>OU343161.1:234539928-244539928 GCA_910595825.1 Philhelius pedissequus | reverse complement strand
ATGGTGATTCGGGATAACTTGGTGACATCAGGATGTTTGCGCATTATAAGATTCATAAGTCTTCTATTCTAATTAAGGCTCAAACTAGAATTTCTACTCTTCTGCTGACACAGCTCATACCACCTGTTGTTTTATTTAAAAAAAAAAGCTAAACATTGTAACTTTTTTTTAAAAAATCTATCCGCAACACAACAAGATTTCAACAAAAAAATACTTAATACTTACAAAATGAATTCTCACATTTTTGCAAGTAAGCATGCACTATACCAACATAGCATCTACTCCAAGTAGAAAAATCTGATTTATTGAAAAAAAAAAACATCAACACATAAAATCAACATTTAGGACAACAATTTTGTTTGGAAAACTCAACTTTTTGTCATTTCTTACTGCTTCACATTTTATTTGGATTTTTTAATTCAAATTTTAATTTTCTTATTTGCCTTTAATTTGAAGAAATAAAAATAAATCAATTGTTGATTTTTTGTATTTAATTATTTGACAGAGGGTTAGTAATAGGAATTTAAAATTTAAAAAACAAATCAGGCTGCTGGGGAGTGTCTTTTTAGAAAATTATGTTTTGCTGCCGATAGGTGTCCCAAAAAAACGCGCTAATGTCACAAATGTATCCAAAGCAAACTTTTGATTATACTTCTAGCGAAAGCAGGTTCTTGCATTTGTAATGTGTTTAAATTCTGCTTTGCTGCGGATAGCTTTTGCCAAAAAAAAAAACACGGCTAATATGTGTAAATCCAGTTGTGTTGCATATAGATTTTGCAAAAAAAAATACGGCTATAAGCTATAATTAAATATATTTTTATTTAAAAAAGGGTTTGCATATATTTTTTAACAATATAATATCCAGAATCTATTCAAACTCTCATTAAGTAGTACTAATTGCTTTAACCACAATTTCATCATAAACATGGTAATTTTCCAAACATACATCGAGTTCGCTACCGTATGAGTAAATAAATATATGTACATACATACATATACATATACTGAGATTGTATAAATTAATTTATTACCATAAATACGGAACTCATCACAATCGCTTAAACATTCTACATACAAAAATTGCTACATTTAAAAATTTAATGTTTTGTGTACATTGTGCCCATTCTTTCTTTTGATTCAATATAATCATCGTTTTAATTAAATTTTTAGATAGATAATTATCTAGTAAGACTATAATTGGATTTAAAACGGTCAAACTTGAGTTTTTTGTTTTGGCACTTCAAACAATAATGTGAGAGCTTGTCATTCATCCACATTATGTGTGAAGTGTGTCTCTTGATTTAATATAAAAGCTACATAGGTACATGTATATTTACTAATGTGATAGAAATATTTGATTAGATCTTACTTTTGATAATAATTGAGTCCAAACTACACGAGTTTTTAATTATTGAAAAAAAATGTGCCAAAAAAACTTGATTTTTTATTTATTTTTTTTTGTTTGCAAAAAAAATAGACAACTATAATACCAATTTCCATATACATACCTACCTACCTATGAGAATTGTATTATTTTTTTGGGTCAGACATTCGAAACTGTTGTTTGTGAGTTCATAATTATTTAAATATTAAATTATGAAAAAAAGAATATTGATGTTTTATTTTTTGCATAACTATTCAAGTTAATTAATTCATTTTAGTCTTACGATCTTATCTTACACATTTTCTTATACAACATGTTAGATATTTTGTAGCAGTAATTCCTCTCCTTACTTTAAATAATTTTTATCAAATTTACTTTAGAATTAAATTGTATTGTTGGGGTAGTTAATTAACATCTAATGACGCCATCGGAAGACCTTTGTTCTACTAAAGCTAACTTGAGGGATTTTTGAAACTGACCTAGTGGTTATCCGATATAAGAATAAGAACACTCCATCTATAAATAACCCTTCTATCGATCAATGTGCAATGTGCATGAAATTTTTCAGCTTGTTAGAATTTTCGTTCTTTTCTTTGTCAATTCTTAGTGAATAATTGATGTACGAGTAGAGTAATAAGATGATTTAATTAAATTGTTTACAAAGAAAAATAAAGTAGTTACTTACGAAAAAGCTTTGTTAGTGATGAAATGCAGCAAATTGTTTAATCATGATGTAAATTATTTTCCAACCAAGAATAAAAAACTTAATAAGTAATTTAAAACAAAAAAAATACAGAAATTTATTGGAATATCTATGTAGGTAAAAAAATTAATCCAGGAACGAGATTAGAGAATAGCCAAATTATAACAGTTTTGTAATTCACGATCCGGTGCAACAAAAAGGTGTAAAATTGCGATTTTTTTTAAATTTTTTTCTGTAAATCGTGAACACACCTTTTGTATTCTATTGCAACTCTGGAGTTAAAATGCAAAATCAATTTGAACACAAACATTTCTGACAGAAAATAACAGCTGCCCAACAGTCAACGACACCAGGCAAATTTTGCACCATTGTATTTTTCTGCTGCAATAAGGTTGGGTATAGCAAAAGTGCTAAAGTGTTGCAAGATCTTAGACAGTGTAAGTTGTTGTTGTGGTGCAAAAAACAGTTGCACTTTATCATTTTTACAATGATACTAGACCAGTTGCACTGGATCGTGAATACCCCTAATATTTATTGACTATATTACAAGTGTGAACAGTTCCATGCATCGCAATGAGTGGCAGAACAATGGGAGGAATTCTATCCCGGCCAGAGGATTTGTGTATATCAAGGTCTTTAAGGACTCTAGCAACTGCACAAATGCGAAAAAGGATTCGTCCCATGAAATCATTTACGATCTCAAGTACTTAAGGAGTCATAACACTTTCTAGCAAATTGGCCTTTCACGAGAGCTGACAAAAGGGAGTCGAGCCTTGGTACCGAAAATTGAATTTCGAATGTTTTTTTTACAAATGACCAAAATGTTTACTACCTTTGGGACATTGTAGTATTTTTTGTTTTAATTTTTGGTCATGTAAAATTTTAATTCTCTGAATGTAAACGTTTCAAGTCTTTCTAGCATGCTGAAACTTATTCCGGTTTTCCTAAGTGGGGTTGGCTTTTTTAATTCCGGAAACTTACTTCTCTAAGCCTCTTAACAGCTGAAATCAGGTGGCAGAGGCGATTTGTTTAGAGATTTGAACAAATCACAGAGCATGTTTAATGGTTTGTATTTCGTTGACAGAAATTAATTGCGAATATACTCAATCTAGTGGCCAATGTACTACTGCACCGATAGTGCATTTTCAAGGTTCTAATATTTTACTCAGCAATAAAACATACTGAGTTTTTCCTTTTCAATAATTCTTGGCCATAAGCTTCTACACCCAAATTAATAAACATGGACTAGGGAGGGTTTATGGCATATTCCGGGGACTAAGTGCGAAATACTATTAATAAAACTCAATTTCTGGTAATTGGCCTTTACCAACTTAGTCCTTCGCTAGACCATCGAAATCGGTGGTCTAACGATGGACTAAGAATTGACATTTAAGAACAAAATTTACAGGGAAAAGAGGTAGAGTTGATACTTATTGTAGTAGATTTGGTTCGATTTTTTATTAATAGGAAGTTTTATGTCGTTTTTATTTGGCAATCCGGAATTCATCTCCGATCCGGAATCCCTACTCAACACTGTGTGATTCTGAATTTTAATGAGATTGTATATGTGAAAATAATTGTGTACGTGAGAATATTCAAATTCAAAAAAAATGTTTGTTGCACAATTATGATACAAAAAATGACAACAGCCGAGTTTGACGTTCAAGTATATGAATGTGTGAGTGCTTCTAAGTTTCTTCGTTGAGCCCTGAAGTCGCCCTAGGGTCGAACTAAAGCGTTTTTTGAAAAACCTAAAGTCAACCTGATAAACAAATTCTGTGTTTTTTGAAACCTATGGTCGCCCTCAACTCGCCCTGAAGTAGAACTAGGTTCTTAGTAGGGGCAACTTGAGGTAAAGTCACATAAGATCGAGAACTAATCATCGATGTTAATAGTTGTCGAATGGAAATCATCGATGTGTTGAAGTGTTTTGCCTTATTTTTCCTTCAACATCGATTCATAGATTTTTTGTTTTAATATCGATGTTTCAATAACATAGATTGACTTACTTATCCATCATCCCTAATCTGAAGCAATTGTTTTGTTTGTGAATTCTCGCTTTGTATGCAGTGTTATTTTTAAAATGGAAATAAAACAACACTCAAATTAATTTTCAGACACAGACATGAAAAATGGAAAGCTTTGAAGTTGAGGATGGTGCATAGGTTCGCCAAAAGTACATTTTGATACTTAAATATTAAATATTAATGACTCGGGTGTTTTTTAAGAACCGAAAACCCTAGGTTTTCTTTTGACAAGTCTTGGGGTTGTCAAAAAAAACCTGTCTCCACCCTAGGTAAAGTTCAACGAACGAACCTTCTGATCTCAAATCCAGAAGCAAAATTCTCTTCTTTTCAAAATTAGATAAATAAATTAGTCATTTTTTCCCAAGTGAACGCTTTCAGAAGAGTCCGGAAGGCTTCCGGATTGCCAAATAAAAACGACATAAGTCTATGGTCTAACTCTTATTCCTTAAGTCCATGGACTAAAGGTGGACTAAGCGTTTTTTTATTAATAGGGCTGTTAGAGACTATTCCTAACCATCCAGTTATGTGAACATGTCCTGCTCTATATCTATATGCTCAATCCAGAATAGACCTATTCAATTGTTCCTATGACGTGATACAAAATGGGAAGAACTCTTGATTAACAATGGAATGGACCACGCTATGGTCTAAAATTTGTCGATTCTTTTTCGACTAGCATAATCTAAGTCAATCAGTTGACTTACATTCCTGCTCCGTAAATTTTATGTACATATAAAATTGAATGATAAATGGGGTTGAACTATTAAATTTCATTTGGATTATAGTTTGCTGATGAGAAAATTCATATGAATATCCAGGAAATAAGAAATTCAGATTTGGCAATGCTGACTGTGTTTCAAAGACTTTTTTAGTTTTTTTTTTTTTGTTGAAGCATTATGTACTACTAGTCATCTGGATACCGACAAGTGTTCGCAAAGTAAATTAGAGATATACCTATAAGGATTTCTTATTTTGAGTGACACTCAT
This sequence comes from Philhelius pedissequus, assembly GCA_910595825.1. Classification (NCBI taxonomy): domain Eukaryota; kingdom Metazoa; phylum Arthropoda; class Insecta; order Diptera; family Syrphidae; genus Philhelius; species Philhelius pedissequus. Next base: position 244,534,827 of record OU343161.1, on the reverse strand, counting down.
AGAACACAGACAGCTGGAAAAGATAAATTTAACCGCAGGCAAAAGAGATTACCACTCACCTGTATTATTTGCTGCTGCTACTGTAGATCTTTCTCAGAAAGACATTACAATTTCCAGAGGTAAACAGATGTTTGTCTCCAACAAACTTCCTTTTTGATGTGGTCTGTCCAATGGGTGGTTTTCGTTTTTATTATATCAAAGCTCAAGCAACAACAATAATTTCAATAGAACACCTAGTATTCTTTTATTTATTTTTTCTTTTACAACTTCAAATACATTTTCCCACCACAAACGATTGACGACATTTCTTTCTGTGGAAAACACAATACAAAAAAAAAGAGGAAAATATGAGAAATCTACTTTTTTATTTGTTGACGTAGTCGCAAGAGCTTCGTCTTTGTCGTTGGCCCCGCGGTTCGAGTCCACATTCAAAGGTATTCTTTCACACCGACATCGACACGACGAAACCACACATCACACTTGAAAATTCGAGAGGCTGTGACCTGTGTTCAGGGCTTCGGATATTGAAGCATCCCAGCATCACATCACCATTCTCATCACTATTCAGAGTATTCACTACCGTTACGTAGTACTCTACCTATAAGGTTGTTGTAATACCACTTGACCCAAAAATCAAATTAAGAAGAAAAAAAATTCATGCGAAAAGTAGAAATGGATGAGGGAAAAACTCAGAAATCATAAATCAGTAAAAATTAATTCAATTACACCTGAAAATGATGAGTTTAAATATAAAGAACTAAATGGGAGATTTAAGGTTGATTTTGGAGGAGCGAAAATATAATTGCCAATCGGTAAAATGATGACCACTCAACAGGGGGACGGATTTTAATTGATGATAATTCGTAATTAATTTAAAGAAACAAAATAAAATGAACACACTTTTTTTTCATCAAGCATCAACAACAATGAGCGGAGTAGGAGGAGATAAGTGAACAAACCCGTTTACTTGATGTTATCGTTGTTGAATTACACTACAGAGATAGACTACTTGGCTTGTTGTGTGTTTGTTCCACGACGACACGACACGGTAGTTTTATTTAAAGCGAAGCGAAAAATCCGGCGAGCAGACAAGACAATGGAAATGCAATTTTTTGTTCGTTTTATCTATAGAGTATTCTGTCTGGTTTTTTACTTCTCTATTTCGGCGAAATTTTTGATTCTAGAATTTCCACTCAGACTGCTGAAGCTGTGAAGATAATGACTGAGAGTCGAGTTGACGAAATACTACGGTCACGAAATTACGGAATAAAATAGTCGCAAGCAAATTTGTGGAATAACCAACTTCCCACTTTATTCTTTGCCGAGCGATGGAATGTCACTAGTTAATAACTGGAATTAAAAATACCCATAACTTGGTTAAAAAGTATGAGAAAAGCTTCATTTTTTGTGAATAGTGGTATGTCAAAATTTTGGGCTTTCTTTTTTGTGTGACGTTTGTAAGCCAAACACAACTTTATTTTGGGCTCCAACACTAGAATATATTTTTGTATACGTATTTATTGTTTTTATTTACAATTGGGAGGTGTTTAGAAAATGTCTTTGAATTAATGGTGTTCTTAAATGCCATGTTGTTGAAGTGATAGAAAGAAAGAGTCCATTTTAGGATGTGTTGGAGAATAATTGAGAGAAAAAGCTTATGCCGAATTAGTTTCAATAAATAAGCATCACTCCTAAAAAGTAACAAAGGTATTCATGTAACGGCGGAATACGCTGATAAACCTCAGAAACCAGATAATTTTATCTCCGCAGAAATTAGTTTTATCTCTACGGAATTGATGTAGAATGAGAATAAACAAACCTCATAAATTTATTTCAAAGAACATCTGATTATGTCCGATATTTAGGCAAATATTTTTAAAGGGATGTTCATGCAAACGTCTGGCGGAAAATTATATCTTTCTGCAAAGCAAATTATATCGTAACATGAATCCCTTAATATGTAGTTTTTGCTTCGTAACAAATATTAATACAGATCGATTCTTTTTTGTGAATAGGTGTGACCGATTGACAGCTATAAAGAATTAGGTCAGGCGCAAACAAAAACGTCCGCGGTGGTGGCGGCGTTATTAATCTTCATCTGAGAAGATTAAAATTTGTATGGTAAATTCTCAATCTGTAGGAGATTTAGCTAAATCTATTAAATCTCGGTTTAGTGGTCGGTGGAAACGTAGTATTAAGCTTAGTATACAGTTCCTCGGCTGTGTTTCTTATGGGAGGGGTTTTGCCCAAAATAGTATATTGACGTTTCATTTTTATATCGAATATTAAACCAAAAAAAAATATACCAGAATATTTTTTCATGCAAGACTATTATTCTGTCGCAAAAAAGAAGAAAATGCTGGTATACATATTATTTTAATCCTCAGTTTTTTTTTTCTCGCAGAAATATGTTTTTGTTATCACAAATTTATATTAGAATGCTTTTTACAAGTGTGTGAACGTGGCCATAATTATAAAAAAAAAACAATATGTTACCGTTCCCTTAAAATACTAAACTACATTTATCATATACACAAACCAATCACCAACACGTTCCACAAGTGCTGTCAAAATTAAAGCTTTTTCAAATTCGTTTTTGCTTGCTTGCCCTTGCATTCATTTGCAACAAACAATCCAAGAAAATGGCATTTCATTTGAGCACAAAAGAGCGTCTTCTCCTTCTAGTCGACGATATTGAATTAATTTCCAAGTAAGTAAATTCAAATTACAATTAAATTCACATCTTCATTCAATTGTCTTTCAAGGGAACTAATCGAAAATACCATAGCACCAAAAACACAAAAGATATCTAGTGCCGAACATACAGCTCTTGTCGACTTGCTCGTTTCCAAAGATGAGGAATTTCGCAAAATGTTGGATTTGGCAAAAGAACAAGCTAAAATCGAACAATCCATGGACGAACTACGAGCTAAAGTCGATGTCCATGTAAGTAGTTTTCTTTTTTTTTCAAAATCATGAATAGGTCGTTTGTTAGATTGCTTGGAATTTCGCACCGTTTTAGGATCGCGAGATACAAAAACTTCAAAAACAATTGAAGGAAGCCGAACAAATCCTGTCAACGGCTCTATTCCAAGCAAGACAAAAACTAGCAAGTATTGCTCAAGCCAAGAAGCGCCCCGTGTCTTCTGAGGAGCTAATTAAATATGCTCATCGAATAAGTGCTGCAAACGCAGTGTGCGCTCCACTGACTTGGATGCAAGGTGACGTCCGGCGTCCCTATCCCACTGACATTGAGATGCGCAGTGGATTCCTGGGCAAATCTGATCTGAATATAAACGGAGCTAGCATTCCGCACCAGAACAACATTAGCGACATACAACGCAACCCCTCGACCGGTGAAGTTCCAAATGCATTCCAAAATCAATTCAATTGGAACAACCTGGGCGAGTTGCACATGACGATGGGTTCGTCAGGCAATTCGGTTGCATTGGAGACACGAGCTCATAAGGAAGCCTCACAGGATGACGTGGAAGTCATGTCCTCGGACAGTTCGAATAGCTCTAGTTCAAGTGATTCCCAATAAGGGTTAGGATGATGGTAGGAATAAGAGTAATCTAATTTTGTTGATTCAAATAATTTAAATTAAATTCTATAGTAACTTAATATTACTTAAATTAAATGTATATTTTATTTGGAGAATGGATTTTTTTCAGAAAGAGTTTTGCACTAGAAAACTGTTCTGGAGAAAATTTGCTTGTGGGTCGAACGCTTTTTTGCACGATTTTGTTATGCTTCGAAGCATGGAATACCAGGTAATTATTAATACCCCTTTGTGTATTAAATGCTGTCACTATGGCTATTTAATTAGACAACGAACTTTACCATTTTTTAACAGGAGGCTGTAAAATATTTTGTTCTTATCCATCCATTCCCGTAGTGACCAACAGAGTAGGATAAATAAAAAATGCATGTTTGTATTTCAAGGCTTTTGAATTTTTTGACTAAAGTAATCATGTCGCTTTAAAAACTCACAAAACTTTATTCTCAGAGCCGAGTATATTTTCTCTTTACACATTTGTCGCGTAATGATAAAAAAGCTAATAGGTAATATACTGAGATTCAATTGACCAATGACCCAATAATACAGGATGTATAACAGTTCTTTGGTAGCGTAGACGTAACAGCAAACTGGGCTACTACAAAAAGATGGGATTGTTATTGTAAATGATGGGCAATTCTTTTTTACAAAAGGCGGGACTGTTTTACTAGATTGGAACATGGGTAACTAAAAATTTTCACCAAGTTTACCAAACTTGGGTTCTTTCCCAATGGGGTTTGACAGCAAAATGTGAAAATTTGAACGAATTCGTATGAATTTTCTGGTTACAAACACACCTATTATTTGAAAATTTAAAACAACCTTGTTGTCCAAGAATAATCAGCTCTATCACAGATTCCATTGTAACAAATTGTCGAACGGATTGTTATGCTCCGAACCTCGAAAAATTGTGTACACAGAATCCGAATGGAATCACTCTCAATTTCGAAATCCAGTTGTGTTACGTCAAATCACCTTTAATTATAAATAAAGAAACAAATTTCAGTTCAAATCAATTGGTAATATTTAATAGGTCTGATCCAGACTTTTTTTTGGCAGAAATTGGCAGCTTATAAAGCTTTAAAGAGTGGGGATGAAATTCTCTCATTGAGAAATATAGTCCGAAAAAGTCTGGAACAGCTTGAGCACAATTTTGTGCCAATTTTTAAACGTCAACACATTTGTTTTTTTTTTATTTCTCTATTTGCTGTAAATTCACATTTTGTTCTCTTCAAACTAATTTATTTTGTATTTTAATGTTTCTAAATTAATTTATTTGTTTAACAAACATTTTTCCGCAACAACTACGAAACGTTTTTTTTTCGTTTCTGACAAACGTCAGTCTGACAATTGTAAATTTTCTGCCCACAAATTGCTGCCTACAAAAATTTATTGGGCAGGAATTGGCAAGAAATTGTCAGGAAGGGGCAATATTTTACTCTCTCAAGAGCGCTCTCTTCTGCCAAAAACTACCAAGTTTAAGTGTGTTCCCGTACTTTGTGCACAAAAATGTGAAGACTGTCATTTTTGCAAGAGTGGGAGAAAAATCTCTCAGAGCGCAAAAAGTTTCACAAAAGTACGGGAACGCTTTGAACAACAATTTTTGCCATTTTTTAAACATCATCACAAGTGTATTTTTGAACATGTTTATTAAAGATTTATGTGAAATTATTTCTTAAAATAACCAATTTGATGTCACAAATTTCAATTTTTGCACGGATAACCCCGACCAGACTATAAATTCCATTATTTTCAACATTTGTAACGATACACTCTTGGCAACTGACAGCTTATGTAATGTTTTTTACTTTTTTTCCTTCATTTGACAGTCTTCATAATTTTGTCCAAAGAAATTTCTTGGACTAAAATTCGCAGCCTGGGGGAAATATTTTACTCTCTCATGAGCGCTCTCTTCTGTGGAAAATTACGAAAATTTGGAGTACGGGAACAGGATTTGACTGTTTTTCGTAGAAATTCGTAGATTTTCGCAGTTTTAGTGAGTACGGGAACGGACCTTGATAGGGCCGATTAAGAAATGTTTACCTTCTTCTTTTGCCAGTTTTTTATAGCCTTGGGCCACGTCGGCTCCCTCGCTCATTAGCTAAAAAGAGTCTTTCATATGGGACTTTGTTTGTTGTTTTTGTCCCTTAAAATCAAATATTATTAATACAATCATAGAATTTAAAAAAATACTTACATTTTTCTTTAAAATTACTGTTAACGACGCTTTACTTTCAGTGTCCGACAAAAATGGCTTGTCGTAAAAAAGTTTTATTCCGTTCCATTTGAATTCATTGATACAAATTTATACGAATTTCGAAAATCGTCAGCGAATTTTTCACTCCGAATCCACTAAGATGGCATTTGTGATAGTTTTATCGGGAAACACGTATCATACAGCCCTATTCTGGTATCCGATCCGATCAAATCTTTCGATTCACTTGAGTATTTCATTCAATTTTTCAATATTTATTTTCTTTGGAGTCCAAAGCTTAACTAATTTTTTTTCTTTAATTCTTAGGCAATTTAATTGTTAACATTTATCCGTCACTATTAGTTAAGTTTAACTAATATTTCTTTTAGGCCCGCTTAAGGGCTACTTTTTCCTCTGCGTAAACCGTCACAAAAGTTCTTAAGTAGAACTTAAATGCTTAAGTTGTGTATCAGCAAACGGGCCTTAGACCCAAGCCAGCTAAATGTTGAGTTAAATTTGTAATTTCATGTAAACTTTGACTTTCCTTCTTCATTTCTTGTTGATACCTATGAAGAAATGTAATTATTTTATTACTGGTAACTTTCTCTTTTGGGAAAGCCTGAAAGCTGCTTTCCTTCGGGTTTTATTACCATTAGCTTTAGTGAGCTTCAACTATACGAAAAGCTTTAGTTGCTTTCTTAGAAGCATTTTTCTCTAGCACACTGAAGAGGTAAATAATCTAAGCAACGACTTATCCATTAAACCCAGCGGGTTTTTCAATTTTACAAAGTAGTCTATTTGAAAAAGGTAAAATTGCGGTCGAATTCCAGACACTGCTAAAACTTTGTCCTTAAAAGTTTATAAAAAGCATTGACAAAGCTACTTTCAGAGCCACCAAAATTATGAATTATATCCCAAATATAAACACCATATGAAAAGAGCTTTCAACTTCTCCAGCTTAAAGTAGAAACACAAACCATTTTGTGTAAAAATTTGATGGGGCAATTTGAACACAATACATATTACGTAAAATAACTTTTCATTTCAATTTCAATTATTTTTAAATTGCTTTTTTAAATAAATGCAAATTTTCATACAAATTATAAGTCTGGTGTTTCATTGGTGATCTCACTTTTTAAGACGCCGGTTGACAATTGAGGGCCTATGACTATGTTAGCTAAACTGAACTTAACAAAAATTGCGTATTGAAAGGGCCCTCAGCAGTCAACTGATGAGTCAAGTAGAACTCCAATTTTGTGAACTAAAGTCCGTTAGTAAAATAGGACCAAACAAAGGTTTCAAAGCACATTTACATGCCAAAGTGAAACAAAGAGGGATTCCTTTCAGGCTAGGATAAACGCAGGGGTTTAGGTCCTTATTCTTGAATATACATTTTTGTTACAAAAATTTAATTTTTTTCTGTAATTGCACATCGACTATGTCCTTTTTCGTCCATTTCCTTCTATTCACGCTCAAAATATGAGTGAATAAATTGCCTATCTGTGTACACGTTATCTGTCAAAAAAATATGCATCGCACCATTGCGGAATCGGAAAAATGTATGTGTAAACAACTTTCTGTGTACACAGAGGAAACTCACGCTTGCGGAATTGGGCCCCAGGGTCCCAATTCCGCAACCGTGAAAGCTTTTCCGTGCAAAAAAATGATTCACCCTCAAAATATGCGTGGAAAAATTTGGCTATCTGTGTACACGTTATCTATCAAATAAATATGCATCGCACCCTTGCGGAATCGGAAAAATGTTTGTGTACACAACTTTCTGTGTACACATAGAAAACTCACATTTGCGGAATTGGGCCCTGAGAGCATGATTTAAAGCATGCTCTAGATTCATAGCTAATGGAGACCGCATGTAATGGACACCGCGTGTTAGCCGATTCCACCCCAGAGGCGCAATTCCGCAAGCGTGAATGCTTTTTCGTGCAAAAAAATGATTCACCCTCAAAATATGCGTGAATAAATTTGCCTATCTGTGTACACGTTATCTGTCAAAAAAATATGCATCGCACCATTGCGGAATCGGAAAAATGTATGTGTAAACAACTTTCTGTGTACACAGAGAAAACTCACGCTTGCGGAATTGGGCCCCAGGGTACCAATTCCGCAACCGTGAAAGCTTTTCCGTGCAAAAAAATTATTCACCCTCAAAATATGCGTAAAAAAATTGGCCTAACTGTGTGCACGTTATCTGACAAAAAAATATGCAACGCACCTTTGCGGAATCGGAAAAATGAATGTGTACACAACTTTCTGTGCACACAGAGAAAACTCACGCTTGCGGAATTGGGCCCCAGGGCTTGTAGGAGAGTTCGGTGACCAATTTGAAGAACAAACCACAATAATTAGTGTATTGAAAAAAGTCACCCTTTAAACAGGGATTATATCAGTCGAAGATAGATCGCTCTTTAGCTCACTGCTATCTGTTATCCCGGATTTTCACGACTGACAAATTGCCATTATTTCTTCCATTTTATTGACATTACTAACAAAATCATGTAAATGGTTTGAAAATTTGTCATTATTTTCGTCATTAAAAAATGGCAAAGAAGACTGGCATTAAATATTGCCATTATAATGACGTCATATAAATGCACAATGATGCCATTTTGTAGATAATGGCACACCGCGAGGAAGAATGAACTTTCTCATTTTTTAATGGCAGATTGCCGTTATCAATCAAACAGTCATTATTTTTCCCCGTGTAAATGCTTATCATAATTGATTTGATTTTACCATTATTTTGCCAGTTTAATGGCATGATTTATGGGTAATTTGTTGCTCGTGTAAATCCGGCACAATGCTTGAACTAACATTGGGGACAGCAATCTATAATAACTTTCTGTTGTTGTAATGTGTGCAAAAGCACATCTGACGAAAAAACAGCTGTTCTCCTGAAAGCTATCTTGAGTTATCCCACACAATTTGGAATAACTAGCTATCTAAGGACAAATGTATAGAACAGCAGACCGCAAAATTCATTTGGTATGCGTTTTGTTCTGATTTTTTGACAGCTTTCAGCTAACCTATCTGATTCATCCGCAGATATACTCTGATAACTTTTGTCGATTTCGTTTCAATAAATAGGATTCGCTACTAAAACAAATACTTTTTTGCTTTGAAACGAACGATTACGGACCGAATCTCTTTTTTGGGACTGTGTGTGTTGCTTGGCAGCTCTAAAAAAACAAATCTTCAATTCTTTAATACATCATTATTTGCTTTTAATTTCCCGATTCCTAAACGCACTTGCACTTTTTTAATATTTGTTTCCAAGAAGTTTTTAACATTTTTTTTTTATTTTTTAATATATTAATTTACTTTTTCTGTTCACTGCCACAAAATAAAAATTAATTCACAACTCAACAATTGAGAAACTTCAAAACAAATATTGTAGTGTGTGTAAGAATCTGTGCACAAATCCGTTTTGAATCTGTCTCCAAAAAGAGATTCCATACGGATCTGTTTTCCCCCAAAAAAAAAATGGTTTTAATTTGAAACGAATTTGATTTTCAGACAAAAACTGACGGCGACATTTGTATCCGTGTTAACAAAACTAATAAGTGAGTGAACGCACTCATTGCTTGAAAACTTTTCATTATTAAAATTTTTGGCAGCATTGTAATAACGGTAAAAGATAGAAAAAAAGTATTAAAGGAAAAGAAAATTACAACGAATAAATTATGCAATATGGCCGACTCAAGGTTACGGTTAACATTTAACAATATTTTTAAACCTTTATTAAAGCTAATATTTCTTTTAAACTATTAAATTTAATTAAAATTTTAAGTTGTTGTTTTATTGTATTTGTGATTACGATATATGGTTGAATCGGGGAATTGTTTATAATTTCTAAATCAATTTTCTTGAGTGCAAGTGTTAGAGTAAAACAAAAAAACCACTGTTATATTTGGCCTTGAATCATTTAGGACAAGTTTAAAATAAAACCTGGTAAGTTTTATAAATTTTTCATCAATTTAAAGACATTTACTATTTTCTTTTACAGAAATTGAATTGTGCATGTATGTATATAGTGCTGATGGTGAGTCTCATCTTTTTCTTACGTTGCAAGTTGCAACATGCATGCGTTGGTATAAATTCAATATATAACCTTACTTTCTGCGACACATCTTAATCTTATCCTCAATAATACTCAAAATATATTTATTGTTAAATTTCTTCATTTAATAATACATACATATAATATACACATACTGCCAGGTTTAAGAATTAGGTACATGAAACCAAGAAGTGGAATTTTGTTCAACCCCTGCTTCACTTTCCTTTTCTTGGTATAACTATAGCTTCACACTGTAGAACTGCCCCTATTTATACTATTTGCGTAGCTTAACATATTGGCAATGCTACGAATTACACTATTTTAATTCAACCAGTTACGCTTACAGTCAAACGTCGAATTGTTGAATTCAATTTTGCTTTCCTAGTTCCTAACTAGAAAAATGTATTTTTTCGACACTTGCCTAACGCCACAAAACATTATATTTGGCGTTTTTCTTTTTTAGCTCCGAGTAAAGAACTCAGCTGTCAAGAAAAGATCTGTGTTTCTTTTTTAGCTCAGACACATATAATCTCTCAACTCGTGTTTCTTTTTTAAATCAGAGCTAAATCGGGGTATGAACCATTAGCTCAGAATAAAATGACCGATCAAACGGAGCAAAGTACTGGGTGCGGCTAACTTTACTCATAAATTTAACAATAATCACTAAAGTAAAACCAATTAAAAACAAAAATGAATTCGGAAAACGAAAGCTTTGGATTTGCTGGTAAATAAGTTTTAATAAAAACAATTATAATAATATATGACAGTTCTACGCTTAAGTTTATTTCAAAATTAAATCTGAGATATCTGACCATGCTATACTCAGATCTAAATCGGTTTGCTCAGTCTCTGCTCCGAGATATGGTCGGAGATAAAAAAGAAAAACGCCAATTATTGTACGACTCTTCAAAAAATGTTTCCGACTTAAATGATAAGGACATGACTCGGGACATGCCAACACTGTGACAGGAAATTAGGGCTTATAAGGCTGCGTAGGGTTAGAAAGGCATTCGCCTTCGGGAAATTTGTGGTTTGATTGAGCAGCCCTCAATCGGTAGAAGCGCGGGGAGTATTTAACGCTTAAGTGCGAACACCTGTCATAAAACTGTCATAAAATTGTTTTTTTAAGTTGTTTTAGGCCCGTAAGTTGGTGACTGTTGATTTCTTATCTTGTCATGCGTCGAAATTGTATCAAATTCGGTGGAGTGGTTCCGATTTTAAATATTTAATAGCGCCTCTCTCAAAAAGTAGATGTCTAAATCTAAGATAAATATACCAACCTTTGGGTCATATTCATAGTCACTTGTGTCTAAGCCTAGCTATGAAATACTTGAGTTTATCCTATCTAATTTATCATAAAATAAACTCAAGTTTTTGATACAAAACGGCCTAATAAACAGTGACTATGAATATGTCCCATTGTTTTCAAATCGCAAGAGTGAAAAATTGCACGTCTTTGAAATTTAGTTATATAAACAATAAGCATCATTGAATGTTGTCTAATGGGATGAGGGAATGAATGAAATTAGGGCTTACCACTGCGACCTTTTTAATCTATTTAGAGCTGGATGATGTTGCTCGGAGTACAGCTCTTCCTCCAGGTTGATTTCTTTGAGAAACTTAATAACTTGAATACATTACTTAGGCCTGTTTGCTGATACACAACTTAGGGCCAGTTTCACACTTTAGGATTAGCTTTCAATTTCACACAACCAAGTTGAGGCTCAAGTGGCCATTGTTGGGCACTAAGAAGGTGTTTGTTTTATAATACAATTTTAAATACTACTGAAATTATTCAGCCAAGTAGTAGACTTAGCATTATGTTCCACACAATTTGCGTTTCGTCCCGGCGATCTCATTTGGACTCATCAGTGAGCGCCTTACCAATACGAATAAAATTTTAATCATTAAAATTGGAATTGGATTGTTGGGCATTTAAGAGCTACTTAAATATTTGGCATAGACACTTTCCATACCAAGAAATTGCTTTGCATAAAGCATGTTTTCTAAAACTCCAGCAGAGCTTTTGGTCTCTGTTTGAGTTCCTCAACCTGTGACCTTTTATTGTCAGCCGACCGGTTTTTCAGGTCCCTTTTGAGGTTTGCATATTTTTCCCTCAAGGTTTTTTCATTCCGGTGGCTCAGGAATTCGCTACGGGTATCCCAAAAACTACAACACTCATAATTCAGAACAAAAAAAAAAAACTACAGAAAATACCCTAAAATCCAGGAAACCCATAATCACGAAAGGGCAAAATCCAGTAATCCTAAAGTGATGCTGTCCATATCGGTTGACATTAATGCCTGACTGGGAACTTTACATCTAAGCGGAGCAACGAAGTTGCGTGAGCAGTACTGATGTATGATGAAAAGCCGCATTGAAGGCATTTTTCACTTCAACTTTGGGGAAAAGAATCGGTATTTTGGGTTTTTAGAATTTTGGATTTCCGGGATTTTGGTTTTCGCTTTGTTTTATGAGTTCGTTATACATAAGGCGTTTTTCTGTGTGCATAGAGTATGGTGTGATATTGTTTCCAACAGAGCAAGCTCTGAACACTTATTTATTTTTAAACATTCATGAACCACACAAACCAGAATGATTTCATTTTAATCATAAAAAGCAATATAAAACAAAACTAACCTTATTTTGTACACAGATACACACCAGATAGAGAAAATCAATAGGCGACCAACTTCTTTCGCCAAATTAATTGTATCTTATTATATTTTTGTTCACATTTTCCCCTTGACACACTTGACAATTGACGCGTTCAGCAATTTACTGACATGCTCAGTCGATTAAGTGCGAGCACATCGAGTGGGATCTACACATGTCCAGAACGAAAAAAGAAACACACATTTGGAGGTCTGCATGCTCTGAGTTAAAAAGCAACACAAGCAAATTTGTTGACAACTAAAAAACTCTGAACTAAAAAAAGAAAAACGCCTATAAATGGAACCTAGGTATGTAAATATGGTCATATAAACGGTGATTTTTTAAGAGCTTGGTTTTTGAAAATTCAAAAAAACAAAGAAACTTGTAAAAAGTGAATGAAATTTTTATTTGGATCGATAAATAAATTTCTGCCATTTACTTTTTAAAAATAATTTCACTTAAATGTTGCCCGCGGCTACGCTTCAGGTGGTCCATTCTGATGGTCCAATTTTGGCAAACTTTTTCACACATTTCGGCCGGAATCTCACCAATGGCGCGTTCAATGTTGGCTTCCAAGGCAGCAATCGTGTTTGGCTTGTGCCCATAGACAATAGACTTAACATAGCCCCACAAAAAATAGTCTAACGGGGTCAAATCACATGATCTTGGTGGCCAATTGACTGCGCCAAAACGTGAGATCAACTGCTCACCAAATTCGCCTCTCAATTGATCCATGGTTTCGCGTGCAGTGAGGCATGTGGCACCGTCCTGTTGGAACCACTTGTCGACCGAGTTCAATTCTAGCATTTTCGGCAAAAAAAAATCTGTTATCATCGAACGGTACCTTTCTCCATTGACCGTAACCCTGCGGCCTTCATCGTCCTTGAAGAAGTACGGCGGCCCAATGATGCCGCCTGCCCATAAACCGCACCAAACAGTGCATTTTTCGGGATGCATTGGTAGCTGCTGAATTGCCTCTGGCTGCTCTTCACTCCAAATACGGCAATTCTGCTTATTCACGTATCCATTTAGCCAAAAATGAGCCTCGTCGCTGAAACGGACGTAGCTTGCGAAACACATTTTTCACAGAGCACGAATTTTGATAATAAATTTCAATAATTTGCAATAGTTGTTCAGGCGTAAGTCTATTCATGATGAAATGGCAAACAATACTGAATCGAAATGTCAAATGTTCGTGGAATTTGTCATCTGTGATCTGTCAAAAATATAAACGTCAAAAGCCAAGTAGCAAAAAAATCACCCTTTACTTTTGGAACTTTTTTTAATGGCGAATAACTGTTATAATCTGCCATTTCTCCAGTTACGTCCTTTTATTTCAGTACAACATTTGTTCAACAATTCTACTCTCCAAATTAATCAAAAAAAAAAAGAAACAAATTTTATGTTAGTCTATTTCGATATAAAGAATCGAACTGACAGATTGACTTGATTTGTTTTATCATTCAATTGTTAAACAACGCCGATCTACATACACATCTTCATAATCTAGAAAGTGAAAACAGCAAAGCATGTACAAAGGTAGTTTCAGGTAGGTAGGTACTTCCTGTGTTTCACGTAGTTTTCTAAACGCTTGCTGAATTGACCTGGTAAATGTCGTTGAATCATATTTCCTTAAATAAAGAATCGAAAACACGTCATATTTTATCCTGAGAACTTGATAACAAAAAAAGACACACAACTTAAACTTACCCTGTCGCAATAGCATAGCAACTCATCACCCCATTGGAATGCGCTCACATGCACCACCACAACTCAATTGAGGCACCGAGAAGACCAGACTATTGAATTGCAGCAGCAAGCAGCGAGCAGCATGCATGCACAGCACAGCACACAATAACGACAGCAAGGGCGGCAGGTGAATGAATCAACAGCACAAACTCTGAGCTAAGCACTGAGAACTACCATTCAACGAGTTTCACATCCTACTTCCGGTTCGTATTTCGCATTTCGCGAATGCCACCACAATAACAAAACTGGAAAAAACCCGCCGCTGCCTGTTGTGTCATAGATCTTTAAAAAGCTTCTCCGTCGCATATCTCAAGTAAACAGTTCCTGATTAACAACAATCTGACTAAGATCATCGAAAAAGGGGATGAACATGTATGAATGTTCACTTGGAAAGCGAAAGAGTTTTCGAGATTCCATTACCATTATTTTTTTTAATTCGAAAACGAAAAACCAGGAAAACATAACGAACCATAAGGCTAACCCAAAATGTGCATTCATCAAAATAAAACAAAAAGTCCCAAAAACCGAAGCAAAAACGAAGGCAAAGTTATGGGTCCCCTTTTGAACTCCTCCATCTTCTCCTCCTTCTGTGCGGATGCCTCTGAAAGCTGAAACGAAATTTGATGGCAGTACCAATTTATTTATTCCTCTGAGTTAGAAAACCATCTTCAAGTTGCTCGGACGGATAGTACAAAACAAAGCAAAAAACCGACCCAAAGATGAACCTTTTTACGAGAAACAAGAAACAATGAGATGGGCTAAAGGGTTGGGATTAGAATTGGAATCGGGCTCCGGCTTCGACTTGGCCAGAGAGGATAAATGATTTTCGATCCGAATTTTCGATTTTCCAGTAAAATTCTGTATGTTTCTTTTATCATGACACTAGCCTTGCCTTGCCTTGCCGCTTGCTTTACTATTGCTAGTTTTATTATATTCGTTCGGTTTGGTTCGGTTCGGTCGGTGTACCTTGAAGCATTTTTCTCTTCCCCCGCATACCTAACACCCGGCACTTCTGTTTCATCATCACCATCAACATCATCTGGATTTTCCATCGGGTAGAGGGCACTTTATTTTATACACCGACCGACCGACATACAGTCAGTCGGTTGTTCGGTCGAATGTGCTGTGCTGGTTGGTTGGATGGTTGCTGCTATGGTTAATGCCTTCCAAAGAAAAACGAGATTCAATGAGATACTTGGTCGGGCAGAGGGACGGACACAGCAGTAGCGGAGGCAGACAAAATGGTATTATTTCGAATTTTATATTCTCTCTTCGTGCTGGTTTGTTGTACGTACATATACGTATACCCAGTAAACTTCTTTACCCCCTGCTCTTCTATCCCCCCCTCTTCAAAACATTGGTTGATGCAGCACCAGAACTGTGAAGCGATTGTGCGCTGTTCTGAGTTTTGGATTTTTCGATAAAACAGCAGAGGGTATTTCTATGTAGTATTTAGTGTGTATATATGTACATATTAGGTACGTAAGGTATTGACACAGCTATACGTCGACGACGATGACGACGAGAATAAAATAACCCTCCACTCCACAGAATATTATACACAACCCATCCCAGCTATAACATCTGCCGTGTGTGTTCGTGTTTGTGTGGCTGTGTGTGTACGGATGAATGTTGGATTATTGCAGATGCCAGGGAGGAAGGACGGAGCTGTTTCTATGTTTAAGGTTGTGTTCGCATTGTATTCCCTTTCTTTTTATTTTTCATTTTTATTATTTTATTATTTTTGTTTAAGAAATTATAAATTATTTTTTATCAAAAAAAAAATATTAAGTTAAATCATTTATTTGTTGGTTACGAAATATTAGTATTTAAAGTACAACTGAAGCCATCGACGTATGCGCAGCCATTTCTTTATCTAGGCAGCTATATTTCTTGAGCAACCCCTAAAACTGTATTGTTTATGTAGGGTTGCCAGACGCCCCAATTTTTGTGTCTACATATGTATATACAGTGGACGTCCAGTATAACGAATGATATAAAGTTCGAGGTCATTCTCTTTATCGAGCGCGTTCGTTATATCGAGCGACCACTTGAAGAGAAAAACTTGATACAGTTGTAAGCCCTTTGGGCCACACACATAGGAGAAAACTTTCTAGTTAACATAAGAACAGATGCAAAAATAAAACAATGTCAACAAGTAATTTTATGTGAAATTATTAACGTTCGTTATATGGGATAGCAAATTCTGACCATCGTTCGCTGTTTAGAAAATTTATTCGTTATACTGGACGACCACTGTAAAAAAATAGAATAAAATGTTTCAGTATATATTTAAAAAAAGGGATACAAACGAAATGTGACAAGAAATTAATTTATTTTATCCTTCATCTGTCAGTTTATTATTTGTGCTGTTATCTGTCCTACGTCATTTTTTTACCAAACAATTTTTTTTTGTATTGTATTAAAAAATAAAATGACAGCTTATTGAAAAAAAGTCAAGTCAAGCGAAAAGTATGTATAAATCGTATACTTTTTAAATCAATCTTACCGACGTTATTCATGTTCCTATTATATTGAATGAATTTACAAACACTTACTGTGCTTTTGTTTTTTTTTTAAATTTGTTTTCGAAAAAAGTAAATTTTTGTTGTTATTTTTGTTTCTCATTAATCTATCCGAAAATCCACGAAGAAAATCTACTACAATAAGTATTAAATCTATCTTCCAAATGTCAATTTGTATTTCTTCACTAAACCGTCTTTTTCGATGGGTTAACGAAGGAATACGTTTTTAAATAATGTCAAATTACATAAATTTTGCTTTATTAATGACATTTGCACTTAGTAAACGTTTTAAAGATAATCCGACATTAAATCCTCTGTAGTTACTATAATTGTAAAACTTGGGTGTCTAAAAATGTTACCGAGTTTATTCCAGAGCCCGATTATGCACATACTGACACGTACAGAGATGCTTTATTTACCAATCAACCACTTAAAATGTCATTAGTTGTACTAAGTAGAATCCAGTGCTGATAGGTGATATATCCATATCAGAGACATTTGGGTGTCGTACGAAATCCCTCTAAAAAAATCCACATCGGACAAGATCCCCAAAAAATAGAATCCAACTAGCCAATATTCCCAAAGACATAATACACATGGACAAAATCACCAACGAAAAAATCTTTCTTGCCAAAATCCTAACAGAATTTCGCGCGCGCGATTTCTTCGCATGATTCATATTTGTTTTGGGGATATTGCCAAGGGGATTTTTGCCCTGGGGATTCTTTTTTTAAGGTTTTGATGCTGGGGATTTTAATTTGGTTATTTTGGATTTCACTTTGGGGATTATGTCTTGGGGAAAATGTCACCAACCCTTTGTATACATATGTACCTTGCCTGTCATTGTTTTTTTTTTTTAGTTAGTGATCCCTGAAAACATTTTTCCGATGTACCCTTGAATCAAACTTCTGGTTCACCATCAAATAGGGAGATTCTTTTTAAGCGGCACTGCACGAATTTGAAATTCCTTACCCAATTAGTTTTTTCCTTCCCATTTCAATGTTAAAACATTGCAGACAAACGCACAGCGTTATCTTCTACCTATTACTAGTTCTATTTTTTAGATGCACTCAATGTGTTATTATTTAAATGGTCGTAAAAAGGTTTTGAGTGCATGTTTAAATCTTTTAAAAGAAATATCTTGGCATAAAATGAAATTTACAATATTTACAAATTTCACTATAAAGATTAATTAATGAAAAATCTTTAATTGTTCCCGCGGACTATTATTTTGTTCATAATTCATACTAAAATTTAGCTTAGTCTTTTTATTCTTCGCGAATGGCGTTTCAAATATATAATTGATAATCTCGGATTTTGAGGTTAGTCGCTTGTGAGAAATGTATTCATTGAAGTGTGGATGGTATGTGGAGCGTGATTAGAGTTTGACAGTTCGTAACAATCAGATTCCCAAGAACAAATTCGTTTACACAAATATGGTTTATTTTGCCAATTAAAAAGCAAATTTTAGTAAATAGTTATATAATTAATTCGTTAGTAGATCTCATGTGAAGAGTTTTTAACCCTTTACCGATTGGTGGCTCATATTAATCTGAATATTTTGGAATTTTTAACAAAATTTCTTGTATTATAGTAAACTTTCTAATTTTTATGAAAAAGCGCATTCTATAAACGAGTTGTGGCAATGAATTCTTTCTTCAAACTTGCCAAACAAATACAAATAATACAGCACTAAAATATGTAAATACTATTGATAATGTATTTTTTCCAATTTTGCAAATTAAAAGTAATTTCATTTTTCTAAGAACCGAACAGAAATAGTCCTTTCATTGGTCCTGGGCCTAATTTTCGGATTGTTTTCGATTTACATACCTTATTTATTATTTAGTTTTTTTTGTAAAATTAATTTTCCTGTCATAAAAAACAAAGTTCTAATTACTTTTTAATTATCATGCACTCGGTTTTTGTAAAATATATTTTCCTGTCATAAAAAAGTAATGTGATGGAAAGATAATTTTTGTCCGCTTTGTGTTCATTGGACCAAATATGATCCAAAGAGGAAAAATGCAATTTTTCCGATTATTATCAAATAAAAGGAATTTTTCTTAAACACGTCCTTTAATTTAGAATTAACTATGACAGACACTTTTTTCATGAAGACAAAAAATTATACAGAAAGAGGTTAAATAGTACACGCGACATTACAATTTGTTGCCACCAACTTTTTGTTGTTCACGCTTCGAATATATGGGGTTTTATTAAACCGTAACGCCCCTACTTGGCATATGTGTTGGCCCTAAATAGTCGAAATATTTAAACCGTAGTTCAGCCTTGCTTTAAGATTTTAACCCATCGATTTCGACGAATTAAACGAGGTTCAACCATGGCTTAAGCGTCTAATTAGTTCTTAATGCATATTTTTAACCCTGCACACATAGTGTAACTTCAATTAACTTGTTGATTTTCTGGATTAGCTCTTGAACCAAGGAGCAGGAAGTAGAAGCAATTGGTTGCCTATAAAAATGCGGATTGCTCACGACTTTCTTTAAGTTGCTGCTGTTGACTGAAAAAAAAATCTAGTTACTGTCGAAATGAAAACTGACAAAAAAAATTCCGCAAGCAACAAATTGCCGCATCTGAATTTTAAACAAAGGAATCTTTCCGTTTTTACTTTTTATATTTTGTGAGCTGTTAAAAGATAACACCTACTGGTACATTTTTAAAGAATTTTCAATCAAATTAGGTTGTAACTTTTACAAAACAATCATAAAAATTGTGTCTCTTCGAACAGAAAGTGTTTTAAATCATGATTAAGAAATTTAACTTGTTCCTCATTTATTCTCTAATAGCTATTCAGATATCCAATCGTCAAAAGTGTAAACGCAACTTTAAAAATAGGAATATGTACATACAACACAATCAACTTATCCTCTCCACAGCCATGGGATTTCATGCACTCATAAACGTATAGATTATACACAGTTCCACCCGAACCCCAGTGCTCGGTTTTTCCATCGTCGTCGCAACGAACGATTGTGCCACATCAACCTAATGGCAATATGTACGAGTATACCTATCTACCTACCTACCACACTGTACATCTATGTGTTACTCGGGTTATACCACATCTGCCGTATAACTCCGGCATAATAGACACACGCCCGTACATATGTATACACATCCCAGCAAGCAACAACATCACACAAAGCATAATGAAATCCATGGCATAGTCATAGCGATAGCAGCCAACAACCAACCTTCCGCAGAACATATAGCCATAGCCGAGTCCATAGATATAAAATATATACGTACTCGTAAATGGATGGTTCATGGCCCATCACCAGTGGATGGAAATGGAAGGGGAAGCAGGACGAGGAATCGGGGGCGCCGTGGTCTTATGAGATACGACCGACCTGCAAGAGGATGACGAGCTGTTCTGTTAGTTGTTGGTGTGGTGGGTGAATGGGTCGTACGTATCGGATCGACTCTATGTTCGTTCGGTGCTCTGCTCTGCTCGGTACCTATGTGCTGTGCTGTGATGGGTCTATGGACTAAACCCTCACTGAAGCTGAAGTGAGTAGGTATACTGCAGCAGCTGATGAGGAGTATGAAGCTCAAGGGGGGAACTTTGTTTTTCGCCTTGGTATACAAATTCCTTTAACGCTTTCTAGTTTAAGTTGTGTGCTTGCGATAATGGCATCTCTCTACTCATCGTCGTTGTCGTTGTGGCCCGTTCGAAGCCGAGTACTGTTGGAGGAATACTACTGCTAGCTCAACGACGTCGAAGAAGAACCAAGAAGAGTTTTGTGCTTTTGTCCTCGCATCAGAGCTCTCTCTGGGTACATATTCCAGCTATATAGACGTTATTAATGTTGATGATGAAGAAGTGGTGTACTCCTCCACAGAGGACTTATGATGGGGGGTGGGGTTTGACTCAGAAGGTCTTTTTAATCTGTAGCATGTTTTTCTTGATTTTTTTTTCTTTTGGAGGACATGGTGAAAAGCTTTTCGTTCTCTCTTCTCTTTTATAATTCTACAACTACTGGTTCCTGTTTTTTTTTTTTTATTTTATTTTCATTTTCAATTTTTCCTTTTGCATTATTATGGCAGGAAATTTTATTTTAGATCCTTTTTTGCGTCCTGATGCATACCACATACACTCTTGTACCACATTCTAAGGACGAACGACGGCGAAGACGACTCTACTACAAACTATGACCGAACCGACGAACTAACGAATGGACAAGGGAAGCATTTTCTGACATGACATTGTTATCAAAATGGGAACGAAGTTTCTTCTCAATTTCTGAGCATTTCCTTCTTTTTTTTTTGTATGGGGATGACTTTTTTTTTTGTATATGATGTGGGAAAATTTCGACAAAAAAAAAACAAACAATTTTATGGAAATATGTTAATTAGAATCGTTTGTTAATGGTAATAATTGTCGACTTTAAATTACCGCTAAATTAGACAAAAAGTAAGCATTCGCCACCGTTGACATGTAGAGTGGAACTTGTTTTTCCAAATTTTGCAAATATTTTTTTTTTCTTATGAAATTCGTCATGGTAGTTAGCAAAAATGATGTACAAATTTATTACGTTGGCTTGTAAGTTATATTTTTTAGGGTTTATGATTCTTATTTCAGCCTTTGTTTCGTTGTTTTCAAAAATTTAAATAAAAGTCAGATGGAGGTTTAAGTTAGAGAGAATAGGACCTGAAATTGAAACTACGTCTCTTTCTTTAATTTACTTAGGGTTGCTTAAAGTGCAAAAATGCTCAGCTAAGTTATGCCAGATTTACACGATTGACAATGTGACAATATTTCTTCCATTTTATTGACATTAATGACAAAATCGTGTAAATGGTTTGAAAATTTGTCATTATTTTAGTCATTAAAAAAATGGTAGGGAAAACTGGGATTAACTATTGCCATTAAAATGGTGTCATGTAGATGCACAGTGACACTATTTTGTAAATATTGGCACACCATGAGGAAGCATAAAATTCCTCATTCTTTAGAGGCAGATAGACATTAACAATTAAACATTCATTTAAATTAGCTAAATCATCTTTTCAGCTTACTAAATTGTTAAAAATACCTTTAACATTTTACTAAATCGTTTAAAATTTTGCGCCATTATATATATATTGTAAAAAAAAAATAATATTTGGTTGGTAAATTCAACTTTTATGACGCTTTTCTCAAAAATATCATAAAATATGCCCTTGTTTGTCTCACTTGATTACGAACAGTAGCTAAATATGCAATTGGATTTTCCCATATTAGTGAAGGGCTTAAAAAATAATGCAGAATTAAAACAAAAAATTACCTGTCAAGTGAGACGGAGTGTACATTTTGGCTTGCCAACAGAGAGTTAATGGGCCTCATTGCGAATGTCAATTATCAATTTGATCATTGCTAAATACTGAAATTTGGTATTAAAATCTCAATTTATTAACAAACTGCACCACTATTCATTATTTGTTATCGATTTTTTTTTAGGCCTCAACAGCTTGCATCATTATCAATGACCAATTATCTTATTAATTGGGTGGATTAATATTAAATTTCAGTATTTATCAACTATCAATTTGAAATTGACGATCGCAATAGGGGTGAATGGTGTCGAATGTCAATTCGGGTTTGACATTTAAGAATCAAACAGAAATCTTATAGTGTAAATCCGCACAAATTGGGTTGGATGGCAATGGCGCAGCAGATAAAGTGCTTGATTGCTAACTAGGACGTGTGGGCTCGATCCCCACGCTAGGCGCATTCTTTTCTATACCTCCAATTTTAATTGCCTGCCGCCCATAGGTTAAAATGAGACAGTCGATACCTGGTTCTCAAATCCACTGTGCCAAACTAGTGCCGTGCAATTCAGGTTGCATATAAAAGACCTTAGGTCTTACAGGCAGAAATTGGCAGCTTATCAATTTTTGAAGAATGGCTATGAAATTCTCCCAGAAAAAAATGAAATGGAAAACATTTTGGAACGGTTTGAGTACAATTGTCTGCCCATTTTTAAACTTCTAAAACATATGCTAAAAATTAAAATCTCACAAATATATTTGTTAATTTTGTTGGTTGTAATTCCAAATTTTTCTTATTTCTAAATTAATTTAGTTTTTTTTTTGCATTTGCTTAGAAAACTTTATGCAAGGAGACAGGCATCCATTTTTTATGACATACGCCAACCTGGTATTTGTAAATTTGATGCCTATGGCGTTAGTTATAGCTTTCATTGAAACTCATCATTGAAAATTTTGTCTATCAATTCTGAGGCACTTCAACAAATAAAACTGATGTCGTTTTGATACCAAAATTAAGGTAATAAGACATATATTTTTTTTGTCAAAAAAATATTTTGTTTGCTCTACCACTTTCTTGTAAAATCACTTTTGACTTTTCAAAGCGTTTTCAATGGACAGCTGACATTTTATTCCCAAAAGTGGGAAACAATCGTTCCAGTAACTTGTGTTTCCTTTTTTCCTGTTCTCATGCTTCTGTTTTTCTTTCAATGATCAAATCTTACCTCAAAATTACATTTGGCTATGATAGATCTTTTCAGTGAAAACCAATTTCAATGATAGCAAAAGCCGACTTGGCAAAAAAATTCACTGATTTGTTTTCAGTGATGAATTTCAATGAAAGCTATAACTGGCTCCTACAAATATTTACATGTGTGTCAAATTAGCACTACCACTTCAAAATTTAAAGAAACTTCTATTGGGTTAATTGTCCTAAATTTGTCGTGAAAGAAAAAAAATTGCCGCAATTGTTAACAGTCAAGTTAGCATTACCACCTCTCAAAAACGGTGTATATGAAGTCAAAAAATAAAAAGGGGCATGCAATTAATTTCATTGCAAAAAAAAGTAGTAGAAAACATGCTTTTGGTGAAAAATAATGGTTTAAGTAGTAATCTTTTAATTATTAAAAAAAAAAACGATTTTTTATTTATGACACATTTACGACAGTTAATGGCATAACCCTTTTTATGTTTTGACTTCAAATACAACGTTTTTGAGGAATTAGGGGCGTTCACTCACTTATTAGATATGTTACTCGTATCTCGGATACCAAACTATCCGAGTATATTTGTGAACGAATCAGATAGGTTAGCTGAAAGCTGTCAACAAATCAGAACAAAACGCATACCAAATGAAGTTAGCAGTCAGCTTTTTTATACATTTCTTCTCGCAAAGCTAGTTATTCCAAAATTCTTGGGATAACTCAAGAATCAAGATAGCTTTCATGAGAACAGCTGTTTTTTTCATTAGATGTGCTTTTGGGTGCGTTAACACAACAGGAATTTATTACAGATTCCTCAGAATATATGAGTAATCGCCCGTATCGAAATGCTCTTTAAAGCTTCGATTACACTGCGATCAAATTCCTTTAAAACATTACTTTAGTAAATATTTGATTAAGCTTTCCATTTGCGCTTGCGCCACATCATCATGTAACTAAAAAAACTTTAAATCTAGCTTTGGGTGTTTCAAGTTAATTGTTTTTTTTTTTTGAAAAAGCATTAAAAGCTTTTAAGCTGCAGTTGACGTCAGCACCTTTAGTATGTGTCCAAATAACTGTATCTACTCATGATTGAAGGCTGTTTTCTATTTTTGTTTGATCTTTGTGCGTATTTACTTTGTTGCTTTCGTTCTTTATGCACCGTGTTCGTCTCGACTAGCTATTAGTACTGCCATTTGATTTCTACTACAACAACAGCGTGAATCTTTTTATATCTATCCTCACAGCAGAAGTAGATGTCATGTGGATTCATTACGAGCGAGATGGGAAGGGGTGGACGCCGAAGCCGACACTATCATCAGCGTTGTCGTCGCAGTCTTGGTTGTTGTGGCGTCGCCGGCCGTCGTTGTCGTTCGGTCGTCGCGCGGCGCAACAAATTGATCCAAAAAAGAAAAGTTGACTGGCAGTTGTGTTTTGTGTGCTGTCCGCAGGCAGGGTGCAGGGATGACATGCGTTCTGTCTGTCCCAAATGACGTTTGGTATCGGCTTTTATTTTCTTCAATCTCTCTCCGTTTTGTGCTGCCCTGAACACCATAACGCTCCCCCTCCCAATACACCGTTTTTACCACCCACGCACACATCTTTTCTTTTTTTTTTTCATTTTGTTGTTGTTTTTTCTTTGGGCAAATAGCAAGTTGATTGCATCAACTTTGCTGTTTGCTGTGGGACTTTGGAGCTACACAAAATGTGTAGTACGTAAAGTTGTGTTGTATTTTGTTGGCAGAAGAGTAGATTTGGGGTTGAAGACGACAAACAGTATGTCTGCGAAGGTATTAACCGGGACACACACACACACGCAGACACAAAGGAACATTATTGAAGGCGTCGTACAGGCCGTACGGTATAGTCAAGAGAGCAGTTAGGTAAGTTGTGATGGACAAACTTGAGGGTAGTTTTGTTCGTTTATGGCCAGCAAGCACCACCAACTACACAACCCTTGTCGTTGTACGTCGTTCATATTCATAGTCGTATAGTCGTCGGATGTTAGCTTAGATGGGCTTTTGACTGGCACAGGTATACATAGGTAGGTACATACATAGAATGAGTGGGTGGCTTTTGATGTGCATAATGTGTGTTGAGGGAGAAGCACAAATGCGTCATTTATATCAAAGTCGTAGAAATAGATGAGAATTGTGTTTATTCGATCTTTCAGATACCTACGGATTTTGTAGGTGTTGCATGCAACGTCCAAGTTAAATTGGTGTATAAAATTTTTTTCTGGGTGAATTTATATTGAAAAAGGAAGATCATTTTTCGATTAAGTTTTAATCATTGCAGGTGTGAGGCTATACGGTTGCACTAAAAATAAAATTCTCTTCAACTTGAGCTTGGGTAGATATCTCCTGTTAATTTAAATTGTTGAATGACATGGTGCTATTTTTAGTTGTCAGAAATATTATTTTGTTTGTCCTTAAGTTAAGTTAAGTTTATTTTTTTAAATTTTAACTGCTAATTTTACGGAGATTATAAAAAGGTGAAATACATACAGCTGGTAAAGAAAATAGGTGTGATTAAATTTGTTGCTTACATCCGGATACCGGATATTCGGCCCACAGCTAGGCCGGATAGCCGAATATTCGACGGCCGGATATCTGCCCTAATAAAAGTATAATAGTTTGGTGGTCTGATGCTCAAATCAGATCGGTACAAGTAAAACCAACTTAAACATGTTTTTCCCTTCTCTTCCACTTATACAAGTCACTCTTACTTTTTATACTGCATATGGCGCATTTGTTGTAATTAATGTTCTGTCATTTCATATCCAGTATATGAAGATTGAGATTGCTCATTACTTTCTGGATTTTTAAAAAAATATTGCTAAACAAACGTAATCGTTTATTATTTATATAAAAAGATCTTGGAGTTATTTTTGAATCCAAAATTTATTAACTACATCCAGTTTCTCATTAATAAAGCAAACTCTTTGTTATGTTTCATATACGCTTTTTATTTAAATGCTCCTTATACATTAAAATCCCTTAGCATTGCTTATGTTGGGTCGATTGTTTATTTTGACACGAAATGTTAGACGTTTAAATTGAGTTTTTGGGGAGAGTACGATAACTTTGGCGCCAAGATATAATAACGGTTTTTGGTAGAGGGGCTTAATACAAGCATTTTTTACTACGGGAGGGGGGGGTCTATCTCCCCTCGTTTAGGTGGGAGGGGCAATTTTATGAAAATTTACTTAAAATATTTAAAAAAATATTAAAAAAGAACGGCAACACTTACCGTTATAAATTATACCTTTTTCAAAAGTCAGAACTCTACAATTTATAATAAATTTTAAGTAAAGTTGTTTCAGTCAATAGTTTTTGAAATAATTGACTTCAAAGTCAAAATTTATGAAAAAAAAGTTACAAAAATCACTTTGAATATTATTTTTCTCATGATTATGGATATCGATAAAAAAATAATTGATGTAGTTAACTGCTCCAATTATTTTTTTATTAAATACAGAAAACTACTTCTTTTTATGTCTTCTAGTTTTTAAGATATGTAATTGAAAAATAGTAAAACTATACTTGTTCTTTAAACCCAAAAGATTCTTTAATTTTAAAGAAACTTTGCATATAATAAAATTTTCACCCTCCCCAAAGCCTATAGTGAGCCCAAGCAGGGGGGTTGCAGGGGGGCAGCATGCCCCCCCTTAGGCATCTCACTGTTTGCATCGTAAATTTCATATATACCTTTGTGATTTTATTACAGTTAATGCGGTTATTTACCAACCGAACTTTGCACTTTTTGAATTTTCCACGGTCATTAAAATATCACAACACAGAGGTGGAGTAGACGTTTTGGAGGAAATTAACCCGATTTCTTCTAAAAACGGGATACTTTTTTCGTTTGTTGACACCAAGAAACTATGAGAATTTGCTGCCGTTGTGTTGTCGTAAAGGTAATGCAATTTTTTTTATAATGCAATAAATTTTCATGCTCAAATATTTAGAAAAAAGAGATTGAAATGGACATGACATATGTACATACGTTTATGTATATAATATCAATTATTTTTTTAAATCCAGATTCTTTACATGCAAAAGACACTTTACATGCACCCATCTGATACAAAATTATTTTGTTTTGTTTTTCAATTTTCTCAAAAACTAGAAAACATAGAAACGAATAGTTTTCAGTGTTTGATTAAAAAATAATTAGAACAGTTAACTGCATCAATTACTTCTTTATTGGTGTTTATAATCATGAGAAAAATAATACTCAAAGTGATTTTTTTAACTTTTTTTTTCATAAATTTTGAGTTTGAAGTCAATTATTTCAAAAACTCTTGACTGAAACAACTTCACTTAAAATTTATTATAAATTGTAGAGTTCTGACTTTTGAAAAAGGTATAATTTATAACGGTAAGTGTTGCCGTTCTTTTTTAATATTTTTTTAAAGATTTTAAGTAAATTTTTATAAAATTGCCCCTCCCGCCTAAACGAGGGGAGATAGACCCCCCCCTCCCGTAGTAAAAAATGCTTGTATTAAGCCCCTCTACCAAAAACCGTTATTATATCTTGGCGCCAAAGTTATCGTACTCGTGCCGAGTTTTTTGTTAATTATTATTAATTTTACAATAAAACATAATGGATTGCAAGATTGCCAGTTCATCTTGCGTGGATTTTATTTGGCAAAACTGATGAGTCCAATTGAGATCGCCGGGACGAAACGCAAAATTTTGTGAAGTAAAAGCCGTAAAAGCTATTTTGAATCAATCTTTTTTTTTTTGTTTATCAGATATTTGTTACGCGTAGAAATGTCAACTGCTCCTCGGAAGAAGGAACGCTTAAGAAATCAAGGTAAACATTAAAAATTTATAGCAGAATCCCTGGGAACATCCCAAAAACTGAAAAAAACATCACTTATTGCCGTATCGTCCTTTTAACAAACTCAGTTAGTGCACGCACAATCCGCAGAATTCTTTAGATCTTCAATTTACCATTAAGACTTACCAGGAAAGTTCTATTACTCAGAACTAACAATATAAGGTCCCGAAAAATATTTGCTTAAGCCATAGAAGTTGGAGAGGACCTGAAGGAACAAAAAAATGGGGCAATATCCCTTGAAGTTACGATACAAAAACTTAATTTCCCAGAAAACGATTAAACACGGAGGAGAAAATATTATAGTCTGAGGCTATTTCTCGTATGG
This sequence comes from Philhelius pedissequus, assembly GCA_910595825.1. Classification (NCBI taxonomy): domain Eukaryota; kingdom Metazoa; phylum Arthropoda; class Insecta; order Diptera; family Syrphidae; genus Philhelius; species Philhelius pedissequus. The sequence continues at coordinate 244,506,421 of OU343161.1, read as the reverse complement.
TGTTTGTCCTATATTACGTATTAATAACATCCTGACTATAATTACGGGTAAAGGCGTATTTTGGAATTTGGAATTTGTAATGCTTCCATTTGCCGATGAATTTTTAAGCAGGAGGATAACGATACGAAACATACAGCGGTTCTTGCAAAACATTGAGCGAATCAATTGTTTTTTTCATGGTCAAAAGTCAATCCCCAGATCTCATCCTGATTTAGAACTTACGGAATGAGCTTAAGCCTAAGGGAACTAGGATGCCAATATTTTGCAAATCGTGACCGATTATGGAATGCTGTTCAGAGGGAATGGTATTCTAGACCCCAAAAAACCTGACGAAAGCTTGTGGAGTCAATGGCACTGTGTTCAAAAAGTCGTGGATAATAATGGCGGATGTTGGGGTTATTAAAGAAATGTAAACGAAAATTATGATAAAACGCAAAAAAAACTTGTATACAAACGATCATTGATTGATAATTTAGGAAGACGCACCTATTTTTTGTCCAAGCGCAAATGCCTAAACCGACGGTTTTATCCAAAAAAGATTCTTAGAGCGTGCAAACCGAACCAGTTTAATAAATTTTTAAATTTAAAAAGCTTCTCAAGATAAAATGAGTGTCGGATTTTCGCACATTTCGGGGGTTGACTACCCTTAAAATGAAATAAAGTATTCAACATTCGCGTTGTAAGGCTAAAGAAAGAATCTCTGTACTTAACAATATGGCCAAAATTTGGCTCAAGGGTAAACTGTCGAGTAAACTTTTAGCGCGAGAAAGAAAATGTCACAAAATAAAGGGTGTTTCTTTTTGAGTGGTATTGAATTATAAAATAAAAAAAATAAAATACAAATAAATTCTATTAATATCAGTGCTACATCCCACGATTTTAGAGACCAACTCACAAATCCAAAACCCGAAATTGCTTGAGAATTATTTAGACTCCAAATACGCCAGTTTTGCTTATTGACGTAGCCATTCAACCAAAAATGAGTTTCATCGTTGAACAACATTTTCTTTTGAAAATCAGTATCCACAGCGAGACCATTCACCGAATGTACGCCGCACATGTTCAGGAGTCAGTCAATTCATGATGAAATGGCAAACCAAACTAAAGATTAATCACATGGCAGGTGCCAAAATTGGTGTCAATGAAAACAGTGCTGTCAACCTAAAGTTATATGCCTCTAAAAAAAAAACATCCTAACCTCACAGACAAGTCCGTAGCCAGGGGGCAAGGTCACAGGGGTTTTAAGAGTGATTTTTTTTATTACTGATTCTATGTAAAAAAGGTTTGATTTTCCTTTTTAAGACATCAAGAGCAGATTCCAAAAAGTTTTCAACCATAGTCTTGTACCACAAAAACCCTCAAAAATATTTTCAGTATTTTATATTGGAAAACTCAATAATTCTTAATGATACGTTTAGTAAATAATTCTCTAAAAATCAGAATGTGTTTCGCCAAAAAAAGGAATGGAGAAAAACCAATTCAAATAGGAGACATTATCGGCAGATCGTTCTGAAAGAAGTTCAGAAAATACAAAAAAAAAATAAAAAAGTCTACCAATCGTATCATCAATGAATAGATGAAGGTAAACTTTCGGTACTTTTTTATAAGTTTATTATAAACCAAGGGGCATAAATTATACATTATATCATTGAGAAGGTTTTGCCGCACAAATATGTGCACAACAAAAGAACTATATTGAGTTTCTATAGCTGTTAAGACAATTTGATTTTTTTAATTTCATTTTTATCTTTTTAAGAGTCGGATTAGAAAAGTCTAACATTTGAAAGAAATGAGTGATACTCGTATGAATTTTCACTTAAAAAATATTTTCTATTTTAACGTGAGAAAGTTGCAGTTTAATAATATTTACAGTTATCAACTCAGTGCGTCAATAGAATAATATCACAAGCTTCTTTATTAAGTTATTGTACAAGCGTTACAAACTAAATTCGATTTTTAATCGAGAAATATAAAAACATTGAAATTGGACCTTAGAAAACTGGTGACTTGTTGATATGGTGTTTTATTGGGTAATTTATTCGTAGTAGCATTTTACATTGACGGTCGATAAAAAGCTAAAGTGGAATGCTACTGCAGATGGATGGTTGACCTTTATTCGAGTGTTGAAATTGATTTTGTTTGGTTGGTATGATTTATAGTTGGATTGAATGTCGGTGGATGTGTTCATGAAGTAGTTATAATTATTAATTTCCATTTGATCTTTTTGATTTTTTTTAAGTGACAAGTTCATATTTCTAAAGTCTCAGATAATTCCATTTTTAATAAATATAAAACGCAGTTCCTCTGAAGAGTAAAAGTGAAATGTTATGCACTCTTTGCTCAATTATTTTCTGGACCACGTTTAAAATTCCACGTATGGCTGCAATTTTTTGTACTACAGATACCACGAACGTCAACTAATCATTTTTATTCAATTTCGATTACCATTCAATCAATTTATATTGAACGAACAACGTTTTCCTTTCATTTTTGACTAACTAAGACCAATTTTTGTGTTCAATTTTTTTTATTATTAACGTAGTTTGGTAAAAAAAATCACCTTTTTATTCAGATCTTCAAAAAAATAATTTGACAAATTAGGATGGGTGAAAATTTTGATTTATTTTTAATTTAAAAAAATTTTAAAATCAATTTATAGATTTACAAAAATATAATACAGTTTTGAGACTCAAATTGTAAATGTGATTTCTGATTTGTTCAATTGATTTGAGTTCTAAAAATTCTGTTCGGTATGTGTTGGGCAGATCATTTTCTACCTACCTTTCTTTCATTCGCATTTATGTTTGAAAAAATCCACCACTCAAAGGTTGTTTTTTTTTTTCTAGATATGTGCATAAAAATGGCAATATGTTAACTTCGTTCCTTACTCTGCTGAGTGAATATCGAATTGAAAGGAAAACATACTCAGAAATAAAATTTGTCAATTGACTTGAAGAAAAAAACCCTCTCTCTATCTATATATCTACTCAGAAAGTAAGTCAAATCATGAAAGACAAACGGTAAATGTAAGGGGAGTTAACAACTCACACTACGTGTATTGTGCGTTCAAACCAAGAAACATTAAAAGGAAAGAAAAAATCTCCAGCAAGTTTGTTTGCTCGTGTGAAAGGTACAGGAGATTTTTAAAGCAATTACAAAATTGCCCAGTGTAAAAGTGGAATCTGACCATAGTCTACGAACAAACCCATCCACTTATAATTTCCTTTCTATTGATGTAAAATGAATGATAGTTTAAAATCTTACCTGACAACTTAAAGATGTGAATCGCAACAATGGAAAAGTGTTCAAGTCTTAGTTTAAAATTATTACGGTTGTGACAAGTTCATGCTACATGTGATAAAGTATAATTTTAAGGCATGAACAAAATATAATTTTAAAAAATATCCAATTGGGAAATTATTGCCATCATGATTGTAATACATTTTCTTTTAGATATTCCTTCTTTTTTAAATGATCAAAATACCCATTCAAATTTTATTAAATTCCTTAATTCATAGAATTTCCCTGGAAGTAGATCCATCCTTGAAAATTTAAAAGATCAAGTTTTAACAATTAAACATTAAATTTAAATACAAATTAACACAGCAGATACATTCATCAAATAAGTCGAATAAAACTGTGTTATTTTTTCCTATTAGAATCGGAATTTTTAATACGTAACTCTCAACTAAGTAAGCTGCTCAATAAACTTGAGAAATACTCACAAAATTCATTAAAAATAAGTCGAAGAAAAGCGCGTTATTTTTTTTTTGCATAAGAAACTGTGTATTGAACAGTAAATCGAAAAAAAGAAGGCAAACAAATTTGTTATATTCAGTGATTCGTATTGTGGAATACTTCGCTTTGCTATCGTTTGGTTTTTCTTAACGGGGTATGTTCAGTTGAAGAATACACGGAAAATGATGTGTCTGTGCAGTATAGGCGAAATGTAGAGTGGATGGAAGTTGGAATATCGCGTGCGTGTGCAGCTCTAAAGGATAGACACATATTTTGATTATTCATTAGGATTCTTGTTGCTTGTGAATTAATAAATGTTGAAAGGGAATTTTAAAAGGTAACTCCGTAGGAAACGGTTAATATGTACACCACGCCACTGGTACATTTGCATACAGGGTGAAGCGAAGGTGACAAACGAGTTTCGAAAGTGTCACGCTTGAGCTGTTATTTGTGCAGACAGATTGGTGTTGTGTCTAATTTGGGTTGTTGCATCATTTAACTTACCATACAAGATGTTTAAACAAGCGCCGAATTCGTTCCGAAATTGAATTAAAAGTAATATACGGCTGACGTCAACCAAGTACCAGATTTTGTAGTGTGATATCGACCGGCATAGATCGCACATGTTTGTTCTTAATTGAATTGTTAAAGTAATCAGTTTGAATGGTCAACTACGGAAAGGGATATATTTTACTTGATTCGTTCTATTAAAAATTATCTTTCGAACTTTCAACACAAGTAGTATTGGACTATTTTAAATCTGAAATTCATAAAATAAATTCTAGAATACTCCAGGAATCTGTTTTGTCCCCTACTCCCTTCCTTATATTCATCAATGATATATAAAATGTTTAAACCACTAAAATATTTTGATGCCAACCATAATCCTTATATTGATGCCTAAGTTACTTGAGGTAACGCTCAGAGAATCTTCCATTTGGCAACAAATAAATTGGTAATTCCGAAATAAACGAACAGATCTTTGCTAAAGTCAAAACATAACCTAAGCTTCTGACATAACATTTTTTCAACCACTCTATTAAAATTGTTGGAAAAGTGAAGCAGCCAAGACACTTTTAAATGCAACTCGTCTTCCTATTCTCTCTGTCAATACAAATTGAATGCTTATCTCTCCGGAGTCCACCCAAATATATCATTGCCGCTATATTCGTTTCGAGGTAAGCGTTGAAGGTTCTACATGCTCCGGAATCGACCTCTTTTTCACATATGCGACCAACAACTCCCCCGAAGAATTTTCTCTCAAAGTAAAGCTAAGACGTATAAATGCCTTTTATTAAGGACTCCAGTCACATAGCCCGTGGCGTAATGGTTAGTGGGGGCTGGATTATCACGCTGAATGTCTGGTTATATTTTTTCAAGGGTACTGCCTCTGGCGAGGAAGTGAGACAAATCCTCCAAGAGTATATCTTGTAATAAAAAAAAGTACCTATCCAATCCTCCCTTTGCCATTTGTGAATTCGGCAGAATATTATAATGTAGGTCTCCTCCATTGCGCTGCCAACACGCACACACGAATGATTGAGAGTTGTAGGTCACTAAGCCTTGTTTCTCAACGAGCTGTCGCGTCACCAAATTTATTTATTTACTTTCAAGTCACATATTCATAATGTGAGCAGATACTGGAAATACCACTGTCTTCTAAATAAGATGCTTAGTCTCTGTTTTTTTATTTAAGGACCCTCCTACCTACACCTATTATTAAAATAAAAAAACCAAGAAGTTGTTGTGAAGGATTGCATTACTTCAAATTCATAATATTCTAATGTCGATGTATTTGGTTTGCTATCCACAAAAACTGCATTGTAGTAAAGCACCATGTTTTAATAAAAAAAACAAAATTTTAATCGATTTAGTAATATGTTAAATCATTTTTAGTATGATACTAGGCTATAAAGAGGATTTTGCTAATTTTAAACGAGTTTAGTATCGTACTATCTACTTAACATTTTACTAAAGGTAAAATCACCAAATAGCTACTTTATCTCTTTAGTAAATTTTGACATTTACAAACGTCAAACAGTTATGTTCGCTTTTTTTAAATTAAATTAAATTAAATTAAAATTAAATTAATTAAATTAAAAAAAAATAGCTATTAATTTTATTCCTCAGATAACTCCTTCTTCCATTCTAAAATGAGCAGATAACTTTATTCCTATATTAAGTTGTATCTGACAGTTGAAAAACTGATTTTTGCTCTATCTGGAGAATATGTACTGACTGCTCTTAATTGACTATTGAAAAATTGGCCCTTAGTATTGTGCTAGTTAAAAAGTGTTTAAAATTAAGTAGTATCATTCTAAGCCCTTAACATCCAGGCTGTTTAAAATTTTGCGCCAATGATTTTCGGTCAGTACAATCATGTAGATGTGAAAGTTGATAATCTGCTAAAAATAATTATTAACCCCAGTTTCACAATGTTGAAGTTTAAACTCCATATTAAGTTTAAACTTTAGATCGGTCTTACAGTTTAACTGCGTTAGTTCTGCAAGTTCTATAGCATTCTGACGTTTAAACGTCAGTTCAACGCGTCAAACCAGTTGACAGCCATTTTAGATTTCCATGCCGTGGTTGAACTGAAAATCAGATTGCATTATGAAACAGGACAAGTTGAACTTCGAACTCTTACTACTAAGTTCAGGTTCAGTTGAACTTAAGTTTAAACCTTCCTTGTGAAACTGGGAGAAAAGTTCTCCGTTTCATGTGGTTAGTGATAATAAACTGCAAAATGCCATCAGTAGGTACTTTATTTGAACGATGTCAAAATTAAACGTCAGTTTCTTTTACTAGACAAACAGTCCTAAAAAATGCCCCTGGATCCATTTTTCTTTGGGCACATATTTCACAGAATTCATAATTTCTATAAAAATATTGTGATAGGTATCTACTTCGCTGAGTATATATTCTGAAGTGACAGCAAATTTTGGAACCATATATTTAAGCCATTCAGTTATACTACAGTAGAGGGTTTTCACTGTCAAAAAAGTCAAATTTTGTTTCCTCACTACTAAAAAGGAAAACAAATTTCCTTAAGGACCTGTTTTAAAATGTCTGAATAAAATATTAGAGAAGCTCAAAGGTCCGAAGTCACAATTGTTCTTAAGAATCACTTAAAAGGGTCATAAATCTACTATTCCATACTTCGCACTTGTGGGCTTATGACCCTGTTGCAATTTGTATGTGTCGGTTAACTAATCAGACCTTTAGTCAAACATTTTAAAAAAGGCCATTAGTCTAATAAAAATTAATCCCTTTTCCTTAACATTAAAACGTAGAACATATGTTAACAAAAGAAAGAAAAAACCGTAAAATATCTAACAACGCAATTGTTGAAAACTTCACACATCACCATCTATACCTATTCGCTAAACCAAATGCTACAAGTTGCATCTAAATCATCCGGCCATCAGCCCGCTAGACAATTTGATTTACAATACAACCCTCTATATCACCCTTTTCCCGAAGGAAAAAAACAACAACAAAAAAAATGAACCAAAGGGAAAGTCCCAGACTAAAGCCCTCGCTAACGGATTCAAGTGTGCAATACGAGAGCGCGAGTTCTAAAATGTCATTGTTGAAACGATAATCCGCCTCCGCGCCACGCCGGCCGGGGTATAAAAAGAAGAAGGACCATATGAAAAGGGAAAGGTCCCTCATCGTCCTGGCTTTTTCTATCAGCGCCCATGCCAAAAATGCATCAACCGCCACCCTCTCTGCATATACACAGATATCTTTCGACCAACCGACGCGACGCGACGAACTACGTGCTGGCATAATCATCATCAACCTCATGATAGTCGCCCTCTCACTTTGTCAGAGTTGTAGGCAATATACCTATATAGCGGCACTAAACCATCAACAGGAACAGCTAAGGCAATACCGATGCCGAAGCCGAATCAACACGAGACCATTCCACTCTATACGCTCGGGAATGAATGAATACATGAATGAATGGAAAAACTTTCAATTCAGAGAGTTTCTCGAATTCAATTCTGAATTGAACCCGAAGATGCGTTATACGCTCTACGCCTTACCGAAAATATCGAGATTCGAGATATCATCCAAATAGAAACACACGAAGACCAAGAGACGGGCTAGACACGCATACGTGTGCATTGCATATGGAACCATTTGCCGTTTAACTTTCTGACAATAATACACCACAGCCATACACTATGTCATACATATGTATGTATGTACATATACGAGTATCTAGGTACATTTCCATTTGCTTAACTTTGCTCCTCTATTCCGCCGTTCATCGTTTTTGATTAATGATAACTTGTTGCCTCTGCGTAAAGATAGATAGCTAGGGGAGACAGATTGAACGAAAGAAAGTACCCCAAAGCACATGGTTAAGTGGAAGAGTGTCTATCTGTTTTAAATTTTTTTTTTTTATATTTTTTTTTGTTATTTGTAAAGTTTCGTAGTAAGTTTTTGAGAATAAGCGCATTAGTCGTCCTCTCTAACTGCAATTCTTTAGCTTAACAAAACAAAATACCAAAAAAGCAATACAAAAAAAGGACTGTCCAAAAAACTACCCTCCATAGAAGTTTTCTCCAAAAAACACAGAAAATTGAAAATTTTCATGCTAAAGAGGATGAATCTTGTGTTTATTAGAGAGGTGTTGTTGGATTAGAATAGGAGGTTAGTTTGGCTCTAGCTCCAGTTGCCAGTTGCCAGCTTCGACCGACGATTTTTGGGGAGAAATTTAATCAGAATTTTGCATCGTAGCTGCTGTTGTAGATATTTGGGTTGATGATGGTGTTCAGTTTGTGTTCATCGAAGGTAGTTACGAATGTACCCTGAAAGAGGATGGTGTGCTTTACTATTTTGGTCGTGTTGTTGTTGTTGGTGTTGCCTTTCTTAACCTTCCTGTGGTACTTTTGTTAAACTACTCTATGTAGATGGCGACTTACATAGGTATAGGGTGTAGCGGACATTCTTCCTAAATTTCTTTACTCTATTAGGTTGTCTATTAGGACTCCCACAGTAGTTTTTTTTTTCTTTCTGAATATTGCGCCGTATTTATACACCTTGTCTAACTTTAAAATTTACAAAGAAACATTTTTGTAAAGTTTTTTTTTAAATGAAGTTTTTTAGTGACTGAGTTAACTGATCTTAATTGATGTTGGTTAATCCTGCAACAATAAATTAAGCCCGAGTTAATTTTCAATTGTCAAAATTCTGTCAGATGCTCCAGGCATTGTGTTTTAATTTAGAAGCACTTTTAACGTTTTGGATTGCAATCCTCTTACATTTTGGTATTAAAGACTAAGTGCATGTCCACATTTTCCTTTTACTGAAGAAAAGTGCATAGGGAGAAACAGGTAGATCATTGTATATGCTTTAAAAAGAAGGGTTGATTTCACCCAAAGTCGAGCGATTCACCACTTTCGAAAATAATTCTCGTAGTAAGGATGAAGGATAGGTGGATTTTAGGAGTGCGTGATGGAGAGATTAGATTGAATTGAAATAAGTTTTTATTCATTGCATAACAGCGGGTAATCTGGTCAGGCACAATTTTCAGATATGGTTCTTTTCATCTAGAATGCTTGGAAATAGAATGGGTCAGGTTTTCTTTTTTTATTTGCTGACACTCAGGTGGAGACAAGCAACTCTAAACATTGCCAAAACAAAAAATAAAACAAGACTGTCTCAACAAATTATTGGTTTTTCTGTCTGTTTCTATCTTAATGTGATGAGAGCTTTCGCATTGGAATTAATTCAGCAAATATTTAACTGTCAAAACTTGTCTGTTGTTTGATGTATGCTCTGTTCAACCTGAAGATAAATGAATTTTTTCCACTTAGTGTAATTTTTTGGAGATATATTTTGATTTTCCCCAAAGACATGTTCAATTTTTTTGGACCTGTTCGTTTTAATTCCGCCCGCCACCACTGTTTGATTTAAAATCAATAATGCAGCTGTTAATTCAGCTTCTATGTATCTTCTTAATTGGAAGCTACTTTCCAAATGTGAATCGCTTTTTCGAAAGTTCCTGATGTGCTGAATTTGAATTTGACCTAAAAATTGTTCCATCACTTCCAGTATTTGGATCTGTACCTCCTTTTTCAATTCAATTTTTATAGGTAATCCCCGTATGTGTCCTTAACACTGCCTCAACCAACAATCCCTTGCGCCTACAATATGCTGGCTTCTTTCACTTCCGAACATCAAGTTGGTGAGTGTCGTTCTCCTCCACACTCCTTTGGGGTGCACAGTGGACCGATTTATCACCGGAAGAATATTCCTCTCGGAGGACCCAATCGAAATTGTATTTGATCTTGAAAAGTTCTTTGCTTGCGCCCATAATTCAGCGCTTTACTATTTACTCAAATACACGTACTTTCTTAGTCCCAACAAAAAAGAGATTGGAAATTCGTTGGAGCTATGCACTGATGTCAATTTCTGTGATATTTAGGTATATCAATTATATTATCCTTTTTACTTGTGATATATACATGGTACTATTATGACAAGTTTTGGATTCGTAAAAAAAATCGAACTACAGATTTTTATCAAACTTGACTTACGATGAGATAGCGAAGTAGGAAAAAGTGGGTCTCACAATTCTGTCTGTCTGCCCCCAAGTCTACAGCCTGATGGATTTTCTTCAAACTCGGTAATATGCTCACAGGTTTTTTTCATTTTTTAATGCCCAAAATAACGATACCTGCCATTTATTTTTTGGCCAAAAAGGCAAACCTTACTTTTCTCAAAAACGGCTCTATCGACTGTTACAAAAAAAAGTGCTTTTTCACTTAGGTAATTTTTTTTTTGGAACAAATGTTTTTTGATACCTCCAGTAGAAGAATTGGATTTTCTGGAAAACGGTTCATTTTTTTTATTTTCAAATATTTTATCGAAAAGCTCCTGAAAAATTTAAATAGTATGGTAAACTAAAATTTTTCAAAAAAAAAATATTTTTTGAAAAAAGAATTTCCAAAATTTCCCATTATTTTATCTTGAATATTTGAAAAAAAAAACTATTCTCCTAAAACAAAAAATCAGAGTACCTATTATAAAACTTTTTTGTTCTCTTAAACTTGAAAAAAAATATGAGTTCTTAAAATAGTGGTATACACTTTTAATAAAAAAAAAAATATTGTATGTTGCTTTTCATATTTTCCAATTTAAAATATTTTTTTAATTCAAATGCTCCCTAAAAGTATATATTATATATATTTTTAATTTAAAAAAAAAATAAAAAACGGTTTTCAAAAACGAGTCCTTGAATTTTTGTTGAAATTAAAATTTTATACATATTTTTCTTTTAATTTAACTATATGCCTGTAAGACCTAAGGTCTTTTAAATGCAACCTGAATTGCACGGCACTAGTTTGGCACAGTGGATTTGAGAACCAGGTATTGACTGTCTCATTTAAAATTGGAGGTATAGAAAAGAATGCACCTAGCGTGGGGATCGAACCCAAACGTTTAAGTTAGAAATCAAGCACTTTATATACTACGCCATTGCCACCCACAATATATTAATGATAACTTTAAATTGTCGTTTCAATTTTTTCCCTAAAAATGTTTTCAAAATTTTATAATTAAAAAAATTATTCATATTAAAAAACAGCTCCAACGCTTTTTTAAATTTGTTTGTTTTAATCATATTTGTCCAAAAATTCTAGTATGTAGCTTTTTTTCCTCAAACTATATCTTGTTAGCAATCTCAGGAATGTTGTTATGTGTATCATCCATTTATATCTATATATTTAATTATATTTAATTTTTATGAATTTTTGCCTCAACTACCATGCATACTCATATTTTACTAACTACGTCACTGAATACCTTCATTTGTGCTCTAGACTACCTACTTACTAACAGCCTCAATGTTTAGCGACATTAGTTGTTAGCTACAAGAGCAAGTTCGCATGATCCAGCCATGTATTTTATTTGACATTTAAAACACTAGCTCTGTTGGTGAATGCCAGTTACCTGCAATTGCGTTAAAAGTGGTAAAAGAGGATCACGAGAAACGCTTCAAAACATGGTAGTGACTCGACATGCCAATTTATAACAGATCTGTTTCAAAGAAACAGTACAGTGTACAAAAAATGTATCATTAAAGTGTGCGACTGTAAACCTGGTTCGAGGGCCTTGAAGTATGCATATAAATTATAGATTGCGATATATGTACATATCTCGTTAATTGCTGAACTGATTTCGATAAAAACATTTCACACAGACTAGTATTAAATTTTAAAAAAGATTTGTTTTAAATTATTACAAAAATAAATTATTTTTTTAAATGTATTTTAACTCACAATTTGTTTGTTAACAATATAATTAATATAATATAACAAATTCATGCGAACCTTCATGAATTGTGTTTGAGAAAAACTGTTAAAAAGTGAATAAGTTTCATCAGTATTTTTACCGTAGTAGTAGATGTTAGATTCCTCAATTCTAAGAAATATCGTATAAAATTCGTAAAAAAATTTAAAATTTTCGAAGGACAGCCAAAAAACGCATTCTATTTTCAGATTTTGAAAACATTTAAACCTTTACAAAAAAAAACACCAACTACATTGCATACAAAAAGTTTTAGAAACGCCCTGTTCTTAGAATGTACTCGAAAAATAAGTCTTAATATAGGATACACACCAAAAGGTAGGTGTAAAGAGATACAGATACAAGCATTGTGTCTCGGAGCATTGTTCCTACGAGAAACGAAACTGTAGTAGGAGAGAAATACATATAAAAAAAAAAAAAAACAGGGATGAGAAGATTGCTGAAGCATCAACCAACCGTACAACACAGAATTTGTGTGTGAGTATCCTTTAAGGGTAGGAGGATATCCTTGAAGCAGAAGAAGAACAAGCATTGATGGTAGCAGAGGCAGCATCATCCTCGTATACACAAAAGCAAGGAATGAACGAATGAAGGACCTCACTCCAGTAGATCCAGAGTAGATATTTAATGATTTTCGTTGCTGGTGTTTTTTTTTGTGTATTTTTGTTGTTGTTCTCAGTATTTCTTGTGCTGGTGCTGTTTCTTGCTGCTAGAAATTTGTTTTACCTTTTTTTTTGTTTAAGAGTTGAGTTGGCTTTGCAAACGTTGAGTAGAAATTGGTCTTAGTCAATGTCGTTTCGTTTGCTGCTGCTTTAAAATGAAAAATATATAGGTATAGGTACGAAGGACTCAGTTACGGATTCTTTCATAGTTGAAAACATAGGTTATAGTTGACTTTTTTGGTAATTTTTATTTTTATCTCTCAAATGCTGTATAATGTAAGTTTTTTAGTAACGAGTTTCACAGGTTATTGAGGTAAGGAATTGTCACTTAGAAATGAAATACATACCTAACTAACAAATAAGGAAAACTAAATGTTTGCCCCAAAAAAATAGGTATATGGGGAACTTTCATTTTTTTTTCAAATGCTTATGTATGTATATATTTATGAACTGCATTTGAAAAGAGTTTAACCTGTGGCTTCAGTTGCACTTGTATCCAAGGAGAATCCTGATTTTGTAAACAAATATTTTAAAGCAACAGGATGCACCAACAGTCGAACAGTTCTTTAAAAAAAATTACTTTCCAAGTTGAAGCCCTTGCATCATGTCGTCATTTAAAACAACAACAAAATGTTTGAGAATTTATGCATGCAAGTCCTCAGTACCCCCTCCCCACACATAGTGGGGAATTCATAACACTATCCTACTGCTGAGCGACTGACTGTGTTGCAAACAAAAATAGGCTGTATTTAGAGTGATAGAGAGGGTGTCAGTGCGGTGTAAGGTTTTGTGTGTTTTATTTTTAACCAAAACTTTTGCAATATTCTTGTCTTAATTTGTCAAAAAATTTTGCAAGAATTCTTTTATCTCCGTTGAAATTATTTATATATTCATCTAGAGAGGTTGGCTTTTTTAAGTTTGGAAATTTGCACCGCTATAAAGGTTGTCAAATATCGATATGATATCTTTGATGTTTATCAACTAAATTGATATTTCAGTATTATCTCTATTAAACATCAATGTTATTGATAAATTGTAAATGGTAAGTGTAAATTGTTGATAAATTTTGTATTATAGTTGTCAAAAAATTGTTATTTATCAATTTCTTAGTCAATTAAAAGTTATTAGTCGACGACTTATAATTAAACTATTTACTTTTTTTTCGGTGCAAAAAATACGCAATCTTTTATTACGTTTTCGTTTTATACCTTATTGAAGTAAAAATATCACTGGGCTAGATTTGTACGCAAAATGTAGTAGCTTTTGTTGAAAATTTCAAAATGCGATTCCAAACTAATATTTTCTAAAATATCTGTGCGCTAATACAGGTAAAGTCTACATTTTGGTCCTTTATTTTTTTTTTTTGATTTTCGACTTTCGCAATAACAGCTTAACGAATTTCGATCAAAATTTGTGTATAGGAGGAAAAAAATCTGGAAAAACATTTTTTTTGGACTTTAAAAAAAAATTTTTTTTTGAAAATTCAACTTCAAAAAGTTTGGACGATTTGTTTCAAATTCAGTTTTTAGATTTATTAATTATTCATACCAATTTTTTTTGTATACAAAAATAAGTAAAAAACGACCTTAAATATATATTTAGCCGTTTCCACTAAGAATCTTGTGATTGCGATGTGATATAATTTAAGAGCAAGTCATCAGTTGATAAACTTCTATCTTTATCACTTTAACAGATCTTTATCACTTAGTAATCCTAGGAACGAAACTTATCGATGGACTAAGACTGAATTTTTGTTTTGTAGAGTTTCAGTTAAAAGTTGCATAGTTAAAAAGCTTGGCGTAGTTTTAACGTTCTCTTCTGTTGCTTTTTTTTTTAAAGACTTAAAAACTTCTACAGAAATTATTTAAAGGATGATATTATTTTTTTTAGTAAATGTGGAATGGTGGGAAGTCGGGTTATGTAACGATGCAAGGATAAAAAATAAGAGGGTTTGGTGGAGGTGTTTACTTTCAAAAGCTTTGTGTTCCATGATCTTTGGAACCAGCAGCCCTAAACTACCGATCATATCTCATGGACATACCAAGGCGCAAGCAATATTTCATCTCAGTTTATTTCGAGATCAAATGAACTGTCCACTTAACAATGAAGTTAACCAATTCGTCAAAAACACAACTCAAATACTTATTTTACTGGGTGAAATGTAGGGTGCCGGACAAAATGCACTCTGCCAACCGCAACATATTTTTTTTTTTTATTAATCGGTTTTATTTTTATTTTACAGATCGGTCTGCAAAGACTTATCGACAATGGATAGATAAGAATAGGATTTTAGACTGAGTAAAGCTTTGACATATTATGGTTGTTTCATCATGTAACGACGAATACAATGAGAGAGTTTGCGTTTCCGTTTATATTCCGTCCGATGATGCATTCCTCTATTTAGACAGTCTATGGCATACAGTATAGAATGGCGGTTCCGCTCGTCTTCCACATAAACCGAATTATTGTAGATATGCAAATCCTTAATGGCCGAGGAGCCCTCGCATGAAGAGGAGCAGAGCACCTTTGGTTCAGTAAGATTTTGTGCTAGATTTTGTGCGATCGGGACCGAAGAGATAGTGTAAATGACATCAAGATATGAACTATCATTAGGTTTTAAAAAAATATAACACCTAAGTAAAAAAAAGTTTCATTCTATTTTTTATCAACGGAATCAAAAATAATAACTTATCAAGTAAGGTAAATTAACAATAAAAACAATTTATTTTTTTTCCAAAAAAAAAAAACATTAATAAAAACCAAAAACATGGTAAGAGTTGGTAAATTCATAATATAATAGGAACATGAATACTAACGGTATAAAATTGATATAAAAAGTATACAATTTATACATACTTTTTGCTTGATTTGACTTTTTCAATAAATTGCCATCTTATTTTTTAAATGCAAACGAACATAATTTGCTTTGTAAACAAAATATGACAAATGACAGATAGCAGAACATATCATTAACTGACAGATAAAGGACAACTTTAATGCGTGAAGTCAGATGTGAGAGTGTTTTAAATGGATGTGTTCACAGAAAATATTTTTTAAATCATATTTAATGAAAATTTTATTACAGTTTTCAATTGAAGGTTTTCTTTTTTTTGAATTTTTACTAAATAAGGGGGACAGCGGTTTTTATAGATATTTTGGTATACAAAAGGGGACTGTCCTCCATAAATGGGAAATTTGGTAGTCAGTTTTTTTTATGTAGATTAAAGTAGTTTTAAGTTTATTTTTAGATATTTCTAGGTTTAAGTAAATTTAATTAGTTTTAATTATATTTAGTTGTTAAAATGATTTAAAGATTGAAATTTGTTTTGACAAAAAGGTCCTAGCATTTATTTATTTTCGTTTAACCATGGGCCAGTAGTTTAATGTTAAATAGCCTAGTTTTTATGAATTTTTGAACCAATGTGACCGCATTTTTAACAAAATTGTAAACACAGGTAAGCCTATTATATAAATTTTATGTTAAAAATTTTTAATACTTTTTTGTTTAATAATTGCAGCGCTCCTGACCATTGTAAGGCTAGAAAGAAAAAATGCACACTAACCTGTGTATTCACGCTAACAACCGCAATCAAATAAAACATATAAATAATGATTTGGTTCGAATGCATATTGCCTGGACAGTTTAGAAATTAAGGTGAGTCTCATATTTGATTATATTATTTAAAACAAAATTTAATAGCCCTATCGGGAATCTCCCAGGGAATTTAGTTTTCCACGGAATATTTTAATCTCTGGAAATTTTTCCTCTGATCGTGAATCTCCCACGGAATAAATTTCCCTCGAACAAAAAACCATATGAAATGACAGCAAATTTCCCAATACCAATAAATTCCGGGAGAAACTTTTGAACATCATTCACGTTACTAAGTTTCGAATTGGAGAAAAATTTCCAGGGAAATTTTTATTCACGATAACTCCCAATGATCTGCAATAAATGCTTAGAATCTCATTGTTCTCCTCTCAAGCTACAATAATATAAATTGTTGGAGGTTGTACTTGTTAGAATTATTTATTGCAACTTTAATTTATTGTAGAATACCACTTTTGAAATATTTGTCTTCTCTTACAAGATTCTTAATCTGATTTACTGGAAGAAGTTTAGTCATGTTTATAGGTTGTATAATGATAGTTAAATATTGCAGAAATTTGCTTGTCTGTGGAAATGAAGACTTGGAAAATGACAAGAATAGTCTTGATTACCAATTACGTCTTCTAACCAAAAACAATTTTGAAAAAAAAACTGCGTAGGTCGTTTCAGGTAACAAACAAGAACAGATTCGTCATTGAATTGCAAATATAAATCGTTCCCAAAAACTTGCTGAATTTTCATCGAAATCATACTATGATCGTTGGGTTAGTTTTTTTTTCATAAATGGGTCTTAGTAAGTCTAAGCCAATGCTCTATGAAATAATTCTCAAATGATTAAACTTTCACTAACTAAAAGAGACTAACTTTCATCAAACTTTGCGGTTCTTAATTTTAAAAGATTGATAATTCATTCATCGGCAACATAAGTTTAAACTGATCTAAATTTTAACTAGAAAGAAGCGAATATTAGTTCAATTTTTTTACCCCGATGTATCGAATACGGTGAGTTCCCTATTCCCAGAATTGTTTTAGTACACTATCTCATTGTTTAGATACACATCATTACGAATATCTACTAATAAATATACTTGCCTTGCCATACAAGGCGTTCTGTTCGATGAAAAACCTATTACAGTTGTCAACTAAATTCCAACCCCCAAGTCCAAATTCTATAATGAGACAAATAAAACAAACAAATAAAATTATCAATGACAACAACCTTGTCTGGTTCTTTAAACTTTCCGCGCATCGTGCATATAAATTTCATTCGATTTGTAATGTTGCGTGCCCATTTTGAAAGCTTTCTGCAACAACCGCTTTCAACTGCATTCTTAAGGATTTCGCTGCCGCACACTCGAAACTCTGTGTACGTTTTATGGTGGGTACCAACCAACGCCTGGCGATGTTTCATCCAACATGAAAATAATAAAATAAACTTTCTTCCTCTCCTATACATTAGCCGTATTCCATTGGCTTGGCAATCATAGCTCTTGATGATTCAAGCGATTTAAATTCAAAAAAAAAATTGTTGTTTTTCATTTCTTTATGGAATAACTTCCATTAGAGAAGTCTTTAATGCTATTGCGACGAACTTAGCGATGAGCAACACGCCGCCATTGCCAGTCGGCAACGGCGACATCGATGTAGACGGTCGGTGATGGCTAGGCTATGGCAACCAGAAAAGATATTGAAACTAACTTTCGTCATTCATACATACTAACAGTCATCTATCGGATCTGGCCGCCAGAGGAGCTGCTGCATTTGTGAAAATAAAACGCAGCTCGCACTGAACATTGAACAATCCGAAAAACCAACATCCAACCTTCACATAAAATCTGAGCTCCTCGCTTGAAGCCAACGAAGAAACAACGACGTACGTGCAGGCAGGCAGTAAAATCCAAATCCACCACCAACAACAACTGGCTATAACTTTGTCTCTAGATATTAAGTATATACAGTTATACACTTGCCAGCAACATCATTTCATCGCACAAGCTCATCCACATAGGGAGCCACCTAGAGCCTAATTATGTATGTACCTACTGCCTACCTACATAGATATACCATCGACCCAAAACCTGTACATATACGATGGATCCATGGGATCCATCAAGCAACAACACACTAACCAAAGGCAGCAGTTTCATTTTGTGTCATACAAAATCTCAAACCTTACGTATCGTCGTCGGTCGGTCGGCTTGTCTGAACCGACGCGACGCAACGATACGACAGTCGAAATTCGACTAAACGTCAGAATACTGGAGCTCGGTGCTTTTCCATAGGAGTATCTCTTTCGGTGCGCTGTGTGTCGTATCTCCGTTGTCATTATATCGCAACAAAAATATCAAACCCTGATTCAGCCTTATTACAGAATGCTAGGTGAGGTGGTGCTGATGTATTGTGTTGAGAAAGGGAGTGGTGTTGGAATAGCAGAGAAGCTCTACGGCTGAAGCTACTACAGCAACAAAAAAAACCAACCCAGAGTTCTATGGTGAACAACAGTCAACCCAACGAGCCAACAGCGAAGGGAAAATATTAAAATGTTCGGATTTGACGTTTACAGCAGTACTGACTCCGCATCCGCACACACTCACTATAGTATAAACGAACGACGAAGTAGAGGACGAGAAATTAATGGTAGATGGATGAAAATGGAACTAAGTGAACGAATATACAGCAACAGCAGTATACAAAGACCAACAACAACAACAAAAATCCTACAGAAAAACAAGAATGAACGAGGAGAAAAAAATAGTTTTCGTTCGTGTTTTTTTTTTATTTTGAACAAACAGATATATTTTGCTTTTGCCATGGGTGATGTTGGTATAGGGTTGAATGGGTACACACAATTCCCATTTGTATTTTTCTATGATACTACTTTGATATTTGTCTGCAATGTGATTCATTAATAGATTGATGAATATCAGCCTTATTATGATTGTGAAATAATAATTCGATATTTTATGTATATCAATAGCCGTTTTGTTTATTTGCGTTACAACAACAAAACTAAATGCTTTTGTTGTTGTAACTCAACTAAATAGATAATCTGATCTGGATCACGGGGAAAATAAAACACGGCTATTAAATCGACATTTAGTATTATCGTTATCAAATATCAATTTTTTAATAAATTATGAATCGTGTTCGAGGTGAATTGTTCTATTGAAAAAAATTGATATTATGATTGTTAAGAAATTGTTGTTTATCAATTTGTTTAGTAAATTACAAGTTGATAGCTATTTTTGTTAGGATTCATACGCAGTTTTCTTTACTTTAAATAGCAAACGGCCTTGGGCCTGAGAAAGCATCGCTTCCCATCGATCAGCGAAATGGAGCATCATTTTAGATGGTTCGTACTTGGATGGGGGGACGTTCAAAACGAACTGAGAGCTGTTGACATGCATTTCTTTTGTTGGTTGTTCATTCTTTCTGTTTCTTCCTCGGTTGTTTTAATTTTAATGTGTCTCTACTTCATAGATTTATCTACCTAGTAGTAAAATATGTAATATAATGTCACTGGAAATATTGAAAAATACGAGGTCTTTCATCGATTGCCTGCTGCGACTGAACTTTTTCCATAAAAAGTATAGTGATGGATCTCCGGTATGTTTCGAATAAGCTGGACTTGAAAGAAAATGATTTTTTTAAATTTCATTGAAGCAAACATATGGGTGGACAAAATTTCCAAATTTAATTACAAGCTCTTCAACCAAATTTGCAAGAAACTTTCCAAAGGAACTTGAGTTTTTGTTTGTTGTTCAGAGTGGACCAAACATTTTATCAATTATGTTTCATAATACAGAATATTTATATTCTTTTACAACTAATATTCTGAAAGTGGTGATTAGCACCTCCACCCTATAATTCATTTTAAATTTTAAAAAATGCTTATTCCACCTCTAATCCATGACTTTACTAAATCATAGATAGAATAGCAGTTAATCTACGGATTAATTCTCTTATGTTCCTGTAAATTTTTTCTTAATGTCAATTCTTATTCCTTCACTAAACCCCTGCCTTTGATGGATTAGCGAAGGAATCAGTTTGTAAATGTTAAATAGCAAAAATCCTGGTTTATTAATGACATTTTGCAATATGGGTGTTAAAGTTGAAAATTGTTTTCCATGTGGAACCATTGTAGGTCATCTGCTCTACAGGACCCGCTGCCTCCTTAATTCTTGCACTTTAAATCTTTTGTTATAGTTTGTTTTTTACTGCTATGTCTGCTTGCTCCGAATTTGAAATGCTTTGGTAAATTAAATTATGGTGTTTTTTCTTCTTATAGAGCGTTAGGCAAATAAAAAAAACACTCCCAGAGCATTAGATTGCAATATTTGGATGACATGGACTCGCGTTTCGGATAGATGTAAATAAAAACTTGTCAAATTAGACTAGGAATTATTTTGAAATAGCCAGAAGATGCTGGACTAATCATTGTAGGAACAAATTCACCATAGCACTTTTCGCTCTCAGAAATTATGGAAAACTAGGAGCTTTGTCGTTGCTTAGTTAGGGCAATTTGGTCAACTTCACATGTACAACCAGTTTTGTAAAGCCACAGTCGGAAACACACGGAATCAGCTAAGTAAATGAAACCCTTTACATACATATATAATCGGTTTCATTGTAATTTTGACTTCAACTTTATGGTTTTTTTCTGTGTTTTCAAAATATTTTCCTTTTTCTCAGAATTTTAACACAGAAACACAAACAATTTCCTGCAAAACCTTCATTAAAGCAGAACTTTAAGCTCAAACGAACGCCACTGCATTACCGCATATCTATCTTTTCAACCAGATTCAAGTTTCGAGGGAACAGCATTAAATATTCCTCATCTGTATATAACCCACAACGTTACGTATAATAATACTTACACACAGACTCACACACAAATACCATGATAAACACACAACATTATTCGGGTCCACAATCGCCTTCATAATAAACAACCTCTACATAACCCTAGATATGTCTATAGAGCGGCTATTCGTTGTTGCTGGATCTTGTTCTTTTTTTTTATCATTTTCTTCCCCTCTTTCCGCTCTTCGACAGTCTACCTAGACTATGTTCTGGTTTTATAATGGATACACAGTCAAATACAACCACATTAAATCCACATACACTGTGAAATCGCATGTAGGTATCTGAAATATCGAACATTTTATTTTCAAACAACACAGAGCCAGAGCATTTCCAACCATGCACGGGAATATTTCGCAGCAAAATTGTGTCCGACTACTAGCTAGCGATGGCGACTGAACTGAGTCGTCGTCGTCGTAGTCATTGCTGATTCGAAATATCTGAGTTTTCGTTTTTTTTTCATTAGGTTTTTTTTTTTAATTGTATATTTGCCAAACAGACTACAAGCTAGCGACCTCTATTGGACGAAATATGTAACTCTCATTTCAATGGTGTTTCACCGTTGTAGGTACACTCGTACATTGTTATATGTTGCCTCTGTATTGCGCTGCTGCTGTCGACCTGCCGTTTTGCTGTACAGTGTAAATGTGCGCAGCAGTAAAGTAAAAAAAAAACATCCGAATCGAATCTGAATGGTGGAATACGACAAAACTAGTATGGCCTGTGCACTTCATGAAATAGGTTGGCGTGCGGAAGTTCGTCTCTTCAAATTCTGAATTTGAACTAAGAAAATACAAATTATTTCGTAGATTGATAGCAGCAATATAAATACAAAAAAAAAAACACCAGAGAGATTAAACTAGACTCACATAAAAATCGTACGATTTTTGAATAAAAGAAATTATTTGTGAAACTGCAAAAATAAAGTGTGACATAAAAAGATTGTCAAAAAAAAGTTAATAACTTTATTTGAAATTTAAAAATTTTAAAACTTGAAACATTCATTTGGTGCTTTAAAGTGGCATAAACATTTTATTTTTTTGACAGTTGCTAAATATAATTTTTGAGACAAATTAAAAATTTCCAAAATACCAGTGACTAAAATATAAAATAAAAACACAAAACATTAAGTTTATTTTGTTCTTCTGTGAGTTTTGTGGAGAAGATTTGTTTAAAGTTTATTTCTTTTGAATTCCACACAATGACAGCTGTAACTGTCATCAGGATAGAAGTGTGAATAATATATTTGAAAATGTGGACAGATCCTAATGTAAGTAAATTAACAAATTACTAGTTTTTTGTTTTTGTTTTTTGAATGTAAAGAAAATTACAAAAAAGTTATGCCGCGCCGAAATGTTTGTTTACATTTTGTTTTACGGTTATTTCATCTATCCAATTGGGTTCGATCTGTGCTGATACTGATTGCTGTGCTAATTTTGGGCGCGCAATTTTTTTCTCTTTTTTTTTCTAATATAAGTGACATTTGTCTGTTCGGCAATTTTGTTTTGAAGTTTTTTTTTTTCTCTTTCTGCTACTTCAGCAGATTATTAATTAGTTTATTGCTTTATTATCGATGACAGCTATGTTATTTTGTTTTAAACAAACATTTTGACATTTGCTTGACACAACAGTGCTGAACCGGCTAGTTTGTCTCTTAATACTTACCGTCACACTTATTAATTGTTATTGATATGTTTTGTTATTTTCTTTTGGTTATTGTGTGGTCTTTTGCGCTGCTCTCCATGCACTTGTCACACATTAATATTGTATATCTGTTTCTTCTTTCTAAGAAGCAATTAAAACAAACCTTTGCATATCATGTTCGGTTGTTGTTTTTGTTTTTTGTTTTTGTAAAAATTTTAGCACTATGCAATAAGAATCGTTTGTTCTCTTTTGCGCGTTAGGTTTTAGCTGCCTGTGCTATTATTATTAGGTTTTATTTTCTTGTACTTCGCTTGAAACGGAATCTTGTTTATATCAGTAGTTCAGTATTAAATCGCCTTTGGCGATGATGCATAGTAAGTTTTTAGAATAATACAAAAAAAAAACCCTCAAATGAGTCAATTGGATGACGATTCTGATTTTTGTTGCGATAGCACTGTTAGATGCAACTTGACGCAGAGTAGGTATGTGCACACACTTGATTTAATTTTTTTTTTGCGAGAAACAAGTGTCGCATGAGTGTAACAAATACTGTCTAGCTTCTGCTAACATATGCTGTGTGGGGGCAAATGTCAAATTTGAAAAATGTCGAACAGGTTTTTTTTGTCTAATGCCTGGTTCTGTTCTTGTTTTCTTTATTTTTTTGTTTTTATCAAATATTTATATTTGGCACTGTTATTTTTGAGCTGTGAGGATTTATTTAAAACTTGGCTAGACGTTGTGTGATATTGAAAATAGGGGTGATTTGAATGATTTTGGAGTGACGGAAGAGAGCCGTTGTAGGGAGATGGTCAGTAGCTTTATTTGTTTTTTTAAGGGGCTTATTCCAGATCACTTAAGGTAATTTAACAAAACTGCTTTTTTAATTTTTTAGTTTTAAGTGAGTAACGGAAAGCTTAAACTATCTAGCGAAAGTTATTTTTTTTTGTAGTATAAGTTCGTGTGATTAAAAATAACTCAATTTAAAGAAAAAAAAACAAATATTAGTTGAGTTTTCAAAAAGTTGACATAAATGCAAATAAGTGGAAAAAATGTATTTGAATTGTATGAAGTACCTTATTAAATTTACAGGGTGAGCCAAAATTGTATTTAGTTTTTGTTTAAGTAAATATTGGAACGAAATTAGTCACTAATATTCTTAATGATATATGAGTCAATTGAAGTTAGAATTTGAAGCTCCTCTATAAAGTCTCGAAGACAAATCATTTTAGAATGTTGTTCTTCAAAAATCCATGTTTAAAGATTAAAGATGATCCCAGTTTTGTATGCCAATGACGGGAACCATTTCCTAAGCTTGATTATAATAATATTTTTTAAAAAAGGTATTTTTCGTTTTACAAGAAACGAGACTATAGAAAAAATCGATTAATCAATTTAAGTGTCGTATAAGCGTCTTTTACTGTAGATATTGCGTATTTCATATTATTTTAAAAATCATATCTTAAATATCAACGGCTATCATAAAAATTCATATCTGTGTTTAATTAAGTTAATAAGGGCGTTTTAAACTTATGGGAATTTCTAAATGATAAAAAAATTACTTAGACTGTAGAACATTTAATGACGACGATATAATATATGTACATAGGAATTACACATGTAATTAATTTCTGTACACAAGCTAAACAAATTTCAATCTTAACAAATTGTTCTTAGCTTTTAAGTATGTACATGTGAATCTAGGTATTCTTTTTTATGACAAAACTGTTTATTTAGGTACTTTTAATTTGGTCCCGCAGGATCAGGTACCCATATTTATTTTCTTTCAAATATATTTAAAAGAATTTAATTTCAATTGTAACATTCTTATATAAAATTGGCGCCCAACAGAACTTTGAACCATGTTTGTCCGTCACTTTAAAACTTTAACTTCACGTTCTGAGCACAGGAGCACAGTCACATTAAGTGTAAAAACAAATGATAAAAATAACTATGCTCACTGTATTTTGGATTTTAAAATGTTCGCTACCAAAAACTGGCCAGGGAGTTGCCTTGACTTGGCAATACTTAAATGTATTTTTTTTTTGTAACTTCATGAGTCCATAAACCCTTAATAATCACAGTATAATCCCTTCAACATTATAATTTTTTATAATCAAGTTGAAAATTCACAAACATTCAAAAAAATATAAATCAAATATTCGATGCGCCACCATTTTGTATTGAACTTAATACGTTAGAGTCGTTCAAAATGGAGAACGGGTAAGGTTTCTTAATGTAAAACTTATTCTTAATTAATTCATTACTAGAATAATTCGCCATTTTTGCATTCATTTTTTCGAAATGAAGTTGTGTTTTGCTATTTTTTGTAAACTAAAAACCGTCGGTTCTGCATTTAAAATATAAAATTTCAGAATATTTATATGTTCTTTTATATTCTACAGATTGTAACCTCTCAAATCATATTTCTGATTTAAAAATTATCTAGATTTTTGTTTTACTAAACTTAAAAATCGTATTAATTTTTTCTAAAATAGTCAAAAAAAAAATCACTTCTATTACTGAATCCGAAGACGTGAGTTAGACTCACTTTTCATAATTACTTAAAATATGAAAGCGCTCCAAAATGTTTGTTGATCAAAAAGAATATAATAAATTTGTTCATGCGTCAGCATATAAAAGCAAATGTGAAAATGTTCTCGCCGGGAGTAAGATTTCACGAATTATGGTGGCAAGATTAAAAATGACAGCACAAAATAAAAAAGATAAAAGTAAAAATGATATTTGTAGCTCACGAAATTAAACAAAAACTCTCTGTTGAAAGAACAAATAATAAAATTTAAATAAAAAAAAACAATTTTATAAGCCAAGGCTCTTTAAATATAAAGTTTGCCGTCGTTATCATTTAGCGAAATAAATGTACATAGACATTTTTGACAAAAAATGGAAAAAATGACTAAAAACGTATTTGCTGTTACTTTTCGCTAGATTTGATTTTCAGAAACCTTAAATTTATTTTTAAAGCTAAATAATATCGTTAAAAAAAGATTGAACAAAAAACCTATCTATGTAAAAGTTGAGTGTAGCTGGTACATTAATTTTGTTAGTAAAATAACAAATATATGCAAATTTGCTTAACTGTGTAAGTTGTAAACATTAAGATCTTCTTAATTAAATAATATGACAGAAACACGGATTTAATATCGATTCCTCTTATATAAAACTTAAATTTAAATCTCTCCACAAACTTATAAATTACCAATTTATATATGATAACATCTTTCAACAATCCAACCTCAGCAAAGTCTTGAAACTCCAAATTCTCGGTATTTCGTCTTTTTTTTATTATTATCCCCGCTGAGTGATAAAATCAAAAAAGATACGATGGCATTACTAGATAAAAAAAAAACAGAACAGAACAGCATACAATCTGCTAAAATCATGCTTCACCTTCTTTTCCTACCATAACTAACTTTTAAGCTAATTACACAACTTCGAAGAGTATATTCAACAAGTGTGAACACATCCGCAAAAGGATAAGATAAAATACCTCACTCAGTAACCACCACCGCCCCTCGCCCGGCTCGACACGGCGCGGCGGCCGTTTCTATTGAAAAATAATGATTCCCCTTTTAAGTTGTTGTTGGTTGTGTGTTGTTCTTTCAACAAGCTTATCAACAACCCCTGAAAGATAAGTTTCAAACGTTTAATATGTTTCAATGTTTCAACCTTTAATTTCTAATAACAGAGCATCTAAAATGATAAAAAAAAAATAATATGAACACAAAATTACCCAATGAATTTGCAGAATAGAGAAATTGATAAAAAAATAAAACAAAGTATACCTACCTACCTACCTATCCTATCTATAATTTCTAGCATTGCGTGATTGTAAACAAAAATTAGTATGGCAATAAAGAAAATAATGAAAACAACAACTGGAGGACAGAGCAAAAGAATGACACCTAAAGGTAAACAAACCTTTAAAATCTCGTCTTATCCCATCCATAAATGTCAAAACATGTGTCCGTGATGGCGCTAACTCTCATTGCTTTTTCTTCTTCATTAATTTCTGTTTTATATTTTGCTGCTTTTCACATCACTTCGACATAATACTCAATTCAATTCAAGAGTAACCCCCTTCGTATGTCACATAATTTAATGTTTCGGCATCGGCCAAACCAAAACTGCAGTGATAAGGTAATAAATGTTTCAAAACCCCGAATCCGAAGAGAAGAAATCTCTTAAGAAGAAATGTCATCCTTATGTTGTTGGTGCTTCACGGTGCACTAACAAACTACCATTAGACACTCATACACAAGTTCTTATCGTTTAGCTCGTTTTCTCATTAAATGTCATTCTGTATTTTTATTCGTTTCCTCTATGTTATTAGTTTCCTAATCATTTGGTTGGTGGATAATGGGGCTTTAGATTTTTAAAGAGAAAATTGCAGCCTATTTAAAAATCTGCACATTCATACCTGCCAACAGCAGCTAAAGAGCAAAAAAACAAAACAACACAAATAAAAGGCCTACCTACGCAAAACAAAAAAAAGAAACAAGTAAAATATTCGAGAGAAAATGAGATCCAAACAGGAACTGTCAAAGTCCATTATGAGAAAAGCTTAAAATAATAAAATAAAAAAAAAAAAACTGTAACCAGGTACCTATGAAGATATAAGAAAATATAAAGAAACGAAATCTCTCTACACATCGAACACAACAATTGCTGCGCCTTTAGATCGAGAACAGCCCGAGCTAGAGCTAGCGTTAGTCGTCCTCTCAACTCAACCATCTAAGTCATGTTGCAATCCAATTGCATTTTATTCTCTGTCCTCCCTGCTATAAACGGAACTCGAAGAGGGCTCCACGCCACGCCACACCGACAACACACATCATTCCCTCATATCACTATTTGCCTATAATTTTCTATTTTATGGTTATTTTGTATCCCAGAGACACTAAAAATATAAATAGGCAGCGCAGCTAGACCTCAATAGTCATCGTAGTCGTAACACATAGAATCCAAGTGGCAGTGGCTGGCAATGCATTCGTTCGTACTCGTACATTCATTTGTTCGATATCTTTTTTTTTTTCGAAATATTTAAAGCAACAAACAACAAGAAAAATTATATCTAGAAAGCCAGCGATATAACATTTGAGAACCGTTGCCTTAGACCTGAGTTGCTATAGATACATCATAGCCAAGTCAAGTCATATTATAGCCAACAGCAATAAGAATACGACAGCAAAACTCTGTTTTATTTTTATTTTGTGTTCTAGAATTGAGGGACACTCAAACATTGATGGGTACTGCGCTGTTGCTGGTGCTGGTAAAGTCGTTGGTTTAAGCGAAAAGGTAGGTTGGCAAGCAGGCACCAAACAACTTCTTTTAACCTCGAGAAATATTGTTTCCAATATATAACAGGGTTACCAAATCAGGTATATTGAAAACAAATCTCCCTGGAAAAGTTCCATAACCCGTGTTTTAATGCACTATGATGAAAAAATAACTTCGTGCAATATAAAAAAAAAAAACGTTTTTTTTTTGAGTTGGGCGCCATTTAATATTTTTTTTCAGACGTGTATAATTGCTGCTCTTGATGTATTTTGTGTTTTGATCCACTGCGACATTTATTTCTTGCAGAATCTTATTTTTGGAAGAAAAGTAACTACGACTTGTAATATGCAAAGGAACATTTTTTTATAATTTTAGCTATATGCCTGAAGACCAAAAGTCATTTTAATGAAACCTGAATTACACAGGACTAGTTAGAAGGAATAGAAATATAGGGAAGAACTTTTGTTGACACTGTGGATTTGAGAATAAAGCATCTATTTACTATCTCATTATAACCCATTTGTGGGACGTCCAATTAAATTAGATGTATAGAAAAGAATGCTGCCTAGCGCGGCCTCGAACCCACAGGTCTAAATTAGCAGTCAAGCTCTATATCCACTATTCCCAAAACATGTTCATGTTCGACAGAATCAAAATCTTCGTCACAGAATGTCAGAATGTTTGGTAGCATATGACTTGAAAATAAGATCGTAATTGTATTTATAAACGAACATTTTTATTTTTACATGCATTGGGCGCCATTTAGCAAACATTTTTTTTTCATTAAAAAAAAAACTTGCGATCCGTAATTGTAAAGCAAAGCAGCTTCAGCTTATATTACAATGATGGAACAAAATAATTCTAATAGTTCTTTGTTAGGTGACATTTATTAATTTGCTTTTATTAATTAAAACAACAAGCAATTGCAATTTATTATTATTTTTAATTATTTTATTAACTCTAATGTGCATTTCGATGTTAGAACTTAATATCTAGTATGTCTTTACATTTTGTGTTGATCGCCATTGACGGCGGTTTTGACTACCCTTAAAATGATCAGGCACAGTGCGAGCGTTAGGGAAGTGAGGAAGTACATAAAATGAGATACTGATGCACATTGGTATTGAACTCTCGAATATCGAAATGGGTGGAAAAAATAGAGTTGAGCAACAAGCAGAAAGTATGGGAAATTAAAATATTTAAATTTAAAAAATATCCCTGAAACTGAAAATACCAAAAAAAAACATACGTTTCGTGGTCTTAACAAAATAATTTCTAAACTGTTACATTCTGCGTTGGGCGCCATTTTACCATAATTTTCAAAAATAAAAACAAGCGTTCATTAGTTGTTAGTTTTACACTTCCCTGGTAACCCTAGTATATATAAAAAAAAAAAAAATATGAAGACCTGCAAAGCAGTTTCATATTCGAATGCAAAATTCTCTGAACTCCATCGGTATAATGTAGCGACACAGAAATATCAAGAAAAAAAATTACTAAAATTGAAACCAAAAATGTATATAATACATCCCCACATCTACTTGGCTCCAGCATAGAGCAATCTTTACCACCGCACACGGCACAAAAACCGAATCATCGACCGAAAAAGAAACTAAAAATAAAATATTTCAACATTTTTTTTTTTGTTTTTCGTTTTTTTCCCTCAAGTTTTTTTTTGTTGCTTTTCTGTTTCTCTTTGCACACTCTGCTTTGTTCGGTTCGTTTCGTATTTGGATTTTTCGAATGTAGAAACGTATATAACCGAGCATCAGATTCAGTGCTCGTAATGGTTTTTTTTCCATAGGTTTTTTTTTGTTTTTTTTTTTTTTTGTTGCTGCTGGTGTGTATTCAGGTTCGGCTTTCATCCCACAGGTCTCTTTCTCTTTTGTCATATTGTATGTAGCTGTGTATACCCTTGTCAAGTGTATGTATATATAGGTTATGTATCTGTGTATACTAGATGGGTTCACATAACGTTTTGTGGAATGTCAAATGAGTGTAGTATACATGTATTCATTGTGTTATATGATGATGAGTTTGTACGAACGGATGTTTATGTATGTATGTGTGTGTGTGTATTGTTTGGGCGTGTATGGGTGATTTTCACTTCTCTGTTTTATGTCACACGATGGATTTTGTGTGCTTCGGAACAACTTTTCTATCTGAAAAAGTATTCGTTGGTCGAGATCGAGTCGAACGACGAACACTCATCGTCACCGTGATTGCAGTAGATAATTAAATTCTTGTTTTTATCAAATTTTCATTATTTTTGCTTAATTGAAGAGAAACACTTGGGTTGCGACTTTGCTAGTGTGTCATACACAGATTTACCCAGCACTGTGGATGAGAATGATTATGATGATTATGAAAAATAGCTACAGAGGCTATGGCTAAGGCATATTTTTGTATTTTATGAGAGAGAGCACTAGCGGAAGAGAAAATTCTTTTGGATTTCCTTTTTGAATCTTGAACTAACTACCTAGGTATTAAGATGTAAGAAACCAAATGAAACGAGTACACCGCAAAATAAAAAAAAAAAAAGAAGAAAACTTGCCTCTGTGCCTGCAATTAAATTTCATTGCTTAGCTCGATTCGACTCGTTGCTGCTATGTCAACGAGCTCTTCAACGTTTTTCGCTTTTGAAATATCGTAACTTATCTCAATGGAATGAATATGTAGGTAGGTAGGTGATTTGAATCCAACCTCCCATTTGGGGTTTTTTGTCTATTATTTTAACGAAATTTCTTTTTGTTCACTATTATTTTCTTTTTTTACGAATTAATCGTAAATTTGGATTTCTCAAAACAGCTAACAATTCAATTCAATTCAATGCGCACAATCAGTTTTTGGCGTAATTCTTCGTTGTTTGGTTACCTTGAGTTAGTTGGGGCTCTAACATAGTGTGTTGCTGTTGCGTATTAGTTGGTATCTTTATCTGCGATGAGAAAAAAATAAAATTAAACAAAAAAAAAACTCATTTTGTTTAGAGCTTCAAGCCATTTTATGAGGCAGCATATTCATCTCTTTCTACGATATTATGATTAAGATTGTGTCCTTGAATATAGTCGGATTTTTTGTTGTTGATTTTTTTGGCAGAAAAGAATAGATTTTTGTGTTGCTGTTATATTTTGAGTTCTTGTGATTTTTTTTTTTGTTAAGTATTTTGATATTTCCTTGGATTTGCTTAGAGAATGAACGTAAAGTTGGGAAAAAGATGAATTTGGATATCTATCTAAGCTGCAAAATTCCGAGGTCGATTTTAATTTTTTTTTAAACATATTTTGGCTGACTGGCTTATGAACTTATATTTAACATTCTCTCATTAGTTGAGTGCTTTTTCTACAGGGTTATACAGATATTGACTGCTATTTGATGTTGAGTTATAAACAAATCTGACTGACTTCATCATTCGTAGTTAATAATTTGAATAGGTAGGTACTTTTATTTTATTTTATTTTTTGCGGTATATCTATTCTGAAGAGCTCGCAATTGAAAATCGAAACATTGTTATTTTAAGCAAAAACGTGATGGAGAACTCAGAAAAAAGAAAGAATAAATTAAATAGCTAATGACCCATAATCATATGTAAATCATGAGACTAAATTAATGCCTTATTATAATAGTTATAACAGTTTATCGCCATTCAAAAAATGGTAGAATAAACGCCATCAGTGCTCACCCAATGTATAACTGTTGGGGTAGATGTAATTCTGTTATAAAATCTGATTAGTTTAGTTTTTTTAATATACCTACCTATTTTAAGTAGAAATTATTTTTAAGCTCGCATAGAGGACACAAAAAATACTTAATATTGGTCAAGATTTAATAGCTACCTTCCACATAAAAATTCTAAGCAATTCTAAGAACATCGTCATTTTATGGCAATAGCTAAATTTCTGCGTTTGTCAATTTTTAGATTTTGTAAATGATAAAGTTCTGTATCGACAAAGGGTTGTAGTATTTAAAGTTTAGTAAGAACATGAAGGTTTTAAAAATGAATGAAGTATTTAGTTAGAAAAGTGTTTATGTTAGAATTACAAAATTACTTGTCTCTGAAAATTCGAATAGGCAATATGAAAAACTACGGGAAATAAAGAAATGTTTCAAAGAGAAAACCGTACCATTATGTAAAGTAAACTCTCAAAGAACAAAATGAAATCTTTTTCTACTAAAGTCTTATAAAAAAATAAGTATAATCTCCAAAGCCAGTAAAGTTTATATTTGAACTTGAAATATCATATTTGTAAATATTTTCTGATGAGTTACCTATTAAAGGTTGGGCTAGATATCAAAAAATGTCCTGAACTCAAATTTTTCAATGTCCTTTACCATCCATGATAACTTTTAAACCCCTACTTGTAGCACAAACTGTCACCTCAAGAAGACTGATTAATTCAGTAAAAAAAAAAACAAAGCAACAACAAGAACTCTATAATTCGTCATTGCGTACCGAAACAAAAATTTTACTCAATTCAAACGGCCCATGATACCATAGTAACCTACATTCCATGTTCGTTGTGAAAATCTCTCTCTCTTAAAAAGTTCCTTACAAAAATAAAAATCAAAGGAAATACAACACATACAAAAAAAAACACTGGCAAATGCGCTTATCGACCCAAGTTTTCAATCCATCACCCGTTCATGGCAAAAAAAAAGAAAACAAAACAACAACAACATCATCAATAAAGGAGAAACCAAAGTTAAAACGACTTATAGTAAAACGTAAACAGAGAAGAAGCAATAACGCAAAAAGGAATAAAATCTCAGTAAAGTGCTAAAATCACGTGCAATTCCTGCATTGCTTTTGGGGAAAAAGGAAATACTAAAAAAAAAAAAAAACGAAACCCCATCCTCCCTTTACAAAAAAAAAAAAGAAAAAAAAAACAACAAAGTCATAACACACAGCATAAAACGGCCTAACTTCCATCCACTTTCATATTCTTTCGGCCAAAAGAAAACTAAATAAAGTACAAGTACACCACCACCGAATGAACTCGCAATCGCAAGAGAAGCAAAGAGTAATAGAGAATACGGCGAGAAGAGCCAGACATTCGACCTCCAACCCCCACATTGCCGCTTAACAGCAACATACCGAGCCGAACACTAAGCACTAAGCAAAGCACCACAATCAGGCATCTCTTCCCTCAATTCTCGCATTCTAATCAAACGTCAAAAAGTTATTTCATTGCAATGCTGCTGTTGGTGTTGTTGTTGCAGCGCAGCGCCAGCAATAGCCAGCCAGTAGAGCTAGCATAGTCTATTTTTTGTTTCTTTGTTATTTATGCATGCAACATCGAGTTATGATCGAAATAGCCGAAACGCATTCGTTTATATTGCTGGTAGGTAGGTATGTAGTGTTGGTGGTCGTATTTTTTTTTTTTTTTTTGTGAACCAGCAGTATCTAATGACATGCGAAGGAGCAGCAACAAATGCATGCTCGTCAAAAAATGGTCATATATCCAGACTAGGATCTGATTGTGTTGTCTGTCTGGCTTTGAATTTAAAGTTTTAGTATGTTTTGTTGTTGTTTATGGTGGGTGTATATTTGGGAGATGGTTGAATCAAAGTGGGGCACAATGTGTGACACCCTTACTATTAGCCCAGTCGCTGTGTTCAAAAAATTGGACAAAATCATTCCAATTTCTAATCAAAATTTATTTTTTTAATAACTTGTCTAATTTTTAATCTTGTGTTATTTATGGGAAATAGCAGAAGCATAATTTTGTATTTCTAATTTCCACTTTAAACGAACAATATAAACGGTGATTTTTTAAGAGCTTGGTTTTTGAAAATTCAAAAAAACACAGAAACTTGTAAAAAGTGAATGAAATTTTTATTTGGATCGATAAATCAATTTCTGCCATTTACTTTTTAAAAATAATTTCACTTAAATGTTGCCCGCGGCTCGCTTCAGGTGGTCCATTCTGAAGGTCCAATTTTGGCAAACTTTTTCACTCATTTCGGCCGGAATCTCACCAATGACGCGTTCAATGTTGGCTTCCAAGGCAGCAGTCGTGTTTGGCTTGTCCCCATAGACAATAGACTTAACTTAGCCCCACAAAAAATAGTCTAACGGGGTCAAATCACATGATCTTGGTGGCCAATTGACTGCGCCAAAACGTGAGATCAACTGCTCACCAAATTCGCCTCTCAATTGATGCATGGTTTCGCGTGCAGTGTGGCATGTGGCACCGTCCTGTTGGAACCACATGTCGACCGAGTTCAATTCTTGCATTTTCGGCAAAAAAAAATCTGTTATCATCGAACGGTACCTTTCTCCATTGACCGTAACCCTGCGCCTTCATCGTCCTTGAAGAAGTACGGCCCAATGATGCCGCCTGCCCATAAACCGCACCAAACAGTGCATTTTTCGGGATGCATTGGTAGCTGCTGAATTGCCTCTGGCTGCTCTTCACTCCAAATACGGCAATTCTGCTTATTCACGTATCCATTTAGCCAAAAATGAGCGGAAAAAAAACGGACGTAGCTTGCGAAACACATTTTTCACAGAGCACGAATTTTGATAATAAATTTCAATAATTTGCAAATGTTGTTCAGGCGTAGGTCTATTCATGATGAAATGGCAAACAATACTGAATCGAAATGTCAAATGTTCGTGGAATTTGTCATGTGTGATCTGTCAAAAATATAAACGTCAAAAACCAAGTAGCAAAAAAATCACCCGTTATAAGGTAAGTTCAGAAAGATCTTAGCCATCTTTTTCAAATGAACTTGAGTCTTCTATTTTTTTCATTTCTCAGTTTTACTGTCAAATGCTTAGGATACAAATTTTAGAGTCGCCTCCTAAATTTTTGACAGATCGAAATTTGTGAGATATTGCTTAAATTTCACAACTTTTTTCAATCCGCTTACATGGTTTCATTTTGTTTAATTTGTTTTATTTAACAGCACCAACAAAAAGTGAAAAAAAAGTTGAAATATTGTAGAAAAGTTTATGTCGAAAGTTTTTTTTATTTGTGATACTGTTCACCATTTATAAATTAGGAAATCAAATCCGATATTCGTTTAGATCTAAAAACCTGTCTTATACATGTTTCGAAACAAACGCAAGTCAATGGACTTTTATCTAAACCAAACACGTCGTTAAATTTTTTTTGTAAAAGTCTTAACGCGAGATTCATTTTTGTGATTTTGATGTCATTTCGCAGTAAGCTTGGCTTAAGGAAATAATCTAATTATATACAAACTTTCATTTTAAAATATTGAAATACTTTTTTTTTAAAACTTATTGCGACGTTTTCAATATTTTCAAATTTTCTCATAAACGACTTGACCAATTTAATTTAAATTTAGCCAATCAAATTATTATGCACAATCAGAAAATGAGTGGCGCAGTGGATGTAGTGATTGACTGAACACGCTAGGCAGCATTCTTTTCTATAGCTTCTAAATAGTTCCTTTTATCCTTCTAAATAGTGCCGTGCAATTCAGGCCCATGTTCTGTAACTCAGGCGATAACTTTTCCTCACTTAACGCCTCTAAAAAAATGGGTTTCTGTAAGTTAAGGCGATACCTAAAATTTTTAATTTGTTTGACTATGATTTTCCAATGGAAGGCAATAAATTGATAAAGTCATTCAAGTCGATTCGAAAGTTACAGAATATGGGCCCAGGTTGCATTAAAAAGACCTTAGGTCTTACAGGCATATAGTTAAAATTATTATAAAAAATCATTATTATTATTATAATTTAAAAATTACACCAATATATTTATTTATTTACTAGACAGATATACCAATAAAAAAAATATTTGCAAATAATTTTAAAATTCGCTGGATTTGGAATATGATATTTAAGCTGTTCTGTTCGCAGATTATGGAATCACGAACGAATGAAATTGCTTCATAGATTCTTATGTTGGCAATAATTTGTATGTTCACTCGACCAAGAAATTCTTTATATTTTTGAAACCACTATATTTTAACTTTGCGTAGAGTTCATTCCGAGAATTACCTATCTGTTATGCGCCATTTAACTTCAAAACATTTTCTGGAGAAGTCAATTTAATCTGTGACTGTGAGTCTTAATACTAAATATTCGCCGTCATTTGTATTTATTTTCAATCAGTGTAAAATCGTGCCGACTAACATCCAAGGTCTTAATAACTTTAAGTTAGATTTTACGGTAGGGATTCAAGGTACCTATTCCGTGAAAGAAAAGTGGATATACTTTCCGCAATCTTCTTGACATGTTTTCAATTTCAAAACATGTTTACCTCAATCCAAAACTATCAATTCCATTATATTATTAAAAAAAATAAATAATGTAGGTAACTGAAGTTGTAAAATTACACACCAAGGTTCTGCTTCTGAAATGCCCACTCGAGTTAGACTTCGCGCTATACAGTGACGGTTAGGCGTGTCTATTCATAAACATTTCTTATTGTATAAACAAAGGGATGTTTTAGTATTCAAGTTTCATCTTTTGACCTACAATACTCAACGTAGCTAATATTTCAATTGGAAAACAAAGAAGAATCATAATTCAACCCCAACAAGTGTATGCCTGTTTCCCTTTGGAAGTACCGTAACTAACTCCAAAGGACGAAGATTCATCATCGTTCTACCACTATGGCCACAACCACCACAAGCACGCAACTCTCTATTCAGTCGTCGCCTTTGCCGTCTACGAAGCTTAAAGAACTCTTTACAGATTTATCTCCTAATTGACAAATCAACATTACCGTTGCGTTGCATGGAATTTTACTCCAATCCTTTGGCAAGTTTACCAGTTTTTTTATGCGCCGCTCTCTATGCCTTGGTCTCAGTTCGTTCAGAACCATACGGTATTTTACTATAACGAACAAAATAAAAATAAAAAAAACAACAACAAAACGTACTACCTATGATTTTAAAATATTTTTCTGTAGGGCTGAGCAGAAAATTCGATCCCCCATATATACTAACATGAAGTAGGAACATTTCATTGCTTTGGATCGAAAAGAATTCCACCAGCATAGAACGACAGGAGAAACCCTTCGCATACACACTTAGTTGCAGTGCTGGAACTAAGCATTAGGAGCCAGGGCAGGACAGGGTAGCCGGGCCAA
The DNA here is from genome assembly GCA_910595825.1 of Philhelius pedissequus. Taxonomy (NCBI): domain Eukaryota; kingdom Metazoa; phylum Arthropoda; class Insecta; order Diptera; family Syrphidae; genus Philhelius; species Philhelius pedissequus. Next base: position 244,469,212 of record OU343161.1, on the reverse strand, counting down.
CAAAAGAAGCAGAGTCGCAGTCGATAGTCGACTGCTGCAAAACTTCTAAAACTTAAACGATTCTCTTTCAAAGCATAATTTTGTGCTGTGCCAGCTTGATGGGTGCTGCTTTGGACGATGGTTCTTTCCATACACAATCAGCGCATTGACGGCAAAAATACGTAAAAAAGAATATCTATATAATATAGCTCTATATTATTAAATACAAAAATATTCAGGAAGAAATAAAGTCAAAAGGAAAAAAAAAAGAATGATAATACCACTCTTTTCTCCTTCTCTTTAATACCCTGTTTCCGTCGTTTCGTTATCCCCTTCCCTGTTTTTGTAGTTTATATTATATGCTCTTGGGATATAAATGAAAATGCAGATGGATTGTGGATGGAATCCCACAGTGTTTCGGGTATGTGTATGTGTGTGTTGAATAGATATGTATCTCTACACCACCACCATGTGCTTGGGTATTATAGAGCTCTGGAAACAGAGAGTTTGAGTTTAGAAGCGAAAATGTTGCTGCTTCTCTGCCTTCTTGTCCCCTCTCCAACAACTGTTCATAGTGTATTCGATTTGAAGCTATGAAATAGCTGAGTAATACCACAGTATAGAAGTGAAGGCAATATTCATGTACCTGAACCAGAAAACAGTCACGTTTAAAGGCATTACATCCTATTGATATATCAAATTTATCCTATATATCGTGCAAAAATAAACGTTAACATTCTGGGTTTCAAAAGCTTTTACGAAAAGAATCGACTTTTTGACTTTTATTTTGGTTGAAAACTCAACTGTACTTTAGTGACGTTTTACTCATTTAGTTTAATCGGAAATCAACCTTAATGTTAAAGTGATAGTGATATATAAAGTCTGAAAATTTATCTGTCAAAATGTTTATCTCATAAGAACAAACAACACGCATTTTAATATCTACTTCTAATCGTTATCATCTTTTTTTTGTTTTTTAAGTTTTCGATTTTTTTTTATCTAAAAAACATTTTGCCCTGATCTTAAAAATATAATCCAAACGCATTTATTATTCTTAACAGACGAAGAACTATCATTCTGATAAATTTATTGACTAAACAAAAATTCCACTTGTAATTATTTCATCGTTTTGTATTTTTAAATGGTGTTCCTTTTTCTGAATTCATAAAATATCCATTATATGTCATAGCCATAAATCGGAACGGATGTGAAAAGTCAAAAAAATTTCATTAAATTTTGACATTTCATATAATGCCTTCATTCAAGTAACAGATAAATGTCTTATCATGTGAATTCAAGAAAATTCCTTCACAAACTGATCTGTACCCTGATTACAATTTAATGACTAAATACAGTTAATTACGAAATCGTTGGAAATTCCATACGTAAACATTTGCCACAACTGTACTGAATAAAACATTTATACCTCTGTTGTATATGCTTTTACCAACAATATTCTGAAAACCCACCCAGCAATAGCGAAACGAAGTACTTTCACACACACAAACACCGACCTACACAACTACTAACAAACCGCCATAACCCAACTCTTCAAATTTCAACCTCTATAAAACACACACATATGTATACATATAACTATATTTATAACATCCCATACAATATTGCCTTATGTAAGCGTTGCGGATGTTTTTTTTCTTGCTTTTTGTATTGTTCTCTTTCTCTCTCTCTCACTGACAGGGTGCTTCGGTTAGGTTTACGTTCGTCGTACACGATATTGTTTTGGGAAATTTTATTTTCTACCTCTTCTGTGCACATCGAACCTCACGTCTTATTATCGCATTGGACATCGACGTGGTGCGTCGTTACTGTGTGTTTCTGCCGCTCATATATATTTTTCGTCGATTTACGAAATTTTTGGCGATGAAATTGTAAAGAGAGTGTCATTGATAAAAAGAAATATTATAAGCGGGAAATCAAATTGGAAGCAAGTGATATTCAATCAGCATAGACACTATTTTGACATTTCTTGAGGAGTGACTTTTTACTGATGGATTTTTGTTTTCTATAATTTATGTGGTTATTTTTTTTTTGTGTATAAAATGTCAAATTTGTTTACAATTTTGTGATACAATTTATTCTTAAATGAGTATTAAGTGAAACTTAAATCTATTAAGCTGTTTATATAAAATGTGTACTGAGGTGAGTTGAGATTTTAAATGTATTGTATTTTTTATTTGTTCCTAAAAATGTTCGTGATATTTTCAATTAATTAAAGTATTGAATAAATATTGTTGGCGCAACATTTTATTCGATTAAAAAGTATTATGTTAAGTTCAAAAGACGATTTTGTAATTTTATTTAAATGCAACATCGAATATTTTTAATATTGTATAAATTCCATTTGTCACTTTGACATTTATGAGTGTTAAAAACGGTATGTTTGCGTAGTTGTTTGCAGCAACTGTCACTTTTTAGACCTGTTCGGTAAAAAAAATTGTTCGTGTTTAAAATTAAGTCAAAGTTAGTAAACTGCTATAAAATTTGAAAATGGTTAACTACGTAATATTGTAGGAATATTTTAAAAGTCGGTTGTTTAAAATGTTGCGCCAATGTTTTGTTTTTTAATTAAAATTTGAAGAATTTTATAAAAAATCAGGAATGAAGATCGGTTTTCAAAATTCTTATTTTGCTAATAAGATCATTGTACTAAATTGTAGTTGCTTTTTAGTCTTTAACATATTTTTGTCAATTTGTTAATTCTTTTTTGTGATCGACACTCAAGATCAGTATAGAAGTACTGTTATAATGTATGGATGATCCTTTGATCGAAATAATTTAAAAGGGAAACAAACGTATCCACCGTAAGAACCAGTTTTTACTTGTGAGATCACCTAGGTTCAGGGCTTACCTCGAGTTTATCTCAGCAAATTGTCTAGTTAACTATAGATTAAATACGCACAATGGAAATGGTGACTTTCATAGTGGCGCCATCTTTGTTGAAGTTAATCCTCGTTGAAATACACTTCATACGTTAACTAGGGTTTTATTTATTATTTGCAGAATTAACTTGCCGAATTAACTAAAACTAAGAGTTAATTTAGCACTGGTGTATCTCAGATACTAAAAACGCATTTGTAGATTCTTCGATTTTCTTGTGGACATTTTTTTTAAGGACTTTAGGTAGTTACAATTGATTAAGTGCTAGATCCCGCTTCAGGGTTAATAACAAATCAATTAAAATCGCGAGTTAGCCTACAGAATTAGGTAAGTTGACCATGAACTTATGGAAGAGATATTTTTCACATAATTCTACAGTAATGATTAATAGTTAGTTCAACTCGGGTTAAACTTCAATAAACTCTAAACATAAAACTGATCTTAAAGAGTATACGTTGTTGATTCGGCTTAAATGAATAAATAGTAAAGTATTAATATTTTAAGTTTCCACTACGTTTTTATGAAAAGCTTTTTTGAATTTTTAAGTTTTTAAAGTTATATCTAATATCTGAGATCAGTTAAAACAAAAATTTACACTAATATATAAGTATATCTCCTTACGAGCATTTATTTTCTTTTAAAATTGATTTATCAGTAAATTTGGTTAAGTTTTTGGACATTACAAATTTCCAACAATTGTGTCATCTGTGTTTGTGTCTGTTACATGAACAGTTGTCAAAATTGTTGGAACGTTCTCAAGAAACTTTGAAAATATTTTTTTTGTTGGCTTACGATGTTCCCCACTAATTATTTAGAGTTTCACTTATGTCATCTGTCAAACTTGATAAAAAATTTTTTCGAAATCGGGATTTTTTTCTATTTATTGTATGGGTAAATGGTACACAAACAAAAAATACTAAAATAAATAAGTTTCAAAACCATAATCATCTCTTATCAATTTTATCTATACAAAAAATCAAGTGCATTTGAACGCAAGTTTTTCGCAAGCACCCTGTTATCAAATATTATTTCTTCACCAGCACCAAATGTCATCGCCGCACATGCAAATAGAGAAAAAAGTAAAAAAAAAACGAGAAAAATAACAAAACAAGTATGAATGACCTTTTTGCTGGCGCAAACCATGTATTATGCTCTACGAAAACTCGATTCTCTCCAACAACTAACAACAACAACACCTATATAATCACCCCCAACTCTCTGCCAAATACCACTTCTCTTTACCCTTTCAGCTGCTGCTGCCTGCCATGTCAGTTGCTTCACCAACCAACAGTTTTGCCACTACACATAGTTTGTTGTTGGTCGGACGGGCTTCAAATAGGTTGCTGGATAAGCAACCCCCTTCCATAACAGTCCCCTCGCTCAACCCGCTCACCGTTTTGCTCTACACTTAAATCATCTCATCATTCCAATCCACTCTATACACATTAAGTGCGCACAAAATAGCAAAACGGAATGAGCACTATACGCTACACCTCTCACCGCCATACCACCTAACCACCCACCCTTATCCATCTCGCCGCCATACCAGCGCCATTCGTCTTAACCCGACCGACCGGCCCATCAATATAGTTCTTGGTAGTGCCTTGGCGTGGTTCATTGAATTGGTGGCGAGTATTTCGTAGTCGTTGCTTAGCTTAGCTTAGGCGACTATGAGGAGCTGTGTTGTATCGTATGTGTCATCACAAGCTCTTCCTGTGACATTTGCTTAGACTGCAGATATGTGTAGCAATAAACAACAGTCATTTCATAAACACCCTATACATATACCCCCAAGGTTTTAAAGTTTCGTTTTTTCTTATGTTCATGCTATACTTTGACGTGTTGTATTCTCTTGATTCTTTTAAGAAAATCAAATTCGTTTTGTTTTGTATGTTTTATTTATATTTGTTGGTCGGTAGGGAGTGGGGTGTTGTCAAAATATTATTAAAAGTTAAAAACTTTGTTTAGATGATTCAATTGCTCAACATGTTGCTCTTTAGTATGCATACATTTCTTTTAGCACTTTTCTATTGAAATTCATCACATTTTTTATAAGCGGATTGTTTAATAGCTGTCATTTTTTAGTGTCTAGTCTTTATTTAATTTTGTTTGTGCTTTAAAATGCTGAGGTGGCAACCCTTAGCTAACAAGCGTTTAATATTACATTTTCCATTCATTTCTCTGTTTATGTTGGATTTGGCACCAATCAGTGTAAGTTTTTGGAAAAAGTCCAACATTTCAATGAAAAGGAACTTGATACTGTTTTAAATAATTGTAGATATTAAAGGCTAATATTTCTTTAATGATCAGGATCACATACCTATTAATATTTTAAAGTAATAACTTTTTTCATTTTACAAAAAGGACTAAAGCTTAGTGTTTTATCTTTGCAAAGACTTAAGGCCAGAACACAATTCGTGGTAAAACAAGATTTACTGCCAATGTGACTAACGTGCTTATTAGTCGCACACCCACCTAAAGACAACGGCGCAAAATTTTAAACAGCCCATTGTTAAAGGCTTAACATTTTACTAGTTAGCAATTTCCTAAGTTCTTATTGATTGACTAACTATTTCAAAATTTTTAAACCTTTTCTAAACTAGTAAATTGCTAATTAAGCAGAAAGCTGAGCATTTGTAGGGTTTGAATTTTGATGAACACAATTATTGTTTCTATGCGTTGTAAATTAATTATATGTTGATGAAAACCCAACATGTGCTCTAAAAAGGTATTAGTTATTTCTATTTTCATTATTTTAAATTCATTATTTACAAAAAAAAAACAAACAAAATTGTGCACCAGCAGGACTCGAACCTGGGCACCCCTCAGATTCCATAATGGATTTAGCAAATTGCTAAAAGTTAAAGTAGGTATTCCGTGATTTTAACTTTAGTAAAATGTTAAAATCGTTTAAAATTAGCTCAATCATCTTTTAAGCTTAATAAATTGCTAAAAGTGGCTTTAACATTTTACTAAATCGTTTAAAATTTTGCGCCAACATCTTATGACTTTAAAATGTTTCAATTTGTAGCCGTAGCAATTATTGTTCAAAAATCTTCAGTAAGCCTATAACTTGCCAGGGTTTTGGAAATTCGTATTTACAGATATAGTGCCATTGGCGCAGTATTTCCTTTCAAAATTATTCAACAAGATTTCCAGTACTTTCCTAATTTTGAATAAGTAAACTGTTATCTGTCAACAGGCTTTGAACAAAACTCACAAGGTTGTCTCGCTTTTCCATCTTACAAACATAAAACGTATACACGTAATTAACACCCACCATTAGCGATACTAGTTATCTTATGCCAGAACAAATTGGACTTCCCTTATCCCTAAGTGGTTTCGATTCGCCTCTTTTAGGTAAATCACATAATAATGATGACGTAAATATTTTCTTTACAACTAACCACCCTCTGAACGTTGCCATTATATCGAATTTGACGTCTTACATTCAAGTGTCGTAATGCTCATATCTTCAAAATGACATATACGCACATTAAAAAAAAAATAAATGATAAGAAGGCAACAAAAGAAGAATATAAATACATAAAAAAAAATAAGGTAAATAAATTATACTTCCCCCGAGCACGTGGTTACTTTGAATTGAAATGCAATTTTCTCTTTTTCGCTCTCTTTGAAAATCCTCCTCCTTAGCATTTTCTTAAATTTTCTTCTTCGCCGTCGTTGTTACCGCCACCTCGTTTTCTTTTTATTTTATTATTGTATTTAACTCAACCAGTTGCTGTGGATTGCATGTTAGCTTATTGCTGCATTGCATTATCAAGTTTTAAGCGCGCTGCTATCTGTCAGTGCATTCCTAACAATTATACACAATTATTCTTTTATTTGTTCTTTTTTAGTATTTGTATTTTTTTTGTTTGTCTATTTATGTGTTTCCCTTATTGTTTTGGTTTTTCTAGTTCTCTTGTTATTATTGTTTTCTCTTCGATTTTGTAGGGCAATGACAATTCAATTAATTGGTCTCACTCATCTTGCATAAACACAAGAGGCTTTCTGCTAGCTACATAGCACAGTACACAAAAGTACCGGTACCATTTATTCAATGGCCAACAAATTATAAAAAAATATTGTATGCTTACTGAAACGTCAAGGTTATAGCTAAACCCTTTTTTGCTTCGGCTGGTGGCGAATTAATGTCCTTTCGGTGGGGGAGGAGGTTCGTTTTTTGTTTTGTTTTGGGGTTAAAATAATACTAGCATATTTTATTCACAAAAAAACTTAAAGGGTGGAAGAATTTTTAAGGTTCTGCAAGTTATTAAAGAGGAGAAAAGGCCACACAACCATGACTGGTGGCACAAACTGTATAATAAAAGAATTAAGGGTTGTGTGCGCTTTATTGTGTCGAAGAATATAATTTTTTTGATTGTGTGTTGGGCGCCACTTAATAAAAGCGATTTAAATATCAAACAGCTGATTGTGGTTTATCGATAACTTGTTGATTTTGATTAATTATTATTATTGTGTCGTCTGCACAATGGTTCAATTGTTGCGTAGACTTTTTCGGCGCTTCAAACAAAATATAAAAAGAAACATCAAAACAGACTGTGTGTAAGGTACATACACATATACCAATTGACCTTAAATAAATTGCTTCACTCTTCTGCGTCCACTATCGAGTGTAATAAATGTATGAATCAGAAATCACATGAGAAGATGGAACAAGATGAACAAAAATATTAAAAAAAAAAAAATACCAAAACTTAAATGAAAAAAAAAAGAAACCTGACTAAGAAACAATTTCAAAATGTTTTTAACTCGAGGCAAATCAAGAGACCTTCCTATGCCAGTCATTTGTTTGGGGGCAATACAACAGTCGCACAGTTTCATATCATATTAAAATAAAACAACAAAGAAAACAACAAACGACGACGGACGTACAGACGGATCCAATGGAATTCCATTCGAGTGAGTACAAAGTTGGAGCAACAAAAAAAAAATAGAGATGCGATGCGAGTCTCTATAAAACCAGAGCCAAACCAACATCGATAAAATGAGCGCATGAGTAATTGACTGAAGTCACGAACGCACAACCAAGCACAACATCAACATAGCATAGCAGCCGAGGAAACATTTTTCTTTGGTCGCTTGCTTGTGCTTGAACGATGATTTAAAGTTTTTAATTTTCGATGGAACGTTGTCAGGCTGCAAAATGAGGCTAGAGAGATCGGTGATTTTCTTCTTTTTTTTTTTGTTTGCTTTTGTAGTCTTCTTTAAGTCTGACATTTGTGTTTGTTTCAAAGTGTGAACGAATGAAATGCGAGCGATTAACAATTAATCAAAAGTGGCACCACTAAGCTGAGCGTTTTGACACTTAGTTTTCAAACTGTCAAAAAAAGGCAAATTTAATTTGACATATAATTAAACATAAAGCCACACACAATAATTCCTTCGTGTCCTTCTATAGGTAAATAAAATATCTTATACAGAAACATTTTAAGTCCAATTATCGGTATCGTTCTTAATTTAGCCTGGACAGAACAGTTCTACAAGTTCAAATGTAAAACTTAACCCAAAAAAAAAGAACAACTTAACAGATAAAACTTGCAGTACCGACTGTAAATGTTAAAAACCCAAAATAGCAAAGTTAATCATTTATGAAAATCCCCCAAAAACAAACTTACACACACAAAAACCACTAAACCACCTTAAGTCAATTCGCCGGTGATTACTAACACCACTATTTTCTAACCAATGTACATAGCACATCCTAAACCATCAAATCGCCGGCACCTATCTAACATAACCTAAACAAAATAGAACTATGGCAATAAAAGATGCATGACTGCAACTATTATGATGACGACGATGACGATATCCCGGCAACGATGATGCACATTCAATTGAATTCAATACCAAACCAACCAACTTGTGCACCTACATTCATTCACAATGATAACGGGTTGCACCCTATATAGCTATATATGCAGTTAGCAAAGCACCATAGAATGCCGCTCATCGTGTAGTTTTTTTTTTTTTTTGATTGTTTGTTTTCTATTTTAAGCAATGCGGTTACGTCACTCAATATTGTTTGATGGTCAATGAAAATTCGGCAGTGATGATTATGGTGGGCGAAATGAAACACGTAAAGTCGGCAACCATCAACCAACGCATAACACTTCATCTACCCTATAACCGTATCTAATGGTTGCCACAGTCATCACCTGATAACACACTTTCGCATACCGAACAAAAACGCTTTAAAACTCTTAATAGCTATGTTCTCTTTTCTATTCTACATATGTAGGTATATTACCAAGCTCAATTAGGCCGACTAACTCCTAGCAGTAGGAACAATGGAGTGGTGAATTAAATCTAATTATTTTAATCACCATACCATGGTTACGAGGTGTGTATTGTATATACTAAATTCCTTAATAATCTTTAAACAAAAAAAAAAACGTTTGACAACTATACATAGTCCTTCTATCTGCAAATGTCATTCTATGAGCTTATAATAATATTCAAACATTTTTTTTTTAACAAAAAAAATTTTGATCATCCTCAAAGGAGCTTACACTTTTTCATCATGTTGATGATAAAAACAAAAAGTGTAGGATCACAATTTTCCATTAAAAAAAAAAACACTGAATATATATTTTTTCTTTATTTCATTAAAGAGAATTTTCAACCAGACCGACAACTAAGTTCTGAAACAAGGGTTTATATTTTGTATTTAAATATACAAAGTGTGAGGGAGGTTATGTAATGAACGCATAACAGGTAAAACAAAAGCCACAAACATACAAATTCATGCACACACCGTTATACATGTACCTATAACCGAACACACAATCCTACGCGCCCATTTAGTAGGTTCTAGAGGAAACTGCCATGAAACTGGTTGTTGTATTATATACCTATATATATATATAGAAAGACAGAGAGAAATGTATATGTATATGTCCAATTTTAATATCTCTGCAATGATATTACGTAGCGCAAAAACTCAGTTATACACAAATACACACACATACTCATATAAATATATACATAAGATAGAGAAGTCCTGATATACCACCCACAGATCAACCGACCAAAGACCACCTGAACCATACTGAACTTAACTGTGCCACATCAGCAGCCCATCCAGCCCACTTCCTACCGATTCAGTGTTTTTAAAGCAGTATTTTCCTTCCCTCGATCATACTTGTCTGCCTGTTTCTGATGCTGCTATGTCCTTCTTCCCACATTCAGTTTCAATTCATACCCTCATCCATCCTAACAACAACAACCTAACAACCCAACAACCACCCAACCCTAATTCCCTTCGTTTTCCATTTCGCAACCGTCCTCGTTCGGCAAATGCTTCGCCTGCTGATGTGGTTAGTTTATAACCCTGCGCTCGTTTCTATTATATCCCCAGCCTTTTGTACGTCATGACGACAACAACTACGATGGCTCCTACAATCCATTCCCTTATTCAGCAGCTCCTCTAGTGTTTTCTTGTCTGTTTGTATGTACATATATAAATGCGGATTTGTATGTATGTGTATAAAATAATCATTCTCACTATGAACACCTACGCAGGCACTACGAATATAACATACAGCTAGCTAGCTAGGGGGTTGGAAATTTATCCTTACCATTATGCCATAGAGCCACCTCTTTTCTAGAAACCTCGAACTAGCAGCAGTATTATTCCCCCATCACCCCAAGCTCTTCATTTTATAAAACCGTATAACAGTCAACCTAGATATATAAAATAATAATTATTATTACAGTATACTCGTACATATCTACCTAGCACAGTTAGGGTGCATGGCAGTGCCAGAGAAAGAAAGCTTTTATTCTATCGTTAACAGGAATAGGGTGGTGTTGGGTGTTGTTTGGTGGGTGGTAGAATAATGTAGGGTGATATTGTTGAGTTGGGTAGTTATTTAAGGGATGATGATGGTGGTGAGTGGGTAGATGCTTGGTTGGGTGGTGAATGCCAGTGTTGTTGGTTGGTGGCTTGTATCCATGACAACCATTAAACCTTATACACTCGTAGCACACTTTGTATGTATTTTATCATTGGGATATACAAACATGCAATATACACCACCACCCTTACTTATAGTAGGACCATCAGTGTAGAGTAAAGCTGCTTTTCCATTGAAAAAGCACCACCAAGGGGGTGAACGAAGGGTAGTTGGAATACATTTATACCTGACTGACAGCTCAGGCTAACAAAACACACATATCGTACAAACATTAGTAGAGTAAAAGAGATAGACATACATATATTTTTGTAGGTATAGAGTAAAATCATTATCCTGAAATAATTATTCTGATGTTTTTCCTGGCTCTACATCAAACCACTTACACACTCACGCACATACCAATATATGTATACCCACATTCATCCACTGTCCCTCAAAGTTTGATTTCATTATTTTCGGGATAAAATTTTGAATGTGGAATATAGGCATCTAGGATGTTGCTGCTGCTTGCTCCTATACGAGTGTAAATACCACAATCTGCCCACAATTTTGTATGCCCACTTTTTTTTTTATTCACCACTGTTAAACCAACCCTCTGCCTCATCTCAGTTCTCCACGTTCACTCAATTGTTTTCATTTCGTTTTTGTATATTTATGTATCTACGTATGTACATATTTCGATAAAAGCAATGTGGACCAATCTACCTAAAGTACGTCGTAACCAACCCGCTCATATTATTATGTCCCTCGTCCTTCTACATGTATAAATTCATCCATAATATAAATTGAAATAAGCTTTAACTTTTGAAGAGAGATCAGGTCCTTAAATTCGTCCTTTATACGCATGTTCTTTAATATTAAATTTTAAGTAGAATTTTTCGGTTTTGTTTGCTGGTTGGAAAAGCCATTGGGTTTGTTTGTTGTTGTTGCTAGAAAAGACATACCTACATACATATCTGTGGGAGCTTATTTCACCTGTGAATCTGATCAACATCATCGTCATCATCATCATTGCTACAACAATGTAATCCAAACAAAACAATAATATAAAGTAGAAAATAAATGTATGTATATACATATATAGTTATAGCTACAAAAGAAAAAGTTACTATAGAAATGGAGAAACAGATGAAACACATAAAAAAAAATCGGATTTGTGAGAGTCGGTCAACCGGCTTCGGCTTTCGACATAAATACATTGAAGCAACCATCATTATCATCTCGACTGCGCTACCTTGGGAAAGTTCACTACAAACGTTATAAAATGATTGATGCATCAGAGTGTAAGGATTGTGTTGAAGCAGGAGACGGAGCGTGAGGGGGAGTTTTCAGCTCGATTTGATGGAAACGCACAGCATAAGTTTGAATCACTTGAAAGATAGGCAAATGATGTACGCCGTGCTGCCTGGTTGGATGATTATGATGGTGAAGGCAACGATGATGGTGGTATAGCGCCAAGAGTTTGAATAAACTGATGATGGAGTGACTTGGTTGGTTGTTTGTATGGCAAAAGAAGTCTTGTCAGTTTTCTGCTGTCTGAAGATCGGTAGAACTAGTAAGTACGTGTATTGATCGTCGATTATGTAAGATGGGGGAAACAGCGCGGTTTGATTTCTTTATTTTTTTTTCTGTTTTTATTAATGTTTGTTAGGTTTCATTGTCAAAAGTTGGAATTAGTTTGACAAAAATGTTGATTATCTTCCAGAAATAATCCAGATACTTTCCGATATAGCCTCGGATTGGTTAACTTTTAAAAGTACAACATTAATTTTTAGTAATATAAACTAATTATGTTGACTAAATATCACATTTGCTTAACTCTTTTTATCATGGCGACTTATAGTGCGTATGTCACTTTGCCTGAAATCGTTCAATCCACCTCGGACCAAAAAGCTTAGTTGACCATTTTCATCAAGCGTCGCGATTTTGCTTAAAAATGCACACATTTTTCATATCTTATATCGAATTTCTTTAAATGATCATCTAAATGATGAAGATTTTATTCAAAATCGAAGCCCAAATTGGGCGCCAAATCACAATCATTTCTTTTTCAAGTCTCACACAAAATAATGACTACTTCTCATTTAAAAGTTTTTCTTTGTCGTAAGATCGTTCGTGTAAACTCACGATCGCGACGCCTATGTGATGTCTTATTCGAATTATTTGAATGGACACAATTGATAGAAACTTAACTCAAAAAACAACTCCACCTGGGGCTAAATTCCCCAGAGTTTTCTCTGTGTACACAGAAAGTTGTGTATACATACATATTTCCGATTGACGCATATTTTGAGTGTGAATACATTTTTTGCACGGAAAAGCATTCACGGTTGCGGAACTGGGTCCCTGGCCAAAGAAGAACAACATTTTACCCACGTTGGGCGCCAATATGATTTATGTTCCGTACTTCAATACTGTTGGCTTAAATAACGCTTTTTTTATTTAAAACCCGATCTTTTTTTTTTAATGTCAGAGTACATTCATTCTGTACCCTTTCATCTCACTAAATTTTTCGCTATCATAGCTATCAAAGCTTAAAAACTATTTTGATACCACATTGGCTCACATTGGGCGCCAAATAAATCTGCTCCAAATTATATTTTCTAATTTCAATCTTTCAAGCCATCCGCAAGAAACTGAAATCATAAAGTTGTGATCACCAACCGATCCTCCACAGAATTAAATCTAATACAAAACAAAATAAGAATTCAGCATCAGGTCACAACCTGATCATCTTTTTATTTCTACATCCTGCATCGCATCGCATATTTATTCTCCATCAAAATATTATCCACCTTCAACTAGATACAACTGCTCCCTCATCCGCTTATTTATTGAACATACTGTATGAATCACGTCATCTTTTGAGTCAGCAGCGACACTCAAAACGAGAACAACATAGTAGTGGTCGTTACTCGATAGTTTGTGAGCTGCCTATTATGATGAGAATAGCAGGCAAAAACCTCTTAGAGACGTTCGTACGTACACCTACCTACATATAACTCTGCTGAAAGTCGCATGTACATATGTACATTTTAATACAAAAAAAATATTCAGCAGAAAGTTGCGGCACCATCAACATCAGCAACAGAAACAACTAGCGCCAACATAAAAGTCACTCGATGTGTGGTGGAATAGAAAAAGAAATTTTCTTCAAATTGCATTTTCACATAATTTTAATCTTTACTCTATAATAAAACAACAACAACAACAGTTCAGTCAGTCCAACTAAACCAGCCATCGAAAAGCTATTCATCCACCACTAGTGCTAGAAGCTCGAAAATCTACCTTCATCGGTTTCGGTACCGACGAACACCAGCAACTGCAAGGAGAATATCAAAAGCAAAAAAACAACAACAAAAAAAAAACGAAGAAAAAAAACAACCTAACAACGAAGCACAACGAACGAAACGACACAGTGGTGTTTCGAGTGACGCCGCCACCGCCGCCGCCGCCATTGCCATCACCATCACTTTGTCTTTACTGCTGCCGCTGCTGTTTCCATCCACATTGGAGCACTCTTACAATGATGATGTGCTGTTTCTGTACCTCGTTCGACGAACCAACCAGCCAGTCAGCCAGCCAGCTTCGACCCGAACCCATACGATTTTGTTGTAGTTGTTGTTGTTGCTGCCTCCACTGTTCTACTCTACTCTACTGCTGCCACACTGCTGCCTGCCTCTGACTCTCTCTGCTGCGCTGTGTTCTCTATACTCTGTGTATATCGAAATTGTATTAGTTTCTTTATGAATATAATCTTGAATGTGTGGTTGTTGTTCCCTTGCTTTTCGCTTGCTTGCGTCTGTTCTCTCTAAATTGCGCTGTCGGTGGAATCTCATCTACGAGGAATTCGACCTGGGCTGCCGAACGAATCGGAAATCGTTGCCGAAGCAACTTCGGCCAACCAACGAAGTATCACGAAGTAACTTTCGTTAGGGTTCGTGCCGAGTCTGGTCGATTTCCATAGTTTGTAGATTTTATGTGGAAATACTTTGGTAAACGAACGAACGAAGTGATACACTATGTGTGCTATTGGTCTCTCTTTCGGTCGATGAGTGGTGTCTCTATCGCACTTCCTAGATGGCAATGGTAAACTGGCATCAGTGGTGGGTTTTATACTTGGGAACAAAAATACCGAAATGCCTTTCGTCGTCATCGTTGTTGTCGTTGTCGTTGTCGTCGTCGTCGTCGTCGTCGACATTATTCGCTCGGTACGGTGTGCTCGTTGGTTGGTTGCTAAAGTACAGTACGTACAGCTCGGTCGGACAATAATACGATACGAACCGAGAGCAGCTAGCTAGCCAGCAGCAGCAGTAGTAGTAGCGGCAGCATCAACAGCAACGAGCAACCGATATGTTGAAGTTGACGATGATAATGCTTTTGCTGTATTTGTTGTTGTTGTTCTTGTTGATGTGGATGTGGATGATGATGATGATGGCAATGATGATGGGGATGGGAATGACGACTGGTGCTAATTTGGCGGTGTTTCCAGCCTTTGTGTGCTATTTTCTTGATTGCGATTTTGCCTCTGCGTCGTCAACTTTTATTATGCTGCTGCGCGTATAGAGAGTCAAGACACAAAAAAGTAATAATAATTTGATAGGTATACTGAACTGTAGCTCCTCTAAAACCGGCTTGGTCTAGCGCGTATATCGCTTACAGGAGTTTCAAAATAACAAGGTATCGCTTAATGTTGTTGTTATTTTCTCCGCAATGAAGTTGTTCTGTGGCGCATGTATTTTATTTATTTTTTTTTTAACTAACCCACCCTCCTCATCTATTTAACCAATCTATGTGCAGGATTCTTTGGAAGGTTTAAGAAAAGTTCCTTAAAGTACCTATCCCACTTCCGAAAATACTCGAATAGCTGTCATTCAATGTTTCGATTCCTTGTTAGTCTTATCAAACTGAGTGTGCATGGCAATGATAGTAGTCACATAGCTAGCATGCCGTTGTTCTGATTCTGAGTTATCAGTGTCTGCTTTCCTTTTACTTTAGATTGAAGGTATATGATAAGAAATTTTGCTGCCGCCACCAAGGTTTTATTGAGTTGTTGCTGATTGATTCACAAGCACTTGCTTGTATCATTGCCAATATTCTTATCGCGAATTTATATACCTATGTATGCAATTGAAATATAAAATATTTCAATTTTTTAATAAAGAACTCGAATTCCTGAATTATGGTTTGCCTCTTTTTTATGTCTGTACATGAGTTCATGTTACTTGATGCCGATGCAATGCAGTAAAAACAATGTTTCGGGTATGTTGCTATGATTCTGTGTTTTTGAGAATAAAGTAAAAACGTTAAAACATAGGATAGATAGAGAGCTCTGTATAACTCGAGGGTTGCTTAAGTCTTTAAGTCACGTTGTTATACAGAATAGCGAAGCAGGTTGTTGCAGTTATGTTGAAACTTCGTTCGCCGAATGTGTGGAAAGTTCCGAGAACTTGATGTTCGTTTTTCGAGTTGGAGGAAGTTTGCTTGTCTGTGCCGTCTTATGGGATACAAAAAGTTGTGGTGAAATTTATAGGGATGGTGTCATGGAACTAGGGCAAATGGGTATCTTTAATTGATGTATTCGGGTCCTGTCAAGATGCAGGGAATTAAATGTTTTATTGCGGTTGAATTGTTGATTTTAAACCTTAAACTCAAGGTCAGAGTTTTGTACTTGTCTTATAATATATTAATTTATAATAAAATGGGTATGAATATGATATGCCAATTGAATACGTTACATTATTTTTTGTATCGGTCTATTTTTTGTGAGTGTAGAATTTCGCTTTTTATGCTGTGAAGCGCTAAGCACTTCTAATAAGCGGTGATAAAGTAAGTTGCGCTACCACAATTTTGAATCGAAACTTGCTCGCATATTTAATAAGTGTCGGCAGAATTTTTAAATCAAAGGTCCCACCTTCATACAATGTAGGTACAAAAGAGCAATCCTATTGATAGAATATATATATATATATTTATATTGGGAAACTTACATATCAAAAAACTGTGAGTCAAGTGTAAGGTTATTCACACTTTGCAATAAGTAACAAATCAACTGTCAATCACTCATTGAAGTTACCTGCTCAATGTTGATCCGATTCCTGCATTCTACATCACGTCGTCGTGTCCTCAAAAAAAAATCCTTTTTTCTTTTAAATTTGACACGAATTGCAATCCTTGTAAATTCATTACTAGAATAGTATACTCCGCCAAAGACCCATCAATACATCATTTCCTTTGAGTTATTGCAGCAATGAAACGATACCATAATGTTATTTATTCTACCTGGCGAGCCTCTCTTTTTCTGTACACATTTGGTGTTGTTGTTGTAATGAACTCTTCTTAAAATACCCAAACTCGGCCTGTGGAAAATTCTACATAAAAGAATCTCATTTAGGCAAATTCAAAAAAAAAAAAAACAACCCTGACCCTTCGTTCTTTCCCTGGATTATCATTTTTTTTTGTTGGTGTTGTTGCCTTTTCCATCAACGAAATTTCCGCCGACACAGTTTGTAGTTTTTGGGTTGTTGTTAACAAAGTACGGATGAGGCCTAAGAAAATTCCCAAAAGATACCCAACTGTCTACCTAAAATTGAATTGAAAAGGTGAAGGGAACATAAGACGATGGCAAAGGCAAGCAAGCAAGCAAGAAGGAAAAGATGAAAAAAAAATTATCGCATCCGAAAGGTCATCAATAAAAATTGAAAAGGAAACGAAAAATTACAACGAAGAAGGGCGATAGCTGCCAGCCAGCAACAAATGCATAAGCAACATCGATTGTAGTTTTAGTTTAGATGAGAAGGTTAGCCTTCCTTCATTATAGATACAAAAATGAAAATACAAAAAAAAAATTCCCAAACCGTCGCCCGTATAATATGGTATTTTCTGACATTTGTATAGGAACATCGGGTTTGTTGGCTTGTCAGGCTACACCAGGCAGAAATTTACTGGTACTGGTAGGTAGGTAGGTATATAATATATGCCCGGTTTGTATTTTTCTATCCCTATAAACTATTCGAAATAATATTGTTAACGTCGTTATATAGTCTTCCTTTTTTTCAGTCTTAATGATTTTCTTTCTTTTTGCATTGGTGGTGACTTTGAAGTTTTTCTTTTTAAGTTCAGAACTTGTGTATGGATCTTTAGATATTATTTCCCGAAAATATTTTTTTGTGATTTAAGGAGCTTTTTGTTGAAGGTCGTGTGAAGTCTCCAATTTTTTTTGGGTTGACTTTTTTACGGGGGTGGCTTTAAAAATATATATACATATGCAATTACTATGTATAGGTATATTGCTTGTCAAGGTCTCTATTAAACGATATGAAATGTGCCGGAAATTCTTAAATTTTCAGGTATACTTTAGGGGTCTTAGGCTATTGATTGTGAAGTAAAAATAGACTATTCCTTTTTAAGCTCTTAGAATAGATATACTAAGTTATAAAGAAGGAACATATGAGATAGAAAGTTTTACACCTAGTTATTAACTAAAACATACCTACATATTATGTATGTAGGTATACAATTGGCATATATTCGATGACAGTTAGTTTCACATTGGGCGCCATTTGTAGTTTGAAGTGAATTGTATAATTTAATACTTAGGATTAATATGCCTTTGTCCTTGCCTACCTAAAGTTAGCAAACATGCCAGCAAAATAAAAAAATTGGAAAATATATTGCAGAACTCGATTTAATAAAAATTGGTCTCTCGTTGGGCGCCATTCACTATTTGTGGCATTGATATCTTCATGGCATATCAATATCTCAACAAAAAAAAATAACCACAGTTGATCATTACACAAAATGAACGACCTTGACATTGAGCGGGATCTCTTCGGGAATACAAAACGAGCGTTAATTATTCAACAAAAAAAAAAAAAAAGATAAAAACAAACAAAACAAAATAACTGCACAGATAACCAACTAAATAATGAATCATAATTTCATACTCTCTTGACATACCTACAAAACAAAACCAAACCAAATCAAATCCACTTGACGCAACAAATCAAAATCCCAGACATGCCGCCTCCTTTGCCCATCTTCATCGACATCGACATCGACATCATCATCATCATCATCATCTCGTTGCTCGATTCGATTTCATTCATAAATCGACATAATGTGAGAGTATTATAGTAGGTACAAGCAAGAGTAATTCAACCCGAAAACAATGCATAAACTGTTCGGCTGTTTGGCTGCCATCAGCTGAGCGAGCACTGATGTATGTATTTATATAAAGTCGTCCGTTCCGTTCGTTTGTTTCTACATCATCGTCATCGTCTCAATTCATATTTCTCTTTTTATTTTCCTTAACCCCATTCTAAATGGTTGTTTACATTTTTTGTGTGTTCTTTATATTTTATTATCATTATTTCTCATGGCACGTAGCATAGCACGCGTATATGCTTGCTTTATTTTTTTTTTTTTATTATTATACACTACTATACCTGCTACTGCTACTACGACCCCTATAATTTTCAAAAATATAATCAAAACAAACCCGATAGAAAAGGAACAGAACTTTTTAAGTTTTTTTGCGTTTTGTTTTTAGTATCGTAAAGTGTGCCGCCGGCCACCGCCCGCCGCCCGCCATGTGCGAGTATTTTCTTCTTCCTGTCATCAGTATTATCATAGTTGTGTCGTCTGGTGAATTTTGCATGTTCGCCATGCTTGCGTTGAGCTTTTCCACATTCCACCAAAAAAAAACAAATAACATATTTTGTTCCTTCTTCTAACACATAATTTCCGTAAGTATATGAAGAATCCATTTTTGGCGCCTACACCACCCCCACTCTTCTGAGAAAATACACACCACATTATGATATAAAGCTTTGATTTTTGACATTTGTTATTTGGTCAATCAACCGTTTCCTTTCGTACTCGTATGTCTCAATTTAGAAGAAATGAACCAATGAAATTAGGCAAATATCTACATACAAGTCTATGGTATAAAGCTTTTTCTATCCTCGACTCTTGCAGATATTTGCTACTCTATGAGTATGAGCTCGCACTCGGTGCAAACTTGCCGACATGTGGGTTTCATTCATACAATTCATGTCTACATATTATCTATGTTTCGATTTTGACAAACTGAATTTCTATGCATATTGGAAAATCAAATCAAAAATCGATTTGACACAGAAAAGTTGCGAGGCAAGTTTTTTTTTTCTTTTTTTTTTTTTGTGTTTATCGTAAGTCGCGACGTGCGTCCTCGTCGTTTTTATTGAGGGGACAAAAAGCAACAGCGTGGCGATACTTTTTTTTTCAAATGTAAATTCTTTTAAGATTCCTACTTCATGGGTGGAATATAGAGAAACCATGATATGTGGGAAGATGAGTTATAGAGTTATACAGCCATAAATATATCGTTGCTGTGGGGAAAAAGTCTCTTCGAAACGTTCTTACATTATGTAGGCATTATAAAGAAAAGGGCAACAAAAAGACTGAAGAAACCAAGCTAGCTATGCTTGGTATGTGTAGGTAGGTCGTTGGGGATTTCTTAGCGTTGAAGTGTTTTTTTTGAGAAGTCAAACGGGCATGTAAAACAAAAAAAAAAACTTCCAGAAAATACAAAAATATCCAAAGAAAGTAACGAGACGCATCGTACTCAACGACGTAGCTTTGCTGTTGTCGACGCAAAGGCGCAACAGCAGGTTTTCGAGCGACTCTGTTATATTTCATATGAACAAAAAAAAAATATATAAATTAAAAGAAATAAAATGCTGTGCTGCCAACAATCTCCAACGCCATACCGCCGCCGCCGCCAAGTAGTAGCCACTTCCAGCTCTCTCATGGTTACCTTGGTGCTTTAATATCGTATTTTATTATTGTTGTCGTAGCTGGTTGGCTTTGAAAAAGCGAACCGTAAAATATGCCTGGTAATATAAAATTTGTTGTTGTAGAGTCGCGTAACATCGTCGAGCACCTCTCACAGTGTAGCAAAAGTCAACATCATCAACTTTGATGACAACGAGCCCATTTCGAACGATCGCGCGTGCACCAGGCGCAAACCGAGCAACCAAGCAACCATCGAAACGACCAAATAAAATCAACCAACCAAGCAAGCAAGCAAGCGATTCAACGACGATCTAAAACCTGAGACGAAAGCTATTTCGTAGTGGCGCGGCCGGCGTAGCTGATTATAATGAAGGCAGCGGCGGAGGTTGTGGCGGCAGAGAATGAAGGCAACGGCCGCGCCAGGCCAGTCAGTCCGTCCATCGTCATCGTCGTTGTTCATTTTATTCAATCATTTGAGTTTTTTTTTTTTTTTTTTTTTTGTTAAGAGTATAAATATATTGTTGTAGCCTTTTATTCAACTTTGTGGCCCGTAGCACCAACAAAACTCGCAATTCACTTGTGACTAGTTGCTTGGCTGGTTTCTTCATTCGATATTTCGTTTAGTTACTAGCAGCGCAGCTTTTTTCGTTTTTTTTTTTATGCCAGCAGCCGGAGAAAAATGTTTTTAAATAAAAAAAAATCGTATCGGCGTCATAGATATGGCTGTAGCCTTCTTTTAACAAAAAAAATTACGAAACAAAAAAAAAATAAGGAAGAGTTCGAAAAAATAAAATTAAACAAAAAACTTTGAATTTTTTTTCAACTAGAAATTTAAGAAAAAATATCTGAAAATTTTATTCTTTTTTTCATGTTGCTTTTAATAGAGAGCATAGATTTGTTATATCTTGAGAATTAAGGTGGTTTATATAGTATAAAAACATTCGAATATATTTTTTTGGTTTTATTTTAAGGCCATTTACAAAAAAAAGAGGTTACAAGGTTTTTGTTTTGTCTGCTTGAGAAGATTTTCTTTAGATTCTTTTCTGGGGTGATTTGTTAGGAAATGAAATGCAAATTAAACTTGTTGTTCGGAGTAGTTTTTTGTTATATTTAATTGGAGTGATTAATTATTTGAAGTTCACATTGGGCGCCATTCTTAGTTGTTGTTTTTTTTTTTTTTTAAGAAAAGGTTAGATTTTCGACTGACTTTACTGGTATTCTTATTCGATTTATAATAAGAATAAATATATTTTTATTGAAAAAATATTAACTTTTTGGTTTTAAGTTTTTTAGAAATTTTTTTGTCAGATTTGGGAATAATTTAAACATCTTGCTCCTGTGATGGTAAATTCGAACTATCTAGTATTAATAGATATCTTATTCCAAATAAGAGAGCTAATAATTATGAAAACATGAATTATCCTAGGTTCACGTTGGGCGCCATCTTTTTCAATATGTAAACGGTGATTTTTTAAGAGCTTGGTTTTTGAAAATTCAAAAAAACACAGAAACTTGTAAAAAGTGAATGAAATTTTTATTTGGATCGATAAATCAATTTCTGCCATTTACTTTTTAAAAATAATTTCACTTAAATGTTGCCCGCGGCTACGCTTCAGGTGGTCCATTCTGAAGGTCCAATTTTGGCAAACTTTTTCACACATTTCGGCCGGAATCTCACCAATAACGCGTTCAATGTTGGCTTCCAAGGCAGCAATCGTGTTTGTCTTGTCCCCATAGACAATAGACTTAACATAGCCCCACAAAAAATAGTCTAACGGGGTCAAATCACATGATCTTGGTATCCAATTGACTGCGCCAAAACGTGAGTTTAACTGCTCACCAAATTCGCCTCTCAATTGATGCATAAAACGGACGTAGCTTGCGAAACACATTTTTCACAGAGCACGAATTTTGATAATAAATTTCAATAATTTGCAAACGTTGTTCAGGCGTAAGTCTATTCATGATGAAATGACAAACAATACTGAATCGAAATGTCAAATGTTCGTGGAATATGTCATGTGTGATCTGTCAAAAATATAAACGTCAAAAACCAAGTAGCAAAAAAATCACCCGTTATATTTAAAAAAAATAATATTTATAGAAATCTTTATGGTTTGGCTGTATTTGTATACACGTTCTTACCTTTGATTATGAATATCTAAGCCCACATTGGGCGCCGTTTACGTTTGTAAAACAAAATTGCTATTGCAGTAAATACGATAATCAAAAATAACTGTCACCTGCAGAGTATTCACATGGAACGAACACAAAAATCCCAGCGATAAACAATCTCGTTATTCAAAGCAGGATTTCCCTCTTAAAATTAAGGCAATGTCGATTACCAAAATTAAATCCAATTCAAGCTCTTTAGGTCATAAATAAATCAAACCATCAACAACAAAAAAAAAAGGACAACTTCACAAGTTCTGCACAACAAGTGTCCTAGTTTTATTTATTTATTCTTCGCCCCGTTTGTTTTTATAATGTGAGCCCCCATTACGTCACAAACGCAGTTCATCGACATTATTCATATACTCCACTGGTTACCATACGCTAATAAATTAAAATAAGATCCACCGCCGCCGCCGACCCAAATTTCTCTTTTTGTTTTTTTTTTTGTATCCCTAATGGAAAACAAAACGTAATAATATAAGCACCATGGAACCTGCAACAACAACAACAACCACATTAAACGACGACCGACGGCATCACATCCACCAAGCACCCACGACTATGAACGACCTTCAAAAGTTTGATTGTCCAGTTTTGTGTAGCGTTCGGTGGTATGTACCACCATATTGTGGATATTCCCACTCATATTATAGCCGTTTGGCCGTCGTGCAGCAAGCAGCAGCCCCCCATTTAGGTATAATAAGTCTTTTCTCCTCGTGTCGAGCCTGAGCCGTGCCCTCGTTGTGCTTGCTAAAATATAAATAATTCATTGCTGTTTTACCCTTTCCTTCTTCGTTGTACCGTCTTTATTCTTCATGAGCTGAAGGTTACTCTACTACTTAGTCGATATATGGAAAACGTTAATAAAAGAGTGAGAGCGATATAACAAGTGAGGAAATAAAAAAAGGGCTAAACCGTCGTCCTTCAATACAGCAGCAAAAAAAAAAAGGAAAAAGAACACAGCAATTTCTCAATTATTCTGAAAGCTCATATGTATAATATGCCTCCATTCAGATCGCGTATACTGGCCATCACCACCCTATTACAAATGCATATATCTACCTTCCATCTCCCGCCTCATATATTTTTTCTTTCGTATGCAGTAAAAATTTTCATGGAAATTCATTCACCCTTTTAAAGGGAAACGTCTTTTTTTTATGCGCACATCATTCCTCTAACGAATTTTACCCTTGAAAATTGAATTTCGTTGCGAACGCGCTACGACAACACAACTAGTGTTCATTTACTTCGAACCAACTCTTTCATCTTTTCACCACTTCTTATTCTCATATTCCCCATCCCAAAAAAAAACGTGCTAAGGGAAAACCTTTAAACAAAAAAAAAAACATCCGAGACGACTAAAACCCTTTCGCTGCCGCTGCCTCTATTTGGAGAAACCACCCTCACAACATTGTGTTTACCACGTGCGATGTGCGAAAGTGGCGTTGTGCACCCGCCAACGGCTGCCTTCTGCAGAATGACTCACGAAACTGTTGAAAACTTATTATATACCTACACTGCAGTTGTAGGTTGCTTGCTGGCTGGCTGGTTGGCTGGCTGCTCTGTGCTAAGCCGCCCGCATCCTGTTTCTACTCTCTGTTTTCTGTCTGAATTTATTTTTGGTTGCAAATTCCCCCATCCCTCTAAAAAAAACAAAAATAAAAAAAACTGTTCCTCGTTCACTCTTTGACTTTGCTCTCTGTTTACATTTGTTCTTTTTTAAACATCATTCGCCGAAAAGTGTAGTATCTCTTACCCCAACCGTACCAAACCAACCAACAAAAAAAAAGGACAACTTTCAATTCAAAGTTTCTATTTTTAACCCAATTAAAACATAAACACAAAGCGTAGCAAGCAAGGCAACGAAAAAAAAATAAGAAAAATGTTTAAAATTTTGTCCAGACGCGATTATTGTGCTCGTGCAGAATTTCACCTCACTTCAACTCACTTCTAATGATGCTGAAGATAATAGCTACATTTTCTGCTGAAGGTTTATTTGGTCGCAAGGTGGGCTCCTGTCGCATCTCATATCGCTGTCATCGTCGTTGTGGGGATGAATGAATGAATGGATGGTCGATGCTGCTGCTTTGGCGACTGCTGTCACGCTATCATTAGTTAAGTTGATGACATACCTACCATACAAACCTATCGACTTGGCGAAACTTATACTCGTATCGTTTTTCTTTTTTATTTGCAAATTTTCCATTGAATTGGTTTAAGGGGATGAACGTGGTCATCTAAATAGAGTCATCTTGCTATACTAGTGGATTTGTCTAAGGGAGACTTTGTAGACTGGTGTAGATATTTTGACATTAAGTTAGATGACTTTTTATTTTTTGGTTTGTGTGTTATGTCAAATGGAATGATTTTAATGGCTAATTAATGGTGAATGTGTAAAAAGGAGATGGTAGTAAAATGTTGGTTTTTTTTTTTTAATGTAAGTTCACTGAATTCATGCCACAAGTGGTTTTTTTTTTGTTAATGAGCACTTTGAAGTTAAGTAGAGCAAGGCGCGTGATTTATGAAGTGAATACGGTAGTAATGAAGAATTCGAGTTCAAGGTTAATTGTTTGTCTGTATGTGTTTTTTTTTCTTGTCTGCATTTTATTAGAGATAAATCGACAATTTTTTGTCCATACATCTATTGTAATCCCAATTTGAGTTTACGTTCTTGCCTCTTTTGTGGTCTTTTTAGTTTTGAATTGAAGAATATCACGAAAACTAATATCTTATGTTCTTTCCCGACGATCACATGATCATTTTCCAGCCCAAAGCTCCAAATTTATCCCTAATATCGACGTTATGTTGGGCCCCATTTCTTGATTTTATTTAAATAAAAAACTTAAAAAATCTTAAAACTGCAATAAATTTCCATAATGTTGACGCTTATAAATTATTTAGAGAAACATTTCCTTCACAATATAAATGTTTTTGATCTTCTTGGTATAAGAAGCCCTAACACTTCGATAGGTGCAGTTTTAGAAGCTGCTAAGAAAATTAAAAATAGGCATTGCCACACTTGACGAGAAAATAAAAAAAATCTCAACTGAGAAAAACACACCTAGGTAATAAGTGTTGGGCGCCATTTAAAATATGTTACTCGCTATCAATTAATCTATATTTTACAAACAACTCTCCTCTCATATAGGTAAAATAAACCCCTTAAACAATTTCAATGGCTTACTCATTTCATTCAATAACTATCTATCAGTATAAAGATAAAAACAATCCACTTTCAGCAACTCGTGTCATCTACACAACACAGAACTTTCATTGAAAATAAAATCTAAGTGCACAGAATTTATATTGCATGACTGCGTATGACTATCACTCTTATGATAGCTCACGTGAGTCATTCAAAACAACACACAAAAAAAACCTCAAACGAATTTATTTTGTATTCGATATTCAAAGGTTTGAGATCTCTGCAACAATAATTTTGTGGTATACCTACCTCTTAAAGTGTATGAACATTTCCAAAAATAAAAACAAAATTTATTTTTTTCCAATATTTTTTCTCATCTTCAAAAATTACTAAAATACAAAAATAAATAGAACTGGAAGAATAATGTCAGAAGACAAAAATAGATCGTGGGTCGCATTAAAATAATTGGAGTTTATTTTTTTTGTTCTAATATTCCCAATCCAAAGGTAAAATGCGTATACGAAACGAAAATAAATTTGACATACAATTTAGGGTGGAAGAAATGTATACGAGAAGAAGAAAATGAAAATGTAAAAAAAGAAAGAAGTTTACCAAAAAGATAGATATTCAAGTCGGAAAAGGCCCCAAAATGTCGGCACCCAAAAATGAATGGATGGATTCTTCTGAACTTTCTACTTCTTTTTGCTTCTATACACACTACACTCACAAAGAAAAAAAAACACCCACCCAACATATAAAATAGAATAAATAAAAAAAAACAACATACATGAACCGTGGATGATGTCTTTTCTTGTTGTGTAGTGTGTATACATATGTATGTATGTTACTATATATGAAATCGAATGAACATTTTTCCAGTCAACAAAGAAAAGCCAGTATACTTAGCTTCTAGAGTAGAATGGGAGCGAAGATCTTGGAAAAAAAGGAAAAAGAGAATGTGTTGAAATCAAAAAAAAAAAAAAAAGAACAACCTTTGCTCGAAAATGATGACGGGACTTAATGCCCGAGAACTCCAAGCACAAGCATAAGTCCTGTCTTATATCTCCTTTTTTTTCTTGAGATTCAAAAAAAAATCGAAAATATCCTACGAATTGTCGTTTCTATAGAAAATCACTCCAACTGAAGAAGGATTTCCAAATTTTTTTCTCTTCTCGAAGTGAAAAACTACCAGAGAAGGACTCGAACGACTAACGATGACGACGACAAAAAAAAAAACCTTCCCTACCGTATTTTTATCTAGATATGTATTTTTGCCTTTTTCCCTTAAAATCCAGAGTGGTATTAAAGGAAGAAAGGCAACCGTAGAAAGAGTCCTTGTGTATCTCTCTACCTAAACCTATCGACGAGCATAGCCCACCCGTAGCTGTGTATTTATTATACCTATAGCGTTGGGAAATGTGTTTCCATTTTTTTTTTTTTTTTTTTTTTTTGGTAGTGAGTTGCCCTCAGTTTTTCATCCTACTGGAACTGTAGATGGGATTGAAGTAGAAATAAAAACTCACCCTTATTGGCAACGAGAACCGTACTGTGAATATAAAACGTCGTAGTCGTCGTTCTGTTCTATAGTCGAAGTCCTCTACACCGTCATCGTCGTCGTCGTTGGTTTATGTTTTTTTTTCCTTTTAGTCTCATTTGAAGTTGCTATATATATATTTTTTTGTATTCTCGCCCTGTGTTTGTAATACCATTGCTGCCAACCCTCTTTCAATTTAGTAAATGTATTTGGTAGCTCGGCGCCCTATTCCATTTTGGTATTCTGATGTGCCTTCCCTTTAGTTGGTGGATGTTGGTTGGATTTGGTATAACATGCGATGCCTCTTCGTCGTTCTCATCCTTATCGTCATCGTCAGTGACGGTCGTTTTACCCTACAGAGAGACACATGGGTACACATTGTGTATTCTGGATTCTGACTGTATATGACTGTCGTTCTTATAAAATTCTAAGGCATTAGATAGACGGGAGACTGAGTTTGAGAAGGGGGATTTGTGTCAGCCTCACCCTCCTTTTTGTTCGTCCATACTTTTTTCATTTCGGAATGAACATTTGTGTGCTCTGTGGATAGAATACGACCTCGGTGTAGATCCTTTCACCGATTCTAGATGGAGGGTTGAAACAAAGTCGACAACGACGACGACGACGACGACGACGATGACTACGACGACAACGACACAGCCATATCGCCGTGTAGGATGATGGTGCTTTGTTGGATTTAGAACGGAATTGCTCGTGGTATAGATGTATAAATGTAGGATGGGGTTGTTTTTGAAGGGAGTTATTTTCTGTCTTCTTATTTTGTACTCTTCTGTACGACGATATTATGGGTTCGTCGTCCCCTGCCTCTTCAGTCTTTGAGTCGACTTGTACTTTAGTAGGTAGAATGAATATCAGAGAAACGATGGCGATATTAAAGAAAGAAATTTCCTCAACGAGGACACAGCAACAACAACAAAAAAATATAAGAAAATAAAGTATAAGAAAAATGGGGATAGGAAGAGGGAACTTACTTTATTTTCTGCAGGTTTTTTTTTTCATCCCACATTGCTCTGCCTGCCACCCTTCTTCTTTAATTCAGAATCTTTATTCTTATACGAATATAGTACCCTGTCTTTTGCGTATTTTCGTTTTCATTCAGAGGAAGAGGGTAGGTTTGGAGTCTCCTTCGATATTATTTTTTTTTTATGTTTGCCTCGTTTATATTCTTGTTGGTTGGTGCTGGAGCTGCCATTGCTCCCACTGCCTGCTTTGGTCGTCATCGTCTTCGTAGTCTTATCCATTTCGTTGATAACATTTTTTTTTTTTTTTTTTGATTTTTTGTCGTAGCTTCTCTCTTGTGGATCAAATTGTGTATCTAAAGTACGACGACATAACATACATAGAGGAGCTGGAGACGTTATAGTCCTTCCAATTTTCGTTTTCCCAAACGAATTGTCTGTGGTGGCAAAAAGCCTGGCGGGAAATTCTTGCTTCATTTATTTTTATTAGATGTATTAAATCTTACACACCAACCAACCAACAACAGCGAAATATTGTACCGAGATACATTTCGCGCGCTCACATTGGTGTGGGAATTTGTGTATGTGTATAAAACGAGGATCAATAAATATATCATGTGGCATGTCACCCTTGATAATTTATTTGCGAAACGGTAGTGAAAGTGAGAGAGAGCTTTTTTTTCAATTTGCATTTATTTTTATTTTAATTTTTTGGCGCAATTTGGCATGACTTTTTTAGCCGTTATTTCCTTTTCTATTTCTCTCCATTTATTCAAATTCAAATTTATAAAAAATCGTTTTTATTTGGTCTGTTCTTGCAGATTAATTCAGCAATGGGTCTTCAAGCAACAGCCGCTACTAAGCGGAAACATGAAATTACATTTGATAGCAAAGATGCTAATGCTTATACTAATTGTCCGCCACCAGTGAAGACCAGCAGATGGTCAACAACGACCACAATACCAACGATAAACAACAATAACAATACTAGTAGCAATAATTACAACAATGAACCATCAACAGTAGCACCAACAACAATTATCATGGGAAATTCCTCTTCAACGAATATCTCTGCGCCATCAGCGATGGTAGTAGGAGGAGCAGCTGGAAACTTAATCAAGAATTCTGCATCTTGTGATGAGAATAAAGTTTTTAATGGCGTTTCATCAGCGCTTATGTCAGGAGTAGCAGCAACGAGCAACGGTAATCCGGTTTCTATAACAGCAACAAACTGTGCAACGTCATCGTCGTCGAGTGATGATAGCATTGCTAAATTAGAAGTAGTGGCAGCCGTACCATGTGAGCCGTGGCATACCTCTGAGCCGGTAGATTGTATCTCGAAGTTACAAGCGGTTGCGGTTCCTAGCGATCCGTGGGGTAGTATTTCGACGCGTTCAACACTAGCAACGACACTTTTGAGTACGGACGAAATGGACGATGATGATGATGATTTCGAAGATGACTACGAAGAAGAGGAAAGTATCATTCCGACTTACTGTCCATTAAGATACCATCCGTGTCCGCCCGCCAGTAGTGGAAGTGGTGGTGCAGGAGCGGGTAATCCTGGAGCGGGAGGTAATCCAGGTGCTATGCAACGTAACTATTCTCCTGCCAATGGTTATAACACCAGACCAAACTACTATTCGGAACCTTTTCCACAACAAAACTGTTCACGAACGGCTAATCAACACATTCGAATGGCACCCAATGCGGGATTTGCACCACAATGGGGTAACTCAGCGGGCCAAAATGGGTTTTATGTGCCACCTGAGGCAGCTTATCCACCTCCACAACAGACTATTCGATGTGCAGAGAATGGCAAATCCTACCTAGAATTAGGATGCAGTCCAACTAGTTTTGGTAGTTTATCAAATCCAAGTGCTGTCGCAATGGTTGGTGGCAATAGCAATGGAATGGATGTAAGGCATCCCTTAAAACGATGCTGTGATGGTCGTGCTGGCACATGGTGCAATACGAATAAGAATTGTTACAAGGATGTTCGACTGAAGATTCGCAATCTGTCTATGTTCAAACTTTCCCGCTTCCGTCAGGTTTCTGAGCAATCCTTATACCGCTCGGTGCTTATTTGCAATACATTAAAATACATTGATAGGGAGATCGAATCCGAAGCAAAAGAAATCCACCAACAGCAGCAACAGCATCATCTTAACCATCCGCACCATCCGCATCAAAGTCATCTGCATCACCATGTACCTCATCATGGAAACAGCCATCACCATCACCACAATAGTCACCATCACCACCATCAACAGCAGCAACAGCAACAGCATATGCAGCATCAGCAAAGCTTGCAGCACCAACAGCAGTCAAATATTACAAGCGGAGAATATTCTCCAGTCATGGGGTGCGCTAGGGTAACGAGCCTGGACTACCACCAATTGCAACACCAACAGCAGCAGCAGCATCAGCAACAACAGCAACAACATAACCAATTCCATAGTCAACAGCAGCCAGCTGACAACCGCAATGGAGATTGTACGCAACAATCGCCTTATATGAACGCCATGTCCAAATCTAGCCTTTTCAACAACCAGCAACAGCCGCATCCCCATCAACAACACACGCAGCAGCAACACCATCAGCTCCTGCAACATCCGCATTGCAACAGCAACGATTCTATGCATCCCTACGATCACTATCCATTCCGGGAATCGCACTCTGGCAGAGCGACACCTTTTCCTGCCACACCCAGTCCGCTGGCACCAACTCCGGTGACACCAGTTTCAAGCACAACGACATCTAGTGATAATGACTCAGGATATGGTGAGGACGACTCAAATCGTTCCATCAACTGGAGTTCTGTATTGAGCTTATCCTCGCAATCAGCACTAGATCCTCTGAACAATAATGACTTATTTACAATCCTGCCACCTGCTACTTCGTCAACCAGTCCACCAGTCGCAACGCCAGTCTCGCTTAACTCATCGACGGTTTCAATTAGTGGTACATTTACGGCGTCCTCAGTGCAAAGCAATAACAATAGTGGTTCAGTGTCCACATCATCCTCCTTAATTAGTCCATTATCGAGTAGCACGCCCACAACTTTCACCACCCTGTCAACGATATCATCATCAACATACTCCCTGACGTCATCTTCAGCGTCATCATTTGCGGCTGCAGCAGCTGCATCCACATGGGAATATGGATTCTTAGACATGGATTTTGGCCTTGGATCTGAATTCACCGAACTGGTGCCCTCCTGTAAATTGTCCTCAGAAGATCTGTTCAAAAGCGTTTCACCAGTATCGGCGTTAAGCGCGTCAAGATATTCGTCCGTCCACGACAACGAGTTGGAACATCCGGCTCATATAATGGTTGGCAGTTAGTATCAGTTGTAAGACTGAACTTTTAAGTTACCTAATGAAACTACCCGCCCTGCGTAGGTTCAATGCAATGATCGATGAGCTCCAGTTCCCAAAAAATAACTAGCTTTTCAACTACCTGTCAGTCAAAAATGGTTTCTACAAAAAAAAAAAAATAGAGTGCGACTGACATTCATTGCGGTGACCTTAAAACCATCATTCGGAATTCAATTTTTTACAGCTACTGCTGTTATTTTAATTGTCAAAATAAAAAACCGATAAACTATTGTTCAATCAATACAAAAAAATTGTATATTGCTCAGGTTGTGAAAACTTTAAAAATAAATATGTTAACTTCGATTTTAACGAAGTTAAACTTCGAATTGGTAATTTCTGTTTAGCATTGTCCTGCTTCTGATTAAAAACTAAAATGAATATTAAGTATTATCAAAATTTATAATTAAATCAATAAAGAGTATTATCTACAAAATATTTCTAAAGAAAAAAAGAATGTCCTAAGTTCTGATTTTTCAAAAAAAAAAAAACAATATCGCAGTCCTAAAAACAACACATTTGTTTTTCCTTATTTAAAATTAAAAAAATACACAAAAATGCTAAACATGAAAACAAACAAAAAAATTCAATTAATGTAAAACGTAAAACTTTGTATGTCCAATACAATCAACAAATAAAAAATACATTGTAAATAAAACAAACTTAAAGCCCATTAAGATGATATAGCTAAATTTTTAATTGTAAATATTAATTATAAATATATTAGTATTAAATAAAAATGATATATTATATTTAAAGACATTATATTGAGAGATATGTTATAATAAAAAAAATCAAATTATAAGTGAAAATTAGTATTTTATTTATAAACAAAACAAAAACAACAAAACCTAGTTTTATATTTAAAAAAAAATAAATATTTATTTGATATTACAAAAAAAAATAAAAATAGTTGAGAAAAAAAGATACAAGCAAAAAGCAGCAACAAAAGAAAATAAATCCAATTTATTATTTTTCAAATTAAAAACAAATTGTTTCTTTTTTCAAATTTTCTCTCAAAAAATGTGTATGGTAGTTTTTCTGGCTGGTGTACATTTTGAGCAGACTGAATTCAGTAAAATATGAGTAGAGGGTGGGTCCATTGGTATAGATGGGGTCACTACCAGATATAGTCCTTAAAGGGTCCTCAATTCAGATTCACTTCATTCATTATGGCAATAGGCTGTTTTAAAAACGTGTTACTTCAAACCTATTCATAGTTCGATAATGCTAGATTACGATCCAAGATAAAATCCTTCGAACGGAAAATTGAACTCGTGAAAGAATTTGGAGATGTGGAGGGCTTTCCAACGGAGGTGATTGTTAATGTTGCAGCAACTATTTCTATTTTCGGTGATCTATCATAAAGATTTCAGACAATTACATAGGAGAAGTTGCAACTTTTTGATGTTAATACCATGATTTTTTTAAGCCAAGCTACAATTTTGATCATTAAAAAGTTGCCACATAACTACTGATATCATAAGAAAGTCGGCAAGAGAGACTCCAATTTAATCGGTCTAGCGTAGTCGTATCCGCAAACGATATTATAAATGGTAACATCTTACATGAAATCTTTTATTCAAAATATCATAGTAATAGTAGCAAAAGTATCGATCGCTTTTTAAGATATAAAGTTACCACGTATATCAAAAGTTTTGATTAGACAAAATTGAACTCGAGATTTTGATCAAACATGCTATTATGAAAATAGCGAAGAAAATTTTGTCTGTCAACGAGCCTACAGTTTTTTCGGTAATGTTTCTTAAGACTACACCTACCATACATTTTTGTAGCCCTAAAAGTGAAGTTTATTTTTTTTTTCAAAAACGGATCAACGGTTTTTATAAAACAAAAATTTAGTTAATGAACAAAGAAAAAGGTACTTATTCGTAATTTTTTTTATCAAAACTTCTACCTCGTAGAACCATTTTGTTTTCGATTTTTTTTGAGAACGGTTCAGTTGTAACATTTTGTTTTGAGAAGCTTCTAAAAAGTTTAAACAACTATTGTGAACTAATGTTCAGATTTCCGTATTCTTACATTTATGTTATTAGCTACAAGAGCAAGCTCGTACGATGCAGTCATTCTTTTGTTATTAATTTCTCATGGACTGGTTTTCTTTCTTCTGGCGTTGTTTTTCTTTTTCTAATGGAGTGTACCTATCCTCTAAGTGACAAGTGAATCCGACAACTCCTATAAGGAATAATCCCTATATCGCAAAAAATTCACAATGTAAAAAATAGTAAAGTGACAAATTGGAAATAATGTTAAATTACTATGTATATCCGGTTAACAATTTGTATTAGTAGATTATCATGCAAATTTCTTCCCGTATCTATATGGAAAACTCTTACGTCTCTAGGACAGTTTACCCTTGAGCCCTTGGAATGTTCATCAGTTTACCCTTGAGGCCAACTTCGGGCGAACTGTCAAAGACAGTAATTGTTTCCTTAGTCGTACAACACGAATGTGGAATTCTTTAACAGATTTTCCTCCTTCCCTTCTTTTCTAACGCACGCACTGTGCTTGATCATATTAAGTGTATTCAAAGGCCCTTTTGTGCGCTCGCAATTATAAACAAAAAATCGCGTAAGATAAGCGATCGCTCGATTAATTGACTGTAATTCCATAATCGTTATGAAGAACATACTCAACATTGTACAGGGCGAGACTTATTTTTAGCGACTATTCAGAAACTTGAATAAACTATTTTGTTAAAATCGATCGATGAATGTTAAATTGCACTGTGATATTTGTTATGTTTGTTAATTTTTTGGAACAATAACGAATTTTCTGAGAATTATAAGTAATATTATTTTTAGCATTAAAAGCTATTTTTTTCTTTTTTGCTTGGATGTTCTGAGTTACTCATTTTTAACTCGATTCTAATGATAGGAAAGCACATAAAAACCTTCTTAGTACTTAAATTTGTGAATAGGGCATTTTTTATTCGATTTGAATCAAGAAAAAAGTATAATACTCCGAAAATCATAAAGTTAAAGCAATTGCGAGTTTCAAATGAAGCACTAGCTATATACTCGCATAGTTGGGAGTAGAGTGGCGGTATCGCTCCAATATATTTCATATATTTGTCTCGTGTTATATGTGGTGGTGTTCAAAACCGATAAGACAATCGCCATTGATCTTATGCCGTCTCCTTCTTTTTGCTTTTCCATCATTCTTACTTTCCATCTGCTCTTTGGAGTGAGTGATATTTTCTAAATATTTCATTTAGAAGTGCAGTCTGATCAATCCACACTCCGCTAAAACTTGTTTCGACTCGATTACTTGTCAAAGTGATACAAACTTTTAGAAACCATTTTGTTAAAATGGTGACGCTCGATAGTAAATTAATTTCTTTGTTAAAATCTATTGTGCTATTTGTTTTGCGATATTCTTAATTTTCGTTCTCTTTGAAATAATTCTTGGTTTCGTTTGTGACATTGATATTATTGATTAAACGCATTTATCCACACAATATGAAATGAAATGAATAAAAAAATGTAAGTAATCCTTTATTAATTATTTTATGTCCTGTAAATAGCCTTGGTTACTGAATTAAAACAAATTGTGTATAACAAATTGCAAATAAATTAACCTAAAATTTGATCTTGAACATGATTTAATAAATAATAAACAAAACTATGAGAAATGTTACAGGCATTGCGATATGATGTCACGGGTATGAATATTATAAAAATCGGTGTTGTAAATTTTTTACGTAGGAATGATTACCCAGAAGGATTGGGATAAAGATGTCTCCACGAGAGACTAACATTATAAATATAAGGTTGGCCTCAAGTTGTTTTTTTATGTTGTTGTAATTACGTATCGGATTGGGCCCCAGAAATGGAAAGTAAAGGAACACATTTGGGATGTTTCTGGCTACTTGGCCAATTTAACAACAGAAATTAAAAATGGTTGTCTCAACATGTTATCATTTTGAGCTGTACAGTTTTATATTAGGTACACTACTTCACAAATTAAATTTAAAATTATTCGTTTAGCTGATTTCTTGTTTGACAAGCAAGAAAGGCAGTAGCTAAAATTTTAGGTAGATTCTTTCTAGAGGGGAAATGAAAAAAAAATCCCAAAAGCTGACATTTTCGTGCCACAAAAAAGTAAAGGAACACATTTTGGGTAAATTCGTGATCCCGAATGTGAGCAAAGAAATAGGGGTATTCATGCAACGTCGTAAAACTTTAGATACGTTTATCTTTTGGTTAATGAACTGTCAAATTTGATATGGGAAATGATTTAGGTCCACAAATTGGATAAAATTATCTAAGGAATTTGCTGCGGAAACTTATAACTTCAAATTTATAAACTTAACCATCCAGTGTGACATTTAGAAGTGAGCGTGTTCGGAAATATGATTACATTAACTATCTCAGACTTCAGAGAACTTAAAAAATGTAACTATTGAAGGGATGTTATTTGTCAATTATGAAAGCTATGTTGCGTAACTTTTTAGCATCGTCATCATTATTTTTATATTCGATTTTTTTTCTGAACACATCTGTCAAAACAAATCTTGAGTTTTTAGCAAGATTTCATAGATTGTTTTTTGCAAGTTCCTTACAAAAAAATCGATCTGCATTCGATTTGAAATAGTTTTTTTTGGAATTCGACATTAGCCAACTTTTAAACGTCAAAACAAAAGTGTATTTTTGAAAAAGGTTGACAAAGTTTTGTTTTTGTAAAAAAGTTTATTAATATACTCAATTTGATACACAAATTTTAATTTATTGCACGAATATGCTAGAGCACATGGTACATTTGATAATTTTCAACTTTTGTAATGACATATGACACACTTGGCACCTGACAGCTTTTTTTTTTTGTTTTTCATTTGACAGTCTTCATAATTTTTCCCAAAGAAATTTCTTGGATTAAAATTCGAAATGTGGGGAAATATTTTACATTCATGAGCGCTATCTTCTGTGAAAAACTACTAAAATTTGGTAGGATTTGACAGTTTTTCGTAGAAATTCGTATAGATTTCCGCAGTTTTAGGGAGTACGGGAACACACCTATTGAGTTTTGAAAACTTTATTTTTTAGGGATTTGTAATAAACTGTAAAATCACGCCCCTAATGCAGCTCACCAGATTGTTCGAGTTAATAGAAGCTTGCCCAGGCTTTGCAAGATGAATTTGCTGAAAGCCACTTATGATTAGGAAGTGAGCAGAAATTGCGTTGGAAATATCAGTTTTGTACAAATCTAAAGAAAAGAACCAAATTACCTTATGTATTGGTTATTATAGAATTTTTTTTTCAATTTATAACAGTTGTTCGATCTTACAAATGTTAAATATTCCCATGATTCGGGCGGTTGGCGGACTGCTGAATCAAACAACTAATATCCGGAGATCGAATGACCTAAAAGTTAAAAACCCTACCTAAACTCTTCTTTTCTGTCACACTGTCATTCTGTTGGCATGTCTCGAGTCACGTCCATGAACAATTTTTCAGGATCTCAAATGAATAAACATGACACACATTGCTAATACATAGATTCCAACTTAAAACTAACAAAAAATACCAATAAACTTTTTAAGTGGCTCCGACAGCAAAACAAGTAAAAACAAACAAAGTAGGCTATACGTATTTCCATTATGGAAATGTTCTATTTAAGCTATTTAATAATTTATCGATTTTTTAAACTTAAATTCATGTTTTGTATTTTTTGGTTGAAACCGCTTATAATTTTATTAACAATCATCCCCAACTAAGTTCATAGCTATTTAAATTAAGGCATTATTCATCTAAACTCTTGAATGTAGCAAATGAATAGTTTCCCTTTGGAAATTATTTCTCCACTTTTCAACAACAGCACAAAGAAAAAAACAGTAGATTTATTTTTAAATTATTATCTCAGCACATATTTGTTTGTTCCATGTCCCATGCATGTATTTGGAAAATTCCAACATTTTCGATTTCCTCGAGTAGGTATATCCCTTGTCATGATAAAATGCCACTCATCTCAGCAGAAAATTGTAGGCCCCTCCATTCCTGCTGGCTAGCACGAGGCTCCTGTTCTTTTGTGCAAGAAACCAATTTCTGGCAATAATTAAAATATTTATGTTAATTTTATTAGGTAGGCACCTTAAAAAATTGCCCAAGTCTAAAACAGTTTTGCAGCGTATGCACATACACATCACACAAAATTCGTTCATTCAAGTGCACTTCACCATTTCCCTTTTTTTAAATTAGCTAATTACAATGAATCTATTCATTTCGGCCTGCAGAATAATAATGTTCATTGCTACATTAAATTTGTCTTAAAAAATTAATTTGATCAGCAAATAAAAGCATGGTATAAAATCATTTATAACAAGAATGAATATAAATGTACCCAGATGTCTTCCCTGAGGTACTTCATTTCTTTTCAGAACTTCAGTTTCTAAATTTGATTTTATAAGATCTATTTTCAAGGTATAAAAAAGCTATAGATAGTTCAGAAAACCAATAGCTTTTTGTTGGAAAGAATTAGTTACAACATTAAGTTGATGGAATGCTTTAAAAAAAACAGTGTAAATGTAGTAAATATTTATGGAAGGAGATTTGTTATAGTTTGAACCAATTCACCAATTTTCTGCTTTCACACAAGGAAACTGAGTTGCCGACAACTGGGAGTTTGTGGGCGAGAAGGGCAAGAAGTAAGAGGAATGAAAAAAATCTCCACGGTCAACGATTTGAAGAGTTTTTTTTGACATTTTTGTTCTCTTAAATCCTCTCTCTGGCGCAACTAACCATTGGCAAAGTGACGTTTTTCGCAGGGTATTAATATTCTTTTGTATGAAATGCTAAAGTTCCACACCTTACAAAGAGCTTTGGGAAACAAGACAGTGTGAATATATAAAAATTGTTCTTAATAAGTTTTGTCACCCATTTTAAAAATTTGATTAGTAAAAATTCAAAGGCTTCAATTCATCGCTTTCACCTGATGAGTACCTGATCGTAATTTAACGTTGAGAGAATGTCTGAATCAGTACTCTGCTTAGCTAAAATTTTATTACAACTCGTTTGGGCAATATTAAAATTTGTGTCAATTAGGTTTGTAACGCTTTTGCAGTGAATTTGATATCACAATGATGAATAACGCCAAACAAGTGGTTCCCGTAATTCCGTCTGTCTGTCTGTTGGTCGAATAATTTGTTTACATATCTTGGTTTTCTTCTTCATAAACGGTTAGAAATTTTTCAATAGAAAGTTTTTTGAATTCTAAATAATACCAAAATTTGGAAAAAAAATTAGTTTGTTTTTCGAAAATTCAATATTTCGAAAACTGGTGGACAATTTGATTTTTTGATATTATGTTTTTAAATTTTAATACTTTAAATTGTCATAATAATTCGTTCCTATCTTTTATTTAATTTTAACTATATGCCTGTAAGATCTAAGGTCTTTTAAACGCAACTTGAATTGCACGGCAATAGTTGGAAGGAATAGAAAGAGAAGATAGAATTTCTTGTTGGCACAGTGGATTTGAGTATTAAGTCTTAACTGTCTCATTATAACCCACGGGCACTATCCAATTAAAATTGGAGGTATAGAAAAGAATGCATTCTCGCTAGGGAATCGAACACATACATAAGTCTAAGTTAGCAGTCAAGCACAATATCCACTACGCCACTGCCACGCACTGCTGTTTTCAGTATGAACTGCCATGTACCTACTTCTGCCTTAGGTCAACTTATTTTACACTGCTTTCAAAATAGTTCATAAATGAAATTATGAAATTTTATCTCCCTAGATGGCGACACTATCAGTAAATGTACTTAGTACATTGTTGTTGTTTGATTTGACGTTTGTCTAACCTTAAAAATTGTTTCAAAAATATTAATACACTTGCAAATTATCTAATGATAATACATATATCATGGGGCAAATTCCTAAATGCAAATCTTGTGCAAAATATGTTAAGCAACTGTCTCTAAACAAAAAACATAAAGATCCCTGCAATGTGGACATTGTCCCCTAACCCAGTTTATTATTTTTTCTTGTGCAAAATCCAGTACATTTGTGCAAGTTTAAAGGTTATGTTGCGCACTTCACTTGTTTTTCAATTTCAACCGTGTTAGTCCATTTGAGTAGCATGAGACTTGCTTTGCAAATCTTACGTTTAGGAATTTGTTTATGGAAGCGTTCCATTTTTCATCTGTTCCATCATATCTATATTAATAATTCGGGAATTGACTCTAAACCTAGATTACTAAATGCTAATGTGAAGCGCTGCATGGATCAATACGTTTGTAGACATTCTGCATGCCTTACTTTACTCTGTTTTTCTTAATATTGAACTTTGTGTGGTATAAGAATTTTTATTTGTTATTTTTGAATCTGTCAAAACAATTTCTACGAGGTCACAAAAACATGATAATCAGTCACAATGATTGCGTTCAACTAACTATTTCAATTCAATTTACTATTTAAACTAATGGAGTTTTCGTTTGGTAGCAAAAATAAATTTATTTTTGATTTAGATCTGTTAAAAAGCTGATTTTGACAATTTTTGCCTCCGATTGGCCAAAAAAATTGATTTATTTTTTGATTTTAAATCAATTTTGCAGATCTGAATTCTTCGGCAGATCTACCCTTCTTTTACTAACACTATGCATCATAATTGACAGCTGTCAGTTTGACAAGTTCTCGTTTGATAATAATTTGTTTTCTCTTTGCAAGAAACAATTAATATAGTTTTGAGCTCAAATGAAAGCAGTTTTATGGGAATTAATTTATTCGTCCAGCTCATCTTCGGACTTACAAACTTGAAATTAAAAACAACGTTCGAGCCAATATTTGACAGCTGATAACGCTCGGTGGTTCACAGGCACAAATATGCACCAATACTATAGTAAATCAAAATCGATCTGAAAACGTATTCGATTCGTTAC
This sequence comes from Philhelius pedissequus, assembly GCA_910595825.1. Lineage (NCBI taxonomy): Eukaryota > Metazoa > Arthropoda > Insecta > Diptera > Syrphidae > Philhelius > Philhelius pedissequus. Next base: position 244,428,502 of record OU343161.1, on the reverse strand, counting down.
GAAAAAAATCAATTTATTAATCAAAATATAAATTTACCAAACGAAAAGCCTAACCTAGCAATAAATCAATATTATCAGTAATTGCGCATTATGGCTTGAGGTCCTTGAATTTTAGATTTCAATTTTTAAAATTTTAACGACTTTTATTTAAGTTAAACTATATATATATTCTTTTGATTTCAATGGAATATGAAAACGTCACCATTTCAACAAAATGGTTTCGTCAAACATCACTTTGGCAAATAATCCGAATAAAATGACCTTATTTGTATATGTGTGTGTGTGTGCTCAGATTGCACTCGTAAATAAAATCGAGAAGGAATAACCACTCCCAGAACATCACTAACAAAAAGTCAATACCAAGCTTTTGAAGTGTTGGGAGTGCAAACTGGGTGAAAAAGGATTTGCCAGAGGTAACCAAAGGAAAACGACATTACTGACATTCCTTCTTTGTAAAGTAATTTTTAATTGTGAACAAAAATAAAACGTCACCGTTAAAAATTCAATTGACCTGTGCTTTTTTTTTAGTTTGAAGTGGTTAACCTCTAACCTATAATCCCAATGGAACGAAAAATCAAAAAAAAATTGATTTTCTGCTAATTTGCAAATGTATGTAATGCACAATTATCTATATGTATACCAAAAATAAAACATTTTCGATCAACATACATAGGAAAAAAATACAATCAAAATTATGAAAATTTTATATTAATAGGGTAAAATTTAACACTTTAATATTAAAGCCTAAAAATCATTTCAATCAAAATATGCACTCCAATCAACCAGGCCTATAGCTGCAAATTTAAGCACACTGCTACACATTTTGTGCTTAAACTCATTCCTCACTTCAATATTCCATCCAAATGAACTACCCCCCTCTCCTCTCAACTGACTCAAAATAAATGCCATTCAATGATCCTACTTCTCCTACCCGATGTTTCATTTTGACCAATTTAATTCACCGGCACACAGTATACAGACAGACAATCCATCATACATACACATTGCACATTACGCCCCATTTTCAAAAACCCTCAACCCCACCCACTTCCCGTTAAAATCATCCCTCCGCAACCATGTCAGTTTATCCAGCATAATACAAACAATTGTTGGTATTGTATACCCTACATATTATATCCCGAAACTTCCATTGCTTTTGGATTGATATGTATGTATGTATGTATGTAGGTACCAGTAGATATGTACATTGAGTCATGGACTATGACAGCCGTCCATATTCTGGGTCATCTCCCTGGAGAAAGAGAAGAGAAATTGTCCATCAGAGATGGAGAAGTAGGAGATAAGATGAGCTACAAGTGCTCAATAAAGGAAAAACGACTGAACAAATTTATAACCACACCGACATAGAAAGCTGCCTGCCTGACTACCATAAAGAGCTATATAACACCTGCCTTCTTTTCCTGGCTCTAGCTCCTGGACTATAGCCAGGTGTGGGCTATGGTTTTGGGTTATGGTCATGTTTTTTTTTTTTTTTAAGGGTTGTACAATATGCACGCAGCAAACCGGACAAAATGAATGCGGAACCCAATAAACATTTATTGTCACTTTTCACAATATACATATTATGTACATATATTACATACATACGAGTCCTAGAACACTATATGATTTCTAAGGACTTTTTGATGCTGATGTTTGTGCTACTAATAGCGATCCAACTAAGTGGAGGAGTTTTTTTTTGTAAAAAAAAAACAACACCCTCCGATTAAAACCATGATCGCTGACAGCTTTTTCAATTCCAATTGTAATTCATCTGCCTAGACTAGAACTTGCTATTGCTACCTTGTTTAGTTGGCTGGCCTCTGTGAACTGCGAAGTGCAAGCTACTTCTAAATAAATCATGGAAACGCACAACATAGAACAAGTGATGTCCCTGGCGAATACTACTCCATTGTATAGGGTTGCTTATACTCTCAATGTCACTTGACTAAGGCCTGTTACGAGTTTTGTCGAATGTTATTAGTTGCAAGAAACTTTTTCGCTAATACTTCTAGGCGAAAATCTCATGTCGATTTCTAATTTGTACTTTTCGATTCCAATGGCACATACAAATTCGTCGAATCAAATGTGTGTCGTTTTCGATTGGCTGTTAGGAGTTACTCTTTTATTCCTTTTATTCCGAATGTTCCATATTCTTTAGGAACAGAACATAAGGGATGAAAAAGAATGGGCTCTATAGGCAATCTTCCATAGAATTTCTTTTCACACGGAATATTTTATTCTCTCGAAATTTTCTTGTGATCTTGAATCTCCCACGGAATAAATTTCTCTCGAAAAAAGATCATATGAAATGACAGCAAACTCCCCTGGGAAAGTTTATTCCGGATACCAATAAATTCTGAGGGAAACACTTGAGCACAATTCACGTTCCCTTCGTTTGAATAAGAGAAGCATTTCCAGTGAAATTTGTATTCACGACAAACGCCGATAACTCCGAAAAAGAGCCATTCACTATCGCAATCATTTATTACTTGACGAAAACGACTCTGTTCAGAGTACAATCATGGGGCCCCATTCCGCAAGCGTGCATGATTTTATGTGTAAAAAATCTATGCACCACTCAAAATATAAGTACGTGAAAAAATTTTCTATCTGTTAAAAGAAATCAATCGATGAAACCACTCCTAAAACATCAACCCCAATATCCATTAGGCGGTTTTTATAGTTTTTGAAGTGGAAATGGCTATATTGACAACTTTTGGAATATGTTAGGCCGGATTTACACGACTGCCAAATTGGCGAATTTTTATGTGCCATGGTATTACTGTCAAAATCTTGGCATTATTTTTTTTGTCGTGTAAATGGTCGAAAATGTGGCAGTATATTTGTCATTAAAAAAATTGCCACACAGAATTTTCGTTAAGTTGGTTCTATGGTTAAATAAAGTCTTAATTTAGACGTGGAATAAACATTTTTTATTAATAAGTATTTAAAAGACTTATAGCCTTCCACATAACCTTACTGAATCCTACATGTCAAATTGAAATAAAGAAATAATTTAAAGTGCGATATAAAAATGATTTTGAAATGAAAGCACCCATTTAATCAAAATTTGAATCTTCAAGTTTTATAGATTATGAGAAGTTTTTAAAACAAATTCAAAAAATGTTCAATATGTACATAGATTGATATAAACACATAACTGTCAAATTCTGTGAGTTGGACTGTCATATCATATCTCAAAGCTTCCAAATTCTTATTGCACGGGATTTTCTTTACACTTTGAGTGTCGATTGTACAAATATTTAAACCTAGGTTCAAGCAACCCACCGAAAAACCCATATTTATTCTGTAATAGTTTCGCTAATTTCCGATATCGTTTTTTTTTCGTCCAAGTTTTCTCACCGTGACAAAAAAAAACACGCATAACAGTGGAAAATTAAGGAACGTGCATAGATGTTATACAAAAATCTGGCCCCAATCAATTATGTCAGAGTGTTGGGTCGTATATAATAATAATAATGTTTTCTACACACCGGGTATTATCCTGAATAACAGTCACAGGATTTAAATCAACCACCAGTACTAGCACGCTCGCTATAGCACATCGTAGATACCAGGATATATCGGTATTCCGGATGGATTCTGAGAACAAAATGGGAACTGTTGTAGGTATATATCTACCTACGCAGCAGTCGAGTCTTACCCTTGAAAAAGTTTCCCTTGTAATCAATCATTCTCGTCAGGGCTAGGGTGGAATGGCGGCACAGGCGGGAGGGTGTTCTTTTATATTTCGAAGTGAGACGAGCCTTTTTTGTAATGATGTTGATTTGAAGTATATTTTTTTCGTTCCTGTTACGAACTGGGCTGATGCTTATACTCGTATATACATACAATAAGTTATAGCCGGGAAGTTGGTGAAAGAATTTTTTATTTTTTTTTTTTGTTTCTGTATTTCAGCAAAAGTTTCGAGTCCAAGTTTGCCTTCAATTTTTTTCCATTACTATAAAGACAGATGGATGTGTTTTATGATTTTATGAGAAAAAAAATTGAAGTGGGGGCGGGGGGTGGGGTGCTTGGCTTCGTGATTTTTTTTGTGTTATTATTGCCATAGTCAGACTGTCTAGTAAGTTTTTGTGTTAGGAATTTGGGTCAAGGTGTTAAGGAGTTGAATTGAAGGTGTAACAGATGCCAATACATCTAGTTGAAACTCTATGATTTGCATACCAAGTCAAGTGCTGATGGAGCCAATGATCCCAGTAAATATTTGATTTAGGTTAGGAATGTTGTTTTTTTGTCCTAGCAGTTCAAACTACTCAAATGAAATTCACTCATGACCCTCAAACTACATTAGACAGCATTAAATTTCTTGTGTTGACTTTAGGTTTAGAGAATGTCATTTGTCGAGTTTTGAAGGTCACATTAAAATCCACCTTTTTCTGTTAACAGAGTTTGACAATTCGTGTGCTCTACAATTTACTTATAATGCTCAGACGAGTATGTTGAAGCATATTGAACGCGCTCTGTACATGTTCAAAACGAAAAAAGAAACACACATTTAGGGCTCTAAACGCTCTGAGTGAAAAAGAAACACAAAGCAATTTTTTGACAACTCATACTCGTCTCTGAACTAAAAAATAAAAACCCCTTTTGTAGCCAAAACATTATCAGACCCATACTTACTTATGGGATAGGTAACATGGTGGACTGCATTGGACAAAGTAACATATTGTTACAAATTAAATAAGGTCCAAAGGATAGCCAGCTTATGCGTCAGTGGAGCACTCTGCTTTACACCCTCGGCTGCCCTAAACACACTGCTTAATCTTACACCCCTCGATATTTTCAGTAAAAAAGTGGCCGCGAGTACCGTTACTCGTCTCACGGCCTTCTCTCAATCGGCTAGCAAATCGATAGGCCATTCTAATATTCCGAACACATTCGGATCAAAACTAGGAAGATCCGACTAGATCGATCATGTTAATCTTCGACAAGAACTTAAGAATTATCATCCCACCAATATCTGCTTGGGAGGATGAAGGGTTCTTAAAAGATGAAGCAGCTCACTTTCTCACGGACGGTTCAAAAACCGAAGAGGAAGTGGGTGGCGTTCTTTACTCAGACAGACTAAATCTTTGTCTCTCTTTCCGTCTCCCTGATCATTGTAGCTTGTCCAGAGCGGAAATTCTGGCTATTAAAGAGACTCTATCCTGGCTAAGGGAAAACGTGATATCCACATCAGATATCCGTATCTTCTCTGACTGTCAAGTAGCCCTCAAATCACTTGGCACTGTTTCCACAAACTGTGCAACTGCCCGCAATTGCCGATCATCTCTCAGGTAGATGGCAGAACAGTTTAACATTCACCTAATTTGGGTGCCGGGGCATAGAGATATATTGGGTAATTGCAAAGCCGATAAACTCGCCAGAAATGGAACCCAAATACCAATTCTACCTAAAATACAAGAAATCGGTATGCCTATCGCTTCACGCAAACTCATATGTTACATCAAAATTCCATAAAACAAATAAATTTTAAATCTGGCCAGTAATAGACCCAAGACGCTCAAAACGTCTGCTCTCTTTGAGCAGGAAACATCTTAATAGGTGTCATAACTGGACACTGCTTAATTGGCAGACAATTGTGGAATTCTTAGCCTGGCTACCCCTCCCCCCTCCGATTTTAATATTCAGAAATTCATCGGTGCATTGGTATCTCTTCTTAAATTCTTCCCTACATTACTAACGCTCACACTGTGCTTGATCATTTTAAGGGTAGTCAAAACCCTTTTAGTGCGCGCATCATTACACGGTGTCTCCACCTTCTATATTTTATAGTATACTATCTGTCCTTTTGATAGAAAGAATGAAATATAGAATGCTACAAAATTTTTCATTGGGCATTTCATAGCATACTATTTTAATTGCAGAAATGTCGCGAAGGAACATGTATCGCTGTGTTCTTGCTCTAGTAGCATTAATAGATTTAAAAAACCTTCAACTAAAGGAATTAAACAAAAAAAAACAAGGGAATATAAAAATACAAACACAACAAACGTTCGATAGAATGCTATGAGCTGTGCAATGTCTAGTATGAAATTTTTTATAGAAAACTATTTGTGGTCTCCATGAGCAATTTTCATAGAATGCGACCTACCTTACCAGAAAATCTAGATCGTGAGACCCCATATTATAAACAAAAGAAAAATGTTACAACTTGATTTTCAATTTTCATTTTTTTTTTTTTATATCTTTTATCTCAAAAAATATATTTTTATATAATTTTAAGTCTTATTTATATGTATAATACAGGCGACCGAGCCATACAATTTTTGAAAGTTTGATTCAAGCTAAAAGCTCAAAAAAGTGTAACTTTCCACTTTTGACCTCTCAAACTTTGCACTTCCTAAACTTTAAGCTGTTTCCAAACTTTGCACCTACCTACTTTGAGCATAGGACTACATTTTTAACATTGTACGAGATGTACATACATACATATTAATTTAATTCGCTAGTGTAACTTTTTCATAACAGTGGTTTTTTTTATTTTCATTTTTGAATTAATTTATATAAGCAGTATGATAATCGTACCAACGTACTAATGCATTTTTCTTTAACATTTCCACAAAATGAAATGTATTTCCTGTTCCTGACAGTTCGTTTTAGAAAATACCTTTGAATTAATTTCCCTAGATGGCAGATCTAATTTAAAAGTTTCGCAAATTGGGTTGGCGTCTTTGCTACAGACAACAACTGTGGTGCATTTATGAACACACATACGTTCCACACTCTACTCAAATGTCATGTCAATTTGACATTTCATTTCCATAAATCTGAAAAACCCCAACTGTCTGCATTCTACATCGTGATTCCTCTTTCCTTGATATTTTGCCGGCTTTTTCTTCAACCTCAAAATGTTTTTAATTTCATCGACAAAAATGGTAAATCTTTTTATTAAAATCAATCAGCTTAACATTTACACAAAACAAATAACATTTCAGTTCACACCATCTGTGGTGAGGAATGTTGTTTCCCGCTGCTTTTCCAGCGCTCCACCAAAAGTGGAAAAAAGTAAGTTAACAAACGAGCTGCTTCTAATTATCTAACAAGATTCTTTAAACTGATTTTTTTTATCCAGCCGTAAATACAGTTACTATTCTGGGACGTGTTGGTGCTGATCCCCAACTCAAAGGCAACAAGGAACACCCCGTGGTGACCTTCTCTGTGGCAACACACAATAATTATAAGTGAGTTTGTCTTAAATTTTAGCTTGGCCGTTTGTCTTCAATTGAATTCTCTTCGATATTTATGCAGATATGAGAATGGCGATTGGGCTCAACGCACCGACTGGCATCGTGTGATTGTCTTTAAGCCAGCTCTGCGAGAAACTGTGATGGATTATCTAAAGAAAGGCCAACGAACAATGATTCAAGGTAAAATAACTTATGGCGAAATCACAGACCAACAAGGAAACCAAAGGCCCAGTACAAGCATCATTGCTGATGATATTATTTTCTTCAGAGAAAATCAAAATCAAAGCTAAGCTGTTTGTTCCTCCTGCTTTCAAAACTGTTGATTCCATTTCGCATTAAAAAGTGTTTTGTTACGTCATTGAAATACATTATATAAGTTTATAAGTTTTCTATAAAATTTGAGTTTTAATATTTTTGTTTAGCACGATGAAGAATAAGCAATGTCATGTCTGGGTTTGTGATAGCAAGCACCGATGCTTCTTTCTGAAAAAAAAAAGAAAAAAAAAAACAAAGCAAATAGAGGACATACTTATAAAAGGTTTGAAGTTTACATTTAATTTAACTTACTGTATGCGTTTATGAATAATCCATCGACTTCCTTAAGCTTGTCTGTAACTTTGTCTGACTTCTGTTCGATGCTCTCCAAGATTTGAGTATGCAAGTCCAGAAATAGCAGAAGATTCCTTGTCTAGATTCACAAGAAGAATTGAATATTATTCAGTTCAGAAGGTTTATTGTTAGATTTGAATTCTTTGGGAGTTCTATTTAGCATAGAATTATCATTATAAGTGGCTTAGTAGGCAAATAAAATTTTAGGTATGGGTATGTGTAAGATAAATTTAAACATATGAGAGTTGAAATCCAATTTTAGCTAGCTGATTTATTATTGCTAAATAAAGCTTGTTCATTAAGGCCAGCAACTGTAGGCATTTCAAAATATATGTCTTATAACGAACAACAAAAACATGGACAGTTTGCAACATCTACATACAGCGATTGTTTAAGAATAAATTATATAAGGTACATTCATGTCTGTCAGGAATTCCATCATAATCGGAAATTTGTACCAAATCCCGAAAAATTCTATCACAGAATCCATTGTAGTGAAAAAATACATACAAATCGCCATTACGAACGGATTCTGCAATAACTTTTTTAGCAATTCGTAAAACTTTCCGAATACGATGGAATTCGTGATAGGGCCGATTAATGTGATCTGTGGTTGGCCTGAGCTAAAGCTAGAAGGCAGCCACGTTGCTTACACGAAGAGTAGAATCAAGATGTGGGTTGTTGAATTTTTTGATATCACAATTAGAGTAATCATGACTATGACAAGTTTCTTGATCGATATCAATTTTGCTTTTAATAAAAGATTGTGTTTTTCGAATATGTTATTCAATTTAAGTTTCCAAATCTCAAGGTAAGACCGCAACCGGATGAATCTTATGGTAACGAATCTGCGCTAAGCAATAATTAGCTAATGAAATAGAAAAATAGACCCATTATTATGGCAAATAAGTTAGAAATTTTATTTAAAAAAATTATATCAAAATAGAAGGAATTTTCAATTATTTTTAAAAATTATATTTTGTTGTGTTATAATAAAATTTTTTTAATACTACATGGTCGTTTAACCGAGTCTACCACTGAGATAAATTAGTGAGATTTTAAACAAGGCTAGATTTCACCAAAAATTCACGGACATCCGATTTTTAGACACAATTCCTGAATTTTTGTGCGGGTGATATAGATAATGAAAGAAAAGGACTTTTAGGAGAACGACGCGACTTTTAAGATATGTACCAATTTTAAAGAAAGCTATCCAATGTAATTGTTTGGCAAGTGTCAACATAAGTCTAAGAGACTATTACCCAAATTAATAAACATAGGTTTATTTGACGTTTAACAACTTAGTCCTTAGCTAGACCATCGAAGACGGTGGTCTAGCGATGGTCTAAGAATTGACATTTAAGAATACAATTTACAGGGACATAGAATAAAAAGAGGTAGAGTTGATACTTATTGTAGTAGAATTTGCTCGATTTTTTATGAATAGGAAATTTTAGTCCATGGTCTAACTCATATTCCATGGTTTTGTAAGCGCGTGGACAAAAGGTGGACTAAGCGTTTTTTTATTAATAGGGCTGTATGAAAACATGTAATCTCAGTGCTCTTGCCGAATATTATAGGATTTTATATATTCATTGTATTGGCTTCGACAACTGTTCCACATAATTAAATTAGAAATAGCATTAGTTATGTATATGTATTGCAAATGTATAATTTACAAATAAGTTTTTTTTTTAAATATATTACAACAAAAAAAAAACTAACCATTGAATTTGGTTGGGCTGTGCTTCAGGAGGCATTTAAGTTCAAGCTTTTGCTATACAAATAATTGTAAGACCGTTTTTTGTGTACTGAATAATTTTTACTTGCAATAAACCATAGGCAAGTTTTGCATTGAGAAACAAATCTAACTCGAGACTTTGATCAAACTTGACATTACGATATAAGAGAACACAAAAAAGTGGGCGCCGCAATTCCATCTATTTGTCTGCCTGTCTGTAGGTCTATCAACAGCTTAAATGGCTGAAGCGATTTTCTTAAAACTTTGTTCTTAAGCGTTTTATATGTCAATGCCTCGATTCCTTTTTAAAATCATTTTCGAAAAATATTTTTGAAGATCAAAATCATTTTTTTTAATTCAATATTTCTTATATAGTATTCTTAAATACCTAAAATTGCCATACCAACATTTAAAGAAAACATATTAAAGGATTTTTGTATATACAAATTAAGTAATTAACAATTTTAAAAATGTATTTAGCTGTTTACTAAGAATCTTGGTCATAATGTGATCGAACATTAGAGCAAGAATCTATAAATGAGTATGAATAAATAACTTTCTATTTCTATTGAATAAAGTAGGTACCATATAGCTATTTCGAAGAAATAAGGTTGTTGTATATGTAGTTTTTGATTGAATATTCATTTTAAATTTCAATCAGGAAGTCAGTCTCAAATATCATTTTTGTATAGGTAAAATTTATAAAAGTTAGATTTGAGACTGAGATGATGCATCCATTGCCATCTAACAGAATGGCTGCTTCAAACATTTATCACTTTTGAAAAATAATATTATCAGACGAAGAAGTTTAAATTTCTGTGTTTACTCTAAATTTGTGATATGTCATCATTTTTTTAATTGTTAATTGTAAAATTTTAGTAATAAATTTGTAACCGCTGATTTTTTTTTTTATATTTTAGATTGTATTCGGATCGATTGTTGGTAGATGTCTTTATATGAAAACAGCTTTACATTCGGCTACAGCCTCTCTATAAAACTTGGAGTTAATTATCCAACCAACACTTTGCCTGAAGTAAAATGAACCATAAAAATTGAACTGAGTTCTAAAAAGGTAAGTTTATAGTAACATTTTATAAGATCTGAAAATATTGAACTGTCATAAAATTTTCGTAACGTAACTTTTGTGAAACTAAATTTTGAAGTTTGTGTTGCCAATTTATTTTGAGTATAGGCAATATTTTCTATAAACTCACCATATCACATGGATTATTGATACAAGCCCAATTTTCTTCTTTCATAACTTGTTCTATCTGTTCTTCTATTGCCATACATTCTTCAGAAATTTTAATCAGTGTCTCGAGAGCTACACTTCGTTCTGGATTCGATGTACATTTACAAGCAACAAAGTTTGTTGGAACCCTATCCAGGCAATCTATTGACTTTTCCAATTTTTTCAGATAGAATTCAATTCTTTCTAATTCTTGTCCCATTTCCAAAGTCCTTATATTCATCAACTCTTTGGTATTATAAATTTCTAAAATCTGAAAAGGATTCTATACTAAAATTCTGTTTACTTTATTTAAATTGCTTACTTTATTTAAATTTTGACACAAATTTATTTCTTGTTCCGTGATAACTTCGGATTTTCGCTGAAATTCGTATAATAGATTTTGAGTTTCGTGGAAGAGACAATTTGCGATTAAATCAAGGTCTGTAAATTCTAATACCGAATTATCGGAAGGATGTTGGTAGCGATTTGATATAACACCAAGAAATTTTGCCATTTTTTTTTGTTGTTTTTATTTTCAGACAGAATTTCCAAATTAAGATTACAAATTATTATAACTTAATTCTAATAAGGTATTTAAACAAATATAAATTTACACATAATATGCACAAGCAAGTTTTATGTGCTGTTATTTAGCGAAATACCTATATTGATATTAAAAAAAAATAATATACATTATGTAAGCTACAATACTAGTTTTCCATCAATAAGCCCATGAGCAGGACATCCTATAGGGTGCATTCAAATGTGTCGGTTGAATAGCCTACCTAATGGGGTTTTCCATTGGTAAATTCAGAATTTATTTTTTTTCGTGGCAAATGGAACGCATTTTGAATAGATTTTTTTGCTTTATGGTGTTGGCGAATATTCGAGTCTGTAATGGGGGTTTCTTTTGGTAAATTTATATTTTGATTTATAAATTGATTTTTTTCGTAACGAATGTACTAGGTACATTTTCAGATTGATTTTTATTTGCTATAGGATTGGTGTATATTTGTGTATGTGAACCAGCTGGCGGTATCAGCTGTCTTGTCAAACTAATGGCTGTCAATTATGATATTAAAGATAAGTTATTGACCAATTTAGATTGAATCTGGTTGTGTATAAGATTAAAATCTTATTTGTGTTGGAGTCAATTATGATGCATAGTGGTGTTAGTAAAAGAGGGGTAGACTTCCGAAAAATCCAGATCTGCAAAATTGATTTAAAATCAAAAAATAAATCTAATTTTTGGCCAATCGAAGGCAAAAATTGTCAAAATCATTTTTTTAACAGATCTAAATCAAAAATAAATTGATTTTTTTACCAAACAAAAACCCCATAAAACTGGTAGTTGTCAAACTAAATGCTTCCAGTTGTAATAGTACTTAATAGTGTTAGTAAAAATAGGTGCAGATTCACCGATAAATACGGACATACGATATATGTATGTACATATTATGTAGGTAGGCAAGTTTTGCATTTGAAAAAAAAAACGAACTCGAGATTTTAATCAAACTTGACATTACATGAACACAACAAAAGTGTGTCCCGCAATTTCGTCTGTCTATCTGTAGAACGATCTACAGCCTAAATGGCGGAAGTTTTTTTCTTCAAACTTGGTACTTAAGCGTTTTAGGTGATTGTCTCATATAGAGTTTTAAATGTTTTTTTTAGCTCCAAAAATAACGGTACCTGCCATACTAATTTTTATGGCAAAAATGGTAAATCTCAATTATCTCGAAAACGTTAGAGCTAAGGATTTTGGTAAAAATCAGTGTACAATTATAGCTATAGTCTAAATTTTGGTAAACAAAAATTGAAATGTTATTAAGGGTAGTAATCGTTTTTTCGACTATTTCATGAACGACTCAATGGTTTTCGATCTCAAAATTTTTCTAATTCAAAATGATACGCATACAAACATTTTTGAAAATAATTTTTTGGGATTTTTGGGATCTTTTCTACTTCATTTGACAGTCATAACAATTTTTTGTCTAAAGAAATTTCTTGGACTAAGATTCGCAGTACGGGAACACACCTAATATTTCCCTTCATTCACATTTGTGTCAGAATTATCGCCTGTTATATCGGCTGCTTAACAAATTTTACAACTTAAAAACAAAGTAACCATTTTGTATTAAAAAAAAATTGTAGTTATGGCCGTGTTCGGTAGCATATCCAAAGCAATCTGGATTGATTTTTCTTGTTGTAACGCCTATGGAAAAATCAGCTGATGAACTAAAAATATGTTGTCAAACACAAATCGCAATATGCCCAACAATAGCCGTGTTTTATTATCGCCAATAAGCCATATGGTTGACCCCGTAAAAATAAAACTGGGTTATGTACTGATATGTACCCTCTGTTCGCCGAACTTAATACTAATATTTGCAAACCCAGATAGAAACCTGGATCTCTTGTTGTTATAAATAACCTAGACCCAGACGCGTAGATAATAAAACGCAGCTAATGATTGAAGTCGTTCAGATTCGTTTGGAAATTTGAGGAACAGCTGATTCAAAAGTACAGCGGTATATGCAATACAACTGACTTAACAGAAAAAGTTATCTGGATCGTTCGAAAACAAAGGCGCTACTAAGGTATCTTGGCTAGCTCGACCGCGGTCATTGCAAAGCTCATCTAACGGTAAATGTTTGAAGTAAAGTTCCAAATGTGACATTGTTGACATGTGAGAAATTAACATGGCTATTTTTTCATCTACGAGAATTAGCGTAAGCTAAATCTGTTATACGAGTGGGATACGTTCAATCATTGTCATTGTGGAAAAGTGCTTAAATATTCAATTTTCCAATAAAATAACTAACCAAATTATGTATTTTTTTTTTAAATTTTTGATTATACATACATAATATACAGATTTATTTTATCATGTCTCAATAATAATATCATACATGTCAGGCAGAGTTCATAAACATTCAAACTTATTACATAGCATTTCCCATCTGAATTCTCATAACATTACCTCCCAGACTATACACTAAAACACTTTCGATAAAACTGTTCAGCACCACGTGTTCGGCGCGGTCAGTAAAAAAAAACCGCCCACATTAATGTTACCAACCATAAACACAATATTTATGCTTTTTCTCTAAAAATAGCTATTTCTACAAATAAACTATTTCGGTTGCAAGTTCAAGTTCCATTCTCTGAACAAGCCGGCAGAAACTGATATGACTAACTTGCTCCACCAATCTCTTTCCCCACTGCTCAAATCAAGACAATATGACTGCCGCTATAACTAACCATAAAGGTAGACCTCAAACTAATAATATCAACTCCATGAAGCACCTCGTTGCCATTTGTCAGAAATTCGAGCGAAAAAGCTTTTCCCAAATTACTCCGCTCAATACTATGGCGATAGCCAAAGCCAACTTGGCATAAAGAGAGATCTTGCTAACACATCATATATGTAGGTACGTCATTGTCGCACTGACAAAGTACATACACCTAAACGATCGCAAAAGTTTCATACTCCATATTTTAGGAATACGTCGGCATTGGCAGCCAATTAATTCTTTTGGAGAGCTCTTGCTGTTTCAGCTCTATATAGGCTTTGTTGTTCATGACGAGTGGACGAATTCCTTCGCTTACAATAATTTCAGTTCAGTTTCATTGCGTTCGCGCCATCGGCTGGATGGTGTTTGCTTAGCCTTTTTGGAATTTTGAATTTCCTTGCATTTTCCTTTTTGTTGTAACTTTGCCTCTCTATCGGACGGACTTCGGAGTGCGCTTATTGATAAGGTTGTTCTTCTCCAGAGATAATGACAATCAATCATACAACTACGACAAATCGACCAGACAAAACCAACCAAAAGTAGTCATAATTTAAGAGATGCTCTTTTGTAAAAAAAAACACGAAAAACCCCATTCCGTCTAATTTTTTGATCAAAAACTTGTTTTTTTTTTAATTCTTTTGTTTTGTAAATTAAAATTTGGCGCGTCAATTATCATAAAAGTGAAAAGGTGTAACACAAAGTTCTGCATTTTGATATGTTCGGTTCTAGTTTTCTATCATAATCTATTTAGGTTTTGTTTGATTATAATTTATTAAATAAACAACAACTATATACTCGTATAGTTCTTTTGTAATAATTTGAACAAAAAAAAAACGATAAGAGCGGAAAATGGCAGTTGATTATGTTTTGGAGGACCTAATGGGGAAATTGGGTAAGTGTCTTGTGTGTAGTATTTTTAATATATTAAAAAAAACAATGTTTGTTTTGTAAAAACATACTACGCATACAGTTTTTTTTTCGAAGCGTAAATGATTTTTTTTTGATATTTTAACGTGTCATGAAATTTGACACCAAACAAAGAAATATAAATTTGTACGAAATTAATGCACATTTTTTGTATATCTAGTCGTGATGATGAAAATGTGTTAACTTCTTGCAACACTATCGTTTTGTTTTATGGAATCAGTTTTAACTATAATATAATTTTGATCTTTAGTCTTACAAACAAAATTGAGTGAAGGGAAGGGCATGTCTAATGATTTATGTGCACAGGTTTTAGTATCTACAACCTAGCTAGCTAATATTGTTTCAAAAGCCTTGAATTTAAATTTTGAAAAGAATGTACGTATTTAAATTTAAATAGATTAGTGAGGTGTTAAGGTAGAGAGGACAAGAAATAATTTTTTTAGTCTTTCACAGTGACAGTTTTTACTCTATAAGAATAACTGAGTTTGAGTCGATTGATTTACAAGTCTATGAATCATTAGATGTTTCCCCGAATGCTATTCTGTTTTCTGAGCGATTAGAATAAAATCTATCAATTTTAAGCCAATGATATTTGCAAAATTTTATATACAAATATTTAAATACATATGTATACTTTTTAGGTGAACATATCTTTAATTGCTTTGCAAGGAAAAACATTTTTTTTTTGATACTGAATTACAGTTCTTGGCAATAAACATCTTCACTTAGAAACAATTTCTTAACAGAATCACAACTGTTATAACTGTTGCTGATGTCGTTTTTTTTCTATCATTGATTTCAGGTTAAAATAAAGGGCAGTTAAAAGTATTGTTTGATGGGAGAATGTCATTACCATTGCCTATCCACTGTCAAAAAACTAGAGCTTAATATTTCGACATCTTTAATTTTTTTAGTTTTTATATTGATATTCATATTTTAATAAAATTATAAAACAATTTTTAGTGCTGACCGAACAAAAATCGATCACAGTCCAAATACGTACGCGGTTTAAAAAAAAAAACACAATTTTTTATTTATACAATTTAAAACATTTTTAGAAAAAAAATATTCAAACGCCATTTTGAGGTAATTATTCACATATATACAAAATCTTTATTTTAAAAAAATTCAGCGACAAAAATAGATTTAAAAAAAATGATTTATTTTTTTTTTTACATACAAAATATTATAATTATACTTATGGGAAGCATTTGAATACAAAAAATAATTTTAATCGATTCATACAATAGTGAGAAAATCGAAAGTATTAAAAGTGGTTCTATGGAAAGTACCGTTAATAAAGTTGGTACACAAAATTATTTTTTTTACTTAAAAGTAAACTGCACTGATTAAAGACAACACACATTTTTTTTATCAAAATTCGTGGAGCCGTTTCTGAAAAAAAATTAACGGTTGCTTAACATTTGCATGGGAGGTAACTTTGTTTTTTCGTTTTAGGAACATTGTTTTTTTAAGTATTCCAGATAATGTCAAAAAAATCGATAAATTCATTGCATAAATATTGAGTTTTCCTTATAAAATAATTTAAAAAAACAAATGAACAGTTTTCTAGAACATCGAAAACTTTATTAACGGTACTGCCCACAGAACCACTTTTCATATTTTCGACTTTCTCACTGTTGGATGAAAGGAACTTTTTTTTTGTGTAAATGCTCTTTAAAAGTGTTAATAAATCTGCGTACTTAAATTTTCAAACAAAATTTTCAATTTAAAAAAAAAAAAAAAATAATTTTTTTTTTTGAAAAATCGAATTTTCAAAAACCAGTCACTGAATTTTTTTGAATTTTGAATTTTATATGTATATGAATAATATCTTCAAAGTGGCGTTTCACATTTTTTTTTTAAATGTTTTTAAATTTTTTTTTAAAAAACCGCTGCTCCAACGATTTTTGATTTTTTATATCGTATGTATTCTTATTTATCCAGGAATTCAAATGGCATCTTTGTTTTCTCTCAAACTATAACAACTAAGCAATATAAAAAACATTTACTTATGTGTATTATCCATTTATTTGTACCTTATTATTATTCCCTTCCCGAATTTATTGCGTACGTCACTAAATACTACATACAATGTAGGTCCTCATACATTTATATATACAAACATATATGTGTCTTTAAAAATGACATGAATCTTATGTGTGCATATTGTACCTAAATTATAAAGTTATATGCATATAGCTACCTACCAACCTACATTCTTCATTTTTTTTTTTTTTTAATTCATTTTTATTTCATTTTAACTTATAACTATCTTAAAGCTAGACAAAAATGTTTAAAACTAGCCTAATTATCAATAACTTACAACTAATTTACTGGCCCTTTACGGGCGCTCTAAATTAAACAATAACTCTTAAAACTAATGTCTTTCGACCTAAAAACTATTTTAATTAAATCTAATTTTTTTTTATTTTATTTTATATTTGAAGGAAACTTTACAAAAACTTCGTATCTTATCATTTTTTTTTTTTTTTTCTACATTCTTCATTTTCATTAGTATATGTCCATACATATTTACATATATATGTTCCATCCATGTATGTAGATACTTATTTCTCTCCTAACTTACATAATAACCTAGATTCAAATATAAATTTATAGGTAGGTACCTATGTAACTGTTACTTGAATCATCCATTCGACCATTTTTTATACTAAGAATCAAGGTAATCTTACCTGCATCGCCTTTAAACCTGCATAATATAATTAGACTACTTACCTACTAAACAGCGTCAATGTTTAGCTCCATTAAAGTTGTTAGCTACAAGAGCTACTTCGTATGGTCCAGTCGTGCATTTTATTTTATAAAAACCGTTGGAGCTGTTTTTAAAAAAACAAAAATTTTCTTTTTGCCCAAAAAAAATTCATTTTTCGTCTTAAAAAAATGAAAAAAAACTTTTGGACATATTGCTGTAAAATCAATATGTACTTTTTTCGTCTTCACTATCATAGTAATGTCAAGTTTGATCAAAATGTCGAGTTCTATTTTTTTACGAATCATTAAGTTGCCATATAGTACCTATATCTCAAGTAAAAATTGTATCAGCGAACACTTCAGTGCATATCCTGTGTTGTGCACCCTAGCACTTTCCAGCTGAATACCGAACAAACCTTAAAAGTTAACAGCATTCATCAATACAAGACAATCGTCATAAGTAAACCCCCCATCATCTTCAAAAATTATTAATAAAATGCAATATGTTGATCAAAAAAGTATTAATTTTTTTAAAGTCGAGTAATTTTTTTTTTATAAATTTGTTATTAGCAAATACATTGCAAATAGTCACCTTTTCGAACCTATCAAAGTCAAATCAAAAGTGACAGGTTTTACTTTAGATGAAAATACAGTAGATCCAAAATTGTAAAGCAAAATAAAAGGTGTTTTTTGTATGTTTAAATCAGATGTATCACAATTTGTATTTGTATTTTATTTTAATTAAAATAACTGTGGTATTCATATAAATATACTTCAATTTGCATTTCAAATAGACTCGGGATTTGCCAAAAGCTTAAAAGTGTGAGTGTGACTGAAAAGTAGAGTTTATGTGGCCTCATAGGGTAAAAAGGCATTCGGCTGCTAGAAATTAGTTGTTTGATTTGAATCAGCAGACCGCCAACCGCGCGAAGCACAGGGAATATTTAACACTTTTAAGGGTTAACAACTTTTATAAAATGATTACAACTCTTATAAATTGGCATTTCTCTTCTCACTTTAATTCTTCCATCATTATCTGGTCTTCATGGAATAATTTCAATCTATTCAGCTCTCGAAGTTGAATCGGCAGTCAATTTTTCATTTGAACAAAGTTCATTTTGTTCAAAACGGACTTTTACGTAACTCATAAATGTATTGACTGGATAAATCACAAACATTTTCTTTTTGTGTGTTCTTTTTTTCAAATATTTTAACATATTTTACTTTGAATTGATTTTTTTTTTACAATACGAACAGGTAAATTCTTGGGAATTTCTCTGTTAGGTAGTGATTAACAGTAAAAGTAATTGTCAGTCAATCTGTAGCCAGAAATTCGTCAACACTGTGTTGACATATTCAGTTATACAGATGATTACTTAGACTTTTGTATATGTTATTAATAATATTAATGTTTAGAGTTCAAATGTCCCTATATGAGTATTTGAAAAAAAAGTTACACATACGCCTGAGTGTACTCTTAGTACTTTAACACATAAATCCATGATATGTTCTCCGGAATAATTTACTATCCTCATTTTGATAGATATTTGTATGTAGAATGTATGTCAACTGATAATGGATAAATAATAATTAATGAAACACCAAAACGACTGTCTGAAAATAGAAAAAAAAAAGAATTGAAAAAGAGCTCAAAATCGAGAGGCCGACACGCGGGTGGACGTTTAGCTCATACAACATTTTTACTTTGAATTGTATGTGTGTATATGTATTTTTTTGTAGAGAAACTAAAACATTGGACGTATAAGAAAATGTAGATTTACGTTGGTGTGGGCGCAAGGGCGTGTCCCTCTTAAAATATGGATCTGTGATTTTGATGCCGGATCAAAAATTGAACGTGATCACCGGGAACTTGAGCGCGATTTTGTATTCTGATAATTTTTATCTCGAAAAAGTTTGAATAATATCTCAACAAATAAGCATTTATTAATGCTCTATTCAATGAACCGAAAATTAGTATTCATAAATTATTATGTAACCACTATTTAACCTCTGAATGCGTTCAGCTTAAAATGTCTATTTAAATTTGCATAACTCTTATGAATTACTTTTCCGCATTAATGATCATTGTAACGTTACGAAGTCTCTAAAATGTGTTTATGAATAAGACTGCTATTCTATAAGCATTGAATAAAACTGCATTAGCAAAAAGTCCCAGAGAGAATTTTATGGTGTCGTATATGAAATTATATTAAAAAATTAACAAAATTAGTAACGTCAAAACAGCATGTCGGTTTTGAGAAGCATATCTTTTCGGATTTCAATAAAGAAGAATGCCATTTAAAATGTCACTAAATCGTCATATGTCAGTTAGTTTAATAATTACTACACTTTTTTTTTTATTAAGGTCATTACCTAATGTTAACGCGATTAAAGATTTCTTGCACTTTATATGTGGTATTTAAAAAAAAGTCAAGTCACCATTTGAAAGGTTATTAAATTGTCATAAAAGGTCATCTATAGTTTCAGAAATTGATCAGTCATTCAATATTGTCTCTGAACGTCATTTGAAATCTTGAAAATTTGTTTAAGTTTTTGTAAAGAAAAGTCCCTGTGGCTGAACAACCAATTGTCAGTTTAAATAGCTGTCTTGGATTTTTTTAATGAATTCTAAAAATAAGGTGGTCAAAATGCAGCATGGCACAATGCTGAAAGCGGCAAATTCGAATATTTACCCTTGAATATGAATTCCTTTAAACTTTTTTTTTCAACTTCAAAACTTTAATTGAAAACAAATACTTAAATCAATACTATCTAAGTAGTTCCTTAAAAAAATGCTATTAACATACTTTTTCCGATACAATTTATTTCTAAAAAATTGCAACTTTTTGGAGTGTACATAAGTAGCTTTTTCTATAATTTAAAATTCTGTAAATAGTTAATAGTGCGGCGCGCCAGACATTATCGACACCACTTTAAAAAAAAACACTCTAAATATATCACGTCAATTAAGAAATTAAGCAATTGAGCACCATGATCAGTCAATTAAAAGCAATTAGCACATACTTAATTGATATAATGTACATACATAGCTCACCAAAAAAAAATATCATAGAAAACTAGATCATCACTGCAAAAAATAGACAACAACACATCTGCTTAATAGTCTGGGCCGGGAAAATAGAATATGCCATTTAGGGAAATATTTTGTTTTGTCACCGAAATTTTTCAAACAATGTCCTTTCAAATTTAAACATTATTTTTAATTGGTACATGACATTTGTTTATACATTCTTATTATTTAGATTTCTAATGCCCGTTTGGGGATACGAATCATAAATATTTATGTTCAACTTAAAACGCTTAAGGGCTACTTTTTCCTCTGCGTAAACTGTCACTTAAGTGCTTAAGTTGTGTATCAGCAAACGGGCCTAAATCATGGTAACAAAAATAATTTGTGTGTTTAATTGAATAATAACTTTAACTATATGCCTGTAAGAACTAAGGTCTTTTAAATGCAACCTGAATTGCACGACACTAGTTAGAGGAAATAGTAAGATAGGAAAGAATTTTTGTTGGCACAGTGGATTTCAGAATTAGATCTTTAATATCTCATAATAATCCAGGGACGACATCCAATTAAAACTGGAGGTATACAAAAGAATGTTGCCTGGAATAAGGCTTCAACCCATACGTCTAAGTTAGCAATCAGGCGCCATTGCCACCCTCAATGTAGGTATTATTTAAAGAGCCACCCAGAGTCAGGGGTCAGGCATTGCATTCTGTTATTTTTATGGGCGATAAACTGTTATACGCAACTGTTATTATATTGCCATATCATATCTCTAGACTAGATTATGTTAAAAATGTAACAGTACTCGTATGTTTGATTCAATCTTTATCCTTAATTAAGCTTTTACAGCTAAACAAGTACTTATGTATGAAGAAGATAAACGTAAACAATATGTAAAATATTATTTTTGTTTTGTTTTTGTGGACTTTTGTGGATTAGAGCCAAATTGAAGGAATTTTATGACCTTTAGTCCAAGATGCGTTTCGCCCGGGTACGATAGTTGGGCTCATAAGTTAGATGATATCGTACCCTTCTAAGAGTACGTTATGGTTGTAAACTTTCATACACTAATATTTCAATTAATCATAAAACTGCTTTATTTCCAAAACAAAAAAAAAATGTTTAAAAACAAATTGACAGGAAATTTGCTCTCAACTTCGCTAGCTCTGTTTGCCTACTTTATCAAAAAAAATACAACACAATTTTGTTCGAAAATTCATTGAAATTGAGGTGATTTGAAATTTTTAAAATGCATCAAAATGAGAAATTATGCAAGACGGTTATAAAAAAGTATTTAAAAAAAATAGCACAATTTTGGCATTTGACATAAATCAAGCTTTTTGTCTGTATAAGAAAAAAAAATTAACACTATATTTGTGTTGAAAGGTTCTTAATCAACTCTCGTGATTAAGGATATTTTGTCTGTCACATTTCAATTTGGTAAATTAAAACTCCAACGCTACCGTACGAACTATAAAGTCTTTGAAAAATTTTGGTCGTAACTTAAATCTTTGTTAATGAATATAAAATAAGGTGTTAAGTAACATGGGTTCATTTAATTGACAATTAAGTATATAATTCATATAAAATTTAAAGAATGTTAATGACAATTTAATAAATTATTTTAAATCAAGTTACTATTTCCATTATCAATATATTATTATTTTTTACACGTCATTTCATTAATATGAATTTTTATACCTACGAGTATATTAACATTTATTATTCAACTATTCTAATTTGTAACACATTCTTCAGTTCATATGTCACTTTAACTAGTTTGTTTAACTAATGATAATGACGACAATAATTTCATTCGTGTAAACCCAATTTATGTTTTTCTTTTTCCGTTTGGCTTTTTAGTTTACACAGCTGGCAAATTGCTTCAATCTTTGTTTTTAAATTGGTAAATTTAAATATTATTAAAGAATTGAGGAATATTAAAAATGTATGAATAAATTAATGTATTCCTTCATTGAGAGTTCACACGCTGCATTATTGTATTCATTGTATATATGCAGCGTCCCCAAATATAATATGTTTTTGTTTTGCTATCAGACACTGAAGAAGGATGGGATAAATGTACCTACCTATATGTGGTGGCGAGGCGTGGGAAATTTGGGAAAATTGCGGATTTATCGCCGTGTCTTCTTGGAGTTCGAGTGAAGTTTGCTGAAATAATTAGAGTGAAGAGGGCGGGTATATGCTTGAACAAATTTACCGCGTTTTTGCAACCGAATGTTGATAAATAGTTTTTTTTTTTTTTTTGAAGAATATTGGCAGCACATTATTTACCACGTGTGCCAGATCAATGTCAACATTAAATAATGCCAGTAATATAGAATTTTTTGTATGATAAGAACTTTTGCTAATTTAGCGTTTGTATGGCAACTCAATGTATGTATTTTTCGTATGTACCTAAACGGCTAGACAAACAATTAGAAATACACATATGTACTCTATAATTTGCACATTTAGACCTTCGGCGAATGTTATTAACTTGTTAAATTGAATTAATTAAAATGGCATACATTTAACATTAAATGCATTTCAATTTGTTACCAAGTAAATCTAATTTACAAAGCTTTTATACGAAATGTAGAATTGTAATTGTCACATTGACACCTCCGCAGTCTAAAGTTTAACAAAAAAAAATTACATATGTGCCGAGTTGTTTTCCATTAAAATTGATGGCATAGAAGTGAACAGGGTAGGATCTTCTTAGCCACGGTAAATTGTCTGAAATTTAAGTTTTTACTTTGTTACATTTTTACGTAAGCTTAATCAAATAAAGGTTATGATTATTAGCTAAGAAGTTATAAAGAAACTATCCACTCATTTTTTCATTAAGAAGTTTTTCTGAGTCCTGCAATTGTATAGTGCATCTAGTATAAGCCATGTATAGTGCAGCCCTGAACACAGTACAATACAAACCGTAAAATACTCCAAGTCTATAAATATTTATTAAGGTTTTCTTCAAATAACCTTTGCAAAAATTATATGACTGTCAATTAGACAGATGTCAAAAAACCATAAAAATAAAAAAACCGACAATATAAAACTTTTTTAATGATTCATTTACCCACGAGTACATAGCATATAATACTAAGGCTAATGTATGTCCATAGGTATTCTATTAACATTAAATTTTAAATTTAATTTCAAGGCAAACCTTATCGACATACGATTTCGCTTGAGGTCTTATCTATCAAATAAAGTAGATAGATACTTGCAAATGAATGTGAAGCAGTGCAGTTTAAAAATATAGTGTTGGTTTTTTTTTTAAGCTCAAGTTATGACCTTAACTTATGGAAGTCAAAAAGCGGAACAAGTAAGCTTAAAAAAAAATATTTTTAAGAGTTTCACGGTTGAGGTAAAAAATTAATTGCTTGAAGCTATATGTATGTGTATATGACGAATATATTGATAGATACAAGCATACATACTAACTATGGCGCAAACATTTTAAATAGCCCGATGTTAAGGGCTTAGCATGATACTACTTAACAGTTTGCTAATACTAAAGCACTTTACTAATATTTTCCTAATTTTAAACACTTTTTAACTAGCACCATACTAAATCTATTATCTTAATAAACTACAACCAAACACGCCTAAAATAGGGCAAAAAAGTAAGCGGACATAACTTTTTGACGTTTGTTAATGTCAAAGTGACATATGGATTCAGTACGATACTAAAAAAATAAAGTAGCCATTTTCTGATTTTAACTTTAGTAAATTGTTAAGAGGATAGTACGATACTAAACTTTAGAATTAGCAAAATCCTCTTATTAGGCTAGTATCATACTAACAATGATTTAACATATTACTAAATCGACTAAAATTTTGCGCCTGTGTCTTTACTTCCAAAATCGTTTGCATCAACAGAATAAAATTGTCAATCGGCTTGAAAATTGTTGAGAAAAATTAAAATTAAAAACAACCGTAACTGACTGAACACAATGGAGTAGCTGTAGAAGCCGCCTGTCAAAATTGAAATATATATGAAAATAGTACATGGCTAGAATGGAAACCTGTAGGTTTCTCAACAAAATTCGCATTCGCCAAAGTTATGAATCAACCTCATCATTCTGTTGGAAGCCACATCTATATTTTGAACTTTCTGTGGGTCTATACATCTCATATTTTTAGGATGGCTGCAGACATGGAACTACGTCACAGCACTGTTTGAGTTCAATGACAGCTAACGCTACTTTCAGTTACAGCAAAATCCCATTGTGTGCAAGGGTTAATACTACGTTTCCAACGATCGTTAATTTCTTGTAGATTTACTAATTTCAAATTTTGTTTTCACCTCTTCAAAAGTAGATTAATTTTGACAGCACTATTCACAATGCAAATTGTGTTTCATTTTCTCTTATGATGTAGAAGTGAGACAGGCAGCTTCATCTGTGTCAACCGAAACGAGAAAAATTCACTTTCCCGATGAATATGTTCTTTTCGATATGGGAATCGGTTAGTTCGATTTGTCCATCTATTGGCTATATGAAGATTTAAATTAAATTTATTTTAAATCTTCATCTGAGAAGACTAAAAATTGTATGGTAAATCCTCAAGATTTGTAGTAGATTTAGCTAAGTCTCAGTCGTGGTAAGTTTTCACAATGTTACCACGTTCGGCGGTAGTTAAACGATCCTTGTTGTAAAATCGTAAACCTTTATGCATGAAACAGATTAAACCAGCACACGCAACGTTAGTAGCAACAGTGCCCGTCAATAAATATGTTTGTTCATCAAATTGACTTAAGAACATGTTTTAGGACTTAACAGGCCTAACCCCAAAACTCGAAGTTGATATCGCTCTGAAAAACAGGGCACAACCGTATATAAAATGATAAATCAAAACCACAAGTTTAGGATTTAAAAAAAAATTCCTCCAAACTAACCCACCCCTTGTGCATAATAATGCAATTAAAAATGCAGCTGATGACACTAATATCTCATTATTATTATGAATGGCATTTTAATCAGACGTGATCGAGAGATAATTTATTATTGTGGAGTATATATGTTGGCATTACCTAATTTGAAATAAAAACTATGACAGCCTTCAATCATCACCTGAGAAAATACTATCTAAATTTGGTTTGCTTAGTTTGGTGTTTAATATTTTTTTCTCTTCTGAGACGTGTTTAAAAATTTCAAGGCAATTATAAAATGTTAACATTGAATTGAAATGGTATAATCTATTTATGCTTTACATTCATACAAAAATCAGATGGCAGCAAATTGAGAACAAAACAGTGGCTATTTGGAGGAAGCTCTCATTTTTAAAGGTCAACAAATGAGTGCTGTGAAAATAATATTTAGCTACATGCCATATATTAACATCGGATTAAGCATAGATAAATGATTCTAATGTCGAATTCGAAACAACCAAAGATTCGATTTTTTTATGAACAAAATCGAATTATTTCTAAACAAAATCTGTCAAAAGAGATCTTGCGTTTTTAGCAAGATTTTATAGACCTTCAAAAAATCGATTTGAAATGGTTGTTTGGAATTCGACATAAGATACGAATCTTCGGGTTTGCATCTATAGTTAGATTCGATTAATCCAATAAATCGAACATCAATCAATGTCAATGTCAACAAAATCAGAAAATTTTACATTGACATTTTTTTCGAAATTAGCAAAATTACCTATTTTTGTATAATGTCGTTTCAACCAAAAAATTCATCCCTCAAGGATTTTTTGATCCCGCGCCAGTTTTCACGTTCTTTTCGACCAAAATGATCAATTTGTGTTTTGATCCGGCATCAAAATCATAGATCTAAATCACTAAGAGGTATGTACACGTACATGAAACACTGACTTGCACACACACCAAAGTAAAGCTAAATTTTTTTAAACGTCAAACAGTTTTGTTTACTCTACAGAATACATACACACATCAGATACAATTAAACAAAATATTTTGCGTTGTTTTTGCACAGAAAAATCCTTAATCCCTGATCAAAATCTCGAATTGGGAAATAGAAAACGACATAAGGTTAGCACTAAGATTTATGTATGCATACTCCTAGATACCCAACATGACATACAAAAGTGAAGCGTCCAACTGCCATTTTTAATTAGGAAAAAACATACTTCACATATATTTTTGCGGTTTCAAAAGTAAACGTAAATAAAACACATATAAAATACTTTTTTCATGATATTTATTTTTTATTATAAAGTTTGAACGTTGACATAAAGGGTGAAACACTACATCATTTAAATGACCACCACGCGAATTGTTGCAAGCATCGATTCTTTTGAGGTAATTTTCGACCACTTTTTGACACATATTGGGCGGTATCTCAGCCATAACTTGACGAATGTTGGTTTTCAAGTGCTCAAGAGTTAAAGGTTTATCTGCATAAATACGGTCTTTAGCGTAGCCCCAACAAAAAAAAGTCCAGCGGTGTAAAATCGCATGATCTTGGTGGCCAGTTGATATCGCCACGACGGGAAATTACGCGGCCAGGAAATGTCTCTTGCAAAAAAGCCATATTCGCTCGAGCTGTGTGGCATGTGGCACCGTCTTGTTGAAACCACATATTCTCCAAGTCGTATTTTTCAATAGTAGACAAAAAAAAAGTCGATTATCATATGACCATAACGCTCCGAATTGACGGTGACAGTCGTTCCATCGTTGTTTTCGAAGAAGTAAGGTCAAAGCACTCCTCCGGACCAAAGAGCGCCCGAAACAGTGACTTTTTGTGGATGTAATGCCCTCTCTTCAATTACTTGAGAATTCTCAGAACCCAAATACGACAATTTTGTTTATTGGCTAACCCCTTGCAAAAAAAAAATTACATTTTCAAAAATGTTCCCCAAACCCATCGATATATACATCAACAGAAAGGTCTGTTCAATACCTATCCACGGCTTAAAACAAAAAGTATCTGCGGCAGCTGGTTCTTGAGATATTTCAATTCAAAGTAACTTGCATTATTTTCCACCCAACTGCATTTGACTTGCTTTGGATGCTGACATCTCGACAACCAAACGCCGCAAAAATCTGCGGCTGCCAGTGCTCGAAAGGGATTTCACATACCTTTCTATAGGCGTAGAACTTGTTGTACAATTCATGTCTTTACTTTTTTCGAAATTTTAGAAAAAATCAAGGCCAACACCTTGTAAAAAAATTACATTTTCAAAAATGTTCCCCAAACCCATCGATATATACATCAAAAGAAAGGTTTGTTCAATGCCTATCCACAGGTGAAGACAAAAAGTATCTGCGAAATCTGGTTCTTGAGATATTTCAATTCAAAGTTATTCGCATTATTTTCCACCCAACTGCATTTGACTTGCTTTGGATGCTGACATCTCCACAACCAAACCCCGCAAAAATCTGCGGCTGCCAGTGCTCGAAGGGGATTTCACATACCTTTCTATTGGCGTAGAACTTGTTGTACAATTCATGACTTTACTTTTTTCGACATTTTAGAAAAAAATCAAGGCTAACCCCTTGCAAAAAAAAATTACATTTTCAAAATTGTTCCCCAAACCCATCGATATATACATCCAAAGAAAGGTGTGTTCAATACCTATCCACAGCTTAAAACAAAAAGTATCTGCGACATCTGGTTCTTGAGATATTTCAATTCAAAGTTATTCGCATTATTTTCCACCCAACTGCATTTGACTTGCTTTGGATGCTGATATCTTCGCAACCAAACCCCGCAAAAATCTGCGGCTGCCAGTGCTCGAAAGGGATTTCACATACCTTTCTATTGGCGTACAACTTGTTGTACAATTCATGACTTCACTTTTTTCGACATTTTAGAAAAAAATCCAGCCTCCTTGCAAAAAAAAATACATTTTCAAAAATGTTCCCCAAACCCATCAATATATACATCAAAAGAAAGGTCTGTTCAATGCCTATCCACAGGTGAAGACGAAAAGTATCTGCGACATCTTGTTCTTGAGATATTTCAATTCAAAGTAATTCGTATTATTTTCCACCCAACTGCATTTGACTTGCTTTGGATGCTGACATCTCGACAACCAAACGCCGCAAAAATCTGGGGCTGCCAGTGCTCGAAAGGGATTTCACATACCTTTCTATTGGCGTACAACTTGTTGTACAATTCATGACTTCACTTTTTTCGACATTTTAGAAAAAAATCAAGGCTAACCCCTGCAAAAAAAAATTACATTTTCAAAAATGTTCCCCAAACCCATCGATATATACATCAAAAGAAAGGTCTGTTCAATGCCTATCCACAGGTGAAGACAAAAAGTATCTGCGACATCTGGTTCTTGAGATATTTCAATTCAAAGTTATTCGCATTATTTTCCACCCAACTGCATTGGACTTGCTTTGGATGCTGACATCTCGACAACCAAACGCCGCAAAAATCTGGGGCTGCCAGTGCTCGAAAGGGATTTCACATACCTTTCTATTGGCGTACAACTTGTTGTACAATTCATGACTTCAGTTTTTTCGACATTTTAGAAAAAAATCAAGGCTAACCCCTTGCAAAAAAAAATTACATTTTCAAAAATGTTCCCCAAACCCATCGATATATACATCAAAAGAAAGGTCTGTTCAAAAAGTATCTGCGACATCTGGTTCTTGAGATATTTCAATTCAAAGTTATTCGCATTATTTTCCACCCAACTGCATTTGACTTGCTTTGGATGCTGACATCTCGACAACCAAACGCCGCAAAAATCTGGGGCTGCCAGTGCTCGAAAGGGATTTCACATACCTTTCTATTGGCGTACAACTTGTTGTACAATTCATGACTTCACTTTTTTCGACATTTTAGAAAAAAATCAAGGCTAACCCCTTGCAAAAAAAAATTACATTTTCAAAAATGTTCCCCAAACCCATCGATATATACATCAAAAGAAAGGTCTGTTCAATGCCTATCCACTGGTGAAGACAAAAAGTATCTGCGACATCTGGTTCTTGAGATATTTCAATTCAAAGTTATGCGCATTATTTTCCACCCAACTGCATTTGACTTGCTTTGGATGCTGATATCTTCGCAACCAAACCCCGCAAAAATCTGGGGCTGCCAGTGCTCGAAAGGGATTTCACATACCTTTCTATTGGCGTACAACTTGTTGTACAATTCATGACTTCACTTTTTTCGACATTTTAGAAAAAAATCAAGGCTAACTAACCCCTTGCAAAAAAAAATTACATTTTCAAAAATGTTCCCCAAACCCATCGATATATACATCAAAAGAAAGGTCTGTTCAATGCCTATCCACAGGTGAAGACAAAAAGTATCTGCGACATCTGGTTCTTGAGATATTTCAATTCAAAGTTATTCGCATTATTTTCCACCCAACTGCATTTGACTTGCTTTGGATGGTGATATCTTCGCAACCAAACCCCGCAAAAATCTGCGGCTGCCAGTGCTCGAAAGGGATTTCACATACCTTTCTATAGGCGTACAACTTGTTGTACAATTCAAGACTTCACTTTTTTCGACATTTTAGAAAAAAATCAAGGCTAACCCCTTGCAAAAAAAAATTACATTTTCAAAAATGTTCCCCAAACCCATCGATATATACATCAAAAGAAAGGTCTGTTCAATGCCTATCCACAGGTGAAGACAAAAAGTATCTGCGACATCTGGTTCTTGAGATATTTCAATTCAAAGTTATTCGCATTATTTTCCACCCAACTGCATTTGACTTGCTTTGGATGCTGATATTTTCGCAACCAAACCCCGCAAAAATCTGGGGCTGCCAGTGCTCGAAAGGGATTTCACATACCTTTCTATTGGCGTACAACTTGTTGTACAATTCATGACTTCACTTTTTTCGAAATTTTAGAAAAAAATCAAGTCTAACCCCTTGCAAAAAAAAATTAAATTTTCAAAAATGTTCCCCAAACCCATCGATATATACATCAAAAGAAAGGTCTGTTCAATGCCTATCCACAGGTGAAGACAAAAAGTATCTGCGACATCTGGTTCTTGCGATATTTCAATTCAAAGTTATTCGCATTATTTTCCACCCAACTGCATTTGACTTGCTTTGGATGCTGATATCTTCGCAACCAAACCCCGCAAAAATCTGGGGCTGCCAGTGCTCGAAAGGGATTTCACATACCTTTCTATTGGCGTACAACTTGTTGTACAATTCATGACTTCACTTTTTTCGACATTTTAGAAAAAAATCAAGTCTAACCCCTTGCAAAAAAAATTAAATTTTCAAAAATGTTCCCCAAACCCATCGATATATACATCAAAAGAAAGGTCTGTTCAATGCCTATCCACAGGTGAAGACAAAAAGTATCTGCGACATCTGGTTCTTGCGATATTTCAATTCAAAGTTATTCGCATTATTTTCCACCCAACTGCATTTGACTTGCTTTGGATGCTGATATCTTCGCAACCAAACCCCGCAAAAATCTGGGGCTACCAGTGCTCGAAAGGGATTTCACATACCTTTCTATTGGCGTACAACTTGTTGTACAATTCATGACTTCACTTTTTTCGACATTTTAGAAAAAAATCAAGGCTAACCCCTTGCAAAAAAAAATTACATTTTCAAAAATGTTCCCCAAACCCATCGGTATATACATCAAAAGAAAGGTCTGTTCAATGCCTATCCACAGGTGAAGACAAAAAGTATCTGCGACATCTGGTTCTTGAGATATTTCAATTCAAAGTTATTCGCATTATTTTCCACCCAACTGCATTTGACTTGCTTTGGATGCTGATATCTTCGCAACCAAACCCCGCAAAAATCTGGGGCTACCAGTGCTCGAAAGGGATTTCACATACCTTTCTATTGGCGTACAACTTGTTGTACAATTCATGACTTCACTTTTTTCGACATTTTAGAAAAAAATCAAGGCTAACCCCTTGCAAAAAAAAATTACATTTTCAAAAATGTTCCCCAAACCCATCGATATATACATCAAAAGAAAGGTCTGTTCAATGCCTATCCACTGGTGAAGACAAAAAGTATCTGCGACATCTGGTTCTTGAGATATTTCAATTCAAAGTTATGCGCATTATTTTCCACCCAACTGCATTTGACTTGCTTTGGATGCTGATATCTTCGCAACCAAACCCCGCAAAAATCTGGGGCTGCCAGTGCTCGAAAGGGATTTCACATACCTTTCTATTGGCGTACAACTTGTTGTACAATTCATGACTTCACTTTTTTCGACATTTTAGAAAAAAATCAAGGCTAACCCCTTGCAAAAAAAAATTACATTTTCAAAAATGTTCCCAAAGTTATTCGCATTATTTTCCACCCAACTGCATTTGACTTGCTTTGGATGCTGACATCTCGACAACCAAACGCCGCAAAAATCTGGGGCTGCCAGTGCTCGAAAGGGATTTCACATACCTTTCTATTGGCGTACAATTTGTTGTACAATTCATGACTTCACTTTTTTCGACATTTTAGAAAAAAATCAGGCTAACCCCTTGCAAAAAAAAATTACATTTTCAAAAATGTTCCCCAAACCCATCGATATATACATCAAAAGAAAGGTCTGTTCAATGCCTATCCACAGGTGAAGACAAAAAGTATCTGCGACATCTGGTTCTTGAGATATTTCAATTCAAAGTTATTCGCATTATTTTCCACCCAACTGCATTTGACTTGCTTTGGATGCTGATATCTTCGCAACCAAACCCCGCAAAAATCTGGGGCTGCCAGTGCTCGAAAGGGATTTCACATACCTTTCTATTGGCGTACAACTTGTTGTACAATTCATGACTTCACTTTTTTCGACATTTTAGAAAAAAATCAAGGCTAACTAACCCCTTGCAAAAAAAAATTACATTTTCAAAAATGTTCCCCAAACCCATCGATATATACATCAAAAGAAAGGTCTGTTCAATGCATATCCACATGTGAAGACAAAAAGTATCTGCGACATCTGGTTCTTGCGATATTTCAATTCAAAGTTATTCGCATTATTTTCCACCCAACTGCATTTGACTTGCTTTGGATGCTGATATCTTCGCAACCAAACCCCGCAAAAATCTGGGGCTGCCAGTGCTCGAAAGGGATTTCACATACCTTTCTATTGGCGTACAACTTGTTGTACAATTCATGACTTCACTTTTTTCGACATTTTAGAAAAAAATCAAGGCTCCTTGCAAAAAAAAAATACATTTTCAAAAATGTTCCCCAAACCCATCAATATATACATCAAAAGAAAGGTCTGTTCAATGCCTATCCACAGGTGAAGACAAAAAGTATCTGCGACATCTGGTTCTTGAGATATTTCAATTCAAAGTTATTCGCATTATTTTCCACCCAACTGCATTTGACTTGCTTTGGATGCTGATATCTTCGCAACCAAACCCCGCAAAAATCTGCGGCTGCCAGTGTTTGAAGGGGATTTCACATACCTTTCTATTGGCGTAGAACTTGTTTTACAATTCATGACTTTACTTTTTTCGACATTTTAGAAAAAAATCAAGGCTAACCCCTTGCAAAAAAAATTACATTTTCAAAATTGTTCCCCAAACCCATCGATATATACATCCAAAGAAAGGTGTGTTCAATACCTATCCACAGCTTAAAACAAAAAGTATCTGCGACATCTGGTTCTTGAGATATTTAAATTCAAAGTTATTCGCATTATTTTCCACCCAACTGCATTTGACTTGCTTTGGATGCTGACATCTCGACAACCAAACGCCGCAAAAATCTGGGGCTGCCAGTGCTCGAAAGGGATTTCACATACCTTTCTATTGGCGTACAACTTGTTGTACAATTCATGACTTCACTTTTTTCGACATTTTAGAAAAAAATCAAGGCTAACCCCTTGCAAAAAAAAATTACATTTTCAAAAATGTTCCCCAAACCCATCGATATATACATCAAAAGAAAGGTCTGTTCAATGCCTATCCACAGATGAAGACAAAAAGTATCTGCGACATCTGGTTCTTGAGATATTTCAATTCAAAGTTATTCGCATTATTTTCCACCCAACTGCATTTGACTTGCTTTGGATGCTGATATCTTCGCAACCAAACCCCGCAAAAATCTGCGGCTGCCAGTGCTCGAAAGGGATTTCACATACCTTTCTATTGGCGTACAACTTGTTGTACAATTCATGACTTCACTTTTTTCGACATTTTAGAAAAAAATCAAGGCTAACCCCTTGCAAAAAAAAATTACATTTTCAAAAATGTTCCCCAAACCCATCGATATATACATCCAAAGAAAGGTGTGTTCAATACCTATCCACAGCTTAAAACAAAAAGTATCTGCGACATCTGGTTCTTGAGATATTTAAATTCAAAGTTATTCGCATTATTTTCCACCCAACTGCATTGGACTTGCTTTGGATGCTGACATCTCCACAACCAAACGCCGCAAAAATCTGCGGCTGCCAGTGCTCGAAAGGGATTTCACATACCTTTTTATAGGCGTACAACTTGTTGTACAATTCATGACTTCACTTTTTTCGACATTTTAGAAAAAAATCAAGGCTAACCCCTTGCAAAAAAAAATTACATTTTCAAAAATGTTCCCCAAACCCATCGATATATACATCAAAAGAAAGGTCTGTTCAATGCCTATCCACAGGTGAAGACAAAAAGTATCTGCGACATCTTGTTCTTGAGATATTTCAATTCAAAGTAATTCGCATTATTTTCCACCCAACTGCATTTGACTTGCTTTGGATGCTGACATCTCGACAACCAAACGCCGCAAAAATCTGGGGCTGCCAGTGCTCGAAAGGGATTTCACATACCTTTCTATTGGCGTACAACTTGTTGTACAATTCATGACTTCACTTTTTTCGACATTTTAGAAAAAAATCAAGGCTAACCCCTTGCAAAAAAAAATTACATTTTCAAAAATGTTCCCCAAACCCATCGATATATACATCAAAAGAAAGGTCTGTTCAATGCCTATCCACATGTGAAGACAAAAAGTATCTGCGACATCTGGTTCTTGCGATATTTCAATTCAAAGTTATTCGCATTATTTTCCACCCAACTGCATTTGACTTGCTTTGGATGCTGATATCTTCGCAACCAAACCCCGCAAAAATCTGGGGCTGCCAGTGCTCGAAAGGGATTTCACATACCTTTCTATTGGCGTACAACTTGTTGTACAATTCATGACTTCACTTTTTTCGACATTTTAGAAAAAATCAAGGCTAACCCCTTGCAAAAAAAAATTACATTTTCAAAAATGTTCCCCAAACCCATCGATATATACATCAAAAGAAAGGTCTGTTCAATGCCTATCCACAGGTGAAGACAAAAAGTATCTGCGACATCTTGTTCTTGAGATATTTCAATTCAAAGTAATTCGCATTATTTTCCACCCAACTGCATTTGACTTGCTTTGGATGCTGACATCTCGACAACCAAACGCCGCAAAAA
The DNA here is from genome assembly GCA_910595825.1 of Philhelius pedissequus. Classification (NCBI taxonomy): domain Eukaryota; kingdom Metazoa; phylum Arthropoda; class Insecta; order Diptera; family Syrphidae; genus Philhelius; species Philhelius pedissequus. The sequence goes on along the minus strand of OU343161.1, from coordinate 244,393,390 downwards.
TCTGGGGCTGCCAGTGCTCGAAAGGGATTTCACATACCTTTCTATTGGCGTACAACTTGTTGTACAATTCATGACTTCACTTTTTTCGACATTTTAGAAAAAAATCAAGGCTAACCCCTTGCAAAAAAAAATTACATTTTCAAAAATGTTCCCCAAACCCATCGATATATACATCAAAAGAAAGGTCTGTTCAATGCCTATCCACAGGTGAAGACAAAAAGTATCTGCGACATCTGGTTCTTGAGATATTTCAATTCAAAGTTATTCGCATTATTTTCCACCCAACTGCATTTGACTTGCTTTGGATGCTGATATCTTCGCAACCAAACCCCGCAAAAATCTGCGGCTGCCAGTGTTTGAAGGGGATTTCACATACCTTTCTATTGGCGTAGAACTTGTTTTACAATTCATGACTTTACTTTTTTCGACATTTTAGAAAAAAATCAAGGCTAACCCCTTGCAAAAAAAATTACATTTTCAAAATTGTTCCCCAAACCCATCGATATATACATCCAAAGAAAGGTGTGTTCAATACCTATCCACAGCTTAAAACAAAAAGTATCTGCGACATCTGGTTCTTGAGATATTTAAATTCAAAGTTATTCGCATTATTTTCCACCCAACTGCATTTGACTTGCTTTGGATGCTGACATCTCGACAACCAAACGCCGCAAAAATCTGGGGCTGCCAGTGCTCGAAAGGGATTTCACATACCTTTCTATTGGCGTACAACTTGTTGTACAATTCATGACTTCACTTTTTTCGACATTTTAGAAAAAAATCAAGGCTAACCCCTTGCAAAAAAAAAATACATTTTCAAAAATGTTCCCCAAACCCATCGATATATACATCAAAAGAAAGGTCTGTTAAATGCCTATCCACAGGTGAAGACAAAAAGTATCTGCGACATCTGGTTCTTGAGATATTTCAATTCAAAGTTATTCGCATTATTTTCCACCCAACTGCATTTGACTTGCTTTGGATGCTGACATCTCGACAACCAAACGCCGCAAAAACCTGAGGCTGCCAGTGCTCGAAAGGGATTTCACATACCTTTCTATTGGCGTACAACTTGTTGTACAATTCATGACTTCACTTTTTTCGACATTTTAGAAAAAAATCAAGGCTAACCCCTTGCAAAAAAAATTACATTTTCAAAAATGTTCCCCAAACCCATCGATATATACATCAAAAGAAAGGTCTGTTAAATGCCTATCCACAGGTGAAGACAAAAAGTATCTGCGACATCTGGTTCTTGAGATATTTCAATTCAAAGTTATTCGCATTATTTTCCACCCAACTGCATTTGACTTGCTTTGGATGCTGACATCTCGACAACCAAACGCCGCAAAAATCTGGGGCTGCCAGTGCTCGAAAGGGATTTCACATACCTTTCTATTGGCGTACAACTTGTTGTACAATTCATGACTTCACTTTTTTCGACATTTTAGAAAAAAATCAAGGCTAACCCCTTGCAAAAAAAAATTACATTTTCAAAAATGTTCCCCAAACCCATCGATATGTACATCAAAAGAAAGGTCTGTTCAATGCCTATCCACAGGTGAAGACAAAAAGTATCTGCGACATCTGGTTCTTGAGATATTTCAATTCAAAGTTATTCGCATTATTTTCCACCCAACTGCATTTGACTTGCTTTGGATGCTGACATCTCGACAACCAAACGCCGCAAAAATCTGGGGCTGCCAGTGCTCGAAAGGGATTTTACATACCTTTCTATTGGCATACAACTTGTTGTACAATTCATGACTTCACTTTTTTCGACATTTTAGAAAAAAATCAAGGCTAACCCCTTGCAAAAAAAATTACATTTTCAAAAATGTTCCCCAAACCCATCGATATATACATCAAAAGAAAGGTCTGTTCAATGCCTATCCACAGGTGAAGACAAAAAGTATCTGCGACATCTGGTTCTTGAGATATTTCAATTCAAAGTTATTCGCATTATTTTCCACCCAACTGCATTTGACTTGCTTTGGATGCTGATATCTTCGCAACCAAACCCCGCAAAAATCTGGGGCTGCCAGTGCTCGAAAGGGATTTCACATACCTTTCTATTGGCGTACAACTTGTTGTACAATTCATGACTTCACTTTTTTCGACATTTTAGAAAAAAATCAAGGCTAACCCCTTACAAAAAAAAATTACATTTTCAAAAATGTTCCCCAAACCCATCGATATATACATCAGAAGAAAGGTCTGTTCAATGCCTATCCACAGGTGAAGACAAAAAGTATCTGCGACATCTGGTTCTTGAGATATTTCAATTCAAAGTTATTGGCATTATTTTCCACCCAACTGCATTTGACTTGCTTTGGATGCTGATATCTTCGCAACCAAACCCCGCAAAAATCTGGGGCTGCCAGTGCTCGAAAGGGATTTCACATACCTTTCTATTGGCGTACAACTTGTTGTACAATTCATGACTTCACTTTTTTCGACATTTTAGAAAAAAATCAAGGCTAACCCCTTGCAAAAAAAAATTGCATTTTCAAAAATGTTCCCCAAACCCATCGATATATACATCAAAAGAAAGGTCTGTTCAATGCATATCCACAGGTGAAGACAAAAAGTATCTGCGACATCTGGTTCTTGAGATATTTCAATTCAAAGTTATTCGCATTATTTTCCACCCAACTGCATTTGACTTGCTTTGGATGCTGACATCTCGACAACCAAACGCCGCAAAAATCTGGGGCTGCCAGTGCTCGAAAGGGATTTCACATACCTTTCTATTGGCGTACAACTTGTTGTACAATTCATGACTTCACTTTTTTCGACATTTTAGAAAAAAATCAAGGCTAACCCCTTGCAAAAAAAAATTACATTTTCAAAAATGTTCCCCAAACCCATCGATATATACATCAAAAGAAAGGTCTGTTCAATGTCTATCCACAGGTGAAGACAAAAAGTATCTGCGACATCTGGTTCTTGAGATATTTCAATTCAAAGTTATTCGCATTATTTTCCACCCAACTGCATTTGACTTGCTTTGGATGCTGACATCTCGACAACCAAATGCCGCAAAAATCTGGGGCTGCCAGTGCTCAAAAGGGATTTCACATACCTTTCTATTGGCGTACAACTTGTTGTACAATTCATGACTTCACTTTTTTCGACATTTTAGAAAAAAATCAAGGCTAACCCCTTGCAAAAAAAAATTACATTTTCAAAAATGTTCCCCAAACCCATCGGTATATACATCAAAAGAAAGGTCTGTTCAATGCCTATCCACAGGTGAAGACAAAAAGTATCTGCGACATCAGGTTCTTGAGATATTTCAATTCATAGTTATTCGCATTATTTTCCACCCAACTGCATTTGACTTGCTTTGGATGCTGATATCTTCGCAACCAAACCCCGCAAAACTCTGCGGCTGCCAGTGCTCGAAAGGGATTTTACATACCTTTCTATTAGCGTACAACTTGTTGTACAATTCATGACTTCACTTTTTTCGACATTTTAGAAAAAAATCAAGGCTAACCCCTTGCAAAAAAAAATTACATTTTCAAAAATGTTCCCCAAACCCATCGATATATACATCAAAAGAAAGGTCTGTTCAATGCCTATCCACAGGTGAAGACAAAAAGTATCTGCGACATCTGGTTCTTGAGATATTTCAATTCAAAGTTATTCGCATTATTTTCCACCCAACTGCATTTGACTTGCTTTGGATGCTGACATCTCGACAACCAAATGCCGCAAAAATCTGGGGCTGCCAGTGCTCGAAAGGGATTTCACATACCTTTCTATTGGCGTACAACTTGTTGTACAATTCATGACTTCACTTTTTTCGACATTTTAGAAAAAAATCAAGGCTAACCCCTTGCAAAAAAAAATTACATTTTCAAAAATGTTCCCCAAACCCATCGATATATACATCAGAAGAAAGGTCTGTTCAATGCCTATCCACAGGTGAAGACAAAAAGTATCTGCGACATCTGGTTCTTGAGATATTTCAATTCAAAGTTATTGGCATTATTTTCCACCCAACTGCATTTGACTTGCTTTGGATGCTGATATCTTCGCAACCAAACCCCGCAAAAATCTGGGGCTGCCAGTGCTCGAAAGGGATTTCACATACCTTTCTATTGGCGTACAACTTGTTGTACAATTCATGACTTCACTTTTTTCGACATTTTAGAAAAAAATCAAGGCTAACCCCTTGCAAAAAAAAATTACATTTTCAAAAATGTTCCCCAAACCCATCGATATATACATCAGAAGAAAGGTCTGTTCAATGCCTATCCACAGGTGAAGACAAAAAGTATCTGCGACATCTGGTTCTTGAGATATTTCAATTCAAAGTTATTGGCATTATTTTCCACCCAACTGCATTTGACTTGCTTTGGATGCTGATATCTTCGCAACCAAACCCCGCAAAAATCTGGGGCTGCCAGTGCTCGAAAGGGATTTCACATACCTTTCTATTGGCGTACAACTTGTTGTACAATTCATGACTTCACTTTTTTCGACATTTTAGAAAAAAATCAAGGCTAACCCCTTGCAAAAAAAAATTGCATTTTCAAAAATGTTCCCCAAACCCATCGATATATACATCAAAAGAAAGGTCTGTTCAATGCATATCCACAGGTGAAGACAAAAAGTATCTGCGACATCTGGTTCTTGAGATATTTCAATTCAAAGTTATTCGCATTATTTTCCACCCCACTGCATTTGACTTGCTTTGGATGCTGATATCTTCGCAACCAAACCCCGCAAAAATCTGGGGCTGTCAGTGCTCGAAAGGGATTTCACATACCTTTCTATTGGCGTACAACTTGTTGTACAATTCATGACTTCACTTTTTTCGACATTTTAGAAAAAAATCAAGGCTAACCCCTTGCAAAAAAAATTACATTTTCAAAAATGTTCCCCAAACCCATCGATATATACATCAAAAGAAAGGTCTGTTCAATGCCTATCCACAGGTGAAGACAAAAAGTATCTGCGACATCTGGTTCTTGAGATATTTCAATTCAAAGTTATTCGCATTATTTTCCACCCAACTGCATTTGACTTGCTTTGGATGGTGATATCTTCGCAACCAAACCCCGCAAAAATCTGCGGCTGCCAGTGCTCGAAAGGGATTTCACATACCTTTCTATTGGCGTACAACTTGTTGTACAATTCATGACTTCACTTTTTTCGACATTTTAGAAAAAAATCAAGTCTAACCCCTTGCAAAAAAAAATTACATTTTCAAAAATGTTCCCCAAACCCATCGATATATACATCAAAAGAAAGGTCTGTTCAATGCCTATCCACAGGTGAAGACAAAAAGTATCTGCGACATCTGGTTCTTGAGATATTTCAATTCATAGTTATTCGCATTATTTTCCACCCAACTGCATTTGACTTGCTTTGGATGCTGATATCTTCGCAACCAAACCCCGCAAAAATCTGCGGCTGCCAGTGCTCGAAAGGGATTTCACATACCTTTCTATTAGCGTACAACTTGTTGTACAATTCATGACTTCACTTTTTTCGACATTTTAGAAAAAAATCAAGGCTAACCCCTTGCAAAAAAAATTACATTTTCAAAAATGTTCCCCAAACCCATCGATATATACATCAAAAGAAAGGTCTGTTCAATGCCTATCCACAGGTGAAGACAAAAAGTATCTGCGACATCTGGTTCTTGAGATATTTCAATTCAAAGTTATTCGCATTATTTTCCACCCAACTGCATTTGACTTGCTTTGGATGCTGACATCTCGACAACCAAATGCCGCAAAAATCTGGGGCTGCCAGTGCTCGAAAGGGATTTCACATACCTTTCTATTGGCGTACAACTTGTTGTACAATTCATGACTTCACTTTTTTCGACATTTTAGAAAAAAATCAAGGCTAACCCCTTGCAAAAAAAAATTACATTTTCAAAAATGTTCCCCAAACCCATCGATATATACATCAGAAGAAAGGTCTGTTCAATGCCTATCCACAGGTGAAGACAAAAAGTATCTGCGACATCTGGTTCTTGAGATATTTCAATTCAAAGTTATTCGCATTATTTTCCACCCAACTGCATTTGACTTGCTTTGGATGGTGATATCTTCGCAACCAAACCCCGCAAAAATCTGCGGCTGCCAGTGCTCGAAAGGGATTTCACATACCTTTCTATAGGCGTACAACTTGTTGTACAATTCATGACTTCACTTTTTTCGACATTTTAGAAAAAAATCAAGGCTAACCCCTTGCAAAAAAAAATTACATTTTCAAAAATGTTCCCCAAACCCATCGATATATACATCAAAAGAAAGGTCTGTTCAATGCCTATCCACAAGTGAAGACAAAAGTATCTGCGACATCTGGTTCTTGAGATATTTAAATTCAAAGTTATTCGCATTATTTTCCACCCAACTGCATTGGACTTGCTTTGGATGCTGATATCTTCGCAACCAAACCCCGCAAAAATCTGCGGCTGCCAATGCTCGAAAGGGATTTCACATACCTTTCTATTGGCGTACAACTTGTTGCACAATTCATGACTTCACTTTTTTCGACATTTTAGAAAAAAATCAAGGCTAACCCCTTGCAAAAAAAAATTACATTTTCAAAAATGTTCCCCAAACCCATCGATATATACATCAAAAGAAAGGTCTGTTCAATGCCTATCCACAAGTGAAGACAAAAGTATCTGCGACATCTGGTTCTTGAGATATTTCAATTCAAAGTTATTCGCATTATTTTCCACCCAACTGCATTTGACTTGCTTTGGATGCTGACATCTCGACAACCAAACGCCGCAAAAATCTGGGGCTGCCAGTGCTCGAAAGGGATTTCACATACCTTTCTATTGGCGTACAACTTGTTGTACAATTCATGACTTCACTTTTTTCGACATTTTAGAAAAAAATCAAGGCTAACCCCTTGCAAAAAAAAATTACATTTTCAAAAATGTTCCCCAAACCCATCGATATATACATCAAAAGAAAGGTCTGTTCAATACCTATCCACAGCTGGAAACAAAAAGTATCTGCGGCAGCTGGTTCTTGAGATATTTCAATTCAAAGTGATTTGCATTATTTTCCACCCAATTGCATTTGACTTGCTTTGGATGCTGATATCTTCGCAACCAAACCCCGCAAAAATCTGGGGCTGCCAGTGCTCGAAAGGGATTTCACATACCTTTCTATTGGCGTACAACTTGTTGTACAATTCATGACTTCACTTTTTTCGACATTTTAGAAAAAAATCAAGGCTAACCCCTTGCAAAAAAAAATTACATTTTCAAAAATGTTCCCCCCACCCATCGATATATGCATCAAAAGAAAGGTCTGTTCAATGCCTATCCACAGGTGAAGACAAAAGTATCTGCGACATCTGGTTCTTGAGATATTTAAATTCAAAGTTATTCGCATTATTTTCCACCCAACTGCATTGGACTTGCTTTGGATGCTGACATCTCCACAACCAAACGCCGCAAAAATCTGCGGCTGCCAGTGCTCGAAGGGCTTAAAACAAAAAGTATCTGCGACATCTGGTTCTTGAGATATTTAAATTCAAAGTTATTCGCATTATTTTCCACCCAACTGCATTGGACTTGCTTTGGATGCTGACATCTCCACAACCAAACGCCGCAAAAATCTGCGGCTGCCAGTGCTCGAAAGGGATTTCACATACCTTTCTATTGGCGTACAACTTGTTGTACAATTCATGACTTCACTTTTTTCGACATTTTAGAAAAAAATCAAGGCTAACCCCTTGCAAAAAAAAATTACATTTTCAAAAATGTTCCCCCCACCCATCGATATATGCATCAAAAGAAAGGTCTGTTCAATGCCTATCCACAGGTGAAGACAAAAAGTATCTGCGATATCTGGTTCTTGAGATATTTAAATTCAAAGTTATTCGCATTATTTTCCACCCAATTGCATTTGACTTGCTTTGGATGCTGATATCTTCGCAACCAAACTCCGCAAAAATCTGCGGCTGCCAATGCTCGAAAGGGATTTCACATACCTTTCTATTGGCGTACAACTTGTTGTACAATTTATGACTTCACTTTTTTCGACATTTTAGAAAAAAATCAAGGCTAACCCCTTGCAAAAAAAAAATTACATTTTCAAAAATGTTCCCCCAAACCCATCTTTATATACATAAAAAGAAAGGTCTGTTCAATGCCTATCCACAGGTGAAGACAAAAATTATCTGCGACATCTGGTTCTTGAGATATTTCAATTCAAAATTTTGTCTAACCCCAAAAAAAAACGCAAGGTGAAAATGGATGATGTAACAGCAGTACAATTCACATTTCGCACGGGATAATGTATACGGATTTGTAAATTTTCTACCAAATATACAATCCTAAGGAATTCAAAACCAAGCCTCATTAGTTTTGCTCTCTTACATCCATTAGAAGTCTGCTAACTGTTCGAAAATGTCTAAAAAAAATAACGAGTTTGCTATAATGTCAATTTTACATGATTTTCTGCGTCATTTTCGTTTGAAATTTTTCGTTTCACAACATCCACATATTAGGCTGTCTGGAATTCTGAGACTTTTCAAGACTTTAACGAAAATATAATGTTTTGTTTTTCCTATGCTCTTCAGAAACATGCGTGCGAAACACCTGTCAAAAATATAAGGTATCAGAATTAATTTCTATTTAGCTAGATATTTGTACCTTTGTTGCTATTTTTGTTTGTATTGTATACGCATACATACTTATAATTAATTTGCGGAAGAGATTTCTATACAGATTTCTTTTCTTTGAATTGTTTAGTTATCCAATTTGTATTTGTGTTCTAATTTAAGAGAAGAATGCAAAATATGTAAATATTAACGAACTAACGATATCATGAGTGTAGACTGTAAAATTCAGATAAACAAAATATCTATTACTTTTTAATTACCTTCATAAACTATTTTAAGATTATTTTCTCAAATAAAATATTTTCATGGAATTTTCGCAAACTGTTATATTTATTTTTAAGAAAATATTATTTTTCTGTTGGTATATAATGACGTGGAGAACATGGGCCCCACACACATGTGCTCTTAGAATATAAACAGTGAACAGATATATTGTATTTGCATTTTGTGGATTTAGCTGTTTTAATACCTTTATCATTTTTGTTTTGTTTTGCTTCTTGTTATCAGCAAATGATGTTCTACAGTCTTGACTTCGCTATAAAATTAAAATAAATATATATTTTTATTTATTGCTTTCCTACTAGTCAATTCTTTTACGTGTTTTTTTTTTTGTTTGTTGAAAATCCATATAATGTGAAATTTGTATTTTTAATTTAAGCTTCATGTATATCATTCAGAAAATGGCTAACATTTGTGAAGCTTTGTCTCTCTCTCTCCTATGCCCTTTGCCCCCACTTAAAAAATGAGAGATTGCATTTTGTAGACAAAGTACGGGAACGCAGCTATTAGTAAATAAATGACATGACTATTAATTCAATAAAAGAGTAAGCACACTCTTTGAGGTAATTGCAAAAAACTGTTAAAAGGTATCGTTATAGTTTTATGTTTGCCTCTTTTTTAATAATAGGTCACTAAAAGAGCTTTCTGTAAAGCTTTTTTACAAAGCTATTTTTTGTTGTTGTTTACAATGTGCATAGTACACAATATTGAATGTTATAATTTACGCATCTATCAACATTTTAAAACAAAAATTAGTTTTCAGTGCCCCAGTGCCACTTTTTTCAATTTAAAAAACAGTTTTTCCTATGAATTAATTAAACAAAACCCATGAACAATTCTTTTCCTATTGTCACAGTTTTAATTTGTGTTAAATAAAAGTATACTGGGCTATTTTTAAGTACTGTTTGACAGGGTCACTGAGAGTGTATTTGTCTGTATAATGTGCGTATAACGTATACCTATTCCAAGTACAATTAAAAAGAAAATCGCTCACTCATTTTCAAAGTATATATGGAACAAACATTTTTTTTAATCCAAAAATATTTTTTTTTCGAAAATTTTAATGTGCAGTGTTATTAAAATTTTAAGGAACTGCTTGCAATATAAAAATGTCGATCAAAACCGATAGAGTCGTTAATGAGAAATTCGTAAATTAGAAAAATGGTTCTTTGGCAGGGAGACTGTTAAAATGTTAAACAAATTGTTGACCTATACAATAGTCGGCACACAGAATTGTTTTCATCTGTAACCGTTTTCCGAGATAATTAAGCCTTTATATATATATTTTTTTTTTAATGCAAAACTTGCCCTGTACGAGTATGTAGTTACGTCCACTGGTGACCATCGTTATATCTCAACAAACAAAGATTATTGCGCTTGATATTTCAAAAGAATTTGATAGAATTTATGCATTTTGTATCGATGAATCTCTTATTCGTTGGATTAGAAATTACCTTTCGTATATCTCAATACAAGTTACACTGGACGGTTTCAAGTCCGAATTTCATAAAATAAATGCTGGTTTTTCATTTTCATCAATGATCTCTTGTCTGATACTGCTAATGCAATGTATGGGCTTGCTGACGAAAGTACCCTCAGCTTTTTATATTCGTTTCAAAATTCACAACCATTAAATTCTGATCTCGGCAACTGAGTCCAATGTGGAATAAAAAACCGCGTAGAAATGAATGCTTCAAAAACTCAGTGCTGTCTTTTGTCGTTAAAGCAGAACCCACTCCCCATCCATGAGTGGCGCACTTGCATTGAGAAACGGATCAGCTTTCAGACTATGGTATGTTCGTCACATACCACTTCTTGTAAAATAACCATGGAAGAAATTTTTCTGTAATCTATAAGGCCAAAGCTTCAGTATAACTCTCACATAAAGCCGAAGGGCTTCTAGGAATGCTCATCAGCTTACCCTTGAGCCCAACTTCAGACTGTCAAATACAGAAATTCTTTCTTTAGTCGTACAACAAGAATGTGGAATGCTTTACCAGGCTATATTTTTCCCTCCCATTTTGAAATTCTGAACTTCAAAACTAATATACTTACATCGGTATCTCCTAATATACCCTTCCCTATTTTCTCACTCATCATACATGCAATCATGACTTGATCATAATATGGGTAGACAAAACCCCTTTAGTGCGCGCATAGTTACAAAATATCCCAAGTTAAACATATTGTCGGCCCTGTGTCTAATATGGAGTATCCCTGTAACTAACCCTAGGTAGCTTTTAACTACAATCGGCATGTTCAGCGCAAGTTTCTAAAAAAAAACAGACACTGTTCAGAAAAAATGAACTGATCTTTTGACAGTAGGTTTGACAGTTCCTGATCGAATGCTATTTAATAAGAGTCACAAAATCTACCTATCTAGAACTTATTTGCTGAGAGCAATTCAACAAAAAAAAGTCCCCCAACTTGCAAATAAAAAATGTACATCGAATAGGAAATCCCTGGCCTGGTTCAATTTCCAAGAAAAAAATGTAAAAGATGAAAAAAAAAATAATCTTATTGGTCTTTAAATTACCACACACAAGTTTCCCCATTCACACATATCGATATTAGTTTGTTGAGAATTGCAAAGCTTCCATTCATAGAGTGATTTCCCATCCACACTGCAGTGAGTACTACATAAATATGTTTAGCTCAAAGTCCGTCAGTGGAATCGGTGACGCGACTCAACCCGCCAACCAATTCAGCAAATCTATCATAAATGATCAACTAACTGTCAATTGCAATTGATTTCGAAAATTAAGAAGCGAACCAGAAAAAATCATTCATCCACACACATAAAGATGCGACCCTATAAATCTAATTGGAACCGGAGCGACGCGACGACGGCGAACACGACGACGCGACGCACGCAACGACCAGCTTCATAGCTTGTGTATATAGACTAACTTGAATTAAACCAAATGCTTCTGCTTTGCCATGCGAATCAATTTATTTAATAAAAAAAAATTTGAATATTGGTCTCACCTATTTAAGCAGACTGTGATGGTTTTTTGTGTGGCAGAAGTGCGGTCACTGATCATGTGGTTTAGCGTACGCGCCAAGTAATATCGTAATTAGAATGTTTGGGATTCTACAAGTGAAAAGTTAACGATGTGTTATTGACTTAAAACGAACAGTAGCGCCACCCATTTACCATAATAAATATGATTGTTTTGTAATAATTTAATATATGTATGTATGTATGTAACTAGCTTATTTGTTAGAAAATTGAAATGATAGGGTAGCAAAGCAAAGTAAATTGCTAGCGGAATAGAAGGGGCCGATGTTTGGTTAAAATATCTATCAGAAATAAGTACATATAATTGATTTGAGCTTGAGTTTTTGCTACCCTTTCACCAGATTCCATTGGAGTTTACGTAAGAGATTGTAATTTATTTTGTTTAAGATTTGGATCGATAATAAATTTATTGAAAGCGCAACACAATTGGTAAATAATTTTGAAGGTTCTGTGGAAATATTATTTCAATCAATGTTCACATTCAACAAATATTAATAAATGGAAGGGCCTGTATTTGTGTTGTCAATTTACTAAACATTAATTGACCAGCTGTCAAACAATTGGCTTTTCCATTGGAAAGTTTACTAGAATGTTTTTTTGGTCAAGATCGAATCGATAAATTAATTGGGATGTTGGTCAAAAAAAAAAACTGATTTGATTTTTGTATTAATATTGTGTTGTAAAGGGTGTTTTTTTTAGAGGTATGGAACTATAGAATTAAATAGAACACAGATAAATTTTATTATTTGCTATAACATTGGCGTTTTTTGAAATATAATTCTTAGTCCATTTTTGTTTTCGATTCGCAATTTTAGTTCATTTTTCATTTTCAACGAAACAAAATGGCTGTCAATGAAAAAGGTGCTGCCAACCTAAAGTTCTATACCTTTACAAAAAAAACACCTTCTATTACAAGGCAATTCAATTAAGTTAATTATTTTGGGATCTGTGTATTTGCGATTGTAGGTACAATAGGGCAAGTTTTGCATTTAATTAAAAATACCCTGGACTGAAGGCTGCGATGTGTAATCTAATCATCTTATTGTATACAGTACGATTTATAGAAAAGTGTATGTAAGAGTATATTACAAAATGTATTTGTACTTTTGTCATAGATATATACCATATTTAATAATGAAAAATAATTTTTATAATTCAATAATTTTTATTTACATACATTTTTCTAACAAGTTGGCCAATCATAAACGTCAAATTTCAACCAGAAAGTCTTGAAATGTTTATTTGTGTTTTCGTAACTTCATTCACCTACATTTCTACATCCGTCAATAAATCTGTGAAAAAGACAAAAGACGAAACAACAAAAAAAAGGACATATATGTCTGCTTTTACATGGCTGCGATTTTTAAGCGTTGAATCTAGTTTCTTTTCCTTTCGGTTCCAATAATGCTTTTACACGAATGCGATTTTTAACAAAAGTTTACTTTGTTCAAGTGAGAGGAATAATACCTCCGCTTTCCTTACTCCACTTAAACGTAAGGTAGTTTGCTGAAAAAAAACTAGAAGAAACGATAACTGCAATTTTTTTTCAAACTCAGCACGTGCTTAAAAATCGCAGGCTCAAATTGCAAGGTGTAACATCAGTCTAATCGGCTTCGGTTTTACGTAAATGGTACATTTATTTACTTCGTAGATTTTTTAAATGGTTGGTGATATTGGTAAAGGGTGTTTTAAAAGGTAAAAAAGTTCTTCCCAAATTCACGAACCTTTTTTTAACAATTCCTTATCAAATATCCTAACCATTTTAAGAAATAAAGGAAGAATGCTAAATCCCTTAACAAAATGGCGTGCAATACTTCTTTAACGTAATTTTCAATTTTACCGAGACTTTTGATGTTTTGAATTTTGCCGAGAGTTTTGATGTTTAAAAATCAACAAAATATTACCATAAAAGTAAGTATGGTCTACATTTTGGGCAAACGAAATTTTGGAACATGGAACTATTTTTTTTTATATTTGACTTTCTCATTTACGGGTTTTGATCAAAATTTTAATCCAACCGTACCTTCAATTTCTAAATAATTCTGCAAATTAAAATTAATTTTTTTTTTTGGATTTCTAAAAAAAATGTATAATGTATTATTGACATTTTGACTTTTTTTTTCTTCTGCCTTCTAGGCAGATTAATTCAATTTAAATAACCAAAATTAAAGTCAAATAAATTTTTAATTAATTGAGTTTTGAACGCGGAAACAGAAACAATGCCAAGAGTACATTGAACTTGAACCTACCAAAATTTAAAGCAATTAGCAGAGCTGAAATGATTGAAATCCGTATATGCATTTTATTTGCGAAATTCTTTCTATAATTACTCACACAGTTGGATGTGTTCATTATACATTTAAATATAAATAGGTATCTGTGAAATTAAATTCAATTTAAAAATAAAGCCAAAAAAATTATATTTAAAAACGAATTCGAAAGAAACAATACAAAAAATTGTGTCAAAGACCTAATAATTTTTTTTTCAAGAATATGCTCTGGGACATAACCTTTTACAGGTACTAAGATCACATGATCGCTATGTTTGTTTTGTTAATCTGCCGTTTTGTTTTCGAACTGCTTAGTAATATTCATTATTTAAGAAATATCTTTCATCTTGAATTCTAAACCATATTAACACCCTTCAACATTAAGGGCAATAACATGCGATCGACAAACCTGCTCAACAAATTTTATGTATTCCATCAAAACACAAATTTTAAAAATTTTACATTATTAGCTTATGTTATCAGTGCACGTTCTTCAATAAATATAAAAGAATTTCTCATCTAGATACAACGTATCAGAAATTCTTATCATCTAAAGATTAGTAAAAATTGTTTCAAATGTTTTAACTTTTAAGTGATAGAGATAATTATCTAAAAATAAATTAGGCTAACTATAGTAATAAACTAGGCAATGGCTGATAATTCAGTGTTGCTCAATCTAAAAAATACTTTAGCCAATTTATCGACATTAGGTGTTCTTTTTTTTGGTCAAAGCAGGGCATTGTGATAACAGGAAAATGTATTTGTTCATTTTTAACTTAGATACACGAGAGTGACACAAGCTGTGTTTGTTTTTCTTCATCAGACTCAGATCAGGTTAAAATTACCAAATACGTTCAGCAGAAAGTTAAACGCGCCCAATTTTGAACGTATGAATTGACAGATTTCAAGTGTGCGTTTCACGTATTTTTTTGATTTAGCACTGAGCAGAACCTGCTGGAACATAGTAGAGCTCTCAGTTTTTTTTTTTATGAGAACTGAACTGTCATATGATTTTTTCTGCGTGGATCAGCTTTCTGTGCAATTTGCCCGTAATTTTATTTTGAGCTCATATACCGTGCTCTGAAGTGTAAGCAACGAAAAAATATCAGTTTTTGACAGCTCAGTTTCCTGCTCTGAGCTCAACAAAAAAAGAATAATGCTTACGTTACTTTAAAAATCATTACTGAACCACTAAAAATTAAAAAAATCAAAAGCACCAAATTTTCGTAGTTTTTCACAGAAGAGATCGCTCATGACAGAGCAAAATATTTCCCCAGGCTGGGAGCTTTAGTTCAAGAAATTTCCTTGGACAAAATTATGAAGACTGCAAATGAAGGAAAAAAGAAAAAATAAACAATACATAAGCTGCCAGTTGCCATGTGTATCATTACCAAAGTTGAAAATAATGTGCGATAGCAAATTGGTTACCTACTAAAAAATAATTTTACGGAAAACTTTAATAAACATTTTCAAAAGTACACTTTTATTTTGACGTTTAAAAAATTGCACGTACTTTTGTGAAACATGGTTTCTCTCTGAGAGATTTTTACCCCCACTGTTGCAGAAATGACAGTCTTCACAATTTTGTGCACTAAGTTCGGGAACCAACCAACCCAAATTTCATAAATTTCACAACATTGGGGAAGAGAAAGATTTGGCAATCTGGCCAGCCAGTTCTCTAGCCTGTGTGTGAGCAGATGCTTCCTCCCAATGGAACTAGGACTAAAAATCCAATCCAAATGGTCTAAGTTGTATGACGGGAACCAAACGCTTATATATGGTGCACCCAGACGAAAAAAAAATAAACACCAAATTCAGGTTGCGTTAAAACAGCAGAACGTGATTGCTTCATTGCTTGTTATTAACAATTTTTCTAAATGTCAAAGTACAATGACATTTGGCTCCATTTCTACAAAAAAATATGGTCTATTCCATTTGCATAAAAATGCATATTTTCAAATCTGGTAGAGGAGCTAAAAGGGCAAAACCAATTGGCTTTAAATTAATTTATAAAAGTAAAATATTGACATGCACTAGCTTAAACATGTGTCATAAGACTTCCAGATCAGTAATCCACCACAACAGCAAAAAATATAATAAAAAAATAAAACTTGATACCAAAGGTCTTAATAAAAAGCAACAGCTCGCTAACAGGTACAGTTTATACAAAAAAAAATTACCCAATACCAATGTGCATACTTCTCTTTAGATTTCAGATAGAAATTCACAAAAAAAAACTAATAATTCAGTAAATATTACAGCCATCACTATCAGACACTTAAAGCTGTCAACATAATGCCGACTAATCAATTGTTTGCAATTCATAAAAAAAAATAATAATCAATATCTATGGAAAATAAGTAAACTAAGCGTATCGTTTTAATAACTTTGTTTACTTTTGGTACATCAAACCAAAAAAAAAAATAATTTAGTCTTTTTTTTTTGTAATTGCAATTATTTATTAACAAAATAAAACCACAATATAAAAATGACAATTTCCCGACTTTACAACAGTGTCGGCAGAAATGATTATGTCAGCGATGGCGTTATGGCTTATTGAAAGTTTGTCTAACTTGGCGTCGGTCAGTGATATTATTAATAAAAAAAAATTTAAATTGATCGCAATTGTATTAAATTACTCTAAGAATAACCTCAAAAACCACAATTTCTTGGTTTTGTTGTTGCTGGAGAAATTAATTGTAATAGAATTGACAATGAACAGAAATGACGTTACAGAATTGAAAATTTATATTTGTAGTTTATTATATTGATTAATTTTTCGGAGTATGTAAATGAATTTAGTGCGTCAGAAGGCCAATATATGTATGTATGTCATGTCTCACTAAAGCTAATATAAGGAAAATGTCAAATTTACTTAGATGGCTGAAGTACAAAAAATCGTTTTTGTCATAATAGGGGTTTTTCTTTTTTAGTTCAGAGCAGAGTCTGAGTTGTCAAACAATTTGTTTGTGTTTCTCTTTAACTCAGAGCATACAGAGCTCCAAATGTGTGTTTCTTTTTTCGTTCTGAACATGTGTACATCGCACTCGACGTGCTCGCACATAATTGTCTGAGCATGTGAGTAAATTGCTGAACGCACCAAATGATATCTTTGTGTTCAAACCCTGTTCGGTGCTCTGCTCTGAACGAAAAAAGAAAAACGCCTAATGTAAGTCGATATGTGATTACATCCTGTAGGTCGAGGTAATGCCCAGGTTGATTTAAATTTCGTTCTATATTTGTTTGTAAATTAAAAAATTACTCCTCTTCGCACAAGATCCCAACGTTTGGAAATGCCTTTAAAACAAAAAGTAATTGAAAGAAAAGGCGCTCTCTGGGTTTGCATATGAACATATTTATAGGAAAAATATATAAGAAATGTAATAGAACGTCATCATGACAGGGGTTAAATGAAATTGTCATAAAAATCAGAAATTTAAATACTTAGAAGTTGAACGTAATTTATATTGAAGACATATGGCCTTTTCGATTGGTAACTCGGAACCGTTCGATGTCGTGTAAACTGTTCTGAAAGTGTTCTATTGACATCCAGTTCTTCGCCTGAAAAGAAAAGAAAACGATTCTGGATTTCATTTCAGAATCGAAATCAGAATTACTCACACATTCAAACACAACTAGTTGTCAAAGGTGTAGAACGGCATTTAATGTAAATAGAAATTACAATTTAATTTCAAATTTAAAATGTATTGCCAGAAGAATTTAACATTTTAATAAAAGAATATTAAAAATACAATAACCAAAGAAATAAAAATGGATTTTAATATTTCCACAAACGAATTTTTATTGTCTTCTTGTTTTACATCATGTTTACAAATTACAATTGGGAAAAAACTTCAGAATCAAGTTGGATGTGTTCGTTTGTTTTATTGGTATTCTGGACCGGAGTGTTCTTCCGAATTGTCAATCGAAAAGTCCAATAGTCGACTTACAAGTTAGTCAAGCTTGTGGTTTCTGATTGGCCAGCTGCCAAAAAAAAAATTCTTTTAATTTGACAGCTGGCCAAAAAATTCGCCCAGTGGAAAGAACTAACAAAAATATAATAACGTAGTAAAAAGTCACAATATTAGCAGTCGCAATTTATAAACATGTTAGAGGGAGAGATACATATATATATAGACAGATTTCAATGGTCACCATCAGAAGTACGCATTGCGCTTGACAGAAACTTAACTAGCTTTTAAGTCGACTACGTCCTTCTGGGCGAACTTTTGTACCCTTAGCTCATTAAAAAAGTGTTTTATGGTTCTTTTTCGGTCAGATTTATTTTTTTGTCAAAAAAAAATTCTTTTTAGCTTAGTTACCTCAGCTTGTGTTTCGTTTTTTAATCAGAGCTAGCTCAGAACGCCCTCTATAAGTTTAGAATAAAATGACTGATCCAACAGCAGAACTATGTAACTTCATTCTACTTTCGCATCGTAAGGAAGTTAACGAAATCTCTCCGTCAATGATTTCAAAAGATCTTTTTGACATTACTGTGTACGTTCAAACTAAGAACCATCAAAAGGAAGAAAAATGTCCTGTAACTAGTTGCTCTGTGTGAAAGTGGACTTACTCTATTCGCTCAGATTCTGCTCTATTTTATATGTTTCGTAGAAAGTACTCATTTTTTCGATCAGAGTTGTCAATCTAGCATTCTTGTTTCAAACTGGAAATTTGATGAAAACGTCATCATGATGTAAAATGATGGACACAACTCCAACAAAAATCTTTTATTACAAAAAAATATTTCTTTAAACCAATTATGTAGCATTTACACGAGTAAAAATTAACAAAATTTCTTTTAGAAAAAAAAAGGTATCCATTTAAAATTAAAGTGGTGTTCTGATGCTCTGGCAAAAATGTACAAGCAAATTCTTTATTGCACAATAATGTTAGAACAATATTTAAACGACATGTAAATGGTTAAACTAAGGCCTCACAGATGTCATTATTTATGGCAGAGCTAGGACCATCAAATCTTGCGCAGTTCTCCGCTTTTAAACACAAAATTAAAATAATCGCACAAACATAATTTCCGCAAGATTACGGGCACGTTTGTAATTTCCGTTACTTTTTTAAATTTTATTTATTGAATCCAATTACACGCCATCTTTAAATCCCCCTAAATGTATGCAACTATTTTCTTAGCATGACACACAAAGGCGACAACAGTTTGACATTCATAGAAAGTACATTTTTTTATTATTTACGTTACAATTCAAATTTATTTAAGTTTTTTTTTTATAATTTTTATTTATTGTATTTTTTCTTTTATTTTCAGGTGATTTTGGCAGCTACCAGTTCTACCAATTCATCCTACACATTCTATCAGCCTTGCTCGCTGGTTTGCATATGCTATCATTAGTAACTGTCGCCGCTGTTCCCGAACATAGATGCTACATCGAAGGTGTTGACAATAGCACCAATTACGCTCCCTGGAACTCATCAGAGATACTATCAGCCATTCCTTTGAAGCCATCTGGTGAACTAGACTCCTGTCATATGTTCGACGGATTAAACAATACAGTCAAGTGTCAGTCGTATGTTTATGACAGAACCTACTATCAATCATCCCGAACCATCGAATGGAATTTCGTGTGTGGTGACCGCTGGTTGGGTTCCATTGCCCAAACCATGTACATGTTGGGTGTCTTCACCGGAGCTGTTGTCTTGGGAAGATTGGCCGATAAAGTTGGACGAAAAACTGTATATTGCTGGTCGGCATTGTTGCAATTGATTTTGGGCGTTGGAGTTGCATTCGTACCGGAATACCATGCGTTTTTGTTTGTTCGATTCCTGTTGGGCATCTTCGGTTCGGCGGGATCTTACATCACTGGATTTGTACTCACAATGGAATTGGTTGGATTGAGCAAAAGAACATCTTGTGGTATAAGTTTTCAAGGTGTATTTGCAGGAGGAATTATGCTTGTTGCTGGATGGGGGGCACTTATCAAAGATAGGCAGGTCCTTCAAATTGTTTATGGACTTCATGCACTACTCTTGGTCCCACACTGGTGGTTGATGGATGAATCTCCACGATGGCTTTGGGCACAGGGTCGAGCCACCGAAGCAGTGAACATAGTAGCTAAAGGTCTTAGGATAAATGGATCTGGTATTCCTGTTGACAAGGACTACTACATTCAAAAGTCGAAAATGCAAGCAAGTCTAGAAACGAAATCCTCAGCCGGCATGACAGACCTCTTCAAAACTCCTAATCTTCGAATGAAAACTTTGAATGTCTGCCTTTGTTGGTTTGCCAACTCAATTGTCTACTATGGCCTGTCTCTGAGTGCCGGAAAACTCTACGGAAATCCCTTCCTCATTTTGTTCATCATGGGATTGGTTGAGTTCCCCAGTTACATTACAATCATATTTGTCCTCGACAAATTGGGCAGACGTTCAATAACAAGTACTCTAATGTTGGGTGGAGGAATTTGCTGCATCGTTGCTGCATATGTTTTGCAGGGAAGCACCACATCAACAGCCATCGTCATGATTGGCAAACTCTTCATTGCTGGATCATTTGCTGTGATTTACAATTATTCAGCCGAACTGTTTCCAACTGTAGTCCGAAACTCAGCAATGGGACTGGGCTCGATGTGTGCTCGTTTCGCTGGAGCCCTTACACCTCTAATAACCTTGTTGGATTCATTCGATCCAAAGATTCCTGCAGTCGTTTTCGGAGTGATTTCATTGCTGTCCGGTTTCTGGGTAATGTTTCTGCCAGAGACAATGAATCAGCCAATGCCAGAATCCATCGAAGATGGTGAGAACTTCGGCAAGGGAGATACTTGGTTCAGCCAGTGTGCAGGAAGAAAACCAAGCTACCCAGAGGATGATCCTGAGCATATGGTGCCACTTAAAGACATCGATCGCAAATGAACAGAACATGAGAGAAGAGATTTTGTTTTTTCGTAGTGTTGGTAGAAACTTAATACTCTACAGATGTAAAATTTGTTAACTGCTTTATTATTATTTAAAATATTTCATTTTTGTTTATGTTGTTTGTTTTAATTTTGTACAAAAAAAACTTACATGTTTGGACTTTGAAATTGTTAAATGTTTAAAGTAAAAGTTCAAACTTGATTTCCTTATGTGTATTAACAGAACATTCCAAAATTATTACCAAAACTTTGTTAGAACATTTTTTATAAACACATACATAAATAATATGTATTGCATGTAGCCAATTTCATTTTTGTGCATTATAGTAGAGTTTATTATAATTATAAATTATTAATGTTAGGTAAATATAATTTTATCATCATACAATAGAAAATATAATAAATAAAAATATAGATTGTGTTAATTATTTGTTGTTTTCATTCGGTAACTGTACAAAAATTTAAAAGTTTACATACTCAAACGTTAATGAAAAACATTAAAGATTTTGTGGTTTTGATAAAGGAGATTTTTAAACAGATATCCAACGCAACTCTTTTAAATGTTATGTAGTTTTTGATTGGATTTTGGCAGTATTTCTCCTCTTTTTCGATTCCAATCGAATATGAAAAATGACATTGAAAAAATTACGCATACACACCGAGATCGCCAAAGAAAAAATGGTTTCTTCAAACATTTATTACTTTGCAAACAAAAACATTCAACCAAATTATAAAAATTCCAAACCGATCGACCAGGCGAGCATGAACCATAGAAAGTATTTTCGCCAAAACGATCAAAAAATCAACCAAACAAGGTACAACAACATCATTACTTTACTCTGTCTTTCTTTCGCTCACACATTTTTCTCAAGCTCAGTCCAAATGCATACATACTTCTCCTCTCATGTGCCTTGTCCATGTCGAATCTTAAAAAAAAAACAACCCAGGCGAGCGCTAGTTAAAAATTTCGATTTGCCTACCAGGCGCTCATGAACTGTAGGAAGTTTGTTTCTATTTTGTTTTGCAAAACGCACTCACACTCTGTTACTACTGCTTTCCCGCCAAAATAAACAAAATCTGTGCACATACAACGCGACAAAAGTAAAAAATTTCGTTCTGCCTACCAGGCGCTCATGAACTGTAGGAAGATTGGTTTTATTTAGTTTTGCAAAACGAACTCACACAGCCAAAGAAGGTACAATACGAGCGCTAGTCAAAAATACCATTACCAACATATATGAGTAATTTGCAAAAATAAAACTCGTATACCTACTGCTTTCTTATGCGCGCCTGGTAGATTTGTGAAATTTGAAAGAAAAATAAAACTCATTACACTCTGTCTTTCTTTCGCTTACACATTTTTCTCAAGATCAGCTCAAATGCATACCTACTACTCCCCTCGTATGTCTTGCCCATGACGAATCTTAAAAAAAGCGCGAAACTCGTATACCTACTGCTTTCTTATGGGCGCCTGGTAGATTTCTTAAATTTGAAAGAAAAATAAAATGATGAGTGAGTGTTTCACAAAACGTATGCGAGTGGTTTTTGGTTGGATGTGTGTGAAGCTGATTTTCATTGCATTATAGATTATACCATTACCAACATATATGAGTAATTTGCAAAAATAAAACTCGTATACCTACTGCTTTCTTATGGGCGCCTGGTAGATTTCTTAAATTTGAAGGAAAAATAAAACTGACAAAAATGATGATACAGTGGGGACGTGTGTCGCAAAACGTATGTGCGTGAAAAGCAGATACAGTCTTGCCAAGAAGTTCCCATGTTGAAAATGTAATTTAGTATGTTTTTGAGAATTAAAAAAAAATGATGGTGACATTTCAGGCACAATATTAATAAAAATGTCTGTCTGTTCATTTCTATTTAGAACTAAAAACCTGCAATGCATGTTTGTGGGAATATCGACATTCAAACTCAGTTAATAAGTTGGGTCGAAAATCATTAAAATCACTGGATATATTTCCGGACCATACTACATATATCGATGGTTGAGTTTGGGGAACTCTGTGATTTTTTTCGAAATTTTTGAAGAACAGAATATGATATATATATAAATTTAATTGAATTCCATATATATTCAAAGAAAATGAATTTCAAATCAAATTTGTATATATGTATGTATTTAATAGGTCTAGATAAAATTAATTCTTTCAGAGTTTATACTTTTTATATTTTTCATAATTAGTGTAAGTCGGCAACGCAAACACTCAACCAAATTATAAAAATTCCAAACCTATTGACCAGGCGAGCATGAACCATAGAAAGTATTTTTGCTAAAACTTGATCAAACAATCAACCAAACAAGGTACAACCACATCATTACTTTACTCTGTCTTTCTGTCGCACACATTTTTCTCAAGACTCAAATGCATACCTACTTCTCCTCTCATGTACCTTGCCGTATGTCGAATCTTAAGAAAAAACCAACCAGGCGAGCGCTAGTTAAAAATACCATTACCAACATATATGAGTAATTAGCAAAAATAAAACTCGTATACCTACTGCTTTCTTATGCGCGCCTGGTAGATTTGTGAAATTTGATAGAAAAATAAAACTCATTACACTCTGTCTTTCTTTCGCTTACACATTTTTCTCAAGATCAGCTCAAATGCATACCTACTACTCCCCTCGTATGTCTTGCCCATGACGAATCTTAAAAAAAGCGCGAAACTCGTATACCTACTGCTTTCTTATGGGCGCCTGGTAGATTTCTTAAATTTGAAAGAAAAATAAAATGATGAGTGAGTGTTTCACAAAACGTATGCGAGTGGTTTTTGGTTGGATGTGTGTGAAGCTGATTTTCATGGCATAATAGATTATACCATTACCAACATATATGAGTAATTTGCAAAAATAAAACTCGTATACCTACTGCTTTCTTATGAGCGCCTGGTAGATTTGTGAAATTTGAAAGAAAAATAAAACTCATTACTCTGTCCTTCTTTCGCTTACACATTTTTCTCAAGCTGAGCTCAAATGCATACCTACTACTCCCCTCATATGTCTTGCCCATGTCGAATCTTAAAAAAAGCGCGAAACTCGTATACCTACTGCTTTCTTATGGGCGCCTGGTAGATTTCTTAAATTTGAAACAAAAATAAAATGATGAGTGAGTGTTTCACAAAACGTTTGCGAGTGGTTTTTGGTTGGATGTGTGTGAAGCTGATTTTCATTGCATTATAGATTATACCATTACCAACATATATGAGTAATTTGCAAAAATAAAACTCGTATACCTACTGCTTTCTTATGGGCGCCTGGTAGATTTCTTAAATTTGAAGGAAAAATAAAACTGACAAAAATGATGATACAGTGGGTACGTGTTTCGCAGAAGTTGCCAAGAAGTTCCCATGTTGAAAATGTAATTTAGTATGTTTTTGAGAATTAAAAAAAAAATGATGGTGACATTTCAGGCACAATATTAATAAAAATGTCTGTCTGTTCATTTCTATTTAGAACTAAAAACCTGCAATGCATGTTTGTGGGAATATCGACATTCAAACTCAGTTAATAAGTTGGGTCGAAAATCATTAAAATCACTGTATATATTTCGGGACCATACTACATCTGTCGATGGTTGGGTTTGGGGAACTCTGTGATTTTTTTTCGAAAATTTTGAAGAACAGAATATGATATATATATAAATTTAATTGAATTCCATATATATTCAAAGAAAATGAATTTCAAATCAAATTTGTATATATGTATGTATTTAATAGGTCTAGATAAAATTAATTCTTTCTGAGTTTATCCTTTTTATATTTTTCATAATTAGTGTAAAAACCAACCAGGCGAGCGCGAAACTCGTATACCTACTGCTTTCTTATGCGCGCCTGGTAGATTTGTGAAATTTGAAAGAAAAATAAAACTCATTACACTCTGTCTTTCTTTCGCTTACACATTTTTCTCAAGATCAGCTCAAATGCATACCTACTACTCACCTCGTATGTCTTGCCCATGACGAATCTTAAAAAAAGCGCGAAACTCGTATACCTACTGCTTTCTTATGGGCGCCTGGTAGATTTCTTAAATTTGAAAGAAAAATAAAATGATGAGTGAGTGTTTCACAAAACGTATGCGAGTGGTTTTTGGTTGGATGTGTGTGAAGCTGATTTTCATGGCATAATAGATTATACCATTACCAACATATATGAGTAATTTGCAAAAATAAAACTCGTATACCTACTGCTTTCTTATGGGCGCCTGGTAGATTTGTTAAATTTGAAGGAAACTGACAAAAATGATGATACAGTGGGTACGTGTTTCGCAAAACGTATGTGCGTGAAAAGCAGATACAGTCTTGCCAAGAAGTTCCCATGTTGAAAATGTAATTTAGTATGTTTTTGAGAATTAAAAAAAAATGATGGTGACATTTTGGGCACAATATTAATAAAAATGTCTGTCTGTTCATTGTCTATTTAGAACTAAGAACCTACGATGCATGTTTGAGGGAATATCGACATTCAAAGTCAGTTTAATAAGTTGGGTCGAAAATCAATAAAATCACTGGATATATTTCGGGACCATACATACATTTATCGATGGTTAGGTTTGGGGAACTCTGTGATTTTTTTCGAAAATTTTGAAGAACAGAATATGATATATATATATATATTTAATTGAATTCCATATATATTCAAATAAAATGAATTTCAAATCAAATTTATATATGTGTATTTAATAGGTATAGATAAAATTGATTCTTTCTGAGTTTATCCTTTTTATATTTTTCATAATTAGTGTAAAAACCAACCAGTCGAGCGCGAAACTCGTATACCTACTGCTTTCTTATGCGCGCCTGGTAGATTTGTGAAATTTGAAAGAAAAATAAAACTCATTACTTTACTCTGTCTTTCTTTCGCTCACACATTTTTCTCAAGCTCAGCTCAAATGCATACCTACTACTCCCCTCATATTTCTTGCCCATGTCGAATCTTAAAAAAACCCTACCAGGCGAGCGCTATTTAAAAATTTCGATTTGCCTACCAGGCGCTCATGAACTGTAGGAAGTTTGTTTCTATTTTGTTTTGCAAAACGAACTCACACAGCCAAAGAAGGTACAATACCATCTAAATCCTACCAAGAGCTTGGCTCTGTCTCTTTTTCATTCACACATCAATTGTTAATTATTGTGTGTGTTGAATATGTTTGCTTATCAGTGTTTGTGTTTGGTTTTTGGTTGGATGTGGGTGGAACTAATATTCTTTCATTGCATTATAGATTACACAAATACTAACATATATGAGTAATTTGAAAAAATAAAACTCGTATACCTACTGCTTTCTTATGGGCGCCTGGTAGATTTCTTAAATTTGAAACAAAAATAAAATGATGAGTGAGTGTTTCACAAAACGTATGCGAGTGGTTTTTGGTTGGATGTATGTGAAGCTGATTTTCATTGCATTATAGATTATACCATTACCAACATATATGAGTAATTTGCAAAAATAAAACTCGTATACCTACTGCTTTCTTATGCGCGCCTGGTAGATTTCTTAAATTTGAAAGAAAGATCAACTCAATCTTCCTCAAACTCCCCTCATATGCCTTGCCCATGTCGAATCTAAAAAAAATCCCTACCAGGCGAGCGCGAAACTGGTATACCTACTGCTTTCTTATGGGCGCCTGGTAGATTTCTTAAATTTGAAAGAAAAATAAAATGATGCGTGACGTGTTTCACAAAACGTATGCGAGTGAAAAGAAGATACAGTCTTGCCAAGAAGTTCCCTGCTGAAAATGTAATTTAGTAGGTTTTTGAGAATTTAAAAAAAATGATGGTGACATTTTGGGCACAATATTAATAAAAATGTCTGTCTGTTCATTGTCTATTTAGAACTAAGAACCTACGATGCATGTTTGAGGGAATATCGACATTCAAAGTCAGTTTAATAAGTTGGGTCGAAAATCAATAAAATCACTGGATATATTTCGGGACCATACATACATTTATGGATGGTTGGGTTTGGGGAACTCGGTGATTTTTTTCGAAAATTTTGAAGAACAGAATATGATACAAACTATGGTCATCAACTAATTTTCGACAGAGAATTTTCGGTACTTACTTTTTATTCTGGAGAAAATTGTGTTACCAAAGGGAATTCCATTTTTTCGTATGTTAGTATGCAAATGTCGATTCTGTTCTGTATTGGCGTACCTAATTTCCAAAGATCGTTTTGTACATTATTGCCAATATCTTTATGACCGAAAATATATTGTCGGTCTATGAAGTATGTTCTGATCCGAGAAAAAATTGTTTTGGGTAGCAAATGAAATACAAGTTTGGTTTTAAACAATAACTATTATGTTTGTTCTTTTATTATCGTCATTATAATATAATGTACTTGTTTTTTTTGTTGTTAATTCTAATTAATTAATTTTACTTATTATCATAAGTTTTCTGTTTTTTCTTAAGTCATTGTATGTGTTTAGTATGTAGGTTCGGTATATCCTTATTTATCTATATTTGAATTCATTTTAAATTAGTTAGTCCTTGTTATACACGGTGTTAGTCCTATTTGAATATCTCTGCCAAACGGACATAAAGATGACATATATAAAATATACATTTAGATTTAAATTTAATTGAATTCCATATATATTCAAATAAAATGAATTTCAAATCCAATTTATATATATATATATGTGTATTTAATAGGTATAGATAAAATTGATTCTTTCTGAGTGTATCTTTTTTATATTTTTCATAATTAGAGTATTACATCGACTTCAGCAGCATTGTTTTTTTTATTATTCATTTAGATACAATACCTACATACTTTATTTTGCTTTAATTGGTTTTGTTTAACACGAAGTACAGTAAAAGCCATACATGAATTAGTTAAGTATTAAAAAAAATATTTATTTACATTACATTTATACATTGACCTTTTTTTTATTTTGGAATAATGGCGATACTATCCATTAAGAAGTGTTCTAATTTTTAAAAGTCATTCAAAGATTGTATATGGAGTTTGATTAAATAGTTAGAGTTACCTAGCTGATTTTTTTAGGAATATTAAACGAAAATTATTTTTTTTTTTGTTAAAGCAGTTTTTTCACTTTATAAGTTTTTGTCTTAAGGAAATTTCAGATACGTTTGTAGTAACATATAATTTAAAATTTGTATAGGTACCTACGAATATATGAAAACAAAAATCTCTGAAATAAAATAATAAATATTGTATTTCCGACAAAACAAGTCCTTCTAAAACTACAGAACAAACAATACTTAATCCATGTTTTTAAAGCATTTGATGAGTTAATGATTTTGAAGAAAAAATATGCAAGCTTGTCAAGATTAGTCACATTATGCAAAGGGCTCTCCAAGGATACTAGTTATTGCTTGATACTTGGTGTACTCTTTTCAATTTTTCTTATAATACCTACCTTACTTGATTTTTGAATCCCTTTGATCCATTTTAATGAAATCGAGGGCAGAAAAATACTCCGAAAACGTTACTGGGAACAGCCAATCGAAAACGACATAATAAAAAACGCTTATTCCACTTCTGATTCACGACTTTTCTAAATCATAGAATAGAATTTAATCCGCCATTTAAAATGTTCAATTAATAAAAATAAAGGGACTGTTCTCAAATCCTTTGAACAAAATCTACTACACCAATATAAGTATGAAAACTATCACCCCTATTGTGATTGTCAATAATTGCAAATTGATAGTTGATAAATACTGAAATTTAATATTATACGACATGATAACAGTTTTGGTCATTGGTTATTGAGAAAAGAAAATCGATAATACTCAATAAATAGTTGTGCAGTTTTTTTGTTTAAATAAATTTCAGTATTTACTCGTATCAATGATTAAATTGATTATTGACAATCTCAATAATGATGTTCTGTAAACTGTTGCCAAATGTCAATTTGTATTCCTTCGCTAAACTGCTTTCTTCAGTCGGTTAGCGAAGGAATAAGTTTTTAAATTACAAATTTATTGTTTATAGTGAAATTGTCAGCCAGGAAGGACTGAAGGATACTAAATTGGACGTGTGCTATTATTTATTCAAAAGAGCCAGTTAATCTTGAATAAACACAACTTCGAAATTACGTACTGGGTAAGGTACGGAAAGCTTTAAGTCTGATTGACAATACGACAAGAAAACGAGACAAGATATCGTCAATATAGTTTAAAGCACGATTCTAGTTGGGCAAGTTTTTTTTTACAAATTAATCGCCTTTCTTTTAAATCCGTTTATGAAATTTTAAGGACATTTACACCAAGAAGGATTTAAGGCTAGTTAAAAGGAGTCAAATAGAAATACATATAGGTATTCATAAATTTGCGAGGTATTGAATATAAAATGCAGTTTTTTATCTAAAATCCATTTAAATATACATATATACAAAATTTTGAAGTTTTAGAAAAATTGTTAAAGTACAAAACTGAAAAAAAAGATATTCAATAGGTCGCTTAAAATGTTGTGCTTCTAGAAAAGCTGCAGTTAAGTGTGTTTAATGTATAACTTAAATATAATAATTTCTAAGGATGCTTCCTATGTTGCCACTGGGCCCAGATGTCATAGTACGATACCATATCTACGATAGATTAGTACGCATTCTGTTTCTGAACAACCAAACCCCGATAGGTAAAATTTGTATGTTTGTACATTTTTGACATTTCTTATAAAAACAAACGTATAACAAAGTTTTTCGGATAACTTGAGGTTTATTTTTTGGCAAAAGCTGTTTTGATATCAGCTGGGGATTACACCAACACAATGGGCCCTATTCGGAATCTCCCAGGGAATTTCGTTTCCCACGAAATATTTCCTGTGATCGTGAATCTCCCGCGGAATAAATTTCCCTCGAACAAAAGATCGTATGAAATGGCAGCAAAATTCCCCGGGAAAGCTTATTATTATTGCCGATACCAATAAATTCCGAGGGAAGCTTTTGAGCATCATTCACGTTCCCAAGATTCGAATTGGACAAAAATTTCCAGGGAAATTTTTATTCACGATAACACCCAATAGCTTTGTAGATGTTTTTGAATTCGTTTTCGAAACAGTTTTGTTAGCTCCGTTTGATTTAATCGAAAAACTTGTATAAAAACACTATTTTTACTGCAATTTCATAAAAATTGAAGTGATTTCAAAATTGCTTCAATGCAATGTTTGGAAAATTATGTAATTTCGAAGACAATTTCAGAAAGCATCCAAAGTTGTGCAATTATGTCTAATGGTAACAGAGTACAAGATTAAATATTTTTCTTGCTTCTTAAAATATTTAAGATTAGTTTAAGTTTAATTCATTATCGTACCTATTTGTCGTCGCATTGTCAATCAAAAAATAAGCTCTACAATTTTGTGTGATTATTAGGACATTTTCTTTTACAATGGATTTTGTGTAAGGTCTGACAATTATGTTGTCAAATTGACATTTGGGTGAATGTTGATTTACATGGTAAGCAGTTTTTAGAACAATTGAATATAATGATAGAGTTGATTAGTAGAACTACCTACAAATACTTTTAATGTCTATATAAAAAAATATATGTACAAAATTTATTTTTAAATGGCCAAACTTAATAACAAAATTAAAATTTATTAGAAAAACAAAAAAGACTTTATTTTGTTCGATATTCAATAGTAATTTAACAGCCAAATGTTTTAAATTTATAATTTATGTATGTAGATATTATTTTAAAATTAAATCTTCCAACTCTACATAAAATAAAAGTTTAAGAATGTTAAATAAAAATATTATGTTTTATGTATTATGTATTTTATGTTATGTGTGTATAAAAAAATATTTATATTTACAAATAATTTTGCAATATAATTTCTGTCCTTTATAATTAAAATTCTAGTTTTAATTATTTAATTTTTTTTTCTTGGATACAATATATATATATATATTTTTGTGTTTTAGTTGAATTTCATTTCATTTAGAGAAATTTAGTACATATTTGATATTTTAGTTTTGTTTTGTTCTTTGTTTTTTTTTTAGATTTAATTAATTCAACATTATTTACATTTACAATAACAATTATATCATTATTTTTTTAATATTCCATTTATTTTAAAAATTCATTTAAAATACCTATAATTTTTTTTTGAATGAACAATAATTTTTTAAATTAATTTTGTTAGCACAAAAAAATGTATAACATTTTTTTTCTTGTTAATTTAATTTTTTTGATTTTTTTTAAGTTTCATCAAATTTCTTCTATATACGATTAGTATAGTACTTTTTTTTGTTTTATTCGATTTATATGGTTATTCTTTTTTGCTTTGTATATGTATATCATTTCTTGTATATATGTATTTGTATATATATATAGTAGTAGTAATAAACCTCTAAATTTTATAATTCCTTTATGTGATTCGAAAGAAAAACAATATTTAGTGTAAAGTTTTACGCCCTCTCGGGGCATTTGGTGTGAACTATTGGCTGTTTGGTGGCAGTGACGCCGCCGCTGCTATCTTGCAGCTTAGCTGTGTGCACAATAATTGCCGGCTGGTCTTCGGTCTGTGGATGCAGCTCATGGCTCTCACCAGGCGTAAGACTGGCCAGCGCCGCCAACAGATCGTGATTCACTAACGGTTCGTTTTCCTCCCTTGGCTCCCATCCGGCTGGGGGACTCGCCGGTGGCGAAATGAGAAACTGTTTAACCGGTGCCGGTGGTTGGAGATTCTTGTGTGACACAGGCGTCACGGGCTGCGCGAAGTAACAGTTGATTGTGGTCTTTTTATTGAATTCAAATTGATGTAGCTTGATGCGGGCATTGGCCGCATCGATTGCATTGTCATAATTTACACGCAGTCTTCGGAAGCTTCGCAGCCATTGGAAGGTAGCCGCTTCGGAAAAAGTCCTAAAGAGATCTTCCATCTGAGCCTTCATTTGGTCACTGGCAAATACCTCCGAATGGATGTTCGTTACAATTATCGAGGTGGGCAGATCATCGAATGAGTCCAAATCTACTTCGTTGTGATCATTTGAAGCGTCCAACTCGGGTAAAGTTGGATGCTGAGAGGGAAGGCCATCGACAGGATTTATAAAGATGTCTTGATCCGGAGATAGTTTGTCAACGCTGTTTGTGCCACTATTCGTACCCGTATGGGTGGAGGTGTTGTTATTGTTGTTGTTGCTATTGTTATTTGTTTGATTGATTGTTGGTGAGGAGGTGTTGTCCTCTTGCGATTGCGGCGGTGGTGATGCGGAGGACATTTTGTGTCTTTAAGTTTTATTGTTCGATGTCCGAAGTTTTTAAGGTTTACCTGTGATGTGTTGGGCAGGTTGATTGATTTATTTTATATTCTGCAAATAAAAATAAAAAAAATAAAATTAGAAATTGAAAGTTGTGACTGAAATATAAAATGGTGTTTTTTTTTTGTTAAAATAAATAGGTTTGTTCAGAAAAATGTGTACTCAGTGCTCTTAAGGGATAATTAGACGGTCTAGGTGATCTGTCATCGCGTTGATTTTCTGAAATACGACAACTCAATTTTCAGTTTGTTATTATACCGTTAATGCGCTGAACCAAAACATTGTGTATTGACAATATTTTTTATTGACAATCACACGACGTGTTACAATATAACAAACTGACATCATTTTTATGTCAGACAGTCAAAGCGATGACAGATTACGATGACCTAATTGTAGTTTAACCAATCGTTTTTTTTTTGTAGTGACAGCCAGTAGAAAAATATGTCAGAATTGCAGGGAATTTTAGGTCTGTTCCTCAGAAACTGTCGAAT
The DNA here is from genome assembly GCA_910595825.1 of Philhelius pedissequus. Lineage (NCBI taxonomy): Eukaryota > Metazoa > Arthropoda > Insecta > Diptera > Syrphidae > Philhelius > Philhelius pedissequus. The sequence goes on along the minus strand of OU343161.1, from coordinate 244,360,578 downwards.
TTGTAAAGAGTGGAGATGAAATTATCTGAAAACTGTTGAAAATACGAAATAGTACGGCAACAATAAAATTTAGAGTGGACCTTACCAACAATCAAATTAACAGATGCCTTAAATAGTTAAGTGGTCTCTAGACATGTATGTCCAACCCAATATTGGGGGTCATCGTAAATACAAATTTCCCTGAAAATTTGTCTTAATTCCAATATTGGGAACATGATGCTCAAAAGTTCCCCTCGGCATTTATTGGCATCGGGAATAAGCTTTAGCAGAGGTTTTTGCTGTCGTTTCGTACGATTTTTTGTTCGAGGGAAATTTTTTCCGTGAAAGATTCACAATTACAGCAACACCTTCGAAGGAATAAAATATTCCGTGGAAACGAAATTCCCTGGAAAATAAACGATAGAGCCAATAAAGTCGGTTTAGTTTTAAACGTCACTTTTAAAGAAATTCATGTTTCACTCTGTAGCTTAGTTTAAACACAACATTTGTGCTGTCATTATTCTGACAACCAATTTTCCGCCTAGCCTGTCATTTTTTACTTTCCCTAAATAGACAATTCGTTAATTTTTCAAAATAACACAAATGTCATTTTGACAGCTGTCAATTCGACAGTAGAACTGGTAGTAGCTGTGTTTAATTTAATTAATGGTCAGCACAGAAATTAGCACGTCTTTAAAATTTAATGTGGCGCTTATCTAAACGCGTTTAGCAATTGCTTATTCGTTAGACCCAGTGTGTACTAAATGATGCAGCATCAAAATTATGTTTGTTAAATTTTGAATTTCTGCAATCACTTCTGGTTTACTTCCTCGTTAGAGTTCTCTTTTGTGCAAAAAGGATGAATTATTATCTGAGAAATTCAAGCAACGCAAACAGACCTTATCTACTATATGTAAAATAGACAGATCATTTTTGTTGTGTCACAATTATAGGTAAGTCAAAAGTTTGAAAGGTAGTTCAAGAAAATTTCACTTTTTTGAGATAAGGGGTCTAATTGAAAATTAAATCATGATTTTACCTCGGGTTGTAAGAAAAATCGATCTTTTTTTTGAGTTATTGACGTATTTATTTTTTGCTCTTCAAATACGTTTTGCAATTATGACACTTAAAAGAAGAACATCAAATAGAAAAACCAAACAAACCTGTTTAGAAAGTTGTTTGCTAAATTTCAGATGATTGATTGATTTTAAAGTGAGTTTGTAATAATTTTCACTTTTCACATACCATGTACACAATAAAAAAAAACAGCAACCAACGCAAAAAAGCATTTCCTGTATGAGAATATGTGAATATATAGAAGAAGCAAAATATTTAAAAATCAAATGTTTTCCTTCTCTAAACAAATCTTATTAGTCAAAGGCACTTATTAAATTTCTCAAAGAAAAAATAAAATTATTTAATGGTGCGTATACGAGTATGTACATATATGTATGTATTCCTTAATCTGCGTATCTATTTAAGCCATCTTAAAAACCTACATACGAGTACGTAAAATAAATAAATTATCTCATTGGCTGCCAAGCAATAAGTAATCAATCTACTCTAAGCCTAAAAAGGTGTACGCAGATTGCGGGCATCAATACAAAAAAAAAGACACTTTGGCATTGATTGGCAATAAATTTATTTATTCAATATCGATTTTCATTAAATTTATTTAAATTAACAAACACAATTCTATAAGTAACCATGAACTTCAATTTATACGTACAACTACATATACTACCTGCGCAATGGACAAATGGAATATTAAATCAAATACGCGTTTAAGTTGATCGTACTCGTAGTTGCTCTTATAGCAAATGGGGTCTTAAATTTAAAAATATGTACATATATACAAGGGGTGATCACCTCTTTTCAGCACACGTCTATTAGATTTGTTCGTTGTCTGCACTTGGGTGTAGTTTTTTTGCACTGAACTCGATCCGAGAGATGTGACACTTTTTGGCCAACTACATATTATTTGCACTGTGTTTGTCCGCAGTTCAAAATAAATGTACTCTCATGTACCCTTGTTTCTTTTCTTTATTTTTTTTTTTTTAAGAAATCACAGATGACAAAATTTGAATTTTAAATCAACCGTTGGCTTTTTTCAGCACAGGGGAGGCCTTTCGAGCTGAGAAAAACTAAATTTTTAGCTCAGACACATCCGAGTTGTGTGGTGAATGAATGACATGTAAAAAGATTGAAGATGGGGAGAGTTGCAGATTTTTGGCAGTTGAATGACATTTCACAGTGCTCACTGGTGGAGGAAACACAGAACATTCATACCTATCGTCAACCGATACAGATACAGACGTCAAAGGTTATGAATGTTTTTTTTATATTTTTTAAATACATACACTGCCAGTCAATAAAATAGAAACACCCTGTAATCAGCAAAGAAACGCTTTTTTCTTATAAAAAAAAGCTTTTGAAAAAGCTTGTTGTGGATGCTGTTTTATTGACCTTAGAGTTCATGAAAATGTTTTCGTTGTTAAAACCATTATACTGTCGACCAGTAGAATCAGTTGAACATGTAAACAACAAAGAAGCGCTTTTTTCTTCTAAAAAAGCTTTATAAAAAGCTTGTAGTGGATGTTCTTTTATCGGCCTATACAATTACAGACGTTAAGTAATGACAATATTTTTACTTGCGATATAGGTACTATAGGGCAAGTTTTGCATTTGGAAAAAAAATCGAACTTGTGATTTTAATCAAAGTTGACATTACGATGATAGAGAACACCAAAAAAGTTGGTCCCGAAAGTCCGTCTTTCTGTACAGCTCTCTACAGCCAAAGCGGCTGAAGCAATTTTCCTCAAGCTTGGTATTTAAGCGTTTTAGGTGATTGTCCAAAATATATTTTTGAATCGTTGTTTTAGTCCCAAAAATAACGCTGCTTGCCATACAAATTTTTCTACCATCTTAATTATTACGAAAACGGCTCTAACGATTTTGATAAAAAATGGTGTGTGTACTAATTTGAGTATGGTCTACATTTTGGCCGAAAAAAATTTTAAGATATTATGTTATTAACGGTACCTGCCTACAACCATTTTATTGATTTTCGACTTTCTCATAAACGGCTCAACGGATTTCGATCAAAATTTGTATACATGATCTCCTTCGAATTCTCAATAATACTAAATTTCAAAATTTTCAAAAAATAGTCTTTTGGATTTTTGAAAAAACAAAAAATATTTTTTTTTTGAAAATTCAATACTTCGAAAACGGGTGGGCGATTTTACGTGCGATCCAGTCGTATATTTTATTTTCTTTTGTACACATACACTGCCGACCAATGGAATAGGTTCAACATAAACAACAAAGTTTTTCCTCCTTAAACAAGTTTTACAAAAAGCTTCGATTGATTAGAAAGAGTCAAAATTTTAATATTTTTTTGTCAATGAGACTAAAAAACTCTTTTCTTGATTAGTGAATATAATCATTTCTTCAAAGTGATTTTTTGGGTCAGAATTCTATAAGCTGTTTTTTTTTAAGTAAATTAATCGTATAAGTCTTAAGTCTTTCCAAATGCCTTAGTTCCAAACGAAATAAAAAGGAACTACTGGATCGCACGTACTTGCTCTTATGTTTGATAACATCGTAAGCATAAGATTTTCTTAGTCGAAACGGCTAAATATATTTTTAAAGTAGTTTTTTAATTATGTTTTTTATACAAAATTTTAATATTTTTCTAATAAAAATTGGTATGGCAATTTTAAGTATTATTTAATAATATAAACTTAAAAATGTAATTTAAAAAAATCGTCCATTCGTTTTCGATATACATATTAAATTTTCAAGAAATATTTTTGTTTTTCCATTATACCCAAACAAATATTTATCCAAAAATTTTGGGATGCAGTATCATTTAGAATTTAAAGGACCTCCTGTATAAAAATGTTAGTCGAAATTCGTAGAGCAGTTTATGAGATAATCGTAAATCGAAATAAAGTGTATATGCAAGTACCGTTAATAACATATGCACTGAGTTTTTTTTTCGATTGAAATTTGACTGATCGAATGGACTATGTAAATCGTAGCCGAGGCGCACATATGCTGGAAAGTATTATCAGATTATAATAATAAAAAAAATTAATTTCAACAATATTTCTGTCCTGTATTATTTTAAAGTTATCAAGCTCTCAAAAACACAGCCGTTTTAAGAATTCGCCACAATTCTATAGTGCATGATATTCCAAAAAAAATCCTACTACCTAAAATCCGGTTCAAAGCCGACATGCACAACACCAGTATCAGGCCTATTATTTATCCTTTATTTCTAGACCATAGCTGTGGAGGTGCTATAATAATTACAAATCAAGAAGCTTAAATAAACAAATAATTTTTTCGGAGTACTCCATTTCCTCTAAGGCATGGTGCACTCCGAAAAAAAAAATAAAGACTAATTTAAGAGAAGTTTGGTTTCAACAGGAAGAGGCTACTCGTACATATAGAATACAACACACATTTCCGTGACTAAATTTTAATCACAAAAAATATTCTCCGCAATTAAATATAAAATTTAAGAACAAAATTTAAGCCGTTCAATGTTCAGAATAGTACAGCCATATTGTCAAACCAAAGACACATACACGCATAAATAACTTATTTCCATCTTGTTTTGTGTTGTGGTAATTGGACTGTCAATGGCAAAACTTTAGCTCTGGTGTTAATTTGCTTATAATTTCACCACATGCATATATGTACACAAAATCTCAACTTAGCCACATCCTGAATATGATTAACAAACCAAGAACAATATGTGGTGTTTACACAAGAAAGACAAAGTCGTAGTCAAGGGATACAGCCGCGTAAGATTATTAATTATACTAAGATCGTAAATATATAAATGTGAGAATGTATTAAATTTCTGTAAAAATATATATATTTTTTTTAATTTAAAAACAGTTAACTAACTTGCTGTTAGATTTAAGGACAAAGCAAAACTATTTTTTTTTTTAAATAATCCGCGACAAGAATTCACCAAAAACAGTGACACTGAATATATGTCTGACATTTATAAATACCACGAAGTGTTTTTGAATTATTATCGGACATACTATTCAAACTTGGCCAAGTAAAAAACTTAATGACGTTAGAGAAACACTAAAACAAATTTTAAAAAAACATCTTATTCCCCCTAAAATATTTTCCCTGACTACGGCCTTGTAAATGGAGAAAATATCAATAAAATTCCAGCATCACACATATCTTACCAAACCGTAATCATATTCTCTTCATAATATGGAAATTGAAACGAACATATGCTGCGTTTACTTACATATGTTCATAATTCTCGAATGGCTTTCTTCTTACTGAAAATAGGTTATAGTGGTCTGCAACTTATTGCCACAAATTAATGTATCTACCACAATTCTGACATTCGAAAACTAATTTACTTTAATTTTGTTGGGAAATTGTGTCTTTTCATCAATAAAGAAAATTATTGTAAGTGTTTTCCTTGGTCAATGTCCGCAATTTGGAAATGTTGGTGTTTGAAATTTAATTAAAAGATATTGACAGTCAATAAATGTACCAGTTGTTATTTTGGAATACAGTCAACTCCGCTTATCTTAGCAATGATTTAATGAAAATATCGCGTAAGTGTAACAAAAAATTAATCACGCCGGATTTTTTTTACAATTTCTTGTTAGAAATCATTTCGGTTAATGAAAAAATAATTATTGAATAAAACAGACAATGTGCCTCGTCAAATTTTAACATAAGTGGTTCCTGAGATATAAAGCCTCAAGAATCTCAAAAGCGTAACTGATCTACTAAAAGATCATCATGGAACACTTCCCGATCTTGTAATTGTGCACAATGGTAAGTTTTGTGATGCAAGAAAATGAATGAAAAGAAAATTTGAGGTTTAACATATCAGTCCACTTTTTTTCAGAATTGTTATCAATAATATGGAGAGCTTCCGGTTGCCGTAGAACAATGAAATTTGGTGGAGTTGTAGGGCTTAAAGTACGGAAAAAGAGAAAAATATAAAATTTGATATTTTTCATTCAGAAGGCGTGGTATCCACCCACTTCTGAAAAAAAAGATCTAATTTATATAAAGCCCTTCCACTTTCAGTATATTTCGAGTGGCAAACTATTAAAATCTTTGCAAAATGGAGTGAGATCAGACCAAAAACATAAATGATAAAAAAGAGACAGGTTTTTCTATATACAAAAACATCAGTAGTGAGATCTAAAAGTACGCCAAGTTCTTATTTCATGAATTTTGAATTCCAAATGTTAAGTAGAATAATATTGAAACACATACAAAAATAAATTGTATTGTTTAATACATTTTTGTGGGTTTACTTGGCAAGTCTTGTTTTCATTATGCCCAATTCAAAGGGTTTTAAAAACTTGACCAATGAACACACAAAAATCTAGTCAGTACTCATTAAATAATTTAATTTATTAAAAATTAAAATATTAATTTGTAGTTCTCTATCTGTTTTTGAAATATTAATTTTTCAAACCAAAAACATATTTTTGGAAAATTTTGGAGATGCAGTATCATTTAGATTTGAAGGACTTTCTATATAAACATGTTGATCGAAATCCATTGAGCTGTTAATGAGATACTCGTAGTCGAAAATCGGAAAGAAAATGGTTATATGGCAGCAACCATTAATAACATTTTAATTTAAAACAAATTACTGACCAAAATGTAAAACATAATATAATAGTGCACTGATTTTATTTTAAACAAAATCGTTAGAGCTGTTTTTCAGATTATTAATATTTACCAATTTTGCTTGAAAAAATTGTATGGTAGGAACCGTTAGTTCTGTAGATAAAGAAACAAATTAGAAAAAATAACTTAAAAAAAAAATATTGTTGTAGAAAATTAAATTTCGTACCGGTTTCGCCTTAATTATTTTTGTCAGAAATCAAAAATGGCAAGTTATTGGCCAAAATAAAATCTTCATTAAATTCAATATGGCGGCTGATCCTCCAGCGAGATTTTCCCGAAAACTGGGATTTACACTACTAATGAACCCCCAGCGAACTGTGAAAGAAAATTGTACGAATTAATTTTTTCTATTTCGAATGTTTAACCCGACTGGACTAAGACAGGCACAAGCAGTTCAAAGTTCCCTCTGCTGGATGGTAGGAAAATGTTGGGTATTGCTCTAGATTTTCTTAAGAGATTGTAGTAGATTTTCTAAACAGATTTTCTGTAAACGTCATTTTAGTATTCCGCGAACATTTTGTTTTCATTAATGCGACCAAATGTCATCATGGTTCAAAAACCATAGTGGCTTAAGTCTTATTCGTTGGTATAGTAAACAGCTCAGAAAACTCCTTACTTTTTACCTAGGCAAAAATAGATATATTTTTTTTTCTCAAGCAAAAACGATTTAAAAGTAATAAATAGTTTGTGTACGCCCCGAACGCAAAAAAACGCTTCAGAGCGTGCTCGGAGCAACCAACAGAGGGGGCTCTAAAGCTGACAACGAACAAACCTAATTATTTTGGGACTCTACTGTTGCAGGTATTCGAATTTGAAAGCTTTTCTGAATACAAGACGTGGGCACTAGATTTGACACAGTGAAAAAGGTATGAATTTTTTGCGACTGTTTTTGGCGCTAAATTGTGCGCATAGTTCGAAGAAAGATCGTGCTTTTGAAATTGCCTGACTTTCCCTGACCGTGTCATATTATTATTATTTTAATCTTGAACAATATTGTAAAGTGAAGTTGTATAGATTGCGTACTTTAACATATAAATTGGACAATTGGTTTTGCAAATTTTAAGGTGCGCCTTATGGCACATAATATCGTAAAGTCTATACAAACTCAATTAAAGCTCAACCTTCATAACGCTTGTAAATTGGCCATTAAGTATGGATTTCCATATTTTATACAAACTGTGATTTTTGTCTCCATGTTAATTTCTTATGAAATTGGGTAAATGGATATTTACTTCAATCAAAATATTATTATACTGTTAAATTTTTTTAATTTTTTTTTTGAACCATAGTAAATTATTTTTCCAATTAAATTTACTTATTTTAAATATCTACCTCTAAAAAGTTGGCAAATTATAAAATAATAATTTACAAAGCATTAAAATTCGATCAGTTATTCAATTTATGTACATTTATGTCTATATTTCAATTAACTGTTAACTCTCTTAATAGCTGCATCAATTTTAAATTAAAAATCTATCACAACCAACCACTCTGGCAAGGGTTACACTATACATATGTACATCTACCTTGCTATAAATAAAAAGGAAACAAAAACTATGAACTTGTACATAATACAATACTGAATTTAATTGATCGATATCAGAGTGGCGACACGACACATTGCAGCAAGGATTCCTGCTGACAAATATAATAACATTTAATTTTCGGAATTAAAGTTATCTGCACGAATTTATAATTGAAAAAAACACCCTCTGGTTAATAAATTACATTTATAGATATATAAGTATGTTGTATGTATGTACATGTATGTAAGTAAATAAAAACAAAAATATCCTATATCCTCGTCCTTTTACCATCGAAAAACCACACAATCCTATTTCGATGAAAAATGAAAAATGATTGAAAAATATTCAATTTATTGCGTAGTTCAAACAATAGCCACAGTAGAACACGAACAACTAATTGGAATAGGGTTGCCATGGTAATTGTTTCATTTTGAGATATTTTTGCCTGATAGTTGATTCTATAATTGATTTAACATGGCCCTGTCTCACCTGTAACTGATGACAAGTAAATTACAAAATTTTAAATTGAAAATCGAACAGGGAATACAATTGCAACTGGAAACTATGTCAAGCGAAGTTTCACCTTCTTTGTATAAATATAGGGTGTTATGTATCTTGTGATTTGTTTCATATTTTCGTTTGTTTAAATTTATTTTAAAAGTCAGTAATAAAACGTCAATGTCACTTTTAGATAAATGTTTACATAAACATATTTTAGAGATTGTGTAAAGTTACAATGCCTCTAAACGCGGACATGTTATTCATAAATCTTATATAACGTGGAATTTATTTAACGCAATGGGTGGGAAAATGTTGTATACATATATGAATTTACGCAACGTGAAATAGAGCCTTAATAAATGCTTATTCACTAGCAGCCTTATAGCGAGTATATAGCGCTGTACATTCCTTATAAATGCATCTGAACTGGAAAATCTTATTTATAAAACTTATGCAACGTTGCATAGAAGCATTATAAGCAATGATTTGAATTAAAAAGCCAAATTTTTAAATTAAATTTGATCATGGCAGCCAAATGGACGGTTTTTATAACTTTTTGAACATAAGCCCTACATAACTATAATTTATGGGAAAATGTTTTATAAATAACAATTTATGAAAGGTAACATAGAGGCTACATAAACCCTTGAGCACTGCATAAATATTCATCTGTTTAGAGCATTCTATTAAAAAAAGGTGTAGTTGTTTTAGTGAATAATATTGTATAGGGCATTTAGTTTTTATTTAATAAATATATGTTCAAACATTCAATTTAAATTATATTATTAATGATATTATAAAAAGCCCAAAAATGTGGGCTTAATAATTTTGGAAAAAACGCCCAACATATTTTAGGAAAATTCGACAAAATGTATTAACATTTCAACGAAATTTAGGAAAAGGGGCAAAAAAGTGAAAATGGAAACTACGCCGCATAATATAAACTTTTTGGCTGGCTGAATTTCCTAACTTTGTTTGGAAATTAAACCAGAAAAACAGCTTTTTCTTGCGTAAATTGAAAAACGGCTTTGGGAATTAGGCCAAAAAAAATAAGTACATACTTTGTGCCGAACATTTCTTGTAAAATAAAGCCGAATTCAGATAGAGTCGATCCCACCCCATATTCTATATTGGGCCAAACGGCGGTGTGCATTTTATTTTTCCCTTACCCTTCGTTTTTTTTTGCACCTTGTGTTGATTCCTAATAACGGAGAATTTTCTGGCGTTTTTTCTTTTCGATTTAAAAAACCCAAAAAGTTTGTTTGCGTTTTTTTTTCAAAATATTTTTTTAGGCTTTTCATTATTCTTTAAGTAAAAAAGGCCCAACAAAAATATGAAACGAAAAAAAAAAATTTCAGGTAAAAACGGCCTTTTTTCCTAAACAAAAACAAATATTGTATGGATTTTTTTTGGCGTTTTTTTTCATTTTATTTTTTTTTTGCGTAATCTCCTGTGGCGTAATTTCATGGAGCCTTCAATATTTTTTCCCATTATCATGAAGTATTGTTTGCATTAGGACTAATGTCAAACCAAACCAATTTCAACTCGATGAAGGTATACATCGTAGCCGACTTATAACTGCATAATAAACAATTTTTACATCCGTCAAAATTATCTGCGTTATGTCGCATTAACGCAACATTATTAAATTGTGTCACAATGAATTCGTTGAAATTGTTCCAAAAAAAAAACACCCTATATAGATATCCGCTTAATTAAAGAGCCATTTTAATCCATCATAATTTTGTCCTTGGGTATTGATGAACAAATCCCACCCTAAGTGTAAAAAGTGTTTCACTATTCACCGATAAAATTTGAAAATTTTCAATTATTCCGTTAAAAAACCGCGCGTCAGGCATTTTGTTGAACAAACCGATAAAATAACAATGAAAAACAAGGAAAACCGCCTCAAGCTTCGTTGTGTGTGGCCGAGTTCCACTCTATCTACTAAAGGACTTTCTCTTCTCAATATTATACATTTAATAATGTTCCAGTGAGACTGCGGCCGCCGGAGGAGTGAATCGTCTTTCACACAGTGTAAAATGATTATACAGTTGGGTTGAATTTGAAATGGGTGAAACTGTGCTATTGATGGAAGTTATTTTGTGTGTCAGTTGGAAAATGATGATGAAAACCCCCGCTTTGAAAAAAAAAGGTTCAAGGCGATTAGGGGTTTTAAGTAATATCAAATATCAAACAAGGAAATGCGACGGAAAAGGAAAACGGAATATGGATATGGTACACATCCACACACATATATCTGCAAACACAAATAACTTGCAGGAAAAAGGCAAATATTTTTGTGTTCAAGTCGTCCGTCATAGAGTCCTTTAGTTTGTTGTTATGGCGGCATACAGAAGGACATTTGACTTTAAAAGTTAACTAAAAGTTGTTGACAAAATATTTGTGTCTTTGATTTCCTCTCTCGTGAGAACAGATGATATTTTAGAATGGAAATTTTCGTAGGAGTTCAAATCAAATGAAGTTACACATGGTTGAATTCTGTCACCAATACTTTTTATAGTGACATTAAGTTATGTAATGGATGCCACTTTCATGATTCCAAGCGTGAACTCATTGGACATGAATTACAACAAAAAAAACTATGTATTAGAAGAACGAAATTTCAAAGTGAAATTTAAAAGATTTTCCCAGTTTTTCGCTGCAAAAATTCAACTGTATGCCAAAAGGACGACATTCAGCTTACGATGGCAGTATTATTTGAGTATGAATGAAAAACAGGAGCAAAACTTTAGGGACCGTACTTTTACATAACTGGAATAAACAATTCTTAGCAAAATGTGCAGAATGTGTGATAAAATGAAATGTGAAAGAAACTTAGTCACAGCACACGGGGATGGCCAGCACAAAAAAAAAGTAAGAGTAAAAACGCAAAGTTTTAGTTGGTGGGATTTTTTGTTTGCAACATATCTATACTTTTAGGATTGTGGTATTTTTGTTATGAAACTGGCAACCCACTATATGTATTTTGTTTGCATAAAAGAATAGCACAATGTGACTTCCAAGGAATTCTCATATATTTTTTCTTTTCGTCAAAATGATGCTAGAGTAAAAAAAAATATATATATTTACATAAAAGCTAACAAACAAATAAAAGACTAAATTTAAGAGGGTTTTGGCTAAATGGAATTTATACCACCACCTTCGTAACTACTGCTCTTTATCAAAATTAGAACTTATGTATGTGTATGGTATATCCGGAATTAATTTTTCATAGAATTTCACAAGTGACATTTCTACAAAAGTTGCTGCAAAGGACATTTAATAGAGAATTTATGTTTGTAGGCAAATAATGAATATTTTGAGAATTCTAAGAAAGTTTCAAATTGAATTTACACTACGCCTACTTGGCAAATATAATTTGTATTGAATTTAAATATTTAAAAAAAAGTCTAAATGGACGAAAGTTACTCTAAACCCCTATCCAACCGAATACTTAATAATATCTTAATATAATAATATATATTTGTTGAATGACAACGAACTCAATTTGTTAACTTCTAGTGATAACATTGTCTATAATTGCGACAAGTGTAAGAACTTTGCTTTGATTGATTGCATAAATAAAATAGATAAACATTTCGCTCTTCTCCAAGATTCAATAAGTGAACTTAAACATTTTAAACATTTTGAATTGTTGAACTCTGACAAGAAGAAAAAAAATAATTTGCCTACACAAAATCAAAATAAAATAAACTTAAATGCGAGTAGAGGTGTGAGAGACAAAACAAAAAGTCAAAGAGTCCAAAAGTCCATTGAACCAAAAACAAGTTCACAGAAAGGCAAACAAAATTTGCTAAGCGCATCTCCTGCTTTGAATCGCCTGTCTCTGAAGCACAGTAATTTGCCTCCCTCCTCTTCCCACTCTTCCCACTCAAGCGAAGTAAAAGCTACCAATAATGCAAAATCTACGGTGCGCTCTGAAAGCACATCGGGTGAACTATCGTTATCATTGCCAATGCAATCTCACTCACCTGATGTTGTTGCTTCCTTTGACTCATCTCTACCCATAGATGATGCTCACAAGAAAAACAATAACTTTTCTCTCGCCGTTCTTTCCACCACTCCAACTACGGGGACTGTTGATGGCGTTTGTAATAATAACATCCCCTTCACCGCTGATGATGTCATCGTAGGTTGTGCTGTCAATGTGAAATCAGACACTGGTGCTTCTGCTGAAAATGAATTTCCTACCAATAACAACAATGCTCTTATTCTACCTGTATCAGTGGAGGAAAAAGACGATGTAAACAAAAATACAAATAATGATGTGGATATAAAAAATGCTGACGCTGATGTGGAAGAAATGCACGACAACGTAAAAAAAAATGTGTATCCCTCAGTAAAAATTGGAATTAATCAAAACAATATGGGACTTAAAGTGTATAACCAACAAATCAAATGGTTTCATGTATCAAGTTTTGAATCTAGCACAGCACCAGACTCAATAATCGCATATATGTCCGCAAATACCAAATTAAGTCCATCGTTTTTCCAATGCTACAAATTGTTGACAAAACAAAGAAAAGAATTCGAGTCGGAATTGAAATTTATAAATTTCAAAGTTGGTTGTCCACCAAATCTAGTTAACACTATTTTTAGTTCTGATTTTTGGCCAGATGGAGTTAAAATTCGTCAATTTGACCTCAAACCAAGAAATAATGACTTATAGCTTATTGCAAATAATTATGCTTATGAAGTTGCTGATGATGATGATGTTGCTGTTGTTGTTGATGATGATGAAGCTGATGATGGTGTTGCTGTTGTTGTAGATGTTGATGATGCTGTTGAAGATGGTGTTGCTATTGATGATGATGACACTGATGATGATGTTGTTGTTGTTGAAGATGTTGATGAAGCTGTAGAAGATATTGTAGCTATTGTTGCTCATGGCACCGCCGACGACGTCTGCCATATACCTGAAAATTTTGTTGCTGTTCCTGCTGTTCTATTTGCTAATCCTGTTGATGAAATTGCTGCTTTCAATTCTGTTCCTGCTACTGCAGGACCTGCAAATGTTTTCAACTCTAATAATCTATCTATATATTACCAAAATGTAGGTGGAATTCGAACTAAATTGAGTAAACTGTATGTATATTTTGCATCTCAAGATTATCATATAATTGTACTTACTGAAACTTGGTTAAGTGAGAATCATTTTACTTCAGAATTATTTAATTGTAATCAATATGTAGTATTTCGAAAAGATAGATGTTCCTTTACAACTGGTTTTGACAGAGGTGGAGGTGTTATTATTGCAGTTAAAAATAATTTAATTTGCAGTCAAGTTGAACTAATTCCCGATAACAATCCATCAGTTTTCGATGTTGATCAGCTGATAGTAAAAATAAATTTGAATAGAAGTTTAAACTTATTTGTTAGCGTAAGTTATATTCGACCAGGAAGTTCATTAGAGTTGTACAATTTGCATATGTTTAACTGTCAATCAGTTCTTAATAACTTAAGTACAAATGATCATGTAATTGTTTTAGGAGATTTCAATCTTGGTGATATAAGCTGGGAACCAGATTTGGATGATCAATATTTAGTGCCATTCAATGTTCACACTGAAATAGAAGCGTCAGTCATAGATTTTTATAGTCAATTTAACTTAATTCAAGTTAATAACTTTCATAATAATCTAAATCGTATATTAGACTTAATTCTCGTGGATAAAGAGCTCGAAGTTTATATCGAAAAGACTGATTTTCCTGCCATTAAAAACTCAATCCACCATGTATGCCTTTCAGTTGAGTGTAGATTTTTAACCTATATGAAAGATACAATTAATGTACCAGAATCGTATTTTGATCATAAACGTGCAAACTTTGTTGGAATTAATAACTTTATATCGTCAATTCCCTGGGAAGATACCCTGATTAATTTAAGCCTTCATCATGCGTTTGAAAAATTTGCAACGTATCTACATGAAAGTTTTGAGATGAATATTCCTAAAAAAATAGCTAAACCAAATTCAAACCCACCATGGTTTAACAGAAGATTATCAAATCTTAAAAATAGGAAAAACAAAGCGTATAAAGCTTATAAGGCAACTAAAGATAATTTAGCCCTTAAGCAGAAATACATTCAGTGCCACCTTGAATATGACTGTCTCAACAATTTCCTATTTAATAATTTTATTCTCACTGCTGAGTCAAAAATTAGAAATGATTCTAAACACTTTTGGAAATTTATTAATATCAAAAGAAAGTCTATAGGGATTCCAAGCTGTATGAAGTATTCCGATTGCGTATCTAGTGATATGAACGTCATATGCGATTTCTTTGCCGACTATTTTAAATCTGTTTATTTGCCCTCTGCTTCTTGTGAACTTTCTGATTTTTCGCCATCTTATGTCGTTGATGTTGGAAGTGTAGACTTAACGGTTTCAGATGTCTTTGATGCACTGGCTACTCTTGATGTGAATAAAAGTGCTGGGCCAGATAACATAGCCCCTGTTGTACTAAAAAACTGCGCTGGCTCTTTGGCGTTACCACTTAGCTTGATTTTCAATCAGTCGTTAAAAAGCGGTCAGTTTTTGGACTGTTGGAAGATCTCTTATATAACTCCAATTTTTAAGTCTGGTTCTAAGCAAAATGTGATAAATTACAGGCCTATCTGCAAATTATCAGTGATCCCAAAAATTTTCGAAATGCTTGTTTGTCATAAATTAAATTTTATTGTCAAGGACATAATATCTGAACACCAACATGGTTTTGTATCTGGAAGATCCACTGCTACAAACCTTTCACTGCTATGCGATTCTGTACTTTGCGGATTTGAAAAAGGTTTTCAGACTGACATTATCTTTACGGATTTCGCAAAAGCTTTTGATAGAGTTAACCATAGCATATTAATTTTAAAACTTTCACAACTCGGATTCCATTCTAGTTTAATAAAATGGATTTCTTCCTATTTAAAAAATCGGGTTCAGTTTGTAAAATTGGGAAAGATTAAATCTAAAGGTATTAATGTAACTTCAGGTGTTCCCCAAGGAAGTCATATTGGGCCCTTGTTATTTATCCTTTTTATAAATGACATCCCCGTAAATTTTAAGTATTCGAAGTATCTTATGTATGCCGATGATGTCAAGATTTTCCGGCTCATAAAATCTCCTACGGATTGCCTTTATCTCCAACAGGATATTCATAAACTGGCAGAATGGTGTGAATCAAACAAATTGTTCCTAAATGTTGCCAAATGTCAGAGCTTTACATGCCATAGAAAAAAAACACCTATCATATTTGATTATACTATCAATAATACGAGTTTAGATAGGGTTACCGCAAAAAAAGATTTGGGAGTTATATTGGATGAAAAGCTTTCGTTTACTAAGCACATCGATTATATAGTGAGCAAAGCTAATGGGATGCTAGGATTTATCAGAAGAAACTCTAAGGATTTTTCTGACCCCTACACCCTGAAATCATTATATATTTCACTTGTTAGATCGGTATTGGAATATTGCAGCATAGTTTGGAACCCCTATTATATCACTCATTCTTCTAGAATAGAAAGAATACAAAAAAGATTCACTAGGTATGCTTTCTACAAATTAAATTGGAATATGGAAGTACCATCTTATCCATCTAGATGCCTGCTTATAGACATTCAAACGCTTGAAATAAGGAGGAAATTTTTTTCAATAATGTTTGTTAAAGATTTAATAAGTAATCGTATCAAATGCTCTTTTTTGTTAGAACGGATACTTTTTTACTTTCCGTCAAGGACTCTCCGCTCCAATTTTCATCTGCGAGAGACTTTTCATAGAAGAAATTATAGTAGAAACGAACCGTTTGCACGTTGCATAAGAGAAACGAATTCTGTTGTAGAGGTTATAGATATTTTTTCTAATTCAAGAGATGTCTTCAAAAAAAATTTAATGTCCGCTTTGTTATCGCAATCTGTTTTGTAATTAAGATTTACCTATTGTTATACTTATATTATTACTTATTTTATTTTTGTACATAAATATTTATACATATTAATTATCTTATTAATTATTTATAGTAGTCTGTAAGAGTTGTACTCTGTTTGATGAAAATAAACTAAACTAAACTAAACTATCCCAAACAATGAAAATAGGGTGAATGAGGGTATATAAGCAGTATGGTAGAGAAATCTTAAGGTAGGATACACATTGAACGTCTATTATAATTCTACAAATTTGGTTATGACGATTTGAAGCATAAAACGTGTTAACATATTTTTGATAAGGGTCGTTTTTTTTCGCACAGTACAAAAAAATTCTGAAGTAAATACCCTTGACCAAAGAAATCTCCATATTACGCCATTTTGAAGTTGACTTAACGAAATTTTGTATCGAGGCCTACCTATAACTTTAGGTCCAATGTACGTTGTAGGTTGAAATCCTAATTATGAATAGCGAATCGAACATTCAACTGATACCGAACGGTTTTTATTCGACTGATTTTGACACATTCAGCGAATATTTTACCGAACTATTGCTAGTAGTTATTGGTCGAAAATCGAACTTGATATACATATGTCCCGAAATAAGATGGGTTCGGTTTTAGTCGAATCCGTGATTCGCTGTTAATAATGAGTGCCTAATAGTAAGTTACCATGGGTTCCGAAAAAGTGTAAGGGTTCTAGTTGCAGACAAAGATGCTATCTGACTTTTTAAAATCTGTGTTCAATTTATTAAACCATTGAATCCAACATTTTGGTTTCGGTAAAATTAAAAATAATTGCCTTTAAAACCAACAAATTATTCATGTATTTATTTGCACTAATTTTTTGCCGCGAATTCTTTTGAAATTTGGAGGTTTTTCGAGTTCCCCCCACAGAGGGTCATTTTTTCCCCAAAAGAACCTTTGACATCAAAAATTAGTAAAAAGTTGCTGTCAGTTTCGGTAGTTCTGTTTGTTAACTTTGGCCCCGATTGCGGTTGTCGAATTTTTTTATTCGTCGATTATTATTATGATTGTGGTTGTGGACCGAAATTTATCGATTCTAATTATCTGATCGGTGAGCCATATGGAACCCGACGTCTCTGGGTTCGAATCCCGCTAGTACCTATTTTTTTTTTAACTTAATTACTTCAATAATTATTTACAGCAATTGTTGGGTTTAAATGAAAAATTTAGTTAACCTACACCCCGCATAAGCAGTCATAAATAATATTATTGTGTTCATCAAAACAAATTGTGTGTTGTGTGGTTCAGTCGATAATGTACCATCAGTACCAAACATTATAAGGCAGCCAATTGAGAATTTTCGGAAAACTATCGACCACAATTTCCTAGAAAAATTGAGGTGGCTTGAAATGATTTCGAAATTACGTCATTATAATGGGAATTTATGAAATTTCGAAGACAATATATCACAAAATTTTCAAAAATTGCGCAATTTCGTTAATTGGAAATGTCACATTTTCAATTTGGCTTAGCAATAATAATTGGAGGTTAAAGCCTGAGAATCGAGTATATTATTGAAAAACAAGTCTTATGCTAGAGGGGTGTTCGTTTTACAAAAACAAGTTTAATATCAGTTATTGTTAACATACTCAAAACAACTGACATTGCCAAGTTGTTTTTGTAGGTTAGATTGGGTCGATGTGACTGCCAGCGGAAAAGTACTGACACACTTGACCATAAGTTGTTCCATTGTGATACCACGTGAATCTGGAGATTTCATCCTAGACGTTTTAGTAATTATCGGGTAAAATAATCAAAATTCGAAAATTGTCACATCCTATTTTTCAAAAAAAAAAAAAGTATATAAAAAAAGAGTGTGTGTGGTTATGTACACGCGCCAGAAGTATATTTTCTTTCGTAATTCTAAGTCAGCTACAGCATACAATGTATTTCAATTTTATGCAAATTGGTCAAAGAACAACGAAGTTGACATTGACTTGCATAAATACATCGCACATAATAACCCCATCTTCCAATTGTACAAAAGTCACCGTTCCGTCGTTTGAACATTGATTCATGGTTCAGCAATTTTACATTACATACATTATAGTACTCCGTATATATAAATCTATGAAGTAGATACACTAAATCAATGTTCGAGCATTAAAAAAACAAAACAAAAATCGCCGTCAAATACACACAATATGCACTGATCTAATCTTACAAACAAAAGAATTCCTCTTCAAATACACACAATGCGTATTCCTATTACATTAATCTAATTAAAAGTGTTTTGACTAATTTGATATGTTCAATTTTAAAATTTGAAGATTTCACTTCTTCGGCTATTTTGGTCGTGATAATTTATTAATGAAAGATATTAGTTTTCCCAACGTTTCGACTGAGTTTTCATTCTTCTTCAGGGGCAAATCATATAAACGAAACTATTATTATAAAATTACATATATTATATATAAAAATTTAAAAAATGAAAGTTTATAATTGAATATTTAAATGAAAAACGCTTCTTCTTGATTAGAAGTTTAGTCAACAAAGTTGAAGTTGTTGGGAAAACTAATGAATACCTTTCATTAATAAATTATCACGACTAAAAAAGCCATAGAAGTGAAATCTTTAAATTTTAAAATTATTACATTAATCTATGCGAAACCACAACGAACTCACAAAAAAAAATAATAAAAAAAAAAAAAACAAAAAAAATAATTTCTCGTTGAATACACACAATTCATGCAGGTACCTACACAATAAGAAACCACAACACGTACCAACAAACAAAAATCCTCAGCGAATACACACAATGCAGATACATACATATCTGCAATCATCTATGGAATCCAAAACAAACAAACATCTCATTATGTCGGGTCAAGTCAGATTTCGGTCGGTTTGACAGCTCCATAGAAATTTGTTTACCCCCAGCATCGCCAGCGCCACAAAAGAAGTTTTACTTCAAAAAATTATTTGAGTGATATGAAATTTTTGGGAAATTTTTCATAACGGCATAACACTCACAAATTAATGAGTTTATGTGCATCATTGTATTCGAATGATATATAGTGCGGATCATTTTTTTAGAAGTAGGCGAGCGATTTTCCTTGCTTGATACCATATTCATCACTTTACTGTCAGTATTTTACACATTCCATTCCAACGCTTGTCAGAATGAATTTACTATATTTCAAGTGATGTTGTGTTATGTCAAAAATTGCAGAAAATTAGTAATTTCGTTTGGCAGTTCATAAAATTTTAATACTGTGACTGTTGTTTTCAATTTTTGTTTATGTATTTACAACATTGACTTAATTCAATTTCAATGGGAATCGAAATTTGGAAGTTTTCATATCAAATTAATTATTTTGGTGAACCAAAAAATAAGAAATATCTTCTTCAAGAACAACGTCAAAACCCATGTTTTCATTAATGTATACCAAAAACGTGAAACTCGTTTTTATTAAATTTTGATCAAATATTCATCACTCATCAAAAGAGCCGACGCCCAAATGACGGGTGTGAAGAAATTTCCTTATTTAGAATTCTCCATCATTTTAATGTTAAATTTCAATAAAAACCCCGTTCCATTAAGTTCTACTCAAGCAATATGGAATAAATTTTTAAATTGACATTGAAAATCTCATGAAGCAATAAATATTTGATATTCAATTGAGTCGTCATCTTTCAACACATCCGTAGCACTTCAATAAAATCCAGTCAAACCGTAAAATATATTGCCCCCAACACATTCCTTACTTATGTACATATCAATCCTATATAGGCAAATGTTATTATTTACAATACACCCGTATGCGGTTGTTCAATTAAATTTCACCAAAGACTTTTTGGGAAAAACCGCACGCAATAATTAACGTCTGTGTAAACAGTTTTGCCAATCAAATCAGAAAATATGTAAGTACATGAGATGATGGGAACCGGTCATGCCATGCAGTATTTTTCCAAAGCAGCTATAAATTATGATGTGTGCGATGCTGCCTTGTACGTCACTTCCCCCGTAAACACAAATTCTCAATCAATTTCAACATTTCGCGTACGTAAACGCATGAAATGTTTTTACATTCACCCAAACAGATTATTTGTTTTGTTGCTCCTGCTGCTGTTGTTTATGATGTTGTTGTTGTTGTACAATCCATCCCCCATTATACATTCACTTCACATCCATGTCCGCCACAAAATTGCTTTTCTGGGTGTAATTCTTCTCATGAACCAAATTTCCGCAAATATAAACCAACAAAGCCACCAACAAATCCCATCATGTTATTCAGAGTGCCTTTATGTTTCTTTTACCACCGCAACACCACTGCCGCCACCCTCGCCGACACTCCTAATTTAAATCTAAATATTACTTTTGATTAAGCCTCTGCGTATAGAAAGTGTTTGATGCATAAATAAAAAAAATAATTTAGACTCCACAAACGATTGTGATCATGACTAAAAAAAAAAATCAAATTTTCAATGGAACATCGAGAAAAAAGTTTCGAGAACATTTGCGTGGAAATTGCGTCAATGAGGGTCACAAATCTACCCAATGTATTATGTGCATATGCAATTGTGTGGAAATATAAATTCTACAAAAAATTTAATCGACGCAATTTTATATATTAATATTTTACACAGTGACAAAAGTTAGACTAAAATCAAAGTGAATATTCAAATGGTTTTCTAACCTTAAACACTGTCCAACTTAGGGCTGGCAACGAGACCGAGAATTCTTTAAAAGCACCCGAGACGGACTTAATTTTTGGTACCCCGAAATTGGTCTCGGTGGTTTGGTTTCGGTTTTCCCTAGAAGAAATATTTTTTATTTAATTATTTTTGAGCTCATGTTTAATTTTTATAATATTCACAAGTTTTTTTTTGTGAAATATTCTATGCGCCCTAAAATATCAAAACACACAT
The DNA here is from genome assembly GCA_910595825.1 of Philhelius pedissequus. Classification (NCBI taxonomy): domain Eukaryota; kingdom Metazoa; phylum Arthropoda; class Insecta; order Diptera; family Syrphidae; genus Philhelius; species Philhelius pedissequus. The sequence continues at coordinate 244,339,034 of OU343161.1, read as the reverse complement.
TCCATTACTCAGATAGGCACACTGCGAAAATCCAGAGAAGAATACGTACGATTTATGCATGTCGTTGGAACAGAAATCGCTAATTTTTCAGTCTTTGTTCCACCCTCCGGAAAAAGGTGACTTTAAAACTTTTAGATGACACTTGGAAAAAAATATTATCGAAATTTCAAAATATAGTTTGTTGCCTACCTGTCAAGCCATGAGCTGCCAAAATCAATTGAAGGATGACTCCGATTTAAACGGATTTAAAAACATCTACAAATTTCACATTTTACCTCAGAAAATTCGAAATTTTCTCGGTGACATTTGGAAAAAAATATTATCTAAACGTCAAAATATAGTATTTTGCCTATCTGTCAAGCCATAAACTGTCAAAATCGATTCAAGGATGGTTCCGATTTAAATGGATTAAGAAACCTCTATAAAATTCAAATTTTTCTAATTTCATTTTTTTTTTGGTCAGGAAAAAGTTGATTTTATGCCTTTTAGGTGACATTTGGAAAAAAATACTATCCAAACGTCAAAATTTAGATTCGCCTCAAAATACAGTGAAAGAAAAACAATTGATTTTATTAAATAGAAAGCAACTTTTTTATTTTTACCTATAGGTACTATAGGGCCAGTTTTGAATTTAAAAAAAATCGAACTCAATATTTTAAAAGTGGGTCCCGTAATTCCGTCCGCCTGTCTGTAAATTGCTTTACAACCTAAACAGCTGAAGTTCTTTCTTAAGCGTTTTAGGTGCCTGGTTCGATTTTTTTTAAATTTAATTTTTGTTTAGCTCCAAAAATAACGCTTCCTGCCATACAATTTTTTGGGGCAAAAATGGTAAATCTTAATTATCTCTAAAACGGCTCTTACGATTTTGATAAGACAAAAATTCAGTGCACCATTATAGGTATAGTCAATATTTTGGTCAATAAATGTTTTTAATTGAAATGTTATTATCGATACTTGGAATATAACCTTTTTTTCGATGTTCGACTACCTCATTAACGGCTCAACTTATTTCAATAAAAAAAATATACAGGAGGTATAAAAAAATTTTGAAAATTATTTTCTTTTTTTGGATTTTTGAAAAAGAAAAAAAATTTTTTTTTTTTAATTTCAATATTTCGAGAACGGGTGGAGAATTCTTTTTATTATTTTGTTAAATACCTAAAATTTACAAACAAGTTTTTTTGTTTAGTAAAAATATTAACGAAATTTTGTATATAAAAAATTAAGTAAACAAATGATTATAAAAATATATTTAGCCTTTTCTACTAAAAATCTTGTGCTTAGGATATGATAGAACACAAAAGCAATTTTATTAAAAATAAGTATCTATATAGTAACGCAGATTTAAGATTGGACGGTGTTGGCAACCCTCTTTTCAAAACAGTTTTCTTCGAATATTAAACATTCTGTCGAGTAATTGTTAAAAATAGTGTAAAATGGAAGATCTATTGCTACAGAAATCAAAAAATACAGAATTAGTACTTTTAAAATGTTTGGATGTACTTGGCAACCCTGTTTCGAGGAAAAAAGTGTCAACAAATGATTTAACGATTAGCAAGAAACTTTTGGAAACTTATGTGGTGTCACAACGGACTTAACCTAACATATGATCCCTTTATGATTACAAGTTGTTGACCATGACCCATATTATGATCCACCTTGTTTATTTAATTAAATTCAAATTAAATACTTTTAACCCCTGAACTTGAGAAATGATGACTTATGAGGGGACGAGAGAACCACTTTACTAGGATAAATTCGAATTTAGACAAAAGTCAAATTTAAATTAAAATACAAAAAAAATTAGCATGCGAATATAATAAAGCAAAAATAAAAATTAAGAAGTTTTGTGTAGAATTTCTGCTTCAACGAAAATATATGCCCCCCGAGTCGTTCGTCGTCTGTGCTTCCGCTTATTTTGGTATGCTAACTCGTACAATCATAATTTCATTTAAAACAACAAAAAATATACAAAACAAATTCTGCACAACAAGTTTTGAGTGTCCTAGTTAAAAATAATTTTCAAACTGAATATTTAGAAACTTTCATTGCGCCATGTTGTGTATATGACATTTGCCCAAGTGCATACACTTCATCCACATCAATTCCATTCTCAAGTATGTATTCTCTAGGAAGTGAAAAAAAATAGATAACAAAGACGACATTCGTCTCGAAAAAGTTTCAAAGTCAAAACTAGTCATCACCAATATAAGACCGACCGACACGGAGCTTCGGCGACACACGCACGCAACCACCACTCTTCAAATGACAATATCTGAAAGTAACATCTTCAATCTAACAAACTTTCCCTTTGAACATTCCTTATCCTATTCATATATGTATATGTGTACGTACATAATGGCTTCCAACTCTATACATATACGCAAACTGAAAAATGTCATTTCCCGCCATAAGAACTAAGCCACAATCAGGGATGTCCTCCATCACCATTTTGAATAGATGTCAAGGCATATACCTGACTAATGAGAAAATTTGACCTTCCTTGGTCTTTCTCTCTCGTTCTTACTCATATAATAGTCATTCTCTTGGTCGTTCGTATAGAGGAGAGAGAGACACGGTTGTTGTCGCCAGAAGATGGATTATATAAAAAATTATTTTTAGCACGAAACTACGGCAACAGAACTACGCAAACTTTTCTTCCGCACTCTCTTTCTCTTTCTTTGTCTTTCTATTATTATTATTGTTGTGACAACCCTGATTAATCTACAAAATTCCACTTAACGCAAGTAATGGTGGAAATTTGAATGAATTCCACAATTCTCTCAGATAGCAATGCAATGGTCTCTCTGTGGTCGGAGGTCGGAGTATTTTGTATAGAAAAGTGTGATTGTTTCCTTGCAAAACTTTACACCAACTACACTCTCTACCCCTCGCATTAAAATGTGGTTGAGTATTTTCCACAGGAAAGTAGATGGCAGTGACTCATTGGCGAATAAATAAGACCAGTTAAATTGTGATTGTGGCAAACCAGGTTAGCACCTACGCAAGACCTTTTATTATAATGGTCTTCTCGTGTTCTCTTGTTCTTATCCATGCGATACCGTTGAGTCATATTGTTTGCCGAATTCTTAAAACAACAAGATAGTTTGTCTTAAATAAGCAATATATATTATTATTGCGGTGTCGATACCGGAAAACACAATTAGTAAAATTCAAGTTTTTTTTTTTAACGAAACAAGTGTGGCGGCGAAATTTTAAAAGCATTACTTATCTATTAGGAATAAATTTTAAATGTGTTTTCCTATAAGAATTGCTATAATATATTAACCTTAGGCATTACTTTAAGCGGGCTAAATTTGTATATAATATTTATGATTGGTTTCTCGAAAACGGCTGTAACGATTTGGATGCCATTTTTTACAGTTTGTTCTTTTGTGCAAGAAAAAAATAAAAAAAAAAATATTTTATGAGTAAGATAAAAATTCAACATATATTTTTAGTGAGTGGCAGTGGGCTGATACTGCCACGCCCATATTTCTTATTGCTTATTTTACGAATACTTCTCCAATGATTTTTAATGAAATGTTAGTAGTTTATTTGTATAAACGACAAAAATTAAAAATTTTGGTTTATACTTTGTTTAAGGAAAATAGGCAGCAGTACACGTCTTATTGGTAAGCTTTTTCAAAATCAGTAGCGTATCATATTTTTACACCAAACAAAATTGAAAGAACTTCTCCATAAAGTGTTTGTCCGCCCATAAATTTTATTCCATCTCACGCAAATCCAACGTCATATTGACCGCACATCTAAGTGTGGACTGAATTGCTTTTGTAGTTGCCTATGGCTGCTGCAACCACTAAGCATTGATGTGCATTCAGATTTACCCGTTTCCATTTGGTAACTCGTTCAGCTTTTTTTTCCCTTGGGTTTCTGTTGAGGTGCTTTTGATTTGAGAACTTTAAAAAAAAGTTTTTAATGATAAGTGGTGTTTTAATTTTTTACATTATTTTTAATGTGTGGAAAAGACGAAAAACTCGTGTATTTTTGAACAGGTGTATTTTATTTAGAGTTTTGTGCAATTAGTTCGAAATGGCTTCTTCGATTATTTCAAAAGGTTAACAAAATGCGCCTTTCTACCTCATGGTGGTGTTGAAAAAGATAAATGTGTTTTAGTTTTTTGATAAATAAAACAGTTAAATAAAAATTTCTATCTAAAAAAGGGCGGCAACTCTACATACTATTCTTTCACATTTGAGTCAATTTAAAATAAACACTACGAAAACCCTGTAGGAGCTTTATTGAATGACAGATTTATGCAATCCATTGTAGCCAGAATGAGAAGCAAACGTCCTATCTTGCCTACAATGCATCATTCCAAGAAAAATGAACAGAGTATAGTAACGTCCACCTACTACCATGTCCACTTTTATCATTTCTTAGTATCTTGCACACTGCTCTAACGATTTGGAGCACATCTAAATGTTGTTTTTATAAGCAAACAAAAAAAATCAAAAATATTTTAAGTAAGATCCACTCACCCATAAGTATCTAATTTCATAATTTTCAAGAATTTTATTTCAGTTTATTTTTAAAAATAAGGACAGAAAAATAAAGTTCGACTTGGTAAAATCCACCCACTGCCACGCCCACTTTTTTTTTATAAATTATTGGTTTCCTGGATACGGCTCTAACGATTTAGATAAAATTTTCATAGTTATTTGCTCTTATGATTGAGAAAATAAATTAAAAATTAGATTAATTAAATCCGCCCCCTGTCACGCCTACTTGTATAGTTTCTTGGTTTCTTGCAAACAACTCTAACGATTTGGTCGAACATTTAAGATTTTGTTTTTTGCCAAGAACAATATTTCAAAAATGTTTTAAGGAAGATCCGCCTGCTGCCACGCCTCCACTTATATAATTTCATATGTTCTCGAAAATGACTGAAACGATTTTAAAGAAATTTCAGAGTTTATTTTGTAAAAAACAAGAAAAAGTAAAAAACAGCTTTTAACGGCATTTAGTCCTACAACAATTTGGCGTTTCCTCCCGGCGATCTCACATGGACTCATCAGTTGACTAATGAGTCCCTTTTTTAATAAGCAATTTTTGCCAAGTTCAGTTTATCTTACAGATACATAGAACTTTAATTTATTAAAATCCGCCCACTTCCAGGCCTACTTTTTTTATCATTTCTTGGGATTTTCATGAAATGTTTATGCTCGGTTCTGATTAGACGCTTCTGGTCTTCAAGGGTATATTTAAGTATGGAAGAAACTTCATGATGGGAAAAGCCTATCATATTTAACCAAAGACTAAACATGTTATTAATTTGATTTTCGTTTTTAAGACAGCAAAAATTTGATACAAAATTTTAGAATTTCTAAAAATAATATTAGTGGTTTTTAAGTACTAACACTCATACTGCTGCTATACTTCAGCTTCCAGAATATGTTTTCGACTTTTGGACTATAACGGTAGATTCGTTTATGAAATAACTACATTGGAAAAATGCAAAATGTCTCCTTCAAAAAAAACTATGATTTCGGTTTTAATCAATAATTACATTCAAAATTAACTAACGAGTAGGTAAATATCGATTTGTCTATTATTAGAAAACAAGCAATAACTTTTCCTACGGGAACTAATGTCAAATTCGAAAGATCACGTGCAAAGCTCCTTTTCGCAGGCACTTATACTAAATGCTGTAAAATTATATTTCAACTATTAAAATATTTAATATCCTGACAGGATAAAGTCTTCAATTTAATTGACCAGGGAGATTATTACAAATATCATAAGAGATGTTAAAAGTAAAGTACTCATAATGCATCCCTGTGGGACACTTGCTTCCTTCTTTACGAACCACTCCTAAAACTGTCCACACAAATTGCTCCTCTTCTACATCTACTCAGCTGGGACAATGATTTTGGCAATCAACACTCCTTTCGATTTCACAAAACAACCAACAATACATATTATTTTATTTTATCTACATTCATTTAACAACATTCCTTTAAGGAAATTGCCCCAAACACTGCCATTATTGTCATTGTTGTCGTTCTAACTTGATTACATATTAAATTTTGATTTTTTTTTTATAAATGTTTAATCCTTTAGGAATGCTGAAAATCATTCCCAAATCATCACCACTCTCACATACCAACTTTTTGCTTGTCTACTTCTTCTTCTGTACGAGAATTATTTCAGCCAATTCGCAAGCTATTTTTAGGTAATTTTATTTCAAAAACGTTCGACAAACAGTTGAAAATGTATTTTGTATATTTTAACCGACAAAAGGTCATCTTTGTATACAATAGACACGATATTTTGCTATAGGGTGCTTTTTGTGTGTATGAGTGTTTTCGTTTTTTTAATAACAAAAGTAAACGAACGAATTTTTAACTGGAAGCAATGTCAGATATTGTAGTAATGTGGAGCAGGAGTACATGGCCTTAGGGCGGCATATTTCGTTGAGCAGTTGTTTTCAGTTTAATCGCTCAATCAATATTGAATTTTATTTTATTGTTATTGCTGAAGTCTTCAGTGAGTTAAAAAGGAAGCTTTTTTATATTCTGTTTGGCATCAGGGTCAAATTAAACCAAGCACTACCTCTCCTGCTCTTTTGAAGGCAAGTTTTGGATTCGTACAAAAATCGAACTCGAGATTTTGAATAAAAAATCACATGATGTTAGCAAAGACAAAAAAAGTAGGACTCACAATTCTGATTGTCCGCGAGCCTACAGCCTGAGCGGTTGGGTGGATTTTTTTAAAACTTGTAACAATGTTTTTTCGGTAATATAACCATATGCGTTTTTTTAAGACCAAAAATGACGGTACATTTTTTGGTTTTCGATTTGCTCTAAAACGGTTAATTTGATTTAAACTTTTTTTTTATGGGGAAACTCCTAAAAAGTTTAAACAGTATTGTAAACTAAAATAGTTTTGTAAGCATTTTGTTTTTTAATAAAAAAAAATAAAAAACAGAAAACTACTCAATCGATTTCTTCGAAATTTTGTGTTAAGACTTTTTTGATATTATCTTGAATACTTGGAAACCCCATTTTCCTAAAACAAAAAAAAAGAACAATAAAAATATTAAAAAAACCATTAAGAAAAAGTTTTTTCCTCAAAAACGGATCAAAGAATTTTGTTAAATAAAATGTGTGTATTATAGCAGTCCATTTTAAAATAAATAAAATATTTTATTTTGCGTTAATGGTACTTCCCATCACCACTTTTCATATTTTCGACTTTCTCACTATTGGATGAACCAATTAAGATGATTTCTATTATGCAAATGGTCCCTAAAAGCATACAAAATATTGCAATTTTCAAATAACTGTTTTCTCTATGTTTAAAATAAATATTTTTTTTTTGAAATATCAATTATTCCAAAACAAGACCCTGAATTTTTTTTAAATTAAAAGTTTTTATTTATAATAATAGCTACTTTGAATTGACGTTTAAATTTTTTTTCCTTAAAATGTTTTAAACACAAAAAGTCAATTAAAAAAACCCGCTCCAAGGATTTAGGATTTTTTTTAATGTATTAATTTTTTTCCTCAAACTATTTCGTATTTTGCTAAAGACGATAAAGTGAGAATTCTTAAATTGTCCAAATCGGTTTTTTTTTTCAAGTGCCATTTAAGTTGTGATGATATTTTTGTGACTTGAAATTTGACATTTACAATGGCCAATAACAATTTATTACAAATTTTATTAAAACAAAAATTGTTCTATTGTAAATACGCAGAGTATTACGTGAAGTTAAAGTAATAGTTGTTACCACGATCCCTTCTCGATGTGTGGCTTTGAACGCAGTTGAAGGAAAAGAAGTTGGCAAATAATTCAGTACAATTCAGTACAATTTGTTAGTATTACGAATTTTTCGAAGAAGTAAAACACAACTTCTGGGTTTGAAGATCCAAATGAGAGTGAATTCACTTCTATTCTTGCGATGTTTGCAAAGCTCTCCAATGTTAATGTCCACACAAAATAACTGATAGATTTCTACAAAAATTAGAAATAGAGTCGGTGATAAAAAAGAGCCTTGTGGCACACCAGAATTTTTTTTTGAATATCAAGCAACTGGATTCGAAGACTTTTATCTAAAGTTTATTTTTAATCAAGTACTGGTAGTTAGGTAAATTTCCGGTAATTTTTAACAAATGAGGAACAATGTATACAACATTTGGGAATTTGCTTCCCTAATTTTTGACAAGGCAAAATATTGGTTTCGAATATGAACCTCACATTTTTTTCTCTTATGAAGAAAAGTCATAACATTTACATAGTAAACATTTTTTTTTTAATTTTGAATTTAATTTTTTAATTTTAACTATATGCCTGTAAGACCTAAGGTCTTTTTTAAATGCAACTTGAACTGCACGGCACTAGTTAGAAGGATAAGAAAGATAGGAAAGAATTTTTTTTTTGTTTTCGATGTTAAATAAGGATAAAGGACTTTTACTTTATTAGATCTTAAAAACGCAGATACATTATATTCAATTTCCCACACCATCATCCACGTTATAATCTATGATCCATCTCAGCTCCTTTATCTTCTTTGATATTGAAAAACCCCACCCTATACTTAATTTTAAAGTCTAAATTCTGGAAATGACTGTCAATTTTTTATATATATTTTTTTTGGACACCGAATTCATTTTTGCCCCCAAGAAAACAAAAAACGAAAGTATATTTTTGTATATTCCTTAGCATGTCCTGGGTTTAAAATGAATTTTGAATGGAATATGGAACATGTGTCTTCTCTTTATAAATTTACACACGTCTGTACATATATGTGGAAGAATATTGAGCGATTATGTTTTATTCAGTTTGTGACGGCTGTTGATGTCGGCCTTGATTTGTTGAAGATGGACCTATAAAAAATGTGCTGTGAATAATAACTGGAAGAACGTGGTGTGAATGGCATCCTCAAGGCAATAATGTCGTTAATATGGATATTTTTATTGTTTTAGCCTTAAATTTAAATCGACAGATGAAAACCTTTAGTCAATAAACAGTAAAACCAGCTTACAAGCACATTGCTGAAGAGAAAATACCTCATATATACATGGGGTTGCAGGGGACAGTATTACGCGATGTCCTTTTTGCATCTTGTGTTGACTTCAAAAGCTGGAATTTAATAAACGGGATTGTAACGAACAGGATTTTAAGAAAAGGTCTATTATAATCCCTTTTAATCCCCCTTAGCCCGTTTTGTATTTTGATAAATAATGTTACACAAAAAACTTTGCAGAGACGAGATTTTAAAAAAAGCGGGATCTTAAGAAACGAAACCCCTTTTCCTTCACTCGAAATTAACACATTTGCAACAAGCAAATACCACCACATACCCATATCATAATCTTGGTAAAAATGGTGTGAACTATAATTTAACAGAAAAAAAGTAGTAGTTTGAAATTCACCAGCGATGACTCCTATTCTAAGGACAGGGATGTTATATGGTATTTTGTGCCTAAATAATGAGTTTTTTTTAGAGTCGACAAGGGGTAATCTGGGGGTACGACTGACCATGCGTTGCAGTACAAAAGTGTAACGTATTCGTTCTTTTTTTATTTGAGGAGAAAATAACTTTTAGATATTGGATACAAGCGAAACTGACTATAAGCGGGTTTTACGGTATAATAAAACATAAGGAATCAAAAAAAAAACTGTCTTTAGTTTCGGTACTATTTTTAAAGCCGAAAATGTCAGCTCAAAAAAATTAACAGATGCTCAAAAGTTGATTTATTTCTCCCACTTATATATGTTCTAAATTAAAAAAAAAAAAGAAAAAGGGAACGTACTGATAAGAAGATTTCAAAGAGAAGAATTTAGTCTTTAGTACTTGAATCTCCATTATAATAATAATTCCCAACAGGTTTTAGTCTTAAGTCAATTACATACATCCAGTACAATGGAAAAGACAAACGGGGGATGTTGAGATGTTCGTAATATTGAATTATAGGGGTTTCATCTCTTAACACAAGTAACATACGTACCTATACGACAAGTCTTCGTAATGGATTCTCGTTGAGCAATATATGTAATTTGTGTGCGATAGAAGATGTTGTCTGGAGAGACGTTTCGCAATAAGTCAATGCTCGTGTTACTCATATGATAATTTCTTTTATTGTATAATGGACAACCGGAACCGGATAAAATTGGAAAGAAAAACCTTGTCGTTCTCGCTCATGTACATATGTACCGATAAGAAAAATCAAACTTACAAAATGCTGTTGATTGTAAAGAGAGTTAGGTAAGAGGGTGGTGTTTAATCAAGCAAAACAATTGTTCTTTTTTTTAAAACCTACCTCTCCAAACACCGGTGGAGATTAGGTTACAATACCTTTGAACGTTTGTTGGGGGCAGCAAGCGAAAGAGTGTTTCCAAAAAAGAATTTATCCTTGTATCCAGGCGACACAGCTGAATAATTCCACAGATGGAATTCATTAACGGTGATGTTGTACAGTCTGAACTACTTATTGACAACCTGGGACCCCAGCACGTAACTAGATACAATCGAGAATTGTTTTGGTTCAATCGAGTCCTCGATTGTATCGTTAGAGGAGACTCGATTGAACCAAAATAGGTGCTTCCAATTCTAAATTGTATCGACAAAACTCGATTGTATCAAGTTACGTGCTGGGGCCCCTGGACTATACTACGACATATTTGTTTGTTGCTTAGGCTTTTGACAGCGTACTTGGATCCATACTAACTGCCTTCCCTGGTTGGGTTTCGTGCTCTCCCCGAATCTCTGTACAGTTTACCCTTGAGCGCAGCTTCTGATGAACTGTCAACTATAGAGATTTTTTCTTTAGCCGTACAACGTGTAATGTGTAATGATTTACCCGGCTCTATTTTGATATTAAGAAATTAATAACCATCATGCAATCTACTGCAAGAATCTATTTTTAAATCCTTCCCTATTTTCCTAACGCTCGCGTTGTGCTTGATCATTTTAAGGGTAGTCAAACCCTTTTAGTGCAGAATTATAAAAAAAGCAGCGTACATTTGGATGTGAATTTGTCTTTAGACGCAGGATTAGTAGAGAATTTTTAAGGTTCATGAACGAACGCCACACCATCACTCGCATCAAGCCTTAATTTTCCAAGATATGCATGTCTGCCAGCCTGCAAGTAACTTAACGACAAGCTAAGAAAATAGTCATCGTAAAAAACTTCGAAAATCCATGGAACGTTTGTTACTGAATAATTCTTCAGGGAATTTGGAGTAACTAGAATTTTAGCGCATATTTTCCTGACCTCCTGCGACAACTGGTAAGGCTATAAAACGATCAATAGATTATTTTTTTTAATTTTAATTGAGTGTGCATAGTAAAGGGGATTTCGCTACCCTTAAAATGTACAAGCACAGTGCGAGCGTTGAGGAAATTTGGAAGGATTTAAAATGAGATACCGATGCACATTAGTTTTGAAGCTTTGAATAACAAAATGGGAGGGAAAAATAGAGCCGGAAAAATAGAGATTGCCATCGAATTCGAGATTTTGATCAAACTTTACATTACAATGATACCGAGGACGAAAAAAAATGGGTCTCACAATTCTGTCTGTGTTTCTGTCAGTCAGTATGTCAGCTAATCAGTTTGTCTGTCTCTCTGTCTGTCCGCGAGTCTGCAGCCTAAATGCTTGGATGGATTTTCTTCACACTTGGTACATATTGTTTTTTGGGTAATATGCCCAAGCATTTTCTTTTTTTTTTCATTTTTTAATGAAGAAACTCCTGAAAAGCTAAATCAAATTATTTCAAAAAAATGTTTTCAGTACAAACTGATTATCTTGTTAGCTACAAGAGAAAGCTCGTACGATCCAGTCGTGCATTTGATTTTTTTCTTTCTCGATCATAAGAGCACACTTTAAATATTTCATCAAAATCATTACAGCCGTTTCCAAGAAACCAAGAAATTATAAAATTGCGCGTGGTAATTGACGGATTTTACTAAAATACTTTTTTATATTTCCTTCTGCTGAAAATGACGTCCACCTCATTTGAGTCGTCTACAACAAATAAGAGCAATTTCCGACGAAACATGAATCAAAAACTGTACAAAAGTATATGCATATATATATTATCAACGTACATATTAGTGTAGTTGATAAAAAAATTTAAATCCTTTGACTGTAAATGGAATAGGCTAATTAAGAAGGGGGAATACGAGTATATAATAAATAAAATAAAATGTATAACCGCCCTTTGGACCCTATAGGAGCTTTCCCGCTTGAATGGACTTTAATATTTCTCAAAGATAACTAAGACGCGAATCATACCTTATCATCTCAAGCCCATAAGCATCAACCATAGGTCAGACGGCAATTTGCTACAAGATTGTCTGGTCATTGGCCTCAAATTTGTGAATACTTTATTATATGTCCCTTTTATTTAGGTTGCAGATAAATATACTATAAACAAATTCAATTATATATATTTCAATTCTTGGAAGTTTAAATAACATTATTGAGAATTGTTCATCAACCATAAAATTAATTCACATCGCAAACGCAATTCGTATAATTAAAATAATTTCATAAGCAACATATTTTGCCCTAATTTCAAATTCATTTCATTTTTCTCTGAACAAAAAACAAACAAAACAACAACAAAAATTCCTGTAAATTCTTCGAAAACCCAAAGATCAAAGGTTATAGTGCAACTCGATTTATAGTTCACTGAGTAATCAAATTCAAATAATAACCCTTCAATGTAGGAATACCTACGTTACAAAACAAAATGTTGCTTTCTATAAAAAACCAAACCTCATCGCAGCAGAGATGCATTTGCAAATTAATCGATGTGGAATTTTATGCTGTTGAATAACAATATTGTGTATATTGCAAAAATATGTATCTTTCTATATGTATTTCAATTTGTTCCATAATTCGAGCATAAAATTTTTTGAATTAATGATTGGATATTTGAAATTCTCATTTATATTATTTTCGAATTGAAAATTTATTACTAAACGATAAACGTAATTTAATTTTTTACTTGCGATTATAGGTACAATAAGGCAAGTTATGGATGCGATCATAGAGAACACCAAGAAAGTGTGACCCCCAATTCCGTCTGTCTATCTGTCTGCCTGTACTCGAGTCTGCAACCTAAACGGTTGAATGGATTTGCCAAACTTGGCAAATATTGTTTTTCGGTAATATGCCCAGATTTTTTTTAAATTTTTTTTAAGATGACAAATAACAGTAGCTCCCATGCATTTTTTTTTTTGCCAAAAAGGTAAATCTTATTTTTCTCAAAAACGATTTTTATAAAAAAAATGTGTGTGTTCTTAGATTATTACAGTCCACTTTCAAGTATAATATATTTTTTGTGCGTACTTATTAACGGTATACTTCCCATAGAACCACTTTTCATATTTTCGACTTTCTCAACATTGGATGAACCGATTAAAATAATTTTTTTTTATACAAATGTCCCCTAAAATTGTTAATAAAACTGCTTACTTAAATTTTGAAAAAAAAAAAAGTTTTTCGATTTATAAAAAAATAATTAAAATTTTCCTTTGGAAAATCGATTTTTCAAAAACAGTTTTTTTTTGAAATTTGAATTTTATATGTAATCAATAATGTCTTCAAAATGGCGTTTCAATTTTTTTTTTCTAAAAATGTTTTCAAAATTTCATACATACAAAATTATTTTTTTTTAAAAAACCACTCCAACGATTTAAGATTTTTTTTGATTTATTCTTATTTATCCACGAATTCAAATGACATCTTTGTTTTCCCTCAAACTATAATGACTGAGCAATATAAAAACAATTAATTATGTGTATTATCCATTTATTTCTACCTTATTATTATTTCCTTTACGTATTTTTACTACACGTCACTGAATATACATTTATACATACATACACTCTAAACACTGCGTGTAAATATTTAACAGAAAAAAAATTAGTAGTTTGAAATTCACCAGTGATGACTCCTATTCTAAGGACAGGGATGTTATATGGTATATTGTGCCTAAATAATGAGTTTTTGAGTCGACAATGGGGTAATTTGGGGGTACGACTGACAATGAGGAGTAGTACAAAAGTGTAACGTATTCGTTCTTTTTCTATTTGAGGAAAAAATAACTTTTAGATATTGGATACAAGCGAAACTGAATATAAGCGGGTTTTATTGTATAATAAAACATAAGGAAGCAAAAAAAAATTGTCAAAATTCAAATGGCATCTTTGTTTTCCCTCAAACTATAACGACTAAGCAATATAAAAAAATTTAATTATGTGTATTATCCATTTATTTCTACCTTATTATTATTTCCTTTACGTATTTTTACTACACGTCACTGAATATACATTTATACATACATACACTCTAAACACTGCGTGTAAATTTACCACGAAATTGTATGTAATTTTAGTGTAAAAGTAGGCAAGTTGCGTATTTATACACATCACAATAGGTAAAAAAAATTTCCAACATATTATGTTGGATATTACAAACATTTGTTGCAAATTTTCACCCTCTGTGTACTTTTCAATCACCATTTTTCAGTATTAAACTAATAATGTTTAAACATTACGCCCACAATGTTTATAATTAAACAAATATTGTTTAAATTTAAACACCTTATGAAAACTGCACATAAAGTGTTTGCAATTAAATAATCAACGCTTATATTTACAACCATTTGATGTAAGTTACATATTTTATGTGTAAATTTGCAATTCGTTTGTGACGATGACGAAACGGTTGCTAGTTCATTATCGATTTCATTCGTAATCAGACCGTTGGCGAACTCAGAACGTACTAGTTTTGTATTTATAAATTATGTCTTATAAAATTTGGTATTTAATAATTTGAACTTACTTTTCTTTTTTTCTTAAGTAAAAAAAAAAAACTAAAATGACTCGATTTGTTATGTGTTTTTACTCAAATTGAATTTTAATAATAAAAAACTTTATTTAATTTTTAGCAATAAATATTCTTTTATTGTTTTGCTTTTTTGTCTGCATTATTTACTTTGTAAGCACAAATAATTGTTATTCAATGATATTCAACAGGTGAAAAAATATTGCAATTTGCCATCGACGCGTGTTTCTCGCAAGGTTGTAATTTTGGCAGAGGTGGTAGTCAACATCAACACGTATTTATTTGTGTTAATTTGGGCACATTTTTAAGGAATAGGCTTAAATTTAGTTTAATTTTTCATATTATGTAATGAATCTCTGCTAAAAGTTTAAGATCTTTAAAAGCGAAACATAAGTTCTAAGTCTAAATATTTTCATACCTAATTTTGTTGGAAGTTTACACATTACTTGTCGAATTTTGCTATAAATTTGAACAAAAAAAAAGTTTAAATTTACACATTTTATGTTAATATATAAGAAATATTTGCTTAAATTCTGATGAATTTTCAACATAAATTATGTATATATGCATTAAGTTTAAACATCTTGGGTGTAGAAATACACATTTTTACTTTAAATCTTTATTTGAAATTACACATAAAAGATTTAACATTTACACATTAAATATATAGAATTAATACGTGTGTAAAAATACTGCAATTATGGTAGGCAACAAGTGTCCTCCCTTTATGATAGTAGTAAAATTACACGATTTATTTTTAGAGTGTAGGTGTCCCTAAAAATCACATGAATCTTATGTATGTATATTGCATATCTACCAACCTACATACTTCAGTTTCATTATTATTAGTACATAATTTACATACATACATAATGTTCCATTCATGTATGTAGGTACATATTTCTCTCGTAACTTTACATAACTAAAATCCACAATCTAGATTTAAATATACTTTTGTGGATAACTATGAATCAATCATTCGACAAGTTATTATAATATGTACTAAGAATCAAGGTAATCCTCCTTACATCGGCTTTAAACCTGCATAACTAGAGTACCTACCTACTAAGCAGCGTCAATGTTTAGGTACATTGAAGTTGTTAGCTTCAAGAGCAAGTTCGAACGATCCAGTCGTGCATTTAATTTTATACATATATGTATGTACGTTTCATTGATCTTTTAAAAATAGAATATCCTTGAATTCCTTATTACAGCAGAGACATTATCGAAGAAAGTGAAAGGACTTGAGGCGAAGTTGGTTTTGTCTTTTTTTTTAAATTGCCACTAACCAGTGTATCTATAAGTATATAATGTATCTAAGTATATAAAATGGTGTTTTAAGGATGAAACAAATTGAATAAACAAAATAATCCTGCATCCTCGTGCCTGATGATTGCCAAGGCCAAAGACCTATTTTATCCATCCATCTATCCATTGCCTATTTCCAATCCCACTTATCCAATTAGAACGTGCTACAATGCATCGTCGTTGGCATTTCGATATTCCGGGGCTTTCCATACATACATATGTATATGTATGTGTAGATACATTGTACATAAATAGATGGCGAATCCTGCTGTCAATTGACGACGGCTGAACAACTCATCCCAATACTCAGCCTACTAATTACAGAGGTAAATATTTGCCCAAGAACAGAGGATTTATAAATGTATACCCAGGAGCATTGTCGTAGTCATTGCGCTGCAGGCCATATCACTTACGTACTTATATATATACCCAACGTCCTCTTATCGTTTCGTTTTCATTTCCAATTCGATTCATCCCGGTTAAATCCACTTAATGTTGAAACAGGATCTACCACTCCAGAGGGTATCATATGGACGCAGCAGGGTGAATGAGCGAGGACTACTACAAGGATGACGACCAACTATGAATGCAATCTATCCGGTGCGATGCGATAGATGGAAGGTGGTGGAAGGCGGTTGATGGTGCTGGTGGTAAATTGAATGATTCTGATAGTTGTTTGCAGAGTTGTTGGGTGCATTTTAAGAGTTTGGTATCAGATAGTATGTCTGACTGGACTGGTAGGTCGGCTGACTCTTACTTTTTTTTTTTAACTCAAAAGCTTTTAAAGGGTAATCTTTTATTCTCTTCCTTTTTTTTTGCTTAATATAAAAATGAATGAATGGAAAGATAGAGGCGCGGAGGATGGTTTGAAGCTTAAAAAGTTTTTCAACAATTTTCGAAGGAAATTAAATTTTCTGTTTACTTTCATAACTTTTGCTTATGTATCTCTTAAAAAAAAAAAGAGTTTTTTCCCTTGAGTATGCGAGGGTAAGTTCACATTGCTTCCGTACAAAAATTGAATTGCCTGATGTGTATAGTACATTTATATCTGATACCTTTATTTTGGATTTGGAAGAATTTGTTTAAAGAGAATTTGAGATTTTTATTAAATTCTTATTTTAAAGTTTTGAGTTTTTAGAAAACTGAAAATTCCCAAACTTTTTGCAAACTGTCGAATGCCGCCCTTTTAACAAAGTGGGTCCCGCAATTTCGTCTGTCTGTCTGACCTCGTTTTTATCTGTTGAAGTAATTTTTTTTCAAACTTGTATTTTTTCCCGTTATCCTTATTTCTTTAAAACTGCTTTAAAGATTTTGATGAAAAAAATCTGTATTGTAGGTAGGAATGGCCCATTTTTTTTTACATAATATGTCATTAACGGTATTTGCCATAAAATCGTTTTTTTTTTCGACTTTGTCGTTAACGACTCTACCGATTTCGATCAAAACTTGTATAATTCTTCGTATTAAAGTAATTCTTCGTATTAAAATAAAAAACGTTTTTTTTTTCAAATTCAATATTTAGATTTTTTTTATGTTTTTAATCGAGCGTTGTTTTTTTTCACAAATCCCGAAAAAATGTTTCAAAACCCCATATTATAAAATACTGTATTTTTTTAAATCCCTCTTACTCTAAATCCCTATCTATTATAATCCCGCTTTTTAAGATCCCGATTAATCCCGTTTTGTATTTTGATAAATGTTACATAAAAAACTTTGCATATAGCTAAACTCGACCCTACCCCAAATCCAATATTAGGCCAAGCAGGGGGGTAGGTAGCAGAGGGGCAGCATGCTCCTACTTACACGTCGTCCTTCTTGCACCTTGTTTTGATTCCAAAAGTATGAATTTAATAAACGGGATGGTAAAACCGTGATTTTGGGAATAGATTTGAAAAGCGATTTTGAAAAACGGAATTATAAAAAAGCGAAACTTTAAAAAAGCGGGATTATAAAAATCAGGATTATAAAAAGCGCCTAACTTATTCGCGAATAACTGTATAGGTTCTTTGAATAAAACTTTGATAATTCATGAACTTAGCTTCAAGAAATTTAAATCTGATTTATGTCCCCCAATATGCAAAAATAAACATACTATCGGTTTATTTATAAAATACAGTAAAAAATAACTTCAAAATAATTTGTTTCAATTGGTCACTTGAGTGTATACATAACCTTATTTTGCTCTAAGCTTATTCTTGTGTGTCTCTGTCCATCATATGTATTTCTATTTTTGTAACATTCGAGACAATATTGTCTCCAAAAAAATGTCCTTTTACGTTTTCCAAGATATACAATTCCAAATAAAACTCAAAAACGTACACAGTCAACGCCCCAAGAAGTACAACATATCCCATCCGGTTTTTTTTTGTTTTTTTTGTTTCATTTACCTTACTGCTTTTGATATGCAAAATAAAAGGAAATATAAAACAAAAAACTAACAAAAAGAAAAACACAAACAAAAAGTATAATGAAATCCTTTATAAAAGAATATTAATTCCGAATCAGAGAAGAGAAAGTATGCCCTTCCATCTAGTCATATCGATCCATTTAATTAAAATGTCAAAAGGATTCAAATATTCTGTCACCACTTATGTTACCATCATTTCTGCCTAAGCCTCTTTTGACCACTTTTACTACTGCATCATTGTGGTGAACTTGAAAAAAAAATATTAACGATTGTCTTTAATTTGTGGATTGTTTGCGAATTGTTATATTTAATGTAGGGGAATGCAGCAATAGGCAGTTATAGTATTAGCGGATGTGTATACAGGGTGTGTTGAAAATTACTTATCAAATTAACATTGAGTTTCCAACTTTTTTGGTTGCTATTTTTTCTTTATTTAAAAAATCTCTTCCGTTTTTAAAACAAGACGTGTGGAATTTAAAATGAATGTTCCAAAATATTTTACTGGCGATATTTACAATCTCGTCCCATAGGTTGATAAAAAAGTGTGAAAATGTTTGACATTTCTCTTGAAATATGTATTTCTTTTCCAATCTTTGGCATGTCATTTCAAACTAAACATTCCAGAGTTTGTACATTGAAATATAATTTCAAAACAGACCAATTTATAAACGCATTCTTCTGTCATTCGGCACAAGGTATATAGTTGACATAAAACTGAAAATTAGACACAAATATGTTCAACTATGTATTTCTCTACATAGTTTTTGAATTTCTCTGTTTTAGTACAAGCAAAATCTTTCTCTATACATTTTTTTTTCAAATTTCACTGAATATAGAAAAACAGTTGCAATCTGATTGTTACGAACCGTCGAAATCTACTCGGGTTCCACTTTCCATCCACACTTCAACGAATAAATTGTTCACAGCAGAACTAATCTCAAAATTAGATATTGTCAATTGACAGACGGCGTAAGCCATGTTAAATAATGGAAAATTTGTAAATTATGTACTTTACGAATATTCGCTAGTTGCTGGTTGTGAATAGGCCTTAACTGTCATACTCCTCAGTTCACGTTCCACATACCACCCACATCTCAAGGAATAAATGCAACGCCCGCGACTAGCCACACAATCAGAGCTTAACAATTAAAAAACGTCATTCTTGACGAATAAAGAAACACGTGTGAACGAAATGTCAAAACGAACGAATATTCGTTTATTCGTTAGTAGTTGGCCCATGTGAATAGACCTTGTTGTGATAATATCTTTCGAATTCTCGGATAGTCAACACAAGAATAGTCATAACAAAACTCACCACTGTGAGGTGAATTTTTTTTGTGTGAATGACTTTTTAATTTGCTCTTTGATTATTAACAAAAAATCACGATAAAAAAATTCCACATGTCAAGACATGTCAAATGTGAACATTTTTGTGACTCAAAAGTTGTGAATGCTGGAGGAGAATCCGAAATCAATTTCACATCTACTTGTGACTTGTCACTCTTGGTAGGCATTTTCACAAGAAGATATATTTCGATTGTAGTATAATATTTTAAAGGACATCATGCATTCTACAAATTTTTCAAGTTTTATTAGATTATTGTCTGAATAATTTAATAAATCACGCTCATCTGTGTCACACCCATTTCCCGTTGGGAAATCGCAACATTTCTCTACGGTTTATTAATTTGCACACAGACTGTGCAGTAGATTTTCATGCGGACATTTCCGACTTAAGCCTTTAAAAGTTACTTTGTACAAAAGTTATAAGCCCCCTCCCCATTTAGCCATAAACTATGTAACTAGATAGTGAACTTTTCTTTCTCTGGTGTAATAATGTATTCGAATAAGCTAGATTTTACACAAAAGTTCATGATATACTGTACAACTTTTTTTTTTTTTTTTTTTGAAGCGCAACCTTGTAGCCGTTTTCAAACCTCCTACGGGTTCTTTAGACAACAAAAAAAAAAAAAAAAACTTTTAAACTGTTAAATTATTAAATTAAAATTCGTACAAGGAAAGTTGGGCGTTTTATTTAATTTTTTTTTTGTCTTATTTTATGCAGTGGACATGATAACTGTTAAGTGACATTGAGGTTCTATTGGTAATTTTGCTTTAGGCATAAAAATAAGTTGGGCACTCCAAGAACCCTTTAGAGATGATGTTGGGGTAATTTCTTTCAAGATAATTACAGAAGTTTTTTGCAAAAGTTTATTTTTTTTCTGGATTTTTTTTATTTTGGATTTTAGCATCCATCAATATTTGAAATTGAAAAGGGTAGCTGTGTTCATCTTTATTTTTTTGAATCGCCCTTGTACATGCTGGGAATCTATTAATAAAAATATAAGGCTTCTTTCCAAGTTATCAGTTTTGTAAATTTTAGACATGATTAATCATAAATTTAAATTAATTGATTTGGGAACAAAATATTTTGTAATAATAGCAATTCATTTGGCAAATTAAGTTGAAGTGTCATTAGGCTAATTTTATTGGCTATTTTTGAAACTTCTGATAAATTTAAAATTAAGTTACTTGTGGCGTTAACTTTCGAAAGTTTAACTATTGGCAGCTATTAAAATATCAGTCGGTCTTAATGCCATACAAATGTTCTGTATTGCGATCGAAATCGATTTTTAATTTCACTCGAAATCAAATACCATATTCTATTTTGATCGTTTTCCGAAATTTCAAATTGAACTGTCAGTTTTGAATGTTGGAATACATTTTTAAATGTTCTGTAAATTGAAATTACGATTGCGGATGAAAAGGGTAAAATTATTGGGGTTATTTTAGGAAATTACAAAATTTAGACGAAGAATGAAATAAATTAAAATTGTATTTTTTTTTATATTTCTTTAAAGTATCAAATGTAGTTTTTGATTGGACACAAATCAACTTTTACTGGTTTTAAGGAAAATACCCTTTAATCTGTTCCTCATGTCATGTCATATGTTCTTGTGGTTTCCCGTAAAATAATGAAAAAATTAAAAAACCACACAAATATGAATAATTCACAATTTCACAAATAATTTACAAAGCCGAAACAAAAAGGATTGGATTCTTTCAGAATACGTAATAAGCCGAAATGCACAACACTGATATTTGCAGAATTTGGAATTCGAAATAATTGGAATGCAGACCATTGGCGAATATGTCAGTTTTAACTTTGTGAATGCAAAATATGTAGGATGTTTTCCATGTTTGGTTGAATTATTTATAATATTTTTTAAATGTTTTGAAAATATAATATTTATGAAATGAAATCAAGTAGCTTAACGTTAAGTCTGTAATTTAAGAAAATCTTGTTGCATGAGCCTGGAAAAAGGACCCAAGAGAAAGAGAGAGATCAAATCCTCCCAAAACTTATTGATTAAGAAATCTGTTGTCATACACCTGACCTTCATACTCGTCCTGGCAGTCATCACTCCTCATAACCGAAAGGGATTTAAGCATTGGGACTTTAGGTACATATTTGGTATTTTGCCAATTTGGAATTGCTCTTCAAAATTTTATTAAATTTAAATTTATAAGACAATAGGTATATGAGAGGATTTTCGGGTCAGAAATAGAGAACACAATGGTTAAGCACAAAATCTCAATTTTGCTAAATTTCACCATTTTTAACTCAAACGTTAAAACTTACGAATTTCTCGTCTTTTTTAACGCTATTCAGGGTTAAAATATAATTTTAAACAATCAGCAATCGAGCCAGTCAATTTTGACTGAACATAAGTAGATCAGAATTACCACATTGTGTTTAACTATACCGAAGATTAAATGACCGCATTCAGAAAATTGTGCCAGATAGGTTTGTGTTGTTGTAATCCCGTATAAAAATATATCTGATAAAACAGCTATTTCTAAAAAAAAATAAATCATTTGTATCCCATGATAAATGTCAAAAATATATCCACAAAAAATACTTTTTACTTTTCCTGGCTATACAGAGCGTGGTGCTCCTGGACCTGGTTGATTATGTCCTGCCAACTGGCTCGATCTCTAGCCTGCCGTCTCCAATTCTGCACACCAAGCAGCCAGAGGTTTAATTCATCCTGGTCGCTCCACCGGAGAGGAGTTCTTCTCGATAAGGCTTTATTCCTCAATTGCTTATTCAGCAAAAAGTAAGAGCGATTAGAAAAAGTGATTCTACGTTTGATTCCTGCGCTGATGTTGTTGCTCGTGTTCACAGAAGACCCCAGGTAGATAAATTCACTGACGACTGACAACCGTCACATTCTGACCAAGTGGGTGGTAGGATTGGACTTTAGTTGGTGAAAGTATGTACTTCGTTTTGTCCTCATTTATAACCAGTCCCATTCTGCTTGCAGCTGACTCCATGAAAGTGAACGCACCTTGGTCTTAGACATTCCTATCACATCAATGTCGTCAGCGAACCCAAGTAACTGCGATGTGATGTCTAAAGATAGTGCCTGATGTGCTGCATTGGGTGTTGCGTACTAACTTTTCAAGCAAAATGTTGAAACAGCAGCTGATAGTGCGTCACCTTGTATTAATCCTCTGGTGGTGTCAAAGGTCTCAGTGATATCTCTGCCAATTTCGACGGAGTAGCGGGAATTGTTTATTGTCATCCTGATAAGACGTATCAGTTTAGCCGGACTTTCAAAACTAGACATAACTCGGTACAGTTCTTCCCTGTTTAGAATTGATGGTGGGTCTCGATATTAAATTCTTGGGTTTCTTCCAGGATCTGGTGCAATGTCAAAATTTGGTCGATCGTAGATTTTCCCGGCTTGGTAAGGACCTATTATTCCGTTAGCAAACGGTTTAAGACATAAAACACTGAACAGGATGTAAGCGATGTTTAAAGGGCTGATTCCTCTCCAAATAAATTTTTAAAAAATATATTCTCAAACACATACAACTTAAAGCACCCGGTTTTGGTTATTCATAGAAAATTAAATGGAAACATATCTGAGATCAAAGTACAAGAGACACGCTCTTGCGCATGTTGTCAGTTATTCAGTAACAGGTAACAGAAGATCGAAAATACCTGATTTTTTGTATTCAACCGAATAGAGGAATATATGTAGATGATAAATAATCACATGTAAAATTCGAGTAGAAAGTAGTTTATTTAATTTACTGACAATTTTTGTTCCATCATTTTTATTTCAGTAACAGATATTTATAACTGTTATTCAAAAGTAGCAATAACCATTATTGCAACTGGCAGTTTAGCCCATGCCTATTCCTATGCACATGTCATATCTCACACAATGGTTTCTGAGTTTTGATATATGCGCGAACTTGAACGAAAATGGAAACTCGAAAGAGTATACTAAATTGTAGATATGTGTAATGTGATCTGAGATAAATTATCGTACTAACATCTTACTGCACCTTTGACCAGTCGAAGTAACGCACACTTTTGTAAAAATGTGAGTTTCGTTGCTTTTCGAATTTGTGCAAACAGAAATGACAGACGTTTGTAGTCTACATAATTGAGTGTCCTTGGCTGTCATTTGTTATGTAACAAGCAGTGCTGCCAATTTATGTACTTCCAAGCTAATAGATTTTATTTTGATTTTATAATAATTTTTTGTTTAGGACGGATTCGTTAAAGTTCGTAATTAAAGAAAACAATTAATTATTGTCTTTTCATTCGAAAAATTTACTAATATTATTTTGTTTTCCCATGACATTTAAAATACAGCATCTAGCAACCATATTATATTTTTTGACATTTGTTTGATAGTCGAGGGAGTCCTATTCGAAATTGATACATCTGACATTTGTGTTTAGGGCCTGGAAAATTGGGTTCGTTTTTTTTCGATCATTTTATAGATAGGTACCTATATTAAACTACAATGAAATTCAATTTTTCACTCTGGCGCCATAGACAACTTCAACTCAAGGTCACAAGAAACACACAATTTTCTTCGATATGACTCTGTACAGTCGACACCCTTAACAATATGGGTTCTTCATTATTATTAGCACCATTATGTACCGATATAAAACGAAACGTTTTTGCATTCGGTAATGAGCTCCAATCAAGCGATTTATCCTTCATACTTCGATGTAAATTAAATTTTCGTTCTGCAACTGTGATTTCTGACAAATCAAAAATCAATACATGTATATGTATGTACGTAGTCGTGCCATAAATACTGTTACACATTTTTCTTTGAAAATGAAGAAGACAAATATCAAATACGTTATAAATTTTATTAAGTATGATATAAAATAGTATTAAAAATAATATTATTGACTTGCTACTCAAAGTGGCCACCCTTAGCCTTAACACAGGCCTTGAGTCGCTTCGGCCAATCGTCTATGGCAGCACGCACGTTTTCCTCAGGAAAATTCGCCACTGCTCGGACAAGACTTATTCCAGACTTTTCAAATTCGGATGTCCTCTGTGGCAAGCCATCAGCTCTAGCTCTGTCCAAAAAGAATAATCCAGAGGATTGAGATCGGGACTGCTGAGGCCCAATCAGATGCCTTGATGAACTCAGGAACATTCTTTTCCAGCCACAACTGGGTCGATTTGGCCTTGTGGGCTGGAGCTGAGTCCTGCTGGAACACCCAATGCTTTTTATTGAATAGAGTATTGTTGAGTGGTTTCACCACTTTTTCTAAAACGTCTTCTTGGTAGTTTTTTGCTTTTGTTTTTACACCTTGTTCACAAAAATGCAACTTTGTGGTGCCTTCGTAGCTCACTCCCCACCAAACCATGACCGAACTCGGATGATGGCCCCTTTCGACTCTACCAATTTTATCTTTTGCCTTCTGCGAACTCCGAGCATACCCCTTGTCATTTTGGCGATTGTATTTTTCTTCAATGGTGAAAATTTTCTCATCTGAAAACATGATTTTACGATATCTTCCATCACCGTAACGTCTGAGCAATGCTTTTGCTCTTTCTAGCCTAATTTTTTTCAAGGCATTGTTTAATCTCTACCCAGTCACTCGGCGGTAGGCACCCATCCCAAGGTAATTTTTAATTAGCCGCGACATAGTTCTTCTTGAAATATCCATCTCTCGTGACATGATTTTCTGCTTACGAAGGGGATTTCGGCGAATTCGAGCTGCCACTGCGCGAACGGCATTTTTTGTCCTCACACTTCGTGGACGACCGGGCCGAGGCTTGTCTTTTATGCTTAAGGTATCCATATAACGTTTAATTGTACGCCACACAAACATTTGATTAATACCGAGGTTTTTTAACGACTTGCAAATAAAAGAATTGGATTTTCCAGCCTTATGCAGCGCAACAACTGCAATTCTCTTTTCTTCTTTTATGGACTCCATCTTTGCACTTGTAAAGTAGAACTAAGACTATATTTTATTTTAAACCTATATAACAGTAGTTATTAAAAACAATTAATGTGACTTGTTGTATGCAGCTGAATGTCAAATTATACAGGTTCAAATAGTTGTAACAGTATTTATGGCACGACTACGTATGTATGTGTTACCTTACTGACAAGACGTTTGATGGTGATATTGGTATCGAATTTCAACACGCGAAGCTATCTGAACTCGAAACAAATCGAGAATAACATTTTCAATCAATCGTCAAAGAGAAAAGCGAAATAAATTACAAAAATTACATTACAACAACACTAAAGGTACCCTTCGTCATCTTCCTTTTCTACTACTTTTTCTTCTTCTTCTTGATGGGCCGCAATCGCCACCCGACGCGCTCAAAAGGAATTCATGTTTAGGACGTCAGTCGGTCGATATAAAAAGAATATCAGGATACAGAATTATAAAATTGAGAATTATTATCAAAGTTCAAAGTTTTATTTTTTGCCTTTCGCCGTTTTTTTTTTTTTTTTTATTGAGAATTAAATTGAAATTGATTCGCTTCGATAGTTGGTTTTATTTTACTTTTTTACGAGTATTGTAAATTGAGTTCCATTTGAGACCGATGACGTGTGATAATATATTTTTGGGCAAGACATTAACATACACTTAAAGAAAACTAGATTTTCACTTTTATATGCAAAATAATAATTTTAACTAAGATATCCCTGCAAGATAAAAGGTCTCTACAGCAACCTATGTCACAGAGAACGAATAGGAAAGATTGCATAACATTACATCCACAGCGCCATTGCCACCCGCAAAGTTCTCTATTGTAGGTATTGGGCAACAAGGTCTGGGAACTTTTTTATGGTTTTTGTTTAAGCCCTTAGATTTGAAGTAAGACTTATAAGACAGTGATTCATTATAAGTTTTTGAAAACAAATTCAGAGATTTTCGAAAACACGGGACTGCTTACTGTCTATTCAAAGGAGTTGGAAGGATACACAACCATTTAAATCCATGTCCTACTGAATGTCAAGTGTTTATAGGACTGGTTATATTTTTTTTTATTTAGGGAGCTACATAAATTAATAAATGGATATATGTATTCCATATCGTATCCATAATAAATTAATTAATTTATTCAAGCAACGCTGAGGTAAACCCTAAGATGGTGTTCTGTTGTCTCTTCTCTTGTTTTGAATTATGAATAAGGAAGAATAAGATTCGTGTGAAGTTGGTCAGATGTGAGGTGGGGGATTAGATGATTTATTGTCTTATCGGTGTCAGGATTGTTCACTCATGTGATAAGCAATATTGTGAAATAGCAGTTAACCATATCAAAAAGGGACTGAAGCTCTATTAAATATACTAAAGCAAACATTTTTTTTCTTTATCCCAACTCTGGGCGTAGTTGTCGAATATTAATTAAACTAAAAATTGAATATGGACTTAATAAAGGCCAGTGTATAGCCAAAGCGACTAACACAAAGGCACAACTGTTCAAAGCTTTTATTTGCAGTGTCTAAACATTTATGTTTTTTCTATCAATTGACCTTTATATACCATGAGCGTTTAGATTTGAGGAATAATATAGTCGCCGAAACTACATTAACCAATTTTTCCAAAATTAGAGTCGGGTGTCGGAACAGTGTGTAGGAGGATTTTTTAAATGTTGTACTCTAAAGCCTTTTATCATGATTATCAACATGTTTAAATCTTAAAGTTTCCTATAAGACTGATTGCTGCATTTATCACTATCTCTTTAGAGTGTCCCAGGCTAGTCACGTAGGACCCCTTCCTTTCGTCTTTCTTGTTTTCCATAAATTTCCACAGCCATCAACAGAAAAAAATAAGAACATATCTACGAAAAATTAACAACACTCGATTGTTTTCTAAAGGCTTGTCAAAAAGTTATTCGATAAAGATTAAAAAAATAGATAATTCTTTAACGTACAAACGAGTACACTTCATACGACCTTTTACTACTATGAGCGCAGAATTTATTAACCAGTGTTTGTACAATGTAATTAATTTTTTTTTTCAAAATTTGGAAGCTAAAATCAAGGTTTAAAGAATTTTCCTAAATTTTGCGTTCAGGGAATTAATTACATATGTGATACATTCACTGGTAAAATAAATCAATTTAATTTTTGATCTAGATCTGGTAAACCATTGATTTTCCCCTTTTTTTCGTTCCATTTGGGCAAACAAAAATTGATTTTTCTCAGCCAGCTTGAAAAATTTATCTCAGATTTTTAGCACCCGGCTCTACTAAAAGAATCATGTTGTTTTCAACGAAAGCACATCTCTTAGTCACGATGATATAATCATTCAAATTAATTTCAAACTCACTTGGAGTTCTCACGACATTGCATGAATTCAATGACAAAAAAATCAATCTCAAATCGTTTTCCATTTGGAAATCAAAATCTAGATTGAAATCTGGATTTATTAAACTAAATATTAAAGATGTTATCTTACGTATGTGTTTACAAGAATTAATTGTCAGATAATGAGAAAAAATGAATTCTCAGTGACACTGTCAAATAATTTCTTCAAAATTTCTTCCCATACAAAAAACCCAACCCCCTCTTATTAAACACATTTCGACAATGAGAAAATAATGTTTAATATGGTTTATTTAATTAACTCATAAGAACAGAAGTGTTTAATTGAAAAAAGTGACAGGGTCACTGAGAACTAATTTTTTGTTTCGATGCACAAGATGACATATATGCCCAAGCTTGACAAAAAGTAAAAAATCGGAAACCTTAAATATGGGTACTACGTGCATGAATAACTTCTTAAGGCACACACAAATACAATTTATAAGACCATTTACTACTACATGCATAAGGTTCGTAAGTCAGTTAACAGTTGACTTGACAGCATGCTCTGCTGTCAGTGATGTGATAAAGTTATAAATTATATTATCCGTGTGCCAGTTTGTCATTATTATTATTATCTACAATTCGATTTTATAAATTTACATATTTCACAATTTGTTTTCTTTAAGTGTAGGTACACCATTGAATATAATATACATACATACATATCTTAACAGTTAAGTTATTACTACCGCATTTGAATATTTCAATGTCAAGCCATTTGTGACACTCACACGGTTTTATGTATTTAGAGACTTGCATTTGCTGAAGATAATAAATTTACGATTATTTTATGTGAAATATGAGTAATTGATATTAGGGTAAGAGTAAAAAAGGTACCCACAATGAACAATGAACGTGCCGAAAATTGTTTTGTTTTATATTTCTCTCTTCGGGATATTATTGATTTTGTAATAAATTGCTTATTGTGACGCAATTATCTCTGGTATTCTCATTATAATATGATTCACAGTATTTTGTCATTGAATAAGGAATGTGACTGTTTGCGAATTACTAAACAAATAAAATCTAGATATTAAGAGATGAACGACGGAAGTTTATTTTTAATTTTTTAAAAGAAATAATTTTAAAGAAAGTTGAAAATGAAATGTCATTAAATAACCTTTATTTTCGAAATAAAGCACTCTCTTTCTGCGTCATTGAATCTTGTAAATTTAATACTATGGAAAGAGGACGACAATACAACGAATAACGGTTTTAAAGACCGTCCAGTATACACTGTAAAATATGGTACAGGTTCTCTTTAAGTTCTTAAATTTAATAACTTTGTTGGGGCTTGAATGAATCATCATTATAAATTCGAAAGTCAACAGAATAAGAATGACACTGACAGTTTGTAATCTGACAATTTGTTTGACAGTTTCAACTGTTTAAAATTATTATAACACGAAAGGGTATATTGACAAAATTAAAGTTTGGTGTTCGGTGGAAAATGTTTCATCGAAATCGGTATTTGCACATAGAAATGGACATGGACACGGATCACTATTTTTTTTTAAGTTTCACCACTATTTCCTCTTTGAAGTAAAAATATTTTTGAACGGTTCCATATTTGAATTAATAATAATTTGACCAATTATTATAAACTGTGAATGTAAATGTTTTTTTTTTTTTATAATCTACACGCGCTCAAGGGATTATGAATACCCTTTAAATGTTTCAACACAGCGCGGGCGTGAGGGTGAGGTTAAGGAAGAGAAAGAATGATAGGAAAGATGTGTGGCGCGATATTCGGAGACTGTAGGTGGTTGTTGTCTCAGATTTTATCTCCAGGGATGGCGGCTGAACTAATGCGGAGAAATTTCCGTGTCTTATTTATCGATGTCCCTTATAATTCGCATTAATTTTTTTATTCTTAGTCATATTTTATGGGTATACTATTCTTACTCAATCACATGTTGTTAGTTCAATGCCTAAACAGCATGTAATGAGTAAACCAGCAACTCATTGTATGACATTTATTTTTAGAATTGTTTTTTAATGGAAAAATAAGAAGACAGACTACGGCAGGGATCGAACCTGTGACCATGAGATTGACAGGCGAACACACAACTATCGCGCCACGGCCACCCCCAATCGGGCTTTTCCATATTTGTTTGCCAGATCTTTAATACAGTGGTAGATATTGGTGAGATTTACATTACAATTGTTTCCCTACAAAATATAAAGACTCCTGACCCTCATTTAATAACTAAAATAAAATTCTGAACTACGTTTCCCTTTTAATTACCATCACATCATAATAGACACCATTTATTCGTAGTTATTTCTTAAATAGTGTACCAATTACATCTACATAAATTCAATGATTCATTTTAAAATGGCGCCCGAGTGCAACACGCCTTAAACTTTAAACATTTTGCTAAATGCATTTGTCACTTTCCAAAACCCCAGGTGTTCGCAATGCGTCATTAGAATTCAAACTAAACCCCTTCTGAATAATGCTTAATGGGTGACACACACTTAGACACATAGAAGTTCTAAGAAGAATCCTTGCAACAATCGTGCTTCCACCATTTTCAATATGGAAAGGATGAAGTTTGCTCCTTGATTTTGCATCACAAAACACTTCTTGTTGTCACGCGTGTGAACTGAATCACGGTTCATCGAACACGAGCGCCAAACAAAATAAAGGATAGCACTTTATCGATTCTCAATTGAACTATAATGTAAAATAGATTGAATGGGTGGGTTGACAGAGTCTCATGCGCCTGTACTATTATTTTCGTATTGAAGTGCCTTTAACACGTTTATGTGACGTATATATGATGAAGCTTTGATCAAATGTTGTGTATTGATGTGGTTACCTGTGTTCTGATTGCACTTCTGGCAATTGTTCAATATGTGGGTCAATTATAAGTTGGACTCGTCCAGTAACTCTGATTGTACTTGTTTCTCGAAAATCAATATGAAGTCAAAGTGGCGCCAGAATACTCGTAGCTATGCATACTAAATTTTTTTCTTTTTTGTTAATCTTCACAAGATTGAAAATAAAAATGGAAGGCTTAAATTATTTATAGGATATTTAAATATAATCGTTTTGGAGTTGACAGTTTTAATTGTCACGTGGTTGGTACATAAAAAACGTCATTTTTGTTTTCACAATGCACGCGCTGCATTTTTTAAGGTTGAACATTTCAGAACGTTGTAAAATAATAATTTTATCAGTATTTGTCATGAAAAATTATAATTCTTCCCGGAAAATTAAGATTTCTGACATGTGATAAAATTATCAGCGAAAGTTTAAAAATTTTCTATAAATTGTTGAAAATTCTGCATTATTTCCTTTTTGGTTGAGAAGTTACAAATTGATTAATGTCCCCGACAAACTATTTCGTATGGATGTATTGTGAAATATTATAAACGTGATCAGTGGGAAGTGAACAACTAGTTACTGCAAATGTCCCATACGTCAGCAAAATGTGACAACACTACAAGTTAAGAAAAAATTGCATTGCTAAATCACAGATCAGCAATGTGACCAGAATGCTAGAAATACTCGTATGTATTAGTTTTAAAAATCATTCCGCATTCGGCATCCTACCTACCTTGTTCTTTTAGAATATTTTCATTTAATACCTATATGAAGTCAAAATCAAAATCAATTGCTCCAAGTTGGTATGATAGTAAAGTGTGTAGATTGAAAAACCACAGAAATAAACAATGGTACAAACAAACTTGCAATTTTAATATTTTTTGCTAGGTTAGGTTAGGTTTAAGTGGTCGCCAGGAAAACAGGTCCATTGTGATACCACATGAAGAGAAATTTACTCTTTAATCAAACCAGTTGGAGCCTCGAACAAAGCGGTGAAGTCGGTGAATCTCAATGTGTCTAAGATCACTGGTGTAATCTTCGTCCTTGGGAGAGAGCAGGACATGAACAAAGAAGATGTGAGACAGTCTCTTCTTCCTCCTCGTCCATGCAGATTCTGCAAAAGTCATTGGAGAAAACGTCAAGTCTTTTGGCGTGTTTACCAATTAAACCGTTTCCAGTTACAACACCTATTACGGAGACAAGATGTTTCCTGCTCAAAGAGAGTAAACTTTTTAAGCGTATTGGGTCTATTACTGGCCATTTTTTGCTAGGCCAGAAACATTTTTAACAGAGAGTC
Source organism: Philhelius pedissequus (assembly GCA_910595825.1). Lineage (NCBI taxonomy): Eukaryota > Metazoa > Arthropoda > Insecta > Diptera > Syrphidae > Philhelius > Philhelius pedissequus. The sequence continues at coordinate 244,306,696 of OU343161.1, read as the reverse complement.
AAGTATTAAGTACCTTTGTTACATGCAAGGTTCAAAGTAATTTGAAAATGGATCCTAAATATTTTTGAGATTTCATTTATAGTAAACGAAAATCTAGTCCATATTAAACATGTCTCAGACCATGACCACGTATCATAACGCAACTATTTTCAGACTTTTTTCAAAGTACATACATTTGTGATTCTTCCAACTGTGATAACTATTCGAACTGTGATAATTTTATACGTGATAATTTTATCTGTGATAATTTTATCTTTGATAATTTTATCTATGATGATTTTATCTGTGATAATTATGACGAAAATGATCTATTATTTGGTCATTTGAAATCCTCACTTGACTGATATAAAAACAATCTTTCTAATCCCTCTACAAAAAAAGGAAAAAAGCTAAATTGTTTTGAAGCAATCATTTGCAAAACAATAAGCTTTTAGACAAAATTGTTTTTTTGTTCCTAACCAACATAGTTTTTCGTAGGGCAGTTCGACTGTCGCTCTACTCATGGAGCTAGCGGAGTTTTGTCTCGAATCTTTTAAAAATAAAAAACAAACGTACTGTGTTGTTATAAATTTAAAGAATTAATGCATTTGTCAAACTATCACATAGAGTTCCGCTTCATAAAATGAGTAGGATAGGTTTTAGCGCGAATGGCTTAAATCTTATTTACTTGACAGAAGTTTCTATTCAGTTAATTTTAATGGCTACCATTGAAATAGTTTTGTCGTAAGTTCTGGGGTTCCACAAGACAGCCATTTGGGTCCCGTGCTTTTTATGTTATTTATAAATGATCTTCCATCAGTCTTAAAACACTCAAAATGTCTTATATGTGCTGACTATGTTAATATATTTAAAACCATTTCTCGTAAACTTGACTGCGAAAAGCTTTAAGCTAATCTAAATACTTTCTACAATTGGTGTTCATGTAATTTTTGTTGTTAAATATTGACAAGCGTAAGATTATAAATTTTACAAGAATATTGCCTGTTTAATCTTTTTAATTTAGTTTCAATAATGGTGTAAGTCTGTTAAATGTAAGTGAAGTATCTATCCTTGGTGTATTGTTTGATAAAACAATTCATAGTTTGAGTAGTACTTCTATTCCTCTAGCATAAGAGATCTGTACTAAATAGTCAAGTGTCCCAACAGGAAAAGTTGAAAGGTACGTTTAGAGAATTGTACCAATTCATTTTTTAAAAAACTCACACACAATAACTCACTCAACTTCTTTTTTCGGTAGTGTCCCATAAAATACTAAACATACAAAGTATACATACTTTACATGGCTCATTTTGTAATTTTATCAAATAAAAAGTACTAGATTTTGGGACGATTTTCTAAAGTTTCTAAAACAAAACCAAAATGTGTACAATATTCATCATTAACTGCTTTATGTACTTACTTTGACATTTGAAGCAAAAATTGATTTTGGATTCACATACCTAGAAAATTAGAAAAGAAAATACATTAATATTTTGTATTTAATTATTTCAAAAAAAATTTTTTGAAAAAGTATTGAAAATTGTAGTAGACCTTAGCGCAATTTTTACGGGCGTTAAGGAAGCTTTAAATTAAAAAGTGAAAAAATGTTAAAGATTGGAAATGTAAGGCACTTGTTAGAAAAAACAAAATGGGAAAGAGTTTGCTTAGGGTGTGGTGGGCAAGTTCGGTCACAATTCAGAAAAATGTACGCATTTTTCAAGGGTTTTCAATAGAGATGGTTGAATTCTAACATCAACTGATGGCAAAAATCGCATAAGATGCTAACGGTTTTGTGTGTTGTTATGGATGAGAAATTAATTAATTTGAGCAATTGGACACAATCCAGACTCAAACAGTCAATTTCTCTGTATACAAATGCAACTTGGTGGACCTCGACTCAAATCCGGAAATTTTAATTGCTGACGTGAACGTTCTTTTCAAAATGTTCCCTCTTAAAACGCAGACAGCGGCCAGCGTGGTGCTTAGTAGTTTTTTTTCAACTTATAGGGTTCTCCTTTTACTCTCAATGATGCTGTGATATTTTTGTCAGATCTTGGTTTTCGCCAACGTGTTGAGGTGTTTGCTAATTATTTGCTGAAACGGTCGACTTATCCGCGGCATTTAAATGTTCGACGACCATGGTAAGTAAGATACATACATTTTGATAATAAAGTTAAATGTCCTAAAACAACATGGCTGCCCTGAACCGTCAAAATCTAAATGTTCCTATTGGATTTTTTTTTTACTGATGTGTACAATTGCAAATTGTTGTTGTCCTATGAAAAGATGAGAGCACTTAATTGAAAAAAAAAATGTAAAAACTGCTTGCCCCAGGGAACTTTTGTTCTGAGCTTTTGCTTTCCTTTTTCGATCATAGCTGAATTAACTCAACATTAATTTAATACATTTCTCTATGGTCTCGTTAGACGAGTTTGCGACCTTCGATGGGTGGATATTTATTCACATACATGTTAAATGTCTACCATTGTACACAGCTCGCAGTCCCTGAATGCAACATATTGAAAAATGGCAACATTACCATTAGCTAAAGCTTATCCTTTATACCGTTATACCAACCACATCTAAACACATCCGTAGCCGTACATACAAACATGAACATTATTTATTATGTATGTACAGCGCACATTTTATGTCATTAACAGCAGCTGCTATTGTTTTCAATCGACAATGTATATATTTCCTTTTCTTTTTTTTTTTTTTTTTTTTATTGTTGGTCTTGCCTAGAGTTGGGACGAAATATAGATTTACCAATTTATCCAAGCCGACACACAACGACGAATGACTAGGTCTTCTTTTCCATCTAGTCCTAGTGTATAGTATAATCCCTGACTTCGAGATATTGGAAAATGGAACGATAGACGCATCTCATTGCATATAAATGACATTCAATTCAATGCAATTTAAAATTATAGCCTTTAAATGGGAATAAGGAGGTGCCAGGGCCAGAGCATCTGATGGGGAATCCCTATTCTATAATATCTATACCACATATTCCCTTGATGTATGCACATTATTTTTGCTCCTTTCAATAAAAGGAATACAATTTTGCAAGACATGCAAAGAGATGTAAATACGTTTTGTAATTTTATTTTATTATGTTTCCTTTGAGGAGATAAAGATTATAGTGTGCCACCTATCGTAAAATGAAAAATAATTTGTTCCACAATTTTTGGTATGTCATAGACGACTTTGACAGCCGAAATGCGAGAAGCAATCATTTGATTCCGAAATTTTGTTTAGGAATTTCATTTTCACTCTAAAGCGTAGCACTCACTCAATTTTGGAGAATTGAAAAGTAAATAAGTTCCACAATCATTTACAGCATGTAGTTATTTTTTTTTTCTTAATAGAAATAGAACTGAAAAAGAACATGTTTGCAAGATATTTACATAAGCCGTGTTCCTTTGAACCTGAGTAGGCTAAAGGCTGATGTAACAGCCGTCCAGGAGGTGCGATGGGATGGTGAAGGCTTACGAAGGATAGATCTTGTGATATCTGCTTCGGGAGTGCTGCAAGGACCAAGGCCAGCGGCTCTTTGATTGCGATTTTTTGATAAGAGGAACACTTAGGAAAGAAGGTTGGACTTTCGGAATGTTAGTTCAAGAGCGTCACATTGATATGTGCCCATGCCCCCACGGAAGAAAAAGATGATTAACGCTGAAATCGGAAAGGAAGGCACCTTTGGTTCGATATTCGGAGAATACAGCGTTGTCGGTCAAATTTTAGTCGACATTTTAATAGTCGATGAAATTTTTTTTGTCAGCCATTCGACCGGAAATAATTTCACAAACATTTCAGATGAAATTATTTCTCACCTTAAGTGAGAAACAACTTCACTCGAAAAAAAATGAAGTTATTTCCCACTAGAGCTGAAGTTATTTCTCATGTGAAGTTAATTCCCGTGAAGTAATGCCCCTGCACCGATTTTTCGATATAGACAGGATGTGAAACGTAAAATTGAAATTTTTTCACCAACGGACATGACGCATCTGACGCGTTATGGGTTTTACACGATAACCACAATGCAATCTCTGCTCTAACTGCTTAGAAAGACCATTAAGTCTAGGGATCTTGTTCCGCATTAAAATGTAGCACCAGCTCAAATAATTGAGTATTCCAATTTAAAGAAGTATCCACATGAGAGTGTGGAACGCAAATGGAGTTTGGCAGTTCGTTACATTACAGACTGCAATTCGCAACAAACAATTTATTTTCTCGAAATTATATTACTTTGACATAATTCCAGGTGTGGGGTTTTTTTTGTAAAAAATGAAAAATGAATACGTTCCACAATGATTTTCATATCAGGTTTTCTTTTTAATTTCAACAACAGAAAATTACAACTTAACGTTCCACAACGTATTTATATGAAAACAAAATTATTTTAATAACAAAATTACCAAATTTTCTACGATAGCTACATCAGCTTTTCCCCCTGTCAATTAATTTGTTTTTTCATTTAAGCTAACCAGTAGACTATAAAATACAAGTTGTGAACCATAAATTTTTATCATTTTCTATAGGTCAACTTCACGCTTGCTGATTTTCATTTCAACATTGATCGCTTGATTGTAATAAATTATATTATAATGATGAACTAATGATGTTCAATACCAAGAAATCCCATCAATTTTATTCGTTCACATTTAATGGTTTTGATTTTAATTGAATATTTCAAGTAAATGAAAAAAAAATACGACCGACGGACGTAGGTATTATTAACATACCTCCGTCGATTTATAGAAAATGTATTTTTAATTATTATACAAAAAAAAAAATATCAGCAATCTGAGCTTGTGAAACTTATCAGTTTGTTGACTTCTTTGGGAGTAGAAAGAAAAAAATTAAAATTAAAATAATTTCCACATCCCAGTGGAAGCAACCTTATCTTTTCACAAACGATTTTTCAATTAAAAGGTTCTCTTTTAAAATAAATTAATTACATTGAGGTAGGTCAATGGAGTTCTTTTTTTTTGGTATTTTTGTCCAAGGTGAGTCTTTTGTAAATTGTTTTTGCCGAGTATCCTTCTTTGGACAAAGAGGCAAGGGTGGAGGAAGGAATAAAAATAACTTAATTTTTCGCCTTGTGAACAAAATATTAACACAATATATGTACATGTTGTAACGTTTGGCATAAATAAAACTCCTTTTAAAGATACAGTTATTCTTGCTTAAATGCACAATTTGGTCGCACGTGGGTTGGAATGTATGTGGAATCAAAATAATGGTGAAACATTTTTCAATTTTTAAAACAACTTTCATTTAGAATAATTAAAAACATTTGAAAATTTTAAAACAAAAGACAAACAAATATTAACTTTTATATTTTTGCACATGCCCAAATATGGTGTGAAAAATATTGTGGAACGTATTCTTTTTTTTTCATTTCATGAGAGATGAGTAACTATATTTCAGTTGCCAGTTGCATTTTGTACCCACTATACTAAAGTGATGATATCAATGGAAAAAAACCACCACGTGAAATTAACTACTTTACATTCCACAACACCTTACATTATATATTTCGATCCTACTCTAATTAATTGGCAGTTCTAAAATATTTTCACAATATTTTAGCCTTTTTCTTTACTTTCGTATATTCATACTTGGTTTAAAATTGTAAATATGACATTTGTAAGAATGTGGAACGTATTCATTTTTGTTTACTTCACGGAAAGTAAAAATCAAACCTTAAACTAGAAACAATTAACCGGGTTTTACTTTGCTTTATTTAATCCAGTTGAAAGCCTTGAACAAAATTGTACGTCACATTGACATTATTTCCTATACGAGTATCTAACTAATTAACGTCCACAAGATTAAAGGATGGGCTATACAATAGCTCATTTTGTTTATATTTTGTACTTAATTTTATAGTCAATATACATATAGCACAAATAACATTTTCAATTGACGTGCCCGGATATTGTGTTCAGTGGACTTTTGACCCTCCCAATTGATACCACTTGATTATTCAATTAATATTGAATTTCAGTTAAGAGCTAGCCATCAGTAGTGGGTGGGTGGGGATTTTGATGTTTTGTAATATTGGTGGTGGTGGTATAGTCAATCAATGTATTTGATAATGTAGGTAGCTTGATTTATAAAGTCATTGGATTTTCATCCTAATTTTCTCCTCTTAGCCATGATTATCTACGGTCAATTGAATTCATCATCAAGTGTATTGTGTTAGAGTAGCGGGATACAATTTCAATTTGTGATCAATTCACAGAAACGTCACTTTTTTTTTTCAATTTAAATGGCACGTTTTGATTGTGCAGCTTTTTTGTTACTATGTATACTGCTGAAATTTTGTCAAATGAATTAATCAGTTTTTAACCGTATGCAACAAAGGTGTACCTACTCTATAAATAGGGACTAAATCAACGGTGTGGTGAATAATTTGACAGGCATGTGAAAAATGTCTTCAAACTTTCGCAAAATGAAAAACCAATCCAACTGAAAAACCAGTCAACTTTTTGCCTCCTGAAATTTCTATAAATTAAAAACTTGTTCACAGTTTAAATGAAATAAAGTAAAATATTAAATTGCCAACGTGAGCTTTTTAAATTTTCATTCCAGTTTCTATTTTTACTAGTTTCTTTTAATTGTCAAAAATGTGACTTTTTCACACTACCTCGGCATTTTCCAATTCTATGTTATATTTCATAATTTAACAAAATAAAAATTTGATTTTGACTACCTTTTCATTTTCTAATCATGTGAATAAATATTTTTTTAAAAATCAAAGGCGGCATGAAAAATTTTTGATTTTAAATATGTATCCGCTGTGGAAACGATATGTATAAATATACGCTAATACGTATATTGTGAATAAATACGCTAATACGCATTGTGAAAAAATAAAACTGAAACTGACTTATTCAATATCACAATTCCAATTGTGTGAATTGTTCTTCTACATAAATATTGTTTTCTGAGAAAAATGTACATGAACATTTTTTTTTCTATTTTTGTCACTAATGGTGTTTTGTTGTTTGATTAAGGAGGAGGGACAAAATTCATTTCGATGTAAAACTTCGACGACAAAAATCCCACTTCATCGGGAACAGACTCTTCCACTTGTATATGAGTTCCTGCGAAAACCCACTTCCTTTTTTACACCCGAATTCGGATCTTAAATATATTTTCTGCTTCCCTATCACCAATGACAGTGGAAAGGATTACAAATTTAATTGGTGAAAACATTGATTTTCAGATATTTTTTGCATTTGACAGCTAGTAAATGTAAATGTCAAAACGTTGAAAAAAATACCCTCAATTCTGTTTGTTACTTTTAAAGAATTCACATGAAATGAAGTCCACAAACATTTTTTAATTCCATATTGTTAAAGCTGTCAAACTTCCTGAAAGGCCACAAAATGAAATGTTAGGCTGCGAAATTTTAAACTTTTAAAATTATTATGACTTGTGACGTTTGACGGAACGCAACAGAAAATCTCTAATGAATGTCAAAAAAAAAAACGTGAAGAAAACTGTTTTGATCCTTAAATTTGGCTCAGATAAATTTGCATTTTAAACCACTGTATCTCACACAACGCCCCTTCTGTTTCCATTAATATTGTTCTTTTAATCCAAACCATCATTTGCAGTATGGTTTTTCTTTTGGATGATTGATTTCGCTTTTCTCTTCCAAAAAATAAAATAATCTTCAAGAGGGCAGTGTTTTTTTTTTGCTGCTGCTGCTATATTAAGTCACTATAACCGTATAATCGAGGCTAAAGAAGGTGGTTGGGTGTTTGTGTTTTTTTTTACTATTTAATGAATGTTTGGTCGTCTGGGGAAAAATAACGAGAAAAATAAAAGTTGAAACCATTACACATAATCTTGGCAATAACAATGATAAATTGTGTAATTCTGGTGTTAAAAAGTGCAAAGAAGAAAGGGATATACAACTACATGTATGTATGAATTTGAATATACATATTTAATTTGCAATTTACTAGGGACCAGTTGTTTAAATATTTAAATCGTGGTTCAGCTATGGTAAAAGATTGTTTGCTTTAAAACTCCAAAAAACTGTGCAAAAATATCAAATCTCTTGGTATTTCGCAGCAAAAAAAGATTACAGAACATGAATGAAATGTAAATGAGCTAAATAAACAGTCCGTGAGTTCGTCTAACATAAACATTGTTGGTGTTTTGATTTTAAAAGAGTTTTTCAAGTAGAGACATACAAAGCTATAAAAGATATTAATTCAGAAGCTATTTGACTAGACAATATGCATCCTAATTTTTTTTAAATCATTCTTACTTCCATATCGCATTTTATAACACAACTTTTTTCCTCCATTCTCACAAAATCTTGCTATTCAAAATTTGGAAGGATTCAAAACTAATTTCAAGTCCAATAAAGAAGTCAAACTCGCAACAAAAAGAATACCGACCAATTTCTATTCTATTCAGGAATTTATTCCTTTTTGAAAACTCAGCTTGAAGAATGCATTAGCCATAGAGCTGAAGTCAGAGAGTTTCGTCAACTATCGAAGTTATGGTATATTCTATACACTGGTGTGCCTCAGGGATCAATAGTAGGTCCACTTTTATTAACGTTATTTAACAACGTGATGTTCAAATTTACTTGAGCTATCTGCTTGGTATCATTGAAGATGCAAAAGCCAGAATGAATGAATATATGATGCAAATAAGGCCGATTAGTTGACTTAAAAGAAACTCATCTGAAACTTAATGCGAATAAATGCCAGACTTGTCAACTTTAAATCACGTTAAAACAGCGAAAAATCTTGGAATTATTACCTTAAACGACAAATGTCGTTTTGACGTAACGAGGTCGTATGTTTTTTTTAAGCGTAACGCCTTAATTTGTGTGGAACTAACATTTTTTTTTGTGAGAGAAACAGTTCTCATCCTGATTATGAAGTATTTGAATACATCTTGAATTTGTAAACGACAATGCAATGTTATTAATTTTAAGCTCAATTTATGCGAAAAAATATGAATTATGAAATTGAATTTGAAATAATCCATAAATTGTAAATAAATAACGATTTGCCAATGTCAGATGTTTATGTGGAATGTATGCTGATCCAAAAAGACTGGCGTTTAAGTAACGCAATACCGATTGTAAAACGTCAATAAAGTCACTCGACACTAAAGGTGTAATTTGTCATTTAAGAGACGCCTATTGTAATAAGGGTCAACCAAATGTAATCGTGGGACAACTAATTTGACATGTGGTGTTAGTCGAATTTGTGCTACTTTACCATTATTGCACCATTCGGGAAGTTGTCTTCCAGTCTCACTCGAATATGATTGCCAAAATTCTTGTCGCCTCATATGTGGAGTAGGACCACAACCAGGGAAATTGACACTTTAGCATATCGTATGTTCAAGAAAACTTAAAAACAAAATGTTAGTTTTAAATGAGGAAAAAACAACCACGCAAGGAAAGTGGCAGTGGACTTCATTAAAACTAAATTTTCTAGGCCTTCCGTAAGGAATATTCAACTCTTCAGATCTTATATAAATCGACCGAGTTGTTATCGAAATCAAAATCAGAGAAAACCAACTGCAGGAAATTTAACAATTATTTTGTTAAATTTCCAAAGTAAAAACCTCGGAAACTTACACTGTTTCATGAATATTACACTCATTGTTAAATTAACATTGCACTTTTTCTGATAACATTGTACATAGTTTTTTAATTCTTGTAAATTGAAAAAAAAATTGACAAGATTACAGTGTTAATTTTTACCATAAATTTCTAGTGTTTATTTTTTTTATTTAACGAAGAATAATTTTTAAAATAATGTTTTTAATTAATGAACTTAACACGGTCGTTATAAAAAATTAAATAACGATTAGATTGCACGAACTTTTTTTGCAACAACTTTAATGTAGCTAAACATTGACGTTATAAATTTTAGAAAACATTTTTGATAAAAAAAAAATTATGGATCGCCAATTTACAGTAAATCTTAATAGGTACATACAATTATAATTTCACAAAAAAGTCAATTTACACAAAAAAAAAGTTTTATGTATAAAAAAATTCTTTTTAAAAATGTAAATATGTAATATTATTTATATTTTTAAAGAAAATAATTTTAACCGGTTCATTAAATAATGAGAAAGTCGAAAACATAAAAAGTGGTTAATAGCACAGACAAATAAAATATTTGTGGACTACTCTAATTTAAGAACACAATTTTTTTATCGGAATTCTTAGAGCCGTTTTTTTATTAACGTTTTTTTAACATTTATCGTTGTGTTTTGCTTTAAGAAAATGATTTTTACTAGTATTCTAGAAAATTAAAAAAACAAACTAAATGGTTTTCCAATAGGGACGAGTTAATTTTGACAGCCCGTGGCGGCCATATTGTTTCTTTTACTTTCTGTCTAAATATCGTTTTTTAATCAGCCACTAAATCAAAAAATCAAGTACCGATGCGAACGTTGCGCCTCTTTAGGGATGGGGCCCATTTTCGGATGAATGGGTACTTGAATAAGCAAAATTGCCGGATTTGTGACGAAACCAATCTACACGAGATATTCTGCACGAGTGGATCGTGTGATTTGACCCCTTTAGACTTTTTCTTGTGCACCACTTCAAAATTTTGAAGAAACTCCTATTGGATTAATTTTTTTTTTATTAATAACTAAAAGACGATTTTTATTAAATCTAGCACTACCATACCAAAAGCATGTTTGTACTACTTTTTTTTTGTAATAAAATCGTGGTTTAGGTAGTAAATTTGTATTTGTTAAAAACATACACGAACATTTTTATCGTTCACCATATATTTACGACAAGTTTACGACAATAATGACATTATCCCTTCTTTTATTTTTTGACTTCATATAAACAGTGTTTGAGGGGTGGTAATGCTAAAAAAACCAAGAACGACAATTTTTTTTCTTTCACGACAAAGTTACGACAAATAATCCAATAGGGGTTTCCTCAAAATTTCGAAATGGTAGTGAACTTGACACAATATCAAAATTAACCATTTTTTGATTAAAAAAAATACGAAAAGGTAACTTTTCCTTTTTTAATTTAATATTTTTTTATAAAAACCATTGGAGCCGTTTTTTTTAGAGAAAAATAAGCTTTACCTTTATAGCAGGTTATTTTTGTGCTAAAAAGTCAAATCAAAAAATCAATATGTACCAAATTTGAAGAAACTCCATCCAGGCTCGATTGACATGATTACAGTTCTCATTTTAACAATAAGTTCCTGGTATTTTAACGTGGTAGATATCAGTTTTACTACAAATCATTTTGATTTAACCTGCCATGATTGTTTTAAAAAGTTTCTTTTTTAATGAACTTAAAATGGAATGGTGATTATGTTAAATAAAACATCTTGTCAATGTTCTAAAATTGTGTCGAAGTGGCCCAAAACACTAGATATTTTGGAGGATTTTGATGTTCCCATGAGTAAATGGCATTTACCAGTGCATTTATCGTTAAAATTGAATACACAAAAAAACGAATTTTACAACCATATACTACTAAGTATACTTTATCCAAGTAAAAAACAACCAGTAAACTTTCTTGCATTTTCCCCCAAAAACTTTCACAACGTTTCGTAGATCGCTTATTGATTTTCTAAAACTCACGTTTAAAATGCAAAGCTTTAAAGTATACTTTCCTTGTTCGAAACTAATAATCGTCTTTTTCAATTTTTAAAGGAAAAAAAAGCAAACTTTCTATATACATTGTCAATGCATGCATATATGTACATATATACTGTATGTCTATATATGTTTGAAATTTCTTGAGAAATGTGCTTCTCCTCCCCGAAATATGATTGGCCTGACTTTTAATGACAACAAGTCGTCATCCTCTTCAAAAGTAATTTTTTGCAAAAAAAAAAAAAATGTTATAAAGTAATGCAAGCGTCGTCATCGTCAGCATGCACGTATTTTCATAATGTTTATGGAAATTGTAATTCCCTTAGTACTATATGAAATATAAATTCGGGATGAATTTGCTGTCATTAAAAAAAAAAAAAAAAAAAAAAAGTGTCGTCCTTGATGCATGTGACATGCAAAGTGCACCGCACTAGAACGTTGCATTAGTCGCTTCTATGTAGAAGAAAACCATGAGTAGCTTCTTTCCGTGTGCATTGCAATTAAATACACTGTCAGTCAGTTAAGAAAAAAATCAAATTTTCATTTTGTTTCATTCACCTGAAAGCATGACAGAACAAATAGTTCCAGTGACGTTTCAAACTCAAACAAAGAGAACCCACCAACAAAAAACAACAAAACCTTCAGGTCATGGAAGGACAAAAATAAATATTTTTTTTTCTATTTTTTTTTTTTTTTTTTGTTTACTCAAAAAAACGAAACACTTTAATTGAATTTCCATTTCCCCCATGTTTCACGTGCCATTCGGATTATCCCTTAGAAGCAGTAGGAATAATTTTATTCGTTGAAGCCTTGGAGCCTTTAGGTGGAGAAATTTTGTCAGTGGTTAGGTCTATAACTTTAGTTATTTTTTTTTTTTCTTTATCTTCAGGGTCCATCTGGAGAGGATTAAACAAAAAAAAATAATAATACTAATGTACGAGTATGAATTTAAGAATTGGATTTATGCCCATCCAATTTGGGTCAGAATGGAGTAAGTAAGATTAAAGGTTTAGTAAATTATTCGCAATTTTATTCTCGTTACCACCCTAAATACATATATACGAGTTCATAAACAAAAGTTCGAATTAAATATTAACAGCAATATGTCAAAAAACTTTCATGTCTCTTCAGAATGCTGAGAAATTCAAAAGATACCTTGAAGATATGGGTAAGGACCAATTTATTTATATTTGGATTCATCGGAAGGAAAATTCAATTATGTCGATTATGGAACTCCCATACTATTCAATTCACACTATAATTTTTTTCTTTTCACAAAATGTGATTAAAAGCAAAAAAAAGAGCACTTCTCTGTGAATGACTATGGTGACGTGAAATAAAACCAAGCGAAATTATATAACAGCAAAAATCATAATGGAAATAAAGCTAAAGCAGAGACGACACTGTTAACAATTTTTTTTTTCCTTACTTAAACTTCCTGCCTGGCTTGGCGTTTAATTCCATTTTTAGCTTCATCTATCTCGCTCACGAAACTTCCATGTTCCGCCTACGGTGAACATACCCTGTTGACAGGCAGGTGTCAATGTAAACAGACTGTTATATGAATTTTTTTACTTTGGGCTACGTTTAATTTTTTAAACAGCGGCAATTATTAAAGAGCAAAATTTGTTTCCATTTAAATATGTATTTAGAGCATTCTCTACGCATCTGACTTGTGTAGAGGGTGCAGAACCTAAAGCATGGAATAAAGTTCCACGACGAAAGTAAAATACTTGTATTTCTTAAAAAAAAAAGAATGTTTGAAGAAAAAAAAAAAACAAATTATAACCACCGCGAATATTTTTTTCGAGTAAAACAGTGTCAGTGGGAAAAAAAGAAGAAAATTCAGTGTTTTCATCACAGAAGGTTTTCTCTCGGGCAAAAAAATGTCTGACCAATATTTACTCACATAATGTGGGTACTCTATGGCAACTTTTGGATACTTAAACAAAATCGAACTTGAGATTTTGATCAAACTTGACATGGCGATGATATAGCGAGGCCGAAAAAGTGGGACTCACAATTCTGTCTGTCAGTCTAGCCGTCTGAATGCGAGCCTACAACCTAAACGAGTGGATGGAGTTTCTTCAAACGTGGTACTTATTGTGTTTTGGGTAATATGCCCACTCTGTTTTTTTTTTCAATTTTTTTTTGTTATATGTTTTTATAAAGAAGCTCTTATTAAGTTTAAGCAGTATTGTGAGCCAACATTTTTCAAAAACTTATTTTGAAATAAAAAAAAAACTCAATACAGTGAAAACTCTACTTGCGGGCAGCTCCAATAAGCGGGCAATTCCTTAAACGGGCACATTTTCGGGAACAAACTTCTTTTTGAATTTCTCATACAAAATACTTTCCCATAAACGGACAGGACACTCTCATAAACGGACGCTGACACTTTTTCATGCTCATTTTATATAGAAAACCTCCCATATGCGGTTACATAATTTAATTGAGGGATGATTTTTGATCAACCAATCAGACAACCAAAAAAAACGAAACGACTGATCTAAGTATATTTTATCTTTTATTTTTAATACGTAAGAATATCAGTAGAAAATCTCCGATAACTGGACGCGAAGCTCTAATAACCGGACAAAGCGATGTTTTGTTGAAAACTTATTAGGGGACTTCGCGGGTAATTAAGTTGGTGTAATTTTGAAAGTGTTTGGTTCCCTTTTCAGGTGGCGTTCCATTATTGAGCATGTCATTTCTTTTCCTTCTGTTATTAATTTTTACAGTAATTTGCTTTCTTATTCTTTCCCTTAACCGGACAGTTCTCATAAGCGGACGAAAATTGGGCCACAATGAGTGTCCGCTTATTAGAGCTTTCACTGTATTTCGGAAGCGACTTAATCGATTTCTTCGAAAGTTTGTACATATTTAGTAGTTTCTTGACATTTTCTAAAATATTGAAAAAAAAAACTTTCTTACAACAACAAAAAATAACGGTACTTTACGATATACATACATATGTATGAAGGTACTATAGGGCAAGTTTTGCAACAAAAAAGTGAAACGATTTTATTTAAACTTGGTATTTAAGCGTTTTAGGTTATTGTCTCAATAGATTTTTGAATTGTTTTTAGGCCCAAGACTAATGGTACCTGCCATACCAGCATTTGTTTTTTGGACTATCTCATAAGCTGTTCAAAACGGAGTTCAATCAAAATTTTTATGTGAGAGGTCCTTCAAATTATAAATGATTCTGCATACCAAAATTTCGGAAAAATATTTTTTTTTAAAATTCGATTCAATTCAATTTAAATTCTTTCAATACCAATCAAATAAGCCAAGAACAATGCAACAGCTTAAGCCCAATATCCGAGAAGAAGTAAGGACACTGGGACCTGAAATTGTAAAAAAAAAAGTAATGGAAAATGCTCTCAAAAGAAAAAAAAACTATTCTCTTGATAATCTACAACTGAACACGCCTAAAATAGTGCTAAAAATAAGCGAACATAACTTCTTGGCGTTTGTAAATGTCACGAGTGTCATTTAGATTTTGTGTGGTGCTTAAAAGGTAACTAGGCTTTTTACCTTTAGTAAAATTTTAAAAGATAAATAATAATAATAATTTTTAAATTTATGCATGTAAGACTTAAGGTCTTTTAAATGCAACCAATTGCAAAAAACTATTTAAAATGTTTTTCATAAAAAAAAATCATACCGTTACATATGCACCACCCTATGGAAAGAAAATGAAATCGAAATAGCTTTAAAGGTTCCTCGTTGTTAAGTTACTATCCAGAAGAATAAAATGAAATTTAAATTTTTTCAACCCCAAGAATAAGGGGACCACATGCATCGTTATGAAAAAAATTTTATTATCTCGAAAACGTTTCTAACGATTTTTATAAAAAAAAGTCAATCAACTTTTTTACATTTTGGCCAAATAAAAATTTGACATAAAATATAATAATGCGATATAACGTTTTTTTCGACTTTCGAGACTAGCGATTTCCATCAATTTCTATTCAGGAGGTCCTTCAAATTGTAAGAAAAAATACTGCCAATACTTCTCATATAAAGGAAGTAAAAGACTAATTTATAGTACATAATAAAGTTAAAAAAAAAAGAAGAAAGGGAAAAAAATCCGGATGCAAAACGCAAAAATAAAAATCCTTAATGCAATTTGGCACTATTATCGTGTTATTATTAGGTAGGAGTATGTATACCTATTTATTGGAAGGAGCCTTTAAATTTATATCATCCACTTCTGGTAGCTTAAGTATCGAACAATAAGGGATCCTTATTTTGTATTATTTAATGAGAAGAAAAAGGATTTACCCTGGACTATGCTGGACTATAATGAAAGGATGCACTGTAGTTGCTTAGATAGAAATAATAATCCTGTCAATATTTTTTTTTTATTATAAACTTAATCTTTCAAAGAAAACGACGCAGCACGAAGGAAAAACTATAAAATATAAAAAGAAGTTCCCAGAAGTAGTCGAGGAAAGATAGACTTGTTCGTGAGTTTATTTTTTCTTAAATCTGAAAGAGAATTGAGGGAACTGGCGAACAAAAGCCGACCTGTCCCATTGAATTTTTTTTTGTCAAAAGGAGAGATAAAACTTTAATGAGGCATGTGCTTTTTTTTCTAAGAAATTTATTTTGTGTATTGTTTTGTTAACTCAATTAAAAACTGATTTAAAGCTAGAAAACCATTTTGTAAATTTTAAAGTACATATAAACTGACAGCTGTAACGTCATTATCTCTATATTTCACACTTATTAGAAAAAAAGCTTGTCAAACTGTTTTCAACCAGTCAAAATCCGCCATATTGTGTTGGAGAGTTTAAATTAGGTTTGAATCCAAACTAAATCTGATTTCGATTCGAAATAACGTATATGTCATATAAACCTGAAACGCATCGAATCGAAAGTGTAGGTTGAAAACCCCCAGGACAATTTACAATTCAACAAACAAAACTAACTAAATGAAAAAAGGAATAAGTTTGTATTGTACCACAGACATTAACAAAAATAATACCTACATTCCAAAATGGTCTGATTCCTGTGACAGTAAGTGTTCCCTCAAGTTAGCAGACCAAGATCAGCAGAACAAAATTTTTGTAATGACATCATTAGACACTTATTTGATCATAATAATTGTAATACATAATAAATTAAGACGAATAAATAACTATTATTTAAACAAAATCCTAATGTTTACTAGAAAAGCAGTTGTTTACACCAACCGTTATGTATTGGCTTTTTTTAAAATGATATTTAATCGTTCGCAATTTGAGTATAATTACATTTCCTGAACTAGATTTATTTTTTGCCTCAAGGACGATTATTACATCAGATTTACAACAATCAGAAGTGGGATACAACAATGTTTTACCAGGTACACATTTTGTTTATATTGATTTGAAACAAATTAAAGCAATATGAGCAAAATGAACTTAGTTGTCATTCTGCCACCGATAGGCACTTTCAGTACAAAAACTTAATACATAATATGCATGACATAATCAAAGAAAAACAGATTTTGCGATTTCTTCTTTGTGTAACCATATAAATAATTTGAGGTAAACGACTTTCAAAAAATGGATATTTGATTTCAAGAAGAAAAAACAAAAAAAAAACCTAGCAACAATTTTCATAATGAAGATATTATGAGCCTGGGGGAATATTACACGAAAAGGTACGTTGCTTTGCGGCGTTGGGTTGCCTTGGAGCCAAATGTATTTCCATTTATTAACCAAAGCACAATCTTGTTGACTTGGATTTGGGTTACCTTCAAGTATGTACTTAATGTATTATGCTCGTATAGTATAATGCGTAGGTGATAGCCTTTTCTGAACAAGTCAAATGTAAATTTCAACTGACATCCATTTTTGGTTGCTTATTATTTATTTTTTTTTACTCTTTGTCGGTGGTTTAGTTTAAAGAGAATATTTTATTTCATTAAAAAATAATTATATCAAAATTGCAATTAGTAAAGACAGATTTTTAAAAAATTACTGAGCCAACAAGAATATTTGACGTTTCAGGCCACACCGCCAACAACCTAGACTTGTTCCTTCCCTCTCAACTTGGTAAATATACTATTAGTGTGTTATCGCCTCTAGGGACGTCGGACCATTGTACATTTATTAGTTAAAGAAAATATTCCTAAGAGGACTGTATGGCAATACGAGAAAGGCAGCTGAAACGGTCTAAATAAAATCTTCAGGATCTTTAACTGGTAACTATGCTTGATCGATAGTGACGTTGACTCGAAGGCAGGTATGATTACAAATAGAATTCTGAAGGCTTTTATACCGAACAGAACCAAATGCATCAAACCAAAAGAAAACTCGTGGTTCGATTTGAGATGTAAAAAGGTTATCAGGTAGGTTGAGAGAGAGCTAAGTTTCCGATGTTATAAGGCCAACCCAACTGAGGAAAATCCGAAAAAATTCAATCAAGCTAGAAAGACCCGCAGGAGTCCTATCCAACGAACTAAATTCTTACCAGGAACACAAAAATTAAGTCATAAAATACCACAATGTCCTAAGGATTGTAAAATTGTTGGTCATTTCTAAAAAAAAAACGTACGGAATCCCACATCTTCGTCGGTTCCCACGCTCGTTTCCATTCACACACTTCTGTGGTAAGCTCACACAAAAAAAGTAAATATTCTAGCAGCACAATTGCTACCAATTCTACGTTTCCACAATGTGCTATGACTCCTTCTGTAACAACATTTCATAGGGCGTGTCTACTTTCCAACTCAATCAGTTGCTAGAGTTCTTAAGGATTTCGACATATACAAATCCGCTGATCCAGATATTATCTCCCTTATTGTTCTGAAGAAGTGGTCTTTCACACTGTCAAAACCACTCCATCTGTCCTACTCTACTGGTCTCTTCCCGAGTGGATGGAAAACAGAATTTGCCCAGCCCGTTCCTGAAAAAAATCGAATCTTCACGCTCTAAGTACATTCCAATTGCACGTATGTCCCTTCTTTCCAAATTGGAAACACGGATTAACTATCAGCTTAAAACATATTTTGAAGAACGAAAGCTCCATAAGGACCGCGAGTGTGGCTTTCGTAGCAATAGGTGCACTGGTGATCCATGTTATATCTCACCGGACAGTGGCTCAAATCTTTACATCGTTGTGGAGAAAGTAAGATTATTGCGCTTGATATTTCAAAAGCATTTGATAGAGTTTGGTATCAAGCTCTCTTAGCGTAAATGCGTGCATTTGGTATCGGTGAATCTCTTCTTCGTTGGATTACAAATTACCTTTCGGACGGCTCAATAAAAATTGTATTCGAGGGTTTTAAGTCTGATATTCACCTGTTGGTGTACCACAGGGCTCCGTTCTGTCTCTCTTATAATCAAATATACTGTTTTGCTAACGATAGTAACTTCAGTTTTTCATATTCGTTTTTAGTTTCACACCCATGTCCTTCGGAAGTGGAACTTGAACGGCAGCATATGATAAGCTTATTAAATTCTGAACTCGACAGCATTGTGCAATGGGGAATACAATAACACGTATAATTTAATGGTTCAAAAACATAATGTTGTCTTTTGTGTTAAATCGATCAGTCTCCTCTCTCCTCATACCCGGGCAGCAGACGGGTCATGATGGAATGTATGTGGGTTTATGGAATATTTCAGTAGCAATTTCTTAAGTTGAGTGACATGCAAGCATCAGCCGGCACCAGTGTGTTTGAAAAAGCTCTCCCATAAGGCATGTACTGAAAATATAAATTAAACAGAGTATAATGTGTATCCGTACCTCCTGCCATTTAAACATTTTAAGGTTAATCATAACCCCTTGAGTGCGCGTATAATTTATAAAAAAAAGTTAATGCCCAGTGGTTAGGTATAGTTGTTATGGGTGGCACCTCTTCCTAGACTTCAAAGCCTCAAATTAAAGTATTTACTATTAAAATGCGAACTGATGAGTACATCTATGTTGGACACTAAACTTAACTGCACAAAGGACGCATTAGTGGAGATTCGACAAAAAATTCCCCCAGAAAACCTCAGCTACATTGGTAAGGCGAATGCTGTACGTGTACGTATACGATAAGCACAAAAGGCGAACTGATACTGGAACTGAGTACTTTTGATAAAGGCGAATATAGGTAATGTAGAGTCTACATTGTAGACAAAAACCGCGAACTCTAAAAAATTAATCAAGATGTGGATGTAGTAGCTTTAACTTTTAATATGAAAATTATTTTGCAGCACGTTTATTTAAGACTAACAATAAACAATCAGCTTGTGATTAATTTTTCTTTTCACAAGAAACCATTTTTAAGTATAAAAATGCCTTCGATATATTTTTTTTCAAATACAAATAAAAATAAATCACCTCACAAGCATCAATAAATGGTCAGCTATTTGAATAACAAATTGGTGTGTAATTGTTTTCTTTAAATTGATCCTATACATTCATACATACATACGTTCATATAACCAAATACAGTACTATACATGTTTTTGTTAGTATTTAAAAACAAATTTTAATTTAATTGCCTATCGAAATGTTGAAAATTGCAAATACCATTTGTAAAAGGCTGCAATTTGCAAAAAAAGGCAACAACAAAATTATAACTTTAAAACCGCAAGTCATAAAGGGCCTAACATTTTCAATTGCGGCGCGGCAGCATGCAACAACGAACACCATTCTCATCAACGAGAACCAATGTGGTCACGAGCTACACAACTTTATGTTATGTTTAATCATTTCGTGTGAATTAATTACCAACGACACACATCCATTGATTGTCAGACGTGCTTTTGTTAATTTGTCAGTAATTTTATTAGCACTTAATTATTATTTGAATATGAATTTGTATATCTTACCTTACTCGTATTTGTAAGAAGTGTAAGATTTGCTTTTGTTTTTATTTATTTTTAATATTTCAATGGGATTTTTGCTGCCAAGTTTGTTTGCAGGAAAACGTTTACTAAATATGAATTTTATTTATATTTTATTTTGACAATGTGAAGTACTTATTATATCTCTTTTTGTATAGGTAGTACTCACCGCTTAAAAGAGATAGTAAAAATTTAATTCTCAATCCACTGTTTCTAAAAAAAAGAATCTTTCTATTCCTTTCAAATAGTGCCATGCAATTCAGGTTGCAATTAAAAGACGAACTACAGAGGTACCAGTCTTCTTAATATCGCATATCAGATCTTCTCTACTGTATTGTGTGTTAACGCATAAAACCGTTCGTCAACAAGCTGATAGGTCCATATCAGTCCACAAACGACCTAATATTCACACTACGGCAGATCTGGGAAAAAAAACAGTCTAGTTTTGGCATCCCATACAAACTCGTCCGTTTGTGCAGGATGGAGATGAAAAATGCACGTTGTTTCATCAAGGTCGGTGAAAGCCCAACCGATGCATTTGAAGTCAAAAAAATGTTTAAGAATAGTGCAGAATTCTCGAGCCAACACCAAATGTACAATCTTTGAAAAGTCCGTTCAATTACTTGCATACGCCAATGGTATTGACATATTGGGAAGAAGACAGCGTAATGTCAATGACGCCTTTACCAATATTCAAAAGGATGCGGCGAAGATAGGTTTAGCAGTAAATGAGGGCGAGACAAAGTATATCATGTTATCAAGAAAGTACATGTAACGTCGACACGTCTTGGACAGGACGTCACCATAGACAGCTATAACTTTGGGTCAGTTAGGGACTTTGTCTATCTAGGTTCCGCTCTTAATGCAGCCAACGATATCATCGCTGAAATCAAACGTAAGATAACTGTTGACAATCGCTGCTTTTTTGAGCTTAGAAAGCAATTGAGTAACAAAGCCATTAAGTATCCCATTATAAATCATGATTAGTGATACAGTCCTGCTGTATGATTCATAGGCATATCCTTTTATAAAGTGTGTGGATGAAGATGCAAAAATGACAAATGGCTAAAAGATTCAAACAGCGGTCTAGTAATACCCAATGTGGATGGTGACAGGTGCTAATGCAAATGGTGGTTCAATTAAGTGTTACATGTTCATTCCCTAAGCTACTGTATAGAACATTTAGCATACCACACCCATAACATTTTGAGAAATATTCTTAAATCAGTGGTTATGTTCTTTTCTAAGCATGTTTACTTTTATTTATTCCATATCCTTGATTTTAGACAAGCCTTTTTTTTAACTCCGCATACTCCTTTTTCATGTGGCTAACTTTTTGCAGAAAAAAACATGTAATTGCTCTTCTTTTGTTCTTTTCAGCATTGCAGAAGGAGATTTCTTTATGAATACGACGCTCATATTCCGCAATTAAATTTTGTTGTACAAATCCGAATTTCAGATCATCCCCGTTTCCAACTCTTCGACGACTGGAGGGAGCGTGCGAGGGACCGCAATCGATGGAAGACCGCAATATGTCAGGCAGCGACCCTCCATGGATCGGGAGCCGGATAAGTAAGTAAGTAAATCTTGGGTAAACTGCTTAGCACCATCTATGTCCTTGAGTTTTACAAATAAATTCCGCATATTATTCATATTTTTTTTTATCATTTTCATCCATTTTTAATGAACTAATCATTCTCGTCTAATGAACTTTGTTGCTCAGTGTTGCTAAACGTGATACTGTTTTAAATTGTTCCAAGCACAGAGCGCTGTAGTTGGTCATTATCAACCGACAAACCAATTAAGGAAAAAGCCTGTTCATCAATTCGATCCTATTCTTCCTGCAACAGTTGCCTGCGTTTATTTTTTTCTGCATCCTTTGCAGTTATTGGTAGTAACTATGGTTATTTCAATACTCAACGCTTTCCACATAACCTCCTTTTGCAATAAAAGCTCCATTTTGAATTCCCTTATCATGAAATTTGAATTGTTCAATTTTTATATGTAACTTTCCATTTGCAATCTGCTATAGTTCAAATCATTCTCTAACCGTTATCTGGACCTATAACCTTTGGAAAAAATATTGTGGTTATGTTCTTTTTTAAAGAATAAAATAAACAAGCTTTTCGGATATGAACAAAATATTTACTATTAAAATTAATATGCGAAACCCCGACTTTTCGACCTCGACTTTGAAAAAGTTTGAATATCTTTAAACACACATTTCGGATTGACGGA
The DNA here is from genome assembly GCA_910595825.1 of Philhelius pedissequus. Taxonomy (NCBI): domain Eukaryota; kingdom Metazoa; phylum Arthropoda; class Insecta; order Diptera; family Syrphidae; genus Philhelius; species Philhelius pedissequus. The sequence goes on along the minus strand of OU343161.1, from coordinate 244,284,002 downwards.
AGCATTATTCAGTTGATTCGTTATAATGGAAGGACGATTTGTTCTAAATACCATCTATGCCGAAATTTGTCCGATGATCTTTGTCTACTTTGACTAATAATTTGTTTAAAGATTTGTTCAACATTTATAAGACAAAAGACAATTTCAAAATACGGAAGTATTAAAAAACAAAAGAAAAAGACTTTCCCCCAATTTAACTTCCTGAATAAATTGAAGGAAAACGAATTCAATCATGAAATAATTTTATTTATTTGCAGCCAATCTCCTCCTACCTGCTTAAGAAGGTTAGCCGCCCTAGGTCAGGTCTAAAAACAAATGACCAAACTAAATAAAAACAAAAAATACGTACATTTAACAACAGAAACACAGATTGCCGCCCAGCCACATGTGCTACAGAATTATATATGAATGTGGCAGCCCAAGACAAAACCATAAAGCTAATGCCACTGCCATATCTCTTCCCTCCTAAATTGAGTTCAAAAATTCAAGTGGCAAACAAATAAATAAATTGAGAGCAAGGCGAACAAAAAATGAAAATGAACAAAAAAAAAAATATTCACCCACCGATTCCAATTTATTTATCTTCTGACGTAAAAAGCAAAACTTTTTTGACCAAATTAGATTTTACAACGAACAATGACAATGCGCGCAAACAAGAAAGGGGGATGAAAAAGTCAGAACCCAGAAGATTGTTCTTGATCACGTTCTGCGATTTAGCTTGATTCATTCTTTGCCAAATGGTTACAAGTAGATAAATGACAGTGAATATTGTTTTTTTTTTTTTCAATGAGTTAAACTAAATTCTTGTGATGACTTATAGTACTCTTTACGTCATGACATGATATTTCCACCATCAAAGTAAATTCCTACGTACCGGTAAGGGCAACTTATGCATCAGCTTGACCTTTCGGCCGAAGAAAATTTTTACACAACAGACTGTGCGCAAACTTGTACAAGCAATTTGCAGGGAGAAATCGTTTGTTTTGCTTTTTGTTTGCTCTAAAAATAACTATTTGCTACGTATAACCTTTAGGATAAAAGACTGTAAAGGAACTCATTCATAATATTTAAAAAAAAAACTCTATTAATATTAATAAGTTAATAACAGTAAATAACTTAGTTTCGTGTTTAAGGTTCGAAAATATTGAAACCAATTGTATTTTAATGGGATTGGTATATTTACCAGGGATGTAAAAATCTTTAATCACTTCCTTGTTTTTGTAATTGATGGTCAGGCCATACATCTTACTTAATCCACAGTGTCATCCTGGTGTCGCAATGAGTTCGCTATAACCGTTGCCACTTTTAGGTCTAATGATTCATTTGAATATTGTCCACAGGTATAAAGGAATCGAATTCGTTTTATACAAAATTGATTAAAAGGTAAATTTCACGGAATAACAACAAATTAAATGTACAATAAGGTTGATTCAAAACGGAACTCAATACAATGGAGCAGCGAATTCTACATGTTATGCACGGAATGTGTAAAGCTAGATAACCAGTCGGCATGACTACTACAACTAGCTGTTTATTTTTCATTCAAAAACAATATGTTTGCTTTGTTATTGAAATCCAGGCATCCAGTATCCAAAACTACTATTATTTATTATCAATATGTACTTGAGTTCTAATGATATCAAAAATATTAAAATTGATTATAAGTCTCCGAAATCAGGACAAGTTTTGAAATAAAAATTGCCGGCAGGTATCAAGAACAAACTGCACGACTGGATCGCACGTACTTGCTCTTATGTTCGATCACATCGTAAGTACAAGATTCTAAGTAGAAACAGTAAAATATATTTTAAAGGTCGATTTTTACTTAATGTTTCTTATTTAAAATCTTATCTTTAATTTTTTTCTAAAAAAAAAAACTTTTAAAACTTAAAATAAACCCATCTTGGTATTTCTCATATGTGGTTACAGAACATAATAAGTTTGTTCTTTGAGAAATGCACTAAAGCGTTTTTTGGAAAAAGCTGAACTCACCCTGGTGATCAAATTCTGTGTTTTAGGGGGCCATGGGCTGGGATCGCCGACAACTCGCCCTGAAGCAGATCTAGGTTTTTTCTGTGGCAAGTTTTGGTAACGAATAAACTGTCAAATTCACATGAAGATCTTAAAAAAAATTGCTCACTGGAGGTTAGGTTAGGTTGAAGTGGCTGGCAGTGTTGCAGGTTGCAGCTGACACACTTAGACCAGAGTTGGTCCCTTGTGATACGACATGAATCCTGATTGTTTAGAATCAGTATTCCTTATTCTGTCCTTAGTACACAGCATATTTTGCAAAATTTTATTCGCGAAAAAATTTTCGTTTCGAAGTTGTTTTTTATGTGTGCTTAACTTATTTGTGTCTGTAGTTGTAGTTTGTATGTAGTATGTAGTTTGGTACGTTACGTTGCGAAATCCATATTAGTTATGGGGTTTTCGTTTGGTAATAAAAATCAATTTATTTTTTATTTAGATTTGTCAAAAAATTGATTTTGGCAATTTTTGCCCTTGATTGGCCAAACAAATTGATTTATTTTTTTGATTTTAAATCAATTTTGAAGATGTGGATTTTCGGCAGATCTACATCCATCAGCCATCAGTTTGCCAAGTTCTTGTTTGACAATAATTTGTTTCTGTTGCAAGAAAGAATTAAAATAGTTTTGAGTTCAAACGGAAGCAGTTTTAAGTCAATTAGTTTATTCCTGCAGCTCATTTTCGGACTTACAAACTCTAAATTAAAAACAACGCTCGAGTCAATATTTGGCAGCTAATACCGCTAGCTGGTTCACAGGCACAAATATACACCAATACTATAGCAAATAAAAATCAATCTGAAAACATATTAGATTCGTTACGAAAAAAATCAATTTATAGACCAAAATACAAATTTACCAAACGAAAACCCCATTAGATGAGTTGTTTTAGGTGTTTTAAAGTATGAAACAGGTAGACAAGGGCTAAGATTTAAAGGACAATAATAACTAGAGCCGGTGTTATTCCTTAAGCGAACATTGTTTGAAATTTTGCGGCGAAACAATGTTTAAAATGTTGTGCTTTTATTTTTGTTCATTTAAACTTAAACTCATAGGCAAGTATGGCCGTCTTATAAAACACAACCGTATCAACAAGACACATAGTCCTTTCATTTATTGAAACTCGTTAAATTTGGCATTTTAACTTTAGAATCTCAGTCAACAACAGAAGGCAATGCAAGTTTGGAAACATCGCAATTAGTAGGAATACCAAAACAAAAACAAATGTAAGAAGTGAAATGAGAAAGACCCTGTATTTCAAGTAAAAATTTACTCACAACAAGGAGCTTAATAAGAGAGAGCATCGATAATATTATAAGATCCTAAGAATTTAATTTTCAATTAATATGGCCATTTTGAAAAAAAATTATGAACCAACTTGACTCAATCCATACTTTTGCCTCATCAAATGCTAACAACCTATATTGTGTGTATGTATATTTAGTTTGGTAAAATCCTTAAGAAAATAACTTAAAGATGTGATTAATGAAGTTCAGTGTAACAGAAAGGGTAAAGCTGTTTAAGATTAGATAAGGGTTATAGAAAATGGATCGTTCCTTACGACCTACGTATGTATGTTATTTGAACAAGTAGATATGTATGAGAGTGATATTTCTTTATGAATGGGGGTGAATAACTTTAGGATAATGATTATGACAGAATTTTGAAAGAAGATGGAATCTAATAGAGATTGAGTATTAAACAATTTGTTTAGTAACTTTATTAATTTAATTTTAAAACTGATAGGAATTTCGTTAAACATTGGAAGAGAAATTGCATAGGTACATATATGTATGCATCAGTTTATTTATCATGAAATCAAGATAGCAGAACATTAATTTTCTCCAAAAGTACTGGAGCACTTAATTTTATTTTTGGGTACTTAATTAGCATCTAATTATGGCATCACAAAAAATGTATTCTGCTCAACTTGCTTTGCTAACTTAATGGACCTCAATCTAGAAGCTCGTTGGCTTGGATTTAAACTCCCTCTAGCTCATCATTTTTTACTTCTCGCCTAACATACCTTATCATTTTCCATCCTCTTGCCATTTGTCCCCATTTTGTTGCGAAGCAATAGGATGGGATGCGTCGGACAAAGGAAAGATAGTAAAGCAAAACCAAAAAAAATAAAATGCACGACTGGATCGTACAAACTTGCTCTTGTAGCTAACAACTTTAGTGTTACTAACTGACGAAAATTTAATAAATTCTTTTAATTTAAAAAAAAAAGTTATTTAAAATTTTGATATGCAAAATTAATTTAGCTACTTATGGCCTTTTCGATTGGCCGTCCGGAACACGTTTCTCAATAAAACAGACGTAAGCAATTTGACTGATTCTGAATTATATGTATGAATGTAATTGTGAAAATTAAATTAAAAGAAAATCACATCGGCTAAAAAGAATTTCCAAAACACTTGATTTCAATTTAGATACACATTTTATTGTAACAATAATAACTATTACTTGCTTCTTTTTATGTTATTTCACCAGAAGATGAGTTTAAATTCAATAAACACAACGAAATTACACAACAAATCAAGCCGATTATTTTGACATTTTAATTGTGTAAGTGTATTAGTGATTCTGTTTTCGATTCTGAAATGAAATCCAGAATCGTTTTCTGTTCTGTATAGAGTAACAACTGTCATTTTGTGGGGGTCAGTACAGTTCTGGACGGCCAATCGAAAAGGCCATAAGATCTTCTCAGATATAAAATTTGACAGAAATCCAATGTACCGTTACCGAGAAAGCCAAAAATTACAAAAAAAACGTTATATCAAAGGTACCCTTAATAGATTTTTCCTGCAAGCTTGGTTCATATCAAATGATAGCTATTACCAACAAAAAAATTCTCAACAATTTTTATCAAAATCGTTGGAGCCGTTTTAGAGAAAAATAAGATTTATCTTCAAGGTTATATGACAGGTGCCGTTATTTTTAGGCCAAAAAATAAAATTTCAATTTCCCCTCTGAGGAATGCCAAAATAATCACACATACCAAATTTAAAGGCAATCGCTTAAGCCGTTTAGGCTGTAGCTCGTTATACATACAGACGGCCAGACTGACAGACAGACATTTTTTGGCGATCACTTTTTTAGGCTTCTCTACGATCGTCATGTCATGTTTGATTGTTTGAATTTTTTTTTGTTTTACGAATGCATAACCTGCCTTATAGTAACTGTAATCGAAAGTAAAAATAACTAGGAAAAGGGAACAGAACGTTAAGTACCGGGGGAAGTGAAGCTGCAGTTAGCTGGACGGAATAGTGGGATCTTGCCGCCGAGACTCAACTTCACCTCTTACAAAAACATAAATTAGGCCTGAAAATTCTCCTGAACGACAGCGGACGGACATTCACCACATATTGGTGGTTATTATTAATGGCAGTAGTGTAGGGACACATAGGAAAAAGGTCGGGCTAGGATATTGTGAACAGGTTGAAAAAGGAGAATGCTAAGTTCCGAGACGCGGCCTGCTTGCACACGAACGGCATCAGCTCGTCGGACAGGGGGATTTAGCCAAAGAACGAAAAACTCAACTGACCATTTTTTAATCACATTTAACAGTGTTTCCCTCATTGTAATATTTTAAAGCTATTCTATAGAGGATTAAAGACCCCTAGCTCATTGTAAAAAATCAAAGATCTATGCAAGCTTCCCTAACGAAAACACGCCCCAAAAACAAATATTTGTATAACCACCATTTAAAAATTTACCAGATTTAAAGCTCCAAAATGGTATTTAAATTTTTAATAAATTGGTCCACTATTCTTTTCTGAGCAGTGTACCTACCTACCAAGCTTTAAGAATTGGTTGGTTAAGTTGGGCAATCCACTAATTCTCGGCAAACATCTTAATAACTAATAGCCAAACTACCAAAGGCTATTACATACCTACATAATGTACATATTTATCTAAAATAAATAACTGAACTGAAATAAAAAAAAAACGGGAAAAAAACATTAGGTACCTAAATACAATAGTGCATTTTGTTTGTGTAATGGTTGTTTTCTGTTTTTTTTTTTTGTTGTCTTCCTTAATTTTGTTCTATTTTTGTATTTTTACATTTGCCGTTTTTCTGCGTATTATTGCATAAGCTCCTGTATACTGTGCGGAGGTGTCCTGCCCCACATTTGAATAAGGAAAAGGAATTAACAAAACAACAGTAGTTTACAACCCCAACAAATAAAAAAAACAGTGCTAATGGTCGGAAGGGAAGGGAATGAAAATTATTTCGTATTCGTATTCACTCACCTTTTTTTTTATAAATTAGACCACCTTTTAACAGTTAGTATCCTTATTTTGCTCCAGGGGCTTCAGGCGGACAGGCTGGCAGCAATATTCGTGAACAAACAACCCGAGCTTTTGGGATTTACAGCAGTTGCGGTTTTCCGGTTCTCTTGTTTGTTTATTTTTTTTTTATGAATTTTCACTCACGAACAATCAAATGGAATTTGTTTCTTCTGAATTCGATTACGGCACAAATTATAATAGTACTGAGGAGTAAGCTAGGCAGCAGGACACATGAGCGAGAGGGAGTAAAGTAGCAAATGGAATTGGAAGTTAAAAAGAAAAATACGAAATAGCTAAATCGATTCCCAATTTTTTTTTTCTTTTGCTCGAACTTTCAATTTTTTTCTTTCTCTGAGACAGCAAACAAAAACAACAAACCAACCGCAATCTTTGGGCGAGGATTCCTTCTAGAATTTTTTTTTCGTTTTCACTTTTTTTGTTTTAATTTGAATTAAAATTCTAGATTTCTTTATTTTAAATACTTTTTTTTTTGTTTTGGGTTTGGATTGGACGGTGAACAAGAAATCTCACGCAAAAATGACGAACGACGACCAATACCGTTGGAAAGTTGAAACGAATTTGAGGAAGAGAAGATTTTCTTTTGGAATTTGCAAAAAAAAAAGGAGAAAATTGATTTTGCTTGCGCGAGAGCAATCTGCGTCAAGTTTGTTGTTGTTGGTTATAATTTTTTCCGACAGTGATGACAGTTTGTGAGAAGGCATTTTGTATTGTGATGTTGGTTGTGCTGGGTAAAAATGTACAGGGATGTGCAAAATCAATAATTAGTCAAGTTATGTCGATTTCGTTTCAATAAATAGGATTCGCTAATAAAACCAAGACTTTTTTGCTTTGAAACGAACGATTACGAACCGAATCTCTTTTTGGGACTGTGTTGCTTGGCAGCTCTAAAAAAAAAACAAATTTCAATTCGTTAATACATCATTATTTCGTTTTAATTTCCCGATTCCGACGCGGGGGAGTTCCTAAACCCACTTGCACTTTTTTAATATTTATTTCCATTTAACATTTAACATTTTTTTTATTTTTAATATATTAATTTACTTTTTCTGCACACTGCCACAAAATAAAAATTAATTCACAACACAACAATTGAGAAACTTCAAAACAAATATTGTAGTGTGTATAAGAATCTGTGCACAAATCCATTTTGAATCCGTCTCCAAAAAGAGATCCAATACGGATCTGTTTTTCCAGAAAAAAATTGGTTTTAATTTGAAACGAATTTGATTTTCAGAAAAAAAATTGACGGCGGATCGACGGCAGATCGATGTTTTTGTTGAAACGAAATCGACATTAAACTACAGTCATACCTACCATATTACACTAGTTTTTAAAAATAATTTTAACTACATCAATTTCGTAGTTAAATTCCACTAATGTGGTTTTCCAGAATTTTTTGAGTTTGACTGAGTATGTATTGGTGAAAGTTAGGTAAGGTCTAGCAATTTTTCTGTACTGTATGACTTACATAACTACTAAGTTGAAGATTATGTCTTGCGTATTACTTCGAAATAAATTTCCAAATTATGAATGACGTTTAAGGTAAGACTCCCGAAAAAGTTGGTTGCGATAACTCTTACTGGACCAAAAATCTCTCACCTTTATCAGGCGCCATCTGGAGTTTTCTAGGTGCGTAACTAGAAGACTCCATTAAACATTCTCAATTGTAAGCCCAGCACTACTACTTTATCGACAGAAACTATTGTTTTTATATCTCACTGTTGTTTGCCTGTCCACAAAACTTATCTGTCAAAAGATCAATATTTGTTAGCATTTTTACCCTCATTGTGCTTGTTATTTTATCAAAAGATCTTTTTTTTAGTATATTAAATTAATTAAAAAAGGCAAACTTCTAACAAAAAACTACAAAAAAAATGGCGAATGTTGAATCAATGATTGTCGAAGAAAAATCCCTGCCGGCTAAACAAGTCGACAGAGAAAAGGTAAAACAGACAAACTATAAAGTGAATCTTAAAACAAAAATGTTTCAATTTACAGACCTGTCCACTTCTCCTTCGTGTTTTCTGCTCTACCGGACGTCACCACTCGATCTCGGAATACATGTACGGAAATGTGCCCTCCAACGAACTGCAAATATATACATGGCAAGATGCTACTCTACATGAACTTACCTCCCTAGTTCGTGACGTGAATCCCGATACGCGGAAAAAAGGAACCTACTTTGACTTTTCCGTTGTATATCCCGAGTATCGTAATCAATCCTTTAGAATGCGTGAGATCGGCGTTACGTGTTCTGGACAGAAAGGTGCCGACGACAACAAGACCCTCGCTCAAGCAAAATTCTGCATCGGCGATTTTCTCGATATATCAATTACACCACCAAATCGCTTGCCGCCCATTAGACGACAACGTCCCTACTGATCTGATCCCTGACAAATCGTCCTAGATTTTAATTTGTTTTTTTATTTACAAGCTAAAAACTGAACTTCTCATAAATAAAATTAAAAAAACTCGGGACTTAGATCCAAAAAAATATGAAGTCTTTCTTAATATCTAACTGGGAAAAAGGGTAGAGCGCACGATGCGACTGTCCTCTGTTTAATTCCTATAGTACTGTTGTGGTTGTGCCTGTTGCAGCACTGCACCCGGTCGCTTGGACTTCTTCTTTCCCATTAGGGCCAAATCGATCTCGAGGCCGTTGGGTAGGACGGCTTTGTTTTGCTCGTAATTTATAAAACCGCTGTTCTGAAGCTCTTGCCCTTCGGGATTGCGATTGTTGGGGTCGCATTTGTTGCCAGTTTCGTAATGGTATTCTCTTTTGGTGCCATCTGGATCCACATAGCCGTAGGTACCCCTAAAAACAAGAAAAATAATATCAATTCAACCAACTGTGAAAATTATCTATTTACTTGGTAATGCAATCAATTCCAATGAGTTCCTCCTTGAATGAACCATCGTCGTTTTCATATCCCCAGGTGATGCTGCCGTCTTCGTTCTCTTCACGATACTTTCTCAAAATCTGAGCCACTGGTTTACGTGGCCGGTAGTCATCCTGGCGGAGGACATTCTGTTCAATTGGCCGTGATGGGCTTGCAGCACTTACTCTGGGGCGTTGTTGTTCGTATTGTGGACGAGGTTGTTCACGGTTGCTGGCACGAGTTCTAACTGGTTGTAGGCGGGGTTGTTGTTGTTGTTGTTGGCGTTCAATTGCAAACCTCTGGGCGGCAAAGTCGTTCTGTGGCTGAGGTGATTGCGGTGGTGGAGGTGCTGGTCTTTCGATAAATCGTGGTGGCTCTTCGTCTTGTATGGGCGAATCTTGTTGAATGGAATTGGGCTCGTTGAAGTAATTTGGTGCCTGATTTGCATATTGAGGAGGGCCTTGTTGGGGCAATAGGGGTTGTTGTTGTTCACGAAGCAGTTGAGGAATAAATGGATCGTTGATTTCGTCTTCAGCCGATTCGGTCACAGGCTTGGATTCTTCGATGATTCGTGGAGCAATTGGTGGGACGATAGAATTGCTCGTTTGTGATCGTAAACCAGGACGACGAACTCTTAGAGGAAGGTTGTTGCGGAATTGTGGCCGGGCGGGAATAGGTATAGCTCCAGGTATGTTAAGTCTTGGAGGGGTTGGTCCTTGTGCTTTGACTAAGGCTATCGCCACCGTGATTAACACCTGAAACAAATAATAAAATTGTTATTTAAATTGGTTGCTCTTTGTAACGCAAAATTTAAATTTAATTGTACATATTATGGTATAAAAAGTGACCGTTAACAAAATTAAACATTCTGAAGACAAGTTTCTTTCGCCTGCATTTTATAATGGAGATTGCAATAATCTAATAAAAGAATAAGAAAGTTTTTTTCATATTTCCATATCAAATCACTCTCTTATTGCAATACTAAATAATGTTTACACTCTCTCTCAACTTTATTTCGTTGCTATTGTATACATAGGTGCATCATACAATATAGTGATCTGCAAATAGGTATACCTATTTATTGTCACTTTCTTTGCGCCAGATCAGGTTAATTGCGTTCGTTTAATATTATTTGCATCTGAGGATTTAAGATGTACCATAGAAAGCTTCTGAGTCATAATGTTTACCTATCTATAAAACCTCATCAGGAAGTTCGTGAACGCGCATTGCATTTATTTCTTTTTGTTTTTGCAGTGCAAAACCACCACCGCGCCCGACATACTTGTGTTGTTAGCAAATATGTGGTTTATCATAAATGAAAGTTTTTTTTTTGTTTAATTTAGAAAAAAAATAGTAATGGTCTTTAGAGACACTTTCGAATAAATCAGTATCTTAACATCCTATGGTTGACAGAAAAAGAAACTTTAAACTATCAAACGATCAAGAGGAATCGTGATGGAAATATAAATCAGTAATGGTTGTACTGAATTAAATTGGTAGAATGGCTCGTTGATATCACTTCAATTGTTTCATGTTTATAAATAGCTTTAAGTGATCGAATTTGATCATTATTAAGCTTACGCAAGTATGTGTATATGTGTATAGTTATGTAACGTTGAAAATTAATGTGAAATTTGATACCTACCAGGTTTTAAGGAATAAGAACTTCTTGAAGAAGATAGCGATGGAAAATTTTAGAAATTGTATTATTCATCCACCATTTTGATTTTTACGTTTATAATTATGTACATATTTATTTGGCTAAAAAGGCTATTATATTTTTCTCTATGGTTTTTGAAAGGAAAATGTGTGAGAATCGATAAGAAATTGAGAAATTGTTTGAGAGAATTAAATACAGCTAAGGGATAAAAGAGCACTGATGCACTGCGTTTCACATGGCATATATACATTACATAGGAAAATTGAAGCAGTTTAGCAAATCGAATTAGCGGGAGTAAAATTCGCACTTTAATCATTTTTTACTTGCCATATACATATGTAGTTACTATAAGGCAAGTTGGCTGAAGCGATTTTATTCAAAGTTTGTACTTAGGCGAATGTTTAGATTCTTTTTTACTTGCGATTATAGGTACTATAAGGCAAGTTAGGCATTCGTAAAAAAAAATTCTAACAACCAAACATGACATTACGATCATAGAGAAGCCTAAAAAGTGATCGGCAAAAAATGTCTGTCTGTCCGTCTGTATGTATAACGAGCTACAGCCCAAGCGGCTTAAGCGATTACCTTCAAATTTGCTAATGTGTGATTATTTTGGCATTCTTCAGAGTGGAAATTGAAATTTTATTTTTAAGCCTAAAAATAACGGTACCTGCCATGCACATACCAGTTTAGGAAAATCTCATTTTTCTCGAAAACGACTCCAACGATATTGATACAAATTTTTGAGAATTTTTTTGTTGGCAATAGCTATCGTTTAATCTGAACCAAGTTTACTGGAAAGGGTACCTTTCATATAACGTTTTTTTTTTTAATTGTTGGCCAAACTAATTCTGCATATTAATAACTTTTTTTTTTTAATTAAAATTAATTTTTACCACATTTAATTTTTAAAATATTTTTAAAACTAATCAAAACAAATATTTTTAATTTTATAATCACATATGTACATATATTAATAAACTCTAAAAAACTGCGTACCAAAATTAAAAAAAAAAATTAGTTTTCAAAAAAACTAAATATAAAAAACAAGATTTCATCAAAATCCGTTCCACAATTTCCGAATATTTTTTATAAGATTTTCATTAATCCGTGGCATCTGATGGTGTTCTTCGTTTTTTTTCGAAAAACCGACATTTTAGTTCAAAAAATTTGTACATAAAATGCTATAAATTGTACCTGCCTTCAAATTTAAAAATAATACTACATGTTAAAAATTTTCGAAAACAATTTTTTCCAAATACAACAATGTGTTCATATTATACCTATTATACCGTTTGTTATAAATCATTCTATTTTGTTATTCCTCGCCATTAAAACACTAAATTCATTAATTTATCTTACAATTTTGTATAGATATGTTCATCATAATTGTATCTATTCAATAAAAATTCCTATCCTCCATTGAACCACAACAACTTCAAATGTATGAAAGAATTTCAACTACAAATATAAGTACCCACATAAAATTGCGAACAAGCAACTTTATATAAATTCATACAATAAAGTTCGTCAAAAAATTATTACTCAACCGGCTCTTATACTCTTACTGACCCAAAAATGAGCCAAATTTCGAAGAAACTGGTCGACCCCACCTCGCCTAACTGGACTGGTTCGCCGCCGGCCGCGCTGTGCTTAAACACAGATCTTGCCCACCAATACTCTGTGCACTTTGGGAAGTCTATAGAGATAATACTTACTGCCAAAATACACATTACAGACACAATTTTTATGCAACCAATAAAAAATGAAGTCCAGCTAAACAGGGCCAGCAGGTCGGTAAATCGTATAATAAAATCCACAGGCAAATACATAACTGGAATCTTGTATTAAATCAGATCGTAGTTTTGCTCTTTTGGTCATCTGCGGGTGTTTCAAGGTGTGGTAGGTAGAAGAGGAAAGTTTGCAGAATCTACATTCCATCAAAATAAAAACTAGCAGAAAAGGGTAATTACATAGTTAGAGGATACTGGTGGAATTATTAAAAATAAATTCTTTGTAGGAAAGGAGTTTTTTTTTGTTTTTAAACAAAATCCATTTGTTTTTAATAATTTTGGAATTAAAAACCAAAATTTGGTCTAATATATTCAATCTACTTTCAATTTAAATTCTCTTTTTAAAAAAGTCGACAAAAAACAGAGATTTTAATGGAGAATCAAACAAAAATGAGCCTCCTAGCCCTAAAGCCACACGAGTCACTACTGGCTAGTCAGTTGGGTTCATACGCTGCCAGGTTAAATTCGTATGTGCTTTCAAGTAGCTTTTAAGTATTTTTTTGGCGTTAACTTTGACAGGTAATGGCAGAAGCGAAGAATACCTGAATAGAAAAAATAAATGTCAAGAACAATAAATTTGAAAAGCATAATTAAATAAATTTGTTTCTTGTAATTGTAATATCATTTTGTTTAAATTATGCTGGTTTTAATTTCAGCAGCGCTTAACGAAACCGCATTTTGGCTAATCAAGCAGCGAGCTTATCAGCAGCCTACATTGGAATTGCAGTTGAATAGTCGTTGCAAGTTCTGTCAAATCACTTCTCATCAGAACTGGCTTCGAAAAAGTCAGTAGACGAGCAATAGTTGCTGAAGTTTCTGTAGGTTAGTAAAAATATTTGATTGTATTGCCACTGGCTAGCCAGTACTGGCTCGTATGGTATCCGCGAAAGAGATTTTTTTAATAAAAGGATGAGGAACACTAACAAGAATAACCAAATAATTTTGACACAAAACAAAATCTTGTTTGATCATACTTAAAGTCAGAACAGAAAATGCAGTTCTTTTCGGTTCTAATTTGTCGGCGAAATAAAATAACGGTGACAGTGAACCCCGGTTTTTATTTCGTTTAATAAAGTAATGACTGACACGATTTTTAAATTCATAACAATTTCGAATTCTTACCGCTGCGGTCCGATATCCGGTAAGGATGGGTAGACGTATCATGCAAATGCTAGATTTTTAAAAACGATTCTTTTCAAAGATACTCTATTATAAAAATATTCAATTGTTTACACATCGTTGTTTTTTTTTTTTAATTACATTGCATGACCATAAATTGTCAATAAAAGTGGAAAATCAGTAGAATTTTATCAATGACAATTTCTGCTGAATAAATAAGCCTGGTCCATCCTTTTTGGGTATAGATATGGGCAGTTATCAAATTTAGAAGAATAAGGATGAAATTCTCTCATACAAAATAAATAGTCCGAAAAAGTCTGGAAACGCTTGAGCACAATTTTCTGCCAATTTTTAAACATCAACACAAAATTTGTTTTGTTCTTACTCGTATATTTTTGGTTGTTTGAAATTCACATTTTTTCTCTTCAAACTCATAATTTTGTATTTTAATGCTTCTAAATAATTTCATTTGTCTTTTCCCACAACAGCCACGAGATATTTTTTTTCTTCTTTTATGACAAACACAATTCTGACAGTTGTAAAATTTCTGCCCAAAATTTATTGGACAGAAATTTGTAAGAAATTGTTAGGAAGACGAAATATTTGACTCTTTCAAGAGGCCACTCTTCTACCAAAACTACCAAATTTGTAAGTCTGGTATAGCAATTGGCAGAAAATGGTGCCAATTTTTGTGCTAATTGGCAGTCGATAAACTAATTATATCATTATCAAATTATTTTTAAAATTGAAATAATTATTTTAATAAAAACTTTAAATAAAATAAACAGCAAATATAAAAATTTCAGGTTGACGTTTGCCAAAAATGTGTATGTCTATCGTTGTTGACGTCTGGTTGTTCAAAAAAGTTTTTCAAATTTATGTTAAGTGGTAGAAAAAAAAAAATAATTTAAAAATAAAAAAAAAATTGAAATTGCAATCAAAAAATTATATAAGCATGTGTTTTCGACATGGGCAGACATTTTTATTGAAACCGTTGCGTTCCAGACTTTTTACCATTTTTTTTCTCTGAGAGAATTTCATCCCCACTTCTTCAAAATTTAATAAGATGCCAATTTCTGCCGAAATAGAATAGGAAGATTTCTCAAATTTTGCTCTGTCAAAATTTGATGATGCGGATCTAAACATTTCTTTCCAAGTATTTGACAGAAATTGTGCTGAGGTCATATACAAATGATATTTCTGAGATCTCTTAAGATTTTTTTGTGACCATTATTTAAAGGAGTCTTCATTAAAATTTCTGAGTTTACGTTTTAATTACTAAGGAACAAAATTTGGAACTATTTGTATTTAATGGAAACACATTTTTTGGCATCTCTGAAAGGTCAACTAGCAAATTAAGTAGATTTTTCACAAACATTTTTATTATGTTTTAACCAGAGATTGCTCAATTACCGAAAGATTACCTCTGTCACTAAATCAATTTATAGTATTTCAGTACTGCACCAAGTTGATTAAAACTGGTTCACAAAGTGTAGGTAAATATATATTGGTTAAATGTGCAAAAAAAAAATAATATCAGTAATTGACAAATAAAAACTGTAAAACCCTGTTTGTTTTTTTATTACAACCGCCAACATAATAATAAAGTGTCCGTCAACAACAAATCTTATTACTGTTGTATTTTGTGTCTCGTGTATCCACACACGATGGTGGTTGAATCACATTCCGAAATTCTATATTCCATTTTAAACCACATTTTGTTTCAGTTATGTTGTTTTTAATTAAGAAATACTACATCACCAATAATAACGGTAGCATTAAGTACTACCTTCATTAGATAGCTATTTATATATTGTTAAAAAAGAAAAAAATTACCATTACAGCCGGTTTTTATTTCTTTCAAATGTAGTGTAACACGTCTGTCAGAGATTCCAATTCCACCCATTAAAAGTGGCAGGCGGCTTTTTATATTATTTTTTTTTTGTTATTGCAATTTAACACTAGGTGAAAGAAATACGAAGTAACTATACGAAACATGAGTTCAATTACAAATTAATAATATCCATACAAACAGAAATCCATACAATCAAGGTCGACGACTTTTAACTTGAGCTGAATAGTTGAAAATCTAACATGTACATACATACATACGCAGTATGTACATACATTATATACATAGTCTAGTACTCGTATGTACTGGGATTGGATAAAAACTTCAACACATGGTGACCATAGAGCTTCATAGTTGTCTCTCCTAAATGAATAGGTGCAATAGTGGCATTGTGGCCGTTTACGGCTGCTTTTTGCTGCATCTGATAAAATAGATTTTCAATAAAAAAAAACTGTTGAAGCCAGTTAGAAGAAGAAATATAAAAGAATGAATACAATAACGGTACTTTGGGAGTAAATTTATGTTCTCTGTGGGAAAATGGAAATTAAATTTAAAAAAAAAAACACGTATACGCCCTAGTGTACTTTGAAAGAGATAAAAGTTATTTATATTGTATAACAGACTAAACAGTAATCAGGTACAGGTATCTATAGTTGTGTAGTTTGTAATTTTGTATTTGCCTTTGGAATTTTCAATTTCATGACAGGTGGAATGGAAAATTGATCGTAATTAAATAAACAAACTGCATTTATCACTAGCTCGAACAACGAATTTATACAAGAAGTGAAAATGTAACTAAACTTAGAAACAAAATGTCACTTTGATTCATTTATAACCTTACACGCAGAAAATTTCGGGTTTTCATCCCGGTTATCTCATTCGGATTGAAATACTGAACTGGGTCGTTGTTTGGAGCAACTGGATTAAATTACAAAAAAAAAACGTGCGAGCCTTAAAGAAGTCAGTCGCGTATAATGGCCACTATCGGGAATCCCCAGAAAATTTTGTTTCCCACAGAATATTTTATTCCATCGAAATTGAATCTACCACGGGATAAAATTTCCCTCGAACAAAAAATCGTGTGAAATGACAGAAAAATTACCTGGGAAAGTTTATTCCCGATACTTATAAATTCCGAGGGAAACTTTATTCACGTTTCCAAGAATCAATTTGGAGAAATATTTTTGCAGGGAAATTTTTATACTGACATCTCAGTTTTCTTTTCATTGTGTCAAATTCGAAAGGTTTTAAAAACTTGATCAGTGAACCCACTACAATTTAGTCAGCATTCATTAATTAATAAAATTTATCTTTGTAGTTGTTTCAATATTATTCCAATTTAACTACTTTTCACTGATGACTTGTTACATAAAGGTTTTTGTATAGAAAAACTTGTTTTTTTCTTAGCATTTATGTTTTGGTCTGTTATATCACTCATTATTGCAAAGATTTTAATAGTATGTCATGTCAAAATCTCGAAAGATACTGAATGTGAAAGTGATTCACATAAATTTAACTTTTTTTTCAGAAAGTGGATGGAACCACGCCTCCTAAATGAAAAACCCGAAATAATTTTTTTTTTTTTTTTTACATATTTTAAGCTCTACCACTGCACCAAATTCCATCATTCTAAGGTAATCAGAACCGAAGGGGTCTATATTATTGATAACAATTCTGAAAAAGTGGGCGTATACCACGTTTCTGAATGGAAACGTTTTAAAAAATTTTCAATTTTTTCCTTTGTATGCAATTTAAGCCCCACCGTTCTGCCAAATTTCATCACTCTGCAAAAATCGGACGCCCCCTGAATAGACCTACCGTTGTGCAATATTACAACATTCTACGATGTCGGGAAGGGATTCATAATTTCTATGATCTACATAAGTGAGTGAGGAACCACTTTTGCTTAAAAGCTAACCTTGCCCACAAAGCCGGTTTTAGACCGGACGAAATAGTCTCGTGTGTGCAAGCCTATTAGTACTGAAAATCGCCGCCTGAGTCTGTTCCTGTAATAAAGGGTGTAGTGACATTGGTTTTATTTTAATCCAAAAAATATTTTTAGTATTTAGTAGATAGTATTAGTAGAAATCCGTGGAGCCGTTTATGAGAAACTAGAAAATCAAAAGAAAAGGTTGTATGCCAGATACCGTTAATAACAAAATATGTATGTATCATAATTTTTGGACAAAAACGTACACCTAAAGTAGTGCACACACTTTTTTTTATCAAAATCGTTAGAGCTGTTTTCGAGATAATTAAGATGGCAGAAAGAATTGTATGGCAAGCTATACCGTTATTTTTGGGGCTAAAAAACGATTCAAAAATCTATTTGAGAGAATCACCTAAAACGCTTAAATAGCAAGTTTGAATAAAATCGCTACAGCAGTTTAGGCTGTAGACCGTAGTACATACAGGCAGACGAAATTTAGTTTTCTCTTACGAAATTACTCCCACAGACTGAAGGAAAGCGAGCGGAAAGATGTTACACATCAAAAGAAACCTTATGGTAACTAAATCCCAAACGCAGATTGACAATGAATGATAGGTTCTAAGAAAGGTGGGCCTTTGTTGATTACGACCGTAATTCCAAACGAACTCAAACTAATGTTTAATATTATAATTAATGACCACTATCAGGGCACTCCATTAACGCCAAAATGTCTGGCACTTTATTAGAACTGATTTGTTACAATTATTTTTTATTCTCTGTATTGAAAAGAAAAATGCTCATTTTGCAATAAAAGCTTTATAACCTTTCAATTATAATAAATATCAAACTTGTCAGGAATTACATAATTTTCGTTTGGGAATTTAGGGATAAATTAAATTGGTTAATATTCAAGTTCTTTTATTCAAAGTTTTAATTCAGGTAGGTACATACCGGACCTCTTCTAATAAAAAAGTACTCTTACGAAATTGATCGGCAAGCAAATGATAAATTAATTAAATAAAATCCAGTTTGCAATGTGGGTGCTGGACAGCGTTCATTATATAATTCGATTTCCGAAAAAAATGAATAGACATTATTTATTACCACTTTCTAAGTGTTTTTAGGAATAGATTTCTCACGACTAAAGAAATCAGCGATCATATGTCAAGGTCAATTTAACCAGAGGGATATTAGGTGGTTTAAATGAATTATATCATTTATCCACATTTTTTTTTATTCAAATTTAAATCAATACATATATGGCCAAATAAATGGATCTCATTTTATTGCGCGTACATACGTACAATTTGAGATACATATCTCAATGAGGACCTTTCCCATAAAAGAAATTTAAATTACGTGAGGTGGGAAGAGTAGTTGAGTTTTGAAAAAAAAAAATCTGTTTTGCTTTTGTATGTTTAGGTCTGTTCCCTTACAGAAGACAGCGCTAACGTAAAATTTTTCCCCAGGCTGGGAATTTTAATTCAAGAAACTTCCTTGGACAAAATTGCAAAGAACTGTCAAATGAAGGAAAAAAATACATAAGCTGTCAGTTGCCAGGTGTGTCATTACAAAAGTTGAAAATAGTCTAATTCATTGTGTGTTCGGCCTTATTCGCGCAATAAATTAAAAATTATGATGCCAAATTCGTTATTTAAGAAAAACTTTTCTTTTTTTCACAAAAACTTTCGAAAATACACTTTTCTTTTGACGTTTAAAAAATGCCAACGTTTTTGTTTTAGCCCCACTGTTCAAAAAATGGCATAAGAATGTCTTTTATAATTTCTCTAACCGCAAAAATGTTATTCATTAGGTTGTGTAGCAGATATAATGGGTAGAAAAATGTCTATTGTATAAGAAAAAATAAACTACTAAAAATGAACGGCGAACATTTTATTTTACATATACATAACCGATTATTAAGGGAATTATATCGAAAATATAATTAGCAGCATCAATAAAATTAATTATAAAATGAAATTTACTGTACATATTTTACTATACTACTTTTACTTTTATTATTATTACATTTATTATATAAGTTGTAATCTATAAGAGATTGTAAAACTCTGCTTGATGAAATAAACTAAACTAAACTAATTTGATTTTAATAAGTGAGCATACTGTACCACGCCACAGTATCCTTTATGCCCGATTAACATTTTGTGAGATCTATTAAAGGACATTTTCAAACTTCTGGTTCAGTGTATTTAGATTTAGGTGAAGTTTGCTATTGTCAGCGCAGTTTTTTTGCATCAAAGAAATGTAGAAGATTTTTTTTAAAGAAAAATAATAATTCGCTGTTTTGTTGACTTTATTTTTGCGCCGTACAAACAAGTCTAAGTATTCATTAATTGGTTCTACTGATTTCTTATTCAACCACTTGGAAAAAGTAAGCCATTGAAGTTGATCTCTGACAGAAATTACCATTCATTCCAACGAATGCATTAATAAACAACATTCAAGGTTAAATGGCGAATACTTGTGCAAGCCCGATGCTGTTTTGATCTGAGCTTCTGATTAACATATATTATGTACCTGCAATATAAGCAACTTCTGCCCTGCGAAACATGAGAATTGGTGGAGTGACTGGACAGAAAAATATTGTCTTAACCTGAGCAGATCGAAGATACCCTATTATAGGTACATCAAATTTTACTTTGGAACATAATGAAGTCCTGACGAGCAATGTTTTGTTTTTTAACCTACATATATGCCTATGCTTGCTGCCATTTTTTTAACTCAGTGTACAAGGCCAACAGCTTTTGTTGCACCTTGTGGGAAGGTTATGATGACGCGACTTGTCATCTGATGCATGCGCAGATGTAGCCATATTAAATAAAAGACGTTGAAAGTCTGCAAGCGAACGAGCGCAAAATTGTGCCTACGCTGCTGGTTGTGCGTGATCTTTTGGGCCAATTGTTCCGAGATGATAATTGCTATTGACATTCCTATCGTATAAGTACTTATGTGATATATAATGGATAAGAGATGTATTGCACCATCATGCTCGATGCATTTACAAAAAAATAATTTCTTAGTTATGCAATGTTAAACATAAATGGCTGCTTTTGTTGGGTGCGGTAACTAAAATGGTACGTGGTTTGCGTTATTTTTTGACAGGACAGACGTGTTATTAATTTATTTTGTTCGTTTTTGAAGGCGGCGATGAATGGCGTTGTTCATATATTTCTGGGTGGAGACATAATACTTTGAATATATTACTTTTTGTGTCTATAATGAATGGCAGATTTGGAATATTTTTGTTTTATTATGCATGCATCTAACAGACATATTACTCAAAAAAAAAAGGAGCTGTAAAAGGAAAATGTTGTCTATATTTCTCAAAATACCTTAATTGATGATTCAGACCACGTCTGGTAAGTTGCGTCATTCAAGGAAGTGTTGAATAAGTACCCATTGGAATAGCTTTGTTGACATTTCAAAAATATATGTACATGTATAGTATGCTGAGTTCTAGTTATTATATGTATGTACATATCTGCGGTCTCAGATTTATCAGCAATCTCAAAATGATTACTCTGTATTATTTTATATGAGTAATACCTTTAAAGGTCCACATCTGGTGGACCTTTATAAAATATCGTAGTTTTGTTTGAACTCAACCAAGAATACATATGTTAAATAAATAATGTCTTATAGCGATTTAAGAAAAAAATTGTTTAATCCGACAGATAAAAACAGAACTAGCTAATGGCCTTTTCGATTGGTAATCTGGAACACGTTTCGCCAATAGAACAGCCGGGCACAATTTGATTGATTTTGATGTGTATTGTATCACTGTATATGTGAAAATTAAATCCGGAATTGTTTTTTTACATTGTATGTCGCTTTTATTTTGGGATTCGGAAGCCTTTTGGACTCTTCTGAATGTGTTCACTCTGGACAAATTGAAAGTTCTGATTGTGAAAAGAAGATACATTTGCTTCTGAATTTGAAATCACAATCGCAACCGGGAGCACTCACACATTTAATAACTTAAACGTTAAACTAGACATTATGTCATTTCTTGTATCCTAATTGTGCAATTTTGATTTGGATTCAAGATTCATCAATCTTCAGAATTGCCAGAATAAAAAATATTGTTCAGTTGGGGGATTTCGGATCTAAGAGTGATTCCGGATTGCTAAATAAAAATGTCATTAGAGTAACAAATGTCATTTTGAGGGGCTCAGAACGGTATATGTCTTAAGTTCTTACGTCGAATTCTAAACAATTTTAGTTTTGCGTGTAAAATCGATTTTGTTTAGAAATAATTTGATTGTATTGAGAAAAAAATCGAATGGTTGGTTGTTTGGAATTCGACATTACGTAACATTTACGTAAAATGAAGAGTTGAAGAAAACTTTTGATTGAATATGATGCATTAAATTGACCCCGTCTGATTGCAGCTTAAATGTTGTTCGTATTGGTTTTGATTGTTTTGCAAAAGGAAAAAAGCAGCAGTACCTACGTAATTCGTAAATTATAAAGCACATCCTTAGATTTTCTTGTATATGATCGGTGTTGAACAACAATTAATGCAGTTTTCGATTAGTAATCGCGAAGAACTCTCCTATCCGGGATTGCAATCCAACAAGTTAACATTAAATTCTCGATTCTGATGTTTAATGTGAGTGTATGTGTAAGGCAGGAAATTTCAAACGTAAATTGAATACGATTTTGACATTTAATGGGTATGAGTGTAGTTTTGATTCTGACTTCAAATCCAGAATCGAATTTCTCTTCTTTCAAGGAAAAGAACTGTAATTTGATACTAATCGAATATTTTCAGAAGAGTTCGGAAGTCTTCTGGACGACCAATCGAAAACGACATAAGAGTAGAGCCTCTCTATTATTTTTAGTTCTATCTTTCTAGTTGACCAATTGTGGCAATGGCGCAGTTGATAAAGTGCTTGATTGCTAACTAGGACGTGTGGGTTCGGTCCCCACGCTATTCCTCCGATTTTAATTGGATGCTGCCCATGGGTTAAAATGAGACAGTCAATACCTGGTTCTCAAATCCACTATGCCAAACTAGTGCCATGCAATTCAGGTTGCATTTAAAGTTAAAATTAAAAAAAAAAAAAAAAAAACATGGAAGACAAAAGCTGACATTAAAAAAAAGTCGATTTTAAATGGAGAGTTCAACTATTGTGAAATTTATATAAACAATATAAAAACTGGCTTAGTTAATAATTGTATGAAGACCAAGAGAACTTATAGTTGTAATAATGTCCGTCAAAAAATTCGAATTAGACTAATTATTATGGCTGTCCTTAGATGTGTTGAAAGTTGATCAATAAAATACTCGTAGACATTAGCCTCCATAAAGAGCTTAATTCATGTCTAAATGGTCACTCTTGAATTACCTACTTTAAATGGATGAAATAATTCATCATGGCATGTTGTTTTGATCGTTCGTGATCATGATGAATAATTGTTGTGCCGGTAAATAAATATTATTTTGTGGCAAAATGCATACAAATCATATCCCTCATTGTGTCAGCTTTAGATATACATATGTATGTATATAAATTGATGGTAGTTATACAAGAATTATATTTCAAAACATCTTGCAGCACAAAATAAAATCGATTAAGACAAAATACAAAAAAAAAATCGCTACGATTTTGTTTTTTTTTTTAACAAGGAAATTATTTTCATTCGACAAATCTTGTTAATGGTATGCACAATATTTATTATATCTTGACCAAGTATCTTCGGCACGAACACGGTAGTTCGTTTAAGAGTTGTATCTTTTTTTTACGATTTCATAATATGGACTCTTTTTAAATTACTTATCGTTTTCAATTTGTTTGCCTATATTTTTTTTCAATTTAAATCTTTAGCAATCGACTTTATACTGCCACGCTTTTTTGATATTTATCTCTCAAACAACAAAAATAAAAGTAAACCGCCACCGGGCGTATTCAATTTATTGCTTGCGATGACTTTGTATCAATTAATTGCAACTTTAAATATACACGAAATGAAAGTAAAAAAAAACATTAAATCTGAATGTCCCTGTGTCACATATTTATTCAAAGTATGACTGCATATATCACACAACAGGTTTCAACTACGATCTTTATGTTTATCATAATTAAAATTTTCAAATTTAAAATATATCACAAACAACACACACTCACCGTTATATGCAAAAGTTTCATGTTTATCCTTAAGTTCACTTTTCGTTTTGGCGAAACCTTGTAGTTTTTGTCACTTTTCTTGTTTTTTGTATCCGTTAAATTCTTATAGCTGGAAAACTCAAAATGCACTTATCCAGACGTTTCCTCTTTTCTTAAATATGCGTTACTGCTTTTTTGTGCGACCGACTTTGTAAGTATCTTGCTGCGTAATGATGTGGGTTGGGTAGCTCCAGTTGGGTTTTATATCGACATTCCTTCTTCTCTTGTTGTTTCTAGGTATATAGGCAACGAATGGGGATACAAAGAGCTTTTTTAACCTGATAGTTAAATTCCATACTGATACAACGTAGATCATGCTTTGAGCCATAACAGCAATAACCACGGCTACGATGACGATGTCGAAGATTGGTTCGGGGGTGAAATAGTTTATAATGTAGGTGTCCACGGTGACCATATACTATTTACTTGCACTTACTTATAGTGGTCAATAAAGAATTAAAGAAAAAATGAATGAGGCCAAAAATAATGCTACCTACACATATAACAAAATTTGATTTCATAGAATACAGTTTGCGGTTTTTGAATAGGTGAGGGACGCATCTGGTGGTGGGGCTAGACAAAATTGCTCAGGTTAAAAAGTACGCATCTTTAAAACTTTCAAAATCTACGAAAAACTGTGAAATCATGTTCCCGTACCAAATTCATAGTTTTTTCACAGAAGATAACATTCATGCGAATTTTAGTCCAAGAAAGCTTTTTGGACAAAATTATGAAAGACTGTCAAATGAAAAAAAAAACAATATATAAACTGACAAATTGCCCGGTGTAATCATGTTTCAAAAGAAGAAGATGATGTATTAGACACTTAATTAAAGTTCACAAAGAACAACAGATTTCGTAGTCAGCTGTGCCCTACGATACCTAAGTATACCAGAAATTAAGCACTAGATTGGCTTCGATTTGGAAATCATGTTTTGTTCAATGTTATGGTCATCAGCTGTTAATAGGCTGTTATTTAACACGTATTAGAACAAAACGAACGTATTGCACAGCAATGCTATGCGCCACCGAACGCCCCCATTATGATAACAAACGCGAACAAAAAAAAAATTGGATATTTTAGTATAGAAATGTGTCATTTCTAAAAACTTATTAACAAAACTGAAATATATATTTTGCGAGTTAGGGGCCCAATTCCGCAACAGTGAATGCTTTTTCGTGCAACAAATTTATTCACACTCGCGTGAATAAATTTGCCTATCTGTGTACAAGTTATCTGTCAAAAAAATGAATCGCATTCTTGCGGAATCGCAAATATGTATGTGTACACAACTTCCTGTGTACACAGAGAAAGCTCACGCCTGCGGAATTTGGCCCCAGAAACTAAGATCTCACAAATTTCGCTTCGTCAATTATCTTATTTTCTGTGAGTGAATCGAATAAGTTATTTAACAAAAAAATTTTTCAAAATATTTAAAGCGTAAATACTAAAAGCGACACAAAAAATAATAATATATATAATATTAAAAGAAATTTATATTAATAATTAAATCAAACTTGACAGCAAAACGTAATAGATTTTATTTGTATTTATTTGCCACAAGAACTAACACTAACTATTATGGTTTTGGGTTTTTTTATACTTTGGCTCAATTTTTCTTTAAAATAGGTTAAATTTTAGCATACCGATGTTTTTATTCAGTAGATTTATCGTTGAAAGAAAATATTTGATTTTCTTTGTTTAACATATTATTAAAGTTTTTGGCAAGATATACAAAATCCGCGGCTGTAAACAACAAATACTTCCGATGGTTAGTGCCATATGATATTATGGAAGGTACCTACTTGTATTTTTGTTGGGGAAATTTTAATGTAAGCAATTTTTTAATCAAAAGTACAAGCAAGTGTGGTGCGTCACATATTCTCAGTGAAAACCTATTACGAACTAAAAAGAACGTAAATACTGAATTATAGATAAAAAAAACTACTTGTGTAACATTTTTTGTAATTAAGTTCACGGCGTACAAAAAGCTCCGATAATATATAGGGTTTGGGGCAGTGTGGCAAAGTTTGAGTGTATGAAAAGTTGTTTTGGATTTGAAAATTTCTATTTAAAAAGTCAAACAAAATCCACATAACACAACACTAACCATATACACATGTTTGTAGTCATTGTAGTCATATGGGTACCTACATTTTATAAGAAAAATGAAAATTTTAAAATTAATTAAAAATATAAATTATAGTTTCCTTTACTTTAAAAATTACTTTCAACCATAAATCTACCGAATAAATGTATGCACGTGTTAAAATTTGTGCTCCCCTTAAGGGAAATTTCACCCCAAAATTTTGTTTGAGTATTATAACAGCCAGCCTTTTATCCGCCCCAATACTTAAATCTATATCTTATTTTAATATTACAACTTTTTTACTCACTTATTTATTTTTCCCAGTCACATTCTTTATAAAAATCTTAAACTTGAATTTCTCAGTCGCGTTTTATTCTCAAAAGCAAACTACAAGGGTATTCATGCAACGGCGAAAAACCCAGTTAAGCCCCAGAAACCTGATTATTTTATATCCGCAGAAATGAACTGTCAAAGTTTGTATGGGAAAAATATTCTCTAAAGCAGATAAATCTATCTCACGAATTTGGTGCAGAAAGAGTGGAAATAAACCTCATAAAGTTAGTTCAATGAACAGCTGATTGTTTCCTATATTTACGCTAGTATTTTTAAGGGCGGGTATTCATACAAACGTCCAGCGGAAAAGTATACCCTTATAGGCCTTTTCACACCAAAGCCAATACACGGTTTTCGCGAAATTATCGGTTTTGGCTGAAAACCTAAGGCGAAAACACAAGTTTTCCCATACATTTTTAATGAACTACAAGTTTTAAATAAAACCATTCGAAAACATGCTGGATTTGCAAGATGAACTAAACCAACATACCTTGTGAAACATTCAGTGCTCAATTAATCGTCACATAAATAACTGACGGGTTGCTGTTACGAAAAAAAACAGCGGTCTGGGGTGATTTCAATTCACAACGTGTTTGTTGTTGTCTCTGGTGCCAAAATAATAATAAAATGTCAAACGAAAACTTGTAAATGTTAAGTGTGAACGGTTTTCGAGTTTTCGTAAACTTTAAACTGAAAACCCGGTTTTAGGTTTGGTGTGAAAAGTCTATTAAAATGAATGCTTTGGTCAAAATTTTACGCTCCCGACAGACTGTTCCGTATGTCTATGGCTTAAGAAATTCATATGTATCCCATTGTGTTCACACCCTCATTTTGAAAATTTTAATTTTTTTGACAGCTCAGTGCTGTCCAGAAATAATATGAACACGCCTATTTAAATAAAATAAAAATACTTGGGTTAAATTTCTCATCCAATTGCAATTTAAAACTTTAGAAATTTCTTTTTGTTGTTACCATAAGTTTATCTGTTCTAAAATTAATTGATTATTACATTTACCGCTATCAACGAAGTCTTAAAAATAATTGGACGAAACTTGTGCATTGTTGCTATTCGTTTGTGTTTTTTTTTACAAGTTCATAAAGAGAAGAGAGTACGTATAGTTTTGGTCATTTCATTTCCGAATTACCGAATAAATGTTAAATATTTAAGACGTAAAATCGATTTAACTATAATAACTTCTATTATTCAACACATTACCTAAATAATAGGATTTAATTCCTTGTAATTACATACATATCTCGCTAGGTACGTCAAAGTTCAACGACAGTTCCATGAACGCAATTTACTAGAAAATTTGTGCAGGCCTATTTACAAAGCTTGGCTTATCTTATGAACTTATCTCGGGTTTTGTGAAAATTAAATTGATGGCCAATCTCTAACCTAGCAATAAAAAATGCAACTATAATATACATACAGCTATGTGCAAAGCACTTCCGAAAAGAAAATAACATAAGGGGCGTAGCTAATATAAATTTGATGTATCAATGTAGCCCCGGAATTTAATATCTTGATAACAAGTTGGTCGAAAAGTAGCAGTTGTTAATATCCTATAAATTAGAAAACGGGTTTTTAGTGACTCTTTAATGTAATAAATGTGAAGATTTGCTTGCTTAAAGACCACCGTACTGCATTACGCGAAATCGGCCAAGATTTTTTAAATTCTCAAGTATTGAATGTTTGAACCTACTATAATGCAAGTATAAATCAATGATTAAACAAATCATATCATAAAGTATTTTTGTTACAGTAAGAAAGACCAATAATTTTAAAATTGAAACGGATCAACTCATTATTAATCTCGGACAATAGTAATAGTTGAAAATACTGAACTAATACATTTCGGTTTTGCACAGATATTTTTGTTTTCAACACAAAATCTTATTGTTAACAATTGTTCGATTTATTGTTAGTTGCAAAAACGCACACTGTTCTATTAGTATGTAATTGAATATATTTTTGTTTCTTGTAGTTTGTCGTTAAGAATCAAATTTGTTGGAATCAAACTAAGCATGCATTTTCTGGGTTTCGGTCAGTCGGCAGAGCTTGATATTGTGTTTGATGGAGCAGAGAACCGTAAATTAGTAGAACTGAAAACAGAGGAAGGCAAAAAGGAAAAATGCCTTCTATACTATGATGGAGAACCCGTCTCAGGAAAGGTTTTATAAAAACTTACTCATCATCTACTTCTCTTTATTTTAATTGTTTCTTCTAAATCTACTCTAGGTAAATGTTACACTCAAGAAACCCGGTAGCCGTCTCGAACACCAAGGCATCAAAATAGAGTTTATTGGTCAGATAGAACTGTTCTATGATCGGGGTAATCATCATGAATTTAAAACCATTATAAAGGAATTGGCTCGACCAGGTGATCTTATTCAAAATACAAGTTACCCATTTGAGTTCCCGAATGTTGAGAAACCATTCGAGGTTTACAATGGATCTAATGTGCGATTGAGATATTTTTTGCGTGCAACAATTGTGCGACGACTAAGCGACATTGCAAAGGAAGTCGACATTGCTGTTCATACTTTATGTACTTATCCTGATACTAATATTCCAATTAAAATGGAAGTTGGCATTGAAGATTGCCTGCACATTGAATTCGAGTATAATAAATCTAAGTTAGTATTAGACTATATAATATTTTCGTATTTCGATAAATTAATGTAATTTTTAATAGATACCATTTGAAAGATGTGATTGTTGGGAAAATTTACTTCCTTCTTGTGCGCATTAAAATAAAACATATGGAAATCACAATTATCAAGCGAGAATCTACTGGGTCTGGACCAAATATATTTACGGAGAATGAAAATATCGCGAAATATGAAATAATGGATGGTGCGCCTGTAAAAGGTTAGTTTTATTTTAAGTAAGTTGCGCAATTTAAATATTGAAATTGTATTCATTTAGGTGAAAGTATACCAATACGCGTATTTTTGGGTGGATACAGCTTGACCCCTACTATGAAGGATATAAGCAAGAAGTTTTCTGTGAAATACTTTTTGAATCTTGTTCTCATGGACACTGAGGATCGCCGTTATTTTAAACAGCAAGTAAGGTTTTTCATTTAAATTCATTATAGGGGTTATAACCTCTGCTTGATAAATACCCCATTGAATTATAAACTAAACCTGTTTATCTTTAAAGCTCTAAGCTCTTATTCCCTTTTAACGAAAATCAAAAGTAAAAAAGATGCATTACGAGTTTTTAATAATTCTGTACAAAGAAGATTAGAGAACAAACTTTCCCTTTAACTTAAAATTTTGTTTTCTTTGTTTTATTGTTTTATTGGCTGGCATTCTAATTTATAACTTTCAATAATTTTAATTAAAGGAAATAATCCTATGGCGTAAGGCGGATAAAACTCGAAAAACATCGCATAACCAACAACTTCAAACAAGTAATCCTCGAGCTCCTACTCATCTAGTTGGTGGTAGAAATGAAATAAGTGGCTTTAGCGGACCAACAACAGCAGAACGGGAACCTGATGCTGAATATCGCCCAGCAATTGATCCAAAAATGGGTTTGTTCACAAGGGAAAGTCCACAACAAGGTTAACTAAAATTTATAACTATCTTATCGATGTCTTTAACGAAATCTCTTGTAGAATATTCACAACTTCCCGGTGATGAACCCGTAGACATGATGCGGGGTACGGCTGATGGAGCTGCCTCAGCTGCAGAACATCTTAATGATGCGAATGCATCTACAAATGCCCCCGCTGCTAATGCAACTGCCAATCTCTTTGAATCAAATGATATTGTAGTTGCTGCAGCAACAGCTGTCTCAACTACACCACCCCCCTTGCCCATCGTCGATGATGAATCCAACTATGAAGATGTGTCTTTATCCGCTGATACCAGTGCACCAATATCAAATGCATCGCCATCGCAGCGCAAAATATCTACAGCTACCAATGTGAAGGATGCTGAGTCGAATATTCAAAAGCCAGAGCCTTCCGTATAAAGCTTTAAGCACTATAGTGAAAATTTCCAATTTGTCGTTATGTTTGGCAGATGATTATACTTTAATCAGCATATATGTATAACAGTTTTCAATAAATAATAAAAATAGTATAAAAATGAGCACGAGATTTCAGATCAAATAAATTATTATCAATCAAATTGAGAAGCAGGGGCATCTGACATCTTTAAGTAATAAAAAAAATTATTGAATACATTTTATATTTTTATTTTATTTTTCTTTATACATATACAATACGGACGTGGTTAGAAAAATGCCATATAACAGTTGGTCGCCCTTAAAAGTGTTAAATATTTCCAACTAATATCCGGAAGTTGGATAAACTCTGTCACAACAGTTTGCATGTCCCGAGTCGGGTCCATAACAGATATAACTGTTAACTATTAAAGTTTCACAAAATGACGGTTATTTGTCGGTCAAATTAATATATGAGAAGCTTCAGCCCAAACAACTCATTTGATTTGTTTTGCTTAAGGTTGTTGTTTTTTTTTTTTTTTATTTTTCGAATTAAAAACCAGGAAAAATTTCGAGAGAATAAAATATTCCGTGGGAAACAATTGCCTTGGAGATTCCCGATGGGGCCCATTATGAATAAAATAAAATGCGCGACTGGATCGCACCACTGATCTCTATAATACACTGGATAGTGTATTCCCTACAAAGTATAACAGTTTTTTTGGCTCCAATTGAATTTGACAGTAGCACCAATGTAATTGCCTATCTCGTTTTTATATGAAAAGAAAAAAAGAGACAGATTCCACTGTCTTTAAAAAATTGACATAGGCATTTTATTTTCATATTTTATTGTGAGTTTCTGCTTTCAAGATACAATATACGCGTTAATTTATTCTGTAATTTTCGAGTTATATAAGAAAATATTCTATTTCTCCTCAAACAACTAATCTTTTAGAAGCATCGTAAAGAAATTGGTTCGTGGCTCTGTGGATGGTTTCTTAATTGGACACAAAATTCGCCGATTACCTTACACGCCGTCGAGAAGAGTATCCTCGCTTTCCTAAGAAACCTTACCGTGAAATCCATGTAAATATTGGCGCTGCATTTGTAGGATCTGATAGGTTATGGACAATCGAGATGAACAGGGATTCGAAAGAAGTTCCCTTGGACATGCTTCATATTGCTTAGGTGCTGAAGTTGCCATTGATGAATTCGGATTTATTGGCCCAAAGTCGACCAGTATGCGCTATGGATATTCGAAGCTTGGGCCGCAGCACTAGGCCGAAATTTCCCAATGATCATTTTGTGATACTGTTAGGACATTCAATGAGTGGATACATATCATATAGTTATGCCTTATCGTATCCTGATAGAGTTAAGCACCTTGTATTAACCGAAACTTGAGCTGACAAACCTGAAGTATTTAATAGGCAATTTTAGCATGTTAAGCAACCCGAAAAAAAACAAGCACAAAGCTTCAAACAGTCATACATGATTAGTGAGTCGACGGAGTCAGATGAAGAAAAATGCGTCTCAACCGAACAGACAGACAGAAATGAAGGAAGTAGAGCCATTCGTGCATCTTAACTAAACTCGCTGTCGCCGATAATTCTTAGCACCGTACTGGGTCGTTCGGAGGAAATCGGTGCAGCTATCGCAACAGCAGGTGATCCGTCTTTGAAATATTATATTTTATATGAATATAAGGAATAAATAGCTTTGTTTTTTCTCAAATCGATATATTTTCTAAGCACTAACATTTTTGTATTAAGATTAAGAGTATTTTTTTTAATAAAGCGCACACTAAAAGAGTTTTGACTACCCTCAATATGATTCAGCACAGTGCGAGCAATAGGAAAATAGAGTGGGCTTTAAAAGGAGATACCAATGTACATTAATTTAAAGTTTAAAGCCTGAGAAAGCATTTCAATGTCGTGTTGTACGGCTAAAGAAAGAATCTCTGTACTTGACAGTACTTCCGAAGTTGGGATAGAGGGTAGACTGATAAGCATTCCTAAAAGAGCGAGTATTACGGTTGAAACGTTGAATGGGAGGAATGCAACTGGCTATTTCGCTAGAAATTGTTTATAAAAATAGCGATAAAATAATGAGAGACATATAACATTTAGACGATGTTCTAGAGATGTACATGTTTCCATTATACTTCTATCGGCTTTCATTTTTAGAGCTCTATTTTGAATTATATCCTAAAGATATAAACCCCAGCTTTGGACGAATGAAGGCCTTATAGATTACATCCAGATCCGACGTCCAACAGAAATTCTTTTATCTTCGAAGAAACCATTTTTCTTTGTGACATTGAATATGTGTTCATTCCATAAGACGTAGTCTTGGAAGCACATACCAAGGATTAAAGTTTGGTTTCTTTGATGCAAGTGCCACCGCTCATAGATAGCGGCATGGGGTAGGGTTCTGTTTTAGCCACAGAAGACAGCAACGAGTTTTTGAGACATTAAAACGCGGTGTTTTTTTTATATTGGGCAATGATGTCGAGATCAGAATTAAATGAGCTAATCATACGCTGCCGTCGAAGTTCCACATCCGAAGAACAAGGAAGTGATGCTGAAAAGGAATATGAAAAGCTAAGTCTTTCGTCAGCAACACAATTTAATGGATTAGAAGTTCAAAATAGATAATTTATGAAAATGAGAATAAGAGTTCTGAAGTGTATATTATTAAATACATAAAATTGCTATACCAATTGTTTTTAATTAAAAAAATGTTGTACCTATAAAAAAATTTAAAAAAAAGCGACTATAATATATATATACATATATATCCGTTTTTACTAAGCAGCTATTGTGCATGTGCATATGATGTGATCGAAAACAATAGCTAGTAAGTACGATCGATTCGTGCATTTTATTTAATATTGTATTGGGTGGTATAAATCTGTATATTTTCTCAGTTTATCGGGTAGCAGAAAAAAAGAAAAAAGCACAGACAATACGCGCATGAGATAGACACTTGATTTTCGGAAAAAAAAACTTGACATAGACGACGTGCGTTGGGGTTTGAAGACTAGTCGGTACTCCAAAAATTTGTGGATGTTTGTCAGAAATATCCATTAATATTTATAAAGTTGATGTGATATACATATAGCTACAGTCGTGCATTTTATTTATCTTAACTATAATGATTTATTTTTAGACGGATCGACTATACTTTATATATTTTTACAACTTATCTGCTTGTGGTGACCGGCGGTAACATGTGGTTGATTAACTGATGGTCAAGTTTAATTTACCTAGATGCTGTTGATATTTCCTGTGAATGGCATATTACGATTACAACACAAATATGTATATAAACTCACTCTGATACATGGTTCTATAAGTACCGTGTTGAAGTAAGACTTGCAGAGTGAAATTGGAACTCGGAAAATTTATCTTGTGGGTTTTATTCAACCCTATCACAAATTCCATTGTAATAATTCCCTGCACGGAAAGTTACCCCCCATCAACGACAAACAGCTTTCACAAAATCCGAGTGGAATTTTCTTATTTTCGAAATCAGCTGTGTTATGGCAAATGAAATGATAAATAACAAAGCGAAAATGGAGAAAAGAGAAGTTGACGAAGGAAGATATCCGAAATGTGGGTACGCCAAACGTGGGATTAGGCTTTCAGATGGAGTTATCCATGTACCAGGAAGGTTCAAAGATTGTATATTACACGAAATGATATATACAATGCAAGTAAATTAGGAATACCAGTTGAAATAGAAAAAGGAGAAACATTTCGAGGGAATAAAATAAAATAATTCTTGGTAAACTAAATTCCCTTGAAGATTCCCAAAAGGGACCAAAGTATTAAACACAACAAACACAAATTCTCAATCGATTTATCAAACAAAAATTCTCATTATTGCTTCTAATTAATGTGTCCTAGCGAGGTAACCGTCGCGTCGGAGCGAAGAATTCTCCGAAATCGTCCGAATCGGAGAATTTTTGTTTCGAGATAATCTTCGGCACAGCTGTGCGGAACATTTCTCTGAAAAAGTGTAACGCACAATGGCGACATGCGCTATAGTAGGATGAAGTGCATTTCTTCATGTTTTTCAACAAGTTTTCTTTCTTAATCGTCCGACAAGATTTTATCGCGGAATTTGTTACTTGCGTGAAAAAAAAGATGACAAAATGTATGTAGGTATGCAATAAAAAAGTTGTACATATATGTTTGTATTTTTATTGCAGTAGTCTTTCTAGAGTGAATAAAAAAATGAGTCGGCAGCAATTTGAGATTATGGTGAAAGACCACCAGAAGATTTCTCTGCGTTTTGGGACGACTTAAATGAACAGCTTACATACATGGATACTCTGCCTGGATTCATCATAGATTACTGGTTGATGACAGGTCATCGAATGCAAGCATGGGTACAGTGTGACGGATCCAAAGTTTTCCTTATCGAAACCAACTGCTACTTTGATGAAATATGACTGTGTAAGCAAAGTTTTTTTTTCAGTAATGTAGTCAATGGCGAATACATATTTTCCAATATGGGGAACTTCAACGATGTATTTCAGATCGTTCTAGGTCTGCGAGATGGTGGGGATTTCACCAACGTGGTTGATAATTGTTAAATGATCAAAAGCCGGCTTGAAACTGAAAAGAAAAAAATATATGTATAGTACAATTTATTTAGATTAAGAGTCTGAAATGTTGGCACTTACTCTGAAACTGAAGCATATTTGTAGTGCCTGCAGAGTTCCATGTTTCCTTATTCACATGGATTGTCGTTCTTTTGAGTGAGAATGGATGCTTCATAATAGGCAGCTGGGAGGAGACCGAAAAGGTCCTAAATATTGCAAGGCGGGTTAAAGAATGGACAAATTACATACTAGAATTAGTGAACTTACCAGCATTACATGTTTGTTGTTCTTGACAGTGATTGTATACCGTCAATAGATTTATGGGCATGTGTGGGATTCGGTTTTAAAAAATGTATGTACATACATTATGTATGTATGTGTTCTCTTCGAAATTTAAACCAGAACCGGAAAACAATTTTTAAGCAACTTTCATTATTGTTGATACATTGAAATGCCACTTAAATCCCTCCATGACCAATTGATGTCCTCGACAAATCATATCAATTTCATTACTTCGATTAAATTGGGACACAACGTCCGAGCCAAAAAGATAGCCCGCACCATGCAGCGACACATCCCATCCCGTCTGATCCTCTGGATCACTCCAAAGCAAGTCACATAAAGGACCATCGTCCGTCACTTCTCAAATTGTTGAAGACACAATCAAACATATCACTATTATGGTAATGTGGAGTACAACTTCTAATAAGACCTGGTAATTGGAACTTCTTTCAAGGGGAAGAATATTTTGAAAGCTTCCAAGTCACCACATTGTATATTAAGCATATTGTCTTTGTTTACAAGAAATTCTTACGTCTAGTATTATTTGTAAGGAAGGATTATTTACCTTTTTTATTGAATCTCCTGGAGAATTAATCCATTCAGTAAACAATGGCGTGAACTATTAGACCACTTCTAGTTCTTTTCTTAATAGAACATAGGCTATTGGTACGATTTCGATTGGAATTCCTTTTTTGGACAGTTCTCCGAGTTTTTTGGATTTTTTGTATTATCGGCGATTATTAGCAGATTATCGGAACACGATGCGACAATCTTCTCTTGTAGCATACACCCACCGCTACAAATTTTATATTTTCTTCTTTCTGAAGAAGGTGCCCTTGATATGCTTGATTAAACATTTTTAATTTATTTTCAATCATAAACAAACATCTTGAAATGTCACTTTGGCAACAAAAATGTTATACTGTTATACTGACATGGACCCACTACAATTATTACAGTTTTCTATTGGGGTCGATTTTTTTATGTGAATACACTATCCAGTGTAATATAGAGATCAGTGGATCGCACGTACTTGGTCTTACGTTCGATCACGTCGTATGCAAAAGATTTATTTGAAATATGTATGTATCACGAATTCCATCGTAATCGGAATTACGAATTGCGAAATATGTAATTGCAGAATCCGTTCCTAATAGCAATTCGTATGTAATTTTCCACTACGATGGATACTGCGATAGAATTTTTCGGGATTCGGAACAAATTTCCGATTACGATTAAATTAGTGATATGCTTGTTTGTGTGGCATTTTTAGGGCTAAAAAAACGATTCAAAAACCTATTTGAGACAATTACATGCTAAGACGCTTAAGTACCAAGTTTGAAGAAAAGCTCTTAGGCCGTTTAGGCTGCTTTAGATCGTTCTACAGACAGACATACTGACGAAACTGCACAACCGACTTTTTCGGAGTTCTCCATCATCGTCAAGTTTGATTAAAATCGCGAGTTTTTTCCAAATGAAAAACTTGCCTATAGTACCTAGGAATATATCGCAAGGAAAAAGGTTGTAAGCTAATAATTAGTTAGTTAGACTGCTTTCACACAAGGTATGTGAAAGCAGTCTTAGATATGTACATACATAGGTTCCTAATTTTTTTTTCTGGATATGTAATAGCGTAAAAATAACGTTACCTGCCATACATTTGTTTACCAAATATGTAGGTAAATCTTATTTTTCTCAGGTTCCAACGATTTTTTGTAGATTAATACATTTTAATAGACAAATTGATTAACAAAATGTCCTGCTTTTTATACGGATCTATCATCAACAGTTGACTATTTTGCTCTTGGGCCTTATTACCTATGAAATCAATGGCCAAATTCCTAAACGCAAGATTTGCAAAGCAAAGAGCAAGTGAACTGCGCAAAACAAATGTAAAACTTGCACAATTGCAATGAAGTTTGCGCAAGAAAATAGAATGAACTGCGTTTTGGGACAGTGTGCTTAGAGGAGATTTTTCTGTTTGCGTTTAGGGACAGTTTGCTTAGCATATTATGCGCAAGATTTGCGTTTAGGAATTTGCCCAATAATATACAATGCAGCTATGCCGTATAAATTGAAAAGAATCACTGTCAAAGAACTTGCCAACTTTTTTTTTGAATCCGAAGCTGGTTTAAATTTGTGTAATAAAACTTTAACATACCTGTTTCTCGGAATACATATTTATTAATAACTTACAGCTGGGCTGTTTTGCTTTGATTGGTCTATTTTCACTTGAAGAAAATGAAATTTTCTTGTCACACTTTTTTAAATTAAAATTTCAATAATGTACCGTTCATACCGTTCACAAATCGAAAATTAAATACAAAAAAAAAAATGGCGTCACGTTGTCTGACTTTTTAAAGTGTGCGTGCTTTTGATTTAGTTCTGTTTCTTTACTTTTTTGGAATCAAGCAATTGTTGCAATTTTTAACCAGAACTGATAATTAGGTAGGTACTTGGGATGCTACATTTAACAACAGCTGCGTTTTATTATCTACGGGTCTGGGTTATTTTTTAACACGAATTACAACAACACCACGAGATCCAGGTTTCTATCTGGGCTTGCAAATATTAGTATTAAATTGGGGGAACAGAGGGTACATTTAAGTACATAACTCAGATCGTTTTATTTTCACCGTGTGAACCATATGGGTTATTGGCGATAATAAAACACGGCTAACATAAAGTAGAAATAGTCATCTCAATATGTTTTCACGAAATGCAATATTTAATTTGCATGTACAAATGTACTTATCATTTTGAACTCTACCAAAAGACAGGGAATAAATTTATTTGCTTTTATCGTTTATTTTTTTTTAAGATTTTAACCTTTTATGCGCACTACGTGAAAAATAAAATTTCAAAGCATTCGATCAGCTGATTTATTTTTACAACGAGAAAGTACATTATCTAATGTCATTTCTATTTGTCAACAGGGATTTTGATCAGGGAATGCGCATTTTTCTTGGCATAAAGAACACAAAATCTTTTCTATTAATTGTGTGTAGGTATTTTTTTTTTATTATGAAGGCTGTTTAATCTTGCATACAATTTCGCTTTACTTAGGTGTGACCAAGTGCGTTTCTCATGTATGTGTAAATCATAAACTAATATCGTAAAGACCCGAAACCTCTGCTTTCATTTGACATTTGCCTACAAGCTGAAACACTCACACAAGTAAATTTTCTGTTCCTCTTCCAATAGACACATTGATAAAAACGCAAACAAGAATCTTTTCTGTTCCTCTTTCTGTAGGCGCATAGCAAACACAGCCCTAGTAATTTGTTTTTGTTTTGTTTTTCGATTTCCCATCTATTCATGGCAAGAATTTCAAAACTTTAAATACAACAATGTTAAAGAAATGGGTTTTGGGGGGTGAAACGTACGAAAGTTTCCAATCTTATTATGGCTTATTAGTGGTGTAAATCCCTCTCTGTGATGCAGATCTGTAATTTAACCGATCCCGGATTAAACCAAAATCGACAATTTTGTTAGAATAGAATGCCTAGCCCTGGATCAAAAAATCCCTGATAAAATGTTTGCGCATATCCTTGCTGGCGGAAAAAGCTTCATCATTTTGGTTATCGCTCCATAAAATAAAGAAACACTTTTTTTGGTAAATTTGAGATCCCGTGTGATCCTTCTTTTTAAAAGAAAAACTGTCATTTAGTGCTAAACGAACAAATGACCAAACGAAAACACTACTACAAATACTATTGCACAAACTTATGGGGTTTTCCATTGGTAAACTCAGAATTTTTATACTGAATTTAGATTTTTTCCGGCAAATCGAACGCATGTTGAATATTTTTTTTGTTTTATGGTGTTGATGAATATGCGAGTCTGTAAATCTGGTAGGTGTGAGTTATCATCCAGCTAAATGCTTCCAATTTTACAAATCTTTATGGTCATCTTATAAATTTAAGTTAACCATAGAAAAATGAAAATACTCACCTTCCAAACACCCAGTTATACATACTCTCCCCAATTCTTTTTCTTCTCAAAGCAGTTTATAATATTAACGTTAACTATATCCCTAATGTCTTTTAAATGCAATCTAACACTAGTAAGAAGGAATAGAAAGATAGGAAAATGATTTTACAATAATAAATTCCTTTATTAAGTTCGTCACACAAAAATTAATGTTATGTACATGTTCGTATGTTTGTACGAGTATTTAATGTTCAAGTTGTTTTTGATGTGTTTATGTTGTGTATGTATTATCTATATATGGAGTATTGTATCTGGGTTGTCGAACTAATATTTTTACTACATCACTCAAATTTAAAAAAATAGAATCATTTGGCTTTTTTTAGCAATCGATTTTTGCAAAATAAAATAATAATTTAAGAAAGTGTGAATATCATTTATAGATATGGATCTATTATGCCAATTATTAGTGGATATAATTTTCATTATGATTTTATGTAAAAGTTTGGACAATACAACAAAAAGTTACTCAGATTCCCAAGTGGGAGCGACTTAAGTTGCTCGGACGAGCTACTAGAGAGCTGCTAATACTTAATGTATCGAACAAAATTAGTCTTCGTTTCGAATTTGATTATTTCAAATTCTTCTGGACGAATGTAATGTACCTAAGCATAAAAATGAAAATTAATATGAATTTAAATTTCCTTTCTTATAATACTTATATAATTATGTACATATGTATATATTTACTTACATATATCATGTGCTAAGTTTATGGTATATATAACTCGTAAGCATGTGATTGCTGAAAAGTGTAGTAATGGCGGAATATATCGCATGCACTTTTAAATTTATTCATAAACCACTCACATAAGAGGTCGAATTATAGGCAAATCTTAAAAAAAAAGTGTTACTAAACTATAATGTGTATAAACCACTTATTATTTTCTTTTTTTGGTTTAAGTTTTTTTGCGAAACATTTAATGCCATTGGATCGGCACTACTGATGAAAGTGCGCTTCGATGAAGGTGCGAATATTATATAAGTAATCCAGGACACACTTTCTTCTTAGCGAGCAGCAAACCGAAATAGACAGCAAGATGCCCATTTAAAATGTAATATGTAGAACAAAAGCTAGTATTGCCACTTGGATTGTAAGAAATACGTTTTCAGTTGTTTTCTATAACTCGTTGCTCCTTACATGGAATTCGACAATGAACGAACGTCGCGTCCACAAGCTGATTTTTATGGTATAGTTCCACGTATCTGATTCAAAGTTGATGTCACTGTATTTTTTTGTGATATAATCTGCATCAATAAATTTCGCATATATATAAGATAAATATTTATGATTAAAAAGAAACGAAAAGATATTTGTTTGTCACTCATATTCGATAATTACTAACAACCGAATTATCTGCAGCTCGATAAAAAGTTCTTAGTATATATACGGAAATCTTATTAAAAATAATACTTAAACTTATATTTATATTAAAATATGTAAACATGTACATAATGTATTATCAATTAATATATTATAATTCAATTCTTATCATTTTTTAATTCTGTTTAATTGAAAATACTTTTATCGTTCGTTGAAATAATTGTTTAAAAAAACACAACACTTTAAATTGTTGTTATGATTATTTAAGGCAATGATTTATTATACTTTAATCGTCTTCTATCCAAAATAATTTCAAATAGACAAGACAAATTGGTATTCGGCTATGCCATATAGCTTGACAAAATAATCTGTTCCTTATATTTAATTCTAATAAATGCGATCAATGTCGTATTGTTTTTATTATTATTATTTTACTGTTCTTACTTAGAAGCTGTTAAATAAATTTAAAATTAAAAAAGAAGCAATAAAATCTTAACTAGAAAATATTTAACTTTTGTTGAATTAAAATTATTGTTTTTCAACAGAATATTTTTGAACTACAAAAAATACAAATATTTTATTTATTGATGTAAATAAAAAAAAAAAAAAAAACTAAAAGTAGACAAATTTTAATTTAGAGAGAAGTAAGAAAATTTAATTTAATTAAATTAAATAGCAATATGTTAAAATGATATAATTTATGTATAAATAATAATAAAGTAGGCTGAATATTGTGGAATTATAATTCATCTGTAATCGAAATTTTCACCAAGAGTCCAATAGTGATCTAATATGTCCTCGCTAGTGAATCTTACATCGGGATCGGATTGAAGCATATTGGCAATTAAATCGCGTACACCATCGCCAATATCAGACCAATAAGGTTCGGGGAATTCATACACACCTGATATGATTGCGTCAAAAAGGGGTTCCTGCTGATTGTCAGGTGATACAAACGGTGGAAACCCACAAAGTAAAATGTAAAGAATAATACCAGCTGCCCACACATCAATCTATTATTAATATTTTTTTTTTTTAATTAGAGGTCATCGAAACTTAAATTTGATTATTTTCTTGATTACCTTTAAACCGTAGCCGGTTTCCATAAGAATTTCTGGTGCTACGTATGTGGGTGTACCGCATACCGCAAAAAGGGGTTCTGTTACCTCACAAGCTAGACCAAAGTCAGCTAGTTTAAGCACAACAACTTGCCCTTTTTCATCGAGTTCAACCTGAAACAAAAATTATTTGTATGTGTTTTTTTTTGTAACTGGAATTTCTGTATCCTCCTCATATTAAAAAAAAAGTAGAAAAAAAAGCAAACTATATTATTATACCGAACTTTATTGACAATATTAAGTCAATTAAAAAAGTCAAAAAGGATTCCTTTCAGTAAAGTTTGAATTATTCTGGATGGGAAGCAGGTTTGTAATGATAAAGAAATTATGCGTTCTTGCTTTAAGAATAAAAAAAAAGAGCCAAGTGCAAAGTATGTAATGTAACTTTACATATGCCTCAAAGGGTGTTTATATTCCGTGGAACTCGCGAATAGTGTCGCAATAAGGTACACTTGTCCAAGAAAACTCTTGAATATTGAAACAAATGTCATATGCGAACTGCTTGAAATGCTTTCTAAGCTTAAAAAAATTAAAAAAAAGTTACTCTGATACAGCGGACTCCTTGTCTTTGACTTAAGTCCATTACATATGTTGAGCTCACCCCATCACTCCTTGTAGTCTTCGTAGTTTATTCTATAACTCTTGATGCATTCATCATGGCAGTTGTCGTTATTTTATATTTTATGATACAGACTTATGCCTCATTTCTTTGAAAAAACAAATTATAGTTATATATCTTTGTGTAAAAAAGTCTCAATTTCTCCTTAAAAAAGAGAAGTAATCAAACAGAACAGAGCGAATACGAATGCAGTTTGCTTTTGGTCAAGACCAAGAATTTGATATGGTCACAGAGCCAACAAAATTAAAAAAATAATATCAAATATTTGTAAGAATATAAGCTTTATGTTAACTTCTAAATAATGGTAGAAAAAAAAACGCCCTCACCGCTTAACCTATGTAAAACACTTGAAAAAGTTGTAAGTCTGTTATAAAATCTTCTAGTTTATAAACGCAGATGCAGCAAACTAAGCGGAATTGTAATTGTATTTTACATAAAATATATTTTAAAGTATAACTCGTGCTTTTTTGTGGTAGACTTTGCAGTGGGGAGTTTGAGAAAATCATGAATGTTTTGAATGAAACAACAACTTGTGTATGCTACCACCTCTGTTCAGTTCAAAAGTATATCAGTCCTATTCTACTAATCTTTGAGTGAATTTGCAATAAATTTTCACTAATCACTATTCATTCGAAGTGAATCTGGGTATACCATGTTGGTATTTCATTCAAAACAGTCAATACGTATATAATATTGTGAAAATATTGCAACCTAACTGTTGATACATACTTAGGTTATCATACGACTTAACTTACCAATAAATTTTCTGGTTTAATGTCCCTATGTACTATGCTCATGGAATGTAAATACGCCATTGCTGCCGCTAAATGCTTAATCATTACCCTTGATTGTTCCTCCGAAAATCTTGTTACTCGTGTTATTGCATCAAAAAGATCACCACCTTTACAGAAAAAAAAAAAACAAAAACAGTTTTAAATATTAAATAATTCTCTTCCAATATTATCATTTAAATTTAACTTACCACTTACATACTCAAGCACCAAGTACATTATACTTGGCTGATCAACGTCCATAATCAGAGAGATAATATGGTGGTGATTTAATTTTTTCATTACTCTCACTTCAGCATCGATGTAATGTTTTTTGCCTTTGCATTTGCTTTTATCAATTACCTTGAGGGCGAAAGGCTTCGAAGTTTGTCGGTCTTTAATTTTAAGTACAATCGCAAAATTTCCATCGCCAATTACATTGCCCAGTGTATAACGTTCTCTGATTTCAGCAGGAAGATCTTGTGCTGTAATGCCACTATCATTGAGTGTCTCTTCGACACATTCATTTGTGGTAATGTACATATTTTTGCTTTTAACCGGCATCTTTGGCTTTGGGCCCTTACACGCCGTACCATTACGGAGCGTTTTTGCATTCTGATTGAGGACTTTGTTTTCTTCAGTTTCTAATTTAAAGTCATCCTGACTGACACGCTCTGTACCATAGGCAAGGAAAACATAATCATGAGCGAAAAAATCAGCTAACTGTAAAACAGGTGTCCCAGACACAGTAAAGACCTTTCGCACGCATCCAGTGTCTAGCCTTACTTTTTGTGTAATGGCAATTAAGACATGATCAAAACTGGGACTGTTGCGTTTATTCAGCAAAAGTCTCATTATCTTAAATTAGCATTCAAATACAATTATAAATTTATTAGACTTATTAAAATAAAGCAAACAAACAAACCTTTCGTGGTTTCGTTCCATTGCGAATAAGAGTCACAATGCGTGGATGAACCACCATATCACGTTCGCTAGCTTTCAAAATGGGACTACCGTTTGTACCATTTTTAAGTGGTGACGATGGCCGATATATTTTCGAAAGACGATTATTGGCCTTGTTTTGAATATTATTAACAATTTGTTGAGAATTGTAGTCGATCTTCTTGAATTGTTCATTGTTACAGGAACATACATAACTTTGGCCATCTTCAAATTCATCAATGTTTGATACCTAAAAAAATTATTTTGTATAAGATAAGACCAATCGATTTAAGATTGAGGTAAAACTTTTCAATTTTTGGAGTTATACAGTTTTTTACATGTGCTCTTGTGAGTCGTAAGAATCACTTACTTTTTTACCACTTAATGTATAAATAGTTCGTACTGCTCCAGGAATTTTCACATTATCTTCTAAAAGTCTAGTTAAGTCTTCTGCTAAGCTTTCAAATGACCTAAAATAACAAAATGATTATTACAAATCCCAATGAAAATCGCTGCAGAGGAAATTCTTTTTGCAAACCTGTATCGTTCATTTGAAACTGGAATGGTTATGCCAGGATAAAAACGGTCGCCATTGCGATAGAATTTTATTCTTCGTGCTTTTCTGGTTGGTGTTCGACTACTTGAAATGCGTTTCTTTACTCCAGCTGTACTATTTATAATGCTGTTTGCTGTACTACCCCCACTTGAAGTGCCATTGCTCTTATTACTTGCAATGCCTGAACTATTCAAGTCTAAATCTTGAAACTCTTTTTCGATTTCTGAATTTGA
The DNA here is from genome assembly GCA_910595825.1 of Philhelius pedissequus. Lineage (NCBI taxonomy): Eukaryota > Metazoa > Arthropoda > Insecta > Diptera > Syrphidae > Philhelius > Philhelius pedissequus. The sequence goes on along the minus strand of OU343161.1, from coordinate 244,239,401 downwards.
GCTGGCTGGACTATTGCTACGACTTAGAGATGTTATACTGGAGCTGTGAGTTTGTTGTTGTTGCTCCGGGTGTATTAATGATGTACTCTGCAAATGATTGTTGCTGCTGACTTCCATTCTGAAATTAAATTTAAATAGAATTCAAAAATGTTCAAATACAAAATACATTTGGAATAATTTCTTAATAAAACATAGGATTTAATTTTAGTTCTACGAAACGTCAAAATTTACTCAAGGGTTATTTATTACAAATTAGGTTTTAAATTAAAAATCAAAAAAGCAATGCTAACCTACATTGCAAGCAACCCTACTTTGATTGATCCTTAACATAAACAATTCAATTCCTTTATAAAGAGGAAGAATAGTCTTTTTACCATTTTCATTTAATATTAATAAACCAAACAACATAGAGCTTTGTAGTTCAGGACAGATCATCAGCATCATCACTACTTGTAGAGTTTGTAAAGTCTCGCAAGTCATAACACATTCAATAAGAACATGGTGTGATGATTCATTAGATAATTTTAAATTGTGGTTGAATAAACAGAACATGTCAATAAAACCAACTAAATGTAACTGATATCAATTGAGGTTCTGAAAAGACGACACGGACGTAGTGTGAGCTTACTGAAACTGTCCATAAATATATATACACACACACAAAGATTTGAATGCAAGACTACATATTTCCTATTTATCATCTGAACTCAACACAATCATTGATTGTAGTAAAATTAATATTACAGGTAGAAACAAAATATTGCACCCGCAATTTATAATAAATCATATTGCATTTATAACCAACATAAGACAGAGGTTATATTTAGATATTTTTTCTACTTGCAGAATACATACATACATATGTATATATGGATGTACTACAGGGCAAATTTTGCATTTGGAAAAAAATCAAACTCGAGATTTTAATCAAATTTGACATTACGATGATAGAGAACACCAACAAAGTGGGTCACACAATTCCGTTTGTTTGTCTGTCTGTAGGTACATAGCTCTACGGCTGTCGCGATTTCGTTCAAATTTGGTACTTAAGCGTTTTAGGTACCTGGCTCAATTATTCTCTTGTTTAGCTCCCAAAATAACGGTACCCGCCATACAAATGTTTGGGGCAAAAATGGCAAATCTCAAATAACTCCAAACAGCTCTAACGATTTTGATAACAAAATATTCAGTACACTATTATATAGCTTAAATTTTGGTCAATAAAATTTTTGAATTGAAACGTTATTAACGGTACCTTTTTTTCTATTTTCGCCTATCTCATGAAGGACTCAACGGTTTTCGATCAAAAGTTTTATACAAGAGGTCCTCCGAATTCTAAATGATACTGCATACCAAAATGTTTTTTTTTTAATTCAATTTTTTTTAAATTATGTTTTTATGTTTATATTATTAAGTACTTAAAATAGCCACTAACATTTTTTTAAGAAAAAATTAAAGAAATGTTGTATTAATTAAAAAACGGCTTTAAAAATATATTTTGCCAGAACCCACCAACATGCACTACCTTTAAAGTTACACATAATTTGGAACATATAACAAACAAAATAAGAGTTATTAAAGAGCAAGTACATGCGATCCAGTCGCGCATTTTATTTTGATTAAACTACGACGTAATGTATGTATGTTGTGGTCAAAAATCAGTCTTCAGTTAACCCTCAATTAATTATTTTATTCCCAGTTGTGCCCACCAAGACAATCATCATATGCCGATTTTTTCTTTGGGATTTGTTTGTCCCTCGACTAGTTTGTGTTTTATTTTAAACCTTGAAAAACTAGCCGATGAATTAATAAGTTCGCCTGGCGGAAACATTTTCTATTATCACGAGATCATAATGAATGATGAATACCAAGGAATACCGTATTCTAATTACACTTGGGTGGAAAAACTCCAAGTAAAGGAATTTTCTTTTAGTCCACAAATACTTTTTAATATTTCCCCTTACATTCGTGACCATAACAATTTATAGATATGTATATTGTGCACAAACAAAATCTGTAATAAGACGGATTGCAAGGAAATCCAAGCGTAGCTACAGCTAGTCTGGGATTTTCTTGCATGCGTTTTGATATGAATCTAGTTTCCGCATAAAACTAGCTGTTGCTGTGATGTGCTTTACAAATAATTTGAACACAGTAATGGCAACGACCAGAGTAGGTATATATGTACGTACATACAGAACGGCGAACAAAATTGGATAATTTCCAACATAGTGGGGAGTGTTGTTGTTTATACACTTATCATAAGAAATAAGTTTTGTGAATGAAAACTCAATTTTTGGGCATGGTTTCGACTTTCGAACAGAAATACTCTAGTCATAATAATGCTCTATAATAGGATTTAAAGCACAAATTTGTAGAAATGTAATTGGAAGATTATTATATGCATTCAACATTTTCTCAAGTTTGTTATTGCAGAATCAAAATTAAATAAAATGCACGACTGGATCGCACGTACTTGCTCTTATGTTCGATTACATCGTAAGTAAATACAATATTTTTAGTAGAAACGGCCAAATATATTTTTAATAGTCCAAACAATTATTTTTCGAAAGTTTTAGTATGCAGTATTATTTTAAATTCGAAGGACCTGCGTTGAGCCGATAATGAGAAAGTAGAAAATAAAAAAATGGTTATCTGACGGATACCGATAATAACAAAATATGTAAAAATTGTTTAGACTCTACCTAAATAGTGCACTGATTTATTTATTAGCCATTTTCGAGATAATTAAGGTTAGAACATTTTGGTATACAAATTATATGGCAGGTAGCATTGTCTTTGGCAAACAGAAAGATTTAAAAAAGAATCGAGCCAAAGTTTAGTACGAAATTTTACAGACGTTTAGGCTATAGCAATCGGTCTGCAGACAGACAGTCATAAAGGGTGCGACCACTCTTATCGTGTTTTCTATCATCGTAATGTCGAGTTTGTCAAAATCTACCTATGTATATCGCAGGTAAAAATGAAATGGGTATTTGACAGTGTTTGTCGCTGTGTGCGACAGTGTAGCAACTTTAAATAATATAATGCATTTAATTTCGTGGTTTAAGAAACTCATTTGAACAAAATTGCATTAAGTATTCATGTGCACCGAGATTTACGACTGATTCGGTTAGTAGAATAGAGCAAATCGATTATATCAGATGAAAGTTCACACGTAATCAATTATAATTACTGTCGCTAAGGTCAGACAGAGTTTAGAGAGACATTTCTTTATATTCTAAATCAGAGGTATAACAGAACAAAAAGAAAATCGTATGTGGATATTTTAGTTGATTAGAATGAACTATATCTGCGTAAATGCACCAAATTATATTAATATTTATATATGTAGGTAACTTTTCCTTGTTTTCACTATAAGTATTCAAAGGCCCAGAGTCACATCATCAAATTCCAAAAGATTCAACGAAACAACCAAGACACTTAAAATCAAAAGTTTGCACATTCATACCTACTTCTTTCACAAGGGCGACAATATATACCTAGTACCTACAAATATATTCATGTACAAAATGTATCGCTAGACAAAAAAAAAACCACCCCCTTTTATCCATTCAAACAAACAAGTATGCGGTTTTTTTATTTTTTCTTATAAGAATACTGACGTTCATACAGTCTGTCAAAACTCATTGAATATGCCACCAACCCTATTTCTTCTTCTATTTTGTATGTGATATACTGAATATTACAAGTCTATAGGTAAATCTAATTATCCCAACAACGGTATACCTATATCATAGAAGAAACAAGAATAAATCATTTAATCTCTTTTGTTGAAAATTTGCAAAGCTACTAGGTAAGTATGTACTTGATATGAATATTTTTTTTTTTTTTCTAAAACTAATTGTTTAGCAACACTTGACCCTCCATAGAAATTAACTTAACATAAATCGTTTAGTAGAGCTTAGTGTAAAGCACTTTCTAATTGGTAAGAGTCGAGGCCAAGCACTGAGGGGCCAATTGAAAATTGTCTGAAGAAAAGTTGCACTCTTATAGTTATATGATCTATCTTCAGCACATTTTAAAATTAAATTATTTTCATTTGAATCATAATTAAAATTCTCAAAATGTGTCGTCTCGCTACGTTTCTTTTATTTTATATCTTTGGAATAAGTAATGCGATAAAATTTTGTTCGGTAGATTTTTTTTAGTGGCAACCATGGTTAGAAATACTCTTTGGTAATATTAGCACTATTAATACCATAAGCTTCATACATTATAGATGGCAATTGCATACAACATTTTATAAGTATACGGCATTTTACTGAATTTCTTTCTAGTCTGGTTCAGCTGTTTGACTATCACTATGATGACGACAAGCCTAACCAAATCAAATACATACATGCAGATACAGTTGGTTGCTGTCTTGTTGTCACCTCACCGGGACGGGCACGGGATACGAAGCGGAAAATTATATAGAACACGTAGCTTAGCTTGCAAAATAAAAAAGGTTCCAAATACAAGAAAACAAATTCTCTTAAAACTTACCTCATTGATTATCTTCTTTCAAGTTGCTTGTAGTCAAGAAACAATCAATAATAACACAATTGAGGAATAACAGATTCTTTTCTTGGATTTTCCCCTTTTTAATTATTATCTACAAGAGAAAAAGTGAATAAAATTCCATCTCGGTTAATTCCTTTGTCATTTTTTTTCTTTTTTTTTTGATGAGCAAACAAAATGTTTTATTTCTTGTTTGGTTTAACTGCACAATAATAATAATATACATGAATATATAAACATATGTATATATATTATGTGTATGTAAATATGTAGGTATACCTATTATAAACATAAACATCATTTAAATTGCACGGGTAATATTTAAAAACGAAAAAACTTCGTATACAATATTAGCTTTCTAAAAAAAGGCCATATTTATCGATGATTTTTGCACTTAGAGTTCGTCTTGGCCTTATGGCTTGAGTTTTGGGAGTGAGAAAAATAAAACAAAAAATTTAATACACGTTTGGGGCTGATGATATTTGGAATTGGCCTGCACAAATAATTGTATTCATTTTCGCACTTGATTTAATTTGAAGCTAAACAACACTTTTAATCAATAAACACAGGAAATTGTGGAAAAACTTTTTTTTTATTCACGCCCTGGCCCAAAAATTACATGACATGACACATAGCTTTTGCCGTTTGCCGATTTCTAAACTGGCCATGTTCAGTGCATGTTTGGTAGTCAAAGAATATTTTGTATCTAGAGAAACCACACAAGTCCCCTTGCCCCTGAAACCCGTAATATATAGGCTCGATCCACAAATGAGCAATACAGAGATGGGAAATTTCGGAACCCATTTTGGTTTTCCTAGAATCTCCGTAATGAAACTGATCGGTTTGCATCTGTGTGTAGTTTCACTACACACCGTCTATTCTTATATAGAAAGTCAAATTTACAAATAATAGGTTTGATCTAGACTTTTTTGGGCAGAAATTGGAAGATTGTCAAAACTTGAAGAGTTGGGATAAAATTCTCTCATTGAGAAATAAAGTCCGAAAAAGTCTTTTAAACGTCAACACATTTGTTTTGTTTTATTTCTTTATTTGCTGTAAATTCACTTTTTTCCCTTCAAACTAATTATTTTGTATTTTAGTGTTTCTAAATTAATTTATTTGTTCAACAAATATTTTTCCACACCAACTACGAAACGTTTTTTTTCGTTTATGACAAACGTCAGTCTGACAATTGTAAATTTGCTGCCCACAAATTGCTGCTTACAAAAATTTATTGGGCAGGAATTGGCAATAAATTGTCAGGAAGTGGAAATATTTTACTCTCTCAAGAGCGCTCTCTTCTGCCAAAAACTACCAAATTTGTAAGTCTGGAACAGGTCTTGGCATAAATTGGTGCCAATTTGTGCCAATTGGCAGAGTGCCGATCAGACCTAATGTAATGGTCTTTTCGATTGGCCGTTCGGAACACGTTCCCCCAATAAAACACTCGGAAACAATTTGACTGATTCTGAATTGTATGTATCACTGTATTTGTTAAAATTAAATTTAAAAAATCACATCGGCTAAAAAGAATTTCCAAAACACTTGATTTCAATTTATTGGATTTTCGTTTGGTAAATTTATATTTTGATCTATAAATTGAATTTTTTCGTAACAATTCGAATACTTTTTTAGAATGATTTTTATTTGCTATAGTATTGGTGTATATTTGTGTCTGTGAACCAGCTATCGGCATCAGCTTCTCTTGTCAAACTGATGGCTGTCAATTATAATGCATAGTGGTGTTAGTAAAAGAGGGGTAGATCTGCCGAAAAATCCAGATCTACAAAATTGATTTAAAATCAAAAAATAAATCAATTTATTTGGCCAACGAAGGCAAATATTGCCAAAATCAGTTTTTTGACAGATCTAAATCAAAAATAAATTGATTTGTGTTATCAAATGATAACCACATTAGATACACATTTTCTTGTATCAATAATAATTATAACTTGCTTATTAGGTTATTTTACCAGAGAAGTAGTTTAAATTCAATAAACAGTAACAACTGTCATTTTGTGGGGGTCAGAACAGTACTGGACGGCCAATCAAAAAGGCCATAAGTAAATGCATATTAAAGGAGGAAACCTACGAAAGTTCCCCGTGTTGGTATTTCTCGAATAATAATATGAAATAAAATGGATTCTTTCACTTCAGCCTATTATGCAGCCTCAATTTTAGCTTTTATACAATATTATCTTAAAAAGTATACACAATTTCATTGCCAATTCAGAGTATTATATGTTTTCTAATTTCCTGATTTCGATTAGGAGCGCATTCGGAGCGCAACGGGACTCATCGATCTTTTTTATGAAAAATGACGGATACCTAATTGAGTGGAGGTGTCAAACTAATAAGCAAAATTAACCTAGTTTTGTTGTCAGGCGCTGAGGAAAAAATGTTGCACTCGCTTGCCTAATTGATCGTTCTGAAGTCTGAAAGTCCATGTTTAGATTGTAATATTTCTCCACACCGTACAATTTTAAAATGCACAAAAACTGAACAATTTATAATCGTAGAGTGACAACCTTACCTTAGCCATACCAAAAGTAGACCTTCTGGTTCAATTTAGTTCTGCACTATAGAATTACTAATGATCGAAATATTTGTAATTGAATAATTAGGAATAGTGATGTCACTTTTCTATCTGTTCAAGTAACTAAATAAATAATCCCAAGGAAAAGGACCATTTATTTTTAATCTGTCTAGTATGTGGCTAATCACAAACTACATTATCGACTTGTAAGGGAAAATTCGCTTGACGTTTTATTTTAATGATTTTCTTTGTACGGAAAAAAATCTCAGAATTCCATTTCGTGATTATTTTTGCTAAGGTAAATTCATTTAAACAAAAATCTTAAAAAAATAAAAAAAAACAAGAAAAACAAGAACGTAGTGTCGTTAAAACTTGCTTTCTATTGCAGTTATGGTAATTGCTAGTAATGAATGGATGAATTATGATGATGTTAAAAAGCAATCGCAAATAATTGAAACTAATGCTCTTATGATGGCTGCACCTTCATCTATAGTACCTTTACCTTCTTCCGTGTCGACGGTATCAGCGGTTGGGACACCAAATATAAGCCTAGGTACACTAACATCAGTTGGTAACAATGGGACGACCTCCATTCCAAATGATTCTTCCGATTGCGATGAACCCGGATGTGATTCGAATGTTGCTCGAATGGTACTTGTTTGTCAGCCCGACTCCCATCCCTTCCAGACCCGGACCATTTACCTTTCTCCAAATATCGAATGCAAAGTTGGACGTTCAATTGCAAAAAGCAAATCATCGGACAATAATGCCATATTTGATTGCAAAGTTCTCTCTCGAACACATGCCGTCCTCTGGTACTCCAACGATGGAAAGTTTTACGTCAAGGATACGAAAAGTTCCAACGGGACGTACATAAACGATCGCAAAATCAATTCTTCGGAACCAGTTGAATTGAACTTTGGAGATGTTGTCAAGTTTGGTGTTGAAGTAATGGAAAACTCACGCAAAGAGATCCATGGATGCATTATTGCGTCCGTCAAACCATATTTACCTGATGGCAGGGAGGCAATTTCAATTACCCAAGACAGTCCATTCCGCGGAGATAGCCGAATCTCTTTCGAAGAACTCCATAGATTAAACCTGTATATGCAAGAAACGTCCCAGCGAGAGAAGCTACTCAAAGCAAAACTGCAAAATATACAAAATATTCTTGACGCTACTCGAAAAAATTCAACCATATGCTGGCAATCAATGATCGACGAAGATCGATTATTAAATCGCATCGATTTGCTCGAGAATAAATTGCAATTTCTCCAAAAGAGCTCCCCCGGTGATCAACTTAAGGACGACATCCTTAAGCTGCAAGAAGAAAAGTACATCTATCAAAATTCAGCCAAAGAAGCCTTAAGCAAAGTGTACCAAGAGCGAATGGAAGCAATGCAAAAATTATCTAAAGTCGAGCGAGATTATACATGCAGCGAGAACGAGTGCTCGTTATTACGAGATCAGATTCGTTATACGAAGCAAAATCTACAGGATGTAAATACTCGTTTATTGAGCCTGGAAAAGGAGTACAATGAGTATAAGGAGCAGGTAGAAAAATGCCAGCGCAAAACAAACGAAGAGCAAAATACTTTCGGTGCTGCTGTTAACGAACTAGCTGATAAGCTTAAGCAAAGTGAAAAAGAATGTGAGGAGTACAAAAAAAAGATAGGAGAGCTATTGCTGCAACGCTCAGAGCAGTTGGATGAGCAGGATCAAAAGAAAAAGGTACATATTTATTCATCAATTTAAAAAAAATACAATTCTTAACTAAATTTGATTAAATGTATAATTTCTTTTTAAATTATTAACAAAAAATATGTAAAAACAAAACTAAGATCTGTTTCTTGTTTATTTGGCCTTTCAGGAAAAACATACTGAGGAAAGCGTTGTAGATGCCGTCAATGCAACAAATTATGCCGCCACAGCTAAATCAAATGACAGCAGCAGCACGGCAAATACTCTTACAGATGTTGTAGATCCTGATGAAAATATCGACAACGAAAGCGACCAACTAAATCACAATGACAAAAGAACTAATCTAGCTGCAAACAAATCAACAATAATGAAGTGGCTAGAAAATTCAGATTTAAATTCAAAAGAAGGATCTATCGATATAATGAAAGCAATTTGCAATGAATCTGATTCTAGCGAGGATAGTGAAAATAACGATGAATTGGAAAAATCTTCAATTGACACCAACAACACCAACACCGCAACTACGTCTCCAACAATGTCACCGGAGCCAATAAAAAATAAATTACAACTTGTTGATAGGAATCTTGTTCAACTTGAAGCTGAGCTTGGTAAATCTCATAATCATACTACAATCGCGGGTATAGAAAATGGAGTTCAGCAGCTTGAAAACGTTTCATACCAGTTGCTCAGTTATACTGTGTCACTTCTGCGAGAAACTTACAATGATATGTGTAAACAAGAAATACCACCAGAATTAATAAAACCGCAAATCACCATGCAAGTGACAATCGTAAAAGATGATGAAGACGAAGAGAACAAACAGTACAAAACGGAACTTATCCGACAAACCCAAGTTCTAACAGATTATCAAAATGAAGTTCTTAAACTTGAGCAAATGCTCGAAGATAAAGAATCTACAACTTCTGTTCAAGTGAATAATCTTCAATCCGAATGTGAAGTTTTAAAAGAAAAAATTTCTGATCTAACGAAATTAATTGAGAATTTAAACGAGAAAAACGAAGCTTTAGTGAAAGAAATCACTGAAAACAAATCAAATCAAAATCCAAGTACGAATTTAGCAATCGAAAATGAGCCGAAAGAAGATGACACAATCGATTCGACTTGTTCAATTAGCTCAACGGAGGAATCATTTGAAAAACTCATCGAAGAAGAAAAAGTTGCCATGAATAGTGCTGCGGTATGGAATGAAGAGGAATTGATACTCTACAAAGAGAGATTCGGACAAACACAAGCTGAAAACCTTAAACTGAAACGCGAAATTGCCGAACTAAAACTTAAGTTCGAAGATTTAGCTAAAGCTATTTTCAGAAAGTCCCTTACATATGTAACTGTATTTGTCGCTCTAATTGTATATTTTATATTCTCGTATATTTAAGTGCTTTCAAAATCATTCAAACACAATTTACATAATTTTTACTACACATGCAGCCAATTGCTTCATAACATTAACTACTTTAGGTATGTATTCGTTTCGCTTGACACTTTTGTGTCAGAATATTTAAAAGCAAAATTAACGAACATGAATACTCCGTTTCTAATCAATCACCTTATATGTATCATCATTGTTTTTTTATTTTTTTGTAATACAACTAGCTGTTTATTTTTTCTTGTTGTTTCTAAATTGTTTTTTGTTGCTCTTTATAAAAAAAATCAATTCACGAAATTTTTCTTCATAAAAAAAAACTCAACATATTATTGATACCCATATCTAGGCAATAAAATAATTAGAAACACTTATTATAAAAATCACAGAACAAAAAATGTTTTTTATAACTTGTTTGAATGCGTTATATGCATTTATACAAACGCTTTACCATGTAAATTAATTCAAACTCATGAAATCTAAACTGAGAAGGGCGCAGTTTTAGAAAAACAAAGCAAAAAACCAACACATCTCTAAAAAAAAAAAAAGAAAAAAAAAATAAATTTAATCATAGAAATTAAGAGGAAAACAAAACAAACGTTGAAAATCTTTTGTTTGTAGAACAAACTGTTTGCTTATCTTTTCGATAAAAGAAAATGTGAATAGAAAGCTTTTTTCGAAGACATCTTTTAATTGATTTGTCAATTCTTTATTATATTCAAGAAATCTAGCCACAGTTTTCACCAATGAACCGATTGAATAGCAAAATAAATATATTTATATTTATATATATAAATATCTATATAAAATATAAATATGTATTATTAACCTTTAATTTATTGTTTAATTTTTTTCATATTCTTCATATTTTTGTTCTTATTTGTTTAAAGCTTTTTGATTAGATATTTTTTTTTTTTTGAAACAAATAATTTGAAATATTGCAAGAAAATACAAACATATTTAAAATATAATAAAAAATCAAACCTACAAATTAATATACATCCAATATAAATATTAAAAGTGTTATGCATTTTATTTCATCATCTATACTCCTCTATATGGGGAAACGAAAATAGATATGTATTTGTTGAGAGTGTTATAAGAAAATGAAAAATCAGATAAATTTAATTATTATTTCAAGGTAATTTTATTTATTTGGCTATTATTTTATGTTATTATTATCAGAATAAAAATAAAGAAAATTATAAATCAAGGTATTTTCGTATGAATTGCGTGATCAATACTCGATGAAGGCAAAATAAAAAGTTTTTAATTAAAATGAGAAAGTAAACTAGCATCGCTAGAAAAACAATGGAATCTGATGATTGACCTGGCAAGAAGTGAAATAGCTACAATTCCAGCCAAAAATAAAGAAAGAAAAATTGGTGGTACACATCACACTCAAGTTGTTGTTGTTCATTTAAAAACATTGAGTTATATAAAAAATGCTTACAAAAGCAAGTACGGTCTCACACAAAATTGAAGATGCAATGTTCTGGATATATGTAAATTTTTGTAGGCTGTTGACCTACAGCCCACAAGAAGTTACATATATCTTTAACGATAAAAGGTCGCAAAAATTATATATAATTTTATTGATGCAGTGTTCTGTTAATTCTTATGAAGACTTGAACAAAAAATAAAATGCAACCACAATTGAGATTATAAAGAATTAGTTACACAAAATTGATATTTTTTGATACATTTTCTATTCAAGCTAGCAAAATAAGCCCTTTTAGACATTGCTATGGTTTTAAAAAGTTTACTTCAAAGCCTTTATAATAATACTATTATCACTACTATTATCCGACTTTCTCAAAACGTCCATCAAGCCGTCAAAATTTTTATAAAGAATTCCTGCGATAAAAATTTTTATAAAGAATTCCTTCGAATTTTCAATAATATTGCAACCAAAATTTTTGAAAAATATTTTTTTAGATTTTTGCAATAAAAAAAACCATTTCTTTTTTAAATTCAATATTTTGAAAACGGGTGATCGATTTTTTAAATACTTAAATCTTAAAATAGGTAAAAAAACGACCCTGTGCGCACGATGTGATCGGACAAAATAGCAAGTACGTGCGATCCAGTCCTGCATTTTATTTATTTTTATAGGTATTCACAGAGCAAAATTGCAAAGAGCAACTGTTTTTTAAATTATAATTTTTTATTCAAACATATTTATTATATGAACACAAATCTTAAGATCTAGTCATTTTTAATTTATACAGATGTCCAGTTCTTGAGTTTATATATTAGGTTGTAGTTTTTCTAAAAGTTTCTTTGACAAATGGCGAAAACTTTCAGCATATAATGAATCGGGATATTTTGCTACCATTGGAGTGCCATCATCACAGCAATCCGTTATTTTAGCTTCAATTGGTAGACTAACAATTGTTTCTGTTCCTATTCCTTGGGCAAATTCTTTCGTAACATTTTTAAAAACATTAATTTTGCTCTCGCAGTTCGTACAAACCATGTATCCCATATTTTCAGCTAAACCGAATATAGGAATCTTCAATGTTTTATACATTTCCGCACCACGAGCTGTTATTTGTAAGGCAGCCGCCTGAGGAGTACTGACCAGAAGAACGCCAGAAATCGGAACGTTCTGCGCCAAAGATAAATGTACATCTCCAGTTCCCGGAGGAGTGTCGACAATGAGAATATCAAGAGGGCCCCATGCTGCACCCTTTAGCAGTCTCTGTAAGGCTGACATAACCAGTGGACCCCTCCAGATCATTGCTCCAGACTGTGAGATGAGGCCCATCGATAAGCACTTGACGCCGTAATTAATTGGAGGAATCATCAAGTTTTGATTGTCAACTAATGGTTCTTCTTTAAGTTTCAGCATGAGTGGAATTGATGGGCCGAAAATGTCACCATCCAAAAGTCCAACTCTTATACCAAGCGAAGCAAGGCTTACTGCTAAATTTGCTTTAATTTGATAAGATGAACAATAAAAATACAAATTTGTTTACTAAAATTAAATAAAAATCCACCTGCAATTGTCGATTTCCCAACGCCACCCTTTCCTGAAGCAACAACAACAATGTGCTCAACACCTGGTATTGGAGATTTCTTTGGTAGCCCCCTTGCCATAAGGGCTTCTTGATGCGCTGTCGGTTTACTTGCAAGGCAGCGCTGGAAGTACACTAAACAATTTAAATCATTGTATGGTTGGATTCAAATATCACAAGACTTACAAAACTGTGTTTGACCGCCATATCAAGCATCAAAACTCTTGATATTTTAACTTGAAACATTTCAAAATACTACTAATGTAATTAGGATAAACAAATCCTTTTTAAACCGATGAGAATCAGTACAATTATATATTTTGTTGCACGTAAAAGATCTCCAACTAAGAAACTAATTTAGTCATGATGTGTTTTTGAGTCAAGAAAGCAACAAATAAATAATATTAGGTAAACATAAACATTAAAAATGATTGTTTTTCAAAAGATACAAAAATATTTTTAATAGACTTATTTTGATTAGGTCTAATCCAGATTTATTTTGGGCAGTGGCAGCTTGTTAAATTTTGAAGAGTGCGGATGAGTACAATTGGCGGCGTTCACTCATTGGCCTCATTCAAAAATCGAACCATAATTCTTCGGAAACCATTTGTTTACATTGTTGTATTTGTAAATTTGACTTTCTATCCATGAATATCGATGTGAAATCTAACAGAAAATTGGGGTAGTAAAACTAAATACAGATGCACAAGTATCAGTTTAATGCAGTGGAAAGAATTGTTCCGTTTACAAAAAATGCAATATGAATGTTTTGAAGTGCAATATAAATGTATAATTTATATTTAATTTGTATTTTTAATTATTCAATTGACACTTAACTTTCAATGTAATCCAATTTTTTAAATAAACCTGATGATATCCATAATCATGGACAAGCGTAGTAAAGTAAAACCCCAACAAAAAGAAATGTTTCATTTAATTGAAATCATAACTGTCCTACAACCCAAAAACCAGTAACATATTGAATAAAGAATAAAGGCCTCAATAAACATACATAGATATAAGCAGTGTTTTATTATCGCCAATAACCTATATGGTTCACCCCGTGAAAAAAAAAACGATCTGGGTTATGCACTTAAATGTACCCTCGGTTCACCGAATTTAATACTAATATTTGCAAACCCAGATATAAACCTGGATCTCGGTTTGTTTTTGTCATACGTGTTAAAAAATAACACAGAAACAGATCCGTAGATAATAAAACGCAGCTATACATAACAGTTCCAGTTAACTGAATTAGTATTAAACAGTTACTGAAACAGAAACGGAATGTAATAACTGGTATAGGATGGTAACATACAGATGGGAAGATAAGGTACCAAAATAACTGGCGTAAATTAACAACCCTCCAATACTTCGAAACGTGAAAAGTATAAAAAACAAACAAAAAATATAGTGAACGTCCACTTATCCAATCGCTCTTTGAAAAGAATTAATAAATAACTCATGGACGTAGAACCTACCGTCAGATGAACTGATTCAAGTTCAACATCAAAGACATAAGCGAAAATGAATATATCATACCTACTAATGTATAAAAACTCAAAAATAATTTTTTTTTCCTCAAATTAATATAAAAGAACACTTTCTAAAGTGAAATGTAATTCATAGAACCTATGATATAAAGGGGGTTATCGTAAATAAAAATTTGCCTACAATTTATTTCTCCAATTCGAATCTTGAATGATGTTCAAAAGTTTCCATCGGAATTTATTGGTATCGGGAATAAGCTTTCCCAGGGAATTTTACTATCATTTCGTACGATTTTTTGTCCGGGGAAATTTATTCCGTGGAAGATTCACGTTCGCAGGAAAAAGTTCGAGGGAATAAAATATTCCGAGAAACAAAATTCCCTTGGAGATTGATTCCCGATAGGGCCCAAAGTTTTCTTTTTTTAAAAGAAAAACATCCAATTCCGCTGGTTAGAAAGGTTTTTAATGAACCCTTTATTAATTTTCTATTAAAAAAAAATAATAAATTGTATCTTTAATTAAAAGAGTAATTTAATAATAAAGTTGATTTCATATTATGTAACAACTCCGACATAGAGTCTAAAAACAAAGAAATAGTATAGCAAATTTTGTATATTTATTTTAGTTATTTAAATTTATTTTATGTATTTTATTCAGCGGAAAAACACCACAAGCAAAAGCATATAATAACCCTCTATTGCGGATAAAATCGATTTTATTTAGAAATAATTCGGTTTTGTTCAGATCAGACGTCTATTTGTTACTTATGAAGATTGATTTTTTGCAACATTTTCCTTTGTGCAGGTGTAAGTATTTCATTTATGACATCCATTTCTTTTTTTAAAGCATAATTTTCGGCCAGGGCATTACTATGTTGTAAGAGCAACTCCTCCAATTCGTCTTGTAACCTTAGAAGTCTAAAAATTATGTAAGTTAATTAAGTCATGGTGAATATGATTTTTACATTGGATTTCCTGTGAATCGAGTGGAATGTTCTCTTTTCTTTACACAAAAAACGATTGATGAACAAAGAAAGCTCAGCACTATGATTATTTGAAATAAAGAATATGTAATGTACCTTTCATCTTCACCGGTGTAAGTTGATTTATCGATTTTCAGTGGTGCCACAATACTTTGCTCATGTCCTCTGGAATAACAAACAACATATACTTCTTTATATACATACATTATGTATAATAATAAATTACATTAATTCCTGGACACATGTTGTTGATTCCTGCTTTACTTCAAGTTGTTTGTTGTGGATTTCAGGAAATGGTAAATTTTTTGATGGTATAGCATCAGGTTTAAGCTTTCTACTACTTTTCGGAGAGTAATTGAGGAGTTCGTGTTGAAGGTTTCGGATATAGCACTCCCGAGAAAAATGCTTTGAGCAGACGGAAGCATTTTTTACATTTATTTGGTCTTTCCGGCCACATTTGTCAAGCCATATTTTTTCGTGTAACTCGTCTTTAGGAAATTTAAAAAATTTCAATTTTTCACTGTGTTCATTTTTATTTCTTTTTAGATTTTTATTATTATTGCTATTGCAACCAAAAATCGCACATTGTACCATTTTTTGTAATTATAAATTAATAAACAATTGTCACCGAATGACGTCTGAGGCAGCATGCAACATTCGAAATATAGAATAACTAGGGCTGCGCAATATACATCGACAACATCGATATTCTTATTCAATGTATCGAATCGAACTGATGTATCGAATATTTTCGACGTTTAAAATATTTTCTTTACGAGCATCTGTCGTTTTCTCTAGAAAGAAAGTTAAATTGTATAGCTTACATTAATTGTGAAAATAACGCAGCTGACACATCTAACTTATGTATTTAGAGATTGTATCGACAAAGAGGCGGAAGAAGGCTCTATCACATCCTTTGTGAATGACCAATGACGCAGGCGAGACGAACCAGGAAAGTAGCCATCAGAGAATACATTTTCAGTGAACTGGGCGGTGTCACTAATAAGCCAGTTTAACAAAATATTGAAAGTTACTCAAGCTCAGGATGGTTTAGGGAGGCACCCTATACTTCACACTCTTCCTTTTTTTCTCCTCCGTAAGTTATGCAACTCCTACCCCGGGGACACCAAAATATCCATGAGATGCGAGTGAGGTGAAACGGCTTGCGTTTTTACCACCCCTTCTTACTTAACCAAATTCATAAAATAGGTTCCTAAATATCGATACAATGTTTCGATGCATTCCATCGAACTATTCATCGATGTATTTTGTATCGATGTATTAAGTATAACCAAGTATAACCGCATGTGCAATCGCAATTTCAAATAAAATGCACGACTTCACCGCAGGTAATTGCTCTTATGTTCGATGACATGTATGCACAAGATTCTTATAGCGAGTTTCATTCAAGAAAAGATCTGCTCTTTCTGACAAAAGATTTCATATTTTGAATTTTGAGAGTTTCATTCCAACAAAAAGAGCAAATCTAGATCAGATCTCAACCCGAAAGATCTGATCTTTGGTGGGTAGGCAGATTTGATCTGAATGCACGCATACACGTAAAACGTTTTTATCGTCAAACATCAAATAGAAACTATTTTGTTATTAATTTATTGTGAAATTGTGCCAGTCCCTGCTAAAAAATTAAACTAAAAAATAAACAAATAACATACGAAGAAGTTAATAATTTAAATTTTATAAATTTAGTGGAGTTTTTTATTGATTTGCCTTCATCTTCCTCATCATCTGATGATGAAAAATGTTTTTTTTTTCAGAAATGTGTGTGTCAGTCATTCAACATTGGACGCGTTCGGTGCAGTGCCGGTGAGCTAGCCTAGATACCTTAGTAGCGGGTTTGTTTTCGAACGATCCAGGTAGCATTATCTGTTAAGTCAGTTGTATTGAATATAAATCTGATGTTTTGAATCAGCTGTTCCTGAAATTAATAATAATTTTTGGGTAGCTTGAGATTTGTGTTTGACAACATAATGTTTAGTTCATCATCTGGTTTTTCCTTAGGCGTTACAACAACACAAACAAATCCGGAAAGCTTTAGGTATGCCACCAAAGGCGGCCAATACTATAATTAAGTTTGGACACAGTTTCATTGAAAAGATCAAATCTCCATTTTGAGAGATCTTTGAAATTTGAATGAAACTTGCTATTAGTAGAAATGGCTAAATATATTTTTAAAGTCTTATTTAATTAATTTTGTACCTACAAAATTTCGTTTTTTTTTTCAAAATAAAAATTTGGTATGGCAATTTTATGTATTTAATAAATTAAGCTTACAAAATAAAATTCCTAAAAAAATCGTATTATTTGTAATTCGAAGGAGCTCTCATATAAAATTTTTTTTCAAAATCCGTCGAGCCGTTTATGAGAAAGTCCAAAATGAAAAAATGGTTGTACTGTTAATAACAAAATATAAAAAAAAAACTGAACCAAAATGTAGGCTTTACCTACAGAAGTGCATAGATTTTTTTTTATCAAAATGGTTAGAGCTGATTTCTTGATAATTGAGATGACAGTTACCGTTAGTTTCGGGCCTAAAAAATGATTCAAATATCTATCTATTTTGAGACAATCACCTAAAACGTTTAAATACCAAGATTGAGTAAAATCAGACAGATAGAATTGCAGGACCCCCTTTTTTGTGTTCTCATTATTGTAATGTCAAGTTTAATTAAAATCTCGAGTTCGATTTTTTTGGCAAATACAAAACTTGGCCTATACCTATGTAAATATATCGCAAATAGAAATATCTGTTTTTGCACTGTAAGCGTAATGAAAAATAGATAATTTTATATTTTTTTGAGAAATCTTTATTCTCCAAGAGCGTAAAGGAGTATAACTTTAGTGATAACTATGCAAAGACAACAAAACAATTTGTTCGGGGAAACATGTAGCATCGCTATTAATTACTTAAGCGGATTACATTCCTGTTCAGTAGTGGGATTTGAATATTAAAACCCTAAGAATCCAGCATGCATAACCAATCTATTCAAAAATAGTATTGTTTTGTTGTTAATAAACGTTTTTCGGAACTCTTGCCTGCACAAATTCGTGCTAAGTTTTGAACTAATTATAAAACTGAGCTTTAATTGAATCGTTTATTTTGTAAATTGGATACATTTAAAAAATTGAATTTTAAAGGCATATGTATAAGCCAGAACTGATACATTATTTTCAAGGAATAAGTAGACATGAGTTTAAATTAATAGTAGTATGGGGAAGAACTTACGGAAAAGTATAAATTATACATTGCTCAATTTGCCAAGAATAATCGATTCAATTAAGAACGATTTTAAATTCTGCGGGTCAGATCCTAAATTCGAGTTCACTCTCAATGGGTACTTACCTTTTACATATACATTCTTGATAATTGTGTTTTTCTTTAACAGAAACTATGATATAGATCTGTAAATCGAAATACATTATATCTTGAATCGCCTTATAACAAAACTTCTTAACTTTTTGGTTTAGTTATTTATTCTTTTTCAATTTCTTCATCTTCTTGATTGCCTTTCTGTGCGCATATTTATCGTTACGCGCTATTACTTCATTGTACTTTCGCTTGTTAAACTTTTGAAACTCTGCATCAGCTAACAATTCATCGACCAAACTCTTCTTTTTGTTTCGGCGAGTATCACGCTCATTATAATAATCTAAAGGCGAATGTTGCACAGTTCCAATCTGGGAATCAAAAAATATGATATGACTGAAAACTAAATAAAACCTTAAAAAAATGTAAATATTACCTGAAAGTACTTTGGCAACACTTTAAGATCATTCTTCTTATAAAATTGTTTGGGGTTTAAAACAGACCTCATCTGAAGGATTTTCAATTCGTTTTCAACCTGCTCCGTTACTTCGGTTGCTGGCATGTTGAACCAACCCTCACCCTTGGTTTTGGCTTTTTCAATCTGTGCATAGAAAATGGAAATAACTATCAAACCATTTACGTAGGAAAATATATATTTTTTTCAAACATTTCATTGCAAATTGTCAGTTTACTAAAGAAGACATCAATGTGGACCACAAACCCATCGCAGAGAATACAACGTCTTATGAGAACTCTACAAATGCTTCATTGTTTATAAATAAATAAATAAACGTAGGTATATGTGCACATGCTTTTAAATTGCAGAAAATTACTTGCTATTTTGCAATAGTCTAAGAGTGCGGCAATAATGTCTCGTCAGCCTTACAGGAGTGATTAGAGGCTCAACAATCACTCCTAAGATAATAACGAGTGAAGCTGAGTTCTCATTTAGAGAGTCTAGACGAGTGTATTATTTCACCTCTGCGAGTGTAATAAGTGGTCACTTTACTTGTGAAAACAAGCTTCAGCTGTCGAATATTTCATCATATGGTTATGCAGAATTACATTTAAGAAATAAATATAAAAAATAAAATTTTACCCTTCGAAGATCTCGTAGTTTTTTATCAGGAAGTTGAGGTAAAGATTTTTCCCGTTCTATGCCATTTATGTTTGATGTTTTCAATTCCTGTGCGATATTTGTTTCGGACAAATTATCTTTGACTTTCCCACTTCTCTCATCATATTCGAGTAGAGAAACTAGATTTTTGTTGGGCCGATTTTTGTATCGGAAGGGCTTGTTTGACTTTCGTTCGGCTTTTGATGCTTCTGCCGCCTTTACCGCATTGATGGCATATTCCATGTCACGCTCAGCTTTTGTTTTTGATTCGTTTTC
Source organism: Philhelius pedissequus (assembly GCA_910595825.1). Classification (NCBI taxonomy): domain Eukaryota; kingdom Metazoa; phylum Arthropoda; class Insecta; order Diptera; family Syrphidae; genus Philhelius; species Philhelius pedissequus. The sequence continues at coordinate 244,219,046 of OU343161.1, read as the reverse complement.
GGTAAGTTTTTTCAGCAGATCCGATATATCCTGACTAGGTGGTGGTAGCCCTACATAAATTTAATAATGAACGCTGCTTAAAAAATTCAATTTTTTCCGAATATATAAACCATTCTTTTTCTCTTCAAATTATTTACCTCCATAGTCACCATCATCTTCCTCTTCTGATCCAGGATCAATATCATCATCAATAAATGGTTTGTGCATGATTGGTTCTTCTTTCTGGGAGGGTTGAACTTTTGATTTGTCTGTAGAATCTTTTTCACCAGCATCGTCTAAAAGATTTAGATTTCTTTTCGTGTCGATAATAAATAGCGAGGCCATTATTTAAAAAAAAAAATATTTTGATAACAATAAAAAAAAATCTGAAACACCATGCGGACAAAATTAAACCGGAGGCAGTGGCAGCAGATGAGAAACCGAAGAAAAAAGTCCGAAGATCGTCTACACAAAATGAACTGTCAAAACAGAAAAGATAAAATGCATCCGTCGCTGATAAATAATGAGAGTGTGTAGAAAACACGCACTCACAGAAAAAGTCAGAAAACAGAAACAGAATTGCAAAAAAACTTTTAATTTGTTGGAAAGAAGGGAATGACTACTTTTACATCAAATTGTTTAATCTTTAGTCTCCTTCCGCAGATTGCAACTAATCGCTGCAGATTTTTTGACGTTTTCTTTTAATTGTTCTCCTGTACACGAAGATTGAAAATTGCTTAGGAAAGCAATTAAGGACTTATACTAAAAATTGAATAAACCTACTGGAGATTATTTTCGTTTCCTTTTAATGGCCGTATTTAGATTTCAGTAGCAAAGCATAACCTTATACTTTTCTGTACATGCTTTCTCACTTCAATCGAAATTTTTTGACAGTTTGGCTAAATAATCATAGCCTTATTCATTACAATACGCTAAATGCGTGCATACTTACGCAGTGAATAACGACTTATGTAACCGCTATGCAAATCCTTATACAATACACATTTTCTTCTTATTATAATTATAAATGTGCATATATCAAAACAAAGTACTCATATGTGGACTCTTATTATGTCCTCTTTAGGCGTTTTTCTTTTTTAGTTCAGAGCAGAGTCTGAGTTGTCAAAAAATCTGTTTGTGTTTCTTTTTAACACAGAGCATGGAGATCTCCAAATGTGTTTTTTTCGCATGAACATGTGTAGATCGCACTCGACGTGCTCGAACATAATTGACTGAGCATATGTGAGTAAATTGCTGAACGCACCAAATGCCATGTGTGCCAAGAAGGAAAATGTGAAGAAAAAATAATTAGATACATAAGTTGGCGAAAGAAATTGATCGCTTGTTGATTTTCTGTATCTGGTGTGTATCAGTGTACACAAAAGGGTAGGTATTGCTTTTTATGGTTAAAAATGAAAATGTATTCTGATTTGTGTGGTTCAAGTGTGTTTAAAAAACAAGTTTGACATAAATGACAAAATCAGTAAAAAAAAAATGGCAGATGAAAACTGGCATTAAATATTGCCATTAAAAAAGGGTCATGTAAATGCACAGCGACATCATTTTGAAAATAATGGCACACCGCGGAGAAGGATGAACTACTTGCCCATTCTCTAATGGCAGATTGCCATTATCAATCAGTCGTTCTTACCATTAATGATTTGATTTTACCATTATTTTCCCAGTTTAATGACATGAATTATTGACAATCTGTTTTCGTGTAAGTGCAGTAGTAGTGTGCGAGTGTCAAGCCCATGAAATCTTGGTAAGTATGCTTGATCTGTTTTGACAGTATGAAATCTATTTTTTTTAAAGAAAAATCGAACGTTTGGTTGAAAGGAATATTCCATATGGTCTCTTTTTTTCAATTCATTGGAATTCAACCCCAAATGTTATAAACATTTTTTGACAAAATATTGAACTATTTTATCAACATCTAAAAAGAATTTAATTTCTCTTTGATGTAGACCTTTTCTATTTCAACAATTATGATGTATTTATGCTTTAATTTTATTAGGTAGTGTGTGAATCAGGGTAAATAATTGGTCATTGTTGAATGAGACACTTCATAAATTATCCTAAGAAAGTTAAAAATGATCGTATTGCACCAGTACACTTTTGTGATACTTAAAATGTATCTTTTCAACACAGCAGTGTAGTGTTCTATATTCGGTGTTTCATTATTTTTATTAATTGCAACATTAATTTTTTTTAAATGGATAAAGGAAAAGTATTAACAATCTCAGGTTTTCTTAGAAAAAATTATTAGTTTTGCTTACTCAGGTGCAAAATGATGGATTCGTTGATTGCAATTCCTCCATTATATACCTGACTCGTACAAACTTAGTAACAGTATGAAATCACAGATGTCGTCCGTGTACTACGCATAGAGACAGAAAAAAAAATGAATTAATAGGTAAGAAGAGCGAGCGGGGAGATGCCTTTTTTAAACGAACAACGCAATAAACAAGCGAGAAATTCGTAGCACATCCCTTTCTCACTACTTTCGTATCTCGTTGGTTAGTTCTTTCACAAACGCTCACCGAAGAGGTAAACGATATAATCATTATCACTTTGAAAAGAATAAAATATCACTTTTTCATCCGGTGAAGAGAAGAAAGATATAGCTACGCATTTCCTCTAGACGACCGCCATATTGTTAAAAATGAGACAAAAGATTTCTAAGTGAATTTTCTTGTTTTAAAAAAAAGTAGAATTAAATATAAATTTTGATTTTATTATTGATTGCAACATTATTTGTATTTTAAATAAATCGAGCTAAAGGTAAATATAATTAGATTCCTAATATCCTCCCAAGAAAAAACTTTCCTTTCATTATATATACGTATATATGTACCTGCAAGCTTTAGAAATTTTCCAGTGAATATCGTCGTTTATGTAACCAATTTTGTTGGTTGTAAAGTAATAATGGGAATGTTTCAAAAAAAAAAATAAGTTTTTTTAGATTTGTGATTATTGTGTTTTTGTTGACAGTTAATTTTAATGATACGATAGCTGGCTGGATGTGAAATGGAAAATGTATTCCTGCCTGAATGAAAGAAAAAAATCAAGCCTTGTGTGTGAAAAAAAAGAACACGTAGGTATAAAATTTTGTGTCGAGACTTTCGTCATCTTTTAACATCGATTCGTGTAGCTATAGCTAGTACGTATTGCACCCACCAGAAGAAGTGAGAAGGGTTTATCAATAGCGGGCGTACCTACACAAAATCATATCTCCACACATATACATAACTTGCTAAACACCAGGGATGCTATTGCTTCTCTGAAACCTTCCCCAAAAAATTTAATAGATGGCTGTCGTAAAAGCCAAATTATAGCATCGCACAACAGAAACTTTTATTAATGATACCGTGAACAAAAAATTAACTTTTAGTAAAATGTCGACAATATGTACCAATTTAGGGTGTATATTATTTTGTAAAGGGTTAGGTATTAATTTATTAAAACATTTGACCATACTCTCTTTTTTTTTGGAGATATTTCGCCGCAAAAAACCAAACGAGTTTCAAAAAAATATGTCATTGATATTACAAAAGAGTTTTGTAGGTATGTTATTTCAAATTCTATTTCAATCAGAATTTGTTGATTGCGTATAATACAAATAACATCCCTGCACTTATTGAAAGTACTTTGTATTTTTTTTTGCTGGGTTAGAAAGGAAGAGCAAGACATGGCCGCGTTGCAATATTTCACGGATTTCATTTAGCTGAACAAAAAAATTAGAGTATAATAGGTACATAATTATTATATTCATATACTTATACATATATAAGAGAATGAATAGAAAAAACTAAACTCTGGTGTCTGCTGGTTGAAAAAAAAGGTAATCAAGTGTTATTATGTTGCTTACTAACGTTTTAAATGTTTGTTTATAAATTTGCAAGAAAATATAAAAAAAAAATAATATTTGGTGTAAAGGTCATCCTATCTCCTTAATTATTGGTCTTACTTACATTTTTTTTTTGATAATAATATACTTTTGCTATTTCAACACATAATACCTATATCTACATACAAGGCAAGGTATACACATATATATCTGTATTTATCTCTCTCCAGTCTCAAAGTCTCAACCTACAGAATAAAAATGATGTCGCATCTTGCATCACACTAATGAATCACTCAGCCAGCCAGTAGTCAGTACTCACTACTTGTTCTTGTTTAATAAAAGGTTTCTCGTTCTCTTTTTTCGAATGATGTCGTCAATGCACTAACAAGTTTGGGTTTATTTTCTTGCTCAGTCTTCCTTCCTATCCTAGCGCTATCTCAGATCATATTTTTTTTTGGTCTAAAGAGACGCACTGAGTCATTAGATATTGCTGAAAAGTGAAAAGGTGGTGCGGTGCGTCTTTCTCCTGTGGTTTCTTCATTTTTTATAGTAAAAAAAAATTTGTTTTGGTTGCATCCTTATCTTTTGTATAAAATTTTGTCTTTGTCTTTACAATAAACAAGTCCAAGAATTTGTTATCTATGTCACGTTACTAAAAGTTCCTTGACCTTGAAAATCTGCAATCCAAATGCACTATACAACAGTCGACTCGCTATTTATCGGGACTTTGGTTTTTATTCTTGGGTGCTTGGGACTGAACTAAAATCTTGTTGATTAGTATAAAAAGAAAACACTTTTTTATTGATATCACCTTATATTATTTAATTATGTTAGCCCTGAAAATTCCTGATTAAATACTGCTCTAATATACACCGATTGTTGGTATGAATCATAAATATTTATCTTCATAATAAGCTTTTTATGCTTATGGGCTACTTTTTCCTCTGCGTAAACTGCCACATAATTCCTTATGTACAACTTAAATTCCTTATTTGATTAAGCAAACGGGCCTAAATATACCTACACGTTAATATAAAATATATTTTCATTAAATCTCATGCTAGATATTCTCAATTTTGATCAAATCCCTGCCTATGCCACAATGCGTACTTCCTTTTACGAGATATACACACATTACCCAGAAACTAATAAAACCTTACGTTTGTTAAACTATGTTCACCAGCTAGCCTTTTCAACTAAGCAGAACGATGATCATAAATCGTCTGGATAAATCTTCCTGAGCTCAGTGTACCGCTTTAAGTTAATTTTAATATTTCGCAACTGTTTCACTCGCCCATTTTAGACAAATATTTTAAGGGTGGTCATTTCATTTAAATTCATTAAGTTTCACCTATGACTTTCATTTTTCTTTACAGGGTTGAACTCTCACAATTTATCATAAAACATCAATTTAATGAGGCTCGAAAACTACCAAATCAGGTAATTTGCACTATACATGTGTTAGCCTCATACAGTTACCTATACCTATTTAGTTAATACTTTTTTAAAAGTATTCAATGAAAAAATATTACCTTTAGAAATAAAACAAGGACTTCGTCATATTAACAATAATGATTTAATAATGAGTAAAATTAATTTAATATTCATAAGACATTTTAAGAAAATTTGCTCGAAAAAAAATATAATATCAAAGTACCTATATAAATACAATTACAGTGCAGCTTAGTCAATCTACCTTTTAATCTACGAGGGGCAAGACATATACGATTTGCTAGAGTAAAAGTATAAAAATATATGTTGCGAAAACCATTCTTGTATTTATACCACAAAACCATAAAAGATGAGTATAAACAATCTAGAAACGCTAATAACTAACTTACGAGAAATTTAAAGTATTGTGTATGTAGCGAAGGATTATTATTTCCCTACTAAAACATTAGGTACAGCTTCAACACAAGAGACATTTTCCATTTATATACAACTTGATTCAAAATACATATTGGCAATATTTCCTTGGAATTGGGTGATGGAATACATTTATTCGTGACAAAAAATGAGAAAGCACTTCATATAAAGTTACGTATTGTCAAACTGTGTATCAGTTCAGATCTCGGGTTTTCCATTATTAAAATAAATTAATTTATTTTACATCTAGATCTCTCAAAACAACACCGATTTCCCCCTTTTTTGGTACCATTGGGCATAATAAATTGATTTATTTTTGAATCTAGATCTGCAAATCTCGATTTTTCAATAGATTTGACCTTCATTGCTGTCAGCTTCAAAAATGTGGTTTTGAATTTGTAATTTGCTTCGATTGTGAAAGGTTAAACAAAATATTAAAGAAAATTAATCCAAATACAAAAATGGAAGCAGTTTTAAATGAACTGTTACTACTTTTACAGACACGAAATTACACTAATACAAAATAAAAAAATCAATTGCTATTGTATTCCATTCGCCACGAAAAAAAATCAATTTTTAAATTGAAATCTGAATTTACCAATCGAACACCATTAGTTAAAAAAAAAACAATTTCAAGCTTCTGTTTTATCATACAATTTGGGAGCAAAAAAGAGAAATTTGTTACAAACAAACTGCCTGTGATCGTTTGGTCTACAAGGCTGTTAACTTTGCTGAGCAGAAAAAGGTAGATCTGTGCTGATATACAGTTTGGCAAAACGGTACCAGTTTCAATAGTCAGGCCAAAAACAAAACCACATAGATTATACCTGGTTTTTATTTATCATTATTATTGATATATGTATATTTATTATTTGTTACAGCGACATGGAAGACATAACCAAAACAATAATGTTCACAACAAATACCATACAAAACGGCCAGCCAACAATTCAGTATCAAACGGCAGATGGAACAATTTTGAAACAACCAAAAATAGAGGGCCAAAAAAGTCAGCAAGATTATCCAACATTTTGTTACACTACGACTAACGTAAGTACATATACAGTTTTTTAAGAGTCTAATAAATTTAAACTTTTTAAATTTAGTCTTTAAAAAAAATGTGATAACATTTTTGTTCTTTGCATGTAGGGAAATGCGACAACTGTTAATTTGGCCCAGTTAACAACTGACGATAATAAAACATGTTACATTGCCCAACCCATTGGTGGTTACAACTATGCATTGGTAAATCAAATGCAACTTAACCAAGGGGGAACTGTTGGTATTGCGACTGTTGATAATCAAGGTCGTTTACAAGTTATAAATAAACCCATTGCTGCCGTAAGTTTTTTTTTGTCTTTTTTCTAATTACAATATAATTTTAATCTTTATTATATTTACATAGAATACTATATCAAATATAAGTTTCAAATGCGATGTTTGCGGTCTTATGTTTTCCCATTTGACATTACTGAATCATCACAAACGCATTCATGCTCAAGATGGTAGCGATACAAATCAGGATCAGATCGCTGTAGTAAACGCTCAGGGACTGGTGCAAACTCAGAATATAATAACCGAAAATGGCCAACCTCTGGGCCAGATACAAATCGTTGCCACTGAATCGTTGGAACCCGCTAGCTCACATTCCATGCAGCAAACGGCAAATGAAGTGACAGTTACCACAGCAAAAACTCTGACCCTAGAAAAATCCAAATGCATATCATGCGGTGCACAAATCTTACAGCCTACAAAAAGAAAAGGTCCAAAGATTGTGCGTTGTGATAATTGTGCTAACAACGATAATTCAAATGGCAATATGCAAACACAAACATCACAGGCAACTCCCACACAAATATTTGTAGCGCCTGATGGAGAAATAAAATTTGAAATGAATGAAATTCCAAGTGGAACAAGTGAATCATCGATGGATTCACTGAATGCTCAAAACATTATTCCTATGCAACAGGGAAATGGGGGAAATTCCTCAAATAGTGGTAGAAAAAATCAACATCAACACCAACAGCAAGAAATCATAACTGATAATAGTGGTTGTAATGAAACCATTGTTGGACATCATCCAGTTAAAAAGAGAAATCTTGCAACAGTTACCAAGTGTCAAAAGTGCAATGGATCGGGTGTGATATTTGTTGGCGGAAGTCAAAGACAAGTCAAATCAGAGTAAGTACATGATTGATGTGGTAATGCATTTTATTTTTCTTAACTTTAATTTCTTTTTTTAGAACACCCAAACCTTTTACTTGCAATATTTGCGGTGGGACATTTTCGAGATATTCTAGTTTGTGGTCACATAAAAAATTACACAGTGGAGAGAAAAATTATAAATGCACCATTTGCGGTTTGGCGTTTGCAAAAGCGGTTTATTTAAAAAATCACGCTAGAATTCATACTGGTGAAAAACCTTACAAGTTAGTATCTTGTTTTTTTGTACTGAAAATAGTTGGTAATATAGTAACATTAAGATTCTAGTTAAAAAAAAACAATTTTTTTAAATCTATTCTATTGATTTGTGTCTGAAAATGTTTCAACTAAACTTCCTTCTTTTTTCCACAGATGCCAGACATGCGGAATGCAATTTTCTCAATCTCCCCATCTTAAAAATCACGAACGAACTCACAGCGGCGAAAAACCTTATGTGTGCGAAGTCTGCGACAAAGGTTTTGCCCGCCATGCAACTTTATGGAATCACCGTAGAATCCATACCGGAGAGAAACCATATAAATGTGACATCTGTGGATCAGCATTTAGTCAAGCAGCCCACCTTAAAAATCATGCCAAGGTGCATTCCGGTGAGAAACCATTCAAATGTGATATTTGCTCAGCAGCGTTTGCTGATCGCTTTGCGCTCAAGCGACATAGAGGAATCCACGAGAAATATGGTATGTTAAATACAAAAAAAAAAAACCTAATTTGAAATCATTTTGAGCGTTTGTTTTTTTTTCAAATTTTGTAGGCCAAACAGCACCTCGCCATTCATCATCTCAAATTCAAAATCACGAGGAACAACAAGGTCAGATCACACAATCCATGGTTATACACAAACAAGAAATGCCCGAAATGGATGATGAAGCCCAGCACGAAGTCATTATTGCCGGATTATAAAATTAAACACTTTAGGATCAATATTTTAAAGTGTTTTTTCTTATATACATATATATAGCTTAAGAATTGTGATTCATTTAATTTCTTTCAATTACATTTTTTTTAAGTTTGTTGTTCAAAAAAAAAATTATTTTCTTTTTAAGGGATATGCAATGACCTACAGTAAATTTGCTGCGGTGGCGGCTTGAGTTGGATATCATATCTTTTCAAAACAAGACAACTGTGTTTAATTTCGTAAATTATATACATGTTATATATATTTTCTTTTTTAATTTTTATACTTAAGGAACAAACCAGTTAAATTATAAATTTATTAAATTGAAGCAAGAGTTTTATATTGAATAATACAAGACTATACTAAACAAGAGGCTAAAATTTCAACTATTCCCCGAATAGAAGAAGCAAAACGTAAATACCGCTGGGTAAGCTCCTTTTTCAAGCAAAAATATTGAATGAATTACCAACTAAACATACAAAACAAATTTTAAAATAAAACATTTATTACTCATAACAAACGAACATTATCAGGGCTAATACAAAACATTAATGTTTCGGAGACTTCTCTATTCACATCCGTGTCCTGAATAAAATTAAGATTTGTAATAAATTCTCTTCGCATACAAATACTACCACTGCATATACTCAGTTGGCAATGTAACCGTGCAATGTTTTCTAAAGCATCACCGACATTGACATCAATAGTAATATTAAATTTTCCATCGGTTATTTGACCTGATGAGGTTTCAGCTGAATATCCTTTATCAGGTAAGCTTAGTTTCCATTTTTGAGGTGCACTTTCGGTGAGTTTAGCACCGTTGTTAAGCGATAAAACACCAGTGAGAACTACTTCAGATTTTTTGTTGATACGAATGTTTTTTTCTAAAGTTGCTATTTGCTCTCCCTTGGATTCGTCAATACAATTTAAATTAAACTTAATATTCAGCGGCCACGTCAACATGGTTTCTAAGTCTACTATTTGAATAGTATGATTATTGGTATCGGCGATGTATAACATTTTTCCAGTGGAATCTACGCATAGACCACCTGGTTCATTGAATTCAAACAATTCTTTAAAATTATTTTTTTCTCGAATTGGACATGTTTCGATGGCATTGGTTGTGATGTCCACGCGTTTGATCTTATGATTGTAGGTATCTGCGACATATAAATATTCATCGACATTATTATAAGCTACAGCTAACGGATGTTGCAATTTTGCACAGAATTGCTTTCCGTCGTTGTCACCAAAGGCAAATAAATTCTGCAAATAGAAAATTTGCATTTAAAATTACTCAAATAATAGAAAAAAACATCTTACAAGTGGATTTCTATCCCCACCGACAACTGCAGTAACTTTTCCATCGATCATAGATGCTTTCCTTATGCTGGAACTTTCACTATCTGCAATCAGCAGCATATCCTTCACCAAAGCCAGTCCAGATGGTTGTGCAAAGGCAGCATTTTGTGGATATGAATTGTTGCGGTTCTCTTCCGAGCCATTACCAATTAAAGCAGCACACGTTAAGGGTTCGTATTTTTTGAACTTCCACCATATGATACCATCTAAGAATATACCCCATATCTGATGTGTGCCGGCCATAGCTATAAGGATCACATTTTTTTCGTGAACACTTTTTTCATCCACATGGAATGACATATCCATGTCTCGAGTTCGAAATGCAACAACATCCCAAGGAGAAGAAAGTTTTTGTTTAAGGCCCAAGGCTCCACCAACTTTATCATTTCCCTGCTGCCCTGTGCCAGCAATAGTCGTCACAAGCCTCTCTCTAAAGCATATTTTTCGAATTGCATGGTTTTCTGTGTCAGCAACAACCAACTCGTCACTATTTATGAAACTTAGACCTTGAGGAGAATTGAATCTAGCTATATTGAAATCACCGTCTAGAAATCCCGATTTGAATCCTCCAATTTTTTCCAACACATGCCCGTTACTATTGAGAACTAGAATTCTGTGATTGCCAGAATCCGAAATTGCAATTAATTCGCAATGATTTTCAGTTTGAGGCCGACAACATATTTTACTGGGAAATCTCAAATTTGATGCACTTGTTAAATTTGTCGAAGGACTCAATGGTAAGGAAGAACCATCCAAATCGTCAGAGGCACCATAATAATCGATTGACGCCGCAATGAATTTCTTCAAAAACTGCCCATGTCCTTCTCCCATCAAGACAAGTAATGGATAACCAATCGGAGAAATAAGAAACAAAGTGGGCCAGCATTTGATCTTTAGCTTCGCCCACATGCTCGAAGTGCAATCGTTCACAATAGGATGAGTAATATTGTAACGTTGTATCGCCGAGAGCAGATTAGAGGAATCTTTTTCATTATCAAATTTAGCACTATGGACGCCTATAACAATTACTCCATTCTCCACAGGGAAGGAGTCTTCTATCGATTTTAAATCAGGCAGTATGTGCATGCAGTTGATGCAACAGTACGTGAAGAAATCGAGTATAATGATCTTGCCTTTAAGATCAGCGATATTAATTGGTTCGGTGACATTAAACCAGTCTAAATCTAAAGATTTACTTTGAATTATGTAAGTATTTGAGAATTTAATTTTCTTTTAATAATTTACCTTTTTCAAAATCTCCAATTGCTTCAATTTTGCTTTGGCTGTTTTTATTGAGGTACGATAAAATAAGTTGATTTTGTTCATTTGCATTTTCGAGACTTGCGAATTCGCTTAAAAGTTTTTCAGAATTGTAAGCCAATATATCGAGTATATCTAATTCATCTGTATCCATTGTGTATGCAATTTAATTTATAAATTCTTTGTTTTTATATAAAATACGTATGAATTATGAAATGTTGAAGAAATAAAAAACAAAAATAAATGGATAAGTTCAATGCAAACGGATGAGCTCAGAGACCAAATATAGAATTATGAATATCAACTATACGTCAATAGCCAGTGTGTAGAAAATGTTGGTAGTTTTTTTTTTAGTGCGCAACTAATGTATAATTAATACCCGTATAAACCTCAGAAACCAGATAATATATTTGGAATTATCTGGTTTCTGAGGTTTATACGGGTTTTCCGCCCTTTCATGAATACCCTTAATGTATTCATGAAACCGCGTAAACTTTCCCACATCGTAAAATGGAAGATTTACCACGCACATTTCATGAACGCACTTATAAAAATCAACTTGCGCAAATGTGGTAGAGTGATTATTTTTTCTGTCTGTAATTTAACTTGACTAATAACAATAAAGTGTTATTATTCTCATTTAAAGTGTCTGCCAAAAATAATAAGAGGAAGAGAGATGGTTATATTAAGATTATGACACATAAAAGGTCAAAATTAAACGTCAAAAGTTTTGCACATTTATCAAACTCAGATTTGATTGCGAATAGATCGTATATACGGTCCCAGATATTCTGCTCCATTAATTCTGAGATTAGTGCGCTCTGAGATAGCTCTGATTGAACAAAGAAAAACAAGTGTGCAATAAAAAATAAACTTCAGATTTTTTGATAGCTTGCTTTGAGCGAAAAAAGGAACTAGCTGAACATAATGGAGACTGGGAAAATTGAAATATGAGATAGGTTTGAGCAGTATGTTAGAAAAAGACTTTTGTATAAAAGTGTGTTGGATGTTGTTAAGCTCTTAAAATTAAAAAAAAACTCAACACCGACACAAGAATTAAAATATTTGTATAAAAACAGCCAAGGAAAAAAGGCCGAAAATAGTAGAACCATGCCCTTATTTAATTGCCAAAAATGTGTTAAAGTACCAAATTCCAAACCGTCTCCAAGAAATTTAACGAAATCGTTTAATCTGTCAAAATAAATTTCCTTCTTATCGGAATTTTTCATGACGTGTTGTGTTGGCATCGAACATTAGCAGAAATTGTGAATAGAAACATAAAAACGTTTAAATAAATTCGCTTATAGTTACTTTATTTAATATTTAAATAATGTTGTCATACATTTCATTTGTTTTGCTATTGTTGTGCTCAACGCAGGCGGTCTTTGGATTGTATTTTCACATTGCAGAAACTGAGAGAAAATGCTTCATCGAAGAGGTTCCCGATGAGACGACTGTAATTGGTAAGTTTGCAAAATGATTTGCCATATTTTCCATCCTTCTATAATAATATATGTTTTCAGTTAATTACAAAGTTGAACTCTACGATCCCCGCTCCAATGGTTTCATGCCTTCGTCGCCCAACATTGGAATGCACGTTGAAGTACGTGATAGCGACGATAAGATGATTCTATCTCGTGTCTATAGTTCCGAAGGCCGGATATCTTTCGTGTCCCATACTCCCGGTGAACATGTAATTTGTATGTACTCAAACAGCACCGCCTGGTTTAGTGGTTCACAATTGCGTGTCCATCTGGACATCCAAGTTGGAGAGCATGCCATCGACTATGCCAATGTTGCGCAAAAGGAAAAGTTAACTGAACTTCAGCTACGTATCCGCCAATTGCTCGATCAGGTCGAACAAATCACCAAAGAACAAAACTACCAACGTTACAGGGAAGAACGTTTCCGGCACACAAGCGAGAGCACAAATTCGAGAGTGCTTTGGTGGTCTGTGGCGCAAACCGCCGTCTTGGTCATAATGGGTTTCTGGCAAATGAGACATTTGAAGAGTTTTTTTGAGGCGAAAAAATTGGTCTAGAAATAATCATGTTGTGGAGCAGAAGTTTAAGTGCTTTCTTTTCCTAGGGTCTCAATATTCTTTATTTTTTTTATCTTTAATCATTATTCCCCATTTCCACCTTTCGGACATCTCTTGAATCAATCTTTTCCCTTACTGAAATCAATTAGATGAAACGATAAAACAAATAAAGGATTTTTTTTTGAAAAATTGCGCGTTTTTAACTAAAAAAAAACATCAAAACAATTTAAATCAGTCTTATCACTAATTCCAACGTCTACGAATCTGTAGATCTGTAATTTTCCAATTGGATATATTCTGTGATGGTTTTTTTTTCGTGCATTTAATTATAACTTAAATTGATTGCACATAAACTGGTCACAAGTGTGTAAAGATAAGTAATTGATAATTTTGCAGCGAATTAAATGTCACCCTTTTACTGAACCAACATTTCAGTGTGTACCTGCCTCGGAAGAGTAATTGGAGTGGAGCAATTCTTACTAACAAGAACAAGTGGTTATCCTTATCGGGGAAAGTTGGAAAACTCTTCAAAGTAAACATGCTTATGATATTGTGGTCTCCGTGCATTCTCAAGTTCAATATATAAGTAAAAAAACTAGTTACCGTTTTAATATATTTGATCTGTCTTAAGTATGAAGTATGACTGAAGTGTGGTTTACCAGTTTGATGCGTATTAATTACCACAACTTAATTTCACATGTTTTAAAAATGAATCTTAACTTTGGAGTCAATTGCAAAGAAAAAAAAGGTAAGAATTCGGTCGCATATACTTGCTATAAACTACCATGAAACATATATCACTATAAGACTAAAAACACTCTTCAATTCGAAAATTAACTATAGTTAATATCCATTATTTTACAAATCCATTAATTTCCCCTTATAAAAAGTAATGGTTAGCATTTAACAGTTTACCTGTTGTACTCATTCATTTGTATTGTATGCACATCTACATCAACATGATCTTTATTTTATTGCAAACACTTTGTCATCGCTACCAAAGTTAGGATATCAAATTCCTGCACAATCCACAGATCTCTACGTCTACATGATCTACTAAAAGCTCCAGCGTTATCTCAACACAACTACGACTTATCTCACCGCCGCCGCACCGGTATATTTTTATTGTGATTTCTGCGATTACATACATAATTGTGTGAACGATGAGATTTAACCAAGAAGGTAGTATTTGTATGTTTATTCAAAGAGACAAACGTTCGAGGTTAATACAACAGGCAATCAAGACAACAGAGCAATATTCATCAGAAATGCTTTAGAAGACACAGTCAGTAGGTATTTGTTAGGCAAATAAGAAAATCTTATCAGTCTGCCTAGACGAAGCATCTGGTAAAGACGTAATTCATCACAGAATGTTTTGAAACGCGATAAATCTACTCCCCTAGTTAACAAAAAAATCCTATTGCTCCCTTTACTTATCTTGAAAATTTCATTATCCTTTTATCTTCACTGAATCAATCTAATCGATGTGAAAAAAATCCCAAGTGAAATTATGCTTTGCGGAAGAAAATTTGAAAATGAAGAATGTGAGTACTTCTGAATGGTGAATATGGTTGTTAGATCATATAACAAAAGTGTTTGTAATGCGCTTTTCTATGTGTCACAGCATTTCCATTAATCGGCGATAAAACCAAAAAGGATAAACAACGCTCTAACTTAACAACATACTGTCTGCCTTTACCAAGGTATACGTATCCCATTGGAGTGGTTTTCATATTGATAACAAAATTCTTTGAAGCATTCGCCGCCAATGGAATTCGAAGTAAGTATATACTAAGTTTTTTAATTTAATATTTTTTTTATAAACGTGGGGCTCTCTACTATCTGGTTAGACAATGAATGTTATTTATTTGTGAATTGTGAACGTTGTTCCAGGAAAATGATAAATAATTGCGTACGAGATTACCGCGAAAAAACAAAAAGATTTTGTATTAATTAATTTTTATATTTCATCAACTCTGATAGTAAAAGTGACTTGAACAATTTAAAGAGTAAAGTAGATTAACTCAGTCAAAAATGTACCATGCAAGCTATCAACTTGTGCTAATTTTTAATTGCGATACACATATAGGTACTATGTATAGGGAAAGTTATCCATTTGAAAAAAAAATCGAACTCGAGATTTTAATCAAACTTGACATTACGACGATGAAGAACAACAAAAAAGTGGGTCCCACAATTCCGTCTGTATATCTGTATATCTGTAGACCGATAGAAAGCCTAAACGACTGAAGCGATTTTCTTCAAACTTTCAGGTGATTATCTCAAATAGATTTTTGAATCGTTTTTTTTAGCCCCAAAAATAACGGTACTTTCCATTCAATTTTTTCTACTATCTTAATAATCTCGAAAACGATTCTAACGATATTGATGAACAAGAGTATGTGCACTAGTTTGGATATGGTCTACATTTTGGTCCAACATTTTTTCTACATATTTTTGTTATAGAGGGACCTGTCATATATAACCATTTTTTTATTTTCGACTTTCTCATAAACGGATTGACGGATTTCGATCAATACTTTGATGTAGGATGCCCATCGAATTCTTGAAATTTAAAAATTACTATTCCATACGATGTAATCGAACACATAAGAGCAAGTACTTGCGATACAGTCGTGCATTTTATTTATTTTTAAATTTAGTATCGGGATGAGATAGATCAACCTATAATGACCTTTAGTAAAGCGCCAACCGCAATAAGGATAATTCAATGTCTTACTTAAAACAAAAACAAATTAGACAAATAGTCTCGTGTAGTTTAACTTAATTGGTATGATATATACGGATTATTAGAGATAATAGAACTCGGCTGTTATTATTAAATTAAAAATAACACAAACTATCACCTTTTAATAAATAAATTAATAAAACACATTAGTCAATTTTAAAAGGATTATCTTGCTAACCTGATTGTTAAATATATTCCTATCACTTTTTTAATTATTTTTATTTAATTACTCGAGTCTTAACCACAGATTGTAAGCTATCTCATCTTTTTTTTTAGCCATCTTGGCACTTTATCTGCGAGATGATCTATATTTCAGTGAAGACGTTTCCACCATAATGCTGCACATTTTCAACTTTTTTGGGCAGTTTTGTCCAATAATTGGAGCAATCTTGGCAGATAGCTATCTAGGAAATACCCGCACAATATCTTGGTTTTATTTCATCTACGCAGTTGGATGGATATTTCTTATTGTTACATCCTTGCCATCGACTTGGATTTCGTTAACGTAAGATCATTAAAGAATATTCCAGACAAACATATATATTAAAACCTTTTATTTATTTAGTTTTCTTGTTTCCCTGTCACTTCTTCTTATCTCAATTGGAAATGGATCGGTACGAGCTTGCATCACATCACTGGGAGCGTTACAATTTAAAATCCCGCAACAGAGTCATCTTTTAACGGAATATTTTTCACTGTATTATTTTGTGTATTATTTTGGAATTTTTTTAAGTAAAATTCTACCGCCGATGGTGAGAGCCAATACATCATGTTTCAAAAGAACTGGATGTTATCCAGCCGTATTTGGAACACTCGCGGCTTCTTTTTTGGCATCCTGGAGTAAGTTTAATATATAGGGCCAACAAGAAATTATATCAAGTGTACCTATACTTCTTTTAAGTTTTCTTCATAATCGGCAAGATTTTCTACAAACCCGAAAAGCTCTCCGATGAAAATATTCTTGTCAAGTTCTATGGATGTATAAAAGTTGCAAT
The DNA here is from genome assembly GCA_910595825.1 of Philhelius pedissequus. Classification (NCBI taxonomy): domain Eukaryota; kingdom Metazoa; phylum Arthropoda; class Insecta; order Diptera; family Syrphidae; genus Philhelius; species Philhelius pedissequus. Next base: position 244,201,826 of record OU343161.1, on the reverse strand, counting down.
AGTAAACAAATGGAAACAAGGAAGTGTACCAAAGAGCAATTGGTTACATCATGCTATTGGACATTATGATGAATCATTTGTACATGACGTTTCGAAGGTTTTAAAGGTTCGTAAGCGAATGCATTTCGACTGATATGTTTTAACGATTCTTATTTCTTTTTTTTTTTAGATATTTACACTTTTCATTCCATTACCTATATACTTTGCTCTTCTCGCCCAGCAAGACTCGAGTTGGACTTTTCAAGCTTCTCAAATGAACACAACAATTTGGGGTGTGACTTTGCAGGCTGACCAAGCCAAAGCAATGGGACCAGTATTATTATTTATATTTATTCCTCTCTGGCAGTATATTCTTGCTCCGTTGCTTAAACACTTTGATATGGAAATGAATCCTTTGCAAAGTGTTACGCTCGGGGGAGTTTGCTCATCGTTTGCATTTGTTGCATCAGGTGTTTTACAGGAAATTATTTATGTGAATTTATTTAAAATATTTTAATTAACGGCTATAACTAATAGTTTTTCATAGACAGAACCATATAAATCGATAAACATTGCATGGCAGGTGCCGCAATTTGCTCTTTTAATGATGGGTGAGCTATTTCTGTCGATTCCCGGGCTGCAGTTTGCATTTACTCAAGTAAGAATCTTATCTACATATCCAATGGATCCTATTATAATATGTAATTGATTACTAGGCTCCTTTATCAATGAAATCAGTCGTCACAGCGGCTTGGTTTCTTAATAACGCTTTTGGTAACCTATTAGTTGTCATTGTAACTGAAATGGATGTATTACAATCACAGGTTCGATCTCTATGATCACATAACTATGTGACTTTAATTTCTGAAATACAATTTATTTTCTCTTTCTCTAGAGTTCTGGATATTTCTTTTATGCTGTTTTGATGATCGTATGCATTGTTGTATTTGGACTTTTAGCTTATGACTATTTACTTGATGATCGAACACAATTGGAAGAGGATCTGAGAGGGAGTAGTGGTGTATCTAACAGTCAGTTGGTAACGAATTTAAGTAGCGAAAGTTTACTGAGTGAAAACATTTAAAAATACTGTTGTTTAAATTTACTTAAGGACGGATATTGTATATATATTTTTTTTGAGTACAATTTGTTATGATTCTGTAAGAATTTTAAAAAAGTATTGAATTTCTAAAATTGTGTCCTCTTTGAGATCAGTGCAGTGAATTGCGTTTTTTATTTTAGTTGTTCCAAATTTGGCTCGAAGTGAGTTTGGACGAAGCAGTTTGGCAACTTCCTATAACAGAAAATTAATTTTATTAATTGTTTTTAATTTGAAATTTTATACTTACTGGATCCATTGGTCCGCAAAATTCTCGAAATTCTTTATACGTGTCTAAGGAATCATCTTTGCTGCCAATTTCTAGTGCCATACATACCCCACTGGCAAGTTCTGATACCATTGGCTATTTAAAGAAAATTATGTCGCTGAAATAATATACATTAATATAATTAAAAACTTACAATGTATTCAGGTAATATCCCTTTATATACTTCGTAGAATTCTTCACAGTTAACACGCTCTAAAAGCTGCATTTTTAAAGCGTTTATTTTAAATCCACAGTTTACAATTTCTGAGATGATGTGTCCCATTTTAGCTGTTGAAATTATTATTATAAGTTATTATTATTCATATGCTTTCAATATTATTATTTTGTAATTTTATGTTGGTTTTAAATTTTAGCAAATCAGAAAATTGGGTCTGAGTACGAAATCCCAAATGGATCAAGATTTGGTTGAAATTAAGCCTTTTGATGGCATTTGTTTTGATACACATTGTAAATAATTTGCTAGTTTGCTACATATTTTAGTCCAAGTAACTACTATATACATAATTATGTTTAGTTTGAATAATTTCCTTACCCTCTTTTATAGCATGAGGTTTTATTACAGCAAATGTTGTGTTTTGACATGAAATATCAAGTTTGAGGCCACTTTTTGGATTAAAGAAAAATGCTATATCCTAAAAATTATAGCAAAAAAAAAATATGTAGGTACCCATTTTTTAGTTTCGAAAAAAAACACTTACCCTATTTACATCAGACTCTGTTGGAGAACAATATATTCCCCGTCGAATATCTTCTTCTTCGAATAACTTTCTTAACGAGGGATGAACGTCTGAATTGAAAGAATCCTTTGCCTGATCTTGGCAGGACTTTAATTTATTCATAATGTTATCTGCGACAACTACAATTCCTATACATGATCCTGATAAAAGATCATCCATACGTACTCTGAAAAGGTAAGCAAAAATTAAAATTAAAACAAAAATTACCAAACAAATATGTATGTATAGTATTTAATTATTCCAAGTAATGTTTTGCGAAAATTAAAAACTGTAAAGAACAATTGTATATAAATATAATGTTACTTACTCCTTATTGAAGTCACCCACAAACTTTCCAGCAGTTTCTGCACAAAATTTAACCATCATACCTTCACTTATGCGAACATCGCTTTCTAATAAATAAGTTAGAATAGTTCCCAATTGCTGAGTGATCGATGGTTTAAGCAACATAAAAGTTCTATATGAAGGTTTAATAATAATTAATGTTTTATCATTTTATCATTATTTTTTAATTCTCACCTAGTTCGAAACTTTGCTAAGCTATTTTTTGTCACTTCATCTCCATAATCAATAATATCGAATTGTCTGCCGAAAACACAAATATTCGAACCAATGAAGAAGTCCTTGACAAATAACTCTGGCATTCTAGTTCGTCGTAGAAAGGTCTTTTTCGATTTTTGCTCAAACTTTTGTTTTTCAATATTTAATAAATATAATTAGGTATATGTAAATGGATTAATAGGTATTTTGTTTACTTACCACTTCAAGAGATTGATCACAAGGATAAAAATATATTAAAAATATACGAACGATTCCGGCTTCTTCCTGATACCATTCAGCTGTAAAAGATAATCGACTATTTGAGTTCGACTGCGAACTACTTCTTGGTGAAAACTCCTGAAAATAAATAAAACGTTGCCAAACATTTAAGCATTTACACTATTTTCATTTGAGGAAAGTATCTAGATATACACTTTGTTATTGAATTTGTTTCATTTGAAATTGATTTAAATTACCATTTTTATAAAATGCGCGGATTTATTTATTAAATTCTAAGATTATACACAAATGTACCGAGCAGATAAATAAAAATCAACAGCTGTATCAGAGAAGTAATGAAATGATAAGAAATACAAAAATCCGATTATAGAAAAATCAAAAATAAAAACAAATTTGAAACGAGTATTTGTTTCGGTGGGTTGGTAGCCATGGAAATTTAAGTGCTCCCATTCGAAATTTCGTAATTTAAAGGACTCTTCACATGACAGAGACCTTTAAAAGATTGTAAAATATCTGCTTACACCTAGGTTTTAGAAATTTATTTTAATTTAATTATAAGATTGCCCAAATATGGTAATTTTTTTGGCAGAAAAAGGCCCTCATGAGAGAGTAAAATATTTTCCTTTCTAACAATTTTTGCACAAAAAATTATTGTACAGATCAAAATGTAGGCAACTTATTTCCAAATGTCATATTGATGTTTGGCCTAAAACAACACAATTTGTATCTATCTCGTTGTTGCATTAAATTTGCTCAAACAAAGTATGAATTACAACCAAAAAATATATATGTTTTTGACGTTTCAGATTTATTTCCCTCTAGAGAATTTTATTCCCACTACAACATTTGATAAGCTGTCAAATTCTGCACATAAGTGTGAATCAAATCTATAAATTCATATATTAAAATTTGAATGTAAAGAGTAGAGATATATGAGAAAACAATTGGTGATATTGTTGCAAAATGGCAAACTCTTCGTATTCACATACTATCCAAATGCAAGTGAGCAAACTTGACGGTACGTGAGGACGTAGGAAATTGAAAATGAATTAGTCTACTGTCAAAAAAAAAAACATCTTAATTTTCATTAAACAATGTTTTGTTTTATTTTTTGACATTCGTTATTTTTTTGTTTATTGCGACTAATTTTGAATGTGACCTGCATTATTATACGACTTCGCGGGACACAATGCTTGCCCTATGATTGATTTTTGCAATCAAAATATATCGCTTGAAACAAAATAAAAGAAATAATTGTTATTCTCTCCCTGCATGGAATTATACTCGATAACTTTTGTATGATAAATACTTCTAATTTAGAATAGGTAAACACAAACAAGAAACAATCGCAAAAATAAAGTAAAGTGCCGGATACCCCATACGAGATTAATATTTTCTTATAGCTTGAAAATTACGTTATATATATAAAAAAAGAAATAACTGCAAATAGAACTGGTAGCACTTTTATGTAACATGTGCATTTTTTTATACACATGTGTCACATTTGACGTTTCGTTTGTTTTTTATAAATTTGGTGCACGAGGACGACAATCGGTAGTTTTGCTAATTCGCTTAAAAACGCAGTTAGTTAACCAAAGACGAGTTTATTCTGTCTCCCATGTCCTGTGCCGGTCCAGCTTGATTCCAATTCAAGTAAAGTTCCTTACCATGAATTCATTTGAAATTAAAATTCTCCCTGGAAAGGTAAGTGACCAAACAAGCATTTTCTCACTTAAGTGTATTGTATTAATTTTTTGTTTCATCAACAATTATTAGGGCCGTTCTATGATTGCCCTTAGAAACTTTGCCATAGGGGATACAATTTTCGAAGAAGAACCATTTGTATCATGTCAATTTACTTGGAATGCAACCTATGGGTATGCCGCATGTGACCATTGCATGCGTCCTTTGGAAACAACATTAGAAAATGTTCGCCGCCTAACAAATAATCCAGCTTTGGCTCTTCCATGTCCCGAGCATTGCCCTACAATGAATTGGCTTCCTCAATTCACATTCTGCCCGAAATGCAAAATACGATACTGTTCCGAAGATTGTCGCATGGAAGCATTCAAGAAATATCACAAAGTGGCATGTATGGGTCCATTTCTCGCAGATGACAATCATCCCATTAATTCTCTGAGAGATATTTGGAAGTAAGTACAATCGGGAAGAAGTTCATTCTATAAGATATAAAAAAAAATCTATATATTTAGAAAAATGCACTATCCTCCAGAAACCGGAACAATAATGCTCATTGTACGTCTCATGGCAATGTACGAACAGAGTCAGAACAAATCAGAGTTCCTTGAAGCTTTACAATCCTTCCAAAGCACTTCAGTTAATACCGAAAAGAAAATCTATCACAAAATTCTCGGTGAGAACTTTGAGGTACAATTACAACAGTTATTTATAGCTTTTTGTAATGCATTTAGCACTGAACAATTTGCAGTGGTAAGTTTTTTTTTGTTTTTAAATACAAAACTGTTGTTTAAAGTCTTTTAATTGTATTTTGAAAGTTTACTACACCAGAAGGATTTAAATCTCTTATGACATTAATTGGAACAAATAGTCAAGGAATTGCAACTAGTCCACTAGCGGAGTGGGTAAAGAAAGTTTCAGATTTACCATTAGATCACAAAGCCAAACAAGATCTCGATGATTATATTGATGATCTATATAATAGACTCGGAGAATGTAAGTCGCTAACATAATTCGTACTTGGACATATTTTTTTTTATTTGTTACTTGTTATTTGTCCGATTGTATTTACCATTTTATATAAGTGTGATTATTGAGGACATAAGTGGACTATTCTTTTGCTCAAGATAATGGTACTTAAATTGATAGTTGAGATTGGAAGATATTTTTCTAAAAAGTGGGATAAGCTCCTAAAGGATAGTCGACTTTTTTCTATTTAAAAAATTAAGCCTATAATCTGTCAAACAAAAATAATCAGTACAGAGAAGATAGGACGCTAGCCTGTCACTCTGACTCTAACAGATGCCAATAAGTTCTACTATTTTAAGGGTTGCAGTAGTAAGGATACCAAATAACCACAAGGGTATTAGTGGTGAAGGCACACAAGCAGCTGTGTGCGCTTGGATGTCCGATAGGAAGGTCATGGTGGAGTTTACGATGGTTTAACAATATTACGAACAAAAATTGTATGTAAATTGGTGGTTATTTTCAGTGGCAATTTCAGCAACAGGCACCAGTGTATTTCAAAAAGCTCTCTCATAAGGTCTGAACTGACTATTTTTGTTGGACAGAGTATATTTGATTTTGATTAAATAAATAAAATTGTCTGTATATTTCTTTTTAGTTGCTGGCGAATTTCTCAACAACGAAGGTTCTGGTCTTTATCAATTGCAAAGCAAAATCAATCACAGCTGTGTGCCGAACGCCCAATCAAGCTTTCCCTACTCAAACGATATTGTTGTGCTTAAAGCCATATCGCCAATTCAACCAGGTGACGAAATATGCATTTCATATCTTGACGATTGCCAATTAGATCGAAGCAGACATTCAAGACAAAAGGTAAGAAGAAAATCTTCTACTAACCTCAATCAATTATTATTAATTTCTAGTACTTTTGTACCGGTTAGAAGTAAGTTTTTTTTTTAAAGAACAATCTGAAGTGCATGGCACTCATTTTTCAGAAGAAATAAAATGTTTCTTGAAAAAACTATTTTTCCACAGGCTCTGAAAGAAAATTACATTTTTCTGTGTGAATGCCCCAAATGTGAAGAACAAGCTAACGATCCCAACGAGACAAGCGAAGATGAGGACGATGACTTTGAAATGGACGACGATGACGATATGGATTAAATAAAAAGCAAATTTTATCTATATCATTTTTTTTTATACATAAACGTGTAATTTTTACAAAACGGAAAATTTTATAAAATTGTAGCATAACCAAATCATCTATTTACTGACAGGAGTCAGGTTTATCAATTGACTACTGCACTCTGCTAACTCAGCTATTGACACTCGACCTCGTTGATTTATAAACTTCGCAACGGCTAGGAGTTCTTCCTCGGAGATATAAATAAATTTGCCTCGATCGTCAATTACTCCTGTAAGAGTATCATTCGCTTGAAGCTCAGTGATTCTATCTATGGCCTGCTGTGTTTTTAGATTGAAGTGTACTGCCAAGTCTTCAAGGACAACTACTTTGTTGTCTTTAATGTACTGAACAAATTCCTGAAGCAAATTTTCTTTTTCGGTGTCATTTTCTTCGAAGCCCTCTTCTTCAATACTGAAAGCTGCCTTCATCTTCAGATATTCCTCGTGTTCCTTGCGTTCTCTTTCTTCACGGGCCAAGCGTTCTGCTTCATCTGCCTTCCGTTCATCTTCGGCTTCTTTTTCATCAAGTTGTTTCCTCTCTTCGTCTTGTTTCTGCTCACGGGCCTTTTTGTCTTCCTTGGCTTTCATTTCCTGTTCGCGCTGAACTCGTTTTTCTGCCTTCGCTTCAAGTTTAGCCCGTTTTTTGGCACCAATCTTTGCTTCCGGAAATGCATTACTAGTTGAAGGACCTTCTTCAGGTTCCTCTGTGGATTCTTGATCATCGGCTGCATTTGCTGCTGCGTTGGTGCGCAGACGATTGCGTTGATTTCGAGCTATTTGGGCTCGTCGTGGAACTCCCTCAGCAACACGAACAGCAGTACCTCTTTGCTGTCGTTGTTTTGGCTGGTCATCAACTTTCGTACAGGTAAAGAAAATAGTTTGTATAAATTTATGTCAGTTCTTTTTTTAAATATTTACCTGTTTGGCTTGATTTCTTCTGTAAGAAATAAATAGTAAATATGACAACTAAAAGAGCAACGGCAATTCCAATTAATAAAATAAGATCCATTTTAGTATTTTTAAATATGTAATTCCTTCGTGTTGAAAAATGTTTTGAAACGTCAACATATTGTGAAATGTCAGATAAGGGAGATGGGAAGAGAGTTATAATTTTGTACATCTGTCTCATCACATGAATAGTGATGCCAAAATACTACATTTTAAAGGTTGTAAATAAAAATAAAATAAAAAACTATTTAAACAATTTTTTAAAAATAAAATTATTTAAATTTTTTTTGTTTGTTTATCTGGAATCAATTTTTTAGCATTTACATTCACTTGAACACTCACTAAAATGAAGCTACATTTGCTTTAAAGTCGAACGTTTTTTCATCAAATTTACAATACAACGCAGCTAATGTATAGAAATTGGTTTTGTAGGGTGAAACGTATGAAAGTTTCCCATCTTGGTATGGCTCATCTGTAGATATTACCCGCACACGCAAGGATAGGAAAAAAAAGCGTATGCTTCAATAACAAATGAGTGTAATGAGAAACGTCAAAAGTGCGTCACCGAAACCTTCGCCCGCGACTCACAGGCAAATTTTCATCCGTCTCGATTTTTTTCTCTTTCGCACTCATGTTCGAAAAGAGTCGCTACTCATTAGTCGTCGTTTAATACCATAGCATTCATAAATGCAAATAATGAATGTCCGAGTTTCATAAATGTAAAACGCAAATATTTGCAGTGCAAATGCACAGATATAAAATTTCACATGATTTAAATGGTGGTACACCTTCCCTTAACGTTCACATCTGTCCAAATTTCCGCTAGTTGAAATCTTAATTAAAAATACACCAGAATTGTTTCTGGTCCACAGGAAAATTGAGCAAATCAGAGAAAGTATTCATAAATAGCTTTTCTGACGTAAATATGATCGCATGTAAATAAAGCAACCATGTATTTTATAAAAGCACCCTTACTCTACAAAAAAAAATTCAAAAGCGTTTTTTTTGACAAGTAAGACCTGCAAAATTTTTTCGGAACACTACCGAATTGTTTCTAAACAAAATCTGTCAAAATAGATCTTGCGTTTTTAGCGTCTATGAAATACGCAAACTGTTTTTTTTTTGCAAGTTCGTTACAACAAAAAAAAAAAACCAATCTGAAAAAAACATTTGAAATGGTTGTTTGGAATTCGACATTAGTCAACGATTAGAAGAGAATTTTTGACGTTTTGTTTTCACATTTGCATTGGTTTTGATATTGACGTTTGCATTTATTTATTTATATGTATATAGATTGTGTTATGTAAAATTGATGAAGAGTTTGTAGGTCAAAAAATTTAATACTTAAAATAATAAACCTGTATCTGGGTAAATAGCAGATTATATTGAAAACAAAACTAAAAATTCAAACGTCTTTATTAGCTAAAGCCTAGTAATCTGTTACAATGTTCCATTGAAGCTGAGTTCGAAAAAAATCTGCATTTTTAAAAAACCCATTACTTATTAAATGTACGGACGACGGCGCCCAAGCCCAAAATAGAGCGTTTCATAACAATTGGAAAAAAAATAAAGGACTTTCACATTCAAATGTTTGACATCCGCATACGAAACCCTCGTGAATTTTGACACAACCGCGAACTTGAACGAAAATGGAAACACTAATGATTAAATTATACAAATATGTTAAATATATTTCTATATAAATTTTATTGTTATAATATTTACCCTAATTTTCAAAACAACTCCGAAAGACATCAAACTTAAAGATTGCATAATTTTATTCAATTGAGACTCATAGTCTAAGGAAATATCGTTTTTTGTTCACTTTTATAAAGTACATACATAATTTGATAGTTCAACTATACATTTTGCGCAATTAATTTTGAAAAAAAATGCAGAATGCAACAAAATCCATTATTTATAGGGTTTTTTGAAAAAAAAAAATTGACGTTAATTTTCAAAAGAAAAATTAAATCGACCGTAATTGTTCACTTCACCAACATTCCTTTGGCCACTTCAGTTGCTTTTGGTTCTCCTGTTAGAACCTCGGCGAGTTTCAAAGCAAAATCAAAAGCTGTACCTGGACCACGACTGGTAATTAAATTTCCGTCCTGCACTACTTTTTGGTCATCCACATATCTTGCAGACAATTTTTGTTAATACATATTTCCTCAAATTAAAGATGTTTAGCTTACTTGTAAACTGAATCTAATTGTCCTTTCATTGCGGGATACGATGTCAAACTCTTGCCAGTGAAGATTCCATGTGAGGCCAGAGCAATTGGAGCAGCGCAGATGGCTGCAATCAAACGTCCTTCTGATTCTTGTCTTTTTAAAATCTCTCCAACTAGAACTGATTCGGCCATTGCTTTGGAGCCACCAAGTCCACCTGGGAGGATAACCACATCGAAGTTCTTCTACAAACCCAACAGACAAAAAAATTAGAAACAATGTTCAGGTCAATTCTTATACGTACACTCTTAGAGTCTTCCAGAGCAGTATCGGGAGTAATCACAACATCTCTGGAGCATGTAACAGCTGAGGCATCTTTTAAGCCGGCAACAGTGACAACAACCTATTTTAAGATGTGCTATACAATTATCGATGAACATTAATATTTCGTTTTTACTTACTCCAGCCCTACGCAAAACGTCTGCGGCAATGACAAATTCCATTTCTTCAGCGCCTTGCGCAAGGATTACCAATGCAGATTTCGACATGTTTCTGGCGATATTTTTGAAATTTGCAAAAATAACTCGATGCTGACTGGCTAAGAAATTCTTTTGATAAAGTTTACCTAATCCAATTGAAATGACCTTCTGAAAACCGAAACAGTTCATTTTGACATTTAGCCGATCAATATCCACAAAAATGGCATAATGATTGGTGAAATTTGCGACATAAAGGTGGACACACATATTGGTTTTAAACGATCCAATTTGTTTTTTTTTTAATACCAATTTTTCGAGACGTGTGTGTTCGCAATGGTAGATATACGAAATTGTTGATAATTATCAAGGCTTGCGCAAGCAATGAAGGTGGCGATTTTCTGCAGAGAAATAAGGCTAAAAATGTCTTTTCACTTGCAGAAACGAAATAATTCAATTTCAGTTATTATGAATTTGCAATTATTGGCCCCCATCACTAATTTTGCGCGAAAATAAAAAATAAATTTGTCTAGTATTTTCTTTTCCACGTCGTATAAGACAAAATTTTCTTTTAGGGGTTTAGTTTTTTTATAGTGAGCAAGGGGTCTACTCTGTAGAGGAGAATAAGGAATTGATTTAATATATTACGGGAGAAGCACTATTAAATGTGATTAAAAAATGTTTATTTTTTTTTAAATTTTGAAGTTTTTTATTTGTTAGCTCAACTTTTCCTTAAATAAACACGAATTTTACCACACGGATACTTTTATTCAGTAGATTTATGGTTGTTAAAACAGTTTTAGTGTGAAAATATTTTTTTTCTATTTCTAACATATGTATTTTAAAGTTTTCAACACGATATACAAATCCGCAGCTACGCACAACTAATATTTCCCTATGCATAGTGTTATAATATTAAGTTTTTTCTTGGCACTTGTGTTAATTGTTTTTCGCAATTAAGTTAACGGCGTACAAATAGCGTTTATTTTTGGCCAAATTATAATTTAAGGTTTCCGACACATTTTTTTCGAATTGGGAAAAGTCAAAAAAAGTTTTTACTAATTCTTACTTTTAAAAGGCTTATTTTTCATAATTATCTGTAAAACTTCAAAATACAAATTCTACTATTTTACTCTTTTGCCAAACCCTAGAGTAAGAATTCTCTTTTTAATAAAAAAAAACTTGGCATTGCTATATCATTCAAACACAACTCAACAATCCAATCCATCTCGTCTCGTTTTCCGAACATTCCCCTTTTCCCACATTTACGATCCACTTTTTCATAGCTTGCTTTGCTTTTCAATTTTATTTGTAGTTGAAATTCTCAAGTTGCCGAAGTTGAATGTACGTTTCATTATTGGGAAAAGCCACTTGGTACTTCTTTTGCATTTTTTTGTTTTAAGTTTTTGGATTAAATTGCGCGAGAATGTCTTAATTTGCTTTTCTTCATTTATCTATTTAAATTGAAATAGTGAAATAATATCGCCAATAGTTTATACAAAAAAATAGCAGAATTTTAGTGGGCGAAGCAAGCAAGTGAGTGAATCAAGTGGCCCCAAAAGAACCTTGTTCGGCGCGGAATTGGTGCAAGTGAGAAGAAGAATGAATAAAAAGTCTTTTTACATATAGAACAAGTGAATTTTTGTGTATACTCTGTCTCGTTTTCTCTAAGAAAGGTCATTCATAAATGCGTGAAATTTAAATTTAAAAGAAAATTATCAAAAAAGTACATTGCTAACAAATGTTGTAGAAAATTAATTGAAACTGTCCAAAATCATCGAGGAAAACGGGAAATTTTTTGAGCAAAAAAAAAACTTCAAGGTTGTTCTGCTTGGAAGACAAATTATAGAAAAAAGAACTTGCTATGCTCTAGCTAGAGCAGTTTGGCACTATGTTCTAGAAAGAGAAGCGAACAATAACACTTCTTAGATTTTTCTATTGCATATGCCCGGTGGGGGTAGTTGTGTGCTGTACTGCCAGTGTGTATATATAAAAAGAGTTCTCTTTTTTGTGTTTCGTTTTTGATAAGCTTGCGTATGTGTATGTCGTATTTACTTTGGCAATAGGAATCGCCGCAAATGTCAATAAACTCTGGAACCGGTGGTGGTGGTGGTGTTGCTGCTGCTGGGCGGTTTGTTCTTTTTGTTGTTGGTTGTAGACTTGATGGTTAATGTGCGTAAAGCGTTGGTATCCACTCTACCATCCAATCCATCTTTGGAATCAAAGAAAGGACAAACAGAAACCAACAAATCGACCCAACGAACGCCGAACTGAAGGTCGTGCTAGTGGACCAATAAACCAAAAGAACTTATGGCGGAGATACAAATTTAAGGGAGGAAACATTTTTTGTTTGAATTATTTTTTCATTTGGAAGTGAATTAAACAAACGGCGATTAAAAACAAATTGTAAAAAAAAATGAAGCCAGTGTTGCAGGAAGGACAATGATTTTTAGTTAAATTTGAGTTATTTTGCAAGTAGACACGATTTTTTCGAAGAAATTCACCTGTACATATAAATATAAACGGAATATCGCATCAGATCTAGTAGGAAAAAGTAATGAAGGGACACCGCGACGTCTGGATAGCAGCAGATTCAAAAAGGTGAGTTTTTCAACTTAATTTAATTAATTTAAATTTAATAATTTAAAAAATAAGATCAACGTTTTTTATTATTCCAAAAATGCTTAATGAGGTTTTAAAATTTGTAGACACTGGCACAAATTGCTACGTTCAAAATACGTAGTCGACAGAAACCAGAGACTTGACTAACTTTCAAGTCGACTTTGGCCCGTTTTTGATACACAACTTAAGCATTTAAGTTCTCCTTGAGCACTTATGTGATAGCTTAGCGATTTAAGTTAGCGCTCACTTGACTGTCAAGTTAGCATTACCAGGGGTTATTAAAAAAAAAAACAAGCGCGACAATTTTTTTTCTTTCACGACAAATTTACAACAATTAATCCAATAGGAGTTTCTTTAAAATTTTGAGGTGGTAGTGCTAACTTGACATACATCTAAATTTTCGAGCCATAAGGAAAGATTATTGTACAGTCCAAGCCTCTCGACATTACTTCATATTCTTAGTTCTTTCTGGATGGAAATTTAGTCAGAAACTCCAATTCGTTTATTTTCTATTTAGTGCAAACAAATGTTGTATTTGAAATGCAATTGTAAATATCGATTTCATTAATTCATTCATTCGTCGTTTACGAGGGGACGTTCTCTACTTTACTCCAATATACTCTTGAAAACAACAGAACACCATTTTTTTCCAAAACTCATCTTTTTTCTTTATTGATAAAATCTAATTTTGTTCGATACAATGCAATTTTCTTTAAATTCTATTATAAACTTTCAAGTTCCAACATTAAAAAATAAAAAAAAGATCCATTCTTATTCCAAGGCACCATCCGCATCGGAGCAAGCGGCAGTCAAAATCGATAATAAATTATGATTGAAATTAATATTTTTTTCATCAACAACAGACCCATTGAATCTTTTGGCCTTAACTACTTCAACCTAAACAACAAACCACCGACAGCCACAACCAAAACAACAAAAAAAAAAAAACTTACAAAAAAACAGAAAGTTGCCCGCTACCTATATTGCTCCATGAGTCATCATCGCAGTCACAGTTACAGAACAAATCCAGTTCCTTGTACACAAAACTAGTTAGTCACGAGCAACTGGGCTACAAAATTCGGCTTTCAAGTGGTAAAATGTCAATTTGCTTTACCATGTATCTTTTTTATTTAAACCCTCAGGTACTAGGCAGGAGGTAGAGGTACCTACCTACCTACCTACATGAATTAATATGTATATCACGTCCAAAATGCATCTTTCCAAGTCGGCTTGAGATGAAACCTTTTCAAAATGATTACACTATAAATAAAATAAGGTCAATAGGTTGAGTGTAACGAAAGCTCTTCTTTGTTCAAGACGTCGTCGCCGCCGCGCCGACGGAGTACGTTTCTCGTTTCTCCCTGAGCGAAATGTCTACTGTAAACACGTCGGTCGACCTAAAGATGCAAATTAATGTTCAATTTCGTTCATGCCTCTGGTTAAGTTAATGTCGCAAGGTTGCGGACCAAAATTACACCAAGAATCTTTTTTTTTAGTACCTATCAACTCTTTTGTTTTTGGTTTGAGTCAAAACGTCAACCAAAAAATAAAAAAAAACAACCCAAACGCTTTTTGCGGTTAAGTAGGTAGCAGATACACACTCATCAACCACAGTGTCGGAAAAGAAGATTCAATAAAACGAAAGACATTTTACGACAAGATGACGACGACAACGACAAATGCAATACAAAAAAAAATAACAAAGAAAAAGTACCTAACCTATGATAGGTATAGGTAGTACGAGAAAAGACTCATAAACACCTACAGAGGTATTATAGTTGAAGTTGAACATTATTTGTTGTTAACGACTCAACTAAACCTCTGCTACTCCTTCGTTTTCTAAACTTCTTTGTTTGAACAGTGGTTCCTTTTAAAACGTTTTCTTGTCTAAAAACTTAATTTGAAAGTTTTTAAACCACTTTTCAGATTTATAGAAATAAATTGTCTTTTTCCTGAATTTATTTAAGGCACTATTTAGACTGCTTCGCGTTTGATGTGTACATATTTTGTTTTTATCAAAAAAAAAAAAAAACTATTCATACAAAACTGTATTTCTGTTTTGTTGTCGTAATGTAATTTACAATTTTAATACAAACGTGTATAATTTTAATAAAAAAAAATAAATTGTTTGTAAGATTTATTTACAAACAGATCCACTGTGCACTTTACTGTCTTTCAGTGTGGCAGCTTAGACTCAGAAAAAAAAAATAAGCAAAGACCAACCAGCTGGCTTGGTTAATTCAGAGTTCAGTTGGTAGTTGTATCTTTGTGTTTTGTCTTTTTTATTTTTCTTTTCATTTTTTTTTCATGCCAACACCCTGAAACTGGTTCAAAGAAAGAAAATTGCGTTTAGAGTCTAAAGCAACCAACTTAGAATTGGCACATTTACTTACCACCAAGCATTTAAGAGGGGAATACTGTTTGTGTGTAAAGTGAACCAACTACTATCTTATTAAACGACGAGCTCTAAAGCTCGAATTTAAATACAAAGGTAAGAGCGAGACAGACAGAGAGAGAGGTTAACTTTTTTTCTTTGAGCAGATCAAAGAACAACTAGTTAGCGAGTGGTTGCAACGTTGCAAATTTATGAATATTCCAAACAGTGAAATTTAGTTATGTAGACCGCCGCGATGTTGTTCATATACATTCAATTTCTGTTTCTTATGAACAGTGGTGCCAAATATGTCAATAGGTGCACAAAGTGGAAGTATAATTTTACGGTACGTTTATACGGCCAGAAAGTCCGTTTAAGTACTGCTGATCAACTCACTGTACCAGTGAAAATAGTTTTTATGTCATTATGTCGCGTTATGCCGGATTTACACGACTGCTAAATTGGCATTATTGCTGTCAAAATCCTGACATTTTCTTTGTCGTGTAAATGGTCAAAATGTGGTAGTAAATTTGTCATTTAAAAACTGCCAGCCAGAATTTTCGTTAAGTTATGTCATTATACTGACATCGTGTAAATATTCTTACAACAATTTTTAAATAATGACAATGAAGTTGCTCATTCCTTATTGCTAGTTGGCAGCATTTTTACCTGTCATTATTTTAGCTGCGTGTAAACGCATGTTATTAATTTAATTACACAGTCGGGTAAATACGACATTAGTCCTTTTGTTGAAACATCGTCGATGCAAAAAAAAATAGCATCTATTTGTTGAACACTAGGTACAATACTTATTTTCTTACTATATTTGTAATCATTGTTTTTCTAGCATTGATGCGTATAACTTGCTGAACTCAATAGATTGTAGTTGTCAAAAAAATGTCATACGTAATATTTTTCATGTGCCACAGAGATCTACCAAAAGACAATGAAGTGTTATCAACTGCAATATGAGAAAAAAGCTTGAATTTCAATTCAACCCTATATAAACCATCATCGATATGGTGTGACTCGTTTATGAAACATCAAAAATACCTCTTACAAAAATGTGTGTTATCAATATTTTTCGTACTATTCCAGCTAAAGCTCCGTCTTCATTACGTGATTTTCTTAATGTTAAACTAACAGCTGTCAAATTTCCGTACGTAATGAACCATATCTGGCAATCTAGCTTAAGTTTGCAAAAGTGATCGAGACTAAACGAAACTGAACAAAGCGACCAATATAGACACTAGACAGTATGTATTCTTTCAGAAGCTTTATAGTTGGAGCTTAAGACAAAAATAGTGCACAACATAAATTACAAGAAAAAAAAAATAAACCGTGTGCTGACATCTTTTAACATTAATTTGACGTTTCCTTTTTTACCGCTCCTACAAAGACGCCACAGTGTTAACTGCCTAATCAAATTGTTTCATTTCTCACGGCCTTTTTTTGTTTGATCAAACAGTTGGATTGCATTTCTTTATACATACATATATTCATTCCAATTTCCACAGTAAATTATTATCCACTCTCCAAAACTGTTATAGCTGCCTACCCAATTCACATGGCAAACATAATTTGTAATGTAAGGCTTTGAAAATTTTGTTTAATGGAAAACCTAATGAGAATCATGTGCTTTAATGAATCTATTACCTCTGACTCTCTTCATTTCCACAATGACATGTAATCAAATATGAATCTCAATTCGAGTTGAAAAGTGGGTGGTGGTGGTGATGTTGAGGGTGATGGATGATATGGTGAAAGGAAGAGGTGTTACAGTATGGAGTTATTCTTTCTAATTCGAATGCAATAATACGTTTGTTTGTGGCAGGTTTACACGGTGCGGTGCAGTATGTCATATATGTTACTGCCATTGACTTGTGTTTTTTTTTTGTTCATAAAAATATAGATATACAAATTTAAACAGGTACCTATGTATACATCGTTAGTGGAACGGCGAGCGGTGGCTCATTATCATCTTCGTTGTTGTTGTTTGTATCGTTAAGTTTCAGGCACGCATTACACTAAGCAATTACATGGAGTACCATGCGAATTGATGTGTTAGTCCTGGAATTCTGTTGCTTCTCAGTTGTTCACCTTATTTTTCATTTTCTTCTTTTTTTTTTGCTTTTTAGTCGTCTTCTCCTTATACATTATATTCGGTTGTGCAATGCATATTAATATTAAACGCGATGTAAAAGAAAGCAAACCTGGAGAACGAGTATGAATCATAGTGCGGAAATGCTTTCGAGGAGGAGTCATTCGTATATTAACATATATAAATTTGTACCAACATAGGTATGTATGTATGTATAATAATTTTAGAGAAGTAAGTAGGATGATGCTCTAAAACTCAAGACGTGTTTAATATCAAAAAGTCGATGACTTGGTTTTCTTGAAGTAGGTATAGTTAAGTTTGGGTTAGAATTTAATCTTGTTGTAAATTCAAATAGAAGTTTCATTAAGTATTTTTTTTTTATATTTATTTAAGCAGTTCTTATGAAAAATATAGGTGGAAAGTTGAACATATTGTAATGTGTATTTATTATTATAGAAATCAAAACGAACAACCTAAAATCTTAGAAGTGGTGTTATTCTGGCAGCGCCTTTAACTTATATTAACGAAACAGGTGTTGCCAAATATAAATTTCAGTTCTGTTAGATAACACTTACATGGAAACAATTATATCTATATTTATATATTAATTATATCAATACATGGAGCCGGTGGCGATAGTATATCGTCTTGTTTAAACTGAATTTATATTTTTTGTCGTGTATCCTTCTCCTGGGAGTAATATGGCTGTGCAAACTTT
The DNA here is from genome assembly GCA_910595825.1 of Philhelius pedissequus. Lineage (NCBI taxonomy): Eukaryota > Metazoa > Arthropoda > Insecta > Diptera > Syrphidae > Philhelius > Philhelius pedissequus. The sequence continues at coordinate 244,183,683 of OU343161.1, read as the reverse complement.
GATTTGCATAACTTCTCCCCATTCTGTACATAATTATTTCAGAAACAGGAATTAACATTTTCTGGTGATTTCCGAACTGCTGCTGTGCGTGTGTAGTTCTATCAGATGGTGGTACCTACTTAATCTGCAATTCTTCTATTTCACACTTCTAGAAGACTAATACTGATTTTTCGAATCATTTGCATCTTAAATATGGCCGTTTTTGAATACGTCATCTGCGTCAAAACTGTAAACTGTTCGAAAACGCAATCAATAATTTCGTTGCATAAGCATTGTGTTTAAAAATGCAGTTTACAAAAGTCACATGATAGAAAATATCATCTGTGCTTTGCAGTAAAAAAAGTTGAGATGACATCAGAGACACAAAATAAGAAAAATAAAATCGTACGCCCATTTTGTTCCTAAAATCACTTTTAGCATTAGAAACAATTCAATGTCAATAAACAAGTTAAACTCCTTACAATTAAACATTCGGTTTTTCTGAACATAATCGAATTGTCTAAATAAAATAGAAATTATGTCAAAATAAATTATTCAAACACTTTTCGATTGTCCGTCCGGAACACGTTCCCCCAATAAAACACCCGGAAACAATTTGACTGATTCTGAATTGTATGTATCACAGTATTTGTGGAAATTAAATTTAAAAACAATCACATCGGCTAAGAAGAATTTCAATTTAGATACACATTTTCTTGTATCAATAATAATAATTAATCTGCTTCTTTTTATGTTATTTTACCACAAAAGTAGGTAGTTTAAATTCAATAAACACATCGAAATTATACAAAACAAATCAACCCGATGATTTTGACATTTTAATAATGAGAGTGTGTTAGTCATTCTGTTTTCGATTCTGAAATGAAATCCAGAATCGTTTTCTGTTCTGTTTAGAGTAACAACTGTCATTTTGACGGCCAATCGAAAAGGCCATAATGAGATCTGACATTTCGCTTACGTCAAATTGAAATTTTTCATTTTCTCCAAATAAAAATTGTTCTCGTTTTCATAAAATTGCAGCTATAAATAAGAATTCACCACATTCACAAAAAAATATTTTTTTTTTCAAATTCCTTACAACAAAGAATAAAACTTTTGAAGAAATCGATTTAAAATGGCAGAATTCCTTTTTCGATATTAGTTTTTGTCAACTTTTTGCCAAAACATCGTTTTCCATACTGCGCTGGATTCGCCTTCTCATTTTTTGACGAATAGAAATTTTTGGCATAATCTTAATTTTGTGAATGAATAACCACATATTATGTTCATACATATATGTATCTGTCCAATTAAGTACTTGGCGTTAAAAACGACTGACAGATTCATCAAGAAAACTTTTAATCAAGATAAACAATGTGGACAAAAAATCCCTATACTTATCATCATAATTTCATTTATAAACCGGCAATCTCGATGATAACCTCTATCTATAGAAAACAATGATCATCATCTATTAGATAACCACACATGTGGACACCACAAAACATTGCATGAATCACCCTATAATTGAAACGTTATATGTTTGTTGTTTTTTTCATTCATTGTAAGTTTATTTATCTTCTACAGGCAAATCAAAATTCAAAAGCGTCTTTTTTTTGTGTATATATCTAAGTTCGTTAGTTGGTTTTTTTTTAATTCAATTTATAAAACTCGAAAGAACAATAAACAAATAGATATGCAAACTTCTCATTTGAACGAACTATGTGAGTGAATGAGTGAACGAAGGCAACATTATTGCCAACTGTCATTGATTAAAGTTTTTTTTTTTGTTAAATACAAAAATATAAATTTATAAATTTCGATTAGTGGAAATGAAATTCTTTCATAAAGAAATTAAGTCTGAAAAAGTCTGGAACGGATTGAGAATAATGTTCTGTCAATTTTTAAACGTCAACACAACATTTGTTTTTTTTTTTATATTTTTCTTTGTTTGTTTAAAATTCACACTTTTTTCTGTTCAATCTAATAATTTTATATTTTAGTGCTTTTAAATTAATTTACTTCTTCAACCAATCTTTTGCGAGATGTTTTTTTTTTATGACAAACGCCAATTGACAATTTGTACATTTTTTGACATTTTCTGCCCACACCACAATTTTCTACCTAAAAAAATTTATTTGAGCAGAAATTGGCAAGAAATTGTCAGGAAGCGGCAATATTTTACTCTCTCAAGAGCGCTCTTTTCAGCCCAAAACTACCTAATTTGTAAGTCTGGAACAGGAATTGACAGATATTGCTACCAATTTGTGCCAATTGGTAGTTTTGGGCAGAGTGTAGATCAGACCAGTTCATCATATGATCGTGTTGTTAAATCTGTTTTTTTTCTTTTTGTTTGCCTTCTACAACATGGCGGATCGACTTCACTTTTCGATACGGTGTTGGCTATCTGGGTAGTATGTATATGTTAATCTGTGGTTCCAGACTTTTTTGGGTAGAAATTGGCAACGGGTCAGTTTTTAAACGTCACCAAATTAATAGGACTATAAGACTTTTTTAAACTTGTTTGTTCTAGAAACAACCACGATAAGATTTTGGTCAATTTATGTCAAACATCATATGGCTGCATCTTATTTGGGAAAAATATGAAGTAATGCGTATACAAAATTAGTGTTCAGTTAATATTGGGCCTTATCGGGAATCTGCCAGGAAATTTAGTTTCCATGGAATATTTAATTCCATCGAAATTTTTCCTGCGATCCTGAATCTCTCAACGAAATACATTTCACTCCAACACAAATCGTATGAAATGATAGCAACATTCTGTGGGAAAATTTTATTCCTGATACCAATAAATTCCAAGAGAAACTTTTGTGCATCATTTATGTTAGTAGTATAGCTATAGGGATTCTGCGACAGGAAGTGACGTAATTAATGGGGTTAAATGTCAAGGTAATTAAATTAGGTCGTTAAAAAGCAATAAAAACTGTGCCCGAAGTGCAAGTTAATTAAAAAAAAGCCGATCATGCGTAGCGATATGCACTAAAAATATAATAAGGGAAAATATAATGTAAGGACCCAAGGTCATAAAATTCTTCTGGTTAGAAAAATAAAAAATCCAATACAGAGTAGGGGAAATGTACATCTGTTAATTAAAAAAGGCGATCATGCGTAACGTTATGAGGCAAAAATATAAGGGAAATATGATGTAAGGACCCAAGGTCAAAAATTCTCCTGTTAAGAAATCTTCAAGGTTAGAAAAATAAAAAAATCCAAGACGGAGTAGGGGGAATGTATATCTGTTAATTAAAAAAGGCGATCATGCGTAACGTTATGCAGTAAAAATATAAGGGTATGAAACCAATATGTAAGGAGCCAAATGGTCATAAAATTCTTCGGTTAACAACAAAAAAATCTTCAAGGTTAGAAAAATGGAAAATCCAATATAAATATATATACATATATACATACATACATATAAAATATATACCATGATGTAAAATTATTTTGTTAAAAAAATCTTAAAGTTTAGAAAAATGAAAAATCCAAGACGGAGTAGAGAGCCTAGCATTTTTTTCTGCTGAGGTGCTGGACCCTGTACATTGATTGATATCTATAATGTTTGATACTGATATAGTTGGAACAAAAATGCTAGGCTTTTATATCTAAAATTTCTATTTCTACATCCGGCACCAACACATATCTTAGAAAAACAAAAAAATACATACCTACACAGAATCACACATATTCTGTGTTTTGAACAGCCCTGTATTGAACAGTCTTGTATTGAACAGCCCCCGTTTCAAGAAAGGTTACACACCTAATTGGACAACGGAAATGTTTAGAATAAGAAAAGTAAACCTAACAAATCCAGCGAACATATCTTCTTGAAGATTTTAAGGGTCAACCTATCAGCGGATGTTTTTACGAAAAGGAATTACAAAAAAACTAAGTATCCTAAAGTACTTTAGGCTAAAAATTTATAGATTAATAAATCACAATTATTATTAAAGACATAAAATATTTCTTTCCCTTCTATTACCAAATTAGTTTTGAAGTATTATACTCCTTCAACCTACCAAAGCATCTCAAGATCAATGAAGTCACATATTATGTCATATGACCACTATCGAAAAAAACAAAGTTTAAAAACCAATAACGGTTAAAAAAAAAACTAAAGTTGGTAACAATGTTACACCTGGAATTGCGTCTTCAGGTGACGACAAGACAACAACGTAATGGTTGAACGGAGTCCGTTGGAAGAGTAGAAGGCGGGCGTCATGTGCGGTTCGATTCGCATACACATTACGTTTGGCCTGGTTAGCATTTTGCAGCGCAGAGCTTGTATGTTGGGCTTAGAGTTGACTTCGACTGCGGGGCCGACACAACTCAACTTGACTAAAGTATAGGTAGTGCTCATATAATCGGGCCCGGTCGGTGACTCTCACAGGCTTTGTATAGAGTTCACCTTGCTAGCTCTGGTTATGCTGGAGCTTGTTTGGCTATACGAGTATATTCCCCTTTGATGCCACCACACCGTGGCTTCTATGGTGGGGTGCTTTGGTTATGTTTGTTTCGATAGGTTCCCTCTTCCCTCTGGCGATAGACCGACCAACCGACCGACCAATCCAACCGACCATGATGATGGCGTTTGTTCTTTGGCCTGCAGAAAACCATGATCAGTTTTCAGTTGGCCGTTGTTTTCGTAACTTGATGGTTCTGTAAAAAAAGAGTCACGGATTCTCAGAGGCACATCTCATTTTCTTTTGTCGGGTTTCTTTATCGTTTTCGTTTTGAAGTCTACGCGTATGTTATTGTTGGGTTCTTCTTCTTCGTTATTTCCATCATAACCACCATGATACCCAGGTATACTCTTATTCGCCGTGTCGTCTAACACAGTCAATTTTTTTCTCCGACAGGAACAAGGACATTTCGTTGTTTTTTTTTTTCTTTTTTTGTCTTTTTTGTATGCTCCAAATATATGTAATTAATTTTTTTCGCTTTCACGGATAATAAGTTTTCAACCAGATTATTCTGAGTTTTAGTGTGTGGAATTCACCAAAATAACACAAAAAAAAATCCAAAGAACCACGGCTAAAATTGCAAAGAATCTTATCTGAGTTTTTTTTTGTGTTTTGTATTTTTGCACACCCAATTTGTTGTTGTGTTAGTGTTTCTAAAGAAAATAACTCAACAAGTTGTTTAGCTTGAATGTCCTTCAAAATATATGTACCTACCTATAATTTCTGCATCAGTGTTATATGTAGTGTGTTTATTATGTGAAAAATGAAAGATAAGTGAATAGGTTGGAATTTAATTGGGGTTCTGACTTGTTTTTTTTTTAGTTTTTTTTGCTATTGAAGTTGTCATTTTATTTATATATGTACATATCCACAAGTGCACAGTACTTTTAATGTTTCGTACATACCTGTACACATACCTACATATTAATCAATTACTTATAGAAGTTAAAAAAATAAAAGTTGATTTTTTTCTCTGAAATTCTAAATTATTGTGATGACTGATCGCCGCCGTGATAGTGCGCTTCAAGAATCTTGAATGAGTAAGTTATTTTGAATTTTATTTTTTGTTGAATACTTACCTACTTTAGGTTATGATTACACTAGGTACATTTGTTATATTCAGTTCTTATTTCATAAAAAAAGGTTAGGTTTTGAATGAAATAACAACAACTTTAGTCTGTAACGAGCTTTACTTTTTGGGATTTAGTTACAGCTATTCATCACTATTTCACTATTCACTACAATCAAACAATCATAAGACTCCATGGGTGCATTTTAATTTAAAAACTTTGCCGTTATGAGGAATCTAAGTTTGGGTTACCATACGATTCTGTTCTTGGACCTGTTTTATTTCTTATAAATAAATTGTTATGACTTTGTGTGTTTGCTTTGAATGGGCATTCAATAACCATAAAATAATTGAACGCGATACACACAAGTGAGTGTGATCTTAATGGAAAAAAACTCCAAGGGAATTTTCGAACATTAATTAATCAGTTAACTTAATTTCAAAATACATAAAAGGCGTGTAATTAAAAGTAATAAATACCTATTTTCTGCTTACTAGTTCAATTTACATTCCACAAAGCAATGAGCTATGAATTTAAATCAATCTAAAACACAAAAATCCAATGTATTGAAATCTATCAAAATACGAGTAAAATGAGTTAATGGAAAAATATTTTACAGTAGGTACCCATGGTAAATTACAGATATAATTCAATCAGAAATTATATAAGGTTTGCTTACACAATTCACAATTAAACTGTATTACAATAATTTTACTGTGTCACACGAACTAATATGAAAATCGAAAGTCCCGTTATTTTCTTCTAAGTCTTCGAATATCTTAGCGCAGATATTCAGGCCCTACAGACAGACTTTCTATTTATTATAAACTGTAGTAAAATTTAAAGCAGCGTGAAAATATTGTGGAACGTATTGGTTTTTATTTCACGGAAAGCCAAACTAGGTACCTACTTAGTAGGATTTTCATACCAATCCCAAAAACGGGTTTTCAGCGAAAACTCGAAACCCGTTCTCACTGAACATTTACAAGTTTTCATTTGACATTTCAATTATTTTGGCACCACAGGCAACAACAAATACGTTGTGAATTGAAATTGAAATTACCCAGACAGCTGTTTTTTTTTTCGTTTTTACTGGCAGCAACCCATCAGCTATTTATGTGAAGATTAATTGAGCACTGAATGTTTCAAAACGAGAGATTTATCAAAAATGTATGGGAAAACTTGAGTTTTCGCTTTAGGTTTTCAGTCAAAGCCGATAATTTCGTGAAAACCGTGTTTTGGGTTTGGTGTGAAAGGCTATAAGTGTCTTAACGCTTTAATCAATTCCACAAAAATAGTAAAATGTGTCCTTTAAATAAATTCATACATTTCATAGTCTTTCTTGTGTGTCATAGTATTTTAAATTTTACTACATTCAATCTTTCAAGAAAGGGGTGTGCGGCATGAAGTTGGACATGTTGAAATTTAATAGGTTAAAAAAGACTAAATTTCACATCCACTGGAAATTTGAATTTACGTTTTTTTTGCATGTCAAACAATAGACTTTTCTCACTGACACAAAAAAACAACAACAACAAAACAATGTAAAAAGTGCAACAATCATTCCACTTTGTGTAGCTGAAACTAGAATAAGGTACTTCACCTCAGCCATTGTTCAATTTTATAGTCTCTCTGTTTCTATGCTAATGTTGAACGATAGATGCGTGAAAAAAAAGTTAAAAATAGGATACAAAACAAACAAACAAATAGAAATAATTAAAAAAAAACTGTTAATACACAAAGGTAGGTATAACTGTTTCGAAAAGAGTTTCCCTCATTACACATAAGAGAGCATCATCAAAAATCAAAATTATGATGTTCAACTTAAAAAAAAAAAATTTAAAAATTTAATATCTAAAAAAAATGCTGATGCCCGCAAAATTAGCACGCCTGTGTTTTCGCGAACTAACAGTGGAACAGAGTGTATAGGGTGTTTGGAAAAAATTCCAAAAAATCAAAGGTTGAAGATAAAATACTGAAATAAAATCCAAATAAAGTACCTAAAATACCCTACTTGTCAAAAAAAAAAATCAAAAAATTGTAGTTGAAAACATCCCTATGCATGTCCTATTCAAGCTTTAAACGCTTTATGCTTAAAATGCCTCTATTCAACATTACATAACAGCTATGAATAAAATTCCCACATTTAGAGGCATTGTAACCTTACGATGTCTCTAAAATATGTTTATGAATAAGGCTGGTAGTGTTTTCTATAAAAAAAAAACTTAAACATTTGCAGTCTTATTCATTAGAATACGCTAAACCAGTACATAGTTATGCAGTGCATAATGACTTATGCAGCCGGTATGCAAATCATAGAAATTTTCTACCCATTATAGCTATAATGTACTTATGTCAAAATAAAGTTTTCACGTGCATTCTTATTTTCTCTTTTTGATATACAAGAGAGTTTTACAAAAATGTGAATATAGCCCTGCTGCGAAAAATATCTTGCTCAGTCGACCTTCGTCGATCGAGGCAAGGCTGGCTTCCTTTCCACAGAGCATCTTCTTTGGTGGTTGGTGTATGGTAAAAAATACACTTTTACCCACCCTTAAAAAAAGACAAATTGATATGGCCGATGTCAAATAATTTTTCGATTCAAAATCCCTTTTGGCTCTATACAACTTTCCAACGCATTTATTAGCTTATGTTGCTGCTATGTAACGTAATGAATAAGCTTTTTGCGTCTAGAGAAATTATAGGGATAACATAGTCTGATGTACTCGTTTTTACTTAGAAACCAAACAATTTTTTTTGATAGGAACATTGAATCTTAAGAAAATCAAGAATCTAGTGGGCGTGGTCAGAGGACGAAAACGTGTAGTTAGGTATGGATTCATAATTTTAACTGTCATCTTCCTAAGGAAATATCTTGGAAATTCCAATTTTATTTATAAAAGTCAAACAGTTTTGTTTAAAAATGACCATCTTGTTTTTATTACAAAATTTAAGCCTTTTTGGGTTTGTGATCTTCCTTTGGATACTCACATTTTTTATTTCAATCTCTTTTTAACTCCAATATTTGGTGATTTTATTCCAACTTCTTAGCTCTTCTGTCTCACTATGAAATGGATAGATCTCCTATTGTTGTGACCGACGCGACGACAACTAGCGTCGGTTTCTCATTTACATTAGCGTGAATGAGAAAAAAATGGAAAAAAAAATGTTTTTAAAGTAGAAATAGTACGATAATTTTGCTTTCTGGTTGTCCCTTTGCTTGATGCTTCGCACTGTTAAGTGCTGCTAACACTCTACATTCAATGGTTTTGTGGCATTCGTGGAACATCGTCAACTTACAAACAAACACTCATGTTATGTTTGACGAAAGGCCGTTGAGCGACGATGATGAATGGTAGAAAGGGTAAGAGAAAAGGGGCCGATTGGGAGCAAAGTTAATGGATGTGGATACATAGATGATGATGATGATGGCTTAATGCTTGGATTGATGGCACAGCAACGAGTAAGATGATGATGACTTGTTGTTGAAGCGAACAAAAAAAAAATTAACATAGAAATAAGAAACAGAAAGAGAGACGAAGAGAATAAAGTAAGAGGTTACTACCGGCCATTGACTTTGTCTCGTTGATGACCTTGCCCGAAAAAGAGACAACAAAGCTTAAAAGAAAAATGAAAAGAAAGCCAACGCGAATGTTATAAGAAATTAAAACACAAAGCAAACCAAGAACATCATGTCAATGCGTTGTACATATTTGTAGGTACCTTCCTATTTACAGTTAGTCAATGACTTCTTTCTTTGTTTTAAATTAAGAAGGTACCTTCCTACCTATTGGCCATTGGGTTTATGAACATTTCATTCAAATATTTTTGTTCGTAGTTTTACACATTTAAGATTTAGAAGAGCGACTGACATTTCGCGAATTGTTGGCTGTTGTCATCGAATAGGTGTAACCTATACCTACCTTTGGAAAAATGTCAAAAGGTAGGTATCAGTTGTTTTTCGCATACCTTAACAAAAATATGACTATGGCGGTTTCTTGCTTGTTTTCATGCTCGATATGTTCTCGTGTAAATTGTTTGTCTGTCAAAAATTGGTATTGTACTGAAAGCCAGGACAAAGTTATGTGAGGTTGATTTCTGAAACACCCTGTTAACTCAAATAGATACTAAATAGTGTTTTTTTGTTTGTTTTTAAATGCACAAAACAAATTCTTATATCTACATTGCACATGGTTCTAATCAAACTTAATAATTCAGTTTCAGCACTAGTCAATTTTCCAAACACGTTCAATTTGAACAAAACGCAAAATTGTGTTTTTTTTTTTTGAAAAACGTATGTTCCTATTACAAAATTTTGAAAGATTCCTCATTTGCACACATTTCATTTCTGTTTTTTTTTTGCAAAGATTTATGAGATGAAGTGTGGGATGTGTTTTTTTTTAATTTTGTTTCAAGGACGACTGCATCGGTTTCGACACGACATGCATATCTTACGAAAAGAAAAGCATCGTTAATCGTGTTATACGAAAGTCGTGCCGTATTTTGTTTGTAAGTTACGAGTACATAAGTTAGCTTATACTTCTTCCGTATACCCACATATCTGTTGAATTTTATTAGTGATTTAAAAATAGATGTAAACAGATAGAAAGATGAGCATTTGTTAAATACGTTTCAGTATAAATTCGTATCTAGATGTGTAGGAAGACTCATCAATAAAAATTTGGTTGGCATCTGGGTCTCAAGTCTACTGCAGCATTCATAAGTTTGGATCTATGACAGAAGTCCCATCAAACATCTGTTGGTCTTCTTTAGATGAAAATAATAAATGTACTTTCTTCCTGGGTTCCTTTAAAGCTTAAGCTGTGAGCTTTTATCGACATTGATCAAATAATTTATAGGGTGTGTCAACAGAATGACTTATTTTGACAGATGAAATAGGTATATTGCATTTGTGTGCAAGTGTAACCTGGAGAACTGTGGGATTTCATATACTTGATGTGTTTCACAATATAATATCGCGGTATACCTCCTTATATATGGTCATTCATTTCGTGGTATTAATTCGGTAGCATTTTAATTTGACACCTGTCAAACTCAGCTAATTTTCAAACGTAGCTAATTTTCAGAAAATAAACAACGATTTTTCGAACAACATTTTCTTCAGCGAAGATGCTGAACATACCCTCACTCGGTATGTATGTAAAGAAACAAAATTGCCGCATATTGGGCTCAGAAAACCCACTAGTAATCGAAGATGTGCCGTTGCATGCAGACAAAGTGACTGTTTGGTGTGCTCTATGGTTGGAAGGTGTCATTGGTCCGTATTTTTTCGAAAATACCAATGGGCAGACGGTTACAGTCAATTCGGAACAATATGGTGGAGTGATTACCTATTTTTTTTTGGCCGGGGCTCGCGGCGATTGAAGATCATGACTTGGACGACAATCGGGGCAACAAGCCACACAACACGACCCATTATGGCTTTATTGTGGGAGAAGTTTCCTGCTCGCGTAATTTCACGTTTTAGCTACCTCAATTGGCCATCAAGATCATGCGATTTATAGGGCTACACAAAAGAATGTGCTTACACGAATATCCACAAACTCTTGAGACGCATTAAAAGCCAACATTACTCAAGATATGACCGACCTACCTTCCAAAATTTGCGAAAAAGTTGTTAAAAATTACCTGAAAAATATAGCATGCTGCGAATGTTTCCAAGGCGGCCTTTTAAATGATATTGTTTTTCACACTTAATGAAATAAAATTTTATTTAGCTTTACTCTGGAAACCGAAAAATGCAGGAACCTTTAAGTAAAAATTCGAATTTGCCTTTATTGGTTAAGATGGACCTTATACTCTCCTCGATATCTACCTTAAAAATTAATGAGGTGCAACCTCGAATAAATTATACACTCAATAAAAAAAAACATACATTCATACAAGATTTTTATTACTTTATCAAAACTACATACTTAAATTATTTAGCCTTGTATGAGTTAATATAACAACGCAACGGCCACACACTTGAATACCTCAATCATAAGAGAGGACAATCCAACCATTTCTGAATGACATTCCATTATAACCAGTTCACTGGGTGATTGTCTCAAAGAACACTATACCGACCACCGCCATCATGACCACTTATATTCCCTTAATCTGCATTTTTTTTTTTTTTGAAAAAAGCCTCTCAAAATAAATCTTATGGAACAACCTCGTGTCGAGAATTGAAATCAAACAGAGGCGCAGTCAAAACGAGTTCCACCGCACCAAGGTTACAACCGACGCGACTCTGTTGAATTTATATTAAACAACTTTCGTATAAATACCTAGTATACATACCTACTTACCTATGATTTCTGAGTAATTTTTTTGTGTATATATGCACACTTAAAATGGTTGTTTCATTTAGTCTAAATAAAGTGATAAGTTGGTGTAATTTATATACAAAACCTAAATCGAAACAACTTAAAAAAAAAACAACCCGACTGACAGACTGACCCATTCACATCGCATTAATCATGCATATGTTTACGTTATGGTTTACGACCTGATGTCATTTTAACAAAAAAAAACAATGTTTAATTACTCTTAAAACAATCACCAAAGTTTTTAGCTTATTTCCTGTCAAGAACCATACAACACAATAATATAGGTAATATAGCGCCTCGCTTATAATGTGGTATTTGCAGAATAGCATTTCACGGATAATAATTATTCATCTTCAATTTGAAACGAAACTGAATACCAAGAATCATCGTTGATTATTATTTGCGCTTTGTTTACATTTTGCCGGAGCCATAATATATTTTTTTTATGACAGGAGTGACGCGTCAACGATTGCTGAAGGTCATCTGACATCTTATGGTAGTAGTGTGATTTAACTCATTAATGCTCAGTTGCACCAAACACTTTTTAGAGTTTTAAAATTTTTGAAAAATATCGATTTACTTTTGTTAAGTATTTATGGTGAATTATTTTTTAGATATAGCTTCTGATAAGATTGGGTAAGGCATGATTGATATTTGGGATTTATATGAAATTTGTAATTATTTATCTTATGGGAACGTATCGGAATCCCGCTTTTCGAAAATACCGAAAAAAAAGTTTTAAAATCCCGTCTTTTTTTTTAAATCCTGAGCTTTAAAATTACGCTTATTTAAAATCGCGATCTATTATAATCCCGCTTTTTAAAATCCCGTTTAATCCTGCTTAGCCCGTTTTGTCTTTTGTTAAATGTTACACAAAAAACTTTGCCTCACCCAAAATCCTATATTGGGCCAAGTAGGGGGGTTGTAGGGGGGCTTACGTGCCGTCCTTCATGCACGGTGTGTTGATTCCAAAAGCGGGATAATAAGAAACGGGATTATAAGAGGCGGGATTTTAAAAAGCGGGATTTTAAAAAAGCGGAATTATAAAAAGCGGGATTTTGATAGCAGAATTTTAAAAATGGGATTATAAAAAGCGAACTCTAGCATAAAGCTTAATTCTGGATAAATAGATATTCTTTCTTTGTGCACTATGATTTCTCTGACTAAGAGAGTTTACTACAAGCGGCATTTTGGGACAAAAGATTAGACAACACAAAAAATTTCATCTGGATTAAAGCATTGAGAGTGCCAAGTTAAAGCATTTATAGTGCATCTTCATAATATCCCGAAAAAGTGATTGTATGTGATCTGGAGGAATAAATGGCCTGATGTCTTGAATTATCACTGCTCAAGGGTTTTCAAATATAAAAAAAAATTCGCTCAACCGACTGTGATATAAATCTATGATGCCTATATAGTTATTTGGACTTTGCAAAACCTGTTCAGAAATAGTGTGAAATTATCAAATTGTTTTCAAAAATGAAGTTGAATTTGCTAATTTTGAAATACATCTTGGCGAAACCGGGCATTAATAAAAATAATTATTGACAAAATTTAGAAAAAATAATAATAAACTGATTTATTATATTTTTATTACTGCGAATATCTAGATATCTTTGCATCGAGTTGGTCTCTAGGATTCTCTTTCTATTATAGAGACATATCCATTTATATCTGTATGCATGTATATAGTTGAAATATCTACACCTATAGATTTTCATTCAATGCCGGTGGGTTAATAAACTTGCTCTGACATAAAATAGACTTGCTAAACCCGATATGCTTATGTGCAAGCGCGATGTACCGCGCGCCGGGCGATGAAGGTGGCAACAATGTGTGTGGTTTGATTTGTATCTGCCCTCGCCCCCTATACTTCCAATTTGCCACCACGAGCTGCGCCGCGCCGCTGCTCTGTTCAAAAGAATGCCATGCCATTCGTTTGTTGCATCCACTTTTTACAAGGTAAACGCTTGCAAATGGTTCAATACAGCATGTTTTATACGGTTTTTATGTCTCGACATTTATATGTATATTATAGCCACAAAATTATTATTAAATGATTATTGCATAATTGCCACAGTTTCGAGTTATGAGAGAGTTGTACAATTTTGTAGCTGTACATTATTGAGTTTTATTTTTATTATAAGAAGATTAAATATTCTCAGAAGACAACAGCAACGATTTTGATAACTATTTTTGTTTGTGTGGAATTTAAGAGTTGGTTTTAATTATTTTTATTAAAGTTACGTGTGCGTGGTTCGAAAAAGACAAATAAAAGTCAATTTAAACGTCAAATGATCGTAATTTTTTTTTTGACGTTGCTATTGTCAAATATGTTCTCGTATGCAATCATCCCGGTTGCAGAAACTTTTCCGATAAACGTCAAATGAGCGTTAGGAACATAGTGAAGGATTTAAAAGGAGATCACCTAAACGGGTTAAATTTTTTTTTGTATTTATGGAATGTCAAATTTTTCAATAAACACAGCAGTTTCTTTTCTTGGAAGAAATATGGAACCTTTGTATATGTATCCATAAACAAAAATAAGTACATAAATGACATAATCTCAAAGTAATTTTTTTGACAAATGTCAAACCTAAAGTCAATCCATGAGTTGGTTTTATGACATCTAAAGGAGGAAAATCTAGAACAAAATTATTCACTCTCATCAAAACCAATGATTTAGGCAAAGGTTGCTGTAGTCCAATTGATCAGAATTTGATTCATATTTTGTTACTAAGGGGTCAGTTATAGTGATCAGGAAAACGGATCATGAAGAAGGAAATTAATACACCCACGCATACTCTTGCAAAAATGTGATTATCATTCTGTTTCGAATTTGTAGTCCAATAGAAATGGCGGCCGATGTTTCTGTTTCATAATTGAGTGTGTTTAACTATTATTTTGTTGTGCTGTGAACAGTGCTGCCAATTTATATCTATTTAGATTTTATAATAATTTTAACTTAAAAATGTTGGCACCTATACCTACATGTTGTTAGTTTGCTAAGTAATTTTTTTTTAAGATCAATTAAGCGAGTAATTCAATTAACCGAAACAAACAAGACGCAAAAGGGGAAGCCACAAGACATGTGCGAAAGTGTTTATCCAGCTTATAATGCCATCAGACAGATTAAGATCAACGACCTTAGACTTAAGCCAAATATTTCCTCTTTGACAAATAACGGTGTAAATGTCAGCAATATTATTATTTTTAAACAATCTAGGTATACACTTGATAGTATTTTCTCAAATTCGCTGTCACATTGCAACATAAAGTTAAATTACTATTAAAAGTAGGTAGGTAGGTATATGTACTTATTTCATATTTTAACACATCCTACTGGCAACTAGGTATACCTACCTATCAAGTGAATTTGTCATTTTATTTGTAGATTTTGAGTTGCGGTTTGTGGTCATCTCATCGTGTGTCAGCCTTCGTTAAACAGTTT
The DNA here is from genome assembly GCA_910595825.1 of Philhelius pedissequus. Classification (NCBI taxonomy): domain Eukaryota; kingdom Metazoa; phylum Arthropoda; class Insecta; order Diptera; family Syrphidae; genus Philhelius; species Philhelius pedissequus. Next base: position 244,168,367 of record OU343161.1, on the reverse strand, counting down.
CTTTTTTCTTACAAACTTACTTCCTTTTCCTGAAACATTTCAATGATGACGAGGTGATCTTCTTCTTTTCTAGTATAAAGGTACCTATAACATTCTACAATCGTGTATTGCAAAAAGAAGACGAAGCAACAAAGAAAAAAAGAAAAAATAAACGATTCTGCCAGGGAGCACTGGACTCAAGTGTCATCGCTTCATAACGGAACCAATGTAATCGAATAAAAGAATGGAGAGTCGATGAACAAATACAAAAAAAAACCAACGAAGACATTTTACTGGGTCTTCGACTTGGTTTCTTCTTCTCCCTTGAAGTCTTCGTTTATGCTTTTATGTATTCTTAACCCAACTCCTACTCTGTGTTGTGGCTCGTGCTTGGATTTTATGACATTTGCTTATTTCGTATGTAAAACTTATTCCACTACTTATTCCATTGCTTGGGCCGTGTGCAGTTGTTTTTTTTCCGGTTTCTGGAGACCCATTAGGATTTTCGAATTTTCGTAAGGTTCATTACTTTGCAGGTTAGTGAATCATTGGTGTAGAGTGTAGACTAAATCTTTGACATAAACGCAAAGGAAAAATCTTACGATCCAAGCTGTCAATTGAAGTCTACACTTCGAAAATAACTCCCGGAAATTTTCACGTTATAGATCCATTGACCCCAAAGACAATTTAATGTTGACAGTTAACAAATGGCGCGAAATTTAAAACCTCTTTAACTACTTGGTGGACGACGCTCGCAGTTCTTAGTTCGACATTCTATGCCTACAACCCGATTTTCTTATGCATAATAAAAATTACCTACCATGAATTAAGTAGGATCTAATTTAGCTGCATGACTTGTGCAATGTTCAAACAAAAACAACAAGTCATTTATAATATATGTAGGTACATACCTACAACTTAAACCAGACCAACGACAATATCACCTAAATGGTCAACGACTATAGACAGTTACTAGATCTTGAATTATATAACTTTTAAGTTGTAAGCTGCAAAAATTCAAAATCCGGTACAATAAGCAGCGGCACCTACATGTGGCCTGGCCAAGTGGCCGTCTAAAAATCCAAAATAAAAAAAACAAAACAAACCAGTTAAATGGGTTACAAGCGGTAAAGACATCTCTTGGGATCTGCGTCTGAATCACAAGCAGCACCACAACTGCAACTAAATAACTGTGCATGGATTAAAATAGAGGCTTAGTCTATAGGATTACTTAATACTAAACAAGTATGTATATACCTATTTCTTTTGCTTCTTCTCTACTCCTGTGGCCACCTTTTGGTTATACCTATGTAGGTATGTCTCCTTAAATGGTTTGCAACTTGCAAAAGGCGTTAAATTACAACCGCACTAATTAAAACCACCGCGGCCTGCCACAGACAACAACTTTCAAATCGACGTGATTTATTTAGGTTTTTTTTTTTTTTGGTTTTTGTTTGAGCAAAATTAATTTCGCCAGTCTTGCCGGTGTTGACTTTGATTTCTTTGTCTCTTCTAATGTTGAGTTTTGCAGACCTCCTTCTCTCCCACAGCGAATCACCGCGCTCAGTCACCACGTTGTTTTTAGCCAGCTGCCTGCATGAAGGTAGGTTGGGTGTATAAATTATAATATTTAATAACAGTGCCACATTCTTAAGTCATTTAATTTTGTTGATAAATTTAACAGGGTGATTCAAACAAAAAATAATTACCTTTTTCCACAAAATTATTATTAATTTAGTTAAAGAATTGGGTACAATTGACAGTTTATTATTGTTTTATATACCTAGTCACCGACAATTGTTACTGCTTTCAAGTTGATTCAATTCCTTTTAACGATCTTAAATGACACCTGTCAAAAACATGTTTGCCGTATCTGGGCGAGACATCACTTTCGAGGGGTTTGACACGAGTAGATCCATTCATATGTATATCTTCCATAACTTATCTATTATTTTATGAGAACGAAAATGAATTATGAAAATTGCGACTTTCTTATTTTTAAACACCCTGTTTAAGAGTATTGATTATGAGGCTACTTAGGTTATGCAGACGTACAGAAGTTTTTCTTGTCACATAAAATTAGCTATCGGTTCTTGGTTTGGCTGACGTGTCGTGCGAGCATAGTAAATTATAAACAAGACTTTGTACCTATATTTTTGAATTTATAAGATGTGTGTTAAGTAGATATATTTTTACATACAATGTATATACATCCATGCACATATTTTTCCAAGATATGTACATGTTGGGACATGATTGTATTGTACTACAAAATGTCACTTTAATGTTTTATGACAATCGAGATTTTATACCTTTTTTTTCCTTTTTGAAATCGTGATTGAATTTTGCAAGAGACATTACCTATTACCTATGTATAGTTATAGGAATTGTGATTTAATGTTTTTATACCAAAATACCTACAGAATTATAAATTTTGAAAGTGACAATTTTGTTTGCTTAAATATGTATAATAATGTATTTAATAGACCACGGGCGTAACATACATATATTTCTGGGTGCATGAATTTGACCAAATTCCCCTAGAAAAATATAATTTTCAGTATGTATGTGCTGAAAAATTTTATTAGAGTTGATAGTCATCGACCAAAAAATAGTGCGTCTTAGAGCGACACGATAGCATCTAACTGATGAGCCCAACTATCGTGTCCGGGCGAAACGCATTTTGGACTAAAAGTCATAAATAATTTCAATTTGATTTAATAGATATTATTAGATTTTTTACCGAAAAGAAGTTATAGAAGGAGATCGTACTCCTATAAATGAACAATTGTAACAAGATATTTCAAATGTAAAATATACACATATATAGGTACAGTATTTCACGCTTAATTGCGCGATCATATTTTCAGATTTTTTTGTACATATATATTTAATCAATCAATCAACCAAATCCGACTTAATTAACCCAAAAACTTTTTTAAAAAATTCATTAATTTCTGTCAAATAAACGGGAATGTAAGGTTTAATTGACGGAGGGGCAATTAACCGGGTAATAATGTATCTACATGTAATTATTTTTGAAGAAACTAAGCTTTCCTTATTTGCAAAACTGAAAATTGCCCAGAATTAATAACGAGCAGTTTTTCAAATGTCGAATGTTATAACCTTTTTACACCAAACCCAAAACACGGTTTTCGCGAAATTATACGGTTTTGGCTGAAAACCCAAAGCGAAAACATCATACATTTTTGATAAACCACTCGTTTTGATAAACCACAAGTTTTAAATAAAACCTGTCGAAAACATGTTGGATTTGGAGAATGAACTAAACAAACACACCTTGTGAAATATTCAGTGCTCAATTAATCGTCACATAAAAAGCTGATGGTGCTGCCAGTAAAAACGAAAAGAAAAACATCTGTCTGGTGTAATTTCAATTTCAATTCACAACGTATTTGTTCTTGTCTGTGGTGCCAAAATAATTAAAATGTCAAACGAAAACTTGTAAATGTTCGAGTTTTCGTAAACTTTTAGCTGAAAACCCGGTTATGGGTTTGGTGTGAAGAGCCTATTAGTTTGAAACACCAACATACAGAATGTTCTATTATTTTCCAATTTAACCATTATTCAAAAAAGATAGATTACACTTGTCTTTAAGGTTTACAGAATAAGCTAGTATTAACGTCGAGTCTTTGACTTCACCACAAAAATTATTTTCACTCTGTCACCACCGCCAGTGCGTTGTTCAAAAACTTCGTGTCAACGCATGTGTTAATGCCTTGGTAAATACAATATGGCAACATTTTTAATTGACAATCACAAGATGTGGCAGAATTAGAACAGTTTTTTACGTCATTTTTACGTCAGAGAGTCAATTGTTTTTGATTTCTTCAATGTTTTTTTTTGACTGAATTCCATAAACCATCACGTGTGCATTTAATGCAGTCATGAGTTCCGAAAATCGAAAAAGGAAATGATGGGAAAGTCAAGAGTTTCTTAACGCATCCAAAATGTTAGTTCACTGACATATAACCCATTCATTTGACATATGGCATGTTTTCATTTTTTATGATAATTAGGTTGAATCAGAATAAAACAGCTGGAACTGAAATGCCTACATTTGTTCTAAAATATTTAATCTGTTTCACGCTTTAAACCAAACAAATTAGATTAATCGAACCCGAAACCTCCGATTGATCTGCCATTGAACTCAACTAAGAAGTCAAGTTTAATGAACAAGTAGGTAGACAAAGTATATATTTCTTCTATTTCTTTGTCTTTCATTTGTTCGACAGTAAAAAAATTAAACAAAAAATTACCAAATAAAGACATCTTAATCCCTAACTAGAACTAGAACTGCCATGGCCATCATTTTCTTTCCACCTTCTCAGCATCATCAACGTCCTCATGTTTATATTTTTATTAACAAAACGACCATTGCCTAAAAAAAGGGGTGACGAATGACAACGAAGACCAAGCCGTAGATGATACAAGAAGAGACAAAAGACAAACCTCGACAACGAACAACGAAGGCGTTTTCTTGACTTTAACTTGTTTGTTCTTCTTCGGCTTCTAATTCGTGTTATTTGTGTTGGCTTTGACAGTGCCTTGCACTTATTTCCAAGAAATTCGATTTTATTTTGTTCGCTTTCTTTTTTTGAGTTTTTTGATTTCCTATAAAATTGCTGTTTTTATCTCAAACAAACAAAAAAAACAATGTCAAACAACCTTTACCTTTTTCTATTCTCTGGCTATGTATGCGATATATTATAGAACGAACTCTTTTCGTACGCTTGTGTTTGTGTTTTTTTTTCTTATAATAATTATCAACACAGATAAAGATAGTATAGAACCATCTCTTTCTGTCGAAAAAAATTCTTGTATATAATATTTTGCTGGTGTGTTGTTTTTTTTTTTAAGCCTGGGGGTGAATTTGGATTTGTATTTTATATCGCGCATCACTTAAATGTGTGTCCGTACGGTAGTATATACAATTCCAACAACACAAATACAGGCAAATCGAAATGTGACGAAATGTGACGAAATGACGACGCACGAGCAAGGTCGTTTGAGAACAAACTCAATCATTGCCTGAAGGTCGTCCTTTGGATTTTTGATCACGTGACGCGCTCGGAATTAAACGACAACTACAATGCATGAGTGCGATGCTCTTTCTTTGGTTGCTCTGTTGCCGTTGCTCTGCAGCTGGAAGACTCAATGACTGACAAAGGGATTGGCTGAGTGACTGCCTAGCCTATGATGACTAGACTACCTACTTGGGTTTACGCACATATCTGTCTGACTAGGTGTTTTTGACGATATTCATTTTTCCAAATTCACCAATACATTTTTAAGAAGAGGTCAAATCAAACACCAACAGTTCAACAACACGGTTTGTTTCGGCAGATGGAGTTATAAGCTGCAGATGAATTTTATTTTTGGATAAGGTTATTTCGGTGGCTGTTTTTTTGTCCCTTTCGTTTGCTTTCTCGATTGTACCTATGTATGTATCTAGTGTGTAGGTAGTATAATTTGGAAATAGTTTCGGTTCAATGAAACAAACATAGTGCATAGAAAAAGCGGTTGGGTACACATTGAGTGGGGGTTGTATATTTGTTTTGTGTGAGTTTACACAAAGTGAGGGGTGATTGACAGAGATGAGTAGTTGAATGGGATGGATACATTATTATAGTGGTTGTTTCGCGGAGTAATTGTTAAGTGTGGGGGCTGATGCCAAAGATGAAACTGGAGCTGAGTTTATTTGATTGCATGGCTGGGTTATTGACACTAGATAGGTACCTCTATATCGTCATATCGGTAGCAGAATAATTATGACGTTGTGGGTATTTATTTCAGTTAAGGCGGGTATATGTACAGTAACGTCTCTCTAATCGTGAACAAGCATTGCAAGTAGGTACCAATGTAATCATTGAAATATTCAGAACTTGATGCGATTTCTATTTTTTTTTCGTGGCGAATGGAATGTGAATTGAATTTATTATTTTTTTTGATATGGTATAGGTACCTACCTACATATGTATGTACATATGTCCCTACTATATTTCTCGCTAAGGGTTTTTTTTTATCTTCTTTATTTTTGTTTAAGTAGGTATGAGTGGAAACTCTAGCACAAAAGCAACAGCTTCGAATGTTATACAATTAAAAAATAGGTTTTTAAGGACTATTCACAATGAGAGCGATCTACGAACTAACCAATTTTCGTCAATTTAAAAAATTTCAACATTTCGTTAACAGAGTTTTTTTATAAGTTGCCAATAAAGTTTTATAACTAATTGATCATTCCTGATGTTTATGTTAGTCGCTCATTCGAACAATTTGTTCTTTGAAGTGTGGATGGTAAGTGGAACCGGAATTAGTATTTGACAGTTCGTAACAATCAGATGGCAGTTCGTTAAAAAATTTTAATCTGCTTTCATTCGCAGCAATTTTTCCTGAGAGCACGTTGAATTACACTAATTTGTTTGGATCATGAAATGTAAAAAAAACGCATTTTGAATTTGAACCCTTGGGCATATGAACCGCTTTACATTATTTTTGTAGTAGAGACTTATGTTATTCTACAAGAATATTCAAAAATACGTATTTCTCTTTAATAAATACATTTTTAATGTAGGTATATTCCCTTTATGTGAACTTTTCCCTAAAAATATAATCGGTCTATGTATTTGTAAATATAACATTATGATTCTTTCTTAAATCATTATAAGCATGTAATCCTTAAAAGACTAAATACATTTTTTTTTTGTTTTTTTTTCAGATATGGCGATTGACGTACGATTGACCACTTTAAGGGATTCGATGTTCTAGTAGCATCTCGCTGTAGAACACGTTTCTCATCAAAAGCAACAAACAAAAAAACTGCAGTGAGGATTTTTTTCTACAAAATCACATAGTAGGTAAACGCAACGCACACATGCGCCCACCACACTACACACAAAAGCAAAACAAACAAAATCACCATGTCATCATCAATAAAAACCGAATCATCCGTATATAATGCGGCCCACGGCAGCACTATCACCAACATCGTTGGTGTTCCACAATCATCATCGACAACATCATCATCTATCATTCGCAACAATGTCTCGGTGACAAATATCAAATGCGAAGAAGATCGTAACCACAGCAGCAGCAGTAGTAGTCCTCTGCGGACAACACTTCCATCAACTATTGTTACAGCAGCCTACTACAATCAAGGCAATGGATCCATACGGATTCCGGTTAGTAAACGAGAGGAGTCTGACTCGGAGAGTGAATTGTCGCATATTGAAAATCTTAAGGTCAATCGACGATCGGTCAGCCAAGCTGTGAAAAATGGCCCAAGGCCGATGTCATGGGAGGGAGAACTGTCCGACACGGAACCCGATACAATGGACACAGAGAACTCGACCAGCTGCGACAAGACCTTCCCGAATGCACCAGTGACTGTGATCAAAAACGATCCGGACCGTAAGCCCAATATTGATCAGATTTGCCTCGAGATAAATTCATCACATTACATTAACAAGAAGCCACAGAGTGATCCTATTAACCTTAAGTATGAGCCAGGACTTCTGGCCGATCCCACCGCCACCAGGAATTCGCCATTGCTGGCACGTTCTAAGACGACAGCCAATTTGTTGCCTACCAATCCTAGCCCCGATTCTGCCATTCATTCCGCGTACACGCACAGTTCTCCAAGTGAGTCGCCTCTGACATCCCGGCACGCCCCCTATACACCCTCACTGAGTCGCAATAACAGTGATGCCTCACACAGTAGTTGCTACTCCTACAGCTCGGAATTCAGTCCGACCCATTCGCCCATTGCTGGCCGTCACAATATGTACGGGAACTATAGTGGCAACTCTCTTCATCATTCCGTTTTATATCGACCGACAATCTCGGATAGCGGCAGCAGCGCTGCCAGTTGTTCCTCATCGGATCCACAGAATCTATCACAATCACAAGCCGCTGTTGTTGCAGCGGCAGCCTCTGCGCTGGCCGCAGCTTCCTCCACATCAATATCGGTGAATGGCACGACTCCGCCCGGCCTCAAAACCGAGGAGTTGCTCTTTGACAGTGAAGCCATACCATCGGCGGGCATTTCACGACAGCAGCTAATCAATTCGCCGTGTCCCATTTGTGGGGATAAGATCTCTGGCTTCCATTATGGCATATTTTCGTGTGAGTCCTGCAAGGGCTTCTTCAAGAGAACCGTGCAGAATCGCAAGAACTATGTTTGTGTGCGAGGCGGACCATGTCCGGTAACCATCTCAACGCGAAAGAAATGTCCAGCATGTCGGTTTGATAAGTGCCTGCAAAAAGGCATGAAACTCGAGGCGATTCGAGAAGACCGAACTCGCGGGGGACGCTCTACTTACCAGTGTTCGTACACGCTGCCAAATTCTATGCTCAGTCCATTGCTGAACAATGAACAATCCAATCAGCAGCTACAGCAGCAACAACAACAACAACAGCAGCAGCACTCACAACAGCAACAAAGTGGGTCATCTCGCATGGGAGTTAATGGCTTCGTCATCAAAACAGAGCAGCCAGACAGCAGCACGGGTGGAACATCGACCCCAACACCAGGAAGTAGCAACTATCAACGTTCCACCAGTCACGACATCCCCACCCTGCTGCAGGAAATAATGAACGTTGAACATCTGTGGCAGTACAATGCAACTGAATTGGCACGACTGAATCAACCGTTGTCGGCGTCGTGTACGTCGTTGTCGACGTCATCATCGACATCGGCAACATCGCCTGGTAATAATATTGCTTCAAATCCGCTGCTGGCCAGCGCCGGTCTCTCATCGAACGGCGAGAATGCAAATCCCGACTTAATAGCCAACCTCTGCAGAGTTGCTGACCATCGATTGTATAAGATTGTCAAATGGTGCAAGAGTTTGCCGCTTTTTAAAAATATTTCTGTAAGTTTGTTTTGTTCGTTGTTCTAAATCATAAATAATTTGTTGTTGTTTTTTTCTCTTCTTAGATTGATGATCAAATTTGCCTGCTTATCAATTCGTGGTGTGAACTTTTATTGTTTTCATGTTGCTTCCGATCGATTGATTCACCCGGCGAGATTAAAATCTCACAAGGCAAGTCAATAAATTTGGCTCGAGCCAAGTCGAATGGTTTGCAGGTAAGCTCGTAAAATCATTTATTTTATTTAAATTTATTTATTTGTTACACATAATATTTTAGATTTAGAAATTTTTTTTTTATTAGTTTGGTTTTGAACTTTGGATAGTTCACTGACATATGCGGGGCTTAAAAATCCATAATTTTGTTTCGTTTTTTTTTGCATTCAAATTTAGGTATACTTATTGATGATTTAACCTTGAAAGAACTATCATTGGGATTGGAATAGTTAATGACCAAAAAAGAAGATTATGGTTGGCCTGGATGTGAATCATATGAATTATTACGTGTTTGTTAATTAGTAACTTAACTTTCTAAGTATAACTTCTCTGATATAGATAAAAAGTTATTTTCACAAAAATTAGTTTCATATCATTTGCAAATGGCGTCAAATGTCAGTGTGCATTGATTTTATGTAGTACAAAGTAGCTGTGTTCACTCATTTTGTCAAAGAGTGGGGTAAAACTCTCAGAGAGCGACAAAAGGACAGGGACCCATTAAATAAATATATTAGCCATTTGTTTAAACGTCAAAATGTTTAGTAAAATTTGTTTACGTTCACAAATTTAAAGTTATTGCAAGAATAAGCCCGATCGCACGATAAACTCGATTATTTTTCAACTTATGACACACACACCTGTCAACTGACAGATGATGTATTGTGTTCTCGCAGTCCGTTGAAATATTTTACTCTCTCGTGAGCGTTCTCTTCTGTGAAAACTAGGAAAATTTGGTATACGGGATCAGGATTTGACAGTTTTTTTTTCGAAATTCATACATTTTCGAAGTTTTAGGAATAACTGGAACAGACATAGTAAATATAATAGAGAATTAATTCAGATTAGTTATTTATTTGATCAATTTCCGTTCTGTTGTTTTAATTCTTTATATGTACCTATATAATTTTCATTAATCAGTTTTACGACATATACATTTTGTTTAAGCGGCACTTAAGTTTTGGACTTAGCCCCGTGTGCTCATACTCAACTTAGCATTTATGTTCTACATAAGCTCTTATGTGACAGTTTAAGCAAAGGAAAAGGTAGCTTATAAGCGTTTTAAGTTGAACATAAATGCTTATGATGCGTATCAGCAAACGGTCCTTAGACAGTTAAGTGTGACGAGATACTGTAAAACTAAGTCGAAAGTGCTGATATGACAAGACAAGTTCCACTTATTTCGGTGCTTCAGTGAACGGGGAACTGGCATACAAAGCTTAAGTGAATGTTATTTCTTGTCAACAAAACTAGCACAGTATAGAGTAGACCATTGAGGGACTGAAGTGAAAAAATCTTAGAGCCCTATTAATAAAAAATGCTTAGTGCACCGCTAGTCTATGACTTTACTAAACCATAGAATAAAATGTAGTCTAAGGACTAAATTTTTCAATTAATACAAAAACGAACATAAGCTAATACAATAAGTATCAACTCTTATCTCTTTTTATTCTATGTCCCTATAAATTTTGTTCGCAATGTCAATTTTTAGTCCTTCACTAAATCACCGACTACGATGGTCTATGGAAGGACTAAGTTTGTAAATGTCAAATAGAAGAAATTCTGTTTTATTAATACCATTTCGCAGTTAGTCCACAGAATAAGTTAGTCGCTCATCATGAGAATAATATGTATGTTGAGAATAGGAATTTATTTGAGTTTCTTATTAATAATTAGACGAATTATAATTAATATTTTTATACATACATTTGAAAACTCAAAGAAATTATTATATAACATTAAGAATCTTGTATATTTTTTTTTCGTTTTGTTCGTATCAGTCGTGCATTGAACGGATGCTCAATATGACAGACCATTTACGACGGTTACGAGTCGATCGGTATGAATATGTTGCCATGAAAGTTATAATTTTACTTCAATCAGGTAAATATACATATTTAAAATGTAAAATTAAATTTAACATTTTTTATATCTTCTTTTAGATACATCTGAATTGACTGAACCGGTCAAAGTGCGTGAATGTCAAGAGAAAGCATTACAATCTCTACAAGCATATACCCTAGCCTTCTATCCTGAAATGCCATCGAAATTCGGTGAATTGCTACTTAGGATTCCGGAGCTGCAAAGAACGTGTCAGGTAATATTTATTATTATTTTTATTATTGCTTGCTAATGCCCTCGGAATTACTAAGCCAACTCGTTCATTGAACTTTACCTACGATTGATCCATATATTTTCAGTTTTCTTGACAACCTCTTTGTCACCTCAAAATGTTTTTTATTGTAAAGAATGCCGTATTTAAAACACTGGCAAAATGATAAAAAAGGCTTAATGTAAAGTTGTAAGTTTACCAATTCCTTAAAAAGTTTGAATGAATGCCCCTTTATAGCGTTTTCGTTTGGTAATTCACAAGAACTTTTCGGAATTCTCCATTTCGGAACCCTCCATTTGAAAAACGAACAAGTGGCAAGACTTTTTGATTCTGAAGTTTGTGTTCTGTTGGGTGTTCACATACATTTATATGTTCCTCGGAATATTGCTCAATATATTTCCGAAATTTTTCCACCTGGCATCCTTTACATTGAGTAAAGCCTTATGCGGTTTTCCATTGGTACAAGAACTTAATTATTTGTTGATACAAATCAGCCAAAAGACGGATTTCGACAGTTAAATCCTTCCATTGGGCAACAAAATAGATTTTTTTTGATTCTGAATCAAATTTGCAGATCCGTATTTTTCTGTGCATATACCCCTTACCAATACTACTAAAAATTAGTACAATTGGTAGTATTTAGTTTGGCAACTACCAGTTTCACAGAAACGAATATATGCCCATACCATAACAAAAATAAATCAATTCAAATCAACACCGGTTACACTCGGCGCGAAAAACATCACATTCTTAATTTACCATCCATTAGTAAAAATTCCGCAACGAATTCATCATCATCACATGACGTGATGACAAACAACATGAAGATGAAAAATTTGGGTTATGCGTTATCGTATCACGTTTTTGTTTCAATTTAAATTATGCTCCTAGTTGACCAAACGAAAGGACACTAGTAACTTTTTTGAAATGCTGTTCTTTAAATCAATTTGTGTAAACCATTTAAAACTTTTCCAGTGCTTTAATTCGTTGCATTAATTCGCCTAATATTTTAGCACTATTATACCAATAGGGTTATGACAAATTATTAAAAACAATTGGTATAAAATTCCGATTCGGCAATTGGATTGATTTATTGAATGACGTTCCTAATATTTCTTCAATCAAGCACACGTAAATGTGCGAAAATATTGTAATATGATCCATTAACACGAAAAATCCCTTAATTTTCTGAAGTCTGTTACGTTCATGTCAATATTTCAAAATATTTCTTTAAATTTCCTTGAAAGGCAACTACGAATCGCCTAAATACACATTATCCGGTTTGTTCATCAATCCTCAGTAACGGTACATTCCACTGGTGCAAATACGATATAGAATCCACCTCTAGAAATATTTTATTACTCCTAAATTATTAAATACTCGTATATACAAAAAAATGATTGCATATAAATATATTTTTTTGTTTTATTTTCCAGCTTGGCAAAGAGATGCTAACAATAAAATCTCGTGACGGTGGTGATTTTAATTTACTCATGGAACTTCTACGCGGAGAACATTGACAAAAACTCAAGCAACCTCTGAGGTATCATGCATAAAGTTAAATCCCGCCGCGCTGATGTCGTCATCACCATCACTTAAAAATATGATCCACCTTCATTATTATTATATTTAAATATAATTTTTCTCATGTGGAATTGAAAATTGCATGCAAAACAAAATTAACGTGCCTAAAATTGAACAATTACAAAAATAATAATAATATAAATATATAAGTTTTACACTAAAAAAAAAATCATTCATTAAATCGCCAAATTTCTGTCTATTTTTTGTTTGTTTGTTTAGCCTTTAAACCTAAAGACGTAAACAGAATAATTTCTGAATAGAACATGCATGACTGTAAAGATTAACAAAATTTAAAAAAGGACCCTAAATAATAAGCCTATAAAGTGAAGCAGCTTTACATGTTCCAAGGGAATTTAAATTAAAAAAAAAAAAAACAATAAATCAAACCCAATTAATTCCAGTGATACTCTATAAAAAAAATCTTTTATTCAACTTAACTATTCTGTGCAAAAAAAAAGTTAAAAAAAATATATATAAAAAATGATATACTTAATTATAAAAAAATTAAAATTAGTTTTAAGTATCTCTCCCACGATGGTTTAAAAAAAATTGCTTTAATTATATAATTTTTCTTATTTTTAAACACACACTTAGAATGTAATATGAAATCAGAATTTCGTCCGTAGCCTTAAAAAGGAAATTAATGACGATATGTTTTTTTTTTTAATTTAATTTTTTTGATCAATTAGTAAATATTTATTTTGATTTACATGCTTTATATATAAATATTATTATTTCTTATGTTTAGTTGATAGATTTTTTTTTGTAATATTTTACATAAAATACACTTAATATGTATGTAATCAAAATTTGAGTTTTGTTTTTTTTTTCATTCTTTATAAAAAAAATAATGTTTTTATTTTAAAGTTTATTATATTTTTTTTCTAATTATTATCTATATTTAAAAAACAATGCAATAAATAATATTGATAAATATAGTTTTAATTTTATAAATTGTTGTTGTGTATTTGTTTGTTTCGTTATTTGGATTTATTGAAAAAGTTTTTTTTTTATTTATGTGTTTTGTTGTTTATTGATAATGGCTTTTTTGATTGCTAGCATGCTTATTACATTTGACAACCAAAATTGAAATTATTTTTAAACTTAAAGCTTGTTGTTTTGTTTTAATTTAGAATTTAACATGAATTTTGTTTTTAGAAATAGGTTTTGGTTAATTATCGTATGTATAACTTTTATTGTAGTGTTTGTTCGTTGCAAAAGTAAACAAAAAAATAGAATTCTCATAAATCTACATATATGGCAAAAACAAATTAAACATTTCTGAGCTTAAATTTGTGTAGGAAAAAGTCTCTTAATTTCTTCAAGTTCTTTTTTAAGTGAAACTAATTTTTCGTTCATTTGTTGAGATTACAAATATCCCAGTTGGTAACTCACTAGACACATCCAAGAGTTGAGATGAGACACTAAATAGAGTCGTTTCCAACTTTTTTGGAGAAAAATTTGCGTGTAAACAAAGTTAGATTTTGACAATTTTAAATTTAACAAATTAAATATACCACAAGATTTAAAGAAACAAAAAACAACGAGGAATTTAAAAAAAAAACAGTCGGACTCAAATATTTCTACATTTATGTAAATCTGGGTGTTTCAAATGCCGTTTTTATTAAGCTTCATCCGTGTCAAAGCTACAATTGTTTAATGTTCTTAAACACAAGCTGCAAAATTAAACTATTGTGTGTGTTCGCATAATGCAGTTTGCAACAGTCAAATGTTCGAAAACATTATCTGCGCTGCAGCTGTGCTTAAAAGCATCACAAAAGTTTGCATTTTTAGAATATTTTGTTCTATTATTTCTCACTTTTAACAAATAAAGATTTTCGATTAGAATTTTTGGGATTTTTTTAACAGCATCCATCTAGTTTTATGGTTCAATCTTGTTCGAAAACGTCAATTGCACTGGCAATGAAATAATTTGACGTTTATCAAAAAGAGTGAATGTTTGACAATTGCAGCAGTTTTGTTTAAAAAAAAAAAAAAGGAAGATCATTTCAATTTCATTTCATCAAATTGTATGTAAATTAATGTTTTCGATAACATCTAAGTTTGCTGTCATTGATTATTTATAGGTACGTTAGAATAGTAGTAGTTTTGAAATCGTGTTTTCCTTGTGGAACTATAGTTTACGTTTTCGCTTTAATAGAAATTTTCATGTATGAATATACATATACATATGTATATGAATGTACAATGCCATTTTAAGAAAAGCTTTCAATTTCGTTAGCTATTTTGTCATTTTCGTGATAGAAATTCTGGAAACTTTTGATAGTTAAAAACCTTCTTTGGGGACAAATGGGTAAATTTCACGTCTAACAAACCGCCATTTTTCAGAATTTTGGGGCTTATTTTTATAAACCAATTATAATCGTATAACAAGAAATGGTTATAACATGAAAAGAGCATACCAAACAACATTGAAATATGGCGATTTATCGAAATACGGAGTTATTTTTTTGAACCTATCAAGTTTACACGTTTCGTAGGTCTCAAAAAATTTCAATATAGGTGCCTACATTAAAAATTTGAAACTTAATCTTTTGGTTCTGTATATACATACACATTTTTCGTGGGAGAGAATATTTTTTCTAAAAATTATTATAAAGCAGAGAATTCTTCATGTTTAAAATTTGGTTAAGAAATATCTTGTCTATCAAAGGTTTTCAGAAAGGAGAACTGATGATTCGATTTTCACATGAATGTATGTATGTATGTGTATACATATGGCTATATAGGGTAAATATGCCTAACTGTTTTAATTTAATATATATTCCATTTATGTGTATAACCCGCAAACCTGTGTGTTAATAGACTTAAGTTATTTTTTTGCATATGTTTTACTAATTTGCAAATTGTTTTTCTAGGTGTATGTCAACCTTTTTTTTTACCAAAACAATATAAATCTAATGGGATACGATATAAAAAAACAATGTGCCTTTATGAAATCAGTATAATCATAAAAAAAACTAAAATCATATAGACCCAAGGAACGAAAAGTTGAGTAATTAAGAAAAAGGCAGTTATCATTAATTGTTTTTAATAGCAAAACCAACCTAAATGTTTATAAAAGAAAAAAAAATGCAGATACATAGTAAAAACTTTAACGTCAACAACCCACCCCGCTCCTCTATATTAATATAACAAAATAAAGACAACGTATTCTTAGCTTAAAATAAAAAAAAAATCTTATAAATAATAAATAAATACTTTTCGTAATTGGAAATAATTTTGATCTAGAATTCAACAGATTTGTTTATAATAGATGACCATTCACTAATAGGTTAATTATATAGGTTATTATAAGAGCTATTAACTAAACTATGTATGTACATATTCTAAGTTCATTACATCATACATGGATGTGGAGGAATAAAAGAAATTTATTCATTACGATTAAAATAACAATTTAGATAGTAAATTCAAACAGTAATTTTTGTTTCTCATATAGCCTTGTCAGAGTAAGATAATCTGTTTTTATACTAGAATTTCCATTGTCCCATTATGAGCTTATAAATTAGGTATATTTATTAATCCAGTGAAAAATGGTATATGAACGTTTTCATTAAAAAAGAGTGAAACAATTTTTTAAGAATTGCATGAAGCTTGTGAATGAAGTTAACTTTTTCCCTAAATTTCAACAACTTTTTGTTATTCACGAACACATATTAATAAAATTCTAAATGCAACTTTATTTAACCTACATTTCGTTAAGATTTAAAAAAGGTTATAAATATATACATACGTACATGTATACATGTGTCGAGTTTTGTCAATTTTCTAAGAACAGTGCTTTTGGATGTCCAATGGAAAACCACATATAGGATTGTGTTGGGAAAGTTAGTCAAGAAATATCTCCCTTCATTTGTGTCAAAATCATCAGCTTGTGCAATCAATCTACATGATAAAGACTAACATGTTCCTTAAATTACTATGCAATTTTGTATAAATGTCGATTTGTAATAAATTTTATAACAATAAAGTATTGAGGGTACTTTTTTGTAATTTCAAAGTGGAAAATTATTATCTGTCTCCTTACTCAAATTTGGTTTCAAAGAATACATTGACGTCATATGAACGTGTCCAATCGCATTTGCGTAGAGGATTTAGCTGTTTTCGATTCGATCCGAAAGCGTTTCCTATAATGTCATTAGGTTTAATGTCACTTACTGGAAATATTGGAAGTTATTCGGATATTATTAAAAAAATTAAAAAATGTGATACATGTAAAAATTCAAACAAACAGAATGTTAAATTTCTCTCTCTTACGTTATCAAAAACATTCCATATTTGAAAAGTTTGATTTCGTGTATTCATATAAAGTTTTTCGTCGAATTACTTGTCAAAAGCCATAAAGCCCGAATGAACCAGTGTGTATGTAAAATTAAATAAATAAAAAAGTTAAAAAAATCCATATTGATGCGATGTCGTCATTTTTGAATTTTCAAATAGACCGATTCTGTGATAGGTTTTAAGATAGAGCTCTTAATTAGAATCGATCATCTTTATTTCTCTGTGTCCTTCATTTACTACATAAAAAATAAATTATCCATAACAGTTTCATTCATATTTTTTATTTTTGTTTTCATAAATAATTCTAATGAAATGAAAATGTACATTTAAAAGAAAAACTCTATTTCATTAACAAAAAACGTTAGAAATAACTATAAAGTAAGTACCACACAAACAAAATATTAAATGACTGAAAAACAATAATGTTTAAATTTTACTGTACATACAAATTAATTTTCGTAGATAAATAAAATGAAATAAAAAAAATATCTTGCAAAATTTCTTTACAAACAATATAAAATAAAAAAAAATTAATAAACATCAAATATTTTGTGAGAAAATTGTACACACATTTTTATAAGAAAAAATAAAAAAATATACATTAAGTAAACAAAAATGTTTGTACTTATTATTGTATAAAAGAAGAATTTCATACTTTATTATAGTATTTTATAATTATTTAACTTTTTTTACAAAATAAATGTTTTCTATAAAGTTTAACAAAACAAACGTTTAGAAATATGTATAATGCAAAATGACGATTTTCCAATGTACATTAAAAAAAGGCAACAATTTTTTATAACTTATATATATTTAAACGGGTGTACGTGAGGGTACATAATTTGTATTGATTCTTGTAAAAATTTGTTAACATTTTTACACAACTGAAAATCAATTTTATATACCTATATATAGTTATATAAAAAAAAATAAAACTACAAAACAAATAAATTAATTGCAAATTAAATTGTTTTTTTTTTGGAAGAACACAAAAAAAACTTTCCACAGCACTGTTCAATTCAAATAATTGCACAGATTCGGAAGTAGAAATCCATGTGTGAATTAGAAAACTGGCATAAAAGTTACATACAAACGTCAAAAAATTAGTTTTTTTTAAATTTTACTGAATCTAGTAAAGCTAATTTTCCTATTTTAAAATTAATTTCTAATATCTCTAGCATTTAATAGACACCCTTATGCCTATCTATACATGCCTGCACATGCACAATCTCAAACATGTACTTTCGCGTTACTTCCACACATTATGCGGGATATACACTGTTCAATTGCATGAATAAAAGAAAAAAAATTACAACACTTCTTTGTTTTTCTTATTTTATTGACATCATATGTGAAACAAAATCAATTAACCCACAAACAACAATAATTTGCGGATTTTGTTTCACATATGACGTCAATAAAATAAGAAAAACAAAGAAGTGTCGTAATGTTGTTTTGTATGAGAGTATGTATTCGTGAAAATAACTCACCTATACATTGTGTGTGCTCGAAGCAAAATCAAAACGTTTTGATTTTTATTCAATCAACCAATACACTCGCATATGCATGACATGCATTTGAACATCGTATATCCCCCATTAGAATACAAACTGCATTTATTTCTAGTCATTCGCGTGGTTAGGTTATGTCTGACGAAAAGAGATGAAAATGTAAAATTATGATAGTGCAGTGAAGTTTATAAAAAAATGTGAAATTATTGAAATTAAATGAAACATCTACTTAATTTCGGACTTCAATATTTTATTTTTTAATTAAAATTAGGTACTAATCAAAAAGCATCCATTTTTTCGGACAAATACCTTCTCGTATGAAGGATCTTAAATTTTTAACCTCAAATTGAGGTAATTGTTCTAGAAACATGAAAAACAAAAGACAAAAGGTAAGAAAATGATTTGATTTATCATTTATTTATCATTTATTTATCAAAATTTAGCATTATTCATTTATTTTACTCTCAAAATGTAAATTGATGAAATGAACATCGATCTTGTTTGCCCGTTTCGTTGGTTGACTTTCATGTGCTAATTATTTTGAATAGGTTCACATACCGTTCTTAGTAGATTGATTATTTTGCAAAGCACCCTTCTCATACATATCTAATGACAATGAAGAAGATGTACTCAAATCACTCCACGAATCTTCTACGACGATCTTTAGTTCTTATCTAAAATTATTTGTATTTCTCGAACTTTATTTTCATTCAGACGTTCTAAGCATCCGTTAAAAAATACATCTGAAATAATTTTCCTGGTAAAAATCTTTTGTTTGGTAGACAACTGGTTGTATTGCGTGCTCCATCCTTTTGCCAGTATATCAGCATCGTCTTTGGAACTTTTTGAATGGTCACAAGCACAAGTCATTTTTATAAAAGTTTCTTTTTTTGGTAATGTTCCCTTTCGTTTGGACGGGCCTGGTGTGTTTGAACTTTTATAAGTCTATGAAAAAAGAACAATTTAAAATTATTATCAAATGAATTTTACATATATGTATGTACATACTGTACTAAAATTAATAAATTTGTATTCATAATCGTAACTTAACACCGTAACACCTATAGGTACTATTTTATTTATAAGATAGAATAATAATTTCTTTATGGATTTTTTATACTTACCAATTGTGTTGGTTGTGCATCATTTTTTGCCACTTTTATTTTTCTTACTATACCAATTTTTTGGTCTTCGAGAAAACTTAAAAGATCATAGTACCACAACGTGGATTTAAATACATCATTTGGTCTAGTAGCCGATTTTAGGGATTTTTTAGTTCTTTGTAAATCGCGACGATAGTTGCATCGAAACGTATTTATTTTTCGAATGACTTTATCACGATTAGCATCGGGATCTATTTCTTTAAATTTATCAATCATTTTTTGGTAAGCATTTGCCTTTGAAAGTCTGTTGTTGTATTCTTCACTTTTGATTCTCCATAAAGCTGGAAGGCTTTGATATAGCTCGAGAAATTCCGTCCAAAATGTTATACTCGAACTTGGCGACATTGTTTATGATGAGGTGCATATGTAAATGTACAGTATTCTTCGATAAAATATTTTCAGGTTACTGTGCTATTTTCAATTTACCACATTCTATGCATGAACAAATAAGTATGTATGTATTAAAATATTATGGAATTACTCATGCAGCATGTACAACCACACAACATTCTCTCAGTTTGCATGTACAATCTATACTGCGCATGCAGTCAGACAATTAGCTTCATTACCCCGAGCGTTTCTGAGAAATGACTCCCGTTTAGGTTGGTGGCACATTCGATTCATGTCACCTAGCAGTCAGAGACTGAAACAAGAAAATGGGATAATTTTCGTATTAAGTCCATAACTTCATGCTAGAATGTGCTTTAAAAAAAAAAGATTGCATTTATCCAAAAAATATTTTTGACAGTCGCATTTTAACCAAGTGTTTTCTTTTGGTCGGCCGGAAGCATTCCAAATGATTACGAAATTGTTCGTTTGGCACTAGATGACAGTTTTTCTTCTGAAAAGAAGGTGAAATCGCTTCACACTTTAAACGTCAAAATCGTGAAATGCCCTTTTTTGTTATTTAATTTGACGTTTCACAAATACAAAGAAAAACAAATTTCAAAACCAACAAAAAGTATTGAATGGTCGTTTTTTTCGAATCGGAAAGTAATCCCTAGAGAGAGTGAGAGAGATTGGCCCTAGATTTTTAAACAAATTTTCGTCTTATTTAATTGGTAACTCGAGCGACCAAAAAGAAAATGTGGAAATGAATAAAATAAAATTTAAATATTTATTTATTTAATGGGGGTTTCCATTGGTAAATTAAGAATTTGATTTTTTTTCGTGGCGAATGGAAAGTTATTTGATTTTGATTTTCTTTTGTTATGTTGATGGTGTATATTCGCGTCTGTGAAACTGGTAGTTGCAAAAATAAATGCTTTCAATTGTACTAGCGTTTTGTATTGTTAGTAAAAAGAGGAATAGATTCGTCAAAAAATACGGATTTGCAAATTTGATTCAGAAACAAATAAAAATCAATTCTTTTTGATCAATGGAAAAACTGTCAAAATCCGCCTTTTTATAGATTCGTATCAAAAACGAATTTGACTGTTGACCAATGGAAAACCACATAAGAAAAACTTTTCACTATAGAACCATTTAGTTGCTTGGCAAATTTTTGATGGACCATTTTCTAATTTTAATTTGAGCAACTATTTCAACCATTATATGCAACTATAAAGTGTCAAGCAATTCAGTAATGATTTTTGGAAAAAAAAACGTTCAGACTTTTTATCGCAAGTCCAATAACACTGAATACATGAAAATAGGCTGAAAATGCGGCTATAAATAAAACAATCGCTACACTCTACAAATCCCATTATCCTATTTACAAACAACAGAAAACTCTGAACGCAGGATTGTACCCATTTCTCAATCAATTCCAGAAACATCAAAATTATGTTGAAAAATTCAATACCAATTCCAAATTATTCCCACAGAAATCTATTTCTCTCTTTTCAACCTATACGTCCTATACCTCACTCACTTAACACAACTATGGATATCTCATAAAAAAAACAATGGAATTCTCTCTTCATTGCTTGTTTTGTTATGTTGTTTTATTCAATTTGTATGAGTTTTTTTGTTGCTTCTCATTTATCTATCACACTCTTGCATTTATGCTTGGGTCACTCTCGCACTATATCTATCACACATTTTTTTCTTGTATGCAATTGGATTTTTACTTCTTGTTTTTCTTTCTGTTGTTTTTCAACATCTAAGCGAAAGAGCATAGACCATAGAGCAAAGGCAATTTCAAGCAAGGCAAATCAAAAATTTGTTTCAAAAACCAGTTCAAATCGAAACATCACTGCGTGTGGTGGATGCGTGTTGCTCCTTGGTAAATTCTTTTCAATTAAATTTTGCACAAGTTTGTGTTATTTTCTTCTTTTTTTTTTATCAAGAAATGAAATAAAATCAAAGAAAAAAAAACTAATACTTATTTCGTGGCCTAGAATAATAATGAAGTACTAAATGTGAAAGGTTTTCTCAGTATTAGTAATTAATGAAATTGTGTCCGTCGTGTCTGGTGTGCGGGTCGGTCGGTACCTTCGCGGACTCGCGATCAGCTGTCAAAATTATAACATATCCTCTCTAGCATTTCGTTGTAGTACTATTTCGTATGTTAATTACCGATTGTTGTTAATTGGCAATTTATTTTTTTTTTGTTAATTTAATTTTATTTTCTTGTATATTTGCTGACTTAAGCATCACCTTAAAAAAGAAAGAAAAAAAAAAACTAGTGAAAGGAGAATAAATCATCGTCCTCGAATAGCTGTCACCTGCAGCCGCGTCGCGCCTGGTCGGTGATGTAAGGGGTCAAACAGGGACTAAATAAAGCAGCCTTGTTCGTCTGATGTCTGTCTGCCGTTTTATTATAATAAAATTCAGTCCATAAGTTAATTTATATTTCAATCAAAGTGAATTTTCCAACTAAAAAAAAAGTCAAAGCCAATTCGCAATAAATTTGTAAAAAAAGAAGTGAAAGAAGCAAATAAGTATAAAAGAAAAATACAAGAAAAAATCTCTTTGTAAAAAATTCTCTCTGGAGTATTTTTGTTAAATGGTGTAGGTGTTTTTCATTTCGTTCCGTTTGGTCTATCTCGCTCGTGAGCCCAGAAAATTTATAAAATATCCTAGAATTTGCGTGTGTGTTTTTGTTTTAATTAAAAATAAAAGTGTGGGCTGTGTGTGGAATTTGTTTTTGGATTACATTTCTCTTCGTTTCGGTGCGGTTGTACTTTGTTTGTATACTCTTTTGGCGTACATTGACATTTGTCAAGGTAAGTTAACATTATTTTCTATTTTGTATCCTTATTTTTTTTTGTTGATGTACATAATATGGAGTTATTAAGGCTGAGGGTGGTGCCTAAAAAAATGGACAAAGTGTGGGGTTGGTGCTGTACATTTGTACACCCTTCGCTGCTTCAATATATTTTGATTATTTGTTGTGTAGTCTTTTTTTTTTTACTATCGATATATAATTATTTTCTATCGCATAGTGCGCCATGTCCTAGGTTATGTCACATTAGAACAGATCAAATAGGGAAGTAGGAGTAGGTATATGTTGTGGGAAGTCAGAATATCAATAATAAATTACTAGCTTATTGCCTACACAGTATTTATGTACCTACACAAGTTATTTTTAAACAGCCATTATTTTGAAATTAAAACCTTGAGTCGCAGTCATACGATACCTTGCAGGATTGATACATAGGTATCTACAATACATTAAACATTTCAAAAAGAATAACTTATAATGGCGCCAAACGTGGAATGAGATAGTGTGTTGATTGAAGAAATTCTTACATTGGCGCGCAACGTGGGATTCAAGGAAACTAGAATAATTATGCCCACTTTAATTTATTTTTGTATAAAATTGCATTCGTGTTGGACTGACTGAGTGAACGCTCTACAAAATCTACACTGCTGGTCCTGGAAAGCTGATACTGGGCTTGCGCTTCTTATGTATGAGGAGTCAAAACTCTGAGCTGTGCGAATACGCAAAGGTCTTAGAATTGTAGGCCCCAGGTTAAAACTGATTTCAATTTTGAATCTAGTTTATCAAAGCTTAAAAGTTAAGACACTAGTAAAATCCAATTTGATAAGTTTTAAATTACACCTGAGTGGCGCCCAACTCAGGGGACGTTATGACGAAATATTCAAGTCGTTACTCCACAGCTTAACCAGTAAAATATTTTATTACCAATTCAAGTCAAAACCCTGTGCTGTGAAAATACATGTAAGGGGCTTAGAATTATAATAGGCCCCAGGTTAAAACTGAATTCAATTTTGTGTCGACAACTTTACTTTCATATTATAAATGTTAAAAGCCTGCTGGACTCCAGCTTATAAAAGCTTAAAAGTTAAGACACTAGTAAAATCCAATTTGATAAGTTTTAAATTACACCTCAGTGGCGCCCAACGCATCGGACTTAAGAGAAAATAATCAAGTCGTTTCTCCACAGCTAAAGCTGTAAAATATTGCTTATCAAATGTTGAATAACAATGCAGTCTTCTTATGTCAGACTAAGTAAGCTTTTATGGAGAGAATGTTGTTGCATATGTGACTAAAAAAATGGCTTTTAAAAATGCAGCAACATACAGAGTTGAACTTGATCGATATACTGAAGTTTCGCATACTTCTGAAACTAAATTCTCCAGTTCGTGCTGATTTCTTTAAAAAAAAAAACAATTAAAATAGCATAAAATATTTGGAATGATTTTGGTTTAAATCAGAAACTATTTAAAATGGCGCCCAATGTCAGACTCAAAAGAATAACAAAATATAACGGACTGGAACATTTTGACTTTTACAGAAATCAAACGACATTATATGGCACAAATCATTGTGTTACAAAATGAACCGAGAACGTTAAGACTAGGAATAAATTTATTAAATTAATCTTAAATTGTTCTGTTCATATTTAAAGCACAGACAATATTCTCATTAAATCTGGATATGAATTCTTTTCTATTATACAGCATAAAACGTCAAAAACACATTATCTCCTTAAATTAAACGAAATCTCTCACATACAAACATGAATATGCATAAGATAGCCAATTAATATAAAACATCAATCATGTCATTTTCATACAATATACAAACATCCGCTAATTCTTTGAGTTTGCAGACAAATACAAAAATCAAATCGCCCCAACCACACTTAAATTTACTTCAAAATGAAAATCGTGTCAAATTGCCATCAAAGTAATGATCTAATGCGTTTGACGTATTGATTTTGTTTAAATGGAAATTTATTTAAGTTTGAATCAGGGCCGCACCAATATTTGAAGGGGCCTGAGCTGTATTCGGTGATATTCATATGACTTTTAATTAAAATGCAATCACTTTTGAAGAATGTATTTCTTTTTTTTTGCTTGATAGTCAATTGAAAAGTCAATAAATTAGGGCCTTGATTTGAGTGGTGGTTTGTTGTTCTTATGATTGCAACAACGTTGAACACCTTAAATAATATTTTCTTTTTATTTCATACTTCTACAATTTTAAAATTATTTGTTATTCCAAGTGGCGCCCTAATATCCGAATCAGAGCCTCTGTGCACCACACACTTTGCACATTAAAACAATACCACCCTGTCCGAACTAATGTACATTTGTATATATTAAAGTTATTTATCGTCTTACAGTCTTTTCTTTTATCCACAAACATGACCCCTGCATTCCTCCTACAGTTTGCAAATATCTACTTTGGGGAAAATGTTTACAAACTTTCCATAAACTTCACAAATGCAATGAAGGGAAAAAAAATATGTTTTGCCTCATCGTTATTGTCATCGTTGACAAGAGCCAGAAATGAAATCAAAAGTTTTCTGGCAAGAAATCATTAATAGTGTACTGTACAATATACCTGCTTGCCGGAGTGAGTCAGACGAAGATTGAAAATACACTTCCATCCTAAGGGATATATAGCTACTGTTAGAAACAACCACAACTTAATATTAACATGCAAACAAGTTGTGAAAAGTAAAATAAAGTTTTTTTTTCCAATTTTTTTTCTTAAGTTAGAATCCCATGAAAATTCATTGAATAAATATGAACATCCGCGAACATTGCCGGGGAAATATTTGTATATAACTAAACACAAACAATTGTTTGTGTGAAGTATTAAAACATGGAGTATGGAGTAAAGTTTTGAAATTATAAACTTAAGAGATACACATTGCATGGATTTGATTATTATGTTTGTTGAAAAAGAAAAACTTTTTTGCGAAAACGGTGCTATGGGGGCGGTGCAGCGCTCCTGGTGAAGACGCCGAGGCACACAGGAGTATATTTGCATACAAAAACTGGACAAAAAACATTTCCCAATTTTAAAATAATTGAAATGTGATTTTTTTTCTCATAAAACAAATTAAATGTACTATTTTAAATTTGTTAATACATTTGACCATGGGATTAGGTTAAAGCCATCGATTGCGAATATTAAATTCCTTTGTTATCAATTATTCTTGTATTAATCACCCTTACCCCAATTAGATATTCCGGTGCGGTGCCAAATACACAATTACAAAATCTGTGAATCCCCATACAATTTATTTCCCTTGCAAATATTTTTTGTTTTCTATCTGCATTAAATTTCATAATTTTCGTAATGATATTTCATCGAAAAACCTGCGAAGAATTTACAGTTAAAACATTTGTAGCTGTGTTACAAATTTTACCGGTTACTTATTTTCATAGAAAACAAGAAAAATATATAGATTCATTCATAAATTCAGTTTTATGGTAGTAACCTAACCTAGCCCACAGATTATTAAAAAAAAAACGACTCATTTACGACAAATTTACGACCGATTGTTCTATTTTTTACTTCATTTAACACATTTACGATGGTTGGTAATACTAACTTGATTGCCAGGTTAAAATTACCAAAAGTTATTAAAAAAAAATAAACGCGACATTTTTTCCTTTTACGACGAATTTACGACTATAAGTCTCACACTTAAACTAAAAAAATATCAATCAATTTAGTCTCAACAATTGCCAGATTTCTGAGAGTCTCACAAGCCGTGAGTGGCTTATAAAACAGGGCAAATGTAATTTCCTCCAATACCATGACCATCAGTTTTTAAGTACGTCTGTGGAGATGTCATGAAAAAAACAGTAAAGTATTACATCCATTTTGACATTTCGTTCGCAAGTTTTTTTTTTTTTGAATTTGTCGCCAATTACGTTTTTTAGTTGGTCTCTGATTTTGAGGTTAGTCGGATTTGAACAATTTATTCATAGAAGTATGGATGGTATGTGGAACGCAAATTGAGTTTGACAGTTTGTAACAATCAGTAAAAATCAATTTATTTTTTCAAATTTATCTTATTTTGGCAATTAAAAATCTATCAAAAAATTAATACAAAATATAGTTTACAATTTTGTTCAGAAGTTATGATTTTAGCAACAAAAAAGTAATTTTGGACCACTGTTATACAAAACTACAAAAAAGTTTAATTGCTTTTGCAGTTGAATTGACACTGTATATAATCAATCCAGTGCAATATTATACAGTACGAAAAAAAGCTAAATTTTTGTTCGTCCAAAAAAGTTAGAAATTAGGAAATCCCATCGCGATTTTTCGATTTTTGTTTTTGTTTACAATGATGTGATAAAAAAGCAGACATAAAATATTTTATTTGTGTCCATTTTTTAACATCTTTTTTGTCGTTTTCATTTGGCAGTGCTCCCACTTTATTTAAATATCTCTCCGCATTGCTTACTCCGATTAATTTAGAAAAGTTCACTCGAACCATAACGAAAATCACAAAGAAGAAATGGCGATAATTCTGCAATATTTCGAGCTAAGCTTATTTTGTCTACTTCCGCCACCAAGTTACGTCCATCATCAACGAGCCTAAAAATTGCACTGTGTAAAAGCTATCTGGGCTGTTCCGCATAATATTTCCAAAATGTGTTTTTTATTGCCTGACTTTTTCGTAAAGATAGTTTATTTTCACAAATGGAAAACTGGTCGATGGAGATTTTTTTGACGTCTTCTTTTAATTGCTTTAAAATCTCTTGTACTTTCACATGACGGAAACTGAATTGCTAGTCTGTCCTTTTTACCCTGTCTAGATAATCGTGGTGATATAAAATCGTGGTGATTAAAAACAAAATGTCAAAAAATTCTCTTCAAATCATTTACCGGGGAGATTTTGTTCACTCGCTTATTTCTCTCCTTCTAACTAAATATTGCTAGCAACCCAGTTTTCTCGTATGAAAGGGGACATCAAGTGTATGTGTAAATGTCAAGTTGGCCAATTTTGTTTGGCCATTTGTATTGACATTATAAATCACACGTGTACGATTGATTGGAATGAAGCATTTACCCCGTGAAAAATTCACAGCTGACATTAAATGGTGTTAGATATTAGAAAGCCACAAATCTACATTGTGGGAATATAAAATATGGCAGGCTCCAGCTTCAGTTACAGCACTCAATTGTGTTCAGTCAGTTATAGCAGTCAAACCAAAGATTATTAATTTTAGAGATAGGAATCTTTTGTACGTTGCATAGGCCATATGTTTTTCGAGTTCTTGTGAATCAATCTATTCTGCGTCATTTCCAGCAGTATTTTTTTTGTTGTTGTTCGATTTGAAACACAAACGAATGCTTCAGCCCGAAATTCCAATGGATTAGTGGAGTACAAATGTGTTTTTATTTAACAAATTTATAATGATCATAGTTTTACATTTTTGACAGTAGCAAATCATTGACTTTTGCCGTCAGCCTACCATGAGAATATACTGTGCGCTATCGAATTCCGAATAAAACCTATGTACTTGTGATAAAACCATACACACACATAGAAAAAGCATAGTTCATACAAAATTGCGTGTTACTTTACATTCCACAGCTTCTGTCTTAAACTAACACTAATTGATTTTTAAATGTTAAATTGTTTTAAACTTCGCCAGACCTTCTTCTTGTTATATCCTTTGAAAAAAATTAAAATAATTATTATATTACGGCCATTAGATAATTGTGGAATGCATTTGCATTCACGATAGGTATAATACTGGACTTGATTAGACAAACTCACTTTGTAACTTGTAAGTTAAAATATTATCTTTCGCGCCAAGCAGTAAGCATTGACTAGCGTTATATTTATTTTTAGCATAATATCTACCTTCTGAGAAAGTTCCACAATCTACCACCACATTAATTAGAAGACTGTGTTTCATTAAGAATGTTCAAGCAGTGAATTTAATGTTATCAAATTCTTGCTGACAATTTCGTACAAAGAATTCATTTTGTAGTTGAGCGAAAAATGCTAATGGGCTATTTATATAATTTTTCAAAGTTAATGTCACGTTTAGAGTCGTAAGTATAAGGTGTTTAGAGAACTAAAACTGCCATAATCATTTAGCTATGCCTATCTATCTACCTAAATGTAAGCATTGAAAAGGATAAACCTGCTAAACTTGCCTGTCACGCAATAAAAACAAAACCATATATTTCTTTGAAGTTTACCCTTGGAAAACGCGCTTTTGCCAAAAAAAGAAATTACCGTTAGGAGCGAAGCAACAACGCTCTGGCAGGATATCCGCACACGAAAAAAAAAACAACTGTCATTCACACACGGCTACGTATGTACCTTCTGCTATCCGTTGGTTAATTTTTTTTGTCAATGGGGGATGGGAGCGCTGCTGGTTGATATAGAGCTGGGTGTGGTCCTTTGAACCCAAACAGTAACACATGACGCATCAGGTCAAAAGCAGAAACAAACGAAAAATACTTGTGTTCATTCTATATTACGTCGTTGGCCGTGGGGTCTTGCCTAGTCTTTTCGCAACAGATTAACTTCGATGCAGGGTGCAGGGATTGTAATTTAGGAAATTTGGACAAAAAATATAGCTCTTACGGTTGAAGGAATAAAAAACCATGTAGGTTTCAAAGTTCTGTTGAATATTCGTGAACAAAAAAAAAAAAAAAAAAAACAGGAGTAATTATAAGGTGACTGTGATGGAAATTGAAGCAGGTGTATTTTTTTTTCATCTCAAGTATCTTCCAGCGAAACAAAACAAAGAGCGAAATTGTGTGTGTACCTTTGATGATTTTAAAGGCTTATTTCACCAATAAAATAAATTTGAAACTACATATCTTATGAAAGTGTGAAAACATGTCAAATTTTTCCACAACAGATTTTGACTCAAATGAATTACATTTTTCCCTAAAATTTAGAAGGACACATTGTCAAAATATTTCGTGAAAGATATGTCAAATTTATTTCTTGTGCTGGAAGACGTCTATTTAATCAAATTAGGTGAGACAAATTGTGGAACGTATTTATTTTTCAATTCACGAGTAGTGGATGTGAATGCGTAAGCTGTACATATTCGATTGTGGAATGCGTTTCGTTGTTATTTTTTTTATGAAGTATCATATCATGAAGTTAACATCAATATATTTCACACCTTATTAACAAAGCTCAGACTTTTCCACGTTGAATGTGATAAATACATGCCTTAATAATCTCCTAACTGGAATATATAACTTTTTTGAGAATTCGGTAAAAAGGAAAACACAGATACCATGTGGAAAAATTTGACACTGTAAATTAATTAGCTTACATTTTATCTAGAAGATGTAAAATGTAGCAGACTTAATTTATTCGTACTGTGTATAAATGTGAAAAGTTGTGGAACGTATCCGTTTTTCATTCTAAATTGTGGAAGCTATTTAATTTTTCACTTTCGTGATATACCATTTTACTCAACCCACATCTTAACATTTAGTGGAATGTAAATTTAATGGAATGATAATTGAACACGTTTCACTTCTATTTTATCCACCATGTACTATTGTATAGTGAGTAAGCATTTTATTTCAAAAAAGAATTGTGGAAAGCATATTTGTGAATTAACAAATTGTATAGGAGTGAAGAAATGGAAGGAAAAAATCGCAAAAACTGTCTCTTTAATGAAATTCCCCTCAATGACGGTTTTGAAAATTTATTTTTCACCAATTTTACTTCCGTGATGGTGGAAAAGAGGGTAGTTGCCAATTGACACGACACGGACGCACATCAAGGTGGCCAGGAGCTTGTTTCTTGTTTCTATAGTGATCCCTTGAAGGGATTCTCATTGAGGCCTATGACGACGAGGACGACGACAACGACTACGACGACCGACCTATCGTATACGTTGAGTTGGTTGTATCCAGGACATTGATAAAATGATTGTGGGTGTTTTTTCTCACTCAAGCCAGGAGGAAGAGAACAGATGCATTTTCTAAAAGGACCCTCATGCATAACAACATTAATTAGACTCTCATTTTGCTCTGTTTGTTTAGTTAGAACAGGGCAGAGAAACATGAATCACATTGCAGGACAAAGAAGCTTTGAATTCCTGTCAAAATATAACAAAAAAAATAAAAAAAAAAACAAGAAAGAGAGAGAGAAAGTACTTTGTGCATATTTCTGTATTCTGTTCTGTTTGAAAAGTTCCCAAAGGCACACACATTGTGCATTGAATGGCACATTAAATCATGCAAATTTTTTGCATTGCTTCCCTCATCATCTATCCCATCAAAAAAAAAAAAAACAACCCCCTTAAGAAGTAATTCTGGAATAAAATAAAAAGGGTGACGTTAGCCATCTCTCGTCTGATGATGCTGTTCCTTATGCTTACTTGGTACATATACTGCAAGTTTAAAAAAAAAATGCAAAAACGTCAAGGACACAAATAATGGAATGGTTTGGTTTGTTGGATTCCTGGTGCTCTTCCATGCAACGCTCTTTTTTATGCAACGCTTTCAAGGAATGTTTTTGACTTTTTTTTCCATTTAAAAATATATGTAAGGATTTATTCAAAAAAATAAAAAAAAACAAGAATAAAATTGCCACGTGTGACGGTTGGAAAATGCATTCTGCACTTCATGTTGGTTTTCCATTATATGAGCACCAGTATGGTTCCAATATATACAGTGCGGATTATGTAGATAAATGCACTTCATGACCATTTCTCGAATAATAAAAAAAAAACAGTTTTCCCACTTCTGAACTGTAGTTTGGTTTCCTCTGGCCGGAAATCTTAACGCTGCGCTGATGAACATTTTATAATTTGGATTAATCAATACCTTCTGAAATTTTTAACTGCTAGTTTAACTATTTTTTTTTATATGAACAATCACATTTTATCACTTAATTTTAATGTGGAATAAGAGTAAAAAAAAGACGTTTGTCGATTACCAAGATCTAAAGAGAAGGTGTGGGATGTTAAACCGCGAATTTCTAGACTTGCAAATTATACATATTCTAACTCATACAAGCAAATAAGCATTATTTTTCACTTCACTCTACTTTTCGCTGTTTTTGTTGCACTAAAGATTACCCATCACTCAAAACCGATATTTAGAATTTCATACCCCGAATTTCATGTTCGATTGAAAATGAAATTTACGTTCCAAATTGTCATTTGGAACTTAGTTTCATTTTAAGCATTATCGACAAATTGTGGAATGTATTCAGGTTTCTTTTTATTTCACGGGAAAAATTGTACGGACTTAACCGCTCAATTTCTACTTCACTTTATTGATTCAAGCGTAGACTGACTAGTGTAAAAATTTAAACTTTTGATTATAAAACCTTTTCGTTGTAAGTGTAATAGAGAATTTCAGAAAAGTTCAGAATGTTTTTGTGTAAATTTGCATACCCAGCCATATTTACTGGTAAAGTAAAAAATTAAATACGTTCCACAAACTGTTACGATAAATGAGAGCCAAGGGAAAAAAACTAAGGTAGTATGGAAAAGTTAAACATTTGTTTACAAAGCTGTGGAATGTAAAATTAATAATTTCACACGATATTTTGTACCTATGAGTATTTCATTTTCGTTTTAACTGTGTTCAAGATATTTAAAAAAAAACCTTAAATTGCACTGTCTAAAAATTTTTAGTCCAAACCGAGGATTTAGCAAAATTTACACAATAATAAAGTTGTTCTTTTGGAATTCGATATTTTCCTCAGTTCCACAGTTTTTTCCTTGAAATTAAATAAGTGGAATTAAGTAAATTTACCTCATTATTTTCAAGTTCGCAGGTTTTCAAAATTTTGATCTTCCCTGTTTAATGCTCTTAAAGCTGAAGATGAGTTAAATAGCTAACATTTAAGAAATCAAATATTTTTTTTCAATTGAGTTCCATCAATCGATTCGAAGTGTACATAGAAATATTATAAAAGGACATTCATTGGTTCCGCTCTGGTAGTATTTTTTTTCTATAGTATGGTTGCTAAGTAGTTGAAGTCGAAGTGTATTTTTTTAAGTCACAAAACTTCATAGCATATGCAGTTCAAAATGAATGGCCCGGCCATCCAATTTGCCATCGCGCGTATAATGGAAATACCGAGAAGGAAATTTGGTTATAAAGGATTGCAATTATTATGCTATAGATGTTGGATGTTGTGGAAATGAGCAGCTAGCGAAACGTTTATGGTTTTATTTAATGTGTGTGTTTTTGATGAGGGAGGCTATCAAGCAGGGTTATACATAGTTGGTGGGGTTATGACGTTCGCCGTCCGGTTGGAGGCGGTAAGAAGTTTCTTATAAACATGGTGATTTTTATATTGCTTAAGGGCATTTTTGTTGACAAAATAAGCTGATTGTGTTTTGTTGAAGAAGCTGATTTGTAATCAAATCATAAATTTTTTTTATGAATTTTTAAAATGGGAACAAAATTGAAAGCGAAGATTAAAATACTTGAAAGGCTTGGAAAATTCTACAAAAAGAATTCTTGTCAGTCTTTTAAAATTATAAGAACTTTTAGCTTAAAAAAAAGAAACAGAACACCAAGTACCTACCTATCTATCTAAAACGATTTGCGGTTGGTGAGCTGCTAAATTTAATAATATTGTAACTTAAGCTTATGGCGAATAACAATTGTTTTGGGGTAGTAAGCCTTGACTTATTTAAAAAAACAGAAGAAAACAAAAGCGAATATTTTTTCTTTTACCCATTATTTACGTCAAATTTTTACATATTCCAATTAGTTTTTGAGCTCATTTAATCAAGTTTTGAGTGATGGTAATCTTAGCTGATATTTCAGCTTCTATAACGTATCGGTAAAGTCTTATCGAAACTGAATTGACTCAACGAAGTCTTATTGAATGTAAAATTTATGTTGGAAATGCCAACATGCGACAATTTTTTTATTTTTTTTTTACTCACTTCACTTGTACAGTAGCGAGCAAAAAAATGCAAACGATCCAACCAAAATCAAATCTTATTGCTTTATCTTTCGTAACGCTAAAATTTTGCTTTTCTTTTTTGGGATATTTGTTACCATTGTATTATTAATAAATTACAGTAATTCTATCACTGATTCTTCGCTGTTAAAAAAACAAAGTATTGTCCGAAACTCTAAACCAAAAACAGTTTTAATAGCACCAAGCGAAGAGCTTCAAAATTGCTCTTTCGATAAACAGTAGAAGACTACTAAAATGTTAGAGTCAAACAGAGCGTCACAAAAGACCATTATTGGCTGCCTCAGATCCTGCTACGAAAAATACAAATGTTTGATTGGTGGTTAACTACGGAACCGACGGAATCGAAGGAAATCATGAAATGTGTCAGTACTTACAAATTTCTACTTCTCATCGCGGTTCCGTTGATGTCTTCTGGGAAACAAACTCCGAATTGTAGCCAGACTCACAGAGGCTTGTTGATTGAGACACCTGAATGATTGCAGTTAACTAGTTTTACGGAATGTCTGCTTTGTCTGTTATAACTTTCAAAAAATGGCGAAGTGATCTGTATCTATTATCCCGCATTAAAAGACCGGCCCTTATAGATATCTTAACTAAATAAGACCGGTTTACCATACCTCAGCCAATTACAATAATTTTACACGCATAACCAATTTTAAAAAGACACAATTTGTTGCTAACTAATCAAATCAACAGATTTTATTTTTGTCTACAGAAGCATACACAACTAAGGAGCGTGTTTATATCTCTTTGTATATCAATATTCGCATAAATTAATTACTAAACATAAGCTTCTAATCTTTCGTCTGGATGATAAAATATTTGATAGTTAATTGTTTTCCGAATTCCATGGATAACAATGAATTGATAAAAATTGAACATATGAATTAAATTAGTAATAACACAAAAAAATAATAACAACAACAGAAACACGTAAAAATATTATCTAATTGTAAAGAGGCACTTTCTGGAAATTTTAATTAAAAATTATTTAAAATGATATAATTTTTCAATCATTTATTTTTCCGATAATAATACACATCTATTAATGATAAATAGACTTTTTTATATCTGCTCGTTCCAAGAATATCTTTTGCACGAAATCTCTCATTCCAAATTCAAAGAATTTTTATCGTGTAAACATTTGCTGATTTTATTTTTAAAAAATAATAAAAATATACACAAAAAGTTAAAATTTGGTTGGTACTTTGTGTATAATGATCTTTTAATAATTGCTTAGAGCAAACGCAATGTGTTGTTTGTCTATAGGCATTACATAGGCTTTTTTTTCAGTTTAATTTGAATTCCAGTTGTTAGAACTAAAATATAGGCTAGATGTGGAAAATGTGTTTGTTTTTCTCTCTTGAAAATATTATAGGTAATTCTAAAATTTTTTTCATTAAACATTTTAATTTTTTTGGCGTGGATAATGAGCATTTACAAATCGTAAACTCGTAAATTCCTTTGGGAATATTTTGTTCCTACTTTCCTTAGCAAAGTTTTAAATATACTATAATAATTAGATTCTAAGTAGAAAGCCAAAAACAATATTTTTTCGAAAACTTTGATATGCAGTATTATTTAGAATTTGAAGGACCTCTCATAATTTTTTATCAAAATCCGTTGAGCCGTTCATTGTTGTCATACATGTTCAATTTTAAGCCAATAAAAAAATTGGTTATAATTGATTTCGCTCCATGTTGACGTTGATGGCTTGGTGTTTTACCAACGTCATTTTCAATGAAGAATATACCAATGTGACGCCACCACGCACCGGCCAAAATTCCTATCAAGGAGTAACTTATTGTCGATGCATTGCCACCTGGTGAACTTCGTAGGGGCTGATGTCCTCTTAAAAAACTCTGTATTTAGTACGCTTGCCAATGGACATAAACTTAAGAAATGAAGCATATTGTTGGGAACGTTTGTTGTGGGCATTAACTCTCTCTTAAACAAAGGCTTTTAATATTTAAAACCAAAAGACAAATGGTCAGAAATGCTTGAAAAAGTCTTCGAAAACTTTATCTTTAGCATAACTTTTGTTTATGCTACCGTTGCCCTTATGAAATAGCCAGTTGCATTCCTCTGTAGTACTCGCGCGTAAAGGATTCCAAATCAAAATAAGCTTGACCCCGGACCCAAAACTCGGACTCAGAATAGCTACTTCATAACATTTAATGTGTGTTTAAAAAAAAACACATTTCTGAAAATCTTACTGCCGAGAAGCAAGTGGTCTGGTAAACTAAAATTGTATGTCACGTTACGTTTACATTACGTTCCACATAATTGCGTTATGTTACATTACGTTACGTTACATTACATACATTAATAGAATCCACATACCTCTCTCCCAAATTTAAATTAAAGAATTTCTTAAACTAACAGAAAAAAAAGCATAACAATTCTTAATGTTGATTGACTTTCTAAATACATTGTATGTACATAAGAACATATTTTGTGAAAATTTGAAAGTGATCTCTCTTTTACAATATGACTTGTATTATCATAACCCACGTTCATTGTAGGCGGTATAGATTTTGCATCAGCATAAAAATAGAAATAAAAAAACAACAACAACTTGATTGTTTTACCACACTCAAGTAAGCACTAACTACAATTTTCAATTGAAAAAAAAAAATTAAAATTACAGCATTTTTTTTTCTTGCGCAACCGACTTACAACAAAAAATAAATAAAAAGGTACCTACAATTTATGTTGTAGTCAATTAATCTTATTTCACAAAAAAATTATAAATACAAACAATTTAAAAGAGATATAGAATTGTAGATCTGTCGACAGTGACCACAATTTTTTTTTCATAATGCTGCGCAACAAGTAGTGTTGGGTATATCTATTATTTCACCTTGTTTTATTTCGATATGGGTAATTTTGATTGGTCACAATAATTATTATTATAATAAAAGTCAAGCATTTGAGTTAAGTGGACTTTGGTAAAGCGAGCTCTTTCATTTCTCGATTATTTCGTTTTAATTTAATTCATATTTGGTAATTTTGCCAAATAATTTTTTTAATTTTCGTGAAATTATCAATTTGTGTTGTGAAAAATAAAAATTCTCGCGAATTAATTTTCGACATGGTCTTCGTTTGTGATGGTAAAATAATCGAAAGACAAATAATAATGAACAACAGAATTGAACGCAAGATTCACTAAAAAAAACATATTTAATCTAAAACTACGAAATTAAGATAAATACTATTTATTCATCAAGCAGAGGAACAATTCTTAAAGACTTCGTTCACATCTATTATCAGCGTGAAATTGAGACACTTAAAATGTCAAACATGTAATTTACACAATTTATATCAAAATCTGAAAAAGAAATCCAAAATCTCTGGCTTTAGTTTTTTGGCTCGTGAAAATGGCGCCCGGGATAAACTACCTTTTCACCTCTTATCATCGTGCTTTCCTAATTAAACATTTAAAATAAGTAAAACAATACATAAGTATAGCTGTTTTCGACATATCGGTTTAGGCTGAAATTGGCGTCCAGGAGAAAAACCCTTCATTTCTCATCTTATGCGTAAAACGTATTAAATAAAGTTCTGATTGTAAGGTTTTATCAAAAAAGCTGAGGAGTGGTGATCTATCTTGAAACCATCAGTTGACTAGTGAGTCAAGAAACAAAAGAAATGAGCCTTGTGAAACCTTCAACTATTCTAAGAAACCCTTTAATTGCTTTAATGAAATTTAAGATGCTAAAGTCAATAAAAATTATCAGGTTTCATCTTCAACTGCATACAAAATCTTCATTGCAAAAAAAAATTTCACTTCTATTAAATTGAGTCAAAAAGGAATAAAAAATCACCAACAGATAATCATGGGTACTTAAAAAAAATTATAGAATCTCATTTTATTGCTTAAGAAACTAGAAAAAAAAACTAAAAAAAGGCAACTCATCACATCACATCAGCATCATCGCATCGAAGAATGTCTTGGCTTTGATGTCTTGAGGCACAGATTAATGTGGTCATTATTTCCAAGAAGAAATAAAAATTATACATTTCAAAGTTGACTTGGACAATGAAGCAGCAGCAGCATCAAATAACTCATCACACTCTCAAAGGCAGAGGGTTCAATAACTTTGCGCTGCAAACATTCCAACAGGACATATCAACATCACCTTCAGCAGTTAACACCAAGCGATAATAATAATAAATTCGTGTAAGGCCGAGAAGTTGCAAGTTTTCCAATGCCCATCAATTACACTGATGTAATGTTTG
Source organism: Philhelius pedissequus (assembly GCA_910595825.1). Classification (NCBI taxonomy): domain Eukaryota; kingdom Metazoa; phylum Arthropoda; class Insecta; order Diptera; family Syrphidae; genus Philhelius; species Philhelius pedissequus. The sequence goes on along the minus strand of OU343161.1, from coordinate 244,130,255 downwards.
TTGAGCTGCGAAGGTCTATATACTTATTTTTGCATTACCATTCAGTCAGTAACCAGTACCCCGTTCCAAATTGAGCATCTAGTATTTTGAAAAGCACTTAGCATCAATTCTCAGATCTCGGCAAAAAAAAATAAACACAACATCGTCGTCAGAGCCCTCCATTACGCATAACTAAATATATATACCTCCTCCGCCACCGCTTCACCACCCAATCAGACGCTCCGTACAAGTTCAATGTCCAGTCTTCTATAGAACTTTCAGATCAATGACACAAGTCAGCGACCGAAGGGGATTAAGTAAAATAATGAAAAAGAAATAAGTCCTGAAGTCATTAACATCTTTAGAACATAATACAAACAATTTATTTCATAACATGCTACCAAATCCCAAAAGGCACATTCCCTGAGGCTAAGGCTTGAGCTGATACAGAGGCAGAGACGGGATACAGAAACAGAGACAGAGACTTAAGTGGTATCACATTAGCTTAATGTGGATTTAATTTTTTTTTTTTTGAGGATGCACCCTGAGACGTACAAAAAAGGGGCCAACAACTCTAAATGAAAATAATGATAAGTATTCGCAAAAAAATATTAATATTTTTTTATTTATATCTTTCATTGTTGTTGTTTATTGGTTTCAAGATTTTTTTAAAATTATACACGCAGATAGGCAAAACATTACAGAGTTGCTCACTTTTTCGTTACCAGAAATCAGTTTAAAGCATAGTGTTTAGAGTTTGTGAAAATAATATAAAATAAATACGTTCCACACGGGGAATATCTGTGTTCCATGGGAAAATTTGACTTTTGTGTATAGATTCATTTTGTATGTGAAATATTTTTAGTGGAATGTATTAATGGCAGCTGCTATTTTCGCTCGATCTGTGAATAAAGCTCAATAGTGGAAATGTAACATTGAAAAGTTCTACATGGCATCCACATCGCCTCAGATGGTTCAGAAGTAGAATTATTCATCCAAAATTGTAGAGAAAATGGTAATTTGATACTGCCTACTTCAAAAAAAATTCCTTCCAGGAAGCTAAAAAAAATAAGACGTTTCCGAAACATACAGATTAAGCACAATATGCTTTTGTCAAAATTAGTAATTAGTCAATTGAAACCAACTTTTTCAATTAATCGTTAAACCGGCTGCTAAATTTCTATGTAGCTCAAATACTACGCTCAACGGGTGGAATAAGGAAATCTATGGTATTTTAATTGCAACCTGAATTACATAATCACAAAATATGATTAGAAAGGAGGAATTGAAATTTATTGTCTGAGCTTAGCAGACCCATATTTAACGGCTTGTTTGCATTAAGTCTTTACACTTTGGTTAGGAGACTGTAAACTCATAAGAACATACACAAATTTTGGAATGAATCGGGATTGAATTGAATTCGGAGTAAAGTACAAAAAGAAAGCAGATGAAAGTAGGATTAATGTGGGCATATAGTTGGAAAATCGGAAAGAACACTAAAAGACATAAAAACAAAGTAAAAAAAATATCAGACAAAATTCGAAATAAAATTGAGGTCAAAAGTCGGAACAATGTCGTAAAACAATTCGGTAAAAAAAAGGAAAACAGTAGAACGAAGTTTTGACAAATTTGGATTAGAAAAAAGTGAGTTAAACTCACAAATTATTTGGTAAAAAAAGGAAAACAGTAGAACTAAGTTTTGACAAATTTGGATTAGAAAAAGTGAGCTAAACCTTCAGCAAATCAGGAACAGGGTCAGGAAAAGTGTTAGTTCAAAATTCGAGTCCAAAATCCTGAAAAAAAATGTATACAAAAATCCGAAAATAATTACAAGAAAGTAGTAAAAAAATTTGGCATTAATTACGTTTTTGATTGGATTTTCGGAGTGTTCTACTGGTTTTTCATTCCAATCGAATATGAAAATGTCATTTTCACAAATTTGGGCATACACACTTCTTGAATGTCATCTTCTGAAAAATGATTTCTCCAAACTCTTTTTATTACTTTTGACAAATAATCCTAATACTCTACTGCCTTATGAAAAACGAGAAAAGACAAGTGCTCCGAAAAGGGCAAATCGAATGTTTTTGAAGGAACGTTAGTGATAAAAGAGTAACTCGGAACATCCACATAAGTTTGAGAAAATAATACAAAAATTAAAAAAAAAACAATAAAGACAAAATAATGGACAAAAGTGAGGTAAAAGTTCGAAATTAAAATTCCTCGAAAAAAAACGTGCCAAAATTTGTACACAATTAATAGTCCGGGAAATTAATTCTGTTCGAAAAAAGTGCAGATTAACATTTTTAGGTTGAGGTTTTCGTTGCGTGGAATCAGAAACGCACGACAATTTTCCGCCGAAGAAACTTTAGCTGAAAATCGGCGAAAAATTCAGGAAGGAAGCCTAGTTTAAAGTCGAAAAATAAGAGTAAAAAATGTAGGACCGAATCAGGATAAATGTCGATCCAATAAGTTCAGAATGGAGTCGACATATAATTCTGACAACATTAAAACAAAAAGCTAGTAAGGAAGTTAAATAAATCAGGGAAAAAGTCTACGTGAAAGCCGGAAAAAATCACTTAATTTAATTTCTGAATTTTAAATCCACATTTCACATGGTGAAAATTAAATACGTTCCAAAATTTTGTACAAGCATTCTGAGAATTTCTAAACATGTACTGGATTGAAATAAAAAAAACCTTAGTAAGTGTGGAAAAGTGAAACATTTTTAGATGAATCATATTTTGTGGAATGTAAAATTAAAAACTTCATGCCATACGATTTAGCATTAATAATTTATTTTCATTCAAACTTTGAACCGAAGGCTCCCTTATTTAACAAAACTCAAAAACTGTTAAAATGTCGTTCACTTTGTAACTGGAAAGTTAATTTTCACTCAAACTGTGAACTAGGCCCTGTATGATGTTAAGAAGATTAATAGTGTATACCATTATACCCCAATCATCCAATCATAATAATTCATTTTTAATTTAATGAAGTCTTTTATTATTATTTTCCAGGCTATTAATTTAAATCACTTTCATTTACCATTAAAATAATAAAAAAAAAGCAAATTCAAGAAAACCATAAAGATACGAATGTTGTTTTGTGTGCACTCAACAAAGAATTTCCATTTATTGAAATGTGTGCGCTCGCATATATGTATGTACTCGTACAATGTGTAATATGTAGATATCTAATATTCATTGCATTTTTTTTCTAGACTTCCAAAGTCGCAACATAAATGCCCAGCGGCCGTGAGAAATACTTACTCATATACCCATATAAGATTATACCACCAGCACAATAATAATCGTACTGATACCTACATATTTATATGTATATATTGAATCATGAAGTTGAAACTGGAACTGAAGCTTGAGCTTGAGGGTTAGGTTTTGCAGGCAATTATTGTATCTGTTTGTGCATCCAAAACCGTTGCTTTCGATTATTATTAAATATATAGATATGTTATATTTTTTATTTACAACGATATACTATCTATGGAGCGATAATAAAATGCTCGTCTTAATTAGTCTATCTTCACACCACCGACCGTTAGCGTTAGCACAATTTTCTCGAACTATTTATAGTGCTTATCGACGACGAGCGATAGTCGTCGTATAGTGGAACATTCTACAAGACTAAAAGTGGATAAACTAAAAAATGAGTTAAATGAATAAATTCCATGATTTAATAGATAAAAAAACTTACTTAAGACTCTGAATTACGATTTCACTAAAATCAATGTTTTTGTAGATATTCAATGCATTTCAAGTTAGCAATTGAATTAATTGTCGTAAATCTGTCGTAAATTTGATGATTTTTTAAAGCTTAAAGCTTGATTTTCAAAGCTTTTGTAAGCTTTGGCTTATTTAAAAAAAAAAACAATTTTTTTCACAACTTATTTACGACAAATTTACGACAATTATGGAAGCATCTACATTTCTTTTTTAAGTTCTTTTAATCCAATTTTGAGTGGTGGTAATTTAAAAAAAAGAAGAGCAACAATTTTTTTCTTTCGCGACAAATTTACGAGAGCTTACAACGTTTTGAAGTGGTAGAGCTTACTTGACAGATATAGTTTTTCGCAATATTCACGACAAGTCTTATTTTCATTTTAAATAGTTGACGTTTCTTTCAAAAATATACTATATTTGACATATGGCGCCCAACGTGGGGATCAAAATAACGCGATTAGACTATTTTAAAGACTAACTGTCCCACATGTATTTTAATGAATTACCTTAATTTAAAACAAAATCAAAATGATTAGTTTATAATGTTAAAAAATCCTTAAATGTTACCTATTTTACCTACGTTGTAAAAATGGGTCTTTTTGGGCGTGTCCTTAGAAAGAATAGTTTTTAAAAAGCTTTTTTACGATTTGAATAAGACCTATCTTTCTTATCTCCTCTATAAATTAATCAAATTAAATGAAAATAAAAGTGTGTATACCTACGAAAGTGGGCGTGTTGATGGGCGGTGCTAATAAGCTTTTCCATATTATAATATAAAGAGGGCCCTAACTAGTTTTATGGAAAGTTTCAGCTTTCTAAAATTTATACCAATTGTTAATCTATTCATTTCCACTGTGCTCTCAAATAAAAGATAACCTGATGTGCCCGGGGATAAGCCGAGTGTAAATTAAGCGTGCTTCGAATAGCACGGAAAATATTGAAACGGAAGAATGCGTTCCATATAGGTGAGTAACTAACTGTAGCTTGCGCCATACATGACTAAAAGAATGAACTCAAGTGGTAAAAATGCGGCAATGAGATTGAATGAACAAGCATTTAAGCTTTGGTTGTAGTTTTTTTTGTTTTCCTATTTTATATAACATAGTGGTACCTAAACGGGTATCTATTGATTTTATTATTATTACTTTTATATATACTAGGCGTTGGTGTTGTTGGTTTTCCTTATTATTTTTTTGTTGTTTTAATTTATTTTTTGAGTTGACGTTTTTAATTTGTTACTTGTATAAATAATAGATATATTTTTTTTTAAATTTTAATCTGGGTTAAGCTTTTTAAGTCTCAGAACGCCCACACAGTTGTTAGTTGTTGGAACAAATTTTAGGGTATACAATTGATGTAGGCTTGGCGCAAAATTTGTTGATACAAGCATCTAGTTTGATGTAAGAGAATTGTCCGGTAACCTTGGACTATTATCCAACCTCACAAAATTAACAGTGTACATTTATATATGGGTCGCGAGTTTGTTGTGAATTTTCCCCGCGATTAATTGACAAGTTCGCACGTGGACTTCATTAGTTAAACTAATTTTAGTAAAAGATACAAATATGGGTCGATTCATTCTCGATGTAACGCAACCTACAGTTTTGTGTGTAGTAATAGTTTCGGATGTTTCGCCGTTCATTATCACTATGACAGAAAATGCAACATATTTTGTGGCATGCAACAAGCTTTATCTCAATCTTTTGGTCATAAAACCGTTGTTCTTTTTTTCTTATGTAAATCCATTGATTTATAAATTAGATTTAGCTTTTTAAATTCCATACATTGGCGTGTTATTAGCTTCGATTCATGTGGATAATATTTCGTAATAAATTTATAAACAGTACAAGGTACACCGACTTATTATTGGGCGATTAGAGGGACCGTAAAAATCTCATAATTGCGGAAGGATTTCAAATATTTTAAATATAAATATTTTGCTTTCGAGTTGAATTAAATGGCATAGAAGGATTTTTTTTAAACAATGAAAGGACGCATCCTCCATTTTGAATTCGTTCACATTTACCAGGAATTGGATCACTCACTCAACCGGAAGATCACACGCTTCACAACTAATATTCAAGCTTCGATAAAACTTCGGTAAGTAATTTTAGCTTTGATAAGACCTTACCGAAACCTTATAGAAGCTGAAAATACCATCTACACCATGCCGAACTAAAAAGATAGTTGACTGCAGATAGTTGAAGCTGTCGCGAAAGCTAGACCCATGTGAAAACCCCTAGTCGGCTACCTCACGGTCTTAGAAGTCCGAGGAATTCGACGACACAGAACTAACCGAAGTGCGCTCTAGAGTAATTTCATCTCGTTGAGAAAAGGGACCAAATTTTTTATCTTAATTTCAGACAGTACGTCAATGTCGTTGAAAAGTGCCCTTCCCAGTGATTGTGCTCTGATTTCGACCAATGCTGGTCCCCACTTCTCCGACAGTGAGTATTGCTATAAGTTCCCAGCCTCGCTACATACTCTGCTATTGGCCAGAATCATTTACGGATTTTTTTCCGAAGATAAGCTATATATGGTTGAAGCTTGCCTGGCCATGTAAACATGCTGACGAACTTTTACTCCCCTCAAGCCACAACTATAACTCGGAACCCTGATAAGAGTGACACTAAGGTTAATCTTCAGTCCCTCAAAGTCATTCTGATGTTGTTGGACAGGTACCTACTGAAGTCATAATAGATTTTCCAAGTCTTCAGAATATTTGGTTTTTATCGCTAATTTGTATGTGTACTCTAATGTTCCAACAAGCCACCATGACACATACAAGTTAAAAAGGCTTACGATGAAATTTTCCTACAGCACATTTCCGACACAAATAAAAATCGATTACCATAATTAATCACTTCACATTTGAGTTTGGTTATTTCCGTTTTGCTCAATCAATCAATGTCTTCCTTCATTTTGATTCAAAATAACTTTCTTCCAACGAACGACCCTCACCACAAAAAAAAAGAATCTATCTTGAGATAGGTACTCATATGACAACCTAACCTATGCATATACATATATTGTATAGCCAATAGCCCTAACCACCTTCCACATAAGTAAAGCACTTACCACCTTCTCGCAGTCAGAACTACAACAACTAGTTGACCACTTTCGCTCTAGATTCTTTCAATTTTATTTTTGTTTTTGTTTGAAACGTCATAATCCACTTTCCATAAAGTATTCCCAAGTGTCATTTATACGATATACCTACCCACCGACCGATATATTGACCTTCTGTTTGGAAAAGTCGAAAGTAGAAAACGAACTCAACCAACACAAATTGATATCATTCGCCCACAAGTTTTAGCTTAACTTTTGTTTTTTTTGTTTGTTAATTTCGTATGAAACAGTAAACGTGGATAACGGATACGTTTTATTATTAAGTCACATCAATATCCATGCAGTAGAAACATGTGTTGCTCTAAGGAATATTAACTGCACAATTTTGTTTGCCTTCGTAATTTAACCTGCCACACATCGCCCACTTTTTTTCACAATACACTATGCGAGTACGACACACGAGACACAGCTTGTGAATGTCTTTGAAAACAAAACAAAATATCAAAAAAAAAAATATTTACAACGTCACTGTTAACGCCAACGCCATCAGCATTACCACCGCCACCGCTGACGAATGGAACTAATCGATATTTGGAATAACTTGGGATTTAATGGTTTCATGTGATTTTTTTAGCGTGCAGGGAGAGATATTTAAAGGTTAGTTCGACATAAACTAAAATACATTTTTTTTAACATATATGCTATAAACTATTTGCATATATGCAGTGTAGGTATTTGTTTACAGTATGTATCCTTTTACTAGCTATAGAATATTCAAATTAGGGTGACTCGTAATCGTAAAACATATGAGTACTAAATTTTTCTCGAATTTCCTGCCGAAAAGGTCAAATTAGATCCTTAATTAACCCCAAAAAAATCGTAGAGTTAATACTTGTGGAATATTTCTGTCAAAAACCATTTGATATCAATGTGCGAAACTGTAGAAATGTTGATTTCAACAGATGTGCCATCTCCATTTCGATAGTGAAATGTTGATTTCCATAGTGTCGCACATCGATTTCCATAGATTTCTTGACAAATGAAAGTTAAATTTAAATTAACTCTGGTTTAACTTTAAGTTATCCATTTAAAAAATTTCGTTAATGATTAGTGTGTGCTTAAAAAGGTTTGTTTGTTTCAAAGCACAAAGAAATTCGACAAAAAAAAATTGTGCTGGACCACACAAGACATTTTACACCATAAATACACCAACAACTAATTCCATTTTTCAATTTAATTGCCGGGAACATCAATTGCTTGCGATATTTTTACATTTCTTAAATAGTGATGGGTCAATATTTCATTAACTGTTATTCAGTAACAGGTATTAACAGATAGTAACAACAACCTGTTATTGAAATAATATTACAGATTTCTATTCTTGTATTTTTTGTGTTTTAATTTTTTACATTAACAAAAAGTTATTTAACTTTTATCATTGATTTTGTCATCCAGAAAAAAAAATTTATTAACTCATAACAAATTTTGATTAAATGTGATTCTGATAATTATTTATATCAGAGTTGTCAATTGTAATACAAAATTTTTCAATTTCATTGCTGATTTTGTTTAACTGTGACTCTAAATTATCGGTGATATCTGAGCAATCGTATAATGCCAAATCGTAGAAGAATAAAAACCAGCAATTTGGCCTCACTAGTTACAACTTGTCAATTGTATTTTTGACAGTTGGCAGATCTCCACGAAAGTACGGAGAATTTTCGTTGCTTAACTTCTTTTCCGGAGAAAAACTGTATTACCGGCGCGAATTACTCTTGTTATCGATATTTTGAATGGAAATGTCACTTTTTTTGCAATGGAGTCCTTATTTGCGGATGTCGTTCTTTTCGTCAAATTTCAAAAAATTAATACCGAGGAATAAAAAATTGGTGGCAACGAATTGCAGTCTAGTATTTGCGAAGTGTTAAATTCTATTTGCGTTCCACATACCATCCACACTCATCAATATTATAAAATGTCATTCGCGTCGAATAAAAAACAATCGTCTGAACGAAATGTCAAAATATACATAGACAATATTCATTAATATGTGGGTAGGTCGTATGTGAACAGCCCTTTAAATCAAATTCAATCATATGTTTCGCTTGGTGCGGGCATAATTGTGCAACGGAGTCAGAAACTTAATATCTTCACCCATACTGCCTTCATTTGAATAAATGCTTAAAAACGCTGCGGTTTTTTTTTTAAATTCGAAAACAATGACTACATGACCTACAAAAGAACCGGCAGCGGGTTATTTTAGCTAGGTGATTATATAACAGCGGTAGATGGTCCGTTTAATTGGTTTACCGCATCAAATTGCAATGAAAACTAAATACAAATAAGAAAAAAACATACAAACCTGGCAACAAATATTTGCCACACAAAAAATTTAGCTGATCCTACTGGATCTGAAAAGATTTGCACGCCTTATTAGTTAATATACTTCACTTCAAACTTGATGTCTAAAATGAATCTATCTAGAAGCATCTGTACGTGCCACTGAACGAATGGCATTAATTCGAGAATCACACATATAGAAATGCTCTGATTCTTTTTTTTTTGTTATTGTATTCGGCATTATTTGCATGTCAGGAGTGTTCTTGCAAAACTATTACTAGATATACTCGTATATGTATATTTCAGAACCAGAAGACCAATTGAACAAACCTCATAGAAAATGAGAAAAAGATGTGTTCCATTAGGTTGATTAACTGAACTTACCTGACTTGAAATATAGATCAGCAGGGAAAACATTTAATGCAGAAAAAATAAAAGATGCTCACGAAGCAAATATCTTTGCATACATTTATACTTTTCTGCAAAAAAAAAACAGAATTCAGGTTGAACCAAGGAGCTACATAGATAATTTAGGTACACGTTTAAAAATGTGGGTTGCTATCATTATTGGAAAAATATACATATGTTGATAGAACAGAAAATCATTAGAGCCAGGGATGTACACAAATGTTTTTACTTAAGTGTGGGGGGGGGGGGGGGGCGGTGGTGTGAATTTTGAGTTTACACTTATTTCTCTCATACAACTATATGTAACTTATTAATAAGTCAACTAGCCTTTGACGTTTTCGATTGGCTGCTCGAAGTTATCTAATTCTCTTTCACTCACACACAATCAACTATTTAACGAATATTCGGCCATTTTGACATTTCGTTCACATAGCCTCTTTTCTTCGTAGCGAATGACGTTTTCTAATTGATAATATCTAATGATTCGTTGATGCATGGATTTGACAGTTCACAAGCAGATTGCAATTAGCGCTGGTCAATTTGTTTTTTCAAATTTATCTTATTTCTGCTATTAAATAAACACGCCAGAAAAAATAGAGTTCATGCAGGAAAAAATAAGCAAATGGAGTTTTTTGGTTGACGTTTATAAATGTCAAGTTAGTACGAAACTAAAATAAAAAAAATTTTAACCAGTGATTTTAACTTTAATAAAATGTTAGTTATACTATCAGTCGTTTTCAATAGAAATAGCAAAAAAGCGTCACTAAATCAGACCAATTTTGTGGTAAAAAAAACTAATGTAGTAATCTGCTGGGAGACAAGTACCCCCATTCACCCATAACTGTAGATGCCTCTGTGATTAACCATGTACATATCTATAGGTATATCCTCAATGCAGTTATTCGTGTTCTTGTTAGAATTTATTATTGTTTGAAATGATGACCATTCATGTGAGCCCATAGAATGCAGTCAGTATAATGTTACCAGGATGAGGATGCTAATCAAAGCAGACCATCAGACTTATCATCATCAAATTGCTTTTTACATTTAAGCGTACAAAATTATTTTCAGATGAAATTGTTGTAATTGTAAACTTAGATTCTATCTGGTTTCTGGGTATCTTGGTATCTGGGTTTATTTTCATTTTATGAATGAGATCTACATATTTTTTTTTTTGCATTTAACTGATGTTCCGGATGTGTAGTGTGGTGTAACATTGATCATGTTGTAGAATAACAAATGAGTGCTAATATATTCCAAGTGAAATTAAATTGGCGTTTTTTTTTATATAGAAGTAACTTCATAAGTTGCATTCCCATATTCGTTTTATTTTAAACGCATCCCAAGCTCGTTTTCCTCATTGGAAGCGCAAATGTCCATCTCTCATGAAAATTAAAAAAAAATGTACATATGCGTCCCACAGTTTTTCACAGCCTATATGTTCAACTTTGCGTTTAACATACTCTAATAAAGGATAGGATAAGATAGAATTGAAAAAAAAAATGACATTTCTGTCAAAAATGTTCAGTTGAGGTAAAAGAACACGTTCCACAATTTTTCACACTCCATAGTCTAAGTTTCACAGTAAACAACAAAACAGCAATTAAAAAGGTGTTGCATTTTAATAACTCGATTCATATTGGTTCAACATCGATTTAATAAATGCGTTCCACAATGTAAAAGGTGCGATATTTTAAAATTTCAGAATGTAATACTAAGTGGAAGCTAATTTAAGCGAAAATAATTAGTGTTTAAAAAAATGTATGGTGGTTAAAATCGAAGTTTTTGACTTCAAATGAATACGTTCCACAATTTTTAGAAGAGATATTCTGAACTATAATTGTCGGATGCAAGCAATGTTCCAATATTTTGAACAAAATGCATACTTTTGTTGAGAATAAAAGCAATGGAAACGAACTAAATACGTTCCACAAAGGAATAACCTTACCACTAGTGGGAATTATTCTCACTTTTTTTGTTGGTAAGGACAAAATTGTGTAAAATTATTTTCTTTTGTCAACATCTTTCTTGGATAACATCCGTGAATGGATAGATGTTCCTTACAATTTCCTTTTCGAGTCTACTTTGGACTTTATTTCATGACATCAATCTTGCGCTCTAAATGGATTGAGTGCACAATGGATAAACTTACCTAATTAATTTAGACAATGGAAGATCTACGGAAAGTCCGATTAAGAAGTTGTGAAATTTCCACGAAACCTGTTTTTTTAAGGAGTCTAGAATTTAAACAAATGCGTTCCACAATTTTATACAGACCTTATTGTAGATATCTTAGACTATAATAATGTGGACACATTTTTTCTTCCTTTTTTGCTAAAAATATTTGCTCTGAAAGTTAAATATTTATGCGTTCCACATTTGTGTACATCCAATATTTCGAATTTCACACCATTCAACTTGAATTGAAGAAATGTGAAAAATGACGTTGTAGTCAATTTATCAAAAATTAAAAGATACTTGTGATTTCCCGCATGATTACTTATTTCATTTTCACTGGAATTCTTTTATGCAAAATTAATTTTCTTATGCACGAATGCGCAAAAGAAGATATTATAAATATTCCCTCAGGAATTTGGTGAATTTTTTTTTCTTTTTTTTCCAAATCAGATAACCTCTTTCATAAATGAATAATCCTCAATCCTATCAGAGTCATGCAAATGAATAAATCTCCTCGGCCAACGTTGGACTGTATGTGTTTTTTTTTGGTGGCGACGACGACACGACGACCGACGCGATAGACAGGGAGAGCCACCACAAAGTCATAGCAAATCCCAAAGTGAAGGTAGAATTAATTACGGGCAAAGAGATGCATATTATGGTGTCTTGGACGCACTGTAATACTAATACAAATCTGCCCATTTCAAACTAGATATATTGCTCCCCTAAAACCTAACCCAATCTAACACCGCAGCCCACAGCGCTATAGCCGTGACATTCCAGAGACCTGCTGCACTTTAATTAGCTTTTAGAAATATAAAATGCTATCTGACTGCAAGTCGTTTGTGGTATTGCGGGTAGTGAATGCTAGCGGGGTTGGTTGCCGCGAGACTAGAAGGGATAACATATTACGATTATGGCCATCAGAGTGCGCTATACAATCCAGGAAACGAGATCAAATGGCCAATCCCCTCGTCTGTCATGTGACTTGACTCTAAACTCGAAATCTTTGTGGTGGCTAAAAGCGTCGTTAAAGCCTCTAACGCCTGACACTGCTGCTGCTGCTGTTGCTGCTGCTTATATCCAAAGACTATCTACATACTTACATATATAAAGAACAACTCCTGCGTCCATTTATACTCAAGTTTCATTTCAGAGCGCTGTGCTGCGCTGTGGTGCTCTGGTTCTGCCTTGCTATACTTCTGCAGAAATGAGATTATAATTCACGTTTTATGGATACAGAGTGGGACTATAATTAATTGAATGTAAACACAAATACAACACATATACATACTCATTGAATACACACACCCAACCAAGTCGTCTAATGTCAAAATATCACGCAAAGAAGGTAAAATAGCAAAACTAATTATGCGCGTCATACAAGGACGGACTTACATATGTAAAGGCCGGAAAGGAAAAAAAATTGCGGGGCGCATCTTAGACTTTTAACTTATTCAGATTATGGAGATATTAATAACGATTGACTGCGCTCTTTAGTCTTCCACTATAATTTATCGTAAGGAATTCGGTATTTTACTTCAAAATTACACTTTTTTAATGACTTCGTAACGGGGTTACAAAGACTGCTAAATTGTATAAATATACACTAAGATCATAAACGATATAGAATTAAAGGCTTAAAGGTATTGGTATTTTATAATTTGGTCAATTATTTTTAAATGGTCCAAATCATGGGAAATTTTAATTTGTTATTATTCTAGTAACGTAAACCACATTGTTGCTTTCGGTCTCTCGCTCTTTGACACAATGTCACTTTCTGCCTCTCGCGCTTTGGCATTTGTGCTGGACACAATGGAAGCAATCTAAATTGTTACCTCAGCTTTTGTGTCGCTTCAGATCGTAAATATCGTAAGGGCGTTTTCAAAGCACGAATAAATATTTTTTGTATTCAGTCGCAAGTTAGAAACTGGCAGCTGTCTTGTGTAGGACACTCTAATGCGTTCCCTCCTCCAAAACTCATTTCTTTACATTGTTGCATCTTGCTAACGAAATTGCATTCATGTCGGTGAATGAAGATATGTCACATACACTTGCAAAATGAATCAATTTTTTTCGAGTTTGTGATGGACGAATAGAATTGGCAGCCATATTGTCCGTCTAACTCAGTGTCTTTGGCCTTGTTGCTTCTTTTTTTTTTGGCGTCAGTTTTTTTGAATTTGGAAATGACATTTAAAAAATAAAATCTAATAATTGTTGTGTGAGTGTTTTTTTTTGTGTTTAAAAAGCAGAGGCGCCCAGGCAATGACTTCCTTATACTTAAGCAAACTCCACCCCTGTGTGCATATTTACATTTGAAATAATTTTCCTGTCGTAAAGCCATGAACCTTGCAGAGACTCTGGAGGCCTGGAAGGCTATTGAAAACGGGAAGAATGTATAGAATAGGTTTCCACAATACTCTGATGCATATATGTTGTTAGAGAATTAACGTTAATTGTCTGTCTAATTTGATCTGCTTATAAATTTGTTTCTCTTTGAATTTCTTGGGGTCTTGCTCTCTAAGACGCCAATTTGGAGCGGGACACTGCCATGGAGGTTTCTAGCTGCTGGCAGGCGTGTAAAAAAAAATAAAATAAAATCAAAATTGCAATAATAAAACGATGGAATGTCTTTCCTGGATAAATTCTGATACACAACTGCTGTATGCACATACATAATGGATGTATGTGTATGGGTAATTGATGTTGAATTAATTAGATGGGTATAATAGTATTTTGATTCGATGGCTGTGGCAATGATTATGGAAGAAGAAGATATGTCATTTTCATCGTAACGAGTTTTTAATTTAGCTTTGAGTTCTAAGATGATTTATGCACAATGAATTATTATTGGTATTTTGGGATCAAACGAAATGGATAGTGATTGATATATACTTACACATATGTATAGGTACCTTTTTGAAGACGTTAACAATTTATAAAATATAATTTATGTTTGTGTTTTGTTTGATTTTACACAAATTGCTTGTTAATTACAATTTTTTTTTCTATTTTTGTTTTCGTTTTAGGTAAGTCGATTTTAATTATGCTTTACCCTACAATACTGAAGTAAGGCTGGTGGATCATAAACATTGATGAATTTGATTTATGTAAGTTTTTGAAATTCATTAAATAAAATACATTAATTAGATATATCATGAACAAGGTCTTATTCGACATTAACCTAAGATTAAGTCAGTTTTAATAATAATAATTGGTTTCCATGTTTAAAAAATAATTTAATAGAATTTGTAGAAAAAAATTGTTAGTAAAATAAAGAAAAAAAATTAAGTAAAAGACGACTCGATATCCGTCCATAAGATTTAGGAAGCCTCTTTATAAGTCACGTTTACTATTATTGTTGTTTTTTTGAAAATCAGTTTCAAGGCGATGATGTAAGAATTTACGCCCAAAACTTGAAACTTAGTTTCATTACAATTTTTTTTTTACATAACATACAAAGCTTAATCAAAATCCTTACAGTTATTTTCGATAAAAAATTCCAAAAATACATATTAAAATCTTTAAAAAGGAACTACCGATTCTAGGTGAGCTACTCGTAAGCCCAAAGACCAAACTTTTCATCTAGGGGAATTTGTCCAAACTGCTTTAGCAAATTATGTATAAGTAAAACGGCTTACCCTTCCAGGCTAGAACTGCACCTGCGATTTTCTGCTGCTAGTACCCAAGAAGTGAAGTGAATAATAAGTCCTTCCATACCAAGCTTGCTGGCATTCACAAATGGTTTGGTGTTTAAAGTGGATCGAAGGTTCGGTTTTATTTGTTGCTTCGAACTTATATTAACCCGGACTTGAAACTATCTTGGCTGGAATAGTATAGTCCTCTATTTACTCAATTTTTTACGTAAGTAGGATTGGTTGTTTAAGTGATTTCTAGACCCTGAAGCTTATGAGAAGCTTTAAGCCGATATTTTTTTGCCAAACCTAAATATAAGCTTTTTGCTAGGATTTTGTTGGCCGATGTCCACTGAAACGTCATTCATGGTGTTAATCTGATTACTTTAAGGTTATAAATTCTTTAACTGCTCCGAATTTGTTGCTAGTAATTCTGTATTTGTTGATACAATGTACTTTCTCTTGTCCTCGTCCCTTCTTGAATAATGCTTAAGGATTATTGGTCGTAACACTTCTGTTGAATTTAGTGCCATGTTAACGCGTCTTGATCACTGTTTTATTCATAAGGAGTTTGAGAAAGTATATCTCCTTGCTAAAACTTTTGACTTACGTCAAGTGTCTGTGTCTCTTGTGAGACTTTTCTTCCTTCAGTTATAGGATGTTGAGTGAGCCCTCTATTTTATATGTAGGATCTCCTTCCCCTGTCCCGATACTCTTTCCTCATTGTTCTTGTTTTGTCTCCGTCGTCTACTGTTCTACATTATTCGGAGCCCGAATTCATCATCCTCATAGCACGCAGTTTCTTTCTTGGGGCTTCTGGGACCCTACGGAAATTTCAGCTCCATCTTTGATAATATCATTGATTGTTGACGTCTGTTTTTGGTGAATGAACATCAGATAGTTTCGCGCTCAGATTACTTGCTATTGACTCTGTCGTATACAGCTTTGTACTAAGACGTTCAATCTAGAATTTTCTCAATTTTGCTTGAAATTGTCCGATTTGACGGTATTGCCATGCAAGTACAGTTGACAGTTTTAAAGTCTACATTCATTTAAAAAACGTGTGTATACAAAATTTCATCGAAATTGTACCAATCGTTCTCGAGAAAGTCGAAAAGACAAGTAACTAAAATCCAGCTGTTCGTTTAGGTTCCAGCCAAACAGATTCCGACAGACACATAGACTAATGTGTCCCATATTTGTGTCTTCCCTAAATCCCTAACACTGTAACATCATGTATGACAGAGACCCCAATTTCGATTTTTCACAAATACAGAACTTGGCATATATATCGGTATATCTACATCCATACACAAACACATACCGCAAATAGGCATAACAATTAATTAAGCTCAATAATATAATTCAGACTACCAGAAATTCCTATTTCCTAAAATTAATGTTTTCTTGTCCCAAAATAAAATAAAACAAAACAAAGAACAACTAAATTATATATGAAGTTGTATTATACGACAAGTCGTTCGTGGAAAACAATTTCCTTTTTATTAAAATAGATTTATCATCCCAATAAAAGCTGCTTCCTGTAAACATGGAAGACTTAGGTATATCAGAACACCCTTTTCCTGCTGCTCGATCCTTGACCATTAACAATGATGAACTATGACTTTCTGTGTCAATCTTATTAACTAGCTGTCATCCCTAAAATAATTCATCTCTTTCTATAGTTAACCTAAAATGTGTATATAAGATGGAACCGATAAACTTAGGATAATTACGTCTTTGCTTGGGTAAAAGGGGAATTCTTGCAAACAAGGAACTTGAGTGCTTTGGAAAGACATCATCAAATCTGCAAATGCCATATTTCAAAGGTCCACTTACAATAATGGTCCCTTAATATTGTTTAACATTCAAATATGTATTTGGCCTGTAATCTAATAAATAATAATGATTTATTCAAAAGTTGGTAAAGGGACGACACAATGCCAGGGCACGGACTGTCAATCGGTTTGATTTTTGGAAAGATTTAATAGAATTTGTTATTAAATTCGTATAAAACGTCATTTCTTATTTTTTTCTTATTTTTGGCCGTAAAACTTGCAACGATTCTAATATTTTTTCGCGCATGGAAGCACATAACAGAACACTATGAGTTTTTCTAAATAAAAAACAGCGGTACTACATGCACTCTAGAAAAAACTCGTTTTTTTGGCACAGAATTGAATACCTTGAGTTTTTTTTTTTAATCAAAAATGACAATCATAACTTCATTCTAAGGGAAACTCGTTTTTGGCCGTAAAACTTGCAAATATGCTATTTTTTTTTACTTTTCAGCGCATGGCAGCTCAAACTGAGCACAGAACATAATAAAAAGAGTTTTTTTTTAGAAAATGCAAAATAGCGGTGCTAACTTGCCTCTAAGGGAAACTCGTTTTCGGGCGTAAAACTTGCAAATACTCAAATTTTTTTTTATCTTTTCGGGAATTGCCGTACGAACCGACTTTAGTACAGAGTAACTAGAGTTTTTTTTTTGGAATATTAAAAATGGCGACGCTATCTCATTTTAAGGGAAACTCGTTTTTTCTGTAAAACTTCCAACGATTCTAATATTTTTTTATTTTTTCGTACATGGAACCACATAACAGAACAGTATGAGTTTTTCTATATAAAAAATAGCGGTACTACATGCACTCTAGAAAAAACTCGTTTTTTTGGCACAGAATTGAATACCTTGAGTTTTTTTTAAATCAAGAATGACAGTCATAACTTCATTCTAAGGGAAACTCGTTTTTGGCCGTAAAACTTGCAAATATGCTATTTTTTTTACTTTTCAGCGCATGGCAGCTCAAACTGAGCACAGAACATAATAAAAAGAGTTTTTTTTTAGAAAATGAAAAATAGCGGTGCTAACTTCACTCTAAGGGAAACTCGTTTTCGGGCGTAAAACTTGCAAATACTCAAATATTTTTTTTTATCTTTTCGGGACATTGCCGTACGAATCGAGTTCAGTACAGAATAACTAGAGTTTTTTTTGGAATATTAAAAATGGCGACGCTATCTCATTTTAAGGGAAACTCGTTTTTTCTGTAAAACTTGCAACGATTCTAACATTTTTTATTTTTTCGCACACGGAAGCACATAACAGAACAACATGAGTTTTTCTAAATAAAAAAATAGCGGTACTAACTTTACTGTCGGGAAATCTCGTTTTTTGGCAGTAAAATTAGAAAATGTGCTAATAGTTTTTTAATGTTTTCTACACATGGCTTAACAAACTGAGCACATAACAGAATTATTTGTTTTTTTTTTAAATAAAAATGGCGGTGCTAACTTGACTCTAAGGGAAACTCGTTTTTGGGCGTAAACTTGCAAATACTAATAGTTTTTTGTATCTTTTCGGCACATGTCAGCAGACGCTGAGCACACAACAGAATAACTTGAGTTTTTTTTTTCAGAAAATCCAAAATGTCGGCGTTAACTTCACTCGAAGAAAATCTCGTTTTTTATTGCATCGTATCAGGAAAATCGTTTTCACATTCTCAGTGGTCTATACACTCAATGTGATTCAAAATTTGCAAAGCAATCAGTTTGTCAGTTGTATGTATGTTAATTTTACTCACAATCATTTTTGGTTAAGTTGAGTTTACAGTATTAAATGTACGTGATTCTAATGTGTGAAACAAAAATTTTTCGTAATATATTTCCCCATTGTTTTTCAAAATTTATTTTACTTGTAAGTGTATTTCAATTACTCGCCGAAACATCACTCTCAGATACTAATCTAAATTTCAACCTAAGCACTCCCGTAAGATTTGCCAATATACCTAGCCTACATCATCTAGGTATAACATGATGAGATTGAAAAATTAATTAACTCAATTAAAATATAATTGACCTTCATGTTCTCATGGAAGAATATATCTTTGAAACGATTTATCAGATAAATTAAATTGATTCCCCAAAGTGAAATCAACCAATTAAACTTAAATTCTCTTCTCCTTCAAAAAAAAGTTATACACTAATAAATAGATATATTTTACATATTATATACTAACCATCCTTTCCAATTTAGTTAGGTATTCTTCTTTGTCAGGTTGATCATGCTTGAGTTTGCCAAACACTTCCATTTAACCTAGTTTCATGTTGGATAACTTCTTCTACCTGAATTCCAAAAAAAAAAAATTAAGCGATGCACTGGTGCACTTGCAGAAACCACACGGCACCGCAAGAGTCCCAGTTCCCACTGCATTGACCTCAATACATCATATGAGATGTGAGATGAAATAAAATTAACCAAAGGTAGATATGCTAAAGATACTCGGATACACTCAGATACTTTGTTGTATTTATCGATGTCGATTGCTGGATAAGTGTTGCCACTTTATTCTTTAAATCTATAATAATTTGTTTATATAATTACTGCGGCCTTTATTATTAAAAGAAAACTTTACTTGAGATCGATGAAAACTATTGAAAGTTTTGAGATTTACAATGTGTTGTCTAGAAATTTTGTCTCCAAACTATCAGATAACGAAATACTTCAGTGTATTTTTTTTTCAAAATGTCTGCCACAGTTCCTAAGATTATGCAACTGTTGATTTTCAGTTGAGTATAATTTTAGAGTTCAGAATTTGAAAAAAAAATACAGTAAAAATCTGTTTAAATAAATTATTGTCCTTTCAAAATGGCGGATAGTGTTTTGAAAATTATATGTGCAAGAATTTTGATATCATGTCTTTTTAAAGATGCATATGTGGTGAACGATATTTTAAACTAAAGCGCCATCTAGCGTTTTATATGCATATTTTTGTTTTTTAACTTTTTTCACCAGACCAACGTAAAAAGAAAACAAATGAATTAAAAAAATTGAAAAATGACAGCCATGATATAACTTTAAGCAATAAAATATAAAAATAAAATATCAAAAAGTCAGTTAAGAAAAATAATGCTTGTGTGGCATCACTGCTGCCGATTGTTGAATTTCAAATGAATGAATTAAGCCCAAGCCGAAAGAAGGAAAAAAAAACAACATAGAACGCGAGTGGGGGTGAGGAAGAGATGAAAACTATTTCTCGAATATTATTGTTCCGGTTTCCATTTTGGAGAGCGAGCTGCTTTTCGAGGATGTGTGTCTTCCTCTTAACAAGCAGTCATAGGTGGGTTGTGAAAACCTGAAGTAGCTTTGCGAAGGGTGTATGATGGTGTGGTGTGATGCGATGGTTAGGCTATGGGGTTTGGATTGGGTTTGGCATTTTTTTGGACGGTTTGGGGAGCGTCTATGAAGAGCAAAACAGAAACATAGCAATTTTCTTGAGTAGAAATCGATTTTGGTGCATTTTCGCAGAGAGAGCGAATATTTTTTTTTGTGTAGCCCGGTGTTTTTATTGGATAAATTGTGCCACAGTCGTCGCACAGTGGGGTAGGCTAAAGTGGGAAAAATGTAAAACTAAATTTACTTAAATGTATCCCAAGATATTTAATCTCCGTTAAGTCTAAAATCACTTAGAAATTAGACATTTACTACATTTATAACGGGTATTTTAAATTAAATGGGTAGTTTAAAATAATTTCCCTTTTTTATAATTTGGAACATTTTACCATAAATATGTGACGAATAATTTAAAAGAAATTAAAAAAAATAGAAACTTAGGACATTTATATGACATTTTAAGAATTTCCCATTTTTAAAGGGAATTTAAATTAATTGCAGAGCTTAAAATAATTTCCTTTTTTTATAATTTGGAACATTTTACCATAAATATGTGACGAATGAGCTGAATATGTGGCGGGGTGAGTAGGCGTGGTGGCAGCCTTCTCGATATCCGGTTTAAAAATAATTTGATGTACGTTCAAACACAATGCTGACAAATATTTCAATCCTCTATCATCTAGCTTAATTTTTGGCAATTTATAAAAATTATCTGCCCCACTGTACTCCGTCGACGAATAGTAAACTTCGTCGTCAACAATATGTTTGCCGCATTGAGTTGATTTTTTTTCTAGTTTCTGTGTTTTTTTTTCTGCCATTTGATTACCGTTTTCAGGCTCCTTTCGCCTCACTTTGCGTCTTATTCTTTTCAGGCAGAGCAGTCGAAATGGTTTTTAAGGAGGAAGTCATTATGCAACTATTAGGCAATTGTGCTCCTGGCAAGGATATTTGGAGCTTGAAGGTGTCTTTTGATTGAGTTCAATGTCAATAGGTTTTTTTTTTGTTTTTGTTTTTATTTGTATTTGTGTTTTATTATAGACGAATAGATAGATAGATAGATAGAGAGAGAAAGTTTTCCTGGCAGCTAGAGCTCTAGCTCTAGGTCGGTAGGTATGTATATTTTTTTGCTGACAACTTCTTCTTGGTGGAAATGTGAAATGGAGCAATCGTGCTTTATGGCGCCAAGGATGTTTTGTTTTTGTGTAAATTGTATGTGAAAATGAGGTGTTTTGATAGGGAATTCGTTGTTTGTTTCTTATTTTTTTTTTGATGAGGACTTTAGAAATCATTCGATTAGACATAATGGGGTTAAACTGCTAACTGTGACTAATGAAAGAATTTAACTTGTTTGGAAAAAAAAAGGACTAAGTAGATAAGTATTTTTTTTAATTTGATGTCTGATTGGGAATGTCTAGCAAAAACCAATAAATTATTTAAAAATTGTTTTCGTATTTTTTCTCATGACTTGGGATGCAGATTTTGTGTTTGATTAGTTCTTGAAACTGGTAAATGGTTTTTAATTCTCCAGATGGATGATTGAAGTTTACCTATTCGATGGGACACAATGTAGATATATATGTACATATCTGTATCCATATATCGAACGAAAAAAAATTCCAAATATCTGTCGTTGCCGTTGCTGTTGCCGTTGCATCCACAGACATTTTTTTACCCCCAGTTTTAAGTTTTACTTCAAAAATATTTTTGACTTATTATTTATAACTTATTTACTACGCACAATGACATAAGCTCATAGATCAATCGAAACATCACCCCTGTCAATCGCAATTTCTTTGGCTAAGAAGGTGACATTTCAATATCAAAGCCCTCTCTTAAAGATCCATGGATTCCTGGATCATTCTAGTCTTCCTAAACGGAGCTGAGGCAAATGACATTCCACTTCACAACGATGTCCAATCAACTTGTTTTCATGTAAAAGTTCATACAGAAAAAAAAAGATTCCATTGAATGCATAAAACTACCTTCCTTATTGCACAAAACCGCATCCAGTCTTTATGGCAAGCAAATTACCAAGAGACCATAAATTAAAATCTTCCAATTTATTACAAGCAAATTATTGTTAATCAACTTGAAATTACTTAATTGCGTCTGCAAAAAAATTCTATTTATCCCTGCTGATTTATGATGGTAATTTTCGCGAGCTAAGTAGCTATCCGTAAAATTTATTAATGTTCTTAAATATAATTTCCGCCTTATCATAAAAGCAACTTAGGTATTTTTTTTTATTTACGAGTATGTCAAAGCATTTGTTGTAAATATGCGATAAATTTTACTTTCAATCACAATTTCTATTACGCTTAGCATTTATCTCAAACAACAACAATGTAAATTGGCGTCTTATCGAATAAAACCGGAAGGCCACACAGTGCAGCATTCCACTCGCTCTAGCTGTATGAAAAAAAAAACATCAACATAATTGAGTTCACAGCGATATGGCACTGAATGGAAGCTCTATCATCACAAGGGAACATTTCAAATATGTGAGTAAGTAAGAAAGTAATGTTGTGGACAATATTCCATCCGACTGTACAATGACAACTATAGGTAATCAATGTCGTAGTTGTCAACAGGGGGAGGGTGCTTAAACACCTGGATAGATAAATCTATAACAAAGTCGTCATTGAGCGAGCTCTAGTCAGGCCATAAATTCAATAAACTCAATTCAAGAAGATGTCCCCAGATCTGAATCCCTGACCTTCCAATAATAAAGTCGTACTGGCAGTTCGTTTCCTCCAGGGCTATACCAATAACTAACGATTCAATTGGATGAGGAACAACGTTCAATGATGTAGAAATTGCCATTTGGTTTGACATGTGAAGGAATGGTGTGTCTGTCTCTATCTCTGTCGCCGCAAAGGACACACTAGATGAATTTTAAGTAGTATGTCCGAATTATCTCGATTGGACGGACTTGAAAATCACTCTACTTGTCCTGCCGGCCGCCTTCTTTATGGGAATCGTCCAAAATCATGAAATTCGATTAAGAGCTGCACGAATAGGTGGGTGGCAAGAGTGTGAGTGTATCGGGTCATTTGGTTACCAAACGAGCAGCATACCAAATTTTAAAGTCTGTGACATTTGATTTTTGTTTTTATCATATTGCAGACAGCTCTTGTCTCTGTGATCAAAATCCGAAATTGAAAAACCGAAATTTGATTAAAAACAGATTCTTAGAACTGTACATACAATATGGTGGTATGAAATGTGGTTATGGTGAATTGAAATAAGTGACAGACAAGGAATATTGTCAACATTTCTATTTTTTGAAATTGCTTAAAACAATTAATCTATGATAGCCTGCTTGAGGCTTTACGTCTGTAAAAAAAAAACACGAACACTGGTTAGCACTGACAGCAATGTGGATACACCAGTTTAATGCTGCCATTTTGCCATTTTTTATTGTACACAATTTGATCGTGATTGTAATAAACTGTGAGTGATTGAAACGCCATTTTTGCTTTTTGACATTGGGCGTCAACTTGACATAAAGAAGAGATATTTTCCATTTTGTGATAGGCACGGAAAGTGGGACATTTTACATGGTGTTCGTTTGGTTGATCGAAATTACTCTTTGTTCCCTCTTTTTATTCCAAAAACTTTCAATTGGGGTTTCCAAGGTAATTTTTCTGTTTTAAATTTTATAATAGGGAGTAGATAGAGACCACAAACATACATTAAAAGGTTTTTCGTCGGATTATTTGTCAAATGTCAGAAATGTTTGGAGAAGCCATTGTTTAGATGATGACCGATGTATTCGAAAAGGACGAGACTAGAGAAATGTCAATTTATAACAGTTTTGTAACAGTTGTTCGCCCTTCAAAGTGTTTAAAATTCTTCGGTAGCTTCTAAATCAGACAACTAATTTGAGGCATTCGAATGCACTTATTACCCTACAGGACTGCATAAACTCTACTTTTCTACCACATTGTCATTCCCCGAGTCACGTCCGTTCGGAAATCCAATCGAAACTGACACTAGACAATATTAAATTAGTAGCAAATCGGAATGAATTATTAGGTGTGTTCATGTACTTTCTCAAATTACAATGTTAATATGCAAATTTATTCACGCATATTTTGAGAATGAATTGCCCCAGGTATTGGCAAGAGAAGAGAATGCAAAACCAATTTAGTTTTAATTTTTACCAGCGCCAAATAGACTTGAAGATATGTGTATTCCAAGAGCGTTTCTCTATACAAAAACATGTTTGAAATTTTGTGTGGGGTATATGCTCTTGTTGCTTTCAAAATGGATGCCTTTAAAATGACAGGTCTCATTTGTTAATTTTTTTTTGATATTGAATGTCAAAAACTGACAGTTCGATACGAAAGTTTTTTCGGTGGATTTTAAAATAAGTTTTTACTGCCGATGAAATGGACAATGGATCGAATCTTTGAGAGTAAAATTTTGCGGATTCTGCAATCGACATGATTAAAAAAACGTCACATATCACAAGAGCCGACATTTTATTTTTTTCTTGAATTGGAAATCAAATTAGTTGTGTTACATTCATGTTATATTATGACGCAATATTCTGTCAATTTTAATATTTAATTAAATCTGGATTGTCAAAAGGAATCCTAAATATATTTTCTGGTATTTAAGGAGTGTTCGCATGACAAACTTGACATGACCGACGAATAAAGAAAAAAAAAAATGATTTTAAAAACCTACATTCTAAACAAAATGGTAGAAATATAATTTATATTATTGTTTTGATACTAAAATTTGCTTTTTAATTGTCATTTGTTAATAAGAAATCTGTTTGTTATGAACTGTCAAACTCTTAGCATTCCACATACCATCCACACTTCAACGGTTAGTTCAGAAAAACGAGATATCAGCAATCTC
The DNA here is from genome assembly GCA_910595825.1 of Philhelius pedissequus. NCBI lineage: Eukaryota > Metazoa > Arthropoda > Insecta > Diptera > Syrphidae > Philhelius > Philhelius pedissequus. The sequence continues at coordinate 244,104,867 of OU343161.1, read as the reverse complement.
TTTCATATACAGGATTTCATGTCAAATACTGAGGAAATGCAAAAAAAATCGATTCGTTGCGTCAGTTTTTAGTTTTAAAATGTCATTCGAAACGAATACAAAAAAAATCCTTGTAATGTCAAAATAAACGAATATTCGTTAATTCTTTGGTCGATCTCATGTGAACAGACCTTTAAGTTCTATTGGCTAGACTTGACCGCCATCTTGAAAAAAATGGTTCTTCTTAAATTAGTCAATAATTTTCAATACTTGGCTAAAAATACACATCACGAAAGTCTTAGGAAATTTAATTCTCTACAAGTTTTGCCGGCGCATTTTTATTGATATCGTTTTCCAAAGGGAAAAATAGTTTCGTGTTTAAAATAGTAATGTGCACATAAATAATTACAAAACTTTTAAAAGTCTTAAAACAACAGTTTCATACATTTCAGACAGTGCATAAAATCTGTCGAATTGCAGTTGTTCACGAATTTTGACATTTCATTCTACAATTTCCGTAGCTTGGAGTTAAAGTCGTGCGGTTTGTGGAATGTATTTTACCAAAGTGAGTTCATTTACTCATCTATTCTAAGATCCAATATTATCATGATGGAAACTTAAAGTTTGCAACGTTTTTCCGATTAAATTCGCTTGGGAAAAATATAATCTTTTCAATGCAGTCATTCTATCGCCCAGTTAGTCAGCCAGACAAAATCAATCGATGAAGCAGAATATTGCTATTTTTTTTTTAAATTTTAAATTCAGTCAGGGTTAGGTGGATTATAATGATGCCAAAAATGACAGTCAGTATGGATTGATATTTTTCATTGCAGTTGCAGCTATTTTTTCATCCAATAACTATATACCTTAGATGGATAGACGAGTTTCATTGAAAATTACTTTTAGGTCATGTGTTGCAGATTTGTATCTCGAAATTGGTGTTTTTTTTTTAAAGGAACGGATTATCTTTTTGAATTAATAAAGAAACCTTTAAGGGCCCCGCTTTTTGATTTTCATTTTAGTTTAATGTGTATGTGTCATAGAAATGACAGTTCCTCAAGGAAACGGAGGTGGATAATTTAAAGCCTTCAATCATTCTTAGGGCCTCATTTGTATATCTGTGACACTTTACTCAACTAAATCCTTTTTTTTTGTCTTTGTGGGTGGCTTTGTATCTCAACGTGTATATCGACAACATTAATGTTGTCCTTGCTAATGGCTGTCAGCCCCTTATCAGGCCACGTAAAAATAAGTAAATTTTTGTTTTGTATTTTATATTCGCGCAAGTGAAATGACAGGCGACAACATACAATGACGAAGTGACATTAAACCCCAACGACCGACGCGATGACACCTCATCGTCGGCAACACGAACCTAAAAGTCTCATAATATAAAGTTAATGTTTTGGATTTTTATCTGACAGACGTCGCATAAATTTCTATCACAACATTTGGTGCCGATTGATGGAAGTTTTATGAATCGTTAGGTAAGATGAAACATCCACAAAAAGAAAAGAAAAAAAATTCTCATCTACGATACATCATCTGGCCTTTTTTTGTGATGGAAATTCAAATCGAATAAAAGTTGCACAGAGTTCAAACTCTTCAACCACACAACAAAAAAAAAACGTGACGGACAAAATAGAATCTGACGACAAATGGCACACAATTTTCGTCTGTTCCCCAAAGACGCCCCATAAGCTCTGTACTTAATCAAAAACCCCGCTCTAAGTATATTGTTTTCTTTTTTTTTTTGAAGTTTGTTTTTGCTAGAAGATGCCATGGTTTAATATTTAAGTAAAACGTGGTGTAATTTAAAAGGAATCTGAAAAGAAATCACATCTGTTTTGAGTGATATCGAATTGGTATACATTTTTTATGACCAACATGTGTGTGTGGGTATAGGTATTGAAAAAAAGTCATTTCGTTTATAGCTCGAAGAAAAGGATTGTATTCCGGAAGTTTTTTTTTTTTTTGGTATACCAACCAAAATTAAGGCAACCCATCAAACCCACATTAAGCAAAAAAACACTAAAAACGGCTGATAGTCTTATGGAATATTATTGCATATCGTGATTACACTTAGACAAACATCACCCTAATTTGAATCAAACTAGACGGTTGAATATTAAGTGATAATCATTAAATATTGAGACTTGGCTTTCAGATGTTCTGAGGGTCGATTATAACTAAACCGCGTTCTTTTCAAACTTTTCCACATGTTAAAACCCACAATTAAATTTTAAAACACTTTTGTGGAGTTCATGAGTCTCAATTATCAATTTATAATCTCCGAAAAACCAAAAACGACCTTACGAAATTATTAACTTCATTCCCATTAGAGAATTCTACGAAAGCCTAATGTTACCATATGTCTAATAAAAACAGAAAATAGGTGTAATTTTGTCTCTCTGTTGCGTTCTCTTTCTTTTTCAAAGGAAATTAATGCACTGTTAATTTTAATATTTAATTGGTCCCTTAATAAATTCTGATACCAATAACCCAATTTAATAGTTTTCTAAACGATAAGCGTCATTTTAATTACTTAGTAAAGAAATTCATGTTTAACTTTCTGGTTTGATGTAAACGTCACATTAGTCATGTCATTTTGACAACCTATTAAAAGGCGGATAAATATTTCTTTATCTGACTGGTAACTGGCATTTGAAGTTTGGTTATTATTTGTAATTTGAATAATTTTTTATTTGTGGGATTGTGAATGGTCACACAAATGTCATTTAAACAGCTGTCAACTTGACAACAAATGTAGTAGATTAAGTAATAGATCCGGAAGTATATTAAAACGCGTGTTTAATTTCCTTTTTTGGTAAATTTACAAAAGCTCGTCTTTAAAGTTAAAGTAATTTTCATAACTTGCATTGTGCTTGAACTCATTACGGGTAGTGAAAACCTCTTTAGTACAAGTGCAATAGAACAATTATAAAAAAAAAATTAAAAATCTAAACGCGATTTCAGCAATTGGTTCTTGAAAATAATTTTTCTTGCAAATTGTATAAAATACTCTTTTTTATTGAAAACTTCTTTGAATTGTTAAAATTATTCTTTAATCACAATTTAAAAATTTTCAAAATCCATGCATGTATTTTGAAGAGAAGTTGATTTTTTTCTCTGACGTCAGCACAAAATCCATCACACTTTGTCGTCAGCTGTTGAACGTTCACAAAATCAATGCACAAAACGTAGACGATTACACGAATGACGTAAGTCGATAATTGTTATCCCAAAATGCGGTGACGTGCCATGTGTGATGACTGTGAAGTCAATGCAGTATTAATCTAAACTTTGACTTGACCCCATTAAAGTGCGTTGGCCCAATGAGAGTAGAAAACGTCGGTCATTTTTCCTGTTAACAATAACAGAATGAGTTTTTGTTTGATTTTGGGTTTATGTTAACAAACCGTGACGGACTTGTTGTTTGTACTGCGTCTGTCAAACTGAACAGAGTGTGTTGAACCGCCCGTTCTACCACCGCGTTATTGTGAATTATGTCAAAAAATCGTTGGACTGAAACTAGATGAAATTTCATGTTACATGTGATGTTGAGTACGTCACGTCAAAAAATCTTGCCAACACGTTAAAAAATACTATCGCTGCGCCGACCGTTATAAAAAACGAATTCTCCTTGACTGAGCCGTATGACAACTTAGTCCCGGATTACAGCGCTAAATTAGCCCCAAACTCTGGAATTCATAATTATATGAATTTCCGTCGTTGAGGGAGACCTACCTTGACGGACATGAATAATTATGGAACACTGTTACCCTGAAATCAATTTGTTTTTCTTTTGCAGCAAAAGATTGATAGTTTTCAATATAAAACCTTACAATCAATCGTTGCGTTGCTTAAATGTCGCAAGCTTGTGTGAAAAATGTGTTTGATGCCATAACAAAGAAAAAAAACCGCAAAACAACCTTTATTGAATAACAATTTGAACTCAAACTCAATTCAAATTGATGGATAATTTCTAATAAAATCACAGAACCCTCTTAATGTTAGAAAATTGTTTCCTCAACCAAAATATAGCCTTTTTAGCACTTCCGCATAAACCACATTCAAGATTCAACAAACACACATTTAGTAAAAAAAAAAAGTTACCTAACAAAAAAAAAAAGGTAGGTTTAGCAAAATGAGAAAGAACAAAATCCAACAAAACAGCCATTCAATTTATATCTTTTTTAGATTGAAGATGAATCTAGTTCGAGGAACCAAATAAAAGAAAAAAGGATAAAATATATCACAGATACCTAAATTGAGTCTGCTGGCACATTTCCCTATAGCATATGGCATTTTTGTTGAGCGAAAACGAAAGCTTTAGTAGGACTTTCTCTTCGTGTGGCAACCCATCCAGTGCTGTCGGTCGGTGTAAAGGGATTTTTTGTAACACACAAACGTAGTTTTTCGAGGTTTCTTTAATGGTTTGTTGTTGTTTTTTTTTTGCAGTAGCTACCCTCTACATACTTTAAAAATGAGGAAGACTTGTCGGTATTAGGATTTTTATGGCTCACCAAAATGGCGTGTTTTTGTTTGTGCTCATTTTTTTTTTTTTTTTTTTTTTTTTTTGAAGGAAAACATAAAGGCACCTCATGGCGTATCCTTATATTTAATGCAATATATTATGCCTAGGGGGAAATGGGGTAGATTGCTAAACAAAGTACACGTGGATAAGGTTGTTATTGAACTAAAAGTTTTTTTTGAAATTGTAAAGCCCACTCATTTTTAGACTTTTAAATTTGATGAGTTGATTAGATTAATATTTAAAAAGAGGAGTACTAATTGCTCTTTTAGGTAGGGCTATTAGGGGAAAATTGGTAATGTGTCGAATGATTTACAACTTTTGCACCATTAGGGGTGTGTTTGATATGAAAACGAGATCTCCGTTTCTCTTAAAAAGGGTAAATTAGGGTATAAAATCTAATTGACGTATTTCGGATAGTATCAAGCTTTTATAAAATTCCTTAAAGTTGTCTTGCACGTGCTCAGAACTAAGATAAATAGTTTCCAACATGGTCAAATCCGGCTCGAAGGACCAAATTTTTGTCAATGGAAACTGATTTCATAAATATCTAAGCAATTGTAATTATCAAAGTTTTACATTTTATCAATAAAAATAGCATGCCAATCTACCCCCATTATTCCCTAATCCGTATGTATCGAAAATAGGTGAGTTTATTTTATTTGTTCGTCACCCCGTGCGTGTCGTTAGCCAACTCCCACCTGTGCGAGTATATTTGGTTTGTACATCATTACATTGCTCTATCATATATGATTATCTTGGGAAATACGATATTTGTGCAAATGTCAGTTTTCCAAAACAGTAGGAGTGATGATGCAAATGTGTAGGTGTGTTCGCTGTATTTTAAGGTATTTTTTGTATATTCTTTTTTTTTAAATCGAAAATAACACATCTTGGCTGTCGTTGAAGGAAGTAGATGATGTAAGCCTGACATAGGTTTTGGAGGTGTAAGAAATTAATTCTGAAAAAGATATTAATACAACTTAAGGAGCTGTTTAATATTACACAAGGGAACGGTTAGCAAAAAGTGGTTTCAGGCACATAAAAATAAGCTCTTGTTAAATTAATACAATTTAAAAAAAAAAGGAAGGGTAAAGGATTGAAGAAAATCTTTTAATTATAAAAAACATGCAAAACTGCGTTGCCAAGCATTTTTCCAAGAATCATTTCGTTTGAAGTAAATTTTTTGAATTGAATTTTTTTCTTTGGAAAGCAAAAGTTTTTTTCGTTTGAGCTGACATGTGATGCAATGAAAAATACTCGGAGAACTCATCTCATATTTCTGACAACCCTAATAACAATTTATTTTATTCAGCCTATTTAATCTCCATTTATCACAGCCCTCTCACAATTTTTGAATTTCATTTCATTTATCTATTTTCCTACCCACCTCTTTACCACAAAAAAACCTGAGTCGTATAAAACCTGCAAGCTCAGAAAAAAAATGCAGGTCAAGATCGATTTTCTTGTTTATCGGTCACCAAGTCGCCTTTGGTTCTGCAGTGCAATCAGCCAAAAACACGAATCGTGCTTCAATAATTTGGTACTACCACCACTCCGCGTGTGAACTTATTACCAGCAACCCCCAATATCTCTTCCTTTCAAACTGACTGTTGCATTGAAACAGCTTTGGCTAAAAAAAAATCCCTTCCAGCAATTTGGCTTGCTCGCCGTGTTTTGTTCGGCATTCTCTCACGAAGTCCATTTAAAGCCTATATTCATTCACATGGTAGAGTAGTGCATTTGGAAATAAATAAGTAAAAACATTCAAGGTGAGTCCACAGTATGAAGGTGCAAGCCAATAACAATAACAACAACAACAAAAAGCTCAAAATAAAAAGTGAAAAAAAATAAGACTTAAAACGAAATGCCTACAACCTACATAATGACCAGCCTTAACCCACTCAAAGAAAGCGTCGACGTCGTCGTCGGTCGGCTGGAGTGCGATTACATTACAAAATAGTACCTACACGTGTAATTATGAGACATAACCAAGTTAATTATGGCACACAGTGGGACAAAATTGTCGAAAAACTGCGAGAAAAAAATAAATACATCGATGATTATTTATTGGTTATTTCGAGTTAGAATGTTCTGTGCTTATTTTGTGGAAAACACACACATACATATTCGGAAGGACAAACCCAATCAAAAACCAACACATATCAAATAATATTTTATTTACTTTTTTTTTTAAATTCAGACCAACTTATAATCTGTTGTGACTTTTTCTTAAAATAAATGTTCCACTGTAAAATACACCCACAAATACGCCCCCTTTCTAATTTTCTTTTGTGTACTCTGCAGTGCACCTTTTCGCATAATATATCATTAAAAAGAGAACATTTAAAAGCAAGCAACTTTTATATAACATAATAAATGGATTTGTCTCCAAAATGTCGTTTAGTTTACCCTACTGTAGGACAGGATTGCAGTGACTGTAGTATCCGGCACAATATTGTCCAGCTTGACAACGGAACTTGTTCTCATTTCGTATTCCATGCTCCAGTGCTGGCTTTGATGTTGGCTTTGTCATAGTCGTCGTCGAGTTGAAAGAAACACCTACAACCCTTTTGACCAGTTCAATCCTGAAGCCTACCAGGGATGTTATTAAATTGTTTTTACTGAATTATATTTTCTGAATTAAAAACTTTTTAAGAGAATGAACCATAAAAAATATTTTAGGTGTGTATTTATTTATGTATGTATTCTTGTCACGTGAACTATTATAGTACAAATGCGTTTCGGCCAAACAGATGCAAATAAGTGCCAAACGCAAGCATTTAAACTAAACGTCACACACAAAACTTTCAATTGATTTCTCAACCAATTATTTTAGTTTTTCTTTCTCTTGTTAATATATTTGTTATTTCTGTCTTAAGTTTCTGTTAAGTTTAATTCACGATGGAATTCATGGATGTATCTGATATCTCCATCTCCTCTTATAACATCCCTGTCCCTTAGGCCAATGCTTTACATGTAGCTGTGCCGGCCGCCGGCAGCTGCCATTCATTCAGGTCGGGCTTTTTTTCGATTTCTTTTTTGTTGAGTATCTGCGACCATTTCATTGTTTAATTAACGAAAAACAAGTGCACCGTTGTGTGTGTGTTTCCTTTTAAAATTTAAATGCGTTTGTGATTGCATAACACTTTCGATTTCAATTGAATTGCGGATACCACAAGCACAAGGCGACCCTGATAATGTTGGACTGTTTTCGGATAAGATTTGTTTATTCGTTTGTTTGGTTCGTTTTTTTTTCAGTTTTCAGAGGCTATCTGCTTTACTATGAGCAAGTCATTAAAGAGCACGCGGTTCACTGATAAGTTGTGGAGTATGCAATTTACTGATAACATTGTTGTGTTAAAATTTTTTGAATGAGAATTTGTGTAATTATGACTGTTGAAGTTAAGTGGAGTGGATTGGATTATTTCAAGTGAAGTTGATGGGCGTTGAAAAGCATTAATTGTGTGAAGCTTTTTCAGATTTGAGTTTTAGTGTGTAATTAATCTATTCACACTTATAATTTATTATTTCTACTTTACTAAGTTTGAATCAATGTCGACGTTTGATGGCGCCTCTTGACAAGTAAAAATATTAAAAAAAAAAACACACATTCATACAAAGCGATATTAGAAACTCATTCATAACCTACTGATATAGCGGGTGTATATAATTCGATGCGCCCGACTGTTGACAAAAATTTCACTATCTCCGACATAAGTGTTCAAAATCAGTAAGTAATTCTGTTAAGTATTTTTTGATTGCTCTTTTGATTTAAGTTCCACTACAAACGTACATAGTTATTTGAAGATTAGATGAAGACGAAGTGTAATACTGACTGTAGTCAAGTATCGTGTTCAAATAATTATGGCTTCTTCGACAAAAAGCTAATTAGAAGGTACTTGATTAATAGGGTTTTTTTTTAGTTTAATAAAAAAGTAACGAAACGGCAAAATAAAAGAAAAGATTTCGACTACAAAAATGTCATAGAAAAAAAATATATATCGAACGATGCTATAATTTTTAAAAACGGCGCCAAATGTCAATTCTACTTTGACATTTGTGAAATAAACAAACACTAAATACACGTCAATAAAACATAATTCGTTAGGAATAATTATTAAGATTTTTTGGGGGATCAATGGATGACAACTTTTGCGCCACCTTGTTTACAAGGTTTTTGATGTCAAGAGTTTGAATCTGACCATGGGACAGAAATGCGATTTTTTCATAAAACTTCAAAACAAAACTGATGCTGTTTTTTTGTAGCCGCATTTTTTAATCAAAATCGATAGAGCCATTTTCGAGATAATTGAGATTAACCATTTTTGGTACAAAACATTGTATGACAGGAACCGTTAATTTTGGTGCTAAAAAAAAGATTTAAAAAAATAATTGAGCCAGACACGCTTTAGTACCAATTTTGAAGAAAATCGCTTCAACGACTTAGGCTGTAGATCGACCTACAGACAGACAGACAGACAGGTTGAATTGAGTGACCCACTTTTTTAGAGTTCTCTATCATCGTAATGTCAAGTTTGATTAAAATCTCGAGTTCGATATTTTTTTCCAAAATGCAAACCTCCCTAATGTAAAAAAACGCTGAATAATTGTTTCGATGGTGACAACTTTTGCGCCACCTTGCTTACAACTCTATGCAACTCTTTCTTTACATGTACTTAACACAGTATTGTCTATTCGTTGCTTCTCCTTTTTTACTCGAGATTGGTACGCTTAACACTGGAAACTGCAGAAGACGATTTCCGTGCAATTTGCACTTACCCTAATGAAATATTCTGTAACTATTTACTGTGAATTGTATAAATGTAGAAAAACACACGTCAAACGTGGGTATCAAGTGTGGTTCCAGCTTGATATTAACATATCAGAATTTGGTACGATATTGAGTATTAATCGATACCAGTCTTTCCACAGTTAAACCCACACTGCCTAAAGATTGTTAGGAAATGGTGAGACGAAAAGTATATTACATACCTGTATATGATGTTTCGAAGTCATATGCGCCTTATGTTTAGTCAAAAATTCACAATCACTTCTTTTGTGGAACTAGTGGATTGTACCAAGTTATTCTCTTCGGTATACATTCCACGCTGTGGCACAGTGTTGACAGAAATACCATGTTAGGAAAAAAATGTAATGTGGATTTTAAGTACTACTTTCGATGCTTCCCAAAAATTAAAAATATCCTCTGAAAATGTGGAACGCATTCATTAAATGTACTTTTGCTCAAATATGAAATAATTTTTCAAAATTACACTTTCTAACATGATTATTTCCTATCTAATGTACAATAATTCCTAAATAAGAAAAACTAACAATTTAACTTGATCATCATAATTTAAAGCTCGTAATACAAATTCTTTTTTTTTATTCTTCTCTTTTCAGGTAAGGATGTCACTTTTAATATATTCCATTATTATTACATGCCAGCATATAATTTCAAACCATTTTCAAGGTACCTTTGTTCGAAAAAAATATTAATGTAAGATAATAATACAAAAAAAAAACTTACCTATTTCAACAGTGACATGACAATGTCATGTAAAAGTTTAAAAAAGTGTTTCGTCCTCTTCATCATTCTTGTATTCGTCAAAAGGACTTTTGTGCATAGTTTTCAATTGTATTTAAAGTAAAATCTCTAAATGTCGAGTGAGAGAATCGTTTTTATTTATTCAAAAGTTTTGATTAAATGCTTCTTTTAAATTTTATATCTTGGATAGACTAAAATAACGGAATCAAATTTAGTAGGCGTGGTAGAAGGCGTTTTTCAAAAAAAATGCCATTGTCACGATATTGAGTTGAAAACAAAATTTTGAATTTCTATGAATGAGAAAACAGAATGAGAAAACAGAAATATGTGAGAAGTGGGTGTGGCAGTTGGCGGTCTAGTAAAATGATTACATGTCATGCAAGCTTTAGGATCAAGAGAGCTACATAATTCTTAAAATTTAAACTTTGTAGAGATATTAATTCTTATATTTTAAAAATTTGGTAGACAAGCATTTTCATTTCCTTTTCGGATATCATTTTAAGTTAACATTCTTTTTAGAGAGATTAAACTGTAGAAGTGTGTTTATATTTTTTTAAAATTAATATTCCCCCGCACTCAGCTCCTTGTCCGGATAAAAATATTGTAGAGATGTGAACAAAAATATCGTAAGTGCTTCCTGCTGACAGGATTTTCATTCTTAACTAAGTTTGCACTCTTATTCTCTCAAATGCGGTACAAGGTATCATCACCTACCTATGTATCTCTTCATTTTGTCTACCTATTTTTTTTTATTTGCTTGCTTGTCTTTCTTTCTTTCGTTTTATTAAGGACGTTTTGGTTTGGAAGTGCACAGGCACAAGGTACAGCCACCATTCCTCCAACCATTCGAAAGTGTGTATATAGCCTTGACCAAGATTCAATGTGCATCTTAATTGGTAACTGGTGTGACAATGGAAGAAGAAAAGTACAAAAAAAAAGAATCCTTGAAGAGTATTTTCCATTTTTAATGCAGGGATAGTTGCAGCATGGTTTTATATAGAAATCCTAGGGAATAATTGATATTACAGAGTATTCTTGGCATTTGAGTCTCGTATTAAAGACATAGAAACAACTTAGCAAAAATGTGCTAATTTATTGTGATAGATTACAAAATGAAACACAATTTTTTATGAATGACAAATATAGCTGCTGAACTTTAGCATGTCAATGCGTAGAACCCGCTGGTCAAAAGCCAACGGGGATATACTATCAACGAGTGCAAAAACCTGCCACTTTATTCACTATCCATTTAATTTAAAATCTCTGAAATTTAATATACTTTTAGAACACAGAATTTAATTTAGGATTTAAAGGGCTTCCCATGCAAATTACAGCTGCAAGTTCTAGAGAAAGTGATTAGTGGATAAGAAGTTCTAGATAAATGAAAAGATAAAAAAAACAGAGTCGGTGACAAAACGGAACCTTGATGTACTCCAGTATATATTTTGTGTACTCACGCGTACTCATGTGCACTAAGCAGTTATTAGAAAGCATTCAATTGAGCTTTCCGGTAAAAAAGTAAAATCTGATAAACGAAGAAGAGGATCGCCAAATCCAAATGCACTCATTTTTGTCCAAATATCTTTCTATCAAATTCTATCAAATGTTTTTGAAATATCTTATTTCCCCCAAAGGGATATAAATGTTCCCTTTTCACTGCCCGATGAGATGTATAGCATTGGGTCAATATTGGAAATACTGTCAAGAAAGCCGTACTGCAGGTCATTACGGAGATTTCGTTATTCAAAATAATTCTTAAACTGATATTTAAGCAGCCTGTATATGACACTGAAAAGGAGAAAAAGATTCGCCTTTTTTGGGAGGTGCTTTTCATTATCTCGGAAAAGATGAATCATCAACAATTATCAATCTTAAATCAAGTTCTTGAAACCAACTCCTAATACAACGGCTTCCTGGTATTTCGTCTGGCGGAGTCCATATGTGGTCATAGAGTCTCGTGTTGCCGCTTGAAAAATTTTAGGTTCAAAAGCCCTTATTGCGAATAATAAAAGTTATAGATACTTTAAACGTACACCAACATCAAACTAAAAAATAACAATAATTCTGAAAACATTATTATCAAAACGAGGCAATCTAATCATCACAAGTCTTGACCCAAAAACCTGCAAAAACATTGAAATTCCATTTAACATAAACGTGTTACTTTAAATAACAGGAGAACGTGAAAAAAAGGAAAAGCATAAATAACTATGCCCATAGTCAGTATGGTAACCTAAAATCCTTCCAGTTTATTTTTTCCGGTCTTAAAATTTACATTACAAATACTACAAATCCTTCACAGCTGGGGCTCCTTCATACAACACACGTGTACTCATGTGCACTAAGTATTGTCAACTACTTAAAGAAAAGCCCACTCAAAAATAGGTTAAAACCATTTTTGTTTCCTCTCGAAAAAAAAAATAGGAACCAGCTAGCCTAGCCTACTCAACAAAATTCTTGCTTTGAAGCACTTGTTAAAATTAAGCTCTTTCAAGTTTGTAATTCATATGTAATTTATCAACCTAGAAAAAGGTAGGCTAGAACTTTCTTGTTTTTGTATTTTTGTAAGAAGTCGAAAGTAGACCTTTCCTATTTATCATGACATCAGAGTATAATACACCTAGGAGGAAAGGAAATGTAAATTCCTTTGCTCCTGTATTTATGTTCTTGTACCTGCCTCAAAACACTTCTAAATCTCAAGCCTTCAGTCATTAAGCCTTTGAAAATGAGAACTTGAAAACAAAAAAAATCTTACTTACTCCACAAAAAAAAAAAAAAAAAAAAAAAAAATAAAAGAAACATGATCCAAGAAATAAAAAAAAATTAAAAATAAGAAAATAACAGTAAACTGCTTAGGAGAAAAGTATTAAAAGTCAGCATAGAAGAGGTTTACTTCACTAGCAAAGCTTGTGAATGTATCTTCCTGGAAATACGTATATATATACTCATAGCAGGGTAAATTCAGTTGGCACTTTTTAACCGTTTTTTAACTTTTCGAAAAATGTGAATTTTGCGAGTGAAGAACATACATTAAATGGGAAATTAATGTTCTCTGTGAAAAAGTTGTTAGGTAAATCAGAACTATTCTAAATTCACTGTGGCGTATGAGTACTTTCTAGTCAATTAACTTACGACCAAGGCACAATCATATTATCAAACATTTTTTTTTTTGGCGTGAAAGCTCAATATGTATTCTGATTCATCATATACAAAATTACTGTTACATAACAACTTATTATTCTCGAAAACAACTGCAGCGATTTCCAATTCCAGGGAAAACAAGAAGAATTATACATTGAAGTTTTGTGTTTTGTAGAGATTTCATTTTCTCAGAAAAAATATGTTAAGAGATTATTTGTAATGATTAATTTATAGTACGTATACTGGTTATCAAATTTGAGTTTATTTTGAATTAATATTTCAAGTGATAAAACAATGATGTAAACTATTTATTTAAAAAAAATAAATAAAATAAAATAAAAACTAGTAGCCATGGGACATTTTGGGGGTTTTCCCTTTCCAAAGCTTTCAATTTTTCAAAAACAGTTCATCATTCTTTTGGAACTTAAATCTAAAATAATAAATGTTTTTAAATTGTTAAATTATGTTTAAAATTAAAGGACCTACCCTTGGTTTCACACGTCCGAAAAAGATAAATAACATCAGAATCAGTATTTTTTTTTGTTCCATGAGTAGAACGTAGAAACAAAAATTCAAAGATAACCTCGCTCTTTATTTGTTCACTCTTGTTTAGTATTAAAAATAAAAAAAAGTAAATAGTCGCGTGGCTTAGCAAAATCACACTTCCAATGGAAGTCAGTCTAGGTTTACGAAAATTTAGTCAGTATTTTTATTTTTTCATAGCCGACAAAAAAAAAATCAAATAAATTTTGAAATGTCATGTTTTAGCCGCATTTATTACATAAATAATTAATTTTATTTCCATTAATTATCCCTTGAACCGTAGAAGTTATCTACAATTTGTAAGGGCCAGAACATTATTTCCATAGGCAACCTAGCTTTAATAAAATTTTGTCTTTTTGGTGTACAGCTATCTCCATGTACGGATCTGTAAATATGACCACTGTGACGGTCAGGGTCATGTAATTTTCTCACCACATTCACTATTGGGCAATTAATTAAATAAAATGTATTAAATATTTCAGCAGTTTGTTGCGACGCCGACAACTCTATAGTGACAACCCCATACAACGGCCAAAGTTGGCCTTCCTCTTTCTTCTTCTTCATTTGGGCGCTATTGTGATTTCGAAGGAATCACAACTCTCCCACTTATCCGCTTCACACTTGTGATCCGCCCGTATTGACCTCAGAAAGTATCGACCCCTGACCCCCTTCAACACCGCGGTTTTGAATTGTTCAAGTGATAAAATGTCATATAAAGTGGCCAAGCAAAATCGACCTAAAATATACACAATTCCTATACCAAGATCTTAAAAATGTCAGCACTTCACTTCCGATATTTAAACACGAGCATTACAAAATTTGCCTATGCAAATTATATGAAACTAATAACTTGCGTCAAATTTTCAAGGACACTAAAATAGAATAATGTAAATACAAAATAGTTGAAAAAATCATATTTTGTCATAACGTTCCATAATGTCTAATAATACCTTTAAAAACAGGTCTCACAAATCGATCCTTTTCTCGGTACCATGGGACAGACGTTCCGGTTAAGAGAGAGTTCACTGTATATATTTTGAATTTTTGTTTAACGTAAAAACATTTTATCCATTTATTTATTCTAAATAAATACTTACCAATTTTTGTTTATTTTTGAAATTAATAGAAAATAAATAAAAATCGGATGGTTCACTGTGGCGTATGAGTGATTTATTTGAACTAGAAGATTTGTCTCAAAAGCAAATAGTTGTTGGACATTTTTAGCCTTAGAGTTATTGAAAATTGATGCTTGTCATTATTTGTCATAATTTACTCCCTTTCAGGTCTCTAGTTTATTGTGGTTAACCCAGAGTTACACGGTCAACGTTATCGGTCATTGCATTGACTCTTTGAGGTCACTACATAATTTATTTTCACTCTGTGACCACACCTTCACTGCCTTAATCGAAAAATTGGTGTCATAGGAAATTTTGACGTTCTCGTCAACACATTGTGAAAATTGACAATAACAAGACGTTAAACTTACGACAGGTTTTGAGGTAATTTTTATTCTAGTCAACGTGTTGACCGTGTAATTTTAGCTTTAGAGTTCTTATTCAGCCGGCTTGCAACTCGTTTCAGTAGAAGATTTTGGCTCCGGAATTAGTTGATCCCTAAAAAAAGAATATTGTACATGTGGTTCTGCTGATATGTTGATAGTCTATTTGAGTAGGAAAAATCGGCTATTCTAATTTGTCGCGAATGTTGAAAGCCAAACTCAGAATCATGTTATTATTATTTTTTCTAATTGGACCTACTTGAAGTTAATGGAGAAGCAAGTTGAGAGGCAAGTTGTTAAGAAATGAGAGAAGAATTTTTAAATGGAAGAGAAAAATTGTGGTGAAAATTAAGAACTAAACAAGTTACAGAAAACAAAAATAAAATGAAGTAAACTTGAAGGCAGCTCGCTTATCAAGTGGTGTGGAAATACAAAAATATAAATATCGACAGACCTTCTTGTCAGTAGACCCGCATTGAGTAAGATCAACTGCCATTTTTTTTTTCAAATTGATGATCCTTCCTCAAATTAATGAAACGAAATTAATGTGGAATGAAATTTTACCGACAGTTCTTCATCGTTCAATGTTCGTCTTGGCGACCTTCATTTTTGTTTATTCCATAAATTAAATTTTTCTCTAATAAGTAATATATTTTATAAGTGTGCAATTATCGTCAGCCAAACTAATCAGCTTGTGAAATACAACTAAATTTTTCAAAATGAAATGAAAAGCTTTCCGAAATGTTTGGGCATTGTGGTTTATTCAATATAAGGATAGCCGTATCGAGACAAAAGACAGAAGAAGAACTGCACAAAATAACTGTCAACGGAGAACTAAGGCCGCCTCTAACCTTTATTTTTTTTCGTCAAAGTCTATTGCGCTATATATGTAGTCGTATTAAAGGGTCTGGTGGTGATATTTTGCTTTGGATAATAAAATCCTCAGGGTAAATAAAATAACTCCACAATTGAAACTGGACTGTCCGTACACGTACAGCCAGCTAGTTGAAGTTCTTTATTTTTTTGTCTACACTGCAGACTTCTGTTTAAAGCCAACAGCTGCTCCAAAATTGAATTCATGCCAACAGAATTATATTTTTTGTTTTGTTATTTTCTTTAATTTTTTTAAGGAGTTTTCGTCCTAGAATTTTTGAACTGAACCCGTTGGTGTGCCGTATGAAGATATATACATATTTGTGCACGACAAGTGTGTGTCTTTCACACATAAGCTTGAATCTGCAGGATAACCTGCTCGAAATGGCAACATACAACACGGTCGTTTTCATTTCCTGGTTTAAAGGGTCGTAGATGATGATTTTTTTGATTTTGTTTTTGTTTATGTTTTGTTGTTTCAACAGGATGTTCACAATATTTGTGTTTCTTTTTGTTTTGCTTTTTTTTCTTAATTGAAAATTGCATCTGTGTGTGGAAAAATGTTTTGTCTTTGTTGTTGTAGGAGTAGTAAGTTTTTCGTAAAAAAAAAGAGTGCTGGATGCAGCATATTTCAGATTATAAAAGGGCTTATGGTACTTAGTTACTACAGTTTCCCATTCCAAACATTACTCGAAAGAAGCAAAGTGGATAAGATAGTGCAAATTAAGTTAATACTTATTTTTAATAAATACTATTACATAATTCCCAGTTGTACGATAGACCATGCATTTCTTTTAGGAAGGAAAAAATTGCTTAAGTCTGCCTTATAATAAAATTAAAAGGGATTATGCAAATGGAATACAGAAATTTTACTCTAGTGAAAAATTTGTCAATTTGTCCCAATTTAATTTTCACTTAAGAGGTACTTTTTGGATTTACTGTTTGGTCTGATACACTGGTATCCTAAATTTGATTCTGAGTGATATGTCTTGGACTTCTGACGATTCAATTCTCTGGTTCTTAGTCATCACTTTCAGGTGTCACCTAAACTGCCTTCCAGACACTAAAATTTTAAGGCCGGACAGGAACTCGCCCAAGTGGTAATATTCTATACGTTAAACTTGTGGAGTAAATCCTTGGTAAGCCATTCGCGGACAATCTCACCTAAAACCACCTATAATACATGCCGAGAGGTAGCTCCAAAACATAAAGAAACGAAACTAAGCTCGCCAAATGTCGAAGTAAACTGGAACTAAATGTTAGATGTTAGTTTAACTGAATGTGAATTATATTATTAATGAACGAAAATTATAATCTGTGGTGATTTTTCGGTTACGTCTTATTATTTGTATGTGTGATTTGAATTTGGTGAGCTGCTGAAGACATTCACTAGCTATCGCACTTATATGCTATTATACAAGTGCTAACTCGGCACTGTTCGTCGTTTTTAAATACGGATTTTTGCCTTTAGAATTTGTAATCAGCCATTTTCAAAACAGATACCACCATGTAATATGTGCGTACATTTCGAGGATGATAAAAAACAGCCATCCCTATTTATATTAATCAACTTTTGTTAAAGTGACAACTAATTGTATAAACCACCTAACATAAGATTACACCAGACAATAATATTTTGGCAATCTCTGATGTCAATATCACTTGGCAATGAAATAAGAAATATTTTTGGACAACAGAAGGAGAAAGTACATATTCCTTGTATATAATTCTTTTGCACTTTCCCTTATAACTTCTTATGTGCCAAATGCTGAGATTTTTAGAATTACCAGAATGGCCAATATCTAATAATTTTAAATGTATCCTTATTTCATGCGAAATATCATAAAACCCATGGGCAAACTTGAATGTTGTCCTTGTTATCTTTGGGTGTTTTTTTTTCTTCTTCCTAGTTCCATAAACGTCCGTTTTGGGGATGTTAATCCATAAATACTGCTAAATTATATCGCCCGCACACGCTCGCCTTGTTATGGCAAGGATCGATGATTCCATATGCCTGGAGGTCTTTTTTCATTTTTGTAAAAAAAAAAAAAAACCAAACAAATGTTTATGGCGCACTGGCTGTAGGGACAGATACATATAATTCTAATGGATGATTGTGATGGTGGACGAAATCCAAAACGGAAATCACTGCAAGGACGATTCGTTTTGAAAGAGGTTGTCGGCAATAAACCATCGATCGTCAAGTGACTTTATGAAGATACACTCAGAGAAAAAATATAAGTAATCTTATGTTTTTAATATTTTTTTATGTAAATTAGTTAACGAGAGAATTTGACAATTAAATTAGTATAAGAAGACATTTCAGGTATGGTAGTGCAAGATTGAGTGAAAAATACCATTTTCGTCAAAAAAAATTTTTTAAAAGAATTACGACAAATTTACAACGATTTTTGGTAAATTGCTTTTTGTTTTCTGCTCATTAACCCATTTTGGTGGGCAGTAATGCTAACTTGACTGGCAAGTAAGCAGCTTCCAGAGAGTATTTAATACAAAATAAAGGCGACAATTTTTGCCGCCACTAATTTACGACGAATATTGATGCAACGATTTTTTATTTTTATTTTTTAGTTCTTTAATATGTAATGATAGGTAATGCAACTTGAGTGCCTTGTTGACATTATTCGAGATTATTTAAAAATGTGTGTTTCAATTTTTTTCGTTTACAACAAATTTATTTTTCCTTTCCTGGGTTAATGAACTAACCCATTTTTGTGGGGCAGTAATGCTAACTTGACTGTCCAGTTACCCGCTTCCAGGGAGTATTTAATAAAAAATAAAGTCGACAATTTTCGTCGGCATTAATTTACGACAGTACAACATTTTTTTCTTTTTTTGTGTTCGTTAATAGGTAATATATCTTGGCTGCCTTGCTTGCATTTGCAAAAGGGACGTGTCAAATTATTTTTTTTACAACAAATTTACCACACATTTACGACAAATTTAAAACAATTAATCGTATTCCTTTAAAAGTTTGAAGCGTTTATTCAAACTTGATAGACATGATTCATTTAAACCCATTGCCCTCTGTATTCAATCTTTTGAATAAGAAAAGAATGTTTGTGTTTTTTTCTGAGTGTTGACTAAAAGGTATGAATGTCGTACGGGTTGGTAGCTCTGGATGTCCTTTTCGGCTAACGTCTCCTTTTATTTTTTGAGAAATAATATATTTGGGGTGGTAAAGGTTTGAGAAAAATATCCTTCTCATATTCATTTAAGAGATTGAGATCACACAACGCCATTTACAGACACAATTATTATTGGGGTCATGAATTATGTCCTTAGGCTATTTTTTATGGGCGGCGCGCGGAAATCTTTTACAGTACATACCTACCTACGTATATATGTACATATTTATGGACTTTGGGTAATTTTTTCATTCGTTTATGGGGGCTGACATTCAACTGTCCAACGAACGGTTGTTTATTGAACATTGATTTGGATTTATAGGAATTTAATTGTTTGGTTATAGATTATGAGATTTTTGTTTTGATGGAGGTGGAAGCTTTATAGAGCTGCAACGAGTATGTACCTATATCGGCCTTTAGCTGGAGTATGGCCATTAAATGAAGAAGAGAAATGTATGAATTTTTGTAATATTCATAAAAGAATTTATGTTCATTTTTGTATGCATTGCTGCAGACAGTATGAGTATGGAGGTTGTGGAATTAAACTGATTGCGCAATATGAATAATATCGAAATTTATGCCAACCACAATGTTATGTGTATTTTTATGGCTGTGTTTTATTTTTATTTATTTTTTTTTTTTTTTTGATTTTTTCAATGTGAGTATAGTTGTTTTGGGTTATTGTTGAGGTATCGTAGGGAGGCATTGAAATTGCATTTTGCGAGGTCAAATATCAAAATAGGTAATACAGACACAGACCTGGCTTATATGACTGTCTCGTAAAATTTTGAATAGATATGGTAATACCTGAAACAAAATCCATAAAATATAAAGAATTTAATTGTATATAGGATTTATGTATATAATGGGTATTTTGAATTTATTGAATTAATTTAAATGGTTAAATATTTTGCATTAGTTATAAAAGTGACAGATATAAGTGTCATATCGATTTCTGTCAGTGGAAAAATGCCAATTTCGTTTCACAATTTCAATTTATTTTTATTTCTAAAATTAAGTACATTCACAATTTTTGTTTGGGATGTATCCACAAAAAAAAAACAAATTCCCGTTTCAAGCAAATAAAAATAATTTGAATCGCCAACTAATTGCAAGGAATATCGACTGATGAACTTCACAGAAAATTTATGAACAAATCAAGAATACTCATTGCATTCTTGCACCCTATTATTTCTAAAACTGTTTGTTGAAGACTTATTGGATTTTTCTGCATTTTTACGAGCAATCACCAATATTATATATATTATATGGGAACGTCTGTGGCTTATTCTCAAGAAGTGGCAGCATAACATCAACTTCCACTATTATCCATAGAAAATTAATTAAAACACGAATCTAAAATAGTTCTTGTTAAATGCTAAATTTAATGCATGTATGTACAATCTGGTCTTATAACTCCATAAATCTCCTAAACCTTCTCAACTTTCAACTGAATACCATGAAGAGTCACTAGAAGTCCCTGTCTTGGATTATATTTCAACTCTCTCGGCGTTTCCTGACACCAACTGAATCTAAAATTCTTGATCAAAAGCGCCAGACCAATTGATGTTTGTAATTTCCCAAATCTCATTGCAATACAATTGCGGGGTCCTTCACCAAATGGCAAAAAGGCCACAGACTCCCGCTTCAATTTCTCTTCGGGGCTAAAGCGCTCCGGATCGAACTTGCTGGGATTGGGATAGATTTCTGGATCCCAATGAATTGCTTCCACTGATATAAAAATTAGAGTTCCTTTTTCGATTTTATACTTTCGATTAGCGGTTATATAATAGTCAGAATCAGCAACCCGTTGTAGTGTCGGAACCACAGAATGCATTCGCAAAGTTTCTAAATGATGGAAATAGAAATAGTAGTAAATATGTTGAGATTGATAAGTATATCTTACCATTAATAACTTGATTCAAATAATACATTTCTTTAATGCTCTCATAAGTCAATTCACCATTATGCTTTGCCAGAACTTCATCGATGGACTTCCTTAATTTTTCTTGAATATCGATGTTTCGAGCAAGCTCGTATATTGCATGTGACATAGTCGATGAAGATGTCTCAAAACCTGCGGACCAGAACAGAAATGCCTGAGCTGCAACTTCTTCTAAAGTCAAGCCAGTACTGATATCTTGTTCAGCCTCTGAGCAGATTGACTTATTATTTTTTAAATCGATCAAAATACTCATGAAGTCATTTTTCTGAATATTGATCTTCTCACGGTATTCCACGGTGGATTTTACAGCCCCCATGAAAAACTTTTCAACATCACGTCTGGTTAAACGAAACCGAAGTTTTCGGGCTAATTTGGGACAGCTGAGCAAGAAACCCAAAATCAATGAGTTATGGTTTTGCTTTTCGAAAACTAAACGCCCATACTTTCGAAATTCGGCATTCGGATCTGCCAAACTATTACACTCAATACCAAAAGCACACGATCCAATAACGTCGGTGGTAAATCTAGCACTAAAGTCCTTGATATCCACAATTCCACTGTTATTTTCACCAACACCAACATCGACAATTTCATCACTCAAGGTCTTGACCAATCGATGGCCCATTTCAACCACAGACGTGAACATAAATTTCATTTTGTTCGATGTGAAAGTCGGTGAGAGTTTGTTACGTAGCTGACGCCATTTTAATCCATCCAAACTGAACAAATTCGCGGACAACGGATCATCGTGTTTATTGTAGAAAAACCCATGACCTATGAAATTATTGAAATCTTTGATTAACACATTTTTAATCAAGTCAAGATCCAATGCCACAATTACCGGTGTTATGTAGTAATATAATCCACAAAATGGCGCCGTTCCCTTGTACTTTTTATAGAGATTTTTAATTATTTCACTTTGATGGGTTTTTCTTTTCATATTGCCAAAAAACATTTTCGGTTTATCGTGAGGAATTTTCCGCAGTTTCCAATAGAACATTCGATAGCGAATAAACAATAACACCAACAATACTATAGTACCGACACCGCAAAGTAAAGTGCTTAGAAGTTGCATTTTCAGAATACTCTGTTCAACTGAATAGTTCTGCTTTCAAGGCAATAGTTATATATGACAAAAGAACGAAATATCCGATATGTTGTCATGGAGATAATTATTGTGCTAAAATAACAAATTATTGCTTGAATTAATATTGTTATTTATGACTGATTATCTCATTTTTTTTTATTAATTTGAGCTTAATATTTTGGCTTTTTAGGTTCTCTAAAAACTGATAAGGTTACCATACGTACTCATTTAAGGGGGACAGTCCCCCTTTTTCAAAAAAAATATGGTGTTTGTCACCTCTATAAAATTTTCATTAACTATGCTTAAAAGTATTTTCTCTGAACACATCAACACTCAATGAACTACATCTCATTTCACGCGTTAAATGTATCTTTCATCTGCCAGTTATTTGTGCTGCTGTCTAATCTTTGTCATTTTTTTTAAAAAGCAAAATATTTTCGTTTGTATTTAGAAAATATTTAATTTAATTTAAAATGACAGCTGATTGAAAAAAGACAAATCAACCGAATAGTATGTGTAAAACGTATACTTTTTATGTCAAATTTACCGTTAAATTTGATTTTAAAACACGGTTCTTTTATGTTATCATTGTCTTTCATTAATTTATTTTAACTGAAGTTATAATTTTAGATTTTTGTTATTTAACTTTGGTGATATATTTTTCAAAAACATGTTATGTTTCCCTTTTTGAACATTTGCCCCTCCTAGAAAACTCGTGATATCCCCATTTGCGTAATTTTCAATCTGGTAACCCTATAACTTGGAGATAGATTTACTTATTACTTGCTTCTTTTGCAAATGTGTTTTTGTTCTGACGTCTAGTTGATTTAAATAACATAAGTGGTCAACCATTAATAAATAGTTTAGTTTTTCTTAATTATAATTTCCATGGTATAGAATAGATTTATTACTTCATAAAAAAAAACTTGATAAGCTAAATTGTTTTAAAGTATCAATCGTTTATTTATTATTTATATGATCGTACTTATTTATAATAATTAAGGAGTTTCTTTGGATTGCTATCGCAAATAAGGAATTAGACTTTGGCTTCTGAGTGGTGTACACAGCCAAGATTAGGTCTCCGAATTTCCTTACAAGCATAGGTTATCTGCTAATAAAATTCATAATATGTTCTCTCTTTCCGAAAGCTTACAAAAATTGAAATAAATCGTAGCGATGTGTGATTAATTTTATGTTTGTAAGTTTATATCTCATCTTAATGGACTTTGTAGCAGCACAACGATATTATATGTCATAAAACGCGATATCTTAAAATCTGGAAAAAAATGTCGGCTTTAGCCTCTAGTGTTAACAAATTCAAAATAAATAAGCAATTTGAATGTTGATCTACGAAATCTTTAATTTCACAATATTGTTAATATTAGTTTTACTTTTTATACGAAATTTTTCTTACAACTTATAACAAATTTAGAATTATTAGATGTTCCTCTTTTTTTAGTGTCATTTTAAATTCAAGAGGAACCACTTTGATGCTACAGCTAGAGTAATACCAAGATCAAAGACACTCAAGTGATAGGAAAATTCTATTCGGTTACATAATCGAAAACCAGCAGAATCATTTTTCTTTTTGGAAGAGTATGCGTCTATTCACAGACACTGAGTGAAATTCCATAGCCAACAATCTAAACAAATGAATTTCGTACTAAAGAGTTCTACACAAGACTGTCGTTCGTTTTCCAGGTTTGACTGCAGAGGAAATAAATTTATTCGCTCTTACAATATTTACGATGTAAACTAAGACAACGCCAGAGGAACTAATAACTAAAACTCTGAAAAGATTTGTAAAATACTAAAATTCTCTGAGCCCTTCGTACGAATTTGGTCTGCTATACCTAGTGCTTGGAGTTTAAATCACTCTACATATTGTCCTTTTATTAGGGACACCTTTTGCCAAATAAAAAGAGTAGGAAAAAAAATTTTAAAATCAAATAGAAATAGATTCAGATCAGGTATTGTTGGTGAAGTTGCTACAACTGTGACTACTCTGTGGGATATCTGCTCCATGATACTCATCTAGTTCTCGAAATAAAAATCCTAAATTTTACATTTGATAGGGTTACTGACTCAAATTTTTACATAAATTGGAAAAATATCGGATACAATCATTATACCTAACATACATAAACTATTGAAATAATGCTTATAAACATTTAGTAGAGTATACTGTCCGGAGTTCCACAAGGTAGTTTCTTCCTGTGTGCAAATGTTATAAAACTATTTATGGAAATCCTGTTAATCAATACCAACATAGATTGTTGGTCTTTTCTAATTCTGTTTACTAGATGAACATTTAGTCTATGGTCGAAAATCTAAAAGAATCTTAACAGAGGAAGAAGTCTGATATTTTGTTTGTAAAATTTATTTTCTTATATAACATTTTTAATAACAGTGTTAGAAAAACTTTAAACTTTCTGAACTTTCAACTTAATACCATGAGCAGTCACCAAAATCGCATGTGATGTATCATATTTCAACTCGGTCGGCGTTTCTTGACACCAACTAAATCTAAAGTTCTTGATCAAAAGTGCCAGACCAATTGCTGCTAGTATTTTTGCAAATCTCATTGCAATACAATTCCGGGGCCCGTCGCCAAATGGCAAAAAAGCCATAGTATCCCGTTTCGATTTCTCCTCGGGTCTAAAGCGTTCCGGATCGAACTTGCTGGGATTGGGATAGATTTCTGGATCACAATGAATTGCTTCTGTTGGTATAAAAATCAAAGTTCCTTTTTCGATTTTATATTTTTGATTGGCGGTTAAATAATAGTCAGAATCCGCAACACGCTGTAAAGTCGGGATAATTGAGTGCACTCGCAGAGATTCTAAATGATTTAAATAAAAAACAGATAGCAGTAAGAGCTCTGAGATTTCTAGAATTTTCTTACCATCAATAACTTGATCCAAATAATTCATTTCTTTGATACTCTCATAAGTCAATTCACCGTTATGGTTTCCCAAAACTTCATCGATGGACTTCCTTAACTTTTCTTGAATATCGATGTTTCGAGCAAGCTCGTAAATTGTACGTGATATAGTCGATGAAGTTGTCTCAAAACCTGTAATCCAGAACAGATAGGCCTGAGCGCCAACTTCTTTCATGGTCAAGCCAGTGCTGATATCTTGTCCATTTTCAGTGTGGATTGGCTTTTTGTTTTTTAAGCCGATTAAAATACTCATGAAGTCATTTTTCTGAATATTGTTTTGTTCACGATATTTGACAGTACGTTTGACAACCCCCATGAAAAAGTCCTCAATATCACGTCCGGTTAAACGAAGTCCAAGTTTTCGGGCTAATTTGGGACAGCTTTGCATGAAATCCAAAATCAATGAGGCATGGTTTTGCTTTTCGAAAACTAAACGGCCATACTTTCGAAATTCGGCGTTTGGATCTTTCAAACTATTACATTCAATACCCAAAATACACGATCCAATTACGTCATTGGTAAATCTTGCAGTAAGGTCCTTCATATCCACAATTTCACAATTATTTTCAGCAACATCGATAATCTCACTCAAGATTTTGACCATTCGATTACCGATCTCAACTCCTGTCTGGAACATAAACTTCATTTTGTTCGATGTAAAAGTCGGTGACAGCTTGGTACGCATCTGACGCCATTTAAATCCCTCTAAACTGAATAGATGCGCGGATAATGGATCATCGATTTCATTGTAGAAAAACGCATGATCTGTGAAATTATTGAAATCTTTGATTAACATATGTTTAATCAAGTCAAGATCCAATGCTACAACTACCGGTGTCATGTAGTAATATAATCCACAAAATGGCGCCGTTCCCTTGTGCTTTTTATAGAGATTTCTTATTATTTCACCTCGATGGATGTTTCTTTTCATATTGCCAAAAAACATTTTCGGTTTATCGTGAGGAATTTTCCGCAGTTTCCAATAGAACATTCGATAGCGAATAAATACTAACACCAACAATACTATAGTACCGACACCGCAAATTAACAGACTTAGAAGTTTCATTTTCAGAATACTCTACTCAACTGAAAACTTCTTCTTTCATGGAAATACTTTTATATGACATGGAGGTAATCATTAATATAACGAATTATGCTGAGAATTTATATTACTACTAATAATTATTGATAATCTCATTTCTTGTTAATTTTGGGGGCAATTTTGGATTTTAAGGTCGTCTACAATAATAAGTTTAGTTTAGTTTATTTCCTCAATCTGAGATTAACAGTTAGATTACATAAATATATATAAAAAAATAAAGATAAATTAAATAGTAAAAAAAATAAAAAATACATACAAATATATACAGAAAACATAAATATAACATGTATATAATTAATGCAATAACAATATTAACATTACATTTTTTTAAAGTGTCTCGGAAACAGTGCATATAAATATCTATTTTTTCAACTACAGCATTAGTTTCTCTGATAAAATTATGCAGACATAACAATGTTCCAATTAAGCTTAAAAAAACAATATCTTGTGAAACTTATTTGAATGCTTTCAATCCTCCAGGAATGATTAGCATAGTAAGGATTCCAAACCACGCAAGAGTACTCCAGGGTAGATAGCACAAAAGCCATAAAACGAGATTTAAGAGCACATATGAATCGGAGAGCTCTGGTGTTTCTTGTTAAAAAAAACCCAACATTTTATATGCTTTATTAACTATGTAGTCAACGTGACTGCTAAATAAGAATTTCTGATCAAATATGCCTCTCAAATATTTTTTCTGAGTTACTTTGTACAATGATATATTATTTATAGTGTAATCAAATACTATTGGGGCAATTTTCAGTGACATTTGGCTACATTTAAGTAAGTAAAGAACATTTTTTTTCCACCACGATGCATCTTTTGCAATAAGTGACAATCAACTACAGAGTGTGCAGTTCTGCTGAATATTTTTACGTCATCAGCATATAATAAATACTTGGAAAATGTCAGGAATATCATTGGCAAATAAATTAAAGAACAATGGACCAATGTGGCTTCCTTGAGGGACGCCAGAGGTACTTAGAAACAAATCTATCTTAACGAATTTGGTTCGATCTGTGAGATAAGAACGTATCCATTTTAAAAATATGGAGTGTATACCAAGCTTAGACAATTTGTGCAATAATGGTCCCTATTGCGCTTGTTGATCGTTGTTCGATATTCGATAACGAGCGATCGATTGCGTTCGATAACTATCAAAAATCAGATCGCTAGTTGTCGACCGCATTTTTGTGATCGACGCGGTCTATTGAACAAGTTAAAAATTGTATAGGGAACAAAATGAGTGTTTTCAATAAAAAAAATGTTTGTTTATGAATAAAATGGTTTTAATTATTTATTTTTAATGCAAGGCGAAATAAGATTCAACAAAAAAAAAAAAAAAACTAATAGAAGCTCTCGTGAATTTCATGGATAAAAATAGGGATATCGCCGGTTGTAATAAGCATGTTGTATTTATTTTTTTGGGATAAAAATGTTAATGTGGGTGCCACCAATTTACATTTTGTACAATACGTATTTCACTTTCGTTTCCAACACTTAGTTGATATGATCCTTGGACACAGAAACGTAACGCGGCGAACAATTTAAGGATGTTGGGAATTGATGATTTTCTTATTTCCGGCTTCAGTTTTCCATCGATTTCGGAACGTAAATCCATAAAGGCTGGCTTCGATATTCGAAAATAATGAACAAAGCTAGGTTCGAGAAAAAACAAATAAACAAAAAGAAAAATCCGTACAATTTATCATCTAACCCCAATGAATTAAAAATTTCATCTCTTATTTCGTCTTCCGAATCTGTGTCACGATTTGAGTTTACCCATTTTTTTTATTTTAAGTTATATTTTTATAAAAATAAAAAAATTTAAGCAAACTTCACGAAATGAAATAAATAAATAAACAATCCAATCGGAAAAAATCAATCTGTTAAGTCAGAAACAATTTACAATATATACTTTTTCATTCACAATAACTCATATCCTAGTCGATCAAGTTACGCAATACCGATTGAGATATTTTTCGATGGTGATGATCGTTGAAAGAGCGATCGCTGATCGACAACCGCAATAGGGCCCAATATTTCATGATTAACCCTATCAAATGTTTTGGCAAAGTTAGTAAAGATGATATCAGTCTGGAGACCACTCTCAAAACTTCTGACAACTGAATCGCATAAAGTAGTCAGATTTGTAGCTGTAGATCTGCCAGAAACAAATCCATGCTGATAATCAGATACTATTTACTTACTTACTTATCCGGCTCACGATCCAAGGATTGGCGCTATCAGATATCTGATAATCAGATACGAGCTTTTTTATTAGATAAATAAGCTTATCATGTGTTTAGTTGGTTTACATAACATGAGTGTTTAGTTTTTTGTTAAATTCAATAAAAAAAAATGATAAGCTTAATTGCTTTAAAGATATGCACGACATTTATTATTTATATGCTCGAACTGTTTTACAGTAATTAAGGAGTGCTTTTGGATTGCTATCGCAGTTAACAAATTTAGAATTATTAGATTTTCCTTTTTTTATGTCATTGTAAATTCAAAAAGAAACACTTTGAACAAGTGTAATACCAAGATCGAAGATACTCAAGCGTCATTTTATTAGTAACACCTTTTTCAAAACAAAAAAAATCATCTACCGGTCAGAGTAGGAAGTAAATTTAAAAATCAAATAGAAATATATTTAGTTCAGGTATTGTTGGTGACGTTGCTACAACTGCGACTGCTCTGCGGGATATCTGCTCCATGATACTCATCTAGTTCTCGAAAAAATGGATATGTTTAAAAATGTTCGGAAAACGTTTTCCTAAATTTTACATTTGATAGGGTTACTGACTCAAATTTTTACATCAATTGCAAAAATATGGGTTTCCAGAGTGGATACCCCGATCGTATTTATACAATCATTATACCTACCATACATAAACTATTGAAATAATGTTTATAAACATTTATTAGAGTATACTTTCCGAAGTTCCATAAGGTAGTCATTCTGGACCACTACTATTTATACTTCTGATCAATAACATTACTGTTATTTTATCTTCTCTATATCTATAGCTACTCCAGACATGTCAATGTATAACAGTTCTGTATATAAAAGCACAGTTTATGTGGCCAGTCGTGGTCAAAAGGGATTTTGAATTCCGGAACTTAGTTGGTAGATGCAGCAGCCCCCGAACCACGAGAAGTACTTGGAATATTTCACACTTTTAATAGCAAACAACTTTTAAAACTCTGTTAAAAATTGACATTTTTTCTAATTTCTTCCTTTGTGGTTCTATCCCAATGGATACTTGTCCTTGCAAATGTTATTAAACTATTTATGGAAATCCTGTCAATCAATACCAACAGAGTGAGTTTGTCTTTTCTAATTCTGTTTACTGTATGAACATCTAGTCTATATTCGGAAATCTGAAAGAGGAAAAAGTCTAATATTTTGTTTGTAACATTTATTTTCTTATATGATAACATTTTTAATAACAGTCTTAGAAAAACTAAACTTTCTGAACTTTCAACTTAATACCGTGAGCAGTCACCAAAATCACATGTGCTGTATCATATTTTAACTCTTTCGGCGTTTCTTGACACCAACTAAATCTAAAGTTCTTGATCAAAAGCGCCAGACCAATTGCTGCTAGTATTTTTGCAAATCTCATTGCAATACAATTTCGGGGTCCTTCGCCAAATGGCAAAAAAGCCACAGTCTCCCGTTTCGATTTTTCCTCGGGTCTAAAGCGTTCCGGATCAAACTTGCTGGGATTGGGATAGATTTCTGGATCACAATGAATTGCCTCCGTTGGTATAAAAACCAAAGTTCCTTTTTCGATTTTATACTTTCGATTAGCTGTTAAATAAAAGTCAGAAGCCGCAACACGTTGTAACGTCGGGACAATTGAGTGCACTCGCAGAGTTTCTAAATGATCGAAATAAGTAAAAAATAGATAGTAGTAAGGGCTCTGAGATTACTACAATTTTCTTACCATCAATAACTTGATCCAAATAATTCATTTCTTTGATACTCTCATAAGTCAATTCACCGTTATGGTTTGCCAGAACTTCATCGATGGACTTCCTTAACTTTTCTTGAATATCGATGTTTCGAGCAAGCTCGTACATTGCACGTGATATAGTCGATGATGTTGTCTCAAAACCTGCAGTCCAGAACAGATAGGCCTGAGCGGCAACTTCTTTTATGGTCAAGCCAGTGCTGATATCATGTCCATTCTCAGTGCAGATTGGGTTTTTGTTTTTTAAGCCGATTAAAATATTCATGAAGTCATTTTTCTGAATATTGTTTTGTTCACGATATTTGACAGTACGTTTGACAACCCCCATGAAAAAGTCCTCAATATCACGTCTGGTTAAACGAAGTCCAAGTTTTCGGGCTAATTTGGGACAGCTTTGCATGAAATCCAAAATCATTGAGTGATGGTTTTGCATTTCGAAAACTAAAGAGCCATATTCTCGTAATTCGGCACATTCAATACCCAAAATACAGAAGCCAATAACGTCAGTGGTAAATCTTGCAGTTACGTCCTTCATATCCACAATTTCACTGTTATTTTCAGCAACACCGATAATCTCACTCAAGGTTTTGACCATTCGATTACCTATCTCAACTCCTGTCGGGAACATAAACTTCATTTTGTTCGATGTGAAAGTCGGTGATAGCTTGTTACGCATCTGACGCCATTTAAATCCCTCCATACTGAATAGATGGGCGGACAATGGATCATCGATTTCATTGTAGAAAAAGCCATGATCTGTGAAATTATTGAAATCTTTTATTAACACATTTTTAATCAAGTCAAAATCCAATGCTACTACTGCCGGTGTCATGTAGTAATATAATCCACAAAATGGCGCCGTTCCCTTGTACTTTTTATAGAGATTTTTTATTATTTTACTTCGATGGGTTTTTCTTTTCATATTGCCAAAAAACATTTTCGGTTTATCGTGAGGAATTTTCCTCAGTTTCCAATAAAACATTCGATAGCGAATAAACAATAACACCAACAAGACTATAGTACCGACACCGCAAAGTAACGTGCTTAGAAGTTTCATTTTCAGAATACTCTGTTCAACTGAAAAGTTCTTCTTTCATGGAATAATCATTATGCTAAAATAACAAATTATTGCCCGAATTTATTTTTCTACTTATAACTGATTATCTCATTTGTTATTAATTTGACCTATTTTGAATTCTTAGGTCCTCTGTAAATTGATACCATTGTTTGCTCTGTGCCTAGTTGATTAACATATATAACTTAATTTAACATCGCTATATTTTTTTTTTTGTTAAATTTAATAAAAAAAAAACATGCACATGTGCACATTTCCTACAGACCCGGTTTGCTGAAATGTTTGCGCACAATTCTACCGATTGTGGACATATTTGGAAGTTCACGAAACGCATTTGAATTTAAACGCCCATTTTCGTAAAAGCCTTCGACAATCTTAACGCGCTGGTCGATTGTGTAATTCTCCATGGCTGAATTTGTCAACCATTGAAATAAAGAAATGTCAAATTAAATTGGGCGAAAAACTTGACGTTAATGTTATTCATGATTCGAATGTTATTTGACTATCAACTGAAATGAAAGTGTTTAGTTGGTACTCCTAATTACTTTCGAAGGCTTTGTTCGTAGAGTTCTTATTTCTATCAATGGCCACGTTCACTCGCATCCCAAACTATCGAAATATATTTGTGAACGATTCTAAAAGGATAGCTGAAATCAGTCAGCTTGTAAAGTTCGTAGTCAACTGTTCTACACATTTGATGAGGTAAGTCACTTTTCATTGAAAATCGATTCAACTAGTCAAAACCAGCGAATGAGTGAGAGAAATGCAATGTCAGATTACTCGCCACAGATTTCATCAGAAATTGTTTCACACCAAAACAAATTAGTAACAATAACAAACTAGGCCAAACGAACCTTTAATTTTCGTTGCTTTGTAATGATATCGAAAACATAATGTGTCAAATAGGGTCAAAAGGAAATTCGAATTGCGGAACTTAGTTAATTGTTTGATGCAACAGCTCTCAACTACGAGAAGTACGTGAAATATTTAACACTTTTAATAGCCAATAGAGTGAGTTGTTATTTTCTACTTTTTTATTGTATTTATTTATGTGTTTGTAAGTGATGACTTTAAAAATAATAACAGTTTTAGAAACAACTGTAAACCTTCTCAACTTTCAACTGAATATCATGAATAGTCACCAAAATCGGTTGCCCTGCATTGAATTTCAACTGTTTCGGTGTTTCCTCACACCAGCTAAATCTAAAGTTCTTGATCAAAAGGGCCAGACCAATTGTGACTTGCATTTTCCCAAATCTCAGTCCAATACAATTTCGCGGGCCTTCTCCAAATGGTAAATAAGCTACGCTCTCACGTTTGGCTTTCTCCTCGGGACTAAAACGTTCCGGATCGAACTTGGTTGGATTGGGATAAATTTCCGGATCGTAATGAATTGCTTTCACCGGAATAAATACCAATGAACCATTTTCAATTTTGAATTTATCATCACTGGTTAAATAATAATCAGCATTTGAAACACGTTGAAGAATAGGAACAATAGGATACAGTCGTAGAGTTTCTAAATGATTAAAACATTAGTAAAACTATTACTTGACTATGCAATTCTTACCATCAATAACTTGGTCCAAATAATTCATTTTTTTGATACTTTCGTAAGTCAATTCACCATTATGCTTTATTAGAACTTCATCGATGGATTTCCTTAATTTTTCTTGAATGTCAATGTTTCGAGCAAGCTCGTATATTACATATGTCATGGTCGATGAAGCTGTCTCGAATCCAGCGATCCAAAATACAAAAGCCTGAGCTGCAACTTCTTCCATGGTCAAACCAGTGCTGAAGATTTCTCCATCCTCAGTGCACATTCCCTTGTTGTTCTTTAGATCAATTAAAGTACTCATGAAGTCGTTTTTCTGAATGTTGTTTTTTTCACGGTATTCCATGGTGCCTTTCACAACCGCCATGAAAAACTCCTCAACTTCACGTGTATACAATCGAAGTCTAAGCATTCGCGCTAATTTGGGACAACTATGCATGAAACCCAAAACCAATAAATTAAGATTTTGCTTCCCAAACACTAAACGGCCGTACTTCCGAAATTGGTCATTTGGATCCGCCAGACAGTTGCTCTCAATACCAAAAACACACGTTCCAATAACGTCGGTGGTAAATCTTACACAAAAATCCTTCATATCTACAATTTCACTGTTATTTTCATCAAAACCGATAATCTCACTCAAGGTTTTGACCAATCGATTACCCATTTCAGCCACGGACGTGAACATAAATTTCATTTTGTGCGATGTGAAAGTCGGTGACAGTTTATTACGCAGCTGACGCCATTTTAATCCATCCAAACTGAATAAATGCGCGGACAATGGATCATCGATTTCATTGTAGAAAAATCCACGATCCGCAAAATTATTAAAGTCTTTGATCAACACATTTTTAATTAAGTCAAGATCCAATGCCACAACTGCCGGTGTCATATAGTAATACAATCCACAAAATGGCGCCGTTCCTTTGTATTTTTTATAGAGATTTTTAATTGGCTCAGAATCATGGGTGTTTCTTTTCATGTTGCCCAGGAACAGTTTTGGTTTATCGTGAGGTATTTGTCGTTGTTGCCAATAGCGCATCCTAGAGCGAAAAAACAATAATCCCATTAACAGCACTATAGTACCGGCACCACAAAATAACGTTATAAGAAGTTCCATTTCCGGAATACTCTATTACACTGAAAACTTCTTTATTCGTTGAATTGTTTTATATTGCAAAAAAATTATAACCAATGTTAGGTTTTGTTTCACAGTAAAGTCAGATAATTGCGCAATCATAAACAGACCTCCTCCTCAACACAAAATCGCTTATCTCTCTTGGCTTTTACAAAATTTTGTTTTCTAATCTTTATTGTAGGCTCTAATAGTAACAGGGCCGATACAAGGGCAAATTATACCCTGTGCAAAAAGTTTGTCATAATATAAACTACTTCCACATTACTACAATAAAAAAGCGTTTTCAATAATTGTTTGGAAAGAATATAATTGAAAAAAAAAATACAGAATCCATTTTTGGGGGAATGGAAATAGTTACCAATGTTCTAGCGCCCTGTTTATTGGACTTTTCGAACATATTAAGGGACCGGACCTGGCTCTTACTGATAACTGAGTTTCTAAATACATAATTAAGCCAGCGTAGGTTGACTTTGTATATAAATTAATAAATATTTGGCAGCCTACGCGAACATATTTTTACCACTTATCTAAATAGAATACTAGGAATTAATTAAAGTTTATTTTTATTGGTTAGGCAATAAAGATATTTTTTCTAAAGCATATAATTTCCTATCAATACTAATTTTTTTTTATAAATAAGAATATTTTTTTTTGAGGTACACATAAACAAACGTCAAGTGCTCGGTGCAGAGATGTAGGGTCCTCGCCTATGATGACTCCATCGTCATCAAAGAATAATTGATGTACAGCGGACGGTACTTTACCTTCGAGCGCGTGCGTCGTCAAGAACTGTAATAAAAAGCAGAGGACTTAAGAGGCTACCTTGGTCAACACCTCTGTGACTTGGATTTGTTCGGTGACTCCAGCTGGACTTCGAACCCCCGTTACTGCTTCCTAGTACATATCAATGATCATCCTTACGTAGATTTCCGGCATTCCTCGTTGTCTGATAGTCATCCATATCAGATCTCGTGGTTGTCGATCGTATGCTTTTTCGAAGTCAATCAAAACAATATGCAAATCCTCCAAGGAATCACGGTGCTTTTCCATTAGGTTCCTTATACTTTGGTTTGCATCTGTTGTTGACTTACCCGCGACAAACTCGCATTGGTCATCAGATAGCCTTATTATTTTTCGCAATCGGCTACCCAATACACGCTCAGCCATCTTCAAGATCAGCTTAATCGAACGGTAATTATCGCAGATTCGCATATCTCACTTCCCTTTGTACACTGGCAGATAGTAACTTTCCATCCAATGTTTAGGCAGAATATCACCTCCTATAAGCTTGGAGATGGGAATCAGGAGCCATCTAAACCCGATGTCTTCCATCTTTTTTCAAAACTCATGTAGTATCTCGTCGGGCCCTGTAGCTTTGCCTTTTTTTTGAGTTTTTAACTGCCTCCCCAACTTGTTCGACTGTGATGTCGGGTACTTGCGTTAAGTTGGGTTCACCTGTCTGAAAGTGTTTTCGAGGAAACTGTTTGTTTCACAATATTGTCGTCATCCACAAGAAGCTGTCCTTGAGCATCGTTGATGAATTTGGGCGAACGAATCTCATGAGAATTTCCCCTTCTTTGAGTGGCTATAATTTTGACGATGGTCGTCCCGTATTCAAGTTGTTTTGTCGTATTTCTTGAATAGCTCGTTTCGCATCAGCAGCTGGGCAGACATTTCTTCCAGGACCCTGTATATTCCCTTCGTGGTCTTTTCTTTTAGTTCGGCGCACTTCCTCTTCGTATATCCTTCTTAAAGCTTCTGTATTCCATTTCAAGGCGTGGATTTTAATTTCTATTACTTGAGGGATACTTTTCCATGCTTTGATAGCCGCTTTGTTCTAACTTATCACCGCTGTAGCTTCATTATTCACCATCAGGTTTCGTTTGGATTATTGGTGTAAGTGCCTATTTGGAACTCCTAGCAATGATTTAGCTCTCTCCAATCATGTTTTCTGCAGACAATCTCGCATACTTTGTGCAGTGCTCCTTAACTCTCATCAATTTCTCAGTATTCTTTTTGGCTATTTCATTAAATGAAATGCAACAGGATTTAAGCTTGCAAATATATATATCTTATAGTCCTTTCCGAAATACCAAAACTTTCACTAAGTAAGTTCCTCGCAAAGTACTGGAAACTGAAACTACGTCTCAATTTAATCAAAATCGCTTATGAGGTTCCTGAAAAAGTATTATTTCGTTTTATTTTGCGATTGGAAATTTATTCTCAAACTACATTTACATTAATTAAAGATTCTATATAAAATGTTCAGTTTTCATCGACCTTCCTGACCGTAGATATCTTCTGCTTCCACACTTCTGAGGCACTTAATTTTTCAACAGAAAAGGCAATCCAAGTCCTCATTAATTTTTCAGCAATTATTTTTTTATGTTTTGTTTGTTAGCATGAATATATGTACTAAACTTTTGTACGTAATGCAATGATCTCAGTTTAATTAGCCCACTTACCCGGAGGGCGGGCATTTCATGAGACCCTTAATCCTTGAATATACGATAGGTCCTCTTTGCATGTTGATGTACCTACTCGAATAGATCCTAGAATTATAATTCCCCTTTTTTTCTAAATTGAATCCACAACAAAGCTCAATAGATACCGATTCTCCATAATCTATCTACAAAAACATAAATTGGTGCCTTGGGATGAAAAGAGGCAACAACGCCCCTCCAATCCCCAATAAATTGGATGTGGAACACCTCTTTGTTGGGCATATCATTATATTGCATCTTAGCCATTCGATTTAAATTGACACGAATATTGGAACCAGATAGTTGGTGTGGTGTGTCTCTATATTTTGGTAATATCAAGCGAAACATAACAAATTCAAATTGATATCAATTTGTTTTCGAAAATAGCTGGGATTATGCGGAGAATAATTAGAACAAAAAGAATTTTGTAAATTAAAATCTTAATGTAAATACCTATTCGCAAAGAGAGTAAATGTACACAAAATCCAGAAGAAGTATCTAGTCCCATTAGAATGCCTGGTTAACAATGTAGACCACAATGCAAATGGATACATAAATCCATCCCAAGAGTATTTTGCGAAAACCCACCTGAAGAACTACCAGCCCGCAGTTTAGTACATAACGAACAGTTTTATGCAGAGTTTTGACTTCCAATCGAGAGCAGCATTAAACTGAGTAATTTCGAAAGGTGTTGCCAATCTGAGTGAATTTTTTGCTAAAAAAAACGTTATATTGAATAATAGTTTTCAGTATTACCAATTTACGAATGGGTTTCTCCGTAAAAACGGGACTTGGACTGAAAAAATACTACTCCTAAAGCAGACAAGCTCAAGCGTATTTTTTAATTGTTTTTAATTGAATTTTAATGAGAAAATTTGGGATTCTGAAGGATTAGAAAAAAATTTGGAACCAAGTTTAAACCACATTTGTGCAACTGGCCCTAAGAGAAACCCCAATTGAATTGAAATTATAATCTGGAAACTTTTTTAAAACAAGTTGTAGTCGGACTTTTATTTCAATTGGTAAATCATTAATGTGGCAACTCTGTTCGATGCTGATTTACACCCAATGGATTTGTCGAATACTTTATAATATGTATGAATAGAAATATCCCGGTGGGTTATGAATCGATATTGCTTTGTTATGATAAGATGGAAATGTCTGAAAAGAATCAGGTGTACTTATATAAATACTCAATACTAAATATTGAATTGTCGGGTTCTTTGTAGAAAAAAAAGGGTAGATATTGAGATTATGGATTAATATATAGGGTTTGAATATTGCATACCAAAAGGGGCTCTGAATAATCTTATCGAACATATACACAATCTCTTGGGGTTATTTTGTGAACTGGATTTCAATATTTTTGAATTTAAATTTTATCAATACATGATACATATCTATTTCAACACTATACGGAAAAAATTATGTTTTTCTTATAACTTAAACTATAATATGCCATTATAGAGGCTTAAAGGAAAATAAACACATTGACTAATGATTGAATTAATCTTCCTCGGAATTGAAAGTGAACATCACATTTTGTTTAAAAAAAAAAAACGTTTAGCTCATTCCAAAAGCAATTAAAGTTAAAACCACGCTCTGTGAAAACCAACAAAAATAAAAAAACTAATAGCTTACAATTAACGCCGTACAATAAAATGGTTGTCATGGTCACAGAAACTTGCTCTGGTAATTTTTTATTTTTTAATTTTGCTTAAAATATATAATAGATTTTATAAAGCTTTCCGATGGAAGTCATTGATTACAAACATCTTCTAAAAGGCTACTTTATAGAAGCATCCATCCAACATCTGTTGGTAATAAAATAAAAGAGCGAGAAATTGTAATATATATATATTGCTTCCGTAAGAATTTTTTTTTTAATTTTGGTTACAAACTTATGGAAGGAATTGCTTCTGTAATGAGCTGCTATTTGTTCTTTCGAGGAGCGCTTTTAATATTTTTATGTTGAAATTGATTTTACTTGATTTTCTCTAGTTGATTGTCTTCTGTATCGTGTAATTTTTAGATTGATTATCTGGAGTACCACAGGGAAGCCATTTAGGTCTGTTTATATTTTTTTGACTATATATGACACCCCGACAAAATAAGCATTTCACAGCAAATGACATCTCCTGAATATATATCAACTTTCCTAAGAAATCGACCTCTTCTACCGCAAAGTAGGGCTGTTATTGTCGTCACATCTATTCCTTACATACGCGAATCAGTTGTGGCGTTCAACTCAATTTTTGCTCCCGCCATAACATTATTACCAAAGCAAACTTAGCTTTTCGCTTCGCAAAGCTGTGGCCAAAAAAATTAATTGTCCCTATATTACAAAACTCCCTTTATAATATGATTTTCGTAATTCTGCTCCTTAAATAAAGTTTTGTCTACTTATTTGTAAGTTCAAAAATGTTTGATTAATTGCAAAAAATAAAAAAATGTATACAAAAGATTGTTTCGTCGTTGGTTACAATACTTGTAATAACACTCCGTTGTCAGCTAAAAAAGCTACTTTGCTTGCAACACAGTTTGTTGAATATTCAGCAGACAGAAGGAGTTATAAGCCCAAACAATTTGGGCTAAATATTTGAGTTTCAAATCAAACTCTTTTAATGGATCGAAGAAACAATTTTTCACTCGCTCGTTTTTGGATAAGGACAGACTTTGACAGAATTTTGTCAAATAGAGATATTCTTTCACAAGCCCCACTACAGAAATATTTAGTGCCAATGCCTAGCAATAAAATCATTTTACTTGTAGTAATAAGCTCTTAAATGCCCCCATAGTATGAACCAACAAAATATGTGTAAAACGCTAGAAAAATTGTAAATAAACAACATAGGGCCTAGTTAGCTACCTTGCGGTACCCCAGAATTATATTGATCATACGGATTAAACAACTATATACCTATTTATCTATCAGTTATGCAATGTGGAATATAAGTGGAACATACTTTTTCTTTATGAGGGATAACTCTTATTCATTAATAACCTAACCTAAGTAAAGCCTATAGTCTGATAGAAGGAAATTTAACAAAAAGTTAGGGCTATAAAAAACCGCAATTATTTTTTTTAAGAGAATATCTGTTTTATTAAAACTGAAATGGCCGGCAAAGTCTTCAAAAGAAACATTTTCAATATAATGTCGAGATGTAATGTGATAACTTCGACATAGGCCGGAAAGCATTCAGCATTCCTAAAATTATTTTTACGTTTCGCAAAGAGTATCCTTTATTTTTTGTTAAGCCTGGAAATTCCATTAGTTCTCTACCCTTCAAAAAAAAACATCTTAGTTTTTGTTGGGGTGGCTACGTATATAGATATAGATGGACCAACTTATATTCATAAAAACACAATACTGAAAAATTCCAACATTGTGCTCTATAAAAGCTATGGTGATTTTTCAAAGTGAAATATTCTTTGATTATATTGTTATTCCCTTAAATGAACACAAAATCTAGGCTAAATACCCTCTCAATGTGCTCGTTATTATAATCTCGAAATTTAACACGGATCTCCCGGATACTTAAGGATATTCAATACAACGTTATATACCCCACATACCATCCTGTTTGCACTCATCAATTTAAGAAAAAGCAAAAAAAAAGAAAACGAACAAACACAAAATAGGTGGTAGGTACAAAACTGTATACTCGTAGCACAGAAGCTATCAACCCTTTAGGCCTTTTGTGAAAGCCAAAACAGATGCCGCTAATGTTATTTTTTTTCTGGCTTAAAGTTATACCCCCTTTAAGCATTGTCTGTTCATGTCCAATAAAGACTTGACGTTTATCCCTTAACCACAGCACCAAGCGCCGATATTGAAACATTTATTTATTCAGCAAAAAACAAAAAAGGATTTTTTGTCGACCTAGAAAACCGCCACGAAAGTTCCGTAATTCAAAGCGTAGACCAACTTAACCAGAGGCTTTCTCTCTTCACTTAACTCCCACACGCCTTTCCTTTTTGGCTACTGCCGATACAGGGTGTATTGTTTTATACAGTGAGATATTCTTGTCGAAGGTTAAACACTAAGAGGTTCTTGTTGGAGACTCTTTTTAAAGCTACATCATTCGAAGTTTTACATTGAAAAATTTCCGAATTTAAGTTTCAAATAATCAATTTTTCGATTATGAAATCCGCAAACGTTTTACCTCTATCCATTTTTACACTTTTTTCACTTTGGGCGAATTTGGTATTCGTGTTCCTAAATCACTGAGAAGTTAGAAGTGTTGGTTTTTCTGATTATTCCCAACTAACATATTTGTGCTTCGGTAAGTCATTTTTCTATAAAGCTTCGGTAAGTCATTACCATAGCTTCATTAAACCTTCGTACGCCATTTCAGCTTCGTAAAAAACTTACCGAAACTTCACAGAAGCTGAAGTGTTAGTAAAGTTGTCTCTATCTTCTACCTGATATCATTAACAAATCAGATCATACCTACAAATTTTAATCGACCAGTTCTTTAGCTTTAATAATTTTCTTCAAAATTCTGTACAAAATGGGTGTGAATTATAATTTCGCAGAAAAACTACTTAAAAATTTCCACTTTATACCTTAAAGGTAATTAATGGTTTATGTTGTCATGTACATTATGTGCTATGAAAAGCTGTTTGATAAATTCGAAATTTGCCTGTGTGACATTTAAATATTGAACACCCTGTGAATTACGCTGAGGAAGTAAAGTGAGTAATGGAAACTTCATTCGGCTGGTTTCTTTGTGGGCTCATCCATACGATTTGTTAATTATGTTTTATGTCTAGAAGTTTTGCGTGGCCTGTGCTGAATACCCCACTCTACTAAGCACTGGAACACTGCACTTCCAAAAACTGACTGACAATCAGATTCAGAGTTGCTGCAATGAAGTGGTGAGGAAGAAAAGTACTTGCATATATGCAGAAGGGAATACAGTAGGCAGTACCTAGTGAATTATGCAGAATTAACTGAAATGCTGTGTGCTTCTGCTCTGCCTTCTACTTACTATACTATAAACTGCTGCTACTATACTTCTGGGCCATGAACTGTGAGCCGGGCCAAAATGGTATGTGTCCTTATGCACGATAGAATGTTATTATGCATCCATTGTCCTCCCAGAGCAATCCACTGGGATGAATAATGTGTCTTTTGGTTTATATATTATAATGTTACCCAAGGACTTTTGCTGCTGCAGCAGCAAGCAGCACCATCAAGTCAGGTCTTCTTTTCGATGGGTAGGCAGGCAGTTTTTTTTTATTTTTTTTTCCTTAGGTTCTGAAATTGTGTGTCTTTGGCAAACAAGAGAAAATTGCCAATTTGGGCAATTTTGTGAAGCAGGTTCCTTATTTTTCTTTTGTTTGACTAAAATATCTGTGTCACTCACAAAAAAGATCAGCCACACCACAAAAAAAAAAGCAAATTCAATTCTCATAGAATAAGTTCTGAATGAGATTTTGTTCACAAGCAAACAATACAGTCACAATGATTAAGTTGTTCTTATTCTTGAAAAGGAAACGAAGATTGCCATTCATAATCTTTGCAAATTAGATTATAGTCGAACGATATAATTTGATAGCCAACTGATTTACTAGAAGAGGAAATACCTATCGCTTATGTGTAGGAGGTGGTAGTGGTATCCAATGGGGAAGTTTAATTCAGTAACGAATTTGATTTGTATGGCTTTACGACACAATTGTAAACTACTTTATTACTTTGTATTGTAATAAGTCTAGGGCCTATTTCCTATTATAGAGTAGGAGAAAACTTGATTTAAAAGAAAACCGAAAATAGGAGGTAGGCCTAAACTTTGGAACAATACCCACTAATGTTTTACGGACTGTAGGAACAACTTAAGAATTATTAAAAATATATTGGTAATATTGTTCCATATTAGATTCTATAATATTGATTGGAAAACGCGGGGCCACCTAATGGTCAGATGTAATGCAGTCAAATATCTCATCCAGCTCCTTATGA
The DNA here is from genome assembly GCA_910595825.1 of Philhelius pedissequus. Taxonomy (NCBI): domain Eukaryota; kingdom Metazoa; phylum Arthropoda; class Insecta; order Diptera; family Syrphidae; genus Philhelius; species Philhelius pedissequus. The sequence continues at coordinate 244,062,322 of OU343161.1, read as the reverse complement.
ATACTCAATGACCAATCAACTATTATTATTCTTTGATAACTCATTTCAAAAATTATTCAGAATTCCAGTTGATTTTTTTTCAATCTAAACAAATATTTTCTTTCGAAAAAATTGATATGCAGTATTATTTAGAATTTCAGGGATTTCTTTTGTAAACATTTTGATCGAAATCGGTAGAGCAATTAATGAGAAAGTCGAAATAAGAACACTTTTCTATAGTAGACAGATTTTTTTTGTCAAAAATTTCAACTTCTCCTCTAGAAATATCTTCCATAACGACTTTGAAGAAAATCGCTTCAGCGGCTTAAGCTCCAGATCGCGACACATATAAATGGAACAATTTATATTTTGTCGCATTTGACGCGATTTTCGCACGCAAAAATTACGAAACTCATTTGCTCTTTATGCACCCACTTCCGAATAAACCGAGGACCATTTTAAATTTGTAGTTACTAAAACTCGGCGTGCGACTTTCAACCATTCATTGTTCAGTCGCATTAAGGGAAAAGTACTTTTTCAAGTGCGAATATACCACATATAGGTAAGCGATTTTTGAATCGCAGCAGCGAAAAAAATACAAATTATATTTAATTCTTAAGAGTTCGTTGCAGTGTTCACATCAATTTCTTGCATTTATTTTTTTGCAGCTAAATTTATATCGCAACTACGAGCTCGCGAAAACTGAAAATCGCATGTGTTTTCGCAGCCTTAAGGTCCTTCAGTCACGTCGCAAGAAAAATGCGACAGATTACAGTGTTTTAAGCACTGCGATTTTTTTTTATTTTCGTGTGCGATTATTCACATTTAAACCTATGCTATAGCATGTCGGGTGATTGAAACCATTTTTAATATCGCAAGTATGAGAATTAAGAGTCTGAGAGGAAATCGCAAGCGATTTTCAGTTGTTGCAATTAAAAATCGTAATCGCGTAATTATTTAGTCGCAAAGAAGAAATGCGATTCCAAATTAAAACGAACAAATATGTGATAAATTTATCGCAACAATAAAATATTCGCAGAAACAAATAAAACTCGTTGCATTTTTTAAATCTCCGCGATTTTAAAATCGCATATCTTCGCATTCGTATTTAAAATCCTATGTTTCATTTCATGCGACCAAAAAACCATGTGGTTAAACGTCGTAAGTGTGTGCATTATCAAGCAATTGGTTCATTTTTACTTGCGACTAATTATAGAAGAATAAATTAAAAATCCTAATTTTTTTCACTTGGGAAATAGGTAAAAAGGTTTTGCATCAAGTTTGAGCAATTATACGTTCAGTCACTTTTTTACTTTTTACCTTCTCTAATTTAAATATGTAATTTATTAAATTATTTAAATTTTTTGAATTATTTTATCAATTTTTAAAAGTGCCTACACTAGGGGAATAATGACAAATAATGTCTTCTTTTTTAACTTCCTTTAAACGTCGGCCGCTTGTCAGAAAAAAAATGCGAAATTATTTTTTAAACGAGTTCATAAAGCTCATTACCACGACAGGATTCCTTCCATAAGCGTCTCATAATCAAATTTTTATATACTGGAGCTACAGGGCCAGATTTATCATTTTTGGGATCTAGGCCCTTAAAGTAAAAAAAAATTCCGAACTTAATAGAAAAATGCCAAAAATGAAAATGTTATTCAAAATGATTGGTATTTATGGTGGAAAGTTCAAATTACCACAATTGACAGCCGGGTATTATTGTTTTTTAGCCAAAAAGCTGTAGGTAAAACAAGGCATGCAAACTAGTCAAGCAAAATCGTACCACGACTTAGCTAGCCGCATACTTCATCATCAGTGAACAATCAGCACAACACAGTCCGATGGATGTAATACATTGATGATTTACATTCGTCATGCTTACAGTTCATAGTGTGAGTGTCGAAAATAAAACAAGACAAGGTGAGAAATGAATATATATGGCGAAACTTTTAGGCTCGTTGTGATTCTTAATCTTATATTAGAATAGCTGAGGAATCCCTGTATCACTTAAAAGTGAATATTTTTTCGTCCACTGAACATCTTGAATTAGCATGGAATTAAATCCCTATCGTGTTGTTCACTTTCTTTTCTTGGTCTCTACACATGGGTGTGTTATCTGAGAAGGTTCCACGCTCTACCACATCGTTCGTCTTGGTACGTGTAAATCCAGCCCTGTTCAGCTGCCTAATAAGTGTCATGTCTTTTTTTGTGACTTCTTACCTCTTTTCCTACATGAGGTAGTTTGTTCATTATGATGCAAACACAAAAAAAAGACGTACTAAAGGAAATTCTCATTAATCATATTACAAGCCTCACTTTCTGAACGAACGAAGAACAAACATCTTTTAAGTGGCAGTTAATTCAATTTAGACAAATGCTTTTGATGTGTGCGTGTGCGTGCTCTGCCTATATGACTGATGCAAAGGATCTCATTATATGAATACTTACACTATGTGATGATGAGTATGCTTTTCATTTTACACATGGTTAATTACCTATCAAACAAAAACACGCAAAGTTTAATTTTAATTAAATTTCTTTTTTCAATTTTAATATTAAAATATTATGCATTTATTTATATACATATGAAGTGATGTTCATATGTATATTTGAAAAGCATGTCCTGGATTAAGTTGTTTGCCTTGGTCTTTAATTTTCATTTAATTTCTATAAAAAGTGAAATAAAACACAAACAACAACAAAACCATAAATCTCGTTTTTCATTAGCGGAAAATGCAATCAGTTTTGCATTCGAAGAAAACAACAATAGTCCTTTTGTAATTAGTGTAAAAGGATTTTTTTGTTGTACTGTTAAGCTATTAGGAGCAGGGATAGTAAAATAGGAAAAAAATATACATAGCACTATATCTACTATAAAAGAACTAGTGGAAGTGTGGAAGAATGTCCTTTTGCTATTGTTTCAATATCCTTGCAGATGAAATTGTTAGTTTTCTTTGTAGGTATGTATATGTGTCTATATTATGTGTGTGTTTATATTTTTTATTAGTATGGTATGATAATTTTTTTCTTTGATTAATCTATTGCTGTTAGAAATAATTAGAAATACATAACTAAAATAGATTAAAGAAGATTTTTTATTAGTTAAGGAAAACGGGACTTGTTTAAGTTGCTTTAAAAAAAAAACACTATAAATTACTATTATTTATTTAAAAATACTCCTTCCTAGTAAATTTGGTCACCAGGCCTTAAAACCAGCATACAGACTATCTCCACCCATTCGTAATTTTAGACTAGTCTTAGGGGGCCTGGCTAAAACTTATTTTGGTGTGTTGATAAAAATGATACAAAAAAAAAATGGTGACACTCTTAAGAAATAGTTTCACGAAACTTTAGGGTGCAGCGCTTGCTCTAAAATATCATAGGGGATAAGATGTCAAAAGTTAATGAATTGTACAATTTCAGAATTGGGAAAAATGTGAGATTTTTGTAAATTTTTGGTTTTTGCGATTTTGAATTTAAGGACTCTGATTCAAACCTTCTGTTCTTGGAGACAGTATTGTGGTTTCCTCTTTTGAGATCGTCCTTCAACTATTCATTGAAGTTTCAGATTGCTTCTAAGATTTCTGATCAGACGCCCATGTCTGGCAATACAGTTTGTGAATTTTTAAGTTAGTAGCCGGTAAATCCATCATTCAGAATGGAGCCAACGTGGCTACGTTTCCAGAAGCAAATTCCAGAAGGAGTTCGACGTTGGGCACCTCAGAATATTTGGAGTTGTCAATAATATGGATCCGAGCGAAAAGCTAGCGAGATCATCACATGGGTAACCAAACCACATGACTCCAAAATCACCATGTTAACATCATGAACTCTTTGGTGATGCCCGAACTTACAATCCCTTGAAAATTGGTAACTAGTCTATGGCAAGCACCTAACTTCAACAGAATCGTCTAAATTTTTAGGTTTGCAGTCAACAAAAAATTCATTTGAACTGATTTTTAAGAAGCCAACCCGAGATTTTTTTTTTCAATATTTATTAAATATTATTTTTTTTATACAAAATAGGCGTGTCGGTGGGCGGAGATGGGTTAATTTGAACGCCTTCCCCCTTGGGGATTTTGTTGTCTGAATTACATTTTTTGGCATTGCGTCCGATTGGTATGTTCGTTTTTGTAGATAACTTATGTTTCCCATCGAAAATTAGTTGTGATCAGGGGCGGACTGACCCACCGGCTAGCCAGGTCATTTCCAGATGGACTCGGGTGTAATTTTTGTCTCATCGGCCTTTTTTAAAGAAAACTTTCTCATTAAAGTAGTCTCCCAATATGGCCCCATAGTTGTGGCGAAAAAAAATAACTGTAGATATAATTGAGACAAAACTGAGCTCAAAAGGGCTCCAAATAGCTGAGCTGCCCAAATAAAAAAAAGATGATTCGTTAAGTTTAATATTCTACTGGGTTTTCAAGTACATATAATGAACTCTTATTTCCTCTAACGAAAAACTGTCATTAAACTGGACCTCTGAGGGGCTCCAGTGTTAATATTGACATGTTTTGGGATTAAGTGTACGTCCACACATCATATATATAAAACTATTTTAGCCTTACGGGTGTCTTCAGTTAATAAAATAATTGTAATTTTGGGCCCTTTTTTCTCAAAGTTCCTGGGCCTCTTTGATGTACAGTCCGCCCCTGGTTGTGATTATTTCGTAGTCATTGTTGTTGAGTTGTTTTCGCTCTCACACGCAAAATGCACCATCGTTCAGTGTACCCGAGTCCAATTCTACCCCTCTCGCAGAAACTCCTTCCCGGAAACTCCCTAAAATATTAATTTCCACAGTTATCCGAAAAATCATTACAATAAGGAAACTAGAAAATACACATTATTGAAAAACACTTCAAAACTCCTGTATAGGACATAATATTTTCGAAGAGAAAAGTCTGTTCTATTCCAACACATTACATTGTTCTCTACTCTATATTCCTGGATGTCCTGATGGCCCCCTTATAATTGATGAATTATGTCCTGCCTAAACTCCTTTGCAAGAAACAACCACCACAAAATATAAAGGCAACATTAATTCTCAAAAAATAAAGATAGATCCTTTTTCAATACATACGAACGATTCAGCATAATCAGCAGCGCATTGCTTCATCCATCCATCAATAATGCTTAGTCGTGCCAAAATAAGTTTAGGTTCGCAAAATTAAGGACATTCTCAACTTTCATAAATCCCTTTCAATTTTTTTTTTCGTTCACTTCACTTGTATACCAAAATATCAGATATAGACGACGAAATCTATTTTGTGTCCTTATTCATTTGTATTTGTGCCAATCCTAATCTATATGTATATATATGTATTTTAAAAGTGAACCATTTAGGTATGGGTACCTTTTCGCAGGATAAAAAAAAAGAAATTATATCCTTAGGATGTTAGGATGAAGAATATGCATCATCGAACCTGGTAGGAGTAGCCAAGGAGCCAATATCAAATAGATATGTTACATGTATAATAATAATTAGATACATCATCCTCTTTACCTTAATAAGGATTAGGACGATTATTACCAACATCAGTGCACCCGATAAATGGATCGTAAATTTTCAAAACTCTGACATAATGGCATTGGTACCTATAATACAACCGAGAGTTTTGGCATTGGCATCATCATAAAAAAGGACATTTTGCACGTTATCCTGTGAGAGTGTACACTGTACACCCACACGGTTATTAAGTGTTGGCCTTGTGATATTCGAGCCAATTTCCACAGCAAGTTATATCAATACACATCCATTTGCTTTTGCTGTTTGTATATAACAATTATAAAATATGCATCTACACATAGATAGTAGTACTAGATAGTAGTACTGCGGGTGTCCTTAATCGGATGCGGTACACATGTGTTATTTGTGTATTTTTTTATAGTTTCACCCCGTAAATGTGGTGAAGTGTTGTTTCGTTGTTGGTTGAGGGTTAAAATTATAAACTTTATGTTAAATTTAAAAAGTTGAGTGTGAAAAGAGGCTAAAATTGAATTTATTATTAAAAGCCAAACACCACTTGCCACTCATTTTTAATTGATTTAACAGCTTTCTTGCAGTAGTTGTGGTTTAATTTTGGGCTGGTTTAATTTATAATATAACCAATTTTAATCCGAAAAATTACAGAGTGACAAGGCAACCGTACCCTTTAGCTATAATCCCTCATCAAAAATTGTAAATAACTTTTTTCAGCACCCTAATTAATTTAGTTTATTAAAATGGCGCCCGTAGCAGAAAAAAAACTCATAAACTTTCTTTATATTCCTTTGTAGAATGGGCAAACTATGTTTAAATGTTAAATTCATAAATTATGAAAATTGAATTTTTACTCGAAAAGATATTACGAATTTAGATTTCTAAAGTTCATCGTAATGTTTCATTATTTACGAATGAGTTCTTCAAACTGACATTTTTAAGAATAACGAAGGGTTGAATTATTGTAAAGTGGATTATCTTGAAGAAAACAAAAAAACATGACAGGAGACATGTCAATTGAAGAGCTCTTAGAATTTTTAATCGCACCCTTCAAACAAAAATGACACTTGAAACTGAGAATTAAATATAATTTCATGTCAATCTCAAGAAAGGACTTTGGTCGAGATGAGAAAAATACCATAAGGATTAAAGTTGGTAAATAAATAAAATGATTTGGAATAATAGATTCACGACTTGGTCGTAAGAATTTGAAGTTTTAGTTCAATTGGTTATTGGGATTTATATAAAATATTTAAAATTATATCATGAGTTATGCCAGGCTTCCTCTTACTCTAGTTTGACAGCACACTATTTGGCTTTTTATAGATACAATTAACAATTCATTTCCAATTTTGAATGACAAACAAATTATGACAATTTACTTTGTCAGTTCATCATCTGTCCGCTATTTCAATTTATTTTAATATTTTCCAAATTGAGGTTTTTGAATGTCATTGGATGGATGACAGCTAATGTTGTGGTCACTTATATATACTTGCGATATAGATATGTTTAGGCATGTTTTGGATTCGTAAAAATACGATCTCGACATTTTAAAAAACTACTAAATACTGAATTTAAAAAAAGATGTTTGTTTTTTCAAAAAATCCAAAAAAATACTTTTCAAAAATTTTAGTATGCACTAAATATTATTTAAAATGTGATGGACCTAGTATACAAAAATGTTCATCTAAGTCCGTTGAACCGTTAATGAGAAAGTTGAAAATAAAAAAAATCGTTAGAGCCGTTTTCGAGACAATTAATATTTACCATTTTTGACACAAAAAGTTGAATGGTAGGTAACTTTATTTTTGGGGCTAAAAAAGATGTAAGATCAACTAAATACCTTAAGTGTCAAATTAAAAAAAAATCGAATCAGCTGTTTAGGCTGCGGATCGACCTACAGGCAAACAGACAGAATTCCGGGACCCACTTTTTTCAAGTTGGATTAAATTCTCGAGTTTTAGTTTTTTTTCCAAATCATCGGAAAAATAAAATCTGTTAAAAGGTACTTTTCCGATTTTTTTTCTTAAAAAACAAAGGTTATTTTTAGTATCTGTGTTAGAACCATTATTTTGTTTTCGATTTTATAAACTTTTTTTTAATGGAGAAGCTCCAAAAAAGTTAAAACATTATTTTAAAATAACATTTTCGATAACCTTTTTTTAAATAAAAATTAATATATATATTTTTTCGAAAGCGTTTCAATCGATTTCTGCGAAATTTTGTACCTATTTAGTAGGTTTTTGATATTTACTTGAATATTTGAAAAAAAAACATTTTTCTATAAAACAAAAAACAACATTACCTACCAGACAAATATAAAAAAAAACTTAAAACAAAAATTGTTCTCTCAAAAACGGCTCCAAGAATTTTAATAAAAAATCCGAGTGGTCTTAAATTAGTGCGTGCCACTTTTCATATTTTCGACATTCTTATTAGTGGATGAACCGATTAAAATTATTTTTTTTTCGCAGATGTTTCTTAAAAATATTACTAATACTCTATATTTAAATTTTCAATAAAATATTTTTTTTTTCAATTAAAAAAAAATTTATTTGTTTCTAAACAAATTTTTAAAACATCGATTTTTAAATGTGCGTCCAATATTTTTTGAAAATCTAATGTAGCAAAGAAAAACAAATATCATTTTTCTTAATTTGTTAAATCTAAAAAAAATATTTCCGAAATATAAAACCGCAATTTGAAGAAAAATTTATAAACAAAAAAAATCTTCATTATTTTATTTGATATTTCAAGAATCTAAAATTTATCGACATACAAAAGTTTCTTTCCTTTCTCTTTATTGATTTAATTAAGATTTTTTTTTAATTCACACGCAACGCAGCATAATCAAAATCCAAAAGTTCTGGTTTTAATTAAATACAAAATTAATTATTGATAAAAAAAAAACATGTATGTATATATTTCAAAAATTCGATCTCATGTGATTCTAAAATTCCACTCTTCCACAAAGTACATTGCTCTTTGGGATCCTGAATATAATAATTATGGCTCGGAATGAAGAATCCAATTAAAAATTGCGCCGATAAACTTTTTACACCAACTGAAAGATACAAAAAAAAAAAAAAAATATAAAAAAAATCTCAATTGAAATAGAAATATTTTTAGTATCATCACCATGTTCATTCACCATCAAAGATATCGATCCATTGGATTGACTTTCTCCATATATTCTGCTGTCGTCGTCGTCGCGTTACTGTGTCGGTAGCGCTATCTTCATCGACATCGCATCTTGGGGATGGGAATTTTTTGTATCTATAAGTTTTGTAATAATCATTTTACCTCCACTTCACAACTTGGCCTACGCAGTGAATTCATGTCCACATCACATACATAATCCAGCATCTCTAGCATTATAGTTTAGCTATGTCTTCGTTGTCGTCGTCATCGTCGTCGACGTCTTCTTCATTGCAATTAGTGAATATTTTCATAATCTATATATCAATGGGCTCAATTTATCCGGTGAAGGTTTCTTTCAACTTTTTGCAACTATCCCAATGGTGTTATTATTTAATATAACTAAAGGCGTTTTTAATACGCCATTCATTCATAAAAGTTCATTTAGTGAGTAGATAAGTTTGTTTCTACGTTTTTAACACAGAATCAAAAATATAAAAAGAAATTTCATGAACTAAAACTTCAAAATTTGAAAATTGATATGAATCTATGCTTTAAGCCCAGAATTTAAAGAATCCTAATGGGAAACTTTGGGAAATCGAAAGAAATCCAACAACAAAAAATTCCTTATTTATAGTACCTTTTGTAATTCTTTTGAAGTTTAATTTGTAGGATTTTTTTAATGTGTTATAAAAATAGAATGTCAATATTTCAATTAAAAAAAACATTATTCAAATTTCAAAATTCTTAAACTTCGCCATTAAGCAGACAAATATTTAAAAACTAGAAATTTTCAAGAAAATATTCAGAAAATCACCAAAATAAAAATCCCAACTTGAATATTCCAGAAAACAGATATTCAAATATTATGACGTTTCATCAGAATCTGAAGTTGTTCGAGTTCTTTTCTTGTTGTTTTCTAAAATTAAATCTATTACATAATTAATTACTCGTCAGTTCTCTGAAAATTTCATAAAATAATGAAATACCAAATCAATTTTTTCCAAATTTTAATATGCAATATTATTTAGAATTTGAAGGACCTTTTATTTAACAAATTTGATCGAAATCAATAAATCCTAAAATAGGAAAGTAGAAAGTAAACCATAGACAATTTAGTACACATAATTTTTTTATCAAAATCTCTCGACCCGTTTTCGATATAATAAATGTTTTTTATATCGGTTGTATTTTTATATCGCTATTTTTTGGTGCTAAAAAATATTAACAGGACATTGGAGTTTTTGAAGGTAAAAATCTTAAAAACAAAAATATATGTACTAAAGATCCTAAAACCCAATTGTTATGGGAAATTTAATTTTCGCAGAATTGTATAAAATGCACGACTGGATCACACGTACTTGCTCTTATTTTCAATCACATCTTAAACCCACGATTTTTATTAGAAACAACTTAATATTTATATAATTCTTCTTTACTTAATTTTTTTGTATAAACAAAAATTTCTTAAATATTTTTCTAAACAAATTTTTAGTATGACAATTTTAAGTATTTAATATTATAAATTTAAAAACTAAATTTAAAATAAAATCGTCCATCCATTTTCGAAATATTGAATTTTGAAAAAAGTTGGACCCAGATCTAGATTATACCTAAATTAGTGAACAGATATTTTTTTCTTATCAAAATCGTTATTCGTTTTCGGGATAATTAAGATGGTAGAAAAAATTGTATGACAAGTACCGTTATTTTTGGGGTTAAAAAAACGATTCAAAAATATAATTTAGACAATCACCTAAAACGCATAAGTAGTAAGTTTGAAGAAAATCGCTTCAGCCGCTTAGGCTGTAGATCGTTCTACAGATAAACAGACAGACATGCGGAAGTTCGGGACCCACTTCTTTGGTATTCTCTATCATCGTAATATCAAAGTTTGATTAAAATCTCGAGTTTGATTTTTTTTCCAAATGCAAATCTTGCCCTATAGTATCTACCTATGTAAATTAATTATTATTAATTTTTAATTATTTGTTCTTTTTGGGATTTTTTCTAAGGAAATTTCACGTTGGAAATTTTGTGGTACCTAATTTCCCCAGTAAAAAGTTCGGTACTTTGAAATTAACATTAAACAGAATGCCCAAATTTTTATTTTTATATTTATTACCTCCTTGTTGAGTTTATAAAAAAATAGGGTAGTACACACATTGAAACCATCTGAGTGTAGCTACTTCTGTAACTTATTTTGTTTTTTCTTCGTTTTCTTTTGTTTTCTCTGTTAATCAAACGTATCTATCAGATCAGTTAGGAAAACTTCAACTCAACAATCAATCAATAGCCATGACAATTGCTTGTGACACATTTTTCTTTCAAAGAAATCGAAAGTATTTACGACACAACTGGGATTTTTTATAAAATAGAGACAACAAAAAATCTGATAGTAAGATAAATTAACTGACAACAAAATTCAAATAATGAAAATCTATGTTCATGTCCATTCCTTTTGGGAAAAGAAAACTAATCTTATTTTCTTCATTTAAAATTCAATTTCCTGTTAGGTAAATAAAAACTCTCAAAAACAACCATAACCACAGGCGATAGTACCGTTTTAAAATAATTTAAATAATTTAATTAAAATGTTGTGTTTATTTTTATTTGCAAAACTCTCTGGAACGATGTTTTATCTTGTGGCTAGAAAAAGAAGTAGAACCACATAGCAGAGGATATCATGAAATGATGCTATAGTTTTTCTTTTTTTTTTTTTGGAATTCAACAATACACAGGATTGCTCTTATAGCAGGAATGAGTTGATATTGGTAAATTAAAAAATAAATAACTTTAATGGGTAATTGATGTAAAATGAAAAATGAATGCATTTTTTTATGTGGAGAGGAACATGTTTGATTATATTTAAATGAAAAAAATTACCTGGACCATTAAATCGTGGATGTTCGAATAAATTAACTGATAGTCCATTTAAGGAATTCAATAAAATGTTTCCACAGATTGTAATGTAATTATACGTATGTGCATATATGTACTATGACGTCAAAAGGAGTTTTGAATACCAAGAAATTTTGAATACTTATCACATGTGGGAAATCATACATTTTTCATTGGCCGAGAGACTTTAGCATTTGCGAAAAAAAAATTGTGGAACGTATTACCTTAACTTTATTTTTCCGAATGCATTGGTTTTTCGAAAAAAAACGTACATTCAACTAATGCTTATTCACATTAAAACAATGTGGAAAATTAATTCCACAATGCTGTCTTACACAAATTATATTCATTGCCAAGTTTTGAACATGAAATAACAACGGAACTATACATTTGACAATCAAATTGGAAGTAAAAGCTGTGGAATGTAAAGCTCAAAATTTCGCACCGAAACCTTTGTTATGAGCATTTTATTATTAATTGAATAAGAAAACAAACCAAACTATCTTCGTCGCTTGAGTCTTTCCCATTGTGGAACGTATTCATTTCTATTTCACTGAAGGGTATCCAATGTGAATGCTCACAATAAATTCTTAATGAAATCTCTTAAAATCCTTATTTTCCATCTATCTATCAGTGCCGTCAATTTAATAACGTGACTTCATTGTGAATGTGATCTACCATTTTATAGCGCCGTAATATTTGCTATCAATTTCTACCGATTATTATTGTTTGGAAACGACTTCAATACTAAATTACTTTATCGATGGCATAATCTCACTTCAAATGGATAAATCAAACCCTTACAGCTCACAGTCTACAGCTCACATATCATTTCATTATTTCTTCATCTTTTCTATTTTTAATACTCGTAATGAAAAAATCCAAGATATGAAGAAATAATATTACAATGGCAAACAGACACACACAAAAAAAAACTGTCCACTTGTGTCATTCTTGTCAAGAGACTTTTCGCAACTAAACGTCAAGTGGTCATCTTCAAATGTGGCTATGGCATTTGATGAGTTCGGTTCCGTAGCAGAAGCCCTCAAATCTTTTCGACTCTCTCGATTTTATCCTTGATGTTGGTGGTTATGAGTTTGACATGAAATGTGAATGCCTGCACTTCCTCTCAAGGTTCAGACACAATGCGAAGGACTATTCTGATTTTTTTTTGTGGCAAGTGAGCAGCTGTCTAGATTTATCAATAAATACTTGCATATATGTATGCATGTACCTACATAGTATAGCAATACTGTGATACTTTTTTTTGCTCCTTTCAAGATTCAAGGCTGAATAATGCGATGCGCAATTGGCTGCTTCTCATTTGATATTCTAGTTTTTTTTTCCTGTATTGACGGCTTTTGTTCTTTGGTAAAAGATACAAAATTTTTTCCTCATTTTCCTCGATGATGCTGAGGCTGTTGTTTTATGCATCATTCTTGGTAATGATAATGACTATGAGCTTGACCTTGATCATGGACTTTGTATACAATAAGATATGATGTCGTGGTCTGTTGGCTCATATATGCGAGAGAAGCATAAAAAGGGGGTAAATCTTCTATATCTTTGTGTGATTTGAAGGTCAATTAAATTTTAATGAAAAAAAAAGGAAGACGAACACAGACGAAGCAGATGAGACTTTTTCCTTATTTTCATCATGATGAGAACAACATTTTAGATAAACATCTTAAAGTGGTGGGGATGGAGATGGTTTTGTGGTTTACTTTAAGATGTTTGTTGGAAATTCACAAGGCGATATACGGTTTAGTTGTTTTTTGAATACGATCCACAATTTTCTTTGAGGTAAAACGAAATGTTCTATAGAGTATTTATTATTACCGAGAAATTTAGTAGTGTAGGATACTCACCTTCAATTAGTGTAAGGCTGAAATAGTGCCTGTGGAATTTAAAGTTACAAAAACAACGGTTGAATACCCCCTGGACTTAAGACTGTGATGTGTTAACACATTGTTGTATAAGGTACGGTATATAGAAAAGTGTATATATATCACGAAATTATGTACTTTACTTTTTTCATGTATAACATATTTAATAACGAGAAACAATTTTTATAACTCAATAATTTTTATTTGCATACATTTTTCTAACACAAAAAAGCATATGCAGTTTCTGGTTTGCCAGAAACGTCAAAGTTCAACCAGAAAAAGTTTTGACATTTTCATTTGTGTTTTTGTTGCTTGCTTCCCTCTCCATTTTTACACCCCTCACTCAATCTTTGAAAAAGACGAAAGAACCAACAAAAAATAATCGTAGAATTCTGCTTTAACACCCCTGCGATTTTAAAGTTTTAATTCCCTTTCCTCCTTTTTCGGTTCCAAAAATGCATTTACACGGATGCGATTTTTAACAAAGTTAACTTTGTCCAAGTGAGACGAATAACACCTGCGCTTTCATAAGCAAGAAGAAACTATAACTGCAGTTTTTTTAGTCTCAGCAGTCTCAAATTGCAATTTTTCAAACCGCAGGCTCAATTTGCAAGGTGTAATATCAGTCTAAATGGATTCGATTGTACTTTAATGGTTCGTATATTTACTTTGTATATTTTTGAAAATGGTTGGTGAATTTGGTAAGTGATGTTCTAAAAGGTAAAAATAAAGTACCTCCCAAATTCACGGACTTTTAAAAAAATCACTTAGAAAATTCCTGAACCATTAAAAAAAAATGAATGAAGTGAATGCTTAATCCCTTATCACATTCCCAAGCAATTTAACAAAAATGGTGTGCGTTATTTCCGTAACGTAATTTTCAATTTTAGCCCTGCTGAGAGCTTAGCTGTTTACACATCAAAACTTTCGCTTACTCTACTTGTATGAATGAGTGGTAATGACTAGATGCGACCAACATTAAGTCCATAGAATCTTGTAATACATTGTACCTTATACTTCTTCGTATGATTTCTAAAAATGAAGTATGAAAACGATTGTGGAACCTATTCATATATTTAATACAAGACTTGATTAGAGTCGTCTCTGGAAATTAGAAAGGATTCCGTCCACTCTATTTTCCACCATATATATATTTTACAATTCAAAATAATTTGGGACTTAAATTTAATTGAAGTTTTTTCTCAAAATTTTCACCGAATATAAGCATCCTGTTTTTGAATTAAAATTGATAAGAGCATTTAATTAAAAAAAAAAAAACAAAAAAAGAGCACTAAATTATAAATATTTACAAAAAATAGTGTGATTTGTTTTTTTATTTATTTTAATCTAAAAACAGGGATTTTTGACTTTGAGGAAATGTATAAAATGGCGTAATAAGTAATACCGTTGTTTTAATTTTTTTTTTTTTTTTAGAAAATTACACTTTTCGCGTAAACCAAATAGTTGAATTCATCTTATTTGAAATGACGCGCAGTATTTTTTTACACATCACTTAATTTTCCATTACCTTTGAAAATAATTTCTAATAATTAAAAAAAAATATATTGATACCTTACATAATTTGTTGATAGTAAAATTGATTAGTTTTATTAATGTTCGCCTTTTTTGTTTCAGTTGACGCAGGAATATCAATTACTACATTGGAGACGGAACTTTAAACATTTTATTCAATAGTGACATATTTTTAGTAATAAAGGTGAGTTCAAGAATGATTTTTAAAAAATATATATTTTGTCATTAAATTCAAAATTTAACCTAATTTGTAGATATAACATTAAAACAAAAAAAAAAAACATTTTCGTAGTTTTAAGTTGCAATTTATAAGCGTCTAACAAAAATTTTTCTTGTCGACCAAACTGTCAAACAGTGTTGCATTTTATTTTTAAACTAAAACTTTCATTGTATTTTGAAACCTTTTGTTTGAAAATCGATTTTTGTCCATTTTTTCTCTAAATTCGTACACATATGGCAAACATTTGATAGACAGAAATTATATCAGTACCTTCTTCAATATTTCTTGTCCCATCTAGAACTTCTGTAAAGTACTTAAATGTCTTCATTCTGATAGTAGTGTTTTTTGTTGTCCTTTCTGTTGATGTGTCACTCCTTCAATATAATCAAAATACAAAAAAAAAATATTTTTTGGAAATATTTTTTTTTTATCTTGACAGTGATGAAACTATTCTCAAATTGTGCTGAGTTTTCCATTCAAAATTGTAAGGTTGAATTTTTATTGCAAAAGAAAACGAGACAAAATATCTACAGGCGTCCAAATCGCTTCTGTGTTTTATTAGCATAAATATAAAATCGTTCGAGCGGAATGCCATTTGTGACATTAGTTGTGTGACACACAGCGCCGAGTCATTCTGTTTAAACCACATATGGTTAAAATCCACACTTGACAAAGACCAGTGACTTTCTACGAATGCTTTGCTTTCCTCATGTGGATAGTCATTGCGCCGAATCCGACGGTTTAACTAGATGACCAAACTGTTTATCGAAAAAACGGTCTTCCTTGCCCAAGATATTTTTTGGCGGAGTCGGAGTCTTTAAAATAAAAACACAGGTTAATTAACAATTTAAAGGCAGTTTTAGTTTCAAGAATAAAAAGAAGTTACAGTGATCTGGACCAGAAAAAGTATTGAAATTTTCTTTTCTGTTTTCGTTACTTTATTCCCTCTTCCCTAGACGAAACAACAAAAAAAAAAGGAATCGTGTAAGTCTGTTTATACACGCGTTCGATTTTTAAACATTGATTCCCCTTTGTTACTCTTTCGGTTCTAAAAATGCCTTTATACGAATGCTATTTTTAATAAAAGTTAACTTTGTCCAAATAAGACGAATAATATCTCAGCTTTCCTTATACCCTACTTAAACTCAGGGGATAACTGCAATTTTTTTTACAATCTAAGCACGTGCTTAAAAATCGCAGGCACAAATTGCAAGGTGTAAAAGCAGTCTAATCGGGTTCCCTTTTACTTTAATAGTTCGTGCATTTACTTCGTACATTTTTTAAAATAGTTGGTGGACTTAATAAGGGGTGTTTTTTTTAAATTTAAAAAAGTACCTTTCAAATTCACTAAACCTTTTTCAAAAATCCCTTATCAAATTCCCCAACCATTTTAAACAAAATGGCGTGTAATCGTCATAACGTAATTTACAATATTACCCCTACCGAAGATGTTTACACATCAAAAACACCCAACATTTTACTCGGAACTACCATTTGAAGGTTTTTAGAGTATCCAAAATAAAACGACATGATTCTTGCGGAATCGGTGAAAATATTATGCCAATATACTTAAATCTATTGAAATCAGTAATTTCGATCGTGTCGCCATCTCTTTTCAATAGGGAAATGTTGATTTCCATAGTGCTACATATCGATTTCGAAGTAATGTTGACCATTTTAAAAGTTAAAGTAAATCCCACACTAAAAAACTCCGCATCAATTTATTTTGTAGGCTTAACTAACTCTGGTTAACTTAAACCAGAGTTAGTTATATAAGCTTCTGGCTCATAAAGTAAGATTGTCAATAATCTTTGACGAATACGCCGAAGTATCTTCTTATCCTTTTTTATTTCTTCTTATTTTCCGAAGATAAAAATGAGTTTTTTTAATGGCTTAACCTTACCACAAATTTACACCCAGTTATTCACATTTTTTAACACTCTTTTCACGACGACTAAGTTAAACGTTTAAAAAGTATACATTTTTCTGGGAATTGTTAATCGCAATTTTCTCTTAAATTCTCTTTGTCTCCTTTGTCTAAAAGCTTTGAATGCCAAAAATGAAATCACTAAATATTACCAAACACACAAACTTCTTTAATTTGACACTTAAAGAATCTGTAAGTTGTAATAATAAGCTCTACATTTTTAGATATCACGTAATTCTTCTAAACACACGCAAAAGTATCTATTAATTGTTCGTACTTAAAAAAGAAGAAGAATTAGACGGGTTAATTATATTTTCCAGCCACGCTTAAATTAAATTTGATTTATTTGACATCTTTGACATTTTTTGTAATTACATAAATATGGAAATCTCATACACACACATACCTCATCAGAAAGATTGAAAGTTTGAACTTACGGAAGGTATTTACATTCAGAACTTGTTGTACAACGACAAGTATTTATTCAAAATGAAGACTTGAAGTGCCATAAGCAATTATCATTTAATCAATTATATTATTGCCCCTTTTGATTGTTGGGGAAAAATTTAATTTGCTTTCATGGAGAATAATAAAATATTTTGTTTATATAAAAGGAACAAAAAAAATTCTAGGCTAATGGTGTTTTCGTCTCTCATCGCCATATTTTGTTCTTATGTGCTTGACTCATTTGCTGCTGGATATGAATCCAGTATTGGCAGCAGGTGTCTGAAAGATTTTCAAGGTATTTTTGTAAGATATTTTGTTTTGTATACGCAAATATATTGGTACTCGTATTATCTACAAATGTTTGTATGTATGAAATTTGAAGTATTCATTTAAATTGCTTACCAATTAAAAATTGAAGGTTTCAAAAATATTATGTGTGTATATTTAAATTAATCAAAATTTGAACTTGATGTCAATGATGAATCAAATTTAGTTGCTGATGATCAAATGTTACCTTGTTGTTTCCGAGAGTTAATTGATTAAGCTTTTTGCAGTAATATAGCCAAGTATAAGCCTAAGAGACCAGGTGGATTATTTAATATTATTTTTATGTTCAATCATAATTTTGTTAAAAATAGATTGATTGATCATAACTCCAAATACTCTTGGTTTAAAATTCCTTCGGAAGTACTTGACACTCATTTTAGTGCCTGCTTGATTCTGGGATGAACGATCTGGACTTATTTGTAGTGCCTCTGTGCGTTTTGGCTTTCACGCCGGAAGTCTGGGATTGAGGCCCAAACAATTACATCTAAAGTTTTTGCTCCAAGATCATATCTTGTCATTCAGATTCCGCAGAAAATTGTAGATCTTCTCAATTTGTGCAAATCACTAGGCTTGGGACTAACTGGTAAAACCTTTCAGTGTTGGAAGTTTGTAAAATGGAGTTATCTAGTCTACACTACATGTATTGCTTCTGCACCAAACTTAGTAATACAGTGTACCCTAAGACTCTTATTTGTAGCCAAAACTTCTTTGGGTTATGAATACCTTCCAAATGTTTAAATAAAAGCATGGGTATTAATTACACATTCGTGTAGTGTGGCGAAACAAAGTATCTCAAGTACATCCGACATTAGAGACAAGGGTAGACTACTGGTGAACATACCTAGAATCGCGAGTATTGAGGTTGAATTGCTTAAGTAGAGTAATGCAACTGATTATTCCACTAGAATACTGTTTATAAAAATAAGGATATTGAAAGCCCTGTTTTAAGTTCTATGGAAAAGACTAAAGTATGTTAGGAGCATCGCATCCAGGTGTTAGAGTTGTATCCAAACCTTGAACTGCACGCTTTGTAAATTACAGCCAAATTAGAAGTGGGGAGATATTTGGGAACATTAGTCAGCCTTTTCTGCTGTTCAAGTTTCAAACCTTTGTTATTTTAAATTCAAAACAAATTGGTTTGAATATTTTTTTGTTGGTTTCTAAGATGACTTAATTAGTACGTATTAATCTAATTATTAGATTGAAAGCCACTAATTAGTTTTTAATTTAATTTCTAACGCAAATAAGGAAGCGCTGTTTTATTTGTCGGTACCAAATTAGCGTCTGATGATACCATCCAAAAGAACTTGTCTACTTTTCAAGCGAACATGATTTTCTTTACTTCACATTTACGTCTCACCAATATAAGTCTATTAGCTGATCTTGTGAACTTTGTTTGTCTTAAAATTGTTTAAATTATTAATGTATCGTTCTGTGCTTTTTGCTATCCAGCCGATGTTATGCTCGTCGGATTTACGTGGTCGATCTGAAGCAAACACAAAACTTCAGTAAGGTAGGTCTTTAAAAATTTATACAAATCTTTATTGAAAACTTTAATTTTTTTGATTTTGCCAGTTCCACTGGGCACAGAGAAAGAAGAGGTCAATATGTCTTTTCCAAGTCTTTCCCACCAAGACATCTTCTAAATTGCGGCTGTTCTACCATTATCAACTGATAATTACTGCCGAAACAATGGGTGTCCGTATTTGTCAGTGATTGTCTCTGTTTAGAACACAAAGTTCGGACCATTCGACTACATTTAGCAATCACGTTTCTCTAAAAACATTGTGCGATGAAGGCTATTATCGTTTTGAGTTTTAACAGAATCTGTTGACAGTAATCTGTCTTAGCTGTCGACTGCTCGGGAAGTGAAAACTGCGTGATTTCTGCCCATTTCAGAGAACAGGTGAACTATACATGTGACATATGTCGCTGGGAGAATTATCAGCCATTTTAATTTAAAAATGGTAGCAATATAATTGTCTCCCCAAAACTTTAACGGTTATTGTAGCGCTTGCTATTGTGGGTTATCACATTGCTGGAGGACTATGTCACGTGAATCCATTTTTCTCAACAATCATCAACTTGGACAATTGTGGTAGCATTCAGCATACAGCTCTGATTATGTTCATCATTTTGTTTTCCAAGGAAATCAATTTAAAACAACTTACGATCTAAGTACATACAATTCCCACAGGCACAGAGTTCATTCACTATGCGGGATTTGTGTTTCGGTCTGAACAGTGAAATTGGACAGTTGATCCAAATTGACGACATTCACGAAAGATCGAATATACAAAACATATACTACTCAGCTGTCAATATTGAGTCTAAGAGTGTTACGCCATCTATTGGCGATTCGATTTTCGTGCCTCACAAAATTAGCCGACTGTCATTCCGTAATATTTGTAATTCATTCGAATTAGTATTTTCGCTTTCCCATATACAAACTGATATTTTTGGATATTGTTACAAACCGACCCTGAAATTATGTACGATTTTCGGGTCAAAATTTCGAATTCTCGACTCCGTAGTGTGTTTAACTGGTTCAATACTAATCTAACCAAAATTGGTTGATGTTCACCAGAGATCAATTCAATATTATGAACATGGACTTATCGAAGAAGGAAGTCTTTTCTCAACTACTGTATCGGGAATTCAATCAATCACTCAACAAAAAGTTTACTCAATGCCTTATCATTAATCGAAGGAATTAGCTTAATGAAAAAAGTCTTCAAGTCTTTTCAATAAATAATCCTAGGCATGACAATAGTAAATACTAACCTTCATAATTCTTCGAACATATCGGAGCGTGTGACAGCCCTTCTCCCAGTATTGTATATATCATCGGTGATACCCAAACTCTTATGACACTTTGAGTAGCAGTCAGTTCCAACAACTGACGATATTGAAAGCCCCCCTTAAGCGGGGGCTAACATCCAAATCCTAACCATACCCAATAAACTGGAACAACGTGTAGGTTATGTATACTTGTTGAATAAATGATTTGAGCAAAACTAAATTAAATATGTGTAACACAATACCAATGACGAAGCAAAACAAAATTCATCATAATTAATATGACCATTGGGAAGAAATGTCATACGACGTCAACGCGACCGACTAACGACGACGCAACAATTGTATATGGCGCCCGCCAAACCAAGCCCCCGGTAATTCTATATATACAAGACGACTAGACTTAACAAACCTACAATTAATTGCTTTCGAGGTAGAAATGCGTGTAAGAAGTAATATGGTCTTTGGTTAACATTGGCATTAATCCAATTGGCATCGAGCTCGAAACGTCGAAACGTCGAAACGATCGAAGACGAAGAGATAAACGACTTAGTCTCGACTTGAATTGAAATGACTTTTCTTAAGCAATCACAACTTGCTATATGCCGTCCATGGTAGCAGATCACAGCTACACTAGAGTATTTCTTGGTATGTTACAATTCTATGGTAATCGGAAACGTTTTTTCTCCAAACATTTCTGGTTATCGCCATATAGACGAGTACAGTGTAAAAGGAGCAACTAGCTTAGGAGGTGCTCCAGTGTCAATGTCACCTGCAAACTTCTTTCCATATAAATAAATACCCCAAGGATTTGTCAAAACCACAACCATCTTCGACAAATACACAATCTTAAACCAGTTGTTGATAGTTGCTGTATGCGAACGATTTTCTATTTTAGATTTTTCTCTCATTTCCCGCAAAAAAATTAAGAACCGTAACAAAAAGAATTTCACAAGTAAATTACTAATCTCAACAAAATTCAAAATATTTTACTAAAAGGGAAGGCCAAGGGGAAATTTAAATATTGAGGCCCATATTTGGTCAAGTACTATTCACATGAGATCGAGAGGGAGAAGGAATAACGAATTAACAAATATTCGTTCATTTTGACATCTCGTTCACACGTTGCCTTTTTTGTATTGATGACATTTTTTAATCGATGATAGACTTTTTTGGTAAATTTTGAAGAGTGGGGATTGAATTATCTCAGAGAGAAATAAAGTGGAAAAAAGTCTGTTACTGTTTGAGTATAGCTTTCATCCATCCATTTTTAAACGTCAAAAATATACATATGCTACAAATAAAAAGCTTTTTGGTTGTTTTTCACATTTTTTTAAATTTTTAACAAAACTTTTTGCAAGAGCCAGACAATGAGACAAAGACAACAAGACAGACACACATTTTTCTTTTCTTTTATGACAAACGCCAACCTGACATTTGAAAATTTTTCTGCCTACAAAAATTAATTGGGCAGAAATTGTCAGGAAGAGAAAATAATTTGCTCTCTCATGATTGCCCTCTTCTTCCTTAATCTATCTATGTCTGGAATAGGAATTAGCACAAATTGGTTCTAATTCGCAGTTTTGGACAGGCTGTGGAACATAACTAATCTCTTATTTTGATGTTAGTCTTGAAGCGAATAGTTTATTCGTTGAAATGTGGATGGTATGTGGAACGCAATTAGAATTTGACAGTTCGTTTAGATTGCAATTCGTGACGACCATTTTTTTGTTTTTTTTAATATATCATATTTTGAAATTTAAAAGGCAATTTGCAAAATGCCTTTGAAATTTTTTAATTTCCAAAATTTTAAAACAATGTATTTACCTGGACAAAAAATAGAAACCTATTTTTAATGGGTATCCATCTTAAATTTCATCAAAAATACGGTTTCTGTTTCACCGAAATCTCACTATAGAACCTGATTTATGCCAAAAGTCGAGAACGACTATAATGATCTTAATGAAAATTACATAGAATGATAGAAATCATTTAAGTATTGTGCATAAAAATGCTCATTTAGATATCACGAATTTCTTTCATATGAATTTATCTTGAGAACGACTTAAATAACTTCGAAAGGCTTGCAGTTTTTAATTGAAATTTAAATTTTTTCCTCGATACAAACTGCATGAAATTTTCCTACTTCAACTCGACTAATCGTCGGTCGCCACGCCCGTCCCGCCCAGCCCCGCCGTGCCCTGTCGTGTGGATTACATTAAAACCATCTCATCGGTGCAAGTGGATGAAAACGAGAGAGAAACACCGATCCGCTACAATGATGCAGTTGAAGTTGGTAGTCGTCCGGCCCGTCGCGTCGCCGCCAGTCATCGTTGCATCATCAAAACAAGTTATATAGGCCCAAGAATAGACTGACTGCCTGTGACGATGACGATGGTGATGGCGATGGCGATGGCAATGATGATGCGATGATGGCGATGGTGGAAAAAGAATTTAATTTATTCGTTTCGTTCTCCCTGTCGGCCGGCCGGCCTGCAGGCGGTGTGGTCGGATTGCATACCATCTCAAGACGAAAGGCGATGGCTATAAATAGTTGCAAGGAAAAACCATCACATTCTATGCCTATACATACTCGTATTCCTGTCTCATCAACCCTTTTTCTTATATGAATTTCTTGAATGCTCTTCGTCTTTTAACCGGGCATTTCCTATGTTGTAATAGGTTTTTTTTTATTTATTTTTCTTTTGGATAAGCCTTAGGTGGATGTATCTCTATGGCTCTAAATAGACACTGAGACGAAGATTGTGCGGTAATCCTTAAGTGGATGCACGTATAGACCTTTTCTTCCTCGCTCGCCGGAGCAGAGCGGAGCAGAGCTCTAAATCCAATTGAGTTTGTGTGCACTTTAATTTGCTGGACGGGACTTTAAACAAGGAACTTCTCTATGTAGGTTCTTTCTTGCACCGTTGAAACCAACGGAGTATTAACTTGCAGTTCCATGAATAAAACGCAACGAACAGACGACCCCAACACACTATTATGAAGGAGGAGGCTGATGGGAGGCAGCAGCTAAGTGAGTTAAAATGCGTTTCATTGGCCTTAAGTGGTATTCCATCATTGTTGGGGAATGTTGCTGAAAGGCAAAGCAGGCGAATGCAATAGGAGAATTCCTCAAAAGCAGCAGGCAAAAACATTTCTTCCATATCCATGGTCTAATGCACCTGAAAGCTGTTAGCAAACAAAAAAAAAATAAGAGAGTACCTGAATTATTCCTAAAGTGTCACTTCTGAGATGGATATGTTAAAAGCAGGTGGTAAGATTGAGTGTGATTTACACTAAAGATGGAATGCATAGGTTCGAGATACGAATCTTTTAACTATATCACTATACATATTAAGCTTACAGCAAAAGAAAACTATTCACTGATTGCTATTTAATTTCAAGAGAGGTGCAGAAGTTCATAGCTCTTTGGAACAAACAAAAAACTGGCCGGATATTTCAAGTCTATGGAAAGTACTTAAGTTTTAAATTTTATTACATAACGTCGTTAAGTGTGCTACCGAATCATCATTGCTTACTTTCTCCAATATCCATCAGCTCATTCCAATTGTTGAGGTTTTCCTCCTTTCGGCTATGGCGATTAACTTCATCAATTATGATTTGAAAAGTGTGTCGTCATAATCGCTGATGGCTTCCTAGCTAGCCGAGCTGTCTACTAGCTCTGGTTTGCAAAAATAAACTGTACTAACTGCACCCATCCATCCTCTCTGGGACAAAGCGAAAGAAATGCCGCAACACGTTTTGTTTTTCTTCGAGTTGCAAAATCAAAACAGTAGCAAGCCGCGACGTGCTGCCAGCAGACATCGCTCGTCGCGCACTGTATATATACACGTCACGTTAAATTCATGTGATGGCAGGTAAAAAAGCATCAAGCTTGTGCCCCTTAGGAGAATATTATAATAATCTGTAATGTCATGTTGCATGACCTTTAACTACATCGAGTTACTTCTGGATGTTGCATACCGTGCGTTCCATGAGTTTCATAATTTATAAGCAGTATAACTTGATCGGCATATATCGTTGTTGTCGCAGGTAATGATAAGGTTCCCACTCTCTGAGGGAAATAATAAAATCAATAAATTAAAACTGAATTACCGACTAAACGCAATTGGGTCGCCACTACCTCAACCAAGCAAAAACTACTTTAAAGCTTTTAAAAAGGCTTCAATCAATCAAATGATGTACCTTTAAGACAATTTTAAAAAGGTTGTGTACCATTACTATATAAGGTGCTACAAAAACACTCACCGAAGTTGTATTGCTTTGCCTTTATAGTGTGTAATGGAAGTTGTTGCATTCTTGCCGGATATTCCTCTTAAGAGCTTCTAGCCTTTGAGGCTTTTACTCATGGACTCGTGACTTCAAAAACTTCCTCAAATTGTCAAAATGGCGCATAGAGCAGTCCAAGAAACACAGGTATTATAAAGTCTATTGACAAGCAAGTTGTTTGTATACTTCCTCGTAAGACAAACATGTTCTTATGTCCCACGATTTTCTTAAAACGGTGCCCTCGATAGATTTTACAAACCTAAATTCTTCCCAAATTTTAAACAAAATTATATTACCGCTTGGATACAAAAAAAAAAACAAATTGGCCCTGCCAAATTCCAATCTTATTATCGAAACTTTAAAACTCTATTCTCCACACTTAACAAATACATTTTTTGCGCACTACTAACCTCAAAATTGGAGATTATTGCCTATGAAACGTCATTCGAACGAAATGTGAAAATGGATGAATATTCTTTAATTCATGTAAATATTCCCTTATGCCGGAATTAAACGAGTGCCAAATTGCCATTAATTCATGTCATTAAACTGGCAAACTAATGGTCAAATCAAATAAATAATATTTTACGGGGCAAAATAATAACTGTTTATGGCAATAATGGCAATCTGCCACTAAAGATAAAACAAGTTCATTCTTCCTTGCGGTGTGCCATTATTTGGAAAATGGTTACGCTGTGCAATATATACTGCCAGTTTACCTTGCCATATTTTTAATGACAAAAATAATGTCAAATTTTCAAACCATTTAAAAGATTTTGTCATTAATGTCAATAAAATGGAAGAAAATGGCAATTTGTCGCTCTTGTAAATCCGCCATTAGCGCCAGATTTTCAGTGCGAGATCATCCTAGTATATTTCTGAACGCTGCTTGTTAAAAATCTATGGAAATCGATATGCGAAAATATGGAAGGGTGATTTTGATAGTGTCGCCATCTCTAGGTCGATAGTGAAATATCGATTTTCATAGTGTCGCACATCGATTTCGATACATAGATATCTGACATTTGAAAGTTGAAGTTAATTCTCCACTGAATACCTCTGAATCAATTCTTTTGTACAATTAACTGCCATTAGTTTGTCAAAACAGAGCTGATATTTGCAATATTTCGTTTTGGTTTTCGTTTTTTAATACGCGTGAAGTACGAAGAACGAAATAGGTAACTACGAATGAAATTTTTGGAGAAGTCTCCACATTATATTCTCGGCAATAATTCTTTCTGAAAATCTGGAATTTTAGTCTAATTCGTTTTTATTGTTTATTTTTTACTACATCCAGCATGTTTTCGATAATTTTGTGACAGTTTAAGATTTTTTTTAACTCCCCATTAATTGTTTTTTGGCTGTTGACTCATTTATTTTGAACAGAGCAGTAGTTAATTTGAAATAGCAGAATATTCGTTAAATTTTGAATTCAGTCTTTTCAGTAAAATGGAAATACATAATTCTAAACGAAACAGGGGAAATATTGGCCGTCTTTATCAACACGTTTCAATTTTCTCGCCTTAAGATTTCGTGTTCCCCAAGTTTGAATAGTCTTAAAAATTATTTTGTTATTTTGGATGTTTTTGATTTTTTGAATAAATTCTAAATAGATATTTTAAACTTTTCAAGTGAAAGTGAGCTTAAGGTGAAAAAAAAATTTAAATTAAATCTAGTGCTCTTGTAAAGTGGGAACCCTGCCTGCTTGGCTATATATTATCATTTTACCCATTTTGTTTTTGTTTATTATGATCAAGTTTTATTTTTTGTGTCTTCTGTTTTACCACATTTTTTGCAGCTTCTTCGAAATTTAATCGTTGATATTGATTATGTAAAACAGTTTCAGTATATGTACCTATGCTCTTAGTATGAAACCTGGTCTGGTCTACACCGCTGTTTTCCATCATTCCTTGTGGAATCACAAAACCAGTAGATCAATTCATTTTTTTTTTTTTTGTTAATATTTTCACTCACTGACTTGGTGCTTGCGCCGACGTCTTTGTCGATTGTCGTCTCCGCAAGAAGACGACAAAGACGTAACAGGTCACGATTTTCTGACTATAAATATATTTCTTTTAAGCTTTCAATTCCGCCGCTAGCTACCAATTAAATTTAAGAGTATCCTGAAAGGCATTCACCGCCGTCCACACCCGCCCGGTCCGTACGAACTTTGGTTTTCAAATTTTATCATCTCTTCGAGTTGCCCCAAATTAATGTTGAATTCGTCTTCGTCGGTCTTCGCTCAACCAAAGTGTCCAATTATATTCCTATATTACTGCAGTTCTTCAAGCAAATTCTTTAGCTCTATCTTTGGTTAACTGTCGTTGTGGAGTAGTCGTTGACGTAGTAGTCGTCCTTTAGCTTCTTAACCTTTTTCCTTAGAATATAATATGAATAAAGAAAGGAACTTTTGGACCTTTTCATCGTATTACGTGACCCTTCTGTCTGTACTTTGTGTGAACACTGAACAGAACATGTTATATATAATAACAGTTTCAATGATCTCAACAACAAGGAAGAACCAGGATAACAATCTGTTTCCTTCGGGTGAGCTAGTAGTGGTATGGTAGTGCTCCTTTAGAATGCGATTTTATTTTTTTTTTTTTACTTTTTGTCAATGTGAAGAATGAAAAAAAAATGTAGCCCATACGAAATGTAAGGTTATGATGATATGATGATGTTCGCTTATCCATCTGCGAGGTTCGGAGATATAAATGTTCAAGTCTATGTGACCCAGTGAATGGGAAGTAGTTTATATATCATTCATTTTATTGGCAGAGAAAAAAAATATTCAAGAAAAAACTCAAGGAAATGCCAGTAACAATTGAATGTAAGGGAAATTACAACGAACACGAAAAGGAAATTGTCAATTTGAATTTTGTTGTAAGAAGATTTGGGAAGATATAGAAAATATATGTACGTACAAGGTGTTTTGGTCGAGAAATTGTATGAGATATGGATTTTTTTTGAAAAAAATTGTAAATGTTTAAAAGATTCGAAAAACTAAACTATACTCTACTAAATTTAGTAGGTTTTTTTAAGGTTTTTAAAATAAGATTCAGCTTTTCCGGTTTAGAATGTGGTGCAAGTGAAAATTCAGCGGCGGTGCAGCGTTGAATTTGTTACATTGTCAGTCCAATATTTGGAAACCTGACATAGTTTGAAATAGCATGCTCGTGTCATAAATATATATAATGCAACGTTAAGAAATATAAACCCAATCAAACAAATCACTAGTGACATACCTCACGGTGGCGTTCTATCTCCTCTTCTTTACACTACTTGTACAAAATTCTGCGAAGATATACGAATGTGTGTTCAGTAGTATTATTGAGCAAATATGGATTTAGACAGAACAAGTCTTATTCTTCACGGCTACATAGAGATTATTTTCAATAAGAATCGCAGTTTTTTTTTTGTGAATGTCCTGATGATAGATTATTGATATGATTGAGGTAAAGTTTCCTTCCCGAAATTATTTCAAGACACTTGATATCTCATAAATTTTCATGACTTTCCCATATTTCCGTAAAAAAAAATCAAAAAGTCACAAAATACAGGTTATAATTGGTAACACCCTATATTTATACTCAAACAGAAATCATGCAGAATTTTGACATTATTTTGTTATTATTTATTTATCGTTGAACGAATTTGGAGGTGAATGTTATGTAAATGTTCTATTTTGTGAAGTCTTTCTGAATTGTCAAATAAGAGGCAAAAAAAAGGCAACAAAGTCCTACTGTGCGGTTTTGAAAAAGGGGCAAGTGTATAATAAATGTCTCATTTAACTTGTTGGAAAAATTGTATTTATTTTATCATTGTATAAAGTAGAATGATAAGTGGCTTTCGAATTAAAGCCTCTGATATCAGATATTTTTTTTATACATTCTAGGACAAATATGTATTATTTGTAGGTTTTTCCCAAGGCTAGGCCTTACTAGTCTGGATATATTCTACAACATGATTACATTATCAAATGAAATGAGTGTATCGTTACTTGAGAAATAAGGAAATTCAGAAGTTTTTTCGGGTCCGGAGGAAATTAAAAGAATTTTGAGAACTTTTGTCGAGGCGGATATCTCTAAAAAAAATAACAAAAACATTTGAATTCAAGGGTTTCACAGAAGGAGATGTACTAAAATATTTTCTTAAATTTTTAATCATTTTTGTATCAAATTGAAACTATTGATTTAACATTAGAATTCCTAAATACCTAATTTTCCTTTTTAGTACCTATTGTACTAAATCCATTTGAAATTTTCGTCATTTGTAAATGTCAAAAACGTGTTCAGCTGCTTACTTATTAAAACAAATATTTTAAGATTGATACTAGCTAAAAATTGCAGTAACCCATGATGTGATGGTTTGTGCATTGAAATGTCTTTTGCAGCCTAACCTAACTGCTTATAATCTAGATAAAATTAGTAAACAGTAAACTGGTTCAAGATCAGCAAATGATTCAATATAGTATAGATTATAACTTTCCGGTTAATAGTTTGCCATTACTCCACTAACATTTAAGGTTCGATAAGGCTTCGGTAAGTTATGTTGGCATAAAAATGATCAAAATCGCTACATATTTACCTATTTTGCATTTTTAGTGCCTATTGTCCTAAATCTATTTGACATATGTCATTTGTTAATGCCAACTAAGTGCGTTTGCTTAGTTTTTTGCACTAACTGCCATTATTTCAAACTGTTCAGCACCATACTAACTAAAAATTGTAGTAGCCCATTATGTGATCGCTTGTGCATTGAAATGTTCTTGACAACATAATTTATCTGTTTATATAGTCTATAATAAAGTAGTGAACAGTAAACTGGTTCAAGATAAGCTGGTTCATAGTGCGCCAATACTCAACTAACATTTCAACTTCGATAAGGCTTCGGTAAGTTATGTTGGCTTCGATTGAACACTTATAGAGCTGAAATATTAACAGAGTATTCTTGAAAGTTATTTTTCATTGAACATTTGTTTTTTTTTTTAATCTTAGAACAAAAATCGAATAACATAACTAAAAGTCATGTTCTAAGTTTTAAATTTTCTAATCAACAAACTTCCGTCCCAATACAATCACGATCAAAATTCTCTAAGTTATTGTGTGAAAAAGCCCCCATTGCTTAGCGATAATCGACTTCGAGCTTTTCTCGTTGCGTCTTCTTGCGTTAAGTCTTCGTTAAATAATGTTCGAAAAAATATAAGATCTTGAAGTTTTGTTAAAATAATTTCTAAACATTTGCAAAGTGTCAAAAACCTTAGAATGCATCTGAAAGGAAGTTTGTCACAACAAGAAATCTCTACTAACAAAGTTCTAAATTTCTGAAAAACTCTCTTGCTTAAAAATGGGGCTTACAAAAATAATATTAATATTAAAGTATTTTTGCAGGACTCTTTGGGCTTCACAAAATTTGCAATTAATTTAAAATAACATTCTCCTTTGATGAACCTTCGATTATCTGGATTCAATGTTTGATACCTTATATTTGGCAACATTTTACCTTAATCCTATTTCATCACGTGAACCAGACTATGAGACCATTAGGTGTAGTCCATTAAAATTAAATACTGGTACCAGTGGTACTTTTGATTGCTTGTGTAAAATATACTTAAACCAAACGTTCATTTCCTTTTATTACCATTACCTAAACAAACTCTTTGAGACTATATCCAGACATGTCCTTTGTTATATCCTCTTAAAAAAAAATGAAACTACCCAAATGGGACCAACAACAAAAATTGTCTTGCTCATCCCAATTCGGACAATGTTTGTACAAGCTTTTCAATTTAATTGCTGGGGATACATTCATAGATCCCTTTTGCCTTAAGATGTCTTATTTTACTGTAGGTACATAAGTATCTTTTATTCGTTCAGTGAAATAATATCCTGGTAGCTTATGTTTGCATTTTATATGGTCAAAGGCTGATTTTCAATCAGATCAAGGTGCAGGAATTTCGAAAAGAAAATTAGTAAGAATTTTTTAGTTTCTTACAGTTAAGACCCTAGTGCTGGTGGCTTCTATGTGTTTTATAGAATATATTTTAAATTTATAAACAGGTCTTAAACAAGCCTCAGTTTCAACAGAAACATTTCTTCAGCCATCTTAGTCCATAGCTAGATGTCTCCGATTCTGTTTTTCATTTCGAGCGTGTCTTATTCTCTGTTGCTTCTGTCGGGGTGTTGCTGCATATCATATACAATACTAAAAAAGCGTTCTTCATCCTTATCGAAACTAATAAAAAAGAACTACTTGTTTAAAAAAAAGAGCTAGACATTGAATCAGCCTTTGACCAGATTTCAGATACATTCTTGTATCTCTACTCGAAGGAAGATAAAATCCCACAACACATGTGTGAGTTTTGTACAAACATCAAGCGAAGCGTCTTCTTTTTTGGCAGCATCATCACATCTGTGATCCATCATCATCGTCGTATACTCCAAGATATTATTTCTGGACACGGATTGTGTCACAATCCATCAATCTGCCCAAACAAATCGCACATGTGCCCTGCTTCAAGTTAATTCTCTCTGTCTTTCTGTACAGTAGATGAATGCATCGCCCATCAGATTCAGATCCAGACATATAATGCAATGTTGAAAAAGATGAAAATGAAAATCCCGTCGCAGTCATAATGCGCGTGTTAATTACTAATTAAAGTGTCGGAAATGATTGTCGGCCATCGTCGCGACATGTCGACTGTCGCTGCCATATCATCCACGCAGGTGACATGACAAATGTATATCCAAGTTAAAGGTACACTCAGTCGTGCATAACTCGGCGCGACACGTGTGAATTTTTACAACAGCAGACTAAAAAAAAATATTAAAGAAATCATGTGTGCATTACTGCACTCCTGGGATGCATGACCACGAGCGAGCAGCAAGGGTTAAGTAGCTTGTTGTGAGTTCCGACTTCGAGCTTGAGTTTTGACAAATTACATTGACGGGTGTTGATATTTTTCCATTAAACGTATGGCCATAAACAAACATGGCTGCGCAGCGGCATGGAAGTATGAAGGGTTGAGGGTCCGTTGCAGACCAACAGCGAACGTGCCTCAATATAAAATGTACGGTTAACGCAAGCGGTGCGAAAATGGGGAGATATGTAGGTACATTGCAATTGAACGTCAAATACCAAGGAATCGTGCACGTCAGAATACAGTGTTGTTATATGGTTTTATACTTTTTTGCAGAATATCTACTTCTCTGACAAAAAACCATTTTGGTGGAACTCCAACACCAACCACAACGTCAATAGGTTAAGCATCCAGGATTGAGCTTTGAGCGATTAAAAATATTTCTTACAAAAATATTTCAATATTTAACCAAGCAGTTTATTTTGCTACCTACATAGCTCTGATAAAAAAACGGCTTCGCAATTTCGCAGTTTAATTCTTATTAAATTTCGCAATTTTTGTGTTAAAGTTTTCATAATTACTTATTGTATTATATTTCGAAATAAATTATTAATTTTTTCATGGACCGCTCGCCTTTTTCATCTAACAAATTAAGTAAAAAATCCTGTTTTAATTTGTTCGCAATTTTCGCAAATCTTATTTTCCACTTTCGTATCATTTCGCAAAGCTTGAATCTTGATTCGCAATTGCTTGTATTGCGTTTAAAAAAAAATATAAAACAAAATAAATATTTAGGTATGTCAATTTGTCCTTGCTAAAAACAACAACTTTGTTTAGTGTCAGACGCAATTTTGAAATTTATGCAACAGAAAAATACCAAAATTGAGTTTCATTCATCTTTGTTGTTGTTTCGCAAAAAGTTAAATAACCGTATTTAATTTTTTTTTAATTTCTTATAAAACACCTCTAAGTTACTGAAATCGTATAACAACCCTGTGCGAAGAAAGCTCCATACACACATTATGGTTGGCAGAAAAATGGACATCGTTTCGTAAACCTCCTTTATTTTGAAAATGACCTTTTTGTTTCAGGTTCGTATACCTTTTGTGTCTTTGTCGCAGTCTTTACCCCGTTTGCCCCTCCCCCATAATCAACACTGCCCATTCAAACACGTCTTTCAACTGTCATTTTTATAAATGTTAGCAAAAGATTACTGCTCTGGAGGTCAACAATGTTAGTTGTTGATGGTGAGGGAGAGCATTGAGGCTGTCAAAAGGGTTAGTTTATTTATACTTTTACAACCTTTTTATGAACTCGCTCAAGTATATGAATAAGAGTTACATACATTAGATAGATATATACAAGCAGCAGAGAAAATTCAAGCTTAAGTGATGCATGGTGTTGGGAAATTGCGGGGTTGGGCTAAGCAGTAAGCAGGTGTATATGGTTAGGCAGGATGGCGCGGGCGGCACCCAACAATGCACACAACTTAAAAGGATGTTCCATTTCATGTCAATGTTTTTTGTTCAACTTTCAGCTAATTCATTTAATAACTTTTGTATTCCTACGTGACCGTAGGGAACTTGATGATGACCTAAATGTGATTACATAGAACAACAAAAAAATAGGACACAAGGCGAGGCAAACATGGACACACACAGGACAAAAGTTAATTAATCAGATTCATTTCGAATCATGCCATCTAAT
Source organism: Philhelius pedissequus (assembly GCA_910595825.1). Classification (NCBI taxonomy): domain Eukaryota; kingdom Metazoa; phylum Arthropoda; class Insecta; order Diptera; family Syrphidae; genus Philhelius; species Philhelius pedissequus. The sequence goes on along the minus strand of OU343161.1, from coordinate 244,028,824 downwards.
GAGGAAAAAATTAAATTTTAATCTAATAAAGTAACTCAGATAGAAAAAAAGAGGCAAGCAGCTTAGAAATGTGACATGTGTCGCATTAATTACCTCTGTTTAGCTTCAAGACAAAACTATACAATAATTGTTTTTATCTCAAGACAATGTCAGTCCTCTTCTTATAGCGCCCTGAATCAGGTCGTATTTCCTGGATATAAATGTCTATACTCGCATTAAAGATATTTTCTTACTTGTGATATTTTTTTTAGGAAAGAGATTATGAAAACTATGCTGATGACAGTCCGTTTTACATACATTTTTGCACGCAAAGAGAAAATTTCAGCTTGCAATCCCACCAAAAGTATGAGGAGGGAACTGTCCGGAATGGACTCCCAATGTCACCCAATTAAATACATATGTAGATTAGACAATTTTTTTTAAAAGGAAACTCCAAAATAGCTAACAATTCTGCCATATCGTCGCCGTGGACAACGCCGGAACTAAATAAAAAAATCATTCACTTCTTACTGCAAGATGTTCCGTCGAAATAAGGACGTTTGTCTCTTTCAAATGTTGTTTTAAAAAAGTCATTAAAAATGCCAAGACTTTTTAAAAACTTCATCGTCATGTAACTCTAGTTCGTGGTTCAAAAACTTTTTTTCCGACAAAAACCACGGTGGTGAAACCACAGTTCACAGTTAGATAAATAATATTTAAACCTCAAACATTTTTTTGCATAAACATTATTCCCATAAAGAATACATTTAGTTTTGTTTAGGTCGACGAAATGTGTTGTACGCTAGATCAGAAAAAAAATGAAAAAATGGGGGCGCTTTTTAGAATCCCGCTTTTTAAAAATCCCGAAAAAAAAAGTTTTAAAATCCTGTTGTTTTAAATCCCGTTTTTTTTTAAATCCCACTTATTCAAAATCCCGGTTTATTATAATCCCGCTTAGCCCGTTTTGTATTTTGATAAATGTAACACGAAAAACTTTGCGTACACCCAAACTCGACCCCACCCAAAATCCTATAATTGGGCCAAGCAGGGGGGTTGCACGCGCCGTCCTTTTTGCACATTGTGTTGATTACAAAAGCGGGATAATAATAAAAGGGATAAGAAAAAGCGGGATTATAAAGACGGGATTTTAATAGCGGGATTCTAAGAAACGTGATTATAAAAAGTCTGATATCGAACCCAGCCCGAACAAAATACATGCCGAGTTAACGAATACTTTTGCAAAGGGTTATGTTCGATATCCCGGTTTTTATAATTCCGTTTTTTTTTTAAATCCCGCTTTTTATAACCCCGTCTCTTTTAATCATGTTTTTTTCTAAATTCCGTTTGTTACTATCACGCGCGATTTTTTAAAAGACAGGATTTAAAAAAAAAAAACAGTATTTTAGTAGACTTTTTTTGGGATTTAAAAAAAAAACGGGATTATAAAAAGCGGGAAATTTTCTGTCTTTATTATTGGTTTGGCTGTCATTAGATTGGGTTAAGCTAGGAGGAGCGTGTACAGCTCAAAGACTGCTACCTATACGGGGACCTATTGGTCCATTGTGACCCCCTTTCACACAGAGATGTTCCTACATAATGTTTCATAAAGACTGGTTCATTTACGAACCAGCCCGTACTCTGTATATATCTTTTTTCATATATACTATTGGTACGTATATTTGTCTTCCAGTTCGTTAAAAAACCTGTTCCCGAAGTGTCAGAGGCGATTTGCTTTTGGGCAGTCGTGAGCAGGTGTTTTATGGCTTCTGTTTCATCAACATCTTGAATGCTCCTACATAAAACGGTTGCAAATACACCCAATCATTGTCATTGTACCTATGGCTGTATACTGTTGGTACACCTATCAAAGATTTGATTTTCTTTTAATGTGATAAAATATACTGGATTTTCTTTTCGTTAATATCCTTAGAGATGAAACAGTCACTCCTGAATATCCAAGAGTTATTTATTTGCTCTTTCATTTTTATTACTATCTTCCTTATCACTACGCCAATCAGGACTTCGGGGTCCATACCCAATAAGCTGCTGCTGTCCCCATTTGCTGAAGGTTTTGTAAAATTGTTTTTCTTGGTAAGTTAGAGAATGGTAGCTTAACAAATTATAAAGCTAGACTTGAAAACCTTGAAACAAAAATGCGCACTTTCCTAATTTTTCTGATACCAATCATAATTAGACACACTTATATTAACAATAATTTAAAGTTTAGTTCAGAATAAAATGATTCTTTGAATAAGTCATTGTTAACTGAGCAATAAGCATGATTGTAAATTTAATAATTGGTCAATAAAGAAACACTAGAAGGCCATCATGTTGTCCATTCTGTACTTCTATTTTTTTTTTCAAAGTATCTTCTTAGCTATGTCATTGTTTTAACGAACCATTATCTTACGTCTTCAAAGATTAGTCATGCTATAGCCTTGAACATGCTATAGCCCGGCAACATACATACATACTACATCCCGATACGATACGACTGTTCACAGTAATAAAATTACATTAAAAATTCATTCTACCTCATTCAAAATACTACGACGGGGCACAAAAATAAAGACAAAAACCAATTACCATAATTATGTAATTTTTTTTTGTGGAGATACGCGTAAGCGTTACGCAGCGCCACCCAATCTAGTTACTTGTCACCAAAATATCTTTATTTCCATACTTTCTGAATTGAAATGCGTTTACCTAAATATAAAAAAAATCAATTCTAAGAAGAAAATGTATTTTAAGAGGGTTATTTTTGTGCTCGAGGCAAGCACCCCAAATCCACTCACCATTTATGTTTGAAAATATTTAAATACAAAAAATAATAGCTCGAAGGCTCACAAATCAATTTAAAAGATGGAGATACCGGTACTCCTTATACAAAAATTACAAAAAAAAAAGAAAATTCATACCATAAAAAGCACAAGTCATTGAAAAATTTCAATAAAGTCAATTTTTGTTCGAAACTTGAATTAGGTAATATTTGTTTGAGCAACCATTCCCGGGCGCCATTTTAATTTTTTTTTCTTTCTTTAAAACAAAATGTATGGTACAATATTTGCTTAGGGATAAAGAATTGAACTTGCTAATGTTGTTGGGGTCACTTAGAGTTACAATATTGGGGGAAGTTCTATTACACCTGCCGGAATGTTATTTGCTGTCAGAATGGGTAATTCATTATCAAAAGTGTTGTACTATACATGTGGTGAATATATAGAGGTGAAATAGGGTCGATTTTTTTTCTTTTGTTTAAACAGCGCCACACTTTTTGAAATGATTAAGGGTGGTTTTAATGCGTGTTTAGTTTTTTTTACAGCACTAGATTAATGAAGGCGAGATATTGTTTTTGTTTTGAATATTTTTTGTATACTTTGGGATGAGAATATCTACAACGAACAAAGGTTTCGTGGATAATTATGTTATACATCAAATTGTTTTGTATTGCACCTTTGTTTGCTTGACAATGACATCAATTATAATTATATTTGACCTTGTCCATATTGTTGAAAGTTGTCTGTGGGTATTTTTTTGTTTGACGGGTCAGTTATTTTCTATTGTCATGAAAATTTAATTGATTTAATCTTTAGAAATCTCTTAAACTAAAACGGCATAATGAGGCACAATTATAGGACCTGTTTTCACAAAAGTGTATCCTATTTTAATTTTTTTTTTGACGATTTCATCTTCGTACTGAAAATAATCATTGACGCCCACGAGCCTTAAATTGAATTTCAGATTAAAAGAAATTCTTTTCATTCAGATTGTGAGTTCTCTTTTTTTTCATTTACAGATGAACCTCATTTCCAATTAAGAAGTAATTGGATGACAGGTTAACAATTTGGGAAATTAAATATCCATGATGCTCTTTGATATGTATTTAAGTTAATTTTTTTTTGTTAATTTGTATAATTAGCATGAAGCATGAGCTGGTGATTATTCAAGCATTCGTGCAGTGCAGTGTAAAAAGAGTTAAGCATTGCTTCGGAGTTCAGTTTTGTATAGTAAACTGGTAGTATTTCCTACGAGAAGGATTGTAGTAGTGAGTTGATAGAAATCAAAACATCCGGTGCATCCAAATCAGGTAACTTCATCTTATGAATGCTAGTAGAAATAATACAAAAATCAATTCATTTTGGGAAAGGGTAAGGCAAACAACATGACATTTCGAAACTTCTAACTATTCCTTTTAAAAAGGAGTTTGGTTCTTCCCTAGTGGATCCAGGTAAATTGTTAAGATAATCTAGCTTCCAAAAAGCTGAATACAACCACCTACACTTACCTTACCAACCTGGGAGGTTGGCATCTCCTGTAATCCGGCTCGAAGAACCACTAAATATTGGGTGGAATTTATCGAATCGCTCTCTAAAAATTCTGAAAATTTCAGTTATAAATTTCCAGTGATTTTATTATCTTTGCCTCCATATAACCTTCGGGATATTTGACATTATTTACATTTGCTATAATTTAGGGATGATGTTCGGCAATGGTAAGCGCAGGTGGCTTTGTTCAGCTGTATACAGCGTCCAACAAATTGATTCATAGCTTAATCATTCTTTCTCTAATCAATCGTGGAACTATTGATTCCTTCAGGATCAATTAATTTCTTAAATTCCTCGAAATTGTGACGTATTCTTCATTGCAGTGATGGCTGGATCCTTGTTTATTTATTGATATCAGATTTTTGGTCTAATTCTAGCTTATTTCAAGACCAACAAGTTTTCTATCAGTGTAAAATCGTCTGTAAATATATTAAAAAAAAGCAGTATACCCCCAATCCAAAACCTTCAGACGTTTTTCGCCGTTTCAAAAGTATTTCTTCGTACCTTCAGTGTGGAAGACTTTCTTGAAATATACATACAATTTGTAGTTTCTGATGTACAATGATGTTAAAATGTGGTTCACTGTCCTAAAACCTGCTTGATACATTTTTAGTTGAATAGTCTCCTTTTTTTTTGTAGATTGGGGACATCCAATGCTTCTTTAGAAATTCATTTAAAACCCTAAAACCTAGTTTTATCTCCAAAACTTAGAAGTATCGTTTTTTTCAACAAGTTCTTGTATACTTGTTCAAAACTAAAAAAAAATAGAATTACATACTTTCTATTCAGATTTTAAATGATTCAAGTTTTCTCAGAACTTTTACTTAAAAAAAAACTTACTTTAACCCACTCGCTCCAATCAGAAAAAAAATGCCCATCGAAGAAAATACAATACTTATACCTACTAACTAGGCAAGGGATTTTGAATACAGATGTGAAGACAATAACTTTGCTGAGTTCTATTTAACCCAATAATGTTGAAAATCCAAAAGAGAAACAAATGTTAAAAAAGTACGAGCATACAAAAAAAAGTATCAAAAACAAAACCTGGGAAAAAAGCTAGAAATACGAAATCGAGGTCAAAAGCTATTGATTTTCATAGAGAGTGTACTTCATTGTTGTTGTGTAAGGCATAAGGATACGGAAATAGTAAACAATATTCCTGTTCGCACAGTAAAAAAAAAACAAAGGAATTTTTATTGTTCTGACGTGTGACAATAGTGTAGAATTGACTTACTTTGTATTTTTTTTTTTAAATTGGCTCGTGTACTTCGTCCTTTTTTTTTTTTACTCTGCAGGAGCATAGGGGGAATAAGTTTAAATGGCGCCCAATTCGGGTTGGAATTCAATATTATTAATAGAGCGAAGACGGAGTCTCAATTTATTGCGTGAAACTTTTTATTGGCAATAGTTGCTGACTATTTTTTGTCCTAGCAACCCTGGTCTATGACTTCTTGCAACAAGTTATCAGTTGAGCCCCTTAGAATTCCTTGTGCCAGATTCACCTCATCCCAAATCCTGCACCGGGACTGACACGCTGCCTTTACCTTCATAATCAGTCAAAAAGCTTTTCCCGCATCATCGGCATTATTGCTTTCTGTCAACTTGAATCGCGTCCCTATGGGATGAAGGAAGGCAAGCGCATGAAATAACTCCGGGGCACGCACTCATTTGGCCTTTCCGGTTGGTTCGTTTTTTTTTTTAGTAGCCCCTTCAGGATTTGACCGACACACACACAAAACTGACTGTAAAGTTACTGACTACAATCCCTATTGTTTTCTATTCTTTGTTTCACTTTTTGAAAAAAAAGAAAAAAAAAAAATGTTAAAGTAGAAAGTGAATTTGATTTGATATTTCCGTGACTTAAGCAATAACAGAGTTAATGACTTGGCGGGAAAGCTTAATTATTTTTGTTGTACGAACACAATATAAAGGAGCAATTTTGACAATATGCCATTGGGAACGAATATACCTAACCTATAGAAGAGTATACGAGAGGAATTGCGTTAAAATGTAGGTAATGCACAGGCGTGGAAAAGGTTCCCCTAAGATATGTATTATTCATTTAAACTGCACAACTCATGTGAGCGAGAGTAATGACATGGTTTAAATATTGACGCTCATGTCACCGTGTCCGTATCCTTGAACCTCTTGATGGTGATGGTGGTTATGGTTCCTATTAACAGTAATTTAGTTAATAGTTTAGGAGGTTGGGTTGGTTTTATGATGTTTTTGGAATAGGTTGAGTTTGCTCGGAAAGAAAACAACAGTAAATGTCCTTAAGGTTTGGTCAAATCGACCGTAGTGCTAAAAAACAAATATTTTAGACTGATGCGATCAATGATGTAAAACAGGTAGCTTTGGGCGTTGGAGTTTTTGATATAACAGAAGTGTAGCTTCATATTTGTTTTCATATTTCAATTGTCTCGAAGGACGAATGACCGAACTTTTTCATTCACCGCCATTCATCTTAACTTAAATTCCCTTACAATGATATTTATATATTACGGGTTCTCGACCTGTTAAGGGTCGCATATAAGACTTTAGCTTTTCATGGCACATTATAGCAAACACCCAGTTTCCATTCACCAATAGTGCTGGAATTAAAAGGATATTTTCTGTCTTTGTTGGCTATAGGGCTCACGGCTGTAGCGAGGTTTTAGTTTCTGATGTTTTGGCGGTAGACTATCAAGAATGAAATTGAAGAAGTCACATGATATATCACTCTTCATTTCGATACCCTGTACATGTTTGCAATCGTTCGAAAGAGCTCAACTACTCATTTACCATGTCTTCGAATGTCACGCGAAACAACTGGATCAGTTTTCCTGGTATCCAGAAGTCAGCCATCGCTGTACAGAAATTTGTTCTGATGATCAATTCTATCATATACGGCTTTGGAATTGATATTATGGCGAGTTTCGTCTTGAATTTTGCTGGTTATTTCTACTATTTACCTCCAGCATGAAGCTTTAGTTGATGGTGGGTTTTCCCGGCAGTTGGTAACACTGGTAAATATAATGTTGCAGAACGATTAAGTTGGAAATGTTTTGATCATTCCTTGAGGAAATTGAATTCAGTCCTAGGGAATGCTTTCTTCTAACCATTTTTTGTTGGTTACTTGATGCACGCACTTCAGAAGAGCTCTGCTGTTAAGACAACAGAGTGGGTGGGTGACCACTCCTATTTCCAGCTAGTATCCTCCAGTTCCCCACGCCGATTGCTGTCGTCCTTCACTAGACCACGCCATTCCACAAAGGGATAGTTCTTCCACCACTCCGTTTAGCCTCAGGGAAGGGGTGGACGACCTGGGGCAGCTGGTTTCAATTCCCTTCAAGGTACCCAGCTCTTTCAGTCGCTTGGTTTTCAGCTTTTTGCATAATTTAGCGTTAAAGGTAGCTACTGAATAACCTCCTTTAATACAGACTGAACCGAATATTACTTGAGAATCTTTTTTTCAAGCAACCCAGCAGACATTTCTTCGTTCTTGTTGCAAGGTTCATACTTCCGACCCGAACCGGAATGATTAGGGTCTGATTCATTCTTCTACTTTACTACTTAGATGCCCTCTTTCTTAGCCCAAAGAAACAGCGATTGGAAACTGTGTTTCTTCACTTGATTTCCGCACTGATATCATTTTGCGCAATAATAGAATAGTGGAGCCTAGGTAGATAGACTACCTCTCGAAGTGATATACGTCGTTCAATGCTGAAACACTTTTCCAGAAGACTTCTTCTAGAAAGTTTATCTTCATTACCTAATAGCCAATTGCATAACTCTTTTACGAGTATAAACCTTTTAGAAGTTCTTTCAATTCTGAGATTTTTCGATCTTCTTGAGCTGGGAAATTCCACACTCTCTTTCTCTCTGTCTTATTTCTATGCATAACTCGGGTTCTTTCTCTTGAGCGTTTGATAGCCTACGGCACCTATATAAACTTGTGGTACGTGAATGACTAATATAGATCGGAGATCTTCTTGCTCAAGTGTTCTTCCTCTGGTTGGTTCACAATTTTTTTTCTTTCGTCAGCTCAGCTGTCAATTCTCCAGTAACAAAGAAGCTAAGACTGCAAAGTCGTTTAGCTCAGGAGCAGTTATCTGTTGGTGTTGGAGGCTGTACGTAAGCGTCGAATTCACCGAGCATTCCCTTGAAATCTTCTACTTGTTTGAAGTAATCCATCTACTCCTTATAGCGAATGACATCGGGGCCATGACTTATTGGCTTAAAATTAATAACTGCTTCGAGCACCGCTTTTTCTCTTCAACATACCTAATACACGGTAATCTGTGAGAACATCTTCAAATTCTTGTGTAGCATCTTTGGCAAAGTGTTCACAGTTTCTTATTACATATCGTCAGATCGTTAATCGTCAATTTTCCGGACACGAAAATAAATAACGAACAAAAATTAATTGGAGTCTTATAACCTGGTTAAAGCTTCCATTTCCAGGTCATGAAATGTTAACTGTTACCAATTTACTGACTTTCTTTATCGCCGTTCAAAGTTTTGTAATTTTGTGACAACCAATTTAAAACATTTTAAACTTTTTGGTATATTTGCTTTTATGTCCCTTTCGAAGAAAGTAGTTACACGAACAAAGCTCCATAAATCACTATCGATTTACGATTTGCAAACATCACCTAAACATGATTCTGGGTTCTTGGGTTCATCATCATCATCATCATCTCCTGTGGGACACTTCATGGACTCATTTATCATCATGTAATTTCCTTGCTATTGTCGTTTTTTTTAACTTACACTAGAAAACAAAATAACAATAACAAACCACCTACCCGAAATTAATGAAATACAAAAAAAAAGTAAACTCCCTACATTTTTGTTTGGTATTTTCGGACCTATCATCATCACCACTATTATAACGGCATGCTGCACAATTTTACGAGCATAAATATTTGACACATACACACACAAAACGTTTTATCAGAGTAATCAGACATAAAATATTATTTTCCGGAACTTCAATACGTGCTTCCGCTATTCGAGAGAAATGAGGCAGATGTTCAGCTTATTATACTAATGCGTTTCATAAGGAGGACATATAGGAGCATATATACCATAAGTGTTACGTATACAAAGTTTGGAATTCATGAGTGGATTATTTTATGTGAATCACATGACATTGAAAGAGACATCAGACATACTGCAAATTGTGGAATAAATTTTACTATGTATTTAGGTAAATATGTGTGTAGCTTTTGTAGCTAAATTGTTTATGAAAGACGAGTTGTTGGGATCAAAACTGAGACACCAGATCATAAATTTAGAATTGCATGTACATAATAACGAACATGTAAGGATATATGAACAAGTCTGGCAGGTTGTTTTGTCCTTAATTCCCATACTGTTGGAATTGAGGTTTTAAAAATAGATATCTGTGCAAAAAGGTCTATATTTAGGACAATTATGAATTGAAATGAAAATGTTTACAATTTAAGAGCAAACTATATCAGAACTAAATTTGAGGAGACTTTTTTGTTTAATTTTTGTTATGTAAAAAATGTCAAAACAAGTCGAAATTAATAGCTCAAAAAGTTCCTATTTTTTCTACAAATGATTTAAAGTGGTATTGTTAAGTTTAAAGGGGCTTTGACTACCCTTAAAATGATCAAGCTCAATGCGAGTGATAGGAGCTTAGGGAAAGATTTAAAATAAGACACCGATGTACATTGGGTTTGAATTTCTGAATATCAAAATGGATGGCGAAAATTGGAACAAGAAAGCGTTACACATTCGTGTTGTACGGCTAAAGAAAAAAATCTCTGTTTTTGACAGTATAAATTTGTTCTGTTGTAGTAGTTGTGTCGTCCACCAACTAACAGGTTGATTTCTGTCCTTTGCGAGTATTACCCTTACGAACATATGAGCGCCCCTTGTTGAAATAGGCGCAGGGTAAAATTTGCTCAAAGTAGTCATCGGTGCCTTGTTTGAAGTGTATCCTGTTGGGAGCAAATGCGCTTTTTTAAAAAGTGACTTACATCTGCTTCTTCTTCATTTCGGCGATATTGTGATGTCGAAGGGATCAGAACTCTCCCACTTATCTGGTTGAAACTAGTGATACGCTCATGGGACCACATTGACCTCAGAAAATGTCGGCAAGATTGCCGGTTATGAACTGTTCCATGTCTGAGGCCATCCAAATGCTGATCGCATTGCATTTGCTATTTGCTTCTCGCACTTCGGAATCACATTTCCGTTCAAATAAGTGTCTGGACTAGGCATGTCCAGAGAGAAAACTTGATTGAACCAAAATAGGTGCTTCTGGTTCTCGATTGTATCGACAAAACTCGATTGAATCAAGTTGGATTGTAAATTGACGATTTCGTTCACATAGATGTTTTATATTCGTTGCGAAAGATGTTCTAAAATTGATAATATCTGAGTTGGTAGGAAAAATGTATTCATTGAAGTGTGGATAGTATGTGGAACACGAATAAAATTTCGCACTTCGCAAAACTAAAATTATACAATGGGAGCGAGGTTGGGGATGGCTGCAAAAATAACAAAATTCCGGAAGTTGTATGGACTTTTGATCCTGCCACGCTGTATAAAAAGTAATTCTATTAACAGAACTGTTATAAATCGACTTTTCACTTTCATTCTTAAACGCGACATCAGCTTGACAGATGACTGCATTCACATCAGTGTCTTCAATAACCCAACCAACATTTCAGCTTCGATAATGCTTCGGTAAATCATTTTAGCTTCGATAAGACTTTAACGAAATCTTATAGAAATTAAAATATTTTTAGAGTAGAAGGCTTTGATTAGCCTTAATAGTGTTTTGGTCTTCTTCAAATGTTTCTCTCCTTAAGACATATATATGTACACAAATCCTAAGTTTAAGGACTAATTTCCATAGTTGCGTTTGGGAACTTATTTTATCCGCAAAACAAGTCTCAAAAAACTCAATTATTTGAAGTGGTTACTCGCGCCTTTTGATTTTCCACAAAACCATAAGTAAATAAAAATAAAACTCACATCTCAATCGCACAAACTTGCTTTTGTAGTTGAATGCTTTAAAGCACCGTTAAAATTTTGGTTTAAAACAACGCATTTTGTTCAAATTTTGAACTGGTAACATTTTTAAGTACATACATGTCTGCAAAATTAAACAAATCTGTACAAATCATTATCGAGATGTGCAGAACTTATCCAAAATTCGTCACAAAGCCCAATTTTTGTTACCAATTTTCTGGCAAAGGTCAAAATTCAAAAGACAAAGGTTAAACAAAATAGCTTAGGTGGTTCTTAATACCCGTTCCACAGAATCACATAAAAATATCAACCTTAGATTCTAGCTCGTTATACAGTAGATGTAATGTAAAGTTTGATTAAAACCTGACACCAATACTTGCCCCTATAGAAAGCAAGTAAAATGTTTCTCCAATTGTTTATGCTTCGTTTTATTCTTCTGGGGGAATACTATACCTACTGCTCACTTACGGATCGAGAAGACTTAAATTTAAAACTATACCAAAAGTAAACTCAACAAACTTTTCTCACAAAACTAATTTTATTCACTCGAATGAAAATATTGTTGGCCAAGAGCTTCCGCAGTAGAAGTAAAACTTGCATTTGAGTCATTAAATAATCCACATTTCAGTGAAAACATCTCCAGTATTCATCAGCTGTTTTTTTTTTTTGGAAAGATATTTTGTTTCAAAATATTTTGTGATGAATTTTCTCTCCGACACGTTTTCATCTCAATTTGTTTTTCTCATTCATTTCGTTCGCTGTCGCCGCCCGCCGTGGTCCGATATAAAATAAAATATTTGCAACATCCTTAAGAGCTCTTCCAAGTTTAAAAGATGATGAAATTTATCGTTGGAATGGTGGACCATCATCATGGCATCTCAATATGAAAGTCATAATAGTACAAAAAAAATCCCCCAAAAGGATCGTATGCCTGTGGCACAGAAAGTTAGGCCATCTATATGGGTTCTTTGGCGCGCAGGAAGGCATCCCTGGAGTAACATTTTTTATGTCTTGGGGCGCGCTGCACATTGTGATGTTGGGCGCGAAATGTCACTGAGTCGTCGGCAGCCATATCGGGTTCTCTGTTGACTTCGGAAGAAGTCAAGTCGGTAGTGAAACAAGAAAAACAAACAAAAATAACATCAAATAAGGGCTTGGTTATGCTAAACTTTATTGTTTGTCGGATTCTTTAGCTTTGGCGAAAAAACGTGGCATTAATGATGAATTATACCCTCCTACTCTAATATAATCGTGGAGCAAAGATCCGAAAGAAAGAAGCTTCTTAATGTCACTGTCAATTGGGGGGCTTGCTCAAGAATGGTCGTTTGTATTTGTGGATGGATGGCACTATGCGGCGCTCAATTGGTCTATAAATGGTTATATTGTCTCTTTTGAAACTTTGTGTTTTATTTTGAATTTCTATTTCCATTTGTGATGTTGTGTTTTTTTTGGTTGAACGATGAATAGGCTTTATTTGTAAATAGCTTATTTCTACACAAGTGCTTTGTTGTGAGATTTGCTCTTTAAACGAGCTACTTTAAACGGAATTAATTTAGAGAAACTGGGGCCTGTGTTGGAAGTTCATTGGAAAATAAGAGAATAGATACATTTTCAATCTAACGATAGGATGTCCTTGATGCTGCCTAACATCATGTTAAAGTCTCAATGGTGTCAATTCTTTCGTTAAATTAGTTTTCACATCATAAAAAAAGGATCTTAGAACATTTAGAAAATGTATTGAAAATGTCCTTGTATTTACTGTCATTCCATCATTCACTAGAACCTTGCATTCAATGAAGACCTATATTTCGCATCAGCATACCTTACCGCAGCAAACCCTGTTCGATTATCTGTATTACTTATAAAATAGGGTTTTCACAATCATAAAATTTCATTGTAATCTTAAACTAAGTAACACATTATTTCAAATATAAACCACGATCTAACTCAGACGGAACAAGCAGCGCGAATGGGGGAATCCAATTCCAGCCCAGGGCTAATCCTAGGGAAAGACAACTACTTTAATTCGCCAAATCATTCCGCTTTAAATAACGTTGTGCACCAAATAAAGTATCGGAATTGATGAAAGAGTTGTCCAAAAATTATGATCAATCCTCTTGTTATATTTTCTGGTGTGACGCAGTGTGAACTGTAAGAACGACGAATGAAATTTCCATACTCTTAGTGCTGACGTCGCGTCGCATCGTGATGGGATCTAACTTCGAAATTGGTAGCACTGTTCACGCATAACTAATGGCAAACAAAGATAATTAATTATGAAGCAGGACATCTGGACTGTCACTTCTATTGTGGTCGAAAAACTATAGAGGATCACATTTATGATAAAGTGTGCTTTAACTGCACTGCTTGCTTATGGCGTGTGTGTATGTATAAAATTAAAACCACCCGAACTCAAGTGCTATCCGCCATCACATTAAGTTAAACAAAAATTCAAATATCTTATTTTGGGAACCAACAAACCGTACTAATACTATACCGCTTAATCTCTAGCTTGATGAATAGGTGATAGACTCCACTGTTATTGTGAATAGTTTAAACATCTCCACCTAGTCAATAAGGTGTCAGAAGTACATAACCTTAGATTAGAAGTTCAAATTGTGTAAACGTGTTTTATTGGCAGTCACTTCTATTCCTAAACAAATGAGCAGAAAAACAATAGTTTTTGGATCTATGAACTGTCAAGGTAAGAGTGCGTAACATTTCAGTAATTTTTCAAAGCTTCAATCAACAAATTAACATATGTAAATACTTCATCAATATTTCAAGAAGACTATGTTCAAATTTTTATACAAAAACTCCATAATAGAAATATTAAAAAAAAAAACACACGTTTACATCTTCAACCGGAACTATTTGTTTATTTTGTGATGTTGATAAATGTTTTGACAATTATCATAGGTATCAACAACAATATATTTATTACAAAAAAAAAAAAATAAGAAGACAACCGTCAATCAATCCTCGTCAACAAAATGACAAAGACGGACTTGAGTTATTACCACCTCTACTTAAAAATTTTTATAAACAAACAATTTCAAAAAGATCTTAAGATACAATAGAGCCCGAGTTCATGACTATACAATAAAAATATACAATGAACGAACATCTTTTTTTTTTGTCTAATGAGACATTGAAAACCTTCCCGTGCTCGCACTGTGCGAACACGACGACGACGGCGAGGATGACCAATTTGCACCTGCCAGTGGTGTAAAAATAGCCGCATCAGTATTATCAATTCGAATTAAGAATTAATGTCGTAATCAAAGTATGAATAACCCAAACGCAGAAATATTCAGATTTTTCATTTTATTATTTTTATTATTCAGAATTTCGACGCCCTTCTCGATAAATTTGTTAGCGTCTGTCTGATGTGGTACTGATCAAGGTGTTTTGCAACGAATAAAACTGGGCTGGGGCATTGTGAGATATAGTGAGATGCATATGAGATACGAGTTGGCCCGTCGAATGGTGTCAATCAATGCTTGAATGCTGCTAGAGCACAGGGCCGGATTGTTGTAGCGGCAAACTTTAGGCCAAGAGGCGTCTGGGTTGATGATTTTAAAATAGAGATTAACACAGGAAATGTGAAATGTGCGTAGACATCAGCTTATATCTGTTTACTTACTTTTACGAACAACTGCCTGTTTCTGCTTATTTTAAATTTAAAAGAATATTGAAAATTCATGTGAAATAAAAAAAAAATATATCAAAGTTATTAAGAAAACTGACGTGGAATAATAAAAATATGAAATTTTCAGTTCATTAATTCCTGAATACGATCAGCAAAGAATATAAAATTGAAGTGAAAATTTGCGTGCAAATGTTTAAAAAATGTTCACTTTATTAACAGTAAAAATTCCCCCAATACTAAATCTGTAATATATGCTGAAATGTATAATACAATTTGTAAAAAGGTGTAAAATTTCACATGAAAACAACAAAATTAAGAGTACGCAGCTCCAGTGAAATGAAATTTTCTTTCTTTTTTGTTTATATGCGTGAAATTTTAAATACAATTATTTTTGGTGCATTTATTTCTTAATGATGTGATAAATGAGGCATAATAAACAACAGAAAGGAAAAATAAGAACTGGTTCTATAGTAAATTTCACAACATAGTTTTCATTTCACAAATTTTTGAACTGGCCAAAAAATAAGTCTGCAAAATAATCTGAAAATGATTATGAAATTCATGACCAATTGCAAAAAATTCACATGAAATCTAAATATAAGACTAACTTCATATAAAAATACATTTCACTTCTGTGCAATTCACAAATGAAAGTTGCATAGTTCCCAAGTAACATGGTTCTAGTCATTTTCACGGAAATGTCACAATTTGTGTTAATTCAAAATGAGTAAAATAAAAATTTCCAACGAGCGACCAAAAATTCACTTGGAGAATCAAAACAATAACTCTTAGAACTAATGTCTTTCGACCTAAAAACTGTTTTAATTAAATCTATTTTTTTTTTGTTTTTTTTTTTAATACTACCGACCTGCATTTGACTTGCTTTGGATGGTGATATCTCCGCAACCAAGCCACGCAAAAATCTACGGATGCCAGTGCTCGAAAGGTATTGCACAGCCCTTCCAACTGGTAGGCAATTTGTTGTACAGTTCCTGACTTCAGTTTTTGCGACATTTTTGAAAAAAATCAAGGCTAACCCCTTGCCAAAAAAAATAACATTTTCAAAAATGTTCCCCAAACCCATCGATATATATATCTAAAGCAAGGTCTGTTCAATACCTATTCACAGCTGAGGACAAAAAGTATCTGCGGCATCTGGTTCTTGAGATATTTCAATCCAAAGTTATTCGCATGATTTTCCACCCACATGGATTTGACTTGCTTTGGATGGTGATATCTCCGCAACCAAACCACGCAAAAATCTACGGATGCCAGTGCTCGAAAGGTATTGCACAGCCCTTTTCATTGGTAGGCAATTTGTTGTACAGTTCCTGACTTCAGTTTTTTCGACATTTTTGAAAAAAAATCAAGGCTAACCCCTTGCCAAAAAAAATTACATTTTCCAAAATGTTCCCCAAACCCATCGATATATATATCTAAAGCAAGGTCTGTTCAATACCTATTCACAGCTGAGGACAAAAAGTATCTGCGGCATCTGGTTCTTGAGATATTTCAATCCAAAGTTATTCGCATGATTTTCCACCCAACTGCATTTGACTTGCTTTGGATGGTGATATCTCCGCAACCAAGCCACGCAAAAATCTACGGATGCCAGTGCTCGAAAGGTATTGCACAGCCCTTTCAATTGGTAGGCAATTTGTTGTACAATTCCTGACTTCAGGTTTTTCGACGTTTTTGAAAAAAATCAAGGCTAACCCCTTGTCAAAAAAAATTACATTTTCAAAAATGTTCCCCAAACCCATCGATATATATATCAAAAGCAAGGTCTCTTCAATACATATGCACAGCTGAGGACAAAAAGTATCTGCGGCATCTGGTTCTTGAGATATTTCAATCCAAAGTTATTCGCATGATTTTCCACCCACCTGCATTTGACTTGCTTTGGATGGTGATATCTCCGCAACCAAGCCACGCAAAAATCTACGGATGCCAGTGCTCGAAAGGTATTGCACAGCCCTTTCAATTGGTAGGCAATTTGTTGTACAATTCCTGACTTCAGGTTTTTCGACGTTTTTGAAAAAAATCAAGGCTAACCCCTTGTCAAAAAAAATTACATTTTCAAAAATGTTCCCCAAACCCATCGATATATATATCTAAAGCAAGGTCTGTTCAATACCTATTCACAGATGAGGACAAAAAGTATCTGCGGCATCTGGTTCTTGAGATATTTCAATCCAAAGTTATTCGCATGATTTTCCACCCACCTGCATTTGACTTGCTTTGAATGGTGATATCTCCGCAACCAAGCCACGCAAAAATCTACGGATGCCAGTGCTCGAAGGTATTGCACAGCCCTTTCAATTGGTAGGCAATTTGTTGTACAATTCATGACTTCAGTTTTTTCGACATTTTAGAAAAAAATCAAGGCTAACCCCTTGCCAAAAAAAATTACATTTTCAAAAATTTTCCCCAAACCCATCGATATACATATCAAAAGCAAGGTCTCTTCAATACCTATGCACAGCTGAGGACAAAAAGTATCTGCGGCATCTGGTTCTTGAGATATTTCAATCCAAAGTTATTCGCATGATTTTCCACCCACCTGCATTTGACTTGCTTTGGATGGTGATATCTCCGCAACCAAGCCACGCAAAAATCTACGGATGCCAGTGCTCGAAAGGTATTGCACAGCCCTTTCAATTGGTAGGCAATTTGTTGTACAATTCATGACTTCAGTTTTTTCGACATTTTTGAAAAAAATCAAGGCTAACCCCTTGCCAAAAAAAATTACATTTTCAAAAATGTTCCCCAAACCCATCGATATACATATCAAAAGCAAGGCCTCTTCAATACCTATGCACAGCTGAGGACAAAAAGTATTTGCGGCATCTGGTTCTTGAGATATTTCAATCCAAAGTTATTCGCATGATTTTCCACCCACCTGCATTTGACTTGCTTTGGATGGTGATATCTCCGCAACCAAGCCACGCAAAAATCTACGGATGCCAGTGCTCGAAAGGTATTGCACAGCCCTTTCAATTGGTAAGCAATTTGTTGTACAATACCTGACGTCAGTTTTTTCGACATTTTTGAAAAAAATCAAGGCTAACCCCTTGCCAAAAAAATTACATTTTCAAAAATGTTCCCCAAACCCATCGATATATATATCTAAAGCAAGGTCTGTTCAATACCTATTCACAGCTGAGGACAAAAAGTATCTGCGACATCTGGTTCTTGAGATATTTCAATCCAAAGTTATTCGCATGATTTTCCACCCACCTGCATTTGACTTGCTTTGGATGGTGATATCTCCGCAACCAAGCCACGCAAAAATCTACGGATGCCAGTGCTCGAAAGGTATTGCACAGCCCTTTCAATTGGTAGGCAATTTGTTGTACAATTCCTGACTTCAGTTTTTTCGACATTTTTGAAAAAAAATCAGGGCAAACCCCTTTCCAAAAAAAATTACATTTTCAAAAATGTTCCCCAAACCCATCGATATATATATCTAAAGCAAGGTCTGTTCAATACCTATTCACAGCTGAGGACAAAAAGTATCTGCGACATCTGGTTCTTGAGATATTTCAATCCAAAGTTATTCGCATGATTTTCCACCCAACTGCATTTGACTTGCTTTGGATGGTGATATCTCCGCAACCAAGCCACGCAAAAATCTACGGATGCCAGTGCTCGAAAGGTATTGCACAGCCCTTTCAATTGGTAGGCAATTTGTTGTACAATTCCTGACTTTAGTTTTTTCGACATTTTTGAAAAAAATCAAGGCTAACCCCTTGCCAAAAAAAAATACATTTTCAAAAATGTTCCCCAAACCCATCGATATATATATCTAAAGCAAGGTCTGTTCAATACCTATTCACAGCTGAGGACAAAAAGTATCTGCGACATCTGGTTCTTGAGATATTTCAATCCAAAGTTATTCGCATGATTTTCCACCCAACTGCATTTGACTTGCTTTGGATGGTGATATCTCCGCAACCAAGCCACGCAAAAATCTACGGATGCCAGTGCTCGAAAGGTATTGCACAGCCCTTTCAATTGGTAGGCAATTTGTTGTACAATTCCTGACTTTAGTTTTTTCGACATTTTTGAAAAAAATCAAGGCTAACCCCTTGCCAAAAAAAATTACATTTTCAAAAATGTTCCCCAAACCCATCGATATATATATCTAAAGCAAGGTCTGTTCAATACCTATTCACAGCTGAGGACAAAAAGTATCTGCGGCATCTGGTTCTTGAGATATTTCAATCCAAAGTTATTCGCATGATTTTCCACCCAACTGCATTTGACTTGCTTTGGATGGTGATATCTCCGCAACCAAGCCACGCAAAAATCTACGGATGCCAGTGCTCGAAAGGTATTGCACAGCCCTTTCAATTGGTAGGCAATTTGTTGTACAATTCATGACTTCAGTTTTTTCGGCATTTTAGAAAAAAATCAAGGTTAACCCCTTGCCAAAAAAAATTACATTTTCAAAAATTTTCCCCAAACCCATCGATATACATATCAAAAGCAAGGTCTCTTCAATACCTATGCACAGCTGAGGACAAAAAGTATCTGCGGCATCTGGTTCTTGAGATATTTCAATCCAAAGTTATTCGCATGATTTTCCACCCACCTGCATTTGACTTGCTTTGGATGGTGATATCTCCGCAACCAAGCCACGCAAAAATCTACGGATGCCAGTGCTCGAAGGTATTGCACAGCCCTTTCAATTGGTAGGCAATTTGTTGTACAATTCATGACTTCAGTTTTTTCGACATTTTAGAAAAAAATCAAGGCTAACCCCTTGCCAAAAAAAATTACATTTTCAAAAATTTTCCCCAAACCCATCGATATACATATCAAAAGCAAGGTCTCTTCAATACCTATGCACAGCTGGGGACAAAAAGTATCTGCGGCATCTGGTTCTTGAGATATTTCAATCCAAAGTTATTCGCATGATTTTCCACCCACCTGCATTTGGCTTGCTTTGGATGGTGATATCTCCGCAACCAAGCCACGCAAAAATCTACGGATGCCAGTGCTCGAAAGGTATTGCACAGCCCTTTCAATTGGTAGGCAATTTGTTGTACAATTCATGACTTCAGTTTTTTCGACATTTTAGAAAAAAATCATGGCTAACCCCTTGCCAAAAAAAATTACATTTTCCAAAATGTTCCCCAAACCCATCGATATATATATCAAAAGCAAGGTCTCTTCAATACCTATGCACAGCTGAGGACAAAAAGTATCTGCGGCATCTAGTTCTTGAGATATTTCAATCCAAAGTTATTCGCATGATTTTCCACCCAACTGCATTTGACTTGCTTTGGATGGTGATATCTCCGCAACCAAGCCACGCAAAAATCTACGGATGCCAGTGCTCGAAAGGTATTGCACAGCCCTTTCAATTGGTAGGCAATTTGTTGTACAATTCATGACTTCAGTTTTTTCGACATTTTAGAAAAAAATCAAGGCTAACCCCTTGCCAAAAAAAATTACATTTTCAAAAATGTTCCCCAAACCCATCGATATATATATCTAAAGCAAGGTCTGTTCAATACCTATTCACAGCTGAGGACAAAAAGTATCTGCGGCATCTAGTTCTTGAGATATTTCAATCCAAAGTTATTCGCAT
The DNA here is from genome assembly GCA_910595825.1 of Philhelius pedissequus. Lineage (NCBI taxonomy): Eukaryota > Metazoa > Arthropoda > Insecta > Diptera > Syrphidae > Philhelius > Philhelius pedissequus. Next base: position 244,008,273 of record OU343161.1, on the reverse strand, counting down.
GATTTTCCACCCACCTGCATTTGACTTGCTTTTGATGGTGATATCTTCGCAACCAAGCCACGCAAAAATCTACGAATGCCAGTGCTTGAAAGGTATTGCACAGCCCTTTCCATTGGTAGGCAATTTGTTGTACAATTCCTGACTTCAGTTTTTTCGACATTTTAGAAAAAAATCAAGGCTAACCCCTTGCCAAAAAAAATTACATTTTCAAAAATGTTCCCCAATCCCATCGATATATATATCTAAAGCAAGGTCTGTTCAATACCTATTCACAGCTGAGGACAAAAAGTATCTGAGGCATCTGGTTCTTGAGATATTTCAATCCAAAGTTATTCGCATGATTTTCCACCCAACTGCATTTGACTTGCTTTGGATGGTGATATCTCCGCAACCAAGCCACGCAAAAATCTACGGATGCCAGTGCTCGAAAGGTATTGCACAGCCCTTTCAATTGGTAGGCAATTTGTTGTACAATTCATGACTTCAGTTTTTTCGACATTTTAGAAAAAAATCAAGGCTAACCCCTTGCCAAAAAAAATTACATTTTCAAAAATGTTCCCCAAACCCATCGATATATATATCAAAAGCAAGGTCTCTTCAATACCTTTGCACAGCTGAGAACAAAAAGTATCTGCGGCATTTGGTTCTTGAGATATTTTAATCCAAAGTTATTCGCATGATTTTCCACCCACCTGCATTTGACTTGCTTTGGATGGTGATATCTCCGCAACCAAGCCACGCAAAAATCTACGGATGCCAGTGCTCGAAAGGTATTGCACAGCCCTTTCAATTGGTAAGCAATTTCTTGTACAATTCCTGACTTCAGTTTTTTCGACATTTTTGAAAAAAATCAAGGCTAACCCCTTGCCAAAAAAAATTACATTTTCAAAAATGTTCCCCAAACCCATCGATATATATATCTAAAGCAAGGTCTGTTCAATACCTATTCACAGCTGAGGACAAAAAGTATCTGCGGCATCTGGTTCTTGAGATATTTCAATCCAAAGTTATTCGCATGATTTTCCACCCAACTGCATTTGACTTGCTTTGGATGGTGATATCTCCGCAACCAAGCCATGCAAAAATCTACGGATGCCAGTGCTCGAAACGTATTGCACAGCCCTTTCAATTGGTAGGCAATTTGTTGTACAATTCCTGACTTCAGTTTTTTCGACATTTTTGAAAAAAATCAAGGCTAACCACTTGCCAAAAAAAATTACATTTTCAAAAATTTTCCCCAAACCCATCGATATACATATCAAAAGCAAGGTCTCTTCAATACCTATGCACAGCTGAGGACAAAAAGTATCTGCGGCATCTGGTTCTTGAGATATTTCAATCCAAAGTTATTCGCATGATTTTCCACCCACCTGCATTTGACTTGCTTTGGATGGTGATATCTCCGCAACCAAGCCACGCAAAAATCTACGGATGCCAGTGCTCGAAGGTATTGCACAGCCCTTTCAATTGGTAGGCAATTTGTTGTACAATTCATGACTTCAGTTTTTTCGACATTTTAGAAAAAAATCAAGGCTAACCCCTTGCCAAAAAAAATTACATTTTCAAAAATTTTCCCCAAACCCATCGATATACATATCAAAAGCAAGGTCTCTTCAATACCTATGCACAGCTGGGGACAAAAAGTATCTGCGGCATCTGGTTCTTGAGATATTTCAATCCAAAGTTATTCGCATGATTTTCCACCCACCTGCATTTGGCTTGCTTTGGATGGTGATATCTCCGCAACCAAGCCACGCAAAAATCTACGGATGCCAGTGCTCGAAAGGTATTGCACAGCCCTTTCAATTGGTAGGCAATTTGTTGTACAATTCATGACTTCAGTTTTTTCGACATTTTTGAAAAAAATCAAGGCTAACTAACCCCTTGCCAAAAAAAATTACATTTTCAAAAATGTTCCCCAAACCCATCGATATATATATCTAAAGCAAGGTCTGTTCAATACCTATTCACAGCTGAGGACAAAAAGTATCTGCGGCATCTAGTTCTTGAGATATTTCAATCCAAAGTTATTCGCATGATTTTCCACCCACCTGCATTTGACTTGCTTTTGATGGTGATATCTTCGCAACCAAGCCACGCAAAAATCTACGAATGCCAGTGCTCGAAAGGTATTGCACAGCCCTTTCCATTGGTAGGCAATTTGTTGTACAATTCCTGACTTCAGTTTTTTCGACATTTTAGAAAAAAATCAAGGCTAACCCCTTGCCAAAAAAAATTACATTTTCAAAAATGTTCCCCAATCCCATCGATATATATATCTAAAGCAAGGTCTGTTCAATACCTATTCACAGCTGAGGACAAAAAGTATCTGCGGCATCTGGTTCTCGAGATATTTCAATCCAAAGTTATTCGCATGATTTTCCACCCACCTGCATTTGACTTGCTTTTGATGGTGATATCTTCGCAACCAAGCCACGCAAAAATCTACGAATGCCAGTGATCGAAAGGTATTGCACAGCTCTTTCCATTGGTAGGCAATTTGTTGTACAATTCCTGACTTCAGTTTTTTCGACATTTTAGAAAAAAATCAAGGCTAACCCCTTGCCAAAAAAAATTACATTTTCAAAAATGTTCCCCAATCCCATCGATATATATATCTAAAGCAAGGTCTGTTCAATACCTATTCACAGCTGAGGACAAAAAGTATCTGCGGCATCTGGTTCTTGAGATATTTCAATCCAAAGTTATTCGCATGATTTTCCACCCACCTGCATTTGGCTTGCTTTGGATGGTGATATCTCCGCAACCAAGCCACGCAAAAATCTACGGATGCCAGTGCTCGAAAGGTATTGCACAGCCCTTTCAATTGGTAGGCAATTTGTTGTACAATTCATGACTTCAGTTTTTTCGACATTTTTGAAAAAAATCAAGGCTAACTAACCCCTTGCCAAAAAAAATTACATTTTCAAAAATGTTCCCCAAACCCATCGATATATATATCTAAAGCAAGGTCTGTTCAATACCTATTCACAGCTGAGGACAAAAAGTATCTGCGGCATCTAGTTCTTGAGATATTTCAATCCAAAGTTATTCGCATGATTTTCCACCCACCTGCATTTGACTTGCTTTTGATGGTGATATCTTCGCAACCAAGCCACGCAAAAATCTACGAATGCCAGTGCTCGAAAGGTATTGCACAGCCCTTTCCATTGGTAGGCAATTTGTTGTACAATTCCTGACTTCAGTTTTTTCGACATTTTAGAAAAAAATCAAGGCTAACCCCTTGCCAAAAAAAATTACATTTTCAAAAATGTTCCCCAATCCCATCGATATATATATCTAAAGCAAGGTCTGTTCAATACCTATTCACAGCTGAGGACAAAAAGTATCTGCGGCATCTGGTTCTCGAGATATTTCAATCCAAAGTTATTCGCATGATTTTCCACCCACCTGCATTTGACTTGCTTTTGATGGTGATATCTTCGCAACCAAGCCACGCAAAAATCTACGAATGCCAGTGATCGAAAGGTATTGCACAGCTCTTTCCATTGGTAGGCAATTTGTTGTACAATTCCTGACTTCAGTTTTTTCGACATTTTAGAAAAAAATCAAGGCTAACCCCTTGCCAAAAAAAATTACATTTTCAAAAATGTTCCCCAATCCCATCGATATATATATCTAAAGCAAGGTCTGTTCAATACCTATTCACAGCTGAGGACAAAAAGTATCTGCGGCATCTGGTTCTTGAGATATTTCAATCCAAAGTTATTCGCATGATTTTCCACCCAACTGCATTTGACTTGCTTTGGATGGTGATATCTCCGCAACCAAGCCACGCAAAAATCTACGGATGCCAGTGCTCGAAAGGTATTGCACAGCCCTTTCCATTGGTAGGCAATTTGTTGTACAATTCCTGACTTCAGTTTTTTCGACATTTTAGAAAAAAATCAAGGCTAACCCCTTGCCAAAAAAAATTACATTTTCAAAAATGTTCCCCAATCCCATCGATATATATATGTAAAGCAAGGTCTGTTCAATACCTATTCACAGCTGAGGACAAAAAGTATCTGAGGCATCTGGTTCTTGAGATATTTCAATCCAAAGTTATTCGCATGATTTTCCACCCAACTGCATTTGACTTGCTTTGGATGGTGATATCTCCGCAACCAAGCCACGCAAAAATCTACGGATGCCAGTGCTCGAAAGGTATTGCACAGCCCTTTCAATTGGTAGGCAATTTGTTGTACAATTCCTGACTTCAGTTTTTTCGACATTTTAGAAAAAAATCAAGGCTAACCCCTTGCCAAAAAAAATTACCTTTTCAAAAATGTTCCCCAATCCCATCGATATATATATCTAAAGCAAGGTCTGTTCAATACCTATTCACAGCTGAGGACAAAAAGTATCTGCGGCATCTGGTTCTTGAGATATTTCAATCCAAAGTTATTCGCATGATTTTCCACCCACCTGCATTTGACTTGCTTTTGATGGTGATATCTCCGCAACCAAGCCACGCAAAAATCTACGGATGCCAGTGCTCGAAAGGTATTGCACAGCCCTTTCCATTGGTAGGCAATTTGTTGTACAATTCCTGACTTCAGTTTTTTCGACATTTTAGAAAAAAATCAAGGCTAACCCCTTGCCAAAAAAAATTACATTTTCAAAAATGTTCCCCAATCCCATCGATATATATATCTAAAGCAAGGTATGTTCAATACCTATTCACAGCTGAGGACAAAAAGTATCTGCGGCATCTGGTTCTTGAGATATTTCAATCCAAAGTTATTCGCATGATTTTCCACCCAACTGCATTTGACTTGCTTTGGATGGTGATATCTCCGCAACCAAGCCACGCAAAAATCTACGGATGCCAGTGCTCGAAAGGTATTGCACAGCCCTTTCAATTGGTAGGCAATTTGTTGTACAATTCATGACTTCAGTTTTTTCGACATTTTAGAAAAAAATCAAGGATAACCACTTGCCAAAAAAAATTACATTTTCAAAAATGTTCCCCAAACCCATCGATATATATATCAAAAGCAAGGTCTCTTCAATACCTATGCACAGCTGAGGACAAAAAGTATCTGCGGCATCTGGTTCTCGAGATATTTCAATCCAAAGTTATTCGCATGATTTTCCACCCACCTGCATTTGACTTGCTTTTGATGGTGATATCTCCGCAACCAAGCCACGCAAAAATCTACGGATGCCAGTGCTCGAAAGGTATTGCACAGCCCTTTCAATTGGTAGGCAATTTGTTGTACAATTCATGACTTCAGTTTTTTCGACATTTTAGAAAAAAATCAATTTGGGGGTGGCCGTGGCGCGATAGTTGTGTGCTCGCCTGTCAACCTCGTGGTCGCAGGTTCGATTGCTGCCGTTGTCTATGTCTTCTTATATTCCATTAAAAACCTATTCTAATAATTGTCATACAATGAATCGCTGGTTTACTCATTACATGCTGTTCAGGCATAACACTAACAATATGTGATTGAGTTAACTACTCATTAGTATGTCAAAGAGATAAATAAAATAATGCGAATTATAAGAGACATAAATAAATAAGACACGGTAATTTTCTCCGCATTAGTTCAGCCGCCATCCCTGGAGATAAAATCTGAGACAACAACCACCGTCTCAATACATCGCGCCACACATCTTTCATATACTCTTTCTGTTCTTTCACCGGATGCCGCGCTGTGTTGAAAACATATAAAGGGTATTCATAATCCCTTGAGCGCGTGCAAAATTATAAAAAAAAAAAAAAAAAAAAAAAATCAAGGCTAACCCCTTGCCAAAAAAAATTACATTCTCAAAAATGTTCCCCAAACCCATCGATATACATATCAAAAGCAAGGTCTCTTCAATACCTATGCACAGCCGAGGACAAAAAGTATCTGCGGCATCTGGTTCTTGAGATATTTCAATCCAAAGTTATTCGCATGATTTTCCACCCACCTGCATTTGACTTGCTTTTGATGGTGATATCTTCGCAACCAAGCCACGCAAAAATCTACGAATGCCAGTGCTCGAAAGGTATTGCACAGCCCTTTCAATTGGTAGGCAATTTGTTGTACAATTCCTGACTTCAGTTTTTTCGACATTTTAGAAAAAAATCAAGGCTAACCCCTTGCCAAAAAAAAATTACATTTTCAAAAATGTTCCCCAAACCCATCGATATATATATCTAAAGCAAGGTCTGTTCAATACCTATTCACAGCTGAGGACAAAAAGTATCTGCGGCATCTGGTTCTTGAGATATTTCAATCCAAAGTTATTCGCATGATTTTCCACCCAACTGCATTTGACTTGCTTTGGATGGTGATATCTCCGCAACCAAGCCACGCAAAAATCTACGGATGCCAGTGCTCGAAAGGTATTGCACAGCCCTTTCAATTGGTAGGCAATTTGTTGTACAATTCCTGACTTCAGTTTTTTCGACATTTTTGAAAAAAATCAAGGCTAACCCCTTGCCAAAAAAAATTACATTTTCAAAAATGTTCCCCAAACCCATCGATATATATATCTAAAGCAAGGTCTGTTCAATATCTATTCACAGCTGAGGACAAAAAGTATCTGCGGCATCTGGTTCTTGAGATATCTCAATCCAAACTTATTCGCATGATTTTCCACTATCTCCATTCCTGGCCAAGAATGTATCGTTTGAATAAAAATATACACGTTTAATCATTTTCATGAAAATCTGCAGATTTCTCACGAACTATAATTGATGATACAACTATTAGCAAATATTCATGGCGTCCATCATTGCATGGGGCTACCCTAAGCAATATAAGAAAAAAAAGCTATACCATTAGACTATCTATAGAAAACACAAAAGATACACTTAAAGGTACTTCGGAGTGAGTTTGTATTTTTTTGTTTTTTTTTTTGCGATCTATCAGACTTTATAAGTATATCTCGAAACCAAATGCATCACTTGTCTTGCGAAACATTAAATTAGTGCCTAAAGCAATTAGTTTTTATGTTTCATGATTATATGGGGGTATGATGGCCGGTCAAGAGTCAAATCCGTTGAAGTACCTACTAAATCTACATCAACCTTAGACAAAAAAAAAACTACTTGAATAAACCTTAGGGTAATTAGATGAGATTTTTAGGCCTAGCTAATGGATTATGGCCCAACATTAAGCAATGAGTAATGAGGGTATATCGAGGTTTTTTTTGCAATTATTTTTTGTTCGTTGTCTTAAATGACTTTGTCACATTTTATCAGAAGCTGAGAAGAATTATTTTAAGTTAATTTAGGTACTAAAGACACAACCACGACATTGGGGGTTCTATAAATTTGATGGGATTTATGTTCTAAGGTTTTCGTACTGAAGGTTTTAAGATGAAGCTAGGGTATTCCTGTCACGTTTTTGTATGACCTTTAGGACTCTCTAGTTGTTTTTTTTTACGTTGGTAATGAAAAGATTCTTTCATTAAAATAGAGTGAGTTTTAAAGGGACGGAATTATAAAATTAATGAATATTTAGGAATGACTTATAGCTCTTTATTTTGAGATCTATTTGAATTGAGTTTCCTTATATCTAGACACCAGTTATAGCTTTCATTGAAACTCATCATTGAAAACTTTAACTATCAATTCTGAGACACTTATACAAATAAAACTGATGTCGTTTTGGTACCAAAATGAAGGTAATAAAATTTATAATATTTTTTGTCAAGAAATTACTCAACTCCAATCTCTATCTAAGTAATGAATTTCGATATCTAGTTTTTTGAATAAATTACATTTTTATTTGATAAATTTAATTCATGCAGATACCATTATTTGCGAAGGTGAAGTTTTCGTCTCCTTTAAAAATATTGTTTTAAGTCAAATGCCTTAAACTTCAATATCACGGAAACATTTTTATCATCAAAAAAAACAAAGAAAAAAAACAACAGCAACTAGGTAACTTAATAAAATTGAATACCATCCTTTTTATGTTGGCTATCATCAAAGTTAGTTCAATTACATTAAAAATACCCTTTTAACAACCACACAAAAAAATACGTTTCCCAGAATCAGGAAGAAAAAAAAGACAAAAAACTTGGGTTAAAAGTTCCGTATGATTGTATAACCTTTTTTTACGCTTTGTGTATGGTGTGATCAAAATGTTGTTAAAAGAGTTAATAGCCCATATCGATGATAGAAATCTTTGGTGTCATCGGCTGACCCATTTTGTTTTAACCTGATTAAATCAAACTCATAAAAAGTCCATTAATGTCCTTAAAGTAGTCTTACGAGTTGCCTTAAGTTAGTTACATTGCTTAGGTGGTGAGAGTTTTGAGGGAAAACAAAAGATGTCATTTAAAGTCTTCGACAAATATGAATATATGAAAAAAGTATTTCAAAACTCGTTGGAGCGGTTTTTAAAATTAAATAAATTATAATATAATATTTTGTATGTATAAAATTTAGGAATCATTTTTAGGAAACAAATTTGGATTGCCAATTTAATGTAATTATTAATATACGTACTAAATTTGAATTAAAAAAAATCAATAACACGTTTTTGGAAAATCGATTTTTTTTTATCAAAAACATTTTTTTGTAAAATGTTTTTAATAAAAATTTAGTAAATATGAAAAATGGCTCGTATGGGTGCTGCCATTGTTTTTTTGTTTTAGGAAAATATTTTTTTTAAGTATTCAAGATAATGCCAAAAGACTACTAAATACACGGTTTCGGAGAAATCGATTGATTCGTTTTCGAAATATTTTGCGTTTAAAAAATGCTTGTTTTTTTAATTAAAAAAAATGTTTTTGAAAAATTCTGGCTTACAATACTATTTAATCTTTTTAGGAAGTTCTCCATAAAAAAAAATTTTAAAAAAAATATCCAGGAAATTGAAAACCAAAATAATGGTTCTACTAGACTAAAGTTACCAAAAATTGACGTTTGTTTCCCAAACAAAAAATATATTTTACCTTCATTAATGAAGTGATTTTTTTTTATAAAAATCGTTGGAGCCATTTTAAATCAAAATATGTGTGATATGTACCTACCGTTATGTTTTCTCTTAAAATAATATATACCAATTTTGAAGACAATCCATCCACCCGTTAAGGCGTAATACCAAGTTTGATTAAAATCTCAAGTTCGACTTTTTTTACAAATTCAAAACTTGACATATAGTACCTACACATGTATGTATATATCGGAAGTAAAAAGAAGCGCATTTACAATATTATGTGTACTTTCTTGTAAAGCCGGAAATCTCTTCTTATATCCGTCATCCGTTTTCGAGATATTGAATTTTTCAACCTTCTAAAAAATATTTTTTTTTTTGAAATTCTTAATATACCCACAATATTAGTTAGAATTCGGAGGATCACCTGGATACAAAATTTGATCGAAGTCGATAGAGCCGTTAACAAGAACCGAACATGTACTGCTCCTACGGCAGGTACGGCTGAATTACCTTTTATGTTACATTTTTTTGGACCAAAATACATATATACCAAACCTACAAAATTATTAAGCTGTTTTCGAGATAGTTAGACTTTTTCCTGCTATCATTTTCTTGGCACTAAAAAATACTCAATTACTCTTTCTAAGATTTTAAGTATCGAGTTCAAAGAAATTTGCTGTAGATTAAGATTGCGGAATTGCGGGTTCTCTTTATATTATTTCGATAAGGTCTTATCGAAACTATCATTACCTACCGAACCCTTATCGAATGGGTTTTTCTTCTTCGTAAAGTCAAGTCTAATTGGAATTTAGAGTTAGATTTTACGATCTTACAAATGCAAGTAAAAAATTACTCATTTTTGATTTAATTTAAAGTGAATTTTTTATTAAGCTAAATGTATTCTTTGCTAAACAAAAACACAGTCTTTCACCATTGAATGTATCAAATTGAAAAAAATTGTCTGCGGTTACCCAAAGTTCACATAACACCACCGTAGGCGTGGTATGATGTATAAACCATGCCCTGCGAGATTAAGTCCTTAGCCACTTCCTTAACTAAACAGCTTGAGTGTATGTAATCAGGAAAATAAATCAGTAGTCGACTTGAAATAACACATTAAGGGCTTGATGGTAAAATATAATATACGAGTATGTATATTTCTATATAAAAGCTTTGATGTTAATATTAGAATAAGTTTATTTATAAAAGGTACCAACGTACTTGTACAAATTTCTCGCAATCAGTAACCTGGATCTGTATCCATTATGCTGATGATAGCTTCTCAAGGATGTTTTCTTTATTAACTTTGTTGATGTCGTCGTTGGATCAGTGCTGAAGGCCTTCATCAAACTTACATGCATCGGACATTGGGACAGTCTAGATGGTAAAGTGGGAATAAATGCTTATACAATTAAATTTAAAATTTTCCATTAATTGTTGCTTAACAACTAACTAATCTCAATGGTTTTTTATGTTGATTATTGATAATATTGAAACCATTTTACCAAATTTGGTCAAGTTCGCAGCCGTGAGGTTATAAGAAATTATAATAGCGTATTTCCGCCATCTGACACTTTTCACGTGTTTTCAGATGTTTGTTTCATTTTCAATGTCAATACAGTTTCCGGTGGCTTCTTCCCATAAATTGCCACTCAAAAGCACCATTTTTTTTTTTTTTTTTTGAAATTTCAGCTCGAGGTAAAAAAAGCAGTCAAACTATCGTGAATTGCTGTTTATGGTCAAAAATTGTGCTGGTCTTTAAGCTGTATTCTGGAAAAAGGAGGCAAAGAACGATAAGGTGATTCAAAAATAAATAGAAACTAAATAGTCCACTGTGGCGTATGCGCACTTTTTAATGTGTATGTGTGTGTGTTTTTTTTAACTATATGCCTGTAAGACCTAAGGTCTTTTAAATGAAACCTGCAATTGCACGGCACTAGTTTGGCAGAGTGGATTTGAGAACCATTTTTGCTATACATTTTCTTTAACTTTTGTTGCTGTCAATTCTGTGATTTATAATATTGCTGGCAAGCTTGTGTTGGTCAGTCATTACCGCTTCGACATAAATTTATAATTATTTCCAATCAATCGATAAGTAGATTCGTAATATGTAGCAATAGAAAACATGTCAGTTTTTCCACACGTTTAATGCAAATTCACTACATTACACTTATATCCTTACTATTATGCGCAGGTTTATCAGCTGCTAAGCCATATGCGTTAATCTGCTGGTCAGATCTTACTAAATTATGCTAAACGTCGTTAATACTCACCAAGAATAGCAGACGGCTGAGGTAACTCCCTTGTGGCCTTGTGGGATGCCAAATGTTGAGCATATGCCATGTTACCAACCCTACTAACATTTTAGTTTCGATAAGGATTCAGTAAGTCATTTAAGCTTCTATAAGAACTTACGGAAACTTTATAGAAGCTAAAATATTAGTGAGTAGCCAATCATCAAATTCCTTTAGTACTTTATTCTTCTTAGAAGAAGGAACCGTTCAAAAACAAGCAGCTTGGTTACAGAAATCGATTGTTTTTTCATACATTAGCGATATGAAGGTTTTAAAAACAGATATCGATAAATTCCACATTCGTGTAGTGCGACAATTTAAATAATCTATGTATTTAAACTTCCCAGAAGTAGTATTATGGTTGAATTGTTTTAGCGGAGGAATGTAGCTGAAAATTTTGCTAGAACATTGTTCATTGAAACACCGGCCATTTTTTTAAGGAAAAGCTTAGTACTAAACACAGAATGTAAAACAACATGTTTGAATAAAAATGATTATTTCCGAAAATGCATTCCTACTAAAAGTATATCAAACAACTTTTCCATATTTTCGATTCCTTCAAAAATGGATGAATATATGTGTGAATATCTCGAGAAAATATTGTGAATAGTAGATTCTCTTTATTTTATTTTATTTTTCTCAAATAAAATTGATTAGGTAGCTTAAAAGAAAATTAAACATTAATGGGTCTCCTAAGCCTCTTATCCCAGTGAATAGAATAATTTCTCGACTTTGTTTGTTAACCAAAGTGGATAATTTAATTTTAAGATTAAAAACAATTTTGTCCCACTGTGTGGTGTGGTAGCCATAGTCTTCATATTATTCAATCTTTCGGATGTGTGTCCTTTGAAACTATATATATATACCTTACCTACCTACCTATACAATCTACTCTGTATATTATGTTGTGGAAAGAGTATTTTTTTCTTTTGTAGTTTCTTCCATTCTTTACCAGATAAATGTGTATACTCTCTTGACAGGCATCTTGTAACTTCATTCAACTATTGTATCCCATTTGCTTAATAAAAGACGACACAATCCCAAAGAACAAGGAAGAAATTTAAATAAAATGCCCACCACCACCACTACCACCATCAGTAGTACTTCCATATATTGATGTGTGAGGAAGAGGAAGGAGTGGCGATGCGATAGCGACTAGAGTAGTATCAGTACCCTGATGCTCTTCTAAGCTCTAAGTCCATGTCAACTTCAAGTGTTTAGAAATGTATGACACATGACTTAAAGAGAATATACTTCTCTTTCATCCTGACAAGGCTATCCAGAGGCTCTATACATTAGAAATTCTACCCGTTTTTCATAACAAACTATGCCTCTAGGCATGGGATGTCTTCAGCCTTCAAGAAATATATATGCGCATATGTATCTATCTATCTTATATAACCTAGGATAAATTTAGTCTTTCCCAAACAACCGCAGCCGCATCCCCAATTAGGATTTTGCAATTTGCATTTGCGCCAGCAATGAAATTCATAGATTATTCAGCTGACAAGTGCCTTATTCAAAAAAAAAAGTAGTTATTTGCATATAAAAGGTTTTTGTCTGTAGTATTTGTGTGCAGTTCTACACATCACTTGTTTATAAAGAAATTGCGTTTTTTTTATTTATTTTTTATTCATTTAATCTTAGTTTGAATTAAAAAAAAAAACAATTTTTATACCCATACACGTAATTTTTTTTAGGACATAATCAAGTTCGTAGTCAAGATATACAAATTTAATTCTTTAATTCAGATTAAATATTTTTGTTTGTTTACTCGGTTGCGCCCTGAAAGCAAGTCGTAATTCCTTTCCTTCCACCGTACCTAATTTAATACTAATATTCATTGTAAATCTCCGTCTATACCTTTTATGCTTTTGTTCCTCGATCACTCTGGTATGATGGGGAAGTCCTGGAGGGTTGTAGTGTTGTAGCCGCCATTTTTAACTAGGAAAAGAATAGATAGAATGATAGATGGCGCATTCTTTTTTTTGTTAACTTTTTTAAACAATTTTCACTCCGCGCCCTTTGAAGATTTTACCAGGTGGCGCAAAATTATATATACAGTGACGAGCAATAATGGGCAAATATTTTCAAGCATTTGAAAATTCGATTAAAACTTAGCGTTGTGAACAGGGAGGAAATTATTTTTATTTTTTTTATTTTGCACTTTTGCTCGTCACTGTAGATAATTTTATTTCACAAATAATTTTTTTGCTAATGTCGAAAGATGACAATTGAAAGAATTATTTAGCGTTTTTTTCAGTATGTACACATAATGCGACTTATTGACTTTTGTCACTTCACACGTCAAAGTAGAATTGACATTTACTGCCATTTGTAAATATTATAACACGATTCATTTTGTGCCACCAAGTATTTTGGTGGAGCAAGTGTTTTTTGATGTAAATAAAATAATAAAAGTATAATATATTTTACTTTGATCAATTTTGAGCTTTCATATGTTAGTGCTTTTTGAAGCTTTTGGGAGAAAGTTTATGAGAAGTGTTGATGGTTTTGCTTGATATCTCCTCGTAAAAGCACAAGAACAAACCTTTTTGCTTTATATATTTCATCAAATCAAATCGTTCGTTCATGTTTGTTTCAAGTTCAAATGTCAAATAAAGAGTCATATTCTCTCTTTTTAACTCCTTAGCATTAAAGTGAAAGATCGTAATTTGCATAGAAAAAGCTTTTTACCTAAGTGTGTGAAGTTCAAAACGGACTCGCTCATTATAAATAGATTTCATTGAGATTTCAACGAAATGCGAATAATTGGACTGAAATTAACAACATTCGAGCTTTTGCCCCGGTAGGAACATATTATTAAATAATAAAGTATGGTCCTTCAAGTTGTCATTTAATATTAATCGATTTTTATTGCATACTTCAGTCATTTTATGAAAGCTTTAAAAAAGCACTGGGTGATTGAAATTCACCTCAGCCAGAGTATCTTCCCTGTATTGCCAAGCCATTTTTTTCTTGTGCAGACTATAGATTAAAACTTACGTGAAAGCTTAACGTAATGGATTTTATCTTAATTTAAATCAAAATATCCTTCTTAATCTTCAAATTTATCAATTTCATAGAAATTTCGTGTTCCCAGTAAAAAATATTATCTACATTTTTTTGTAAGTAAAAACTATTCACAAAATAAACTCAGTTAGTATAATTACGATATTAAGATTAGATAGCAAAAAGTTAATAAGGATCGTCAATTCAATCAAAATTAATATGTAAAAGTTGTAAAGAAAATCAATATTAGACAGGGTGATCTAAAAACGTATTCAAAGTAAGTTTTTTAGACATCGAGTTTTACCAGAATTTAAAAAAGTCAATTTCCTGAAAGGCATATACCTAGTTAGCACAGGGTAGTTAGGACGCTTGCCTCTCACTCTGACTGTAATAGATGCCAATAAGTTCGTATTGTTTTAAAGCTCTTGCATGGTTGCCGTAGTAAGCGTGCGAAATTACCACAAACATAGTAGTGGTAACTATGATTCAATGTGTTTATTATAAAAAAGGGTTGAGTGCATGGTGAAGGCACACAAGATGCAGTATGCTGCACAGTGTACATGTGCACTTGGACGTGTAGTAGGTGGAAATACGCTGATTTTAACAATTTTACAAAAACAATTTGAATATAACTCAGTGGTTATTTTCAGTGGATATTTCAGCGACAAGCACCAGTGTATTTCACAAAGCTCTCCCATAATTCACGTACTTGCTATTTTTGTTGGACAGAGTATAGCATATTATTGTTTTTTTTTATATAATTTTGTATATAAAAGTTAGAAGTTAAAATAATAGATAGATAAATTGCTATCGAAAAGTTAGTTTTTTTTTTTAATTTTGTGAAAAATATCACTTATCAAAACTTTTGACTGAATCATCGTATTTTCGTAGTTTTTTTAATTGTCAAGAGCAATACATGACGTAATTTTAACAAGCTACCACTTCCACAACTTTAATTATTGTATTTTTTTTAATTTTTGTGTGATAATAGATTATGTTAATAAATCTATATGGGAAGTAATATTTCCGTGTTTAAAAAAAGTTGAGGTTCTTATCAAATCCAGAATAAAAAAGTAGTTTTTGGGCACACCAACACGTGTTGGCGGTCTAGGTTTCCTTGTACTACTGCGTGTTTTTATTTGACGGATTAAATTAGAGGAGGTCTAATTTTGTATTACTCTGGCGCCCAGGTCCAACTGAATTTGAACTACCTAACTACCTATATGAGACGGGTTGAGCTACGACTTTAAGGGTACTTATTGACCTAGACATCTGCGTTTGAAGGAAACTACATGAGAAGAAATCTATCAAGTTCAAATCACGCGATCGGAATTAACTTCGTCTCTGAGTGAGGTAACCATGCCCTCAAATAGCTCGTGCATGATTTCTCGATAGATTTGATTTGGGGCGTATCTCAATGCCTCTTGGAACCACATGACCATATCATCCAATTTGTGTTGGAAGAAATTTGTTACGATGGTTCTAGGTCGTTTTCGAAGAAGTTCGGACTGATGTGGTCGTTGAGGCGGCGAGCTGCTCACAGTCCACACAAAATAGTGACTTCCTGTGGATGCGTTGCCAGATATTAAACTTCATAACCAATACAGAAAAGGTTTACGTAACTGTTCATCCAAAATTGAACCTTGTCGAAGAAGACGCACACGTTGTATGTATATTGTCATTGTAAAGTTGCCATGGTACGGTAACATACTGTTGGCAAATTACTTGTACTTGTTGTCAACTCTAAGCTCTAATACTTGTCATCTGGCAATTACTCTTTTTTTCTTCTTTTGCAATTTTTACGAATCACGAGTTGTTAAAATAAAATCAACTAATACCTATTAAATCGGTCCGAAGAATAAAGCCAGGAATATTAACAGCATGGCCGCCACGAACTGTCAAAATCTACCCGACCATATTGGAAAACTGTTTCCATAGCGTAGGACCTTAAATAAATGTTCTGTTTGTTCTTTTTCCAACCAACAATGTTTAGTGGACAGATTTTTAAATGTAAACTCTTCTTCGTTTCAAAGTGAATGGATTTACTGGTTTGGCAAAATTAATTGAAATTTACTAAAAGTCATATTTTAGCGCCAAGATTATTTTTTGTATTCAAATACTTTATTTTTTTTTTGGCCTCGGTTTTGTAGGTGGTAGTCGCGAAAAAGTCAAATAATTTTGACTTAGTATTTTTAATAGCTTGTTTTACATATTTGGCTTCGATCTTCGAAGTTAATTTCAACAGTCATGGTCGAGGGATAAGCAGTAGTTCACTTTTGATAGTTTGTCCACCAGCGTTGATGTTGAGTATAATCTGCGTGATTGCCAATCACCTAAAAGCTTTGTTGGAGATTCGTAGACGCAGCTTTGCATTACACAGTTCGATGATCAAAATTTGATGTCTTCGGAAAATGACAAAATTGTATTTTATTATTTTTCATATATGTATTAAATACTTAAAGTTACTGCATACTTTCCCACCTCACAATAAGCCGAACAAAAAATTCGCCAGATTTATATATTTCATTATCATGAAATTGGTGCCTGTATAAATTCACAGAATTACAACCACCGACTCAAAATAAGCTGTGGGGTCTTCTCTTGTAGGTAATATAACCTCCAGGCTTTTCCAGCATTGAGTCAACTATTTGATTAATTAAAAAAAGTTTATTTTTGTCAGATGAATAGACTATTTCGAATAAATCCAATTGACTCATCGCTGGTGGTAGAATCGGCCCTTAGGGTGAAACGTCATGCACTACGAGCATACATACTTTGGTTTTACAGTATTTTTTGTTTGCATATTGCCAAATGTAACTCAAACCCTGGTTACCTTTCGAGTTGATCATTTGCTGACTATTTAGAATTGCAAATAACTTGATTACCAAACTCAACGATGAAATATACAATTTTTTTGAACTTTGAAAAAAAACAATAAAATGTCAAGTCCAGTCTATCACATAATTTTGTCATGTACTTTTCGTTGTTTATTCAATTTTACGATACTATAAAAGTTCTGTTATTTTTTATAACTAAAAGTACTTAATTTAACATATAGGTACACAAAATTAGTATGCCAAAAACTGGAGATTTTAAGTTGTCAAACAGTTTAGGCACAATACGTGCTTGTTTATGATATTGATTTACATTTTGACCTCAATTTTGTACAAATTCAAAACTTGTCCCTACAATACCAGTAAAACTAAAAAAAGCACAATTGTGCGTCAGTCTTCCAAAGTCCGCCTTCTAAAATCCCAAAAAAAAAAAAAAAAAACAAACACTATCAAAACAAGTTCATCTACAGCTTCATTCTGCGCACGTGTTATGAGGAATCGGTAATTAAAAACTAAAGAAGCAAAAAAAAAGAGCAATACGCTAATGTCAAAAAAAAACGACTTCTTACTTCTGGAAAGTTGTTATTTACGCATTTTTGGTCTAAAAAGCAGCCAGCGACCTAATTTGCTGATTTTGTGTTTTTTTTTCTTGTATCCAGCAAACAACAAGTTTTTTTGTATTTTCTTTTTATTATAAAATACAGACAAAAATTTAAATGATAGAAAAGCAAAAAACAAAAAAGTTTTCAATCGAAACTCGATTATCTACTTTCCGATTTCAAAGCTATTCAGATACATTTTGTCAAGTGCAAGCAACACACACCGAATGCGAATGACATAATAGGTTTTATGGTTTGAGCATTTCTATATAAAATCCAGACGATGTACAACATATTTGTGTGTTTTTTTTTTTTTTTTTTTTTTAATTTCACTTCAGATGATTAAACTCATCGGATGATTGAACTTTTCGAAAGTATCTGCACCGATTTGACTTTCGAATAAAAAAAATCAAATTAATACAAATAATGAGCTCAGCTGCATCGAAATAAATACAACGATTTTGGGCTTAAACCAGCTTTCCTTTGTTGTTAAAATAATATAAATTTTGCCTTTGCATTAATTTATTAAAGTGGATTATTGGAGTGAACCCACTGAATATTTTTTTTTTTTGAAGAACATTCAAACAATTTAATTAGCATATTTTCAATTTTATTTGGTAAAGAAAGTTTGTATTATAACTAGCAGACATTGTATCACGTTGCTCCATTAAATTTGATTTATTGTTATTTACCTTGTTTTAGTGGCTCCAAAATATTCCCTTAAGAATTCATCATGCGACTGAAATTAAGAAGAGAAAAAGTCGTTTAAAAATGAATTAGTACAAATAATGTTGTTCTACCTTTTGCGAGAAAAAGCAATTTTCTTCAAATTGATACTTAAGCATCTCAGTTAAATCCATAGGGGAGAAATTATTAGCGCCAAAAAATAACGGCACAAGCAATATAACCATTATAAAAAAAAGCTTAATTATCTCGAAAATAGCTCTAACGATTTTGTTCCGTCTTGTGTTATCGATAGGTGGCGCTGTACAGGGGATAGGATAAAAGCCTGGAACATGTTTCAAAAACTTGAGAATTAGTGATTTTTAAAGCACAATGAATCGATGGATTTAAAATATTTATATGGAAGAACAAAAGTTCTTTATTAACTTTTATATTTTTAGTCTGATATCACCTCTTTTTACAAAGATTTTAATGTAATAATTGTATACGCATCAAGCTCTGCCGCTCATCTCTATACCAAATTTCGTCATTCTACAGTAATCGGAAGTGCTTCATATAAATTAAACTTTTCTTCAGAAAGTGGATGGATACAACGCCTCCTAAATAAAAAAACCTTAAATTTTATATTTTTCTCTTTTTGCGTAATTTAAGGCCTACCACTTCAACATTATTTCATAACTCTACGGCAATCCGAAGGGGTCGATGTTATTGATAACATTTCTGAGAACGTTGGCGGATACCACGCTCTCGAAACATAAAATCTCAAATTTTATATTTTTCCCCATTTTATGTACTTTAAGTCTTACTGCTCTGCCAAATTTCATTATTTTACAGCTATCGGAAGCACTCCATATAATTAATAAGAGAAAGTGGGCGGATACACACCCCTGAATGGAAATCTCAAATTTCCTCGCATTTCCCTTGTATGCAATTTAAGACCTACCGCTCTATCAAATTTCATTGTTCTGAAGCAATTGGAAGCAGTCCGTTCAATTAAGACCAATTCTTAGGAATTGGGTACATACCACGCCCCATTGAATGGAAAAACTCAAATTTTCGATTTTTTCCTTTGATTGCATCACAAGACATAACGTTGCGCTAAATTACAAGATTCTATGATGTCGGGAAGTGTTCTATAATTTTGATGATCAATAATTTTTACTGCCAAATCAGTTACGGGTTTTTGTGATTTTTGAGACCTAATATCTCAGGAACCACTTATGCTAAAAAGTTGAAATTTAGTGAGGCGCCTGTCCTTTACTAGCTTAGTAAATATTCGTTCATAAATTTAAAATTTCGGACTTTATTGTTACATAGACGGGGGTCGAAAATCGCCAGAGTTTTGTTCCCGTAAATAAAGGATGCAGAACTTGGCTGGGCAATACCTTGCCCTTTGATAGGGAATTAAACCCAGTTTGGTATAAAGATTATTATTTAGCAAGAATGTGTGCTTTAATGTATTCGAGACACATACATATATGAGTCTTATTCTAACTATAAGAAATAATATTCTGTACAAAAACATGACTTTTTAAATGTTAAACAAGTCTAACAAGCAGTCGGTTCATTAATAATAATCAATTTACTCGTATATTTTTAAATAATTATCAATAACAATAAAAAAAAACAATCTGATATAACAGAGAAAGTAACAACTTTCTCACAGTTGACTCCGCCTTAAAAAGAACAATATATAAATGTATACCCAATGATGGAATCCTATATTGATCTACATAATTATTTTTTGTCTGATCCAAAAATTGAAGTGAAATTTTGACTTTAAATGTTATAACATTTTTGGCTAATGTCTCCAAAAAAAAAAATGTTTATGAATCATACTCGTACCTATGATACTTTTATAATTTTTATCACTGAACTCCAATATATAAATCACCCGTCAAATGAATCAACCAAAAACAGATAATGTTTGACTAAATTAATCGAAAAAATGAGTCTTCGATCCCTCTCTAAACTGACATTAATTTATTTACCAAAAGATTTATGAATTTTCAATGAAAATTCTCAGCAATCTTTTAGGCTTCCCATGTTGACGAAATTTCTATTTCAGAGTCAGACACAAATAAACGTTTAATATTTAACTGCGAACTACTATTATGCGGGGTTCTTTTGAAAATCTGTGCCGAGGTCTGATTTAATTCTCCCTTCCTGCGGCGAAATTCTAAAAAAAAAACATCTGAATTCTGAATTATTTCTTTGACATGCAAATTATATAGGTAGTTCCAGCGCAAGAATAAAAATGTAAATAAAACATAAAACCCAACCATCAACGTTGACCGGATTGCACTAATTGCTTAAATCCAACTCAGGTGATGGTCTTCTCTGCACATATAAAGAGAGATAATTCATCATTGGTGAATGACCTCTTTCTATCTTATACATTCGCAGAAATCGCGTTTAATTAATTGATCCGCTCACGGCAACAGCCAACGGCTATAATAAAAAAAAAAACTTACAAGATATTCATCCTCGCTGAGATAAAATTTCGAAGACGAGAAGAACTTCTTTGAAGTTGTGACTGTGAGATGAAGTTCATTAGGAAATATTCTGGATGGCGTGATGCGGGAATGCGGCCTGAACTTGAAAATAATTTCCGCTAGTATGTCTTTTGATTTGACAATGATGGAACGTAAAACATGCGTAGTATTTCTCCAAGGCGGAAACTTGAAAGACTTTGGTGCTCTTGAAAGGCAAGTAACATAATGGAAATCTGCCAAAAGGCACACACGAAAAGCATGGGGTGCATTGATTTGTTAATTAATGTAGGAAGGTACTGAGTTCAGGGCCAAGCAATGCTATGAAGAAGGCGAAATGTCTCTTATGTCACAAAGTCTAAAAATCAAAGGTCAATCGATAGTTTTTTACTTGCGATATAGGTACTATAAGGCATATTTTGCATTTGGAAAAAAAATCTAACTCGAGATTTTGATCAAACTAGGCATTAAGATGGTAGCAATTCTGTCTGTCTGTAGGTCGCTGAACCGATTTCCTTCAAACTTGGTACCTATTCAAGCATTTTCGGTGCCTGGCTCGATTCTTTTTTTAAATTTTTTGTTTAGCTCCAAAAATAACGGTACCTGTTATTAAAACTTTGGCGGCAAAAATTGGAAAACGGCTCTAACGATTTTGATAAAACAATTTCAGTCGTACCATTATAGTCTACATTTTGGTGAATCAAAATTTTTAATTAAAATGTTATTTACGGTACCTGTAACCGTTTTTTTTTTGTCATTTTTCGACTATCTCATGAACGGCTCAACTGATTTCGATTTTATACTGGGGGTGCTTAAAAATTTATATGATACTGCAAATTAAATTTTTCGGAAAGTATTTGTTTGGATTTTTGAAAAATAAAATTTCTGTAAATCCAATATTCTATTTTAAAATATGGATTTTTTTAAATATTTTTATGTTTTTGTAATTTGAATCTAAAATTCGATGCATACGTACCCAAAACCAAAAAAAAAGGAGTCAAAGTCTTAAAAACCAAGAAGGAGAAATCACACGTACTTTCCAATTTACAGAATTTAGCTTTTCTACAAGATTTAATCATTTTGGATTTAAACACTTTTGAAATAGAGAACTTTGAAATAAATTGTTTTCCAATACAGAATTTTGGAAACCGAGTTTTGGCATATTAAGAAATGTGACCCCAACCGTTTTTTTTATATCCTGATGATTTGAAGTTTTTGGTAGATTAAATTTGTGGGATATATTTTTTTTTTACATTTTGAGGTTTTCAAAAACAACGGATATTGTTCATATTGTTTTGAGAGTTCAATTTTTGACGTCCTCGTCATATTTTTATTTTGTTTTTATTTTTTGCAATTTTAATTAATTTTGAATTGAGAATTTCGGAATTTTTGATTTTCGGAAAATTATCTTTTTATGGTTTTCAGTTGGTCTAACATCGGGATTTTATTTTTTTTATTTATGTTTTTTAATCGAGGTATTTGACGGTCACAACTTTTAATTTCAGTACCGACTACAGTATATATTGGTTTTCAGTTAATCCGACCCTGGATTTTTGTGTGGCACATTAAAAAGAGTTTTGTTGGTAAATATTTGATGACACAACTTGTAGAATTTCTTAAATCTGTGATTAACACAATTTGTATGTTTTTTTTTTAAGAAGATGATGGAATTTATTGTTTCGCTGAATGGTTAAACCTTTTTGATTTCTGTAAGGGGAATTTCCGTAATCCGCGAATGAATTGCACAGAACCTTCTTTTGTTACAAGAAGTTGGCTGAATGTTCCTACCCGGAAATGCAAATGAGTCAATTGGTGTGTCATTGTTCAGGTATTGATTTCACACAAAGGGGGACTATACATACATATTATATACATGTGGGTGAATTCCCTTAGTATCATGGCTTTTTACTATTAAATCCAGAGTATTAAAATTATTGAACTTTTGTAACTTGCGTAGCCCAAAAGTCTGAAGGACAAAATTTATTCATATTCATTGAACCCTGAAAATTTCTCCGACCCTCGTCGATCTTGAAATAGTTGGGTTATTTTTTTTAGCAGATTTTAATAGTCATCCATCAATAAAAGCAGTCCAACTACACTACAAGTAACAGACTTCAAAGCCTAAAACCTATGGAAGCTAAATATTTTTTTCTTAAATCAATCCTCTTCAATATTTGCAAAAGTATTAATTTTTTTTACACCTGCAACTGTAAAATAATACACACAATTCCGCATATGTTTACTCTTCTTGTGTCCCACTATACGCAATCCACCTGTGTGGCCACCACAAACCGACCTTCCTCAAACTATCGCCTTACCATTATACGTCTGTCTCTATACATTGTAGCCTAAGACATCTCCCACCTGATGTAAGTGATACATGCCACATAACACACCATAGACGAGACTTGCACAAGAATAAAACCCAAAGTCAAGTGCCTTGAGGTCTTGAGAGAGTTTTAAATTCCATTGATGGAATGAGCATTTAGGTACGCTGTACGCACTTTCCCACCCGCAAAATCCACGGTCTGACCTCCAGATTCCAATAGAGTTTGGTTAACCACAAAACATCAACAACAATAACAACAACAATACAAAAACGTATGTGAAGTAGTTGAGATTCTCTTTTAGTTTGTTCAGCTAGCTGATTTTATTTAGAGATTTAAGTTTTAGTGTGACCATCTAGGAATGTTTTTTTTTGTTATTACTTTTTGTAGTGCTTCATTTGGACTTAAACTATAAAGTGGATACCTGAAGTAGTATAATATATGAATACTTTTTAACCTTGTTTTGATTTTTTTAAGGAATTTTAAAGTGTGGAGTTAGCAGGTGGCTTCTCACCTTAAGCCGGTAATTTGTTACATTATATAAAAAAAACTATAATCGTAAAGCAGATACAATATAGATTTTTGATGTGTAAACATCTAAGATCTTGTGGTAGGGATAAATTTGAAAATAACGTTATGGATGTTTAAAATGGTTGGGGAATTTGATAAGGGATTTTTGAAAAAGGTTTGTGTTTATAATATCCTTACCAAATTCACCAGCTATTACACCTTACAATTTGAGCCTGCTATGTTTAAGGACGTGCTGAGATTGAAAAATGCAGTTATCGTTTATTCTTTTTTGTTGTTTTTTTTTCTTATTGTTCAGCGAACTATAATACCTTTAATTGGAGTACGAAAAGTGGAGATATTATTCATCTCACTTGCACAAAGTTTACTTCATTTGGGATTAAAAATATTCCTCTCGAAAACAGCTAAAATTGCCTGTAAAATTTTAAGCAAGGCCCATGATTCTGTTCTAAGAAAGAACTGCTTTGCTACTCAGTTTCATTTTTAGAGATTGATAGGAGTTATTCTTCATTTGATCTTACTGTCTGTGTTCTTGTCTCGGTTTAAAGCCCAAGCAGATCAAAAGCCTCAAAGTTAAGCTATCTATATTGAAATTCTGTCCAATAAAATTCACTGTTTTTGAGATTCCGATGTTGATGACATCATCTACTTGGTCTTGTAATCTTACCGTAAAACCCATTTGATTCCGTCCCAATACTCAAGTTCGAACTTAATAGCAAGCTGCATTTTTCGATGATAGGCTAGGGGTAGGTGCGATAGACTTCACTATTCTTTTAAAAACGATGGTAAAGAACTCAACAGCGCATTGCGGTGTCTTAAACCCTTTTAGGCATCAAAAGTATCGATGAGTTCTGGATGGAACAACGTTGATTTACCATGGTCAACCTACATAAGCTGAAAAAAAAAATTGCTAAAAAAAATTATTGGACGTTCATTTAATCTACTCAAAACCACTATCTTTATCGAATTCGATTTGCAATAGAAGATACATGTGGTTATTTAAGTTTAAAGCGCATTTTGTTTGACTGATGGAATTTAGACATTTAATTTTGAAGTAAAAGATGCTCAGAAAAATTATTTCATTGGACTCTAGAAAATTCAATTAAATTATTAGAGTTTATCTGAATACCTCAGTATTTTCTACAATAAATAAATTCTTCATTTAGAAGCGACGTAATCTTGTATTCTTTGATTCATGTTTACCTAAAAGATTCACTTCTCCAGAGTTTAATTTTGACTTTTCTTTTACTCTCAATTTTATAAAACTAGTCTTAAAATAAAAATTACCTGGCCAACGGTCACACCATTTTACGAAGATTAAGATTTCAGATCGCAAAATCTCACATTTGGAAGCTCCCGAAGCAAACGGAGTTCTCACTTAGATTCAGTTATGTTTTGGGGTGTAAGAGCGGTGGTGTGGTTAGGTTAGAGCTAGTGACTGTTTCCCATTTCCATTGTGAGTTGTAAGTCCACCGCCACCATCATCGATCGATCTAAATTGACTGACGTCGCGACGCACGGTGACAGTGACAGCGCCAGCGCAGCGTCGTGTTTTGCGGACAAATAAAAAAAAAACGGGTGTTAAGCCAACATTTTTTGAATTACTATCACATTACTCGCTGATGTTTCGATTGTGTGTATTATTATTGTTTTTTCGTAAATATACTTTTGACGCACGTGAAAAATGTCATTAAAAATAAATTTGATATTCCCCTAGATACGTATAAACTCGTATGTAAGTAGTATCGAGACTTATCGATATCGTTTTTTTTATATCTACTTTGAAGAAAATTTATTATTAAATAATTCAAGAGCGCGCATTAACTGACCTTTGTGGTCGTCACATTGTGTTTGGTTTTGTTATTCCAGAATACAAAAAAAATCTATTAAATTATTTAATATCTTAGTGAGTTTGTGTGTTTATGTTTCTGAATAATTTTATTAATTGAATGAAACGAGGCTAATTGTTTTTAAACACTTGGAAAGTGTTTGTGTTTGTGAATCTATAAGACAAAAGGTTGACTGGGTTTTTTTTATTATTACTGGCCAATGCAAATGTGATTAAAGCGGTTGTGTACCTATGCCATGCAGATAATATAATTGTGCAACATCATTTGAATTACAAAGGAATTGCGTGACAATATGTGGCTGGACCAGACTATCTACAATGCATAGAATGCTGATAACCACCTAGGTAGATACTTTTATATCTTTTTTTTTTAATATTTTTTAAGTGAAAACGTGTGCATAGTGCATCCCCCAGCAGCAGGTGGAAATGGTGTCGGGATATCAACAGTGCTTTTGTTGCAAACTTGTTTCTTTTTAGTTAGGTAGATATTAAAACTAATTGGTGGAACGCTTATTGTGTTCTTTTTTTTAAATTAATTTTATGGGTATCTTAATGCAAACTTCCTGCATGCTTTATTCATGCAGATAACGTTGTGTTTTTGAGTGGTAATTCTGAAGTTTTTTTCATATTATTGAAGGAACATGATAAGCAAAACGTGCAGCTAATTCTGTACTCCTTAAAGTCGGAAGAAATCGCCTCTTTCATTAGAAAAGTTAAAGAGTTTTGAAGGAACAAATTGTGTTAGCTTAAATTATTTAGTAGATATTTATCATATTTATTCATTTTGAATTTTATGTATTTAAAATTAGCAGTTTAGAAAAATGGTACAAAATTTGATTATTCAACCCAAAAAATATCGAACTCATATTTTCGTTGAGCGCATTGATTTACTAAAAACGGGAAATATAGTTGTATTACAATTTCCTTTAAAATTAGTTTGTATTTGCTCGTGATCAGATATCTGCCTTTCGAACAGGCGCTGGCACCATAAATAAAATGCACAACTGGGTCATACCGTAATTGCAGGATTCTTAGTAGTTACATCTACATACATTACGTGTATGTTTGAAGTTTTTTTTTTTTCAAAGCAATATCTTCAATAAAAGGCAAATCAAATAAAATCACATTTCCTGTTTGTTTTTGGAATTAAGAAAATTTGATTGATTAGTCCCTAAAAAATTGACCAACAAATTTTATCATTTAAAAAAGCTTCGCAGCAAATTTTCGCTTATTGTTGATCCTAGAAAAAATTCCAATAAAAATTCGTGTATACAGTTAAATAACTATTTCCTACGCAAAAAGTATATTGACCTTTTCATAGATTCTAATCACCGTTTAGATGATTACCAGTACTTGAGTAAAATGTATACCCACAGATTTTCCCGTGTCAATATTTGGCAGGGTGATTCACAACACATATCAAAATCATGTACGTTGAAGGTTGCCTATGTTCCACAATTCAATTACAAAAAATATTGCTTAACAATGAGATGCTATTAATATTTCAGCTTCTATAAGGTTTCAGTAAAGTCTTATCGCAGCTTAAATGACTTCCCGAAGCCTTATCGAAGCTAATATATTAGTTGCACAAAAATAATTCCTGCAAAAGCTTTGTTCCAAAACTGCCAAGTGTCACTTATTGACACCATTTTCTGCTCCATAAATTTTTGCAGATAGAAAATAATAGGCACCAAAGTTGTGTTGTGTGATTGACATACATTTATCATAAATGACAAAAAAAACTTCTGCGCTCTTACATAGTTGTTGCGAAGAGTTTTGTTGAACAAAAAATATAAATTTAAAAGTCATACAATATAACAAAATTTTGGATAAACAAAAATATTGTTGACGTTCAAAAATTGACAGAAAATTGTGCACTTTGTTGCTGTGTGTATGAGCGAACTTTATCCCCACTCTTCAAAATTTAACAAATTGACAATTGCTGCCCAAAAACGTCTGGAACTAGCCTAATATTTGACAGAAGTTGTGCAACGTAATTTGTCTACATTATTCATCTATGTCAAATATGTCAGCGATCTTGACCTAAATTTTGACATTATTCTGGTATTGATGAAGTTGCTGTTATGGATTATTTTATTTGACACCTTAAACACGAATTTCTGGAATGATGATTTTTTTTCAGTTGCGTTAGCTTTCTGTCCGCAACTTTCGTATCTCAAAATTTAGTGATGTTTTTCCTTTTTTCCTATTTTGCTAAGCTTTTATTAAAAGCCTCAAAATCCTAAATTATTTTTTGTTTTTATTTATAAAAAAAACAACACCACCCTGTGGTCGACTGTATAGTTCAACTGCCGCCAGATCCAGAGATTGTGTATATCCTGGTTGCATTAATTAGGAAATTGGACTCTGCGCCAATACATTCAACAAAAAATAAAAAAAAGACAGAAGGACCAATGGTTTTTTTTTCTGTGTTTGTCATTTGTTAGCAACCATCACTTTACTGGTGGATTATTTTGCTACTGCTGATTGCTTCATTGATTCTTTATTCTTCCCGAACACGGAACAGGTACGTACATATATTTATATGTAAGTATGTATATACCAGCATCAGCAATGGGACAGTGAGAGCGACATACAACGGATTTGAAGTGGAATTAATTACCATTGAAATAAATCCTTCTTGTTTTTTTCTTGTGTTGGTCTTAATTTTATCCTTTTTGCTGTGTCGCCATCGGAAGCACTTCGATTTAGTTAAATGCGTCCACCGCTAAGCCTATACCCAACTGAATCCTACCTTTCGAAGGAATCACTCAAAAGGTGATCTGCAGCCATTTCATTAATTCAATATCCTGGAATGAGAAGAGAATCTATTTATATAGAAAAATATCCCCGTGTATTTTTTTTTTAGTCTATTTGGCATGAAAGTGGGCAATCTTCTGTTTTTGATATTGGGATTTCAATCAATCATTTTATTTCGGTAAGGGATTCATGTGACACTTGAGAGATTGAGTGAAGTTGGTATACAAAGTTAATTGTCCGAATGTAGGGTTATCTTCTTTATTTTTTTGTTTTTTGCTTACAATGCAAGTTGAAATGGAAGATTTGTTTGGGAACTTTCCAGCTTTTTGCCTGAACTCTATATAGGGCGAGTATTGGTGTCATGTAATAATCCAAAAATAGTGCAGTTGATAAATTAAAATTTTTGTTGTAGCTGTAATTATCAAATTTTCTCGGAAACGTGAATAACGGTTTTGATTAAGCTTCGTACCAGCAATTTGTCGGTACTGCATTTCAAGATGAGGATTTTTTTAAGAAAATCGTTTAAATATTTGGCTTATTTTTATATCTATATATATCTCGTTAATGACTCGACTAATTTTGTTATAATTTTATTTCTAACGTTATTGAATTGTTGCTATCAAAGTTCAACGACTTGGACTTCAAGAGCAGATTCCTACAATAGAGTAGTGTACTTTATTTTTTTTGAACACAAGATGTGTGTTCTTTTGAAAGTTGCTTAAGGAACTTGGACACGTATATAAAGTTGATGTTAGGAAATATACCCCTTAATTCTAAGAAGCTTTGATTTGGGTTGTAGTGTCACAACATTTTCACTTAAAGGGTTCATTTCAACTTTTATTTTACATTTCGGTTTTGATTAGGCTTGAAGTTTATAGCCATTTCTGGGTATAAATAAATAGATAGGTGTGGAATGAGATGTGGGGTCTTTTTGATGCCCTAAATCTGACCGATATCGAAATTAATTGCTTAAACAGTGAGATGATCATAAATACTCCTACCGATTTAAACTGGTCTGTCGATATACTGTGCATGACATTATTGTCTTACATTTGAGTGTAAACTCGATACCTTCATCCATAGGTAAGGGCTAGCCAAATACAGAGTATGACAACCAGCTGTATCACCCTTAAAGTGTTAGGATTTCAAATGGGTAAACATTAAGCTGAGCTATATGTGAGGTTGGACGCCCTCCAGTTTCAAATTATAAATTTGCTATCACGTATCTCTCGGTCGTTATTAAAAATTGTTTAATTTGAATTATTAATAGAACGTCGGAAAAAGTCTTCATTTCTGACACCCCGTTCTTTTTTTTTATTTTTATTTTAGATTTTAATAAATTAAAATTTATGTATGTTCCCTATGTCATTATACGAGAAATTAATCAGAAAATGTTTTCGAAAATATTCACTGTACACAAACGTTCCGAAATAATTGGCAATCCAGTTTCGCATCTTTACACTTAAGGCTTAGTTTTACCGCCTGAGTAAGTACCTCTTAAGTCGCCAATATTGGAGACTTATTCAGTTAAGTGAGTACTTTGGGCATCAGATTCCCCTTATTATCCACTTAAGTGCGGCACTTAGTCCGACTGTGAAATCAAGAATCCGAATCTTGTCAATTTTTTTAGAATTTTATTGACGTTAAATCTATAAATTTTCATTCACGATTTCTGTTAAATGTGAGTTGAATATATTAAATTTAAAATAATTCCTGATATTTATCTTTACGTATCGTAAATGCAATTATTATTGTTTTGATTTAATGTAAAAACACACTAATATGATGTATGTAGTAAATGAATCAGACACAGTATTTTTTTTTTTATTTATTTAATGTGTAACTTGTTTTGCAACAATTTTATTATAAATGGTTTTAATTTGTTTATTCAATTTTCTTCTAGTAATACTTTAATAATCATGTGTACTGATATTATATTAGCTTAACAAAAAAAAATAAATGCAAACGAGTGTGTTTCGCTATGGTTTAGCTCAGAGTCCATTTCAAATGAACAACTATTTTGTATGAATAAAATAAACACATTTCACCTGAATTGTCTAACGAGGATTCCTTGGAATATAATGTTCGCAATAAACAAAGTATCTCTTTATCATTCTAATTTGTGTAATGCCTAAAGGTGCATTAGACAAGGGCGTATTAAGCATATTATTAATCACTCCATTCGATTTCAATTTATTTCGATTTCAATTTAACCAGGTTTTTAACTTTTTATTCTGAAATTTCTATGGGGGCTCATCCCGGATTTGTTCAAAAAAACATCTCATTTTTGTTGTAATTTGTTCGAATCCATTATTGTATTTTTTTGAAACTACTTAGTTAGACTGTTAGACAATTTTATCAAACAACTTTGAATCCATATTTTCGTTGGATTAAGTTTTCACCAAGAATCTTAGTAACAGATTTATTACAATCATATTTTCGCCATTTTAGATACAAAGTATAATCCAAATCGTTTCAGACGTCTTCGAGAATTATTAACTGTTACAGCCATTCTTCAGCTACCACAGAAAAATTGTAAGGCTGTTCGCCAAATACTGTGTTTAATTGATATTTAATAGAATTTAGTTGGAAAAACAAAGTCAGAAAGAATTAGCAACTAACCAAGGACTTGTCGAAGAGTAAGACATGTTGGGGAAAGAGAAGTTTGATAAAAAGTCTTTATTAAATATTTTATTGTATTTCAATGATTCGTGTCGGACTCCATCTGACCATGTGATCAATGAACCAATTAACTACTGATTGTCTGCTGATGCACTTGTGTATACTAATTAGATGGTAAATAGAGAATTATTACTTGCAATTAAATATAGAGTGTTACTTGACATGTGCAAACAGTAGTTGATTCCGCTTAACTGAGACTTAACTTACGTTCGCAATCCACAACATCAGGGCGCATTCCACAAATTGACAAATAAAAAAAAATCGTCAGATTTTAAGTCTGTACAAATTTTCACAGAATGCTGTTTGTTAAAACTACCATACAGTCAAAAAATTCCCATACATTGAATAAGTTGTGAAATCTTAAACGAATTTCTGCAGGTAACTGGTGTTTTTCCAACTGTCAAAACACTAAAACTTAGCATTTATGCCTATTGGCATTTTCTATTGGTAATATGGAAGACATTACTCCAGTAAAACAGACGTACAGTACTTGAATGATTTTAAAGTTTCCTGCTTAAAATGTCAACAACACATCTGTTATTTTTTTGACAACTTTTAGGATTGTGAAGCAACTCTGCAAATTTCAACAAATTAATCTTTTATTGTAAGATTTACAGAATTTCCCCTACTCTTGAAGTTTGACAGTATTAACGCATTACAAAAAGTTAACAAGCATATCTTTTCACTCAAGCACTGATTTGTATCGCTTTTCTTAAAATTTTATGTTTGGCAACACTATACATTTGACATTTGTTCGAATTAGCCTTCAAATTGTATTCTTTTCATTTTAGATTTCATGTATTATTTTTTTCATTGCGTTTACACTATGAATAAACTGCTTCTAAAGACGTGATAGAAAGAAAAAGTCTGGTTAAATTCAAACAGTTTTATGATTTATGTCAAATTGTTCACGTTAATGAAATGTCAAAATTCGCTGCCATTTGCAATTAGCAGCTCTTGTCTCATGCATTAACTTCTGTATTTCACGAAAGGTGATACCCAAGCTTCGAATAACCCAAAATACAAATATAATATTTCACACCCTTGAGAGAGAGCTAGAATGACAGTGAGTGAGAGAGAGAGAGAGAGGATAGAGAGAGGAGAGATACACAGAAAGAAAGAGCTGTTTTTAGTATTGATAAAATATTTTTTTGACCTAAAACAATTTAAAATTAACCGATTGAGCGATTTACTAATTTTTAAAAGAATTGTTGTAAAATGTTGTATTTTCCTATAATCGAAGTTTACTGTAATTAAAAATAAAAGTGATAACTGTCAAAACAAAACTAATAACTCACTGAAGATGAAAGCACAACTTCCGATATCTGTACACATTTGAGTAAATAAATATATATGGAAGGGTTTTTGTAAGTAATTAAAATGTTATCTAATTTTGTTCATCAAAAAAAGCACATTTCAAAATATCTGCTATCCAATCAATTAAATTATTGTTAAGAAAAATGTATTTATATGCACGTCTTGTGGAAGTAGTAGTCAGTTGGTGTGTATCTGGAATATAGTAAAGAATGCTGAATAGATGTTAGTTCTAACTACTTAGTATTTTACATTACAATCCTTGACTTTATTACTAATTTTTCTCTTGTTTTTTTGTATTTTCAGGTAAGCTTGATTTGTTATGATTCAATGAATTTTGAAGCCAAACGTGAGATGGGCATAAAGAACGCAAGTATGTTAATATTTGTATTTATTTTTTTCTATAAAAATTATATAATGTTCCAAAAAAAGTAAATTGTGTTGGACAACAGCTCGTGGAGAACCAGGGCCATTTCTGTGAATCTACAATTTTTTTACTAACGTGAGAATGAAAGGATATAGCCTTGGAGGATCTTTTATTTCTTGGAAGATGTCTTTGAAAATCCAGGTTGAAGCACAATCTTAAACAAGAAACCTATTAAATTATCCTGGCATTTGCATTTCGCAAAGTATTCGAAGCCATCCCTCGAGGGCAGAGTCAAAGAATCTTTCAGAGATTTGTTTCTCCAATCAACATATCAATTTGTCCTTCGATATTGATAAATCTGGCTTCTGCTCTATACAGCGGAACCAATAGTGCCCGTGTATGATTATAGTGATAGTGGGCATTTTCCAAGTATTCGACTGCGCGGGATAAAATGAAAATTCACTTCTTTTTCTGTTAAATTTACTGAAGTCGATTTGGCTTGACTCAGCCCGTTAGCGAAATCTGCAACATTACTTTAACTACTACAAAAATTGGTGTGTATTTGATCTCTTCCAAAATTTTGAGAATCATGCTGACTAACCTTTTCTCTGAATTATGTCTAGTTCAATAGTCATCCTAAGCGCCAATGTTATTTGACGCGCCCATAAAAGCGGCAGTGTTCGATTCAAAATAGCTCTTAAAGGCCTTTAGTCTACGAAATTGCGACTCATCAGTTGGCTAGTGAGGGCCTTACCAATACGCACTTTTTCTTAAGCTCAGTTCGTCTTACATGGATTTTTTAACAAAAAAAAACAATGGGAAATTTTACAGTATTGTCAGTTTTGAGTTTGACGGGTAATTCACGTTTCAACGATGCTTCAAGTAATGTTTAGTTAGCTTTTGACATTAACGTAGGCTTGCGTAAGTTGATTATACTTATTGTCCTAAGCCGCACAGAGGGTTTTTTTTTTAATGGCTTCAAATTTCTCTAGGTGAAAAGAGACTAACAAACGGCACAACACAAGGCTTGGTTATAGAAAATGTACGAACTTCTACAAAAAAAAAAAAAACTGTCAAATTGTGTTCCCGTACACCAATTTTTCGGGGTTTTTCAATGAAAAGAGCGCTCATAAGATATAATATTCCCCCAGGCTGCTAATTTTAATTCTAGAAATTTCATTGGACAAAATAATAAAGATTGTCAAATGAAGGGAAAAAGAAAACGAAACAATTCAACGCAGCTGTCAGTTGTCAGGTTCGTCATTACAAATGTTTTGAATCGAATTTGCCGCTTGGTGCAGTGCCAATTAATTAAAATTTGTTATAGAAAATTGGTTACTTAAAACATTTTTTTTTCACAATAAAACTTTATTAAACATTTTCAGAAGTACTCTTTTGTTTTGACGTTTAAAAAATAGCTAAAATGTTTGTTCAATAAGTTTCTGTACTTTTGTGAATCTTTGTCGCTCTATGAGACAGTGTGTGCATTTTTGTTAACACATCTAATGCTTGACTGTCAATTTCCTCTCTCACTTGACAAAAATAACATTTGTCCAAAAAAAAAATTTTAGACAGAAATTCCCATATATAGGGAAATTTTGTACAAACCATCTCCTTGTGGGAAAAAGCTAAAAAAAATAAAATGTACGACTGGATCTTACCTACTTGCTCCTATGTCCGATCACATTATATGCAAACGATTCTTAATAAAAGTGCTATATATATTTTTAAAGTTTTTCACTGAATTTTTTACCTATATATAAAAATTCTTAAACTTTTCTAAAAAAAATTGGTATGAACATTTTAAATATTTAATAATATAAATTCAAAAACAAAGTTTCAGAAAAAATTGTCCACTAGTATTCGAAATATTGAGTTTTCAAAAATTAAATGTTTTTTTCAAAAATCCAAATAAAAACTATTTTTCGAAAATTTTGAAATGCAATACTATTTAGAATTTGAATGAGCTCCTGTATAAAAATTTTGATCGAAATCCGTTGAACCGTTTATGAGAAAGTCGAAAATCAAAAAAATGGTTGTATGGCAGTACCGTTAATAACAAAATATTTTTTAAAAAATTTTAGCCAAAATGTAGACCATACCCACAAGTAAGAACACACACCAATTTTTATCAAAATCGTCAGAGCCGATTCAAAAATCTATTTTGGGTAATCACCTAAAACGCGTGAGTACCAAGTTTGAACCAAATCGGTTCAGCCGTTCAGGCGGTAGATCGTGCTACAGACAGACAGACAGACAAACGGAACTGCTGGACCTACTTTTTTGGTGTCGCAAGTAAAAATTAAATAGAGAACCCATTTTAACTGAAATTTTTAAAAAATTAAACAAATTCAAATCTCGTAATTTTACAACAATATCAAATACCCAACTTAAAACCATCACTCTTCCTATTCGTTTATTTATCGGTTTATTTATATATTTGCATATATTCCTCAACCAGCATATATACATACATATATACATACATACATAGATACAGCGAGTGAGAAAATTCTATTGAATTCGCATCCTATTTTCTATTCAACTATCAATTTAAAACCACAATAACCCCAAAACCCAATTACTCAACAATACCTCTTTAATGACGCAAAACCCAAAACCTGCAACGTTGCTGCTGCTGTTGATGTTTTACCCAGTACAGCCCTCCTATTACTAAAGCCACACGAAACGAAACTTCGATGCTTGTCCGTTTCTGAACTCAAATAATCGAAATTAATTAAAAAGAAACAAAAAACTCTGTGTCTGATGTGAATTATTCACGTCATGCTAAAAAGTGTGATGATAGCAGGATGAGAATAAAAAAAATACGCTCCTAATAAACCTATACGACCATCAACCACCATTCCAACGCGACTCGTGTCCTATTCATTTTTATATCTTTTTTTTTGAATTAAAATAATGTGTGTGTTCTTTTTTTTGTCTCTAAAATATGAAGGTAGCTATTTTCGAGATATTCTCTCTTGTATATTTTTTGTTTTGTTTTTTTTTTTTTTTTTTAATTTGCAATTCAGTAAATAAATCACTATTCGCATCCATGCATAAAAACAAATATTGAAAACCATGAGCATAAAAAAAACTTCGTTTATGGAAATTGAAGATATTTTTATATTTAACGAAAAAAATGTACATCCGACGAATACCTATAGACAACTCCCAGGAAGTTATGTGGTGTGAAAACTGAAAAAAAAAATATATATATATATAAAATGTATACGGCTAAGTCGCAGGTACCTACTGATAACTGATGGCTTTTCAGTTTCCAAGGATTATTTCTGTGGCACTAAGGCAAAATCCAATAGAAGAATGTAGAATTCTGCAAATTTGTTTAATCGGATACATTCCGAATATTTTAATGAATTTATAATTCATGTTTTTATCTTGCTGCTGGAAAGTCCAATTGACAGTAAGCCCATAATAAGTATTGGAAATGTTTTTTTTTTTGTGAAAAATTGGTGTACTAGGATTACCGATTTTTTTAATAAATCTTATTCAACATTTTTCATAGGTGCATTACATTTGCTCGATGCGGCCAATACCATCAACGCACTTTAACTTTTTAGACTGCATCCAAAGTCTTTGTACAGTTTATAGAGTTGGTAGTTGTAGATTTTCCTCCATTCGCAGTCTTTGCACACACACATGACCAAATAACTGAAGAAGATTTTTTTGTTTTGTTTCAAAGCCCTCAGCCAAGAGACATTCGTCAATCCAAAACGGACTCAGGCTTAGGAGAGACTCCAACGGATAACGACTTAAGAGACTATACTAAAAAAAAAAAAACTCCTCATACTGTAGAAACAAATTAACTGACCTTAAGCTTTTAACTGGTATTGTAAAAATTACGGTAAAATATGTCCTAACTGTGTCAAGTCGTGTGAAGTCCCAAAGAAAAATGTTGAAAAATCGTTGACTGTCGGTAACTTGTGTGCTGAAACAAAAGTGCGGCTTATGTGCTTTAAATGTGGTCAAGTCTAGTGATTGTCAAAGTTTTGATTGTCAACGCATTGACTGTGAAGAATAAAACTCACGTTGACACGCGTGCGGCACGTCAACATATGTTTGGACAACATTAATCGACTTCTGTCATTTGTGTGATCTTCACGTTTTATGCATTGACACTGTGAACGTTGAGGATGTGGTGACAAAGTCAAGGTTAAATTTGTGGTATCAACGTCGACCGTCTAACTGTAGCTGTATGACCTCGTCGACGGATCCTATAAAGACGCTGTTTAAGACCCTCCTTCACTTACCACATATACACCAACAGCAATCCTAAGAACATCCGCGGATTTTCCAAAAATTAAAGATACTAGTTATTAGTTTAAAGACCGTAAATATTGAAAATAGCGAGGGCAACCTTGTCACCTAAGCTAAGGGATAGATAGTATAATCAGTAAAGAGAGTAAGCACTTTTTCGATACATCGTGGACTATCACTTCGAGAATCTATCTAAGAACTCAACTTAAATTTTGAAATTTTCAAACTATAACATTCCTGTTATAATTTTCGCCCCAAAAATGTACCTTTTATTTTTGTTCAATTTTATAACATTGATGGTTTAACACTTTTTAACAAAAAAAAAATAATAAAGTTCAATTTTTTCTGCGAACCAATAATAGTCAATAAAATATTTAACATTTAAGTGCCCGCATGCATACATATCTATAAGTGCCAAAGTATCTATAACAAAAGTGAAAATCAACAAAAATATTAAATTTTAATTCTGTTGGTATATCAATTAGAGTTGAAGTGCAACAAAATAGACTGCGGTGTAGATAAATATACGTCTATATTGACTGTATTTTTTATATTTAAAAATATTTTTAAATCAAATAAATTATGCGATGACAAAAATAAATATTTGAATATTATGTGCATAAGTCTGCACTTAAAACAAATAAATATAACATGTAGGTAGAAACATATTTATATACCTACTCGTATAGTAGATATGTTGATGGAAAATATTGAAAATGTATATACATTTTGGGAGTAGATTTGAGTGGGATTTATTTGCTTTGTCGCTTTGAGACATATATATAGACCATTATATTAATGAATTGATTAATTAATTTCAAATTATTTGGTTTAACTGAGGGGAGGAGTATTTGATATCGAAAAAGGCCATAAAATCACCCACTTGCACTTACCTGCATAACGTGAAAAATAGATATTTTTTCGAAACTGTCCTCACATAAATACCTTCACCGCTTAATTGGTCATTATTTCTCATGACCACTTACCAGACCAGACATAATTTACCATTTTACAAAAAGGACATTTTACAAATAGAGCCTACAAAAAGAACAAAAGCAAATTGGCGAAAAAATTCAACCCTCTATTTTTTTTAAATAATTTTCTTTACTTTGGCTCGAGAAATAGTCTAAAAAGTCAATTTTAATTGGCGAATGATAACAAATAGTACCTAGTTCATCACACAAAACTTGTAGCTATTATAGGTACATAATGCGTAAGCGAACTTTCAAAATCCGTTAATGTCAAAAGTAAGCGGTTGGATGGATTTTCTTCAAAAGGCGTTTTTCTTTTTTCGTTCAGAGCAGAGCAGTGAACAGAGCTCGAACTTGTTCCAAACTGATCTAGCTCTGAACAGTGATATGTTTTTTAAACAGACTTGAACCACACAAATCAGAATATATTTTCATTTTAACCATAAAAAGCAATAAACCATAAGAAGTAATATAACAAAACTACCCTTTTTTGTACACATATACACGCTAGATACTTTCTTTCGCAACTTAATTGTATCTGGTTATTTTTTCTTCTCTTCACATTTTCCTTCTTGACACACATGACATTTGGAGCCCTCATTAATTTACTCACATGCTCAGTCGATTATTTAAGAGAACATCGAGTGCGATCTCTACATGTTCAGAACGAAAAAAGAAACATACATTTAGAGCTCTGAATGATCTGAGTTAAAGAAAATCACAAACAATTTTTTTTACAACTCAGACACTGCTCTGAACTAAAAAAGAAAAACGCTTAAATTTGATACATACCTACTGTTTTTGCGATAATATGCCCATATGTTTTTTTTATTTTTTGTTAACCAAAAATAACGGTACCTGCCATACATTTTTTTAGCCAAGAAGGTAAATTAGTTTTTGTCAAAAACGGCTGCAACGATTTTTATAAAAAAAATTAGTTCATCAATCAAAAAAAAAGTTTTTTTTTAGATTTTTAATGAGTGAGTTTAATCGATAATTCTAAAACCTGTCACTGAATTTTTTGAAATTAAAATGTTTTTTTTTCAGGTTTTTTTCCTAAAAATGTTTTCAAAATTGTATACATACATATTTCTCTGATACATTCATATATTTTTTTTAATGTCTTGTTTACCAAATATTACACAATTAATTGTACTAAGAACTTGGGTAAATTGTGCCTATAAACCTGCCTAAGGAAAACTAGACTACCTACCTTCTAGCAGCATCAATGATTAGCTACATTAAAGTTGTTAGCTGCAAGAGCAAGTTCGTACGATCTAGCCTCGTGCATTTTATGAAATTAGTCAGAAGTAGTAAGGCAGCTATGCAAGGAACAATTAATTAAGGTTAGTTAACTGTCTACCTGATCGTTGGTAATAAAAACAAATATTATGAGAGGAGCTAGAAGCCATCACTTATCGACTGAAATATATGTATATGTACATTTTGATACGTGAAACAAAATTGGCAATGTTAATCTGATTATCGGTCATTTGACAAATGAAAGAGATTAAAAAACTACCAAATTATAACAGTTGTTCACCATTCAAAGCCCGAAACAATAAACGCGATTATCTAAAAAAAAAAAATATGGGTATACTCGAAGTATACTCACCGGGCGGGCGGATAATAAACAATACTTGTTTAAACAGAACTGTTATAAATTGGAATGGTTTTATTCACTTCCTGTTGAAATAGAACCTGTTCTCCGTCACTTATCCGAGTTTTAATATACTTCAAATTCATACTCCACCAGGCGTTATTTTTGACCATATAATATTAATACTATTTTTATTTCTAATTTAAATTTGTTGTTGTGCTTCTTACTTGACTGTTTTCAGTTTAAAAAATCCTATGATACGCATACATTTTTTTAACCAAGAATTCGCTCTTTTTTTATCTAAAAATAATTATGTACGCAAAAAATCTTGTCCTACTTTAAACTTGATAACAGGAACAAAAAATCAACCCAAACCAGAAATGATTCATTTGGAATTCAGAATTATGTATATTTTTTTAATAAAAAAATAACGTAGTTTTGTTTACGTAAAACTAAATTTAATTAGATATTCTGATCATATATCAAGTTCTTGAATAGATAATATGCTTTTCTGTAAATGTCAGAAACTCCCAAATAGGAAACAAGTTCTCGTGAGAATATAGATTGAATATTTTAATGACTGTGACTGTGAAGAATTTCATAATTGGGAATTTAATAGAACAGATCTAGTTGTGCATTTTGTTTTGCAAAAATATATAGACAGTGCAATGAATAATTTTAATAAAATTATTTCAGCATTCCTATTAATATTCTAATTTTCCCAAATGACATTCTTGATTCGTGATACGCGCTTCACGACATTTTCGGATTCGATACTAAACTCAAGCTTTTGCCTTTATTTTCAGAAGAACTACCATTCAATTTTGGCTGCCTAGTTCCCCAATTTGTCAAAATTATATATATGCATATATACATATGTATAATTCAAAATCCATCTTAATTCGAATTCCATTAAAACGCAGAACATTGTCTATTCATTGATTCATTACCATTTATTAATTTGGTTGAGTTAGATTTTCGAAACGGTGTCCCATCTTTAATTTATTGTTTTCAGATTTGCTCTCAGACAAATAACCTTGGTTAGATTATGTTGAAGTGGCAGTCAGCGTTGCAGCTGACGCACTAGGACCATAGAGTTGGTCCCTTGTGATACCACATTAATCCTGAGATAAACTCCTGAAGAATTTGGAGCTCCTAATGAAGCGTAAGAGACTGTAGATGTATATTTTGCTTATATCGCTGAGATCATCGAAGAAAAAGTCTCCAAAATGTTGCTTACGTCATTCAGATAGAGCAGGGCATATACATAGAAGATGAGGAATAAATTCCACCTATTCTTCGTCCATGCAGCTTCTGCAAAAATTATTTGAAGCCTCGTTGCGTGCTTGCCTATGAGGCAGTGTTCGGTTATTACACCAATTATGGAGCTGATGTGCAATTTGCTTACGGGCAATCACCTAAAAAATATTAAAAAATTAAAAAAAAAAAACTAAATCTTCTTAACATAAGTCTTAATCTTTATTTAAACTCAATACCCCAAAGCCCAAGAACAATTTATTTTTACTTCTTTGTAAAGAAATTCATAATATTGCCCTGTTTCGTTTTCGGAGCTGGCATCTTGCTCTCGGCTTCCTTCTTTTTCGTCGCGCTCGTTGATTTCGGTGATTCCTTCTTAATTTTGGACGGAGATTTCATCTTCACTGGAGTTGGATTGGGTTTTCTAGGGGCTGACTTCTTCTTGGGTTTTTTTGTGACAATAAACCCATCTTCGTCCATGAATGTCTCGGATTTCTTTGGCTCCTCTTCAGACTCTGACTGTACTTCTATTGACTGCTCTTTAA
This sequence comes from Philhelius pedissequus, assembly GCA_910595825.1. Classification (NCBI taxonomy): domain Eukaryota; kingdom Metazoa; phylum Arthropoda; class Insecta; order Diptera; family Syrphidae; genus Philhelius; species Philhelius pedissequus. The sequence goes on along the minus strand of OU343161.1, from coordinate 243,966,995 downwards.
CATCGGCGACTTCTTTACGCTCGATCTTAACTTCTGGGCCGGCATCTTCGTCATCGGAATCGATAATGCGACGACGTTTGTTGCTTGTCGTTGGTGCATCATCATCATCGTCGTCTGTGAGTACCTGGCGCTTCAGAGCATCTAAAGCTTCTTCATCGTCGGATGAGGATTCCTCGAACAAGTTGACGGAGACATCTGCCGCTGCTGGCTCTTCTTTGATCTTTATTTGTTCTTTCTTTTTAGGGGCTGGTGACTTGGCCTTATCATCGTCTCCCTTCTTTGTAAGGAAGTTTGTTAAGCCTTTGTTGGAGGGTTTGGAGTCTGATTTGCTTTTCGTTTCAGTAGGAGACTTTTTGGCAGCTGCAGTGGCTTCCTGTTTCTTAAACATTGCTCCCAGTGGGTTGGTTTTCTTCTCTGGTTCTGTCTTTGGGCTCTTCTTAGAAGCTGCTGCTTCCTGTTTCTTGAACATAGCCCCCAGAGGACCAGATTTGTCAGTTTTTTTCCCTGGTTCGGGCTTCTTTGGTGTACTTGTCTCTGGAATCGTCTTAGTAGCAACCGCTGCTGTAGCTTCCTGTTTTTTGAACATCGCTTCAACACCCCCTCCACTCTTCTTCGTTGTTGCTGCTGGTTCTTTTGTGACACCATTGGAACTTGTTCCATTAGTAATTGGCAGCAACGCACGACTAATTGGCACATCACGCACCACCAAACTATCTAACTTAATAGACTTCTGTTGCAATGGAACAAATTCCGCTGCAGGCGACTTGGACCCGCCAACAATCTCTGCACTGTAAAGCATGCTTTTGGCATCTCTTAGTTGTTCTTTCTTCTGACTCAATTTGTCATCGCCAACCAAAGTAATTACCTCATCTGCAGATTCTAATTGCCGTCCATGAAGAAGAAATATCTTCTCGAATTTCTTGCCTTTCTCCTCTTCGGTGGCGAGAAATTCTTGAACAGTTTTTGCAATTTCCTCCAACACTCCACCGTATTCATCAAGCAAATTGGTGACTTCCACTTTGCGATTGAAATTGATTAAGCAATTATCTAAATCGCTTGTTAGTATTTTTGTCGACATGTTTAATACAATAATTATATGAAACAACAAGAAACAGTTTATTTTAAAATTAATAATTACAAACAAAATAAATCGAAATCCCGCTCACGTCTTTTCGCGAATGACTTTTCCAGCAAACTGTCAAATACAGTTTGACAGATTGTGTAGTCAGCGATGTGCGGAGAATATGTGGATGTGAAAACAACTGTGGTGTAATTTCGAGGTGAATAAAAATGTTAGTGCTCAGTGTATAACAGATTGGTATAACATAAAAAGACGTTATTTTTTGAATTTTCATATTGTGGGAAATATTAATACAAACTGCCTTGTTTGAATTCAAAATGGATTCGTGTAGGTAATGTAGTCAAATTTAAAGCGGAAACTACTGAAATGTAGTGTAATTATAGGCGTTATTATTTGAAAGTTGGATTTTGTGGTAGTTCGAAAATACATTACGGAAATGTGAAATTTAAAAGTTTTATTATACTTATGACAAATTCATTGCAAAACGTATTATGGTCTGATATTGGTTTCAGGATTGTTTCCATTTTAGTATTATCGTTATAATTACAGTAAATTGGTGGGTCGACATCTTTTGTGCAGAGTTAATTTGTAGTAAAGGGCTAGAGTTCAAAAAAAATTATCACAGAGAATATCCTATATTGAGAAATTGCTTGTCACGAATGCCATTTAGATTTGATAATTAAGTGTAGGTCCACTACATTCCTGCTAATTAACAACACACACATTAATTCTGTTTCTCTGAAATGTTTTGCCAACCAAGCCTACCAAAATTATTTGGCTGTCAGGTGTGACTAGATTATGAATGAAGATGTCACTAGTTCTGTTCGCGTACTATTAACAACTTTTAGACAGCACATGAACAGATCTATTTCAAATGGTTCTGAAATTAGTTTTTTTTAAATGATTTTGTTTTTGCTCAAATAGTAGACATCGATTTAATGTTAAAAATTAAATATACCTTCACAGTAAAAGAAATATACTTTTTGACAGCAAATTTTGTTCTCTTTCTAAACCATTTGGACTTACAAAAAACACACCTTTTTGTATACCATTTATGTTAGTTTAAAAGTAATTTCCATGTAAAATACAACAACAATTCCGCTAAAGTTATAACTGTTATATATTATTGCATAGTCAATCCTAAATAGTGTTTCTTGCCATAAATTTTAAGCTAACATAAAGATAAAGTATACAAAAAAAAACAAGTTTTAAAAATAGAATTAACGTGCCGTCTAGAATTCATTCACACTATTTGGCAGTTTAAGCCCGAGTTAAGCTAAAATGTTTCAAAACTTAACTCGAGTTTAACTCAGATAATTTCATGTTGAAAAACTGGGGTTAAGAAAATATATGGTTGTAATCAGAAATATCCTAAAAATATACAAATTTACTAAATTTCTATTTGTTTTTAGTTTATAGGTAAAAGATGCTCATGCATTAGAATATCTTTATTTAAAAAAAATATTTAAATTTAAACTTGAACATTTTTTTCTTTTATTTTCAGAAATAAATCGTCAAAGCTAAGTAAAATCAATGGGACTAATAAATAAAAAACCAGCGGGACAAACAAATAATATACATATATATCCTTTGACAAACCAAATTTTTGGCAGAAAATAATAAACGAAAAATTACTCTAAATGAGGACGAAAAAGCAAATAACCTCGCGTGGTTATCGTAAAACAAATGAAAAATTTAAAAACTCCCAAGGGGCTCGACTGAAACGCTCAATAACTAAAAGCTGAAAATTCTTCCTTTAACCCGTCAACGTCGTTTGCCTCTTTTTCGAATAAAATATATAATAAGCAACAAAAACAACACCAGCACTTTTGAGATATAAGATATAAATATTTTAACTTGCAACACGAAAAAAAATAGACAGAAACCTCAGAATATTAAAAAAAAATAATAGACACAAATTCACGGAGGCTATTTAACGAATCTAACCAATTAATATATTTTTTAAATTGTAAATTAACTCTTAAACACACACGTATCTCTTAAGTGTACTTAAATAATTCAAATATTATTGTTTGTTCAACAAAAACCGCACAAGAATTTCGAACTTCAAAAATCAAGAATCCATTAAAAAGTCTTAAGAAAATGTTCACCAGGCGAAATTGGCTGCTGCGATGCAGTATTATCATCAACGTGGCCGTAATATTATACCTTGGCAGTCATGTGATGATTGGCGGTGGAAGCAATTTCTCAACGGGATCGGCGTACATAATCCAAGATGAAGCGCCAAAAGCTCAGCATTTGGAAGGTGTTGCGCCGCCCTTCAAAGGTGAACAAGCGAATGTGAGGGAACCCTTATCACAACAGGTAAGAACCGAAAAAAATAAAATTAATCCTAGAAGACTTAATTTTTTTTTCCAAATATAGGATCAAAGCCCTCAGTCAACTTCTGAGGACAAACCTCAGCAGCAACAGCGCCAACAACAAACACAGCCCCAGCAGCTGCAGCAGCAGCAGCCGGAAGAAGACGAAGCTCCGGCGGCAGTAGGAAATGATGGTCCCACACCGGAGCATCCTCTAATTCTCGAACTTAAAATGATTCCTGACAAGAAAATCTCAGAAGCACCGACTGATTCAACACTAGATGCAGGTGGCATTCAAGAGTCTAGCTCGTATGTTAATAATTCCAGTCCCGATGGCTATATGGTGACCGGTGATGAAAAAGACTTCGATGAGAGACTGCGCTCGCTGCTTAAATGCCATGAACGGGATTACAAACCGGTGACACTCCAGCGAGGTGATTTTTGGGTGCTGCAGAATTATGTGCGGGCCGAACATGGTGAACTTAAGTGCCATGAAACTATTACTTATACTACGCACGCTGATTACACATTTTTGGATAATCTTATTCCATTGCTTGAAAGGTTAGTTGATTATTTAATTGATTGATAATATTATGAGCAGAGTGGAGACACGAGATCATGAATTTTCACCACTTTAGCTAAGAAACTGAATACCTCAAATATTAGAATCCTTAAATTAGGTTAGAATGTCAGGCTTTTCTTTTGAAGAGGGGCACACATTTTTAAAAATAAGTTAAAAATCTGTGCACCTGTAGAAATTGACATTTCAAATTTTTCATCGAAAACCATATTATTTTCCCGGTATAGGTACAAATTAAAATATATATATGTATCCACAATTTTTAATAAATAAAATTATACTATATATATAAATAAAATTCAACTAATTCCCGGAAATCGCATGCCCTTTTAACCCTCTACGGGGCCGCATAAACTCTACTTTTTTGCCAGACTGTCCAACTGTTGGCATTCACCCAGTCGAGTCCATTTTTAAATTGAAAATTCAATACCATTGGAAAAATTGATAGATAGCAAAGTTAAAAAATATTCGCCAGCGTATTCCGAATAAAAGTCAACAACCAGGCACGCATGCCAAAGCAGTAGGTATGGGCTTTTTATGGTTTCTTTTAAATAAAATCAATTTACTTATACATTATGAATTCTATAATTCAAATACAAGTATCTAAGCTCCACCTACCCACCTACAACCTAAACAAGCCAAAAATAATTTAACCATTAAACCACAGATGGAGAAAAAGTTCAGGTAAACAGAGACAGATTAAATGAACCGAGTTGCTTCTTAGTATTAAGCCAGTATTATACCATTTTCGATTGTATGAGAATTTTTTTTGGCGAAAAACACATACAATTTACAACATTCCTACAATTCATGCAGGGGAAGGGGAGCCAGGGTATTCCCCATTCTCGGTACGGCTAAAGAACAACTGGACACCAGGCGAACATGAACTGTAGCAATGTTGTACATTGGATTTTTTTTCCCGCCTAAAATCATGAAATGAACCAATACATTCTTAATCATACCGAGGGCAAGAGATCAGCTTAGTTCATTCGATCTGTCTCTTTTTCACGCAATCATTTTCCCCAGCTACTCCTGCTTTTGTTACATTTGATTGTGTTTGTTTGTTTATTATTATTTTTTTTTGGTTTTGGCTTAAGGCGGAGGTTGATGAAAGCCATACATATTTGTTTATGAATTATGCGCCACTAAGAATGCATTAGTAAATGCAAATGATAGATAAACGATCACTTTGAAGGTGTGAGTGAATTGTGTGTTCTGTGCTTTGGCTTTGTGGGTGACGAGCGATGATAAAAATGGTTACCACTTACAAAAATTAGTTAACTTCAGCAGTTTTAATTTTAAGTTAGGCATTTTTGTTAAAATTAAAGTAGCTACGTACCTACATAGAATTTCGGTTCTACTATAGTATATCGGTTCTACTATAGTAGATCGCAATATATTGCGATCTTCAAGATTATGGTCATTAAATGATGTTAGAGTGTCAGGCATCTTTATTTAAGAATGTTAAGGTATCAACATTTTCAAGGGGATTTTTGGGAACGTGCACATTTTTCTAGGGTACATCTGTACAAATTGACATTTCAAATTTTTCATCGAAAACCATATTATCCCTGTATATTTGAGTATTTAAGTTATGTATTTACCTATGTACAATTTTTAATAAAAAGAAATAAAATTCAATTAATTACAAGGAATATAGATCCAGGATATTGTTATCAATGTTTTTTGTTTTTGACGAGACAAGCAAAATACCAATTTATATAAGAGTTATATTATAACAGTTGTTAAGTCTTAAAGGAGCTATTTTAACAAACAACTAATTCCGGAAGTTAAATGCCCTTTTAACCCTACGAAGCCGCATACCTACTGTCCTACACTATCCAAATGTACAGGCACGTCCATTTTTTAAATCGAAAATTCATTTCCCTACCTACAAGATTTGTGAAAAAAATTGATTCTGCAAGTTTATTAAAACAAATATTCACAAATAACCAGGCTCGCATGCGAAAACAGTAGGTATGTGCTCTTATATTTTTCTTTTAAATGGCGTAAAGTTTACTCATATATTATTAATTCTATAATTCAAATACAAGTACCTAATCTCCACACACCCACCTACAACCTAAACAAGCCAAAAATAATTTAACCATTAAACCAGAGATGGAGAAAAAGTTCAGGCAAACAGAGACAGATTAAATGAACCGAAAAACACGTACAATTTACAACATTCCTACAATTCATGCAGGGGAAGGGGAGCCAGGGTATTCCACATTCTCGGTACGGCTAAAGAACAACTGGACACAGGCGAACATGAACTGTGGCAATGTTGTACATCGATTTTTTTTCCCGCCTAAAATCATGAAATGAACCAATACATTCTTAATCATACCGAGAGCAAGAGATCAGCTTAGTTCATTCGATCTGTCTCTTTTTCATGCAATCATTTTCCCCAGCTAAGCTTGCCTATTGGCTACTACTCCTGCTTTTGTTACATTTGATTGTGTTTGTTTGTTTATTATTATTTTTTTTTGTATTTGGCTTAAGGCGGAGGTGGGTGAAAGCCATACATATTTTTGTATGAATTATGCGCCACTAAGAATGTATTAGTAAAAACAAATGATAGTTAGACAAACGATCACTTTGAAGGTGTGAGTGAATTGTGTGTTCTGTGCTTTGGCTTTGTGGGTGACGAGCGATGATAAAAATGGTTACCACTTACAAAAATTAGTTAACTTCAGCAGTTTTAATTTTAAGTTAGGCATTTTTGTTAAAATTAAAGTAGCTACGTACCTACATAGAAATTCGGTTCTACTATATTGCGATCTTCAAGATTAATGTCACTAAATGATGTTAGAGTGTCAGGCATCATTATTTAGGAAGGTTAAGGTATCAATATTTTTAAGGGGATTTTTGCGAACGTGCACGGTTTTCTAGGGTAAAAATCTGTAGGTACATTTGTACAAACTGACATTTTACTCAAATCATAAACCAGTGATTTTGAGATTTAAAATTATTGCAACAGTGATATACCTATAGCAGACATTAAGTGATATGTATATTTTTGTTGATAGATTTTTCACTTTATCCATCTGATGAAATTTCATTTGGTAAAAATCATGAAAAAAAATCACTTAATGTTAAGGTATCAATATTTTCAAGGGGATTTTTGGGAACGTGCACATTTTTCTACTGTACATCTGTACAAATTGACATTTCAAATTAAATATTAATATTAAATTAATTAATTAAATATTCGCCGCGCTTGCCGCGGTTAGGTAGCTACTTTAATAAACAACTAATTCCCGGATGGTAAATGCCCTTTTAACCCTACGGAGCCGCATACACTCTACTGTCCTACACTGTCCAAATGTACAGTCACGTCCATTTTTTAAATCGAAAATTCAATGCCCTACCTCCAAGATTTGTGAAAAAAATTGATTCTGCAAGTTTATTAAAAAAAATATTCACCAATGGAAAGCCAACAACCAGGCTCGCATGCGAAAGCAAAGCAGTAGGTATGTGCTCTTATGTTTTTCTTTTAAATGGCGTAAAGTTTACTCATACATTATTAATTCTATAATTCAAATACAAGTACCTAAGCTCCACACACCCACCTACAACCTAAACAAGCCAAAAATAATTTAACCATTAAACCAGAGATGGAGAAAAAGTTCAGGCAAACAGAGACAGATTAAATGACCCGATTTTGATTGTATGAGAATTTTTTTTGGTGACAAACACATACAATTTACAACATTCCTACAATTCATGCTGGGGAAGGGGAGCCAGGGTATTCCACATTCTCGGTACGGCTAAAGAACAACTGGACACCAGGCGAACATGAACTGTAGCAATGGTGTACATTGGATTTTTTTCCCGCCTAAAATCATGAAATGAACCAATACATTCTTAATCATACCGAGAGCAAGAGATCAGCTTTGTTCATTCGATCTGTCTCTTTTTCATGCAATCATTTTCCCCAGCTAAGCTTGCCTATTGGCTACTACTCCTGCTTTTGTTACATTTGATTGTGTTTGTTTGTTTATTATTATTTTTTTTGTTATTGGCTTAAGGCGGAGGTGGGTGAAAGCCATACATATTTTTGTATGAATTATGCGCCACTAAGAATGTATTAGTAAAAACAAATGATAGTTAGACAAACGATCACTTTGAAAGTGTGAGTGAATTGTGTGTTCTGTGCTTTGGCTTTGTGGGTGACGAGCGATGATAAAAATGGTTACCACTTACAAAAATTAGTTAACTTCAGCAGTTTTAATTTTAAGTTAGGCATTTTTGTTAAAATTAAAGTAGCTACGTACCTACATAGAATTTCGGTTCTACTATAGTATATCGGTTCTACTATAGTAGATCGCAATATATTGCGATCTTCAAGATTATGGTCATTAAATGATGTTAGAGTGTCAGGCATCTTTATTTAAGAATGTTAAGGTATCAACATTTTCAAGGGGATTTTTGGGAACGTGCACATTTTTCTAGGGTACATCTGTACAAATTGACATTTCAAATTTTTCATCGAAAACCATATTATCCCTGTATATTTGAGTATTTAAGTTATGTATTTACCTATGTACAATTTTTAATAAAAAGAAATAAAATTCAATTAATTACAAGGAATATAGATACAGGATATTGTTATCAATGTTTTTTGTTTTTGACGAGACAAGCAAAATACCAATTTATATAAGAGTTATATTATAACAGTTGTTAAGTCTTAAAGGAGCTATTTTAACAAACAACTAATTCCGGAAGTTAAATGCCCTTTTAACCCTACGAAGCCGCATACCTACTGTCCTACACTATCCAAATGTACAGGCACGTCCATTTTTTAAATCGAAAATTCATTTCCACCTACAAGATTTGTGAAAAAAATTGATTCTGCAAGTTTATTAAAACAAATATTCACAAATAACCAGGCTCGCATGCGAAAACAGTAGGTATGTGCTCTTATATTTTTCTTTTAAATGGCGTAAAGTTTACTCATATATTATTAATTCTATAATTCAAATACAAGTACCTAATCTCCACACACCCACCTACAACCTAAACAAGCCAAAAATAATTTAACCATTAAACCAGAGATGGAGAAAAAGTTCAGGCAAACAGAGACAGATTAAATGAACCGAAAAACACGTACAATTTACAACATTCCTACAATTCATGCAGGGGAAGGGGAGCCAGGGTATTCCACATTCTCGGTACGGCTAAAGAACAACTGGACACCAGGCGAACATGAACTGTAGCAATGTTGTACATTGGATTTTTTTTCCCGCCTAAAATCATGAAATGAACCAATACATTCTTAATCATACCGAGAGCAAGAGATCAGCTTAGTTCATTCGATCTGTCTCTTTTTCATGCAATCATTTTCCCCAGCTAAGCTTGCCTATTGGCTACTACTCCTGCTTTTGTTACATTTGATTGTGTTTGTTTGTTTAGTATTATTTTTTTTGTATTTGGCTTAAGGCGGAGGTGGGTGAAAGCCATACATATTTTTGTATGAATTATGCGCCACTAAGAATGTATTAGTAAAAACAAATGATAGTTAGACAAACGATCACTTTGAAGGTGTGAGTGAATTGTGTGTTCTGTGCTTTGGCTTTGTGGGTGACGAGCGATGATAAAAATGGTTACCACTTACAAAAATTAGTTAACTTCAGCAGTTTTAATTTTAAGTTAGGCATTTTTGTTAAAATTAAAGTAGCTACGTACCTACATAGAAATTCGGTTCTACTATATTGCGATCTTCAAGATTAATGTCACTAAATGATGTTAGAGTGTCAGGCATCATTATTTAGGAAGGTTAAGGTATCAATATTTTTAAGGGGATTTTTGCGAACGTGCACGGTTTTCTAGGGTAAACATCTGTATGTACGTTTGTACAAACTGACATTTTACTCAAATCATAAACCAGTGATTTTGAGATTTAAAATTATTGCAACAGTGATATACCTATAGCAGACATTAAGTGATATGTATATTTTTGTTGATAGATTTTTCACTTTATCCATCTGATGAAATTTCATTTGGTAAAAATCATGAAAAAAAATCACTTAATGTTAAGGTATCAATATTTTCAAGGGGATTTTTGGGAACGTGCACATTTTTCTACTGTACATCTGTACAAATTGACATTTCAAATTAAATATTAATATTAAATTAATTAATTAAATATTCGCCGCGCTTGCCGCGGTTAGGTAGCTACTTTAATAAACAAATAATTCCCGGAAGTTAAATGCCCTTTTAACCCTACGTAGCCGCATACACTCTACTGTCCTACACTGTCCAAATGTACAGTCACGTCCATTTTTTAAATCGAAAATTCAATGCCCTACCTACAAGATTTGTGAAAAAAATTGATTCTGCAAGTTTATTAAAAAAAATATTCACCAATGGAAAGCCAACAACCAGGCTCGTATGCGAAAGCAAAGCAGTAGGTATGTGCTCTTATGTTTTTCTTTTAAATGGCGTAAAGTTTACTCATACATTATTAATTCTATAATTCAAATACAAGTACCTAAGCTCCACACACCCACCTACAACCTAAACAAGCCAAAAATAATTTAACCATTAAACCAGAGATGAAGAAAAAGTTCAGGCAAACAGAGACAGATTAAATGAACCGATTTTGATTGTATGAGAATTTTTTTTGGTGAAAAACACATACAATTTACAACATTCCAACAATTCATGCAGGGGAAGGGGAGCCAGGGTATTCCACATTCTCGGTACGGCTAAAGAACAACTGGACACCAGGCGAACATGAACTGTAGCAATGTTGTACATTGGATTTTTTTTCCCGCCTAAAATCATGAAATGAACCAATACATTCTTAATCATACCGAGAGCAAGAGATCAGCTTAGTTCATTCGATCTGTCTCTTTTTCACGCAATCATTTTCCCCAGCTAAGCTTGTCTATTGGCTACTACTCCTGCTTTTGTTACATTTGATTGTGTTTGCTTGTTTATTATTATTTTTTTTTGTATTTGGCTTAAGGCGGTGGTGGGTGAAAGCCATAAATATTTGTTTATGAATTATGCGCCACTAAGAATGTATTAGTAAAAACAAATGATAGTTAGACAAACGATCACTTTGAAGGTGTGAGTGAATTGTGTGTTCTGTGCTTTGTGGGTGACGAGCGATGATAAAAATGGTTACCACTTACAAAAATTAGTTAACTTCAGCAGTTTTAATTTTAAGTTAGGCATTTTTGTTAAAATTAAAGTAGCTACGTACCTACATAGAATTTCGGTTCTACTATAGTATATCGGTTCTACTATAGTAGATCGCAATATATTGCGATCTTCAAGATTATGGTCATTAAATGATGTTAGAGTGTCAGGCATCTTTATTTAAGAATGTTAAGGTATCAACATTTTCAAGGGGATTTTTGGGAACGTGCACATTTTTCTAGGGTACATCTGTACAAATTGACATTTCAAATTTTTCATCGAAAACCATATTATCCCTGTATATTTGAGTATTTAAGTTATGTATTTACCTATGTACAATTTTTAATAAAAAGAAATAAAATTCAATTAATTACAAGGAATATAGATCCAGGATATTGTTATCAATGTTTTTGACGAGACAAGCAAAATACCAATTTATATAAGTGTTATATTATAACAGTTGTTAAGTCTTAAAGGAGCTATTTTAACAAACAACTAATTCCGGAAGTTAAATGCCCTTTTAACCCTACGAAGCCGCATACCTACTGTCCTACACTGTCCAAATGTACAGGCACGTCCATTTTTTAAATCGAAAATTCATTGCCCTACCTACAAGATTTGTGAAAAAAATTGATTCTGCAAGTTTATTAAAACAAATATTCACCAATGGAAAGCCAACAACCAGGCTCGCATGCGAAAACAGTAGGTATGTGCTCTTATATTTTTCTTTTAAATGGCGTAAAGTTTACTCATATATTTTTAATTCTATAATTCAAATACAAGTACCTAATCTCCACACACCCACCTACAACCTAAACAAGCCAAAAATAATTTAACCATTAAACCAGAGATGGAGAAAAAGTTCAGGCAAACAGAGAAAGATTAAATGAACCGATTTTGATTGTATGAGAATTTTTTTTGGTGAAAAACACATACAATTTACAACATTCCTACAATTCATGCAGGGGAAGGGGAGCCAGGGTATTCCACATTCTCGGTACGGCTAAAGAACAACTGGACACCAGGCTAACATGAACTGTAGCAATGTTGTACATTGGATTTTTTTTCCCGCCTAAAATCATGAAATGAACCAATACATTCTTAATCATACCGAGAGCAAGAGATCAGCTTAGTTCATTCGATCTGTCTCTTTTTCATGCAATCATTTTCCCCAGCTAAGCTTGCCTATTGGCTACTACTCCTGCTTTTGTTACATTTGATTATGTTTGTTTGTTTATTATTATTTTTTTTGTTATTGGCTTAAGGCGGAGGTGGGTGAAAGCCATACATATTTTTGTATGAATTATGCGCCACTAAGAATGTATTAGTAAAAACAAATGATAGTTAGACAAACGATCACTTTGAAAGTGTGAGTGAATTGTGTGTTCTGTGCTTTGGCTTTGTGGGTGACGAGCGATGATAAAAATGGTTACCACTTACAAAAATTAGTTAACTTCAGCAGTTTTAATTTTAAGTTAGGCATTTTTGTTAAAATTAAAGTAGCTACGTACCTACATAGAATTTCGGTTCTACTATAGTATATCGGTTCTACTATAGTAGATCGCAATATATTGCGATCTTCAAGATTATGGTCATTAAATGATGTTAGAGTGTCAGGCATCTTTATTTAAGAATGTTAAGGTATCAACATTTTCAAGGGGATTTTTGGGAACGTGCACATTTTTCTAGGGTACATCTGTACAAATTGACATTTCAAATTTTTCATCGAAAACCATATTATCCCTGTATATTTGAGTATTTAAGTTATGTATTTACCTATGTACAATTTTTAATAAAAAGAAATAAAATTCAATTAATTACAAGGAATATAGATACAGGATATTGTTATCAATGTTTTTTGTTTTTGACGAGACAAGCAAAATACCAATTTATATAAGAGTTATATTATAACAGTTGTTAAGTCTTAAAGGAGATATTTTAACAAACAACTAATTCCGGAAGTTAAATGCCCTTTTAACCCTACGAAGCCGCATACCTACTGTCCTACACTATCCAAATGTACAGGCACGTCCATTTTTTAAATCGAAAATTCATTTCCCTACCTACAAGATTTGTGAAAAAAATTGATTCTGCAAGTTTATTAAAACAAATATTCACAAATAACCAGGCTCGCATGCGAAAACAGTAGGTATGTGCTCTTATATTTTTCTTTTAAATGGCGTAAAGTTTACTCATATATTATTAATTCTATAATTCAAATACAAGTACCTAATCTCCACACACCCACCTACAACCTAAACAAGCCAAAAATAATTTAACCATTAAACCAGAGATGGAGAAAAAGTTCAGGCAAACAGAGACAGATTAAATGAACCGAAAAACACGTACAATTTACAACATTCCTACAATTCATGCAGGGGAAGGGGAGCCAGGGTATTCCACATTCTCGGTACGGCTAAAGAACAACTGGACACCAGGCGAACATGAACTGTAGCAATGTTGTACATTGGATTTTTTTTCCCGCCTAAAATCATGAAATGAACCAATACATTCTTAATCATACCGAGAGCAAGAGATCAGCTTAGTTCATTCGATCTGTCTCTTTTTCATGCAATCATTTTCCCCAGCTAAGCTTGCCTATTGGCTACTACTCCTGCTTTTGTTACATTTGATTGTGTTTGTTTGTTTAGTATTATTTTTTTTGTATTTGGCTTAAGGCGGAGGTGGGTGAAAGCCATACATATTTTTGTATGAATTATGCGCCACTAAGAATGTATTAGTAAAAACAAATGATAGTTAGACAAACGATCACTTTGAAGGTGTGAGTGAATTGTGTGTTCTGTGCTTTGGCTTTGTGGGTGACGAGCGATGATAAAAATGGTTACCACTTACAAAAATTAGTTAACTTCAGCAGTTTTAATTTTAAGTTAGGCATTTTTGTTAAAATTAAAGTAGCTACGTACCTACATAGAAATTCGGTTCTACTATATTGCGATCTTCAAGATTAATGTCACTAAATGATGTTAGAGTGTCAGGCATCATTATTTAGGAAGGTTAAGGTATCAATATTTTTAAGGGGATTTTTGCGAACGTGCACGGTTTTCTAGGGTAAACATCTGTATGTACGTTTGTACAAACTGACATTTTACTCAAATCATAAACCAGTGATTTTGAGATTTAAAATTATTGCAACAGTGATATACCTATAGCAGACATTAAGTGATATGTATATTTTTGTTGATAGATTTTTCACTTTATCCATCTGATGAAATTTCATTTGGTAAAAATCATGAAAAAAAATCACTTAATGTTAAGGTATCAATATTTTCAAGGGGATTTTTGGGAACGTGCACATTTTTCTACTGTACATCTGTACAAATTGACATTTCAAATTAAATATTAATATTAAATTAATTAATTAAATATTCGCCGCGCTTGCCGCGGTTAGGTAGCTACTTTAATAAACAACTAATTCCCGGAAGTTAAATGCCCTTTTAACCCTACGTAGCCGCATACACTCTACTGTCCTACACTGTCCAAATGTACAGTCACGTCCATTTTTTAAATCGAAAATTCAATGCCCTACCTACAAGATTTGTGAAAAAAATTGATTCTGCAAGTTTATTAAAAAAAATATTCACCAATGGAAAGCCAACAACCAGGCTCGTATGCGAAAGCAAAGCAGTAGGTATGTGCTCTTATGTTTTTCTTTTAAATGGCGTAAAGTTTACTCATACATTATTAATTCTATAATTCAAATACAAGTACCTAAGCTCCACACACCCACCTACAACCTAAACAAGCCAAAAATAATTTAACCATTAAACCAGAGATGAAGAAAAAGTTCAGGCAAACAGAGACAGATTAAATGAACCGATTTTGATTGTATGAGAATTTTTTTTGGTGAAAAACACATACAATTTACAACATTCCAACAATTCATGCAGGGGAAGGGGAGCCAGGGTATTCCACATTCTCGGTACGGCTAAAGAACAACTGGACACCAGGCGAACATGAACTGTAGCAATGTTGTACATTGGATTTTTTTTCCCGCCTAAAATCATGAAATGAACCAATACATTCTTAATCATACCGAGAGCAAGAGATCAGCTTAGTTCATTCGATCTGTCTCTTTTTCACGCAATCATTTTCCCCAGCTAAGCTTGTCTATTGGCTACTACTCCTGCTTTTGTTACATTTGATTGTGTTTGCTTGTTTATTATTATTTTTTTTTGTATTTGGCTTAAGGCGGTGGTGGGTGAAAGCCATAAATATTTGTTTATGAATTATGCGCCACTAAGAATGTATTAGTAAAAACAAATGATAGTTAGACAAACGATCACTTTGAAGGTGTGAGTGAATTGTGTGTTCTGTGCTTTGTGGGTGACGAGCGATGATAAAAATGGTTACCACTTACAAAAATTAGTTAACTTCAGCAGTTTTAATTTTAAGTTAGGCATTTTTGTTAAAATTAAAGTAGCTACGTACCTACATAGAATTTCGGTTCTACTATAGTATATCGGTTCTACTATAGTAGATCGCAATATATTGCGATCTTCAAGATTATGGTCATTAAATGATGTTAGAGTGTCAGGCATCTTTATTTAAGAATGTTAAGGTATCAACATTTTCAAGGGGATTTTTGGGAACGTGCACATTTTTCTAGGGTACATCTGTACAAATTGACATTTCAAATTTTTCATCGAAAACCATATTATCCCTGTATATTTGAGTATTTAAGTTATGTATTTACCTATGTACAATTTTTAATAAAAAGAAATAAAATTCAATTAATTACAAGGAATATAGATCCAGGATATTGTTATCAATGTTTTTGACGAGACAAGCAAAATACCAATTTATATAAGTGTTATATTATAACAGTTGTTAAGTCTTAAAGGAGCTATTTTAACAAACAACTAATTCCGGAAGTTAAATGCCCTTTTAACCCTACGAAGCCGCATACCTACTGTCCTACACTGTCCAAATGTACAGGCACGTCCATTTTTTAAATCGAAAATTCATTGCCCTACCTACAAGATTTGTGAAAAAAATTGATTCTGCAAGTTTATTAAAACAAATATTCACCAATGGAAAGCCAACAACCAGGCTCGCATGCGAAAACAGTAGGTATGTGCTCTTATATTTTTCTTTTAAATGGCGTAAAGTTTACTCATATATTTTTAATTCTATAATTCAAATACAAGTACCTAATCTCCACACACCCACCTACAACCTAAACAAGCCAAAAATAATTTAACCATTAAACCAGAGATGGAGAAAAAGTTCAGGCAAACAGAGAAAGATTAAATGAACCGATTTTGATTGTATGAGAATTTTTTTTGGTGAAAAACACATACAATTTACAACATTCCTACAATTCATGCAGGGGAAGGGGAGCCAGGGTATTCCACATTCTCGGTACGGCTAAAGAACAACTGGACACCAGGCTAACATGAACTGTAGCAATGTTGTACATTGGATTTTTTTTCCCGCCTAAAATCATGAAATGAACCAATACATTCTTAATCATACCGAGAGCAAGAGATCAGCTTAGTTCATTCGATCTGTCTCTTTTTCATGCAATCATTTTCCCCAGCTAAGCTTGCCTATTGGCTACTACTCCTGCTTTTGTTACATTTGATTATGTTTGTTTGTTTATTATTATTTTTTTTGTTATTGGCTTAAGGCGGAGGTGGGTGAAAGCCATACATATTTTTGTATGAATTATGCGCCACTAAGAATGTATTAGTAAAAACAAATGATAGTTAGACAAACGATCACTTTGAAAGTGTGAGTGAATTGTGTGTTCTGTGCTTTGGCTTTGTGGGTGACGAGCGATGATAAAAATGGTTACCACTTACAAAAATTAGTTAACTTCAGCAGTTTTAATTTTAAGTTAGGCATTTTTGTTAAAATTAAAGTAGCTACGTACCTACATAGAATTTCGGTTCTACTATAGTATATCGGTTCTACTATAGTAGATCGCAATATATTGCGATCTTCAAGATTATGGTCATTAAATGATGTTAGAGTGTCAGGCATCTTTATTTAAGAATGTTAAGGTATCAACATTTTCAAGGGGATTTTTGGGAACGTGCACATTTTTCTAGGGTACATCTGTACAAATTGACATTTCAAATTTTTCATCGAAAACCATATTATCCCTGTATATTTGAGTATTTAAGTTATGTATTTACCTATGTACAATTTTTAATAAAAAGAAATAAAATTCAATTAATTACAAGGAATATAGATACAGGATATTGTTATCAATGTTTTTTGTTTTTGACGAGACAAGCAAAATACCAATTTATATAAGAGTTATATTATAACAGTTGTTAAGTCTTAAAGGAGCTATTTTAACAAACAACTAATTCCGGAAGTTAAATGCCCTTTTAACCCTACGAAGCCGCATACCTACTGTCCTACACTATCCAAATGTACAGGCACGTCCATTTTTTAAATCGAAAATTCATTTCCCTACCTACAAGATTTGTGAAAAAAATTGATTCTGCAAGTTTATTAAAACAAATATTCACAAATAACCAGGCTCGCATGCGAAAACAGTAGGTATGTGCTCTTATATTTTTCTTTTAAATGGCGTAAAGTTTACTCATATATTATTAATTCTATAATTCAAATACAAGTACCTAATCTCCACACACCCACCTACAACCTAAACAAGCCAAAAATAATTTAACCATTAAACCAGAGATGGAGAAAAAGTTCAGGCAAACAGAGACAGATTAAATGAACCGAAAAACACGTACAATTTACAACATTCCTACAATTCATGCAGGGGAAGGGGAGCCAGGGTATTCCACATTCTCGGTACGGCTAAAGAACAACTGGACACCAGGCTAACATGAACTGTAGCAATGTTGTACATTGGATTTTTTTTCCCGCCTAAAATCATGAAATGAACCAATACATTCTTAATCATACCGAGAGCAAGAGATCAGCTTAGTTCATTCGATCTGTCTCTTTTTCATGCAATCATTTTCCCCAGCTAAGCTTGCCTATTGGCTACTACTCCTGCTTTTGTTACATTTGATTGTGTTTGTTTGTTTAGTATTATTTTTTTTGTATTTGGCTTAAGGCGGAGGTGGGTGAAAGCCATACATATTTTTGTATGAATTATGCGCCACTAAGAATGTATTAGTAAAAACAAATGATAGTTAGACAAACGATCACTTTGAAGGTGTGAGTGAATTGTGTGTTCTGTGCTTTGGCTTTGTGGGTGACGAGCGATGATAAAAATGGTTACCACTTACAAAAATTAGTTAACTTCAGCAGTTTTAATTTTAAGTTAGGCATTTTTGTTAAAATTAAAGTAGCTACGTACCTACATAGAAATTCGGTTCTACTATATTGCGATCTTCAAGATTAATGTCACTAAATGATGTTAGAGTGTCAGGCATCATTATTTAGGAAGGTTAAGGTATCAATATTTTTAAGGGGATTTTTGCGAACGTGCACGGTTTTCTAGGGTAAACATCTGTATGTACGTTTGTACAAACTGACATTTTACTCAAATCATAAACCAGTGATTTTGAGATTTAAAATTATTGCAACAGTGATATACCTATAGCAGACATTAAGTGATATGTATATTTTTGTTGATAGATTTTTCACTTTATCCATCTGATGAAATTTCATTTGGTAAAAATCATGAAAAAAAATCACTTAATGTTAAGGTATCAATATTTTCAAGGGGATTTTTGGGAACGTGCACATTTTTCTACTGTACATCTGTACAAATTGACATTTCAAATTAAATATTAATATTAAATTAATTAATTAAATATTCGCCGCGCTTGCCGCGGTTAGGTAGCTACTTTAATAAACAACTAATTCCCGGAAGTTAAATGCCCTTTTAACCCTACGTAGCCGCATACACTCTACTGTCCTACACTGTCCAAATGTACAGTCACGTCCATTTTTTAAATCGAAAATTCAATGCCCTACCTACAAGATTTGTGAAAAAAATTGATTCTGCAAGTTTATTAAAAAAAATATTCACCAATGGAAAGCCAACAACCAGGCTCGTATGCGAAAGCAAAGCAGTAGGTATGTGCTCTTATGTTTTTCTTTTAAATGGCGTAAAGTTTACTCATACATTATTAATTCTATAATTCAAATACAAGTACCTAAGCTCCACACACCCACCTACAACCTAAACAAGCCAAAAATAATTTAACCATTAAACCAGAGATGAAGAAAAAGTTCAGGCAAACAGAGACAGATTAAATGAACCGATTTTGATTGTATGAGAATTTTTTTTGGTGAAAAACACATACAATTTACAACATTCCAACAATTCATGCAGGGGAAGGGGAGCCAGGGTATTCCACATTCTCGGTACGGCTAAAGAACAACTGGACACCAGGCGAACATGAACTGTAGCAATGTTGTACATTGGATTTTTTTTCCCGCCTAAAATCATGAAATGAACCAATACATTCTTAATCATACCGAGAGCAAGAGATCAGCTTAGTTCATTCGATCTGTCTCTTTTTCACGCAATCATTTTCCCCAGCTAAGCTTGTCTATTGGCTACTACTCCTGCTTTTGTTACATTTGATTGTGTTTGCTTGTTTATTATTATTTTTTTTTGTATTTGGCTTAAGGCGGTGGTGGGTGAAAGCCATAAATATTTGTTTATGAATTATGCGCCACTAAGAATGTATTAGTAAAAACAAATGATAGTTAGACAAACGATCACTTTGAAGGTGTGAGTGAATTGTGTGTTCTGTGCTTTGTGGGTGACGAGCGATGATAAAAATGGTTACCACTTACAAAAATTAGTTAACTTCAGCAGTTTTAATTTTAAGTTAGGCATTTTTGTTAAAATTAAAGTAGCTACGTACCTACATAGAATTTCGGTTCTACTATAGTATATCGGTTCTACTATAGTAGATCGCAATATATTGCGATCTTCAAGATTATGGTCATTAAATGATGTTAGAGTGTCAGGCATCTTTATTTAAGAATGTTAAGGTATCAACATTTTCAAGGGGATTTTTGGGAACGTGCACATTTTTCTAGGGTACATCTGTACAAATTGACATTTCAAATTTTTCATCGAAAACCATATTATCCCTGTATATTTGAGTATTTAAGTTATGTATTTACCTATGTACAATTTTTAATAAAAAGAAATAAAATTCAATTAATTACAAGGAATATAGATCCAGGATATTGTTATCAATGTTTTTGACGAGACAAGCAAAATACCAATTTATATAAGTGTTATATTATAACAGTTGTTAAGTCTTAAAGGAGCTATTTTAACAAACAACTAATTCCGGAAGTTAAATGCCCTTTTAACCCTACGAAGCCGCATACCTACTGTCCTACACTGTCCAAATGTACAGGCACGTCCATTTTTTAAATCGAAAATTCATTGCCCTACCTACAAGATTTGTGAAAAAAATTGATTCTGCAAGTTTATTAAAACAAATATTCACCAATGGAAAGCCAACAACCAGGCTCGCATGCGAAAACAGTAGGTATGTGCTCTTATATTTTTCTTTTAAATGGCGTAAAGTTTACTCATATATTTTTAATTCTATAATTCAAATACAAGTACCTAATCTCCACACACCCACCTACAACCTAAACAAGCCAAAAATAATTTAACCATTAAACCAGAGATGGAGAAAAAGTTCAGGCAAACAGAGAAAGATTAAATGAACCGATTTTGATTGTATGAGAATTTTTTTTGGTGAAAAACACATACAATTTACAACATTCCTACAATTCATGCAGGGGAAGGGGAGCCAGGGTATTCCACATTCTCGGTACGGCTAAAGAACAACTGGACACCAGGCTAACATGAACTGTAGCAATGTTGTACATTGGATTTTTTTTCCCGCCTAAAATCATGAAATGAACCAATACATTCTTAATCATACCGAGAGCAAGAGATCAGCTTAGTTCATTCGATCTGTCTCTTTTTCATGCAATCATTTTCCCCAGCTAAGCTTGCCTATTGGCTACTACTCCTGCTTTTGTTACATTTGATTGTGTTTGTTTGTTTATTATTATTTTTTTTGTTATTGGCTTAAGGCGGAGGTGGGTGAAAGCCATACATATTTTTGTATGAATTATGCGCCACTAAGAATGTATTAGTAAAAACAAATGATAGTTAGACAAACGATCACTTTGAAAGTGTGAGTGAATTGTGTGTTCTGTGCTTTGGCTTTGTGGGTGACGAGCGATGATAAAAATGGTTACCACTTACAAAAATTAGTTAACTTCAGCAGTTTTAATTTTAAGTTAGGCATTTTTGTTAAAATTAAAGTAGCTACGTACCTACATAGAAATTCGGTTCTACTATATTGCGATCTTCATAATTAATGTCACTAAATGATGTTAGAGTGTCAGGCATCATTATTTAGGAAGGTTAAGGTATCAATATTTTTAAGGGGATTTTTGCGAACGTGCACGGTTTTCTAGGGTAAAAATCTGTAGGTACATTTGTACAAACTGACATTTTACTCAAATCATAAACCAGTGATTTTGAGATTTAAAATTATTGCAACAGTGATATACCTATGGCAGACACTAAGTGATATGTATATTTTTGTTGATAGATTTTTAAATTTATCCATCTCATGACAGTTTTATTTGGTAAAAAACATGAACAATTTTAAAAAATCACTTCAAAAATGTTAATTATTGTTTTTTTTTTTTTAAATTCTAATTAAAGATGGAATGCACCAGTAAGCATAGCCTTACATGCGCCCGGCACTGATTTTGCGCCAACTGTAAATTCGATAAAATACCTAAGAGACTGCCTGCCCGAAAGTAACCTCGTTCGACAATTTGTCACATTTCATATATATTTTAGTACGAAACATATCCCCAAGGCTGTGCCCAAAAGTGATCAGGTACTTAGTGCAGCCTATAATTGTACCATACCACCGCCATTTTTTAATTTATCTGGCGGTCATCTGTATAAGACACAAAAGAAACTACTCTATCCGGTAAATGTTGGCCGGAATATTGCACGTGATGCAGCTTTGACACATTTTATATTGGCAAGTGATATAGAACTGTATCCGAATCCGGGATTGGTGAAAAAATTCTTGGAAATGATTGCGAGAAATGAGGCGTATCTGCATCGAAAGGCGCCAAGGTAAGATTTTGCATTGTATATAAATTGTTAACTGTTATTATTGTATCTGTAATAGAATTTGACGTCTTAGTTTCCCATATAGTTCATTGGCAGATAATAAAGTTATGTGAAATAGTAAAAACGAATAAATCGCTAATATTGATTTAAAATTCGGCTCGGCAAAAATCGTTTTATATTCTTTAATACATATGTCAAAATATATTTTTCCGTTTTCTTAAGTTATCAAGTCATAAAGTATAAAACCGATGATCGAGCTCGACCACAGTATAGTCATGTTTTTCAAGCCTAAACGAATTTTACGAAAAATAACAACAACGGGAATAAGTGATGACATGACACACATTATCGATAACAAGGATATGTTAACCTTCCGATTTCAACAGTAACTAAGGTTCAATGAAGTTTAAGAATGTATAATACTATCACAGATTACAACGATGAATAATGATTGAACGAGAGTTAGAAATCGGTTGGTTGAATTCTTGAACAAGGAGAGCAGTGCTGAACCAAGGTTCAAATGTATGCACAACTTGCCTTTAGTATGTATTGGCGGTGTATTACCAAGTAAACTTTTTTGGTACAATACCTTTCGCGCTTTATTATAATCGAAAAATATATGACATTTTGTTTTTTACAAGTCTTTTCGAATTCGAACGAAATTTCGACCTTCGAATAAGTGATTCTGTGACAATTGTTAATGATTCGAATATTCATTCCAATGATTGAATTGCCAATACTAAATTTGTCGTGAAAAGAAAAAGAGAACTTGGGATTCGCAGTGAATTCAAACTTCTGCATGGTTAGTTGAAATCGAAAAGAGTTTAACAGAATCTACGATGAACATAGAATTTCTACAAATTTTGCAATTTTTGTAATAATATCTTCGCGATTGAATTTAAATTTATAAAAATTCGCAGTTCTGAACAACTAGGTATATGGTACAGGCCTAATATTTTTTTTTTCATTTCTTCACAGAGTTTTTCCTCTATCCATTTTTGAAGTGGAAAGTTCAGCCGCTGTACCAAGAGACAAAACCGAACTACAAGAACTACTACGACTTGGCAAAGCCATTCCATTCCACAAACGAGTGTGTTCCAGTTGTCATGGAGTGCCTAAATCAAAAGAATGGATGGCTGCCAATGAAACAGAAGAATTAGGCATATTCCATATTGGCAAAAGAGTTGGTTACTTTGTTCATTGGGAGCCAATTTATATTGGAACAAATGCTGATCCTCATTATGATGAGCGATTAAGTTGGGAAGGCAAAAGTGATAAAATGACTCAGGTAAAATATATGGAAACATTTTGAAAAAAAAAAATTTTAATAAAATATTTATTTTTTATAGGGATATGCACTCTGTGTCCTCGATTATGAATTCCATATATTGGATAATGCATTCCTAGTCCATAAGCCTGGTATTAAAGTTCTGAAAAAGGATCCCCGACGTGCCATGTTAGCGGGAAAAACAAATCAGCTAATTAAAAAAATAATTTATCCTGAATTAAGAATAATGTATGGCCAACGAAAAGGATGTGCGGTATAGTAATTATGATAAATATCCTTTTTTCCTTCCTCTTCAAAGAATGATAAAGAAGAAAAGACTTAAATTAGATACGAGTAGACAAATTAGTAAAAAAGGATATTTATCGGAGATCATTAAGAATTTACTAAGTAAACTTATCTGATTTTTTTTTTTAATATAAGTATATAATATATATATATATATATATGTATATTAATATTATTACACACATACATATGTATTTAAAAAAAAATAAGTATACCTAACTATATAAAAATACTGACATGCTCAACACACATGCATGAAATATTTGTCATTCGTTTTTTAATTTAAATTTTAGTTTTTTTAGATATGTAGATATATATAAAAATATTTATTTAAATAAGCATTATATAGAAACTACTTATATATCTATATACCTTTGTATTATGATGATGGGAACCAACACTTATAGAGTATAAATATGCGTGTGTGTTTGTGTAGTAATCGTGATTTGTTATAAAATAGTTCGTTCTTTGTTTAATTATTATTTTTTTTTTATAAATAAAATGTACATGTACTATGTTTTTGTATTTCTTGTGTAAACGTTTTTTTTTTTTCATTATTAGAAATCTTACAATGCCTATTAATATAAATATTTTATGTTTACTTAGAGCTAAAAAAAAACATTAAGAATTTGTATAAATTCCTGATATTTTTCTTTAATTATTATAATTGTATTATATTGTACTGCAAGATAAAAATGTAATTGTTTTTATATTAAATGCGAAAGTGGTTTTGTATAAGTTATGAAATGGACAACAACAGTGTTTGGAATAAATACTTAAAGTATTATACTTTCAATATTCGTGAGTAGTTTGAAGTAAGCATATATTTTGTTTGTCAATTATTTGTACATTAGATATTGTCTTAATTCAAATCTATGTTTTGATATTCATAAACGTCAAGTATTTACGCATCGATTTGGCAGCACTATTTTTTTTTGCTAAAGATGTTGATTGCTTATTTGTTTGATGTTGAAAAACGCTTTGTTGTTTTTTTTTAGTGATGGACATAGTACTATTGATAACTTTAGTTGATAAGAAATAAGTAGAGACACATCTTTAAGAGAAATCATACATTTTTTTTAATTCATTTTCATTCATGCATATTTCTCTACGCATTTTGTTTAATTTTGTTTTTATTTTCGCAGTGATGCAAAATGTTTGCGTTTATGAATGTTTGATGAAAAGCGTCATTCCTACAGTAATGCGTTTTTGAACTAATTCCGTGTGTCAATTGGGCTAAATAATTTTTGACACATCGTGGTGAAAAGTAAATTGTTTAGTCAAAAATTATCCTGCTTTGTGGAAGTTTTGCGATTTTTTTATTCGGTTTCTTCTACAAAAAACTTTATGAAATAAATACAAAAAACAAGCCATTTGCCTATTTGTAAATATTTAAAAATAATAATTTATTTAAGAGAGATCTGAAATAGAACATAATGAAATGTTCACAAATAAAAAATCAATAATGAATTGGGAGTAGTATTTTTGCAACCTCAGAAAATGTTTCCTAATCGACACAGCTAAATTTTTCATCGCACTCATGAATGTCAAAAATGTATCCTTGGCAAATATTTAGCCCAACTGAAACACTTTACATTATAGTGCTCAACTTTTTTGGTAAAGTGAATTCAAAACATGCTTTTCACATTCGTAAACAAGCATCGATGTATTTTTTTTTTCATTTTTTCATCTCATTTTTACTATTAAATTATAGTTTTCGGTAAGGGTTCCTCACTTCTCTAATTATCTGATATCCTATTACATTCCAAAAATCTTAATTTCTCCATCACTTACATGTAAAAGATCCACGAATATAGACTTCAATATTAAACGCCGAATAGTAAAATAATTCCAGAAAGAACGTCACATTACTGACCCCATTTTAATTATTTAAAAAAACACCCTTTATAAATTCCCAATACGATCTGAAAATCATATTGATAGTTATCTTATGCAATGAAGTCAAATTGCACGTGATTCCGCAAAAAATAACCCCGATTTCCAAAAATATTGCATTTATTTGAATTTTGTATTTTATTACTCGAATATCTATTTCCAAGACTTTTAGGCCTTCAGAGATCTACATATGCTTCTTAAATTACTCACAGGCTTGTTAATAAATAAAAATACTTCCTATACATACTTTAACAAAACAAATAATATCTATGTATCTATCAATGTTGTAACTTATAAACTCTTTTAATATTTCATATCATAATAAATTCGTTGTAATGTATAAAACAAAATTTACATACATATTTTCTAATCACCATAACTTTCTCTTTTTTAACTCTATTAAAAGAACTACGTCTATGTATTTTAGGTTTAATTTAAATTTGTACATTTGTATAGCTTCATATTATTTAATGCCCTTTTGTCGCATGAATGTTGTTTTCCTTATGTATTCGTAACATAATAAAACTAAAATTAGGAAACAAATTGTATTTTGAAGAAAAAATAACAAAAGCTTTTAAAGCAATAAAAAAAATAATTATCTGTATTTTCTTACTAAACAAAAACAACACCATTTCATACTGTTCTAATACTGTCTTTTTGTAATATTTAAAAGTTTTCTACTCAGCTTTTTTGTTTTGTGTTCGACAATATATGTCTTATTTCTCCGTGTATATCAGTTTCTCCTCAAACATCACATTTTCAAAAATACATTATACAATTTGATATTAAGCACAACATGCTATAAAAATCAAAGGCTTAAAATACAAATAATGCTCTTTTCTATTCTCTTAAGCTAATAAATACAAATATTTAAAAAAAAAACAACAGATTTATTACTATTTGGCCATATGTCCAACTCAATTAAATACATCACACACTATAAAACTAAAAACAATAATACAAAATAATGCAAACAAAAAACTGCTTCCCTAGGAAAAGAGCTAAAGTTGAATTAAATAACAAAAAAAAATAAAAACTATCCTAAAACTAACCCAGACAAAACTACAAAATAATGGAACATTTCAACTCAAAATAAATAATAATAATTTAAATAACAAAAAAAAACTTAATACTTAAGTGAAAAAGTGATATATCTCTAGGTCTAAGAATTAAATATATAAAAACAAGAAAGAACATTTTTATCAATTAAAAATGATTTAAACAAAAAAAAAACAAAGAAAAATACATATTTTCTAGAAATACAAATAAATTATATGCATAAATGATAAGATGAAAATTAAAAAAAAGAATATATATATAAAAATAACATAGGGAAACAAATTGATGAGTAAATTTAATTATAAATAAAAAAGAGACAAAAAACATAACAACATATGGAACAAATTAGAAATAAATAAATTCAATGTTAAAACAAATTATAATTTTAATAATAATAATAATAATAATAGTTGTTAGGTAGGAGAATTATGTAATAATTGATTGAACAAATTATTTTTTTTTTAATTATATTTAATTTTATGATTTTAATTAAGATCAGAGTTGATAATGTTAAACATTTTCCTATACCAGGTTGTTAGAGTTTTAATACCAATTAAATTAGTTCACATATTTTGTTTAATTATTAATTCGATTTGATTTAATATTTTGATGTGTTCGTTGTTTTGCCATTATTAAATCATACTGCCTTCCGGACACCATATAATACAGTTTTCTTTTTAAATAACTTCTTCTTATAGCATGTCTATGAATGTACAATTTTTATTTTTAATACGTCAGTCGAAGTTTAAAAGAATAAATATAAATAATTAAATACAAATAAATCAAACAGAAGCCATTACTAATTTAAACTTACATAATTTAAAATCACATTATGGTTTTGTTTTTACGGTTATGTGTTTGATAAACATTTTTTTGTTTAACATTGTGATTCTAATTTTTAGTTTTCAACAATTAGCTAAAATATTTGCGACTATCTGCGAATATTTGAATTTGTTCATATTCATTTGCTTATAATTAATTTACCAACTATTAAATTGTATGTGCAAGCTTTTTAATTTAAACTACTCCTTGAAATTAATATAATTAAAACAGAATATTGTTTAGTTTTTCACGTACGTTTTTGTATGAAATATTTTGATGTTATTTTAAATATTTGTGTATGTGTTGTTTTAATTTGTTTATATTTGGAGGTTACATCCTTTGATTTAAGCTCACTTCAAACTTCGAGTAGGACTATTTCGTTTGCTCCTGTTTTAGCTCTGTCTCTGTGTGGTATGTTCCATCTAGAAGAAATAATATTGAAATAAAGCTTAAAGATAGAAATATATCAATATAGGTCATGCAACTGTCAAAGTTCATAAATACGTAGTTACAGCAAAATTTCAGACAACTACAACTTTCTACTAAAAGCCTAAAATAACACCCGTATTAAAAAAAAACACGATTTATTTGCAACAAGTTATTCATTAAAAAAAACTGTCTGCTATTTGACATTTTAAACCTATTCCTTCTCTAACCCACCGAAGAAGGTGGTTCAGCGAAGGAATTAAGAATAGACATTTGGCAACAATTTACAGAACCAAGGAATACAAAAAACACAGTTCATACATATTGTACTAGATATTCTGCATGAATTTTCGGTCTGACCCTTGATTTTTATTAATTAACAATTTTATTTTAACTCGCTGATTAACCTTAATTGTATGGCTTAGCAAAGTCGTGGATTAGATGTGGAATAAATATTTTTTTCTGAAGCACGATAAACTCACCTTGCAAATACTTTTTTAGCCTTAAACAAAAGATTAGCAAGTACATTACGATTACGACTAATGTCTCTTTAAGTCACTTCTTTAAAACTATGTTTTAAAAAAAAACCAAATACTTCTTTCCTTTCATTTAAACCAATATTTAGTGCTCTTGGGGAATTTATTCCGGTGAAGTTGGGAAACGAACTTCCTTTTTACATACCCATACCTCGACAACATTTAAATCAATATTTTAAAGTTTTTTTTTTATTATTTAAAGCATTTTTGTATATGGAACATAAAAAATTAGTAATGGCTTCTGTTTTACTTTTTTCAATATATAAATAGTAACAATGTAAAATACTCCTTAACAACAACAAATTCTTGACTATAAATGTAGTTACTTTGTAAGTAAAGGCACTTTTTTTTTATTAAAAAACAAATAAATAATATAGCATTTCTTAAACTTAGTTTTAAATTGAGTTTTGTTTTTAAATAGAAAGAAAAAAACTGCTAGTCTACAATATTAAAAAAAAAACAAGTCCTAAATAAAAAAAATGTATGTATTCTCAAAATAAATTTAAAGCATAAAATATGTTTATCTTAAAAAAAAAATTAAATTAAAACAAAAAATAAAGATGTTATCCTACACTGAAAAAAATTAAGTGAAAAGTGCCTTAGATGAAAAAAAAACCATAAAAATGTAAAAAAGCAAACTTAGTACACAAAAAAAATAACATAAATAAAAATTCTTTCAATCCTTTGCTTTTTGGTTAAATTAAAATCAAAAGAAAAACAATATTCTCCAAAGGGAACAAATGTGTTATAGTGTATTATTTTATTTTTTGTTGTAAAAAAAATAAATGGTGTATTTGTATTTTTTTTTTGTTTAAATATTTTTATTTTTTGCAAAATTAACAAAAAAAAATAAATCCTAAAAAAACGGAATAAATTATTATTAAGTTGAGAGTAAAAATATAAATAAATAGTATATATTTTTTCGTTTTGTAATACAGACCAAAATGGTAACATAAATAAAAAGAAAAATAATTAAAAAAGTGTATACAAAGTTTTATTTTGGAAACCAAAAAATCCTAAGTTACCAAACAGATTCATCAATAAATAATTAACGCAGCTGTGCACAAATTTATAAAGGCCCTACCTATTGTACTTTTTTTGCTAGTTATATTTTTATTATTTTGCAACAAAATAAAACGTACAATTTACAATACCCTACAGTAGGGCATGCTTGCCTGGTTTGGAATTTTTCTGGCCGTCTTTTTTTTAATTCAAATTAAATCCAATCAGCCAGGTACCCAGCAAAAGCAGTAGGTATACGAATTTTCTGTTTGCTTTTAAATTTCATAAAATTTACTCACATATTTTCGCAAAAGGGGAACAAAACTTTACAAGTGGGAAAAGAAATGAGAAAACAAAAAGGCACGTACATGAACTGAGCTGCTCAGATGGGGAAATAGACAGTAGATAGTATTGTATTGCAACAAAATAAAATGTAGAATTTACATACAGCCACGCATGCTTGCTTGTGTGAAATTTCATTTTCTGGCATCCTCGTGTATTCAAATTAAATCCAAACAGCCAGGTACGCAGCAAAAGCAGTAGGTATAGGAATTTTCTGTTTGCTTTTAAATTTTATAAAATTTACTCACACACTTTCGCAAAAGGGGAACAATACTTTACAAGTTTATTCAAAGCAAAAAACAAAAACTACGGCTGGAGAAAAAAATGAGAAAGAAAAAAAAGACACGTACATGAACTGAGCTGCTAAGGTGTAGAAGTAGACAGTAGATAGTATTGTACGTGTACCTTCTTTGATTGTTTAAAAAAATTTCAATACACCTACAGCAGCGCATGTTCGCCTGGTAGATCAGTTTGAATCTTCAATTGAATGCCTTGGTTGTGCCTTTTATTTTGAAATGTACAATTTACATACAGCCTTACTCATGCTTTTGCTTGTGTGGAATTTTTCATTTCTGACATCCTCCTATATTCAAATTAAATCCAAACACACAGGTACGCAGCAAAAGCAGTAGGTATAGGAATTTTCTGTTTGCTTTTAAATTTCATAAAATTTACTCACACACTTTCGCAAAAGGGGAACAATACTTTACAAGTTTATTCAAAGCAAAAAACAAAAACTACGGCTGGAGAAAAAAATGAGAAAGAAAAAAAAGCACGTACATGAACTGAGCTGCTAAGATGGGTAAGTAGACAGTAGATAATATTGTACGTGTGTGTACCTTCTTTGATTGTGAAAACAAATTTCAATTCACCTACAGCAGCGCATGTTCGCCTGGTAGTTCAGTTTGGATCTTCACATTGAATGGCTCGGTTGTGTTTGTTTTTTGCCTGTCACCAACCAAAAAAAAAGTACAATTTGCAATACCCCTACCTACCTACGTATGCTTGCCTGGTAGCAGTTTGGAATTTTTCTGGCTTAGTTTTACTTATTTGTTTGTTCGGGATTTTGTTTGCCAGTGCATTTTTAATTCAAATTAAATCAAATCACCAGCTACGCAGCGAAAGCAGTAGGTATGGGACTTTTCTGTTTGGTTTCAAATTTCATAAAATTTATTCACACAGTTTCGTAAAAGTTTAAAGTATATTCAAAAAAAAATTACAATTTACTCCAGAAGTTGTGGGCCGAAAAAAAAATCAGAAAACAAAAAAGTCACGTACATGAACTGGTAGGTGTGTTTTCCTTGATTTTTAAAAATGTTCAATAATCTTACAGCAGTGCATGCTCGCCTGGTAGATTACTTTCGATCTTGAGATTTCTGAGTTTGCTTACATATTTTTAAGTCTCAAACACATTAGTGATCTTCACTAACTCGTCACTGACCAATTTGTTTTTTTTTTTAATTTTTAAATTCGAAATAAAGGCAGTCAACCAGGCACGCATGAGAAAGCAGTAGTTATTAGATTTCTTAGTTTGCTTTTAAATTTCTTAAGACTCACACACACCCATTGTTAGTGCATTGTTAGTATGCAAAAATATCTAAGCTCCACCCACTTCAAGTCAAAACCATATGCAAATAAAATAAAACATTAACATACTCTCAAAAAAAAAAAAAAACAATTACCAGTTGGAGAAAAATGTGTAAACGAAATGGAAACAAATTAAAGGAACTAAGCTGAGCTGCTCTTTCTTTGTATGCGTTTGGTTAGGTAAATTTTACGAAACACACGTTCAGCTTCAGTTGACAGTTCTACTGCTTATGTCCGCCGGGTACATCGGTTTGCATTTTGTTAAAATCAATAATAATTTTTATGGTGTTTTTTTTTTTTTGGTTTTTAAGTGAAAAAGGCACTGTTTGGTTTCTCCGGTAAGTGGTAATTTGCATACCTTGCCTTCGTCTCTGTTATTTCAATGAAAATTAAGATCCACCATTGAATTGATTTTTTTAAAGAAAATTGCAAAGTGTTCCGCCGATTTCGTTTCAAAACAATCGATCTGCAGTTGCCTTGAATTTTTTTTTCTGAAAATAAGATTCGTTTCGAATTAAAACCTTTTTTTTTCTGGACAACATCCGTAATGAATCTCTTTTTTGAGGCAGATTCAAAACAGATTTGTAAACAGATTTTCCACCTTATAATTTTTGTTCAAATGTTGATAAATTAATATTATATTTGAAATTAAAAATATTAAAAACTTTTTAAAACAAAATAGGTATTAAAAAAGTAGAATTTGATTTAGGAATTCTCCCGTGGCTGTACCAAAAACGAAATGACGAATTAATTTATTGAAGATTTAATTTTTTCTAGCTGCAAAGAAACAGTCACAAAAAGAGATTTTCCTGTACTATGAGGAATTTCTTGTTTTATTAGTAAAGTTTTTTTTTAATAGATCCAAATTTTAATGTCGATTTCGTTTCAACAAAAACATCGACTTGCCGTCGATCCGCCGTCAATTTTTTTCTGAAATCAAATTCGTTTCAAATTAAAACCAATATTTTTCTCGAAAAACAGATCCGTATTGAATCTCTTTTGGGAGACGGATTCAAAACGGATTTGTGCACAGATTCTTACACACACTACAATATTTGTTTTGAAGTTTCTCAATTGTTGTGTTGTGAATTAATTTTTATTTTGTGGCAGTGTACAGAAAAAGTAAATTAATGCATTAAAAAATAAAAAAAAATTGTTAAAAACTTCTTGGAAACAAATATTAAAAAAGTGCAAGTGGGTTTAGGAACTCCCCCGCGTCGGAATCGGGAAATTAAAACGAAATAATGATGATTTAACAAGCAACACACAGTCCCAAAAAGAGATTCGGTCCGTAATCGTTCGTTTCAAAGCCAAAAAGTATTGGTTTTAGTAGCGAATCCTAATTATTGAAACGAAATCGACATAAGTATGATCAAATTGGACTGAAACAGAATCGTGCGAACTTTCAAAATCATTTGTTTTTCGTTAGTATGTTTTCATTTTTGCTCCTCCTCTTTTGTTTCAATATGAATAATAATTAATAATAAAATCAAAAATTTACAAAATTTTATTTGCTGATTTTGTAAATTTTTAACTAAAAAAACTTCCACAAATTGTATTATTCTGTTCGTTTTTATTTTGACATCTGTAGTTTAATTGGGCGCGTTCGATAGCATAGCCAGTCCAAGCCGGATTGCTTTGTGTGTGTGTATTATAGTAATGCCTTAAAAAAAACAACTGATGAACGTTTGTCTTTTGTCAAATCCAAATCTCAAACTAGCCAACAATTATTGGCTATTATTGAATTTATTTGCAATACAACCGACTTGACAGAAAATTCGTACTTTGGATAGCCTAGCTATTCCGTATTCGAACGCGAGCATTGACTATTCTTTTTTCTATTCTATTCTGTTTTGAACAAATCTAATTAGGATAGTTGTTTGAAATTTCTCGACAGCCCCAAGAATTGTCATAAAAATCGGGATTTTTCGATTCTGGATGCTATTTGAAGCACTAAATCATAAGTTTGGTATGTCATGATGGCCAACTTATATAGAGTATATTTAATCTAGTAGTTGTAGAAAAACATACTGTAAGAAATATTTGGGAAAATCTTCACCCAAATGACACATACATATGGAAGCACTTTTAATCTTGATATACCTATGTATATAAAATTTCTAAGTTATGCTCGAGTTAAAAATTAAGTTAAAATCTCTGTTTACTCTATAAATCCGCCATTGATTCATAGGCATTTTAGAAAGCACCATTCAACTTCCTAAATACAAAAAAAATATTTTTTTTAATAAATTCACTTAGACGTAAAAATAACGCTGAATATTTGATACGAGTATGGAAATTTAAAAAAAAAATGTTTTAATAATTTTAACTCCACTCCAGTGCAATGGCCAATAGTCAGCTGTCTCTGCATTTGATAGACTATTCTTTCTCTTCAATTCATG
The DNA here is from genome assembly GCA_910595825.1 of Philhelius pedissequus. Taxonomy (NCBI): domain Eukaryota; kingdom Metazoa; phylum Arthropoda; class Insecta; order Diptera; family Syrphidae; genus Philhelius; species Philhelius pedissequus. Next base: position 243,933,112 of record OU343161.1, on the reverse strand, counting down.
TTTTAGTTATGAAACTTGTGATTGGGTTTGAATAATTTTACCTTGGTTTTGATAGGTAGGTGAGTTACCGCACGCCAACATCTTCCTACACTTTCATCAAAGAAAAGTACCTGAATATGTACATTATGCAAATCTACTTCAGAGACGCTTGTTTACGTAACCAAAAAATTCAATTTAGATATAAACAAAGCATAGCGTGGTAACCATAAAGATCTACTCTCTCAGCTTTGGTTTTTATCTCCAAGCGGTAACGACCTGAAATGGATCTTCATGTGGCTTCCACCTAACGTACCATCTCAGATCTCACACATATGTATGTCTCGTTTGCTGAAATAAAACAAAAACTCGTCTTTGATTTTTGGTACCATATGTACAAGCAAAGCAAGCATCAGGTATGCTAAACATTCATTTGAGTGACCTTGACAGTTTTTACCCGAATTACTTGTTTTAAGATGAGAAGTCAATGTTGGTAGAGGGGAATTTACATTTTAATCTCATTTCCATCTCTGGCTTGTGGTATAAGCAGTAAAATATTTCTTTTGTGCGAAATTCATTTCGCTCCATGTTAAATATATTTAAAAATAAATATGAGCATAAATTCCATTTGAATGTAAAAATTTGACCAAAACTTGATGCGGGGTTTTTTAAGGCTGTTTTTAGTTATGTGTCAACCATTTAACAAAAAATAAAACCTACATTTTTCATGAGTCACTATTGATCTAAAATACCTTATTCCGAAGCCTAAACATCGAAAATCTAGAGATCTCTTTAGTTGACATTTAAGCAGACGAAAAAGTGACATTCCTGGGTTGGTTTGTTAGAGTTTTTATCGTGTACCCTAACCTGCTTAACGAAATATTCGAAGATGCTGGAAATTTTATTCATTGCGATCCCAGTTCCATACCGAGCTGAAATTCAATTTCAAGCGACGCGACGTGTTTGGTGTCGCACATACCTACTCAAATAATAATTTTCAATTTATATAAGTTCAACTTAGAAAAAAAAGATAAGACGTAACTTTTCACGCAAATTTAAAACCTAATTAGATTGCATACTGCCGGATTTACACGAGTGACAAATTGCCATTAATTCATGACATTAAACTGGCAAAAGAGTAGTAAAATTAAATCAATATTGATAAGCATTTACACGGGGCAAAATAATGACTGCTTGATTTATAATGACGGTGTGCCATAACTTTCAAAATGGCATCATTGTGCATTTACATGACGCCATTATAATGTCAATATTTAATGCCAGTCTTCTCTGTCATTTTTTAATGACGAAAATAATGACACATTTTCAAACCAATTACACGATTTTGTCAGTAAAGTCAATAAAATTGAAGAAATAATGGCAATTTTTCACTCGTGTAAATCCGGCATTACAATAAGAATGTAATTATTTTTTTTGACAAAAAAGTAATAGGTACGCAAGGCAAAGAAATTATGTTAAAATTACACATTACGAAAAAAAATTTTACTTTCATAACGCAAAGTTTTCTGATTTCGAATTTCAAGATACATATATTCGAAAACTGATCATCCATTTCAAAATTATTTTTTTTAAATAATTTTCGAGCATTATATGGGTTACACATAAATACACAAAATTTCTCAATTATTACAAAATTTTGAGGTTAGAATGCCACGTATTGAAAGCGAAAAGCTACACAGGGAATTTTCGGAAGCCTAATAGCGAGTTTCATTCAAATTTCAAAGATCAGAACTTAAAATCGAGATTTTATCTTTTCAATAAAACTTGTTTACAGATTTAAGATTTAATTGTAGTGTTAGTGAATGGCTGACACACACAATATTTATGTTGACGAGGAAGACGAAGACAAAGCAATCAAAAACTCCACTAAACTTATAAAATCTAAATTGTTAACTTCATTGTCCATTATTATATGTTTAGTTTTTTTTTTTTTTTTTTGAATGTATTAGCACGGACTGCCACAAAGTTCACAACAAATTAATAACAAAATATTTTCCCATTTGATATTTGACAGAAAAACTTTTTACATGTATGTGTGCATTCAGATAAAATCTACCAACTCATCGGATTTTGATCTTTTTTTGCAATGAAACTCTGAAAATTCAAATTGATCAAATTTTTTGACAGAAAGAGTAAATCTTTTCTTAAATGAAACTCTTTAAATGAAAGCTCTTTTGTATCGATAGTTTGTATGGAAATGCCAATTTTTTCTGTCCCTTCTGCCTTTTCTCCAACAAATGTTGTTAATGCCCTAGAGTTTTGAAAAATTCGAACACTTTCATATCCGAAAATCTGAATCATTATGCACTTCTGGATCCAATATTCGATATCCGAAGCAAACAAAATAACGAATAATAAATTTGATGGCGAGATAGCTCAATTCGTCAATCCATTGTCCATTTTCCTGCAATCTGATAAGTTGTCCAGATTATTTCTTTTCTGTCACTTCACTAAGACCATTTTCAACAAAAAAAAAATGATTTCGTCTCATGAATCCACAACAAGCCATTAAAGTTCATATTTAACTTACAAACAAAAAAAAAATTATTCACTAAAATACAGTTGTTTGCTTTGAATCTGGCAAAGGTGATACCTAAACTCAACAGGTGCCATCAGTCGTAGTTCTGCATCCGTGAGTTTAACACACACTATACAATATAAAGGGGTATTTCGCGGAGAAAACCAAAACAAAAAAACTTTAGTTTAGTCCGTCATTTTGGGTGAATTTTAACAAACTTTTCCACCCGTAAATTGTGATATAATATTAAAAAGTTTGCATATAAATTTAATAATATACCATGACGAGGATTTTACTTAATTTTGGATTGTGCTTGGCACTTTTTGGAGCATTAGGTTGGTATAGATGTTAAATAATTTAATTAAGTACATACACCTATAGTTTGATATTAAATTTTAAATCTGTGTAACTTAATCTCTATTAACTTGATACCCTACTCGCGACACACATCAAATTAAGTGGGCAGATGAATTGATTTGTTGGATAAGATTATTTGAGAAAAAGTAAAATCAAACGTTTGACATTAATTAGCATTGATTAATTGATTGGGATGGGTGCAGCAGCAGTTGCAGCCTTGATGGTATTTATTTTCATGCATATTGTTTTATTTTTTGCGAAATAAGTTTGTTTTCGCATAGAGTAATCTTTGTTGCGATAGGTAGTTAGATTTCCTTACGAAATTGAAAGATATAAGTGTGTAAAAAGTGATTGATCTTTAAAAAAAAAATTAACTTTGAATAAAATAAAATAGAATATATTGGCGAAAAATTTTAAACGATTTAGTAATATGTTAAATCATTTTTAGTATGATAGTAGGTTAAAAAGAGGATTTTGCTAATTTTAAACAAGTTTAGTATCGTACTATTTACTTAACATTTTACTAAAGTTAAAATCACAAAATGGCTACTTTATTTTTAGTATCGTACTAAATCCATATGCCACTTTGACATTTACAAACGTCAAAAAGTTATGTTCGCTTACTTTTTTGCACTTTTTTAGGCGTGTTTAGTTGTAGTTTATTAAGAAAATATATTTAGTATGATGCTAGTTAAAAAGTGTTTAAAATTAGGAAAAGATTAGTAAAGTGCTTTAGTATTAGCAAACTGTTAAGTAGTATCGTGCTAAGCCTTTAACATCAGGCTGTTTATAATTTTGCGCCACTAATACCAACTAAAATATTAAAAATGATTATTTTAAAGTTGTGGTTTGAATTAATTGAACTAAATTAAATGAACCCAATTTTTTAAAATTAGGCAAAAACAGGACTGAATTTTCAAAAAATTCAATATATCTTTTTTAATGTATGTGTCGGTGAAATTTAAAGCCTAATTTAATTTTGAAAATTAGTACATAAGGTTAATCGTCAAATATTTTATAACTGTAATTTTTACTAAATTGGTATCCAATCCAAATGGTCTTTTTCAATATTATTTTTACAGTAAAATCTAGTTATAATCTAATCGTGTATACCAGTTCCCTTTGCTACTGAATCGCAATAAAAATACCCGCTTATAGGCACATCCCCTAAGCAAACATCTCGCCTATAAAAAGACATTTTTTCTTTTTATTGTGTATGCTACAGAAATTGTCCTTTAATTTAAATTCATGAACTGAATTAGCTGCTTGTTGTTAATTAAATTGAACTTTTTGTTAGAAAATTGTTTTAAACATGTAAAGTTGCAAGGGCAGCATTTAAATGTTTTTACAGTCATTTTTTTTTTTAAATATCATATTTTATTACTTCACGTAAAAGTCTATATGGTTTCTACTTACGGTCCAATTGGGGTATTTCGCACTTATATACATTATGTACGCCATATATGGCGGTAAATATTTAAAGTATAGTTAATCCCACTTAAAGTCACATAAAGATAACAGTTGTTGTTGACTTGTTCTCCAAAAAAAAGTTGAGGTTACATGCTAAACAAAGTCTGGAAATCTAAAATCTGGTTAGCCTTCAATGCAGTTTTTTAAACAGGATGTGCTCTTATAGTGATGTGCTTATAACTATATAACTGGATATGAGATACTCAAGTACTACAATAATATATAAAAAAAACGAAATTTAAATTGATTTTAATTTTTTTATTTATAAAATTTAAAATTTAAAAATTGTCACATCATTTATTTTATAGCTACGCGTTTCGGAATATATGTCCATCATCGGGCTCTAATTTGAACTTTAAACTAAATTCAAATTAGCTAATGGACATATAGTCCGAAACGCGTAGCTACAAAATAATTCATCGTTGAACCTCAGTTAATCTGAAATCAAGGGTTAAAATTACTTAACCACGGAACAAATATTTTTAAACCAGCCCTCTAATGAACAAAGACATCCACATATGTTAGCCTAATCAATATATGTATTCTATTTGAAGATTGTTTTACTATGGAGAATTCGATTTAGCCATTTGTTGAAAATTTAAAACTTTCGATTTTATTAAAAGTTCTTAAAGTCGAAATTCTCCTTTCATTTCGTGATGGTTGGCAATTTCCAATAACACTTTTAAATTGCCATGAAATTGCTTAAAACAAGCTAATCTTTGTAGGATAAAGGAAGACTGGAATGTCACTGTGCTAAATAAATTCTTCTGCCGCCATAACAATTTCACGGACAGAGCTATAAACGCTCCTACACGCATTAGCATTCATTCGTATTTTCGAATTTCAGAATTTCCATTGTTTAACCGCACTTTACTACTGCGAAATGCAATTTTCCAAACGTTTGCACTCCATCTGAATAAAGTTTGTTAACAATGTGTTTCACAATTATGTGACAGATCTTTTCTTACTAATTGGCTTCTTTGATTCATCTCAATGACAAGCATCACCGCCTTTGTAACACATCATGGTGTATACATGTATTCATCTTGAAATAATAATGTAGGTATATCAGAGAATGAAAAGATCTTTAAAGGTCGACAAGTTTATGAGTAAACTGCTGCTTTGGTGGTGACCTTTGCATCTTAATTTGTTGTTTAAAGATTATTCTAAGCAATAACTAACTATACACACCTACATATAAATTATGTAATAATATTGAGTTGTTAAGACCTACATAGGTACATATATATGTGAATCCTAAAATAAATTTGAATGAAATCTGAAAATTTACCAATCCTAGTAACAAATAATTAATTAATTCATAAAAAATAAAAATAGAACTTAAAAATTCACCCAACCATAACTATATAATAGCAGAAAGATAGACATATTTTTTTAACTGAAAACTTTAAATGGCATTTTGTGTCTAAGACGTTGGTGACTTGTCAAATTGCATATTATAATTTTTAGTAAGTACACGTCAATAAAATAATAAACCTTGTAAATAATTGGTTTGTTTACTCAAACAGTGGAATTTATTGCTACATCATTTGCATGGATAATGTATAAAATATTGTTTATAGAAATTCTCAAACTCGATTTGAAAAATCTCTATTAGAATAATTTTTAAATAAACTAAATTTTAAAACAAGTTTGCAAAAAAAAAATAATCTGATTTAATTGTCTAATATTTTTTTAAATTATAATTAAATTTAAATTGAATAAAAGATATTCAAAAATCTGGTTTAAGTGCCATATACCGATTGGTACAGCGACGCATCTGAATAAATTTACTTCTTACTTAGCCTATTGTGGTTATTATGTAAAAATAGAATGATGATGATAGAGAAGAAATTGATATTAAAGAATTTACAAAACAAATTAATTGACAAAATGAAATTCCCATTTCAAGTTTTTCAATTCTAGTTTTCATTGCGCTTTGTCCAAGGAGCTAGAAAATTCAAACTCTTCTAAAACATGAGATTGATCAGTCGTAAATAAAGGTTAAATTTTATTACACTAATAAAAAATTTCTCGAGAGCAACAACTTTCTTAGTTTCCTACGACTTTCCTTATTCTATACCTACCTACTTAATTTTCTTAATTAAAAAAGTCTAAGTCAAATAATATTTTTTTGACCTCGCTCGCTCGCGCCAAATAAAAATTTACGGCGCAATTCCAAATTTCATGAATCTACCAGGCACGCATGCGAAAGCAATAGGTATTTGACTTTTATGTTTCTTTTTAAATTTCGTAAAATCAAGGCACACATTCTTAATGCTATCATTCTTAAAAAAATATATTTAAGCTCTATCCACCTTCAACCAAATGCAAAAAGAAAGTAATACATGCATAGTAAGGAAACAAATTCAACAATAACAATTAACAGGTGTAGTTGGAGAAAATGTGTGAACGAAAAATAGCCAGATTTGGATGTTAGCTCTTTGGAGTATTGAAGGGACTCCTTTCTTCGTCTACTTTGATTGCCGGAGTAAGTTTTGCTAAAAACTAGTACGACTACAAAATTGTTAGTGCTCATGCTCGCCTGGTATGAAAGTAATAAATATGCCACGTGATTTTTGTTGCTGGTGGAAAATAAATATTTGCGAAAAACTCGTACTCCTACGGTTTATGATCGCCTGGTATAATAAATAATAATTATGATTCGCGTGGGTATTTTTTGTCGCTGGTGGATTTCAAGATTTTTGGAAAAACACGTACGATATCTTACAGCTTATGCTCGCCTGGTATATTGCCGTTTTTTTTTTTGGTCAAGCTTAGAACATTTTTGCTGATCGATTTCAAGTTCATTATAGTTCATTATTTGTGAGGTTTTTAATGCATTAATGCAACGTATCGTCTCCCAGTCCAGCGACAATATAATGTGTGTTCTATCAATGCAATTACGTTTTACTATAATATATTTTATAAAGAAATAATGCTGTGATCTCACACTACTTTGCGCCTGAATAAGACTTGAAATCCAATTTGAATACGGTCTTCAAAATCCGATTTTGTTTCAATCAGGAAATTCGGATGGTTTTAAGCTGGAATATAGACTAATGTTTCTTCCCGAAAATATAAGTAAATTATTTTCTTAAAATTAAACAAACAAAATGTTTTATTAAGAAAATTGTCTATCTAACATACACTGTTGTTCAAATGTCAAAATTAGAAAGAGCAAAGACAAAAGTTTGCCAATGTAACACATTAAATAGGCCTATACAAACTTCAAAGCCAAATAATCTAACGATCATAATTTTTTTTTAAATTGGTAAGATTAATTGAGTTAAAAAAAGAACGAACCATGTACCTGACATTAGTTGGAATGAAAATTATTTAGTTTAAATTAAAGAGGCCAAGTTCAAAATAAAATATTAAATTGAAGTCGAATTTATTGACTTCAAAAAGAAGTTTTACAATAATTTATTTCAAATTGAGTGTCAATCTCAGCATTGAATTTGGCCCCTGGAGTCATTTTCCGTTCTTGTATTTTTTTTTAATCAATTTTAGTACAAAGTGATCTCAAATTAAGTTGATTTAAGTTCTAATTTTGTTTTGATTGTGTGGATCCATTCATTAATGAATGGTGTTTGTTGTTTGTTTTCTATATGTGATTAATAAGTTCACTAGAGCATTTTAGGTAAGATAACTGCAAAGTATCTGTATTAACCTGAATATAATTTCTCTTTTCATTTCAGCACAAGCCCTATCATCCGGTTGCTCTGGAAAGAACGACCGTTTCGGCGTTCCCGGACAATGTGATGCTTATGTTGAATGCGTCAATGGCCAACAAATAGAGATGCTTTGTCCAGATGGTTTGCTTTTCAACGAAAAAAGTACTGGATATCCCTGTGCCTATCCAATCGATGTTAACTGTGAGCAGCGAACTAAACTTCAATCTGCCCAACCAACCGAAGATTGCCCCCATCAATTTGGCTATTATCGTCTAGGTGACAAAAACAACTGTGGTACATTCAAGAATTGTGCCTCCGGTGTGGGACATGTTTTGGAATGCCCTGAGGGATTGGCTTGGAATTCAGAAACTTATCAATGCGACTGGCCGGATCTAGTTCCTGATTGTGATGCTGAAGCCTTTTTGGGTTTCAAATGCCCTCAAGTTTCAAAGTCAAACCTTTTGGGCGACGAAGAATATCGATTTTATATCTCACCAAATGATTGCTCGAAATACTTTATCTGCATCAATGGATCGCCAAGGATAAACAGCTGCGGAGAGGGATATGGTTTCAATCCAGAAATTAATGCTTGTGACGGTTTTGAAAATATCACCTGCAGTGGATCACAGAAGAACGCTGTAAAACCACAAAAAATTAATACTGCAGCAAGTTCATTGCCTCAGAGACAGCAAGCAAATAACTACCAATCTGGAAACAGCTACCAACAACCATCTAAGTTTCAGGCTCAAAAACCCGTCCAATATAGTGGCTTCCAACAGCAACAACCCCAGAGAGGAGCTTATAATCAAGGAGCCTACCAGAAACAACCATTTGGACAGCAGCAATCCTTCCAGAATGCCGGTCGTCCAAACTATGGATAAATTTCATACCTTTTCAATTTGAAATTTTTTTTCAATTAATTTGTTGTTTATTGTAATTTTTGCATGTGTATCGGTATCTATCTAGTCTTTGAAAGCCATAACTCAATAAAAAGCCATTTAATTTGCTTCGAATCGTTTGATGTTTCTTACCAAAGAAAAGTTTATTTACATTTTTTTGATTTCTTTAAATTGAAGTCAATCACATTTCTAAGTTTATCAATTTTTTTCTTGTTGTCAATTTCACTTTATTATATATTAGAAAAAGACATTTTAAGAATAAGTCCACAAGACAAAAATTTATGAATATATAACCCATTTCAGGTATAGATAATTATGAATTTTTGTCTTTTGGACTTATGCCAAAAATATAAGTTTCCCCAAAAATTTTCTAAAGCCTACCATTTGTTTTATATTGTTTCATTTCAGCTACAGCTGCCTTAGATTGCAAGGAAAAAAATGCCAAATACGCTTCCCCAGATCAATGTGACGCCTATATCGAATGTGTCGAAGGTGTTGCCGAAGAGAAACTGTGTCCCGATGGGTTGCTCTTCAATCAGCGTTCTGAACACGAAGGCGATTGCACATATGCCCCATTCTCATCATGTATTGAACCACGAACCCGACTTCAACCAGCTCAGCCGAGCGATGAATGTCCACGTCAATTCGGATTCTATCGCACAGGCGATGCCTCTCAATGCGGACAGTACAAAAATTGTGCTCATGGAGTTGCTTCATTGACCAAATGTCCCGAGGGATTAGCTTTTAACTCAGATACTTATCAATGCGATTGGCCCGACCAAGTGGGTGATTGTGACGCTGAAGCATTTTTGGGATTCACATGCCCTGCAGTGGTTAGGACTGACGAAGAAGTTGCAGCCGAATTTGAGGAAGTCTTACGCTACTATCGCAAACCAGAAAGTTGTCGTCAATATTTCGTTTGTGTTAAAGATCGTCCAAGGTTGTATTCTTGTGGCAAATATTTGGCATTCAATGAAGAATCTGGATTGTGTGATTTCTACACCAAGGTTTCAGAGTGTTATAAGAATTTGAGAGACATAACGCAGATTCCTCAAGTTCAATCTATTACCAAAAGTCTTTTAGATCAAGCAGTATAAATTTTGTCAATGGTTGATGTCATGATATCCTTAAATAAATTCAAAGTGTTCCTTTATGTAAAACAAAAATGTTTCTTGACGATTTAAATTTCTTAATAAATCGAAAATATATTATTTTGTTGCATATGAAAATAAAGAATATTTAGAAAAAAAAACATTATTATGTCTATCTTCTTGAAGTCATTTGAATAATCTTTGAAGTAAGTATAGTAAAATAGTTAGATCCATTAGAAGCGATAGCAGTACAATCAAGCCTCTAAGCGAAGCAGTTGCCGAGAATAGAAAATGAACAGAGCTCTCCAGACTAATCCATATGATCTACAATTACTATGCGTATTGACATAATTTACAATGAGTCAAATAATTGCACCTCAACGCAATCTGACATCATTTAGAGATCTTAATCTTGAGGATCCGACTATTAGACCTGAAAATATGATAAAATTTTAATTTTAACAAAAATAGGTATCTATTTACCTTCAAAATAAAACACTACTGAAATTAACTATTTTCCTTAGTGGTAATCATATTTAATATTTTCTCTCTACCTACATTTTTGTATGCAACATGCAAGTTTTTTTTTCCTTTTCCTCAAATCTTGCATCACACACAAATAAAGGTAAAATACACAGTCAATTCTCAAAAAAAAAATACTTCGCACCTTCGGTTATATAATTTGTATTTGCATTTACTTATGCAGTGGCATATTTCATAAGAAAAAATATTTAAGGGGCCCACCTCCACCCCACCGTAACACAAACGAAAAAAAAACTAATAAACAAACACAGAAAAGCAAAGAAAAGAGACGGATCGAATGATCTCTTGCTCTTGGTATTAATCGGCTTCAATAAGCAATTCACATTTCTACAAATCATGCTCGCCTGGTAATTTCAGTCCTCTTATTAATTTGGCAAATTCTCTTCCATTGTCGTTTCCTCTAACCACCACCGTCGCACCCACAACCTAAGCTCAGCAAAGAAAACGATTAAAAATTATTTGGAATTTGCCTGCTACAAATCATGCTCGCCTGGTAGATTGTGCGCCTGGTAGCTGTGGCAAAAAGCACACCCATTCTAGATGTGTATTGGTTTTATTTCTTCAGTATGCTGTGTGAACAAACACAACATTACTACAAATCATGCTCGCCTGGTAATTTCAGTCCTCTTAATTTGGCAAATTCTCTTCCATTGCCGTTTCCTCTAACCACCACCGTCGCACCCACAACCTAACCTCAACAAAGAAATCGACGAAAAATTCATTGAAATTTGCCTGCTACTGTTTATGATTGCCTGGTAGATTTTGCGCCTGGTAGATTGTGCGCCTGGTAGCTGTGGCAAAAAGTACACCCATTCTATGTATGTGTATTGGTTTCTTATTTTTCAGCCTCTTAATTTCAGTCCCCTTAATTTGGCAAATTCTCTTCCATTGTCGTTTCCTCTAACCACCACCGTCGCACCCACAACCTAAGCTCAGCAAAGAAAACGATTAAAAATTATTTGGAATTTGCCTGCTACAAATCATGCTCGCCTGGTAGATTGTGCGCCTGGTAGCTGTGGCAAAAAGCACACCCATTCTAGATGTGTATTGGTTTTATTTCTTCAGTATGCTGTGTGAACAAACACAACATTACTACAAATCATGCTCGCCTGGTAATTTCAGTCCTCTTAATTTGGCAAATTCTCTTCCATTGCCGTTTCCTCTAACCACCACCGTCGCACCCACAACCTAACCTCAACAAAGAAATCGACGAAAAATTCATTGAAATTTGCCTGCTACTGTTTATGATTGCCTGGTAGATTTTGCGCCTGGTAGATTGTGCGCCTGGTAGCTGTGGCAAAAAGTACACCCATTCTATGTATGTGTATTGGTTTCTTATTTTTCAGCCTCTTAATTTCAGTCCCCTTAATTTGGCAAATTCTCTTCCATTGTCGTTTCCTCTAACCACCACCGTCGCACCGACAACCTAACCTCAACAAAGAAAACGACGAAAAATTATTTGGAATTTGCCTGCTACAGTTCATGATTGCCTGGTAGATTTTGCGCCTGGTAGATTGTGCGCCTGGTAGCTGAGGCAAAAAGTACACCCATTCTATGTATGTGTATTGGTTTCTTATTTCTTCAGCCTCTTAATTTCAGTCCTCTTATTTTGGCAAATTCTCTTCCATTGTCGTTTCCTCTAACCACCACCGTCGCACCCACAACCTAACCTCAACAAAGAAAACGACGAAAAATTATTTGGAATTTGCCTGCTACAGTTCATGATTGCCTGGTAGATTTTGCGCCTGGTAGATTGTGCGCCTGGTAGCTGTGGCAAAAAACACACCCATTCTATGTGTATGTATTGGTTTTTTTATTTCTTCAGGGTTTTGTGAAAACACACAACCTACTACAAATCATGGGCGCCTGGTAATTTCAGTTGAATTTTAGTGAATTTTGCAAATTTTTTTTCCAAACGTGGAAAAAATGAAAAAGAGTATGTTGGATTAAGAGAAATTGTGATTTCGTTGATTATGAGAGGAAGAAAATTAGAATTTGCAACACTCCTACAAATAGGGTGTTTTTTTTCTTGCTAATGTGCAAGTTAGTTTCCTACAGATCATGCTTACCTGGTTAATTTTCTAACTTTGGTTTTGTGGGTTCATAGAAGTCTCCGGTTCAAACCCGGGTATCTTCTTTATGTGTTTTTGTTAACATTTTTCTTTTTTCATAGTCATAGCAGAGCAGAACATGAGCGAACAGCTAGCTAGGAGCCATTTTGAAGTTTCGCCACAAAGTCGTTAATAAAAATCAAATTGTTTTGCGTTTCAATGTGTGTTTATTTAATATATTTATGCATAATTTTAATTTCTTTTCTTCCAAATGTTTTTTGTATATAATACATAAATTACGTAACGGTAATTTTTCCTTATTTTTGTCAAATAGTATGCCAAAGGGTTATGCCAAAGATTTACAATATTAATTCTCATTTCTGGGTTTATAATTTAATTTTAGAACTAAATTTTCAAAATGTCGCAATTTTTTCATGTTTTTTTGTTTGTTTTGTTTTAAATTTTAATTTGAATATCAATTTTTTTGTTGATATTCGATAAATATCATTAAATTAACTGTGAGTTCTTTTTCAATAATCACTGAATATTATTTAAGCTCGAATTTTATCTCAATACAATAATAATTAATAGATTAAAAATTAAATACTAAAAATACTAATATTCACTTAATATAATTTAAAAAAATATTTTTGGCTATAAAAAATAAGAATTACATTTTTAACTATATTTTTTTTTTATTATTTTCTTATTTTTGTTTTAATTGTCAGTTATTATTTTCATTCATTACTAAGGCGATGCTTCTTTCCAATTATTTTGTGAAAAAAAGAGGAACATAGGGTTTAAGGTCTCGAATAATGGAAAAAACGGAATAACAGAATAAGAAACGCCCCATATTTTCCATTTTGTGTTGTTGTTAAATTTTTTTTCTTCTTTAATTCTTGATGTTGTTTGGTAACAGGCAAAAGTGCTTTCCGGATTCGTATATTTTTAAAGGTTTTTTTTTTGTTTTTATTTACAAAGCGTCCAATTTTTTATTTTTTCAATTTTATTTAATAAAAATGATTAATAAATTAATATCAGTCTTTTATACTTGAAGTTATTTATTTTCTTTTTGTTTCGGGTTGAATGTGAGCGATTTGAGAGATACATCTGTAAATTTTGTTTGAAAATTTGAAAATTTATAGCCAAAAATTTTTGCCAAAAATATCATATAATTATAATATGAAATTAATTTTTTTTAGATAAATTTAGAAAATTTTGAAAAAGATTTTATTTCCTTCTTAAATAAGTTTAATTATTTTTTTTTTTTGATTTACAAAATACGAACAGATTGCTTAAAATTAATTTTTGTTTTAATTGATAAACTTAATTTAATTTTGTTTAATTTAATATTTCTTATAGAATAATTGTGTGTTTTGTTTTTAATTATGTTTTTTATTATTTTTATTTCTTTTAAGTAATTGTTGTAATGCACCAGTAGGAAAGTAAATGTTGATATTAAGTTTAATAGTTCTGTTTAATTTGTTTGTTTATTATTTTTTTTTTTTTTGTATTTTTATATTAACTTTAAAAAGTTTCATTATGAATAATCATAAATATGACAATTTGAGGCACTAAAACAGTTTGAAAAATTAATTTATTTCCATTTTATTGTTACAGTAACGAAAGGTTTTTAATTGTTTATGGAGAAAAAGCTATTTAGTTTAGCGTTTCAAAAAAATAAGAGAGATTATTGAAATACAAAATATTAAATGTTTAAACTTGAAATATTATAAGAATTGGAAAAATAAGTTTAAAATTTTGATTTATAATCCATTACCATTGCCACGAATTGACAAGAATATTAATTGATATTGACAAAGTTGTTCAGAAAGAAGTTGTACGAAAATGTGTTCTCAATTCTTAAACTAGAATTACACGGTCACCAAAAAATTTAAAGATTTACGTTAACAGAAAAATTTGTGTCAATGTTCTCGTTAACACATTGAGATTTTTCGTTGACAATAAGGGTAGATGTTGACGTAAGTTTTACGTGTAATTCTAGCTTTATCACTGCAAACGTTTTTCGGTCACTTCACTTTTCTGTGAGAATGAGCTATGATCAATTCTAGTCACCTACGTGATGTCTGAGACAAATCGCATCTGTTGACGAACGCACTTCGAGGGCTGTCACATTTCAATGAAAACTGCAAATTTACCCTTCATCATGTACAGCAATTAAATCATATTATTTTACTAATATCTCCTCCTGTTAAATGTCATCCGGCAAAAAAAAATTGCGACCAAATTTTCTCAATTTATATATGTTATTTTAAAATTAAATCAATTATATAAATATATAATCAAAATTTGAATAACGAGATTAGCTTTTTTTTAAACACCTAATTAAATTAATTTAAAATCATAATAAATCTAAACCATTTACCTTTTCTCCATGTTTTTTTTTGTATTTTGTCTTAAAGTTGCGTTTTTGTTCTCTTGAAATTATATATTTATAATGAAATTAAAGTTTAATATTTATTTTTATTATTAACATCCTTCAAACAAGTGCTTAATAGAACCAATAATTTTAAAAAATTGTCCAAAGTGGATTTTGAAAAATCAAGACTTTTAACTTAGGCCCTTAAAAGAAATCTGAACATTCTTTTGTGGACGTTTATTTATTTCGGTTTATTTGTTTAGGAATATTTCATCATTGCAACTGTGTAGATTTAAGTTGTTTTTAGGAGTATTTTTTTTAATTCTTCTTTATTTTTTGTTTTCTTTTTTGTTAATTTTACTATTCATTTATTTAAATATATAAAAAATACCATTTTTCCACTGTTCAATGTTTATTTTTTTTTGTTTTCTTATTTTGTATTGGGTGGGGCTATATATATTTTTTTTTATATAGATTGTTGTTTAATTAATATAAATCTATTTTTTTGTTTTTGCTTGTTTTGTTTGTCATCTGTTTTAGTACTGATTTTGCTTTTGTTTTAAAGTAATATTCGTTCAGTGAAAATTATAATTAATAATACATTTTTTTTATTTTACTTTTCTTTTACATTTATATGGTAATTAAGGCAACTGTTGTCTTGTTCGGTAATTTAAAAATTAATAACTATTGTGAAGTTTCGTTTGGTTTATTTCCATATATGTGGTTTGCGAGTTTTTGTTTCTGATTACTATTTTTTTGTTGTTTCTCATATAAGTATAACGATTTTTTTGTTTTTTTTTCTTCTTCTTTATAACTTATTTATTTATAATTCTTTATTGCATAATTTTACTCCTAAAAACAACTAAATATTTTTTTTTGTTTTTATTGGTTTTGCAGATATTTTTTGTTTTGTTTTATTTGTGTTTTCAAGGCTCCTTTTTTCATTTTTGTATTTTGTGTGATTTGCTATTTTTTGTTTTCTTTATCTATTTTCTTGTGGTAGGAAATAAGAGAGGGAGAAATATAGTCTAAGTTGTACAAACAAAACAATATACAATACAAACTAAATTAAGTTTCTTAAATTATATTGTTTTGAACATTTTTTAATTACCCAAAAATTTGTCTTATCGAAAATTTTTTTTTTCATTTTTTTTCGTTAAACATTCAGATTGAAAATAAAATTTGTCAATTTAGAAGTAATAAATATGTAAAACTGGCCTCAACATTTTGCATTTTTGCTTTTTTTTTATTTATAATTTAGTTAAATTTAATTTTGTTTTTGTTTTTTAATTTCTTAAAGAATAATTTAAGTTCATTTTTCTTTTAGATTTTTTTATTTCACTTTTGTCTGAATATTTTTTTTTTAGTAGGTATTTACAATAAAATAAAATATGAGAATAAGTAAGTTATAATAATCAAAATAGGAACTGTACAAACTAAAATTAAATATGTATTAAAAAAATTAAAGGAACAATTTTTTTTAAACTTAGTTTAGTGATACAAAAAAAATCATAATGAACTGAAGAAGCGTCTCAGAAGCTTTAGTTTTAAATTTCCTTTTGAGTCTTGTACGACAATGTCCACATACTGCACATAATCCATGGTATACGAGTTGTATACTTCCGTCTTCCTTCTCAAAAAAGCATATTACTCGTAGAGTACAATCTGGGCTGAAGAAAAACGTGATATGGTGGGTAGACAAGATCGAATCAGTTAAGAAGTTTTAAATTGCTTATTAAACCCTGGAAATCCGATAGACAGACAAAAGAAAAGTCACGTAATTTAGACTTCTAGCCTGAAAGAGCTATCGCAGAAAGCTTAGAATAAAACAACTAATACGAAGGAAACTTTTAAAATATTACATTGGACCCCATACAAAATTTTGAAGAGTAGTTTGTTTCCTTCAAAAAAATATGACATTAAATTTTCCCATGAAAAACATATTTACGACACTAATTATTTCCTAGGAAAACTTTCCAGCGGTTACAAGATGTCAGAAAGCAGGACGCTTTGCTCCAAAAACTAAAAAAACATAACTGATTTTTACATAAATAAAAAAAAAAACAAGTCTTATTTAACCATAAACCTCATTAAAAATATAAAATATTTATTTAATAAAAGAATAATTATAAAATTAATAATTTTTAACACAAAAAAATTATCATAATTAAAAAAACTTAAAAATTAATAAATCAAATAAACATATTCTTAATTTCATAGATATTAAGAATTAATAAACATTCAAATTTAGGAACAAACAATAAAAAAAAACATTTTTTCTTTTTTTTTATACAACAAAAATATCAAATTAATCAATTAAATTAATCGTATTTAAAGAATATATGTAAATTAAAATATATTTCAAATTCGTTGTTAAATTAATTTTAAAGATAATACATAACCATTCTAAGTAAATATTTATTTTGTTTTCTATTTCTCTACAAAAATTAACAAAATTTCGATGAATAAACTAACAAAACATAAATTGTGTAAATGTTTATCGAACTATAAGCAAAGAAAATTAGTTAATAATAATTATTAAAAAAAAAAAATAATAAAAACTAATCGTTGTTAATTGCGAGTATACGAAGTAAAAAACAAAATTATTTTTTTAACATTTAAAAAAAAATAAAAGTAGTAAAACAAAACTTTAATATCTATTTGTGTTTCATTCAGACATTTTTGTGTTTTTGTGGAACGAACTTTTTTTTTGTTTTAGTTTCTTTTACTATAATTTTGTATTTCATAAACAGTTTGTTTTATTTTTTTTTTACTTTTTAATTTTGTTTTTTGTTTCAAGATTTTTTTCTAAATAATGATTTAAATAATATCTTTTGTTTTTTCTTCTTTTTTTTTAATATAATCATAAAAGGTAGAACCAATTAATATCTTAAAACTAAAATATGTATATATACATATGTAAGTTATCATATATGTATATATTTTTTGGTTGTCAAAATATATAAATTTTATTTTGTTGCAAGAAAATGAACAAACTTTTTGAAAAAAATTTAACCAAAAGAATAATTCAAAAATATATTCATACATAACTTTTAATGAAATTTCCTTTTTTTACCACCACGTTTCTTTCCGGCCTTCTTCTTTCTCTTATTACTACCGCCACCACTACCTGATAATTTTGGGTCTCGACTTATTTCATTAAGAATATCGTCACCAATTGTACCTAAAAAAAAGAAGGATTTTAGATGATTAAGATTTTTCACATTGTATACGTAGGTATGTTCAATGGAATTTATTAATTCTTTTTTAAACGTTTATGTTCATATTTTTACTCGCTGTAAAGTGTAAGCAAATTTACAGTTTAAATCGACACTAACAACACATTGATGAAGACTTTCAAACGCGGGTATTTCGTCTTATTTATGCACAACATTTTTTTTCTTAGAATTTGTACTTGTTTTAATTTAATTTAAGAATTTTATGGATGTGAAGAGTAACCTAGCAGAAATATTTCATTCCAAATTTGTTCCCTTTGAAAAGTGATGTATGGCGTATGAGCGCTTTTCAGATTCTAGCTTAAGAATTGTTAAATAAAAAAAAATAAGAAGACATGTGTGGCCCGGCAGAAGATGTTAAACTCTAACATCCATAAAAGGAAACAAGATTTAGTTGCGGTTTATATTTAACTCGTGGCTCACACATTTGACATTTTAGACTTATTCATTCTCTAACCCACCACAGAAGGTGGTTTAGCGAAGGCATCAACAATTGACATTTGGCAACAATTTACAGAACCATACAATACATAAAGATACGAGTTCATACTTAGTGTACTAGATTTACTTCACCCTTTATTTTATTTAACTCGCAGATTAACTTTAATTGTATGGTTTGGTAACGTCGTGGATTAAAGGTGAAATAAGCTACTTTTATTAATAGGGGTGTAAGAACCAGTATTTCAGTGTGAGATCACCTTAGTTTTAGGGTTAAGTTCCATATAATTGCTGCAAATAGTTTTTACGGTCAATTTAGATTTCGATTTGAAATTTTAGAAGTTATTTACTATCAGGATCAACTAACTTTGGTTTAACTTAATGTTAACTCAGTTGCTTAAAAATTGATATATCTACTAGTTTTGATATACTGATATATATATCAGTCGGGAGTATTTATAGAAAACGAAGCAGCAAAAGCCATGGTTATAGCATTTTCTAAGTATGCATATTCCTGACCAGCGATTAGCTGATGCACTATGCATACACAGAAACTGAAACTTCGCAGCTTAAATTAAGGCAATTTGTCTGTTTTTGAATGCTTGAGGCATTTAAAGTAAAATTGCAGCTATTTGTGGGAAATTATAAAGAAAATAAGTGATGCCACACAAAACAATTGCGAAAAAATTTCCCAAGTACCGAAAATAAGTGGCTGCATCTTTGATTACATTAAACCATGTGCATGGGCGGCGTGGCTAATATTATATCTCAGCAAAAGAAATATGAGAGTACGAGATCTACACAGTTAAAAAAAGAAGACTAATTTAACTTATAGAAAAGGAAACTTAGAATGTGCACGCTAGTAGTAACTATATCATATCATCTGCAACATTAAAAGCGAAATGTTTATGAAAATTTGGGGTCCTTTGAAGAGGATAATCACGAATCGCCGAATAACTTAATACTGACAAAGGTGTTTTGATGGTACTACAAGGAGCGAGTCTGAGCTAGCATTCAAGGCTGAGAAGAATTGTCAACCCTATGCGAGTTAAATAGAAAATTGTGTTTTTAATGACAATGAAATTGGCTATCTTTGACGGACTTGACTGAGATATGCCGACAGTGTGACAGAAAATTATTATTTGCTAGATCGTAACCAACAAAAATATAGCCCCAAAGTGCATTCGCCTTCATATAAGAGTTATGATATTCCTATTCTGTCAAATAATAGCAATCATCCCAGAGGAGATTGTTATGCATTACCTTACAACTACCCGCCAATAAACAATAAGTTATTTGCGGCCCCATAGGGTTAAAAAGGGCATTCGAATTCCCTAAATTATTTGAGAACTGTCAAATCTGGCTTCAAACAAAATTCTGTTACCAATTAAGAGTTCTCCGCGTCTAAAAAAAAACACCTTTAATAGTTTAAATTACTAACTCGGCTTAACTAAAATAATATAAAAAAAACAACTCACCAAGTGTGGTGAGTTTTCTTTGCCGATGTTTTTCGGCTTTTGTTACAGGCAGACGTGTCAGATAAGCCTCCTCGTATTCCTGTTTTTCTTTTTGTGCTGTTGAAATTATTTGCTGGGCTCTAGAGCCGGACGAGATTTCCGTTGGTGCATCAAGGTACTCTTCTTTCAAATCTTGTAGCATTGAGGTTCTAAAAAAGTAAAAAAAAATTATTATTTATTATTTTTTGGAAAGTTTTAATGAAAACAAAAATAACTTACGTCATAGCCCTCTTTTTAGCACGTTCAATTAATTTCTTATCCCGATCGGCAGGTTTGTCATCACCATCATAATAGACAGGTTTTATTTTAGGCGGCACATAAATACCACTTTTCGTCGTCGTTGTTAACGACTTTTTGGGTTTTACTGAGACTTCTCCAGCTTCCACTTCATTGTCCGCTTCATCATCTTCTTGCTCTGATTCTGAATTAGACGCAGAATCATCTTCATCATAATTCGCTAGCATATTTTCTGGATTTGGCTGTAAATTTTAAATAAAAAAAACACGAATTAGTTTTTTAAACAATTTAATTTTGTAAATTAGGTATTATAGGTAAAGAATTAGAAATCTGGTTGACGAAATTGGAAACGAAACAGAGAACATAATGCAAGCGAAAAAACTTGTCAGTGAAGGTAAACAATATTAAACTGCCTAATAGGTGGCTTAATTACTATTTCGAACGATTTTAAACTTCCAGTTTTCAGGAAAAGAAAAACTTTTCACAGATCTGTAATACGATTTTCAGAGGATCTGAATAAATTGCTTTCATGTACAACTTTCAGCGTACATGGAAGCAGAATGTACCTTAGAAACAGCAGAAAGTCCGCAAATAAAATGTCAGCTTCTATAAGGTTTCGGTAAGGAAGTTAAAGTGACTTACCGAAGCTAAAATGTAAGTTGGGAGCATACACACATGCATCTACAGAATAGATATAATTCAGTATATAATTAGGGGTTAGGTTATTGGACTGACAATTGATGCCGTTATCGTCACACTTAGATCAATGTAGATCAATCGTGTTACCCGCGTGTGTAATTACTCTTTTCCTTTTAAAAACCTATGTGTTCTTTTAATCAGTCAAGCCATTTGGAGGCATTGACGAAGTTCAATATATTAATTCCTGAAGTATTAGAGAGCTCTTCTAAAGAAATTTTCTTTTTAATGTTACAGGGTGGGATTTTGACCAGCTCAGCTTCACTAAAGTCAACGCTGATCCCTGTCTTGCCAACTCTGCCAATTGCGTGCCACGAGTCTTAAGCAATCCCTTTTAATGCCACTTGGCTGTCAATATGCAGCTGTTGTCACTCAGTCCATCACCAGGACTTCGGCTTGGAAGATTCTACTGTAATCTGGGAGCCTAAATAAGCTGTTTAGCTCAAGAAGTGCTGAGAAAAAGCCTGCGCCAACACCAGTGTCCATTTTGGAGCTATCACTAGAGATTGCTTTTGCTGATTCACTGGTTTGGTGTAGGGTTAGTTGTTCGTCCATTCTTCTCTGCTTGGAAAGGCAGTTTGGAATGGTTTATGAAAGTCAAGTTCGGGTGTTTTATAGTCTGTAACAATATATAATCACAAAGACGTTTCTTAAAAAATAGTTCATGTCCTATTGTGCTAATTTTTCAGGTATAAATCTGGCTTAGCCTTAAAGCGCTTTATGCTGTGGATTCTAGTGAGAAAAGATCTAGGGGTTTATCACCAGTATCACCTATAACCCTGCAGTTGGAGTGGATCTCATGGACCCGTAATTCCAATGCACACAAGTCTCTGTACTTGTCAGGGTTTTAAAGTTTGTAATTGTAATTAGGGGTTGGTAGAAAGTCTAGTTTGAACAGAATTTTACTGATCTTTAGAGTAACCCGACCTAGTCAACAGGTCAAAGGACAATTTATAAATGAAAAAAAAGTAATTTCAAAAAATAAGGATTTCTAATAATGCCCATCCATATACTCATAGTATACTCACTTTGTACAAAATTGGATCCGATGAATCCGAAACACCAGTTACAGCTGTTTTAACTAATTTATCAATTTGATAACGCAATTTGTAATCAATAGGGCGGATTTTCTCCAACACTGTTCGAATTTCAATAAGTCTTTCGATGGATGGATTACCTTCTATTGTTTCTCCTGAAAAAAAAAAAACAAATATTTAAAAAAAATGTTTAATATTTTAGAAAAAAAAATTCTTTTACCTGAACATTTTCTAAGAACAACATAAGTCAGATTAATTAAATAATCTAATAACATGTGATATTTAACTTCAAGAAAACTTAAGCCATATTCTGTTGTAAGTTCACCACGTTTCACTCGCTGCAGCATACCCTCAACTAAATCTGTCACTTGCTTAACATTGGTATTCATTTCACCAAGAAGCTGAATCGCTTGTGGTATGTCCGTTTGAACATCATAATCGTCTAAAGCCTGGAAGGACAACAGAATAAAAACAAAATATTAATATTTTAGTAAATAATAATTTCTGAAAACTCTGTTTCAAAGAGATATTAGTATTTTTACTTTTTTATTTTTTAAAGTTCTTTTCACAGATTTCTTGTTATTGGTAAAATTGTTGAAATTTTAAAATTCTCGTACGAGATTTTTAGCTCTAGAAATGTTGTTAAACAAAGTAAAATGCGTTGAACAGTTCAGATTCGTCTCAACAATTTTTGACGGAGCGAAATTTGAGGGATCTCAATGATTGTTTCATCAACAACAATATTTTGGAAAAAAAGGAAAACGACAATTGAACAGTTTAGAAAAACGAGATTTCACAAATTTTGCCCCGTCAAACAGTAAGGGAGGCGAATCATTTTTTTTCATTATTTGACAGCAAAACGGAGAAAATATGCTAAGGAAATTCCTAGCAGGGTTACTCATCTAAATTTATGTCAAAAACTGAGTGATCCTAACTTTTTGATCGATCAAAATTTGTGAGATCTCATTTTTGTGAACCGGCGTAATTAATCGGCCAAATATTAGGCTAGATAAGAAAGGAGAGGGAGAGAGAGAGAGAGGGAGAGATTGAAAGAGAGAGAAATACAGAATTTGTGTTTAGAATGCGTTTTCTTGTTTCTGAACGCACATGCGATATAAAATGTACCAACATAGTTTTTCTCGGTCTAAAAAATCTGAATCTTTAATTCCCACCTGGGAGCTTGAATTTTCAATCTGACAACCGAGAGTTGACCAATGGAAATAAATGAGCTGCATCAAGCTGTTACTTTCTTGTTACATGCTTCTCCAGCTAGCTCCGTCTTTGGCTAGCTGCCTCTAGTTTCGCACTCCTAGTTGGTTGAGGTTATCTTCTACTTTAGCGCAACACCTAAGGCGAGGTCTTCCTTGATTGCGACTTCCCTCTGGGATGCAATTGAAGATCCTACGAGCCGGAGTATTGTTGTCCATTTGTTCTACATGACCTAGCCATCTCAAAATTGATGTACCAATTTTTTGTAGGTGAATATCACTGTACAACTTGTATAGTTCGAGGTTGGACCGAAAATATTGCGAACAACCTTACGCTCTAAACGACTAAAAATATCTTCACCCGCTTCCGATAGAGTCCATGTCTCCGCGCTATATAGCAGGACTGGGATGATCAGAGTCTTATAAACAGTCTCCTTTTTTTGAGCGAGTGCTTTACTACTCATTTGCATTTCTAGCCCATAGGAACAGCGATTGGCCAGAATTATTCTTCGCTTTCTATTCTAACGAAATGCTGTTGTTCGCTGTTATAGCGGATCCGAGGTAGACAAAGTCCCTAACTACCTCAAAGTTGTACCTATCTTTTGTGAAGTTTTGTCTAATCCGCCGGTATTGTGTTGAGCATTAGTGCCCATAAGTCTGAAAACTCTTATCCTACCCCGATAATCTAAGTTTTGGCACTTCTTTCACAAACTAATTTCGTCAATAAATCAGCTGCTTCACAAGTTGATCGATATAACAATCTAAAAGTCCAGAAATCACACAACAAGTTTAACCTCGTTAAGCCTCGATTTTTCAAAGCTAATACCCCCATTAGAAAGTTTAATTTCTATTAAATAAATTACTTAACCATTAAAGGTCCAAGAAAAGTCTCAAAATTGTATTTCTAATTATTAGACAACAACTCATTTCGGTTAGACTCACTTGACTAATTGTTTTGGTATTAGAAGACCATAACAAGTTAACCTTTCAATGGGGGGTAGGTACCATAGGTATCTGGTGCATATAACCTTCCATAAATTAGTTTCATTATCTAATTTCCGAAAGTTTGACGTCAAGATGTCCAGGAATTTTGCTCTTTACTTGAATTCATAGAATTAACACCTTTTCAAGTTTTGAAAAGCAAAAGAAGAACAAGCAACAAGAAAGAACCAGATGAGAATTTGTCTAACTTTTCTTTTCAAAAATTTGATCCACAATATCATGCAAGTAGTGTTATTCGTACATAACGTAGGTAGGTACATCTGGAAAACAAATTTCAACACACATATAGACTCCCACTACGATGACGATGACTACGGACGACGACGGACGTACCGTTATGCATGTCCTTAAGCAATTCCAAGCTTAATTCTAGCAAATAGCATATTGAGGAATATGTGAGTTGGTATAGTTGGACGAACGAACGTAAGGACGACGAAAAACGAAAGACATATAAAAACAATACTACGTCACATCTTCTCTCATCTCCATCTCTCTTCTGGGGCAGATTACGCCTCAGCGTAACATATCAAAAGAAAACATCCTTTCAACAATCAACCTATACACAGGGGCAGGAGATGAATGAAGTAGAGTTGGTTGGTAGTGGCAGGGAGGTATGGGACCTGGTCCAGGACCAGTCCGTCCACCTCTTTATAAGCATATAACAACAACAACATCATCTACGCTTAGAAAATATTGTTTAGCAGTAGAAAATAAGCAGCAACACGACAGAATAACCATGAAAAATAAAAATACAAACACAAATTTTTTTTTAGATAAAAAAAAAGGACGAAACAGAAGACAAAAAAATATAAATCCAAGAAGAAGAAGAGAGGCATCCATGATGCTGCTGCTGCTACTGCTGCTGGTGGATTTTTAAAGCTTAAGCACATTCATGGTTTTTGAAGGAAAAATCCTGTACCCAAATGGATATGGATTGAGCTACGAATTGGTACTACCTCAATCATCTGTGCTGTATCCTGATTTTTATCCTTTTTTGTGTTTGCTTCTTTGTTGCTGTTGTTGTGCTCCTTCGTTCTCTGTTTTTTTTTTGTAATTTTTATTTTGCTCTTTTTGTCTATCCCGCTTGGGGATGTACACACTGTTCAAATGTGTGTATGGGCATGGGAAGGGTGTCCATGTTATAAGCATGGAGTACGAGCTTAGAAGGGGATGTCTATTTTCTACCTTCGCAAATATCTCACTGACGGGCGAATGAACGGATGGATGGATGGATGGATGAAATAGAAACCTTTTTTCCACGGCCGCCGCCACCGCCACCGTTTCAGTCAGTAATAATACACAAAAAAAAAAAAAAGGTAATGGTTATGGCGAGGGTTAGGATAGGTGCCAGAGGGATGATGAGGGGTGATGTAGTTGGAGATTGCTCCGATGCGATGGTGCGCTTATAGTTGGTTGTTTGGGATTGGAAGTTCAAGGGGGATTTCTAGAGCGAGAGATATGATGGAAGAGCTAGTAGCAAACGATGTGGCGGCAATGGTGCGGTGCTGGATCAGTATGATGAGGCTGATGAGCACAGTGGGGTTGAAAGATGTTAAAGTGGACAGACTTAATTTTAGTTCTTTTTGTTGTTTTTTTTTTTTTTGTTGTGTGTTCTTTTGATTTGTCAGAATTTGTTAGATCAAAGTATGCATCAGGATACATATTAATTTGAAACCGAACGAATTTTTTTTTCGACATACACACCCTTAGAAGTCTTAAAAGTAATGGTTAATTTTTTACAGACTTAAATAATCACGCCAACGGCCAAACACGTCAACACATACCTACCTAGATTCAATTGTGAGAAGGGGGGTGTGAAATTCGGGGAACTCTCTATATCTGTACACTGTCTGCGATATATATATTATGTAGGTACCTACTGACAAAAATTAAGCGTGGTAGCTAGACTCCCGGGGAGGTTAACTATAGTTCGTTCGAACGAATAGGCAATTACTAACCGAGAGTGTTTTTCACTGAGTTAGAAATAACATAGTCTAGTGAAAAAAAAAACTACGTGCCTAGTGCATCGTGCTAAAATTAACGTAGGTAGTCACTCGCTTAAATTATATTCCTTAAAACAAACAATAAAAAAGGTTATATTAATCGATGAACTTGGTTATTATTTAATTAATTAAATTAAATACATTGGCTTAGTTAATTTAACCCACTGTCTTATATACATTTATAATATTCATTTTCTTCTCCGAAATTTATAAAACTTCAATTCATACAATGAAAAAATTTAAACATCTTTTCTTAATCGAGTTTACTCGTATTGCTATATTAACAATATCACTTGATTAATTTTACACAATATCTAATCATTTTTCTGAGTGAAATCGGAATTACAGAGTGAAATCTCCGGATTACAGAGGTATTGCGGGAAATGAACATGCTAGCAATCAGCCTACTTCATAGCTTGCTGGTGGAAAGAATCAAGCCACCAGGGCTCATGTTCTGTAACTCAGGCGATAACTTTCCTTACTTAACGCCTCTGGAAAAATGGGTTTCTGTAAGTTGAGGCGATACCTTAAATTTTTAATTTGTTTGACTGGAATTTTCCAATGGAAGGCAATAAATTGGAAAAGTCATTTTGGCATCTTAACAACAAAACAAACATATTTTTTTTTGTTTCTCGACTACTTTTATCGATTCGAAAGTTACTGCACATGGGCCCACATCACGCGGAAATAATAGACACAGTTTTAAAGCTTAACAAATAACTGAGCGATTCCCTAACAGTAAGTGTTTTTGAGCCAGACAATTTCCCATATTGTTAGTATAAGGACGATTATCCCCCGCTATTGTGGCATGTGCATTTTTATAATTTTTTTTAATGATTTACAAAAAATGCGCACTCCAGTGTGTAATCGAGCTAGGATGCTCATTTATAAGTATATCCATCTAAATGATGGAAACATACTTGACATTTAGGTATGCCACCGCCTAAGAGTTTTGAAGCTAGCTATATGTGCCTACAAGTACACATATTAAAAATCGGATTGAGTATTCTTGACGCAACACAACACAAAAGACTATACACAATGTCAAAAGCCCTCCATATTAAATTATTCAGAAAGTAAGCTCCTTTCTTTGTAACCAACAATTTTCTTATACAATATTGCTAGATTTACACGACTACACGAAATTTCCTGAATATAATTACATATAATATATGTAGGTACATGTAAGTAGAGGTCCTTTTTTTCCTCTATGAGATTTTTAACTCTATGGTTTTTGTCCTGGTAAAGGAGTACTTTATTTAATAAATGCAAATTGCAATGCACCTATTTATAGGTAGAACTTTTATGTACAAAGGATTCATTATGCATTGCAACATTTATGTACTAGAACACAAAAAAAAAAAAACAACAAACTAGAGTAGTCACGCAACCAGAATAGAAGAGTAATATTTTTTTAACCTGACGTATGTACCTTTACGGACGGACAGGCGGAAGTTCTGGCGCTGCACGAAGGTCTTCAATCATTTTTTTGAAAAGTGATTAAAATTCATTCAGAGGTTGGACTTGCAAAATGGAACAAAAAAATAAACTTTCTTTTTGCGTTAGCATGAACTTTTATTTAAATTTGAGGAGTCCTTAAAATTAAAAACTTAAAAATCGATTTTTTTTAAAGTATCCCATGAGAAACAATGCTTCGTCAATTTATGTTCATTCCAATGAACGCACCAATCTTTCTCTGTACAGGTAAATGAAACTTTTTCGACAAAAAAACTGTAGAATTTTTTGTGAGTCGTGCTTATTTTTATTGAGTTTTTTGACACGTCAAATACTGACTGAATTTCAAAAATGTAGATACGTAAAGAAAATTTGACGAAAATAGTACTTTACCAGGTTTTGCTTCCATCTTGACGAATGTAAGTATTTTTTTTGTGGATTTGTTCTGTTATTATTTTTCCAGGCAAACACATTGCATTTGTTTCGCTAGAAAATCAATAAATGGCACTTTTCGAAATAAAATATAACTAATTGATTTTTGTTGCATCAAAAGAAATTTAAGACAGACATTTTGTTTTTAGACAAACTTCGCAGACCAAACTTTCGTAATAGTGTTTTATAGGATTTTTGTTAAAACGTCTGGCAGGGATTTCAAAAGCACATTATTTGGATTTGATGGAAATTTCACGCAAAGAATGAATAAATTTTGATTTAAGAAAACATTTGCAAGACTGTATTGCAAAACTCCAAAAGATTGGTCCTATTCAAAATATTTTGAGAAGGTCTGACACATTTTCAGTTAAAGTACATAGTAAACCAATATTTTATTAAATTAAACTAATGGTGGCTTAATTGTATCTTTAGAAAAAAAGGATTAGAAGAAGTAAAATGATAAGACAATTCCTACCTATGTTTAAGACGTCTGGCAGGCAATTTATCATCGTGAATAAATTATATGGCACTATTATTTTTGCCATAAAATATAATAATAGGAATGTTTCGGTTCTTTAATTTTATAAAAATCATGATTGTTTTAGTAACCATACGTCTGGCATGTTTATTGTCTTTTAAAAGACTAACCTAAATCCATCATCATTTTTCCATAGGAATGATTTCCTAAAAATTAAAGTAATAAAATGAAAAAATTAAAGAGCTTTCCGATTTTTTTCTTATTGAATTTTCAGCCCTAAAAATTCTGAACTTTACGTTCATCTTCATGATCAAAATAACATCATTTGAATATTTTGAGGAACGACTGGACTGGCAGTAATATGGCACATTGTCGTCATACTGAATTTTCACAAATTCCAGGTTAGACTAAAATGAATTCCTAAAGTACGATTTTTGTATTCTCTATGTGCGACTGACAACATCTGGTACGTATATGGCACTGACAGTTTTAAACTTATCATATCATTACAGTCTGAAGAGACTTTGACAAATCTTAAAAAATACATAACCATGTGTCTACTAGGTATGTAGATAGTCTTACAAAAAAAAAAGAATTAAATCCAATTTGATCACAAAAATTACAAAACAAAATACAAAATTTTTGAATCAAAATGGTTGAACAATTCATTTGAATGGTATTGAAAATAAAAAAAAAAAATAATAATCACAGACTAAAACTTTTTCTATACATGATTGATATATAATTTTTTTTCTATTTTGATTCCCTTTATTCGCGACTGCATAAAATACACCTCCTCTCTCACTCTACCAAACCGTCAACATTTTTTTCGGCAGCAGTGCAATTCTGCAAGCAAACCCCATCATTCAATTTAATTCCACCAAACATGCAACTGCGTCTATTTAACCTATTTTTGTCTTTTAAAGGTGTACTGCTGTTGTATATGGATGCCACACAGTCTAAAAAGTCATAGACGACACGGGGCAATAAAAAAAAGAAGAAGAAGCAAAAAAAACAAGAACTATGTCAAAATAAAAATTCAATTGTTTTGGCCACTTTAGGTTTTTGGGTGTTCCACAGTTGTGTTGTTCTTCTTTAGAGCAAGCATCCATCGGGAGCTAGAGCGGCCGGCATGGCAGTGGCAGAGTGGTAGCATTTGTAGCATCATAAGGACGACGACTAGGATGATGATGATGATGATGATGATGAGACGGGTGATGTACGAGGTCGGAGGTTGGGTGGTACTTTTGGATTTAGGTTTAGAGAGCCGCATGATGAGGATGACTATATGGAATGAATGATCCTGGTATACAATACGGTCATAGCGTGAGCTTGTGTTTGTGTAGTACGACGACTAACGTTCGTATATCTACCGTTAAACAACAACACAATTCCTCATATCTATACACTTATACTTTGATATAATGCGGTGGACTGGTGATGAGTTAGTACTTGGGATAGAGGAAGCTCGATGGTTAGCTGACTACCAACCTGATGACGGTTGGCTGACTATAAAGTGGGGTACAGCTAGCAACACACTGGCCTGGTGTTGGGTGATAGCATGGTATGGCATATCATGATTGGAGGCGGCGGCGGCATGCAGCGGGTTGAAGGATGCAGTAATGGTGGGGTAGCAAAGTTGTCCTTTATTTCTTTTTGATTTCATTTGCTGATTTTTTTCCACCCTTTTAATCATTTTTTTCATCTTTGTATCCCAATCCCAAACCAACTAACCGACCCATCCGCTCACACCTCGACTCACACTATTTTTGCCGCTTCTCTTTCTCTTTGGTATACTTCCGCTTTACGTCAGTTGGCAGTTTAATACTCGTATACCTAGTCGCTCGTGGGTCGTCGTCGTCGTTGTCCTGGTTGTCGTGGATCCATTTTTTTTGTTGGTCCTTCCATCGGCGGGGTGGCAATTTGTGGGTGGATGTACATAATTTTTTTTTGAAACCCAAAAAAAATCTTACCCTAGACTCGCTGCTGGATGGTGAGTGAATATGGTGAAGCTGGGTTATGATGCTGTTTTTGGAGGGCAGTCAAAATGATGATGGCCCGCCGCCGCCGATACACATACTCGTACAGTCGACTCTCCCTTAATTGGACATTCTTTATAAATAGCATGAAAATACCTCATATTTTTTAATTAATTTTTTATAACAATTACAAAATTTTTCAATTAAAAATACATATTTCGAATGTAATTGAGGTATATGTAGGTGTGTTTAGACTAACACACTGTGAGTAAGGTTATCTAATAATTTTTCCACAGAGGTTACTTAACTACTAAAAACTTTAGTTCTAAGGTAAGTGGTTGAGCAAAAGTTAAAATGGAAATGTTTTTGGTAATGGTGTAAGTGGAATACAATTTTCTTTTATAATTTATTTATGTCTGTGTTAAAATTAAAAATATCACAAAATTTTTAATGAAAATGCACTTTTTTCAAAGTCGATTATGTTTTAAAGTAGATGCTGTGAAATGTAAGTATGTAAATTTCATATCCACAATTTCATCTAACCCCCGTGCCTTTAGAATGATTAATCATTTAAACATTTTCTTTTGACGTGAAATCTATTGAAAGTTCATTTTAATTGAGATTTCACTCTGAATCAGGAGAAATTAATAGTTTCAAAATTGTCTTCACTTCATATTTAAAAAAAAATGACATGTGGAAGCCTAATCTAAATTTCAGAATTTCAATTTTTACTTATACATTTTTTTGATCAATTTTTCAGGCATAACTAATTTTTTGTATGAAAAATTCAATTCGCTTGGATGTAGAAACTAAACTTCTATTTACCATGTCGACGACTTTTTTCAGAATAAACAGCACGAAATAATTATATAAAAGTTATTGTACGATTTTGTGAAATTTCCAGGAAATGAAAAAAAAATCGTTTTCACAGCCTTTCTTACTTCACTTATTAATAATTTAACTGTGCTCATTCACATATCTGTATGAAAATCGGCAAACAAATTCTTGGCGATGTAAATTTCACGACTTTCACTTTGCATTGATTAGAAATGTCGACATGGAAGTTTGACATATATAGATAAGTAGTTATAGGTGAAATCGATGTGAAGTGAAAAAAGTAGTAAATCCTCCACTATAATTCTTGTTCTACAAAAAAAAAAACGAAAGAGCCATGCAAAAAATAGGTCCCATATTTTGTTTCATTTTAAAATGAAATGAACAAATAATACGTCAAGCTATTTTTCCCTGAAATATTCTTATTTTCACTAGGCGTCAAAATTGCTTCCAATTAAAATAAATCACAAGTAAATTACAAGAAATGAAGATACAAAAGTAATAAATTTCACAATCGTTCACGTCGTATTTTGTGTTTCGTATAGTGAGCGAACTTGGATCTAAAATGAAAAATAAATATTTCATGAAATTGTAAGCAAATACATATCATTACTTTAAGGCGAATACAATTCGAATACTTTCCACATTGGTGTACAAGAAGTATTATAAATACAAAAGGAATACATTCCACATTCGCTCACGTAGTCTGTTTCGCAGTGATCAAACTTTGCTGTGAAATGAAAAATATACATTTCATGAAATTGTTAAAATATGACCTTATTTTTAGTGAAATACAGATTGAATACATTCCACAACTGTTCATATAGTATTTTCTGTTTCGCAGTGAGCGAACTTGATTGTGAAATGAAATATATACAACATTTATGTATGTATATGTTGTTGCTCTGCTGTTGTGTAACTGTTTAAAGTTAGTGAGGTTCTACTGTTCCTATACATGTATCTATTAGTTACATACATAAAGATTATATTTTTTGTTCAACTAAGGAAATAAATGAACAAAAATTTATATAAAATCCCAAAACAGAAACACGAACCCAAATTTAACAAAATAAAGTAAAAATTAGCCAAAAATACATCACAAAAACGAAACACTGCGATATAAATTTATTTTGCTTTATTGACAGTTTTTCGATTTTAGCAATTTTTTTGATTCGCATAGGAATAGAGGTAGTGTGCGCGCTGGACACAGGAACAGGATACAAAATGAAGACTATGAGAATGACATACCTGTGACCGGGTACATAAATATATACATATGTGTTCATCTCATCATCCAGTTCGTATAGTTCTCAGGCATCACAGAGACTTTATAATTTTTTGCGAATTGCATACATACATACAGGGGTACACCCCTTTATTTTTTATAGTCGCGAATTCGAAGTATTTTTTTTTTTTGGGAGGGGAGAGGTTAAGAGGGTGGTAAATTTCCTGTTTTCTGTGAATTTTTATAATATTTTCGTTTTATTGCAGCAACTTATTTTGTTTAATTGGATCGGGTTCGGTTTATATTTTGTTTTATTTTGGGAGGCATGGTCAGAATATATTTTTCGGGCGCTTCATACATAAATATGGGGGAGGGGTGGGGGCAGTTGGTTCCCCTCATTTACTGCAATGCCAAAAATTATAATGGGGATGTTTCAATATATGTTTGTAGTAGGTACATACATATATAAATGAGTAATTTTTTTTTTCAACTCGACCGGGGTAGACAATTATTTTTTTATAATTAAGGGTTGTGCTTCGATACGTTGCCAATCAGCGAAAAAAAATCGTGCTGGTTGTTTTTAATAAAAGGAGGGGGAGCGATCGATGGGGTATGTATTGAATTTTTTGACGTCCATTCTGGAACTCTATTGTTGTTGTTATTGCTTTATGTGCGTATTTTTTTTCAATCATTTTTCATTTTTTTCGAAATTTTTGTTGAGCTTGTTTGCTTGTCCTTTTAATGCAGCAAACAACCGTTGAACAGTGTAGTTATGGAGTGGTTGGGGTTGGGATTGTGAAATCAAAAAAAAAAAAAAAAAAAAAAAATCTGAAAAAACCCTGGAATGAAATCAGGAGTATAAGTGGAAAGGCATAAGTATGAGCAATATCAGTGTGAGTAGAGAGTGTGGCCCGAATTTTCAACATCGCTTCGCAATGATGAGACTGGCACGCCAGACGGACGGCCAAACGAGAGTAGGTACGTAGGTACGAGAGAAAGAACAACTGAAACAACCTGCAGCTTTACATTCTCTATACAGCTGTAGTATAGTAAACAGCAGGCGAACGAAATAATAAAAGCAGAAAATGAAAAAAAAAACGATAGTTAAAAAAGCAGAGCGAAAAAGAAATTGACAAAAAAAAAATTGTAATCTCCGGTTGTATGTTGAGAATGGCAGTGTCGAATTCAGGACAACGGAAGCAAAACAGAGCAAAACAAAAAAAAAAGAACCATGAAAATAATGAAACAAAAAATGAATGAAAATAGTTTTGAGTCATAAAAAATCCTGCATATAGGTTGGTTTGGCGAAATATGGGTGAAACGAGGTGGTTTCAAAAACCATATACCTACATCCAGTTCCAGATTCTAGCGCACAGAGCAGAACACACCAGAGCAAAGAGTACGGCGCGCGGGGACATGGGATGTGCTTGTTAAAAGGAGTTTTTTTCACAGTCAAAAAAGACATACAAAAAATATAATATTTTTTCATTCGTTATTTTTTTTGGAAATCCGTTTAAAAAATTGAGACTCTGAAACGGGACGTTACCTACCTATACAACATCCAACAGGACCAACAAAATAATCAACATCGCGCAATGATAATGGCGAATATTTTATGTTTATTTTATTTTGATTATCTTGTTTTTTTTTTTTTAATGATATGGGGAACATGGGTATATATGTAGGTAGGTACTGGGTACTGGTGCACCCCTACCAGATACATATTTACTCGTATACATAAGTTCGTGCTGACCAGATGGTATGTTTTTTTTTGCAGAAATGTTTTTTTTTGTATTTTATCAGAAATATTTGAGTAGATACATGGGACTATCACATCAGATGTCTGGATTCCAATCCCTCATAGATAATCTGAAATATATTTATTTTGGAGGCAGTGACAAATCTCATCCCTCTGACACTCTACGGTGCGGATTAAATAAGTCTCGTCTAAAGGCGTTTTTCTTTTTTAGTTCAAAGCAGAGGCTGAGTTGCCAAGAAATGTGTTTGTATTTGTACTGCCTTAGTGCCTTTTCACTCAGATCGTTTGGAGCTCCGAATGTGTGTTTCGTTTCTTTTTTCGTTCTGAACATGTTCAGAGCGCGTTCGATGTACTCGGACATAATCGTCTGAGCACACGAAATGTCTTGTACCTACATATGTCAAGAAGGAAAATGTGAAGAAAAAAATAATCAGATACCTACAATTAAAATGGCGAAAGAAGTTGGTCGCTTTTTGATTTTCTGTATCTAATGTGTATTTGTGTACAAAATATGGGTTGGTTAGTTTTGTATTGGTTTTTATGGTTAAAATGAAATTTTATTCAGGTTTGTGTGGTTCAAGTTTGCTTAAAAACAAATCGGAGTGTTCCTACCGCACTCTGTTGAACAAGTTCAGAGCGTATTCTATGCGCTCTAACTCTGTTCACCTTAAGCCGTTAGGATTCTGATGCAAAAAAAAGTTAAACTTCCTTCTGGCTAACAACATACACACAGAAATGGTTATTGGCTAGACCTTTGTTCTTTACGAGCTATCGTGTCAGTGTGATAATAAGTAATAAGGTACCAACTACCTAGGTTAGGACAAGTGGTTCAGACTTGGTTCAAGATTTTAACCCTCTCCTACACCTTGTTGAAGTTGAACGATCGTTCAGTTTTAAAAGTACGTGTTAAGAAGGAAATAAGTGTTCGAACCTCACTTAATCCGCTTAAATCAGTGTATTCAAATCTTGAACCAAAGCCGAACTCCGCCACGGTTTAAATATTTGTTCAACTGGTCCTATAGAAATATTACGATGAAACTCACAGGGCTTGACAGGTTAGCAATGTGTAATACCGCACTCCAAAACAACAAAGT
This sequence comes from Philhelius pedissequus, assembly GCA_910595825.1. NCBI lineage: Eukaryota > Metazoa > Arthropoda > Insecta > Diptera > Syrphidae > Philhelius > Philhelius pedissequus. Next base: position 243,897,499 of record OU343161.1, on the reverse strand, counting down.
AGAAGGTCTCTTAAGAGCATGCCAACAACAGCAAGCATGGCACTCCATCACCCTGTATAGAGAAAACTTGATAGAGCTTTCCTGATGAAAGGAATGATTGCCAAGCTTCTAAACAATGGAGTGTCAATATAGAGATAACTCATCTTCTCGCTTCCTAATGTCATTTTCTAAACTAGATGAAGGTTTTCCCAGAAATATCATATTTTAAGTGGAATTAGTCAAGGTAGTATACTGTCACCTATACTTTTAATTATTGGCAATAAGTGATGTACGGTATGAAGATTGAAATGAAGAAGTTCGGGTAAATTTACATACCAAAAACCAATATTTACAGCATCATAGGTAGAAAGAGAATCTGAAATCATGCAAATTGATCGCAATTCCTAAAAAGAACTTCTTCTCTAAGCCAATGAATATTTCTAATTCTTCTAGTCTTATCAACCGAATCTTTAATGATGACCTTCATGCCAGAATTAGTCAATAACACATGGAATTTTTTATTCGAGATGTTATTGCAAAGATAAAAAGGTAAGAGTTCAACAAACGAGTTGGACATAGACAGTAAAAGTTAACCAAGTATACCGAACTTTTATCAAAAACATTCACTGGTATATGTGTGCTTGACTTGTGTGCTCCTTGTTTACCCTAACTAAAATGTGTTGACCTACAAAAATATGCCCAAGTTAATGTCAAATTTAACGTTATATATAATTCTATTGGTTTGTGCTATAAATCAGGAAATAAATTTTATTCATTTGGGATATTTGTTGGGTAAAGAAAATTTTTAAAAGGGAAGTTCTTGTAGGTCAATTTTGAGTTTTTTTTTTAATTTTTAAGTGATATGCCTAAGAACCTTCTTATGGGAAGTTATCGCAATAATTGGTATGACAAACTTGAGGGATGCCGAGGAAAGCTCGGTCGTCCAGATACTGAATTTTAAGTAGGTAGCCTTATTCATAAACGTATTCTAGAGTCCGCATAATGTTGCCGGTTCTCTACACATGAAAATGTTATTCATTAAAAATATGTAACATTAAATAGATGCATTTTAAACTGATGTTTCATGAATATAAATTTAAACAGCGTTGAATAGAGCCTTAATCAATGCTTATTCACAGCGTAACTATTCAACCATTGAGTCGTTTTTTTTTTGCCAGCAAATTCCATTGAATACGACTGTCAATCTGAAAACTTGTGTTTAAACCAAAAATTTTTTAATTTTGATTACAAGACAAACTTTTAAGCTAGCTTTTAAATTTTGTTTAAACGAAAAAAAGAATATGGTCACCGTATTTTTAGGAACAATTTTGTTTCCTTGGTGTATACACATGCATTTTGTTGAAATTTTATTTTTAATGCAGAAGAATTTTTTTTAAGTACTCTTTATGTTTTTATGTAGCTGTTGTTTATTGTGAAATGATTTGTTTTTTGAAAAATGTTTAATTTTTATTTTCCAGCAAACTATAGGTACTCAAAACTCAACCCCTTTTTTAATGATGCAATATTCAAATTTTGTTGCTTGACACTGGGGTACGACGAATATAATAGTATGTAGTTGTCCTGAGTCCTGATGCGAATGATGATGATGAGGATGATGTGGATAATGTGGGCGGAAATCGGGGGAGTAGGTACAGGTATATCAGGTCAGTGGTGGAATGGGGATAGGTACGAGGGTACCTACCAACTACCTATATATAGAACACACAAAAACAACAACAACAAAGTAGATGTCATGGGCTGTGGCTATATGGTAATATGGCTAGATGACTATGGCAATGAGAATTTTAAAGGGGAAGGTGGTGCAGCAAGCCGTAGAGAAACGACCGACCCTTCCAGCATGAAAAATCGATAAAATACATTAATCCTCGTGCTGTATATTCTCGGTTGGTTGAAGAGGGGGCTAGGGTACTGATAGGATAGGGTTTATATACAGATAGGGATTGGAACGCTCGGTTCTCTGTTATTGCCCTAAGGGGGGAATGGGGGTGGTCGGTGAACTTATAGAGCAAGGTACATCGATGATGATTGGTATTCGTTTATAAGGATAAACATTTTATAAATGCAAACGGAATTAACATTATTAAAATAACTGAAGCGCAAATGTATAAATTGTTATGATTCCCAAAACGATAAGATAATTTTATTTGTTGAATTATTATTTTTCCTTTTTTTTCAATTTTTTTTAAATTTTATTTGCGTGTTGTTTACTTGTAGACTATATTAGTCTGGTAATTGCCAATCAAATTACATATACATATTAGTCTAGCAAATGAATAGATTTGATTAATTTTGTAATTTTTTCGATATTCCATCCACAGAAACTTGATGTGTTTTTGAGCTTTTTTTTTAAAGGAACCATAAAAAATTAAACATAATGCCCTTAGAAGATTTCTATCATTTTGTGTACTAAGACTTCTATTTTAAAATCTTTAAGATCCGGTATTTTGTTGTAGATATTCATATATCTAAAATTGAGGGTTATAGACATTCCCAATTAAAATCCCGAAAATTATTAAAACAGTCTAGAATGTGAGTGTGTTCAAAATGTTTACAGGATTTTGTTACTAATAAATAATTTTGGTTTGTTGGAATTTTGAAAACGAAAATATGAAAAATAGAAATAATGAGAATTAAAAGGACCAACAGTTTTACATTTCTACATTTTGGTATATACTAAATTTCATGCAGAGTGGTATTGAGGTAAACGTATCAACTGCCTAATGCGCATCCCATATTTAGCTGGCTATAATTATTGAGTGGATTGAACTTTACATAGATGCAAATTCAAATGACAAAACCTTTCGTAAGATACATTCAAATGTTGTTCTAGCCATGAAATCGATAGATGTGGACCTTGTTTAACACTTTCCCCAACGACAACTATATTTACTGTAGAGGATTTTGCCTACACTTAATATTACCAAACATAGTGTGGAGGGCATTTGCGAGTAATAAAGCAAAATATAAAAGGAGATACCGATATTAAATGCTTTTGAAGTTCAGAAATCTGTATATCAAAATGGGAGGGAAAAATAGAGTCGGACAATGCATTCCACATTCGTGTTGTACGGCTAAAGAAAGAATTTTTGTACTTGGTAGTAAATCAACTGTAAAAGAGGCAGTCTTTATGATTAGGGGGGGTTCACATTCTCAATTATGTTTGTCAGTCCCGGCATGATTGAAAGATTCGAACCTCTAATTAAATTTTGGAGCAAATTTGAAAAATAGGTGGAGCAAATTCAAAATTTCCGGAGTAGAGTTGAAACGAACAGAAAATTCTTTAATAAAAGTTTATTTAAACACGAAAACGGAAAATTGACAATTATCAAACCTGCTGTCAAAATAAGCATACGTTCCCACATATCAAATAAGCTGTCATGTGAGCTAAACCTAAAATTATTTTGATATTCAAGTCGCAAAATAAAGTCAAAAGCAATCATAGCCGGATTGACAAACACTAAGCATATTAATTAGCAGCCCTTGATATTCCAACTTAAGTCGGTATTTACACGACAGACAAATTGCCATTACTTTTTCCATTTTATTGACATTAATGTAAAAATCGTGTAAATAGTTTGAAAATTTGTCATTATTTTCGTCATTAAACAAATGGCAGGGAAAACTGACAATTAAATATTGCCATTAAAATGGCGTCTATGAAGGCACAGTGACACCATTTTGAAAATAATGACACACCGTGAGAAAGTCATTATTTTGTCCCGTGTAAATGCTCATCATCAACGATTTGCTTTTACCATTATTTTGCCAGTTTAATGACATGAATTAATAGCAATTTGTCACTCGTGTAAATCCGGCATAAGTTCTTCTTCAAGTCAAGTCATACGACAACAGTTTATAATTTAAACAAAAGTAAGACTGTAAAATCAATGAAAAGTTAACTTGACGATCTCTTAGAGGCAAATATCTATTTGAAGGCATCGCCAATTCAGCATCATCAATTTTTTCATTTGCTTATGCGAAACTTCCTGTGTATGTATATATTTCTTAATTGATAACAGATACAGTTCGTCGGAAGATAATTATTAGTTCGTTTCGTTCAAACATATACAGTCCAGCACAACACATTCGTTCTGCTATGGTGAAATTCATGTTCACTGTGTAAGTGTATAGGTATTAAGACAGTGTGTAGGTATTTATAATTTTCATACTTGATCTGGCTCCGTTCTTATTTCGTTGTCTGGTTTATTGGCAGCAACGAATATCTGCCATGTTTTTTTTTTGTTTTTTCTTTTAACACAAAAGAGAAGAAATAAGTAAGAAAACAAACAAACGACTATCATTGAGAAAAAAATATCTTTCGTAACCCAATCTACAACTGACTATGACTAATACTTAAGATGGAAATTGTAGGTAGCTATGCATAAACACATACTCGTAAAATAGCTTAAGAACGTACGTAGTTAAAAAAAAAGAAGCAAAACTTCGTAAAGTCTTTAACGATCAGCATTTCGTTTGTTTTTATGTGTTTTAAAATTTGTGTGCACTCGTTAAAAAGTTCTTCCATGTGAAAAAAAAAATAAAATATTTTATCACATAATCAATAAAACTATAAAAAATACAGCGAAGTTATATAAATGAATTCCTTTAATGTAAAACCATAAAAAGCATTCATTTACAACCCTTGCAGCTGTGTTCGCAGAGTCTAATAAGAAAGACACTTATCTTCTTCTGTGTCGTAATTCAAATAACAGGAATTTAAAAAAAAAACCCGAGTACCTACATACCTATATGTATATTTTTCATCACCAACAATTATTTCGACAAAAAAATATGTGGCGGTATCTGATTTCACAATTTTTTTCCCATTTGCTTCGAGTATATTCTACCCGATAAGAGGGGGAACACAAAGAAAAGAAGATATTCTTATTACGTTCAATGTTGTTTTTTGTTTGCTTGCGATAAAACGTATAATTAAGATCAAGTATTGTGCTCATAAAAATATTAAAACTCACAAGGGTTTATTTAGAATAAGTACAGCAATTGATTTATTTCAACCCCTTATCTCTTTTGTGAATTGTTGGGCGCCATTTAATTTTGTATTATTATTAATTCAAATGCTCATTTAGGTGAGATATGTATCGTATAACGTCACTCCCATGAAATAAAATTCTACACAAATTCACGAGACAGACAGTAGGTTACCGGAAGCAGGTACCTATGTGATATTTTATTTCTAAGGATGAATTCCATTGCAAGGAATTTTAAAAGTTTAACCCCTTTCCGTTCGTTTAACAGAGAATTAACAATAAGCCATGAAATATAATCTTACCATTGTTCAATATTTCCTACTCTTAGTGTTACGAACACGTGCATATGATAGTAGATCAAGCTCCTCACAGAACTGACTATGGTAGAAATGAACTAGTCACAAGAATGTTGAGGGAAGTAAATGCAAATTCTGATGTATTTAACTATAATCATAGCAAGATTACACAAAAAAAATCTACATAGTTCGTCATCTCTTTAACACTAATATAAATGTAGATAATAACAAAAAAAATTAATTTTCTAGAGAAAGGGAAACTGCTAACTATTAAAATTAGGAAATGCAAAAGCGTGCTTTTCCTTTTAATTTCTAAAACTTTTTTTTATTATTTTGTTTCTCTTATTTCTTTAATTTATAGATCTACTGATCTTATTTTTTTAATTTTTTAATATTTTATTTTTTAACTGCTTACATTAAGCAGGCCCATAACACCTCTTGTTCAATACTCGCATCGTCCATAAATACACGTTGTTGTGTTAGGCTGGCATTGGCAAAACACGACAACTTTTAGCTAGAATTTCATTTTTAAGTGCCGATATGCTGGCAACAGAATATGAATCTGGGGGATAGAGGCGTGGAATTATTTATTTATTTATTTAATAAAATATGAAACTTAATTATAGTCTTCTACAAAATATCATGCAAATTATTTGAAGGGCGTAACGTTGGTCGCCATTTTAAAAATTCTTGTATGTATACATACGTCGAAAATTGAACTTATCAGCTTATACGCAAATTAATAATAGATTTATAGATTTACAAGGAAATTCAAAGAAAAATTAGAAAACAAAATGTTACGTTGGGCGCCATTTAAAAAAATATGTTCAAAACTGTGGAAGAACTTCTACGACGAAGTAACTGCAGACAATCTGTAATCAACAGCAAATATGTTAATCAACAGCAAATATGTACAACCCCCTGTTGGATTTTATTCCTACAGGTTTTTTTTTTGCGTCCCTTCTTAGAAAATATTATTTTTGTCGTTTCCTCCCTTCTTCACAACAAAAGAAACACCATGAATCAACAACGAACCATGAAAACACTGCCATCACTTCAGTCCCCCTTGTTCAATATTCCTTAATCTTTCGTATTCGTTCGTATGAAACCTACAGGAACACGTGCATCATCAAGAGGCAGCAAAGAAGCATTCCAATACACACACTCTCATGCGGAGACATAAAATATCCAGATTTTTTTTTTGTCTTAAGGGGATGAATATTATATACGTATTTTGAAATAATCTGGGCTATATTGAAGGTCGGGCTAAATGAAGTGAAAAATATTAAAGGTGATTTCACATTTTGGGTTTTGAGATTTAATGAGATTATCAAAATATGTTGCATACGTGCTGGGCGGTGTTGGGTTTTTGAGAGACTAATTTTTGAACATACGTCAAAAATAAAAGAAAAAATTAAGCTTGTGAGTGTGACCGCACAAATTCCTACCGCACTTTAACTTAATTATTGTTGACTGGCCTCGTTAAAAATAAAAAAAAAATAACAGCCAGCCTCAGCTATTTTTTTTTTAAAGTCAATTACTCGGCTATGGCAATATGTCATTATGTCAGAAGCAATATAAATTACTTAGTCAATAATGTGCGGTATTTTTGTTATCAAATGGAATTAACTAATTTATTTTTCCCCAAGTTTTTCTATTTTATTTAATTTAACGAAAGACGAAGAATGACTTAAAGGAACGAATAGAATGTTTCAGTCTGAAGTGGTGGTTAATTCCATTGTGTTTTTTGCTATGGGATTTTTTTTTCTGATTCAATTTTATACTTGTTGAACTTTCAGTGGGTTTTGGTTGCTGGAGATGCATTTACGAGTAAGAGTCGTCTTTCTAAAATTGAATGCATGATATTTGATCCATTAAATTTTAAAAAAATCGAAAGGATAATTAATCTTAATTTTTTCTGGTATGCTTCGTTAACACTGACGACTTCTCCCCCCTTGATTAAAAATGTAGGTTCCCAGTGTTATTAAAATGTTGAAGTTCATTGAAGACCCTTAGTTTTTTCTACCAAAAATTGAATTTTGCATGTCGTGTGTGTTTGAAGAATAACTCAACCAATTAGCAATCTACAAAACTTGCGTATGCCTGTTGTTATACGGTTGACATCTTTAACACGCCCTTTTTGTTACGGAACAAAAATTCATAGTAAATAATGAGCGTAGCAAGCATATTTCATTGTGTTCCATAGCTTGCACAATTCAAAATTACTCCAACAACAACAAAGGAAAAATAAAATGTTTCTGAACATCAAAGTAAAGAATCTTTATGGGGACTGATCCCACAGACTTCTCTCACGATTGTGATTTACTGATATCCCCCTTATATACGTGTATGGTATACGAACATGCTCGTAACTTTCTAAAAACTTCTTCACTTTACGGCAACGAGTAACAACATTCCCACACAACGAAGTCAGTTCTTCATTACAAGGCTCATCTTCTTCACGGTCTTGATTTTTAAGTGCATAAACTTTTTCGGTCCGTTGCACATTTCCCCTTGAGTTTAAGTTGTATTACTTGAAAAAGTAAAAAAAAAAATAAAATGAAAAAATGTTTAACTTAAATCAAAAACAAAAAAAAATGTATTTCTATGGGAAATCAAATTTAAAAATTCAATTGTATGGGTGATTGCATAATGGTGTGGCTATAATTATCACGCATTTGATTAAATTGTCTTTCCCTTCCCCCAAGGGACTATTTAATTTTATGTATTTTCTTAGCTGGGACCTGCTTCTTATCAGTAAGCAATGTTGATATGTATGCAAATAAGTAATATGAATCGTATGTCAAATTAGGGTGATACATATTTTTACAGAAACATTCATAGATTTATGTTGAAGTCAAATTTAACAGGAGTTTTTTTTATTTTATCATGAATATCCCGTTACAATTAAAGATGGAATTGCCATATATTTTAACACTTTAGTTGATATGAATAGGTACTAGTTGGACAAAATGCAAGCACATTAAGTTTTAAAAAAATATTTTTAAAACCTAACGTTGGGCGCCATTTTGAATTTTTTTTTATTTAAAAACAAAAGAAATATCACTACTTTTATGCACGTTATCCCCATGAAACAGAAACTTAAAGTCAAGTCTAAATTTTGTATTCACTTTAGTTAAGAACTTTTTTTAAACATCTCTATTTGCTTAAAGCTCCAACTGAATTTGTTTTTAAGTTAAAGGCAGTCAAAATACACTCTCCTGACTAATAAAATACATATGTAGATAAACCAAATGGTACTAAAATGATAAGCCAACATATTATATGATATCTACTCAATTACTTCTGTTGGGCGCCATTTCTTAAATTTCGAATCAACGAAAATTAAAATAAAAAACTTCACTAGGAATTAAAATTGTGTGAAATTCGTAAAAGAGCATATCTCTCTCGTAGGTGGTTTTGGAATATACAAATCAGTTCGCTTTGACTTAAAACCACCACATCTTTATTATGTAATTAACTCCTCGTGTTGGGCGCCATTTTCGTAATATATATTGTTTGGGTTTTTAACGAAACTAAAATGGAGTAACAATTATGTTAGAAAATAATCGTTCGCGGAAAACAGAAATAGAAATTCTTGTTGGGCGCCATTTATGGTAATAGCTTTATCAGTCAGTCATTAATGATCTATTATTTTATTGCATCTACAATGTTTGCAGTACATCAATATACTTTATTATTCAGGTAAATGTAAGTTGCGATGAATACTTTGGATTTTTTTTAGGAATGTGGAACACACAAGTAAAAAAACACTTTCTTTAAGAAAACATGGCTAATATTGACACATGGCTAATACTGAGAGCTAACATCTTGTTGTACGCCATTTTCTTCATAGCTGCTAGGTGTTTTTTATGAATGAAATTGAATGATGCACCAAATGCGATAAGAGGAATGAAATCTTATAATTCAAAACACCATCAGACATCACCTATTTGATATATGATAAGCATCTTGTCTTGGACCCCCTTTTCTAGCACTTTTTTTTTTTTTTTTGAAGTGCAAAATGTACGATGTAGAAAACGTGATAAGATGAACGATATCTAAAAATTTAACACATCATCACCTCTCTATGACATGTTTCATTATGTATTAGTTCTTAGATGTTTATCCATTCCCCAACAACCAAACCAACTGCTCTTCCTTTTCAATAAACAGAGTGTCTCAATTTATTATTCCGTGTGCTTTCAAAAAAAAAAATCAAAAAAAAAATAAACAAAACATCTTTTCAGCTTTAAATAACGTGATAGTTTATAACAAAAGAACATTTTGGTTTGCTAATGAGAATCATTTCAGCATGAAAGAACTTTTCACCCCCAGTCTATCCACAGCAAAAAAAAAAAGATAAAAAAAACAACATGTCCTTATTGCTCCGCGTCGTTGTGCCTTCATCAGGCAAAGCCAAAACCATCATCATCATCAAACAAAAGCTAAAATAAAAACGCCACCGTCGACGTTTCCGTCGCCGTCGTCGCAGTTACCACCGCCATCGTGCGTCACATAGTCATCATCGTCGTCGTCGTTGTCGTCGTCGTCTTCCTCATCAGCCGGTTATAGTGTTCTGCTATTTTTCAATAAATTTTAAAACACAAGCCAAAGAATGAAAACAACAACATCATATATAAAAAAAATACAAAAAAAGTATTAAAAAAACACAAACTCTTTAGTATTAAAAGACGATGCCTTTCATTCCTGAATCCCTTATTGGATACGGAACACATCAAGTGCTCCAAAAGGGAAAAGCATGCCTCCTGGTGGTATGTATGTCACATTTTGTATGCAAACCCTGGAAAAGAGTCGCATATACAGTCGACTCCTCGGGGCCTACTGTCTCCCTATTTGTGGTGCGTCAATGACTGCAATTTTGGTACCTATCATCTATAGACCACATATATACATATGTTTATATGGAAAATGGAAAATGTTGCATGGTAAACTTCTTTTAAAGGAATTTTAAAGCACTACACATTTGCCTGACGTCTCTTCATTTATGACGTCCGTCGTCATCCTGCAGATGCAAAATGATGTATGGAATAGTGTTCCTCCTCTAATAGAAAGCTTTTCTTTTGTGTGTAAATAGGATTTTTTTGTGTTTAAATACATACTTATACCCCAAGCATAAACAATCTAAAAATGAAAAAAAATCCTTTGGATTATACCAAACCAAAGAGTAAATAAACCCCCACAAAAACATACATACACTCGTTCGCATATCCAGGATAAAGAACTGCATTCATTCATTTGTCAATGATTAGGAAATGCCAAGGGTATAATACACAATTCAAAAAAAAAAAAAAAAAAAAAAAAAAAAAAATGTAGCAATGCGTACAAATCTTTTGCAACAAATCCTATGTAAACATTTTTAGCATGCATGGGGAGCTCTGTCTCTACGTATATATGTATTCCTTTTCCTCTTAGAGAGAGAGTGAGTGTGTTATGTAGGTAAACTCGTGCCTACTATTTTAAAAGTACTATTGTTTTCGTTTTTTTATTCATATTTTTTTTTTTTAATAAATGCCCTTTGAGTTATTTTTCAACTTTTTTACAACGGAGTTTAAATTAAAAAAAAAACACTAAGCCTTATGACAAGTTATGCAAAAAAAACATGCGTTCTGGTTAAAAGGAAATCTCAAACAAAGTGCGTCATTAAAAGTTATCCTATCCTCATTTAGGGATTGTATTTGGGATATGAACGATTTGTTCATATAATTTTTGTTTGCCTCAAGGCACTTTTCTATATGCGTACGTTCATATAACATTTGTATATCAAGATGCACGTATAATATCTTGATGCAGCCTGTTGATATTTGGAATGACAGTCCTACATCAAGTGCAGGAGCTGGAATCATTTAAGATTGCTTGCAGTTACACATCACCATTAACATTTCATAAAAGCCTCCCGTTGGGCGCCATTTTCTTAGTTTTCTGCCAATAGGTTTATGATTCTCGTATTCAAATAAAGATAACGTAATGTAATGACGATTTCTTGAGTGAAAGATATAAAAAAAATTAAATTCCGATACAATATCTATTAAAATTTTTTTCGCAATCCTTTTTGAATAAGATTTATCTAGGAATTGTCATTCAACAAATGATGCTTAGTAAGGTAGGTAGCTAAAATGGCGGTCAAGAGCGAACTCGCATCTTAGACCCTATTACCGCTGGAAAGCGCCGTTTTGATACCAAGACATCTAACGAAACTGAATAAAAAGACGATTTTTAGCGGAAAAACGAGAGAGAACTCACTTAAGCTAAGCGTCGCTGGCGCTGGAGCCATTTCGTCACTTTGAGGAAAGCGAATAAGTTTTTGATTTTTTATCAGGTAGTTCTTTTAGATCAGAAGGGAAATCTTTCCAAGAGGACTGTATTCTTAGTCTGGCCAGAGCGGTACACTTGCAGAGGAAGTAAAGCACTGTTTCCTTTTCCAATAGGTGTTGTGGGGAATAACCAGCTTTGCTGCGTGCTCACTCAAAGGCCAGTGTCCAGTGCAAGTACCGACTTGCCTTGCTATGTCCCGCCTAGGTCTGAAAATGATGCTTGCACAATCAAAAAAGTTAAAGAAATGCTATGTTAAAACACTCGCATTGGGCGCCATTTTTGTCAATCACAACAAATAAATCGAAGAATAATTATGAAATAAGATTCGGGCACTATGGTCAAACATAATTTCTCATACCTGAAATTCATAAAGATTTAACAAAAACAATAGTATTCACAACAGTTTTTGAGCATTGCGAATATTTTTGGTTGGGGCAAATGGTTTGGTAAAACGATTCATGTAAAATGAATTTCACTATGCATAAAATTGTAAAATTGTTGTCTTCTCGAACTGCGTACGATAAAAGTAGCACAGAAGATATAAACCTTCCGTTGGGCGCCATTTTTTGAATATTAAATTTCAATTAAAAAGAACAAAAGTCCCTGACTACGATGAACGATATAAATATACAAATCAAAAGCCACCAGCCAGTCTAAGTTAAAAGCTTTAAGGAATTTTATACGAATTGTGAAAGGAGAGGTTGAAATTCAAAACAAAAATAAAATCATGCACACTAATATATTTAAAGATTTAATGACATTTCATATGGTAGATTTGGGTGAACTGTTTGTTTTTCTTCAGTGAATTAATTTAAAATACATACACATACATTCATATCATAAACACCCAAAAATATGCTCAGCATCATATCATTCACACAAAAACTTGACCTTGCACAACAAAAAACCGACAAAAACACCACACCATACCACGACAAAGCCAATGCCAACACCACCAATGACGACTACTTCGAGGACGAGAACAAGGACGACTTCAAAGTAGACTACAACGAGACGATGGCGATGACCATACACAATGTTTTTCTAAGGACTTAAAATTCCACATGTATGTATGTATATCTATGCAAAGTATCTACATTTTATAAACTTAAACTCAACCCATTTCTCATGAGATGATGTGGGCCAATAACCCCTTTGAAAAAGAGAAGAATTAAACCAAAAACCAAACTAGACCAGCACCAGACACGTCTCCATAGTCCATACTTCTACTGCTTGTATGTATATGTAAAGGTATAGCCGAGCCGTGAAGTCGTTCGTTTCACTATTTCTCAAAAATGTTAAAAAGAAGATAAACACACACACACACATAAAGTAGACACTTACACACATCTACATAAGCTTTATATCTACACTATTCACTATTTTCCACTAAAAATGGCACATCGCAGATACAAAATTACCCAAAAATTTGTCGGGGCAAAAATCTCACAGAAACCTCTCAGAAAAGTAGGGAGCCAAGCTGCGGAAGATACCCAAAGCAGCAGCAGCATCATCAGTACATATAATAATAAAGTATGTCCACCATTTGCCCATACCATACCATATTCCAACCACCAACGTCCTCCAATCTGCATACAGAAACTAACCTTCTGTTGTACACCTACATCTACACACCAATCCCAATCTCTCAATTTGAATCCAAATTCCCCCCCACCCACACTCTTGGCGAAGCTATCCAAATATCTACACTCTCCATTGAGGAAAATCCTTTTCTTGTTCCTTCTTTGCCTTTTTTGCTTTTGCCTTTCATTTCTTGTTTCGTCCTTCGTTTTGTTCTTTCGTTTTTCATTCATTTTTAGTTCCTCCCAAGGAAAGGAACTGGTGCAATAGGTTAACCTTGAACAAAGATGCAAGCGAGAATTTGCGAGTTCGGAGCTCCGAGGAGGAGCAACAGCAGCAGGAAAATTTTCGTCGAGACATCCTCAAACGTCGTTGCGACGTCGTCGTCCTTAACGTCGTCGTCGTCGTAGTCGTGTTAGAGATGGTGTTGGTGGTGGTGGTAATGTGGTGGTAGTCTTCCAATTCCAACTATGTGAAGGGGTAGACGCTGTTGGTTTGTACTGATGCTGCTATACTGCTGCTTCTACTGATTCAGGTTAGGATAAGGATGTTTATGGTGCTTTTTCGGTCTGTCTCTCTCTTTTCTCTTGTTCTGGGTATTAAGGAACACAAGAAGTTTGGGGGTGGTGGGGTTGGTTGGCTTCCTTGCTGACTCGTTTGGTTTTTATCAGCATCATCATCATCATGGTCATCATCATCTTCATCGTCATCATCATCATAATAAAAGGCGTACAACTCAGTGTGCGGTGTGTATCCTTTGCTTCTTCTGTCCCTCCCCCCAACCCACCATTCCCTTTTTAATTCTTTAGTCGTGCTGATTCGGGGTTAATGTTTTCAAATGGAATATATTTATATAGAAAAGTAGTGGTGATGGTGGCCACGGCGACTATGACGATGACGACGACGACGACGACGATGTTGAAGGTGGTGGGTCTCTGGGTAATGATAGTGGGCTAAATGAGTGGATGGGTGGTTGCTTCATTTGGTTCCTCTGGCCATCAGAAGACTAGAAAGTTTCACTTGTTGAAAAGTAAAAGTTTAATTGAAAGTATTTGCCCGGCAAAAGGAGGAGCACTCTAAGGAGGAGCACCATCAGCAATAGCACCAGTACCAGCACTAGTACCGCCATCATCATTATCATCATCATCACCAACAACAGTAAGAGGAGCGGTGTGATAGTTAAGGATGCAACACCAGTATAGTATAGTTTTTTAGAGACCGTCATCATCTCTGGGGCATCTCCTCTTTATATATTTCAATGGTAATGACGACGGTGCGCGGGGGCCAAGGTTTTGAAAGGATTCTATTATGATGATGGAGACTACTGAGACTGAGACCGAGACGGCGATGACGACGACGACAACGACGACAACGAAAACGACTACGAGACTACAACCACGACCAAGTCGAGGACGACTACGATGATGATGATGATGATGATGATAATAATAGAAGAGGTGGTCGTGGTGGTGGGGGTTTCGTGGGGTGGTTCGAGATGCAAAGAATGTACCAGGTCAGTTCGGTTATTTAGAAAAGCGGGTAAGAGTAGGTGAACGCTCTCTGGAAAGTATTTGTCTGTGTCGACACATTTTTTCTTCTTTTTTTTATACATATCTGTATATTAATGTAAAAGAAAAAAAAAACATATAAAATAAAGGAAGAAAAAACCTCCTTGACCTTGTGTGAAATTTCTGAAGGCGATATTTAAATTTCACTGCGCATACATAAAACGTTTTGTTGAGTGTGTGTTGTGTATGTGATTTCTGGATTTTAAGTTTGACCAAAGTTATATATCGAGTTACATGCCGGCATGGAACGACGACGGACGACACGAAAGAAGCGTGTGTTTTTCCTGGTGGAAATCCTTTGGGTAAAATATACACACATATATTCTAAATATGTTTTTTAAATGTATATATACCAACCAATGCATATGGAAGTAGATGTATGTATGTATGTTATGTTAACAAGCTTCCTTGACCTTGTGTATATACTATATGGTGGTCATTCCCTGTCTGATGGTTCTCTGAAGGCGATATTTAAATTTAAAGGCAAATCATTTTGTGTGGGTTTTTTTGTTTTTGTCTTAAATTTTATAAAGAAACGTTAAATTGTTGTTGTCGTTTTTCGTGTGTACGAGTATATATGTTCGAAGGGAAATTCATGGTGTAATTTTTGAAGGGTCAAGTTTTGTGTGGCGGCGTATAGGAGAGCACGTGGACTTTCTCTTGACCTTTTGTGGCAGTTTGTTGTTTTGGTTTTTTACTTGCGGGGGGAAACTTAACAACTGTTGATTATGATGACCCAATTTTGTTTTTTTAAGTATTCATTCTTCCCTGATGGGGATTTGTTCTAATTTTGTGTACAATAAAGGCTTATTTTAATTGGAGTCGGTTGAGAATGATTGATTATGCGATGTAAATAGAAGAGATTTCGACTTAAGCAGGTCATAGTACCACAATGAACTTTACTGCCAAATAGACTATATCAAAGCATATGGCACAGGGAATTCTGAAAGAAAAACCTTATCAAGCGGAAATGTTTCCAGTTTGTGTCTTATTTATTTCTTTTATTTACACAATCGAACACACAATAGGAATACTGATATCTTATTCATGCAAAACCAATTTCTTTAACGTCAGAAAACCAAAACTAGACATCATAAATTCTACTCACGAAGGGAACTAAAAAAAAAAACAGAGAAAATGAAAAACCTACGCAGTGAAGTTTACTTTTTATAGACACTTTAATTGATAATGGCTGCCTATACGAGTTTGATAAGTTCTGCAGAATCAAAATGAGTTCCATAGTACTTTTTTTGCGTTTGTGTTTTTTTTTGGCTTCAAAAAATGTACTCTGACGTTTGTTCTTTCAAGTATTTGGTGTAAAATGAATATTTGTGTTTTTGTGTTACGTTCCACAATATTGTTCACTTTCTTCACAAATCTAGACACTCATCTGGGTTAAGAATGGCAAGCTTTACTATAAAGTTTAAGAAAGGGGATTAAGCATAATTTATATTTATTATTATTTTATATTTTATTATCAGGCGAAATGAAATTTCGAATGAAAAAAATATCAAATCAACTTTTCTCTCGAAATTTTATACACATTTTTTTTTTAACATAAAAGTCTAGTCTCCATCAAAAATACTCATTCGAATGAAAATTTAGAATGTTGAGATTTTACATTCTTTAGTGAGTTGATTTTCATTTGTGAATCAATTGTAAAATTTAAAACAAAAATTGGATAGAGAGAAGATTAAAATGCAGTATATTTTATGATAAGTATAGATTTTTAGAAAACCACATTATCTCCTGATCAAGACGAACATGTTCACATTAATTACTAAATTTTCACTCAAAGATTTCACCATGAAACTAGTTGTAAAATTGTCTGAAAGAATTCTGGTGAATTCTATAGTGTTAATGAAACTATAAGTAATTAAAATTAAGAACCAAGTATGAATTGTAAAAGTGAAAATTAAATATCCATGTCGCATCTGGTGAAATGAAAATTTATTTCATTCCAAAATCTTTTTAATGGCCATAATGTTAATTTATCTTTAATAGGTAGGTACTCATAATTTTCTATACACTTTTAATTTTCACACTTGTTCGCGTGAAATTACACTTCTCGTGAAATGGAAAAAAAATAATAATTTCATTTCACAAAATTACTAAATTTCATATTTTAAGAAAAGAGCTTGGTAAAATTTATTATTTGACAATCAATTTAGATTTAGTTTAAAAAAAGAAGCTGTGGCATCGAAAGTTAAACATTTCACGCTGAAAATTTACTTGAAATCTTCAATCTCTGAAAATTTAATACCCACGACACATCTGGTGAAAAGAAAATGTATTTCATTCCACAATCTTTAGATAGCTATTATTTATTTATTTTAAATAGGTACCCATAATTTTCTATGAACTTTTCATTTTCACACTTGTTCACGCTAAATCGTGTTCACGCTCTTCGTGAAATGAAAAAAAAATTATTGCATTTCACAATAACAACATGATCACATTTTTTTTTTTTAAGTTGATGTGTGATAAAAAGGAAAAAAAACTGACAAAATATTTAAATGTTCAACATATGAAAATTGAGCGATTTTCTATATGATCATTCCATTTTCACCATTTATTAACTCCTAGTGAAATGGAAAATTAATACATTTCACAATAACATAATGAACAGGACTTGGTTAAGTTTATTATTTGACAATCAATTTAGCTTTAGTTAAAAAAAAAAGAAACTGGAATCTAAAGTTAAACATTTCACGCTGGCAATCTTGTATGATGAATTATTTTTCATTTTTACTTGAAATCTGTTTCTCAAACGAGATTAATTTAAAATATTTTTCACCTATTACCAATCTTCTATTTCGTAGCTATGAAGCCAAAAATTCATTAAACATGAAATTCACAAGACGACGAGCGAATTATGAAACATTCATCCATTTTGACATTTCGTTTACACGCTGCGTTTTTCTATTGGTCGCGAATGACGTTTAATAATTGATAATTTCTAATTTTAAGGTTATACGAGTGCGAACAATTTATTCAATGAAGTGTGGATAGTATGTGGAACGCAAATAGACTTTGACAGTTCGTAACAATCAGATAGCAATTCGTGATAACCATTTTTTTTTCAAATGTACCTATATTATTTTGTCAATCAAAAAGTAAATTTTAGTAGTTAAATCATGTCTCTACCATTTTGTTTAGAATTTGTGAGGAATTTATGTCTGTTTGTTCACTCGTTCACTTTTTGATAACATATTATCTCTGCGGCAGTTTATGACATCCATCCATCAGTGTATCGGGACTGTTTTGAAAAGGTCGATCGATAAATAAGTTAAACACTGATATAGAAAAATAAGGTCAATATTTAAATCACAAATTTAGCCTCTCTTGACTTTAAATAGAAAATAAAGAGAAAAAAAATGTAAAACTGAATTATAAACTTCTTGCAGGGAGCATCAGGGTCAGGTCAGAAAGCGTGCGTGGTTTAGATCGTGGCGGCTAGCGCGCGGCGGTGTTATTTCGTCAAGGGACTTTTTACTATGACTATGTTTGTTGAACTACTAAGCGCTCAATTACTTTAAATTGTTTGCTAACTCTGGTCAATTTGGTTTGTTTAACACTGCCCACGCGTCGTCGTCGTAGATGATGTCTTTTATATACTCGCAATATATGAAAATGGATGATGATGATGCTTGAGATACGTTTTTTGGAGCAACAACGACTACAACGATGTCCACGGCGACAGTATTTTCAATCCTTTGCATTAAAATTTAATGAACAAGTATTTACACTGCTGCTGGTTCTGGTTCGGGTTCTATTGCAGATGGAAGTTGAGCTCTGGCATAGCTGATGTAGACTCTGTACGTGTATAACAACATAGTTGCTATCGGCAATGGTGGAGACGCCCGACATAACGTCAATTTCAACGACGACGAAGATGACTTTGGCTTCCTTACTAGGGTTTGTTGCATATGCATGTTTATGCGAAGCTTGTAATGCACGAGCCAATTGAATTGGAGAGCGACAGCGATGACGACGTCGAGTGTGTGTCGTGTCTAGATTGTGGAACATAATAGCGTGTGTGAGATTGTGGGTATATGTACATACATATATATATATATATGGTCGGAGTTAATGGAGAATATATCTGAAGGAGTATCTTTTGTCCAGTCACCTCCGCACTCGGATGATGTTACAAATTGGTTAAGGGTTTTAATAAATTAGATTTATTCGCAGTTTCTGCTGGCTGGATAGAAGCTGGATGATGATGATGATGATGCAATGAAACAAGCGCGGGCTTGCACTTGCATGAGTTTAGAATTGAGGGGCACCAGCACCATGTTGATTTTACTCCACTTCACTCCGCTCCAATGCATTCCTTGCGTCGACGCTCGCGTCTCCGTTTAACCATCCATTTGTTAGGCTATCCATGTGCGTTGCTTTTGAATGTTTTACGAGAAATAAGTGTTGTTATGCGGTTAGTGCTTTGTATCTTCTATATACCTTAATCCATATACATATGCGTGTACATATGTATTATGCACCTATACATATGTATATCAAGATGGAAAAGATCTAGAATGACGATATGATATTTGTATATCTGCGAATAATGGAGTTTTCACTTGGAATTCAATTGACACGACAAGCTTGTTTTGTGTGTTTTGTTGAAAGTTTCAAAATGTTCTATGTGATGATGACGCCATTGAGGAGCGGCATTATGGATCAATAAATGTTGCTATTTAATGGCTTTACCAATGGGGATATGGTGCGGTGGTGGAGGGCGGTGAACCCAACGGGCGGGAATGCAAGAAGCGAGGTGAATTGGTCTAGATATAGATACATAGATAGATTTTGTGAGCAGGAGCGTGTTTTTGAAATACTAATGGTTTTGGATAAATAAACTAGATACACATACATTGTACCTACTGCTGCATGTACATATGTATGTATCTAGTCTAGTTCGTTTGCGTTTAGAAATAGGTGCGGGATTCTCGTATACACAAAATCGAATCGAATCGAATTCAATACTATTTATAGGGGAGTGGTTTATCAATTTGTTAGTTTTTTTTTTCTCTATAACAAGCTATACCTATACCATCAGGGGGGTGGCTTTTAACTAGTTTTAATAAATAATGATATTTCATTTAGTGTTTTATTGTATATTTTTATTGGTTTTCGTTGTTGAAAGAAATTATATTTTTTTGTTTATTAATTGAAAGTGCAGAAGATGGATTTTTAGAGTTTAAACGACACGAAAAAAAAGGCAGCCAAGTGCTTATTTATGATTTGAAAATATAAATGTTATAAAAACAACAAGGCATCTAGAATATATGAGGAATTGAAGAGAGTTCGAAATTCACTTCAACCTTTTGTAAACCTTCATCGATATGGTTTGACTTGTTCGCTTGTCAAACGTCTAAAAAGTTATAATGCAAAAGTTAAAAGTAGGCAAACTCTGGCAGTACCGAATACCAGTCTAATCGTTACTTTGTGTTCGATACTTTTAATTTGTGTATTTGGAATTTTGACAGCTATTCCGGTTCCATTGACAGATGTTGTTTGTTTTATTAGTGGAGGCATATTTTGAGCTAGCTCAAATAGAGTGTGTACAGGAAAATTCATTGCCGCTTGAGGATTTTGGATCATGGAGCATTTAGAAGCGAACTTCAATTTCAGCAAAAAAAAATCATCTCAAGTGACTCTATTTTTGGATGAATAGGTTCCGAATTTGGAAAGATGCCATTTAGTCCGCACTTCTTTGTGCGGAAATCAGAAACGCTCTGCTCTTCATTCTATGCTAAAGCCTAGTACGCTGCTGATGAGAAACGTAAAATCCCACACAAAAATGACAGAACAAAGTCAAACGAAAATTTTCGATTCGCTTTTCCTACTGCAATACGCTGTTCCATGACGAGATTTAAAAAGTCTCCACTCACTTTTCGCGGACAATTTTGTACCCAGACCAATTAATTGTGTGCGAAAAATCACATATCAGTTTTTAGACGTGTTTTTTGTTGTTTCTTTCATCACAGCTTGTTTTCTTGAATTATTTCTGATTGGGTGTGTTTTATTTTTTCTTGAACATTTTGTCGTTCATCTTTTCGTTAGCATTTCTCTCTCCTAGTGGAGACCTCCGACAATTTTCGTTTTGCATCAGCAGCGTATACTAGGCTTAAATCAGATTCATTAATATTTGTAGAAGTCTCTACTCGTATTCTGCACAAGTTTAACCAGTGCTGGGAGATCAAGGAAAAAATCGATTTTTGGCGGAATTTCCACCTACAAAGGAACTAAGAGAAAACCAATTAATTTTGTGGGATATACATATTTTATAAAAAATGTATTTCACAACAAAGCAAATTTTCGCAGAAAAAATTAAAATATTTTTCAATTTCCCCATTCCAACTCCTTAAAATTCAATTAACGAAAAAATAACTGATTGTGTCTATTTTTTTTTTTCTTTCTAATCGAATTCTAACATTCATCGTCACCTCAAGCCAACATCATGAATATGAATGTAAATGCAAGAATTCCAGCTAATGGTACAAAAAACAAGCAACATAAAACATGAATGTAATTATATCTTTTTATCTATTTGTTTTTTGCTGCAGTATTAGCGGAAAATAACGATAAGATAAAAAGGAAATTTTTGGTTTGGCAAATCAGTTCAATTTAAAATTTAAATGTTTTGGTTGCTCACTTGCTGCTCCAAATAAAATTTAATAAATAATATTTGCCTTATTTTACACAAAGCGTGTAAAATATTAGAAGAATGTTTTGTGTTTTATAAAACTCAAAAAAAAAAACAGCTCGAAGGTTTTTTTTATTCTGTGGGAAATGGAAACTATTTGTGTGAGAAAAGGGGATTTTTTTAAATTGGTAAAAGGAATTTCTCTTGAAAATACCCCCACAGCACTTATAAACATGTGAAGTAAAATGATATTTTGTTGGTTTTCTGAGATTATTTTCAGAGTTTGAATATTTTTTTTTTTATTTGCAATTGATGAATTTTTCTATGGAAATTGTTTTTCATTAGAATTTCGTTGTCTTGTTGGAAATTAAGTTAAAATTTCGTTTTGCATCTTTCAGCCTAAAACGTTTATGATTTTGTTGTCTGTTCTCAATATGTTCAAAATACTGGTGACAAGAAGTTTTTGAAAATCTATAAATACAAAACATCTGCCCTCATGCTTCATCTACACACATGTGCCACTAGCTACCATTATAAATTTGTAACATTGTATTTGTTCGCTTTGTCGACATATTAACAATATGTATAATAGTATAAGGAGTAAAAAGACACCAAAAGGAAACAAGTTTAATTTATCTTTAGGAACTAAATTTAATGAACAACTACTTCAATTTTAAAATAAATATCTATATAGGTATCCTCCTTCTTACTACTTTGTATCTTCTATATAAATATATGTAGATAGATTTTAAATGAGAAAATGACACCTGCAGCATTTTGGTTGTCCTGCATCGATTACGTACGATAACTAACTAATATAATTGTCTTTGCCTTTGAAAGTATGTCTTCCTGTTCAGTTGTGTGTGTTTAGTATGTGTGGTATAGTGTTATCCACGTTTTAAAGGAAGGTTGTCATCTTCTTCTATACTTTGTATAGGGAAGCTCTACAACTGTGTACATACCTACAAAATACATGTACCTACATTCGCAACGAATTTAGTTTCTAGAGGCTTCTTCAATACCACTTCTTGCCATCATTACCATTTGTGTCTTAATAGTTCATTCCACTTGTATTATTATACAAGGAATTATCCTCTCAAAGAACAGGATATAACATTTTACACATATACCTATATAAGATACATCATCTTATAAGTGCCTACCTTCCTTCGCATGTTAGGTACATATATAGTTTGGCAGGTACCTACATATATGTAGGTACCGCATTCAAAACTTTGATATTTATCTATAACAACAGCAGATAATGTAGGCGTTGTTAGTATATATGTAGGTTGTTAGTAAACATACATACATAAATAAATATATTATGTATATAAATATTTGTTGGCATGTTAATATGACGATATGTGTTACATAATATATCCACTTCCTTCGGATGGTACTTATAGTGAACATTTCCAACTGATGTGTTGTAATGTTTCCATTTCAGAGAATTACTATAACAATTGCATATATATATATCTAATAAATGTAAAAGAAAATGTTCTGTATTTAGGAAGTTACTAGAATATTTATTTATATACAGTGCTGTGCATATCAAGTCAAATTTTCAGACACATTAATGCATTAATTTTAGGCCCCGTGAAATTTATTCTATACGTGAAATATCATCCTTTGTGGGGAATTCACAAGCAATTTCATGGATCATACTGGCATGTCAAACTTAAGCCAAGTGAAAAATTGAACTTAATTTCACTCAAGTGACTGAAATTTGGTTGACAGAAAATTCGACAAATTGAAAGGTTTTATAAAACATTAAAGTCGAATATGAAAAACGTATGCATGTTCCCTTACAAAATGTATTATTTCATTAAAAACTATTCCTCTTATTTAAAATTTCGCGGGAATTTTTAATTTTTATTTCTATTTCATCAAATTGTATTCAGCTGAAATTAATAAGACAACAATTTAAAGAAAACAAAATTCGATTTTCATAATTTCCAATTACATAATGAGAACAATTGAAAATTTCGCGTGAATTTTTAGGTCTTTTTTCATTCAAACTCCCTAAAAATTCAAAAGGTTTTAAAGAAAATAAAAAAGAAGGCAATAAAGTTAGAGCAAAGAAAAGTTTGTGTTTATTGTTTGGTCAATTAGATTGAATTTTTACTTAATAAATTTTCGGGTGAATTTCAAACGCCCGCCTGTCTAGATATTTGCGTACAGTAAGAAGTAGTTATATGTAGACACAGAAGACATTTTACGTTTTTTTATTTTTTTTATAAAAATTTATATATTTCGCGCGAATTTTTAATGTAAATGTTATCGAATTTGTAATTGCGATATAAATATGTAGGTTTTATAGGTCAAGTTTTGCATTTGGAAAAAAAATCGAACTCGAGATTGTAATCAAACTTGACAATACGATGAAAAAGAACACGGAAAAAGTGTATCCCGCAATTCCGTGTATCTGTCTGTCTGTAGGTCGACATACAGCCTAAGTCGCTGTACAGATTTTCTTCAAACTTGGTACTTAAGCGTTTAAGGTGATTGGCTCTTTTTTAGGTCCAAAAATAACGGTACCTGTCATACAAATTTTTGGGACAAAAATGGTAAATCTCATTTATCTCGAAAACGGATCTAACTATTTTGATAAAAAAAATCAGTGCATTATTATAGGCATAGTCTTCATTTTGGCCAGTACAACATTTTAATTGAAATGTTCAACAGTACTCGCAATATAACCGTTTTTTTTTATACAGAAGTTCCTTCAAATTCTAATGATACTGCATACCAAAATTTTCGAAAAATACGAGTATTCTTTTGGATTTTTTTGAAAAATAAAATCAATTTGTTTATAAAAAATTTGTTTATAAAAAAATTAAAGAAATTGTATATATACAAAATTATTTAAAAAACGACTTTAAAAATAGATTTAGGCGTTTCTACTAAGAATCTTGTGCTAACGATGTGATCGACCATAATAGCGAGCACGTGCAATTCAGTTATGCATTTTATTTTGTTTGCTATAACCACTTTTATCAATTTTGTGATGTGATTTTCATTTTCATATTGGAACATTTTTTAACGGAGCATTTTTCACACTGAAAATACACTTGTGCAAAAAAAAACTTCAAGTGAAAAATGGTATGTTTTCACTGCTCTGGAAATACCTTGCATAAAATGTGTCCATTAATATTTTGTCATGACTTAAAACCTGTAGGTACGTAAAATGTTACAATGTAATTTTGAAGGTGTTCACTCCTTCATATATTTTGTCGTAAAGTTTATTAAGTTTAAAACTATTATCAAGTAAAATTGACACACCACTGTACATGCTTAACATGTATGTTTATATGAAGGAGCATTCATTTTAAAATAATGATTAGCAACAGAGTGACGATATTTTGTAATCGAAGGCAACAATTCCAAATGGATTTTCTTAAACAACAATATACTTGTCTAGTGCTATTATTATATATACCTACCCATACATATTATAGAAATGTATGGCTTTGCTTTTATATATTATATAATATTTGAATGTCCCAATTTCCAAAATATATCATACACAAGAGAACCCATGTTGGCATATCAGTCGCTTAGGTGCCTACCTATTACGAGTATACTTCAAAATATAACATTTGATATAGTTATATGTAAATTTACAATAATGGTGGGGTTTTCTTAGGGCAACACCCTTAATAATCAAGGGGTTATAATATATATAACTAAATGTGTGGCAGAAAATTAGACATTTCTTGCAATTTTACCATATAAAGGAAATAGAAGATGATGATTTAAGTGCAAAATATAATATAAGCTCCACCCTAAATAGAATGCCTATTGAAATTTTGTACCACCTCTTTTCTGTAAATGCCTTTTGAAGTAAGAGAGTTTAAAACCTACTGACCTAAGTTGAAATTAGAACATAGTAGATGGAGGACGGGACAGAAGAAGTAGAAAAATAAATAAATGTTACCTTCTTTCTTACAATTCTGTTACTAGGCAGTGTTAATATAACCAAATGATTGTCTCAGATTTTTGTCAATACTTCTTTTTGTATTAATACATTTTAGAAAATATTAAACTTTTTATTTCTAAAATTGACCAAGAACCTCATGTTAAGCTTGTGATAATTTCCATTTTTTTTATAAAGGTTTTTCTTAGGCCAAATTTAAGACTTTCTGCCTTCCTTTATTCTTTTTCTTAAAGAAAGCATTAATTTTCTTAAAGAAACCCAACACATTTCAGCTTTGATAGGGCTTCTGTAAGTCATTTTAGCTTCGACAAAACCTTAACGCAAAAATTATAGAAGTTGAAATGATAGTGGAAATGTTCCCTGTATGGCAGCACAAGGGCTTCACTTCTTGCTAGCCTGCAGGTAAGCTGGCCATGATCAAAAAATGCCCATAGTGATGTTTATTATGCACTGTTAATATTTACTGTTAGAGTAACTTCTTTTTTTTTTTATTTTGAGCGCACTCAAGAAGTTATGACTACCCCTAAAATGCTTAAACAGAGTGCGAGCGATTAGGTAAATAGGATAGAATTAGGGAGAAGATACCGATGCAAGCTGGTTTTAAATGTTTTACTATCGCAATGGGAGGGAGAAAACATTTGATGATTGAAACAAAATCAATATCTCCGTGCTTTCCTTAACAAAATAGCAAATCAAACAAACGATTATCAAAACAGTGATAAATTGACAGATCATGAAATATTTTAAGCAACGAAAGCTTCTTATATTAGGAATTTTTGTATCCGAAGATCGACTTGTGATATAAGTACTATAGGTCGCATCGTTTTTTTGTTTCATCTACAATTATTAGACATTTCGAAAGAATTTAAGGAAGTTTAAACATTTTCGTCGAAAATCAGATACTCTGGTTTGATGCAATAGAAATTACGTTGTCTATGTCTTCTTATATTCCATTAAAAACCAATTCTAAAAATTGTCATAAAATAAGTTGCTGCTTTGCTCATCACACGCTGTTTAGGCATAACACTAACAACATGTGATTGAGTAAACTAGCATACCCATAAAATATGACACCGAAATAAATAAAATAATGCGAATTATAAGGGACATATATAAATAAGACACGGTAATTCTCTCCGCATTAGTTCAGCCGCCATCCCTGGAGATAAATCTGAGAATCAGAACATCGCGCCACACATCTTTCCTATCCTTCTTTCTCTTCTTCCACCGGATGCCCGCGCTGTGTTAAGAAAAACATATAAAGGGTATTCATACTCCCTTGAGCGCGTGCAAAGTTATAAAAAAAAAAAAAAAAAAAAAAAAAAAAAAAAATGTTGGTATGCCGCAGGGTTCTAGTTTATCTCCCACACATTTTACTTATTTTATAAGCTTCCCTAAAACGAAATTTATACGTGATGCATCTGTGTAAGATTTACTTTTTTCTTCCCAATTTATATTTTCAAGAAAACTTATCTCAAGTGCATCTAAAAATACGTTAACAAACTTTAATATTAGTTTTGGAAAGCCCAAACAAAACTAACAAAATATACAACTTTCAAATGTATTTACAAATATGTTGTCAGAAATTATAAATTTCATCCTTTTTATCATTTATCTATCGCTTAACTAATTTGTCTTCATAAATTGGTAACAATTTTGTTTTTATGGCAAAAGCTAATTCGTTTTAATTTGTTCATAGTGCAGTTTTAAATTTTAACACGTTAGCTGCATTCTAGCATATTATTACTTGCACGACAGTAAAATTTTCTTTTTAACCTCCCTTAGAATAAAAAAAAAACAAGAAAAAAAAAAACATAAAACCATCACCTTATGGGTCTATCATTCATGACATTCTACAATTTCTTTCCATTGTCTATGTTGACATATTATAGGGGACTAACTATCTACGAAAGGACATAGAGGTGGTGCACGACCCACGACGACGGCGACGACGAGAATGGAAAACGACAACGACAATAACCAACCCTAATGACCCTCTTGGAATTCATTGCCTTTTGCCATAACCGTGTAAAGATTCTTATCAAATTGCTTTCCATATACAGGTGAACTTATTTAAAAGACAACACAACACGTATGATAAATCTGATAATATTTGGTGATAATTGAATAAATACGTCTTTTAATATTTTATCATAAATAGAAGATCAAAATTACACTTAAAGTAAATGTGAATTACAAGACGATGATAACTACAACGATGACGATAAGAAGTTTGTATAGAAAGGGACGTGAAATAAGGGTTGGATTGTATAGATACTATTGGTATAGTTTTGCCTTCTACATATATCACCCTGGGTAACGATTTTGTTCACAACCAAGTTATTTATTTAATATTCTAACACAAAACCACTTATTATTAATTATAGCAAACTATACAACTCAGGGTTTTGATGGGGCAATCAATCAAGTATAACTTTTTGTAAATTAAGAATGTACATACGTATATGTATGTATATTGGAAGAAGAAAGAACACGAAGAAAAACGTATTTTCGAATTGTCATTCTCTATTAATAGGGGTTTTATTAATAATGACACATCATATCCATTCATTCAAATCGACTACGACTACGACGACGACAAGGCGACGACGTTGCTACCGTGCGTCGTCGTCGTCGCCATCATTGTCGGAAACATGATAAAGGAAAATTGCTTTCGAAAATAAAAGGTCTTATTCTCAAACGGGATACTTATTAAGGATATTCAATCACTCCATGGGGTTATACACCCACAGAGAAGTCTTACATGTTCAACTTTCAACATTTTAGTGTAGGAGGAAGACATTGTGTATACTAATATTGGAGGGCAGAGCTGCTCAACGCACGAGTTAGGTTTTAGGCGCCACTCCGGCAGATGCTCTATAATAGGGGCCTTTAGTAGAAAGTCTGAAATTCTACTCATTAAATTTGCAAGCATAAATTATTTGCATATTATTATCTTTAAGAAGAAACATTAAATTTAATACTAATTAAACTAATTAGATTAGCACAAACAATTAGTACTAATTGCAGTTTAAAGCTAGTCCTACAAAACAAGGAGTGTATAATTGATTGCTATTTGAAATAACATGAAACATTTTCTTATAATTTACACAGATTATTAAATTTTTAGTACAAATGATTAAATTTAATTTGGTGAAAAAAAATTAGTACTAATTACTGTTTTCTTAAGGAATAAGCATTGAAAATTAAAGCCTTACTGGACTAGCATATTGATGATCATTTTCGATTAGTACATACATTTAGCACACATAGATGAAAATTATTGATTTAAAACTAAAATTCCATCCTAATAAAAGCTTCCACAAATCGGATGGACAATTTTTGTACTAACTAACTAATTCTGGTAGACGGTATTCGCCATGAAAGTAATTCTTTTTTAATAATTTAAGAAAACAATTTGAAGAAATAATAAAGAAATTCTAGTAATAAACATTTTTTAAAAAAATCAGTACTAAACAAATTGAAAAATTTAGTACTAATTAATAAATCTTCTTAACAAGCATTGTTATTTTAACTTGCAACAGATTTTTGAAACTCATAGAAGTTTTGATAAATAAACATTCTGTTTGACATTAATTAAGATTAGGACAGAGTCCAAACAATGCTCAAACTTTTTAATGGCGTATATATTGAATCTACAGAATAGGGATGGAAAAAGTTGAATATTAAGTCCAAATTTTTTAAATTTCATGAGGAATTTATATGACAAATCAGTCTGCTTACTCTAAGACACATGACAGCAAATCGCTTAAATGTCACAGTCGAAAGTTTTGGAATTCGAAGTCTTGGGGGATTAAGCTGAATTCTTTTCAACCAGCAGTCACTGATAAGGGCTCACAAATAGAATCAAGGTTGAATGAGATAGATCACTCACTTCATGATAACGGCTCGTCCTTTTTACCACTAACAGAGGACTAATATTTGCTGATGCATCACTACTGTTTTAAGTGATACCTTGGAGCTTGCTGGTCGACTAGGTCGAAAGTCAGTTGTTTTGACAGTCACCAGGATAAGGCACATTATAGCTGCTTATTCCAGGATTTAATATGTATTAAATATGCATCTGTTCATCGCTTAGGACAAAATGCCATTATTGACAGCAGCATAATTCGAGGCAGTTAGGGAGCTTACCTACATTGAAGTGAATGTAAGAATTATTTTAGGAAACTGCTACTATTTTGGTTTTGGTGAAAGACTGCCAGTCTGTAAGACCAGAATGTTTATACCTACTAGGCTCTTTTGAAAGAAATTTTTTCGACGAATATTTGGTCATATATGCAAGTGGCACGAACTCGAAGAGCTGTACAAAGATGTGGATGTACCCTAAAATGTCAAAACACCAGTCTCCAGTCAGGAGAGTCTTCGAATCCCTGTCACCAGGTTCGAGATGACAAAGAACACCGAACTCCCGGTTTAGAGACCAAGCTGTCGTGGATGATAGAGCGTTTGGACTAAATAACTGGACGCAGCGTGTCCAGAATACAGAATGATGTAGGAATGCGATCTCTCAGAGAGGAGACTTTCAAAAGTCGATAGCCCCTTTATATAGTAGTAGAACTATCACGAACAAAAATACCAGAATACCTAGGTAACATAATGCATCGGAACTGAAGACTTTTCTTTAAACAAAGATTTCGTTAAAAGGTGTTAATGACCTCTTTTGAGCTGAAATGAAGGGTTTCCTTTCTAAATCGTCAAAAAGTTCAGGAGAAATTTTGAATCCTTAGATGAGAAATTCAAATATTTGACTCTAATGGTATATGGTTAAGGTCCCGCGTATTCTTAAGAAATTGCCTGGGACTCCTGCGAATTAATCCAGCCCTGATTTATACTATATAGAAATAGGTACATATACATTCCTACATACATATATATATATAAAACTTAAGTAACAGGGTTGTTCTTTCTTAGAGTTTCATCATCCTTGAAAGATATAATATTTTGAAAGCTCTATATTATACAAACTTTTATATGGATATTATGCTTTTCATATTTTATAACTCAAACAATGAATATTAATTTAGCTGAATACATTAAAATTAATGTATACTGACAAGGATTCTTGGGATTCCGAAATGGGACATCTTGCTTTTATCTTATGGGACAAAAGCTCACGATGGATTTTGAGAGCTGAATAAACAACAAGCAAAGTAATGAAGATTTAACTAAGAAGGCAAACAACGTAAATAACGACCCATATATACATATAAAACGCAGAATATACTTATAAATATATACTACGAGATAGAGAAAAGTGTGTTTGAGATTTGAAGGATTTATATTATATTATATAATCGCAGATGTACATAAGCATTAAAGCCTGAAGGTTGCTATTATGCGGAAAATTAGGGAAAATAGTTAAGGCTTAAGGGTAAAGTTCATTCAACCATATACTCGTAGAACATAAAAAAAGATGTTTTTGAAACGAGCACGCCATTTATATATATGTATTTAGCCAACAAAACATTTAAGCACGATTGATGATTAATGCTTGGGAAAAGTTTTTGAAATGTTGCTTGTGTTTGAAGCACTTTTTTCTAATTAAGTTTTAACAAATCTCGAAAATTCACTTGAGAACAACCAACGAATAAATTAACGAAAATTCGTCCACTTTGACATTTCGTTGAATGAATATTCGTCCATTTTGACATTTCGTTGACATGACTTTTTTTCATTCGTCACTAATGACGTTTCGACAGTTAAGGACTATTCACATAAGAACAACCAACGACCAAAGAATTAAAATTCGTCCTTTAAGACATTTCGTTAATGTGACATTCTTATTCGTCAGAAGTAATGTTTATTAATTGATAACTTTCAATTTTTTTTCGTTTTCGAAAAGTAGATAGAACGTGAAACGCAAATAAAATTTGACAGTTAAGGTCCATTCACATGAGAACGAACAACGAACTAATTAATGAATATTCGTTAATTTTGACATTTCGTTAACGGCATTTTTTTTTTATTTGTCGCAAATGATGTTTATTGATTGATAATTTCAGATTTTTTTCATTGACGAGTCGATGGTATGTGGAAAACGGATAGATTTTGACAGTTAAAGTCTATTCACTATTCACTTGAGGACTACCGACCAACGAATTATTCGTCCATTTTGACATTTCGTAAATTGATAATCTCTGATTTTTTTGTTGACGAGTGAGTTTGTGGAACGCGGATAAAGTTTGACAGTTAATGTCTATTCACTATTCACATAATAAAAACCGACCAACGAATTATTCGTCCATTTTGACATTTCATTGGCATGACATTTTTTATTCGTCGTGAATGACGTTTAATAATAAATTAATTATCTTTGATTTTGAGGTTAGGCACGCGCTAACAATTTATTTGTTGAAATGAAGATGGTATGTGAAATGGTCAACTATTTTGACCAATTTGTTTTCTAAAATTTAACTTATTTTGGTAATCTAAAAGCAAATTTTAATATTTAAACATTAATATAAATTATATTTCTACCATTTTGTTTAGAATTTGTGAATCTGTCGTTCTCAAATAACAAAATATTGTTTCTGCGAAAATTATCGGGCTCTTACGTACCATCCAAATCCATACATATACCAACTTGAAAAAATTCTCAGTGATGCAACTTTGTGTCCCTACAATGTCCTCGTTGTGAAATGTTTTCTTTTATTCTTGTTAAGTTTGATTATAAAACAACAATGTATATCAGCAGCGACTTTGTTACAACTTGAATGGATTTCGTGACAAAAATACGTATTTTAAAAAGTTTTTAAGTCCCATCAGACTCAATATTTCCACGTTCTTGCTTGAATTCCAACTACGAAACGATAAAATTTCCAACATTCTACCAATCATGACATAGGTAAGACTGCAATGCACCTACAGCTAAACCCTATAAGTGTGTGGGGCACACTTTTGAAAAATAATAAAAAAAAACCACCAACCATAAAAGAAATCTCACACAGTTCATAGAGTTCAGGCAAGTGCCTTATTCTCCCTCTCTATATATACCTTTCTTAGCTATGCATGACTCAAAGGCTATTAATATACGTCACGTGCTACGAAAACTTCCCGTCACAGGAACTTGAAGTTTTTTTTTTTTAAGTACAAGAGGGTAAAAACTTCCACTAGGTGGTATTTACGACCAGGTAAGGTACCTGCGTCCTTTTTAGTGGTTGTTTTTTTTTTTTGTTTTTTTTTTTTTTTTTAGTTTTTAGATGATTATCAGTGAAAAGTTGTTGTTTTAGCTTAGCTCACGGTGATTTTGTTTATTTCCATTGCAAGGATAAAAACACATGTTTCGCTACTTAATGCACACCCTTATTTATTGAATTTTTTTTGTTTTTTTTTTAGTTCAGGACAACCCGAGTCATTCGGTATTCTGAATGTTTGCTTTGAAAAATAAAACCAAAAAAACTGATTACTAAACACTTACCAATCAAATAAATTGTTTAGTTTACTCATGAAATGTTTGTGTGTTGTATATGAATAAATTAATTGTGAATTAGGGGGAAAATATTTAAAGCTGACAATGTTTACCTGGAAATAAAAAAAGAAAACAAATTGTTAAGTAATTGAATAGGTAAAAATAGAAACAAAAAATTAAGGAACAAATAAGAAATTATATAGTTGGTAAAAAAAATTGTTTTCGAAAAATTCTTTTCATTTAGATATTTTTGAATTTCAAAATTTTCATATTATTTATTTAAAATTCCAGGTACGACATTTTTTTCTGTCACACAAATTGGAGGTAGAAGAGTCAAATTCAAAAATTTCGTATGGCACTTTGGGGAAGTCTCCACTTAATTTAGGAAGCGCCATAGTATTTCCCATTCTTTCCCAAGACAAATTTCTCGTTTGTGGTTTTCTTACAAATCTTTGATAAGTCAGTTGTGAGGCTATATAATATCTCTGAACAACTTTCGACCGTATTATGATCTCTTTTTGAGAAACTGCACTGTATTAAAGCGAAGTCTCCACTTAATTTTAAAAAAAATGGTAGAGCGTAATGAAATGTGTCCAAGCCCAACTGAAGGCGCAATTAGCTAATCACCGTGCTAATTGGAGAGATTTTATTAATTAAGGGATGAGCTGTAAAGCACCACCTCTTTATATCAACTTTAAAGAACTCCCCTTATCACTTATCTTAACATCCCTGTGAAACTAGTTTATTCGTAAAAGAAGACCAATATGCCAAAAGAGAAATTTTTGATGAAGAAGACAAGGCAAAATACACCCTAGTTTCATGTAAATTGCTTCACATATTTGTTGAAGCATTTCGCTATAGTAAATGCCAGAAGTACATTCTTTCGGTTTAGGACTGCTGATGACTTTGAAATTATAGGGAGAAAAAGGACTTCAGAAACAATGTTGAATAGATCCATCTACGAAGTAATAGGATGCGTATCAAGTCAATATTGGATAAAAACCTGTCAATACTTATGTAGGTTTACCGATGGTGTTTATAGGAGAAGATTCAAGTATCCACTTGTTTCTTCTTTGAAACAAATGTACAATTTTGCAAGAGATCTACTCGTATATGTTGTAAGACCTATAAGACATAAATCCTTTTAAATGCAACCGGAATTGCACGACAGTAGTTAGAAGGAATAGAGAGATACGAAATTGAAAATTGGGTATTTAATATCTCAGTATAACCCCCCGGGTGGTATCCAGTTAAAGCAGAAAGAATTGAAAAATGTAAGGCCTAGAGCGGGGCGCGAACCCACACATCAAAGTTAGCAGCACTATTGACCATTGCAATATTACCACCTGGATAGTTGCTAAATCTAACAGTTGGGAGACTATTTATAGACGTTCCTGAAATAGCATAAGCCATCTGGAAACCCCTTCGATAGCGGACCCTCATCCCAGCTTATTATTCCTACAAATTGTTCGGAGCGAAAAAGGTTTCAACTTCCAATCAAGGATTGGCTTGGTGAGGAAATAAGTCCTTAAATAATTGTTCAAATTAAGAATAAGAAAATTTCCGGAAAAATGTATCAAAAAAAAAACACAAATGATGGTAACTTAGAGGGATTTTCATACTAATATTACTTCAGTACTAAAAAATGTACTTAGCTTTCTAATTTTGTGATATTTGTATGGTACAATGAGTGCGATTTAAGATTTAAAGAAAATTTAATCTGACCAACGCCCATTTCTGTCAGTTGATAAAATTTCAGTTGGAAACAGTTTACAAACTTTTGTCAGGTCCTGCAGACTGTACCCTACCTACATTTTTTTGCATTTCCGACATTGCCTTTTATGGGCATAAATATTTTTCATCTGCAAAAATTGCTTGTTCCGTTTTTTATTTATTTTTTGCATTTTAAATTATTTTTTTTTTTTTTAACTTTTTGGGGTAAATAAATTTCATTTAAAATGCATTTCCTTAATTTTTTTTTATTTTTTATTTTCATTTCCGAATTTTCAGTTCTCTGTAGGTAGGCACCTATATTATTTTTTTTTTTTTTTATTTTTTATTGTTGGTTTAATTTTAATGCACTCATTGGATTTACGTGTTCGCCATTTCTTTTTTATGTTTATATTTATTTTTTACTTTTTAATTTTATAATTAACAAAAAAAAATCCTTATCCATAAATTCGCCAATAGCCCCAACGGAGCACATATATGTGGAAGCTTATAACATAAGGATATATGTACACATGTACATATGTATATGTACCTTTATATAAATAAAAAAATCCATTTACGAATTTTTTATTTACCTTTATTTATATACCCACTGTACACAACACATATATGTAGGGTATTATTATATATTTTTTTTATTTTTCTTTAATTCCTCCTTTTATTAATGCAACCCTTTTTTCACTCATCCTGCTTGCCCCAATGCCAATTGCAATTTTCGCAACATGAGCATAATAATGAATCCCAAAAAAAAAATTCAACATCGGGACACTGTAGGTATATACATTCCGCATATATGAAAAAAATAAAAACAAAGTGTAAAACACATTTTTAAATTAAGCACCACCCCCCCGAAAAAAAGGATTTTTTCGGTGTTTGCAGGACATACTTGTTTTTTTTTTTTGAAAAAATTTTGTATTTTTTTTTGGCAATTTCTCTGACTGCATGGTGTGCCTGGGCCTGTGCATGCAACTTCAACTGAGGACGACTCAGCCCAATGCCACCACCACCCTCAACCACCATGTGTGATGACACCACAAGTGCTGCATAATTTTTTTTTTGTGTTTTTAATTTTTATTTGACTCATCTTATTTTCTTTAATGAAATTCAGCTCACACAAAACAACCAGATAGATATATTGACAATATCCAACCCAGCCCCCAATTTTGCATATGTGCTATAAGAGCAGATGCGGATTTTTTCGGCGATGGAATGGGGCAGCAAAGTACAAAAGTACATACATACATTATACTATGTATGTATGGCTCCCTCAATGCATCAGAAGTCCAATCAGCCAAAAAAATAAAAAAGTCTCCAAAAAAGTGGAGAACAAAAAATCGGTTCGGTAATAAGAGAAAAAATAATTTTTTTTTTTCAAAAAAATAAAACATATTAACGATGAGCACCACCGTCATTTCCATTTCCCACCAACCAACCAAACCAACCCACCACCGACTGATGCCGACCCCGAAAAAAGCGAGCATTTCATGTACCCTCTATACCTATACCATAACATTGGAAAAGAGGCATCATTTCTGTCGGGACAACCTGAAACAAAAATTGGGTAGAAATGCTGATATAGGGCGGTGGTGGAGAGGATGATTTAAGGGTAGTAGTTGATGATGATGGCGTGTTTGGGTGGATGAGTTTTTTGGTACAAAAGTATCGACCTTCCCAGTTCACAATTTTTTTTTTCAAGTCAAGAGGTCCAACCCCTCGTCTCATTTTCAAGCCCCCACCGCGAACTCGGCCATCAAAAACGAAATAAACAAACAAAACCAAAACAAAAAAATAAAAAAAATGAAAAATGTAAAAATAAAGCGAAGCACAGTGATTGAATAAAGCTGGACATTCAGGTATAGTGTAGAAAGATACAGGGTTACCAGCGAAAATATATGCACAAGCACACCACATCGAACTACATATATTGTTATGGCTTTGTGTACACTGAGTGCAATGGTAATATAAGTGCTGTAGTTATTGAGATACATATGAGATAAAAATGAATATCAGACCAAAAGAATTGTTTCATGTCAATTTTTTGTTTTCATTATTTTTTTTTTTTTTTTTTTTGATGGAGAACAGAATATGAGCCAGGAGGAGTGTGGTTTTCAGGAGTCCAGGTTAAATGCATAAGGCACACCAGTATTGGAGTGGGATGGCGCGACAACTGATGGTTTGTGGGGGAAATTCATTCATTGGCTTAATTTGGTTCGAAAAAAAAAAATATAACATCAACGCACTGTTTAAGCCACCAATGAACCAATTGTCAAGCTCCAATCATATACTTAGAGTTAATGTAACCAACCAACCAACCAATACCACCGGACGAAAATGACGCTTCGACGAACCTCCAAAAATCCATTTCGATTAATATTTTTTTTATTAAAAAAAAAAAGAATTAAGCAAAAAAAAGGCAACATAATCCATAGGCCCAATCAACCAACGAAAAAAGCAGGAATGAAAAAAAGATAGGCGGTATATGTTGTTGCCGACAGAACAACCACCAATAATGCTTTTTTGAAGTATGCCTGATATTAAAATATTTAAAAGCTGACAAATCTATATATATTCCGAGCCGCTTTATGGTAGGTATGGAAGTTGAATTAATTTCAACGAGCTAGGTAAGTGTCAAAAGGTATAGAATAAACATTTCTTACAAAAAAACACTAAATTTTTAATGTCGACAAGAAACAGCATCTAACTCAATTGAAATTAAAAGCTGTTTTTATATTCACAGATTACGAATACTCATTCAAAAATCACAGCCATTGAGACAAAATCTGACACATCGGGGGCTGAAAATTTATACTGATGGTCCAATTTTTCGCGGGCAATTTATTTTGTATGGGGAATATAATTTTATACGGGAAATTTGGCTGTCATATAATTGGATTTTCGTTTGGGGGAAATCTTATTCCGTCGAAGGTTTACATTAGCAGAACAAATTTCAGGCTAATATTTCAAGGGAAATATCTCGAAATTTGAAATTTTTAACACGCTTGAAACAATAACGTTGTTTTATCTAGAATAGAATAGAAACTATAGTCGCCCACTTTTATTGAGTTTTTGCGGGCTTTGACCACTTGCAATTTATTTTAATATTTCGTCCAGACCTTATATGTGAAATCTGATACCAATGGAGTACGGCATTTTAACCGTCTTACAGTAAACTCAGGCCCTGGCTATCTTTTTTTTTTGGCCCCTGACTTTAACATGATATAATTTTTTCGCCGATATCAATAACAAACCATTCGTAATAACTGTACTAACATTTCAACTTCTATAAGGTTTCGGTAAGGTCTTATCGAAATTACCGAAGCCTTATCGAAGCTGAAAAGTAAGTTGGAAAGTGTGTATTTGGTAAAATGAGGGGTAAATAAGATAAGAGATTAAGGGAGATATTAGTAAGAACTCATTGGAAGCTCCTTCTTCGACGAAAAATGACTGTTAATCATCTACCTATCATATTGTCCGATTTGCCGATGTACTGATCCGGTGTGAAAAGTTACAATATGTCACTTCATTTACATTCACGTTTTGACACATTTCGGTCAGTTCGTCTATTATTTCTGGGTGAGTACCTCGAAGACTAATTAAATGGACTGTCTGAAGACCAAAATCGACTCTATTACATAATGTAGTTGTAGTATACCTTGTCAGTGGATTTAATCTCCTTCCATTTCGATATGAAACACAAACCCATAAGCATAAATTCCTGAGCATCTTTCCGACTACAACGAAACTTTTGATTCCAACAATCCAAAGTTATTCAATTAAGTTGAGAATGCAATGCAAAAATTAAAGGAAGTTACAATGAATATAATAAGAATGTTGTTATCGTTGTCCGTCCGTCGTCAACAAAGACCATCAAGTTTTCGTCGTTTTTTTTAATTAATTTTTTTTTTTTTTAATTCGAAAGTAAAATACGAAATTGATTTCGAAGAATAATTCAAATAAATGAGCTGGGATGTAGTCTTTCTGGGTTAGCAGAGTTAATTGAAACATTAGTTGCCCCCTGCAGTGTCCGCCATTATTGTCGACTCATCATCATCATCGTCGACGTCGTTGTCATCTTCAAAATGGCTGT
The DNA here is from genome assembly GCA_910595825.1 of Philhelius pedissequus. Lineage (NCBI taxonomy): Eukaryota > Metazoa > Arthropoda > Insecta > Diptera > Syrphidae > Philhelius > Philhelius pedissequus. Next base: position 243,858,888 of record OU343161.1, on the reverse strand, counting down.
ATTATAAATAAGTAATCAAGTGCAAAAAATATGCTATGAAACACAATCTTCATACTTGGTATAAGATAAACATGATGTATGTTGCAATCTAAGCAATTCAAAATGCTAGTGCATTTATCTTAATCTAAGAAGATGCATTATGATACAATTTATGTTGACCTACTTTCAAGGAAAATAGTAAAAAAAAAAATATGTAAGGTATAAAATATACAGCTTCAATAGGGCGCTGCATATGTTTTCGAAACATGAATTTCACATAAAAACATCATTTTCGAGATGTATATTTCGAAATCAGCTTAAAACGATTCAAAGGTCCATAGACCCTAGAGTTATGCAGTTAGAGATAAACTATTGATTATGGTACTCATTTTGAAGGTAATTTTATTTTTTATGACTTTAATAATTCCAAAAGAAACAAACAGTGATATTTTGTATTGTGAATTTTTGAAATATGTACAAGATTAAAAATAAAATTAGTTTATTATTATTATTCATATAATAAAGTAAAAACCAAATAATCATACATTTTTCGCGCGAAATTCATTCCACAGCTTCTAATTTAATGGAAGAGAGCTTATAGCAAGTTCCGTCCTGCGACCAATGATTATAACGCGAGTTAAAATATGCCGTGAGATAACATAGTCATGAGAAGAAGAAGAACGTTTTAATGAAATGAAACTGTCATTGTTTGATATTTTGTCGGGTTAAGATTCAAACTGTTCATTTCACACCAAAAGGCAAAGTGGTTAATATCATCTTGCAGTAGAGTTCGAACCTTTGAAGATGATATATTTTTATAAATCTTCATATCGTCTGCAAAGATAAGAATTTCGCATCATTAATAGCCTAATATCCAATAGAAAGAGCAGTGGTCCCAGATGACTTCCCTGCGGAACACCTGATTTGGAAATAAATAGTTTTGAGGAAGAATTTCTGAATTTGACTTGATATAACCCATCTTCAAGATAGGAGGATGGAGAAACCCCGTATGAATTAAGTTTAAACTTTATACTCTCATCAGATTAGTAACAGTAGTAGAACGTTTCTGCATAAAACCATGTTGTTAGTTGCAGACTGTTACATACAACCTGTTCGAATAACTTCGGAAAGCAAGAAAGTTCGGAAATTGGCATTATACATAGTTGATAATATTAGCTTTATCTCCCTTTTTAAATACTGGGGTTACAAATGCATTCTTCCAAACTGAAGAAAATTTACCTAATTTGTTCTACAAATGTTTTGCAACCCGCTCTACAAATAGATTATTTTTATTATAATAACATGCTCACAAATTTTGGAATACTACACTTATTTCTCATTTCGCGTTAGGTAAATACTACCGGCTAAGAAAAAAAACCTAATAAGTAGCTGAAACAAGGTGCTAAAGTCAAATCTCATCGTTTGGCATTTCTTTCAAAAGAGCCTTCCAATTATTGTCTTTGTTCTTTGGAACTTATGATTGGAGACTTCAGATTTCAACGACGGAACAAGTATCTACTCTAATTATTAAAAAAAAAGTCAAAATGAAATGACTGCTAAGCTTTTATTTATAAAAAAGATAAGAAGACTCCCTTGTCGTACCTCTATATAATATGGCTTGACAAAAGAACTAATAAATGAAGTCTCCTCCTTGAACTAAAAAATATAGAAATCATTTCATTATTATTATTTTCATGTTCTCGTGAGCCTTTGGCAAATATCTTTTCTTTCTTCGGGAGACAAAATTGTTTGCAGCGAACTTTTTATTGTTCTCTTATCTCCGTTCAAATTGTTGACTATTTTTGAAAGTCATACAAAATTTGTTCTGTTCTATTCTATTTTATTCTTTGCAAAAATGAATAGAAAAGACACAAAGCCAACCAAAAACCCATGGTAGCTAGCTGATGGCATAAACTTAAGGATTTCAATAACTTTTTTCTTTATACATATCTACATTATGCATAGTTACCAAACTGCAAATATATAAAAAGAAAAACTTAAGAGACAAAAACAAAACCAAGACTTGAATTTAATAAGTTTCCAGGGAATAATCTTACATAATATACCCTATAAATTCCCCGACATCTCGGTGCCGTTAAGAGACTGCCACCACCTACTTTGCTTTTATGCGCATCTTATAAATTGAAAAATTGCTTACAAATGCCGCGCACAAAAGAATAAGTGGATGAAAACTTGTCGCTTCAAGCAGTTGGGCCGAGAACAAAATGATAAAAAAAAAACGTATAATAATAAAACTGCTTCATCAGCAATATTTTCAATTGAGTTATACAAAAAAAAAAAAAAGTAAAAAGTGATAAGGGTCCCTATACTGACTGTACAGTTTTGTCCTTTTTTTTGTTTGATACAAGGACAGATACTTTTCACTTTGAATTAAGATACTACAAAAGATACGAGCCCTCTTATAGGGCATCCGATGAATAAAGATACTCCCTGAAAAGTTCAATTTTATAGTGAAGAGAAAAATACAAAAAAAAAAAAAAATAACAACTCAAAAGAGTCAAGAGGGAGGACAGTCTTTCGAGTTTATTCTCTTCCAAGTGAAGTGGCGAAATATTGGTTTTGTCTTCTTTTTTTTTGTAATTTTATTCAATTGAATATTAATTTTTTTGTTTTTGAATTTTCCAAAGTGAAAAAAACTTCCTTAGGGTTTTTTATTACTCTAGGGACTGCCAAAAAATGCATTATTGCAATTTTCGGATTCGATTTTACACGAAATGATTACATTTTTATGACTTAAGCTGTGTTGTGGTTTTTTTTGTGTGGAAGCTTTTAGGCTTTAAGGCCCCATGGTACGAGTAATCTTGGTGTGTGTGACATTTTAATGTTTTTCATACGTGTCAAGGTACAAATTTTCAAATTCAAATGGTTTGTTCAAGTAAATTACATTTTCACACACCAATGCACCACAGTCCGCCGAACTTGGTCTCACCAATACGTAGCCCCGCCCACGAACATTAAATAAAATCAAACTACTTTTGATGTTGGTGCTCGCGCCAGCCCGCAAACGATTTCAAATAAACTCGAACATAGTAGTAACGGGTGTTTTTTTTTAGCTGCATGCAAAATGTCGATGGTTGTTGTCTATGGTTTGACAGTTGAGAATGTCAAACTCTGTTGACATTTCGGTTCAGTAAAGTTTGGTAATTCATCATGAATCATTTAACGCCGACACAATGCTTCCAAACAAATTGTAGAAATTTACTTTGAAAAAAATAGATCTGTTCGTCAAGTTCATAGAGCACTTTTAGCTGAAGAATTTGTGTTTAGAGATGAAGCCTTTTTCTCGTGAAATGGCTTCGTCAATAAGCAAACGTAACTAATTACCGTTATATCCATTAAAATTGACACCCTGGCGGCATCATCGGTCCCTATTTCTTTCGAAATGACAAAGGAGCTGTCGTTTCGGTGAATGCCGACCGCTATCGAGTCATGCTGACTGATTTTTTGTTTTCAAAAATTAATCAGCTAAACATCCACGGCATTTGGTTAAAAATAAGACAGCGCAACTTGCTGACAGCTTTATTTTCAGAAGTTGTCCTGTTAACTGGCCCCATCGTTCTTGCAACTTAACGCCTCTTGACTAATTTTTATGGGAATATGTTAAGTCTTTGGTTTATGCCGACAAACCATCAACTCTTCAAGCATTTGAAGACATATTCAAGTCACCATTGACGGCATACGACCAGATTTATTGGAAAAAAGTTGTCAAAAATTAGGCTGATCGAATGGACTATGTAACTCGTACCCGCGGAAATCATATTTAAATAAAAACCATACGAATTATCTACCAGATTATAATAATAAAAAATTAATTCCAACAACATTTCTGTCTTGTATTATTATATAAAGTTTTCAAGCTCTTAAAAAAACACCCGCTATTTACATACAATACAAGTAAACTTTCTTCGAGGGAGTGTTTACACAATCTTTGAGTATTTTGCAATCGACCGCGTTTTCTTTAAGAGTATTTTCTTCTATCAAAAAAAAAAAGGGAAAGAGAAAACGAGCACCAGACGCGCATAATAATAAGAGTGGGAAATTGATGAAGATTAAAGGAATTTGTTTTGAAAACAAGTTTTTTCTCTGAATTTATAATTATCCCCGACTTTTTTGACGTTGACGCATTCTGAGTATTGCATTATGGAGCTGAAGTAACAAGATTACAGTTAGTCGAAGTATCACTGCTACCAAAACCATGACACCATTCAAAATGGAACCCCAGATTCATTTACAGAAGATCTACATGGGTCAAGAAATAGTGTCTAAGTAGTGTGTTAAAATAGTATCAATTATAAACGTCATGTCAACGAAATGTCACAATAGATAATCTCAAGAAGACAGTCGAGCAATCAAAATTTAAAGATAACATGAAGACTCCATATCAACGACTATTCACATGAGAGCGCCCAACAAATATTTGTCTATTTTTACATTTCGTTCATATTCCGTTTTACTTTCATTCGTCGCGATTGACATTTAGAATAATTAGCTGCTTTCCGTACTTTGCGCAGAAAAATTAACATACATATTCATTTTTTCAAGAGTGGGGTAAAAATCTCTCTGAGAGAGAACCAAAGTTTACAAAATTACGAGAACACATTGAACACAGATTTTAGCTAATTTTTTAAATGTCAAACAAAAGTGCAAACAGTTTTTTAGTGCAAAGTTTTTTTTTCAAAGATAAACAATTAGCAATTGGAGATATTAATTTATTACACTCTCTCGTGAACGCTTTCTTCTGTGGAAAAATTTGGTTTTTCGTACAAATTCGTCGATTTTCGCAGTTTTACGACGTACGGGAACACACCTAATTATGATCTGATTTTGAGTTTAGTCGGGCGCGAACAATTTGTTCGTTGAACAAATTCGAAACCCGAATAGAAAATGACAGTTCGTAACAATCAGATTGCACATTCGCTACGGGCCAGTTTTTTTTCTCAAATTTAAATTATTTTGACAGTTGAAGAGCAAATTTTATTTGTTTAATCTGGACTCCTTACGCTAGTTTTTTTTAGTACGACATTTGTAAGATCCTGTTCATTAACCAAGATAAGTCCTGAAACCTATTTTGTCAGTTAATTAAGATCCCATACAATATAACCAATTTAGAGAAATTGACAGATTCTGTCGAAGTGCGACATAATGAAAAGTGCGAATTCCATTGAAAAACTGCTTCTAAGTTAACTTATCTCGATATCGATTGGTCGTCCTTCGAATGATTCGATTGCTATTAAATGACAGTTCTTCCAGATTACCAATCGAAAACTACATTAGAGCAATTTAATTCCAGCCTTAGCTCTCAGATTTAACTCAGAATCAAATCGACACTACAAAACTGTGAAATTGTTCAAATTAAAAATAGACAAAACGTATCAATAAAATTTATTAGTTTTGTGTATGTTATTTATTTTGTATCAAAAATGCTTGAATATCAAATAATCTGGCAAACATATATATGAATAACCTCCCAAGACATCCGATTTAATAAAACATGAAATAAAAACTCCACCAGGTCACATTGCATGTCAAATCTCAACGTCAGTAATAATAGGAGAAAAAAAACTTTCCAAACACGACATGAAACCCTAGTTGACAGGGTTTTTTTTTGGAAGCTTCTCGTATGTAATGGTATAGAAATTGCCTGGAACTTTATATACACTTAAAAAATAATATTGTTGGTGGAAAAAAAATTGTTTAAGAGTTTCAAGAAAAGAGTTATAAATGTTTAAATATACTAAGTCAGTTTTTGTTTCTCATCCGATCCCGTAAAATTGACTGAGATCTCAGAAACGTCAAATTGCAGATGATTTGCAAAACATCTGTCATTCTTCTGTCAACACTTGATGGTCAAAACCAGCTTAATGCTTTTTTGTTAAAGTCCCATAAGCAGTTGTGAGTTAAAAATTGTCAGAAGATTCTGAAAATTCGCAAAAATTTAATTGAAATTTCACAGAAATTGACAGCTGTCAAGATGACACAAAATTGTTCATGCTATAAAACGCCATTAGCTCAGTTAAAATTTGTTGCCTTGTTGTAGCTATAGAATTACAAACATACCTATAGACACTCTGCACGTAAGTTAAGGAACGTTATTTACATTAGAATTAATATTAAATTTGTGTATTCATATGACAAGTAAGAAATAGCCTACTCAGCACATCCGCTGCAGTTTAAAAGTCATATCATATTTCATATACAATATTCAAATTCCAGATATATGTAATCATCTTCTCCCACAACACGACAATGGGATAAGACATAAGAATAAGATTATTATTATTAAGTAACACTTGTATTTTAGACACCGAAGTGAACGGTTCGATTTTGTAGTTACTAAGTACTATAGCTAAAGATTTCCCCCCACCAGTGGTAAGGGATCTGAAGCTTCTTAGTTATTAAGAATTAACTGAATAAAGTTTTTTAAAACTACAAATGTAAAATACAATAATTAATTGGCGACCGTGACAGGACAACCAATATTTTTAAATACCAGAATATAAAAAGTATGGTGAATATTGTGTTGTCGCGCGTTTTAATTAATTTAAAATAAATCGCGAACATTAAAAATAATTATCCTTCAAGAAAGGAGAAAAAAATTTAAGTGAAGTTAAGTGATCTAAATTAAAACGAAAAATAAGCAGAAAAGTAAAGTATGCTCTTTTAATTGAAATATCTCCGCGAAATGCTTTCATAGTACATGCTACGCGAAAAGAAAAAATAAGTACCCTAAAAAAATTAGGAGAAAAAAAGATTTAAAAAAAGTATCTTTAATAAATAAAGAAAAAAAGTTTAAAGAAAGTATTCCTATAAACTGGAAGAAAAGAAATGAAGTGAAAAATAAATATCCTAAGAGAAGGAAAATAATTTACTAAAAAAATATATGAAAAATATTCCTAAAATAAACTGGAAGAAAAGCTGGAGTGAAAAGTGAAGAAAATTGAAAAAGTTAAATTAAGGAGGAAAAATAATAAATTGTTATGTGAAAATTTATTCAGAAAAATTAATTTAAAAAATCGAAATGATACAAAAATAAGAAAAGTGATAAAAGTGAATAAAAAATTAAATGAAAGAAAAAAATCTAAAATAGTGAAATATAGCACTATAAAACCCACAGTGAACAATAACTTGTTTAATATAAAAAAGAAATAGTGAACATTTTTAATTAATAAAAAAATTACATAGTGAACATTGGTGACATTATAAAAATAATTGACAGTGGACAAAAAACAAATAGTGAAATTTATGGAACAATAAAAAAAGACAATTCAAATCAACAACAGAAGAAGTTCATCAGCAAGAAAGCAGATCATCAAAGTATAAAAATGAATTCCTTAATAATTGTATTAATGACAATCACAATCGCATCATCAGAAATTATTGACTACACTAGAGACGACTATATGTTGATAGAGAATGGGAACGCAGTAATTTACGATATTTATGGAGATATTTTCCATGTGACAAATTTAACATATTACAAAACTATTTTCGAGACTAATCGAAATATATTACACACAGAATCACAATTCAAAACGATACATTCAAGTAACTCCTCAATTTATATTAAAATGAATCAAGACGTAGACATTGACCTTATAGAAATGTTATTAAGCCAATTGGAAATAAAAACTATGAGACAAAGACGAGGGATAAACAAACTAGGTACTATATGGAAGTGGATTGCTGGAACACCAGACCACGATGACCATTTATTTGTTACAAACAAACTTTCTGAACTAATTGACAATAATAATAAACAGTTTATGATAAATTCTGACCTATTTAAGACTATAGATTATTTAAAGAAAACAATTTCTTTAACCCAAAACGATTCCAAATCAAAAATGGCTAAACAAATAAATAAATTAATAATAACTGACCTACAAAATACTATTCAAACAATTACGTTAGCTAAAGCTGGAATATTAAATACCGGCATTTTAAACTTAAAAGACATTCAACAAATTATAAATCATGAACATGAAAGCATGACATTGACCGACCTTATGGACGTATCAAAATTTAAAATTTTACAAAATAAAGACGCGATTGTTATATATATAAAATATCCAATAATAAAAAAGAATTGTGAATTATACGAGACTAGAGCTGTAAGTAAAAAAGATGGTAAATTAAAAATTGAAAAAGAAATAATTAAATGTAATAATACATATTCAAATGTTGAAAATTGTAAAGTAGAATTAAGAAATACTTTCTGTAAATTATCCATGAAACAATCTTGCTTATCTAAAATATTGAATAAAGAACATGGAGAATGTATTAAAATAAAAGAAAAGAATAAAAATATAGATGTAATTAAAGATGGTGCTATTTTGTTATCTGGTAATCATACAGTAGATAATAACTCTATTGATGGAGTTTATTTAATAATTTTTGAAAATGAAACTATAATTGATAATGTAACTTATGAAAATCCATCTTATAAAATATGGAATTATATTAGAACAACACATGTTAATAATTATATAATTACAAAACTTATGGAATCAGATAATGAAGATCTGAAATTCAAAAATATAAATTTAATGTCTGGAATTGCAAAACATATTAAAAATCATTCAATTTCTATTGTCCTCTTATTAGTAATAATTTTCCTAGCATATGTTATACTTTCCAAGTATATTAAAATATTAAAAGTCAAGAATTTAAATGATAAACAAAATCGAGACGACATCCTGTTTGACAACATAAACAAAAGAGTTACATTTCTCACCAAACAGTTTGATGAAGAAGCGGGACGTTCTTCCTGAAGAAAGAGGGGAGTTAAGGAACGTTATTTACATTAGAATTAATATTAAATTTGTGTATTCATATGACAAGTAAGAAATAGCCTACTCAGCACATCCGCTGCAGTTTAAAAGTCATATCATATTTCATATACAATATTCAAATTCCAGATATATGTAATCATCTTCTCCCACAACACGACAATGGGATAAGACATAAGAATAAGATTATTATTATTAAGTAACACTTGTATTTTAGACACCGAAGTGAACGGTTCGATTTTGTAGTTACTAAGTACTATAGCTAAAGATTTCCCCCCACTAGTGGTAAGGGATCTGAAGCTTCTTAGTTATTAAGAATTAACTGAATAAAGTTTTTTAAAACTACAAATGTAAAATACAATAATTAATTCGTATACATAACCTACTTTGCCTTGTTGTAAAAATGATGCCCAGTCGCCAGTTTTGAGTAGGTAAACCTTTCCCATCGACACTTCTCTACACTTTTTTTTTTGCAGTGTATAGAACTAACGTATAGTCATAAAATGATTAACTGAGCTGAATGCGGCGGCAGGAGCTATAGCGTTGTTACGTAAAAGCATTATAGTACCAGTCACCGTAATAGGGGTACCTAAAAGTACGTGGCACAATTTTTTTTTTGTTTTTTAATTTTATTTCATTCCCATCCTCACTTAATTAGCTGAAACTTCATAAACTTTTCAAATACCATCATCATCAACAAAGCTCGACTGCCACCATTGCTTTTGCTATATTATGTGATGTGATGTCCTTTAATGAAGTTGAACTGACACTTTTGTAGAAGAGTAGAACTGACCGAACAAAAAATCATCTTCAATTTTACTTAAAAACCGTGTGTCTGCGTGCTGCGTGCAGCTAAGAGTTTCAAAAAAAAAAAAAATATAAAAAGAACTTTTAGAGAAACTTGAAAATAAACTTAAAATACAACCCTTCGTTGTTCGTTCAATATAATGTTTGCAATGTTTCCTAAAATAGGAGCAAGACTGTTGCATAAAGTTCACCACTATTCCTGCTTCTTATATATACACAAAATGTATACATATATATGTGTATAACCGTAATAGCGCCTCGACAAATTCGCTTTGACTGAAATTGAACAAAAACTTAATTTACTTTTGCGATAAAGGAGTTCGGGGAGGTCTTGAAGCATGTGGCATGGCATGGCAAAGCAGCATGGGCATCCAACAAATAATCCAAGTTATACTCGGTATCTTCAATCGGAACCAAACGAAGAAAACGGAAGTTCGTATAGCTTCTAATAAATCTTGCGGTTGTTGAGTGGGTTTGGTTGCGGTAGCTCGTGATGATGGTTTGCGGGTGAAGGGTAGGTACATGTCAGTTCCTTGTTTCTCACAAAAGGCATTCGAGGCACTCCTTCTGATTGTCTGTATGTTAAGTTTTGAAATGAGTTTGAAGTGTGGTGCTGAAGATTAGGGAGGTAGGGAGGGGAGTGTGGGAGGTGTGCATATACAAATATATACACTATACAGATACAATATACATTTTACTACCTCTTCTTTTGATAGGTATTATTAAACAGAAGTTCTGCCTGCATGTACCTACTTTGAAGATGAGGGGACCCAGCGGGCCGCGCGGATGGTGGATAAAGTTCAAGAAGGAACATTCTAAGGGTATTTTGTGTAAACTTCAGTATTTCTCTTAAGATGTTTTGAACCCGGATATTATATGTACATAGCATCTCATGTATCTGTCATTTTCTTAATGCACAACTTGTATACCTACCTACATTTAAGATGGAAATACTCCTCTATATAGATATATAAGTGTATATGTATAAGTATATATTAAATAAACATGCCTTGTATACGCATAATATGTATATGTATAGGTATGCTCATATTTCGCAATCAGGGCAAAATGATGGGGCTGTTTCCAGGGGCTCTGCATTAGGTAGATGTAGCCTATTTGCATGTTTATGCAAATGCGTATAACTACATACATATATATATATATATATATATGTACTTTTATACAGCAATCATCAATAGCAGCAGCTGGTTTATAGTTAGATTAAGTGCCTGCAGGGGGGACCAATGCGTATAAATAGGGTGGAATTGGGTGTTATACAAGGAGTTTCTATACCTATTACTTTACGTATAGATATTCTATGTGGGGAGAACAACTGATTGTTGTAGGCCCTAAGGTGGGGCCTATAGAAAATTTAATATTCAATATAGAATAGGTATAGTTGAATTTGAAAAAGAAACAACAAATATATATACCAAAATCAATATTTTGCCACTTCAGTCAAGCCATAAGTTCTAAGGACTTCCTTCCCTCTTGAACTGTTTTTTTTTTTTTCTTTGTAAACTTTTGAGTGAATGTTTACCTACTTCGCATTGGTTCAAAGGGAAAATATTCCATGCAAACATGCTTTAACTTTTCTTCAAACCTTGGGCGACAAAAAGTTATTTGCATATCTTTTGATTTTGTCAAAAGAAGACTTGATTATTTACCAAAATTCTATAAACTAACGGTTGAGCTTTCATAACTCAGTTTTACAGTATAACAGACCATCTGATTTTCGGATTGAAAGTTGAGGTTTTAAATAAATTTAAATCTTGAGTAATTTAGAAGTTAACTTGACAGATTTTGTTAAATAGTAAATAATATAATTTATTTAACTATTTAACTTTAAAGTAAGGACTTAAAAAAATTTGTTTTAACAGATTTTTAAGTCGTAGATAAATGATACCAAGATCCGAATCCTCGGCTGTCAAATGAGCACACAACTATCCCTAAAGTCCTTCCGGCAACGCATGCATAAATTCTACCATCCATCCGCTAGCCATTATTTGGTTCAAATCGGTGGGTATGTTCAAAAAGTATGAAAACGGAATGAACTTCTTTTTTTAGCTAACCTCATCTTAAATGTACATATGTATGTATATCATTTCAAATTTAGAATTGCATGGAAGAATAATAACTTAAATTAGGTACTGTTTTTAATGTGAAAAATCTTGAAAAAAGTGTTTTTATCTAACAATTCAAAATTTAATTCAAGGGCTCACCTTTAATGCATTTAGATTAAATTTTTTTCCAAACGCTTTTAAATTAATACAAAAAAATAATTTCCGTGCCAGTGAGGAACGTCATCCATTTTTTTGGACAAAATCGAACATTTTCTGAACAAAATTGATGAATTAAGTCTAAAATTAGATTGTACAAATATTCATAGGAGTTAAACCGAGTTCAATTATTGAACCAAGGGTGAACCACATTGAGCAATCAATGTGAATAAAATTAGGAAATTTCACATTGAATTTTTTTTCGAAATCGGAAAAATTACATATTTTTAGGTGATGTCGTTTTCAATTCAATCAAAAAATCTATCCCTCGTAAATTTTTTGACCCCGGGCCAGTTTTGGCGTGCTTTATCCGGGAATAAAATCACTGGATCAGTGATTTTACAAACCCAAGGTAAGGCTAAATTTGCTGAAACGTCAAACGGTTTTGTTTACTCTATAGAATACGTACGACCACATGTAATTGCAAAGAAAAATCCGAAATTTCGGATCAAAATTCATATTGGCAAATAGAAATAGACATAACTAAGACTTAGCATCAACAAAAAAGTATCGCCTACACCTAAAGTTTTGAACACATCCCAAAAATACTAATTCACATTTATTCATCGACACGAAATCAAATTACAAATTCAGCAATGTAAACGAATGGGTTTTGTAGGTGGCAACGTACGAAACATTCTAATCTTGATATTACTCGTCTGTGTTCTCAACTTTTTTTACCGGACGTATTGGACAATTAATTTCGTAGTCCCTTTGAATTTAAGTATTTCTATTTGGAGACTTTAGAAAATAGTTTGATATCGCTGAAATTTTTAGTACTACTGTTTTTCATGTTTTTTTGAAGAATTGGAGACTTTAAATCTTTTAAAATCCCTTCCTTATAAATATAGTATATTGGAGATTTTAAAATATTTTACTTTTTAAAAGCTATTCCTATTCTTTTTGAATGAAAATATTATTTAAAGGCTAAGCACATTTTTTGTTTGTTTTTTTTTTTTAATTTGTATTCCTGTCGAAACTCTACAATTTTTTTTTTATAATCTACACGCTCTCAAGGTATTATACTACCATTTAAATGTTTCAACACAGCGCGGGCGTTAGCTTAGGATAGAAAAGATGTGTGGCGCGATGTTCTGAGACTGGAGGTGGTTGTTGTCTCAGATTTTATCTGCAGGGATGGCGGCTGAACTAATGCGTAGAAATTACCGTGTCTTATTTATCTATGTCCCTTATAATTCGCATTATTTTTTTTATTCGTTGTCATATTAATCGGTATACTAGTTTTACTCAATCACATGTTGTTAGTGTTATGCCTAAACAGCATGTACTAAGTAAACCAGCAACTCATTGTATGACATTTTATTTTAGAATTGGTTATTAATCGAAAAATAAGAGGACATAGACTACGGCAGGGATCGAACCATGAGGTTGACAGGCGAACACACAACTATCGCGCCACGGCCTTTAATATTTGTTTTAAGATTTTTAGATTCATTTTACTTTTTTTTTAATATATTTTACTTTTTTGGAGACTTTTTTTTTAAATTTTTGTATAAAGAAGTAATTAAGCACTTGTTTTTTTTTAATTATTAAAAGAGTGTTTCTTCATAAAATGTCTAAAAAATCGTTTGCTCTTAATTTTTGTTTAAACCTGTTTCTTTGAGGTTTTTTGAACCTTTGGAGACTTATTTTTTTTTTGTGGTTTGTAGTTTAATGTTTTTTTTTTTAATAACAAATGTAAATAGTTTTTTTTTCTGTTTTCAGTCTTGCAGTTGTTTTTGGAGAGTTTTAGATTTTACGATTCATTCGAGGTCTTTTGTAGTGTTTGTTTATAATTGTATGCTCACTATGGAGGTTTTTGGGCAACCTTACAATGATCAAGCATAATGCTAGCAGTAGGGCAATAGTAAGGAATTTAACTTTAGACATTTTTTCGAGAAGACCTGGTCCTTTTATTGCACACTTTCGACAGTCTAATAATTAAATTAAAATTATAAATATTAAATAAATATTTATTTCAATAAAGGTCTGATGTTACCTTAAAATAGGTAATCTTTGAATAATCACTTCTAAGATGTATTTATGTACCTACATTTGATCTATTTGAGAAAAAGGCATTTGGAGACTTAATTAATTCGCCTTTAATTTCTATCCTTGTTTTTATTATTTTTATTTCATCTTAAATCCTTTGTACCTACCATTTTCCATGAAAGCCTGTCTAACCCCTAACTGCCTTTGCTCTGCCTTTCAGATGATAATATTTATTACATAAAATTTCTCACCAAAAATTTATTAGAATCGGGCGTTTACATTAATCCACAGTTTTTTTTTTAATGTATGTAGTTATACCGTACCTACTATAGTGGAGCGCTAGACCTTAACCGCAGAAAGTTTTTTTTTTTTTTTTTTAGAGCATATTCAAGAATCATCCCCTGAAACAAACATTTTTCACCACAAAAACTTACTTTGCAAATTGCTTTTGTAGAAATGTAGGTACCTATGTACAATGTACATATCTATATTCTCCTAGCTAATTAACCATAATCCCATTTAAGAAAACCTTAAGCCTCCAAACTAATCTAAGCAATACCGCCGTTCTTTAAAAAAAAAGAAAGAAAAAAAAATGATTTTTAAGTTTGTATTTTTTAATCCTAGATACTCGTATATATATGCCTATATAGGTATACATACTTATTATATACTTCATTGACGTTGCCAAGTCTGTAGGTATAGAGAATATTTTTGTACATCCACGGGACGATGAGTATTCTAATATATGTAATGGAGGTACATAGGTACATATATAAGGGTAGATGAGCAAACTACATGTTTTTTCACCGCAAACATTTCACACGCATCCATCAAACGAATGAAAATATTCCAATTTGGGACGTTAAAATGAAAAATTGAAAAAAAAATACAGAATGAGTAGCAGAAATAGTAACGAGTGACGCCGCCGCCGACGTAACTTGACGCATCCGAGGCCAAACTAACACAAAGAAATGATTCTGTCCTGTCCATTTCCAAGACCCCTTTGTTGTCCCGTTTGGGAACTAGAATTTTGTAAGCAGGTATATTTTTTTTTGTATGTACTTTTCGTTATCGTGAGTACATAAATATGTGTATTTATAACACCCCATCGAATTGCTTTCTATTTGGACAATTTGCTATGTTCCCCCTTATCCCTGACAACTCTCCTCGGCTCTACATTGTGATTGCAACACCAAAGACTATACCTACCTACTAAGTCGTATCGTATCAACTGTTTTAAGGGATGAATTTGTATTGCTTTGCTTGATTTTTTCCCGTGACTTTCAACTGCAAGCAGTGCAAGTTTCAAATTACCAAAAAGGTGCATTCTTCTATAAAAATTAAAAAAAAAAAAAAAAAAACTGTATGTGCCTACAGACATACAAAATACATTATTTATATCCCATACAATATAAAGTAAATTTGTATAATTGTATGAAATAGGTTAAGGGTGCTATAGCAATCTTATTGTTTTCTGGGTTAAAAGTGAATTTAATCGTCTTTGGTTTTTCTTTTTGTTTATTTTTCTTGGGTCTCGATTTCGATTAATTAAAAGGATATAGGCAGTTAACGGTTTATCATGGACATGACCAACTGACTGTATCTTGCCAACATGCCATGCAAACAGGCTGTTTTGTGGTCACTTAAGAAACACCTGTCTGAGGAGGGTAAAATAAAGCGCACATCTTGATAAAAAAAAAATGATGAGAACAAAGGAAGCACCTGTTGTTGTACGTAGTCGTTATTTCCCATCCCCATTAAAAAAACAAAAAAAAATACCTTCCTAAGTCAAGTGCAATGAGTCTTCTTTTGTTTTGTGTTTTTTTTTTATTAGGAAGGTTGCTGCTTTCCTGAACCTTTTTCTGTGAGAAGAATTATTTTCAATTTATTCTTAGAAACTAATTCAGCAGGGGACCATAGGTATAAACCTCAATCTAAGATCAAACAGCGCCAGGAGGCAGGTGATGAGATATTAATTCCTATCATTAAAAGTTTATCGTCTCATTGTATATGTTTCAACAAAATTGAGAAAGACCAGTTAAAACCACAAAGCACATGTACATACTCGATCCACAACATACAAATTCATAGCCCCAAATCACTTCCAGGAATCACGTAAGACCACTTTCTAAACCACAAAGATGCATTTGAATAAATTCACCAGAAGCAAAAGGACCAATAACTTAAAAAAAAATAGTTACAAATTGACTGGTCAATTTAACAATTTAGTAGGTCAGTTTCGGTATACTCTTTGGATTTAAATTCATAGATTGCCAATAATTCGAGGAGAGGAGACATTTTCTCAAAAGCATCAATGGTACAGGGATGTAGTGTTTTACTGGTAACTTATAGATGTGAAGAGTTCGAACCCAATTCTCGATAACATGCTTGTTATGAAATAAAAACTAGCTGAATCTCAGTCTCAGTGCATATTCTATTCATGAATAAGACCTTCCAGTCGTAGTTAAATTTAAAAAAAAAACGTGAGTAATCACATTGTATCCTAAACAATTCAGCTTCTTTAAGACTTCGGTAAATAATTTTAGCTTCGATAAGTCTTCGCCGAAAATGTATAGAAGCTGAAATGTTAGTAGAGATACAGCTAAATTGTTAAGAATGTCAAGTCGATTATTATTATTTATAAGGACTCATATTTTTGACAAGGGAAATTGCCTAAAATCAAATTTACAGTTTTTATAAAATATTTTAACATTTGTCGTGCTATAACATGGCATTGTATTTGTTACTGTTGATTTGTTCATATTTTTTTTTCGGTTTGAGGTACAATACGATTTTTTTCTTGTCTCGACTAAACTGCCGACTGTCACTACTTATGTGAGCAACCCTGTAATTCTGAGAAGCAGAATCATACCAGACTCTAATATTTCCAGTGAAATCTCCAGTCATCATTATGTAGGTAGTTACCTGTCAGCGGATCATAAAGCAATCCGTGAAACAAAAATCCTACAGCAGAACCGTCAACATCGTACAATGTAGGTACCTAAGAGTACATAGGACTTCTTTTGAATAAATCATAAAAATTCGGAAAATGATCATATACTTCAATAAAACCGCTATTATAGGGTGCACATTCCACAAGACCATTTTGGTTTATTAATTCATTCGTATTATAATACGAATTGATTTCTTAATCTAATCGCGTATTTGATGAAAAAAAAAAAAATAAAAACACAGTACCGAGTTCATAATAAAACTTAAGTACCTCCCAAGCTAAATACATACATATATAATCCTTGAGCAACTCTGAACTCATAGATTTCCGTATAAAAACGTACATCTACTTTTAATGCCCTGCAACCTACCCGTGAATAGCTATAATTAAAAAAAAAAGAAATAAAACCAGAAAGTCTATAAAAAAAAGGACATTTTTATTGTTGCACACTTAATGCAACACAACAAAGTCATTGTAGCTCAGCAGAATATAACTTAACTTTTCTTGATACTCTCTATATAGTCAAACACAATACGAGCACATCTTCATTGAGAAAATGTGTGAAGGATAAAATATTGTATATGATGTACAACATTATATATGTTATTTAGATTGAATGTGTGGTTTTTGTTTCCTCTTTTGAGTGGATTCAGACAAATTATTAAATTGAGTTGTATATTTTTAAATAATATACAATTTTTATTTGAAAATTAAGAGCAATCAATTGTTTTTTATTTTGATCCCATCTGTATAGACGGTGTGAGGAGAACAAAAATAGAACAATGGTGTAGCGACACTGACCTATCAAAAAAGCTACATAAAGTACCTGCAACGACTAATATGGCATGATATACCCCCGAAGAATGCCTCAATAGAGGAAGAGTGCATGCAAGTGGAAGAAAACCTTAATCAACTGAGCGTGCGAAATTGATATCCACTAGCTAAGGACCGAACTGGCTAACGGATGGTTAATGATTGAGGCCCTGGTCCACACCGGACTGTTTATGATATTGAATTTTAACAAGGAATATTTTTTTTAGACAAATTTGATATGAAATATTTTATGACCTTTAGTCCAAAATGGGTTTAAGGTTATAAAATATTTCCATATAGTCCATAAAAACAAAAACAAAAATAATAATGTAGATATTGTTTGCTCTTCCTTCTATTAAACATTTAATATCTACTTAATATTCATCTGAATAATTTTAGGTAATGAAGGTACACAATCCAATGAAGGAGCAGGAGTAACAAAGCTTGGCCGAATAACAAGTACGAAAATACGAGGAAGCCTTCATGTCGATAATACCTTGTTAGAAAAAATAGAGTGCGATCGACTCGGTATTGTCATCTTCTAAGAAGAGATTCTGAAAACCCCGTCAAAAGGCACAAACTCGAAAGAGGAGAGAAGAGACCGAAGCATTCCTGGTTCAAACAAATGCAAAAACACCTGCATTTGATTGGCTTCAGACATGAAACAATTAAAAACCGGGCGGCTTGCCAACGTATTCTGAGGTCAAACCGGTGAACTCAACAGGTGGGACACTAGTGAGAAGCAGTAAATTGGGAGAATTGTGATCCCAGTTGAGATCAGAAAGTCGTCGGGAATAAGAAGGAAAGAAGAAGAAGAAGACCAGGGTTGGGGTATAGTAAAAGTGTAAGTGTTGCAAGATTTTATTTTGTTGTTGTGGTGCAGAAAAATGTTGCTTTTACAATAAACGTTTTTCTTGTTTCATTCAGAGCACATCACAGGAACTTATTGCGAATAGAGCGAGCTCTGAACACTCTGTGATTTGTTTTTTAAACACACTTGAACCATACAAGCCAGAATAAATTTGAATTTTAACCATAAAAAGCAAAACAACGCAAAACAATCCTTATTTTGAGTACACATTTGGAGCTCTGAACGCTCTGAATGAAAAAGAAACACAAACAAATTGTTTGACAATTCAGACTCTGCTCTGAGCTAAAAAAAACTCCTAATGATACTAGACTAGTGGCATCGGCGCGTAAATACCCTTACTAATTTTAATAATTTAAAGAAAAACTATATGCACCTTTGTTTTAATTTCTGTACTTTTTCTAATAACAAATTTTTCTCTTCCAAAATATGTTCATAAGAGTTATTTTCAAAAAAAAAATATGTACATACATAGACCGCCATACAATAAAGCTTTTCAGTGCAGTGCAGACCAGACACAATGTTAAAATTTTTCTATTTTTCTTTGTTTCTCGATTTCAGCCTCCCCTCCCCCCCCCCCACACAGATGAAACGTTAAAAATATAAACATACCTAGGTATGAGTCGTTCATTAAATTATCCACTATCTATCTTCTCCAAAAAATGTTTTTAAGATAAACACATTTCTGGAAGCTGTAGGTGTGTGAGCTATGAACAATGTTATAGGTATTAAGAAAAAAACAAACAATTTGTTCTTATTTTCACAAAAAAAGAGAAGAAATACAAATAATCACTTACTATACTCGTACATATATATGAACTGTACATGGATGCAAGTGTGTCTCTAGCTTCTTGCTATGAATTGAACTTAATAAAGGTCAAAACAATAGTTGAGACTTGAAAGTGATAAGCACACGAGATTTAGGATTCAGTTTTCTGTAGATTATGTGTTACTTTTGTCGCATGTTTATAAGAGGTACATATCTAGGTATATGTACCTATAGCCTTACTTCACCTTCAAAATTATAAATTGTACACATTGGTTGAAAAAAAAAACATTATATTATACAACCAATAGTATAAATCTTTCGATGTTAACACATTTTCATTGAAGATGCTAAATCTGGCACTAAAGCTCGAAATATGTAAGGCTTCGAAAGCGAAACATATATGCATATTTACATATATGGACTTATTTCTAAGAACTTGTATAAACTATGATTTTATGTATTTTTTGAATCTATTCTAAGATTTTATGTAATCGTAATTGTACTTCCTTCTAGATCAGGACTACACATATGTACATATGTAGATAGACAAAATTGCTCAATCCATATTTTTTTCCTGATCTCTTCTTTGTACAATAGTTAGAGAGTTACATTAAATTAATATATGGAGTTTGATTCTTTTAAAAATCTTAACATAATTCGTCCTGTATTAATAACTGGTTGCGGGGAGAGAGCATACACTTGTGGTCATATAATTAATGATTATTTAATCCGAAATGGAAATGGACTATGATGTTTAAGTTTCAGTAAAAACAATATGCAGACGACTTCAAGCGAAAAAATTGAATGGACGAATCTTTGGGCGTAAGCCCAACTTGTCAAAAAAAAATCTTGAGCGAAAACTCCGGTTCGCTATTAAACATCTCCATAAAAAGACAAATTTCTGGAATTTTTACGCCTGGAGTGACGAATAAAATATTTGCGGTTTAATATGGAGGCTTATCAGTGATGGTTTGGGGATGTTTAACATCATCAGGAGTTGGTCCAATAGATCATCAGGAGTTAGTCTAATTGTACAAAAAAACATGGGAAAAAGACAGGAGAAACATACAAGAACATTTTGGACAGTCATTTAAATAGGAATTATTCTGAAATTGCACCGTTAGTCTGGATATTTCAACAGGATAACGACCAAAAGCATTGATCTCGAGTCGTTAAGTCCTGGTTTGAATCGAATTTCATCCAAGTCCTGGAGTGGCCTGCTCAAAGGCCGGATTTGAACCTTATAGAAAATGTGAAAATGTATGGGGCATTACAAAAATGGCAGTTATGGCTAGAAAGCCAATTAATAAGCCTTCTTTTTGGAACATTATCCAAAAAGACTGGTTCAAAATAACTCCTTCCCAGTGTGCATCGCTTTTAGGTACAATGAATAATAGATGTGCCGAAGTTATAAGGCAGAAAGGATTTCAAACTAAATACGAACTGCACAAAAGGTAGGTATATCTTTTTCCAAAATAAAGTTAATTAAATAAAAAAATTCTTTATGCCCACTTCGTGTAAGATAATGTAGATAAATATTTATTTAAACTAAGTATTTCCAAATTATTTTTTTAAAATTAAAATGTCATGAATTTGATGAGTGTATAAATAAACTAATTTATTATTGTGAATAAGTTTATTTGAGTTTGAATGAAATGTTTTGCTTTATTTTGCTCGCTTAATTGTATTACCATAAGCGTAGGTACTTAAAGATCTTTTATAGTAATGCTCGGTTTGACTTAATGAAATGATTTTTGTTTTGTTTTTATAGTATAGTTTTTTTTTTACATTACGTTTTAGAGATGGACATCTCTCGAATGATCATGGCTGTCAGCTATTGGTGCTGTTGCACTCTGGAAGCACTAGTAAGAAAGAATAGAATGATATGAATATTTTTCTATTTGGAATATAATTGGTTTTATTTAGGTAATTAACTTCCAACTCAAGCTTTTGGCAACTAAGAATATTCAGTTCGAATTAACTTCTATAGTTATTAGGGGAATACTTGGTAGGTTCCTACCTAGATTCTCTGTGGACAAACTTTGTGTGTCATGTAGGTAGCTATACATATAGGTACCTAGTTACAAGTTGAATATTGAATCTTTGTTTAGTTCCATCAAAGCTTTTCCTAAAATATCAAGTTGAAAAGACCTTATAAAAAATTTGTATTTTAACTACCAATACATATTCTAAATTTCAATGGTTTATATAGGTACCTATCCACAAAGGTAAAAAGATTTAAAAAATTATTTCATTTCAATCGAATTTTTCAACTCGGTAGGTAGGTATACTCCAAGCTTTGTTTTCAGTTCATTATTTTTCAAAACAAACGAAAAACAAAATAACAGAAAATAAGATCAAATTGCATGGAAAAGAGAAAGACGAGCACGAGACCAATAGTAGGAAGGCATGCCAAAAAGAAAATAACAATAAATTTTTTATGACGGAAACAAAAAATAAAGCACAACTTGACCCTTCACACAAAGTGTAGGTTTCTTGTTGTTTTTTTTTTTTTTTTTGAAAGGAAATTTAATGTTTAAATAAAAAAAACAACAACAACAACAATAAAATAAACTTTGGCACAAATTCATTGCGCAGGCAAGCGACTATAATATTTTCTATTTTTTTTTGTTGTAAGAACAGACCCATGTAAAAAATAAATAAATAGAAAAAACATAGTAAGTACAAATCCACTTCCTCATGCTCTTCACTTTTACCACCCACTCGACAGGAAATTTTTGAAAAAAAAACAGAAATTTTATATATAAGTGACTAAGTGGTTTTCTAGCCAGAGAGCAGAACCAACGGTATATAAATTTATATCAAACAAAAAAAAAATCGTTATAACAACGAGGACATACAAAATAAAAAAAAAAAGAAAAAAAAAAACATCCTTCCAAACCGCTCTGCAGAGCCAAAGCCAGAAAACTCACAGCACGACGACTATGACTATGGAGGGTGGTTTTTCTGGGTTTTTTGCCATTTTTTTTCGGGCTTGCTGCTGCTGCTCTGGGGGGGACACAACAGCCAAAAAAAAAGGATTCGTGCGGGACAGCAAAGCACACAGCAATAGAGAGAAGAAATAGAAGGAAAAAAAATACAAACGAAAACCGTTAGGAGGAGAGTCACACAAAAACAAAGGCCAATAGAGAAACAATATGACAAACACAAAATCGATAATACACACAATTTCTCGTCGTCGTTGTCGTCCTCGTCCTGGTAAGTAGTCGTTGCTGCTAGTATAGTAGGTAGCTTGTTTCCATTTTGCACATTTTTCTGGTTCTCTTCCAGCTTTTTGTTGTTCTTCCTCGACTTTCAACGAGGACGTCAATGGTTAAGCTAGGTAGAGAATACTACCTACCTTTGTACCTTAGCTAGTAGGTACGCCAGAAAGCACAGGAAACTCCATAAAATGGAAAATGGAAACGGTTTTCCGCGTAACAGGCCTAATGCTACTTCTGCTACCTACTACTGCTGATTCTTCTATACCTACTTCCTAACTCAATCTATATTCCCCCTGCATGCCGCGTCGCATCCCTCATAGTTCAGTAGTTACCATGGTACGCAAAAAAAATGGCATGGTGTATCCTGAATGAGAATATATCATCCCGATTTCGAGAGAGAGCGCGTTTCGGCCCATTCCATCTTTTCTATTCTATCACATTTTTATGTTTACACACTCTTCGGCGGGGCAAGGGGCGCGAGGACGAAAAATGAGAATATACCTACTTCTTTCTGTTTTTGCTGTTCCTGCTTTTGGATGCTCTCCTGCCTCTGAGCCTCCCCCTGCTTGCTGGCTGCTATTACTCGCTTAATGCCTGCTCCGCCGCATAGCCCTCTATTGTATCCCACATCGTTTATTTATGAAAAACGCAATAAATCCTAGAAAAACTTATAAAGAGAAGAAGTAGTACTAAACATTTTATCCCATCAGCGAGCGAGCAAAGCGAACGAATGGCATACGGTACGATGATGTGCTGGTGCTGGCGCTGGGTTGAGCGCCAGGCGAGGTGAGGACGTGAGGGTTAGGCAAAGACCCAAAACCCAACAATCCAACAACCGTCCCATAACGAGATGACTACAAAATTCTATGAGAAAAAGGTTAAGGGTTGGAAGAGACGACGAGGCAACGAGGCGGTGTGGCGGCGGCGGCGGCGGCGGTGGTGATGGTGGTGGTGGTGTTGTTGGTGGTGGCATAGCAAGCAAGATTTTCACTTTTGGGACGATTCCGTTCTGGGACAGTGCGAATTAAATAGGAAAATTGCGTACCGAACGCCCGGAGACCCGGATCGGTAGGGTGAGATTAGGTTGTCAGCTTCAAAAAAGGGGTTGTTTGCTTTATCTAACAGCAGCGATTGGGGTTCCTTATATTATGTACAAGACTAGACGCTAACTTTTTAAATAGACAAAAAATAATATATAATTTTTCCCTTCGTTTTTATTTTTTTTTTGTAATTGTATATTCGATTTGATTTCAACAAGAAAAACTCTTTTAATATAAGAAACTCACCTGCACCATTGTTGAATTGTTCTTCTGTGCGATGCACTTTTTCAAATAAATAAAGTCGTTCCTCAATGCAAGTCTTGAAGAAAATCGTAAACACACACGTGTGTGGGTGATCTATTACCCGTAATTCACTTCAAACTAAACAAAAAAATTTAAAAAATCCCAACAAAATTCAAACATTTGTACAAAGAACAGCAAAAATCTTTTCTCGCACTCGTACAAAAATAGAAATCGAGAAGAAACACAGAAATTCCAATGGACAAACAGCCCCAAAAACCAGTTTAGGTGTTGCAAGTAGTTATAATATTATGTTAGGTTGCGCAAACCAGTTATTTTCCATATACATATTCGTGTTGTAAAAATCAAAGAATTCGCACTTGAACTTCTGCTTATGCTTAAAATATTTCAATTACTTCTTCACTACTACAAGTTACACACGTGCTTTATATTTAAATTCTCTTTACTAATGAGTTATGATGATGAAGATGATATATGTAAATAATTTCATTGAATTTCTTATTTGAGTGAAACTTAATATTTTTTTTATTATGAAACGTGGTGTTTTTATTTTATGAGTTTTAAAACTTATATATTAACTCATTTTTAGTTAAGTTATATTTATTTGATTTATTTATTTAATAAATAATTTTTAGATTTAAAAGGGCAGCGCGCGAGAGAGCTGTGTTGTTCGCACGACGACGAGCAAAATCGTTTTGACAGCAACAACAAATCCAACCAGCGATGTAAAAAAATATATGATGATGGCTGCCGCTTTTGCGGTAATTTTTTATTGTGTGGGTAAATAGATTTTATATTCACCATGGTAGAAATTGTTGCTTTGTAGTGCAGGGATGCTATAAAAAATAAAAAAAGTAAAATGTAGTTGGGAATGTTGATGGAATAACCAAAGAGAAATAACTTTCTTGAAGAATTATAGTGGACATGTTTACGTAGGCCTTATCATAAACTAAAACAAAAATGAAGGCTATAATAATATAGAATTCATAATTATTGCTAGGAGCAAATTGAGAAGAAATACGAAGATTCTGAAAATTGCCACATTTACATGTTTAAAAATGCCAATTTCATCCACTTTTCTTGCTATTAAATAATTCAACAGCCATTATTCTCAACTATGCTGATGCAAAATTGTGCAAGTGACATTTGATTTTAAATGATACTGGCATGGAGTTGACTTGTTCTTATAACATCTTTTTCTAATTTTAACTTTTGTAAAGTTCAAAACCGCATTTCGAATCATTTCATTTTTCATACAAATTCAGATTTTCAAATGATCAATATTTAATAAAGGGTATTCATGCAACGGCGAAAAAACCAGATAAGCCTACGAAACCCAGATAATTTTATCTACGCAGAAATGAACTTTCAAAGTTCGTAAGGGAAAATATTCTGCAAGTCAGATAAAATCATCTCACGAATTTTATGTAGAAAGAGTAAAAATAAAGTTAGTTTAACGAACAGGTGATTATTTTCCATATTTACGTAAATATTTTTAAGGTGGTCTTCACGGATATCTTTTTGCAAAGCGGAAAATTATTTCTTTGCATGGATACCCTTAATTTTAAGTGAATATAGGCAACTTAGCAAAATTTTACATGCAAACATAACAAAATCAATAGTAAATAATTTAAGTCAGACATCGGAGTGAACATACAAGTAAATAAAAATTGTTCTTTATTCGAGTGCGGCACAATTTTTGTATCGAAGAGGTTGGTTGGGATATGTGGTCTGGAATACATTCCAGTTTATTATTAAAGTGATTATATATACGTCTTCCTCAGTTTTGATTGCTAGGCATCACTCTTCACTAAAACACGTTTATGATTTACATTTAAGTGAAAAACTTCTGAATTAAAGCGTAAAAATTCAAAAAAAAATTGAAAAGAAAATAACTTTCTGAAAATAAGTTTAAAATTACTCGTTGTTGGGTAAACATCAATCCGACTGCGAATTTTATTTGAGATTATATTTTTGACAGTTTCAGAGCTAACTTATTCAAATCGTTCATAGACATATTCCGATAGTTTTACCCGACATAAACTTCGATCAGAAAATCTAGACCTCATTATCTTGCAATCTCTCACCAAAATTTCACATAAAACGAAGTTTTGATTCACCTCTCTTTGCTTTTTGAGAGTCTACATTTATGAGATCTCTCAGAACAAGCCAAAAAACTACGTGAACGAAGGCAATGACAGCCGAAGTTTCTTAAAATAATGTATGTCCTTTTGAAAAAATTAAAAAGAGGTGTATCTTGTGAAGAGAGTGATTACTCTCAAATAAAATATCTTCAACAGATTGGTTCTAGAAAACCATAAGGTGCATACAACTAGTTATACCCTATTTAAAATTGCACCATATTAAATTGAACGTCAAATAACTCCGTTTGTTAAAAACAAATTCCAAAATGAAATGAAAAAGAAGTGATTATCTATTCTAATTTTGAACGCCGACATTATCGCTGATTTCCAATGTCGCATTAGGCGGCGTTTTATCAGATTTTTCTCCAACGCGTTACGAGTCAGCAGATATTAGCAAGTACAAAAACAAATGATCTTAAGCGACATCAACGAACAAGTTCAAAAAAATAAACTTTTGCGCACGTTTTGACAATTGCTCTATATCTCAGTATTTATTCCATACAAACATTTTACACATCCCAGCTAATTGATTTGTGGATGGAAATTCCTTATACCACTAAATTTTTGCTTAGTCATTTAACGCGCTATTTTAAATCAGCCTATAATATTTCGGTCGTCATTTTAATATTGTGTTCCATTGAATTTTTGTAGCGATCTACTATTTTTGATTTCAATCAAATATGAGAAAATGTCGCATTCACAAATTAAATCATACACACTTAAACGTCACCATTTAAAAAATTGGTTTCTTCATACAATTACTTTTGATAAGCGGTCCTACGATAACATTTATATGTATATGTGTGTTCTATAAATACTAAAATATGAAATCGACAAATTCCGAAAACCACTCGGAGCAGCCAATGGAACATTTTTGGAGTGGTTTACATCGTAAACTACATTCAAAACCAATAGAAGAACTACAAAGCTACATTCACAAACACCCCACACTTAATATTTTCAAAGCAACAGTTTGAGAAGTGCTGAAATCATACATAAATGTCAATATTTTTGACGGATCGGAATACACAACACAACGTTTCCAAACATTACAATATGCTAAAATTAATTTAAATTTTCTTTAAACCATTAACAACAATCTACAATCGTTTTATAAATTCAAAAATAAATTAGGAAAGAAAGAACAATGTCCGGGAACGAATATGAAGCCTTCGAAATCACTGATTATGATTTGGCCAATGAATTCAACCCTAATAGACCGCGCAGGAATCTGACAAAAAATCAACAAATCTATGGTTTGTAAAATTGTTTACTTTTAATTTGGATTTTATTGAGAATTTAAATAATCTAGGAATATGGGCTGACAGCGATAGTGATGCCGACAGTGATGTCGAAATGACCGGTCGACGTTCAAATAAAAAAAGTCGGAGCTCTGGACCAGTAAACTTTGTCACTGGCGGCATCCAACAGTCGGGCAGTTTTAAAAAACAGTCTACCAACCAAGAGGACGATAACCAAATAACAGACGAAGGTAATTATCATTTTTCTTTGTATGACATCAAGTGATGTATTATTTTGTTTTGTTTTGCCAGAAGATGAAGATTCGTCACATCGTCTTGCAGTGCAGGGCAAAGATCCAGCAGACAGCGGGTCGAACTCCTCGTCCGAGGAGGAGGCGGCTCAACCAACACGAATGGGATTTGGAATGAAGCAGAGGCAGCCTACTACGAGTAGTAAGCCTGTCGGTGAATGGGAACAACACACCAAGGGGATTGGAGCAAAGTTATTGCTTCAGATGGGCTACAAGCCTGGTATGGGTTTGGGTAAAGATCTGCAAGGTATTGCACAGCCCGTCCAGGCAACATTGCGCAAAGGACGCGGAGCAATCGGTGCCTATGGGCCAGAAACCCCACAAACTGTCGGGGATCCCGGTCAAAGCAAACCAATCGAACAAGATGACAAGAAAGAATATAGAGTAAAACCGAATAATTGGAGGAAGGGCGATGCGAAAAAGGATTCGCGCAAAAATCGCTACCAATACCGATCTGTCGAGGACGTCATCGAAAAAGGCAGAAAACATTTCAGCGGAATCTTACCCGACAAGCTGAGTAAGAAACTCGGAAGTGTACCTGTTATCGACATGACTGGACCAGAGAAACGCGTCCTCAGTGGTTACCAAGCCTTAGGACAGACGAGAATTATAGATGAAGATCTCTATGATCATAAACAGCCCACGAAAAAAGCAGACGGATTCGCCCTACCCGAGTTGATGCATAATTTGAATGTGCTTGTGACCAACGCTGAACAGGAAATCATTGCAATAGACACCGAAGGACGCGAAGCAAGGGAAAAATTAGAAGCTCTTGAGCACGAGAAGAAAAACCTTGAGAAAATAGTTCAATTGGAAGATGATCACATAGAAACTCTGGAAAAGGCATTAACTCTCGTAGAAGAACTCACCACAGACTCAGAAAATCTGACACTAGCCAGAGCGGAAAAGATCTTTATAGAGCTACAAAGAGACTTCGCCACCGAATACAAGGAATTCGAATTGGGCGATCTGGCAGCTGGGGTGATTGCACCTTTAGTCAATATCGAACTAAAATCTTGGAATCCTTTAGACGATCCACATCGATTTATCGAGACCATCAAAAAGTGGCGAACCATTCTCGATATGCATCCTGCAGGCCAGAGAAGTAACGTTTTCGATCCATATTCATCGCTCGTTTGGGCAGGAGTTATTCCCAGCTTTAGGGCGTCGGTAAGCGGATGGAATCCCAAGTTGCACCAAAAGATGGCAGCCCTGCTGGACTGTTGGGCACCATTGTTTCCTACTTGGGTGCTGGACAATGTTCTCGAGCAATTGATTCTACCGCAATTGGTTGCCGCAGTCAATGAATGGGATCCACTAACAGACACCATTCCGATTCATAGTTGGATTCTTCCTTGGAATACGATTTTGGGGCACAAAATGGAAGAACACATATTCCCGGTGATACGAGAGAAATTGGGATGTGCTCTGCAGGCGTGGACTCCTCAAGACAGATCAGCTCGGGCAATGATTACTCCGTGGAAGGGCGCATTCGAAGATGGAGAAATGCAGGCGTTTCTGGTGAAGCACATAATTCCGAAGCTTCAGATGGCTTTGAATGATTTAATCATAAACCCACTGCAACAGGATTTGGGTAAGTATTTGCTTCTTTTTCCCGCATCGATGTGTAAAGTCAAACTCAATTTTATTTTTCAGAACTCTGGAATCAGGTGTGGGAATGGAATGAACTGATACCACCTCTGCTAATGGGACAAATGCTTGACAAGTACTTCTTCCCCAAATGGATGCAAGTTCTGGTGCTTTGGCTAAATCAGTCGCCGGACTTTGATCAAATCTCACGATGGTACACCGGCTGGAAATCAGTTTTGGGAGAGGAGTTACTGAAATTGCCGAACATCAAGGAACACCTGCGACGTGCTTTAGAAATGATGCACAGAGCCACAGAAACAATGGCTGCACCAAAACCAGTACCTACACCAGTGGCACCACCTGCAACAGCAACAGCAACAAGTTCTGCTGGTAATCTTAATCCTCCGGCATTGATGGATCTTCAAATAGCGCCTCCAGTACAATTGGAATTCAAGGAATTGGTTTCGCAGAAGTGTGCAGAACGAGGAGTCATTTTCGCACCAATGCCAGGACGCAGAGAATTCGGCAAGCAGGTTTGTGTGCTTATTTGCTTTTACAGATTACACATCAAAATTACAAGATTTTCATGGGTTCTGGGATTCTGGGTTAAAAATATCAAACTATGTAAATTAATTTCGATATGTTTTTTTTTTTCACAGGTATATCGAGTTGGAAAATTATTTTGCTATATCGATCGGAATGTGGTCATGTTGAGTGATGGAAGTTTGAAAAATTGGACCCCAACTTCATTAGGACTTACAATAGAAAGAGCAGTATCTGGATAAAAATTTACGATTGTGTGATTGAAACCATGTTATTCTATTTTCTTAGCTTTTAGTCTAAATAAAAAAAAATCATTGTTTTTCTGTAATGCTGTTATGTGTTCATTTAAAAAAGAATTAAGATAAATATCCGATATGTTCGCATTGTATAGCAACATTATGGACGTTAATTTTTACTTGAAGCATGAATGATATGAAATATAAAAATGGATTTTATTTGAATACGGTCAACTTCACTTATTTGAAAACCCAGCGCTAAAGTAAAAAGTAGACAATAGGTGCGTAATGGTTAGTGCAATGTGCTCGAGTCTAAGGCCTGTGAACCAAATATCAGCCTACAAATCTATTTAGGTTATGTTAAAGTGGCTGTCAGGAAAACGCTTACAAAGTTAGACCTCAGATATGTCCATTGTGATACCACATCTATCACAGAGACCATCATAACATATATGCGAATGGATTGTAATGCTACGAATCCCAAAAAATTGTTTGCACAGAATCCGAATGGAATCGAAAAAAGCATTGCCTCGTTGAGCGCTCTCACCATCAATTTCGAAATCAACTGTGTTACGTATCACCTTCAATTATAAGGAAATAAATTTCAGTTCATATCAATTGTTGATTTAGTGTTTATTTTTGTTATTTACACAATAAATGGATTCCTTAGCGATTGCAATTATTGCCACAAATAAGGAGGCTGTAATGCGAAGACAAAAGCTTAAAATCCAAAGAAAACAACTGAGAGATGCATGCAATCCATATGATATGGATGAAAACTTGTACGTTTAGATATGAATCAACAAATTTAAATATAATTAAATCGAAACCTTTTCAGTTTTGTACGAAATGTCTGACTGAATAAAAAAGCGATTAAGTAAGTTTTAAAGCAGCTGTAACGGGAGTTTCATAAAGTTAGATTTTTCTCATCAATAAACTTTTGTACTGTCGGCTGGCTGCTGCGCTGAGATTTTTGGGAGAAGTTAGCCAACGGTGCTGGCCTTCATTTTCTTTCAATTTAAAAAAATGCTTAATGCACTGGAGAGAAGACTTGAATTTGAATCAAAATGTATTAAAAATACTTCCATTGTTACTAAGACAACGTTTTCCACTTGACTACGAGAATCGAAAAGAATAAGTTGTCGTACAGTAAGATAAAATATTTCCGTTTCATTCGGATTCATTCATACCAAATTCTACGAATTTCGAAGTTCGTAGCAGATTTTCCACTACGAATTATTACGATAGATTTTGTGATAGGGCCGATTAATTTAAATGTAATTGGAAGGCAATATTCAAGTCACCATTGACGCCATACGGCCAGATTTATTGGAAAAGATAGTCAAAAATTGGACCGATCGTATGGAATATGTAGCGGCGATAGATATTATGGCGCAAATCATATTTAAAACATAAATGCCAAGAAATTATCTACCAGATTGGTTATAAAAAATTCATTCCAACAATATTTCTGTCTTGTAAATATTATTATTTAAAGTTCTAAGGCTCTTAAAAAAAACACCCGGTTGTTACGATCTTAAAGATCAAATCAAAACTCAAGATCGCCAAAACACAATTAACCTATTTCTAAACTTGAGGCAATTTAAAACAATGCCTTAGCTATGATGTTCATGTTCCTAATTTTAGCTTCTCATAATGTTTAGCTGTTTGATGTTTTGTAAGCCGTAATACTTTTCAAATTTATTTGTTATTTAATTGATGGTAACTTGATGTGTTGAAATTTATCAAATAACATGCACAACATATTCCCTTACATTAGAGGCGTGTGTCATGTGTACCTATAAGCAATAAAACTCAAATGCATTTAGCAAAATTTACATGGCCATGATGAATCTGTATAGAGTAGGTTACCTATCTACCTAATGACAATAAAAAAATATTTATGTGATTGTGTTTTTGAGGTTAATAAAAAAAACATATAACTTCCATTGTATCAATGGGATTTTAGTCAACCTCATCAATGTACATGATAGCCATGATGGCTGTGGATTTTACTCTAATCAATCAATAAGCCATAGGTACAAATTAATATAAATCTCCATCTGCCTTTAGCATACACATTACAGGGTGGTTTCAATTGTACATTTTTATCCACATCGGATTGCCAATAGGCAATTTTTTGATCCGAAGTCAATTTTGCAGATTTTGATATCGAAATTAAACGAGAATAAACTTTACGAAGTTTGTAAAATAATATTTGAAAATATTGGAATAGCACTGGCACATTTCAGGTTTTAAACAAACCGTTCCTAGCTTTACTGGATAATTCTAACTTTTCAGAGAGTTAACTCTTTCAGTATTCCACTGTATAACTGGAACCACCCTGTGCTTGTATGTACATAAAATAATAACGTTAATAATGCCGGCAAAAACTAAAGGTACAAATATATAAAGTATGATTGTTGTTATTTATTAGTGTTAATCAATGACGATTGAAATATGAAATCGTTGGTCAGCAAATATTTAACGGCATCATACACGCTAAGTGTTATTAGTCAGATATGAAAACAGATACCTATAGAACAACTCTCGATTAAGAGGATGATTATGTTTCTTTCGTCAAAATCATTTAAAACTTGCATATTAATTGCATGGTTAGGCATACTAATATTTATTATGACATTGGGACAAACATTTAATTGAAAGTGGCGAGAAAAACTATTCAGACAATTTTATTCAATTCAATTTTATATTATAGGAATATTGTTTTATTAACTAAGCAGAAAAATATACAATTTAAGAGGATAAGTAGGTATAGTAAGTCATGGGACGAAATTCGCCTATGCCGAACGCTGGAATGGCTTAGTCCTTTTTTTTTGGTATTAAACATTTCTCGTTCGATTTCATTTATTATTTTCCGTAGAGGATATTTTTGCAATATTCAATGATTGTCTTAATCAGCAGTGGACCTGCTCACGCGACTTAAATTGAAGGACGTTAACAAACGGGGTCATAACAAATAATCCAAGTTGGTCAAAAATCCATTGTGGACTATTGACTCGGGGAAAGATTAATAGTTCCTCTCATTTCAATAACCCCAGAAGTTGTAAAAGAATGGGTTTTTCGGTTTAAAAAAAATTCTATAGGGTTGTCCAGCGTGTTGTGAAACTTTTAAATAAAAAGTTATGCCTTCTAATAATTAAAACTTAAAAATTTTAATAAATGTATCTTCTTAAAGGATCAATTCTGTTTACCTCCGACAGTATAGAATCCAAAAGCTCCAACAAGAAGGTGCAAGGGCGCAAGCAGTACAGATATGCTCTCCTTACTACAAAAAAGTGTTTGTCCGATTTATGTATGTACTTGGATTGTAGGATGCAAATATTTATGTTCGTTTGTTGAACCTTACCAAGTATTGACCCACGTTTTTTCGACAATCTCAAGAGTCGCCAGAAAAAAAACTGATTTTTTCTATTATCAAAAAACACCCAAGGACCATTAATGTTAATTTTGTTGGAATAGCAAGAAAAAGCTTTCTTATTAGGCAGATTCATGCAATGCAAAAAAATCTAGGTCTACTTCAGAGCGAGTTCAGGTTTAAAAAAAACACGGGATTTGCTCATCAAGTTGACTTTATGTTTCAACGAACAAAACCCATTGTAATAATTTTAGAAAATTGTATCCACAGGCCCTGACACAAATAATGACATTTTGTCAAAAACTCCTAGAACTAGCATTTATACTTGGTTAGGTTTAAAACATTCTAAGGACAAAGCGAAGAACTAGAATAACCAAATATAAAAGGTTTACCCGGGCTCGACCCAGGTTTTCTTAGCAACGCCAAGCGTTCTCAAAAAACACCCAAGAGCCATAATGTTAATATTGTTGAAAAGCAAGTTATGTTATTTAATAATTAAAACTTATAAAGTATATTTAAATTTAGACGTGAATAAAATGACATAACCCACTCGTATTGAATTTCTAAAATGTGACAAAAGCGTTAAAGAGATACTGCTTTTTTTTATATATTTTTATCATTAAGCAGGTTTATTAATCGTTTATTACTCTTTAGATTAATATTTTTAAGTTATACGGTCTACAATTTATATTTATTATAAATAAACAAAGAGACCTTCCATAGGTATTATTCTGATAAGAAAATTACTATACCATATATATGTGGCTATTGTTTGTATAGTGTGAGAAATATTTCTAGACTGATGATTAATAATAATAACTAACATAAAATCATTTAAAATATAATGTTTGAAATTACTTATGTACATATACGTTAACAAAGAATACATTGAAATACTGTAAACAAATTAGATAATGGTAAGACACGGTCACCACACCAAAGTTAGTTTAGGACATGTAGAACAGTGAAAAACTCACACAATTAGACCAATTAGTTGGTATGACCATTTGGAGCTCCTTATAAAGCTTGTATGACTTCTCATTTCCTCATTTATCATGATCCATGTCTGCTTTTTAAAAAATGTCCGGTTATGACACATACATAAGGTATAAATGTAATTTGCAATCTGCTCGCAGAAATGAAACCCTTAGGCTTCTTTAAAAATCCTTAACTATTTATGTGGTTTTTCTTTAATGGAGAGATACATTGAGCAAACAAATTGATTATTTTTATTCTGAATCAATTAGCCTGTATATTGTCCAGTTTAACAAGTGTTTGATTTATTTTAGTAGGAAATAAATTACCAGATTCACAGACACTAATGTTAACCACAGCTAGTTATTCCAAATTGTTTGGGAAGCTTTCAATAGAACAGCTACTGTTTTCATCAGATGTGCTTTTGCACGCATTACAACAACAGAAAGTTATTCCAGATTGCTGAAAATAACTGAGTGAACGTCCCCATTTACAAAAAAATCTTCACCACGAAAAAAACAAATTCCGCATCAAATTCGGAAAAGGACCAGAAGTTTTAAACAATTATAACTGACTGATATGCAACAATTAAAATTGTATGCCAAGTGTTTGTTATGAAAGAAAAAATCTGGGCTATATTTCTTTTTTATTTTTTAAACTATCTACTGGTAATATAAATATAGCGAAACCCATAAAATTATTCCAAGAACTTCGAAAGATTGTTGACGAAATAACAATCTGCTTGCATTGCAATAAAATAGAGGTAGGTACCTAGTTATTGCGGAATTACCTTTTAAATTAACAGCCATTCACAAAACATCAGTGAACAACAGATTCAAGAAGACAGTAGCCTAAACATAAACATACATATATTCATGTTTATGTTTAGATAATGT
Source organism: Philhelius pedissequus (assembly GCA_910595825.1). Classification (NCBI taxonomy): domain Eukaryota; kingdom Metazoa; phylum Arthropoda; class Insecta; order Diptera; family Syrphidae; genus Philhelius; species Philhelius pedissequus. The sequence continues at coordinate 243,823,778 of OU343161.1, read as the reverse complement.
ACTTACAAACAAAAACATTACACAACAAAGCCAGAACTTAAAAAATACAAATTATTAAAAATGAACAATTTCTTACTTTAGTAAAACAATATTTACCATTTTTGTATTCATTAATGACCTTTTAGAGTTGTTACCTGGGCGAACGTACCAACAATACAACAGCCTGGCACAATTTGATTGATTCTGATGTTTATGCAAAAAATAAATTTGAAAAAATATCATCACTGACTAAAAAGAATTTGCAAAACACTTGACTTGAACTTAGATATACAGTTTTTGCATGAGTTTCTTTGTCTGTTATTTTTACCAGAAAAGTAGTTTGTATTCAATAAATGTAACGAAATTACACAAAACTAATCTACCGTATTGTTTTGACATTTTAACTTTGTGAATGTGAGTGTATTAGTGACTCCTGTTGTGTAATGGCGTTTGGAAAACCCAGCTGAACATTTTTTTGATTCTGATGATTCTGAAGTTTGGTGTGATTGAAGAATGTAAAAAATAATCAAAATCATATGTCGAATTCCAAATAACCATTTCAAATCGATTTTTTTGTTTGTTGTAAGGAACTTGTAAAAAATAGTGTGCGTGCAAGATCTGTTTTGTGACAGATTTTGTTTAGAAATTTTTCCATTGTGTTCAGAAAAAAAATGAATGTTTGGTTGTTTGGAATTCGACATTAATTAGGATACAGAAAATAACAACACTGTCGAGTTGGATGTGTGATTGTAGCGTTTCGATTTCAAATCCAGAAGTAAATTTCTCTTCTTTTCAGAATCAGAGCTGTCATTTTATTTTCCAAGTGATATAGTGAACACTTTCCGAAGAGTTCAGAAGGCTTCCAGATTGACAAATAAAAACGACATTAGAGTAACAACTGTCATTTAAGTGTCCAGAACTGTTCAGGACGACGAATCAAAAAGGCCATAATGCAAATTATTTGACATGATTTGAAATCTCTGAACATTAGTGGTGCGTTCTTTTATTAAAAATATAGTTAAATATCGTTCTTTATTCTAATGGCGAATTCCTGACAAGCCAAATATTCGCTTTGGTGGTTCCGTCTGTAGACCTAGAGGCTAAAAGGTTGAAGCAATGCTCGATTCTTTATTAAATTTTTTTTTAACTCCGAAAATAACGATACCCGCCATAAAAAAATTCAATTATCTCGAAAACGGGTCTAACGATTTTAATAAAAAACATCTGTATATTCTACATTTTGGTGAATACATATTTTTGAAATGTTATTAATGGCAACTGCCATTCGTATTTTTGATTTTCGACTATCTCGAGAACGGATCAACCGGATTACGATCAAAATGTTTATACAGGAGGTTCTTCAAATTCTAAAGTATAATGCATACCAAAATGTTCGAAAAATATTTTTTGTTTTTTTTTAGTTATCAATATTTTGAATTTTTTTTTTCGAAAGCATATTTTTAAATACTGCCATACCAATTTTCTTTTTAGAAAAAATAAAAGGAAATTTTGTATATAAGAAATTAAGTAAAAAAAATTTGTATATACATTAATATGAAAAAAGATGATTTAAAAAAAAATAAAGAAAGAATAACCTTCTTATGAAGTTAATGAATGTTGACACAGTTTGAAGTGATTAATTAATTATATACATTATAATAATCAAGACTGATCTCGGGCATGTATTTCTTATGTCCTTTTTTTTCACTTTTACTTTGTTTTGTCTACACTTGCACGTATATGTTAATACCTTTAAGCTACATTATTTCGTAATTTCAATTTAAATAAACAAATAATTGGCTGTCAATTGTTCTGATAACCTTAGGATTTTAACATACCTTTTCCATACGCGAATAGCAATCGGGGACTGCTGCCACCCCATTGTAAAATGGGGGTAAGTTTATCTAAATATCCAGATCTGAAAAACTCACGTGATTAAAACAAAAAATCTCACCTTGTTTGACAGTTTTGGACAGTGCTAGTGCTCTTGACAGTTTTGAATCAATAGGCTACGTCAGAAAAATGAGACCTCAGTAATCTCTGTCGCATAAATTTTAATTCTCTGTAAAATTTATCTGTTTTGCTGTCAAATAGCGAGGAAACAAAATTTGCGATTTGCCTCTTCAATTTTTGACACAGCAAAATTTGTGAAATCTAAGTTTTCTAAATTGGCCAAATAATACTACATTTTTGTACCATTGAATAATGACAATACAAAAACTAAAGGTTGGTCAATAGTTGATAAATTTCAAAAAATGTATTTTATTTTTGTTTGGGTTTTTACTTAAAAAAAAAATGCACGACTGGATCGCACGTACTTGATCCTGTTCGATCAAATTATATGCACAAGATTCTTAACAGAAAAGGCTAAATGTATTTTTAAAGTCGTTTTTCATTACATATAAGAATTCTTAAATTTTTTCTAAGAAAAAATGGTATGAACATTTTAAATATTTAATAATATAAATTTAAAAACAAAATTTCAGAAAAAATCGTCCACCAGTTCTCGAAATATTAAATCCAAAATTTTTTTTTTCTGAAAATTTTGAAATGCAGTAATATTTAGAATTCAAAGGAGCTCCTGTATAAACGATTTAATCGAAATCCATTGAGCCGTTTGTGATAAAGTGGAAAATCAATAAAATGGTTGTATGGCAGGTACCGTTAATATCTAACAAAATATTTAAAAAAAAAAATTTACCAAAATGTAGATCATACCTAAAGTAGTACACACCCCAATTTTTATCAAAATCGTTGGAGCCGTTTTCGAGATAATTAAGATGGTAGGAAAATTTGTATGGCAAGTACCGTTTATTTTTGGGGCTAAAACAACGATTCAAAAATCTATTTTGGACAATAACCTAAAACGCCTAAGCGCCAAGTTTGAACAAAATCGGTTCAGCGGTTTATTCTGTAGATCGTTCTACAGACAGACAGACAGACGGAATTGCGGGACCCACTTGTTTGGTGTTCTCTATCACCGTAATGTCAACTTTGATTAAAATCTCGAGTTCGATTTTGTTTCCAAATGCAAAACTTGCCCTATAGCTATAGTACCTATATCGCAAGTAAAAATCTGGAACCGAGTTTGAAGAAACTCAATCATCCTTGATTATGATTGATGAACATGATTATAATCAGTTCCATGTTTCTGTTCAATGCCTATACGAGATGAGAGGTCGATATTAGAATGATTTAGCTAAAATTAGACGAAGCTTATCAGTTTTTGTCTAACCTTTTGTCTAACTTTATGTAGGTATGTATACATACTCGTATGCACATGGGTACATCTAAACTTAATCTCAATGATTGCGGAATAGGAAATGAGCAAAAAAACATACCAAATTGCAGACACTAATTTTATTTACGTATTTATTCGGTTTCAACATTTAGCACAGCAAAAAAGAAAAACTCAAACGTCGCCGGCTGTCGTCAAACTTTTAAGCAACACATTGAAAATCTATACAAGAAATACTGATATCTCATATTTATTCTATTCCCCCCGCTCAAAATCCACGGTAGCACTAGCAATGTGTTTACATTTTGAGGTCTCGTGCGGGATCGTTCATAAGCTTCAGAGGGCTTATTCAGTGGTGAGGGTTTATAGTATGCACAAACGCCAGCTGCAGTCTGACCGACCGCGATCATCATAATGCGAAAAAGTAATACTAATTTAAAAAGTATCTTAACGATAGTTTTGTTCTTTTCATTGTTTGGAGTATTATTATTAAATTCGGGAACAAATAATGAAATTGTATTAAATAATGTGAATGAAGAGGCAGTTTTTGGTGAAATATCAAATCAAGCAAAAGATCTAAAATTAATTTTAAGGTGCATCGATAAGCCATTCAAATTGGAAAAAATTCAAGATGGATCATTTTGGATCCTCAAAAATTATATTCGAGCTGATCATGGTGAATTAAATTGTGCAGAGAGTATTACTTATACAACACACGGAGATTTGACGTTTTTGGATAATTTAAAAGAATTATTGCCGAGGTAAATTTAAAAAAGTGGTATACTCTTAAAGCAATATAAACTATCCCGAAATTATGTTTTCAAGATTTCGACGAAATCAAAAAAAAAAAAAAACACAAGCATCTCAAGAAGGAATATATTTTTGTTTTTCTATTTATAGTTTATTTTATTTTATAAAATGTCGCAGCAGTATTTAAAAAAAACGACCGTTTTATCGTCAGAGAGATTTCTTAAAAACGACTCTTACGAATTCAATATATGCGGATTCCGATCCGACGAGAATTTTAAATCAATATTTGATCAATTACAAACATAAGCTTGAAGTACATATATTTGTTTTAAATTAATTTACAAAGAATCACCCTTGTAAAGGAAATCATATGTCAATAGTACGAATAAGTGGTTATATCTATTAATTTTTATGTCCGATTAGATAGGCCAATATTTTATAAGGTTTCTGGGATTTTGTATGCACTTTTACTTTCGCTAAAATCGACGGGAATGCATTTCACACAAATGTTAGCTTTTTGTTAAACGTTAAAAGAAGTGTATGTATATAAATAAATTTTTTTTTGTGAAAACGTTATTTAAAATTTATAATGACACCTGTCAAGTGATATCTTATTACTTTTCCTTCATTTTTTTTTACTAATGGCATATTCGATTGGTCGTCCGGAAGGCTTCCGAAATTGTTCGATTGGTATCAAATGCGAGTTCTTCTCCTGGATAGAAGAGCAATTTCCTTCAAGATCGATGTTGAAACATCGATATTTTTTCGTCTAACAACAGTGTTTTGCCAACATAAATGAACATCGCCCATCCCTACATTTGCATGTCACTGTTTTGTTCTTTCCCGCCTTACACTCCACTCACATTAATTCATTCATTAAATTCAGAATCAAGAATCGAGTGTTCTTCCGGATTACCAACCGAAAAGGACATACATTTCACAGCCTAGGAAATACTTTACTTTCTCGTGAGCGCTATCTTCTTTGGAAAAATACTAAATTAACAAAATGCCAAATAATGGCAGCTAAAATTTCTTAGTGTAAAAAGTGTAAAACAAATCCGAGTGTTCGGAACAAATTCAGAGATCACTATGCCCTTCGCTCTCGCGCTTCTGTCTGTTTTGCTGTCCGTTAATCATCAAGGAGCGTAGTTGAACGAAAAATTTAACCATGAATATCACACCCTAATGATCTTTCTTCTCATTCTCTTTCGAACGAGAATACTCAAGCATCGAAAAAAGTCTGGATAGTAAAGTTCAAGTTGAACATCGTCAATACGAAAAGTTTGCGTTTCAATAGTTTAAAAACTTTTTATAAATATTTATGTTTAGAAGTACATAAATAAAATATAAAACTGTATAGTAGTTTACGGATATGAGTAGGACTTATATAAAAAAACCTCGACGCTAAGAACAAACTTAATCCAAAACATAAGAAAAATATAAGAAAAAATCTCTTTTGCATGTACAAATATCAATTACCAGACTAAAAATGTAGGCTATAAGAAATTCACATCATCAATTGGTAGATTTACATTTTTTAAAACTTGATCGATCCATAAATATATTGCGATCTGAAATGACAGCTTTCAACTAATATATTAGCAATATAGTTTGATAAGGGTCATAGTATACGGACCTATTTTGTGACGTTTACAGTAAATTCTGTATTATTGCTTAGTTTTATTTTTGTGCATACGGAATTTTCTTTCTTACACCTTTGTTTGCTTATAAGAAAAAACTCGAATACCTATAGGTATAAAAAGAAATTGAATTCATAGAATTTCGGAGATTCTAATATTCGTGTTGTACTGTGTTACAAAGCAAGTACGTGCAAACCAGTCGCCCATTCTATTTTTAATAGTTAACGCTGGAATTTTGTGAATATGGGATTGTTTATATTATACTAAACTAATGAAACTGATTTAAGATGTTATCTAAATTTAACTTTAAACACGTTCAGAATTCAGATTAAAATTTAAACCAACAAATCCGAGATAAAAATAAACCCATTAAAAAAATCTTATTTTTGTTTTTCTATGTATACATAAAAATTCTTTTCCAACAAACAACTTTTCAAGAATGGCTCATGTGTGTTGTTATCCATTTTCCAAATTCCGTTAATATTTTTGTATATCTAATCATAAAATTAATTTCTATACCTACGTAATGTTTTCAAAACGTCACAGTTGAAAATGTTTTGTTTTAATGAAATACCTATCTACATTTGTACACATCTGTAAGTAAAAAATAAACAAAAAAATTCAGCCAACAAAATTTAATTGTTTCTGTATGCGAAATCTTACTTAATTCTACTAAAATACTTTGCAAACAAAATTTGGCGCCCTAGGCCAAATTCCGCAAACGTGAGTGTCCGTGTACACAAAAAATTGGGTACACATACATATTTCCTATTCCGCAAGGGTGTAATTCATTTTTTTTTTTGACAGAGAACGTGTACACAGATTGAGGGTGAATAATTTGTTTGCACGTAAAAGCATTCAAGCTTGCGGAATTGATCCCGTGGACTTCTAATGTGCAGTCATAAATATGACTGGCCACGAAATGAAACAGGAAAGCCTCGTCTGATTATTCGTTAAATTTACACAAAACTAATGTCGAATTCCAAACAACCATTTAAAATCGATTTCAGATCGATTTGTTGTTGTAAGGAACTTGCAAAAAAATCATTCAATTGTTTTCAGAAAAAAATTGAATGTATAATGGTTTAGAATTTGACATAATAGGCACTATCGGGAATCTCCCAGGGAATTTTTTTCCCCCAGGAATATTTTATTCCCTTGAAATTTTTCCTGCGACCGTGAATCTCCCACGGAATAAATTTCATTCCAACAAAAAGCATCATTCATGGGAGAGTTTATTCGAGGCAAACTTATAAGCATCACTCACGTTCCCAACATTCGAATGACAGAAAAGTTCAAGGGAATTTTTTATTCACGATAACCCTTAACAATAATTTTATAACAAAGCAACGCCATTTCACCGGAACAACCAAGGTAAAAGGCGATCAACCGATATTATGTTTATCGAAAAAGTAATCTCTTGATTTGTATGATGAAATACGATTAGATAGAACAAAAATTAATACATGCATATAATTGTTTCGCCGGACACAGAATTGAGTAATGAAATAAGAAACATATGTCTCATTTTTATTTTGTGCCAATACACAATTTAAAATTCAAATAATAATTAAATAATAAATAAATAATTTTTCATAATAACGTTCTATTTACTTTTGTTGATGTGCAATAAAAGTGCCTATAAACGGGACTTATTCTAATCGTAGGTTCCATATACTTTGATATACTCGAGCAGAAACTTAACCATTGAAGTCAGTTGGTGACTAGAGCACAAGACAAAAGACTAATCAATTCAAGTATTATAACTTGGAAATTAACTAAACCAATCATTTGAGTAATAGTTAACTCATTGCCGTACGTTTTAAATGCTTGCAGTCGTCTGGTCACTTTAAAAAGTAATCTTTAAATCAAAGTCACTTTTGACAATACTGTGGACCACCACTACGACAAATACACTCATAGCCACTTGCGCCCAAATTTTAATTTTATGATTTATTTATTTATACAATCTTTTTGGATAGTCTACAAAGGCTACAATTAATAAATTAATATAAAATTTAAATATGTACATTTTTAAAATTATGCATTATGATTTGATTAAATTCAATGTACATTTAAAAAAAATTGATTTTCAAAACTATACATATACAAACCTACCCTACACCCGAAGGTATGTAATCGATACCCTCGATATTATTTATGATTTAATTTCAGATGGAATGCCCCCGTGAGTTTTGCAATTTACGCACCTGGATTGGATTTCAATAAAACCCTAGAAGCTATTCAATACGTCCGCAATTGCTTCAAGGAAAGTGACCTGATACAATACTATGTGACCTTTCATATATACTTCCCCAAAGACCACATGCCCAAAATTATTCCCTTGACTGAGATTGATGCTTTAAATTGGTCGTTTGATTGTTCCTTACCGCCGCCATATGAGAATATAAACCGGAGTTCCATGTACAAACAAAGCCATAAACTTGTCTATCCAATCAATGTGGGTAGGAATATTGCTCGAAAAGCTGCGCTCACGCACTTCATATTTGCAAGTGACATCGAACTCTATCCGAATCCGGGTTTCGTAGATGAATTTCTCAAAATGATTATTCGGAATTCAAGTGTCTTGTCTGGTGAAAGACCGAGGTGGAATTAGTTTTATCGAATTATTATAAAATAGATTTTGGAAAGTTTTTTTGTCTTTTATCAGGGTTTTTCCATTGGCAGCTTTTGAAATTGATAAGGGAGCAAGAATGCCTGAGACCAAGACGGAACTTCAAGAGCTTTTGAAAAACAAAACCGCCATTCCATTTCACAAGAAAGTCTGCAGTTCTTGCCATAATATTCCGAATATGACTGATTGGATGGTGGCCAATGAAACGGATGATATGAATGTTTTCATAGTCGGACAACGAAGATCAAAGCAAATTGTTTGGGAACCCTTTTATGTGAGCGATAATCGCGAGCCGTTCTTTGATGAAAGGGTCACTTGGGAAGGTCAAAAGAATAAACGTATACAAGTAAGTTTGTATTTTGTTTTACACACATACACTTAAAAATTTATTAAAATTAATTTTTTTTTAGGGATTCGCCATGTGTTTGCTTGACTATGAATATCATGTGCTAAATAACGCATTTTTAATACATAGTCCAGGTATTAAGGTTTTCAAAAGAGATTTGGTTCGTGAAAAGCATGTTGCTGTTATGAATGCTCTAATAAAAAAAGAAATTGTACCCGAATATAAAATATTGTATGGAAACCGAAAAGGTTGTACACCGTAAATAGTTATAAGACTTAGTATAATGTGAATGTGATAGTTTTTTTATAAATGTTTTTTTTAATAAACAAAATATTTATTAAATTTCTTGTTTACCATGTAGAAATTTTTATCAAAGTTTCATTACTATTGGTAGGTACTGCTGCAATGTTTAATAAAGGACCATAAAGCACACATTACACATTACACATTACACATTACACACATTTGTATCATCTTAGTATTTTTAGTATAACGTCGGCTTTTTGCCAAATCTTAAGACTCAAAATTTGTTGGTTAAATTGGCTTTTAATCTTTTGGGAACTATTTTGTTATTTTAAGCATTAAACTGTTCAACGAATGTAAATAAAATATTACCATTGAATATATTTCAATTTTAAATTAAAATGCCAGTCATCATTGATTTACTGTTTTAAGATCATATTGGGGACGAGGATACATTGAACATGTTCATCCCAATTCTAAATATTCCCCGGGAGATTTGTTCTCTAAAATATTTTGCCCTTCGAAAACGGGAAAGAGAATTTTGAATGTTTGAATCAGCTGTTTCAAAGTATTTGACTGACATATAATCAACAACACAATTATAAAATTGAGTGCGTTTGCCCGTTTTTTTTTTCCTGAAGAAGAATACCAAACGGGGCTTTAAACAGACAACAATGTTGGTTTACCCTAACCTTGTTTTAGTAAAGTGTTTTCTAAAGTCCTGCAAATCTTTGAGGTGCATTTATGTATACAATGGATACAAGTATGTAAAATGACCAAGGAAAAAAGAAAAGCTGCTTTGGCTTTTTACAAGAAACACAACTTTCCTTGTCAAATGGGGAAAAATGTTCCCTTTTTAGACATTTACAATGTCTACTCTTTTCTCAGAGTATTTTTTCCTCATATTGTTTCGAATAAGGGAGAGAGAAATAAATCCCGGGAGTTTTTTTTTTTTGTTTTTAATAAGAGAGTAGAGAAATGGAAATAGTTCCCTGGAAATTGTCATTTAGAATTGGGCTGATTATGTAACGGTGAAAGTCTTATTTTATAGGATGGAATCAAAAAAGATGTTTTATTTCGACAAAATGTACATTAAAAACTGTAGTTTCTCAAAAACATAGAAAGATATTGTAGACAGAAACCTCATATCATTGGAAAATGATTTCCTTGTGTGGTAAAAAAATTAGGTAAAATGTCTGAGTCGTCCTTTTGAATTAGAATAATGCCTGAAAAGTTGTTTAGGGTCGTTTCATTATCTAAAATAAATGCTTACAAGATTAAAGTTAAAGAAATCAGTTGGTCAGAAGATATACTGAAGTTAAGAATAGAATGTCTTGATTAAGATGAAATAGAAAAATATAAATTAATAGATTACCAAAATTTTATAAATTTTGGAATGCTGCAGTATGTAGTATAATTTAAAAAGTTTTTGTTTTATTTATGTAAAATGTGTTTTATTCTTTTTATATTTTAATTTACGTATAGCATAAAATAATATTGGCTTATAAAAAAATTGAATTTATTTTTACAAATTATAAAGTATTTATACTAAAGCTATATAATTTACATTCTTACTATTAATTATAATAATTTTAAGTATGTAAATACATAATATAATATGTATGTATATAAATATATATTTACATATATTATATAAATTTATGTTCATATTACATACAATAAATTTAGGAAAACTTATAATTTCTCCAAACGGATTATATTTATAATTATATTTGTTTTAAATATTGCATTTAATAAGTTTATTAATTTATTATTTTGTCGTGATATTTTCTTTTAATTATTATTTTCTCCTTCGTTTCGTTCTTGCATGAGTTTTTTTTTTTACTATTTTAAATAAAATAAAATCCGATTTTATTTTTTCTATAACATAACACTTGGGGTAAAAGTTAAAAATAAAAATAAAAACAAAAAAAACATAATTATATACACGGTAAATATTTTTAGTTAATAGCTAAAGGTACTAAGTAAAAATAAAATTATGAACTCTGTTAACTATTTGTATACATACATACATTTATGGAAAAAATAAATCCAATTTATTTAAATAAACTATTATGAGAGTGATGCTGGTTTTTAAATATATGAATTTAAAATTATAAAAATATTTACAAAAAAAAATTATTAAAATGTTTTTGCAAAATAAAGAGAAGCGTTTTGGTTTTATTTCCAATTAATTTTTTTTAATATTCTTACACTGAAATTGCACACACGTTATGTGATAGTAACGATAGCACTCGATATGGGATGTATGAATTTAATTTCTCTTAACACTGCGTATTCTTGAGTTAGTGCCACATTTTGATTTGAAATTGAAGGATCCAACTACATTTGACTTGTGCAAATGAGCCCGTGAATAAACAGACGGAACAAGACACTTTTTCTTTTCTAATAAATGACACAGTTTAGTTCGGACTAGAATAGGAAACAAGCCCTTATTGGAAAATTCTTTCTACGACGCACTACAGGTCAGAAAAATGCCCTAAAGATCTTCATAAAATGCAGGAAGGTGACTCTGAATTGCGTTATGAGCACTTTATCCTTAACAGTTGATCATTATTATAATTTCTGAAAACCAATCACTACCTATTAGGTGGGTACGGTACCCAATCGTCTTGCAAAACTAAACGCACGAGTGTCATTCTGCAATGCACCATAATCGTCGTATAAATACATATTACTGCATATCGCCCATTATTTGTCAAGTTTTGCTTTCATAAGTGGAGAACGCTTCCGACACCCAACTTGAAGTAACGTACGAAAATCTGAAAGTTGAATGCAATTATTGGATAACATTTCTCTAAGTTGAAAAAGAGAGACAATGATAAGATTTAATTTCAGAATCGAAGCCAGAGAAAAAAAATGGTTAATTGTGGGCGACATTTAACAATCTTATAATTGATGTATCTCCATTTACTATCACATCACGTGATTATATATTTTATTACTATTTAGCACACGTTTGAATAGTCTTTTTTTATTAACAAGAAATTCAACAACAAATTATAAATACTAAAATTATTTCAAACATAGTTAAGGCCAAAATATTAAGTGGAATTTAATTTTACTAAGAAATTTAAAGCATGGCGCTTGAGATAAAATAAAACAATTTTACTCAAATTGAGTTGCTCGGGTTTATCGAATCTTTCTTGAGAAGAATTAATCTTCTTTCAAATTGATAAGACCTTATAAGGTGGGTTATTCTAATTTTCTTCAATTTTGAGATTTATGGTTTAAGTCTCTTTTATTTAATTTTTTTGACTACATTTATAAGTTGTAAAGTTTTTACGGTTGTTTTAAAAAGTTATTAAAATAAATGCAATAAGCTGTTTCATGTCTAATATTGTATCACATTATAAAAAATGAAACAAATCTGTTAAGCTTCATATTTTAAACGATTTTTCTTTAAAAAAAATTAAGAAATTAGGAAGGAAGGACTTGCACCTCTTTTAAAATATTAAAAATAGAAACAAACGGCTAACCTTTAATTCCCATTTAATTTTCCTTGATTTTTTGGCTATAAATTTAAACATGCTGATTTCTACATATATTTTTGGCATTTTTTTTTAATCTCCACTATCATCACCAGAAACCACTTTTCAGAAATACCGAATTTTTGACACGACCATATTAAGCTACAACTCGCCTTTTCTGTTTCGTTGGGCGACGAAGTTTGAATGTGGATGGACAAAATATCTTGAATCTATATTTAAAGATTTAATGTCCTGAAGTGAGGCGTAGAATTGTTGAAAGTAAATTGGGATTAGATTTACTTAAAACCCCTGAGAAGTGACGAATTATTGGGAGTTATCGTGAATAAAACTGTCCCTGGAAATTTTTCTCTCATTCGAATTTTGGGAACATGAGTGATATTAAAAAGTTTCCCTCGGAATTTATTGGTATCGGGAATAATCTTTCCCAGAGAATTTTGCCGGTCATTTCATACGATTTTTTGTTGCGAGGGAATTTTATTGCGTGGGTGATTCACGATCGCAGAAAAAATTCCGAGGGAATAAATTATTCCGTTGGAAACGAAATTCCCTGAGAGATTCCCGATAGGGCCCATTGTAGAAATATTTTTTTTCTAGTTTCACAGTCGTGTAAATTTGTAAGCCAGTTTAATTATTTTACGTTTTGACTTGCAACAAATGAATTTACTATACGGCAAATAATAGTAGTGGCATCGTCATATCAAAAAATCTAAAGCAAAAATGCCAAAATAACGGGATAGGCTTTAAAAAATTGATTATAATATTCTTTTGTATATAATTCCTTTATTTGAATGATAAGTCAAATAACATTAAAGTTCTGCACGCCAAACAACTAAAATCGACAGTCATGTCGATTTTTTTGGTTAAAATATTTTCAGGGTAAAGAATAAAATGCAATGTTGCTGAAGATTAAACAAAACGGAACAAAAAACATGGATGAAATTGAAGCAAAACAGAGATAGACAAATTAATTTTTGTGTGATATATTTTTGCTGAATTAAAGGAAAACTATACTTGATAGTGTATATATGTTTGCATAATGTTTCGTATCGTCAAGATTTAGGTTTAAGATGCAAGCTCATTGCGAACGTTTAATACATATACAATACCTATACAAATAGAAAAAAATTTCAAAATTCCCAACATAAATATTGAAATAAACTAACATTTCTCTTCCATTACATAATACCAAAAAGATTATAATTACAATTTACAATTTTTAAATGAGTTGCTCAAAAGAATAATGTTCTAAGCTCCCTAAAGTTTTTACAAAACATTAAGCTACCTGAATCTGAATTTTTCCAAAGGAACAATGAAACACATTTTCAACTAATATTAAAGTTAAATAATTTTTTTCAAGTTTTTGGACAAATAGTTGAATGAACGTAAAATACAAATCTGTTCACCGCAAATTAGACATTCAAGCGAATCACTTAACATTTGTATTTTTTTTTTCTTGAAGTGTTTTTTTTTGTTTTAAACCAAAAAGATACATAGATATGTTCTTGCAGTTTTTTTAGTAGATACGTATTTTTTTTTTGATTTTGTATAAATGATTTTTTAATGATTTTATTGCAATTATTTTATATATCCTCTCTTTTCTTATTTTAAAAATTTTTTGTCTTCACTTTTTTTATCAAAAAAAAAATATTATAATTTTGTATATCATTTTTTTTTATATTATAAGTCTAAACAAAAATAAATTATATCACAATAGAGACGACAACAAATAGAAAAAAAAAACGGATTACTTAAATGACAATCTATATAATCAGGATGCTATCTATTGATATACGTTGTAGTTGCAAGCGCGTGTAAATTAAAAATTTATAAAGAATTTAGTTTGTCCTAATAAACAAATACACAATTTACGAAATCAAAAAAGAAAATTGTATAAATTAAATTAACAACATGGAGAACAAATATCCATTTGTTATTAGGACATCGACAACAACGACGATGGTCGGTGGTGTGTATAGTTTATGTGTGTGTATTTTTGTTTATAGTGAAGAGTAATTTAGCAGTTTTGTGGTTATTCGAATGTCAACAGGAAACCAGACCAGATGAAACTTTAACCGTTTTTTTTTTGTTTTTTCTTTGAAGGATCTCTTCGATGTTTGTTTGTTGGTTGTTTTTTTTTTTTTTTTTTTTGTTAATCTAGATTTAATACTAACTATTGCTCAGTGCCTTTTTCTTTCTTTGTACTAGAATATCATAAAATGGATTATGGCTTATTGACTGTGTTAGACGTTTTATCCATTCTTGTTGATCCTCTTCTGTTGCTGCAGACATTCGATAAACAGTATGTTTGCCTTCAACAACCTGAAAGGGAAAGAAAATATTGTATTTAGAATAAGAGGAAGTTTATTAATTTATATAGATTATAAGTAAAATACTACTACATGTGAATTAATAGAAATATAAATTCTCGGAGGGCAATCATCATATTTTTCAATTTATCTTTTCAAAACTTACATAATTTATATTGAAATAGAGCAAGAGTTTCAATGGGTAAAAACAGGAACGAAAAACTCAGCACTATTAAAATATGTGGTCCAGTAAATTCCGATTTAAAAATCTACAAATCCTAGATTTTTAAAAGCCTTTCCATCTTTCAGTTTATCTATCAATTCATTTATTAAACTTTGAAGTTTTGGATTTACTATTACTAACACTAATTTAACTCTAACTTAACATGCTTGATAAATTCTGAAGTTTTGTAATAAATATATTTAAAATTATATCACAGCAGCTAAGAAGAATTTACAAGAAATTGATTTTATGATCTTTAATTTTTATTTATATATGTTTTATTTAATTTTTATTTACTCCATCATTATGATTCTTACTATACGTAACATTCTATATTCTACTGTAATATTAAGGCGTTTAATGGCTTCTCGGCGACTACTCGAAAATGCCATTAATCCCTGATTGATTTTAGTCCTACGTCAAACGTTATACTTACTTCCTTATCGGGGTCCCGCTCCATGATGCGCCTGAGGAGCTTCCGGTTTCCATTCTCGACGATTCCAAGCGTTCAGCTTTGAGCCAACCAGTATCCAAACCAAACGCTCTTGGATTCATAGTCGCTTGGCCTTTTGGGTTTTCCGTGTTGCCTCGAATCTTGAGGTTGCGAGTTTAACACTCTTTTAGCTGGATCATTGTTATCCATACGTTCGAATTAGTCAAGGTGATATAGTTATCTAGTTTACACTATCTAGATTACATCCATATCCATACAAGAGTAAATATCCGTCGAAGAATTTTATTTTTAAAGAACCCATTATCAGCTCTCACCTTTTGCTTCTTGTCCAAAACTCGGTGAGGTATAAGAGAACTAAAAATGGGGGTTCTAAGAGTAATTATTTTACGGATATTCATTAAAGTGTAGTTCGTGGTGTTAATTTTAGTTCCGAGGTAGATGCACTATTTATAGTGCAACTTATCGTTGGATAATTTGTTAAAAATAGCATACTCTATAAAAAAAAAAAACGGAACAAATCGCATCCTAACTTCGCAACTCTTTTGCAAAACAAGCTCACGTGAAAAATATCCATTTTCCTGGGTTTCAAAGTTTTGTGTTTTGGCAAACCCAATTTGCTTAGTTTTTTTTTTTTATAAAGTCTTAAATCGCGAAAATCTTCCATATCATTGAACTGCGTACAACTTTTTTCCATCCATTCGCTTTGATTGATATTCCCTCCTCTTCCGGTGCTCTTGTTTTCCGATGAAGCATTTTCGCATGTGCATTTTCTGTCAACTTTCAGATGCACCCATTCACTGTCATACCACTGTTTTTTTTTCTAGGGTATTTAGTATCCTTCGGTGGTTTCGGCTGTCTTATTGATAATACTGGAACCAATGACTGTCAGCGTTCAAGATGTATAAATGCACATGCGAATAGCCTCTCGCTCAGATGCTCTCAGTAGACTCTGATAAATCTAAGTATGGCAAGGGCCAGTTGTACAAATATTTGATCCATGTTTCTAAAAATTTAACTCACTGATTTCGGTGACTAACTGTTATCACATACTTAAACATTGAACTATCATTGAACCTCAATTAATCACCACGTGTGTACAACTGGCCCAAAGAAATCCAATGTAAAATTTCGTCTAAGATTTTTTAATTTGTCCACACAAAGGTCGAAATGAGCACAAATATTATATGTGTCAAAATTCCAAGAAACCAAGTGGTATCATTCTCATTAATTGCATGTCATCTCAAAAAAACTCTCTGATAATTTCTCCAGCCTTGTCGGTAGTGCATGTGAACATATTAAGCCAACTAGGCGATCACATATCGGCTTAATTAGCAACTTTGCTTGTAAGCCGGTTCCACACAATTTCTTACATTACTAAGCTGCACATAAAAAAAAAAAATGTCCGTCAAGGCGTCACACTAGAACATAGTTTGTCACCACAGAAATAGTTCCCTTAAACTTTCACTTTTTTTTTTAAACCATTGCATAAAATTGTACTACACGTCTATTAAAAATTGATATGTGTCACTTCACAACTTTACAAAGCGCGATTACAAATTCTCTTTAATCACTGAACCATTCATTTTCACGTTTGAAAAAGATAGAAAGAATGGTGGAAGTAACGCCTAATTCTAATTTACACATATCTTGTCAGAAACAACATCAGAATAATAACAAGTGCTCTAACTGGCCACTGCGAACTTAGAATACACCTATGTAAGTATTCTTGGATAAACCTCAGAAATCAGATAATTTTATCTCCGCAGAAATGAACTGTCAAAGTTGGTATGCAAAAAATATTCTGTAAAGCAGATAAATTTGTTTCACGAATTTCAAGTAACGGGTCCGCTATCTAACTTTTTTTTGCAACTAGTGCTTATTTCGTGAATGGTAACACTAAGCTCATGTCTGATTTGACAGATAATTTGTTTTATCCTTCCGCCGAACGAATATGGTTGTGTATACGCTTAAACAACGCTCGCTAAGTGGGCCTGCGATCGACTTAGAGAAGATGCCGATTTTGCCAAAAAAATCATCTTTTCAGATGAAGCTCATTTTGATCTTGGCGGGTATGTAAACAAGCAAAATTGTCACATTTGGGGCACAGAAAACCCGAATGCATACATTGAAAAGCCGATACACTCAAAACGAGTCACTGTTTGGTGCGGATTTTGGTCCAGAGGCATAATTCGAAAATGAGCAAGGAGTGGCCGTTACAGTCAATGACGATCGTTATCGGGCATGTTGAACGAATTTTTGTTCACAAAAATTAAAGAGGAGGATATTGGAAATATTTGGTTTCAACAGGACGGCGCTACGTGCCACACAGCCGAAGCTACACTCGATGTTTTGCGCCCATTTTCAAAAAAAAAAGTTATTTGGCGGACCCTGTAGAAGGAGAAGAAATAAACATCATAAAGTTAGTTTAACGAACAGCTGATTATTTTCCACATTTACGAAAGTATTTTTAAGAGGGTGTTCACTGTTCATGCACATATCTAGCGGAGAGTTATATCTTTCTTCAAAGCGGAAAATAATCTCGTTGCGTGAATAACCTTAGTAACATATGTAAATTCTGCAATATTCATGAGAAAACGCCAAACCACATACTAGGCTACCACACAATGTAGGTTGTTACCAAGTAAAAAGAGCAATATATCATCTCCGAAGCTATGTGACAGTTTACACAGAGGAAAAAGTAGCGTTTTAAGTTGAACATATATATTTATGATTCGTATCAGTAAACGGGCTTTAAAGATATAAATTTAGAAGAAGAACTGAGATGAGTAACCTGAACTGGTTCTGGATGGGGGCACAATAGCTCTTATAGGTCACAGTGCAGTAACCTCCATCATTCATTCAAGATGATAAGCTCGATAAAATCGGAAGTTATGTTACTGTTTTACAAGGTAGAATAAAAAGCTAAGAAGCTATAGAGAGAACAAAACAGAATATACGAAGGAACACATCGAAATTAGATCTGAAAAAGTTTCTAAAAGTTTGTATTATATAAGCTCTTTAAAAATGTAAAGTATCATAACAGGACACTGTTTAAGAGGCAAACACGTAATGAGGCTTGACTTTAATTAGGTCATACACTCTCTCTAAAAAAAAAAATATGTAGAGGATCTATTTGCGAGATTTCTTTTAAAGTGATCGAGCGTATACAAAAAATATTTAACGAATACGTCGACTGATGGGTAATAATCTAATTATGTCAGCATTTTTGCTGGCGTCACTTCAATTTACATATTTACTTTTTAAATGGCAATTACGATTAAAATCAATTTTAAGAATTGAAAAATTTTTTAAGATATGTAGATATTTTTAGAATTAACTTACTTTTCCTTCTGAGTCAGTCTTGCATGCCTTAATAATATCAGCTCCTCCTGTTGCAAACAGTTCAAAGCAATGGGGTTTACTTCTGTCATGAATTTCTCTCACCTAAGATAAAAAAAAAATATTTGTAAAAAATTGTTTAAATAAAACAAAAGCACAAAAGTAACTTACGCAAATATTTTCTAATGGTATTATCCCTCTTGGTTCTTTATCTGTTGTATACTCAAAATAGTACAAGCAATTATCGTTCAATATGAACCATCTCCTTTTCCAGGATTTATACCTAAAAAGTACACAAATACAATAATATTCATTATTGAATTTCATTTAATTTTTTGATAAATTTTCTTACCTGCCACCTTGTTTCCATAGCCAACCCTCTTTGTCTGGATTAAAGAACGTGTGCATAAGATCATTACCATCGTCCTGGGGTATTTTAAATGGCTCAGTTCGAATAGATTCATATAAAGATTCTAGTAGTCCACGAGGAAGATCACCACCGTTATTTATACCACGATTCATTGAAATGAATTGCTCCACGGTTGGTTTATCCTTTACCTGAAATAAAAAACAGCATAAAATTAGTAATGCAAGCTAAAAGTTATAATATCCATCAAGATGCATAAAATTTGCATCTCCAAACGATTGGAGCAAAAGCAAAAATCTTCTTATCGTGCCGCTTAACCTATTTTTAGTTTAAAAAATAAATAAAAAAAAACAAATTTATACATCGAAGACGTCTTTAGGTTTGTAGTTTGTGTTCTTATTCAAAATAGCTTGTGGCTGTGGCTCTATACGTTTGTTCTACAATCGGTTTCTATTTTCTAGTTTTCATTTCTACATTATAGTGTTGAGAGTGCAGCAATTGCTGGAGCATCTTTAAATATTTGATGACTAATTTGAAATTTACTTACCGATGGATTATGTAGGGATGTATTGAGCATTATAATTGCAAAGCTGAGTACATAACAGGTATCTGTGTTAGTAAAAATGTCAGGATTTAGCTGACAATATCGCTGGGCAAAGCACTCCATCATTCTGTCGATTTTTTGCGCTTCACCAGGCAATCGAAAGGACCATAGAAATTGTCTGTTTTTTTTTAAGAAAAAAAAAATAAAGTTTAAGATTTATTTATAAATAGAAAACATAAATAGAGTGAAGTTTGATTCTTACCTTAAGGCTTGAACTAGGATGAGATTTGTGAAGTCATGAAGTGCAACGAATGCTTTGAGCACATCTTCATTGAGATCGTTCTTTTCGCCAAGATAGTCACCTAAAAATTTAAAGAAATTAAATTAATAAATATGTTTCTAGGTGGAAAAAAAATTGGAGAGATTGGATAAAGACAAAATGGCAATTATATAGTTTCAATGGCCAATGGCAATTTAAAGTAAACAGGTACAATTATTTTTTTGAATTAGTTTTGTTGGTAATCTTGTTGATAAGGTGTTACATTAGCTTTTGAAATCGCAAGAGTATCGGCTTACTGCTCAGCAGGGTTGTTAAAACGTCAAAAATGTCTGTTCAATCACATATTAGGTGTGTTCCCGTACTTTCTAATGTCGAATTCCAAACCAAACATTCGATTTTTTTCTGAACACAATCGAATTATTTCTGATCAAAATCTGTCAAAACAGATCTTGCGTTTTTAGCAAAATACGCAAACTATTTTTTGCAAATTCCTTACAACAAACAAAAAAATCGATTTGAAATCGATTTGAAATGGGTGTTTGGAATTCAACATAAAACTGCAAAAATCTATGAATTTCTTTCAAAAACTGTCAATTTAATTTGGAGAGAGTAAAATATTTTCCAGGCAACAAATTTTAGACCAAGAAATTTGTTTGGACAAATTTATGGAGTCTGTCAAATGAAGAAATATAGAAGAAAAACAATACAAACAATTTCATTTGTCAGGCGTGTCATTGTAAAAGATGAAAATAATCGCATTTGACGTGTCGTCGGGTTTTGGTTGAATTAAAATAATATGTATTTGCGATTCAAATGGTTCATCTTGAAAAATTTTCACAAAAAAAAAAAACATTTTCAAAAATAAGTTTATCTATAAATGAAATTTAAAAAATATATCAAAATTGTTTTTAATGCGTTTTCGTACTTTTATGAAACTTACTCGCTCTCAGAGAGATTTTTACCCTCCACTCTTTATAAAATGAGAGACGGTTCATTTTTGTGCACAATGTAAGGAAACACAGCATTTGGTCTGTTTCATTACTTGTTGGTAGAAGTTTCGTAAAAAGTTCGAGAACGAGCTCTCTGATTTTGTTGAATTTTTTAACAATAAATATAACGTCAAGAAACGAATGTTTCAAGGTAATATTTACAATCAACAAAAGATGTAAGAATGTCAACACGCCTTGAGGTGTTTTTACGAAATACTCATACTACTACTATTTTCCTGGAGTTCATTAGAATCCTCTATGATTAAAATTTGAAAATCAGAAACTATTTTGTTCAGAACCATTTTGTGTTTAGGGTTTCAAACAATACTCAAAAAAACACACGAACTTCAATGGCGAGCAAAAAATGTGGATCAGTACTTATGTATGTCAAATCCGACGAAGTGTGACAAAAATGTTATTTTTTTAGACGAGACTACAGAAATATCACTTCGTCTGATAATTATAAAAAATACAATTGTACCTAGGTATGAGTCTATTAACTAAGGTTATTTATTTGATTATTAAAATCAATTAACTAATTTTTAAACATTTGTTCAACTTACCTATCGCGGTTTTATTTAGTCCCTCGCCTTTGTATAGAAAATGTGCAATATCTTGAGGATCCATCCGCAGCAGTCTGTTCTCTACTAAATATTCAATACCTTAAAAAAAAAAACAAATAAACAATGGTTAACAAAAATAAATCAAATCTCAAGCTCCAATTAATCAAAAATCGTCGAACCATTAGCGGAAATCAAACTTCAACTCAACAACGCGAAAAATTTCAAAAAAAAACGGGCCTTTTTTCCAGATCAATTTAATTGACAAGACCGGAAATTAATCGGCGAAACGTATACAGTTCGCATTCGCAATAAAGCCATACCAACATAATCATTTGATACATCACATAGGAGCAGCTAGCTCCTCTTCATTACACACAAAAATAAGTGCTTGATGGTTTGATCCATTGATATACACCGAAGCAGGCAGCGCAGCAAGCAACACCGTTTATAGGGAAGATTGTATCAAATCCCAAGTAAATTGCTGCCGCCCGCGTTAACGCCCTTCCTTGATTCAATCAATTTAACTTCTATAAAAAAAAAACATATTCATAGGAGAAGTGCCTTGCGTGACAAGGGCAAGGCAAGGCTGACAAAAAAAACTATTGACTTAACGTTGGTGGACTTGATGGGCAACAAACACAATGAGCAATAAAAATGTCGCTGTCACTGTCGCATTCCATAATTATTATTATGATGATTACAGTGTCATATGGAGAATATAGAATGAGTCTCAGGGAGACATGATTGCAATTATAAAATAATATTATGTTGATTATCGTTGGTAATTCGTCTAAAAATGGGGTTTTGACGTTTTTTTTTTGTTCTTCTATTGGATACTTTAAAAGGGTATACATGGAACGTAGCTAAAAAAGGAAATATTGATTGACAGTATATTTCCTATACTTGAATTAATTATTATTACTATCATATACGAGTAGACCGGCTGCCGGCAAGTTATGTCGTTTTGGTAAATTAAGGTAAGGTAATAAGGAAGGTAAGGTAAATCTTTCAAAGAACAATCAATAAGTTGGTACGTCTACTTCTTAACCCTCGTAATTTCTACCAATCTTCTATTATATTGATATAAAATGACAGTTTTGGGCAACTATGCGAAAAAGCATTAATGAAGAAACTGCAAGAAATCTGCAAGTAATGGCTTACTCTCAACCAATCGTATGAATTATATTACGAAAAAAACGGGAATTGCGCTTGATATTTCAAAACCATTTGATAGAGTTTGGAATCAAGCTGCTCTTTTAATGAAAATGTGTACATTTTGTATCGAAGAATCTCTTCTTTGATGGATTAGAAATTACCTTTCGGACCGATCATTACAAGTTGCTCGCAATTTGCTTGATCATTTTAAGGGAAGTCAAAACCCCTTTAGTGCGCGCATCATTACTACAAAAAAAAGAGTATACTGGTAAATTCATTTTGTCAAAAATTACAGACTTGGAAAAATTTGCCCATAAAAGTTCAATTACGCTAAGGTTGAGATTTATCCCAAGTTGGTTTTCAACAAAACTTTAATATACTTATATCACACATCGACCTATATGTATTTAATTGAAAACTCACCTTTTTTTGGATCCATATTGAACTTTTTTCGGCCTATCGACATTTGTTTATCTTTGTTGGAATGTTTGCAATCTTCGGGCACATCTAGCGCCTCCATTTCAGACACTACTTCACACAATTCATCTTTGATTTGCTGAAATAAAAAAAAATATATATAGATTATTATTTTTTAATGCTTTGAAAAGTCTCGACATATCTGGCACAGAAAATCATAATAAAATTGTTTTGCCAAGCAAAACCAACGAAAAGACAACGACGACGATGATGGTGATGATGATAATGACGAAACACGCTGACAGCGGCATATTCGGAAGTAATTCATTTATCTCATTGCACTCAATTAACTGCAAAAAAATATAGTATCATCAGAATCATTCCAACCAGCATCAATAGTAGCAGAGCATCAGTAACCTTAGTGGGTTAATTATGACGACTCTGCTTGAATTTATGAACTAATTATTTTTATTTTTATTCTCATTGCGTTTATGGTTTGAGGTATAATTAAAGTTTGGTCTTTTCATCTTGTAGATATAGACAAAGCTGCTATACTAACTATGACGCAATCTTTCGAATAATGACCACTGCAACATATGGATACAATGGTTTCATCTCACAGACATGAAGATGTTAACGAATTTCCTTTACTTTACCAGTACACTTCTCAGTTGGACGCATAAAATATTAAGAATGTGTTTATAGAGGGAAGAGCTCTTAAAATAGGACTGCTGATGTTGTTCTGACTAAACCATCGTAAACTACTCGATGGTAATGTTTAAAATTCTCTTTAACCGTAATTATTATTGCTTGCACACCACGTAGGGCAGGATTTTATTACCTCTTGGT
Organism: Philhelius pedissequus; assembly: GCA_910595825.1. NCBI lineage: Eukaryota > Metazoa > Arthropoda > Insecta > Diptera > Syrphidae > Philhelius > Philhelius pedissequus. Next base: position 243,799,949 of record OU343161.1, on the reverse strand, counting down.
TTTATGATGCACCCCACATCATTTAAGTTAGGACCAACAAAAAAAATAATACCTGCAGTGAAAAGTAATTAAAATATGCAGAGTTTTACTATGAATTAACTACTTTTTTTTAGAAACTGTTCTTAAGCTCTGTTGGAATTTGAAGCCACAGACGATTCAAAGACCAATGTGTTTTTTTTTTTTTTTTGAGAAAATGTCTTGAATCTCTCTTTAAATACCTAAAACTCGGCGGCGGAATAAAAATGATGGCCATATATACCAATACCATACAAATTTCACAGTCTAATTTATGACAATGACCAAATCACTTCCATATCACTTTTAATTAAATAGTTGTTTGTCTGGGAATTTTTATTTTGGTTTTAAAAAATTTGTATTCCAACCCATGAGTATTGCATTGATAAAAATGCAAAAATAAAAATTATATTGCATTCATTAAGCACAAGCACAAATAAATTAATGTAAAAAAAATCCGCATGACCCTGGTGTTTGTTTTGTTGGAAAATGAACTCAAACGTTCATTAGAAATATGTGTCATCTACATCCCGTGTAGTTTTTTTTTAAACTTAAATCATTTTTAAATTAGCAAGCTTGATTATTTCCAGTTGCAAATTAATAAAATAAAAAAAAAGATATGAAACATGATATCATATTATAAGAATATGGATATCACTTAGGGTTTTGCCAATAATTAAATTAACAGATGACTTAAAAATTAGCCATAAGATTAATCAATTTAATAGACAGTTTAACGTTAAACGTCATTTTAATTTAATTTATATTCATTTAAAGTATTTAAATATTTTAAATTCAAGAAAAATACAGGTGCTTAATTCCAGATCATACATTGATATGATATTGGCAGTTGTGTTGTTTGATTTCTGTGCTCAATTTTGTTTTTGCACGAAATACTGTTGTAATTGGCTAAAAAATGAAAATGGAAGTATACAAAAGTATGTCTTATTTTAATTTATAAATGACTAGCTGACCCGTCAAACCGTGTGTCCGAAAAAATAACTTTTTTTTTTTTTAATATCTCTCGGGCGCATATGTTGTCAACGGCTTTCTTTTTATTTAAATATCATATTGTGTGAATTAGAGCCTAATCGGTTCAAAAGTACGAGTTTTCGGGTGAAAAAACAATCCCAACGCCACCTAGAGGGTTACTTTCAAGAATATCCGGACGAAACACACCGACATACATTTTAAGCATTCCCAGACTAATAAGAATATATCAAAAAAAAATGTATGTATAAAATTTTAAAAACATTTTTAGAAAAAAAGTTTGAAACGCCTTTTTGAAGTAATTTTTAACTTGTACATATAATAAATATTCAAATTTCAAAAAAATCAGTGACTGGTTTTTGAAAAATCGATTTTTCATAAGAACAAATATGTATTGTTTAAAAATCGAAAAAGTTTTTTTTTTGGAAAATTTTAGTATGCAGTTTAAAACTTTTATGGAGCATTTGTATAAAAAAAAATTAATGGTGAGAAAATCGAAAATATGAAAAGAGTTTCTATGGGAAGTACCGTTAATAAGTATGCAAAATAAAATATTTGTTTTTATACTTAAAAGTAGACTGTACTAATTTAAGAACACAAATTCTTGGAATTTTTCAAAAGAATTTTTTTTTGAAAAATTTTGCTTTTTATTAGTGTCTGGTGGGCATATTACCGACAAAACAATATGTACCAAGAGTTTGAAGCCAATCCACCCAACCGTTTAGGCTGTAGACTCGAGAACAAAAGGAATTGCGGGACCCACTTTGTAATGTCAAGTTTGTCACAATATCGATTTCGATGTTTTTACGAAACCATAACTTGCCATATAGTATATACCTATGTATATATCGCAAGAAAAAAAACGACATATTTCAGACCATATGCCTGGATTATTTTTTAATAACACTTTATAGTACTCGTATTCTTATAATTTTTGACAATCTTTTAAAGAAAAGTGTTGTTACACTGTAAACCAAACATTTTCTGAAAACGAATTTCTAATTTATTCATATTTGTCAATGTGATCCCATCAGCTGATCCAACGACTATGTCAACAAGTGGACAACATCAAAGTGAAAAAATCTCAACCTATTTAAGATAACACAACAGTGTATTTCCTCATATAAGCCATTCCATGCTCCGATCTTAACTTTACAATCAAAATTCATGTTTCCTGTTATTTCCAAGCTTACATCAAAGTTCTCGTAAATCCCAACTATATTGCTAAACAAGTGTCAAGTTCATACATACACATGTTGCGGATCATGTTTATACTTAAAGAAAAACACATTAAAAAAAACCATAAATTCCCATGTCGAATAACATCATGCCTATTTTTATCCAGCCAGCCACCAAGGCACCAACTAATCTAATGTACATATGAATCAAATAAAATTGCATTGATCTAAAACAAAATTTTCACGCATATTTAATCATAATGTGTATGTGTAAACAAGCAAAACAAAAACAATAAAATTATCCAGTTTCATTGAAATATGAATTTAAATATCCAATGTTGATGTTGATTGCGTAAAAACCAAACATACCCAAGTACGGATACTTCAAGAACACTAATTTTGCTAATAAAAATATTCAGAAAAAAACCCACTTTGTTTTTTTTTTTTGTTTGATTTGATTACATTACCTACTCGCACTTTCAATGAGGAATGAGGAAAATTTTTAATGTTATTCTTTTGATAGAAACTTCATACTACTCTCGTATTAGTAAAGAAATACAAAACAGTGAAAATAAAACCAAAATAGAAACTGCTTAGGAAACTATTATAATATGTATCTGCAACTTTCGCTTAACATTCTCAGCATTTTAAGTAACATAGAGAAAATAAGACATATTAGTAGCATTACATACGTACATATTATACATATGTAAATGAGATTAAGGCAAATTTATATGCACTCGTAAAAATAAACAATCGAACTCAATGATTGATTGAACATAATTGCCTAAGCCACCTCTCAGTTGTTGAAAGGTGAAATTAATTTTCTAAAAACAGTTTTGACACATTTCGTGATATCAAAAACGTATGTTGTTATTTTTTAGCAAACTAAAATAGATTAGTCATATGTTTTTGTGTTTAAAAGTTTAATTACCAAATTTCACCTTTTCAGGGACATTATTTAAAGAGAGAATAAGAAGTCCTTTTTTTGGTTTCCATAAATTAAATCACGTTATCACAAGATGTTATAAATTTTGCAAGTGTCAACACTTGTCACTTTTGTTTTGTGAAGTAAACAAATACTAAATACATCATAACGATGACTCAACGTTCGATTCTGCCGTGTAATTTGGCGAAAGACTTAACCCTGCGCCTGCACGAGCAATTTTTATTTTTGTTTTTATTTCAGGAATTGTTGCAGAAATTTTTATTTTTTCGTTTAGTGGGAAAATTATTTTATGAAATCTTATTGACAATCAGAGTTCCAAGCAAACAACACATAATTCCAAATTCAACCCAGCAATATACACATGTAAAGGTAAAAAGCACACAAATGTCAGTCGAACTGACATTAGACCTCAAATTATTTCTTCATTTACTTTCACAGAGATTATGGTAAGGAATAAATATTAGAAATAATCGATTTCGTAAAATAATTTATTTCATGAAATGTGTGGTCTGCATTGGAAATTTCCATTGCATGTTCGATTTTCTGAAAGAAATTATTGCTTGTGGAGGCGCAGGGTAATGACTCTCAACTTCATTAGAAATATTTATTTCAAACACTTTTACTGAAATTTATATTTATTCAACTATATGGGCAAAAATAGGTGTGGAATTTCATTATTCACCAGGTAGCGCTAAGCGCATTATTCACCAGGGAGAATTTAAAGCTGCGGTGAGATAATTTAACATGAGGACGGCGAGTAGTGAGATGCGAGTAGTGAGATGCGTTGTACCTCGCACCGTGGTGAATTCGCTTTGTGTGCTGTGTGAGAGGGGCTATGTATTGATGCAATGGAGACAATTTTCACAATTTCCAAATAAACAGACAAAATTTGGTGGACATTTTAGATGTGTTACTAGCCAGCGGTTGTATTTAAACACATTTTTTTCGAGCACGCCTGCAAAATAGATTGTCCGATTTGAACTATCCATACCTTCTTATTATAAAGTTTTTTTTTTATTCTCGTTTCAATGAGATTCTGAAAGCTATCAAAGTACTTGTTTGACAAGGATTGAAATTTAAAAAAAAGAGCTGAAATCGTAATTTTACCGATATAATTTTCAAAAAATAAATTAAAAAAAAAAACAATACAAAAATGACTGAATTATTTTTTTTTTTAATTAAAAATCGTGATCGAAAAATGGTAAGGCTTAAAATGGACTCGTTCACTATAAATGGGCCGCATCCGAAATGTCGGTTCCGTTGGAACTTAGTTTAAAGTTTTTTTTCTAGGAGCTGTCAAAAAGTCAACATTTTTTTTTAGATATTTTGTTTCTTTGGACCTATAATTGTCTAGGTCTAAAAAATTATTTTCAAAATTAAAACCTCCAAGAAATTTCAATATTGAATTAAAAAAATATATAAAAATGTATCTTTTTTATTCGTCGCGAGTGACGTTTAATATTTGATAATCTCTGATTTTTCTATTGAAGTGTATGTGGAACACGAATAGTGTTTGACAGTTCTTAACAATCAGATTGCAATTCTTGACTACCAATTTGTTTTCTCAAATTTATTTTATTTTGACAATTTTACCAAATATATTTTTCTTTCATTTTGTTTAGAATTTGCGAAGAATTTGCTTCAAGTCGACGTGTCATAAGTCCTTTAAGCCTATAAGTAAGTCTGACGGTTGTCGTATGCTTAATTTATTTTTGTCTTTGTTTTATACCTATATTTAATTTTTGAAATATGCGTATCGCAATTTGTTCAAATATTCATGGTTTGGTTCGTGGAAATGCTTGTAGTTATTTTTATCGTAAAATTTACAAATTAACATCTATACATTACAACAAACGAAACAATTTGCACATTTCTGTACAAATGCATGCATGTATACATATGGAAGTACATAGAAGGAAGCGTGTAGAAATGTAGAAAACTATTTAAGGCGTTGCTCGCTCAGGTTTGCATTCCCTACAGCAAATCGATGATGTCATTATAAGCGTAGTGAAGTCTCAATTTTCATTTGCATAATGATAATGGACAAACACAGGAGCTTGTTTGTTTAAAAAATTTATACAAACAGACGATGCTCTCTCATTCAAAGAAAACGTATGTTGCGGTTGGTCAAATTTATTAATTTTGTTGTAAAACACTGAGGACAAAATTGTTGGATTCGTCTCATCTCTGCTTAACGGAGCAAAATTTGTGAGATCTTTTCATTTTTCTGAACTGTCCAATAGAATTTGTATTCTATTAAATGAAAATCTAAAATAGGTTCCACACATATTAGACTCAATGTGTAAAAGTAAAAAAAACATCAAAGTAGCGTGGAAAAGTGTAAAATTAGTTAATCAACCAATTAAGCTAATGAGTGGACGATATTTTCTCTTTGTTTGGAACTCGCTGAACGAAGAAAGCAGTTTTAAAAATATTGCTTCTTTACCTTCCACAAAACCCTACCTTTTGCCATTGCATTAAATTTAAATGTTTATATTATTTTTTTTTATAAAAATCCATTGAACATTCAACTTACACAGATTCGACTGTTTTGTTTAAGAGCTTATGCGGTGCTCTATGCAATCAATGTTGCTTGGCCGTTGGTTTGTTTGTCATTATTCAAGTTCATTCACATTTTGTGGTGCATTGAAGTCGAACAATACTATCACGAAACACATTTCACCGCAAAGCAAGGTTAATAAGGTGATAACAAAAAACAAATTGACCTTCGTCGGGTATAGGTAAACAAGAACCGTCTCGTCGCGCCGGCCGTCTTCGAAGAAAACGATGATTTAATGTGAAAAAGTTGATTTAATATATTGCTGTGGTGTTTTTTTTTTTTAATGAAAACCAGAATGTGAATAAATTAATTAATTTATTTATCATTATTAATACAAAATTAATAGTTTTACCATATCGATAAATAAATATCATTATCTATTCTCTATAAAATGTTTTTAATGTGGGTTTTTTTTATGGCATTAAATGTTCTATTTTGAAGGCTTTTTGGCAGTGTGCTTTAGAGAATTTTTTTATCTGCGGTTGGCTGACGAGTTAAGAATTTGTCTTATGAGGTTGAAGCCTTGTCAGTATTCTTTTGACGTTTGTTTTTTTATGGAAAATCCTCAACATAAGCCCCCCCAAAAAAAACTCACCACAGCAAGGTGATTTTTTTTGAGAATGACATATCAAGTTGTTAGAATTTTGAGGTTGTGATTGTCCAGCTGTCAGAAAAGTGCCGAATTCAAAACGCTAAAGCATAATGGAAAGCAAACTTGTTGGGAAGTCAGTAAAATGTTGAATAAGTAAGCTAATGATTTCTTCAGAAACAAGGGCAAGTCTCTAGTCTCTATTCTAGGTGCTCTTCGTGAACTTTAGGTGGTTTATGCTGACCGGTTTCTTCAATATCATTGATAGCGACATGGGTGGGGTGGGTTCAGCTTTAACGACAGAAGACAGCATTGATATTTGAAGCTATTCCACATTGGACAATGCTGTCGAGATCAGAATCTAATGAACGTGTCATACGGTGCTGTTGCAGTTCCACATCCCAAGAACAAGGAGGCGAAACTGCAAAACGAATTTGAAAAGCTGAGGGTAATATCGTCAGCAAAACAATTTAGTGGATTAGAAGTTCCAGATAAGATATCATTAATGAAAATAAGAAAAAGAGTTGGAGATAAAACGGTGCCCTGGGGCACACCGGCATTTATTTTGTGAACTTCAGACTTGAAACCGTCCAATACGACTAGTATTGAAAAAGAGATTCATCGATACAAAATGAATCCATTTTTGATAAAAGAGCTTGATGCCAAACTCTATCATAAGGTTTTGAAATATCAAGCGCAATAAGCTTACTTTCTCCAAAACGATGTAAAGAGTTGTGCCGGTGAGATATGCCGGTGAGATATACCATCAAATCAATAGTTGACCTATTGATATTTCTCAAGGTGATAATTGATCAGCGTTTTCATGAACTTGGAAATACGGGACGTAAGTGCATTTTGACGTTAATTAGATAGTGAAGAAGATTCGGCTTTTTTAGGGACATGCTGGACAAATTCTGTTTTCCATCCACTCCAGAGACCAGTTGATTAGGACAGATGGAAAAGATTACGCAATGGTTTTTCCAGCGTTGAAGAACACCTCTTCAGAACGATGGGAGGGACACTATCCGGGCAGCGGATTTGTGCATATCAAGGTCTTTAAGGACGATTTGTCATAGTGACCAGTTAAATTTCCTGTAGAAATTATTGAGACAGTCCCAGTTGGCTTTCTCATATTGCCAAACGGTTCTCTAAGGTGACACAATGGCTTGATGTATCTAGAGGCCATAATACATTTACAATGCATTTTATAGTTGAAAACTAGCAGGTTTGGTTGGCAAGGGAAAAATCTATCAACGGGCGTGATGATGCTCACTAAGTCCTCTTCTATTTGCTCTCTTCATATAGAAGACTTGGAAAAAATATGGTTGCGTGGAGTTATTGAATACGCTGGGACACTCATTCGTTCACTTAAAATCACGAGTCACTTCAATTTTTGATTAACCATCTACACGAACTCTACAAACTTTTGGGGTTTAACTTGGAAAATTTATTCTAGTTATGATTTTAGAAAAGGGCGAGATTGACATTCTTTAAATTAACAATGGAAATTTAATAAAATAAAGTGGCGTTCTTTTACAAGCCTGTAAAATGCATGCTACTAGAAGAACAAAAAATTTGCCAGCCATTCTTTTGAAAAACTTACATAGAGAATATCATCCGAATGAAAAGCTCAACAATGGAAAACTCTAGTATAATTCTTAGGTGGCAAAATGGTTGGTTTCACTATTTGAAAATTTGAGAAAGTAGACAATACGAAATGGTTGAATAACTACGTTGTTTCTATTTCAGAAGCTCATTCCATTTTGTCAGAAGAATGCACAGGAAACACTATCATTAGAAAAATTTTATATAAAAAAGTTGTCATTTTCCGGTAATTTTTTTCTTAAAAGTAAAACGCCACCTTATATGTATTTGTCTAAAAAAAAATCAAGGAAAAAAAATAGAATAACATTCCTACCTTGTTACTTCTTAAAGATGAATTCTTCCAGTTATTCTTATTTTGCTGGATGACATTTTTGCAATTTTCACACATATCATTGTTGTTATTGTTATTGTTGTTATTGCATGGCACTGCTGGTAAATATTCCTTAACGTTCGTCTCACTATGCGACGTCGAACTATCATCTATGTATTTGAAATCGCCATAACTACCGCCGCCACTGCCGCCCAATACATTCGAAGAACTCAAAATTGTTGGCGAATACGAACTGTCATCGCTCTCGTCAAGAACACATCCTAGGCTATTCGAGCGCTGCTTATCGATCCTCGATACAATCTCTCCCCGATCGTTGAGTAATAATTCGACTGGTCGTGATATAATGGAAGTTTGCGTCGTTTTTGTTGTTGTGATGCGCTTGATCTCGGAACGTTTATTATAAACAGAAGTCTTTTCGTCCGACAGACTGGCCATACGAATTATTCGAATATCACTCTTCTCGTCAGACTTTGTCTCATATTGAAGGCTGTGTTCACGTCGGTAATAGGACGATGACGTTGATGGCGTCTTGTGATGGTGCGGTGGCAAGGGCGAAGTTGGTGGCGTTGGAAGCTGTTTCTTCGGTTGCAGGTGGCAGCAGCATTGCGAACAGAATTGACTCACTCGTTTGCCACTAACAAGACCTCGTCTATCATCGTCGTCGTCATCGGCGGTTGCTGCTGTGAGATTATCACTGGAATTGGCAATAGTGATGGTCGTCGCAGTGGAAGATGACAACGGCGATGTTGCAACAAGAGGCAGTGGCGATGGCGGAGTAATGGACGCCAACGAGCTGCTTACACCATCTCCTGCCAATAATGATGGCTTTATGTAAAAGGTGCTCTGCGACGAGAGGTCAATGCAACTTCTTTGGAATTTCTTGTCGGCTTGGATGGACTTGTTCTTGTTGTTCTTTGGTTGACGGCGTAACGATGAAAACCAGTTGGAGACGCTAGGCCTCTTCTGTTGTTGTTGTAATGATGACATTATATATACACACTCAGGGTTTGTTATTTTTTTTTTATGTTGTCTCTTTGTTTTCTTTAAGCACTTTTAAGTTATAGTTTATTTAATATTTTAAGGTTTAATGTTTCCAAGAAGAGTATTAGGTATGTACATTGATTTTTTTTTCTTTTTTCTTGTTTGTGGTTTAATTGAGGTATCAACAACACTGTAATAGGAATAGGGGATTTTATAGAGAAAAAAAAGTATACGTACACCTTGAGGTTTCTTCCTCTTCTATACAATACAAAAAAAAACAACAAAACAAAAATACCAGCAATATGAAGAGGGTAATAAAATACACCGCATTTATGTTGAAATATATGTATGTTTTTCTTATATGACGATGACTGCCGTGAGTGACTGCATGCATTTTGCAGCTATGGAGTTACGATGGACGTGAGAATCATTACGTTTTCCTGCTTTTCTGGTTAAAAGGATTGGTTACAAAAATGTTGGTTCATTTTCAGTAGGTATAAGAGAAAAAGCTGTAATATTATAGTGTTCCACTTGAATTCATTTGCGAAAAAAAAATAAAAAAAAAAACTTGAAAAGTGCAATCAAAACCTTTTTGTTTGTCTCGAGAACCTAAACCACTAAGTCTATTCGAATTTTCGAGTTTTCGACTATCGTTTTTCCTATTTTGATGAGAAACTCTAAACAAAAAAACAAAATTTTCATATATCAAATCATTCGCCCATTTTCGAAAACACAATCTGCGTCAAAACTGCAAAAGTAAACTGTTAGAAAACGCAAAAACGAGTTTTGCTGCAAAGTATTGTATTCGATAATTCAATTTCCAGAAGTCACACGTTCAAAAATATCATCTGCGGTGAATTAAAAAAAATCGAAGTGACATTAGAGACACAAAATAAGAGAAAGGAAATCGGCCGTCAGTTTGTCGTTTGGTTTTGTTCGAAAACGTCAAATGCTCTTCCAGTAAAATCATTTGACGTTTATCAAAAAAAGAAGTTTGGGCAAGCGGAGCGATTGCTTATTTGATAGTAGCTTCAGATGCGTCGAAAAATGACTGTAATTGACTTTAACTTGACGTTTTCGAAAATGGTTTCTGACGTAAAAATAACTTCAAAATCTTTTCTAGTTGCGCAATGTCGTGCTGTTAAAAGCCCAAAAGAATTTTTGGTTCTAAGCATTGACGGTGTGGTGAAAATGTATTTTGCCAGTCTGCTGATTCGAAACTTAAATTTTTAATAACCACTATGGGGGTTATGGGGTACTCCTTTGCCTCCAGATTGAAGCCATGTTAAACATAAATATTCAGGACCAGTTTTAGAGGTCTTTCATACCAGAATAAGTGGCAATTATTTTTCAATACGTTCGAAACATAATTCTGTAGGGACTTTGAAAATTGACCCGAGTCACCCATATTTCCATACAAATACGATAGGGGGAAGGGAGGAGTAGGGAAAAATGACATACTATAAACTAGAGTTTTTTGCTACAGAAAGAGTCTAATAGCCTTTTTATACCAAGACTTGAAAGATTCTTTCAGTTTCATTTATAACTATGTTTTTTTTTAGTTCATCGCTGAATTATTGATATTTTAGGTTTTGAATGCTTTTATAAATACGAAAAAAAAAATGAGAAAACCTGTGTTTCCATGTAAAAAAAACTATATTCAAAATATTTTGTTGGAACTTAAAGACACCCTTAATTCCGAATACGTAATTTAAGCTTCTACACTGTATGTGAAATAATTTTTGTTTTGACATTCAAAATATTGATCTATGCAAGAAGAACAAATATGCGATTTCATCATTGAAACAAGAAAGTATAAAAAAAAATAAGTACAAGTCGTCCTAGCATTTGGATTAACTCTCCACAGTTCATCCTTGATAACTTGTATTTCCACAAAGCCAATCAAAAGAAACCCATCGACAACAGACATTCCCATGGCTTTTTTTTTCAAAAGATAACTAATACGCTCAATCGATTTTAGCTATACTTATATGTATAGTATATAATATGCAAGGAAATGAGGAATCGAACTACCGATGACCGACGATAAAAGCCAGTGACAAAAAAAATCCCATGTTGGCTTATTCCCATTGAAATCGCATTAAATTACCATGCAACTTGCGAAACTTAAGCTAAACTGGGGTTGTCACATATTGTCTTAGTGTAGGGTAGAATGACATTAAAAATTATCATAAAAATAAATTACACACATATTATATATACTTTCACTGCAGACGAAGGCAAGTTTTGTGACAAGTTGTAGGTAAAGTAATTTTGACTTGACGTTTTCTTTGGATTCAATAGAAAAAATGGAAAAAATAAAAAATAACCAAGGTGCTGGGTATCGGTATTAAGTTTTGATATAGGGTGGCCAGAAAACTCTATCTATAATTTTGGTTCAGCTAACACATCTGACAAATTCATGTTCACTCATTTTCGAAATATTGAATATTCAATTTGTTCGAAAATTTGAATATGCTATTTTGTTTAGATTTTGCAGGATTTATTTTTACCAAATCGTTAGAGCTGCTTTTGAGAAAATTAAGCTTGTTTATAACGGTTGTATGGCAGGTACCGTTATTTTCAGGACTAAGCGATCAATTTCATCTTGAGGGAAGCACTTGTAGCATCTTAGTCACCAAATTTAGGAAATATCGCTTCAGCGGTTTTGACTGTAGATTGACCTACAGACAGACAGACAGAATCGCAGGATTCACTTTTTTTGTGTTCTCTTTCATAGTACAATGACAAGTTTGATCAATTTCTCGAGTTCGATTTTTTCCATATGCAAAACTTGCTCTAGGTACTAAGAATGGCTAAGAAAAAAACCTTGTTTCTTAAAGAGAAAAGCCTTATCTTTTATGTTACGTGATATAACAATTTTGTTAAAGTTTTCAAATTGGCAGGGTTTTTTCCGCAAACGCACCACTGTGCGGCGCTCGGGCGTAGGAAATATGCAGAATTTAACACAACGACCGATCAAATTATATGCAACACTATATCTCGGGTTTTTTGTTGTTGGTTCCATAAAATACACTTATTTTTACTCAAAAGATAGATAACCTTCTCTTAGTGACCAAATCAATATTTGATACCGTCTGAAATTATTAAATTTTACAAATATTATATTTATTATTTAATAAATTTTCAAGTGTCGACAAGTGGATGATAAGAAAAATAAATCGCTTAAAAAAAGCCATTATCTGAACAAGTACATTGACACTCATTTCATTTCGATAATCCTTTTAAAATTAAAAAAAAAAACAAATTCATTTTAATCAATCCAAAAGCTCTCTCTTTTTTTTTAATTTAATTTATGTTATCTGTTTTTCTTGTTTTCTCGAACGTACATAAGTTTATAAATTACTTAAAGGAAAAAACACCAACCCAGCGACAGAGAAAAAACACAAAAATAAATCCTTGAAAAAAACCTATACACATCCTAATCGGGTAAATTATTTGAAAGACGACAACATCTTTCCTCAATTCAAAATCAATGACACATAAAATTCTTCCATACGAAATGCCAATCTAAATCAAACAAAATTGACACTTTATTCTTATGACATATAATCATTTTTGTTTACTTACAAATAGAAAAGGCAAAAAGTTTTCTTTTTAAATTCGGGGATTTCCATCTAATCTTATTATTACCTATAAAATGAAAATAAAGAAAACAATACCTACGCCAAAGACAATACTATTCACCGCACGTGGCATAATGAAAAATGAATACGTTCCACACAATCACGTTGACGATTTATTCCAATAGTAGATGATAGTTTGTGAAATGAAAAATATATGAGCTCAAGGAAAAGTGTGAAAAAATTGACAGTATATGTCAATATTACTGACAGATGTGTCAATTGTGTTAAAGTTTTAGTTAAGATTCATTGAGGGTAAGTATTTATTTGGCGTATGTAGCGCACTATATGGATAATAATTTATTAATCAAATTTAAATTCATCGCAACTGATACTCTTCATTTATTTTAAAAAAATAATAACTTGTGGAACGTAAGATTGAAGATTGAATTGTATTGTATACAATTTTCACACCCAACGAAAATGTGGGATTTCGTCAACAAGTTATCAAAATTTAATTGAATCCTTCCACATAATAAATTAATTAAATTTTGTTAGACGATAACAAAACAACATACAAAAACTTATAAATCCCAAGTATCTTATTTCGCATTTCTTCCCTTTTTTGTTTAAATGTCAACACATAAGTATGTAACTTGCGGCTGTCAACTAACAATAATTGTTGATTGTTAATTTATCAACTGAATTATTCAGTCAGCATTATGATTGTCAATTACTGATGCATAAATGATAAATTGTGAATGTTGTTAAATTAAACATTGTGAATACAAAAAGTTGTGTTGTGAATGACAGCTGTCATCGGTATTTTTGACATTCAAGTTTCTTTTTTTGAATAAATATATTTGCTCGAAAATTTCGAAATAAATGTAAAGATTTTAATAAGTTTTGATTTTTTGAAATATAAATGGTTATGAATTTTTTTAGATCCAAATAGCGTGAATAGTAAACATCTTTTCTTGCGATTTCCAAAGCAGTATTTTGCATTTTCATCGCCAGCATACCATAATTCCACGGAGGTCATGGAAAATTGGCCTTAAGTATCATAAAATTTCAATCACAAACAGTTATAATATTTTTCATTGTAATTGTCAAAAAAAACTTCAAATTAACTGTGTTCAAAAAAACATAATATGGTAATTCACAATGATCAAATTTTGTATCAATTAGATTACTCAACATTTCAAGCAATTACCAAATTTTAGCAGTAATCAATGGTTGATAATTGACGCTCAGAATACGGGTAATAGGCTTAAATATATACAAAAAGTGAAGCCAAGGCGACAAAATTTCATAGGCAATTTTTTTTTGAAAAATTTAGAGAAAGGTTAACGATTTTATTATGTTGAGCCAAATCAAATGTTTCCTGATGTATACAGGTGCAATGTGTTAATAGATAAAATTCAGAGTTCTTTCTCTTTATGCTTGTAGGGGCAGAAAATTTATGAAAACATTGCGTCTGTGACTTCACCACTTTCTGATGAGAGGTTGTATATCTGGTAGTGGACACATATCTGTGGTGAGGACACAATTATTATTTACAATAATACAAAATCTTTCTCTATCTTCCTTCATGCTGATATAAAAGTTGTACTAAAAAAAAATATGTTTGTTTGCACAGTTGTTAATATCCAAAAGATTTTAAGAACTTTCTGTCATAATTACCTGGAATGTCAAAACTGGAAATATATGGTAATTCTTTTTGCTGAATGTATGTTGAATTCTTGTGAAAAAAGTAAAATAGGACTTAAGCTGAATAGCTTAAAATTTGATCATTTCTTCACATTGTGTATTAATATGCTAATTGTGAAATATCAAATTGAAATTGTTTTCATTTTATGAACAAAGCATATATATGAATGCAAATTTTCAATCGAATTTTTATCAAAACAAATTCTCAAATGAATTCAAACATTCTCCTCAAGAGTTCTAACGTCATCATTACGTCATTTTGTATGGTCTGTTCGAATTCGAAATTTATTATAAGCAGGTCTTTTCTTTTGTATTATCTTTCTGGTAGGTACCTATATGAATATATTTACTCATTATATGTTTGCCGCTTGTTTAAATGTGTCATAGATTTCCTAGAATTGTCATATTATTAATTGAGTACATCTTGTTCTATTATCATTTTATCGATTTGTAAATGACGTACGAACGAGTATAAAAATAAATATACAATGCACATTGGAGTGTACATGATTGGAATTTTTAGGAAAGCCATGTGGTAATAAGAAAACACGTGGGTTTCTTATTTCATTCATTAAATATTATGAGTTTGAGTGGGTTGATGTAAATTGATTTTTACTATATGTATCAGAAGTCAGTGATGCTTATGAATGAAGGGTAAATAAAAAAAAAAGCAATCTGTTTATTTGTTTTAACAACGCTTATATTAAAAATAACTCGATATAACAACGATTTATTGTTATTTCGATTGATTGAAAGCATTGGTAAATGTTCAAGATTTCAACTTACAATTCGCGAACATTAAGAGCATTTAAAAAAATTTTTAAAGGAGTCATAGTGAATTTTATAGGGTTTTGCATTGGTAATTTCATAATTTAATGAACTGAATGCTTCGAATTGTATACTAGGGTTTAGTGGTTTTAGTAAAGATGGGTAGATCTAGTGCAGTTATAATATAAATTACTATTTCTTGGCCCATCTAGAACTTCTGTAAACATATCATCAGGGATGCCCATTATGCACAGCGATTTTGTTGTGATCTCAATAACATTAGCAATTTTTCATTCGGTCTACATAAGATGTCAAAATAAATGATCATATAATTATAATTTCATCGACATATTAACCTCAACACATAGGTTCATATTGTATGTGTATTAACTAGGTTTTCTTTACGCCCTGATGACACTTTTTCAACACTTTTTTAAGTTGCCTACATAATTTAATTGACTCAAATCATGTTCTTCTGCATGTAATGAGGAAAAGATGAAAGAGAATAATAAAAAAAATGAACCATGTTTTTGGGGCCATCAATCAAGACGATGCACATAAAAAGAAAAAATGTCTTTAACGTCGCTACTGGAAAAAATAAAACGCTGTGTCTGCAATCACCACAACATATCTTAAAAAAAAACCCTAGAAAATAAAATCACACCCTTGAGAGTACTTAACACACACGACCAATCTATTTCAAGAGCACTCAGCACAGAAAAAATATTCAAAAAAAAAAATATACATAATAAAAGGATTAGGAAATAGAGACCGACACGACGATGAAGACGGAGCTGAATAATGACAACTACCAGACACTCCTGCGTGAGTTGTTTCCAAAAACAATTACTTATTGGTGCATCAACCGCCAAATGACCCCATATGTCAAAATCAAAGGAAACTGTTCTGAGAATCAATATAGGTATGTTCGAATTGGTTGAACAACAACGTGTGGGGAGGCACTGATATTGGAACAAGAGTCGAGATGCATTTTAATGATTTCGAAGAATTCAAATTTGATTATAGGAAGCGACAGATGATGCCTGGCTGTGATTGGAAACCAATTAATCAAGTAAGGTATGTCTATAATTCATTTGTTATGGGAAAGATATTGTACCTACCTATATTTAATTAAGAAGATACATATATGAATTAATTTTGTAAAAAAAGGGAGAAAAGGTGGAATCAATAGAAATATAGAGAATAAGAACATAATACTGAGATATGGATCGACACAGAATATTTTATTTTTAAATTCAGGGTAGTACCTGAATTTACGACATATTTGTATTAACGGAAATAAACTGTCGGCCAATAAAATAGGTTCACCCTGTAAAGGGAAAAGAAAAGCTTTTTGCTCGTTAAAAAGTTTTACAAAAAGCTTTTGTGTGTGCAGTTTCAAAAAGTGCTCTTAAGACCTATTAATAAGAAAGAGGCAAACATAAAACTAAAACTAGGTATAATTAACCGTAAATTTTTAAGGTCTTTTTTAAGTTTTGTCTCAGAATTCCATAGGTAGTGTTTTTTTTTTTAATAAAGTATAGAACGATTAATCAAACTACTTTTTAAGAAAAAGTGCCGTAGCTCCGAGGCGAAAATACACATCAAGTTATACGCCAACAAAATTTAAGCGTGCGTATGTAATATCGAACGAAATCGGAAAATGGCAGAAAGATTGTCAGTATACGTACACGGAAGAAAGGACATTTGCCACTCACTCTGGTTGCATTGACATGCATACGAGTAAATATGTTCTTTTTAAACCTCTCACAAGGTTTCCATGGTTACCAACTGCTGATTAAAAAAACTTAAAGAAAATATAAATTACCTTTTAATTTAACTACTAATTTACTAATTAAACTCAAATTTCTTCACTATAAATTAAGCAAAAAAATTTCATTACGCTATTAATGAAACAGAAATTAGTTTAAGAATATTTTCGCCGGAATAAATTAGTATAAACACTTCCGAGAATAGCTTTCCTAAAGGACAATACCCGAAAATATGGTAACTGCATTTTAAAGGATTTCTTTTTCTATACATAAAAAGAAAACATGTTTACATAAACAAACTAAGCGACAACACGTTTACTCCTTTAATTGAATTAATTATTACATTCATTCGTAAGCCCCTCAACAAACAATCATAGAAACTCTAACTCTAATTCAATAAGAGTAAGAGAGTTGAATCTTGAATGAATTTGATATTGAATCGCATCACATAAAAACGATCAGTCTGAACTTACGAGAATATGTGCGGAAGGTACATAGGTCATGAGCGGATTTATTAATAAACAATTCATTGGCGGGCATAATTTTATTTATGGGATTTTTTTCCAATTCAGTATCGTGCAAAGGCATATTGGCGCTACTGATTTGGAAAAAGCTCCCCCATAATGCCTGTACTGACAATTTTCCTTAGACAGAGTCTATAATAGAGTATATGAGGCAAGAACAAACAAAGGAGGTTTTATTCATTACATTAATACAATAAGATAGTAAGCAAACTATAAAATAACATTTTTTGTTTTACCTCATTTTTTGTTAAATTTATCCACATTTGCCCAGATGAACATATTCTCTGTTACCATTTTTGGAGGTCGTAAAAACTGTTTATCGTTGCTATAGTCTTATTTCTCCATCTTTGTTATTAATATGTCAGAAAAGGGCCCGCTTAAATAAAACTCCACTTAAAGCTTTTTTTAAAGCTTTTTTAAGAGAAGTCTCTTTTTTTCTTTTCATGCAGGGTGAACCTATTCTATTGGCATTCAGTGTGTATTTCTTACAAAGCAAAACCGTTTTCATATTTACTTTTTTTTTTTTAACGAATCCGAAAATTCTCAAAATAATAAATTTTGCCAACAAAAAAAAACTCAATTTAAAAGAAAACTCTCTTGACCCTAAGTCAAAATTTCTACGTCGCAGTCTTTGCAATCAATTCAAGATTCAATTACCCACTGTCGACCTAATAATTATATTGAAAAACTTTCATCAATCACCACGCTCAACCTTTGATTTCCATTTGAAAATCATTATTTATAGTTAAACGATCAATGGGTTCATATTCAACAATAAAGTTTAACTTTTTTATTTTGATGTTTTCAATCGGCTGGGCTCGACACGGCATTTTGCATGATGGGAGCCAACCGAATCATTGAACGAAAAACCATTGATTTTTTTTGTTAAGAGCAGAAGCCAACATACATATTACTCATTATAATTTATTTGATTCTATTTTTTTTTTGCTTTTCATTCGTTTGTTTTTAGTCGTAAAAAAAAGTGTAAACAAAACGTCAGAAAATTAAAAAAAATATATACATATATATAGAAAATTCGTAAAAGTATTTAAATTTCGTAGGTTGATATTTTATTGCTGATCAAGACTAGGTTGTCAAATTATTCGTAATATGTGTGTGCTATAAATTTAAGCATACATTTCTTCTATCGAGCTTACGTCATTCGAGTCAGTATTATAAATTTTCTCTCCTTTGTTCTGTCTCTCTATCTCTATTTTATGAAACTGTGCGAATGACCTTAAGTGCTTGCTTGTGTTCATGCTTAAGTGTATAATATTCAGCATACGTTATCAGCACGATCCGATTCCGAATATCGCTGAATGTTGCCGTTTTTTTTTTTTGTTGCGTTCCTATAATTTATGCTACTGATGCAAGTTTATAAAAATAGAAACAAAATATTCAAAACAATAAGTGTGCGCCATAATTACACACAAGCTACTTTATACATTATTAAATGAATTTTATTTTGTTTTTGTTTATATCTCTCAGGGTTTCTACGAGAATGAACAAATTCAACTGGAACAACATTGATAATGGCTGCTTTTATCCATCACATGTAATGTGTACATTAAACGACGACGATTAAGGCATGATTGCAGCAATCGCCATTCGAGGACTGGATGTAGTCATTTTCTTTTTAGATAAGACTGCAGGCGCACTATTTGATTCCCATGGAGAGTTAAATTTATGGAAACTAAAATCATTATTTGTGCACAGGAAGTGTTTTTTTTATCGCTTGTTGCTTTTGTGTACAAAAGGAAGATTGTTTGCAATCACATATTTTTATTGGGGATGTTTTATTTAGTTTTGTACTTTTTTTTTAAAGATAAAAAGAACCGCTTTATCGCTTTTAATTCAAATGAGAAAACAGTTGCATTCTTGTACTGAATTAAATGATGATGAATCATTTTCCCAGTTCAGAGCATCCGAGTTAGATTGTGCACTCGATCGCAAAAGTGTAGAGTTTTTAAGTTGACCAATCTCGATGGGTGAATGTTTTCCATTCTCTTGAATAGAAAACATTGTAAGGAATGTAATTGCTGGATATTTATGATCAAGTGGCAAGGTCAAAAACTTTTCACAGACGAATAAAGATCAATCAATGTGACTATTCAGAATTTATCAAGAATATTAGAAGTTAATTAAGTTAGTCACTGCGAAACGATAGCAATGATGGTCAGCCAACGCAATTTGTATATTTTAGAAATTAATGAAGCAGAAATTCATGTAATTTTTTCTAATAGAATTTTAATTTCTTAAGATTGATAAGGGGAATAGCCATCGAAAACAACACATTTTGATATAAATTTCCAAAACAGATTGTTTTGATATTTAAAGTTCAATCAAAAATTTGCTAAAAACTAGCAATTACTTGAAACAAACTTTGCAAACAAAACTATTGAGTGATTGCTAGAAAATAAAAGTTTTCCTGGTAAAGAAAGTTCGAAAAATTGGAAGTTAGTATTTTTAAATAAAACTAGACAGAAGAATAAATTATAATAGGTTTGTTTGTTGGACCATGAGGTCACTCCAGAGCAGAATGACCAATAAAACAATTTCAAATCCTGCTAAAATAGTGGATTCAGCATCTTTTTTTTTTAATACAAAAAAATGCTAAATTTTTTTTAGCGGAAAAAACTGGTAAAAATCAACTTTGGAAATCCTGTAATTACAACTGGGTAACCCGAGATTGTGTTAGTTGACGTTTAAAATACCGAGTTTGATATTTTTGTGGTGTCTTGCCTCTAAAAGGTAAAAGTACGAAAACAAGAAAAATGACACTTCTTAAACTCAAGACTTTACCTCGTTGTCGGCTAGTTTGAAAGTTTGTGCGTTCAGCAAATTTTATATTACATACAAATTGATTTGAGTTACGGTACATGCTAGTAAAAATGGCGGCATGATTAGACAAAAAATGCTAATAGCAAAATTGTGCTGCTGAATTTAGCAGTAAAAATTCTATATAGGTCACACTGCTCTATTTTTTTTTTTAATGTCAAAATGACACTTTTTTGTTTTAAGTAAATGCTTCGTTTTATTCAAATCATTGATTCATTGAAACGGTAAGGAGTTTTAGAAGTCTAAGAAAACTATCGTTGACAAATAATTTATTTTACTTAAAATAAAGCAATTACTAAAACTTGGACATTTGCTACTAATAAAAACAATTGCTGAGGTTAAAAAGTGACAGAACTGTTTTTTTTTTTAAATAATTTTAGTAGATTGAGAATTAGGTATTCCAGTGAAGCCTAGGAGGTATAGAAAGAATGCTGCCTAGAGTGGGGCTCGAACTTACACGTCTAAGTTAGCAGTCAAGTACTATATCCACTGCGACATTGCCACC
This sequence comes from Philhelius pedissequus, assembly GCA_910595825.1. Taxonomy (NCBI): domain Eukaryota; kingdom Metazoa; phylum Arthropoda; class Insecta; order Diptera; family Syrphidae; genus Philhelius; species Philhelius pedissequus. The sequence continues at coordinate 243,779,050 of OU343161.1, read as the reverse complement.
TTTTTTATGCAAAATATCCACCAGTATCGGTGCTAAAAATGTGACAAACATATTCGCTTTTGTATGGCTTTCCATAAATTTTGAGAGAATTGACAAAATGTCGTTTGTTTCATTCATAGAATTGTCATAGAATTAGTTTGGTGTATCATGGTTTTCCATTACGAATATACAATAATTGGCTATGCCCATATTCCCTGCACATTAATCTCTCATTCTACGATTCTCATTCAGCTTTAAATTCCCTACGTAAAATGACTTCTTCAATTCGCCCCTATTCACTTATTCAAGATATAAGTTTTGTGGTTCCTTATATGTATCCCTAAGGGTGTTATAGAATTACAACAATGCCTCTCGCACATTGTCCATTCTATACTTGGTGTCATTAATTTAGATTTTCTTCCAACTGTGCTAAGATCTATGATTATTTGTAAACATTTTTACGAGACACATAAACTATATGCCTAATCCTGAACCTTTGGAAACATGTGTGTTGAAGCTGGTAGACAATAACAGTTGTTGTTGCCAATTCTGATAATTGTTAAATGTGCGTGCCATATACAGAGAGAAAAGCAAATGTTTGATTGTTGCACGCAATTTAAGGGCAATATATAGGTATACTTGAATGTACATTATCTTTAGTTATGGTTAGACGTCCTTTACAGTATTCTGGATGATACGTATAAATTATGGGGAAAACGTTGTTTCCTTGAAACATTGTGTGCATTTAATATTATGCGCTGCATGTGGTGGCCATTATAAAGGCTTTGTGATCTTGCAGGGCGTTAACATTTTCGTATTTTAATAATTTAATGGAAATGTGTTAAGCGCACTTTTCATTATACAAACTACTAGACAACCGCGACGAAGCACACCCTTGATTCTCAACTTAAAGGCTTTGTATTAAAACAAATTCACCAGTGTCCCATAGAATGCAATTAAATAAGTACTTTTGAAATTGCTATAGCATGACTCCATAAAAATGGCCGCATAGAACATGTAGTTGCAATGTGTTTTTCGATGGATTGTCGCAACTTTGAAATTATTAATCAATATAAAAGTAAAATGATTTTAGAAAAATGAAAGCATGCCCAGCCAAGTTCTGACACTAAACTCTTTATTTACAGGAAAAAGCTCAGGCGATTTTCGACCCCCTCTATCTTCAGTACCAATGATCATCAAAATTATGGCGCACTTCGGTAGGTCTTGTGATGTAAGCAAAGGAAAAAATCGATAATTTAAGATTTTCAATATCCGCCCACTTCCTCAGAATTGTTATCAATTATATGAAGCGCTTCCGATTGCTGTAGAATAATGAAATTTGGAGGCTTCGTTTTCAGGAAAAAAACAGACCACAATACCATACGTGTTATTCATACCAAAATCTTTGTATTACTTTTCATAAAAACTAACTATATAAAGCAGAGTCCACACAGAAAAATCACAAAAGCAATACCTACGTATGCACATGCGTTTGAATTGTTTTTACATTTCTTCTTAAAATTATATAAAGAATGTATAAATGTAATTTAAAATTTGAATGACTCATTAAGTAATCAACTCATAAAGCAATTCTATGGAAAAAAAAATAAATAAAACCGCAAATTCTTCTGTCAAATAGTTCGGTTGCAAATGCTACCACATTCTCGCATAACAGAGGCATATTTGGCAGATGCTAGTTGTTTCTATCGTAGCTTGGATATGTAATTAACTGTCAATATTTTAAAAACTTGTAATAAATGACACTAATGACGCATTGGCCATCATACTAACAATTAAGAATTCAAGAAATGTATCTGTAATTATCATCGTTGTGAATTACAAAGCAGCCAGAGTCAATCGACATGTAAACAATTTTAGCAAAAGTGATGATAACCAATCTAAACATACCACACTGCGGTGCACCGTTTTGTATATTTTATAATTTTTTTTTAAAATAAACACGATTTATTCTATTTTGAGAAATTTCGTGAAAAACCATAACAAACAAAAAATTGTATTGAGGTATGTTATTTTAACTAAAAGATTTGGGATGACATTTTCTTGGCATATTGAGAACCAAACAAAAGTCTTTTTGGATGAACTGATAATTGATTTATTATAGAAAGCAGAGCGGGGGTGGCCGTGGCGCGATAGTTGTGTGCTCGCCTGTCAACCTCGTGGTTGCAGGTTCGATTCCTGCCGTTGTCTATGTCTTCTTATATTCCAATAAAAACCAATTCTCAAAATTGTCATAAAATAAGTGGCTGCTTTGCTCATTACATGTTGTTTAGGCATAGCACTAACAACATGTGATTGAGTAAACTAGCATACCCATAAAATATGCCAAAGAACTAAATAAAATAATGCGAATTATAAGGGACATAAATAAATTAGACACGGTAATTCTCTCCGCATTAGTTCAGCCGCCATCCCTGGAGATAAATCTGAGACAACAACCAGCTCTAGTCTCAGAACATCGCGCCACACATCTTTCATATCCTTCTTTCTCTTCTTCCACCGGATGACCGCGCTGTGTTAAGAAAAACATATAAAGGGTATTGATAATCCGCGTGCAAAGCTATAAAAAAAAATAGTAGAATTACATATTTTTTTATTTACCTACGAATGTAGGATTATAGGGACATAGGGCACTAAAATCTGGGAAAATGCAGAATACCCTAGTTTTTTCTATCCAGAAATTGGATTGTGATAAGTGCGTTTAACCACTTTCTATTGATTTCGTTCTGGTGCAATCGGATTTGGGGGAATGTTTTGAATCGGTGAAAATTCTAAAATTTCTTTTGAGTTACACTGAACCAATTGATATTTTGAATGCCAGTTGATTTCCATTTCGTCATTCAAAAATCAAAATCAAATCGCCGCCGCCGGTATCAACTATCCCACGGAATTTTTGAATTCCTTGGATATTCCGAACTTAGCGTCGCACAATTTAAGAAATTGAAAGTTGGTTCAGTTTGTTGCAAAACATTCGATGTACCAAGACTTTGTAACGGAATGCGTTTGAGTGTGAAAAATCTCAAATCAAATTTTATTCCAACGACAATTTGTGGGGAAAATTCAAGATGGTCTCTTTCCGCGGATTCCGCAGATATACCAATCGAATGATATACCATTCGAAGTTAAGGCTCTTTAATTAAATGTGCGTCGCGCTTTAGCTTTGGCAATTAATAACCAATTGTAGCATCAATCATGAATTTCCCGCAGGGTCATTTACATGTGGAATGCTCACCTGTCGACAAACCTCCCGTATTGTGGGAGAATAGAAACGAAAAATGTTGGGCAGTTTAGTGCAAAAACGGAAGATCGGCCAACCCTTTAATCCTTTTGATTGAAACATATCGACATTATTATACTTCAGATATTTTCATACTACAGGTCCAAAATTAGAACTCGCGGAAATTGGAATCGCTTGGAAATTACAACTCCATTTTACATAACGTTGATAGCTTGCAAATAAGAATAATACATTATTTGAAAAAAAAAACTGTTTTTGACAATGATTTTCCACATTAACAATGTAATTCGACAAAAAAAATTCACAGACCTGAAATTTAAAAAAAAAATCAAAAAATTGTCATCAAACTTGCTTGATTGAAAATTAGAAAATTTGTTTGCCATACGTTCAGATTTTTTCAAAGCATATAAATATAGATTTGCACCGAATTTTATTAAAATCAAATTATTTTCCAAAATATAAAAAATTGCTGTTGACAATAATTTTGAGGCTGTGTAAAAAAATTGTTTGAAAAAAAGTTAATCTTTTTCGATAGATAATAATTTTTCTAGAAATCGTAAGAAACGCACTTTGCGGCCCAATCAATTTCGCCCCCTTTACAGCATTAATCCTATATTTTTCCCAACACCTAAATTCTGGTAGGACCTTTTCAGACTTTTGGCCTCTCAAAACTAATTGGACATTAGTCTAAAAAGAGACAATTTTCTAAGAAACACCTATTTCCGTTATGTGATTTTTTATCCAAGTGTAATCCAAATGAGCTAAACCGAAAACTCGAATTGTTCTTCTATTGGGAATCAGCTCTGTACCGAATTTAAAGCAAATCAATCAAACCATTTAGGCGCTTGATCGACAATGATGGTCGTACCAACGCAACGACGACAGTTCTGGACGACGTGACGGTCTTTGCTCTTTTCGAATTTTCCATTCAACGTTATGTTTGAAAAACAGCCCAGATTTTTTTTTACAAATCCAATACTCGCCTTAAATACCAAGTACAAAAGACATGTGGGAAACTTAAGAGTTTGTATCAAAATGACCCAGTCCGGCTGTGCTTTGCAACTATAGAATTCATTTACTATAACAGCGTAATGGTATTTGAAGGGGTTTCAGCCAAAACTCATTATGAGTGTGAAACATGTGTGCGGTACGCGCCACAGCAGCAGTTACAAACAAATGACCTGCCAACAATTTGTTTTTCCTGCGCCAACTATTTAATTTGTTTTTATAGGTAGGTAATTGTTTTTTTTTTTGTGTTTGTATTTTATTGATGATTGTATAGGCAGGCTAAAGTATCTACAAACAATCCAAAGATTGTTGCTTGGCGGAATTGAAATTGTAAGGAAAATATAATTTGCATCGTATGAGTCATCATCATGGTTCTCATATTATTGGACAGAATTTATTTTTGATCATGTACTTACAATTAAATTTAAGACACAAAATACTCGTCAATTGAGTTCAAACGAAAAAAAAAACAATAAGACACTTGCATAATATTACTTCTTGGCATGGTTGCCAATTTTTGTTTGCTGTTGCTTATGTACGATTAGTGGTATTTGTACCTGTCACACTTATCGATCGTTTGCGTATTTTGCCAGAAACAAAGAAGTTCATGGGTAGTAGGTTCTTTGATTGAGTTGAAGGTCTTTTTTTTGTAAAAATCAAAACCGGAACATCTTTAAATAATCTGATATATAAATTTAGTTTTAGGAGGTACAAAAGAAAACTATAATTCTTGCATTCTGCATTCTAAAATTCAGTTTTTCTTAATTCACATTTGTTTTATAAAGTTTGAAAATTTGTTCGGATATTAAGATACATTTAGGAAGTAATAAAATTTTGGAAACCAAATTCAAATGTAGAATTTTCGTCCCACTTACAAAACTTAACTAAATGTCCAATAAATTATAAGGCCATATCTCGTTGTCATCGAAGTTCAATCAAAAAACAACAAATTATGCAGTTCAGAGATCAGAAAAAAAAAATCACCCCAACCATTTCCAATTTCTTTTATTTATTTTTTTATTTTTTGTTGTCATCCAATTAAGAATCTCAAAAGATTTTTCATATTTTTCTTTTTCCTAAAGCATCATAGAAAGAGCTGACAACATTCGAACGACCACATTTCGCCAGACCATCAGATGAGAAAAGTAGCTGCGGTCCCGTTCAACATGATCGCATAAATTTCAAGCATAACGCTTGTGCAAGTGTTACAAATTTTATCCGACAAGAGTATCTTTCTATCTATAGAAGGGAGCACGCCGTTTTATTTTATTTAAACATGTGTCATCAAAGAAATATCTTTTAAAATTCATACATAAATGGGCTCGAAATATAGTGAATAGTTTTATGAACGAATTACACTCAAAACTCTCTAAGTCGATGGATGAGAGGATTGATTTCCATATTTTTGTATAGGATAATTTAAAATGTCCTTTTTTTAAATCTAGCTGACACCACTGCCTGACAATGAAGGTTATAATCATCAGACCAAAAACATTAATGTTTAAAAAGAGCCAAGTTCTTCTATACAAAAATCTCAATGTAAAAAGTCAACCGTGAAAGGTGGTGAGATTTAAAAGTACGACAAGTTCTTACTTCATGAAGTTTTAATACCAAATATTTAAAGCAGAACAATATTGAAACAACTACAAATTAAGAGATAAAGTTTATTATTTAATAAATACTGACAGGCGGATAAGCATACCACGCCCCTAATAAGAACATATCAAATTTTATATTTTTTTTCTCTTTTTATACGTTAAGCCCTACCGCTCTCCGAAATTTCATCGTTCTCAGCAATCGGAAGTGCTTCATTCACTTACACCAATTCTGAGGAAGTTGTCGGATATCACATGCCCTGAATTGAAAACCTTAAATTTTCGATTTTTTCTTTTACCTACAAGACCTACCGTTGCGCAAAATTACAAGATTTTACGATGTCAGGAAGTGCTCCATAATTTTGATGATCAATAATTTTTAGTATGCCAAATCAGTTACGGTCTTTGAGATTTTAGGCCTTATATCTCAAGACCCACTTACGCTAAAAGTTAGCTTAGCAAATATTTGGAATTTCAATTGGGTAAAAATATAAATTATTAGCAATTGAACAATCATTTGACGACCAACTATTGATGGACCAATTTATAACGTTTTTAAAAGTAAATACCACATTTCTGGTTAAAAATACAATATTGGGCCTTATCGGGAATCTCCCAAGGAATTTTATTCCTTCGAAATTTTTCCTGCATTCGTGAATCTCCCACGGAATAAATTTCCCTCGAACAAAAAATCATATGAAATGGCAGCAAAATTCCCTGGGAAGGCTTATTTCCGATACCAATAAATTCCGAGGGAAACTTTTGAACATCATTCACGTTCCCAAGTTTCTAATTGGAGTGAAATTTTTATGCACGATAACTCCCATTGTGTTTGTAAAATGGTTGAATTCCTCAGTTTCTTCTGGATACCCGAAATACCGAAGATTAGCCTAATTTCTCTCTTTCTGTATAAATATGCGGTCTAATCGATTATGCTTTTTGTTTAATATTTTCAATTAAAACCGAATCAACTAAAAAAAAAACAATCAAAATTATTTCAATAAACAAAAATCGTACAAGCAATATTTTTTCTTCGCTTCGGAGTCTTTAACTATTCGAAGCGAGTCGAAAAGAAGATATCGAAAACCATCCATAATGAGGTCACAGTTCCAATAAAATATGAATATTTCGAGTCAAGAACATTAGTTAAATAATTCTGTTAAAAACAGAATCTAATTTTCCGATTTAGAGAGATTTGACTGTAATTTACTTGCAATCACTTGGGACTGACATCTTCATGGGAAAAAGGCAGAAGATGTTGTTATTGTAAACTGTTGTAATTTACTGCTTCAATTTATAAAGTGGTGTCGTTGTATACATTGGACTACTCTATCTAAAGATGTACCTATAGCCCCCAAAACCCCTCATCTACCCTTTCATATAGATACATATATGGACTACTACAGTATGTGTATGTTCGGTAAGCAAAAGGAGGAGGGTGGACGACTACGACGCACGGCGCAATTTGAATAGATATTTAAAAAAAAAAATTGTTTACTCAAAGAATTTACAACTCCATTGACCTCACAAATTTACACATTATCTATATTTATAGTAACCACTTTTCGAATTTAGATACAAAATAATACTATACGATTGCTGGCGAGCACCATTACATCCATGTGATGTTGTCTACTTTTATAATCTTCCTGTTCTAAAAAAAAAAAAATAAATAAATACCTATCTATTCAATAAGGGAATATAAAGTGAGCTGAATACAAATGAAAGTTCTTCCTATATTTAGTGAGCTGAATAAATAAAATATGTTTGCATCTAACTTAAGGGAATAGCTAAGACGACATTTCTATATTCAAGCTAAATGCTAATGCTCAGGGGTATTTTGTATCCTCTATATGCCTACCTATAAAGATAACGAGCACAAGGAATGTGAACTGATTTTTTGAAGTGTGATTCAAATACTTAACGCACAAAAGAATACAACAAAAAAATAAATATTTAATACTATTTTCTAGCCCCGGGAATTATTATATATATTTGACTAAGGGGTGTCTAGGAAAGTACCACATTAATACGAGTATGTTTATAGAGTTAAGGTATTGTGTGTTTGTCTAGTAAGCTATAAATATGTTCTCCCTACGTACTACATTATATGTGTAGAATATAAAAATAGATTTGTGTTTAATATTCGCTAATAAATGAAGGCATGCGAAATGCTTACCTGATGAAAATGTGTTTAAGGACATTAAATTAGCAAATTAAATTGCAGGAACAATTTATGAAAAATAAACAAGGATCTTATTTATAGATATTATTATTACGTTGTATTATGTTTTGATTCTAAATAGGTTTGGAAGTTAATTCAAAATTGAAATAAGTTGACGTTTTTAAATATAGACAACCATTGCGGGAAGCTACTTGAAGACGATGAAAGAACTGAAGTTAAGATGGCGAAAAATTATTTATTTTTTTTAATCCTTTGCTTAGTTTTAACTTTTTGAACTTCTTTACTACCTTTCTTCAAACAAAAAAACTTTTTTAATGTTTTCTATTTAATGAGTTCAAGGCTTTAAAGCCCCCTTATTTTCATTATATGTAGGCATTTTATAACTGGACGTGCGCCCCCAATAAAATAGCACACCACACACAACACCTTTATGGTAATGTCAACATGTATAAATGTCAACGAATGAAAGGATATGTCGATGAAGGGCTCACTACATGCAATGTTATGGAAGGAAAAACATGGTATTTTAAACTAACTAAAGTTTAATGACAAAGGGAATACTTCGTACAGGGTGTTTTTTTTTTTTTTTCAATCGATAAATTAAATTCTGCTTCCACTTAAACGTAGGTGGAGTTCGCTGAATAATAAGAAAAAACACAAAGAAGAAGAAACTATATCTGCAATTGTTTCAAACTCAGCATGTGCTTAAAAATCGCAGGCTCAAATTTTAAGGTGTAATAGCAGTCTAATAGGGTTTGGTTTTACGTTCATGGTTCATGCATTTACTTCTTATATTTTTTTCTTAAATGGTTGATGTATTTGGTAAGGGATATTTTCAAAGGCAAAAAATTATCCCTAAATTCATAAAACTCTTTCAAAAATTCCTTATAAAATTCCTTAAACATTTTTAAAAAAATGAAGGAAGTGAATGCTTAATCTCTTATCAAATTCCCCAACCATTTTAAGCAAAATGGCATGAATTACTTGCGTAACGCAATTTTCAATTTTACCCCTGCCGAGAGCTTTGAATGTTAACACATCAAAAGAAAATTAAACACATACATGCATTTTAATAGATGCTTTACGCATTAAGAAATTATCACTCTTTTATTAAATGACGTCCCTCGTTTTAACGCCAAATATTATAAACTGTGTAAGCATTTTAGCAACGCAAAAATTAATTGATTGGTTGCCTTTGTTTTGTTGTAATGCTTGATGAACTAACATCTCTTGTTAATCACAAATCTAGAGATAGCCCGCAATTATTGGATATTATTGGATTCACTTAGAAATTTGATATGCGATCCAATTGACTTTTGTCAGAAAATTGCTCCCTGATCGTTCGAAAACAAAGCCGCTTCTAAGGCTAGCTTCTGCGTACAAGATAGCGAGCATTTATTGCTCTAAAGTTGCTGTCGCCAAACTGACATTGGGTTTGACAGATACAGTTTAAACCGTGTTAAAAAAAAAACCCTCTAGGAAGAGCACTATGTGCGAAGTACTTCATAATTTCTTTAAAGTTTTCCAGAAAAAATAGTTTAAAAGCGATATTAATCAAAGTGCAATCAGAATCATACAAAAAAATTACAACTTAAAACATTTAAACATTTATTGGAGAACTAGCGTGCATTGCATGTGCTCCAAACAAAAACTCTTAATCCTTAATTCAGGATAGGATAAAAAAAACGAATACAATATTCCTACTCATTAAAGGATATACACATATGAAAAGCAATGCCTTCCTTCTTCTAATGGGAAAACTATCGGTAAAAAAAATATCTATAGGTATGTGCTGAAATATCAAAGAAACTCAACACTTCTGCTTAGTTTTGCTTCGATGAGCACGCATCCACCTTTCAATTATTTATACTCGTTTATTATGACCCCCCATTTTATTGTTGTACAAAGTTTAAAAGTATGACACATCCAACATAGTTAGGTACCTATACACTTCTTATGCATGTATGCATGTATAGTTAACCGCACTTTGACGGTAGAACATACAAACGAGTAGAATTGCATTTATACAATAATTTTTTTTCGAAATGCCAACGCTTTCCCTTTTTGTTTTTGTTGTTGTTGTTGTTGGTGATTGCACTTAACTTAAAGCCCCTAGTTCACGCTGCCACTCAAGTGCTATTTTTTTTCCTTTTTGTTTTGTGGCGACGCGTCCTACTTTTTAAGGAAGAGAATGCCATCATCTGACACGAAAAAAATTAGTCTTTTACACAAATTCTTATAGTGAATTCCAGGTTAAGCCTGTCTGTTTGTAAGCACGGAATGGAGCTATTAAATACATTGTGAACAGAGTTTTATCACTCTTCACAATGAACCAGGGACGGTCTTAGTTGCATAAGCGGCAATTTTTTTTACTTTTTACAAACAAATAAAACTAGGTAACTCATTTGAAAAAAATGTTTGATTAGAGTTATTTAACACCTAGAATATACTAGGGGCTAGTTTTATAGTTTACACTAATCGAAAGAAACAATTAAGGCCTTTTCACATAAGAGGGACTAACTAATTAACAAATATTCGTCCATTTTGACATTTCGTTGTTTTTTATTCGTCGCAAATGACGTTTTATAATTACTAACCTCAAATCTTGAGTTTAGTCGCGCGGGAAAAATGTATTCGTTAAAATGTGGATAATATGTGGAAAGAGTATAGAGTTTGACAGTTAGTAACAATCAGAAAAAACGTCAAAACGTCATTGGTGACTATTAAAAAAAAGCATGCGTACGAAATGTCAAAATGAAATAATACTCCTTAATTCATTGGTCACTTCAAGTATCCATATATTCCTAATTTCACATTAATTAAAGAAAAAAATTACAAGCATTTTGACTTTTGCCGGAAATTATGAAATACATTTAACACTTTGGAACCTATGATTTTAATAAGAGAAAAAAAAATTCATATAAATGAAGTAATTCTTGAACAAATAGCGCCCCTGACATCTGAGAGACTCATAACTAAATGCACTTTAGTCTTGTTCATCATCCGGCACTTACTATCAGCGTCAGCAGGTTAAAAGTACCATACAAACATTCCCCCATAGACGGCTGGCTAATGGGGCAGATTAAAACGTAACCTCTTTATCGTGCTGCAAGTGTTATCTGTTGAATTAAGTTCCAGCCATCAAACAAAATAAAATTACAACGTCTAGGAATATTATTGTGTAAGCATCATCATCATCGTCGGCGCAACCCTTTACACTTCTTCCCATTCTATCGTGCTCCCTAATCGCATGTCTCTTATACAACACAAAACTTCAACTTGTCATAATTATTCACAGTTTTTGCAAAAGTTAATTGCGTTTTGGATTATTGTACTTTGTTTGTTCTTTGTTGTTGTTTGTTTTTTCTAAATTCATTCTTTGAAACAGAGCACCCTAGAACGTTCGAAGGCTGATGCGTGGAAGAGCTCTTGACCCTTTTCGGAACTAATTGCACAACTACTTCATGCAAGCGACATGACGAGCCGCGACGGTACGGTGGCGACGTCGATTAATTAATCTTTTTTGTAGCGTATTGCCTGGAATGCTTTTAAAATGTTAAGAAACACAACAAAAGGGTGGCGCGGAGCAGTTGCCATAATAATTATGCGCATTCTGAAAGGCAATACTTTTAATCCTCTTAAAATAGAAGTTTCTTTTTTTTGAAGGGAGTTTAAAAGTTTCGTTGTTCCTATGAACAATGCCATTTGAAAGGAATACCTACGACAGAGTTCAAAATATGGAATTTTTGAATATTTTTAAATGGTTGAATGGTGCATGGGTTTGGAAAAGTGGTGTTTTTTTAAACTATTTTTTTACACATAAATTATATTTATTACCAGTAAAGGCATAAGGGTATGACATTTAAAAGTTTTGCCTTCAAAACAAATGCACAGCTTTTTTTTTAGGAATTCCTTAACTTATTGTTAAGGTACAATAAAGTGTTCAAAGAATTTTAAAGAACACAAACTTCAACGAAAATAAATATATTAAAGTTGTCAAATGCCTGCCAAGGGTCCTTACAATAAAACATAGACAGAGATAGAGAAACGGTGACTTTTTAAGTTTGTAGTATTTTTCTGTCTGTTCGGGCCATCTGTCAATTAGGCATAATTAAATTAAATGACAACTGAAGATAAAAATTTATCTTGAAGAACAGGGGTGAAAATTGGAATTGGCTAAAGTGATTTGTGATAATTGATCCTCATCATTATCCAAATTCGGTCGGTCTAAGGTGATTGTCTAATGTGACAATCACATTTTTGCGACTTTTTCTTGCGACAGCTATTTTGTTGTTATTTTTATATAAAATTGGTAGATGTGTTCTCATTTTGTAAATTTGTTCAATTGTTTTTATGGTTTGAAAGTTAAAATTACAAAAATTGAAAAACATATTCATTATGTAACGGGTGTTTCGATGGTTGTTGAATATGGTTTGACAGTTTCGAATGTCAAACTATGCTCACATTTCTGTTCAGTAAGGTTCTACCGCCTAAACAACGCTTCCAAATTGTAGAAATTAACTTTGAAAAAAAAAATCTTTTCGTGAAGTTCATTACTTCTTCCATTTTACGGACAACATAATCGGCCTAGTGATTAAGCAATTCGAGCAGTTATTAAATACCGAATAGAATATTGCTCTGTACCGAGAAGTGTGGAAGAGGTTTACACGCTGGCGGCATTATCGGATCTTATTTCTTTCGAAATGAGGAAGAAACTTTCGTTTTGAGGAATGGCGAGTGCTATCGACCCCCGGCCGGAATATTCCAGAAATCATATTTAAAACATAAATACCCTACATTTATCTTCCTGATTATAATAACAAAATTCATTCCAACAATATTTCTGTCTTGTATTATTATTTAAATTTCTCAAGCTCTTAAAAAACACCCGTTACTACTTTAGATTTAGAAGATGGAGCAGAAGCACCTATGTACATACACACATAATGCACTATACACTGTTAATGTCATATTTTTTTGCAAATGGCTTCATTGTGGTTTTGACATTTACATTAAAGGCAGATAGAGAACTTGTTAGTAGTGGAATACATAAGCAATGGAGTTGCACACCTAAAAACAAAAAAAAAACAAAAAAAAAACAAACTGCATTAATTTGGCTCACCTTGTTTATCAATCAAGATATTTATAAAAGTTTAAGAAAGAAAACAAAACAAACAAAATCAAAACGAAAAAATAAGTTTCCGATACATTTACCTTTATAGACCTAATTCTTTGAACTACAAAAAATACGAGTAATACAGTTGAAGATAAGGTTTGTTCCATTGATTGCCAAGAACCTTATTAGTATTCTTTCTTTATTGACTCAGAACCGAATGTTTGTTTTTACAACAAAAGGAGACATAAGCCCCTACCGGAAAATAGAAAAAAAAATCCTAGTCAGCTATGTCAGCAATCAGCATGGATATAGGTCACATAATTATGAATGGTGTTGTAGAGAGGCTTATCATTGACCTGTAACAGCTTATGATTATTGAAGTTCTTTATACAGGGTGTTTCTGGTTTCTGGATGAGGCTGGTATTATACTGCAGGCACAGCCCTATGTGACAATTTTTTTCTTGAAGGATTGACTCTAAAATTCAGATTTGAAAAATTGATTTTCAATTACAATTTTGAAATATCGTATTTGCTAATGTAAGCCCATCATTCGTCGTATTGCTAATGATGGAATGGAAGTATGTACTTCCAAATGCAGTCAGAGTGAGTCAAAAAGTTAAAATGATTTTTGTAGACTTTTTTTTATTAATGTTCAATGTAAAACTCGTTTCGATTAGATAATTTATATAAATAAAATTGAATTTTATGAATATCACGCGATTTCAAAATAATTAACATACATGATTCCTACCCTTCGACAGCCACCAGTTTGTTCTTAAGAACGAGGCGGATACTGAGTAGTGGTTTTTGCAGACATTTTACTTAATTTTAGTATTCACAATTTGTGTTTTATTAGAAATCGAACTCACTTCGTATAGAGATAACTTTTTATTGTATTGCCTTAATATCAAAACAAATATTTTTTTCACGATTTTAATATAAATTCATTGTGTGATGTCAGAGTTATTTTAAGTATGACTGGTTAGGGTTAAAAGACAACAACCAACAAATCTTTGTAAAACCATGAGATAGCATCACTCAAAGTATGAGCCATAATACACATTCTGCAGCAAGTTTTAATTGGCAATTACAGGCTAACAATCTGAATTTTAAAAAGTATAAGAAAGTAGTAATATCTCCTAGTCCTTGACTTCGAACTGTTTCCAGTCTATCATATAGTTATATGTTATACTTCAAGGAAGTTATTCCATTTGTATCTAAGACACCCTCTGTGGCTCTATTTAATTTTTTTTATTATGCGCTATGCACATTATGAACATTAAATACACCATCCATTTTTGTGTGTGTGTTTCTAATACGTAGCTTACTCAAATTTCGTTCTCTATGGATAAATACCTACTTCTATTCCATTTAGATTCCCTAAGTTTGTCATTTAAGATAATAAGATAACAACATACACAAGGAAGACATGCCCCTCTATCAAAAAAATGAACTCAAGTATTTCAAGAAACCAACAAAAAAAAAAAAAATATGCAAGCCATCGCGCATCAAAATTACGTATGCCTATCACGAAAAATAAAATGGAACCTTACTTGACTTTGTAATGAGTTAGAATAGAATATTGCCTGCATGGAGTTTCATATATATACATACATAACATACAAACATAAATAAGCATCAACATTTAAACATTGTACAATTTTTTTTTACATATTTCCAAAGTCTACTACCACGAAATTTTACAAAAAACTCAAAAAAAAGAGCCAGACACACCTACAAAAACAACAACAATACAATGTAATAGACATCGACAATGTTCAATGTGTTTTTTTTTATTTGTAATTCCATTTAACTGCCATTATGCACTATAAAACAGACTTGGTTCTTATTACAAATGTACCTATACGAATACGAAATCCAATTGACATTTACTACATACAGTCAATATCAAAAGAAAATGTACAGTCACTGTCAAGTACCCAAATCGTTTCCTTATTTTGGTCTAGGTTAACAATATACCTACTTTAGTAATCCATATGTACGCCTGTAAGATATAAATACATATTTGAAGTACACGGCACTAATTTTAAGGAAAAGGACGATAACAAAACATTGGTTTTGCCGGCAAAGAAAAGTTGATTGTCCTAAAAATTAATAAAATAAATAAATAAAAAACATTAACTACGTTAAAATATGTAATTGATTAAATTGAATTAATCAATTCAAAATGTTATTAAACTTATCAGCGTATTGGTTACCTTAGGGGTCAGTTATAGGGATCAGAAAAAAAGTTCTAATGGATAATTTATGATGTTTTCAAGCGTTTTGAAATAAATTTTGCAAACAATATTTGCAACAGAAAATTAATTTTTCTTGCGAGCTGAAATGGAACAAAGATCTAGCATCTTTATATATTCATACATTTATTTAGCAGCTTATTAACTATGAGCACAGCTATTTTTGTTAAAGTTCATCACAGTAGACCAACCAATAAATAACAGTATCCCAAACTGTTATTATTATTACTTCTAAATCACATTGACAAAAATATTCTACAATTTCAATTTAACAAAAACTTTCAGGCAATCATGCCCATTGAAAGGGCGGGACTAAAGATTTAAGACATTTTTATAACAGTTATTAACGAATAAAGTATGAAATATTCACGGTTGGGGAGCGACCGAAAGAACAACTTAGTTCCGGAATTCGAATACCCTCTTTTGACCCTGAGTGGGCACATAAACAGATCTCTCAAATTAGCAGCAAATGTGATTGTACAATTAGACGACAATTGGACACTCAAAAATAAAATTAAGTGCTCCAGTACTTTTGGAGAAAATTAATTGATTTTTTTTTCCAAAATATATTTGAAACAAATCATTTGCTTTTGGAAAAAAATCAATTTTTTTAATAAAATCAAATTTTATAAATAGTGGCTAAAAATTATACCAAATCAAATGTTCAAATACAACGTTTTAGGAATTAAATTAATCTGATAATTTGAAATCAAACATCATCAAGCAAAATCAGAACATGGATTTTCTCCAAACGTAATCGAGTATGTATTTAATTTTATTTTTGGGTACTTAATTGGCATCTAATTAGCATTTGAGTTTTGCATCACAAAAAGTATGTCTGGATTCTCTTACTTGGCTTCGGCAACTTTTTGTCAATAGCCAGGCTACTAGGTATTAAAGCTTAGGGATCTGTCTACATTTCATATTTGAGGTCATAGATTTGTGGTAATTTGAACATCTTACTGATAAATATCCTTATTTCTAAACAAACTTGTACTATTCGTTAAAAGCTCCAAATAGTGTAACGAGTAGAAAGCAGTCTCCTATTATTAATATGGATATATCAGAAAAACAATACCTAAATTATATTGAATGAAATTTAAATTTAAAAATTTAATTAAATTAATGGTCTAAGAGCAATTCGGCATCTACTAAAACCTTTGAAAAATTTCGAACCTCAATATTGCAAGATTTAATGGAAACCTTTTAAATTAAAGTTCCATTTGAACGCCGCCGGTTTTAACTTTGTGATTATATTTTTAAAAAAATACAAGCCAGTGTAAACATCTTTTTGACGCTGACTGTAGTAACCCTTAGAATAATACAAAACATACAATTAACGACTGTTAATGGCATTTCCGCCCTTTAACCACAGCAGAAATGTTAATTTTATTAATTAATGACAATTACGAAAATCAACTTTAAAATTATATGCTCACAAAACTGAAACGAACAAAATATATAAGAGAAATGCACCTTCAACCCTTGCCAATAATGAAAATAATGTTGTTTAATCATACACGACAGTCAATATTGTTTTAAATGATATCTTTATGAGCATCAGCAAGGCAGTCAATATTCGTCATAAGAAAAACATTTGTAATCAAGCAGCAAATATAAATTCAATTGTAATTAGGGTATTTCTGGTATTTATTGTTGTTAAAATAAATTGAGTCATATTTTGAATGTGAGTATGTATACAGAGAAGATCAAATTAATGTACATAATTTTATTTTAAACATTGAATTCTGAGAATTTTAATCATTTTTTTGTTTAAATTCTATAGAAAAAATTGAAAATTATACGGCAAACAGTTGAATATTCATCAATCAAGTTTCTTTGGAAATTTTATTAATACACAAACGTGTATAACTTTTCAATGAATACAAAATGACAAGCGCCACTCAACCAATAACTCTAGTAGGTACATTATGCACATACATATGTATGTAAGTATACATCCGTTTATCAATATCAGTTAATCAATTGAATTATAATTTTCAAAAAGATTTTTCTATTCTTCATTCATCCGGTCGATCTTCCCTGCACAAATCCACCACAAAATAATATAAAATAAAAAATCCTACCAACTGCGCTATAATTTTATTCAGGAATTCCAAAACGTGTCGGTTAAAAAAAAATCCAAAATGACATTTAAGTGCTATTGTTAAACAACAACAGCAACAATAACTTGATCAAAAAATAAATCAAGAATTGCACAAATCACCGACCGCGAACCGACATCGACGACATCAGCACGTTAAAGAATCAATGGATGGACGTTGTGATGTGAATTGCGATGCGATATTACTTAGTTAAACTAGGAATCACTTTTTGCATTTTAAAATCTTCTTTTTGATTCTTTACTCTATCGTCGGAGAGTTTTTTTTTTAGTTGCTCTTCTCTCAATTGTAGGTATATTTGTTAAGTTGTTGTTTAAATAAATAATTCTACACACAGATAAAAAATTAACGGCGAAATGGCAACGTCAAATGGCAAAATCAACATCAGCCAGGACGATCGAACAATTTCGAAAGACGTTTATTTTTTTCTTATTAATAAAAAAGTTATTTTCAAACTACACACAAAATACAACTCGGCAGTCAACACTTATAACAGAGAGTGTGAGAGAGAGAGAGAGACAAATATTAAGAACAAGCAGGTAAATGATGGTTACCTATTTTGCATTTGCCGTTTTATTTGTTAGTGTTTTTATGTTTGTAATTTTATTCAAATTGATACTCTCCACTCCTCAATTTTATTATCCAAATGTATCGCGTTTTATTCACCAAAGAGACTACGAACCAGGTTGTATATTGATACCGCTACGGCTACGGCTACGATGTGCTTTTTATTAGCCTCAATGCAATTTTAATGAAGTGAATATAAATTCCTCTTTATGTTGTTCGGCACACTGTGGAGAGCAACGGCGTTACACCCCAAAACAACACACTTGAAATGAAAATGTTGCGAGACAACAAAAGTTAAAATTAAAGCAAAAACAACGAAACAAAGGTTTTTAAACACTATCCACATATCCAGGATATTCTTTTTGTTTAGTCAAAGGTTTTAATACAACCGTTCAATACAAAATCAACACACATTCTCATCATTACGTAAATATCAATTTGATGATTGTTAAATCGTAATCATAGATTATAGAACCAGACCAGCTGGTTCTGGCGTTTAGGTTGTTGTATGTGGCCTTGCTAAATCACAGAATCAAAAATCAAGCCAACTTAGCGCGATTAGATCCTATTTAACTATGTTGTGATAGTCCGCGACGACTGCGACAATCTAACGCCACTAAATAGCTAATATGCCAATTGAAAACAAAGAACAAAAAAACTTAAAATTGCGCAAAGTACATATAGTGTATACACTGTACATATGGAAAACCAACAAAATACATATATAATTTTGTTTGCGGTTTTGTTGTTATCAATATACGAGCTGAACAGCGCGGTATTCGAATTCGATAAGAAAAGATTTATAATTTTTTAATATTATTTGTGGAAAAATTCTTCTATCAAGCCAATGCGAAACACCGACACCGTCCGTTACGACACATTGGCACTTGGCAGTAGTCAGGAGACTCGACTTAGTTCTCTGCTGACTTTACACACTAAACTGAAAAGAAGTATGATGATTGTTTTTGGCCAGAGCCCCACAGCACAAGCAGAGCAAGTGCCTGTGCCAGACAACCAAGGAACGAGCAAGAGCATACACAACACACACAAGAAAATATATGGTGGAGTGGATATATTTCGTCGATAGATATTAGTTCAGTTTCGTCTCCGTGTGCCTGTACTCAGTACTCATACTCACTGTATGATGAACTGTAGTGCCTCTGCCTCATTATATTGCTGCTGCTACTGCAAACTCTACACTTTACTCTCAACTCGCATAGTGTTTACGTTCCTACTACTACTTGTGGCTATGAATTGGTTTCTCTATTGTTTTGTGTCGGGGTGTCGTCTGATACTGCAGTGCATGGATGGAATGGACGACCATACCAGTGTTGCCAAGACATTTGAACACCTTGATTCGTGGGCGGAAAACGGTATCATAAATAAAATATTTTTATTAAACATTAATTAAATTAAATTTAATATTTTTGTTAAATATTCAAGAGGATATTTTTCTATGTTAAATTTTGTGTGCTAATTGGAACGTTGTCAAACATTAAGCAGGTAGTGCCAAGAGAATGGAAAAGTGAAGCCAGAAGGAAAAAATAGATTCATTGAGTTAGCGACAACATAACAATTTAAACCTCACTATTGTGGGTGGCAACGGCGCAGTGAATAAAGTTCTTGACTGCTAACCTAGACCTGTGGGTTCGATTCACACGCTATGCAGCATTCTTTTCTATACCTCCAATTTTAAATAGATGCGGCCCGTGGGTTAAAATGAGATAGTAAATAGTCAAATCCACTATCTTATTTTACTTACTTTTATTTAGCAATCCGGAAGACTTCTGGAATCTTCTGAAAAACACTTTCACAGCAAAATGACAATTCTGATTCTGAAAAGAAGAGAATTTTGCTTCTGGATTTGAAATCAGAATCGAAACCAGAAGCACTCACACATTCATATATTTGAACGTCAAGCTACACTGTTGTCATTTTTTTATCATAATTATGCAACAAACATTTAAGTTTGTTCATTCACGAAAAAGTTAGAATAGAACAGAACAAAATAAGATAGAACAACTTAGGAAAGTCAACCATCTAACAGCGATTATAAAAAAAATATTGTTGTATACCTACAATTCGAGTTCGTTTGTTCTTGCAGAAAAATTCTTAAATATAATGTGAAATGGAGTTGAATTTAATAAAAAAAAAAAAAAACAATTTTTGATGGAATTGAGATTGATTCCGACACAGAAAGTGATTTATTAACTAACTCTGGATTGCCAAATAAAAACGCTATAAGAGTTTCAGCAAATAGAAACTGTTGATGGTTTCTCATTTAATCTCAGAAATAAAGAATAACAGTTCGAGGTTGATTAGTATGTGTTTAGAGTGATTGATTGTTACTGGACACACAAATTTTATTTGATTCTTCGTGTAAAGCAATTTATTACGAAACCTTGCGAATTTTAGGGAGCCAGCTATTTACTGCCAAGAGTTTATCTTCACATTTTTAAAAACATCTCAACGGCAACACTGAAAGTGGAATGAGATTGCTAACAAAAGAGAAACCACAAGGACGAGATCCCATTCCAAAACACCACTCAACCCAACCCAACTCAACCCAAACCAGAAGCCAGAACACTGAAAACAAAAATGGACAAAAAAGATAAAATAATTCTACCCTAAAACAATTTATTTTTATGACACTCTCTCTCCAGCCAGCGGCTGAATAAAGAGCATTCCGTTAGCCAGCATCTTCCGCAACAACAAAAAAATAACCAAAAAAAAAAGAGTCGATCGATACCAATGACAGACAGAGTACGAAGCATGAAGGGAATTCCCTTGTTTAATGTATGGATCTCTGCAGCTTCTTAAAACATGATACTCATCCTCTATTCAAAAAAAAAAAACAGATGGAAGATGAGACGTGGGAAGCTGGGTGTAGATAGATAGGTAATATTATTACAAAACCATTTCTCTTTCTCACGTCATCGTCGTCATGTGGGAATTGAGTTTTTTTTTTGCAATTTTATGCACACACGAGTATCTACTTTCTGACTTTAATTTGAGAGGCGAGAAAAGATGAAATTGGATTTTTGGCTTGGCACGTTTAGAGGTCAAGAAATAATAAACAAAAATAATAATAACAACAACAACAACAAGCTTTTCGAGTGTTGATAATTTATGTTAATGGGATATAATTTGAGAGCAATAAATGAATTAAGTATTTAAGTGTAAATGTAGGGTTGTGCTATATATGGTAATCAGAACGAGGAAACATTGATGAAAATGTCAACACAAATACAAAAAATTATAGACTGTTATTTATTTTCGTTGAGAAATAAGGTCAAGGGTTATGCAAGTGGAATGAAAATAAAAATTTCAATTTCAATGAAAAATGCATTTATGTATGTACAAAGTACATATCTACAAATGTCGGATAAATGCGTAAAGTTACATGCGGTCTCCATTAGCGATGAATTTAGAGCAAATTTTAAAGCATGCTTTCAGTATCGCAAATGGAGACCGAAATCGCAGCTATATTTTCATAGCATACGATAGATAGTATGCTTTCATCGCTTACTGTTCATCGCTTGCTTTATCTTATTTTGTTTTGGCCTTCCCAAATATCATTTGTTGTTGTTGTTTCTACCAGCATCAGTTGCCTTCGACATTTTTCAGGAACTAAAAAAGTATGTTATAAAATGCCCACCAAAGAAAATTTGTTCGTCCTTCTGCTATTGCGATTGCTTTTAAATTTATCGCTAATGGAGACCGCGTAAATTCATTTTGATAAACTAATTAAGAAAACTCTATACGTTTTAACTAAAACATATTAACAGCACCACTTTAGTGAGTACAATGGATATTATGTAGAACATAAAAGTCCTATTTGTCTGCACCACAAATGAAATGAAAGGAAGTTTGAAACAGTTATCGATTAAAAATATTGAACTCACATTGCGTCGTTCAATTTTACTTAGACTAAATATTTCAGAATCGATTTTATATCAGATTCTTAATATAGTTCTTTAATTTTTGAATTGGACAATAGCAATAAATTATTTCATCAAAATCTAGTAATTATTTTTCGAAATAGTTTGGGAGCGTTTATCTCGAATTAAAAAATAAAATTACACGGTTTTGTTTATCTTTTCATTTCTATTATCAGACAAAAATATATGAATTAAAAAAAAGCCCAAGAATGTAAGTTTTGATAGTAAACACTTATAAAGTCAACGAACAAAATTAAAGTGGTAATTACAGTTTTTGTCACGCAATCGTTGAAACATAAATCTAATGTGTAGGTTTACCTTCTATAATTATTATACTCCCTTGAAACATAATATTGATTTTCCCTCTTTTTCAATACGAATTGGACAAGTTAAAAGCTTTGGGAAAATATCCTGAAATATTTCTACAGCCGATTGTTAACTTCCATTTGACCAAAACCAAACAAAAATTCCAAACTTGTATTGGACATGAAATCTAAAAAAAAAAAAAAGAAGATAATATTGGACAAGCGGAAATTTAATGACCAAGATTTTTGTCATAGATAACAATCCACAGTTTGCAACAAATAATATCATTGATGGAGAAAATTGTATTAAGATTCCATGGGTTTACCAATGTTCTTTTTTTGTTATTGTGTATTTGGAATAGAACACAGACAACAGATTTTTAGTTTAACCATTCGGAGTAAGGCTTCACATTATTGTTTGCACGCACGAATTTATGAAACGAGAAAATCCAATTTGTGATGTGATGCACTGATTGTATGTGCGAGACCAGAAGGTTTTAAACGAACTGTATTCAGTTTATATGTCAATAGATAAATGGGGTAATCTTCTTATACATTTGCGTGGAATAACTTCAATGCTCAGAAATTCCAAAAGAAGGTACATTAAACGTAAATACTAAGGTTAAATATAATCACCTCAAGCTCAAAGACGACCTTAACTATGTGAAACAACATCTTACTAACCCAATCAACTTAAATTCATCGCATCAGCAGATCGAAACGAATGCCCCGATTTATAGTGTTCTGTTGTAAGCTGAAGGGACAATAGAGGAAGAACTCAACTAAAGTAAAAGGGAAATTAATTTGGAATAGGTTATTGAAGATAGAGTGCGCGCCTCTTGAATAGAAACAAACATATTTCTAACTATCAGAGCGTCTTAATTTATAAATCGATTTATTTTATCTCTCAGTTCTTGCAGTATGGATCCATATCAAATAAAATTGCATAAATAGGTATTAGGGTATTTTGATGTGTAAGCATCTAAGCGCTCTCGGCAAAGATAAAATTCAGAATTACGTTTCGGAAGTTTACGCACGCCATTTTGTCTAAACTCATAGAAGCATTCACTTCCTTAATTTTTTAAAATGATTCATGAATTTGGGAGGGAATTTTTTTAATTTTTTCGGAATGCACAATACAATAATGTAAAACCGAACCCGATTAGCATGCTATCACACCTTTCAATTTGAGCCTGCGATTTAAAGCACCATGACGAAAAAATACAAACTAATCGGTTCGTTCGTTGAACTTTACCCAGGGTCAACCCAAGTAACCGTAAAAGTTTGCCGAAAAACATGGGTTTTCGGTTCTCAAAAAACACAAGGGCCATAAATGTATGTTGGTGAAAAGCAATAAATAAAACTTAAATATCATCTAATAATTAAAACTTAAAACAAAAAGAAAATTCTTAACAAAACAAATGTTTCAACTTTGGGATGTTAAAACAAAAAATCGATGCTTCCACGAGTTGAAGAAGGAATAATGGAAACTTATCTATGTTCATCGATGATTTTTCAATATCATTGCCCATCCCTACTTCATATCTCAAGTGACTTTGAAAGTTTATTCGTTTACCTCAACTTGCCCCATCTAAATATTTAGATCTACTTCAGTAGCTTGATTTACGTGAATTTACATTTTTGGTTAAGAATGTGTTCTTTATTCAAGGAAATTGTTTTACACCTATTCACGTACAGAAAATAAAACTTACTAACCCAATAAATCAAGCCAAAAGAACCTTTTATATTTGCTGCTTTATACAAATATGGAAAAATAATGAGCAATAATTTTGTGAAATAATTAACAATGTAGGTACTAATACATTTTTTTGTTTTGATTTTTTGTTTATACTTATGTACCTATATATTTTCTTTGATTAAGTATCTATGTAGCATTGTACCTAACTATATTTTGTTGGCATTTAAATGTTCGAAGCTAAATTCGGACTTACTCATTTCACTTAAGTAGCTGAATCAATTTTTGGTGGAAAGTGAGATGAGTCAGCGAGTAAGGCGAGTCATCTCACTTCACTCGCTGAAATAACAGAAACTTAGCACAAGTCTCCAAAAACATAGGGTAAATTCAGGGTTTAAAAAAAAGACTTTAGAGTGACATCAGGGCTCAACGAAAAAAACGAAATGTCTTTGCAGAAGCTCTGCACTGTGGGCGGTGAAGGCATGTTTGCACAGACTTAAAGTCTGCAACGATGTGTCTGTATCGTATATGGGGCCTATTAAAGTTAAATTGGAACACACATTTAGCTGGAGAAATAAGATAACTTAACTTGACTTCGCTGAGACAACTTAAATGTCTTACAACAACCTAAATCATGCATATGTATGTATGTATATTCAAGCAACTGTTTATAGAACAACTTCTCCAAGACTTTTGATAAAAAACAAAGGTAATTAACATGCCAATTTATAACAGTTTTGTTCATACAAGTACTATTAATTAATGCGGCCCCATTTGTGTCAGAAGTGGAGTATACCTAGCTACTTGTTTTTTTGTCAGACCACTATTTTTGTTATGTCAAAATATCTATGAAACTTGTTCACAAACTTGGAATCTCTTTAAAGCTAAAAAATATATAAACTTTGATTCAATTCAATACCTACTTCACGTCCACTGTAGTAAAAATCTGAATTGCTAATAAAAATCACCACTAAAGCAAAAACAACAAAAGCAAAATAAAAAACTGCCCACCTAATTAAATTACCCGAGACAACAACGACCAGACAAGAAAAATAAAAATAAAAATAAAAACAAAAACAAAATAAAAAACAAAGCAAAGCACATTAGCCTATTGTGTGTTCCAAATCCTACCTACAACATCGTCCAATGTCCAACTCAACTACCGGACATAACTTAGTGGTGACTTTTTCTTCTGTTATTTTTTTTTTTTTTTTATTTGTTTGCGTGTCATTGCACCTAACACATTGCGATGGCTTGGGCCTTAAAACACCCAGTACCGCCGGTAGATGATTTTGCACCGACAACACATTATCAACCAGCCAAGTCCATTGACCTAAAAAATATTAAAAAGAAAAGTCAACCAACGTCTCAGTTTATTGATTTCGTCTTTCAGAAGATGAACAAAAAAAAAAAGCCAGAAGGGTTTTCTAAGAGAAAATGAAACATTCACCCATCAACTTGCAAGCACCAATATAGGTACCCAACTAATTAGGTATTTTCAAAAGAATAAGGCGCCTCGAAATTAAGAGGACAAAAACGACAAACAAGATGTTTTTTTTTTCCTCAAGATGCAGATGGCTGACGGAGGAAATGATTAGCATTAGCACCAAAACGTATGCTAGTCACTTATATCAGCTTCACACGTAATGATCAACCAAAAGCAATAAAATGTCATTGACCTACTCTGTCGTTCTAAAATTAACTTAAAACCACATTGACACAATGCATTTACAATCAGACTAATGTAAAGCAAAGCAAATGGATGGGAAACCACTTGAAAACAAGGTCGCCATCACCTACTTATTGCTTCAAGAGCTAAGATTAGATAAAAATTTAAAATTATAAATAAACTCACCTGAATTTCAAGTAAAAGTTCCTGCTTTCGTCTTTTTAATTCTATTAGAAGCTTCTGTTGTTCTGGCGTGAGTTCTGAAAAAGACAAAAAAAAACTTATATGAAGAATCTATGATTTGGGATTCCTCGTTCCGAACCTCCGCGAACAAATGACAAATGAGAATTTACATATATGTAGAGGAGAATGGTAAACTATATAAATTTTAATTGAATAATCAAAGTTGATTTGGAAAAAAAGCAAAACTATTCCAGCAGCGGAAGGGAACAATTATGTTTGATTTATTAATTTTGGTCATCGACACAATTTATTGTTGTTGGGTGGTGGTGGACTAGTGGGTAAACAACAACAGTTAACTTTAATTTTGATGACGAATAAACGCTAGAGTTGTTGTTCCTTAATAATTTTGTTGCTACAATTTATAGGTGACTTGCTTTTAACTCTGTGAATTCACCATATAATTTTGACTTGTATTTAATTGATTTATATTTGGCGAAATGAATTTTATTAAATTCCATATATCTTTCATTGAATAAATCACAAAAAAAATCGAATAAAGAAAAGTGGTTTTGTGAATGATAAAAATAAAAATAAGAGAAAACCCACCTGGAGTCGCAAATTCACCACGGCCATTCGATTTGGCTATCGCACCATACGACCTATTATCCATCGTACTAATCATTGTTCACTTAATAAAACCACACACTTCTTATTAAACAGACACACATCAATTTTATTTAATTAAAAACATAACAATCGATAGTAATTTTTTATTTATTTAACGAGAAACAAACGACACGAATATCTATTTTGTATTTATAATTTTTTTTAATGATAAAACAAATTGTCTCTTTCTCTCTCTGTATACAAAACACTGCCCTAGACAGCCATTTTGGAATTGGAAATCAGTTTTCTGTTTCGAAAAAAATAGGTGTCAACTTTTCGATGTCGAAGAGTAAACGTAAGATGGTGCGTTGTTTTAGTCTACGTTACGTTTTGTTTTTTAATCTTTGGGTGCTAACACATGGGAAATGGTATGATGGTTTTTTTGAATTCCGTTTTAAAAAATAAATGTTATGAAAATTTGCATTCACTTTGTTTAAAAATATTTATTTTGATTAAAACACTTAATGAATCAAAATCAAATCTTTTTAACTAAAATGACATTATATTATGTAGATACTGTCGAACAGAAAAACTTGTTTTTTGTTGTCTTTTTAAATTATATCAAACAAATTTATATTTTTATCAATCAAAAAATATATTTTATTTATCAAAATATGGACTGTCGAGTAACAATAATAAGTGGGATTTTAGTAACTGCTTTTGTATATTCAATGTTATATACACATTTTGCTTCTATTACCAAGTTAACTAGACTTCAAGATGAAGTGGAGGAAATAACTGTGAGAATGTTTTAAGAAAAAAATATATGCAAAACAGTTAATTCGATATTAAATTTTGTAGAAAGTTATTTTAGGTAGCCGACCTGATGAAACTCTATTACCAAACATTGAGAATTTTGTTAAGAAACGCACACAAGGACTATGGGATGAATTAACTTCCGTAAAGAAAAAATTGGATATCATTGAAGGAAATTCTGGTATAAAATGTGGATTTCGTAAAAAAGCAACTACAGATTTGCAAGTTGGCATTGAAGAAGAACCAAATTATGCATTGGAATCGATGGGTAGAATTATTCCATTTTAGTAAACCGAGATTTTAATTTTCCAATTTATGTAGGTGCTTCAATAGTACAAACTAAAGATGAACCATTTAATTCTATTGGTTTTTGGGGTTTTTTCTTTGATATGAAACATAAATCAAACTTCCCCGAAAATGTATTGGATCCATCAATGCAACTTGGAAATTGTTATGGTTTCAAAGGAGATAAGTCTTCTTTTACAATTAAGCTGTCACATAAGGTACATATTTTATACAAACATTT
Organism: Philhelius pedissequus; assembly: GCA_910595825.1. Classification (NCBI taxonomy): domain Eukaryota; kingdom Metazoa; phylum Arthropoda; class Insecta; order Diptera; family Syrphidae; genus Philhelius; species Philhelius pedissequus. The sequence goes on along the minus strand of OU343161.1, from coordinate 243,751,221 downwards.
AAATTTATTTAATATTTAAATATTTATTTAGATTTTCATTCGGGCTATTACGGTGGAGCATATACAAAAGTCAGTATCTTTGACAGATGACATTTCAAATGCTCCAAAAGATTTTATTGTTTATGTATGAGTACAAAATATTTAAATGTACATATTTCTATAAAATTAAGTTATATATTTAATATAGGGAGTTGAAGATACAAGAAATAACGGAGAAGTATCTTTGGGTTCATTTCAATACAACAATACTAAAAGCAAACGAGCGCAAACATTTCATTTGAATAACGATCAACGTTTTAAATATTGCAAAATCAATATAATATCAAATCATGGACATCCTGATCATACCTGCGTTTACAGGTGCGTTAAAAAATAATTCTTTTGTATGTATAAATATGTTTTTTGTTGTTAGAATTGCTGTTCATGGGAAGATATAACGAAACAAGTATTTATTTTTCAAGATAAGTTATTTAAAAAACTGTTTTAATATTTTTAATTTAAAAACATTAATAAATTATATTTCTAAGAACTGAGACTAACGATTTATCTCAGTCACTTGAAAGAAACCATTTTATTTTTAACTTAGAACACTTATTGTTTTCATGCGCTTCTACATGTATGTCCACCTTAATCTTCGACTCTGAACCACAGATGAGCAATTCAGCGCAATACCATCAATTATTCACAATGATAGCAATTGCACCATTGTGAATGCACTGCAGAATAAACACTAAAAGGGAAAATTGAAAAAATAAACCAAAAACTGTCAGCTGCAAAAAGGACGGAAAGAGGAAAATACGACAAAAAAAAAAACGAGGAAAAAAGAAGGGAAAATTGAATTTTCTTCATTTATCATCTTCGGCGAGAACGACAAAACGATTCTTCCAAAGAAAAGTGTATTTTCCTTGCAGGACTTTGTTATATTAGTCACTTTTGCAATTAAAAAAAAATTAATAAAAAAAACTAAAAAAAATCAATCCCATGGTCCGCATGTGGGATTTTTCGTAGATAATTTGGGTACTTGCTTCCAACACCCAAGGCAGACAACAGAAAAAATAAACCGAAAAAACGAAGTAAATAAGAAATAACTTCGCCCTTGTGTGTCAGTGTCCATCGCCGCACCATATTCCCTATGGAGACGCAGACGACTGACAAAAATATTGAATTTTCCCATCATCCGCCTCGGCCCTGGCTGGACAAGGGTAAGTGCAACAATAACAATATCTTCGAGGACAAAGAAAACTTCTGTGGAGCTGCAGACGGTGGTAAGTCGTCAAAGTTGGACAAATGCCAATGTCATCGCAGTCAACAGCAGCAGCAGCAACAAATCCCAGTTATCGAGCTGCCAGTAATTGAAAGTTCTGTTGATGACGAAGCCGGTGGCATTGGTGGAGTAAGCTTGCAACCATCCCAGACGGAAGCTATAAATGACTCGCGTTTCAACTGTGGTGATGATGATGAATTACTCAGCACTGCTCTGGCTGCTCATTCGCCGCCCAACTCGAACCGCACTTCGGTCAACAATTCCACCGACAACCTGTCTTATAACAGCGACAACTATTACGTCGACGAATTGATCGTCTTGCAGAACACACTTTCCGACGAAGAGGTCTCACTGAATTCAGATGATTGCATCTACGCCTATCGCGGAGGAGCTGAATTCGACATTGCCCTGGAGCCGGCTAGGAACAATAATGTAGAAGACGAGACAGATTTCCTCGAAATGGATTTTGATCCTGATCCCTCGTCGGAAGTCGATCCTTCAATAGAACTGCGTTCATTGCAATATCCCCCATCGATCTTCCTAACCAGTTCAGCAAGTGTGGGAGGCCCCTGTCTGCCTGAGAGGCAACTTTTTAGTTCACCAGTCGAGGGAGGCGATGCAGCCCTGTCTCACCGATGTCCTACAAACAGGGACTTTGCAAAACTCTCACTGAATTTGACGCAAATCCAATCAAATTCAGTAGATGGTGGCGAAGATGATCGGACATCTCCGGTGACCGTATCCTGTACTACTGATGATTCTAGATCAAAGGTAACTGGCGCCAAACCTAAACGCATCACAGAGCGAAGCATTTCCATGACAAAGAATCGCAAAACTCAATTTCTCTACTCAAAAATGAACAAGACTGGCGGAACCACTGCATCTCTTTGTTCTGCCGGTAGTTTAGATGAACGCGCTGGAGTGGCCGGATTCCCACCGCTGCACAGCGCCAATGCATACACTCGCCGGGATCTATCCGATGAGACGTGCTTGGACTGTCTGGAAAAGGAATTCCTCGCGAATACAATTGGTAAGCCCATTGAGTGGTCGGATTGCCCTAAATGCAAGAATAAGCGAAGCCTTCACATGATGTCGGCATTCGGACATTGCAATAGCAGCAGTAGCAGCCGGAGCAGTAGTAGTAATACGGGCTTAGGAATGAGTTCGAGTAGCAGCGTTTTGTGTTCGGCCAAACCCCCTCCGTCGTCATTGAGTTTCGATTTGAATGACTTATTGCCAGCGGCACGGCAGAAGGCTTATATTGATGAAGGAAGTGGTTGTGGTGTTTCGAATAGGGAGGAAGCAGCAGTTGTCGAGGCCAAAAAGCTAACGCACAAGAATTACCAAAGAGGATCATCGTGTGATAATTTTGATGGAAATAAAGTGAGTTCTTTTTTTTTTTTTGTTAAATTTATTCATCGATTAATAAATTTCTTTGTAGCTTGCTAAGAGGTCCTCCGATCAAATCGTTTCAACATTTCCAACTTTAAATGCAGACGAAGGAACAATAGTGCAGGCACTGGTAAGTCTGTCTCACAGGGTCAGATTTTTTTGATTAACTAATAATTTTATAAAACATCTAGTAAAAGCTATCAAAGAAGGAAGCTATATAGGAAGCACAATTGATTAATAATATTTTATACTTTTTTTTTTTAGGAAAAACTTCATATTCCTTTTAACAAAGAACTTATTATATCATACTTCCAAGCAAGTCCACCAGAATTTAAAAATCTCAAGCAATTTATTCTTTATCAATCCAAAAAGAACTGTAATTATCCAAAGTTATTGAAGCTCATAGAAGCCGCATGCAATAACAATGTTACCGCAGAATTTATGCCGGTAAGTTGTACATTTCGAAATACAAAACTCTTTTAATTTTATTATGTAAAACTATTATTTCAGAATAAACAATATTTGGACATAGAACCTGTTCAAGAGGTACGTGTGACTGATATTTTACATCAATGGACAAGAACAAATAATCTCGAATTACTTAAGCAATTAGATAAGCGATTTATGGAAAGCAATGTTTTGGGTAATAATATTTTTCTTCAAATATTATTTATGTAATTTATTAATAATATTGAATTGTTTCAGGGAAAATAATTTACATTATCAGACAAGCACAACAAAGAAATGATGCAAAACCTCTTGCAGATTATATTTCTATTCCGCAGTATTATAAATCTGGATACATTTCTGTTGTAACCAAAAAGTAAAGCAAGCAAACAAAAAAAAACACAAACAAAAGCAAAAGCAAAGCAAAACAAATCAAATGTTAAACTGTCTACCTAGTAGTAAAATATGGTAAATAAAAATAAAATAACACTTTTCCTAGAATTACTAGTCTGCATATTATTTCCAAAACAAAACTATGTAACAGGTGGGATTTTATAGTTTTTTTTTTTATATAATGTAAGGAATCCGAAAATTTGTTTTGAAAGAAGATTGCAAACTTAATGGGATGTGCTATCTCCCCTTCTTTGGATTCTGGTCGTTAACCAGATCTTACTAAAGCTAAGTCCAACTTATGTCAAAGTCATGGCATATGCTGATGACGAGTGTTATTGGCATCTGGGAAATTCGTTGACACATTGTGCGAAATTCTTCAGAATGGACTTGGTAAACTCAGTAATTGGACCAGTAGTTGCTAACTAAATGTAAATCCATTAAAGACCGAACTAGTTTTGGTCACGAGGAAACGTAAAATTCCAAGTATATTCTCCCATCATAAATAAGACGCCACTCACGCCATTACTGGCACGGCTAAATATCTGGGTCTGATTATAGATCGTAAACTGAACTGAAAAGAGAGCTTTTTACACTTGCAGTAGGTTATTTGGTAAAAGATGGGGCCAAGCCTCAAAACCATCGAATGTACAAAGCCATAATAAGGCCTATTTAATATACGTATAATTGGTCTGCCTTAGAAAAGACAACCAATCTTAAAGCCATGCCAAAAATACAAAGACTGGCGTGTATCGGTACAAATAGTTGTATGAGAATTAAACTAACAGCAGCCCTAGAAACTTCCCTTACTTTAGCCCCACTTGACATATTTACGAAAGAGTTGGCATCCAAGAGAGCTCTACCACTAAAAAGAGTGTAGGAATTGAAAATGGGCCTTTTCGCTCACAGTACTATAATAAGTTTTACAAATACAAAAATTCAAACAGACGACATTTCGACGTACATATATTTTAACCTAAAAGTGATTCCAACAAGGGAAAGCTGGAAGGAAAACCGAGTCATCAACAATAATAATGTATCGGTCTTTACGGACGGATCTAAGTCAGAAACGGTGGTAGGGTCAGGAATCTATTTGGAAAATCCTCCCTTAACCAAATCATACAGACTTTCAAATTATTGGTCAGTGTTTCAGCTAAACATCTCTCTGCATGTAAGAGACAGAAACATATATATTTTCGTAGACAGCCAGACGGCAATCAAAGCCATTTCCTCAATCGCCACAAAGTAAAAACTGGTAGATCGCTGCCGTAACGAATTAAGATTGCTAAGCGAATCGAACTTAGTCACCCTAATATGAGTCCTAGGACGTAGTAACATTCAAGTGAATGAAACCGCAGACGAATTGGCCGAAGCCGGATCATCACTTGAACCGAGTAAGAAAATTTTAGAATCAAACAAATTTTCATTAAAACCGCAAACGAGATAGATGGACAGGTAAACAAAAATAAAATGCACGGCTGTATCGCAGGTACTTGATCTTATGTTCGATCTCAATGCAAAATATTCTTAAAAGAAATTGCTAAATATATTTTGAAGTTGTTTTTTACTTAGTTTTTTATATACAACATTTCTTTAATTTTTTTCTAAAAAAACTGATATGGTAATTTCAAATATTTAATAATATAAACTTAAAAACAAATTTTCAAAAACAAAACACCTACTTGTTTTCGAAGTAAATGTAGTTTGAATCGCTTCAAATGCGTCTATGCTTTAGATCATTCTACAGACAGACGGAATTACATGACCCACTTTTTTGGTGTTCTTCATCATCGTAATGTCAAGTTTGATCAAAATCTCGAGTTCTATTTTTTTTTTGATGCAAAACTTGCCTTCACCAGGCCCTTCAAATTTATACTTCATACTAAAATTTTCGAAAAAAAATTGTTAAAATTGCCAAGCTAAATTTTTGTTTAGAAAAAATTAAAGAAATTTCGTAGGTATACTAATAAAAAATTAAGTAAAAAAAAACCAACAATATATTTAGCCGTTTCTATTAAGAACATAATAGCAAGTACGTGCGACGCGCTTCATGCGACATAAATCGAACTTGACGTGAAGTATTATAGTATTTGTTGCTTAAATTCTCCCCTAATCTGCGACTTCATTTTATCAGAAGTGTCACAGTCCTTGTATGCAGTTATTTGGGGTCTTTGAATCGCCCTCAACATTCGACATGTTTAAATTCTTAAAGCAAAAAGTGCTTATGCACTTTAAAATATACAACAAATAATCAAGATTGAGATTGATTTTCATTATGAATTATTATGATTATATAAATCTTAAACAAAAATTGCATCCCTTCTAGAATGTCATGACGAATTTACCCACGTACTCACATGTCTGTTTGGTAACTAGAAATTTAAACCAAGTTTCCAAAACTTTGTTTTTTTTCCTATGGGTTTTGATAGCAAAATGTGAAAATTTGTACGAAATTTCACGTTACCAAACACACCTACATTTTAAATTTACCTTCATCCCAAAATTTAGCATTCGGCTTTTTCTGTAAGAGATACGGATCGGGTCAAAATTCAGAAGTGAGAAATTCTAGCAGAATCCATGCCGATATCCATGAGTGGCACAAGCATTGAAGAATCCGATCAGCTTTCAGTCCTTGGTATGTGCAACACAGAGTACTTTTTGTGGAATGATCACCTATTGGGTGTTGCTCGCAAAACTCATTTGAATTTTCTGAATAGAATTCAAAATAAAGCTCTACAAAATATAGGCGATAGAACTATAACTGAATCTCTCGAACACTGTCGAAATGTGTCATATGCCTTTCATTATTTAATCGCTATTTTTATAAACAATGTTCTACCGAAATATCCAGTTACATTTCTCCCCTTAAACTATTTAACCGTAAAACTGGCGCTTCTGGAAATCCTCATAAGTTTATCCTCGAGCCCAACTTCCGAAGTACTGTCAATTACAGAGATTTTTTCTGTAGCCGTACAACATGTATGTGGAATGCTTTACAAGGCTCTATTTTTCCCTCCCAGTTTGATATTCTAAACTTCAAAACTAATCTACATCGATATCTTCTTTTAAATACTTCCCTATTTTTCTAACGCTCGCATTGACTTTGACCATACTTAAGGGTAGTCAAAACATCTTTAGTGCGCTTACAATTATAACCAATATGAACCATGGAATGGAACAACAACACATTTACAATATTTACCGTCCTCTTTCAAAAATCTATAAAGACGATCTATTTAATAATTTCTAAAAATTCATAACTTACTTAGGTTTCTTCGCCCATTTTATTCTCCTTGTAGGCTTAGACAATCTGGCAATCCTTTGGGCATGCTAAGGTTTCTAGGAATGTGATTTAACTCGTTCCGTAATTCCAGTGACCTCTATGAATTAATAATCGCGTGATTGAAGAATTAACGTAGCAATTATGATGTGACCCAGTGAAAGGCCCATCCGTTCTTGAATTTGACTCCTGGCCCATTCTTGCTGGAAGCTTTTTGATCAAACTCCTTTTGGACCTGAAAATTTAAATTTTAAAATAAACATATTCTCTTCCATATTTATTTAAAAATTAAACAAAAAAATAAATACAAACATTTTGGTGAATAATAATATAGCATTTTGCATTTTATTTCAACAGTAAAATTGTTTAATTTTTTACATTTATCTATATTCCTAGCCAAAGTCCATACGAGTATGGATGATATTACGTTGGTGGTTGGTACCGTTGACGGCCATATGGAGGTTGGTAATAGCCGCCACTTGGTGGCACTTGATGTTGATGAATAGGCGGACCAATATGCTGTGGTGGCGGCCCAGAGCGATGTGGTATTGCTCCTCCATAATGCGGTGGAATGGGCTGCGCGGACATGGGAAATTGTGAGCCATACATGGGCGGTGGCGGCAATGGTGGAGGTGCACTTTGTTGTTGGACCATTTGCGAGGGTCCAATTTGAGGCTGGTAGTGCGAGCCATGCGTGTACATCTGCATGTAATTATCCGTATACATGTACGGCATAGGATCTGGTGGCGGTTGCAATGGCTTAATCGATGAAGTTGTCGGTATTGTATTGATTTCCATCTTCTCTTCAACCAACGGTTTGTTAAAAGATTGCTGATGTTGCTGCTGCTGTTGTTGCTGCTGTTGTTGTTGTTGCTGCTGTTGTTGTGGTTGTTGTTGTTGCTGTTGCTGCTGCTGCTGCTGTGGCGGCGGCGGTTGTTGTTGCTGCTGCTGTTGCTGGTGCTGCTGCGGAGGCGGTATTACACTTTTTGAATTCGTCAAACCAGCTGGCGATGCATCACGATCACGAGGAAGTGCCTGCACAGGCTGTGCTGCAGTTATGGGTGATTCAGCTCGACTTGGTGGCTTCTGAGGAGGACTGTTCGTATCGTTATTGGCATGACTTGGCTGATAGAGGTCCAGAACTTGGTGGCAAATATCCTCCAGAATCTCCATTGTTACGTCCGAGACAAACATGTCCCACCATCTCAGATGACTCGACTGTCGTCCCACCCAGTCCACCACTGTAAACTTACTGAGTTTACTGGCCAAGTGAATGAGAGCCACAGCAATGATCTCTGGTTCCCATTGCAGACACACAACTGTACTAAGTGAATCATTCACGAAGTTCCATGCCATTTGGACCATTTTTTGCAATTTGGCTTGGTCACCCTTGATGCATTTGGCGTATTTTAGTAAAAAGCTATACGGGTGCTCTACTTGCAAATCAAATTTGATAGTTTGGAGCAGAATACGCTCCAGTGTCATTACCTCTTCCTTAGGATCGTCGCCAAACGAGAAGAATTGCGTGTCTGTGAGCAGACTTCTTGCTGTTCTAATAATATCTCGACATTTCTTTGGTGTTTCTTCGACCTTGCCAGCTAATAGCAAGCAACAACACGCCGTCACATAACGTGGAAAACTCTTGAACGTATGGAACATATAGAAACGATGAAAATACACAACTCCTGTGGCCATGGTATTATGACCCAGACCCATTTGTGTGCCGCAATTCATAATGAAACGAGCCCCCTCCTTGCGATAGCGTCTTTCAGTCTCAAACGAAATTCCATCCTGAATAGATGGTGTCACTTTAAGATCCTTCTTATCATAATACCAGCAGGGCATTTCGGCTGAATCCGGTAGCAGATATATGCATTCCTTCATTAAAGGATTTTGCTGTTATTTTTCTTTGGATTTCCTGTGACGATCTTTTTAAAAATATCTCAACTTTTTAGGAAAATCAAAAGAACAAGTAGAAAATTCTGAATTTAATTGAAAATTTCCTCAATAAACACGCACGCACAACTAATCCAAAAGATTTTGCAAAAGTAACTTTTGGACACGAAGAAAAATATATCCGACCTTCCGACTGACAACTGTTTTAAATCTGTCACTTGTTTAGCTCTTGACTTTCTGATGGTGGTTGTGTAATTTTTCCGCTGGCGCTGCTTGTTGTAATTAATCTTGAATTAATGGATTAAATTATGATGGGGAATTGAAATATAGGTGGCGCTATAAAATTAATGAAATTTTAAATCAAAAACAGTTTTCCTTTAAGTAAATTGTAAGTGGAGTTACTTGGACCAAATTATAATTTATTTTTCAATTCATTCACTCTGTTTTAAAACGGACCTTAAAAGCTTTTAAAAAATGGCACATATTTGTTTTGGTAGACCGGTATTATACGGTATATATTTAGCTTAGCATTAATGAAATGTAAAAGAGAGAGAAAGAAAACATGAAACAGAACAAACTGAACATACATGGTTATAAGAATGTTCCTGCATGTTTTTGCTGTTTCCCTGTTTTTTTTTAGATATTCTTTTATAATTTAAAAAATAGAGCCCCTGGTCTAGATTCGATGTGTCAAAAAGTATGTATTTGAAAATTAAGATCTGCGACCTTCCACCAGAATAAAGTTTAATCGATATCGTTTTTTTTAATCGATATCCTCATTAGGGCTGAAAATATAGTATTTTGCAATTTTAAATAAAATTGTTTATGAAGACACAGCGCTAATTAAAATCGTTGTCCGGTTTTAAATCATGCAATTTCCCTTTGCGATTTTTAAGCACGGTGGTAGGCAAAATTGCAGTTATCGCCCTTTCTGCTTTGTGATTTTTATTATGGTACGAGCAAACATAACTACATTAATTGGAGTAAAGAGTACGGATATATATATAATTAAAATCTATTAAATATCTGTCAAAGGAGTCTAAAGTCGTTTTCTATTTATTCAACCAAAATAATCGATCCGTCAGAAATTTGTTGATCCGTGACCCAGTTTTTTTTATCCGAATGACAGATCTGGATCACTTAGGGGAACTTATATGCAATACGCACTTGCACACGCCAAAGTAAAACTAAATTTTCTGAAATGTCGTTTTGGCTCTTCATACTAAAAAAAAAATAAACACAAAAATAAAGATTTTGCGTTCTATTTGACAGGTAATATCCGCAATCCCTGATCAATAGATAGAAAACAACTTAAGTGGATGAAAAAAGTTTGTTTCCCAAATTGATAAATTTTCATTTTAATGGCGATTGTATGGAGTTTTGTCACTTCTTCTTATTTTCGACATTTGTAATTTGTGTGGACTTGCTTACAATGTTGGGCGCCATTTATTGAATCTTAATAATTATTATATATATGTGTTAAAAATATGAAATGTATGACGTTATATGAAATTTTTATTATTTTTTAAATACAAAAATATTTACAAAATCATCAAAATTGGATACCATTTAAAATATATAATTACCTGCCAAGCACTCGTTAATTCTTTATTGTTTCTGGTTTTGTTTCCAGCTTATATTATAAATAAACTTTATTTCGTTATTTATTACAACATTGATTTGTATTTTATTGTTAAGCGTTAAGTGACGGGTTTCCGACTCTCTTTCCATTATAATGCTAACATAAAAATTAATGTTGTCATAAATAACGAAATTAATTTTATTTATAGTTTTAAAACGAAAATAATTTGTCTTCATTGAAATAGACGATAAATTTGATTTTCTTTTTATTTTGAAAATGAAATTCTGGAATGTAAAGTTGTGGATTTTTCATATAAATATTAATTTTCAATCAAACTAGATTGACTAGTGAAGTTATTGAATGAATGAAGAAATGAGAGAAACACTTTTTATTTTTGATTGTGAATTTTATTAACACTAAGGTCAAATTACTTGTTTTATAAACCGTTATACATTGAATGTTGTAAACATTCCCAAAAGAAGAAAGTATACAAACCAACAATGAGGGATGGAAAATGAAAAACTACTTGATGGAAAAACTAAAAAAAACACAACTATCTTTAAATACAAACATCAGTAATATTATATAAATTTTAAATTTTGTTTCAGAAAAATGAAACAACTTAATTTTAATTGTATGCATAATGTATCTACAAAAACAAAAAAAAAATCTTCAAAAGTTTATGTAAATATTTATACTCTTAAATTGCAAATAGAAACAAAAGATATAACATGTTTTTCTTAAATTTTTTTTGTGTTAAATTTTGAATATAACTCAGAGTTGTTGAATTAAAAAAAAATACAAATCGATATATAATAATATAAAAATTTATATATATATAATATTTATGAATAGTATAAATGTTTCATTAAATAATGTAAAAAATATAAAACTTTTTTGCATAGTAAATTATTAAGGCACATAATATCTTCCAATTTTTTAAATTGCTCTTAGTTGCATTTTGATCACACATTTTTTTCGTTTAGGTTTTTATTAATTTTGTTTTATATATTTGCATTTTTTTGTTGTTGTTAGTTTTATCTTATGAAGGGCATTCATTTTAATTCTTCAAATACTAATTTTGAATACTTTATTTTTTAAATTAAATTGTTTCTTATGAAACGATATAAGGGCGGACAATGAGTGATCTAAGTTAAATATTTACTGTTTTTTTTTTTGTTTTTAATAAATTTTTAATAGCTGTTTATTTAGAATCTAAATTAATCTCGTTCGCTTTAGATACGTTATGAGTAGTGCGTAGATGAATTTGTATTGCGCTAAAGAAGGTATTATGCTGTCACGTTGGTGTCGCAATTGTCCAATGACCCTTGGAATATCTAGATCCTAAAAGTTAAAAAAAAAATCAAATGCAAATTCTGAAATATACATATATGTACTGTACATAGTCTAAGCAGGTATTGCGCGTATAATTGTTATCTAAATGTCTTGTAAAGGATGTAAAGGATGTTTCACAGTTAAAAAGTAAAAAAAGTACTTGATGTGGTGGGATGTTCTCTGGAAGAAGCTTCTTTAGAAAAAAAAAAACAGAGTGCAATTCTGAGGGGAAAACATTAAATTAGTTTTGTATATGTTATTAGAGAATGACAAGTATTTTAATGAAGTTAAAATAGCTTAAATTTTTCAGGACTTTTGAACAAATATGGATGGATTTGTATGGAACGCAGTCTTTTTACTTGCGATATAGGCATTAAAGGGCAAGTTTTGCATTTAGAAAAAACATCCAACTCGTAATTTAGATCAACTCTTCACATTACGATGATGAAAAATACCAAAGTGAGTCCTGCAATTCCGTCTGTGTGTCTGTAGGTCGATCTACAGTATAAAGCGATTTAGGTGATTGCTTCGATTAGATTTTAAAATCTTTTTTTTAAGTCCCAAAATAAGGGGACCTGCTCAACAATTTGTTGTACCAAAAAGTTATCTTAATTACCTCGAAAACGGTTCTAACGATTTTGATAAACAAAAATTCTGTGTACTACATTTTTATCTAACATAATTTTTTTTTACATTTTTTGTTATTAACGGTACGTGCCAAGAAAACATTTTTTTTTCTTTCTCATCCACGGCTCAATGGATTCCGATCAAATTCATATATGGGATGTCCTTCAAATTCTACATAAGTTTGTTCGTTGAGCCCTGAAATCACCCTAAGGTCGCATTATAGTGTTTTTTCGAAAAACATGAAGTCACCATAGTGAACAAATTCTGTACTTTTTTGAAACTTAGGGTCGCCTTGAACTCATCCTGAAGTAGAGCTTTAAGTAGGTTTTAAGCAGGGCCAAGTTAAGGTAAATAAATAAACTGTCTAAGTCACATGTGATCTGAATTAGGAATGACCGATATTGAGAAAAATATCGAATACTCATCATCGATGTATGACATGCCTGAAGATCAATAAACATAAAGGTACGTTTAAGAACTTTATCCTACTTTACAACTAGATTTTACTGAATAAGAAGTAGATAAATAGAGCATATGGAATACATTTTTTGGGGCAACTATGGCATTGTGGACAATGCAATCCATTCAAGCAGTTAAGTATAAAAGTTGGCGAACATTTAGCAGAACAGTCGAAGAGAAACCAGGGCCCAGATGACGTAAGACTAAACTGATCTGGGCTCTCTCAATATTTGTTTTATTAATATTAAAGAGAGGTCAATCGTCAAAACGATAATTACTTGAGTGGACGGTGGTTTTACTATTGCGTAATCCGGGCCCAGCACAATTTTTTGTTTGCTTTTAGTATGTTCAAGTTCACAGACTTGCGAAAACCGAAACATATAATCACAATATTTTGATTGAAGAAGAAGGAAAAGTTTTGTGCCGATTTCACTAAAAGACAGTGTAGCATCATACATGAATAAATTATGATTGATATACACAATCTCCGCCTTCACTTACCTCGTTATGATCCAATGTATACAGCAAAAGATCAGCCGTTAACGCAACACCCGAACGCCCGCCACCCTCTAAGCAATGTATAAGAACCGGTGGATTCGTATTGTGACCAGGTGGAACTTCATTAATCGATGCCATTCGAACTGAATTCAATTCTTCCAAGAAATCCAAAAAATGATTAACTTCACGCGGACAATTCTGTTCAGCCCAATCAGTATAATTTAAATGCCACACAGATCTATATCGTCTCGATTGTACATGGTATAGTCGTAATTTACTTGTAATACATCTGTCAGTGGTTTGAGAGAATTCCTGGTAAACTTGGAACTAGAATTTAAAAAAAATAAATAAATTATTTGTAAGCGAAAAATGTTTTGTTGGTAGTCTAACTTTTGAAAAAAAAAAAATACCAACCTGTCCAAATTCTAATCTTTGACTCGTATCAGGTGGAATATAATTAAGTTCTTCCGATAGTTGAACAATTAAATAAACATCTGCTTCCCAAACACATTGCCAGAACATTTTCTTCATTAAATCAACCTGAGGACTTTGAGCGACGATATAGAACCTTTGTTTTGTACCCACTGTAGCCTAGGAAGAAAAAAAAAAACGAATACAATAAATATGAAAATCAGTAAAATAAAGCAAAATAGAGATAAAAGAAACTTACAGAAATATGCGAAGCATTTACATAACCATGTCGGTTTTCCATCGTTGGAGTAATTCGTACACGATTATCATCGTATGGCAAAAAATTCGGATCCGAGTTTTTTCTCATATTCTCTTCCAAAAGTGCACATTCATACCGTGCACTTTCTCGTCGTTTTGGTATTCGTTCAAATTCCATGAAAAGCTGCGAGTCATTCAGTTTTGCATCCAAAATCTGACACTGAAATCAAGAAAAAAATATATGCATTTTTAATTGTCATACATATATTCTAAAGCTGCTTCGTATTTGCTTACCAACTTGTCTTTACTATAAGTAGCTGATATCGGTTGAAGTCGAGGCAGTCCTGTCGACCATCGATGCCTTAAATTCATCTCCTCCTGCGAGAGTTCCACTTTCATTTGATTTTTGCTCTTATCCCGACCCAGAGTGGCACTCTTGCGTTCTTTTTCCGCCGAATTTTTGCTGCGACCCAAAATATTCCAGCGCTTTTTTCGTTTCTCCTTAGTTGCACTGCTTGCCGTGGAGGTATTGACTGAATCCAAAGTTGTGTTCTGCGTCGTTTGTGTGGAATTCAAATACGACGACGAATGCGAAGTGTTGTAGTGATCGTCGTTAAAGTGTTTCGATGGATGCGGTAGTACATCGGACGTTGTTTTTATAAGATTCGCCTTGCGAGGTGGAGCAATGGGTGATGGTGAAGGGAGCTTTTCGTGGTGAGGTGGCGTTGTTAGAAGTGTGGGAGTTGATGACTTATGCAGATTCATCTGAATAAGTGAATCGTTGGTAGTTTCTAGTTGGGGTAAGCCTCCATTGCCGTTGCTGTTGGTGTTTAAACGTTGCATATTAAGTGTAATACCATCGATTTCCGAATGCATTTGGGAAATCGGAGTGCCCTGATGAATACCACCGGGAGCCGATTGAATACTTGAAGTTCGGTTTCGCATCTCGGTGGTATTTTCAGAGGTGTAGCAATGCGGCAAGGGCACATTTTCGTAGATCGGCTCTATGGAACCATTCATGGTAGACCTCTGAAGACCTCCATTGGACTCTGGGAATTTAGGGGGTCGATAGATTTGTTGCGGTGGTGTCGGTATTTGCTGCATGGGTGGAGGTGGCGGTTGTTGTGCCGGAGGTGGTAGCGGCAGAACCAGGGACGGTTGCTCTTCGATCATGTTAAGATTCTCGAATGTTCCATGAGCCAAATACGGTTGCGAATGGCCAATGTGATTCATGTATGGATAAACAATCGGATGATATTGATTATTGAGTAGATTGCGATTGGATACCAAATCGGGACTAGAACCAGAGACGTAAGCTCGATATCCCAACAGCGTCCGATGACTGGCTACGGCCAAGTCTGGAGTCGATGTGGAACTTAAACGATTCGCCGGATACGGTGGCGGTGGTTTTGTTCGCATCATCTGAAGTCGTTGCGCCAAATCGATGTTAGTATACACATTATTGGTATTAATGTGATTTTGCATTGTTTGAGCAGTTTGAGTAACATCAGGGTATCGGTGAGGCGCCAAATGATGCAGAATGTTCTCTGTTGTCATTGCAGACATATTGTGTACATCTGGTTGACTGCCGGAATAGAAATTTGGATCGGGAGATAACATGGCACCGGATGAGGTAACTCGTAACGCCGTTGCTGAGGCTATAGTCTGATGATTGATGTTGTGAATTTCATTCGAACTTGCGCGATATTTCTGCTGCACAGCAGTTTCATAGTCCGGAGCGGGTCGGTAAGTGGGTAGCATGGCTTTGAGACGTTCTCGTTCGTGCGAAAAGTTGTTATTGTTACTTAGATCCAAGCACGACGTACTCTGTACACGATTATCGAGTGGATCCACAACCATGTTCGTAAAGCTACAATTCGTCGACGAGGCATATTCCTGTGGGATGTTGGCCCAGCTTTGGTTAGGTGTACGTGCCTGCTGATGCTGACTACTTGTTGCGAGTGAAATATTTGATGACATTATAGAATTCTGAACACCGCCTGGTCCGACCATTTGAAATTCCGGTGTGTATATGGCTCGCTGTTGCTCCAACAGCAAATCTTCTCGGCTGTCGCCAAAGTCTTGTGCAAAATTCTGTATTGACTCAGGATGATGTCCACCATTTTCACTATCGGCCTCCTCGTCTATATAACTTTTAAAGAATATATGCTGCGTTACGCATAATTTCCATATGTATCTCGCTGTATCGGCATCTGGAAGTGTAAACGATGCCACCGTATAGATAAGTTCACCCTTTTTCTGTTCGATATTTATCGAACGTTTCGCATTCACCACCATTAGAAAATCTTTCCATGGATAATACTGTCGTCCGATTTGTGAATTTACAACAATCCCATTGATTGTTAACCCCAATTGAATATCGTTGCCTAGCGAGTCTTTGGCAGAGAATCTTTCTTCGCCGTAGCCATCTAGACGTTGACAACATTTTATATACATTTCTTCCGCCTGACTCTGACTTAGATGCTGTATGGTGGGATTGAGCTGTTGTACTTCATCGATTAGACTCTCATCGAATCCATCATGCATCAGGCTCTTTGGGAGTATCAAGCGTGTACGAAGGTAGTCTTTTGTGTGTTTGTCTCGCTGATAGCTATCGTATTCGGCTTGCCGGCAATACAGAGCCAGCAAGATGGCTGTTCTTACATCACATGCAATACGTTCTTCAACAACATCGTTTTTAAGTTGAAGGAAATAATAATAGCGTGATACCTCATCATTGAGATGTTTTACACCCGTGGTTACATAATGTAAAACTCGAAGAAATATTTTAGGGCCCGCAGCATATTTTTCCAGCTGCCTGCTAAGTGGCCGATCCAAATCGATCCATTTGAGTTCATCTTCCTTGCCTTTGACTATGAAGCGGAGTCCAAAGAGTTCTGGCTGGCTAATGGATAGCCGTTGGCATACATTATCAAGACACTCTTGGCCTTTACTCTCTGAACTTAGTGTACAATCGACCGTTGTTGAGGTATCTAGAAGAGACAAAATAAAAAATCTTTGAATTGAATTCATTGTTTATCCTAAAAAAAAGCTCTAATAAATATAGTTTTGATCTCAAACAAAATAACATAAACTAACAATAAACCATCGAATTCTAATCTACGAATTATACTCTAACCTGTAGTATTTTTCATAAAACTGATTCGATTTGCTACTTATCAAATAATATACTAAAGCCTTGTTGTAACTTTATAATAACCTTTTTCATATAAAATAGTCATTTCTTTGTAACAAATAACATGAAAATATGAGAATATATGAAAGGAGAAATTCTAGCCGGTGCTTTCTAAAGAATCGTGCTGTTTTGAATATTTAATTTAATCATATCTGGTAAGAGCCACCTAATCTAGCTTTAGTCTTCAAGTCTATGATGACATTTCTGCGTCAACAGATTGAATTATATATTGTTAATTATTTATGCGTGATAACTTTTGCAGCCAATGCGGTACAGGCACATATAAAACGAACGCAATGAATACTAATTTTATCCGTTCTGGAGCTATCTACTATGAATTATTATACCAACATGGAAGAGAACGATGGCCATTAAATCACATTTTGATAGGAATAAGAATTGTATGATTTCAAAAATTGCTTGATAAAAATCCAACAGATTCAAGTTTCTTACGACCAATCGACTTGGAATTCGTAGGCCAGCAATTCTGCGGGACAATGTAAAGTTTGTGATATCAAAGGCTCAGTGTAATATAGTTGTCAAATGATCTACCAGTAAGGTGTGGTCGGTACTCTAAGCCATTAAGTGAAGGCAAACAGACAGACATTAATGAAATTGAACAAGTTGAATGTTATAAGTTTTGTATCAAAACTAGTTTAAAAGAATTTAATAACTGCAATTTCTTTGGAACTACGAACGGTCTCAAATATTTAAAATCAGATTTCAAGTTCAAAATGACAAAACCATGAACTAGTTTTAAAGCAAAACTAGTCAATAATACCGCCGTTATTGTTTTGCTAAATAAACATAAATATTAGTGTTGTTTTGTTTTTCTTCTTAACAGGTTTAGAAGATTTCAGAAGTTAATAATATATGTAGCTATTATGGAAGACAACACACCTGAGTTGAGTTTGATTAGTTAGAAGCTCATCAGTCATAGAGATAATGCAATTAAGTTTGAATATTTGTTTTTATGGATTGAATATTAAATAGATCGTATTTAATTTAAACGGAAATTCTTTATTGATATAATTGAACATTAGAAAATTTTTGATAAGAAAAAAAAATATTTTCTGAGCTACACACTCCTCGTCAATTGAAAACGAACAAATACGTTTATTATTATTATTATGACATCTGTTGATGCTAACTATTCCCTTAAGATGTTAAGAAAATAATTAGCCAAAAAGAACCGCGAGACTTTCTTTCGTCGACTTGCAAAGTGTTTCATATGTAAAGTAGGAATTTTTTTTAAGTCAACTGAATAGGTACAAAAATTAAAATTGGTATTGGAGTGGATTGAAACAAGTTTTTGTTAAGTTTAGTAGTGGGTACTTTATTTTTAATCACTTCGTAAATTTGATCCCTCATGGAAACGAAATTTCGCTCCACGCTAACATAATCGCGGAAATTAAAAATAATAAAAGTTGAACCCATCGGGGCATCGAAATTAAAACTTTTTCGTTTGAAAAAAAAAAACACTTTCCATTTTTCCAAATCATTCCATTTTATGGAGCTGGAAAATTCTAATCGCATAACTTTCCGTTTCTAGTCAAGTGGAGGGTTTTTCCAAAGTTTCATTAGTTTCAGATGGCTTGAATTATTGATAACTCTTAAAACTGTTGAGCTACTTGCGTTTACGCCGACTTTTTGTTTTATTTTTGCCACAGAATCAGAAGAATTTGATGCTAACTTTAAAATTACTCGTTTCGCAGCCGCTGTTCTTGCGGTTTTCTTACCTCCCTTCATGTTTTTTTCCGTACGAATCTTTATGTTTAAAGTAAGAGTAAACTACATTAAAACTTCGGACAATTTTATTAGCTAATGCAGGTCCAGTTAGGCCTTGGCCTCTGAACAAATCGATTTTAGCTTTTCCAACACTATAAAAGCATGCAAATCCACATATTTTTCTTAAAATTTTCGATCAAAAATTGATTGAATACAAAAAAAAAAAAACATTTTGCAGGTGGGCGAAAGAAAAATCTCTTTTTTTTTAATAATTCTTTTGGAATTCATTACTAAAATTACATCTTAAGGGAATAGCTAGAAAAAATGGACAAAATATCATCAACAATTTGTGTACATATTTAGTTGACGAGGAGTGTATGTAAAAAAAAACTTAATTAAAATATAAAAGCTAAGTTCTTAGAATCATAAAGTAAATAATTAAACAAAAATTTATTAATAACTTCAACACTTCCCTTACTAGTTAATTGATACTTAACATTTTTAGAACTTATTTGCGGATTACCTGGAGAACACATTATAAACTGTTTAATGGACAAGGGCTCAACGAAAAAAGAAATATATGCTCTAACTCAGGCGATAATTACATGACAAGAAATGTTACCCTTGCCGAATTAAGTAGAGCAATAAGAAAGCTTAAGTATAAGAAAGCCCCGGGATATGACTTAATTACTGCCGAGGTTCTCAAAATTTGTGGTTTCAACAGCCATCACCACTGTAAATTTAAATCTATTCAATATTTCCCTTGCATGTGTTTCTTGCTGATTTTTATCCCATCTTCTTTTTCTTCGATTTCTAATGTGGTTGTAGCACTGCGACCTTGAGATCTATTGTGCCCCTGCCTAGATCTGGATAAGAATAGCTCATTTTACAGCTCTTCCTCCAAATTTATTTTCCTCATGAATGTGAGTATTTGCATTATTTTTAGAGAAGGTAAATCACTCTCTTCCACCTGGTATCTTCCCAGGTGTTTTTTTCGTTTGTTGGACAAGTGCATCACAATTGCTCTTTTAAAACGACGCAGAATGCATGAATTATCTTCAATTCATTTTTCAGTTCTTCGATGAAAGAATCAAGTTACTATTTATCTGTTGATTGGTTTAAAATAAATCCATAAAAAACAATACCGAAAACATAAGACTTATGTCCTTTTCGATTGGTAATACGGAAGAACTCTCCGATCCGGGATTCCAATCGAACAAGTAAACACTAGATTCTAGATTCTGCAAATTTATTTGAGTGTATGTGTAAGGCGGGAAGTGTCAAACGCACATTTCTGATTGTTTTATTTTGTAAACATGGCTGACACAAATGTAGAAGATTTTGAAGTTATTCATGATGAAAATGCGAAATTACAGTTATTGAAGGGAAAATTTGTCTTCGGAACAGGTATCCATAATTTCAATTCTCTAAAGAGAAGAAATTGAAACTACAAAATTACAGACAAACCAAAACAAAACAATGACGTGAATAAATTAATTTGAATTTGAAATTTAGTGGGTGTGAGTGTATGCGTGCTCCTGGCTTTGATTCTGACTTCAAATCCAGAAGGAAATTTCTCTTCCATCCAGGAGAAGAACTGTCATTTGATACCAATCGAACAGTTTCAGAAGCATTCGGAAGACTTCGGAAGCCTTCCGGACGACCAATCGAAAAGGCCATTATTTGAACGTTTGAGTTTTCGATTTTTCCATTTGATTTGAATGTCATACTTGAAATGTTTGTACTATTGACTCGTAGCGTAATGTTTTGTGCGTAATTTATTGTATTTTTTAAAACACCCTAATAAATAAAAATGATAATTAAATTACTATGCTATATGGCTTCTAATCGACATTCTGCCTAATTACCTATCTGAAATTCAGTTAAATGAGTAAAGTTCATAAAGATAGTACCACATTCATTTCTCATCAAAGACATACAAAAAGCTTTTGTTGATTTAGTTTAAAGCAAACTCCATTTAACTTGAAAAGGCGTTTTCTTTAGTAAACAAATTATGACGTTTTATTAAGAAACTTTAATCTAACAGGTTCTATAATGATATTTAGTTTCTAAGGAATTAAAAAAAACTATAAAAAGCTACTTTACTTCATAGCTACAGTCCTAAACGTCATTATCGAAGAAAATTGTAGGAATAAGCGTTTACTCTACGGGATAACGCGTTTTTTCAAGGCTCTTAAGCAGCAACTTCCACCCCTGCGAAGTACGCAACTAAAATAGTTGAAAAAAAATAACACGCATACACTCATTCCGCCGAATCGACCTAAACTGCCACAAGTGACGACAAAGATAAGAATAAGAATAAAGTTGCACAGGTAACAAAATGTAGCTCTAGAACAACTAGGTACAAACAGAGAGAAAAAATAAACGAAAACAAAACATCACAACCGTCGTCTTCGGTCGTCGATCGTCGCCGCCACTACAGCTAGATCCTCGATATTACATCGGGGGTAGAGAGAGATTGTACAAATAAAACGTCTATACATTGCGCTAGTATTTTACCGCAGAGAGATAGATTGGAGTGTTGTAAAAGGCAGAATAGACGGAAACTCAAGTGATCTGTTCATGGCGATGGTGGTGTCTTGTATGTACGAGGTACGACCGACAACGACGACGATGACGCTGCGACGAACTTATTTCAGAGAATGAATGCTACTAAAAGGTATGGAGGGAGTTGGTTTTGGTTTGCGACTCATTGGCAAGGAATGCTGTTCAATGGCTCAATGTGTGTTATTTTATTAAAACCAATTTAGGGGTGGGGCGGCAAACGAGCTGCTCAGCTAGGTCTACTGCCACAGCTCTACATACATTGAAGTAGAAGCAGTGCGTATCGTATCTTGATGGAGACTAACGGTGGCGGGTGGTCGGACTGAGGGAAGTGGAAAAAAAATTCTCTGATAAGCAACACCAACCGCCCCTGGAATTCTGTTAAGCTCTTTTGTATTTGATTAGCTATTTTGGATGATAGCTGCGTTATCTAATTATGTATTAAGATATTTATGTAAGAACTTATAAGCTTAATTTAGCTTACCTAGAAGATGATGAACTGATATGACAAACAGGCTCTTCGAAGTGACATTGTAGTGGCGAGATTTTTTCAAAAACTTTAATGGCATTTCTCTTTTATTATTCTTGTTGGTAATGCTTTGCTATTGTTGGAGCATTTATACACTTTTTTTTTAAACTTTATTCAAAACACTCTCGACATTTATAGACAGGCGACGACGACGACAACGACAGCGACCGAAACGACAAGTGCACTTCAATAACAACTCTCTCAAAAAAAAAGTACAACCAACGACCAGAATTCAGATTCAGACAACGACAACGACGACGAAGAAAAATGCAAGTGAAATGAAAATTCCACAAATAAAAAATTGCAAAAAAAAATTCTTTCAAACAGGAACCAAATATAAATTTTTTTTTTCTAACAAGATGGCAATTAGTTTGTACTTATTTACAATTAATTGAATTATTCACAATACAAATACATTCTTGTGGGATAAATTATAATTTTTTCTTCGAAATTCTGGGTAAATAAAGTGAAATTTATTTTTTTAAATGGGAGAAATTAGCTGGTTAAAAAAAATATGAAAAGGAGAATGCGACGACACGGAGAAAAATGACAGAAAGGCCACAAACTCTGTTGGGGCTAGGTTACAATGGCTGTAGTATTCTGACAGTTAGATTATACACGCTATGTGTTCACAGATAGCGCTTTAAAAAAAACGAGAAGTCTTAGCTCAAACATAGGTGGCACTATTTTTAGTATAAGTCTTAAAGATACCTTTCACGGTTAACTATCTTATCAGAAATTTAATGAAACTGATGTAGACCGAAAACTTGTTACGAATCCAGAAAAAATCTATCACAGAATCCATCGTAGTGGAAATTGCCATTAGAAAAGGATTCTGCGACAAGTTTTTTCGGGATTCGAAAAACTTTCCGATTACGATGCTACTCGTAATAGGGCTGAATATTTTGTATTGATAAAAAATGCCAGGTGTTTGCGACAAATTATCCAGTCAACGCAAGTTAGGTTTATTCTTTGACTCTTCTTCTTTAACATTAATTTAATATAATTTAGATGAGAAAATCTTAAGCTTATCGACAAACAATTTTGTTTAAAGAAAAAAATGTTTTTATATTTCTGTTTCTAGCATTCAAATTATGTATGAATTCGCTGATCGTATGAAAAGAGTAAACAATTGCATTATTATTTATAAAATTTTCAACATATAGACTTTAAGCCATTTTGTTAATGACAGCCAATTGCAGAGATTGAATTTGATTCGACCATTTATCCTTGGCATTGTAACGTGCTGCACAACTATTCTCCTTATCTAACTGAAGAACCTGATTAACCTGGTCGATTCTTCCTTGAATTGTACTAAAACAATTTATTAAAAAAAAACGAAAAATAAATTATTAAAACCAAAACATACTTATCTAAGATGCATGAAACCAATAAACTCTCCACTTCGGCTGGTTCAATATTTAAAGCATTTGCAATAAATGGTATTGCAATATTTTTATATGGGCGAATCAATTTAATTAGCACCTGTGTACGTATGTTACGCAACAGATCTTCAATATGTTCCCGAATAAACGGATCAGCCATGATATTATTGCGATTAATTCGTAAAATTGATTCAAATTCATTGATATCGTTGTTTTGATACGAAACAACTAGATTGGTCATTGCTAAAATTTCTGGATCATTCTTATAAGGTTTGGCTTCTTGTGAGTCGAAAGGATTGATGCCGGATTTCATTAACCTACGAAAAAAAAAAGAAAATAATATTTTTTTTTTAAGGAATGATCTATAAAAATGTGGAAAAAACTAACATATTAGCCAAAACAAGATATTTCAAACAGGTAGTTCGTCTAGGTGAACCAGACTCATCGTAGTTCTTGAATGCCTCAAAGAAATCAGTGTGCGCCTTTTCGAATTCACCCTCTCGCAAATGCATCTTGCCTCCACATTCTCGAATAACACCCATAATCAATGGATGTGGTATGGCCGATTTGATATGCAATGACTGTTCATAAAGAGCTTTAAGTTTTTTATTGTTTTTTTGCACGGTATACATTTGAATTTCCAGGGCATAAATCTCAAGTAATTGGGTTCCTTTCTTAAGATCATCTTCACCATCATCCGTCTGAAAGAAATACAAGTTATTTTTTTAATAAAAACTTTCTGTTTTTGTTTTTAAAAATATTTTTTTTTTGTTTGCTACCTGACAGGATTGATGAAGCTGTTTGAGAATTTTTTGTAATTTACCAAAGTCATTTCGATCGAAATAGAGTTTTCCGAGCTTGGTATTTGTCTTAAACCACAAACGATCATTTTTGGCATCTTTCAGTGCATCCAATGTTGTCTCGTAGAAATTTTGAAGGAGTTCCATCTAAGAAGATGTGATTAGGAGAAGATTAGTAGGCGATATTCAACGTTTTATTTTGCATCAGAACGTTTTTGTTAATTAAATTTAGAAATCGTAGATTGTTTGGTAAGTTGATACTACTTGTTTTTAAGTTAATATCTATATAAAAAAGTAAAGATAGTACTGGATAAATAACCGGGGAATTAATATTATCCATGGAGGTAAAACAGCATCTTCTTATCAGCATTGATTTTATTATTTTTATTAACATTAAATTAAAATTTACATGTTAAAAAGAAATGAGCACTAGCTGTCTGTGCTTCTGAGTCTTAAATAAAATAAGGTTTATGATTTAATTTTATATAAATATGAGTATACATGTATGTATGTAAATTAATTGTAGTTTTAAACTTAAATTAATTGTAAGTGGTTTAGATTGGAAAGTTGTGTGATTTTATAAAGTTATGTATTTGTTTTGATGTCCTCCGGGTCTAAGTTCCTTATTATTTCTGTTGTTAAAGATTTTGTGGTGTTAACGTTGGTGTTGGAAGTCAAGCCTTTGCATATATCTATTTCAAATATGTGGTTGATGTCTATCCGTGTGTTGTGCCCATAAGTGCACACCTAAGATGTCAACTGCTGTCGAAATACCTTCACTTACGAAATAAGTATTAATCGTCGACAGCAGTTTTCCGTTGCACATAATGTGACGGAACGACTCAGTACAAAGCCCTACTTCCAGAATTTAACTCTTCAGTAGGTCAAAGCTGAATAATGCATTTTGGAAGTAACCATTTCTTGAACTTCGGAGAGTCTAAAAGAAACCATCAACCGAGTCGGTCTTTTAATCGTTAACACGTGATTGGCAGTGAGGGCAGGTTGTTGGATTTTCTTTTTTTTAGAAATTGTTATTGTGTCAATGTTGTGTGTCCCAGTCGTATTCTGATAAAGATGGTATTCATTTGCTTCAAGCTGGTGGTTGGGTAACTCGGTTAGGATTGATTGTTAGGATTGATGAGTTTATATGTGTGTTCATAGTTGTTCCAGTCAATAAGTTTATGTTCTTTGACTTTATTTATAACTTCATGTAATAGGTCACGTTTTGTTAACGATTTGACTTGGGAATGATGAGTGTCATTAGCCGCTTTATTAGCATGTTCGTTACCCAAAATTACTGCGTGTCACCCACATAAGTTTCAACTTAACTTATTAGGATGATTTATAAGGAGGTCTCTTATTTTATTTAAATTGCTTGTAGTGTTATTTGGATTTTGTAAACTGCGGAGCGCAACTAATAAATTTACCGGGTAGTTTTAAGGTTGTCGTTGCCATTTGTAAGATAGCGGTCTGCAGTGAACACAGAAGCAGTATCGTCCAATAAACCTATGGATAGTAGGGAACCTTCCTCGTAAGTTGATGCAAAGACGCTAAATACAAATTTCCAGCCATTGGACCTTAAATCAACTTTGATATCATGAAATAAGGATTGATACCTGTTGTTAATGTTGGCAATAATTTAGAAAAGTAAGAAGTCTGGATAAGCCCCTTTGGAAACACAAAATCAATTGGGGTTATCGTGAATGAAAATTATCCTTCAAATTTTTCCCATATTTGAATCTTGGGAATGTAAATGATGCTCAAAATCTTCACTCGTAATTTATTGGCATCGGGAATAATAATAAACTTTCCCAGGGAATTTTGCTGTCATTTCATACGATTATTTGTTCGAAGTAAATTTATTCCGTGGCAGATTCACGTTTGCAGAAATAATTTTGAGGGAATAAGATATTCGGTGGGAAACGAAATACCCTGCGAGATTGCCGATAGGGCCAAATATAACATGGCGAAGGGAAGCAGTTAGTTATTCCACCAGAATTGTGGTTTTTTCAAAAGCATTTGAATGTGCAAACGTTTCAACAATGCGCAGTGGATGTAATACTTTAATTGTTAACTTTTCCTTATACATTCAATTCATAATCTATAACATCCAAGTTGGATACCTTTTGGGATAAATACCTCAATACCTGTGCAAGCACAAAATCATTCTCCTCTTCATATTTATGTAATTGGAATTATTAATTTAAAAAATTGAGACATTACTTTTAATTATTTTGTTTGCGGAGATTTTTCTACGAAAAAATATTTAAAAGGATAAAAATATACAAATACAAATTCTATTTGCAACGTAATAAAAGATGGGTAATTAACTGATTGAGGCGGTAAAGTCTATCAGCTTATAGTCTTTCAGCCGGCCAAATTTCTAATAGATTTTCAAGTTAGTCAACAATAGTTAGCCAGCTCCTAAATATGCTCGCCTACTCGAGTCACTTTATTACCCGGCAATTAGAACAAATTCAACTAATTCTGTTCGTGTTTTTGTAGTTAATAATAGAAGGTTGGATCAACTTTCATTTGTTTCTAATAAAAACTTAAATAAATATAAAGTTTAACTTACATTTTTCGACGTGGATATATAGTCAAGAATTGAGTTGATTGACTTCTCCGAATGATTGCGAGTGACGGCACTTTTGATGTATGTTAAGAGTTGCTTATAGCGCACCATCATCTCTTCATAATTGTTCTGAAAAGACAACCCGAAACATTTCAATATGAACTTATTCCTTTAATCTCGTATCGTCCATGGCTTTTTTTTTTATTACCAATTTAAAATTGATTTTGATCATTTGTTTTAGGGCCTTAAAACCCCATTCACCCTTTTCACCATTCTCGAGATCAAGAACTTTTTGAAATGATGCCAAGGCTGCTTTGGGTTCGTCTTCTTTTAGGGCTTTGCTGTTATAGTATTGATTCTCGAGATCTACATCAGGTTCTGAATTGCTATCCTCTGAATATTCCTTGGGGTAGAAAAATATTGAGTTTTTTTTTCGTTTCTTTCGTAGTGACAGACACTACTTACTAAACCATAATCCTCATCATCCTCGCACATAAAATCATCATCGTTGTCAGACATATTAGTTTGTGGTGTAATAAAATTATTATTTGAAATCTTATTTTAACTATTTCTTGATAAAATTAATGGTTTTTCTATTTGCGTAAAAACGCCGCCTTGATCTTCAACAAACAAAAAAGACACCACTTTTTTTTATATAGTGACGTTTGTCTTGTCAATTTGATTTTGGTGTAGCCGTTTGTTGGTAATGTAGAGCCCATGAAAGAAAAGCAAATTTATCCCTCGCCTACATCTACCGGGCTTTTAAAAAGTTTTTTTCAGAAAAAATAATACATTCCGATGTCAAATATGTACCTTATGAATTGGACCGTGTTTTCGAGTTTACTAGAGTTTTTTTTTATAAGTGTAAGAGGAATTGGAAGATTAAAGACATCGAAAATAATTAGCGTGCACCATTGCAAACAAAATTTTCCATTTCCATTTTATTCATCCGTTTAAAAACTTATTTATCTCTTTCTTTGACAAAACAAAGAGCGCATATTCCATACGCCACGACTTCGCTTTAAATTCTGAATTTACCAAAGAAAGCACCCCGTGAAAGATCCAAAAGACAAATGAAATTACCAAATTTTAAATGAAAACACATTTTCTTCTAAAATTACTGAAACTATCCATTTTTGGATTTGAATTTATAGATTGTTTTTTTTTTTTTTGGTTTCTGTTTTGTCGTTTTTTCAGAGTTTGACATTTAATTGTCAATGCTGTTCAATGGCCTCGTTCGGTGGCACAACCTAACCGATCCGGATTGCTTGGTGTAGTTGTAACGCCTAAGGAAAAAACAGCTGATGAACTAAACATATGTTGTCAAACACAAATCTCAAATTACCCAAAAATTATTGGATTCGTTGCTGATTCAAAACTTCAGATGTGTATGCAATACAACTGACATAACGAGAAAGCTACCCGAATAGTTCGAAAATAAATCCGCTACAATGGTATCTTGGAGAGCCTATAGGGCATTTTACCAAGCTATCTCTCTCTAAAGTCTCCCATCCCTTTCTCTATACATCTAGTGACACTTTGAGGGAAAACAAAACAATTTGATATAGAGAATCCAACAATGTTTTCCCTTAAAGTGATTTATCCGCCATTTTGTTTGCCATTGACGTATTCCGCCAGTACCCTCTTGGCCCCCTTCGAACGAGGCCTATGTTTCCATTTGGGCGTGTTCACAAGACTATTCAAAATTGGTTGAAGATAAATCATTTTGAATTATTAATTTGTTTTGGAAATGAGAATTTTAAAAGAATGATTTATATTTTTTTAATTTATTAATTGTGATTGTTATAAGTAGAGAATAGGTGATGATATTTTTGACTCTAAATATAATTTACTATAATTTGGTATGGTTTTAACTAAGAATTATAAGTATACCTACCATATAGTGTCAGAAGTGACATGAAACATTTAACACTAACAAATATATTCACGTAGCAGTTCAGAATTTCCAAAAAATAAGCTGAGGATTTTTTACGATAGAATGTAATGTTTCATGGCTTAAAAATTATTGGAGAATTAGATAACTCATCCTTTTTCCGTTCATGGAAGTTGTTAATAAGATGCTCTCAACACGCATGTTCTGCATGTTGACTACTCCATCTTGGCCAGTTCAGAAAATAAGATATCGCATATTTTGCTCTGTTGAAAAGTATGGATGAGTCTACAATTTTTGTATTTTAGTATTTGCTTGAACTTTCCTATTTTATTTGTTTTATGAGACATATACGTAGGGGGTTCATTATATGTATGTATTATGAGACATACGTAGGGGGTTCATTATATGTATGTATTATGAGACATACGTAGGGGGTTCATTATATGTATGTATATATTTTAGAAAATGATGAATGAAAATATCAGTAAAACGGTAAAGTTGAACGTCACTTGCACTGGACCCTATTTTTATAGGAAAAAATATAAAATGTTGGTGTTATGAACAAAAAGAAATAACGAAATGATAAATGTGTACAATATCTATGTATTTATAATTATAAATTATAATTTAGGGTATGGACACTTAAGAAAAATACCATCAATGGTTTTAGTGTAAAGAAGGAACAAAAATGAAACGATAGGAAAAATAAAATTACTCTGTTATAATTGTCTTTTGATTTTTTTGTTTTTAATACAATTAAAATTACAGTAAAATTAATTTCATTGCCTTATAAAATCTCAAGCAAATTAAATGACATGATACTTTGATCAATTGTGACCACTGTGGCGTATGTGGAATATTTTATTTTTACAAAAAAAAAAGAATAATAAAAACAATTCGTAATATTGGTATCTTGGTTGGTCTTTTTATATTTAAAACAAGAATAGTATTGTATTTATTTTAAATAATAATAGGTTCAGTTGTAATTTAATCTATCAAATAATTATAATAACTTTTTATAGCTAATTATAATGATAACTATACTGAGGTCTCTGCTTACAGGAATTTAGCTTTAAGAAGTAAAGTTTAGTTCTTTACAGTTAAAATTATTATTTATTAAAACTTATTACAAGAACATGCAATAGATTCAAAAGATTATTTATATAACCCTCATTGCAAATAAAACACTTAAACTCGTGAATGTACTTGCAAAATAGGTAATATAATTTCCTTGATCCGGGAATTTAGGCGAATGTCAGGCTGATGTTGAACTATCTGAAAAATAAGAACAAACATAGAAACTTTAGTTTTTAAGGATTAAAACGAATATATGAATTTAAGTTTAAATAATTCTTATAATCGATTTAATTTTAATCAGTTCATATATTTCTGATCACTCCCTCGACCAAGTGAATGTAAATTTTGCTCCAGTATTTAATATCAAAACCAGGAAAATTATTCCGAAATATATGTAATACAAATACAAAATATCGAACAACTTACCAACATTCGCCCATGACATTCGTCTTTTGACATCTTGCGTTGTATTATAGCCGCCACAGTGGATACACTTTAAGCCAACAAAGTGAAATTTTGTCTTGCAAGTCTAAAATAAAATTTAAGCATATCAGGAAAAATATACATTTTTAATATGCTTATCTTACGTCATGACAATCATTACAAAATATATAAACCCTTTGGCTTTCATACTTCTTTGGCATGGTCATTAGTAATGCCTGCGTATCTAGGTACTCCCACATTTTGGTCATATCAAGCAGCGATGTCTGACATGTAGGACAGACGTAGTGTCCAGAAGCAAGCAACTGATCAAAGCACATTTTGTGCAGTAAATGTCCACAATCAGGAATATGGCAAGGTATTCGTGATGTATGAATGGCACCTAGACAAACTGGACAATTCGATCGCGATATATTCTCCACACACTAAAAATATTCTATAAGATTTTAGTTTTTACTAAAAAAATAAGACCGCTCCTGCGGAATTGGAAACACATACTCTATGTCCTTCAATTTTCAGTTCAATCGGCAGGCACATATTGCACACTTGACAATGGAAGAAATTATCCCGGCCGCCAATTCGACATATTCCGCAACCATTACAGTGGTATTGGTTTTTATCTTCATCATCGAAAAGATTACATATAAGACACGTGTACTAAAAAGAAAAAAGTATGATTTTTATGTTGTTACAATTTTAGTTTTTGTTTTCTTACCTTTCCAAATCGAACACCACATTTCTCGCACTGCTCTTGGACTTTTTGCCTAGTATTGCACTCGACACAAATCAATTCTGTGAGTGTTTTTCTGTCAAAATGGTGGGTTTCATTTTCATCATGACAGTATCGACATTTGTAAAATTTGTTACAGCATGGAGTCTATATAAATAAAGAAAAAAGTAATAAATTGTTAACAAAATGGAAAAAGTTTTAGAACAAATCTTGCACATATGCTGAAAACTGAAATTTGATTTTTCTGTAATTTTCTAATTAATTCTAAAATATGTGAAATTGTGTTAAATAAAAAATCCCATAATTGTTTCTGCTTTTCATTCTGAATTTGATATGTTGGAAAAGATTATTTGGAGAAATCACCGATATTTTTTCGCACCATATTAAATGGTTAATAGGAAACCTACATATATCATAAACGATAAAAGAAATATGATAATGCCTTGAAAAAATCCAATCGAGTCCAAAAAAACCCATGCCCATAAAGCGACATATCGAAAAAAATTACTTTTTGAACAAGGCATGAGCGCTCTGTTCAAAGCTTGCCATAAATTGAGGTTTCATTATGTGTTTATTTTTTGCAGTGGTTTTTCATTTATGTCAGATCCGTACCGTTACAACGATTAAAGCATCACTTCATAAAACTTCAAATGCTTTCGAAGCATTGGAAGCGCAAAAGTAGTGAAAGAAGTGACCGAAGAAAAACAGGCATACCTATTGTGATTTAAAATTAAATATTGCATAAGCTTCATAAAATGAATGTCTTCTTGTGAAATCTTGTTTAAAATAACCCCAGATGATAACAACAATAATATTATCACTTTTCCCATAAAAATTTCATTAAACAAAATTAAAATTAAATGCACACAATAATAAATATTGTGTGCACAGTCTAAAATCTAATCAATTAGCATAAATATAATAATTAAAACTGGAGTAAGAATCGATTATCACGATTAAATAAAAATACATTAAAAATATCGATCGAAAATCCAAAATTAAAAAAAATCAGTAGCCATCCTTGAAAAAGTGCAATTTCTATGATTTTGCTCAACCTAACCTCGGTGGATCAAGGCGAACCTGTTGACCCGAGTGAATGCAATTGACTGTGATGCCATTGAATATCTGTCATTTAAGTGTGAAATCGCCTAAAACTGGATTTAATTTGTTGTTGAACTTTTTGTAGATTTTATTGCTTCTTGAAATGTAAAATGAACATATAATGTAGCTACACTCGGCATCTTTTGATTGTAATAACTTCTATTTTATTCATGATAATTCCTTGTATTGACAGTTTGGTATATATAGATCATTTTTAGCGGTAAGAAAAAGTAAAGTAGCCATATTGCGATTTTAACTTTAGTAAAATGTTAAGAAAATAGTATGATACTAAACTGCTTTCAAATTAGAAAATTCTCTTTTTAGTTTAGTATCATACTAAAAATCATTTAACATATTACTAAATCGTTTAAAATTCTGCGCCATTGTACTTTGACATTTACTATTGTATATTTCTTCTTCGATACATTTTATTCCCCTTTGTTTTGAACTTATGGATAAAGAGATTGCATAAGGATTAAATATATAATAATTGTAAAATTAAAAATTTAGTAATAAATGAAGCGACTCGGAGTGTCTAGAATGAAATATCTTCCAATCAAAAAATATATATATCCCATTTTGGTATACATGTATGTATATTTGGTTTAATTTAAAATTACAGACATTCTGATGCTTAATGATTTGTTCGAATTGTTTAGCAGGCATTGACAATACTTTTTCATTGTCTTGGTCGATTTCGAGGCAATGTTGCACTAATTAAAACTCAAACCTTCCATAGTTGTTGCTAATTTGATCGTTGAGCGTCGTTTATGTAGACATGAAAGTTCAATATGGTCTGAAGCTTAAATACCCCATTTACAAGCAGGATCGAAAGCTCGAGTTGAGCTAAGTTCGGATTGCGACTACTATTGCGTTGAGTAACCTCATTTGGAGTTGAGTTGAAAAAATGTTGAGATGACATTTAGTTCTAGGTTTTTTTAGAAGTAGATTTGAGTCAGTTGAAGCTCATTTCAGGACAATGCAATGGCTTCAAAGCTGCATGTAAGGTTCTTAACGCTTTGAAATTTCAAACTCACTGGCTACACAGTATTTTAAGTGGGTGGGTGTTGGGTGAAGTGATGGCTTTAATGCTGAAACCATAAACTAATAACATAAAGACCCGAAATCTCTACTTTCATTTGATATTTGCCTACAAGCTGCACGCACCCAAGTAACTTTTCCGTTTAGCTTCCAATAGCCCCATTGATAAAAACGCACACAAGAATCTTTTCTGTTTATCTTCCTATAAAGATTGTTCAATGACGAAAAAGTTAGAACAGAATAGAACAGAACAGGACAGAACAGAACAGATTCGTGAGAAACTTCAGAACAAGATAGAACAGTCAGTCATCTGACAGATTAAAAAAAAAAATATTGTTGTTTAACTACAATTCAAGTTCCTTTGTTTTTGCAGATACATACTTAGAAATAAACTGAAATGGAGTTGAATTTATTTTAAAAAAAATATTTTTAATGAACTTGGGAAGATTCCGACACAGAAAATAATTTATCAACTAAATCTAACACCGTAATGTTTTTTTTTAACAACAACAATTGGTTTTGACAGTTCTTACTTACAAATCTATTCTAGCCTGTTCTAGCTAAAAAGCAAGTGCAGACACATAGCCAACACAGCCCTAGTAATTTGTTTTGTTTTTCGATTTCTACAAATTATATGTGTAAATTTATCGGTTTTGGCGGGTGAAACGTAGGAAGGTTTCCAATCTTATTATGGCTTATTTGTGGCTGAAACGTGGGGACTAACACATATATCGTTAAATGCATCGAAAATAACGGGCTCAAGAAATCTATTGAGTAGAGGGAATTAACTCCCACGATTCCTGGTTGAAAAATGAAACCACGTGTAAGTGATCCTCATTTATTAACTATCTATCAACATATGTATGTATAATGTATTTATTGTAATTTTCTTACATTAAAAAGTTTGGTCTTCCTATATCAACGTTGTATCTGTACGATATTGTAAAATCTATTATTCGTGACCAGTAAAAAAATAGAAGAAAACATTAAATAACCACAAAATCACAATATTTCCACATAATTCAAACTCAAAGCCTTGTTAGTAAGTGACGCTCACAAACTACCGCATAACATTTACCTACATGAAAACACTTCACTTTCAAAGAGGAGCTATGTACTCTTACATACAGGTACTTCGGAGTTTGGTTGATCTAGAAAAAATAAGACTGGATAAACAAAATGAAACAATCCGTGAGTAAATTCTAATTCCATATAAATAGTTACATATGCATTATGGGTACTAAGTCGGGGCCGAATTTATGAAGTCGTCGCGTCGTCTTCAGTCGAACGTTGAAAATAAAACAATCGCTAAGCTCCCTTTCACATTCAAAATATTTATTTGGGAGTTAGGGCGTACAAACGTGTAATGTAGCAACGAGTGTAAGTTGGCCAAGATTGCATATATTCTTGGAGTCATTTTCAGATTAATACACTTTATCCTCAAATTTCTTTATATAACAAATAGGTTACGTTTTTATATATAAAATGTAAGCAATCTTCATCTAATGTTGCTTTCAAGTTCACAAACATTCCGGTTTCATAAAGTAGTTGCCTGTAATTTTGCATTTCCTCTTAAGACATTTTAGTTATGTATAAATGTATCTATAAAGCTCTGGGAATCACGCATACAATTTCACAATTTCAATTTAATGGCTACTGGGTATCATCTGATTGCATAACATAAATAATAAATACCGATAGAAAACAAAATGGACCATCAAGTCGCATAAACTTACTTGGTTATGTTTTAAATCTATTACACCAAGAAACATTTAGCTCAGCTTACAAAAATTGTCAAATAGCCTGGAAATGGTTCAAAAATTTAAATAATTAGAATTTTGCCTATGAAAAAATGGAGGCTATTATTCACTTTAATTCAACGCAAAGTACATATATATATATGTATGAGTTGGATATCGAGGTATTATATTAAGGTCTATAATACAGATTAGAGAAAAATAAACTGTTTACCATCTCTTTTTTCTTTTATTTGATTATATTGTATGGAGGTAGCTATACGACAAATAAATATAATTTTAGATTTCCACTTGTCATTTACCAAATGATGACAGAACGCAGATTTGCACTAACTGACAAAAGTGAAAATACTCAAAAAGTGGTTGTCTTTGAACTGACTTGGTTGATGGTTCGGAGATTACATATTATGTACAAATCTAAAACGTCTCGCCATACACAAACAAATCCTGCAATGCCTTTAGACCGAAATATATATTAAAAAATTTACCAATTTTAAAGATAATTAACATTAAGAATTCTAAGAATTTATTTACTTAACGAAACCAATACTTGCCCTACAAAAAATAAGTACAATTACAAAAAAAAAAACTATCTTGCTTCAATTATATGGTTTCGGATTCAAACTCTGGGTCGCACGTAGTCACTTTTATATTCTTGACCTGGTTTCTCATATTTTCCAAGTATTAAATCGACAGTGTGTCATTTGCCGCTGGAATTTTGGTAGGCGTGAATTTAAATTATCGAACTAGATTTCAGATATTATAATCTTCGCTTTTTGTGTGTTCGATTTCATACTCGAAGTTCCATCTTACATTTTTTTTTCTTTTCTGTGTGATGTTATTCACGTTTTGCAACTTAAAAGTTGTATCTAATCACGTTTTATTGAAAATAATTTGCTATGCGTTTACAATGTGAACGAATAATTTCGTCAGACATACCTACCTACAATAATTGCAGAGTATTGGTGCTGAATTAAAGAAGGTACCTACATTTCTACTTGTTTTTGGTTGGTCTTGCCTGCAGCTTATTGGAATTTAAAATAATAATGTTATCTTTGTCCGTTTTTAGCTAGTATTGAGAATATAAAGTTTTACTTTCAATTGTTAGTGTAGCTTTCTCCTGCGATGTGGTGTCTACATCAGCAAGATTATATTTTATATGTTTGGTCTGTCTAGGTACTACTTAGCCAAGCTCACTTGATCATAAATGATAGGATGGACAACTTGGGAAGCTGTTTCGAGGTCAATGAACGAGCCCGAAAGAAAATGTTTGTCTAAGAGTTTTGCGCGTTTTTTATGGGCAGAAAAATGTAGGTTCATAAAGATAAGATAGGTTATATTTACAAATTGAATTAGATGTACCAAAGCAATTTCGACAAAGTAATCGCTGTGCTTGAAAAATTGTTTTCAAACTAAATTCCCCCATTTTTAAAAATTCACATTTCCCTCATGATCGAGAATTTACATAACGTGCGTAAGTTTCCCATCTTGATATTACCTACTTATCTGTAAGTTAAACAATCTGTACAAAGAAGGACGATAACTTTCATATACTTGAGATTTGAATATTCAAAATTATAAAATTTGTATTTTTCATTATACATGGGCTAACTTACTTATTACATGAGAATGTTTGTTATTTCACATTTATTTGTAAATCACGATTTTCACGAAACTCATAGCTGTCAGTTAATATGAAATTTAAATAAAAGCAGTCTTCCTTTCACGGAATGCGAGCTTGTTAAGGTTGTTTGGAGTTTTGATAAGCACGTTTTTAACTTGGTCGGATAATAAAGTCAAACAATTTTTATATGCAGCGTTAATCACTTAGGCTCTGTTTGTTTTCCAAAGCTATATATAGTGTTTTTTCTTTTTTTTTTGTTATCGGACAAGAAAACGTGTTTTGGCGTTCTGCTATAACTCAATGTCGAAAGTTCTTCGTTTACTGATATAATTTTAATTTTTGTACATTTCTTTCAACTGTTGACTTGAGAATTGTAAATGTCAACACAATTTTAATTGCAATCTAAATATGTACTTTGGGAGAAGCTACCTACTATGGGAGGTTTAGAATATAAATATGTACACACATCTATTAACAATGGAGGAATATAGAAGATCAATCTTTTAATTTGATTGGAAAACTCAGAGAGCACCACACAATAGTTTATTTTTGGACTTTTATTTTCTGTTTTTTTTTTGTTAAGTACAAACTTAAATAAAAGTTATACAAACAACAAATAAATTATGAACTTGTAGGAGTTAAATGTATATGTAGTACGAAAGATGACAATGGACTTACTTTCAACCCAATTAAATCAAGAATTGATCTTGTGTAATTTGGTTTGTTCATATTTAATTTAATTAGAATTACACCAGTTTAATTATAACATTCTAATGTCAAACAAGTTTATCTGAAAAAATGTCATCTTTCATCAAATGATAGATAACAATTAAAAATAGAGCAATGACAAATGCAATAAAATCTTAAGGCAATAGATAAATAAGATGACATTATTATGTTGAACACCTTCTTGCGGTCGTAATAGAGTTCTAATTTTTTTTTTATTTTTAAGAACAATCTTAAAGATCGGTGTTACAAAAACTATCAAGAAGAGAACTGTTTGATTAATTGAAATGTTTTACAAATAATCAGAATTTGTTCTCAAAACATAACATAACACATGTAAAACCAGTAAACAGTGGCCTCGTTCGGTGGCACAACCTAACCGATCCGGATTTCTTGGTGTTGTTGTTTCGCCTAAGGAAAAAACAGCTGATGAACTAAGCATATGTTAAACACCAATCTCAAGCTACCCAAAAATTATTGGATTCGTTGAGATTCGTTTGGAAATATGAGGAACAGCTGATTCAAAACTTCAGATATGTATGCAATACAACTGACATAACAAGAAAGCTACCTGAATCGTTCGAAAATAAATCCGCTACAAAGGTATCTTGTATAGCCTATCGGCCGCGCACCGAACGAGGCCAGTATTTTTGAAACTTGTTAAATTTGTGACTTACCAAACAAACCTAATTAGAGGAACAAACTGGCAACAAGAATAACAAATATGAAACTGCCAAAGAAAGACGAATTGTCAAACAAATCTACTTCAAATTGTTTGAACCGACAGAAATGTCAAAATGCATTCGTGCCTTGTAGAAGAAAGTTAATGCTGATTCAACTGTGGCAACTTTGAATTTTGTTGCTGCAGCTTTTCGTATAATTTCAACCTTGACATGATATTCTTGTAGGTAGCTGCTGCAGTTACCTCATTGTGTTCTGCTAGTTTAGAGCTGCATTTACTGCAGTAATTAACGAACTGCTATACAAAAAAGATATATGACGAGCATTCATAAAAGCTCTATTTGGTAAGTTTTTTGTATTTAGAAGTATAACAACTGTCAAACTCCAAGAGTGGGTTAAATTTTAACAAACGCCAATCTACCACATTTGTGTGTAAAACGATTAAAACGATTCTCGATTAAATATTATGTTTTCCTTACTGCGTTTCTTTCTTTATTCTTTTTAACTTTAGTTTTCAATACATCAAAGATTTCATTCCAGTGGGCAAATAATGAATTTCTCGCTCCAGTTCCCATTTCTTTCAAAGTGCCTGTGCAAATAGCAGAAGAAA
The DNA here is from genome assembly GCA_910595825.1 of Philhelius pedissequus. NCBI lineage: Eukaryota > Metazoa > Arthropoda > Insecta > Diptera > Syrphidae > Philhelius > Philhelius pedissequus. Next base: position 243,712,922 of record OU343161.1, on the reverse strand, counting down.
CTTGACAGCTTGGTGTTTTGACAGTTTTTACACCAGTTACCCACAGAAATTCGTGTAGTAAGAATTCACTACTTTTTCAATGTGGGGGAAGTTTTTCTCCTCCATTTTGACAGTCTTTGTAGTAAAAATTTCCTAAAGCACACATAACATTTGAGTTATACTCGTATAACCTTCGTATAGGCTTTATATGGCTCGATAAATACATCTCTTAGATGTTTGGTTTAAGATTATTTGTGCGTTGGAACAAAGAGATCCAAAATTTCCATCTGGATGAAACTAATCCAAGTTTATTGTTTTGAAATTTGGACTGTTCTACTACTCTTTTCGGATTTCCATCGAATACATATGGGAAATAAACACTTTTTAACGACATTCGGAGTTGCTCTTTTACTCCGATTTTTTTCATATTCTATTAAAATAGAACATAAGAAGTGAAAAAGGCTTAGAACGACATAAAATAGTATGTTGTAACGATTGTCATTTTTTTAAATTGCGTTGAATTAAGAGCAGTATCTACTATTTTGACACTAGTACTTAAAAATATCACCTCATAAGGTAAACTTTGTAAGGGATTAAAAGCGTCACACACAAAAATAATAGAAATAGAATAACACAAATGCAGCTGGCTTGAAATGAAATGAGATATTTCTTGACTAGCTTTCCACTAAAAGTTCCTTTAATTGGAAGGCATTTTTTTGACATATGGCAAAACAGGTACAAGAAACTTGTTTAACTTCAAGATCCTTCTGAACGTGACTATTCTTTGATGTTTCATTTTGTTTTGGTAGATTCTGCAATCTACACAGTAACAAGGCCACACAAAAATAAGCCTGCTATTAGATACATTAATAATTCAGCTACCAGCCACTTTGAATAAACTATTATAATTTTAAATCAATTTATTATATCTAACTCTACTATTTCCAGTGTAGGTAAAAAATAGTTTAAAAATACGTATATAAATTCTTAGCGAATTAAGCACATATTTATATTTCTTGGTTCCTAAACATTATTAACTACATATTTATTCAAATTACAGTTGAGCAAAAATTATGTATTCGTAATATGCTCAGGGTGGTACGAATATTTAATTTTTTCACACATTTTTACTTCAAATTCAGACTAACAAGGAATGATAAATTAATTTGTAATGAAAACCTTTCACCTTAAAAGGGCCACTACAAATTAGATCAAACTCTCTTTTATCGTTAAGCTGGATCTTCATTACAACCAAACTGACATAATTCTTTTATTTAGCCTTTTAAATTTCATCGTGTTGTTGGGTTCAGACGGTTACAAAACATGCCATTATTATAGACATAAATTACTACATACATATGTTTTTATGCTAATTAATTTTTTTTAAAGAATAATGGTAGAAAATATGGTAATTTATGTCAATCGAGTAAATCCATGAAAACACCTCCGAGTATTTATGGATAAAGACACGTACAACTTTTAATGTTGCAATCAAACTGGCGCGGCGTGTAGAAGTGTATGTATAATTTTAATACTGTGCTGACATTATTTTATAAAATGAAAAATCGAAAACTTCCTTCTGTGTTCTGTTTCCACAGAATTAGCTCTTTGATTTTCAATTATTATAAATGACAGACATTGTGGCAATTTGACAATAAAATCCAGCATCTACTATAAGAAAATTAGAAATTTTTATTCACCCAAAAATGCCTATACCAAAAATTCTTTCTCCATTCCGAAGAAAAAAAAAATATTATTAGGAGCCTAATATATTCATGGGAGTAAAAAACAAACCCGTTTCATCAATCGATGAAGTATTAATTAATTCTAATATAATATAAAAAAGAAACACTACAGCCTTAAGCAATGTGTAACTCAAGCTTTATCAATCAACACAACGGTATACAGTGGAATATTTAAGAAAAAAGTGTGGATAAATTTAAAGCTTGACAAATCGTACTAAAATTGGTCAACACATAAGAACACCTGCGATATATGGGAATCGTTTAAAATAAAACAACTTTATTAAAGAAACCTTTGTGTTATATGATTAATTTTCACAAGAACCTAAAAAGCAATTGATTTTGCGATATTCAACAAATATCCGTTGAGTTCTTTGCAAAACAATAAAATCCTTATTTATTGAAGTAGGTATTATAGCGTATAATATTAAACCAAAAACATAACGTAGTTACATAACATAACGCAAAAGCATTATTCATTAACTATAAACGTGTTTTAAGGTTGAATAAAGCCTACATAAAAGTGTTTTTGTATCGAAATACCCATTGACTTCCACATGCAAATTTCCCTTTTTTATTGAATAATGTGTCGCAAAGAGAATACAAAAGTAACAGAGAATACTAAATTGTACATAAGCTCATTATAACTATAATGGCGGCTGTATAAATTATATCAAATCTGTGGAAATAAAATGTATGTCCGTCCGCTTAAAAAACAATTGTTTCCTTGTGAGAAATTTATCTGAGTAATCCTATTGATATAAATGCAATTGCTAAGATCTTTAAGATCTCATTTTTCTGAACTGACCTATTTGATTATATGTGTCTGTATCTGATGATAAAATAAAAGTAAACTGATTTTTTTTTCTAAAATTAATATAAAATGAACCACTGTACGACCCAAGAAGTATAAGTTTAATCTACGTACAAGATGTGGTTCAAATAAAAGTACACTTGTTAAGTGAAGTTAACCTTCGCTTTTATCTTGAAAAAAAAAAATTAAAAAGAAACAATTTTAAAAGTGCGTGTATACGCATAATTTTAAATAAGAAAACGTTTAATTAACTTAAATCAATAAATCATTAAGCCTAACGATAATTTATTATAGATACCTACACAAAATAATAATTACTTATAAAAGGTTGAGATATACGAGAGAGTACACATACCACAAACATTGCACGTCTCTTGTAGTGTTCACAGCCAATTTTTCGTTCTTTCTCTGGTGTTTTTATTGTTGTTGTGGTTGTTGTTGTTGTTACTGTTGTATTATCAATTTTATTTTCGCCATTTTTATTCTTTATACAATCACTGACGTCACTACAACTGACACGATCGATATTAACATTTGTTGTTGGTGTAGGTGTAGTTGTTGTTGTTGTTGGTATCACTGCCATTCCGATCAGTGGCTTGCTAGCAGCTGATGATGGTAGTGGCTTCACAATGCCGTTTGTTGTTGTTGTTGTTGTTGTTGCTGGCATTTTGCTTATTAAATTGATTTGATCGGTAGCATCACTAAAACTTATTTTATTGGAAATTTTTTCAATTTGTCTATTAATTGATTCAACCGCTGATGATGAACGAACTAAAGTCGAGAATGTCAACGCTGCGGATTCAAATGTTGAAGACGACGACGATAACGGCAGCGATGAAGCAAACGGCAACGAAGACGACAGCGAAGATGTTGTGCAAGATAAAAATTCAAACGATTTTGTTGTTGTTGTTACGTGGGGCCCTGTCGATTCCAATTCTAAAAACGGCGATCTTGCTCTTCGACGAATTTGAGCTGATGGAGATAATTCCTCGCCCGTACTAGTACTTGTTGCCACTGATTGTTCGTTAATTAAATTCATAATTTTTCTTGATTGCAGATAGAGGATAGCAGAGGGAGGGACATAGAATTGATAACTTCAAATAATTTTAATCCCGTTTTTTCTCTTTGAAATATTCAAATATACTACATTTTTTTTTATTTTGAATTCGAACTATTGATACAAACTAAAAGCGCGCCGAAACAATATTTCACCGCGATATAGCCATAGCCGTTCATACAAATTGGTGGCGGCACTCATTAGTGAAGATTCAAATTATGTATAGAAAGGTAGGTATCTAAACGAGGGTTTTATTACTCTCGATAATGCTCTTCAATTACACATGAATATTTGTGTGGTATATTAAACTTAATTTAAATTGTAAACAAATAACGCACACAATAAAATTATTATAAGAAACAGATTCCAAATAAAAAGAAAGATACAAGTTTTATCAAAAGAGAGTAGTATTGGCTTAGTCATTTCCCATTCTCAGATACATTTTCGTTTTTTGTTGCCTTCTTTTAATTATACCAGCTTTAATGAATAGAATCGGCATCAACTATAAATGTTGGTTTTAATTAATATTTCCCCTATCGAAAGTTAAAACTTTTTAAATAGGTACACTATCATTGTGTCGTCTCAATATTATATGTAGATACATTGCGGTATAAAACTTTCACGGGAAAGTTCAAATAAATCAGCCCTGTGTGTCGCGATGAATGTTCCGGTCCCGTTCGAGAAGAACACAATTAACGGCTAAGCGCGACGAAGTCTGAGCTAAGACTGGCTCTTTGGTCTTTGCTGGCAACAAGTCTGAGATACACTTGTGTAAGCACAGTTGCCACCCAAAAGCATTTTCTTTACCAAAACTTTTTTTTTTTTAAAGTCGACTAAATTTTTTCTTAAATCAATTTTAAATTAAAGTTTATAAAATGCTAATTTAAGCTTGTCTTTGATGAATTTACCTATTTAAATTAAGATTTGAATTTGAAAGATACATATTTCAAATTACGTAGTAGAGAAATTGTTAAATGAGGCTATTCAATGTTTAAAAAAAATCTAGATTTGTCAAAACACCGATTTTGACAGTTTTAACATTCCAATGTTAACACGTAAGACCAGTTGTACAAATTTGTACGTCATTTTCGATTGGTAATCCGGAAGAACACTCTGATCCGGGATACCTATCGAACAAGTACGCACTAGATTCTCGATTATGAAGTTAAATGTAAGTGTATAGACGGGAAATCTTAAAAGCGTATATTTGATGTTTTAAACATAGCCTACACAACATTGCACTCGAGTTTGACATTTAATGGATGTGAGTGCGTACAAGTTTCTGGTTTTGATTACGACTTTAAATCCAGAATTGAATTTATCTTCTTTCCAGGAGAGGAACTGTCATTTGATATCAATCGAACACTTTCAGAAGAATTCGCTAGCCTTCTGGACGAAAAATGGAAAACGACATTAAACCGTCGTTCAGCCTCTGACAACTATACACCACAAAAATTGACAGCTGTGAGTTTGACAGCTAAACACTTCAAATACACAAATATAATGTCGTTTTCTAATTGCCAATAGGGTTTTTGAACAGGGATTGCAGATTTTTCTTGGCAAATAGAACGCAAAACCTTTTTTTTTCTTAATTTTATGTGTGTGTATTTATGTGTCTTATATAAGAGTAAACAAAACCATTTGACGGTTGAGCAAAACGAAAAATAAAATAAAATTTTAATGATTTTGAATGACCAACAACAACCTGAGTGTGCTACCACCAAGTTTTTCTCATATTATTTTTGGTTGGAATTATAGCTATTTGACGACTTGTTACGGTCGATTATCAGATTCCTTTTTTTTTTCAAATAAAAATGTGAATTTCAAATGAAAACTTACTTACATAAGGGGCTTCCACCCCGTGAAAGTTCTGAAATCCAGACTAATAATATATGCAAAACCGGTACGGTTTTCCTTGTCAGCTTGAATATTGGTTTCAAAGGCTCTCTTTGGGGGTTTGTTGTCCATTCACTCGACTTTTTTGAACTATGTAAATCCACAACTTTGAACTATGCACAGATCACTTCAATGGTATTTATTTAATTTAGAAATACATATTTAAAAATTAAACAAAATGACCATTCACTATTTAGAAGTACCTGTGTGTAAAATTTGAGAACAAAATTAATACATAATACAAACTGGAAATAATACAAAAAAAAAGAATTATATAAATTAAAAAGAACTCTCCAAACTCAGTTTTTGTTTTGACTTCTCCAACATCGTAATGTTAAGCTTGATTAATACTTAGATGTTTCCGTTGCAGAAAATTTCAAGGTGGCAACCATATCGAATAGAGATGTTTGTGTCTGTCTGTCTCTTTTTGAATTTCAGGGATCATTGATCGTGTCTTTCATAAATTAAGAAAAAAGCTCCACTGTGATTCTGTGTTTGTTGTTAAACATTATAAAAGTTAGAGGGCTACATACATACCATGTATGTATATTGAGTTTTGTTTTACTGACGACACTTGCACCTAGCTTACGTTAAAACAAATATGTATCGTACTCGACGCAAGATCAATGTTTGTGTTCCCAAAAATTTCGAGATTTTAAAATAAATATAAATACAAAATAAAACCTTATCACAGAATCCAATCGAAATTTCGACGAAAATACCATAAAATACTGTTAGTGACTCCCTTCAAAAGGGGGCAATTTAAAAAGAGTATAGCCAAGCTAACTGTTTTTATTACGCAAAGATTCTATGATGGTTTTTTTTTTTATTTTCAATTGAGGTACATATACTCGTATGTACATGCTCCATCTTGGTGATATACAAACTATTTATTTTTGTAAACAATTAAAAACTTTAATTTATTTCACACATATTTTAGATTTTTTTTTCTAAATTAATGAGGTGTGAAAATATTCAAATACAAATATGTTTAGCTTATCACTAAATGCTTGTGCAGAAGATTGTACATACACATTAAATATTTGGCTTACAAGAGATACCACATCAAAGAGCTTACTATTTTGCGATATTTTACTTAAATATCATAAAATAGAACACCTATACATTATGTTTTATGTTAAAGGTCTGACACTGCTACTCGAGGTTTTATAAATCATTAGAATATTCTAAGTTGTTTAAAACTTTAGATATCTGCCAGTATAAGCCATTTTCCCTTTAGATAAATTATTAAACTGAACTAATTAAAATGAGCTTTTGCTCCTAAAAATGTTTATAAAAAACTTTACTCCGTATGTTCTATTCCTATAAAATTTTGAAAATTTGGAGTAAAACGAGTAGATTCTAACTTCACTTTTAATTTAATTACTTTACTGACTTGGTGTTTGCCAAAGAAATTTAGCTCCTAGAAACTTACAAATAAAACACGATACAAGTTGACCTACATCTACTGCTTTAAAAGTACCAAGAACTATATGACTGGATTTAAGGCACATTTAGAACCCTCATAAATGTTGAATTTAATAAAAATGATCATCTCTGCGTAATAGGATTCGATCTTATAATGATTTCTCGGATAGACTAGAGGCAAATATAGCACTATGCCTACCCTAATTCTTACATATATATATTCAAAAAGGAAATACAAAATATACCATTAGTTTCTTTACCATGATACTGGTAAACAATACCTTCGGCGAAATTATTATTGACATTGGCGCAAAATTTTAAACAACCTATTATTAAGGCCTTAACACGATACTAGTTAGCAATTTACTATATACATGGTAGTCTACACTAACTTTTCATAAATTTTAAACCTTTTGTTAACTAGTAAAATGCTAATTAAGCACATAGCAAAGCATTTGTAGGGTTTGAATTTTGATTAACACAATTATTGTGTTTATGCGTTGTAAATTGAATATATGTTGATAGAAACCCAACATGTGCTCTAAATAAGCATTCGATGTTTATATTTTCATCATTTTAACTTCATTATTTACAAAAATAAAAAAAATGACACTAGCAGAACTCGAACCTGGGCCTCCCGCGTGCAACGCTGATATACTATCAGAATGACATGTGGATTTAGTACGATACTAAAAATTTAAAGTAGCCATTTGGTGATTTAAACTTTAGTCAAATGTTAATAAGATTAAAATTAGCAAAATCCTCTTGTTAACCTAGTATCATTCTAAAAATGATTTAACATGTTACTAAATCGTTTAAAATTTTGCGTCATTGCTTTTGAAAAGCGAGTAAAATTTATTTTACTTAAATGTACCGAGTAAAGTTATTACCTATTCCAAAATCTATTACCTTCTGTTGGAAAAAAAAATGTGAATAAACGCGCAAATCAAACACCGTCGGAAAACTATAGTTCTTCATATTGCAGTTTCGGATTTAAACAAAATTAGCAAATAAGGCCTAAATGTCAGCTTCAACAAAAACTTAAAAAAAATCCTCGGGAATTTGTTTTAAAGTACTTAAACTCAAAGGCGCTATTGTTTTTATTTTAGCGAACTTGATGAATTCATTTTAACGAATTAATAGTAAAATATTTCTTTTAGTTTTTCAAAATGCCATACACATAAAACATCTTATTTAAAATTTAAAAATAGTTTTATTATATAATATATATATATTTTAATAAGAAAACATATTGTTTAAACCAATAATTGAGTAAGAGAACAAATAAAAATTAAACTAAACTGTCTGCTAGAACTTTAAGGCAAAATTAGTTTTCAAAGAAAATAAATTATTCTTAGCAGAGAATAATAAAGTGCAAGCATTTTCCTTGACAAAAATAAATCGTTGAATAAAATTATGTATTTAAGTTCTTAAAGCTAAAGTTATTAAACTGGAAGTCTCACTTTTAACTATAAATCCAGTAGTGAGTAATTATAAAGCAGGTGGTTGTTTAGTGATTTATTTAAAAAAAAAAAAACAAAAACGTCTACGATGTAGGCGGCAGATTTTTGAATAATTTTTCAATTAAAAAACTTTTTTTTGTTGTAAAAATGCTTTGAAAATATATATAATCCACCCCTATGAAATTTATTACTGAGCCTTTTCTTTTTGCCTGCTCAATTCACCTGCAACTGCAGATTCAGTACCTCTTTTCTCTAACTCTCTCCTCTTTCTCTTCTCAACGGAACGTTTTTTGTTGGTTAATAAAACTGCAATTACCATCATAACTGCCCAATATACATAACCAAAGTGATAAATTGACGAATAATATCTCCAGATATTGTGTATAGTCAAAAGCTGGAATGCTGTTCCTAAATAACCCAAACCATAAAATTTATGAATCCAAAATAGAGCATTAATGATTTTAAGTTTGGTTCCAGTTGCATCTTTGCGGAAGAGTGCAGTAAACATATCTTCGACGGGACAATAAAACAGAGCTCCCATAATGCATAAATAATGACCAGGCATGAATCCATGCCAGAATGATGATGTAAGAAGAGTAACAACAGTTCTAGAATTAAGTTCATCGAGTTAAACAGTTTGGTTAAACGAGGACTACCTTACCTGTATTTCTTGCTTGGGAATTGTTTATAAATATTCACCGCCAACCAGTATTGAACACACACATTCCAGTTCTTCATTGCCTCACGAATTGTCAAGCAAGTCTCAGTTTCATAGGCTCGCAAATTCTTAATAGTGATAAAGCTATATTCTTTCTTTTCGGCATCTCGTTTTAGATGGGCATATTGTTTTTTGGGTCCTTCGCCTTCAATGGCTTCTGCTTCGATTGGATAGGCACCAAATCCAGCTGCAGTGCATACACACTCACTAAGAGTTATGCCAATATAAATTCGCATCCGGAAAATAAGGAAATTTGGCCAAACATATAAAATTCTATAGAGGAAGCTACGCTCTTGAATGAATTCGTCAGTTAAAGAATACTACAAAAAAGAAATTAAAGCTTATACAAAATTGAATAATTTGTTTGTTCATTTATTGAACTTACATCCAGAGGCCAAATTGAATTTGCAATTAAATAAATAACGCAATACATTGCAGTATTTCTCAGTTTTTCCAATGATGCGTCACTGCAATTAGCGTAGTTCTTGAATGGCATATCAAAATAGTCACGATATGTACGGTAGCGATAATAAGGACCTTAAAAATAATGTGGAAACAAAATACTTAAATTACTATATACAAATTGTATGAGTAAAAAACTGCATAGTGTTTGATACTTTAATGCGCTAAACATAAAGATTTCTTGGAGATGTCACTTGCTACTTAGTTCTTTCTAAAAAAAAATTAGGACGAAATTAGAGAATGGAAATTTATAACAGTTATAAGCGTTTTATAACAGTAATAACCGTTTTAATAACAGTTGTTCGCGTTTAAATGATTAATATTCCCCGTGCTTCGTGCGGTTGTGGGCTACTGAATCAGAAAATTATTTTTTTGGAAGTAAAATACTTTTTAACCCTACGGGGCCGCATAAACTCTACTTTTCTGTCACACTGTTGGAATATCCTGAGTTACGTCTTATTTCTTAACGATTTTACTTTTTTTCTTATTAGGAACCGCAACGCAAAGTAAATAAAATTTTAGAGAATTTTGTTTCTGGTTTCAAAAGAGAAATCCCATTGTCAATTCATTTTTCAATAAGGACACTCGATTTGCAAATGTGAATAAATTAGCTTGTGTGGATCTCCCACTCACACATGATTTTTCCAAGTAAGGTTGCGATTGAAAATAACTCCTAGATTTTTTGCTGTTTCAACGTACTCCGAGGGAGAATTTTGTAAGAAAATTTAAGGAAAATAAGAGAGATCTAAGCTGGACTTTGAAATAACAATACATTTTGATTTTTTTGGATTAAGAACTAAGCAATTTTCGTTGGACCAACGCATGATATTTTTAAGATTTCCATTTATACAAGTTACATTGTGTTTGATAAGTCCCAAAGCACTGCTAACGTAAAAATTGTTTTGGTGTCAATAAATTTTCGTGGCATAGAAATTTAGTCATTTGTTTTTAAATTACTTTTTCAAGAACTTTAGACAAAAACGGTTATATTGATATGGTACCAATAGTAGTGTTGGTTCAAGAATTCGAGACCTTTAAAGAAGTTAGAGTATAAAGCTAGCTTTGCGTTTCGTATAGCTAAAACAACATTATATATGGGAAATTTGATTAAATAGGTGTAACTTTGAACATCCATTCGAAAACGACATTACATTTACCTTAAATGGCCGTTTAGTTATTATTATCATTCGGGTTTATTTAGAAGTAGATAGTTTAAAGAGGCAGACATATCCAAAATTTGTACATATTTAAAACAGAATATAACCTAATATTTTTTTAACATTGACAATAGTTGTATAGTGTTAGAGACCGTTAGAGAAAACCTAGGTTTCTTTTAAACAAAAACACAAACATGACTGGAAGATAGTGATTGTCATGAGGCCTTTTTTCCTCTACGAGCTTTAGTACCGCACTGCGGAAATTATGATATTTTAAACCAATTTTTAGCATTAGTTTTGTAAAATTACATTTCAGCATTAGTTTTGTAAAATTCATAATAGCCAGACCTGAGACGCGAAAAAAGGCAGAATAACTTCCAAATACTTTTCATATGTAGAAATTTTTAAATTTATTGCATTTCTTACTTTCTACATCACAAATGATTTCTGCTGACCTATACGACGGAGCGCAGACTACACTATCAAGCGATATATGTATACATTTTTAGATAATTCAAATACTACTAATAATCAATTAATTGCGTAAGGAGGCGGATGAATCACTAACTTATACTATCTATTTTTAAACCCTACAGGTGTTCTTCTACAAAACTGCCATATACAATAATTTATTTATTAATCCGAACATTCGGTTAATAAACCTTATAATTCAAAAGCCTGAGCTTCAAGTGAACAATGGTGATAACAAAATGTAAACAAAAATGCTGCATTAATAGCTATCACTCGAGGTCAATACGATAGGCTAGTTTCCTTGTTAAGTTTTTTTTTTTTCAAAGTCCAATAGCATTGATTAGGGTATGCAATCTTATCTGAGATAATTTATTGTTGCTATTTATAAGTGAATCCAAAACATAATCACCTGTTAAGACTCCAAGATAATTAAAGCAATAGTGGAACATCTCGACTATTGTTAAGGTTTGCAATTCCAAATCATAATCGGTCAATTCCACCAATGAGCCTTGGTCCTTCTTTTCGCTAGTTGATGGTTGACTCCTTTCGGAAACTTCTTTCTTCCTCTGTTCGACTTTTTTATAAGCAGCAGCTTTTTCAAAAGCGATTCCAGCCGCCTTATTTTTGAACGAATATGAAAAACAACATCAATCAATTATAAATTCAAATATTAATACAAACATAAAAGCAAGAAAAAAGCTTCTAATAACCTTTAAGGTTAAAATCATTTGAATCATATTTGTATGACCAGGAGGTGATGGAAGTCCAAAGTACGTAGTTGTTCTGAAGAATACCAAGTAACCAAACATAATTGCAAAGCTAATAAGGTGGCATTTGCTAGAAATAGATGCAAAAGATTGCATTTTAAAATCCAAAAGAAAACAAAGATACCAAAATTAGGACATAGGTGGAAGGTTATGATGATTTAAGAATTCACCTACCTTGGGTGTGCATATTGAACGGCTAGAGCACATAGACCGAATGATATCAAACAATGCAAAATATGAACTCCTGATACGATAACAACAATCAACACTCCAAATGCTGTGCCGAGAAGTTTTCTCTGCGAATCATCTTGGATTCTTCGTGTGAAATGCCCAAACCCAATGCACGACAGCAGGCAGGCGAGGTAGACGATATCGTCGATGTTCATTTTTGCACGAACATTCTGTGATGAAGATTTTTATTTAATTAAATTTAATTTGCCGGAAGAAAAATATGCGAACCTACCAATCAAAGCTAGGGGATGGAAAATTATGAAGGAAAATACTATTTTTTTTTGTGACAGCAGAATGACATATTTCGTTTTGCGCACTTGGGTAGGTTGACATACGATAGGGATGTGTTCAGAGAACAGCAACGTCAATTGAGCTACTTTAAAAATCAATGGAAATAATAGGTTTGACATCGATGTTTTGAATCGTTTTGCCTTATTATTCCTTCAACATCGATATTGAATCATCGATTTTTTGTTTTAATATCGAAGTTTCAATGGCCTCGTTCGGTGCGCGGCCGATAGGCTATCCAAGATACCTTTGTAGCGGATTTATTTTCGAACGATTCAGGCAGCTTTCTCGTTATGTCAGTTGTATTGCATACACATCTGAAGAATCTCAACGAATCCAATAATTTTTGGGTAGCTTGAGATTTGTGTTTGACAACATATGTTTAGTTCATCAGCCGTTTTTTCCGTAGGCGTTACAACAACACCAAGCAATCCGGATTGGTTAGGTTGCGCCACCGAACGAAGCCAATAACATAGATGGACTAATCCATCATCCCCAATCTGAAGCATTTGTTTTGTTGTGAATTCTCGTTTTGTATGCAAATTGTTATTTTTAAAATGGAAATAAAAGAATACTCAAATTAATTTTCAGACTCAGAAATGAAAAATGGAAAGCTTTGAAGTTGTGTATTGTGCATAGGGTCACAAAAAATATACTAAGATCTTAAATTTAACATATTTTAAGTTTTCATTATTAAATGACATAACTTGCTTTTCTGCAACATAAATTTAATGGCCCTCGGTTGTTTTTTGGGTTGTCAAAAAACCTGTGTCGACCCCGGCGATTTCATTTGGACTCATCAGTTGACTAGTGAGGATCTTTGTCAATACGCATTTTCTGCCAAGTTCAGTTAATATATTTGTATTATTATGCACATAGAAAGAAGCATGTACATTTTCTGGAATTGAAGAAAAACACAAAAGTTTTTGACTTTAATGTTTAAATAATCAAAATCTAATAGAGATGATAGTTCATTATTATTTGGGTCGCATTTAGAAAAAAAAAAACATTTTCCTAAGAATTACAGGACGCATAGACAACTGACCAACTTTGCTAGGAAACAAGTAAGCGCAATATCGTTTCATTCTCATCCGAAATCGCACATTGTGCTGTGAAAAGTTATGCGTTAACTGACGCCTTTACCAGCGAGTATCCATATTACTTTCTTCACTTCCATCTCGACCGCCATATCTCCGGTTCCGGTTATTCCTATTAGTACGAATGCCACTTGATAGGATTTGGGAGGGTGGATGAGCAGTTAAAACAGCCGCCATACAGGATATGCGATGCCATTTGCCATTATAAAAGACAATTACAAAAAACAACTTGGCAATTAGTGGATCTAATTAAAGACAGTAAATTAGGCGCATAGAGCATTTAAAATCGCGCCACTATCAAAATGAGACTGTAGATGCAGAGGGAAGCTGATGTAAGAACTGTATAGAGTACGCTGATGGTGGTAGGGAGATCCTTGTGATTTGTCGAATTGGTGATGGTGAATGTGTAACATTTTTGCATTTATTCCGTGTGCAGCAGTACCTTCAGTTGCAATGGCTATACGACCACCAGGCCACGCTTTGTATTCCGCTCTTTTAGACAAGAAAGCCCAGCATCACAATTATACATATCCTTGAAGAAGTATAAAGAAAACGACTTTTGGGTTTTGTATAACAGTGTTTGTCGTCGTGTGTCGTATCCTTTCGATTCCGGAAGTTGGCGGCTGCCATTATTAAGGCTACGCTGCTGAATTATCATTTTATGCAAATGCAGATAACGATGCGGCATGCGATTTCCTTTGCTCCAAACTAGCTCTATAGCAATTTTGAATTGAAGTAAAGAAATCTCGCAAGGATATTAGCAGTATAGTTTTGTACATACCTATACATACATATTTTTATATATGTCTATATTATAAATGTTTAGATGAGGATGACTAGAAGACGTCGTAATCATTTTGCTAGCGTGCGGACGGATTAAGAAGAAAAGATCTCTGTTTTGAGAAATAAATTTTGAGATCCTTGAAAGAGTATATTCTCAAGGATTAAGTTCTAAGGATATTGGAATGTTTTATTTTATTTTTTTTTGTTTGTTTTGTTTGATAATTATTTCCCGTCTAGCAGTTTGGAGAATTTATATAAATGTATGTATGTAAATAAATGATGTGAAATACAGTTTAAAAGTGGAAAGACAAAGGCAAGCTATGATAATCCTTGGACACATTAGTCTTTTATAATTGTTATGTGAGGATTAAATGTTGTTATTTTGGAGTAGAGGAACTCCTTTATTTACACTGAGAGTCTGAGAAATAGAAGTAATCAAGAACAGGGCAATTGAGAAAGCCAACATTTATTTACTGTTTATTTTTCAAGACGTGCGCTAAAAAGCTTGGGGGGTGTTAGTTGAATAACGTATTTATTGAGACAGTTAATTTTTTTTGAGGCAATTATAGATAAGAAATGTGAAGATTAAAAAAACTTGATTAAGTTAAGCACTCAGAGTTAATCTAATAAGACCTGATTTAGTATATACTTGGAAAAGATTTTATTGCTATGTATGGTGATTGTTAATACTGTAACAATTACCTATTGCCATTACTTCGACTTATTTTGTTTATGTGATAAACCTTAGATCCATCCAATCTGATGTTTTAACGTTTAAGGAATTAAGAGCAAAAGATGGATATCTATAATATAATTGCTATGAAGATATATATCGTTTGCAGTTCTCACTGAAAATGCATGCAAGAAAGAGCAAATGTTTTATAAGAATTCGTAAAGCGTTTCTATATCATTGGTTTATTTTTCTGTTTTCTTTTTTCAATTAACTTCACTGACAAGGTCTTTTGCATAGGTTTGGTCGATGTTTTCTACCTCGGGGCGTTCTAAAGAATGAATATGAATCGACTGTCTAAAAACTGATTTTTATTTCACATGGAATACTTTGGAGCTAAAAATGATTGAAAATCGGAAAAAATAATAATAGGTTCGTTCGTTGAACTTTACCTAGGGTCGACCCAAGTTTTTTTTGACAACCCCAAGAGTTGTCAAAAAAACCTGGGGTTTTCGGTTCTTAAAAAACTACCAAGGGCCATTAAATTAATGTTACAGAAAAGCAAGTTATGTCATTTAATAATTAAAACTTAAAATATGTTAAATTTAAGTTTTTAGTACATTTTTTGTGAACCTAAAGTTCAAAGCTTTTCATTTTTCATGTCCGTGTCTGAAAATTAATTTGAGTATTGTTTATTTCCATTTTAAAAATAACAATTTGCATACAAAACGAGAATTCACAACAAAACAAATGCTTCAGATTAGGGATGATGGATAAGTCCATCTATGTTTTTGAAATATCGATATTAAAACAAAAAAATCGATGATTCAATATCGATTTTGAAAGAAGAATAAGAAAAAACCCTTCAACACATCGATGTTTTCGATTGGATAACTATTAACATCGATGATGAGTACTCGATATTCTCCTCAATATCGCCTATTCCTACCTCAGATCATGTGACTGACGTTTATTCATTTGCTTCAAGTTGCCCCTGCTAAAAACCTAGTTCTACTTCAAGGCGAGTTGAGGGCGACCTCAATAAACACATAATTTGTTTAAAGTCACCCTTAAGGTTTTTCAAAAAACGATTTAGGTGGACCCTAGGGCGACTCCAGGGCTCAACGAACAAAGCTTATAATTGCGGGCTAATTTAAAATTTGACAGCTGTGAAATCTTTCTCAGAGATCTGGGTCTGGTCAGAACGGACTCCTTCCTGGAATTGCACTGGGGCAAAAACAAAATGTGACTTCGAACATTTCAGTGCCAACATCGAAGACATTTTAGTAGGCCCCAGCAGCAATTTTTTGACGTTTAATTGACACAGTAGAGATGGAGCTGCAGTTTAAATAGCTGTCAAAATATTAAATACTCACAAATTCAATATTTTTCATGCACCTTTTCTAAAACTTAACAACTGAACAAGTCAAACCATATCGATGAAGGCTTACATAAGGCTGAATTAAAGTTCAAGTTCTTTTTATTATTGAATTTTGTGAGAAAGCTGTGGGCACATACAAAATATTACCTACGAAACTTTTTGGCAGCTATTGTGGTTGCAGTAGGTTTTTGACGAAATCCGGCTTTTGATTCTGAACTAAAAGGGAGGGGGTGTACATTTTAACAGCGGCATCTATGGTTTAACTCCATACATGTATATTGTAAATTGAAAACCATCATTGGACTACAAATTAGTGAAGCCTAGTGAAGTCAGTGACAATACTTAATACCAATTTGTCACTTTCACTGCACTAATCGCAAACACACGATCATCAGGGTTCAACTCTGTTTATCACCGTATACATTAAAGAATTGTTTTTTTTTTTTTTCATGTTGCCATTTTGCCCATTTTATGGCAGAAATTATGTCAATTTGTATGTCGTGTAAACCCGAAATAAGTTTAGGGTTATGACACAATTTTATGTCATAGGAATAATTTTCAACATAGAAACTTAATAAAAAGAACCCTTTGTGAAATAATTTCGATGTTGTTCATTTATTTTGTCAGCCATTTAAAACACCTGTCACATTAAAACCATTAAAAATAACTCATCTTAATGTCACAATTAAGTTTGATTTGTTTTCGAATATGAAATTGCCGCCCCCATCATATAATAAAAATGGCAAGTGTGTACCGTATAGAAGGTACATGCAACCAATTAAAAGGGATAACACATTGTGATACATTTTACGTACCCAACAAGTGTGCTAGATGCTCAAGTTTTTTGAACATCAGACATGCCTCATTCCATGCCAGCAATTTTTAATTGTACCTCGTTATAGTACATCAATCCGAGGAAAACATTTTCTTTTCATACGAAATTCTTTGAGTTTCCATAAGAAAACAAAAAAATCAAAAAAAAAAATCATCAACAACTTAAAATAGCAAATGAGGAGCATATAAGCATGATACCACATGCAAATTACCTAATTTTATATGAGATCCGCTGTATAGGACTTTTCGGTTTCTAGGCATGGGGAGCTACAAAATAATGCTTACATCCTCAATTTGCCAAGTCGTCACACATGTGAAACATCAACACTCACACATGTACATTTGAATGTACATATAATGTATATCGCGAGCACAAATAACGTCCTAATTAGTTCCCGAAAATAAAATGCAAACGTTTTTCGCAAAAGGATCAGGATCAACCCCCACAAAAATCACCCTTTTTCTGTTGGCACACAAAAATGTCAACGAGCAACAGGGAAAAAAATAAAGGAGGAAAACCTGACAAACGCCCCATTTAACACATATGTGTGTGTTGTGTGGCATGCCCCACCGAATCCTGTTTGGGTTATTCCTTTTTTTTTGTTGCTACTCTTGTAGGTTCTTAAAAAAAATCCTTATTTTACTGGGAATATGTTTTTATGCCGTTAAATTTTGTGCTCCAAGGATCTGTATGCATGAGATGTTATGTGTCACCTTATATTCTCATTTAGCCTTGTCAATGTAAAAACGGTTCGGATGGATGGCTTGCTGATGCTTGAACCGAAAGATGTGAGGGGCGATTAAGGTGAAAATAAGCTACAAAACATGGGATAAAGGGTTTCAAGAGAGGGTGTTTAGGCGATAAATGTTTTAAGCAGCTATGGTCTTACAGATTTTTTTTGTTTGAATCTGAAACTTTTTGAAGGTTCCATTATATATATACGAGTACTTACATATAGAGTTGGTCCTTTAAAGCATCAGCATAGAATGAGATTGAACATGAAGCATGTCAACTCAAGCCATCAGATATTTTGTGTAGTTCCAAGGATATGCATATGCATCTGTGCCAAAGTCAGATAAATATTAAAACAAATTTTACTGCAACTGCCTCCTGACGGCAAGAACACAGAGTTCGATATATATTATACAGCTAGAGCGGATGCTTTTTTTGAAATATGAGTGACATTTCTGCCAGCAAACTTGCATAACTTGTGTCCTAATGATACATTCATTCTTTTGAAATAATGAAATAGTTACAATTTATTGCTCGTGTAAATGCGCCATTCGTGTGCATTAATTTTGTCGATCATTGTTTTTGAGATAATTAAAATTTACTTAATTTTTGTTGTACAAACAATTGCATGAAGGCAATCGCTTCAGCCGTTTAGGCTCATCTATACAGACAGACAGATAGCCAGACGGAATTGCGGGACCTTTTTTTTCCTGTTCTATACCATCGTAATTTCAAGTTTGATTAAAATCTTGTGGTCCATTTTCTTTTCAAAAAGTAAACATCGAAAACGAGACAAATATGAGTAAGAGAAGAAGAGGAAGAAGAAGAAAACGAAGAAGAAAAAGAAGAAGAAGAACAGGACAATTACTTTAAAAACAAAGTTGAAGACGCAAAATTTGTTCGTCATACTGTCTCACTATCGCACTGCTAGCTACACTGTTAAAGTTTCACAATATCCGAACGACAAATTGCCACACTGTCACACTCCCTCATTGTCAAACTGCCACCCTATCACACTGTCACATTGCTTATCTTTTAACTCTATATAGGTATTTTCTTTTCTTATTTATTTACACTTTTAAATTGTTAATATTTCACACTCTCACACTACCTACCTATTTTTCTACATATCCTATATTTTACACTGTCACACTTTTCTTCATTCACACTTTCTATCTTCTAAACTTTCTCACTGTCACACTATAGCTTGCACTATCTCACTGTCTCTCTTTTAAACTATATCTCTACACTGTTTCACTTTACACTGCGTTTCTTGCCTTTCAACTTATCACACTGTCGCTCTTAAAACAGAATACACACTTTAATAGTGCCACACTTTAAAGATCATACACTGTGGTACTAATAACTGAATATTTCCAGCAATGTCACGTAGAAAAATGTGTCAACTTTTACTCTGTTACACTGTCACAATATATCGACGTTAAACTGTAAAGTGCCGTGCTTGAATTAATGTTAAACCGAAAGGGTCACACGGTTACACTGTAACACTTAAAACCGAAGAAACCCCACGCATTGTCACACAGTTGGTATATGTCTCCAGTAGAGTCCACATTTTTAATTAAAAAAAAATGTCATCATTAGTCATTCTAAAAACAAGAGACCCTATTAACATTTTCAATCAGGTTCCAATGCCATATCATCACCACATTCTTCGCCAAATCATATAATTTCTGTATCCTTGTGCGAAACACCTATTTATCTACTTAGCCATCATCAACTTCTGAAAATCTCTATCAACACACAAAGCATTATAGATCCACTCATCCTTTCAGTTCCATCACGAGAGTAAATATATTAGAGCGAACCTTTCGATAGATTTACTACAAATTGGAACGATGTCGAAGTCGGAACTCTAAGGCACAGTAAGCAAAAACATAATAAGCTGTATGCAGTACACTCTATATCTAAATATGTACATATACATATGCCCAATCCTCTTCAAAAATAAAACCCAAGGACATGGATGATAGCGAGAGAGAGAGAGAGATGGGCAGACAACAACGGCTTAAATAAATCTACAATTTGTACGCACGCAATCAACACTCTGCAAAAGGATATGCCCCACGCACGCATCTTGTAGGTAAGTATTTTATTATTGAATGACGTACATAAAAAAAGATCTTTTCTAGTCGTCCACCTTCAGCTCATATGCCTTATGCATCTGTGTGTGTCCATATTTATGCGTATAACAAATACTCTTCTTGTTTGATTGTTCTTATAGCATGGCACGTAAATTAGAAACCGTTTAGCAAAATTTCAATTTAATTTAAAATGTCCTTTTCCCAAAAACCTACTCAGTCTATATGTATGTTTCTGTGTGTGTGTGTAGCTATGAATCGAAGTTATATTCAATTGCTACCAAAATTGACTTCGTGAGAGGAGTTTGTGTGCGGGGGAGGGGGGTGTGAGTATGAGTTTGGAGCCCACATGTGGTGGTTGGAATATTTATTACAATTATGTCCTGCATATTGGCAACCAAAGCGAAATAATTTCCCAAGTAAGGAACTCTCTTTGGCTATGAATATTATGGCAAACCATACTATAGGAATTACCTACTAGAAAGAGAAAAGGACGAACGAGCGAACGGTAACGGACAGACAGATAGACGAGAGACGTGTGCCATAATGTTTCTTAAACAAATCACACATCCCTTAACGATAAATTAAGCAGTTAATACCAATTAAGCAGGAGACAAGCAGATGTCCTTAAAACAAGCTGCCTGTAGTATGGTGATTGAACCAAGGACATGGGGGCAGCAGTGTGGCGCTAGTCTAGGTATATGTTTAATATTTTGGAAAGGAAGAGAGAAACCAACAGCATTTGCTAAAACAATAAATGTCATTAATTTATGTGCGCTTACACATGAATATAATACACTTACGATTTTCAAACGGAAAACTTCAGCAAAAAGGACAAGGTGGGTCAGGACAGGTCTCGGGAAGAAATGAGACATGTAGTATCACCCCACACCGCATCACCGCGCTATCAACTGACTAAAGGTATTGGCAATGAGGTCCTTTTTGGTAGCTTAAATTTATAGCATAACAAAAGGGGTCTTCTCTTTACGTTCATACATACATATGAATGTGAACATGTGTGTGTATGTGTGTTTGATTGTTTAAAGGATCCAAAACGGAGACAAATTGTCCTTTTTGGGCCAAATGTACATCTAATGATAGCCAATCGAGGCACACTCCATAAATCGACTATACAAAAAGGACACCCCATCATCCTCAAAATTGTCTCTCTATACGATCTATAGCCTTGCAATGTGCATTGCAGAAAGAGGTGGCAGAGAGCAGTGGTCATCATTTTAGTCCTATGGAATACCAAATTTGAAGGATACACCATTACACAAGCAGACAATCAGATTCGCATTTGCCAATCTCTCTGAGCTACTAGCTTGCAGAACTCCTCGCATATGTGTATAGGTTTAAGCTTTTTGAGAACAATTCTTCAAAGGATGGCTTGGTTTAGGTATTAGTTTGGTTCATTTTGGTTGTTGCCTTTATATGGTCTATTGTATTCTCTGTATGTTGCCTTATGCGACCATCATGAACAAATGTGACAAAGTATCCGTTTTGTGGTTCTGTTGTTTTGGGGTGTTAAATAAAGTATCTCAAAATACTCCCACCTTTATATCCTTTCAAATGGAATGAGTATTTGCAAAGGTTGTTATATAGAAAATAGAGTAAGGGAGCTTGGTCAAGGACATTATGCTAGATAAACGATCATTTGTCAAAAATGAGGGACTTTTTTTTTCCTTTTTGGTGGCCCCTCAGAAAAATATAATTATGATTTTGAACTGAAAAAAATCAATTATTCAAGCTTTACGGCCAGTTGTAGGTACTAATATTTAAACCGTGGTTCAGCCTTTGTTCAAGATTTTAATCCATCATTTTCGGATGGTTCAGTTTCAAGTATGTATTAATATACAATTATAGTTACATGCTTAAACCATGGTTGAACCTCACTTAATCCGCCGAAATTCGTGGGTTAAGATATTGAACCAAGTCTGAACCGGAGTTTAAATATGTGTACTATTTTTCTGGAGAAAACTGTGTTATCGGTGGTACCAATTACAAATTTTTTAACGATAGTTTGTATGGAAATGAATGTCAATTTTTCTCTACAATGGTGTCAATTTTTCGTCCAATTTTTGAGATTTGATAAAACTTCATATTATTAATCAAGTTCTTAAGCCAAGGGTTAAATGGTTAAATGCATCAACGAGATATACAATTTTATTAAATAATTGCAGCTATAAATTAGTATAAAACACAAGATGGGTTTTCCCAAACAAAATTGAAGAAGAAATCAAAACTTTTGTTCAACACAATATCAACCCCTGTTTGAATTCTGTGATTAACTTGCTTGTTAAAGTGACTCAATTTTATTAATTTTATTCCAATCAATCGAGTCATAAATACAATTTTTATTACCCAAGCTTAACACAATATAGAAGAAAAATTATCCTAGAAAGCAATTAAATGCACCCTTGCCAAATTTCAATAAATAACAATTTTATAATCAAAATTTGCAATATGTTGCTACACAGCAACCACCCTAAACTATAAGGAAGTTTGCCCTCCTAGTATTTTACCCATATCACCAAACAAATAACATAATTTCCAAACGAAATTGTTACCTACATAACAAATCACCATTGTAGAATCTCACTAAAAAGGGTTAGAGTTTTTGAGGTTTTCCGTTTTTCACGCATTGATCGAGTTAAAGAGAGTTGTGAGATGTCACACCTAAACTTAACGAACCTCGTCTAAAACACCATCATCATAAATGTCAGGTGAAATTATTATGTCAGATTTTTCCCTTCCCAGAGAAAAAAAAACTTCCTTATTTATATTGCTCCTTTCAAATGCAAAAACACACAGAGTCTGGGTATGAACATATATTCGGGAATTACTGGGAAGAAGAAATTAAATTAGGTACTTAGGCGTCAGACTTATGAGTTCCTCAACAGAGGACAACCAAAATGTTCTATGGCATGTGTGTATGGCAGGCATCTTGTTATATAGAGTGTGTATAATTTTTGTTTGGTATGTATTTATTTCGTCAGTGCAGAGGGCTCCAGTGTCAATAAATCCCAACAAATGTAAAAGCTAGAGCACACAAACACAAAATTATACAATAATCATACAAGCTCAGATGTAACCATGACACATCAGAGTAAGATTTCTTAAAGAACACATCAGCAGATACGAGTCCTTGTTTGGCAGTAATTACTCTCAAACTTTGTGATTATATTATACTTGTGGGTAGGTAGAGTGTTGCCATAATAACTATAAATTATGTGAAGTTAAATAGAACTTCATATACCCTTAACGTGCAACAGACACATGTTTAAACTGTTTTCTTGTGTTTAATGGATTTCAAAATTATATTAATTACGTACAAAAAAAGTAGTGGCCACATATGACTATCTTGAGGTACCTTGATATTTGAGTTAGCTTTTCATTTTCAATTATTATTAATTTTTTGAAAGCCCCAATGGCAACTCTTCGTACGTCCTTTAGAGCGTAGGTCTTTCATCACTGTCCTGCATGTTGCTCCCCTCGAAACAACCACCAGTACCAAACAGCGGTTTCCCTTTAGTAATATAAGAACCAGGGAAGGAAGATTGGGTGTCTTGAATATTTGTGACACACAGATGACTCGTTATCTAAAACTTATTTGCAATAAATTTCGGCACGGCTCATAAAAATCCTGATGCTTTCGTGTTTCGTGTTATATATTCTTTCGTTTACTGAGGGTTGATAGAAATGCTTGGCTTTATTATTTGATTCCACTCAGGAAATCAAATGAAGCAACCACTACCACAGACACATCACCATCACCATCACCACAATCATCCAATGTTGCAGCATTTTTCACCCGAGTGTCTTCTTATAATATTTGCATCACAGATTCAGCACCAAAGATCCTTAGGCCTAACGATTTACGAAATACTAACAAAAAAAAATGCCAGAAGACTTAATGGGAAGTAATGATCTTAATTTATGATTGTTTGAGATTTGGTTTTTAGATGTATACCTACCTATACCTTCAAAGCTTCATCTTCACCCTCAAGGTAATAGTCAATCACCTAACGCACTCTGGATGGATGGAATATAATTTTCATTAGAATTAACGACAACGACCAATGCTGATGTGCGATGGTTTCATCTAAATCTTGGGTTTTTACACTATGTATATCTACATACTTTTATATGCTGCTATTCTTTGTTATACCTGAAACGGGCTGAATATAAAGACTAATTTATTGGCAATAAGAAGGCCAGTCTAATAGAATGGACAGGATCAAAATTCTTCGTTTTTATACCAAACGAATGAAGTGAAGGTAATGAGTCCCTTGGTAAAAAGGATATTCTTAAACATATATATATCCAATATACCATCACCTGTGATATATACCAAAAAGATTCAAAGGAAAAACCAACAAAAATTTATTGTTTTAGGTAAGGTTAAGGTACTTCTTCGATGTTTTAGCAGGTTTCTTATTTGGATTTCAGGTGCGGACTTGAGTTAATTTTTTGCCATCGATTTTATTTTTATTTTGCCAAACTCTATTTTCGTTCGGAATTAACATGAAAATCATATATTATCAATTATAAACATCATCTGAAACGTATTGATAAAAGTTAGGTTAACGAAATGTCAAAATGGACGAATATTCGTTAAGTCCTAATTCGGTCTCATGTGAGTATTTTTTTTAACTCAATTGACAACCATTCCTGTGTCGTTAGTTTTAGGTCCGTAGAAATGGAGTTTACTCCATATATCCATGAAAAAAAAAAATTTTCAAGCTGGGGAACTCTTAAGACGACAATAAAATTTTACGAGACTGCGAGACCGTTTTTAATCACAACGACAAAAAATAGTATTTCCGTTTCTAACTTTCAATAAAAGCTTTAAAGCTTTCTCGCCGTCATGGATATTTAAAGTCAGCGGTGCAAATAATTAAACCTTAGTTCAGCATTGGTTTAAAATGTTAGTCATGGTTCAGATATATAATATGGTTCTAAGTTCATTCCTGAACCTGAACAATTGTTAATCTTTAGTTAATTCGCCGATGGGTTCAAATCTTTATTTAAAATAATCCCGGTTTAAATATTGGTACAACTCTCTTAAATGTTTGAGGGACACTTGTTACAAATATTTGATCCGTGGTTTAGCTATTTTAACTCACCGATTTCAGTGGATTAACTGAAGTTCAAAACTGTGGTTCAAGCTATTATAATTTTCAAACTTGAACCATCGTATAACTTGAGTTCAACCACAGGATTTGAGAGTTAAAATTGCTAAAGCACGGATCAAATATTTGAACAACCTGTGTGCAATTGACCCTGAATGTTACAACGAGAACTCTACTGTATCTACGTTTTCCACTCTTCAATATTTTAAGCTGCTTAACGTCCCAGTGTATTTCCTTTTTTAAATCCGACCCTGAATACACAAATTAATTCTCCAAAAAAAAAAAAAAAACAACACAAATTAACCAGCAACAACTTACGAGACTTACTTTCGAAGGAATTATCCATCGTCGCACCTAACCCCACTTAAACTTATATTCATCGATATTTTGCGTGCAGTATGGAGACGACTAGAGAGTTAAGAAGAGAATCGTCCACCGCCCGCCCACCAATAAAAAAAACACTATTGGGCATTAATTATGATTACCGTCACGTTTTATGAGACATTGACTGTACTTTATGACACCCATCCAAGTATTGCCATCATGAATTCGTAAGGATAACGAATATTGACATATAAAACGAAGAAAGGCTACTACACAACACACAGGTGTCCCTAGTCTGTATCTTATGGCCTTTCATACACATTATATCCCAAACAAATATGTATCTAAAAAAAAATATTTACAAAAACGGACATAGAATTGACCAGCCGTTATAGAGGTGACCGTAGCAATATCATTTGCCATTGAATATTAGAAAAGATATCTTCTCATTATCCTTTGCAGAATAATGTCTGTTAATATCCAATGAAATTGCTATCCTTTCGAATGATCCTATTTGAATCTTGATTTCATATTGTAAATCTCTGTTAAAAATGATGTGGTTAACCACACACAAACACAATCACACATACAGAAGTTGGAAATAGAAAAGAAGAAAATCGCATTCAAATTTCAATTATACCAAAAATTAATGTCGCTTTCATAAAATGCACTTTGCAAAGTGGCAACCCCAAAAGTAACAAAAACTTCTCAATTTCACTTTAAAGAAATTGCAATGAGATTGGTAATTTTTTTTTTTGAGTTTTAATTTTTCAACGAAATCTTTGTTCTTTATTTTTTTTGTGTGTGTTTCCGTTTTACTAATTTCCAAATCAGCAGCGTTGTGTTGGTCACATTTTAAATACAATTTTTGGTAATAACACTAAGCGTGATGGCGTGATGCGGAAGTCCTTTATTGCAAATGGCGTTTGGTGTAGTTTTACTTAAACCAAAAATAAAAAAAAAATAGGTAATTACCCTAAGGAGCAAAACAATTCCAATTAAGAGGCTACGGGGAGCGAGATACATACATATATACAAAACATAGTGATGAAAAAACAAGAAAGAACAAAAAAAAAACAAACAAAGTGTCATTGCATTAGCTAATTGGGAGACGATAAGAAAAGGGATGCTTTTGAATTTTGAAGACGTACGATACGAGTGTATGAGTATTGTGTGGTTTTCTCTGGGTGTTGTGATGTGGTTATTTTTTCGATTTTTTATTGGTTGGGGTTCCACTTAAAACAAATTACATTTAAGATTACAATTTGGATATTCCTATTGAATTTTTAAAATAATTAAAGGATGATTTGATTTGATTTACCTAAGTTGGCAACTTTATAAATTAGACAGCTGTCAAATTAGGTTTGTATGTTATGACAAATTCACACGAGTGCTAAAATGCCGCCATTATTTCTGCCATCGTTCAGTCATTTAATGAGAAATAATAGCTATACACAATGGTGAAAAATATGTCAAACGATTTGCCAGTCGTGTTAAGCTAGCATAATTGTTTTATGCTGAGTTTCCAACAGGTGGTGGTGTCAGATGCGTGTAGTGTGTCTTAGGCGCTTAGCTTATCCCGTAGGGAATAAAATTTGATTGCATTTAACAGCTGAATCTTTTAGACAAGAATATCGCTTAGTGCAATTTCCTTCGGGACTTTAATATAATGCCTTGATATCGAACTCATGTAGTTTGTGATAGAAAAAAAGTGAATCACAGACGCCATTTTTGATAAAGAAAAATTTCCCCACAAGAGTTTATTTAATTTAATTTTTTCACACAATTTTATTCTGCTGGTGTAAATGTTACTTGATTTCTAAAAAAATAATGTACCTACTGGAACACAAAATGGTAATAATCAAAAAAATTAAATAAACTCTCAGAAGTCTCCATGTACTTACAATGATAAGAATATACTTTTTGCTTAATCAAAAATGGCGGCTGGATTCAATTCTTCTTGCGAAGTTATATATAAATTATGGAAAACACAAAATCACTTTCAAAGAGCGCAACAAATTATAGTTGTCCTTGTCTGTCATTTGACGTTTAAGTTTAGTCCATTGTGTGTTTTGTGTCATGCATTGTGGAGTAGGTAATGTGTCATAATCGATCTTGTTTTGAGATCGTCATATCATCAACTGACTGAACTGAAATAAAAGCAAAACGCACAGTTTGGATTAGAGGACGCTTGCTTGATTAGTGGACACAGTTGATGCCAAAACTGAAATAAAAGCAAAACGCACAGTTTGGATTAGAGGACGCTTGCTTGATTAGTGGACACAGTTGATGCCAAAACACACCACAACTCAACAGTAGAGCTGAAGGTAAATTTACAGTGCATTAATACAGTAATTTGAATTACTTACATTTAAAAATTGAAAAAAAAAACTTACAAATTTCGAAGTTAAAATTTTGACAGGTTGCCAGTTTTTGATTTGGAAGAACTTTATTTAAAAAAACAATGAATATTATATACACTATTCTCATTATATTAGCAAAATGTTTGGCTGATTCAGAATTTATTATGACCCTAACCAAATATAAAAATAATCCAAAACTGATTTAGCATTCAGTTTCAAATGTTTCTATATATTTATTTACTTAATTGATTCACAATGTTCGAATACCCACCCACATAAAACACAAAAGCCCCTAAAACACTACACAAAGGACAATAAAATAAGACACATGGACTACGTATTAGAGGGATGAACATTACAACAATAAGAGAATCTACATATATATATATATGCCAACTTGATGCAATATGGGGTGCAGTTGCACTTATGCATATATAGAGCACTTCAGTCTGCATATAAAACAACAACATTGTGGAATGAGATAGAGAGAAACCAGGTTAGAGCAAACCTCATGGATTTAAATCCGTATCGATATCCGCATGTTACGAATTAGATTTACGATTTTGTATGACATCATTAATCAAGCGGTTGATTGGTGATCCTGTTTTTGTTAATTAATACAATAATATATTGTCTAACTGTGGTGCAATTTGTTATGCGTACATTGTGTACCTATACTAGACTAAACTGACTATATAGGCATAATATTCAAAGAACCAGAGTGTCCTTAAGTTTCTTGACAAAAATGCTTCTAGGGCAATGTATCATTTTGTTGTACGAGTCGAGTATGTAGGGATTGGTATTGACTTCTCGAATTTGGGAGAATTTATTTGTTTGCAAAGCAAAACAAAACAAAAAACAGGATTTAGTGCTTTGACTTTGACTTTTCAATGAATTTGCATAAGAAAACCCCTAAAACGTTGTTGCCTTAGATACTATTCATAATTCTCCTAAATTTTTTCCTGTGTTCTATAGGATTTCCAAACAGAAATTGCATTTTAAATTTCACACCATTTTTTTTTACCGTCAACTGTCATTAAACAGTCAAATAAATTGGGATGATTGTTAAACCAATTTTAATAACATTTAAACGTTTCGTGTTGACTTTTTTGTATAAAATTTTGGAATAAATATAATGCATTCTGTTTAAAATTCTTTAATCCTTTCCCAGCTGCACTTCCAAACCAACCTCGCTCATTCCAGATTTCATTTAGCATAGAGAAGTATTTAAGTGAACATCCTTTCGCTATAATAAACTGTTAGATTTGATTGTCAAGCCAACGAAATCCAACAACAAAATATTTCAAATAACACCAAAATGTCTTACTCTCAGAAATTATCAGAAATAAACAACTTGAAGCTCTTCCGAAACAGGCGCGTAAACTTTAATTAAAACTTTCCCATCGCACTGCCACTATATGGAGTAAGGACAGCAGCAAAACGAACCAAAACCAACCCATTCCTGCATATATCCTCCTAACCTCGCAAGACAAATCCTCACAATTTAATAAAATTGCAAAAATTAAGAAAAACGACGGACGGACGAACGGACAACATTTATTATTGAACTAAAAGAGCTAACGGTAATCAAGCTTGTTACAACCAAGAGTTCTGCTCAGCTCAAAAATAATGCAAATATGTCTAGGTTTTGCTAGGAAAGGTCCAATCTAGGGACTAACATAGCTTTCATAATTATTGAAGACGCTAGGATGGGTCAAGTTTTATATGAAACTGGCTTTGACGTTCTGGTTGGTATGGTGGCGCGGCGGAGCCTTCAGATTCCAGAGGCGTCGACTCTGCTGCCTTTACTTCTTGGATGATGTGCGGATTCTAAATTGAAAGTTATACGCCTATGTAACCAATTACAATGCAAAGCCAGGAAAGAAAGTACACCAGACAGTGGAGTATTTACAAACAAAAAGTGGACGAAAATGGTTTTTTTGTTTTTGAAAGAAGAATGATATTTATTTTTTTAAACACATTTTTATTTAAACGACATCATAGTTTTTTGGACAACAAAACGTCAAATTGGACAAAAAACCGTTTAGTTGTCAAAAAATATCTATTTCATATAGGTACTGGGCTAAATTTCGCAAGTAGTGAGTGAGCTTTATCTGAGAGATATGGGAATTTCTTTAATGTTCAAAGTTGTGAAGTCGTCTGCAGGTATTAGAAATGTATTACTTGGTTGAAAGATATTTTTTTGACAGTTTTAGATAAAAATGAAAAAAAAATGGTTAATTGCCTTTTTGGCAATTTCTTATTGTGAATAGATCTTCTTACCACGCAGCAGCTTGTCAAGCATTCCCGTGAGTAGTTTAAGCGAAGGAAACGAGTAGCAGAACTGCCAACAGCCCATATGAAGTGCCACCACAATCAAACTAAGGAAAAAATTCGACAAGTCAATTCTGCGAAATATAATCCAAGCATACCTGTCAAACTGGTTCCTTTATATGCGGGGAATAATGATACATTTCGCAGATCCATATAAAAGTCAGTAAGAACACCACCGATGACAAGCAGGTCTTTGATCCCGAGAAAGGACTAGGGAAGGAAACTCTAAAGATTTTCATTAGAAATATTCTTCTACTCTAGTAAGAACCTAATTTTTGCCATTTTTTTTTGTATATTTGTAAATGGAATTCGCGGCCAACTTTTCAATTCATATACCCCGCTGTGCGTCAGTCAGTGAATTGGAACTTAATCCACTGTCAGTGAGAAGGAGGCCAGCTACATACCCAACCCTAACCCTAAACCGGGGTGTGAGGCAGTGCAAAGCTTAAATACACAAATTTATTGGTTAATAAAAATAAATTTAAATACTTTTCTTCCCTTTGGCTGGCTGGGGCTGTAATTTTCTTTTTCGTTCTGTCCTATTCCTTATCGTTTTCATTCTTCTTTTCCAACAATTCACCCCAAATACTCAAGGCTGGAGGTTACTATATATGTATAGCATGTAAACTAGCCGCGTGTTTACATTTCTTCAAAAAAAAAAAAAAAAAAACACCCCCGTATCCCAGTGCCGCGCCGGTTAGTTAACCTGATTTGTTAAGCAGGAGTTTTTTCGGTTCATTTTCCACGTGTTTCGTGCGGCGCTCCTGACTTGCTCCTGACTTGCTCCTGGTTTTTAATTTCAATAAATTTTCCCAGCTCTCCCCCCGGCCGAGTTTCGTTGAGGTGCTAGCTGCTGTGGTGTGTTACAAGGAAAAAAAAGATGATTTTTGATGAGAGGTCGAGAAGGAAAAGTTGTTTCTGTTTCCGGAAATACTTTCATCCATCCGCCATTTTATTATTCGTCGTCGTCGACGACTACGACGACGTAGTCACCACCGTCATCGTCTTCGGCCATTAAGCGTGAGAAATGAATATTGAATGAATGGCCGACAAGTTTAGAACCAAAATTTATGGTAAATTGGATCTTTTTTGAATTTTTTTTTCTGCGTTTGTTTCGTTTTTAATTTTATTTATGCATCAAATTAAAAATTACAACAAAATATGCTAGAAGGAAGGATGTGTCGTTTGGACTTAACTTTTAATTTTCATAAATTCTTGTTAAGTGTTTTTTTTTTCGTTAAATATTTTATTTTGGCGGAACTTGGAAGGTGTTTTTCTTTGTTTATTTTTTTTTATTTTTTATCATGATGATGAAAGAGAAGGGTCCATGATTATAGAGCCAATATGGATGGACGATTGTTTGTTTTTTGTTTTTGTTCAATCCAATTATAATAACTTTTGTTTAATGTCGCGTTTTGAATTTAATTTGAATTAATGTTAAACGTTTTTTTTTTGTTGGTTTATTTGGAAAACTTTTATATTAATATTTAAACATGTTTATTTTTATGAAAAAGTTTACTTTGTTTTGTTAAATTTATTTTATTTTTATACGTTAAACTTTAACCATATTTTGGAGCTATTTGACTTTTTGATTAAAAAATGTTGCATACAAATCTTAAGCCATGTGAATGTTGAGTTGTGTTAAATAAAAAAAAAAAAACAACATTCATTATTCCATTATTGGTCTAATTACTTGCTGTCGTCCATTTAAAATTGTCTTCTTTGTTTTAACAAATAAATTTGTACATATTCCAAAAAATTGTCATTAGAAGTTTAATAGCAGTCGTGGGTTACTTGTCCATTTTGTATTCACTGCAGTATAGATTTCTGACATATTCCATATTAGTATTTGACAGCGGACATTTTGCTGAGCTACATATCAACTTACAAATAAAACACGTCTAGCACCTGCACTCAAAAACTGTCATCGGGCAAATAATCAGAACTTCAAACAAGAAACGAGACGAAAATATTTTCAGTAGACCACTATGATTGTTGCTCACAAAAATATTTACCTTATATGTAATTCCTTAAAAGTAATTTTTTTATCGAAAAAGAAGTGTCAAATTTGCGCAAAAAGCACCAACAAATTTCTTAAATAAAATGTTTCGAAAATTGATAAAATGACTTCTTTCAAATTCTTAATTGCATTCTCAATAAACCGAACCTGAATTTTTCTTTTAATCCAAAATATATGTAAGTAAGAAGATAATGCATTCTGACTTGATTAAAAAAACTTTGTTAAGCTATTCGTGAAGAAACACACTGATATTTAATTAATGGACTTTCAATATCAACAGGAGTTCTGCAACATAACACTCTTGTTACGCTAATCCTC
The DNA here is from genome assembly GCA_910595825.1 of Philhelius pedissequus. Classification (NCBI taxonomy): domain Eukaryota; kingdom Metazoa; phylum Arthropoda; class Insecta; order Diptera; family Syrphidae; genus Philhelius; species Philhelius pedissequus. The sequence goes on along the minus strand of OU343161.1, from coordinate 243,680,358 downwards.
AAAAAAAAAAAAAAAATAAGAAAAAAACAATCCCTTACATCATCACCATGACTTGGCGTATAGTTTGACTCTAAATCCTTCTTGCTTCTAAAACAGAGATTATATATCACTTAAACTTTCCACCAAAAGCGATCCCAAACAAAACTTCTCCAGAAAACACATTCCACAAGCAAATCCAAATCGAAATCCAAACATTTGTGTCCTCGCAGTTTCGCACAAATCCACGACACACCATACAACTTCAAAGAAAAGTCCTTCCCATATATATAGAGTAGGTTAGATGCGGTGGATACAGATGAAGGTACCATCCCTTTCCCGTCTGTCCGGGTGTCCCGGAAACAAAACTTTTAAATCTTCGCTCTAGCGCGAGTATTTTACAATTATGGCGTGAACAGGAAAACGGATTCCAATTGGAGCGAAGTCGGTAAACGAGAGATCCTTACGAAAGGAAGAAGAACAACTTGGACTCTGAAAAACAAAAATAAGAACCGCACCCTTTATGCCATTGCCTGAGTTCGGTTGGTGTCGCTAAAAATGCAACGACGTATAGTGGCCGCCTATAATTTACTACATCACATCCCTCCCACACAAAAATATATATGTATATATCCTTACGGGTCCCATATGAAGGATTACTCCAAACTAGGATTGAGGCATTTCTTATGGGGTATTTCTGGAGTTGGGAGGAAACTATTATAACCCTTTACCATCACCATCGCCCTGCATGCACATACAGCGACACCTATCTTGGGCAAAAATCGAAATATAAGATTTTGCTTGTACATTAAATACTGTAAAGAGGTTTTGGCAGTTTTAGGGTGGGTGGGGAATGGGGACCAATGGTGGGATTGTGTAATCTACAGTTAGCTGGGATTTATGAGCGAGATGGTGCGGCGCGGAGGTGGGATGACTTTTTCGCAGAGATTTACCGTTTTATACTTGACATTTCCAAAAGTTTAAGTTTTAATTTATGACACCACTTCTATTACATACTACACAGCAGCTAAAAAGGCTCAGCCAATACAATATACATTCATACACACTCACCGAGATATACATATATATATACTAGAAACATAAAAAGATACTACACTCAGGGTCGAACTATCAATAAGTCAAAGAAGGTAACAGCTCTTACCTAATAGATGAAAACTAGCTCAAAATCGTGGTCTGTGCTCAGCTTAAGTCTCTTATAGCATGACATCTGACGCAGTGATTTTATTTGAGACTTTTAAAAAGATCTTAAATGTTAGTAATTTGAGCTTGAATTTGTGGTTGTAAAATGTGCTCTTTGATCTGTGCTCAGTTTATAATTCAACTGGTTTTTGTTTCTAATTGTAGAATTAAAAAAATCGAGTGATTATGAACTGAGCTAAAATCTTAGCAAAGTTTCAAAAAGTGAGCAATAAAGTGAGCTAGTCTAAATCTAGGTACTAAGATATATAAAGTTTTTTTTTTGTAATCTATAAGCCAGATTTAGCTCAAAAGGAAGCTGCTCGAAAATTGAGCTATATAGAAATTTATAGAAATTTAGAAGATGATGTTCAGAAGTCAGAATATTTGGAACTCAAATTCAAATACAATTTCGACCTCTAAGAGAACAATTACTTTAGTTCTTTAGAAGAAGCCGATTATAATCAGAACTCTTCGATTTAATTATAAAATACACACTTGGAAATACACACCTAACTGTCACATGACTAGAAATCTGACAAATCGCAGGCAAAATGACATGAAGTTGGCTGCGTTCAGCTTTTTGCACCATTAGCATGGTTTATTCTGAACTCATAGAACGCGCTATCTTCATGTACAAAAAAGAAACACATATGTTTTTGACAACTCAGCGTTGTTTGTTTGAAGTTTATTCAAAAATTGAATTAAAAACATTTGTAAAATAATTTTTCAATAAATGGGCCCTTTTCAAAATAAATTCTTTTTAAAACTCTAAATTACTTATTTCAACCCTGAATAAAATGGATAAAATATATAGATATTCATCCATCTAAGAGATATAGAATGGTAACGTTCAGTTCAGTTCAGCATTCAAAGAATGTGAGGAGTTAGTTCTTCGTTTCGTCGTCGTCCTTCTCTTTTTTGCCAGAAGGCATTTTTGTCTTTGTACATATTTATATATACGATACCCGTTAAGCGCATTGTAAATCCTCAAGAATACTTCAACTTCAACAACAACGACAACGCCAAACGATGCGATATTTAACTTAACAAAACCTGAGAGGTCCTTCTTCGTCCTTCTGCTGCATAGCATATAACCTATTTCTTATTATTCGTGACTGTGTTTATGTGTATGTGTGTGTGTACAAGTGCGGGCTTATTTTTGATTTGCTATTGCAGATATCCACAGGAGTTTTTGCGAATATCACAAGCTTATAGCTTGATTGCCAAAATCATAGTAAAAGAAACAGTTAATGCTAACGATTGTCGTCCTTGTCGACGTTTGTCGTTGTTCGTTTTTCATTGTCGGTGGCGCGGCGTCGACATAACTTCCATAAGGAGAGAAATGGTTGAAAAGTTTCACACGAAACAAAATGAGACAAACGAAAGAAAGCGTTAGAAATATATGGGCGCTATGGCAAATAACTCCCCAAAAATTCGTTCAGAGCCGGAAGTCTCAAGTTGGTGGCGCTGCTGATGACACTGGCATTTCACCGGATGTTGCCTGAGTTCTTCTGATGGAAGTTTACGGGTTTATTTAAACGATTGTAATTAAGATATTATAACAAAAAAATCATTCGCAATGGATAGAGAAAGATTATGGTATACGAGTATGTATGTATTTTCTGTTTATCTTAGAAGTGGGCGTTTGATGTCTCAAACTTACAATCACCAATGGAATACGAGGATTTTGACTGAATTTTTCCTTATATTGTTTGATGAATTTCCTTTTAAATTTTAGATATCGTTGTTTGTTGAGCTAAATGATGGAAGGCACTTTTTTGTTGGTTTTACATATTCAAATGTGTGATTTTGTAAATTACTCTAGAGCTCGAATGACAGAACAAATAAATTCTAAGATATATTGGTTTCATACTAATCGTAATGTGTATTAGCATGACAATGCCGAATTTACAATTTGCTAATTTTAAATTTAAATAAGTTAAGATTGAGTCACTTTTTATCCAGTCTCCCAATGAACCAATTTTAAATAAAAACCTGTTAAACAGGTCTAAACAAAAATGACAGTTCGTTTAAGAATACTAAGCAAACATACCTTTTTGACGTTTATAAGTGTCATATGCTATTAGGATGATTTTTTCGTTGAGTTTACAGTTTATAAGATTTAAAATTGATTTCTTTTTAGGTTTTTCTAATTTTATTTGTTATAACGACTTTTTTTTTTAATTTTGGAATTATAATATTATAGCTACGTGTATGGGAATCACAAACCAAAGACAATTTCTTTTTGAAAAAAAAAACGGCAAACGGTTTCGTTAAAATCATTTTAAGCGCATGTATGAATTTTAATCAAAATCGTTTTAGCGGAAACATAATAAAGAATTGATTCAGCGTAAAATCACGGAATTTTCAATTTGATTCATGTAATTCTTCCTCCATCAAATAAATTCTTATATCATGAAATAAAAGTTCAAGTCTTGATTTCAACTAATTTTTGTATGAATGTTTGTTTTTTTTTGTGCGGAATTGAAGGGTTCGCCTTGAACTAACGACCCTGCTATAAAGACTGATTTCTGCAGAAAAACAAAACCTGTTATAGCTTTATGTACGCCCATTTGAAACGACAAAATTCAAAACACAATATTTATGTATTCCTGACAATTCCTTTTCTCTTGGAAATAACATTTTATTCAAACATTGAATGAATTTGATTTATTTGGATGTCCACCTTCTGGACCGCAATAGTAAATCCTTTTATAAGTTTTATCTATGTGTGTGGTTATGGTGTGCTTTAAAAATAAAATAGAATTTTCTATTTTTTGGTTGGAGTCGCAGAAGAGGAAGAAGAAGAAACAGGATAAAACCGATTGATTTATTTTGACAACACCATAGAGTCAGAGTTATGCTTTTTGTCTTTGCTTTGAAAAGATTCAACCATCATTCCCACTTGGCCCCCGACCCTCTAAATGCAATAGCCACTTTTTGGGACAGCAATGGGACCTCCTCATCTACTCGTACCTAAAACCATCTGTTTGTATGTGGGTGTGTGAGTGTGCAGAAATGAATTTCTCTAATATTTTATTTCACATCTTTCTTATTTTAATCCTTGTCCGCCCTGAGGCCAGAAGTGTAGACCGCTGCGATGGCTATGGCTTGTGCTATGATGCCAGCGACTACGACGACGAAGATGACGACGACGGAAACGAGGGCAGCGGGTTCGAGAAAAAGGACATGACAATAAATGGTTCGTTAATTACCACTAGGCGAATAAATTATTATTTTTAAGAGCCAGAGAATAGAAGAGAGAAGATCACGCTCTGAGTCCCTCTGAAACAATTTTAAAATTCTGACTAGCCTGCCAAAGGAGCAAAGTTTGTGTGTGTATAGAATGAAAGGACCAACACACATAGAGCCACACGATAAAAATAAAAAAAATAAAAGATGAATGACTGTTATGGCAGATCCTACACTCAAAGAAAAAAAATATCAAATATCCTACAATATGGATTAAATAAGTTTTTTTAATTATTCTTTAAGTGCTCCAAGGAATCAAAATTTACTAAAAGCTACTGAAATGGTGACTTTCAATCTTTTGTTATAGAGATTCAATGACACAGTGCTCCATCTTGCAACTCTTAGGAACTGCATACCAAAATTAATTTTGGATTAATTTTTGACTACGCCATCGCCATCCCCTGGAAATCTACTCTTTTGACAGTTCTAGATGGTGGTTCCATTGCACGTAGTGTTTTGTTCGCATATTCTACATTTCTCAATTTGGATCATCCCTTTTTAAATATTGTTATCTGCCTTTTAGGATGAGTTCGGTGAAAATATTCCCAAAATTATAAGCCAACACTTTTTTCCAAAAGCAGGTTCCTATTTCTGACGTTTACATCGATGTTTTGTGGACGAAACTTACCATAAGAATTTCATTTCTTGTATTTTTTTGTTTCTTAAATAATTTCTAAAAAAAAACAATTATTTTCAGAAACATCTAACTCTCAAATACTTTTTATCTAAGTGTATTCTATATTGGATACCTGCTACTGAAGCTACTCCAAGAGTCTATGGGCGACACATGAAACAATACCGCAACAGCAAAACCCCAGCTATACAAGCAGAGCTTCAGAACAGACACTAGAAAATGTACAGGACATTTTTCTTAACTGGCAGCGCGATGGTTTGGTATAAGGAATTAAATGTGAATAAGTTAAATTATTAGTTTGGCCAATCCAGTGGATTGGTTGCTTTTGGTATGGTGCAAGTACAATGTCAACCCTATTGAAATGGAGCCGTACTTCTGAAAGACATAAATTGTCGAGCTTTGTTTGAAAAGTTTTTAGTTTAAATTTATGCTTTTTCTTTCTATTTTTTTTTTGTGTTTTTTTTACAAAATTTTCAAGTTTTAGGTATTATTGAAGGAAAAAAGAAATCGTCAGTAGATGTAGGTGAACAAGTTTTCATTCTTTTTGTTTTGGGAAACACGTCTATTTTATATGATTTTTTGACTTTTCATTAAAATAATAAATCAGTAATTAATTAATCAATAATTTAAAAACTCTTCATAATAATGTTAATTTTAATTTGAACTGAATTGCTTAAACCAGCAGTAAAATAATAACAATGCATACCTGTTTTTTTTACACATCATACTTCATACTTCACACTTAAAACTACTTTGCATTTTTCACTCCTCACCATAGATAAATGGTACCAAGATACGAATCCTCGGGTGTCAACGTACAAAAGTATCCAATTTTGATATTGCTCATTTGTGGTCCCCACTTTATACCTTGCACTTCAAACTTCGCACTTAAGATTTCATACTTCGTTCTTCGAAAATAACACTTCACACTGCGAACTTTACACTTCCCACTTTATGCTTCCCACCATTGTTCGACCTCAGCAATCCAATTCCAAAGTAGTATTCTTGTAATTTCCGTTTTAAAAATAACAAATTACATACAAAACGTGAATTCACAACAATACAAATGCTTCAGATCTCATGTGACTTTGACAGTTTATTTGTTAATTCCACCTGCCATGTAAGAGTAAAAAAAGGTGAAATAGATCTTAAAAAATTGGAGTGGTGAAGTATATTTTTTTTTTAAATCCAAAGACCAAAATAGATAATATACTACGATCGTAGTAAAGTTTAAACTCTTCCCACTTATAATTACATACTACAACTTTATACATCAGCCTTCGCTCTTAAAACTTTAAAGTAGTTCATCCTTTGCAAAATATTTATTACATTTTTTTTAAACTTGGCATCATTGCGAAATATGGCAATTTTTCTCAAATGTTTAATCAAAACCTTTGATGTGCGCAGCTTATGAGAAATTGATAAAAAATGAAATTGTTGTATCGAATGAGCCAAACACAAAAAATATTTAAATTTGTTAAATGGCACACTCACTTCTCCATAAAGTTTGATTAATCCCCAAAATTTTATTTAGACCAATAAATTTTATAAAACACCCCTAATCAACTAACAACACCACTGCATTCTATAAATAGTATTTGTATAATTCTTTAGAGTTTGAATCTTTTGAACTTTAGTTGAACAATTCCAATTCATTCCCATCAGGAGCACATTCATTTAATATATAATAAAATATTACATATATCCTTTTGCACAAACCAAAAACTTAGCCTAATCGTTTGCAAACACAAATAATTCTTCTCTCTTCGCACACTAGAGAATGAAAAATTAAATTTATCCTATACTCCCAGCTCTATGCGATATTTATAAGGTACGTATACTACTAGAAACTCTACTTCTCTTCCTGTCCAGGTCCAGGGCCACGTCCATTCATGCATAACATATCCTCATTCAGATTAAAAAGTACAAAGTGAAATTTTCCCAAAAACCAGGACAAATATTCCACATACGATCTATTTTCTCTTCTTTAACTTTTCAGATACATCAGTATAGATACACTTATATATATATATATATATATGTAGACAGTACTACGTTTATATCCTTTTGCAACCTTTTGAGATAAATAATAATTTAGTGTTGTTGATATGACTTTTGACCATCATTGCCTTCTCGATTCTCATTCTTTGATTCGAAATTTTCATTTTCTACAAAACGAAATAAATCTAACATTTTCTTCTGATTCCCGAACTCCAACCATTTAAATGAATCTTTTATCCTCAAAAAATATCCAAGGACCAAATTGGCAGTTGGGCAAAATATGGTCAGGCTATAGGCTCTTAGACTTAGGTTATAAAGGGCTCCAGTGCGGTGTTTCATATTATTTTAAATTGAATTTTAAGGAATTCAAAAGTGTGTATAGGGTTGAAAAGTCTCCAAAACTAAATTTTCAAAAAAACAAATATTTTGACGGAAAGGTTAGAGAATTTCCCAGAACAAACCTTTTCAAAGATAGTTCGTTTAATTTGTCTATAATTTAACAGTCATTTAAATGCAACTGAATTGCACATGACCAATTAAGAATGAACCAATTTAGAATTAATTCTAAATTTTTGAATTTGGCCCCTCTTAAAATCTACAAATGCGCTTCAGTCTAAAAGGCTTATTCTCTAACACACATGAAGGATCTTGAAAAAAAAATAATTCCGATTGGGCAAATTATTCGATTACTCAGACACACTGAAAGCGGTCTGAGAAGTTAGTGCTTTTGTGAGGCACATGCAATTTTAGGAATTTCAACCTGAGAACCATATAACCACATAACCAAGAGGAAGGAATCCTTTTGATAGAGAGAACGACTCAACTCCAACTCGAACTCTAACGAAGACAAGAGGCGAAATGCAAATGCTTTGGCAAATAATAATAAAAAAAATATTTCAGGCAATGTGTGGACTGAAGACTTTTATGTGTGTATGTGAAAAAAAAATAGAAAACAAAAATTAAACTTAAAAATGGAAAGGAGATTCCTCTAGAGAGTCCTATATGGAAATGATTTTTCATATATTGCCAAAGCAAAACTTCATCTTTCGACTTTGGGAGATGCTTCTGTTGGTAGTTAGTTCTGTGTATGAAGAGACCAGACTTTATATAAAAGGCTGAGATGGTAGTTGAACTTCGCCAATTTGGTATAGTTGGATCAAGTATTTTTATTAAAATCGTTTTTTTTTTTGTTCAATCAGAAAAGGCAGACAATCTGAAAATATTAATCCCAAAATGATGGAAAATATAATGGAAAACTGTTTTTCAAGATTGAAATTCGTATCTCTCCTTGTATCTCTCCGCCCAAATTTTTGGATGAATTCAATTTGACTTCTGAATTAATTTTTTCTCAAAAAATTCGTTGATGTAATTTCAATTGTTTTCCTTCATCCTGTTAAATTTATATTTTTGTATCTTTTATCTCAATCTTTTGAAGACGTTGGGCAATATTCACTAATAATTTTTAAAACATACCCAGCTCTGGATACATTTTCATTAGCTACCTCCGGTGTACCTCAAGGCAGCCTTTTTGGCCCTCTTCTTTTAACTCTTAATATTGCAATGGTCATTCGTTTATCTATCGCTCCAAGTCCAGAGAGGGTTGTAGATCGCTTGAAAAACTGGAGTAAACTGTTACAGATTCCATAACAGGTAGGATTCTTTGCATATCCTGTCACTTTTACTTTCGAAATTATCAATTAAAACTCTCCACGACAGAATACGTTAACAATAAAATAATTTTTTTTTGTTGTTGAAGAAATACACCTTTTGATGAGGTGTTCAGCTTCCTTTTGATAGTAATTTTCATTTGTTCAGTTGTTACATATTCGATTGGCTCTGGATTGGATGAGTAGATACTTTAAGTATTATCCTTAGAATAGAATCCAAGAAGTCAAATGCCGGTGCACAAATAAATGAAGTTTATACTAATGGCACACAGCAAAGAGATACCATCTTTTGCTCTCCCTCAGTCTCTTTCACCTCATCTATTTCTTATTTTGGAAATGTGTGAAAGTTGGGTGAGATATCGAGTAAGGCCTCTGTCTAGAATGGTAGAATGCCATATATAGCAGAAAGGATTTCCTTTGTTTGCCACTTTTGAGTTCATGTTTCTTCTGATTTCAGGGTCCAAGTTTTGGGGTCTTCTTTTTTTTAAATTTATTTATATGCTACCTCTCGCACATCGTTTGTGGATGGTTTGGTTTTTGGCATGTACGATGTACCTATACCAGCTAGGACTTGTATGTTTGGTTGGATATCCTCTCACATGTCATCGTCGATAATTTTCTTTTAACCGAACATTTTGATGCAAGGGACAACCACATCTCAGAAAAGTTTGTTCATCCACCATCCAGCCGGATAAAGGATTATGAAAGAGAAAGGTCGTCTTTGTACATATATATGTATGTAAGTACGTGTGCAGCACCAGTGTGCGATTTAACGATGATAATATAATGAGGAAAGGGCAATATTTTCAGATAACTTTGGAGACATCTTAAGTCGGTATGAGTAACTCTATTTTAAGGTGGGATGCGTATAGGTATTTGTCCATGTGCATAGCCTTGAGGTAGCGTACATTCCTATACTTATCTAACTACCTAAACCATCAGGAAAGGGATTAATAAATATTCTATTTCTATATCTAGCTAGAGCGGATGTCCTTTTTATGACTTCGTATCGGGATTTTCGATGTTTGGTGGTTTACACTTTGGGGCGTCGTCTTAAATTTAACACTTCTGATATATAAGTAATTCATATATAGGTACGAGAATGTAGGTATGTCCCTTGCCAAAAGTCTGTCGAAAAAGGGAAATGATAAATTTTTGTCAGAATAGAAGATATGAAGTTTATTCATAATTGCTTAATGGGCAATATGTATAGGTATATGCAGGATTTATTTTGATATCGGGACAATTCTAAAGGTTATCGGTGTAAGGGATAATTTTTGTTGGAAATCAAAGCCAATAAAAGTCGCAAGCTTTAATTAAAAATAATTCAACTTTGGACGTACTTCACCTGAACTTAATAAATAATTTCCATGAACACTCGAAAAAAATTTGGAATCTTCCTTGCCTGCATTTAGATTAAGCACTAATTTTTTTCCAGAAATAAAATGAAACTTCTTCTCCTCTTCAGTTTTTCAGGTCCTCAATCAAACGGCACAATAACTATAAGCATACATGTATACAAGAAACTGAAAGGAATTGATACCGACTTGACAAACAATTTGGCCATTACCCATAATACCCATTCGTTGTCTACGAACAAAATATTCAGCCCTATCGAAATATCCATTCGAAAAAAATTCCAAAACGAAAGTCAGATCCGTTCGGAACTCAGTCTGATTCCAAAATATCCGTTGCAGAACAAAATAAAATGAAACATACAATCGCGTTGGTTTTATATATTAGTGAGACCTGATCGGCAATGTTCTGCCCAAAAATCGCAACTTCATACGGATGTCTTTTAGCCAACAACATTTCAAAAATTTGTACTGTTGATTCACTCACGTAGTTTTTTTTCTAAAATGTATTTGTTGTACATTTTTGGAATAGACGACATTTCCAGCTAAATTCCGCAAAAATACAATTCTTCGTCGAAAAAATTCAACTTCATGGCATTACTGGGATGTACGTCACATTTCATCGAAAGATTTGTCCGATGTGTCATTCGGAACGGATAACTCGATAGATCCGATTAGCACTAAAAAAAATCGTTAAATGTGAATTTGAACTTAATTTGAAAATTCAAAAAAAAACAAACATTAGGTATATTCTCTTACAGGCCGACTCCACTGGCCATACAGATGTCTAACATCACAATAACAATCCTATCCACATTTTTACTCACTGGCAGTTTCATGTCATGTCGTTTATTTCCTTTTAACCACTACTTCTTTACTTTTTTCCATCAAACATTTACATTCATCAAAAACCAGACAAAAAAATTACGTGCAAATGAAACGTTAAACGCCAACACCAAAAGCCACTACAAAAAATAAACATACATGAAACGTTAATCTATGGCGAAGCTTTGAACGGCAACAACAACTCATGTCTTGTTCCAAATGTTATTTTTTTCGACATGGAGCTGCATGGGCATACATTTTTGAACTCCAAGTTCATAATTCTGCTATCGCTTATGACTTGCGGCCTGTTAAAATAAAAAAAAACGAACACGTCTAGAAAATGTCATTTAGTTGCCGATTTGACATTGCTAAGTATATCTCTCGCGCTCTAATTTTGCCGCCCATCTCAAGAACTTGCTACAAAAGAATGAGTTGATAAATAACTTAACTCTTGCAAATCCGTCCATCCTTAATTGAGACACATTATTTCCCTTAAGTGGCAGCTTCAATGTTCCATACATGATACAATATAGATTTTCTAGATAATCAACAAAAATCCTCAACAAACCGTCTGTGGTCAGTTTATGTTCTTTTAATGTCATTGTTTTGTTTTGTTCATATTTTTTTTTGTATTTTGTTCTGTTAGAAATCCAAAATCCCTCAAACCATCTCTGGTGTTTCGGCTTTACTGAAAACCGTTGTCACCATCTGCTGCAGCCATTTTCATATTTTATTTCTTGCGCTTCTATCACACTTAACACCACTCTAGTCGTAGGTAGTCATTCTTTTCTACAAAAAAAAAAAAAAAACACCCCCGCACAACAAGAACAAAACAAAAATAAAAACAAAACTGTCCAAATCCGTTTTGTTGTGTTTTGTATCTGAGAAATATATCTGCGTTTTTTTTTTTATTTTTATCTTGAAGCTTTCTCTGAATTACTTCGTCGTAACAGATTTTTCAGTCAGGCAGAATCCTTGATATCTCGCTGGGCTATAGCTTTTGGTCAGAAAAGCAAATGTTCGTAACAACTTACCACTTTTATGCTTGTCCAGAATGTATCTCATAGTCATCGTCGGTCGGCGTCGTCGTTGGCATTGGCGTTGTCGATGGCGATGTCCTTGTCGTCCTCTGTCAGCCGGGGAATAGTACTTACATTTGGCCACTGATGTTAGGGGGTATAATATTGTCATAGTGGCATGTATAAACCGTTAGCTCTCGTCGAACAGATAAATAAGATGACACCGCGTGCGCTGAATGTTTTCATTTAGCCGATGCAGGACGAGAATCGTGGTACAAACAAAAATCAACTACTATGATGATGATGATGATGATGCTTCTATCTCTCTGGGATATCATAGTCCAGTTTGCCAAGCCCTAACCCGTCCTTTGGCCAACAATTCGTTCGTCCTTTCCGCGCGCGCGTTAGATATGCGAAAGAGATTTAGACTTAGAGATGGTGGCAGTTAATTTCAACGACATATCGGTCACATGTTAGCGCGAAATTGAAAACGATTCGTGGGCTAACAATGAGAACGACTCCCACGGGGTATAACAAGGCTCGGCTCGTTGGTTGTGGTGGCGGGTCTTAAGTGATAAAGTATTAGGTGCCAGCACCGGACACACTGAGAGAAAACAACAACAATGACGATGATACAACAAAAAAAAAAACACTTCAGTTCAACAGTAGCTGCAGGTTTTCTTGTTTGGCCCCTGGAAAACACGATCTGCACTCAGATACATCTGTGATGCTGAGTCTATTTATTGAGAAGATAATTTTAGAATTGAAATTGTTTTCAAAATTATTGGTTTTTGACTTTTTTTTTCAATTCAAACGCGGCTGACAACTGCTTCGTTTTTAAAATTGGTTGAAATAAGATTAAAACCACCTGATGGAAATTTATTATCGCAATTTTTTTTGTTCTCGTTTTAAGCACATATATTCATTACATATATAAATATAGGGTGGCTTTATATGCGGGAGTGGCCCAGAGTGAATTTTTCTCGCGGCAATTTTTTGCTGCAAGAAGCAGCACCTAGGTATGTCAAATTCGGATTCGGCTGATTAACAATATGCACATACAGAAATAGTAATTTTATATATTACTCCGAATATACAGGTGCTGAAAATGTATTCCTATATTGTCTATTAAAATCTATAACGTCAAATAGAATAAAAGATATCCATACTTAGCCGTACATACATATATAATAGGGCTTTGAAATAAACTCTTAAGCTACAATTACATCACGGTCAACGTAATCGGTCATCGCATTGACTTTCTGACGTCACCACAAAACTAATATTGACTGCCACTACAACTTCAATGTTTACAGAGTCAATGCTTCAAACGTTGATGATTACACGAATGGCACAAGTCGGTCAATGATGTCCCAAAATGCGATGACGTGCCTTGTATGTCAATGTAATTTTTGTTGACACTCAAAACTTTGACGATCACACGAGTTGACCAAATTCAAAGGCGTGACCCTATGACAGAAGAAAAGCCCGGTAATTTTTCACGTTTTGTTTGAGCAGACATCAGTTTAAGTTGGTAAAAAAATCTCTTAAAGTTAATTTTGAATATTAAAACAAAAAACAAATACAAATGACAAAAAGAAATTTGGATTTAGAAAGCCAGGTGTCAACTTTCCCGTCAACGCATTGACAACATTTTTCGTTGACCATCACACGACGTGACACAAATAGGACATATTTTGACGTCATTTTTACGTTGACCGTCTAATTGCTTTATCTAGAAGAAAATCATTCCCTCTGACTCTCAAGTTAAATTCTTCATACCTACCTACATCAAAATGTAATGTAAATGTACATAAATACAATGTAATGTCTAACTTTTTAATAAAAATAATACGTATACCTATACCTATGTAGACTTATTTGTGGAATAATTAACTGACGACATTAACTGAAAAGAGTTCTATTACAAATAGAGGTATAAGGTATAAGAATTTTTATAATTTGCACTTACTCTATCTGCTGCAATTTTGATTGTCTTATATAGGACAAAAATATCATAAATAAATGTCTTAAGATACATAAGTCTGCGTATCATAAATATTAAAACAACAAATGCATCAGAAGAAAATATCAACGAAGTCTATTAACCATTTTTATTGCCAGTATCGAAACACATATATTTATGTTATTAGGTGCGTTCCCGTACTCCATAAAACTGCGAAAATCTACGAAAAACAGTCAAATCCTGTTCCCGTACTCGAAATTTTCGTAGTTTTTTTTGGAGTACGGGAACAGGATTTGACTGTTTTTCGTAGAAATTCGTATATTTTCGCAGTTTTAAGGAGTACGAACCTATTATTATTCCATCTACATTCACATCCACCATATATTTACAACACAAACAAAATAAAATGCACGACTGAATCACATACGTACTTGCTCTTATGTTCGATCACATTATATGTACAAGATTCTTAGTAGAAATTGCTAAATATATTTTTAAAGTCGTTTTTTACTAAAAACATACAACATTTCTTTAATTTATGTCTGTTCTCTAAAGGAACAAGGTCATCCTGTCATTTATTCCAAAAAAATAAACACTGACCAATCGATCACATTTTAAAACATTTTTTGTTTTAATTGCATGCAACCAACAAACTATCACACATGCCACCACCCACGGCATTCCATTCCATTCCACAGAATAATGAGTGGACCATCGAATTCGCAATGTCTCATCAACTAACTGCATGAAATCAATCATTATTGTGCTTTTTTCGCTGCAAGTTTAGTTACCGGTGAACAGTTCAAAGCGTAGTTCGTTTGTGCATTTGCTCCGCGATCGTATGTTAAAAAATATTTAGTTTTGCAAAAAATTGTCAATTTTCGGTCGTAAATTTATGAAATAATTGTTATTTAAATTGTTTAGTTCAATTTTCCCGAAAAATATTTAGCTTTTCTTTGGTAAAAAGTGTATTTTTCAATAAAATAAAATTCGGTTTTTCCCTATGCATTTTTAGTTACCGTCGCCATTTTTGTTCGTTGCCGTCGCGTCGTTCGTGTCGTGTTCGTGTTGGTATAGGGGTAGTTTGTGTTCGATCTGGTCGTATGAAAAAAAATCGTTAAGTTCAAATTTGAAATCGGGCTTAGAACATTTTTATTTTGCATTTACAACGGGTGTTTTATATTTTAGTGTGTTATTAAAAATCGGTGTCATGTGTTTGGAATGAACTATTATGTCTCTTAGTTTTAAAAGTAATTTCCAAAATCTCGTTTTCTGTTTGTTAATTTGAAAGTTGTAAGTTGCAAGTTTTATTTTTGTTAAATAGTAAAATTGATAAATATATTTAAATTTAATGTTAAATGTTTAATTTCAACATCTTGGTTGTTTGTTTTATGTATGTCCTATATTTAAAATGTGGAGACTTTATTTTTTTTTAAAGTGTTTTAAAGTGTGTTTCTAATTGGCGAAGAAAAAATGAAAGCAAATTATTTGGCATTATTAATCAAAAAAATTGGTAAGTTGTATATTTTGAAATGTACAATATCTTGGCTTGATTTATTAAATTTGAATGTTGTGTTATGTAGGTAGGTAGATCTAATTGTTTATATGATATACATAATTGCCTGTAAATATATAATAATAAATAAAAAGCCATTGAAAATAATATTGCCGGAGGACTTAGGCGATCGGACATTTGGAATATATATAAAGCTACCTAATGAAATAAGTTTTTTTTTGCGTTGTCTCACTACTACGGTACGGATTGTATCGACATTTTTCGTGTCACCGTGCCATGCATGAGCAAAGATTCCGTATCAAAAAAAGTACAATGGTGTCAAATCGGCACATTCGGATTTTGACTCTGTTTTTGTTAGACGAGTTATTTTTTTTTAAATTGTCTTGAATTATAGGGCTGAACTTTCCTTTAGGGGAGCACGAATTTTAGCTCGTGGATACTTTTATTTGTTAGATTTATGCTTAAAACAATAAATACCTATATAACAATTTTAAATTGAGGAAACGTTCATTTCTATGTTAAAGGTACATTTTTATAGTTTTCATTTTTCATACAAAATGTTTGCAAATGATGACTACGGACAAATTTTTTTTTGACAGTTGGTTACCAATCCACAGATGACTGTATGCAACTTCGGTATGGTAAGTGTTGTGGTATATGTGAATTTTTCTTGGGATAATATAAATTGATTTCAAACTACTATTTTTGTTTTTTTTATTATTTCATATCAAATCCTAAAAACAAACTTTGCATACATCCAATCTTTACCCTACCCTAAATCCTATAACTGTGCCAGGCTGCATTCAGAGCTTTTTGTACCTACTTAATTACAGAAAACCTTCACACAAGTAGGTTCTTATCTATACCTACGTTTTGATTAAATGTTTGTACTTGCAATTATAGTTATACTATAAGGCAAGATATGCATTCGTAAAAAAATAAAATGCACGTGGGATTGCACGGACTTGCTCCCATGTTCGATCACATTATATGTAAAAGATTCTTAATGGAAACGGCTAAAAGTATTTTTAAAATTGTTCTTCACTTAATTTTGTATATATAAAAATTCTTAATTTTTTCAAACAAAAAATTGGTATGAACATTTTAAATATTTAATAATATAAACTTAAAAACAAAATTTCAGAAAAAATCGCCCACCCGTTTTCGAAATATTGAATTTTCAAAAAAAAATATTTTTCGAAAATTTTGAAATGTAGCATTATTTAAAATTTGAAGGAGATCCTGTATAAAAATTTTCATCGAAATCCGTTGCGCCGCTTATGAGAAAGTCGAAAATCAATAAAATGGTTGTATGGCAGGCACCGTTAATAACAAAATATTTAAAAAAAAATTTTGGCCAATATGAAGACCATACTCAAATAAGTACACACTATCAAAATCGTTTGAGCCCTTTTCGAGATAAATAAAATTGTAGAAAAAATTGTATGGCAGGTACCCTTATTTTTGGGGCTAAAACAACGATTCAAAAATCTATTTTGGACAATCACCTAAACGCCCAACCACTAAGTTTGAAGAAAATCGGTTCAGCCGTTTAGGCTGTAGATAGTTCTAAAGACAGACAGACGGAATTGCGGGACCCACTTTTTTGGTGTTCCCTATCATCGTAATGTCAACTTTGATTAAAATCTCGAGTCCAATTTTTTTTCCAAATACAAAACTTGGCCTATAGTACCTATATCGAAGTAAGAATTCTATCAAACGTGACATTACGACCATAGAGAAGCCTTAAAAAGTGATCGACAAAAAAATGTCTGCCTGTCTGTCAGTGGTGTCAGTCTGTCCGTATTTACGCATTCCTCGGAGTGGAAATTGAAATTTTATTCTTAGGCATAAATTCAAATTTTTCTCGAAAACGGCTCCAACGATTTTGATGAAAATCGCGGACACATAATTTTATTGAGGGATTATTTTTACCAACAAATCAACAGTTTTCAGTATAGTTTATCTTTTATTTTTACAACATAAGCTATTCCATATAGGAAAATTTCCATT
Organism: Philhelius pedissequus; assembly: GCA_910595825.1. Classification (NCBI taxonomy): domain Eukaryota; kingdom Metazoa; phylum Arthropoda; class Insecta; order Diptera; family Syrphidae; genus Philhelius; species Philhelius pedissequus. The sequence goes on along the minus strand of OU343161.1, from coordinate 243,662,934 downwards.
TACCGGACGCGAAGCTCTTATAACCGGACGGAGCGATTTTTTGTTGAAAACTTTTTAGGAGATTTCCCGGATAACTAATTTAGTGTAATTTTGAAATCGTATGGTTCCCTTTTCTGATTGCACTCAATTATTACACATGTCATTTCCTTTCCTTCTGCTATTATTTTTGGTAGTAATTTGCTTTCTTATTCTTTTTCTTAACCGGAAAGTTCTCATAACCGGATACAAATTGGGCGACCATGACTCTCCGCCTATTAGAGCTTTCACTGTAATTAGGATTTTTTTAAACAATTATTAGCACATAAATAAAAACACCTAATATTGTATAAAGCTTCAAATAAAGTGACGACGCACAAACCGTGCAGACAAAGGACCAAACGAGTACATACGAAATTAAAACGGATATTTTGTGAACTATTCAACTCTTTCTGTCTACAAATACGCTTCAACTTTTTCCCTTCTTTTTCGTCACAAAAAGATCCAACCTCTAAGATAAGTTTTCTTCACAAAAAAACCTAATTAATTTCTAACGAGAGGCGGTTTTGTTCAAAAAAACACATTCCATATTTAATCACAATTATCCCAGCTGTAACCGAAATCAAAAAAGAAAATTATATACTTTTTTTTTTTTGTTTTAATTGAGTTTTTTTGCGACCTTTAGTCCAAATTAATATGCGTTTCGCCCAGGTACTACAGCTGGGCTCATCAGTTAGATGCTCTAGTACCTTTCTCAGACGCAATATGTTAGTCGATAAATAAAATAAAATTTACAGCTTTAAAGCACTGTGAATTATATTCTTCTAGGGGAATTCGGTCGAATTCAGACACCTAGAAAATAATACCCGTGGTCTGGCTTGTTTGTTTTTGCATTTATTCTTAAATTTGAAAATTATATACTGTTTCTGGTGGTTCCGTTAACCTGTAAATTGTTTCGTATCGTGTCTTGTTATAAAAAATCAATTAGGAAAATATTGAAAACAAAAATACTTTTATTTTATGTAATAACGATTTTTTAAATCTAAAAACCAGCATCTAACAAAAAATTTTGGTAACAGTACTACAGATAATTTTTTTCATACAAATAATTTTTTTCCACAAATAACGTATGTCTACGCCTACAAAATTTAAATTTCTTAACACAGCCCTAATAATTTTTGTTTTGTTTTTCGATTTACAATCTATTCATGGATCTGTGCTCTAAGTTAAACTTAAAAATAGGTTGAAAAGTAAATGCGAGTACCTATGTATAATGTCTTGATAATATAAAAATTCTACACGTGACATTGACGTTAATTGAAAGAAAATCTATTACAACTTACACGTGCTTTATTCAATTTAAATTCATGCATGAGTATGTACGCATCCATTATGTAGTTTTATTTTATATATTTTCTTGATTTTTTAAAATGAAAAAAGAGAATAACTTACTAAAAAATGTCTTAAAATGTGCCTGTCTACCATATATACATGTGTAGGTATCTACAAAGGTATATAGTTTATAAAAAAAAAAAACAAATAGGTACATGCGAAAAAAAAAATATCAATGAATTCTTATAAAAAGAAACAAGACCACCCTGTGTTTATATTCTAATAGATTCCACAATATAATCCACCTAACTGCCATCAGCCAACCCATCGATCACATATTTGTCACATTTTTTTTTTAATTGCTTGCAACAACTAAACTAACCCACATGACACCACCCATGACATACCAACAGAGTGCATGGTCGAATTCGCCTTGTCTCATCAACCCGCATACAATCAATCATCATTATTGTGCTTTTTTCGCTGCAAGTTCAATTTTTAGTAGTAGTTGCTGTTACTGGTGAAGAGTTTAAGTATACATTTGCTCCCGCGATCGTTTGTTAAAAATTATTTATTTTTGCAATAAATTCTCAATATTCGGTCGTAAAATTGCGAAATAAATGTTATTAAATATGTTTAGAACATTTTTCGCAAAAAATATTAAGCTTTTCTTAGCTAAAAAGTGTGTTTTCTAAGAAAATAAAATGCCGCATTTACCCTTGAATTTTTAGTTACCATTGTCGCCATTGTTGTTCGTTGTTCGTAGGTAGCCATCGCCTTCGTCGTGTTCGTTTTGGTATGATGGTATTTTTGTGTTGGGTAAGGCTGTTTGAAATGCAATCCTTAAATTCAAATTTAAAATCAAAAAAAGTGTTCGGGTTTAGAGAATTTTATTTTATTTTGTTTCTACAACGAGTGTTTTATTTTAAAATGTTTTCCAAAATCAGTGTGTATCGAGTGACCTATGATTTCTAGTCAATTTGTTTTATTTTATTTTATATATATGTAGCTTTAATTTTGTTCAATTTCAATGGCAAAATTGTTAAATATAATTCAAGCGTTAAATGTTAAATGTGTAATTTCAACATATTGGTTATTTGTTTACGTAATCTTTTAAAAATGTGAAGACTTTATTTTTTTTTAAGTGTTTCAAAGTGTGAGCCTAATTGGCGAAGATAGCAACTTATTTGGAAGGAAGTATATGTATTTCAAAAAATTGGTAAGTTGTATAATTTAAGAGTTTTTTTTTTTAAATATATTATTATTATTTAATATGCAAATTATGTTATTAATCTAAAGATCTCATCCGTCATAGTCTTGGGCGTCCTGACTGTTGTAGACGTTACCCATTGCTACTTAAAATTTTCTATCAAAAGGAACTGCTATGCAACCATTCTATATTCATTTAGTAATTTCGTCTAAAATATAATTTAAAATAAAATCCCTCTGAAAAATGAGACGCACAAGTTTGCTGTCTGCAATCAGCTTTGCCTCTAATTGCTACACCACCGACTATATATTTTTTTTCTCTGTTATTTGGTTCATTCCTACTTAATCCCTTTAATTACTTTCGGTAAGTCGTAAATAAAATAAATTCTTGATAGTGTCCTTATTTGAATGGATTGTTTGCCCGGCTCGCTCTGTCTCTTTGTGAAAACCATTGTATTCATACGAAAAACTATTGTTGGCAAACATAAAACAGACAATTCTACTATTTTTCCGTTTCTTTTCCCTTTTTTTTTGTAAATTCTATAATTCAACAAAAAAGTGGTGAGTTAAATTTACGACAAATTTGGATTTTCTTTGGATTCCCTTTAGAAACACACGCAAATGACTTTTTCTTTGGCAAAAAAACTTGAAACCAAGTCCTTTACTATATAGACCCACATCCAGACAAGACAGCAGGTGAGTTACAAACCAAAAAAAAAAAAAAATATGGCATAAGATTAGAAGCAGGATAGCTGGGAATAGGTATATCTTTATAAGATTACCAATTGCCATAGTTTGTTCTCAAGTTCTCTTTTGATGGTGTCGCAGTCGAAGTCGCAGTTAGAGTCGTCTTTGTGTCGTTTCCTTTTTGAAAACATCTATATAAGAATATCGTCCAGTTTTTAGACCTGGACTACCTAACTAAATCTTTTCTCTTTAACGCTGCTATCAGAATGACAATAAAATTTAACTATGATTATCGTTAAGTTGAATCCGTTTCTTTAATTTACGATGTCACACAAAAAGAAGTCTGATGTTGTAATAGTCCTTATAAAAGGCAGGGTTATGGAGAGTATTATCATTTTAAAACTGAAATTAATAACAAAAGTTTTTGAAGCGATTGTTAAAAATAGCATTGATGATGAGGTACAGTATTTCTATGGATCAGTATGGTTTCGTAAGGGGTAGATCAACTGTAACAAACCTAGCATTATTAGCAAATTTTTGCATCAAAGGTATTGAACGTGGTAACCAGTTTGACGCAGTTTATACTCATTTCTCTAAAGCATTCGATAGAATTCAGCACCATATTTTGTTAAAGAAATTGAATTGCCTAGGCTTTCACTCAAATCTTTTAAGTTGGTTTGAAAATTATTTGACAAGACGTAAACAAAATGTTAAAATTGGAATAGTGGTATCAGAAGAGATCATTAATCGCTCAGGTGTCCCCCAAGAAAGCCATTTTGGACATATTCTTTTCGTATTGTTTATTAATGTCTTCCGTCTAGAATTCGGTATTGTAATTGTTTACTAACCTGAATTGGACTGTCAACGGCTGTCAAAGTGACTTGAATGAAGCCTGAGCTTGGTGTAACGAGAATCGTTTGTTCTTAAATATTGCTAAATGTAAAAGCATTACCTTTACAAGATCGCTTAGTGCAATAAATTATATATACCGTATCGCAGACTCGACGCTTGAATCAGCCAAAAGGACCTTGGAGTTATATTTGATTTGAAATTGTGTTTTGAATTGCACTTAGACTATATAATGTCAAAAGCCAATAAGCTACAGGGTTTCATTATGAGGAACTCTAGGCAATTTTCCTACCCTTACACGGTTAAATCTTTGTTTGTATCTTTAGTACGATCAATTCTTGAGTATGCATGTTGTATATGGTGCCATTTGTATTGAGTGGGAGTAAATCGTTTGGAATCGATTCAAAAAAAATTTTTCAATGTTTGCGATGCGCAAACTTGATTGGGTTGACAATATCTTGCCATCATATGGTGACAGATGTCTGCTGATTAATTTGTAGTCTCTTGAATCTAGACGGAAATATTATTTAATAATGCTGGCTAGAGATACTCTCTGTAATCATATTGACTGCCCTAATCTTCTTTCACTTTTCGTTTTGTATGCTCCTTGTAGGCAATTGATGATTAGACAAACATTCTTTTTTGTTCCCCGTTCGTACACAAACTATGGTAGATCCGATCCAATTTCGAGATCCTGTTCTGAGTTCAATTCTCTTTGGCAAAATATTGATTTACATTTGAGCAGGGAAGTTTTTAAAACTAATGTCCTAAGTTTATTGTAAGATAATTTTTGTATTAATTTATACCTATTAATTTATTAAATATTAAATTTTATATGTATATCAATTTATATAAGATATTTAAATTGTTTTAGTCTAAGAGAGTCTTGTACTCGATAGATGGTTAATAAATAAATAAATAAATTCTCACAGACTAAATGTCCTTTCTCAAAGATAGTTTTGGATGAATATTGCTTTATCGACGCTTGAAAGTTCGTCTTCTATATAAGGCTATAACATCGATAAAGGATTCAGAGAATAGGTTGAAGGAACTATCAGAATTCTGGATCCAAAACATTTGGAAGATAACCTCTGATTCTTTGCTGCCAAGCTATGGGTGCAAATAAGGAACATTTCAAGTTAACATGAAAGTGCTGGTTATGATGAACTTTAATGGGTAGAAGCCTATAGGATCATGATGTCAGTAAACGGTCTTTTAAGAATAAGAAAAACTTTGGAAAAAGTCAAACACCACACAACCATTGTATTGAAGAAACCGATAAGCTTTCAGTTCTTGGTATGTGCCTTATAGACCACCCCTTGTGGAATGACCACATATTCGGCCTTAAAAGGCCTTTATTCGTCCAAAGCTGGAGTATAACTATGAAATTTCGGCAGGAGCACCCAAAACTCATTTGAATCTTTTAGATAGAATTCAAAATAGAGCTCTAAGAAAGATTGGCGATAGAACTATTGTCGGAACATTTACATCTCTAGAACTCCGTCGAAATGTTTTATGTCTCTTATTATTTTATCGTTATTTTTATAAACAATGTTCTAGCGAAATATCCAGTTGTATTATTCCTAAAATATTCAATCGTAATGCTCGCGCTTCTAGGAATGTTCATCATCCCAACTTCGGACGTACTGTCAAGTACAGAGATTCTTTTTTTAGCCATACAACGCGAATGTGGTATGCTTTACGTGGCTCTATTTTCCCCTCTCATTTTGATATTCAGAAATTCAAAACCAATGTGCATCGGTATCTCTCCTTAAATCTTCCCTTCTTTCTTAACGCTCGCACTGTGCTTGATCATTTTAAGGGTAGTCAAAACCCCTTTACTGTGCTGCGCGCATCATTATCCAAAAAAAAAAAAAACACAACCTAATGGCCTGCATTTGATCTTTTTAAATTAAACTTGATTTACTTGTTTGGAACATGACCAACTATATAAAAGTCAATTATCTTTTCAATTGCATCTCATATCCTAATTTTAAACACCTTAAGTTAAATCTTAAAAAAATCTACAATCGACTTTTGAATCTTATCGAACTACAAGTCGGTATGACGACGTCAAACGATTAAAATTGTTGGCAAGTTCTGTAACAGAATATTTGATAAGGGTTGTTGTGCTTATTGTGCCTACTGCGTATCTAATTGAATAGTTAAACCTTTCAAATTCCATTCCAATCTTTTATAATAAAGGGTTAACATTATGGAAGCCAATAAGTTCTTAAAGTTGTTGATCTGGCTAAAACATTATTATGCCTACTTACCTTCCGATCCAATAATTAGGTCAATCGGAAATCCGCAAAATCTTTTTCGCTTGGAGGCATCCCTGTAAATGTTCTTAAAGGAGATGACCACTGTAAAATCTGCTTCTAATGTATCACTAAGAGGGTAAAGAGGCAAAATAGAAGAATTACATAGTCTAGCTCTCATAAATTTGATCAGGTTTTCGATCCTGGCAAATTCAATGGATACAAAATGCAATCAACTTGGTGCATCTCCATACACATAGATAGGTAGCTGTTGTGCCTTTCATGGGAAAGACTTATTAATATTTTCACCATGATACCAATTTTATCGCAAATAATTCACAACAGGGATATCTCATCCACTAAATCTTCTAGCAAACTATTATAACATCCATTAGGGGGACATTTTGCTGCACTTCACTTCACCAAGCTTCACAACAAAAAAAAAATCAAAAAAACAAAAACAAACAAAAAATTGCTACACACTCGCTGCTGCTGCTGCTGCCGCTATCAAAAATGCTGCAAAGCCATTAAAAATTGTATTTATTACCAACGCCTCCTGTCCAAGGATCTGCTGCTGCTGCTCCACTAGTAGAGAGTGAGAGAGAGAAAGCCAGCTAAATTATATAAAGGTGTGCACACACTCAAATACATTATCCTTTTAGTTGTGGTATTTTTTTGTGTTTTGTTGTTTTGGTTTTCTAGCATCTATCGTGGTGTTATTTTGCTATCCAACCAAAAAGGATAATTTATATCAAAAAGGACTTCTCGTAGGTAAAGAGAAGAGCTCTGTATACGTACTACATGTGGAACACAAAGCCTTTCTCTCCCTAAAAAAAAAAATACAAAAAACAAAACATCTCCAATCTCATACTACTTTGTTCGGTATATCGCAGCAGGCTCAAAGATTTCAAATATAACAACCTTTCCCCACTCCCAGGTAGCGTATTCCTATATCCTTTTTTTAGGTTTTTTGTCGCCACCTTAATTTCAGAATAATTTACGCGACACAACATCAATTAACTCCTTAAAATACCATGAGGTGCAAAAAAAATGTGTCCTCATAAATATTGCCACTGGTATAGTTGCACACGGAAATTTATAATGGAGGATGAGTGCTTCGTGCTGTTGCTGATGCGGTGAGCTACTAGGATAACCTGAACCTCATATAAAATCCAGGGCAAATGGTCCCACGTTCCAACAATGTTTTTTTTTCTCTTCGTTTTATTTTTTTAGATACACACTGTGTTATGTGTCAAGTGGAATTTTGCCGCAAGGACCGTTCCTCTCTCTAATAGCGTTAGTGGTTATGGTTTCCTTTAAGTTATGTTAATACCAAGTGATATTTTTAATGTTGGTTAATTCCTCCACTGTTGAGGAATTATTTAAATACAAATATATGCACAAAGTACTTATTGCATGATTTGTTTGTATGACACCAAAAACTCCTGCCAAATGTCTCCAAAAGGCACTTAAAAATTATTAACAAAAAAACTTCTTTCAATATGTGTTCTCAATATTTTTAAAGTAAAACTTCTTTTGCGTCGTTGGTTACCTCAAAAATGTATATGGAGCTGTCACACGACATCTGAAGTGACCCAACATCTGACGTGACCCAACATCTGACCTGACCGAACATATGAGATGTTTGTTCGTTGTGTGGATTTTCATAAATGTGTGCAGATATGTATGCATCTGCATTGTGTGTATTCGCTGAGGATTTTTTTTGTTGGTACGTGTTGTGGATTCTCATTCTGTAGGTACCTACATGAATTATTGTGTATATTCAACGAAAAATTCTTTTTTTTTTGTTCCCTTCTTTTTTTTTATTACATTTTTTTTGTGGTTTCGTTGTGGATTCGCATAGGTTATTGTAGTAGGTGTCTACGCATTGTGTAATACACACAGGAGGATTTTTTTGTTGGTTCGTTTTGTTGATAAGATTAGGTAAGTCCATATTGTGTGTACTCGAGGGCGATTTTTGTGGTTTGTTTTGTTGATGCTCATTTATTAGTGTATATTGTGTTGTATTAATGTGTATAATGTTTAAGTCGATGGTCTCGTTGTCAGTGCTTCAGTGTATCCACTTCGTAGATTTATATATTTACGGAGTAGTAATGTAAAATTGCTGAACCTTGAATCAAAGTTAGAATGAGACGACGGTGACATTTGTACAATTGGAAGATAGGGTCGTTATGGGCAATGTACATATTTATGCAAGTATGGGGCTGGTATCAAAAAATGTCAACTTCGTTGTTCCTTGACCGGTTTCTATAAAATTGAAATTCATGTATGTTGCAGCTGACCTAGAATTACGAATGAAATTTGTTTCAAATTAAGGAAGTTGTACTTCTAGGGCGTGTATTTTTTTACTGAAACAAAATTAAACAATGTTAATTTTTAAGTGACAGGCAAGTTTCAAGGATTTAAATCGCTGCCAGACGTATTTCAATGTTGTTTTGGTGTTTGTTTGGTTTGAAAGTGAAGCAGATAATAAATCCTCTAAATTTTTTAGTATCAATGTTAATTTCATGTTCCGTATACTATATGTGCTTATGTATATTACAATTTTCAATGGGTAGTTCAGGTCCAAGCATCTGCCAGGTGGTATTTGTCATGAATGAATCAAATCCTGTGATTTACGCATTCAGTTCATTGGTAAACTGCAATATTTTCAAAAGATGGTCAAGAAATCAATATAATGATATCTAAAAATCTGTTTTTCAACTCATAATCGATTGTTAGACGCTTTGTAACCTGTCAAATCTGTGGCAGATGTATATTGTTAGTCATTCTTGTCTCTTTAGACATGCCAAATCCCTCTCACTCAATCAAAAAAAAAAAAAAAAGTGCCGTAAAGTCATCGTAGTACATTCGACCACTTTGAGTAGGCCATAAGTCTCCACAAATAAATCTGCAATACATTGCGCTGAAATCTGTTTCTATAATTTAAGAGTGTGTGGGAACAATTTGAAACAACAACAAAAAAAAAATGAACTTACTTTCATAACCTAACTGTCCTCTCCGATACATTCCACCCGTTTTAGTCCTTTATATTGCAGAAACAGTCCTCTCCAAAATTGATATCTAATTAATTACTCATGTTATTATTTTGGTCAGAATTAAGCACACGTTACCAAATTTATAACTCCGAACATGATTATTATTGGTTATGCCAATAATATATCTACAATTTCGCTCCCGCACACTTCTGGTTTTCTATTTCTCCTCCTTTAACCATATCATGATAATGTCCTCCCTATATGGAAATAATATATACATATGCATATGCATATAGGATAACATAAAACAAATGGCTAATTTTCCTGGACTCGAAAACGGAAGGATCTATAATGTATATCCTTGTATAATCCAATCTATTGCCGCATAACCCAACTAACGAACTAACTATCTAATGTATGTATGTATATAGGTATTTATATTATAACTATATGTGTACATATATATACAAATCCAAGAGAGACAGAAAATCGGATTCATTGTTGCAATTGCGGCGGAATATAATGTCCACATTACGGTACACTATGCAGATTGGCATTAATTTTCCAAAATTTCATTGGGCCTAATATTTATGGCCCATGTTCTAAGTCAGCCATAAATACAATCAAACGGACATGGTACCTAGTGTATCTCTCTCTCTCTCAAATCTAAATGATATGGCATTAGCCCTAATACTACAGTCATAGTTAAATAAAACAACAAATTTACGGGACACAGCTAACAAATTCAAATTGGACACGATTTTAATTTGTTACCTAAGTTATTTATAATCAAAACATTTTCAGAAGGACTACATACAATAATATAAACTCACAGTCACAATAAATAACTGGCAAATGTCGTTTTTCAATTTGCAAAGCTAAAGGTTGCTCTGAGTAGAATTTATACAAAGCAAAGCTTTTTTTAAGAAAAAATGTCAAACATCTGTAATGTACATTTGAGTGGGTTATAAGTCCACAAATATTAATTGCGAACGTGTAAATCCTCCTGGTAGTCGTAAATACAGAACAGTAAAGTTAGTTGCATTTTTCTTAAATTAAAAAGGTCACAACTTATTAGGTACTGTACCTAAATTAAGAAAATGCCTCCCTTTATCCCTAATCCCAAATTTTCGAATGGCAAATAATCCAATTTCAAAATAAGGAATACCTTCAGGATTGAGTCAAGGATTTTATACCTTTTAACAGGCAACTCAAGAGTCTGTTCATTAAGAAAACTGTTGACGTTGGCGCTTGTCTGAAAGTTATTGAACATAGCCTAAGCGGGGTAATGGAGTTGAAGAAACTGATGTCAACAGCACGAGGTTTGTTTTCGGACGGTTCCCCATCCAAGTACTAACCACGCGCAATGTTGCTTAATTTTGCTGATCGATGGGAATATGTTTTTCCTATTGTCTAGAGGTCCAAAGCCAAAAGTCCAAGTGGCATAACCGTGTAAAAGAAATGCAATTATCAACTTCTGTAGAAAATACGTTTTTCCAATAAGGACTTGACAAAAAAAACGCAGACCTAACTAAATTGTTGTACCGTCTTTTTGAACCATATCATTATTTTGGTTACGTAACGTAACATTACGTAATTTAATACAATGTAACGTAATGCGATATAATGTAACGTAATGTAATATAATGTAACGTAACATAATATAACATGACGGCTATGTTAATCAACATAAGAAACCGCCCAAAAATATCGAAATGAAAACCACACCATATAACTATGGATGAAGTGGTGTTTCGTGAAGCACACATGGCATATTCTTCTTATTGACGAAGACATTATCCAAAAATGTCCTTTATCAGATTGACATAACAATGATTTTACCTACTAGGGATTTCAGTTGTTAATGTCAATTTGTAAACGTTCTTGGTTTTTAGCTGCAGGATGATGAAAATATTGATTTTACTGATTTTTACTGAATGTTTGGCCATTGACAGTTGGATCATTGGTTGGGCGCGCGTTCACAGTGAAATTTCACAGTTGTCAATTTCGATTTGAATACCCCTTTCGGTAGGTATCGAAGCTGAAAATTAGAATTAGAAAAATCGGTGAAAACCCGAAATTACATACTTTCCGGGGTGAATGGCAGCGATATCTTAAAATCAAAATGGAAAGGAAAAGCTATATTTGACTCTAAGGCATGACAATTTTGTCGCCAACGAAAATGATATTGCCAATAGATGGCGCTTTCAGATTCAAGTTTTACAGCTGAGATTGTACCGATCTTTCCGCATTGATATGAAACGGATTTTGTTTATTGCTTTTGACGAAAGTATTTTGTTCTCCTGTCAAGATCTTTTAATCTTTTATAATAGCGGCCACATTGTTGGGAAGGATGTTTATTCAGCTTTAAATTTTCCATAGAATCTTCAGATGGATGACAAATTAATATGCAACTTTTTAAGGATTTTCTGTGATAGTACAGGTGTTGAATAGTGAAGTTTGACGTGTCAACTGGTCTAAGTATAAAAACGTGAACAATTTTGAATGGATCGTGTCGGATATTAGTTGTTCTTGGCATTTGTATTTAACAAAAAGAAATTGCTTCATAAGCACATAATATGCACCATTCTCCATCCGCTTTCTTGAATAAATGCTAAGGGCTCTTTGAATGTTGAAGAATATATTTATCTCCTGTCAAAAATATAGAGCCTACTATAGTAATATTTCAGCTTCCCATAAATTTTCGGTAAGATCTTATCGAAGCTAAATCGACTTAGCGAAGTCTTAGGGAAGCTGAAATGCGAATTGGCTATGATTTATCTAGATCCACCAATAGATCGAATTTACTGACGCATTTCTTGTTGAAGCGCAATAATCCTTTTGTTTACGAAGAAGTGTTTGGATTGGAGTCATCACTAATCAACATATGTTTTCTGTAAAATACTTTGCAATAACTGGACGTGTCCATTCCTTCGAATACTTTATGTTAAGTGTTTCGTCTTTTTTGTGATTTTTTTGTATACTTAGTTGGAGATATTTACATCTTCTGCAACCCCCATACTAGACCATAACTGCTTATAAACATTAATTATGCTAAAAAAAATCATCTTACACCTTCATACTCAAACTGCGCTACACATCTGTAAATTATTTCGCAAAGTGGTTGACAATATTCAGTTTTAAAACCATAAAACTCAGCTTAATCCAGTCATCCACTTAAACCAAACCACAAAACAACAAGACCAATTTTCTAATCGCTACAACCCTCACACTTCAAACAAAAAAAAAATTCTACTACGCGCGCATAAACACTGGGAAAACACACATTTTGAGTGCCTCGTCACCGACATGCACCGGCACCGGCACCCGCATCCACCCTACATCATATCATTTTGCCCAACTCCATTTTCCATTTTTCAGCAATTACCAGCTCATTGGATGAGTACGGCGATTTAGACCATTTGACGCACACCCCAACAACATAGGCGACACAGCACACAGATGCCATATCATCAAGGACCAAAACAAGTCTCTTTTACTCTCGCTCATCAATGCATTATTGTTGTCGTGCTTGCACATCCTTCTGGCTTAGAGGCGCTCTCAGTTGTTGTACCCCATTTCCCCCAGAGTTCAAAATACAAAAAAAAAAAACAATGCAAGTGAACCGAATCAGGCGATAATTTCATGTTGTGTTGTTGATGTGTCGTCCTGTTTTTCCGTTCGTCCAGAATATACTAGCAAAGTTGCTCTAGATGGTAGTGTTGTTTGCCTATAATACTAGTACCTTATACCTACACACAAACGAAACGGTCCTTAATGACGCTGACAACTTCCCACAAAATACATCCTGCACTCGCACGAAAGAGATCTCAGCTTTGATGCACGCTCCTGTTCCAACAACTGCCACCGATATGCGGCCATGGCGACAATGACGATAAGGACAACAGGGATGAGGACAATGCGATGATGATGATGACGACGCCCTCACTTGGAAAAGGACCTGCAAAACCAACAACATCAACCAACCATCCATCCGTCGGCGGCGTCGTGTCGTGCTCGTCAGCCGTTTACAGTTTCTACTATGATGCTTCGCGTATCAGGATGTTCAGGACTTTAGGAGTTCTTATCAAAATACAAAAAAAAAAAAAAAAAAAACAAAAACTAACATTCCCTCTCTCGTGTTCCGTTGTGGAATGTCCTTTCAGCTTTCTGGTCTGATGACTGTGCTTTGCCGATGAGCTTGATGGTATTGGTGAATCATGTTCATAATGCTGTTGCTTCTGCAGCCATTAACGGTATCATATTTCGAACCGAGAGTACACTAGTATTTCAATGTAGGAGCCTCATGATTATGGTGTGTCTTTTTCTATAGAAGGAAAGTACCCAACTACGTACATAGCTTTTTTAGTGTAAAAGAGTGTTGGTTACATTATACTTGTGATATGCTATCATTGTATTTCAAGAAAATGGCTGATTAAAATAATAAATTTGATTGATACCTATACGTGCATATATAAATGTTATAAAAAAGGTTATATTAAATAACAGCCAGACTATTAAAACGTATAAACTATCGACAAATTTAAAAAAAATGTATGGCACTTCACATACGATTTTTAAGATGCGAAATTGCTGCCAGACGTCATTGCAATACTGCTAAATAGAGGCTTTTTATAATGCATAAAAATATGTTCTGTCAGATTGTATTACAAATATCTTTTATAAAATTCCAAATATACAAGTATTTGTATGGCAGATGCGTTCTTTGATTTGTTAAAAAGTTGCCAGTTAGAAAATGGTAACTTATACATATATTTTTTAACTATTTTAAGCCTCTCGCCTTTTTGTTAAGTTAGCTTTTGATAACGCAAATAAAAATTATTAAATGGTGCCAAATGCCTGCCAGACGTCTTTTCGTATTCTAATTTTAGTTAAAAATTTGTTGTCAAATGAAATGAGTATTACAATATCAATAGGGGGTCGCCGTGGCGCGATAGTTGTGTGCTCGCCTGTCAATCTCGTGGTCTATGTCTTCTTATATTCCATTAAAAACCAATTCTAAAAATTGTCATAAAATAAGTTGCTGCTTTGCTCATTACATGCTGTTTAGACATAACACTAACAACATGTGATTGAGTAAACTAGCATTATCATAAAATATGACAACGAAATCAATAAAATAATGCGAATTAAAAGGGACATAAATAAATAAGACACGGTAATTCTCTCCGCATTAGTTCAGCCGCCATCCCTGGAGATAAATCTGAGACAACAACCAGCTATAGTCTCAGAATATCGCGCCACACATCTTTCCTATCCTTCTTCTCTCCTTCCACCGGATGCCCGCGCTGTGTTAAGAAAAACATATAAAGGGTATTCATAATCCCTTCAGCTGGTGCAAAGTTATAAACAAAAAAAATATAAATATGGCAAACTCTTCATATAAATATGGCTAAAAAGTGTCATATAAGTGTGATCGACATATTTATATGACAAAATTTGTATGAGTTTACTACTTGTCATATAAAAAATATTGTGCCATATTTTATATGACAAAATTAGTCAAATATTTAACGACAAATGTAGTACCGCCTTAAGGCCTCTTTGCTGATACGAATCATAAATATTTATGTTCAACTTAAAACGCTTAAGAGCTACTTTTTCCTCTGCGTAAACTGTCACATAAGTTCTTAAGCAGAACTCAGAAGTTTTTGAAACTGCGAAATGTGCTTGCGAACCTGTTTTTAACTTTATTTATTTAAATATCCCAATTGATTTATTCTAAAATTAATGTTTTAAATAAAAAAGTTATAAAATATTTAACTTTTTGAATCTGCCATATATGTACATACGAGTATGTATTTGTAAAGTGAAAGCCAACTTACATATTTGTATGTCATTACATATTTTCAACCGCTCAGTGTACAAAATAAAATAAGTTTTTTTTTATAAAAGAAAAAGAAATTCTAAAAGGTGCCAAATGCCAGATATTTTTAATTTAATAATGAAATTTCAAAGTTATAAATATTTAAAGTAGATGTCTGATGTTTTTTAAGTTGTCACATATATTTGTAGTGCACAGATTCCTAGATGTGTTTTTAAGGCATACACCAAGCTTTTAAAATGTCAGACATAATCTGCCAAATGGCATTCAGATGGTCAAATCAATAACACGACTTATGACAACCTTTTTTTTGAATTTGTCAAATATTACTGCCAGATGATTTTGAATAGCTTACTTTTTCCGTAAAGCATCAATTTTAAAAACTACAGCCTATTATAAGGTGTTGGATTTTTGGTCTGGTGTTTAAGTTATCGTTACTCTGAATCCTGCTTAAAAAAATAATATGGGTAATTTCAACTCGTCAAATACCTGCCAGAAGTCTTAGGAAATATTAAACTTTTACTCTTCAAATTATTTTATTTGTGTTCCGTTTTGTTGTAAACAAATGTCCACTGCCAATACAGTTGAGATTATAATAAACAGACTTATCTTTTCAGTGTAATAAACATCAAAGAGGAAAACCCTTTATTTTTCTAACTCCACCCATATCCTTACTATAGATATCTTGTTGTAAGTTTTTCGATTTGAACCCAAAAATGAAATCCTTTTGTTGAATTATTACCAACTTTGTAGTTAGCTTTATTGGCGATACCATTCCAATGTCCAATCTTTGGTTAGACATAGAAATGTATACACGTACATATGTATAAGTAAACAGCAGGAACAATATATCCAGAAATCCTTTTCCTCATTAGCCATAAATTTGTTTTTCGTTTCGGGATGAAACGAAACAAAATGTCACCAGGATTACTCTTTGTTGTCCAAAACCCCCACATACATTTGGGACATCACATCTTTTTGGTAATTGCAAATGTAATAGTTTTATTATGAGACACACGTATGTCCATCTCGAATGTATTTTGTTTGGCGCGAGATATCCCCATGTGATATGAACCGAAGGATATCATCGTAATGTCTACTTTATTTCCGATTGGAAAAGATGCTGGGCGTAGTTAGTCTAGATATATGTATGTATATGTGCGGGGGAAGTTGTTATAAGGGTAAATTCATGCTCATAAACAACTGCATCTAATCGGTTTTTATTGCAAGTATATTTTCCTCTGCTATTGTTGTTCAAGTAGTTTCCTTTTTTTTCTCGGAAAAAATCCTTTCCAGGAACTGTGTAGATAGCAACAACTGCATATCAGAGTTTCGATTAGCTGTCGGTCTATTACAGCTCCATTTTATCTTAATCTAATTTTAGATTTTTTTTTTTTAGTTTTTAGATTGAAATTTTTTAATTCCTTAAATTCAAAATCCCATGCTTAAAAAAAATAATTGTCCCAAAATGATATAAGTTGAATTTATAGTTAACGATAATTTTTAAAGAAATAACATTGAAGTTCAAATTTTAGACTCAAATACGTTTCTACAAAATATAACAATCGTTTTTTTTGCCTACAAGTAGTCTTCAGTATGTAATTCTTTATTTTAAAACCTTAAGATTATAGTCGGAAACTGAGACAAGAAATTATATCTCTTCAATGAAAATGTCAAAACATTTATCAAAGTTATAATTTTGTATCATTGTTGGGAAAATATTTAACTTCCTAAAGATATTGGGGTGTATTCATAGTCATTTTTAAAATGTGCCTAAATTAAACCTACGTTAAGTTGAATTTTCGGATGTTGATTCTATTTTTTAAGTTTATCATTCCAAAGTTTTTGAAGCTATTTGCGTAGTAAAACAAGTTAATAATATTAAAGAAATATAAAACCAACAATTTGTAAAGATCGGTCTGTATCCATTGAACCAAAATTGTCTTAAACTGAACTTTAGTAAAACATGGGTTTATCAGCTACTTTGAATATGCCCCATTATTCTCAAATCCATCAAGTCTAAAGCTACGGTTAGAATGTTATAACAATGATGTTAAAATCTGTCCTAATTCATTGGCCACGTTCAGAAGATGTAGTTGACTTGAAAGCTAGTCAAGTTTATGGAATTTTTTTTGCAGCTGGCCAAATCAGAAACCAGAAACTTGACCAGCTTTCAAGTCGAATACACCCTTCCGAACGTGTTCATTATTGTCGTTTTTGAATGATCGTCGAATTTTGTATGTTTTAACACTATGAACGTTGACGGTGTAGTCACAGAGATACATTGAATTTGAGGACGACGATTACTTATATAATTATTTATAAATAATTAAACTAACTTTCTCTACACGTGTTTTTTGGTATAAGGTATAACCCTTAATAACAAAATGACAATTCTCCTCTGACTCTCAAGTTTCCTTAACCATGGACTAAAATATAAATGTATAATTAATAAAATAAAATGCACGACTGGATCGCATGTACTTGCTCTTATGTTCATACACATCTTAAGCACAAGATTTTAGTAGAAACAGCTCAATATGTTTTTAGTACTTTTACTAAATTTTGTAATTACAAAAATTCCAAAATTTTGTTCTCAACAATTTTTTAGTATGACTTTTTTTTTGTATTTAATAATATACATTTAAAAACTAAATTTAAAAAAAAAATCGTCCATCTATTTTCGAAATATTGAATTTTCAAAACAAAAAAAAATAAAATAGATACTATAGTAGTGCACATGTATTTTTTTTAATCAAAATCGTTAGAGCCGTTTTCGAAGTAATTAAGATTGTAAAAAAATATTGTATGGCAGGTGCCGGTAGTTTTGAGCCTAAAAAACGCGTCAAATATCAATCATCTAAAACACTTCATTACCAAGTATGAATAAAATCGCTTCAGCCATTTAGGCTGTATAGCTTTGTATCAGGTAGACATAGACAGACGAAATTGCGGGACCTCATCATCGTAATATCAAGTTTATTTAAAATCTCGACTTCTACTTTTTTTTCCAAATGCAAAACTTGCCCTATAGTACAATATCTATGGAATAGTTAAATGACGTTAATTTAAAAATATTTGTTACAATTCACATTTGAAGCGTTAAAAATGAGAAGAGGTGAAATGATATTATTCAATTTTTTCTTACCAATAATAGTGTTAAACGACAACTTAACTTTTGGTTGGTCTAATTCTCGTCTCTCTATTGTTATTACTTACAAAGTTAGCTGAAGATAAAAGGGTTAACTACACGTTTGTTTTAAAGTTTTTTTTTTGGCTAAAAGGGGTTAAGATCACTTAACACCTCTATGAGTTGGGAACGCATGCAATGCAATAAAAGCCGAAAGATAAAATACCAAACAGTATATTTATTTTTCATAAAGGTGGTAAGTGCACACACGTTCACTGTATGCAATACAAGAATAATAGCAAACATTGTATTTCAGTTTATCGTTCCGCTGTGTGGTTTTCAAAAAATTTGCATGCAGCTTATGTACTGAAGATATTTCATTGTAAACAAAAAGAAGCCTAAGACCAAATTTTAAGAAACCTAACATATTTTTTTTCTAAAATTAAAAAAATTGATTATTAATTGTTAATTTTTCTAAAACATAACTCATACTTCAGCCCTTTTACATATAAAAATAAATTAAACTCATTTTCGCATAAAGCGGGCAAAGTGCTATTTTTTATAAAATTGGTTGATATACTAAAAATTCTCCTTTTTTGTTTTTATTAGGGCTTTTTTTTATAAGTTTTTCCTCGATTATTAAACGCTTAAAACTCAAAACTCATTTTCAACGCTTCATTTGTTATATTCCGGACTAAAATACGACGATAATTGCATAAATAAACTTCTCAAACTATGTCTTCCTATCATACATTTTATAATATATTGAAACAACAAATCCATAAGAATAAAAAATATTAACGAAATCTAATAGAAAGAAATAAGATCACCCTGTCCTTATATTCTAATTCGTTCCACAATTATATTCAGCTAATGCTCGTACATAATTGGCCAGCCAACCAATCGATCATATTTTTGTCGCAGCCACCAAACTAACACACCTTCCGTGCCACCACCCTCATCAAACAAAATAAAGTGCAACATTCAATTCGCCTTGTCTCGTCAATGAACCGCACACAATCAATCATTATATTATTGTGCTTTTTTTCGCTGCAAGTTTAGTTACCGGTGAAGAGTTCAAAGCGTAGTTCGTTTGTGCATTTGCTCCGCGATCGTATGTTAAAAAATATTTATTTTTGCAAAAAATTCTCAATTTTCGGTCGTAAATTTATGAAATAATTGTTATTTAAATTGTTTAGTTCAATTTTCCCGAAAAATATTTAGCTTTTCTTTGGTAAAAAGTGTATTTTTCATTAAAATAAAATTCGTTTTTTCCCTATGCATTTTTAGTTACCGTCGCCATTTTTGTTCGTTGTCGTCGCGTCGTTCGTGTCGTGTTCGTGTTGGCATAGGGGTAGTTTGTGTTCGATCTGGTCGTGTGAAAAAAAATCGTTAAGTTCAAATTTGAAATCGGGCTAAGAACATTTTTATTTTGAATTAACAACGGATGTTATATTTTAAAGTGTTATTAAAAATCGGTGTCATGTCCCTTAGTTTTAAAATTAATTTCCAATCGCTCATTTTCTTTTTGTTAATTTGAAAGTTGTAAGTTGCAAGTTTTATTTTTGTTAAATAGTAAAATTGATAAATATATTTAAATTTAATTTTAAAAGTTTAATTTCAATATCTTGGTTGCTTGCTTATGTAATCCGATATTCAAAATGTGGAGACTTTGTTTTTTTTTTGTCAAAGTGTTTTAAAGTGTGTGTCTAATTGGCGAAGAAGATGAAAGTAAATAGTTTGGAATTATATTTCAAGAAATTTGTAAGTTGTTATACCTATTTCAAGTTTTTTTTTTTAAATGTACAATATCTTGTCATGATTTATTTAATTTTAATGCAAATGTTTTTAATTATGTATCTGAAAACCCGTTGGCTCGACTTTCCTTTTGGACATCCTGAATTTTCAAACGCAAATATTCGGTATATTTACGCCTTAAAGTAAGAAATATGGCAATTTTAATGTGAGAAAACATTATTTTTTAAAAATTAATTTTTGAGGCTTTAATTTTTCATACAAAAAATATGCAATTTATGTTTAAAAGCAACTGCGTTTGATTGTTCTAACGGTTCTTTACGAATATATACAAGTGTATATGCTACTTCGGTATAGTAAGTGTTGTGAATATGTGGGTTTTTTTGGCACCTTTTAAAAAGAATTCTTCAAATCCATAAAAAAAATTGCGTATACCCAAACTTGTATTCCCCGCAAAACCCTTTGGTTGGCCAAGCAGGGGAGGCAGCATGCTCGCCTTTCGCACCGAGCTTTTTTTACGCCGTGAACTTATGGCCTTTTCGATTTGTCGTCCGGAACACGTCCCCCCAATAAAACATCCGGCCACAAATTGACTGATTCTGGATTGTATCTATCACTGTATTTGTGAAGATTCCAAAGCACTCGATTTCAATTTGGATACATATTTTCTTGTATTTTGTAATTAATTTGCCTCTTTTTATGTTATTCTTACCAGAAAAGTAGTTTAAATTCAATAAATAACTACATTGACATTACACAAAAATCAACCTAATGATTTTCACTTTTTATTTATGTGAGGTTCAGAGCAGTTCCGGATGACCAATCGAAAAGACGATTAATTGTAAAAAATACTTCAGTCAAGTACAAAAAAAACACTTAGTATCATAACACTATGCATAGTGAAGTATTAGTTGTTCGTAGCTTCAGATTTTTAAATCGTGTTGAAAACTTTAAGGATATGTTAAAAATTGAAAAAAAATATGTTCGCATTAACACTGTTTTATTTATTACTTGCAACGATAAATATACCGAATAAAAGTATTCGTGTGCTCAAATTCGTGCTATTTAAAAAAAACGAGTCAAA
Organism: Philhelius pedissequus; assembly: GCA_910595825.1. NCBI lineage: Eukaryota > Metazoa > Arthropoda > Insecta > Diptera > Syrphidae > Philhelius > Philhelius pedissequus. The sequence goes on along the minus strand of OU343161.1, from coordinate 243,641,807 downwards.
GAACAAAAAACTCTAAAATTTTTTAAATCACATTTAACAGTGTTCTTCGCCGTAATATTTTAAGGCTATTCTATGGTGCCCCTAGGCCCTAGCTCACTGTAAAACAATTTCAGAATCCTAGGCCGGATGCCCTAATGGAAAGCGGCCCCAATTACTCTATACTAATTTAACACATTTCTGAATTTACTTTGATAAATGCTAGTTTATAAATTTTTTCATGGAGATGTTACTACCAGTCCCAGACAATAATATTGGCTGCTCCAGAGAACGAAGGGGTTCGGTCGTTGCCTTACGTATCGTATGAAATCCGTCAAATCCCTTTAAATTAAATTTGTATCACAACAAAAACATAAATTTTAAAATAGTAGCCAAGTTCTTCTTTATACAAAAACATTTGCGTAACAAGTCAGCCGTGAAAAGTACTGAGATCTAAAAGTACGCCAAGTTCTAAACTTATCAATGTTAAATATCAAATATTTTAAGTAGAGTAATATGGAACAACCTCAAAATCTGTTATTTAATGATTACTGACTTCAACTGTGTTGGTTTACTTGGCAAATTTTCTTTTATTACAACAAATTACTTAATTTTGAAATGAAATTTTCTTTTATCATAACAAAGTAAACTAACACAATTTAAGTCAGTAATCATTAAATAATAGATTTCTCTGATAATTTTGAGGCTCTTCTATATTGCTCTACTTAAAATATTTGATATTTAACATTAATAAACTAAGAACTTGGCGTACTTTTAGATCTCACTACTTTTCACGGCTGACTTGTTAGGCAAATGTTTTTGTAGAAGAACTAAGCTACTTTCTTAACATTTATGTTTTTGGTGTGTTATCGAAGAAGTATCGACCAAAGCGGCCGTCACCCCCGGCCAAAAATTCACACCAAACGGTAACGTTTTGTCGTCCGATATATGACATTTTTTGTTGCAAAAAAAAACCATTCAATTGTTTTTTTTTCCGGAAAAAGAACATTGGCACAAACTAGGTATAATAATATTAAATCATTTAATAATCGTCATTCGTGTGATCGGCGGAGTTTGTATGATTATATTATTATGACATTGTAAACGTTGATGGTATAGCGACAGACCTTTGACTCTCAAATAAAATGAACACTAGTTTAAAACTAAAATGTAAATATAATGTGGCAAGATTTTAAACAGCCCTCATTTAGAGAATAAACCCAACTCTAATTAAAGCAGTCGTCTAGTTGCCAGCCCTTGTCTAACTTTGTCTCAATTTTAAACACACTAAGCAACTCTTCTAATTAAAGTAGACCTTTAGGGCTACGTTAATCAAACTGGAACAGAACGAAAATTGTACAAGAATACGAAACATATATTCATAAATTTGTCATGTAAGATTTTTAAAATTTCAGAAAAAAATTATTATATAAATTATTGATTTTGTGGGCTTAAGGTCGTCAATAAAAAATGCTATTTATCGCAACGTTTTGAGTATGATTATACTCTTCATCAGGCAAGGAATATAGTTGAAGCAAATAGTATTTTTTGTGTATCGCTTAACATTTTATGCACGCAATGGTAATCGAACTAGAGTCGAAACGTCCAATTACACTACACGATCACTTATTGTAATTGGACGTTTTAACTTTCGTTCGATTATCGTAACCATTGCGTGCATAAAATGTTAAGCGATACACAAAAAATACTATTTGCTTGAACTATATTCCTTCCCTGATGAAGAGTATAAATATACTGGAAGCTTTGCGATAAATAACACTTTATTGACGACCTTATCCCCCCACAAAAATCAATAATATATATATCTTTAACGATAAAAAAAGGTCACTAAAAAACAGATTTTATTATTATTATATAAGATATACATAGTTCGTTTCAAAAAACAGGATCAATTGCTCAACAAGAGGAATTGGCTATATTGCCAATCGGCTTTCACGTACATTTTTCAATTAATAATCGAACCGTTGTTTTTTCAAATAGGTACCTTGAATAAAATTCAAAGTCCTCTATTTCTTCGAACGAATTTTCTCGAACTTCATATATTTTGCCCTTTCTAAAAAGCTCTAAATCTTGAAAAATATTATAATATTCTTCTTCAGAGAACATATTTCCTTCAGTTTTTGTTATGAAATGTCAAACGTCAACTGGAAAAAGTATAGTTAAGAAAGATAAAGGAGCGTTTTGCTCCGTTTAAGGTGAGACGACCTCTTTAAAGTTTAAGTTTATACTTTTTGTCGTAAAGACTTATCAAAAAGTCGACCCTCATTTTAAAACTCATTTTTAGAGTGGATCCCATTTTAAAACTTATTTAGAGAAGGGTTTAGATGTTTAAAGTGTTGCGCTAATGGCTTAGTACTCGTACTAAAAAGAACTATACGGGTGGAATAGTGTTCCTTTATATTGACTGAAAAAAAAATCAATTCCACCTACACTTGCTTTTTTCAATTTAATTTATCATGCAGGTGTTTATGTAGCTTTATTTTATATTTCTTCTTAATTTTTTCACACGGAAAATAGTACAAAAATTACATAAAAAATGTTTTAAAATGTGCCTGCCTATCATATAAACATACATAATGTACATTCATAAATTTATAAAAAATTAAAAATACACGAGAAAAAAAAATCGCAAACAAGACCACCCTGTCGTTATATTCTAATTCGTTCCACAATAATATTCAGCTAATATGTACTCGTACATACATATCTGCCAGTCAACCAATCGATCATAATTTTGGAACATTTCTTTTTTAATTACCAACAAACTACCCAATACTGAAGTTCCACCACCAACTACAACATGCCAACACAATAAAGTGCATCATTGAATTCGCCTTGTCTCATCAACATTACTGTGCTTTTTTCGTATTGCAAGTTCAGTTACCGGTGAAGAGTTAAAAGTGTAATTTGCTCCGCGATCGTGTGTTTAAAAATATTTCTTTTTGCAATAAATTTGCAATATTCGGTTGTAAAATTGTGAAATAAATGTTATTTAATATGTTTAGAACATTTTTCGCAAAAAATATTAAGCTTTTCTTAGCTAAAAAGTGTGTTTTCTAAGAAAATAAAATGCCGCATTTACCCTTGAATTTTTAGTTATCATTGTCGCCATTGTTGTTCGTTGTTCGTAGGTAGCCATCGCCTTCGTCGTGTTCGTGTTGGTATGGTGGTGGTTTTGTGTTCGATAAGGCCGTTTGAAATGCAATCGTTAAATTCAAATTTAAAATCAAAAAAAGTGTTCGCGTTTAGAGAATTTTATTTTATTTTGTTTCTACAACGGGTGTTTTATTTTAAAGTGTTTTCAAAAACCAGTGTGTATCGAGTGATCTATGATTTTTAGTCAATTTGTTTTATTTCATTTTATATATGTAGCTTTTATTTTGTTCAATTTCCAATTTCAATGGCAAAATTGCTAAATATATTTCAAGCTTTAAATGTTAACAGTTGCAACATATTGGTTGCTTAGTTACGTAGTCTTTTTAAATTGTGGAGACTTTATTTTGTTTTAAGTGTTTTAAAGTGTGTGGCTAATTGGCGAAGATGATAGCATATATGATACATATATTTCAAAGAATTGGTAAGTTGTATAACTTAAGTGTTTGTTTGAAATGTGCAATATCGCTTGCTTTATTTAATTTGAATATCGTTTAAGGTAATTATATGAATATTTTGTCTTATGGGTTGGGTCTTTATGGGCTTTATGCTAAAAAGAATGTTTTAATCTAAACATTGATAATTTTCTTTGATAGATGACTTAGCCATACATATTTTTTATATTGTACATTATGCATCTTTACGCTGTCTTTATTTATTACAAAATTCGAGTATGATACAAAATAGTCCAATGGAAATCGCAAATATACATATTGTGAATGACAAAATACAAATGTATCAAATGCTCGTGGTTAAAAAAATTCAAAAATATAAAATATCTAAAAGTCAGAATGCCTAAAATCTCAAATGATCTATCTTTATTCTGAGTAGTATAATACACTCTTGGTGATGAGTCAGGAGGACAATGACGGTCAGGAAGCTAAAGATAAGGTTACATTAATTAAGACGCCTAGAATTACACCGTCAACACGTAAACGTGACGTCAAAATATGTTCTTACACGGTGTCTCCACCTTCTATATTTTATAGTATACTATCTGTCATTTTAATAGAAATAGAGAAAAATAGAATGTTAGAAAATTTGGCATTGGATATTTCATAGCATACTATTTCAATTGCACAAATGTCGCGAAGGAATACGCATCGCTGTGTTCTTGGTCTAGTAGCATTACAAGACTTAAAACCCTCCAACAAAAGGAATTATAACAATACACACACCACAAACGTTCACCAGCCACAAATGCTAACCTCAAAATGAAACTGGCAGCCAAATAGTATACTGTCGATAGAATGCTATGACCTGTCAATGTCTAGTATGAAATTTTTTTGTAGAATGCTATTTGTGGTCTACATGAGCAATTTTCATAGAATGCGACCTAGCTTACTAGAAAATCTAGATCGTGGAGACCCCATGTTATTGTGGCACGCTGTGTTGCCGAGCACGCCGAAAAATGCTGAAACCTGCATTGGCCCGAATTTGTGAGTCAAAGTGCTTTACTTGCAATATACATAGACGTACTATTATAGGACCAGTTTTACATTTGGAAAAAAATCGAACTCGAGATTTTGATCAAACTTGACATTACTATGATGGAGACCACCAAAAAAGTGGGTCCCGCAATTCCGTCCTTCTGTCTGTCTCTCTCTCTCTCTGTCTGTCTGTATGTCCGTCTGTCTGTCTGCACAATGCTCTACACTACAGCCTAAACGCCTGAAGCGATTTTCTTCAAACTTGCCATAAGCGATTTAGGAGATTATCTAATATAGATTTTTGAATTGTTTTTTTTTTAAGCCTTAAACTAATGTTACATGCCATAAAATTTTTCCTACCATCTTCATTGTATCAAAAACAGCTTTAACGATTTTGATTAAAAATAAAATGCAGGGCTGTATCGCACGAACTTGCTCTTATGTTCGATCGTATCGTATGCAAAATATTTCTATTAAGAATCTAAATATATTTTCAAAGACGTTTTTTACTTAAATTTTTATACACAATTTTTTTAAATTTACATTTAAAAAAGGTGTCGGAAAGTGTCGCATTAGTGCGGTCTTACTTTAAGCCTTTAAGGACCCGACATTTTGAACTTCACGCTAACGGCGCCCCAGCATGAAAAAATCCGAAGATTTCGATGAAAGAAATTCGACATTAGACGTGTTCCTTTTCTGTAACTTATGCGGGGTTTATACACATACATGAATTGACCGTCGCCAGGACTATTTTCTTGAAAGCAAAAAGGTTGCTAAGGTTTCGCACTGAACTATCAATTTTTTTTTCCAAGTTTGCAAGGAAAATTTATATTCGTGTGTTAACACATACAATCGCGAAATCTTGTATTTTCACGGTTACAGGCGCCGGTAAATTCATGCATTATTCCTTGCATTTCAGCGTAAGGTCGCGTGTGCTTGACACCATGTTAGAAATGAATAGTTTGTTGAGAATATTGAAATTAGCCTATTAACCGAGCTTACATCTGCAAGGATTCCCCAGCGCCGCCAGCGGCTACTTTTGCGAACGTAAAAATTAACTTGCAAATGTAAGCTCATGCTTTCGCGTAAGTTGATATATGCATGAAAGTAAAACAAAATTTGGTGGGTCCCAGCTTTTCATGTGCCAGCTATAAGAGTTGAAAGGATTTTACACTTAACTCTCAGCTTTTTCATTGGAACATGTTTAGTTAACAAAGAAAATCAAGTTTGATGTGTAAACTTTCAGAGTCCCGAAATTTTTACTTTCACAAGTACTGTTTTCTTGCGTTTAGCCCATTTCACCCTACAAACAAGGGACCTCCTATGTAAAAAATTTGATCGAAATGCGTTGAGCATTTGGTTGTATGGTTGTATGGCAGGTACCGTTAATAACGAAATATGTTTTAAAAAAATTCGACCAAAATGTAGAGTATACCGAAAATAGTGTACACACTTATTGTTATCAAAATCTTTCGAGCCGTTTTCTAGATAATTGATATGTTTTGGCCATAAAAAAAAAAACGATTCAAAATCTATTTTAGACAATCACCTAAAACGCTCAAATACCAAGTTTGAAGAAAATTAATTCAGCCTTTAGCTGTAGCTGGATTTTTGAAAAAAAAATATATTAGAATATTATAATTGCCATACCAATATTCTTTTTATAATAAAATAATAAAAAGAATTTTTGTATTTAGAACCATTGTCTATTCTATAATAAATGTAGATTACACGTGAATGTTTCTCCCATATAGGTTATATGTATGCAAAAATGGACATAATCATAACTCATTCACTGGATTACTGTGAATTGTTTTTAGGGTTCGAATAATATAATCAAAGCAATTTCGTCAGCTAGTTTATGACCACCATATAGTCTACCATCAAGCTTAGCATTATTTGTATGACTGGAGTTTCCCCTCTTGTTCAAGGATTAAACGGTCTCCTCCCTCATAGTCATAGATAGTATGTAGGTATATGATAATTTTCTGTTGGCAATGGTCATCGTCAATGTCCTGCCATCTACCACACATCCATCTCTTTGGAGAATTTTGGCAAACTCTTTCTTCCATCATATAAGTAGGTACATACCTACTATTATTGCGTCCTGCTTGCTGCTGATGCTGTGTGAAATCTGGCACTTTGGGTAAAATATGTAGGCCTAGATAATATACAATCACCTCCAGTTAAATGCATCATTCAAAATTTATTTGACACTGTAATTAAAATGTTGTCGATTTTGTAAGCAACTCATGGGAAATACAACTAGGTACTCTACAACTCCAAAATTATATTTTAAAAGTAAGAATAGAGCTTATTGCTTATAATTTTAATTAAAAAGTGCTGCCAAAGTAATTTAAGAGATGTATTCAAGTTTTATTTGGCAACATTTTTTATTAAGTAAATATGTATATAACCCAAATTCAATTGAACATATTGTTTAAAAAAAGTCGAATAAAAGCCGAGAATAACGGTATTTTTTTTTTAATTTTGAGGAATTTTCATGAAAAAAAAGTGCTGCCAAATTTAACTCAAAATAGAATTTGTGCAAATAATAAATCCCCACAATCTTTATTTAACTAAGGAATACGTTTCCTAGTTTTTTTTATCTTAATAAAACAAATTTCAATTTATCGCGGTTGTACTGTTCTGGCAACCATTATATCCACCTCCACCATTCATTTGGCCAATTAAAATGAACCAAATGAAGAATAGACCCTGGCATCATCATATAGCCCGGTTGGCTGCAACTGCATGGATGGATAGATGGAGCAATGCCATTTACTCTATACAGAGGGTATTCCATCGAGGGCAAAATACACCCAGGACATCCAGCGTGGAAATGGAACCAGAACTGAACGGTCGTCCAGTCTTCACATTTATTGATATAATTCGTGCATTTATGGGTAATTTCGATTGCATAAACACAAAATCCATTTATAATTGTACATTATGACCTGAAAAAGCTGGAAGGATGAGGCGTAAAACGGTGGCTTATTGTAGAGGGGTTCGTCCTTGTATAGTATAATATCCCCGAACAGAAGCAGCCGTTAAGTTCTCTCTCTATCTCTCTCTTTGTTCAGCGATCTGATGTTGGATGCTGGATGGTGGCAATGATGATGACGACGACGACTACGATGATGATGATGTCCGAATGTGCTGAGGCGATATGGAAAATTGGTTAGGTAATAACTGACCAGTAAAACCATATGGAAAATGTATATCCTGGCATTGTTATGGCTTCCATGGTAATCCATTTAAATTGTGTATGCGTGTTCATTGTATAACTATGTATAAATCATATGGTTATATAGACCACTTCGCTGACCACCGCTGGGGGATCAACGAGAGATTCGTATTGAATTACAACGAATGGCGAGCAGTTGCTATTCCAATTCCACCCAACTGATGCATAAAACGCATGCTGTTTTATTGCATATTCTGCGAAAATGAACATCATCAACGCGTCGTCGTTGTTGTGTATTAAAATTAAAAAAAAAAAACCCTTTGAAAAAAGTCGTCATCTCGCACATCAAAAATCAAATCCGTATTTTTATTATAGTATTGTTCGGATTTTAGTGTTTCTACTGTTGTCATTTAATTTTATGATTTTTTAGATATAAACAAAAAATTGAACCTCATTTGGGAGTTTAAGTTATATTACAAAAATTGTGTTTGTAAATTTATCGACTCAGGGACGGATTCTTTAAAAAACCAATGCAATTGTCGCCCCTCCCATTCCACATTGTTAAATTTTGCGAACAAAAAAATGTGTACGCAGAATTTTTTTCGATCTGAAGTATACAAATTTATAGGTTATACCCGAATTCATATCTTGTAGATTCATTGCTGAAAAATGAATAATCGGAATTCATTATCTTCAATTCAATGTGATTGAAATTCATATATTCGAAAAACATTAAAATTCATTCAATGTGTTAATTGATTTTACAAGTTCCATAGTGAATTACGAAGGAATGAATTTTAGACGGTGAATTATTTGAGTTTATACCTGGTATTTTACTATAAAAATGAAACCGTGGTAAAAATTCACTATCCCTATAAGATGAATTATATTTCACAGTGAATTATAAAGTATGTAGAGTAATTTGTTGTTCATTGTAAATTGTGGATTGCCCATGATGAACTGTGGATAGTAAACTTTCACAACGCTGAGGCATTGGATTTTGCAAGAGAAAACTTGACATATCGCCCCTCCTTAGGCACGTTTTACATCCGTCCCTGTATTAATTGGTTAATAAAGTTAAGCATTGATTGTATATATGCGTGTGTGATGCAAATATAAATGGGTATAATGTTAAGGATCATTTTTAACTCGTATTTTTTTTTGTTTTAATGACTCTCAGGGAATCGACTGTGGTCAATTATTATAACAACTGTAATCATTTAGGCTTAAAGGAAGTTCGATAAATAAAAAGTTATTATTATTCCGACAAAAAAGATTCACTCTATATATGGTTTGTGATGTTTTTCACATGCAGATGATATAAATTTAAATATTAACTGCGGCGAAGATATAATCTCTTGGTATTTTTTTTTTTGTTGACTGTTGTTGTTGGTTTCCCATGAATAATATTGCGGTGGGACGATCTTTACGATTTTCAATGAACTTTGTAACTTTTTTAATTTTTGAAAAGGTTATTAAGCTACGGAATCAACATAATTTATATGTATAAGTTTGGCTAAAAGTTTAATTGAGAATCAAACATACTTTTTGTAAAGCTTAAATGTCAGCATTTCGTATTATTCCACCACATTTCACTTTCTCGCAATTCCCTCCCACAAATAAACATTGTGTCAGATGAGAAACGCGAAAGCTGAGTAATTTCTTAAGGTCAAAGTTAAAGACTTATGCTGCATTCACACTGCTGGAAAAATTCTCGTTTATATCAATGACGTGTAATGTAATAAGATTATTACAAAGAACTGAAATAAATGGAAGAAAAATTGACATTTTGTCAGTGGTATAAATATGTATGATTCTAATCAATGGGGTTTTGACCTTGACAATTCCGTCGAAGACGATTTGCATGCAAAATGTGCTTTAATGGGATTTTCTTATAATCATCTAATGAAATTTTTATAAAATTTGTACCAATTTTATAATTTATACCATTTATACATTTTATACCATTACACATGTTTTATCATTAACACATTTAACATAATCTATATATTTTATACTATTAAAACATTTTATACCATTTATCAATTTTATACCATTTACGAATTTTATACCATTTATCTCATGTATAAGCTTTTCATACAATTAAGACCGTCTGAAATTTCTCAGCTATCTTGATTATATAGTGATTTAGACCATTTATACCATCTAGTTTCTTGAAACAAATTTTTTTAAACAAAAATTTGGTTTGGGATTTTAGTAACACATGCAAGCCATCATTCTCATTCAACGAAAAATTGGATCACGACATAATTGACGTTTAGTTAAAAAAAAAGGATATGAATATTCTTAGACAGTCATATCAAATTTCTCTAGCCAGTTCGGTTTCTGGTTAATTGTGTCCAGTTTGGCTAGCTTTCGGGTAACGTGGCTCATCTGAAATTCAAAACCCTGATCTTCTAGTCCCTCCAACAATTCTAGACTCATTTTATTACATCATATTACTAATACATGTCCACTGATATAAATCTCAACACTGACACATTAAAACAGGAACATAAAACAGTTAAACCAAACCTATACCCACTGCAGTACCATATTGCTTCGCTGAAATTCTACAATGAAATTCCCTTGACAAAAACGTTCAGAACCTGCACCAGAATACAGAATACAAGAAGTGAGTAACACCAGTACTATTGCGGACACAAACATACTATAAGCTGGATTAGATGTCCCAAAAAGGATTTGCTTGATGTTTCACACCAAACAGCTTGAAAACGACAAAAGGAAGCTGAAATCCAAAATCCGCAACTTGACTACACTTCCATACCATTATACCAGCACTATATTTTCTTCATTAAGAGCTAAATATTGTTCATCAAATTTTCATGGGAAACAATAATAATTCGCAACTTTGTTGGATGGAAGAGAAACACATTTTGTGCGCCAGAGGGCTAGCCAAAAGGAAAATTAAAATATTTACCTGAAAATGATAAAGTCCAATTATAATCCTGTTGGTATTTGCACACTGTCATTCTGGTAAATCCTCAAGAGTGTCGTTACTAAGCCATCTGCAACAGAAATGCTATAGGGACTTAAGTGTTTTCGGGGGAGGGCAAGAGTTCTTCTATGGTTTTCTGTTTCTGTATAACGGACAACGAAAATTTTACTTGACAAGCAAAGCTCTCTCATCGTCAAGGATATACGCTTAATCTCAGAGAGTGTAAAATCCAAAAAAAGATGAACGGTTTCGTATGATAAATTTTATAAGAATCAACTTTAGAATAGGACGACCAATTCTCTTTAAAAAAAACATACAAACAAAATGAATGAGAGTGCTTAATGAGATATCTTGAATGAAAATTCATGCTGGATAATGGCAAATAGATGCTTGAACTTATGTCGGAAATGTGTTCCTTTTAAATATGTTCTTCTATCTAGATATGTATTTAATGTGTAAAAAAATCCTCAGAATTTTTAAGGAGTTTTTATCTGTTGGTACACTTAAAGAAAAAACGAAATTAGAACCTTTTTTTAAATCCGTTTTTCATTATGTTGTAATTTCGGTGCTTTACTATCTACAGACTTGTCTCAACAGAGATTTCAAAATATGAGCGTGAATAAGTTGAACATCAATATTTTTACATGTTTTCTGTGACTTTGGAGTACCAAGACGAAAGAAGTTATGTCTCTGAGCGGACATTAATATTTGAAAACTGTTTTCCAAATTCTAAGAAATCGTTGATCCCAGTCCACTTATATAATGTTATGAATTCCCTAGATCAAACAGAACTGAGATTTTTGTGTAGAAATAAAAGTACAAAAGTCTTCTTTAGTTATCATTTAGTCAAAAATACTTATTGTAATTAAATACTGTTCCAATTTCTTGAAGCACCTCCTTAGGACTTGATCCTAGTAAATTGCTCATTATTACACTCAAGACGAGTATTTTAGTGCTGTTAGTTTTAGCTCTGTTTAGTTTTTGGATAGCTTTTTCTTGCAACTCAGACTTTTGCTTTTCCAAAGAAATATTCAGCCTTATCTGAAATTCGGTGTGAAATATTTTTCCATAGGAATTTTCCCTTCCCGGCAACCAGTTCCTACTATCGGTAATTTCCCCCGGAATTAATTTCCCTAGTGAAAAAATAATTGTTTGTTTTTCTGCTATTCAATATGCGAAGAATATCCTTTTTATTATTAATTATTGAAATACAACAAAAAGAACGAATTGAACAAAGAACCATAAGGTGAAGGTTAAGAGATCATTAAGTCCATTAGAACCAACTAAAGCATCTGGGCATCCTTCCACCGATTCTTCTAAGGCACAAGTTCGTTTTATCGTTTCATCCAAAGCACTGAATTTATATTCCTTATTTGAGTCTCAGCCAGTTGCCTATTTTTGTATCATGTTTTCAGAAATTTTTCCTCACATCATTTTTTTTTAAATAAAAACATCATGGAATGAATAATAGATTTTGTTGGTGGACCCAAGCTGTTAAAGTTCTCTTTCCACTTCTTCTAAACATTTAATTACATCTTCTTTTGGCCGATTTGATGTGAACCCATTGGCGATATGTCGGTATTTGTCCATAAAGCTGATTAAAATTTGAACTTAAAATGATAAATCTGTATTTTATTTTTATCATTATTTTGTTAGAATTGCTTAAAGTGTTTGCTAAGTTTTCAATTCCGACAACTAAATTTCCAATAACAAAAGAGTTGCCGATATGTATTTTTCCCTAGGAATTTTTTTCCCAACTTCAAAGAGTTCTCAATATGAAAAAAAATCAATGCGAAAACAAGTTCCCGATAGAAAAATCTCCAAAGTAATAAATTTCTCTATAAAGCATTAAACAATTCGATTTTTTAGAAATCGTTAGAATTGCGAAATAGTTTAGTAGACTGATTTCCTTAAGTTTTTGTATTCAACTTCGTAAATTGTGATATTTCTTTTCTTCAAAATATTAGTCTCTCTATGTGTTTGATTTGTTTCATAGATTTGTAAAATTTTGGGTTCTGCTCAAACTTTTTCTTGTCAATAGGATTTTTCCGACTTGGTGTACCAACACAAAAGATTGTAAGTCCGTTTAAATAAAGAAATGTTTCAAAAATCGTTACAAAAATATGTAAAAATGTTGACTCCATTCCACTTAATACGTTTTCTGTCTATTACAAATTAAATAGAACTACCAATTTTAGTCAGAATTAAATTTTCAAAACACGCGGAATATAAGCCTTATTTCGATTTATCTAGTACAGAATGTTAAAACCGAAATAATCATTTAACATACGTCTTGATTCATACAAGGATATCATTTCTTCCCTCACTGTGTGGTATGTGACAGCAAGACTGAGAAATTTTGCTGAAAAATGCTAATGTTCGTATAAGACAGATTGCTGAGTTTTAATTCTCCTGAACTCGCAATTTAATCCGAAAATTTTTTTATAAATAATAATAAGTGAAAATTATTATGTTTCAAAAATTTTGAGAACAGTTCATTGGAATCCTTTACCAGAATTTTTGTTTTCTTCTTTAAAAGATTGATGGATTTACTTTTTTTACCTAACATTTCTAAATACTAATTTTTCTTCTTCTTGATTAACTTTCATTTATCCCCCAGTAACCTCAACAGGTATATTCATCTTGAATAATAAATAGAACTTCTTAACACTCAACTGTCATCCATTTATCTTAAACAGGGGAAAAATCAAATCTTCCTGCCTACCAAAATAGCACCTACTTAACAAAACCCTATAAATTAATTTACATGCCCCAACTTAACATAGTAGATATATGTAGGACCTCCTTAACCCGACAATATAAATTGTCGGTAGTTCTTCATTCTTAGTTAAGAGTGTATGTTTGCATGGGTGAATTGTATACCAACTCCATTTAACGTTAACAACTAACACACGACTTATTTCGAAACGAAAGGGAATTCCGCATAGTTTGAAGGCCTAAATCAACCCCCATCTAAATCTATGACGAAGGACGGAAAAAGGTTTAGAACTGTTTGTTTTATGGAGTGGGGAGGGGAGGGGAGGTGAGTTTGAATTTTATGATGACACATTGGCGGTGTGGCGTTGAACCATCAACCAAAGCAGCACACATTTGAAAGAGCATACCACCACGCCATCTTGTTCGAGATGACAAATTACAAAACCATTAAGTCATTTTGCGGCCAAAAAAGGATCTGCAAGGACACCATGCTACCACACTGAAGCTGCCGTTAAGCCAACAACCTAAGTTTCATATATGACTAAATTGGCATTAAACGAACTGGCGGTAGCGGCGGCGTTGTTGTGTCATTTATTCACTCAATTCTAAGGACATCAGAATCTATGAACACACGGAGACAATAACGACGACGATGATGACGATGACGACGACGACGACAATAACAAGGACGACGATGAAGGCTCGGAAACGGATTAGTTTGTTAAGAGCGTTGTTGGTGTGGTGGGGGCGAACTAGAACATAAATTCATCATAAAACCAGGCACTCGGTAAAAGTCCCTAAACACCACACACACACCCATACGCACACACAGTTACACATGGCACGCAAGGATAATCCAAATGCCAACACATCGTTTGAACGCTTACAGGCTAAATATTTGCAAAGTTGAAAGGGGGGAATTGGTTCCCATAGAAAGCGATAGGCCGTTTGTTGGAATAATAACCACCATACAATGACGGTGACTCCAAGGACGATGAACGGGTTTAAAGTGCTAAAATCCCGGAAGGAAGGAAAAACCCCAGGATGCTTGCTGTGTTCTAAGAGTGTTGACTGCTGCTGCTCCTCTATGATACACTCAGCTCGTATATCCTGATGATATACTGATCCAGGAGACACATTCCTATTCCATGTGATGATGTTGATTACTATGCGCGTTTTAGTTTTTGGGGCAATCATTTATCCTGCAGAATGCGGTTGCAAGGATATGGGGGCTTTGATGGAGATAGTATGTATATACTAGGTGTTGGACAACATAGATGAATGTCAAGCACACAGGATGTAAGCTTATGGATGTGTAAGGAAATATTTTGTGTTTAGCTGATGGTGCTTGTTTTTCTTCCAAACGGAAATGTGTCAACAGGCTTTACGCGATTTTGATGATGAGGGATAATTGATGCACTTATTTACTTAGAGAATCTAATGGCTGTGTGCATCAAGGATATTATTTTTTATCAGGATTAACTTGATAGTGACATCAAAGTGCTATATCTCACTTAAGGGCATCACTTTTTTTTTCAATATAAACACAAACCAGTTATCTTATTCTTTCTCAGTTAAGAAACGGGTCTGTATAGGAATTTCAACCTCAAAGAGGATGTTTATGTCGACTATTAAATATCCAATTGTCACAAGAATTTCAAGACCCCTACCCAAACCCAAATTCAAACCCCTCCTACAACATTACATTTCTTTATGTTTGTTTTCCTTTTACACTAAACCCCGTCATAAAACATCAAGGTTAGATGCTGTGAATGTCGTATTCTCTTATCAATGAAAATCCCCTCAGGAATATATGAATCCAACCCTTTTTCTTACAACCAACGCCAACGGTCAAGTCCAGTCCGGTTTGGGGTATATTTAAGCTTTCTCATTTCGATTTCGTCTCATCTGCGATCAGAAGTTATGGTCAAGTTCTATGTACGGCGAGAGATAGGACAAGACTAAATGGGTACTAAAATATTTGCGCCCACATCAAATTACAGTTAAATATCCTTATTTCTGTACGAACCCCCTTAAACACACACACAACAGAGTTAAAGTTGGATTTTGGCCAAATGAAAAAAAACCTTCCATTTCCACTTGACTAACACTGGCGCTCTGTCTCGTAAATAGGCATTTTTGTGTCACTACTGAATGTCCTTAATATATATGTATTCCAGGTAACCTGGTAGTAGTGGACGAACATAAAAATCTAACTGGAACATATGATGTCCTCCCGATGAATATCTTAATACGTTTTAGATCCCTCTTCGATCCCATAGCCTGATTTTATGATTCTGCTCAGCAGCATTCGTATATATAGTGTAGTAGTAGCCACTCTTCGTGTTAAAGAAAGGGAAATGCCGACAATACTATCCTGTGGAATCTAAACCACAATTTTGATGAGGGGGGAGGATTTGAGGAAGGGAGAGAAAGATAGAAGAAGAAATGTCCTGTCATCATAAAAATCCTTAAAATACGACACAATCGGTAATTGTGTAACACACAGATACACAAACACCAGCTTGATATTCTCGCTCACCGTTCAGGTGGACAAATTATGCGATACAATTTGTCCTTCGTCCTTTTTTTTTCTTCATATTTTATATATAAAACAAAGTACAGCTAAAGAGAAGCAGAAATATAACGAAATGACGATGAAATCATTTGAAATAAATTCAACATTTATGCATATGTGATAGTGATTTCGTCTTGGACACCAAATACGTGAGTTGATTATCTGATGATGATCGGATCGTTTGTGGAGCTTTGCATTAGTAAAATGTCCTTGTTGATGGAAATTCCGTCGTCTAAGATTTTTACTATTGCAACATTGGACATATGATGAAGCGGGTAGATGGAGAAGGTGGTTGGGATAGATAATTTTATTTGGAATTCTAAACATTTGCTTAGTTATGTACCTACATTCCTGGTGGACTAACATGATAATCTCAAAAACAACACGAGGCATTACAAACACATATACATATACATACATAAAGTATGTATTCAAAGTGAATACTAAATACTGTTTTTTTTGTGTTATATTCAATAGTATGGTTAACGTTTAAGCTGAGGCATGCATAACTTATTCAAATAGTATCCCGCCATCACCACCGCTCAGGAGAATTAAAACAAAATATTCCATTTATTTCTAAGTGTGTTGGTTATTTTCATATATAATGAAGTTGATTTGTCTTTCTTTCCAAAGCAAATATTTGATTTTTTTTTATTCTGAAGAAAAGCACTGATTCGTTTTGGCTTAAATGCAATTGAAAACATAAGATATGGACTCGAGTCAACTGTTCTATAAAATTTGATGAGTGTAAATGTAATTGGGGCTTCGGGAAGCCAACTAATGTCTCCCGGCTTGGTGCTCCAAATACATTGAAAATTGACAAATTTATTTTTTTTGTTCCTTTAGGTTTGACTTTTAATGTAAGGAGTTTTCCAATAAGAGGTGTTATTTTGAATAGCCCGCTAATTCGGTAGCTGTCACTTTTGAAGCTGTCATTTTTTGACATTTGACAAGTAGAAACTACGCTATTAATAAAAATGGAACGATACACGCTTCAACAACGCATTTCTTTTTTTTGAATATCAAAATAACACCTCTTATTGGAAAACCCTGTATTTCTTAACGAAAATTGTAGTTCTTTTCAAAACAATATTGTTTTGTAATATGTAGTATCTTAACTAAGGGACTTAACATCTGGAACCTGCCATTTTGTTAGAAAAAAAATATTGGTGTAAAATTGATGATATTCATTTGGTTACTACGTAGGTTTGGATGTACATTTTACTCGTTTTATACCATTCTGATTTTTTGATCACAACATATCTGGCTCTAAATTTGTGATTTTCAGCTTCCTAGCTTCAGATTAGTGGTAAACGCAGATTTCGAAAAAAAAACCTAAAGAAGGCTATCCATTGATCTTTTGGGCCGTTTCAAATCGCCAAAATGGGAAATCTGTTAAAGCAGACTGATGTTGACTATGAAAATATAGGTCCCAGTCAACGAACAACAAAAATACTTGAAAATAATCTCTTGGAAATATAATTATTTATTTGAAAGTGTTAAAAAAAATAATATAAACTAAATATTATTATTTAATATCAAACCTATTAACTTGTTTATATGCAGATGCAACTGTTAATTTTAATTATTCCCATCGCTACTGAAAATTATTTAATCTGTGAACCCATATCTACCATCCAAAATCTATCTCTCCACCAACAAATCCCAGCCTAAGCAATTCTCACACAAATTATTGTATCTCTTCTGTCGAAATATATGTAAAACAACAATAAAATATTCTAAAATAAAGTCTACCCAATCATATGCCTAGGAGTATTGGATGAAATTTTGAATTCATTGGAGACCGATCAGGGTTGTTATATTCTTGTGTTGGTGTTGATGTTAACCATCCTTTCTCATCCTGTATATCGTTGTACTTCGACGGACAACACCATCCGACCGACGCAACGCCAACGTATGGTTGGGTTAGGTTGCCAGGGGTCCAAATCACATGCAGATTAGTTCTAATTCGAAAATTTTCCGAAAATCCAATCGAAATACAAAATATCTGTGTCCCTGGGAACGTCCCATTATTTGCAGTTTAGCTTGTTTTGAATTGTATATCCCACCAGCCAGCGCTATCACCATGCCCATCACCTTCACCATCAGCATCGACAACCTGAAGTGGGATCCTAGATTCCATCGT
The DNA here is from genome assembly GCA_910595825.1 of Philhelius pedissequus. Lineage (NCBI taxonomy): Eukaryota > Metazoa > Arthropoda > Insecta > Diptera > Syrphidae > Philhelius > Philhelius pedissequus. Next base: position 243,623,639 of record OU343161.1, on the reverse strand, counting down.
ATATATACATAAATATTTCCCAAAAAAACGCAGGACAATTGCCACGGTCGCCGGCCCATCGGTAGAATGTATATGTACCTATAAAGTGGTGGCAGCCAGGAGCAACACCAGAAAGATAGATCCGCATCCGCAAATCTACATCAAATGGTTTTATTATGATGCTCCGCTCCAAGAGTTCGTCGACAATGTCGATTTTCCATATGGACGAGGACAATCAAAAGGAGGTGGCGATTGGTGATTTGGCTACTGCCATTGAGATTATTGTCTTTTTTCACCCGCACTCCCTATGAATGGAGCTTCGCCCGAGATACAAGTGCGTCCGGCCCGGTGGGTGCGGTGTGTTGTGGCGTTTTGTACAGATTTACAACACCAGTGAGGCTGACAATCATGCACACGGTGGAATTGTACATTTTCCAGGACATACAGAAATACAATATAGGCACTTTAGAAATAAGCACTCGAAAACAGTGGAGTGGAGCTTAAAAAAAGTGGTAAATTCGATTTTTTTTTAAAAAAAAAAAGCTTTTTTGCTGTAGTATTTATCATATTTACGGCACATTAACAATTTTCTTACGACTAAGTTATACCATGTTTACTACAAATTCACAACATAATTCCGACAAAGTACAACCAATTTACTGACCATTTACGACAAATTTGCAACCTATTTACGACACATGTATGCCATATTTACGACATATTTTCCACATATACATTTACAACATATTTACGACAAATTTACAACAATTATTTATATGATGAATTTAACACATTTTTGAGAGGTATAAATAGTATGGATGTTTTTGTCCGGGAAACTCCCGTGAATTTTGAAAATAAAACTTGTGCCAAGATAAATTAACATTAAAGAATTTTTCTTGTTACCTTTTGCCGACCCCAATGGTTCCTCAGCCAAAAGAGCATTAAAACTAATCGCTCCAGAATCGAATTGCTATCCTGATAGATATAGAAGCGAAACAAAATCCAGGAAGAACTTTACAACGAACCAACGTTTCATACACAAGGGTTCCATAAAATGTACCTATATGAAGGTATATCGATGACAGCATCATAAAAATGAGGATTTCTGTTATTTTTGGAAAACTGGTTGAGCACTGTTTAGTTTCGTCACTTCTTGCCACATGCACTGGCCATAGAAATGACCTGATGACATACCCATTAAAATACATACATGCCTACATAGATATGTATGCTTCATTTTTGTGTACAGTTTGGGCACCAATTGGAAGAACAGCCTGATTCAGATCTGTGTATGTCGTCCAACATCTGCAAATCCACTCGAAAATGAAACGAAATCACTTCACAAAAACATGTACGGTTCCGTACACGGGGGATTCGTGGTGTGTAAAAATGGGCATCTGAATATCCTTTCTACTGTGTCCCCATCAAACACTGGTAGGACTGTCGTTCAAAACGCAATTGTTGCGACAATAATAATACCCGATCAGGAATTGTTATTAATTTATGCATACTACCCCGCCTACACACTCTACTCTCTCGCCGTGTTGTGTCGCGTCCGGAATACTCACCAATTTTTGGCGGTAGAATAAACAACATGAATTTAGAATGAATCGCAGAGATTACCTCAGTGTTTAACGGGTGGATTTATCGGAAAAATTTTGATTGCGCTTTTAATACCCCAATTTATTGTTGCTGCTATACTGCATATTTTTGGCGTAGCCACCACGAAATAAAAGAGAAAGATAGATAGAGCAAAACCACTTTGATTGCATTCACCATTGAGAGGGTCAATCATGGATAGAGATGTGCTTCTGGTGATTTTAAAATAGGACTCACGCTGAAACCCAAAACCAATTTGATTGGAATAAATGAAATTGTTGCGATGGTGTTCGGTGAGATAAGATAATATGCTATGAAAGGGGGGCATCAACATGTATAAATTTGAATTGAAATCCTGATTGGCGGAATAGAAGTGTGTTTAGAGATTTGAATTTGCCAGCCAATAGAGACTCATTTTATGTGTGAATTAAACACAAAACATAATCGCATTTAGATAGTTTATAATAGTTTTTTTTTTTTGTGTAGAAATTGTTTTGAGAAATATCAAAATAAATATGAGTATCATGGGTGGGCGTGAATTTTAAAAATTGCACATCGACACATTCAAAAATCATGTGTGTGTATTTAAGTAGTTTTCGAAAACTGCTTGATGATCTTTGAGGATTTTTTAAGAAAAGTGGTTTTCGAAATATTGGTTCAAAAAATATTTTTTAGAAAATCGTGGCAGAGTGTAGCACTTTCTAGAAAATGTTTCCATATGAAATTTATTCAAAAGCTGTTTAAAAAGTTCTCAAGAAAGTCGAAAATCAGTTATATTATCAGTATCAGGAAGGAAGGAATATGAGGAAAAAATAAACTGACGTTAGTCGACACGGAAACGAACAAAAAAAACATGAAACATGAGCTTAATAGTTAGAAAGTTTCCAAAAAAAAAATCTTAAGAAAGAATATGTGTTTAAGACACGATATTTCGAAAATATTGCTCGAAAATGGAAATATGTATGCCAAAACCATTATGTTCGAAAATATTTCATTACTTGATAAAAGTAGCCCTTAATTTTGTTTCTGAATGATTTCGGGGATTGGTCTTCTAATGACTGCACTAGTCGACATTATTTATGTTGAGTTATGTTGAACATACTCAAATTCCGAAACAGTCAAATTGTTCGCAATTGAGACCCATCTGATTATTGACATTTCTCTAAACAGTTTTGGAAAATATATCTACATAATTCTACTTCGTAGAAAATAGCTTTAAAACAGCTTTAGCTATGAAGATAACCACATACTGGTTCAAACACAACTATGTATCATAACGAAATCAGAGTGATGACTTGTACTTGACTTCTCCAAACTATTTCTGCTGTCTGCTATCATTTTTTTTTAAATTTTAAATTATCATTTAATAAACCGTTTTTTGACTGTCTAAATTGATAGTTCGTATCTTATAAATAAATGGTGTCCCTCTAGGGTTAGCTGTAGGACCCCGTCTGTTAATCTCTCAGATTATGTAGTTATTTACAGCTGTGTTCCTATTAGTACATAATGATGTGACTATTTATGTCTCTCTATTTATGTGACTTCAAAATTTTAAAAGAACACTTATTTGATTAATTGTCGTAAATTTAATGTAAATTTCCCTTAGCTTGTTTTTTCTTTCGTCGCTACAAATTTACGACAATTCTTGACACATCTCGTTTTCCTTTTTGAGTTCATATGACTCATTTTTTAGACTCGGTTATGCTTAATTTACTGCCGCCAAGGAAGCATTACCAAGGATTATTTTTACTTGCGATAAACTTAGGTAAAATAAGGCAAGCTTTTTCATTTGGAAAAAAATCGAACTCGAGACTTTAATCAAACTTGACATTACGATGATGGAGAACACCAAAAAGTGGGTCAATTCCGTCTACCTGTCTGTCTGTCTCCAGAACGTTCTAGAAACGATAAACGAGTAATCGTAAAACCAAATTTCATAAACTTGGTAACGTGCTTTAACAAACGTTGCCAAATTTTAGAAATTTCGTTGCAGTATTACCATTAAATTGCAAAGATTACTGAACAAAAAATGACACTCACAGTTTGCTGTTTCACTTTTGACGGATATACTTAACTGTGACGTTACTAGTTTTACAGGGTTGAAAAAATAGCCGATATAAAAATTTAACTACGAAAAATCAAGCAATTTCTGACAAAGCTGGGATAACTTACTGCGAGTATTATTTTCCAATAAAGAAAAACTACTTTCCACTTCTAGCTTTTGTCCAAACATGCAATTTTTATTCATTTCATGATCTCGGTCGTCAATTCCGATTCCATTTCGCTCCAAAAATATATTCTAGTAAATAAAAAGAAAAACCACTCCAAAAATGACTAAATTGCAATTGCTGTGCATTTTTCAGAAGCTACTCCTTAAGCCAACCAAAAGGGATGCATCCAACTATGGCATAGAGTGCGCACCATGATATTCCCTACTTTACATAATCTAATAAAAGGATTTTTGCAAAAGAATAGTTTCTTTTTGTGCGCCTTCATTTCTACAAGTTTTTGGATATTTTATTTTCTTCTTGGTTATTGTTCTACGTAATTTGCTTGCATTTATTTTTATATGTTTTTGTATTTATATATTTTTATGAACAACAACATGCCGTAAGTTAATAAAATTCCCCAACTCTGTGAATTTTATCAAATTATTTTTATCAAATGAATCCACGGGATGTTGGTGGTGGCATGGCAGCGGCCAAAAGAAAAAAAAAACAACAGAATGCTCACGTCAGATGGTTTGAATGTTTATTTAAAGGAAAATTGAAAAACTCACTTTCGAAAACCCTTTATCGGTATTTTGTGTATAGTAAAAAAAAATGGCTAAAATATGCATATATACCTGGGCTGTTGTACTTCAAACAAAATACCCTATGCCACCCCCAAAAGTCAATTTCGAATTTATAGCCCTCTCTGGAGGCATCTCTGGAATAAAATCTCTAAATTGCGCCAAACTATCCTAGATTTTGTAACAGATGTTGGCTAAAACATTAAACAAAAAAAAAAAACTTAACCTTCTATACACCCCGGCGACAATGCACGACTTGACGATGATGATGACGCTGATCATCCCCAATGACTTGAGAGAGGTTAATGTGTTTTTAGGGGTGGCTGGATTATAATATACCTTTTTTGAATATTGAACATCGGTGGATCTCGTAAAAGTACGCGCTCTTATATAACTTTTTTATGACCTTAGGTGCATGGCTAAGTTTTTCGCCTAAATTCTCAATTCCCCCATTAGAGTAGGTAGTACATAGTTTTTAAACATGCCGAAACAGTAGGTGTACAATTTTTTTTGGTATTTTGGCTTATTGGTATTCTGAGTGCGCGATATACTATACATTGTACCAAAAAAGGTCGCAAAATGTCGCTTGTTTTGTATTTTGGTTTTATGACCCCAGCGGGTGTCACACTCTCAGCTAAGGTTCATTATTGGACTCATTTAAAATACATAAGCCCCATTGACACATTGAATATTAAAATTCAATTTGTTTTCCATTTCATTACTTGCCAATATATGTACATACAAATACATGTAGATGTTGGTGCATGTGTAAAGTACATAAATTGTATATTATGTTGTGATGATAAACGAATTTTAAATATATAAGACACGTTTTTTGCTCGTTAAGACTTTGTCGATAAAAGAATCATTCTTTATACATAAATAGGTCAGTACTCTGTCGGTCCATTGTAAAAAAAGGTCTATCTGCAATTAAATGCCTCGTGTCGCATTCGTCGAATAGTTTATTCTCTTCCTTTTTTATTTTTAAACAAACAATACAACATCAAAAAACAAAAATTCAGACAACTGCTACCGTTGACCTCTTGACCTTCACATTAAACATCTGGTGTCGTGAAGCGCGCTAAAACTCAAAGAGTCTAAATGCTGAGTTGCTAAACCTTACGGTCACAACAACAAAGCAAAATTCATTCCACCAGATATTCTGTCGACAAACACTGACTACCTGACCCCCTACTCTGAGCCTCAGCAAAAAATTTAATGTTTTGTACCTTCCCATTCAGGATGAATTGGGCAGATGACGAAAGTGTCGAAAGATTTCGACGTAAAAATTTTAACCGACGGATCTAAAATGGAGTGTAGTGTAGGAGCAGGAATTTTCTCAGATTCTCTAAAAGTCTCTAGATCTATCCGATCTATTATCGCTCACTTGCAGAAAATATGTTTATCCTACTCGCTGATCGGCAAAATTCTTTCAGTTTTCCTCACGGAATCCAACAAAAGATGGAACAATCTCACCGACTGTACGATATCTAGAATGATATGATCTACTTAGAATAAATCACGCACAAATTATCTCATTTGTAGACCGTGGCGGGACATACTAAGGGTAGTCGCTACTCAGCAACCAAGTGACCACAAGTACAACTATCCGCCTCAAAATCATCTCTCAATAGATAGACTCGATAGGTCATTCTAATATCCTGAATACAATCCGATTTAAATTACAATACACCAGTTAATCTTTGACAAGAACTTCCAAGTTACCATCCCACCAATATCAGCTTGGGAGGATGGGAGGTTCCTAAAAGATGAATCAGCTCACTTCTTTACGGTTTAATTAAAGTGATAATATCTCTTCACTTGCTATCACAATGGACCTATTTGTGTCCGCAGTTTTCCTGAATCCCACATTAATCTTATATAACCTAACAAAGCTCCAAAATAGAGTAAAGTTTCGGTAAAATATCTATTAGACTTGGACATGGAAGTTATAGCTTGTATAAAGCTTTCTTTTCGAATTGGAAGCTTGTGAATCGAAAGTTGTGTAGAAATATATACATATTAAAGCATATAAATAAAATTCTTTCCAGATTTTTAATAATTTAGAAAATTATGTTTTATATATCTACATTTTAAAATTTCGATAAAAAAATTCAACTAGTAGGTTTGTCATATAAAATTTCGCAGTAAATTTACAAATATATCTATGTAATGTGTGTTTATGCTCAAACTCTTGTGGACAGTTGTCACTTACTCTTACAACCATAATAACAAACGATAAAAATCGTTTTTTTTTTCAAATTCGAGTTCGAATATAAATTCGAAATTTGTTTTTTTCATCGTCGATAAAGAAGTGATTTTCTGAACAAGTATGCAACAAAAATGGTATTTGAATGACGAATTAACTATTGCATACCCTAAGGATGTTTTGTTGGTTAATTCTTCTAGTTCACAATAAGCGCAATTTAATGGATACCTCTTCTGCTGTTGCCATGTACTCGTATAAATGTAGAGTTAATTTAAAGGTAGTATTCCAGAAACACACTACAGGAAGGTACCTTATACATAGTCTGCTGGCTAGGACATTCTAGATTTTTTTTGATTTGAGTTAAGTGTATCATGGACTGACGGTTTTCTCACATCCCATCCCCGTTTAATCTTTAGGTTTTTTTTTATTATTTACTCGTAGAGTAAAGTCGAAACCCTGTTGGAAGCCAATCGTCTATTGCTGATGAGGGAAGAATTTTGCCAACTCTAAAAATTTCAGTCTTCAGCTTTTTTTATAGAAAAGTGAGGAATTTTTACAGGGTCAGATAGTTATCCTAGGCGTGATCCCAATCTATGCCACCTACAAAAATTCAAAAATGTTTTGCAAAACGAATACTCCAAGAATATAGCTTGCCCCTCATCTTAGCCGGGGTGGATTTGGCAAACAAATTGTAGATCTTCTCTATTCCTGCCTTCCATTTTTCAAGCTGTTCTGCTAAGTCTGGTCCTTCACCACCTCACCGAACACATTTTTTTAAATGTCTACTCATAAGTCAAAATTCTCTTCAAAAACCCTTCTCAGCCAGCCGATATCGAATATTATAAAGCAAACCCACTTCAACTTGATGATTATAATTATCATAATTTTCTCACCTCATCCACCGTTGGGATAAAAGTCATCATTTCGAAGATAAATCACACGCATTTAATACGGCCAAATGCTACATTGCTAACTCGTATAATAAACCCCCTTTATCAACCACCTAACCCCACCCACCATATCAAATTCAGGACTCATCATCATAACCATCATCAACACAACAACAACATATATACATCCATATAACAAGCATCACCTTAACCGCTATATGCGGCTTTTCTGGCGTCTTCGTCTCAAAACATCTTATTACCATATTTTGACAGCCCGGTTGCCATCACTGAAGATTAAGTCAAAATCTGTCAGATGGAATTAAGTCAAACATAAACACGCACCGCACATACATCGCAGTGTATTTATGTCGTATGTCGTTGTTGCAATGCAACACGGCGATGATAAACAAGGATCTATATATGCCCCGTCAAAGCCTCGTCGAATAAGAGGAGCACCCCGTTGCACGTTGTTGACATACGGGATGTCCTGATTCTGGAGCTTGACTGAGAGACTAGGGACTGGCGCTTAAGGTGTAAACAGTTTTGTCGAGTAAATATAATTATTGTCACTGAGGACAAGGACAACGCCACACACGAAGACAAACGCACGTCGACCGTCGAAGTGAAAATGTATGTGAACTATTTGACTTCTATTAACGAAATAAATACGCACAACACACACACATTCACTACGATACTTATTTTAGCAAAGGATAATAACCAAACTGCGTTATCCAAACAATAGCGCAACAACAACCCCAAAAGGTAACTTGAAGATAGTTAAGGCGGGTGGGGGAAGAGGGTGTATCTGAACTATATTCTGCTCGTAAACTTGCCGACATCGATAACAGGTTTCTTTCAACACCTTTGGCAAATCTGTTTCAACACCTAGTCCTATATATGTATGTATGTATGTACAAAACGACGACAGTTGTGGGTATTCAATGTTATGTGTATATATGTATGCATGTGACATATTCACCTTAGCCGACATTTCATCGTTAATTTTGTGTAATGCGTTGATGATGCTGTTCTAAGGGATGGATGATGATGACTTTCGGTCTATAATCCTATATCGACTATAGAAGACAACAGTAGGGTTAACAAGTACATTTTTCAACTATGTTAAGTTTCATGTGCGATGCTGACCCAAAGCTAACGAACAGTAAACGACCAGGGACCTTACGGACAAGAAAGCTTATAGTAGTTCATGAGCGTACTAAAGATATACGAATTACAATTTAGAATATTGAACTAGTCAGTCAATTGAATATGTAGTTCATTAGTTCAGTAGCTCAAGAATGAACTGGATAAAGAGATACAAATCAGACCAAAGACATAGTGTTCAAAAAAGAGCCAAGTTCTTCTATACAAAAACCTCTATGTAACAAGTCTGTCGTAAAAAGAAGAGAGATCTAAAAAAGTTTTTATTTCATGAAGTTTAATACTGACTAAATTTTGGTGGGCTTATTTTGCAAGTTTTCTTTTATTATGCCCAATTCAAAAGGTTTTAAAAACTTGCCAAAAAAACCCACCAAAATTTAATTAGCATTAAACTTCATGAAATTAAGACTTGTCGTACTTTTAGACCTCACTACTTTTTACGGCTGATTTCTTACATAGAGGTTTTTGTAGAGAAGAACTTGGCTCTTTTTTAACATTTAGGTTTTAATTCTGACCTCACTCCTTTTTGCAAAAATATAAATGCAATAATTGTTGAGGATGCGATGACGTTTTTGTTGCAATTTTTATGGCATTTCTTAAAAGAAGATAGCCGACGAAATAGTATGCAAATGTTTTATTTTTTAATCGTTGTCAACAAAGAATACCACAATGTTAATTCTTAGAAAAGTCGTGAATATTTAAGATGCATGAATAATTTCAAAATGACAGAGCAGACACTTCGAATGACAAATCTTAGATTTTCAATTTTCCATTCTCCCAAATTTCATCAGAAGTGCTCTTCATAGGGGCGGTTACCACGCCCCTGAACGTAAAATCTCAAATTTTAAAATTTTGCCTTTGCCTGCACTTAAAGCCATACCGTTGTACCAAATTTTATCAATCTACGATAATCGGAAGTGCTCCAAGTAATTTATATAAAAAGGGCGGGTACCACGCCCTGAATGGAAAATCTTAAATTTTCTATTTTTCCTTTGAATACACCACAAGGCCGGTTGTGCGAAATTACAAGATTCTACGATGTCAGAAAGTGCTCCATAATTTTTATGATCTGTCAGTGAGTGAGTGAGTCAGTCAGCTACGGTTTTTTGTGATTTTTGCAGTTTTATATCTCGGAACCATTAATACTAAAGAATTGAAATTTGGTGATTTGTCTAAACCTGGTGAGCTTAGCAAATGCTGCGAATTTTCTGACTTTATTGGATTTGAAGTTAGAGGGGGGGTCGCAAATCCCCTGAGTTAGATCCAGTAAAAAGGGTGTAGTGCCAGAACTTGCCTGGGCACTACTGTGCCCTTTGAAGGGATTAAGGTGATGATTTCAATTGTTTAGGGCGCTGTTGATTTTATTAAACTAATGAACTTAAAGAACACACTACTTCAGTAAAATGCGCAAGCCTATACCTTTGATAGCCATTAGTATTACCTTTCCGCAGCGTCTTGGCCAGTTTTAACTTTTAGACTATATGTCTTTCGTTATTATATCACTGTGAAGGATATAATATATATATTTAGTCGTACAACACGAATGTAGAATTCTGTACTTACCTCTATATTTCCCTCCTGTTTTCTATATTTCCCTCCTGTTTTAAAACCAATATGCATCAGTATCTCTTTTTTAAATCCTTCCTTATTTCTCCATAGGTTGCACTGTGCTTAATCAATTTAAGGGTAGTAAAACCCCCTTAAGTGCGTGTATAATAAAAAAAAATAAGTCTTAATTAAAAACAATATTTAATTACAAACAAAAGATTTTGAGGAGCTCAAAATAATGTATACACAAAAAAGGGCTTAGCTACAAAATGTATGCTTTGAAATCTAAACGAGCACATTAGATATTGAAACAAAAATGTAAAAGTTTATAATTTTGCTCGTTTTAAAAATTTATTAAATAAAAATTTAGGAGCAAAGTGTAGCCGATAAGTGAAGTTATTTTAGTTTTTTTTTTCATGCCCGTTAGTCCGAAGTCAGATTATCGTTTTTTCATAAGCAATAGTCACTCTCAGTCGAAAAGTCATCATGTAAAGTCGAGTCAATAAGTCAAGTTTATAATTCCAGTCGTTGATTAACTTTTTTTTTACATGAAATGTCATTTTTTATTTTACATAATTTCATAATTTAATTTGTTGACGATTTAAAAAAAACACAAACAAACCGAATTCAATAAAATTGATTAAAGCGGTCATTGAGCGAAATCTCGTGTTATGCTTTAAACTACATGGTGTCAGAAGTGGGATCGATAAATACTTAGTTCCCTTACATTCAAACTACACTGTAACTTCACTCAAGAAAAATTATACTCTCATTAGGCAAAAGGATAAACGCACATCACCAACAATAACAACAACAACAAAAAAAAACCACCATAGTCAACATTCAACCCATGTTTATAATAGTTGTAATAGTTTACCTCTCATTTCGTAACGCACACGTTAAAAAGGGTTGATTTATATCCTTGTTTATACCCGGGACACCTTTTTAGAGAGTCCTTGGCTGCTCTAAGTTGTTGCCATCATTAACTTTCTTCCAAAATCCTTGTGATGACTTTGCATTAATATTCATTGTGTTTGGACTATGATTTTAAGGGATGTAGTACTTATATGTCTACCTACACTCGTTCACTCACTTACTCCTACTTATACATTGATTTGATGATTGAGTCCGTTTTTCCAGATTGTTGAGTATTAATCCCAAGTGATTTGACACACAGAGTACAATACATATACCTATCAAGGATAATTTGAATTGATTTGAAAAGGGATCAACAAGGTAAGACAAAAGAAAATAGAAGTCTCATCATCACAAAATGATTATTCTCAATTTATTTGGAGGTTTTTTTTTTTTTTTGATGGTTGATGGTTGTAATTTCGCGAATTTTCTGCTTCGAAAAGGATGTCACAAGGACTTACAATTCGCTCTCTGTTATCCTTGTGAATGTCTTGAATTGTCTTGACATATTTATGCCTTACAATTAGCATAATATGTAAATGTTATCATCGTCAGTTTGAGAACTTTTTTTTGTTTTAAATGAAATTCGGCTCGAGGGACCAAAAAAAATAAAATAAAAAAAAACCTTCGCCTCTTGCTCTGACTTTGTTTAGTTGCTAGCTGGCAATTTGATGGAAGAATGATGTTATAGGTTTACCACAACTGTATTCCAGGATAAAAATCAAACATTCTAATGCAAAGGACGTCGTTTATCTAAACAACGACCAAATAACGAATACCAGCAGAAAAAGGACACCCAAATTTTGTATAGTATTGTATCAAAAGTGTGTATGTGTATATGTGGTTTGTGTTTAAGAATGGCAGCCTTTTTCTAGATAGAGGTGTTCAACACCCTTTAGCCTGAGGTGTCCTTAAGGAAATCCATTCAAATGAAAAGCGATTATTATGTCAAATAAAATAGAAGAAGAATAGCAGTACTACAAGCAGGAAGGAAATTGTTGTTCCCTAAACAAAATAAAAACAAAAAAAAACACATAGTTAAGGGGTTTGAGGCAGAGAACCTCGATTGAGATGTGACTTCAATTAAATGTCAGTTTATTTTTACATTAATTTCTGAAACCTGGAGTAGTGGAGACATTTCCCCACCGTCGGGGACCATTTTTTTTTTGTTAGCGATAGGCAGTTTTCTATGCTAATTTGAAATGGATGTGGTTTTAAATAGAAAATTGGTAAGGAGGGTTTTTATTTGTTGAATTTTTTTAGGAACATAATGGATTTTTCTTAAAAGTTTTTTTTTTTTTTTTTTACAAAAAAACCAAGTTAATTAAGTGAATGTGGAAGATTTCAAGGATTTATTTCGGAATTAGTATCTACACAATGATACGTGACTTTAAGTGGAACGGGGGATAAGTGGGATATCATCTGTGTCAACAATCCTAGTCGAAAAAGGTCTACTTGCCGTGCGAAACTGGAACCAGCTAGCTAGCGGCCGAGCTGGCTCGAAATGACGGGTTGGTGGAGACTCTGCTCCACACCAGACATAAGCGCCTCCTAAAATAAAAGTAAACAAGTTGTGAATTCTTAAGTAAAAAATTATAGTTTTGAAGAAAATTACTATTTCGAATTCACGACTTTTTGTTTATTGTCCCGCTTATTTCTAGCATGGAAAGAAGTTGCTGATACTAATCAAAATAAGGAGTAAACAAAATTGAATCCAACCCAATCAAAATTCTCCACAAACCGAAATTTAAAGCCATGATGTTAAAGAATTGTTTTTTTTTTTTTTTTTGTTTGACAAAAAAAATAATTCTTAAATTTCCTCTTAAGTTAAAGGGTTTGTATTTGATTTCAATTTTGACCCGAAAATATATATATAAATTGCCTATTTAAATGACTCAAATAAAAAAGTCAAAAACTCAACAGCATGGCAGCCAATTGAACCCTTTTCGTCGTTTCACTGTTTTCGCTCGCATTCAGATCAACAAGAAAAGATGTAATAGAATCGCTTCCACGTTTAATAAATTCCATTAGAAAACAAAGGCTAAGCAAAACGGTGTGCTCATAACATCTATTTCCTTTTCCTGTTGGCTGTTTTTTTTTTATGTGATGTTTGTTTTTTTTTTGTTTGCATGGAAAACGGTGTATTATTCGAGAGCAATAAGGATTTCTTACGATATTGCCGGATGGTCCCCAGAGATTGTGTTGCGTGTCCCGCGACCTTTTAACATCCTTCGTTAACTCACAGTGTATTTCACCTTTTGCTAACATGGGCCGACATTTAACCACGCATTTGACTAACGCTGATAAGACAAGGATATAATACCAACGCTATGCGATGCTGCCTGTGATCCGTTCCAAAGAGGGATACTTCTGTGACTTCTTTTGTTAAGCCAGCGCCAGCCCTCCCCAGCCATAGTCCTTTGTACCATACATACGGATATAGTTGTTAATATTTACGTGAAATGGTTTCATTGTTGCGTGGGCTGTGCATATATCCTATATCTAGATCCAGAGTTGTGTTTTGTCTTGTGTTACCGTTACGGTTACGCGATGTGCCATAACATCAACTGGAACCTGAAGTCCAATAATTTTTGATAGCAAATGGTGCGGACAAGCAGAAAAGAGTGGTGGATAAGATTAAAGGAATTCTCGCAACTGGTTTATGGAATAGTTAGTTTCTGTGTTTTTTTTTTGTTGTTTTTGAGAATAAAATTTGCGCTGGGATCCTGATTAATTAAATATTTATTTAATTTGAATTTGTTTATATTTTCCTGGGTTGTAAATTTGTTTGGCGTTGCTGGCTTTGTGTTGAGGGGATTGAGATTGAATTGTGCTGAATTTAAATGACAGCGGAATGGAATTTTGCCAATGTGATGTGTTTTTTCCTATGCTTAAGGATCTTGATTGAATTTTATTTATTTATATTTTTTTGGAAGAAACAAAAACAATTTTGTATTTTCTTCTCTTTAAGGATTCCCTTGATAAATTTGAAGTTAATGTTAAACATTTTGAGGTTCGGGAATACTTTAATTGAAATTTAGTTCCATACTTGAAGTTATAGTCCTTTTTTCATTCCACATAAATAAATATATGTATTTGCATAAAAATAAAATAAAATAAAATAAAATAAAATAAAATAAAATAAAATAAAATAAAATAAAATAAAGTAAAATGAAATAAAATAAAATAAAATAAAATGAAACAAAATAAAATTAAATAGAATAAAATAAAATTAAAATAAAATAAAATAAAAATAAAATAAAATAAAATAAAATAAAATATAATAAAATAACATAAAATACAACATTTTGCCTCTTACTATTTCTCTTTACTTGTTCTATTTCTTTTTATTTCGCTTAAGAAAATGAAATAATGCCGATTCGTTGAAGTGAACTAAATTTACGGGAATCAACATCGACACTAATGGGAATTACATTTCCAATTTTGTTGATATTATTTTATTTCACAATAATTTTGGGGGTGGCCGTGGCGCGATAGTTGTGTGTTGCCTGTCAACCTCATGGTCACAGGTTCGATTCTTGCCGTAGTCTATGGCCTTTTATTTTTCCATTAAAAACCAATTCTAAAATATATGTCATACAATGAGTGGCTGGTTTACTAATCACATGCTGTTTAGTCATAGCGCTAACAACATGTGATTGAGTAAAACTAGTATACCAATAAATATGGCAACGAATAAAAAAAAATAATGCGAATTATAAGGGACATAGATAAATAAGACACGAAAATTTCTCCGCTTTATTTCAGCCGCCATCCCTAGAGATACAATCTGAGACAAAAACCACCTTCAGTCCCAAACATCGCGCCACACATCTTTCCTATCATTCTTTCTCTTCCTTTACCTGACGCCCGCGCTGTGTTCAAACATTTAAAGGGTAGTATAATCCCTTGAGCGCGTGTAGATTTAAAAAAAAAAAAAAAAATTGTGGGCTGTCAGAAGCTTCTTTTCGCATCCAAAGTGGGGATCGTCAGGGTTTCATTTTAGCACGCTTCTTTTCTGCTCATTATAAGCGTATGTTTCGAAAGATAGATTCCAGTAGTCCTGAACACCTGAATCCTAATTGACTGTTCTAATGGCATTTATTTGCTTGCACGCAGGATTCCCGATCAATACCAGATCCTCCAGAACCTGGTACCCGTTGCCAGAAATTGAATACTTCATATAACAAGTCGTGTATAATAACACGGTGAAATTTATGTTGCTCCTCTTATTGAGTTCAAAAGTTCGCTTTCATCAAGACTATCAAGGCAAGTCAGAAAAATTATGTGTTGTGTAACAATGTATACCATTTCGTATTTTAAACTTTCATATTTTAAAAACGGGATTTTTGGAATTTTGCAATTTAGTTTTCCAAAATCCCAATTACGGATTACAATGAGGGTGGGATTCAATCCTTAACATTGAGAAATCTTTATTATCTCTTACTCTAGTGATGCATTTACCTACAAATTCATACGTACATATATATGTGTGAAACTGTTTACTCAAATTACCTTTTTAATAGCACCCACACCTTTCTTCTTTGGAAAAGGGCTAACATATGTAGGTATATCTCAAGCCAAAAAGTGACTAAAAATTACCAAAACCCAAGCTTAACCGCACTCATTATGAAATTTTAAATTGTCATGCACTTTATGAATATGACACAAGGTGGTACTGCCATCAACCTCACCTATGTACATGTATATATAAATCTATCTGTGTTATTCTTATACAATCTTATATATTTGTATGCAAAGTATGAAATGTATCTCCAGTATGCGACTTTTGTGTACCTTGCGGCCAAAGTGATTACCTCGCACATTATTTTCCATTGTTTTAGTTTTGTTAAGTCGAAAGATCGTTTCACACGTTCTCTGACAACCACAGCATCAGAAGTAGTAGCGGTACCAGCAGCAGAACTAGCAGAAGGACTAGGTAACAGAAGCATAGCAAATCTCTCAGATGTATGCGTTTAGCACGCGCCCTTGCCTCATAATAGCGCATTTCCTAGATTTTGTATGCGCGCAAGGGCTTATCTCCTCAGTCCCATCATACGAGTATACATACCTTATATCACCACCAGGTGTAATTAGACTGGAAGACCTACCTACCTTTACCTGCTCCACCCTTAATTACCTGAGGCAAGGTGATCCTGGGACATTCATTCAAAATGCTGCCTCATGTGCATGCATGCATCTTTTGTAACATCACCCAAACACAGCAGGGCTATAACATGACTAGGTATACATATGTATGTAAAAGAGAAAAGTCCTCTAAAAACTCGCGACATCATTCCAAGCTGTGATGTGCGGCGGGCGCTGAAATGAGTTCCTGAAATGGTTTTTGTACGTCCTTTTTCCCATTCCCGCAATGATGTCGGCCTGTTTTTCGACGGGACTGGGCGCGGGAGGAGGTGTTGGTGTGAATGTAATATAGGTGCACGATGTTTCTCCTTGCATCAGCATGTGTCGCTGTAGTTACTTTGCTTCTTTTAGTCCGCCTAATTCTCGACTCCTTATTTTTGCCACTTGATGTTTGGGGAGCAAGAGGGGGTTGTTATTCAGGCGAACCAAAAGCCAAAAATGCATAAATTCCGTTTTAATTAGAAAATTAGCTGAAAATATGCGCCTCACGTTAATCGTATGAATACCAACCTATAACTATGTATAGCTGTTGTAAAAGGATGGGGCTATTATATATATTTTAGATTCCTGCTTAACTGTTTTGTATCCTGTAGTCTCTTTATCCTTCTCCTCTGACTCTCTCTGAATCTGACTCTGGGTTGCAGTTATAAAGCTAGAGGGCGTTGGATGTGTTGTACAATTGCAGACATTCGCCTTGGCAGCTTACCACCTTCTCTATCTCTATATAAACGTGTGTATCCTTTGAGCTTCTTTATGATTCTCATTATCCTGACAAAAGGATAGTAAATTGTTATATTCAAACTTTGGCTGTATAATACTGTAACTGATGATGTTTGAACGTGAAAACGACGCAATGATTTCATGAATGCAGAAGTGGGCTTCAATTGGAAATGAAAAAAAAAATAAACATTTATGTCTTCTTCTTAATCTCAAACGTCTGCATCCTTAATTTCTTGCTTTAAATATTCAACATAAATTACTTTAAAATTTCTTTTAGCTTCCCATAAAACAAACAAAAAAATATTTTCATTAAAAAACAAACTCGAATTCGAAGATTAAATAAAAATTAAATAAATCTCTCAGCGCATCACCATTAAAATAAGATTGAAAAAACAAACCCAATGGCCTTTGAACTGAATTTCAAAACATCTCTCTTAGTTTCCCATTGGATGTTATCATAAATAACACAAATCTACCAAACCATGCCAAGGATCAAATAATATAAAAAAGGACGAATGTCAAAAGTAATGTTGCCATCAAAAAAAAAATCCCAAAAGAAGGACATTATGATATATTCAATGGATTGTGTCGCATGAGCCAACTACAAATTTATGGAGAATCTATTTTAACAGAACGAACAAAGAATAACAAAAATAATGGCAAACAACGACAAAAAAAAATAAGAAGAAATGTCAACTGCCCATCCGTATGTCCCTACAAACGATAACCAACTCCGAATTCAGTCAGTAGACGACAAAAGATTTATTTAGAATCCGTCCAGAAAAGATGATACGACTTTGACTATATATACCAAGACAGTGAAACTGTCCAAATAAAACAAATACAAAAAAAATCCTGACATAAGCAGCCATTGACGGCAAATTTATTCTGGCATTACAAAAAAAAAAAACTTAAAAAAGTACAGAGCTGTCGAAAGTTCTAGTAAGTCAATACTAATTTGCTTGTAAGTTTTTCGATTTCTTGATTGAAGTCGATTGGTTTTATCGATTATACTTATTCCTAAACTCTAGAAATTATATACTGAGTGTGTTGAACAAACTATTCAGCCAAAAGTACGTATACGTCAGAGTGTACATTTTCTTTACTTCTCTTTTAAGTATAATTTCCCCAGGATTTTAATTTGGAATGTCAAAAAACTTCTTGAACTTTTTTTATAATTTTTGAAGATTATATTCTGGCAGAAAAGAATTGGAGAATTCTCCAAATAATATTTTATAGTTTTAATTTTGATCAGCAAACAAATACTATGCAGAGAGAACAGTAGAATCTCATGTTTACTTATTTTTTTTCGTTGTAGATTGTTTGTATTTTGTCTGTAAAACTCTAAGGTGTTTTTCCTACAGTTAAACCAAAAATATCTACAGAGTGGGTCATAGCTAATAAGATTCTATCAATAAATGCCAAATTATTGAGATTTTTGGGAAATAGAATTACTCGTGAATAATTGATGTTTTGAGTAACAATTGCTTCAACAATCACCATGAAATATAAGACCCATCATCGTGAGCTAGGTCCGGGCGGTTAGGTCGTCAAACAATTGAATAGTGAGGACTAAAGATCCATGATGTAGTTGCCTGGTTTCCTTCCTTTTACGAGCTCAAACTTTATGTGGCTACGTTAAGCCAAGGGTGTGAAGGATAACAAGCCACAAACTATGGCATTCTTTTAAGAGAATATCCACTCAGATTCCATATCTACCGAAAATACGAAATGCGCTAATTCTTAATCTCAACTATGGATACTCTTCCATTTTAATTGGAGCAGAATAGATTCATTTTCTTAAATTTTATCGCAAAAATAGGATTATTAATTATGACCCACCCTGTATATTCATACTTAAATTTATGTTCTTCTTTGCATTGAGTTCTTAAGAGAGAAATAAAATTTATTGAAAAAATACGTTCAAAAAGTTAACTTGAATTTAGTCTCAAAATGTATTTGAATCTCCCTCTAAAAAAATAAGCTTTCGTTTTTTTTGGAGTAAATTCATACCGTTCACATTTTATCGATAAACAAATACAAAAAGTGGGCGTGTCAAAAAACATTTTATCTGAAAATGTATATAAATAAAATGCACCACTTGATCGCATGTACTTGCTCTTTGTTCGATCACAAAATCACAAGATTTTTAGTAGTAACAGCTCAATATGTTTTAGTTTTTATTACTTAATTTTTAATATACAAAATTTCGCACATTTTGTGTTTGTACACAATTTTTTAGTATGACAATTTTATGTATTTAATAATACATTTAAAAATTGAAATTCAAACCAAATCGCCCACCCGTTTTTATCGAATTTTCAAAAAAAAAAACATTTTTCAAAAATCCAGAAAAATATTTTTCGAAAATTTTGGTATGCAGTATTTAGAATTCAAAGAGCCTCCTACATAAATTTTTTTATCGAAATCCGTTGAGTCATTTATGAGAAAGTCCAACATCAAAAAAATGATTGTATGACAGGTACCGTTAGATATTAATAAAATATGTAAAAAAAAGGACATAGGATGTAGACTATACCTAGTTGTGCAAATGTTTCTTAACTCAAAATCATTGAAGCCATTTTCGAGATAATAAAGATGGTAGAAAAAATTGTATGACATGTACCGTTAGTTTTGGGCCTAAAAAACGATTCAAAAACCTATTTTAGACAATCATCTAAAGCGCTTAAATACCAAGTTTGAAGAAAATCGCGTTAGAGCATTGTATATAGAGACAGACAGACGTAATTGCGGGACCCAGTTTTTTTTTTGGTATTCTCTATCATCGTAATGTCAAGTTTGATTAAAATCTCGAGTTCGACTTTTTTTCCAAATGCTAAACTTGCCCTATAATATCAATATCGCAAGAAAAAAAAGCGTTAAATTGTAAAATAATTTTAATTATATACCTGTAAGACCTAAGGTCTTTTTTTAATGCAACCTGAATTGCTCGACACTAGTTCGAAGAAATAGAAAAATAGAAAAGATTTTTTAAAATTTTGTTTCCATTTAAAACTGGGTGGTATAGAAAACAATGCTGACCCACTCTAGGGTCTCGAACCCAAACGTCTAAACTAGTGCTCAAGCACTATATCTACTACGATATTGCCACCTTTAAAAAAAACAGTGGACGTGTCAGTGGTCGCAAACTAATTATGATGTTTTCTTATACCATTTTTCAACAAAAAGTTTAAGAACTTTAAATACTGACAGCACTGTCGACCTAAGAAGTAAGTGTTCCTAAAGCCTGTAAAATTATGAACATTGCTTAAGTTCTGATCCTTGGGTTCTATATGTATGTGAATTTAACATTTTGTTTCGACAACCAACGCAAGTTTTATTTCACTCTATCTCGCTCTGTTTCTTATTTTTTAGTCATTGATGTCTTAAAAACTACAATTTCTGATTGCACAAAACATCAGACGACAAAAAGGACGAATAAATTTCATCCTCCATCATAAAAATGCTGGCATTTATGCCGATTGCTATATAGTATATTTTCAATGCGGGGCTGTCCGGTTGGGTCCGTCCATCTATTTGGATGATGGTTGTCCTTGCCATTAGTTTGGCTGTTTTATGTTTACTGCCAGAACACCACACTAATGTGTCCTAAATCTTTTCAACTATATTTATATGTGTGTGGTTTGTTATCTGTTTTCTTTGCCAAGAGTTGTGTGGCTGTGTGCTGTACGCATATAAATCCTTTCAGAAATGCTCATCATCTTTTATGTCCTGATGGAGACTAGGATACATGTACAACACATAAGTTTGCTTTTGCTTCTTCAAAGTGATTGGAGAAGTATTCCGGGTTATTATACACCACCGCACCCAACCACCCATAATCGTCTTCGTTGTCCTTGTTGCCCTTGTCGTTGTTTATACTCGAACTGACATAAATATTTCGAACGGGTGACATTTACGACCGCAAAGCGGTTAAGGACTCTATGCGTTTCGCCACCACCGCAGCCGCCGCCGCCGCCGCCATGTTGACAGCGAGGAGCTGTTTTCTTTTTTTAATTCTATTTTCTTTGCTTCGTATCCTGTTTTGGTATCTCTGATTTATTTGTCAGTTGTGTTGTCAGCAAAATGTCCTTCTACCAGTATTAGGCGTTAGGCGAAGTTGCGGATTGTTCTTGTTTTCATTCTCATAGCCCTATAGCCTTATAGCAGCGCGAGTCTTTCAAAATAATAAGAAAACGGATACATTCTTTGCCATAATCCTAGTTGAGTGAAGTGTTATGGTACGTTGGACTTGAACTCTCCTCCCACTAGGCTGGCGCTGGCTGGTTGTCTGCTGCTACTTTTTGCAGGACATCATTTACGGCGGGTTTTGTTGTGCTCCTCGCATTAGGTATATCCCTTCGTTGTGTGACGCCTTCGAAACTGCTAACTTCTCTCATATATCACTCTAGTATATCATCCAAACATTCATACACATACACATTACCTACAACATAGATTGGAATATATACAGAGAGGATCTTCTTCTTATACTTATAGGGTCGTTGAAGATGATATTTATGTCTTGGTCGTGGGGAGTTGGGGCAACCGTACCTCCTCATTGAATAAGAATGTTAAGATCTACTTATATGCCATGTGGTTTATGGATTCAAGTATTTGACATATTTAAGGATGTGAAGGATCCTTTGCAGAATATTATAGAGGAGACTCTTGCTGTTGGAGAAAGTTTTCGTTATACTTCTCTTATGGTGCTTATGCCTTCAATCTAACACGACAGACCAAATTATGATGAAGGCGCTTCTTCTCTTATTTCAAGACTCTTTCTCCTTGTGATATGATGATAAACACTGAAAAAGGACTATTCCTTATTGTCGTACTGTCGTTTTGCTATATGTGCATATGTATGTAGAACAATTTTCCCTTCAAGGAAGACCATAAATATAAATAGAGGAGTTCCCATCTCCTATACATACATATACGACGAGTATACGATGCGGCTTAAAGTAGGAGACGGGGAATTTTCTTATAGAGGTTGTTAGTATTGTTTATTATTATGAAGGTTCCAGGGTGATGGGTTGCATATTAATTTTCTGCTTTATTATTTGTGTGTGTTTTATTTGACATCATCTAAGCTATTCTTCTTCTAGTTTGCTTAAATTGTTTTTGCGAGAATTTTTTTTTTCAAAGTTTTTAATTCTACTTTTTCTTAACCCCATTAGTCAAAGAAAATTAAACCCTCATGTAAATAAATCATATAAACATTATACTATATAATAATCTTGTTAAGATTATACATGCAAAATTGGAAATCCTGAACAAAATAATTCCACGTCCTTTCCGGATATATGGAAAGGCGGTCATAATTAAATAAAATCTGAACCAATTCAGTAATTGTATGATACAAAAAGGTATATTTACGCCCACTGACACACCCATTTCTTTATTTATATAATCTAGAAAATTGACAACAACTTTAGTTGTGTACTCAGAAAATTTTACAGATAATGATTTTTTTTAAACATCCGCAGATAACAATTTTATTGACACGCCCACTTTTTGTATTTTTTTTTGACATTTTGTTGCCTTGAATGTTGCTAGATAAAATTTGAACTCCCTTAAAGATTTTTTTGAAGTTTTCTTTCATGGTAAAACATTACATAATAAATAATTGGAAATAACATTCGCCCACTGACATGCCGATTAAAAAACTTAGAATTCGTTTCAAATTGAATCAGCATGTTTCTGCAATTGATTCTTTTGAAAAGTACATAAGCCAGTTTTATTGGCAAAATTTTAATTTGTAAAAGTAAAAGTTTGAAAGAAAATACCGAATATTTTACTTTAATTGTTCGCCATTCCTATTTAAATTAAATAAACGACTGAATTGCACGTACATAATTGATCTTACGTTCGATCACATCGTAGGCACAATTCTACGTAGTAAAAATAGCTAAATTGATTTTACTTAATTTTATATTTAAAAATTTTCTTTAACGTTAGTACATGCTAATTTTAAATATTTAACAATATAATTTTAAATAACACAATTTAAAGAAAAATAGTCTTTTCGAAATATTGAATACAAAAAAAAAAAAGAATTTTTTTAAGATAAAAAAATCAAAAAAAAATGTTTGATTTTGGTACGCAAAATAATAATTTGAAGGACCTTCTGTAAAAAAATGTTGATGGTAATTAGTAAAGCCGTTAAGAGAGATTTGAATAGCAGTTATGTGGCAGGTACTGTTAATAACATTGGTTAAATATTATTTGACCAATACTACACAGAATTATTTTTTGTATCAACATCGCTAGAGCCGTTTACAAGATATTTAAGTTTTTTGGTAACGGTTATATGGAGGGTCCCGTTATTTTTGGGGCAAACAAAATTTAAGTTTTCGTCCAGGGAATAACCTTAGGCCAATTTCGAGGTACAGACAGCCAGAATTCGATTTCTTCCAAAAAAAAATCGATAGCGATATTTTAATCAAAATTGACATTACGAAGACATCGAACAGGAATCTTATGAATCTTAAAATTCGGTCTGTCTGTCAGTCTGTGCGCTAGTCTGCAGCTAAAAGGATGGATGGTTTTTCTTCAAACTTGGTACATATTTTTTTTTTCGTTAATATGCTCCCATGTTTTTTTTTCATTTTGTTAATACCAAAAATAACGGTACCTATCGTACATTTTTTAAGCCGCAAAGGTAAATCTTATTTATTTCAAAAAACGGTAAAAAAACAGTTCATTAGAAGGTACTTTTTATTAATTTGTTTTTTGTAAAACCATTTTGTTTTTTGGTTTTCGATTTTCTGGAAAACGGCACATTTGATTTTTTGATTTTTTTTATGCAGAAGCTCCTAAAAAGTTTACGGTTTTATGTAAGCCAAACATTTTTGTAAATTAAAAAAAAAAAAACTTTTTTTTGAAAACTCCAAATTTCGAAAACTACTCAATCGATTTTTTCGAAAATTCATATTTGGTAGTTTTTTGACATTTTCTGGATTAGTTAAAAATACATATTTTCCTAAAATAAAAAACAGCGTACCGCCCAAAAAAGGTTAAAAAACCGTTAAGAAAAACATGTATTTCTCGAAAACGGCGCCAAGAACTTTGATAAAAAAAATGTGTGTGTTCTTAAATTAGGACAGTCCATTTTTTAAGTATACAGATATTTATTTTTGTGTGGCAATTTTTTTATGGTAATTTTAAATATTTAATAATATAAACTTAAAAACAAAATTAAAAAAAAAATCTACCACCCGTTTTTTTTTTAAATCCAAAAAAATATTTTTCGAAAATGTTGGTACGCAGTATTTTTTATAATTTGAAGGACCTCCTACAAAAACAGTTTGATCGAAATCCGCGGAGCCGTTTATGAGAACGTTCAAAATCAAAAAAATGGTTTATGACAGGTACCTTTAATAACAAAATATTAAAAAAAAATTTACCAAAATGTAGAATATGTGTAGATTAAATAGTGAACACTCTTTTTTTTAAATCCAAATCATTAGAGCATTTTTCGAGATAATTGAGATTCTAGAAAAAAAAAAAGTTAATTAGTTTTGGACGTTTAAAAACGATTCAAAAATCTATTTTAGACAGTAACCTAAACCTCTTAAATGTCAAGTTTGAAGAAAATCGCTTCGGCCGTTTAGGCTGTTGGGCGTTATACAGGGAGATGTTCTCTATCATCGTAATGTCAAGTTTGATGAAAATCTCAAGTTCGATTTTTTTTCCAAATGCAAAACTTGCACTATAGTACCTATATCGCAAGTAAAAAACATGACAAATCTACGACAAAGGACATTGCCCATTTTTCTATGGAGCCTCGAGTATACAGCTTTGAAATTGGTATCAAATGAAATCAAAAGTGTTTGTTTGCTCTGTAAAAGATTTTCAAAATCGTTTGTGGAAATTCAATATTAATAAACAACGAAACGTGCATTTGGGTTGAAGTTGATCATGTGGCATCGGTGGCGTTATTGGTAGTACATTGGCTTCTAAGACCGCTGGTCTCAGTTCAAAACTCGGCGAAGGCAAATAAGAAGTTTTTCAAGTAAAATGAAAAAGTGGACCATTACCACTAGAAAAACAAAGGAATCTGATGATCGACCTCGCAAGTCTTGAAATACCTATAATTCCAGCCAAAAATAAGAAAAACAAAACTTGGTGGTAGATTACTCAAGTCGTTGTTGATTCAAAAAATATTGAGTCGCTAATTTTCGTCCAATTTTTCTCGTGCTTACAAAAACAATACATCTATTATTTAATTTCTGGAATTATTCCTTAAGACTTACTAAAATCAATAAGAACAAAAAAAATAATAATTGGTTTTTACACTCAGTATATGCAGTCAAGTCCTTATAATAATAATATGTCGTGTTAAAACTCAGCCATCGTCATCAGCAGCGTAAATCTCCACATAAATTATGACTGATCCTTTTTCAGAAGCACAACAAAGAAACTTAACCATTGCAGTTGAAGTGGGTTTTCTCTCTACCACTCATACAATATTGTTCAACTCAGGATCCAATCCAAAGGACAAAACTTAACAAAAATATATAATATAATAAGAATACAAGAACAAAAAAAAAAATAAATATTACCACCACACTATGCATTCACATGCACACATTAATAAGTCTACACTCATCATCGATAGATTTGTATCATATTTTTTTAAATAATTTTTTTTCTGATTTTTTTATAATTTTTTTTTTGTAATATAACTTCTGTGATATTCTACTCTAGTATGTTTGCATACGCATTTTCAAACATAAATCCATTTTAAATAATTTTCGTATGAAAGCCGCCATCTGAATTGGATATCCACTTTTATCATTCAAAGTTTTTTTTTCAAGAAATTACTTAAGAATCTTTTATTTTTGATCTCTGCTTATATTCGAAACATACAACATTTTCAAATGCGCAGATTGTGATAAAAATAAATTTCAGAAATCATCTAACTACAATCGAATGACACAGAGTGTATTTTACAAGAGGAGTCCATACAAACATATGTACATAGACAGAAACTGGAAAAGTAGAATGGAGAAATATTTGCAGCAATCCTTCTTCGAAATCCTTTTTTGGCGATAATTTCTCCCGTCCGACATTTTGAGTCATCCTGGCAAAGTGTTTTATGGCACCTCTCTCGCTCATTTATTATTTGTTATGCCTCACAGTGTAGTCGCTAAATATATTATAACCACCTCGCTGATGTAGCTGCTATTCTGTTCTTACTTCAGCTTCATTTCGAGCTCTAGCTCCACAGTTTCATGTTGCTGCTGCTGCCATTCGATTTCGTCCTTGTTGTCCAGAGATGGGCTGGCTTATAGCTTATAGAGGGGATGGAGTTATTATTATCCTTATACCTCAAGCTCGAAGCAACGCTTTTGTGTATGATTGTGATGGGGAGGCTTGTTGGCTGGCTGGCTTTTGTCTCAACTGTTGTCCTTTTTCGCAATTGTATTTATATATTATAATTGTATAATATACCACAAAAAAAAAAGACCATTAGGGCATTGAGTTTAACACCCCAACGTGATGCAAATCCCAAAAATAAGAACAACAACACAAATTTAAAAAAATGAAAACTAAAGAACAGCCAGCATTCAGCTGCGCGTTGTCCACTAAAAACGGCGCAGAGTCCTCTAGTGGGGGTGGCTGGGACCCATATAACCCACTTGTTTTTTTGGGCTTTGCTTCAGGATAGATTCCTCATGCGGCGGGCGCGGCGCATTGTGGATATGATAGAGGGACTAGGTCTGGGTCGGTCTGAGTGAAGCGAGAATGGAAAGAGTCCTGGAGGATAGAAGACTCCTTGATTTACCACGAACATAAAAATGATTTATCAGTGACATTAAAATAATGCACACTATGGCACATTTTATGTGCGAATAAGTTTGCTTCGGCAGAGAGAGGGCCAGGCAAAAGTATGTGGTGGGGGATGGGGTAGGTATAAATGAATGTTGTGTGTTTGGCTTGGCTCAGGATTCTGTGTCTGTCTGTCCGTGTTCGTTGGTCCCGTTTTGTTCATCCCCGTGCATAGTTTTGGGGGCTGGTGTTTTTTTTTTGTTCTGGTTTTGTTTTTAGAGAGCGAATGGTGGTGGTTTAAATGTGCGAGAGGCAAAGATAATGGCCATTTCGGAACTATTTTCCAAAAAGGGTGAAGTATTACGATAGGTGGGATACTTGGGGGGGACTACAAAACACTATAGAAAGAGGTCGTGCTACTCATTAGTGCGGTTCGCCGTTTGTGAAAATATGCGACAAATACAAAATGAACACCTGTTCGACTCATATATCTTGAAGAGTTATTCTCAAATTTTTGGTCATGGTCGACATTGCACGCGGACCTGCATCTATCTATGTACTGTAAGTACCTATGTACCTCTCTATTGCAAAAACCCAACTAAGTGGACTTTAAATGATAAATTTAGCATAAAATCAGTCCACGAAATGAGCATTTAATGAGATGTAAGGTTTTAAAAATGAATATTATTTAGCTGCTGCAGAAGAGCCTTTCCAAACAATAGCTGGGAATGTGCATTGGGAAATTCCGTTTAGTCATGCCTTCCTGTAGTATTTAAAATTTGTGATATTAAGGTAAAACTTAAAATGTCAAAAATAGATGTTTCGATTACCCAAGCTCTATATCGCGTCCAGTTTTCTAGACTAAATAATTTAACACATCTCATTGTGTTTGTATTGTGATTGAATTAATTTAGCGATTGACAAAATCAAAAAAAATTGATTGCATTTTCAAATTTCGTCTCTGTTTAATAATGTTTAAACAAATGTCTTCGTTTACTGCTATTAACTAAACACAATTTAGCTCAGTCAGAATTACAAGGTATTCAAACCTAAAGTCTTTGTCTTAGCACACCCAGAGTTGTCGCAGTCTACTCAAAACAGACGTCAACAATCGGTAGGGCTGGCACCGACACCGAGACTAGTCTCCGGAAAAAGATTTTAAGCCTTTTAAGTGACATTTCTGAAAAAATACTATCCAAATGTTAAAATATATTATGTGACCTACCTGTCTAGCCATGAACTGTCAAAATCAGTTGAGGGATGGTTCCGATTTAAACGGCTTAAAAAACCTCTACAAAATTTAAATTTTACCTTAGAAAATTCGATTTCCGGTTTTATTATTTGCTCCACACAAAACTCAACATTTTCCTTACCAAAAAACTGCTGAGATGCCGTACTCTATCTTTTCAATCTGAACACACGTCGTATTTTCATCTCTTTCCTACCAAAAAACACGAAAGAAACCAAGACTAGGGAGGACCAAGACCGAGACGAGACTGCACATTAAAATTTTCACGGCAAAAAGGCGAGACCAAGATCGAGATCGAGACGAGACTTCCTTAG
The DNA here is from genome assembly GCA_910595825.1 of Philhelius pedissequus. Lineage (NCBI taxonomy): Eukaryota > Metazoa > Arthropoda > Insecta > Diptera > Syrphidae > Philhelius > Philhelius pedissequus. Next base: position 243,595,336 of record OU343161.1, on the reverse strand, counting down.
GCAACACCGATACCGAGACGAGACTGAAAATTTTTCGATTTGGACTAGACCAAGACGAGACCAACAAAAGTCTGGCCTCATTGACAGCCCTAAAAATCGGTGGTCTCAGTGTTAACAAAGGTGCAACTTAAATAAGAAAAGCAAGAGTAGAATATCGAGTCAGAAGAGAAAAAGAGAGTCGAAAAAGTTATTACATTAAAAGAAAAGCAGTTTTTTTTTAATGCCAAGCAAATTCCTGCTGGTTTTTAGTCCGGGAAGCAGGTCTTTCGAAACCGATACAGAGGGAATAATAGATGTGTTCCGTAGGATTTCTAGCAATTACTTACTGATAATCACGTGGACCAAGAATCACCACCCAATAATATACCTAGAAGATGTTGAGTCAGCTATTTAGATGGAATACCAGCAGAGCCTTCAAATACAAAGGAGTTGTTTTGATCGGGCACATGCATCAATTCTCCAATCAATATTGGTAGAATGAATCATGTCCTATGACTGGACCATCAGCTCTGTATATGCCCCATTGTCAAAAAGACGATACAATGTCTTGAAAGTACTATCGAGGCATATTATTGTTAAACATCGCATCCACGATCCTATCTACCGTGCTGTATATGAGCGATTTCCAACATTTTAATTGCCAAAAGGGCCGGCAGATCGATGATAGACCAAGTCTTCAAACTAAGAAAATTCCTGGAAAGATCCAAGAGACACACCATCTCTTCATCAACTTTAAAGCTGAATAAACGATGACAGAAGTCGGGATACCGGCAAAATTGATCCCGTTGGTTCCCGTAACACTACCGAACACACGGTGCAAATAAACAACTGGGGAATAGTATTTCTGAACTATTCCACAAATGTACAGAATTTTGGGAAGCAGATGCGTTTCCATCTGACCATCAACCTCATTTTGGAACAGATAGTATGCAGATCAAGCGTAAACACCGAAGGCAGTACTTACATCAAATCGGTATTTGAGTATGCGGAAGCGATATTGATATCGATTGAAGAACTGTCGACATTTTTTGTTCTTGAAGTAAATTTTAACGCAATGAAAATACCTGCTAGAAACTGATAACGTCAGTTTCGAGGTAGAGAAGGCGTATACCTGTATCGGAGTGAATATTAACTTCGCAAGTGATAACTTAGTGGAAACCCTATGAAGAAATAACCTACCGCTCCTACTTCGGTTTGACTAAAGAAATGCACGAAGTGTACGCTCTACCAATTGCCAATACTGCTTTATGTAGCTTAGTATTCGACAATAAGCTGAAACGAACAGCTGACACTAGAGTCTTTCGAAAGAAAATTTCTTGAACTGATATTTGGTCCTATGTGCGTGGAGACCAAATGGAAAGATACAACTAAGAAAATATTTATTAAAATTATTATTTTATCATTGAACATTGCCATTCGGAATGTCAGTTCAGAGTGAATATGCCATATGACTGACAAGTGAATCCAAGGAACACTGGTGTCACTGTCAAAGTACGTTGCCAACAATCAACCACCACATTGTCGACCATCATTTCCGAAGTAGTTCGTTCCTTTTTGATAAATAGCCTGTGACTGATTCCTTAATGATAGCTAGCTAGTATCCTGCAGTCGCACTATTACAACCTCACGTAGAATAATATGTACGAGACAAAAGATCCTCTCTCTTGGTCGGTGTTGAAACAAAATAATAAGAATCACATGCGCGCTCACACACATTGTTTGTCGGTCTAATTTATTGCCTATTATTATCATCATGCTCATCCGCATCATATCATCATCCTGAGGATACGAAACTACCAACGTATCATATAGAAGTCATATACATACGTATACGAGTGTGTGACGATGGATGTAAAAAGGACATATGCGGAGGAAATTCAATGCGCATAAATGTGAGTTATTGTCGTCACTTGAATTATGGTCGTCATACAAATGTTATCCGGAACAATTACTCGGAAAACGCACGCCAAGAATTGCTTTACCTTTTATACATATGTATTAGTGTGGAGTATAAAATAGCAGTCCCGATAAGGACTTATTCTTTATATATTAGTGTGAATGTGTCTGTGGGTATGTGATGTGTTGCAACTGCAAAATAATGAGTCGTATAGATTTATTTCCAAGGACTATTACTGCCAATACGAGATACGATTCCGAAAAGATGATGATGATGTTGATGTGATTATGACGATGTTAGTATATGTAGAGAGCAGGGCAAGCAAAAGCCAAGAACAAGGATATCCCCCTTGAGTAGACAATCGACATTAAAACTGGAAATGCGATTGTTTCGCTATTCATTTGCAATGATTTACCGCTGACAGCTTTTTTCCACTATAATTTTTTTTTTTTTGACAGAATTGGAATTTAGGGTTAGAGTGCTTTTTTTCTTTGTCAGTAGGGGATACATATAGAACAAGGGCGAGGAGTAGCAACATTGTTAATGTATGACAAAAAGTATTTAACATTTTATTGCAATTTTATTTTATAAAATTGTTTTATGTGAAATAATTATACAAACCGTGACATGATAAATGTAACTTCGACTAGAGTAACTTTTATGTCAAACAAGAAAGTTTTTGGTAAAGTTGTATCGTGAAATAAATCCACAAAAAATACGCAGATAAATTTTAGATTTTAGAAATGATCGCAGTTTTTTTATTGTACGAAATCATTTTTGAAAAATGAGAAATTATATTTGAAGGGATGCCAAGTGGAGCCTAGGTTAATATTATGGAAAATCGATGCGTCCACATCCTTTACCTCGCCACATAAGACGTAGAATGTCAGTAGGGGTTTTTTTTATCGTGGTATCCCCTGTATGTATTGGCCTAACTCCATATTACCCATTGGTTATACAATTCGAAGTAACTACACTTCGGGGTATCACAAATGGATCTACCTTGATCTAAGCCTAACCTAGCCTGCTCCAATTCAAAATGTTTGGCAAATGCACTCTGCACCACATTGTTTTTTACACTTTCAAGAAATAATTTCAATGAGAGTCGGTGGAATCGTCGCTCCTGACGTCATTGCCAGCTCTAGTCCCCTTGCACTTCGTTTTCAACCCCACTTCTCTGGTTCCAAGGACTTCCCCAGCCAAGCCTGAACCTGATGAAATATCCGAAACCGTGTCAAAAAAAAGCGAGATCAGACCTTACTTGCTCGTGAAAAGTTCTAAAATTGAAAATCGTCCAACGATTTTTTGTTTCTTCCTCCTTCATACAGTGCAATCAAGACACTTTTTCCCATAGAAGCAATACCGTTGTTTCCTGGATTTCTGGATTTAAAAAGCAGCAAAGGTTCTAAGAGGCTCGTACTTTTCCAGCTTTAAAAATTGCCGAAGTTGTGTCGCAACCAATGAAGGCGTGCAGAAAGAGAATATGAGCGTGTCTGCATCTTTCGAAAGGCCTGTAAGACTAAGAAACCCTAATTTCTTAAATGGTCTTGCACCACACTGTTGAACCGTTTTTTACTCTTTTCATTGGCCAAAAACGTTTCTTCTTGGTTCCTCGAAAGATCGTATTTTTATCAAAGATGAAATAAGCTGCTTGTTGAATTGAAACTTGTCGGCTTCTCTCAGCGAACTTTGTCCCTGCTTTTGAAGGGTCGTCTGGGAAGCCGTCAAAAACCACCATAAGCTGAGGTTTAAAGCTGTTACGTAAATACCTCACGTAGTTCTCACAAATCTCCCCCAAAGAGATATCATGTGTCCAAACAGCTATATGCAGAAGAAAACTGCCATAGTGAACTTCAGATACGTTTTCGTATATATGTCTGACATAAAAAAATCAGAAAACCCAAAAGCTCTCCTTAGATGTGATAGGCAATGCCCATTTTGCTCATTTTGCCCATCTGGATTAGGCTGTGAAGTTTAACCAAAGTGAGAGAGTTGATATGCTAACTTCAAGTTACAATTTTTTAACCCCTGATAGATCCGGTCATATACTCAATTTTGTACACTAATTGTTGACCATCTATCGCTTGCGGCTTTGAGAAAGTTCACCCACATCCCACATTTCGTTCCCATGTTCTTATCTGTGTTGTAAAAGATTCTGATCTTTACGAATTATTCGTTGAATTCAATTAAAAGATTGCATTCATTGACTTCTCTTTTAGACTGCGACTTCAAAATCTGCAATCAGTATTTATTTAACGTTAAAAGATTGCAATCATTTGTTTGCATTTTTCTTTTGATTGCAATCTTTTGAGAATTCATGCATTGCTTGAACTGCTTTGTCTTGCGCTCTTTAAAATTCTTTGGACTTTTTTTTTCATTTGACCTTTTTTTGATTCAAAATTTAATGGGAGCATTTTTGTCCCTTTGGATTATTTAAATAACTACATAAATACCGAACACAAATTTCATTTAAAAAAAATCCCTAATCCTTCCAAAGTGTATCCCTGGTATATATAAACAAAATATAAAATTTCCCGTTCACCGACCTTTTTTCCGCTGGCTGACCGACCACCATGCCGCAACCATATTTTCATATAACAAAAATTCACCAGCAATTTCTTTCTGCGACGAATTGTCCGCAGGACAGGCCATCACAACACGGATGTGTACCTTATACCTGAGAACCAAAAAAAAACTGAAAATCTTTCAGTATGAATGGTCCAGAAAAAAAAAAAACAAAAATAAATTTTGCAGCAGTCGCGCGAATCCTTTTCTCTTCAATATTTATTTGTTTACTTGTTTGTTTGCTTAAACCTAAAACCCACAAGCCCCTGGTATTTCATTCGACGACGCGATGCGGAATTATAAAACTTGAGGTATTATACCTGTGTGTGCCGCTTTAGATAGCAAAAACAAAGCAGGATAATAATGGTCACCAATGCTTAGCGCAATATACTAGCTACACACAAGCATACCTTGAAGCAAAGAAATAGCACAAGAAGGACATATACTCTTATTATAGAACATGTCACAAGAAGGCAGGCTGTAGAGTGTATTTTTGTGTTTTTTTTTTTTTTATAAAAATCAGAAAACCAAACCAAAAAAAAAAAACAAAAATTATAAATGAATTTTTTTCAAATATTTATTATTAAGGACTTAAGCTCCATCACATAGCAGTAGGATAAAGGATAATAACGGTAATATGACTCAAAAGCAGTGAGAATGTGAGTTAATGTTGTATAGAATAAAAGAGTTGCCAGAACGAACAACAGGACCAGTTAGATAATAATTATTGCCATGAAATCAAAAAAGGATCACATTAAAAATATCCTTGTATTATTTGTTAATGTTTTTGTATAGTATTTTTAATTTTATGTTTTTGTTTTTCTGTTTTCGCATGTATTTATCGAATTGGGTATAGTTGTGTTTTATAAAATAAAAATAAAACGTTATGGTTATGTTTTTATTTTTGGGAATCCTTCCCTGTTGAGCAGGAAAATCGAAGAGCTTTATAGTTAAAAACTGGATGAGGATTCCTTTGGATAAGGTGTACTATATATTATAAGAAATTGTTTATATATTGTTTTCCTTCCAATAAAGTTTTACAATTTCTAAGAAAAATCCAATTTCTAAGAAAAATCCAATTTCTAAATTCGGAGCACGAAATTTAGATGGCAGGATATAACTGTGGCGGTAGTTCTTTAATTTCCAAAATTGAGATCAAACCCTAAACCCAAAATAGCAAAAACTCAAAATTCCTAAAACCCAAAATCTCGATAGCCCAAAATCGCGGAAACGCGAAATCTCGAAAACGCGAAATCCCGAAAATCCTAAATCTCGAAAGGCCGATATCCCCAACATTTTGCAAACCAAAAGCCCGCCTAATTGGCTGAAAACTTGGTACTTGGACGTTTTAGGTGCCTGGCTCGATTTTTCTAAATCTTTTTTTTTAGCTCCAAAAATAATAATACAATATTTTGTGGCAAAAATGATAAATCTCAATTTTAAAAATAAAATAAAATTTTGTATATAAAAAAATTAATTTAAAAACCACATTAATAACATATTTAGCAGTTTCTACTAAGAATCTGTTGCTTACGATACGATGTGATCGAACATACGAGCAAGTACGTGCGATCAAGTCGTGCATTTTAATATTTTTAATATGCATATTTTTTTCCGGAGTTCGGGTATGTTTTTTATGGGATTTTGGGTGTTCTAGATTTTGCGTTTCGGGTTTTTAGGAATTTTTGTTCGGTATTTTGAGTTTTCAGTATTTTTGATTTTTAGGTCGGGAGTAGGTCTATATATCTACGCTTCAGCGTCAATAAAAGACGTGATTGCTTTATTTAAGTCATGCTTCGTCAATTTGTGGCACTTAAAGCCTATTCATCACGGTTCTGTATCGTCTACCAATCACCCTAAACCGGTAGAACTGTCATTTTGATCTTGAGAAATGTAGCCTTCCATATGGCTTTTCGACTTGATTCTGCATATCTGCTTATTTCTAAAAATATCTAAACGAAACCCAAAGTAGCCGCCATTTGCAATTTGGTTGATACCTGAAACAAACATTTAATAAATGATTAAATTCCAAATTTGAATGCATTCCACTCCACTGTGTTAACTGGCATTTTCATTTAAAAATTATATGATGTGTAAACTTCGGCTTCCATCACATGAAGAACGAAATTAAATAATAAAATTAAATCAACATTGCTCTTAGGTGAGTGTCGGTACCCTTTTTCTAATTTAAAAAAAAAATCATACAAAAGATGCCGCCATCATCACCCACAAAACAAAGAAAGAACGAATAAAACAATGAAAACTCATCTGCGTCGTAAGTAATTAATTTTTTTTTTACCAAAATCATATAAAATATTGCACCTCACTGCCACCGCACTCTTGATTTTATTATCAAACACTGAAAATCAAATCAAATATTTGCAAACGGATGTTCAAGACTTTTGAGAGTATACGAGTAAGACGAGGAATGTATAAGAGTTTTTATATCCCTATATACATAAGTCGGTGTTAAGTGACACAGAAAATGAATAATTTCCCCCCAAAAAGGTGAACCGCATCTCAGACACAAAATTATCAAAATCACCTGCGGCACAAGTAAATATTGCACGATGTTGCTACAGTTTAAACGGCGGCTGTAGCGGTGGCCGGCGGCGCGGCGGTATCATTTCAAACAAGTCGGTGTCGCAGTTCATATAGGATACTCGTAAGAAGTTTAAAACGCTAAGTAAACATTTTGTAGAACATGAGTATGAGACTAATCTTGAATGGGAAGATGAGATTCCGCTTTTGTGGTGCCTGCTGCATTTCAACTGGCTTAGTGTGTTTCCTTAGAAAAATGAGAGGGTATGGGAATGTCTATGACATCTTTTTTTTTAAATTCAACAGATGAATGTAAGACCAACTTGTTACTTGGCTTACAAAGGTTTCTTAGGAAATGCATGATTTGTTAAAAGGATCCATTTTTAGATTTGAATCCTTTCTGTTAAGTTTTAAACAAATATTTTACTCCCGCTTCTTTGGTCGTGTATTTATTATGTCTGTCAAGTTCTCACTACCTCTTCTAAATTTTAAAGAAACTACTATTGTCTTAATTGTGTCGTACATTGTCGTGAAAGAAAAAAAATTGTCGTGCTTGTTTGTTTGTGCTTGATTTAGTGAAAAATTGTGGTTTAGAGAGTAATCTTTTAATTATTAAAAAAAAGAAACAATTGAGTTTTTTGTTTCGCCATTGATTTACAACAAATTTACGACAGATTTACTACTCAATTACTACACATTTACGGCAAATTTACGACAAATGTACGACAATTAATGACATACCCCTTTTAACTTTTTGACTTCATATGCTCCGTTTTTGGTAAACTTGACAGTCAAGTCTCCGTTTTTGGTGAACTTGACAGTCAAGTTAGCATTACTTGACAGTCAAGTTAGCATTACCATGGATTGTTTAAAAAAAAAACCAGCGCGACATTTTTTTTCCTTCACAACAAATGTACGAAAATTAATCCAATAGGAGTTTCATTAAAATTTTGAAGTGGTAGTGCTTACTTAACACACATGTATTTAGTCAGCGACTCCAGAATTATGTTTATAGTTTCGAGTGAGTTTTGTTTCACATATTCAGCAGACATGTCGCTAAAAGTAGATACATGTTTTTAATTCAAAAAACAAAATCAAACGACACTTACAGCATTTTTAATACGTCAACGAGTCTTATTAAGAAATACCAGCGGAGGTCTTCAAAAACGAAAAGAATCAAATATAGGTGGTCGAAAGCATGCTGGAAAAGAAGCTCCATATTCTGCATTAGAAAAAAAAGTAATCCTATATCTTGCAAGAACTGCTATCGATCCATATCCCTACTAAACGTCGCATGGAAGCTCATATACACCGTGCTGTGTGATCATTCTGTAATGGGCATCCCGCAGATCAACTATTGGCCAAACCTTCTAAAAAAGATAAATGCTGGAGAGTTCTCGTAGAGACCCAGCATCTTTACATAAACTTTAAACCTGCCTATGTATATATAATGGACAAACTCGGGACCCATGGAAAACTGATCACCTTGTGCCGTGTCACACTAGGCCCAACTTAAGAATATTACTTCCAAAAATGGTCTGCAGGGAGATGCGCTTTTATTTGACTTCGATAATCTCGTTAGTTCTGGAACAGATAGTGTGCAGAGCTGACGTAAATGCTGAAAACACTATCATCAAACTTGCTACACGCAATTGTTTTCTCACCACCAAGGACCAAACGTCACTATCAGCAGTATCAATTTGTGAGAGTTGAGAAGGTGACAGAATTTAAACTCCTTGAATGATACCTTAGTAAGTAGACTTCCGAAAACGAATTACATGTTTTACCTTGGGTTTGGCGAAACCAATGGTCTCAAAACTACTCGCTTCAAGGAATCGAGTGCTATCGAGCCATGCTGACTGAATTTTTGTTTCCAAAAAGTAATTAGCTAAGCATCCGTGACATTTGGTTCCAACAAGACGGCGCAACTTGCCATTCAGCGCGCTCTTAACCATAAATTTATTACAAAATCAATTTGGTGACAGATTTTGCTTTTTTACAGAAGTTGCCCTGTTTACTGGCACCCTCGTTCGTGCAATTTAACGCCTCTCGACTACTTTTTGTTAAGTCATTGGATTATCCCGACAAACCCAGCAACTCTTGAAGCATTGGAATACAATATTCAAGCCACCATTGACTCCATACTCCTATATTTATTTGTCAAAAACTAGTCAAAAACTTTACTATGCAACTCGTAGCCGCGTATGCCGAAAATAATATTTAAAACATAAATGCCATTAAATTATTTACCAGATGATAATAATAACAAAAATTCATGCCAACAATATTTCTCTTTGGTATTATTACTTAAATGTTCCTTATTTTCTATTTTAAAGACCCATTATAATTAAATTTCGAAACAAATTTGGTTGGTGTACAACAAAGTAGCCCCTTAAGGCCTGTTCTGTTTACTATGACTATTTTAAATCAATCAGTTATCTTTTTTTTGACAATAGAATCCACATATTTTAAAGTCCACATTTTTTTTTAAATTGTATAAAGAGCATTTTTATCCCCGAGAACTTATCCGATGGTTGTTAAGGAAGGTTCCTCGTTCTAATTATTGACTGAAAAAAAATTATCAACTAATTCTAAATCCTCACCAAGAAGCTATTTCTAACAGCCTAATGCATGGCCTGAAAGAACTGTGAGAAAAATCCCTTCAAATACAAGACCCTTAATTAAGTGATGATTATCTCTTTGTATTTAAGCCAAAGCCAAGTCGACAAAGAACAAGTATCCAGAGATTTATATACAATACAACTTGAAGCTGATCGTGCGTCCTCACTCAGTTTCAAGAAACTTAGCAGACAAAAAAAAAGCGCAACAACACGCTCCCGGTAGTAATTCCTTCCTCATGTGACCGTTGGTCTTTTTGGTCGTTGTCGAACGTCGATTGCCGTTGCGTCGCGTCGGTCGGCTGAATTGTGTTGTGCTTTTGTGACGCAATTAATTTTCCAATTGGCATTGGGTCCCATCATCGTCGCATCATCATCCAACCCTAGGGTTTCGTTTCCAAAGTCTAAAGTTGTTGCTGGTTGTCCACCATCTATTTCCGAGTGTGAGGTGATGATTCTTTTCCTTTGCACTGTCGTTGTTTGTAGTCATAGTCATAGTCGTAGTGGTCGTGGTCGTTGTTGTCCAAGGATCGTTGGGGATGTTGGACATCGATAGAAGCTGGACCACTCCTGCTCGTTCTTCTTTATTTGCCCGATTCGTCGAATGCAAATTTATGTGATTTCAATCGCGCTTTGGTTCCAAGTCCGAGTGCAAGATGGGAAGACTTACCATCGTCGTCGTAGTATGTGGTGTTGTTGTATGTCGTTGAGTTATTTCCCTTGAGGAAGTGAACGCGCGAAAAGGAAGATCACTTTTTTTGAGATCTTTATCTCGAGCAGTAAGACACATATACACACAGCGATACCAGTGTGTGCTTGTGCATCTAAAGCGGTGCACGATTTAACATCTACTGAAACTTAGATGAAAACTTCTGCTCCTGCGCATAAAGCAACAAAGAGAAAAAAAAAAACAGTTGAAGACGGGTCACTCCTAGTTTCTATAGACGCTAAATTACACACTGATCAGCAGCCAGGATCTCTCGGTAGAGAGAGTTGACCCAAGGGATAAGAGACATAAGGGACGACTGTATGGCGAGATATTGATGTTGTTTTGCATTGAAATTAAATGTTATTGCGCGCAAATTCGGGATATGCCGATGTTGAGACCGATGCCGAATGCTAGAATAAGATATATGTGCAGCTATGTGATCCAGGATAGAGCAGAGTAGCAGCGAAATATGTACATAGAGTATGTACGAGAGAGATTTATCGCAGCCGATTAAGATTATTGAGAGGTGTGTTCGCATTGGTCAGTGGCTTGGTTTGTGTACTCTAAGGTAATTGCAAGTTTATGGTAACCTTGTATGAGATATGTTTACATGGCTAGCAGAATGGTTGTTTTTTTTTTTTTAAAGAGAGGATAGTCATGAAAGCCTGGAAGCATATATGTATGTACATAAGATTTGCTAGATTTAGCTAAAAGGAGATCTAAATCATGTGACAATGATTGGTGTGTTTCTAGATATGGACGTGGTTTCAACAAATATGTCTCCGAGCTTCTTATAATAACATCGGAAGAATAAATAATTTTGTACTTTTTTTTTGGGAGGAGATGACTTCAGGGTGATTGATTGCACTTTTAAATCGGCTTATGGGCAACATAACTTAAATATTTTAATAAAGTTAATGTGAGATCGTGGTTTTTAATAGTGAAGTTTTCTTTTTTCAAATATACAAATAGACTGATCTATAGAATGCTTTGAAGTAGAAAAGATATACTCCCATTTTCTACAACGATTTGTTTAAATCAAGTTGGTGTTCTTCAACCACGTTCTGAGATTTTGACTTCTGAAAATAGTTTGGAGAAGTTTTAATCGGTAGGCTAGAGCACGAATACTTTAAGTATATTCGTCCATTAAGCCTGGCTGTCTTTAATACCTCTTTTAGGTATTACTGACAATCAGTGAAGCATACTCAAACAAAAGACAAATTATAACCGGAAGACCACTTTCATAACAGACAGTGACAAGTAATTCTAACATCACATTCACATCAATTTCTATCTCGGTACCTAGTCTCAGTGGTATTGAGAACAATACCGTGCAGAATAACTTACCAGGAAAGGTAATTGACGAAAGAGTTTACATTTTCGGAAGAAATAAATTGAAATTGAAATTTAATTTAAAAACGATATGCGATACGTTAACAAGTACTGGATACTGTCGTAGTTGTGAAGATCTGCAAGATAATTACCTCTCTTAATGTACCACTCTAAACAGAATGAGAGGACTGGTTTTGATAAACTTTCTGAACTGAATAACAAAAACTAGAATTAAGTACTTTCTCAACTAGACTGAATGGGTCGAGAACGAACTTCGTTATCTTTCGTACATGTGTCTCCTAGAAGAAGAGGAACAGTTGCCCGCGAATATTAGCAGGCAACGCGAATATCGCTTGACACGCTTAGTTTCACGAGGGGATATGATGAATAATTGAATCCTCTTTTGCCATTAGGTGAAGGCAACCAAGTCCACTGGAAGGTCGCATCCAAACAGGTCCCTTTTGAATTGTGCCAACCCCTCTTCCCGGATCTATTTCATTAAATAGTCCAACAAGTTATGGTATCAATACGACACACTCCAGGCGCTAGTTGGGTCTTAATGCATTTAAGTTGGTGCCATCCCCTAATCGATTTTGACAATTCAGGTAGGCAACAAACTATATTTTGACGTTTCGATAATATATTTTTCCAAGTTTCACCCAAAAGGCTTTAAAAAAATTTTTCCGGAGCAACAAATATAATCGAAATAAAATCAAATTTTCTGAGGTAAAATTTGAACTTTGTAGAGGTTTTTTAATCCATTCAAATCGAAGCCATCCCTCAATCGATTTTGACAGATCATGGCTTGACAGGTAGGCAACATACTATATTTTGACGTTTGCATAATATTTTTTTTCCAAATGTCACCCAAAAGTCACCCAAAAGTCTTAAAGCCACTTTTTTTCTGGAGGAGGAAACAAAGTCTGAAAGATGAGCGATTTCTATTCCAACGATATGCATACATAAATCGTACGTATTCTTCTTCTTCTGGATTTTCGCAGTGCACCTATCTGAGAAATAATTAAATAAAAATATTTCTTCTATGGAAAACTGAAACTAAACCAATAATACGCCCATACCACCGAAACCAGCGAGACTCTCGGCGAATTTCGGTATCAAAAATACGGTCTCGTCTCAGGTGCTAAGTAGTCTCGTTTCGGTCCCCTTGCCAGCACTGTCCATAACTGCAATAAATTAATACAAATTTCTCATCTACAACTGTGGCCTTTTAATTATTAAATTGATGTTTGACATTTTTATACATTTTAAATTAAATTCTTTTTACTGCACTAAAATATTTAAGAATTTAAGGAGGAATTAAATATCTAATTTTTTTTTTAAATTCTCAATTGTTTGAAGAAGAATAACGAACTCAACGCACCTATAAAATAGCTCGACAATAAACAATAATTTGAAAGTTATATGTATTGATATACCTATTATTATTTTTTTTCTGATTTTTAATATTTAGAGCTATTAAAATATATTTTTCTTTTTTTTCTTTTCAGGTAAGTAACCGCTTCTTCAAATTTTGCAAATATGTATATACATATGTTATGACCTATTAAATCCCGACTATACCAAATCATTGGCAGTTTTGCATTTTATGTAAGTTCCATTTTGATTATTTTTTTATTTATTGTATTTTTTTTAAATGCATTTTCAAACATTAATTAAATCAACATATTTAATAAAGAAAATGCATAATGACGTGTTTAAGGTTCGCATCTCAGCTCTTTCGTTTGGAGATTGTACAATGCTTTTCCTATCGATAATCTAAAGAAATAAAACAAGAATAACATCTGTTAGTTTTGCATTTCAATCATTAATCAACATTGCCTTTCCATCTATAGATCAATATCTTGACAGTAGCAATATCACACTCAATCCACTCACTCACACTTTCCATGACTAATGATTAGAAGTTAAACAAACATAACATTTTATATTCTTTCGCACATTTTATTTTTATATTTATTGTGTGAAAGTGTATCAATTCGACTTTTGTATGTATAATTTTTCAGGATCGTCAAGCACACGACATGCAGCTGTTTCGTATCGTGTCCTTACAAAGGATTCCAATTTTATTGATTTTTACCCCAAAACACAAAAAAAAAAACAAGAAGAAATAAGCCAAGAATTCATTAAATTTGCACACACTCACAAACTGCATCACGAATTCCTGCCAAATAAATGTATATATTGATCGACATAGGCTAATGACAGAGTGATGGTCATAAATTATTGGAATATCCTGTCAAATGCTAAAATCACCACACGCATTCATAAGTGCAGTTTGTTTTTTTTTTCTCTTTATTGACACCTAAGAAATGTGGTGCAAATGGTGCAAGCGTCCTTTTCTTCTTTTCTATATCGAAATAATGTACATAGCGTGCTGCTCGATTTTTTTTGATTAATTGACATCAATTAATTTGTTCATTTGGGGTTTGTTCGTGTAACTATTTGATTTGCCAAGGATTTCCTGTCGTGTATCCTTGGTGCAAATTTCAATCAAAAATATTTTCATGAGGGTTCGTTATAGTGGAATTGTTCTAGAGAGAAAATATTTTATTACTCGTCATGGATGCTTGATTTTGAAGATAGGGTTTTTCGATAAAAAAAAGGACAGCAGAACTTTAAAGAACTTCGGAAACTAAAAAATTATCAAACCAAAATTGTCACCCCCAAAAAAAAGGTTCCCGGTACCATACAGCATTAGTAAAATCCAAATAACAGTAAAAAAAGGACGAACAAAAAAAACAATGGCAATAAATAATAATTAAGGACTCTTTCCCGTTGCTGCAGCCCCTTGCGTATTTTTTTTCGTTTTGCAGTGAAAACTGCAACTACCAGCGTGTCGTTAATAAAATGCATACAACATAGACGACACTCGGTGTGGCGTCCCAGTAGTCCTTGCGGGATCCTCTGAATGTCATAAATTCATTCAAACATTGCCACTGTTAGTCGGTGTTGTGTGTCTGTGTAGTATAGGTACATTGCAATTCTGACAGAAATCATCGATGACATTGACAAATTCCCCAATGTAGTATATGTGTATTCAGGATATACCGCGCCGCCGGACTCTGAGGCAGCAAAAAAAAACATAGGACTCACACCGAAAAGAAAGAATAATACAATGGCAACAAAAATATTATTTTGATTTATAGGTGCATTGCATTTGCAAGGACTCCGATAACAACGTTTCAAAAAAAATTTAAAAAAATGAAATGTATGGTAAAGATGACGACATCCTAGACAATAATACAACTTGGCGCGAGTCCTTTTTTCCATTCAGTTTGGTTGTTTTATATTTTTTTTTTGTTGTACGAGTATTATTTAGCGGAACTGATGCGTTGCATGTCTGGCTGGCATGCATTCGGCGAGTTTGGACAAAAAATGCACGTCACAGGATATGGATATCTATCGACAAACAGTGGACAGGACGATGAGCTGACGACGATATAGTATACTTGTCCTTCGTCCATGAGCTCAACAGAATTATGAATATAAACGTACCACGAAGCCAGTGTTGACACACTATATGAACATCATTGATGGGCGGTAGATTTAAACTTTTTTTTTTAATTGGTCCTGGCAGTGGATTTTCCTTGCTTTTTCACTCACTCTCTCAATTTCTTCAATGAAACACTGCCAGCGAGCTGCAGTGTAAAAATGCGTTTTTAACGAATTTTCGACGGCTAGATTTGTTTTTTTTTTCAAAAGTCCTTTCCTCATTTTCGAGTTTTGGTTTTGGTGAATTTGAATGCATGTTCTGTTAGAGAATTGAAGATTTATTAGCCTACTCGGTTTGTGGGAATGATATTGAAAATAATAGGGCTGCTGAAAGGGATTTGTAGTGAAGAGGGCGCTTATAAGTTAGAATGGTTTATTTTACTTTTAACTTAAATTTTTGGCTTACGCCCTAAAATTGTCCTTTCTGGACGCGACTCAAAGGTGGATTCTCTAAGATTCTTACGTCAAATTCCTCTAAAAGTATTCGATTTACATGGAGTTTTAATGGCAAATGATTTTGAAAACATAGTGACTGATTAATCGCTCAACAAGCCTAGTATATATGACAGTGCAGATGGTTTCATTAGCATCTCCATTGGAGATAGCATATAATAGGGAGAGAGCAGACAAAGGACCTACAGAATCTCACATCTAAATCTGTAACAAAATGAATTTGTTTATAAATAAACACGACACATCCGCATTATTTTAGAAAATTCTTTTCCGATTTCTGTCGACCAAAAACTGTATCAAACAGAGTTGTACTCTGAGCGCTCTAATATTTTCTATTGGACAATTGTGTAGTTCAACATCCGAGCAACAGAGGTGAATCTGAAAACGAATACGATAAACAGATCGTTAACTCAAAATAAAAACAGTTTGTTGTAGAAGAAGATAAAATGAAGAAACAGAATCGGACACAAAACTGAACCCTGCGGAACTCCATTTATTTTATGAAAACATCTAATTCGACATGTCCGAAAGATTCATGATGCCAATTTCTACCAAATGCTTTTGAAATATTAAGTGTGAAAGAATATTCTTCCCAGAAAATCATTTGCGGTCTCAAGTAAAATAGGATTTTTAACATTTTTTGGCCACGGTTAATTAACAGCAATCAAATTGTTTTAACATTGGAATCAAATATATAGTAGTATTTTGTTTGTCATCATTTGGTCATGCAAGTTGTGCAGATCTTTAAAGGTTTTCTAAACCTATTTCGGTTTTCTTCACTGGTGTTGGCCTTATAGTTCTGAAAGACTCTTTATGAGAAAACCAAACAATATATTTTGTGTCAAAAATGTCTGCTTCAAAATTTTCAGTACTAACATTTCAGCTTCTATAAGGTTTCGGTAAGATTTTATCGAATCTAACATTATTTACCGAAGCCTTATCTAAGCCTTATCGAAGCTGAAGTATTATTAGTGGACTACAGTCGTTTTTCAACATTTTCCGTATTTATCCGAATACTTTGGGAGTTTGAATATCCGTAAAACACGAAAGCTTTATCTTACAAAACATGTAAACCCAGAATATACTTTTTCGACATGCAACATATTTTAAATAATAAAGATGTAAAGGCTCTTAGTTTGTCTGATACGCTCCCGTTGCTTCCTTCATTTTCGAATGCATTTCTGTGCTCATAAATAGGTAGGCATTTTGCATCGTCGTCGTCGGTTGTCGCAGCTTCGAGCATTTTTGTCGTGTTGACGAATCTCATGTTTGTTGTTTTTTTTTTGTTGGTATGTTCGGTTTTCTATTTGTATGGTGATGGTAACGTGAATATTAACGAGTCTTACGACCAAAAATTATGATGCATTTTTATGGGTTTTTGCTGTTTTTACGCTGTCCGTTTTGTTTATGTAGGCACATTTTTTTTTTTGAAATATTTGTTTCATCTTGTTATATGCGAATTGTCCTAGTCAGAACATTGGCTGCCATTTATAACGCAAACCGGACATCCTGTGTGGAATTTTCGATGGTTTTACTTGTGTTGATTTATGTGTTTGAACTTCGACAGGACAAGCAATATACACATACATACATGTACATGCACATACTGGTACACACATAATTTCTCGACTATTAGGTATAGTGCTGCTGCTGCTGCTGCTGCTCCACCCGCTGATATGCAACAATATATCGATATGAAGGACCGACCTCACTCGCGACATAAAAATGCATTTACAAATGTATACATTATACATACAAATGAATATACGTATACGAACATCAATGGCTCAAACATTTATTACAACCTGACAATCGAAACACCCTTTTGCGGGGCTATCCCCTTTACATGGTGTGTGGTACAATTAAAATATGAGTCAGCTCGAATTGAACTTCAGAAAAAAAATTATTAAAACTAAAAAAAAACACGAAAAACCCGAATGTCCTGCCATTTATCATAACAAAATTTGTTTGTTTTGCATAGAATTCTACAGCATGGATCGGATATGGGTACGCGCAGTATGTCATTGTCATTAACGAAAACAAAATACGACCTATTATTTCAATATCATTTAACAATTAAATAACATTTTTATTACAATATTATTGTGAAAATAGTGAGGGGGCGATGCAGTAGAAAAACAAGACATTGTGACGAGAGAAATCATATAGTTGGGGTTACATTATGATATACCTATTAGAAGACAAAGCAACTTTTAAAGCTTTTGAGTTAATTAGTGTTTAAAAGGAGACTAAGACATCAAATTTTTATTCCTGGAAATGAAATTGGTACATTTTACTATTATGTATTAATTAAAGCTCGAAATATTATCGTGGCACTTACACCACATCTCGTAAAATAACAAGACAATTTCGGGTAACTGATGTCCCAATTGTATTTTTGAAGTAAGACATAAAATGTATTAAGCATTTTGGAATTGTCCAGAAGTCGAAACGAAATAGAGAATCATTAAATTGATGACAGGTGGGGCTATTGACCCTTGGGGTTCCCAAATAGGGCCTGAATAACCGCGAGCTAGGACCTTTCGATATTCCAACTCCCAAGACCCCTGGGACAAAACCGCGCATTGCGGATAGTTAAAGTTTGAATTCAACGTCAAGTGTGAGTGGCTGAATTGTGTGATAAGATTTCCTGATAGCAAATAAGACAGTCTATCCAAGTATTATAAGACGAGATTGGAACAATTTTGAAAATTCGGAAAGAGCTGTACGAAGGAGGGATATCAATGATTTTTACCGATTATCCGAAGAAATTTCCGGCAATCTTATTCTGAATGTAAAAGGTACTCTGGAGGATCAGTTACAGAAATGGTGGGGACATTTTTGTTCCCTACTCCAATGAACACTTAAATGGTCCCTATAACACTGAACTTATTTAAATATAGTTGACATCCAATCTGCGACACATCTAGACTAGATGGTGTGTAGAATTACTAATATTAGGTCCTTGTGTAACTGTCAATAGATTTTGACTTAGTTTTGCGCAGCAATATTTACTTGCCATAAGACATTAGTGTTAGTTCTTCGACCACTTTATCGCTAAAACAGCCTAATGACATCAACAGACAAATTAACCAATTACAAACATGTTTCCATTTTCTTAGAAATGTGTCCCTTAAAAAAAATCTAGTTCTCTCTTATAAATTCCTAAGATCCTGTCATCCTTTTTTTCATGCCGAAAAAGACTAAAGTCTGGCAAAAAATCATAAATAATCTCACAACAAACAAAAAATGCACCGCACATCCCATTCATTGATGAATTCTTTAGTTACAGTTAACTTTTTCTTGCCGAATAAGGAACAAATCCTGTAAAAAAGGGATATTATACCAAAAAAAACCAGTAGTTCAAAATGAAAGAAACCGGAAGGATATTTCATGATGATTTTTGAGTTATATGCGCGGCGCTGGTCAATGTGGCTATACAAATACTCTGTGACATTTTGGGGCCCGTCGACGACAGAATATATATCAAGTCAATAATTCATCTACACCGAAAAAAGGGATATTTATTTTTTTTTCACAAGTCCATTGCACTTCTTCTTTTTCTTCTTAGTTGTGAAAGTTTTTGACTGCGTTTTTCCAACCGAAAATGATTTCATGTGAAACGGTGATTATTTTTCAAATACACACACACACACTCATAACCGAAAGGATATTTATTGCAGTTGAGCGTGTTTTCTTTAGTGGGTAAATTTTCGTTTTCTGATGGGTCTGGGTTTCCCCTTTCAAACAAAAAAAAAGACAAAAAAACACCAAGGAGACCGATGTCCTGTCGAACATGAATTATGATTTTTGATTGAAGTTGAGTTATTGCCAGGGATTCGATTATTCCTGCGGTTTTGGCTATTATTATTTTCTACATACATGCTTGTATATGTCTGTAGGTAAGTGCGAGTAAGTTACCTGCCATCATATACTGTTTGGAAGGATCAGATGGAAAAAGGATATAAAATTAATAACATGAGACGGTTGTGGCAATAAAAAATAAAAGAAGAATATAATAAAGGGGGAAATTTTGTGTACGGGTTTTAATTATTGCTCATATGAGTCCTTATTATGTGTGTTTGTGTGTGGATATGCAGATATATTATATTTTATATCCTTCGTCGTCCTTGTAATTATTTATTTCATTTTCGCTGAAAATGTGTTTATTTTTGTGATTTTTTTTTATTTGGTGGCTGTTATTTCAATGAAGAGTTGTTGAGGTTGTGACTGGTGAAAGAGAGACATGGACGAGGTTGGAAGGGTGGGAGGGGTTGGGAGGGTTACATTTAAAAGGCATTCTCACCTTCTCACAATGACGAAAACGACCAGACTAACCGACGACGATGCGAAGAAGTAAAGGGAAAGAAAACAGTGAGTTTATTATTTGAATTATGAGTCCAAATTTATGGCGGTGGAAATAAATCATTTTTAATGTCTTTTCGGCAATGTGGAGTGTGATGGCGTTGATGGTGGTGGTGGTGGTAGTGGTGGCGGTGCTGGTACTGGGTTGTGTGGTTCTTTGGATGGAAGAATGACTTCTATTTGGTTAAGTATTCATATTTTTTTTGTAAATTTTTTCACTTCAGATTTTAATGCGAATCGGAGTTAATTATTGTTTGTGGTGAAAAGGGGTGGACAGGCGGTAGGTAATGTTGACTTATTATAATAAAAAAAATATACCCAGCTATATTATAAGAGCCAACAAATTAAATTTCATTTTTCTGTAAATTAGCAAATAGAATTCGGACAAATAAAATTTGATTTAAATAAGCTAAGGTCATTTTGTGGGATTTAATGAATTAAATGTACCTATATAAAAAGAGCTGCCAGACCAGATATCGTAAATTCTATTTAGGATTTTTGACCGTCCTATAAAAAAACATTATATTGTAGCAATATGTGGCTATTTTTAAGTAGCGATTCCAAACTTTTATATTTTGTCCTATTTTCAAAAGGCGAACAAAAAACCGTTTCTCACAAATACGTACAAAAATACTAACGGTGTTATTAATAAGACCCATTATTGCTTTTGTATTAGTTGTGGTTTTCAAAATGGATCTAAGAGCCTTTATTCTTGCAATAAATGAAGTACCTTAGGAATGCCATTTTGGGCCCTTTTCTTTATTTTGATTTATATTGATGTTGATGATTCGTCCATTCCGCATTTCTATTACTAGGCAAGCTTTTCTTCTTAAATTGTATCTAGAATGTCAAACGTTGTGAAGGTTCTATACCTACATAACATATGTACGTATGTATGTACATACAAAGCGGCATATTGATTTGAATAGGTTTACAAATTATAAAACAAAGTCTCTAAATAATACTTAATTTATTTCCCATATTTTAAATTCTGTTTCACAGTTTGTACCTTTGTAGCATTAATTGAAGCTGTTGGTGGTGTTGTCACTCGTCATCAACTTGGTCCATAAATATCCCTCTCAATGATTCTACCTACATACCTAAATAATGTAACAAGTCCCATTTCAAACCTCGGATCATCTTCTAATCAAATAACTATCTCAAACCCATAAATTGTTCTTTTGTTTTTGTTTTTTTTTTTTGTTCTAAAATCTAGAGCCAAGTGTGGTTATCAAAGTGAAGATCTGTAACATTACGACCCACTCGCCAAAGAGCCTTGCATCAACTTGACAAGAATTTGAATAAAATTAAGGTTAAGTCACACACACAAAAGAGCAAAGAAAAAAAGCGACTAAAAAGGGTTGCAAGTGCCCGTGATCCAAACAAACAAAAACAAAAAAATCACACTCGATGCATTCTAACGATTTATGCGACTTGGTTTCGAATTAAACGAGAGAGGATAACACCAAACGCCAACTCTGATGACATCGTCCTCATGGGTACATGATGAGGATGGCTTTCAACAATGTATGTTATAGCACCAACCATCCACAGACTTAATGGTGGCGGTGGGTGATTAAATGCAAGAATTACAACACCGAACCATGGATCAGCTTAAAAGAGAGTGTGTCAACATTTATCTGAGGCTTCTCTAATTAATCCACATTTCACGTCCACACACATACTTAAAAGAGACCGCTTGCGATCTAAAGTGTTGCTCGGCATAGGTGGGCGGGAATGTCTTCTTTAAAACGTCACGTCAACTCAATACGATACATACATAGATCGTATACCTACCTAACCTACCTACAGCTCTCTGGGGGAGAGTATGTTGTGTTCTATGCTCGCGGTTGGAATATTGTCTGGGATTTGGTGCATGTTTGATTTCGTCTTATCGGTATATATTGTCGCGCTGAGTGATGCATGCATTATGCAGGAGCGGATTGTAATAAATAATGGGATATGAATGCATCTATAAAAAGAAACGATTGATGTTGAAGATTAAAAAAAAATGTTTTGCAAAGTTTTAATGTTAACGAGATGAAAATGGCTGCTTTATTTGATGATATCGGTTTGTAAACAAATTTAATATTACGATATTGAAAAAGTCGAAAAAGCGAGTTTTATATTCGAACTGGCACCCGTTGCATGCGTTGGTTATGTGTATGTATTGCTATGCATCTATTCTTCCATTCTGCATCGAGCAGAATGGTTAGACCAATTTTCTCCAATATTGATACATAGTAGGAAAAAAAATCATTTTTGGTGTTGCCGGAAACGGTTAAAAAACGATATTTGTTTTTTTTTTTTTTAACTTTCTCATAAAACTATTAAGATTTTACTTCGTGGTTAAAATAATATACTCTTTAGGTTTATGGCAAAAAATCACATACGGAAATAGGGTTTTGACATTCCAAAACTAAAAAAAAACGATTTTTTTATTTAAAAAAAAAAACGATTTTTGTATTGAAAAATATAATATTTTTTAGGACTTTTGATTTATTGCAAACATTTTTTACTCATGCGTGTTAACATCCCCGCATGCGTTGGTCTTGCGTATGTGTTTCCCTATCTATTTAACCACTCGGCATATCGACCACAAACGGTTAGACCAATTGTTTCCAATATTGATACACAGTAAGAACAAAATCGTTTTTTTTTTTTGTGGAAAACGGTCAAAAAACGATGTTTGTTTTTTTTGTTTAATTTTCTCAAAAAACGATTAAGAATATACTTAAAATAAAATACTCTTTAGGTTTATGGAAAAAAATCACATGACGGAAATAGGGTTTTGACATTCCAAAATTAAAAAAAAAAAAATGTTTTTATTTAAAAAATAAAAAACGATTTTTATATTTAAAAAATAATATTTCTTAGTAATTTTAAATTGTTCATACATTTTTTGCTCATGCTACTGAACCAGTTCGTAACATCTCAGTCAAAAACAGAGCCTTGCTACCATTTTGAAAAAGTAAATTCTGATGAGTGCAATTCAAGTCGAATGCTTTATTTATTGCCTACCCAAATGGCCCTTATATTTCTCTGGTTTGATCATTGACCTGGCCAAATAAGTCCGCTCTACATCTAGAGCCTTATTAGGAATTTTTCTTCATTCTTTCTTAACAAGATTCCATTTAATTATTATAACCGACCGACCTCCCAAAACCTGTTGATTTAATACTGGAACTGAGCTGAAAAAAATCCGAAACAGATACCCATAATTCCGGAGCTGAGGGTGGTGGATGTGGTGTAGTTATATTAAACCTGCTTCTGTTTGCAGATGGTTACGAACGACGCGACGCATTGGGTCGGTCGGTTGACAAAAAAAAAAATGCTAAATGCGGTGCTTCAAGATTGTAGTGTGTGCATAACCTTATATATGTACGTGGGCGAACAGTATAGAAGAGAATCTCGGCTAATGAAAGGCGGATGCGGTATTTATCTTGGGATTTTCATCAACCCCTGCTCTCGCATTGTGTATCGTTCGAGAGTGATTTTTATTTGTAAAAAGGCGGCGGCGGCGCGGCAGCAAGCACCTGTTTACCGTTTAATTTGTTTCTGTTATATTTGAGTTAAATTATTTGAACAAAAGCTGGTATGTAGTTCATACGTACATATGTATATTCTGCGGCATTATTAAACGGCTTTCAATTAGTGTTGGGGTTGGCAGATAATTCGTTTTTTTTTAAATAATTTTTTTTTTGTTTGTAGACTTTCTGTTTTGGATCATTTCCAGAGTGCCGGGAGGCAAATATTTAATTTGAAATTAATTTGGGTTGTATCTTTTTTTTTTAAGCAGAAAAAGAGACTACCTACGCTCCACCTACGTATAGTTTTTTTTTTGTCTTGAGTAGTATGAAATGAAATTAGGTCAGAGAGGTTCGCATTCGCACATTTATTTAACCTAAAATGCAAATAAATTCAATCCAATGATAAATAAAAGTATACATAGCGTGCATGCATATATTTAACACAAATCCAAATATGTTTAACCTATTTGATCCTATTAACTAAATCGTTAGTGTTTGTTAGGTTAATACAAGTTAAAAAAAAAAGTTGAAAAGCAAGTCATTGTAGATATAATTTATATCTTTCATAGAATGTAGGAAAAAATGGGATGAACATAAATCCAGAAAATTGGATTCTCTTTGTTAAGATTTTGTTGGAAACTTTCCGAAAATATCTTAAATTTCGAAATCTTTTATCGATAAATAAATTGCTAAAACTTCAATGTATTATTCCAAAGCTTTCAAATTATAATTTCTTTTAAATCTCTGTAAAATCAATATCCCCAAAATCAAAGTTTTGGAAACGAAAATCCCTCAGAAAAATTATGGGACGATTAATTACTTAAAATGATTAGTTTTATTTTTATTGTTGTACCAAGAAGATGTACTAAAAAAAACTGATAAAAAGATGCAAAACAATATTGTTCGAAAACTTTGGTATTTTAGTATGCCACCTACTTGATCGAAATCCGTTTAGCCGTGAATGAGATATTCGGAAATGAAAAAAGAAAAAATAACGGCTCTACTCTGTCAATTGCCGTTACTAACATTTTATGCACATCATTTTTTTTAGTTCCGTTTTTGAGATAAGAATTAGAAAGGCTTAAAAAAGACTTAGAAAAGAGCTTCTTAAGAAACACCTGGTGCACCAAGTTCGAAGAATATCGATTTAGCGGCTTAGGCTGAGAACCAACTTACATGCAGGCCAACAAGCAGATATAATTCTGGGACCCGATTTTTTTGTGTTCTTTAAAATCGGAATGCCAAGTTTAATCAAAATCTCGAGTTCAATTTTTTCCCCAATGCGAAAATTCTCCTATACAAAAAAGTTTTTTTTTGTACAGGAACCTATATTGTGTTAAATAACACTATAAGATCATCCACCTTTGTGTTACCATTGAGTTCCTTGTTGAAATTTTCAAGAATTACTTTGACTTTAAGAAATATTCAGGCGTCACTTTTGTGACAACCAGCATATTCCAAATTAGTAATTTTTATTTTTAAAACAATATTGAATGCCATAGGCATAAATGGATGTGCATGAACCACGTCAAAACACGATTGTCTGGAGACTTGAAGAAATGGCGCCCAACGCGGCACATTTTTAAAGGCTCCTTACAGTAGAAAATTGATTTTTTTTTGAAGAAAGTACTGATCGGTTCAAAAATCCGGATGTGCAATATTCAAAAAATGCCTAATTTCCAAGTCTGCAAAAATTGTAAAAGTAGACTTAATAGATGTTTACTCCTTACATTAGGACATGAATTCATTTTTGGACTTTTTAATCTTAGGTTTCGATTTTTAAAATTCTAATTTTTAAGTTGATAAGTTGCTCAATTTTCTAATAAAAAATTCTATCAGTTTTTGATTTGCAGAAATGGCTTTTTCGTCTTCGTAAATGAAGATCCTTTGGATTGGGTTGAAAGTTAGCAAAGTTTGTTCTTTCTGAAGCAGATACAGATATCAGATATCTGATAAGTTTTTGAACAACGCACGTACTCAATGGTCAATAATATTTAAAAGAAAAAATAGTTAATAATATAAGCGAACTCAACTGTAACGAAGTTTAAAAAAAAAAGTCCCACGTTGGGCGCCATTTTTATCTATTGATTGTCTAAATCTATACAATGTACAATAAGGTTTTGACGTGGCTCATGGACTGACAGTTATGCCATATTGGAAAATGATCTCGTGACTCTTTTTTTTTTAAGAAATGTTCTAAACTAAAAACTTACAAGTAATCCTTAAACAATGTTGAATTTTCTTCTATGTCTAAGACTCTATCATTCGTTTTTTACGATCAATATAGCTTTTGCCTCAATTGAACCATTCGAAACACACACACTCTCTCACATGCTCATAATTGGGAAGTTAAACACAAAAAAAGACATAAATTCCTATATATTCTTTTTCAATGATAAGCTAAAGTTATTATGCAAATCACCATCTGGACGAACATCATTTTAAGGATTTTTTCGCATTATACGAGCATTTGTATACGAAAAGCCTCGAGCATCTGAGCTTATAAATGTAGCTTAAATATAGCAACTTTCATCAACTTGAAACAACCAAAAAACAAGAGTAAGAGAGGCACCTCATTAATTTTCTTAAATTATCCCCGAAAGTAATAATCCAAAGAAAGATTGTCCAAAACTGTCTTCCTGTTTATGTAGGGTATTTATGTACGCATGTTTGTATATCAAATAGCCTTTGTGCTTATTTAAGACTAGTGAAGGGAGGGGGTGAGAAAGGGAGGTCATAACTATTAAGGACCACCATAAGGACGCATGAAGAAACGTCTCCAACTCCTACAGCACCATCTCCACCGTACTTCGATGATGTAATTAAATTTTCTTGACTATACATATATAGTGCTCGTCCTTAAGCTTAAGTACACTTTTAATCCGTGCTTCAACTTGATGTAGAGCTATACCAATGGGTAACGTATCTATCTATCTATCTTCACTAGAAGAATGTCCTTTAGAATGCCCAATGAAGGATAATATCGAAACTTAAACGAGACAGAGGAAACATTTTTATCACCAGAATTCTCATCATCAGAGCGATATTATAACATTATCGTCATCATCATCATCATCATCAGCAGCATCGTTGACATCATCTTGGATTCCTTGCAGGATAAATACATCTCATTCTAAACGAGTACTACGTTATTCCTTTTTCATTTGTTTCGGATTTGTTTTGGCCAACGAGAGGACTTGGCTGATGGTGTGGTGCTTCGGTTCGGTTTAGAAGAGTAATTATGGAAATTTTGCTCCATTGGTATAAATTACCAAGAAAGACATTCAGGATAAGAAGAAAAGCGACTTGAATATCCTAACTACGAGTATGCTTACACATATTTTTTTTTAAATTTGAATTAAGCAAATAAGTTTTGTATTTCTTTATGTATCTCGTCATTAGAATTCAGAGTTGACATTATTAACAAATCAATTTATCCAAAAGGTGCAAATTTTCAATATCCCGAAATGGCAGATATTTACTTAAAAGCCTGCATTTTTTGACAAGCATTATTCTGTCGAATATTTTCAACAACAAAATCTCCAAATTCTAAAGGACGAAATTAATCCCACATTTCATTATAGACTATTCCTACTTGGGTGAGATAGAAATAGAAATTCCACTTTATCTCCAACTTGATGGTGAATTTAGAAAATAAAGATGAAACTGAACACTGAAGCTCTGATGGAGTAAAGTTATCTCTTTTCCCTAAGGGGTAAGAAACAAAAAAAAAAAAGGAAGATGAACAACTTTGTTTTGTTGTTTCTTCTTCTTTAGGTTTTTTTTTTTAGCTTGAGGGTGGCACCCAAATGTCAAAGTCATCTTATACTTGTTCGTCCTTTTCTCATTGTGTTGGATGGAGCTCATTCAGAGATTGAAAACAGCAAAAGAAGAAACACTCTGTTGGTTGGTGGATTTTAATGGTTGTTGCTTGGCAAAAAGGAGGATGACTTTTGTGTGAAATACGTCAGGCTAGGGACACATAAATAAAATCAGAGAGGTGGGGTAGAATGAGTACCATGTCGAGAGATTGAATGTGATGTGAAAAGCATCACTTCACTGTTTCTGATGGAGTTTATAATGTGAATGTTTTAGTGTGTGTTTGTGTGAATATTGCGAAGAGGATGTACCTACTATAGAACCATCACAATGAAGATATCCCATTGTAACATGCGCTTGTCCTTCATAAAACATTTTGGTACCCAGTTAGTTTTAATTGAAAGAGCACATTTGTGTAGTTGTGTTTGTATTAAAAAAGAAAATGGGGTAAGACACGTTTGTAAGGTTCTTTCAATTTTCACTAGATGGCAGTAAGAAACTTGCCTAGTTATACCTGAATGGCCGGCTTGAATGAGTTCTTTTCGTTTGATATTTTTGTGTGAAGTTCGAAAATAAATTTCAATGCCTATAAAGCCGTGTCATACGACCTTTTACTGGAAATAAATAAATACTTGTTGCTAGACTTAGCAGATCCCTCTTTGATTTTGGAGTTTGGTTTCTATCATCAAACTTTTTGAAAATATTTCTGAAATAGATTAACACAAGTAAATAAATACATACTAGAGATTGTCTCATTAATAAATTCAGTAATCTTTCCGATTCATTAATTCTATTATTCTTTGTTTTGAGTTAAATAAGTTTGGTTACCCACAAGATTGTCATTTAAGGCCTGTAATATTGTATTTTAATATAATTATTTATATTTAAAGTATTGCTTACAATTTTGAACGTTTAAACTCAGTCTAGATTCCTCAAAAATTATGGAAGAGACTTATAGTTTCTTCCAAATCCTACAGAGACCATAAGAGATAAGTGATAATTACGATAAGAAATGATGGCTTATCACTTTCTTGCAAGGAAATAAGCCAGAGGCTGGCTTTAATCCTGACCTCCGGTGCGGCGTGATAGTCCAGCCAGAGTATGCCAGAGATTACTATGTTAGACCCTGTTTAGCTTAGGAATGTTGAGTCCAGAGTGCGGGGTGAAAAGACTTGACACACGAAGAACGTTTATAATTTAAAAAAAAAAAAACTGCGAAGTTACTCGAGTCATAAAACACTTCTTAGTGACAATAATGGACCGCTTAAGGAAAACCATTCCTATCAACAAATTGAAAATCAGGTTATTCCATTTTTTATTTAAACTAAATTTTGCAAAAAAAAAAAACAAAATCTGTTGGGATATTGATCAAACTTGTCTTTGTTTAAGATTTCGTTCAATTCATTATAAATAGAAATAGAGTCGAATATTTTTAAGTCGAATTTTCATAAAATATCAACATTAGTTCGAAGACGGATTCTATGAAAATAAAATGTACGACTGGGTCGCAATTACTTGCTCTTATGTTCGATCACATCTTATGCAAAATATTTATTTTAAGAATTATATATATTTTTAAAGTCGTTTTTTCTTAATTTTTTGTATACAATTTTTTTTTAATTAAAAAAAATGGTATGACAATTTTAGATATTTAATAATATTAACTTGAAAACAATATTTCAAAAAAATCAAAAATTTTCACCAAAATTTGAACTATTTATATAACTCAAATAGTGCACACATTTTTTTTAATCAAAATCGATAGAACATTTTTCGAGATTAAGATGGTAGAAAAAATTGTATGGCAAGTACCATTATTTTTGGGACTAAAAAAAACGATTCCAAAATGTATTTGAGACAATCACCTAAAACACTTAAGTACCAAGTTTGAAGAAAATCCCTTCAGCCGTTTAGTCTGTAGATCGATCTTCAGACAAATAGACAGAATTGCGGGCCACACTTTTTGTGTTCTCTATCATCGTAATGTCAAGTTTGATTAAAATGTCGTGTTCTATTTTTTTAAATGCAAAACTTGCTCTATAGTACCTACATAAATCGCAAGTAAAAAGGAAATCACCAAAGTGGTTGCCTTTTGGAACGCCGCATGCGAAAGCTAGAAAAGAAATGGTGAGGACTTATCTGACACAAAGATACTCAGTTTAATAAGATTTTTTTAACGCATATTGCGTATTAGCCTTTTGGCAATGTTGTCAAATGCTTTACTAAAATAGGTAAGATTAGAGGATACAATTGTCGTTTTACAAAGTTGCATGTCTGTAAGCCATGTTGTTGTTTTTTTTTTTGGAAATGTGGCAGCTTCGATAAACCTGCTAAGTCGATTTTTTTCGAGAAGACCTAACCGAGACGTTTTAGAAGGTAAAAAGTTAGTTGAGAAGCTCCCATTCAAATTTTTCGTCCAATTCGACTAAGGCGTTTTAAGAACTATGAAAAATACGCTGAATATTTCGCAACTAAATTTATTTTTGGAATGGGATATAAGTATGTGAAGGGTTATGATATCTATCTAATTTTCGATAAATTTTTTAAATCACAGTTTAGTGTGTGTGTAACTTTATTTGTTTTCTTTAAATTTATGAAGGAAGAGCACGTACATAAGCCAAACATAATTCTGCTACATGTACATTTATAATAATAGCTTATTTGAAAAACATTCGTAACGCATTCTGACACAACAATACACATTTTTGAACATAATTCACAATGAACTATGTACCTTTGGGGTCAACTTATTAGAGCAGAACATTCTTCTTAATGATTCATTATTTTGATCCCCGTCTAACATAAAAAAAAAATTAGACACATATTCACGTTGTTCACAAACACCCAACAACAAACTATCCAACATAACACAATATTCGAAACCCATTAGAACACAGAGAATTCTTGTATAGTTGCTTCTAAAATTGCACCCTTGATCTCCATTTATTTGTTTCAAAAACTCTTCAAAAACACCAAATCACAATTAAAACTGTCCTCTGGTATAATTTTGTTTTAACTAAATTACCCTTTAAACTTAATGATATTATGTAAGTATGTATGTATGTATGTATGTGTACATACCAACATATACCCTTTTTGAGTTGGG
Organism: Philhelius pedissequus; assembly: GCA_910595825.1. Classification (NCBI taxonomy): domain Eukaryota; kingdom Metazoa; phylum Arthropoda; class Insecta; order Diptera; family Syrphidae; genus Philhelius; species Philhelius pedissequus. The sequence continues at coordinate 243,564,888 of OU343161.1, read as the reverse complement.
GTTGTTGGTTTTTCCTTCAACGTGATGTCAAGCTAACATTCAGACCCCCCATTTTGTATATACATTGATACTAACTCGGGTAATCGTAAATTAACACAAGACAATTGCACAATAAATTAATTAAAAAGGCAAAATTATGTAATTGTTCCTTTAGGACGTTATATACATAACATTATATTAACAACACCAACCAGAAACTCAACAACCACTAGATGGCGCTATTGTTCTTCAACATATTAAATTCATAATTCAACCTCGATACACGATACGAGGAGAAATTTCTATGGGGGTGTTAGTTTTGAGAAACGCATACATATGCATATGTAGGTCTGTGCCATAAACAGTTAAACAACTTAACGGATTTTGCAGTGTTTCATTAGTGTCCCGTTAGATACGATATTATGGCATTTTGTATCTAAAAATTCACATAAATTATAATCAAATTAGTTGAAACAAACGAACGTATGTGTATCCGATGACTTTCCTCGGACAGCAAAACTTCCTCACTCCAGCGCCATCTATGGGGACAGATTGAGTTTTTGCTTATGGCTAATTAGAGAAAGGATGAAAACTTAGCTCAAAGTTGTTTCGACCTGACAACGTAGACGGTTTTGAGAAGAAAATTAAAATATAAAAACAAACAAACAAACAAAAATTCTTAATGATAATCCTTTTCGTCGAGCATGGATCTGTGTGTGTTTGTTAATATAGTGAAACGTTGTGTTAGACGTCCACCATTTTGTCATAAAGCTCCATCCTTCCTGAGTGCTCTTCGGAATGTCCACAAAGGGTTGAGAGATAGTATACAAACGAATGAAACAAAAGACGGCAGTAAGCGATGATGAGAATTCCTGCAAACCAAACAGAGGATAGCAACAGAGAAGAAAAAACAAAATCCTTGCTGGGGTCTGCATTGTGTTGCTCATAAACTAGACAAACAAGGAACACAAAAAATATGAGGCCCCATTCTAGTCTCGAGACTACATAGATAGAGAAAGATGCGATGGCGAAACTATCCTGATTCCGTCACGAGCATGTCAACAATGAGTCCTGTACCCTACTATGGAGTATTTCTGTGCTTGTTTTTTGCTAAATCCAAGGTATACCTATATTTGGTTTGAGAATAAGCTTAAACATTGTCTACGGGGGAAGTGGAGCAAAAATGTCCTTTTTGTGGACATGTGATGAACAACAAACAGGCATCAGGCGATTTATACAACGACTCCTTGTTTTTTTTTTATATTTTTTTTTTTTTGAAAATGTTATCCTGTTATTCTTTGTTATCCTTGTTGTCTGTCTGTCTGTTTGGTTAGGTATGTATATTTTTTTTGTGTGTTCCAGAATCAGCCACTATCGCATGTTCCCCATTCTATGGTGATTTTTTGTGTCCTTTATCCATTGCAACTCCAACGACGTCGTCATCATCGTCGTCGTGGTGTATTCTCGAAAGGATTCATATTCATTGGATGCAAATGGCAAGAATAGGGAGGATGAACTACGAGATGCTTTTGTTGTTGGCCAGCCAACCGAAGAACAGCTTCAACATCCTTCTCTGTATTCCATATATTGTCCAGAATATATTTCCATATATGTATATTTCTATTTACATGCCAGGATATATGTACATATCTGTCTTCTTGTAGCTTTGGTGTTTTTTTTTTTTTTTCTATTTTGATTGGAAAGGACCATCAGAATGAGATGCCTTGTATGTGGAGCATCATCTAGAGGCCGTATACGAGTATGTAGGTATAGAATACCAAAAACAAGTTGATCTGCTTTGATTTGGGATGTCGGTCGCTCGTATGGGATATAAAGGACACGAGTGATGGGCGACTATAATCGGAGCTATGTATATATTGTCCAAAAGGACGAATGCTTTTTTGAACGTATACCCACATAAATATACAACATGGTATTTGATGGCTTAAGTTTTGATTGGCTGAATGGCAAGCGCATTCTCATATTACCTATATATATGTGTGTCAAGTTAGCATTACCACTTCAAAATTTTTAAAAAATTCTTATTGGATTAATTGTCGTAAATTTGTCGTAAATTTGTCGTGAAACAAAAAAATTTGTCGCGCTTGTTTTTTAAAAAATAACCCCTGGTAATGCTAACTTGACAGTCAAGTTAGCATTACCACCCCTCAAAAACGGTGTATATGAAGTAAAAAAATAAAAATGGGTATGCCATTAATTGTCGTAAATTTGTCGTAAACCAATGGCGAAACCAAAAAATTTGTCGCGTTCGTTTTTTTAAAAATAACCCCTGGTAATGCTAACTTGACAGTCAAGTTAGCATTACCACCCCTCAAAAACGGTGTATATGAAGTCAAAAAATAAAAATGGGTATGCCATTAATTGTCGTAAATTTGTCGTAAACCAATGACGAAACAAAAAAATTTGTCGCGTTCGTTTTTTTAAAAATAACCCCTGGTAATGCTAACTTGACAGTCAAGTTAGCATTACCACCCCTCAAAAACGGTGTATATGAAGTCAAACAATAAAAATGGGTATGCCATTAATTGTCGTAAATTTGTCGTAAACCAATGACGAAACAAAAAAATTTGTCGCGTTCGTTTTTTTAAAAATAACCCCTGGTAATGCTAACTTGACAGTCAAGTTAGCATTACCACCCCTCAAAAACGGTGTATATGAAGTCAAAAAATAAAAATGGGTATGCCATTAATTGTCGTAAATTTGTCGTAAACCAATGGCGAAACAAAAAAATTGTCGCGTTCGTTTTTTTCTAGCAAAAAACGCCCTTTTAGTATAGTCAATACCATAAAGTAGGAAATTTCACTAAATCTAGCACTACCATACCAAAAGTATTTGTTTAACTACTTTTTCCCAAAAAAAAATTATTTAAACAATTGTCGCTCGACATCCTTGATTAAGTTGTGTAATCAAATAATTTGTCGCGCGCCTTTTTCTAACAAAAAACGCCCTTTTAGTATAGCCTATACGATAAAGTAGGAATTTTCACTAAATCTAGCACTACCATACCAAAAGTTTTTGTTTAACTACTTTTTTCCAAAAAAAATTATTTAAACAATTGTCGCTCGACGTCCCTGATTAAGTTGTGTAATCAAATAATTTGTCGCGCGCCTTTTTCTAACAAAAAAAGCCATTTTAGTATAGCCTATGCCATAAAGTAGTAATTTTCCCTAAATCTAGCACTTCCATACCAAAAGTATTTGTTTAACTACTTTTTTCATATAAAATTTATTTAAACAATTGTCGCTCGATGTCCTTGAGTAAGTTGTGTAATCAAATAATTTGTCGCGCGCCTTTTTCTAACAAAAAAAGCCATTTTAGTATAGCCTATGCCATAAAGTAGTAATTTTCCCCAAATCTAGCACTACCATACCAAAAGTATTTGTTTAACTACTTTTTCCCAAAAAAAAATTATTTAAACAATTGTCGCTCGACGTCCTTGATTAAGTTGTGTAATCAAATAATTTGTCGCGCGCCTTTTTCTTACAAAAAACGCCCTTTTAGTGTAGCCTATACCATAAAGTAGGAATTTTCACTAAATCTAGCACTACCATACCAAAAGTATTTGTTTAACTACTTTTTTCATATAAAATTTGTTTAAACAATTGTCGCTCGACGTCCTTGATTAAGTTGTGTAATCAAATAATTGGTCGCGCGCCTTTTTCTTACAATAAACGCCCTTTTAGTGTAGGCTATACCATAAAGTAGGAATTTTCACTAAATCTAGCACTACCATACCAAAAGTATTTGTTTAACTACATTTTCCCAAAAAAAAATTATTTAAACAATTGTCGCTCGATGTCCTTGATTAAGTTGTGTAATCAAATAATTTGTCGCGCGCCTTTTTCTAACAAAAAACGCCCTTTTAGTATAGCCTATACGATAAAGTAGGAATTTTCACTAAATCTAGCACTACCATACCAAAAGTTTTTGTTTAACTACTTTTTTCCAAAAAAAATTATTTAAACAATTGTCGCTCGACGTCCCTGATTAAGTTGTGTAATCAAATAATTTGTCGCGCGCCTTTTTCTAACAAAAAACGCCCTTTTAGTATAGCCTATACCATAAAGTAGGAATTTTCACTAAATCTAGCACTACCATACCAAAATTATTTGTTTAACTACATTTTCCCAAAAAAAAAATTATTTAAACAATTGTCGCTCGATGTCCTTGAGTAAGTTGTGTAATCAAATAATTTGTCGCGCTCCTTTTTCTAACAAAAAAAGCCATTTTAGTATAGCCTATGCCATAAAGTAGGAATTTTCCCCAAATCTAGCACTACCATACCAAAATTATTTGTTTAACTACTTTTTTCATATAAAATTTATTTAAACAATTGTCGCTCGACGTCCTTGATTAAGTTGTGTAATCAAATAATTTGTCGCGCGCCTTTTTCTTACAAAAAACGCCCTTTTAGTGTAGCCTATACCATAAAGTAGGAATTTTCACTAAATCTTGCACTACCATACCAAAAGTATTTGTTTAACTACTTTTTTCATATAAAATTTGTTTAAACAATTGTCGCTCGACGTCCTTGATTAAATTGTGTAATCAAATAATTTGTCGCGCGCCTTTTTCTTACAATAAACGCCCTTTTAGTGTAGCCTATACCATAAAGTAGGAATTTTCACTAAATCTAGCACTACCATACCAAAAGTTTTTCTTTAACTACTTTTTTCCAAAAAAATTTATTTAAACAATTGTCGCTCGACGTCCCTGATTAAGTTGTGTAATCAAATAATTTGTCGCGCGCCTTTTTCTTACAAAAAACGCCCTTTTAGTATAGCCTATACGATAAAGTAGGAATTTACACTAAATCTAGCACTACCATACCAAAAGTATTTGTTTAACTACTTTTGTCATATAAAATTTATTTAAACAATTGTCGCTCGACGTCCTTGATTAAGTCGTACAATCAAATAATTTGTCGCGCGCCTTTTTCAAACAAAAAACGCCCTTTTAGTATAGCCTATACCATAAAGTAGGAATTTTCACTAAATCTAGCACTACCATACCAAAAGTATTTGTTTAACCACTTTTTTCCAATAAAATTTGTTTAAACAATTGTCGCTCGACGTCCTTGATTAAGTTGTGTAATCAAATAATTTGTCGCGCGCCTTTTTCTTACAAAAAACGCCCTTTTAGTGTAGCCATAAAGTAGGAATTTTCCCCAAATCTAGCACTACCATACCAAAGTATTTGTTTAACTACTTTTTTCATATAAAATTTATTTAAACAATTGTCGCTCGACGTCCTTGATTAAGTTGTGTAATCAAATAATTTGTCGCGCGCCGGTTTCTTACAAAAGACGCCCTTTTAGTGTAGCCTATACCATAAGGTAGGAATTTTCACTAAATCTAGCACTACCATACCAAAAGTATTTGTTTAACTACTTTTTTCATATAAAATTTGTTTAAACAATTGTCGCTCGACGTCCTTGATTAAGTTGTGTAATCAAATAATTTGTCGCGCGCCGGTTTCTTACAAAAAACGCCCTTTTAGTATAGCCTATACGATAAAGTAGGAATTTTCACTAAATCTAGCACTACCATACCAAAAGTATTTGTTTAACTACTTTTTTCATATAAAATTTGTTTAAACAATTGTCGCTCGACGTCCTTGATTAAGTTGTGTAATCAAATAATTTGTCGCGCGCCGGTTTCTTACAAAAAACGCCCTTTTAGTATAGCCTATACGATAAAGTAGGAATTTACACTAAATCTAGCACTACCATACCAAAAGTATTTGTTTAACTACTTTTGTCATATAAAATTTATTTAAACAATTGTCGCTCGACGTCCTTGATTAAGTCGTGTAATCAAATAATTTGTCGCGCGCCTTTTTCTAACAAAAAACGCCCTTTGAGTATAGCCTATACCATAAAGTAGGAATTTTCACTAAATCTAGCACTACCATACCAAAAGTATTTGTTTAACTACTTTTTTCATATAAAATTTGTTTTAAACAATTGTCGCTCGACGTCCTTGATTAAGTTGTGTAATCAAATAATTTGTCGCGCGCCGGTTTCTTACAAAAAACGCCCTTTTAGTATAGCCTATACGATAAAGTAGGAATTTTCACTAAATCTAGCACTACCATACCAAAAGTTTTTGTTTAACTACTTTTTCAAAAAAAAAAATTATTTAAACAATTGTCGCTCGATGTCCTTGAGTAAGTTGTGTAATCAAATAATTTGTCGCGCGCCTTTTTCTAACAAAAAAAGCCATTTTAGTATAGCCTATGCCATAAAGTAGTAATTTTCCCCAAATCTAGCACTACCATACCAAAAGTATTTGTTTAACTACTTTTTCCCAAAAAAAAATTATTTAAACAATAGTCGCTCGACGTCCCTGATTAAGTTGTGTAATCAAAAAATTTGTCGCGCGTCTTTTTATTATAAAAAACGCCCTTTTAGTATAGCCTATACCATAAAGTAGGAATTTTCACTAAATCTAGCACTACCATACCAAAAGTATTTGCTTAACTACTTTTTTCCAATAAAATTTGTTTAAACAACTGTCGCTGTCAACTTAATCAAGGACGTCGAGCGACAATTGTTTAAACAAATTTTATTGGAAAAAAGTAGTTAAACAAAAACTTTTGGTATGGTAGTGCTAGATTTAGTGAAAATTCCTACTTTATCGTATAGGCTATACTAAAAGGGCGTTTTTTGTAAGAAACCGGCGCGCGACAAATTATTTGATTACACAACTTAATCAAGGACGTCGAGCGACAATTGTTTAAATAATTTTTTTTGGCAAAAAAGTAGTTAAACAAATACTTTTGGTATGGTAGTGCTAGATTTAGTGAAAATTCCTACCTTATGGTATAGGCTACACTAAAAGGGCGTCTTTTGTAAGAAACCGGCGCGCGACAAATTATTTGATTACACAACTTAATCAAGGACGTCGAGCGACAATTGTTTAAATAATTTTTTTTTGGGAAAAAGTAGTTAAACAAATACTTTTGGTATGGTAGTGCTAGATTTGGGGAAAATTACTACTTTATGGCATAGGCTATACTAAAATGGCTTTTTTTGTTAGAAAAAGGCGCGCGACAAATTATTTGATTACACAACTTACTCAAGGACATCGAGCGACAATTGTTTAAATAATTTTTTTTTTTGAAAAAGTAGTTAAACAAATACTTTTGGTATGGTAGTGCTAGATTTAGTGAAAATTCCTACTTTATGGTATAGGCTACACTAATAGGGCGTTTATTGTAAGAAAAAGGCGCGCGACAAATTATTTGATTACACAACTTAATCAAGGACGTCGAGCGAAATTTTATATGAAAAAAGTAGTTAAACAAATACTTTTGGTATGGTAGTGCTAGATTTAGTGAAAATTCCTACTTTATGGTATAGGCTATACTCAAAGGGCGTTTTTTGTTAGAAAAAGGCGCGCGACAAATTATTTGATTACACAACTTAATCAAGGACGTCGAGCGACAATTGTTTAAACAAATTTTATATGAAAAAAGTAGTTAAACAAATACTTTGGTATGGTAGTGCTAGATTTGGGGAAAATTCCTACTTTATGGCTACACTAAAAGGGCGTTTTTTGTAAGAAAAAGGCGCGCGACAAATTATTTGATTACACAACTTAATCAAGGACGTCGAGCGACAATTGTTTAAACAAATTTTATTGGAAAAAAGTGGTTAAACAAATACTTTTGGTATGGTAGTGCTAGATTTAGTGAAAATTCCTACTTTATGGTATAGGCTATACTAAAAGGGCGTTTTTTGTTTGAAAAAGGCGCGCGACAAATTATTTGATTGTACGACTTAATCAAGGACGTCGAGCGACAATTGTTTAAATAAATTTTATATGACAAAAGTAGTTAAACAAATACTTTTGGTATGGTAGTGCTAGATTTAGTGTAAATTCCTACTTTATCGTATAGGCTATACTAAAAGGGCGTTTTTTGTAAGAAAAAGGCGCGCGACAAATTATTTGATTACACAACTTAATCAGGGACGTCGAGCGACAATTGTTTAAATACATTTTTTTGGAAAAAAGTAGTTAAAGAAAAACTTTTGGTATGGTAGTGCTAGATTTAGTGAAAATTCCTACTTTATGGTATAGGCTACACTAAAAGGGCGTTTATTGTAAGAAAAAGGCGCGCGACAAATTATTTGATTACACAACTTAATCAAGGACGTCGAGCGACAATTGTTTAAACAAATTTTATATGAAAAAAGTAGTTAAACAAATACTTTTGGTATGGTAGTGCAAGATTTAGTGAAAATTCCTACTTTATGGTATAGGCTACACTAAAAGGGCGTTTTTTGTAAGAAAAAGGCGCGCGACAAATTATTTGATTACACAACTTAATCAAGGACGTCGAGCGACAATTGTTTAAATAAATTTTATATGAAAAAAGTAGTTAAACAAATAATTTTGGTATGGTAGTGCTAGATTTGGGGAAAATTCCTACTTTATGGCATAGGCTATACTAAAATGGCTTTTTTTGTTAGAAAAAGGCGCGCGACAAATTATTTGATTACACAACTTACTCAAGGACATCGAGCGACAATTGTTTAAATAATTTTTTTTTTGGGAAAATGTAGTTAAACAAATAATTTTGGTATGGTAGTGCTAGATTTAGTGAAAATTCCTACTTTATGGTATAGGCTATACTAAAAGGGGGTTTTTTGTTAGAAAAAGGCGCGCGACAAATTATTTGATTACACAACTTAATCAGGAACGTCGAGCGACAATTGTTTAAATAATTTTTTTTGGAAAAAAGTAGTTAAACAAAAACTTTTGGTATGGTAGTGCTAGATTTAGTGAAAATTCCTACTTTATCGTATAGGCTATACTAAAAGGGCGTTTTTTGTTAGAAAAAGGCGCGCGACAAATTATTTGATTACACAAATTAATCAAGGACATCGAGCGACAATTGTTTAAATAATTTTTTTTTGGGAAAATGTAGTTAAACAAATACTTTTGGTATGGTAGTGCTAGATTTAGTGAAAATTCCTACTTTATGGTATAGCCTACACTAAAAGGGCGTTTATTGTAAGAAAAAGGCGCGCGACCAATTATTTGATTACACAACTTAATCAAGGACGTCGAGCGACAATTGTTTAAATAAATTTTATATGAAAAAAGTAGTTAAACAAATACTTTTGGTATGGTAGTGCTAGATTTAGTGAAAATTCCTACTTTATGGTATAGGCTACACTAAAAGGGCGTTTTTTGTAAGAAAAAGGCGCGCGACAAATTATTTGATTACACAACTTAATCAAGGACGTCGAGCGACAATTGTTTAAATAATTTTTTTTTGGGAAAAAGTAGTTAAACAAATACTTTTGGTATGGTAGTGCTAGATTTGGGGAAAATTACTACTTTATGGCATAGGCTATACTAAAATGGCTTTTTTTGTTAGAAAAAGGCGCGCGACAAATTATTTGATTACACAACTTACTCAAGGACATCGAGCGACAATTGTTTAAATAATTTTTTTTTTTGAAAAAGTAGTTAAACAAATACTTTTGGTATGGTAGTGCTAGATTTAGTGAAAATTCCTACTTTATGGTATAGGCTACACTAATAGGGCGTTTATTGTAAGAAAAAGGCGCGCGACAAATTATTTGATTACACAACTTAATCAAGGACGTCGAGCGAAATTTTATATGAAAAAAGTAGTTAAACAAATACTTTTGGTATGGTAGTGCTAGATTTAGTGAAAATTCCTACTTTATGGTATAGGCTACACTAAAAGGGCGTTTTTTGTAAGAAAAAGGCGCGCGACAAATTATTTGATTACACAACTTAATCAAGGACGTCGAGCGACAATTGTTTAAATAAATTTTATATGAAAAAAGTAGTTAAACAAATACTTTTGGTATGGTAGTGCTAGATTTGGGGAAAATTCCTACTTTATGGCATAGGCTATACTAAAATGGCTTTTTTTGTTAGAAAAAGGCGCGCGACAAATTATTTGATTACACAACTTACTCAAGGACATCGAGCGACAATTGTTTAAATAAATTTTATATGAAAAAAGTAGTTAAACAAATACTTTTGGTATGGTAGTGCTAGATTTGGGGAAAATTACTACTTTATGGCATAGGCTATACTAAAATGGCTTTTTTTGTTAGAAAAAGGCGCGCGACAAATTATTTGATTACACAACTTACTCAAGGACATCGAGCGACAATTGTTTAAATAATTTTTTTTTGGGAAAATGTAGTTAAACAAATACTTTTGGTATGGTAGTGCTAGATTTAGTGAAAATTCCTACTTTATGGTATAGGCTATACTAAAATGGCGTTTTTTGTTAGAAAAAGGCGCGCGACAAATTATTTGATTACACAACTTAATCAGGGACGTCGAGCGACAATTGTTTAAATAATTTTTTTTGGAAAAAAGTAGTTAAACAAAAACTTTTGGTATGGTAGTGCTAGATTTAGTGAAAATTCCTACTTTATCGTATAGGCTATACTAAAAGGGCGTTTTTTGTTAGAAAAAGGCGCGCGACAAATTATTTGATTACACAACTTAATCAAGGATGTCGAGCGACAATTGTTTAAATAATTTTTTTTTGGGAAAAAGTAGTTAAACAAATACTTTTGGTATGGTAGTGCTAGATTTAGTGAAATTTCCTACTTTATGGTATTGACTATACTAAAAGGGCGTTTTTTGCTAGAAAAAAACGAACGCGACAATTTTTTTGTTTCGCCATTGGTTTACGACAAATTTACGACAATTAATGGCATACCCATTTTTATTTTTTGACTTCATATACACCGTTTTTGAGGGGTGGTAATGCTAACTTGACTGTCAAGTTAGCATTACCAGGGGTTATTTTTAAAAAAACGAACGCGACAAATTTTTTTGTTTCGTCATTGGTTTACGACAAATTTACGACAATTAATGGCATACCCATTTTTATTGTTTGACTTCATATACATCGTTTTTGAGGGGTGGTAATGCTAACTTGACTGTCAAGTTAGCATTACCAGGGGTTATTTTTAAAAAAACGAACGCGACAAATTTTTTTGTTTCGTCATTGGTTTACGACAAATTTACGACAATTAATGGCATACCCATTTTTATTTTTTGACTTCATATACACCGTTTTTGAGGGGTGGTAATGCTAACTTGACTGTCAAGTTAGCATTACCAGGGGTTATTTTTAAAAAAACGAACGCGACAAATTTTTTGGTTTCGCCATTGGTTTACGACAAATTTACGACAATTAATGGCATACCCATTATTATTTTTTTACTTCATATACACCGTTTTTGAGGGGTGGTAATGCTAACTTGACTGTCAAGTTAGCATTACCAGGGGTTATTTTTTAAAAAACAAGCGCGACAAATTTTTTTGTTTCACGACAAATTTACGACAAATTTACGACAATTAATCCAATAAGAATTTTTTAAAAATTTTGAAGTGGTAATGCTAACTTGACACACATCCTATATATAGAAGATGCTTATGGTTCCGAAGGATTATATCGTCCTTATTGCATTTTTTTGTTGGCTTTTGTTATTTATTTTGGATTAGGTGAGGATAATTTCAAGGGGCAATTTATATGGATATTGAGATTAGATGATGGATTACAAAGATTAGATGTTAGAGATGATATTCTAGGGGTTTTTTTTTTGGTAGGGACTTAATGTGCTTCGTCCATACCTGTATCGAAATTTTTATATATTTTGCAATGTAAACAAAAACCAATTGATAATCTGACCGAATAAACTGTAATTTTACTCCAAAGCCCATATATTGTAATTTAAACCACTAAAGATTAGTACTGCAAATACCTTTTGAGTTCCCGAGATTACAGGAAATATCACGAGATCCTGGGACGCCAAAGTTATCCTCATGGTTCTGCGCCTTATTAGGATCTACATATATGTATGTATACCTCAGATTGGATTGGATTGCTAAAATAACCAAAAAAACCTTCGCAACTAACATTACAGCTTCGATAAACCTTTGGTAAATTATTATAGCTTCGATAAGGCCTTATCGAAACCTTATGGAAGCCGAAATGTTAGTAGACTTAGATATCGAAACTCATCCTAAGAATTATAAGTCTGACTTCGTCCTAAGAAACTTCAGCTTGCAATCTTAACACAAGATAGTGGAAAGCATAAGTAAATTTGTGTTTAAAGCAGGAATGCTCATGCAACCTATGTGATGATGATCCGCGTGGATTTTAGACTTATACCCCATGGACTTGGATGCTCGAAAACGCCAAACTTTCTATGACAAATTCTCGCGCACATCTGTAAGTTAATCTCAATATTTTAAGATTGCAAGAACCAAGGATGACAGATCAAAATAAGAGAACTTAAACCTTATTCACCAGTCTATTCAAAAACTTTCCAGCAGTCTTTAAATTAACCTACGAGCTAATGAAATACAACAACAACAACGAATCCATTCTACTACTTACATAAAATAAGTTCAAAATTCAGATTCATGCACTCTAGTTCTCTCTGTCACCAGCATAAATCATCGATTTTGACAGCTCATACCAAAATCCATAAATATTATAAAAAAAAAAAAACTATAAATACTGCAGCATCGCTCTTCGAGGAATAATAACAAAAAAATTCGAATTCGAAACACCATAGATCAAAAATGATGGTCCTTCCTATGCTCACAAGAGAAACTCATACTCTTCCGGTTCATAGACTGCCACCGAGATAGATTCCTCTTCTGCACACACAAAACTCAAAAACTTACCTGAGCTGAGCTGAGAGGCGAATTCAACAACAGGAAAAAAATCCAGATATATAGCTATGCAAGTTAAAAATCACAACAAAATCACAAACTGAATACAAAAAAAAAAACAGCACTCTTCATCGACACAAGATAAGAAAAAGGATCCTTCGCGCAAAACCACCCACAAATCCATACAGTCAACCCAAACATCCTTTCTGCATCACTTAACCGATGCAACTCAAAAATCTCACACAAAAACTATAGACCAAAAAAAAAAACGAACGAAAATAACGATGCAGAAAAAATCCATCGATATAGAGGTAGGTACGAGTAGATAGTTAGATTCATGGTAAGGACATGCCAGCAGGATGCAAACTCCTTATTTACAACTTTTCATACACTTTTGCATATATCCTTCAAAAAACGTAAACGGATTTTTTTTATTTGAGTTTTTGCATAGAAGAGACGAATATACTCCCAGCAGGATATACATACAACAAGCAAGGATCTCTACCTCTATTCTCCACATGATACACACTACACACATGCTTGAATCTTGTCTCCAATAAATCAAATTTTATAACAGTTTTCTTCATTTTACATTTTCGAACAATATATACACTCGCAGAAGCACAGTGGCTAAATATGGAGTAAAGGTATAGAGGTGTTGGTGTAGAGGTTGGTAAGGGATATTCATAAATATTTTCTAGTTCTAGGATCCAATCCGTGCAATCAAAAGACAGATATGTGGGAGGATCCCACCATACCACATATATAATACAACAATGCCATCGCGCTACTGTTATCCTGACAGCGAGACATGATATGAGAAAAGGTTCACTAAAGCTTATACCTAGTGCCAAAGCAAGTTTGAGTGTACCTTCTCTCTGCTCTACCTATGTTTGCACCTTCCTTGGGAAGAACTACACAGAAGTTCTGGTGTTATCCTTTTTTGATATTTATAGCAGTTTTGGGCTATGTGACTGAGGGGGTGTCTTTTATAGTTTTTCTCCTTCCTGCACTACTCGTAAGGTTGTAAGTAGTGTAATCGTGAAAAATGTAAAATTTATATCTCAAAGTCGGGTGAAGGTACTGGCAGTCCTTCTGTTTCAACTGATGATTACAGTCTTATGCAATCTAGTCCCGGTAAATAGGAAAACCTGAACTTCTTTTGAAATTGCTCTAATGGGAGTAGGGGATTCGTTGGTGCATCATTTGAAATAACATTTTACCTTGCCCGTTTGCTCTCGGTTTTCGATGTGGAAGATCTGCAGGTCAGCGACGATCCTGATGGTGAAATTAGGACGCTTGTCTAAAAACTAATGCTCTTGTCGATTGATGGGAGATAGTTTTTGGAAGGAATCTAAATCTATCTAAATATCTCTTAAAACCAAACCTCTTGCTTTTCCAGCCGATGGGGAATTGTCCAGATCGAGTAGGTTCCGAGCTTACTGGAGGAAGTTTGTTGGTTCCCGTATCGAGGTGAAAATAAGTACCCATTCAAGTGCGCACTGATTTCAAATAAATAAAATGGCACATGTCCTGAGAAACGTTAATTTTCTTCCTCCGAAGTCAATGCAAAAAGTGAATGTGAACCAGGTAACGATGAACCAAAAACCTATTGGTTAAGTCTAAGTTTTGAATGCCATCTAAAAACAAAAAATATTTTTTAACGCTAACTCACTCTCTCAAGTCCTCACACTTAAAAAAGGTCTCCTATCATTATCTGTTCCGAAACGGCAAAAAATTGAAGATGCCCTGCATTTTTTCCGATTAACAATATAATACAGATTGATTGAGAGTTTTAATTTACTCCCAACTAACATTTCAGCTTCGATAAGGCTTCGGTAAGTTATTTTGACTTCCATAAGGCTTTACCGAAACTTTATAGAAGCTGAAATATTTAAATAGCGTAGAGTTTAGATATTTGTTCTGCTCGAGTTGTTCCATCGAATTAATTTTGAGCTTACCTGAGCCTTGAAAATACTTGGGACTTAATTTTTATTTCGATCACGATGTGTTGTTATCGATATTTTGTATCAAACAAATATGGATTAACTATTGTTATCGTATCTCACTAACACCTGATGACGTTTTTGTGCATACAATTTCCTGTTTGCCCTTACTTTTCGAATGTAATAAAGAACTTCATTGCCAGATAAATATTTTCGTAATAATAAATCCGTGGATAAACTATCCCAAACAAGGCCTCTTTAGTGCTCAGAATTTTGAACTTAAGGCTTATGTGCCTAGTTCTGTAGAAGATTTTTTTTGGAGTAAAATTATTACCAGAGTTTCTTGTGGAAGAATGTAACAAAAGTAAACTTTATTTATTAAGCATTTATAAATTGGGAATTTTGTCCACTTCGGCCCCACTGTGCTCCGGTGCTAAATTTATATCGAAATTCCTATACAATTATTTTAAATAGTGTTCGAATAGGGACAGTCGATATTTAAAGACTGTAGTGGCCATGTTCTTTTTTAGCAGCTTTTCGAGACCACAATAAGCCAACACCTCTATACGTCAACGGTACGCCTGTTCTACCGACAACAATGACGTATTCCGTCAAAGTGTGCAGGCTAACCCGAGTTAGAAGATTTCTATAGCAGACTTTAAATTGACAAATTTTTGTCGGGAACTTGGAGTTGTACTTGTACCAAGCCGACTGGACATTGGATGGTTTGGAAGAGAACCCCAATCTTGAGCAAAAGATCAAAATTCGGATCATTTTTGGATGAATGGCTGTTATCAAGAAAAATTGAAGTATATGAGGAGACGTGCCATCTACGATAACAACGTTGGTATTGGGCCATCAAGGCGTCAACGTCAGCGCGAGCTATTTAGATCAACAATAAACTATTTCTTTTGGACCAAATTGGATGTAGACCACAAGAAGTTCCAAATTAAAAGCACTACGCCTCACAGAGCGAGGGGCATAGGGGATATTCTACGTAAAATATTTGATGAAGGTGACGTTTATTAGCCACCAAAGTTGTGTGATTTGACCACCTTAAACTTTTTTTGTCCTCGTTTTTGCACTAAATTTTTTTTCGTTGATTTGGTTCAATTTCAAGAAAATCGTTTCAAGGATTTATGCACTTTAAATCGAGGAACAAATAGGATCCTCTTGAATCTTGTTACGAACATAAATATCAATTTTTGAGACACCCTAATGTGTATAGGTAAAAATATTAGAGTAAGATGTTACAACACCGTTTAACACAATTTGTGTGTTTTTTTGTTTGCCATAAACGCCAAACAAAGAAAAAAAACATTCGGTATATTAGTGTCGTTCCACAAGCAGGGCACGGGGCACCTCAAAAGTCTTAACATAAAAGGTAAAAAGGGTTGATGATAATGAAGGTGAGATAGGACATTGTTTCAGGTTCCAAAAATCCGTACATATAGGTAAGGTATACACCCACCAGGCCTTTTCTTATGTAAAAAGAAGTTACATACACATTGTAGATATATCATTCAAATTTCTTCTGCTTGACTTTTTACTCAAAAATCTTCAAAAATATAAAAACACACAAGGGTGAGTGAAATTCAAAAAACTGCCTCAAGGCATCACATATCGCAGGCGTCATTTCAAAAAAAAAAAAATTATAAGACAAGCACAACCCAAAGAACTCTAACACAGGGATTCACATCTTCGTCATGAATGTTTTTTTTTTTTTTTTTTTTTTGGATTTTGGCACGACACTTGGATGCCATATCTCGGGATAACTTTTTGTCACACACAAAACACTTCGGGTTGTTACATAGCAATGTGCCCCGTTCGGGTTCGTCCTGGCAAAATGATGTATTTGTCTATTTTGCGCCCAACTCCTTCGACGACCATAAATCAGATCAAAGCAAGTATAGTAGAGTATACATATAGTAGAGCCTTGGATTCGTTTTAATTAGGAGAGACGGGACGAAGCTTTTACATCGGGAAAGATCCCTCCATATGAATGAGTGTGTGCTTGGAGGTCCTTAACCGAGACATACACTACACATATAGCACTCACATATGAACTGGATCCTTTGGTTTGGTTGGTGGGCGTGCGTGGATGGTGGGAGAAACATTTTGCTGATATCACTGACGTGTGTTTTGTGCCATTAGGGGGTTGTGTAATGTTATAGAAGGTATGTCGCGTATGAGGCAGGAGGGTGATGTGGGGTATGTGTATATTTAAGGTTTTTTTTTTGCTGGGAGGGTTTTGTTTTTGAACCAGTTAAGCGACAAATCACATGATTTAGGATGTTAATTAGGCAGAAAAATATATCATTACAGTGATACAGTCGATGGCATGTGAATATGGGTGGAAACATATAATAGAATACGTAAAAAGGGGTGGATAAATGAGACTTTTTCGCAGTAATTCTTGTACTAACTTAGATTTTCGAAACGTAAGCATGACATTGAATTATTAGTGTGTAGAAGTATAAGTACAGTGTAGAGATACTGCTAAATGACGGATGCTACTATATGTATTAAAAAACGCTGTCAAATTTTAAAAAAGAAAAGTGTTCTTTATTATACATGGCCCCCGCGATTCCGTCTGTCTCTCTATATGTGTGTACCTCAATCTACAGTCTAAGCCTCTGAAGCGAATTTCGTCAAACTTTGTTGAGTCTTAGGTGAATCTCTTGGGGAGAAAATGATTTTTAACCTAAAAAAACAACCGTACCTGTCATACATAATTATCTTGAGAACGTCTCGTGCAACTTTCTCATTAACGGCTTTACCACTTCCAATAAAAAAAAAAATATGCATCAGGGGTCCTTAAATTTCTTAATATAAAAATATTTTTGGATAAAAAAAATGAATTGCTATTTTTTTTTAAAGTACAAGATTTCGAAAACAGATGGACGAATTTTGTTTATTTTAATTATTAAAATTTTTATGATCTATTACTTAAAATTAGCAAAATTTTTGTTAAAGAAATTTTTTTAAAGAACTTTTGTATAAAATAAACGCGTAAGAGTCAAGTGGGAACGATCTTAAAATAATACATTTAGCTACATCTATTATTAATCGTGTGCTAATGATTGTGTGATCGAACATTAAAGTAAGTACATGCGACCAAGCCGTCTATTTTATTATTATACGCTAGGATAGATATTTATCAAATCTGCGTTACAACAAAAACACGAAATGCCTAATACTCTTCGTCATGATCACGTTTCATTACCCAAGTAATTTAGTTTCCACTTTGACGGGTAGATGTTAAATAGATTAGACTGTTTGGAAATTAGGATAGTCAATTAATAAATAAAAGAAGTTGTTTTGACTCTGATCTATATACTGTCGGTCAATAGAAACAGCACAGAAGAGCCTTTGCTCCTAAGAAAGCTTTACGAAAAGCTTTTTCTAAAGAATTTTGAAAGAGTTCCATTTTATAATGAATAAGAGACTAATGCAACTCTCAACCTTTCACTGCCGGGCAATATAAATGGTAAAAAGCAAATAATAGCTTTTTCCTAAAAAAGCTCCACAAAAAGCTTTTTCGCATGAACTTTGAAAGAGCTCTATTCTTTGTACCTAGTAATAAGATACTGCTGCAACTCTGAGCTATACACTAAATAGCAAGTAATACCTTTCTTCTAAAAAAAGCTTTACAAAAAGCTTTTTCAAGTTAATTTTAAAAGAGATCTATATTTTTGACCTATTATTAAGAAAGGGAAACAAAATAAAATAAAGAGCGATTAAATACTGGTTTTAGTTAAGTAGTATACTAACGAGCGAAATTCTGCTTAACCCAGCTAGTTAATGACAATAGCTGCGTTTTATTATCCAAGGGTCTGGGTTTTTTCTTAACACGTATTACAAAAACAACACCAAATCCAGGTTTTTATCGGGTATCTATCTGGGTTTGCAAATATTAATATTAAATTCTGCGAACAGAGGATAAATTTAAGATCGTTTATATTCACGGGGTGAACCATATGGGTTATTGGCGATAATAAAACACGACCATTATTAAAATCCTAAGTGAACCTATTCTATTGACGCATCGAAAAATACCCTTTTCTAAGGGCTATTGCAAGAAACTGTTCAAAATGACCGTTAGACAGTTTTTCGTATGCCATTTCGCATTCATAGGTCGGAAAAATTAAAATGGCATTTTAATAGTGCATCCACAAGAAGCTTTTTGAAAGCTTTTTTATTAGAATAAAAGCTCTTCTTTTTTATTGAGAGACTCTATTCTACTGACCTGCAGTGTATATAGATCATTAGCAATAATACATTATAAGGCTTTGGAACAATATAACAGGATTTAAAATTGAACCAAGAAATAAGCAAAATATTTTTGCTGTTAAAAACATTCTTCTGGAAAACTGAGGGAACAATCATTTTCACTGTCTTATTGAGCTTCAACAGCGTCTTGAATTTAACTAGATTCTTATATTCCATTTCATTTATTTGAAAATGTCTGCAATGCGTTTAAAATGTATTCCCTTTATCCAGTTTATGTAAATTGAATTTATCGGTAGAACAAAATTACATCATAAACATTTCAAACCACTCCCTGCATCCATAAATAAACCTAAACCCTTCCTACTGTCGTATATTATTCTTTATAGCTAAACTGGTTTTTCCAATCACGTTCGTCGCTGCTCAAAGTATCCATAAAAAATTGGAAATTTCTTCATCTTTTTTTTTTGATTCGCCTTTAAAACCTTACACCGATCGATGGAAGAGCATATCATATTATGTCCAGTCCATCAATCCTCATCACCCAGCATCACCTCGGTTTATTTTTCGAATAGACTCATAAAATCAAAATGAGATGCACTGCACCAATCGGCAGTGAAGTGAGTTCAAAATGCACAAACACACCTCATTTTTTGTTGTGTGTCCTAATGACATGAGTTATGAAGGTATGTACGCACACTATTGCACTCACCATTGTATATATACGCACGGAAACACTCTAGGACACCGCAGGTAATTTATGCACTCTAGAGACTCAGCGCGGTAGACCCTACCGATCCCAACCACATCATATAACCTCGAGATGATGTTGATTTGTGTTATGAGATGCATCCTTCTTGATCTTCGCCCCTTTGTTTCAGTACAAAAAAAAAGAAAAAAAAACCGAAACTGCCAGATGAAGAACTGGTCCAGAATCGACCGAGGCGACGCGACGTAAAGTATCAAACTCTCCTCAAAGAGCTGGGATTGGTTTTGAGCCTCATAAATCTTAGGACTGCCTCACGCGGATCATTCATTTTGTTTCGTCTTCGCGTCTTTGTCTCTGATGTCTGAAGCTATGGAATTCTATATAGAATCTGAAGCTGTATTTGGTTCCCTCTGTAATTATCCAGATTCTCTAAAATGATTCCGCTTCGCGCAAATGGTGGAATAAAAAGGAGAACAACTTGAAACTATCGATATATCGTAATTTACGATCATTGCACATCATGTAGATGTGAGAATGTTGCCTGTGTTCCACGATTTGAGTGGCAAACAAAGATGACGATATTCGCGCTGATGAGATGAGAATTCTGACAACAAAAGTAGGTACGGGCAGATATGTCCAGGACCGATCGGGCGGTATGACGTGACGGGAGAGAAAATGAAATGGAATTAAAGAAACGAAATAATTGAATTTTGATATCTCCGGACGGGACACAAATTTATTGGTGTTCAGGTAAAGAGAAGATCATTTAAAGATGGCATTAAATCACTTTTTGGTTTTTGGTTTTTCATTTTGCCTGTCAAATAAGGAACACATAACCTGCGGGATTGGGATAGGGATGATGATGATGATGATGGTGCGGGTTGTAAGGACACAATTTATTAGGGATAAATGGGCGCGCAATGTGGGTTTTTCGAACATTTTTTTGATAATTTATTACGATATTACGATATTAATCAAAAAGATTAAGAGTTTTTAAAATTCGCCTTCTCAAACCTAAGCTGGAACCGGAAATTTTGTAGGTTGGGTTAGTAATTTTATATATTTAACTTATCAGCTTTTTTATCTAAGAACTTACCTAAAAGCTCTCTATTGTCAAGACTTAAATTTGGCAGGTCTATTTTACCGAGAGAATTAACGTTAAATTATTTTTGTCAACAAACATCTAAAATTACGCCTTTACTAATTATTTAACGCATTCGAACGCTTAAAATTTTACTTCACAAATTTTGGGCAGCTTGATTGTGCAAAAGGTCATTTGCTTAATAGCTGTTGATCGTTTGCTAGCTTCAATTAAAAAAAAAACTTTCATACCTAATCTGACAAAGATAACAAGCAATTAACAAGAAACCAACTTTTTAAAAAAAACTTCTAATATTCATCCTAATAGAGTGCAATCGGCCATTATGGAATGCACATTGACTCTTTTCAACCCTCTATACCTAAATACCATAATTTATGAAGGCACCATTTGTGTGGCTGCTGCAGTGTGGTGCATTAGAATAATGTCTCCAACCACGATGAAGGTGATAAGTTGTTCGATTTTGGAAAACTGTATATTTTTCCATTTTACTGTATAATCAAACTAACAAAGAAACTGACGATGACGAATCCATGGATCAGTTGTTTTTTGTTTGGTCTATTCTCTGTCATAAATCTGTCAAAAACAAAAACCAAAAGGGGCATTTTTGAAAGCATTTTTTATTTTTACTTTTTCTTTGAATAAATTCAGAATTTATTTTATTGCTTTTGAATCGAGTGATTTAGTGATAAATTTCTAAAAAAAGGCTCCGGCTGTCTTGTATTGGAATTCTGGGTTTGAGTCGCGGGATGAAAGGATCTGGAGGAGAGCAGAAATGTGGGAACAATCCTTATCTGTGAGTGATTTGTGGAACCTACGAAAATTGTTAAGGCAACTTTTAAATGATTTTTTATATTGATTGCTTATGAAGCCCTTACATTATGGAAGATCATTTTTTTTCTGACTCATTTCTATTATAGCAGATGAGTTAGACATTAGTAGGAGGCAAATGATGCCTTAGACAGTTCTGTGAATGATGAAACCTGTTCAAAAAGTTTGTTTTAGAGTCTATGCTGTTTAGCTGTGATTTGCATTAAGAGTAGAATTACAGAAGGTTTCTAAAAAATGGCAGATCTTTAAAGGCATGTTCATGAACGAATATTAGGAGGATCTTTACTGCGATCTTTAGATATATCTATTGGACCCTAATCTAAAATTGAGTGAAACCACTAGGCCTCCAGCTCTTCCAAGTTTGTTTGTGCATATACATGATGGCAATGTCTCTACATTTCTCTACTCACTTACTTCTTCGACGGATCTGCAATCACATCTGCACTGTCAAGTCTAAAAGTAGATGGATGGCTTGGTGAACTGATTAATCAAATGCTGACTAGCAGGGTTATCAATTCAAAAATGGGTGGTTTCTCTGCAAGAAAAATTGTCAGTGTTCTTTCTTCTCTTCTCCGGAATTTGGTTGCAAATGAGCTGCTGATGGACCTGGAAGCCGATAGCGAAGAGCTACAAAGTGGTTGCGTATGCGGATGATATGTTGTCATAGCCCCAACGTCATAAAACAACTTCTATAAAACGCTTCTATAAAACGTGAAAAAGGAACTTGTCCTATTTTCAAGGAAATACAAAATTCCTCACGTAGATCTTCCTGCTGTCAAATGTACTCCACTAGCTTTGTCTTACTTTAGATACAAAATTATGTTGGAAACGTTTTATAGAGGAAAGATTTAAAAAGACCGATTCTTACCTATGGCGATTGGATGGAGGACCTCTCTCGAAAAGGCTGCAAATTGTGACAAGCTGAGCAAAGTCCGACGATCAGTTTTAATGTTTATACTCGTAAGTGGAGTATTAAGAACAACACCCGGCTCCTGTTAATTACGCCAGAGGAAATTGCTCTAGAATTTTTTTTTTTTTGAAAAAAACGCCAGAATTTTTTTCCAGAGACCAAGCCAAATTTTAAAAAGCTCGGCGCGTAACTTGTCTACTTAACCCAATATAGGATTTGGGGTGGGTACAAGTTTGGGTATATGCAACTTTTTTTTGGAACTTTTTCAATCCAAAAAAAATGCATATACTTGTACCCACCCCAAATCCTATATTGGGCCAAGCTCGGGTTACGCGCCGAGTTTTTTGTACGCCGTGAATCTAATTGCAAAAAATATTTTGCACAAGCCCGGATTTTTTTCCGGCTTTTCCTATTTCCTATTTTCTAACATGAAAAAAAAAACGCCAGCATTTTTTTTGGAAAAAAAACATTTGGGAAAGATTATCAGAAAACTTTGGAGCTTTTTTCCCTAGAAATTCTATTATTCTGAACTCGTTCGGATCACTTACAAGTTACATTGAGTACATCATGCCTAAACTAGAAATCTGCAAAAACAGCCAAGTCAGAATTCCTCCAAGATCAGTCTGGGAGGACTTTAGCTTCTTGAAAGTTGATGGTTATACTGATGGATCAAAAACTGATGATGAGATTGGTGGGGGTGTCTACCTAATCAAACAGACAAAAAATTAAGTCTTTCTTTCCGTCTTCCTAATCATTGTAGCGTATTCCAGGCGGAATTAGAGAAGTCCTCTCCTGGCTCACAGAAAACCTGATACCAACTAAACTGATATCCGTGTTTTCTAAGATAGTCAGCCGGCTATTAAATCTCTGGAATCGTCCTCTACAAACTCCATAATTGCTCTCAACTGCCGTTCATCTCTCATGGAAATGGGCAACATAGGAATATTCCAACGAGTTGTAAGGCACTACCTTAATGGACTACCCTTATAGACGAAGAAGATGTGGAATCCATTCCTCATATTCTGTATACATGCCCTGCTCTATCTTAGAGACGTCTGCTCCATCTTGGAGTCTTTTTCGTCGATGATCTTCGCGATCTAAACAAAATACACATCTACAGTCTCTTACTCTTCATTAGGAGCTCCAAATGGTTCAACGCATAGGGAGATTATCTCAGGATTCATGTGGTATCACATGGAACCAACTCCTAAGTGCGTCAGCTGCAACGCTGACAGCTACTTCAACCTAACCTAACCTACTTACTTCTTCTCCACCTGAAAAATGCTAATTGACTGCCCAAATGTTGGTTGTAGGTCAAAGCTCAAATCTGTGCCAAAACCAAAAAATCCTGAAAAAATTAGAATACCCGAAATTTCCTAACATACGCATGTAAAACTTACTGTCAGTGTTTAAATTTGAAACCAAGTTTCACCACTCAACAGAGCCACGACTTGTCTCACTTGTCTAAACACATCTTACCGCTAAATCTGCAGAAAAACGTATGTACAGCTTACTATCAGTGCAGCACATATATGCACAAAAATATACAACTAAATCCATTGCTAAAATAACTCAAGGAATGCAGCAAGCAACTATTTGGAAAAACTTGGCACTCATCTCCACCTTTTTGACTCATCAAGTAAAACACACGAAGGACGTAACATAAAAAAAAATCATTACAATCCTTTCACACTTTTCTACTAGTTTTTAAACGAAACAGAATGGACAAAAAGAAACTTCACTTCTTTCAGTATAAAAGACAACAAAATAAAAAAAAACTTAACAAACATCCAAAGATCAAGCCAAGCCCCCTAACTGATTTATGTCTAAAATTCCACCACTCTACCATTATACCACCATCATGATTTCAGATATGCTGCACTGCATCCATCGACTTCCTTGCACTCCCATCCTGATGTACCTATCGTGTACACCTAAAAAAATTCCGCAAAACAAAACCAAATCTATGAACCAACCAAACTATAGAAAGGATCTTTTGCTTTTTGTCTCACCAACTACAAAAAAAGCTAAACAGAAAGGTCCTTCATACACATGATGCCTGAAGAACGCGCTCACAGCATCAGAGAAAGACTCTAAACAGGGACGATTGAAATTTATGTTGTGACACTTTAAATTGCGCAATTTTATGAAATCCTTTTTCTTTTGCCCGCAACATCCCCCGTCCTCTCAAACTTTCCCGCAGGAGTTGTGTATGGTGGAAGTGTCGTCCTTAAAGAACAGAGTTAAAAAAAAAAGTAACAACACAGGAATTTTTATTTTTCTCTCGCATATTGTGCCCAAAAATTGTACACGATTCTGTTGGAATGCAGGCCAACCCATCCTGGCCAGTAGAGAAGTCATTCATTTTCACGGGCGCTTCCATTTCACCGATATAGAAACAGAAAGAAGTCCTGAGTAAATTCAATGGAAGGACCCTCTACCTATTACCCATCAGAGGCACAAGAAGTGGCAAGCGCAAGAATCCTTGGCCACTTCATTTGAAGATTTTTGATAGTTTTTTTTTCTTTTGGTTTGTCATCCCCACACCATCATGTTTCGAAAAGGATGTTTTGGTATTTCGAGAGTATCCTAGATTTTTTTTATTTGTAGCTTTTTTTGTTGATTATTTTCTTTGGATTTAGAGAAGATTGAAAGACCCAAATAGGTTCAAATTTTGTTCAACTTATATGTAGAAAACCTTGCAATGACCAACCTACACAAATACTAACCCGCACTATTGCAACCACAAAACAAAACAAACCAGTAAAAAAAGAAAAACATTAATTTCAAGCTTTGGAGAGAAAAGATAAAATTGCAAAGCCGTTTATAAGGAAATTTATGTTCTGTTTAAAATAAAGTACCGTCATTGTTCTTGATGTGCCTGTTCAGGCACAATTCAATCTTATCATAGAAACTCTCACACACACAAACAAACAAACAAATCGACCAACGACGCTCCACCGATGGATGTGTGTATGTACAGTGATATAGATACATATATAGAAACATCATAGTCATTTGAGTTTTTAGTAAAAGAATACTGCGCTGCACTGCACTCTGTGCAAAGGACGAATTCATCTTAAAATACGAAGCCATAAAATAGCATCTCTCCAGTGATTTAAGATCATTTTCCCTTAGAGCTGTTTCCACAAATTCAACCCACACTATAGTGTAGATGGGTCGTCGTCGGTCGGAACCCACCCGGCCAAGACCCACAATCTACTCACTCTATATATACCGCTCTCAACAACTAAAAATGCAATGAATCCTTCTATTTTATGGGAGTGAAACATGCTAACTGCAAGATGGATGCGACTTGTGTATCCTGCGAAATATAAATCCCCTCAAGTTGGTTTTTCTTTCACGTGAAGCAAAATCTATGGCTGACAGGTTCTCTGGTCCTAGTGATCCTCCTTCTCTTCCTTCATTCCTATCTCTCTTTGAAATTTCGAGGCAATGGAACAAAGTATAAATATTTTATTAATAAATAATCCTTCACCCACACCACTGAAGGACATCCAAAAAAAATTCAATCAGTAATCTTTTGTTTAAGGATAACAATTTTTTTCTGAAACCCCTGTATACACTGTACGACACTCTCTTACTTAGCCCGAAAGGATATGTTATGTCGAATTAAAACATATGCAAATACAGACAATGGGAAAAAGGATAATTGTTTACACACATCGTCATCGCAGATTGTATATGTACAACTAGGAGGTAGTAAGCTACACAGGAAGCAACTAAGAAGAGAAAGAATATAAATTCTCGAAAAAATAAAACGGAATTAATTTTTTTTAATATTTGTAAAAGGACATTAAATTTTGAAATGCATGTTTCCCATATGTCCTTTGGAATCCTATATGATATACCTACATAGCAAAAAAAAAAAATCTAGAATCTGAGATGTGAATATATCAAGGAAACATCCTGGCTAACGAGAGGAGGTCGTTTCGTTGAAATTTATATACATAAGGATAAATATGTTGTACAGAGTATAGCCAGTGTAAGAATGAAATGAACTGCAAAAAAAGGAATTAAATAAATTGAATATTCCTTCAGGATTACATACATACAACCAGAATCAGAAGAGCAGAAAAGAGAGGACTTCAAACTTGAAAATCGAATATCGTAAATCAAATTTCAATTAAAATCCTTTCGTTTGGCGTTTGGTTGTTTTCCCATCTCAATGAATTAAAATATCCTTTTTTTTGTTCTTCTTATATTTGTACATATACCTACTTGTCCTTTAGGAGATAGCTACTTCGAGAGGATGATGATATTTTTGGTATGGTGTTTTCGCCCGTCTGTTTTTTATTTTCATTGGTGATTTTTTTGTAGATATGTATGTATTGTCTCCTGTTTTTTTTTTTCAAGGATCAGAAAGCATTTTTTATGCGGTTTGATGAATTTCGTCTGAAGGATTCACTTTAAATATTTGAAGTTGTGATTAATCTTTCATATGACCTGTGTATATTTGTATATTCTTATTTTTGAAATGTTGTACTCAAAAATTCTCTAAAAACAAATTTTGGGTAGGCTCCCGGAAATTACACCACATTTTTTTTTTGGAAAAAACGGCAAAAAAAAATCTTCATAAAAAATGTCATAATCTTTCCCAAATTTCTGGCCTTTTTTCCAAAAAAAAAAATCTGGCGTTTTTTCCATTTGAGGAATTTAGGATAAAAAATTGGAAAAAAAGTCGGGCTTGTGTGAAGTGTTTTTTTGCAATTAGGTTCACGGCGTACAAAAAGCTCGGCGCGTAACCCCCCTGCTTGGCCCAAGCCATTTAAAATGTATTGTTTAACTTTGAAAAATTTCCATTTTGCTTGCAGGCTCTTTTCCACACCTGCCTGGGATAATTTCCAATATTTCTGGCTTATATTCCAAATAAACGTCTGCTCTTTTTTTCCAATTTTGAGCGAGAAAAAGTCGTAACAATATATTATGGGACTAAGTATGTCAAAAATCATTTGTGGACTTTTGGTCTGGACGTCTGAAACTAGGCGTATATGTTTTTAGCCACCATTTGTGTTTTTGGAGACTAGCTTCAGAGTTTGATCTGATACTAAAATAATATGCACTACTGAATCACACGTACTTACCCTTTTAAGTTTCGTAGAAGATACATCTATTTTCTTTCTTCTTAATTTTTTTTTGTACAAAACTAAATTAATTGTTTTTTTTTCAAAATGCAAAAAAAAATTGTTTTAAAAATTTTAATGTGCAAAATTATGTAGAATTCGAAACACCTCCTGTATAAAACTTTTGATAAAAATCAGAAGAGGAGAGTAGAGAGAAAGTCGAAAGCAAATAAGGAGTGCCACAATGTAGTGGTCTTGGACCAATGCTTTTTCAAATATTGCAAATTGTTAAGAAAAACAAAATGCAACTTGCTTAGTAACAACATGGAGCCAGTCGACCAAATCAAATTGAAGAGAGGCATAGTTTCTAAAATTCAAGCTGTAAGTTTTACGATAAAAATAGCTTAACAAAATGTTGTAAATAATACAACAAACTGGCCGTAGTTAAAAGAGTTATTAGTCGTGTATTTTACTAAATTTGTTGTACTCAACAACTAATGTTTTTATATCCTCAATCTTTCAAGTTGTAAAATCTCCAACAACAGTGTTGTACTTTTCACTATTACATTTTGAAATGAACAACCATTATTGTCTCTGTAAAAATAAAAACATTGGTTGTGGCCTCAGGTTGGATTTTCAACATTTTTGGTTGAAATTATAAAAGTCAATATTTTTCGTTTTTAAAAAGGGTAAAGCAAAAAAAGGGAATTCACCGATTTATTCTGGTATCTTTAAAATGTTTAGAAAAGATACTTTAGTAGACTTATGGCAAATTTGATAAGCAACCATAAAAAGACTTTTATCAAAAGTTTTTTTTTTAAGTTTCACCAATCTATAAAAAGGACATTTCAGGGAAATTTTTGTTTGAGTCCTTTGAACATCCGTGGAAAAATAAATTGCTTTTTTTTCTGTCTATTAATCGAATTTTTCTAATAAAAAGCAAATCAGTAAAATAATGCAATATTTCAAAAATTGAAAATTTAAATGTTATAAAACAAAAATGTCAGCTGCTATATCCATTTGTTAACTGCATCTGATGACATTCGAATGACAATTTTAAAATTTAATGAGCAAGAAATGCGCAATTAGATTTTAGGATGTTTAAAAGCTTGTTTAATTTAATAGCGCTTGATGGAACCAAAAAAAAAAAACATTTTTTAAATATTTAAAAGTCCTTTGTGAAATCGGCCATTAATCTCAGTCTCGCTGTTAAAATAGAATAAAATTTCAGTACCGTTTTTGCTAGTTTTGGTGAAATTTAAAATGTATATCCTCGATTTGATCTCTCAAGCGTCAAGAAACAAAATATACAAATATTTATCTGCACGTACTTGCTTTTAATTTAAATACCTATTTATAAATCCTTCAGATGAATCATTCTCTACAAACATTCTCCTATCATGTTTCCATGAAGTCTCAACTCGTCCTTTGTCGGTCGACTATAATTCGTCTAAAAAGAAACCAAAACTTTAATTATATAAAAAAAACTAACATTCTCTTACATTACATCCCATATCGAAAGGATACGTTGTTTTTTTTTTTTTGTTGTGAATAGATGTAGGTATGTCTTGAACAGCTTCGGGGTGTCATAAAACACATTTACGTTTCCGTATCTCTAAACGTAAAATGTCGTCTGTTAAGCTTTTCTGCTGTTCCTTCATATCGAAATGTACATATCTATTCCCTGCCCGCCCTTTGGAAGTTGAGTATAAATCAAACCCTTTTTGGACATTTACGATCGTGGTCTATGTCGGGGTCGTGGTGAATTAAAATGAAAAACAAAACAACAACAAAGAAAAACTTTCTAATATATAAAATAATAATGAAATATACATCATACATCATATCATATGACTGGTGTGTATGTATAGGTATTGACTTGACTGAAAATTTTATATCTCTTATGTACCTAAAGAAGATTTAGAATAACAAAAACAGGATATTCCTTAACTACCTATGCAGGACGACTGCCGGATGGATTTAAATGAACATAACGCTTACGCAAGGAGTTGTGTAAATCATCCGATTAATTACTCTCTCTGTGTTTTCAAAATTTATACACGACACGGCACGGATATCTACTAAAGTGGGAGAGAGAGACAGCGGGCCTGTGATAGCATCTGTATATTATGAGCGCATGTGTATATGAGTGTAAATTAATATGATAAATGTAATTAATGTAATTTATAGGTAGCGTCACTGGTGGCGGCAATAAAATGACAACGTCGACTTGGAGGTAGCTACAACTTGATATAAGAATATTATATCAAAAAATTTCTACAAATAAAATGGAACAAAGAACATTAGAGGATTTGTCTGCCAATGCTTTTCTATAATGAGTTGGTCTAGTTGGGTATCAAATTGGAATACTAAGTAATTCAGTCATTTATTTATAAATTAATACAAACAGAGCGATTGCCATTTGCGCCCATTTTAACGTTTTATTCAAATGATTTTTTGATTTGGCACTTCAGTCACCACCACTGAACCAAAACAGTAGTATGATTTAAAAAAAGGGTCGCCCAATTCCGTCCTTTTGTCTATTTCGATGCTTGTGCCTCAATATGCAGTTTAAACGCTGGAGCTATTTACGAATTCCAAATAATACACCGTATTAAAATTAGACCGACCTACAGACATATATACAGATAGACGGAATTGCGGGACCCACGTTTTCGGTCTTCTCTTTCATCGTCAAGTTCAGTTTGAATAAAATCTGGTGTTCGTTTTTGTTTTTCAAATGCAAAACTTGCCCTATGAATGAATTAATAGTTCTCTGGGGCGGGGTTGTTGCACTGCGACCATAAAATCTATTGTGTCCCCGCCTAGAGCTGCATGAGAATAGCTCATTTTACAGCTCTTCCTCCAAATTTATTTACCTTTCCCTACAGTAACTAATCTACTCGTATGTTTATCGCAAGTAAAATCTGAAAGAAGGTGCCTTGGCGAAGGAATGGAATTCATATTTCTAAATAATTTACAAAACCATAGAACACCAAAATGAGAATTCTTACTTATTGTAGTAGATTTTGTTTTTGGATAATCGGACATACCTTTTATTCTTGTATGGTTTAGAAAACTCGTGGATTAGAGATGGGAGAAGCGTTTTTATTAAAAGGAACATGATATTGTTATTAGCAACCCTAATTCCTACAGAAAGTACTCCACTATGTCGTTCAGAAACTGCTCAAACAGTATGGGACTGAGTAGTCAACCTTGTTTCACTCCATTATTTGTTTTAAAATATTCAGAAAAAAACAGTCGTCTCAAAGTTTTGTTCTCTTTTATATGAAATTGAATAGTGCACATTTAATCTAAGCAGTTTCGAAAATAAATTTTTAAAAAATTGAGAAATATTATACTGTAACTGTAGTATTACGGGGACAACTTCTAACATCTCTGTTTCAATCACATACGCCAAATTACACTCAATCGATACTAATGAATGTTAGTTAAAAAATTGATATTTTTGAAATTGATTGTTTGACAATCGAAGTCTTGTTAAAATTTGAAGAGTTTATACTTAAAAAAACAGTGATTCCAAAGTTACGAGTAGTTTTTAGCCCATCCACCATCTTCAACCCAGTAGCACTAGAAAAATACCAAGCTAATATAGCTTTCTTCATTATTGAAAAGTACCTTCTAACAGGCGCTAGGAAGAAGAATACTCTAATTTATTGATTTCCTGGCGAAAGTTTGGATTACCGAATTTCCCACAAGATTATCCTCAGCGGTGATAGTATTTGAAGTTATTTTTTAAGTTATTCCGGATTGTTTTTCGGATTTGTCTGGGATTTTTTTAAAATAATTCAAAAAAATTATTATAAACAATTATTTTTCGAAAATGTTTTAGATTGCTTTAGTTGTTCTAAACATTGTTCAAAGTTTTAGATGAAAATTTTAAAAGTTTTAAGGAAATATCAAAAAGAAAATCTAGGCCTTTTTTTAATTTTATACTTTTTTTATGGTTTTAAAAAGTTTTAAATTTAAATCGTAAAGTATGTATTTTAAAAGATATGAGATTCGAAGTAAAATCATTGCATCCACAAAAAGTCCCTTTATGGCGTGCAATTTGGCGTCTCTTCGAAAATGAGGAAGGTGTAATCGTTGTTATAGTCCAATGTTGAACCAATTTTTTGGCATGCAATCCAATATGTGGATGTGGTAGACAGGTTTCGAGAACCACATGAATCGAGCAGTATTTGCATGCAATAAAACGATAGTTAGTGCCACAATTTTGAGGGCACTCAGGAGCTTATGCTTACCCTTATAATGTTTAAACACTGTGGAAAGGTTTTGAATGCTTGAAAATCGCAATGGGATAACAAACTTGGACCGGCTAACGTATTCCACATTCTTGTAGTGCCGTTAAAAGAATAAATCCATACAGGGAGAGTACACCCAAATTTGGAATTTATGGTATATGAGCATTACTATAATTATTATAATTGTTGAAGGCATACGTAGTTTTCAGCCGCACTACACGAATGCGGAACGTTTTATCTTAAATCAGCATCTATCAATATTCTCTTTATTGTACGCATTATACTAACAAAAATTGTTTTATACCTTTGCTAATTTCAGCGCAGGGAAAATTCAGTTTTTTGCACTTATGTCCAATCGAAGTGCGACATAATTCCAAAACTCTATCTTGGACTTATGTCGCGAGGAGTTATGTCCCTGCACAGCTTATTTCTTCTTATTGATACTTACGCTGATTTTATTCTTTCTTCTGTTAATCCTTAGAATGCTGTGATACGAAAAAACATTTAGTGGAAACATATTCAAAAAAGAAACTAAATACATTCATTATTTCGATATGTATTTTTTTTGTATGGGATTTTTAGCTTGGCATATTTGACTTAGGATGAAAGTTT
The DNA here is from genome assembly GCA_910595825.1 of Philhelius pedissequus. Lineage (NCBI taxonomy): Eukaryota > Metazoa > Arthropoda > Insecta > Diptera > Syrphidae > Philhelius > Philhelius pedissequus. The sequence continues at coordinate 243,532,507 of OU343161.1, read as the reverse complement.
AGTCAAATCATATTCCTTGTCGTTGTGCAATAAAAAAAGCACGATTATTTTATTTTTTGAAACATTCATTTCGATTTTATTTTGAGCTTTTTCTTAATTTTTGTTTTTCCTCTTTTTTTTTAATTTTAATTTATAAATATTTTTTTAAATATATATATAGCATATAATAGTGGTGATGGAAATGTTGATTTACATACTGACTTTACATTTTTTTTTGTTAAATAAAAATAAAAATAAAATAAAAAAAAAATAAAAAAGCTAAATAAATGTTTATAACATTAAAGGATGTTTTTTAAATTTTATTTTTAAATATATTTACATACAAATTTAATAATTTGATAAATTTGATTGAGAAATTTTAAATACATATAAATTAAGCGTCAATTTTTATTAATATTATTTTAGTTTTCCTTCAAAAATGTGATATTCTTTTGTCATTATTCTCTTAAACAATTATATATTTATAGTAAAATTGTAAATATTTAAATATATATAATTTTATTTAAGTTTTGCTTTAAAATTGTAAGCATTGCGTATACATTATTTTGTCACGTTGTTGTTTTTTTTTGTATTTTTTTTTAAATAATTTTAAAAATTTTGTATACTTGCATGTTGTTGCTTAGAAATAAAATCACTATACAATTTTTAACATTATATTATGGAATAACTATTAATTATTATTATTTTTGTTTTTATATTTTTACTTAGTTTTCTTTGCGATTTGCAAGAAAGATCATCGAGAATTGTTATTTTTATATTTGACAATACAATTTTGGTATACAATTGTTTTCTATAATTAATAAATAAAATAGTTATTTTTATTTCATACTTTAGTGAGGTTCAAAATTTCAATATTTTACGTATACGTTTTTTTTGTGTTGTTGTTGTGTTTCAATTTACATTATTTTATTTTATATATTTGTAGAGAAATTTGACTTAAAATTAAATTTAAAAGGAACTGAAAGCAATAATAAGGTACAGTGGCTTAAAAACAATTATTAAATCAAAAAATCAAAAACATTTTTTTTTAGTTTGGCACAAATCGATTTAATCGTTTATTATTTTGAAAATAATTTTGAACTGGTGTTTTTTTTTTTTAATTAAAAAAATTATTATTATTATTTAAAAAAAAAATCGAAACAAATAATATTTTTTATATATGTATTTTTTAAGAACAAAGAATTCGTTGTTTTATCCAGAAATTGTATAGTTGTTATACATATTTTATTTTATTTATTTAAAATACATTTTACTGTAAAATTGTTTTCTTTTTTTTTTATAAATTACGTATACATTTTTTGTGTGTAGGTTATTATGTTTCTTTAAGTAAAGGTAGGTGAGTAGGCAGTAGAGTTGCCTACTTATTTTATTAAATCTAATTAATTTATAGAATAATTATGGTCTATACATTTTTATTTATTTTGATTTAGTTTGTGGTTTATGTTTAATAGTGCTTCTCCATCTCATTCTATTTGATTGAAATTTTTTTTTTTTCTAAAATACAAGTTTTGCATATACATAATGAGATTTATTAATAAAATCTAGAGTTACCTATAGTATAGTATTTAACTTGCATTCAACATTTATTTTATTTATTTAATTCTTAGGATTTTTTAATACTTATTTGAATTTATTAAATCATAATAATCACGTTTCTTTTAAATATACAGGATCTTACATCATAAATACAGCTAATTATTTTTTTAAAAATACAATTGTATTGTAATAGACGTATTCCTTTTTTAGTTTCGAATAGGACACTGAGCTGTCAAAAAAAGATCTGTTTCTTTATTGTTTAGATCTGACACCTCAAAGTGCTCAGCGGGTGTTTCAGGCAATTCAAGATACCTACAAAAATTAAAACGCCTACTCAGTTGACTGAGCGAAAAATGCTCCAGTTTAGTTTTTATTTTTGACAGAAATGTACTGTCAAATTTCTGGGTGCGCTGAGATTTATTTATAAGAACTCAAAAACAAGAACTGAATTAATGATTAGAACAGTCAACAAGTGTGATTGTGTGTGTTGTAGTTGCAGCGTCATTTTGCACAGAAATGTTAAGTGATTTGAGTGGACGGCCATTTTGAATCAACTGTCATAAGAGTGACATTTCGAAACGTCATATAACAGATATAAGCATTCGATGTTCTGAGTTAACAGAATAGGACAGACGAGTTTGACAATTAAGAGGAAAAAAACGAAGATGTCAAAATACAGGGTTGCCAATAGTGACTTATTTGGTGGAAAAGTGTTAACTTGGTTAACGATTTGTGAATACATTTTTTAAGACGAGCTTTGTAATGGAAATTAGATGTATGAAATATTGAAGGAGCTTTAAAAAAGCTATGGGTACCCTAAGTATGCCCATCAGCGACTATAATGGATGTATGCCCCACTTGTGGACTGATTTTTTTAACTTAGGCTAAGCAAAGTAGGTACATACTCTTGTTGAACTCAACTAACATTTAGGCTTCGATAAGGGTTCTGCAAGTAATTTTAGCGTTCATCGTGACTGTCATAGTTGTCCCGGTATATACAATTTACACTTAATCCCTCGGGCTTCGGTTTTAGGCGGGATGGAATTTTTTGTTGATAATAATAAAAGTTGATTTACCTATAAGATATCGTGATAAGTTCCCACCTAGCTACCTAATCGTGCAAATAAAAAAAGTAATATATGACAATTTTACAAGTATACAATCCAAACCAAGTCCACTATGCTTAAATCACTCAAAAGTAACTTGCTCTGCAAATTGAAAACTTAGCGAAATTTAAGCAATTGCTCTTATTTTCCCAATTACTCTAATACTTCTCTGTTCTTCGAAACCCCATGTTCAGTTTGAGTTAATTCGAAATTCATCCAAATGAATTTGAGTAACTACATGAATTCTCCAAATATTTTTTTTTTATAAAAAAAAAACTCATAAATACTGGTTTTATGGTTTTCCAATAACCATCACTCCTCCTACACACACTATAACACAACACACACACTAGATGTCAATTTTGAGAAGAGAATAATAATTTCTCTCTCCTCCTACATTCTCTTCGGCTAAGAAAAAAAAATGCAAAAAACCAAAAGATTTCGACCGCCCTCCTTTTTTGCTCTTAGATTTCTCGCCAATTGCATTTCGCTTTCCATTGACTGGAATGAGCGAAGTGACACTATAAAAAAAAAAAACCAAACAAAAAAATACACATCCCATCAAACCTGCCTGACAATGCGGTATGCAAAATGGGGGTGGGAGAATAATGATGGTGTTTTATATTTTTTTTTTGTCAAGTGATAGCTATCAATTTAACTTGTTTTGGTTTTAATGACAAATCGATGAGCAAAGAGGAGACGGGAAAATGCATTCTGCAATCTTATTTTTAGAATGCACTCCGGTTTTTGTTCAACCATTTAGTTTGACAAGTGCCAATCGAATTTAAATGGCGGGCGGACAATTGGAGAGTTCTAAAAATACCTACAAATAATTTCAATTATGGCGGTATGCGTCATATTTACCTTTTGACTGTCAGACGTACTTGGATGACAGCTGTTTGGCCAATTCGGTGTATTTGAGGAACTTGGACTGGACACTCTCGTCGGCTGCAGATGCCGCCGGTGATTGAGTGGTTGTAGGTGGTGGAGGAGGTGGTTGTGGTGCTGAGGCTGGACTCCTGGCCTTTGGTGATGGTGGTGCAGCTGATAATGCACCCGACGATGATGTTGACGATGACGAACCACTCATGATCGATTTGGTGGATTGGAGAAGGGGCTCCATGCTGGCGTCGTCTTTGACGAAGTGTACCTTTGACAAATGATGCCGGTAGGCGCCTTTCGAACAGAATGGCGTATCACAGAAAGCACATTTGATAACGGAGTCGGATGTGATGACGGCGTCATTGCAAGCCCAACTGAAAGCCACCATACCGCTGGGTGTTCCGGCCCCGTTGGGATGATGATTGTTGTTGGTTGATGAATTCAGACGGGTGCTGGTCGCTGGTGGATTTTCCGTCTTCTCGCAGAGTTTCTGCAGAGCTGCCAGAGGATTTGCCGAGGAGGATTTTTTTCCGGCCGCCGACGGAATGTCATTGGCAGACGATGTGGCAGCATGGGAATTTAAACTGTCAAACATGGATGACAGAGCTGTCAAACTGCTACCCGGCAGCTTTTTTTCTCCACATCCAGCTGAAGAGCGATCACTGGACGATGGACTAGTAGGCACGGGACTTGGTGCCGCGGAGCTGCTGGGAGTTCGGTGTTTGCGCAGATCCAATTCACCTCCGGTTTCTGGAGGCGGTCGTTCCATATTGAACTCCTTCCTAACGGAGATCTTGGAGAGTCGTTCGGGTTCTTCTTCGTTATCGTCATTGTCATTTGGTTCGGTCTTCACTTTAAATTCCCTGTGATCCACATCGGGATTGGGAGATGGTAGAACCTTATCGGGAGTTCGACGTGGTGGTGATGGTGGCAGTGGAGGCTTCCTTTCAGGTGTCAGAGACTCCATGCGACTGCTTCCGCGCTCAGAAATGGAACTTGACTCAGAACCGCTTCGCTCACGTCGCCCGCCATATTGCGACTGCTGATGCTGGTGATATGACCTTAGCAGACCCATAGTCTGGGCATCGATCAATGGTTTTGTGTAGTCAACCGTTTCATCAATTCCTAGCCTCTTGAGAATACTGGCGCCAAGGGGTGTTCCGGAGTTATTTTGGTTATAGGATGAACCTCCTCCATGTCGAGATGATCTTGTATCGAAACTCTTCTCGATTAGTTGCTCGATGGCATTCAGCACCGATGGCGAGGAAGAGGTCTTCTCTCCAAGATCCTTTGAAGTTGGGGATGGCAAATGGGGCGAGATATGTCTGTGAGTTGAAGATGTCGAAGCTGGTGAAGTGCTCTTAAGTCCATCGCGGCTGCCTGGTGTTGGGGGACTCGTTAGGCAATTGTCCGGGGGAATGATGCTGTTTTTTATGCTTCTTGGAGATGCGTTTGCAATCGCTCCACCAACACACTGTCGAATGTGATCGACGAAAAGGGCCGTTTCAATCTTGTCGCCGCATTTTTCACATGTGATCTTCGTCGAAACTGCCTTGAAATGATCGATAGTCTTGTAGTCTTGCTGCCCGGCAGCCCTTTCGAGCTCCAAAAGTTTTCTTACAGGCAGCGATTTCTTTCGTTTTTCGCGGGTCTGTCGTCTGCGACCTCCAGTTTCAGTAATGGAACGCATGATGTGTTCCTTGTAATGAGCGTTCTTGATCATGTGATTGCTGAGATCTTTGAGCGATGAGAATGCCTGATCACATACCTTGCAGGTAAGCACTGCGGAAACGGTACTATTCGCTGGTGATGGCGGACCCCCGCTTTGGGGACTATGGGCAGGTCCAGTCATTGAAGGTGGAGGTCCCACCGGAAGTGGACCAGCATTAGGGGTGGATGCTCCACCCCCTCCCTTTTCATCGGAAGACTTCCACGATATTATCTGTTCCTGGGAGATGATATTTGTGTAATGTTGGGTCTGTTGCATGTGGTTGGTCATCTCGGCTAGCGAGCGGAAACTTTGTCCGCACCACATGCACTTGAGGATCTGACGAGTTTGCTCAGCACCTTTGCCAAGCCAGACATCCTGGCCGCGCACCAGTTTCCTTGGAAGAGGCATGGTTTCTTTGATGAGCAGATTCAAATCTGACTTGCTGTTCGAGGAAGACGAAGAAGTCGTTACGTTTGCGGAACCCGACGACGACACCGCAGGATGTCGATGATGATGCTGGTCATGATGGTTTTGCTGCTGGGATGGAGGAACATTCACACCACAATGCTGTGTTTCCTTCATGTGAGTCGTCAATGTGGCAAGAGTGGGAAAACTTAACTTGCACCAAACACACTTGAAGACATCCTTGACTGCATCAGCGCCCTTGTTGAGCCAATGTGACTGCCACGCGCTATGTCGTCCCGTACTCGCTCCAGAGTTACCTATTGGCTGAGCCGGTGATCGCATATCGCCCATAACATCAGAACCACCTAGTCGGGTCATTTCGGACATTTTCTCCAAAGCTTTGGTAGCATCGTTCGTCACCATTTTGTTTTTTCCATTCCAGTCCATTGGCAGGACACCTTTTGGTGACATTCCAGCTGCAGCTACCGCAGCTAGGTATGGATTTATTGGTGGCACCCAAGCTGTTGGAATGTTCTTATAATCATTGTTAGGTCTTGACATTTTTTTCGGAATCAAAGGCTCCTCATCATCTGTTGAGCGTTTCCGACTGCTAACACTCAAATCAAGAGGGCAATTTACATCGGTTGTGGATGGAGGTGTCTCTGCACTGCCATCTGATTTGTTGGACAAATTCATTGCATCACTGTCGGCATCATCGGAATCCCGCCGGGCTCGTTTCGTACTAAAGTCCAGAGCTGGAGAGTCATCGGGCGTTGGCAATCTAGGCGATGGTGATTGTCCTGCAGACTGCAAGCCTGCCAAAGGGTTATTCAACATCATTCGGTTTTGCTGGGCTGCAGCTGCAGCAGCATTTAAATAGGCAGCCATTGCCGCCGATTGAGGTGGCAAGAGGGCGGCTGCAGCTGATTGAGGAAGTGTCGCCGGCAGGGGCAAACCGACCGGAGGACTATTTGATGAGGGTGTCGGAACTGTGTTGCTGCCATTTCCCGAACAATTGGAATCATCCGACTGACAGCGGCCCCCACCAGTTGATCCCGTCGAATCGCGTGACTGACATCGCGGACTTGCAAGTTCACTAAAATGAAAAAAATAAAAAAAAAAAATCTTAATAATTTGCGGAATCAAGTCTAAGATTATACAATAAAAATAATAAAATACAATTAAGTTAGTTTAAACCTTATAGCTCAAATGCCAAGTAAATACCCACAAATTAAAAAAAAAGCACTCTGAAAAATGAATAAAAGTCTGAAATTGAATATGATCTGAGGGACTGACGAACAGGTAACACACGACATACATAGATATCTAGTTGTCATAAGAGTTTTTATGAAATACAAATCAGGATTTTATTGAAAATTTTTCTATTGTCTTTACACAGATTCCCAAATCTGATAAATGTACACATTTTTTTTAAACATTTGTCGCTAAAAATTTGAATTATTGGTGATTTATTTCACTGTTATGTTTCGAAGGAAAGGACGAGATAGATTTTTTGGTCATATACATCATTAGATTGCGTACTAAACCCCCATACTTATGCTAGAAGTCAACTACTTTCAACATATTTCAATGTACATAATCTTTCATTGATGTAGGTAATTTGTTTGCTATTCTATTTGACTTCCAATATTGAAAAAATCAAACATCTTTTTGAAAAAATGATTTCACTGAGTCTTTAATAACCTTCAAAAAATCTCTCACTTGATTCAACAAAAATCAAAATTTGCTTCGTATTGATATTTTTAATTGGACACAGAAGGTTTTTTTTTGTCGAAAATATACCAAATTGACCTTAGGTCATTTCCCATATTTTTTTTTGTCCTTATTAAAAGATTTCTGAAGTCGTCACTAATATACTCTCTAAATCTGAGGAACTTAAGATTGCTACGAATTTAAAACGCAGCTTTTAGAAACATTACATTGTCGAGAAAGCTTACTAAAGACACCAAGATTCGGGAAATAAATTTCAAGGAAACTGTAACTTGCACTTATCTATGAATTAAAAAATAAGAAGGAAGAGAGAAAATGAAAAAAAAAATTTATTAATTATTTTGTTTTAAACTAATTTTCGGCCAAATATTGAATTTATGTCTGAGTAAATTTTCCTAATGCTAACGGCCAAAGAGTTCCAAGAGCGTGTTGCATGAATCAAAAACCGACGTTCAGATTCTAAACATGTAAAACGATCTTGTATTGAAAAGTTTATTTTTTTCGAATATATACTTGAGTTGGTTGCTTTTAATTTAACATTTTAGCGTGCATTCAAATATCTTTTTTACATAATGGTGGAACATGGTCATATCTATTTAAGTCGAAAGGCATAGCAAACAATATTATTAAAGGCAACTTCAAGCTTTATTTTCAAGTCGGCATTATGTGCTACAAAAATTTGTCACCCATAAGTAAGTATTGGTTTAATACAATACCTTGATATTAATAAACTTTGCTGCTAATGGTGTGTAAAGCGCTTTGAAATAGAAAGATTTCTTAGACAATAATATAATATATATATAATAATGGCCAATTAAATATGTACATTACAGTTTAGTGTTCTGTCAAACCAAATGCCAAGATTCTTTCCTTTTTCTATATATTCAACAACTGAATCACCTACTTAAGAACACTTGCAAAACTTACTAAATAGTTAGATTTAGTTGGGACGTTTAGTCGTACGTAAATTTTCTCGGCCCACATTGTGATTGGTTTTAGATCTTCATTTATTTGGCATACTTTCTTTCGCTCCTTTAATATTTACATAGTTGTACATCTTCATCACACATGTGTATTGACGAATATTTAACGATTTGAGGAACATCATTTATAACGACTTTGAGTAAAAGAGGCCCAAGAACTGATCCTTGTGGGACTCCTATACTGAGGTATCCGACAAAATCGGACTTTTTGTTTCGAACCTGACCTATTATAGCAGACGTTGAAAAAAGACAATGTTTCTTTAGCTTTTGAAGGAGGAGTACACTATGACTGACCAATAACCATGTCAAATGCTTTGGAAAATTCTAATAAACTAAGTGCTTGTCAATGGCTGTGCGGAACGGATGTCGTCGGTTAATTTTAGAAGAGTCGTAGTGCAACTGTAATTTTTTGCGAAAATCGAATTGGCTAACACAAATGAATTCTGTTCTTTGTAGATGACGTAGTATTTTTTGTGAATTAACGACTTTAGACAGGAAAGGTAAAATTGAAATTGGTCTATATTCTGGAACTGATGGGGATATCCATTGGACTTACTTTTAGAACATCTCCCTACCGAGGAAAAACTGGTGTTGGTATATCTAATTGTGTTGTATATGTGCGTTAGAACTGGGGGGCAGAATAGCGCTAAGAAAAACTGCTTTCGATTTGATTTTTAGAAACGCACTTAATAAATCCGTTTCGTTAAGGCATATCCAAACTTGGAACTCACGTGCGAGGTTAATAGTCGTAGTTCGAAATAATACGATCGTTTGGCCTGATTTACCTTCCGTCTAACATCTCTACTAAAGCATTTTAAATTTTCATGAAGTCAAAACCGTTTCCACCTCTTTATAAGAGAAATTAGTTCACTGATTTTGTTCTTTTTTGTCTGTCTGTATTGATACATGGTTTTTGAAAAGATTTTGTAATATGGCTAGGCTATGGACTAATTCAACTGGCATTCCAGGATTAATCATGACGTAAACCAGATCCCAGTTAACTCGTTGTGTATCTTCCTCCAGGTCTAGCATTAATGTGTCTAAAATATCTATATATATGAATATTTGGGTTAAACTCGTTGGCATCTTTAAAGTAACGAGGATCAGATCATGTGTGGAAAACATTGGTTTAGATAGCTGATCATAAAATAATATATTTTTCCGATCATTTACAAGAATCAAATCAAGCAATATATGGTAGGTCTTTTGACATTTGTATCCTGCTTTGTTATACAAAATTATAAAGGCAAACATGTTTAAAATAGAAGATACACGGAATTCTTGCATGATTTTTTGTTTTACAATTTTGAGTGTATTTTATGTTTATCATTCTTATCTATATAATTTTGCATCACGTGTTTTTTTTTACTGAGTTTGAATGACCAACAACAACAACGTCAGTGTGCTACCACCAAGTTTTTCTCATATTATTTTTGGCTGGAATTATAACTATTTCACGACTTGCCAAGGTCGATCATCAGATTCCTTTGCTTTAGTGGTGCTGGTCTACTTTTTTTCCCTTTTAATCGAAAAACTTCTTGTGTCTTCATCGTGTATTGAACCATGACCAATCTGCTTAGAAGCCAACGCACTACGCATCACGCCACCGAGCCCACATGATCAGATTCAACCCAATGCAGGTTTTTCTGTTTGTCAATTGCATTGAAACGCCTAGCGCTTTTATCGTTTATAAGTCAACCTTTTTTATTGTTCTTATAAGGAGGGAGATTTTTTTACTTTATTTAGGTCAGAAAACTTTTCCCAGATGAACAACCAATAGCCAATCGCACAGATAAGTGTTAAAACTAATTAAAATTAAATTAAAAAAATAAGTAAACTTTTAAAATTCTCCTATATAATGTACTTGTGCGGAAAGAAGCTGCGTTTTGACTTCTCTGTGTGCGAAATCAGGGTTTTAAGCCCTTTGAAGTAAAATCTTAATGTACGCCCGGATAATCAATATTCAATAATCTTCCAATACTCAATATTCAATATGCTAGTAGGCATTTCTACTCGTTTACGCCCGAGACGAAACTTGAGATTTTCGATTTTAACTAGAAAGAAAATGGGCTAATGTTGTATGGCAGACGCCCTAAAACATCTAACTCTCAATCTCTTGTAGGTTTTGTAAAAAATTTCAATTCTAATAAACACAACACAGATATTTGTTTAGACACAAGCAAAGAGTAAACATATTTTTTTTTTGTGTTAAATAAGAACCAAAACCAATTAAAAGAATAATTCAGTCGATCCAGTCCAGAGGAAAAATGAATTTTCCATTAAAAAAAAAACTATCGCCAATTTGTATTAAAATAAATATCAGTTTTCGTTTTTAAAAATTAGTGCAAAACTGATAGCAATAACTCAACAAAAAAAATCATCTTTTTACACACTTGCATATCTCATATTGTGCCCAATGGATAAACATAAACTTAGTTTTTAATTTAAATTTTTAAATTTAATGATACACCAGCAGTGTAAGTTGGATGAATACAGTCTTTCTAATTGCCTTCCGAATTTCACTGGTGTACCTCAGGGGTCCATTTTTGGACCCCTTTTGTTTTCAGTGTATGTTAATGAACTTCCATCTTTGATAGCCAACTTTTCTACACATTTGCACGCAGGCGACGTTCATTTTTATACTTCAGTTATACTCTTGGCCCTATTGAGGGAGCATGGAGTTTTTTATATTGATGAAGACTTAGAGAATGTGGTAAGATGGGCTGAGTCAAATGGTCACTTCTTGAACTCTAAGAAATCTAAATGCTTAGTCATATCTAGAAAATGGATCGTTCTTATATACCAAATATAATATTAACTAATTCTCACATGGAATATGTTGAAACCGCAAAAAATTTCGGAATGACTTTCAGCCCCTTTTTGATCTGGCATAACCGTGTTAATGGACTCAAGCGTTTAAACCGTTAAAAACTTGTTTGTTTCTTGCAAAGACAAAAGTTATTTCATTTTAATATATGGATGCGAAATTTTCTGTAATTGTAACTGCACCACATTTAAATTTATGGTTCGACATGCTTATAGGTAAAGCAGATATGGCAGAATATCTAGTTTTTCTAAGAGCTTCTTGGGTATGCCTTTTGAAACATATCTTGAGTTTAGATATTTAATTTTGCTTTCAGGTACTGATTAATAAAATAAGAACTGCAACCTCGCATTGATCTTGTCAATTCATCGTCCTTCGATATTTATTCTTAACATCTGAGAGTCTATTTTTTTGTAAATTCCCTATCTTTGGAACTCCTAACCAGGGAATGTAAAAGAAGCCCTAAACCCAACAAGCATTAAGAAGACCTTAAAATCTTATTTTTCAATTATTTTGTTAATACATTTTTAATATAATTTAAAATTAATTCATTTTTTTTAAAATATAATAAATCAGTTAATTTTCTATACAATAAATCACGAAATAAAATAAAAATTAAAAAATAATATAAATACGATTTTATTTTTAAAAGCATATTTCTTTACTACTAATAAAAATTCATTTTCAAATTAAATTAAAATCAATGAGGTAATAATAAAAAAAATCAAATAAAATCCCCCTGAGACAGAAACACAAATTTACAAATAAATAGGTCTATGCAAGCCGTCCCGGGAGGCATATTAGTTGTCTGTCATTTTATTCAATAAGTGTTGAAATTAAATTTTAAAAAATACTGAAGCTGGTAAAATTGGGATTTTGTGTTAAAAAAAGGGGGCTCGAAAACAACGCCACCTACCGGCTTCAATTATAGCTAAAAACCATTAGAACCATTCAGGTGACCCATAATATAAAAACTCATATTAAAATCGGTCGAGCATTTTATGAGAAGAAGAATTACGAAAATACGCCCTTCGGAAGATTTTTTTTGTGAAACCTGTCACTCTAAAAGTATTTATTTTTAAATAAGAATCGTAAGTCCATGTCTCGAAAAAAGCCTGTTTACCAGCTTTCAAACAAAGAAAAAAATAACACATTTCAAACTGTCTTCCATAAACTAGTCATGATACCTACATATCTATCTGTCGTTTCACATAAATTAATAAAAAAAATGGAAATAGTTTTGGAAATGCCCTTGATTTTTTTCTCACAAATATTAAAACACAGAAAGCACAAATTTAGATTTTACGATTTTTTAATTTCCCATTAAAATATAATTTTCACTAATAAAAAAAACTCATCAGAAATATCATTCGTCTTCCATCAAAATTTAAAAAAGAAAACGAAAGTTTTCATACAAAAAAATCATATCACAAGAAAGTGGACCTATTTTTAATGTTGTTATTTTTAAATTTAATAAAAAAATGAATATTAAAAAAACACACATCAAAGTTTTCGTAACAAGGAGGACCAATAAAAAAAAGAAAAAAAACTAACCTTGCATTCAACGCCTGCCTATAAATCTCCAGCATAACAGCCTCGTGTAGCATCATTCTTATGTAAAGTGTATTCGATTGTGGCGCGAAATTAATTAATTTAAATTATTTATTTTAAAACTTAATTTCAACAAAAAAAAAGAAACAAAAATATGTGTTTTTTTTTAATCACTGGCGTATTAATTAGCATAGGGCGGCATGTTGTAAACACTTGAACGATTAACAGTCACGCACTTAAAAATAAACACACTTGTTCGTTATTTATATATTTTTGTTTTGTAGAATAGCCGCGAGCAGATAATATCAATTAATTCTTTTTGGATTATTTTTGGCGGTGACAACAAAACAAATCAACAGAGGGCGTTAATTGTTACACTAAATAAATCACAACACAAAAAAACACTGGGTGTGTGTGACGATATGGCGAGGGCGATGATGAGAGGGCCCAGCAGCAGCAGCAGCATCAAAAGTGTGTGGAGAGTTTGGTATATTTTTGATTTGATGTGTGTGGGAGGCGAAGGAGGACTAAGTATTTGGTTTGAAAGAATTTCCCACAAAACAAAAATAAATATACGACTTCAAAAAACAAAACCAAAAAAACTCGAGATTGATTTATCTTTGTTTTTTTATTTAAATTTAAACTTTTTTTTTATTTATAAATCGCCGCTAATAGAGAAATCACAGAAAAATTATTTGCAGAATGGAATTTGTGGTTTTGATTGAAAAGTTCAAGTTCTGTTGTCCAATTCAAATAGAGCCGTTATTACTGGAATATGTCCCAAAATATCCTTCGCTGTTAAGATTCAATTTTTTGACATTTGACTAGAATGCACTGTTTTTTTTTTTTATTTTATTTTTTACAAAAAACAGTCAGATACTTCTTTAGGTAGTATAGGTAGATTTATATCACAGGAAAAAAAAAAACAAATAAATTTACACAAAAACAAATAACAGTTTTGCTGATTGCAGTTTTTCAAAAATTATTCGTATTGATAAATTGTTGTTGCACTTGTTTGAACCACTGACACTGATACTATAACTTTTGTTGTTGGCTTTGTTTTTGTTGTTATTGTTATTGTTGTGATCGACATAAAATCTCGACATGATTACGATGAAACGGACTGTTGTCGACTAAAAAATCTTTTTGACACTGACATGGTGCAGACTGGCACGAGTGTAGAAGTAAAATCGTTCATTTGTATGGATATGTCTAACTAAGAAAGCTACGTATGTACGTATGGTGCTGTCATTTTCCTTCTATACCGACGACAGTGTAGGTATATGAATGGAATATCCATCAGATAGACGATACACGCGCAGCAGAACTCACCACCACTGCTGTTGTTTTATTTCGAATTCAGATTCAGATTTGAGAATAGGTTGGTTGGTTGTTTTGGTATGACTGCTGGCTGAGTGCTGATAGACGAACCACGAACGTGCGACGAGTTACGGTTACGGTTACGGAAAGGAAAGACTGATGTGGTCGTCGTCGTGTGTCGCGTCGTAATAATAATTGTTGTATTTTTGAGAATTGAATGATTTCACACATCAAAAGTGCCTTTCAGGGATTTTGAGATATTTTCGTTGTTGTTGTTGTATGTTGTTCTTTAGGTCTTATTTAAGGGACTCTTGCGCAGGTTTCTCAAATTTTATTCAATGGGAATTCTCTTTCAGAACCACCACTACACACATTTGGTCCAGTTGAATCCTTATACAGATACTCGTATTTGGATATGATTTTTATCACACCGCTCTCTGTTAAATTACACTTTCCTACTAATATCAATCTAAAAGAGATTTATGGCATTTTCAAAACAATTGGGTATCTCATTTTAGCTAATGCATATGCCTATGCATGCATTTCTTTCATCTTACCACGTTTTTTCCTCTGCACACACATACTTGGAAGATCTACCCGCTTTGGGAATCTCATTGGGAAATGTTAACATCAGGGAATTCTTGTAGAAGTGAAGTTGAAAAGAGAAATGTTTCATTCGTGAAACGTTCCGATAAAAAATAGGTTTTCTCGTGATTTAATTGCATTTTTGTAACTCTTTCAAATTTGAATTATATAAATTTTTGAAGAGAGTTGAAAACACCTGCTGGTGTAAGTGGGTTTTCTTATAAGGAAACTTCCCCTTTTTTATGCAAGAGAAATTAAAATTAAGTGTTATTTTTCGTTGGATTATTTTTATTGAGTGCCATTAAAATAAAAGAGATGCATTTCTGCAATTTTGTCTGACTTTTATCTTTGAGACTCTCTTTGATATTAAAGCAGTACATTTTGTGTAGTAAAGTCTGCAATGTTTAGAAATGCCTTTAATGAAATTACGGGTAGGTTGGGAGATAGGTACTTGCCTACTTAACATCAGAATGCATGCCGGTGTTTTTTTTTTACTTACTTTATTTATGTTTACAAAATTTTGAATTTTTTCAATCCTTGCATTTATTTTCCTACTTCTTTTTTAAATTATCAACGCATTGATTCTGACTTAGAAATTATGTTAAAATCGTTTCTAAATCTATCAGATCGTGTCGTGTGATTGTCAACGAAAAATGTTGGAAATTCATTGACGAGAACATTGACACGAAATTTTGGGTCATTAGTTTTTTTTTTTAATTATAAAACAATTAACGAAATGATTTGATAGATTTTTGAAAAATAATAGGTATTTAATTTTAAGGAATACTTAGTATCGCGAAATTGAATTCAAAGTAAACTGTTTTTCTTTTTAGTTAAATATTCAATGCTATTCAATGCAATTTTATTTATATTTAGAGAAAAAATTGCTGTCTTTTTATTGCCTGTGTTTTTTTTTTTACACTTATGACGCAAAACATTTCCTTGTTGTTTTTTTTACTTAATTTTTTTCTAAAAAAAAAATGGGATGAAATTTTAAATATTTAATAATATAAACTTTAAACCAAAATTTCAGAAAAAATCGCTTACCCGTTTTCAAAATACAGTAGAATCTCGGAAACATGAAAAGTTCTATAAGATGAACAATTCGAAAAGATGAACGGCTCTGTATCTGTTCCTCTTTCTGAGATTCTACTGTATTGAATTTTCAAAAAAAAAGTTAGATTTTATTAAGATACATATATATGTACCTAGTAGAAAAATGTGTATGTCAAGTACCGACATTTTAGCGGCTAAAACAACGATTCAAAAATCTATGTTAGACAATCGGCTAAAACGCTTAAGTACCAGGTTTGAAAAAAATCGGTTCAGCGTTTAGGCTGTATGTGTTTTCTTTGGTTTTTAATATTTGTTTTTTTTTTTCATTTTAAGTCAATTTTTTTAGAATTGTTCCCCATACACATTTTTTCCGAATTATCCCAGAAATATTTTGCACGAATAAGAGGACAACCACGAATCATCAACGAATGACTGTAATGCCATCTTGTGTAAAATAGAATTAGGTGGTTATCCAATATAACCACCTACTACCTAGGGAAATTTAACTTACCTAATTTACAGACAAGTCTTACTTTGAGAAGGAAATTTCTCAAAACTTTTGCCAGAACCTTCAGGAAGTGACTAGACTATGAAGAAAGGAATAATGGTTAAAGAAGGTACGGCGAAGACTACAATGACGCAGAGTTTATGAGCATTTTGGGCGTTTTAATTTTTTTTTTTATTATTAAGTGCTGAAGTCAAAGACAACGAATTCGCTGCGTTAAAATATTTCTTTTAGCTTAAAAACAATTTGAAGCCGTCTGTAGAGCAATTTTTTTTTTAATGTTCAATTGTATACTTGGCCAAGATTACCTTGAATTTGACCCACGCCATGGGTGCCAATGAAAACGACACCCCTTTTGGGGCCCTCTGTCCTTTTTGAACAGTTTTAAAAATGGGATCGGAAGATCTCTACATTAATGAAGAAACTTTCAAAATCAATAGAGCGTTCCTTTAAAACCCAAATAAGCAGGTGGGGCATAACATCACTGTGTACCGGAGACCCTACTCATTTCAAAGGTCACAATATCCGATGATGCATTGCCGCCCTGCCATAAATCGTCAATCAAGAAGTCAATCTCGTGTACGGCGGTACAAGTTCAAAACCTCCGAATGTCCTATCGCCAACTCCTCCACAAATATTTTCATTTTCTAGTGCGTCTACATGTTGACTTTTAAGCTATTTAAAATAACAGGAGCAGCATGGTAAGAGAAACTCCCTCACCACAAACAAAAATGTCATTTAAGAATTATCAGACCTCATATCGTTGTTTATTTTTTTATTTTTTTTTTTGCTGCAATGTCTGCACTATCCTTTCAAATACTATTTAGAGCGACTTGTGATGTATGTGAAACAAAAGCCGATGGGTCAGTTCTCCAGTTAAATAGTTTACAAACTCACCTTAGGTTTATATATATATATATTTTTTTAGTTAATATCAAAAAAAAAATAAAATAATAAAAGTATAAACTCAGAAACACTCTCACATTGATGAAATTGATATGACAGTATAGAGATTCTAAGGACATGACACTAATGTTTATGTTTTTGTGTGTAATTGCACACTCATATTTTTTTTCGGTCTAATAATTGCTTGCTTCTTACAATCCTGACTTTCGCAGGACGAAAAGTAGATATATATTCTATATATTGTGTGGCCCCCACCCCCCTAACCCTCACACTTAAAAAGGTTTCTAAAATATTCAAGTAGAAGAGCGCAATAAAAAGACGCCCCGAAGGCGAAAAGGAGACTACTAAAGTTTATTGACGATATGACTGACATAAATCAGGACTTCGCAGTCAGGACAGGACGAGAAGAGACCTCTTGCTCTTCTGCCAATTTGTTTGTGAGAGTATGTGTGTGTGTGTGTAAGTATGTGTGTATATATATTATTATTATTATTACGATTATTGTTATTACTCGTTGCCGTGTTTGGTTTATGTGCCACGGCATAGATAAATTTCACGTCGAAGTAGTAACGGGTAATTGTTGTACAGTCCTTCGCAGAGTCGACGTCGTCATTCTAGTCATATTCTTCTTCTTCTTTTCTTCGTCGTCATATAGTCATACTTTATCCACAGAACAAACAAGAAAACAAATAAATTAGTCCGAAAGAAGAGTCCTGCGTAGTTGTTTTATTCTACATTTTCAGACTAACGCTTTGGGCAGCTTTACTAGTTCATATAATCTGAAGTTAAAGTTCCTCGTAGGTGGAACGAGAGGAGGGGGTGGGGTGAGTCAGGAAAAATGTTTGACAAACTAAGATCTCTGATGTCTTGCTGGTGAGCGATCTTCGTAAGAAGTTATTATTGAAAAGCTGTTGATTAAAATAAAAAAAGAGAGGGTGATTAGACAGAGCCCTGTGGAACACTAGCTTGTTGGATGCCAAATTTGAAACAGCCTAACACAAAGTTGAGGTAAACGGTTCGAAAGATAATTTTAAAGGAAATGAGTGTTCGAATCCCAGGCCCCAGACAAGGAACGAAAAACATTCTATTTCAAGACCAAGCTATAGAGGATGACAGAGTCCTTAGCAGTCCAGTGGTGAATTTCGTTCTGAAGCATTTCCAAAAAAAAAAACCGAAAACTTTCCCAAAACCAATACATCTGCTTAAAATTTTGTTAAAATGGCTTTTGTTCTGTGTATTAAATATCCTTGTTTTTTGTTTTTGATAATATAGAGAGCACCGCATAGCATTTCAAAGGTGTACGTCTCTTTCGTCTAGTGGTGGTATGGCTAGTTGGCGGTGTTGGCCAGTTTGGTGCAAATTTATTTCCTCCCCCACACACACCTCCAAGTTCAGTTGAGAGTTGCATTCCATTGCTACCGTTATCTTTTAATGAAAAGAATGAAGGAAAAGAATATAACAACACAGACAAAAAAATATAAATGAGGAAAACAAAGAAAAGGATATAATTTAAGAGTTGTGGTATAAGTAGAGTTGTTGTAGATATCTATTAGAAAGAAAACGCTTATGGGTTGAAAGGAGCAGTATTCTTTGTTGTTTTTTTTTCCTCTTCCCTGATGGACAACCAACGACGACCGACGACGCAGTTGAGGGGAAAAGTTACATAAAGAAATAAGGCAAAACTCTTTTGGTTTTGGAGGTGTGCTAGGCTAATTTATGTGACTGGGGTGAAATGTAAGGAATTGAAGAGTACTAAGGATACTATCGAATGATTTATATTAAACGATGGGCTAAGGAATTTCCCTTTGCTGTGTAGATTTCAGTCGATAAGCAGTGATTGTACTCATGATGAACTGAAACATTCTAAAAAAAAAAAAA
This sequence comes from Philhelius pedissequus, assembly GCA_910595825.1. Lineage (NCBI taxonomy): Eukaryota > Metazoa > Arthropoda > Insecta > Diptera > Syrphidae > Philhelius > Philhelius pedissequus. The sequence continues at coordinate 243,513,528 of OU343161.1, read as the reverse complement.
AATTATGTATAAAAGCGGCTTTTTAGAACAAAATTGCACAGGAATCATAAGTACTTTGACAATTATTCCAAATCAATCTTATCTTATGGCGCTTTGAAAAGTACACCATTAATTTATCTAACTATTCGAGTGTCCAGTTTGACTTACGAGTAACTTATAATGATGACTTAACCAAATATCAGACATATCGCAATATCCTTCCGCCACTTCCTATCATCTACTTTATGATAGCATGTGGGTGTAATAATCTTAAGATGTCACATCCAACATCTTAATGTAGTGTGGTTCGCAACATCGCACCCACACGGCTTTAAAGGCGCCCGCATTGACATTCAACAGGCGTATAGACTCCTTTCCCAAGGGCCATCAATTCGATTCGAGTATTTTCCCTTTAAAAATTGTTGAAAATAAATATAAGTTTCAATTCTAAAGTTATACAAATCCTGACCTGATTATATAATTTTTCACTTTGATCTCTTGATTCACATTGCCTTTTGGCAAAAAATACAATATATCAACTTCAACCGCCTAGATATCGAAGGACTTCGAACGAATATTTATAAGACAGATACTCTACTAACAACAAAATTGAGGAAGCCATGGGACTTACCAAATCCAACGGCCTGGATAAGTAGACGAAGGCGAAATAAGAATAGATACCGGCATATTCCCGAAGAGATATAATTAAATTGTGTGAGCAACAACAGTGATTATGGAAGTCCCTGCAAAGGAGCCAGAAAGGGTAATGTCTTATGAAATTATTACTTGATGAGAATCCTGTCAGTGATCTCCAGTCAACCCTAACGGGGGTACAAACAAATTCTATGGAGCTGTCAAACCGAACGACATCTGACGTGACCCGACATCTGACGTAACCCGACATCTGACGTAACCCGATATCTGGCGTGATCCGACATACATATGCCATGTTTGTCCGTTTTGTGGATTTCATAGATGAGTGCAGATATGTATATATCTGAATTTGTGTGTATTCGCGGAGTATTTTTTTTGTTGGTGCGTGTTGTGGCTTCTCATTCCTGCATAAATTGTGTGTATTCAACGAGAAATTGTTTTTTTGTTGCTTTGTTTTTGTTTTTTTTTTTCGTTCAATTTTTTTTTGTAGATTCGTTATGGACTCGCATAGATTAATTTAGTAGGTATATGCATTGTGTGTATTTGACGAAGAATTTTTTTATTGGTTCGTTTTGTTGATAAGATTAGATTAGTGCGTACTGTGTGTATTTGACGGCGGTGATTTTGTTTTTGTTTGTTTTGTTGATGCTCATACATTAGTATATATTTTGCTGTGTTAATGTGTGTGTCGCCAGTGATTCAGGTTATATTCTTCGTAGATTTATATATACGGAGTAGTATGTACCTAATGCATGTAATGTAAAATTGCTGAACCTTTAATCAAAGTTCGAACGAGTGACGCAACGGTGACGTTTGTACATTTGGAATATAGGGTCCTTATGGGCGGACTTGCATGGGCCTTGACAATGCTGGTAAACAACCGAAGAACCATACCAACAACAGACTGTATGTATGGGGCGTCGGAAATCATAACCTTTGAGAAGCTTATTCTTAATATGTCCGAACTAAGTGACCAAGCAAACTTGCTTTGAAATTCCAGGAAAAATGGTTCCAATCTTTCAATTTGGATCCTATCGCAGACTTCTTTAATTTTTCTTTTTTTCTGTAAATCCTAGAAGTCCAACTCTTCGCCAATCTACTGGCATGTCATCACACCAATCAACCCCTTCAATATGCCATAGCAACAAGAATATGAACTCTCCCCTATCAAATATGCTTCCAAATTGACGTCTGACGCCTGACCCAAACTGACTTTTGTATATCTAAAGTCTACCCAACCTACATAATAAGCACACCCAATCAATCAATGGAAAAAGCTTGTCAGTCATGGTGCAAGTCGAAATTGTCTTAAAGGCTTCTCACCTTCACCCTTTAGATATAATCTTCCCACGCCACATCGTATAGTGATCAATATGTCTAGGAAAACATAATTTAAGTATAATAAAATGCTTTATCGAACGCAAACCTACCCAAAACAACAACAAACACAAAACCTTCCAAACTTATTTACCAATCAATCAAAGGAGTCTATTCCTGTCTGCATGTCATAGTACTTTGTATAAACATCCAGACTTCGAGACACGCATGAAACTAAGAATCAAGTTTCATGCCACACCCAAGTCGGCAAATCATCATGATGATGCCTGACGTTATAGCAAAAAAAGGGTTGAAAATATTAAAAAAAAAACGTGTCAATCAAAACTGGCAATTTACTGACTCTGCTTTTAAATTGGCACAAAAAAAAAACATACCGAACAAAAGGCGACAAAGAATAAAACTCTTAATCAAGAAGACTTCGCTAATGAGTAATTGAATTACACGACACACACACCCACACATACACACTGTCAACCATCTTTTCGAATATTCATCTGTTTGGATTTGGTTTGGAACAAAAGCCACTCTAACCTCAATTTTCCATCCGCCCACAAATCTCCTATGTTCTATACCAAAAAGGACACACATAGAATTCAAAAAAAAACCCCGAAGAAAACATCCCTAGACATAAACCACAAGCTTCGTGTGCTGCATCGACATTCTGGAATTAAGAACAAAGAAAAAGCACAAAACAAAGAATCCAACACAATCCTGTGAGGATAAAACAGGATTAAGGACTGTGAGTAGAAGCAGAACACAAAAAAAAACAATAATTTCGAAAACGAGGAAGGTCCTTGTCATCAATCAGAGCTCCTCGGTGTATCCATCAAATGCTTCAATTCGCTTATTAAATGATTCGATTTGGGTTGTCAGCCATTCCGGATAAACCCTTGAACCTTCAACCCGTTTTTGTTTGGTTTAGCGAGAGACGTATAGGCAGTAGAGACACACTGGGTTTGTGTATGATGAAAAAAAAACGTTCAACAGGGGGGATGGGTGGAAAGTCCTTATGCATACAGGAATTCGTATTCGTATAGCAAAGTGACAGTTATGCGTCGGGTTGTTTTTTATTTTTTTTTTTTAAATCGATACAAAAAAACTAGATAAAGGACATTAAGTCCAGGAAACCTTAATTGTAACTCGGATTGACAGTTTCAGTTAAGACTCAATGTCGTGTCATTTTTTGTATCCTTCACACATACATATACATATATAAACTAACATCCATCCAAATGAGGAAACAGAGAAAAATTTGTGGTAAATGAAGTGGACCATAAATGGAGAGTGTCCTTTTCATCTTTTCCATTACAAATTGTCATTTGATGTTTGGGGCTTTTCATCTGAATCTAGATGGAACACCAATAGTCATCCATTAAACTCTGTTAGTTATATATAAACATTGTGACCTCCACTCCGTTAACCATCATCCACGACAAAACACTCATTTCATCTGTCACCCCTCTTAGAGCTACATAAACACTAAGAAAAAGTGTAAAACAAAAATAAGGAAAAGAATCTCAAAGTACTCACAAACAGGACTCAAATACAAAACGAGGTTACGACGACCAAGTCGATATAGAAACCAGAGATATAGGTGGAGCCACTATCATCCTGTTTCGGTGTGACAGCGATTGTCTGTTTGCCTTGTTGTTATGACCGACATATGTGTGTAGGATTTGACATTTAAACGGATCGCTGTTCTATGATGTCAGTGTGTGGTGGTAGTAGGTATGTTAGTGATGGCAAGGACCTGCAAGATGGAGTTATTGTGTGGTGGCATAAAGAGAGGTTGCAGAAATTCCAAGTTCCGCAAATATAACAGAGGAATCATTTGTGATGATGGAATTATGGTCGGTTGGAAAGAGTTTGTTCTGTATGGTGAGATGAGTTCCACATCATCACAAGCGATATGTATTGTTTTGTATCCGCTTAATGTTACTTCTTATACGTCACGTTTTTTTTATTGTTTTCTTTGTCCCTTGAAATAGTTTAATAGGAAGAATACTAGGAATGCAAGAAAGGGTCGAGATGATGGCAAAAAACACACTGATGAAGTTTACTTTACAATACTGTTGTAGTAATGGTGTGGTATTTTGGTGGCAGCTCGAAGAGGTATTTCAGGAAAGGTTATTATTTCGTCATGAGAAAAAGGACTCGTCATGCAAGGAGGGAGAAAGTCTTTAAGGGCAGTCTGTTTGTGCTGGAAATAATATAAGATGCGTTTTATTATGAAAATATTAGAAGCATTCAAAAATCTTTGAAGTATCTGACCTCTTGCAAAATAAGCAATTCAGTTTTTCAATTATAAAACAATAAACTGATTGGTCGTCCAATTTTTATTTCTATCAACAATTAAACGATTAACAAACCATGCATTTGTCATAGACTAATTCTTCAAATTTTACCTGGAAAACTTTTATAACTTTTATAAACTTTAGCATTGGAGTAACTCAGGGTAGCCACTAAGGGCCTAATCTGTTTATTCTTTTCAAATTGTCATTAAATATGAACCTACGAGGGTGCTCCGAAAAGTACTTACCCTCACGGCTCGATGGTGATAGTATTGCAAGAGAGATTTACTACTATCTAGACGGATACTGTCAACATTTCACCCGAATCGGACTCGTAGTTTTGTTTTGACAACGTGTGGAAGCCAGCTTGTCCGCGAATTTTAGAAAATTGGAAAAATAGCAATATAGGTCGGTGATTCCATCCTTGCTTTTTTATGGGAAATCCCGCAGCGAAATCAAAGATCATTTGGATGCCGTGTACGGTGACTCTTCTCCTCCGATGGCGACTCCGAAACGTGTCGCCACGGCTAAATTGGTTGAATTGCACTACGAACTGCTGTCTCATCTACCGTATTCTCCAGATTTGGCACCGTGCTACTTTTTTTGTTTTGTTTCCAAACTTGAAAAAATCACCGGGCAGAAATTTGATGCAAATGAGGAGGTCATCGCCGCCACGGAGGCCTAAGTTGGAGTCTGGATAAAGTGTATCGCGCTTAAAGGTGACTATGTTGAGATGTAAATCGCAACTTTTCCAAAATTTTTGTTTTTCTTTTATAGACTAGGTAAGTACTTATCGGACCGCCATCCCCTCGCATCTCCCTCTTCGGCCCATATGGTTAAATTTACTTTCCAATAAATGCACTTTCTCGATTATTAGGCTTTGCAACAAGTAATATTTTATCCATAATATCTTGCTTGAATCGGACCTGTAGACAACAAAAAAAAAAAATAATACGAAATAAAAATTATTCACCCACTCCCATGCCATTCGTATATATTGTTTATAGGTAAGTATTCCCAAAAGTAATGTCCGATAAATATGAAGAACAAAAAATATAAAACAGAAATCAACTATTTCGCCCCCGCTCACAATACCTTTGCAGCTGTATAGCTATTAAAGAATCCCCCTGTATAAGGTAGTTCCTATACTATATATACCCTCCAGTTCACCTTCAATTCGTCATAAAGTATTTTCACAAACAAAAGGGCAAAACGCTTCCCATTACCATTTCACACTCTCCGCCAACAAATTAAGTCAAATGAACCCCGCCAACGAGAATACCCATCGCCCTCTTGGGTCCCTAGGTGTAGTATAGATCGTAAACCAAGACTATATACGACCAAAAAGTACCCCTCTAAAAGCTATGATGTTGTATAGCCCAACTCGTTCGTGTCTTCAACGTGATGGTTACAGGGTTGGATCATTCAAATCTAAATCAGCCCTTATCGCTCCCTCGACAACACGTATCACTCACATTTTAGTCCCGTTTTGTTTTTATGTTTTTCCATATTTTCTACGTGTGTAATGGAGGTAACACATATTCCCGCTCCCCTCCTCCACCCTCTACATCGCATTTCGCCCCATCACAATTCAAAGGGAAGTGAAATCATCGTTGCTGCTCGTACAGCATCTTTCTTTAACCTGTAAAGAGTAAGGAGGGAAGGGGGTGGGCTTGGGGTTTGAGTATTGGACGACGAACCTGGTGCGGGTTAGCCTGTCTTTGTTTTTTTTTTTATATTTTGTGCGGAGTGTAAATTATTCAGTAAACGAGGCATTGTAGTAAATTTTGATGAAATGGTTGAAACGGTACACCGAAGGTTTTCATTTTCGTTTACCTCCATCACCCCCGCTCGACTGGTATAAAGGTACACATAACGTATAACCAACCTCAGCCTTTGATACTCCTTTCTAATTTAAGGATTCGAATACGAAACGAGTCATTTTTATTTTTTTATTTTTTTTTTTGGAGAGAATGAGTTTTGGGTGGTCGCACAATTCGATGCTGCCATATGGATAAAAGGAGGACTGGTATGAATTGGGGTTGTTATTGCTCTGGGCTGAAGATATACGAGCTTTGTGCGTGTGTGTAGTTATCTGGAACTATTTGTTGTTGTATATTGTCGCTGGGTTTTGACAGAAACGTCGTATAAGCAAAATATTGACGAGAGTTTATTTTTGTAAAAAAAAAAGACAGCGCTGTCGTCTTTGGTTTTATTTTTTTTTTAAATAACTAAATGAATATTTTTTGTATTATGGAGCAAGTTAAAATGAGCCCATAGAGGGCTCTATAGTAGGAGTTTATTTATTTTTTTTGTCAATTTTTTATTTGAAGAAATTCTCAAATTCACATACTACCAATTTCACTCGAAATGAAATGTTTGACCACATGGATTTTAAGTGGTTCCTGCTGTTAAATACAGAAAAATGTTTAAATATATCTTTCTTATTAATAAACGCCGAACAACTGCGAGACAACAGTAAAATGTCTGTTAACTTAATACCTTATTTAAAAATAATAGCGATATCCGTTTAAGGAAAAATCTTCAGCGTTTTTAAGCAGATTTTGATTGATTCAAAAAATAGTACCTAATTGTCACACACGTAACAAAATGTTGTTAAAGAACTGAATAAAAACAAAATTCAAAATAAGAAGCGTCATAAAATTTAAATTTTTTATGTTGTGCCTATTTTTATAAGTAATTTTGAGTCTTGTGTCACAAACGTGACAAATTAGTAATTATTTCATAGCTGAATACATATGTACTTATGTTTTTAAGTTATTGTTTGTTGATTCTAGATATGAAATTTATAATACAGAGGTATAATTCTAAGCAATTCAATTTAAAAGTAAATTTTGGAATGTGAAATTTGGCAACTTCTTAGTGATAGAATCCACAAGAAAAGGGGGTGCACAATTATTATACAGTACACTTCTATGACAATAATTTAGCAGTTTAATATTGCTGTTTTTAATATTCTTTTAATTAATGAAAAACTACTCAGTCACATGCGTAACATTAATGTGTCACATCCGTAAAAATTTCAAATTAAAATGTTAGATAGTTGTTACAGCGTTGCTTCTCATTTCTAAACTGAAAATGAAAATCAACTATTAGAAATTTATTTGTAGAAAAATGGGAAATATTCCTAGATGTCCCATTTTCAAATTACCATATTTTTAAGGTCACAACCGTAACACAACAGCATACTAATTTATTTAAACATATCATGTGAGTTATACAAGATGCAAGTGGAATAGGGCTTCAACCAACTTGGCTTGTGAAACTTAAGAAATCTTGGAAGCTATTGTGGAGCCTTGTTGGTTGATACACTAGACAGTAGCGCCATCTAGTGTAAAAGTAATAGTGTGACTCCCAACAATGACTAAGTATAATATTTTATAGAGTAAAGGGCGTTTTCCTTATGGTCGGATAACTATAAATTGGCAACACTGTTTTTATTGGCAGTCGATTTGACAATTCTTAGTTATTTTGAGGTTAGTTTGATTCAGTAATCTATCGAGATGTAGACAAATGCCCAGCCCTGTAGATTACTCCAAACATTAATTCCATAAAATTCTCTGTGAAGTTAGGCCAATTTTATGACATTAGAAATATTTGTCTGCGTTTCAGTACAATTTTAAGTATATGCTTATGAAAAGAAAAACACTCTTTACCTAAAAAAAAAAAAGTCGTCAAAGGTCTAATTCAATGTTTATTTTACTTCATTTTAGGATAATTACGAAAATTTTGTAAAGTGGAACCATATAGTACTCAAAATAGTACTTTCCACATCATTGGTGCCATGCGAAGAAGTATTCCATTCCTCATTCGTCTGAGATCTGATATCTCTACCTTCCTCTTCCCAAATAATTTTGGCAGTCTCCTTGTATTTTTTACTCGTCTCGTTGACTCCAAAAAAAGGTGACTGTGATTTGGAAAAGCGGCACGCTTTACATATTTTTTAATAATTAATTTATCGTAGTCGAGGTTCACTTGTGTTTTTTTTTTATTATTATTATTTGTTAGAATATTTTTGCTGTATGCTACCTTGTGCGAGACAGTAAAGAAAATTCTTTTTCAATTTTAAATATTCCCTAAGGATGTATGGGGATTGTTTTTTTTTGTCCAATACAATTCACATTGTTGCGCATTCAGCTATTACGCATGTTGATGTGTTTTGTACGTTGTGATGGTTTTCCATCAGATTTTTCTATGATATATATGAGGGCGTTGGATAGGGGTAGAGGAATAATTTCAACGTCTAATTTCTATATATTGTTAATTTTATATCGCCTTTAGGCCAAATTCAAATACCTCTCTGAACGTAAAAAAAAACTCACAACTGAAGTTGTTATTATTTTTAAATTTAAGTTCAGTCTCACATTTGGATAATCTATGCTCGCAAACCATTGTTTTTGAAATCCGAGAAAAATATAATTACTCTGTCACTACACTCAAAATAAATTGTTCAACTTCAAAAAATAACCTTAAAACTAAACGTTCCTTTCACATGCAGAAGATACAAAATTGTAAAAGTATCTAGATACATAATATGTAAATGTACTGTTTGAAACTTTAAACTTTCACTAACAATCAAACAAAATTATTTCCACAATTTTAAAATAAATCGCGGAATAAGACTGGCAGTTACATTGGATTTTAATTTCAAATAAATTATATCCTTTTTTGTTTTTGAGTTAAAGGTACATACAAGTCCCGGAGGCATTTGTAATTCCAAAATAGAAAAATAAACTAATTATGTATAGTACCTGTGCTGGCAAAAGACATCACAGCAATCATTACCAGGGCCGCAGCAAATTAAAAAACAAAATAGGCTCCCGATTTTAATTTTTATTAGAAATCAGGGAATATTTGGAAAATATAAAAACAATTCTAACTTTAAAAGGCGGTTTGTTTTATTTTTGTTCGCTTTTTCTCACACAATCCTTCAAAAAAATTAAATTTTATCACCTTTATTGTCAAACGCAGCCGTTTATCTTCTTTTTTCGAATCCTATTGGTTTTATTCTCACAAAAAAAGAAAACCGATGCACATTTTTGCATTCCGAAGAGATATCACATATAACACACTATCTATCCTTTGTGGAGCAAAAAGTAACAAAAATTAAACGGAAGCTCCATACCTGTCACTCAAAAATTGCTGTCAAATCGTCTACCAGCAGCAGCACCCCCATATGATAAGAATCACATGCAGTTTGACAGTATACATGTCAGGATGTTAGCATTGGAATCAGTGACAGTTAACCAAAAAATAATACAAAAAAAAAATAATGTCCTTGCTGCAAGTATACGAGAATATACCAAAAAAAATCTTGCTATGCGTTTGTTGTTTTTTCAGCAATTTTTCGTAACACAGGGCTTGTTGCGGTGAGATTTTGAAGTTTTCTGTGTTTTTTTTTGTTCGTTCTGTTTGGTTCGCTCTAGGCTCAATATGACATATCCCGTCGATGCTTGCGATGCAATTGTCATTTGAAATCCTACTTCTTTGACAGGCTTTTCGTAACCGCTTGTGCATTGTGTATGTAAAAATGGACGAAGGGAGGGAAGGGATGATATCAAAATGCATTTTCATTGTCTCTATCGGTGGTTTATACTAGACGAAGAGGGTATTGTTTTTTTTTTCTGATTTATATTTGAGAACTGTCAGGTATTTGGGTGGAGTTTTGGACACACAAATTTTTACAAAGAAAAATGACATGTCATTTTTTCGAACAAAAAAAACAAAAACAAAATATAATTTCAAATGATAAGCTTGTTGTTCGTGACTTGTTAAATAGTGTTTGTTAGGCTTAATCTAATTTTTTTCCAGTTTCTAGATTTTAATTTCAGTTTCATAATGATGGAAATTAGTTATGCTACACATTAGTTCTGGGACAAAAATGGCAGAACCTTCATATACAAACATAGAATTCTATATCGGCAACTTCATACTTTTTAATTAAATGTTGAGTACAAAGTTTTGGAACCAAAAAAAATTATAATTGGAAAAGAAGAAATATTCTTTTTTAATTACAATTTTTTTTAATATAAAAATTTTTGAAAACACAGTTTTCAATTTAAGAAAAATTAAATAGTTAAATTAAAAAATTAATTTTTAAAACATTTTTAGAAAAAAAAATTGAAACGCCATTTTGAAGATATTATTAATATACATACATACAAAATTCAAATTTAAAAAAAAAATCAGTGGCTGGTGTGTAAAAAATCGATTTTTCAAAAAAAAAAAAAATTGTTTAATTTTTAAAAATCGAAAATCTATGTTTTTGAAAATTTAAATATGCAGTTTGTTTAACACTTTTAGTGAGCATTTGCATAACAAAATAATTTTAATCGGTTCATCTAATAACGGGTTTTCCAATAAGAGGTGTTATTTTGAATAGCCCGCTATTTCGGTAGCTGTCACTTTTGAAGCTGTCATTTTTTGACATTTGACAAGTAGAAACTACGCTATTAATAAAAATGGAACGATACACGCTTCAACAACGCATTGAAATTATTAAAATTCACTATAAAAATGGTGAAAATTTGGCAGAGACGGTTCGTAAAACTAAAACATTTTTGGGTCGTCGTGAAGCACCTTGTCGGACCGCAAGACAGAAATTGGTGGACAAATTCGAGATGTTGGGACAAGTTAGTGATGTGAAGAATAAAACCCGTGCACGTCGCTCAAGAACAACTGAGAATATTGCTGTTGTAGCCCAAAGTGTTGAAGAAAACCCAGGTTTGTCCATTCCTCGTCGTTCTTTGGAATTAGGCATTCCACAAACGTCATTACACCGTATTTTGCATAAAGACTTGGGTCTTAAGGCTTATAAAGTTCAGTTAACACAAGAACTCAAGCCGGCTGATCATCAACAACGTCGTGTCTTTGCTGATTGGGTCCTTGAAATGCATGAAAATGAACCGGAATTTAATCGAAAAATCATCTTGACTGATGAGGCCCATTTCCACCTCGGAGGCTACGTCAACAAGCAAAACTGTCGCATCTGCGGCTCGGAAAACCCAAGAGTTATTGTTGAAAAGCCTCTCCATCCTCAACGCGTGACTGTTTGGTGCGGTTTATGGTCCCGCGGGGTCATTGGACCTTACTTTTTCGAAAATGAGGCTGGAGCAACAGTTACGGTCATTGGATTGCGCTATCGAGAGATGATTAATGATTTTTTATGGCCTGAATTGGATGGTATTGATCTGGACAACGTTTACTTTCAACAAGACGGCGCTACGTGCCACACAAGCAATGAAACCATCGATCTTTTACGGGAAAAGTTTCCGGACCGTGTTATCTCTCGAAGAGGTGATCACAATTGGCCACCGAGATCTTGTGATTTAACACCTTGCGACTTCTTCCTTTGGGGCCACGTGAAAGATAAGGTCTACGCCAACAGCCCAGCGTCGATTCAAGACCTCAAAGATGAAATTCGTGAGGCTATCGAGGACATAGGGCAGCCACTTTGCGATTTGGTTATGGAAAATTTCATGAAAAGGATATGGTCCTGTAAGCGTGGTCTTGGCGGCCATTTGGCTGATGTTGTGTTCCATTATTAACGGCATACCTTCCTCTTTATAATGAAATAAACATCCGATCATTTATCTCCAAAAATGCCATTTTTCTTTGAATATCAAAATAACACCTCTTATTGGAAAGTTAGAGATTCAAAAGTATAAAATATGGGAAGTGCTGTTAGTAAGTACTTAAAATAAAATATAGATTTTACTTAAAAGTCAACTGCACTAATTTAAGAAATCACACATTATTTTATCAAAATTCTTGGCCCCGTTTTCGAAAAATTCATTTTTTAACGGTTTGTATGGGAGGGTACCGTTGTGTTTTTTATTTTAGGAAAATAGTTTTTTTTAGCTATTCAATATAATGCCAAAAAAACTACCAAATCTAAAGTATCGTAAAAACCGATTGAATCGTTTTCGAAATTTTGTGTTTAAAAAAAACCAAAAATGTTTTCAAAAATTTTTGCTTACATTAGTGTTAAAAGTTCATGGAGCTTCTGCAAAAAAAAAAATCAAAAAAATAAAGTGAACTGTTTTCCAGAAAATAAAAAACCTACAAAATGTTTCAACTAGAGGTAGGTTCCAAAAATTACCAGTTTCAAAAAAAAAAAAAAAAAATTACCAAAAAGTGCCCTTTCCCTTCATAATTGAAAAGATTTTATTTAATAAAAACCTTTGGAGCCGATTTTGAGAAAAAATAATAGTTTTCTTTTTGACAAAAAAAAATACAAAAATCTTAAAAAAGATAAAAAAGCAACAACAATATGTACCAAGTTTGAAGCAAATACATCCAACCGTTTAGGCTGTGGACTCGAGGACAGACAGACATGCGGAATTGTCGGACCCACTTTTTTGCCCTCGTTATCATTGTAATGTCAAGTTGGATCAAAATCTCGAGTTCGATATTTTGTTTACTGATCCATAACTTGCCATAGTACCCCACACCTATACATCGCAAGTAAAAAATAAAGTTTCGGAACTCAAATTTTTGATATTCAGAATTTTAAATTTTTAATAATTTGTGTCTATTGGATTTTAAGTAATAAGAGTTCAGAAATATCTTCCGAATTATGTTTAACATTTTTAAAATCGGGTAGATGTTAATTTTTGAAAGCATACGATTTTCGGAAAAATAATCGAGATTTTTGGAAAACTAATTTTTAAGATTACAACCCTTTTTCCTTCTTCTTTTTTTAGTTGTAGACATTCAAATTTAAATGTAAAAATACTTATATTACTTGCTGTTCGAAAATTGTATATTTCAAGATGCTGTAACCTTTAAATCTTGATAAATAAAAATTTAGAAAAAAAAACGATTTCAAAAATACAGTATTTTCGAAGTAATGAAAGAGTTTGGTTCAATGAATTCCTGAAATTTTGTTTTATAATCTAAGTTTAGAGTTGATTGAAATATCCTGAAATTTGACATACCTTAATATGAATTAAAAAAAAATTACTTAAAATTGGTTAAATACTTGAAAAATACCTGCCTTGTTATAATTTTCCTTAATTTTTGTTTTAAGTTTTTTTTTAGAATTTTATTTTCGGAAATGTATAGGTTTTAAAAAACTCGAATATTTTTAAGTTTCTGGATGTTGAATTTTAACACAATATTTTGTTCTAATATTGCGAAATCAGTAATATTTTTGGAGTTTTATAATTAAAAAAACAGTTTTTCTGAACTATAAGATTTCAAAAACTCGATATTTTTCAATTTTAGTTCTTAGTAATCTACGAATTATGTTAAACGAAATATTGAATAAATATGAAATCTTGGCAATTTTATTTTACAAACAGAATTTTGGATTTGAAGTTTAATTCAATTTCCTGAATTTTGTATATTTTTTTTTTTTGAAGTGAAAAACGTCGAAATACTGACTTGGAAACAAATTATTAAAAGAAATATTTTTAATGCCTGGAAATTTCAAATTTCAAACTCATGTATTTGAAAATTCAAACTTATCTAATTTTTAGAAAAAATATTATTTTGTTTATGAAAGAATGAATTTTGGAAATATCATTTTAATTCTTGAATTTTTCGATATTTAATGTTTGAAATAGTTACACGAGTTTTCAAGTATTTTAAAAACTTTTATTAAAAAATATATTTTTTATTTGTGTTTTCCCCAATGTTGGAAAGAGTTTGAACATGCAATTTCTGAATTTAGAGTTTGAGCAGTCAAATTTCTTGCATCCCTTCTATATTTTTGAATAAAAAAAAAAAAAATCCAATTCCGAAATAAGTCAACAATGAAATCACTTCCACTTACCCTGCACTGCGACAATGCTTGGTGTTTAAGCTATTTTGGTTACCATTAATGTGTGTAGTTGCCGGTGATGTAGTATCTACGCCTCCACGGTTAAACGTCACATCATCACCAGGAACAGTTGGTGGAAAATCATCATCATTCCCATCACCATAGACATAACCATCATGCGAATCAATCAACGTGGACGGCATTCTTGAACTGAAGTTAATTGGGGTGGTTCTGTTTGTGATGGTGGTGGTGACGCAAACATCATTCTCCGAAACAACACTACCACTGACGACTACGGTGTTGATGGGGGAAGAGGAGGCTCTTGTAATGTTGTCGTTGATACCATTCTCGGTGTCGCTGTCATTTCGACTAAAATTCATTGTCATAGTTGAAGCCGCCGCCGCCTTCACTAGCATCGTCGACAATGTCGACGTCGCCATTGTCGTTCTTGCTGATGAAGCTTCCAGATCTGATGATTTCAATTGCTTCGGATAGATGATGTAGGAGGCACCTCCTAAGGGCTGCGACAACAACTGCAATTGCTCTGTACTGGTGCCGGCTACAGGTGGTTGGCTACTATCCTTTGCCCTGAGTAATCCTTCGTCTGGCATTGATGGTGATGTTGACAATGATGCTGATGAAAACGGCCTCAGACGCGTTAGTCCTTGGGGAGAAATGGGCGATCCTTTGATGCTGATGCTCTTTTCCGAATCCAACGCATCAGATGATGCTGATGGGGTGATGGTTCCGGCGGCGATTGCTTCATTTGGTGATGAACTCCTGTCTGATGGTGGAGAAATAATCCTTTTATCCTTTTCAACTACAACCAACGCCATCGTAGTCGTCGTCCTCGTCGTCGGAGTGGATGGAAGTATTCGTGGTGATGATGGCGATGTTAAATATGATGATGATGCATTTGCATTTGTATCCTGTGGTCCTTCTTCATCAGCATTTTCTGAATCTGAAAACGAAAGAAACAAAAATGAGTAATGGTCCGATTAGCTTAGTATTATATTTCAAAAAAAAAAAAATTATTTTCTGCAGCGCAGGCGTATTCTCAGAGACTCTCAAGACGTATTCCCAGACTTGAGTTCAGACCTGCACGCAGGGCAAAATATATTAACGAATCAAATTGAAAGATGTCAGTTATTAATGTGATCGCATTTGGAGCGTTAATGGTCAATTCAACATGTGACAGATGTGCGTAATTCATTTGGATGTTTGCTGGATGAAAAAATCCTGGAATTCATGGACTTACGCGCGGACAAACATCCATCGCAGCGACGCGACGAAGCGTAACCAGATGGCTTGAGCATGAACAGAGTATTGTGTGTCCGGTTTTTGGCTTTCTGAAGAGATATTTGCGTGAGCGGATGCATTTATCAAAGCAACCAAACCGCGCAGTGAATGGAGGAGATTTAGGGCTGGCGGAAGAGATTTTTTACTTTAAATTCGTTATAGGGTAAATATGATTAATTTATAAAAAAATGCTATAAATGAAATCGACCTCAGAATTTTTCGAACGCAGTATTTTCGAGATTTTACAGACGTAGGCCCAAAAGACTACAGGCAGAAGATTTCGCAATAAAAGTTTGAAGATCAGAGTGAATTTTTGGACAAAGGTTAGAAGGGGATAAAGAACATTAATGCATTAGTTGCCTTATCCAGGACTGACCACCATACCAAAAATGCGTACGTAAGAATCGGCCTTATTATAGCTTTGCATACTCGTATCTAATGCTTCTAATGAACTAGGAGGCCATATTTTTTTTCCAAAAATTCGACTACTCATATTTATGTTGCTTTCAGTTTAGCTTGTGATCAATTACCCAAGGAAGATATTTTTCTGATGCTAGTATCTGTTATCTTCAGTGGTGTACCGTTCATGGATGGAAATTCCGTCTTAAGTGGGTTGTCTTAGTCCACAGCTTCACACAATTATAT
The DNA here is from genome assembly GCA_910595825.1 of Philhelius pedissequus. Taxonomy (NCBI): domain Eukaryota; kingdom Metazoa; phylum Arthropoda; class Insecta; order Diptera; family Syrphidae; genus Philhelius; species Philhelius pedissequus. The sequence goes on along the minus strand of OU343161.1, from coordinate 243,497,535 downwards.
TCATGGAAATGGCCCCATGCCTTATATCCATGTCATCGGTGTACCATTATTTGCTGATTTATCTTCTTATCAGTCAATCAATCAAAATCGAAGAAATTTTACATAAAGTAATTTTTTTTAAATATGAAAATAACCAAACCAATCATACATCACCCTAAATCAAAATAAATCCTACATCACACAATTCATTGCCGTATTACAATTGCATTTTGTAATTTCCGCCCGATAAGCCTCCCAACTCATCATCCCAAATGTAAGACGATCTCATCTGGCCGAAGAAATCTTTTGACTAAATCAGAGATTTTGTTAAGCGCGCGACAGCCGACCGACGCGCGAAAAAAAAGGTGGGAACACACCATACCATACCCATATAGCTTTCTGCATTTTGACCGATGACGCTTCCAAACATTTCAATGCTTGCTGCTCGCAGCCATCAGGCTTTTGCTAAAGCGTATCTTACGAGGGCGTGATTTCGATCGTTTGTCAATGTCTTCTCAGTTCGTTGGGTCTGCCGGAGAAGATTCGAGCGACATGGGTCATCAAAGCTAATGACAACTCTGCAGTGTACGCGGCTTAGAACGTGATTGGGATTGCTTCTGAGTAACTAGTTGTTGTTGTTAATTCTTGTACTGATGATCTCTCTCTCTCTCTCTCTCTCTGGTCAACCGATTTATTGTTGAATGGCCATTTGGGCAGCACAGTGTCTGTATATATACAATGACATGGTGGATAGGCTTACACTGGTTCTAGAAAAGATCACTTCTGCCTCCTGCCAAATGACGACGCTGGATCGCTGACAATGATGCTTCTCATGGAAGCGAACCAAATTTATTCAACATCTGCATGTTGTGCCCGGCTGCATCAATAGTATAGAGTGCTGCTGATGCAGGACGTAAGTGCATATACAATTTATGACCCTGTCGAGACAATGCCATATCGGATTCTATAAACGTTTTTGGACAAAATGAAGTCGCGGTTGATGCGCTTGGCCATTTGGCTATAAGACCAAAAGACAAAGATGGAGGAGGATATACTACAAACGTACATATGTATATAATAATATGCGAATGGAGATGCGGTTGAAGGTTTTTATACCTATTTGTTGGCCAGGAAGGACATTATTGGTAGTTAGTATCTTTGATTGTATAAGAAATTGGTCTATATCTACGTAAATATATATATTTTTTTAACAGTCAAACTAGCACTACACTTGCAGAGAATTGTAGGTCTTGGAACATTCACATTTTTAGATTGCCTAGGCTATATGGAGAGCCAAACATTTAGCTGTCAATTTGCTTGTCGAAATGAGCAGCTATGTGTTGCTCTTACACACTAGGTAGGGCAAAAGTTTTCACCCTATGAGGAGAAGCTATAATTTTTTTTTCTAAATGGTAACAATTGCCAGTTCTTTAATTCAACATTTATGTAAGGTAAACAGATACTCATTAAATATACTTCAATAAGCAATGAAAGGAAAGGCTCCTAAAGAACGGGGAATAATTAGATTCTATTGACATTTGCCGCCATTTGCAAAAAATTATAGCATCGTCCGAAAGGGTGACGACTTTGACGCCACCTTGTACTTTAAATATTTGCCAAAAAATCTGCAAACTAAAAAAAAAAACTCAAATAACTTAATATTGTCTTTTTAACGGAAGGCTTTTAAGCTGAGTCTAAAGTCCTAGATGTCTAATAAGACAGTTTAATCTGATTTTCAAAATGGATACAGTTGTTCACTATTTTTGACATGATTTGAAATTTTTGTTTCGAATAAGTAGACATGATTTGTTTAACCAGGAGCACTGCAAGTATATTACGTCGATAGGTGTACCACAGGAATGCATTTTAAGTTCGCTACTATTTACTTATTCATTGAATATGGTTTTATATCTTGTCTACTAGTTGATAAGAGTCAAATATAAGAATTCCTTTAGGAATCAACGTAGATTTCCAAATCAATGTTGGTGTACCCCAAGGAAGTGCCCTGGGACCACTACTTTTTATTCAGTTTAGCTTGAAAGTTAAATATTTAATCTAAAAGTAAATTAATTTTTTCTGTCATCATAAGTGTGGATCGTACATCTTTTTAACGAGCTCTTGATGAAATCTACTAAAATTGGCAAAACTGAATACGGCTAGTCAAAGACTGAGCTAGCTAGAAAAACTTGTTAGATGAGATCAAATTATGTGCAAATAGTTCGATAATACCCCAGGTCTTGTCAGTACTTCATAGTTTTGAATTTCAAACATCAAGTGTATATCCAATCGATTAGCCAATAACGTCAGTTTAATAAAATCTAAAACGGATTCAATCGACGAAGTGAGGAAGCAAGAGAGATATATAGAGAAAGAGATCTTAATCTTTTCACTTTACTTATTTCTTCCACAAATCACCTATAAGAACTTATTGGTGCAGTGCACCCGGCCCGGCTTCATTGATTGCCGGCCCCAATATAAATTGTTGTTACTAAAATATCTCTTACCCCATCTATGGAATATATCTAGCTAACTACCTATCTACACTACTTGCCAGCTACCGAGTTCATGGTTGTATAAGATTAGATATATAGCTATACAGACGCTACTGATAAAACAAACAATGAAGTGCACTAACAAAAAAAAAATCGGACAGTACTGTCTCTTTGACCATAAATAGAGGCCAAAGAAAATCGTAACATATTCCATAAATGCATGCAGTCCGCAGACAAGACTATAGGCTAGGCTATACTATATGTAGCTACTATACACTAACTGGTATACATTTTGTGGTCAAGTGAATTGTATTTACTGTGTGCATATAGTCTTTTGGGTTTTCAACTAAACTCTCGCACTCTTGTGCCACCTAAAAGCTGTAACTCTTGAAGTTTGAATAAATTTTATGAACGACTTTTGGCGAGGCTGCGGACGTGTCACGATTTTACTGCCACAAAAATGATGTAAGAATGAAAATCTTGCCAGCAGGGTGGAGCGGTCTAAATGTGTGTGTAGTGTGCCTACCTGTGCTCTTACAACCAAAACAGGTACTTCTAAGATTTCAGAATGCGTTATATATCTTTGGTCAACTTTACCTAGTGGTGGACCATTTTTTATTAATAAAGAAGGTGAACTATTGTATGTACGCTACTTTTTTTTAAATATTTTTTTGAACGCAATATTTTATAATATATATATTTTATTTTATTATATAACTATTTCAAGATAATGAGATAGAGAAATGGAATAGAAAGTAACAGGAGATACCGATACAGAATTATTTGGAATGTCTAAATTCGTGAAGTACATCTAAAGAACAAATATCTATGAGTGATTCATCAGCTTAAGAAATGTTTTGAATGTGAAAAGAAGCTTCTTAATGACCGGCAATACGGCTTTCGTAGCAATAGGTCCACTGGTGATTTGACCAAAATGCATTGACAGAGTTTTGTTTCAAGCTTTCTTATACCGAAAATTCGTGCATTTGGTAGAAATGAATCGCTTCTTCGCTGAATTCGAAATTACTTTTGATATCATTCAATTCAAGCTGTATTCGATGTTTTCATAACATATAATATGATGGTGTGCCACAGGGTTGAGCTTTGTTTCCTACTCTTTTTATCATTTTATTCAACTATTTGTTATCCGGAAATTTAATCTATTAAACTGTTGTTGCTTGCTTGCCCACCGTCTTTGGCATTCGTTCATAAATTCATCTCTTTCTTAGAATATGGTACTATACACCATTTCCAAATAGGAAATATAAAACAACGAGAGATTTAGTGCCCCCAATGCACTATCCGTAAGTCACGCTTGCATCGAAGAAATCGTTCAGCTTTTAGGTCACAATATTTGTGTCACAAATTCAAATTCAATATTCAGCCTAGAATAATTCAGCTTAGCTTTTATTCTTTTTTCGAAGATACAAGAGATTCTGCTATAATCTTTCAATCTTACATTCGCTCAAAGTTCTTAAAACGCATTTGAGTCTTTTGTATAGAATTCAAAATAAATTAAGTCTTTCGAACAGAATGAAACTACCTTTTAATTCCCAACTAACATTTCAGCTTCGCTAAAGCTTCGATAAGTCGATTTAGCTTCGATAAAGTAAGTAGAGTTAGGCTTTCCTAAACACAAAATTTATTCATTATGTGCAATTTTGTATATTTTATTCTTCTTCTAAAAGGAAGATACTTCTGGGTTTTGATTTCGGTGCTTTTTCTAAAAATCAATTTCAGAAAGTCTTATCGAAGAATTAACGAAGTTGTTCAAATTCACCCCCTAATATGTTTGCCAGAAGCTTTATACGGAAGTAAAGCTTGGAAAATTTTACACTTCTACAAGCCTTATACCAGTCCAAATTTTAAGAATCTACCCGTTCTTGGTAAACAATTGTTAGCCGATTATTGTAGCTTAAGGATACCAGTTTGTTGTAAATTTAACTTGTTCTTCCAGTGTACCTAAGCTTTGAAGTTTATGAATAAAAAAGTTAAGTTTAATCATTAAAATTTATATTATATAACTTAAAAAAAAAAACATTTTTTTCATTTTTTTAGGCAAGCTATGACGGTATTAGATTTTACAAAGTTGTGCCATTCGATCATTTGGTTTTTTAGCAATTTGATGCCTTTTCTGTTTAAAGTAAATTTTGTTATTCATGTGATAAAACTGGCCTTAAGTCTCGACTGAATCCCTCATAATCATAAAGAAACCTCGCAAATACCAACTCTAAACCCACCTTTGCTACTTTCAAACTCCATGAGTCTTCAAGATTCTACTCACACCAATCCAATAAATATTACTTTTTTTCTCAAAAAAAAAAAACAAAAAAAAGCGAATGCATGTGAGAGGGAGAAGAATGAAAATCACACTCAGGGGTATGCTTTGCTCTTAATTCACATGGATATTCCATCAAAAAAAAGGTTAAGATATAAGGAAGAGTGACTATGATTTTTTTCGAACCACCTCATGTGGCAAATCCTTTTTGTCTTCTTTTCGTTCATACGGATTTTCGTCCATTTCTTTATAGGACATCTCTTCAAGGTGTATCATCATTTCTGATCGAAATGCTCATCGACTGCGTAACCTAAAGTAAGTGTTGTGTCATTCTTTTGAAATTTTTCACTAAAAACCAAAAAAAAAAAGGAAATCCTTTGGCATTAATCTTAATTCACCTTCAATGCCCCCAGAAGGATTGTGCATGCATTGGCTTTTTCTATATAAGATCTGAGAGAGAGAGGTTCAGTAAGTACATATACCTAACGTTGTCTAGAATGGAGTGAGAGGTATTATATTATATAGCTGGCTTATTATTTTGTCCATCATCATCATCATTGTCCATAAGCATGACGATTCCCTAGAGGCATAGGAATCCTACGTTTCACTCAATCGGTTTGGGAATTAACCCTTTTAGTCTAACCTATCCCCACTACAATATCGCACAACCACATATCCTACGTTGACTGAATCCTGTCGTCGTTAATTTCTGGTGTCTTCTCTACCTTTCAAAGCGAAAGTTACGAAGAATCGTTTTTTCCGTCTTTTTTTTGTTGGCGACTGACATAATAATAGAGCTTTAACAAGGCATGCTACCCCCTTCACATACCTACACTTTGCCAGTTACCACCCGACACCCCTTTCATGTCAAATCACATTTTCGATTCTCGCTTTGCTGACCATTGTGTTATCCTTAGTGTTTCATTCGTTTTATAGAATCTTCAAAATGTCCTTCTAGGTTCTGGTTCTGGTCTTGCCTATCTCCCGTTCGTCTTTGCAAAATCTTTTGTTCTTGACGTTCACATTTCTTGTCTTTAATTATAAAAAAAAATTAAAATATAAAAAAACTGTGACCGCACTAATTAGCCTCAAAGGGAGTTTCGTTTCATTTTCCGTTATCTCTTGGTCCTTATCCTGGATACTGCTTTGCCCCCCATACCTACCCCACACACTATACCCTCTTTTACGCCAGTCTTGTTTAGTTCGCGGTAATGTCTTGTCCATGTCTGTCCCATTTGGACAGAGGACAAGCAGAAGGAGTAGGAGTTGATTTCTAAAAAAAAAAAGGGAGAGAAAAAAAGTATTTGAATAGAGTTGCCAGTATGCTATTACAGAAAATAAATTTCAATATTCACATCTAAGTCCTATGGTATGAAATTTCGAGTTTCTTAGAAAATGATTTTTAAGTTTAGAAAGTAATTGTTAAGGGTGTCTTTGAATTTCTTTTAAGTGGAAGGTTTAAAGCCTAAAGTTTTGGTTTAGAATATATTTTAAAAGAAACAATTTCACGAGTAGGGTATAGAAAAAATAAAAAGATTTTCATATTGAACCGGGGGCAACTCTGTTAGTTTTCAACAATGACATTACCAGTGCCAAATGTGGCGCTTCAAAAACCACCACTAACCACCCTGTTTCTCCTTTTGCTATAAGGTCGTTTGTCCTCTGCTGGAAATCAGTTAAAATCTGGATTGAAGTGGAAATTTGAACAAGAAGAACCAGAAGCAGATAGACGGAAAAGACAAGAGACTTCTCATTGTCACTGGTTTTATACACACATACAAACATATATACATTAAGTATCGTCCCATATGTAATTTTGTATTTATTTTTGAATTGGGATATAAAAGGATATGGGGGAAATAGTTGAAGTCCTTATTTTTTGTATTCTTCTGATATGTCTCCCCATATATAGGATTCCAATGCAATTGGCTAATTGATTTCCATTCTCAAAGTCATCAGTGACCATTATCATTGTGTTGTTTATCGATAAAATGAAGCGAACGACGAAACACAAGGAGATAATGTTGTGAGCGTTACGACAAAAGGTCGGAGCGTAGACACACATACTAAAAAATGTACAAGGAAAAAAAAATCAGTTCAAACAATAGAATATTTCACTATTGTTTGGATTGACAGATTGAATCGAAGATGAAGCTTATTGTACATTCCAACTAAGATTTCAATTTCAAAATTGATTATTTTAGCTTTTATTAAAGTTCATTTTTACATTTTTTCACGATTCAATAGAATTTTCAAACGATATCTAAAAATAAACACTGAAATACTTCGGACCCACTAAAGACTCGGAAGAGCTTCCTCAATGGTCTACTAATACAAGCTTTAACGAAGTTTTCATTTTAAGTTCTAACTTATGTTTCAATTAAAAAAAAAAAGATTATAAAGTAGGAAGAGAAAGCCATACAATTATTTGAAGCCACTGAAAAGCTTCGTAAATGATTTGTTAAAGGTCTAAGGCAAGATTTAACGAAATTAAATTCGAACATATGTTTTAATTTTTTAAAAGAAACTATATAGAAGGGACAGGAAGCCATAAAAAGCTTCGTTAAGGGTCGAATTGGAACCTTATGAAATGTTCGGGTACTTATATGTCAATTTTAAAACATAACCTCTATAATAGCAAGCTATGGAAGCTATTCTTATATCATTTCGTACAAATATTTGATTTAATATTTTGAAAAACTAAAAACATTTCTCTATGGACATTAAATAATCTTATCACGCCCAGTTAATATGCCACGGAATCAGGCAATTCTTCAACAACTTTGAAGCGCGTGAGTTGCAGTTAAAAGGTATTTGGTATTTAAACAAACATTATTTCGAAAATATTTAGGAAATAACTTCCAAAGCGCTTTAAACTTCAATGCACTTATATTTGGATGTTCCCTGCTTTTAATATCGCCAAAATAGCTGACTTCTAAAGTAAGGAGTTATCGAAGTGAAGATCTTCAAAAGATTGAAGTGACTATAATGTTCTGTTATCGGCGTCTCTGAATCACATTTTACTATGCTCGCTCTATAAATGTGCTAATTTATTAATAATCTATCAATGGAAGTTTCATAAAGCTAACACCTAAGGTGTCTCTCTCACATAATTTATATGTATTCTAGTCCGCTAGGCTACAAGCTTGCCGTAACCGCTCTCTACATTGATTTACTAATAATATTTAAAAGGTATAGATTCAAGTTATTTTTTCTTATAAAAGGTGCGTTAAAGAGAAATCATGCAATAACCGTTTCGAAGGTGAGCGGATATTATTTCAATAATGAGTTATTAATGCAAGCTTTAGAGAGATATATGCTTCTCATCAGTTTCTCTGACGTTCACGTTTATTAAAAATGAAATTTATATGATGTTCATCACATATAAGAAACATGAAGGAATAAAAAGATATTTCGTGATAATATTCTAAAGACATATTGCTTTGAATGAATGCTGAAAGAAGCTCTGTAGAAGTCAATACATGCCACTTCCTAATCATTCCTTCTTCTTCCAGTTAAATCCTAAAAATACTTTCTAGGTGGGCACGATATCAAAAAAACAAATACATTTTTTTTTTACTTTGAAACAAATTTGTAATAAAAGACGAGTACAACAATCATGATGACCCCCCAATGACCCCGGCTAAGTTTGCTGAATCTGCAATTATACGAAACGACTTCAAAACCAATATGTCTAGCATTTAAAGAAACAAAAAATGAGATCAAATAGTTCAACTGAATCACAGCTCAGCAATTAGTAGTTTTCTCGTCTAGTTGTCGAAATGTTCTCACTGTCGACTTTTTTTTGTATTGTCATTGAAAATTGAATCACGAATGAGTGGTTCAGTTTTTGGTCAGGTAGTTGTCACCACTGCAATAACACCACCACCAAATCTTCCAATATTCGTTCTTTCGGAATTCCTTCTCCTTTCAATGATTACTTTGTCAAAGGAAACTAAAATTAACGGAGCAAGAGAACATCAAATGATGTCCGTCTTACCCGTACTCAAAGATTTTTGTTAATTTTTGATAGAATTCCATGCTGAGTCATACATACACTTACATATAGACGCCAAGGATTCTGCCACAAGGAGCAGAAAGAACTAGAAGCAATCAGAGAACTTTTTCTTCTTCCGACGGACAATCAGTTGCACTCTGTCGAACAAAACACGTGATGTTGGTGATGAGTTTAATGTTTTTTTTTTTTTTTTTAATTTCTTTTCTATAGTTTTGGCCTTAATTCGTCTTTTTTTCTATCAAAAGGATTTCATGGGTTTGAGTTGTGATGTTTCCTTTCACGACATTTTTTTTAAATCAGCTCAGCGCAGTGCATACAACCAATGCAAACAAAGTCAGTCGATAATATGGTAGAACACAATCGTGGAATTTCTTCACGATTAGTTTTCATATATTGTCGTTGTATGCAGTTGTTGTGGCAGTTTAAGTGCGGGGAGGGGGGAGCGAAGTAAAAATCAGGAAGAAGGATAAAAGGTTGTCGGTCGGTTCGGCTCCTGCGATGTCGAGGAATCTCTCATAAAATGTTTTAATTGAAGCATCTTTCAATTTTCTTTATTTCTCTTGTTGACCTAAAGACTCGAACCATCTGTGATGTGAGACAAAAAAAATACACTGGAAGAAAATGTATGTAATAAAATTTTTTTTAAGAACAAAATGTTAGTTAATGTCAAACAAAGACTGTAATATTCATTTTCCATTTCATAAATTGTGACTATAATTATGATTTGATTTGATCTTTTTTTTTTCAAAACAAAAAGTATAGGTCCCAAGTGACTACCTTGTTAAAGAGATCGAAAAACTTTTAGTAACTTTCGTTTTGAGAATAGGGATGAAATAGAAGAATGATAATACATGGAAAATGTGAGAGCTTTATAAGAGGGTTAACACATTTTGTAAGACATATTGCGAGTAAACTATAAGAACGTGGAGGTAAAAATCTGTCATTTTGCTATCTGAAACTTAAGAGTACTTGAAGGCAATTTTTCGAGAAACTAAAAAATGTTTGGTCCTGCAGTTGACTTGCTTAGGAATATTAGATACAATGGGAAAGCCCTTTGGCTGAGACACTCTTAGATGTGAAGAATTCTTTTTTTTTTTACTGAATTTCGATGCACTGCCTTGAGGACGGAACGAATTTTTAATTACATTATTTAAGATCTTGAGGTTTCTATTTCATTGTTGGCGTTTCGAACTTAATTATTTTTTATTTAACCTCAAACTTTTTTAGTATTTATTAAAATAGTTATTGATCTTAAAAATTTAAAATTTAATTTTAATTAAACAAAATTAATAATACAAATTTACCATTTTCTTTCATTTCAGGTATGTACCACTTTATTTTGTCCTCTTTTGGGTAAGTTCTATTACTCATGTATATTAAGCATTTACTTCAATTAATTTAATTTAATTTTAAATTTATTAAATTTACAATTTAAATATATCTTCAATATCTTAAAATTTACACAAAAAAAAACCCATCTTTAAAAAAAATGTTTAATTCAAAATTCTTAAATTTAACATCTCATTCTAATGTTTTACCATTATGTAACCTTCTCACTCCTACATACTCTGACTACTATAAGTTAATATTACCTCAACGTATGTAGATAGAAAGGTGAAAATACAATACAGTTTAACTAATGGACAATATTCACAAGCTTCTCAAAAAAATAAAAAAAAACAAAAAGAACCTAGACAAGGTAGTTTTGCTTTTAAATACATACGAAATGCATCAACCACAGACCATCATCATTATCATCAACATCATCATCAGCAGTAGCATCATCTAACCAAAAAGCACCATCAGAGACGCCATTTTACAGACAGACAGACAAGCACACATCACATCAAAATATTTTATTTCGAAACGAAAGGAAAGCCATTTTCGAGTTTTAAGTGCGAAAAAGCCGTTATACCTTACCTTTTCCCTATCGTTCGTTATAGTTACCTAGGTATAGGTAAAGGTATAGATATATAGGAAATAGCACCATCGACCATTATTTTTAACGGTTATTTTCGTCGAGTAATTACAGTTGAAACCATAAAATAAAATGTGATTGTACAAGAAGATGAAGGAGTCGAAAAAGGAAATAGGAAGTATATTACTATACCTCTTGTATAAGGAATGAGATCTAGTGAAGTCAGTGTTTCATATCCTTATGGTCTTGATGGTCATCCATGTCCGATATATACCTTTATACATATACAATATCCCGAAAGCAAATAAGGAGTTAAGATTATTTGATCTTTCTTCTCTCCCGTGAGGGTGTTTTATTATGTTCTTTAATGTATGTCTGCTTTTTTTATTTTTTTCCTTCAAGACTCCAAGGGATGAGGAATAATTACGGAAAATCCTTCCAATGCTCATAGTGGTTTTTTTTTGTATGTTTACTAGAAATGTATTTGTTAGTAAAAAACGTTTCAGAAATATTGCTCGAAATGTTGAGGAAATGTACATAGTGATGCTTTAAAAGCTTTGAATGTGGATTTCTAAGTTGGAGATACATTATCCAAGGCAGCGCATACTTTATTTATTCTGATTTTTAGATACAGATCCGTTCCGCTATTTGGGGATAATAGAATACTTCCGGTGTAATGGTATTGTTCGACTTCTTCGATTTGCGTCTCCTGCAAATTAACAATCTGATGGGTGTAGTATATTTATGGACCCGTTTTCCTGCAGTGTTTGCCACATCCATTTAAGCCTTTAATAGATTGGATTTCGCCAGCAGAAAAGGATTGGCGATATGACATCCTCTTGTCTCTCGCCGTGGAGAAGATTGAAAGAGTCGGATATCTGCCAATTATACAAACCATCAAATCATTCTTCCTGATGAACTCTTTAATATTGAAAATTATTTTTGGAGGAATTCTTTTTTCAAGAATTAGCTCGATATGCATTCTCGGTGAAATCGATCAAAAGCCTGAAGATTGAAATTCCGTAGAATTGTTCGAAAATGATAGACAGTATGTTAATATGATCGTCGACATACAAACAATCGATAACTGCGGATGTCAGCTTGATGCTTCTTGAGTGTAGACTAGATTGTTACTTTTTCCGGCTCCAGAATGATAGTTGCCATTGGTTTTGGAAATACAGAAAAAATGGTACTGCCACGTCAATTATTGTAATTTTTTGCCATCATAAGAATCACTCCATCGCTCACCTTTGCGGAGAGGTTTCGTTTTCCCAAGCTGTGATGTCACGGGCTCCAGGAATTCAGCTGATTTTTTATACGGTGCAGTTGCTTTGTTGTTTTTTAGGAGATTTATCCAATTTTGAAAACTCGCTACCTAGAGTCTCTAGGAATTTCGCTTAGCTGGGACACTTAACAGTCTGTTTGGTGAAATCTTCATTCACAAGGGCACAAAATTTCTTCTTTTATTTGCATAGTTGATCCTCAATTGATACCAAAAAATGTGCTATCCAAATCTATTACAAAATGATTGGTGATAATTTTTCCCGACAACTTCTTTAAATGTCTTGTACAGTTTTCTGGTATTTCTTCTTCTTGCAGCGTTTTGCCCATGTTCTGTATGGCCATCGTAGTGTACTTGTACTGTACAAATTCACAAAATGATCAAAACTAAATTTTATTGAAATTTGAACAGGACAACGTCTAGGCGGGTCAGCTAATACACAAATAAAAAATGAATCTGCTAATTTTTGTATAAATATTTTGTGACATACCATAGGCTCAAAATAGTAAATAAAAACGGACTTTAATTCACATAGAAGATTTATCTTTAATTTATATATTTAATAAAATTTTGAAAGAAAATTTCTTAAAATTTAATTCGACAACAAAACGTTTAAGAACAATTAATGATTTCTTCAAAAACATCATCCTATCCACTTTCCTATTAAAAAATAAAGGATTAGAAGATGCAAAAACCAACAACAGCGGAAGTGAAGATGCTCCAATAGCGCTAAGAGCTGAAAAAGCGTATGTTTGCCGTTGGCGACAACTTTTCTTCTCCACCACTCCTAAGATCTTTCTTGCTTTCCATCCAAATGCAAAACCATGAAGAAACTGATTCGAGATGAAGGAAATTTGCTTGTAATCTCGTAATTAAAATCATCCCCTTTGGCTAATTAAAAAATCCTTAAAGTTTTTACATTTGGCTTCTTTTGTTCGAAAGATGTGTTATATACATATGTATCTACAGCATAGGTACTTAGATAATTTATAGAAGCAAGACTTGTTTTCTGGTGGGCCGAACGGTGGCGCGCGGGTTGTGTAATTTTTTTTTTTTTCGAAATGAACTTAGCTTTTGGCGAAGGTACATTTTCTATCTTTTACGCATACAGAATAAGTCAGTTTTTGAAAGGAAGGCATATAGCTTGAATTATCTATATATGTACGTAAGTCAGTACATATTTCTCTCTATACATATAAATGGATAGATAGATGGGTTTAAGAAGAAAAGAAAGGAAGTTTCCGCGATGATTTCTTAATTGTTAGCGAAATGAAGGAATTACTTCCCTTTTCTTCCATTCTTCCATTTTTGCTAAAATTTCTGGTAGAAGAATTTGAAATGAGTTTTTTTCCTTTTTTATTAAGAATTGAGGTGTGAAAGAATTAAAGGCGTTTTACTTTTCAGTTTCATTTGCAACTATTTGAGGTAAGAATTTTCTGAAAGAGGTGATGAATTTTGTATTAAGTATCTCAAGCAAATTTGATCAAAGTGCTAATTATTTATGTTTTTAGGATTCTGAGTATATAAAAGGATCTCTTAGAATTCAATGACAAAAACTAACATTTTTGTAAAGATGTATTCTCAAAAACGTGTTTTTTTGACAAATAATTATTACTAAATCTCGTTTTTGAAAATATACGATAAGAAACTCGTTTTTGAAAACGTTTCAGATTTTTTTTGGTAAAATTCCCAGGTAATAATTTCTAAAAGTATAGTTACTTAGTACTAAATCTTGGTTTTGAAAATATACGATACAAAACTCGCTTTTGAAAACGTTTTCCGAGTTTTTATTAGTAAAATTCCCAGATAATAATTTCTAAAAGTATAGTTGTATAAATGTATTCTCAAAAACGTGATTTCTGACAAATATTTAATACTAAATCTCGTTTTTAAAAATATACGATAAAAAACTCGTTTCTGAAAACGTTTTCCGAGTAAAATTCCCAGGAAATAATTTTAAAAAGTATAATTTTAACAAAAAAAAATTATAGATATTACTTGTGGCTAATTTATTTATTGAAAACGAGGAAAATCTTAAATTTTTTGTAAAAACAAAGTTTTTTATTATTTATTTTAAACCATGGAAATAACGTTTTTAAAATTACGTTCAAATATCTGACTTAAATCCCAAAACTCGTTTTTACTTGCGATATACATTAGTTGAATGAGACTGATAGCAGGACAATACTGAGGCTGAGTTATGATTTCGAGTTGCACGAGACCGCAAGAACTAATTTCATACTTTCGTTTTTAATCTTTGTTAGGCTTAAAGTCTTTAAGCAAAATGACGATATTATTTTTGGAAATCTTCTAAATATTAAAGCGGGAAATACTAGTATGAAATCCTTAAGAAGCTTTTCAGTTTTTGTATAGTTTTAAGATGAAACTGTTTCATAAATTTCCTCGTCAATTTTCCCCTTCGAATTTGTTAGTTTGGAACACTTACTACTTAAATGGTAAAACTGAGCTTCCGTGTATATAACTTTCTCCCTGCCGATGGGTGGTATTACCCCTGCCCCACTTTAACTATACCCATCAAATTTCACATCCAAATCAACTCTCTTCCCTTGTGAAGAACAAAACCTCTTGAAATTCATTCAGCATCCTGAATCCATCGTTCCTTTGCTTTGATCTCTTTCTCATCCTCATTTATGTATAAGAAGAAATCTTCATATATTTGAGAAATCGCGCGGCGAAAGCGTTCATACTCGCAGGCATTTTACTCAAACTTTATTTTCCCTTACACATGAATATACCTACGAACCTATAAACGTGCTCTTTTCATCGCTCGCTATGCGGCGCGCTGGTTGATATGTCCTTAGGCCTTAACCATCGAGTGACATGCAAATTCTCTGTTTTTGGTCTTGTGAGCGAGTCAGTCAGGGCGACAAGAAAATTAAAAAAAAATATCCTTCCTTGAAGACGTCTTCCGCAGAATGGTAGGACGATGCGTAGATATAGAACAAACGAGCCCACATAAAATGGAAGAATCCTGCGGGACTTGAAATTTTTGGCAGACTTTTATAAGGAAGTAGTTGTTGCACTTTTTTTTGTTTTGCCTTCTGTACACACACATATTGAATATGACTTGAGGAATGAAAATTTTTCACTTCGGACAATTGGGATTCCTACTTCTTTCGTAGAAATCTTGTTCCTCCTCTTGCTTGAGTCATTTTTTTGTTCCTCCAACGGTTTATAAGGACTAATTAATTATTAAGAAGAAGATTTCGTCAGTGGGTGCTGATTATGTTCGTCTGTTTGAGCGCATTCTTTTGTTGCTTCTTTTTTTTTGTTTAAGTAGGTATTGGGGCAGAATTTTCTTTTGAAAAAGTTGGACAAAAAAGTTAAAAAAGAATGGTCTGGAATTTGACTGTCATCTTAGGAATTGTACTATGAAATTCAAATTACAAAACTGACACCTAAGGAGATGAGGTAAATAGTCTTTTGAAAAGTTAAAATTTCGGAGTCTTTAAATAGCTCATTTTGATCACAACAGTAGCGACTTATTCAACATCTTGTCAGACTTGTCATCTAGACTTTAAGGCAGCCTTTGATAGACAAATACATTTAGACGAAAGAAGATAAAAAAAATCAGTCAGGTGTTCATAGTGTGTATAATTAACACTTTTGATCGTTGCTAAACTTCCAATTAAAATCTGACATTATATCGGTAAATTTATCTTTAAAATGGCCGATTTTGTGCCTCACGTTTTGTACTCTATCAAAATTGCAGCAATCAAGTTGAAAACAAGACGAATTGATGTTGTCAAAGTTCCACGAATATTGCATAATAATTCTGCACCACTGTGTCTTGTTGTCTAAAAGCTTTATTGGCCAAGTAGAGTTGTTGTGTTGGTCGTCATTCGGTGGTTTAAATTAATAGACAGCTTCTCAGACACCGCAAATGGCCAATCATAAATAAAATCTCAAGACCTCTTGTATATAGAGAGATACACGGAGAGTCCAAAAAGTAGGTAGGTAGAGATACTTTGTGTTGGGGTTTTGGTAGGTTGGTAGGTATAGGCTGCTAATTTGCACTGTCAGATGATTTAAAGCGTTTTTATTGTCTGCCACAAAAGTCACGCATCGGTCAATTTGCAAACAGTCGGTGGTAAAAAGAGATGGCAAGACAAAACAGGACAACTTGCAATTTTGGCCGACCAGCGTTCGACTGACACGACGACGCAACGGACGGTTGCAATTGCTAGCGATAAATAACCGTCATTTGCAGTGCACTGCATCACACTATGGTGTAATAACATTAAAATATTTGAGCCACTTTGCGCCAGACTCGGGATACAGTAGGGTGTTTGACTTTAATAATATGACTGTTATAATATTTCTATAAAGTAGTTAAAAAATTATAGTGTATAATCTAAAATTCTGTACAGAATTTCGGAACATCATCTTAAAGAATGAAGCGAACTTTAAACCGAACAATAATACCGTTGACTTACATGTCAGAATTAAGGTAAAAATTCGAAATCAAAGATTTTTCATAAAATTAAAATTGTAGAAATTTATTATTCTGTCCTAAAAAAATACTAATACAAGAATTGCTTATCAGCCAAAAATTATTTGTTTGAAAAATTTTAGACTCGATTTTTTTAAAAAATATTTTGTTGTCTATGAAATTTATGACGAGCCAAAATTTCATATTTTTAACAATTAGTTTATTACTATTAATACAGTGAAATGTTCAAGGCACTTGGCGGAGCTTAAATGAAAATGGACGAATTTTCACATTTTTGTTAAACAAAATTCGAGTTTTTTTGAATTTTTTTTTTACATATATAAAAATATTTAAATATTTAATTTTAGACAACTAAGATTTTTGAAGTCACACTAATCTTCTATTAAATCGCAGACTTTTGAATATTTCAAAATTTTGTACAGAAACTATTCGAATTCAAAGTTCACTTTCAGAATTTTGGTCATTCAAAATGATGATGATTGAAAAGTTTTGGATTTCTAAAATTTCTTATAGACCTATTTTCTACAAAAAAAATCTACCAGCCCAGTTTTTTGGTTTAAGACCCCACTGTATGGCGCACCATCCATTAAAAAAAAATACACTAAGCTAGAGGCAACTTGCTGCGCAGATGGATGAAGAGCGATATGAGACACTATGAAGCCGGGATTGAGACGACGCGACGTGTGGGTGGACAAATAATTTACTGGTAGTTGAGGGTGTTTTTTTTGTGAATGTCGGCTTGCACATAGTTTCTTGGGATACCTTATGGCCATGGAGCACAAGGAAGATATTTTAGTCACACAGAGATCGACTCCTATTAGTGTGCCATTCTTTGGTTTTGACACTTGTATATGGTGCAGGATAAGTGTGGCTTTTGACATCGTATTTCATTTGGATGATTTGGTACTTAAAGTTCGCTTGAATCGGCAAATCGTGAGTTGGACATTTTGGTTGTTGATGTATGTCATGGTAGACATTTAATAAATTACCTTTACTGTAAGCCAAAGTGGTAAAATGTTTTGGCACAATTGTGATGATTCGGATAGGAGGTGTGTTGAAATGATTGTTTTTTTTTAGTCGGCGCCCACTTGGCTATTAGATGGAGAAAACATGCGGTTGTTTCCGGTTTGAATGTACGTACTCAAAGCTATTTCCATCCAATAGATAAGTTTCTTTCATTTCTCAGAACTTTGGCTGTGGCATGAAAATTCTTGCCAGCAACCAACAGATATGATCTTCTGCAACAAGTTGCAGATAATTTCTGTGAAAACAAAGTTGCTTGATTTGCTTGCAACTATGTATTTAGGAAGAAGCTGTATGTAACAGATTCCCATGTGAGTTGCCTGCCTTAGAGAAATTAAATAATCGTAAAAGACGATACCAAAATGTACGTTTTCATTTTTGGGGTCACAATTAAAAATATTTGTGTTATTGTAACCCTACAAAGGACACTCACTTCGTTAACAAGAGCAAAAAAAATGCAACATCTTATTTTTTTTTTCAAGGAAATGACAACGACAGCTTTGAGATTGATTGATGGCTTCTTTAACAGTTTTCAACTTTTCTATCTCGGATTTTCAATTCGAATTGCATGAAAGTAAGAATATATAGCAAAAAATGTCCCCCAAAGTGCAGTATCATCAAATTTTTGGAGCCAAGATGTAAGGGAATGCAATGCACAGAAGATCCTTTCTTTGGCTTGTGGTGTTTCTACTGTAAAGCATTCTGATATAATCCACTGGAAATTCTATTCATTGAGCTTTGTAGACATACATAGAAGTTATATAGTTATATTGCTTGGTGCCATTCATTCATTCATTCAACGGCACAACAGACAGATAGACAGGCGGACAAGTTTGTCTCTTACCATAGGTACATGTCCTTTGGACAACTTACTACCCACTACCACTACAACCATCTTCGTTTTACAAAGGCCAGAAGAACAGTTTGAAGACGGCACCGAAGAAAGAAGATAAACTTTTATGGCACATTGTCGTCCTGTGCATTGACACAATACATTGCGCTCTACATTCAATGCACAGATATACCAACATATGTATCTATGTAGATAGCGCAGGATCAAAGGAAGTTGTGAATTTCTAATCTTAAGCTGCACTAAAAACCCCAACGAACAATACGAAAATCGCCATGTTCTTCTATTAGTTTTTTTTTTTGGAAACTTATTTCTCGACCATCTTTTTCTTATCCTCTGAATCGAACGTATGTCCTGGAGAAGCATCTTCTGTCTTATATCTCTTCTATCTCTCGTTGTGTCTCTTGGTATATGGATCGTAAATTCTTAGTACATCACTCACAGTTACTTCTCTGACATCGACAGCGACAACACGATGACTAAGACGACGACGACGACGATGGAAATGGGAAAGATGGAACGACGAGCTTGAGAAGGATGAAAGCACCAAGATGACAATGACATGAACCCTTCGATTTTGTACTTTTAATGTATATACCTTTTCTTATATAAACTGCAGTTAATATATTTTATATAAAAATACGAAATTGCAGTAAAATTTTGGACAGATGACATTGAGCGCAGGAACGAAATTTGCAAAATAAAACAGGTCAGTATTTTTATATGCAGAAGGCCTTGGAACCAAAAGCTGCGACCAAACTTTAGCCAAATTATGGCAGGTTCCTGATCCATACTTCTGCTTTGTGAAATTCGGTCGCTTAAAAATTTTCCGCAAAGAGATATAATGCCCCCACCCCCTCCCCCATTTGATTTTCCAAAAATGTTTTAATCTGTTGTCTTTAGAATTGTAAAACATTGTGTTTGACATTTACATTAAATACTAAAACTGAGAGGGGGTGTTCTGAAACCCCTCCATTTTTTTTTTTAAATATTTAAATAAATACATGAATAGGGTGATTTATAAACTAATCTAAGATTTGAAAATTTCAAGAATAAAAATATGAAAACTGATGTTTTATAAGAGACCACTTCGAGTTCTCTCAACTTTTGTCCCCTCCCACTTTAACACTTCAATAATTCTATAAAGGTTGTTGCTGATTCTTGTATAATAGATTGTCGTAGATTTTTCTGGTCCACAAAATTTCAGAAAAAAATATTTCACCAGTTTATACCCCCTCCGCCTAATATCTTTATTTTTTTCAAATTTTAAATCCACATATACTTAAAAAAAAGATTAAGTTTTTTAACCTAAAATAAAAACTCTAGCACATTCTGGAATAATGTCAAGAATTTATTAATCCAGTGTTGGGTTTAGAGGAGAGGGGAGGGGCTGCTTCGATGTGCGCTGATCACGCGTTAGACCTCTTGGATTTTTCATGAATTTGTAAGTTGAAAAATTTTCTGGACAAAAGGCTCTCTTGCATAAACAATTTGATCGAAATCCGCAGGTAGAGTCGTTAATGAGAAAGAAAGATTCCGTTCATACCGTTTTGTCTATATATTTGTTTGCCAAAATGTAGGGTATACTTAATTTTGTATACCGATTTTTTTTTTTAAATTTAAGTCGTTAGAGTCGTTTTCGAGGTAGTTAAAATATTTTTATAACCGGCATTATACCGTTATATTTGGAGATGAACAAAATATTTCAATATTTCCCTTAATATCTTGGATATACAGAAATACCGATTGCCGGAATTTTACATGGTTTTGTACACACACATCGTTATTAAAAATTAACAAAAAATTCTGTGGTAGATAATACGGCCCTGGAAAAATATATATTGGTTGTCTGTAACTTACAGAAATGACGTCCTTTTGGACGTCCTCCTACGTACTCAATCTCCTCTCAATATAATAAGAAGACTTTGGTGGCCGGCCGGCGGCGGTGGGCGGTAAATTCAGTGACAAAAGACGTTTGACTTGACGTTTGGGAACATCAAGCAAGACACATCCAACCACCCAACTACCTTCCCCCCACCCAAAAAAACGGAACTTCCGGTGAAATTTTGCAGATGAAAAACTTTAAATTTTTTTCCTTGGGTATTTATTTGTTCATTCCCTATAGGTATATTCTGAAGAAAGGGTGTAGTTATATAGTTTGGTCTGGTACCTTCTTGGTTTTGGGTCCAGCCTGTCAAAAAGTTCGACTCAATTATTATTTATACTGAAGGCTGTGTCTGTCCGTCAGGGAGTGCGAAAAAGAGAGAGTTTTGTTGTATTGATGGGTTGTTGTTGTGGGTTACCCATAGGTAGTATGCTTTTGAAATGGTGTGGTAAAGAAATTTTGTTGATGGTCCTGGTCAGGAACAGAAAAGGAATACTTTTACACAATCACCAACACCCACATACACAGGCACATTAACAAAAATGAACTTCTTTTTGGGACGAAAAGGAAACCAACTGTGTATAGACGCCATAATTTATAATGACAAATTCCGGTAATTCTTTGGGCTACAAAGGATATAAAGACGACAGCAAGGATTTGTTAAAGTTTGTTTCGTTGTTTTTTTTTTCTGGATTCTCGTCAGGAAAACCTACAATGTTTGATGTGTAAAAAGACTAAAGTTGAGAAAATTGAAAAGTTGCAATATATAACTATGTATGTATATACAAGTCATTGTTTCGTCTCTTCTTTGTATGTGTGATGATAGGATTGGAAGCTTTCTTTCTGTCTTTGATGCCTTAGAACAAAGAATAGTTGGTATAGGTAAGTATAAAACTATAACTGCAGGTCCTTCAAGAATCCATCTCTCAATTCGTGACAATTTTTCGTCTGGTATAAGTACAGTTGGTTCCTTTGATTGACTTGACGTGACGACAAAAATCCTTGTTGCAGGTGCCGCAGACAGGCAGGAATACTTTGGGTATTTCTTTTGAACACACTTTTGGCAACGATGGTGTAGCTGAGAGTAGGTTAGGGCGGGTAAGGGATTGTATGAATTTGTTAGGTGTTTTTGAGAATTGTAGACGGAGCAGCTTTAAGTTGAAGAGTACGATGCACGATTTTCGAAATTTCACCAGAATACTCACAATTTTATCCAAAGTGGTTTGAAGAAATCAATAGTATTCATTTGTAAGAAATTTTTTGATAAGCAAAGCAAAAACAATGACAGTTTACAAGACAACTCTCTTGATAAGCCAACCACAAATCCAGCTACTACACCCCACACCGTACCACACCACACCACACCCCACCACATGAGAAAGTCTGGCGCTGTTTCAAGAGTTTCTGGATTTATTCATACCTCAAGGGCTAAATAAATATTACAGTACTTAATTAGCAGGGTCCCAACCATAAACAGTCCCTGTCTGAGACGCGCGGTAGTCCTTACCATCCGCCCTGCTTCCAGTCAGCCAGATCCAGACCAATCGCTCTGGCATCCACGACAACTTTGGGTTCGCTCTTCCCTACTGTCTCGAACGTGGGTGCTGGGATTCGCAGGTTCTCTGGACTGGATCATATGTGTCCATTCGCTCCATGTAGCCTAACCAATATAGTCTACATCCACATTTCAGCTGTTCCCTCATTTCCTTCATTCTTCCTTCTCCTAGCCATAGCCAAATATCCGTCGAAAAAATTCTATTTCGAAAGAACTCATTCTTCATTACTCGGATCCTTAATGCTGGCTGTATAAGTGTTTGGTAGAGTGAGCACTTTGTCTTTAGCGAGAATAGTTTTGAACCTATTTAGTTCGCCTAACCAAAGGTATTTCTTGCCATTAAGGTCCCATGAACTCCCTAAAAGGTGTTATCCACGAAAATGGATAACTTTTTCAGAGATCCCGAGTTGGGCCATCATTGTCATATTGAGCTCCTAATCCTATCCATGCGGGTTTAAAGAGATTCGCTAGAATTCTCCAAAATTTGTCCTAGCAGAAAATGTATATTCCCGAAAAGCTTGACATGCTCACACAGTATCTTAACGACTTTCCTTCATATTCTTTTAGAAAGGGCATATGGAGCTGATCAACCAGTCATCGGGTATGCCATGTTTCGTCGCCCATATTTGGTTGATTCCGTCAGTATTGGTATTTTATCAGTACCCGATGCTTTCTTGTTCTTAAACCTTTTTACTCGATGATGGAACTGTACCTGTATTGACTCAAGGATAGTTGTGATCTTACCCTACCATACCCATTGATCTAAATGATTCCCTTTTGAAATTCTGCTTGAACAGCCTCTCTTTTGGTGCGTAAGTGACCGTCACTATTTCGGCGAGCCCGCATTACGGGTTTAAAATCTGCAGACAGCTTCATGTCTTTTTGTTATTGAACTTTAGAGTATTGTTTCGATAGCGAGACTAAGTTTTATGTTCAAAAATGACTCCCCCATACTGAATTTGAGATTATAATTGGTGTGCCTCAGGGCAGTCACCATGGTCCCGTACTGTTTTTTTTTATTCATAAATATTCCTTATTCTGTTTCGCAGTATTCAATGACCAATATTTTAGCTATTAGAGGGGTTACGAACTCTGGAAGATGATCTATGTACTATGGACGGAGAAGTCCAACAGATGGGGTCAGACTAGTCATCCAAATCCGAGCATTTGTAACTGCCCTGTTGAATCAGCCTGTACATTGCAATACTTGGTAAACTCAAATCTTAAACGATGATTTTCTTGTGAATTCTTCATCTGAACTGGCATTCACAATCCCATTTCCCCACAACCCTTACAGTATTACAGGAGCGGTATCACACCGCGGACGAGGAATTCAAGTTCTATGACCTTGATGGATTTTGGAACCAAAAAGCTTTCAAATACAACATTTCGGATTATTCATAAAATGACCTAATTACCCATTTTAGACTCTTCTCAGACACCAACAAAGAAAACCTTTAGATTTAAGCAATCGAAATTTACAAATTGAGCCTATTACTAAGTAAGTGCACGTCAATATTTAAACCAGTCGACGAAAAATCATGTTCATTTAACAGTTGTTGTTATACCAAAATGATTGATGATAACTGTATGTACCTACACCATGCATTCTTCAAGACCGGCAAAAAAGTCTCTTCGGCTCTTCTTCGAAAAGAACCTTGAATAACCTAATAATACTGTTCTGTTCTCTTCTATACAAATTGATATCGAAAAAAAAACAAGGACATGAAAACAGTCCTTAAAAAGAAATCCAAAAGCTAAAATATCCCCTCATCTAGTATTATTATACCCAAACAAAGGGCGGCAGCGGGCGATTCCACCTAAATGGGGATCAAGGAAGAGCAGCAGGAGCAGCTTGATAGAAAGAAAAAAAAATTACAAACCACTTTTTTCACGATTTAAAAAAAAAATACACGAAACGAAACGCCCGGATTGTGGAGAGTTCACCGCTTACAAATGATAACAACTTGTTGAGTTTAGGATTTGCCACCCTCACGCTCACCTCCCTCTTTTAACTTCAAGCTCTCGACACTATCTAGCACATAGGGCGGCGAGCAGCAGCAACAAAAAAAAAAAAAAAACAGAACTGAATTCTGGAAAAGCCCTCTTTCCGTTCAAACTTGATTTTCCTCGTTTTTCTTTTTTTTCCAGCAGGAGGAACACTTCTGCTGCACGAGAATAGATGTAAACATGCGAAATTGCTTATGGGGTATGTATACCGTTAGGGAGAGGACAATAAAGCATACAAATCGAATTGAAGGCGGAATGGTTAGGAGTAGTTAGGTATGGGGTATAGGGTGGTTTTTTTGGAAAACGTAAAACGAGGAAAGATTCATAGTGTTTGAATTAAATATGCCTCTGCGCTTTCAGACTTGTTCGGGAAGCGACGGGGAATTCAGGGACTTTGGCTGTGTAGAACCGTGTAGAGCGCATTTTTGAAGGTCACATTTCGATGTTATACCCGAGTGCGATACGGTGGCAACGAGGTTAATAGGTTTAGAGTGAAATGGTGTTTTATATATTTTTTTTGGTGTCTGTGGTTCGGGATAGCTGTATCGAGTTACGGAGATTTTTTTTAAATTTTTTTTACAGACCTAACTGCATCCACTTAAAGTGTTAGGTGTTTTGGGGATTTAGGTTTTAAGGTGCTGATACCTGGGTGGATTAGTTATTTTTAACTTAATATGGGGAAATCATTGAAATAGGCCTTGAAGCTTTTGTGCTTAAAAGACAAAAGGTAAATTGGAATTTAGTTCCGGCTTTGACCGTATGGTTTTCAGTGTTTCAGGTTTTTTTTTTTATAAGTGAGGATGAATAATCCAACGGCGGTTATATTTTTATAAAAAAAACTAGATTATTCAGTTTCGCAAGATAAATTTCGCGATTTTAAGGCAAGATCTGTCAGACTGTCATGGCTGTCGAGACACTTTTTCACAGCATTGAGTAAAGTACCCATCAGTTCGTCATAGGAACATAGGGTTGCGATAAACCTCTTCTGTCTAATCCGGTCCCCGGTAAGTGGACTGAGATTCATTAAATTGTTCTTGGTCTTTCAAATCGTCATATGCACTCTAAGGACTCCATTTTACTTCAAAACATCGGATGATGAAAACCAGTTAGTCTGTTCTAGATGCATTCGGAGCACTTGCAGGTTTCACAGGTATAAAACAGCTGGCATTTTTGGTAGGAATCAAAGATTTTCAACCCGTTTTATGCTTGAGTTTCACATAAGCCATTGGAAACATGAAAGTTCGTTTAACTACTAGATTGTACGACAGTGTCTAGTTGAACAGCATGTCTGAAAATTGTGTGTTGTGCTTGTGACTGTTCTCCAGCATTTTTATTTCCTATTAAATCCGCTTCCCATATGTCTAATCGCTCACACTGTGCTTTTTTACATTTTAAGGGTAGTCATTAACCCCTTGAGTTAGCGTACAATATAACAAAATATGCTCTGGTCATAATTAAGCAGCGTGCAGAAGTGCTCCATCGATCTTATCAGCTGATCCTCCATTGTCACCAAAATGCATGCCTAACACAGTAAGCGTCGTTTCCGCCCACAATTTTGTTTTGGGGATATTAAAATTAGATAGGTATTGCTCTAATATACAGTGTTGTCTTCCTTATAAGTAAAAAAAAGAAGGTTTTTGCTTTCCAGCCGAGTTTCTGTGCGCCGGTTAGCCAGGATTGCTTAAGAAATAGGAACGTATTGGTATCTCGGTTTTTAAAATTCCCGAAAAAAAGATTAAAATTCCCGTCTTCAAAATCTCTGTTTTTTTAATGTCTCCTTTTAAAATCCTGATCTATTATAATCCTTCTTTTTAGAATCCCTTCCAATACCGCTAAGTATTTCGATAAATGTTCAACAAAACAATTTGCATATACCCCATCCAATTGGCAAAGAAGGGGAGTTGCAGGGGCAACATACCGCCCTTACGCGCAGTTCTTTGTGAACCTTGTGTTAATTACAAATGGGATGATTTAATAAACGGGATTATAAAAATCGGGATTATAAGGGACCGGATAATTAAAAGCGGGATTTAAACAAAAAAAAAACGGGATTGAAAACTTAGCCCTAAAGAAATCGCAAGACATCCTCTTTATTTAAAAATATTTAAATCCCGTCTTCTAAAATACTTTTTTTTTAATCCCACATTTTAAAATCCCTCTTATTCAAAATCCCGATCTATTATAATTCCAATCTGTTATAATCCCACTTTTTAAAATCCCGTTCTTTTTGTACCTTGTGTTGATTCCAAAAGCGGGAACTTAATAAACGGGTTTATAAAAATCGGGATTATAAGAGACAGGATAATCAAAAGCAGAATTTTAAACAAAGCGGGATTTTAAGAAACGGGGTTATACAAATCGGGATTTCAAACCCAACCCTATAAACAAAAACTAGTAGTTGTAATAAGCAATTATACATATATGTTTTATAATTCTGGATCTTGGCCTGTCTTCGGTCTGATAGTCTGGTATTCTGGCTAAATTGACATTAAGGAGTTCCATCACCCAGGTTCTGGATTCCGATATTCTACTCCTTGAAGACTTGCGTACATAGAATCCTAGTGTGGGCTTTATGGTACCGGGAAAACTGTTCTTCTGGCCATAAATAGTCATCTGTGACACTCCCAACTATTTAACTACCATTAAATTTACCTTATTTTATATCCCTTCGTCTGTTGATCTAAGAGCTTGCATTCTCCGAAAGAGCTTTCTCTTCTTCGTGAATATAAAGTTTTATTAAAAAAAAAAAAATTATAAAAATATTTGTCACCAAGGAAAAATTAAACATTAACCAATAAAAAAAAATATTTCATTTTTGATGCTGTCATCATGAATTCAATTCAAAAAAGAATATTTCACCTGACACATTGGCAAAGTTGTTTTGTTTGAAAGCTGATCTCTTCTTGTCTCGGTCGAAAATCTGTCTTTAACGATTAGATTTGCGGTTAGTAGCACACACGTATTCAATTTGCCATACAAATTACGACACAAAGAATAAGCCACCATCATCATAATCATCGTCATCATAATATCTATAAGTAGCAGCACAGGTAGACACCCGAATCAGACATGTTTTCGGTTAAAAACCTACCACGCACCGACTGGTAGTATATATAGTAGTTAGTAGTCCGGCAGCCCCGTAACATGATATTCGTTTGTCAAATGTTATGAAGTTATTTCTTTGAGTTGGGACTCAAGCAAGCAAATGAAAAAAAATCAAAATCTATTGACTCGGCCAAAAACGAAAAATCATACATCTCTATACAAATTCCCGCACACAAATTAATTGGAGCCCACAAGTTTGCCCTTAAGGCGAATTAACAGTCAAGGCGTCAAACGACACCGCTACCGGAGTTGATTATCAAACACTGAGATGCCTCTAACTTTGGCTACTGTTTTTTTTTGTGTTGGTGTTTTCTTTTTTGGGTACTTTTTCCAGTTGATAGAATGTCGGTGTTAAATGATGGAAATGTTTAATCAAAATCGACCGAGCGAAGAAGATGCACACAATTTTGGTTTTGATTTGTGATGACACTTTTTCTTTGGTAAACAGAACGTTCAGTGATTTCTTTTGACGTCTTGGTCGTGAACCTCGCAAAACTTTCAAAGCGTCCTTTAATAACAATAACAAAGCATTGCTTCTTTTTAAATATACACGGCTTATCCTTTGGTATGTCTGTGGCTGTGGGGGTGCAGAATTACCATCACATCCATCCCTCCGCGCGCGCCGTTTCCATCAGACGAAACATTCTGCCGCGCGAAACGAAGGGAGTATTACTTATTACGTGAGTGATTTTTTTTACGTCTTCTATGAAATGATTGACAGCTTTGTAAAAATGGAGAGAGAGAGCAAAGCCGGCAACATGAACAGAATCCTGAAGGAGCGCGGGCAACAACAACAGCATCAAAAAGAAAAAAAAATACCAAATGACGAAGAAGGGAATAAATGATTAAGTCAAAGTTGTCATTCATGTCAAATTGACGAATAGACGCGATGTTGGGGAGTTTGAGAGTGAAGCAGGGTGCACAAGCAAAAAATACGGAAATAATGTCGTGTCCTGGACGCTGATGTATATATTTTGTTTTCCTGGTTGCGAATGAGTGGTAATTACGCAAGCGGATATTAATAGAATCCTGTCTGGTTTCGAACTTGTTGGGAATAATTTTTTGGTAACTTATTTTTTGTTTGACTGACGTATGTCAAAAATTCGTGTCCCTTGACAGTCTATGTAGGGGCTGTTTGGAACGTGATTTGAATTATATTTTTTTGTTCCTCTAATTTAATTCATCTAGAGTTGTTTCATACCTGTTTTGTATATAGACCTAAGGATATAATATGATGTGGATGGAAAAATGTTGGTACAGTGGTGCTTATATCAAAAGAAAATTGAAACTGATTAAAAAAAGTTACATTCCACAAGTCAAAAACGCTTGTATTCGAAATTTCGAAACACATAAAAGATTAAACTTTGCCTCTATTATTTTATATATACTAAAAATTTATTTTAACTTTTCAAAAGTGTCAAAAACAATCGACTATTGTGTACTTCAAACAAAATTTTGTGCATTTTCTATTCAAACAACTCACAGATATAGATATAAATATGTTTATGTACAAAAATTTCAATATTTCATTCATAAACAGTCCATCGATCGATCGTCTACCGCTTTTACCACACACACAGAAATTTATTGAGTGAGTGAGTCCAGAATGAAGGTGTGTAGCATCAGGACTCCATTCTCAATTTATTAAGTCTTCATTCAGTCAAGTGGAATCAACTATATGATGCAAAGGGCCTTAGTCCTCTATAGAAGAGTTGCATTTTGTTTTTAAGGCTCGGATGAGTCGATGGTGCATATAAAAGGCTAAGGTATCATTATCGTCATCATTATAAATAGCATCAGCCATGGTATAAATATATGTATATACAAGGTAGTTTAAACAGGTGAAATCTTTTTTGAGAGTTTGGTTTTGATAGAAAGCAAACGTAAGCCTAGTAATCATCATCATTGCCATCATCATCATCAGCATTTCGCATCATCACCGTCGAAAATCATATTCGGTGAATTTCGAAATAGTTTGGGTTTCCTGAAATGTATCAATGTTGCAAAGAACAATATGGTGTGGAGGTTATCCCATATCAATTGGACAAACTCAGACAAAACCTTGTCTACACTCAAAAAACTTGCCGGGCTTAATTTATTATCTTAAACTTTTCGACTGTTATTTGTGTTATTTGTAACACTAATTTGTAGTTTTTTTTAAATTTTTGTAATTTAGATTTTTTGCAAAAACTAGATTTCAAAAAGTGATTTTTTCTCAAACACAATTAATGTTTTTTTTTTCATAGAATTGTATTTTTTCAGAAAGTTAATTTTTTGAAAAAAGTTCGATTTAAAAATATATTTTTTCAAACAAAATTATTTGATTTTTATCAAAAAAAAATCGATTCTTTTTTCACAAAAAATTGATTGAGTGGGTACTTTAAAAATTCGTGTTGACTTCGAAAATTGTGTTTCATATATTTTTTAAATAAGTATTAATAATATTCATTCAGGTAAATTGAATAAAATTAACATGAACATTTTTTGTACGAAAATTATTTTTTTGAGAATAAAATGGAAAAAATTGATTTCCGAAGATCTAGTGCTACCAAAATTTATAAATTTTCCATTCCTGTAGGTTCAGCCTGCATTTTTGAACTTAAATTCGATTTAAAAAAAATAATTTCTCAAATCGATTTATACAAAGAAAGAAAAGCAAATATTTTTCTAAAACATTTGCCTTTTTTTTTAAATATAATTCTTTTTTCAAGAAAATTGATTGTTTTTCGAAAGTAATTTTATTTTACAAAAATATCGATTTTTTCCCAAAAAATTATCCTTTTTCAAAAAGTTTGATTTTTTTTTTGCTAAACGTTCGATTAAAAAAATTGTTTCTTAAAAATATTGTTTTTTTTTTCCAAAAAATGGATTCTTTAAAAGTTTGATTTATTTAAAAAAAATGATTTGACTAGTCACTATAAAAATGTTTAAAACGTTAAGTTGTAAAATTGTGTTTTGTATATTTCTTATTTATTTATTTAATAATTATTTAATATTTCGTTTGAAGAAGAAAATCAATTTTTTTGAAAGAAAATTCAATCTATTTTTAAATTCATTTTCGAAGGGGTGTGCCTTTGCTAATTAAAAAATAGTTTCTTAACTCGACAAAAATATATAAAACAAATATTTTTCTTCAAAACGTTAGACTTTTTTTTTCAAAAATTATTTTTTTTAAATTCGATTTTTCATTACAAAAAATTGATTAATGTTTCAAAATGTTCAAGTAAACTTTTCTCAAAATGTGGTATTTTTACAACAATATTGTTTTTTTTTTCAAAAATTGATTGTTTTTCAAAATTTTATTTTTTTTTTTGCAAAAGTTTGATTTTTCCCAAAATGTTTAATTTAAAAAAAAGAAGAATTTGTATCTTTATTTTGAAAAAAATTGATTTTTTTTCCAAAAATTGATTTTAGGTACTATAAAAAATAATGGTGAAACGTTGAGTTGGAAAATTGTGTTTCGTATATTTTTTAAGTTGTTTATTGAAAAAATGCACTTCAATATTTTTTTAAAGAAAATCAAACTCGATTTCTAAATTCATTTTCGAAGATCTGGGTAAAAAAAATATATTTTTCACCCTGCTTTGTTAACTTCATTTGGATTTTTATTAAAGTATATTTTTTTTCAAAAAGTGATTTTTTCCAAATAATTGATATTTTCAAAAAAAATATTATTTTTCAAAAAAAACAATTATTGTTTGAAAAAAAAAATTATTTTCTTTCAAAAGAATTCGATTCGTTTCAATAAGTTTGATCTTTTTCAAGAAATTGATTGTTTGTTTTTCAAAAATGTAGTTTTGTTTTTCAAAAAGTTTGAATCTTTTTAAAAAGTTTGATTTTTTTTCAAAAAGTTTGATGTATTCTCAAAAAATCAATTTTTATGAAAAAAAACGATTCTTATCCAAAAAATAATTATTTTGTCACAAATTAAATGGAATAATGAATTTAAATTCTTTACGTGTACCTATATGTTTGTTGCTATACTTTTCTGAGTGCTTATAATTTTTTTTGTCAGTGTTAAAATTCTTTTGCCAAAAAGGAAGCAAAATGCTACTGTTTTAGAGAACAAAAAAAATGGGGTTGAAGCGGATATAAAATTATCCAGCAAATCATTCGCATGAAATATTCATCGATTCGAGAATTTATTGTGGTGGTAGAGTTTGCTGATGGAGTCTACCTGATGCTATGCCCAGTGATGTGTACTCATCTGCATACATATACATACACAAATTCCGAGCAGTAACTTGTGGCGTTCCTGGAATTTCATATTCAAAAAAGTGTTAGATATTGGTATTTACATATACACTACCGGAAGAAGATAGTTTTGCAGGGGGATAATATTTCAATAGAAAACATTTATAAAATCAAATAGGAGGGAATCAGAGATGTGTTGTTGACCAGCTTTGATTATTAGGGATAGGGCTTTACATTTATGGATGAATTAGAAGAAATGTGTTAAATGAAAGAACATATTAAACTGGCCTTTGGTGGCGACAGAAATTAGCTTCTTTGAATCCTGTTATTCTTTCTTCCCTTTCAAACTTGACTTCAACCTTAAAGTCTAGTCTTCTTTTGATGGAGCCACCCATCAGCAACCTTAATAATATATTAATAAGGAATGTCACAAAATTGATGTGGCAAACATAAATTATCCGAAACCACATCTCTCTACACATCGTCAATTGCCAATTTCCCAATGGACAACGGAACTAATTCCTAAAGATACACATGTGAGCCAACCAGCAGTCTTAAGTAGATATACCTACAGAGATATCTCACAATTCCACCGCACTGTTGAAATCCCGGATAGCTTAAATGTAGAGTGGTGACACAAAACCACAATCGTATCTGCATACAGATGCGTTGCTTTTTATACTAACGGTAGTGTCTGAATATACGAAACTTGTGAAAGGAAATCGCATCTTATTATGATTGATGGCTTCGAGATGCGACTGACATTAGCGCAGAGCGAATTGGCACTCGGTTGACAGATACAGTGAGAAAGTGCATAAGATGACAGATTATTATATATTATGAGGATGTCTATATGTTCGTATAGTAAGATACGAATACGAGATACATTTGTATATTAAAATTGTTAAAATGAATGTGTGGATGGATAATGTATTTTGGCTGGAGATTGAGGTTAAAGATGTGAGTCGCATTTAGGCTTTATAGTCAATATATGCATTATGTGAAAGTTATTCCGTTTGATTAATTTTGCATTGAAAAATAAAAGTTTTCTCAAATCCCAGTATAATGCAATATATTATGGTAGGTTATATTGGAATGACAGCTAAGTTGCTTGCTAGCTCAACCATTATACTCGATAGATATGTGAACCATGACCCACGCTTAGCCTGCTTCCACTGGCAACGAGACTGAGACAAGATTACCTTAAAAGCACCCGAGACGAAACCGTATTTTTTAACCGAAATTTGACGAAAGTCTCGCTGGTCTCAACGGTATCGGTCGCGGTGATTTGTTTTCGCTTGCCGCTGGAAAAAATATTTTTTTATTTAATTATTTCCAAGATAGGCCCACAGCGAACATCCAAAGAAGAATACGTACGATTTGTGTATGCAGGTCATTGGAATGGAAATTGCCCATTTTTTCAGATGGTATGTTGCCTACCTGTTAAGCAATAAACTGTCAAAATTGATTGCGGGATGGCTCCCATTTAAATGGATTAAAAGCCTACAAAATTCAAATTTTACCTCAGAAAAATCGAAATTTTTCTGGCTAAGGATGAGACCAGGACCGAGACTTAGACGATACTGCACATTAATATTAAGATCGAGACGAGACTTGTTTAGGCGAGACCGAGACTAGACTAACAAAAGTCTTGCCTGGTCTAGTCTCTTTGCCCTAAACATGCTAATAATTTGACAAGTTGGGTACTGACTACTCCAAAATGATTATAGGACACTTCCTAAGTTCAATCCCTATCCGCCACACCCGAAACAATTCGCACTGTGCAAATCTAGATAATTTGTTGACCGCTACTGCTGCGAAAACTATTACAATCATGTGATCCAAAACATCCGTACAAAAACCAACTATTCCCTTATTTGAGGGATAAGGAATCCGAAAAAGTGATGGGTTCAGAATCTACTGAATAGAGTTTAAATCTTTGATCTTGAGTTTGAACTTTCAAGAGTTCATTACTGTTTCAAAAATTCCTGAGCCTCAAGCCCTCCCAGACATTTCCATTTTTTTGAAAATGCTCTTACTAAAAAGGTCCCTATGAAACCCATTCACCCATTTGAGTATCTCACGAGTCGAAACTAGACAATCCCCGAGATAAAATTCTAAACATCTAGCATACCCCTGTTTTTTGTGGAGAGATGGTCATATACAACCAATACTTAGAGGTTGTATTTTTTTGGGTCGACAAGCTTTGAGAGGTCGATTCGATAGCTTTATCGTCTACCGACCTTTTTTCATACAACCAGAAGATAATTGTTCTCTGATTTTATCAGCGAGGTCGCTCTTAAGAATAGTCACAGTGGATATCTTATCAAGACTGAAGAAGACCTTCCTGAACTGTGTATTAAGAATTATAATCCACTGATCTCATACATTTGCATCCATGTGTACATTTTCATGTTAGCAGTCAAGCACCAATCCATCGGATGATACTGCCTCAAATTTTTACATCAACACATCATCCAACGGATATATAAAATTCTTTCTTTAACTGTCACAAAGTCCAAACTAGAAGCAGTTTACTGACCAACCAGCCAAACAGTATTCTCGGCATTTAATCTGCGACTCCTTCCTTCCAAGATCTTGCAAAACTTCTTAATAAAAGAGTTTAAGTTGGAAGAAATTTTCCTAGCACGTTTCTTTGGAATCACCAATATTTTTGGAGGATAATGGTAAAGAAGATTATATAATTGTGTGAGGAAGCCCAATTTGTTTCAGCAGAGTTCTTAAGATAGCAGTTGCTGATTTTTGAGCTATATCTTTTAGGGTTGTAATAGCTTGAGGTTTGTTCTAATTGAACGTTGTTTTATCCAAGTTAAGCAGCAAAGTCTGCTGAGTGGAAAACTCAATTTCTTCAATAGAGATTGTATTTGAAGTTTCATTGTTCTTCTCCGTTTCGGATTACAATACTTAATAGGTATTGGTGTTTTTTCTCCTATCAGGATAACATTAGGTATTATTGGTATTCTTGAAGTTTCACCAGTTGAAGTTTTATTGTTTGTTGTTGTTGGGTCAGTCTAATTCTAGAAGGTGATATTGACACGTTGGTTCTATTCTGTCAGGTCATTTCTTGGAGGGAGTTTGGTTCGGCCTTGTGAATGCTGTAGTTCTCTATCTATTAGACTTCGATAGATAGACAGCTGTATTCATTTCTGCATATTCCAGTTTTAATTATGAATCGCTTTGGTAGCATTCAAGTCTCTTCGTAGAATATCTTCAAAAAGAACAAGTATCCTGTGATTAATGAATTACTGTTTCTGTCGCTAAGACTATAGATTGGCATATTTTGATATTTTGGTGAACAGCTTTATGGTCCAAGTCACTGGGAACAATGGACTAAATCTACAATAATCTTGACTTCCCCAAGTAAAATTTCCTGTACAAACAAAATGTGAACTGAAAGAATGACAAAAAAAAATAGCTCATTCTGTATGCAATAGTTTCTTCGTTTGTGGTTTGTTGCATACTTAGGGAGTAGAATCCCACATTAATTTAAAAAAAAAATATTATTCAGTATTTCCCTTTTTGCAAGAGATTACTTCTCGTTCTCGTTCTCGTAGAACATAAAATGAATTAGTTCAATTTTCCATAAACTTTTGTACGGATAGCTGAATGTAAGGGAATAACTGACAAATGTAAAACTATTTGCTTATCAAATTTGAAAAGGTGGAATGTGAAATTCAAAACTCCACGCTCACAAATTTGTATAGTTTTTTTTTCATATTCACTGGTACTGTGTTTGAGATTAAGTTTAACCATAAGAAGTTTGTGGAATGCATTCGTTTTTCATTTCTATTTTTAACACTACAAAGTCATCCATCTGTCAAATGGATGGGAAATTTTAACAGCTTTGACCAGGGGCGAATGAAATTTTTATTTTGGGTCAAAGTCTGTTTTTCCCCCGAACAAAATAACAGTCCATTTAAAAGTGAACTTTTTTTTTTAATCATGTCGAAAACACTGTCGCATTGAGTCCACCACAAAAAAAAAAAAAAAAACAATTTGCAACAAGTTTTTCAACAACATTCCATGGCAAATTTTATATCTTGTTACTTGTCTTCTTGCCAATAATTTGTCATTTTTCTTAATCCATCGAATTTTCTCTCTCGGTCGGAATGATTCGAATAGTTAGTTGCTCTTCCTCTTATTATTGAAGGGAAGTGAAAAAAGGAACTTTCAAAAGTTTTGGCTTGCAGCAGCCTCTATGACGATGACGATGATGAGTTGTCGATGTCACAGCAGCGCGCAATCGCCAGACAAATTGCATTCAGATGCCTCTAAGTGCAGCATCATCATCGGCGACCGGACCGGCCCGGACTGGACAGAGGCAGCCAGCATTCATCATCAGTGTAAAACCAGCTGCAGCTCCTCGCTTTTGCAGATCATGTCCAATTCCACCTCAATCCATCGATCATCGCACGGCACAATGATCTTTGGGGCATCCTCATCATATAGTTGAAAAGTTGTTGTTGTTGTCGTCATCATCATCGTCAGGAACAGACAAAATCCGATGAAGAATGGATTGTTGTCAGTTGCCTGATTCGCAGCAGCAGTGAGCAGTGTCCTAAAGACAATTCCATGTTTTGCATTTCGCAACCAATCATCCATTAAATACATCAAAGAGTTTTGAGTTCTATACTCTTCCAAATGCTGCACTCCATCCATCCCAGTGTGTCGTGTTGTCCCTGATGAAGTGTGTCCTGTTTGGCTGCTTTTGCTGCCCTGCCTGCCGCGTGCATTGGATAGATATGGTGTTCCCCGACATGGCTGTCACTTGGTCGCATCGCCCGGTGACAGGAATTGATTTCAATTTCACGTTTCAAAGAATAAAATTTATATAAGAAAAGTTTTTTCCTTTTCATAAGAACGATGGATGCTTCTTTGCCCCTTTTCTGTGTAAGTACATATACTCCACTCCGCCGTGCCGGGACGGCCACCGACCAGGCGTAAGATTAGGCCAACCGCAGCCAATTGCTGTGTCCATCATTGGGATTTATTTTCGGGGTGGACGGACACATCACACACTCATGAAACTGTCACTCTCTGGTCTTCTTGTTTGAATGTGATATGTCATTTGTTTGTGTTTGACTGACTGGCACTATATATATCTGGCACTTTGGTAATGGCACTGGTACTGGCCAAGCCCAGCAAATGTATCTCAAAACTTGTGTGACATCGGAATGTGATTAATTCCTGACGAAACGAAGAACGATTTTTCGTTGATTTTTATCATTGTTTTTGTTGCTGTTGCCAGAATGAATATTCCCAAAAGGTGTGAGGTGATGTGGTGTCATCGTGAGAAAAGATGTAAATTAGCAAGTGGAAGCAAAAGAACTGGTTTGAGGCATAAGGTAAGGCAGGTACTTTAAGATTTAGTGGACATGTCACTCAGAAAGGCATGCAAATTTATGTATAGTATGTATAGCTATGTATTGCACATTGTGTCTCAGGATGTGAAGTGAAAATATGCACTTGCATTTCCTGGTGTGAATGCTTTATTTCGAATTTACATCAGCTTTTCGCTTAATTTAATTTACACAAAATAAATATAGAAAGTTATCATCAATTATGCATTGGCTTGTAAAAGAATTTTGAATTTTCATGTTATAAATTCGCATGACATGATATATGAATACAATCCACAACCTTCCACACACCATATATTTTTGATGATACAACCAAAATAGGTTTGACATTTTTTATTAATCAAGACGAATATAGAAAGTTTCGATAATCAAGTTTTTGTACTGCAAATTTTATAGGAAAATTACACGCACTAACTGAACAAGGAATTTGTCAATAAAAAAAGTTAAATTTTGACATTATTCATAAATTTCGTTTTGAAGCCAAAGCTTCTTCTATTAACTTCACGTGAAAAAAAAAATAATACGTTCAACTTTCCTCACTCACAGGAAATTTGTGAAATTAGTTAAATATCTTCGTTGAAGCTTAAGAACCCTATGGTACTTACTAATTTTCACGTTCCACAATTTTTTGCAAGCATTGTTACTCATTTTGCCTTGTTGCAACACTAATACCCAACCGAACTGTTAGTTGATTAAGGCAAAAACATATTGTGGATTGTATTATATTAAATCTCATAAAGTGTACTTTCGTATGGAGAATTCTATTTCGCATTCTCAATTGAATTATAAATTTAGCAAACAAAGTATCACGTCCAGAAAAAAAACTAAAACATTCGACAGAATATCCTTTTTCCTTTTATAGTTATACCCAATGAATATTTTCTTCCCTTTCAGCTTCAACGTTCAGCTGAACAAATTATTTTTTCCCTTAAACTCGCAAACTGTACGTCGTCCATTTGATTGACATCAAGTAAAGTCAATTAAGAAAGTCAATCAATGTCTTTCATCTATAAGAAATACACATACATAATACTAACCTTCTGCTAGTCTACTCTACGTCACCCTCTTCGCAGACAAGGATAAAGGACAATGATTGAAAGGTAAAGGGGAATAATAAAAAAAAACAAAATGTAGGATGAATATAAAAAAAAACTTTTTTTTATTGGATCGATGAACTTTGCTCAAACTCCCTTCTTTAAATGATGATGGTCAGTCAGTTATTTTTATTCGTATATTTCATCAATATCCCTGCATTTTAGTTTATATTGGTCTGTCAGTGGTTTTCCTGTTGGATGTTTTGCAACACTGATAAAAAAGTTTTAGATAAATTATAAAATATTAATTGCCTCCTAGTTTCTGGCGAAATGTGAAATGAATAGGTTCCACAAACTAATTCACTTTACCTAAATTGTGTGTAAAACATTTAAATTCATGTGGAACATATTCATATCAAGAGATGTAAGTATACAACGTTTTGGGACGTTATCATTCTCCTTTTCAGAAGCCTTACTATACCTTATTCGAAGTGAAGTGAAAAAAATACGTTCCACAATCGTTTCCGTATAATGTAGTTACCTATTTTGTTTTTGTTTTGTCTTTGAATATTGAAACATTGAAATCACATTGAGTAAAAATGTACTACGCCATAAAATGAAAAGTAAATAGGTTCCACAAACTTTTCTTATAGTTTGTTTTTGAAGAAATAACATTTTTTGTCAAAACCTAAACTGTGGAATGTAAAATTGAACAAATTTCACATTCCAAACTAAATACATTTTAGACTCTCTTGAGGGTCTTTTTAGTTTTAAACGGTGTACCTACCTACACATATATACAATTCGGCATAATGATGTCTCAGTCCACTCTTCAGCAAAGTCCTGACAGACATAGTACCCCTCCGATCCTTATGGAGAGGTTCACTAATTTTTTTCTGTTTTACCCTTCCACCTCTGTTCAAAACCACTACCATCACTAGCAGTCATTTTTACCGCTACAAGACAAGAATTAATTAACATTAAGGCTAGGGCGGGAGGGCGGATGACAATAAAAAACCTAAAAGGATAAAAATAGGGACCACTGCATTTTTCTCAATTTTCTTTGTTACTTTTCTTTGCTTTTTTTCTGTGTTATTCTACATCATAGGATAAGAACTTTATCGACTTGAAGGCGTCGATCTGGACCAAGGTATAGACGTATACCTACTACTAACACCTCTTGGGTTTCATTTTAGATGATTTTAAGGAATCCTGTCGACAGTGATTGAAAGTTATTTGACATGTAAATATCAACTCAAGAAGGAGATCTGCAGGATTAAAAGTTCTTTCTTTCTTTGGCGATACCGCCGCCGCGCCGAAGGCCAGCCGACGACGTCAAATTAAGAAAACTTGGCAGGATTCGTTTGTTCTTCTTTTTGTGTTTTATTTTTTTCTAGGTGGTGGTCGTGCTTTAGGGTGATGCTGAGCGCGTGAGATGACTTTTATCAGAGGTATGGCAGGGCAGAGGTCCTCAAATGTAGGATTATAATTGCAGATATTGGCGGGCATTAGAGGGATTTTCAATCAGATTTATGCGAAAAATCATCCTGCAGTGGTTGTCCTTTCTCATCAGTCATATTGCTCTGTGCTGCCGACGACAACTGACGACCGACACAAGAAAGGCAGCAAAAAATAGAAGATTCCCTGGAGACGAAGTGTCCACACTCAGATTTCTTAATGTTGACTAATTAATACGAGCAATGCATACATACACACATACAGACGTACAGAATCTTATACGTTGGTATTTAGATAGAGAGGGTGGATGTTGAGTTATTATGAATTATGAAAGTTTTCACCACGTTTATGGACGTCTGGTTCTGGTCGCTCACTCATCATATAGTTCACTGCGAAAGATAACGGTCGGTCGGTAGGTACATATACATATCTGGAGTGTGTAGAATGGGTATGACTCCTTGGACTTCTGGTTCTGGTCCTGTTTTATATCTGATGATGAGCGAGGAATACTAATAATAAGTAAATGATTAATAATAATAATTCATTCGGGATACATAGCATCGCAGTGAGATGTCCTAATTGGAATTGATTAGATTCTTCTATCCATGCTGCAAATGTATAATTTTATAGCTACATATCTTCCTATAGATATACAATATACATACATATGCTAGGTAAGGTAGCTGGTATATTATTTTATAGATATCCTTTTTGATCGATTGCAATGCGCTGATGGGGAGCTAAACTTGAAGTAAAAAAAAAAAAACCAATACTCACTCCCAGTGGAAATATATGCATGTAAATATAAATCTGATCCCTGGGCAGGCATTTCTTGTGTCAAAAAACTTAAGTCGAATGCATAATTATTATTAGAGATATTCGTCGAACTTGTGAATGTTTTAATCATATAGAAGGACGATGGAAGAAAAATATAATTGATTGGACAACACAAACAAAAAGAAATGAATCAAGAAAAAGAAGCATCTGCAATAGTTATATGTGGGTAGGTTAGGTAAAGGTAATAATATTGATTAAGATGATTTATTTTCGAAGTATATATCCTTGAAGAGAAATTCATAATTTTTTTTCTGTGTGTGTGTTCATGGTGTCGGGGCGGCTGGCAGTCACCTGTATTCGATGAATGATAATATAAGCACTTAATTAGCGTGGGCACAGTGGTACCGATAATGAGTAGTTCGCACTTTTGCGAGAAGATTTTGACTTATGTGGTGTAATTACTATAGATATTTGTGAAGGATGATGTGCGCAGTGGAATGAATATCCAAACCAGAACTGACTGAATAATGAAGTTATAATGCTTCCTGGCAGTTTTGAATGATCATCGCATTAGATTTAATCATAACTCAAGTGGGATTCATGTTGATCAACGCAATCTTCTAGGGGAAGTAGGCTTTGATTAAATATCGTTTGGTTGGTGGCGGGGGAAGTTTTGCACTTGGAAAAAAAATCAACACGTTAATGTATTTAAACAAATGTTACAAAACGATGATAAGAATTGAAGCACTCTGTTTCAACAATTCTGTGGAACTCATTTTTGGTAAAAAATATTGACTCTAAATTAATGTCTGTTTAAAACCACATTTTGTTTAGGTATTGATCGCAAAAGTAGTATACAAATTGTTAGCCATTTGTAAGAAAAACAAATTCAAAGTGATACTACGTCTTCCGTTCAAAGGCTTGTCTTCAATAATGGTGGTATTGACAGCTCACTGGATGAAATACCTCGGCATGAAAAATTTAGTAATTTCAACTGTTTCCTTGTATGCACCTGAAAGCTGAGCACTCTACCAAATTTCATTATCCTGCACCAATCGGAAGTGCTATCAATATATTTAATATTTATTCTGTGAAAATTGGTTGTTGCCACGCCCACCTAATGTAATATATCAAATTTTTAATTTTCCCTTTGTTGGCATAACAAGTTCTATCGCTCTATCAAATTTCATCGTTCTACGACAATCAGACTTTCTCTACATAGATCATATCAATTCTGAGAAAAATGGGCGGATGTCACGCGCATGTAAGTATCATTTCAAATTGCACAATATATTCTTAGTATTGACCACATGATCTACCAGTCTACCAAATCTTTTTATTCTGCAACAATCCGAAGTGATCCATATAATTGATACCAATTCTGCTAAAATAGGCGGATGCCGCGACCACTTAATGTAAAAACTCAAATTTTAAAATTTTGTATTTGCTTGCACTTGAAGCCCTACCGCTGTACCAAATTTCATTATTCCACGATAATCAGAAGTGTTCCAACTAATTAATATCAATTCTATAAAAATTGGCCCCCTGAATGGAAAATCTGAAAGTTTTAATTTTTTCCTCTGTATACACCACAAGACCTACCGTTGTGCGAAATTACAAGATTCTACGATGACGAGAAGTGCACCATAATTTTGATGATCTGTCAGTGAGTCAGTCAGTGAATGTTTTTGCTATGGTAGCAGTCTTATATCTCGGATGCTAAAGATTTGAAATTTGGTAAGTTGCGTAAACCTGGTGAGCTTTGCAAATGCTGTTTAACGTTTTTGACTTTATTTGTATTTAATTTAGTGGGGCGTCGAAAATCGAAAACTACCGTGCCCTTTGATCTTATAAGAAAATCTTCTGACACCTCCACAACTTTTAACGAATCTCCTTTCGGGCTCGTATAGTGGTTGGAGTACCAAAGGCACTTACGTCCCTCCTTTCCAAGGTCAAGGAAACGTTGATTAGATGTTACGTTAAGAAATATCTTGAGGAACGTAAGCACCTCAATTACCGACAGTATGAATTTCATAGCATTAGATCAACTGGTGATCTGATTGTATATTTCACCGAACAGAGTCAGAAATCATTACATAATCGTTTTTGAGAAAGTAAGATTGTAGGTGCAGTTGGTATCGATGAATCTCTTCTTAGTTGGATTTGAAATTACCTTTCAAACCGCTCAGTTCAAGTTGTATTGGAAGGTTTCAAGTCTGAAATTCATAAAATAAATGCTGGTGTGCCGCAGGGCTCTTTCCTGTCTCCAACTCTTTTCTCATTTTCATCAATGATCGCTTATCTGAAATATCTAATCTAATTTATTGTTTTCCAATCCACATACGAAAAAGAGAGCGAATATTTTTATCTTAATTTGAGCTTTGATAAATAGACGGGTTCGGCAAGGGTAGATAATGCAACAAGCCTTGTAGATTAATTTTATTTTCATCGATGAAAGGTAGTAGACAAATGCAACCACCAGGACTTTAAACATCAAAGAGTTA
The DNA here is from genome assembly GCA_910595825.1 of Philhelius pedissequus. Classification (NCBI taxonomy): domain Eukaryota; kingdom Metazoa; phylum Arthropoda; class Insecta; order Diptera; family Syrphidae; genus Philhelius; species Philhelius pedissequus. The sequence goes on along the minus strand of OU343161.1, from coordinate 243,455,318 downwards.
GATTTTCTCTATTCCTCGTCACTTTGTGATAGTTTTATTCACTCGTAATTTTATTTCGTTTAACAATATTTTTCCCAGCTTTATTTAGCATTTAGGTCACATTCCAAAACATAATAACAAGGGCCATCTCATAACTCATATCTGATCCATCATTTCTGCAATCTGTTGGATCAATCGCTCCATCTCCCTAGGCGAGTGATTTTTGAACTCATCTCACCATTTTTATATTTTTCAAAATGTGGAACACACAAAAATACCTCGTTTGATCTCTGTCTATGCCTCGATACTTTAAGTGTCGGAAAATACCTTGGCCCACCACCAGAAAATTGTCTGATAATAGGGTTCGTTTTGATTGATGCCAACCACACACAATCAGTCAAACAGCTCCGCGGCGTCGTTCACGACCTTTAAACGTATTGTTTCCTCTCAATTTGGCCATAATAATTCAACTTTTATGAGACGTAATTCTGTCAGATTGATTGCTCAATCAGCAGCGTTTAGATCATGTCTTTGGATATAGCCTGCTGCACGACCCCTGCTGCGGTGACTATGGATGCAGCATCATCACACAGTGATTTTGTAGCGCGTGATTTCTGTGTTTCTGTGTACACTGCACCATCGAACCAACTGACTGTGTGTCAGTTATTCCTGGCTGCAAGATGATGATTACCTATATACAATCCGGCCGTGAGTAAGTCACTGACTTCGAGATAATCCACCCACATATTCGGATTCAGATAGATGTAGATATGGTTTATGGAACGCGGGGTATCCTTAGGACACACGACCGACCATATTGTTGTAGAATCGTTGTTTCTGTTGTTTGTTGCTTGGTAATGGAAACTGCAATCACATTTGGCACCAGGTTTGTAGTAGAGTCTCCCCAAGCTGCTCTTACTCTATCTATCTCTCTCTTTCAAGCTATTATCTTAAGATCGTAAATTCATTTACGTTTAACACGACCACACTGACACTGGAGATTGTGTAGGCTGACGATGACTCAATAAATCATCCAATTGTTCAACACTTAACTATCTAAACTAAGTAATAATTGCACCTGTGAGAGAAGCTAGAGACTCGAGAGGGGGGAGAGGAAGTGCGAGGCGAGGATGAGGATGTTTTGCTCTGTGTGTGCAATATGCATTCTACAGATATGTTTGTATATCTTTGAGAAGAAGAATTTTACCAGTTGGTTGACTTTAGTTGAAGGACTTAAACTAATTTAAAAAAAAATATGTCTGAATCCTGGCAGGATTGGAGATTTCGTCACATCTTGAATTTGAGCGTAAAAAAATGGTCAATGAATAAAATTATTCGTCTTTGCCCTGCGTTTTTAATTTTATTGTGATCTATTTTGCTCTACTTTACTCTACTCTACTCAACTCTAATGTACTCTACTCTACTGTACCATACTCTACTGTACTCTACTCGACCCTACTCTACTCTACTTAATCTACTTTACTCTACTCTACTCTACTTTACTCTACTCTACTTTACTCTACTCTACTTAACTCTACTCTACTGTGCTCTACTTTACTTTACTCTACTCGACTCGACTCTACTTTACTTAATCTACTTTACTACTTTAATCTACTCTACTCAACTTTAATCTACTCTACTCTACTCTACTCTACTCTACTTTATTTCTCTCAGACAATGTGCTTTTATAGCATTAGCTCGGATAACAGCCTGAGTGAACTGAGTTAGGTCTGAGGATGACAAGTATTTAACGAAGTAAGTAAGTAAGTAGCGAAAAAGAACATTCGAAGTCAACGAAAAAATCAGGAAATAAAAGTGGTCCTAGGATGCACACTTGTGGAATACCAGTCAAACCAGTAGCTTAAAAAAAGCGATGCAAATATAACTGTTTGAATCTTAAAACAACGTTAAACTGAAATTCACCTTTTCATATAAATATGCAAGCCCAGAATTGGCCCAAGATGCTACACCATTACACACCTTCAATGCATATGGCCATAACTACCGCACCAACAATTGCCAATTGTATGACATTATTAGAAGGACTATTATTACTGTTTATTATTACCGCTATTATTACTCATAATTTGCATTGTTATCCGGTTGAGATGCTTATGATGATGATGGAAAGAGAGTGCGACACCGAACAGATAGATATACTCGCATATTAGTATATGTTGGTGTGGGTGTGTGTAATGGGGCAAAAGGATTAACATAATTTGTGTTGATATTCTGAGAATGTGTCCATTGAATGGCTTAAAATGAGTATATTTGTATATGTATGAACTAACAATGGATGCAACTAACTGCCTAGGTATTTTGTACTCGGATGACCAAGTAGAATAAGCTAGTTTAAGTGTCTTGCATGCGCATCACATTGTACATTTAGTTTAAACTATTAAAAGAATACTCTTAGAGGTATGTAGCACTTCAAGGAAGAAGAAATTTCAATGAAATGTATAGTCACACTTCTGAGGATCTGCTTTTAATTATGATTTAATGTCTTGAGATTTTAAAGGATTTTCACCAAAAATTCTTGAATTTAATATTTAGAATTAATCTTTTTGAAAAATGTGTATGCTTATTCCAACGTGTACTGGACATTATTCTTCACAAAACTTTCTATTGTATTTGTGAGCTTACCACCAGGAAAATTACGTTTATATAGATTAATAAAATCCTCAGGGAGATTGGGGGATAAAATCGTAAGCGTCAAAACCAGAACCAAAAAAAAATTTTAGCTTCGATAAGGTTTCGGTAATTAATTTTAATTTCGATAAAACCTTATGGAAGCTTTATAGAAACTGAAATTTTAATTAAGAAACCTAGAGCGAGTGGTCGAGACTCAACTAGGTTCTATTTATTTCTCATTACAAATTAATTTCTTTCTAAACGTTAAACGAGTTACATTCGCCATTTTGTCACATGCTCAGATTTTTATTCCTCGATGGAGCGAAATATACATTGATGTGTGATACAACCTGAAAGGTGTCAACTGTGTGTTCGTTTTGAGTCGTGTCAAAGTGCTTCCAGGGCCTTTTTGTTAGGAACTGTCGGAAAAAAATCTTGGTTTTCAGTGCGAATTATCCTAGTTCTCTAGTTTAATATTTATCTCGCACTCAAGAGCACGTCTTTTCAGATCTCCAATAAGTTTCCTTCCAATCAGTCCCATAATATTTTATTTGTTTTCCAAAGCAAATCACACCATCAGAATTATTATACATTTACTTTAAGAAATTAATAAACACCTTCAACGTCAACTTATATTATCCTCAAGGACTACTTCTAATTAGACACACACATTTCACCTTGTCATCGACAATTTCAACGCCCGTTTGGACATTTCGGCGACGTAAATTCCCATCAAGTTAATATCATCAACGTACCTTCTTAACTACCACTGCATTCAAATAATGGCTATTTCACAGTGGGACACGATATCCTCGGTATCTGGATTTTTTTTAACCAAAAGAAAAATCCAAAATTTCTTTTGCCAATACGGAAATTTAATCAAAGTTATAGGTTTTTTTTTAATAAACGGTTTCTCAGAAACGACTTTATTCATTTCGATGAAAACATTATGCATAGATAAAGTTAAAAAAAGCAATGAATTGAGTAGGTTAACTAGATATTTCTTTTATATTTATAAAAAACAAAAAAACAAAACTACGCGTTTTCACCAGGATTGCTCAGTGTTGAAAAAAATATTAAAAACCTAAATTTCAGAACTTTATTTTATGAAGTTGGCAGCGATTTATAAATTTCAAATTTAATCTAAGAATTAAAATTAATTAGAAATTAGATATATTTCAAATAAAATTACGTGACAAAATGATATTATCTAAATTAAGAAAAAATGCGAACCTGAATTGGAAACCCTGTAATTACCCCATAGACCAGAATCATTTTGGAAACTAGTTTTTTCCCTCAACTAGCACATAGTCTGCCCCACTGTACATTGCGCCGCATTCCTCTGCAATTTGATTACCATATAAGTATGAATGTATATATATATGTATGTGTGATGTGAAATAACTACGTGATATCAGAAATTTGGTGGCGTTCCATTGGGGATTCCTCGCCAAGTGCCATAATAAACGCATCACGATGCTAATTAGATGCGAACTGTCATTCGTGCGCTATATAGTTATACAAAGTCTCAAGATGGATTAAGATGCAAATCCGAGCTTGGAATGTAAAGTACCATCGTGATGTTGAAAAGGGGGCGAATTTCAAAACCTATTATCTAAGGGATGATTGAGAAATGATGATGGCGGTCGAACAAGGGAATGGCAAATGAAAATTCCATTTTGAAGTAAACCTTAATTAAATAACAACTTTATGTCCGAATCCATCGAGGGCTTTCAATTTCAAGCAAACAAAAAAAAACAATGAGAAAAAAAAAATACCAAGTGACCAAACTGCCATACCAATTAATTAGTGAAAAATTATGTCTGACAGTCTTCGGTTAAAGCATCGCTTTTGTATGGATGTTTTCCCAATTGACTCATCCCCCCTCGATAATGAGAGACCCAACCGATGATATAAAAAAAAAACAATTAATATTGTGTTTTTTGGAATTCTGGTTCACCCTGTGAGCCTCAATGTTATTGTTTCATGTTTTATCCGTTATTTTGTGTATTTAATTTTTTTTTTCATTTTTTTTTGATAACATTTCGTTAAGGGCTACCCGCAAAAATTTTCAACCTCACTGTCAGGGTGGATAATTGACAGATTGATCGGTGAATTGGTAATTCAATTAGTCAATCAAAATTTTTATGCACACACCTCGACACCGAAGAGGAATTCACACGTGAGCATCGCACCAGGACGAACATATAAATAGTAGATAAAAAGGCAGGAGTTCCTGCGGGATGAGCGTAGTCAGTCTAGTGGCTTGGACATTTCTGTAAAAAAATAATGAGTAAAAAACATACCCATGGACGTAATTAAATTTAGTAAGGCCCGGGTTCAACACCTGCAAATGCTTTCGCACAAAAAAAAATGTGGATATTGATGGTTTTAAATAAATATCAAGTACTTAAGTGTGCTAACAATACTTATAAGCCAATCCTTTGACTCCTTTAGTTGGTCCTTAACAATCATTAACCAAACATGTGTCGAAGAAATGGACAATCAGCGTCGCCCTTTCTAGATAAAAAACACCCTGTTAAACATCTCAAAAAAGATGTTATCCAATGTAGGTACTGTGGGTGAGTCATGAGTTTTCGGTCCGGCAGATCAACCAAAGACCAACTCTTGACCATCTTGAAAAACCCCCACCGAATTTCTATTTGAGACCCGTACCATATGTTCATAGACTTCCATACTTTATATGAGAGCATTCTTAGTCAAGATTTCTACAATGGCATTCGCCGAACTCGTATTTTGGAAAACATACGTAAAATTTAAAAAAAAGTTCTTCCGAAGTATTCCAAACATATACAGAGTTTAGGGACAAGGAGATAAGCTAGCTACCATGTTGATTCTTCAACTTTCTTCTAGGACAAATACTTCGAACAGCAGCCATTATTGACCGCTCCCAATATTTGAAACAGAAGACGACCTCTCGTAACTCAAAATGTGTCTCGAATTTCGTAGCAGTTAAGGACTGAGCTTACCTTAGTTGGAATACCAACTCCAAGAATGATATCTTTGAAGAATCACTGAAGCCAGCAGCTTCAAATTCGGTTTGCCGAAGCTCATGGGTTAAAAACTCCTCTCCCCAGAGGTCTAGGGTTCGAATCCTAGCGTATGTCATATCTTAAATTTCCCGGGTAGATATTGCTTTTCACGAGAAATTGATGAAAAGTGCGTCTGACCTTAGTCGTTCGAATTCGATGAAAAATTTCAAGCTCCCGTAGACTTAACAGTGTAAGTCAGTAGGCTCTTGTTCTCCATAAGCTGTTGGTTATACATATATTTTTTTTTGAAGTAAAACTTCTCTTCCGGCATTGAGGGTAAACAAATTTCTAGGGGGCTGTCAAACCGATCGACATATGACACGACCCGACACGACACGCTCTCTAAAAAAAAATGTGTACCCAAAATTTTGTTCTTTCTCTCTATGGCTTTCTCTGTTGTATAGCTTGAACCAAATCACTTGGTCAACGGTCGGTTGCTCAGATAGAGGATTCAAGAGAACGACAATAGTGCGCAAGCGATTTAATGAGTACAATGCCATAGATGAAATACATTTTTGAAAACTGCACAATAAACCACGATCATACCTCATGTAAACAAAGTCCACCCCTGGAAGGTGATTTTGTGTATCTTTCAAAATTAATGAGACGAGCAAATAAATTTGAAGAGAGCTGTGCAGTAGAATGGCCAAGTGAATTGGTTCAAGCTATACTGTTAATGGGGTATGTATTTGTGCAAGTACGGGGCCGGTATCAAAAAATATCAACTTCGTTGTTCTTTAACCGGTTTTTCCATGAAATTGAAGTATGTTGTAGCTGACATAGAATTACGAAAGAAAAAATACAATTTTTTTTTGTTTAAAATCAATGTTGAGATTTAGCGCCCCCTGACCTCGTGATGCCTCAACGTACTGCCAGCGGCGGGCGGTGCCTCTGTGCATCACAAATTTCATACATAGAACCATATAGTATTACCTCAATAACGGCGCGCGTGTACTACAAGTACCTACATATATAGAGTTATTAATTTTTACGAACCATCACGCGCTCCCATTGTCGCTCTGTTTGTTTATTCATTAATTTGTCGGGTTCGAGGTCCTGGATGGTTCGGGAATTTGGTGTTGTTTTTGAGCTGCTTTCCACTAACTATATACGATTAAAATCTTTTATGTTTTTGATTGAAGGATAAAAGTGTAGCATCAGAACAAGAGAACAACAACAACAACAAAAAACCAACCGATATCCTGGTGTTTATTGATTTCAATGACTGACAATAAATTCATTAAATCGATAGACAGGTTAATGTCAATCGAGAGGTAGAAAAAAAACAACACTATTTATATACAAAAAAAAATGGTTGTGAATAAATAATTGATTGGAAAACAAAAAAAAACTGTCATATTCCAGCGAGTGGTTGAATAAAGAGTTTTTAAAAGGATGCCAATCATAATAATGTTAATGAGATAAAGTGAATTATTTCGACATCACTTGAACAATTTTAAGGTTGTCACCCCTATACCTACGGATCCATAATCCCACATATAAGTTGTGAAATAGTTTGTTTACTTAACTAAGTGGGTATAGAGGTATTAGGTATGTGTACTAGGCGTATAAAGGAGAAATCTTTGACGTTTTTTTTTGTTTTTTGAGAAAATGCAGAACATTCAATATTGAACCTGACCTAATTGTATTTTTTTGTTTATCAAACATAATCCACCCATCCATTATGCCCACATAACCTGTAGGCAACAACCCAGCCAAACCGTCACCCTTCAAAAGGTATACAGAAAACACAAATACACTCAGCTATACCTACAATGTCCTGCGGCTTGTCTCTCATCTGTACTGCCTGCCGCTGATGTGTATATGACATTTGAGTTGACAATGTCATCAAAAGTTGACGTTTTACTCTTGTCATACAAAGGACCTTCTGTATACGAACAACGCCGCATTACGCAAACGACAAACAAACGCAGAGAGGACGAAATCAACATAACGAGGACGACGACGATGTTCTTTGGTACTATTGGCTTTGTTGTGTATCGCTTAGCTTCCCCACACCCACCCCCATCGCTCGTTGGAATGAATGCTTCTGCCACATATTAAGGACATCCACGCATTGTGCGTGCTCTGGAATGATAATGACTGACAGGCATGCCAGACAGACAAGACCTGGTCCCTGAAATGGAATCTGCTTATGTTTTTTTTTTGTGTGATGTTGTACCTCCAAAAACCGATGAGCTCCTTGAAGGTGTTTTTGTTTGTTATACGAGTAGAAATGTATAGATGGAATAACGAACGCAAGGTGAGCTCTCTTCGTCAAAACGATATGAACGTAGACATCATCATCATCAGCAGCATCGTGTCGCCAACATCAGAGAAGTTCTTTTGTCCTTTGGCGTAATTGAGAGCAAACAGCACCCAGAAATCGTGAAACACCATTACTATACTCGTATCTACCTACCTTATTCTATATATGGAATAGAGGATGACAGGATGTTTGTGGAAGGACACACTCTGCTCGCCTAAATAAAGTTCAGATAAATGGCGCGGGTATATAAAAGATCTGTTTTTGTCAACTTTCTGTCGTTCTCCTTCAAAGTCTCCACGTCATGACACGAAAACGAAAATAATATAGTGAAGACGAAGGATAAGGAAAAGAATAAAAAAAACAAACAACTGACAATAAGGACATATGGAGGATAATATTCCTTCCACTCAATGCTTTACTCTCTTGATATGCGATTCATTGGCATAAGAGCCATCATCTTCTAACAGCTTCCAAAAAACATCCACCACCTTCATAATTTCACAATCAGCCTGTCAATCATTTGCATATGAATATGACCAAGGTGACCATTTTGGCTTTTTTTTTGTAAATCCAAATGAATTTATTTTTAAAAATTTGTACAAGGGAAACATGGAAACATTTGTTTGCTTTTTAAATAATGCTAAAGGAGGTCGATAACATTTCAAACTTTGTTTTTGTCACAATCCCAATATTTCTGTCATTTTATACCAATCGTTTTGTTCCCATAAAATATGATTATTTTATACCAATTGTTGGTCGTGAAATAGGTGTGTATATCAATTGTTTGTCGTAACATATACGATTACGGTAATTAATGATAAACAATTGGTATAATATTCTATAGTATGACAAACAAGTGGTATAATATCATATTTTTCGGCACAGTTGCTATAGTATCATATTCTATGACAAACTATTGGATGAAACTCAAATTTCATGACAAGCAATTGGTATAAAATCATTTTTAATGACATACAATTGGTATACATTCATATTGTATAATAAATGTTTGGTATAAATTCATATCTAATGCCATGGAATTGATTATAAATTCATATTTTATGACAAACAATTGATATAAAATATTATCTATTAACATACAATTGGTAAGAATTCATATTGTATAACCAAGTATTGGTATAAAATCGTATTTAATAACATATAATTGGTATAAATTCTTATTGTATAAAAAAAATTTTATGACAAAAACCAAAACTATTGTTTTTTTTTTTCAATCGTTTAAGGTGTGTTTCAAAGTTAGACAAAAATGTCCTAATAAGGCGTTAATCTTCACTTTTGGCTAAGATTGTAGTTCAGTTGATTTCTTCACGACATCGATATATTTCACTTTAAAAGCTAACTTTATCTTATTTGGTCTTCCTTCATAAATTATGGGAGATTGTAAGTCATTACCAAGCCATTGCTATAAGCGTTTTGTCCTAAAAGGTCGTGATTCTCACAGAGAAGCACATTCTTTTAGGAAGGTGGGAGTCTTCCCATGTTCTTTATAAGAACATTTCAAATGGCTTTCAACTTGAAAAAAAATGGTCACCTTGAGGATCCTTTTAGTATGTTTTGGCGGAGGCTCTGTTTTTTTTTTTGCACTAAGAAGAAAACTGACACACACATGGGTAGATATAGAAAGCACTCTACATACAACACGCAGTGTACATGACATTTTCATGTCTAAATTATAATTTTGCTTGCCCCTCGACTCATCACTAGAAAGTAGCCCCCTCCCCATTATTTCATCAATGTCCTGCTGGATATACTATACGTACCTACATAAATTCATAGGAGATGGATAAAAGAAATCGTGGCTTTTATAAATGACACTGAATGACATGTGGACAGAACACTGATTTTGTGTTCTTTTTTTTTCGTTGTATTTTTGCAAATTATTTTCGTAGATTGTGTGTGATTTTTTTTTCGTCATTATCTTGACATTGGACAAATTCAATTACGCTCTTCCTTACACCCGCTACAACTACCAACCATAATAACACTGCACACATCACATCAGCCAGCGTAATCATGGTCACACAACATGTCCTCTTGCACAGAAAAGAAATGAAAATAAAGAACCTGAAGTGTGAGTCAATGAATGGTTATAGTGCGGGAGGGACAAGAGGGAAGGAATGATATATACGGTATACGGAAACGGATACGCAGAAAAAGGGTAATGGGGCGAGAGTTGACAGGATAATCGATTCCCAGAGAGATGTCAGTCACAGTCAAATGCAATGTCAGTTGCGTTCGGATGAATTGAGCATACATACTAACATTCATACATATGTGTATATGAGAGGTTATGATTTTTTTTCCTATTTTCTTATTGTTGTTATTGTCGGTGATTTTCTTGTGTCCTTTTTGATTATGTCATCAGTCAGTGATTATAATGAACACATTTATACATAGTTTGTATATGTGTGTTATTGTTGGTAACATTAATCGGGTTGATGTGGGTGGGTGATGCAAAAGGGGTGAACAATACAAACACAAAAACATAAACCACAATGAACTTGTCAATGTCAGGCTCCTGAAATGTCAGTCAATCTTCGTCAAACAAAAAAAAAAGAAAAACAAATCAAACACACGGATGCATTGAAAGAGGGATCAACACAAAAAAAAGGAAAACGAAGGATATTTAAAAAAAAAAAAGAAAAAGGAAGTCAAAGAAAATTAATAATTATGGAAAACGAATTGATGGCATATTTGTTTTGCTTACTTATTTTTTACATAAAAAAAATTCTAGTCCTGGAAAATAAAATGAAATTATTTTAATGACGAGGAAGAGCAACTTTTTCGAAACAAAAAAAAAGTCAAACGGTTTCAAGGCGAGATCTATTGATTTTTCATTTTAATGTATTTAAGTTCGCATTATTATAGGTACCAACAGAACTTAAAATAAAGTTGTTTATCTATTTTTTGGTTAACTTTTGTTTTTATTTTTAAGTTAACAGTTCGAGTGAAAATATAAAATTCACGTGAAATTTTAAATCTGTATAATCATGTCCGTTGATTATACAGATTTAAAATTTCAGTAGTGATCATCCAAGTTCTGGCACTAAACCTTTATTTACAGGAAGAAACTCAGGCGATGTTCGACCAAACTGTATATTTAGTACCAATGAAGTCAGAAACTTCAAATTCCGAATATTTATTAAGCTTGTCAAGCACAGGCCTCAAAAATCATAAAAACCGATATTAAAATTATTGATCATCAAAATTATGGAGCACTTCCGCACATCGTACACTCTTGTAATTTTGCACAACGGTAGGCCTTGGGATGCAAGCCAGGAAAAAAATTCGAGGTTTTCCATTCAGAGGGCGTGGTATCTACCCACTTCCTCAGAATTAGTGTAGAATTGAGCAGTATGTCTTCAATTGTATAGAAAAGAAAAAAAAATGGAAATTTGAGGTTTTCTATTCAGGGGCTTGGCATCAGTCCTTTTCGTAAGAATAGGTGTTAATTGAATGGACCATTTCAGATTGCTGCAGAACAAAATTTGGTAGAGCAGTGGGACTTAGATTGCATAAAAAGGAAAAAAATGTAAAGTCAGAGAGTTTCCATTTAGGGTGTGGTATCCACCCACTTTCTCAGAATTGGTATCAATTATATGGAAAGCTTCCGATTGCTGTAGAATGATGAAATGTAGTAGAGTGGTGGGAGCATTAAATATATAAAAAAAGAAAAATATAAAATTTGAGATTTTCGATTTTCTTGTTATTGGTGTTTTATCCGCCCACTTTCTTAGAAATGTTATCAATATTATAGACCTCTTCCCATGGAGTGGTAAGCCTTAAAGTACGTAAAAAGAGAAAAATATAAAATTGTAGGTTTTTCATTTAGGAGGCGTGGTATCCCCCCCACTTAGGTCGATTAAAGTCTTTAAACGCGTACTAAACCAGGTGGCTCAAGTGTTTGTATAAATTAATCCCCGTAAAGACCGATGTTTTGAGATATCTAGATGCTCCCAACACCCAACTTTTTATAAGTTCGACGAACTATTTCAAAGAGCTCAATTTGAAAGAGCGAAAAAGGGGAAGACTAACCCTATCGCCATCCGCTCAGTGAGCACCAAAAATTTGATATTTTCGCCAAATTTAAAATGTAGTAAGACAGTTGTCCCACAACAGTCCATAGTTTAAAGTTACAGCACCGTTGCAATTGCTGCGCCTCGCTAAATGCTTAGCTGTTGGACGTAAGGCTATCTCCAAGTGAAAAAAAGTAGAATTGGGAGTCTGACGACTTATTAACTAATTATTTGTTGACCGGGTGCCTCTCTCTCAAAATGACTGGGAGGCTATTTCGCTTCCTTTAGTTCACCCTTGTTACTTACAGATTTAATTTATTCCTGAAGGTTAGGAAGATTTAGAACAAAGGTCCAGTTCAATGGCCGGCTATGTTCCAAATTTTGACTAGAACATAATTTTCCTGGTGTTGCAGTGTTGTGCTGTGCTTCTTTTATTCTACCGCGCCATACACCTGGAAGTGTTTTTTGTCTGCTGAGAGAGGAAAAAATGTGTCCAATAGTATTCTAATACAACAGGCAACAAAGCTAAATTACTAGGTAATCGTAACTGGACCCACAGATCTACCTTAAGTCATTTCTTATTCAAGTATCCATTTAGGGCGGCAGCCATAACCGTTTTCATACAATTCACTTGAAAATGCCAAAGTTACTGTTTACATGATATTCTGATTTTCATTCATTCCCTTCCCTCAGAAATCCAAGAATTGATTAAGTGTTCTGTAATATAAGAACTTAATGCAAGCCCCAAGAACCCTTTGATTCCATCACCATTCTAACTCCCATAAGATCCAGTCACTCGATTTCAATTTCTTTCGCACTCTTGATAAATTGAGAAGCTCTACTTTGTTGAAAAAAATATGAAGGCTAGATGCATATATATACTATGCTATAGCTCTCGCAACATAAAACCATCCAAATCGTGACGAAGCCATTGAGACACAATTGACCAGGCCCATCGCATCTGATCTGTGATCGTCCGGCTTAAGCTTACACCAGCATGACTCGCAAAAAGATGTGAAATTTCAGAAAACGTCAATGCGATGACAGCAGATGATTTGTCTGCCACTTAACCAGCTGTACCATACCACTACCGCACCATCAAGGCGCGACGCGACAATTCTATACTATATAAAGGAGTATAAAGCATTGTTTGCCAGAGTTCGACCATTAAACTAACCATCATGGTGGTCCACCATATAACTCTTGAGTGATTTATGACAGATGAATGGATGAATAAGTGAAATTGCAAACAAAGAGTTAAAGTCTACAGAAAGTCCGGCCACGACGACGATGGTATCGGTGACGCTGACGGTATAGCATCTCAAATTCCATATAATTTTTTTGTTTAACATATACGACTAATTGCGGTGCTGCACCAAGCTAAAACCTATGATTTGGATATCAAAGTAGCCCATCATCATCATCATTGTGTCACACACACACATGCATAACTGCATATGTTACCTTATGCAACAATCACATATTCAAAACCAACGCCATTCGGCCACAAAAGTGTCAAAATCTATCCACATCACCTAGAGATACATTCCGACGCCCAACCGAAAACGATGACTATAAAACAGTGTCCGAGCGAGCATCCGTTATGCATTTAGTGCATAAATCGTCCGTCGTCGTTATGGCGTGTCCTTGGCTGAGAGTGTCAGGTCAGCGTGGAGCGACGAGCGGTTAGCATGACGTTGTTGCATGTGCGTGAGTGTTACATGTGAAAGGATACAAATATCCGAAAATATTCACTCGTCCTTATAAACAACAACCAACTGATGCGACGCAAACCTCGGTCTCGTTACATATAGCGCGAATAAAACTGACATGACACGCTGCTAGCTGACTTTTCTAGCTCGAGAGCAGAATGAATTTTTTGGGGGACCGGCGGCGGCGGCGGCATCGTCGACGGCCATCAAATCTTATTCTAACTGACAGACCGCAAAATGCATCATCACTTCCACATCCTGGCTGATATGTTGTGTGGTGTGTTGTTGTTGATGTTTATATTTTATAGTGAGGATGTCATTTAGTTTAGGTGAGCTTTTTCTCGCAGGCATCTTTGTTACATCCGGGTAACGCCATCATCATCATCATCATCGCTCAAGGACCGCACAGCAACCGAATTAAGCCTTGAACGAGACATTAACTATGGAAGACGTTTACATTGTCTGATGCGATTCGCCCCCATTCTGACACTGTGTTGACATCAGGGGATGGTTTTTGTTGGCACATAGGGACAGGAAGTTGTTGCTGAATGTTTGGTTTAGGGTCAGTTGGCCGCGTTGTGATGCGATGTCCTCATCACTCGAATAGAGAAGGTTAAGGATTGTATGTAGTTGAACCTGATAATGGCGAGGTTTTTGTTTTTGACGAGTAGAAATTAGGTGACATGTTGGAGGTCCGTAAAAGATTTTTTTCAGGTTTCAAATCGGTCTGCATTTATACTGAAAGAAAATCTGATCAAAATTGAACTTTGTTCTTTCTTACCAAAATGAAAAAAAGTATTCCTTGTTTAATTATAAATTTGAATAAAATTCGATGACGAAAAAAAAGTTATGCGAAAATTATTCCAAATGAGAAAAATATCATGCGATAAAATGTTATCATGCGAAAAATATACCATCCGGGAAATGGATCATGCAAAAAATATGTATATCATGTGAAAAACATCCCGTTCAGCAAAAATATCATGTCCAACTATAAAAGAACATGCGAAAAAAAAAATCTGAAAAATGTATATCATGAGAGAAAAATATAGTGCAAGGTCTGTATCAAAAAGAAAAATCGTAGAAAAATAGAGAAGTGGGTTGACAATGGCAGGGTAAAGAACTCAATAACCCGGAATTATTAACTCAATTGACAATTTTCCGTCTGTTGTTTTAACGCAGAAATAATTTTGACTTCATTTCGCCCGCAATTCTGCATCATTAAAGCCTTGGCTAAGCGTTTCCTTTAAAGTGGCTCCACTAAACATACATATTGCAAGAAGAAACCATGCTTGTTTGATAATCAATCGAAACGGGTGAGAAGGTTGGGTTCGATATTCCGCTTTTTATAATTTCGTTTCTTAAAATCCTGTTTCTTATAATCCCGCTTTTGAAAATTCCGTTTTTTAATATCCCGCCTCTTATAATCTCGTTAAATAAATAAATCTTATAAATTATTTCTTATTATCTCGCTTTTGGAATCAACACAATGTTCAAAACGGACGGTGGGTAAGGAGTGGCATACATCCCCACTGGAACCATCCTGCTTTGCCCAATATAGGATTTGGGCTGGGCCGACTTTGAATGTATGCCGTTTTTTGTGTAACATTTATCAAAATACAAAACGAGATTGGCGGGATTAAGCCGGGATTTAAAAAAACCGCGATTATTATAGATCATGAATAAGCGGGATTATAAAACTCGGGATTAAGAAAAAAGTGGTATTTTAGAAGGCGGGATTTTAAAAATCGGTATTCCGGTAAGCTCCCTCCGGGTGAGATGTAGAGCGAGTTTTCTATTTTGCTCCAAGTTTCTGAATTGACTTTCGTCAATTGCTTTCAGTTCTGGAGAAGAAGATTTTTCAACGAACTATAGGAGCTTTACAGCTACATCGCTCTGACAAATTGACACCACTGACTGCTCCGAAAGTCTTCGAGTCTTACCCGGAGGAACAATACAGTTGAGGAAGAAGTCGCCTGACTAAAGACCGAACCGAGATTAGCTGGTTAAGTGCCTTCTTCACAGAATCCCGCCTTAAATTTCGGAGCCGTATGTTCTCCCGTTTTGGGCATTCTACATGCCCCACACCTGTGGAAAAGTAAAACAATAAACTTCACTTCCGTCGGTCTTCTATATTTTGCATATTGTTCTTTTTGCGTTCCGTTCCTTCACGAATTAAAATTTTTCTATCGGGATCATTTTTTTTTTATTAAACATTCCTTCCATTTTTACGTTATTTACTCTCTAGGCCAATATCGACATTAAATAAGTTGATAGACCTCTTAGTTTTATGTCCTATTAACCTCATTTTTCAACGATTGATTGACTGTACTTTGAATATTCCTTCAAATTAATCACAGAACCCACAATTTCCCGATACCCAAAAAAGTGAGACCCTGAAACACTACATTACAACAACTACATATTATCCTATAGAAGTATAATAGAGCAAAGTTCACGTGGCAACGAATTGATTCGATCACGTAGCAAACACGATTTGCTAGCGCATTTTAATAGCATGACAGAGAGTAACTATTCCGGACACCTGTAGATAACCCTCCTTTCTACCCTCCCCTTCCTGGACAACTGAGATCGAATTACCTCCAAATTGAACATGGACTTTCAATTTGGCAGACAGTGCAGCACCATCACCAGCTTCAACCACAGCTTAGGTGTATAGCTAACGAAGAGTCCCATTGTGATCGTGGCGTGGTATAGTATATTGGCTGTTTTTTTTTTTATCGTTCTCGATTATTGACTTTCCATATTTATGTCAAACTTATCGCCAAGCAATTTGAGGAGGCTAAGCGACTTTTTGACTGAACGTGCCAGTCGCGCCGCTGCGCCATCGCCATAAGCGCAAGAGAGTATGTATGTAGGTATATTTTGTGGATAAGTTCCGTGGTGCGATTTCGAACTATGATTTATATTTGTGTCGCGATCATAATTCATTTGGTGATTGGTTTGGGTACACAGCATTTTTTTGTTTTGCAGGCGGATAAATAACTGGCTGTGGGAGCAGGTGGCTGCTGTGTATATGGAAGATATTCAATTCCCATAAGAGAAACTTTCGAAAAATTGAATCCCACAAGGCGGAGTACCTACAAAACTATAGGATGATGGTCGTTTTTTCTATTTCAACTGCTACTACTGCCGTTTTTTTTAAATTAGGGTGACCATGTTCATATTTACCATTTTTTTTTAAATAAATCAATTTTTAAATTAAAACATAAATAAACAATTAATTTAATAGGAAAGTGGTTTTCACTCATCATCTTCAAATATCTAGAATTAGTTTTTCGTTTAAAAAAAAAGTATAAATCTTAATAATATTTATCGAAAGTCCATTCAAAAAGATGTACCAAATGCCAAAGGAAACAAAACAAAATAAACCACAATGAACATTTTTATAAAAGAGGGTAACATTGGTTTTAATAATTAAAAAAAATTATTTTTAAATCTACTATTAAGTTCGGATGGTCACCTTATTTGTATCTAAAATGCCGGTCTATGAGGATTTTTTATGCCTGACGCTGACATTAATTTTCCTATCAACTGTCAATGGTTTTAGAAAGAAATTAATGATTCGCCAATCAAAACTGCAAGTACATAGTAGAAAAGTGTTGTTCGTTGTGAAAGGGGTGTGGCACCATAGCTGGGCTACTGAACTTTTGCAAATCCTATTTTATGGGAAAATACTTTCAGACCTGTAGTTTGAGTTAGTGATTTTATCATCTGATAAATAAGAATTAATTTTGTTGGGAATTGCAATTAAAAAAACGTTATATTTAATGAAGCATTCATTTGAGATTTTGTTTAATCCCTAGTGAAAAATGTTTTATCACGCGAAATTAAAAATATAATTAGTTCTGCACCACCTTATTTACTTATGTATTCGAAGTTTTAGAGTTAATTTGAAAAAAAAAAATGTATTTGAATTGGTGAATAATTTACGACTTTTTTCAAGTGAAATCTGTCCCAAATGATGCTTTTTTCATTTTGACTATTCGATTCTTTTTATCTTTTCAATATTCTGTTCATAATATCATTTTTTATTAGTACCTATACTAATTCAATTTTGTCACCGGAAATCATTAAAATACATGTTTTGTTTTTAGGGCGAAAAATAATACTGTCAAATTAGCTGTCAAGGGAAACAGTACTCCCAATTAATCCGCTTTTGAAGGAAAACACACTTCACGTACAAAGTAAATAAATTAATATAGAATTTGCTCACTTCATTTAAAGTGAAATGTAAGAGACATACTTCACTCGGTATTCCGAACCCTGGGAATTTAAGTGAAAATTTAGTTATCCATGCAATAATTTCGAATTTAGAGCGTATTAGACTTAGCGCTCATTTTCCCATGCTATTCAATGCCGCATATGTATACCTTCCAATGCGTCGATTTTCACCAGGAATATTTCGGGTTTTCTCAATGAAATTATTAATACCTACTTCTGGAATTTCACGAAAATCAAGGCTATCAAATGTTTCAAAAAAGTGTACTCAAAATGTGGCATAGGTATTTAGAGCTTTAAGCACAATAATGTCTTATGATGCATGATTGTTTTTTTTCGAATGCTGATTCTTTGCTTATTTCATCATACTTTTCACGTGAAATACAAAATCTAATTGAACTTCAATTTGTTCTCCTATTTCATTTATTAAAAATGTAGTTTAACTTACTTTAATATATTTCACCAAAGTTAATCATTCATTTTTCACGGGAAATAAAAGTAATCTAGAAATCAATGATATTTTATTTCAAACCTATTATATTTGCGTTGTTAATAATTTCACGATTTTTTTTCGCGTGAAATCAAAGAAACAAATGATGCAGGTAGATAATATGTTAAGTTTATACAAGTTCGTGCAATATTTGAAATTAAATTGTAATCTTGTCAATGCTCTACAATTTTGTTTGTGATTTTTGTGATTTTTCAGTTTGAGTGAACTCAGTAGAGAGTGAAATATTAGTGCCAACCTTATAAAACTAATTTTAACGAACAAATTCTCTACTTAGAGGCTTATTTTTTAGTTTAATAACTTTCAAGTTTCACTTTTCATCATTTTTTCTCACGTGAAATCGAGAACCAAGCGAACTACCGTTCTTGTCTTAATTCATGATATTTTTTTGTTCACATCAAATCGAACTACTAAACCACTTACAATATCTTAATATCTTCTGAGCAAGTTATTGGAATTGATAGTCTAATTTAGGTGTTTTATTATAACTCGTGAATTTTAACAAACTTACACATTGCATATTTCACACTAGCATAAAATTCTAAATTTTCATTAAGTCACTCGTGAAGAATAGATCTATTTTTCACGTGAAATAGGGAAGTTATACATAAGTAACTGTCACCCTTTTCAAAATAATCGAAAGAATTTACCCTTTACCTGACTTCCTTTAAAATCTTCAGATTGCTTCTTATTATTGTCTCATCATGGATCGATCGTCTTGAATGAATTGTTTGAGCAATTCATACAAAATAAACCTTAATCCCCACTTTGATCCATCCGTTTTCGTAGTGCCTACCCCGAAACACTCAATCACATCACCTTGAGTGGATTATTTTTGTTCTTCTTTACAACAACTGCATTTATATCAATCTCATTAAAATTTGATTGACACCCCTCCCAAAATGTTGTCATATTTGAAGAGGCCTCGGATCGCATCGGATTGAATCGCAGAGCAAATCAACTCTTCTTTGTTGATGCTCGAACCTGCCTGTCAAAACATCAATTGTGGATCTTGGCGAGCTGCGTGCGCAACGTCGTCGTCGTTCGTCGGTTGGCGTTAGTCGCAGCTGCTTCATAATTATTCCACTCGTGTGCAGCACCCCATTCGAATCGAATCGATTCGATCTCGTCAAATCTTCAAGTACGTTGAGCTATCGTACCTCTACATACTTATCGTTTGATGATCTGATCTGTTGGAGATCTTATCATCCGATGAGTCTCTATTCTTCCGATGCGAAAAACCCTTCTGCGAAATCGCAATGTCAACAACGCAGAGCAGCAGCAAGACGAAGAATTATATTGTGATCACATCAATGGGCATAATGGCCATGGATTTTAAAATCCCAACTCCAGTTACCTACGCAAGGGGAACTGAATTGGGATCACCGCATAAGATCAGACATCGGTAACAACGAAACTGCCGAGAACAATGTCCGAACACAATTTGGGATTGATTGAGATTTCAATGGGGCAGTTGAAGTGGTAGCTGTCAGTTGTGTGTCATGAATGTAACTTCATGTTTGATAGAATGCGTGTGTGTTTTTCTTTGAGTCAAAACGAAATCCAGGTTTTGTAGGAGAGTCATCGCAAATTTATTATGCCTGCGCCAGGATTACTTGGGATAGACTGTTTGTGTGCAGAAAGGCGCCTTCTGGAAAGAGTTTTTAATACTTACGCGATAGGATTATTTTTTTTTTTTTTTTAAGATCGAAATTGTTTTTGCACTGATGGAAAAAAGATTGGCATCTACCAGATGGCTGGGATGGAAAAATATAAAAAAGGAGTGCCATTTAAATTAGAAAACAAACATCCTGATTTTTAATAGTTGAGTGCAAGACGTTTTCTAAGGCGTTAAATGTTTGCGAGTAGCAGATGATATGCAAATTTCTTTCATATTCACGAAATAAGTCCCCTTCATATTGAAAATTATTCTGCCAAATTGTTTGCCAATGTGACAGAAAACGTGCTATATAAAATCGTCATATTTTCAATGAATGTTATTGTTGTGTTAATTTGTTTTCCAAATATAATTAAGAAAAAATTGCTGATTCTTGTTAACGAAAATCAGCATAAAACATATAACTCATTGACAAGTTTATTGTTAAGAAAAAGATTAGATTTCAAGGTGCCAAATGTCTGCCAGATACATTTTTGCATTTTAGAACTGTGTCTATTAAGAAAATTTTCGCCTGAGTGTTAACAAATTCGAATTAGATATTAGCAATTGATCCAAATCTTGTCAGATAATTTTCTAAAAAAAAAACAGGGAACTATCTAAAATACATAAATTTGGTACTGATATATCTTTTCTATGTTGGAATATAAACTTCCTTTTGAACCGTTCTAAGCAAGTTGTACTGGACGGCTACAAGTCGAAAAAAGTAATCGTTGTTCCCTTCTGAGTGGTGAAAATGTGCCATATGTGAAACACTTGTCAGGCTATTTCAATATTCTTCACAAATATAAAATATATCTACTGAAAAACAATACGTTCCTAGTTTATAAACTTTGGTGTCTAAAGATAATTTTGTTGGAAGTTGCACATAATCCCAAAACGTTATAGGTATCCCGAAAATCCTAAAAACCCTCAAAACCCGATAATCCCGAAACTCAATTTCAAAAACCCAAAATGCCAAAAAACACAAAATCCGAAAAACCAAAATTCTGAAAACCGAGAATCCCACAACCCAAAGAAAACAAAAAATTATAAACACAGAATTCCAAAAATCCATAATTGCAAAAACCCTCAATCAAGAAAACTTAAAATTCCAAAAACCTTAAATGCCGGCGGAACCCACAAAATCGGAAAACCCAAAACTCAAGAAACCACAAAATCCAAAAACTCGAAAATTCTGAAAACCTAAAATCCCATCCCAAGAACCCAAAAAATTGGAAACCCAGAATCCCAAAAATCCTTAATTCCGAAAATCCACAATCAGGAAAACCTTACATTCCAAAAACCCAAAACTGAAAAACAAATCCCATAACTCCAACAACCCAGAAAATTGGAAACGCAGAATCCCAAAAATCCATACTGTCCACAATCAGGAAAACCTAAAATTCCGAAATTCTAAAAAACAAAAATCCCATACCTCCAACAACCCAGAAAATTGGAAACCCAGAATCCCAAAAATCCATAATTCCCAAAACCCACAATAAGGAAAACTTAAAATTCCAAAAATGTAAATGGTGCAAACTCACAAAATGCGAAAACCCAAAATCCCAAAAAAAGCACAAAATCCGAGAACCCAAAATTCTGAAATCTAAAAATCTCGATAACTCCAAGAACCCAAAATTCTGAAATCTAAAAATCTCGATAACTCCAAGAACCCAAAAAATTGGAAACCCAGAATCTCAAAAATCCATAATTCCGTAACGCGCAATCAGTAAAACTTAAAATTCCACAAACCCAAAATTCCGGTGGAATTCTCACAAAATGCGAAATCTCCAAAATCCCATAATGACTGCGAAGAGCCCAAAACTGCGTCAAACAAGAATCCAACAACTTCATAAATCTGAATATCCAAAATTTTAAAAGCCCAATATCCCAAAAATCCGTAATCCCAAATCGTAAAATCCCTAAAATACCATGATCCAAAACAATCTGTTTGGCTTCGTTTGAATTGCAAAATTCTCAAGCGTTTTGTAATGTTCTCTTTGGAAGTGAAATTCTTCAACTGTGCTTCAAATGTACGAAATGACACCATTGAGTTAAGATAAACAGTATTTAATTTAGGCCTTCTTCAATGCTTTATTCCGTTATTAGACGTTTAATAAATATTTTCTAATTGTCTATTGAAAATGAGTCTTGATCCAATTCCTTTCATAGAAAAATCCCTAAAAAAAACAACACTTCTCCGGACATAAGTCCATATCATCATTCTCACCATCATCGGTGTGTTAACTCTCAAAATGATTAAATACACACATAGTTTCTAGATCAACATAATCTTCAGCACACACCCGCCCTCATGATTGTCCACGACAATGCAACAGACATCAAAAGACACATTTAGAAATTATTTTTTAATCAAAATCAATATACGCATAGTATGAAAAATTCTCAAGTCTTGAATGAGGGCGCAGATTCGATTTGGACTTATTGTAGACATTTGATTGATTGACACCTAAACATAACACATTTGATCGGTGGGCGCTGTGTTTATTTTTTTTTCTTTTGCTTCTTCTGAATATCTACGGTCATTTCTAGAGACCACTTGTCTGCGGTTGATATTTATTTAGGCAGTCTCTCAATCTTGCTTGCTGGGTTGCCGCAAGGAAAATCCCATGAGAAGTGCGCCTGGATTGATCGCACATGGCCTCGAGTGTGATCGATTGATCTGTCAATGATATTTTGTTTTTGTTGCTTTATATTTTTCTGTAACTAAATCAAAAATATTTTTTTAAAGAGATGGATTTTGATTGATTGAAGAAATGATTTCTTATGATCTGGAATGACTTCAAAAAAAAAATCACATTTAAGACACTCCAGAGTGTTGTTGGGATTTGTGCCGCACTGCTGAACCGTCATAATCAGATTGCCACTCTGACACTTCTTTTGAGGTTTTTTTTTAAATTTATTTTTTGTTTGTGGTTTTTGTGTCTTTCGTTGTTTGGAGTGTAATAAATTCCATGGACGTATCGAGGAAAATTTTTAGATGGGGGACCTACAAATTGAATTTGTAATTGATTATGAACATTAGGTTTTTAATATTTTTAATATAGCTAGTTGGGCCGCATATTTCCGGAACTTTGTTGTACTTACTCTTAACGCACACTTCAATCCGCCCGAACTGCAGAAGAACTGTTATAATATGCCATTTTTTAAGCCTCATTCTAAATTTCTACTTTTCTTTCGATTGGAAAAATATCTGAAGATATCCGACGTGGCGTGGTGACACCTCCCATAGCTACGAACCTAAGCTAAACCAATAAATGATCGGAATTAAAATACGAATATGACACTTTTAAGAGATTTAATAAAAAAAAAATATCTTTGGTCGATAACTTTTTGAATTTTTGTATATATTCAATTTCGAATGAAAGTTGATTGAATGGTGATCAATTACAATCAACAATTATACTTTATTAAAATGCTGATGAAAGTTTTATTGTGTGTGATAAAAAATTGAAAAAAAAAACAACTTCGGAGCACACAGAGTGTTGCTCTGTTTTATTAATCAGTTTTGCTTATTCTTAGCAATTGAACTCTGAAAGTCTATACTGTTTGTTCTTCACCTTGTTAACTTTTTCCTCTTTGTATTATATTGCCCTACAATTATACGGGTTTTTGCACCATAATTCGTCTTGATTAATTCAGGTTTGATTTCATTTCCCTCTTTACTATAGTTATTCTTTCGGAAATACCAAACAAAAAAACAGGATTCAGGTTGTTAAATATAAATTTTGCGAAATAACATGAAATCCCGCAATATAAAATTCAAAGCGTTATTATAAAGTTATCAACTCAACAAAACTATAAACCAAACAACTTAAGAAGGTCAAAAGCCATTCAACACCACACACACAGCCTAATCCATAACAATCTCGATAAGATACAAAAATTAATTTCTCACTTACATTTAAGTAACCTGTGCGAAGGGCGAGTTCATCACCGTCACCGCTTCCCTGAGATACATTTTCTAGTTGAACTAAGACTTTCATGAACTAGGAAAAAAAAAAACAACCCCCTAGATGCTTTTCAATTGAGAGCATAGAATAGTCCTTAGAGACAACATTCCTTGCTGGATTTTTTTTTGGAACTTTCTTAAATCAGAGAGAGAATGAGAGCACATCTTGCTACACAACTTGGTATATTTTTTGAAACCAAACACACAAAAGCACGTATTCCCCGGAATCAGCGGCTTAAGATTTTTTTTTGTATCTTTTTTTTTTTTTTTTTTTTACTTTTATACATATTTGTATCCCTTTTTTTTAAATGCGATTTTATGGTCCATGAATCTTGGTGCTTCGTCTTAATACTGAGATGGTGGGCATCTTGGTCTCCTGGTGGTGTTCTTATATTGTGCAGAGTTGTTGATGAAGAACAAACTTTTGCTGCATTCTATATTATTTTGAATGCCACATCTGTCCCCTCTCCACCAAAGTTCAAGCTGAGATACATTTTACGAAGTGGAGATTCAGGACAAAAAAAAAATTAAAAAAAAAAAACAAAAAACTGTCCCTAAAATTTGAAGCATTCGATTTGCTCGCCTTCAGGTATTTCACCAAGAGATATAAAGAAGAAGAGTGTCCCTTCCTTAAGTTTGTGCTCGCTGCTCTTGGAAACCGATGGACGTTTTTATTCGATTTTTTGGTTTGTATTCCTGTTGGAAACTTGTCGTAGAGTGATTTGTGGTCGACGATGGAGTGATTTATAGTTGACTTGGGTACAATACTGTTGTGGAGTCTTAACTTATTTTAGGTTTTTTTTTTTGGAAGACGGAGGAGGGGCGCAACGAAATTGTGTCTTGTATTTATCTTCAAACAAACTTCCTGGAAATAAAAATTCATTGAAGCGCACGCGGCAGCTATATAGAATGGACATGACCTTTTAGCTGACATAATGGAGTCGCATTTCAATCAGATATTTAAAAGGGAAAATAAAAATAGACACAATATAGGTACAAAAAATTCAAATGGAAAATTTTATAGATATTTTATGAATTGCAGAAAAACAAAATTGACCAAATGGGAACACTTTTTTTGTGTTCAACTCCGAACTTAAAATGATGCGCTCATTTAGATACATCAAGAGTAGTGAGCTCTTGCTGTCCATCTTAAATGGAATAGTAAAACTTTTTCCCTGATGTGCGGAACACCCACTCATCAAAATCATCAACGCCATCATTTCGGAGGACGAAAGTTTGTGTTTGTGTTTTTTTTTTTTTTTTTTTTTTTTGAATGAAGGAAAAACTTTGCGTAGTATTTGAAGCAATCAAGAACTCTCGAGCATAGAGAAACGTGTTATTCATACATCACTTGGCATTGGCTGTCATCATATTAATAGCTGTGCCAACTGATGGCCTCAATTAGTAAAGAAATTAGATATTTTTGTATTTGTATCTAAACTAAACCACATCAGGGAATCATAAGGCCAATTTATTATTAGGAGAAATACACATCACCACACCATTCTATGACAGAGAGATGGACGAGGGTTTTTTCACAGAAAATATGTTTCCTTTCACTCTCATCGGAATCAGAATTGTTGAGAGAGGATGTTGGGATCATCGCAGAAGCTTCTATCTATATCAAAACAGGTATATACATAAACCACATCGATCGATGGTCAGCATCAGCTACTCGTAATAAATCAACGATTAATCGACAGAATTAATTAAAATATGTGCGGAGAGTGAAAGTCGTGGTGTCTAAATAGCGTGAGTGAATCATACGAAAAGAGTTGTGGAATTCCATTGGGTATCTATAGTGACCATATTCTTCAAATTTTTTTCTATCATTTTTTAAAAATATAAAGTACATATTACAATATTTTAAAATATTAAATAACTAAGATTTGGGAGAATTAGAGTGACCATATTTCAGTAAGAAATTTTAGCAAATTTTATTATTAATAGAATTGTTGAAAGTACTTGCTAGGCAGACAAAATAATAAACTTAATATTTAAAATAAAAAGAATAGCGATTCAGAGTGACCGTATTTAATGAGGTGACCATATTTAAATTAGATTACATTTAGCATTTTTCAGAATAGAAACTTTTAATACAAAAGTTATTAATTATATCAGAATCGATTTTTAACTGAAAAATAACGGTACATTTATACCTTAAAGTTGTGACTAAGTACATGAACAATGATTGAGAAACATATACATATTTTCCTATGTTAATATACATAAATAATGCCGAGAGGTTTGAAATTAGCCAGCTTTACTAACAATTGATATACACGCTTCGGACGTCATGCGGTATATTTAAATTCCTAAATTTTGTAGAAATCGAGACCTTAATGAAATAAGAGTGACCATATTTTAGTTGGTGACCATACTCAATGTAAATATATTTTGAATATATGTGTCACATTTAATTTTTTTTTGTAAAATCATTAATATGTTTATTACAGTAATTTGTACACAATAATCTGTTTTTCTTAAATGAAAATATCTGGTGTTAATTTTATTTTTATTTTAATTTTTAAAGGGTAGTGATAACCGATTGAATGAAACAAAATGAACAAATTACGTTATAACTGCCATACAAGATAAAATGTCAAAAAAACTTAAAAAAATTAAAATATTAGAGTGACCATATTTTATCCGGTGAAAGTATATTAAAAATATATTTTGTTAAAATCAGCAAATCGTTCACAAAATCAGAGTATCCATACTTCACATAATAATTACAAGGAAGATATTATATACATTTGTAAATAAAATAGAGTGACCATATTCTAATCAGATGACCGGATAAAAACAAAATGCTTCTAATTAAATTATGGAAATGAAAAACGTAATTGAAATCGAGATTTTGATCAAAACTAGCATAACGATGGTAAATAACACCAATTGCTCAATTCTGTCTGTCTGTCTGAAAATAACAAAAATAACGGCATACAATTTTTTGTAACCCAAATGGGAAATCTTAATTATCTTGAAAGATTTTGATAAAAAAATTCGCGAGCGTACCGGAATCCCGCTTTTTGAAAATCCGGGAAAAATGTTTTAAAATCCCGTTTTCTAAAATACTGCTTTCTTAAAATCCCGCTTATTCAAAATCCCGATCTGTTATAATCCCGCTTTTTAAAATCCTATTTAGCCCGTTTTTTTATATTGATAAATGTTACACAAACAACTTTGCATACACCCAAACTTGACCACACCCGAAATCCTATATTGGGCCAAGCAGGGGGGTAGCTCACATGCCGTACTTTTTACACTTTGTGGTGATTCCAAAAGCGGGATAATAAGAAACGGGATCATACAAAGACGGGATCTTAAAATGCCGGATTTATAAAAGCGGGTTATAAAAAGCGGGATTTTAAGAAACGCGATTATGACAAGCGGGATATCTAACCCAACCGAACCCACAAAATTCAGTGCATATCCATATTCTATATTTTAGTCTAAAAAATGTTTTCATAAAATGATATTAACGCTTTTTGAAAATTCAATATTTCAAAAACGGATGGACGTTTTTTTTGAAATTCTGTTTTTATATTGTTAAATTATCACACCAAAATTTTTTTAAAGGAAATTTTGTAAATAAAAAAATAATTATTAAAAAGATTTTAAAATATATTTTTCTGTTTCTACCAACAATCTTCTGCATATGAAATCGTGTATTGTATGTATTTTTTTTTTTTGAAAATACATAGGTACATTGTAAGGACATAGGTGAAAAAATCAGAGCGACCATATCTAATCAAATGACCATAATTTGGAGACAATTTTTTAAGTTTTTTTTTCAAGAAGTTATACTTTTTTCACACCTCAAATAAGGAAAAAAAATGTGTAATTTATATTAAACAAATTTATATAATTAAGCAGAACAAATAATTTTAAATAAAATATTAAATATTTTAGAGTATAAGGCTTAAATTGAAAATCTTCTTCTGGACTTAAAAGAAGAGAAGTATAGAAATATCGAATTTACGCGATACAAAGCTTTCAAGTTAAAAAAAACTAAGACTATGGGATTGATCCATATCAATTACAGTCTAGTGCAAATTGATATTTGGGAAAAGGAACACTCTAAGTTGTCCCTAATTCATTTATTAATGAAGTCATTTAAATTTTTTTTTACCGATTTCCAATGCCAAGTCGTACATATCTAGCTTGCTTTCATTGCACTTATGCATATATGTACGCCTTGAAAATCTTTCTAGACAAACAGTACATACATCCACTACCTCTCATTTAAAGAATAATATTATTGCTCCTTAAAGATTGTGTCCCACGTAAAGCCTTAGATACTTCAATTTCATCCTTGTGCATCAAATTCCATATGAAGGATTCTTTCCCTACAAACGAGCATGAGAAGTACAAAAATATCTCATGAAAGATGCTTGAATTAAAAAGAAAGAGCAGAAAAGGATGTCAGTGTGTCCTTTCACAAGTCACATCTGCTGTCCATGTCCACATTATTATTAACATGAACTCTGAAGCGAGTAAGCAGACTAGGCATGAGAGTATCATTGTGCACAACATACATACAAACATATATTATAATCGAGCAAAATGTCTGTCAGTTTATTTGTTATCCGTATAAATGTAGTACTGACATGGGTAACATATGAATGTCGCGTGTTTGTTTCGTTTTAATAAAATGTTTCATATATAATATGTGACTTCTAGAAAGAGTTTAATGCGAATTGCTTAAGGATAATGCACGCATTCCTTGATCTCTTCTATAATACATACGACAGATATGTGGTTGGTTGAGCCTTTGGCATCGTCGACGTCGTCGCGTCGGTCGTAACGACTTGGTTCATCGCTTATACAATCGACCTATAAAATGCAAAAAGTCAGAAGGGTATTCTACTTAATATTTATATGAATTTATATAGAGAATTAAATGTGCGTCACATACATAGATGACTGTCAGAGTTACTGTTTTTTTTTTTCTTTTTATCAAGTAACTAAATGACATTTGAGTGGACATTAATTTGAGTAGAGATTTGAGGAGATATGTTAAGTTAATAAGGCAAAATTCTCACTAATATCTGTCATACGAAACATCTGACATTTTCGCACTTGAAAGACAAAAAACACTTAAGAACAAGTTTTGCGTCTATTTTTTGCGTGAAAAGGGTACATCTTTTTCTCGAAAACCTTTAGCCCTACCTTCATCAAAAGCCTTCGTATGGTGGCTTCATAGAGAGAAAGTAATGACTTAATTACTTTTCGGTTTATGACTTTACCTTCTATAGAATAAGTCAATAACTGTATTAAACAGCAATGGACCCAAGATGCTCCCTGGTAGTGCACCACCTTTGATTTCGAATTCCTTGGTGACTCATTTGTTTGGGTTTAGTCGTACACGTCCATCCACACCACACTTTGATTTCTGGAATCATTATTACATTAGGGCAACAGATCTCAAATCTAATGGGTGTCTATCGAAAGCAAAAACTATTGGTTATTTCTTCTCCAGATTGCATCTATGGTTTAAGAATCTATAGTGGTCATTAGACAGCCAGAGTATGTTCTGAAAATGGCTAACTAATACCCCGTTGCATCTACCTGATTCGAGAGAGTATCGGAATCCCGCTTTTTAAAATCCGGTTTTTTTTTTTAAATCCTGAAAAAAATGTTTTAAGATCCCACCTTTTAAAATCCCTCTTATTAAAAATCCCCATCAATTTTAATCCTGCTTTATTAAAATCCCGTTTAATCCCGCTAAGCACGTTTTGTATTTTGATAAATGTTACACAAAAAACTTTGCATGCACCTCGACCCCAATTCAAATCCTGTATTGGTGTTAGCAGGGGGACTGGAGGGGGTTAGCATGCTACCCCTAAAACAACATCCTTTTTGAACCTTGTGTTGATTCCAAAGGCGTTAATTTAATAAACGGGATTATAAAAAACGGTATTATAAGTGACGGGATTTTAAAAAGCGGGTTTTTAAAAAAGCGGGATTATGAAAAGCGGGATATCGAACCCAACTCCCCTGATTCACTTTGCGTGAGAAAGTGGAACTGGCTGAAGATGCTTATTTGTTAAATTGGTACTGGACTTTATTTCCAGCTTATAATAAAACTAATATAACAATAACAGTAAGCTGTTAAAACTGTTAGCCTTAAAATAAATCAACCGAAGAAAATCAAATAATTTCATAAGCAACTACCTTTGCTTGTTTGATTCTATGAAATTTATTCCTACGGAAATACCAACGACAAAAAAACACAAAAGAAACTATTAAGACCCAGAGTATAGGTTTGTTGATAGTTGTTTGCAAAAATATCACAATAATTTTCCAGCAAAGTCCTCCTGTCATCATCATTTTTTCTTAAATCGAATAATGTAATTCGTTTCGTTTGTAAGACCTCGCGCTCTTAGACAATATTGGCAGTAGTACAAAAAGATCGTGCGCGCGCACTTTAATACTGCACATCACATTAGGTATACAGGCTCAGCTTAAAATAAACATGGCCCGCATTATGCACTCTTTTGACGATTGTTATAGACTATGGAGGTACCTACAACAAAACCAGGAGGAGCCATAACCAATTCCAATGCGCCATCAGCCACTGGACTACGACTAGGTAGGTAGATATACACAACAGCAGCTCTTCAATCGGATTCGATTTTGTCGGTTGCATGATTGTCTTTTGGGCAGCATCAGCTCCTCCTATATGCTTTTGGCCGCATCTCGCGCATTTCACATTGCAGTTCGAAATCGGAGATATATGCCAAAATGAAAGACAATGGAGCGATAAATCTGCAAAGTGCTCCATCTCAAAGATGTCTGTCCCATGCAACCAAAACAAAAAAAAAAAAAATAAAAAAAATAAACACAAAAACATAACATCAATGAAGCCAGGAGTCAACTTTTGAAAATTCCTTTCGACGACCGACCGACGATTTGTGTTTCTTGAGTTTGTGTTCACAAACATCATCGCAGCTAGCCAGAACTGCACAGATGAGAGCCCAGAACTATACCGGCAATCGAATTCAAATGGTAACAATATCTGAAATGGAATTCTTTTGGCTCAAGGAATTCAATGGTCCTTGTTCATTCCTCGATTGTGCCCTGCGGGGACACCTCTTAGGGTTTTTGGAAATTATTTACCTTTCAAATGACAAAATACAAACGCAAATTATGTCCTTGTTTGCTGCATTCAATGTCACCATGGAATGTGCGGATTTATGTGGGTTCGTCAGATGCATAAAGTGATTTCAGATATATGGAGGAAGTGTGCTTTGATTTGTGACCTTAATCAATTACCTACTACATGGCGAAGTTTTGCATTTAAATAAAGATAAGTTATAATCTACGTTTTTGCTATATTTTTTCATTGATTCAATTCATCAATAAATTATAATTCCTCGCTTTGATCCCTACCAAAGATATAAAGTTTTTTTATGAAATTACGGAGTAATCTAGCAAACACCGACAATTGCATAGGTAAAGGTAGGGAAATTGTTAATTCCATATAATTTAGTCTGTTGCTTAATTATTTTATGTAATTACTTAGCGGTATTTTTGTTTGTATCGATACCCCAGACGTCATTCCCCATCCTCTAGTTTTGTTTCCCATTCCTTATACATTTTTTTCAAACCAATGGTTTTTACGTGAAGTCCTTTATGTCTCTAATTCGGTTTAGTGTTCGAAATATATCAACCAAAAAATTGATTATATCTCAAAAACCCATGTGAGAACTTTAGTAGCACTTTTTAGTTAAAGCACACTTAAGCATTTTAATAAACGAAGCACCTAGTCTCAATATTTTTCTTCTACTTTAAACTACGTACCCAAACTAAGACAAAATATTTTGACTTATTACATTAATTTTCAAACAAATGTTCCACGGCGCACAGTTTTTTTTTCCTAAAATTATAACTGTTGTGTATGTAATTTTAAGTGATTGCGTATGTGTTGTGTATACATTGAAAATGCCTAATAAATCTATCAACATCTACATTATATAGAACAAATCTGATTAATGGCTGATTGAGTAAGTACCACCGAATTGAAACAAAATCAAACAAACACAAAATGAAAAAAAAAAGAACTCACCCACTCAAGTCACGAATTCCAATTGCAATCTGAATGTTTTCAAATAAATTGTATTACCCAAAATTGTATTCATCCTTACCGAACTCGTACTTGCTATCAGTGATGTCGTTTCAATAATTCACATGATAGTACGTTCGGAGTTGTAGGGAAATAAGTACTTTTGTACTAGGTAAAAGAGGTACAGAACTTGCGTGTGATACAATATTGATTATTGATCTTTAAAGTTTAGTTTATTGTAAAACTTTAGTTGTAAAACAATTTTGATGATATTAGTAGTAAACATAGCTATATTGTAGGGAAAAACGGTACTACGACGGATCATTAAAATGACACTTGATCAGTCATATGTCGACTTAGTAAGCAAAAGTTATATAAATATGCACTCGCACTTCGTTATGAGCACCTTCGGTTTTTCTAAGAATCTAAGTTTTTTTTTAAAGCTCAGGATTTTTTTATAAGGTACAACACTTCTACAGCCCTGATTTTTTCGTTTCATCCGCTCAAAATCGTGCATACGATAAAATGTTGTATCATTATTATTTCAATATCGGAAAATCATGTATCTATGGGATAATTAATATAATTTCAATACAAATGTAACTTTTCGAAGATCCATCAGAAAAAAACGCTGTTCTCCAAATGAGCATCATGGATCATGTCATCCTGTGACCTTTAAAAGAAAAATATTTTCCCTCGTTTATTTTATTCATTTTTTTTCCTTTTCTTAAGAAAAACATTGCGCATAATATCGCGCCAGTAATTGGCATCAATTGGACTTGCCTCTTTGCTGTTATGTGTGTATGTAACTGTGCTTATACGGCAGACATACATAATTTGACACTTTGATGTATTTATCACATCTATCAACTTCATTTATACGCGGCGCGGAAAAAGTATCTGTGGGATTAGTGAAAACATATTCAAACGATCACTCTCTATCTTCACGAAGTCTGTCTGTTGGGGTCGGTCATGTTATCTAGCTGATGATTTAGGCACAAAAATCTATTATAACGCCTGGTTAATGCAAAATATTTAATAATTGTATTTTGTTTATTTTTAAAAAGAACTGAAATTTCTATAAAACTACAATATTTTCAAAAATGCTTAAACTGTTAAAAAATCTCCAAATTATTTTCTAGCAGTTGCGAACTCAAAAATTGACAAAAATGATAATTCGTAAATTTTTCATATCCAGACTTGGGCGCCATTTAGTAAGATCCTATTGTAGCTGAAAAGTTAATTAATGTATCAATTTTTATATATTTACAAGATTATTAAATTGTCACGAACTTTCATTTCGATTTAAGTACACCGTCCCCCGGGCGCCATTTATTAAAAGGTTAATTCTCATTGCAATTATAAATAAACCGATCATTTTTCTAGTACGTCTTATAAATTAAAAGAAAAATCTGTCTTGGGCGCCGTTTAGCAAAATTCGATTGTAGTTGGAAAATAATGAATTACTATATCAATTCTTAAATATTTAAATAATCCATGAATTGTCACAAATTTTCAACTTGATTTGATAGAAAAAATAGTTGGCCTTTCTCCCGGGCGCCATTTATCACAAAATTAATTCTCTTTTCAATTACAATTACAAACATAAGATAGATCATTTTGCTTGTATGTCTTTTAACTTAAGAAAAATCTTGGTTAATCCAGGCATTAGACTCATGACTTTCTGATCATCCGGGTGGACACGAAGAAGGCTGGAAAAAAAGTTTCTCTGGTGTAAAAATGAGATAGACATCGCTTGGAGCTGATGCGCAGCGTACCACTTGCCGTTTTTAGCACGAACGCTCCTCCGATACTCTGCCACCGGTCGTCCACCATACTTGTTCACTCAAATGTCTCGACAATTTGAATGATGATTGTTTATCCAATAAATTGTTATGTGAGAGTGATATATGAATGACATGAGATTTTCGTCGATAAATAAACGACGAGTGAAACGAATAGCTCCGTATTGACTAATCAAGAGAGTGGCATAGTATGACGGTTATTGCAATTAGAAACAAGCAGTGCCTCCTAGTGGCGGAAGTGAAAGCTAAGTCGTTAACTTGCTTAATTTATATTCATTTTTAACAATTTGACAAAAAAAAACTAAATTATATTTTTTGGTATTGCATCTTACAAAGTGTTTGTTTTATTTGATTTTTGTTATTGTATTTTTTTTGTCATTTTATATAAATGTAAATTGCTTAGCGAAACAAAACAAACTCAAAAAAAATGTTGAACTATTTTTTTAATTAAATTACAATTTAAAGAAACTTTTTGTGCAAAATTTTCGATTTTTTTTAAAAAAACAATCTATTTAAAAAATGTTTTCAAAAAAAGAAACATAAATTTTTCATTACGCTCACACAGGGCGGAAATTAATTGACTAACATCGTAAACAAATTTAGCCAAACTCCAACTGTGCAAAGCAATAGCTTTTTAATGCAATTTATCACTCAGTCTGCTTCAAAATATATAAATCCATCACCAGTGTGCTTAGTTTTAGGTTATTGCTCCGTACATAATCAAATCATCTATCAATCAACTACCATGCATTTAATTTGGAAAATGTTTTTTTTTTTTTTCTAAACAAAGAAAAACATTCAAATTAAAGGAAAAAAAAACTCACTTCCATTTACGAGTTTTCACAAGTTCAATTCTCTATAAAAAAAGCTACAATTTAGCACTAATAATTATTTTACCGAAAACAAGTTTGTCATAAAGGGAACAATGTTGCCAGTAGTAATTATTCAGCAACATGTTCTTTATTTTAAAATGTTGGTCTATTCTATATTCACTTGAGACTTAAGGGATTTCTGCAAATAACACTGTTTATTTTGAAACTATTTATTTTAAAATGTTTACAGATACCCGCCGTGATCTGCAACACATTTACGACTCAATATTCGATTTAAGCACAAAACAGCTTTTCGAAAAATATATACATATGTTTCGACCAAAATGCAACACTTCATTGGGCCATCATCGCAATTGGGTGTATTTTGTTGTTGTTTTCTTATGGTCTGTGGTATATTTGCATTCCAGAGCTGGAAATAAATGATGTGCAGGGCCGTACTCCAAAAACAGAAAAAATGTTTGCTCCTAGAGAAAAGAGTTCGGTAAAAATTAAAATAAACTATTCCCACCCGGGCGCCATTTAATGGCATTGGATTAAAAAATACACATAACTGAAACAATTTCTTAAATGCTAAAATCTTCCAAAGAATCTGAAGAAATTTTAATATGTTTTTTGCAACTTCGCAACACATATTTCGCCGCTATAGATTGTGAGTCATTTTAAATTTCTTTTGAACAGTAAAAGTTTTCATTTAATTCGCGTTGCTAACCACTGTTTCTATTGTGCGATTTTTTTTTCGCAATCTGTTACGTTGATACTTTTGGCTCTGCATGTGGTTTTTTAAAGCTTTAAATTTAAAATGAAAGCCATTTCCATTTAAAGAATATTCTTAAATGATTTCTTTTTGAGTTTCGCCAAAAAAAATTTGTGTCTAGAATTTTAAATCATTTTCCATTATAGCCTTGCATGCACTTGCTTGCGAAAGTATTATTTCGCATTAGTTTTGCAGTTTCCCATTGTATTTTTGGTCTCGTTTTATTATTTTTGTTACTCGCAATTATCGTTTTGCGAAATTTAGTTTCGCATTTGTTTTCTCAGAAATATTTTCTATTTTTACTTGATTCATTGACAATAGTTGGCAATAGTAAAAATTGTTACTTTTTTTTAATTATTCAAATTTTGCGAAATATAGTAACTTTTTTCCTTGTAACTATAATCAGTTTGCGAAATCTCTTTGCGAAATCTCTTTGCACAGTCTTTCCTGCATGAAATGTCATTACAAATTGCAATTGTGGGGGCTCTGACAATCACTTTATATACAGGCCTGGTAATAACCGAACATAATAGCAACTCCTGATATCTCAATCATCATTACGATCATTCAATTAAGCACATCTCTAAACTTCCCTCTCATATACGATCTATGATGATGATGGGTTATTCTACTCAAGATTTGCCATCATCCAGCAGGTGCCAATGGATGAGGAAAGTTGTTGCAGTTTGCCTTAAAATAATAATTTCTCCAACCGGCCAACAAAATAAATTATAACAAAAAAAAAATAACCAGAAAAACAAAACCTCATTTGCTAGAACTGCCGATCTTGCCACAGGGAGCATCATCATCGTTTTGACGATCGTGTTTGGATTTCTATATTGCAACATGTCCATCGGTTGGTGGTGTGGCTGATGGATGATTTGTTTATTTTCACTCTACCCAACCCGGAGTGTTGTGTTTTGGAAATACCAAAACTATCTCGAGGGGGTAAAAAATAAACTTCGAAAAATTTACAATAATTTCCGTGTTTTTTTTTTTTTTTTTTTTAGGTGGAAGAATAGTTTTTGGTTATGATGATTATGATCATAACAAGAGTGGTGTTTTTCTTTTGGAAATAAGAAAAGTATAATATGCCGATGGATGATTTGAAACAGTTGGATTTTTACGAAATATTTCAAATTTACTAAGTGTCAGTTGATTGTTGTGAAAGGAATTGTGTTTTTTTTTATTATTGTGGACGATTGGGAGTATTAGGAATTATATAGTAATTTAAAATTACATCGGTGTGTTTTGGAAATCACACACAAAATAGGATTTGAATCTTTAATTGTAGATTTTATTACTATAGGATTTAATAAATGGTCCTTGGCATAAAATTGACAGAATTGATTATTTAAAATCATAATTTTCGAGCAAAATGTCAGCGAAGTTTGGTCTAAGTCAATTGTCTCAATTCAGCTATCTATATAATTTAATATTATTTAAGTCCTTCTTAAGGGTGCATACACATGTTGACATACGACACACTACTTACTTGAAAGTTCTTCTGTCAACAGAAGATGGCAAAATAAATAATTTTCTTATGGATCCGTTTAACCATCCAAATTTCTACAATTGATTTATTGCCAATTTAGTAAAAACAAGCTTGTCCCAATTGGAATATTGAACTACAGTGGATGAAGTTGTATAGAGATGTGGACTTTTAATTTTAATTATTAACTATTATCCAAAATTACAGCTTAACAACTCTTAAAAAATTGTGAAGAGCTTGGTGAAAGCCAAGGCTTTGAGATTGAAACTTTCAACCAGTTCTGTTTGGGTGTTACAAGGCGGCAGAAATGGTGGTGAATCCGGACGGATAAGATTAGAAACCATTTCTCCACCAAAAGAGACCGTATAGACACGCTTCGAATAGGCTCCGATTCGATGCCAAACTTAAGTCTTGACAATCCAACATACTAAGACTAACCATTACGCCAAGTGGTACTACCATCTGTAAATTTACGTAATACTTTGAACTGTAAATTCGGTTTGACTCAGATTAAATGATCTGTTTTTGGCCAGTTCTAGGGTACTTAGTAAGCTCAGCACCTTGCAGTAACTATCCAACAGTTAAGGTTTTGTGACGACTAATGGAACTTCTTCAATCACCTCTGCTTAGTTGACCCCACTTCCGCTTGAAAGACGTTGTCAAACTCTCGGAGCTTTATTGAGTTATATGCATAAGCCTAAGTCTTTGCTATGTCTGTCAAGTTAGCACTACCACTTCAAAATTTTAAAGAGACTTTTTGGTTTAATTGTCGTAAATTCGTCGTAAAATAAAATAAATTCTCGCGCTTGTTTTTTTTTAAATAACACCTGACAGTTAAGTTAGCATTACCACCCCTCAAAAACGGTGTATATAAAGTCAAAAATAAATGGCGTATGCCATTAATTGTCGTAAATATATTGTAAATCAATGAGGAAACAAAAAATCATATTTGTTTTTTTTTAATAATTAAAAGATTATGCTACCTAAACCACGATTCTACCGAAAGTATTTCTTTAATTCTTTAATTTACGACAAATTTACGACAAATAATGTCATACCCCTTTTTATATTTTCGACTTAATTTACACCATTTTTGAGGGGTAGTAATGCTAACTTCAATGTCAACTTAGCATTACAAGGGTTAAAAAAAGCAAGCGCCACAATTTTTTTTCTTGCACGACAAATTTACGACAGTTAATCCAGTAGGAGTTTCTTTAAAATTTTCAAGTGGTAGTGCTAACTTGACACACATGTTTTTGCCCATCTTGGAATGGGGAAACAGAAGGAAATTGTTCACAACTCAAGAAGATAGAAAAGTGTTGCGATACACATGAAATAGCGGATGTGGTGAAGCAGTATTTCTAACACCTGCAAAGTAGACCAAGAATAAGAACTTCCAACCAATAAACATCCAATTTTATCATCCAGCATGAAAGAAGTATGATGAGCAATAGAAATTCGTAAGAATTCGTAGGGCATCATTATTTTGGCGTACCAACTCAGTCTTTCACTACTTTTGTCAACTAAACTTGAATCAATTCACATCAAGTAACATATTAAGAGAACAATATTTTATTGAGTAACAAAATACAGACACAAAAGAAATCTATGTACACGGGTGATTTTGCAAATTTTCCAAAAATGGATTTTTGTCCACCATTGAACCACTGTGTACGCCAATGTCCTACCTACACCTCAAGATGTTCAAATAAATATTAAAGTCCAACATCAAACTGAAATCTGATATCAAGGCTTCCTTCTAAAGTGCTAAATCATAAAACGGCCGCATATATCCCGAACTTATGGCAATTTATTAGCGAAAATTGACGGATCCTTGTGAAAAATATACAAACAAATGTATATCTTTTAAGCGAACATTCGTTGCATCTTTTCCCATCTGTTTTTTGTCAATCAGAGTTTGGTGCAATCGAGTTGTTCGATATACATACATATGTACTCACTTGTATGTTGATGATGATTATGCGCTGATGCTAAAGGTGATTGCCAGGTTTTCATATGAAAAATCATCCCAATACGCGCAAGGCTCTCTTTACAACGCACGTGAATCATTTCTGATGGCAAATAAATTTATTAAATAAATGCATTTACGCTAGTATTTCCAATGTTGTGATGTTGTTATGGATTTTTTTTTGTTATTTTTTTTTTATTATTGAGCTTTGTTTATTGCCGGTTCTGTGTATTCGTTTTGGCAAAAAGAAAAAAATTATGACGCAAAAAAATAAAAAAGAATCAAATTTATTGCTTCACAGGACGAGATTCAATTTGTGTCTCGTTATTTATATCCGAAATGCGGCGACACGGTGATAAATAGTCCGAGTGGATTAAAGTTTTTTTTTTTGTTTTTGGCACAAATTATTTTACTTTGTTTTAAGTTTATTTTTATTTGTTGTTGTTGTGAATTTGGTCAGAAAATAGTGCCAATACTTGATAGTCTACTATTAGAATGTAAGGACTATGAGTAATTGATTTGAACTCTGGATGACACTAACTGCTATGAGGTGTAGGCTGCTCACTATGATCTCGATACGATGCGTCCAGTCATCCATGTCAAGTCATCTAGCACCTGTGAATCGATGACTCTCTCACCTGGAACATTGTTGTGCATTCGCTCTACGTCGCTGAGTTTTGTGTGTTTACTTCTTAGACTTCATCTTGGTACC
Organism: Philhelius pedissequus; assembly: GCA_910595825.1. NCBI lineage: Eukaryota > Metazoa > Arthropoda > Insecta > Diptera > Syrphidae > Philhelius > Philhelius pedissequus. The sequence continues at coordinate 243,415,621 of OU343161.1, read as the reverse complement.
GTTCATAAAGTTTGCGTTTGAACTTTCTCCTTTAATCCAGCTAGGACTAAATTTCTGTGGAAAAACTTTTCTTTCGAAGAAAACCAGTGTCAGCTTTCCTTTCAGATTCACTCGAAACTGTACAGTAGGTATAAGAATTTTCTATGTACTTCGACTTCTCAGTTAGGAGTTTTATTCTTATGTATATTTGTCTTCGCCAGATGAAGAGGAATAATTTTTCCACAAATCTACACTTAGGAAAACCTGATCTACAGTCGCCTCGAAGAAATTAATTACCGCCAATTTGAAGAAGTCGACAGTGTCGATATTAGACGATGTTTCTAGTAACTTGACGGATCCGTTGAAGATGGGGCTTTCCACTTAAAAAAAACTGTATGAAGTCAAAACCTAAATTGATCTACCTAGCGGTCTGGGAGGAGAAAAGTATTCCAAATATTGAACCCTGTAGCTCAGGAAGAAGTGATATCATAGATCACCACTCTTCCAGGATTTGCTGCAAAACGATACACTAGACTTCACATCGTAATGCATAATTTTTCTTTGAACCCCTGCCTTGCAGAAGTTGCAAGGAGCTATTGACTACTTGCACATTTTCTGCGCACATTTGATAAATCAGTTTTCTTCAGCTTCTTCCTCGGAGTTCGGCTATCTTACCAAAGAGCTCCTGACGATGAACTATATAATATGTGTCGGTATTCCTCCATCCTCATTGATCTCTGGCACCCTGTTTCCAGTCGTTTAGACGAATCGCTCTGACATCCTCGATAGCTTGATCCCTGGACCGAAACTTCAGTGTTTCATCGCGCCTTGAACCTGTAGAGATCTTCAAAATGAATGCTATAATATGTAGCTTTGAAGTTGATGAAATAGATTGTGGTTTTCGACACGAAATACGTTAGTCTTTTCTATACGGGACTATCCTTAGTAGATGGTGGACCTGCCAGGCCGAAAGGCACACTGATACTTGCGGAATATAGTGTTGCAGAATCACTAGAGACACTCCATCCACAATTGATTGAAGATTTGATATTGGCACCTGATTAAAACATTTCATTCGTGTTTGAAGAGCTCTGTTAGTATTCCATTACAATCGGCCGGCGAGTCCTTATGGGTCATAATTTTTTTCAAGTCAATTCCTCTCATATTGTACTGGATTATGGAACTGGGTCTTGATTAATTGTAGGTAGGCTCCTCTTGCCCTGAGAATCGGTCCACAGAATTCCTATTTAACACCTATTGTAAATGCTGCTTAAACATATCTTCTAACTAAAGATTACCTATAGTTGCCTACTTAAATTTGTAGGAAAAGAGTCCTTAAAAGCGTCTCGAGAAACTACTTTCATTGAACATTGTATAGGTACTACAAGGTTCTTAACGAAGCTTGGGTAGCATTGTTTGAATTTTTTTTCTACAACTTCTGTCAAAGAAAGGCGTGGCTCATTAACTTCACAAAGACAACTATCTTTCAAACAGAAAAATCACTTTACAAGCTACGAAAAGAACTAATAAACCTTTCTTTGTTCTCCTCTCAATTCACCATACCTATACCACCTGTCATCGCCTCACTATGAGCTTCTGAACATCATTATAACTCAAATCGAGAGACGCGCCGGCCGAGACGAGCAAAGTCATTCAATTGAAGATTGTGTTGTCCTTAATCACGTGCACGTCTGTGTAAAGTTGAACTGGGCAAGTAGCCTTTGCTTCTCTCAGTTTCTCTCCATCATCCAACACCACTCTTGGAACTTGGAATAGAAAAATGTGACCGAAAAACTTTCGTTCTTCTTCACGATTTTCTATTCTCTTTGGTCAGCGTTTAATTAAGCAGTCAGTTCAGGGTCGCAGATTGGATTGGAATTATAGCTCATCACAGGTTTCTCCGCATTCACCTCGTCGCGTCGCATCGCGTCGTCGAAAGGATGGCCCGGCCGGGCGCTGCCTTGGTTGTGTCTGCAGTAAATAATTGGTAGCTATTCGTTTCTTTAAGTTATAATTAGATGCCCCATAATGATGATGGCACATTTTTCTCTCAATCACCCTGATGCCATTCCATATTTCACCTCCCCAGACGACGACGGACGATGACGAAGAAAGGAGATGATTGTGGCACATCCACTCTGAGCTTTGCCCCTGATGCCATCGGTCATGTGTCCATCTGTGGGTTTATCTGTTTCGGTTTTTCTGTCGGTCGAGTAGAATTATTGGTGCTAGTGGGACTGGGATGGATTGGTCAAATGAAGAAGGGTGGGTAATGTTGCACCTTAAGGCAGAGACGAAATGAAACATGTGAAAGATTCAGCTCCAGCGAAAACATGATACATGATGATGTTGCTGCTGTAGTTAGGTAGGTATATGTTGTGGATATATTGGTAACGTCTGTCTGTTATAATGAGACTTGTGGACGATGGAGACGGAGGCGGCGGTGGTGGTGGCTGTGGCGGTCTTTAATTTTACGTGCATGTCCCTCATTATTTATAATGTCATCAGTTCGTGTTTTGAGGAACTAAACTATATGGCACCGCAGAATAGGACAGACGCTCTACTAGATAGGTTGAATGAAGCAATGATTATTATGCTGACGATAGAGTGGCATCCTGCGACGAACGGAAGAATGGAGAGAAATGACGAAAAGAAGACATTAAGGACGTGATGTAGTTACAGCTTAATATTCTTGGGGGCCATGATAATGATGGCAGAGGGCGGTGTTGCTGTGTTAGCAAAATTCTTTCTCTTGTCTATTTTTTTTAACAAATGTCTAATGAAGAAGAATCAAAATTTGTGTTTTTTTGCACAAAAATTGACTTTGAAGGATTTAATGTGAAAAAGCAAGATCCTCTGCCAAACAACTCTCAACTATTTCTGTCAAAAACAGCCCTCGATTTCATTCTTATTTTGACTAAATTTACGAGTAGCATTTCTCATTAAACTCTAAAATTCTTAAAAGAGTATTTCACAAAATATTGGATTAAACTTTCCCAAAGCTAATGCACATTTTAGTGAGTTCATCCACTTCACTAAAAGAAGTGCAACACCGAATGCTAGTGAATCTAGGTAGGTAATGCATAGGTAGTAACATCAAGTTGTACTCGTCAGGTAACGCGACATTCAACATGCACTGAGCACAGTAAAACCTCTGAAAAATAATACACACATACCTACCGATCCAAGAAATCCGAAAAAGGAAATTTGACCAAAAAATTCCAAACGCAATGGCTGACTTTTCTGATATCACAGTGCTCTATACACTCTTTCTAAGTGGCTGCCGTTATATAGTGGGGCAAAATGGCTTAAAAATTGGAGACAAACAAAAATTATGTTTTCCATGTCAGATTGCGAGATAGAATTTTGGATAAATTTTTTATCATAAAGAAAACAAAAACTATAAAAGAATTGCTGTGAAATAACTCAACTCATGGTTCAAAACTTTCGATTGGTTTATTTATTGGAAAAAAAATATGAATTTCCTAAAATTTCCCACAAATATCCCAGCAAAATTTGCAATTCTACGGAAATTATAATTAATTTGTCGTCGAAAATGGTGTTCATTCTTTGTTCGAATTTCTTGAGCTTCAAAATCACCACTTAAAATTCACATTTAGACTTAGAATATAAATTTCCCACAGATTTTAAACAAATTTCCCGTATGGTGACTTTTTTCTTCAAAAACCTAAATTTCCTTGAAAAATTGAAGAAGTTATAATTTTATTATTCCTCGAATATTACTTGAAACATTGTGTTTGAAAAACGCCCTCTGACACGCCCTTCTCTTCGATGTTTTTTAAAGCGCTATAATATTTATTTTCTATTTATTTAAATATTATTCGGTTTTATTTTGAATTTGACTATATTTTTCGAACAAACCTTTAACCAATTAAGTATTCTTAAAAGTCGTTTCAACTATTTAAAAGAAAAGTTAATTAAGTGATCCACTGTACTTCGTAGTCGTCGTCCAAACTCATCAGAGACAACGATCAGTTTAAAGAGAAAATTATTTCAAATCGCCGAGAATGGACAACCGAACCGCCCATATCCAATATGGAGATCAGATCAGAGCTTGAGTTGTGTGACATACACGCTTACGAGAAGACGATGGTATTCTCTTATTTTTTTTGTTGCCTTCTATTTTAACCTCGCAGTTACAGTGTCTTTGCCATAAGAAGGCTACTAAATCGCGACAACGAGTGATTTACTTGCCAATGCAGGTTCCCTCTGGTTATCATCAGAACCAAAGAAAAATATAGAAGTTTAAGAAATTGTTAGTGATCGATGCCGGTTCGTTGAATGTTATAAATGTATCTATATAGACATATCTTTACCATATGAATCGCCAGGGAATGGCAGCGCGAAGCCAACATGTTCTGCGACGAATATGGCGGCGGGAGATGTCATCGCTAACTAGAGAAGGCGATTCAAAGGAGAGTTATGGTAGCGTGGTTGCAATTTAGAATATCCAAAACCGATTTAAGAAATCAGAGAATGTCGATAGTCTCAAAAGGAAAAAGAAACATTTAGAAAGGATTTTATTTTTATTATAAATTGAATTAGAATGTGGGTGCGTTTATCACAAAATTCATCTGCACTCTGTTTCCATTTTTTAATAAAAGCATTTAAAGATTTAAAAAAACAACAAACTGAACTAAAAGGAACTAGAAAGTGCATTAATTTTCAAGAGAAACAGACAAAAAAGAAGGCTTTTAATTTAATTACGAATTTCCAAAATGTTGATGAAGTGGGAGCACTAATCTAAGATGTGCACATTTTTTAAACAACCGATTGCGCAAGCATTCTAAAGTTAACTGATATTATAGCTTATTACATTCGTTTTTTAAGTGAACAAAATTTAATAAAATCGGTTAAGTCAACATCATGATGTATAACAGTTTCCTAAAAAAAAAACAAATGTACAATGTTTGGTGTTAGGAATTACTTCAAATTGTAGAGAAAAATGTGCAACATCTTCATAATAATTATCTTTGACAAAAGCATAAAGCAAATTTTTACTCAAAAAACAATAAATCAAAAAAAAATGATGAAGTGGTAACACTGCTGAGCAATATTTAGCTTTGAAATTGATTATTACGAGAAATTCGAAAGAAATATTATAAAAGAAATGTATTACTAGAATTTTAAAGTGGGAACATTTTTAGTAGGTATGATACAGCAGTTTGAAAACTGTTTTAAATATTTGGTTTTAAAATTTATAGCAACAAATACTTGGAAATAAACGAACTTAATAATTTCAAACTCAAAGGTCGGTTTATATGATTCTGTCTGCAACGGAAACTGATTTTGAGAAAGTACTACATACAGTAATTAGGGAATAAAAAAAGTTATAAAGTGGGAACACTTTTCTGTCAAACTTCTAAAAATACCAAATTTTGTTTTCCTAGGGAGAAATCTTGTCACGAAAACATAAATCAGATAACTTTTCCCTCTCCCCCATGTCAAATTAATAGTCAATCCCCGCAAATGTCAACGTGAACTTTTTCCCACTGATTTTTTTTTTTTAATTAATTCACATCCATTCATCTTTATTCGTCTTCCATTGCAAACTTCCTCATCACTCAACGATCGTATTTCGCACATCTCATTTAAGCACTTGTCATTTTCGTTGGATCAGATATTCTGCTGGAGCTGGGCCAAAATTTGCATACACGCCAACGCCAACTCCAGCTGACTAAATTTGACATGGCTAAGTTCGACCGCGAAGCAAAGACTTGGAAAAATTCCAATCCAAATACTTCTCGGCACTTTTCGCACATCCAGATTCCTAAAAAAAAAACACAAACCTCAACCAGCAGCACCGCATCTCCAATCCACCACCAGGTTGTTTCCAAATGCACATTGGGGAGATTTTCTTGTTTAGATTAAGAAAAGCCTCACTACCGTACTACCGTGTTTCCAGAAATGCATTCTGACGACCGACCGACGACGACGACAACGACTTGGATGGGTTAAGATGGGATGATGATGCGGATCACATGGTGGTGGCTCACTAACTATGGCCAATGCTAATGCGGTCTTTGGCGATGTATTCATTTTTATAGCCATAAGACTTTTTGGTTGCAGAAGCAGAAACAGTCTCAGAAGCAGAAGCACCAAGCACCTTTCAACCATATAGGCAGTCTAGGCAGGCACAAGAAGAGACACCACCATAAGCCAAGAGAGAGAGAAGAAAACTAATTACACTGATTTATGTGTCCATTGTTTATTGTTTTGGGATCAAGGCATCCCAAGACTTACCAACTGCGATCACATTATGCACCGCGAGACGACAACATATCCAAGGTACAGCGATCTGTTTATACTTGCAACGAGCGAGAGGCCACACCACCATAATATACCAAACACAAAATGCCATGAATGCCATCGATGGATGTGCCCAAAAGTGGCCAGGTTCATATTATAGTTTCAGCAGAAGGGAATCATCAGCATCAGGTAGCTTGGGATATGGCCGCCGTGTCGCTGTCGCTGCTGCTGTTGCTTTTGCTGCCGCTAGTGCTGGCTCTTCTGGTGCTGATGGTGGCCAAGTTGGATGTATGGTGATGCAGAGGTGAAGGCTGCTGGTAAAGTTGCAACGATTTGGATTGGTACTACAGTTCGGATATTGTTTACCTGTTGGGGGCTATTTGTTTTGTTGCGGACTTGTTTTTTGTCTTTTTTCATTTGATGACAACTCCAAAGATGGCCACCATCAATTGGATTGGGAAATTTTGCTCCAGAAACTGGGCTTTGGACTTTTTTTTTGCAATTTAAATTGTAATGTCGGCCGGTAGTATAGAGAAGTTATAAGTGCACGCCTCTTTTCGTCTGGCATTGGAGGACTAACTCAGCGAATCCGTCTCTAGATGTCCATTTATGGATGGCCGGGCTTCTGTGACTTGGCTTTGCGTATTCAAGCCAAAATGAAGGTTTTCCATAAATTGTTAACTATACAACTGTTTCTTGACCATAAAAGTTGTTCATGCTTCAAATATTAATTTTAATTCGAAGTCAGCATAGATTACGTGTATACCTAATTTAAAAGCTTTCATATTGTACCTACAAAATCCATATTATAAAGCCTTTAATATTCGAACTTAATATTTTAGTTATAATTCTAATACAAATATCTTGCCATAAGCAAAGGGTGGCCAAAAATCATTCTTGGTACTTTCAAAGCCTTTACAGCCCATCTTACAGAGCTTTCTTAATTTCTTCCAAGTCTATTTCATAAATGCGGTTGTGGATGGGTGGTGTAGATCACTTAGATAGCTTACGAAGACTCTAGGGCAGTCCTACCTCTAATTGTTTTCGATTGACCAAACTATGGTCGTAATATGTCCATTCTGACAGCAACTTCAACCTAACCTAGATTTTTCGACAAAAAACGGAGCTGAAGACGTCACTGCTGGCTATTTGTGTCGAACTCAATTTACCAAGCATTAGATATGAAGAGAAGAAGTTGAGGAAATGTGGAAAAGTCTTAAATTTGACAATCAATTATCTTGTGTTTAAAAAGGAAGATGGGGAATGTAAATTATTAGATTTCACGTGAACTATTTTGTATGGAAATTTTAATTTCACTCGAATAGTATTCCACCTTAAAGGGATTCCTACATCGTAAAATCAGCTGAGTTTGAGTTGTACTTCCGCTAAGGTAGAGGGAAATTAAGGGCAATATAACTCTTGAAAATTTTAGTATGTAGGGAAGTTATTTATTGTCGACTAGAGTTTGGCAGTGTGTGAAGGAAATTAAAAATTCGCGTGAATTAATTTTCCTTTCCCGTGAAATATTATTTGCATTGCGCTTAGAGAAAAAAATTTATAGAATTGGGAATTTTTTGTGGAATACATTGTGAAATTTATTTGTTTTCCTCTTTTCTCATTTTAGCGTTTATATAAAAATTATAATTTTCGTTGACACTTGTCAAAGTGATCTCAATATTCCATACATTGATTGTCAAGTTTCAGACCTTACTTTTTTCCCGAATATCTTAAAGCCCTGAATTCAAGTAAAACTATAAAAAGTCTTTCTTTCGTTGGATTTATTGCAATTAATCTCAAAACTCCGTCTAACATCCCGATCGCTTGTAAAGTGAAAAATAAATACTTTCCACACCATATTTCTTTTCCAATTTCGTCATACGAGTCGGTCAATTGTTGTTAATTAAAAAAAATATGCGATATTATCGTTGTGAATATTTCAAGAAACAGGCTGTGGAACGTACATATATGCGACTATTTTCCATGCACATTTTATATTTTCACCTAAATTGTTTACTAGACCGCACCGGTTCCCGAAATGGTACTTATGTTTTCATATTAAAATAAATTCTTCATCTACTTCAATCGCAGCCAAAGACATCACTTTAAACCTGTTTTCCTTATACAACAAGCTGTAGTGCATCAACTTAACCATCTCATACCATATTGCCAACAATTTATCAACACTTTACGAGTTCATTCGCAATCATGATGCTTGTGCATCACCAAATGAGCCATCATAATTTCATTCTAATCGAACGCTTAATCCACTCGGTACCGCATTCGAAAAAATAAAAACATGCGTTTTCAATGTATAGTTATGCGCACTCTGCACCTATCAACTAGGTTAAGATTGGTCCATTACGAGCAGCATTCAGGATCATATTTCATTTACCGTGCTGCCTTGATCTGCTAGTTCTGCTATAGCTGACCAGTCGTCGCCCCAGACCTGGGCTATAGGAAATGCGTTAGCCAATGGGCAATTTATTTATAAGAGCAAAACGTTGGCATCAAAAAAAAATTATGTTTAGTAGGGTAAAGAGGGCGTCATTCGGCAAAATAAATAATATTGAATGGGCATTTTACAAATGATAAGCGAATATCAAAATTCTTACTTTTTCTTCTTACATAAATATGAGGGTTCCAGTAACTTCGGTAGAATCTTACAAATCCCTAAAAAAAATATATAGGCTGCAAATACATTGTGTGATGCCGAAGAAGTAATTCCACATGTCACTTTGACATTTATAAATGCCAAAAAAAGGTTTGTTTGCTGATTTTTTTCTTGAAGTTTGAGTTTTAGGCGTGTTCAGCTTAAGATTATATAAAAGCAAGTTTTGAAGCAGTATCACGCTCATAAGGTGTTGTTTTTTTTTTCTAATTTTACGCCAATAATTTTAAACCCCGAATAATAATTGCCACCCTCTCCCTTATTTCTACTAAGACTAGTATGTGCACATACCCGAATAGATCACTCCATTCAGCGAGCGTGGTGTCTCTCTTTCCTACCCCATTCAGCCAATTTTATATCCAAATTCAGAACCGCATTAACTGTCATCGGTAAAATGGTGTTTGAATTGCACTCCATTTGGTTAGCAGTATGTTTTGTGATTTTATGGTTGCCAACCAGTTTAACCGTTGACCATTATTTTATGGTTTACATGTTAATAATTTACAATTTGCTTTTCATAAATAATAAACAGATCTATTTTTATACATCAGACCATTAAAATGGTCTTGCGCGGGGCGGGGGTGATGGTAGTGAATTGAAAAATTTATTATAGAATGCAGTAGTTTTGAGATTTCTGTCAATTGGAGTTTAGGATTCAGGTTAAGTAGGTATATGCTTCTAGTAGTTGAGTTAATAGAATTATACGTGAAGAAAAAAAATTGCAATGATAATATTGTTTTGAAAATGTTTACCCGACCTAATGGGGTATTAGGTCTGGAAATTTCCAGAATGGAGAAACAAATAAAACTAAGCATTTAATCTAATTTCTTATGTTTCACAGTTCTGCCTGTGCTGATGTTGAAACTTAGTAGCTGCTTCAAAATATTTTCCATTATCTTGAATCCACTTAGAACACTGTTTTTTTTTAAGACTTACTCTACTGTTACTGTAAACTACTGGTTCAAAACATAGAATTTACTGCTATCCTTTCGTAATTATCTAATCTTCATTAAAATATTTAAGGGAAAAGACTTATGTCAACCTTACTTCTATATGACGAATCTTAGAATTACAACCGAAAATACAGGTAAAGTCTACAGTATTAAGAAACGATCTGCTTAATTTTAATTACACGTAGGTAAATATTTAAATATCACCAACAAAAATTAGACAAGAAACACTTAAAAAGAGGTGGAATTTCATTTAAAATTATCTTAAATAGTACCGGCCCTAGGTGGGTACCCTGTGGAACTCCAGAAAATTCGTCAATTTTGCCAATCCGGTGTTGAAATTGCGAAAATAGTTAAATAGTTAATTAATATTTTGAGATATTCAATACTAATTCAATTTTTTAGAAGATTCGACATCTCCAAAACGGTTCAAACTAAAGCAGTAATAGTTTTTCCTTGGAAAAAAATAGTGCATGTTTTTTTGTGTGAAAGGTTCTAATTTTACCGGAGAAATTACTCGCACAAAAATTACGTCCCCCAAACATTTGCACTATTTTGTATGTCAAATCAACTCCACAAATTGTCCAAACAATTTCTAACTTAGTCAGATGAAATTGATAGATATGTATATGAAAATCATCAGACTGCAGAAAATTAAATTTCAAAAAATAGAACTACAAGAAAATAACCCCCTGTGAGTGAAAATGTCTTAATCCAATTTCTAATGCAACTGACGCATGCAAAATACCATTTCACTGACACATCATCCTTCTAGCCTCTCAATATTCCTTATAACTTATATACATGTGGTGTGTATTATATCTAGATACTAGTTCTGGCTTCTTGGGATGTTGCATCTTACGTAGTTGGTGCAATGCGTAAACAACAAATCACTCAAACATCTCACGAATTAAGTCGTCGTCTTCTTCGTCATCGTCAGTAAACTCCGAAAATGCGGACTGGCAATAAACAAACAAAAAAAAAAGAAAAATTAAAAACAAACAGATTCCAATTGACAGATCAGCTATCGCGCCAAATTGCAACGGACGACGGCATCATCATCATCATCATCATCAACATCATGCCTCATCGTAGTGCTGCAACCAATCTTTTACTCGTATATTCATATGTCTATTGCTTAAGTGTATTCTGTTTCTGAGGCATGTGTAAGGTAGTTTCTGCGGATATGTTCAATCATTATATTATAGAGAGTGTGATGTTAAATCCGCGTGATTTAAAAATAGTTGCTGCTTCTGCTTGGCGTAGAGATGTCATCCTGAATTTGATAGAAGCTCTTTTCTGGCCTTTTGTTATAAGAGACGCAACAGATAGAATCTCTATAAATAATTTTAGAAGCAACAAATCATCTTTTCTATCCATCTGTCCATTGCCTGTCCTGTCTGATATAACAAATTATGAGATGAATTCTAAACCCCTGAATGCCCCACTCCCACCCTACACACTTTCGCCGGTTGTACCGCTCAGCCTTGAATCAAGAGAAGTAGTCTTGGGAATGAGAGATGAACACAAATCCCTCGATTGGTAAAAAGCATTGCTATTCGTCAATTTTAATAATAAATCAAACAACAAAATCCACAAAATAAAATAAAATATAAAATAAAATAAAATAAAATAAAATAAAATAAAATAAAATAAAATAAAATAAAATAAAATTAAATAAAATTAAATAAAATTAAATAAAATTAAATAAAATTAAATAAAATTAAATAAAATTAAATAAAATAAAATAAAATAAAATAAAGTAAAATAAAATAAAATAAAAGTATAAAATAAATTAAAAAAATAAAATACCTAATATCAAATAAAATGCAATAAAACAAATAAAACAATACATATAAAATTAAATAGAATAAAATAAAATAATAATAAGATAAAATAAATAAATAAACCAAAAAAATAAACCAATAACAAAGCAGCATTTCACTGACCACTCGAACTTAATTAGGCGTTTAATGCCCTCGCAGAGCTCAAAGTACATGTAACAGCTTATACTTCACTAGCATTTCAGTGATGTGAATTCGGCGGGAGAAACGCTGAAAACGACATCCACTTCTATCGCAAGTTAAATTGAATGGAACACAAAGTTTGTGCGACATAGAATAGGAATAGAATGCGATTTCTGTCGCGCGATAACACCATCGCAACAAATCGCAGGGTGACATGCGCACAGCGCAATTATGTAATGTATTGCCACGAATACGATTTTTAATCGCAAAGCCTGAAAATTGAATTTATGTTCTATTTTTTAGTTTTTTTGCATTTGATTTGGTTTATTTTGCGACAAAACTTTCGTCAACAAGATATATTTTTCATTTGTTGTACGTTTTATCATTAATTGCTAGTTGTATTTTCTGCGATTAAATTATAATTACGCTACTTAAAAGCGAAAGTGTAATGAGATGCGACAAAAAATCCCACACACGATTTCGCTAGATTTTTATGAAATTTTAAAGACAAAATGGGTTTGCCTTTGGGAAACATAACGGATCTAAATGAAACATAAAGGTTTTGAAGCACGTGCAGTAGTGTAATAATTTTTTTTTAAAATCAAATTACATCTTTTTACTGCCCAAAAAAAAGGTTCATGATTTACCAATTTCCAAATAATAAATATAGGACCTATTCAACTTCAAAAAATGTATATAAAAAAATTAGAAAGACGGCAACACTTAAAATATTAATTAAATTTTCGAAGATGATTGTTTTTTGTCGAAAATAACCTCTTTCGCACGAAGAAGGGGGAAAATTGTATGAAATAAAAATATTATGTTGGTATCTTGTATATTACAAATTTTAGTTTTTGGGAAACAAAAAAATAATGAATTTCGAAATTTTTCGAAGATAATATTTTTTTCGAAAATAACATCACCCGAATAAAGAAGGGGACATTGCACAAAAAAAAATTAGTATGTTGTATTTAACAAATTTTAGCCTTTGGAAAGCACAAACAAATATTTTCGAAAATTTTCGAGTATGATTTTTTTTTTCAAAAATAGCTTTAACCGAATAAAGAAGGGAAACTTGCACGAAATAAAAACACGTTTTAGCTTTGGGAACCAAAAAAATGATTTTCGAAAATAATTTTTTTGGAAAATAAACTCCCGCATAAAGAAGCGCCGAATTGTATCTACCAAATAAAAATATTGAGTCGCTCTGTTCCATTTTATAAATTCAATTCGCTCAAAATATTTTATTTACAAAAAAATTATTAATATGAATGGCAACGCTGTTTCATCATGCCTATGAGGTAAAATGTACATCTTTCCGCAGTTTTTTTTTCTGGTCTCGACTTTTATAAACACATGTATGTATAGATGAAGATATGTATGCTTGAATATATTTGTGAGGAGAATTATGTTGAAGATGGAATGTCTACAAATCATTCAGCTGACTGCATAAATCACACTAGCATTTGACACTTTTGGGATTCCTTATTCGATATTGATAAAATATCACACCCGAAGGGCGGTGCTGGCTGGCTGGCAGAGAGTTCTGAAAAGGAAGGGTGACGATAGTGCGTTTATGGGTTAAACATGTTTCAAGCTAAATTTAATTAAACGGAGACAGATAGACGGATGATTAAAATTTACAAAACAAAACAAAAAAAAACTATCTTATAACTTTGAGATACTTTTAGCGAGTATATAATCTTGTTTTTGTATATCTGACTGAGAGAAAAGTTAAAATCAACTAATATATTGTATTTTGATCAATCTCTCATAGTCTCTCTCTGGGTGTCCCCCTCTCTTTCCACTATATTTTCTCTGACACTTCCATCTGGGGCCCAGGGGTGTATGGTCGTTGATGGGGCATGGGGAGGGTATATATGAAGAGGAAATGATGGGGATATTGTATCTTTGGGATATATGTCTGGTAAGTGTATTCGAATTGTAGATGGGTAATAAATCTATCAAAAGGTGATTTTAATGGGTTCACTGTTTTGCGTCATGGTATAGAGAGCAAGGCAGTCCGTTTAAGTAGGAGCAGCAGCAGTAGCAGAATCACTAGCAACAACAACACCAGCAGCAGAATTATATTCCAAGAAGATGATTGAGGAGCGAAAGTTTATTTGAAGACTTCGGAATAAATTGGAGCGAGTGCTGTGTGTAAATGTGGGGGCACATGGGGTGGTGGTGTTTTAATAATTATCATGATGATGGAATGATGTAGATATAGTTTATTTATTTATTTTTTTTTCTTCAATGAATTAGTGATTGTGAGATTGAACAGAGGGATTATATGCATTTGTGCATAAAATAGAAGTTGTATAGTTTGTGGTAAGATGCAATAAATCAATTATGATTTATCAAGAAAAAAAACATCTGGATGGGAGTAGATATTTGAGGAAGGGGGAGGGGTGCATTTTTTGTTTGCTCTAAATTGGAGCAGAGCGCAGATGAAATGCACTTTTTCAATTTTTCTGACAGGTAGCAATTGATATCATTTACTTATGTACATATACACAGATAAATGTGTAATTTTCAGCACATTACGACTGCGTTAGACACACAATATTAGGTATATTCCACATTTTTTATTTGGAATCAAAAACGAAAAATTAAAATAATTTTTGAATGTTTGAGGCTTTTTTGATCTTTCCCTTCATAGTGACATCATGCTCCAGGATAAAACGGAAAATATTGCGTAGATCCTATCCTATTTTACGCAATGGATGCCTAGACTCAAGAGAAACGTCGCGTTGGGCGTGTACAAATTACCTCTGACTATTGTTTTTTTTTAAATAAAATCTTAGATTTCCAAAATTTGTCAGTTCTAAAGTTTTTTTTGTTGCATCTTTGACAAAAAAATCCAATTGTATTGATTAATCTTATCCGATGTTGGGAAATTTAAAATATGATGAAAAACGCTGTTGAACGTGTTTAATTCCAATCTCGCATAATGTGGGATTTATATTTAAATTATTGGCTGAAAAATACCTTTTGCTTTAACTATGAAGAGGGAAAAAGATGGAGCTAAAGTGAACACGTACATTGCGTTGTGACTTAGAATGATAGTTATCTTGTCCCTGATAGTTCCATACTGAAATTTGTATTCCAAACTTTCCCAAAAAAATTACAACTACCAAAAATTATTTTTTAAATCAAAAAGTTTTGATAATTGTAAATTTCTAGCAATCAGCTGTTTAAACATTTTACCACACATCTACTACATTTAGCTAGATACAAAGTTTTTCGTTCTTACGTGTTCATTCAATATTAAAAACGTTGTATGAATACTCTTATTGTCTAATACCTAAGCTTAGCTTCCCGAAAAATTAGGGATTTTTTTTCTCAAATTATAGGGATTTTTAAAGTGCCATCTAATATCACTGTTTTTACAATTTTTCTTGCAATTGCCCCTGTCGATTGTGTGTGTGCAGCATACTCATTTTTTTTTTTTTGGCATGTGTGAAATGCGATGGGAAATTTCCCCAGAACTTATGGATATGTACAATTTCTTTAAATAATATACAATTTTAACTGAAATAGGAATACAGAAAATGTCATTCATTAAAAAATACGCTGTAACTTGTCATTTCAATCCATTATGTAAATTTCCTTTAATAATTTATAAATCCTGCCTTCTATATGTAATAATCACTAACCTCATGTATAGTAAATACTCTTATTGACTGGTACCTATTTTTAGGGAATTTTTTTCCTTAAATTAGAAGGATTTTAAAATCTCATCTATCATCACTGTTTTTTTTATTTTTTTTTTATTTGCAATTGCCTCCTGCCGGTGCCCTACGGTTGTGTGTGTACTCATTTTTTTTTTAAAAACCGGATAACCGGAGCTAGTTAACCCTCTACCGGGAATATGTAAAATGGGATAGGAAATTTCATCTGAACGTAGTTATAGATATGCACAATTACTTTAAATATACATCCTTATGTTTGGTCATCTAATATTTGTTGTTTTTGTGGTTTCATTTAAACATGTTAATATATATTTGGATTAGTAAACATTTCTTTACATTTTTTTCACTATTTCCACTAAATGAGAATATAAACATAAGCCTCATAAATGTTGTGGAACGTATTTATATTTTCACCAAAACCCAAATAATTAGAATTTTTGTTTTCATCTGTTCTTTGTCAAATTAATTAAATTACTGAAAATTCATTTCTGATTTTGACAAACATGGGGCTGGGAATGGGAACACAAAAAAAAGTCGTTATAACCGAAGAACTAGAGCATATGTCTAAATCCAAGAATCAAATCGCACTCCATCACTGTCTTCTCAATGTCATCATCATCATCATTGTCCTCATGATAATCACTATCATCACTAAGTTATACATATCGTATATGTATGTATGTGTATGTCACATCCCTGATGGATTTCATGCATGATAGTTCCTCTCAGTGGCAAATCATCAGCATCACCCAGAAGAAGCAGCCTCAAGAAGCAACATCAGAAACAGCAGCATCTTTGCAAAAGAAAATATAAATGCAAAAAAAAAAACAACAACAACAAACTACACAATATAAGAATAGTGATACAGTACATGATACGCGCATCATCATCACCATCATCCTCATCATTGTCGCCGTTGTGTATCGCATTATCATTCCTGGCCAGAAAACATACTGTCTCCAACTGCATCAGTTGCTCGTTGCTCGCTCGGCATATATAGTGTCTTAACCAGCAAACTCGCCGTGTCGCCTGCACCGCTCTACAGCCACCCGACTCCTTGTCTTGCTTAGCAGTGTGTCTATGCATGCATGAAGCATATCAACATCATCATCTTCTCATCTCAAGTCATATCATTTCATATCACTCAAGAATTTCAGGACATTAAAGCTTCCCGCATATTCGTCGTTATATTGTCGTCGTTGTCGTCATCGTCATAGTCCTCCATCCTCATATACTTATAGTCGTCTCGTTATGAATCTTGAAGATGAGACCAAGTCTAAACGATGACGAGACTAAGAAGTGAACTGATGGCAGTGTGATTGGGTTTGAGGATGTTATATATGCGATGTATCATAACCCAGAAATCAACATCGTTGAAGGATGTTGATGATGACGATGACGATGATACTGCTTCTGCTGTTTATGTATGATATGGCTGAGAATGACGATGACGATGAGATCGGTTCTGAAGTTGATGCAACTATAAATACATGCCCATATGTACATATACATATACAAATTCTGTAGTATTCCCGGCGTTCCATCAGAATTATCTCCCTCATCCTTTGGATGATGATTATGATTAGAATGCTCCAAAGATGTGCGTTTTTTTCTCTAAACAACAACAACTAGGTAATATAACAGCGTGTGATTATCAAAAATAGTCCTTGTGGTAGGCTAAATTTGTATGAATGTGTGCATTCGAAATAAACGTCAACTTTTAGCTATTAAGAAAGTTTGTCGTTGTAAATTGTTGGTTGCAGATCATATACAGTCCACAGATACATACATGCACATATATCCTACAAAATACACTGAAACAAATTTCTAGAATGAATCTGTGGTTTTCAGTATAATATTTGCAGTCATAAGTTCACCAGTTGTATAGGAAATTCAATGAAGTATAGAACAGTTTGAAATATCAGGACTTTCAAAACTGCTTGTAATTTGACGAAATTACCGCAAAGTGGAAAATGCAAAAAATTAGAACACATTCAGTGGAACGTTTCCCCGTGAGCACGCTCAATGAAATTTGAAGCGAAACTACCGTATTGAACTCGTTAAATATTTATCATTTATAAAGCGGCTAATCCTTAAAATTAATAATATCGTTTTTTACTCATTTCCCTACTCTTGTAAAGCGAAAATCGAATGCGTTCCACAATTTATAACAAGCGATAATACAAATTTGTTAAAATGTGCGGGTACGTAAAAAAAAACAATCGGTAGTGTGGAAAAGTCAAACTTCACAAAGTTTAACTCAATTTGTATCGAGGTATAAGCTGTGGAACGTAATATTTATAGCTTAATATATAGTAGAAAATTTTTCGTGAATTCTTTTTTTCATTTTCGCTTGAACTGTTGTGAAATAATTTGCATCCGTGGAATGAATTTATTCTATTTATTTCAATCTATGTGAATTTGATGTGTGGAGTTAAATGATGTTGTGGAACGTATTCAATTTAATAAACAATCTTAAAAGAGCCAGAAGGCCTCAAGTACTAACGGCGTAAACAGATCTTCTTTAATACTAAGATGGGATGGCTTGGAGGGAGTGGTTGTATTAAATAATCACCAAAGTATGACTGGAAGAGATTGTATGTGTGAATATTCGGTTAGCAGTACCTTCAAAATGAATTTAAGACTTCCTTCCTCCTTTCCACGAATATTCATGATTAACGTAAGATATCATCGGCTAAAACTGCTTTCAAAAGTTTGCTTGATTGTCATCTTCGTCAGGAGTTCTTTAAAAATGAGATCTAGACCCCGGAAAACTGATCCAGCTGTTTCCAGTGACTTTGAATAGAGCTTGGCCTTGATTTGAGTTCAGTTTTTCGCTATGACCTGATCCAATGTTTGAATATTTTCACGTCATCATCAACCCCACCATCATTTTGAATATTTCAACCACCACAAGCAATGTTGGCTTGTCAAATTTGATATTTCGTAGTGAAGGATCGGACATACCGAATAGTCTGTAATTATACGGTCAACGAAAATTCAATGACACGTAACTGACATGTCAGAGCGTGTGCCACTAAAATCTTGTGGAATGCCCTTATTTTGTATCGTTACCAGGAAAGCAGAAAGTGTAAAATTAATTGCAGCTCTGTTCATTCTTTCATATTTAGAAAAAAAAATTGCGGTGAAAAAATAATGTGGAACGTATAAATTTTCTTTGCTTGAATCCACAGAAGATGATAAGTTGATAGTGTTTTTCGAGCAATGAACAATATACAATAATATCCTCTTTTTTTCATTTTAAGTTAAACGAATTTCCCTACGAATTTCTGTCAAGATTTAAAGTGTATTTATATTTTTTCTCAGTGTATTATAACCTCCCATGCGATTCTCATTGAGTTCCCCTTTGAATCCATAAGTTTGTTACATGATGCCGACAATTTTTGGGATTTTGTCAAAAACTGAACTTTAAGTTTAAGTTGACATCGACTTGAGTATGAGAGAATGGATAAAACTATATTATTTAGGGACATGTCTCGTTGCGACAAAATGAAGGACCATCATCTATGTGCGTAAGAACATATACATATGTATATGAATTTGTGTTGGACAGGGTGAACTATTTGATTAGTTGACGGATGAAATGAGATAAAGCTTCTGCAACGAGTTGACAACCCCCAGAATATTTATATCTAACTAAAAGCACCTAAAGAGATGAGGCTGCAAGAGATTTGTCAACATTTTGGACACGATTAATGTCAAAAGAAGTTCACCATCACAGAAGTTGATGTTGGCTTTAGCTGGCTGGCTGGCATGGCGGATGCTAAGTTGCCTATAAAAATAAACCCAAACATCGAATGAAGAAGTGTCTCTATTAATGGGACAAGTGAGTGTCGTAATGGACTAAAGTTTTACAAATCATAGTTGATTACTTCTGACAAATGGATTTAAGTGTTTTGGTTTCGCTGGACCATGTTCGCATGAATTTATATATTTGCATGGATTTTACTATAAAGGAGAAACGTACACGTTAAAAGAAAATCCTATAGTTTCTGTAAATTAAGAAAAAATGCAGCGTTAATCTGGTTGTGGAACGTATTCGTTTTGTATTTCACTTATTTCTGATTGAATGATTCATGTTTCATGATTTTTTTTAAATTTTCATGTCAGTTTCTACAATTCAAAAACTTGTCAATTCAATTCATAGACTTGTCAATTATCAGAGTGAAGTTCACATATAGTGACATACATTCCACACCATATAATTAAAAAAGACAGAATGGGAAATGGTTGTGGAACGCATTCACTTTTCATAAAATAGACTGGGGTATTTTTGCTCTCTTGTTTTTTTTTGTACTCAAAACAATACAATAGAAAAATAAATTCACGGTTTCAGCTTGAAGCTCCAATAATTAAGGAAAGTATTAAAGGCTTAAGAAATTTACTGATTTTCCTGCTGATGTTCGAGGAATTCCATAAGCTGCGACACAACTACCATAAAATTTCTCACGACAAAGCTTCTCAACAAGACTCGCTTATTATCCTTGGTAACATCTTGAAACACTGATTGACCCATTCATCTACATTAACTGGGCAAACAATGACAGCGGTGCAACACTTTAACAAGCACCCAAACTGGCTCCGCGCTCTGCACCACCGACCTCCTACACGCACTTACCATAGAGCACCTCTATATGCCAATACATACAATGCATGCACCCAGCACGCAACACGCACTTTGGCGACAGTGCCACAGCTACCGCTTCCATTAGGTGGTGACGGCTGCGGCGGTGGCGGCTCGGTTGGCGGCAGCTTTTCAAAACTGCACTCTGGTAAGGTACTCCTCCGTCTAGGAAGGCATTCGCACTGAGTTATTGGAAAATTGTCTATCCTGGACCTGGGCCGGTCGATTCTGACTAGGATTGTGACTGTGACTCCGAACCCGACCACGAAACAGCGCAACGACCACTTGCTGTGTTGCGATTCTATCCGATATTGCAAAGGCTTCAAGCTAACGAGGAGGCAATGATCACAGCAAAGCATTTGCACCATCATGCACTGTGCTGTTCTTTCAGCGAACTGCCAGAAGTTGGCTGCACAGCCGCAGCTGCATTGGTTGCATGCAAGCGGTGATTTCTCACAGCGCGCAGAAACTGACGTGTGCTAAACGCATTACATGCGGAACAACCAGGAATCCCATCAGGACCAAAAAACAACTACGACAGCGACGACGACGACGACGCACGTTGGACGTTGGATTTTGAACGTTCAATGTTGATCGGGGGATCGGGATCGAAACCGAAATATTTGCATAGAAATTGTGGGCTGCAAGAGGTGTGTGTGTGGTGCTTCTTAGGAAGCCGTCTATGTGCGGGTCCGCAGCATGCCGCTGGATCAATAAGTAAGCGCGTTCACATTATGGCAATGCTATGTTGCACAAGCGCAAGGGCACATCCTATGAATTCAACTATATGTACCTATGCTCGTATATAATTATTTGCATTCAAGGCGAGTCGTGATTCTGCTCCTGTTGGGGTCTCTTACTTCACTGCGCAGTGTACTACTGCTGCTGCATCAGGTTGCAATGCCAACAAAAAATGGTGTTTATTGGGAACAATAGGTAGGTGTCTCAATTTATTCTCATTAAATGAGCCACAGATATCCAGAGATACTAGCTATACCTATCCATACTTTCAGCATACGACGGCTATGATTTGTTGCTATATTGGAAGCTTGAAAGAGGATAAGCAATATATGTATGTACATGTAGCCGAAATATATAGCCACTTGGAAAGGTGACATGGGTCTTAGATTATCGCTCGATTTTCACATGTAATAGGATAGCTTGTTAGCGATTGTGTAATATTTGCCATGTGTTCAATAATTTGAATGCCACAACTTGTTTGGTGCAGGATTGAAATTTTGTCTTGAAAAATTAATGTATGTAGGCACATATTTAAATAGTCAATGGATATTTTTGGAAATTATACGAAATTTTGGAAACACAGCCTCTAAACATTTATGTTATTTCAACATTTTTGACGATTCTTCAAAAAAAAATTTCTCCAAGAGTGTGGAGTTTTCTGTTTATTTCCAAATGTTCAAAATTTTGTGCGTGATTAAAAATGTACATTTAAAAATATCAAATAACAGTTTGGTACAATATATATATAACTTCGACTATTTCAAAAGAATATGAGTCTATTGATACAAAATTCTGTCGATATTTTTAACATTTTGGATTACAAATTTCGCTGTCCAAAAATGTTTGTCAATTATCTCTGTAAATCAAATTACTTCTAAGTTTTAAAGTTGATATATAAAAATTTGGAACTACTAATTCCAAATTCTGTTTTGTAAAATTATGAACAAAATTATATATTTAAACAATTTCGAATTTATGAATTTTTTTGTAATTTAAAATTTTGCACATTATGTATGTACAAATTTTCGAAAATTCTCTGAAGCTAAAATTTATTGATCGAAATTTGAGTTACTTACATGTTGAATGAAAATATTCAACATTTTTAACTAAACTCATTTGATTCAAAAACCTATGTTCGACATTTTGGATATTTCTTCTGATACAAAATTCTGTCAGAAACACGTCATCTTGTTCAATATTTTGTGAATTTTAAATTCCGAGTTAGAATAAAATTCCGTTCATCTAAGATTCCGTCACATAAAAAGGTCAAATTTTTAAATTTGGAATACCAGCTATATACTGATGTCAATTATATAAAATTCTGTCCGTTCAAAATTTTCAAATATCTATTCCACTAAAATTCTGTATTTTAAATTTTTATATCATTCCAGTTTAAGGTACTAATTTTAGAGAAAAAAATGTTTTAAATCCAAATTTAACTTATGTTATAGAATTTTGGAACTATTCTGTTTTTTATTTAATACAATGTTTGTCTAAAATTTGTTGAAGGTTTAAAATTTTGGAACATTTTTTCGATACGAAATTTTGCAATTCAAATTTCTTTTGAAGAAACATTTATTCAAAAAATTTATTGAATTCAATTTTTTACTCAAAGAAATTGGAACACAAATATTTCAAAATTCTGATATTCAAATTTTAGTTAATTGTATTGATACAAAATTTAGTCTTTGTATATTTTAGAATATTTTGTTCAGACATAATTCAGTTTCTCAGAGTTAATCAATCAAAAATTCTCATCAGGTTCAAATTTCCTATACTTAGAAATTTGGAACGTTTTTATTGAAGCAAAATTGTGCACTTCGAAGGAAAATACTTTACATTTTTGATGATCTAAATTCCCTAAATTTTATAATTTTTTTTTTTTAATTGTCTATCAAAATGTCAGTCAATTATTATTTTCGGAATAAAAATGTCTGCTAATCTAAATCATACAAGCGCTTTGGACATTTTAAAACTAATCTTTCTTACATACGTATAAAATGCTGTTATTCAGCACAATTTTCCAACGCCTATCACTCCATTAGCAGACTTTAGTACCTGAGATCTAACGACACTGAGAGGCAATAGTCCAAATCTTATGGCGGGAAATTAAAGGAAATCATGTCCTAAGCTCTATGGATGCTACGACTTACTAACAAACTCTAACCTGACTTCAGTCAGTGAGTAAGTTTTTGCACCCCAATCGTTCTTCACAAATGATATACAATATAAACAGTGGGAACATTTATTATATTATATAGCTGAAATTAAGTAAAAAAAATAAATGAAAACCATTCCGCAAAAAAAAAATCCTGCATATATTTTTATTACGTCTAATTACCTAGTGGCAAATAAGGTTGCATTTAAAAAGACCTCAGGTCGTACATCCATTGAGATTAAAATCATTGTTTTATGACTATTTTCTTTCTTTTTATTTATTTCTAATAATAGAATATATACTAACATTTCTTTTTTTTTTCAATATTAATCTAAAAATAAATAGTGGGCGTTATAATGGGCGTTTTTGTCAACTATCTTTGTTTGGTTTACTGTCTCATATACATTTATATTTAAGAACTATTATGCCCCACTGTACTGTACGAGGATGAGGATGCCTGTTGCTCCATTGACTTTGTCCCAACAATATACACATACACATATACTCAGTCTCCTATAGATAGATATTTGGTCAAAAAGCACTTCCCTGGTAGATAGGATAGGCTAGCGATAGGATAGTTGTTGTATACACATAGAATCGACTGGCATAAAAGTGCTGCTGTTAGGTAGGTAGGCACTTATGTGGCCTGTGGGCCTTTTATATAGTTGAAGTCTCAAAATTAAATTATCGAAGATAATTGAGCGATCAATAATCTGGGCGCGGACTATCTATAGTTAAGCTTTAGCACTTGGGAGTCTAAATTTCGCTGGTCGTTTTATGTGTTGTTCTTCAACTATAGTTACCTACCAGCGAAAAAGTGCGGAGATTGTTTTAATGATTTAACTCGAAGAGAGAGAGAGAGTCCTGTTGTTGCACTATGGCATTTGTTGCTTGTTATTGATGTTGTAAATTGATTTGATAGAGTGGCATGTTTGCACAATTAATTGCACAATCAAGCGCTGGCGGTGTTGCATTATGAAAATATTCGAGTGCTGTCTGCTGGGTGTGGTATGTGCATACACATATACATAAGCAATGGAATAAATAGGTTCATATGAACATGAAATTTTTAGAAAATTAACTTTCAAAGAAAATTGAAGTGACTTTCTTAAAGATTAATCATTTTTTTAACGCTTTAGGGTCCTGGGGCTAGATTATCCAATGCTGCGTTAACTGCTTTCTCCAAGTCTGTTCCTCTAAGAAACGTAAATATTTTCAAGTATTTTCAAAAAGGGTAACTCGATTTCCTCTATCTAGTGATGTGTCCCAGATATCTACTTGCCTATTTGGGTCATAACTGCAACAAATCTACGATTTACCTTATGTGTATGGTCCGTGTCTCTGCATGGACGTACAAAGGTCTTCCTAGCTCACAATGATCTTAGATTTTTCGGGAGTCCATAAACCCCTAATTTCCCAAATCCCAAAAACTCAAAATGTCATAATCCCAAATGGTTTAAATCCCGTAATCCCAAAGCACACACGTCCACAAAAAACTGTTGCTGTGAAATTACACTAATTTGAAATACATCACAATTTTTTCTTCAACCTAATAGAATTTTTATGGAATTTCCTAATCAAATTTCGGGATTTTGAATTGTCGGGATTTTCGTTTATGGGATTTTGAGATTATAGATTTTTTTTTTTTTGTTGAATTTTTTGTTTTGATATTATTTTAGTTTTGGGATTTTGTCTTGGATGTTGTTAGCGCTAATGGCAATGTCAAGGACTTGTATTGCTGTTGACCTATGGTTAAAATAGTTTTTTGTTCTGGAGCTTTTTAATTTTCATGCTAAAGGGTAAATTCTTATTGCTCACCTTTAGTGAACTCGGTGTTTCACATTTTCACTTTAACTTGCCTTTTTATAAGGATAAAAACTGCCCTTGACATAAACCATCATTCTTTGGAAAGTTCCACAAAAGCATATGTCATTATTAAATCGAGACAAAACAAGTCTTTTTTCCTTACATCCCATTATCAAACAAAATTTAGATTAAAATCATCATCATGTTTTGATATTTCAAAAGAAATTCTTATCACAAATTTTCCAAGGGCTTAACTTAAGCTACACAAAGTATAAGTCATAGTTTCAAGTCTAAAATAATCTTCATCTCTAATATCTTACTCTTCCTTCTCCGCTTGTTTTACCTACAGTTGTTATATCTTTTTCTATATTCTTAACCATTACTCCATAAGGGACTCAAAGAAGAAAAGACAAAAGAAAAGTAACAAAAAAAAAAAATAAAAAAAACTTAAACATAAATCCTCTCAAATGCAATACATCAAAGTCCATCTATCCTTGCGAAATTGACCGACTGGGAATTTCATGATGAACATACCCAAGTGAAAACTGAACCCCTTTCACAAACGTCCAGAATGAAAAAAAAATAAAATACACAAAAAAAATAAAATAACTACGACACTGAACTTAAAATCAAATGCAGTCCTTGGACAAAGGCTCCAAAAAAAAAACTAAAAAAAAAATCATCAAGAAGGAAGAGAAAATAAAATAAGACTCCAAGTGAACGAGTTGACAGCTGACGTAACTTGTCATAGTCAAGAAGAATCCTTACGGTTACCTAAGGGACCATCAACCATCCTACCATTCAACCTATATATCCCTACTAGCGACTGACCGTGTCACCATCACCTTCATCTAGTTGCTCTGTCTCTTCATTCATATAAATATATATACATACATATATTTATATATGTCTGTATTATATTTGCACTCCTTCAGATCCTTCAATCAAGCAGAAGGGCAAAAAAAAACAAAAATTCCTTTCTTCCATGATGTGACCGGAAAAGGATATGTTAGTATGTATGTGTGCGCGTGTGCATGTGTGTTTGAATGTTATGTCCACTCTTTTAATGTTAAGATGGGTGATGGAATTGGGTGTGAGGTGCACTCAGGAGCATGATTACCGATTGACAATAGCAGCTATAGCAAAAAAGGACACAAATGTATATATTATATAATGTATGTAGTGTATTTGAAGTGGATGTAGGTATAAGAAAATCAATCCTTTAACTCAACATATAATTTTGAAGGATGAGAACACTTCAGCTGGTGGTCCATGTCATGGCCGGACTAAGTCAGTAGGTAACTGTGTCAAAAAAAAAATTAACAATAGAATTTCGTCAAGTTTTCGTATACTAAACCAGGCCGCAGCTAACCCTTCCCCCCACAAACAACAGCCTTGAACCCATCTAATAAACTATCCCGTCATGGAATCATCTTCCCGGTCCATATCATCTGAATTTTTCTAAAGTGTAACATCAATATGACTTAGCTCTCAATACAAGAACTGGATCAATTTGTAATGAAATGTTCAGATAAACTTCGTTACTTCCAATTCTCCAATTTGTATTCATTACAAAATTTTGGGTTCAATATCTCGAATGCCAAAATCCGGAATAACCGTCAGGTAAATATTCAAAATGCTTAATTACAGAATGGCGGACAGCGCAATATCCCAAATTGCAAAAAGTTGAATATCTAAAATATCAAATTCTAGAATCTTGAATACCATAATTCAAAGTCAAAAAAAAAAAAATGGATTAGTATTTTGTTAACTATTAAAAACTGGGAGCATATTGTAAATTTTTTGAAAAAAAATCCCGTTTTTTTTTCAAAAATCCCCAAAAAAATTTAAATTCCGTCTTTTAAAATACTGTTTCGTAAATCCCGCCTTTTGAAATCCCTTTTATTCAAAATCCTGGTGTATTATAATCCCGCTTTTTAAAATCCCGTTTAATCCCGCTTAGCCAGTTTTGTATTTGGATAAATGTTACATAAAACACTTTGCATACACCCAAATTCAACCCCATCCCAAATCATATATTAGGCTAGGCAGGGGGGTTGAAGAGCCGCCTCGTTTCACCATCTTTTTATTCCAAAATCGGGAACTTAATATACGGGGTAGAGAAAAGCGGGATTGTAAACAAGCTGGATTATAAAAACCAGGATTATAAAAAGCGGAATAAAATGGTCGGGATTTAAAAAATAAAAGGGGATTATAGAAAGCTAGATATCAAATATAGCCCTTAAAAACCGCTTCCGATCAGATTGAAAATAAGAACGTGCTTGGGATTTTTTGCTTTTATAGAGTCAGGCATTCGAGATGTTGGTCGCTAGGAATTTTGGCATATGGAATTTTGGGGATTTAGGATTCGATGTGCTTCGCCTTTTATTTTAATACAGTTATGTCCATTTTAAACTCTGAAAAAAAACAGGCCAGCTGTTTTGACACTAAGGGATACCCAAATAAGTACCTGGGTATATAGGAATCTAGGGCAACGAAGAAGCAGACTCCCTAGCAAAAAAAACGAGCAACGTCCCTTTAATGTAACGGTAGCCCTATTCCGGAATTTGAGAAAACGTGATCATAAACAAAATCAAATCTGTAGAAGAGGCCAAAAGATCTAACATTTGGTATAAACTCCCCAAGTTAACACAAGCTAAACTACTACTTGGGAACTATAACCAAAAACGATGTTTATCCTGTATTAACCTAAGTAGGAATAAATTAAGGGTAATATTGGCCATTGTAAACTGAACAGGAACCTCAATATTTTGCGATTGAAGAGAGAAGATTCGCCATTTTTCTTAACTCAAAAAAAAAATCAATTTTGAAGATCCCTTTTTAAGCAAACCAGGTGAACTTTATTTTTTGGAGACTTTTCACAAAGCAACACAATCATACTAAAAAGTCTCCAAATACTAGCCATCACAATATTTAAGAGCAGATATCCAATTAATAAAATTTTAGACTTACCAACTACAATCCAGCCTTGGACTTTCTGCAACTTCTGTTTCTCGTCATCAAAATGATTGAAAATATTTTTCATCTTTTTTTGTGTTTTGTAAAAAAAATGTCATCTTTTTCTCAAGCTCAAACACATCTATATTATGTGTGTATGTATGTATAATAATAATACATCACTATTGATCTAAAATTGAAAACGAAGAAGAAGGAAAAAAATTATGAAAAATTGAAGGATCACCGAGAGGATTGAGCTTGTGATTTGATTGAAGGATGAAATTAGCTGTTTGACAGTTTCGATTGAACGGAAGGAAAGATGATAGATAGATAGAATAGTGTATGTGTCGTCGTCCATCAGTAATGCAGAGACAGAATAAAGAGAAAAAGGAACTGTTCTTTCGTCCCAGTCCCACATGGTGGTCATCATTAAATAAGTTGCATTCAATTCACGAACGACAAGGAAGAACGAGGGTGAGGAAATAATTGTCGCCCGGGCAATTGATGCTACAAAGTCATTATAGCTCTTATACTTATACATACATACATTAATATTATGGAAGAAACACGACAAAGTTTTGTTGTTTAGTTTTGCGGGTATGCGAAGAGAAGAGGAGAAAAATGTGTTTTTTTAGGATATACTACATAAAGGATAAAAAGGACTCGAGTCCTGGCCTTATGTCAATTGATGCGAAGTTGCGAAGAACACGTCGACGACAATGTGAAGACTTTGACGATGATGACGAGAACAATAACGAAGGACTACAACACATCTATGCAAGAAAATACACAAACACACATACTCTTACATTTTACAATGAAAATCAAAAGGACTAAAAAGTCCACACACAACCGAAAATAAAATAAAATACGAAAAAAAAAATAAAAAATCGATAAGAAAATTTAATTAAGTCTCAACCCGGACATCATTGTTGATGTCTACTGTGACAACAATGGCCATTGAGAATGGATGCTATGAACTTTTTTCCGCCCGCACCTCGGAGAACCAACAATCTTGGAAAAAAGATGGACAGATGACGAAGAATTAAATGGATCTCTTCAACAAGAACAAAGACAATCCATCAGGACTCAGAATGACTGAGGCGACAACCTACTCCTGGAGGAGTGTTGAGCTTGTTTCGAATGTGCGAATGTGTTGGAGTTTGTCTGGTCTTGGTTGTGTTTTATTTTATTTCCTCATTATCCTTTATTTTAAAATATTCGACTACCTCCTTACTTGATCCCGGGAGAACGAAGGTCCTGCTATTGAGTTAGCGGAAGGTCACATAGCTATAACCACAATTTTTTGGTCATCAGTGTTCTAGCATGGATGGATAAAAATATATATAAATACTCCAGTCTGATGGTTTGAGTTTCGCTTTTCGACGCAGAAGGATGGGTTTTTTTTATCTTCTCATACAAACTCAAAATCTGCTGACGAAGGATCAAATGAGAATTATATTTCTAGACAGACCAAATTCACTACGAGTACATCCAACTCTCACTTACTTTCAGGTTTGGTTCTTGCGAATAATTGATGAGTCCTTTGGTGATTCTAGTTGTTATTGTTGTAGCTGCTGCTAGTGTTTCAAGGATAAAAAAGGATAATAGACTAGGTGGTGAAAAGGTGATGGTGTTTAGGGGGCAAAACAAAGTACAACACAGACATAAACGAAAAGGAAAAAAAAGAACACAAACCATCAGACATTAAGAATGACCACTTGGATATTGGATACTTCTTAGCCGATGGTACTCGAATACAGGAAGGGACTAATGATGGGACAGGAAATCCTTGTGACACAGAGAACAAAAAATCTAAAGAGGGGTGGGTATACCTAGAGGACGTATGGGATATGAGCTCGCAAAACTTGGTGTGGATCAAAATCGGGATGAAAAGTAGATTTGGTTTTGATTTGATTGACAAGAAATGGACGATGAAAAGAGGACTTAAGAGGACATGTTTGATTTTTGTGTATAGATAAGCTCGATGATGCGACACATAGTAAATCAGATTATAATTGGAATGTGAAAGCTAAGGGAATTTTATTTAAGTTATAGATGTGGAATTTGAAAGTCTATGGTATTATATTTTATTGATATTTATTGATTTAGAATGCAACTCATAAAGCCTATTTAAAAGTTTTGTCTGATAACTTTTTAAGCTAAAATAACAATTACTGACAATTTACAATTCATGTCTCGTCATCAAAATCAATTAGATTATGTATGCAACACGACTGGAGAGTCGTTTTACTATCCTCTTCATTGCACATTCATATATCGTTTTTTATTCGTTCAAAAGCGAGTTTTAAGTTTAAAATTTAATTTAATTATTAATTTTAACGAAATAAGGTAAAAAAGCAGAGAGATAAAGAAAAATCACAATTTTTCAAGCAGTTTCCATAAAAACGGATATCCAAAAACTATTTCATCGTCCGAACCAACTAAAATGGGACCCGCACAATTCTTTTTTAAAATCGTTTTTTTTGTTGGTTTTTTCTTTTTTTCTGAAAACGCCATTTTGCAGACATTAAAATAGAGCTAGCTAACACTACAGACTGAGCAAAATTGAAAAAAAAAACACGATACGAATGGTGTTTTGGAAAACACGTTTTTTTATCGTTTTTGGGTTTGGTCATACAGCTCGATAGTTTTGGACTTACAATTTTTATGAATATACTACTTAGGACACAAATCATAACAACAAGTTAGCAGAATTATTAATAGCTTACTATTTTGTTTTCAAAAACGTTTCTTATATCGTTTATTTTGTGTATGAGATTTAACGTTTTAAAGACTGTAACAATTCTTTAAGTTTAAAGTTTAAACTATTTAGGCACTATAATATTGAATATTGGTTTAAGTCGAATTAAACCAAACAAAATCATCAATGAAGAAAGTTAAGCTTATTTTTTAAATATGGTTTTTTGGGGGTAGGAGGAACACCTACATCTGAAGAAAACGGCATTTTGAACGCACTAAATTAAGGAAAATTTCTTATAAAATAAATATTCATTTAAACGAGTGACGGAACTTAAAAAACATACGTTAGAAAAAAAAATCGTTTTTCTTACCGTTTTTTGGGTTTCAATAAACGTCTGGTTAAGAAGTATATACCCTTTAAGTTTTAGCGGGGAAATTTTAAGCAAGTGGGTGCAATATAAACTTAGCCAAACCATAAAAGATTTTCGAAAAATAATAGAACAAAAAATCGATACTAGGCCTTAAATACGAAAACGTTTTCTTTATCGTTTTTGTTATAAAAACGATTTTTTTTCTTAACTGATCTTTTATATTCAGTAAGTTTATTTTTAATAAATGAATTCGAATCGATTTATTGAATTGAATTTTTAAGTTTTCATAATAAATAAGTATAAAACTCGTTACGACATAAATTTAATTTTTTTATTTTTAAGATGCTGCCCTGAATTCGATTTAAATAAAATAATAAAATAAATACTTATAATCTTAAAGGCGAAATATCCATTTTTAAGCAGTGATTTTTTGTCAAAAGGAGTCTTGTGATGTTTAATTCGGAATTCTTTTTAAAACGTGTTTTTTAACTAGTAGTTCTTACTTACAAAAACGCCTTGAAATATTTTTAAAGCAAAGATATTGTACAACCGAGTTTGTTTAGCTGGAGTTTTATCTACTTTTCTGTCAAACTGTCAATGCGGTCATCAAACTCCTCTAACCAGCGAGTTTAAAACCCTATATGCACTACGGATCGCGACAAATCATTGCTAGTCTTTTGTTCTTATTTATAAACCATTTTTATTCAATTACGACACACTCAAAAACAGCGACGAAATTCAAAATACATATCGCTATTTTTTATTATAATTTAATTTTAAATCTAGAAACCTACTGCATCATTGCCACATCACGAGATTCATATTCTATGTTCGTATATAAGCTGTGTGGCGATCAATCTAATAAGTTGACAAATCTTTGTACATCTTCCAACAAACTCATCTAACGCTTGAGCAAGACTGTTGCCAAAGCGTACAAACAAACAAAAAAAAACTCTACAACAACCAGCTCCATCAGTCAGACAACTCAGTCATCTGTCAACTGTCAGTGAACTGTCATATTATATGAAAGAGAAAGATCCAACTAGCTATATCCAAATTCGAACCAGAAACAAGAAGGGCTAAAGCAGAAGACTCGGGGACATCATTCATTCACATATTCACACGCGGCATAAAGATAGGAACAGAACGGACTCACATCATCGCTCGTAGTTTTGCATAAGATTCTATTTCGGACTTGGGCGGGTGATGAATGTCTTTCGGCGTTCACACTACTGGTCGGCGTGTCTATTTTTGGTAGCTGCACCAAGATGCGTGATCTCTATGGTCCTTCTACTTAATGAAGACTGCTCTCGAATGGCTAGGACGCGACGCGACGATGAGGTTAGCCCTTGTATGTTGTTCGTTCTTGAATTTTGCTGCACTGCACTACTGATGGCAGTCTCACCATACTGAAGAAAAGTGAATGACGAACTGCTGACAGGTGGCGACATCTAATTGGTCGTATGTGCGGTTTGGTTATGCCCAACGATCATGACAACCACATGACTAAAAAAAAAAAAAATCAAACTCTTGTTGGGGACTTTGGACGTATTCGGAACGACAACATCGTTTCTTGACACATTTTGACGAAGAAGAAGAGACCAACAGCTCATAATCATCATAATTTCGACTGTCGCTTATTAAAGAAGATCTTTTCTGACAACATTGCTGAGCAGTGCTCTGTGCCGCCGGCCTGCGCGCCGGCCGTTGCCAAGAAGTGGAAAATACTTTTCTGCTATAGCTGATGTGATGTCAAACGTGTTGAACATGTCAAGCACTTGTTTTAATGATGTGTTGGAATGTGACAACTTTATGTTTAAGATTTTTATATATACATATATGTTCATATTTTTTTTTTTTTTGTAAATATATTTTTGGTTTGATATGATAGAGATTTAAAAAAAGGTAATAATCCAAAATTCAGTAGACGGGGTGTAGGCAATAAGGGAATGTTTTAATATTAATAATATGATGTCCAAATTTGTGGATAGTGGAACACAAGTTTGACGCAAATATGGATTGAAATATTGATGGCTAGGTAGCTTTCCAACACCGAATTTAAGCGGAAAATAGTCAATATTCGCTGCTGACTCAAAAATTGTAGAGATTGTTTGTAGAAGTCTCCACTAATTAAACAGTCTTCGATCAAACTAACCTATTCCCATATCAAAATGAACACAATTAATAGAAAAATTGACTTTCGCTTCGTTTAACCCAAATGAAGCTACCTGTCTCACTCTGACTACATACAAAAATGAAACAACATCTGCCTTTTGAAGGGTACTGTCAAATTTAATCTAGTATGTTTGGATTGTGAAAACAGTACCTATTAGGGTCAGTTGTATAGTGCGAATGAGTTAGGTCTAAGTTATATCAGCAGAGGTAATTTATGTTGCAAATAAATTATCATCGAGTTAACTTGGAAATAGTTTGTCAGTGGAGGATTAACATTAACTCTCCAGTGTCAAAAATCTATAGAATTCTATGTGCGTAACAATGGATCACGCAATATCATATTATCGAATTAGAGATAGCAATACATTGGTTTCAAAAGTTTTTGACAAGCATCTCTCAGAAATATCTACGCAGTTAATCCAGAGTTACCATTGCATCTAAAGGAATGGATTTAAACCTGAAATCAGGATTGCAAAATCAGCTCCATGAGTAACTTACATTCAATTTCAACTGTGTGCAAAACTCAATTTTGGTTTTCGTACATTCAGTTCCACAAATATCTGATCTTAGTTTCAAAAATGTTAACTCCCTGATTACAGTGGAACACCTGAGGTTCAACGGTGTTTCAAACCTGTTTATAACTTTTATTACATAGTTAAACCTTCCGCCGAAATCAAAAGTTAAAATTGCTAAACCACATATCATATATTTAAACCACGTTTTTACAACTGGACGTTAAATAGTTTTATAGTTTGAAATCATATCGGATACTGCAATCGGACATTATTTATCTCTTATGTCTCGGTGAAAATGTATAATTAGATCAAATAAAATTAAATATCTTTCTTTCACTCTTGTACTGCTATACTGACATTGCTCGTTTTATTAATTTCGAACAATAATTGCGAACTTAGTGTAACAACATTCTCTTACAGGCCGACTACACTAGCAATAAATTCTCTTAGAATACTCATCCTGACATGTAATAATGTCTAATGGAGTCGCGTTTTTTCTTCTTGTGTGATGTCAGCCAGATTTTAGGAATTGAAATAAAATGAATCAACCAGGCACGCATGCCAATGCAGTAGGTATGCTTTCTTTACGTTTGCTTTTAAATTTCATCAGATTACTCCCCCTACATTGTTGGTTAGTGGTGTGTGTATTGGATGAAAAAATATATTAGATTCCCATCTTCACGTTATACCAAACGAAATAAAATACAGATAAGTAAAGCAAACACATGCAACAAAATACTAACTGTTGCGGCATAGCTGGAGAAAAAATTGAGAAAGAAAAAGAGACAGATTAAGTTAACCGATTTGCTTGGTTTAAGTAAGGCAGGCTTAGTGTGAGTAGTATTTTGCGAAAACAAGAATATTCTTTCACCGTCTGCTCGCCTGTTAAACTAGTTTGATTTTTTTAATTTTTCATGCGCTTTTTTTTCTATGTCGCTGATCTTGGCCGCTGATTATTTATTATTTTTAAATGAAGGCTTTAGTGTTTCTTTTATATGTACATATCGAAACAAGCGGGAAAGGGGAGGTGGGGTCACGTTCGACATTTTGGCTTTCTGAATAGTGGAATTTACAGATTTGCCGTTCTAAAAAAAAGGCTACTTGGTCTCCATGAAAAGTCGTATAAATTTTCCAATATTGTAATTTGTAAGGGATCAACTGACTGAGGTACTAATTTTAAGCCTTGCCCTAGGGTTCAATTCTAAGGAATTAATTGACAATTCAATCAGTCCAATAGCCTTTCTTTTGAAGCTCTTAAATTTCTATATTTGTTATTTATACTTTTAATCATACTTTTCAACGTTTTCTGAGGTCAAAAAAGTAAGACACATAGTCAACCTCTGAAGAGTTCGATACCTTTAGCTAAAGAATCATACCTACTTTCGGGAATTCCTCCAAAAATTTAATAAACTAAATTTGTAGTTAAATGGTAATTTTAAAAAAGTGTGTAGGTATATGAACTCATAACATAATATTCAATCTTTCACTACACACATCTTCTAAAATGTACTCAAGTAATTTCTAGCTTTTGGTTTATGGCTTAATAATCCGAGACTATTCTTGGTCTCGGCCTCGTGTCGACGAGAGAAGGCTTCTTTAAAAGCACCCGAGACGAGACTAAGGTCCTTTTATAACTAGAAATATTTTAGGCGTACTTAAAACTCGTCTTAAGATTGTAATTCAGCAGATTACGATAGTTGCAAAAATGGTTCCCCATTAAGTTATATAGTGAAAATATCAAAATAATTATTGCCCCGGCCATCATGGTCGAACTGAGTAAAATTACGCTAAATTCGTTGGATTCAACTATTGGATCAAGGTTGAAACAAGTTTAAATATGTGAACAACTGCCCACATATGTAAATTGTTCAAATTGGTAGACAATTGCTTTATTCTTCATCAGTTCAAAAAAAATAGCACTTTGTTGAGCCTGTCTACCAATATTCATATACATGAAAACCAACAAAAAACCAATCATTCACATTTTAAGTACATTGAACTTTGTATGAGAAAAGTGCAACACAACTCAGCAATCCATCACTATGAAATGTATAAGTTAATACACTCGTATTAATATGTAGAATGCATTGGCACATCTCAAGATTCCTTCACCTATACATTTTCCGAATTCCCCGTATCGAACAAAGTTGAGCTTTCAACAAGATTCAACATGCAAATTATTTAACAAAATGGCTCTTCGAAACTTCTCTAATATTATTTGCTTTCTCTCTCTCTCTCTCTTTACTGCTCAGCGCTCAGTTATTATCAATCAGTTTAAAAGTGAAGTTCGTGGGCTGGTCGATTTGTTCTGCGATCGTCTCGAAAGAAAAAATTAATTTTCGCAGTAAATTTTAAATATTCGGGAAAAAGTTTTGAAATAAATATTATTTAATCAGTGCGGATCATTTTTCTAACAAAAAAAACTATTTTTTCTTTAGTGTTTTTTTTTTTCAATTTGCCGTTTCTCCTAATTTGATTTACATAATGGCGTCGTTTTTCGTTGTTCTTGTCGTCGAGTGATGGTTTGTGTCGTTGAATTCAAGCTCGTGTTTTTTCATGATCGGACGTGTTTTTTCATTATCTGACGTGTTTTTACATGATCGGACCTGTATTTTTTTTGATTTCAATAATTCAGTGTTAAATTAAAAAGAAATTGTTTTTAAACATTAAATCTAACAAATATACGCACGTTTATTTTTTCGTTTTGAATATATATGTACATAAAATTTATTTCAGTGTTGCGAACAATTGTAATTAAAAAAAAAAATATTTAAAAGTGCGTATGAATGTATTTTACATGAAGAAAATGGTACGTAGTTTAAGCTTTCAATATTCATATGTGGTAAGTTATTTTTTGACATCGTATTGTTACCATTATATATACATACATACATATATATCTTAATTTATTCACAACACAAACCACATGGGTTTCGTCAAAAAGCCTTCAAATGCTCTTATAGGGTTCACATTCATACTGCGCATTATTCCGTGTATTTGTTTGACATATCTATTAATTGTTATGACAACTGGCTGTCAACTGTATTTATTCGAAGAAGATTTCAATTTGTTTTCAAATGAAAGAAATTATTATTATTTATTTTGTCACAGGTTTTTAAGCACAAAATTGAGTTTTGAATCTTTCGTCGATTTTTTAATTCTGAATTGGGTACGTTTGTTTAGTTTCGTTTCTCTCGGTGGAGCATCTTCCTGATCACATTTCAATGTGTATGCCTACGTAAGAAAACCAATTTTAGTTTAATTCAGCCAACCATCAAGAAACAAAGACTGCAAACAAAATGCAAAAGAATACAGCAGAATATAAACAAAAGCGAGAAGGAATCAATTCTCAAAAGATTGCAATCATTTTCTGGCTATAGAGTGAATGCGAACAAATGATTGCAATCTTGAGCAAATGAATGGTGATTTCAGAATTTGAAGTCGCAATCTCAAATTGATGTCAATAAATACAATATTTTTATATTGAATTCAATGATTTTTTAAAATTGAATTTGTAGAATATTGCATTCTTTTTCAACATAAGTCCAAAATTTTTGTTTTTGAATTATGTTCAACTTTGATGGGACATATGTATGTAGGTCCAAAATCAAATTTAGGAAATATATCCCACCAAAATGGAACATACATACAGTTGCGACATAATAAATAGCACATTTATCGTATGATTCCTGTAATCAAAGTTTTTAGTACTTTGTTACACTTTAAAGAACTGTTTGACTTATAAAGTAGTAAGAACAACGATATGTTGGATTTATTAAGAAAAAAAATAATAAATATTGAATTGAAACAAAGAAAAAAAAACGAAATTATGGAAACAATGAAGTTATTCTAGGACAAAATAAAAAGCACAAGAAAATCAATTAAGTTAACATAACATTTGATCGTGATACAAAGAAAATTATGTGTTATTTTTAATCGCAGCGACACACAACGTTTCATAGTAAAAACAAGACTCAAATCGTACAACAATTACCGAGTACCAGGCTAGCTAAGCTACCTGCCAAAGTTTGTCCAAATTTGAACTAGCAGATCTATTAATTGCTTTATCCAAATCATTCCACAAGTTTTCAATAGGATTGAGATCTAAAGATTAAACTGATCATACCATGAACGCGATTTTTACTTGCGATTGTAGGTACTATAAGGCAAGTTATGCATGAGATAACAATCAAACCTGACATTATGATGATAGCGAAGACGAACAAATATGGTCTAAAAATTCTTTCCGTCTGTATGTCTGTCTGTATGTATGTATAGACACCTACAGCCCAAACGGGTGTGCCGAATTGCTTCAAACTTGGTATATAGTTTAGCTCAAAAAATACGGTACCTGCCATGTAACCGTTACGTTCAAACCTATTTTTCTCGGAAACGACTCTAACGATTTTGTTAAAAAAAAAAAATCAGTGCAGCTTTTTAGCTACGACCGATCATATGGTTGAAAAAAAAAATTAGAAAAATGTCTAAAAACATTACTTTCCATAGGACCGTTTTTTTGCTTTCGGCTATCTCATAAACGGCTTAACCGGTTCTTTCGAAATTTCACACATATATAGGTTTAGGTTGCCCAAATTATACCGCGTACCAATATTTTTATTTAATATTTTTTTTGTATTTTTAAAATCATTTCAAAAAAAAAATTAAAAAATTTCCAAAACTGCTCATTAAATTTTTTTCAAAAATTATATTGATATGTATTTATTGAATACCTATGAACTGGCGTTTTTGACTTTTTTTCAAAAAGTTTTTAAAAAAAACTTTTTCTCAAAAACCGCTCCACAGATTCTCAAAATTTTTTTCTCATAAATTCAAATTTATCTAAGAAATAAAATGGCGTACTTTTTATAAAGCTTAAGTATTTATTTCAGAATTTTGAATTATTTTTTCTTTGATTAAGCCGATTTAATATTTTGTTTTTAAGCTTATATAATAATATTTAAGACTGTCATACCAATTTTTTTTTAGAAAAAAATTAAAGATATTTTGTATATAAAAAAATTAAAGTAAAAAAAACTGCTTTAAATATAGATTTTGATTTTTAACAGAATTCTTTTGCATTCGATGTGATCGAACATAAGAGCAAGTTCGTGCGATCCAGTCGTGCATTTTATATTGATGGATAACCGTTGCTTCTCAGACCTAGCGGTTTTACCTTGGGTCGTTGGCCTGTTGTAATTTCCATTTCAAGGATATTTCTTTATCATACCGTAGCATTGTATGCTCCAGAATTTCTATTTATTTTATCTGATCCATAAAACCTTTTATGCGGTCTCACACCATACAAGGGAAACATCCCCAATCAAGAATTCTACCACCGCCATGCTTAACACTTTTGATGGTATACTTTGGATAATAATTCTGATTTTTTTCGTGTCGCACATATTTTCTGCCATCCGATCCAAAGCGACTAAACTTAACTTATACGTCCACAAGATATTCTCCATCAATTTTTATCTTTTGAAATATGCTCCTTTGCAAACTTCAATCGACGATGTGGCAAATTGCATTTGGATACATGTGGTTTTGTTCTGGCAATTCTTCCAAACAATTTTTT
This sequence comes from Philhelius pedissequus, assembly GCA_910595825.1. NCBI lineage: Eukaryota > Metazoa > Arthropoda > Insecta > Diptera > Syrphidae > Philhelius > Philhelius pedissequus. Next base: position 243,376,445 of record OU343161.1, on the reverse strand, counting down.
TCACGGAGGCGGTTTTTAATAGTCCTAACAGACACGTTCACAGTAAGATCTTTCTCTATTACTTATTTAATTTTTAAGGCAGTCATGAACGAATCTGTTTTGCTCATGCGGGCGATGGAAACATCAGTTCGGTTGTTGAGTATTTTGTTTTGAACACTTCCTGCTTCTTGACAATGGTGAAGAGCATTAACAACCTTCCTCGAACATGTTAATTTTCGCTTTATTGAAGAACTTGGGAGACCTCCATTTTTAAAATTGAGAAATCGTAGCATAAATGCTTCTGTAGAATGCTTGACCAATTTTCGATTTATTGAAGAATTTGGGAGACTTTCATTTTTAAAATTGAGAAATCGTAGCATAAATGTGTCTGTACCCATACTACATATTAACTATTCAGCTTTTTCAAATTTCTTAATAAAGCTGTGCTATTTATTTTGTCGCCACTGTATGTAAGTAAAAAAAAAAGAATTTTGGACTTGTGTCCTATTTGACATGTTTTGTTTCAGGCAAGTACTGTATCTATTCTCCTATTACGAGCTGAAACCTTTTATAATCCAAGTGCCAATTAGAAGAAATTCAGATGATATTAAAAACAGGTTTAACCGGTTTTTGAAGTAAAACTTCTTTTGCCACTCCATAACTTTCTATTTGTTTCGCTGAAACCAGAGATTTGTTTGACTTTGCCGTATGCTTAGGGTCGTTGTCTAGCTGTAAAAGCCATTTAAGTGGCATATTTTCTTCAGCCCACGAAATCATAACATTTTCCAGTATGTCCACATACGACTCCCTTGGCATTATGCCGTCTATAACGAATATTGGACCAATGCCCCACCAAAAAAAACAACCCCATAACATTTATGTTGCCACCTCAATGCTTCACGGTTGGTTTTGTGTACCAGGGCTTTGAACTTTGGATGAGGAACAAACTGTTTCCCATCTATTCCGAATAAATTTATTTTCGTTTCGTCGCTCCAAAGCACATTCCTCCACTGCTTCTTGGCCTGAAGTGGGTCGTCTTTCATGTGATGCATTTTGGCAAAACAAATCCGCTTCTGGGCGTGTATTTTTTTTATTAAAAGGGTACCTTCCTTGGAGATCATGCGTGTATCCTGCAAGATACGACGAATAGTTCTAGAATTGACTGGCGTCTGTATTTTTCGCTGCAGCTTATAGCATTTCACACCATCCTTGCAGAGCGCCCAATGACTGTTGCGATCTCTCTCATGGATCCGTTGTTTGCAGATCTAAAATGGCTTCGTATTGGTCTTCAGTGCAGTTCTTTGCTCTTCCCATTTCTAAGTGGCATATTTAAAAAAAAATGTGCCTACAATTGCAAAATTATTCTCAGATAAAATATCTCACGAAAATCTTGGACTTCTTTAAGCTAATAACAAATGTTTTTGAGCTTTTATTTAAATGTTCCTATTTTTTTGACCAGTATATTTTGTACTAAGAGCATAATATTACAAATCCCTTTTGTTTAATCACAAGATCATACGTTGAATATATAAACCGTTACAATAACACACCAATTTGTTTTATATGTTCGCCTAACTAATGTGCAAGATACATTATTACCTAAAAGTAAGGAGTGTTAATATTATTTTGTCCATGGCTGTATGTAACTATGTATATGCATACATCGCTGAAAATTCTCCAAATATAAAACACCCTGTGTACATTGTGTACAATCTATGACCGAGATGAGAAAAAAAAAAACTAAAGGTTCAATGCAAATTTTGAACTTATGTCTCACTTACTTATGTCACACTTTAAAGGTCCATAATTCCACAATTCGATTTTGGACTTATGTCCCGAGGAATTATGTCCCTGCACCCTTAATTTAACGGCAAAGGACTCCGTTGGCTATATATGGTCATTTACGAGCAACCAAATTGGATCCCGGAAAACCTGGAGTGAAATTACTGGGGAAAATGATATAAATTTACACGATTTCTATACAAATATCACTCAAGCGTTATTTGGGTTCTCAAGAAGTTTAGAACTCATAATTTTAGCCTTTTTTTTAAGGAATCGATTTATTTATTTAAGCTGCCTTAACGGCTCCGGAATTACTTAAATTTTCTTATGGAAAGTGTTTGCTTTTAGAAAAAATTAAATGAACGACTCAAGTCCTATAAGTTGTCTCTCTTAAGGGTAATTGTATTGAAAGTTTCCTGCACAAAATGCTCCCAAAACACCTACTACATATCTGCAGCTCCATATAAGTACCATCGGCTATCACATGATATTAATTTTAGCAAAATCCCCCAAATAACACCAAGGCTACTTCCCCCAATCCAGAATGTAAAACTTATGAAATGGTTTCCTATAGTCCGAAGATAAGACTAAGGAATATCTACAACTATTCAACTTTTCTTACACTACACCTATAACTCCTATACATATATCCTTTCATCACCCGCATGTACGTATAGTGAGCTCATTCCTCCTGATCAAGACAACGCGACGATGCTGATGCCCTCCTTCTAATTGCCTTCGTTCTTTTGTGTCATTTGAATTGTGTGCAGTTCACCTCTTTTGTTCGTCAAAAGTTCTTCTTCCTTGTCATTAAAAAAGTTGTATCCTTCAAATAGCTCCTTAGTGTACAATTCCTGGCTTGAAAAATAAAACAAAAAAATTGAAGAAAAAAATCCTCAAGAACAAAAGGGAAAACTACTCAAATATCCCCCGAACAAGGACAAGACGTGTTAACTACTTTACTCCGACTTGTCATACAGGACGACGAATTGGAAGCTTCGTATGCAGTTTAACTTTCCATCCCGATATGCCATCTCACACTCGAATCTTTCCTTTAGCAAAAAGTGGGCCTGGATGGGTATCCCTTTTCCTTATGGTTGGTCTTCGATGTCGCCCTTCCGTAGTTTTCATGTTCTTCAAATGTCAGGGGAGGCTGCTTGCTCGCAGTGCAGGAACAGAGCAGAAACAAGTGATGGACAGATACTCTCTATTGGAAGACAAATTGATAGACAGAATGATGGACAGATAGAAGTAAATGAGTTGCAGAAAATGTTGCGCCAGACGAATGGCGTCGACGACGACGATGGAGAGGACACACTTTACCTACCACCACCCACCGACCGTCTACAACGACCAAGTCTGAACTTTCTCGAATAGATGACGTCGAGTGATGGGCTTGAGATGACTGCGGGAATGGGTTAACGGAGTAGGTGGCGGAGATGAAGGAAAAAAGTTTCTGTATAGGTACCCACAGGGCCCCACGACCCACCACCTCTTCCAAAGACGGGAAACTTTAAATTTGTCTCCACTTTTGTTTTACAATTTTATCTGTACCATCTCGCGTTCGGAGAAAAAATCAACTTTTGTTGCCTGAGTTCTTCTGGGAATCGAAAGAGAGTTTAAGGTTTTTTTCCTTGTGGCTTTTTCCCTTGAATTTGAGATTGGATATTTTTAAGTTGTGCATGGTTATTTTGGTTTGGCCCTTTCAACTGTTTCGGGATTTTTTTCTTTTTGCTTTTTTCTCACACATTCTGATTTTCTGACGTCATTATTTCCTATTTTTAAATTCGATTTAATGATTTGAATTGATTTCAGATTTGAATTAAAACAAATGCGGGAGATACATATTGACCGTGGGTTGATTGGTCAATTCTGTAATTATTTTTAAAAATGAAATGTTGTCTTGTCTGGCTTGACATTGTGCTAGATTTTTCTGTCAGTTGGGATTGTGGCGTTCAGGATTTTGCCATTATACAATATGTTATCGCAAAAAACATTTCAGATTCGATAAAGATTCGGTAATTTTTTTTTAGCTTCGATAAAACCTTACCGAAACCTTATAGAAGCTGAAATGTTAGTAGAGCATGGCATTTGTTTTTTTAAACTTTATGGCTTTTGAACATTTGGAAGATCAAACATCGATTTTTCACTATCAGAAACAATGTTATGTGTCTAACCGCTGTCTTTTCGAAGTTAAAATTACTTACCGATGAAAATGAAATCTTAGTTCGGAAGAAAATTAAATATAGGGAACGATTTAATTGATGGCTAGGTACAGCTTATGTTGATTTCTAGGGCTTTCAATCAGCTTTATTGATGACCTTCCAATCAAAGGAAGGATGGGAATCAATGCTCAGGAGGTAGAAATAAATAACTCAGCAACGTGAAGACGAAAAGACGTGCAGATGATTGGAACCCAATTAGAATTTGTCCAATCCTCGTAAAAAAGTCTATCGTCTTATATCTATACTAAATAAAGATGTACTTATGAGCTATCTATCACGCCCTATGGTTTTATTTAGGTCTTTAGAAATGTGGCATCTACTACCGACGAAATTTTTACATGGCGCCAAATCATGGAGAAGATCCTAGAATACCAAATCGATACCCACCACCGCACAATTTTAAGGTCCAGAAGAGAAGCTTAAATATCTCTGCGAATATCATATTACTTTGACTACTCTGGAAAAAGCTTTCTGCGTTATAAGACCTTGAAACAAATTTACTGAGACCATAAGCGAGCTATGACAAGTAGATTCATTCTCTACTTACATTTCAACTTCCATAAGGTTTCGGTAAGGCTTATAGAAACTAAAATGACTAAGCGAAGCCTCATCGAAACCGAATTGTTATTTGAGCCATATAGTTGATTCAGTGTTGTACAAGATGCACTTGGCTTCCTCAGAATGTGACAATTGATAAGTATAACTGTAAAGCAGCCAAGGAAGTTGCCTTTCGAATCTGGATTTCCAAAATTCGTTTAAAAAATCTTGGACAAACTACTCTTTTTGCATGACATTTCATAAAAAAGGCAAATTGATTCTTTTCATTCTTGAAATGTGTCGTTAAAATATCGCATTCGTATAGAAAAATCGTTTCAAGTAAAATATTCAATAAGACATCAAGTTCCCATCTCTGCACACAAATACACTAAAACACATGATGTACCAACGGAAACTTCATTGCACATCCAATGCAACTAAACAAAAAAAAAAACTCACAAATAAGACTTATCCATATGACCTGGATTCAGGATAGTTTTCAATTCTTTTCGCCCTCTCCAGTCGCCGGTCCTGCATGCCATACTGCAACGCAAACATATCCATCCATCGATCGAGTTTATAACCATATCCGCCTGTCCGTCTGACTGACGTCCATCGTAATCACAAATGGAGTTCTCAAAAGAAAAGTTCACTTCCTTATGTGAAATATTTGCCCCCCTCCAGATGCTCAACCCACACTCGACCATCATCATCCATATTCCATACACATCCATACATATAGCGGCATTGAAAACTATAACAACATCCAGTGGCAGTTTCGCCTCCTGATGATGGAACCAGCAGGAGCTATATACTTATACCGAGCACAAGATGAAGAAGAAAAGCAGAGAAAAGTTGATGTCACATCCAATTTCAATCGATCTCGTGAAAGCTTTAAAACGTCCACCATTGGGGACAGTCTACTGACAGCATTTCAGTTGGCGTCACACACATACAACAGCAAAGGACGCAACTACTCCACCTCCGCTAAAGTCCTTTAAGATCCATCCATCTATCCAAATGCAGCTTTGGCAGCAGTTGCGGATGGGTTGGGGGGGCAAGGGGAAGTAGTGCTGGAGCTCGTCGTTGTGTAAGGATAAATATACAGACGAAGACGTCCAACAATCACGATGCAAAAGACGATGAAAAGAGTTCGATGGATTATGGCCTTGCATAACCACTAACCAGGCAAAGCATCACGTACCCACTCTCACTCCAACTGCTGTCACCGAATTGCAAAGACGACGTACGACGAAGAGGGCGAAACCATCATCAATATCAAACCACCAGACCAACCAGCCAGCACAGTCCACAATCCTAAAGAAAAGGTAAGAAAACTTGAAGAACTTTTAATCCTCAATGCAAAATGTCAAAATATCCATATAGTATTGAAGATGGCAATGTTTGTAAAGGACGACGACAACGACGACAACGATATGAAGATGAAGGAAAACTATAAGAACCCAAACCATCAGCCAACTTTTATAGTCAAAAAAGCAGCAGTCAGCAATTGCATCCCCTTGGACAAAGATGAAGCCAGGTCCGGGTTGGGCATGAACTGCGTTAGACCAGAGACGAAAAGATGACATGACCAAATGAAGACGATGCGGCTGGGGTGGTGGTTCATAAGAACTTTTGACGCGCACAACGCCCGAGTGGTGGTAGTAGTAAAATGGTAGTAATTTATGTGAGGAAAGGGGAAGTCATTTCTGATGTTTCGGCTTGATTAGGTCAGGGCCGAATTGAGAATGACAAAGGCTCCAAAATTTGACTTAATTTTAATAAAGAAGATATTTCAATATGAAATTATCATCATTTCGGGTTATGAAATGGAAATTAAAAAAAAATTCATACCCACAAGTTTTGAAATAACAATTCACTAAAAAAATCCACAGTTTTCAAGGCTTTTGAGGTAACGTCATAAAAAAAGCTAATTCATTTAATTTTCCTCTCATCATTTTTAGGCACTTAAAAACCTGTGAAACAAATATTCGGAATTTGATAATGTTCATTTTTGAACACAAATTTCGCCAAAGAAAAAGAGTAACATTTTTTTGTATTTTAATTTATAATTTTAGATCAAATTTACAAAAAAAAACTATTTTGTAAAATTTTAAATTCATCGTAAATTTTGGTTTTTATCTCAATTTTTTTTTTATTTTTTAAAACTAATTCTCTGAAATATTGTTAAAATTTTTGAACTTAAAACTAATAATTAATTCTGATTTTTTTTGTTTATATACTAAAATTTAAGAAATATAAAAAAATCAGCTTTTCAAAATTTTAAAATAAATTTTAATTATAACTCAGTTTAAAATTAAGTTTAATTTCTTTAAATAAAAAATCTCTTAAATGTTTTTCTAAAAAAAAATGGTACTACAATTTTAAATATTTAATAATAATAGGTACGTTTCGAATTTTTTGTAAATGTATATACATAATGTGTATGTAAAAAATTTGATGGAAATCCGTGTGGCCGTTTATGAGAAAGTTGAAAATCCAGAAAAATGGTTGTATGGCAGGCATACCGTTAATAATAAAACATGTAACAAAAATGGTTGGACCAAAATGTAGAATATACCTAAAGTAGTGCACACTGTTTTTTATAAACATCCCCAAAAAATTCTCAAGACCGCTCTCGTGTATGGAAGTACCTACTGCACATGTAATTTTACAAAACTTTCATACCACTCCAGCTTGGAATACCCCAAGCGTTTGTTCATAAAATTCATTTTGCCTTAAGGATTGATTTTTATAAATTTTGTTTTTCTCTTTTTTCGTCCTTTCTCAATTTTAGTGTTTTTTTTTTGTTGGTGCTTCTGTTTTCTAACACTCGTATATCTTTGAATATAAAAGTTCTCTGTTGCTGACCCATCAAATCCAGGAGCCAGAACTTTGACTGAAACTTCAATAATGGACGAGTAGATGAAAGAGGGGTGTGATTGTGTTTTTGGGACATATACGAGTATAAAGGAGAAGCTGGGTGGAATGGGGCTGCAGGAAGCATGGATTGTGCATCTTAGCTTAATCGGCTGCCCGTTGGAGATTTCACGACGACGACGACGTATAGACGACACAACTACAACTTCAACAACGATGACGACGAAGACAAGAATGTCAACGACAATGTCATCGAAGATGAAGCTTCTACTCTTGGTCTCTTTCCCATCAGGGCCTGGTCCAGGTCCCCCTCATAATGACGATGATGAAGTTGTTGGCGATACATAACCATTCATCTCCTTGTTCCTTATCCCATTGCCGTTACCATTCCAAACTTGTGTGATGATTCCCTTGCGAAAATACAATTTTCCAGAAATGTCATTCATCTTTCAATTCTTCTCGTTGTTTTTGCGAGAATGAATGACTTGAGGATGCTTTTGCTCGATTCCATCGATTGACAAGTGCTATCTCTCTCTCTGTCTCTTTCGCTCCTCATTCCTCGTTCTTCGGAGAGCAAAACGCCACGACTTGGTTAGTTCTTTAATTCTTATTCTGATGCTTCTTCATTCTAGCATTTGACACTTTTCCAATCATTTTCTAAAAAAAAAAATCCCCTCCCTTCCGTTTTCTGCTTAAAATTTTCAACTTTTCCCGACCGCAGTTTTTATGGTTATTTTTTTTTGTTGCGAAAGATAAGGGGGGTTGTTAAACACCCCATTTACTTGTTTGGAGGTCAGAAGATGTGCTGCAGAAGTTGACGACAACATCGAAGAATGAAACGTTGCAATGGAAAAAGACAAAGGCGTCAGTTAAAATAAAAATAATAAAAAAAAAAATAGTCAGGAAGACAATTTCAGAAATTGATGACAAAAGTGTGGGAGTACAGCAAGTGTGCGAGCAAACGAAGACTCTAGACATCTTGATTTTATTTGTACGCGTTTTTTGTCTTGATGTCGCCGATGAACAGTGGAATGTTTAACCTAATAAGGAATTGAATTTAAAACAAATTTCGCTTATACTTTTCAACATACTCAAACACGTGCCGAGTGAAAATTAAAAATTCACCGTGAAATGTTCTATTTTTCCACAGATTTTCTTTGTGTGGAACTTATTCATTTTTTTTCGTCAGAAATATGTAATTCTTGTTTTTTTATCACTGCACATGTATGTATAGTCTAGCCTTTATGTATGAATTGGAGTCCACAACTCTAATTTTTCAAAAAAAAAAATGTATCCCTAGTACCTTTAGGCTTTTTTCTTCATTATTATTCAGATATTAAGTGGACAGGTATTTATTTATTTTTATTTAACCAAGAGAAAAAATTGATTTTATCTAAAATTCCACAGGTTGGAAAATTTGGAATGAATAGTGAAGTCTAAATCAGAATAACTGAGCAAAAAAAATAATACGTTCCACAATGTTTCTAAGTTATGTGTCAAAAGTTTAAGCTTTTTGTTATGTTTTCGAAATCAGTTTGTTTCAAATATTTCATTTTCATATGAAACTTAGGTTTAGCACCAAACCTCGAAATACAAAAACTTAAGTTCCACAATGTTTATCGTGCTTTTGTCTGCCCTAATTGCTTTATATTCTAGTTCATTTATTTTATAGCAAAATTGATTTTTTCTAAATTAAAACTATTGTGGATGGTATTCAGATTTTACTTTAGTACGCATCTCATAAAGTATGTGAGATCGAAATTTCGAGCATGCATATTTTTGTATGAAGACAGAAGGTGTGAAATGTAAAATTAACTTGAATTTTCATATGAATTTTTTGGCAAAATAGTAAAATTAAACAAAAAAATGGGTTAAATAACCCACTGTTCTAAGGCATTGTCATTTGGGGCACTTGCAATATCTTTCTCATTCTTATTTTATACGATTTGTGTGGCTCTGCTGTACTACTCCCTAGAATTCATCTTCATTTCAATTCAAGGAAGTGACAGAGAAAACTCTAAGATCGAAGCTTAAAAAAAAGAGGTGTTGTGTAGGCTGAGAAAAAACTTTGGTATTAAGGCATCAGTGTTTTTTCATGTAACTGACAGTTCGGATATGGTTTGGGTGTTAATAAGAGGTTTGAAATTAATTTAAAAAAAAAAAATCTGACATGCAAGGATTACTTGGAGGTTTTCCTCCTATAAGGCGCAGAATATAATTGCGACTGAAGTTTAAGTTTGTCTTTTTAAAACTCTATTCATTTGAGTTCTTTAACAATTTTGTCTATCAGACACAAGCCAGTACTGACTCTAATTCGGAAGTTACACTTTATGTATTGCTGAAGTCTTATCCGCTACTGGTCATTCTCCCAACCTGCTGTTTAAATTGCCTTCGATATAGGCGCCCTCTCTAAAAGATTAACATTGTTGTAATTCTTTTCCGAATTTAGCTTTATAATTTTAGTTTGCATGATTGAGCTTCATTTGGATGAAATACTGCGTCCCTTAATCCATTATATTTGGACTGTAAGCTTTCCAATCAAAGGGGCTCTTAAGGTGGATAATAGTTTCCCCCAAGATCTCATGTTGTTTCTCCATGTCTTCAATATCCCACTGGATAATTCGTTTTCCTTTCCCACATCACTGACTTACTTAGGAGAAATTCCATTATTCTAATCTCTTAAACCAAGACCTACTGTGAGTATTCTATAAAAGGAAGAAAATAATGCAAAGCCAACAAGGAAAATTTGCTCGAAATTTGTAGTACGACTTCCGTTTTCTAATGAGCTGGATCAACTACGTGCGATGCAACATTCCATTCATCTCATCTCAACTGCCCTCCTGGTGGTCTTTCTTGTCTAATAGTGTAACATGGATTGCACCAACAACCGTCATCTTTCTGTGACCGTGTCTGAAGTCTGAGTCTACATATTTACATTCCGCATATGGTGGAAGTATATAGAATGCCAGCGCAGCGCCACTAACCGGAAGGTGGTAGGTAAATAAAAAAAAAAAATACTATGGACAAACGCGAGACCAACAAAGACAAAAAGGACACGACTATACAACGATGATGACGATGACGATGCCATTATTGTTGAGTTGTCGCCTTCTTGCATTGTGTGTTATCTTGGGGTTTTAATTAAACAATTTAACCGCTAAAAGGCGCTGTTCGCGTTACATATCGCTTGAGTAGTGTTGCTTGTGTTCTGTGATGCCAATATAGACAGGCGGTATCGCATCTCAACGAGGGATATCGTCGTCACTTTTTTTTTTTTTTTTTTTTTTTTTTTTTTTTTTTTTGTGTTGGTATGCCATTGTCGTCGTTTGGGAGTCTCGATGTCGGTGTCGGTATCGTTACCGGGCTCCATCGTCACATCATCGTTTGCTCCCTTGAGTACCATAGTTAATAGGCTTGCGGAAAATGTTTAGCTTTTAAGTCCTTCCAACAGAATGGAACTCTAAGTGAAAGTCTAACTTTAAACCAAATTCTTCCGAACGAGTTTTTTGACACTATGGCTATTTGGATATCGAACTCTAACTCTAAATAAGATACCAGCAATTTCTTTCATATGAACACGATACTTGAGCAAAATTTCTCAGTTTTTGACGGAGCGAAATTCATTTTGACAGATCGCCAGAGCTAACGCATTATTTTTGAAGGGTTGAATTTTAGTTGGGCCGACATTAAAATTTGCTGTACAGAACATAGTTCTCGAGTAAACTTGAGATGAAGCCCGGAACTTGAAGTTGTTGTCCTGGAAAAATTGACGTCCGTCAAGTTTACTTTATAATGTCATAATTTCAGAAGGGCGCTTATATTGGCTTAATTGTTGTAAATTTGTCGTAAATATATTTTTAATACCCATAGAAAATTTCACGTGGAAATAATAGAAATATAAATAGTTGTCGTAAATGTGGCGTAAATATTTCATCAAAAAATAGAAAATTCCAGTATACTTAAAAAAAGAAAAGAGGCACGACACATGTATTTTGCTTTTACGACAATCAATCGAACAGGTGCACTTTTAAAATTTTGAGGTTGACGTACATACATCCATGGACAACTTGACCGAAATGAGTGACGTAATTTAAAATTTTAAAATTTTTTAAAAAAAGTTCCAAATACAAATGAAATCCTTTTATCGTAAATAAAAATCAGAAATAAAATTCCTTTTAATCAGTGAGTAATTTTGCCCATGACACATTTCTATACCTACACACATAGACACACACATTGAATGAAGAAAAAAATGGATACATTTGGCTCAAAACAATTTCCTTTCGCTGATATGTAATGTCCATCCATGTCCACATCATGCAAAATGCTCGTAAATAAACATTCCGACAGAAAAAAAATGCGTCTTCCATATGCTTGGCAAACGAAACTATGCGACGACGACGACGAAGAACGACGAGACGAGAGACCACCCTCTTCTTAGCCAATCTGGGCCAACTACTTTGCTCCAGCACCTTCATCTAAATTCTAATCACTTTTATGGGGTTCTACACTCAGCGAAAAATTTACTGATTTCAAAGAAATGTTGTGCCTGAAATAAAAGCACATACCGCCATTTTCTATTATTTTGCTGTGGGACATGCCCGGCCTTCCTATAGGGTTTTATAAAGGGAGCCTTTTTCAGCGCAAATTTTATCACGCCATTTGGATTTTCTTAAAAAAAAATACAATTTAAGCTTGGTAATAACTTTTTAAATAACTGTTTTTTTTTAACTGATTTAATGTTGTTTTCTTCGAGTGTATACTTTAAAGAGTAATCGTATATAAAGTTCTTTGATGGTTGTAATTTTTTGACATGCGCGGCGGTGGCGGCGGCGTTGGCTCTGGCGAGATCCTCATTCTCCGGATTTCGCTTGGGAAAAGATACCAGATTGTTAGGAGTAGCTTTATAGTGTGGTGCAATGCGGCAGCGATGGTAGCGCTGCACGTCGCGCACTCTCTTATATGCGGCATTTACCTGTTCGCGTTAATTAACGATCCCTCAACTGATCGAATAAATTAACCGCAATGTCATGCCATCCATACCGTCTCACTGGGAGGGGAAACGGCCGACGCGACACGTATAAAGAAGTTATATAGGTATCCTTAGCGTGAGACAGATACCTACTAGCTCAGCAGCTCTTGGCATTCTCAAATTTACTCAAACTTATGCGCGCTGCCATCGTGTCGATTAAAACTAGGACAAGTGACCTCGAGGGTAACTTCTTTTTTGTCATGCTTCCCCGCAATACCCCCATTTCGCGGTCGTCTATAGTTTGAAAAGTGTCTGATGATCATAAATTTTGCGTGCACTATTGGCATTCGACTGATTGGATAAGATTTGCGATCATTCACCATCCGTCTCTTTCCGTCCACCATTTTGTGTCAAGAATAACAACTCGTAAGCTAAAACCCACAACGACATACAAAAACGATGACGCGAACGACAACGAAGACTACGATGCAGAAATGTGTTATCGCTGGGAATTTCGACATGCAACATTGCGAGAGCCCTCCTTTAGCATCCAAAATCTCGGATCTTTGGCTGGGCCAGGTCTGCAATGGAATGGACAGGACAGTGGAGTGTTGTAGTTGTTGCAAGCTTGTTTCACCACTCGAATTCAATTCAAATTTACGAGAGTGATCATGTGAGCTGGCCAAAGTGAGATGGGCGCCCCTTTATTTGACACATTCTCGCGGTTGTGCACTGATGGTGTCCGTCCATCCGTCGTCGTAGTATAGTCGCTGGCCGTTGTGGCATAGTTCGTAGGCGGGAGACGAAGAAGGCCAACTCCTAAAGACGTCAACCGATGCTTCAATGCTTTCGAAAGCATTATCATCGTCAGATGTCGCTCACTAATTGATTTTTCTTGTCGCCTGTGATGTTGGATTTGTTTTTATTTTTTTTTTTTTGTATTTTTTGGCATACGGGCGCAGGGTAACTCAAGACTGTTTCGAGACCACGACTACGATGTCAAGCTCTTATAAGCGCGCTCCATTGGGATATAAGCTAAAATGTATGTAGTATATGAGGTGAGAGAATCAATTTCAAGACAACGACTACGTCGAGGACGACGATGAAGTTGACGATGTCTGTGCGAAACAGCAAAGTTGTTTATTATTTTGAGGAGCTGTTTGCAGTTTGTTATAGCAACATGGGTCATCACCCATGACAGCATTTGGGTTTAGATTTTTTGAAAGGAGGAGTGTTGTTGTTAGAATTTCACATGAATAACGTGATGGGAGTGCTTATATAAGATAGAGGTTAAGGTATACATACATTACGATAGGTCATCTATACTCTATTGATTGGAATCCTAATGGATAAAAACTTATTAGAATGATGGTTTTGACTTTAAAAATATTTCGGAAAAGTCGGTTAAATTTCATCAAAATCATAATAGTGGTTTTTGAAATTATTTTTAAACATGGCCTACGATATAGATATATTTATAAATATACCGACGTAAATTAACTTCAGGATTTTTTTTGTCAATTTTGTCAGACAGTTTTTTAAATTATTTATTTAAAATGTCATAAATTTGCATTAAAAACTTTAGGGTACATTTTATTTTATTTCTCGGACGAAATAATCGCTCAATTTATTATTTCTATTTTTTACACGTAACTAAAGATCTTCAATTGAATTCAGCGGTTCACATTTAAATTTATTAGAAAATATCCCAAAACAATGTGAACGATTATAAATATTTGAATTAAATATCTCTTTTCCTTTTAATTTATGAAAGAAATTGTCTGATTTGTTTCCTAAGAATCAATGAGTTTCTGGGAAATTATGACAAAACTCGTGGGAAATTATTGCAAAACTCGTGGGAAATTATTATTTGTTAATTGTTTTAAATAGAAAAAAACCGAATTTTGAAATGAAATATTCTTCAGTTGTTTGTATGTATTTTCTTTCAATGCATAATTTGCCAAAGATCAAAATTAAATTCCCCCAGTCTTATTCAAGCCTTAATTCCCAAAACTTAGAAATATGGACTTCCACATCATTAGTTTGCTAATTTGTTTTGCTTCTTGATTTCTCTAATGTCACTATCAACTTGATAACTTAATGTTTCTCATCTTCATCATGGGTTGTTTCTTTTTTTTTAAAGGACACAGGAAAATAAAGTTGACATTTAAAAATCATAATAAACAACACACGTCTAGATACCAGACACCTTTTTCTAAACCTGAGATTTTATTTTACCTTAGAACGCCATCGTTCATGTTTCTATACGACGACGTATCTACCTTCGGAATAGTTGACGTAAATTATCGATAACCATCGATAGTTTATGTCATCCATTGACTTTGATATATGATGAGATTTCTCACAAATCATAAATAATAGTAAGTCCGGTGATAAATTCAAAATTTCCTCCACTTTGTCCATGTAACAGTAGAAACTCTCTAAAACGCACACAAATAAAAATATTTGCTAACTCTATTTTTGGTTTGTGAAGAATAAAATTCCAAAATATTAAAAAAAAATCGTAAATCGAAAATATTCATATGACACGAGTGAAATGAAAATCTAATTTTTTGTGTTTATTTTGACAGATGTATAAATTTGTAAAGGATGATAAACAGTTGTTTTTTTACAATATAGAAAATATGGAAACTGTTGATTATTAATATCTCTGGTTTTTTTTTTGCTTACTTTTTTTATCCGGAATAAAGCGACTGTACTGTAGTTTGTGAAGTGATGCACTGCTAAAAGTGGGGTTTTGATGGAAAGATGGGAGGTTTTTTGAGATGGATTGTGACGAATGATGGACTGCAGTATATAGATATAGTAGTTGTATATAAAATATACAGGTACACCTTCTAGTTGCATCAACATCACCTCCATCATCAACCAACAACAAAAACAACATAAACCGTCAGGGTGAACTGCATATGGCTGAGATTACAGATGATGAATGTCACTATGCTACAGGTGACACATGAGAGATGTCGTTGTCGTTTGGCACAGTCTCTAAGGTATACGTATACATAACATGCATATACAAACAAATACATATTTAGAGGTGGGGTTTTGGGGTAGCTTTTGATTACTCTGGTTGCGGTCTATTTTTTCCCATAATTTACATTCAACATGATTTATGCAAATAATGTAGATTTTCTTTTAAGTCATTTAACATATTTACATTTATCTTATCCGGATACCTAGATAGATGGGACGTTGGAGTGGCATGTGTTGCACTTTTCAACGAGTTTTATTGACGGACGAAGTAGGTGTAAACTATGGTCTCTATAGTATAGACTATAAATGTGTTCCACTAAAGATCAAGGCGGTAATTTGCAACTTTGTTGCACAACTAATTACGTTCACTGCGCCCGTTTTGTATGACATTTGATTTATAACGACTTATTATCGACTTTGCGATTTAAATAATTTTTAAGCTACATTTGTGAGTTAATTTACATACCTTCATACCCGTATTTATGTATAACACGTTTCAATCATATTTTCTATGGTATGCTGACAAATCTCAGCAGCTTAAGATAATATTTCAAAAATTAATAGTTTCTTGTAATTTTTTGCACCAATTGGAGGACAACTAGATAACTTGCAACATACCTATGTGGAAACATCTGCTACAAGTTAGTAATGCAATACAATTTTAAAGAAATACGCATTGGGTTAAGTGTCGTAAATTCTTCTTCTTGTGTTTTTTTTTTAGTCAATTAAAATAAATATGTTAAATTAACTCAACAAAAAATGGCAATCAGTTTCATAAACTAGTCATGAAAAAATGGTCGGTTATTTTTTTAATAACCCCTTGTTGTGAAGGTAAAATAAACTTCGCCCTCTTAACAAATCCAAAAAGTAGTTTCGTCGCTTATTGTCGTAAATTTGTTGTAAAGTAATCACACAAAAATTTTCGTTTTTTTAATAACACATAGTTATGTTAACTGAACAGTCAAGTTAGTTTTACCAGCATTCCCCCGCATCGTCGCCTCTTTTAAAAAAGGGGAAAAATAACTTGTACATGTAGTAAATTTGTTGTAATCAAGATTGATTGTTTTTTTTTTTAAATCCATGATAATGCTAAGTTGCCCTCAAAAATGGGTTAAATTCAGTCAAAAAAGGAAAAGGGCAGCCTGAATAGAAGTCGTAAATTTGTTGTAAATTATTCACAGAAAAAATGTTTCCTTGTGTTTCTTAATAACCCCTGTTTGTGGTAAATGAACAGCCAAGTTAGTTTTACCAAAACCTTTTAAAAAAGGGGTACACACACGCGATAAATGTCGTAAATTTTTCGTGACAAAAATGTATCGTTTTATTTTAAACCCATGATTATGCTAAGTTGGCTGTCAATTACATATGTATTGCCAACCTTAACAAATAGGTTAAATTTATTAAAAAAAGCATAAAGCCAATGGTAGTAAAAGTCGTAAATTTGTTGTAAACTATTCACAGAAAAAAATGTTCCTTATCTGTCTTTTTGTAATGGCCTCTGGTTGTAAACGGTGATTTTTTAAGAGCTTGGTTTTTGAAAATTCAAAAAAACACAGAAACTTGTAAAAAGTGAATGAAATTTTTATTTGGATCGATAAATCAATTTCTGCCATTTACTTTTTAAAAATAATTTCACTTAAATGTTGCCCGCGCCTACGCTTCAGGTGGTCCATTCTGAAGGTCCAATTTTGGCAAACTTTTTCACACATTTCGGCCGGAATCTCACCAATGACGCGTTCAATGTTGGCTTCCAAGGCAGCAATCGTGTTTGGCTTGTCCCCATAGACAATAGACTTAACATAGCCCCACAAAAAATAGCCTAACGGGGTTAAATCACATGATCTTGGTGGCCAATTGACTGCGCCAAAACGTGAGATCAACTGCTCACCAAATTCGCCTCTCAATTGATGCATGGTTTCGCGTGCAGTGTGGCATTTTCGGCAAAAAAAAATTTGTTATCATCGAACGGTACCCTTCTCCTTTGACCGTAACCCTGCGGCCTTCATCGTTCTTGAAGAAGTACGGCCCAATGATGCCGCCTGCCCATAAACCGCACCAAACAGTGCATTTTTCGGGATGAATTGGTAGCTGCTGAATTGCCTCTGGCTGCTCTTCACTCCAAATACGGCAATTCTGCTTATTCACGTATCCATTTAGCCAAAAATGAGCCTCGTCGCTGAAGACAATAGTACGTAGATGTAGCTTGCGAAACACATTTTTCACAGAGCACGAATTTTGATAATAAATTTCAATAATTTGCAAACGTTGTTCAGGCGTAAGTCTATTCATGATGAAATGGCAAACAATACTGAATCGAAATGTCAAATGTTCGTGGAATTTGTCATGTGTGATCTGTCATAAATATAAACGTCAAAAACCAAGTAGCAAAAAAATCACCCGTTACTAACTGAACATTCGAGTGAGTTTTACCAACACACCTCCACAACTCTTCTAAAAAAGGGATAAACAAACCAAATAAATGTAGTAAATTTGTCGTAAAAAAATAATTACTTTTTTTAACTCCTGATAATCCGAAGTGGTCAACCCTCAAAACTTAACCCAGTTCACTAAAACAAGGGGAATTATAATTGTCGTAAATTTGTCGTAAACTATTCACACAAAAAAATGATTCCTTATCTGTTACCACAACCCGGGGTCATTGAAAGACCCCGGGTTGCGGTAACTTGACAATCAAGTTCGATTTACTCCCTTAACAAACTCAAAAAAGGGGACTAAAAGGATAGTGGTCGTAAATTCGTCGTAAAGTAATCACCAACAAAATTTTTCGATTTTTATTTTTTTTAAATAGGTAACAAAACTTGAAATCTAGGCTTATCATTCTAAAAAAAATTGTTAAATTAATATAGCATTACTGCATACCTAAGATACCTATGTGCTTTAATTATTATTATTTTATTTTGAATTAAATTTGTCCCTTGATTGCCAGTATGTGAATAGATCGACTTTTTTCTGTACCTACTTATTCCAGCTAAAATATCCAGCTGTATTGAGAAAAAACAAGCATTACAAACATTACATTACGAGATTTTGCAGCTTTCAGAGGATTCAATATTTCCGTGTCTGCACAATTCAACCGAATTATGTAATATTTCTCGAGAATTATCCGTAAATGTTCTTGCAGATTTTGGTCCTTTCCCTACACATGTTTTGGTACCTACCTATACACACATTGTAATTGATATTGATAGTTATTCAATCGCCAATGTAATAGAAAACCGTGTTTTGCAATAGGTATATAGCATTTCATTTGAATTATTATTTTTGTGAAAGCTTGTCATTACCAGATATTTCTCAGATTGAAACAAAAAAAGATATTTTCTTCTTCAGAAATAGTTTTTCGGTTTTCAAGAACAGGACATAGAGAGAAAAAAAAACACACATTTACGATAGTAGACCCTTTTTCATATCTCTCGAATAAAAATGTCCTATTCGTTTTGGCCCAAATAGATACAGAAGCCATCATTGGATCCAAATCACGTACTCGTTAGGCGAAATAGCTATTGGAGCAAGAAAAAAAAAACTCAAAATGACGAAATCTCCGATGGCATATAAAAATGTAGGTACATACTACATACTTATGTACCTACGTATAATAATTCCTTCACACTAAATATGGCGGTCACAGAAAAGATATAAACGAAAACGAAAAATGCTGGGAAAAATCTCCTATTCGGGTCCCATAACGCATCCATAAAACGAAATGATTTCCGCTGGGATCTGCCATTGCATTTCTGTATAATATGGGGATAGCAAAATTTAGTTCGTCATTTTGACAGGCTGGTAGCCATTAGCACGTGCACGCATTAACTTTCACATTCTTGTGTGTTACCTACAGATATATACTAACTCGTATGGCGTATGGTATAACAGCTACTCATACTGCGCCGAGAGTCAGTTTGTTCTTCTGCTTTCTTGTGTGTGATGATGCCAGTTGTTATAGAGAGAAAATATCCTTTTTTTGAATTAAATGCTTCCATGTGCGAGCTAAAGACGCAAGCAAGGCAGAAACGAAGAAGGAATCAACAACGTTTTCCATGTTACGCCACAGCAGAAGCCCAAAACAGCAAATCACAGAGGGTGGATAAAAATGAAGCACTCGTCCCCCTTTTGCCCTCCATCCACCGAAAAGTGCATGAGTTAAGAGTATGGTACGTGAGTCCTAGCGGAACAGATGTGTGAGTGCGGGTATCCTTTTGCTTTTGCGGAGGAAAGCTTTCGTCATAATTCCTCATTGTTTACGATTGTGATTTCGGTTGTGCCATCGGTCCGTCATAAAAAAGAATTTCTTCTCTTGTGTCGTTCCAAGGATATACATACAAAGGAGTTGGAGCTCGCTGTCGCTGAGGGTGAATCATATACCTACATACATAGCGGCGGCATCGAGCGAGGTATACAAAACATTTTTTTTTTCTTTTTGATTTCGGGTGAGAAAAATATCGACTTAGTTGGAAGGATGTGCATTTGCTCAGGTGGAAGGAAGGATTCAGGGAAAAACAACTGCTGCTATATGGTGGAGCTATTGGAAGCATGTTTATTATCCTCTTCCTCTTCTCGTTTATAGTCGTGTATAGTCACGCGAAAGAAGAATGAACAGACCAAAATGAAAAAAAAGGAATACCCATCAAAGACAATAGAAGGGCAAAAATATTTGCTAGGTACTTGTATAGCTTCGCATCAAAAAGGATGTGATGTAAATGCAAAATTTTGTGATTACCTATTCCTTAGTGGAATGCATATGTAGTGTGTGAGAGGAAGATTTTAAATTGTAAATTTTTGTTTCAAACAAAATAAGGGATAAATGTGAAGAGTTGTGTTTTCTATCGCCGAAACGTGTCCTTTGGGCTTATTTGATATACATTAACTACCAACCATGTTATGGGAGATTTTTCAAAACAAATATTTACCTACTTCTGTGTCATATAGAATTTTATAGTAATTTTTACTCGCATTGGCTTAAGATGGGGCTTACACATCTCGGGAATTAGGCTTCCAATTTTGCTACTTCCGGAGTTACGCGCAACACTGTAGTTGATGTTGGCTTTCCATCTCCGCTATAGTGTTCGGGTCGAGTGCCTAAGGCGGGATCTTCCACTACTTCATTGACTAAATATAGGTACTAGGATCAAACATATCCTATCCGGCCTATACCTTCCTATACCTCCCCGCAAGCGCTAGAAATCACTGGACTACAGGAAGGTAAAAAAAAAACAATAAGGACATGGAGGTAAACGGCCTGTTTGCAAGCATTGGCTTGAATTCGTTGGAATGGTGGCGAGGGCGAATCATACCCTCGACCACCTAAATATCTCTAAATATCCAGAATGTCAATTCCCTTAACCCATTTCTTGAAATTCTTTGCCCCTTGCCCGTTTGCATCCTAAAAATCTATTTCTTCACAATTACCATCAATAACTATATTGTTCATTGTACAAACATGAACAATTACGAATCACTAAATCCTACCAATTCACTATAACTCACTTCATCTTTCTACATATTTGTGTTCGCGGCCAATCACATTCTCATCCATCACTCTTCCACAAAACAGTCAGTAAAAGGACAATTTTAAATACCAAAATGAACTGTTGACATCCACCAGTACACTCCATTTATGCATTGTACCAACATACATACATATTTCTCCTCCACAGACTGTCTCATGATCAGTCGCAATAAATTACTTAACCAACCTAAACTGAAGAACCAACAAATATGTAGGTATATCCAGGACTATACCACGTTGACGATGATGATGACGACCATGAGGATGACTAGGACCAAAACCAGTATCAGGACAACAAAGTGCACTAAATTTCCATGCCTTCAGATTAATTTGAAGCCAAGTGTTGTATGGCATCATCATCATGGTCGTCATCATGTCCAGTTTCGAAACCTTAGTCAGGATAAATGTTGCACCAAAAATAGTAAACAAAGTAAAAAAAAAAAAAAAATAAGAAACTGAAACTTTACCATTAGGGGGGCAGTAAAAATAAAAACAGAAATGCAAATGTCACAGCGAAAATGCACACACAGAAAGGACAACAGGATCGAAGGACTTTATAAAGGATTTATGCTGAGATACTTTTTTTTGTGTGTGATTGAATTGAAAGGGGCTTACGGGTTTTGGAGACATTCATTCTTTTTGATTGTTTGCATTTTGTTTTCGAATAGAGACAGTTATTAGGTGTTAACACCTTTTGTTAGCAATAAAAAAGGCAGGTACCATACTCAATAAATATCATTTTGGGAATTGTCTCCTCTCTGTGATTAGACACTACACGTGGAATTTTATGATATTTATTCTTGAGGAACATTTTGAGATTTTGACTTTTTTAATTCTTTAAAGTGTGTTACCTATGATCTCAGAATAATCCTAACTAATTTGAATGAAACTACAGAGGCATATCTCTTCTTTATGTTGCCTACAAGATCCTATACAACGTACTATGTGAGCGTCTAAAACCTTTCTGCAACACTATCATCGGCACGTACCAGTGTGGCTTCAGGCCAGGCAGATCAACGATAAACCAAATCTTCACATTGAGGCAAATCCTGGAAAAGGCCAACGAATTTCAAGTCGATACGCACCATCTTTCAATCGACTTCAAAGCCGCATATGATAGCATAAGTCGTCAAGAGCTTCTATTGGTGATGTCGGAACTCGGGAACTCGAAAAAACTGATCCAGCTATGCCGCATGACGTAACAAAATAGGCGGTGCAACGTTCAAATGGGAAACAGCTCATCGGAGCTTTTCCAAACGCGTAGAGGGTTCAGACAAGGAGATCCGCTATCATGTGGCCTCTTCAACATACTCCTGGAGCAGATAGTACGCAAGTTTGGTGTTAACCTGGAAGGCACTATCTTGAACAGGTCTTCCCGACTGCGATATCGCTATCATCGGCCGCTCCAAACGAGGTGTACTTGAAGTATTCACAGCTATTGATGTTGATAGTCAAGCAGTGGAAATCCGACGAAATGAAATGGGTTCAAAACTCCTGTCTCGAAAGATAAAGTGCATGCTATACAAAACGCTGAAGTGCCGAGTGTGGACGATGAGTAAAAAAGCGGAATTGATACTGGGCACTTTCGTGAGAAAAATTCTTCGGAAGATTTTGGTCCTATATGCGAAGAGGGCAAATGGACGAGAAGATTCAATCCAGAATTGTACGAGCTGTACCAAGATGTGGATGTAGTCCAAGGAGCCAAAGTTCTACACTGGCTCGGCCACATTGAGCGAATGGACAACAACGCTCCAGCCAAGAAAAAGGACACTCAAACTAAAAAAAAAAAAAAAAATATATATCAAAAACCTCCACTAGACACTTAAGGATTGTTCTAGATTTGTTTGATTCGAATTAGTGAAGAATATTCGGAGATCATAGGGGACAAACTTTTTAAATTTCTATTTTTTTTTTACAAAAAAAAATCACTACGATTATTTTCGTAGATTATTTTCATTGATTTAAACAATCAAAAAAACAAGCCTGCCTTACTGTATATTTTTTTTTCAAAATTTTGCTTATTTTATGTCTGCGGTATACGAGACTTACTGTCCTACGAATGACATGTAGCATAGGACAGTAAAGTATTGTGAGTACTTTTATTATGCTCGATGCAAATCTGGCATACGTTTTAACGAGTCAAAAGCAAATATCGGTGCTTAGATAAGTGGACTTTCTTGTGATGCTCCATACGATTTGTTATTAACCTCCTTATACGCTTACACACATACATAAGTCCTGTTATACTGCCAAGAACAGGATAAAGGGCTTAATAGACATGAAGAATTTCCATCTTATCTCTGACGAGCTATACCCCAGCAATTCCTTGAAGCAGTCTTTCCTCATTCTCCAAAAAAAATATATATATATACTCATAGTACTTTACACCCTCCCATTATGTCTGTCCTTTCCACCATATTTACATACATATACGTATCCAACATTGATGATATCCTATGGCTTCTTTGATTTTGAATTGTATCCGTTAAGTTTGCATCCTTTGACAATATGCTGCTTTCTTAACATTCTTTATGCCACACACATACACACCGCCACACACTTACATATACCCGAATAGGTACATAATGATATGTGTTTTGTCGTGTGATCCTGGGCTAGAAGCTGATTTAGATTTATCGTACACATCGAAACAAGAGAAAGTCTTTTCTGGGCCATAAGGAAAATTAAAGCAAAATGTCCTTAGACATTGTCTGTAGATTCTGTAGTGTCTTTTTTTTTTGTATTTTTTGTTTTTATTTTCACTCTCTCTCTCTGCCTCTCGATAAGGCCTGTCGTATGTATGTGACTACTTCTGACCCCTAAATCAACGTTATGTCTGCCTTTAACATGCTTTTGTTATTTGTTATCCTTGTTGCAGTTGAGAATCAAAGAGTGAATGAAGGACGACATTTTTTGGCTAAAAGACTGTCCGACCTTAGATATGCTAAATACATACATATACATGTGGGTATCTTTATATATGTTTAAACACAATATTCTTTAATTTTTAGTATTTGTTCAAGAGTGTGACGCTCTTGGCATCTTTTTCCCCTCCTTCCACACCCCACTCGACTCACACTCATGATGTTGGTTCCTGGGAAAACTGTGCTTTATGTGTCGTCTTTGTGTCTTCTGTGCAAAACAATCGCATTTGAATTTTATTGCTTTGCCTGTCAATGGGCATCTTCAACTTTTCCAATTGTAGGACATGACAACACAAACATGCACATACTTACATACATACAGCACAGTACAAGGACAATGGTTCTTGGCTATGCTAATTCGAATTTTGTTTGGCCATCTTAAGTTAAAAGTGGAAATCGATTTGACACTTGTCTCGTTGTGGAGGATTCTTATTATTTTTTTTTTATGCTGAATCTCTAGAAGCCGATTAAGAATGTGTGTGTGTGTGAACGCCTTTTTTTTGACTTGACAGATAATTTGATAGTTTCTTCTTATTATAACTTGGAATTTTTTGTTTGTGATTTATTTGACGGCATGCAAATATAGTTTTTAATTTCTATGGAAATTATCGTATTGGCTTCCTTTTTGTCTGTCCATTTTTTTGACGTGGCATGACATTATGCTACATATAAAATGCGTGGCATGACATTATGCTACATATAAAATGCCAGAAATTGGCAGCTTCTATAGCAACAGATCAACTTCTTGTCAACCAGGAATTCGTTTACATTTTTTTTACCCTGGTCTTTGATTTCCTTCTACCTCGAGAAGGAACCCCCAAGTTCCAATTTTTTAATGCTATTAATAGGTTTTATATGCGGTGATGGCGCCTCGTGAGCTATGAAATAAAATTCCTGTTCTATCACTTTACGCACCCATAAACATCCTTTCTCCGATTGACATGGCTCCTGTGACTTCTCGAGTACATTTTCTCACCTCATAACTATACTAGCGCCAACTGTCGGTTGTCATGTCATACTGTATAAACAAAAAAAAATCATTCCTCCTCCAATTTATTGAGCACATTCCCAAGGAGATCGGTGTTTCCTTTTCAATTATTAAGTGTATGTCTGTATATAAAATCATAGTCCACCCAAACCACCTTTTGTGTTTCACATACACTGTGGGGCAAATGAGCTCAAAACCTGGAATTTAATCAAGAAAAAAATGTATACTACTTTTTACAGAAATGAGAAAATGAAATTACTAAAGTTTCGGTAAGTTCTCTTCACAGTTGAATGACTTATGGATGCCTTATTATGACCTTGTGTGATGTAGGAGCTTATCACATACATATTTGTGAAACTTATTCCTCGATTGTGTTCATATGCCTATAAATCTACTTCGGTAAGACGAACTTATAGAATCTAATGCTTCTCGTAAATACTAACTTATTCCTCCATAAGATTGTACTATATAGGCATAGGCAATATCGAATGTGTGGACTCTCTTACATGATTTGCAAACATAAAATTGCATGTTGACTGTTTCTCTAAGACTCAAACCCTCACCCAAAATCATTATAACTGATCTCAACTAGGGCTGGCAACGAGACCGAGACTGGTCTCGGTCTCGTCTCGGTCTCGGTCTCGTCAACGAGACGAGACTCCTTTAAAAGTACCGAAGACGAGACCGAGACGAGAGCGAGACGAGACCGTATTTTTGGTACTGAAATTCGACGAGAGTCTCGCTGGTCTCGGCGGTCTCGGTGGTTTGGTTTCGGTTTTCGCTATAAGAAAATTATGTTTTTATTTCATTATTATTTAGTATATAATCATGTTCAATTTTTATAATATTCACAGGTTTTTTTTGCGAAATATTATATACGCGTTAACATATTAAACCATATATGTATGTACATAGTTATACAGAGATAGGCGCATTGCGAAAATCCAGAGAACAATATGTACGATTTATGTATGCATGGCTTCGCTTCATTTTGGGTGACATTTGTAAAAAATATTGTCAAAACGTCAAAATATAGTTCGTTGCCTAGCTGTCAAGCCATGAGCTGTCAAAATCCAATGAAGGATGGCTCCGATTTAAATGGATTAAAAGAACCTCTATAAAATTCAAATTGTATGCTCGGGAAGAATTTGATTTTAAGCCTTTTGGGTGACATTTTGAAAAAATATCATCAGAACATTAAAATATAGTTCATTGCCTACCTGCCAAGCCATAAGCTGACAAAATCCATTGAAGGATGACCCCGCTTTAAATAGACTAAAAAACCTCTGCAACATTAAAATTTTACCTCGAAAAATTCGAAGTTTTTCCGATTTTATTTTTGGCTTCGGAAAAAGGTGATTTAAGGCCTTTTGGGTGAGGTTTGAAAAAAAAATATTTTAAAAACGTCAAAATATACAGTACTATTCTGTTAAACGTTCAAGTGAATATTTGTATTCTGCTATCCGACGGAAAAAACGAATTGTTTCAAAAAGTATATAAATTTCGATCAAAAATAAATTTTAACAATTAGATTCTCTTAAGAATTAAACAAAAAAAATATTAGTAAAGCTTTGGACTCAAAAGATAAAAGACATTTGAAAATATCTAAATAGTGAAAAATTGAGTGAAATATTCACGTGAATCGAAAGATAGCAGAATAGGGCTGATGGTTTATTGCCTACCTGCCAAGGCATGAACTGTCAATTTCATTGAAGGATTGCTCCGATTAAAATGGATTAAAAAAACTGTACAAAATTAAAATTTTATCTGGAAATACGGCTCTTCAAAGTTGTCTGATAACGTTACTTCACAGCCTATTTTTTACGTTATCACACATCTTTGAAAACTAAATTAGCACAAAATGTAAGCCATTCGGAGCGCTTTCATACGCAACTAATGAAATTCAAATTAAAATCACAGTTTTCGATTTACACAAGAAAAACATACTCGTTTCAAGTGAAGTATATGGCCTTAGCTTCATGGACCTACGTAGTGTGGAACAAAATTTCTAGTTTATGATTTGTTTAGCATAAGCAACGCACAAGGATATATCACTATTAGATTCATAATTCATAATTGACAAGCACAATAAAGTTGGAAAAGACGTGCAGAGGCCAATTTTGACCGAATTCTTGAGATCCATATTGTACGTTGATTTTCACCAAGTTTCCCGAGCTTGGTTTTTTTTTCTATGGGTTTTGAAAGCTAAATGTGAAAATTTGTACCAATTCGTACGATTTTTCACGTTATCAAACACTAAAATCAGAGCAGTCCTTCAATGGATTTTGACAGCTCATGGCTTGATAGGTAGACAGCATACTATATTTTGAAGTTTTGATACTATTTTTTTCCAAATGTCATACAAGAGGCTTAAAATCAACTTTTGCCGGAGGAAAAAATTTCGAATTTTTTGAGGTTAAATTTGAATTTTGTAGAGGATTTTTAATCCATCTAAGTCCGAACGATGCTTCAATGGATGTTGACAGTTCATGACTTGACAGGTAGGCAACTTACTATATCTTGATATTTGGATAATATTATTTTTCCAAATGTCACCCAAAAGGTTTGAAATCACATTTTTAGGGAGCAATAAATTAAATCGATAAATTTCGATTTTTTTGAGGTAAAATTTGAATTTTGTGGAGGATTTTTTAATTCATTGAAATCGGAGACATCCTAAAAAGGGTTTTGACAGGGCGGTGCTTGACAAAAACGGTTAATTTATTTTTTTAAGAAATCGAGCGTTGTGCGAGTATGTAGGTACAATTTTTTTTTAAATATTTTATTTGTTTTTGCTATGAAATATATTTAATTACACAATTCTTCCAAAATATTATTTCCACTTAACTCAAAAGACAAAACAGACTCACGAGTTTGTTTCATACATTTTCCCGCATTTTTCTTACCGACGAACTGCTGAGATACCACAACCATACTCTATATTTGCAATCCGAACAATGCTTCTTATCTTTACTTACATTTTTTTACTACCAAAAAAAAACACGAAAGAAACCAAGACTAAGGATGATACCAAGACCGAGACCGAGACCGAGACGAGATCGCACATTAAAATTTTCTCGAGAAAAAGGCGAGACCAAGGCCGAGACGAGACTTGGTTAGGCGAGACCTGGACCGAAACCGAGACGAGACTGAAATTTTTCGATTTTGACGAGACCGAGACGAGATTAACAAAAGTCTCGCCTGGTCTCGTCTCGTTGCCAGCCCTAATCTCAACGGAAGGTTTCCTTGTCTTTCGTTTCACGTACTTCTGCAAATGAATTTAAGGAAACCTCATTAACAAATTAACAAAATCCTACTCGTTACGACTTGTACTTGCCTTCAAATCCAAAACTCTAGCTGTTATACAGGTCTTAAACAAGCTATAGCTTCGCGATACAAACTCTATACAACCCATATAGACAAAATAAAACTTCTTAGCTAATTTGTTTTTATTTGTAATATTATACTCAGTACATTAATGTACGAAAATGTTGTTTTTTTTTGTGTATCATAAAGGTTGCCCTATATACCTTCGTGGATAACATGACAAAGAAGTCAAGTTTTGGAAATGTTTGCACACTTTTAAAAGGGATCCGACCTCAACTCCGTTTGTTGATTAGTTATGGCCGACTTTTTTATATAGTGTTGTCCCACTGTTGCAGACACTCATTTAAATTCAAAAAATACATACTTGCAATTGCAATTTTGAAAATTATTACAATCGATGTCTATCGTCTGTCGACGCAACTGTCGGAACTTAGTGTAAATAATAAAATACAAATATTTTTCTGTATACTCAACAAAAAAAAAATGCATCTCCATCTACGAAGAGTGTTATATCGGAATCTACATAATTTCCGAGATATGTGAATGTGCAGCAGACATAGTCCCACATTTAACATTTTATTAGCAAGCGATGAAACCAGCTTCCAGCAGCGCTGCGCCTCTGACGCCTAACCTATTGCTAGTTAAAGCCACCAACTGTTTAGGTACCTACCTACTCTCTGCGCCGAGATTGACTGACAGACTGATGTATACAAACAGATTCCTCATCGTCGTCGTCGTTGTCGAATTCCAACAACAAATTCCGCATGCGAAAGATACATTTCCGAGCGTTCAGCAGAATTGCTTTATGGTGTTGATGGTAGTTGTGGCTGCACGCCCAAAAATTATGAATTTCTAACATGAGCGGAAATCTGGTGCCACCACAGGCAAAAGGCAGCCATAATGTGATAATTGTGTTGCTTACATTCCGACGACGACGACGACGATAGGTGGAGCTACCATCTCGTACGGAGAGTTTTCCGCGGAGTCTCAGTTTCGTTATGTTTCATAGTGTATCTTTTCCATTGACTTTTGGTCGCATTCAATATTTTTTGTGTAGATGCATCTTGCTCGGGAGCGCACAATGTGTGACTTTCTCGAGATCGCGAATTTATGCAAAACGATTAAATGTACTTTCGCAATTTACAGTTATTTATTGGAAGTCAAGAATTTCACTGTACTCTGCACTGCACTGCACTATGCAACGCAATGCCAGGCGAACGAACAAAAAAAAAGTATGACAACGGCTGCATGACAGTGGGGCAGTATATGCATCGTGCATAGAAATTTATAAAGAATCCATTTGGGATTTTATTAGGAAGGGGGGAAAACTGAAGTTTTTGGACGCATTCATTTTGAGGTAAGCTAATCCGACTTATGAATATATTTTGACACCGAATGCATATGAATATGAATGAATATTCAAATTACTTAATTTTTTATGAAATCACATTTCAGTCCAAATGAGGTCGCAATTCCCATAAAAAAGGGTTTTTTTTCCTTTGATCTGCCAACACTAGTTTTCAAAGTGGTTCAGTTTATTTACTCTAGGTTCGTCAAAGAAATTTTTAAAATTGATGTCTCTATGCGATAAAGAATCAAATTTTATTTAATAAGTTGCGATATTTTTAGCAAATTTATATTTTTTTAATTACTCCCACTATAACCTTTAAGCTGTCCCACTGTAATATTGTCGTCGTCGGTCATCTTCGAGCGCATGATATTTTCTCACATATCATTTTGATACGCAAATCGTTTTGGTGTTTCGATAGATTGATAGCTACGCGCTGTCTTACGCGCATGGACCAGACGACCCCGTGTGCAAGGGGAAATTGTGTCAAGTTAATAAAAATTAATTGTGTCACATCATAATTTTGTTTAACTAATTGTTAACATTTGGTTGAAAACGGTAAACTGTTTTTTTTTTCTTTAACAGAAATTTAGTAGCCAGTGAAAATATTTTTTTTTTTTTCAAAATGGCCAAAGACATGCCCAGCGTGTCGACACGCCAACAGGAAGTATTTTTCTTTGTGCAGACATTTTAATTCTGGGAAATTTATTTATATAATAAATTGAAATCAGATTTATCATTTCTTTTATTATTGAGGACTACCAGGGAAGATAGAAATGTCTAAAATTAAAAATCTCATTTTTCACACACTAGATTTTGGAGTATGTTGTACTTTTATGTTTTAGGTTTTTGGGGAGCTTGTCCCCCCAAACGAAAAGTCACGTAAAACTGGGAACTTTTCTGCGTTATGTCCACCATCAACACGAATTGTTGAACATGTTACTCACAGATGTGTAAATATGGAATTTCCCATAGGTTTTTCATAAATATCCCAAATTAAATTTTCGCCCGCATTAAAACGGGTTATGAATATTTTTTGGTAATTCTGATGCCCGGACCATATAGGTTTAGGGAGGTTCATAGCTCGCTATGCCTTGACAATGACCAGTTTCTGTCTAATTATCTAAATACAAATCGTTGACATTTTATCGATGCATAGAACATTCTGTTCTTCCAATTTAAGTCGAAAACATAAGACCTACTTAACCAACCAATGGTAAATATTGATGATCGAGTTCCTCAAGTCAATAATCTCAGCAACAGAAAAAAGAAATGTACCATGCTACCCAATGATCCTGAAAGAAACGCCAACAACAAAAAACACTCAATGTCTTGTTAGTGTGTCTTTGAGAGATATTATATGCTGCCTTCACGTTGCGACACGACGACAGACGATGCGACACAACACAACACACAAATAACCGAAACCGAAAAAAAAACATTCCCGATTTATGGTAGCAACAAGGAATCTATGTACCGCTTCAGTTTGAATGAAGTTTAACACAATTTCCTTTTTAAGTCAGACTTTAGGTATATCTACTAAGATGCTCAAACACACACACACACATATGTAGATGTTCTACAATCAGCATGAAAATAGCGTCGTTTTGCAGATGAAGAGAGTTCAAATATTCCTCTGGCCGGGCTGGCTCCGGGAGATAAGTAGGGGTATGTCTTCTTAGTCGTTGTCGTTTGTAGTAGATGCAACGACTTGGGGCATCCTTACATCATGAGATTTTTCCTTCTAACATGATCCATGCTGCTACACACTTCTTTGTGAATTTTTTTTTTGTCCGTTGGGAACCATGACTTCCCTGAAGAGAAAGACGTGTCATGGACCATGCTGGTTGCGGTCCTGCACTTCAGTAACAACGGTGATGGCCAATTCCAAAGATAGCAACCTGACCATTCGAGGTCGATGCTGTTTGACACTTTTTATTTGTGGTGCTACATGCGGTGTGTAATGAATCGCCGCGTGTCGCGCACCATCGCATCACCATCTTCGTTATTATGGTAACTCGGCGTCGCGTCGTACTTATAGTAGTTGTCATCTGTTTAAAGTGATCTCGTTGTGCATCCGTTCGGTATTTTGGTGGTGGTGCCACGAAGAGGTCGGACAGTTGTCGGTTGGTCGGTCGGTGTCGGACTTGATGGCTCTGAGAAAGATCCTAATGTCTTGTTTACTAGAACGCACGGACATAATGGTAATTGCCTTAGTTTGATATTCTCGGGTAGATTACTGCTTGCTCATAACGGTAAGCACAATATGAGAGTATCGGATTGTTTGGAAAGCTCCTCATAAGGATCCATTAACGGCTTTACCGGCGCGCGATGTGCGCGAAAATTTGATGGGCTTACGGGATTGTTTGACGCAGGCTCAGTTAATTTATAACGAGTTTGTGCCATGAAGGAAGCTTATAATGGAAATGATTGAAAGAATTTAAATAGGTCTGCAATATTCAGAAAAGTTGGTCATTTATTTTTAGAAAGATGTAAGAAAAGTCAGGAAATAATTACCAAAGACTTTCGTGACACAAATGTCCATAGTTGTGGTGATTCTGATTCCCACTAGTAGGGCGGAGGAGATCTTGAGACCCGAACCTTAGATAATTGGCTCATTTTTAGTTGAAGTGCAGTTTTTTGTATTCATAATTCGAGTAACTTGTACATGATACCCCCTATTAAAGAAGGAAATGTGGACAACAGTCGTCGTTGGAAGTATATTTTAGCAATATAAATTTCAGGCATTAGTTTTGTGCGTAAAATTACAAACAGCTGATCAATCTTATTCTCAAGAATTATATGCTCTGTACTGGGACTGAAATTGTGGTTAGTCTTTTGCGTTGAGTTGCTGACTTAATAGCAGACATTGTGCGTCATTTAAGTGTCTTGATTACTTTTAAGAATTGGTGTTTTCAATCGCTTCCAGGACTTGTTTTAGATAAAGCTGGAATACAAACAATCCCTTTGAATAACTGACAAACGAATCCACTATGAATAACATGCTCCTTGAAATATTTGGGATAATAGCTTATTAGTTCTTAGTCATAGTTTATTTCTTTGTAATACTTCGGATGGTTGGTAGGCTGCACTTTCAAGCTGGAAGTCTTTTGTTCGAAGCAATATTATTAAGCCAATAATTTGTTTTAGTGGTACCTACTGACGTAATAAAAAAGAACACGTCCTTGGGAAAAATATTTCGAAGGAAACTTTTTTTTCCAGAAATGCTTGAGACTTTTTAAAAAAATGCTGTCAAATACTGCAACTTAGTCAGCCAATGATACCACGATGAAGCTTTTCCCCCAAATCGGTGATATTTTTGGTAATTGATTAGCAAAATCCTATTTTGAGCTATCACAATGCGTATTATCATGGTCTTTGTGGATGAAACAGCTGAATGACTTTTCTCGAAGTCTGCTCTGAAAAGAAGACTGTCCGAGTGACGGATGCCGACCAGTGATTGGTTCCGAATAAAATTCGACCAACGAAGGGCGGACCACGATCAAGACAAATAATCGCATCTCCATGTTGAACTCGCAATCATTTTAAACAGGTTCATGGGTAAGGGCCAAGATATTCCTGAATGGTTTGGTTAAATATTTTCTGTTTATGAGTATGCAAGTATTGTTTCTCCCAATTCCTGATAAGTCATTCCCTGCTTGTACCCCAGATAGGAGTAAAGCGACTGATCTCAAGACTGTGTATGGTGTTCCCAGAAAAACGATTATTTGGGTATCATTACCATTTTTTTTTTGTTAGCCTGTTATTGCAAGAATTAATAACAGTATAGTCTCTCATGTCCAGCTTATAGATTCAGTTTGAAATGAAGAATTTGTAAATTATTCTTTTAAATACCCTCCTAGGAAATTTCTCCCTTCGGTATGTTTTCTAGCTTCATTTTAAAAAAATATCAAAAGGTCACTGGTTCCGGAAAAAAGGAAACAAAACTATTAAACAGGGCTAAAAATGGTTTTCATATTTTTAACGAACTAAAATTACTTCTTACTTAAAACTTTTTCTTTGGATTTTTGTTGTTCAATTTATTTAATCAATTATTTCACATTAGGTACTTTTTGGGTAAGACTGCTTCAAATATTATTCCTATTTCGAGTTTCTTCAGTAGGTATCCTAAGACTTATTTTTTGTTTGTCTCAAAAACACATCGACTCATATTCTTCGCTTTTCATTAAGTCTGGCATGAGAAAAACAATCCCATAACTTCTACAATGCTTCTTTTTCTTCCCAACCCCTATCATATGATGCATACTCCAAATGCAACCATCATAGCAAGCAAATACACCTATCAAACTCCTAATGTGTCCCTCCATACCCACCACGCTGCCTCGCAGCCAAAATGAAACTGAACAAAAAAAATGAAACTCAAACAACATAAACCTCAACCGAAGACGACAGCATTAAGCGTTAAGCGTCAGCGTCAAGGCTTTCAAAGCGAACAGCAGTGCCACAATGCCAAATAATAGGAGCGACATAGCGACCGACACGACACTGTGGTTTATGACCCCCACATAACGAGGACATTCGAATGCTGTGCTGCAATTTCTTTTGCTCCAACTTCGGGACATTCATTCATCCAGATCCAGCCCCCGCAATCATCCATTCCACCATCATTCCTCTGTTGGCTCATTGTATAAAATATATACGGAGGACGACGACGATACGTAAACACAATTTTATTTTATTATTATTATTATTATTTTTCTGGGAGTTCTATGGTAGGGGAGGGGTAGCACAGGAATAATTCTTGGGAGATCCTTCGTTCTAGCTTCAGTCATAAGTCAGACTTAATGTTCAAAGGAATTTTCATCCATCGTCCAAAATTGTGGGAAATCGATACAAAATAGCGTCGGTCGTCAAATAAAATTTTATATCCTCAAGGATGTGGGTGAAGGAAGGAGCGAGAAAGACACTAAGGACGAAGTGTTTTGTGTAGGTATGTATAATATATAGAGAATAAGAACCAGGGCATATCAAAGTAGCTTGGGAAGGAAACTTGAAGTCAGTTTAGCCACCAATTGAGGGATTGCTAGACAAACCCACACACACACACATACACACACTTTCAAGAAAAAGCTGTGTGTGGATGGAATCGGAATTGGAAAACGACCGACGCGATTTGGAAGTCAAAATAATTTTACTCCCAAAAGTTAGGAACACATAAAAAAAAAACAAGAAAATCTTTTCGCAAAGCAAAAGAAATAAGGACGGATGAACGACGACGACTACGACGACGAAACGAATGGCAAGGCGATGATATTCGTTTTTGAGAAACTCTAAAATTTTATGATGCATTCAGAAGTTAGTGGATTGAGGGTCGAATTGGATGTTTTATTTTTTTTATTATTTTTTCCCCAAAGATGAATGACATTGAACGGTTGGATTGGACTTTCTCCCATATTTGAACAGCTAAGACCATTAGAGTGGAGATTTGATAAATTTGCTTAGTAAGGCTAAATTGAGAAGAATATTCTAGATGGAATATTTTTTTATTTGAGATGAATAAATATTTATTGTCAAAAAATATTGTATGTACATAATTTTTAGCTTACAAATATTTATTGATATTTTATGTACAGTAAAGTTTATATGTAACTACACCAAACTCAGACCAAAATTTATTATAATAAGGGAACTTAGGAACTTTTAAAAATCGGCACTTTACTTTAACTTTCAATTGTCAAAGATCAATGGAATTCGAAGTGTGCGGTATATGATTTTAATAGTTTTTTTTTTAAAGTATCTTTCAGAAAAATCTCCTGCGTCCAAGAAACTCTGCTGGAATCCATTCTAATAGTTGTGATATGGCATGTGTTTCTTTAGCACATCCATTAAGAATTGCATCACTAATTTTAACAAAGAATCAACCGCCTCAAAACCATCTACAACCGTGTCAAATTATTGGCAACTTGTTGACTGTTATTCAAGTGAAAAGTAATCCGATTGAACGATCATCCGGGATCAAAACTATGAGTTCGGTCATAGCAGTTTTGGCGCATTGAGAAAAGAGATCAAGTATTTCATCTTTGTTTCCGAAAGTTCGTCAATGTCGTCAAAAATCGCCATTATGAGTGATTGTTCTATGATTTTGGACAGATTAGATTATTTGCATTTTCTTGCTGATGTTCATAGTTCCGACATTTAGTATAGTGTTGAAAGCCTAGCATGGCTGCATGCTAATTTGCCAATGTCATTTAATACTGGTAGTAACGGTCTTGCGTTATGGATCAATTACCAAGGTAGGCCAAATCTGCCTAGATTAATTTAAATTTGTTAAACTGACTTCGGTTTGATTTATTAGGAAAAGGTTAGCCTTTCTAGCTCCCAGTAGAATGTTGACTTCTTCTGAAAGATATCTTCTAATCTTTGTCTAGCCAGAGCTTGTCAGTTCGTGCATTCCTTTCAGTGCGTCTATGTCCCGTCGACAAAAAAACTAGGTTAAAGTGATACCGAGGTTAAATTTCAGGCTCGAAATTGCACTCAAGCCTTTGAAACCAGTTTGGGACATTTTTTAGTCTAAAAAAACGGCTTTAAAACCTCCTTAAGTGTTACGCAAGTAAGATCAATATCTTCCAAAAAATTTAATTATTTCCAAAATTTTGTTACAGACAATTTAAAAAGGCTACCCATGTTTTCTTACGGAAGACATTAGCTGTAAAAAAAATTGAAATCACTCCATAAGTTTTATATTCAACGAACAGCATGAATATACTTATTTCCTTAAGAAGCTTAATAGAAGCTATGACTTTCAAATGGATACTCTATAATAGCTTTAATTTTTCCCGTTCTAACCAACCAAAATAAGAAAGATATTAATCAAGCTCAAGAAGGAGTAATTATAAAAAAAATTAAATAGGCTTCAATTTGGCTGAAATATACCCAAACATAATTGAGCTTTATGGAAATATAATGGAAGCTGTAGCTTACCAACGCCTAATACTATATGTATTTCCTCTAGAAGCTTGTGGTCCACAATCTATATTTTTTAAATAATTTTGTTTAACCAATAACGATTTAGTAAATCTTTTGATATATTAATATTAAGTTAAATATTAATGTTTGTCTATAATTTTAGAACACATATAGTGCGGCATTGTTAATTGTAATCGAATTTTAGCACTATATTATTTTGAGAACAAAAAAAGTTTTTCCGCACCATTTTTCCTTGCTTAGTATACCAGTTAAACACTATCAAGCGTAGCAATCTTCCCACTAAATCCACAGTCAAGAAGCGACATCTCAACCACCCTCACCCACCAACACCGAAGCACACCAAATTTTCCAACTCACAGAATAACAACTTCACCGTCAGCTAACAACCAGCCAGCCTGTGAGGCAGTAAAATAAAAAAAAGTCGAGTCGTGTTGATGGCAACATGTGGAAATGGAAAAAAACAAAAATTTCCCTCGCGAGTTCGCACTTCTTGCGTGTTTTTGCCACTCTGCCACTACCAACACCACAACCACCACCATCAGGTAAACATGTGCCCATTGACGCTTTCGAATAGACTTAGATGCTGTAAGCGTCTAATCTCAGGTGGAAAATCTTTAAGCTTCTTGAATTTGTCGATCTTTCTGTCGTTGCGCTGGTTCTTAGGAAAAAAGGGCTTTGTCAGTGAAAAATATGTTCTTTTTTATATTTTTTAAATACTTTTACTTTGTTTCTTTGAATTTGCAACATTCTGTGGTATTTTTTTTTCGGCTGCGTTGGCTGGTGGGATTAAACGTTGTTAATTCTCTAATTTGTTTGGTCAAAAACCAGGTTATCATAACTTATATTTCCATTTCGATGCATACTCTTGGAAATGGCCAAGAACTGAATTTTGGTGAAGAGCTGTATTTTAATATCTTCAGCATTTCTAATACAATATCCAACTAACAGTTCAGCTTCGATAAAGCGTCGGTAAGACATTTTAGCTTTTATAAGACTCCAGCGAAATTTTACAGAAGCTGAAATATTAATGAAGGTAGTAATCTACATTTGGACAAGGATTAACGTAAGAAGCTGCCATGACAGTTTTAAGCTGAGTCCAGAGCTTTTTTTTTATCAAAGTTCAAAAAAATGACACTACACAAATGTTTTATTCTTCAGAAATGTTGCTCTTTACTTCCTTTAAAATTGTTCACAAAACCATCAACACACCTAATTTTTTAGCAGATAATTTATGAAAAATTATTATAAAGTGTCAAAGAAAAAACGAACTACTGACAATTAGCGGAGAATTTCACTCCTTCTTTAAACTGTTGGCCGTCGTGACCGGGACGTCCGCGTCATCGTGGCTTGATGTGATATTTCATCGACAAGGGTGAAATCCATAAATCAAATAATGTCGTTGCTGTTTGCTGACTAATGAACTGCAATATGGGAGAAGTCGCTAACTTATCAAAGAACAAAAAAACCAAACAAAAAATCGGCATCATCCCATTCCATCTTAACAGTTTAACATTGTGTCGTCGAATTTCTGTCGAAAAATAGATTTTTGTCAGTCATTTTTTGTCCACTCGAACAGTGGCGGATTTAAGAAATACTAGAGCCTCTTTCATAAATGAATTTCGTATTTCTTTATTCCAGCATTTTGTATTCGAAAAATTCTGCTTGAGTTTGAGATATTTTCGACAGAATGTCAGCAATACAAAATTTTCAAAATTCGTTATTTGAAATTACAGTTGTGTAAAATTCGCTTTTTTTAAATGCCATATTACCAGAAGATCATTATTGAAACCAGAAAAAATATGGTCCAAAAATGTGTATGAAAATATTATTTTATTTTCAATATTTTGTACGGAATCAATATATAGGTTTATTTAAAAGAATTTTAAATGTAAAATATTTTTAAACCTTAAATTTAGAGCATGGCCTAAAACTCTAATAAATAATAGGTACATATTTTCTAAATTGTTTTTAAAAGATTAAAATTGTATGAATTTAAAATATTTACTCACAATATTAATGACAAATTCCAAAATTTGGCCCTGTTTTTAAATTATCCAAATTGTGGATGTGGAGAAAATGTGATCGTAATGTCATGTACGACAAGGATAAATGTCATTGCGGTCACAGAGATCTATCTTTGGTAAATCCGCTCCTGTACCCAAAAGTCTCCATGGAAATGAAATTAAATGATTCAGCGAATGAATTAATTAATCAATTATATTATGGGCTTGCTCATTTGCCTTGGTTTGCTAAAACAGCTTTGTTCTCTGTTTTCAGATTGAAAAAAAAAATTGGGTGTTGATGGATACGAAACGATCAAGAGAACAGGGTAATAATGAAAAAAATTGTGACAGAATATTAAGTTTCTGTTTAACATTTGACATTGAATGAAATTCTCGTGAACTCTAGACCGAAATGGATGCAAATAAACTATCTAAGTTATGAGAATTTTTTTATTTTTGAATGGACATTCTTATACCTATAAATTAGTGGATAACATTATGGTCGTACTGAAATGAAAGGATTAATTTGGCGACAAAGGTGGAAAAATATGCATGTGTGTATCAATGTATGTATGTATATGCGGTTGTGAATTCTACGCAACCAGCAGGGTGCAGCTGATGATGTTGGTTGACCATCTACAGCAGCAGTGTGTTTATCAAAATGTTTAACTGAATTTATGGTTATTGCTTAAATTGTCTTTTTGGAGGTTTCTTCAAATCAATTTTTTTGTTGTTGTTTAAGATTGAGTTCTTCATTCAGAAGTTGTAGTGGTGTTCATCCAAAACACATAATAATATGGTTAACATTGGCGCCATGGAAAGGTTTTATCTTAAAAGTTTTAAAAAATAGTTCTTCGAAATTTCGTAGGAAATTCAAATTACATTACATCAAATTAAAGCCGATAAGGTTTGCTTAAACAGCTTTTATAGGATCGTAAAGACTTAGAGAAAATGACAGATCCTAACCCATTTAAAAAATAATTTAAGTGGTTATAACTCTGAAACAATCGTCATTATATTTATTTGTAGTTTTTCAGTAATATTAATTTGGATTTTCTTCAAACTGATTCTCTAGTAAATTTCAAAAAAAAATTATACAGACTTTGTATTGAACTTGTATAATGTTTTTATAAAGCTTCTTAACTAGATATATAATTTTATATAAATTAATCATATACAATACATATTTTTTGGCACAAAAGGAGCTCGTATAATGAGTATCTTCAAATAATTTTGTGCAAACCAGAAAAAATTAAAGATTTCTAAAGAAAGCCTTTTCTCGAGAAAGATTGGTTTATATCTTAAGACGACAAAGTTTATATAAAGCGTTTCTAAACGTTCTGTAAATTTTCTAATTTTAAGAATTTTTTTTTCTTAGAAAGTCTTATAGAAGTTTCTATAATAGGTATACATATCTTTTAAATAGCCTTTATTAAGTTTCTTTTAATTTTACTTCTTTAAGGTTTCTATAAAGTTTCTGTAAAACAGTTTTTAATTATTTAGAATCAAGGTTTTTGTTATGTTAGCTAAAGAACTAAACAAAGAGTTTGTTATATGTACGTTCTTATAATAGTTCCATCAAGCTTGCAGATAAGATAGTCTTTATTAAATGTGTTCAAGTTCGTGAGCGTCTTTAAAAGTTTCTATAAAGCTTCCAAGGAATTTCTATTAAGCTTGTACGCAGTAACTAATTATTTTAAAGGACTGTTAAAGGATTTTCATTTTGTTAAATATATTTCTTAACTTTCTAAAAACAGATAACACAATTTTATTAAAATTTGTTTGTTTGTGGAAAGTTTGTTCTTAGTTTTTATCTATAAGGTTTTTTGGCTGTTTGTTTAACGTTTTAATATCCATCTTCTGTTGGCGGTGAATTTCTTCTATCGGTTTTACCCACATATTAAGTAAATATCTATTAAAATTTAAATTTCTGTTAATTTTTGAATTTTACTATATTTGTAACAGTGACATAAATTGGGCAAATCAATAAACTCTTTCCTTACTTTTGAGCCACTAGAGCAAGTTGGTGTGATTCAGTTTGGGATTTTATTTCCCATAAGATATGCAGGAAAAATATTTAGAGGTATTTCCTAAATCCCCAAAGTGCTAATCTTATGATTTCGAAAAAGAAAAAAGACTTGCATGTTTTTTTTTGCACATCTTGATGTTACCAGAGTATCTTGATTTATGAGTCTAAAAAAGTTATGTACATTTTAAAAGTCACCAAAAACAAGCTTGAAATTAACTTCCCAAAAAAACGACGATTTCCGAAATTATTATTTGTTCTTGAAACTGAAATCATTTTGCACAGACGTTTATAATTATAGTTTAAAAGTGATTATGTAATAAAAAAAAACATAATTTGTTGGAATAGGCCTCGAAGCTCGTAGGTAATTTTCTTATAAAAATAACTGCGCATCACGTTTTCGGGCCATCCGCAATTATGCTGATGACATTGATATGCGCTGATGATGATGTTGACGACAACAAATTTCTTGAAACAGAATTTTATTAAATCTGATTAGCTTGGTTTGCTTATCAAAGTGATATCAATGTCACTAGCAGACGACAAGGGATTAAGAGACACAATAGAAGAGACGGAATACAGAAGAGACAAGACATTTATCCGTCACAAAGGATTTAATAAAATACCACCACCCATACCTATATACTACATTCCTTTTCCTTTTTTTGGGGGGGTAACTGTTTTCCGTGAGTCTGTGAAGGGTTAACAATATAATTGTAATTCCTAAAAAGAGGTGCGTTCATTTTCAGGTTGTTTGTTGTGAATGTTGGTTATTTTATTTTTTCTTCCTTGTAATATTTTGCTTTGAAGGCGGCTTATATTTTGAAGGACAAGTCAGTGATGTATGCATAAAGAATGGTGGTCTTGTTTGTAACCAGCGGCAATTTTGTTGGAATGTCGAAAACATTTGACATGTCACAAGAATGGAATCTAATCCATAAGGGCGGGTATATAAAGGGTACACAACACACATATAAAATATAACCGTATTGGTAGAGTTAATAAATTAAGACAATATAAAAGGGTTAATTATAATGTTATAACATACTTATATGATTTTGATGGATATAATTTAAGACCCATGTTGGCAATTTTACTTGATATAAAGATTTATAACGGAGGGTGATTTGCGTTCTACAATTAAATAAAATTAAACTCGAAATGCTGCTCCATTATATCGCAAATATATGCGAAAAGTTATGGTTATGTATAAGTTATGAAGCATGGACCCTGTCAAAAATGCATGAGAATCTACTTTTATGTATTGAAAGAAAGATTCTTTAGGTGATCTTCGATCCAATCTGTGTCGAAGGAGTATGGATGAGAAGATATAACAGAGAGTTGTACGGGCTTAACAGCGACGTCGACCTGGTCGAAAACATTGAGCGACTGGACACCGATGCACCAGCCCGAAGTAAAAAACAAGGTTTTAAGTTTGAAACTCACTAACCAAATATTCGGGTGTGCCCCAGGGTTCCGGTTTGACTCCTGCACTCTTCATCTTACTATATTAACTCTTGTCCTAAACTTATAAAAAATAGATACAAGCATTGATTTTTGTCTCAATTTTTTATTTGTATTTGAATAACTCCTTGGTGTTATTTTGGGTATTCAAAATAATTGGCGTAAAACATAGATTACAAGTTTTGAAGTTAAAAATTTTATAGCAAATTTTTTATTTCATTTTAAATTTGGCAACTTCTCTAGGACTCCCACAACTGAACTGAGTTGCGCGATTCTTCTGGTTTCTAAAGCTTTAAATTCTACAAAATTGATTGTTATCCTACCGCATAATAAGTTATCCCAATTCTCATTAACTTGTGTCATAATTATAAATTATTACTATTATTGTAAAATATATACCCTATTTTGTCCACCCTTGCCAATTCTATACATTACTATTCTTCACCCTTCCAAAATGTTGGAATATCCATACCTCTATTCCATATAGTCGACTATCACTCAACTTCAATCTAATTTATGACACATTTCCATCAAAAACGTGTTCTCAATGCCTCTGGTCGTAAACATGTGTGGCAGAAAATCGTCGTGCCGTCAGTCGTTGAAATAAATTTCTATGACAATGCGGATGTATATGATATATTGCTCTACACGTACACGACAAACCGTTAAAACAATGTCAGCCCTTCCGTTTTATATGCTTCTGCTGACTCCGCCGCGCGCTCACCTCTTGCCATCAACGTGCTTCAGGTAAATACAGGTTGCACCCCTTTATCACAATGCACCATCAAGTATGCAATGCATTTTGCAGTACCTAACCAAAGTCCTTCTTTCCATCCCATCAGCTTAAGGGCGATGGCCAAAACTGGAACGCAATAACAATAATTTGTTGCAAACAACAACCCTCCCTCACGACATACATACATACCTATATCAGCCTTTTCATCCCTCTCTACCCCAATTTCTTGTTCAGCATTGACGAGGACGACCCAGAGACAAAAACATGAAAATAAAATATCGAGATATATATAATAACGAAAATATCCATAAATCCATCGAGTGGTATCTTTTATTCAACTACCGTCGTCATTTCGGGTGGCAATTGCAAGCAACCCCCTTGATGTGGTGTAAGCAGTCATAGGCTAGACAGCATTGACCGGGGACGGATTACCCTATGTGACGACTTTAACAAATTTCAGAAATGCATTTTCATAAGCTTTAGTTACGAAGCTGGTGGGAAAATGGCTAAAAGAGAGATACAAACTTATTTCAACACATGGTGTGTTTTAACTTAACGTAAGCTGAATCAATGCGTAATGCACCAAAAGCGGAGGACGCGATTAAAGAAACAAACTACATGTTTCCCAAGGAATATTTTTTTTTTTTCAAAAACTACTGGAATTTTATTGAAAGACGGCCCTTTACAACTTTGCGCCTTAGAAACTGCAATTAAATAAAATCCCCATTTTTTCTTCCTGACGACGTTCACATTGGGATGTGAATATAGTTTTATAACAAGAAATAAAAAAAAATTGTTTGGCTATAAATTAAGTTATCATAACGTAATAAAATTTTACA
Organism: Philhelius pedissequus; assembly: GCA_910595825.1. NCBI lineage: Eukaryota > Metazoa > Arthropoda > Insecta > Diptera > Syrphidae > Philhelius > Philhelius pedissequus. The sequence goes on along the minus strand of OU343161.1, from coordinate 243,332,946 downwards.
CTGACATTTTACCATCAAACGTTGCATTTAACAATGACTCACCGTCTACCTTTCCCTCCGACATAGCCTAGGGTTTTTTTTTGCAGCTTGTATCCGCGTAGAGTATCTATAAGTTTCGTGCCAATTGCACTTGTTTGTAAGTTGCCTTCGGATTTATGTGTGTACCTGTGTGACAGTTATTCGCATGCTTCAAGGTATTATAGTAAATTCAATTTTTAGGCAAATATTTGTGTTGGGTGCAATAAAATAGGAAAAGAATATACCTATAGTTTGGGTGGATGGTTGGTCTTAAGTAAACTTTTCAATCAAATGCTCATTGGCAAGATTGGACAGCTCGTAAATATCTTGTGAAATTATGAAATTATAGCTCCGATGGCGCCGTGCGATATAGTTCTACAACTAGGGGTCGTAATTACTTGTGTTCCCAAGAATTCATTAATTTATTCCTGAAGTATTCCTGAATGCCCCGGAATATTAAAAATATCCTGAATACCTTCGTTATGAATTAACACTACTTTCGTAGTACTATGTAATTAATGTCAATACCATCAAAATACTAAACGAACTGTACCTATACTTTTCAGTACTTTTTTAGTACTCTGTTCTAATTTAGTAGTATGTTAATAAATTGAATACTATTAACAGACTATACGAAAAACAATGGTATTTTTTTTCTAGTAACTTTACATGCGAACAAAGGAACGCCACAAGGTGGTGTTCTACAACCGCTTCTATGGCTTTTAGTCATGTACAATATTTCTTGTTACATTGGATAGTTGTGGCGTGAATCCTGTTGCGTATACTGATGATTGGGTCTTACTGATGCCTGATCACTTCAGTGATTAGTGAAATCACAGAGAGGGCTTTCTGGAAAGTTAACAACTCTACCAGGACAAAGATACAGCCTTTCAATCTGCCTCGACTCAAAAGCCAAACACTTTCACTCTCCTCCCGTACAAAATTTCTAGGTATCATTCTTGATCCTAAACTAAACTAGAAACTAAGCAAACATAGAACAAGGCACAAGAAGGCCTGTACAATTTTTCTCATTTGTAACAAAAACCTTTGTATAAAAAATGGTGTCTACAATCGAGGATGATCTTATGGATTCTATAATACAGTTCGCGTGATGGAGTGTGGCAACTCCGGAACTTTATGCGAGGCATTAAACTTCGCAAAGTCGCTGCAGATACCTAATTACGCTAGTGTCATTCAAGCAGAGCTGTTAACGCAGGGAAGCACGCAAGATATTCAAGCAAGACATTAACCTAAATCGCAACGCTGCTATCCTGACAGACAGTCAGGCTACTGTGAAAGCCATTGCTTCGGCAACAACATCCTCTCAACTGGTCCAGTAATTTCAGAATGAGCTCACTAGTCTTAATATTGCCCTGGGAGTCACTCTTATCTGAGTTCAAGTTCGTAGTGGCATTGAGGGTCATGAACGCGCTGACGAGCTGACCAGGCAAGAATCGGCCCTTCATAGCTCTCACTTGCGGAAACAATTGACATTTCCCTAGGAACTATGAACGATAATATTATCTTAAATATTCCGCAAAGAATTAAATCCCAGGTATGACAGTTTATCAAGCAGCATTATATCTAGAATGATATGGCAGTTCCAGGAAAGATTGGCCAATGGGATTGCATGCGAAGAAGGTCACAATTGCCTATGGTGAAGTTGTGAAGATCCTTCTCTACAAATATCCGGCTCTGGCCACAGCAATCACTTGGAAAGACCTTCTTCAATAACATTAGCGAACTTTCGGGACTTAAGATAGGGTCAACGAGTTATGGTGTCAAAACGGTTCACTCCAGCGCTAATTGGGTCAGCGGGTTAGATGAGTAACCTAGTTCGCCATTTCTACCTAACTAGCAACCTTTAGTAATTTAAATATTAACATTAATGCCTTGAGTGAGATTTCAACAATTGGACTTGGTAAACAACTCAATATATCCTAAATGGATCAACGGGTTCGCCCAACTCTAGTTGAGTGATCAATAAAAATAAGTGGGGCATAAGTTCCACAGAAATTTCTTGTCAACTTGTGTCCACCGGAGTTAGTTAAAAGTTCACAATTGATCCTTGGTCTTATAACGCAACGCACCCAGTACAAAGTTTAACTTGAATGTTTTTCCAACTTTAGTGTCAGAGCCTGTTTACTTCTCAAAAATCTATACTGCGTACACACAACAATCTGCTCAAGTTACCCAAGAGCATCATTAAAATATTTCAACAAGTGATACAAAAACCGCTTGCAGCCGCCTTTCAATTTACATCAAATTTTCCACAAAAAGCTGTCAAAAATTTAAAATTTTAAACAGCAAATCTCATCACAAAGTCAACTCTCTAGAATTTCCTTGAGGTTTTCTTCTTTTTTCTTCTCATTTCTGCAGCATTTCATATTCATCCTTTGGGCATTAATTACACTTTGTGTCTGTTCATCCTATCAATTCATCTCTTTTGTGTGTGTATGTGTGTGAACTTTTCATCATCATCAAAGTTTATATTAAACACAAAAAAAAATAAGAAAAATTAAACTTGTCCATTTGTCAGCTGTCACCCTCAATTTGACAGATAAGTCCAATGGCGATGTCAATTTTTTAAAATTCGTCCTTGTCTTCAAATGTCTTGCGAAAAAAAAATCATACATATTCGCCAAGGGTGAAATATAAATAAAATAAACTTAAAAGGAACAATAAACAGACATTAGTTGAATGAGGGGGGGGGGGGGGGGGGGGTTATATATGAAGTTGTTGGAAAGGTATATGTTGAAATGGGTGCTTTGTAGAGGAGTTTTGTCAAAATTTCTCCCCGAACTATGATAAAAAATTACGTCCACTTCAAATTTCAATTTTCGTCCTTTTTTGCTTCCTTGTTGCTGTATGAGAGTTTTTTTTGTTTGCTTCATCCCAAGGAAACACAGTGACAGGAGACTAAAAGAGGAAGAAATTATAAAGTGTCACTAGGGATGATAAGTGGGACGAAAAAAAAAACTCACTCTCAAACACATATACTCTCTTTCTACTCACATCCTTGTGGACACATGAAAGTTGACAATAAAGAAAAAAAAATTATTTGACAACTCACAAGGACAACAGTGTAAAAATGTATCAAAAAAGGACTAAAAGACAAACAAATAACAAAAAAAAAAAAGAAAAGATGTGGCAAAAATAAAATATGTGCACATCAAACGGACAGGACGGACAAACCATCGTCGTCGTCGTTGTTGGACTCTGAGCCACCATTACGACAACGACAACTCACTCGTTCAGGACTAAAGTTTTAAGTTTAATTCTTGAACGTTCAACTTACTCTCAAAGGACATCACATGAAATACAGGACGAAGGACCATTCATTTTAAGTTTTGTTGCCCTTTTTTCACTGTAGCTGCTCGACTTAAATTGTTCCTCATCTGATGGATGTAAAGAGAACAGTAAAAATATTTTAAAGAATTAACAAAACAAAAAAAAACAAGTTGGTGATGAAGTAGTAGGCGAAAGGATAATAATAGAAGGATAAAGTTGACTTCGCATGCTGTATGGTGCAAATAAAAAAAAATAATATCAACCACACACAAATTGTTATAATAATCCTTTGGCGGTTTATTATTGTTAAAAATATGAACAGCAATATGATGTCGATGTCCTTCTCGTCCTTTGAAGGGCGCATGCAAGGATGAAAAGATATTTAAAAGCAAAACGTACCCCTTTCTCTATACTGCTATTAACTTATATAATTTCGGTTTAGGAGCATATGGTCGCCGTCGACAACCAGAATCAAAACTTCATATCTGAAATTTAGAATGTACATATATTGCAGAGATACAAACACCCAATACTTACCTTCTTTTTGTTTTGTTATTCATGATTTGTAAATATATTTTTAATTTGAGTCATTTTCTTTAGACTCTCTCCATAATGTTACACTTGTGTCAGAAGTGGGATTTTCCCGAAATACGAGATTTAGTCCGTTCGGCGAAAAAATAAAACCCTGTGACTTTGACGAGGAATCATAAATTTTGAGAGTAGCTCAAGTTGATATGGAGACTATGGTCGAGTCGGGACATAAATATTTTATTAAAAAAAAATATATTTTTAAATATAAAATCGTATTTTTTTTCCATCCATCCATGTGTCTGCTCATCATCCGCATACAACTCACCTTCTTTCGTTTGATTGAAAATTTTTGACAGATTTAAGCTGACCATGTAGAGTACTGAGGAGAAGCGAGAAGCAGGATTTTGGGACAGGACACCTGATTCCTTATATAATACATTTTGTACTGTACACTCTGTGATACAGTTATTGTGAAAACATGAAAATACCTATAAAGTGATGCCATTCTATATATGAAAACCTGTATATGTAGCATGCTCAACTCATATATGTATAGATCCAGTCTAGTTGGGTTGTAATCCTCAGAGACATGCCACAACATAATATTCCCTTTCATATCAAGGATGTGGCCATCGGCTTGGACAGCTTGTCGATCTTTATTATGAAAGTTCAGAGCTAAGAGCTTGAGTTTGGAGGAGGTGTGTGGTTTATACTACTGGTATACTTGGTGGTGGGCGAAACTGTGGACATGTGGTTTTGTGGTTTTTTCTTCCTAAAACAAACTTTCTCTTTTATATACGATGATGGCAGTTTTTTTTTTTTTTTTATTTTAAATTGTAACAAAAATGCTTTCAGGATTGAAAAAAAAAAGATTACACAACAACAAGAGACAGGTTTATTTTCACAATTTTAATGGACAACATTTTTTCCGTTTTTGATCGAAGGACAACAAGGTAAAACTATTAAATTTGACAGAAATGACTTTTTTTCTTAAACAATTTTAAGTGTTTCGATAGAAATGAAAGTAACTTGAATAGAAATTTTTCTAATAGATATATTAAAATTAAAATAGAATTTCTTATAAATAATATAAATCCATTTTCATTGAGAAGCTGCCTTACCCCATGTCATGACTTTGTGTACGTGGGAGAGGTTCTGTGAGGTTTTTAATTTACTCTGAAATTGACCCACGTGGCAGGTATTAATATAAGTTACTTTCGTCCTTAAATCTTCAGTTAAACATAATGCATCAACTACAGCTAATTTTCATCTTTTACTGTTTCTAAACAATATTTGTAAATATTTGCCAAAACTTTTTCGTATTTGTGCGAACTGGATGACCCTGTATTTAAGATTTGTTGAGCATTTTAGCTGTTTTCGAAAATATGTCAAATGATGTCTGCAAACCAAATTAACATTCTTCAAAATTTTAAAAAGAATTTTACTATCTACAAATTTACGACAATTAATTCAATAGATGTTTCTTTAGAATTTTGAAGTGGTAATGCTTACTTGACAGACATTGTCAAATTAGTCATTATGATATCAAGAGGTGTTTACCTTAATCCTTGATGAAGTTCTTAGTTGCAGAAAGTGGTCCTGATAAATCGTCAAAACTAAGTTGTTGAAACGTTTTACGCCAGCGTTTTAGTGACAGTGAATAAAAAAAAAATGAAATGTTAGGAACGTACGAGTATTCTCGAATTTTGACCAGCTCATGAACGGCTCAACAGTTTACGATCAAAATGTTTATACAGGAGTTTCTTCAAATTCTAAATGAATGCATACCATCATTTTCCAAAAATATTTTTGAGATTTTTTGAAAATTCAATATTTCGAAAACGGATGTCGATATTTTTTGAAATTCTATTTTTACATTTATCAGGTAATACTTAAAATTATCAGACCAAGATTTTTTTGTATAAAAAAATGCGTATAACAAATTGTAAAAAGAAACACTTTCAAAGTATATTTACCAGCTTATACTAAGAACCTTGAGCAACAATGTGATCGAACATAAAAGCAAGTACTTGCGATCCAGTCGTACATTTTATTTTCATAAAAATATACACAAAATTCTATTGTAGTATATATTGTAATAATATGCTTCAACGATTTCCATAATAAAAAAATATTTATCAAAATCAGTTCATTAGAGGAGGGAAAACGCAATTTGAAAAAAAAAATGGTTATTTTTTGAACCTCCAATAGAACCATTTTTTCGGTTTTCAATTTTCTTGAAAAATGTTTGGTTGATCATTGTTTATATTTTGTAAGGAGAAAAAAAATTTAAAACTCAATATTTCGAACACGACTTAATGGATTTCTTCAAAAATGAGTATTTAGTAGTCTTGAATACTTGAAAAACACTATTTGCCTAAAACAAAAAAACTACGGTACCTCCCATACAAATGTTACAAAACGGGTCTCAAAAACAGCTCCAAGAATTTTGATAAAAAATGTTTGTATTCTTAGATTGGTGCAGTTTAGTTTTAAATAAAAAAAAATATTTTATTTTGCGTACTTCTTCGGTACTTCGCGTAGAACGACTTTTCATATTTTCGATTATATTAATATTGGATGAACGCTTAAAATTATTTTTTTAATGCAAATGCTCTCTAGAAGAGTATAAATAATATTTTAAATTCCAATTTTCAAAAAATTGAATATTCGATTTTTTAAACATAAATAATTTTTTTTTTTTGAAAAAAAAAAACGATTTTTTAAAAACAATTCACTAAATTTTGTTGAAATTAATAATAACTTGAAAATGGCGTTTCAAATTTTGTCCCTAAAATTGTTTGCAAAATTTTATACATACATTACTTTTTTAAAAAATCACTCCACCGATTTTGAATTTTGTTTGATACATTCCCATTTGTCCAAGAATTCAAATGTGATCTATAACATTACTCCTAATCAGCGTACTCATTGTTCAGCTGCATGGACAAATTATTCAATTCCTCAGCTAGCTTAAGGGCCATAACACCACCTCGCTAGCCATTGTGCGAAGGTAATTATGTTTCCTTCTCTTCTTAGTCTCGAAACGTAAACATCAACGAAACATTTAAATCTGTAACAGCCTATACCCTAAAAATGTTAATCCTACATTTTCTAGTTATGTCTTGCGAGGACTTTTTATTTGCAACATTTTCTCTCGCCTGTCCCTGAAATCTGAAATCTGTTGTTCTGCTAAAGTTTGTTGCTAGTTTTTCTCCAAAAATGAATCCCTATTACAGCCATATTTTGCAGTGTATCTGTCATATTATTTTGTTGCTGCAACATCTTGGCAACAAGTTGCCTATTCTGCGTTGCATTTTTGTGTGTAATAAAATTGCCAATGAAATCGACAAAATTATTGATCCTAGCGTAAATAAAAAGTTGCATGGTGGACAAATTTACTCGAATCGCAACCAACAACAAGTTGCCAAAACAAATTTCCATCAGGTGTGTGTCTAATTATAGATAGTCATATTGAACTCTCCAATACAAATATCTACAAACAAAAATTCAAATAATAAAAAAAAACAAATCTATTGAATAAAGTATTCCTTCAAAAAATAAAGATCATTTCATAAACATTTTAAACGAGTATGAGTATATATATGGCGCGGCGATAGCCATTGGTTGCACGCAAACATTCGCATACCTACAATCATTAATATTAAACCGATAAAACTTTATTATTTTGCGATTTGTTCAAATTAAGACAAAAAACGAACCGCAAAATGCCATGGAAATTGACACCTACATTAACATAAAATCAACGTAAGTTATCGTTTATGACCACTACCACCATCATATCGCCATATTATTCCGCCCGCAACCCAGGACACACTGGCGCTACTAATTTACCTACCTAGCACTTCGCCTCCACCAACACTCCAACACAGTCAGTCGTAGTCGTCGTCATCGTCATCGTCGTCGATGAATTGAATGATAATAATTTTCTGTTAATGGTACCAATGCGCGCCGCTATCATTATGGGGCATGGCGGAAATATGATGGTGGGCTTTTGACTTTGTCTCTGTCGTCATCGACACATCCGACAGTAGAAACGACACCGACAACGACACTGACACCATCAACATCACAGCGACAGGCTTCAGCATCACCTTAACCACCTTTAGAAGGTATAGTGTTTTTTTTTTGTTTTTTCTCTGAACCGCAGCTAGTGACTCTACTTGCTCTGTTGATGCTTCCGTCGCGCCACCGACCGTACCATTATATTGGAGCGCAGTCATATTCGTATCCTTCGCGACATCAATTGAATGGAAATAAATTACCGTATCAGTTGTCGTAAAATTTTCAATTTTATTTATTGAAACATGTTTCCATCTGATTTCACATCCCATAGAGCAGAGAGTGATCTCAAAAAGGTCGTGACATTTATTTATTTTATTTTATTAAAAAAAAAAAGACTACACTGCTGACAGTGCCTGATGATTCATGGAAGCAATCTCGCTCATTGATTTAAAATAAATTTCTTAAGGTGTGTCCACACCATACCGATGAAAAATTTGTTTCACCAGAAAAAGGCTTGCAATAATTTTTCTTTAAATGTTTTTTGAGTGTTGTTTGCAAAAATATGTCAAAATTAAATTAAACATCATTTAAAAAGGAGAGTAAAAAGCGTATCGTTTAAGCTTTTTTCGCACTTTAGAAAAAAAAACGTTTTTGAAAAATTTCCAAGTCCCTGAAATATGTGTTTTTTGGAAAACTGACACAAGGCACATATCCTTGACATGCATACTTTTTTAGGGGCAAACGTTCGTATATGATCATTTCCTTGTTCCTGCGGAGCTTTGAGTTGGGTAACCATGGAACAGAAGAAATTTGACGTTTGGCGCGAATTCTACTTTTTAAACTCATCCGGGTCTACTGCCCATATCAACTCCAATTCTTGCCACTTCACTTTTTGAAAATCCAATTCAAAAATAAAACAAACAAGGATACACCGCCTTGCAATTTAAATGCATTAAACTTTGTCCTGACGAATCCATATCAGATAATATATAATATAAAAGACTGACAAGACCCCTAGATATCTAGCAAGCAAAAAAAGAAGAAGAAAAAAAAAACAAACACAAAAAACGACATAAATCTCTTCCTTCCTAATACATGCATAGCATGTATATCCTATCTCAGCTCCAAAAGCAAGCTGTTAGTAATGTGGGAATAAAAGTCAACTGCAGTCACTGCAGCAAGCAAGCAAGCAGATGGAAAAGGATGCGCTTTAGGTACTCGCCTTGAGGATGATTGAATCATCTCGACTTCATAATACAATTTTCTTTAGTCGTTCATCAGAAGAATGAAAAGTGCTGTGTGTTGTCCTTTCTCTTTAGGGCAAGAGAAAGAACAAACTTTGCAACACCATTTTGCTTGAAGGAAGTTCTTCTATTCATCACACATATATACATACATAGTTTTTTTTTTAATAATTTTTTTGTTTAAGGACACTGGACATTTTGTGTATTCTATCCTTATTGTTTTCGTTTCAAAAAAAAAAAAAAAAAAAAAAGTGAAGCACTGTCTCATTGTTTCAATGTGAATATGGCTTTCTGACTTTATGATAGTTTTTTGGGTTAATTTTCAACTAAAAGTATAGATTGGTACCTAGGGAGAAAATATAGGGTGTTTGTGGAATAAAGTTATGCTCTTTTTGTGAAAATATTTTTAAACAAAAACAGAACTCAAAAATGCATCAGTTTCTGTAAAATGTATCTAACATCCGACACTGATCTATTTCTTTCGAAATTACTGTGGGTTGAATACAGAGCAATGGTGTAAGATCAAGGCTAGTGTGGCGTTCTGGATTCCTAAAGTACAAGTCTGTACGAAGTTTGATAGCTTATTTACAGAAGTTTCCACTCTTAACTTCATCAGTTTCGAACTTCAGGACTTATCGAACATACATATTGGTTTTTATTTGCAATAAGGTCAATCATTGCATTCGAAAAAAAAATCGAACTTGATCAAACTTGACATTACTATAGAAGACTAAAAAAGTGTATGTATGTACATTGATCTGTCTTAAGCGTTCAAGGTGATTGTTTCAATTAGATTTTTAAATCTTTTTCTAAACCTGAAAATAACGGTACCAGCCATACAATTTTTTCTACCATCTTAATTATCTCGAAAAGGGCTCTAACTATTTTGATAAACAAAACCTGTGCACTACTATAGGTATAGTCTACATTTTTGTCAACACGTTTTTTATTACATAATGATTTTCGAGATTATCATAAACGACGACATATTTCGATAAAAAATTTTATATAAGAGTTCCTTCGAATTAAGTTGGAAATCTAATATACATACAAGAAAGAGCAAACAGGTCCCTAAGTTCCTTTTCTCCTGCAAAAAAGTTTTTGGGAATAAATGGGTCCTTCATTCAGACCATTAGTTCAATTTCGACAAAAACGTTCAGGTTGACATCCCTTCCTGATGCACATGGGTGGATTTAAGTCCAGATATCCGCATCTTTTCAGAAACCCGAACTGCTATAAAATCACTGGCATCTGTCTCTATAAACTCTATAATAGCCCTTAATTTTAGATTTTAAGGTTATGTATGTCTTCGCGAGCCATCGAATGAAATTTTGAAATTTTGTTGAAAAGTCGGGTGATAGCGTTCAATCTGTTTGAATTAGTAAATCAAACACGGTAAGCCCTAAATTGTCGATCATTTCTTCTGGTGATCGTCGACCATCTTTATGGGTGCCGGCCGGCTCATGGGGACATTCCAGGAATTGTAAAGGTGACGAACTTGCCTACATATTCTTCCAGACAGGGTAGATATCGGGATACCTATAACTACATGTAAGATTTAAACTTTTGCTAAAGCATAAGGAAAACAATTATTAAGTGGAAAAATAGGTCTGGTCAGTGCTGGATCTGAAGCGCTCTAAGTTTTTGTTACCTTTAAGCAGATTGAATATCAGCTCCTTAGTTGGTGTCACAATCGGGCACTGTCTTAAAGGCAAGCTAGCAACGCTGATGGGAGCATTCGCAAATTATTTTTGCAGAAATTGTATGGATGAAGAGGACGAAGAATCGATTCCCCATCTTCTCTGTACATCTCCCGCCTTATCCTAAATGCATACACTCCACCTTGGAGATTTCTTCCTCAATGATCCTAGTAATCTATCAAATACAGACATAACTAGTCTTGCTCGTTTCAAAAGAAACACCAATTGGTTCTAGTGTGTGAGAATAAAAACGTTAGATTCTTTGTATCACAATGACCAAATATATGCTCTAATTGTGTCAGCTATTCTGCTGACAGCCACTTCAACCTAAATTAACCTCCTTCGATAATTTGAAAATTATTAGACTATTTAGTTTCGCATCGCAGCAACATAGTAAAAGTTGTTAAAACTGTCAAAGTTGAAAGGTACTAATTAAAGTTCAGCTGTTAACTGCTACGAGTAGAAAAAGGCTTGCTTTAATGTCGCCTAAATTATATTTTATTCAGGACGCCGTCAGGCCGATTGCAGTATGTTCGCATATCTTCCTTACTTCTTGAATGTGGACGATAAGGACAAAGTATTTGTTCCTAAAAAAAAAAAGTTGATAGAAGAAATTTCGAGCAAACTTCTCCAGCCAAATCGGTATCTAGCTGCCTGTTTCTAGAGCTACTCTATATTTGCAGACCTTCTTCAAAAACTCCATACTCCTGGGAAGGAAAATTTTTTCCAGCAATATTTGATTAAATTCATATATATTGGCATCTCTGTAACAGCTGACATTAACAAGGCAAGAAATCAAACGAAGAATCACTATTGCCAATTGTTTTTTTCTCGGGGCTATGGAGACTCTCAAAAAACCATAGTCATCCAACCAGTTCATCTTTATGGCCTCGAAGGCGGATAAAAAAAGGTTGGTCGCTTCTCAAGACATTTTTTTTCCGGAAGATCTGTGATCTCGTATGTCCTTACGGGTTGTGGACGAGAAGATTTCACAGCGAACTACATGAGTTGCACAATTCTGTCTAGAGTTTCCAAATATTTCCGAAGACTTTCAAGCTTCATATTCTGCAAAGATATTGATCTTTAAATTTTCATTTTTTTTCTGGCAATTTTTGTCTTTGAGCACCAGCTTAAAATTTTTGTCAATACAGTGATATTCGAAACACCCTGTCTAAATACGATTTTTTATTGTTCTTGTTGTTTTTTTTTTCAATTTGTGTTTCATCTTAAATTTTGATGACACACAATACAATTTTCTTTTCTTTTGCTCCCGAAATGTCGCCACAATGACCTCGTCGTAGTCGTCGTGGGTTGTCATTATGTCAGTCCTTGATAGTGGAGGGTTAAAACTTTATAATCCCCCGATGACAGGTAAAAAGAATAAATAGCTAGGTTATATATAATATATGACAAAAGAAATGAACAAGACATTATTTTGTATAAAATCAACAAAATAAAAAAAATGCTCGATTGGGATGATTGCCAAAAAAGAAAAAAATTCCAAAACAATGGAAAAATGCGCGATGCGGCCCGAGGAAACCCTAATAATTAGAAGATGTATAAATTCAAGATTTATACTAGGTTATTAGGTACATAAGACAATGACACACCTATACCTGTTCTACCGCATTTAAAGTTTTAGTCAGGAGGACAATTTTGGCAGGCGTGTTTTTTTTTCTCCACTGACAGTTTTTTTCATTTTCTTTTGTTTTCTTACCAAAAATTATTTTAAAAAATTCTTAGTGCGAATGAAATCCATCAGCATTTATAGCTTCTCCTTAATCCAATACCATATATACTCTAACAAAACCCTATATATGGCGACATAAAACTTGGCCCCAAGGATTAAGCTCATTCGCCGACATACACGCGGGTATCTTCCATCATGCAATATTTCTCCCGCTCTATAAGACGAATCCATTAGGTGGATGTTGCCAATATGTTACTCATGTCAAATTCTAGACGTCCGTCGTTATACTAGTTGTCCTCGAAGTGAACTCCCTTCGAAGCTTTGGTCCTTATTTATTATTATATTTCATGTTGACAAGAAATAAATCAACTAATACACACTGCTTCTACCACTGCTGTTATTGCTGCACCCTCTCTCACGTCATCAAGGTCCATCGACAAAAAATTAAATCCCCTCACACCTCCTCTGTCGCCAACAACGCAGTTAGAAGGTTTCTTCGAACAAACGTCATCAGTGTGTTCTATACTCATCATACAACATTTTTCATTATGGGATTTGTTGTTTCAGATTCTAACCCTTGGAATTCGTCAAAATTATTTGACAGCTTTGACGACGATATTCACCCAACACCCACAATCTCCCCAATATACAATCGACGAACCGACCATCAGCAATTGATTGACATTTGTCATAAGTTACGTGACAGGACTTAATGATGTCGTTTTATCAGTTTCGACTGAACTAAATTTATTGCTGTGATATAAAAGAAAGATAGCAGTGGGTGGGCTTGGGTCTGGTTAAAGTTCTGTCTTGTCGTTCAAGAATGAAAGGAGCACAAAAGTTCATAAGGTGCGTCGTCAGTACATCCGTCCGTTTCTTCATTCACCCGCCTGTCCGTCCGTCCGTCCGTCAAAAGGTCTCTTATCAGGGCACCATGATCAAAACCAAAAAAAGGGTTATTTTCTATTTCTAAATGGTAACATGTATGGTGGTTTAGGGTGATTAATGGCGTGCGGTGAAAGCAAAAGCAACACAAAGTTCAGTCGGAAGGTGTAGCCGGGATTTTTCTTTATATGCGGTGAATAGAAATTAATTCCGACAGGGGAAGTAATAATGAACTTGAAATAATAACTCACCTGGCATGCTAGTTTTTTATTAATTTCTGTTGTTTTTTGTTTTTTTTTTTTTATTATTTTCTTCTGATCTAAATAATCTTTCATGAGTTTTTCGTTGTTGTGGCAAAGAGAGAGAGAGAGATAGAGAGAGAAAGAAAGAGAGTGGTATTGAATATTAACCAACTTTTATTTGATTAAAAAAAACAATATCTAGATTAGAAAGTAGATGGATGTATGCATATTAACATCACAGGGTGATTCAAATAATATATACCATATACTTTGTTAAGTAATTTTATTTATAATAAAAATTATTATTATCATAAATAAAATAATACTTCTGCAACTGACTAACAAAGACAGAAACAGTACGAGCGTTTGTAAACATTGGTCTTGAATGTTTTAACATAACAATGAGACGGAAAGAGAGAGCAAATATTTCCTAACTGCATCGAATCATATGCAACACGTCGTGGCTCATGTCTGAACCAAACTCACAACAACCAAACTCATAACAACCAAACTCATCACAACCCAACTTATCACAGGGACAACTCATCATCAGAAAAACTCGTCATAGTCTACAATTGTTGATGAAGAGTTGTATCTTGTAAATATGTGATGAGTTGCGACATGATAAGTTGTAGTTCGGTTCAAGAAGCAATGCTTTAATTAATAGTGCGGTTGAAATTGGAAAGAGTTAACTGGTATTCAATATTTTATGTGCGAGTGTTACGACTATTGAACAAAAAGAACGGCATTTGAATAACGTTATATTTTATAGATGATAGAAAGACAAATTTCTTGCATCGTCAGAGGAAGTCTAAAAATCTTGCGGCATTTTTAGCAAAGTGCAGTATGTGTCCATTGGTTATATCACAATGTTCTTGGGGAATTGTCTTCCCTTTGTCATAAGAACAAGCTTGTGCAAACATATACAGAACTACAGAGTTGAGTATGGGTGTTTTCAAATTTACATTCATTTAAAAGATTGTAATAACAGAATAAGACACAGATTTGTTATTCTGGACGCGACGTTCAAATAAAAAAAATCGCTGCAATCACTTTAAGTACCATCCGTCGTTTCATCTCCAAATCATTGATTTTTATTGACCATAAGGGTCAACAATATCTTAAAAGCAAAACATAGGGTCAATGTCTATATACACGCATGCTAAGAAATAAAAGATGCCATATTATTGCTTATTATTATTACACTACGTCTACATGCACGCATCAACGCACTTAGCGTGACAAAATTCAACTGGTATACTTATATATATATATAACTGGTATTATGTTTATATTTGTATTATGCCGAAAATAAAAATAAAGTAATTGCAATCAAATGATTATTATTATATCCTTTTGGTCCTTTTTTTGGTTGGTGTGTTCGTCTTCTTTTGTAGATTTGTGTTTGACAATAAAATTTCATTTGACGGATAAATACTTCTTCCAAACCTTTCAAAACACATTTGGACCCTTAGCACAGCTAAAGGACATTTTTGTTGCGTTAATGTTGCATTAAATCGTCCTCTTTAATAGTCTTGTTGTGAATTCAAAATTTGACAAGCGATTAAGGGGCAATTTACTTTAATGGGGGGTCATAGATCGTATTTGGTCACGGAATTTGGTCAAAGTCGTTGGAAATAAAATCATTTCAGAAAGATTCGAAGATTCCTATACAGGCGATCTTGAAGGTTTGTTGAAAAAAATAAAATAACAAATGACTGATACAGGCGCTCACTAAAATGTTCGCTTCAAAGTCTTTTATAAGATTATACAATTATGAGTACAGACTAACTATATACCTTTTGTTTGATCTTTTGATGCATCGAATACTCACAATTTACTCTAGAACTATAGATTGTGTCACATTTACTTTCAGAACAAAATGTTTCGAATAGTAGGGATTAGGTTTGAAAAAGAATACAATCTTTTGTGAATGCAATCTTAAATGATTTTAATTAAAAGATTACACTTATTAGCTTTATTTTGAGACTGCGACTTCAAATTCTGCAATAACCATTTGTTTGCCATTAAAACGACTACAATCATTTCTCCATTCATTTTATAGCAATCAATTGAATGCAATCTTTTGAAAAAGTATGCATTCCTTTGAATTCGTTTAAGATTAAGTGCATTGTTAAGTGATACAAGGATCCAATCAACATTTATACTTACCCAGCTCGTTAGCTACTGCTTACGATTCTACTAATGTAAACTGCCGAACACTTCTACAACACAACACATCTAATCAACTGCTGAACGCACCCACTCAAAATAAAACCCGTCAGTGAAATTTCTCATTTCAAACGTCAAATTCTATGTAATCGTAATGTTCTGTGTTCCTAATACTACAATTTCATACCATTTCATGAAATTTATTTTTCCACATGGTTATTTATTTTTCTTTAAAAAAAAGGAACAGCTTTAACTGTACGTTATTGTAGTAATTCAATCCCGAACATTTTGGTCATTGGAGCCGGATTTTCCCGTGCAACAAAGATGGTCCAAGAAGAGATGTATGTGGATGATCTCATTTCTGAAGAAACTGAAAGAAAAATAAGAGAAGTTACACGAACACTGGGAGCACACCCGATTGAACCTAAGCAAGTGGTCGTCCGAAACTGTTGCATTCAGGTCAATTCAAGGTGCTAGGAATTCACTGGAACCCAATATTTTCCACACCGAATCCGTCAATCCCGGACAGCTTCGCTGACGGCTCTTAAGTCAGGACACAGTTTTTCACAATTTTTTTAATGTAAAATAATTTTAAATGTACCGACGTTCTTGCTAATATTTTAGGAAAACAGTTTACAGGACAAATCAATTTGTTTTTGTTATCACTGCTTTATCTGACCGGAGAAATGTTTCACTGTGACGCAGGGCGGTATTCGGATCAGTTTTGTCATTTTTCTTTAATTTCGAAAATCAAAACGATAACAAAGTGTTTAATTGAGTCACTCAATCACCACTTTTGTCCCTCTACACGCAATCAACCACACACCATAAAAATGATTAACCAACTTAATTCTAGAGAATAATAAGAAAAATCGCGCACATTTAATACATCACTTCCTTTCCGTTGGGCCTTAAAAATTATTACGAATATTAAATAAAGCCTATAGAGAAGATAACGACTGCTTGGAGGTTTCGTGGGAGCTGCGCAGCGGTGGGGGACTGAGCGGTATGTAAGAAGGATCATCAAGAACATCGAATGCATTCATGAGATACAAACAAACAAAAAAAAACTAAAACCGTCAGAGATCTGAAGGAGGAGATTTATTTCACTCATTTCCTTGGAGTTTTTCTCAATCTCGAGCTCACAATTCTTCTTCTTCCAGAGCCCTGCCATGGATCCATCTTTTTTGTGTGTTATGCGTGCATACCCATGATCCATGTTCGTGTAACACATATACATTCTGAATCGCAGTAAAATATTTTAATTTTTTTTTATTTCAAAAAAAAATAAAAACAAACATGTCCAAAAGTAAATGTGCGAAGTTATAAATTTTATGAGCAAAAATGCACTGAATTTCAGCCAAAAGTACCTTGACGTATTTGGATTTATAGACTACTAAATTTATGGACGCAAATCAATTTCCCAAAGTTTCTCAAAAAATATCCTAGCGGGCTTGAGCGAATTTTCGGTTCGATTTATTTCCATTAAATGTTAAAAATTTACACTTAAAACAAAAAAAAAGTATTAATTTTTGACCCTAATCAAATGAAGCGTAGTGTAAATACCCACTTTGTCGAGAATTGAACACGTTAATCGTCGTCCATCAGTCATATGAATCTTATAATGCAATGCAATATGCAATCCAACAATGAGCGTGTTGCACAACCCTCTTCAAAACAAGAATGCAATTTCCTTCATTTCTGCAACGAACCTCATCATCACCAGCAACAGCAGCATCATCATCATGTTGTTCCAATCTACCAGCTATACAACAGGTATCCCCGTATCCAGTATCTGAGTGCATATTTCCATCATTTTTGCGAATGCTCGCTTGTTGCTGTCTGTCCGTCTGTCCAGCATCATTGAACTCCCCTCTCTTTTTCTCTTACCAGTTCAGTGCTTCTTGGCGGAATAAGTTATGGACAGGCATTTCCTCTCTGAGTTCCTCTTGCTCCGCGAAGCCACATCAGCTCAGGGCCAGCCATGGCAAAGACGCCTCATTTGAACGCTAAGAGAAAACTGATTCCAAGCGATCCATCTGTTGTCCTTCCGCGCTGGGAACAGCAACGGAGACTGTATTTGCGGCCGGTGTGGCTGTCGGAGCAGGGAATAGGAATTCCAAATGAAACTGGCGTTGGTTCCTCAGCGTCGATCAGTATGGTGGTAATTTTTCACTCAATTCAGAATGATGGCGTTTTTCCATATTTCCATTCCCTTGTGTTGGCTCCCATCTCTCAGGCTAAATCCCATCACTATATGTAGCTATCGAGTGACAGCTGGACGAGAGATTGGTGGAAGCTTCGCCACGCCACTGTGTACACGCTCGTTGGCCAATCGTCGGTCCATCTGGCTGTGTGGTTTCTGTGAGTGCGTCCGTCCGTCCGTGCGTCGTCGTCTGTTGTCTGACCGAACGGTCATCTTTGTTTTGTGTATGAGTATATGGATTGTTGGCGTGTTATTTTGTACAATTCGCGGTTCGTTCTCGGATGCGGATTTGGATTCGGCTTTCGAGGCCATGTTCCAAATGGCTGCCAGATAGTTGCTCTCGCGCACTGATCGACTCTCTCGGTCGCTCTCACTGATTGATTAATTGATATCCAAAGTTAATTGCCTTTCAGATTATTTATGAGTTATTTATGGAGGCTCGATTTTAACGTTGTTGTGCTGAATCTCTTGAATAATATGTGTATACACAATTGTACATGCATATAGATAATATGCTGCCTCAGATACAGCTTCAACTTCAGCCTTGGTGGTGCGGCGCGCCATGACGCGGTGTTCCTTGGCTACTCCTCTGTTTTGATCGTGCAGTGCGCGCACTTGAAGTGCTGCAAATCAGTGGGATTTTATTGAGGTGGCGTGGTTGTAGCAGTAACAAAGTGTTGCACCAACTCTGCTGGAATCAACTGTGGAATTAAAATTAAAAAAAAAAATACAACGTCAGTTCAGCGAATGTCGATCAATTTGACAGTTAATTTCGATCGTTTGCGGATTTCATCTTATAAATTATATTTTTTTTTGTATTTGAATTTTTTATTTCATTAAGTGTTGGGTAGGGTGAGCAATTTGTCGATAAAAATATCACAAACATTAAAATTTTCCATTGGGCGTTGGTTGGTATATTCCAGAAGCTGTATAGGAGGAAATATTTCTTTAGAATTCATCTTATATGGGGTCTGATTTAGTCTTGTAAGATATACATAAAAGATAAATTGAAGTGCGAACTGTAAGATCTTTATAACACTGATACATTGCTTAAAAAAATTAAATATAATTCAGATTCCAGTTAGACCTCTCTTTCACGAACTTCAATTTGTCTCACTATCCGAGCTTAACCAGAAAATTTAAAATTTTAAAAATAATAATTCTTCTGGGTAAGATTTAATAAATGC
The DNA here is from genome assembly GCA_910595825.1 of Philhelius pedissequus. Classification (NCBI taxonomy): domain Eukaryota; kingdom Metazoa; phylum Arthropoda; class Insecta; order Diptera; family Syrphidae; genus Philhelius; species Philhelius pedissequus. The sequence continues at coordinate 243,313,754 of OU343161.1, read as the reverse complement.
TCGTGTCCTTAAAGAATTATTGAGAAAATCAGAAATAAAACGCTTGAATCTCATTAATACGGCATGAAGGCTTTCATACTTTCCACGTCAATGGAAAGTTGTAGAGGTAATAATGATTCCAAAACCAGGCAAACCTCTGAACAAAAAGAAATCGTATAGATCGAATTCTATCTTTCCCCTTATCTCCAAGGTATTTCAGAAAATCCTACTCAACAGAAAGCTTCCCATAATCGAAGAAAAGGGTCTTGTACCAAAACAACCACTCAACAATTAACCAGGTCTATAGAATAACTAATGAAATTGAGAAGACTGGATGAAAAAAGCATTTCTAGACGTTTCCCAAGCCTTCGGCAAGGCCTGGCACGATGCTATGAAGTATAAACTAAGACAGGTATTTCCGCAACAAGTATATCACATGCTCGGATCCTGCAACGAAGATAGGATGTTTCGAGTTAAACAAGGCAGGGAAATACTAGTGTTCTCAAATTCAGGGAAGTCTTATATTAAAAATATTTTTTTAATTCTTATTCTCTCTTTAAATTTATTCTTCTCTTATATAGAACATGGTTATCTAAGAATCGGGAATATAATTATGTTAAAATCATTTTATAAGCAATTTAAGAAAAAATGCGGATTTCCTGCAAAATTTTTCCAAACTCTTATACTCACAATATCACATAATTCCATTTCAGTTTTTTCTTAAAGTTCTTTTTCTGTAAAGATAAAACAAATTGATCAGAATTCAAATAAAACAAGTCAATTAAATTTTAGAACAATTTTAAGCAATTTTTATTGCAAAAAGTCTTAAACGGAATTGTCATTGGTGTTCTATGGAAACTCCCTAATTTCAATTTTGTATTTTCATGTGTTTCCCCTTTTTCTCGTTTGATTTCCAGATTTAAAATAAAATTAAGGCAACAAAATACTTAGAGCACTTTTACAAAATTTAGATTTTGGTATAAATAGATGTTTAAAACATATAAATTGTCACTCAGACCTTGCACAAAAATCTATCTTATACAACTCTTATAAAATATCTTATCTTAATACATCAGAATTTAATTTTCGGAATTATAATTAAATATTAGACAATTTTAGATTTTATAAATAACAACAGAATAAAACCGCACTTTGAATTTGTGAAGGGTATCTTTCATACAATTCTGACACTAAAAAGTCTTATACTCTAGAATTCTAGTTGTATGAGAAAGATTGTAAGTAGTAAATAAATACTATTTGATTACTTTTTAAAAAATATTTAATAAAACAATGTTTAGTCTACTTGCAGTGTTTACTAAACAAAATATTTAGCTTTAAAAAAGTCTTATACAACTCTTATATTTTTTATATTATAAAACAACATCATCAATAATAATGGAATGTGCATACTTTCTCTCTTAAGAAATTACGAAAAGATGTGTTTATCATCTCATGGGATTAATATTGTACAACGTTTTGTATATTCTCACAGTATAACACAACTGTCATACTTACACAAAAATTATAGCACTGTGTGATTTTGGTATTTTCTAAATATTTACACCTTTTAAAGGTTAGTAATTAAAAAACAAGCAGCTTCTCATCTTATAAAACTCTTATATAAAAAGTCTTATACCACCGAAATGCATTTCTATATTTAATAAAATGATACTTTCTATTTTCTTAGAGTGTTATACTCTTATAAAATGAATTTTCATGTACGATTTTTGTTCTATTATCATAGGTAGGTGTTAGTGCAGAAATTTTTCTAGACGATTGTTGAAACCACACGTTAATCACTTGAATTCTATATGCGAACCGCCAAATATGCATTAGCTAGCTCGACGGTTTTCAAATTCCTATTTTGCGAGACAATGTCTATTTACCTTATCCAGGTTTATAGTGTCATACCAACTTGTCTAGGAATTTATTCCTCCTCCTTCTCAATTTCGATGACATATTCAATACAAAAACGAAACTAAAAAAAAAATTGCTCCTGACATTTCGCTAATGACTGATTTGATTTGTGTCCATTATTTTGCCATTAAAATTTGCCGCCGCAAACTTTTGTCCATAATTCACGTAATATAAATAGTATATTGTCTAGCAGTAGGGTAAGGGGCTATGGTCCGTGGGCTGAAATATATGTATATTCGTGTTTTTCATGTGTGCAATGGGTAATTGTTTCCATTATAGTAATTTTTCGTCCATATTTTTTTCCATCCCCTGAAAATCAACTTATGATGGGCTTATTATTGATTCTGAGTTGGAAAGGGAGGTATTTTCGAACGAACGTTATGATGGTTGGCTTAACATTAATGGCATTTCATCATTTGTATACCAACCAACTGCATGACCGTCGGTCGGCCCGATCCCCCATACCACCTTCTCGATTTCTATCATTTATTTATTAATATTCGAAAAATTAATTAAACATTTCCTGACCGGCTAGTGACAAGCTCATTGGGGCTGCATTTGAATTATGTCAACTTTTACTTCATTATACTATAATATACCATACCAAGGGCCGACAACGACGACGAACGGATAGACGCAGGACGTGCGGCATCTACAAAAGCTAAATTTCAAATATACAAATGGCTATGAGGGTATACGGTATAGAATGAAATAAAGTAAAAATATCCTGAAATTGATTCCTTATAACCAGACGTGTAGAAGTGATGCCGTCAGTGAGTGGTTCAGTGGACTTTGTGGCCAGAAAGTTCAATCGAACAAGAAGAGTACATGGAATACTAGCTAGTAGACTCTGGCATGTCATGCTCAGCACAATCACATAAGGAACATCAAAAAGATGGATGTACCCTTTCTCATAGCTTGACTGGCAGACAAGACAAATATCGAATCCAACCGAGAAGAAGGATGTTAAAGGATCATCGTCATCATCATTATCATCATCATACCCCCAACCATCTACAACAAATGCCATTTAAATACCCAAACATACAAAACAACTAGCAACCAGCAAAGAAGAAATAGACGAAGAAGAAGAAGAGTATCCCTATAAAACCTCTCTCTATCTCTCGATATCAGATAATACATATATAGGAGGTATTGGTTGACTGACATGTCCAAGTTTCGATATAGAACGATATATCCTTCTAGGAGAGCAAAAGCTTGAATTACAAACCGTTTTACGATTGATGAGAAGATTCCTAACATCCTCGTTCGGACGTTAAAGCATGCCATTCAAATCAACATCACATTTCCGAATGGCTTGGCTATAGATTGGTTAAGTAAGGTACCCATAAGTGAAGTGTTGTTGTGCATTATGGTATGGCGTCCCGAGATCTAGGTGGTTCCAAATTCTTTCTTTGATCCTTTTTTTTTCTTTATTTGGAAAGTTTTGAGAAAATGCAAATGTTTTAATGATGGAGATATGTTGAAGTCCATCTCATTTTGTAACTCATTCTAAGAAAAATAAATTCAACTTGCTAATGCAGCAGCTCATTTTATAAACAGTCAGCTTTTAGCTTGGTATGATAGTATGGCGACGGGGGGGTTGTTCAGCAGACAGGTCGAAAGGTATCAATTTTGCCCGGACTGATGGACATGAACAATCTGTTTGAAATTTATTACTTCTGAAAGAGAGTCCTTAATATGATTGTGTGTGAGTATGGAATATCCTTATAGATTTACTGCAATATTCCGATTATATTATAAATGACAAGGGTTGCCAAGTTATATGTTTTTTTAATTTGATTAAAAGATAAACTAGTTGTATGGAAGTTCATCATATAAAATGACAGTCAACTTCATTAATTAGGGAGTCATAGATCTTAAGGATTTTCAAAATTGTCAGTTGTTGGCGAGGATCTTCAGTATCTTCAGTCTTCGTGGAATAACGTTAACTTTGGTGTTATCCTAATTGTATTACGAATAAAAAGCGACATTAACGAGTTTGTACGATGGTTCTGGAGTGCCAGTAAACTTTACAAGCGTAAAATAGCGGGTTTTCCAATAAGAGGTGTTATTTTGAATAGCCCGCTATTTCGGTAGCTGTCACTTTTGAAGCTGTCATTTTTTGACATTTCACAAGTAGAAACTACGCTATTATTAAAAATGGAACGATACACGCTTCAACAACGCATTGAAATTATTAAAATTCACTATAAAAATGGTGAAAATTTGGCAGAGACGGTTCGTAAAACTAAAACATTTTTGGGTCGTCGTGAAGCACCTTGTCGGACCGCAATACAGAAATTGGTGGACAAATTCGAGCTGTTGGGACAAGTTAGTGATGTGAAGAATAAAACCCGTGCACGTCGCTCAAGAACAGCTGAGAATATTGCTGTTGTAGCCCAAAGTGTTGAAGAAAACCCAGGTTTATGCATTCCTCGTCGTTCTTTGGAATTAGGCATTCCACAAACGTCATTACACCGTATTTTGCATAAAGACTTGGGTCTTAAGGCTTATAAAGTTCAGTTAACACAAGAACTCAAGCCGGCTGATCATCAACAACGTCGTGTCTTTGCTGATTGGGTCCTTGAAATGCATGAAAATGAACCGGAATTTCATCGAAAAATCATCTTGACTGATGAGGCCCATTTCCACCTCGGAGGCTACGTCAACAAGCAAAACTGTCGCATCTGGGGCTCGGAAAACCCAAGAGTTATTGTTGAAAAGCCTCTCCATCCTCAACGCGTGACTGTTTGGTGCGGTTTATGGTCCCGCGTGGTCATTGGACCTTACTTTTTCGAAAATGAGGCTGGAGCAACAGTTACGGTCAATGGATTGCGCTATCGAGAGATGATTAATGATTTTTTATGGCCTGAATTGGATGGTATTGATCTGGACAACGTTTACTTTCCACAAGACGGCGCTACGTGCCACACAAGCAACGAAACCATCGATCTTTTATGGGAAAAGTTTCCGGACCGTGTTATCTCTCGAAGAGGTGATCACAATTGGCCACCGAGATCTTGTGATTTAACACCTTGCGACTTCTTCCTTTAGGGCCACGTGAAAGATAAGGTCTACGCCAACAGCCCAACGTCGATTCAAGACCTCAAAGATGAAATTCGTGAGGCTATCGAGGACATAGGGCAGCCACTTTGCGATTTGGTTATGGAAAATTTCATGAAAAGGATATGGTCCTGTAAGCGTGGTCTTGGCGGTCATTTGGCTGATGTTGTGTTTCATTATTAACGGCATACCTTCCTCTTTATAATGAAATAAACATCCGATCATTTATCTCCAAAAATGCCATTTTTCTTTGAATATCAAAATAACACCTCTTATTGGAAAACCCTTTACAATATTTCATGAACAATATGGCAACTCTAACTTTAACATACTTTTCCAGCAATTTCCAAATATTCCTTTTTCTTCGTATGTTGGAAGAAAATTTTAAGTCGAAGTTATTTTCCATACCTAGACATACTCTCATTTTCGATTGAATTTTTCATTTCAAAAACATCCATGGTAAATAATAATTTCTAAAGACATCACCAAGCAACATGATGGTAGCTTAATAGTGTCGTGTCAGGACACACCATCCAAATATACCGAACCCAAACTATCTGAAGATGCTGAGAAGTCCTTTTTTGGATCTGTAGGTACTAAACGATTATTAGAAAGTGTACGTTGTTGTCTTCGTCGTCGTCGTCATTCTGTTAAATGATTCCGAAAACCCAGTTAAGAAAGTCAATGTTTTTAAGGCATGCATCAGTACGAGAGTAGTAGGTATATAAGTGATGGCGATAAAGAAGAAAGAAAATGCATGTTCTTGGTCTTTCTCTGACAACGACGACCGACGACCACAACACTGACATACGCACACCTTAACATCTTGTGTCTCCAAAAACTTTTATAGTGTCTCCTAAGTGACACGACAAAAGACAGATGGACAGTGAACCCAGACAGACTGACAGTTAGACATAAACGGGTTGGGGTAGTTACCTATGGCATAGATGGACTTTAGACTAAAGATGGACAACCAGAGAAATATAAATGCAGGACGAAGGACATTCCAGGCTATAAGAAGCACAGCGAACCAGCTCAAACCCACATAATATGAACTCAACACAGAAAACCCTGTCCGAGGATTTATTGGATTCAGAAGGTTTTTGTAGACAGCAAATATTTCCCACACATACCTATAACCTATACAAAAACGCATCCTAAAGGATATCCATACATGCATATAATTGTGTATCGTCATGATGAGAGCATGAGCAGCTAATGCATTTCACTTTATATTGCAGTCTTGTCAAGAAGCTCCATCAGAATAAAGAAAGTTCAGGGAGATGGGACGAAGCAATATAGTAGTGGCTCAACTTGATATATACATACATACCTACCTATTAGTAAAGAACATCCATCCAAGTCCTTTAAAAGAAAAAGATAAAGAAGGACTGAATATCTTGCAAGATTTTGTGAAAAGTGGATGGACTGTGGTTTGGGGAGAGTCCATCAAATCCATAGTTACGTGTCAATCAAATGGTCTGTGGAGTTAAGTTTTGAATTAGAAAGGACATAAAGGGATAGAAGGTTTGTGGTCTTGAATAAATCTTAATGAAAGCTTGTGATGTTATTTATTTTGAAAATTCCTGATGACCTCATAGGAAACTGAGATGATTATTGTTTAGGGTTGATGTTGAATTGATTTCCCTTAAAAATAATTTAAACCAAAAGATACGATTTGAACTTTTAAAGAACTTGACATAATTTAAAGTTTCCATATAATGGTATAAAACCACAGGAATTTTAAACAACCCTTATTTTAAAATATATTTTACTAAAAATAAACTCACCAGTTTCTCTTGAATTTGTCAAAAAGCGAAAAGAAGGCTTTGGCTGTTGCTTAGAACGCATAATCTATCCTGGGTATATCTCTGACTCAGTATCCATTTACACATGAAATTACTATCGGCATATAGTGATTTTTATGATGGAGAGGGATTGATGATTCTGAAAATAAATTAGCAGGTTTTTATTAAGATTTTCTTAACTGCGAAAGTTGATAGATGTGAGAGAGGCAGAATGTGTTGTTTTTGTAAGAAGAGATTCCTTCGGTAGGGCTTCTTTACAGTTTGTGTAAAGTAGATACTCATTTATTTGATAAGTTTATATTTATGAAGTACCAGAAAGTCTTGTATATTGCAAATACTAATATCATCTTAGCTTCTATAATGTTAGTTCTTATACTACAAAATGGCCTACGGAAGTCTTATAGAAGCTGAAATGTTGGTTGGTTTTTTTTTATTTCACTTGCTCAATTTTTAAGCATGGTAAGAATTTATAGCTTTACTAATTTAAATAGATACTATATTTTGTATATGCTGTAAAAATTCAAATTCCAAAAAGCTTCCATAAAGTTTCCCTACGTCACGTTATATAAATAGGGTTATGTATGATTTGTGAATAAAAAAATATAAGTTTAAGGGCATACAATTATATGCTTATGGAAATATTAATAGAAGTCTAAAGGGAGCAATATTTTTTTAAAAGTCTAATAATGAGTCCAAAGTGTGAACGTCCAACCCTTAAAGAGGCTGCAACGCATTTAGCAAATAGACAAAAATGCTCCAGCCCATAAAACATTGGATCTATTTCCGCGGGAATGGCGCAATATTAGCCAACACAAATTAACGAAGCTTTAACGAATCTAATGTGATTTTATGTAAATTTTTTTATTTATTTAAAGCATAAATTCTTTAAAGTTTCGATAATATTTCGAAAGGGCTTTCAACGTTATACAAACAGGCTGGAATTGTGCAGTGATTAACTGTTAATTTGTTGAACTTTTGTATTAAGCTTACAGCTTAATAACAGTCAAAATAATGTCACTGAAGGCAAATGTCAGGAAATTCGTTTGCTGCTTTTGTTGTTTTTTTCTTTTTGGTGGAGAATAGCTCATTTCGAAATTTGGTCTTTAGTTAGTTCTTAATATTCCATGTGATCAACTTCCCTTAGGAACTAGTAGCTTCGGTAAAGAACAACATTTGTTCCTATTTCGAAAGTCTTAAATGTTTATGTATTTTTAATCTTATTTCTTTGATCAAACTATTTATTGGTAAACCCATTAGCCAACATTGTATATTGGTAGCAAATTATCATTATCTGAAACACTGATTTACAGATGTTGGAAAGTTATGCTTACATCAAATGGTAGAAAATTTCCTTATGCCTAACCATTTGGATTGGATATGTATACAGACTTGACATGGCGACATAAATTTATATCTCAAGCGAAAAATTCACAACAAGGATAGGCTTTAATCATTTCTGCGCTATGCGGTTTCTGGCGGATGACAAATTTATGAAGCCTATGGGATGTGTGTACATGGCGTATTCGTGTCAAACTTGAAATTGATGTTGGATTCAGTTGCATCTACTAACTACCTATATATATATATAAATATCTGCATGTTCATATGTAGAAAAGAAACACAATCTCGTTAAATTGCAGCGATGTATCTCGTCTATAGACTGTGAGCTGTGAGAGAATGGTCAAGGAGAAAAACTGTCTTGAAATTATTGTATCTTTTAGCTCGATACAGCTACACCACCAAAAACATTCGTCGTCTATGTCGACGACGACTGGCACACTGGCCTCTGTTAAGCCATCTCTAGTACATCAACATCACACAATACTGCAAGCGTCAAGATATCAACGATCAGTTGCAACTTGCTACGGCAGCGATATATAAGTAGGTATCACCAGAAAGCAAGCCTCTTTAAGCGCATTTGTGTGCGCCTAAATTATCTTTAAAATGCTTGGCTTGTTCAGTATTCAGTAGGCAACATGCAATGCTCGATGTATGGCTAAGATAGATTTTCTTTTCTGTGTGTTTTTTTGCAAGTGTTTTTAATTGAAATTAGCAAATAACCGTCAATTTATGATCACAGTTAGAGATAAGTAATATGCACAGGAATTCCAATTAAATTGATGATTAAATTTTCGAAATGATTTTTCTCTTTTTTTCTGTTAGCACTAGCTACGCTATGTTGGAATTTTTCATCTGTCAGTATAAGTCAAAGCTGTTGGTTGGACTGAGCTAACTACTACTAAACGTGTTCATTATTGCCATTTGTCCACTAAAAATATTTATAAAGGCTTGAAGTTTATTAAAATCTAATAACACATTCGTATTGTTGCCTTGCAGTTTAAAATATCACCAGTAAGATTGAATTCAGGTAAACGATGCATTTGAAATAAGTTCGGAGAAAGTAGAAGAGGTAGGCTTCGAACATTTATCGATTTGGCATTTTAGCTGTAAACCCATTCAGTAACACTTGACTAAAAAAAAATACTTTGACAACTTATCAGTATTTATTTCTTTATTCTGTGTTCCTCAAGGTAGCAATTTATGTACATTACTTTTTATTATTGTTTTGCTTGTATTATTACAATAAGCGCTATATCAATAAGCTTTAGAAAAAGAATATTTGATGCAACTAGTAGTTGTTTTTGCATTGCAATCAAAAATAATAAAAAGTAAAGGACACAAATGCTTACCTTGCGGAACACCATAATATAAAAACTGAGAAAAGATAATCAAGAAGCTTAATTAGATAAAATATTATAATCAAGCTTTAATATTTAATGCAGGCATTCCCTCGGTAATACTACAGAGTTGTAAACACCCACGAAATGCCAATATGGACCCCAATATCTCAGTACGTACGAGGATTGTGCGATAAGTACCTACTGCCAGTATCGCAAGAGAGATTTACTATCGTGTATTACATTCTCTAAGACGGCTACTGTCAAAATTTCAGCCACGTGTGGAAACCAGCTTGTCCGCGAAATTTTGAAAAATGGAAGAAGAGTAAATATCAGTCGGTGATTCAATTCTTGATTTTGGAAGGGAAATCGGGCAGCGAAATCAAAGAGCACTTGGATGCTGTGTGCGGTGACTCTTCTTCTTCTATGGCAACCGTCAAAAATTGGTATAACGAAGTCAACCTGGTCGCACATCGATTTTTGATGAACCCCGCCCAGGTGCCCCACAACTGGCTACCACGGAGAATAGCGTGGCAAAAATCCACAATAACGTATTAGCAGATCGCCAATTCAAAGTGCGCAAGATAGCTGAAACAGTAGGTGTCTCGAAAGACCGCGTGAGTCATATCCTTCATGAAATTTTTTGCATGAAAAAGCTGTCGGCACGATGGGTGCCGCTTTGGCTAACTCCGGATAAAAAACGCAACCGTGAGAACACTTCAGAGCTGTGTTTGAAATTGTTTAAGGTCAATCCGAAGGAGTTTCTGCGTCGTTTCGTGACTCGACGAAACATGGATCCACTGGTACACACTAGAAACCAAGGAATAGTCGAAACAGTGGACTTCACCCGGTGAACGTGGTCCAAAGAAGGTGCAAACTGACCAATCGGAAAGGTGTTGGGCACCGTTTTCCGCGATTCACAAGGTGTGATCTGCATCGACTACCTGGAAAAGGGCAAAACGATCACAGCGCTTTATACTATGCCGAATTATTGTCTCCTTTCGTCGCCGATATGAAAAAAAACGGCCTAATTTGGCGAAGTAAAAGTGCTCTTTCACCATGACAACGCACCGGTTTACACCTATGACGTCGCCATGGCCAAATTTGTCGAATTGCACTACGAACTGCTGCCTCATCCATCGTACTCTCCAGATTTGCCCCCGTGCGACTGTTTTTTGTTTCCAAACTTAAAAAAATCACTCGCCGGGCAGAAATAATTACTTACTGAAAGACATTAACCCCAGTATTAGCTTCCATAAGGTTTCGGTAGGGCCTTTTCAAAGCTAAAAACCTCTTTCGAGAGTGAAATGTTAGAATTAAAACACCTTGGTTATTGGCTATTCACTTAATCTTAAACTTTTCATCGAAATCCCCTCTTATCGATTCTTTTTTTTTTTACTGAACTTTGTTACACCCATCCACGTCTACGTTTGATTGCATCCATCTTAGCAGAATTTTCAAAGTTTTTATTTCCTGTCACTTATCAGGTCCTCCGCGCGCTCCACCCGCACACGCCTTAACCTTTTCATATTTATTTACTCAACTGCCCCAAGTTGATCTCATCGTGGATAAGAGGACGGCGACGTGTCGAGGAAGACGATGCGATGGGTCAGTCTAATGGCTCGAGTCCATTATCTCGTCATGTTTGTTAGAAAATTTAATTACTCCTATTAAACTGTATTTTTTACGTTGTCGTCGTTTACGTAGTCGTCGTTGGTCGTCCTTTTCGTATATACATACAACCCATAAGCAAACTTGTGTATTTTTCGCCTTTCACCCACTCCTCTTCTATTATTTATTGCCGCGGCAAACTCCGTAATCGGTGGGTGGTGACGGGCGGATGTGTCTTATTATCATAATTTTTCGTTATTGCTCTATTTTTTTCATCACTCTTTTACACTCAGCTTCATTTTGGACATCAACTCTTGTAGGGTAGCATCTTTTTTTTTTTTTTGTATAGCCTTAAGTATTGGTCCGGTCCTTCGTGGAACATAAACATGTCTCACTCAACTCAAAACCAACCCCATGGGGAAATCAGAATTCTTTTCTACATACATATAATCAAGTGTCAGTTGGAGCCTGGGTCTGGGGGTCCGGGTACGGGGCAAGCCGGAAAATGACAGCCTCTTGGCGTGATGAGATTCAAAGTGCTTACTATCCTCTATCATCCTACTATACATTCCCTTCTCCCTACAGCCATTGAACCGTGCGGAGCGTCGTATGTGGAAGATAAAAAAAATGGAGCATTTTTATTGTTTGACTATAAAATGAAAACTGAATTTAAAAATTTGTCACACGGCCTCAAAATCAAATCAATCTATAATTTTTTTGTTTGTCTTGTATCCCTCATAGCAATATTTACGTTTTAACAGCAAATGGAATTTTGTCATTAATTTTTTTTTAATTATTTTAATAATGTCGCCGGGTGCCATATCGCACAACATATTGTTGTGGATAATTATATTAATCGGAATTATCACATCAATGTGTACATGAATGTTGTCTGTCTATTAAAGTCAATATAATGATTGTCAAATGGGCTTGTTCAGTAATCAGTTAAAGTTAATTGAATTGAAATTATGAGTGAAAACGAACTTTTTTTTTTATTATACATACTTACATTGGACATTAAGTAAAGATACATTATGTCGAAGGCAGTGTGAGCTAAATTGGTAAGGATATATATTTAGTCACTAGACGGAGTACTCTAATATCGAAACCGTGTAAGAACCTACAAGCTTCAATGAAGGTAAATTAAATTTGTTAGAATAGAACGCCAAAATTTAGTTGATTGAATCCATGTTAAATATTGGAGACAACCATTGAAACTGTTTCGGTTGTGCAGAGTTACTTTTATTCATTACCTATATCATTCTTGATAAAAACTCCACATTCAGATATTATCATTAATTAGAACACTCTGTTAGAAAGTTGGCCAGCTAGACATTGGTTTAATAGTTGGACATGATCACACTAGGGCTGGCAACGAGAGGAGACCAGGCTTAGGTCTCGTCAAAATCGAAAATCGGTATTGGTCTCATCCTTAGTCTTGGTTTCTTTCATGTGTTTTGGTAGTAAAAAGATGTACGAGTAAGATAAGACGCGTGTTCAGATTGAAAAGATAGAGTACGGTATCTCAGCAGTTTGTTGGTAAGAAAAATGCGGGCTGTGGAGCAAATAATAAAATCGGAAAAAATTCAAATTTTCTGAGGAAAAATTTGAATTTTGTAGAGTTTTTTAATCCATTTAAATCGGTACCAAAATACGGTCTCTTCTGGGTCATGGCTTGTACTCGTCTCGGGTGCTTTTAAAGTATTCTCTTCTCGGTGCCAGCCCTAGATTTAACGATCAAAGTACTCATTTACTCACATACACTTGTCAATCGCATTATTTCGAACTTAAGAGAGAAGCAAATAGTGAAATCACTTTCTCAACTAAGAACTAACCAATAAATTTCCGGTTTTAAGGTTATACTGTCTGATTTAAATAGAAGGTGACTGATATTTTTAATATTGGACTAGTTCAATAGAGCTTTTTCAGAAAAGCTTTTCTAAAATGTTTTTAACGATTTTGATCAAACTTTATGTCTTAATTTCCGAAATTCGTTTTTAACTGGTTTTTATTTTTTTTTTCATGAAATTGTTATAGAGCATTATTTGATTAGATACGCTTTTTGAAAATTTCTCTTAACTAATGAGAACAATGTGATTTACGGCCCATTTTTACCATTCTTCTACCAGTCTAAAAACAAAATTTTAAAATTAATAAATACAAATATTATTAGTCATGAAAAAACTAATACCTTACTTCTCTTAATTTAAGACCACGAATAAGAGTATTATTATTATACAACTATTTCTTTGTAAAGCGAAAATTAACAAAGGTAATCATTAAAGTGACAATAAATCAAAAGCAACGGCTGGGTGCACGTAAACCAGTAACAAGAGGATACAAGAGTGGTGCGACATATTTTGTAAGTCATTTTAGTAACACTAGTTTTACTCTTTCTTGAGAAAATTAAAGCGTTCAAACATTTTCGCACCTATTATTTTGCACACCACTGTATGTATGTATGTACATTGTACATTTTGGTCCCAAAAAAATCAAATAAAATGTTTTTTTCAAAAAACCAAACATTTTCTGTATTAAAAAATTAAGTAAAAAATGAACTTGATTATTTTTAGCTGTTATTCTAAGAATCTTGTACTTGAGATGTGATTGAACATAAAAAACTATAAAAGAAAGTGAAATACTGAATAGCAGATTTAAAAATCTTTCTTAGCTTCGAGGAATTTAAAAAAAAAAAAACGAAGTGTAACTTTTTGTTAAGAAATAAAATTCACAACTGAATTGCACGTACTTGCTCTTATGTTCGATCACATCGTATGCACAAGAATCTAAGCAGAAACAGCTAAATATATTTTTAAAGTACCTGATTTTTTATAAACAAAAAGTCTTTAAATTTTTTTACAAATTCCTGTTTACCAGAAAGTCGAAAATCAACTAAATGATTGTATAGAATGTCCCTTTAATAACAAAATATTTAAAGAAATGTTTGGGCTAAAATTTAGACCAGATATACCTAAAGTAGTGCACACACTTTTTTTTATCAAAATCTTTATAGTCATTTTTGAGATAATTAAGATGGTGGAAAAAATGTATTGAAAGAACCGTTATACCAAGTTTGAAAGAAATCGTCTTAGTCGCTTAGACAGACTAGACATACTTGCGAGACCCACTTTTTGTTCATTATCTATCATCGCAATTAATGTAAAGTTTGATTAAAATCTAAAGTTCGATTTTTTTTCCAAATGCAAAACTTCCGCTATATTATTTATATGTATGCAAGTAAAAATGGAGACTTTTCCAATTGATTTGGTACAAATATAAATTTTGCCTGTCCAATTGTGGAATTAATGCCAATTAAAAGCAGAACAAAAATGTTCTCTTTTCACCCCCTTATGGCTGAAACGCCCCATCTCTTGAACTATAAATCTAGACAAGAAGTGCTAGAAAAATATATTACACGGGATAACCTCGAAAATGACCTTCAAGAAAGAAATGTAAGAAAACCTACATATTTCTAACAGATGACAAAATGATATTAATTCGTTTGAAAACTTCTAATGTATAAAAGCAATTAAGTTTGTGATCTGCCCCGTCTTCCTAATGCCTGCAAAACCAAAGCAATAACAAAAATAAATTAATCAACAACCATGATCTGACAATAAAGCAAAAAAAAAAAATATAATAATGATATGACGATTTATGAGTTTTCAAGATCTCGACTGTCATCGGCCCGGCATAGACATCTCCTAAGTGAAAATGATCTCACAATCTACCATCACAGCCAAGCCAATATTCAAATTCCATTCTATTTTCGCTTTATTGCTCACAAATCATAATCTAAATTAATTTTCCTCACAGTTTTTCCCAATGACATCGTCAATCATTCATTCATTTCATTTTTATTTTTATATTTTGTTTCTTTGGTTTTCTTCTTCTTATTTTCCAATTTTATTTATGAATTTTAATTTTCCAACATTGATTGCAACCGTCAACTTCCACATCCTCCATGCAAATTCATTAGATATAATGTAAAACGCTCTCTCGCTCTTTCTCGTGACTATCTTGTTGCAGATCTAATGCCACAGAGTGGTGCAGAGCTTCTATTTAAACCGCTGACTGGCTGCTGGCGCTCGCTGACTGCTGCTCGATCTATGGTTGCAGCACTTTTTAGTAACAACCAACGATCAATGCAGGCAGATTTTTGCGTCCGCCAATTTGCCGCCAAACTGCGCAATCTGCAGCAGTACCCTGCCCAGGGCCGGCAACACCCCATCCCTCCGCCAGCCCAGGGATTTGACAGCATTGCCTCATGAGAAAAATGACTCAATCATTTAGCAAAAACACACTGCTAGTGTCTCTCTGGTTTGGTGTCGTTGTCTATAAGTCGTCGTCGTCGTAGTCGTCTGTCAGGTTGACATTTCGCCTTGCCAGCAGAGAGCGTGTTGTAAATTTGTGTGCAACAGCGAACAGCATTCACCTGCGGGTAATTAATTTCATTCGAAAGATTATTGACGGTGAACGAAAAACCGCACTCTCGCTCAGTCTGGTCGGTCGTTCGTCGATGTCGTTGTCGTCGGAGGAAAAAGCATTGACGCCATCGTCCCGCACGTTTCGTTGCCTGCAGCAGCGAGCGGCCCCGCTTGTGGCCGGCCGCTTTACAACGCTCGATTATGACATGTGGTTTTTATTTATTTGGTTGTTATTTTATATTTAATTCGCGTCCCGAAAAACAACTTGAGCAACTTAACCCCTTGTTCGTTTCCCACCCACATGTGACTGTGACTATATACAAATGTACATGCTTGAGATGAATTGCTTTGGCGTTGTGGCAGCTTTATGACATTTTGTGAAAAATAATCGCCGCCAACAGCGACAACGACAACGATGAATACGACGACAATGACTGCGATGAAGTCGATGGCAAACAACCACATCTAAGTTTTTTTTTTATTATTAGCTCTTCCCCCGCTGCCGCTTAAATCATTTAATCAATCACAGAAGTGCATCTATATTTGAAAAATGCATTGGGAATTGTTGTATTTTATTTATGTATTCCAAGAGAAATTCAGATATTGATTGGGATTTTATTTTGAAATGGATGAGTCAGTTTGACGGTGCTTCGGAAAAATTAGTTTAGGTTAAGGGTTTTTTAAATAAAAACTTTAAAAAAATGAAAATATCCTTTCGAATGAGATTCACTTATTTCTAGAAGCAAACTGAAGAGGGGCTCCTCCGATAATAGAGCTGTACCGTACTATACTTTAATATTTGCAAATAGCGTCAAATTCCATTTGGCTTTGGCATACTTGGAAATATTCTTTTCTTACCAGCAGTGCCAATTTTATCATCCTTCTTCTGATCGTCCTGCACCAAATAAGCGTGGTCGAAAAATTGAGCACTTTGCTGACCAATTCGTGCAAACTACGTTCACTACAATTATTGTTGCAAGAAGTGGTCTGCTTCCGTTGGCCGAGAACTTTTCACCTACAGACATATATTACCAGTTTTCTTTTCTGCAAGTTGTTGAAAAAAGTTCAAAAATTGTTGGTTCCAGCATGCCCAGCGATGATGCCGATTTCTAAATACCAATTTCCAGCCACGTGTGATCTCCATTTGGTTATTTGAACTGGTCGGCTAATGGTACCAGACATCATGCTTTGGGGCTTTTTGAAATGTCTCATTTACCAGAGCAAACATTGCAAGTTTTGACAGTCAAAATGCCGAACAACAAGTTCAAGTGTTCCTGAAATTAGGTGGTGGTCCTTTGACTGATATTATTTATATGTTGAACTTTTTTTTATTTTTGATTTTAAGCCTATTCCACCAAATATTCCTACTTAAGGGGACATGGCACTAACAGTGATCCCAACAAGGTAAAGCTGGAAGGAAAAACGGGTCATCAACAAAAATCATGTTTCGGTCTTTACGGACGATCTAAGTCAGAAATGGATTAGGCTTAGGAATCTATTCAGAAAATGCTCGCTTAAGCAAATCATACAGACTTCCAAATTATTGCTCAGTATTTCAGGCGGAGGTTCTCGCAATAAATGAGGTCCCTAAGCATCTCTCTGCATTGAAACTGGTCAACAGAAACATAGACATTTTCTTAAAAAACCCTAGTGACAATCAAACCCATTTCCCCAATCGTCACAAAGTCAAAACTAGTAGATCGCTGCCGCAACGATTTAAGATTGCTTAGCGAATCGAACATAGTAAACCTAATCTGGGTCCCAGGACATGGTGAAATACAAGGTAATGAAACCGCAGAAGAACTGCCCAAAACCTGGTGATCACTTAAACCGAACCAAATTGTTTCCGGGATATTTGTGCCACTGGAGCAAGAGAATTTTAGAATCCAACAAATTTTCCTCGAAATTGCAAACGACAGATGGTCAGGTATCCACAGTTTTCTTCCTTAAACTTCCCCTTTCCTACCCAAGGGACAGCAATGGATCCATTGAGATCCGAGTGAGGTTAGGCGGCTTGCCGTTTCACCACCCTTTCTAATCTAACTTAACCTAAGGGGGTCAATTACATGAAAGCCAAAAATCCTCCAAGATAATATTTTGACATCTGAAATTTGCTAGAAAATTGTGGGTGCTTACAGACTGACCCAACAGCAATTAAACGTGCGTGAAAGAAAGTAAGTAAAAACTGTTTCATCCAGCAGAGTTATATCAAAAATTGTAACTTGCTGTGGTAAAGGGCCTATAATTCTTAAAGCCGACACAAACTACTGAGATACTATAAAGAGAATTAGGCAGAGTACGTCATTATAAAAAAAAAAAATACGTCATTGTGAAAAACTTCTTCGATGAGTTAAAAGAACTTTCGGACTTTTCAGGCAATAGCCTGTTGAACTTTAACAATGTGGAAATATATAATAAATATACAATGTTAACATAAATAGTGGAGTATCAACACTCCAATGGAGCACATTGGATCGCTACATTGATCTAAGAATGACGATAACAATTCAAACTGTTAACCAATCAACTTGTCCACTGACCGATGAGCGGTTGATTATTTCGAACCAACCTATAAATCTGAAAAGAAATCTTCTACGGACTCCAGGCTAGTAGCTTCCGATAACGCTAGAATATGTATAATTTCGATATTCCGCGCAAAATTTTCCAAACTCGTTCAGCTTTAAATCGTTGGATGGTTCGGATGACAACTAAGATATCAGCTTCTATAAGACCTTACCGAAACTTTATAGAAGCTGAAATGTTAGTAGACTGATAGTTACTGGTGCTCACCAGCTGTCTCGCCACTATTAGGAAAGGCTTTGCAGTCTACCCCCGGGTGTGTTTTTATTCAAAACACCATTGCAATATTATTTTACAGGAACAGTTATAGCTTAGGATATGTGTTTTGGATATTCATATCTTTGGATGAATCACAGTTTTCCCTTATCTCCTGTCCTGTTTCAATTCTGACTTCCACTACTTCACGTTATTGCTCCATGACCAACTTACTACCCAAACGAATACTACTAGCCTATACTTTTTTTGTCTGGTTTGATTTTGACCTAGTAGTATCCCTGATTGTGAGGGTAAGTTTAAACTTCTGTTAAAACCACGGCGATTTAACTTTTTTCAAACCTCTTCCTTCTCTGTTTGTGTGTCAGAACCTTGACGTTTCAATCACTTTACTTTTTTTATTCTTAAAAAAAAAAAAAGAATCTGTATCTCCTTTGAGAGCCATCTGTCAATGTGTCTGAAAAAATTAAACATTTCGTCCGTTCGCAATTTGTCTATAACAACAACAACCCCAACTCCCGAACAGACATCACATATCAAACATATGAATGTGAAAAAATCAAATACGTAGCCATTTCTCATCTTAAAAAATTCTCACCACATCGCCAGCATTTTATTTATCCTTTATTTTATTTTATTTTATTTTTTTTTTGAACATTGTCTTCTTGCAAACATCAACATTTATTGATGCTAGCACATTCATCATAGCTGGATCGTAGAGGATGGATACCAAGAACTTGGCCATCACCGCATTGGAAAATCCTTTCATCAAAAATCTCAAGAAGAAGAAGATGTGAATCCAAATAGATTACCTATCCCTATAGGAAGTCAGAGCAGAAGCAACATTAGGATCAGGATCTTAATGTCCAGGATGCACATTCGTTGCCATCATCATCATCATCACCATCAACCATCAACATCGCACCTCCTTGTACCCGAATGGGTGGGTGGTTTTCGTAAAAACTGTTTTTTGAGTGATATCCAAGGAGACGTCCATTGCATGAGAGTTTCCATAATATTAGTTGAGGCAACATATCAATATGCTTTGCTCCTTCCATTTCGAAGAACGAGGACGATGCCGCCGACATTCGACAGATTGAAGCCAGGAGACGAACCTGATGTGTTTCTTATATGGCTGCTAAGGTCATAGAAAGTATGGAAGTTTCGTTTTCGTCTCAGACGGTGAGTGAGTGAAATATCCTTGCTGTAAGGATATTCTTGCACACAAAAATCCAATCCATCCATCCATCTCTCTATCTATCTAAAAGCGCCGCTGCCTTCCCGCCATCTCCCAATCATTGAGGATATATTTTATAACACACGTATGACGTTCGATGAGGCACATAAGAGAAGAAAGGTCCTTGCCGCGCTGCTGCTTGGTCGGTCCTTTCTTGCATAAAGGATTTTATGTCTTCGTTTGATGGCGATGGGTGTTGCTGCCGATACTAATACCAATACCACCTTCTTCGTCTTCGACGGTAGGTCGGTTGGTTGGTCCTACTATGTGCGCCCATTTTGCACCTTATTTATGGATTGTATTTATCATTTTTGAAATATTGATAGGATATAAATCGTAAAAATATGGCTGTGTGTGTCTGATTAGTGACTATAGACGTTGAGATGGTGTTGCCAGGTCCGACCATCTCATCGTCGCCATTCTTCCGCTATATCATTCCCAGTCTCAGTCTCTGTCCCAGTCCAGTTTAGGAGCAATAGAGTTTTCAAAACCAGCCGGAAGCAATGCATGAGGCTAAGATGGATTGCAAAAGATGGTCGTCGTTGTCGACATCGACGGCATAGTTCGCTTCCAAGAAGAAACACTATAAAGCAGCAACACATACTACTCATGTATTCATATACATATCTATGTAGTAGAGGTACCTAAAAGTTTAGATGCAAGAAAGAGGTAGCTAGCGAGCTTTTTGGCATATGACGAATTGAAGACTATTATAGAAAAGGTGCGGAGAGGGAAACGGTGGTGATGATTATGATGGCAAAGGCTTTAAAAAATATATAAATGTACATCTTTTCTTGCACATATTCTATACAGTTTCCGGCCGGTGTGGCTCGGAGCGATTTTGATATATTTTTATTCTTTAATTTTATTTTTCACATTTCACTGATGCACTGAGAAAAATAATTTCGTATTTCATAAATTAGGTTGAGTCAGAGAAAAATAAATCCTTTGAAAGGTTTTCCACGGGAAACATGTTAAATGGTATATGTTTTCAGAAAAATCAGGGTAAAAAGAGCCCAACTAACAATTCAGCTTAGATAAAGCTTCGGTATTTAAGCTTCGATAAAAGATTACCGAAACCTTATAGAAGCTAAAACCGTTATTTAATAGGTTTGTTACTGGGAATTAATAAATTTATGAATTACACAAGTAATTCTCGTTTAAAAATTCTTGTTTAAATAATGCAGGCAGCATGTTGTTAATTTTAAACAGATACATAATCGAATCAAACAGAACTATATATATTTCAAGCAAAAAGAAATTAACAATTATTTCTAAAAATCTTATTACGAGAAATTGTTTATTTTTCTCTCAGTGCATATCTCCTCCATCTTCGTTTTTGGCAATTTATTTCGATTGAGCTGTGTGTGTGTATGTGTGTGTTCCGAGACTGGAGACATATTTTGAGAAATTTATCAAATTCTGATGCAGGCGGTGAATGAAAGGGTGATGTTTCATAATTCGGCTTGAATCGAATTATGGACATGTGCATGGAAGTGATTTATCATAGAACAGGAGGCGATTTGACATTGATTTTTTTTCTTGTCTGATCAATTTAATTCGATATATCAATGACTAAAAGATAAATCAATTGTATAGAATAAGAGATATGTACCCTCAAGGTATCCTTAGAAATTTTCACAAGGCTTTCTAACTTCTACTGTGTTACACTCTAAATTAATGATGGAAAGAAAAGAAATTTAAGAAAATAATGATTTTCGGGATAAAATGAGACTATTTTGCTGGAAATCCATTCAGAACTTGTGGAAGTTCTGGAGAATCCCGAAAAAGGAATTCCGTCAAATATAAATAATATAACTACAATTAGTTATATTATTTACGTTTTGAACTTACAGTAATTTTACTTAAAACAAATATAAATCTGAGGCTAGGCGACAACTCTCATTAAATTTGCATAATCTTCATGACAAGAAGATGTGAATTATATACGGAATGATGATTTTACTTGACTAATCGGAAACTGCATGACTGTGTTGATGTCTGAGCTTATTGTTGCAGTATAACATATTACTGAGGGTTGGCGTCTATACTAGTTACTTGTCGGGTTGAAGTATGTGCTTAGATAAAACAGTAGCGGATGGAAGTTGCGCTTGAATATGAATTTTCAAAAAAAAAAAACTTATGGTCGGAATGCCAGTTGGCCAATGTTGGAGTGATGGTGGTTTGGTAAAAGCAAATGCATATCTTCTTTAAAAATGGAGAAAACTCTAATAAGAAAACTACCACAAAGATGAAGACTAAGGATCAAAAAGGTTTTTGCATTTCTAGACGAATGTCTTGCGGCTATGATGCCAGAATATTTTATCCTCCACTCCTAATTCAACAACAAAAAATCATGAGTCGATGAGATTCGAGTTGTTTATACTTCCCGCATAGTCTTATAATTATTCATGACAAATTGTATAGTGTGAACTGATAAAATAGCGAATGAAATTTTTATATTTTGACGTTGAATTGGTCGAACTGTTTTTTATGCAAATGAGAACAATGTATTGGGATCTTATGGGAATCTGGCAAGGAATTTTATTTCCCTCTTAATATTTTATTTCCTCACATTTGTTTGTTGCGATCGTGGGCGTCCCCTAGAAAAAATGTTCCTCGAACAAAAACTCGTATATGGAATGACAGCGAAATTCCCCTGGACAGTTTATTCCCGATTTACCCATACATTCCGAAGAAAACTTTCGACCATCATTCACGGTGCCTATATGTTCGAAGTATCTAACCATTTCCAAGGAAATTTTTGTTCACGATAACCCTCATTACAGCTGATTGTTAAGAACTTGGTTAATAGCAGGGCTCCACCGGGCAATTTCCCTGCTACCCGCTGGTTCTGTGCGCAGCTGAGGGGCACAATAGATCTTTTATGCCGTTTACCTTTTTGGGTAAAACTGACAAAACTAATAAGAAAGTTGCCAGTTTGCATATACCTCTTTGACCAATTGAATATCTGAAATTCTCCCAAATGTGTGTCTCCTAACGGGCGTTGAACCTGCCATTTCTATCAGAAGCCCACGTTACTTTCACAAAACCTTTTAATTCCCATAGCCACTTTAAAGAACGCCGACCGACGCGACGCATTGTTAACCCATCATCCTACCTTCTCCTTCAATCACGAAAAATACCCAAATATCTACACAGTATCTATGGACCATATAGTTTGATTATAGGTATCTATACTCGTACTAAGGTATAGAGGCAACTCTAGTTATCACCATTTGACATCGAATCTATCATCATTGCGATTCAAGCGTAAATTTCAAATCCATTCATGCGTCTAATGGCGAACATCCGGATATTATGTCATCGTTATCATCATGTCACGAGAGATTGTGTGATGGTTTGGTTTATACAAGCCGTTATTGCTCTGATGGTGAAGTTATTGTTCTTTCCATCAGCTATCCCGCATTTTGATGGACAATTTGTATATGTACATTATGTTTGTTACGTTTCTATATATGTATTGGGAGACTGAACTAAACGCACCCCTATATCCTTATGTATAGTATAAATAGAGCTGGAGATTAACGGTACACAAACACATTTATTAAACCAACGCAGACATGCCGCGTCGCCCACCATTTGCTCTATGATGCTGACTTTGTTCAAATATTTATTTATATTTTTGAATAATTATAATTTCCTCCGACATGACATCAGCAGCAGAGATGGACTCATTGTGCCACACGACACGCACGCACGAACCTACCCATAAAGCTAAAGAGATATAGGAATCCTTTTTGTGTCCCACACAATGACCATCATCATCATCATCAACAAAAACAACACTACCATATAGTTAGGCTGCCCCCGCTTTATGATTGACAGGAGATCATTGTTGGGATGGACATTTAGAATGCCCGATCGATAAGTGCATATTACACGCCAGGACACACATCACAGGACAATATGGATAACCAGAACCGAACAACATATACAGCGACACACATCAAATACGCATCACTTTACGTTTTCGTTCGTTTTCAGACAAATGTCACACGCTTGATGGTGATGGTGATGATGATGATGATGGGCATGATGGAGTTGATGGAGATGAGCATGAGACGAGGATTCTGATGTGTGATTATGACGAGGACATTTCTCGATTATAAATCCTTGAAAGGTGGGTGGTTTTGGCAGTTTGGCAGGGCTCTGGTTTATTTGGTTGGTTAGGTGATGTTGGTTATGATGGGCAACAATCCATCATTTTTCAGTAAAACACATCAAACATTGATGTTGGATTAGATGTGACAATTGGTCTGGCAGCAGTAACAGTTTGTTTGTGTGCGTGTATTCGAGTTTGTTCTGTGGATGAAATTTAGTCCAGTTCCAGTTTTATGTCAGTTTGAATGATTGCCAGAGCCGAATGAGCTGACATATTCCTTCTATTGTACAATATTCATACCTACTACTGCAATATATGCCAAATGATTAATAGTCATCATATGCAGCGACAGTTGTGTTAATGATTGTGATGATGATTTAAAGGATTGAGAACGTATTGTAGGACAATATTATATAGCAACGATGATTAGTGGAATGTGGGTTAATGGTGATGATGTGTTTGTTGTAATGGTCGTAGTGTCCTTTCAATTATCATTATGGTGGAATAATAATATCCACTACTCTCGGTACTGGTGGCGCAAGGGTTCAGGGTGATGTTGGTTCAAGAATCATTTCTGAGTCTCTCGATATCTCAAGGTCATTTCGGTTACCCGACTGATGTCTTTCGAACTGTATTACTTGTAGTCAGGCGAGCATGCAAGTTACTCAAAAAAGAGTCCAACTAGAACCGGAATACGATTATTGTCACAGACAGGCAAGTAGCTGTTAAAGCCATTGTTTCAACTTTAATTTGGTCCAAACTGTTGCAGCAATGCCAAATGCAATTAATAGTCTGAACATTAAACTTAGCATTGACCTTAGTGCCACTCACATCTGGGTAACGGCATTAAGCAAAATGAACTTGCGATAGAGTTCTGGAATGTACTATTCGCTCAATTTTTCCTAACCCATAAAACCGTCGGGGGCTTAACTAACTGCATTTTATCTATGAAGATTTGACCCACCTGTAATTAATTTCGAGCAATTCGACTGTTACGCAGACCTAGTCACAACATAATTAGGACCGGTAGAGCGTTTGACATAAAACTCATATCCAGTTGTATAAATGTTTAATCCTTGGTCTAGTAGTTTACCTCCCGACTTTGCCGGATTAACTGACGGTCAACGATTGTTTAATCATGTTTTGGCTTTAATAACTTACTTCAACCTTAATCCATCGTTGAACTTACGTTTATTTTCGGATCCGAAGTCAGCAGTTAACACTCCTAAACCACGGAAAAATATTTGGCCAATGTTTTTTCAACTGGCCCCACTGTCAGGGGTGTGGAGACCAGCAAGATAAAGAAACATTTATTCATTTTTTTGCATATGCTATTCATTGGCCAAAATCTTAGCACAACCATTCAGAAGTGTATTTTATGACGTTATTACGTTATTCTGCGAGAACAGTCGGTCGGTGGTCTGACGTACTCGGGGAATAGTAGGTAAATGGGCTTTTCACATCAATGTAGCACTGTATCTAATAGTTCCTGCATAAATAAGTTTCATCTATAAAGCTACCACGAATTCTACCAAAAAATAACGGTTTTGTTGCATTTTTTATAGAGTAAGGTTTCGGTAAGTCTTTTTAGTTGTTATAAGACCTTATCGAAACATTATGGAACCTTAAATGTTAGTCCAGAAATTCCAACGCTCAGAGAAACGTCTCAATTCGGTCAGTATAACCTTAGTTGAGACAGAATTCAGAAAGTCTTTAGTCTATTTTATGAGCTCGAAAAATAAAATATTATACATATATTTAAAATCCAATGGACCTTCTCCGCCGCCAGGCTATTGGCTCAGATGCACAGTGGAGTATTACTATCGAAGCTATAACGAAGCGCAATTTGGGAATAATTGGATAAATCTGACAGTCATCGGTAAGATGCAGTGTATATTTCTCCTGGGGATCAAAGACGCTGGACGAAAAAATTCCCACAAAACTGAATTTCGGTAGAGATCTGTATTTGATTGTCCTAAACATTTCCTCAAAAATTCGGAAGATTTTGACCTAGGCTAAAATTATTTCCTGGACTGTCAAAGTATAAATTAAGATCAGCCAACCTTCTTACAGGCTCCTGAATTTACTACTCAAAATTTATCATAATCAATGTCATAAACCCATAAAAAACGTAAAGTATGTAGGTACATAATTTGCCATTCGTGTAAATTCGACATAACTATGTATTTTTTCATCACACAAATACTGGTTAATTAATAAAATTAAAAGCAAAGATAAAAATATTGCAACAACACCGAATAAATTATGATAATTTGACGACTCAGGAGCAAAATTATGGAAATTTGAATCACCGTCTGCATCACAAATAAAATTCGTCAAAAACCTTCAAACAAAGAACATCAATCAGAAATATTGTCCAAACCACAAATTTACCGGACTAAAATTGTTCAAAACAATATCAATCAGTTACTCTAGCTCTTCAAGTGTCAGTCTTCATCGTTCAGACGACGCAACGAGGAACTTTCAATATCAATTAACCCTCATGGCATTTCCAAGTCAGAACATCCGACGATTTTTTTTTTTTTTTTTTTTTTGTAATCAACCACCTTTTTTCATAATGATGATGGCAAGACAGAGAAATTGCAATTCCAAATGCAACCTAAGAATAACTGTGCTAACTTTATCTGCTGTAACCACACAGCACACAACCTCCCTCTACCCCAGTCCGTCGTCGCGTAATAGTTATTTTGTCACCGGGAATGGAGAGCATAAGTTCTACCCCCAAAATGCAATATCTTTCGAACAGTGCTGTGCTGATGTCTTTCAGCTTTTTTTTGTCTTATCCGACAGTCTTCATGTCACCTGTCAGTTGCTGAACTTCACTGTCTCAGTCAGTCTGACATTTCAGTCGCTCATTCAATAGTTTTCCGACATTCGAAAGTGGGTATACAGACATATAGTAGTTGGTACCTATAGTGCTTTTGGGATAGGTAGGATAGTGTGAGTAAAATTGCATTTGAAATTGTCAATGTCAACTGCATCGTCGTCGTCAGTGTCAGTCATGCTCTGTTTTTGTCTCTTTCCCTATGTTTGGTCTGTAGGTACTTTTAAATAAATTTTACAATACAAAAAAAAGTAAGTACTCACGTACCAATTGGAAGCTTTTTTTTCCACCCAGTAATGACAAACATATGTACATATAACGTAGGAACATTATTTGACTGACGTCAAAAGCAGAAGCAGTAGCAGCAACTACAGAACATAACTACTTCCTTCCAAGAATGTGTCACACGTTGACGTCCTGCAACTGACAGCAAAGTGAACAGTGCTTTTTTCCTCTCTTTCATTTTGTTGTATTTCTTGCTTCAAAAAAGAAGGTCGAATAGAGCTTTTGAATTTTTATAACGAATTTTCTGAGTCAGCATGGCCAGAGCCAGTGCCAGCTTTGCTGTCAGAGAGGAGCGATTTTTTGATTGACATTGATGAGGCTATGTTTGTCAGCTGGAAGAACAAGTTAAATTCTCATTTTTATGACCTAAGCGAGCAAGCCAGCATCAAAAGAGATACATTATAGGTATGATATGAAATCTCAACCCAAAATAAAAAAAAAAAACATTTTATAGCTCTTTGTTTGGTTTACTGTCCATAAAAGTCATTTCGATGAGCAATCTTAAAAAATAAAAATGTTTCAAAGTGAAGGATCGCCCAACCGAAACAAACACTACCACACAAAAGATACAGAGGGGATTATAAGTAGGTTAACGAGAAATGTAGTGATTCAATAATATATCGAAATTGCTGGATGCTTTTCTGCTAATGTGGATTTTTCCTAAGGATGTCTTTAGCTGAGTTGCATTTAAATATCATTTAAAATCAAATATCAAAAAAATCTCGGAAACTACTCATGTGATTTAAATGAGCTTAAGCGTAAGATTAGATCATATTTTTATTTCGTTTTTTTAGTAGATATGCAAAAAGTTGTAACAGGTTAGACTTTGGATTTCATTGTTTTCCTATAAAGCTAATGTAAGCTAAAATTCGTGTTCTCAACCTCCCAATTTTACCATACTTTTAGAACCAAATCGAATTTCCATTTCTATAATACAGAGTGTACTCTAATTATTCGTGCATGATATTTTTGGTGATGAAATTGTATGGGGGTTTCCCCCTCATCACTTTACTGTTCGGAGAGGTATTTAAATTTCTGAAAAAAAAAATTTTAAAATCTGCGAAACCCAATATTCCATTCCTTTTTTTTTTCAAATTATATATACAAAATATCACGTCTTAAGTAAAGAATTCCCCATTCCACCCCCTGTTCCCATACTTCTGAAGTTGATTAGTTAACTTAACCAATAGATTCGCTGACTTAGCGAATATATTCGCAGACTTAACGAAAAGATTCGTTGACTTAAGAAAAAAACTCGTTCGCTCAACGAATGAATATTTACTAAAAAATGCATTATACGTTAAAAAAAAATTACGAACAAAAATTTGAAAATTTTGAAATGCCACACAAGAATAAATGCGAAAAATAAAAGTTTTCATTTAATTTTCTAGACCTCTTTTATTTGAACAATAGGTTTTGGATGAACCTGTTCTGTTATGGAATTTTTTTTAAATAGGTTTGACACCTGCAGCTTGTCTTAGATTGAAACTTATATCGGATTTTTATTTTGACAGGTGCTTCCTCAGTAAAAAAATCACGAACCAAGCTTGTTACTTGTCACTTGTTAAGCATAGTATCTCAGCAAAATAATATTTATTCCTACATAATTGTATTTTAATTCCATTTTAAGTTGTCAAAACTAAGGATCAATCTGTACAATAGATTTAGCCATTAACGTGTATACTTGTCAAACACACTGTTCTTTTCCGAAAATTTCAACTCGCTTCCTTGAAGATATACATAGGTCGAATAAAATCAAATCAAATAAATTGCATCCTACAAAAATTTTGCTGAGATAAGCAAATATTTAAAGAGTTTTAAGAAGATTCATTTGGTTGATGGATTTAACGAGTATTTAACCAGGTTGCATAGTGAGAGGGTCAGTAAAAGTCACTTGGATCATCGTAATTCTGTCGAAATTGACATGTTTATGATGAAAAAAATATTTGCGATGGCATTCGCGAAACGAAAATGGATTTCTCCATAAATCTTTGGATCATTAACGTCGCTCCCCAAACCCAAAGCCATTGGGATTTTTTTCTTGTTTCTCTCTCTCTCTATCTCTATCGTAGGATTAAAGCAGGGTGTGGGTTAAAGGTTTTCGAATGATGTGAATTCCAATTTGATGAAGTGACGCGTGATTGATGGCCAAGATATGAGGTCATTGTGCATTGCATCGTGTCGTCGCCTTCGTCGTCATCGGTCGTCTCTACATCTTAGCCGCTGGCATCGAAGTCTTTTTGTCCATGTCCTTTTCTAAGGATATTCATCATCTTTTCAGCACTGTTCTTGTTTTCAATCAATCTACGTCGTCGTCACATACTTTCTCAGCTCAGCAGCTCATCCCTGTTTTTTTCCTTATGTTTTTTTTTCTTATGTATTTTTTGTCAATGAAAAAAATGGACAGAATGATGAAAATGAAGCTCTTGCAACGACAGATAACAGTTGAAAGAGTTTCTATATGGATTTTTTTTATTTGCCTCACTTTGGCTTGGTCCTCGCTGGATGACGAGATGATTTCCCAAGGACAAAAAGATGATGAAGAGCATCAAAGACGAAATGTTCCTAGAGGAAAAGCTCTATTGAATGACAAAAGTATATGATGACTGACAGCAGATGAAATATGAAGGATCGATCAAATGGAATTGAAGGACTCAATGTCCATCGTGGAATATGGAGTGTGGTTGGTACATCAAGTGACAGCGGATGATGTGAAGCAGAGGATTGTTTTGTTGGATTTAAGCGGTGCTGTGCGGTATGGTATCTTGATGCTTGATGGTCAAATGAATACTTGATGGATGATGAAGTTGGAAATGAGTGTTTTTCTATAGTGAAAGATTGGATTATCATTGTGGTTGTAAATAGTTAGCAGAGTGCAGATGTTTTTAGATGGCAATTTTGTGTGTTTCGTTTTTGGTATAATTAAAGAGCGAGTAAGTCTTGGAGACTTTTTTTTTCAAAAAGGCCAAAAAACTTTATGAAATATTATTAATTTTTAAACTCAAAGTCGGTAGAAATACACAAATAATTTCAATCAATTGAACAAAAATAATTAAGTTAGAAGTTAACATTTTCAAGTTGCAGATGTGAAAATTACCATTGCTCAAAAAATGAACTGCTTCAAAAACGTCGTTTGAAAACAATAATCAAATTTTATCAAACACTGGCTCTGAGTTATATAAAATAGTAATGGCAAAGAAGTAAAATTTTACAAAACGAGTTTCCGAAATTTTCTTTAAAAATATGACTTTTTAGGCATAGCAATGCTTAAGTCATATTCATAGAATAGAATTATTAAAAACCAGCATAGTTTTTGAGTTGCGTACCTTTATTTTCTAAATACAAAAAATGGAACAACACAGTGCTCAAAAACATATAAGCCTTTTTTGCTTCTTTTTGGTTTTATTAATTTTAGAGTGTTAAAAATTTTAATTTATTTATGTCATATTTTCAAAAAAAAACGTTTTTTTTTTTGCTTTTATTACCATGGTTCAAAAATTAGTTAGATACGGCATATGAAAGTACTAAATTTTCCCTTCAAAATTATTTTTTTAAAATTTTACTATTAATCGCTTCTTTCCACTTTAAAAAAATGATAGTCACTTGTCAATATTCTATTTTCTCGTAGGTACATAATCTTGAAACACCCTATTTTCTAAGATTTCGTAACGATTCCTATGAAAAATAACTTATCGATAAAGTGCTTCTTTTTAAAAATTGAAAAAACGAAAACTTTTTAAATTTGTTTCATATCTTTTTCGAAAATACGATATAAAAATCGCTTTTAACTTGAAATAGGAAATTTTGAGATATGACGTTGTTGTAGCAAATGCACCCATATGTACTGTCAGATTCTAAACAGTTTTCTTGCAATGCAAATAATTTAATAGAGCGAAAATTGGGAATAAAAATGTTTTTTTGTATTTGATTGTTCTAAATGAAGTCAATCAAACCTAATTTAAATTTTCGTCAATAAGATCGTGTGATGATGACGGCAAATTTATTGGAATGTTGATACAGCTGGAGCAATAATTGCAAGCAGCTGCTATGTTCTTGCATTAGTTCGACATTCAAATGAAATTGACATTTTTTTTGAATCTATGTCGGGAGCGCAGTCGCAACTGTATTCAGTCGCAATCAGCATGACGCTGTCCATCATGAACACACCTAGTCACGATTCAAATGTGTCGTCGAAAATTTGCTATAAAACTACACTGAACTTGTTACGTGTCGTCGCGCCGAGTCGATTGTGTTGACGATGGCGATGACGATCATAGCTCAGTTGCAGTGGCAGCATGGTAATCTTACACTGGATGTAGCGTCAAATGAATGTATTGAACGAGTGAGAGGAATTGGTACTTAATGTATATGTATATATTCCGGGTTCAGCTAAGAGTTGAACTAGTTTGACATATTAAGTATAAAGCGAAATGTGGGGCTGTCTTTTGATGCGATGATGTAAATACTGTGTCAGTGATTAAAAATTGATGTCAAAAAAACATGATCTTTTGATAAACCCTTTCAAATAGTACCTGCAGTACAAAATAGGGCTGGCAATGAGACGAGACCAGCGAGACTTTTATTAATCTCGTCTCGTCAAAATCGAAAAATTTCATTCTCGTCTTGGTTTAGGTCTCAGTCTCGGTCTCGCCTAACCAAGTCTCGTCTCGATCTTTTCCTCGCCTAAGTCTGCAAAATGAGCGATTTCTATTCCAATGAAATACATACATAAATCGTACGTATTCTTCTATGGATTTTCGCAGTGAGCATATGTAGTTTGATATTTAAACACGCATAGAATATTTTGCAAAAAAAAACTTGGGAATATTATAAAAAATTGAACATGATAAAATAATTAAATAAACAACTATTTCTTCTAGCGAAAACCGAAACCAAAACACCGATTCGGGTGGTCGGTTATGGAGACCGAGAACGAAACCGTGACCAAGACCGGGACTAGTCTCGGTAAACTTTTTTCAAAAAACCTCCTTGTATATATTTTTGTGTGAAAAAAAATATGCAAAATTAATAATTCCTTTACTTTCCCTTTATTTGTGTTGGTTAACGACTGAGTTGATTTTGTTTTATTTTGGGAAACTGAACAAGGCAATCTCTAAAATCCATTTCCCCCTCAAACAAAAAAAAAAAAAAAATAAAATCTGTTATAAATATACACAATCTGCTTGAGCCTATTTGTACAAGCTTTATGTATGTAGATACATTTTGTCATTTTATGAATAAATACCCTTTTTTTACTATCTTTTTATAAATTCACCTTTCGATCATAATCAATCTATATCATTATGCAAAACATTTTCAATCAACGGTGTTAAAACGCAAAAAAAACAAATTCAATAAATAAAAAACTGTAGGTAATCATTCAACCCACCATATACCGCCTAGACCCGCGCACTTAGTAAACTTTATGACTTAGATACCAAATCAATCAATTTTACCGAACAGAATAAAAAAAAAAACAAATTTCACAAATCATTTGACTCATTTAGCTCCTATAATGAATAGCCCATCAACAAATCTTGATAACGTTGGCGAGGCTATACTCCTGCCTCACGGTGTGTTATTCAATCACTTTAACTCATTCATCAACTCGAAACTTACACCCAGCAAAAAAAAAAAAGAAAACAAAATTCCGATCCGTATAAAAGGTAACAATTTCATCAGGCATCCACATCAGGCATGGTTATCTATTGAATTTTTGATTGACTGCCAGACATTTACACTAGCTAGCGACAAAAATATGCACCTTTGGGGTTCGTCGGAAAAGCAAACCATATCTATATATACAAAAAATGTTGACCCGGAACAAACAACATTCATACATCTCTATGTAGCTAAATAGATATGCCAAGCTTGAACTATGCGGATGGCGCAACTGCTGAATCAATGTCAAAGTTGTAAAGCTCAATCATTCATCATCGAATGACGCTTTGTATCTATGGGCGCTGGATTCAGTCTATCAGTGTAGTGATACTCTATGCACAATTGATCGATAATTAATCCATCAAAATTATATCAGAGGTGCCGCCGCCGACTTGCCATCAAGTTATCCAAGGCTCCACTACCACCACCACCATACCACCCTTCTCAGGTCTCAATCATTGACGAATTGTGACATTTAAAAAAAAATCTGTCAATCCAAAAAAAATATTCTTGTATCATTGTAGGTGTTTGATTTACCTGTAGGATTCACACAGTATCTACGCCCGCAACACTGAACTTACATGGTATGAACTTTTCCCAGATACTGGAGAAACATCGATTGACGACATCATCATCATCATCAACATCGTTCGTCACAAGATGAGAAGATGAGTGAACAAAAAAAAAAAAAAAAAAAAAAATGTCAAACGAAAATTTTTGACAGACAGAAGGAAACGACTGTTAAACGATTTTAAACTGTCAATCAGAGCTCAAAAATGACTATCATGATGATGATGAATTTGGTGCCAGAGCATTTTAAGATCGTTGTTTGACACACGGCATCCGGACGAGCATACAATAATGGCTGAAATGCCTGATGTTGAAGGAAGGAAGTATGGAAGGAAGGCAACAACTTGTCGTTGAGTGTTGGCAAATGAAAAACCGTATTTAGTTAATATAAATGACGTATTGAACCTACCGTGAATGCACCCAACTGCGTAGAAAAAAAATGACTTCCATTTGACAGATTTGAATAAATTCTTTTATGACATTTAGTTGAACTCGAACATGAACAAAAAATAGATACATATTACAATTGTGAACTTTAGGAATTTTTAAGATACATAGGTATACATTTATGTATGACTGACAATGACACAATTCCCAGGAATAACATTCTTGTAAAATACCAAAGGAATATGAACTTTGAGATTAGACTGTTTTAGATAATGTACATATAGTACACACTTTTGTATTATCTGTTAGTTATATTTTGTGTGGGTTCTTAACAAAATTATAGCGAAATGTTTTTGGCTAGGATTTGTCTACATTTGTCTTGTGGGTAGGGTTTTTTTTTGTTTTTTTTTTTTTTTGTTTATAAAAATGACAAGTTGTTGTCTTGCTTCAAGCACCAAATACAATAAAATCTATTTTATAACTTATTTCATGATATAATATATACTTTTATGCCGAATTTAGTTGGAATCTACCATTTTCTTCTAGAGTGATTGTAGCAGAAACACTCAAAGACATAATTAGAGGAATGAGGAGGATTTTTTCTAGGAAAACAGGAGTAATATTTTTCTTCATCGCAATATTTTGTTGTTTATATTGTTGAATTTTCTTGTACCTTTTGCAATCATTTTCATAGAACTCTTACATCCCTATCCAAAAATAAAAGCTAAAAGAGTTTTGTCAGTGTGTTGAATACTCGTATTCATTACTTTTGCCCATGTTGTTTATCGATTTGTAAACCGCTTTTTACTTTTTGATCACAAGATTTCTCTGACTCCTAAAAGTGAGTGGGGCACCCCAGCCAAATAACAATAGATATCATAGAGCAACATTCTGTATAGGAGGAGCCTGTCAGAGCAGTTTGAAAAGTGGGGTCGATACTAAGTCTTGTGGCCTCCCAGGACCACAACTTTAATGACTGGTAAATGTTTGAATCTATCAAATGACTAGGGTTGGTAACGTGGCAACGTGACGAGCCTACTTTAAAAACACCCGAGACGAGACCGTATTTTTGGTACCGAAATTCTCCGTGAGTCGTTGGTCTCGGTGGTTTAGTTTCGGTTTTCGCTAGAAGAAATATTTTTGTATTTAATTATTTTTTAAATTTTTAAAATATTCACAAGTTTTTTTTGTGAAATATTCAATGCGCGTTAGAATATCAAACGATAAACATAGTTCAGATAGCCTCACTGCGAAAATCCAGTGAAGAATACGTACGATTTATGTATGCGTGTCGTTGGAATAGAAATCGCTCGTTTTTCAGACTTTGTGTCCCCTCCGGTAAAAGGTGACTTCAAGACTTTCAGGTGACATTTGGGAGAAAATATTATCGATACGTCAAAATTTAGTATATTGCCCACCTATCAAGTTATGAACTGTCAAAATCCATTGAAGTATGGCTTCGATTTAAATGGATTAAAAACCCTACACAAAATTCGAATTTTCCCTCAGAAAATTTTGACAAGACCGACACGAGACTAAAAAAAGTCCCGCCTGGTCGCGTCTCATTCCCAGTCCTACAAACGAGAATTACAATAAGGCGAATAAGCTGACATTGTAGGAGTGAAGACTAATTCGCCAAAAATAATATTAAAGTTAGCGCAGGGCCGGGCGTGGCTACACAGCCGTCTTACTCAAAAGCTAAAAAAACCCATAGTGCATGTTTTTGGATAATCTAGTTGACGCTTGACTCGACTTATAAGACTGACTGGTTTGCAAGAAGAATCAGCACAATTGGCGAAGAGTTGGAGCTACCTGGAAAATATTAATGGTGATGACACTTAAGAAAAGTTCAGATTTGCATTACCATTCGCCGTTGAGGTAGTGAAAGTGCCTAGAGAGCTGGCCAAGTATCAGCTTACTTGCGGAAAGAGTCAACGTTTTACGGAGTTCTGAAGGGTAATATTCTAAACCGTCGAATGTGTGGAATTAAGCAGGAAAAGAAAACAGTCATTATCTTCCTCGGTGAAAGCACTGCTCTGGCCAAAATTAAATCACAAATTTTTTTGACGACATTGACGAACTTTTGAAAACTAAGGTCAAATACTTTCCTCTTGGATCTGGAACCAATTTCCTGGCCTTCATTTGATTCCTAAGATCCTGAGCTAGCAGACTTGTCCGCTTCGTTGTCACTTTAACATTAGTCAACTAGATGCCTACATTGGTATGGTCGTTGCTTCAAACGAGATATGGTATCAGCGCTTCAATTAGTTCCACGGGCTAACTGCTCTTAGTCGTCATTTCTCCCAAGCGTTGGGGCCGAACTTCTAACTTCAAACACAGTGACTTAAAATTAAAAAAAAAAACTTCCATCATCCAGGTGGTCTAGCTGCGTATTTTACCTTTTGACGAACAAATACGAAACTTTTGATATTGGATTATTATATTTCAAAATTTCTAAAACACAAAATACCCTTGTTGCCGTATGTGTACCATCAATAGCTCCTCCAATGCTACCATCAACCCAACCAATTTATAGAATAACATTATGATCAAATGTTCGAACTTTTTTCAAACACCTTAAAATCTAACACCCAAATAAATTGTGAAGAGAATTTTTTTTCCGAATAAAACTCCTCAACATCCGCCCATTTAATTTTTTCCCAGATTCTACGAACTTTCATGACCGGTTCTGTGAAATTTAAGTCCCAACCAACTTTGTTGTATCAGCAAAGCTTAATGAATCAGAAATTATGTTTTAATGCTTTTACGATTTCAAAATCAAAAGCAAGAGCACTTAAAACGAGACATAAATTAAGGCAAAAAAAAACCCAATTTGAACTAAATAAGTCTTCACTTTGGCGCCATCCCGAAAAGCCTGGTATGTTCTCTTATCATTCACTTCCTCATAATTTTTTTTTGTTTATTATTTTCAATCTTATTTACACCCCTTACGACATGACGCTGGAAAAAAAAGAATGATATCGTAGTAAAATTAAATTCTTGATGCAATCAGTCTCATTTCAATCAATTAACTGAGAAAATGATAAGCCCAATCCCTCAATATTTATACTCAGCATATT
Organism: Philhelius pedissequus; assembly: GCA_910595825.1. Lineage (NCBI taxonomy): Eukaryota > Metazoa > Arthropoda > Insecta > Diptera > Syrphidae > Philhelius > Philhelius pedissequus. The sequence goes on along the minus strand of OU343161.1, from coordinate 243,277,284 downwards.
CGTATGATAAGAGACTCACTTAGTGCGTGCTAAAGAATTTGGTGACGATGGGGTTAAAATTCATCTCAATCATTTTTTTTAAAGAAAACAAATCTAAAAAAAAAAAATAACAAGAAAAATACTTCAAAGTCAATCCAATGTGTGATATTATTTGACATTTCGTCAATCTATCATTTCATAGTGCTCATATGAAACTGTCGGTCGTGTCCAATCGATTAAGCGAACTATTTACCTACATACCTAAGCTGGACACAACAGCAGTATTTTAATGAAGACTGATTGCAAGTTGAAATCTTATCAAGGGCTATTTGGTTTGACAGTAATCAATCAAAAGTTAAAATGACATGGTGGCTTGGTTTTTGCTGCGATATTGATATGAAAATATTTTTGCTTTCTTATTTTATCAGTAGCGTGTGATTATTTACGACTTTCTAATGGCTTAGCCTACTTTTTTAAATATAGTTTAATTTGTACTTGCTTTATAGGACAAGTTTTACATTTTGAAAAAAAAAATCGATCTCGAGATTTTGATCAAATACAATACGATGGTTGAGAACAATAAAAGCAATGGGTCTCTTCTTAACCGCTAAAGCGATTATCTTTAAACTTGGTATCTAAGCGTCTTAGGTGGTTCGCTATAGGAGAGAAATTGAAGCATTTTAGCATAAAACATAAAGGTACGTGTCATACAGCCATTACGGAGAAGCTTTATCTCGAAAATAGCTCTAACGATTTTGAACGAAAATTGAATGAACTAGGTACATATATATTTTTTAAAAATGTTAGCATAACTTATTATTTACACTAACTGCCCTAGAAACTTTTTTTTAGTTTCGACCTTCTCATTAGGAGCACTCCCGCTTTCCAACAAAATTTTAATACTGAAGGTTCTTCGAGTGTTTATTATCTTGTCTCTAGTATCCAGTAGAGACTAGAGGCTAGAGGCAAGACTTTCTAGTCTCTAGTCTCTAGGCTTTAGGCTTTAGTCTCTATTCTCTAGTCTCTATAGTATCTAGTATCTAGTCTAGTCTCTATCATCTAGTCTCTAGTAACAAGTATCATATTATCAAAAATCAAGTATCAGGTATCAAGTATCAAGTATCAATTATCAAGTATCAAGTATCGTATCAAGTATCAAGTATCAAGTATCAAGTATCAAGTATCAAGTATCAAGTATCAAGTATCAAGTATCAAGTATCAAGTATCAAGTATCAAGTATCAAGTATCAAGTATCAAGTATCAAGTATCAAGCATCAAGTATCAAGTATCAGGTATCAAGTAACGAGTATCAGGTATCAAGTATCAATTATCAATAATTATTTATCACTCATCAATTATTATTTATCAATTATCAATTATTATTTATCAATTATAAATTATTATTTATCAATTATCATTATTATTTATCAATTATCAATTATTATTTATCAATCATCAATTATTATTTATCAATTATCAATTATTATTTATCAATTATCAATTATTATTTATCAATTATCATTATTATTTATCAATTATCAATTATTGTCAAGTATGATCTAAAAATAGTTTTCTTTTTTGCAAACTTTTTGCTTCTGCTCTCTCAAAAATAAGAACTTAGAATAGGATAACCTTGCAATTAAAATAACATATTGAATACGCATAATATTAGTCCATTATATTATTTCTATTGATGTACCTGTGCTTCATAGGCGATAATGTTCAACGCATAAAATTTCTCATCACATTTGCAAAAATATTGCCATAACTATAAACACACATGCCTAATATGTAACTATGCGTGCATCCATCCAATTGGTAAATTTAAATGAAAAATAAATAAAATACCCACAGTTGACATTTATTAATTAAAAATACAAAATTTATTTAAATTTTAGTCAAATTGTCATCAAAGTTACCGCAGGGCGCGTATTCGTATTGAATATTGCTGATTGTTATGCATTTCAGCGGAAGTTGTTATATCTCTGTTTTTTTTCTTTTTTGCTGTGTTGTGTTTTATTTTTAATTTTTGTATATCCTGTATTAGTTTACTACATAAATACATACATATACATAATGTGTGTATTTATATGAACATTTATAGGAGGAAAATTTGATGGAGGTATTAAAGGGTTTGAGGTGACAGTCATGCTCAGGACATATCCATGCAGTTATAGCTCCTGACAGCGAGCGTTAGTGACAACAAAGCAAATTATTTGTATGTACGTGCATACCTACATATGTGCATACATTTTTTTTTTGTTGATTTATGAGCTTAGTGTATAGTGCGTGTAATAGATATAAATATACATTCATACATTGTCGTACATAATTCAAACAGAGATACAATTTTTGTGATAAAATATATTTTTGTTAGCTTTGAATTTTATTTATTTTTTTTTCGTTGGTGTAATGCAAAGATACACATACACACTTATGCAAATTCCCGGGCTAATCCTGTAATCAAATAAAATTTGATGTTATATTATTTTGGTAAAGGTTTTTTTTTGTTTTTAATTTTATTGTTGGGAAAGAGGATTTTATTTGAAATATAGATGATGGCCTGTTGGATTTAATTGCACCGAAAAGCAAATATACGTAATTGCAAATTTAACTCTCAAAAGTGTGTGTAATTAATTTTTTAATCAAATGCCTCACCTATATGTAGACATTAATGTATGTATATTAATATTGAGAACACAATTAATTCTAGTATCATTTTTTTTTTAAACTTTGCGACAATATTTACATTTAAATGTAATTGGTTAGCAATTATTATTTATCGTCTGTATAATTTTCAGTTATATTTTAGCAAAGCTTTTCTAAAAAAAATACATGAATAACGTCATCAAAAATCACAAATACCCTTAAATGATTTAAAAAAAGACCCCAATGTACATTTGTTCTGAAAATTTGTATATCAACATGAGAGGGAAAGGTAGATCCTCCAAATTCGTGTTGTACGGGTAAAGAAATCTCTATATACTGATACTTTATAGTATGTCTCCGAAATAGGGCTCAATGTTCAAGTGGTAGCATTGAGCACTGAAAGTTCTATAAAATAGCTTAATGTACAATTAATGTACTATAACGGGTGTTTTTTTAGCTGCATGATAAAGAAAGAGTAGCGGTGACAATGTGGAACCCTATGGGACATCAGAACTTACTTTGCGAAGTTCAGTCTGCAGATTTGCCAACACGACTTAAATTAAGCGTCTCGAAAGGTAATTTCTAATCCAACGAAGAAGAGATTTTTCGATATCTACCAAATGAACGCATTCTTTCTTGATAAAACTTTTAAGAATCAATTGTATACATACTTTGTAAAAGAAAAATACTAAATTAAAAGAACTCCACCATAAAAATAGTTTGCCCGCTCGTAAGTTTGATTGCATCGGACAGACCCACCGTCCTATTGAGCGCACATCTGAGTGTCGGCTGAATTGCTTTTGATGTGGCCTATTGCTGCTGCTGCTATTCAATCAAATAATTTTGCAAATTGATGAGCATTCAGACTTACCCGTGTCCATTTGGTAACTCGTGCAGTTTTTTGGTCCATTAATGTGAAGTTCAAAAAAAAATTCATAAAAGGAAAAAGATAAAGTTAAGTAGGCGTATTGGGGACACACTTTAAAAACTCGCCTGTTTTCACTTTCATAAATAAAACTATTAAAAAAAAATTCCTACCTAAAAATAAGCCCTACGAAAACCCTTTGAGAACTTTATTGAATGACAGATGTATGCAATCCGCTGTAGCATGAGACGCAAACGAATTATTTTGCCTTTTCTGTCTATTTTTCTTGAACAGAGTATAGAAAACTTTCTCAAAAACAGATGTAAAGATTTCTTTCAATGTTGGGTGATATACTGTACCATCAGATCAGAAGTATTGCTGCAAAAGCCGGAAATAAGGAGCTACCTTTTCTCAAGCTAATTCTTAAGCTGTTGGAAAAAACTGTTTATATTTGTGTTCGCTAATGAAATTTAAGAGGTAATTAGAGTAATAAAACTTGCAGCTATTTTACAGAATTTTTAGGAAGTTTGAAGGCTGTTTTCGACAACAGATCTGCAATTTTGAAGAATTTTAAGCTACATTCATTTGGGTTTGAACGTGACAAAGTACACGCAGAAAATTATAGATGCAAACTATGTTTCGATATTCGAACTTTCGGACGATGAACAAATGTTTCACATCTTGTCCAATTTGGTTAACTCTTCTTTCATCACTTCAGAGTACCATTCTTTAGAAATGACTTATATTTCTTCTGATTGACAATATTTAATATTTTTTTTTATAATTTACCAGTCGTCTTTTTACATGTCTGTTAGAAATATTTTCACAAACATTCCTCATCAACTTAGGCCATAAGCCTATGAAATAAGATTTTGAGTTCACGATCGGCCTTCACCAATTCGATGCCATTTTAGACATTTTTCTCGAACAGTCTTATAATTTTAAATTTTTCGGGGAGATCATTAATAAGACTCGTTTCTTTGCGGAATATATCGAACGACTCCCTCCATTTTTCGAAATACAAATTGAGATATATACATTTCTGTTCTTCCTGTCAAATTTGAAGTTTGTGAAGTACGAGTTATTAATATTGATACTAAGTGGACAATATTTCCAAAATTCTACAGATATTTCAACAGAAAAACTTTGAAATTCTTGAAAACCTCAAGTACTACCAAATATTGAACTAAGAGTCTTGTAATAATAGTGATAGTTTTTCTCTCATTATTTTTTTTTTCATTTTTTGAGTCTTGTTGATTTTCTTCTGGAAATGTTTCAATCAATATCGGAATTTAATGACTATTCCATTAAACTTTAAATATATCCATAACTCACAGATCATCTCTAGAACTTCCATATCACCAAATACGAGAAGTCAATTTCTAAATAAAAGCCGCAACTCTAGCTTAGTTAAATATTTAATTTATTCAAATGTGTTTAGGTTTTTTATAGCATTTTTTGTATTGTATCTCTTATTGGATCTGGTGTCTCTTCCTAATTGGGAATACACCTTTATAGCTTTTTTCATTGAACAGTGTTGCCAGCTATGAGGTGTTTAATATTCTATCATATTGTTTGATTTGTTTTAAATTTTTTTCTCTGCGAACAGAAAGTCCAACTGGAAATGAACTTTTAATCAAAAACTACTGTATAGAATTTCCTTTCAACACAAAAATTATTTTGTATTACATTAAGTTACAAACGCTTGTACAGTTTCTTATCAGTGTGGCACGAACGCATGGACGGGCTAACGCGCAGTTGTGTTATTTCGCATTTTAAAAAAAGAATATGTGCCTCTTAATTCCTTACATACAACAATCACTCCCCGATCCAATGAAAATTTTTATTTGCGATATATATAGGTACTAAAAGGCGAGTTCTGCATATAAAAATCGAACTCGATATTTTGATCAAACCTGACATTACGATGTCTGAAGTGATTTTGTTCAAACCTGGTAGTTAAGCATTTTAGGTGGTTGTCTCAAATAGATTTTTGAAACTTTTTTTTAGCCCCAGAACTAACGTACTTGAACTAATGGTACTTGCCATACAATTTTTTCTACCATCTTAATTATTTCTAAAAATGCTGCTTTGAAATAAAGTGTGCACTTCCTTGTGCATAGTCTACATTTTGGTTAACGGTTTATAATTTGAATTGCCTCCTAAATAGAAATCTTAATCGAAATCCGTCAGCCGTTTATGAGAAAGTGCAAACTCAAAAAAAAAATTTGTGTTGCAGAACAATTTTTTTTGAGTTTGTACTTTCTCATAAACGGCTTGGTGGATTTCAATCAATATTTCTATGTAGGACGAGGAGGCACTTCAAATTATAAACAATACTACATACCAACATTTTCGAAAAATATTTTTTTGGATTTTTGAAAAACAAAGAATTATTTTTGAAAATTCAATATTTATGTTTATTTTTTCGAAATTATATTAAATACTTAAAATTGCCACACCAATTTTTTTTTATCAAAAAATTAAAAAAAATTGTAGTCATGAATTTGTATAGGTAAACATTTGTGATGTGGACCATTTCGAATGATTTACCGTAAAAACAAGCCCTGCTACCGTCTATATTATTGAATTTTCAAACATTACATATTTAAGGCAAGAATTGTATCAACTATTTTATGAAATATTTTTTTTCAAAGTGCTGAACGTTTCGATATTTTTTAAGCTTAGAGAATATAACTAAAAAAACGACAGACCATAAGAAAAAATAAAGATGGCAACCCTACTGGCATATCGAACAAAACAAAAGCGATTCATCGAATAAAGTTGATGATATTAAGCTGCTGCCGCTAGTGATATTTTTGATGATCATAATGTTGATGAGCTGATAGATTTTCTGGTATTTTGTTAGCATTAAGTCAGTTTTAATGATGAACATTTCTGGAATAAATTTGCATTCAAAAGATCAAATTAAATAAAAACTAAAATAAAAAAAATCCGATTGTTCTCCTCGAGCTGACTGATGTTATTCAAATAATTATCTAATTTATATTGAAAGGCGTAATTTTTTGTTGTTGTTGTTATTGTCTGTCTGTTAAATCTTGATACTGGAATGAAATTATAAATAATATATTAATTTTTGTTATACTTTTTTATTGAGACTTTGAATTTCTTTTCTAAGCAATAATCGTATAAGATTGTAGAAAGTGCGGGTGAATTGTTGTTGTTCGTTTTGGTTTGATTTTATTTGATTTGATTTAATTTCATTAAAAAAAAACTGTATTTTTGAAAGGTTGCAATCCCTAGGTGGTTGATTGGTTGATTAGTTAAGTTGGTCTTGATATTCAATTTTTTTTTAAGTGTAGGTCGTATTTTGTGTTTTATAGTTTATTGATTTTAAGCTAATTTTGTTGTTTTTTGGAATTTAATTTATTGTCCACAGCGATTTGTGTTTGGCTGTGACTATTTAAGAATGTAAATTAGTTTTTTATTTATTTTTTTTTAAATTCGATAATTCATTGATTTAGGTTGCGTATAGTATAAATGAGATTGGTGTTGGATTGATTAGCTTTTGTTGACGTAGGTTTATCATCGATTTTATAAATATTCATGCAGATGTGTTTTTTTTTTTTTGAAGTATTATAGTATAGTTGCTTGACAACTGGTCAAGGTTTTAATAAAGGAAACACAGACAAGAAAGCCTTAAATAAATCAAATTCGATTAGTTATGAACAGGCAGTGATATTTGGAGAAGCTCGTGTTTCGTTTTTGTATAAATGAATTTTACGATTAACTTATCTAATAGATAGCACTTCTATATGCTTAAATCATTGGCCTTGATTTTTTTTAGATTGGGGGAAGGGAAATTTCTATATGTACATATGTTAAAATCCGTGTAGGATACAAAAAAAATAAGTTTTCCACATTCGTGTTGTACAGTTAAAAAAATAATCTATGTACTTGAAAGTAAGTCCGAAGTTGGTATCAATTGTAAATTTTAAAGCATTCCTTTAAGCTCGTAGATTACGATTGAATATTTTAAGGGCGGAAATGTAACTGGCTATTTAGCCAGAAGAAATTTCCAACTTCAAGTTTTAAACATTAATATAAAAGTACATATTGGCTTGAATATACTATTAAAAGCAATAAAAGAAAGTTTAAATTTTAAATAAAAATATAAATATAAAATATAATATATAAAATATAAAATATGTAATATAAAATATAAAATATAAAATATAAAATATAAAATATAAAATATAAAATATAGAATATAAAATATAAAATATAAAATATAAAATATAAAATATAAAATATAAAATATAAAATATAAAATATAAAATATAAAATATAAAATATAAAATATAAAATATAAAATATAAAATATAAAATATAAAATATAAAATATAAAATATAAAATATAAAATATAAAATATAAAATATAAAATATAAAATATAAAATATAAAATATAAAATATAAAATATAAAATTTAAAATATAAAATATAAAATATAAAATATAAAATATAAAATATAAAATATAAAATATAAAATATAAAATATAAAATATAAAATATAAAATATAAAATATAAAATATAAAATATAAAATATAAAATATAAAATATAAAATATAAAATATAAAATATAAAATATAAAATATAAAATATAGAATATAAAATATAAAATATATATTTAAAATATAAATATTAATTTTAAAATGTATAAATTCTTTTCTTTAATAATGTGAGTATTTTCACACTGTCTAGCCCACCTATAGAACCTATAGGCGGGCTATAATGTACTATGGCACAATTTATTGTTATCATTATCATCAAACTTGACTGTGTTGGCAAAAAATACATTTTATTATAAAGTGAATCAAAAGGGGAATAATAAAGGAGATGTGAAAATAATAGAAAATACAGTCCATTGCACAGGAAGTGTTATTATTATTACCTTCTGATGCCATTGGACTTGCATCATACGCACTGACTGATGACAGACTCGAAGAGAGGGGTTAGATTTGTGGCTGCCCAATAAAATACACAAATACACTACCAATTTGGAAAAAACAAAAAAAATTATCTAAAATGGAAAATGCACGCAATTTTTAACTATCAACCTATTATGCTGATTGTTGGATTTTTAGGATAAATATCTGTTTTATTATTTTTTTTCCTGCATCACGTATATGTATGTACCTACGAACGCATCATTTGACATTATTTTTAATGGTTGAATTGACAATATGAATGGCTTTTCAGGCATCAGATTGTGATAAAAAATGTAAATTTAAATTAGAGAAGTCCATCATATGTCTACACTTTTCGGATTTAAAATTTATTTGGATTAAATTTAAAACTAAATGCACATTCTCTAATGTTTCGTATAGGGCGAGAATATCCGTCGACATGTGAGACGAAATATCTTAAGATAAGGCTGAAGCATGTCGTATAAAAAAATAATTTTTAAAAATGCAAATGTCGGTTAAAAATTTAAGATCTTGTCTCTGTCTAAACAATTGTATCAATTGTTTCATTGCATCTTCAGAAAAGATGCACCATACACAAAGTTAAATCCTCAGAAAACATAATAGTTTTTAAGCATTTGGTTAGGCATATCTTTTTTAAAGAATTTTAAATTAGTTCTTGAGGCTTGAGAGGCACAACAAAATGCCCAAAATTAATTAAGATATCCCAAAGCAATATTGAACAATTTCAAGAGATTCGGAAGTTTGAAAGGAAAGTCTTCAAAAAATAATGTTTCTGGAACTGTAACGTTGCTAGTATCACCACTTTACTTACGCGCTATAGTTTGTAATTATATTATTGCTTAATAAACAAGAATGCATATTGAGTTCGTCACTCCAAGTGGGTTAAGACTAATTTTCATAATATCGAATTTTTTCCAAAATCATTAAAAAACTTCAGCCTCAAAGTGTAGCTCCTAAACGCAATGCTGCACATATGCACATAATTTTTTTTTTTTAATTTTGATAAATCCCAACAACGAAAAAAATAAATATTTAACCACTTGTCACCAAATTGTTCGTTGCAGTCACTGCCATCATCACTTGCATGCATACCTATACCAAGCCACCACAGCTCATCAAGCGATAGCCCAGGCAGGCGCCTCTATCTTTCAACCGATACACTAGTCAAACCCACTAAATGTCTAAATTAATATCGCAATACCGTTGAATTTGTTTTTTTTTTGTTTTCTATTCCAATTTATTTATTTGTAGGCCTTATACCATTACCAATAATATTGTTGACCATTAGGTTCAACTTTTCAACCCCATATAAAATAGGGGGTTATAGAAGCAGTAAAAAAAAACACTCAACTCCCTCATACTTGCTGTCAATGATGCGGTGGCATTTCGATTATTCTTCTCCATTTTTTTTTGCACTCAGGTGTTGGTGGTCACTGATAAATTAACATTCACAAACGAAATAAACTATGCAAAATATATACAAAAGAATAAATAATAAAATATATATTTATATTTATTAAAAAAAATGTCGATTGAAAATAGTTTACATATTTAAATTTTAATTGCTATTTACAAATTCGTAATGCGAATTTGTTTTGTCAAGAGATGCGGGTGTTCATTTTTAATAGGTTGCGATGGTAGTTTTAGTAGTAGCGGAGGGGTTTACTCTACGAAATGTGCGTACCAGATTAATAAGGGTATTATGGGCGCATTTTGGTCTTCATTTTGGTCACATTAAGACCCCTATAATTCTAAAAAAAATTTAAACTTCACATATTTTATTCGGTCGATGTTCATGGATGTTCTATAAGTGCCCAAATTTATTTTTATTTTAAACAAATCTTTACATTCTAAAGTTTTGTTGGTCAAAAATTGCCAAAATTTAGGCTATAATTCCATTAGTGTCAGAAATCAGTTTAAAAAATTATATATATCCATAAATAATCAAGTATTCTAGTTTCTTCATAGTTAGTTCTGATAAATATTCTTTTGGTAAAAATTTTAAAGTTCCAAAAAGTAGTGTCCAAAATTATATTTTCCTACATTGAAAAATTGTCGTGCATTAAATTCTATTCATCGGAAGCTTGCTCAAATTTTGGTCATAATTTTCACTGAGAATTGTGAGTGCAAAAAATTTTGTTTCCAAAATTTTAGAAATCCAAGATTTTATTGATTTTTTTTTTGTATAAAGAATACCAATATTTTTAGTCATAGCTTATCTAAGTGTTAAATTTTCTTTTGATTCATGTTTTATTGACTAAAAATTTGTAAATTTTTTGGATCAAAAGTTCTAAATTTGGTGCCCACAATTACATAAATAAATCCAATTTGTTTCATGTTTGCCAACAAATTTCGTTCACAATATTTTTTAAAGCTTAAAACGTCACTTATTTCCAAGCTCTTCTGATCGACAATTTTTACCAGTATATTGTTCATAATTCTTGAAGTTCAAAATGTTTGTTTTCAATTTCTATATATACAACCACAATTTAGTCCATCGCACCTTATATCTAATTTTGATAGTTACAAAATTGTGGCTTTTAAAATTTTATTAAGGTTTGGAATATGTACAATTCTGAACAAAATAGGATTTGACCGAAATTTTAAAATTATGTAAATTTTTTGATTTTACTTGAGGGCGCTTTCCATTCAAGGTCCGACTCTGAATGTCAATATGGCTATTATTTTATATATATTTTTTTTCAATCCGAATAAGTTTTTTTTTTTATTTAATTTGGTTTGTATACTTTTATCTATTTTATTTTTCTTTTTTACTTTTTTGTGCTTTTGTATGTTTTTGTTTGAACAATTTAAATCCATTGTGAGATTAATTATTTTTAGCATTACAAATTCCATAATTGACATATATCACAAAGGATTATAACGAAATTAAGAACGAAAAGTATTATTATTTGCATGCTTGATGCGGGAAAAACACTGTTGGGCATTAAAAATTGAATAATATAGAAATTCCCTTTGTTTTGTCAAATGAGGTTAGCACGAACGATATTTTGGTCATGAGAGCTGCCATTGAGAGCTTGATGCTACATATATGTATAGGTGTGTTGACAGTGCGTAGATTAATTTCCTAACAAAAAATTCAGTATATAGTAATTACATACAAATATATCTTCCACTGATATCAGATGGGATAAAAAAATTATACTTAACGAAGGGGATAAGGACAAATTTCTTTTAAGAACCTACCCAATCAGCCCATCCTTAGAAAATTACTAATATTGATAAAATGTGGTACTTCTCATACCTGTCCCTTAAACTTATAGATTTGAAGAGGGTAAAAATCCTAAGAGAATTATCGAGGAGTTATTTACTCAAATTGTCAATTCATAATTGTTCAACATTTGTAACATATTTCAGTCTAGACTTTGGTCCAGTATGGACTATAGTCAAATTCACTAGGAACGTTGGTTTTGAGCTCTCCTGCCTATCTATGTTTGGCAAGGTTAGGTTAAAGTGGTTGGACTATTAAATAGCTCATCCCAAAACCACTAATTCTGGGGGAATTCCTTCCTAAACCGTATTCGGAGTCTAAAGGTTTTTTAGGAGTGGCAATTCTTACCGTAGTCCACGCTAGTAGCACATTTTTGTGATGAGTGTAAGTTTAGTTTAATGCAAACTGTGCCGTGAGCACCTGGAGAAACCTGGAAGAACGCGTGGTGAAAATATAGGAACAGTGTATCCTGTAGACACTAGTAGACGAAAAATTGATATAAATTACGTAATGTGTCCGCATACGTTGGTCGGGGCAATACACGCATGTGTGGTAGAATCCGGACCTATAATAAGGCTGGGGATCGATGGGGTTGCAGGTAATCCCACTTCTGAAATGTAAACGAGATTGTAAAATGGGATTTCGGCCTCTGAGTTCATATTAGGGATATGAAGTAAAGAGAGCGCTTAGAAAACACCCGGAACTAAAACAATTTTTCGGTAACGCATATTTAAGACCATCCGTATCTATCCAGCTACTATAATCGAATTTCGGAAAACCAGATCATGGCCCATAAGCCCCAACATATATGACATTGACTTTTTGCTATCTGAAACCACTGATATATTAGATAAAAGTTATCTAAACTGCTGGAATACCACCACTTTTGTCGACCGCGATATGCCATTGCATTATTTAATGGGTGGGGCAAAAGATACACACGAACTTGAGAGAGCAATTTAAACAAATCTGTTGAGAACACTGGACTCAAGGCTGGGATGTGTAACATTTTTTGGTATAAGGTACGGTATACAGAAATTATAAAAGTTATGTACTCTACTTTTTTCACATAAATACTATTTTTAATAATGAAAAACAATTTGTATAACCCGAACTAATCGGGTTCGGTTTTACGTTAATGGTTCGAGCATCTACTTCGTACATTTTTTTTTTTAAATGGTTGGTGAATTTGGTAGAGGATGTTTTAAAAGATAAAAAATCCCTCCCAAGTTCACGAACCTTTTTTAAAAATCCCTTATCAAATATCCCAACCATTTAAAAAAAAAGGAAGTGAATGCTAAATCACTTATCAAATTCCCCAACCATTTAAAACAAAATGAGGTGCGTTACTACCGTAACGTATTTTTCAATTTAACTCCTGCCGAGAGCTTAGATATTTGCACATCAAATGAAACCCGATTTAGTGTCTTATTTTTTATTTTATTTTTTAATACTATCTCAGTATAATGAAAGCCTTTTAGAGCTTCGGTTACCTTCTCCAATTATTGAGATTTTGAGGTATCAAACGAAATGGATGCACACAAGAAAAACCCGAAGGGGCTTAAATTCAGCGACGGTGCAGGCCACCCTACAACATTACCTTTAGAGAAATGGTCACGGAAATGCGCACTGGGTTCGGTTTACACCGTTCTATTGAAATAAAAAGTTAGTATATTCTCACTCAATTAATGCAAAAAAAGCGCAGCAAACATAACGAGCAGCTTTCATCACTGTAACACTACGGCCAATCTTCTTTAAAAAAGGTCAAATTATTAGACCAAAAGGTATAGAGAAGGCTCTTCTAGATTTGCCTTGGGTCAGTATTGACCATAAAATTTAAGTGCCATATTTAAGTGAGAGATGCTATCGACGACCATTTTCCAAAAACGTGTGCATTGCCAGGCACGGTGGGGTTAGCTTTCGTCCAACGTTCTATCAAACTAATATATTATTCTAGAGTTTAAGAATTTGAAAACAATAATATTTGTCTCTCGACAGATCCTTCGGGCGCCATATGAGTGCCAGATGAACTAACTTTTTAATAGTTTTCAGTTGCTTGAAAAACTCAGTACGTCTTCCTTAAAAAAATCTTTAAGACAATCTCAGTGTATTCTAAAACAAGGTGCCCAAACAAGTTCCAGTCGAACTTACAGACTATTGTTGTTTTTAACCAAATGTGTTTATTTTTATTACTTTTTTTGTTTCACATATGTCATCGAATGACTTTATAACCATACTTTCGAATTTAAAGTCGGTAGGTAATTCAATTCCGTGTTGTCACATAAATAAAAATATTAATTGCATTTAGCACAAAATACACTGTCAGGTGAGCCATTCGATTTTGAAGTAATAAAAAAAAGAACACAAAAAAAAAGAATAAAGATAATTATCATTAACCAAAATGAGCGACTGAATTGGATTCAGATTCGTCGTCCCTGAGTCACTATATATTTATCCGATCCATATAAAATGACGACTACATGGCGACAAGGATGCCGCATTTAATTTATGTCAATGTCTGACACAAACCAATCGAACAAAGCGACCGACGCGACGGACGCACATTTTATCAGTTCAAAAAGGTGCAATTTATATAAATTATTACATACATACTTGTATGTATATATTTTAAAATATAAATCGCATCACGTGATCAAATGAATTTTATGAGATGAATTTTCAATCAAAAGCAGCCCACCAAAACCTGCCGAATTCGGTTTTGTATTTCGAATCGTAATATAGTACTTCCGTATAGAAACAACAACAAAATACTACAGGGCTGGCAAGTGTTAATGTTCAAAACGATCAATAAGATAGGGCGCTTTATGGATGGGGCGATATTTTATGCATATAAGGAAATATATGAATAAGGCTAAGAATAAAATTTATATGGCATACCCGTGAACTTTACAAAAATTAATAAAAAACAAATACTGTTGTGCTTAAAAAAATATTGTCATTTAATCGTACAACATAAATAATAGCCTGAGAATAATACCTATATACAAACTAGAGCTCTGACTATAATTCATATAAATGAAATTGATTGGAGGTACTGTAATTTCTGAAACAAAAATCCGTTTGGAAATTTAAAAGTGCAATATGGTAAAAAGGGGTGGTAATTATGCAGTAAGATCGGAATTCATTAAATTTATCATATTTTCCGAAAATTAAAAAAATCGAATAATGAAAAGCAAAAATCATACTTCGGTTTCATTATATATTTTACATTCCATAATTGCCTACTCTCTGGTTTGTAAAAGAATATAATCTTTTGTGAATGCATTCTTAACACATAACTCATTAAATATAATTAATAGATTGCATTCATTGATTTAACATTGAGACTGTGACTTAAAATTGTAAGACGAAACTTCCATATTCCCTCCAATTTGGTCTAGAAAAAAAGTCTGCACCACGTAGAACCGAAACTCCGAAGAATTTGTATGAATTTATTAGGTCTATTTAAGAAAATGTGAAGCCGACACTTAGTTCCCTTTCTTTTAATGACGAGATTTTTGTAGACCATTTCTTCGTCACAAGACTCAACATAGACAAAGTTCAAATAATCACCCGCCTCTTAACAACTATTTCCGTCGTCTATTTGATAAGTAGTCTTGTCTTAATCTGACTAGAAAGCATTGTGCTCAGAATCCTAAAGAGCCAAAATCCCGAAAATCCATAATACCTTATAGCCTAAAATCCCAAATACTACAACTTCTCGAGATTTTAGATTGGGGATTTTGGGTTTTCCAAATTTTGGATTTCCCGGATTTTGCTTTTAGGAATTTGAGGTGTTATAGTTAGTTTCTTGACTTTTCGAATCTTGGGATTTTTGTTTTTGCGGATTTTAGAATTTTTGCGGGTTTTGGGGCTTAGAGAGTTTATATTAGAGATTTTTAAGAATTTTTTTTCCGTATACCTACTCGGTTTAAGGAATTTTTGAATTTTGGGGTTTGGGCTTAAGCTCTTTTGGAATCTTGTAATTTTAGGTTCTCCAGATGTTGTGTTCTTAAGATTCTGCGCTTTAGGGATTTTTGGCTAAAGCCATTTTGGGTTTTGAGATTTTGGACTTTCAGAATTTGACGATTTCTAGATTTTTTATTTAGGGCATTTGGGGTTTTTCCAATTTTTAGTTTTCTGGATATAATATTTTAAGCTTCTTTTGAAGTCCGTCCCGACTTTAAACTCAACTGTTTAGTTTAGAGCCAATTTATTTCCCGGCTTGGTCAATAATACTATCCATCTCCTATATGACTGTATGTGTATGTATGCGAACTTTGTTGGTCTAATAAAAGAATTTCTCTCATTTTCATCTTGTCTAGCTAGCCATCTTTGCGCGCCCAAACAAGGCGAAAAATACCTTCATTTCGGTCCTGATGGAAATCACATTTATTTTTTAACCCCATGAAAAATTATTTTAATTATTTAAAATACAACCGATGGTTCTAAATGTTCATTGAACATATAAATAGTTATACTCGTATTATGGACTTTTCAATTTTTTGTATACATATCTACATAATGTAGGTATATATGACTATGACAAGACAGAACTCAGAGAGCTCATTGGAAATGGTGCGTCGACAAATTTATGTGTCGCCTGCAATGCCACCTGTCAAATTGAAATCCCCAATTCAATTCAAGTTGAAATTCATTTGACCGACTACCTACCAATACATATACCTACTATGGTCGGGGCGACGGACGCACGCGGCGGCAGTTTTGGTTTGGCATTTATTTTCATTTCGATTTTTCGAAATACTTCTCCTCTAATTGACCATCACCATCACCATATGACCGCCACCATCAATATTGCCATCCCTGGCTTTTCATTATCCTGCGCTCTTTTGCTAAATGACAAATTTATTTATTTCAACATTTAAAATAAAAACAAAAAAAAAACAAATCCTGAAGTCTGATAGTGAATTGTCGGTCACGCATGATGAGATGCAATATAATATTGTTTTTTTTTTATTGCGTATGTGAGTACAAAGCATTTGCATCATGCAGGACTATTTATTATAATGTCACGCACAAACATTATTGAGGACAGAGTGTGAAATAAGCAATTAAATTGTATTTTCTACCCACAAAATCAACGCAAAGTTATCAATTATATAAAGAAATACAAATACACGAAATTTTGTGATAGGTTTTTGTGTTGATTGATTAAAAAAGTCTGAAAATTAAATTAGACTAAAATATTTCAAAATGATTTGTTTTAGTCAATTTAAGTATGTAAGAATTTTAGGTAAAATGTTGTGGCGATAGATCTTTGCTAAAAAATATTTCAATCAAATTTTACCCACTGTCTATTTTATGTTCTAGACTGACAAAAAATAGGACGTGTAGATTGCGGACCATTCGAAAAAAAATCGAAGGACAATGTTTCAAAACCATTCCACTAAACATTTATAAGATCATCACACATAAGAAATGTGCACAGAGCTATTTCCCCAAAATGGGAGATGATAGTCAGATTTGTCAAAACACACTATTGAAGATGTTTTTTTTAGACCCTTCCAAGCCAATTCCGATATACTTGTAGGTTGTTAGGCACGAATGGCGGTTGTGAGTCCATAGTAAGCAAATCCAATTCGCTCCTTAGTCCTCCAATTTGATATCGTAACTCACGTGACCATTGAGCATTAGGGTTTTCAAATGGAAGTATTTGAGAGGGGGTCATGATAAGATACTATCCGCTCCCTGAATACTCTTTTATTTGCCAAACTTGACGAGTAGCCGGTAAGCTAAGTGAAAGATAAGGTCTTCCTAGGATACACCCCGTTATATTGAAATAGATGGGGTACTTCCCAGGAGTATTGGTTACATATACGTTCTGGAATATGTAAAATCCAGTTTCGTATAGCTGCATCTGCCCATACATCCAGACGCTTTCCTTTAGATCACCCATTTTAGTGCAAGTTATTGTAATTTAGGCTGTTGAAAGGATATATACGAGATCATTTCTCATCATTTTCTGCCTTTCGGTGTTTCTCCGTGTCATAGCCGTCAGTTTTGATGCCCTTTGAGAGATTATCGAGATCAGAGGAATGTAAGCTTCGCCCTCAAGAGATCGGAATCAGATATACTGCATGGCAAATTGTGTTGTCCTCGACTCAAGCGTCTTCCCTAGATAACTAATTCGCTTCCTCTGTGTTTTTGGTGCCAGTTTTGATGGTTTGAACTTTTGATATGGCATTCCAAATATAATGAGTGATCTTTGAATGCTCCAGCCAGCGGCTGGACAGCTACTTCCCTCTATACCACCTCCTCTGCCTAACGAGGAATGTAGTTGTCGAGTTCAAAGGTGCATCCAATTCAGACGCAGACAGACTGACAGTACCCGCACTCTGCACGGTATGTGCTTAGCAGCTAGAAACCTTCGGTGATGGCAAAACATTCAGGCGTTTGATACTGTAGGTAGACTTAGAGCAAATAGAAGATTCCGAACTGCAAGCTCAGCACTAAAAAAGCTGTCAGATGCTGAAGTTGGAAGCGTATTCAGTTGCCTACGTGATCTCCAATAATTCTTTGAGTAGAATTGTAGGTAATTTTCTTTAAAATTATACTCGTTCAAGAAATTCTGCCCTTTTCATTTGTAAATTCCGTTTTATGGTGACCTGGTCGTCTTGTCTATTTCAGCGGTGATTGGGGTTATCCCGGCGGAAGATGTAAGCCCCTGTGATTTTTTCTTGGGCAGTTGCTCCACACCATTGGACTCCGTGCCTGAGTCCGAGTACATTTGGGCACTGAACGCTATAGGATATATCACTTGAAATGTGCCGAAAAGTTGTCCAAAAATTTAGAATATGACTGCTGAAAGCCTCTATTTTGATTTTGGAATTGAAATTAATGAACAAAATGATCGGGTTTCTTTATTACTCCTCCAAAATAGGGTAACCTTTGCCAAAATCCTGTACCTACCACAAAACCCAAGTATCATTTACCATTCCCCATTTCTTTACCTCAAACAGAAATCAATCGAATCTTAGGTACCTACCTCATTATATTCTGTCTTGTTATCTTTTATAAAGTTTTTGATTTTATTTTCAAAACAGCTCACCTTTTAAAATTCGGAAAAAATCCTTGCTGCCGCATTCACACATTATCCTTTATTAAATTGCCGTCGCGTCGAGTTAACACTTTTCCCTATGAACACACAAATCACTTGAGTCCGCAAAAAAAAACCTTATCATATGGGGGAGCAACATGGTAACGACAAAGCAACGAAAAAAAAATCAACCATTGAAGAGCCGACCAAAACTTTTCCCGCCAAAATTACACACACCCGCAACACACATTCTCCCATGAAAAAAGCTATAAAAATTAAAAACAAAAAAGTTCAAACCGGCCTAACCTCACGCACTTGAGTAAAATTTCTGCACACGAAATTCCCTTTTTTTTTGTTGCTGAATGTAAAGAGAGAGGGGGAGAAGTTAAACAACCTTCTACACCCTAATACAACACAGATATCTCTGCTACAATATTTTATTGCAAAGGGATGAGGGTTGACAATACCGACCGACCGACCGACCGACCGAACAACAACAATTTCAATTTCATTCCAACCAAACACCAAAAAAAAGCCGGTAAGCGAAAACTTCCGTTTTGCGTATTTTCTTTTCTCTTTAGATTGTTTTTTTTGTTTCTGTTTTATTTGTTGCCTCTTATTGTAAATTAACACTTTCTACTGGCACTCTTCTGTTAAGGGTGCAAAGAGGAAGGTAAATTGTAATTCAAATTTACCTATGTTCACTTAATGTGAGAGGGACGCGACGAGCAAAACCAAGCGGCTGCAGATTTCGAGAAAGTTCATAGGTGGTGAATTTGGGGTGGGTGGGTTGAGTGCGTACGTAAAATCCCCACTCTCTTTCAACCAAATCATACTCTCTTCGCTGCTTAACATTCTTGCTGTCAATCATCAGAACACAGCAAATACAGAAGAACTGTCATAAGTTCCTCACCATAAGATCTCCCTTGCTCATACACACACACACAGCCTTCCCCTCTTCAATGCAGAAAAATGTTTGAACTTTTTCCAATTCTTCTTTGTTTACCCACCAACACGCGCATTTGTTTTCCACTTTTTTTTAATTTTATGTTTGCGCTCCCTCTCTCTTCCGTAGAAATTTGCACTCGTTTCGATTTACTTGTCGGTTCGCCACCACCGCGCCGCGTCAAACCATCTAGCACGAAGGAATCACATCGAATCGGGATAACAACGTTTCGAATGCATTTTGGCTGCACACAAAAAAAAAGGAAAATAATCAAACAAGAGAGCGAATCGGCAAATATCTATTTAAAAAAAAATTAATTCCACGGAAGAACTCCGACACAATGCTGAAGGAGCTAACGAGGCTTTAGCGTTTAGCGACGACACACCAGACAACGATGGGGAACAAAATCGGTTTTGGGGTTTCGTTTGACACGCTACGGGACTGGACCTATAGACACAACACACAATCCCCATGTGCAATATAGATTCACATTGTCCAAATTACAAGAAATAACGACGATGACGTAGTCTTAATAGTCTTGTCGTTCTCTTTAAATGGGCTCTTCGAGGAGCAACTTTTTGCAATAAGCATTTTGGAGAATTTTCAGCGAAACGTGCAGCATTGATGTAGTATGTGTTGATTGATGCATTATTGGATGCCGCTGATTTGCAGGCAAAAAGAAAAATGCATGGAGTTGTGGTGGTAGCTTAACACGCACACTAATCCCTGGAGTAATCTGCAAGTGTGTTGGACTGTCGTTGGTTAAGCGAGAGTGTGTGTTTTGTCTAAGAGAACTGGTTTGAATGTGTGTTTTTCTTTCTCTTTTTTCCTCACCTGCTTTGGATTTGAAGTTTCTCTTTTAAAAATGCTTTGGAATGAAATCCACCTGTAACAGAGGAAATAAATGGAATTGGATTTTTGTTGGCGAAGAGACTTGACTATTTGAGCATTTTTATTCCAATTGGAATTATTGTACTCTTCAAATTTTTGTTTGTTCATTTTTTTGTATTATTGGAATTCCTCCTTTGCGAATCAAGTTTGAAAAATAATTTTAAATTTGTTTCTCCAATAAGACGCGAGTTTCGTCATCTCACTAAAAGCCAAAAATTAAATTTAGATGAAAAAAATCCAATTCTGCAAGGGATTTACAAAAAAAAAATTGAATATAAAATTATTTGACCAACAAACAAATTGAAAGATTACCTAAACATTTATTTCATATTTATTTATTTTATTTCATAGATAGAAACAGTTGTGCTAAACTAAGCTACAACACAAGGAAGTATGAGAACTAGGTATAGTTTCAAATTAAGTCTCAATATGGAGGATTTGTAGGATGCGTGGCAAATGTTTAGCAAACCTCCATAATTCATTCCCTTGATAGAAGATTTTTTTCGAGTACATTTCCGTGGGGAGCCCTACTCTATATATATAACTGGAAAGAAATTTTGAGATTGACCATTCGCTAATGGTATGACTAAATATGCCGGTATCTTTTTGTTTTGAAATCAGAGGTTGCTTTTGGCTTGAGATGAAGGTGAATGGTGAACATTGACTTTAACGCATAAACGAGCGTTCTCACCTGGCCCCAGAGGAGCCTAACTTTTTCCTGGAAAAGAATTTCAAGAATCACGATTGCCCGAATTTTTTTTTCGAATTTTTCGGAATAGTTTCCCACATAAAGAAATATTAATTCATGATTGCTCGGAAATTTTGCAAAAGTAGGTATGTATTTGGTACTTATCAAAAATATTTTATTTATTTCTTTAATTATGTATGGAGTTACTATACTATATGTAGGTATATTGTACTTATGGAAAATAAAAAAAAAACTTTGCATGTTTGGTCAAGCAGGGTGGTGCAAGGGGGTGCCGCGCCGTGATGACAAAAAGAAATTCCTCTTCCAAAATTAAAAATCAATACATAATTTATTTCTCCATGCTTCGTTCTCGTTGATTCTCATGGTTTCGAGTGAGGCCGCGTTCTCCGTACTGTTAAAAATCGTAAATAGTATTTGTTTCACAGATAAAGGCAGCAAATTCGGGGAATTAGCAATAGTTATATGGAAATTTGTTTTGCTAGAAATTTACTCAATAAATTGTTTTCCGGGAAATCAACCCAGCACCTGACCTAATGCTATAAGAGGCTTAAGCCACATATTGAAGAAATTGTGGAACAAATCAATCCCGAATACGCTCAAGTCAAAAACTTCAAGTGACTTACCTCTCCAGCTCGGAGACTTACAAATTAATGAAAGTCAGCGGAATCTGTGTCGATCTGAAGCTCAGCATTATAGCACCTGTTGTCTAGGAACCTGTACTCTTGTTTTCTTGGATATCGATCAATACAATTCACAGTATTCAAAAATCCGCATTTTGTTAACTGTTTTTATTTCATTTAAAATTCGTCTTCTTTTGCTGAACATTTTCATGATTTAAATATGGATGAGCTTTGGCGAATATCAGGAGCAGTGATCCTCTTTTGGAGGTTCCCTTTTGCATATGGCTAACATTAATATTGGGAATATAACGAGGCAGGAGATAATTGCATAAATCTACATGTTTAATTGCTGCTGTATTATTTTTCTGATTAGGTATATCGACACGATTCAGAGTGTTATTCTTTTTGCGTTTTCATCATCACCAGTCAGTCATAACACAAGGCGCTAGTTCCCTTGCTCGAATGTAAGAACATTCTTATATTATCTCATTTGTAGACCAAAGCGGGACATAGCAGCTAATGCCGTAGCTCTGTAAAACCAACATAGAAAAGGAAACAGTACTTCACTTCCTTTGCAAGTGTCCCGCTTTGGCCAGGCTAAGAATGCAATTACTTGGAATGGCCTTTTTTCCGATCTAAAAGAACTGATACAAAAGTTAAAAACTTTATCTCTCCTCAACAGATCGAAATGGCTCTAGCGACGCAACGCTCCGCTTGAGTGGTTCCCCAGAATTGTTCTTTAATTATTATCTTAGTGTTTACAACTAATTGGGGGCAGTATATTCAAGACTCAATATTTTGGTCAATGTTTAGGGCGTAATGTAATAAAATATTTCGATGTCACTTAAATATTTGCCTATAATAAAACGTGGTGCCAATATCCTGAGCACACCACTCAGTTACGTTGACAAAAAGAAAAATGAATTTAAATTTAAACTTTATGGTCTTGACTATAAATTAAATAATTTAATGCATCGATAGAATGTCTCATATAGCTTTGCTTACGTTAAAGACAAAAGCATTTTACTAGTTAGCAATTTCCTAAGTGCTTATTTATTGAATAACTATTTCAAAACTAGTAAATTGCTAATTAAGCTGAAGGCTGAGCATTTGTAAGGTTTGAATTTTGATGAACACAATTATTGTTGCTATGCGCTGTTAATTAATTATATGTTTATGAAAACCCAACATGTGCTAAGGTATTAGATATTTCCATTTTCATCATTTTAACTTCATTATTTACAAAAAAACAAAAAATATGCACCAGCAGTACTCGAACCTGGGACCCTAGGGTCCCTCAGCGATATACTTGCAGAAGCCATAATGGATTTTACAAATTTCTAAAAGTTAAAGTAGCCATTCCGTGATTATTAACTTTAGCACAATGTTAAAATCCTTTAAAATTAGATAAATCATCGTTTAAGCTTAGTAAATTGCTAAAAGTGGCCATAGCGCGATAATTGTGTGTTCGCCTGTCAACCTCATGGTCACTGGTTCGATTCCTGTCGTAGTCTATGTCCTCTTATTTTTCCATTAAAACCCAATTCTAAAATAAACGTCATACAATGAGTTGCTGGTTTACTCATCAAATGGTGTTTAGGCATAGCACTAACAACATGTGATTGAGTAAAACTAGTATACCAATAAATATGGCAACGAATAAAAAATAATGCGAATTATAAGGGACATAAATAAATAAGACACGGAAACTTCTCCGTATTAGTTCAACCGCCATCCCTGGAGATAAAATCTGAGACAACAACCACCTTCAGTCTAAGAACATCGCGCCACACATCTTTCCTATCCTTCTTTCTCTTTCTTAATCTGACGCCCGCGCTGTGTTGATACATTTAAAGGGTAGTATAATCCCTTGAGCGCGTGTAGATTGGCCTTAACATTTTACTAAATCGTTTAAAATTTTGCTCCAATTTGTTTACTGAATGTCGTTATTACACTAAAATTGAGTAGGTACAATCTCTTCCTAGCCGAACTACAAGAATGTGTAATGCTTTGCTTGACTCTATATTCTCTTCCATTTTAAAATTTATAATTTGAACCCAATGTGGACCCAATTTGGACAAGCTTGTTTGAACTTTATCAGTGTTTCTTTAGTAATATTGGCTGTATAATTCTAGAAAATAGCTTATCTTACTCCGATAGCCTTTTTGTAGTTAAAATTAAAATGAGCATTTTTCTTTCGTTTGATAGATTCCCCAGTTTATCCTTTTAGGAATAACATTTCCTATATACGTATATTTTCTATCATATTTGCGTCAGAATTGAGGAAACAAAGTGACGAGCTAAAGTTCCCAAATCAAATTTTGAGAGTTAAATTTCTGAATTTTGTTCAATGTGAGGGATTTTAATTTGGAATTACGTATAATTTATCTTTTCTTTATTCTCTTGACTGTCTTGACATTACCACTAATTTAAATATTTATTGTTTGACTGAATAGCCTAAGTGCTCTATTTCAAAGTCTTTAACGAATGAATCCGCTTGATCATTCAAAATGAATGAGAATTGGATGACTTCGAAGCATATTCAAGACTACAATTGAATGCATTCCCGAATGATTCAAATATTTAACCACACTTTTTGGAAACATTTCTTATCTAATAGATACAAATTTTGCTTTAGATAAATTATTTAACTCTTCTTGTATTTGACATCCGTGCTTCAATAAAATAAACGTCAAACCGAACTGTCATCCCATACTGTGTAGTGTAAAATGTATCACTCACGGCAGCACTTCGTATTCCTTCATATTACAAAAGCCATAACTGGTGGTGAAGTTATTATAATGGAATATTATTTTTAGTTTTTCTGTGAATTTATAGTTCACACTCAGTTTCAAGAGAAGTACTAAAATATATCAGACTAGGGTTGTTTTGGACCCTGATTCTTCTGACACTAATTTTTTTGAATTATTTAAAGCTAGTTGTATACACACGTATTGTAAAGAACAAAAACCATTGTTTTGAAAATTGTAAGATTATGAAACTTTATTAAAGTTGGAAGAATAAAATTGCTAGAGAATCGCGAACTCTATTAAAGTGTATTGCTTCTTTTGCAAACCCTGAACCCGACGAGCATACCTCAGTCCATGATAAAATACATCTCAAAAATGGCGCCCGAGGAGGGATTTCACTGTCGATTTCATACTCATAAATTTAGTAACTTACTCAAGAATTGACCCTCAGGTACAAACTCCTCGAACATCAGCGTTTGGATGACATAATATTATGTATATTCAAGCAACATTTTCTTTAGCTTATGAATCTTCATATCCTTTAGGTGTACATTTATGTTTTTAATTTGAATTTAAGTTTTTTTAATTAGTATAAATGTATACAATTTTTCAAAACTTTAAAGAGAACATTTTTTTACAAGACTATTTTTACTTTTTATTTCAGATTTTGGGATTAATTGTTGCCTTCAAAGGGGGTAAGTGCCTAAAAATGAAATTTATAATTTTCCTTTCATAATTTATTATATTGAAAATATACATATACATTTGTATTTTATATCAAAAATTCAATTTAATTTATCCTTCGTTCCACATCCATCTGAATAAATAATAATTTTAAGTCTGCCCTTTTGCTATACATAAAAATACTCATAAGTCATAAATCTGCCCAAAGCATATATAAACATTTATTTTTTGTTTTCTTCTTTTGAATCCTAAATTATCTTCTGGTCATTTGACCACAAAAATAATAATACAGAAAAAAAAGAAAAAGAAATAAAAACCATAAATATGCTCCATAAGGATCAAGCTATTCTCCAATGATTCATTTCAAATAATCTCCCAACCATCAAAGTTCCATCAACTTTGTGTCTATTTGTATGTCCTTCAAAACAAAACTATACCTTCTGCTCAATTATACAAAAAACATATACATACGTACAAACATTTGTACAAATGTATATAAAAAAAAACTATGTACACAAAATCTACTTCAAGGTATAAAAGGACATTCAAAATACAAGAGAGGATCATAAATTTAACAGTTAACATCAAAATATTACAAACAAAACCAGGATGTGGATATCATATCCTTCCATCCACCCAACAAAAATTCAAAAAAAAAAAAATAAATATTCACTAAACTAACCACAAAGCTAATAACAAAGATGTTATCCTGTCATATAGGACGTTTTATTTTTCGGTCTGTTTTTAGAAATTTATTTACAATTTTTTTCCTGACGAAGTGTGTCCTCTCTTTTCTAAAACAAAAAAAATCAACTCCGACGACCGTAGTATACCAAAAAGAACTAAGCGAACAAATTTGGCGAATTTATGTGTCCAAAACAGTGGGGGCTCACCAATGGCATGCGGGCCATACTCAACCAAAAATGTAATTCTATTACAATAACAATTAATATCATCTCAAAAGAATATTGAGAGACAGGATCCAGTTTCTTCACAGTAAGGTTAAACATGTTTGCGGGTTTACGATGGGTTCGCCGCCACTGTTTAAAAGAGTGCGATTGTGTATATTTGAAAGGACGCGACCGAAAGCATATTTCGCGTTTTGATGATTGAGAAGTGTTGGTTTGCATATTTTTATTTTTTGATGCACGAATCAGTGTATGTAGACTGTATAAGACTCACTCAGACATGAATACAATTTTTTGAATTATTTACGAGGTCGCAAGAAGAAAAAAAAATTGTATCCATAAAGCATCAAAACCGGGAAATAATTCACACAAAGGACAATGCGCCCATCAAGTTATACACTCACAAGTACATTTATACATAGAATATTCCAAACTCCAAAAGGATGTGCTGATCAGGATGATGTGTGTGGTGTCGGGTGGCAGAACGTGATTGTTGCAATTTTTTCTTCCTTCTACACAATTGAGGTGGGTGGGTGGTTGAGAGTTTGGTAAAAGTGCCAAAAGTTATGATAACACGAGACGTATTCAAACCATCACGCGAAAAGGACAGGACCATAACCAACGACGACTATCCATCCTTCAAATGGATCTGACTAGGTATGGTATACCACTCACTGGCTCTTGACTGTGCATTGTCAGTGGATTTGGATTGAATTGTTTACGCGATAGTGGGACTGCAAAATGCTACACTACCGCACTCGCAGACGCAGAGACCAAGACCACTGGCTACGAATGATGGATTCCTCTGCACATACCACTATATGTGTGTCCACTATGTCCAGTTACTACCTACATGCATCTGATGAATAAATGGACTGCGAGGATATACGACAGGATATGATGGTAATTTAAGTCATGATGTTCACTTCACTGTGTCGCAAGCGACACTTTTGCTGCCGTACACACATGATGCAAAGTATGTAGATATATGGACAACAGTTGGAGTTTTTGCATTGCAAAGAAGGACATCATACTCTGAAATATCAAAAACGAGAGCAAATCGAAAATAAAAAAAAATTCGAAACAGGGATTCGACTATTTGACGATGAATTTTTGCACCGCATTGCATGGGTGCGCGCACTTTCCCTCATTTCTCCCATCAGCCGAACCGGTCGACATACTCTGAAGCAGTTTATTAGTCCTTTGATGGATGACAATGAATATGGGCACTTATCCGTTAGATATGATGTTGATGTTGCTGCTATATTGCCGGTACGGTTCGACTGCATGGCTGGGCGCTCTCAGGATTGGACACATTTAATGGCCATTTAACCGAATGATTAACGATCAGTAGCGTTTCATGTGGGGGCCGGGCAACGCCATCAACAGCGGAATGGGTGGACAACGATTGTTTTTCATTACAGTGGTAGTTGTAGTTACACAACGGGTAATGTTTGCAAAGGATGTTTTTATTGCCCTCCATCACATGGTGGTAAAGTTTATGATGTGTCAGCGAATGTAAAGAATGAGTTTTTTTTGTATATGTACATACTCGTATGTATACCCCTACCTATGTTTGTATATTGCATTGGACTAGAGTGAGATGATATTGGGCGGTAATATAAGGCAAGGGACATTATTCAGAAGTTCAAAAATTCTGCATCAACATAATTCTTGTAAAAAAAATGGGAGGGTAAAATATAGCCAGGCAAGGCATTTCGCATTCGTGTTGTACGGTTAAGGATAGAATTTCTGTACTAATCTGCGTCCGTAATGTCATAAGTTTTGCGTCACTACACCAAACCAATTCTCAACAGCTAAATCTTGTGAGGATCTTGGAGGAACTTGACAGTTTCTTTCTTTAGCCATACTGCACGAATGTTTGAAAAACTGTATAATTTAAAAAAGTTTTCAATATCAAATAGGAGTCTTAATTTTAAAGCTATATACCCTTCGCAATAAAATAGTCAAAATAGGGCTTTTGGGAGAGCCTTTTCCAAATCAGTAGCACCAGTAACGTTTGCAACATACATATGGGTGGCAATGGCGCAGTGGATAAAGTGCTTGATTGCTAACTCAGACGTGTGTGGGTTCGATCCCCACGCTAGGCACATTCTTTTCTTTACCTCCAATTTTAATTGAATGCCACCCATGGGTTAAAAAACTGTGACAGTCAATACCTATTTCTCAAATCCACTGTGCCAAACTAATGCCGTGCAATTCAGGTTGCATTTAAAAGACCTTAGGTCTTACAGGCATATAATTAAAATTAAAAAAAAAATTATTAAAAAAAATACTGAATTAAAATAAATCACAGAACAAAATGTGTAAATTTATCATTGAGAATAAGAATATGAAGTATGTGATGCTTCCCCAAGCGAAAACAAGTTCTTGGTTATTTTCTCGCTGTTTTCTTACTGAGCTTTCATATTTTTGTGCTTTTTGAAGCTTTTACGAGAGCGAGAGAGAGCTTATGAGAAGTGTTGATTAATGTTGTTTTGTTTGCAGTTAAACATATTGACGTCTACCTTTTCAGAAAAAAAAATTCCCAAATTGGGGAGTTATGAAATTTGAAAATAACTCCCCAAAATTCGAAGATGGAATAGATTTCCAAAAAGAAATTAAATAAGTCCAGAAATATATATGAAAGCTTTTTATTTGTGAACTTGTTTGTTTTTTCAGAAAGCGTCATAAGGGCAAATTGAGAAAGTATAACCAATATTTTTGCATTCGAAGTGACCACCAGTTTTTGGAAGTTATTTCATTAAAAAAAACGTTTTTAGTATCATTTTTCGTTCAGGGAACTCTTTCATGAAGCCTTAATTTTAATTAAATTTTTTTTAAAAAACAAAGTATGGTAAACCGTTTTATTTGGCTTTTTAATTTAAGCCGATTTATTTTGCATGCTACGGTCACCCTGTGAGAGCTTTGCAATAGCGATAGCTTATTGAAATTGACTTCAGTCAGAGTGAGAAGCGAATATTCGACCTATCATCGAAATTTTGTATTCAATTGAAAGGCCTATCGATAATAGGGTTATGTAGGTTTTGAGGGCCACTTTTTCGAATTGACCTGCGACTTCAGAAAACCACACAAGAAAAAGTCTAACAGGGTCAAATTGCAAGATCACGGTGCGTGGCCACTTCACAGCACCTCCATGTGAGATACCCATAATTTCCAATGTGACGAGACCTGTGGACGTAGCACCGCCCTGTTGAAACCCTTTGGTATCCACATCATCCATAATTCAGGCCACAATAAGTTGTTAATCAACGAACTATAGGGCTCGCCGTTGACGGTGGTGACCTGACCAACGTAGTTCTCAAAGATATCTGGACCAATGACACCTCGTCGTCGCCAGTCCGAAATCCACACCAAACAGTTACTTTTTTGGGATGCATTGACGGACACTCTTTGATCTCATGTGGATTTATATCGTCCCAAACTATACATTTTTTTTTGTTGACGTACCCACTCATGCCGAACAGACCACTAATTTTGTTTAAACAATTTTATCCATGGTGATTTGGCAAAACAGACTGAATAAATGACAGCTTATTTGACAGATGTCACTTCAACAATATGGCCGCTATCAAGTGTCAAAATTCGAAAGTCTTTATTGGAAGGCCCATTAGTAATACCTGTGTTTCCATACTTTCTCAAATTGAGAAAATCTACGAATTTCTATAAAAAAAAATAAAAATGTGATCTCCTGTTCCCGTACAACATAATTTACTAGTTCTTCCACATAAGGGAACACCCGAATTTTAACTCAAAATTTTTATTTGGATAAAATTGTAGACTGTCAAAGAAAAACAAATTAGTCGGTCATATTCGTGTTAAATACTATTTGTTTAGGCGTCCCCGTGCTGCTGATTTGAAAGTTTGTCTCTCTCTGAAATATTTTTACCACCACTTTTGAAAATATGAAGGCTTGTGAATTTTCTTCACAAAGCACGCAAACAGAGCTAATAGTTCCTTCACTTCATTTAGCGAAAGTGAAACTTAATTTCGAGATTGGCAATTTTCATTTCGATTGAATATTTGTATAGGTTGTACACCTTTAGGGCACATAATCTTACATTCCATAAACATATGCGATCTGCTTAAAAAGTGAAACTCCATCTCCCATACTAGGTAGGTATTCTGGAAAGCTGTCACAATTATGACACTCGCATAATAATAATTCCAATTGTCTGCTATGCTACTGCTACTGTCCCCGATTGCTTGTCAAAAAATTTCACTGTTCACCACAGTTTGGTTATTTGTTCTGTGTTGGGCTTGGCACTTTGGTTGTCGTCAGCCGCGTCATTGATATGTTTGCTATGCGCTCCTGCCGCTTTTGTATTGTCGCTTCTGGTCTATGTTTGCTCCTGTCCCAATATCTTCCTGATGCTCTGCGTCTGCAGTATTTGTAGATATCGCTCCAACTTGTGCTGTACACTATACGAATACCTACTCACTTTTTCTTTCTGATGGTGCATGGTGCTATAGATATACGGTACGTCGAGTGTTACTTGGTCGTGGGGCTTTTATGCGAATTTTCAAGCGTCTCCAGCTCCATCCGCATGATGACGACGCCGAACGCCTCTGAGAGTGAGATTATTTGCCTCTAATTACAAATCGAAAAATGTCGACACCAATGGAATGAATTGTCATAAAAACCAAAGTACACCACGGAATATAATATGTGAAAGTGTACATGTCTATGATTATGAGAGATATGTATATTTCTGGCGAGCAGCATCATCAGGATGCAAATAAAAAAAACACAAAAACAATAATAAAAAAACCAAACAGCCATACGTAAAGTTTCTCTGCGTCTGCTGCCACATCCAAATTAATCCATATCCAAATCCAGATTCAGAGATCCCTTCAAAACGACAGCCACATAACATAACCTAAAAGTTTCCCATTGCTGCCAACACTCTGCTAACATCCGCTCGCGCGTTCGTTCACAAATGGCGTGAGATAGCGGTACATGTTGGTTTAATTTTTAATTTTTTCCTTTCCATTCCGATTCTTGTTGAGTTTTTTTTTTGCTACTTCTTTGCCTCCCTCTCTCCTACTCATCATTTTTTTTTTTGTTTTCGAGAATATTTTGAATGTTGAAGTTTGAAAAACACAGTTTTGGGACTAATAAATCAAACTCGTTGTCATGCTTTCAACTTTTAATCAATCACCCACCACTCGGAGGCGGTTAATATGTACCTCATACTCGCATATTCAACTCTCATCCTGTATGCATATATCGGGAAAACAAAAAAAAAAAAAATAAATCCTGGAATGAAGAAAAAATCCAATGCCAAAGTATTAGCTTAGAGCATCATGGGTCCAAAACAACCGACAGACATATCAAATATTGTGGTAAAGCGGAAACAACGTACCTAACTGCTGATGATGATGATGATGACGATGCTGGGGTGGTATGGTGCTATTGGTAGTGGTGGTGAAGAGCCATAGCTGGTGGTTCCCGTTGAATGGAAGTGGGAAGGGTTTGTTTGATTTCACATTTCTGATTTAGATGAAGCATAGCTTTAGCTGAGATTTTTTTGTATTTTTTTTGCACTCATACATGTATAACAAATTTGTGGTGTTTAGAACTATTACAGGGTGAGGTGATGAACGATGACAATAATATATGTGCAAAGTGACAGGATGAATTTGAAATGTGTTTTTTTTTTGTTTTTAATTGAAAATTTTAAATTGGTTTAATAAAATGTAGATAGTTGGAATTTACAAATTATGCAGGCAATAACATAAAATAGCTTTAATGGATTTTAATTCTGCACAGAAATTCAGGCAAAAAGTATTTTATCTTTTAATTGGTTTTAAATTAGGGTAGGTTGTATCAGGATCACTTTTTTAAATACAGAATTTTCCTTCTGACATATTTATCTTTAGTTGTCAGTGACATGAAATAAGATCTAATGGAATGTAAAGTAAAAATAGCGCTGAATTGGTCAAATTGCACTTTAGAAATTGAAAGAGGGTTAACCTGACCACATTGAAGTTTTCCAAAATCAAAAATAATCTAAGGCGGAGTCATAATGCGTGGTTTATATTTTTTTTAGGAATACAAAATACTGCTCTGTTTTCACGCAGTTTTTTTACGACATTAAGTTCGGCATTTTATATTGTTGCCCTCAAAATGGGTAGTTTGTTCTTCAATGTTGGCTTTCAAACCTTCCAAGGATCTAATAATAGTTGAATTATTTCCTTCAGGACGACTTCGACGCAATAATCTTTACCCACGACGGATCTAAAATGGACTGCAGCCTCGGAGCCCGAATTTTCTCAGAGTGGCTGACTATCTTTCTTTCAGACTTTCCGACTTTGCCAACGTCTTTCAAGCTGAAGTAGGTACTAGCTATAATAAAAGCATCCAAAATTCTTAATTTAAATCCAACTCACGATCTAAACTCGGCAAATATAACAGACAGTCAAGCGGCTATCAAAAGAGTAAATTTGACAAAAATATCTTCTAAACTGGATAATAAAAATGAAGTCACTTTTAACTTGCTTCCAAGCAATCTAACCGATTGATACTCTGACCAACAAAAATAGTCAGTACAGGGAAGATAGGACGCTTGCTTCTCACTCTGACTGTAATGGATGGCAATAAGTTCGTACTGTTTTAAAGATCTTAAAGGGTTGCCGTAGTAAGCATACTAATTAACCGCAGACGTACCAGTGGTAACTCTGATTTAATTTGCTTATTTTAAAAACACACATCGAGGATTGGTGAAGGCAAACAAGCGACAATGTGCGCTCGGATGTGCAGTATGTCGGCCATGGTGGAATATAGTCTGGTTTTAACAATATTACAAAAATAATTTATGTGTAACTCAGTGGTTATTTTCAGTGGCAATTTCAGCAACAGGCACCAGTGTATTTCAAAAAGCTCTCCCACAAGGTCTCTACTGATTATTTGTATAGAATGATATGGCATACCTACAATAAATAGTGCAAAAACTATCTTCTATGCAGACCGAGGCAGGACATAGCAAGGGTCACTGGCGTTTGGGAGACCATGCAATAAAGCTGGGTATTCCCCATAACACCTACTGCCGCAGTTGTAAAAATCAGTTGGAAAAGGAAACGGTGATTAACTTCCTCTGTAAGTGCATCGCATTGGCTAAACTGAGAATGTAATCGTTTGGAAAAGTTATCCTTTCTTCAAAAACTGTCTGATACAAAATACGGTTCGAAATGGCTCTAGCGACGCTACACTTGAGTGATTTCCCCTTCTTCATTTCCCGCTAAAAATCGTCGGGTCCGTGTACAAGTTTTTGGTATCAAAACGACGCTTTCAGCTACGTGAGTGTAAGTTGCGAGTTGGCTCTTGAGCGCCATTTGTACCTACCAATACCTACGTACCTTGATCTTAAGTTCGATAAGTTCATCAACGTCGTCGAAAAATGCCTAATTCTGACTGAATGTGCCTTCATTCATACCAAATGGATAGATCTTGACACTCTTTCCGTGAGAGAGCTATGATCGCCTGATCATTGCCGGGAATGCAGATAAATATGTTACCCAGGCCTGCGAGCTCTCCTCGGAATCGCTGGACCAATTTAAAAGATGATGTAGCCGAATTAATAGCTATAACAGTTGCCTGTCTGTCAGAGTTGCGGTATTTTTCGGTCTTGGGGCTCCGTTTAAGTATTTTGCCATACATTCTGCTTCACGTTGCTTTAAACTATCAAACTGGGACTTGAAAAATAAGCGTAGGTATAATAAATCCAGCGATCCTCAGGTGTGTTTCGATACATTGCCTGTTGTGAACAAACACCTTTTTAAAATAGTATATAGAATCCCAAATGAAATAGGGTCAGATGTCGAAAACCTAAGTTCCTAAAACGATAAACTTAAATGTGAAACACAGATACTTACATTCGTTGTCTCCAAAAACCAATATCTCAATCCAAAAAAAAGGAATCAAACACTACAAAATATCCCTAATAAATATTTTTAGTCAATGTACTAGTACATATTTCAAAATCTCCAACAATCCCAAAAAAACCCAAGTATCTGTAAAAGCGATTTAAAATATTGGGAACCGCAAAGCGGTTAAGACAAGTACTATTCTCTTTTCCGAAAATCCATTTTTATAATGATTAATCCATGCTCGACATTTTGATAGGCACTTGCATGTCTTGTCTACCACCGTCTTGAGATTTTGTTTTGGGAATTACTTGTGAAAGAAATATTCTGCTGGGGATCTTGTCTTTGCAGATTTTTTTAAGGAATTTGCCGTTTGGCCAAAAACGGCTTTTAATGGAAATGTTGAGTTTCTCTTGCCTTTTTGAAATTTTTGATTGTTAAGATTTTCGGCTTTCAATTTTCAATCGGATGTATTTCATAATTTTATTCTTCTAGACAAAACTCAGTACTTTGCAGATGAGTTTCTGAAAATGTCACGATTCACTGAAATCCATATGCGCTAAATACCCACACAAATTAAATACAAACAAAATTGTCATTTTAATTGACCGAAAAATGCCAAAAATCCTTCAAATCATCCCTATGATCGTATTATGTTAACCATAAGCGTGAAAAATATAAAACTGGCAAATGCAAGAAACATTTTGCTTCATTTCCTTCATTAAAATCACTCTGCATATTCAAATACTGCTGCTGTTACCACGCCTCTTTTTTTTAGTAATATACCACCTACTTGTTTGTAATGGAAGAAAAAAAAATATATATCAATTTGTGTCCGCATTATGTCTTCCTCATATTCGCAATGAATTACACTTACAAAACACAATCTGACAATAAATATGAAGGAAAAGATACATTCTATGTGGGAAAAGATAGATGTATAGAAATCTACACTGAAAGAAAAGAAATTGATTTTCTAAATTTTTCTTGTGATTGAATTTTATTAGTGTCAGAATATTTTCTTGTATTAAAATTTAAAAAAAATACATAGTAAATACATACAGACATCTGTATGTATTAAAAAAAAAGGACGATGAAAACTCTTTCAATGTGTTCAAATTTGGATAGGTTTGATATTTAGCCATAATTTGTAATATTTTCCATAGTAAAACAACATTTCGTTTCCGAGCTCATTTTTTTGCTACTTTTACGTTAGTTTCTTATTATGGATGTCTTGTATCCTTCCTTAACACTTTATACGAACAGTCCTCGTGTGTGAATACGAATGTGCAATTTGAATAGCTTTAGTGAATAGAACAGGCCCTAGTACACTTCCTTGTGGAACACTAGGATTTTTCCATAAGATCCATATTATTCCAAACCTTGCTTATCAGAAATAGATATTCTTTTTCAAATTGACGATTCCAGAATGCAACAAACCTTTTTACTGCAATCAGTTAAAAATTTTGAATTCAAATTATAAGAATTTTTTTATCAGTGTATGGTAACACTACTGTCGCATTAATAACAAATTGAAAATTTGTTGAGGTCGCTGAAGTGGGTGTGTGGTTTGGTGAGGGTCGGGGGGCTTCCAAGGGGAGGAGGGCACAATCGTAGACACGACATCCCCAGACAGACAACCGAATAGTGAACCTATATATATTTGTTGAGTGAGCCCATATAGTGCGCGCACTTACATAAGTGCAAAATGTATCTGCAGTCGTCGGATCTGTGAGGAGAACAATTAATCTCTAATTATCCTCGAACAGCTGTCATAACCAATTATTAGAGCGAACTTATTAAACAAAAAAAAACCCACATTGACGACGACTACGAACGAAGACACCCAGTCTCAGAGTATAACTAGGTATACAGCTACTCCGATGCAGTGATCACGACACGACCGATGCGATGTTTGAAGCTGAAGCTTGAAACTGATCATGATGATGATTGCGTCTGGACGACAATAACGACAACGACCACGGTGATGGTGATGATGAAGAAGATGATGATCATCGTTTCAGAATTTTCATGGCAAGTGCCAGGCGACGAGTATATGCGAGCTCAGAACGAGATATGATGTTGTGCATTCATCATGCAACCAGCAGTGGCAGTATGGTTATGATGCAGTTTGGCGCTGCACCGATGAATGCTGATGGCTGATCGCTGATGTTGCTGCGCGCTTCATTGTGGGCCTCGACCTCATCATAATTTCAAATGACAGGATTATGACAAGATGCGGATCGTGATAGGTTTCGTAATTCGTATTCGGTTTTTGGTCGTCATAGATGTTGGCTTATAGCAATGGCGGTGCTAAACAGAGCATAAAACATATTTCACAGTATGAAATGAAGGAAACGCGACAAAAAATCTCATACATTCTATGAAGTTTCTTATTCCCCATCGTAAGATGTCAAAATTCAACGAGCTTATCATAAGCTCCCGTTGTAATTCCACTTTCGAATGGCATGGATGTGAATGGAGAAACGAGTACCAAAAGCTCTTTGTACTGACGACGACGGTTAGATAGCTTAGATCATTAATGATATCCCGCCTAATTGATCAATTTCGACGAGCCCTT
This sequence comes from Philhelius pedissequus, assembly GCA_910595825.1. Classification (NCBI taxonomy): domain Eukaryota; kingdom Metazoa; phylum Arthropoda; class Insecta; order Diptera; family Syrphidae; genus Philhelius; species Philhelius pedissequus. Next base: position 243,240,575 of record OU343161.1, on the reverse strand, counting down.
ACCGAAACCTTATAGAAGCTAAAATGTTAGCTGGGGTTAGGAAGAGTGTTGGAGATAAAACGGAGCCCTGAGGCACACCAGAAATTAGGTATTTTAAGAAAATCAGAATTAACACGACTTGAATTGATGACTTGAATTGATCGGTCCAAAAGGTCATTTCTAATTCAACGAAGAAGAAATTCGTCGAAACCAAAGGCACGTATTTTCGAAAAGACGTATTTTTACTCTTGATATATGTATGTATGTTCATGTGTAGCTACAATAGGGCAACTTTTGCATTTGGAAAAAAAATCGAACTAGAGATTTTAATCAAACTTGACATTACTATGATGAGAACACCTAAAAGTGGGTCCCGAAATTCCATCTACCTTTCCGACTGTCTGTAGGCCGCTCTACTGCCTAAACGGTAAATCTCAATTATCTCGAAAACGGCTCTAACGATTTTTATACGAAAATTCATACAATTATAGGTATAGTTCTCATTTTGGTCGGTACAAATTTTTAAATATTAACGGTACCTGCCATATAACCCTTTTTTCTCGATTTGTCCTGAACGGCTCAACGGATTTCAATCAATTTTTTTTATACAAGAGGTCCTTCAATTTCTAAATATTACTTCATACAAAAAATTCCCAAAAAGCAATGTTCTCTATAAGAAATTAATTAAAAAACTACTTAAAAAATATATTTAGTCGTTTCTACCAAGAATCTTGTGATGATTGATACGATGTGATCGAACATAAAAGCAAGTACGATCCAGTCGTACATTTTATTTTTTAAAGCTGAAGCTGATCAATCAGCATTGCCAAGAGCTTGAAAAAAGGGCATAAGTTGACCAATGTTATTTCCACTATTTTTCTTTGCAAATATTCTTGAGATAATACACTAGCCTTCTCGCTCCTCCACTCTAAAGTACAAATTCCAGTTTTCCAATTTTTGTGTGCCGACAAATTAGGGAATTAACTACGAGTATTATATTAAATTAAAGGGATTTAAGTCTAACAATCTTAGACCTTGATTTTTGTTTATTTATTTATCTTAAGTAACATAATTTTGTAGACTTTCTTGTATTGCATAGTGTCACTGTCGCATAATTAATATTCGTTTTTAGGAGTTGGTATCTTTTTGTCTGGTGCGGCCGGCGTGACGAAAATTTTGCCCGCGCTTTTTTTACACGAAAATGCGTTTTGTCACTTTGTTGTGCCAAAATATGGTTGGTGGAGCAGATCTTTCTTGCTTGCCGTATTGCCAGTTGCTTGCCAAACCAATTATGAGGAATATTGTGAGATATTCTTTAATGGAATTTCAGTACTTCGGTACTAGTCAAATCCGATGAGGATGACGAAGCCGACGATTCTAGATCATCATCATCATCAGCCTGAACGTAAAGAGAAATGAACTTAACACCATCATCGTCATCATCATTATCATCATCTGCCATTGAGTCCAATAAATCTTTTGGCCATAAATCCATCCGATGTCAAAATGTATCTGAGGAATACAAATTAAAAACCGTGAAGGGAGCAGCAAATAAACACTTGATGGAGGCACCGATCTCGCTTGCTTCTGGTGCTCCTCGCGATGCTGATGTGATGGTGCTCTAAGTAAGCTATAGTTGGTATAGGTATAGCGATGATGAGATGGCATCAGAGCGAGATGCCCCTTTTGGATTTCTTGGATGATGTGGTGATGGTGTTTTCTGTGGATTTGATGATGACAATATGTGGAGCTCGCGATTTGTATCTGCCTGCGTTTGTTGTGAGTGTTTGATTGGAGTTTCTCTCGCTCTGATGTCTGATGTGTTTTGTTGCTGTTTCTTTGAGGGAATATTTTTCTTGTCGTTTAGTATTATAATTTTTTTTTGCTTGTTCTTTGTATTTTTGATTTGAAGAAAATTTATTGCCCATCAGTAATCAAGTCCATTAAATTCTCATTTTGTTTTCCTCATTCTATATTTGTGTGTGAGTAGTAGGATGCTCTATGGATACTTAATCGGGGGGAGTTTGGGGTCTTGTGTTATATAGCTGGCATACGGTCGTCGGTGGGAGACTGTGTAATCATTCATTTTTGTTTCAATCGTTTGCTGCCAGTGGACGATAGAGGAGAGGATGAAATGAATGTTAATGTGGTTTTGATAACTGGCATGGGGTGGATTCATTCTTTATTTGTTTATTGCCCTCAAGCTTTTGAAATTGACTCTTTAGTTTTTGCCCTGGACACCAGACATATTTTTACAGCAGATAAACTAAAATGATGCAAGTGGGAGGTGGGCACAGTCGATTGTTTCGAGGATACATATATACGTATGTTTTTGCAAGAAATATTAATACGTCCTTGGTACAATAGTACTAAAAAATTACATTGGTAAGGTAACAATATTTTCCCATAAGAATTTTTTTGATATATTCTGGACATCAGAGTGTCACACCCGTAACAATCCATGTTTTATCATAATTTCAGTTCTAATCTTCTTTCGAATAATTATTAACATTTTTTAAAAAAAAACATTTGGAAAAAAAAATTGAACTCGAGATTTTAATCAAACTGGACATTACAATAATACAGGGCCCCAAAAAATTAGATCCCGCAATTTCGTCTGTCTGTCGAATTTGCGAATTTTTCCAAACTTGTTACTTAAGCGTTTTAGGTGATTGTGTCAATAATCGTGTTTTGAACTCCAAAAATAACGGCACTTGCCGTACAATTTTGTCCACCATCTTAATTATCTCAAAAACAGTTGTTAAGATTTTGATAAAAAAAGCGTGTCCACTACATTTTAGTCCTTTATAATTTAGTTATTATTGGGACCTGCGACCTTGTCATACAACTATTTTTTTATTTCGACCTTCTCATAAACGGCTCCATTGATTTCGTTCAAAATTTTTAGCCCGTCGTTCGAATTGTAAATAATACTGCGAATCAGCAATTTCGAAAAATAATTTTTTTGGGTTTAAAAAAAATATTTTTTTTGTTTGATAGTTCAATATTTTGAAAACGGGTGAACGATTTTTATCGAAATTCTATTTTTAAGTTTATTTTGTCTTACACTTAATATTGGCGTTCCAGTTTTTTTTTTAAATTAAATAATTGTTGGTTTATACAAAATTAAGTTAAAGATTTTATTTTAACAACTTAAAACACAAATTATTTATTTTTGCTTATATGTACATTTCGGAAGCTATGCTTCCATCGTCAGTAAGCTCTATTTAAATAGAGAATTTTGAAATGCAGTATTATTTAGAATTTGAAGGAGCTCCGGTATAAAAATGTTGATGGAAATCCGTTGAGCCGTTTATGAGAAAGTCGAAAATCAATAAAATGGTTGTATGGCAGGTACCGTTAATAACAAAATATTTAAATAAAAAATTTGGCCAAAATGTAAACCTTACCCAAAGTAATACACACACCAATTTTTATCAAAATTAGTTAGAGCAGTTTTCGATATAATTAAGATGGTAGAAACATTTGTATGTAAAAATCAACGATTCAAAATTCTATTTTGGACAATCACCTAAAACGCATAAATACCAAGTTTGAAGAAAATCGATTCAGTCATTTAGGCTGTAGAGAGTTGTACAGACAGATAGACAGACGGAATTGCGGACCCAATTTTTTGGTGTTATCTATCGTCGTAACGTCAACTTTGATTAAAATCTCGAGTTCGATTTTTTTTTCAAATGCAAAACTTGCATTTGCCTATATCGCAAGTAAAAAAAACAAACTTTTTGACAAAATTTTAGTCGTTCCTGGAATAATATTTGATTTCAATTAATTCATTTTGGATATACATAGGTTACAAGCTATCAGTGGTAGTATTACGTACTGGATGTTTGCGGGTAGTACAGGCCTGTAAAGCAGTTCACATTCGTGTTGTGCGGCTAAAGAAAGAATCTCTATAGGCAGTACGTACGAAGTTGAGCTTAATGGTTGTAAGCTGCTAAGCATGACTGTAAGCACTATAACAACACCAAATTATATATAATTTTTTTTGACTCACTGTATCTACTACAACGCCCCTGTATTTAATAAAGTAAATTTTAAATTATTTTTCTAAGATACAGTTTTGAAGGAAAAGCAGTTTTAGGAAAGAAAAACACGGTTTTTAAGTTTTTTTTTGTTAATTTACATTTTTGAGCGCCCTCTATTAGATTGCGCCTCGGACAAAAAACTTTACCAACAAGCAGCCACCCTTTATAAATCTCTACTTAAGAATCCCAAAATCTAAAAGAAATTGTAAAGAAAATGTACGTAAAAGAATTTTTGGCGGCTTGTTAGCACCTTTATAGTATCGGATTATGGAAATTACATAAAAGCTTGCAAGCCCTTTAAGATTTTTGGAACTTACAAACCACTCTGTCAAAGCATTTTTTTTATTTTGTGCTGGAGTTTATGGTAAAACAAAATTCCCCCTAACACTGCTTCCTTAAAAACCCAAAAGCAAGTCCTAACCTACCACAGAGTTCCGGCGCTAATTGCAAGTCTCTGCTTCTTATTAATTTAACGACTTCAAAACATGGAGACTTGTGTTTCATGATTAGTTTTATTTTTTTTTTTTTTTAGAGCGCCACGACCAACGACGAACCTCCACCCGCGTAAACGTAAATGTTAACACACCGCGCACAATAATTCGCGTTTATAGAGTGTTTTCAGTAATAAAATCTTTTTATTATTAAGAAAATGGTCATAAAACTTTCGACTTTATTGACCAAAGGAGGCGAGCAATGGTTAACCATGATTGTAGGCTATAAATAGAGAAAATAAAAGCAAAGCTTGAAGATTGGTCTTCTCTGTTGTATATAGTTATTCATATGCATAATCAAAGTAAATCCAAAACAAACAAGACCTAACGATGCGACAAATTACCACACACACAATAAAACAAAAACAAACAAAACAGAAGTCTTGAAATTATTCGTCTAAAAATACCTACTTGAGCTACCTATGTAAATCATGACATGTATATGGGGTAATCATGAGGGTTGACAACAAACTCACAGAGTCTTTAATTCTTTCCTGCCAGTCATTAGTCAAAGCATAAAAATCTCTTCGTTGAGCTGAAGGTTTTTAATAGCCCCCCAAATATTCCGTTTGGTGTCGTCAAAATGACATTGATTCACTATAGAGGGCCTTATAGCGAATGATTTGTAGATATTGTATCTTTTGGGAAATTTATTATAATAAAACAAAACATTTTTGTTAAATCAACGATCGAATAAATTGTTTTAAATCTTTTCTTTTTTTTTTGTTGAAAAAACAAAAGGTGGTGGTGCGCGGGACTCCACTCGCTATATTTAGGGCCCCCTGATTTTATTGCTACACATCATATATTGTTTGTTGGTATACATACCTATTCATCATGCAGTCGAGTGTTAAAAACATTAAAATAAAATAAACTATGAACAAAGTGATTTGTTTAAAACAAATTAACACGGGGGAGCGCAAAAGTTTAATTGCCTGTGATTTACCGTCTGACTATCTAGAATGAAGAGACTGCCACTAGAGGGAGTAAGGGAGTGACTCGTCTGTCTGTTTGAATTCTTAAATGAGGTAAAATAAGTAAGTGGGAAATTTATTGTATATTTTTAAGCCGATACTTTGTATTTGGTTTGCAATTTTTTCTATAATGAAGCACATCATTTACGGAATTTAAAGCCTGTAAATTGAAGACTGAGACTTTGCTTTCAAGCATTGCAGTAAAACGATTCTTTCAAAACGAGTATTATTTTTTTGTATAATCTTACAAATCCCAGCCAGGAAGCAGACGATTTTAAAATTAATTGAATGCCAACTTGACATTCATCAAAGTTGAAATACTTATTAATTTTGCATTTATCGATGCGAAACTAAGCGATTAAGATTAACAACTCGTTTCTTCTTGATCTTGCAATCAATCTCCATCATCCATCCCATCACATGCGATGCACACATCATCCTAGATACAAATCGTGATCGAAGGAAATATCACGAAAAAAAGGAATCACATCAATCATTCCTATCAATGGACTCACCGACCGCAGGCCACCTCATTCCCATTCAACTTCAATTACGCACCATCAACTTCTGGAACAGAGTCTCCAGCACAGTATTGCGAGTCAAATATTAATATACCTAATCGATCGGACAACTTTGGCATACAAAACAAAAACTTGAAAAAAAAATAATGCGCAAATTAAATTCCAAATAATGATTGATCCCAAAAGAGGAGCTGCCGCCACCGTTGACCGTTCGGCGATGTGCATTAAAAAAATATAAAATAAAACCTGTAACAGCGGATTTAAATCGCATGTATGTACCTAGAGAGGTATACCAAGAACTGCGACCTTGGGTCTTAAGATCTCTCTGCACATATGAGAAGTGCGCTTGATTGATCGGGGTCCACATTTATACAAATTGCAGCCTCGAATATGACACTTGTCCAGAATTTGTGCTCTGTGAAACTTATTTAACTAAACCTGATTGATGGCGTCCCAAAAAACTGAAGGATTTGCAGACGAGATGCGGGACTTTAAGCCTAACTGACCCGATCCGGATTATAATCACAAATCGGATAAAAGGCAGAGGAGCCCTTGCCCGGCACCATCTAAGTTAGTATGTGAAATGAGACAAGGGCAATGTCAGTTTTGATGAACTGAACCAGTTACATTTGTAAGGCGAATTTCACAAAAAAGCAAGATGATTTGTCAGAAATATATTCTTGACAGCTCTTGGGTGATGCTTGAGATATGTCAAAGTCAAAAATTCGTACCAAGCATTGCCATTTCAATATCGGTACGTATGTATATTTTGCAAAAAAAAACGCTTCGGTCTTTTTAACCATTTTACGGTCGCAATTATTCCCTTATTTTGGACCGGGAAATTTTTCGGCTAGATCATGTTATTTGACTTTTATAAACTATCTTGTTTTGGGGACACGTCAAATCTCTCGTAAGAAGTCATTGTCGATTGCAGACTTGCGAAAAGGCATTAAGCTCTGGTAGATCAACATGTATTAGACCTCTGGTGGCACTCGTTATAGTAGGCCGAAGAACCTCTGGTAGATCCGCAGGTACTAGGCGCTGGTAGCACTCAACACAGCAGGCCGAAGATCTGGTACATCAGCAGGTATTGGGCTCCTGGTGGCACTCGACTCAGCTTGTGCAAAAAATTTGTACTTTTAAAATTCTTAGACATGAACGTAAATTCGAACAAAGCTTTAGAGAGTATCGTGTCTCTTCCAAGAATTACTTCTAAAGGTAAAGGGAAGCTTTAATAAAAATTAAAGTAACATTATTTACAGCCAATATAAATTCGATGCAAAGCTCTATAGTTTTCGAAATTCTGTTCTTTTTTTACAACTTCTAAAAAAGCTTTTTTTTTTCTTTTAGAATAAAACAGCAACGATTTTATTATTAATCAAAACTGAATTTGCTATAATTTTTTTCTAAGGAATACATAATCGTCTGTCCTGCTATTGAAAAAAAATCTATCAAATGATGGAAAGCTTTTCAAAGCTTTTTCTTTAATTTTTTTTCCGAAACTTCACACATTAAAATTGAAGTTTATATTTAAATGGGAATACATATGTACTACTCCTTGAAGAAGAGAATTTCGAAAAGCAGAATCTTCGAAAACCATTTTTTAAATACAATAAATATAATTCAGTCAACATTTTATAAAGTTGCCAAATCAATTAAGTTCTCTAAACAAATGTACATCGCTTTATTAAACGATATTGAAATAAATAGGCTTAAAGCTTTTAATTGCTTCTACAAATGAAAGAAACTTTGAGAGAGCTTATACTTTTACATAAAAATGTATACTCTTAAAGCTTTATAGGAACACTATCTACATCAATCTGTTGTCTATCCTAATACAAAAGTCTATGACTTTTACATATAATTAATAATAATATACCTGAATGGTGAATTTCACCTATATGCAGTAGGTCCAGTGGCGGCTTTGGCTTCAGCTTCAGTAAACGTCACTTGTCACGAATGTATCAATGTCAAAATCAACTGCGGCAGCATCCTCATCATTGCGGATCAGTAAAACAACCGCCACCACCAAAAACTTGTGATGATGATGAAAGATTTTTGTTCGGCTACGGCCGCCCTAATATCCAAACAGAATTTCGCATTTCCATTATAAGAAGCGCTATACTCTTGGACGAGCATATCCTGCTACCAAAGTCTCGCTTCTTAGACTTTTAATCCAATTTTGAGTTTAGTGTCAGTTCGAGTGGAACATCATTGCCGCTAAAAAAAAAAACAAAAAAGGGAATTAAATGATGGACACAAAAAAAATTAGGCTTGCAATCTTTTGAGGCTCACGCTCGAGGGAGAAACAGAAAAGCTCCACCTTCCGTTGAGATAACAAAACTGGACCAAGAATACGAAGAAGAAGAAGAAGCCGACGTCATTTGATATCAGAAAGACAAGCAAATGAAGTGATCCTGACAGATTTGCTGTTTGGATCAAATTATTATACCATCAACTTTTCTATATACCTGATGGAAGAGATGTTGTTTCTCTTCATCCAAAACATCAGAGATGGACGGATGTGAAATGAGCGCGAGGTACCTATAAAATGAGATTGACTCTAGATGGTAGCGCTTTAATCATTGTTTTTCATTTTTTTTTCTTTGGTTTGTTAGTGAAGCTGTTGCTCAATGATGACGGTTTCAGTGGAAGTATTTTGCCTGTCGAGGCTAATTATAAACAATTTTAGGGTAAATTTTCAAATGTTTGGCAAAAGTTGCAAAAAAATCAATTTGCTTATAATATTTAGTTGTTGTCAATATCAAAGCCACGAAATATTATATATAAATTATAAAAAAAATGTTGGCTTCCTACAATTTTTTTTAACAGCTTTTTATAAAGTTTAACAATTTATTATACAAAATTTGCCTAAAAAATCCATTGTCTTCCACTTAAATTCTAAAATTGTTTATTTTCTGCAATGTATAACTCTGAGATGGTAATCACAAGCAAAAAAATTTTTTTTTAAATACCGAACATTAGTAACATTACCTTATAATATTCAAACCACACTGCACTGTCCATTTAAGGTTACCTTGCACATTATTTTTTTTACTAAATACGCGTAACCGATGAGTGTCGCTGTCAATCATATGGAATCAACTGCAACTGCTTGGCTGAGTGACAGCTTGAAAAAGACTTGATTGGCATCATCGTTTCAGTGTCAAAAAATTATTTTATAATTCCACTTGATGGGACTACAGCAGAAGTAGATAGGAAAGTTAATAAAAGACTTTCAGGTGTTTTTTTTTTTGTATTGTCGTTCTTTATTTTTGCTTTAGATTAAGTGTTTTAAAAATTATCAGTGCCATCAAAAATAAAAATACCCTGTAATGTTTTCAAAGGAAGGAATTTCAAAAATTTTAAGGACAAACTGCATGTGGCGCGCGGCACCAACAAAAACTGCTCATTCAACTCCTCACACTTTTGAAGCCCGTATGGGGAACTATAAAAGTGTTTTATAGACCTCGAGACAAGGACAAGAAATAATGGCGGCTAACGACGAAGATTTAAGGGTTCCTGCCACCCTCTCGCACTCGCACCACAAAACGTAAGCAAGTGGGTTGGGTGTATGAAGAAAGGGTTTTCAAGTGCAACTCATTGGCTCCATTCAAAGGAAAAAGACGAAGACGCAAGACGAATTCCTTGCGGCCGGCAGTGCTAGGGGTGTTAAAAAAAAGGTTAGTGGTTTGATGAAGGAACACCCCTTACCCACCCGCATATAAACATCATTTAACCCCGCAGATCGTTTTGCAACAGCATCAGTAGCAGCAGCAGCATAGTCAACGGCATCTTTTCTCTCCAAGATGTTGAACGGCAAGTGACAGAAGGCAGAGTTACCACCTTTGTGTTTAAAACATTTAATTAATTATTTTATTTTTTTTCCAATGGTTTGACTTATAATTTTCCAATTGTTTTAAATTGTTTTTTTTTTTTTTTGAAATTTTAATCTTAGTTTTAATTTTTTTATAAATTTTGGAATTTGGAACTAAAACTGCGCGGTTACTCTTGAACCACACTCCTGGCTTGTCGTCGGATTGGGACTCATTAATTCAAATAATTCTGTTTTTAAGTACATTCTACCCTCAGTTTTTTTTTCAAAATTTTAGTATTCAGTTTTCCAGATATTGAGTTTGGTTTAAATTCACTTGTGCGAGATAACTAAGGTACGAGTAGTTTTTGGAACTCTTGATCTTAAAGTTTTTGAGATCCCGATTTTTATGCCATACTTTGTTTTTCAAAATTTCGAAATGGGTTAATTTTTCGAACTGTAAATTTGACATTCCTTGTTAGTTTTATGTTCTTTTTTTTTAATTTCACTTTTTGAAATTTGAGTTCCTGACCTTAAATTCAGTTTTTGAAATTTAGATTTAGTTTTTGAGGCTCTATTTATTTGAAGGAGAAGTTCGATTAAAAAAAAATCATTTCTGAAGTCACTTTCAATGTTAGTTCAATTGAAATGTTGATTTTTTTATATTTTCCAAAATTTTTGAGGTTTGAGTTTTTAAAGTTTTTAGTTTCTGAAATTGTGAACTTCTGGAATTTATTGTTTTCATAGTTTAATTAAAACCTTCGGGCTTCGACTTTTCTGAGCACCGAATTTCTTTGAAAATTAATTTATTTTGTAAATACATATTTTGAAGCGATAAATTTTAATTTTTTTGGAATATTGGTAAGATTTTTTGATTTAAATTAATTCTGAAATACGCAATTGTATATTTGGGACCCAACTCACAGAATTTTGTGCTTAAACGAGTTATTTTGATTTAAAAGCTGCTGAGATTTTTTTTAAATTTCATATTCGAGATATGTCGAAATAGTTGGATCTTAGGAATATAATAGGAATGTTGTTTTTTAAAACCACACTCCCAATTTTTTTATTTAATTTAGATTTACTTGCTTTTCAAATATCTGGAGTTTTGATTTGAAGAATTTTCATTTTTCGAGATATGTTAGTTTCGTCAGTTTGATTGTTTTAAATGGAAAATTTATAGAATTTCGATTTCTCAAGTATTTATAAATTTATTTTAAGGAAGCATTTAATTTAAAAAATTTCCTGAATTTTAATTTTTTTAAAATCATTTAATTGTTTTCTTCGGGATTAGTTTTGTTTTAAAACAGTTTTCGAAATATTGCCTTCTTGAAAGTAAAATTAATCGGAAAAGAAAATATTATTTTTTTTTTTATTTGAGTCACCAAAATATGTCTCATCGTTTAAGCGGGGTTGGGGACACTGCAGATCCACACCACCGTAACCGTAGTACATAACGCTTTGGGTAAGGGTTCCGCTAGGCGTCTAGATAGGTTGTCTCTGGAAAGATCCGGCTCGAAGGACCAAAAATGTTGAGTAAAACTGTGTAAGTCGAAGAGAATATTTTATTTAAAAACAAATCTTTCCCAAATACTATTTTTGACAGGCGTTAATACAAATACAATTTTCAATATTTTTTATCTCTCTATTCTTTAGATCTATGTTTTATTGAATCGTTTATATATCTCCAGGTATCAACTGTCAGTGCATGTTTACGATAGCGTGTGTTATATTTATTTACTACGCACATTGCCTGAACAATGTTTTTATTAATATATTTTTTTTTTGAAAATTGAAAGCTTTTATATATCATTTATTTTTCGGGATAATTAATAATTTTAAGATCGATTCTTAAATTTTTACGTTTTTTTATCTCAGGAATCATTTTATTTCGATATTTTGAGATATTTTGAATTTTTAGATATGTGTATTTTTTTTTGGACTACAATTTCGATTTTCCTAAAATGTAATAACATTTTAATGTTAGTGGCAACCATAAATAAGGGCTACAAACGTTTGCAGAAGTGTGGGTGGCAATAGGTATAAAACAGGGGGTTTGAGAAAATCGCGCCATATATTTTCGTCGGTCTGACATTAACTGCTATCACGGAGAGTCCTATGGACGATTTATTGACAATGCTGAAATGTGCAATTGGCGGGTGGAAGAAGAGATTAGGATTTTTTTTTCTGCTCTTCCTTTATATTTTTTTTTCTTTGTGTTATAATTCTTCGGCTTCTTCTTCTTCTTTTGGTTTTTGTGATGTGTTCTCGTTTTTCCCAAACAAACCCCTGTGGGGTTTTATAAAAATCGTCTTGATGATTCATGTGCGTCTTGCTACCACCATCAGAGTGAAAATATGTATTTTTTTCCATCCGCAACCCCCACAGTAGGTATAGCGCACAGAGATATTACCAACACTAAAACATCAACGATATGCCCATGGCATATTTTAATTGCCTAATTTTGTGGATTGAACGGTACGTCGTATACTACCGTGGCAATATACGAGTAAAAATATAGCCAACTGTGTGACGACTGTCGCGACGCACGATATGGTGGTGAAGCTGATGGTGGTGCAATGTGACATTCTATTCTATATAAGTAAGAAAAAAGGAACCAATTTTAAGTCCTTTGTTGTTGTTTTTGTATTTATGTGCTAAATGAAAATCTTCATCTGTCTTTGCGCTTGAATTTATTGAGATGGATAAGTTAATGTTTTGGAAGAAAATTAATGAAAATGGTTCAAGTCGATAGCGGGCTGGGTTTGGTTGGGTTGGGTTGGGTAAATATGGGGTGACGGTAGGCTGTTTTTTTTTATGGTGAATGGAGTGTGCCGAATGGGAGACAGTTTAATCGTTTTTTTTGCTCTTCTTTTTGAAAGGGAAAACCTAAATAATAAGAGTTGATTAAGAAGCGATAAGTCTTTTAAAAGTAAGTTGAGATTAGGCATATAAAATCCGGTTTAAAAAAAATTCAACATTTTTTCTTTCGAAAAATTGCACCATCTACATCAATGTAGATCAAAATCCCAATTTCAAAGGAAGGACAACCCCACCGGAAAACCTATTTATTTCTTACATCTCTTCCTTTCTCCAAAAAGCATTAAATGATTCTGTCTTCTGATTGTACCTGAGAATATCTCATTTTGAAGCACATACCTCATCGGGGAATGTGTGTCGAGTTGACGGGTCATGCTTCTTCTTGTTCTTCTGCTGCCAGAATGCGAGCTGATTCGAGAATCATTATTATACAAAAAAAAGCCAAAGAACCCCATTCAGTTTTTGGCCAATCCCATCACTGAGCCATCGAGCTCGCATATACTATCTACTACACACCTACCTAGATAGACAGATAGATATACTCTTCATCCTCGGGGGCACTTCAAAGTATACCTACGTATGTTTCTGTGCCTCGACCATAGAATGAGTTCCTCTTCTTTTCCATACAAAAATGTGGAACACCCCTCCCAGCAGCTCTGGATGATTGATTGCTCATCATTTTTCATTCTTAATGAAAATGCACCCTGCTGGGCAATCACATGTATTCTTCCTACTTTGTTTTGGTAGTGGTGATGGTGGTTCTTGGTTGCTTCTATACAAACATAATATCTGGCCTGGAATTCGTTGGGTCGGTTGTTCCATCCAAGTGTTGGTGATGTTTCTACTGGTTTTTTTGTTGTTTCTTGTTCGTACGATGCGATTCCTTGCTTTAGGCATCAGAGGTTGGTTCATCGGAATGGATTCATCATCTCTCTGTTATGGGGGTTCCTACCAAGTTGGCCCGGGGTTGGTTGGGCCGGGTGAGCTCTCGTCTTGGTCACATAAACAGAACCGAACCAAACTGAACATTACAGAATGGCTGTGCGCGCTTTATATAAACTACACTTTTAGCTACACCTCTATAATCTTATATAGATAAAGCTGGCAAAGCTATGGAGAAGATTCTGCTGAAGAGTTATGTTCGCCAGAGTGATATTTCATTAAGGGGGTGTTGCTAGAGAGATGTTCTGTTTTGTTTTTCTTTTTTTTTTGAGGGCCAAAAAGTTGTGTGATGCTTCTTCTTTGGCTATGTTCGAGAGCAGATCTCTCGCTATAAGAAACAATCTTAAGTAAGTTACACCCAAACATCATCATTAATCATTTGTCTTGTTGCTTGGGTTTTGTTTTTGAGTCTTTTCCGGTATGGAATTGAGAGGTGGTTCGTAATGCCGCGTGAGTAAAGAACTCTTTCAAAATGTAAATGTTTCGTTTGTCTTTTTTTTTTTGGCGCAAATAAATAAAGTTAGATGATAAATTAAATGCGGTTCTGTCGCTTATCACAAGATGGCATAAGGAATATGTGTTATACCTTTTTTGGGTTGCAGATTCTAAAGCTGGGTTTAAATTTTCGTTGTTTTTTTATTCCATCATTTTTATTCTAAGTTCGAATGTAACTTTCAGAAAAGTTCACTGACAAATCTTAAGATGGACTTATGTTTAACAAAATCTTCCGGGTGCTGACTGATTGTAAATGGCTTTTGAATGGCCAAACTTACGTGCAAAGAACTTCCAGACCTGAAATTAGAGCAACAGTGGAAAAGTCCAAACAAAAAAAGCAAAAAGGATATGGCCCGGCGAGACAACCTTGTGGTATCTGAAAAAGTGTGAAACATAGAGTTAAGGTTTTGAAGAGTCATTACCGAAATTACACTACTGTAGTTGTCGTTCAATTAAGCTGGTATCGTTGCGCACGTTTGAGAATACCGTTATTTGATGTCCAGTAGTGAGATCTGATATGCTACGGAAATAGACTTAAATGTAAACCTAGGTACCACGAAGTCAAGATATGCTGCAAGAACACAGAAAAATTCCACTTCAAAGTTGGTGTACCTAAAGGGAACGTTTTAAGTCCTCGGCTCTTTATTTTAGTTCATAAAATGACAAACCTGAAACTAAATTAGTTAATATTTGGTGACGATGGACTTACCAGTAGTTCCTGTTGCTTGATGAATAAAAACAGAATATTAATGTTCTTGGTCTTATGATCCTCGTTTATTTCGGATTTTTATTGGAATGGAACACTGTTTCATCTGGGTTTACAATCTCAACTTGATGAGCGATTTATGCTATTAGTCAGCTGAATTGTTTCGGAACTGCAACTGTTTGTTGAATCCAATCTAAACCGATTGAGATAAAAGATACTGTTGAAATGTTTGCAAGGGACAATACAAATATACAAAATACAAATGCCTTATGCTGGATTCGAATGCAGACATATGTTCTACTTTTGATCTAATAGTCCTCCGCACTAGAATTTCGTCAATTCCTTATAAATTCACTTCTTTGTGATTGATCAGTTAAAATAGTTGAATCATATATCTGACCCTTTAATTTTACTTCTGAATAGAATAATTCAATGCTTCCACACTATTCCCAGCCAGATGGAGATTAATGACAAGTTTCTAGCACATTAAATTAAGCTGAATCTTAAGTGATATAGATTCTTAAAGCTCTTTGGTAATGGCAGGATTCCAACATCAGATTTTAATGGCGGATTCTTGCAACCACTTTCAAATGCATACAGTCTAGCGCTAGAGTCTTGAATCTAGAAATAATTATAAAATCCCATTAAAATTTCAAACTTCTATAAGGTTTCCGTAAGGTCTTATCGAAGTTTAATTAATTTAGCGAAGCCGTATCGAGCGCAATCCAGAACAAATTGATTTTATATAGTTTCTCGTGGAAGAAATTAGTGATAGATTCTTGATTTTGATTAGTTTGATTTAGTGACAACCAAGTCGTAACCCAAATACATCATCTTACATCAGTATTGCTGAACTGCTTTATAATTTTGTAGGACAAGAATAAGTAGGTATACTTGTAAGTTTCTAAGCAATTCTGATTTTTTGTATTTCTCACTAAAATAAACTTGCTCCACACTGTCTCCATATATAAATTCTATAGCAGATATTTATATAATCTTATCTTAAGTCATATTACCTTAAACTGACCTAAAACAACGGAACAAATATTCGTTTTCAACCTTTGTAAAACCTTCCCGAGACAACTGTCATTAATCTTGATAGACTTCACATAATTCGAGCTATCAACAAGTTTTTCTTAAGAATATGAAAAAAAGACGTAATCAAATTAATGTTAAATCGTTAGTGTATCTAATCAAGAAAAAAAAATATCTTCATTTGACACAGATACAAAGCCGATGAAGCTTTTGATGATCATCTTCAATAAATTAGAATTAAAAAAAAAAACAACAAAACAACAAAACAATACAATACATCACAAAATACGAACAAAAAAAAATGGAAACAACAAAACAAGTAGTAAAAATGTGAGTTGTTAGCAAACAACTCACATCGGCTACCATCACTACCTACTCATATACCTAACTAATTCTAGCGATCAAATATATGAGATTTCGGTTTCGGGTCAATCATTTATTCGCACGCAAAATACCCAATTAGGGGCGCCATTAACAAACTTGGAGATTTTTCATCGAAACATAAATATGTATATCTTAGAGGTAGAGACAATATTATTTATTCAGAAACTCATTTTGATCCGCGAACAGACAATGAACGGTTCGAAATGACATTTTTTTTTTCGCTAAGAAAAATTATCACCAATATATCATTCACAACACACACACATGACAAACCTAGCTTTTTTAAGCATTTTTATCTTTCATGAGTAGGTAGGTATCTCATTTGACTATAATTATCTCAATATTCACTGGACCCATTTTAGATCTATCATCGGATATGGATGGATACGGATGGCTCAAAGATCAAAAGTCTGGTTACGGTTCGAGATGAATAATTTTGTTTGGCATTTTTTGGTTCGGGCAGTTCTGTTCGCTTATTTATCTATTTTTTGATTTAGAAATCACTCGGCATATCCATAAAATTACAATAGAAATCGATTAGATTCATTTGGCAATTTGTTGGCGGTTGTAATTTGCATATTTGGATCAATTTTATAAAAACATAAGATAAATGAATCTAATTTTGTAAAATTTTTCAAAAATTTATTAATGAATGGTTGCCTAACTAATTTTCACTTGAGTATTTTTAAAACACAATTATTTTGATGTATTCACGATCAGTGAGTGAGCATTAATTATCTTCAAAGATGTGTCAACTTTAAATCCTGAATTATAGCCCCTTCGTATGTAAAGTCTTCCAAATTAATAAATATCATTAATTAACTATGTATCTTTTCTTTGTGGAAATTCCTGAAAACAAAAAAATAAAACAACAAAACTAAACAAAACCTATTAAGAATTTTACTTAGAGATTTTTATAGCTCTCCTTGCAATTAATCACTGTGATTTATATAAGATTCGATCATCTATGATCACAAAAGGCATTTCCAATATCTCGGGCTCTCTTTCATCACAAATTGTCGTCTATAAATCTCAAATGTTGTCATTTCTCTCTATATATTTATGTGTATGTATGTGTGTATTGCTTTTTTTTAATCATATCTTTTTATTCTGGGATTTGATTAAAATTACAGGCTTTGTAGTTAATTAATAAATTATACACGCACACAATCAAATGATTCCATAGATCACTGTCAAACATCAAAATACCGCTGAAAGTGGTAATTAATTTGATTTTAGCTGAACATTCGAGTAGCTGCCATCATTCAGCAAGGTAAAGGCAATCAAAAATGCGCAGTAGTCAATTTTGTTGTTAAATAAGAAAAGGCTTATTTTTTTTTGTTCAAGGTTTGTGTAGGCGTTAACGATGGATTTGACCTCAAGCATTAAAATATAGACTTCTGTTGTTTTTTTGTTTGTAAATGTTTTCTAAACTCTTTAATATTAATTTGATTTGTTTTTTATATTTCTTGGAAGATTGCGAAGACAATTTGTGCTGTTATGGGCGAGTGTGTAGAAATAAAAGATGGTATAAATTAAACTATGATGAAAATGGTATTTTGATTATAAACAAATGTTGCCAACATCTTTTCGGTGGAGAAAATTTGACTGTTCTTCAGTTTCGTAGGTACACGAATCTCCTTCGTTATATACCTTTTTATATTTTTTACAGTTTTTAATTTGAATTAATCTTCGTTAAGGAGAATGAGGAAACTATCTTCAACATCTCAAGGGAAAAACATGTAGTTTTATACAAAAAAGAAAGATCATATAATTAAGTGTTCAAAATTTAGTCCTAGAAACCATACTTTTCGTAAGGATTTTAATGAACTGATTTCCAACTCGACTTCAGAATTTTTTTCTTTTGAATTATTTCGTTTTATCGAAAAAAAATAAAACTTTTTGTTATGTAACATGACAAAATAATTGTTGACTAACCTTTCCGATTATGTCTTTTCTCTTGAGCAATCGATATTTTCAGTGACCATAGAATTCTCTTGACATTAATTATGTAAAGACTACACCATTTTGTTTTTGCCAACTATCAAAATTTCACCAACACAACGGATTTCTCCGAAATACATGGAAATTTTAAAAATCATTCAGGTCGCGTACGATTTTTTGTGTGGATATTTTTTTTAATAGAACAAAAATTAACGATTACTGGGGGAAGACAAAAAATATTTCGAAAGATGGAAATTAATTTTGAAAAGGCAAAATAAGTACCTCCATTTAGTTGGCGTTACGAAATTTTTGGAAAAAAAAATATTCGGCGAAGAAATTGCAGCTAAGAAAACGTGAAATTTGCTTAGCTATTAAATATTACTGATTCCCTACAGACTTAACTTAGCCAAAGAAATTTCGGGAATTAACTCATTTTTAGTAGGAATACTGTGTTACCGATGAAAATTAGAAAATTACCTATTTGTTATCCATATATTGTACGGAAATAGCAATCTTTTTGAACAGGTTCCATATTTCCCATGTTATTTTTTCGTTAAATCATTTTCGGGCTTTTGAAATAAATGCCTTTTATACATTGCACTCTTAGTTAAAGTCATCATTTGTTTTGTTTAATTAAATTATTATATAGGTACGCCTGGTTTTCTAAATAATCCTGGACGTCGCGGCATTAAGACATCCCAATAGTTTCAACCAAAATATTTTTTTTTTTTTAAGAAAAATTAACTGGCGGATTTCTGAGGAGATTTTTAGAACAAAAAAAATATTCTTTCGAAATTAAGTTTTGTCAATATTTATTCGTAATTTTGGCAATTTTTGTCTTAGACCGAGTCTTTTGTAAGAGCTTGAGAACTTTAAATAATAATACAAGACAGAAGTATTGTTGGAATGAAATTTGTATTATTATAATCTGATAGATTTTCGGCATACGTCCGCCGCGGCTACGAGTTACATAGTCTATTCTGTCCTTCCAATTTTTGACTACTTTTTCTTATAAATCGGATGGCGTCAATGGTGGCCTGAATATTGGCTTCCAATGTCTTAAAAGTTGCTTGTTTATCGACATAAACCAATGGCTTAACATAGACCCATACAAAGTAATTGGGAGGCGTTAAGTCGTACGAATGAACAGGACTACTTCTGGATATAAGGTTGTCACCAAATTGATTTTGCAACTGTGGCAAGTTGTGCCGTTTTGTTAGAACCAAATGTCCTGAATGTTTTAGAAACAAAAAATCAGTCAGCATGGTTCGGATAGCGCTCACCATTCACAGGAAATAAATACCGATGATACAACGTGTACAATCAGCACCAAACATTCAATTTTAATTATGGATATAATGGTGATACGTTAATGGCATGAAGATTGTATTCCTTTGTTCACCGTATACTGCAATTTTGGATATTGACGAAGCTATATATATGAGCTTCATAACTAAACGCAATTCTTCGTTAAAAATGCTTTATGAGCTTCGCGAACAGATTTAGTTTTTTAAAGTAAATGTCCAAGTAATTTTCCGGCGTTAAACGATTCATGATGAATTGCTGAAAATCTTACTGAACAGAAATGTCAACAGAGTTTGACATTCTCAACTATCAAACCATAGACAACAACCATCGAAACTTCTCATGCAGCTAAAAAAAACACGCATTATAAACATAATGGCGCAAAATTTTAAACAACCCATTGTTAAGGGCTTAATATTTTACTATTTAGCAATTTTCTAAGTGCTTATTGATTGAAAAACAATTTCAAAATTTTTAAACCTTTTCTAAACTAGTAAATTGCTAATTAAGCAGACAACTGAGCATTTGTAGGGTTTGAATTTTGATAAACACAATTATTGTTGTTATGCGTTGTAAATTAATTATATGTTGATGAAAACCCACCATATGCCCTAAAAAGGTATAAGTTATTTCTATTTTCATCATTTTAACTTATTATTTACAACTTATTATTTACAACAAAAAAAAACATCAAACAATTGTGCACCAGCAGGACTCGAACCTGGGCACCCCGCACCCCGCATGCAAGGCTGATATACTATCAGATTCCATAATGGATTTATCAAATTGGTAAAAGTTAAAGTAGCCATTCCGTGATTTTAACTTTAGTAAAATGTTAAAATCGTTTGAAATTAGCTCAATAATCGTTTTAGCTTAGTAAATTGCTAAAAGTGGCTTTTCCATTTTACTAAATCGTTTAAAATTGTGCGCCAATATTTCCCCCTTCATGTACCTACTAAAAATTTCCAATATTCAAAGTTAGAAGTTTTCTGATTTTTTTTTTGTTTGTTTGTTTAAGTTTTTAAAGGCCATATCTTTTCAAATAAACATTATTCGGCTTTAGTTTTAGTTTATGAAGAATGTCAATGGTTTTGGATATTAGAATTTCTCTAAGTGTATAATTTCTTATTCTCATTAAAATAAAAAAATTGCTGGGTTTTCTCAATAGCGTGATTATGCGAAATTGAAAAAAATCGCCGTACAAGTTTTAAAGATTCTTGCAAATAAAAAACCTGAAAAAATTATTAATATTAAATTAAGTTTATTTTAGAAGAATTTAGTCTAATTTATGACTTAACATAATACTTTTTTAACACATTTGCTGAAGATAATGTATTCAGATGCCTAAACAAGAATCGTATTATAGTTATTTCTTTCAAGAAAAATATTGTAACATTAATTGTGAATGCTTCGTAAAAATTTTGTAAAACAAATCCTGAAATTTATTTTAAAATATTGTCTTGACGATTACAGATTTCGCTGCGAATCATAATACCGTTTTCCCCTTTTTATTTCCCCACTACAAACATTTAAACTTCTATAAGGTTTCGAAGATACAATCCCTTACCGAAGCATTATCGAAGCTTAAACGTTGGTTAGTGATGCGAAGAAAGTGTTGGGAACATCTATGTTTTTTTTCATATAATATTTTGACAGAATGCAAATCTAAATGCAATGGTCTCTTTTTTCCAGCAAAGTAAATTTGGAGCACAGTACTGCAAGTTCTATACCTGTTTAGCATCGATATTTACAAAATTTGTGTGAGAAAAAATTTCAACCATCATAATTATTAAATTCGCCATATTCGATTCGCAGCCAAGCGTTTTCTGAACTTATTTATCGTAAAATGGAAAGAACACTAAAGTGTCATTAGCAGTCGCAGCGACTCCAATTTATCGGATTCCATAATCGACATGAATATAAATTTGGACAAATATAATGCGATTAGAATTTCTAAAATAGAAGAATTTTCTAAAATAGATTGACATTACAATTTATGGAGTTGTTTCTGAAAGGGTTGTGCTAAGCCCCTCAGGCTCGCAGTTGGACATACTTCAGACTTTTTGACAAAAAAAAAAAAAAAAAAACAGTTATAAATTGGAATACAAAAAGAGTCATAAATAAAAGTCAACCATCATATTCAAAAATTCAAATGATTTTTTGTCTCCCTTCTGTGTCTTTTATATATTCACTGTACTAGAACCATTGGCAAAATTAGCCCTATATCCTGTTAGAAATGTACTACCCTCACCAAAACCAGAACTCTGCCAGCTCACACCTTTCCTTTGCGCCATTGAATTGTTCTGAGTTCTGATGAAAAGTCGTTCTTGCAAACGTTTGTTGCAGAACAAATTTTCTGCGCCTTTTCGGATTTTGATAGGTCGATTAATATAACTTTGTTTTATTTTTTTTGTGCTGTTTTTCCACTCCAACGAAAGGATTGTATGAGATCAAAGGTTTTCCCAGTGAAAAACTTGATGTCCGCCACTCACAGAAGAAAATAATAAAAAAAAAATTTAAAACGTTATATAAAATTTTCAAATATCTGATCCTGAATCGGCGCATACGCGAAGCGAAATCACCTGCCTCAGGACTCAAAAGCTATATATTCACTCACGTTTCCAAAAAAAAAACTCAACCTACCCCCCTCCGCTCCAACCCGATTCAATGCCGCCGATGCCAATCCGCCCGACCGGAAAAGGGTTGAAAGAAAGATTGATTAACTTGAAGTTTGCCGCAGCGTGTAAATGAAAACTCCTCACCCTTTGTGTTCGCAGTTCACTTGGTTTGGCTGTTGTAGCTGTAGCTACTTGTATATGTATAATTGCAGAAGCGTATATCTACATACATTTATCCAACGAGAATGTAAAGGACATGATGGAAAAACCATATCGCCGCGCGCGCCGTGATGTTTGGTGTGGGGGTGGTGGTGGGGGTTTGAGGTGGGAACCGGTGATTGGTTCGAAGGGGTCACCTGGGCTGGATAGACCTTAAAATTTCTCTGTTCTACATGATACGAGGTTACGACACAAACAGCCACGATGAGAGACACCAAGAGGAACGAACAAACGCGCGCGAGTTCTTTCTTCTTCAACTTCGATTACAGGGTTAATTTTAGCTGCAAGCATATTTTGGAAAAACATTCAAAAGGGGTGAGTGAGTCTTTGAGACTCCCTTACATTTTCTAATATTTTTTTTTGCTTTGTTTTAGAAAAGGCACATCTCGATTTGAATACAAACAAAAAATTATATTTTTCCAATCGTTTGAACTTGGTGATTCTTGGGTTAAGCTCTACGGTTGGCGCGGCGGTGGTGGGATAACCAGAGGGAAGATTTATATATACCTAACAAAAGGTATAGTTTTATTGCTTAAATATGCGACGGATTGGGATGGTTGCGGGTGGGTGAAGTTTGAAATTTGGCTGAGCCTTTGATGTGTGTGACAGATTTCCTGATGTAGAAGCTATATGATTCTTTTCTTACCCGCAGGGCTTAATACTTTGGCGACTTAAAAGCTTTAGTTGATGACCTTTTCGGTTATTTTTTTGAGTGGCATATCGTTGTGTGGCGGGTGCTTAAAATAATTCGATCTGTGCTTAGCTGCAGGCGCATCTAAGTTTTAATTTGATTTTGGAACCGCGCAAAGGGGATTTTTGATCGATTTAATTATACAGCCTTTTAGGTATGTAGGTATTTTATATAAATTGGTTGTCATGTATTTCAGTTGTGGAAATTATAGGTAAAGATATTCTGCGATATAATGCAGACTAGTATTAAAACACTGCCATCTGATTTAGTCAAAGAAAAAAGCTGAAAAGACCGTCTTAATAAGGAGTTTCTCAATAGGGATAGGTCGATGTTGCGGACATGTTGTTTTGAGGCTGCGGTTTTTTAATATTTTGCGTATTTTATTTTTATTTATTTTACGATGCATGTCTAAATGATAATATATCATTATCCAAGTGCCGAATTTTTGTGAATTCATATCACCAGGAAAGAACTTATCAGCAACATCTAACATCGGATAAAAATATTTGAATGAAAATGAACTCGCAGTGGAACCAGGTGTACGGTGAGTAAACTGGTGAAATTCACGTGAAGTCAATTTTAAGTGTAGAACAAAATGCAGTAAATTCAATTTAATTCTAAAAGACTTATGTGCGTAAAGTTTGGACTGTCATTTATGATTTTAAAACAAAAACTCAATTTGTGGTAATTCTGCTCGCATTTCCCGATTTTTTTTTCACGCTTATAAAAATTCCTTTTTGTCCCTAAAGCCTAAACCCAGCAACTATTCTTCTTATCTTTACGTCATATGTCAGCACAACACATCACAACTTGAATATTTTTAAAAGTCAATAATAGCAAAGCTAACATTGCCCAAAGCAAAACTCGTTTTTGGTTCTAACACTTCGTTTTTGGTCGTAAAACATGCAGGTATGTTAATATTTCTGTTAGTTTTCATTTATATTTTTGATGCTCAAGGCATCAAACACTGAGCACAACTTGATTTTCTTTGAGGTAACTTTACGCAAAGCAAAACTCGTTTTTGGTTGTAAAACCTCGTTTTTGGTCATAAAACATTTATACTAATTTTTCTGTTATATCTTAAGCTCAATGCTTCAAAAACTGAGCACAACTTGATTTTTTTAAAGTGAAAAATAGCGGAGCTAACTTTATGCAAAGCAAAACTCGTTTTTGAAAAAAAAAACTCAAACTAATATTTGTGTTATATTTTAACCTAAAGTCATCAAACTCAGCGCAACAAAGCAAAACTTGAATTTTTCGAAAGTAAAAAACAGCGAAGCTAACTTTATACAAAGCAAAACTCGTTTTTGTTCGTAAAACCTCGTTTTTGGTCAGCAAACCTCGTTTATGGTAAAAAAAACTCGATTTTGGCCGTAAAACCTGTATTCTAAAGTTTCTGTTATATTTAAAGCTCAATGCATCAAAATCTGACCACAATCATTATTTTTTTTTCATTTTTCACACCCAACAGAACCATTTTTTAACAAGCTGTGTAGCGTATCAATTTAAGACAACATCGCCCCACTTAGCATTATAAAAAAAACATGGCCCAAACTCTGTCCACTCTAGCCCAAACTATCACTTCACTATATGAGGTTGTTTCACAATTTCCCAATGCCCAATTAGCAGTATGTTACTTTGCTTATCAATAGATCGTTAAAAACCTCCCAGCTTTACTTATCAGAAGTCATCATAAGGTCAATTGAACTTTGACAGTTCAAAAATGGCGCGAAATTAAAACAACATATTATTTTTAGATTCTATATCTGACTAACTGAATTACTAATTCGCATACCATTCGTTATATAGATAACAACACGCTTCCTTGACATGCATAGCTTGTGTTAACTCTGGAAAGCAAGATCATATTGAAATCAAATCATCATAAACAAAATACATAATATACTCTATTTGAGTCTAATGTACATAATGTAGAATACATATAGCCTAGTCCGCATACCAGGCACCCAAACATTTTACAATGGAACTTTTACAGCTAAAAATTGTATCACTTTAAGCCTCATAAATCCTTCAACTGCAGCATAATAACTCAAATAAAATCTTTTGTTTAAAATATCCTGCGCAACGAAAAATTCACTTTGCTCCTGTTTCTGTTTCTTTTCAAAAGAAGAAAAAAACACATTCAAGGAATTATGCGTGTCCGTACATATCCTATTATGTATTATTTCAAGGATTCACATATTATATACCTTTCTTGCATAGTTGGAAATAGAGGACTTTAAATGTCACATCCTGCGGTTTTTCATAATACTAAACGAAAAAGGACCAAAATCCGTGATAAACAAAAAAAAATAAAAACAAAAATAAAAGAAAGTGAAATTTTTACTTCGACAAGGAAGTCGATTGTAGTAGGTACCTCTATACATAAAAGGATTTTACTTTCGACAGAAATATCTTCTTTTGTTTGATGTTAAGATTGTCGCTTTGGGCAATAAATCATTATCCACTTTTCACCAAATCGGTGAACAAAAAAAAAAATAAATTCTTTTTTAGACCTATTGGAAATTCATTGCCAAAATGTTGTGGATTATGCAAATTTTCAAAGTCTGTCTCTCTCATGGTGTGCATCACATAGAGTCCTGTTTTTAATTTTTGAACAAAAGGCATTTGCATGTTTTCAGACATGCTTTTGTTAACCAATATAAACATTTGAAGATAAATTTGCAAATATAATTTGTATTTCTTCTATTTTAAGGTCACACATTGCAGAGCACCATATTGTGGAAAAGGTGCATTGTCTAAAATGAAATTAGGTCACTTTAAAGTAGCAATTAAGGAAGGGTCGGCAATCGGCATATCTAAATATTGTGGGAGTCGGTTTTTCACCAAAAATTTGTTATATTGATTGTTAAAGGCGACTTTGTATAGAATGACAATTGATGGATAAGAGAAAGTTTGGAATGAACAATGAAGATGAACGTGTGTTATGTCAAAATGCAAAGGTTGCATCACTTTAGAAATATAGGTGGTATAGGTTTTGTAGTTAAATCCTTGTAAATTTTCACTCGGCTGTTATGATGAATTCGTTAAACTACAATGAGCGCAAAAATGATGTCAACATATGTCTTAATTGTGTGACTTCATGTGATTGTCAACGAAAAATGGTGTCAATTGGTTAACCAGAACGTTGACTCAAATTTGTTGGTCAATTCATTGACCCACTTTGATTGACCGTAATGACCTTGTCAATGGGTTAACAGAGTTTTTAAGACTATCATTGATAGCGTCCTAACAATATGACAAGATTCCATTAAATAAAACATGTCCATCACAAATTATAAGCATAGACCCATCCCTATTGGAAATCCCTTTTTAAATCGCGAGAGATTTGACAAGTCACGACTTTTTTTTTTATTAAAAAAAAACTCACAATCTCAAGCCTTTCTTTCTGTTACTTGTCCACTGAACCAAAAATTCGTTATTGTTTTTGTCAATGAACAAAATGGCCGACCGTTCCGACAATGCTCAAGTCGTCTGATTGTCAAAGTTCTGAGTGTCACCGCGTTCGCACTGAATGATACAAATTACGATGACTTACATACACTCCAATTTACGTATCGGCTTGCGTCATTCGTTTACCCATCAACGTGTTATTGACACTGCGTTGTAGTGACCTCAGTGAGTCAACGCAATAACTGATTAAGCGGAGCGTCTAATTGCAGTCGTGTACGGATTGGAGTGAGCAACTGGAAGCTAGGTAATTTTTATCGACGGAATTCTAAAGTTATCCGAGTTTCGACACTTGTGGAAAATAGCCACACCCACTTTTGAAGAAAAAATGTATATCTTGCTCAAAATTTGATAAAAATCCTTAATGTTATCTTAAATTTCGAAGGAAATTTGCTTCACAAATTTTTTCCCACGCGCATTTGTTAGGCGTTTATGTGCACCAACTGAAAAGCCCAGTGATTTACGATTCTATAGTTCTCCAAGAGCGGATGGTTCAAAATTTCAAAAACAATTTTTGAGCGCGGATGCCAGCCAAATGGTCATTTCTAAAATCAATAAATCAACAGAAGAATAATGGCATTTCTAAATTGCCTATGACCAGGAAGCTTTCTGGTGATTTTAAGGAATTATTCTATTCCCCCAACTGAAATCCAAAATGTGAGGCAGTGTCTTGCTGAATAAGACTACTGGATAGATCGAATATCTTAGCTTCAAAACGCCCACTCCTTAGCCGAAAGTTGATCTGGTTTTTTGAAAAAGTTTGTGCTCTATAAAACCTAACCAGGGAGAGTTTCTTTGATTTGCGAGCATCAAGGGCTGCTGATGCTGGTGTCAAATTTCCAGATACAAGATTTTTTTTTTCTCTGAAGAAAATCGAAAGGACTTTAAGCAACCACCACCTTGGCACATCCAACACAATGCTATCAAATCCATTCTCACTTAACATAATTATCGACTTTAGGCCGCATTTCGCATTTAATTAATTAACTTTACATGTCACACACAAATAACCTGTCCATTTAGTTCCAATTCAACCATCACCGACATGCACAGAATTCTCAATAACAACAACAACAAATATATACCTACAAGAAATCTTGATCATTCCCACTCACATGCCGTCATATGAACGAAAGTAGGCACCTATAATGAAAAATAAAGAATCCCGGGTAACTTCGGAGAACTCTGCGCTTGCGCATGAAAGAAAAATCCCTTTATTTTTCAAATCATCCATAAGATACTCGTTCTGTAGACATATATGCAACATATCCACATTCCGTGCCAACACATACCTACTCCTATATCAATTTAATTTCCACCATAAAATATTTCTTAAACTAAAAAAAAAGTGTACATATATAATTTAACTAAAACTAAAGAAATTCCCGATGTATCTATGTATCTACTATATGTTTAATGTTTAGCACAGAAATATCACTGCTGACAAAAAAAAATTAAAAAAAGTGCAAATATTTTCCAATCATTTCCACCAATCAACTCTGATCCTCCGAAACAAACAAAACAAAAAATACATCCTTTCAGGAAAAAGATACTTTTTTTCTTCATAAAAACCTCAACAACTCCCAATCTCATCATGACCGTCCGTCTGGCCGCGCAACCTGAAATCAATGACGTTGACTTGGGTACGACACGAAGTTGAACGAGGATTTCGAATCCTGATACTCATCCATCCAGCATACCTACGAAAAAAAAGATACAAATACAACTATACAGATCTTCAAAAAACAAAAACAAAAAAAAAATGATGACGATATTTATAGCCGTGCAAATGGAACAAGTTACCTGACAGTGAATGAGGATACATGTATCTCAATAGGAGCCCTCGTGCCCACCATGAACCATCCTCCAATCGGGACGCGGACGCGTCGAGCTGAGCAATCATCAGCGCCCCGAATGGTTCCGAAACAGCAATAATCAAGTGAGATCGCGCCAGATCACCTTTAACCGAAGGTAATAAAATAATGATTGCATAAAAATTCAGTGGAGTTTCAGTGTACCTATATCATGGTTGTAGTCCTCGTCGTCGTCTTCTTCGTCGTTGTTTCTCTGTCGTCAGTCTTTTGGTCGGTCTTGATTTAACTTGGTATGGATTTCATATATAACCTAACCAAACCATGATGGAGGCAAAACTGGAAGTGCCTGACGATGATGATGGTAAGTTACTCTGGTAAAGGCGGTGGCGGCATCCAGAAGAAACTCCATCGCCGCGCCGGTTGGCGTTACTTATTTTATATCCTTGGGTTTTTTTTTTTTTTAATATTATACTTTATTTTTGTTTTTATGAGGATCATTAAGGCCAGAGAGGGATCGAGGATGATGATGAACAGGCTTCTGAAGAGCCATCTTTTTTTTATATTTTTTTGTTCTTATCCGGACTTTGACGTTGAAATCCAATGTGCATCATACAAAACATACTACCATTTATTGGTTTGAAGTATTTCTTCCATTTTATTATATTGATTAGGGTTGCCAAGTAGATATCGGTTATTGGTTAAGGATTGAGTTTCTTGAACTAAAGAGGATTTCTTAAAACGAATAAAGAGCTAAATAAATTTGCGTTGTCATGATACATAACGCCAATTAAGAAATTCAAAATAATTTAAACAGGCTTCCAACTACAGATTATATATAATATTTTGTGCTTCTAAAAATTTGTAAGATACATTTTGATAAATAAAATTACTTATGCTAGAAAAGTTCAGTTCAAAAAATATATATTTCTTGAATATATTCTAAACCGGGGTTTTCAACTTTTTTTTTAAACATTCATCATTCAATTTCGGGATAATTTTTATCAGCCTTTTTAACATTCAATGTAAGAAACCCATACGGTTGAAAAATACTAAATAATATTCACTTTGAAGGTTGACTAGACAGATTTTCGAAGTGCTTTTAAAATTTAGAATGTAAAAAAAAAAACAGATTGTCGAAAAACTCATCACCAAAATTTTAGGCACTTGCCTTGGCACTGTTCATATTAAATCGATGATTCTTTCATCGTGAACATATAGACGGTCTTTTTTTCAATTTATTTTTTTTTTTTAGAAAAAATTGATTTTCCTGCCACTTTTGCTTAAGCCCCTGGCTTCGAACGGTAAGTTGCTTGTCTATTTGATAAATAAATAGAAATGTTCCCTTGGAAATTGACAAAACTAATAAATTTATGAGTTGATAATATTAAACTCGTAAAATTTAAAAGTATAAAAAAAAAACTTTTACATGTTCTCAAAACATTTTCACTTTCAGTGCATTTTAGACAAAAAAAAAGTTTTTAAAATTGTACTAATTCCTAACTGAGCTTAAAGATATTGTAAGTAGAAGTCAATACATATCTTTTCAATGTAAAAATTCCGGCAATACTTTTTAATGGTTTTTCTAAGAAATTGAGCGAGAAATTTTGTAAAATAATCGCTCTATATCCGCCACATCGGCATCTAATATGTACATACCGTCAACTTGTGAATTCGCTCAAGAATGTCACTTCGCCGGAAATGGTTGATCCATAATCTGTTCGCGGAAAAAATACTATTTTCGACTTCTGCAGCCAACATATTTTGTTGTGTCCTCAACGAAGAAACATTTTTGAAACATTTCAAAAATATTTCAGAAACATTTAAGAAATATTTCTGAAAAGTTTCTCAAATGTTTCTGAAATGTTTACTTTGGTCTGGACACTTGCGAAACATTTCTGAAATGTTTCTCTGTTTCCCATTTCTAATGGAAAACTTTCTTTGTTCCCCCAGCATTTTCAAAAGGCCGATGCTTTTTCCGAAATTTCGAAAAATATAAATTGTGAAAAAGACGAGGTAGAAAAAAATGAGTGCGCTTAAAGTGCAACACAGGCGAGCCAAAAAAATTAGAGACTATTATGGGGGAAAAAACTAGATGCATAAATGGGAAACAAAAAACTTTTCCAAAATGTTTCTAAAAGCGTCCAAACCAAAAAAAAATTATCAGAAACATTTCTCAACTCAAATGTTTGTGGAATGTTTCTGAAATTAAAAAAAAAAAATGGGACACATTTCAGAAACGTTTCTTAAACAATGTTTCCTCAAATGTGTCTTTGGTGTGGACACACCTTTAGGCAACTAACACACTTTCATTAAAATTATTCATTAAAAAAATTTCACCAGTAGGAAACCGTTCTTTCAATATGACTACTATAAAATGATGAAAAAAAAAGATTAATTTATTTATAAGCAACAAAACATCCCTTGGGGGCATATGTGATATGCAAAATGTATCATATCCAATATCAACCTCATCAGCAAAAAAAAAATTCAAAGGCAAAATATTAATTTCGGTTCTCCCCCATCTTTGCTGCTGCTCTCGCACAATATTACTCAGATATTTCAAATAAAAGTTGATTTGTTACTCAACAATACCATAAATTGCTGTCCGAAATAAATCGAAATAACAACAACAACAATACTCAAATGAGTCAATAGATTGATGTCAGAATGTGTCAAGAAATCCGAAAAATTATTGACCCTTCGCCCGAACACCGCCCAAAGGTAATTAATTCCAATGAGTTATATGCCGATAAGACCGGGACAATAATAATATATCCAACAAACAAAAAAACTCGATTTCTTATGTATCACATTAATTTTTTGCAAAATTAACAAAAAAAAAAAATACAAAAACTAATAACACACGATGCGGGAGAAACTTTTATTAGAGAGAATCTCCGAAACATCATCAACTCCTCGGATACAATATATCACGCTGCGTGAAATCATCATGCCGTAAAGCAGGAGGCTCCTTTCCCGAGATTGGCATTGGTCCGGCAGAAATCCTGATGCAAGAACCTCAACCAATATGATTTGTGGTTGATGATTGTGTTTGCTCCGGGATGAAGAATATTTTTATTGTGTTTTTGTATATAGCCACAAATTATAGCCGGCCATCTTAATTTATTTTGTCTGTCATTGGATGTCTGTTCCACAAATCAGTCGGTTTGTTGTCCATTTTTTTTTTTTTTTTTTATTAATTAATTTCGAAAAGTCGAAGCATCAATCATATGGCAATCTTAATGAATATCAAATCAAAAATCAGTGACACAAAAATCCATTTAAAATGTTCACAACTAAGTTTAACAAAACAGAAAACTGTTTTAGCTTCTAGACGCGGGGGTTTTATGTTTTAATTTTAGTTTCTCAGTTTGCTTGATTTTTTTTTTTTTTATTATTAATATTTTATTTTATTTTGTTGTTTCGAGACGTTTGGCGTCTGTTCCTTTCATAATAAAAAAAAAAAACAAAGAGAAGACGAAAATCGAAACATATAGAAAGCTGTATAATAAATTTATCCGATTATTAATGAAACATAAATTAAGAAAAACAAATCATTGGATTGATGACAGGCCATCGTCGTCCCCGCATTGTTGTTCAACACAGTGGGGTCGCATTGGGGATTAAGTGGTTTCCCGTAGTTGTAACTTGACTAGACATATTTTTCTGATTATTTGTCAAGTTTCAAACATTTCCATTTATGTTGGTTTTAGGACTGGCATTTTTCGCTCGTTTTTCAGAATTTGGTTGCCCCTCCTGAAAAATGTGATTTTTAGGTGTCACTTGGGAAAAATATAATCGAAACGTCAAAATATAGTTTTGTTGAGGGATTGCTACAATTTAAATGGATTGAAAAATAAATATCTACAAAATTCAAATTTTATCTCAGAGAACTAAAAATTTTTTCGATTTTATTATTTGCTTCACACAAGATTCGCACAAGACTCCACATCCCGCATTTTTCTGACCAACAAACTGCTGAGATACTGTATTCTATCTTCAATCTGAACACGCGTCTTATCTTACATCTTTTCAATATCAAAAACACGAAAGGAACCAAGAGTAAAGGCAAGACCAAGCCCGATACGAGAGTTCACATACAAATTTTCACTAGAAAAAGGCGAGACCAAGATTAAGACGAGACTTGGTTAGGCGAGTCTGAAATTTTTCGATTTTTACGAGGCTCGCCTGGTCTTGCCTCATTGCCAGCCACAGTTTGTTTGTCTCTCAAAAGCAATTTCTCCAAAAAGTTAGGTTAAACATTACAGCAATTATGTTTCATTCTCTAATAAAGTGAAGCTTCCAATTCTTGGGGTGATCTGACAGCTTGAGCTCTTCTAAGTCTACGACGCATATAGCTGCAAAATGAATTGGACCTGTGGTAAGAGTTTTCATTAGTTTCGAAGCCAGTACGTTTCTTGATGTTACAACACAAAACGAGCATAATTATATTAGTGGAGAGATTTGACATTTGTACAGCAATCTCAGAACCTTACTCTATGATTAATGAAACAAAAAAAAAACATCAAATAATATTCAATTTATTATTATTCTTTTCGAAATAGTGGAGACCTTTAGAATTTATTCGATCACACCGATCGTCCTGTAAAAATTGAACTTTTTATCTCCCCTGTGTAAGAGTTTGCCTTTGTCTCGCAACCCAGTAAGCTTCTTGAAGTTACAACACAAAAAGAGCATTGTTATATTAGTGAAGAGTTTTGCATTCAATCGCTGCGATAAATAAAACAAAAACTCCAAATAAATATTAAATGCATTATTATTCTTTTCGAAAAAATAGTGCAAATTATTTGATTACACTGATCGGTCTGAAAAAATTGAAATTTTTATTTCCCCTTCGCAGCAAATCATACGTTTCCGATCGATTTAGTATCATGAATTCGCTGCCGGACTCAGAATTGCTCCATTACGTCAGATTTTCGACATATTCTAGCCTAAAAGTATTTAAACAAAAGAGTTTTTCGCTGTTATTATGTCAAATCTGTCAATGAGCAACCAACGATCAATCTACTATCTACTATCAATATACTTTACAATACTGTATTGCCAGGCGTGTAGACTCTTAGATTTTCTTCCAGAAGTCACTGTCAGCTGGTTGGCCGGCTATAACTTTTCTGAAAACCGTTTAAGGCTCAAAATCATCTTGGCAATATTTGTTTTATAGAAAATAAGCCCCATTTAACTCGAAAGCGGTTCTTCGGTTGAGATTTTACTAATATTTTTTATGTCAAAAAACTATTCAAATCAAGAGGGCGGCACTATCGATATTAAACTTTGCATAGCATATGGCAGATTGTTTCCATATATTTTTGACAAGCATTTTTAAGAAATACCAATTCAGTTAAACCGTTTCATATAGCTAGTAAGTGTCAGATTACTAACCTGCCCCTTTCTGATTACATTGACCCCACAGTCACTTCTGTTGCCATGTTCTATCTGATACCACACTGCGCACAACAGCGTTGTTCGATAATAATTTTGATTAAAATGACAAATATTTCAATATGACTCTGGATCTGGATATAATAAACACTCTCTAGCTAGTCAATCGGCATCATTCATTTATATTTATACATATTATTAGGTATATATGAACCGGTAAGGGAGGATCACAGCCAGAGAAGAAAAGATATACAAAGTCAACGACAGCAAAGCAACACGACCGACGACGACGACACGGCAACATCATGGACCCCCAACCATACACACATACAATATACGATATATTAATCGTTGATGACCTCCGATATAAATCAATCGAAATTATTACCACTACACACTTAAGACAAAAGGCAATAAAACAAGAAAAACAAAAATTAAACGACATCCAATCAGAAGAAAAAGGAAATAATTATATAAAATATTATTTTATAGTCTCAGGGGTTTTTTTTGAGAAGCAGATATGAATTCGCTGATTTTTTTTTGTTTATTTGTTCTGTTTTAAATGTATTTTTGGTATTATTTTAAATTTATGTATTAACTTAACCCTGATTGACTTAATTCAAAGTGGTTATTTTTTTCCAAATGGTATTTCAAGCACAGATGACAATCAATAATTTATCTGATTTTTAATTTGTTTTTTATTTATTATTAATTTGTTTTTTATTTATTATTAATTTTTTAAATTAAATATTTTCACATCGATTAAACAAACATTATACATTTCTGGTTTTATAACTCATACAACTGTAAAGTCAATTTTTTATATTTTAGAAAGTGTTCTTGTTAATGACAAATTTTGTTAAATTGACGTCTTGTGAAGTTCCTTCAATGAAACTGTGTTTCTGTTTAAAAGCTATCGACTTGAAATTTGTACAGCCGTTAGCGAGATTATAGTTTATATATTGCTATATGTATTTATTATGTATCACTGATGTGCCAAATGTTGATCTATCATTTGACTGTATTTCTAGAAGGGTTAGGATGTTTGTTGCTTTTCTGCTAGATTAGGTAAATCCCAATCCAATAACAAAATTAAAAGAACACACATTTCTTTGACGAATACTAACTGCACAAAAAATTTCATGCGATTGTTAAAATCGTTCAGTAACTAACGATATAGTTAAAATAGTTGTTAAGTGTTTATCCATAGCTCATTGATTCATAAGTTGCAAGGGTCAAAGAATTCTTTAGATACCTACATTGCTTACGTATCCTCAAAGTAACTTTATGAAACATAAATCTGTATTTGAAAACTTTGACGTTTTGCTTACAAACACAGAATTTTAAATTGACAAAGCCAAAAACGTATATGGATTTTACGAAAAAAAAAAGTAAGCATGTGAAGCGATTCAAACTATAAAAAATATATTTAAAGAACTTTTAGTAAAATTATCGTTTTAAAACTCGTTTTTCTTGGTATTCAATTTTCGCGTTTGAATTTCATCATTCCCATTGGCATAGTTAACATTTTGGGTCAAATTTTGTTTACATATTTGATAATTAGCGGTACCTGATATACAAACCTATTCTTTGATTTTCGATTTTCTCATAAACGGCTTGACAGATTTGGATCTAAATTTTATGTATAGGAGGCCCTTCGATTTCTAAACAATTTTATTTATTTTTTTTTGAAAATTCAATTTTTGAAATTTGTTATTAAATTTGTCGAATACTTATAATTGACATACCAATATTTGTTCATGGAAAAATTAAATAATTTTTGTTTATAAAAAATGAAGTAAAAAAACTTTAAAAACATATTTAGCCGTTTCTCCTAAGAAGGGTGACCGTGGCGTGATAGTTGTGTGCTCGCCTGCCAACCTCGTGGTTGCAGGTTTTTCTGCCGTTGTCTATGTCTTCTTATATTCCATTAAAAACCAATTCTAAAAATTGTCATAAAATAAGTTGCTGCTTTGCTCATTACATGCTGTTTAGGCAGAACACTAACAACATGTGATTGAGTAAACTAGCATGCCCATACAATATGACAACGAAATAAATAAAATAATGCGAATTATAAGGGACATAAATAAATAAGACACGGTAATTCTCTCCGCATTAGTTCCGCCGCCATCCCTGGAGATAAATCTGAGACAACAACCAGCTCTTGTCTCAGAACATCGCGCCACACATCTTTCCTATCCTTCTTTCTCTTCTTCCACCGGGTGCCCGCGCTGTGTTAAGAAAAACATATAAAGGGTATTCATAATCCCTTAAGCGCGTACAAAGTTATAAAAAAAAAAAAAAAAAAAATGTACATTTGATCGAATATAAGAGCAAGCACGTGCGATCCAGTCGGCCATTTTTTATTTATGAAATATAGTTTAAATTTCAATTTAAGTCGCACTTGGCAGAGAGCTCCCCAGCGAGAGGACCTGCAGGTACCCCATATAAAACGGATACTCCTTATTGCGCTAAGTCAAAAGGTCTTGTTCTTTGAAGTCGGCATACGGGTTTTGTCTCGTCCATTGATTGAAGAATAGTTCTATTACAATGATCCGTTAAGCGAGTTCTCAGCTTTCCAGCGAAAACTGCTATTTCATCTACAATTTTTGGTATACGTACATAGGTCTCGGACTATATATTTTTGTATCTAATAAATATACCACAGAACATTCATGATTTTTCTGAAAACTTTGTTCTTGTAAGGTTGTAGCATTTGTCCCAGAGTTTTACACCGTACCTCCACACTTTCTTATACAAAATCAATTTGTTACATATACTTAGTTTGGAATGCTTTCCAATTAGCCAATTTAGTTCTCGAAGTTTGTTTTCGAGTTCATCTCGTTTGTTTTTCACGTGAGATTTCAATTTAAGCTTAGAATCTAATGTGTTTGCTTCGTTAGCATATGGAATTTGTACTGAATAAATATAAATGGGTAAATTGTTGATTTTTTCTAAGTAAAAGTCAAATGAGCTGATTTAGACTCATTAAGAACAATACCTCATTTCGTGGTCCATTCTGAAATATTGTTTATTGTTCGTTGTAGCTTTTCCGCTGACGTTCCAATTGAAGGGGATATTTAAAGCATAGTAGTGTCATCTGCAAATGTAGATGTTACGGTATCTTCTTCTTGGGATATGTCGCAAGTGGCAAAACCAAGAACATTTCCTAGGGGAACACAAGGATTTCCCTGCCTTCTTAAAATCGAAATAACCTCTTTTAGAGGTAGGATTCGAGTGATGTGATATACTTGTACCGGAAATACCTGTCGTAGTTTATACGAGTACTTTAGGCCATCGTGCCAGACCTTGCCGAAGGCTTGGGAAACGTCTAGAAATGCACTGGAATACCTACACATTTTTTTTCATCCAAATACTGCTCAATTTAATCAGTTATTCTATAGACCTATCAATTTTTGTCTATTATTATGTGAAGTGTTGTTACATGCTGCATTTTGTATGACTTTAATAAATTTATCGACTTTATCTTCTGGCTCAAACTGAGTGTTAAGGGACATATTAGGAGATACGAAAATATTTTCGAGACATTCAAAATTAATCATATTTGAAAACGAACCATTTTGTTCGACTACCTGGGGGAATCAAATTTACCTATTCGGGAGATAGCAAAATTTCATTTTTATCTCATTGAAATTTTTTTTTTTCTTAAATCATTTTTGAATTTATTTAGATCATCAAGCACATAATATTC
Organism: Philhelius pedissequus; assembly: GCA_910595825.1. Classification (NCBI taxonomy): domain Eukaryota; kingdom Metazoa; phylum Arthropoda; class Insecta; order Diptera; family Syrphidae; genus Philhelius; species Philhelius pedissequus. Next base: position 243,203,188 of record OU343161.1, on the reverse strand, counting down.
CATAAAGTATTCTACTTTTGTAGTTTTCGCATATGAGTACCTACTAATAAAATGATCTACTCATTCCAAACAAAAATTCATTATAAATCTACCCGTATTCCTAATATACAATAATTCCCCATAATCAGCTATATCTGGTTACATTAAAAACATTTCTATGCCCTGGCCTAACCACTTATAACCAATTTTGTTACAAATTTGTTGAAAAAAAATCCTCGACACTAACCCAAGTAATAATAGGTACATAATATACATTCATAGATACAAAATTAAAATGTATGCAACAAATTAACTATTAAATATGCAAAATTGCACAAAATTCCAAATTAATCCGAAAAATATTATTTCAATATCATGATATAGCTTCCATTACTATACTTACATTGTACATACTCTATGACTTAGTATATTGGTTACTAAAAATCCTCTTCTAAATGCTCTAAAACGCACTTGTTTTTTGTTAATTTATGATTCATTAAGAACAGAATCATTCGCTCTTAGCCATAGGTATATTCAAAAATATATAATCTAGTACGTACACTGAAAGAAATCGTTCTGATAAAATTAAGGATACTCATGTTATTTAAATTTTCTACTTTTTTTAAGTTTTTTTTTTGTATTTTTGTCAAAGAACTTAGAATTCGGCAAAAGTCTTTCTTATCGAGGCCACGTTACATAAATCAAGCTTATTTTTTGAAACTGTCCGTTTCGCTAGCTTTCTGGTTCCTGGCATATATCCAGCTGCATCACAGCTTGGTCTCAGGTTCGAGTCCCGCAGTATAAAGTGTCCAATTTAAAACTAACAAACGATAAAAAGACTACTCACATTAGAATGATCAAAAAATTAATTTATTAATCTTAATTCTAACATTCTGCAAATAACAAAATAGTGGAAATATATGGTGGTTCTCGTGAATAAAAAGCTACCTTAAAATTTGTGTCCATTTCGAATCTTGGGAACGTGAATGATGCTCAAAAATTTCCCTCGGAATTTATTGGTATCGAGATTAAATTTTTCCAAGGAATTTTGTTGTCATTTGATACGATTATTTTGTTCGAAGGAAATTTATTCCGTGGGAGATTCACGAGCGAATAAAATATTCCGAGGGAAACGAAATTCCCTGAGAGATTCCCGATAATGCCTATTAATATTTACATACTGAAATTTGCCTTTTGATATTCAAAATAAGATAAATTTGATTTCAACAAACAAGGTCGACAGGAATTGCAATCTGATTGTTTGCAAACTCCTATCACGTTCCACATACCATCCACACTTCTGAGAATGAATAGTTCAGGCGCTATTAACCTCGAAATTAGATATTATCGATTATAAGACGTCTTTCGGGTCGAATAAAAAAGAGCAATGTGTACGAAGTGTCAAAATGGGCAAATATTCGTTAATTTTTTAGACGTTTTTTTAGAATAAATACATATATTCACAGACATACATATGTACAGCTTTAATCCACTGTAAACAGATTGACCCATAAACCCCTTGAAAAAAAAATATTGTTCTTAATGACAATTTCTTTTTTCTTAGTGTAGAGTTGAATTTTCGTCAAAAAAAGAAAAATTTAACTACATCTCGTGTGCAATTGTGGAACAAATTTCTAAAACTGCAAAATACTGGTAGTCCTCCATATAGTCAAATCCCTGCGAAGCTCTATAGTACTTTGTCGTCCCTGTTGTTCTGGTGTTTTTATTTTTTTTTTTTGTCATACTCTCGCTTATATTCAAACCTTTACATCGATTCCAATAATTCCTGACAATTACTGACCAATTATCATCCCAAATGGACGACATGTGATTCGCGTTTTTCTGTGTGTCTCTCGCGAAACCAAATCTAATATACCGCAAAAGCCTACCTACCTATACTTTGAGGACTATAATATAGGATTTGAAACTCGGACCCGAGCGCGAACTCGTTGCGGGATCCCTAATTGAGGTCTAACCGCAATTTTTGAGCGTTAAGTGGATTCATGTTTGGAAGCGGCTCTTATGGGCTTGGTGTTATGGTGGCTGTTGCAAGGATATTTTGTTTATTGCCTTCAATAACATGGTAGAATATGGTATGTCCTGGAGATGGGTGTACACACTTTGGTCCCATTTCCAGTTTAACCCAATCCCAAAAACAGTTCCATTATATATATGTATATAAGTGTACTAAGTACCCATAGAGAGTACCACACACTGTGATTTATTAAAAGAATGGATTCTGACAACTTGAATGGAAGAGTGCAGCAACGAACCCCAACCACTGTACTCGTATATATGGGTAGCAGTTTTATACGAAATGGATTGAGCCAACAATCTCTATAGTATACCAGCAGGAGTTTCTGACGTAGAAAAGTGGTTTGGAATATCTTCTATACGAGTATGTATGAATGTATACTTAAGTACATCCGTCCGTTTGTTAGTCGGAATCACAGAAAATGCCGGAACATAGCTACGACGATGACGATGACGACGGACTGTATGATGATTCAAGAAGAAGAAAAAAAAATTAAATAAAAGAAAAGGCAAGTCAGGGCGCAACGAAAGCATTTCAGGATTTTTCGTTTCGTCTATTTCGATGGCTATAATTCAAAAAATTAAGACGGCTCCGATAGTCATAAATCTGTCAAAAATCCATTTCTTTTCTTTCCTCTTTGCTTTGCTTGCTTGCTTGCAGCGCTAAGGACTTTCTATTATAGTTTTTATGTTTTTTTTGAATTATTATTATAAATCTTAGAGAATGAAAGAAAAGAGAGTGAATTGTAGCATCTTGATGATATGGTCTCGCTGTGCTATTTAAAGCGGGTATCCCCGTCGTCGTTGTTTGTCCGTCCAACAATAGTTTTTTTTTTTTTTTGATGCATTCAATTTGAGATATGCGTATTGTAGATACTTAACCCCAAACTAGGTATATGTATACCTATAATGTTACTAGAACAGCTCGCTGTCATAATTCAAAGATAAAATAATTCAAATGAAAAAAAAAATAAGTTTCATCTGCCTCAATTAGAGGGTTGGTTGCGTTTAAGTGGGTTTTTTTTTATTTAACGAATCTCTGAGAAAACCATCACACATAAACTTGACGGTTGATTCATTGACATATTTGTTTGGAATTTGGTTTTTAAATTTATTGTCAAGGTTGAAAACGAACAGCTCTGACTCAGAAGGGGACTATTTTTTGTGTAGAGTTATGAATTATATGAAACAAATGCTATAATGGAAATGATTCATTGACATTAGCACTTTGGGTTTTTTGTTATGCTTATGTTTGATTTTGATTTAAGTTTACCTAACCAAAGGTCTTAAATCAGCATCATCATAACTGTTTGTTCTGAAATTATTATTATTTTTTTTTCATATTCTGAAGTAAAAATTTAATGCGATCTAAAATATAAATATATATAAATATATGCATGTGTTTGCAGGGAAAAAAACTTTAAATACGAGGGAAAATAAAATATTTGTGGATAAACTAATTTTTGTACAATCTTTAGAAACTGTGGAATATAAATTGAAAAAAGCTTGAAATGGTATATAGACAACTACTTTGATCTATTTTTCTCCTAACATATTTTAATTGTAATTCTATTAAATATTTATAGTCAGATACTATAAGGCTAAGTTTAGTTTCGAATTTGAACTGAAAGGCTGACTAACGAAAATAATAAAAAAAATTTATAATTTTCTGCTGACGTCACATGCTTCATTGAGTGTGAATTGTATTTCTACGAAATGCATTTCTTGCTGAATATTCCACAATTGCTATCGGTGGAGCTTGTTTATTAATTTTTTAAAACCAATTTAAATAAAAAATGGAGTATCATGTAGCACTTCGTTACAAAGTCAAATAGTTAGTGCTTTCAACTGTTGCGCAAGAGTTCGATTGACTTTCAGTATTACTACAACATTCTTTTTTCTTCACGTGGACTGCATCTTGTCTTGAAAATTTTACTCACCTTGGCAGTTTGGACTCACCAAAAATATGTAGGTCCTCTAAACTGAACGGGCGATCGGATTAGCCAGCATGAAATAACGAAAATTATCTAAATATTGTTGTTTCATGTGCTCGTACCGTAAGTGTCAAACTCTTTCATTACTGTTTTTTCAGCAAACAATTTATGTGGAACGTATTTGTTTTTTTGACAGATTTACTTAATGGGCCCTATCGGAAATCTCCCAGGGAATTTTGTATCACACGAAATTTTTTATTTACCCCACATTTTTCCTGCGACCGTGAACCTCCCACGGAATAAATTTCCCTCGAACAAAAATCGTATGAAATGACAGAAAAATTCCCTGTGAAATCTTATTCCCGATTCGAATAAATTTCGAGGGAAACTTTTGAGCATCATTCACGTCCCAAAGATTCTTATTGGAGAAAAATTTCCAGGGAGATTTTTATTCGCGATAACCCCGAATACATGCTAAATTAGCTATATATACATTACCTATACTCAACCTATATTTAAAAACAAATACGTTCTACAATATTTTGCTCACCATTTAAAAAATGTAGGACATATGATATTTAATGAAAATTAAATGTGTTTCATCATATTTTTCTGATCGATTTGAAAAGGTTGATATTAAAAAAAAAAAAACAAAATTTATGATTTTCATAAAACTCTACTGTTTTCATTTTATTTTCACTCGAACTGCGTATACTCTAAGTACTTTCACAATGTGAAATCCTAATGTACTTCTTTTCCCTACGTTCCACAAAATTATCCACTACCGATTACCTTCATGAAATATGCGTTATCAATGCGAAAAACTTTATTTTGGAAAAAGTTATTTGGAAACTAAAATTGAAGAGTTTGGTAAAACTTAAAAAATAACAGAATTTCACGATCTTATCCAAGTTCATTTATGTAAAAGGTCGTTTAGCCTTCGCTTTGTCTAAGTAATATTAAAATATCTATTTTTTGCATATATATTTATATTAAAATGTGTATTGTGTGTGAAATTGTGGATCTCATTTTCACTTCAAAACATTCGATTATAAAAACTCAAGTCTTCAAGCTACGCCTGGTGAAACTGAATGCGTTCCACCACACTCTTGCGGGTATATTTTTAATTTCACAATACATGATTCGGCTAAGTGAAAATGTTAAATGTTTGAAATATTTTTTTTCCTAACTAAAAAATTGGGTGCAGTGAAAACAAAATACAAAATGGTGGTGTTTTTTCTAAAGTGAAATAGCGCTGCTTTGGTCTTATTTCGCTTTCGATTGTTCACAATTTTAATAAATAAAATCCATATTTGTCCTTATTTCACTTCCACAAAACGAATTGTCACCAAAACCCTCCATTTTATATTGTCCTTTTCATCGCGGTGATAGTTCGCGTAGACTATACGGTTCTGTAATTATAAATGTCGGTCTAATTTTCACCATAAAACCGTTATATTTAGACTCACAGATCTCACTTACTTGTCGAAACGAGACTTGTGGAACGAATTTTGACGTCACCGAAATCGTAGATCTTTTCCAAGTAAGTAGGCGCCTACTGCACTTAAGGAACAATATTTAAAAAAAATTGTCTGATGACAAAAATCAACATACCCATTTTGGTGTACGTAAAAAACACTACAATTCGAAATATAAATCGATTGACTTTTAACAAGATTTTGTGTTAGTTTTTATTTTTCATTTTAATATAAACGAATTATATAGTATGTCAACATAAATCATGGATAATCTGATTTGCAGGATCATAATTCTTTCATCAATTGACATTTGCGCCAACATGAACAGAAATTAAAAAGGATCTATAGGCACCCTTAACTATAGTGTATCTAAACTCGCTTCTGTTGAATTTTATATGTGATATATCTAAACCGGATATATCTAATTCCTGTGTGAAATTATTCTCTAAGGTACAGATACCTATAAAAAACCCCAAAATGACAAATCCTATATGCGCCATTTTGATACATAATATAATAAAACGAAAGAAGAACGCAAAGCAACACTACTAGATACGAGTATATCCTGAGTAGTGGCATAATCTTAGAATCATTGGTTTTGATCTCCTTAAATCATTCGGCTGCCAAAAAACAGACCAAAACCTTAAACCACCACCATCGCCCGTCACCATCACACCGTACCAAACCAACAAAGTTGAATATATTATGTGATATGTATGTACATAGATACAGTATACATATATATGAAATCCCTTTCTCATTCGAATTGAATGTCCTCACGCATATTAAGAATGATCTATGACCATCAGGCTTTTGTTAATGTCGAAGTCACAGTTTTATATACCTCTGACTCTACTTCTCTGCCCTGCCACTATAGTAGTCTAGTTCATATATATATATGTTAGCCCCCGACAACCCGACGATGAAGAAGATTGAAATGGCAGGCAGCAATCCATCGCCATTACGCCATTATCCTGTGACATGTCAGATACAAATTTAACCTCCCTTTCTATTTGTATGTGTGTGTTTGTTGGGAATCCAATCAAAATAACATGAAAATTGAGATGGTTGAAGGAGAGAGGCAGATTGATTTGAAGAATACACATACTCGCATACAAAAGATGTTCCAACCCGACGTCGACTGACGGAAGGACGAACACAACAACAAAAAATATCCTCAAAAAGCAAGAAGGGTCCTTTTTTTTCTATAATTTTAGTGCGTTGAGCCGGGAAAATGATATCATCCCTTATTTCTGGTGTATTTTCTTGACAGGAATAAATCACTCAGAAAGGAAAATGGAAAAAGGACGAACTTACTATATATTTATATACATGTATGATTGTATATCTGAGAAGTACCTACCATCGCATCACATAGAAGAGAGAACATGTCCGTTTCGATATTCGTAAATAAATCATCAGATTGGACATAGATATCATAAAAATCCTGTCGCACAGAGTGCTTTTGCTTTCACTCGTCGTCGTCCTTATTTTAGTTGCGGCATGTATGATGCTGTGATGTACGATGATATACAGTAATTGGAAAATCAACCCTGCTGTATTAGATATTAGATATTAGTTTTTTTTTTTTTGCTTTTTTGACAGGACATAGTGCGTAAGGGATTAAATGTTTTAGATGCGCATTGGGCGAGACACACGCATTGATTTTCCCACTTACACATTCAAAGAATCTAGTGAATATAGAGAATTTAGTTTGTATATGTAGATATAGATTCTCTGGATTTAAATGCTGGCTGCTGGATATTATGCTGACAGTGTGGATTTTTGGGTATTAGGTAGTCCTGCGTTTTTTTTTTGTACTCCATACTTTCACCCTGACTTCGGGTTTATTATACAACAACGAGGTTGACATCAATAAATTATTAAAATGAAAAGGAAAACCCGATGAGAAATGTATTATTCCATATGGCCTGTTATATTGATGAGTGAAACTCTATAAACTCTACACAGAGTGTGTGTTGTGTGCGTGATTGTTTGATTTCGATTTCATGGAAATATACATATTTTTATACCACCGCACCGCATTCCTATCATAGAATGAAGCCATCATAAATCAATCGAAAAGAGGTTTACGTTTATAATAAAGAACAAAAACAATATAGGTATACATAGCTATAATGTGTCAGATCAGGTTTTTGGTATCAAACAATTTTTTTTTTTTTTTTTTGGAAATCGGTGCAGGGTGGATGAAACTTAATTTAATACCAAAGTAGTTTTGTTACATTAGATACATGTTTCTTATATGAATCTTCGTAGCTAGTCAAGGGATATTATGTATATGAGGGATGGAAAGTTCGAAAAAGTATGGGATCTAATGAGGAGGAACTTTTAATAATTGTCGAAAACCACATTCTTAAATTATAATTACATATTAGAAACCATGTTCGTATTTGTATTTGACTAGAGAGTTTAACTGGAGCTACGAGTATTCTGTAATATTTTAGGCTTGTGGCAGGAGCAATGAGACGAAGTGGCTCTTGACAATCTTCGATTATAATGTCATTCGAAATGCTAAAAATTAGAATATGTTTTTGTTTATTTCTAAAATAGTGTATGGTGCTTTGTAGTCCGTTCATTAATTTTTAGGAGTAGGAGCACTGTCGTCAAATTCCCTACTATAATCGATGGTAGCTACATAATATGAATAACGGACGAAACAAGATAGATATAGACAAAATACAGACGATACGAATATTTACAATTTATTCTTGCGTGCCCGTTATAGGTATTCAACGAGCTAAAAAGCCTTAATGTTGGACAGATTTGTTGAGAAATTCTGAAATTTGACATTATGGTGATGGAGACACTTTCTGTTTATCTGTCGGTCGTTTTACATTTCTTTCAAACATGGTTCTTTGGCGTTTTAGGTGATCGGCTCGATTCATTTTTTAAATCTTAATTTTATCTCCAAAAATAACGACGCCTGTCATACAAATTTTGGAGCAAAAATGGTAAATCGCAATTACCTCGAAAACGGCTTTAATGATTTTGATAAAATGTCATACAAATTTTTGGAGCAAAAAATCGCAATTTCCTCGAAAACGGCTTCAATGATTTTGATAAAAAAGATCAGTGCAACATTTATAGCTGGTATACTTAGTTTACATTTTGGTCAATAACACTTTTCAATTTAAATGTTATTAATGGTGCCTGCCATATACGTACCCATTCTTTTTTCATTTTCGATTCTCCATTTTCAATCTCATTAACGGCTCAATTAAATTCAATCAACATTTTTATACGGAAGGTCTTTCAAATGCTAAAAGGTACTGCATACCAAAATTTTCGAAAAATATATTTTGTATTAAATTAGATTTATACCTACTTGAAATTGCTATATCTACCAAATTTTTTTTAGAAAAAAATTAAGACATTTTGTATATAAAAAATTAAGTAAAAACGACTTTTAAAATATATTAAGTCGTTTCTGGTAAGAATTTTGTGATTATGATGTGATCGAACATATAAGAAAGAGTATGTGCGATCCAGCGATGCCTTTTTTTTACTTTATCATTAACGGCTCTGCCGATTTCGATAAAAAAAAATTACAGAGAAGGAGGTCCTTCAAATTCTTAATAATACTGAATATTTAAAAATAATAGGTAAGCAAATATTTTCTTATTTGAAAAAACCGGTGACATATTTTTTTCTAATCAAATTTAAATGTATAGCTTTTTTTTGAATTTAAAAATTTTTAAAAATTTAAATTTAAAATTGATATACCTATCTACCAATATTTTTTTTAGAATTGTTTAATTGGGCTAATTTCGGAAAAATTGACTTAAAATTCTTTCAAGTTTATTTTTTCCCCCAAAAATGTTGCTTAATTACATATGTGTCTGTTTGCTGATACACAACTTAAGCATTTAAGTTTAACTTAAGAACTTATGTGACGGTTTACGCGAGAAAATGTAGCCCTTAAGCATTTTTAGTTGAAGATAAATATGTACGAGTATGATTCGTATCAGCAAAAAGGCCTAAATTCTTAGTCAAATACTGAAAACCAGATGCCAATATCCTTTCCAGTCTTAAAAAGTTTAAAATACCTACTTTGTTTATTGCTTGGGTTTTGATATTTTCATGTCGTAAAATCATTATTCACTTAAGCAACTTCATTTCAAACAAAAAAATGAAAATCTACGGAAAATCTTGATCGAAATCCGTTGAGCCGTTTATGAGAATGTCCAAAATCAAAAAAAAAATGGTTGTATTGCAGACCCCATTAATAACAAAATAATGTAAAAAAAATTGTAACCATAGTGTAGACTATACCTATTATAGTTCACTGCTACCGTTAGTTTTATGCCTAAAAAATACATTCAAAAATCTATTTTAGACAATCACCTAAAACGCTTTAATACCAAGTTTGAAGAAAATCGCTTCAACTGTCTAGTTGTACAGACAGACAGACGGAATTGCGGGACCCACTTTTTTGCTGTTCTCTTTTATCGCAATGTCAAGTTAAAATCTCAAGTTCTATTTTTTTCCAAATGCAAAACTAGCCCTATAGTAGATACCTATATAGCAAGTAAAAATGAAATGTCTGCTATTTTATGCCAATTGTTTTTATCATAAAATAGTATATTAACAATAATTGAATGAAATATGGAATTTCGTCCATATGGCATTTTCCCAGCCAAGTTGTCAAATCTATAAGATTCCTCAGTAAATGGAAAGCCATATTTTATGACAGTATGGCAGAATAAAGACAACATCCAGTTGAGAATTACTATTATTTTTTTACATAATTAGGTTGAAGTGTGAAAATTAAAATAAGCCTTAGGAATCATTGTCTAAGAGTTAAAATTCCACCAATTTCCTCGACTGTCTGCTATTTCCCCACAAAAAAAAAATCAAATCCTAATTGTTAAATTATCAAAAACAAAATCTATAAACTTTTAGATGTAGACACTAATTAAATTACAATATAGCTTCTGTGCGACATCATTACTAGTAAGCCGTGCTACTTAAAGTCTCTTACCACCTTAAGGTGACCGTACAACTTGACTTAACAAAAAAAACTGCTAATCCGTAAACAAGCAAAAAATTAGCACTTACCACTGTTTTCGTTACAACAAATATAGCTTCACCTGTTAAACCAACAAAAGCCGCAAATATGCTTTCGGCCAAAACATTCTCGCTGGCTAATAAGACCACCATACCACACCGCAGCCAGTTTTAGTATACACCATTAAGATTATTTTTCTTTGGTGTGAGTGTATCTAAATGCAGCAAATGGTGCAATAACGTTACTAAACTAAAAAGCAACACACAAAAAAAAATAACAATCATTGTAGAATCGGGAGTTAGTTTCCTTTTCCGCTGGAGGGCATATCAATCGAAATCTCTATGCATAAGATTTATCTTATTTCCATTTGAAATGCAAAAATTGGAAACAAAAAAGTAAAAACAAAATAAATAGCAAAGTTGATGCCAAAACAAAGCTCCATGTTGCAAGCAAGATGTCTGAGATGCATATAAACTGTGTGGCACTTGAATAGGTATAAAATGCAACACACGACACAGCCTTGTATAATGTAAATATACCTATATCTATATGTATGTAGGCAGGCACATACCGAGACTCCAATAAAAAAATAAAAAAAACGTAATTATAGGTAGTATAATTTTCTACGTTTTAATTCTTGAACGTCTTGCTTGGTATAGGTTTGACATTCATGTCAATATTGTCAACTGTCAAAGGTGTGTTACATTTATGGCACCTGTTGGTCCGTTTTCGCTGTCAATTACTTGATAGATTTGGCTAACGGTTTCCCATACCTTACTCCACTCGTAGATATATAAAAACAAATACGCAACGTCTAACTTTTTAGAGCGATGAAATTGCAGTAAATTAACGGCAGTTTCAGTTTAGTTTTGCTCTCGTTTTTTTTTTCGCCATTGCAATATTGAATGAATGACATTCGGTGTGCGATGTGTGACACTTGTGCTACGATTCTAAGTTTCACCTAGGTATATATGTATCTATCTATTTTGCAATTGGGTTCAATTGACAGAGACTGACATAATTGACAGGTTAAACGTTAAGAAAAGGAGAGCATTGTGCAACATGGTGGTCGCTCTAAAAAAGTAACTACTTTTTAGATTGCTTTGGTTACACTTGTTGATTGTCCTTGGTGATGGCGATATATGTTTTTTTTTTTTTTTCTTAGAGTGAAGGTAAATTTTGTTGAATGGAAGGTTGAGTCCATTTTTGTGATACACAAATTTGTAGATCTTAAGCTAAAAAAATAGATACTGATCCACTGGAAATTGAAGAGATGTCACTGCAGAAACTTACAAAATTTCGAGTACATTTGTCCATTGGAAAGCTGATTTGCAGCTTCTTGAAATTGAAAGAAGTTCTTCCACAAATCAAAAGTAGGTAGGTGGGTTATAGACCTTGAGCAGTAAGATCCTTTTTAAGAAGCCGCAATGTGTGAGCTGCACGTAGATCGATGTTTACAATGCTTAATTTTGGTATTGTTATTTCCACACCAGCGGAAATACCTTAGAAAGGCCACCAAAACCTCATCAAGTGGGGTCTACATGAGTTCTAGGCAGCTATTGTTCTATTTCCGCCATTTTATTGCTCAATTTGGCAAAAGAACGTGCACTTGGTCTTGGTGCAAGTACATTAATAATAATGTCATAATTGAATTGGCAGCCATTTATTTTGTTACAAATGGATTCTGCTTTCTTAGAAAGTGCATTTGAAATTCTGAAATTCATGTTATCAAGTTGAAGTTGAAAAAAAATCCTCAGTTGATACACATTTCTGGTAATTTTACTGCATTTTGAATGTTGCTTTTAAGGCATTACGTTCCAAATTGAAGATTTCGTCTTCGAGCTTGGCTCTCTGGACTTGCAAGGTTTGTAGTGCTTGGCGAGATTTCTAAGAGTCCAAAAGAAAGAAATCTGTCGTCGTAAGAACTGGCAATCTCCGTCCGCTGCGCTAAAACGGTATATCAGGAGGTTCTGAAAATTGCTGTTTCAAAAGCTACATCGGTGATAGAGTTGAGTAAAGTTTCCTTAAAGTAAAACCTTGTATAAAGTCGCCAAATTGATTGCATGATAATCCTTAATGTTTGTAGACTTTTTCAGACTTCCCAAGTCCTTGCATAAGACTCTTAGACAAAGGTTTAATTCATAATGCTGAACTGGCCGGAAATTGTTCAAATTAGCATTAACAATATGTCTGTCTCTATCTGCCTACAACATAAATGTCAAAGGTCAATTGCATTTGACGTCATTTTCTAAAAATAAGAAAAATTCACATTCTTTTTTTTTAGGCTTCCTTCCATTCTTTTCATTTTGCTTATGTTCTTTAAACAACATTTTTCATCGAGTTCAAGTCGTTTCATTAGATTAAGAGAAAGAATGCAAGAACGAAGCTCCCACTTAATCATTTCAACTATTTCTGGTGCCAATTGAAAAGTGTTGATTTCGAATTTTGATATTTACGGTTTAAGTTTTCGTATTTCTGTCCATCTCAGAGGTAAAGTTAAAAAAGTGCGTGCAAGAGTCTGGGAAACATTTAAACAACCTGCATGCGTTCTCACACCACCTACCGATGTAATGTGTCAAAATGAATATAACTCAATTTTTTCTGTGCGGTTTTAAATTTAGACAAGAAAAATACTACCCTTACCCACAAAGAGACAAAATCAAAACTATCCTCACGCGCGTTTTTATTTAAATTCCAACTCAGGAACAGCAGAGAATAAAATTATAAAAACAAAAATTACTAGAAGCTCACTTTTTTCTTAAATGCATTTGACATGTGCGTTTAATTTGCATGACACATGCCCATTTGAACGGGCAAACAATTGCAACATATACGCTACGCTACGCACTCTGTTGAAACTTAAACTGCTACTACAGGTAGATACAAACCACTCTCTCGGTGGCACAACAAATGACATCACGCCCCATACCCTCCCGATTCAGAAGTCGTTCTTTTTTTTTGTTTTTGTCCTCTTTCATACCGAGATACATGTTATGGACGGTGCACATTTCTTAGAGCCCCGTCTGAACTCTGAGGTTGCAAAGCTATACACTTGCCACATACGTTGCACATACAATCACATGCAATCCAATCGACAGTGATAGTTAAATATTGTGTGCGGGGCTTTGCTACCAGTGATGGAGATAGGTTAGGTATAGGAAGGTACCTACTTGCAAAAAACCAACCTAAGAGCAAATACTAGTTTGAGATACTTTTGAATCTATTGCCTGAAGAATTATTAATATTCCTTTTTTTTGTTAATGTTCACTTTGATTGTTTTTCCTTCTTCGAGTTCAACAGTTAAGAGGTGAATATCACAAGAAAGAATGAATGGTCGAATATTTATGCACATATGTTGAAAGGACATATTACACTGTTAAATTTGTTTTAATTTCGCGTAGGAAACTTTGCCTTGAAATCATACGTACTACACTGTGCGATACTGTGAAATTTCGCAAACATTGCGAAGTAAATTTATTTTACATTTAACATTTTAGTTAGTGTGGCAAAATTATTGCGAAAATTCAGTTTAACTTGCGAAAGTTTTTATTGTTGACAAATTTTGTGCGAAATGCGAAATCGGGATTATGAGGTATATCCATTTTCAAAATTTTAAAATTTAAACAATGCATATGCGACGTGTGATGATGGCAAGACAATAAACACAAGTTTGCGAACAATTTTGTTTTCGTAAATTTTGTTTTTTTTTCTGAGATTAAAGAAAAAAGCAAAGCAAAAAAGAAACCAAAAATTATATTTGTTTTACTAAGATTAAATTTAACATTGATATTTTTTTAAATTGTGATTACCTATTATATTTTGCGCATTTTTTAATTGCGAAACTCGCAAAATATAACTTTTTAGTTGCAGTTTCCAATGCGAAATAGGTTTTCTTAGAGATAATGTTAATTTAAGATACGACAATCTGGAAACTAATATTTGCGAAATTTTGCAAGAAACATATTATATTGCGATAGTTTGCAAGATAGAAATTATGTGAGATATGAAGTTGCGAAATTTGTGTTGAACTGCAAATCAGACGTCTTTGTATTTACGAGCCTTTGAAAGGAATGTTTCTTTATGGTATTAGATTATTCCCATTTTTATTCTTGTATTTTAAGGATATTTCGCAAGAGAACCTAATTTTATTTTAGAGTTTGTTTCATTTTTTTTCTTAAAGTTTTATATACATATTTATATTTAAAATGTCAGGCCATATTTTGCGAAATTTTATTAATGCTGGTGTTTTTTTTTGTTGATGGATTTTTGTCTGTGATATTTTAGTTTTGCGATATTAAATATATCGCCGAGGAAAAAAAATTAAAAAAATGTTTGTTACTGACTTAGCAAGATGCACAGTGTTAAAAAAATTTAACATGCTAAATTTTGTAATTTTCTGCATTGATTTGCGTTTGAAATAAATGCGAAAATTTATTATTTTCATTTCTGCTTATCTTCTTTCATTTTGAATGAGATTTGAATAGCAATAATGTGATTTAAATTTTTTGCGGTATTGTGCTATTTTGTATTGGAATTTTTTTCACTGCAACCCCTAATGCGAATAAAATTCGAAAAATTGCGAAATGTCTTATTCTTCTTAGCATCTTCGTACCTGGCGAAACCTACAAATTCTTCGCCAAGAATGATATTCCACCGCTTTTGTATAGAAAATTCGCATTCATAAATTTTGCAGCAAGTGCAACTGATAAGCCTATAGATACAGGCCCTAATCGAAAGAGGGAGAGAGAGAGAGCAAAAGATTTTAACAAGAATGAGAAGAAAAACTAATACAATTTGCAGCTGTATTAAACCACAGAGTAAAGCGATTGACATTCGCTCCATTCAAGTCTAGCAACAGTGTGCAATTGTAAATATATATAGTGCGCCCCTTGTTCCGGAGCGAACTTCTGCCCTACTATTGTCCGTCAGCTCGTGAGTCGTCCACCGCCTGCTCCGCCGCGCCGCCTTTTGACATTTCTCCGCTGAGATCTCAGAATGGCAGTCAAGTTGCAGCGGCAGCAGCAAGCAATATGCATCACACGGCCCACAGATTGAATGTGGGTGGTTTTTGCGGATGACTATATGGCTTATGGATGGTGGATCGCGCCCCGTCCGTCGTCATAGTGTCAATTAAATTGGCCAACTGCACAAAATGTTTTTTTATATTCCTTCACCGGCCGGCTGGGGCCATTATTCAAAATCGAGAGCATGGCCAAGCCATCTACAGCCGAGTCCGATTGGAAATAAAGGGAAGTGGGAGAGATGGTAAATGGTGGTAAGTTGCTTTTGCAGTAAGGTGCACATTTGGTAGGTATATTCACTTTATGTCTCACGTTGTCGTCGTCGTTGTTGTCGGTGTCACAAATGTCGATGTCGTCGTTGGGGCTTTTGTCTTTTGCACCATAAACTCTATCCAATACCAGAATCCAGAGACACGAAAAAAAAAACGTCGAAGCTTGAGGTATCCGTAATGTCGCGCACAAAGATATACAATTGGACTGCGCGAACTACCAACGGAACGGGACACTGAGAATGAGAAACGTGTGGTGGAAGGTGTCCTCTCATGTCCGCGTTAACGCGCGCGATGGAATTACAAAATGTGTCATAGATAAGTCGCACTTCTATAAATAATAATGTGAAAAGTCAGATGTGAATTAAACATTGTATAGGTACGAATAGGAATATACGAATGCAGATACGACACCGACTATGACTATTTGACTATGATTATACGAAAAAGACTATGACTATGACTACGACACCGACGACAAGAGGTCCTGGTGAATGGATCTGTGGCTTTAAGTTGGATTTTTTGTTACCTGTATGTTTTTTTTTTTTTTTTTTTGTGAATATTATTCAGGACACGATAAACTTTTGATGACAATTGTTGCACATTGCGGTGTATGCTACATGTCCAGTATTCAAGTGTTCCCGGATTGTTGTGTTGAAAGGTTGTGTTTTATTCGTTGAAGCATTTAAATGACAGATACAATGCAAAGTGGTGGCATATTTGTATATTGAAGCACACCTACAATAGATGTTAAAAGTGACACAAAAAAAAAAACGAACAGACTTGCCAAAGAATTGAGGTTTTGATTGGTGTGGCGGAATGGACGCTTTTTATATGCGGATATAGGGCGGGAAGTCAGAGCTGATTATGCGGGAAAGTTAGGTGTACAACATATGAAAGTGGACTTTCGGGAAATGGCCAGAGACAGATAAAAGTGAAATGTTAGTAGAAAGTGACGTGCAGCTATGTAGGCCAAGAGAAGTACCTATGCATAAATGATATAATCTCAAACAGGATATCCAGTTAGATGGAATCACATGAACCCCTTCAATTAGATGCAGGATTTTAGAGATTGTATTTTTATCTAGGACCAGATCTCTTATCTTTTTTGAACAACGAGATTAATGCTAGAAAGTTTCCCTTGATATGTGCATAGGTATTGGCATTTAGGCATACGTTTTCCAAATCCACTGTCATTTATAAGATTTTACTTGCGATATATGTAGGTACTATAAGGCAAGTTTTGCATTTGGAAAAAAATCGAATTCGAGTTTTAAACCCAAGTTGACATTACGATGATAGAGAACAACAAAAAAGTGAGTCCGGCAATTACGTCTGTCTGTAGAACGATCTACAGCCTAAACGGCTGACCCGATTCTGTTCAAACTTGGTGCTTAGGCGTTTTAAGTGATTGGCCAAAATAGATTTTTGAATCGTTGTTTTAGCCCCAAAAATATCGGTACTTGCCATACAAATTTTTCTACCAACTAACGACTTTGATAAAAATTGGTATGAGTACTGCCTTTGGTATGGTCTACATTTTGGATGAAACAAATTTTAAAATATTTTGTTATTAACGGTAACTGCCATACAACCATTTTATTGATTTTTGACTTTCTCATAAACGGCCCAACCGATTTCGATCAACATTTTTATACAGGATCTCCTTTTAATTCTAAATAATAATGCATTTCAAAATTTTCCAAAAATAGTTATTTTGGATTTTTGAAAAAAAAAATATTTTTTTTTTTTTTTTGAAAATTCAATATTTCGAAAACGGGTGGACGATTTTTTCTGAAATTTTATTTTCAAATTTATATTATTAAATATTTAAAATGCTCATATCAATTTTTTTTTAGAAAAAATTTAATTATTTTTATACATATATAAATAAATTTTATATATCTTTAAAAACTTAAAAAAATCTTGAAACCTCAAGATGCAGAAAACCATAAATTTCTCAAAACACTAAATGTAAAAAAAAAAAAACAAAATACCAAAAAATCTAAAATTCAGACAGCATAAACCAGATTTTCGAAAAATCACAATACCTATGTAGACGAATCCTCAAAAATTCAGAAAACATGACAGCAAAATGAAAAAAAAAATTAGAAAACCTTAAATTTAAAAAAACCCGAAATCTCAAAACACAACATTTTCAAAAAAACCCAAAAACCTTAAATTTAAAAAACCCAAAATCTCAAAACACAACAATTTTCGAAAAAAAACCCCAAAAACCTAAAAATCCTTAAAATACATAATGAGCAAAAATCACAAAATGTAAAAACCTTGAATTCCGAAACTAAAAATCTCGAAAATCACACAGTGAAGATTTGAAAAAAATAATAGGAATTGTATTAATACGTAAATTAAAAACTAAGAAAATCCAGGTGCAAATTTCTCTTTTTTTTAATTTAACTACATCAAAGTCAAATATTTGTTCATTCAATCCGAATCATGTAAGCACATTTTTGCCATAATCCTTCATTCTTTTAAAATTCATAATTTTCATTTTAAGTTCTAAAAACGAGAAGGCATGTTTTGATTTTCGAAATAATTTTTGTTTTCTGAATGTAGGCCTTTCTAAAAAAAATATGTTTTCGTGGTTTCTGAGCGTTGGGTTTTTAGCTCACGAAATTTTCAATTTTTTGGAATCTATTTGGTATTAATAGTTTCCCATATTATGGGTTTTCCAAACTTTAGGTTTTTAGGAGATTTTGACAGCAGAGCCCGTATACTATACCTACTTATATTTAAATTAAATATAAAAGATTGCTTATTAAATACTAATATTTCTTCAGAAATTTATAGAAACTGTGAAATCCACAATTTTCCAGCTTTTCGAGAAAGATTTCGTTTATAAAACTATGCACCTTGTAAAACAAGGATGCATTTTTTTAAATATCGACTAGCAATATTTGACGCAAGGAAATTAAAGGTATAAAATCGCTTAAGTTCCTATGTACGTAAACTACCCCACGATATCGCAAGTTGAGCTCATAATTTCCCTTCCATTTTTTGTTTTTGAAAATCAAAAATGGCGGTGTTAACTTCAAGCACATAAAGTTCTTTGCTTCTTAATCTGAAAAATGCTAAATTTGTGGTATAAATTATCCACCTCTGGCCACATTCGACAACCGCAAAAGTTCTGACTTAATATCCGTTGCTGAGCATTTTTTCAAAGATTGCCTCAAATTGGTCTCAAATACCGGCCGGCCGAAGAAATGTTCTTCAGATATTCTAAGAATAAATTTAAGAATCCCCGACTCCAATTTTCAGTGGAAATAATTCGTAAGTTATAATTTTGCACATTAATAACTACACGTGTTCAAATCACCTCCCGTCTAATAAATTCCTTAAGTTTATTCCCTCTGCGGATTTACCCAAATTTTTTATATCTGAATTATTTTAGCCAAAATCTCAAGAAAGATCTACAACCTTGATCAACTCAAAAACATTTAAGTGACTGATTTAAAGTTGTCTATAAAAAGGTGACCATTCGTTTATGTCAAACTAGTAACGTCTGTGATATTTGCATAATTTATCTGTTTTGACTTTCGATTTTATGACGAACGTTGTTTTTTTTGTTGTTGAACTTTTTGAATAATATTTTGAATTAGTCTTGACATATTTATGTGTCCCATCAAATTGAAACGAACCAAACGACTTATTTGTGGAGAAATCTAAAATAAAAAAAAAATAAAGCAAAAATAATATTTATTTATTCCTTACTGTACCTGTGTACGTACATACATACAAGAATATGTATGAATTGAGAATTTAACATTTCATAAATATTCTTTTCATTTTGTATAGAAGTATATATTTTTTTTAAATTTAATTTAATCACCAGCTAAATTGGATTTTTATAATAAACCAAAAGAAATATAAAATAAAACTATAAAATAGAAAATGATTTTTTGTTAGACTCGTCATAGCCTTTATAAAATACGATGCCATATGCTATGCAGCTATGTATAAAAACTTATAAACAATTTAACGATTATAAGATAACAAAAAAAAAACACACTAATATATAACCCTATGTTAGAGTTAATATGTACATTTAAAATCAATTAAATTTACGATCTTTTTATTGCATGAACTATTTGCATATACAATTATTATAGATATGTAGTAGGGGTATCATATCCAAATAATATGTCTGGAAATTATGTTTCGATTTTTATGGGTTTTTGTGTGGATTTTGTCTTTAATCAGCGATCAACATAAAATTTATTGGATTTTTTTTTGTATTTGTTGCGTGACAAGCTAGGTTAGATTCTTCATACCCTCTTAGCATTTTCACGCTTGAAAGTTCAATATTTGCATACTTCGCTAAAAATGAATAAAGAAGTAGCACATTTTTTAGGAGGACATGTATTCAAAATATCTTTAAAATTTATCTAAACAAAATCGTATTGCAATTTTAAATATTTAGTAATATAAATTTTAAAAAGCAATTAAAAAAATCGTTTTCTAAAAGTAAATGATTAAAAATATAGAAAGAAATATAACACAGATAAACTTTATTATTTTCCATAAAATTGGCTTTATTTGCAAAATAATTGCTTGCCATTTTTATTTAAATATTATTTCTGGTATATGGCCAACGCAACTGGCTTAAATGTATAATCCAATTTTCGATCATTCTTTGCAGCTTTTAGGGTCGTATATTGAGAATAAATCGGCGAATGTTGTTTTCCAAATCATCAATTGTCTCTGCCTTATCTGTGTATACTAGCTCCTTAAATTCTTTAGAGAGGAAAAACGAAGTCGATGTAATTGACACGGGCTTTAGCAAAGCATTTGATAAAATTTTACACAAAATTATCATTTTCAAGTTTAAACCTCTTGGATTTCCTCCTGGTTTTTTTCAATGGATGGCTTCCTACCTTTCAAATCGTAAATATCGAGTCTTATTTAGGTCTTCTATACCAGATCATTTCATTGCTTAAATCTGGCGTCCCTCAAGGGAGCCATCTTGGGCCTATTATTTTTATCCTTACAATAAATGACGTTTTAACTTTATGCCAAGCAATTACACATTCTCACAAATGTTTTCGTCCGCCACCACGGGACTACTACATAAATAATACCTTCTTTCAAGGTTAACGTCCATTCGGGATTTGGGCGTTATCTGTGATAGTGAGCTAAATTTCAGATCTCATTATGAAAACATTATTTCTACTACTAACTCTCCTCTAACATTAGTCTAAAGGAGTTTTCAGATCCTTTTGTTACGAAATTTCTCTGACAACCTATGTCCGACCTTTACTTGATTAAGCTTGCCAAGTATGGTCCCCGTATCGCCGTGCTCATATCAAGAGAATCGAATGTGCCTTTACTGGGATGACAATTATAACCTGCCCCCATATCAAAATGGTTTAAGGCTCATTAACTCACTATCTCTCAAAAATCGCCGTGATGTGGCTGATATTATTTTCGTACATTTAATGTTATCTGACGTTACTGATTCTTCTACTTTACTCGCGTTATTGAGTATTAACATCAATTCACACAGGCTCCTCACAGAACTGAATATGGTGGAAATGAACCAGTTCCAAGAATGTTTAGGGAAGTATATGCATATGCTGATGTATTGGACTATAATCATAGCAAGCCGGAATCATTTTTTAGAGAAGTAAGAATCAATGATTCCACCAGCTAATAAAGCACACCAGACTACCAGTTTTTTATTCTGGATTAACCGGCATCTGAACAATGACTTTTTGCGATTATTTACGCTAATATTGACTGGCATCGCTTAATAAAATTATCTTGTGAAAATCGGGACTAACAACAATCTCTTCGAGTGCAGAACTATATTTTTCGAAATAAATTGCATGCGTTGTTCAGGCAAACCAAACTAAAAATAAATTATATGGCAGATTAGAAAATAAATGTCAATTAAAACAGTGCTGCCAAATTAATGCCCTATACATCTAAAAATCCTCCATTGTTTTTTTCTCTCCCTTGTAAATCGAAGTTTAGGGGGGTACTTGTGCGTGGGAATTTATTTCAAATGCCGAAATGTTTAGAAACATTTACCTTAACATTTTTTCTCCATTTATATTAACCTCAAAATAATGTTGTGGATTTTTATGTTTTTTTATTGCATAACGCGATTTTGGTTTGACAATTTGTATGTCAATTTTATGTAAATATTTTCACTTCTGATACCTAATTAAAAAAAGTTCAGTAAGGAAGTGAAATTGTATCTGCCGCAGCAATGTTATCAAGATACTTTACCGAGATATTTATATCTTAATAATTTTCAGTGTAAAAATTATCAAACCCACATAAAAAAGATTAACCATAAAAGATAAAAATGTAGGTATACATATCTATGAGATAGAAATCTTTTTTTTTAATTCATGTTTTAAAGCCGATGTGTTGCTGTATATAGCTGTTGCTGGTTGCTCTGTCATATAGCAATTATGACGGAAAATGAATTTCATTATGATTGCTTGTCCGAATGTCGATTTATTGACTCATATTCACCTGGCATGTGGTACCTAGGTTCATTTCAACCTTTTATGACTGCCTGCCAGCAGAGCGATGCATTTATTTATTAAGTCTGTCTCAGAGGTAACCTCTATATAGATATGTATGGTAAGGTATAACATACAAATACTTGTTTCTGACGACTTTGTGTAAATTAATGGTCAGCTCTGTGTTTGTTGTTTCGTTTCTTTTTCTTTTCTTCCCAAGGTGTGTATCTACTTAAGAGTAAAAATGAATGGCGGACATCGAAAAGTGATCAAACAAAACGTGATCCTTGATTGGCTGACCAGCATTCTGTCATTGGCTGTTGAATTATGTACCGCAGTAATGGAGTTAAAAATAGTGAATGGCTGCGGCTGTGGAACACTGGTCTACCTGGAGTGGTTCTTAATTAGGGTGATTACTGATGTTTATTATCTTGAGTCGTCATATGGTGAAAAGTCAGAATAAAGTTGTTGAGATTAGAAAAAAGATTAATAGGCAAGTGACATTGGTAAATCATAAATTTCAAGAAAATTTGAAATCTTGTTGGTCTAAACCACCATGGGCAGTGAAGCAATGGCCAATGGATAGGTACCCTTCTATTGTAAAAAATAGTTTCATTGGGTGGCGTCAATTAGGGGAATCCCGGGAAATTACATCGAATGTTTTTTTTTTGGAAATAAGGCAGGAATTATATCTGCTCAAAATTAGAAATATTCAGCCTTTTTCTTGCAAAGTTCATAAGAAGGAAGTTGCGGAAAGCCGATATTAAAAAGAAAAAAACAAAATCAAATTGAAATTGACGTAGTTTCCAAAATAAATTTTAAAAAAGAAAAAAAATTGAAAAATTCTTGGAGCATTCTTCATTATACCTGCATGGCATAGAGCTGCAAAAGAATACAATATTTTGTGAATGTAATCTTAAATGAATTCAATTAAACGATTGCATTCGTTGAGTTCATTTCGAGACTGCAACTTCGAATTCACCATTCATTTGAACATTAAAAAGATTGCAATCATTTTAATCCATTCTTTTTACAGCAATAAATAGATTGAAATCTTTTGAAAATTCGTAAAATCATTGCATTCTTTTGATACATAAACTTTACCTGATCCTGCCCATTAAACTGTTTCCCCCTGTTACGTGACTTAAGTCGCAGTTTTAAAAGGCAGAATGAAATCTTTCAATTGAATTCGTTGAATGATTTCTAAGTAATTGCACTCACAAAAGATTGTATTCTCTTACAACTTTTTTTCGAAAACCAGAAACTATTGTGGAAAAAATTATAGCATATGTTTTGTTTTGGTATAAAACTCTAAGAAAGCTAGGACACACTCAACTTTTTCATATTTTTATACAATTATTTAAAAAGCGAGATTTTGAATGAAGATACATATTCCATCATATGACTTATATTATCGACAGGGAAATAAATCTGTTGTGAAACTACTAGGCCCTCAACGAATCGACTTTTTCAAAGGTTTCGCAAAGTCATGGACAATAAAATTATATACAAGGTCTTCCTGGAATCTATTCTTGTTGAATGTTTATAACTCTAAAGGACATAAATTAATAAATAACTTATTACCATCATATTATACATAATAGCACAGGATGTTGGCCGATGCGGTCCATTAAATTATTGTTGCATCCTTACGCCCAAATTTTATGACTGCCATACCTACTGTTTTGCTATGTCCTTTCCTTATAATAAAAAAAATACCATATTTTCATAATTTTTCAAACTCATAGTATATGTCGTACAGGCAGCAGTTAAAGTCAAGGACTTTTTTTCATAATTCATCTTGAAAGGACAAAATTTACGACATTTGTTTGAATAATGACGAAAAGAAATGAACGCTCTTGATGATGGTAGATATATCATCATCCTACGCAAAGTTAAACTATATATGTTTGTATATGTGATTGATTTAAAAATTCACGGAACAAAGACTCCGAGCACATGTCCTACTGTGTGATCCTTTTAAACGTGATGTAATGTTGTCAACTGCGTGAACCTAACAACAACAAGAACTTTGAAAGAATTTCAAAAATAATTTTTTTTTGTGATCTATTTTGGTGTTGAGAGAAAGAAGAAGAGAGTGCATGGAAATTTATAAAATTTCATAAGTAAACGTCAAACAGCGTAAAAGATAAAAGACAACCAAATTCTATACTTCATCATCTGCAAAAGATAAACTCATGCGACAGATATGAATATAATACACTAGACACACATACATACATAGGTATATGTATAGTATAGGATAGAGACTCCTTTCTAAAAACGCGTCCGTCTGTTGGTTGTAAATCACTCAGTTTTTGACATTTTTAAAGTGCGTGACATTGTTTTATTACGTGTGCGTGTATGGTATCATCATCCATCGACGAAGTAGACGACAAACGACAAACAACAAGAATTAAAACAAAATAAGCGACGTCGAAAAGTCAGCAAAATACCTACATACATAGGTACCAAAAAAAAAACTCTTACAAAAATAACCTTTTTTAAAACACCCAAACACACACACACATCGTGAATTCCGGGTTTTTACGATGATGTGTTTAGTGCGTTTTTTGAGAGTGTAATGTATATTTTATGGATTTTTGATATCGAATGAGACATTTTTGATTTAAAACATGCGATAGTTTGGAGTTTGACTTTCGGTTTTATATAAGTTCTTAATTTCTTTAAGTGTTTAGCGCACAAGGAAAAGGACTTTCTTCAGATTGTTTTTTTTTTTGTTTGGGAATGGATAGGGGACAGGGGGTGTTTTTATTTCTTGATTCACATTTAAGGAAATATACCTACTCCTCGTAAAAATCAAAATCAGATTGGAAATTTCGAATGAAAATCACTTTATTTTTACGATCTTTCATTTTGTAGAAAGTAGGGATGAATTTATTAGGCTTCAGCATATTTTTATTACCGCTTTCTTATGTATGTAGGTATACATACATACTTTCATTTAAGAATGATTGAAAACATCAAATGCTTAATGGAATGAAAAGAATCTAATGCAAGACACTTAAAAGATTTAGGCTTAGATAGTTTGAGTCCCATCATTCAATAATAGAAATTCAGAGGAGGAATTAATTCAAATTTTTCTGTTTAAATCATCAAGAATGGGTGTCATCCGAATATCGTTTTTTTAAGTATCTCGGAAACCCCATTCCGAAAACTGCTTCTATAGATTTCGGACAGAATCGTAGCATAACAGAAAAAATAAGTAAATTCCTAAACGTTGTGATGCACCCCTTAGGAAACCGAGGTGAAACATAGCTGATATAGCAGTGCGAAGAAAGACTTTGGCGAAAGTGATATGTCGCAGTCTTGGAAAGGCGGGGATTGCATGCAGTGGAAGCAAAATGTATTTTTTAGTTGCTGATGAACTCTAAATTGACATACAATACAACAGCATTAATTTTTTAATGTTGATGGAATTGCTTTTGTTTGACAGGTAATCTTATGGCATTAACGCTTGAATATGATTTCTGTCATTTGGTCATGCGGCTAATGCGTGTAAGTACATGGCGTAGTCTGGAGGTCCAATGTCCACAAATATTTCAATTGTTTCTGGTAAATAGACGCTGCGGAGTAGAGAAAATAGTCACACGAAAATCTGTAATTTCCTAGACCAAATTAACCTTAAACCAACCGAGAACTTTCAAACCGGCTTTCACATTAATCACAGTTGCCAATTTAAAGTTGTCCACCTCTAAAAAAAATAAATTTTCCTTTTTAGAGCAAATTTTAAGTAACACAAGTGGTTTAAAAGTTGTTCTTCTATCAATAGAAGCTATAATATTTGCAAATGGCGGGCAAATGTGAATTCCACTTTGACATTTGTGATGTAAACAAATAAACGTTAAAACGCGACATGAATCTCTTCTCCTTAATAATACAGACTAATTATTGCCTCGATTGACATTTACAAACATTTTATATAAATTTTCTTTGCGCTATCATCATTTAAACGTCAATAACCATTTGTTCTCCTTGTCACTCCAGAGTCATTCCGAGATAGTTTGCCTCATTAGGACGGAACTTGAACTGTATTAAGAAATACTTATAATCCACTAATTTTTGTATGCATAAAGTCTACGTGGACTGACTTCATTGAGCTTTATCCGCCATGTTTTTGTCCAATCATTGACATTATTCAGAGCTTTTTGTAATTTAGTTGTAGCTTCGATAGGTAATTGTTTAGTCCCATGCAAGTATTGCAAACTTGGCTGCCATAGTGTCTTCAGTTTGAGGTATATGACGTGTAAATCAAAGGTACAATATTGGACCTAGAACACTTCCTTGTGGTACCACATCCACTATTTCTTTAAAATCTGATTAATCGTTTTATGTCTTACTCAACAATGTCTATTCTCTATAGATATACTCTTAGAATCGTATAAAGTGTTTCAGGCAGAACCTATTTTAATTTAAAATAAACCCTTCGTGACACACCTTATCAAAAACTTTCAACAAGTCTAAGAAGAGCGCAGAACAAATTTTCTTTTTTTCAACAGTTTTCTCAATGGCGGCAATAATCCTACGGACTTGGTCAATTTCGAATGCTTATTGCTTATAAATCCGAACCATCTTGATTAAACATTTGTACTAATACTGCTTTTCAGTTTTTTTTACCAAAAAGTTCCTACAACGGAAGCAACCTTTCTAAATGGCTTCTTACGTTATTCTCCGAATTCTTCATCAATTTCTTAATGTAAAATTTTAAATTCAAGGTATCATGTACCGCTCCCTCTTCATTTTTGTCAACATTTTGCCCTTTTTAGTAAAATTCTATTTAAGTGAAGGTTTTCGAAAATAAAATACAAAATATTTCGTTAAGAATTTTTGTAGTTTTTCTCTTACTTAACGACTTGACCGACTGCGGTCCACCATTGGAGCTGGTGTCGTGATTCTTTTTTTTATATTTTGTCAGATTTCTGACATACCTCCTAATAAATACCTAAAATAACTCCCATAAATTCCCCTCTAAATTTAACAAATCGACTTGTAAATTTAACATGAAATGAATTATTAAATTTACAAATTAACTACACTTGTTAATAAAATATAATGTGTTACAAGCTTGTGCGAATACAATAACTTTTTTTTTAACATAATAGTATTTATTTTCACATTTGTTAAATTTTTCAGATTCGTTTACATTAGTGTTGCATCTTCGAAAAGTAAAGTTTGAGCTAATTTGTGTTATTCATACAATGACTCATGGCAATTTCAATTAAACTAATTCATATCCCTGTTTCGTCACCAAATTTGAATGTAGTTCATCGAAGTACATGTATGTACATACTTACATGGATAGCCCGCGAATTTTCACGTGTTTAATTTGACAATGAATAATTTTAAATACAGAAATTAACTACATACTTCATGTATACGAAGGATTAATTGGTCATATAATGTAACTTTAACATGCAAACTAAGTTAATTTATACAGATTTTAGTGTTAATTTAGCAAGATTACTTATTTACGGCTATATTTAAAGCTATCAAGCAAATTTGACAAATATCTTGTGCCATTAAAATCAACGAGTTTATAAAATAACATGATAACTGTTAAATTTCTTTTCTAACTGTGAGAATTACGTCATTTGAATTATAAAATTTAATTCATATTTTTCTGTAATATCTAAAATGTTTCATTAAATATTAAATTATCTTGTATTTCAAAATTTTGCTCGGCAATAAACAGTTATTTGTAGATATACAATGTTTATTATACCCCAAAAATTACAACTTCCCCTTTAACTTCAAAAGCATCGCTAATATAAACAACATACAACTGATTTTATGAACCCCAATAAATGAATAATGATAACTCATACAAATTAAATACAAAATAATTCTATCAAACTTCAATGGATCTCTATACATTCTCTATAACATTAAACTTGATGATACAAAATCATCATTTAAGAATAAGAAGAAAACAAGGTAAATTTTTCTCTTTGATCAAAAGCCATTTTTTATCCTTAACTTATCACCTTAATATCTCATTGATATTTCTTCATTTTTTTTTTTTATTTTGTGTTGGTTGATCGGAATTTGTGAAGTAAACGTGCACATCATCTACATACATACATAAGGTAGCAGCAAAAAAATATAACAACTAAAAAAAGAATAAGCTGCAAATGGTAATCGATTCATTAGATAGAAATTTAAATTTTGGCGCGACACCTCAATAATACGAGCTGCCTGATTGTCGACAACGTCAAACTCTTCGCGTCTGGCTGCATATGGCGCACAGTGGACTATAAAACAATTAAATTTGGTAAAATAATATTTCATTTTTCATTTCTTAACGATTTGAACGAAAATGAAAATTCGACATGAAACTGTAATGTTCCTTTTATGTACATATTAAACAAATGGGGACTTTTTGAATATTTTAAAAGACGTTTTATATTTTGTGAAGTAAAACTTGGGGGTAAACAAATTTCTATGGAGCTGTCAAACCTACCGACATCTGACGTGACCCGACATTTGACGTGACCCTCCATATGCAATGTTTTTTCGTTGTATGTGTGTATGTATCTGCATTGTGTGTATTCGCTGAGGATTTTTGTTGGTTCGTGTTGTGGATTCTCATTCTGTAGGTACCTACATGAATTGTGTGTATTACACGAGAAATTCTTTTTTTTGATTCGCATAAGTTAATGTAGTAGGTTTATGCATTGTGTGTATTCGACGAGGAGTTTTTTTTATTGGTTTGTTTTGTTGATAAGATTAGATTAGTGCGTATTGTGTGTATTTGACGGCGATTTTTTTTTCTAATACATTAGTGTGTTTGTGTTTTATTAATGTGTGTAATGTTTAAGTTGGTGGTCTCGTTGAAAGTGCTTTAGTGTATCTACTTCGTAGATTTATATATATGGAGTAGGATAATGTATATATGTTATGTAAAATTGCCGAACTATGATTCAAAGTTCGAAAGGGTCGTCATGGGCGATGTATTTATGGAGTTACGGGCCTGGTATCAAAAAATGTCAACTTCGATGTTCTTTGACCGGTTTCCACACACCCTTTTTTGTTATAATTGACAATAACCCGTATTTAGTTCGACAGTGTCTAAATAGTTTGACATCTCATAGAAAAAAAATATTTCCTTAAAAAAATAATTTATACAATTCAAATTAATGCCATGTTTAATAGGTTACTTGCTCCACTGTACCAACTATGGCGTTATCTGTTTGAAGTTCTGCCGAACACGTAATTTAGGGGGCGTTTGCAATGCATTGGGGCGTTTAATCATTGAATATTTCGTATTTTTATTTTCGTCAAGTAAAGTAATAGTGTTAGGATAGTGATACAAAAGTTTTTTAATAGTTTCTGAAGCGAGTGAAAGAGTGAGAATTAAAAGTGAGGACACGGTAGCGGCGCGGTGGTGGTGCGTGTGGATGTGTGGAGCCTTTTTTGAAAGCGATCAAACCAATAATTGTGTAGACACGCTAGACCAAACAAATCAACTTCGTCGTTTGCCTTAATGCGCATAAATTTTAAAATTAACTGTTCGAACCAATCAAATTGGCTTGTCATTTATTTTTACTTGTTTTTGGTATGTTCGATGAATGTACGAGTATCTAGTGTTTAGTACTAGGTGTTATCTGGCAGATACTTTTTTCTTGTCTCGATTTATTTCTTTTTCTAGGTTTTGGGAAAAGAAGAGCAAGAACTGCGTTAAACACTAGTTTTTTTTTGTTTGACGCGTGTAGATACAAATGTATCTTCCGGATATATTATAGGTATAGCGCGATCGTTCGAACAACGATGTGGTATTATGTTGAACCAGTTAATTAAAATTATACGATTTGCTAATTAAATGCGATCAGTTTTGTTTATTCGAGGAAATTAAATTTTTGCCAAGCTGTCGCTCGCCCGGGGGGTTGTGGGCGGCGAAGTAAAAAGTTAATATGGAAAAGGCAAGCAACCACGATGTATAGCTAGGTACTTGTTGCTGCTTTATTATAGCCGCCTTTTATGACTTCTTATTTTTATATTTACCTACATTTGTATACCTTACCTATATCCAATGGCGTTTTGAGCTGGTTTGTTGATTGTTTCATAAGACATGTAAACACATGCTGTATTACAGTAAGTCGTTGAGGTTGCCGCCTATTTGCATGCGATTAATCATGCATAACATTTATTATAAGTTTTCATTTTTGTCGGAACACAAACTTATTTATTCGCTGTATCTATGTATGAATTTGTGACTTATGGAATTAATTTATGTACACTGGAATGTTGTTTCTTATATTCTTGAATTAGATTATAGGTACGTTTGGGGTTATTTGAATTTTAATTGTTGATTGTGTTGATAAGTGATAAGATATTTAAATTGTGTTGTCTTGGATTTAACTTCAAATGAACGCGAAATACTAACCTAGTTATCTAATTGGTACGCCAAATTAGACAATCTCCTGTGGTATTTGAAGCTTATTAATAAGCTGGTATTATCATAGGTACGTAATAATCTACAAAAGTCTTGCGAACTAAAACTAACTTGTTTCAGTAAATGTTTTGACCGGAAAGGAAAAAAAACATTTCCCAATTTTGTCGTCTGTACGTCCACTGTTGTGCATTGAGCTAAGAGTCGAAATGGGTAGACCTGTGGCACCGAATTTTTTAATATTATTGGAAATTTCGATCCAAGTACTTACCAGGTGGCGCAACATTGTCACCTGGTGTTCTATTCAAGTGCCTCACCAAAATTCTCTATAAAGACATTTAGGCGAGCATCTAAACTTCGTAGTGTTTGACCAGTTGGTTATAGAGCACCGAGAAATTTTGACAGAAATTCAGCCGTTCTTCAAAAATGTCAAAGTAGAATTGATATTTGCCACCATTTGCAAAAATTATAGCACCGTTCAATAGAGTAATGACTTTTGCGCCTCCTTGTTTGCTTATGACCACCGACCGTTTTGAAAAATTGCATTCATAAAGTCTCCCTGTCTATCCTGGTAAAAGTGACGGTGAAGTGAAGAAATTCAAACGAATTTTAAAAGGGAACATTTGTACCTAATTTCTTGGTCGATGACAAAATTTGCTGAAGAAACAATATTTTCTGATAACCTTCCCACAATAACAAAATTTAGAATTCTCCGAAAAAAAATCGAGCTATGTCAGATTAAAATTGTGCGCATTAATAGTATTTTCTCAGTAAATGCCCTTTGCAATGTATTGGTCTCGGTTTCTAAACACAGTATTGAAGAAGTTTGTCAAATTCCTTCTGGCCTCAAGAAGATATGCCTTATGCAAAGGACTTTTTTTACAACACCTTTGGATGTCTAACAAATATTGATCACGAATAATTCTCAACTCTCTCTATTACCCCTATTTCAATAGTCAACTATCAATTGATATTAATTTCGTAAAGATTAAAATTAGATATCTTAGCAGATCAACTGAAAAAAGCTTTGATGATTAAAAATGTTGCAGACTGCTTCCAATTATAAGAACATTGCTAATTACTCGTATCAATGAACAATTGATACAAAATATTAATTTTACTATCAATCATCAATTGTTAACTGAATATGTATTCCAAGTAGTTACGTATCCATACTTAAGGAAAGAAACAATTTTATTAAAAAGTTTTAAGATGACATATATGTAGATTTTTTACAGCATCTCATCTAGTATTTAGGGGATCATGAAGTAACATCGATTGCTAAAAATCTTGACAAATTGATAGATACCTTTCTTCTGATACTTAAATATTAGGTTCTTGCATTTGTTTGATTTTTCTCTTCTAAATATTTGCGTAGAAATTATTGCTCAGCGTATTTCGTGTTCTTTAAAATCTGTTCGGTATACATTAGCCAGTGCCTGACGTTTAATATTATACTTGAAAAATCTGTTTCAAATGACAATGTTTCATTCAAAGCTGCCCAAACTAATTACTGTTTTGTTGACGATAGTATACTCTCACCTTTTCAGATTCACCCTTATGTTCTTCGCATGTGAAACTACAACGCGGCAGCGTATGATATATTCGTTAAATTCTGATCTAGACATCATTGTCCAATGCCGAATTTTATGCTTCTAAAACTCTGCCGTTGAAGCAGAACCCACCCGCCGTGTGGCTTTCCATTAGCAATTTGTAGTCCTTGTTATTTGCACCACAGACCAACTTTTGTGGAATGATCACATATTTAGCGTTGCCAAAAATACTCTTACGATTTCTTCGAAGATGCAAATAATTCTTCGATCCTTCTGATCTGGCTGTAATCTATTAGGCCTACATTCGCCCAAAGCGTCTTGAGCACATCGGGGCTGGAGCTCTTAAGATCCATTTGAATCTATTAAATATAATTCAAAATAGAACTCTAAAAATGATAGGAAATATTAGATGATAGAACCTCCTTTCCTTTAACTATTCAACAGTAATACCCTCGCTTCTAGTTGTAGTCATCAATAAAAAAAAGAGTAAGTACTCATCCTACTACAAAACTATCAAAAGTGGGGTATGAATTTAACAACTAAGGTATATTATATTATATTCTCTGTGCCAGAAGCCATCTTTATTTTGTTTGAAGTTGGTTTTAACTTTAAAAAAAAAGAAAAACATATAGTTACCTAACCTACATGTGTATTGATTGCCATGAATTAATCATTCTTTTAAAAGGTTGCACCCTCAAAACGACTTTTCCTCCATATCCTTATCAACCTCTTTGTTCGCCATCACTTCAAACAAAGTCTGTCAAATTGAGATATCCTTTCAAAAATCTAAAAAAAAAATATGGAAAGAAAAATCCACTTGTTTCCATTTAAAAAAAAAAAAAAAACAAGAAAAAAATGTAGATAAAGACGAAAAAATCCGACAAGAACAAAATGCTTAATGCCCAGAGAGAGTCAGAGTGACAGGCTAATTTTTCAAGATGTAATTATTTTCTCTTCCCTCTTATATAATATATTTCGCTTATAGAGTTAATTTCCCTTGCATCATCATCATCATCATCATCAACAGTGCATTGCATATAGTCAGAATATGCAGTGCATCCAGATCCAGTCTGTTTTCCACGTCTGTTGTCCTATTCGTCGTCTCTGATGGGAACATACAAAAAAAAAAACTTTATAGAAAGAAAAAAAATCCTCTAGAAAGAAATTGAGATATCGCGCTATATAGTAGTGCGCACATCCATGAGAACGATGCGGTGAATCTTCATTTGATTGGGTCACAAGATTAATTGCCCGAGGAAATTGTTAATTAAATTATCAGTCCCGACAGACAGTCGGCGGGTGAAATAACAACAATCATAAAAAAACAACAACAAACAGCCACCATGCCAGACAGACAGACAAAAAGTATCTTTTACATACTACCTACCGACCTACCTACCTTACCTACCGAAAAAAAAACTAAGATACTTGACGCACTTCTCTGGATCTGTGTGGTTGATGTGGATCCTATACGAGTATAAATGCATCGCATCTTCTTTTGATCCCTTTGCTGCTAATGGGCCAAATCATTTACTTAAGATGTCAAGTGGATTTGAATTTTCCACAATTTTCTTTCTTTCTTTTTTTTGTATCTTGTTCTATTTTTTTGTTAATTTCTTTGCTACTTGGTTCGTTGTGTTTCTCTATTTGGGATTGCAAGTAAAATTAAATAGATTTCCGCCATTTTGTCTGCAACGACGGAACTCGGGTGGTTCGACCCACAATGATGATGGTGACGCGAGAGCATACCTCTATAGCCAAGCAAGCCAAAAGGGAAAACAACACATCCTCATTTTTGTATACATCAACCATTCACATCCCTTTCTTCCTTTTTTTGTTTTTGTTGTTGTTGCTCTTGCTGTACTGGGTTCTGTACCTCTTCTACCTATGTTGTTGTTGATGGCTTTTTGTTGATTTTGCTTTGGTTTAGAGTTCTTGTCGTCGTTGTTGCTCCTTTTTTGCCTTTTTTTCGCTTCCCAATGCCATCACAAAACTGTCAGAATAAAATCCATCAAAAGGAAGCAAGGTGGTTGGTGTACTTAAATACACACACACACCCCCACGTGCAATCACACACATTCAACACAAATAAAGAAAGATGAGTTAAAATAAAAAGAAGACGTAGGGCAACAAAAAGCAGTTCCACCCCTTTCCATTGTTCTGTTCGTCAAAGCAAAAGAGTTGAGTTGACTGCCATGCCATTGGAATCTGGATGTGCTCCTCTTTTGTGGCTCTGTGTGAGCTCGAGCTCTGCAGCTCTGGGTTTTTTTTTGTTGTTCCTGGATGATACTGATGCGCTCTGTTTCTGCTTCTACTTCTGCTGATGATGTTGGCGGTAAAACGATGTTGACTGGTGTTGGGTTTAGTTTAGAGAGTCTTCTGATATGCTATAGTGTGCTCTGTGCTATATGTTGACATGTCATTGTGATAGGGAACGCAAGGTTCTTTCCATCAAGCTTTACTCCTCCTCCTGATGGCTGGTGGGACTGCTTCCATTATAATAATGGTGCAAGGATGATGATGGACAAAGAGTTTTGTTTTGCAATTTCTGAGAGTGTAGTAAGTTTGTATAGAGGATACTTATCTAAGGGCTTGTTATATAACTGAATGTCCTTTTTGAATGAAAGATGATTTTTAATCCATTAATTACCTATATACATATAATGGGAATATATATACTTTACAGCTACCAGAAGAGGAATTAAAGTAAAGTAATTTTGCCGGAAAAGGGGTCGAAAATAGAGGTAGGCTATATTACCTTTTTCGGCAGACTTTAGTTTCCCACCGATTAATGTAAATTTTTCTCTTTTGCAATTGTTATTTCGCAAAGTTGACATTAGATCTTCAAGTAAACTCAAAATGACAGCTGTGTTTGCTTTGTTAATTGATTGTTTTATTCTGTTCTTTCATTAAATTTTCAATTTTAGTTACGTTCCACAATATTGACGCATTCGTGGTAGAAATTACTTTGCACTTGGATTTGTTTTAATTGCGATTATGGAACCCGCAACAATTGACTCCCTGGGAATTGGAAATATCTTACACTTTCGTATCAAATTAAAGACAACGAATTTTGGTGTTTCGTTGACATTGCGTTTTTTTTATTCGTCGCGCATTGGGTTTTTGAATTGATATTTTTTGATTTTAAAGTTAGTCGGGCGAGAAAAAATTATTCGTTAATGTGTGGATGGAATGTGGAACGCCAATAAAGTTTGACATTTTGTAATAATCAGACTGCAATTCGCAATAGCTTTTTCAAATGTATCATATTTTTGGCACTTAAAAAGCAAATTTAAGTATCAAAACATTAATATATATTATATTTCTACCATTTTGTTTAGAATTCGTGAAGAATTTAGGTATAGATATAAATTGTTTTCAATCACAATGATTCGTTAATTCGTCGGTCCTTGGCCCCACTCATGTGAATTAGTCATTTAGTGGTGATATTGTTTTTGATCCACAACACTTTTGGTGCTGAAAGTTATTTTGAAAACAGCCGTGTTATTGATGTCAAGCCAGATACTGGCTTCCACAAATGACATAGACATATCACCGAAAGATCCGTCTGCGATAACAACAGTTGTTCAAATAACGAGGATACTGGATAATGAATTTGAAGTAGTGCTATAACAAAGTCCGCCAAGTTTCCAGAAACTATAATATCTTAGCTGCTGACTGTATAAAAATATTACCTTGGATTTAGTTTCCCTGGACCCGAAATTTGGGCACATTGCAAACTGAGATCTTAGTCGGTTTCGAGGGAAATACAAAATACTGTTGACTTCATATGAGATGGAGTTCTATTCCGGAGACCTTAAAAGATGAACTTTACGCGATCTGCTCTGAACTAAATAGCGAGAAACATAAGGCTGAATATTCTTATAGCTTTAATGAGCTAGAGCCGACCCGACTACGACAAAGTGGTATCCCAAGGTGTTATCGAAGCTAAAATGACTTACCGAAGCCTTATCGAAGCTGAAATGTTAGTTGGAATCGGGTAGCGATCGGGATAGGTGAAAGGGCTTGCTGAAGGAGGCCAGGGGCGGATGCCAATGATTTTTTTTTTTTTTCAAATTATCTGAAAGATGACTATTAGAAAAGCTTTTCGGGATGCCATATGACTTCTGGGGAAATTCACCATAATGGAATTTTCGAAACTAGGTATTTGTTTCAGTGTTAAAATTTTCACGGAGTTCTACTCAATGGTTTCACATATGTGCAAAAGTGTTTTGTCTATTTTTTTCGCATTTTTATAATTATCTAAGGAGCTTACGTAGATGATTTCTATTATTTTTAACTACTACTATGGAAAACCAAGAATCTTTCAATATTTGAATATTTTTGTATCAAGATTATGCTATGCAGCAACCTCTGTTCTATGAACTACTTAAAGTTTTTAGAAATGTTCAAAATATTTAATGTTTCTCTATTAATTCTGTCGGTATTAGTATTTTCGGAAAACTGATAATCCCAAAACATCATTTAACTGTAGTGACATTTCCCTAGCACGTAGTGAAACCTTACACCAAAGAACAAAGTGAAAAAAAGTGTGAAAAACTTCATACCAGGAATCTTAATTTTCTCTGATAATTTCCTTGCACATTAGTATGTTTCAAAAAATATTTCAGTTTCTCAATCTTGCCTTATTCTGTGAAATGAAAAATTTTGAAAATAAGTTGGAAATGGCCACGTAGTATGGTCTTAGAAGAAATGCCCGGACAGATGATAACATCGTAAGTACTGTTCAGCAAAATTAATCTGTTGTTTTACTGAAACCAAAATAGATAAATAATTTTCATCTTGAAAAGAAATGTTCCATCATTGCCCGGTTTTTAATATATTTCCCTTTAGAAATAATAAAACAGGGGTTTTTCCAGTATGTTTGAGGTTATACCGTGTTAAAAATAAAATTGTAATGATTGCAAAAAAAAAACAATAATTTTCTCCTTCAAATCTCAATTTTAAACTTTTCAATGTAATTTTTCTTAAGCATTATTTGGTTATGTTATCTTTTAGAAATCACACCTTTATGCCAGGAACATTAATTTCAGTTTCTATAAGATTTCGGTAAGGTTTTATCCATTGACTTACCGAAGCAATATCGAAGCTGAAATGTTAATATTGGACTTTGCAGTCGAAATAAGCTGAAAAAATGTAGGTGACTTAAACTAAGAACAGACGGTGTGGTAACACACACAATTGTTATGTGACTCAAGGAGCATTTCTACAAAAACTTGGAAGAGAGAATTCTAAAACCCGAAATTTGACACCTACTTATGTATTTACACTCCAGATTTATAATCCAGTCTCATTTTAATATGTTACGATTTCTTTAATAAATTGCCAAATTTAGAATCCTCCCATCCCAGTGAAAAGCTGTTAGATATTACCAAAAATATGAATTCTATCTAAATTATTTTAATACACCGTATCCTGTAAATATATTATACCATCACCCTGCACCAGATTAAGTTTAATCAGTGATCCCCATTAATCACAATCAGAAATTCCGCTCTCGTATAAAATCCAAAGATTCTTCGTTTAAGAATTTAAAAGAAAAAAGATGATACCAATAGTCCAACCCAATCAATGTCAGTTAAAAAGAAAACATAAAAGAATTCTGTATTATCTAGAAGCAAAAAAAAAATATATCAAGCTCCTCAATATCTTTCTGAAGAAATCCAATTCCATCGGTCCAGCCAGTGTAGCCATACACATTTTTATATAGAGATTCCTTTCGTCGCTGAATCCTGAATGCTATATGCGCAATGGCTAAAAAGTTCACAATGTCGTCCATCAGCAGACACAATAGCGACAGTATAGCACGATTTTTCGGCATCGTCCTTTGTGTGGTGCAGTACCTTTAGCAGCTTAACAGCTATACAACCTAGGTTGGTTGTCGTTGCTCCTGGTGATCGACGAAGAATGAAACGATCCAAGTTGTCTTCGTTATTTTTTTTTTTTTGATATTTATTTTGTGAGTTCCAACAACTACCATGGTTTTGGATGAGCCGATGAAATGAAACGAAAAGACCAAACGCGTCCCAGCATCATCAGGAGTAAGGTGCATAACTCACAGAACGACGACGACAACGACGACGTAGCGGCATAATTTATTGAAGCGATCCCTGAAGTCTGAAGCGATTGTTTTCGATGATGGAACAGGTAGTACCCATTCTCCCACTCTTCGCCATTTAACGTTCACCATTCGTCCTCACCCACTCACTCGTCCTGTATGAATCGCTACCTCGCTTTGGCTACTTATTACTGTCAATGCCATTTGAGATGGTCGTTTTCTGCTCCATGTGTCCAGCTTCAGTGGGAATTATCACCATCGACAATGTCCGAGCGAACTGATGGTCTCCTTGGAGTGTCTTTTTTAATAAGATGCGCATTCCCCAGATCAAAACAAAACACACACTCAACAAAAAAACGCATCCGAATGTTTAATTAAGTGATGATTACTATCTCGGTGCGGCTGTGGCTGCGAATTTCTGAATGCGGCAATGTGCAATGTTGTACGATTGTATAGTGTCCCTGTGCTTTTGTTGGGGAAGTGTGCAATTAATTCGCGGGATTCGCCACTGGAAATCAATTTTCATCCCAATTTTCGTTGTTAAAAGTTAAATTCCAACTGCTACTGCATCCTTGCGTATATAGCAAGTAGAAAGATCGGACTCATATCAATTGCGAGCGATCTTACGCACGACGTCGAAGACGACAAACCAACCGACAACACGTCGGAACCAAGTCGACACCACTGAAAAAGGAACCGATGGACATTTGTTTAAATGCGCTATTGAAATTAAATGGCTTCTCGATGAACTGTTTAAACTTCAAACAAAAGGAGCTTAAAAAGAACTGAAACTAAACTATACTTAAGCTTAGGCTAATGTACCTTCTTGGTCTAAATGTGTTGGCTAACTAGTTGATAAACATCAATCCTTAAATCTTGACATTGATGATTTTTTGATATCAAACTTGACAAAACGTGGAAATATAAGTAAACACTTTGAGTGCTTCAAAGAATCACAGATCCTTGCCACTTGAGGACATACATTCATAAGCCCAGATTCTCCATAGAGCGTCGTACACTTTCCCCCGAAAGAGTCAGAGTAGATAAAATTTTATTGTTGGGAAACACAACTGGAAGAAGTCATCATTGATATGGCTGCCTTTTTAAAACAATTTTCTGAAGCTAGCCAATTTAGATGTGCATAAATATGTTTGTTAAACCCTGCAAATCATTTCTCCAATTATCAAACATAAGAATTTGTGAAATCGTCTTCACCCAAAACCTTAGGCATGTTTGGAATAGTCGTAAAATTCGATGAACAAATGACGAGTTCCGATTTGAAATTATCATTACTGTCGATTTGTCGATTAAATACTCGTACTAATGTACACATTCATTTGGACGTTTTGCAGCTATTTGCCTCGAAAGTTATTGCAAGACTGGGCTGATAGTCTAGTCATTGCGCACATGCTTTAACCAAACAGATTTGGTGCATGTATCTACACTCTTCCAAACCTGAAAAAGCTCCATTGCATCCCTTTAAACTTTTTGCCTTTATCATCTAACATTTCAGCTTCGATAAGACTTCCTTAAGTCATTTTAGCTTCGATAAGACCTTACCGAAATCTTATAGAAGCTAAAATGGTACTTTAATAGATTAACTCCCTGTTGTTTTGGTTTTGTTTTTCTTTGCAAAATTTTTATTTTGATATTTGTTCAATTTATATTTATTGACATTATTTTTTAGATACTTAAACGCCCCACTAAAGTGGAAGTTTGTAAAGAAAAAACTTGTCTTAAGCAGAAAAAAATATTGCATGTAACGTGTACTTTGACAATCTCCTCCCTTTTCTTGATTAACCATTGTCTTCAATCACGATCGACTTACAGAAACTTATACCGACCCCACCAATTGCCCACAATAAAAACGATAAACCAATGTTAAATCAAGAAAGTCAACTAACAAAATCAATATGGATGGATGCTTTGTTCATCTTATGGATGATCCAGTTTTTTTTTTGCATCAACTTCAATTTCTTATAGCGAATGATATGGCATCCGCATGCCCGCCATATTGTAAAATAAATTCTTCCAACTTTATCTGCAAAATCAACCTCTATATAGCTAGCTGCGATGGAAAGTATCTATCTGTACAATATGCAAGAAGATGAAAAAGAGGAAAACCATCTCAAAAATACGCGATGACAAAAAATTAGCATCGAAACTACAGGATATGGCTTGGGATAATGCACCGAAAAGTGCAAGAGTGCAATTGTAGCTCTTTCTCTACATATAGAGTAGTTTTTTTTTTGTTTGTATTGTAGATACAATAAGATACAAAAATATTATACCAACTGGCTTATTGCATCTTTGGCTTATAGAAGAGGAAATTCCTCGTTTTCTTGGTTATTTGTTGTTGGTGTTCATTTTTTTTTGTACTTGGTTTGTTATTTTGTTCTCATCTTGCATTGTCTTGGCCTTGCATTGACAAT
This sequence comes from Philhelius pedissequus, assembly GCA_910595825.1. Taxonomy (NCBI): domain Eukaryota; kingdom Metazoa; phylum Arthropoda; class Insecta; order Diptera; family Syrphidae; genus Philhelius; species Philhelius pedissequus. The sequence goes on along the minus strand of OU343161.1, from coordinate 243,162,476 downwards.
AATTTTCATTGGCAAGCAGAAGTAGCAGCAGAAGCAAAAGTATCTATATAAGATTTTTGCAACTTCAAACCAAACAAGCCAGCCCATAGATACAAGACTGTACAGCTTAGATACTTTATGTGAGCGCGTGCTTTGCTGATTGCAAATCGATGATATTCCTTGGGTCTAGGATGCGCGCGAAAGGAGCTGGATTTTATTTTATTGTCCCCATAGATGGAAGAGAGAGGTTATCAAAAATACTTACCAATTGCCGGCTGTTTAGTTGCGAGAGCCTTGTAGCAGATATTAGTCCAAAAAATTTCTGTTTGAATTACAAAATTCTGTACATTTTCATTTCTGAATTTTTAAAATCTGCAAATTCTCGAAATGTGTAAATCCACATTTCTGTAAACTAATAATTGTGCATTGTCAAATACTGAATAATTCTGTATCAATAATTTCTGCGAAATCTATATTTTTGAAAGCTGAATTAATGGAATTTTTTTGTATTTCAAAATTCTGTATTCAAATTCTGCAAATTCATAACACTATTACAGAATTCTATAAGATGCTGTTTAAGTATTTATTTATAACCCTACAATTTCTGCACTCGAAATTTTTGCAAATATACAGTTCTGAATTACAGAATTTTCTAAGTCTATAATTCTGAATTAAACAATTCCTGTAAATTCCCTAATTTGAACTTTAAAATTTCTAAAATATCGTATGTGTATTTTTCAAAATAAACAAAATTTTGTACATTACTGCAAATTCTTTACTATATCTTTTGCAGAATTATTTATATCTTGCAATTTTGACTTAAAAAATTGTGCAATTTCTGTATTGCTAATTAAAAATGCACGACACTCAAAAGCCTCCAACTTATAAATTCTGTAAATTCAAAGTTCTGCTATCTAAAATTCTGACAATTCTGTTAAATATTTCAGTTATTGGACCCAATGTCTAACAAAAGTAGCTGATGGCCCACCTGGAATTTAGGTGTATTTTTTGTTCCTTAAGGACTTAATACGTCCCTGGAGTATTCATCTATAAAATTTTCGTTCTCTAAAACTGTACACGAAATTGAACAAATTGTAATAGATACATTTTATTCGATTGTCCTCGTTGTTGTTTTCACGGGGGGATTACCTACCTACCAAGAGAATGGCGCTTTTCACGATTTTTCTCTTTCTTCAGCTGCTAGGCAGTGAATAGTAAGTGCCCTCCTCTTGCTTGGCCGCTTAATTTGTTAAATTCGGTGAAACATAAAAGAAACAAAACAAAAAAATCGTTGTGTAGTTTTTGTATCTTTACACACATTTAGGAGGACACAACAAACTCTAGAATTAGGTAGCGCAGCAATAATAGATACCTAGATATGGACAGTCGTCGCGTCGTCGGACAGAAAGACGACTCCAACGACCGACCGACGCGGCGGCAACTGAATCGCGACGAGAACAAGCTGGAGCACGGTGAATGTGGAATTCCATCCATGCATCATCATCGAGGCATTTCTGCAAAAGCAGAAGAAGATATTTGTTGTTTGCTGTTGCTGTTGTAAGTTGTCGATTGGTCGCTCGGGTTGGACTGATGGTCGCGGACCTGTATCAGTTTTCGTGGACCTAGTCACGATTTGGTAATATGTTCTGCCCTGCTAGGTACTACCAATATATAGATAGGTACCGGGGCTATTTATGGCTAAGATTCGGTTCGAGGATAATAGAGCAGCAGCAACAGCAGGAGCCGGTGCGGAGGAGAAAACTGATGCATTGGAAAAAATATCTTTTGCTGCGGAATTGCTTGGAGGTGGTGCTGATGGTGGTGGTGGCTCCCGAAATGAATTCACAGCCACCGCCATTGCCTGCCGTGCCGCCCGCCATGGTAGCGTAGCCGCTGAGCAGAAACACCACAATCGATTACAAATTAAATGATGCTGGTTGCGCTTGGAAGGATGCGCTCACTATATACATACCTACTACCTACTGCTGTTGTTGTTGTTAGTGTTGGTGCTGCTGTAAACCAGCAGCGGTATCTATTTTATAGTTGTGCTACACTAAACTGTGTTTTGTGCTGGGTAATTTACTTTTGGTCATTTTGTTCTCTTTATTTCTATTGTTGTTTTTTTTTTTCGTTAGTAGAAGATACAAATTTTTGTGGATTTTTCGATTTCGGTAGCTTCTGGGTAGCCGTGGGTGAAGTCGTGATCGAAGCATTTTTAAGTTTTAAGTTACGAGTTATTCGATTTAATTTTTTTTACGGTTTCCTTGTATCGCAATGAATGAGATGACGATAAAAATTGGGTTGTATTTGATTTTTTAAATGAATAATGAAGCTGGAAAGGTGTATTGTATACAAATTGAAATTTCAAGACTTTTGGCGTGAGGAAGCCGACAAAATAATGTAGCTATGATATTTAAACTAATTAAACCTTAGAAAGAACAGATATTGAGAGTCCACAGGAGGTGTATTTGTGGGTGTGATTAAGTAACTGCAAGAAAAGGTATCGGTTTATGTAATCACTTTCGTATTTATGGATTTCAGATGTGTAGTCCTAAAGTCCCACAGCCTTCCGTCCTTTTCTATCACATGACAATGTGTTTCAGATCAATCGCTATTGTTTAATTTCTAAGTTTCGGTCTTCGTTATCGAAATGTTAAAAGGTTTCTCGCTTAACTGAGCACAAACCCTTTATATTTGAAGTAGGAATTATTAGAAGTCGTGATACCTGTTTGACTTTTTGAGTTTTTTTTTCCCCAAGAACTATCACGGTCCAAAATTATCTAATGACCCGGATATTATTAAAATTTGAAACATATTTCTTGGAATGATTATATTATCGCAGTTTCATACTTTGGAGTTTTACGCCTGGAGAGGAGAGCACTAGGTTTTGCTTAGAATTTCCTAAAAATACCTAATTTCAAGTGGTTTCCAATTGTGGGTTTCCGCGCAGAAATTTAATATATTATGAATTGACAATGGTGTAAGGAGCTCTTGTTAGGGTTTTGACTACCATCAAAATGATCAAGCGTTACAAAAATAGGGAAAATTAGGGAAGTGTTTAAAAGGCTAAATTAAAAGTCTCTTTACTTGACCAGTAGGTCCGGCTTAATTTTACTACAACCACTCTTTATGAAAAGTCATACAATTATGAAAGACAAAGTTGTGGACGTGTTAAAGAAATGTAAATGTTTCTGTCTGTTCTATGAGTTTTGAAACTTTGTTTTTTGTAGGAACTCCATCCGCTTAAATGGGAGAAGACTTTCTTGCAGATTCAAAGAAAACATCACGTAGTAGCGTTTTTTACAACGTGATCATTGATCATTTCACTAAATGTAATCAGTGATGTATAAATCTAGAACTGAAAGTTATTCGGTTTCTTGGAAGTGCTACGCGTAGATAGCGTCGTCGGAGATAGGTTCCACTTTAGCAAGAAGAGACAGAATTGACTTTTGCAAAATTCTACTATTCCATAAAACTTATCAGATCAGATTTTAGTCAGCGTATCATACCCTAACTTCATATCTCGGCCTCCTGAGAAAAATATGGAAAATTTCATGCATTAAAATTTACAGAAAAGTGATCGTATATAAAAATAATTAAGAGAGTCGTACACAAGACGGAGCCCTGAGGTACACCACAACTTATATATATTTAGCGATTGTAACATTATTTTAGAAGTTGTGCTTTAAATTTGTACAATCCCTCAATTGATAGGCTTATTCTACAGGGAAAGAATTGGCTTCGTGTAGAAAAACATTTTGAGATATTTTATAACGAATTTAGCATTATGGTGATAAAGAAGTCAGACAATTTATTTTTTTTCCATCGTTCGTCGGGTCTTACGTCCCCTGCTGATCAAGCGAGGGGACCGTCAGATCGGAAAATTCTCCGAAATCTTCCGAATCGAAGAAAATTTGTTTCAAAGTAATCTTTCAAATAGCTGTAGATACGGAACATTTCTACGACAAAGTTTAGCGCACGTTGTCGGCGATATTGTAGTACGATAAGCTGCAAAATTTTATCGCGGAATTTGCTTAGATGTGTAAAAGATAAATAATGTAAGCAGTAAAAAAAGTTGCGTATATTTGTGTTTTTAATACAGTCTTTGCATGCCTCTTTTTAGGCCGAATAAAAAAAGAAGCGCACAGCAATTTGAGCTTATAGTGAACTGCTAACACCAGATAGATACTTGTGGCTGGAAAAAAGTATGCACATGATCCATTAAGAGCGTTCATTATTTATTTATTTTATTTTAAGTTCGGAGTGACTTCAGAGGCTACATAAGAAAAAAAAACTTTCGTCGATGTCAAACCATGCGTCGCAACATTTGCTAATAATTTTTTCCGAAGATAATATTGCCTCGAATATAAATTTATCTCCGACAAATTATGCGTTGCGGAAAATGTTTCGTTCCGACGGGTACCCTACTAGGGCCCAGAGTCTGAACTTCAAATTTAGTAAAAAATTTGTATCTAATTCGTTATAGAAAGCAGTTTCAAATTAATAGGGTTAACTGATGTGATAAATCGATTTTAGTTTAAATTTTGTACACCTCAGTGACAAGTGAGTTGCATTTAAACGACCTTAGGTCTTACATGCAAGTAGTTAAATAATTAATATTAGTTGGTCAAAAGAACTTAATTGATGCGCCAAAAGTTCAGAGGCTTTTTTTTTTTTAAATTGTAATATGAATTTGTGCAATGTGCGTATGAACTTTTGACTGCTGGGTCTAACTCCCATTTTGCCACCTAAAATCATATAAGTAAAATCTGGCGAACATTTTAGCATTTTGTAAAAGCTTAAGTACACACTTGTAAATTACAATACTAACACGTCTCTGGGTGAATATCGAGCCTTAGTAATTTATCAAGAAGTAAAAAAACAACTACTTTGCAGGAAAAACATTGATAAGTTTATGTTTCTAACCCAATATAACTTGAAACTGACAAAAGGCTTTATTACTCTTAATGATTAATCACTTAAGACTCAGTTTTAAAACTCAAGGATGTTACTTCACATTTTTTTCTTTTTTTTTTAATTCAGATTTTGTTTTTAAAAAAAGTTTTTTCCAAATTTCTAATTTCTACAATTCAGAATTTCCAAAATTTTTTGATTTTTTCTATTTTTAGTAGAACAATTTCATTTCCAGCGTTTTTTCTTTCCAAAAAAAAAACTCTAAAGATAAAATAAGGAAATTGGACGAAAAAAACTAGGTATTGACAAAGAAATTCAATATAAAATTCAACATAATAACTAATTTCCTTTTCCTTATTCAGAAGAAATCCGTCTTACCATTGTGAAATACCTCTTTGTTATCGATAGTTAATAGTTGTTAATCGATATGGAAATATCAATATTTTTCTGTAATAGCGTCGCTAATTTCTGATGAAGTTTTTTGGTCCAATTTCCCTCGCGCCTTTTTTTCAGATGACTTGTCAAAATTCATAAATTTTAATTTTTTGGTTTGGTATTTTTTTTTCTGTAATAAGCTACTAAACAACTGCTTCCTGGGATTTGGATTGCCTTCGAGACTTACAAAATCGATTTCAATTAAATGTATATTTTAGGATAAATCCAGATCTTTTAAAATTGTATGTTAATTTTCATATGATATTTCATCCAACTCAAAAATATTATAGACTTTTCAAAACTAGTTCCTAAAAATTGCTACTTTATCACAAATATGAACGTTTTCAAATATTTAATAACAGATTTCATGATCAAAATGAGATACATTTTTTAAATTTCATCTTTGAATGAAAAAACTTAAGAAACACTATTTTTGAATACAGTCGATAACACGCTTCCTTAAATGTCGCTAAAGTGGAGAAGATGATTCTAAAGATGCATTATTTTTAATATTATACTTACTTTATTTCAACACTCTCAATAATTTTGAATCAGATTCACAGAAATTACAGAAAAAACCTTACAGTCCTTCTCCATGTTCATAATTAAAACACACATTTTTTTAGATTCATTAAAATGTTTTATTTTTTTTTTTTTTTTTTAGTAATAGCAAAGAAAAAATTGTGTTGTTGCAACAAGTGTTTGGTTTTAACTGATAAAGTACAACAGAATCATATAAAGTAAGAGTCTAATCATCTGTTTCAGTCAGTTTACGTTTGCTCGAAAAAGGCAATGCCTATTTTCAATATGAATATGAAAATAGATATAGCCAATCCACAAAAGCCCGAAATAAAGAGTTTTTATTATTAGAAATTTTCATAAGGATACTAGTTTCCGTTTAGTTTTATATACATCTCATTTAACCATGTTGCTTTCACTAGCAGAAACATTTGAACAATGCTGACGTCAATTAATACTCAATGTGAAATAACTTCGCAAGTTTCTCAACCCTTAGGCTTCCAACCGTCAGACGGTTGACGTAGTTAAACACAACACACGTTAATATCATTCAAACACAATTATTCTTCCCCTCTGCTCTTATACTCTTTGACATATTTACTCGTAAAAAATACATTTGAATTTAATATATTTTAAATAAATTTCAACATGTTTCAAAAAAAAAAAAATGTTTTAATTCTTCGTTTCGAATCCGTTTGTTATTTAAATTCCAGGTGTGCGAAATTTGTTTTTGAACTACAAAAAAAAAAAACTTCTAGACAAAAATTTGCATTTGTCGCTTACTCCTAATTTAGAAAAAACTTGAATATTTTAAAAATTTATTTAAACTAAAAAAAAAAGCTAGACTTTAGCGACTCATTAGCAATTTAGAAGCTACCAAAGGTGCCAACGGGGACATAAAATTCAAACATTCAGACAGATATCAAAATAAAAACTATTTGAATTCACAAAATAAAGGTTCGAGCTTCGAGGTACAAAATATTATGAAATTAATTAAAAGTTCATTCAAAGAAAATGGACGTTTTATTATGCAGTAGGTACCTGTTTGATGGTTTCATTTTTAGGCATTATCGATTTATAATTTCAAAAAAAAAAAAAAAATAAGGTGAACGATTTTTGACGTTCTAACAAAAATGTTTAAATTTTAAAAACTCGTCATTTTGAAATTGTGTAAAATTTGTCGGCTTTACTTTACATCCAACTCAGAAATTAGACCCTTGTAGATGGTTGTACAGGGTGCGCCAGAGAAACTTAATTATTTGAAAAAATTCCAGCGCGGTGATTTGGGTGGTAAGAGTGGCGAGGGGGGGCGCATCTGGAGGGGGAAGTTCCCAAGTTTGTTTCTCATTCCAGTCAGTTGCCATCATGCTCTGGTCTAGAGAGCAGCGGGCCTTCGCAGTCGAGAGCTTGTTTTCTAACGGTCGCTCACTTGTTGCTACGCAACGTGCCTTCCGCGCTCGCTTTGAAATTCCTCCTCACAGACTCGTTCCTGGCCATAATTCGATTCTGTCGTGGGTTAATTCATTTCGGGAGTGTGGAAGTGTCGCTAAACCCAGAAATGGAATTCAACGGACCATCAGAACTCCGGAAAATATCGAAAGACTGAGGCAGTCAGTTGTGCGTTCTCCCCGGCGTTCGGCTCCCAAACACGCAGCTGCTATGGGAATTTCTGACACCTGATTTCTGATTTCTTTTTATGGGGTTATTTGAAATCTCTGGTTTATGTCGATCGACCACGGACCATAGCACACCTCAAGAACAACATTCGCGACGCCATTGCCAACATACCGATTGATATGCTGCAAAGAGTGGAGACGAAGACGAATTTCAAAAATCGACTTCATCAGTGTATGCGCAATGGGGGTCGCCATTTATCCGATGTCATTTTCAAGACTGCATGAAAAAAAAATTGGGATATTGTATTCTCAAATAAAAAAAAAATTAAAACAATAATTGAAGTACTTTTGTTTTTATTGACCTTTCAAATAAGTAAGTTTCTCTGGCGCACCCTGTACATAATACTATGCATTTTGTATACAAAATTTATAAAAATGTATTTAAATTCTAAAGTATTATTAAGTCGTCCATTGGAGTGCTTTTTTTCACGAAAAAAGGGACAACATTAATTTTTACAACAAGCTATCCATAACAAAAAAATACAGTTTTACTGGAATCATAAGAGTCAATCGCCAAAAAATTATCTACGCTGACGCTGCTTTTAATTCTCAATGAAGCTAGTTTCTATTCCGGCTTAAATGTAAATTGTTTAGTCACTACCTTTTCCTTGCGATATAAAGGCACTATATGGCAAGTTATGGATTCGTAAAAAACTCGAACTCAAGAATTTGATCAAACTTGAAATTACGATCGTAGTGAAGACAAAAAAGTTTGGGTGTCTCATATAAACGGTGATTTTTTAAGAGCTTGGTTTTTGAAAATTCAAAAAAACACAGAAACTTGTAAAAAGTGAATGAAATTTTTATTTGGATCGATAAATCAATTTCTCTGCCATTTAATTTTTTTAAATAATTTCACTTAAATGTTGCCCGCGGCTACGCTTCAGGTGGTCCATTCTGAAGGTCCAATTTTGGCAAACTTTTTCACACATTTCGGCCGGAAAATGACGCGTTCAATGTTGGCTTCCAAGGCAGCAATCGTGTTTGGCTTGTCCCCATAGACAATAGACTTAACATAGCCCCACAAAAAATAGTCTAACGGGGTCAAATCACATGATCTTGGTGACCAATGCGTCAAAACGTGAGATCAACTGCTCACCAAATTCGCCTCTCAATTGATGCATGGTTTCGCGTGCAGTGTGGCATGTGACACCGTCCTGTTGGAACCACATGTCGACCGAGTTCAATTCTTGCATTGTCGGCAAAAATACGGCAATTCTGCTTATTCACGTATCCATTTAGCCAAAAATGAGCCTCGTCGCTGAAACGGACGTAGCTTGCGAAACACATTTTTCACAGAGCACGAATTTTGATAATAAATTTCAATAATTTGCAAACATTGTTCAGGCGTAAGTCTATTCATGATGAAATGGCAAACAATACTGAATCGAAATGTCAAATGTTCGTGGAATTTGTCATGTGTGATCTGTCAAAAATATAAACGTCAAAAACCAAGTAGCAAAAAAATCACCCTTTAGTAAGATCATTTTTTTGGTTTTCGATTTTCTGGAAAATGGTTCATTTAATTATTTGCAATTTTTATGCGAAAGCTCCTAGAAAGTTTTAATACTGATTTACGCCAAAATTTTTCAAAAACTTTTTTTTTAATTACAAAAAAAAACTTTTGAAAACTCAAAATTTGGAAAACTACAGAAAAATTTTTTTTTGAAACTGCGTATTTAGTAGTTCTTTGAGATTATTTTTAACACTTAAAAAAACATTTTCCGAAAACAAAAAACAACAGTAGCTCCCATACAAATGTTAAAAAAAACAGTTAAGAAAAAATGTATTTCTCAAAAACGGCTTCAAGAATTTTGATAAAAAAATGTTTGTATTTATTCTTAAATTAGTGCGCAATTATAAACTTTACTTCCTATAGGACAACTTTTTATAATTTTGCCTTTCTCATTTGGAGGAACGATTAAAAATCATTGTTTTTTATGCAAATGATCTCTAAAATGTAAATAAATCTGCATACCTACTCAAATTTTCAAAAAAATTGGTTTTTCGATTTTTAAAAAAATAAACACATATTTTTTTTTTTTTTTTGAAAAATGATGTTTTTAAAAACCAAAAGTCCTGAATTTTCTTGACATTAAAATTTCTAGAATTTTTTTCTTTGTGGGCCAATTTTCCTCGAACTTTAAAAAAGAAAAAAACATTTTGTCACTTTCACTTGTAAATTAAATGAATGCTTATTAGTGGGTCATCTGGATAGTAAAATATTTCAACATAAAATTTTATAAATAGTAGGTGTGTTTCTTGCTCAATTTGCGACGCTTAATTATTATTATTCCGAAGAAAAATATATTACCGACGCGATTTATCTCTGTGCTATCGATATAATTTGTGTGGAAATTTCATGTCATGTATCGAGTATTCCAGATTTCGTTTTTTTTTTCTGTTCAATTGCTGCCTCGCCGATGAAATAATGTAAAAGTATTGACATTTCCATACAAACTATCGATAGTAAAGAGTGATTCGCGTCGGTAACTCAGTTTTGCCCGGAATAAGAGTTAGGCTAGTTGTTATAGAATTTTCGCTGTTTGCTTTGGAAAAAAAAAAAACAATTTTCAATAAAAATATTCTTCTCCTAATTGACAAGATTTAATTATTTATTTTTATTTTATTCAACAATGAAGTGTTGTTAACGACTTCCGACGGACTTATGGTAAACGAATCATAGTTAAAGTGTCAGTCGCCTCTGTTTTCTGCACATTAACTGGCATAGTTATGTATGTCTGTGTTAAACCACAATATTGAAATTATGAAATTTATTCACAATGATTTAACTTTGGAATACTTTTAACTGGACAATTAAAAAAAAAAATAAAGTACACCCAACAAAAATCTAATTTTTTTTGGAAGACGTAGATATTTCTATTTTTAAGATCCAAAAACCTAAAAAAATTAGAAAATGGAATGGTTCAGTCAAATTTCAACGAGTCTACTTTTGACAGATAAAGTCTGAATATACGGAATATAAAGTTTTGGACGATTTATGATAGCCGAATTGGAACTGAGTAGGACAGATAATATTCTTTGGTGAGATCAGATTACATTCAAGACATCCTGAGGGATACCTATGCAACACCTCCGATTATTTAAAAGTTTTAGATGGGACAAGAAATTGTAGTAGTAGTTTGATTTACGACATTCACGCGATCATTTATTTAACCCTGTGTTGTTTTGCGACCAGGTCTTCCCAAATTTTCGACACATTTACACGCTTTTATCATAATGCCAAGTTTACGGTCGTATAAATCAGGCATAACATTGCCAAAAGTTATCACTTATTAAAGTAAAAATGTCTTAAAAATTTCAAAAATTGGAATCACAAATAATTAAAATAGAGTTATTCATGACTTTTTGTTCCATTCGCAAAAAAACATATTCAACATTTTTTTACAATCGGACTTGTATTTTGAATAATTTATTTAAGAAAAAATGTCCTCACAAATCTTACTTTTTGGTAAAAATAATGTTGCACATTAACAAATGGCGTCAATGCCATTGTGCTTTCGACATTTACCTATGTTGTAGGCAATTACGGAGTTAGTTGACCAACCACATGCAGTTGAATTAAGAACACACAAAAAACAGGTTTAATTTTTGAACCTTGCTGCATATGTATAGTCAAACTCGTTTAATGGAAACCAGTTTAACTTTAGTAAAAACCATTAGGATGTCAAATGGCTCTTATAAACTATCACTTTTATCGCGTTTAGCTTTGTAACATTCCATAAGGTAATGAATAACATTTTTGTGTTATAAAGAGAACAGAGCCTTCTGTAATTTCTATGATGTATGCATGAATAATGCAGGCTACGTTACGTGTTAGAGCATATTGCAATTTAATAGCATATCAAGATGTTTTTTTTGGATTCTTTAATTTTTTTTTTTTCAAATGAAAAAATTTCACCCACAAAGCCTTGGAAAAATAAAACTATAATGATCAGGCTTTGCAAGTACTCATTGTTCCCGTTTTGTGTTCTATCCACTTTTGAATATTTTAATTACTTTTCAAGTCTCATATGCACTTAACTGAAACATTAACTGTTTCCAATTTTACTCCTTTATTAAAATTCTAACTAATATATTTCTTGTCGTTCCTTTAAGCGGGTTTCATTGTATTTCTGAGAAAAAACATACTGAAAACAAAAAATTAAAAAATAAAATCGTTTCTGGGAATTAAGTGGCTTCATCCGTTTATTTTTCGGATTCAACAAATCAAATTCCCGAACAAAAACAATTTTTTTTTGAACTTTGAAAAACCAAAATAGAAAAAATTTGGAAAAAAATTAAGAAAACAAACTAATAGCAAAATTCACTATCAGTTTTTGATTTTGAAAATTCTATTTGTATCTCTTTAATGAAACTTTTGGAGCCCTAACAAGGGCTGAGGCTGCGCATCAAAATAGTTGTGTAAGTTTTGGTGTCGTCTTCTTTAGCAGCCGAAGTTGAAGTATGCGTTGGTTCTCTTGGTTCTCTATAAGAATCCATATACAGTTCCACTCATTCTCAAGACGTAATTGTCCAATATTTGACGGATTGTTGTCAGTTCTCTCATCAAACAGATTTTTTGTGAAAATAATTTTTCGGGTTGTGTTGTTGGTTAAAGTTCCAGTGTAGTAAATTGTTTTTTTTTTGTTTTTTATTTCTCATTTTTGTTTCTTAAGGATTTGCTTATATCTCAATGTCAGGCGAATGTCTAGGAAGATTCCTGGAAGAATACAAAAAAAAAGCAATCCTTTAATTTTGTTCGCAATATACAGTTTTTTTTTTTATTTTTGAATAAAAATGAATAAAAATTAAAAAGTAAGTTGCATGTGATTAAGTCTTACCTCATTGAATTTGTTCCCATATGGCGAAGTTGTTAAACTCTCCTCCTCCACTTCCAAATCAGCCCGGTCGCTTTCGCCGTCCTAAGTCGTTTGGCGGCATCACCTGTTGATGGATGCTGCTTGTACGATGACGAAGGCGATAGCGATGATTAATATTATGATGCCCGGCTGCCAATCCGGCGACCGCATTACACCGATTTCTGGCCCGTTCCGTAGCATCGTTAGACTCTGGCAACGAGTCTTTACTGCGGTCGCCGATATGGCGACCGGATTCCAAAGCTAAACTTATCGACCGTAGCGATGTCGACGTTATTGATGGTTTGATAGGTTTGTCGAAATTTTATGCGGATTTCTCTTTTTGATCGCAGAATTGTCGGAGAGCGGCCAAAGAGTTTGAAGCCGCCGATAAGGGTTCCTCGGATTTGACAACTGATGGCTGCTGCTGCTGTTGTTGATGCTGCTGGTGTTGGGATCGACCACTTCCGACACTGCTTAGCGAATCAAACATGGACGACAGAGCGTTTAAGCTGTCACTGGGATATTTTTTCTCACCTTCCCCGCCAAAGGACTTATGGCTAGATGCTGGAGATTTTGGAGTTCCAGACCGATTGCTTTCTGGGCTGGCCACAGCCTTAGGACTGGATTCATGGTTTCTATCATTTATCGATAGATTAAGTTCTCCATTTGGAGTCGAAGCTTGTGATGGAATCTTGGGCTTCTCTTCGTGTCTTTCTTCTTCCTCGGAATTATCCTTCTCTTCGGGTTCTTCTTTTTTAATTGGCAGATTTGGCTCAAGTTTCTCTGGAGTTTCAGATCGAGCTTTGGTCTTCTGAGCTTCATGGTTGTCAGCACTGCATTCACTGGCGCTGCGTTCACTGCTGGTGTAGCGAGCATAATGATGATAGTAGGGATCTTGAATATCCATCAGGGGTTTGTTGTAATCGACAGTCTCATCGATTCCCAATCGCTTGAGAATGCTCGAGGCGACTGGAGATGTGTTCTTGTTGGCTGCGTTTACTGGTTGCGGAGCGTTGTTATGACGAGTGGGAGTATCAAAGCTTGTCGTGAACATCTGTTCAATTGCACTGAGGACCGAAGAAGATCCCGGCTTGGTTGTGCCGTTCTTGACCTCTTGCTCCGGTGATTTCTTCAGCATGATTGGTGATTTATTTATCTCCTCCGAGGCTGCTTCAGCCTTAACCCCACAAATGTACTGCCTCATTCGTTCGGCAAACATGGCGGCTTCCATCTTTTCGTTTCGATTCATTTTGGCTTCCATCGCATCGACTGCATCCGCGTGGGCGGCAGCAGCGCCTTTCATCTCGAGTAGTTTTCGAACTGGCAGAGATTTTTCGCGTTTCTTTTGAACTTGGCGCTTGCGGCCTGCGGCCCCAGCTCCAGCCATAGATTGCATCAATGGCTCAGCGTAGTGATTATTTTTGGCCATGTGATTGCTGAGATCTCCCAACGATGAGAATGCCTTGTCACAGACCTTACACGTAAGCACTGCACTGAGAGTGCGACTTTCTTCGGAACTCATGGCGTCCTTCCCATCACCCCCGACGGTTGATCCCGAAGACTTCATGGATATAGTTTGCTCCTGGGATAAAATGTTAGTGTAATGCTGAGTCTCCTGCATGTGTTTGGTCATCTCGCCAAGCGAGCGGAAGCTCTCTCCGCAGCGCATGCACTTTAGAATTTGCATAGCTTGCTCGACGCCTTTTCCCAGCCAGACGTTTTGTCCTCGAACCAGCTTCCTTGGCAATGGAGTGTTGGGGTCCCGATTTGATGGGTAGTTGTAATTCGACTTGGACTGCATGGGCTGTTGCGAGGAAGGCTTCCGCATTTGCTGATGATTCGGCATCTGGGGTTGCTGCGGTGGTCGTTCAGTGTTTGGCAGATTACTGAATGGTGGAACATTTACTCCACAATGTTTGCTATCCTTCATGTGGGTTGTGAGTGCCTCGAGTGTGGCGAAGCTTTGTTTACACCAAACACAGCGGAACACACTACTTGCGACGCCTTTATTCTGCCAGTGGGATTGCCAGATATTGTGTCTTCCCTTGGAAGCCATAACACCTTCGCCTGCTGGAATCGGGGCAGCAGCTGGTGGAGCCTGTGGCACTGGAGTCTGCTGGCGAGGGGATTTCTCTTTACGTGGCCCCTTCACCAGATCCGTCATCTTTTCCAAGCAACTGGTTGGATCAATGACCAAGTCATTCTTGCCATTCCATCCGCCCGATGGATATGGACCGTTCTGGAATATATTTGCTGCTGCAACAGCTGCTAGGTATGGATTTACGCTTGTCATTAGGGGAGCTGAACCCGGCACCGCTGCTGCTGGTGGTGTTGTCGGTGGGGGAGTGCCTTTGTACAATTTTTTGGTTTGATGTGCAATCTGAGGGGAGGAATCATCTTCGTCGGCACTCCGCTTGCGGGAACTTGTCGATAAGTCGAGTGGATTACCATCTTCCTGGATGTCTTCCATCTCTTCGGCATCCTCTACTTCATCCTCATCATCATCGGAAGATGACCGCTTGAAATTTGTCCGAAAGTCCAAAGCCTCGGATTTGATGCTTGACGCATTTGGCGATGCTTGAGGTGGCAGTTTGAAGTGTGGATCAGCAGTGGCCGCTGGTGGAATTGGCATTGGCATTCTTCCCCCACCGAGTGGAAATTGAGCGTATTGTTGGGCTGCCGCAGCAACCATATGCAGGTAAGCTTCCATGGACGGTGGTGCTTGCTGATGATGATGATGGGGATGCTGGTGTTGCTGTTGATGTTGGTGTTGCTGATGATGCAGCTGCTGATGATGGTGGGATGAATTGCTATTTGGCGAGGGTGGAATCATCGTTGGAAATGCTGAGTTGGGTGAAATTGGGTGATGCATATTGGAAGCATTGCCACTGGCACTGCCATTTTCGGCTGATGATGTTGAATCGTGCGATGGACAACGTTCACTGGAATTTGCCGATTCAGTTGATCGTGGACGTGGATTAGGAAGAGCACTGGAAGTAAAAGAAAAAAAATATATTTAATTTCAAGTTAAATATTAAAAATAAATTTTAAAAGCTTGTTAACGTAAAAAATATTGTGGAACGTATCTAAATCCATCAAAGGCAATACAATTTTGAGGTCACTCCCCTTGAGTTCTGATCTGTTTTTTTTTCTCTTTTTCATTTTAAATATAAAAATCCCACTCACATCAGAAAAATAAAAAAAAAATCCGATCCGTTTTCGTATGGAACCATGTTAACGTCATATTTACTTCAACACCATTTTCTTTGACCGCACACAATTAGTCACGATTAACTCCTCCACTAATGTATCCCCCTGTAGGCCACCCCCTTCTCACCAAACATCACTCGATTTTATAGCGCCAATCTAAAGGCAACCCTATCCCACTCACTCTAATTTACATACAATTTTTTATTTGTTGGTTTTTTCTATCTTTAGTAAATTGGATCTCTAGATACTTTCAAGTTTGTACTAAGTTGGTTTGACTTAATGACAATTGAAACGTCAATCATGAAAATAACAACACCAATTACCATAATAGAGTTAAAGTATCTTATTAATTACTATAAAAGATACAATCGCAACACACATTCCCATATCATGAATTTATGTATGTACAACCCTAATAAAATGTATCTTATGGAATCCATAGCTTGATTGATATAGAATCAGATATTGTTAATTTAACGTGATTTTGAAAATAGAATAAAAAAAGCTGCACCAATGTTCGAAGTTCAAAAATGGAATGCATCACGATCAGCTTGTGCGATTAATTGAAAAAGATACATAAATGGCAGGATTGTTTTTTTTATTTGTGGAATCATCAATCGGATAATTCAAGATGAATCTCGAGAATTTATATAAATACAAATTGTTTTTATTTGAGCAGAGTAGTCACATAATTGCTTCGACATTAATAAATAATTTATGGAAATTTATGGATTTTCTGTTTTTTATTCAATCGAATAATGTTGTATGTTTTTGGGAGTTAACGACTGTATTAGCGATATATATTAGGTTTGTCTAGAGAATTTGCATACAAAAGTATTCCAATATCTTAAACAACTCATTAAAAATCAATTTTAAGCATCATTAGATATGTGTATATGGAGAATTGGTAATTAAGATATCTATCTGCCGTAGGTAAATTGAAGCCATTGAACATTTTAAAGTGGAACTTATTGGATAAAATTAAAAAAAAACCGAAAAGATACTTTATATTCCATCTGAGTCTCAAGTTGACACAATTTTTATCAACAAGTTGCTCCAGTTCAATTGTTTTTGATGTGGAAGAGATGTCAGAGTTCCATAAGCCGGCCAAATTATTTCACATTCGTATAGACGTGGGCTGCTCTTCGGTCACGTCGTTATGAATATTTTAAATTACTTATTTTTACACTATTTAATATATGTACATATACTCATATTTCGTGAAGTATAAGAAGAGTTTTAAAATCTGTTGTAATGCTTAATGGGAAAATATTCAAGGTTGTGGAAAAGTCAAATTCTTGCAGTAAAATTTTTTTTCCCCCGTTGTATACAGTTCCCAGATCAACATTCTCCATCCGTTTAATGTTGTTCATAAAAGTATTTGCATGGAACGAAGTGAAAATAATTGTGGAACTTGTTTATTTTTTCAAGCGAAAATATTTAGGTTCATGAAATGAAAAAACACGAATATACTTTACAACCTTCGAAAAATCATATTTTTAATTTTTTATTATGCGATATTAAGTGAAAAATTTGGCACAATGCGAAATGTATATCTAAATTGGAAGATGTGAAGTTAAAAGTTAAAAATTTCATTAACTAAAAGGTCTATTTACAAATCCTTTAAAATTTTAAAAAAGGAAATTAAAAGATAAAGTAAAAAATGCAAGCTGTGGAGGATGAAAGGAAATTTCACTAGTCGGAAGTCCATTAACTAAACAATTGTAATAATTGTGGAACGTATATTTATTTATTTTTGGCAAAAACTGATTAGACTAATAGGTGAAGTGAATATGCAATCCACAATCTTTTAATGTTCACGCCTTCAATTTTTGAATATGGAGAAGGTAGTGATGAAGTGAAAAAGTGAGTACGAAAATATATCACAACCAAAAATTTCACCGTTGATAATTAGCCATTCAAACTTGACTTTAAAATAGAATGTGGAATATAACGCAAATATTTAAATGAAAAAAAAAATAATTGTGGAACGTATTTATTGTTTATGTATCTAGGAATCGAATTTTCTTTCATTTATACCACATTATACATTTTAGAAACCTCAAAAGCTTAACTCCAACTATTAGTTGATGCCATAAAAGACATATTTATATAGATATTTATGCCATGTTACCTAATCTTAAGTATGTATTTTTTAGCAGCGGCAGTCTTATATTGATATCGATACATACAGTAATTATAACAAGTAGTTATGTGTGGCACTCAAAAAGCACTTTTAAGCTTCTACTCAATGATCACGTCATATTATATCAATTGCAATGCAAACGCAAATGCCTAGTACATACATACAAATCTATCTACAAAAAAAATGTAATCTAATATACCTACGTACATAGACCTGAAATTATGATAAGAAAAAAACCTGTAGTGTAAGCACGAAGAGCTAAACAGGCTATATAATCACACACCCTAACCATTAAAACACAACTGGAAAGCTATACTTTACTACAACACAATTTTGAATTATTAATACAAATGCATTTTTTTTGCTTAAATATTTTAACCTGCATCACGTAGAGTTGCACCTATAATTTTATTTATAATCGATTTGCCTGTCATTCGAAAAATTATTGTTTAATCATTGATTTTATGATTCCATCAAGCATCAATAGTGACGGTTTTGCTATTGATCAACAACAACACCAGCAAACACCAACAACAACAAGGACAAGAAACTCAAACTTGGATGTTTTGTAATTGAAACCTACTTATAGCTAAAGCGGTTTTGTTAACCAGACAAATCGTATAAATGGTTTGACATTGTAATAAAGAAGCTTAAGTATAGTTTGAGATTTGAGATAAGATCTCGTCTCTATGGTGACACGGTGATTGATCACAGTCAATAATAATAATCATTCAAGATTGCGATGGGGATTTTCACATCACATTCCTTTGTCATGTACCCCAACACTCAATTTAACCACAAAGATTGAGTTTGAAAGTATCTTTTTATCATTTTGTAGCTATTTTGTGTATGATGCAAGAATGAGGTTAATAATTTAGATATATAGTTTTTTTTTTTTAAATCCTATTAATAAACGACAAATAACATCGAGTTAACAATTAAATAAAACTATTATTAAAAACTATGCGATTTTATAGGCTCTGAGGTTGCTAATAGATCTTCGACATCTTCCTTAAGCTAAGAAGCGGTTTAGTGTTGTTGCAAGTTTTTTTTTTAATTGAAGGCTAGTAGTAGTAATGAAACTTGTATTCAGTCCAATCACCGTGGAAACTTAAAATAAAATTAAAAATTTAACTTGAGATCTCATCTCACAACTATTCTGTTAAATTTACTTTATTTAGTTTGTCTCGCAAATTTTATCTTCTCAATTTTTCTTTAGAGTTCTGCTATCATTTTGTCTTAAAATCGCCATTAAATTTGTATCTATTTTCATTTTCGAAATCGGACGAAATGTAGAACAAGGATTTTCATTTCGCGTGAAATTAAAAAAGTGATTTCAATTCGATTTCACAAAATGTGTGTTTAAAACCATGATCAATAAGTATTGATTGTCGAAAAAATGTATATTTCATACAAGGTTGCTCCAAAGTTGTCACCAAATCGGAATATTCTATGATTTTCGCAAATGTCAAACGAAAAACTATTCCGCATTCTCTGAGAGTATAGCGATTGAACTCTTTAATGACATTTATTTTGTATCTGTTGACTTTACGAATGTCAAAATAGAATTGACAACTTTGAATTAGTGCTTTTGGGCCACTCTGTACTTCTGAGTAGATTAATTTTGTTTAATGATGACAATTGGTGCATGAGGTATACAAAGCGATTTCGTTTATTCAAAAACCTTAAAGCGATACTGGTACTCGAAACCTAAAATCTATCGGTGTCCAAGTACAACGCATTGTGCTTCCAAACCAATATCAGTTCTATCCAAACGATGATCGCGCTGACCCGGCATTATCTACCTATTATAACTTCTGCACTCCAAATTAATTGATACAGTAAAACACACTTAAGTGAAACAATTTCAACTATTATATCTGACAAATAATTCTTGAAAAGATGAATTGAAAGAGCAAGCAATAACACAATGTAATTTTGTACAATACATCCTGTCAGCTATTTCTGACTGATTAACAATACGCCCACAAAAAAATAGTAGAGAGTTGAATGTACTTAGCAACTGGATTTTAGGTTTGCGCCTTCGTTTCAGCTAAATGTCCAAAGCTCGCTAAAGTTAAAACCCCACTTAATTGAAATTGCGAAATGTCGGTCATGAGCAACCTAATCCGCTGACACAATTATCGTTGGAGCGCTCAGTTTTGACACCATAACCCTGTTATTGTAAAAAGTGAGAAAGATTGAAGCATTTCTGCCTGATCCCCGCTGACGCCCAGAATTCTTTTTTTTTTATTGCCGGAACGTATATGATTCGATCTTTCAGAAGGATCATCTAATGACATATTTGGATGTGACAACTCGACACCGATCCTCCACATGTTAAAATCTGCATGATTTGAGGTTACGGAGAACATTGTCTACTTCTCCCAGAGCCCAGACTCAGACACATATTTCTCTACTCTGTTAAGAAAGGATGGGATTGTGATGTGGGTGTTTTATATTACAATCAACTGTCAGACGTCCTAAAGCCATTTTGTCTTGACTATAAATGTAAATTTTATTATTTTTTTTTACAGAAAAATAACCTTATCTCTTAACCATTACAAAACATAATATGTTAAAATAAACTCATAAAATACTTGATTATGTACAGTAGATACGTATGTATATATGTATTTTTTTTTAAATAACAATCAACCTCAAAACAAAAATACTGTGTTCCTCAAAAAAAAGCCATATTCGTCAAGATTTAGATTGACATTTGATGGTCCAATAACTCTTATCAGCAATATGTCAAAAATATGATCATATATTTTATTGAACCGAAAAAATCATTAAAAAAAAAGAATATCATTGCAGACGTAGAATAAATATCTGTATCTGTTGAGTGTTGAATTAAAATTTATGATGGGACGAAATTATTGTCACGTGCGTTACTAAAAAAAACTTATCTCTCTCTGTAGTATATAGTAAGTGGCTACTCGTATTTCTGGGGTTTGGATTTTTTTTATGGGGAAGTAATAAATTCTGAATGGCATTAATCATTTTAAAGCTTATATAGGTTTTAACTGCGATTAATAAAAAAATTATTGAATAACGTCTTTTCATTGTTTTCAATAATAAGTAGGTTATTTAAGTTTAAGATTTCTTTTTGAAAGGAGAATCTTTTCTGAAGCTTTGACAACATTAAGATAATCAATGCGTGATAAGAATCAACATAGGAAAAAGTGTTTACTTATTAAGCTTTAGAAATTTTGCCTAAAGCTTCTTATTTTAACATGTAGGACTGAGTGAATTCCGATTTAGTAAATTCAGGATCTAGATTTACTTGAAAACCACGGCGTATCTGATATTCTGCATAAAGTTCTAGATTGCAAATTAAAGTTGCAGCTAAATGTTAAGTATACAAAATTTTAATTTTTTGGTCACGGTTATGATAAAAATTACCTTTTTATTCCCAAGCCATACGACAGATATAAGAACTAAATATGTTAGGATTTTCTTCAAAATAAAAAAAAAAAAAACTGTTTCCCACTTCTGATCTGGATGTAGGATGATATCTATTGAGCGTTTATTCAATAAAAGCTAAAGTAAAATTCTTAAATTTTGAAACCTACAGACCAGTTATGCAATGTAAGCTCATCCTAGTGTAAGATTTAACGAAATTGTCTGAGATTCTCTTTTTAACCGAACAACACGAATGTGGAATCTTTTACCCGTCTCTTATTTTTACTTCCATTTTCATATTTATAACTTCTACACGAAGGCTTATCGTTATTTGACATTTATAATAGCACAGTCAAGCGTCTATAACCTACTATTAACATCATTTTCTCATACTTCTGGAATACTTAACAGCATTTAAACAAAAAACAAAAACCAGCGCCAAGACTTTAACCTGTTACATTTTTCTAACAGCTCATAAATATGTATTTTAATTTAAAATGTTATAGTTTGTAAGATGTATATGTTAGTATCAATCTTGTATCTTAGAATATCAAAGATTTATTTCCTAGTATTTCTTGATATAAAATGTGAAGTCTAATAACAAGAACTGCGCCCAAAACTAAATTGTGTATTTAAATCTAAGTGTACGAGTATGTATAGGTATGTATATCTGTTTATAGTGTCTTGAGATAAATAAGCCGAGAGTAAAACTTGTAGCTGATTTACAGAAAAACAAAAATGCGGTCAGGTATAAAAACTATAGGAATTGTATCTACATGCTAAAAATATTGGTTAGTTTCAAACATTAGTTCATAAAGCATTGCAAAATTTGGCGACACTGTAAGCTATAATATCACACACATCTATACATTAACTTTATACTATTTTTGTATCTTTTTTATATGCAATATATTTCAGTTTTTCAAGAAGTTATTTCGCAATTTTTTTTATCATATTGACAACTTCTTAAAGAATACACTCTACGATACGATATCTGTCAGAATTTTTAGTCAGTGAAACAGGGATGAGCGTGTTAGTATCTTTTATAGATCTATTATAGTATCTAGATAGAAATAATTCCTAAGCAGAAGCCTAAAGGCAGAGTAAAAATAGTTCTGCAGACTAATTGCAATTTTACAGTTTACAAGATAGTCCCAAACAAGATGTTTATTTCTGCTAAATCCGGTTGTTTATTTTTTACAAAAAGGAGTTGATAAATTGCATTTCAAAGCCTGGTCGATGATATTCTTAAAAGTTAAAGATGCTTCAAGTCCTACACACAGTTGAAGTTGTTAGACTTCTAATAAAGCGTTCGATTAAAATGTCTCTATTCTTTAAACTGTTTTCGATTTTATTCTTTGTATGTACCAAACTCTTTCTTTTAAAAGTAATTTTGTAGCTGCATATAACTATCGAAACATAAATTTTTTTAGAATACTAATCGGAGATCATCAGGGCTCATTTCTGGGTCCTATACTATTTTATGTGAATGAATTTCCTTAACCTATAAACTACAAAACTATTCATATCTTTTTTGGGTGACGATTTCTAGTGCCATTGAAGACTTGAAGAAGGATGAATAATGAAAGATCATTCCATTCCCTTCCCACGGAGCAATATTTGCAATTCTTAGCAAGGATCCTATCATTTGTGTGTGTTGTAAGAATTAAGATGTAGGTATATTCTTTGAGCGTTTAAAGAATCTCAAACAACTTAAATCAGCAAGAAACAATATAGATTTCGACGAAATTTTGACACTGATCCAAATACTAGGAAAGACCATTCAGTCAGTCAGCTGTTATTATACATGGTGATAGCCGAGTTTTGGCGAAAAGCGTCTCCAAACTACTCCAAGTAAAACTATGGCCGGAATTTCGTAAAGAAGATGCGCTATAAAGTAACTTATTTAACGTCGATCTCATTCAGATCAGTGCGCATGTCAGTTGAATAGAGCCTAGCCTGTCTGATCATTAGAAATCCATAATCTGCAAATAGATTGGTGCTTTAGCTAATGTTGATAAAGTATTGAACATTTTTTTTATCATTATCAGTTTATGTGTAATTACAATTTTGTCTTTCTTTAAAAGTAAAACATAACTTTGGGCTATGTAGATATTTGTCAAAAAAAGAGTATAGCGTTGGTGTCCAACCAAGTTTTTGAATTTGTATCTATACATTTGCCATTATAAGTTGAGATTGTGCAGAGCTGAGATATGGATGACATTCAAATGAGTCGTTCGAAATAGTTTTGATCTAAGATCACCAGAAGTCATACTCATCGAGACCTTATAATTGATATAGTCAAAAAGTGTTGTTAAAAAACTTGAAACACAACTAATTCAATAAACAAAAAGAATACTGTTTGTCGAACATCTTAATTGCTTTCACACACTTTAATTAACTAATTCAATATTGCCCAATGTACGCTTGCCCTTTATTAAGCCCATTTCGCTTTTATTTTAATAATTGAATTCGCTAATCGAACTAATTTATCTATTTACAAACGATGTCCTTTCACCATTTTAATCGTCAAACTGATCGAGAAAAATTCAAACTCAATTCATGATCATTCATCAAATCAAGCTTCAACCTAACCAATACCTTTCTTTAAAATTAAGCTTCCCAGAATGTAAATTTTTTTCGAGGTCAGTCGATGGCAAAAACCTCGATAATTTCAGATTTACACAATTGACAAATCGCTATATTTATTTTTTTTTCGATTTTGAAAACATTTGTCATTAAACAATGATTATGCCAATTCAAGCCAGTTTTTCTGAACTGAGTTAAGCCAGAGTTATGGCTAACCCTGCATATTAATTAACTTATTAATTTAGTTATTTCAGCATGCCTGATGACAAATGTCAAAAAATTGTCTCTTCAGTTTACTAACTAAAAAAAAAGCGGTGTGGGATAACTTCGAGGTGATTTGAAATTTAAATTTGCTAAAAAAAAATCGCTGACAAACATAATTGTCAATAGTAGGTATAGAATATCTAAGAGATATCGGATTCTGACTTCTTCCCATATACATAGGGATGTTCGAATGGCAAATTCTATACCTATACAATCACAACGATTGTAACGTATCTGAGAATATAAGTCAACGGATACAGTCCACCAATTTAGAGATAAGTCAATCGAGTAAAATTTAAAAAAACGAAGACCAGTCAATAAATGAAAAAAGACCAACTTTTACAATAATCTTTATTAGGGATTATTCACAGCACTTCTAAGCCTTACAAATTCAAAAAAAAACTTTGAAAAATATTGCATGGAATTTCTTCTGGAATCTTTAATGAATGTTTAGGTTTCAGCTGTGCACTTGTCAGTTTATATTGGGAACGGCACTACACAGATAGCGTTTTTTGACAAATTCTATGACTTTTCATCTCCCGGATGGAATCTACGGCTTTAAGATAGAGCAACACACGATCCTCTATTTCGACCACACGTCATCTGCATAAAAAAAGTACATATAACGGAAAGCTAATCTAAAAACTAAATGAAATGAAGTACATTTCAGAGATTGCATTCAAAATACCGTGGTTCTTACAATCATAGTTTTTTTTAATATGTAGACTTAAGTAACTTACTAATTTTTTCCTTATTATTTACCCCTTTAATTTTTAACTCATTCGACCGAATTTTTAACTCATTAACCCAAATCTTCTAGATTTGGATTATGTTCTGTTCGAATTTCGCCTAAGAACTTTTACCAACCACAAACTCAGTTTTTTTTAGACCAATTGATACATCATAGTTCGGTGAGTTGAATTTTTGTATGAATTTCAATGAATTATATTATGTATCGAGATACATTTCATACAACAAATATTTTCATAATACAACTTCAATACTTCTGGTCAAGTCTTCGTTCATAAATCATACACTAATTCTGTGAAACAGAAATTGTATATACAGCACAATTTTGAAAATCATACATTGCATGCATGATTTGTGGAACAGGTCCCAGAATTCTATTGATTGGATTGATTTTTCTCAAAAATTCGCTCTCTCCTTCAGACAATTGAATATTTTTAAATATTTTTCGAACAATTAATGAAAAACAAAAACTGTTTTTTTTGCGCCTGAAGAAGAAAATGAACAATCAAAACTTGAATTTTAATAAATTCTGAATATTTAAAAAGCGCGCCATTAAAATACATAGTTTAACTATTACCTAAGCAATGTTGTAAACAAAATCGTGTAAGCAATACAACAGTTTAGATTAGATTAACAAACAAAACGATTTTACGAATTTGAATGAAGTTAAGATTTTTTTAGACTAAAACATGTCAATGTTTTTCTTTTTGTTAATGTCAACTCCATTCTAAATATAAAAAAAAAAAGAAGACAAAACTGCAGAATTTAGATACATTTAACATTTCTAAAAAAATTATCTAAATATTTTGTGACTTATTTGTTACAAGGCACCTACATAATGTACAAATTCTTTTAAAAAGTAACTCATTTTTTTAAATTTCCGAAAGACGAAACTGTGTCACAAAGATTAGACTTGAAAACAAATCATTTAAAAAAGTAGTTAGTTTTGTATTAAAGCAGCCTGAGTTATAAAAAGATAGTGAGTCCCAACTCTTAAATAAATCCCCCTTACCTAAGATTATGAATCTCGTAACACACATTTTAAAATGTTTTGAAAAATTGTGTCTACCCATTATATTTTGGAACTACCACATGTTTTTTTTGAAAATAGACTTTTCGTCAAAGTCTGATTTAGAATTGAACACCTCACTTGGGACTTTCGATTTAATTTTGTAGTGGTTTGTTGGAATTTTATGTGTGTACATTGGCATTTGAAAGAAATGTTTACAAAAAAGTAACCTATGAATTTAAAATTATACAAAATTGTATCTAAACATAGCCAACTTTTGTCAAATTTGAACTTTACACTTAAAAATTGGATATATTGACAAAAATTATTTGTTAAACTTTAAACAAATAAGTAACTAGCAACAATTTAATAAATGTTTAACTTTTTGCAACATTTTGAATAGACTTTTTTACTTGCAATACATCCCAAATTAACTCTATCTTCCTTATTCTTCAGAAAACACTTTAAAGCAAAACTTGTTGATGAATTTTATTAAAAATGTTTCTACAATATTTAAGTTTTCGTATACATATATTATGTAGGTAAGCAACAAGAAAAACAAAAAAGTTTACTAACTTACCCAGCATTTAATGCTTGTCTGTAGATTTCTAACATCAATGCTTCGTGTAACATTTTGTAGAGTTTTTTATTTTTAATTTGTTTTTAAAATTTAAGTTAATTTATTATCTAAATGTGAGTTCACCACTAAATAATTTGTTTAAATCACTTATTTTGTTGTTGTTTCTTATATCACTATTAATTGCAATTAATATTTTATTATTTTGGAATTTTTTTTATTTTGTTTAATTAATTAACACTAATTCACATTATTTTTTTTTTGTTTTAATTATTTTATAACACTTATTTTTTGTTTAGGTTAAGGTATTTAGAGATAATTATATATTTAAGTTTTTCAAAGAGAAAAAAATATAAACAATTTGTGTTTTTTTTTGTATTATTGCATGTAAGATCGTATACTTCGTTTTGTTTTTTGTTTTTTTTTTTTGTTTAACTTTGAGTTTAATGTAAGTTTATTTTAATTTTTATTTAAGGAAGATTCAAAAATAAAATTTATTTAAAATTTACGTATACATTGGTTAAGAAGATATTGGCTTTTTATATTTAGGTAATTTGTTTTTTTTTTTTAATCAGTCTTGATTTCGTATATATAATTTATTATTAAATTTTTAAGTTTGTTGTGTTTCTTTTTTATAATTGTTATGAAAAATAAAAATATTTCATCAACTTTTGACTAGATATGAATTTTGGAGGCGAATTATATTTTTCTTTCAAAATTCCAATTGGCATTTAGAAATGAAGGAAAACATTTGGATACAAATTGAAAAAAATAACCGTGAGAAAATCTTGTCAACGCCTCTTTCAAAAGACAAAAAAAAAACAAGAAAAATATCTTTTTTCCACTTAGCGGCGGCGGCCAATTATAATATTATAAGGTGATGCACAAACGAATATTTTTTTTTAGATTTTTTTTCTTTTTGTGACGACGAACACAACATACAACGTCTCGTTTGACAGAATCCGAAAATACTGAATGAATGAATGAATTCGACTAACGAACGTACCGCGTATGTCTACGGAATGACATACAGCATACAGCAGCCAGCAGCACAGTTGTTGTTGTAGATACTCCACAAAAACGTATCTTTTACACACATTGACGACACGACACAAAAACACACAGAGTTATATACAATGATACGAATGTACAAACGAACGAACGAAGAGTGTGGCACGTCAAAAATTTCTGATTGATCCGAAGCAGCAGAAGAAGAGCCGCTGCTTGTCTTCTCGTCTGTCTATCTATCTATCTATCTATCTGAGAAAAAGATACTCTATAAGTGTATCTATGTATAAGGCGCGCAGTGTGGGACTTGAACCAGATATTAATTAACCCTCTTTGGGATTTTTTTTTTATGTTTCGTTAACACTCCGCTCCGTCGCTCACACTGACAGTAGATTATTTTGTTTTGTGGAATTGGAATCGCTGACGACAGAGACGAATACGAATAAAACTTTTGTGGACATGATCACTGTATAACGGTCTGTTGTTGACTGAAAAACTCTTCGTCGCCTTCGTTGGTTGTGCATAGAGAATTAGAGAATCCTTGCGGCAAAGCAAGATGTTCAACCTCAACACCAGTTCCAGTTTAATGGCGGTGATTTGTGCGCGTGTGTGGTTGAACACATTGATAAGATTTTTTTTATCAAATTCTCAACCAATACATTCGACCGGATGTGGAAGTGTGCGACAAACGGTTCTCTTTTAAATCCGTTTCGTTTCCAAGTTCCTATTAGGAAAAAACAGTTGTTGCTCTTTTATATTTTCTTTGGTTTTAATTTAAAAAAAAAGTATCTATAAATTTGGAAGAGTATCTTTTCACTCTGAAAATGTGAAATGAGTTGAGAATTGAGATAGTTTGGACGGGAGAGTGCAAAATAAGACTGGAAAACATTTGTGCCATTCGAATTGGAATTGAAAAGCAGCACTACGACGACTATACCATGATACCACATCAGGGTACAGCAGAGCACAGCATCCAAAACGGTGGGATGATTTATGACAGTTCAAAACAATTGGCCTTCTCACTTGCACGCGTTTGCTACTGTATCTATTGGGACGTTTCCATTGTGAAGACATTTTTTTTTTTTGTAAACAATCAGAAAGAGATGGCGGTGCAGAGCAGATATTTTTCCGGTTTTTTTTGCATTGCAATTGGAAAATAGAGGAAGTCGGGGTTGAAACATGTTTCCTTTTTTTTTTGTTTAATAAATTCTTGATGGAGAATCAATCAAAATTGGAAAATTTTATAACAAGATAGTTTTCGAGATTTTATTTGAATTTTTTAAAATGGGTGGGAAAATGTCGTTATGTTATGTGGATGTATTAGAGACTTTTGGCTTTGGCTTGATGGCGTTGATGGACTTGTGGACTTTGGATTTATCGGATTAACATAAATGTGCGTAATGTTAGGTGCGCGTGGTCATCTTATTTTTGTTTGATTTATTTTAGAAAATATTTTTGTGTTTTTTTTTGTGTTTGATTTAAAGAAACTATAAAAAAAAATAGTTCGCAATTTTGTACTGATTTTTTTTTGCGACGGCAAAATTAAAAGCAAACTTTTAACATTGCACACTTGAGCTATATTGGCGTAAAATATTTTGTGGAGTGAAATAGAAAAATGTGTTATGAAATGTTTGTAGGTATTCATATCAAAATGGTTTCTACCTATTTTTTTTAAAATACTTACATCTGTAAATTGAGATAATGTCTGTAGTAAAAAACGTTAAAAAAGCGATTTAAAGAAGAATATTGGAGCCTATAATTATGGGTCTTTATCCCAATTTGTTTAAAGGCAAAACTGGCTATTTGCTGGATTTTTTTCCACTACAAGTTGTCAGAGAAATAATTATTAAAAATTTAATTTCGATAATCAAAATTTCCGCTGCAAAGTCTGTGAACATAAATGGATGATATGCTAACAATTAAGGTATCATATTTGGTGTAGTTTTCAAGGACTAGGCATTTACATTTTCCGTTAGAATCCATGTGAATTTTGGTTGAGACTAGAGAAGAGAAATGCCAACAGTTATAACAGTTTTCTAATGGTTGTTCTATAATAAAAGGGTGATAGTTGGGGGCGCTTAATCAAACAACTAAGTTCCAGAAGTTGAATGTCCGTCGGAACCTACGGGATTTTTTTAACTTTTATAAACTGGCGTATTTGAAGTCAATTTCATAAATTGTATCGGCTAAAGCTTCGCATAAATTAAACAGCTAGATTTTGACAAGATTTGCTTAGATAAATTTTAAAGATTTTTATAAAAATTAATGACGACAAGTCACTTACTAATCAAACTGCTAAGTCCACTTGAGATCTAATTCTGTGAAGTTAGATCTGGAAATGTTTATTTTTTATTTACTAAAAGCTTTTAAAAGCTATTTGAATTAATAAAATTCGACATAAATCCAATTTAATATTGCCAAGTCTGCTACTTAGTTTTTTTATCTAGTCGTAGGTAAATAGAGTTTTAGCCCGAGAACTATTATGATGAAAAAAGCGTTGCAGACAATAGATGGCGCTTAACAACAAAAATAATAATAAAATATGTATGTAATTATAGCAATTGAATGAATACATCTCTAAAACTCTCATTGATTTTTTTTGTTAAAGTACCTACTTAGTAAATCATCAGTTTTTTAGCCAGGCACTGAAAGAAACGATATTTTGATACTCATTATTACAGGGACGTTTGAAAGATCCAACGAGTATAAGTACCTAGACTTACAATAGATTCATACTGATTGTTACATTTCAAATTAGTGGCAAAAGGACGCAATCCTTACAAAAATGTAATCTAACAATCTAACATTAAAAAATCTCTGATAAATATTTTGTTTACCACTAATCACAATCTCAAAGTACCTACTATGTCTAAATTTTAAAATGAATTGATAGTTTAAAAAAAAACAATGTTACCTATGCAAAAATTGGTAAATTGGCGCCAACGAATCAACAAAGGGACATCTTTTTAAGCAATCCGAGTATATATTTTTATAAAGAGCAATTCATACTCAATATTTTATTACTTGCACATCTTCTTGTGAATGTTTGTTTCAGAAATTTTCTATTGGGGTTTCGTCTTTTCCAGGCTCTGTCTTGAAGATTTCGTCTTTGGAAGTTTCTTTTTTATTATGTCGTTTGGCAAAACTTCACTAATCAACACCATAAACGATTACATACAGAAAATATAAACGTGAATCAACTACAAGAAATTTCATACTTATTTAATGACGATAATTAAAACCCCGAATCAAATTCGAAATATGTATTCATTACAAAATTAATCGTACGTCGTATACTGAATTAAGAAAATATGCACTCAGTACAAGCGCGCGGGTTGTAAAGGAATACAATCTTTAAAAATCATTTAGTGAATTCAATTAAAAGATTGCATTCATTTATTTCGCTTTGAGTTACTGGAAATCAACTTTATTTAAAATTAAAAAAGTGTTGGGGTCAAAATACTGTATGGGTCACAATACTGTATTTAAAAACACTGTATTTCAAAATACTGTATTTCGAAATTCTGTATCTCAAAATTCTGTATTTCAAAATGCTGTAAATAGGCTAAGAAATAAAAATCGTTTTGATACTGTAACAGCATTTTGAAATACATAAATAGAATTATGCAAAAATACAGTATTTTTAGATACAGAATTTTGAGATACAGTGTTTTGTTCATACAGCATTTAGAGGTGAAGAATTTTGAGATACAGTATTATGGAATACTATATTTTGCTAATGCAGACTTTTGAGATACAGTATTTTTATTACAGTATTTTGAAATACAGAATATTAACCATACAGATTTTTGACCATGCAGTATTTTAAAATACAGCAATTCGACCCGCTCCCATTAAAAATATTACCACGATTACTCATTTGAGAAATCATGAATTTTTATACATTTTCTTCTTACCATTAACTTAACGTGCTACAGTCCCGCATACGGTAGGATCAACAAATTTAGTATGATTCAAACGAATGCTTTAAAATGAATTATGGACAAATGACTGCAATCTTTCTGTATTCAAATTAATAGTGATTGGAGAATTTGAAGTCACAATCTCAAATCCAAAAATTAACAAAGATGTCATTAAACGATTGCATTTGCAAACGATTGCATTCACGAACGATTGCATTCTTTTAAAACCCTGCTGAATACGCGTCTGTTTGAAAAACGAGACTAATTAAATGCATGCTTTAGAATTGATTTCTTTCATCAATTTTTATTTGGTATTGCGAATTAGCCTATTGGTTTGTTTGTTTATGGTCTGAAACGAACTCGGTTTATTCTCAGCTTCTAAACTCCCTTTTTTTGCCAATTCTTTATCTTTTAGTTTTTATCATTCCTTCCAAGATCGATGAAAATCATTATCTTCACGCACTGGCTAAAGATATAAGAAGATATACACACACTTCTCGGGTTAAAAAAGGTCAAGTTATATTGACACAAGATCTATAAAATGACATTTGCATTTACAATAACAACAACAAACAAAAAATGTAAAAGCTTCTACGTGTTATACATTCTCTATTGAAACTTAAATAAAATCACGAAAAATGTTGAACCTATGTTATCACTTTTAATCGCTTTTGAAAATATTTTATCACCTGATTTATACACCAGATTTTCCATTTTCCATTGTTATACCAACAACGATTAGATACTTAAATACCTTATTATGGGTCGGCGGTTTTATCTATAAGAAATAACTTGTAAGCCCATCATTGACGTGCTTTTTCCATTTAAATGTCAAAAACTCGTTGGTAACTATGGTAATTTAGTACAAAAAGGGTGAGCTTGAACCATGTTGCTCGCATCAATTAATTGTAATGGGACGTAGGTAATTTTAAGATTTTTTTTTTACTTAAAAAAATACATATCAGAGAGCTCGATATTTCAATAGTTTAATCCGATTAGGTTCCAATAGATATTTTATGGTATGAAATTTAATATCGGAAATGATGGTGAAGTGAAACATATCAAAGAATATAAAGGGACATTTCTACAAAGCACAGGAACCACGAAGAGGGTATGAATTTGAACGTAAGTCGCAAAGCCAAAAAATTTCAAATTTAGAAAACTGAGGTTAAACTATAGTTGAGTTGGGTTAAATTCTTGAACCACAATTCAAAATTTTATTACAATTTGTCCTTAAGCGTGCACAAAAATTAGAAGAAAAACACAAGTCCAGTTTGCGAAGTATTGCTCCTACGAGGAACTGTCAAATTCCCAAAGGCTATTTCTTGTCTTGAAAACGAGCTTATTATCCCCTTACCCGTTTGGATTCGTACATAATGCTCATATAAATAGCTGAGTGTTGTAAGTCGCTATTTCTCAGTTATCCATGACCTTAAACTTAACTTTCAGTTGCCAAAAAATGGAAAGCACTCTTTGACTAAATAGAAATGGAGATGGCGCCACCGATAATCGCTCTTTACATTGTTGTGACGCACTTCCATTCCTTTGGTTTTTAGACTCGCATCTGTCAGATATACATATCTTTTTAGTTAATCCAAAGTCAAGTCACCAAATTTGTTGAGTTAATTTGACTGACAAAAAAACTCATTTAAGATTTTACCCCGGTTTAACTCGAAAACTAAATCATTTTAATCGACATCCTAGTTAACGACACATATTTAAAGATCACATAGATAAACACACAAGAATCCAACAAAAAAAAAACCGAACGAAAAACTACTTCAGTGTTAATTTATTCAAAATCTAATTTATTCAAAAGCGACAAAGTACTAAGCGCGCGTTAACTCTTGTGTGTTGAGAAGATGAAATATTTTTGATTAATCGAATTTATGTTTAATATCGTTCGCTTATAAAATTCCCCATAGATATTCGATTTTTGTCTCTATATATGTGTTGTATGTGTGATGGCAGACAGTCTAACCACAGTCATCATCGTATATGAGATTTACTGAACTAATTTAGATGAAACGAATTTTTAAATTTATTTTCTAAATTGATATTCGTTCGTATATCGTATCGGTATATGAGATTTTGTATATATTTTTTGGATCTTTTGATTTCTCTGGGTTTTCATAAAATTGACAGATTTATGTGGGCAGTTTAAAGAATTCTTTTCCACTTTTTTTGTGTTGAGAAATAAACATTTCCATATATTTTGAATTAATCTTTGATATTTCGTAAAGTAGATTTGAGTAGGTTTTTTCCATATTGTTAGAGAGATGGCTTAAATCTTTGGGTCATCAATCGTTTTATTTCTAATGGGCAGTTTGTATGGTAAGAGAATGTGATTAAATCTTGTCTGTCTCCTAAGGTTTGAGGTCAATTTAGCATGGATTTGGTCAGAATGATTTTGTTGTGTGGTGGTTGAGTAGACTAGAGTTGGTGAAAAAAAAATTAAAGAAGAAAACGGGGAAATCAAAGAAATTTGAAAAGAATTCAAATCATTGTAAAGTTGGGATTAAATGAGAGGTGTTAATTACTGAATGCAGTCGGGGTTTTAAGAATTCAACAGATGCTTGTATATGTTAATTAATTTAGGGCTTATGGAGAATGATCATTTACAATGGCGACTTTTGTGATGTTTTTGAATTTAGATTTCTTTGATTTTGGTAGATTTTAGGTTGTCTACATTTGTACATGTTGGACAGCGTACTAGTTGATTTCTTCAAATTCTTTAAATATTGATGTAAGTTGGCCAACTATAGCTTTGAAATTGTTAGGAACTTTGTATAAAATACTTGAAGGTCTTATATAGGTGAAGACGAATTTGCATTTATAATTTGTTTAAACTGCTTAAAATAAAAAGTTTGTACTAATCCAATTTGCAATAGCTCGTGATATGTCTACAAATAAAGTTAAGTTTCGTTCGAATCGCTATCCAAATCGAGCATGTGCTAATCGAAGGCACGTATCCAACATCTTAGCAACATCTTAGTATCCAAACATTTTCAGGGAGAAACATCAAATCTTACTGTTTACTTTTTGCGGGAAAATTCTAGCTTGACTATCAAACTAAAAAGAAATTGGCAATTTTACGACTCTGGGCGCCATAGCATTGTGAGAGTCTAAGTCTTCTTAAAGTCAGACAACATCTGGGAGAATGTATTGTGATGTTTTTGGTCAGTTAAATCAACTGACGATGCAGGTCAAACCGCCAACATTATTAATTTTTAACTCTTAACCTGAACCGAATACACGTAAGTGCATTATCGGCTCAAGGCACATCAGATAATTGTGTCATATCTGCAAATTTCTCATGAAAATACCTCTCCTCAGTTTAAAAAAAAATCCACTAAGAGAAAGCCAACTGGGCGGTGTCAATAATTTCTTCTAGAACTTTAACTGGTCACTATTCTTCCTCTCCTCAGTAGTGACGTAGGCTCCAGATATGATAACAAATTTAATTCTTGGCGGAATGAGAATGAATGAATGAATTTTAAACCCAAAGAAGATGTATGAATATTGAGCTGTAAAGAGCTTATAAGGGTTAAAGAAGTAAGTTTCTGGAAGTATAAAGCCAACCTAATTTGTAAAAACTTCACTTGACTTTGGAGAACCAAATCATGACCAAAAATTAAGGCAACAAACACTACAATATCACAATTTTTGGTCGCTCGTTTATAATGTATCCCCTTTGTCAGCTCTCATGAAAAAGCAAATTTGCTTGCACAGTAGTTCACTATTAATTCGACGCTGTCAGAAAGTGTTATGATTCCTCCAGTAATTGAGAGCGCAAACGATTTCATGAGATGAATCTTCTTTCGAACTCGTGCAGTTGCTAGAATCCTTAAAGCCCTTGATATACACAAATCCCCTGGCCCGGATAGTATCCCTCCAATCGTTCTGAAGATGTTTTCTTTAACGCTGACAAAACCATTGAGTAAGCTTTTCCATCTGTCCTACTCTACTCTTCTCTCTTCTTGGAGTGGATCGAAAACAGCATTTCTCCAGCCTGTACCTAAAAAAAAACAAGTATCTTATTCATCCCCCTAACTACCGTCCGGTTGCACTTACGTCCCTTCTTTACAAACTCATGGAATCGCTGGTTAATTGATGGAGTTTGACATCAAGCTCTCTCGAAAATTTGGCATCCATGAATGTGTTCTTTGTTGGATTAGAAATTACCTTTCGGGTCGTATTGGACAGTTTCAAGTCTGATATTCTTACAATAAATACTGGTGTGCACCAGGGCTCCGTTTTGTCTCCAATTCTTTTTTTCATTTTCAATAATGATCACTTATCTGAAGCTTCCAACTTCTCCTTTTAATCGCTTACCTTATTTCCTACGCTCGCACTGTGCTTGATCATTTTAAGGGTAGTCGAAACCCCTTTTGTCATTATAAAAAAAAGTAAAATGATCTCTGTTAATTCACTTATCAAATTCGCCAATAATCAGAGATATCATCAAATAGGTATTCCGCTAACTTCCATCTATCCCAGAAAAGTATCTCATGTTTGGATATAGAAAAAAGGTGTTAAAACAAGATCAATCACCTTATTCACCAAGTATCAGTGCGACTTCCCCATTCCCATATACTAATACTTCTGCTTTTATATATTTTTGGTAATGTATTATCGAAGCTTAAATATTAATTGGGTCCTCCAATATATGTATATAGCAGCATCGTTGAAAAGTAGCTTGAGCCTTCCAGCTCCAGCTTCTTGGTCTGGATCTGGAGAAACAAATGGATTCAACACTCCTTGCATGTAAGAAGCTCTAGGAAATTCGTATATTGGCACTCCTGATTTGCAGCATAGACACCAAGAACTGATACTGGACTTTTTCGGAAAAAATATTCTTGGTTGAAGTGGTACATCAAGCTAATGTACATCAATGCTCCAAAGCTAAAGAGTCTTGAAGGTTCCAAATGACAAGGAAGATACCGAACTTCCATCAGGAATGCCAGAGGGTCTGAATGACTTTAAGCAGAATGTCTGTTTTTCACCAAGTAGAGAATCTTCTTGAATAGGAAACTAGACAAGTAAAACTTAATGTATAATGATATAAATCGGGGAGCATTTGACACCAGGTTTCGGTATTCTATAAAGAAAAATAAATCATCCGAAACAAAATGTGGCAGTTTTTTGAAATAATTCTTACTAACTCAAAAACTCATCGAAAACCAGGACATATGGACTTAAACCTCTTAGTAGTTCCTGTGCTCCTGTTGTAAATCGGCAGGGGCCTAAGATTTTCACTTTACGAAGTACTTTTTCAAAAGATCCTCTTGGAGGTTTCTTACCTTGGCAGATAATATAATGTGTGACAATCGAATGCACTATTATACCAGGCTTTAAATAATAAAATTATGTGCCTGATTTCTTCATAATTCCCCTTCTCCCTTCATTTTGCAGATATTTATTTTAGAACCGCATTAATCTTTTGTTTTGCTCACCTTAAACATTTAACAAACGACTTTTCTATTATCTGCATTATATTTATTTACCCATTCAATATGCACTTAATCAAAATATCTCTCTTCCACAATCACGGCGAAATAAATTCATAATATACATTTCAAATCTATCTTTTTCTCTCTCTTCTTTTTTATTTGAAGATTCCATTAATTTCCTTACCTGTCCAATTGCACTAAATAAACATGAACGGACCAAAAAAACACCAAGAAGTATGACTTTGAAAGATTTAAATGAAAATCAACAGAAAACAAAAACCAAAAAAATAAAATAAAATAATATCTCTACACTGGCTCTCTCGCTGCCACAACCCGAAACAACTTCACATGCCATAATAAAAGTATCTTTATATATGTAAATGTATTTCCAAAGCCAAACAAATTGATTTGTTAAATCCGTTCCAAGATTTATTGCATTTGATTGAAAAAATATTTCCACCCACTATATATGTATTTATGTACGTATATGTATGAGTATTATTTAATGCCTAGAAGCGGGATATCATGCTAAGCGAAATTAAAAAAAAACGCACGCCAATATGGGTATTATAATAAATTTTGGAAAATATCTATTATTTGAAATAACATTTAGTAAATTTATTAATTTATTAAAACTCCAATTTGTTTGATGAACAGTCTTTATTTGTGCCCTTGTGCCCATATATGAAGGTATTTTAAGCTTTTTTGAAGAGTTTCTTTTTAAAGATACAAATGTATCTATCTATCTATATATCTGTCTATACCTGTAGCAACATAGATTTCTTACTTATAAGGCCCTGTTAACTCGTCAATGTGTTTTGTTAGCAATCTTATACGCGCATTATATGTACATATAAATTGCCTCCTGTGTGTTTTTTTTTTAGAATGCCTCATAAATCCATCACATCATACGTTGGTGTAGGTACTACTTCTTTATCTCAATTCGTGTCTAGGAAAATGAGAATTTCACCAATGTATGAACTAATGGAGTTATTGAGGAATAACTGTGATTCACGTTTGGATCCGTCATTTCAGCTTCAAGGAAAAACTACAAAAGAAAAAGTTATCAGACGTTGCCTTGCCATACCCTTAAACCAGTGTTTTTTCAAGTTACTTACTCGAAAGGAAAAAAAATGATTAAAAAAGCAAACAAATGCAACAAAAAACTAATTGTTGCGGGTGAGCTGGAGAAAAAGTTGATATCATAAAATTCGTGTCAAACCAAACACGATCTTATGTCATTTTGAATTCAGAATCAATGACGCAGTGGATAAAGTGCTTGATTGCTTACTTAGACGCGTGGGTTCGATCCCCACGCTAGGCGCATTCTTTCCTATACCTCCAATTTTAATTGGTTGCTGTCCATGAGTTAAAATGAAATAGTCAATACCTGGTTCTCAAATCCACTGTGCCAACAAAAAAATCTTTCCTATCATTCTCTTTCTTCTAACTAGTGCCGTGCAATTCAGGTTGCATTTAAAAGACCTTAGGTCTTACAGGCATATAGTTAAATTAAAACAAAAACAAAACAAACAAAGAATCAAGTTGACCGTTGGCCGACTAGTGAATATTAAAGTCGATATAATTGTTTTTTTTTTTTATTTTTTGTTGCGACGTTAATATTTTTCACCAAAACACGACTATTTACCCTAATTACGAGATTCTTCAAAATGCTTTCTGTCCATATTTTATATAACTAATTTTTAATTAGCCTCTACTTCAACTCGATCTTTGAATAGCATGTAAACGAAGTTCATAAATTACTTACTAGTTTAATAACGAATGCTAACTTTTTTGCAAGGAAGCATTACTTAACGCTTAGAACCACTTCTATAGGCGGTGGTCAATTTTATGAAAATACTTAAATTTTCAAATGAAATTCCGCCATTGACGTCTGAGTGGATTTCATCAGAAGTTGGTAATAAAAACTTATAGGCAAGAAAAAAAAACATATTTAACAGAGAACGTTTAAATAGAAAATATGAATAAATTTAAGCCAGTACCAGTATTGGCTTAATCAATATACCATTCCCCTCAGCTCAAGGAAGGAGAGCTATCGAATTATTGTCTTAACTGCAGACAGAAAAATATATTTGAGAGTGGCAACCATGGTTAAAATTTTATTGTTTGTTCATACTTCATTTTTTGTATACACGTTTTTTCTTCCGTCGCGTCACCCGCAAAGAAAACAAACACAGTTCATACATACATACGTCCACGAAACAAATTCTTTCCCAATTTTTCAGTTCTAGTTCCTCGATCTTTCCATTTCATTTACTCATTCATTAAGTAAAAAAGAAAACATCTAAGCTCCTTCAGCTTCAGCTTAGTTGACTGAACGAAACAGAAACACATAAAAAAATCAAACCCATTCAACATAAAACATTAACTGTTGCGGCTGAGGTGGAGACAAAATTGAGAAAGAAAAAGACAGATAAAGAAAGTGAACCGTGTTGCTCGGTATAAAGGAAGACATTGTTCGTACTTTCTTGAGTTGTGTTAATTAGATTTACAAAAATAAGCTAAATTTCGCAAATTTCTTTGCTTCGGCGCCTGCTCGCCTGGTAAGCCATACAATTTTCTTCAAAAATTCCTTAAACCACAGACACCATTTTGTTTGTATTTTTTGTATTATTTTTCCAATTTCACCAGCCGGCAAGGATTTGATTATAAATAATATATGAAATAAAATAATTTACCAGCGAAAGCAGTAGGTATGCCATAATTATGGTTGCTTTTAAATTTCGTAAAATTTACTCCTACATTGTTGGTGGTGTGTGTATTCAATGAAAAAAATCAAAGATCGCCACCTTACTTTCTCGAAAGGAAAAAAATGATTAGAAAAGCAAACACATGCAACAAAAAACTAATTGTTGCGGGTGAGCTGGAGAAAAATTTGAGATAGAAAATGAGACAGACTAAGTTAACCGAGTTGCTTGGTATAAGTAAGACAGGCTTAGTGTGAGTAGGATTTGTGAAAACATACGAAATTTATTATATTCTTTCACCGTCTGCTCGCCTGTTAAACCAGTTTGAAAATTGTATTTTTGCATGCGCTGTTGTTTTCTAAATAATTATTATTTAATCTTGAACGCCTTAATGTTGTTTCTTTTATATGTATTCAAACAAGCGCGAAGGGAAGGTGAGGTCATGTTCGACATTTTATCTTTCTGAATCGTGGAATTTGGAAATTTGAAGTTGTGGAAATAAGGCTACTTGTATTAATTGTATTAAAATTCATAAATTTTCCAATATTGTAATTTGTAAGAGATCAACTGACTGAGGTACTAATTTTAAGCCTTGCCATAGGGTTCAATTCTAAGGAGCTAATTGACAATTCAGTCAGTCCAATAGCCTTTCTTTTGAATCTCTTAAATTTCTATATTTGTTATTTATGTATACTTTTCATCGTACTTTTCAACGTTTTCTGAGGTCAGAAAAGTAAGCCACAAAAACGGATATCTAATCATCATAGTCTGAAGATTTCGATACCGCTAGCTAAAGAATAAAATCCTGTTCAGCAAGTGGACCACAATTTATATTATGCAATTCAAACAGAACGAGCATACCTACTTTCGGGAATTCCTCCAAAAATTTAGTAAGCTAAATTGGTAGTTAAATGTTCCTTTTGAAAAAAGGATGAATGGGACACTAACATATTATTCAACCTTTCAGTACACACTTTCTTAAATGTACTCAAGTAATTTCTAGCTCTTGGTTTATGGCTTAATAATCCGAGACTAGTCTCGGTCCCGTCTTGGTCTCGGCCTCGTGTCGTCGAGAGAAGGCTTCTTTAAAAGCACCCGAGACTAAGGTCCTTTTATAACTAGAAATATTTTAGGCGTACTTAAAACTCGCCTTAAGATTTTAACTCAGCAGATTATGATAGTTGCAAAAATGGTTCCCCATTAAGTTATATAGTGAAAATATCAAAATAATTATTGCCTCAGCCATCATGGTCGAACTGATTAAAATTACCCTAAGTTCGTTGGATTCAACTATTGGATCAAGGCTGAAACAAGTTTAAATATGTGAACAACTGCCCACGTATGTAAATTGTTAAAATTGGTAGACAATTGCTTTATTCTTCATCAGTTAAAAAAAATAGCACTTTGGTCAGCCTGTCTCTACAAATATTCCTATACATGAAAACCAACAAAAAAACAATCATTCACATTTTAAGCACATTGAACTTTGTAT
Source organism: Philhelius pedissequus (assembly GCA_910595825.1). Lineage (NCBI taxonomy): Eukaryota > Metazoa > Arthropoda > Insecta > Diptera > Syrphidae > Philhelius > Philhelius pedissequus. The sequence goes on along the minus strand of OU343161.1, from coordinate 243,121,554 downwards.
GAGAAAAGTGCAACACAACTCAGCAATCCATCACTATGAAATGTATGTATACACTCGTATTAATATATAGAATGCATTGACACATCTCACGATTCCTTCACCTATACATTTTCCGAATTCCCCGTATCGAACAAAGTTGAGCTTTCAACAAGACTCAACATGCACATTATTTAACAAAATGGCTCTTCGAAACTTCTCTAATATTATTTGCTTTCTCTCTCTCTTTACTGCTCACCGCTCAGTTATTATCAATCAGTTTAAAAGTGAAGTTCGTGGGCTGGTCGATTTGTTCTGTGATCGTCTCGAAAGAAAAATTAATTTTCGTAGTAAATTTTAAATATTCGGGAAAAAGTTTTGAAATAAATATTATTTAATCTGTGCGGAACATTTTTCTAGCAAAAAAAAAACTATTTTTTCTTTAATAAGTGTTTTTTTTTTCAATTTGTCGTTTCTCCTAATTTGATTTTCATAATGGCGTCGTTTTTCGTTGTTCGTTGTTCTTGTCGTCGAGTAATGGTTTGTGTCGTTGAATTCAAGCTCGTGTTTTTTCATGATCGGACATGTTTTTTCATGATCGGACGTGTTTTTTTTTTAATTTCAATAATTCAGTGTTAAATTAAAAAGAAATTGTTTTTAAACATTAAATCTATTATTTTTTCGTTTTCGATATATATGTACATAAAATTTATTTCAGTGTTGCGAACAATTGTAATTAAAAAAAAAAAATATTTAAAAGTGCTTATGGATGTATTTTACATGAAGAAAATGGTACGTAGTTTAAGCTTTCAATATTCATGTGTGGTAAGTTATTTTTTGACATCGTATTGTAACCATTATATACATATGTATACATTTTAATTTATTCACAACACAAACCACATGGGTTTCGTCAAAAAGCCTTCAAATGCTCTTATAGGGTTCACATTCACACTGCGCATTATTCCATGTATTTGTTTGACATATCTATTAATTGTTATGACAACTGGCTTCAGCTGTATTTATTCATAGAATATTTAAATTTGTTTTCAAATTAAAGAAATTATTATTATTTATTTTGTCATAGGTTTGTAAGCACAAAATTGAGTTTTGAATATTTCGTCGATTTTTTAATTCTGAATTGGGTACGTTTGTTTAGTTTCGTTTCTCGCGGTGTAGCATCTTCATGATCTCATTTCAATGTGTATGGCAACGAAAGAAAACCAATTTTAGTTTAATTCAGCCAACCATCAAGAAGCAAAGAAAATGCAAACGAATACAGCAGAATATAATCAAGCGAAAAGTAATGAATTCTCAAAAGATTTGCAATCATTTTCTGGCTATAGAGTGAATGGGAACAAATGATTGCAATCTTTCGAATGACAAATAAATGGAGATTTCAGAATTTGAAGTCGCAATCTCAAATTGATGTCAATAAATACAATATTTTTATATTGAATTCAATGATTTTTTAAAATTGAATTTGTAGAATATTGCATTCTTTTTTAAATCCGGAAATTATTATTTTTGCACTTAATTTAGGCGCTGGGAGATAACTCCGCTGACATAAGTCCAACATTTTTGTTTTTGAATTATGTTCAACTTTGGTGGGACATATGTATGTAGGTCCAAAATCAAATTTAGGAAATATATCCCACCAAAATGGGACATACATACAGTTGCGACATAATAAATAGCACATTTATCCTATGATTCCTGTAACCAAAATTTTTAGTACTTTGTTACACTTTAAAGAACTGTTTGACTTATAAAGTAGTAAGAACAATGATATGTTGGATTTATTAAGAAAAAAAATAATAAATATTGAATTGAAACAAAGAAAAAAAAACGAAATTATGGAAACAAGTGAAGTTATTCTAGGACAAAATAAATAGCACAAGAAAATCAATTAAGTTAACATAACATTTGATCGTCATACAAAGAAAATTATGTGTTAATATTTAGTGAGATACATAACCTTTAATTTTAATCGCAGCGACACACAACGTTTAATAGTTAAAACAAGACTCAAATCGTACAACAGTTACCGAGTACCAGGTTAGCTAAGCTACCTCCCAAAGTTAGTCCAAATTTGAACTAGCGGATGTATCAATTGCTTTATCCAAATCATTCCACAAGTTTTCAATAGGATTGAGATCTAAAGATTGAACTGGTCAATACCATGAACGCGATTTTTACTTGCGATTGCAGGTACTATAAGGCAAGTTATGCATTCGTTGAAAAAAAAAGTTTTGAGATAACAATCAATCATGACATTACGATGATAGCGAAGACGAAAAAAGATGGTCTAAAAATTCTGTATGTCTGTATGTCTGTCTGTCTGTTAGTCTGTCAGTCTGTCAGTCTGTCAGTCTGTCTGTATGTTTGTATAGATACCTACATCCCAAACGGGTGGGCCGAATTGCTTCAAACTTGGTATATAGAGTTTTTTTAGGTATTGTACAGAGGGGAAATTGAATTTTTTTTTAGCTCAAAAAATAACGGTACCTGCCATATATAACCTTTAAGTTAAAGCCTATTTTTCTCGGAAACGGCTTTAACGATTTTGATTTTAAAAAATCAGTGCTGCTTTTTAGGTACGACCGGTCAAACGGTTCAAAAAATTTTTTTTTTAAATGTCTAAAAACGGTACTTTCCATAGTACCGTTTTTTGCTTTCGACTATCTCATAAATGACCTAACCGATTCTTTCGAAATTTCACATATGTAGGTTTAGGTTGCCCAATTTAGACTGCGTACCAATATTTTTAATTCATGTTTTGAAAACTGCTCTTTAATTTTTTTTCACAAATTATAAGTTCATATATGTATGTATTTGCTGAACACCTATAAATTGGCGTTATTGAATTTTTTTTGAAAAATGTTTTCAAAAAGTTAAAAAAAAACTTTTTTCTCAAAAACCGCTCCACAGATTTTTAAAATTTTTTTCTCATAAATTCAAATTTATCCAAGAAATAAAATGGCGTACATTTTTTTAGCTCAAATTAGTTTAAGTCAGAAATTTGAATTATTTTTTCTTTGATTAAGCCGATTTAATCATTTGTTTTTAAGTTTATATTATTAAATATTTAAGATTCTCATATTTAAAAAAAATTGAAGAAATTTTGCATATATAAAAAATTAAGTAAAAAACGACTTTAAAAATATATTTAGATTTTTAATAGAAATCTTTTGTATACGATGTGATCGAACATAAGAGCAAGTTCTTGCGATCCAGTCGTGGATTTTATTTTTATTTCAATTCAATTGTTGCACAATATGGATACAAAAAATGAAAACAGACGACTTTGACGTTCAAGTATATGAATGTGAGAGTGCTTCTGGATTCGATTCTTATTTGAAATCCAGAAGCAAAATTCTCTTATTTTCAGAATCAAAACTGTCATTTTTTTCCCAAGTGACAAGATTCCAGAAGGCTTTCAGATCCGAATTGCCAAATAAAAACGACATAAGTGTTTTGCTGTGTTGTTTACAAATGAGCATAATGGGGAAGTTTCACAAAACCAATTCGTGCATCCCTGCGTTCAGAAGATATCCAAATATATTTAATCAGATTATTCGATAACTCGTATCAAATAGCTCTCAAATTCCTCTAACGATACTGAGTTTGTATAATTTGGAAAAGAAACTATCAAGTTACTTTCCAAATAAAAGTTTCATTTTGTATAATGGGAATCTTGAGCTATGGTCTATTGCTAATAGGTTGCTGTAAGCATTTTCTTATTGTCTGAATTTCCATTTAGAACTTGAAAATCAGAGTTAGTACCTTTTTTCTAAAAATCCAAAGACTCCATAATTTTGTATAATAATTTCGTAAAACTCATTTAGTTCTTTACAAAATAGAGTATTTTCCGTTTTTTTAAGAGAAACATCAATCCATCAATAAAAATTTGACAATTTCTGAAATATTCGCAATGTATTTCTTGCAAATTTCGGCGACAATCTCTAAAATATCACCCTTTTTCGCAGATGAAATTAAATCTGAAAATTTGCAATTTTTGGTTTAAAAAATTGAGATTTTTTAGGAGAAATCTTAATAATCTTTCAATAGAATTCAACAGTTTATGTCTTGCAGGTCTTATAAGAGGTCTATCGATAACACACACTCACGTAAGTACTGTTAATGAGTGCTTATTTATTACATACGGAATAATAGATATGCACTGACGTACTCCTTAAATGCTTGTTGCTATTACAATTTAAGAGCTTTGGTAGGGGGCGCTGCTCAAGTTTTAGTTAGTTAATTTTTAGACAATTTGACACTTCTACAGCAGCTGACACAAATCCTCTCAAGCATCTTTTATTAAAAAAATCTTTGATCTGGCAGTTTCGCACTTATAAGCTAACTTTTACTGAAAGTCGAAGAGCGCCCCCTATTATTAATAAAATAAATAAAATTTATTTCGCCTAGTTCGTCGTATTAGTAGTTTTTATTTCCTGTACGTAAATAGGTGTGAAACAATTTTTTTGAGATAGAACATATACTTGACCACAATTTATTGATTTTTGACTGCTCTCAGCTAACATTTCCGAATCATTCACAAATATATTCGAATTTTTTGGTATCCGAGAAAACTTATCTAATAAATGGGTGAACGTGGCCGTTGACAGAAAGAAGCACTCTACGAACAGACTTCGAGATTCAAGAAAGTCATCGGAACTACCAATTAAACAACATAATATTATTCGATACTCAAATATATCTAACAAGTCTATCAAAAGCAGACTTTTACTTTAATCGAAAGCAAAATTAATGTGTGTAAATTCTGCTTTGGCGCGCATAGCTTTTGCCAAAAAACACGGTTAATATAAACAGCTTTATTTGCCGAACGTCAAATATCCAAACTACAACAACACGGGGGTGGCCGTGGCGCGATAGTTGTGTGCTCGCCTGCCAACCTCGTGGTTGCTGGTTCGGTTCCTGCCATTGTCTATGTCTTCTTATATTCCATTAAAAACCAATTCTAAAAATTGTCATAAAATAAGTTGCTGCTTTGGTCATTACATGCTGTTTAGGCAGAACACTAACAACATGTGATTGAGTAAACTAGCATGCCCATACAATATGACAACGAAATAAATAAAATAATGCGAATTATAAGGGACATAAATAAATAAGACACGGTAATTCTCTCCGCATTAGTTCAGCCGCCATCCCTGGAGATAAATCTGAGACAACAACCAGCTCTTGTCTCAGAACATCGCGCCACACATCTTTCCTATCCTTCTTTCTCTTCTTCCACCGGGTGCCCGCGCTGTGTTAAGAAAAACATATAAAGGCTATTCATAATCCCTTGAGCGCGTGCAAAGTTATACAAAAAAAAAAAAAACATTCAGAAAGCCAAAATGCGAACGCGACATCACCTCACCTCCCCTTTTTATTTTCGATACATATAAAAGAAACACCAAGGCGTTCAATATTTAGCAATAATGAAAAATAAGATTTTTCACGTATGCCTCTACATAAAAAACAGCACATGATACAAATTCCAAACTGGTTTACCACTTTTTAAAATGTTTTACCCGTTTCTACTAAGAATACGATGTAATCGAACATAACAGCAAGTACGTGCGATCCAGTCGTAAAATTTTCTTTGATACACAGTGTCAATTATCGCTGAAATATTATATGGTGTCCAAATTTGTTTTTAAACATAAATTACTGATGTGTTCAATCAAATGTGATCTCAAAACGAAATTTGATTTATATCTTGCATCTGTCACTTGCGTGTGAAATTTTTGTAAAGTAGTTTCCTTTATTTTTGACAACTTAAAAAAGTGAAATAGAGCTTTCCGCTTTGAATAGTAGCATATTTGCATTCTTTTGTTATAGCTAGTAAAGAAACGCGATTTTTCACAACTGTCGAATTTACAGTGTTGCCAAATTCTTATCAAATTCAAATTTGGACGTCTTTTCGGAATAAAAACTTCCAGATTTCCAGAAGCTAGGAACATTTTAAAATTTATTTGAAATCCACTTCGTGTCAATTATTTTATAAAATTAAAAAAAATAAACAATGTTACTGTTGAAATTCACCCTATCACTTAGGCAATTTACTCCCATGTTATCCATTCACTAAAGAAGAAGTATTAATGTGATGAAATACCGCGGGTATGTCTTAACAACATACATACCTTCAATGCATATATCTTCCACAAAATATAAAATACATCCCCGCATGAATACCATCAAAGTGGCAACATCTGTCCTTCAGCAACAGGGGGAACGGCACAGAGCGGCATGCATCGAGCGAAACCGCGGAAACAGAAGCCAAATTTCCCCGTGCAATCGTCTAGCTCTGCTTCACTTTATATGAGTGAGATGTGCCTATACGAATACAAGTGGCTGTGTAGACTGTAGTTAGAAAATTCTCTTGAAATCAAGAATTTTTATACAAAATTATGGAAATTCATCTTGTTCTCTTGTAAATATTTTAATTTCCATCGTTGATTTGTTGTTTGTTATAAATTTTACAAAACGTAAAACATTGTGTTTAGCATTCCAGAGCGCGAGATCGCTCTGAATATAGCTCATTGCTGTGCTATGGCTGTATGAAGATGAGCAAGATGAAGACGATGATGATGATTGTGATGATAATGATGATGGGGGTGCTAACGAGAGGGCGCCTCCGGGTGAGTCTTAAATGGTACAATGACAGATTTATCAGCTCCTATAAGACAGATGCAGAGCTAGGTTTCCTCCTTAAATCTCAATGTGGGGATTCGAATCATGATTGGAATTGTTGGTGAGAGAGGAAAAACAATATACTACCAACAGTTGGGTGGGATCGTGGTGGTGATTGAGAAACAGAGCTGCGATACTTCAGCGTTTTTGAATAATTGATGAGAATGAAAGAATTATAGATATAAATTGAATAAATTTAGAATTTATAAATAAAGAAAGGAGATAAGTATGATATACACAAATTATAGTGCCTACACTGGTCTTCAAGAATTTGCAATATTTTAAATATAATTTTTTGTCAAAAATATAAATTAAATCACGTATGGTGGATTTTCTTTATATCTACTCATTGTCATTATTTTTTTTTTAAATAATTTAGGGCCTACAAACTGTAAAATGATAACAAGATTATTACTCTACTTTATCTCTACCTTATGGCATCCTTAACTAAAATCCCTTTTTGCCAACAGGACTACAAATTGAAAATGAGAAGAAAAAACAAGAAGCTGATATGAAGCGACTACAATATTGTACGCCAACTTTGTGCAAAGTTAAACACCATCCATCCCTATCCCTCGTTCTGTTTCTTTGTGGTCGTTCGGCGCGCGAAAAACTTAATTCCAATTTATTAATTTGACAATATCGCGTACTCCCGTTCCAGGAGTCAAAACCAATGATGTCGAAAGTACTTTTATAGTACTAATCAATAACAGTAGTAAATTGTTGCCAACTAGGTACTTTATAGACACTAAAATATTAAATGTTTGGCTGAAGTATCGGTTGGAAAAAATCTTTTTAAAGCAAATTTCTTTAGACAATTTATTTAACAAAAAATCTAGTACGTTAAGCAAACTATTGAATCAAAGAGATTATATTTAAAAAGTAAAATTTACGACTACTGTTCGGTATTCTTGATTTACTCCTTTCAAAGGGCTCGGAAAAACCAGTTAAATTTAATAATACAAATTTTAATAATTTTAACTATATGCCTGTAAGACCTAAGGTCTTTTAAATGCAACCTGAATTGCACGACAGTAGTTACAAGGAATAGAAAGATGGGAAAGAATTTTTTGATGGCACAGTGTATCTCAGAATTAGGTATTTACTATCTCATTTTAACCCAAGGGGGGCCTCCAATTAAAATTCGAGGAATAAAAAATATCTTTAGTTTTTTTTTCTCTTTTTTCAAAAAACTTGGGACTGACTTGTTTAAAATTGTGATCTCTAGACTTATTGAGTTCGAATTTGTTTCGACACAAACATAATGCAACATACGACTAATGCTATCCGAAAAATAATTTGAGAAGCAGGGTAACATGCGAAACGCCATTGTGAAACGCTACACATTTTCAAATTTGTTCTTCCTTTTTTCAACACTCAGGCTGATATAGTTTCCTTGTAAAATTGCATTTTCGCTCAATAGAAATCAGACTGAATGACGACAAGCAGTTTCGATGAAGCGTGAAAAATTGAAGAATATGAGAACAGTTTATTTGCGAGAAGCGACAACTTTTTCCAAACGCACATTAAATTTTTCTTTTCAAATTGATAATGCTGCGGGTTAAGGACAAACAATTTCAGACTCGTTTTCCTATTTTTAATAAAAAACAATTCTCTAGCAAGTCAGCAGTTCACTTTAAAAAATTGATATGGTATGTCCTTCAATTTTTTCTGTTAAAATAGCATATTTTCCTTGAAACTTCAACAAGTAAACTTTTTAAAATCAATACGCTAATCTGGTAAAATTAACATGTTATCTTGATATTCAAATAAAAGAATGGTGGAAAAAGAGGAACGTAAAGCTTCCGCTTTCGAACTAAAAAAAAAAGAATAAATTGCAAACGACAGCACTGGTGCCACGAAGACTACTTCTACTTGGTGCAGCAGCCGGTGAACTTAACTCTCATATTTATGCAGTCAAGATATTGGACCTCTATTTGTGGATAAAACTTCTGTGTGGACTTTTTCTTATATTCCATTTTTTTTGTTTGTTGTTATACTCTTATAGACTCTTTCGTTATGATATAAGTTTATACAATCGCCACATAGCATCGTTTTCTCGTGACGCTTAAATTAGGCATGACCAACCAAGATGGAGTAATAAGCACCTTTCTGCCGGATAATGCAGATGATGGTGATGATGATGATTATATGGTGGTATAGTGGTGCGGGGGATGATGTTCGACGAGGTGGCTCTAAATCTGTATATGGTAAATATGAAGGAGTTTATGGAGATGATTTTCGCATCTAGAGCGCTCCGAACTAAATTAACTTTTAGCCTTAAGTTTTTTTTTTTCTTGTTTTTCTTTTGAGGTTGCCTGGAAGCTTCCTATAGTATTTCGAGATGGAAAATGATGTTATGATCTCCAAACGCAAAAAAATAAGCAAACTGATTATCTCGCTGAAATGTTGGCTGCGAGAGTGGATTTAATAATTTCCATTTGGGAGGCTTTCGTTTTGCATATTGGCACAAGGGGATGAAAAGTTTGTCGTCGTTACGATGTTGTTTTCGAGAGTTTTTCGTATTAATACAAAGTTTTTTGTTTTTCTATTCTAATCTGGAATTTAATGAATTTGAGGAATAATTTGCGAAAGTTTTTTTTTTTGTGTTGTTTTAAGGATATTTATATTTTCAAAAAAAAATGATGGTTTAAATTTTCAAGCTTTTCAAATTATTTACATACAATCCTTACCCTAGGGTATACTTCTGATAACTCGCACCTAACATAAAAAATTATGGAACTAAGAAATGAGTTTTTTTTTTGTCCATAAGTAGAGAAAGGAAATAATCCCAAAAGACTGTCCAGGATCGGCTTACCAAAAAGCATTCTGCGTTTGTTAAGAAAATATTAAATGCACCTACGGTTTTAACGGTCCAAGTACATTTAATTTGTTGATCTGAAAAAAAAATTGTTCTATTGTATGCTTTTAGTTAAGTATGCAGGATTCAGTGAATTGAAGGTCTGACCCTTAGAAATCTAATTATATATCAGTTTGAGTCAACATTTTAATATCTAAAGTAAATTTACGTAAAATAGTCTCAGACATGTATTTCATTTCTTATAAAATTATTACCTAAATAACTAAGGCGGTAGTACTCCTTGCAGACGCAAAAGGCACCAATACTAAGGGACTGAGAGTGAGCCTGCTAAGGCACAATTAGGGCTCTGAATACTGTAGCAAAATGCGAAATTCCTATCTAATTTTGCTATTCTCTTTTGTATTTCTTTGTCTTCGTTTTTTTAATCGAAAATGGTTCGTTCAATACTTGTAAAAGCAGACGACCAATTTCCATGAAATAGTGACATTCTCTTATCATATTCGTGGTCAAAAGGTAATGTGAATTTTAAGATTGCAAAAAAAAAATTCTGTCAATAATTTGGATAAGCGGCAGTTGGTTTTTCATTGGGTCAAAATGTTTGTCGTGAAAGATGGCTGGTTAAGGAAATGTTTACCTCCGTTACAACTCTTAGTAGTCGTAAGTAGCAAGTTCAAAGAATTGAATACTATTTGGACTGTAAAACTAAGCATTAAGAAAAGTTAATTGCCACACTTTTTTCAATAAGTCAAACTGGCTCTTATGGTCTTTTCCAGAAGACATCTCAGAAACTTCCCTCTAACTGCTCGGTTACTTCCCTCAAGAACACCACATCCTGGTATAGCCATATACAAAGGAAAATTTTGAGAATCACTTCCGAGGTTGTCGGGCCTCGGGTTTTAAGGAACTCATACGGAAGTGACAGTTTCAAAGCCGGGTTTTTCCGCCGGAAGCTGTGTATTTTCTGATAAGACAAAAGACTGGAGCTTCAGGGGCATGTTCGTTTTTAGTGTATGTAGGCACTAGACATCTTGATAACTGCCTCTCTAAGGGTCGGCCCTCTAGGTGGATCATCGTGGTTGCTCCCAAATGCGGGAACGAATGGTTCGCAAGGCTCTGCTTAACTCATATGAGCCTTCTGTTAGATAGATCTCGCCCCATAACATGGGGTAATTAATTGCCTTAACATTCGATAGAAGTTGTGCTGCGGTATGTCTTTTATGACCAGGGGCGCTTGGCATTATTTTTTTGACCCCTGCAGTGTGGCTAAGCCCACCGTCGTTCTATTATGGCAAGTTATTACTTTAAAAGGAGTCGTTAAGGTAATTTTATTTTAAAACGAAGATCAATTTGATTTTTAATACAGCACTGATCTTCGAGTTCTTTTGAGGAGATTGAATGGAAATTTTCATATTATTTTAAAGTAATTTTAATTTTGAAAGGATTTCATGTTAATTCAATATTAGAATCATTTTGATTTAACAATGGGCATTTTAATTCAATTGGGTCCCTGTTATCATGTGAAAATATTGTTGGTTTGTGTCAAAAGAAAATCATTTTAAATCAACTAGAAACACTATTGTAGCAAAATTATAGCAACAAAAATAATTGTACATTATTTATGTTTTTTGAGGTATTTAAGATGAACTACTAGTTTCGATCATATTAGGGATTTTTATAGCATTTTTATAACATATAAAACAAACAAATATGCCATAAAAGGCCAGCAAATTTGAGTAGGGTCAGTAAAAATTTTTTTCTAGGAATTTACCAACAATTTCTGCGAGGCGAACGATCTCTAAGCAATTCCCGAAAATGGTTGAATCAACTGTTTATATGTATATTAATTTTTTAAACTGTTGAATATTTTTTTTGTTATTTGAGGTTGTCATTTTCCAATTGCCCGTACTTAACCCCACAGACGGATCACTACGATTGATTGGGAATGCATTATTCCTTCCTATTATCTATTTACATAGTTATTTATATAAAATATTAATCGGAATTTAAGACCAGAAGACTAGGTGATGGCTAAAAATACCATCAAATCCTAACGTTCCTACTTCTCCCAGCACATCGTCCTTTAAATTTGCAAACTCCAATGAATAACATCACAGCACCGTTCTCAAGCCATATGAACTTTATGGCCCCACATTCAATTTTCATTTAAAAAAATATATGATCTCATACACAGTAGCACCGTCATATGTGCGAAAATCTATACTACACCTCCCAAAAGCGTGGTCAAATGTGACTTTTGGCGCTTCCACCTCTAGATGAAAACATAGAAAATTAACCGACCAACATTGCCACTAAATTTGACCTAAACTCAAAATCGGTAGAAAAAAATCCAAAACCATAAATTTATGATTTACAAATCTGCCAGCGTTACCTTTGGCGGATGTGGCAGCCATAGTGGTGGCGATGGCGGCCCGGTGGACACCAAACACACATCAAAAAAGAAAAAAAAAACAAACACACACAAACAACAAACAAACAGCCGTCCAACATTCAATTTATTTGGGACAAAAACTCTCGGCGGCATAATTGTTTCAAAATATAATTATTATTAATTATTATGGACATGAGTGGAATGGGTGGAGGGGTGGTGCGCGACAGCAGACATATTACACTGATGGTGGGTGTGTCATAGTAGTATAGTCGCGGTTCCAGTTTTTCAATCGCGTCGTCCTGATTCAGAACAAAAAAAAAACTCAAAATCCCCCACCCAGCACAGCACCATGCAGCCGAGCCAACGTTGTAGGTATAGTTAGTTACCTATCGACACAGCTATACAAATGGGACAAAAAAGTGACACTAGGATACCTACTCTATAGGATGTAGAATTATGATTATGACAAAACATGAATTTGTGGGTCCTGGCGATGAGGTTTTGTGTGTGTCTGGTTTAATCGCATAACATGTTAATGAAGTGGAAAATTTATGACCCAACTATAATACACGCCGAAACACTGTTCCATCGATGTTATAGCAAATGCTGCACGCTGCATATTCCAAAAAATAATAGCCATAGTTAGTATGTATTATGTATGATGCGATGGACTCGGACTATTGGCCAAAATCACCTCAATCTGGGACATTGGGTACATTAAAATATTTATATGAAATAATTAAGTACCTGTAATAATTAATATTAGTTGCAACCGGAGATGTTACACGGTATGTTCTGATGTAACGAACGATAATAATAATTTTCAATAATTGCAATCACAAATATTGCTAATGAAGGTGCATTTAGCTAATTTACCTTACCCACCCATAAAACTATAAGAAGGGAAATTTTGTAAATTTAATTTTAATTTATCTGATTTAAATTTAAAATTTAAAAAAAATCCTTAAAAACTGTTATTTCAGTTCTTGAGATACAAAGCTTCGCGTAAATTCATTAAAAAATAAAAATTCAGTCAAATGAAGCATTTCTGAAAAAAATGACAATTTGACACAGTGGGGTAAAGTAATCAAGTAAAATCCCGGTTTTCAAAAATCTCTAAAAAGTTCTACAATCCCTTCTTTTACAATACTGTTTTTTTTACTTGTGATATATCCATTTTGCGGTTTCAAAAGTAAACGTAAATAAAACCCATATAAAATATTTTTTTTCATGATATTTCTTTTTATTATAAAGTTTAAACGTTGACAATATGTGTGAAACACTACATCATTTAAATGACTACTGCGCGAATTGTTGCAAGCATAGATTCTTTTGAGGTAATTTTCGACCACTTTTTGACAGTTATTGGTCGGTATCCCAGCCATAACTTGACGAATGTTGGTTTTCAAGTGCTCAAGAGTTAAAGGTTTTTCTTTCGCGTAGCTTGACTTACTTACGTACTTGAGGATTCTCAGAACCCCAAATACGACAATTTTGTTTATTAACATACCCACCGAGTGAGAAATGTGCTTCGTCGCCGTCCACCGCCTGTTGTTCAAGCACCCGTTCGACGTATCTACGACGTTGTGAATGGTCAGCTGGCTTACGTTGTTGTGTGAGCTGAACTTTATATGGATATAGGTATAGATCCAAATGCAAAATACGCCATAATGTGACGAAAGACAGTCTTAATTCCTGAGAACGACGAGGAATCGACACATTCGGGTCCTTGGCAACATTTTCATTTACATCACCGATATTTTCAGTGGTACGAGCGAAACGATGATGCACAGTCCTTACAATATCTGTAACCAATCCAGTCTCTTCAAATTTCTTCACAATGTTGCCAATTGCTTGCGTAGTTGGACGATTATGTAAACCATAATCTCTTCTTAAAGCACGATATGTGGCTGTGGCAGAATCACCATTTTTGTAGTAGGTTTTAACAATTTGTATGCCCTGTGCGATAGTTAGGCGATCCATTTTCATAAATGTCAGACTTTCAACTGAAAAAAAAAATTGCTTTAACAGCTTAGTTTGACAGATGTCGAATACCAGCCCTATAATTTTGAAACCGCAAAATGGATAACCCCTTACATTTAAATTTGGACTGAAACTTTGTGCAAAATAAAATAAATTAAAAAACTTCTCGCTATACAATAATGTATAGCGTGTCTTTATACGATTAGTTGTTCACGTTGTTTAAAAAAAAAAATAAAGGCACGTACTTGCTCTCATGTTCGATCACATCGTATGGAAAATATTTGTAATAGAAACGGCAAATATTATATTTTAATTTTTTATTTATTTTATATTTTATTTACTTAATTTTTTTATCCAACATTTCTCTTCTTTTTTTTTGTTTAAAAAATTTGGTATTGCAATCTTAAATATTTAATAATATAAACTTAAAAACTAAATTAAATTAATTAAAAAAAAATGACCCACCCGTTATCGAAATATTAAATTTTCAATTTTTTTTTTTCAAAAACCCAAACAAATATTTTTCGAAAATTTTGGTATGCAGCATTCTTTATAATTTGCAGGGCGGGAATTTTGATCGAAATCCGTGAAGCCGTTTATGAGAAAGTCGAAAATCGTAAAAAATGCTTGTATGGCAGGTACCGTTAATAACAAAATTATGTAAAAAAAATGAGCAATATGTATACTCACTAAGTTTTATCAAAATCTTTAGAGCCGTTTTCGAGATTAAAAATATAATTTATGGCAAGTAACTACCGTTAAAAGCAATTCCAAAATCTATTTGAGACAATCACCTAAAACGCTTAAGTACCAAGTTACTTTGAAAAAAATCACTTCAGCCGTTTAGGCCTTAGATAGTTCTACAGACAGACCGACAGATAGAAGGAATTGTTGGACTTCGTAATGTCCAGTTTGATCAAAATCTCGTGTTTGATTTTTGTCCGGATTCAAAACTTGACTAGTGACTAGTGACTAGTGACCGGTGACTAGTGACTAGTGAATAGTGACTGTAGTACCTATATCGCAAGTAAAAACATTTTTTTTCTGTGTCGAGTATTTTTTTTTAAAACTGCCCCTTCTAAACGGGGTGATTAGAGTACCTTTCCACCTTATGCGAATCACCCTGTATGTACATAAGTTACCTGCATGATGAAATTTTGCATTTGGCTAAAAAAACGAACTCGAGATTTTGATTAAACTTGACACTACGATTTGAGAGAGTACGAAAAAGTGGATACCGCAATTCTGCCTGTCTATCTGTAGGTCTAAACTGCTTAAGTGATTTTCTGCAAACTTGATTGTATCGATTTGTTTTTTTTTTTATTCTTTTCCTAGCCCTAAACGTAACGTTACTTGTTATACAATTTAATGGTAAACCTCAATTTTCTCAAGACCGGCTTTAACGATTTTGATAAACGAAAAGTGTATCTGCTGTAAAAGGTATACTTAGTCCATAATTTGGTCTAAAAAATGTTTACTTTTCAATTTTTATTGTTATTTACGATATCTGCCATAGAATCGTTTTGTTTTTTTGGGTTTTAACCGATTCAACGGACTTCAATCAAAATGTTTTTACACGTCCTTCGAATTATAAATAACATTTTTGTGGGATTTTAAAAAAAATATGTATTTTTTAAAAATCAATACCTATTCAAAAAAAAAGTTGTTTTTTTGTTTTGGAATTATGTTTTTAAATTTATATTATTATTTATATTCTAAAAAAAAATTAAGGAAATTTTGTACATCAAAAATTAATTAAATAACGACTTTAAGAAAAAATGTTGCGGTTCTTACTAAAAATCTTGTGTTTACGATGTGATCGAACATGAAAGCAAGTATACGTGCGAGCCAGTCGTGTATTTTATATTAATAATTACTCTGCACAACATTTTTTTGAATAAAGTTTTCAGTACAAACATGTTAGAATCAGTGATTTCTTCTGTCAAAAAATCTCCGTTAGCAATGTCATCGTCGTTTTTGAAGACCTGTATACCATTGATGACGCCAGACTGCAATCCACCCCTAGCAATTACTTTCTACAGATACATTTAAAACCAATTGGAGCTGGACCTTGAGTGTATTAGCATTATCCCAAATTCTTAATGCAAAAGTATCTTTTACATAATATTGTGTATCTGAGTACCTTATATCCACATATTTATCACTCATGTTGCACTCAAGGATATGAACCCAAATCTCACACTTTAGTGTCGGAATTTTTTTGCTGCCATTTCTTGGCACAGGATTAAGCTACTGGCAAGTAAAGTGTGAAACTTTTAACACCCAAACAAGAAAAAAACTAAGAAACATTTTGAAACTTGATTTATGTTTATCTTTTTTATTACAAAATTGATTTAAGTAAAACTGTACTAATATATATAGATTTGTGCATGGTGCATCAAGGATTCGTCATATTTAATTTTGAAAAAGTTATTCAATTTTTAGGCAGACGTCCAACTTCAAATGTGAAGTGAGTAAAATCGAAATAAAGTGGATGAAATTATTGGAAAATGAAGCCCTTGACGACATATAATTTCTACCACTTTCTTAGTGGTATTCAAAAATTCAAAAATTCATTCAGACTTCAGGTTGGTTCAGGGATGCACCCCATACCACCTGCTCCTTTACTTAACACCCTCAGCCTTGCCTATACCCTGAGGATCGCCGATATATGATTGGAGCTATGCAGTTCCTGCATTAACCTAGTCTTAAGATATTCTACACGAGTACTAAATTAGAGTCGTAAGTGTTTGCTTTCTTAAGCTATTAAACTAAAAATTGTTCCATTTTTTTAAAAATTATATATTAAATAATATAAAACCCATCAAGCTATTCTTCAATTCAAATGACGAAATGAACAATAAAAAAAAACTCTTTAGTTCAAAGCACGTGAAACCCATAAATATCCAAAAATTCAATTTCTTTTAATCAATTAGTATGTTTTTTATCTTTATTTAATAAATTCATGGCACTTAACCATCAAGCTACCTTCCTATAACAAATGCCTTATGTATGTGTGTTTATTTTTCATCTTAGTTTTATATTTTTTCTGTGCTAATTTTCGAATTTTTGACGAAAATTTATTGTCGTACCAATATAGACGCATCCATTATATACTTGTACATGTATGTATGCATGTATATTTTTGATTTTTGATTTCGTTTCTTGTTTTGAGGAAAAATATTTTTTGTTAATAAATTTATTCACGATGACTACAAATTTTGTTTCTGGTTTGGATTTATTGACATCAGAGCCATCAACGGAACCGATGGTCTGCCCGGTTGACAGTCGTACAAGTGGGCTATTAAAAAAAAAAAAAAAAAAACAATTCAAAAGATAACAGGGGAAATGAGCGGAGCTGCGGGACAGGTCTATTAAATTAAATCCATCTTCACCAACAAACCGAGAAATGAATCAAAAAAATTTCAATTTTTTCGTAATCATTAAACAAAAAAAAACTGGAACCCAAACAAGCTCTTGTCTGCTCTCAATGAGTAACCCACTCAACTCGTGCATGGTGTATCTTTTTGGCTCACCGCATTTTACATACGGATATTATCGGAATCAGCAGCAAACTATATACATATATACATAGATTCGGTTAGGGAAATTTAAGAGTTAATGATAATCATAAATAAGAAATGCTTTATTGTCACAAACGGATATATGCGAGTTTGACAAAATTGGATTCATCATAAATGAATAGTTTGTGGGGCATCAGAGATCTGAAGGAGAAATCGAGATATTTTATTGATATTTGAAGGAAAGGAACTATTTTTTTTTATTTATGCCGATCTGTGATCGTGCGGTTGTAAATTTTTGAGTTAAATTGTTGCTAATGGATTTTCACGAATTTTCATCGTATGTAATGTGTATTTCGAGCGTGATTAACCTAGATGAGGATATTTGATGAATTTTTAGGTCTTATATAATATCTGACAAGGCAATTATATGGCTAGAGAGGCCATTTAAGTTGTGTGGGCTTAACGATCGACTGAACAAGTGCAGAAGTGTTTTTTTTGTAGAGAAAGTGTTGATCATTTTTTTGATGGTGATGCTCGATGCTGTTGTGTAGGTTGGTATGTGTTGTTCAACAGCTTTGGAACGACATGTCAAAATTTGACGAATAAGAATCAGAAAGAACGATAATATAAATATATATATTAACCATCGAAGCAAGTTAAGAAATTTTTCGATCAAAAGCTTTAAACAAAAAACTTTTTCTAGGTCACTGACTTGGCTCCGCTGTTTCTGTATTTTTAAATTATGTTTAAAAATTCCTTATATACCTAGCCAACTTATATACACTACTTTTTTGATTGTCAAACTCTTAGCAGAGTTCTTAAATCCGGAACTTTAGAATGCAGATCGTGTAACCATATGGCCTGGTCGTGTGACAATAATGTGGTCGTTTAGCCGTGTGACCATGTTTCCGTTGCCTACCTACTAAGCGCACCAATCAAATTACACAACTTCTTCTTCTTCAGCACTTCTGCATATTTAATTATTTATAGAATTCTTCTCTTGGACCATTTCTCCCTCGTTTTAAATATTGGCTATAATTATGAATTTTACTTTTGGTCCCTGTGGTCTTCATGTCAGTTTTCTTAAAAAAATAAAAATCCACTATCAATCTTCCTCCTTCCTGCCTCAAAAATATAAATATGGCCATAAGACTAGGAAGTTTTCCTCTTTCAAGAACCCTTAAAAATAAGTAGAGTCACAAAACAGGTGTTAACTATTTCTACGATGATTATGACTTGTTAAGCTTGCACTGCAAATAGCTCATCTCCCATATTCTAGACACCATGACTTCCTTAAATGCACGTCTGCAGCTACTAACCCTGCTGAATTTGTGTCCTTTTTACTGTTCGCATGCTATTTCAAATTGGCTAATCGAATCTTAAAACCCTCTTTGTTAAATTTGATTTCTTCTTACCCAAAGACCAGCAAACTCTTGCCCTTTTTTAGCTTTCTCCGGTCACCCCCAAGGCTGTCACCTGGGACCGCATTTTGTCATTATTACTATAAACGATATTTAAGTAGTCATCAAACATTCTTCAATCGAAATTTTTAAACTTTTGCGATTGTTTTCCGACATGGCAAAAATATTTTCAGATTATTCTGCGTTGTAAAATTATTGTGTACTCATCCCGAACGTGTATTTTAATTTGTTGCGAAACATTGGGGGTGAGAACAAAATTGAACTCTGAAATACTAAAATATTTTTTACCATCCTTCTATCTATCCTTACGATGAGGACACCAACATTTGTAAGACCATTTCTGCAGACATATGATCATTCTTTCATTCAAGAGGATCGTACAAATTTGTCAGTTTAGTGTCTGCTTAGATAGCTTAACATTGCCGTGATAAGACTATATCCAAAGCTCAAAATGTTCACGACCTTTGTATTCTCAAAGCAAATTAAGCACGTGGTGAAAAGATGGTTCGAGGAAAACTTCAACCTCTAACCCATACGTTACCCGTTCCTTTAAGGTAGATACTACTTGTTCGCCTACTTCTTCAAAGCTGGTCCCTTTTCCAATTTATTGGCATTCCCAGAGTCGTAGGTTAATTTCAACAGTAATTTGTGCTCTCTCTCAGAAAACTTCCGCATATCATCACCATCATCAAACGCTCGCTATATGTTAAGGCTTTTATGAATGAAAAGTCAATTTTTTATTCGTTTAGTATTGCTGCTGAAGTTCCACAAGGTTGTGGTTTAGGTCCGATTATGTTCACATTATTTATGAAGGACAAGAATTTATTGGAGAAGGTTTGATGTAATAATAATAAAGATGCATCTATGTAAATACGCACAACAACGTTGCAGCTCTGCAGATCTCAAAACTCATTGTAATACAATGTTTGAAATCATGATTTTTTGAAACAATTATAATACAACTCTGTCCGGTTGGAAAGGGGTGTAAGGAAACAAGGCTGCTAAAATTTAATTATAAACCACAGAGTTGACCTTCAGCCACATTATAGTCTGTGCAACAGGATAACAACCACTCACCCTACTCCACCAAAGAGCCTTCCTACACTCGATGAGCCAAAGTAAGAAAATGAGTTTCCTTAAATTGATAACACCAGAATGGTCCTTCAATTAACCTGCCCAAAATTTCGTGCCAGATTGGTTTTATTCTTTTTAACAATTCAATTACATGCACACACGACAATTTGGTTACAGACCTGTCCGCAACGTGACTGACCACACCTATCACATGCGAACTGCCTGATATCCCTATCCTGGCGTTTCGATTTTTTCGCTTTTTTTTTTTTAAATGCAATTTTTCCTTCTCACAGGAGGAGGATATATGTCCATATAATGGATGAATGCGATTCCGCAGGGAAAATGCAAATGAAAAAAAAGAACGGCAACAACAACTCAGTCATTCTCCCGTTTCAATTTAATTAAAGCAATTTTCCACTTTGACCACTTTTCGTTTACACCATCAGATGCAAAAAAAAACGAAGCAAGCCATCATGCACTGCACTCTACACATCCTGTTGCCTCGAAACGCATCCTTTAACTGAATACTCTGCCAGTCTATCTTTTGGACATGCCAGGACGAAGGACCTCGGTTTTTTTGTGGGATTTTTTTTCCTTTTGTTCGTTTTGTTTTCTCTGTTTGTCGCAGCTGAATGCATTCGTGCATTCGAGGTAAGGTAGATAGGCTCATCCCGAAAGGTCCTTTCATTGTAAAATTTCAAGCCTTCAATCAAAGAAGGGTAGATATACAGGTACAGAAGGCATGCAAAACATTACAAAAAAAAAATGTTGGATAAAGCAACACTTTGATCAAAAACGTTGATTCTGTTTGATATGCGGGTGGCAGGCGATATATAGAGCTTTGCCTTTTTCATCCCCTGGAGGTAATTAAGGGCTACCTTGCTAATAAAATTGGATATAGGGGTGAAAGTCATATACCTTTCGAAATCCTTGTCGGTCTAAAATTGATGAGCTCATAACGTAAACTAATCTGTAAGCTCACCCGAAAAAAGGACCGTCTCGTGGTGGGAGGGGGTGGCAAGGTTGGCTTAAAATGGTATAGAGAATGGGAGCTCGACTCTGTGTGCTGTGTTCTCTTTAAACGGGTACAACAAAGAAAATGGCGACAACGACGCCTTGGGTGGCAGCTAGAATTATGGCAGAGCTGTCGCTTTCAGAGCACAGTGAACGGTACCCTTCAAGATAGCATCTTCTTTATGCGACTTCTTAGCATTACTCGATCTTATCGGTGATGTGATTTACTTCAATCTATTTACAGTTATATTACATACATACATATATACCTACAACTTCAGCAGCATTCAACGTTATTCTAGGATTTTTTTTTCTTTGAACTTTAGGACGATGTTGGCTGGTTGGACGAGGGATATTATGTACCTCCTTTTTTATACAGAGATGTGACTTGCTGTATATAAGATACTATAAACGAGAGCAAAGTTGATTCTCTTCTGCCACACATATAACATTCTATGGGAACTTTCGAAACGGAGTTTTATTTGACAGCGAGTAATGGTAATGGACGTGATAAGTTAGAGGTTATGGGACTGCTTTTCTGTACTGGGTAGTACCAACATAGTATAGTTTTCTTCATGCTTACCAGATCCAGCACCATCAGGAAAAGTAACATTTTTGAAATGGTTGACACCTGGGATAGAAAATAAGATGGCTGTGTTTTTTTTTGTAAAAACCGGAAGAAGGTGTGGTAGAATTTATATCGGTCACTATAAAAGTAAACTGTATACATTTTTTTTATTGTATTCTTCTCTTATTTTTGTCAAAGCAATTGTTATCGTTTTGTTTGTATATTTTTCTTGTTTTTTTTTTTTTTGGTAGGGAACACGTTTGGGAAATTGGGATAAGGACACTGCTGATTTGGAGAAACCTGGTTTTTACTAGGATAAATCAAATGAGATCGTAAGCATACAATGAGTAGATAAGAATCAAAGTTATGTAGAAGCGGTGAAGGTGAAATTTTCAACCTGATTGTTAGCCTGTTCCTATTTACTTTAATGTGGTTCGTTTTCGATTTTTAAGCTCGTCCTTTCGGAAGTGTTTTAATTAAGTTGGGGTAGGCACATGACAGAGGCAAAATGGCGGTGGTCAAATATCATTTTCGTAGTAAAATCTTAACACATAAAAAACTACACGGATTAAGGGTGAACTAAAATCTCTTCCAGGACAAAAAGGAAGACTGATTTTCTCCAACAGGGCTGACAAAAAGTATTAGAAGTACGGAATTGGAGGGATTCTATTTCAGAAATGGGATTCGGAAGTCTATTACCGTTCAAAACCTGTCAGAGTTCACATAGGAACATTTATTTTTATAATCATGCGGGCTCTAAATGGGTTTTGACTTCCCTTAAAATGACCTCTAAAAACACAGTGCACATTTCTGAATATCAAAATTGGAGAGAAAATGGAGCCAGATAAAGTATTCCACATTCGTGTTGAATGGCTAAAAAAAAGAATTTCAATACTTGATAGTATTTCTGAAGTTGGGATCAAGGGTAGAATTGCATTAAAGGTTGCAGGATATATGAAAGAACCATTTTTCTTAGTCTAGATAATCTGCAGCAACGATGATAGTCATTTCAGTCTCTGAAACTGCTGGAGTTGGGAGCTTTTCTGATTAATTAATAATGGCAAAATAAATCACCGATAGCATAACCCAGATGTACGAGTTTTTGAGATTAAGTCCATTAAAAAAATATTTAAAAGGATAAAAAACCTATGACCTATTGAAGAAGATAAAGACAAAAATTGAATACAATCTTGACCTTCATAAAAATCGGAATATATAGACCGAAATTTGCGTCTAAAAAAGGTTTGATATCGTCTAAATAATGAGGCTAATGATATTTTAGGGTAAACGTAATACGAACTGTTAGTTGAGTTACATTCCTCAGAATCTTGTATGATCATCTCAAACAGTCTAAAGCGTCGTGTTCTATTTTCCACAAAGTCCTTGTCAGTGTCCATGCAGAAAGACCGGATCTCGAAATGATAACTGCCGTGGCAAAGATATTGAATTAAAAAAAACATGTTTTCATTCGTATCGCAAATATAATAAATAATGATAAAATCAATAGAGGCCCCAAAATGCTACCCTGAGGGACACTGCAGATATTATTATTTTGCCCAATGCCATAACAATTGAGGTATTAGTGGTATTATAAGTGATCAGATACTCAAAATATTAATACAAGATCCATTTTTTTTTCTGACCAAGCGATGACTTTCTTCACAAAAAAAGCTCAAAATTTAATGAAAAAAAAGAAAAAGATTTGCATTCCATTCCAATGAGTTCAAACAAATTTGTCATATATAAATAAATTTAATGGCTTAAGAACAAGTTTTTAATTCATATGTCAAACGAGCAAATTACCCAAAATATCCATAAACAATTATAAATTCGTCATAAATTTTGACGACATAAATTAATTTAAAACATTTTGTTAAGTTTTTTTTTTGTTTTGTGTTTAATTTATTATCGTGTGGGGATTTTAAAATATTTTCATTCTCTCTCCCTGTCGAGTTGATGAAATATTTCAAAATTACTCAACATATCAACCACAAAAAAAAAAAGAACACGATTAAAATGATGAACATGAAAATTTGAATCCAGAGAACACACAAAACGAGGTATACTGTATACTGATGTTGAAATACGTCAAAGGAGCTGCACGGAAGAGGAAATGGAAATGACATTTAAAGCTTTTGCGATCTTCAACCCCAGAAACAAGAGATTCACAAGTTAAGTATCTTACAAGATCGAGGAATGGCCACAGCACAAAAAATGGAACTTGTCGTCGCGTCGTTTTGTTATTTATTTAAAATTATTATTTTATGACCGATTGTCAGACTGTCATCGTGGAAAAATAAATTTCTCAAATTGACTTTTAGCACTCACAATATATGTACATATGTACACTCACTCACACATGGGTTATTATTATTTTTTTGTTTTGCTTTATTAATAATCAGGTTATTGACTTGTTGATTGATTGTTATTTATTGAAATTAGCAATTTTTCGAGAGAACACATAAAATTTATAAAATATCGAATAAATTTTGAATAAGTTCCAAAATGGTTGTCGGATGGCATTTTTAATTCGAAACGAATTTATTTGAATTGACAAAGCTGAATGACCAATTTAGGGATTTTATCATAAATCTACTTAAGTGTGCAGGATAAAAAAAAATGAATATAAAATAAAAATTTGTTTTAGTACCTAATTTGAATCGAAACCCAATCTTTCTACGATTTGTGTTGAAAATTCTTAATTTGTTTAATGATTATTGTGTTTTCGATCAGTGACTGTTAATTCCAGATGATTTAGTGTCTTTTTCTGTAAGCTTATCTGAAACGAAACACTGAAACTGATTGTTAAAAAATATTTCGTTCTACAATTGAGCGAAATTGATAATTGTAGCAGAATATTTGTTAGTCTCCACTTAGTTAGCGTCAATATTATTTTCTTAAATATTGTCGTGAAAAGTTTCTTCTCATTTAATTAGGGAATTAAGTCTCGCTCTTGTCGCATTTTCTTGCGCGTTATGAGTCATTCTATTCTTTGATCTCGTCCCGATTTCTCAAGTAAATCGTTGAGATAAAATCGGTGAGTTGAAATTGTTGAACCACTGATCAAAGTTTAAACGAAGTTTACGTTTGTGCAATTACGATTATTTCTAAAAAAACGTAATTAAATTTTGATCCATATTCAGTAAGCTTAAATCAACGATTTTGGTAGATTAACTGAGTTCAAGGATGGTTCAAGGTTTTATCGTGTGAAAATAGCGAATTTCATACTGAACTATCAGTGATTTTCAATTGACTTGTCAAACCACGGATCAAAATTTGATCTTACGTTGAACCTCTCTTAGCCCGGTAAAATCGGTGAAATTAAATTGTTCAACCACGGATCGAGGTTTTAAGGACGCACGGTGACCTTTGTGTAATTGGAAGATGGAATGTATTTATGCCAGAACGGGGCCAGATTCAAAAGTTTTTCTTTGGAAATGAAATATGTTTTGTTGCTGACGTAGAATTATGAAAGAAAAAAATAGTTTCACAATAGGGTGAGTCAAAACACACTCTAATAAAAACACTATCTATTTTATTTTTTCGACTTTTTCATTATAGAGTAAGAAATCAGGGCCGGCAGACATACGTTATTTTATCATAGCTGAATATTTTTCTGTGAATAGATACCATAGTAGATAAGAACGAATGGACATTCCGAACTTAATATGTCATCTTAAAGGTGTCTGCCAGACAAAACGCCTCAGTGTAGGTGTTTGACAAGTGTCAAACAAAGTTTGAGACAATATCCCCTTAAACATATCAAAAAATCAGCTTTGATTAAATAACGTAGTTAAGTATGCACTGTTAAAACTGAATATCTCCGAAAAGTCCCAGCTTTGAAAATTCGGAATGTCTATTCGTTCTTATCTACTCTGATATCTATTCACAGAAAAAAATTCAGCTATGATAAAATGACGTATGTCTGCCGGCCATGGGGAGGTCAACGGAAAATATTTGAAAATTCATTATTTCTTATATTATGTTGTTAAATTTATATTATAAAATACATAAAATTGACATACATTTTTTTTTAGAACAAAATTAATGAAATACCATTTTAAAAGTATATTTAGCCTTTTCTACCAAGAATCTTTTATATTTACGATGTTATTGAACATAAGAGCAAGTACGTGCGATCCAGTCGTGTATTTTATTTATAAACCAAGAGGCAAATACTAGGTCAAAAGTTCTTTTCTCTTAACCAGCACAATTTTCTGTAAGTACTTCTAGTTCAGTACTTTCCTTTTCTCTTTTTGTGTTTATCAGAAATCAATATTGCGGATTCATTTGTAAAAGTGGTCTTGATAGAATTGTTCTCCACAGGAATACAATAAAAAATATAGTATTGGTCCTAGGACACTTCCTTGTGGTACTCCGTCTTCAATTTTCATAAATTTTCGAAGACTTGAACATCACATAGAATTTTCTAGAATTAATTACTTGTACAATATTTTTAAACTTTTATTTAAGTCCTCAAAACTTTTATTAAGTGTTTCACATTCTAAACAATACTGAATATTAAAATGTTGGATATTTGAAAACAAAATTTTGGAAAATTTAATATTTCGCAAAACTGGTTAACTATTTTTTCGAAACCAAGTTTTTTTCTTATCCTTAGATATTATTTAATACTTAAAATTATTAAAAAAAAAATTAATGAAATTTTCTATATAAAAAGTCAATTAATAAGCTGTTCCAACGATTTTTAAAATTTTGTTTTGATAAAGAACAATTCATTCTAGAAATTAACCGGCATTCTATTAACTGTATCCCCTAAAAACCGTATGCTTATAATGTGATTAATGTAGTCATATTTAAAACAACCCTGCTTCAATATGGATCTTGAAAGGAATTTAATTTTTCTCCGAACATTGGGGCTCTATATTTTTTTTTTTTTTACTAAAACACAAATTCCACGTAGTCTCGAACAAAGTTCCATTTAATTTATCCAGCTTAATGCGTTATTCAAATCAAAATCATTAGGCAGTCATAAAAATCTGACAATCAGTGTCTATCAATCAATTTTATTTAAATATTTATACTTCGCCCCGAGAGCTTAAAGATTTAAATGCCACAAAACTTTTACGACCAAATAAAAAGCCAAATTTACTACCATTTTCCCCTTCTGTCTCTGTATACTACTCCTACCTACATACAAAAGTACTATGTCCACCCAGCTACTGCGTCAAATAAATTAACAGCCATAAGAATGTGATGTGTAAGAAAAGCCTACACACATAATATTTTTTTATTAATTCGCTTCACAAACAAACCCAACAACAGAAATGACAAGCTATAAACTTCACGAATAAAACAAACTTCTAAATGCATATAATAAAAAAATATAATCGGAATTTAGATACTCTTCGGCTCTCTCTCTCTATTTCTCTCAATTTACGACAAGAGTGATGATGATTAGCTTCCCTTTGCCTGTGGTATTTTGTGTTCTCGCACAAAGGTGCCTGCCTTATAATCAAAACCGTTTTGACAAGATCCGCTTTTGTAGACTTTTACGACTTCAAATAAAACGAAAATACTTAAAGAAACACCTCAGATTTACTCGGCGACTCCTAAAAGACCCTCTGCGCCTCATCCCAAATTGAATTCATATCGAAACATCAATAAAAGTAGAGAGAACCCAAAAAAAAAAATCGAAAATGCACTTTTGCAAGCAGAGAAGAGACACTCATAAAACCTCGGTTGATTGCGCTTCCTTCAATAAATAAACTTTTAGAGGTTTTTAGGATCCGATTTTATTCCGAGTGGGGTTAACAAAACGCACACACTTTTTTTTACTGCCGCATATAAATTAAATAAACGCCTTATTTGCATAGAGTTTTTTCAATGATTTGCTTAGATTTGGATTGGGGGCTTTTACGGATTTGAGCTGAATGTGCAGCGCAGTGGCGCAGGATATAAAAGTTATACGATCCGAAAGATGGATCGTAAAATTGCGATGAGTGTTTTGATCAAACAAGGCGGAATGTCAGGGAAATTAATTAAATTACGCAAGTTCCTTGGCCTGGGAATTTTATTATTAGCTGCAATGAAATTTGTTGAATTAGTAAATATTTTTTCAACAAATAAAACATTATTATACAGTGGTGAGCAAAAATGAAAAACAAAAAAAAATACAAGGATTCGTTTTGTTTTCCTTTTTCTGACTTAAAATCTGATTAGCTATCTGTCACATGTTGAGGCATTGTCAGAAGTCCAAAGGGACAAAGTCACAATAGTAAATGGGTTATAAATCTTCAACTTATACTTTTGACACTTGTGGACCGTTAGATAACTAATAAATTAATAAATCTTTTTAATAATAAAAACTTTTATTTTCTTGAGTCCTGCTTGGACCGCTATATGGCTTTATGACACTATAACATTACATGACATCATTGTGAACTCATTTTCATCGCGATGAAAGAAACTATCAATTCTTCCATGACTTGAAAAATGCCAGCTTGTTGTGCATACCACAGCCGTGCCGCCCAATCACGCAGGTATTGTGGTATGTTAAGAATATCCCTTTTGGTAGGGATTAGTTATTAATTGCGCAACATCAAAATTATATCGCCGAAAAAAATAGTTAGCACGTTTAGGGGATTCCAAAAAATGTAAGTTCCTTTTCTGTGTTATTAATTAGTGTCAAAAACTTTCAAATATTTCAGCCTGGACTGCTTCGCGGGATAGATTTGGGTATTATGTCCCACTTTTGTGATATTTTTGTTTATACTTATTTGTACAAATTTTAAGAACTTTAAAGGTCCATAAAGCATATGAAAGTTTTGTAAGGGCATAATAGTCTTATCAAACCATATAGCAACGTGACGTAACTAACATTACAACTTCTAAATTTTTTCGGTGAGGTCCTTCCCAAACTAAAATAATTTAAGGAAGTTTTATCGAAGCTGAAACATTATTATGGTCATATTAAATGTCGCCAAATCGTGTAATTCACTGAATTAACTATAATTCCAGTAAACCGGAGCCAGCACGAACGGATTACACTAAAAAATGTCGGCTACTTATATATGGTGTTTTTTTAAGAGCTTGAAAATTTTCAATAATAACACAAAACACAAATATTTTTTGAAATTACATTTTTATTGTTATAATCTGGTAGATAATTTCATATCATTTATTTTTTATATATGATTTCCGGCATTTGTCCGAGGCGGCAACGATTTTCATATTCCAATCGATCAATGTAATTTTTGACTACTTTTTCCAATAAATCTGGCCGTAACACGTGTCGTTGGTGGCTTGAATATTGTCTTGCAATGCTTCAAGAGATGCTGCTTTGTCGTCATAAACCAATGCCTTAACAAAGCCTAATTAAAAGTAGTCTAGAAGCGCTAAGTCGACCGAACGAGGAGGCTAATTAACATTACCACTTCTGGAAATAAAGTCGTCACCAAATTGATTTTGCAATAAATTTATGGTTAAGCTCGTTTTATGACAAATTGCGCCGTCTTGTTGGAACCAAATGTCGTATATGCTTAGCTGATTAATTTTTGGAAACAAAAACTCAGTCAGTATAGCTCGATAACCCTCGCTTGGTAACGGCAGTTCCTTCCTCATTTCGAAAAAACTAAGGAAGGATCATGCCGCCAGCATGTTAACCGCACCAAACAGCCAATTTCATTAGATGTAATCGTGATTCTATAATGGCTTAAGAATTGTCTTCTCTCCATATACTTCAATTTTGTTTATTGGCGAAGCCATTTAACCAGAAATGAGCTTGACGGACAGATTTATTTTTTTCAAAATAATTTTCCACAATTTGGAAGCGTTAACCAATTCATGATGAAGTTGCCAAACCTTACTGAACAGAAATATCAACAGAGTTTGACATTCTGAAATGTCAAACCATAGACATCAACCATCGACACTTATCATGCTGCTTTAAAAAAAAAATACCTTTTATATGAATGTGTCAACTTTCTTATTTATCTAGTTTATCAGCCATGGCAGTGTAGGTTCATTCGCCCGCTTTTAACTCCAATTTTTTGATACAAACTTGACTGTTTTCCTGATTTCATTGGCGGTCTCCAAGAACCAGCAAAGTCGAGTTAGACTGATCACATTATTAAAAACAAAAAAAAAATAAATATAAATCTGGTGCAAATGTATAATACAGGCTCAAAACTGAACAGCGTTCCGACATTTCTGTGTGGACAAAAATTTAAATTATATGTTCAGGTGAACGTCATAACGAGTCGAAATTTTCATTTCGACTAAACCAGAATTCTTATCAAATATTTAAACACACTTATACTAAAACTTCAAGAAAATTACAATAAGCTATTTATTTTTTTTTCGTTTGGGTTAAATATTTTTCGCATTCATCAAAGATTTTCCGATTTAAAGTAAAAAAAAATCCCAAACAGTCTACCAAATAATTAAAAACTTAAATTAAAAAAAAAACTGTTGCAATCAATCATATTAATTTACGTAAACACTCGTAATAATAAAGGAAAAAATATCAATCAAAATATTTCTGATTGTGCTTAAAATTGGATCATTCAATCAAAATGATCTCTTTTGTCTTCGAGCTTGTCTATTTTTTAATTGCAATTTTACATAAATGTGCGTAAGTATGTCGACTGACACTAAAAACAAATTTGAATGATTGAAAACAAAATTCAGATTAAAAGAAAAATTATGAACACCGACATTTTGACTTAGCCAAGTTTTGATGAATTGTTTGTCTCTGTCAATCGATCATTTGGTCTGGCAAACGTTTTGTTTTATAGTTTATTTTTGACAATTATATTTTGCATTCATTTTCAATTTATCAATATTTTTTGCCTTCCTAAGTGCACCACCGATATTATTGAATATTTGACTCAACAATAGCACTTAAGTAACTTTACAAGGTGGTCCAAAAAAAAAAAAAATTTGAGTTCTTACAACTTTTCTAAAATTTTTCAGGTATGCTGACATTGTCCTATACTTTTGTTTAATTTTGTCATCATCCAATTTTAGGCAAAAAAAATGGTCAGATATTAAACAAGCCACTTTTGAGTTATGTCTGTTCTTGTATGTCTGACTTAGTTTGATTATTCATAGGACACCTAACCTACATATTGGCGCAAGATCAAAAGTCAAGAGTTCAAAAGTCATAATTATTTTTGGAATCACTTCTATAAATTCAAAACTTCATACTTTTGACTTGTGGACTTATGACTCTGCGCCAGTATTAAAGCTTATGATAACTAATCAGAACTGAGATACATTTGTTGTGAAACATTCCCTAAAAGTATCAAACAATTTTGTCACGACTCGAATATATGTATGTATATGTACAAGCCATTACAGACAGTAGTTTAGTTGGCCGCTTGATGAATTGATCAACCATAATGTTAAAATACAGGCTATACAATTAAATATCAGGTGGATTATCTGAAAGAAGATTTTTCAGTAGAGGTATACCTCAAGGTGGCGTCTTGTCTTCCCTACTTTACACATATAAAACCAATTGTCGCTTTGGTTTGTTCCTAGTTCCCTTCTTCTGAGGATATTGGTCACCTAACCTAACGGAATATAAGCTATGCCGAAGCTCGCTTTAGAGCATTGTCGACTTGTCGAGAGGTGATCATCAGGAATGCCAAAAAAAAAATTCATTCCAAATGATTGAATCCAATTAAACTAAAGAAAATAATTTCATGCTTTGCCAATTCGAGGATTGGAGAAAAAACACATCCAATTTGATAATAACCAAATTCCAAATGTATTCATTCTGACCTGACAATCTCATCAAGGCCCATTGTCGAATTTTGAATCCTTTCCAATTCAATCTTCGATTAAATTTAATGATCCAAGAGAAAAAATACTTCTTTGACGACGCGGTGTTTCTTGCGCTTAATCAGCAAAAGTTTACCCCCGACACCATTTCCCCTTTAAAAAAAAGGAAAAAAGAATTAGTATATTTATGCGATTGCGATATTCGATTTCTTTGATCAGGTGTCTAAAAGCTTGGGCATTTCTACACAGAAGGAGCAATACAAGGAAAACAAAAAAAAAATGTACCGATAAATTCAAAGCACTGGAAAATCGGAAAATCGAAAAAATAGTCCTTCGGCACGCACTTAAAAGGTGTTCTCCATCATTGTAATACTTTTCACACCCTTGATTTTCTTGTGTTTTCATTCTAAAGCAAAGAAAATTGGGGCTTCCATCGAAACGAGGACATTCGATCTCGGATGAGCTGTTTCGCAACCCCTTTATTTCCATCGATATAAGTTTGTTGTTGCTTTTTTTATTATATTCCTTAACAACCCTCTAAATTGCAATCATGGTCAATTTGAATCCACCACTTGCTGCTTCTGCTTCTGTTTCTGCCTCTATAGCAGCACTGCTGCTGTTGAAAGTAACACATGTTTAAGATACAATTTTATTCTTTTATTTCATCTTCATTTTCATGAACTTGGCAATTGCAGAAAGTCCTTTGTGCGTATCCTCTTGTTTGACCCAGACCCCTTGTGAAATCTAAGGGATTTGTATTATATCGTTTTACATACAGCCCCGTATAGGTATGCTGTAGAGTACAACAAACAAATCCTTTCAGTAAAATGCAAATAAAATCGCATGCTAACATATCCCTTTTTGCAGATCGTTAAGCAAACACATAGAAATATTAGTGGAACTGGGCTTGGAGGGGGTGTGGGCAAAGACGAAAAGTGTCTATAGCTGTATAGCGTGCATAAGGTTAAAATGATTATTTTATTTTAGACTATCTCGACTAGCTGGATGTGGATTTTTTTTCTTTCTCAATTCCCTCGGTTTCTATGAATTTGGGAGGGATTTTCAAAGGACGAAAATGAACAGGTCCTTTGCGTAAATGCCTGTAAGCCATTTCATCAAATCTAATATCATCACACTCCGAATGAATATGTAACTCTGGCGAATGGGACTGCGACTGGGACAGAGATCAATTTCATTAATCTATCCAAAAGATATAGAAACGTTATAACCAGATGGATTTGTGATGGGGAAAACGATTGGATTTTTTTTACGAAGAAGCTGATCTCTTCGACACTTGTATGTTTTTTTTTTTGTTTACGAATTCTGAGGAATATTGATGCAGCATTGTTGTCGATATTGAGTTTTGTTTGGGGTCTTTGTGTATTGTAAAGTATAGCCGTTCGTAGGAATGGAGCTATAACATAAAATTTTATCATATTACAGAAGAATGGTGGGCTATTTAGCCATGAGAAAGAACAACACTCGGCTCGAATGTTTGATACACAACTTTAGACAGTGTGGTTTTCAAAATTTATTGAATGTCGAAAAATTTTAAAATAAATTTATGTTTAAAGTTTGAAACTCCTGGAGCGAATTCAACGCTTATCCACCAGAGTGCTTAAAGAATGCAATCTTTTGTGAATGTAATCTTTAACGAGTTTGACTAAAATACTACATTAATTAATTCTACGACTTAAAATTCAAAAAAATCAATAATTTGGCATTCAAAAGATTGCAATCGTCTAACCAATCAATTGATTGCATTCATTTGGGAATTCATGTTTTATTTTTCATTCGTTTGCATTTTTATTGCCTAAAATAAAATTATTTTTTAAAAAATTAAGTAAAGAAAAAGGTTTCTAAAAATGTATCTTACTACATCTACTCTAGAATCCTCTGCTACGATAGATCGAACATAAGAGCAAATATGTGCCACATAGTCGTGTATTTTCTACTCATAAACGAAACTTGTTCCACATACTGTTCTTCTAAAAAATTCCTCACAGGCGATATGTATTGATGTTTGATTCCATCATGAAATTTGAAAGCATATCGCCAAAGACTTTTTAGAGAGATTCTCATCACAAAACCCTGGCATTCAAGCCCAATTCGCCGCCTCAAGAATCCATCGGCATACACCATCCATCTGGGTTTATTTATGAAACAAGTTAAGTGCTAGAGATTTCCAAAAACCATACCTAACCCACCTTATCTCGAGGATGTATATTTTGTGTGTTCATTTTCATCAGAGGGGGTTCAAAGCGGGGGTGACTAAAAAAAATCAAACATTCCAAGCACAATCGCTGGCTAATGAAATGTTTTGAGCGAAAAATGAAAATGAATAAAATTTTATTTTATTTGTCATGTCGACGGATAATAGCGATGGGGCGGTGTTGATGGTATAGACATTCAGTAGATATGGATGGTTGGTTGTGCAGACCCGAGCTGCCGCGCCGCGAGCTTTATTATGCTCATTGAATTGCTGAATGAGACCCCGCAATATATAAGAATGTATTGGTATTGTATACATTACTGAAGGAATATTGCTTCATAAAAATTTACTAGCCTGCGTGCGATACATTGTGATGGAATGTCATTCTAAACTACGACGTACAGTGGGGTTAAATGAGCAAAAAGTTGGAATTTAATTAATGTGGCACTTTAAGTTAGGAATCATAACATGGGAAATTAACTTGAGCACAAGAATGATGTTTAATGAGTACAAGAGAAATCCATTTAACCTCTAATGTCATTTGGTACATTTTGACAGCTGTCAAAAGAAAAATATATTCTATTGGATAAAAAAGTGAGATCCATTCCAATCTACTTAATTTAAAAGTTTTCAACCATAGGCTTATTAAATCAAGCAACTTCACTCCCACTGACACGCCCATTATGTCTGTACATGAAAATTTGTTTTTTTGTTTTAACATTTCGGTATTTTAGTATAACAGTATTATTTATAAAAAAAAAATTATAAATATTTAAATTCGTTTAAATTAGCTTGGATAACACTCTTATTCATGTGCTTTCTGCTTATGATGCTTTTTTGTTCTCTATAATGTCCCACTGTATGACCGTGTAATGATTGCACAAGCAAACATATGTCGATGTTTTTTCATTGATTTTTTTGATCGGATCTTGGGAAACGAGGACATTTTAAGTTTTGTCGTTGAGTATGAGTAATTCTCTGTATGTGTCGTTTCGAAAGGAATCCTTGGGGTGACTATTCAAAAGAATTTAATACCGAAAAAAAAATTGAAAACTGACGTAAAGATGCAAGGAAGATATTTGTTTTGAAATCACCACATCCTGTCATCATGGCGGGTAAAGCCATTCAACTATATTGTTAAAGGCAGTTTGGTGTAACATTACATTTTTATAGAAGGCTAAAATTGTGTGGGTTTTTTTCAAAAGGACGTGGTGTGCATTTGAAAAAAATCACATGTTGCAAAGCCGTTAATTTAGGTTGATGTACGTAAGTAGTCGAATTTTTTGATTGAAGAAAAACCCATAATTACGGAACTCTGAGGCTTTAAATGGCCGGGACGATCACGCCGAAGTCAATGCTAACCTGAGGACAAATTTTCTCTGGATTCCTGGAAATAATGTCAATCGTTCACTAGCTGTCTGGACGAGGATTAGTTTCTTATATCAGCCAAACTGCATTTTCCATTGGGAGCTGTGAAGGGAAGTACTACCAATCAGATTCCAATGTCGCATTCATTCGGTGACCATACCATATGATTATATATTACCTGAATAATTCGGGTCTGAGGTAAACTCTATACTGTCTTAAAGACTTAGTTTATAGACCGCTTATCTATCAGTAAACTGCCTTAATGATTATTATGATCTCTTATCCGCATCAGGACAAGTTTGAATCACGGGAAGGCGTCTGGTAAAAAGGGTTAAGGCCTTTTGTTACACAACGATGGACATGATACTTGGAAAAGCCGCTGATTTTTCATCTAAATTTACAAATTCAAGGGTAGGTCATGTTTGACTCTGTATTAGTCATAACGGTTTAAGTTTTGAAAAATGAGTGTGATTTAGGGAGCAGAAAAGCATCGGATCACTGGAGTTATCAAAATTTCGCATACTTCGTGCATGTTATTCAACCCAATTACAATTACGCAAAAAAAATATTACAATGGGAAATGTTATTTTAACATTTTCAAGTGCATATTTTAATACACACAATTTTATTTTAACATGATTCCCATCTAAATTATCGAACGACTTCAAAATCAGTATGAAAATTATTAAATTTAAAATGAAACTATTAATGCAAGAAACAAATTATTGGTTTGATCTGTTTACTTCTCTATTTTGGTGACATCATTTTTATTACTGTAGATTCTTCCGTCTCGTCTCGGCCAGTTATCTTGTCTTAACTCTCCACACGACACTCTTTTCTGAAAAGCTGTATCTAAAAAATATGTGTATCTCAAATTTATTGATGAGAAAATAGTTAATTGGCCAAAAGCATAAATTAGAAATAAACAAAAAAAAATTGGACAGCAATTTATTCCCGTCAAAATGTATCTCCGACATCAATGACTTTAAACAAAGCCCTAAACAGCAACATTGTATTAAAAACCATAGGTATACATCCACTTCCACACCCTGTCAGAGGTCGTAAATTAGGTTCAACAAAAAACCAATTGACTGCCATTGTCATATGTGATGCTATATTATTGATACATCTTCGAGGCAAACAAAGTTGCTTCGCGGCATCCTCATCACCATTACTGTCATTATCACACATTTTACAGTGTGTCGCCGAAATCTAAGCGACCTACACACACAAAAATGATGAAGAAGCAGCAGCATCTAACCTAGAGAGCATCACCTTCTGCCTTTTGTTTGTTTGGTTCAAAATAATGTGACATTCTGCATTGCGACACGGCGACGGATAAATAAATTCGATGAATTATGGCTTTTCGATCACAAAAGATGCTCACAAACGCACCAGCTCAATCTCAAGAATTGACAGAGTTCCGGCGTCTTACCCTCTCTCCCTTGATGGCCATACTCTGCCATACTCACTCGTTCGGTCGCTCAAAATCAAAATCTTTATAAACAACATTCGAAAGAATTTTTTTCTTTTAATTTACAACCGTCATTATAAAGTTGGCCGGTTTATTGCTGTGCCCCAGAATAAATTACCCGTCAATAAAGTTGTTACTTTATAATGACATTGTGCCGCACAGGTCTGGTATCTGGTTGGTGGTTGGTTGGTTGGCTCTTGGCTGATTCCTTGGATGCGGGAAGTTTTTGTCCGTTTGTCGAATTGGTTCGGGTCTCTCAAAAAGATCCAACAACACAACATTTTTGCCCAGAGAAACTTTTAAGATTCATTTCGTTTCGAGGACGAGTGTGACAATGTATATAGACTGTATAGTCCATGTACTGTACATGTGGATGGAGCCTTACTGGTCCTCGATGTATATTTTCTCCAAGTTGCAATACCAATCGAAAAGTTGCAGCAAGCAAAAAAAAAATATAATAATTTCATCAAAATAACGAGGCTGCTGTTGCAAGTTCTGGAGAATTGAGTTCCTTCAATGTGATTTGGGTCCATGTCGATTTGTTTTATCAGAGGAATTATTCTGGACGGATATGGTAAATCATCTGTAGATTACAGTGGAGGATATGCTGCCAACATCTTGGAGCCAGGAGGTGACAAATAAAATGTGAGAAAATATTGCTTGGGAGAAAAGAAGGAACAATCTTCAAAATTATGACGGAAAGCAGGTGGTTATCCATTTAAACCAATCTTTATAAGGATGTCCACTTTCCAATTCTAATAAAAGAAATACGAAATACAAATTCTGAAAATGGTTAAAAGGCTGGATTAGGGATTTGATCGGGAAAAGGAGAACAGTGCAGTCTAGTAGCACCTGCTGAATTATTCCATGTTGCAATAAAATTAAAAGTTGTTCAAACGTAATGATTCACAAAATTTATTGAAATTTGGCAACATTTGTTCGGCTTCATTTCCAAATTCGTAAATAAATAATCAAAATTTTATAAAGCTTAAAGCGTTGAAGTAAGGTACTTGCTCGTGACAATTTGACGTCTATCTATGACTGCTAGTACAATTATCTACAAAATGACACATAAACGGGTTGGTGCTGTTTGCTCCAAAAACAAAATCTAAAAAAAATCCCCAAAGACAAAATTCCCAATTGAAATAACTGAATCGCCCTAAGCCAACAAAAAATTATTGGGCATTTGGCAAAAAAGAAAGTATATTGGAGATTTTGTCAATGGGGCTTCTTTCCCCATGGGGATTTTGTCTTGTTGGATATTTTTTTTGGGTGGATTTCGTCCGATGGAGGTGGTTCCCGATATAAACGACTTCTGTAAGTCAATTCGTTCTTTTACCCGCTTGTTTGCTCCACTCCAAATTTAGGGTATACTTTTAAGTTTAAACGTTCATGATGTAAAAATAAAGCTCTCCACCATAATTCAGCTTTTTCGGAATTTTTTTCGAAATAACGTCATTTTTACTTTAGGTTCGATACTTGCCATTATTACATTCGTGAAAAAAAATGGAACTCGAGATCTTGACATTACGATGATAGCGAATACGAAAAAAGTAGGTCCCGAAATTCCGTCTGTCTGTCTGTATGTCCTTGAGTCTGCAGTCTAAACGTTTGGATGGATTTGCTTCCAACTTCGTACATATTGTTTTTTCGGTAATATGCCCACACGTTTTTTTTTTTTCATTTTTTTAAAGACGGAAAATAAAGGTAAGGGCCATACATTTTTTTTTTCAAAAATAAATATCCTATTTTTCACAAAAACGGCAAAGGATACATTTTGGTAATATTTTTTTTTTTGAAAAAAATAGTTATTTTTGGTATTTTTTTTTTGTTTTCGATTTTCTGGTAAATCGTAATCATTTGATTTTTTTTTTCAATTTTTTATCCAGAAGCCCCTAAATAGTTTAAAAAGTAATGTAAGCAAAAATTTTTCAAAAAAAAATTAAAATAAAAAAAAAAACTTTTGAAAACGACTCAATACATTTTTTTGAAACTTGGTATTTTTTTTAGTTTTTTTGACATTATCTTGAATAATTAAAAAAAAAACTTGAATAAAATATAAAACAAACAAATATTAAAAAAAAACGCCTAGAAAAAATGTCTTTTCTATTGACACGCGATGAAGAGAAAAGACTTGGTACGCAGGTCACCAGCATTTTGATTTAAGTTTTTACTTGCGATATAGGTATTATAGGGCAAGTTTTGCATTTGAAAAAAAAAAATCGAACTCGAGATCTTAATCAAAGTTGACATTACGAAGAAAGAGAACACCAAAAGAGTGGGTCCCGCAATTCTGTCTATCTGTCTGTCTGTAAATCAATCTACAGCCTGAACTGCTGAACCAATTTTGTTCAAACTTAGTGCTTAGTCGTCTTAGATGATTATTCAAAATATATTTTTGAATCGTTGTTTTCGCCCCAAAAATAACTTGCTACCACCTTAATTATGTCGAAAACGGCTGTAACGAATTTCGACTTTCTCATAAACGGCACAACCGATTTCGATCAAAATTTTTATACAAGAGCTCCTCAAAATCCTAAATAATACTGCATTTCAAAATGTTCGAAAAATATTTTTTTTGGGTTAAAACAAATATTTTTTTAAAATAAATATTTCGAAAACGGGTGAACGATTTGTTCTGAAATTTTGTTTTTGAATTTATATTATTAAATATAATTAAGATGTTCATACCAATCTTTTTTTAGGAAAAAATTAAGAATTTTTATATATGTATAAAAAAATTAAGTGAAAAGCGATTTCAAAAATACATTTACCTGTTTCTATTAAGAATCTCTTGCATATAATGTGCTCGAAAATAGGAGCAAGTACGTGGGATTCAGTCGTGCATTTTATTTACACAAAAGAGCAATTAGAGATTTGTTTCAGGGAGTTTTGCCTATCTTCGGAGTCATGTCGTTGTTTTTCTGTATACAAATTTTTTTTATGAGTGCTGACCTAGGCCAAATGGTCAATTTTGACAATTTTTTTTAATGGTATTGCTATAAAATGTCTGGCTAAAAAAAGTATTATCATAATACCTTGAGCAACAAATACAGAATTGAGGAAACATGCATAAATACTAAAAATATTTGTTCTCATAAATCTCAAGAAAAAGAACTTTTTTTTATCCCATCATAAGTCGTCAGTGATAGAAGTAACTCTTTTCATAGTGAAAGCCATGAGGTGCTACATTTTAATGGTCTATTACATGAAAGATAATTTCAGTAAACTCTTTCGCATTGATGAGTAACTCATATGTTTATATGATTCACTGCAAATATCGATTACGCATTAGACTTTCAAAATGTAGTAACTCAGTTACCCCGTTTTGATCTTTCAAAATGCGCCTTTCTAAAGGTTTCTCAGCCTAAATTTAAATCACTAAATTTAATTCAAAGGATAAATTAATTGAGTTACATACATTTTATTTTATGAATTTAATTAAATGTATTTTTGAATAAACGTATGTATGTAGGTATGAAACCTCCGCTACTTTCAGTCAGTTCAGTCCCATTCCTCATTTTTAATTTCATAATATGTCGATCATTCGATTGCAGTCAAATAATTCATCGCAATGCACAACATCCTTTATGCCATAGGCCATTATCCATATTCAGTTGAGTAGTCATTCTGGTGCCATATTATATGCGGATATCATCCATCGCCAATATATACTTGTATATACCAATGTCCTTTACCGCGCCGCGCTGGCCAAACTCTTTCTCTATTAATTCACGGAATCCAATCACAGTGCGACAACAATCACATAAAGCTCCAATTCAACTGCTGCCGCCATACTGAGCCGCCACCATTCTGTCTGTCTGTCTATATGTCTTTTATGTGTATGTATTTTTTTTTTGTTTTGTTTTAAGGACATTTTCATCAGAAATTTATGATCACATTTAATATCGACTGACAATTGCATCGGGGGCATAATTTTTAATGACTACTGTGATTCCTCTGCAATTATAATTTCTCTCTTCAACGATGATGATGATGATGGTATACGAATATATTGGGTGGGTTATGTCCTGTCATAACATAAATTCACCTTCAGTTCTTTTTTTTTTTTTTTCAAAAAAAAACACACATACATTCTCACATGCAATTGAATCTCAATCGAAAATTTTATGTCGGATCTATGAATGGCAACGGTACCTACTGCCAAGCGACGACGACGCCACCGTATGCAACGACAGCGATTTATCCTAGGATACACAATCAGGACATTGGACTGGGATACAATACAAAACTGTCCATTTCCATCTATGCTTGCATTTTGACTATCTCTCTAGACAGAGATGGAGAGAGTTCAATTTCGAACAAAAAAATTGATTGCCGACTGTAATAATCATAGTAATGAAGCGCCGCCATTGCACCGTTCGTCGTCGACGTCGTCGACGGTGTCGTTTGAGCAATTCGCCCACACCGAATGAAACAAAACAGAGAATAGGTAGGTATATAAGTCCGTCCTAGTCACCATCATTTCCATCGGCGTCGTCGTCGTCGCCGTCGCCTTCGCCGCCGTAGTCATATCATCATCATCATCATTGCGTCCTCGTTGTCGGTGTCGTTGCCATTGAGAAATATCACGGCGAAATAATCATCGTTAACGCGTATAATATATATTGAATGCCTGTCCTGTGCGATATCCTTTCTCATATTAAGGAATCTCTACGTTGCGTTGGCATCATCGAAAATGCATCGCGTTATCGCTGACACATTTGACCCAATAAATCAAAATTCTGCACGAAAAATTATTTTTGCATTTCCATCGCAGCTCACCGCATCATCCCCAAAAAATCAAACTTACATATATTGTATAGAAGGACGAAATGTCCTCTCTTTCATTTGACTAGCTCCTGCCTTTGTAGATTGGATGGATATATAATTCGAATCGAAAATTGTTGTCAATGTGAATTCTGCATTGCGAGGTGTAATAATTTTCCACCATAAAAGGATATATAGTCAATCCGCTCGTCTATATTTTAACGCGGATGAGTCCTGGACATTAGTTAACGCAGACTCGCCCCCCTTCCCCCTCATACATACACATAAAACATGCCATAAATCGATCATAAAAGGGTCTCACCAATTTTATGAGCGAAGGTGCTGCAGCAGTGAAATGTGCATTTTCATCCAAAGAATATCCTTCATCATCATCAGTATCACTATTATACTTGTACATACCATACATGTGCATCTAAAATGCCAGTTCAAACACCATCAAATGTCGAGTTAGGGATTTATGGACAAAAGGATGCTTAATGCTAGTTGAGCAGCAGAGAATCATTTTATCATTTTCTAATCAAAATGAATGGTGGCAGGACTCTGTGAGCCTATTGAATAGATGCAGAGAGTCTATTGTCCATCTTTTGATTGATTTACGATTCAACGAAGGATGTGTGCTGATTGTAGTTGCAGAGAGCCATACTATTCAAAAATGTGTATATGAAAAGGACATTTTTTTTCTTAGCTTGGAGAGTTCGTTTTTTATGATTTCTGTCTTATTATCCTGTTTGTGACATTGAATTCATCTTCAGTTTTGTGCTCGGGAATATCTTGTCGTCATTTTTATTTTGTACCAACATACCCTTACATACATACATGCTAGTCGATAGCATTGCCTTTCAATAGCTATACCCGATTTGCAGCCAGAGAGAGTGGTGAATTGTGTTGATGATAATGACGATGATGAGTTCCTGAGAACTCAACCAGGTGGGCTTATGTATTTTTCTTCTGTATTTTTTTTTTGCTTTTGTGAAATAAAATTGACTTTGGTCTGTCATTTCATTTTTTTATATTTTATTTTTATTTTTTTTTTTTTTTATTTTCGTCATGATGTGAAAAGGACAGGGAATCTGAAGATGGGAAATTAAAAGCTTTTTAGTGTGAAGCTATAAGTGGAATCATTGTTGGATTGGAAGTGAGTGATGAAAAGGGATGGAGAAGGATTAATGGATTTA
The DNA here is from genome assembly GCA_910595825.1 of Philhelius pedissequus. Taxonomy (NCBI): domain Eukaryota; kingdom Metazoa; phylum Arthropoda; class Insecta; order Diptera; family Syrphidae; genus Philhelius; species Philhelius pedissequus. The sequence continues at coordinate 243,079,309 of OU343161.1, read as the reverse complement.
ATGTGCTTTATGAAATATGTACATGGAATGTTGTATGTGGCTTCTTGATGACACAGAAGAAAGTGTTGGATTTGAAGATAAGATAAAAGTTAAATCATAAATTTGAGGAAGAACAAGGTTAGAGACACACTGTGTTGACAACATGACTATATCCCACTTAGGAATAGAGTGAATTGAAAACAAATTAGAAAAACTAATAGGTATTTATCAATAATCCCCTCTTGATCATAAACAGTGATTGAAAAACGTCACAATTGTTAACCCACCGGTACACATTTTTTTTTGTTCTCAGAAACCCTTTCATTGAGGCACAGCTGATTCTTTATCCCCCTCTCCATCTTCACACAGGAACATATCTCCTTCATAATCAAAAATTATGACTTCGATAACAATTTTACATTTGAGATAAACTGTAAGAAAAAGTGGACAATTATTACTGTCTGAAGGGACTTGAGCAGGTATTTTAGGCCCAAGATTGGAAATTTTTCCACCAATGGGATAATGAACTAGCATATTTTCTAGCAGAAGTTAACTCTATAGCGGAATGTGCCCGTGTAAATTTCGGAAGAAATTATCGAAACTAAAAAAAATACATACATGTCTGACGGTCTACCCCACTAAAACCCTAAACTCCTATCACAACTGTTTCAAACTTGTATGAGAGTGAGTTAATATGTTGAGTGAACTTTGTAAGCAAATACGGTCACTAGTAATGAAGAAGCAGAATTCTTAGTAAAAATCGAAGCAAGGACCGATGGTCATAAAGCGTCTGAACCTAGTCAAATATCGTTTCTGAACATTCTCCAAAAATATTTAGTTCCTTTCAGAAACAAAATTGGAGAAATAGCTGTAGAATGAACAGTCTCATCTAGCTCCAGAAGTAACTGGAGGTATGCGGGTTACCACTACAGAGGGATTGGAAGCAATAGTCACATAGCCAAGTGACCTATACGTAAAAGAATCAGCTGCAAGCATTTCCAACGGGCTAAACCAAACTAACGTTTGGACCACTAGCAACATTGGGCATGCTCAGAATCTGCAGAATCGTTGTTTTTTTAAAGAAATTATAGGAAACAATGTACACTGACTGACTATATGTCACCAAACTTGTTACCCTGCTAGGCAAGTATAGGTGAACAAAGAACCTTATACAAATGAGTAGACAATAGCTATTTACACCGACACAGCGATGGCCACGGCTCAAAGATGGACACTGGAGTTGGTGTAGAATTCTTCTCAGAAAACCTTAAACTACCCAGTTTTCCAAGGCTCCCTGATAACAATAGTGTCTTCCAGGCTGAGGTCTTGGCAGCGACAAGCGCTGGCGCTACCACATAGTGATATCACCTTTTTGATTGACAGTGAAGCAGCTACAAAACCGATTTTAGCTACAATTATTAAGTCGAAGGTTGTAACTGGCTGTCGCGAAAAACGGCATAACATTACACTACTTGGTCCCGCTCCCGGTTCACAGTGATGTACCGGGCAACGAGAGAACAGATGAGCGGGCGTGGATACGACCTGTCGATTAGAATACCACTCTGTGTCACTAAACAGAACACTGGAAAGAACATTCTTCTAAAATTCAATGAAAAATGGAACTTACTCGATGCCTGTGCTGTGAATTGTCTTACGCGTAAATATATTTGTTTGAACAGTCCTAAGTTACAGCGGTTTTGCAAGGAATTTGTCCGTTGGAAGTCATCTAGCTGTTATTTATGGAGTTTATGTAAGCTATCATACATATTGTCCCACGAGAAATTATTATTATCCTCGTTTATTTCACATTTTCTATTTCTTCTGGAGGAAATACACTATTGCGTGACCTTGGCAGTGGCCGTTGACGTTCTGTAATTCTAGTATGTGATTGTGAATAGTTTTGCTCCATTCCAATCGAAATTTAAGAAATCACATGACACCTAGTCCAATTTGTAATAGTCGAGTGGAGATATTTCCTAAAGCATTACAACGCCAATTTACCAAAGCCACAGTGAATTAGCTGAATCAGTTCTCCAGGAATCCCATGTTCGTATCAAACTCCATGGTATATTAAGTTCCGAATTGAATTCCTTGGTCTTTTTCATGATTTGCATTTTAATGAAGATTTTAACCGGGTTTGCGGGAAATCACACACAATGATACTTGCCAATTAAAATGTTGAAAAATTACTTCGAACATTGACATACACTTCTAGAAATACTGCTACATTTGATATTCATTGTGATTTAGTGAACAAGTTTCTATATGTCCTGAGGGTATTGTTTTGATAGTTTTTTCTAAGTTTCTTCCTCTAGCCTGTCTTAGATTGATATTCTCAGTTCAGCATTTTGATATTTATATCTTCTCTCTCATTTATCCCAATAAAGTTGTTTTGGGCAACCGTTTAGTCTTCTACATACTGTGGCACCTTGAGGCGAGCTCAACAAAAAAAAACTCGAATAAGTATCACTATTCGATTTAATTGACGAGTCCACCTTCTAGGCCTCAATTGCTATTTAACACAGTATTACGAACTGCATCAAATTTGATTCGGAAGCTGTCAGGTATAACTTTCTAAATTAGTAAGTATGTTATTGAGGGTTACTTCAGACAGACCCCATAGACTGTGTCCAGCAGGTTCTCAGAGCTATATCGGTTGGAAAAAAATAAGCTATATCTTATCTATCACCTAGTGTATTCAAGGCGGAAAATATGGCAATAAGAAAAGTCCCTTATTGGCTCAAAGTAAACGTGATATCAACTATTGATATCCATAACTTCTCAGAAAGTCAGGCGGCCATTAAATCTCTGGAATCGTCCTCTACAAAATCCATATCTCAACTACAGTTCATCTTTTATGGAGATGGGGCATCAGTTCAATATTTACCTATGTTGGGTGCCTGGGAACAGGGATGTTCTAGTGACTTGAAAGGCGGATGAACTTGCCAAAAGTAGATCGACACTACCCTTATTACCTGACAAGTCAAATATAGGTATACCCATCGCTACATGTAAGTTAATGCTGAAACAAGATGCTTTAGAAAGGATAAACCTAAGATGGAAAATACAACCACCTGTCTGAACACAAAATAGTTCTGGTCAAAACTTGTTTGATATCCTTAAGCAGATTTAACCTCAGCTCCGTAATTGGTGTCATAACCATGCTTAGCGTTTATTGAAACGATTTTTACGGAAGCTGCATGAACGAAGAAGAGGTGAAATCTATTCCTCATCTTCTGTGTTCATGCCCTTCTCTATCTCAGATAGGTAGGCTCCATCTCGAGACTTTTTCTTCGATAATCTTAGCGATCTATAAAAATAGACATCGATAGTCGTTACCCTTCATTATGAGCTCCAAATAGTTCAAAGAATAGAGAGGTTATCTCAGGATTCAAGTGGTATCACAAGGGACCAACTCCGGTTTTAGTGTGTCAGCTGCAACGCTGGCTGACAGCCACTTCAACCTTACCTAACCCATCTTTCACATTCGGTCTAAAGCCCATTTCCTGCGATAATCAGCATCGAATTGCCCTTGCGCTATTTTGTCTTAGTTTTTAAGGTGTTTCGGGTACATATTATCAAGTCGAAGTCTGTTGACGTTATAGTCCTTGTTTTCATTTGATTTTAATTAGTAGGTATCTAATGGGATTCCCGTATCTGCTTCCTCATTAAAAGTAAAAATCAGTGCTATTTATAGAAGCAATTTGACTTTTAGCTCAGTTTGCTGATACTCAACTTTAAACAGAGGCAAAAGTAGTCTAAAGCGTTAAAAACAAAAGTTGAACATAAATATTTATGAAGCGTATCAGCAAACGGGCCTTAAACTCGTACAAAATGGACTCGAATTACGAAGAACTAATATTTTATTAAATTCTGCCTCAATTTCAAAAATTTCACAAATCAAAATAATATATTTCCAATACCAATTTCTATACATACAGTTTATGTATCTTATATCTTCAGGGCAACTTTTTAAGATGCGCAAACAAAAAAAAAAAAGAAGAAAATTATGCTTTTAATTTTAATTCACACACATGTGCTGTCGTCTGATATAAATTACAGAAATATGCATGTGTGATATTGGCCCCTCTGCGAACTGACAGTTGATTTACAGCTTCAATTTCAATTCAAAAGCCTGCTCTCAGCAATAAATCATTCAATCGCGTTCACTGGATAAATTATTCGCTTGGCTTTTTATATAACAGTCATTCGTGTCTCATATCTTAGTTTCTTCCACCATATAAGACTCTGGCGTGGCGCGGCGGCGAGTGGCGGGCGGTAACTGCTGGCCGGCCCTGAGATCATCACCAACGCACTCATTAATTTGTTTGGAATTATATCAACAGACAAACAGACGAAAAAAAAACATCTTACAAAAATTTTTAAGTCACACTCGAGTTTGAAATTCTAACACGACATCCAACACATTGACGATCACACTGGCATCTAATATGCAACCGAGTCGAGTCTAGCTTGAGGCTTGGATCGCACTTAAGCTTTAAAACCACTCAAACTGCGATGGCAAATCTTAATTTTCCCATAAACTAATTTTCAAGTTAATTAAGACGACAGACGGCACGGAGGACTGAACGCAGGACGGGACGCTTTGCGACGACCAACCGACAATATAGTTTATATTTGTATCCGCAGGCTACATATTTGGAAGAGATTGTGTGTGACATGCTGCTGGTGGACATTTTGATTTGTGACCTCCTTTGGTGTCTGGTTGATGTCTTCATGCATTTAATGTTGAATTGGAGTTGCGTGTTCATGGTGATGCGAAAAACCAATATACTTACATACGAGTAGAAGTTTTGATTCATGTAACTCAAGAGCAAATTAAAAATTAAAAACCTCGAGATCGATCCCAATCAAATACGGAATACTTCTCATCTTTTACGTTGCTCAACTGAGTATATCAGTACTATTTATGCAACTCCCAGTCAGGACGACAATAGTTTAGTTTTTATTTTCAAGCCACACGAAGTCGGTAAAGTTGAATATTAACAGTTAAAAATTGGCCGATATAAGGTCGTCTCGTCTAAAAAAAATGGAGCTCAAATGTTCAGATGTTTTGCATGTAAGTCTCTTTTAGAAATCCTTGATTTGCTTATACTTTATAGTAAAAACGAGTTTAACGAATTTGAATACATTTATTTTTCATAATGGAACTTCAAATGTGAATCACAGCAATTCCACAAGGTTCAATGTTTTTCTCGAAGTTATTACTTCCATAGCGCTTGTGTATGGCTTGCATTGAGAGTGTAAAACGAAGTTTCAACTTTTCAAAGTTGGATTTTTGTATACAACTTCTTTAAATCCTGTATTTTAGATGTTATTAAAAATTAATAACAGTTAAATATGTTAAGTTTGTTCGTCGAAAACTATTTGAATAAAGCACACTTTCAAATAGTTTCTGTTAGGCCTGCAAACAAAAGCATTATACAAGTTATTATTTATTTCGACTTCAAATGCGAAAATGTAAAACCTCGATAAATTTTGCTGATGAAAACCTTATGAAGGCATATACAAGGTGATTCACATAGGTAAGGTGTGTGTCCGGCAAATCAAAGAAAGGAATCAGTCTGTCTATTAATCAGGGCAGGAAATTTTCTAAAAAAAAATAACTTAAATATTAAAAAAAAACGATAAAGCCTACAGTGCCTGTTTTTTATTTGGTTTTTTAAATAATGTTCACATTTTTTTTTTGTTTTTAAATTTTGAGCTTAAAAATTATTTTTTTTTCAAAAACTTCACTTTTCAAGCTTCAAACTTTAAAACAAGAATTTAAAAAAAATTTAAATCAACTTTTTTTTCAAAATTTTACACCTTGAAATTTGGTACTTACGTGTTTGTGCCTGGATCGATTCTAATTTAAAATCTCCTTTTTTGGAAAAAACTAACGGTACATGCAAACATATTTTTGATGCAAAAATGGTAAATCTCAATTATCTCGAAGAATTTTGATTTTTCAAAAATCGGTGCACCATTATAGCTACAGTCTACATTTGGACCAATACAAAATTTTTATTGAAATGTTATAACGATTTCGATCATCTTTTCATACAGGAGGTCCTTCAAATTCTAAATGATACTGCTACCAAAATTTTCGAAAAGTATTTTATTGGATTTTGTGAAAAAAATAAATCAATTTTTTTTTCAAAACTTAATACTTATTTGGAAAACTGGTGTTCCTTTTTTTAATTATTTTTTTAAGTTTGTATTATTAAATTCTTAAAATTGGCATACATAAGTACCAATTTTTTTTAGAAACAAATTAAGGAAATTTTGTATATTTTTTATATATTAATTAATATATTAATTAAAAATCGACTTTAAAAATATATATTGTGCTTACTATTTGATCGAACATAAGAACCAATACGTGCGACTCAGTCGTGAATTTAATTTTTTTAGGAAATTTACCCGCGTCAAAAATGAGCGTTGTCACCCCTTATGCGAAATACCCTGTATATTGCAATATTTTTTTATTTGTACTTCCACTTGCACGGGAAGCAATGATTTCTATTATTTGGTCTTACCGAAGTTATGCTTACTAAATTAGAAGTTAATAGAAAATTGATAATTCGTATGTCAGTAATCGTAATCATTTATAAAAACGGTGACCATAGTATCTCTTCTAGTTATTCACAATATAATTGAAACATTAAGAAATACGAATGATTTCTTATAAGGTTTTCTAATGCAAGAAATCAAAAGCGCTAATACACATTTCCAACCGTTGTTTTTTTTTTAAATAATGTTTCCAAATGTTTTGGTTATCACTTAACCTACGAGTTACGCATACATTTCTGAAGCAAATTTCCTTGCACGAAAACAAAAAAAAATATGAAATGAGTTTTTAAAGGATAATACTTCGAAAAGACTTCTATTAGGTTTCGGTAAGGCTCTTATGTTTAAAGATATACATATGTTTCCATACATTTTATCTCTACAGACATAAACGTTCGAGATTTGTAATTTCAAACAAGCGGCTTTGTTAAGTAGGAAATACATAGCTTCTACAGAAACTTACAAAAGTAAAACTTTTAGTTGATTTCTTTCTCTTGTCAGCAAATAATTATTTGGTAAGCTTTATGGAAGACATGTCAATAATTCAACACTTTACCCCATAATGGGTAGCCAATGCGTAAAGTTTACTATTGAATCAAACTTGAACTACTCAAAGGTTGAACGTAAGCTTTATACAAGACCGGTACTGGTGTTCAATAATTAGTTTTAGATAAATTCTGTGATTAAAAGTAAAATAATCTACGTAAGCGTATCAATATTTCCATACGTTTTATATTTATTAATTTTGCACATCAAACGGTTATTTAAATAGCAAGAATAATATAACTGTATAAGGATTATGATAAAAATATTTTCATGATTGCTTAATTTGTTGCAGTTTTATCCGTTCGTCTTACTCCCAAATCATAATTTGATCTGCAGCCAAAATAGATTGACACTAACGACACGACTAGCTGGCGCGGTCGGCGGCGCTCGATGAGCTCCATCCGTCTAAATAACTCTCAAGCCAGTAAGAAATCAAAAAAAAAAACAACTAAGAACACAAAACCAACATCAAAACATGCAACACGAATCCTCTTACTAATAAAAAAAAATACACCAACAAATCAACATCACTTCGGCCAGCCTCTTTATCCAAAACAACAACACTAACAACAGGCAACATCAAGAAGAAGCAAACCATAGCAATGAATCTCAATGTTCATGTCCAAAATGCTGGTCATGTCCATTGGTACCAACGCTTCTGGCTGTGCTGATGGGCTTTCTTTTTTCCATTTTTTTTTTGTTCGAAATATACTAACTCTCTGGTCTGCTTGCGCGTAGTATATTTTACGATTGTTTGCTTTGCAATTTGAGAGTCTGCAGCGTGCAACAAGAACAACAAAAAAAAAATTACCAACCCAAGAGGCAGACTGTGTGTGCCATTCCAAACACTGGGAACGCGATAAATTGTCAAGTTTTATGCTCATGCTTCATGCACTAGATTCCAACCGAGGGGCAATCTATATCATAACATGGACTTGGACATGAAGAGCCACAAGCAACGCAATTGCGAGATGAGCTGGGGTGAGATGAGGTGAGGATCTATAGCGAGTGGATGTGTGTCCCTGTCCAGCTGTCGCTCTGTTCATCATAAAAATCAACTTTTCATCCTTCGGGAAGTGACATTTGCTTGGCGTACACAAAATAATTTTTGGTTTTTTGTTTAGTATGGGGAAGTATATAAAATTCTCGGCGACCACCACACAGGTTCCAGTTCATCATCCATCGCAGTGTGCCGCATTTAGCGATAGCGAAGGAATCACCATAAACACACAACAGCAGCAGCAGCCGCAGCAGTTTTCTCTCGATAGAAAGACCAATGAACACGAAAGTTGGTCCATTGGTTATGCTGGAGCCCTTATGACAGTCTGTCTTACAAGAAAAGTACCTCGGTGTTGTATTTTAACCATCTTTGAATACAAAAGACATCGTGTAAGCGATTGGGCTCATTTTGAATTACACCAAACTAAAATTGTGTATAGTTTGAGCGGAGTATGCAAAAGAATGCTTGAACGGGGTTAAAAATAAAAAGTCTTCACTTTTGCTAATCAATTCATATCGGCTTCAAAATCTATCTCTCAATATTTGAACAGACTGAATTCTCTTATTATTTTTGACAGCTCACTTAAATATTTCTTCCGAATTTACACGACAGAATAATTGTGAAAATTTGTATCCCAATACTACCGACAAAATAATGAAAAACATCCGTCATATTTACACAAAATCAAATATATCAATGTTCTTCATAATAATGTTTTGAACTCCACTGTGTCTGTCAGACTGTTTACACGGTGATATAGCATATTGTCGAAATTAAATAGATGATTGTACCTACTTGTCAAAATATAATGACGAAATTGCTACAATTTGTACTGCAAAGTCGTAAAAATGTTTAGACAATTTGATCGAAGAAATTATAGCAATTTGACAGGCACTTACATCTGTCAAAACAGAGCAGGCAATTGTCAGATCTTACAGTCTTGTCAGTTATGTCTGTAAAAAATATATTCCAAATGACTTACAACCGTTTAAAAAAACAGTTTCGTCTGACAGTATTTTCATATTGACAGTTGTCTGACAATGACTTTGCTGACAAATACTGTCAGAATTGTTTGTTTAAAAGGTTATAACTCATCGTCTGAACATGTTTGAACTCACAGTTATAATCACTGTCAAACTTGGGATATCTAATTGAATGAAGAAATGTGACATGATGACATATTGACATCATTTGAACTTTTCTTGCCTTCCATACTGTTTGATTATGCAAGCATTCATAACTTGTATGCTGCTTCTCTAAGCTCGTCATACCCAACAGCCAACACATTCATTATTTTCATGCAGTCTGTACCACATAGGTATAGATATGTATGTACATAATGCCTTTGGTTCTTGATGTTTACGACTTCGACTAGGCACGAAATGATGGTTTCAAAATCGAGAACTTTACGATGGACGATTGAACATGAACTGAACATAACCAGATGGACCAATCCGTGTTAGTATATAAAAGTCGCAGATTATAAGTTGTTCAAGGACATTGCACAAAAACAATAATTGAACATAAACTTACACAAAATACAATTTAGAGGTCGTTGGACATCCTAAACTTCTCACTCTCACACTGTGAAAAAGTTGGAAAATTGTTGCCAAAAAAGTGGGCAAAACTGCCGTTCGTCTCCCTTGAGGTCATCAACAGCGATTTATTTTGCCAACCTGAATATGAAGCCGAAGCTGAAGCCACACAGTTTAAAAATGAATTTTCGAAAATGACAAAGAAAAATATGTTCCACCATTTTGGGGAAGGAATATAGTACTCGTACTCGTGCGTCGTCGGTCGTATACTACTTGATTACTAGTAGGTATAGGTTCTGCATGGTCTTGATGGCCTGGGTGGTCCTGATGGTATTGGCTTGAAACATTCAACCACCAATTCACCGTCACCCATATTTTGGTGGCTGAAAGTCTGTTTGGTAATTTCTGTGATGATTTATTTCCGACAGCTAGTATTTCATTTGCCTTGGTTGGTGCAGCAATTTTCAATGGCAGAAGATGGAACTGCCGCTGTTACTATGGCTAGGCTAGGGTTGTTCTACTCGTATATGTGTACTGTGCCGGTTCCGAGGAACTCTTTGGAAATCATCGTTGTCGGTTTTTGTTCCGGTCGTGGTTATTCTTCTTCTAGATGCAATATACCTAAAACCATATACCACTACTACGTTGACATTATGAAATATCTGGGACGTTTTATAGGGAAAAAGTTTTTCTTTCCTTTCATTTAACGAATAGATATATGTATGTATATGTATAAATGTAAGAGAGTATGAGTCTATGTGGCATTTAGAGAAAATCAGACGGGATGTAGTTTTCCATTCGGAACGCGAAAGATAGATACTCTTGGCTGCTTGGACAGTTGGACTGACTGAGAAAACAATGGCATGATGGCGGACTTAGAGTAGCAGTGCCATGGAAAACTTAACTCAGTTTGGAGTATGCGGTTAAATGCTGCTGTTTGGTGAGCGACATAACACAACTTGCTGCTGTGAAATGATTCGTCCTTTCTGGAGAAGAAAATTCATTGTTTTTTTGTTTTGTTTTTTTTTTCACTAACATTAGTTTTGCAAATGGTTTTGAATAGGTTTTTCATTGAGGCAATAAATTTTCCAACCGATACCGATGGTGCAGCAGTAAACTTTCTGGGCGTAGACGTAGCAAATGATCTCGAAGGTTTGGAGACAGGGTGGTGACTTTATTCTGGAGATATCCAATGATGGATGGTTGATTTAATTATTACAGTTTTTTGACACAAACAAAATTAGGTTATCCTTAGCATAGAGACACATAGTTTACTTAGACGCAGTGCATCAATACCAAATATACACTCATTCATTAATGATCAAGATCGAACTGGGTAATACCTTGCAAAAATGTACCAGATGCCATTTTTGATTTTGTATACTCTACTCCATAACTACGCCCCGTACCTCCAAAGTGCTTAAATCTCCTCGAAATTTTCGCAATTCTTGGAGTCTACACTTCACACTCAAATAGAAGTTCGAAGTGTGAAATGAGTACTTTGAACTACGAAGTGGAAAGTGATTTGTGTGAATGTGTAAAGTTCAATGTTCTAATATAGAAGTACAAAATGCGAGGTGGGAAGCTTAAAGTGTGCAGTTCGAAGTTGGATGTGGGAAGATCGAAGTGTGATATATGAAGTTCGTAAAGTGGGAACTGTGGAAAGAAAAACACGAAATGTCTGAAATGAAGTGTGTAATTCAAAAAGTTCCAAGTGATCATCATGTTGAGTCAAAAGTATGAAGTGCGAACGGGAGCTTAAAGTGTGAAGTGCAAACAGCGAAGTATGAAGTTCCAAGTGATCAGCCAGTGAAGTCCAAATTTTGAAATCTAAAATGCAGAATGTAAAGTGTCAAGCTGGAACGTCGAAGTGTAAAGTGGTCCAAGTGATCATTTGAAGTCCGAAGAAGTAATAAGTACATACGAAGTGCGAAGAGTGAACTGAAAAGTATAAAGTGCGAAGTTCGAAGTGTTCCAGGTGGTACCGTGAACTCTGAAGTGCGAAGTTGGAAGTTTGAAGTGCAAAGTATGAAGTTCATAGAGAGTTCCATCTAAAGTCCGAAGTATGAAGTTTAATAAAGTCCGAAGTTCGAGGTGCCTAGTGTTAGAATTGAATGTGCAACATGCAACATTTTTTATCTAGATTTTTTTTGTAAAAACTCTACACAATTGAAAAGTTTACTAAGCTTAAATTATGTTGCCTCTAATTTGTATTTCATTAAATTAAATAATGTTTGACTCTACTCTTTAGGTAGTAATTCATTATTTGGCCAATGGCAATTTAATCGTTTTTACTATGTGTGTATGTGTTGATTATGGATGGACATAACAATAAATGGTTATTTGCTATAAAGATGTCCTGAAATAGTAATTGACTGTCACATCCGAGACTACTACTTGCATACAAGCAGACTGTATACACAATAGCAATCTTATTTCCAATATAATATCAAATGAAGTCATGTTAGATATGTGGAAATATATATGGAAATTAAGAAAGGATTTCCATTTCAAAAAAAAAGGAGAAGAATGCATATATGCTTTGCTCAAAATGTCATCGTCGTTCAATGAATTGTCCTTGTTCAATGTCCACCATGGCAATGCAATGCAATGTATATTCTGAAGGTAATATCTAAAAAAAAAATAAATAGAATGTCGTCGGAGTTCAAGTCGTGGCGTCGTGGTCGTCTCGAAGTCAAATCGTATATATATTTAGTTATCCAATCCTCGTCCTCATCTTCATCCCCTCGCGCTGCCAGAATCCTTTTTTTGTGAGCAATTTATGCACATGACTATCTTTTCATATCTTATTTGCCATTTGTTGTTATAGGAAAATCCTTGGCACAATATAAACTTGTCCCATCCAGAAGCTCAAACTAAACTCCTCATCATCATCAGGTGGACTCTATATTATTCTACTACATCTACCGGACTAGCCATTAAAATGAAGATTCAAAATATTGTCCCGGGATTTTTCTGGATCTGAATCTACTGGATACAAGTTCTTTCATATTTCTTCATTCAATTTCTCTTTAGCTTCAGATGCATTCGTGTTGTATATTTGCTTCTTCTTGGTATATTTTTTTCTTTTTTAGTATTTTTTTTTGTTGTGATATTGATGCAACAGACAGTCCCAAGAGAGTCCTTGTTGCTCCTCGTGATATCGCCCGAGGGCAGATAATTTCATTTTTGAACTTTATTGTTGCTGTTATATGATCCGGGGTTGGATGCACTCATCTATTCATCTGCCAAAAGAAGCCCCTTTCCCTATTGTAGGTACGTCTGAGAGAAGAGAAGTATATAGTAGTTGGTATGTCCTCTGTATAGGGCCGGCTCTGGTCACCTATGGATATGATGTCTCACTGGGAAAATTGTGAATTTTCTTCATAATGCCATTTTAAGGATTTGTCAGGTAACCAATATTTTCTAACCTCAATCCGCATTCTTGTCTCCTTAGTTGACCACCACACATCAGCCTGAGGGGAGAGGTGCATCTCTTACCTACAACAAAACCCAAAGAGATAAGAAATTTCATATTTTCTGCTAAACTGGACACACAAATAGTTATGTTGTACAATTTGCTTATACCGATTGGCAATAGATGGACGTGCTATAGGGGTTGTGGTTGAAGGTGGAATAACACACTGCAGAGCACACATCTCATTTTCTGATTTGTTCTGTATTTTTTATTTTGTTTGTTGCTGGTTCAGGTCATTCATTCAAATCTACTTCGAAGCTGGAACTAACATAATGTAGGACAGGACAGTACAGGACAGGAGATAAATGGAATGACCATGCAGGATTTGATTTGATATTTTTGCCTGCTTCAATATTATTGTCCGGCGATTTTAATTTTAGATATCAACTTTTTCTCTGCAAAAACCTTTTGGGAGCAAGGACGTATGTTATTTTCGTTTGGCATGGCTATGAGGTTTTCCAGGTTAAGAAATATCACAAAAGCTAAATTAAGGATTATATTTTGAAATGAAAAGTTTTCTCATAAACAGGATATATTTTTGATGGAGGGATGTCTTTAAATCCGTAGCTCGTGTGAAGACACTACATTTAAAAATTTGAAAACTCTTTTGGCAAAGTGATTTTATACAATCACTGTTCAAAAATTTTAAATTTTAGTTAAAATTTAATTTTAAGGACCTCATTCTATTCAGTTTCCAAACTTTTTCACAGACACTTTTTGATATTTCTAATGACGATTTAAATGACCGTTACCCAAATCCGTTTAGAAATCCTTCACTCTGTGATCAGTCAACTAGCTAAATTAAGTAAAAGTAAAACAACATGGCCGACATGAATTGTAAAAAAAAGTCCTTATTTACCAATACCCTTTTAAGAAGAAAAATGCACTCCAACTATTAAGAGTGTTGATGTTGACCAAAAATATATATGAGATTGCGACCATCTTTTCAACAATTTTACCAGAAAATTGATGAATGTTAGATGAACTCAATAGAAAACATTTTTTGAGCTATTTTCAGGCCGAATTTCTTCACAAAATTAATAAACGATACTATAATACTGGCTATATTAGAAGTTAAAGATTAGAAGTCATTAGAAGTTTTTAATGACCTAATGATTCTGCTGCAACTCGGAATTGGAGTACCCGAGCCTTTTATGTTAAAACAATAGCCTAGTCCTCTAAGTTGAAAGTTGTATTGTCCGTCGATTCGGTCATTGTAAATTCATTACAATTTGGATAGGTCGAGCTGTAAAAAATAATAATTTTAATTACTCTCTAATGGCAGCAATCTACGCGAGCGAGCTGGAGAGAACTAACACTATCGAACACAAAGTCAAATGACTAAAGACCACATAAGCTAAGACTATACACAGTTAGATGGATCAGAGGAATCTCTGAATCAGCCAAGAATGAGCTGCTAACGACATATTATGATCAGATCTGTCAGGTTTCGATAAATTTATTGGGCCGTTCTCAAATCAATGGGAAATGAGAACCGCCACATGAGCAGAATGGGAATGTGCCTCAGAATGAATGCCCAAGCTAAGCCAGAACTAATTTTGAAATTCACTTAGAACTCAGTTTGGTTCATCAAGGAGGCACCTAAATTTCACTTAATCCGTTTAAAGTGATTAAATTGTAAATAAAATTCTTATCGGTATCCAACATCCAGCTTATCGACAAGGTGTCGAAAGGTCCAGGGAAGAATCTATGATATTCACCATTGTTTAGTTCATTGGCGGGGACTTCAGCTGTTTTCTTCGCAACTGCCAACTGCAGACAGCACAGATGTTCTCTCCAATTTTCCGGCAGACTGTCATTCCTTTTTTCGATATTCCAAGGAAGACCTCTCGGTAAGATCTATCCATGAGTGTTAAGAGTTTTCAGTGGTGAAGACTTGGTGAAATTAGCAATTAGCTGTAGCGTATCGGACTCCAGCTTTTTAAAATCCTGTTTTAAAAAAATCCCGAAAAAAAGTTTTAAAATCCCGCCTCTAAAATGCAGCTTTTTTAAAATCCCGAGATTTAAAATCCCGCTTATTCAAAATCCCGATCTCTTATAATTACGCTTTTTAATCCCGACTTATCCCGCTTAATCCCGCCAAGCTCGTTTTGTATTTTTATAAATGTTACACAAAAAACGTTGCACACACCCAAACTCGACCCCACTCCAAATCATATATTGGGGCTAGCACGGGGGTTGCTGGAGGGCAGCATGCCCCCTTATCCTCTTCTTGTACATTGTGTTGATTCCAAAAGCGGGATAATAAGAAACCGTATTATAAAAAATAACTGCATTATAAGAAAAGGGATCTTAGAAAGCGGGATTATGAAAACTGGGATTTTAAGACTATAAAAAGTGGGATATCGAACCCATCCCTTTAAAAACGCTTTTAAAAAAGTCTTCAGCTTTCGAACAATGTAGCTTTATCCGAAAAAAGCCAAAAGCCGCCTTTATTGTTTATTTTTTTATAATTTTGAAGAAAGTGGAGAGTAAAAATAAATATAAATTTAAAGAAGACCTCAGTTTGTATATATGGATTTTTCAAAATCTCCAGGAATTTCTTAGATTAATTTTTCGTCACTCACTCCTTAGCTTACCTATATACGTAAGAAGCTATAAAATACCTAAGATGAAGTTCTTTTGTTTATAGTTATTATAGTCCAAAGGAAAATTGAAAACATATTTCAACATTACATCTGGAGTAAAGAATGCTCACATCACCTGCCTTGCACGCATTCGAAACATCTTTCATGCGCGAATACCTTTTATGTGGAATGGATGAAGGTAGGTATACCTGAACCCAAAAGTAAAATACTGCTGCTGCTTTGGCTGCCGATTCGTCTTGATGGTAACGTGCAAGCGCACAACAAATTGACAGCGTAACATGATTCGCGCAACATACCAACTCTACACACTCATGTTCACGTTCATTACGTGCTGCGGTTCAATACAAAATGTTTCGACAGATATTCGACATGTACTTTTCTATATACAATCTTCTTTTTGGTGCGATCGTTGGTCGGTCGTTCGTCTTAAGTGGACGCGATCGACAAACGGAGCACACCAAGAAACAACCAAGAAATAGTTTAGCGCAAGAGTGCGCGCAATTCCAAGAGATTGAACTTAAAAAAAAAATCAAAAGTAAACAAACAAAAAAAAACTCAAACATCTCTCGAAGATAAACAATCTTTTATGCTACATCGCACGAAAGTCGCAAGGACAAGCCCAACTGATACCCCCTCAATACTCTCCGCCTTCTACGGCATCCCCTAAATTCATCAGGGCCTAATCCTCATCCTGATCATCATCATCATCACCATCATCATCAGTAGTTGGAGCATCATCATGAAGAGAGTGCAAAAGTAGCAACAGCATCATCACATTGTAGAAACAGTAGATCAAGTGAAAGATATGAGTTCTGCAAGCTTGGCACAGCTCCCGATCGCCCGATATCTTAGGGTGATTCTTTATGTCGATGGGGTTTTTTTTTAAGTTCCATTTGATGGCGTGGCTCTTCGTTCGCTCCTACTATTCCGGTATCTGTGGACAAGTGGCATTTTTGTTGTTGTTTTTTTTTTTAATTTGGGGCTTATTGCGAAACCACAGAAAATTGTGTCTCAATTCACGGAATTAAGCAGCTTATCAGGAGGTTTCGATCTCGATATTTTAATCGCTGGTAGCTATAAATTACGCACATTGGCACATTTGCTCAGTGAGTTAAAGCTTTAGGTAGGTAGATATGTATCCACCTATCGTCCATCGTTGCGTCGCGTCATCGTCGTCGTTCATGTGCTGATCTGCATTCTCTGTTGATGTTTGTTTTTCAGACTTTTAAACTGCCGTATAAACAAAGAAAAGAATGAAAGTGTTGAGTGTAGTTACAAGTTTGAAATAGTTCTCGAAGTTGTTATAATCTAAGATTGTCCTTCAAATGATCAAGTGAGTTGATGGACTTTTATTATTTGCCAAGCACCTTTACCTTTTTCGACTTGAGATTAAAATTAAATTTGATATCTACCTCCTTTAGGCCCTTAAGAGGACAAACATTTATAAATCCTAAACTTTCTATTCTATAGGCTATGAGATAACTGAATTATTTATGTTTGTGTCCCTTAGCCAACATGATTTATTCGCTTCAACCCCCAAATGTATACTTCACTCAACGCACATCAAAAGAAAACAAAACTCAATTTTGTATATTTTTCACAACTGCCATTTTGAATTCTCAAGGAATTCGATTCGAACAAAGAAAAAAAAATATAAAAATAAACGAAATACAAAGCAAAAAGAAACAAAGCAGCACTTCAAACTGAGCAGCTACTGGCACATTCACCATTCAACTAAGGGTGGGTGTTAGTCTGTATAATACAGTTACAGTTGCAAAGTGCTTTGAACAACGAAACAAAAACACCCTAGAAAAGGACATATTCCGGATCCCGGTAGGTACTTTTGACGTTGTATCGTTTCGCTCGTCCTATGAGATTGAAGTGAGACGAAACACGAAACACCCCATCAAACAGGATAAGGAAGGAGACACACACTGATACAATTCTAGTTCCGGGACCTGTGCTGCAATTTAAAGTATCTACTTATAGAAAATTCAACAATGGGGGATGTTTTGTTATACTATAGAAACACCGCCGCCACGATACTGACATATACCCAGACGTTAGCGTCGTCGCGTCTTCGTCGGTCGGTCGTGGGGAGGTTGACGACTAGATATACGTTTGATGATGGCACAGAAGTGGCATTTAACATTCTTTGAAGAATTTTTGAATTTTTCCTACCTACCTATCTATCTATGTATATAGTCCCAGCGAGTCCTGTCAGTTTACCTCATTCCTTTAGCAAACAATCATTACAAAGCTGAATATGAGGGTTGAGAATATATGCACACAGGGTTCTTATTATTTTATTTTTGCAACAGTTATATATTTTCGTTGGTCTGACATTAACTGCTATCGCGTAGCAGTTCCTTTCTACTTTTCTTTTAATTTTTTTTTTGTTCGTTTCTTTCTTGTGCACAGGATTTATTGACATCGATGAAATGTGCAAGCGGAACCACCACCATTACCGCACTTTACCATCATCGCAGAAGCTACTCCTTTCTTATATCAGCGAGTTCCCACTCTTTAAGAAAATATAGTTTTTTAGTTAGCTCGTAGTTCCATCTACCTTGGCTTGTATTAGGACGAATAAGTGGGGTGTTGACTCCCCCCAACTCTTATCCAAAAATCAAAATTTTGAAATATTAAGTTTAATTCGAAGCGAAGTCGCATGAACACAGCACATTTTTGTGAAATAAAGCCATTGCAACTGAAGCTTTATAGTGTTGGTCACTTCTGAAACATTTTTTTGCATTTCTATTAAAATCAGCAGAATGTTATAATAATAATCAATCTCGGCATCCCAATTTATTAAAATAACATAAAACTCTGTTATCGAAGTCAGGATTTCCATAAAGCTTCCGTTAACTTTCCATCAAGTTCTAATGGAAATCTTAATACATCTGTTTTTAATTTGGCCCTTAAGAATTGTTTTAAACGAAGCACGATGTCTGACTGAAAATAACAAGACAATAACGGAAGAGTTATAGTGTTAGTTACTTCCAAAAACTTTTTTGAATATCTGTTAAAAATAACAGCATTGAATAATAATATCAATCTCTAAAATAAAATAAAACTTTTTTATCGAAGTCATTATTTCCATAAAGCTTCCATTAAATTTACGTCATTTTTAACGAAGTCTTACGAGAGCTGTTCATATTTTTTGATTTTTTTTTTGTATTGACCTTTATTACAAAGGTTAGTTAACATGTTATTATTTTAACAAAACAATTTATATCAAGCACGAGGTCTGAGGAAAAACAAGAAGAATATTACGGAAGCTTTATAGTGTTATTTAATTCTGAAAGCTTGTCTTGTACCTTAAAAAAAAGTTGAGTTGAAATATTAGTTATGAAAAACATACACTGAACATTGGTATCGCACTCATTAACTCCATAAAGCTTCTATTAAATTTCCGTCATATTATTAACGAAATCTTAACATAGTCTTTCTTAATTCTTTAAAAAAAAAAAAAAACAATTTAAACGAAGCGGAAGGTTGAGACTGTAAACAAGTGGCAACACTGACTACTCCTTGGTAATATTGTAAAGTAAGTCCTAACTAAAATGAAAGAAGTGCAAGTAGAACAAGAATATATAGAAAGAATCAGAACAACCACCACCTTTTCGTCGATGTGTCTTCTGAGGGCTATGATGACGACGACGTGGACGACGCCGACGACTAGAAACCTTGCAAGCAACTAAGATCGTCATAAGGGGGTTGAAACTTGGAGTTAGCTAGCTATAGCTGGAGTTGCATTGCAACATAAATCATGGTTAGCATATAACTAAAGCACCAAATACCGTTAGCGCCGCTGAACCGTGTTTTGTTCGCTTGATTATCAATCAAATTATTTTCTCTCTTTCGCACCATCATCATCATCGTCATCATTGCTACTCGGGGGCCAAAACCCGTATAGTACATATAAATGTAGGAACTCTATATTTTCCACCTTCTTCTGTCCGCCCTGAAATGTACATCAAGCAAAATGAGGGTGTGCAATCAGGACATTAGATAACGAAGGAAAATTTATTGTCATTGATTCGCCTTAGCGAAATGACGACGATCTCTCTCTCTCTTTCACTCACTCTTCCACTTTTTTTTCTCGCTTTCGTCTTTTGGTTTTTGGTTCATTCTGCTTGGTTTTGTTGGAACCGCCGCTCTCGCTAGACAATGCCACTATATTTCTTGTAGTGGCTTCTTCCTTTGGAGAAAACTCATTGATTCGTAGTTCTGCCTTGACTCTTTAGCTCTCCTCTGATTTTTTTTTTGGCGGGGGGGAATTGTCTTGGCAATGGTGGTCGGTGGGCATATTTATGCCTCTTTTGGGGAGCATTTGTGATCATAAATATTATTCATATACGAAAAAGTATATCCTTGGAGTGTCCTTTTTTTGTTTGTTGCCTTAGCAGTAGTGACGACGGCAACGTCAACAACCCCAAAGAAATTTAGGCTGACGAACCCTTCAGAGCTCTAAATGCTCACCGAAAAACACACCCATCCTACATGTATCTCTGCTGTGCTATATCCGTTGGAGCCTTTGATGGCCATGGCCATAAATCACCCATGTTGTCTGTCATCATGAGTGGTTGTTATTCGAAGAAGTATATTTTGTGCTGTATGACGTCAACCATTGATAATGACAAACAATGACAATGACAACGCCAACGAAGCTGCTGATGATGATGATGATTGTCGAAGTTAAAAGGTTCCTTGAGAGAATTTATATATAGATACATATATCCTCCTCCAACCAACCAAAACTCACTCTTATCGGGCTTAGTGGAGGAGGAAGGAAAAAAAATTGTCATTTTCAGAGTGATTTACATTCGATGAGTGCTGAAATGTGGATAAGAAAATAAATAACAAAAATCTCAAAGCCAGAAGAAGTTCAAGGCAGGGGAAGGATTGAATGCGGACGACTATCGGACCGACCGACCGACCGACCCTACCCACCAATGTTGAGGACGACCGACGACAGCGGATGTGAGGATTTGACGGTTTAGGATTTTCAAGCAAATTAATGTGATTTACTACATTGGCCTTTTGTGGAATGAATTTATTTATACTGATTGATAAAGTGGCCAATAATGGGGGAACTGAATTTTTCCAAATTATATTTGCAGATCTTAGGTTTTGTATAATGGGAATTGGCTAATAAATCATCAGATATGGTATAGCTAAATGGGTTGTGGTAAGCATTTTCGTATTGTTTAAATTTTCATGTAGAACTTGCAAAACAGTCAGTATTTTTTTGATTGTTGTATATACAACTGATTTTTGCCAAAAATCCGGAGTAATTTCAAAGACAATCAGGGCTTTATACTACTGATAAAAGGGATCATATCAAATAACAAATTTAAGAAATATAATTTTACCAAAAAATTCTTCCTAACTAACTTTTCCTTCCGTAATTTTTTTAATACACATTTTTAGGAAAACTTAGGAAATTCATCTCTGCAACCATAGATTTCAATTTCCAAATCAGGCGACCAGGCGCTGTAGGAATATTCAAAAAAATTGGCTGTTTTCGCAAAACCCACTCACACTGTCAAAGAAGGTACAAACATTGTCTTATTATAAGCAATTTGATTCACTTAGTCTGTCTCTTCATTTCTTTGTCAATTTTTTCTCCACCTCAACCACACAGTAATATTTGCTGCATGTGTTTGCTTTTCAAGTCTGATTTTTGTTTCGTTTGGTGAAGGTGGTGATCTTTGATTTTTTTCATTGAATACACACACCACCAACAATGTAGGAGTAAATTTTAGTAAATTTAAAGGCAACAATAAGTATCCCATGCCTACAACCAACACTGCCTTCACATGCATTGCTGGTGAAATAAAAAAAAAATAAATAATAAAAATTACAAAAACAAATTCAAACATTCCAAACCAGCTTACCAGGCGAGTAGGCGTTGTAGCAGTATTCTAAATTTTGCTTGTTTTTGCAGAACCTACTCACAGAATCAAAGAAAGTAGATACACTTAATCTGTCTCTTTTCTTTCTCAATGCTTTCTCAAGCTTAGCTGCAACAGAGAATGTTTTTTTTGTTTTGTTACACGAACTCCTCTTAAGCATTCATTAGTTGGAATAAAGGTCTCACCTGTAGGTATTTATTTTATGCCACATTCCTATAGCATCAATTTACAAGTACAGAATATTGCCAGAAGAAATCGCCAAGATTTTTTAAAAAGTAAGATGCCATATTGCCAATGAAATTTCTACATTTTCGTCAGAGATGGTGCTCCAGTTTGACAGTATCAACTGATCCCTTTTTCTATTTCATGTTTTTTAGTTCCCTATTGCAAGTATGATATTTGCAAATTCGAAAATTCTGTACTCATTGCATTTTGAAATATGTACTAGCGATATCGCCCTTATTGTTAAATCCAATCATTAAGAGCCGTACGTTTTCCGTATTGTTTTTTTTTTTTCAATGCAAATTTGGAAACGACTGCTTTTTTACAGGAACATTTGTTGGAAGATGTTACCCTCCGCAAAATTCCACTTTTTGTATTTTACATGTTCCTAAAGAAATTGAGCTCTTGTCGTTGTGAGCTATACGTGCGGACATGTGCAAAAATATCGCTGAATGTTGCAAAGCTGAGCCTTGGGCTAAATTATTTTTTGTAGACAATCCTGTAGAATTCTGTGTTTACAGAATTTTTCTATAACCCTTACCCTTGAATCTGTAAAAAGAAACTAAGACATTTTCCATTTTTTACAAAAGGTCAATTTAAATTATCGAAACCAAATAGTCTACTAATCCCCTCTGTATAGGGTTTTGATTGATATTCTGGAAAGTGGTCAAAGCATATGGACTCGGCATCCTCGCTTACAACATCAATCATCGCTACTAACTGTTTTGAAAATCATTTGCTTCACTATCCCTCCCACTTGCGGACACACTTGTCCCGCGCTTGACTGCCCTCAACTGTCACCAGGAAATCAACCGATTCCGGTCTGAACACAGCAGCCAATAGCACCAAGGGTTTTTCATTTTTGAAAATTTGCAGTAAATTGTCTGGAATGCCGACAACGAAGTCTCCAGTCCCCATACTCTATTTTAGTCGTCCTTTCTGCAACGCAGCACTTTGTCAAGGATAACAACACTGCCACGCTTTAGTGTTTCATGTTTTTGTTGTTATTATATTCCATCTCCTCTCCTCTGCCGTTTTGCACTAAAGCAAACCATGGTCATCCCAATCATCAACAACATCGTTGTCCATCACCATGTGGACACTGGACACATCATGGCTCGGTTTGCATGGTATTCTTGTCTGCTGAGCCAATTGAAATATTTGCTCTCGTCTCCAGTCACCACATGGTTGCAGCTTGGACTGCTGCGCTCCTGAATTGAATTGAATTGGATTGGATGGAATGAACACGAACGCAGCTTCCCATAAATTACTTCGCAATTATCATGTCCCGACTCCCGACTTTGTATACATATACTCGTCATTATACATATTTAGGAAGTATGGAAAAGGAGCTGAGCTGCTGGGTCTTTGGGATGTTTGTTTAGCCAGATGATGCGTTGCTGTGTTGTTTTTGGTGCAACTAGGACTGGGGCGCCGCATTGGTCCGACTAACGACAACGATATAGACGGACCGTGTGATGGATAAAGACTGACTGATGCAGACATGATCCTACATCTATAGTCTCATATTGTGGCATAGCTGAGGATGTTCCTCTTTTTTGCTTAGTGCAAATTTGATGATGGTCAAACTCATGTCCTTTTTTTAATTTAATTTTTGTGTGTTAGGTAATGCAGAAAAGTACTTGGCTGACTACCTCTTGTATTTTATTTTTTCTCTTTCATCGGAATATTAAGCTTTTTTAATAAAATAGTTCACATCTAATTCCACAAAAGTTTTGAAAAATGTGTCTGCTATAATAGAAAAAAAAAATATTTATGAAAATATGAGTTTTTTCGGTTTTTCCTCCAGACCCTAACTTAAGTAATGAAACGAAGAGTTGAGGAATGACGATTCTTAAGAACCAATCTATTCATACTTGATTAGCAATTAATATTAAATTGCTGCTGAAATAAGGAAATTCTTGATAATTCATACAAATATTAGGAAATTCCCATCACAATTCGTTCTGTCTGTCTGTATCTCGATCTACAACCTAAAGAGCTTAAACAATTTTCTTCAAACTTGGTATTTAAGCATCTTAAATCCAGCAAATTGTTCGATTTGTGTTAGAAATTGTTCCTATTAATCAGAAAAAATAGATTTGTTTAATTCCACACATTACCACTTGGTTTTTTAATAGAACATGTTTGTCCAAACATAGATAACTATAAACAAAAAATGTCCCCTCTCAAAAACTAATTCTTTTTGAAAAATGTATTACACCCCAATGTTTTCGACCATTTTTCGCCAAATCCATCAACTGTACGATAAAAAGTATGTTAATCTTTTTTATGTAGAATAAAAATGAGTTACAATGCGTATCTACAACTTTTTTCAAAAGAACCTATAGTTTTCGAGTAATTTTTAAAAAAAACTGAATTTTTGCCTCTTTCCCCGCTCCGAAAAATGTTTGCTAAGCTCCAAATTAAGGGTACTTTTTGGGAAATGCGTAGGACATACAAATCAAGCTCTCCACCAAAATTCTGCTGTGTCGAAATTTTTTCAAAGTGAATGTCTTATATTTCTGAACTATAAGCACCAAGTTTGAAGAAAATCGCTTCATCCATTTAGGATGTACATAGCTCGTCGACGGCATTGCATGACTCCCTTTTTGTTGTTCTGTTTCATAGTAATGTCAAGTTTGGTTACAATTTCGAGTTCGATTTTTTTCCAAATGCAAAAATTGCCATATATAACTTGTACCTACATATATCGCAAGTAAAAGAATAGGCTTGTCAATTTGGATCCTATTTAGTTTTTAAATTTCTTCATATTATAAAAAAAAATTGTGTTTTTGTTTCCCAAATAACAGACTTAGGCCCACTGTGGCTCACCACCAGAATATAGAAAACAAAACAGAGAAACTATTGTTCTCTTTATTTATGCTTAAAATGTAACGTTACCTGAAGGCGGAGCTTAATTTCAACAAGCATATTGAGTTTTCTATAATGTGGAAACGAGCAGTAAAATTCTATTCTCATGCTTTTATGCTTGGCTGATTTCGTCTTTCGATGTTAAATGTTTGTATTTTCAATAGATTTACATGGAAGAGAAAGAATGATACAAATCCATACACATGTATAGTATTTGTACACTTGTTTGCGCAAAAGTATTAAGTAAAAAGCAATATGAAAAGCGAAACTATCTACGCTGGCCAGGTTAGTTGTTATTTGTGGAAAGGAAAGAAGCCGGGATTTCAGTATTTGTCATAAAACAAAAATTTTTTTAGAGGTATTTGTCCAAAAACTGTAGTCTTTAAAACCACTGTGTGTCCGTCCCTCAGCTTTAACCCTAAGAACAACTTGAAATAAAATGAATCGATCAGGCGCTCATGCGAAAGCAGTTGGTACGTACTTATATGATTTCTTTTATAAATTTACTCATAAATTGTAAATTAAAACATTATCTAAGCTCCACCCATATAACTACAGCTTATAGCAAACGTAACAAAAACAATGAACTCATGGATCTGAGCTAGAGAAAGACGGATTTGCGAAAGAAATGAAAACAAGAGAAAGTTTAAAGGAACTGATCTCTTTTTAAGATGAAGACAGTATTGAACCTTCCTTAATTGTGTATGTTTTACGAAACACAACACGTACAAATTACAATATTCCTACAGCGTATACTACAAACGCAAAATTACTTTCTTCTTTAAATCTACCGTTTCTTAAAGGCAGAGTCTAATTTCTCTGAGTTTGACAAAACCTTATCTATACAAACATACTCGTAGCCTGATGTTAAATTGTAAAAGGAAATACGCAATTTCTATTCCTGCAGGTCCACATGATGGCCTGGGATTTTGGTCTTTAGTTTTAGTTAATTTTGAACACAACAACACTCACACATAGGCTCCAAGAAAAAAAGGAGAATAATACTTAATTACCAGGCGATCATGGCTAAGTGCAAGCACCTATCTGTTATTTATTTTGTTTGCAAAATTAACTCATGCAAACTGGTTTTCAGAATAAAATGGATAATGAAGTAAAAGGTGAAGCGAGAGCATAAAAATTGCATCTCCTTCACACATATTTACTCGTAAACAAAAATATAACAAAACAGCAAAAGGAAAATAAACAGGGTGACCAGATTGTTAATTTGGCGAAATTAAACAATTCATATATTATGTTGTTGATTTTTTATTTAATATTTTTTTTTGTTGAATATTAGAATGTTGAGTTTAAATAGGTAAATATTTGACCTGTTTCTTAAAATTATTTATATTAATCATTTTTTAAATAAAGCAAGTGGCATTTAATATGAAAATAAAAAATCGCTTTTTCGTTTCTGCTCCAAAATGGTGTTCTGTAAGATCGACATTTGATTTCTTCGGTAATTTTGAAATAAAAAATAGCCAATTTATATAATGTATATGAATATTATAAATATGAGAGTAAATATTGTACCGAATGGAAACAAATTTTAAAAATGTTGTATGTATGATTGTATGTACATACATATATATAAGAACTTAAGTAAAAAATTACTTACTAATATTTTGTCTAAGTGTATCTGATCCAGCCAATCATTTTATTAATAACGATTTAAGATTTAATGGAGATTGGAGAGTGAATAAACACGACTTAAATAACACTAATAAATGTTCGAAAATTACTGCCCTTAACTCAATTTCATTTTGCTATCTACATAGATTATTGTAGGGGACTTGTGCTTTGTTTTGGAAATTATTTCATTGGACTAGAATATATTGTTTTTTTTTGTTAATACATTTTTTTAATAAAATGTCTTGTCAATTTGTGTAAATAATTTCCTTAAAGATGTTTCGCTTGATTAAGAAATTTTGTACAACTCTTTTAATTTTCTTCTAAAGAGAAACAAATAAATTGCAAATGCTTTATAAAATTGACCCCTGATTTAATTGCAGTGATTTAAGGGCCAGTTTATCCACACTCCATTAAATTTAAAATTTCGGGTAAAATTAAAAAAAGTAGCACATTTGTGTGAAATTTTATGAATTTCCCGACTTTAAATTTAATGGAAAGTGAGCTTTGGATTTTACTTAAATCGTAAAATTTGTTTAAAATATTAAATCGGAAACTCGATTTGATCGTGTCTCCATATCCCAAAAAATGTAAACAAAGTTCGAGTTTTTGACAATGTTTTATGGCTGTCACTTTTAATTTGTCATTTCTTTTGCTATTTTTTTTATTTTCTTAAATCTTGCAATCCACATTTTTTCACCCATCATTTTCTAAAGGTATGATTTATTCTGCATCTTCCTTTACACCCGACAGAGCGTGTATTTATTTTTGTTTTTCTAAACCTCTAAACCAAGCAAATCCAAGAAGTAACATGCGCTCTTCGAACTTATTGCGTTGACTGTCTGGGCAAATTCGAATCGAATCCACTTCACCTCGATAATTATTGTCAATTGCAATTTGATGGATTATTACGTGTCGCCGTTGCATTGCATTAGCATCAATCATAATCACTCTGGGACATTCTGACAACGATCGCGTTGAACACTATATATGTATAGCGCAGAATCGGTCGGCTCAAAAAACACATACACACACACAAACAGCCAAGAAAGAGATGAAATCTGTCAAACCTGACTCAATCACAGTTCCAATTCGCGTTCAATTAGCTGCGCTGTGCTAAGACAATATTTCGAACGACACATTGGAGATTGACCAGAGTGCTTTACAGACTGTAATATCCAGGAGCCCCTCGCAACCCCTTTGCAACTGCAACAACACGTGTGAACATAACAATCACTCATCTGAAATGTATGTACCGGTCGAAGATCGGTCGGTTTGGTCACCTTGTTTGTTAACTATGTATATGCACGAATGTCTATACTTTTGTTGCGTTTTGATTCTTACGTTGCCCGTCATACTTGATCATTTGTAAAATACATTTGACACCTGATGACATTGACACTTGGTGCTCTCATTTGGTGCTGTCATTGCGAAACCGGAATTTGCAAAGTGTCACTCAGAACTGTCACCTTAGATGCGAATTGTGCGATTGCGTTTGCATATACAGAATAAGATTTCTGGCTTACAAATTGGAGTTCAATGAATTTATCAGTGTTCACCTTGATGTGTTGCTCTCATCCAGTATCACAGGTGATAGATTGATGGAAAAACCGCAGCAGCGAGCAGTATTGCGGCCAGGCGGTGCGGCGCGATCGTAAAGATAGCATATTGAGCGATTGATTATGACAGGTGAATCGACACGGTTGTATACTCTTTCTGTACGAGCATAATATGAGACTGGACGACGACCGACGCACGAAGGGAGATGAGGTAGGTGTTGACCAGTTGTGTGCGTGTGTGTCCAGAGTGCGCTGGGCTCGAGATCATCGATCAAAAGGTGCAATGCTTCAGATTGATTCTTAATTTTTGTTTTATTGAAATGTATTTTTTTTTTCGATTTCTCTTTGGTTATAAGATAGTTGCCAGGAGCAGCAGTAAAGCCGCCGCCGCCGCCGCCGTTACCGTCACAATAACCATGGCTGTGTGCGAACTGCAGCAAATACAAAATTTTGATGGATGGCTGAATGGAATAATTCTCATGGTTAGTGTACCTACAAAACAAGTATGTGATTGATCAATTAACTGTAAGTCAATTAAAAATGAGTACAAACCTAGTGTGCTACATTTGATGTGAATTGGTACACTTCGGAGTTCAGGTGTGCCAAGACGATTAGCATATTATGTAGCCAGTGGTCAATCAACTAGGTTATGCCGCCGATCCATCAATCACAAATGGGTTTGGTTCGATTCAGGAATATTTTCATGCGAAAAAAATTAAAACGTTGCATATGCAATTAAGACGGTTCTTTTTAAAGCCTGTGTATAATTATAGCAAAATGATGTCATGGTCAACGAGAAATTGTAGCTTTCTGTCAGTATTTAAAGTCATCATAAATCAATTAACAATTTATTGTGTATTTTTTTTTAATTATTTCATTTTTAGATTGTGCTTTATAGTTAGGTCGTGTTCAATTATCTAGTTTTATGAATATAATTTTGAAGTTGATCTATAATTTAATTTTATGAAAAAAGAAACTGAAATTCTGGAACTTAAATGCATTGATCACATGCCATCATTTTCAAAATATAATAATCTTAAAAATCTGTTGACACAAAGACAAAATAAAAGGCAAAGAGTGTATTTTTTTATCGGCGGAAAATTAAAATTGGTAACACTGTTTTTTGTGATTTGATCGATTTGACAGCTATATGTTATTTTGAAGTTGATTTTGTTTGAAAATATTCATTATGGCTCATGCCCGATATTAAATTTGAAAAATCGTAGTTCCATTCGAGAAATTCATCTCGGACATTACGAGTATAATAATCGTCCATCAGATCGATTAGATCAAGCAACTTGGATATGGTGGCATTTGAATTTTGTGTAGGGAATTCGTAAATTCAAAAATAATTAAGCAGTTAGAAACCAATAATCCACGCGAAATTTCTGAAATGCAGAATGACTGAACACATTTTTATGTGCCTTATTTCAATTTAAAATTATTCTATTTAAAAAAAAAACACCCTTTCAAATGCTACTTTTTGTTTTTCATTCTACTTTTCTTTTCTTATAATTTCTGTGACACTGTCAATGAGATGTACTTTATGTAATTGGAACCTCAGTCTGTTGTGACTAACCAAAGAAATAATTTCCTCATTCCGGGATAAGAAAGATGCACGATCATTAAAAAAAGGTTTTTAGGGACATTGTAAATAAGGTATTAAAACTTAAAATTACAATAGTTTTAGTTTTGCCTTACTCTTATTAATAAGTGGGAAAAAGAGCACGCTACGAAAGCGCTTCCAAAAAAGCTTTTTTTATAAAGCTTTCCCTAAAGCTTTTTATCAAGCTTTGAAAACCTTTTTTTTATTTGAAGACACAATGCAGGGTGAACCTATTCTATTGACGGACAGTGTATGCGTTTACACCTGATAAATTGAACCAAATATATATTATTTCTTAAAGAAACTTAAAAACATCGATAGTGGCTCATTTTGAATGTATTGCTTACCAAAAAATTAACTATTTTACTTTCTCAATCATTTGATGTAGAAGAGTTTTTTATATGAATTTATTTGATCATTTGCGAATGCATTCACGAGAACTCAAGTTCTGTTCCAAATTATTGAATTCTTATAGACAATGTCTAATTAGAAAATACTGACAAATATGGTCCAATGATTCAATCAGGAGGGGCTATTTTGATATAGTGCCCTATGACTTGATGTCTTAGAAGAACTATTAACGCATATTCCTGCCATGGACTATACGAAAGGCTTAAGTTTTTGGTCTGTAAATATTCTTCTCAGTAAAATAGCTAAATATCAGAAAAAAGCAACAAATTCCAAGTCGAGTATCGCTATCTCTTCATTGACTTTAAAGCAGCATTTAATAATTTAGCATTAATGGTTAGAAGGTCTATTTGGAATTCCATAGAAGACCGAAACATCGTCTTATAGACCAAGCTATCGCGGATGCCAGAGCGCTTGATCTGGATGACTGAAACCAGTATGAACGCGGGATTCAAAAGAATGGAGGTCTTATGTAAAGACTTTTGATGGGACAAGAGCATGCTAACGACAAATACTAAGAGATGCCCATCGCTTATAAAAATTATAGCCTCTCCGAACGTGACAAAATATGGGATGCATGACCACATATTTTCAGGGACATTCAATGAAATTTTGACGAACACAATGGGTGGAAAGAGGAAAACTAGTTTTGAACTATCGAATTGATAAAATAATTTGATCATTTGAACACACTGCTTCCGAATAAAGATCATATTGACAGTTTCCATATGACAGATCTGCAAGTTTGACAAAAGTCTGAAGTGTGTATGAGTTCAGAAAAAGCTCTGTAAATCTAGGACCTATAGGCCAACTAAAGGTTCGCAATTTTTGCATTTTTTTAAAATTCATTAAATATATACAAAGTAGGCAATTAACTTTATAGAACTTTTAATTTTTTCATGCAATTCGTTACAATGGAATGCATACACTTTTAAATTATTCTTATTTAAATTTGTTCATCAATAAAACCACAATATATCACAGTTACATAATTATTTTTATTATTTATTTGTTATGCATTATCGAACACGACTTTCCTCCGCCATTGTCATCTCTTTTTTCTTGGCTCATTGGTATTTTCAATTCCGATTTCGACCCAAGCCCAAACATAAAAAAAAATTCGACAAATGGATGAATCCCATCCAAAACAATAACTCACAATTGAAATTGCTTGTGATTTTTCCCAAAGCTTGGACAAAGACTTTTGAAAGACATGAATCTCTGATTCTCTCTGCCCATAGCCATAGCCCGCCATATACTCAACACACACCCCATTTTCCTTATCCTTTTAGCAACAATATTGTCGATATTTTTGGCGGATATCTCACAACGTTCGTCCGATAACGAAAATGAAAACGAATATTCGTTGTGATAAATCAAATTGATTTATTGCCATCGAAACAATAAAATACCCCGCGAGATGAGAAAATGCGAAAATCTGGTGACATTATAACCCGCGCTCCTCAAAATCATGAGATCCCCTGCCGCTCGCTATTTATGGCTGATATTGGATTCCAATCGCCCGGCCACCACAGTCGTCGTCGTCGTTATTTCGTCGTAGTCGTAGTCATTGTCGTTTGTTGTGGCACGGCGTGCGGCGCGACGTATGGCGGTCTCATCGATTTGCTTCTTTTGCGATAATCGCGAAGCCTGACATAATAGTTGGGAATTCACCATCAACAGAATAAAAACAAAACAAAAAAACTTCATTGCGGTTATAAACAAAAATCTCGAATTCCAAATTGTCCAGAAAAACCGAACAGGATAATAATTATCCTTCGAACCTATACGAATATATGTATGCCTTTTAGGCCCCATCACACCACATCGTCGTAGCTACTACATATATGGAAAAAGGACATTTGGCGGAAAATACCACACACATCTGATGTCAACATAAATACTACAACAAGGATACTACCCATTACCCATATATATAGTGTCTGTTGGTTTGTGTCCTCTCTGTCTCTCTAGAAATGCCATTCCTACAAATTCCCGGTTTGAAGTTTATGCCATCCGAGGACGAGTCAATGAAAATGCAATTCACATTCACAAATTGCAATTCGCAGAGACGAATGGACGGACATACGATGAGCTGGACAAAACACAACCCATATAGAAACAAAGAGTGTTTTCTATGCTGCCAAAACAGAGGAAGGTATACGATTTTGAATGTCCTGGCATTGATAGGCATATACCTATGAGTATACTCGTATTACCACCGACCACCAACCGGTTCCGGTAGTCCTCATGTCCAAAATAGTTGTTAGCCTAGTTTGGTAATATTTTTCCAATTCGCCAGTACCTCTATCTATCTATACGAATACACACCCCGCAATTTGGTGCTCTCCCTTGAAGGACCAGTAAAAATAACCTTCACTGTTCAGATTGGCATTAACTTGTTGGCATAGTCTTCAAAATACAAAGGGTGGGATTAGGTGTTTATGGAGCCTTAATTCACAAAACAAATTTTATCAACGAAATACTACTTAGTGTCGTATATATTGAATACTAAAATAGTAGTAAAACGAATTCAGTGAAACCAAACCATTTATGGGCCCTTTTTAGCGCCCTGGTTTTATTAATATGTGGTCAATGTTATTTAATATAAATTTCTTTTGAAAAATTTGTTTCTTAGATTTAAAATTATTTATTTTACTGATATGGTCCTGAAAATAATAAAGGCGGGATTTTGTACCAGCTGGCGCCCTAAAAGTATACAAGTGATTTCTTATGCAAAATTTAACTCCATTTCAAAGGGTATCTAGTTGAACTTGTATATGACCAAAAAATTAGTAAAACATTTTTTTTGTAAGAGTTGTTGAAGGGTCTTTAAAAATACAATAGGTGGGATTAGCTATTTATGGAGCCCTAATCCACAAAACAAATTCTATCACTTAAATACAACTTGGTGTCGAACATTTTGATAAGTAAAATAGTAGTAAAATGAATTCAGTAAAAAATGTATCATTTTGGGGCCCGTTGCTTGCGCCCTGGTTTTACTAATCTTTTATTTATGGGCTGATTCCCGGGGTCAAGGTTTATTTAATATTTTTTTTTTCAAAAATGTTGTTTCTTATATTAAAAATTAATTAATAGAATGTTCATCAAACTAGAAAAAAACGGGTGGATTTTCCACCAGCTGGCGCCCTATTAGTGTAGAACTAAGTTTTTACGCAACTTTTAATTCAATTTCAAAGGTTAGCCAAAAACATGTACGTACTCAAGAAATTAGAAGCACCAGAGCCATATTTTTGTAAGAATTTCTGCAGAGTACTTAAATAAACAAAGGTGGGATCTAGTCTACACTGGCCTTTGCGCCCTATATATAGAAATTAATTGGCGTTTGTTTGTGAGGATTTTTCTTCTTCTCAGAACTATAAATCTTTACCTATCGATTTGAATGCAAGTGGTAACACTTTTTTGTCCTTAACCAGTATTCAGAGGGTCTTATATTTTGTTGTTAAAAAGGATCAACTGCAAAAATTATGGCTCCTTTAATACCATTTTGGTAATCACTGAATCTGCTCCTGGAATTTCATGTAAAAGAAAAAAATGTCTGTTTTTCATTCAGATCTCATGCAACTGCTCTTCTGCACTTGTACACTCTGAATCTGAAACGACTACAATAAATGACTTGATTGGATTCATTTTCATTTCGTGAATTTTTCCGTGAGAATGAGTTGGATGTACGCATAATTTTTCGTAACCCTTTCGTGATATACATACTCGTAAATGTAGCTAGGGGATGGACAAATCTCAATGAATCTAAGTTGTACCTACATACGCAGCAGAAAATAAATTTTCAACTACATATTCCACCACCAGAAGGGAGAGACACTCACAATCCAAATCCAAATTCAAATCCACCAGCTGGCTAACTACACACTAGCTAGGCAAAGAGTTAGATCGACTTGTGGTAGAATTGATGCTGCCCAGTTGCTGATGATGCTGCTACTCTGGTTGGTGGTGGTGAAGGTGGTGGTAGTGATGGTATTGGTGCGTGTGAAATTTATGAAAATTGCCATATGATAACGGTAAATTCAATTCTCTCTCTTTCGCATTTGCCATTGCCATTGCCAATGCAGCAGCTAATTGCCCAAATGTGCGCAACCAATTGTATCCTTTTTATGGCATCACAACACAACCCAGCTTTATATAGATATCTATAGAGGTATATAGCTATGTACTATCCTCATGTTTATCAAGCCTATATTGAAGCTTTTTGAAGACTCGCAGCATGATAGTCAGTTCGGGATCCGGAGGCATCGAAACTTTGTATCTCTTTGAATGTATATGTGTTCCAAATCGCATAGAAAATTATTTCCGCATAAATTTAACAGAAAGTTTTGCGTGGAGGACTTGAGTTTGCATTTTGCACAATTTGACTAGATTAGTGTGGGTTAGAGAGGGTTACTTATGCGATGAGCAACTTTTTTTTGTTGGGCTTCTATAAGTGATCCATTTGTTTGGTTTATGTCCTGGAGACATATGCTAGGGTTATTTCATAACGAGGTCTCATTTTGCTCTATGTGCACAGTGGGTGTTTTCAATTTACTGGATTGAGTTCCGCGGGATCATGACGTTTAGCAAGTCCTTAAATTTTACAAAAAAGGTTGAATTTCAAGTAAACAAAATAATTGTATCTTGTTGAATCTTGAGTGGAAATTCAGGGGTCACGAAAAAATGAGGGAGAAAATCAAAGATCGACTAAGAAATTTCCAAAATTAGAAATAAATCCAGAAACGGTCAAAATTTTGGGGCAAGCACTTGGATCAATGCTAAAAAAAACGAACTGTTGAAAGTTACGTATACGCAACAGTGACTTAAATTCACGACTGAGTAGCCCTTATAACTTTCACCCTTGAAACTGTAAAAAAAATTAAGACTTATTTATTTTTTATTTGCACTAAGCTAATATGCACAGAAGCATCTAAAGTTTTTAGATGCTTCTGTGCAAATTAATTTCATTATCAGTTTAGTCGTTGAAGACTAACCTTTTTTTTCAGAAAATGGAAATTTCCAATACATACCACACATTTCATGAAATAAATTATCTTACGAAACCGATTTCAGGATTTATTTCTTACCATCTCTGTGGAAATACATGAAGAAATAATTTGACGTCTAATGTCAATTCGACCGACATGTGTGTGCTTTTAACGTTTACATGTGTATATTGATGGGTTGTGTTGGAATTTCAGGCCGAGAATGTAAATACAATAATACAATTGGTGTTGTTTGATTTCATGTAATAACTTGCCCTCTTAAGGAAGTAATGAAAATTTCTGCAATAATTGCTGAAACAAAAATAAAAACTGCTTGCGGTGGCACAGGATCAAGTCGAAAACCAAAATGTCGGTCGTTTTAAGAATTTTTTCAGACGGACAAATCGGTTAAGTTTGAACTACCACCACCACTTTTATTATACTCGTACAAGGTGTCCTCTAATTTCTGGATTTCTTGGGACAGGATTCCTAGCATCATTAAAAAAATTGCACGACTGGATTGCACGTACTTGTTCTTATGTTCGGCCAAATTGAAAGTATAAGATTCTTATTGGAAACGGTTAAATATATTTTTAACGTCGTTTTTCACTTAATTTCTTGAATTTTTTTCTAACAAAAATTTAGTATGTATAAAATTGTATATCCGTTTTCGAAGTATTAAATTAAAAAAAATATTTTTCGAAGAATGTGTAATGCATTATTATTTAGAATTTAAAGGATTTTGATCGAAATCCGTTTTGCCGTTAATCAGAGAGTCGAAAATATAAAAAAAAATGTTCTATGGCAAGTATCGTTAATAAAATTTTATGTAATTTTTTACATTATATGCAAGTTTTACATTTAAAAAATTTGACTAGAGATTTCATTCAAACTTGACAAGTGGGCCACAAAATTCCGCCTGCCTGGCTGTATATCTGTTTGTAAGTTGATCTACAGCCTAAACGGCTGAAGCAGACATAACCTATCTTATATTTTTCTGTACGAAACTGGTAAATCTTAATTTTCTGGAAAACGGCTTTGACGATTTTGATCAAAAAAAATAATGCAATGCACTGTAATAGACATACTCTACATCCTAGTTCAATATTTTTTTTAATAAAATGTTTTTTTTTTAAATCTTCTACTTTCTCATTAACGACTCAACGGATTTTGATAAAAAAAAATTGTATATAGGAGGTGCTTTGCATTCTAAATATTACTCCATAGGTACCAATATTTTGCAAAATATTTTTTTTGGACTTTGAAAGCAATTTCAAAATTTAGTATTTCGAAAACGGTCGGAGGATTTTAAATTTGAAATTATGTTGTTAAATTTATATTATTAAATACCTAAAATTGCAATACAATTTTATGTTAGAAAGAAATTAATGAAATTTTGTATATAAAATATGATTTAAAAAACGAATTTAAAAATATATTTAGCCTTTTCTGCTAAGAATCTTGTATTGCTATGTGATCGCATTACAATGATAGAGAACACCAAAAAAGTGGGTCCCGCAATTCCGTTTTTGTTTTAGCCCCAAAAATAACGGTACTTGCCATACAAATTTTTCTACCATCCTAATCATCTCAAAAACGGCTCTAACAACTTGATAAAAATTGGTGTGTGTACTACTTTGTGTATGGTCTACATTTTAGCCATTTTTTTTAAATATTTTGTTATTGTAGCTGCCATACAACCATTTTATTTATTTTCGACTTTGTCACAAACGGCTCAACGGATTTCGATCAAAATTTGTATACAGGAGCTCCAATGAATTATAAATAATACTGCATTTCAAAATTTTCGAAAAATAGTTTTTTTTTGATTTTTTCAAAAAAATATTTTTGATTTTTTTTGAAAATTCTATATTTCGAAAACGAGTGGACGATTTATTTTGAAATTTTGTTTTTAAATTTATATTATTAAATATTTAAAATGTTCATACCAATTTTTTTTAGAAAAAAATTAAGAATTTTTATATATGTATAAAAGATTAAGTGAAAATCGACTTTTAAAAATATATTTCGTCATTTCTATTCAAAATCTTTGCATATAATGTGATCGCTCATAGGAGCAAGTACGTGCGATCGAGTCGTGCATTTTATTTTTATCGAAAACGGCTCATACGATTTGAAAGAAATTTTCAGAACTTATTCCATTAACAAATGGAAAATAATTGCTGGAATTAGAATCTGTAGTAAATTAGTTGAAAACAAATGTCATCAAATTCGCTTATGGGGAAAATATTAATTATAGCCCCACAAACCCTTGTGTGAATGTTTACCTAATATTCAGTGAAGATGAATAAGAGCTTTCAATAAATATTCATTTCTGTGAAAGAAGTGTAAATATACATACCTACATAACTATGTATTAAGAAATTGTATACATTTTTTTATCTCAAAAAAATTGATCCAAAATAAAAAAATATTAAGATTCAATTTTCATTCACTTGGGTGAATAATAATGATGATACATATATCCTGTTAATTTTGAAGAGGAAATGCTAATTCAAAATTATTAAAAACCAAAAGTGAATTAACCCAAGATTTCGGGTTCAAATCAAAAATCAAACGTCTTGTTCAGTTAGCTATGTTGACCATGATTTATGATTAAGTTCTCCTGTAAATCCGCAAGTGTAGAACCCCATTGCGGAGTGTGGCAAGAAAAATCCTTAATTGAATTAAAAACTAAAGGAAAATAATGTTGCAAGTCAAACAAAAAAACTTTTCAATCTGCACCCAAATAGGCACTGAAAATCGAAACCCATGCAACCCCACAGCAGCAAAACTTTCAACACCCTATGGCTATGTGCTCTTTCACCCAAAAGGCCCACCCAAATACATAAGTGCCATCGAGGCCATTTATTTTGTTATTTATTTCATCAACATTTCACTTTGTTGGTTGGTTTGGAATGCAGACGCGCAGAGTGCACAAGTTACGACCGGCCGCGGCCGTTAAAAAACAATTTTCATCGAGCCTCGTGTATTTTTTTGTACGCTTTGAACGAGCTTGACGAGATTTTGGCATCGCGGTTATTGTTATCTTAATTTTATTTGCCCGAAACCCGGGTCCTACTTTATTTTCTTTTCATTCGAAAAAAAAAACAACAAAAATCTATAAAAAGAAAGAAATATCAGCGAAATGCACGCGAAAGGATGTTACTTTTTCTTTTGTTTGGCGTTCATATATTCAAGCAGCAAAGCATGACATGCCAGACAGGCAGGCAGGCACAGGAAACAGGATACAGGACCACCAGAAAAGTTTAAAAAAATAAAATACACACATCGCAAAGCGCACGAGAGAAAATTGGAGCAATCATTTTTATGCACCACCAGCGCGAAACGGCAGCAGGCTGCCATAATAGTTAAGTCCACAGTTAATCGGTCCAAGCGTCCAAAAAGGGAGTCCTCGCGCGCTGTCAGTGGATATAACCCAAGCCCCATCATAGTCAGGTTGATCCTCTTCAGCTTTTGCGTTTTTGTATCTTATTTGCAGTTTTTTTTTGCAATGCGATTCCGAAGAAATAAGACCAGCGAAATACTTGATGATAGGTTTTGGTTAAAGTAAAAAAATTATAAAAAAAAACAAAAGAGAGTTGGAAAGTTTTTTTTCCAGGTCCCTGTTTCAGCCGAGGTGGTGGTGGTGACTGCGTGCCTGATGGCTCCGCCAAAGATTTCTAGTGGTGGACTGGAACTGGACATCATTTTGGGTTCTTCCTCTCTTCGGATAGATGGAGCAGACTTAAGTGATTTTTTGACAGTGATTTCTTAATTTAATGATGGCGGTTGCTCGGATATGGATACGTTTTTATATCAGGATGCGTTTGGTTGTTGATGGTTGCATGTGTTGTGCCTGGGAGTGATGGATGAATTTACGGCCTACGACAAGGTAGCATGTTCTGCATACATAATGGGCTGAAAAACTTGTGGTTAGGTACCTACCTATATCTTTGGAAATGTTTTCATTTTTTTTTTTCATCTGAAAGTATATCACAGGGCTTTTGCGGGAGGCACGTGACTTAAACGATTAAATTCGAAGGTTTTAAGGAGGTGTAGAGTTGTTTTTTTTTTAGATTGATGAATCATCAATTTTGAAATGAGATTGATTGGAATAAGGTGTTAATGTGATGCTTCCTTTTAATTGAAGCAGGGCACGGCAGTTTGGCTTGGTGCTTGAGCGAAGATTGCTTATTTATTGAATCGAAATAATTTACCTTTTCATAAGAAGCCTTTCAAGCCAACAGCTTATGTACATTATTGAAAACTGATTAAGAGAACGTTTTCTTATGATCCTTCTGTAAAGAATTAAACGTGACCTGATGGCAAATACTACATAATTTAATAGATATTTAATATTTTGATATTTATTCATCGGTTAGAATCGATTGTTAAAACAAACATTCTCAAAGATTACAATTAGTATCTTAAATAAAGTATATGTGATAATTTAAAATTAGCTACAGTTGTAAATTTTAGAGATTAAATTTTTTAAATATTTTTAATTAAACATATACAACTTTAAAGTTAAAGTTAAATTTAAAATAAAATAAATAGATATTGTCAATTGTAAAATTGAGGAAGTCCGCTTTTGTTCGTCACCTTCCCAATTGCCTTTTTTAAAAATTATCTCACTTCTATAAGACTTCCTTTGTATAAGGTTTTGCTAAAATCAAAAAAATCAAACGGATTCGCTATTATTAGGATATTTAATCTACATTAGAAAAAAATATAAAATGAAGTTCTCAAATTTTCTTCAAGGTTTCTGTTTACAAAAAGTTGATTTAAAGAAGTTGTTGCGAAGCTTTATAGCGAAGTTTCATTTAAAAAAATGAAAATTAAAAAAAAAAAATCAGAATAATGTATTTTTATGTGCTTGTTGGTAAAAAAATTATCAACACAATCAAGCTCAGCTTCTTTACAGAAAGTTTAACCAAACTAGGACTTATTTGTTGGCCTTTTTTAATGAAAATCTTTAGAAGGTACTTAACTGAATGAGTTTTGTTTAGATCATAAGTACATCAGTGCCTTTTTTCATTTTAAAACAGCTTTCTATTGTAACTTTTAATGTAACTTGCTATTACTTAAAACAAATTATGACGATTAAGTAATTAATATTGTTTTGAAGCTTTGAATTGTTGTGACTTCCACATTCAAATCTCTAATATTTTTTCCTTGACAATTTATTGAACAATAATTTTATTAAACAGAAACTTCTATTTCTTTTTTTTTAGGAAAGCGAGATGAGAATATATATCGGAGGAAATTTGAAACTTCACTATAGAAATTCAATGGTAAGTCTACTGATAATATACTTCCTAAATACATAACCTAGCTTAATAGTATACGAGTACCTTTATATTATATTCTAAAAACAAATTTAAGGCTTTCCAACCAACAAGCTTATTGACAAGTTTGACAATCTTTAAATATTTCCCTTCCTTCACCTTAAAAACTCCATACTTAATTTGTGAAACTAAGCTAACTAAAATAAGGCTAGGTCTCACTTGATTTGGTCTCACTTAGATTGTCAGTGACGGAAAGAGTTTTTTTTTTAATTTTGCGCGCACTCAAGGGGTTATGACCCTTAAAATGATTATACAAAGTGCGAGGTATTAGGAAAATTGGATAAGATTATTCATATGACGATGCACATTGGTCTTACATGTTGGAATATCGCAATGACAAGAAAAAAAATAGGACCTGGAAAAGTATTCCACATTCATGAAGTGGGGCTAAAGAAGAAATCTCTATAATTGACACTACGTCCGATGTTGGATTCAAGGGTAAACTGATAAGCATTTATAGAAGCACGAGTATTACGGTTGAATAGTTTAAAGGGCGGAATGCAACTGGCTATTTCATTTGAACATTTTCCGTAAAAATAGCGATAAAAAACGAGACGCATGAAACATTGCAACGATGTTCGAGAGGTCCTTTATTCTTCCATCTGATTTCATTTTTGAAGGTCTTTTTTGAATTCTGTTCATGAGACTTAAATGAGTTATTGGAACGCCTCCCCAAATATGACAATTGTACTCAAGTTATGGACGAATTTCCAGAGAACTCTGGGCACATCTTCTATCTAAGGAATTCCAATCGTCCTTCGTATTTCGAAATTGCTTCGTTGCATTTCTTAAGTGGGTAGGTAGGTAAAATGGTGGTCAGACCGAACTCGCATCTAGACCCAAAGTAGCGCTGGGAACTCGTATGGACCTGACTGTTGTTTATCTAGCTCCTGGCTTTTTTTTTTGTTTTTTGGTTTTTATGTTTCATGGCGACCGACGACCATAGGTAGCAGGGAAGATCTTGCGTCCAAACTTCTGAAAGTTTTGTATTTTGTTTTATAGATCGATTAATGTTTTGAATGGATTAATTATTTAATTAATCAAACTTATTTTGAATAAACGTATCTTCTCTGGCAGTCGAGCAACATCAAAACACTAGATACCATCGAACCGAACCACTTAGAACCTTGACTTCTTTTACTCCCTCGAGTAAAACATTTTTTAGCGGAAAAAGAGAGGAAACAACTCAAGCGCAGCGACGCTAGAGCCATTTCGATCCGTTTAGGAAAGAGAGTAAGTTTTTAACTTTTGTATATCAAAAAGTTCTTTTAGATAAAAAAAAGAAAGCCCTTCCAAGGGATTCTTTGCATTTCTTTAGACTAAATAAAAAAACATGTCCTAGTTTATAAAAAACGGTTTTTTTTATTCACCTCAATCAAATCAAAACAAAGACTAAAAATAGAATTATTAATAGGAAATCAAACATTCCCAAAAATGTGTATCATCATTGTACATAATTTTTCAATAAAACAACAAATCTAATTCCAGTTGATTTCTTGCCAATTCCCCAAAATTTCAAGACAAAATGGGATCTTGTAGGCTTTCCAGCGCAAATTGTTGCTCGAAATGTTTCATAAACTGTACGAAGAAAGAGCAAACTTCTTTAAATTGTTTTCTCAGCGCTACTGAAGTTTAAAATGAAAATGTTTTGCGAAAACGGTATTGTTGACCGTTCTGACTGTACGGCGATTTACCGTCTCAATTGGTCAATTATTTCTGCGCAAGTGATTCAAAAGTTTGAAACCGAATTGCAGATTCTTCAGCAAAACTGTTTGTCTTAAATAAATTAAATTAGCATTTCACGAATTACAGCAAATAATCGGAGATACAAATTCTGCCGAAAACCAACACACACCTTCCACGACGCAATAATCATCGGTGTTTCCTTCTTGTTGGTAACCCTATATAAAACATCAGACACATGCAATAATGGCTGCCATAAAAACACAAAAAAGACATGGAGTGTAAAGTATCGCCCCCTAAATGTATGATTAATTTCCCCTATCGACGAGAAATGGTTAGTTGAAAACAAAAAGATGATCGAAGTCATTCATTGTTCTAACAAGACTATCATGCTGGTAGATTTTTTTTCTTTTTTCAAAATAACTGTTGCCAATTTCAAAAGCCGGTATCTTAATATCTTATATGCGATGTAAAATCATAGCCCCGAGCCTTAGAGCTTGAATGTAACAATTTAACTGTTGATTTTTTTTTAAAACTTGCTCCGGCTGGCTATAAAATTCGAAACAGAAATTATTATTAACAAGTTCGGTTAACATCTGGACACCAAATTTCTAATTAGGAACAAGAAGAACGATCATGGACTTTTGGCTTGAATATTGGGATTCACTTTATCGATCAATTAATCACTTGAATTTGCATAGACTCTATATTAAATTTTGGAATTTTCCTAGACCTTACACGAATTTAAGTCGAAACTGAAGCGAAATATTTAAAAATCCTTTTTAATTATAAATTCATATTTCGATATATACGTACATCAACATATCAACCGCGCCCCACCTTTGATTATACAAAGAATGAAAAAAATCTCCCATTGAGCATGTGTGTCAGGAGACATTATAACTCTCATATGTCATGTTTCCCGCCATATCTAATCCCAGAACGACAAAGAAAAATTATTAATAATTGCTAGCTAATTACAATTAACAAAATGTTTATGTCATTTCAAATTAAATAGCATTTCAAAGCGATAAAACATAAAGGAAAGTTGTTTATGTATCTTTTTTATTCCCTGGAATTGGCTGACACAAATTAACATGCATACTTCGATGCACGCAACCCCCCGGTGTGTTGACTATTTATCCAGGAAAAATCGAACTAATTTGCATTAAAAAATAACTTAAACTACCTCACTCCATGTTAGACAATCTGACTTAAAAAAAAAAGATGCAATTTAAAGTTACTTTTTAGATGTAATCATATTTCATTTCAGTTCTTTGTTTTAAGTTAACTGATGACTGCCAATCTTTTAGATATGATTTTCTAATATATGTATGTATCTACAACTTTCCGACTGCTGACTATATATATAGCTTATCGACCTCAAGCTATCCCAGTATCGCATTGTTGGTGGTTATTTATTGCAGTGCGATTCTCTATTACACACTCTCACACGCCCTCCAACTGTATAACCTATTATTATTAGTTAATCTCTCAGCATAGATCTCCATCTCTCTTTCTCAATTATAAAGTCCAAGTCTGGAGGAAGCAAAGTCAGACCAAAAGCCAACCTGGGCCATAACCACACAGAGACACAGAATACTGAATAATAATGCCCCACGTTTATAATGTAGGTATGTGCTTATACCTACTCGCTTGAAAAGTTGAACAATGAACACCGCCACCAACTCAGCTCAACAGTGGCAAGCTAAGCGATCGGGGTCTTCTTGCGGGCTCCACAACCACAGATAGCTGGTTCACAGATCTTGAAATTCGCAAGTCGCGAATTCACTATTTAGCTTGGGGCTTCATGGGTTTCATTGATTGATGGCCTCCTTCTCGTCACTGCCATAACTTTTAAACGTGTTATTATGGCTTTGCGGTTATCAATGTTTTTGTTGTTGTTATTGTTGAAAGGGGGAGCTGATTTTAACTTTTTTTTTGGCATGGGCGTACAATAGTTGATTGTGCACATCTAATGCTGTGGATTGGTGGTGGGAGACTTTACAAGTACACGCCTACGACTTATGCTGCATGGAAATCAATCAACGTAATTGTATATTTACGATGACGAATGGACAATATTCGCTGGCGCCTGAACTTTCAAATATTGATCGTTATCATTTAAATTGTTAAGACAGTGTGACCACATACCTACATACATTTTGTTACACATAGACAAAATTAGAGAAACAAAAATTGTTTGTTAACCCACAACTACATAGGGTTTATTGTCTTAGTTTAACGTATTTTGATATAAAGAAATAGCGGAACCTGTCAAATGTTGTCGAAGTGAAAATTGAATGCCAAATATTAGCGGATTGGATAGTTTTTTTATTTTATTTTTAGCCTACAAACTAAAGAGTTTAATAGACAAACTGT
Organism: Philhelius pedissequus; assembly: GCA_910595825.1. NCBI lineage: Eukaryota > Metazoa > Arthropoda > Insecta > Diptera > Syrphidae > Philhelius > Philhelius pedissequus. Next base: position 243,034,966 of record OU343161.1, on the reverse strand, counting down.
TACCACCAGGGCCCGACCAACCATATGTGCACAATGTGCAAATGCACTAGGCGCAAAATTCTGGGGGCGCATTAGAAGGACCAAGAAAAAGTAATTTGATCTTGGAAAATAAAAACTGCCATTTGCATTTTAACCACAAAACTGTTTCAAAAAAAGTTTATTTCCTTTTTTTTCTTTTTAAAGATGATATTAAGCTAAAAGCAAATTTTATTAGAATGGAAAAGAAGAATAAAGTGAAAAAATGAAAGCTACGAGGGATGAATGTGTGCAAATATAAACAAGGGGCGCTTTCTACAAATATTGCACAGGGCGCAAGTTTCCTGATGCCTGCCCAGGTTACCAGAGTTTTAAACAAGCTAACAAAAAATAACCATTCCATGTGTTCGTACCAAATTTATAGAAAATCTTCTACACCACAACTGAGCTTAGTCTAAAAAAAAAGCAAAAGTGACCGTTTTCTGACAGTAAGAACTCGAAAAGCAGGTTTTTGAGCGATTGGCTTTAAGATGTGTTTTGGCTTGTTCACTTTTAGTATAGCCTCAACGAGATATGTAGATAATCTGACACTCGCCTTCATTATCCAAACTTTAACTCTTATCTTTCACTCGCACTTTATCATCGATTACATCGGGCGTTCAGTACAGTACAGTGATCATTTTTTTAGCCGCACTTCACGAATATAGATGAGGTATATTTCACATGCCCATCGTAGACATTCATCCACTCTTGACAAAGTTCTATTTCAGCCCCATCAAACGGAGCTAGCATAATTTAGATCTTGTGTCTAGAGTCTGCTTGATTCTTTGGGAGAAGGACCTTACTACCTTCTATTAACCCAAAGAAAATGCTATTGGCAAGAGTAAATCTTCACTTGGTCTTCGTTTTTTGAGGTAATATTATCTGTCTTTGAGTACCTCGAAGTTATATAATGTCAATAGTGACGTTTTGACCGGTTCGCCGATGCTTAAATTATTTCCTAGAAGACATCCTATACTTCGTGTTGTCCTGGTATAAATAGCCAGATCCATTTTCGTCGTCTCGGTTTCAACGCCAACAAATCCACTGACTACCCGCTTTTTCGATATCGATGTCAACATCATCAGAATATATAAGTGGCTGAACGGACTTTTGAAGAGCTATAGCTCTGGCGGTGCCTTAAAACTTGCACACAGATAGCATGATGTTTCCTGGCCTTGTCTTTCTCAACATAAAATAATCTGAGGTGTTCTTGATGCCTATTTTGTCAGAGCAGTGAGATTTCCCAAAGATGTAGATATTTGACATGACTTTGTGTAGCAATCATAAGCGTCTTTAAAATCGACAAATGGATTATTGGTATCCATATGAAATCCGTGGGTATTTCCCAAAATTTGTCAAAGTATGAACATTTGGTCAATGATTGACTTTCCAGGCATAAAACCATGCTGATATAGGGGTCGATCTCTTCACTGAAAATGATTTTTGCTCCGAAATGTCATGTTGACCTAAAAAAAATTTAAACTTAACAACAACAAAAAAAACATGAACTGTCAAAATATCTGATGAAATACTAAAAGCAATTGTTTGAAGAAGGTTGTTTTGCAACGGTTTGACCATTTCGGTGAAATGGAATTTTCCATTGAGGAGGCAAATCCAAATATTTTTTCCGCCAATATTTGACAGTCAAACTTGGAAAAGTATTGCTAAGGAATTCTTTTCATATTTCTGCATTTGCTCAAATCTATGAACTGATCTATTTTTTGTTTGACTAAAATAAAAAAAATAAGTCAAAAGCTTTATTTCAGCATTACTTTCTAAATGACTCAAAATATATAACTAAAATGTTTTATGATGCCTTTCAATAGCAATCGTATGGTCCCTTAAGCATAAATGTAATTTTAATCTGTATGCGCTTATACTTTAGTGCCAATAAAAGTGAATTACATCTGTCTCCAACTTTTAAACGACACGGAATGGCATCGCCAATACTTTTCGTAAAATAATTGTTGAATCCTGTTACGATTTACAACTTATTAAAATAAGGATAGGATTTTTCGATTTCCTGTCAAAGATGATCTTTCGTGACGAATTTAAACAATAAAAAACCAGCTTGACAGAAATCACAAGCTAAGCCATCTGCACCTGTAAATCAACCCAGTAATCAAAAAAGCCGCAAGGTTCAGCAAAAAAAAATTCATGTGATTTGTATCTTTTGCTGCCAGATTTTCCATACCCAATAATTTGTGGTTAAAGATTGTTTGCAATTTGTTTAAGTTACCTACTCAAATCACTTGTAGCACGAATTTGAAAAGTAACCACAAATTAGCATGTGTAGCTGTTGTTATTGTTGAAAAATTACACCATAAATTATGTTGTTACATTTAGATCACTGTTTGTGTTTTACATACAAAGCAAGTTTCCTGTGTCCACCTTGCGCATCCTTAAAAGAAGACAAAAAAAAAAGTAGAATAAAAGAATGTTGTCTTTGTTTTTATCTCAATTATGTATAAGTTTATTATTGTATTTATTTCTCTTTGAAAAGTTATTTGTATGGTTCCTTTTTCTTACTTTTGTTTGTTGTTGTTTTTTTTTTTTTTGTTCAAATTAAATGTCCTTAGGGCGTTGCGTTCAAAATACGCTGGTTTTATTTAGTGTAGATAGGTACTCTACTCACGAAGGCGATTGTGTGTGGATAATCTAAAAGGATGTTTTGAGCGGCAACGGAAGTTATTTCCACACTACAAAGGAAGTTATTTGTTGAATTATTATATTTCAACAACCCACACCCCCCTGTTCGTACAGCACATACATACATATATCTAGTCAGCCATTTGACTGTGTTTCTTTTATCATTTTTTTTGTATATTTTTTTTATATAATTTCGCAGAATCTAAAGGGAGGAAGGTGAATTTTCATTTTTAGTAAATTTATAATTTTTGATATATAAATGTATTTAAAAAAAAAAAACGAAACATTTTCGTATTCTCATTTTCTTCTCTTTTTTTTCATTTGATTCCGTTTCCCGCGTGGTGCATGCAAATGACATTTTTAAAATTATTCGTTAATATTATTTATTTGTCGGTGCTTTTGGCGGTAAAGGTAGAAATTTCAAAAGTGATTCCATTCCATATTCTGGTTGGAATGGTTGCATGCTGCTGTTCGAATATACCTACCTCCTGATACTGAACACTATACTTGTACTATACTGTACTGTGGGAAAGAAAGACATATCAGCGAATAGCGAATTGTTATTTTAATTTTTCGACTGTCAAGGATTTCATTATTCCTTTGTCATGCTGTGGCTTTTGCAGAGAGAATTGAATGAGGGTAATTTTTTTGTGTGTGTTCCATTCGCAAGCCTTGATTTTGTAGCGAAATAAAAGAAAAATGCATCTTACTTCAAATATGTAATGTAGCGGTTTCAATTTAAACAAAAAATGCAAGCCATTTCTTTTGATTTAAAATGAGGTTACACACAATTTTTGTTGATGATTATGGTAGATACTGAAATAAATACTGCATGCAGCATATCACCACATGCATAATCAAAGATATATGTATATACATATGTACATATATTAAATTTGGAAGAAACAATGTATATATGGACCAACAATCAACATTCGATGTTGATCAATAAATTCATGAACATCCCATTTTCTTATCGAAATTTTTGACTTAAACCATTGTGCATTCTTTGTGGCACCACATGCATCTTATAAACCTTTTGCATCCAGGGTCTGAATATACGACATCCAAAGAACTCTTGACATTTCTGGAGTTCCTTATCCATCTGAAAAAAAAATCCTTTGTTAAATTGACTATTGATTATTGTCAATTGGAAATTGTCAAATTCATAATTTTATTTTTTGGAAAATAAATTCAGTGAACAATTTAAATTGTTAAATTAACAATTTGAATTGTTAAATTTAACAATTTGAATCATTAAATTGAAAATGTTTAGTTGCTAAAATGAACATTTTAATTGTTAAATTGGGAAAAATGTGTGTCACAGATTTAAGTACTTATAGACGTGAAAGTAAGCATGCATTTTATTGTTATTGTATTTATTTTCTTTTGTTTTATAACTATCGGTAAAAAAGGTAAATCGTGCAAAAATGTATATTTAATACTTATTTACATTTTAAAACATTTAATTATTCAACGTAAATATTTTAAAACTTTGACATTTCTTCCACAATCAATACTTGCTGTATTGGAGACGAGGCTAAAATATGTACATTATAGTAGCTCAGAAGTTGTAACTACTTCTTTCTCATTCCAGGGGCCGACTGTTCGCCCTTAAAAGTGTTTAATTTAGACAACTAATTTCCTTGTAACTCTACGGGCCGCATAAAATCTTCTTTTCTGTCATACTGTTGGCATGTTCAGGGCGTCCATAAGATACTAAAAGATAACATTAGTAAAGATATGCATAATAATCTATCAACTTTTCAAGTACTAAATCTGAAGCACTTTCAGTTAGTCTAACTAAAAATGTTCTCAAAAATTTGGGCGCCTAATATGTCCCCACAGTAAATTTTGTGATGTGTTTCGCTCAGATACTAAAATACTTATTATCAGTCCGCCCCTGTCTCATTTTTGAGAAAAATCGTTGCGTAGATTGGATATAATCTAAAAAGAGTGTCCTGTAATGTCAAACTTTTAAGGTGATAATGTAAAACCTGTTTAAGTCTATAAAACACTGTGTAAGCTTATTTTGTTGCGCTTCCTAGCATCTTACAAATAAAAAACGACTTTTTCTTAGTAAAGAAAGATTCGTCAGCGTTAGTCTAGAAATAGCCCGGCGATTTGCTTTCATTGCGACCAAAAAAGATACAAAGACATAGATCTACAACACCTCCTTGCGATCTAAAAGTGGGAGATCTATTTGCACAAAAAATCGTCCAGTCAATTGGTCAATAAATTCACTAAATTACACATCTATAGCTAGCGGCAGGTGACATAATGAAAATGCAATTGTCGACATTGTCAAAAGCGCCATCTACGCCTAGAAAAGTTAGTGTAACAATTGGGAACATTAAACAAAAATCAAATCAATGGTTGTCATTCATTGGATATTAAATAATTATACGAGGAAGATCTCAGGTCTTCCGGAGTTAACATGGAAGCATCTCTTTGACAGGTTTATTTTCTCTCCATACTATGGAAATGTATGGGCTAGATTTAAGCCATTTTTGGCAGAAATATATTTGAAGTCCCTTGAAGTTCAGCTGAGTCATCTTGTTCTGCTGGCTTATCTTAATGCTATTGATTATTTTCTTCTTTATCAATCCTGTTTTGACAACTTCTCCTTAACAAGTCCATAAAAGTGTTTTTGTCAGAACTCTTTGACCATTTTGACAACAAATAAGGGTTATCCCTTAAATTAAAAAAAAAATAATGACAATTTTAGGCATGCACAAACAATTAAAGTCCCAAATATGAGAAAATCGTCTTACGAATTTTTCGCTGAGTTCTTAGGAATCAAGACCAATTTCATCTCATTGTGATAAAAATCACTTAAAATTCTACAGAACTCAAAAACTAATCATCTTGGAGTTTGAAAAAAACAAAGCTCTATAACAAATCATTTCTATAAGCCTCACCATCGATATCTATAGAAGAAACCCAGTCGCATCTCCCATCATATATGAAGGTATTGCCAGTCATAAATAACTCTTAACCACAAATTAATTATTAATCAAGGACTCATAGTTGATTTATAATATTCGAATTGGCGTAAAGTTCGTTTGTCGTTTCACAAACCAGAAAGACGCTCTTCACTGTATAGGTATGAGTATAGATATTGAAGACGCACCATAATGATGAAGAATCCATCTTAATGAAAATTCCAATCTAATAACAGAATTAATAGCTGCCTCCTCTGACACACCTCCACCCCATCAAAAAAGAAGGCGAATTTATACCTTTATATCTATAAGTGTATATGTATAAGAGAGTGGTGGAATTTGACTGGTGCGATCGATGATCCTGATACCTGCACCTGCATCATTCAACTGGCGATGGCGCGACGACGACGCACGATGAGGACCAACGTATTGCCGTTGGTGGCATGGCGGTGATCAATTCGCTGAGCTGACTACAACGAGAGAATGAAATGCGAATCGAAATTGAAATCAAATTCAAGCTGCCAGCTCCAGCTCCAGACTTTGCAGATCCGCGCACTAACTTGTAATCGTCGTCGTATATCGGGAATGGACTCTGTCTGATGTCTTGGGATTGCTTTGAAAAATATATCACTATGATGGTGGAATCCTTTAAATCTCATATAACAAATCGCATAATTACTGGGCCCTTTAGCCGGGGTCTGGCTCTCGTATATTTATATATACTGCGACTGGGACTGGGATCGGGATGGACGGATTGAAAAACACTCTCCGTATGGAAATGGAATAAATCAGTTCTCGTGTCTGACTGTTGTGCGATGGTGGTATTTCAGTCCGTCAGGTGGACAGACAGACCAACGATTCGCTAAACCGAGGGAACGATGTGGTTTAAGGTTTACGATATCTACAATCGACGACTGCGACTAGAATGAGGAGGACGAAGAACGAAGATGAGTATACGACTGCGACGTTCTATGAGCCCTGCGGGTGAGAATTTCGCGCGTCTACATATTCGACAGGCAGAAAAGCGCGCGCACTCACGCAATCATCATTTGATTCCAATTCTCATCGATATATCAGAGTTTGAGGGGCAAGGGCTAAATCGATGGTCATCATGGCATTCGGCATGATATTAGCAACAGCCAAAACAACAACAACAAAACACCAAATGCATGGACAGATTGGTTGAGAATTTGTGGCCATAAACAGACAGACAACACAGACATATGGCCAATCGAAGTGGAAAATTACTATAATCAAGTGCTTCTGTGGCAGTCGATGGGGTTTTCTGTTTTTTTTTTTATTAACTTTTCTATGGACCTGCTGTTGGGGTACTGTTAAGTGTTCTATAAAGTTGCCACTCCATCCGTGTAGGTAAGGTAGTTTAAACTTCCTCCATTGCAATGGAATTAATTCCAGCGAGACTGTTTTCAAAGCCGAGTATTTAAATTTGATTAAATACTGATTAGAAAAAATATTTTGCTGGAAATTTAAGTATAAAGTACTAAAAGGACAAGGTGCATCCAAAGGAAATGCCAGCTAGAAAGATCCAGGAGTTCAGGTTTATCGGATTCGAATTTGCTAGTCTACACCTAGGGCCCATGTTCTGTAACTTTCTAGTCGATAAAAATAGTTCAGAAACAAAAAAGAAAAAGTTTGTTTTGTTGTTAAGATGCCAAAATGACTTCAATTTATCGCCTTCCATTGGAAAATCAAAGTCAAACAAATTAAAAATTTAAGGTATCAGCTCAACTTACAGAAACCCATTTTTTTCAGAGGCGTTAAGTGAGGAAAAGTTATCGCCTGATTTACAGAACATGGGTCCTGGTGTGAAAACTAATTTATTTACACATTTTTGAAAGAATTATAAACCGATTGACAATCCAAAACTACGCAATTTAGATTTTTAATGATTCAAAGTACGTTTAAACTTGGTTCATGCAAGGAAGCAATATACTACTTTTTTTTACCAAGACCTTACACTACTTGTCAATAAAATAAGTTCACCCTGTATACAGAAAAGAAAGCTTTTTTCTTTAAGGAAAGCTTTAGAAAAAAATGTTGTATACTCTGTCTAGCAAAAATAGTCAGTACAAGGAAGATAGGACCGTCGCCGCTCACTCTAACTGTAATATCCACCAATAAGTTAAGTTCGTACTGTTTTAAAGCTCTTAGAGAGTTGCAGTAGTAATCACACTAAATTACCACAAACGTAGCAGTGGTAACTCTGATTCAATGTGTTTATTTTAAAAGCACACAACGAGGGTTGAGTGCATTAACTATGCAGCACAGTGCGCTTGGATATTAGGTACGAAGGTCATGGTTTTCACAAGATTACAAAAATATTTTGTATGTAACTCAGTGGTTATTTTCAGTGGCAACTTCAGCAACAGGCATCAGTGTATTTCAAAAGCTCTAAGGCCATTACTGTTTATTTTTGTTGGACAGATTTTCCATGCTGAGATGTGCGCTCAATAGGTCAGATGCAATCAAATTTACGGGTGGACAAACACTTTTTATGGAGGAGTTCTTTTACCTTAGTATGTACTTAATGTACAATTCATTTAAACCAATAATAATAAACTGAAACTGAAGTATGGCTCAAAAATATGACACGCTGATTTTGCAGAAGCTTTTTTCCCATAAGACGTGTACTGCCTATTTTGCTTGCACAGAGTATAGCAGATTTTTATTAAGCTCTCAAAAAGTCTGTCTGAAAATAAGCACGCTTTAAATTGCATTCACAAAAGGCTTTTTAGGTTAAAAAAAAGCTCTTTCTTTTCTGTTTACAGGGTGAACCTATTTTATTAGCCGACAGTACATAGGGTTTTGTCTCGAAATTTGGTCCTGTGATGCCAAATTGGGACCACACTATTTACTAAAACTTATGGTACCAGTCGTTTATATCGCCTTCATAAAGCTTTCTTCAATTTTTAGCTTGCAATTTTTGTTTGGAATATTTGCGAGGTCGAGAAAAATACATAGATATTTTGCACTAAGGGAGAACGAAAGTGTTTGGCCGTTCAGCCAGTTTAGGGAAGTAAATTGGTAATCTTAGTTTTGCCCTGGTTAAATTTGATAGTCCACAACTCATAACTCAGTTACTAACATTTGTTAAAGCAATTTCCGTGATTTCAATTATCACTTTCCTGGCCCAATAGTACCAAATCATCTTTATGTACAGCCACCATTTTCACGCCATATCTTTCCAACGGGTTGGGTTCGATATCCCGATTTTTATAATCCCTTTTCTTAAAATCCCGATTTTTATAATCCCGCTTTTTAAAATCCGTTTTTTTTTTTAATCCCGCTTTTTAAAATCCCTTCTCTTATTATCCCGCTTTTGGAATCAACACAAGGTGCAGAAATGACGGCGCGTTTGGGCCGGGGGAGACGCTGACCTCCTTCAACAACCCCACCCACCACCACCAAGTGTTTTGTGTAACATTTATCAAAATACAAAATGATCAAAGCGGGCTTAAACGGGATTTTCAAAAGCGGGATTATAATAGATCGGGATTTTCGAAAAGCGGGATTTTAAAAAGCAGAATTTTAAAAAGCGGTATTCCGATACGCTCCCCTTTCCAACTTAACGATAATGTAATTCATGACTAAAATTTATATGAGAGCGGACAGCGCTTCGCCCTGGGGTATTCCTCTAAAGCTTTTTGGATCATGTCCAGATGCAAAATTAGTCAAGTTTATGTCTTTGGCAGACTTTTTTCCTAATTTCCATTTCAAATCGAGTCTTTAATAGGAACTCAATAGAATAGTTCTACATTTTATTTGTTTGTAACTTATATTTATGAATATCTCCTTCGTGACTGTGTTTTTCCACCAACAATATACCGGAATGCTATTAACCCAAAAGATGTCTCAGTCCTTTTTTTTTTTAAATAAGCAAATTTTGTGCCGCTACAGGTCGTATGATTCAGGGCATTCAGGTCTGTCAACCATTTTTGTGTGCTTGTTTGTTAGTCGTTCTAAGCCTTTAAATTTAGTAGTAGCGTATAAATAACAATCACAAAACCTCCACGTCAAAATTTGCCTCATGATTGTACTTACTTTTATTTTTGTATTTATGAAATACTTCATCTCTGTGCCGGATCTTTTAGTCATTGACTTTTATAAATGAGCACCAATTTGCGCGCTTCCTAGAAATCAGCCTCTTTCATTTTTCTAGACAACTGCGAAACAAATTGACAAAATTCATCTCAATCAGGATGTCCATAGAGCGAGAGAGATAGAGATAGATATAGAGAGAGCAAGTTGGCGTCGCGTCGTGTGCAATTTATAAGCCTCTCAAAAATCATTTGCCACAGCCAAGACCAAGACAACGACGATGCCGACGACCGTCATACATATGTCGTTGCGGTCGTCGTCTTCGAGTTGATTTTCTCTGATGCCAGAGTCTGTCTATCTAGTTTGTGCAGCGCGAAAAAGCAACGGAAATTGACCAAACAATGAACCCCTCCGACAGATACTAAGTACGTCCATTAATTTTCACCTCATGCACTCCTGCTGCAGCTACATACAGCAACAGTGCTCTAAGCCATTTACTCGAATTGGCCAACATGCAAATCCTAAATGTCATATTCCCCTATACATAACCTCTTGATGATGATTCCCGGGACCCCGCGAGTCCCCGCAGCAACGTTGGTTTCTAGATTCTCATATTATTGTGTGGCACTGCTTCAGATGAGAGCCTTCATATACACGTCGAGTTTTTTAGCTGACCAACTGCTCACAGTTGAATCAGGCCCCAAGGAACAGTTGTTCCGAATGTGTTGGCCAGGCCGGGATCCGCAGCAGATGTCCGCTACATGTCAATGTCTTCTTCGCCGGCACATGCGGTGTGGGGTGGAACTCGCACGAATAGAATGCCGATCATTGCCTACGGCCGGCTGCGACTGGTTGCGCCACAACTGCAATATTGGAAAACCCCGATCGAGATGATGTATCTCTTTGGATACACATCAAAAGCCAGCCCACTCTAGAGGAAGCGTCTATCATTTCTATTCACCGCAGCCGTGTCGTCTGTTATTAAATCAAACATACACTGACACACGCTCTACAAAGGACACAAATCAAAATTGCTTGAGGTGAAGGGCACCCAGCACCACACACATCCGTTTGGCACTTCTTTGCAGCAACAACAACAAAAATAGGGACTCCAGTCGATTGTGAAACGATAAATTATCCAAAGCAATGCAAAAACAAAAAAATGTTTTTTTTTTTTACAAAATGGGAAAGGGAGGTTTCTTGTTTCTTCTGTTTTTTTTTTGGCCCAAAAGCAAGGACTCAATTCACAACACACAATCACACACACGACACAAACACAAAAGATGTGAAGAAGAAATGCTATAGGTAGATATACTCGTATCTCTCTCTACTCATCCTCTCAAGCCCCAAAAGATACGTGTATGAACTGAAAAGGCATTAAAAAATGACAATAAATTTTATTTCATTTCGGTGATTTCATATTTTAGGGTGGAGACGATAATTCTTCAAATTTGACACTCAACAGTCGAATATGTGAAGGTTTCTTCTTTTTGGTTAACTCTTATACATATACCTTTATCTAAAGACTAAAGCTCTCTGCTGAAGAGGACGTATTGAAAAGTCAAGGCTGAAAGCCTTTAGGTATATTGAATGCACTTCAGAAAATCAGATACCTTGCCTGCCTTCTTTCATGGAGGTTGAAGATTATTATGTTTTGTTAAAGGTTCAGATTTTAGCTATGAGATTGTGAAAAAGATTGAAAGTGGTTTTCGGTCATTTATAAAAGACAAAACTAGAAAGTTAGGTTTAACAGTTTTTCCAATTCCAAAAAGTCTGAATTATTTCGTGGTCGAAGTTACTTGGATATCTCTGAGGTTTTTGTAGAAGTAGGTTTATCTTTTGATGACCTTTATTCTGTCAAATAAGTTCTAAATAAGAAACGGTGGGTTCGAAATTAGAGAACAGATAACTACTGCTTTAAGGACTACTATTAAAGATATTCAAAGAACTCTGATCACAGAAGGGAAGACTTCACAGTCTGATGAGTCAAGCGACAGACTGATGTATACTGGAAGGATGAACTAGTCATCTCATGATCCAAACTTTCGTATCTCGTAGTTTACTTATGCGACTGGAAGAAAATAATAGAATTTAACAGGAGTTCCTCAAGTCAGCCCGTGGGGTTTCAGCAAATATGGGGGGCACTTATATCTCTTTAAAAAAATAGAATACCTATACCTACTGCAAGTAAGCAATCCTTATTAGTTGGAGCCCCAAACGGTCACAACTCATTGGGAACGCACTTGTGTGGAGAGTATTAGGATAAAGAGTTGCTCTTTTCAATTTTAATCCACCTTAGCCAGAACTAGAAATCTAGCCCTCGGGAAAATGCTTTTTGGACGGTCTGGACGACATTACCTCGTACGTCCTAAAATTCACTCAGAACTCAAGTTGGTTCAAGTACTTTTTTCTTATAGACCTACATTCTGTGCATTATATCCACCTGGGGAGTAAAAATTGATCCATATTGAGATCCGAGTGCTGCGGTTTTTCATATATCACCTCATCTACCCTAACCGTTGAATTTATTTTCTTTAAATATTACCTAAACTTACATACGATTCTTAAATGATTTCTAGAGTTATCTACCTTACAAATGTATAGATTATCCCAAAATCGGAATCAGCTGCCATACTGTCATGATTTTGTTTGATAAAAATTATTTCTGGGAAGAACATTACGATTGGATAGAGAGAAGTCCGAAGGAACTATTTTCGTCATATCGTTCATATGCTGTCCATTTTTAGAATACCATTGGCCCAAGCGTACCTATATAAATCAAATTTGCTTCAGAGCTTGAAGGTTAATTCGATTTTTTGTTTCACCTCATTTGGAAATGCTAGCTGTCATACAATATTTTTTTTTGATATATACATATACATACATTACATACATACATAGATATTTATTATATGGCAAGTTTTACATTAGGAAAAAAATTCAAACTCAAGATTTCAATCAAACTTTTGACATTACGATGATAGAGAACAAACAAGTGGGTCCCGCAATTCCATCTGTCGGTCTGTCTGTCTGCCTAAACGGCTGAAGCGATTTTCTTCAAACTTGGCACTCAAGCGTTTTAGGTGATTGTCCGAATAGATTTTTGAATTGTTGTTTTAGCCCAAGAAATAACGGTATTTTCCAAATTTTTCTACCATCTTAATTATCTCGAAAACGGCTCTAACAATTTTGATAAAAATTGGTGTGTGTGCTACTTTGGGTATGGTCTACATTTGGCCAACATTTTGTTTTTTTAATATTTTGTTATTAACGGTACCTGTCATACAACCATTTTATTGGTTTTCGACTTTCTCATAAACGGCGAACGGATTTCGATCAACATTTTTATACAGGAGCTCCTTCAAATTTTAAATAATACTGCATTTCAAAATTTTCGAAAAATAGTTTTTTTGGATTTTTGAAAGAAAAAATATTTTTTTTTTTTTTAAATTCAATATTTCGAAAACGGGTGGACGATTTTTTATGAAATTTTGTTTTTGAATTTATATTATTAAACATTTAAAATATTCATACCAATTTTTTTTTAGAAAAAAATTGATCATTTTTATATATAAAAAATCAAGTGAAAAACGACTTTAAAAATACATACAAATATTTTTCTATTAAGAATATTTTGCATATAATGTAATTGGACATAGGAGCAAGTACGTGCCATACAGTCGTGCATTTTATTTGAGTTTGAACTTGGTCTACTATAGGCTTTCTATAATAAGTGTGATATTTGTGCAAAACAACTGGTACTATTTTTGAAATACAGGTTTTGACTACCCTTAAAATAATCAAGCACAGTTCGACCGTTAGGAAATTAGTATTAAAATGGGATGTGAAAATAAAGCCAGGCAAAATATTTAACATTCGCGTTGTACGGTTAAAGAAAGAATCTCTACTTAAGATTAATATTAAATATTAAACAACATTTTATTTGAATAAATTATAAAATTAATTTTCAAATAGTTCGATTTGTGTTAGTTTCGGGCAGAAAAAAAACATACATAAGTATAAATGAAACTTACCTAGTATTTAATTTATTAATTTAAAATATAAAGGTATTTATATTAAGTCTACGTCTGAAAAATTGACCCTTTACCTTTTTAAACTTCATCTAGAGTTGAGCGACTCATGGGTACCAAACTTCCCCGCTTCTTGTCTACTTTCTATGGTTTGTCCTGATATAGCAGCTTTTATTGAAAATATTAATTGTTAATTTAGAAATAAGGAAAGTGGTATCTGCGAAAGACCGCATTTAAAAATCTTTAAAAGTAGGTACCTACTTACTAGCATTTTTTCCCAAAAACTAGATTTCGGTTATCTTCTAGCGTTTTCATGTTTTTTTTTTCAAGTACAAAATTTTCCCGATTTTTTTTTTTTCAAAATCGGGATTTTTTCAAAAATATTTCGTCACGGCATAATGTAGGGTAAATTACATATTTACAACTGAGATTAACCGACCTGCCTAACCAAACCTACATAAATCGATAACAAATTTGTATGAACATCAATTTAAAAAAAAAAAGGTGGGTACATTTAACTATGTATCTAGATATTGAATTCAAGTTCAATATTTTCGTCTTGTGCTATGACTTTCGAAGAGGATCAAAACGTACCTATTCAGTTAGGTATCCCCTCTGCACAAACCTACCTGCGCCGATACAATACCTTAGATGAGAATTGTAAATGATTTATAGAACAATTTACTGAACTGGCAACTATGAGTTATTTTAATTACATACAACGTTACCTATAAAATTTTTCAACAAAGCCCACTCTGAACCCCACACAAAAACCCAGTATTCTGATGAATATTGTGTAAAAATACATTCACTCAAATTTGAGTAGTGTTCATTCCAACCCCAACTACACAAACTCAATTTAATTTCGAATGTACAAACAAGAGATAAATTGCATCAGAATAAAACCAAAATTTCCAGCAAAAGATTACAAATTTTTTGTATGTATTTTTTTTGAACAAAAATAAAATATCGAAATGAAAAATGTATTAATTGAAAATTCCCAATGCAAAACATAACAAAGGCAGACATTTTAATGATTCATTTAAAAATTCAAATTATAACGGGCTTTTGAAATCAATCTCGCTTAAAATATACCAACTACTCTGCAAAATAATCTCTTCATTAAAGAACAATAATTGTACTCTTTTAATAATAGTTTTAGAAAGAGCCAACTGTCATCTCTCAAATCGAATGAGTTGAATTGAGTGTCTTGCAAGCTACTGCCGTTTATTAAAAGTGAATTGACAAAAAGTTAATTTTATTGTGTTTTTGTCGAATTGTTTAAAGTTAATTTGTGATAAAGTGAAATACAAAGTGTAAAAGATGATAAATAATATGAAATTCCCACACAATCTGAAGTAGAAATTGATAAATTAGTGTACCACCTAGATAATCGTACACATTTTTGTCCAGAGTTTGCAGGTCTTAAGGGGTGAGTTTTAAAGTAAATTTATTGAACCATTGCTAAATGTAGACAGTCTGCAATCATTTGATTACAAACAGGCATCTTAAAATTCATATTTTTTAAACATTTTGTGAAAAGAATAAAATCCAATGCAAGCCGACGGCAAAATCAAATGACATTTAAAACAGCTGTTCGATAAAATGTGTTAGAGAATGAGAATCCCCGCCAAAAAAAGTCTTCTCTCTTATCCAAAATCCAACTTCTCTTCATTCTTGGTTCTTTTTCGCTGAGTTTCTCTTCTATTCATATTTCCCTTCATTTTATTCTCTATCTCATTAACACTCATTCGATTCCACTCGACCTTCTTTAACTCTTTATTTTATCCATACATATATATTCTCTCAGATTTGAATGTTTTTGAGTTCCTTTCCACATAAATCAATCAATCAAAGAAGGTATTGTCGTTTCGTCGCGTCACACATCATGAATGCATACAAATCTCTCCTATTTGTGTCGTTCTATCCTTTTTCCTTTGTTATTACCCGTTCGCCTGCGCTATTCTCGCAAGTACTTTTGCCATCCAAGCAAAGCACATTCGATGAAGCCAAGGCGGCAGCAGCAGCCATACAAAATCGCATTCGTTAACACCTCTCGGTCTCGGTCTGTCTCGCTTGAATCTGCGTGATATGGCATAGCTCTATCAAGTTGTTGCATCTATACTTTACTTGTCACTCAACTTTGCTTTTAATTAAATTGGTGGAAATGTGTGCCTTGTTATTCAGTTGGGTTGAGTTGGCATTAATCCTCGGGGAAAACTGTTTGAATGTGTGAATAAATCATTTTGGGTCTGATGTTGTCTCGTTCTTGGGAGCTTCTTTGCTTTTATTATTTTGCAAAAAAAAAATCAATCTGTGTAAGGAATGGAAAAGAGTGAGAAAGACAGAGAAATGGAGATGAGAAAAATAATAATGAAAAATGATAAAAGAGCATGGTGGATGATTATGCTACTTGTTTTGTCCGTTTTTTTTTTTTTTTTTTAATATTTGTCATTTCAATCTTGTTCTGCTGGTTGCTCTCGTTTTTCATTTTGCTTTTGTTTTGTTGTCGATATGTAAATCGAAATGGAAAGGAGTAAATATGTAGTCAAGAAAAGTATTAGTTTACTGATTTTTATATGATGGTTTGTTAGATTTTTGGTAAAGATGTTTGGGAGTGTTGCCGTTGACGATTTTTAATTATAAAATCCATAAGGAATGTCTATTTTAACAGGTTTTGTAATTCTAAATCCGAAACATACAATTTTAGTGTATATCAGCAACATTTATACAGTTTGTGTTAAAATTAAATACCTACATGATATTTTTAATAAATCTGGAGATCAAAAATGTGTGTGTTTACGTTGTTGGGCTCCTTTAGTTTATATTTTTTAAATATATTTTTAAATATTCAATGAAAAATAGCTTTTGCTTTTGAAAGTGATCAAAAACAAAAATCAGGGGACCCAGCACGTAACTTTTATACACGCGAGTTTTGTCGATACAATCGGGATTTTTTTTTGTTCAATCGAGTGTCCTCGATTATATCGTTGGAGAAAACTCGATTGAACCAAAAAGGTGCCAGTTCTCGATTGTATGGGTAAAACTCGATTTTATGAAGTTACTTGCTAGCGCACTAGAAATAGACATGCCGTTTTTTCTTAAATTCTTTTAAGCAAATACTAATGCGACTTTTACAAAACCGCTCTGTTTCCCAGCTTGTAATTTACTATAGGAATGATTTTTAAAAATTATAGAGTTTTCTTTTTTTCAAAAATGCTTAAGATGGAACATAGAAGTTCATATTATGTTTCTGGTTAGAATCATTACTTTTTTAAGTGCTTTAAACGATTCTGGACTGAACTCTTCATTAAAAGTTAAAGTTAAATGTCTGTCTTAAAAAACCTTGCGTTAGCTTCCTTCATATAAGAATTTTCGCATTCTACTTAACTTAGGGAACATCTTGGACCGAGACGATAATTTATCTACAACAACAATATCAATTACATCAACCAACTCTTGATCATAGTCATATGTATATTTTGTTCACTAGATTTCTCCATTTACAATCCTTTTCTAAATTGTTTCATTTAGCATTTTTGGTACTCAATCGAATCTATTTACCCGATGTTACCGTCAGCTTCCATTGAAATTATTTTCATTGTGTGACGAGTTTTTATTTCCCACTTTTATTGAGTTCAATTTAAATTTTCAGACATTTCGCTTATCTATATCGACTTTAAAACTCAATCAACGGGATTAGTGATTTTTCTTGGATAGTTAGCACTAGCGAGTGAGGTTTGCATTAAATCGATTAAATCGACTTTAAACAACCATAAAAAAAATTGGTTCCTTAACTTTTTTGTTTAAAACATACATACCCTCTTAAATAATCTTACTACATTTTTTGTTGCCATTAGGAACAGTATAGTTTGATGAATAGTTCCTTAAAGAAATTATATGTTGCTCGTTTAATGGAAACCCCCAAAGTCCATTTTGCTCAAAGCTGATACCTAAGCATATGTATCTACCTACATTACATAATGTCTTCCTATAAATGTGATTTTCTCCTCTTCCATTCTATAGGTACAAATGTCAGTTTTAAAAAGCTGTCTAAATTCCTAGTGGCTCTATTTAGCATTAAACTAAATTTAAAAATTCAAATTCTTATCAGTTAAAAATTGCTTCAAAACAAGACTATTTAACGACGACAATGCAATAAGCACATTAGTTTTTTTTATTGTTTTATTATCTTTTACTCATTAAACTCACTAGCTACCAGAAAAGACAACAACGGCAACATCCATCTATTATGATGTGCTAAAAATCAATAGCAGTAGTTTTTGCCAATTTTGTTTAACTCCTTAATTCTCCCCATTGAAGAAATTCCCTTCACAATCTACATGCAAAAACAAAACTAAAGTGTTAGAGCATATATCATTTTCATTAAGTAAATTAATTTAATATCCACCTACATGCTTCCATCAAAAATCCTAAAAACTATGGCACTTGCCCCGTAAAATAACATAAAACAACAATAAAACAATATAACATAGAAAATACCTATGCACTGCACTATCCCACCATAGTATTATGGGCGGTGCCTTTGCTCTGAGTATTACAGCAGCCAAACGACTTGTCCATCTCAAAAACTCAAAATGATTGATTTCTCAGGGAACACACACCCGCAATAGTACATACCCAGCAACACAGTACAGTAGTGTAGAAATGCCAATTTTTGTTTTTCTTATATCCTTCCAACCATATCGTTGTTGGTTCTGGTTTATTTGGTCATTCCCACTTTCTGCCTCTTGATTGTTGGTGCTTTTACGGTTTTTTTCTTCTATTGCAAATTTTTGTTAGTGGTGGTGGTGTGCTCTTTGCTCAACAAAACAAGACGAAAGGTAGATTTAATTTTGAGTGACAGCTGAGAAACCAGCGCGATGGCTGCACTGCACCTTTAGAAACTACACCCAACTAAACATAGTCTACACTATATCACTGCTAGCAGTAGCAGCGCAGCGCAAGCCCTACAGTATTCAAGACTCAACACCAACTAAAAACAATGTCATGAGAAGGAAAAAAGCAACAATCAAGAAAGGGGAAAAAATACTTTTTGTAGAAAGAGAAGGCGCATTGGGGAAAATAAGATTTCAATCAGATTTTTGTTTTGTTTTGTATAAGTTGAATGACGAAGGTGGAAAGTGTTGCCATGGAATTGGTTTTGAAATAATATAATGAAATATTTGACATGAAATTTTCCATTGTTTTTTTTTCTCCTAATTATTTGGTCAATATCAAGTAACTAGAAATTTCCGTAAAACATTGTCAACATTTTTGGAGGGTTATCGGTTTAATAACTAGAACCTTATGGTTTTATTGTTGAAAACAAGTTAATAAATAGCACCAAGTCAGAAAGGTAAAAGTATGCTGTATGCTCAGTTCTCCAAATTCTGTTGATCTCGAATATTTTACAAGAAACCAGACTATTATTTAAGGCGCTAAAATTTGACAAACAACCATTTGGATTTTTACTCGAAGATGCATATTACGCAGCACATTTTTTTAAAAAATGCTTTATGTTCTTATCCGCATAATGATAAAATAGACAAACAATTAAGTGAAGAAATGAACAAAAGAATGACTTCAGATTCAAAGTAAGAGAGCGAGAGAGAGAATAAAAGTAGGTAGTTAGTTTGACTTGTGTCGTGGGAAATGTGCAATTTTTCCTTGGTATTCAAGCACCCGTTGGTGGATTGGTCAGATTTGGTCGATTTAATAATTTTTGTTAACACAGTCTTAAATGTTTGTTTCATCTCCAAGTTGCGAGTTATAATAAATATTACTTTAAACTATTATCACAACGTTTTTATAGGTTTGTTACCAACATTTGTGCTCGAGTAAATGTAGTTTGATGTCGTGAACCCTTTTACTTAGACGGTATTTATTTATTTACGGTATTCCGCAAAACTAGAGGATGAAAAATTAAATAATATGGGGTTGTTGCACTCTGACCTTGATATCTATTAGAACTGGATGAGAAAAGATCATCTTACAGCTCTTCCTCCAAAATTATTTCCCTCATGAATTTGAGTATTTTGATTTTTTTAGAGATCGTAAGTCACTCTCTTCCATCTGGTATCGTCGCATGTGTTTTTTTTCTTTGGTGGATAAGTGCATCACAATTGCCCAGAATATGGTCCGCCGTTTCGTCTTTCGTATCACAGAACCTACATGCGGCACTATTTACTAGGCCACGGATATTTAGGTGTCTTTTTAGTTTGCAGTGTCCTATAAGGAGACCCGTTATCATACTAAGGTTGTTTATGCTTAAGTTTATATACGGTCTTTGTTGGTTATAATTCCCAAGTAGTAGCTTGGGGAGTTTTTTCCAATTGTTGGATCTTATGTATGGCCTCCTCTGCTTTTTATTTTGTTCAACATTTGGTCACATTTTCTTCTATTCTGCAATATGGTTCAGGCCCACTAAGAAAGTCGACGCACGTATTTTTGGTAAGGAGCCTGGCTCCTCATTGCTCTGGGCACAAACGTGGTCAGGTTTTTTTGCCAAGTTCATTTAACCTTCCTACACATTCCCATACCAGTTTAGAACTGATGATGGAGTAAGAGCTCAGAGATTTTAGTGCGGCTTTACTATCTGACATAATGTCATGTTTTGTTTATATTGTAATTCCCTTCGAGGTTACGATCTGCACATTTTCCTATAGCTTGTACTTCAGCTTGTAAAATACCCATCGATATAGAAAGTCCGGTTCTTGGCCCAAAAATTCCTGCACCAGTCCCTCCCGTCGCGTCGTTCTCGATCTATCATTGTAGCACTTGATGGTGTTTGCTTTCAAAGTGAAGTTAACCGTCTAGAGGATACAAGATCATACATATTTTTTTAAGTAGACTTTATTTTGTATTTTATTGTCCCTTATTGACACACCAACAACATATTCCCCAAAGCCCTTCCCATCAGTAGGATTCGGATAGGAAGGAAAGAAAAAGTTTTAAAAAAATTTAGACTGAAGTTTTGAACATTTCTTGTCTCGGTTCATATTCTCAATTTTTCATTCAAACTGGTTTCAGTTAAGCTTGTTTGGCTTACAAAACTCATAAAAACTGGTTTTATGTAGATTTCGCTATGGATTTTCACAACAAAAAAACACGATCAATCTAATTTTTTCCTCACAATGGTATACCTTTTTTCGCCTGAAATTCTTTGAGGTATATTTCACATTGTCAGTCAATAAACTGCTATTTATACCTCAGTAAAAAATTGTTCGACCTCAAAAGTGTCTAAAGTTACTTGTTCGTATTTGGGGTTATCATGAATTCAAATTTCCCTGGAAATGTTTCCCTCTCTTGCGCGTCCCTAGAGAACGTTAATAAAGTTCGAATTTTCGAAGGTTTCCCTCCAAAGTTATTGGTATAGGGAATAAACTTTCCAGGGAAATTTGGCTATTCCTACGATTTTTGTTCGAGGGAAATTTATTCCCGTTCACGATCGTAAAAAAAATTCGAAGGAAAGTTATGTGAAAATCCAGTTAGTGTTCTTTTTTTTCAAAATATAAATTATTAAAATTTTCTATATGTATCTTGTACAAAAATATCTAATAAATTTATCCGTGTTTTTACGTTTAATTGTCAATTAAAAATTAAATGAATAAAATTTATAAAACTAAATTGCCTTTATTAACAACTCGTAATAGATATAGATATACCTGACTCATGATATTCCACAACTTGCCAAACCACAGGAATGAAGCGCCAAATTTAAGCTTTGAATTAGGTAGGCAAGTAGGCAGATATAAAGACCAAGGAAGGCTATTTTAATATAAACTTAAATTCATAATAAATTTACCTACAGCTAAACAATAACTGGATCCAAAGGACCTTATCAATTCAAATGCTAAACTTTTCCACCCGCTTCTCCCTCGATACAAAAGTAAATATAATCGTAATACCTAAGCTTATACTTACATACCTGCTCTACATATAACTAAACTCAATTTATCCCTCGTTCATAAATAATTTTCCAATTTTCTTTCTCAATTTTATGCGTTTGTATTGGTATATAGAGTTTTTCGAGCCATTTATTCCTTTTAATTATCCACATCAATTTCTATTTTCATCATAATAATATATTTAAGGTATATAGGTAGGTAGGTAGGTAGAAAAACAGGCAAAAAGTCATTACAGCTCAAAGCTATACCAACCAATACCTATATTCTTTGTCGCCACCACTTCTCCGACTCTTGTTTTCAAGGCTCACAAATCTTTGTCACTTGACTTCCTGCACTTTTATTCCATCAGAGTTTTGCTTAGATATTTCATTTCCATCACAGTGCCACCTCCATCAACCACCACCTCCTGCCGTCGCGACCCGACCCCAATCATGGACCCAGTGTAGATGGAGCTCCAATTACAACGACCGACACCCGACTAAAGAAAACGACAACGATGTCGACGGGCGATGGGCGACCCTCTCTGACCGGTTCAAATGTATAAATATGTATAATGTAGAAGAATCCCAGGCCAGGATCCGATTTTCAAACTCCTTCCACTCGTCCTCGAAGCAGAGAAGCTATGAAAATTAACGGCCATTATTTTCTTGAATTATTACACCCTACAGCACAGATACACAGAGAGTATCACTCATCCTATGTACCGTTTCGTCGTCGTCGTAGCAGTCGTCCTCGTTGCTTCAATCGCCCACGACCCCTGATGGTAGAAAATTAAACAAAAACCAAGTGGTTGTATAGCGGGTCGGGTATGCTTTCGCAGAGAGGGATGGGGACAAATGAGATTGGCGCGAGGACACGAGTGTTTTTCATTTGCAAATCTCTTGCCAAATAGACACACAAATACACTCACTCGCGCATATACAAGTCAAAGTCAGAGTCTTGTCAGAGAAAAAGAAGCTACTCTCTAGATTTCTTGCTGATGGGCTTCTCGCTTGCTTCTCTGTAGGTAGGTAGGTACGCAGTTTATCAGTTTTTCTTATATATATGTATTTATGTACCATGGCCCAGCTATGGCTATGACTACACGGCCACGCGGTAACCCATCTCGCAAGTCACCTTCAGCCGGCTGACGATGCGATGGGTGAGGACGAGCTCAACAAGGATCTTTTCCAGTTTCTCTCATACCGTTCGCCGAACGCAATCACTCAGTTGAATGTTTTTGATAGAATGGCAAATGCGCGGGTAAAGGACCTCTTTTTCTTCTTTGTCTATGGCTTTCTTTTAGGCTAACAACTAGATATGAAAATATTATATAGATACGTTTAACTGAGTAAAAGTAGAGGTACCTAACCAGTCAGCGTTAGGACTAAGGCATAGCGTCAGGGTAAGGGTAGGTACTTGTTTTTTATTCTTTAGCGCAAATTTATTGTAAATTGGGGCAACTCACAGAGCCAACCAAGTGGCTGAAATGAATATGAAGTTTTGCTGCTGAAGAAAAAAAAAACGAAAAAAAGGACTTCGCTGCTGCTGTTTATCCGATTTGTTTCATGGTGGGACTTGTGTTTTCTTGTACAAAGGATTTTAATAAGGCGCAGGTAATTACAAGTTGAATGCAAGAC
Source organism: Philhelius pedissequus (assembly GCA_910595825.1). Classification (NCBI taxonomy): domain Eukaryota; kingdom Metazoa; phylum Arthropoda; class Insecta; order Diptera; family Syrphidae; genus Philhelius; species Philhelius pedissequus. The sequence goes on along the minus strand of OU343161.1, from coordinate 243,011,735 downwards.
TTGGTCAATCAAAGGGTACCGTAGTGCCAGCGAAGTTCTTTCACTACACCCTTTTTACAGGATTAAACTCGGGCGATTTTTGTATGCTCCTCTAACTTCAGTACCAATAAAGTCAGAAACTTCAAACTGGCAGCATTTTCTAAACTCACCAAATTTCAATTATTTAGCATAAGTGGTTCTCGAGATATAAGACTGCAAATATCGCAAAAACCGTAACTGACTATGACTGACTCACTCATTTACCGATAGATAATTAAAATTATGGAGAACTTACCGACATCGTAGAATCTTGTAATTTCGCACAACGGTATGCCTACTGTATACAAAGTAATACAAAGGCGTAGTACCCGCCAATTTTCATAGAATTGATGTAAATTACTTGGAGCACTTCTGACCGTTGATTGTGGAAAGATGAAATTTGGTACAGCGGTAAGGCTTAAAGTACAGGCAAATACAAAATTTTAAAATTTGAGATTTTACGTTCTGACTTGTTACAAAGAGGCTTTTGTATAGAAGAACTTGGCTCTTTTTTTAACATTTATGTTTCTGGCGTAATTGTATTTCCACTCTCGTAGATATTAATTTCTTGAATTAACTTCTTTAATGCTTCGGTAAGTCATTTTATCTTCGATAAGTCCTTACCGAAACATTATAGATTCCTTTAAAAAAAAGCAATAAATTTGCAATTTAAAAAAATTATATATTGAAAATTTTTAGAAACTAGTCGTATGTATTTCAAAACTAATTTCGACTGCGACTGAGCGTACTCTTCTAAACACAGCATCGGATTTGAGTGAGCGGGATAAAGGACTCAAAAATATAGTTAAAATTCTCGTTTCTTCAGAAACAAATTATTTGGGGCTCTAAGACGAAAATGCAACTTTTTTTCATTATCAAGACAATTTTACTACAAACTTTAATATTTACAGAATTTTTAAATACAGAACTTTTAAATACACCGAATTTCTGCACATAAAATATTATGGCTCCCGGATATTACGCCAGATGAAATTAGACCAGATTTTTTTGTTGGAAAAAACCAAATTTCTGGTATTTTTTCTAAAAAAAATTCTGGCGTTTTTTCAAATTTCTTAAAATAGAAAAAAATTGGAAAAAAAGCCAGACAAAAATTGCGGCTTGTGTGACGTCTTTTTTGCAACTAGGTTTACGGCGTACAAAAAGCTCGGAGCGTAAGTGGGGGCACGCTGCCCCCTGCAACCCCACTGCTTGGCCAAATATAGGATTTGGGGTGTGTACAAATTTGGGTATGTGCAATTTTTTTTTTTTTGAATTTGAAGATTTCTTTTTAAAAAGTTCCAACAAAAATTTGCAATATACCCAAACCCACCTCCAAATCCTATATTCGGCCAAGCAGGGGGGTTGGAGGGGTCAACTGCTCCCCTTAAGCGCTGAGCTTTTTAAAATTTATTGTTTACATTTGAAATCTATTTTATGTTTTGAATAAAGGTTTCACAATGTGTCATGTGGCCCCGCCCCGACAAGACGCGCAACTCACCCCATTTGTCTTGTTTAAAAATATCTTAAAACAGTTTTATGGCCTTTTTTCCAAAACGTCATTTGGAAATTATGCCAGAATATACAATTTTTTTGGCTTAATTTCCATTTTGCTTTCGGGCTCTTTTTCCACGCCTATCTGTCATAATTTCCAATATTTCTGGCTTATTTTCCAATTAAAAGTCTGCTCTTTTTTCCAATTTTGAGCCAGAAAAATATTCTGGCGTTTTTTCCAAAAAAAAAATTCTGGCTAATTATAGTAAAAATGTTCCCTATTATCAAATCAAGAGCTAAAAAGAGCTTAGACTTAGGACCTTTTTTTCGAATTCGAATAACATTGTGGATTTTTTAAAGTCTAATTTTGCTTTTCTGTACAAGGAATAGTATGACTGTGTGATGAATATAACTGGAGACGAGAGCCCTTTTTATTTACTTTTCATTTTCAATTGAAATCCACCCCCGTGAGCTTTCTTCAATTCGAGAAAATATAAGAATGAAAAGTTGAAAATTTATAGAAATGAAAATCCTTCGACAAACTTTTGTACTTTTCGCCTGTTCTGTTTTTTTTTTTTGTTGTTCTGCCTGCTGCCATTTGATGTTCTATTGCCCTCTTGTTTGTATAAATTTTTCTGTTTTATGTGTGCGTGTACTTGTGTTGTGTTAAGGGCAATTAAAATATATTTATAAGTCCCCGAACGGCAAATTTACCCTTAAAAATATATATAAACCTAAGAGATACGTACCTACTTACAGCAACAACCCTCATTGTATAATTTTCCAAAAAATAATAAAATAGAGCAACAACAAGACGAAGGAAAAAAAAATTTAAACTCATTGCAAGAAAAGGGAGCCAAAAAACGGCTATGGATGTCAGTACTTTTGATTGATTGAGTTGCCATTGGGAGATTTTCCAAACATCGGCATTGAGACGAGGACGATAGGAAGATGAGAATGACGACGACGACGACTATGATTACAACAATGCGCGCTTAGAGTTTGTTCTGGAAAAGAATTATTATAGGTAGGCGTGTGTGGGGTGGTGTGGAATGGCATGGAGTGGTGTGGCGCAACCCTTCTTAATTACTTTGGCCCTGAATTGAATAATGGCGCCGGGGCTTGAGGGTGGCGAAAGGCACGAAGTAGGTAGGAAGGTACATCATCAGAGAAAACTGTTTTTTGCAATTTAAATTACAAAATTTACAAAACCCCCTTCCTCTGGGGTGTGAGTTGTTTTTTTTTTTTTTTCAAAATGGCGATGTGCCATAATGTACCCACCCTGACATAAAAATCAATTGACAATAAATTACGTCAGTCATCTATCAAAAAAAAAAAAACGAAATCTGTAAGTAGGTATATCTCATTGAGTTTTCCTTACGTCATTTTATCTTTGTATTTCAATACTTCTGTATACTTCCTATATACCAGCACTTTACGTGTCAGCATTCCCGCGGCAATCTCTCAAAAACACCCTGAACAACGAAATATGACGGTTCTGCTGTTTTTGTTCAAATTTTAAATTTATGACTGGGATGAGTCATAAATAATGATTACTCCCATAGTCTATACTTGAGTATACCTACACAACAAATAAATATTGGAAAAAAAAGATATTTTGTTACATTACCAGAGATCAATTCAATTGAATTGGATTGATTGGGAACGGTTTTTTTTGTGTGTTGGCTTGGAATAAAAAAACAAAAAATGACTGCCTTGGAAACGTGTTGGATTTCTTGGTGTTGATGTGGTCTGATGATGACGATATACTTTTATAAGGGGGTTGTTGTTTTTTCATCTTTTTTTTGAAAAGTAAATAAAATTAATAATGAAAAATTTAATCAATTTGATGTTTTATTACCCGAAAAGCGAGTTCAATGAACCGTGAGGGATACCATACACTTAATGGACTTAGGAATTTAGAGAAACTTGAATGCTTCTCTATTTTCCAAGGATAGTTTTCCGCCCTTGAATACAATTGCGTAAGTGCATTGAATCATTATAAACACATTCTTATAGGTTTGCGAAAATGGTATCCTTTTTAAATGGTGTCACTGTTTAAAAATCCCACTTTAAATTGATTTACAAAATTATGCGTTTCCATAACTGTCACATTAATGTCGATACAGTCGAGCAAGGTATTAATCAATTCAATGGAAAAAGGTTGAACGGCAGAAATTAGTAGGTACAGTCCACCTTGGAGTAAGGAATTCACATACTTAAGTGCTACTTAGGTAGTCATCAACGAATGAAAGTTGGAAATGGAAGTTCATCCTACTGCATACCTATTGTAGTAAAAGAATAGCTCAACTAATATTTCAGTTTCGAGGTTTCGGCAAGTATCTTAGCTTGGAAACCGAAACCTTATAGAAGCTGGAATGTTGGAAAAAGATATTCCCTAGAAATATCAGGAACTAGAGATGTTAAGTCGTAGTTTGCAGCCCTTTACTCGAGATTAATGAGTTCCGAATTCTGTTTCAAGAGTCCAGTTTGCAAATATAAAATGGGCCAATAAAAGTTGAATTTCGGAAAATATTTACAACAGAATCTGTTGACTGCGGGGTGGGTTATAGGGTGTGTTTCGCGCCTGTAATATGAGTCAATGTGGGCGGATGTAGCACGTTAACAAAAATATTCGATTTGAACTGCACTGTTACTCAATTCGGAGAGTGGGATTGAGTATTTTCTTGTGGGCCGTGTTAGTAAACTTCTAATCCAATAACTTTGTATTTATTTGCCTTTGATAATTCTTTTGATTGAAAATTATTTTGCCGCCAGTTTGAGCAAATACTTGTTTCACTTATGATCAGTGTTGGAAACGTAAGTTGCCCTGAGTAAGTTACTCATATAGTTACGCGTAACTAATTGAAATTTGTTACGTCTCATTTTTCACGTAACTAATGTAACTTATACAGCCTAATAAACCTACATTTTTTTTTATGGTTTCAAAGGACAACTGATTTCTCAAGGGCGTATGAATTTACGGCCATTTTGAAAAGGTTCACTCCATTTCGGCGGATGAACTGGAAATTTTTATGCAATTTCAGAGCACGTTGTGAAAGATTGGAAGCATAAAAATGGACTGTCTTCCAAAACAAAATTGGACTCGTAATATTTTTTTCGTATAATGTTTTAAAAATGGCATCTGTGGAGTTTTAAACTGATCCAATTCATTAAGCCCATACGAGTTTAACATTTGTAAAAGTTTTTAATTTCAGAAAGATAATTGTTATTTAATTTGTCTTTTGAATAGAACTGATGGAAATAGTAAGATGATAGTGCAAAACTAGGTCCGTAAACAAATATCAAAAACATGAATTCGTTACATTTATTACGTTAGTTACATTAGTTACGCGTAACTTATTAAAATGTGTAAAACTCGCGTAACTTACCAACACTGCTTATGATCAGTTAACACTGAATTACAGACTTATTGCACAGGAAATATTCCAATCCTTTGGGTGAATAATATCGAAAAGCAAATATTCTGTGATCAATTCTCTTTACCAGCTTTTTCGAAGCATAATCTACTTTACTTAGTATTTGGCTTATTTTTCTCAGACGCCTAAAGTAACTTTTAGTGCAGAAGATGGTGTTTTATCTACAACCAGTCTTACTGCCAGATAGTGTCATGACGCCCCTTGGCATCGCTCTGGAAAGGTTCCTTAATAAGAGCAAAACCACGCCTTCTAAAACTTGCGCCAGATTTTGTTTAAAAAACGTCAACAAATTTTTCATACAAATGTATGGTCTAGTTTCCATTAAGATGTTTTCCATTTCTATCTAGCAATTTCCAATCTGCCTGGCTTATTTTCAACTAAAAAAATGGCTCGGGGAAATTACGCCAGAGGAAATTAAGTCAGAATTTTTTTTTGGAAAAAAACGCCAAAAAGTTCTTACTAAATGCTGGTCTTTTTTCCTAGGAAAAAAGCCAAAGTTTTCTACTAATATTTTCCAAATTTCTGGCATTTTTTCGGAAACAAATTCTGGCGTTTTTTCCATTTTAGAAAAAAATTCGGGCTTATGTGAAGTGTTTTTTTGCAATTATGTTCAGGGCGTACAAAAGATCGGCGCGTAAGGGCGCATGCTGCCCCCCTGCTGGGTCCAATATAGGACATGTTTAGGCATATGCAAATTTTTTTTTGGATTTAAAAGTTCCAAACAAAAATTTAAAATTGGGTACTTGTAGGTACCCACTCCAAATCCTATATTGTGCTAAGCAAGGGGGTTGCAGGGGCCCCCTTACGCGCCGAACTTTTTAAAAGTATTGTTCACATTTGAAAATTGTCTGCCTTAATTTCCATTTTGCTTTTAGGCTCCTGTTCCACACCTATCTGGCTAATTTTCAATATTTCTGGCTTATATTCCAAATAAAATTCTATTCCTTTTCCCAATTTTGAGCCAGAAATAAATCTGGCGTTTTTTCAAAAAAAAAATTGAGCAATTTCCTCTGACGTAATTTCCAGGAGCCAAAAAAAATTTGTTTCTTTTTTCTTCAATTTAAACAAAAACATTCTGGCATTTTTTTACAATAAAAATGTCAAGCGTAATTTCCGCGAGCCACCTATTTAATTGGTACGAGTATCTAGGAATTTCTTCGTTGAATTAGAAATTACCTTTCGGGCCGCTCAATTCAATTTGAATCGGATGATTTCAAGTCTGAAACCCACAAAATAAATGCCGGTGTGCCGCAGGGTTCCGTTTATTTTCCTACACTCTTTCTTTTCTTTATAAATGATCATTTGTCTGAAACGTCTAACACATTAAATTGCTTAGCAGTCGAAAGCACCCTCAAATTTTCTTTTTCGTTTATAAATTAGCATCTTTGATCTTCGGATGTTCGTGGACCATGAAGGATATTGTGTGATAAACTCATTAAATTCTGATCTCAACAGCATTGCCGAATGGGGAATTAAAAACCCCATGCCTTAATAACTCAATGCAGTCTCCAGTCGTTAAAACTCCTTTTCTATTTAGTTTCTTCTTGAACGATGTTAATGAACTCCCAGGTTACTGCTTCACACCTACTGATAATCCCGTGGGGTTCTCCGACTGTACCTCAGAAAATGTCTTCGGATTATATAGGGACCTTGTGATAACAATATCAGCTGAGTCGAAATTGCTATATTTTTCTCCTTCGATCTTCATGATCACTTGTTGACAACCTTGTCACTCTTGCTGTCACTTAAAGCAGTTTAGAGTAGAGTTCTATCTCACGCATCTGTAAGTCAACAATCAAGCCGAAACCAGACTTTTATTACAAATGAAACTAATTTCGATAACCAATTAGGAGGGTGATCCTTTGAATAAAGCCTTAGCAGCTTTTACATAATTCAATTTTCACATCGTCTCTCCAAATCTATTCTCCCCTGTGTTTGACATTTTTTTTTTGAAAAAAAAAAAATTTGTATATCTCCCCCACCATCACTTTTAAGCCCCCAAAATGAGGGACGCCGTCAACCAACATGAAAGCAGCAGTAATTCAAGATCTTCACCAAACACATCAAAACTAATCCCTTTGGAAAATAAAATTTTTACAAAAACAAAAAAAAACCTCCATCTTGCCTTGGTGGGTGAATGCTGGCGCAAGAGAGGAGACTTTAATCCCTTTTCACAAAAGCAAATCATAATTTTCAACTCCTGCCTGTCTCCTTCTTCTACATATTTTATTTATTTTTTTTTGTGAATAATTCTAATCTCCTCATGAATATTCTGTTTCGTTTAATAAGATACAAATAGAAACGAAGAGGAATAACAAAAATACCTAACACAGATACACACAGCAGCAGCCATCAAGTAAATCTAACAAATGAGAAGCAGCAAGCAAATACTTACAATATATATTCCGCCAGAAAAAAGGACTTCCACCAAAAAAAAAAAAGAATAAAATAAATTACTTTCACCCGCGAAAAAGGAAGAAATTGAACTCTCATCGCAGCAGCAAAAAGAAAAAGGTCACGCGCACTCTCTAGCAAGTGATGTCCTTTGGCCATCATGTTTTGTTCCTGATATGATGGTGTAAGAAGAGGCTGGCGTAGAGAATGTTGACGGCCGCCGTGGCACAGCGATTACATAGTGACAAGGATGACGCTGACGACTATACAAATACGACTACGACGATATCGAGGATGGCGATGATGGTGAAAGGACAAATGTGGGTGATGGAAAGGTCAGAAAAGGACGCTATCGCCAACGGCAACGAAACCAATTAAGAAAACAGAAAAGCATCACACAATTTTCATCTGCTTTTTCGCGAGAGAGCAGTTCATCCTTTTTATATATATTCCATCCATCCGACCATTCATCCATCTATATATCCAAACATCCACCTACTTCCCCTTTTCAGGCGCGGATCAAAGTTTTTTTTTTGTTTGTTGCTTTCTAAGGCTAAGGGACAATTTTGCAATAATTTAAAGTTGTAGAAGAATGTAATCATTTGACTTTAAAAATACGGCAATCCTCACCAAACACCATATCCCCCAAACCTTACCCCCCCCCCCACCCCATTCAACCATGTCAAAATTTTATTAAGATAGAAACATTTTAGTCTACATTTTCTCATTCCGATGCATAAGGAATACATTCGCATTGTGCTCCAACATTTTCAAACATTTAAGGGGAAGTTGGGGGGGGGGGGGGTTTGTGCACATTTAATAAGCTGCGACATCCTTCCCTTCCCAAAAATATACAAAGGAAATAAAAACGCAATTTTCTGATTTTCTGGGCGGTTGTTCAAAAGCTTTGTACTGGCTGTGTATGTTTTTTAGGGAGGGGGGGTGGATATTTATTACTTGCCACTTTTGTGAGTGAAAATCCAATCATGCACTTATTACAAATAGTTTAAATTATTAAATTATACGTAAAGCAACAAGTGTGGTCAAAGCTGATTATGGCAAGGAAGGTGAAGAATGGGCACAGTTACCCCTTTCGTTTTGTTACCGCGCCTGACCCTTCACTCAAGCATTTTTTTTTTTTTTGAAAAAACGAAGCCCGCATGATGAAATGGAGAACAAAAGGCAGAACAAAAATAAAAGACATCATACCACCCCTATAAATGTACAGTTAGTATAAAGATAAATACATAGAACTAAAAGAATGACAATATTAAGGGATCCGTGGGGCGGTCGAGAGAGGTTGGTTGGAATGGATATTCAGTGTGGGGAAGAGCAAAGAAGAAATCCTGAATCCACCCCTTCCGGGCATTTGCTGATGTGCCATCAGATCACAATTAAAAGAATTACTAAATGTTCGTTTGTCGTCTCGTGGGTCGTTGTTTTTTTTTTTTTTTTTGGGAGACAACATAACACTATAAAAGCAAATGGTGGTGGTGGTGACGATGACGACCCAAGGGAGTTTAAATGTCTTTTTGGGTGAAAAAAGGATGTTTGTTAGTGTGTTAGTGTATAATTGTATATATCAAGAGACCTAACGTGTACCTAATCTAATGATTTATATTTAGGTCGCCAGCCATTCATTATGCTTCATAATGAGTGATTTATGCGTGCCCATGGACATGGACATCATGGAGGAAAATTATCCAAGGAATTGTTTAAATGGAAATGACATCAAGTTTTGTACTGCGGCGGACGGATACCTCTTACATACTTACATACCTACGTGGTATATGTATATATATTTTTTTTGCATGCTGCGATGGTATATTTAAGGGTATGGACAGTTTTTGTGCGCTTAGAGAGATTAATAATTTTTTTTTATTTATGAGTGATAATAGTAGGTATCTTGTGGCATTTTAGGGAAATTAAAAAAAATTAAATTTAGAATTAAAAATGGCTGCAAAGTTGTATACTTATCTATTAAGTTAAAACAAAATATGTCTACCTTCGGCGACTGTTGGGGTTGAGATAATTATAAATGAAGTAGATTTATATCATTTTGGTATGCATTTAGTTTGTAGGTTTAGTGGATTAGATGAAATCAAATTTTTAGGTATACTTCCTGTGACCCTTAAAATTAACATTTAGGCCCAGGTTTTTAGTGTCAAATCACCAAACTTTTCTTGTTGCCTACCTCCTGAAATATGTACCAATATACATAGATATTTCCCAAATAATTTGAATCTTGAATTAACTCGAAGCTATCATACAAAATTAAGGAGGGTAACTCCAGATTAACTGAAGAGTTTTATTTTTGGAGAGCCTGTATCACCATCAACCTAACCAATTTCTTTTGGCCCGAATCGGACTAGCACATGAATGATATGTAGGGTTCCAAACCAAACAGCGAACACCTCAATGGACATTCTTCAGGATAATAATTTGAGAGCATGGTTTTGGTAGTGAACTGGCTAGCGATTTGATACTGTTAGACTATTTTTGTAGTATTTTCTGAAGTCCTACCTAAAACGGTGACCTAAATCAAAATTTTAAGATTTTTCTAAGAAATTTTTAAGGTTGACAATTTTGCGCTATACCTACTCTGTCCAACAAAAATAATCAGTACATGGAAGATATGGCACTTGCCTCTCACTCTGGTTGCATTGGCTTGCATAAACTTTTCTCAAGTTAAAGCTCACATAGAGTTTCCGTACTTATCAATTTATCATTATAAATGGCCCAAATATGAGATAAATGTATGCATGGGTTACCATCTGCTTTATTTAAAACAGTGAACATTTTAATTAAATTAAAAAAAAAAAACTTTTTCCAAACAATAGGCGCGTTGTTTTAAAGGTATCCACGAAATTAACCTTAAAATTTATATAATATCATTTAACTATTTATTTATTCTCAATTTTGCTTCACTATTTAACAAACGCAATATCAATTACCTATTAACTGTTGATAAAACAAAATCTCACTTTATAAAACCTTCTGTAATGAATATCTACGTAATTTGCTATGAACGTTTCGATACTTTGCAAAAAAAAACTTTTTCTGCAAAAACACCGACAAAAAAAACTGCATTTTGACGGGATATTTATAAATACAACAAAAAAGGAGAAAATCAAAGCGACAAAACTTCTCCTCGCCTTACTAAATTTTGTACTCAAAAGCTTAAAAACAGAAAGCTCTTTGTATTGCTTTCAATGGATATTGGTAACTCTGTTGGAATGTATATTTTTTTTTCAACTTATTACAGCGAAAGTAAAAACGATTAGATGATCAGTAGGTATGGTTATGCTTTGGACATGCAATGACGACGGTAATGGTGGGGTGTACGATATCTTACAGGTAATTTCCACAAAAATTTGTGTAAGGTGGTCAGTGGGTAAAATCTTTTTGAGTAGTAGTTTTTTTCAATTAAGTTCGGCGACGGTATACACAGGCACCACTGGTTTGAAAAAAGCTCGCCCATAAGCTCTGTACTGACTATTTTTGTTGGACAGAGTATAGTAGTGTCTTTTTCAAGCTTAGCCAAGTAAACACTTTTGAAAAAGGTAAAAAATTAAATTAGAGTCAAAAGACTTACCTACATAACATATGCATACATTGTTCATACATACATACATTATGTAAGGTACCTTACCTACTCAGCTCCTTGTACATCAAGGTTCTTATAGAATGCAATCTTTTGTGTATGATTTGCATTTTTTTTACAATCTTTGCATTGTTTACATTCGTTAAGCTCAATAGTTTAAGAGACAATAGAAATATGGTTTGAGCTTAATTCATGAATTAGAGAGAAATTGACGAATCAGCTAAATTTTTACAAAGAATGCACGAATTCTCAAAAAATTGTAATCAATTGATTGCTGAAATGAAGGGAGGAAGAAATGATTGCAGTCTATTTGATGTCAATTGAATGATGATGGCAACATTTGAAATTTCGCACCCTGAGAGTGAAATAAATGAATGCAATCTTTTAATTGAATTGAATGAATGATTTGTTAAAATTACATTCCCTTAGTTACTTTTCAGTCTGTACCTATTTATTTATCTTAGTTTTAATTTGGGACGTTTATGTCAAACTAAGCCTCCGTTTCAAATGCTTGTGACATGACCATGGAGATTGCCAAACTCTTTTGTAATAACCAATCTAGTTTCGCAATGATAATGTCAATTTGAAACCCTCTATAACACAGATTCAAAACACCACTTGATCATATTTCACTTCATCACCTGCGCTATATACTATAAGAAGGTATTCCTACCCTTAAACCTCCATTTATATCGGTTTTCAACGGCTTCCTGTATAGAGGTGTATGATTTCCCACTACAGGTTGTTTCTCACTTTTTTTTTTATATTTTCTATCATAGGTACCTAACCGCAACAAATTATGTTCGATTTTGTGCGGTTAGCATCTCTATATAAACCTCCAAAACTTCAATCCCTAAATACCATACTCAGATAAAGAAAACAAAATTACTCTGCACCAAGTCATATCAATAACTCAGATTCTGATTCGATATGCCTCACAAAAGCATAGCAGCAACCAGCATTAGGCACTTTTGAAACTCATAGATACATATCCAATCGATGAATCCGCATAGCAATCCTTTGCCATAGGTATAAGGTAGATAGAGATACATAATAATCGACGAGCGACGACGACGACGACGACTGTGAGAGATTATGGCGTCTGACTTGAATTCCATCTTGCAATGAAGCTGGTTCTTCTTCTAAATAAGTATTCTTCATCTTCTGCTTGGGGTTTCATGGTCTTGATTCGATAAATAAACATCTTTGTCGATTTTCTTCATTGGATTTTCCATCAATTTTCATCGTCTTCGTCGTCATCGTCGGCTTCAACAGTACAAAAATCAGAAGGAACTAGAGGTATCGAGAATTGGTGAGAGCAGGAGAGAGGGGATATATCAAGGAAATTATCATAAAATCCAAGTTATATTGCACAGGGGGGAAGAAAAATAAGAAGATTCATAACCAAAAAGCCGCTATACTGATGCCTATGTACACATACACATAAACATTCAGATATAGGTACAAAAGATACAAAAATTTAGATACATTATTATATCAATAAATCTGTCAGAATTTCTTCGTTAAGACTTTGATCAATGATTCTTTTCTGGCTTTCTGTTTATTTCCTTTTTTCTTTTAATATTATATTTTTTTTTGTTTGTTTCATTTCAATTCTTCTTCATTTCTTAATAAGGAAAAATCTATCTAACAAATCTTATAGTACAATGTAGACATAAATTAATTGGGCAATATTCAATTTTGACATGCGAGTGCTGACTTAGCATCATAGCCGCGCCGCGGTCGGTGCGACGCTGAAAATGAAAAGATGAATTTTCGATTAGAAGTTGTATATACTCGTGCACAGCAGATTTTTGAGATCTCTATTTCCATTTAAATTTATTTGTTTGGTTTTTGTTTTGCTCTTGGAATGATGACATTTTTTTAATCAAGACTCTCAGAAATACTTGCTTACATGTCTTAAATCTCGATTTTGCAGGACCGATGGAAAGACTTAAAAGCTTGTACATAAAATTAGAGTTAACTACTGAAGATACTCTGTTAATGGTAAAGTTAAAAACATGCCAATTTTCATCAGGTTTCTATTTGTTAGTTTGAAATACGCGAAGACATATTTTTGTGGTGAGAGAAGAAGATAAAAGGATAAGGAGTTCCAAGAAAAGAATAACTGCAGGTACTTGAAAATACGTTCAAATTTGGTTGAACCAAATTTATCAAAAAATTAACTTCCTAATATTTCAGCTTCGAAAAGGCTTCCTTAAGTCATTTCAGCTTCGATAAACTCTTACCGAAACCTTATAGAAGCTGAAATGTTATTAGAAAAGGTATTCATAATTCAATTAGTTCTTCAGCGATTATTATTTCATTCAAGTGCGTTGAGTTTTTGAAGATTTTTAAACAGTTTTTGTCAGAACTTAGAGCCCGCCTATTATAATATGCAGTTGAAGTTTCACAACCTAAGAACAAGAATTTCATCGGCTGTATTGTACGTACTTCCTCTTTTTTTAAAGTCGTTTTTTATTTAATTTTGTATATACATATGTATCAATTTTTTAAATATTTTTTTTCATAAAAAAACACAATTTCAATAAAAATCGTCCATCCGTTTTCGAAATCTTAAATTTTCAAAAAAATATTGTTTTTTTTTTTCAAAAAATCCAAAAAATATTTTTCGAAAATTTTGGCTTGCAGTATTATTTTAAAAATGCGGACGACCACTCATAAAAGTTTTGAACAAAATCAGTTTATGAGAAAGTCCAAAATGAAAAAAATATGGTCGTACCCTTAATAACAAAATGTTTGACCAAAATGTAGACTATACCTAAAGTAGTGCAAACACTTCCTTTTTATCAAAATCCTTTGAGCCGTTTTCGAGATAATTATGTGGTAGAACAAATTGTATGGAACCGTTAGTTTTTCACCTTAAAAAACAATTCAAAATATTTTTTAAGACAATCACCTAAAACGCTTAAATACTAAGTTTGAATAAAAACACTTCAGCCGCTTAGGCTGTAGATCGTTGTACAGACAGACAGACGGAATTGTGGGTCCCAATTTTTTGGTGTTCGTTATCATCGAAATGAAAACTTTTATTAAAATCTCGAGTTCAATTTTGTTTCCAAATGCAAAACTTGCCCTATAGTACCTAGTACCTATATCGCAAGTAAAAATTATGGTAAACAAATTCGTAGTTGAAACTGAGCCCTGAGGTACTCCGGTACTTTTTTTGGAAGTTTCAAAATTTTGACTTGAAATCATCAAATTCAACTTGTGTTGAGTCGTCTGATATAAGAGCTTTTTGAAACCAAAACTATCACTGAATAAAGAACAAAAGTCTTATAGCTCCAGACAGTACAGCGGTTGTTTTCAATTTACTCGTGAAAATTATATCCTTAGTAGAACAACATAAGGCTGCGTGAAAGAACAACACTTCAGAAAGAGGTGTGGGGATTAGTTTAGCTATGGATGCCTTTTAGAACTCTTAAAATTATAAGAGTGCGAATAAAGATTCCTCACAAGAAACCATTTACGTACCAACGTAACCAGGAGGAGTTATACAAGTTTCTGACAACTTTCAATCTAATGAAATCTCTTTCCAATTGACAACTCTACCTCCCAGACTGTAATATATTTAATATTTATTTACCTGCTCTTAATGAAGAAATTCTTTCACAGACGCAGATGGACTTTTCCAGAAACATAATTCAATGTCACCTTCATCCAATCAATAATTAATCGATAATGGTCGCCTCACCTGGGCACAAAAATAAAAAATATGGCATCTAATCAGCGCAGCGATGGCTATTTAGTTGTTGCGATGATGCTTTCCTCCGACCGACCGCATCGATTCTTATATTAAGTGATAGCGATTCACTCAAAAATCCGTCTGCTATTGGTGCACCGATAGCATAGTGTGACCCTCATCACAACCGATCACTGTCAGAATTTCAATATCCAATGGTTAATTCCAATGCAATAACCATTTTGTGTGGTTCTTTGTGACCACTCGGGCTTGATGTTGGCGAAGCTGTATGGTCGTCCCGGTCTTGAGAGTTAATTTCTTCATTTTGTGGATTTTCTTTGGACAGATTCTATTTGTTTGCTCCAGCATTTCATTTATCCTTTAAATGGTCAAGAGAGTAACTGTGTATATGTATGTATATAAAGTGAGTCTTGGTTAAGTAGTAGGTACCTATAGTATACAGAGGAGTGGATTGGATTGAGTTTGTGTTTCTGGAATGGGATAGACATCCTAGATCCCCAGCATAGGGAAGGATGAAGACAAAGTGAGAAATTTATGGCTGTCATTTTCACTGTCTTCCGTCTTTTGTATATATGTTGCTTTTACTTTGCTTTTTGGGCTTAGAGATGCGCTAAGCAGGTTGTGTCTTCATTTTCAGTTTGACATTCTTGCGAGTTTTCTTAGTTTTGGTGTAGGTACATTTTTTTTTCTTCTTGTTTGTCTTCGAAATGATGAGATAAAAGTTTCTTAAGGACGAACCAGAAGGTCTTCGGGTGGAGGATAAAAGACAGTGGGCAAAAAAAAATAACAATTTTCTGTCTGTTGCAAAAGAGTTGAAGGCAAGTCACTTGGAGAGACATAAGTTTTTGACACAAACTATATGAAGGAGTGATTTTTTTTTTTCTTGCTTGTAAGAATAAAGCTATATCCTGAAAGTGTCATCATGACTGCTTAACTTATTGCAGAAAGTCAGTTAGTTTGGATTCAGAGTTGTCAGTTTTAATATCAGACAAAAGTTATTCGTCGTTTAAATGTAAATTAAGCTGTTTTTGTTTTATCTCTTCTGTGAAGACATCTGTGAGTCATTTTGGCACTTAAAGCTTTATAGATAATTGTGTATTTTTATTGTTTAATAATGCCTCAAAATAAAGTTATTAAAATTTCATTGGATGTGGACAGGTTATCACTTCAATTCGGAGAAAACTTAAGCTCGTTATTGACTTAAGAAAATTAAGCGTATAATTTACCCTATTGCAATGAGGAGGGAGAAAATTTAGAAATTAAAAAAAAATGTTTTCTAAAACTCACAATTTTTGAAGAGTACATTATCTACCTTTGAAACTTAGGATTTTGCAATAAAGTTGAGCCCAATAAGCCAAATCATCAGGTGTGCGTTTGAAACAGTAAAGTATTATCCCAATGTCAAGTTTTGATCTCAATCGTCAGAAAAGAGGAAGAAGATAGTTGTACTTTGATTTCAGAAAGAATTGTCGTATACGCTCAGCACTCATCGTTTTTACCAAAGGTGTAGGTATACTATATGGTAAGGGCAAGTTTTGCATTAAAAAAAATCGGGATTTTGATTAAACATTAAGATGATTGCGAAGACGAAAGAGGTTGGATTTTCTTGAAAGTTGATACCTACATATTGTTTTGTCTGTAATATAACCCAGTGATTTTCTAAATTATTTTTTAGACCAAAAATAATGGTACCTTTCATGGAAAGTTCAAATGATTTTTATAAAAAAATAGTTAATTAATAAAGGGAAAAGATACATTTTTCGTGGTTTTCGATTTTCTAGAAAACGGCTCAGTTGATTATTTTTGATTTTTAGTTTTGCTTTTGGAAAAAAAAATCGAACTCGAGATTTTAATCAAACTTAACATCACGATGATAGAGAATCCCGACAGAGTGGGTCTCGCAATGCAATCCGTCTGTCTGTCTGTCTGTAAATCGATATACAGCCAAAACGACTGAAGCGATTTTCTTCAAACTAAGCGTTTTAGGTGATTCTCTCAAATAGTTTGTTGCATCTTTTTCTTGTCATACAATTTTTTCTACCATCCTAATTATCTCGAAAGCGGATCTAATGATTTTGATAAAAAAAAAGTGTGTGCACTACTTTAGGCACATATGTATATAGTCAGCGTTTTGGTCAAACATTTTTTTTCTACACATTTTGTTATTATCGTTACCTGCCATAGAAGCATATTTTTGATTTTCGACATTCTCATAAACTATTCTCCGGATTTGGATCAAAATTCTTATATAGGAGGTCAAAGGTGGCGTACCAAAATTTTTGAAAATATTTTTTTGTGGTTTTTTAAAAAAAAATTTTTTTTTGAAAATTCCATATTTCGCAAACGGGTGGATGATTTTTTTTTGAATTTTTTTTAAGTTTATATTATTAAACATTTAAAATTGTCATACCAATTTTTTTTTCAGAAAAAAATTAAAGAAAATTAAAAAAAAACTTTCGTATATGTAAGATTAAGTAAAAAACGACTTTAAAAATATATTTAGACGTTTCTATTAAGAATTTTTTGCATACGATGTTTTGGAACATAAGAGCAAGTACTCGATTCAGTCGTGCATTTTATTTTGTATGCATCTGAAGCAACTAAATCGTTTATGCAGTGTAGTAAGCCAACATTTTTCAAAAACTTTATTGAATTAAAAAAAAAAAACAATTTTACTAAACTTAATATTTCGAAAACGATCCAATTAATTTCTTAGAAAATTTAGTAGTTTTTGGTCATTTTTTTTTTGAATACTCGAATAAAACATTCTCCTGAAACGAAAAAATAATGGTAGTACCATACAAATGTTAAAAAAACGTTTTTTTTTTTCAAAAACAGGTCAAGAATTTTTTTTCAAAAAACCGTGTTTAATCTTAAACTAGTGCAGACTCTTTAAAAAATATATTTTAAATAGTGTTTTTATTATTAGAACCTCTTTTCACACTTTCGACTATCTCTGTATTGGGTGAATTGTTTTTTTTTCTATTTAAAATTAAAATCAATTTTTTTCAATCAATTTTTTAATAGTGAATTTTATTTGAAATTAAAATTTAATACGCATTTTCTAGGGCAAAATTTTGTATTAAAAAAAACAAGTAACGCGAAAAACGTACATATTTTAGAGGTATGTATGTAGACAGTGTCCTGGCAACTTTATTGTGCTTTAAAAAAGGTCTGACATTTTCATTCATATTTAAAATTTAAAATATTGAAAATTAGGGTTTTATAACTCTAATATTTTTCCAAATAGTAAGCTCATAATTTCTGATTGAATTTTAAGTCAATTGTACGCTTCAATTTTTCGAAGAGTTTAAATAAAATAACATGACTTCTCCACTAAAGCTCTTTCTGGAAAAATGACCCAACTCTGTATTTCTATCTCATTGTGATGCTTAAAAATGCCAAGAGTAATAAGTTCGCCGGTTCATCCTCTTAAATCGCCACCATCTTTTCTAACGATCGCACTGTGATGTGTTCAACTTGTTAAGGGTTAGTAACAGCTAAATTTAAAAAAAACTTATGCTTCTTACTTACGATATTATAGAAATATTTTAGGCGTCTCAAGTTTGCACGCATACCGCCGGCCGATAACCAAGGAACAGCTTGGTGTTTATCGACTGTCCCTCGACAAACTCTCCCTTACGTGTTTTCCAAATAAAAAATAATCAAGATTTATTTCAAAAAAAAAACTTATCCAAAACGCCTAGGCGGGAAATGCAATTTTTCAGAGTGCTGCAGACTCGTTCGTGTTTACCAACAATCACTCGAGTGTCAACGAATATTATATTTTAAGCCCCTCCTGATGGTATATTCTCCTTCATCATGCTTAATCATTCAATTATTCACTTTGCTATCAATGGACGACAGATGACTTGAATCCAGTTAGGGAACCGGCAAGTAGGTATATCATACGATTTTATTGGACAATTTCATGTTGAGATTTCATTCGACCAAACGTTGCCCCGACTTAAAAAAAATCACCAATACCAACAACAACAACAACCATGATGATGATCACCATGACCAAAAGATGAGTCTATCTTAAACCTCTAGAGACTGGGGTTGGGAAGAGTACGTACTTTGAGGAGGATCATCATCATCTTCGTCGTCGTCGTCGTTCTGGTCGTTGTGCAGTGAAATAGCTCATTACTCATTGTTATTTGTTTATGCTCTTAGGATCTTTTGAGATCCTTTTTTTTTTGTTGAAAATTAACCGAAAGCAGTTATAAAGGAAAGAAAAAATATGGCAAGCACATAGATCGCCCATATGTGACAGAGGGTGTTTGTGCCATCTCCCAAGCAATGCCACAAGATAAAAATCATTAATTTTAAGAAGCCACATTAATTTTTATGACATCCTCTGCTTAGCCTGGCCATCAGGCCGAATATGCCACAGCTCGATATGCTGCTTCTTGCTCTCTTCCGATCAACCATAGGTAAAGTATACAATATAATAAACTCACTCTGAGGCTTGATTAATAAATTTCGGTGCATTGATTCTGTCTCATACACGGGTCCTGAAGCAGGTACACTACAAGAACACTTTATAGCTAGCTAGCTACTCAGAACACAAGTAGAAACAGCATCGAGTCGGCCAGCAGGACGATTACGATTTATTGGCATTGAAAATAGCCGCCTGACTGCTGGCGTGAATGTTGAGAGCGCGAGTGCTAGCGTGAGCAGTTAAAATGGATGGACAGACCACAGACGTATAGGACAACTTAATCAGAAAAAGAGCCCTCGTTGGATTATATGGCCCAGAAGAAGAGAAGAAGACATACTTTGAAGTGTGTTTGTTGGCAACATTATCCAACATGTCCGTGTAGCTATATGACTGCTTCTGCTGAGGCAGGCTTTTCAATAAGTATGTCTAATTAATTGCAAGTAATTTTTCTGATATGACTTTTTGTGGTTATGTATTTTTATTTTGAAAAGGCGCATTTCGCCTAGAGATAATGTGGAAAGGAAGAAAATGCTTGGAGACATGGTTTACATAAATTGACTTGAGTTGTATAGAATTGTGTATTGAAAAACTATGGGTAGGGTATTAATATGAGTCACAAGTTTGAATTTTTGAAGTTTCGAAAGGATTTTTTTAGGACAATCATTTTATCATTTATAAAAGTTATAACAGTTGTTTGCCCTTAAAAGTGTTAAATATTCCCCCCGCTTCGGGCGGTTAGGGGTCTAATAAATCAGACAACTTACTAATTTCGGGAACTCGAATGCCCTCCCGAATCACGTCCTTTTTTTAATTCAATTGAAAAACAAGGTTTACCACGAAAATGGTCCATTTCGTATATAGGGTAGTTTTTGGAGCTTCATGAAGCAGCTTTTGCTTTTACTACAAATACAGTACAAAGTTATGTAAATTAAACGAAAACAATCCACTGCCATTGATTGAAAATTTTTGATATTTTTTTGGACCAAACATTACAGTAGGAATAAGATATTAGCCTTTTGCAATCGCGATGAAAAAATCTCAATTCTCCTTTTAAATGCTTTCGGCGATAATTCAAAAAAATGTTATCTTTACGTCTGACTATAGTTTTTTTTCTAATTTTTGGTAAAAGATTGTCGTTTTCAGAAATCCTTAATTATGGTAGGGGAGAACAGAGCTAAGAGTAACACTTTTTATTTAAGTTATTGCGTCTCCTAAAATTTGTAAATATGAAAAAAATCATGTTTTAGGTACAACATTCATTAAGTAAAACTGCAGCAAGGCCTGGTGATAAAATGTCAAAATATTGCATTTAAAAAGTATTATTTATAACAGAAAATTTTCTTCAGCGATGATGAAGCTCACTTTTGGTTAAATGGAAAATATTTGGAGTGATCATTATCCACAAGCCATTGTTAAGACGCTGTTACATCTTCAAAAAGTAACTGTTTGGTGTGCTCTAAGGGCAGAGGGAATCATTGGTCCATATTTCTTCAAAAATGAAGCCGGCCATAATGTTACAGTCAATGGGGAACGCTATAGAGCCATGATTAATGACTTTGAATTGGAGCCACGGCCACTTGCCTGAAATCTTTTTTTAAACATGATGGCAAACCCTTATCTTTATAATAAAGCTAAACTATTGGCCTAAATTATAAGAATTCTTCTTGAAAACCACACGTCTAAAAAAAAGCACCCGTTATTATTTACTAACACGTAAAAAAAACCTGTCAAAATAGCCCTACGTATCCAAATGTTTGCTCTTGAAGATTGTTCCTATTTTTAAATGGCTTTAACTACCTTAAAAATAAAATGCACGACTGGATCGCATGTACTACTCTTATGTTCGATCACATCGTATGCACAGTATTTTTAGTGCTAAATATATTTTTAAAGTCTTTTTTACTTAATTTTGTATAAACAAAAATTCTGTAATTTTTTTCTAAAAAAATTTGGTACCTATGGCAATTTTAAATATATAATGATATTAACTTAAAAACATCGTTAAAAAAAATCTTCCATCCGTTTTCGAAATATTGAATTTTCATGGCGTTCATGTGATGATGTCATGAAAATCTAAAACAGATATAAGGCAGGTACCGTTAATAACGCACCTATAGGTTAGGTACATAATTGACAGAAGTCAAGACAACCCTTTCGCTGATCGACCACACTTTAAAAAATAATGTCTCCATAATAGATTAAATATCTAAGCAACTACTAAATGGATCTTTTGAATATTTATTAAAAAACAATGTTTTATTTAAAAATAGTATAAATATAAAAATATTCCTACTTTAATTAAATTTTAAATAGATATGCAGAGATATTTTAAAAGTCATGCTCAAACAATTTTGTGTTAAAATTGTATATACCAAAAATAAGTTCGATAATAGGGTAATTGAGTTCAAATCCAGCCATTTGCCATAATGAAATAACAAAATTTATGTTAAATCGTAAAAAAACAATAAACTACCTACTTTCAATATAGTTATATCGCCGCAGCACTTAGAGCCACACTAATACAACCAACCATATCACTTCTTCAGAATATAATGCCATACAAAAAAAAAAAAAAATAATTGTAATAATTTAAACACCCAACAACAACAACTACCAGCGACAGATGAACCAGAGTGATGCGCGGAACGAATTATCGTAAAACTTCCTCAATTCACTTGGCAAATAAATAAAAACTTTTACGACATTTAAATTGTATATTAAACCCATCAATGTACAGTAACTGACCCTTTGCATCGCGCGACGCCAACACCGCCCCTTTTCCGCTCTCTGATGATACTGAACTACATGACAGCAATTTTTATATTTATAATCCTGACAAAGATGATGATGTCCATTTTAACGATCGACCATCATCGTCAAATTCTTCCCCACCTGACCGACGCACGATATCAATATAATGTCCCAACTTCCTTCGACATCTCTCCATATCAAAAGCAGGCTCACCATCACAAAGTCATAAATAAATTATTGCAAGAAATTACATCTCCTCAACATGTTGAGGCTTCATTAATTTAATAAAACTGCTGCAGCCTCCTTTCGATATTTTCAAAAAAAACAAATAAATGCATTAATAATGCCCGCCCCCTCCTCTCCTCTCCTGCCATCATCTTGCCATGATTATGGCCTTCTTCTTTGTCTTTTCCATACACACAGATCAGCTTCGAAATGTCGTAAAACCTCCACGAATGGAATTCCATCAAAATGAAGCTGTCTTTTCATTTACCCAAATGATGTCTCCTATACTCTTGGTCGCGCGGGAACCCAGGTATGTCATTAGTACCAGCTTGGATCGCATATCATCTGGAATGAGAATCCGCCAATGGGTTCCTTGAACCTGTCAAAAAACCATTCAGGACAGCCATAGTAGTGATGATGATCACATCTCAGCTGCAGCGTGTCCGAATAAAAAAAGCTTCATCAAACACGATGATGGGCGGCCAACTCAACTTGGGGGGGAACTCGCTGCTGTTAAAGGCTTCTTAATGGGGGAGTGATAAAAATATTTTAATAAAATTGCCATAAAATAAATATCCATCGTTAGGTTATGGTTGTGGCGGAGTATGAAATTTAAGTTTCGCGTTATGTTGCTGATGATGAGATGACTATACCGACGAAGTTGTCGTTATTATAATGATGTGATGTACAATACCTTCATATAAGTTTGTACAATTACATATGTGAACATCAGGCTTTGACTTGTCGGAGTTGAGGTAATTAAAATTCAACAGCAGGCTGGATTTGAAAAATACAGAAATCTCAAACGTTAATTGTGCTACAGTGATGCAAAATTCGATTAGATGAATGCTTGTAAAAATATTGTATCTGATTCTATAATATTTTAGTGCCTACCTACGAAGCAATGACAAATTAACTTACATATTTAAAATATTTCTTGTTTCTTAATTTTAAGGTTTAAATTGGTATTTCGCCTTTGGGTCTTTGAAGCAAAAAATGTACATTCTATTATATTTTCTTAAATGTTTGTACTAATTCGTGAAGAATAAGTTCCACCAAAAAAATTAATTTCGATGAATTTTAATTTCCATAAAGGCTTGCAATTCTTATTTATTGCACTAAGGTATTTGGGTAGTATTTTTTTTCGCGTGAAATTTTAGAACTTTACATTCCACGTCTTTTAGTTGGGGCACAGGTTTCAGTTTTCATTTTCAACGAAGGTTGATTTCGTTTGTGAAAATATTCTTTGAAAAAAAATCCATCTAGTAGACAATTGGAAATTTCACAGCGGAGGAATACCTGCTATAGACTTCATAAGGTTAATGGTCAGAATATGTATTTTGTTCATATTTTATTTAAGTAAATTAATAGCAACTTTAATATTAGTGGCTATCTTCTCATCTTATCTTCTAAAAATGCTCGATCTTCTAGGAATGCTTATTCTTATCATCCAGTACAACTTCTGATTTATTGTAAAGTACCGAGATTGTTTCTTTAGTCGTACAACACGAATGTAGAATGCTTTACCAGCTCTGTTTCCCCCTCCCATTTTGAAAACCAATGTGTATCGGTATCTCCTCTTATGTGCACCTTTTCCTATTTTCCTAACGCTCGCACTGTGCTTGATCATATTAAGGGTAGTCAAATCCCCTTTAGTGCGCGCATTATTATGCAAAAAAAAATTACCGCTCGTGTGATTCAAGAATTTTAACTATCTTTTTGATTCATTTATCCTCAACTGAACTCCCATGCTGTGCTTTGGGTATGCTCAGTCGTAGTCGAAATTAGTTTTAAAATACTGACCAGTTCTCAAAAATGTGCTGTATATTTCAAAAATATTTTTTTAAATTGCTAATTTAATTTTTTTAAAAAGGAATCGTATTTCAGCTTCTATAATGTTTCGGTAAGGTCTTATCGAAGCTAAAATGTCTTATCGAAGCCGTATAGAAGCTTAGATGTACATACATGGGTATCTTCTATTAAATCCTATCTATTTTTCTAACGATCGCAAAAAATATTTTTCGAAAATATTGGTAGTATTAGTATTATTTATAATTCAAAGGACTTCCTATATACAAATTTTGATCGAAATTCATTGAGTCGTTTATGAGAAATTACAAAATAAAAAAATGGCTGCATGGCGATAACAAAATATGTAAACAAAAAATTTCAACCAAAATGTAGACTATAACTATGCCCACGATTTTTTTTAACAAAATCGTTACGAGCCGTTTTCGAGATAATTAAGATGTTAGCAAAAATTGTTAGTTTTGGAGCTAAAAATAGATTCAAAAATCTACGAGTATTTAAGACAATCACCTAAAACACTAAAACCTAAAACCAAGTTTGAATAAAATCGCTGTAGATCGTTGTAGGTACATACAGGCAGACGGAATTGCGGGACATACTTTTTTGGTATTCTCTATCATCGTAATATCAAGTTTGATTAAAATCTCGATTTTTTTTTCAAATACAAAACTTGCCCTATACTTATTGTTATTACCCCTGGTGACTTTACATAACCCATACGAAGCATCGGAGTAGCCTGAACGTTAGAAAGAACCCACAACGGTAGTTCAAATCCTTGGAATCCGCAAAACGGGTCAGATAACGTATCTATTAATTGTTGGTAAACAATTTCATTAACCTCTAGGGGTATTTTGTCATTTTATAAAATTTTTCAAATAAAAAATCGGACAATTTGAGATTCCGAGATATTCGTTTTTTGGAATTTTCGGTCTTGGGATTTTACATTTTCAGGAGTTTGGGTTGTTCAATTATATGTGTTCGGGATTTTGGGGGTTTCGAATTTTATATGTTTAGTGGGTTTTTGGGAATTGCCGATTTGTGTTTGTTCGGAATTTCAATGAATATCCAACAATTTTTTTATGATCGACGTATAGTCACATTCACCCTGAATAGGGTGTTTCGCATTAAAGCTAGCCTTTGTGTAGTTTGCGTTTGAAAGAAAGGACAATATCGAAGATGTTTTTATATTTGGTTTTCAAAATTTTAATATATTTAATAATTTGTTTATTTTTTTAAACTCCTTTATTTTACAAGAAATGTCTGGCTTTGCAAAAAGTAAGTACAAAGTAGTGTCAACGTACTTTCTCAATAATTTTTTTTCTGTCTTAAGTCAATTTTCATAGAATATTTATTCTTATGCCAATAAGATTCTTGGGTTGTCTTGTTTTTTCCAAGAGATTCAGGAATCTTTTTACATATAAAGTAACATCTATGCTATGGTCTACCACTTCTTCTCAAGTCATCCACTTGTAAGTATGTCTCCAAAATCTGGTGTGCCCTTTTAAAAAATGCTTTATTTTCGAACCTAAACATTATCTATTAGCTCAAAAAATCCTTACAACTTTATTTTTTGTATGTGTAGAGGATAACTGAGTATACAGAGGAAGGAGGCTGACATAAACATAAGTTTGAAAAACCTTGACATTTTTATCAATTAATAAATTTTGCAAAAAAAAATCTCCCAAAAACATTGAACTCTGAAAACTCTTGCGGAAGTATTAGGTAGTCTTTGAATTATCAAATAATTTCAAACTTATCACATAATTCTTGATATTTTTCGACTGATGAGAAAGGACCTTCCTACAAGTTATCGTTTATTTTTTTCAGAAGAAAAAAAAAGTCATCCAGCATTAAATAAAACATATAAATAAATTAGCTATAAAAAAAAAGTTCTCCAACATTTTTATCCGGCTGCCTAAATTATTATCCCCGAACGAAGAGATTAACTATGATTCATGTGATTATCTCTCTCAGAACCGTCATCATGAACCAAAAACACACCCACGACCCACACCCCCATCCATATCGCCATCCATATAGCATTCATCCATCCATTCTTAACCATCAGCACATGGCCCACAACTTCCGTCGCATACTGCTGCCGGTACATAACATAAACATAATTTACGGATATAGCACGTCAAAAAATAAAACACACACATAGACTTATACCAACCCACATAACAAGGACCACCACCATTTATTCTTAAAATGAATAAAATGTCTGTATAGTATACTATACCGTATATACATATATATGTTACCATAACTTACCCCCTTAAAAAGGAAAACAGTAAATCCTTGAATACTGAATTACAACATTCTGACGGGCTTTGATGGAAAAGACGTAAAGATATCTACTTTTCCATCGCACAAAATGGCAACCATAGCCAAGTTACAACAACACAAAAAGTAGCAAATCAGCAGACGTCAAAATATACCCTTAAAAGTCCTTCGAGACAGAAAGTAGAAGGAACAAAACAAAAAAATAAAACCAGAACCGAACGAATGCTTTGTCGATTTTGCGAAAATATCTTCGCGCCAAACTTAAGACATTATCAGGGGCGGATCCAGGGAGGGGAATTTTTTTTTTTCAAATGTCAAATTTTTTTGTCTTGAAAATCTATTAAGCGTTATATTTTAAGGACAATCACTTGTAATTTTGATTTTTTTTCCTTCAAAAAATTGAAATATCTCTTTAACGGTCACTCAGACCGTGTCAAAAGTGTCCAGGATCAAATTTGATAAAAAAGAAAAGTGATAGTAAGAAAATCGCTGAGCCTTTCAACCAACAACGTCCTTTGTATACGCGCCTGGAGCCTGGACCAGTATTAGAGAATATAACCTAAGAAAAATGTCACCCCTGTTTTTACGCAATAATAAGAAATGCGTACATCAAAAAGTCGACAGACTGAAGGAGGAATATAGACCTACTACAAAAGGACCAAAAGAAAAAAAAAATTGAACTGCCACAGGAGTGAGTGATTTATTGCCAACAGGACCGATGACTATGAGAATGGCATGTTTCTATTTTTTTTATTGAAATTGTTGTTATAGTCCTTAATTTTATTCGTGTGTTTGTTTTGTTTCATGGGGTGACAATGAGCTCAAGGCGCGGCAACAACAACGGGTGGCCACCGTCATAAAATGTCCTTTGAAAACGCATCACTTTATGGTCTGATAATTGACGTAAAAACAAACGACCGTTCCGTTACGACACATGTCTAATTGACACAAAAAATAATATAGGACTCTTCCACGTTTGTGTGACAATTGTTAGAAATGGTCTATTGTTTTAATTGTTCCATAAATTCGTTGCAGTTTTGTGAACACGAACAAAATAAGGTTTTTACTCAAAACAGTAGGTGCGAGACGGATTTCTTGCATCACTTTTGTATCTATTACTTCGATTTTTGCATAGTTCATAAAAATCTTTATTTGTTTTTTTTTTATTTGCCAGTTTTCAACACACTCAAAAATCGACAATCAAATAAAATATATTTTAATAGTAAATTGATATTCTTTTGATTGAAATCGGTCCCATTTTGCTTATTGTACTTTTCACCTCCGGGAAGTAGTAGGAAAACTATTAAATTTCTTAACGACTCAAAACAATATATACCTTATTGATCGAGGACCTCCCGAGAAGATTATTGTCGAAAGTTGATAATTTTAATCGTCTACACAATCCATCCCTCTGATGGTCAATGGGCGATAGGTCGTAAAATAAAACAAAACAAAAAAATAACAACAAACCTTAAAATTGTTTACGATCTCTAAATTGTAGGTATTTTAAGTTTATGACCCCATTTTTGCTGCATACCTATAGTTGTACAAGTTTTGTTTTTTTTAGTTGTCTACTAGTCCGTATATTGAATGTTTATTGTACAACACGGAAGGTTGATGATGTGATTGATTTGCAGTAAATGTCAAATATTTACGATGTTAGGTCATAAATTTTATGACCATTTTCCTTTAGGTATCGAAAAACGAAGAATGATGACCTTCATTTCTGGACAGGGACGGTTTTAGTCTAATACTTTTAGATTAGAGGATTTGGTTATTAGAGCAAAATTTTGTAGGAGAAGAAAGAATGAATTCATTACCAATTGGCAGAGTCGAGGCTTGCCTCTTTCGTCTGAGGACCACAAGGTTTCTTAGCCTTGGAAACTTATAGTGCTATTCTTCCCCGTAATATCAGCCGCTAAAAAGTCGGTTAATAAGAAGCCAGCTTAACCTGTTGTGGTTGTCGATTTCCCTACACCGATTTTAGCATTGAAACCCCAAAACAATTTTGACATCATTCACTTCAAATGGGTATATCCAAGGATGAGGTAAATTAAGATCAAACATAATACGTCCAAATTTGAATGTTTTTTATTTCCTTCCTCGGCATCGAGGAGGTTATAAAACTCTTTATTAATAGGGCATCTTTCCTAATTCGTAGGGTATAAAGGCCTTATGTAATTATCGTATTTTTTTCTTCTCATCCCTTTCCATCGTATCCCGTAGATTGTTAATCAAGTTCTAGTTCAAAAGAATGCAATCTTTAAAAGTGATTCATTTAATTCAATTAAAAGATTGCATTCGTTCAATTCACTTTGAATTTGCGACTTCAAGTTCTGCAATTAACACTCATTTGAAATTAAAAAGAATATAATCTATTTCTGCCTTCATTTCATTGTAATTTTTTGAGAATATAAGCATTTTTGGCAATCATTTGTATTTTTTACATTCTTTTGATTTTGTTTTTGCAATCTTTTGAATTCGCTTGCATTCTTTTGTATACTTCACATTCTTTAGATGATTGCAATCTTTTCTTGGAAGCGACATCTTTTCAGATATTTTCAAGAAATTGTCCAAATAAAGAAGAAATAAGCGAGGAAGAATATGGGAAATACATAAAAATGTTATGTGTCAAATTTAAACTAAATTTCTGTATGTCATGTTTACCATATACATATGTGTATGTAATCTTAAAAGATTAAAATACCTGTTCATTATTAAAAAAATAATGCCCACAACAAAACATTGAAAGGGCCCTAAATATCAGTAGCGCCCTATTTCCTATTTTATATTAATCTGGCTCTGGTCTTATTTCTTTCTGTTTCTGTTTTGTTAACTATTTGATGTCCCTTTAATTGTCAATATAATTTGATGAACTACTAAGTGTACATAAAATATAAAATCCAATTACATGTACATAATATATCTAGACACATTAAAAACCTGTAAAAAAAAAGTCGTTATACTGGAGTATATGAGTTTTTTTTTTTCTTAATGGCACACATGATATATGTTTTTTTACAAATACTTTATAAGCAGCTATAATTAATTAAAAGAAAAAAGAGAAACAATTTATAACACTCACATAAATGTAGTAATAACCCTTTTATGTTGGGGTGTTATGGTTGGACGCGTCTTCCATTATATTGTTCGGTGTAGTATAGTGGTAAGAAAGACGGAAGCCACATTAATCGTTATAAAAACACTAACGCCCGTTATGTTTTATACTTTTCTTATTGAAGAATCGGGTTTTAGAGTGTTGTTTTTTTAATTCATTTTAATTGACTTTTTGGGAAGTATTTTTTTATGTGTAGGTACCTATTTACTTATGACATTTCTGGACTTAAAATATGCCAATCAAAAACATTTAATAATTCAGTGGCATATGTCTATGGGAAGAGGGAAAATGATTCCGATTTTAAGCTCGTTTAAGAGCGGGTTATAATATTTGGGAAAATGCATTCAGTAAAAACAATTTATTTTTGGATAATTTAATAATGACACACGATTTGAAATGTGAAAAGGATATGAGTCGATAAGAAATCACCTGAAATAATTTTGTTTCCAAAAAAATCCTTGGGACCAAATCATTTTTAATGAACAAAAAACATTTTCGTTAGTAATTAATAAAAGTTTTTTTTTAAAAAACGTTAATTTTCAACCCGAGGTATTTCACACATAATTTCCAATCAGTACTGTTTTACCATTAAGACTGTATTGCTTGGCAAGAATTTCTTTTTCACGTGAAAAATTCCAGTTCTAAAAAAAATCTCTAATTGTGCATGCAAAGCTAGATTTGAAAATTAATTCTAATGAAGGGGCCAATTGAATCCGAAGAATCACTCGGCAAACTAGTTTCCCCACCATTTTGTAAAAATGGAAGATCTGAAGTAAAAGCAGGGTTATAAAAAATCGGACCCCGAACAGATCCTTGGGATATTCCAACCGTGTCTTTTGGACAAAAAGGACTTAACAATAATCAATTAGGTATGTCTATTGTTTAAAATTAAAGGTAATTTCTTACCAATGAGTTCGTATAACATTTGTGTATGACCTTAAAAAATAATTACATCAAAGCAATATTAATAAATAAAATGTATGATTCGTTGGCCAATTACATACTTCAACTAATTGATATTGTATGATTTTTTGTTGACTATTTTTACTTGCGATATACATATATACTAAAGGACAAGTTTTGCATTTAAAAAAAAATCTAACTCGAGATTTTGATCAATTTTGACTTAACGATGAAAGGGTAGACGACGAAAGCGTGAGTCTTGCAATTCCGTCTGTTTCTCTGTGAATATGTTCATCGATATACTGCCTTAACAGCTGAAGCGATTTTCTTCAAACTTGGTACTTAAACATTTTAGGCGATTGTCTCAATAAGAATTTTAAATCATTTGCCTAGCCCTAATAATAACGGTACTTGCAATACAATTTTTTCTACCATATTAATTATCTCGAAGAGGGTTCCCACGATTTTGATAAAAAACAGAAATCTGTGCACTACTATAGATCGATCTGCTATCCGATCGGATCGAATCTTCCGATTCACGTGAATATTTCACTCAATTTTTCACTATTTATTTTCAAATGTCTAAAGCCTTACTAATATTTCTTTTGTTTAATTCTTAAGAAAATGTAATTGATAAAATTTATTTTTGATCGAAATTTATATACTTTTTGTAGCAATCCATTTTTTCCATCGGATAGCAGAATACAAATATTCACGTGAACATTTAACATAATAGGGCTTGTCTACAATTTGGTCCAAAATATTTTTTTGTCTGGACGGATTTCGATCAAAATGTATAATGGAGTCTTTCGAATTCCAGATAATACTACCAACATTTTCGAAAAATTATTTTTTGGAGTTAAAAAAGTCAATTTATTTTTGAAAATTCAATATTTCGAAAACGGATAGAGGAATTTCTTTTTTAATTTTTTTTTTGAAAATTCAATATAATAAATACTTACCTAGAATTTCCATGCCAAATTATTTTTTAGAAAAAAAATAATAAAGAAATTTTGTACCATACAAAATTAAGTAAAAACTACTTCTAAAATATATTTAGCTTTTTTCTAAGAATCTTGTGATTCGAACATAAGAGCAAGTACGTACGATCCATTCGTGCATTTTATTTTTTTTATCGGCTAGTAGAATATATGTAGGTTTATTTAAAAACTACTTACTAACAACGTAGTCAAAGAGTAAAAGTTGGTGAAACATTCTCTGAATCGTTCAATTTGCTTGCAGGTGTGCCTCAGGGCTCAACTTTGGGGCCTTTGTTGTTCTGTATGTTTAATAATCGAATCTACTTTTTATTTATAAACTTATTAGAAATTGTTCTCTATTTGATATAAAATGTGATACCTTTAAGTACTATAAAAGACTTGGTCTTACTTGTGCGCCATAGTAAATAAATTGAATTGAATTGAATAGAAATTGTTCAGGTACAATGTAGGTTGTATACGGCTTTACAGATTATAGTTATCGTGACTCGCTCTGTCTAATTCGATTGGTAATTGGAGTGAACAAAATAGTTTTAATCGGAGTTCCTCAAGATAGCCATAATGGGCCACTATTTGTTCATGAAATTGGTACGGGCATTTTATACTTTAATTTTAGTTTAAAATTCTTATCAGGATACTGAAACTATAAGGTTTTGGTTCCAGTATAAATCTATATGTATCAGATCTTACACATCTTACGGTATGCAACTTCGGCATTGTTTGTGGTCAGTAAATAGTGCACTCACAATGTATCCAAGGGGTTTAACCGTCTTTTCAAACATTGTTTTCACTTACAACCACCTTCAACGGTCTTATATGTTATGTCTATAATAAAGTCAATACTAGAAAACTACGTTACTCCGAGATAAAAAATTGGGTACCTTACCCAAAGTATTCCCAAGGGAGCCCTATCCGTTCAATGCCGCATAAAAAGTACCATTGCAGCCTTTAATTAATTCAATGATTAAAACATCCCTCTACTTTAATAAATTTGTACCTGTACATTTTTATATATTCCCGACTTAACCTCTTTTTGTCTCTCTTGACTATCTCTCTTTCTAAGTCTCCTGCCCTACGAAATCCCCTTCCACCATTCCATTTTAATTTAAGCGTACGCTATACTCAAAATTGTATATTAGTTGGATAGAACTAAACAAAAAACCCTGCCAGTTGTGTATTATTTTTTGCAATTAATTACAACAATTAACCTTCTGGGCAAAAACCTTGTGAACTTTATAGGTCTGTACTTCCAGCAAACATCGGCGTCTGCTATTTTTTTTTTTTTAGAAAGATTTGAGTCATCAAAAACTGACTAATAGACCGCAATGAATCCCATCAAAGTCAAATGACGGCTATCATAAAATTCTTGATAAACTCTATGGCAGCTGGTCAAGACAACACCAAAACCTTCAAGTTCATTTTTACATTAAAAAAAACAGTCAAAAATCCCAAACCCCATTGAACTGATGTAAAAATTTTATAACTGAAATGAAAACAGCGATTTGTCCCTCTCCCGAGATCCCATTGTAAGAATTTATTGCTCAATAAAATATAGGCTTATTTCATCAATATTATATTGAAACGCTTTTTATCCTACACTCGTCCGCATCTGTCTGATAAATTGTCTCACTGTTTTACCATTTTACGATCAACTCCGTATGTGACAATGTGTGTGCGTGATAATTCATTAACTTTATATTCCATCCGGTGATAATTCGAGTACAATTTTCAAAATCAAATCTAAAAGTTATAAACTCCTAAAAAACATACATATCCAGTCCACCACTCCCCGAAGGAAGAGAGCGGAGAATAATGGCTCTTTAAAATCAATAAAAAAAAAACCTCCAAAGCCGCAATCCAAAATCCGAATCGAAGCGAACCGGATTGGAAAACATCCATAAAACTCTTCATCTCTGATGATGTGGTTGCCATCTCGTTGATTGTCTCCAGATTTTATTCGTCTTCGATTGGCTCCAAACATATCATCCTGGAGATGACGATGGTAATGGGGGGATGACTCTTCTATAACATGTATCATGTCATGTCCATCCGTAGCAATACACACATTCCTAATTCAATATTTTATGATAATCGCCCTCGCTTTTGAGTTGCGAGACATGCCGACCGACCGCCGCGCCGTGCCTGCCTCGCCGTGCCTGCCTCGCCGTCCGGGACTTTTGCGTAGGTTTTATATAGAATATAGCGCTTCCCAGTTCAATCAGAGTCCGAAAACTCAAATCCAAATGACCATAACACCATCGCATCGCCATCATCAGCATATCATTGACTGGCCAGGCCACTTATACTGTATGTCGTCCGTTGGTGATGCGATGTGAGAGGAAATAGGGAAGAAGGTTTTTATAGCCACATCATCGAATTAATCAGTTGACACATAAAAATACGCTTAAACACATGATTTACGGATGACAAAAGCCCATAAAGAAGAAGTCTCTCTGTCTGATGTCGACGTTTCGACGACTATCAAAGACTGGAGGCTGGAGACTGCAGACTGGACCACGCAACAGGGTTTCTTCTTCTAAATCCTCATTTTTCTCCAAATCCCAAATTTAACCAATTTGAATAATTTTGGTTTGTTTCGTTTCGTTAAATTTTTTTTTTTTTTGAGAGAGAGGATTTGTGAACATCTCGATCGTATATCATCTAATTTTCATGTTTAACCGCGCGAGTGATTGGGGCGACAACATTGAGATGACGACCGATGGCGATGGCGATGGACCGTTGTGGTTCCGGAGCTCAAATGTGGTTATGGTGCGGCGCGCGACGACTCCTCTAAAATACATATGTATTGCGGTGCAGGATGTGCTTCCATTTGGAATATGCCCACGTGCCCGACGCTGCCGATGGATGCTTGGTGCTTGGCACGCTGCTGCTATGCTGCATCGTAATGGCGACAATTGTCAAACTTTTAATATAAATTAGAAGATGGATGCATTGAGAGGATTAAGTTGTTCCGGAAATTGTTTTTTCTGTCTGTCTACTAACATCAAGTGACCATAAGCATCATTGGTCAGCGTGTGCCCACGCCCGGCCCCTATAATGACGATGAAATTGCTTATATGAAGATAAACTATGGTTTATCACATAATGTTGAGATTGAAATTTGTTTGCATTTACATATATAGTAAAAGCAATAAACAAGTTTGACAGTTGGTTAAATGACACTTTTGTCTCCCGAAACACAAAACAAAAAAAAATTGCTAAAGTGGTTGTGAAGCATTATTGAAATTTATTTGAGTTTGGAGAAAAATGGCTAATATCTTGGAGTGTAACTAATTTACCCAAAAAGTGAGATTAAAATTTCGGATTGAA
Organism: Philhelius pedissequus; assembly: GCA_910595825.1. Taxonomy (NCBI): domain Eukaryota; kingdom Metazoa; phylum Arthropoda; class Insecta; order Diptera; family Syrphidae; genus Philhelius; species Philhelius pedissequus. The sequence goes on along the minus strand of OU343161.1, from coordinate 242,977,200 downwards.
TTGTGATAATACTGACAGTGTTATGTTTATTAAACACCCGGAGAACTTCGTATCGTACTGCCATATTTTTTTTTTCCAGTAGTGGTCTAAGGAAATGTAACCCTTCCAGTAAATTAAAATCAGTCGGATTATGGATTATATTAGAAATTGATGTATCGAAAGTGATAGCTCTTCGAAATTAAAATTCTGGAGAGAAAACAAAATGCGCTGATGGTTTTCCGACTCTTGAGCACGCAACGTACAACTGAACATGCGAGAAACATGGCAATTCAAGGTTTATTCCACACACTTCTGACGATTTGTCTTGGGATTTTTTAATTATCATTGCGAATGCAAGGCTAACTGGAAACTGGGCACGTTTGATCTGGGAATGAATATCTGGCAGAGTTTGGCGTTAAATCATCGCACCTCCGAAGAGGTTTTGTTTGCTAGACTTTTGTTAGTCTCGTCTCGGTTTCGCCCAAATCGAAAAATTTCAGTCTCGTCTAGGTCTCTGTGTCCGTCTCACCTAACCAAGTCTCGCCTCGACCAAACATTTTAATGTGCAGTTTCGTTTCAATCTCGGTCTTGTTTATGTAAAATTTTAATTTTGTATAGGTTTTTTAATCTATTTAAATCGGAGACATCCTTCAATGGATTTTGACAATTCATGGTTTGACAGTTAGACAACAAACTATATTTTGACGTTTTGATAATATTTTTTTCTAAATTTCACCCAAAATGCTTAAAATCATTTTTTGACAGCAAAAAATTTTCCGAGGTAAAATTTGAATTTTGTAGAGGTTTCTGAAATTCATTTAAATCGGAGCCATCCTTCAATGGATTTTGACAGTTCATGGTTTGATAGGTAGGCGACATACTATATTTTGACGTTTCGACAATATTTTCTTCTAATTGTCACCTAAAAGTCTTAAAGTCACCTTTTCTTTGGAGGAAACAAAGTTTGAAAAATGAGCGATTTCTATTCCAACGATATGCATACATAAATCGTACATATTTGTCTATGAATTTTTACACTGCGCCTATCTGAGTATAACTATGTGGTTTGATATTTTAACGCGCATAGAATATTTCGCAAAAAAAAACTTATAAATATTATTAAAATTAAGTAATAAAAAATAATTAAATAAAAAAAATGTTCTTCCAGCGAAAATCCAAACCAGACCACCGAGACTCGGCGAATTTTGGTACCAAAAATACGGTCTCGTCTCGGGTGCTTTTAAAGTAGTCTCTTCTCGGTTCAGGGACCCTAAGATAGAATATTCCACCTTCTATAACAATGTGTAGCTGCAATCTCAGATGATGCTACTGACAGTGCTATTTGATTTTGTTTCTTAATCTAAAAATGTTTTACCAGTTCCGCCTGGTTCATGAAGGAAAAATTTTGTAAATTATTGGTTATTGAGAAAATCAGATTTTTGAGTCATTGAGATTTGTAAGTTTCGACGTATCAGTTCTCGTACGCAAAAAACTTCATTTTGATGGTAATAAAAGGGCGGCCTCACTTGACCATAAAATCTAATTTCTATGAGATTTTCACACGTTGAAAAAAGTCAGCGGAGAGTTACCAATAATTACGTACTGACAAGATTTACAAAATAATAAAAAAGATACATAATACAACTAAATATCGAAGCAACAAGTGAAAAATGGATTTTTTCATCCGTTGATGGCATTCCGATAAATTGTAGACTTTCTTTTCAGCCAAATTGAATTCTTTTCAAAATTTAGTACAAATCTTCTTAAAAAATAATGTTAATTTGCTACAGTGTATAAGTGCATATACGAGTATTTTAGTACATGTAAAATCTCTTAACTAAATGTTTGACTTCGACGAAGCCTTTTGAAAGATTTGGCAGTTTTGTTGCATATTCCGACATTATTTTTAAAACTATAATTTATATGCTCTGCTGATACCGATTCGCCGTTTTCAAATCGATTAATGTTTAAATTGAATTTATTTTTTTCAATTTTTGTATGCTCACATACTTGCTTTTAAAGCAATTTTTGTATCATTTTAATGAGTTTGAGTGACCAAGAACAACTTGAATGTGCTACCACCAAGTTTTTCTCATATTATTTTTGGCTGGAATTATAGCTATTTCACGATTCCTTTGCTCTAGTGGTGCTGGTCTACTTTTGCATTTTAATCATTTGAATTTATTTTTTGCCTGGAATTATAGTTGACAAATATTGTTTATGAGGCAAAAACTTAATTTGGTTCTGCCCAATAATATTTTTCATAATTTAACAAAACTTTTAAATATTATTTCAAAAATTTCTCTGAAATTACATTCGATTTCATTACAAGCATAGAAAACAAGTATTCAGAAATAGTCCAGTTTTCACCTGAGTTTTTGAATTCCACAATTATTATTACTAGATTGAATTACGTTTTCGAAATATCTCACTCTAAAACTGCAAAAACCTTTTTTTTCTACATGAAAATTCGTTATGGAATCTGAAACGAAATTCATTTTGAAAAACAAACTCTTTGTAAGCAATAAATAAATAATTTCTTTCTTAGTTAATTAAATAAAATCTTTAATTTGTTAAAATAAAAAAAAACACGGTAAAAATCTCAACTATCAAATTAATTCTTTATATTGCCTTAAACTATTCATTGTTGTTCGAGAAATCGTTATTTGAAATTTATGAAACAAGAACAGTTTTTGAAAAAATATAAAACTCACTTCGCAGGTTCAGATTAATTCTTTCAAATGTTGTTACGAATTTTGTAATGGAAGATAAATTAGTGGCACAAAAATACCGAACAAAAAACGTTTTTGGCACTTTTATATAAGAATATATCCAAACTCCAAATGTGCGTGAAAGTAGCATGACCATTTTTGATTTTCAAAAAAAAAGGATCAAATTCAGCTTAGCTTATCATGTACCATATTTTTTCTAGGATGAATTTGATTTTTTTAAGACTTAAGTTGTGCAGTGCAGCGGACAAAGCAGCTAAAGTTGAAATTTTAAGAAAATTGGCTTTGTTAAAAAATTAGCTTTGTTAAAAAATGCTTAAATATAGTTTTAAAAAAAACACTTTAGTAGTTATATGCAGTATTGCCAGTTCAAAATTTCAGATATAGTCAAATATGAATTTTCAGATACCTATAGATAGTCAAATATTTGAACATTTTATTTCCACTCAAAAAAAAATTGTCTTACATCTGCAGACATATGAAAATTATTGCAGTGTTTTTTCTGTTTTCTGCAAATAATTCTTTATAATCGAAAGGTAATTTGTTAGTAAAAGCTGCATTCGGTTTTGTTGTTTGGTTGTTTTTTCCATTTTATAAAAGCAAGATTGCTCCATTGGCTTCAAATATCTTGATCGAACTGGTTCAACTTTCATATCTTTCAAAATTGGATATAAGGAGTTCTTGTTTTGAGAAAGACAGAAGTGTCGAGACTTTAAATATTTGAGAGTTTTTGACCCTCTTTGCGGCAATTCATTTAGAACGAGACAAGAGAAATGCCAATTTCTGACATAAACTGTTATTTATAATAGCTGCTCGCAATTAAAAGTGTTAAATATTCTACGCTCTTCTCGCGGCTGGGGGGCTGTTCAATTAAACATCTAGTTTCCGGTAAACTCTACTTTTCTTTCACACTGTTGGCATGCCTCGCCCATTCATTTATTAACTTAACAATCAAATGTTTACAGTTTTGTTTTAATATATCTGAGCTCAGATTTTATTTGCAAATTGTTTAGTTTTTCATCGCATTCGGCTTCCAGGTAAAGATTAGTTCGTTACTCTAAATTGTTTATGTCCGAATCGCCATCAAAATCACTATTTTATATCGATAATTCTATAAATAGTCATGCCTGCCCGGAGTGTGGTTCCCAGCGCGTAAGTCAAGGCCTCAACTGCTTGTTAGTTAAAGGTAAATATTTCCATTTTCATTTGAAAAATCATTTTTATTTCTAAAACATAAATGATTAAATAGAACTCCTTTAAGGCAATTTAAAAACCAAAATAGCCAAAATGGCTACTTTATTTTTTTTAGTATCGTACTAAATCCTTATGCCACTTTGACATTTACAAACGTCAAAAAGTTTACTTACTTTTTTGCACTATTTAGGCGTGTTTAGTTGTAGTCTATAAAGAAAATAGATTTTTAGTATAATGCTAGTTAAAAAGTGTTTAAAATTAGGAAAATATTAGCAAAGTGCTTTAGTATTAGCAAACTGTTAAGTAGTATCATGCTAAGCCCTTAACATCAGGCTGTTTAAAATTTTGCGCCATTGTCTACAAGAATTTAGTACTTATTACCTTTCTAAAACCGATATTTTCAATTCGACCATTTATTCCATCACATATGGTCTAAAAATCTTACGAAAAAATGAAGGCCGCGCTCAAAAAGAAAAGCAATGGGTTTTCTGAAAAAAAAAAAAAAATAATTAAATAAATACCCTCATCCCTTAATTGTGTTCCCTATAATAAGTACCTACCACCTTCTTTAAATAATTGCTTTTCCAATTCATCAAGTCCCATTACCCCCATTGCTCATTCTTAAAAAAAAAATGTTTTCAGTTTTTCTTGGCATTACGAAGTTTTCTTCCATTTGACAGGCATTATTCAATTGTTTCACACAACTAAACAAAATTCTGAAAGGGGGATGAAGGATTTATGTACAAAACGAAAAGATACAATTCAACCATTTTTTTTTTCTTTATTTTATCTTCTGTCATTCCATTTTCCCCATTTTGTGTGTGAAACCCATAGCCTAGGTCTATACATAAATAAAGAATGATTAATTTCTATTTTATCCCTTCAAATTGTAACAGCAGTGGATGGAATTGACAGTTTTCCAATGATGGCGGCGGATTGTGTCAGATTTGAGTGACAGCTTTAGATACCGTATCAATGGTGGAAAACGAATAGCAAACTCAGAAAAAGAAACAAAAAATTGAATTATAAAAATGGCTGCCTGTCAAATGTCTTGTATTTGTATTTGTGTATTTTTTTTTTCTCAAATTCTATTGACATTGACATGCGGATGAAAAAAAATATTAAAATATTTTCTTTGAGGAAAAAGAGAAAAACACAACCTGCTGTCGCTTATGTGCTTATCTCTCAATCAAAAAAAAAGGATATATAACATTAGGTGTAGGTACATGGGTACCTAACCTTAAATTTTGTTCAGAATATGAGGTGTGGGAATTGGAAGAAAATTTCAACTGGGCTTCCTGCTGTTTTTGTTTCTGTCTCGTATAATTATTGTCGTACGGGTAATGGGCCTTTATTTTATTCTTTTTTATGAGCATCATAAAAATTCTTAATATTTTCGTGTCAATATGATTAAGAATTATTAAGGACAATAAAATAGACATTAGTAGAGATATCTACATAATTACTTACGGACGTGCTACAGGTTCAATAACTATTTTTTATTTTCTTCTTTAAATGACAATTGATTGTATATTGTTGGTAAATATTAAGTATGAACCTTGAAAAAAATCGATTTGATGGTTGCCTATTGAAGTGAAGGAATTATTATTGATGCGTCCTTCGGATCTTGTTTAGTTGCGATGAGAATACGAGTATCTATACAAATCCAGAGAAAGTAAAGTTATGCATTCGACGTGACAAATTGAATTGGAATTATTTTCAATGAATGATTTCTATATACCTACCTGTGCATAACTACTAAAATTTCAAGCGTTATACTTATACTTGGGAAGATTGGGACGACGTTTATTTTTTTTTTGAATATTTTCAAAAAATTTCAAGGTTCCTTATAAAATATTAAAAACAACTTATTTGCTCGAAATTATATTAAAAACAACTTATTTGCTCGAAATTTTAATTGCTTTCGACGCGACCCGACGTTAAATCCATTTCTAAAGGTTTTTAGTAGGGGTTTGGGTTATATTTTTATCCCAAAACCCAGAAGTAGTTATATTTCATGCAAAATTAGGCCTTGTCGATGGATATGATTTTTTTGTTGATAACGTTGTTACAACTTTTTTTTAAATTGTGCGTGCACTGAAGGGGTTTTGGCTAACCTTAAAATGTACACGCATTGTACGATTATTAAAGAAATAATGCTCTATAGAACCCATATAGTCAGCACACACCGCGTGAAGTAACCAAAGTCAGTTTTTTTTTAATGTTCGGTGCTAAATTTGCGTACATGAGTCAGTTGGGTTTTCTGCGGATGTCCCGAAGCGACATTTGACAAGTTAATGTATGTGTAAAACCGAAAAATTAAATGCATAGATTTTTCCCCTAAAATATCACGGAAATCCTTTCTTTTTTGAAAAATATAAAATAAGAAAATTAACAATAGATAAATAAAAATGGCCGCCACGAACTGTTAAAATATATACCTGTCTGGTTTTTTTTTTTGGTTGAGTCGCTTATTTTCCCCCTCATTATTATGGATAAAAGCGGTGGAAAACGAAGGCTTGAATGTTGAAACGCAAAAGTTTATTAAATATTATTTTCAAGTAGGTATACAGTAAAACCCGTTTATATTCACATTGTACAACACATCTCAATAGCACATTAAACTTAAATATGATTCTATATATATTTTAGAAGCGAAGCCAAATTACCACGGAATCGGGAACTCGTTTTTGTAAAATAAACCAACTTATTCACATGTTCATTTCCACAATCGGGTTTTACTGTAATAATTTTGGCTAAGTTGTTTACTCCATTAAATTTGTAGACTTATGTTTCTGAAGCTTGCCGTTAAGTTCCTTAAGCTTGCTTGACGATTCAGGCTTGCCCGAGTTGATTCTGAAGTTCAAGGGATGATAGAACTTGTCTAGTAATTTTGTAGAGATTTAATATATAGTAGAAAATATTTACTGCTTTGACTCTTTTGAAAGTTAGAGTATGGTCGGCACAGCTCATATTTCAACAAATAAAAATCTAAAATTGAGAAAAAAATAATGATGAAGGGTTAATAGCACCACCTAATATAGAATGGGCTTTATATGACAATATATAAGGTAATTCTCAAAAGGTGTGACAAAAATAGCTAGAGCTAGTAGATTGGGTAGAGGAAAGGAAAAAATCGTATGGAAGGTAGGGGTCGTCTATTCGCCCTCGTTTTTTTCTTTAAAAAAATTGGTTTGCGTTAATTTTATATATCTCAAAATGTACAAAACATTTAAACTTGTCGTTTTTTTGTTTTAAACGATAATAAGAGCACTGAATGTTGGAAACAAAAATAGTACCTATACTTACTTAGTTAAGTAAAATTTAAAAAAAAATATTAAAATCAGTTTACTTAACTAACATAATTTAAAAATTAAATTTAAAAAAGAAATCTCGAGCTTTTCAAGAAGCTTGTCATTGTAGGTATACATATTACCGTTGTTTTTTTAATATTTGTTTGTTACTTGGGTAAACACCCAACCTACACGCTATACCCTTTTGTAACGCCTTTAGCAAATCACACTGTATAATCCAACAACTTAATTTTGAAATTGATCAAGTGTGTAACATATCCCTTTAGAAGTGGAAAACACTCGGATTAATTTCCGACTCATTCTTCACTATTGTGAACATGCGATGGTTTTTTATGATCAAATTATGATTTGTAATTTTTTTAAACATTCACTTCATTCATTTTAGGTATTGGAATGAAAGATTGAATGCAGCCAATGTACTATTTATCTACCTATTTTAATGACATTCACATTTTATTCACTTATGTGAAGAAAAATCGAATCTTTATAAATTTTGCATACCAAAAAAAAATCATAAATCCCCTTCCTTAATCATCACAACTTTGAAATAGAATATTTTTGACCATTCAGATTTCATTCATTTATCTGAATGTTATTCTTCACTTTTCATGAATGTTAAGTGAATTTAAAGATTAATGGTTATTGAGCAATTCCCTGTTTTTTGTTAAATTCGTAAAATTAATTTCATGTATTTCTGACTTGTTTTATTGGTTACGTACAATACGAGTATTTGTATTAATGACAAGTAGAATTGTTGAGGAAGAAAATTCCACTGTCAATTTTTCTGGCTTATCAGAATTGCTGAATTGATATCAAATAATGATGAACATGGTCCAGAGGTTTCCAAAGAATAGACCTATATTTTTATACTAAAACTATGTATAATAATGTTTTCTTAAAACCTGACTGATCTTAGATACCGTATCTAAAAAAAAATCTGAAAATCTTGATAGTCATCAATACAACATATACATATGTATATATTCAAAAATTAAAATAATTAAAAGTCGAACTTTTAAAACATACTTCTCATATCGACTGGGAAAATTAAAGAACTTCTAACTATTATCTAAGAAATTTCAACCTTAATGTACCTTTTCTATAGTCATCGATTTACCTTATTCCCCCAATCAATGATTTCATGTTGTACCTTAATATAATTTACAAATGGATTTCATGTCTTAATTTTATATATACTTCAGCGATCAACAATAAATATTCATAGACATAACTACTCACATAAGGCAACTCAATTAGTTTCTTAGGTCTTTGAAGATCGTTCAGTTCTACCCACGTTTGGTTTTTCGTTACTTATAGCGAAAGAACCTAAGAATCTTGCTGAGCCAAGCTGGTGCATAATGCGCCGCTGCGCCCGCCGGCCGGCCGGCCGGCCGTATAACCCAACTCTCTTGATCATCATCTATCTGCCTACATAGTAATGATAATTGCATAAGAAGATAGCACCTAAGAGAGCCACTCCATCTTATCAGTCATAATTTCAACTTAATCAAGGTCCCAATCGAATGTTCCATCGAAATGGTACTTCTGAGCAATAAAAGCTGACTCAATGACTCCGGGAACTCTGATGGTGTTGCATTCAACTACATATATTCGGACAGCGCGAACGTATCTTTGTTAAGCGAGTTATTTGGTTCATTTAACAGAAATTCTCATAAATTTCTGATAGAAAAAAGTATAGGTATAACGAGGGTAAAGGGAATGAAGTATAAAAGGACTAATAAGCAGACACCACTTCCATCCCACTACGGGTGAATTTTTTTTTGAGGAAATTTATTTGATGATCTTAACTAAGTCTATTCAGCGATGTTCGAATCACCTGCTGACAAATAAATGTTAACTTAACCTATAGATATAGGAACGAGTATTGTAGGTATATAAATGTGGCTGTTTGTCAGAGTGAATTAAGTGATGTGTCTTGGTTCGGAACTTGCTTTCAGAGTATTCGCTATCGAGGGAAATTTATTTAAAATTAGAAAAAATGGTATAAAACTCTGAGATCAGGTGCGTTTTGCAGGTAAATTAATTAGGCTAATTCCCTAGCTTACTCCCTTCAACACCATTAAACCATTTTTGTTGATCTTCAAAATATGTGGTAAATTAAAAATTGTGTTTCAGAATGGACTATTAATTTGACTGATTTGTTGGCTTTTCCCGACAACCCTTTTATAGGAGTCGATTAATTAGTTAGAAAAATATTGTATATTTGACTTTATTCCTTTATAGGTGACAGACCTTCTCAGGTGGATTCAGTGGGTGTATGCTCCTTAATACTTCATATTCCACTTCTAGTTCCAGCAGCTTCAGTTCAGTAGACACCTGGATGAAAGTTTTGGCTTTTTCCACCACTTTTTCAAGATCTCTAGAACCAAATGTGTATCTCCTAACACATTGGAACAATCATCTCATCTGACTTCTGTTATGTAGTTTCATAGAAGTTTTAGCCATCTGTTTCTCATTTCTCTCTTTTTCATCCTGTGAATTTGGTTTTATTTCCTTCTTTATGCTACTAAACTTCACTCTCTGTTCTCTCTCTCTATCTCTCTGCAGTTCTAGTGGTTCTAATAGTCGGCATTGACTAGTAGTCTTCATTGTTATTTGATAGCACCAGCCAGCATTCTTCGTCGAAAGTGGTAAAAACCAGCATGTATTTCATCTAGTCATCTTAATACTAGTAGAGGGTTTGCTGAAAGGTTAAGATTTTCACAACCATTTTTACTTTCGATATAGATATACATATGTATGTATGGTACTGTATGGCAAGTTATTGCTTCGTAAAAAAATCGAACTCGAGATTTTGATCAAACTTGACATTTCTATGATAGCGGGGACGAACAAAGTTGGTCCCGCAAATCCGTCTGCCTGTCCTTGAGTCTATAGGATTGATTTGCTTCAAACTTGGTAAATATGTTTTTTTCAATATGTTTTTTTTTATTTTCTCACAAACGGCTCCAACGATTTTTATAAAAGAAAATCTGTTCATTAATGAAGGGATTTTTGGTACAACCATTTTTTTGGTTTTCGATTTTCTGGAAAATGGTTCATTTGTTTTTTTTTTTTTATTTTTCATGATATGATGAAAATGTTTCAAACAGTTTTTTTTCGAAAACTCAAAATTTTTCAAAAAGAGCCTAATTTTTTTTTTTAATAAAATTTAATATGTGTCTACATTAATAATTTCTTCAAAAACGCGTTGGAATTTTTTTTTTGCATTATCTACATAGAAAATTATTTTTTTTAAAACCGCTACAACGATTTTTGACATTTTGTTTGATATGTTCAAAAAAACTTCAGGTTATCAATTTCTTCAATTAGATCTTCAAAATTATGTTAACCTTACTCCTCCCTTACTAAGGAGAAGATCCTAGGGTGCAAGAGTAAACAGCCTCTAGATCCATTATAGGTTTCCGTGGCTCATTCTTGTGTCATGAATGACACATTATTTGTTTCGTCTTAGAAAAAATCTACAACTTCAAAATCTCCGATGAACTACCGTGGGATAGGAAAATCGTCTGATAGTAGTAACTTTAAAGACGGAAACAGGAATAGTTGAAAGTTGTGAGCCTCTAGACTATTTTACCGTGCTATAAATCAAGGTCAGTATAGTAAACTTGATAACATTGAAACAAAAGCTTCAAAACAGATTGGATTAAGACTCGATTTTATCCACTCATCGCCTTACCGGTAAAACCTTACTTCCAAAATCATGCCCTTAACTTCCCCACCAATTACCTATAGGTATTAAAGCTTTTATACCAATTGAAACGTTTTTTTCTTTGTTGGTGTTTTGTAACTTAAGATCTGCCTTTGACAAATATAAAATCCATCTGTTGTTTTTACACAGCACAAACCACAGGAAAAGCGTTCACTTTTAACTCACTGATAATAAGTGTACGGCCATCATTATCATCATCATCATTATCATTATCCAGCATCAACATCACCCTCCTTTGATGTCCTTTTGGCAAAATCACACAGCCTAATGCTTTGTAAGATTGGCTTTTAGAAACAACAAGCATACAAAAAACCGTTGTCTGAAACTCGCTTGTGGTAGTAAATTGGGTGATAACTCGCCTTTAATGGTTTTGTGCAGTTTTTTTTTTTTGTTTTGTTTGTTGATTTGCTTTTTAACAGTAGCTCATTCTTAAGCATCCCCCTTTTGTAGAACTAATCGTAACGTTAAGAACGACAAAAAGGGTGACAAATGCGAATAATGGTTTAATTTTTGGTATGTAAGCCAGCAAGCAGCTTTTCAATCTTCGCTCCAACACCGCAACCGTACAGCCTAGAGCTACTATTAACATATGTCTATATCAATAGAGACGGAAAATCGCGCTCATCCTTCTGTCATTCTCACTGCAAGGACATTTTAGCATTTGAGATTTTTTTTTGTGTCGGTTATGACGACAACGACCACGATAAGGACGAAATGTGCTTTAGGTTTATGTATATAGCAAAATTATGCTAGGGTGGATGAGTGATTAAGAGCGAATAACCATAAGCAGGATGTTTTTAATTGGTATCTCTCTCTCATTCCTATTCTCTTTTTCAGGAAACACTAAATTATAATGCTCGAAGAGGACCTCGATGATACACACTTGTGCATCAAATGTAGTGCCACAATTGTCGGCCTCGATAATTACGTCCAGCATCGCAAAACGAATTGTGTTGGCGGCAAGACAGGGACAAGAGCCAACATTGTTTCCGATGGTTTTGGAGGCTTTGAGTATCCCGGAACGTCGGGCTATGTGAAGAGCGATGTGGAAGTTGTTGGAGGCAAGACTTCCAAAACTTTAAATGATCCCTATGACTTGCCCTATGACTTGGATGCAGATGTTTTCTTTTCTTCCCTGCAACTTCAAAGTGTTCAAGCCGCTGGCGCTGCCGGGAAGACCAGTTCTATTCAGCAGATTTCTGCTAGAAAGGTTGCACCTTCTGGAAGAGTGGAAAACGAAGGTGAAGATTGGCAAGATGAAGATCAAAATAATTCGGATAGTTTGATGAAGGTCGTTAGGGATATTGGAGAGACAAAAAAGTTCGAGCCGATATTTCAGCCGATTGGGTTTGCTCACGGATATCCAGAAGCAGAGCCAAGTGACGATGAAGATGACGATATTGATGAGTTTGATGATGACGACGAAGATGACGAAGATTATGTACCAACTCCATACTGTGGGGGCAAATGGAAACCTGGCAGTCAGCCAACACCAAGAAGTGGTGGAAAATGGAAAGGTAAGTGTCATAATCAGAGTAATGCAGTTCCGAGTCCTTCATCAGGTGGTAAATGGCACAACAAGTTTGTAGCTAAGGTTACCAAGTGGAAGCCAATGAAAAAGTACTTGGAGCCATCAATATCCCCTAAAATTCGACCAAAGCCTTCGAATAAAAACAATGTTACCCCGAAAAGTGTGCCAGCACCTGAGGTTCCTCAACAAACGACCACTAAGTGGAAACGTGAAAGCTCGAAAACTTTAAAAATCCCTCAAACCCCTCTAAGCGGTGGCAAATGGAAGCTATCTGAAGATATGGAGTCACCAGATATTCAGGAGGCATCCACTGGAGGCAAGTGGAAACCTGAAGATGATCCATCGACTAGTGGCAAATGGAAGCCAGGAGATTTGGTTAGGTCCAAAATTGTTTCACCACAATCTGTTACGGAATGGGATGAACCACCATCTGAAACATCGAAAGATGTCGATGATGTCCATCCCCCACTTGAGCACACAAAAGGCAAATGGGTTCCAGGAACGAAATTTGAGAAACTCGACTTCAAGGAAGAGGTAAGCTAATTTTTTAAAATTTCCACAATTTCCCCAATCAATAAGTGAATAGTCTAATGCATTCCACATGTTTTCACACAATTCTATTCTTAATTTTTGAGCTTAGGTAGAAAAGCTTGAACAGTTGAAAATAAATTAGTTTTGGTTTAAAATAGAAATTGTGGAATGTAATTTTTTTATTTCTAATAATATTTCTTAATATTTTCTTACACAGATTCCATCACCAACACCTAAAAATTTTTGGTGTAATATTTGCTGTAGAAAACTCAAGACAAAAGCAATTTTCGAAAAACATCTCAAATCAGCCGTGCATTTGAAAAAGTCCGAAACCGAGGAGCAACTAGAACGTGCCGGGATAAATAAGCAACTTGAAGTCTCCCCACTAATAATTCGACCTTCTTCCACGGAATTTCTATTAAAGCGAAATATCTCCCCCGAATCACTCAATCCGAACAAACGAAAAAGACGCAAAACCTTTGTCAAGTGTGAAATCTGCAAACATCGCATGCATAGATATTTAATGGGCAAACATTTGATATCTCATTACCACTTTGTCCGGAGACGTGCGAATCTAGCGAAATCATATGACATGGTGCTTGATAACATCCATCAAATAGTCCTCCAATCACCGTTTCAGTGTAGCCCCTGTAGGTTCTATGCCAATGACGAAGTAAATTTTCTAAACCATTGGAACTCTGTGGAGCATCGCGATCGAACTGAAGGTCCTGGGAAGTTTTGGTGCAGTTTTTGTCGATTCGAGTGTGAAGACAACAATCAGATGAGGCGTCATCTCCTCGGAGGTGACCATCGCGAAGTCATAAAGGCCATAAATAGATCAGTTCCTATCATCATAAGCAAAAAGGTATCCATCGAATGTGCCAAGTGCCACCAAAGCTTCCGGTATAATATGGAATTGCGCCAGCACGCACTTCGCTGTGAGTTATTCAAGATGGAAGCAATCGGAACAGCATCTGATGAATATCAGTCTAAGTTCCGATGCGCCTTGTGTCCCGATGAAGTACTCAAGTCTAAAATAGCTCTTCAGAGACACGAAAAGTTCAAGCACAATAAACGACGGTTCTATTGCTCGATTTGTAACGAAGAGTTTGATAGTCCTGCAGCTGCCGTCAAACATCGTAAGACTAAGTTCCATCGAATAAATTCCACATCTAAGCATTCTAATACAATAAAGAAGGAGAAATGTATCAGTGCTAAAGAGAAAACCGAAGATTTGAAATGCGGAAAGTGTAACCACGTGTAAGCTATGTGTCTCTATATCTGAAACTTTGGAAACTTTGTCAACGTAACATTTTTTCTTGTAGGTCGTCTTCGAAAGTTGAAGCCATGTTACATCAAATAAGCCATCCTGAGGCATGCCAGAACCCCAAAGAGAATCCACCACAAAAAGATTCCACTAAAAGTTCTATGAGAAAGTGCTCATACTGCAATGACTCATTCACAAACAAATCTGAGCTAAAGGCTCATCTTAATACTGTCCATCCTGAGCTAAAACACATCTGCCCACTTTGTGGAGAAGCCTTCACACTACCTCAGGAACTTAGCTCCCATAGAAGATACAAAATATGTGTGGTTTTCACTAGTAAAATCCCATCCGCAACTATAAAAACAATCCCATCCCAAGACGACGATTTAAAGAAATCCTGGAAATGTTCAGATTGCACATTTAGGCAAGAATTCCTAATAAAAATAATAATAATAAATTTACATTTTAATTGAAAAATTCTAGCTCGGCCTATGAATCGGAGTTGATATTCCATCGGATTATCCATTCAGAGGGCGGTCTTGCGGCACTCAATTCCTCGTCTGGCACAAAAATTAAATGCCAACTTTGTGAGAAATCATTTGCCATGCATTCACTTCGGCATCATTTGCGTCAGCATACCAACGAAAAGATTTTCCAATGTGAAATTTGTAAACGGTCATTTTCGAGGCGACATAACTACAAGGAACACATGGAATACGTGCATTCGGTTGGGGGTGCTATAAGGAAACGCCACAAGGTCGACCGGTCAACAGATGAACGTTTTATATGCGATACATGTGGCAAGATATTTCGGACAAAGTGAGTAAAAATATATAGAATTTTATAATTATATTGTATCTATGTATATCCTGAATAAGATAGTTTGCTATGGGATAACGGCGTGTAATATTAAAGCATAAACCAAAAGCTGCAAATTACTTAAGTACATTGTGAAAGAAGTGTGTACTTAAAGGTTGAAAATAATGTTATGAGAGTGTCCTATACATCCTTTTTCAAAACTACCATTTTAATTAGATTTTTGGAGCAAGGCTCGAAAGTATACTGGTATTATTTGAATTGCATAATATAAATTGTGGTTCACTTGCTAAAACAGGGTTTCCTTCTTTAGCTAGCAGTATCGAAATCTTCAGTGTTTGAATGTGCTTATTCCGCATTGTGGTTTACTTATTTGACCACAGAAAACGGTGAAAAGTATGATGAAAATTATAAATTACAAATATAGACTTTAAGACTCATTAAATTGTCAATTATGTCCTTAGTATTGGGATAGTAGATTTAATCTGAATCAAGAAATAACATAACTTAAGACTTAACTCAAGGCCTTAGTCAGTTGATGATACCTTACAAATTCTAATATTTGATAATTTATATGAATTTTTGAATGCTATAAGCAGCTTTTTTTGCCGAATGTCAAATCTCAAAATTCCAGCTTTCAGAAAGCCAACATTTCGAACGCGAGTCCACCTCCTCTTCTTATTTTCGATATACAAATAAAAAAGGCTGAGATCAGCGACATAACAGCACATGATAAAATTCCAAATTCAAAAAATTGCTCGTTTTGGCAAAACCTACTCACACAATCGAAGAAGGTGCAAACACTGTGTTGCTTATGCCAAGCATTTCTTTCTCAATATTTTCTCCAGCTTAACCACACAGTTATAATATTTATTGCATGTGTTTGCTTTTCTTATCTGTTTCTATTTCGTTTGGTATCGTGTAAGGTGAAGGTGAGGATCTTCGTTATTTTTTCATTTAATACACACCACCAACAATGAAGGCGAAAATTTTACGAAATAACACAGGTACACATTTAATACCTACTACTTTCGCATGCGTGCCTGGTTGATTTATTTGAAATCTTAAATCTTAAAAGCCTAATGCCGACTGGTGAAATGGGAAAAGTATTAAAAAAATACAACAACAAAATTTCAAAATGGTGTAAGTCTCTGGTGCCAAGAACTTTTCAAGAAAATTATAAATATGCGCTGGCAGTAGGAATATACTTTTGCTCGTTTTCGCAAAATCTACTCACGCAGTCAAAGAATTTACAAACACTGTCTTAATCATACCAATGATCTAGGCTCACTTAGCCTCTTTTCCTTCTTTAATCGGCCCATACACATAACACTGGTGGATGACACTTGTGTCAGTGACATAAAATGTGGGGTGTGTATGGGCTTGTGTATACACATTTCTGGTGTCGAACACGGTGTCGACAAAATCAAAACTTTCAACAAATCTCTTTTTGTGTTATGTGTGTGGGAATGTGTGTAACAAATTCTACGAATATTTCAGTTGCTTCCGCGCAACTAATGTGTGCGGATTAGTGTTGCGTGTGGCTACACGAGACTCATGTGAATAGGCCGCTTTAGTTTTTCTCCAGCTCATTTTTAACAGTTAATGTTTTTTTTTTTTTAATGTCTTTGCTTTTCTTATCTGCTTTTTTTCCTTTGGGGTAAGTGAAGGTGGATAAATTAGATATTTTTTCATTGAATACACACACCACCAATAATGTAAGAATGTGTAGAAGGAGGAACTTTAGGAAATTTAAAATGCGTGCCTGGTTAATTAATTTTATTTCAAATTTAAAGCCAGGTGCAGGCTGGGAAAATAAACAAAAATTACAAAAAAAAATTAAAATAGTGTAAATATAAATTCTGTTGAAATCCGTTCAGGCGACAATGGCGGAATTACATTTGAATATGAGTATTTTCCTCACAATTGACCACCGCCTATAGAAGTGTTTCTAAACGATAGGTAGTACATTATAATTTAAAAAAAAAAACAACTTCGTCATTTAGTTGTTCTTTTTTCTATATACCTATACTCACTTCACATTTTGCCAACTAACATAACCATTAACTAAGATTTGGTCAATAAAAATTAACAACAAAATACATTTAAAAGAAACAAACCCTTCTACACAGTTAATTCTGTAACTAAAATAAAAACGAAACAAAATTCTAAAACCACTCAACATAATGACCAAAGAACTCATACTGAGACATAGTACCATATCTGCAGTAAAGTCTTTTGAGGAGGAATCTATCCTTCGCCCAGTTCAGTTCAGTAAGTATGGGCTGGAGTATAGAAAAACTATATGCGCTGTTGGCTATAGGAAGTAGTGAAGGTATTACTTTTCAGAAAAATCATCAACATCATTCTGCTGCAAGTGTTTTGCTCCTGTGTGTGCACAAGAAAACTAATTTAATCCTGAATAACTGTTATATCCATCCAACTCCCTATACCAACACCGAATCAGCACCAGCAGCTTCAACAGCAGCATAAGCAATTGCAATTTCTTTCGTTTCCTTTGGAACAGAGTCATCGCATTATATCCTCCTCCTAGCGTGTCATTTCACACCACTCACAGTGCGCTACACATCGTCACAATTACAACATCCAATTGCAACAACTTGGAAAAAAAATAAAAATAAAAAAAAAACTTTTCAAAGTGCAGATTCTGAATCCTGACGGTAGAAGGATGTGCACAACATCATCACAGAACCGGAAAAAAAACAAAATGGAGAAGACGAAGAGTTCATTTCATCTAACTGGCTCTCTGGCAGTGTTGATGGGATCCTGATGGATATAAAACTATGCATCAGAGTAGTGCTTCAAAAGTGCATGCAAAAAAAACGCACACACAAACACGCGCACATAAAACGAAACTCTTCCAAAGCTAAATTTATATGTATATGACGATATATATCTTATATCCTGAATTGGAATTGATAGGTGGTCGCAAGTGGTGGCAATCACATTCATTCGTTGCCATAATACACTTGCAGCGCAAGCTTTAGCAAACTGTGAAAATGGAAAAGCTTATATTTTACTTTATATACACGTATATATCTAGTCCTGTTCCTGTTTGCTTTTTTTTTGTATTTTTCACCAAAGTGTGACAGGAAAGGATCATGAGCAGATAGTGTGACGAAATAAGAAATCCTAAACAAACATCCTTTCCTATATCTCGCTGTACTATATGGCGTTCATGGAATCGATCCAATCCACTTGTGCGAGGACTTAACGAAAAGGATTTGTGCAATGTCTGGCTCTGGGTATACTTATATACATTTACTATAAAGAAGGCACAACTAGACGAGAAAAGACATTTGAATTTGATTCGCAGACGTTATCCTTGGCAATTTACGTTTTTTGTTTGGCTGATGTCAGAAGTGGAATTAAATGGAAAAACGTCGGCGACGAATTTAAACTTTTAGAGGGCCCATTTTATTAAAGATTTTCATTCTTCGTCGCAATATCCCACACTAAATTAGATTTTACAACAAGTTTTGAATACAAAAAGAGTTTAAGGCTTCAACCTGACCTCACATTACGATTATATGAGAAAGTAAAAAAAAGAACTAATTTTGTTCATAATGTCCAAAAACGTTTCTTTTTTAAGTGAATCCTGTATAAAGCTGCGATATTCAAAATAATTGCAAAAATTCCAAGTGTTAGACGCCGCTATCAAAATTATTCATTTCATAGTTTCACATTTCGATTTTCGTATCTCATCTACAGAAAAATGTACTGCAAAGTTAACTTACAAAATATGTTGAATTAACTTTAAGCTAATTCAATCTTAACTAACTAATAAGCTATCGGATTTAGCCCAAAATAATGATATGGAAACTGAAAAAATCAGCGAAATCAATGAAGAATTCCCACTTTAAAACTTAAACGAAAATGACAGTAATTAATGTTTTCGACAACATTTTTCTTCGAAAATCTGTTTTCCATGTTCCTGATTTCGGTCGGCGAAAATGGTAACACTTTTCCTAACTAAAAAAATGGCTAGTGGCATCACTGACTATTGTACAAAATTTGAATACTTCAAACCTATCTCTTGACAGCAATTACTTTTTTCACGCCATTTTCAAAGAATAAATACTCAAAATTCTGACTGACATTCATATAAAATCTTGCCAGTTTAACCCTTTTTTTTTAGTTCACACTTTTTGTCATTTGCCTAGAGTACTTATATAAAAATTCTTCAAAAAAATATAAATAATATATTTATAAAAATATAAATATAATTGCCGATAAGTGGCATCACTACCAGTTGTTGCTTCTTGTCAAAAAACTACCGTTTGATTTCTGACCCCATCATCCAAGAATATTCTTGTAAAATCTAGGTACCTAACCTTGTCTAAGAGTGGCATCACTGGCAATTGAATAAAATCATGCATCTTCAACCGATTTTTTAATTCGCGCGTTTTTATTAGAATCGTCATTTTCCAAGAATATTTATTTAAAAAAATTGCAAAATTATTTGGAAAATATATAAGTGCCGAAAAGTGGCATCACTGTTTTTTTTTTGTTCTTAAAGCCGTTTTTTAAGAAAGTTCATACAAATATCGTTAAGTTCGTTATAGATATATAAATATGGCAGCATTTGTTAATAAAACAAAAGACAAGTGGTATCACTGGCAGTGGTAGGTACTCCAAAATAAAACCATTTGCTATTTTTCGGGTCAAATAGGAAGTTCGAAAGCGAACTCTTGATGTTTTTTATGTACGTATGTATTATTTACGCAAAAAATCCAAATTTTGTGATTACTTTTTGTAAAAAGAAGCCCCAATTGATAAAATTTTGATGAAGTCGATTTTAAAAATGTTGTTATGAACATTTTGAAGGAATGCCTACATCATTTTTGAAAACAGGAGAAGTTCGATAAACTCAGAGTACCTACCTAACATATTTTTTAACCTCACAAATCCACCACTGACATCAGTTCGCAATTCTCTTAAAATCTAAATCGATTAAAAAGGAAAAACATCTCTAAAAGGCTTCAATTGCTAACGAAATTCGAAATCATTGGGAAGGATCTCGAAGATTTATTTTGTTAAGAAAAAATCCGACATCTTGTCAACAATGTGTTCTCTCATTTAAAAAAAAAATTGTTTTTTAACACGCGAAAACTCACAGCGACAAGGAAAAAAAATAAAAATATTTGCACTTTTTCTTCTGTCAGACAAAGGATATTTATGACAGTCTGACAGAATTACAGCCGAAAAAGGACACAACATAATCAAGTGTTATTCTTTTTTTAGTACATATACTGCATAGATACGAATTCAACAAAAAAAAAAAAAACAAGAAGTCATTAAAATGCATATCCTTGCAGGACATTTGTATAATATGTACATACATATTTCAA
Organism: Philhelius pedissequus; assembly: GCA_910595825.1. NCBI lineage: Eukaryota > Metazoa > Arthropoda > Insecta > Diptera > Syrphidae > Philhelius > Philhelius pedissequus. The sequence goes on along the minus strand of OU343161.1, from coordinate 242,956,734 downwards.
AGATGACTTCACATATGAATGTTTTCTTTTTTTGTAAATCCTTGCACTTAATTGTGTGCAAATAATTTGCGTTTTTTTTTCTGTAATTTTTCCTATTATTTTTTATTATAATTTTTTGTAGAGAAAATATCCTTAATGACCACCATCACATGTATCATCACACAACCGAAAACTCGGGGGTTATACATATAAAATAGTCCTGGCGGTGGTCATAAGCGTGATTTGTTATGAATTGCATGTGCTGCAAGTGTTCAGGATCTAATGAGTTATTTTTTGGGTGTATCTATATATCTCTTTCTTCGCATGAAAATGTACAGTTTTATGTTCGTTTCTGGTGCCATCTGCCTGCGGGATGTGTTTTTTAATTTATGATTATTGCAATTTTGTGTTTGTTTGTTCGTCGCTCTTTTTTTGTGATGTTTTGTTTGAAGAGGAGGGGACCGTTGTTACTCTTATTCTTAGTTCTTAATAATTTGCATTGTTTATGCTTATGAATTTCCTTGAAGGATATGCAAGTTATTGCGCCTCCGGGGAGCATTGTGCTGCATTTTGTGATCAGAGAATTTGACGTCATATGTAGCAGTTATTTCTATTTATTCAACTTTGCAAATATTGTATGCGGTTTTGTGTTTATTGTTTAAGTTGACTGACATAATTCTTAAAAAAAAAAACTAAATGGTGTATGTTTTGTGAATAATCCCTTCTGGATACCACGTTTTCTTAAGAACAAAAATTCAGATAAGCATTTTTCCATTACTAAATTTTTCCTCTCCAAAGGATACCTAAGGAAGATGTAATGAGAGTTTTTGTAATGAATGGTAAGCTACACTGTCATGCCAAATGTCTAAAAATCATAGTCTCATTAATTTACTTCGAGCACGATTGTAGAACCTTGACGTAGATAGATCACAACAATCGCAATGACAGCTGTATTTTATATACAAAATGGCGTTAAATTTAAATAGCATCTCTTTTTAAGTAGTTCCTAATGACTTGTTCTACGAGTATTATTGAAGTTAGCGTTTTCGCAACGCTTGAGTATTCTGCCACTATACCCCGAACGGCACAAAAATGACAGTCATTTCCAGACCACAAGTTATACAATAAATATGCTGATAAATAGTATAATATAAAAATTTAAAGACTGAAATAATACAACTGTTAAGCAATACCAGCAGCCAGGTTTACCTTTGGGACTCCTTTGCGTCCTTTTGGCTCCTTTTTAAAGTCTGGACTTTAGGACGGCACGTTTGTATAATAGTCGAAAGGAGTCTATCCTTTTAAAAATTCAGGGTTCTTTTTAACATTAAATAATTTTGTTAATACAAAATCTTCTTTGAAAACTTTTTTTCTGCATTTGCTCACATTCTTCTCTGAATTCAACCCTTTGTGAACTCATTCAAATCTTTGTCTACATTTTCTCATGTTTGGCATTTAACTTTAGATCTGATCAGACTTTTTTCGGGCAGAAATTGGCAGTTTATACAATTTTGGAGAGTTGTGGTGAAATTTTCTCATTAAGAAAAAAAAATCCGAAAAATCTGAAATAGCGCGAGCAATTTTCTGCCAATTTTGAAATGTCTGTTTTTTTTTATATTTTTGTTTGCTTAAAATTAAAATTTTTTTGTATTTTAATTTTTCTAAATTAATTTATTTGTTCAACAAATATTTTTGCACAAAAACTACGAAACGTTTTTTTTTTTGTTTATGACAAACGTCAACCTGACAATTGTAAATTTACTGCCCAAAAATTGCTGCCTAAACAAATTTATTTGGCAGAAATTGGCAAGAAATTATCAGGAAGGGGGAAATATTTTACTCTCTGCAGAGCAGTCAAGCCTGGAACAAGAATTGCCCAAAATTGGTGCAATTGGTTCGTTGTTATTTGACCGGTTTCCATAAAATTGAAATACATGTTGTAGCTGACTTAGAATTTACAAGTTTTACTTCTGGCGCGTGTACATAAGTACACACACTTCAATAATTTGATACTTTTTCGTTCTTGAATCATTTTCGATTCAAGTTGTAGCTCCACCTTACAAATATTACAGGGTATAAGGCAATTCTTGGCGTAATGGTTAGTGCGTTGGACTGTCACGCCAAAGGTCAGGGTTCGATTCCCAGCCACTTCCACTTAAAAACAAAAATGATTTTTTTAGGGTTATGCCTCTGGCGAGGAATTGACAAATCATATATTAGTTTCTGCTCACTTTAGTGGTTCGGGTTCGGCAAATAAGCTGTAGGTAGGTCCCCTCCATTCCTGTAGACACGCAAAAGGAATGGTTGAGAGATGTGCTACGTAAGTCACTAGACCCTATAGTTCTTCATGAGCTGTTGCGCAATCAAATTTATTTATTTTTATAAAAGAATCTCTGTACTTAACACTTCTTCAAGGATAAATTTTTGAGCACTGTCCCAATCTCTAGATCGCGTGGTCTTAAGCTTCAATACCTTCTTCTAGTTTTTTTTCATTTAGAACTCCAAACTACATTTGTGAATTTAATCCTGTCTTTCTTCGTTTCAATTTTGTGCACTTGCCTTCAATTCCCATTTTTAAAGCAAGTTAAAAAAAACACTTTGGCTAGCACTCATATCCAGTCAAAAGAATCTATACACGACTACGATACGACACTTCCACATATTCTAAAGTACTTACGCTCGAAATTGAATTCTAGCTAAATTGCATACCTAGTAAAGCAACAAAAAAAAAACAACCACTCATCGTCATTTTCCGTTTCCTGAATCCTAAATCACCAGAGACTAATAAAGACTCTAAGAGAGAAGAAGTCCAAGTCCATTTCCATTCATTTTATCGCTCACACACACAAAACTCATACTCATATCAAATATATACTCTCGACTTCAATATTGAACTTTTCGATTTTTCTGAAATGTCAATGATTTCCTCGGAATTCCTAATACCTTTGCACGATGCATGCCACTCAATTTTTTTTTCCATATACGAATATATGTATGTATATAATTTTATATGTATATAAAACTATGAAGGACAAAAACTACGACGACGCCTAGTCTTCCACTTATCCTCTAATGCACTTATACTCTATGTAGAAGTTGTGAATCGAGATCCACCGTTTGCATTGCTATAGTTTCTCAATGGAGAATCAATACCGATTTTCGAAACCTTTTCTCCCGCAGGAAAGCATTGCTCCGGCTTCAGTCAGCCAGGACATATTCACATTTTTCGTCCGAGAAAATGAGGTCTGACTGAAGAAATGTTGATTCGATTTTCTGAGTGCTGCGACATGGCTTTCCCTCTCCCCCTGGGAGCAAGTTTGGTCACTTCAAATCTATGAGCTTCAGAGAAAATGGTGTTTCTTTTTCAAAGGCATGGTGTATTTCGCCAAAGCTTGGAAATAACTTGAACAAATATTAACAAATTTAAATGTCAATGTGAAGTCAATAATATAAAAGTTAACTAAATTTACTCAAAAAAACAAAAGCTTTTCTTTTTCACGTGAAATCTATCAAAATTTCAATTGAATTTTGTTTTCACCAAAAGGGCAAACCTGTGTAAAATGAAAATTGTGAAATTCCCTGCAGCCACTTTAAAAGGCTTAACAAAAGACTGCTTATTGAATCTGTTGCAATGATGCAAACGCCCTCTATTGGGTGTGCCGGATATTATTGTGTATATGTAACACTGGCAAGTGCTCATTGCATTTACGTATTATTACGATATAAAGTAGCTTTTTATGGGTTTTCAGGGATTTTATAATGTTTGATGTGAACATTAGAGAAATATAGAGAGGAGAGACGAGCGAGGACATTATCGCATCGTGTATATGGAGCTCCCACCATTTGCAAAGTGAAATGTTTCACTCTATTTTTATGTGCAAAGGAATGGGTGGCTTGGCTAGGCTGTGATGGTGTATTGCATTAAATCGGTTAGTTTCATTGGAAATTTTTCACCCACTTTTGCTGTGTGCCAGAGGCCATTAGAACTCTTTGGCAATTGCATTTGAAAATGGAAAAAAGCTTTATTGGGATACCTATGCAATGCATGCTCCCTTCTATAGCTTAGATATACGTATATGTATCAAGGAAACTGTATGTAGCAATATATTTGGTGAGTACATCAAGGACCCAACTAGCAGCGCTATTCCAGTAGATTTTCGTTCAATATAGTCGTTCGTTCCATAAGTGGACGATTGAAATGTTTTGTTTATTATGCTATATCGTATTATATAGGGTATCATTGTTAATGTGAATTTCACCATAATGCGATTTGGCAATCAGATTTAGCGATAAATTTTCAAGCGAAAAAAAATGTCGACCATTATTACTGCTGATGTTGTTTGGAAAGAGAGAGAGGAAGGGTAATTATGTATCAAAGCCAACAAGTAAAGTTGAACATCAAATTAGAGTGCTGGAAGAATGTGTTCTTATATTTTTAACTGAATTTAATTTAAGTACTGTGGATGAAAACAAACAAAAGATTACTGCGCTTGATATTTCAAAAACATTTGATTGGGTTTGGCATCAAGCTCTTTTATTGAGAATGCGTTTAGGATTCCTCAGAAGATGCACAAAAATGTTATCCCAGTCTGATCTAGCTGTAGTTTATAAGGCCTATATAAACTCGAGTATAACTTCGGACATACCACCAAATACAGACATTATATCTCCATCCCCACTATTCGAATGTGGAATGCATATGTGCTGCTATATCTCTCAAAAAACAATATTCGATCTTCAAATGCCCATCAAGTTATCGGTTTATCATTTAGCCTTGATTACTTTCCTGTATCTTTTTTGGCGGTACTTCAAGAATGTGGAGTGCATTACCTACCTCTGTTTTTTCTCCTCCTTTTTTAATATTGAGACCAGATATTTGAAACTATAATGTGCATTGGCACCTGTTTTAGTATGCTTCTGTATTGTCCTGAAGACCGCACTGTGTTTAACAGTTTAATGGAAGTTGAACCTCTTATAACTACAATCGCATATTTTTACAAAAAAAGTACCCAACTTATTAATTTCTAGATTTAAGTGTAAAATTTATAGCTTAAGTATTTTTTTTTATCCTTTCTTTTTTTACATCGATATTGTGCATCGAATGAAGTTGTCAAAGTTATATATATCTTGTTCTTCTCCAGAACATCTTTGGACAACATTCTTGCAATGATCCAGACAAATTATAACTCAATGTGTATGTCATTTGTGATGATGGCATCGGCATATCCTCTTTTCCTCTTATAGCATTGTAATGCACCGGTATTGAAAAAAAAAACATCAGCATCAGCATTCTTGAATAATAACAAAGCACAGACGTACGAAGAAGGCAAAACTTCCATTATAAATTCTTTGGTTGTAGTTTTTCTTATTTCCTTGGACCATTTGATTTCTCGATCTGATTCGTATTCTTGTTGTGCTTTTGTATATATAAAAGTCCAAGGATAAACATACATTCATATATCTGAATCCGAAGCAAAATAGTTTGTCTAAAGCAATTGCATTTAGTGTGCATTAGTTTTGTGATGATTTCTTGATTTCTCTTATATTCTCGATCTCAATTTCTCGCTTTGGTCATTAAGTTTTATTATATTATTCAAAGAATATATTGTCGTAGTAGTCTATGTTGTTAGAAATGAGCAGTAAAAAAAAGCATTAAATAAATTTATTTTGTAAATTTTTTATTTCTTTTCTGTGGATATGCATATTTAACACTAGAGGAACGATTTAGACAGTTCATGCTGGCCATGTTGTTTTGCCTCTTATCAAGGTTATCGGTTAAGTGAAAAATAGGAAAAGAAGATTGCCAGGCATATCAACTAATAGCAGATAAAGCTTCGGTAATGCTTCTGTAACTCATTATAGCTTCGATAAGACGTTCACGAAATCTTATAAAAGTTCAAATAATAGCAGAAGTATTATATCAAAATTTTTCATAATTTACACTAATTATTTTGATCAATTCCAGTACAAGAGTATATGTTAAACAACGAAGTTAGATTTAAAAATGTCTAATAATTCCGTTCAACAAGAGAAGAAGCAGAAGTAGTTAGTGACAGAATGCCAAAACCCCTTCTGACAATAACTACTTCTGCGTTTTAACTTACTACTGATGGAGAAAGTTTGTGCAACGAAATTATTAGTACATGTCTGCTAATCGACCAGTTCGAAATCAGCGAATCTATTTCCATAAATTGATAGAATTTCCTACCAGCAGTTTACCACGACTCCAGAGTTAAGAGTTAAACAGAATACTGCTAATCGAAAACATCAAAGGAAAGACTTATCGAAATAAATGAATTTATTATATTATTAATCTCGACAACATTGTTCATTAAGAATTCAGAAACTGCGTAAAATTTAATACTTTAAAACCTCAGTGCTCTTTTCTGTCATCAAAGCGAGACTATGCCCTATTGTATATCTATATTCAACGATCAAACGTTTCATCGCCAAAAATGCTATTAAGTGCTTAGGATTTTCTTCGACATTTCAAGAAATTCTTCTGCATAGAAATCCATCAAGACTTCATCCTCCCAAAACTTGAGTTTATGTGACTCTCATAGCCCATTCTGAAATATTAACAAATCGGTCTTCTTATTTTTCGTTCCAAAAACTGATATTCACTTTCTTGTATTCGATAAATTATCAGAAATCCAGTTAGAATTAGGTATCAGTCAGTCTTCTATACTTCGAACCCGACAGCCTGTTTTAAAATATCAGCAAATCTGAAACCGGTTCTAAATTGATGAATTCCACCTCGACTGACAGAGAAATAGCGCTACGGAATTGGTCCACTTACGTCGGAAAGAAGCTGTACCAATTTGGCATGCTATATAAAAATAGCTAGCTAGAGATCGAGTTTCACATTAACATTTTTATTACATAACTGAATATTGGCAAATTTCAAAATTCAATCGCTATAGAATTCTGAAAAAGTGAAGTGAAGTGAAGAGTATAGTTATACAACCTTTTTGACTTGGCAAATGAGTTTCCCTACAAAACTTATTATTCTGTCCCGTGGCATATTGTGTTCAATTAACACAAACTCTAACAACACCATTAACCAACTTCTTATCCAATCAAAAGTCGACTTTTTCCATATGACAAGACTGAAAGTTCTTCATGCATCCTTAATGCCGCACAACAATCGCTCTCTCTCTCTCTCTTTCTCCTTCTTTTTGTCCATATTCCCACACATTCACTCGAACTATATCCTTAAACAAACAAACACAAAAAAAACGCCAGATAACCATATCCTTAATAAATGAAGGTGAACATAAGATGAGAAGCAAAACGCCAAATAATGCAATGTATACTTAAGTAAACCTTTATTCATTCAGGGATAATTCTGGGAATGGGAATATTATAATGACACCTTGCACAAGGACCAAAATCTCCGAAGAATTCGTACTTCCATATCGCATTGCATCATCATGATACATAGCAGCTAGGTTCACACTTTACCCACTACCTGCATACATATATATGAATGAAGGTTTTTATAAGTAAGCGAACTCTACATCTCTACACTGTACCTCTCTCTTATGACACCGTCATTGTCATTGTGCTATCATTGCGCGCCTGATGCTGCGACAAACGGATACAGAGACACCATTATCCTGTTTATACGCTTTGAGGATGGAAACTAATAATAGATGGCCAGGATATTTTTTTCTTTTCTTGTTGTCGTCCACAAAGGTATAACAGAGGAGACTCCTTCGTTCGTCGTTGGTTGGCCTTTCTTTCTAAATAATTTTGTACCACTGCGAGCAGATACACCTTGATGTGCTTAACATGAGCGTACTTTATTTTAAGTAAGAACCTCTTCAAAAATATATAAGTTCTTCAATATGAACTTCTTTGAAATCGTTTATGTTAATACAAGTGGCGCCCAACGCGGGGTCAACCATTTTTTTTTTCTGAGAATATCTAGCTGAACGAATTATGAAAGTTCATTCGAAATACCATGGATTTCTTAGATGCGGTCCGTAAATTGGGCGCCACCATAAGTAAATGTGAAATTGTATCGCCGAATGCAGCCCTGCCCTTAAAAACAAACACCAACAGTTCAAGGTGTGATGATATTAAGAGTCAGGATATGGCACGTAACTCCTTTTCTATCCTGATTCGCTTCAATCTTTGAATCCTGAGGCATCGCGCGTCTGTCGCAACGCCATCTTCGTCTACACCCAGAGGTCGTTTTCGAAGTTCCTCTATACCTCATTCCGCCACCGCGCCGCACCAACTCTCAAGCCCATCAGCTAGAAGAAGATTCAGAGCATAAATATTTATGGCCGTGTGTTTCTTGTTTCGTCGCCAATGCTTCCAAGTCAATTTTTTTCTCTTTTTTTTATTTTATTTATTTCATCTTCTCGGATTCTTGAGTTTTTGTTTTGAGGGGCTAGGCTGAGGTAGAAATGTTAAGAGGTGCAAGCGTAATGCGCCATTGTTGAGTGCCATCAACGTCCTTTTTATATCCTTCTCCTGCCTGCATCATGAAGAGGTGTTTTCTGATAGGTATAGCTATGGGTATGATTGTGGGCGTGTGTTGGAACTTAAAGTACCTTTACTGCATAGGAAATCACCTGAGAAACTTTTTGGGACCTCCACATAGGTAGTAGAGCTATAAGCTATACCATATAGGTAGATTATATCTTACCTATACAAAAAGCTGGTGTCATTGTCGTTTAATCGTCTTATATCACATTTTCATTGTGTGCGCGCAGATATTATATGTCGTTCTTGCTTGGTGGTTAAAGTTAGTGATGCTTAAAAGGATGAGAATATAGGTATATGATGAGGCACTGCAACAAGGACAACCAAATGACATTGGCAATTGTTTTGTCAAAGCAGTTTAAGACACAAGTGAAACTGTTAATAGACAAGACAGTTTTCTTATTGTGCTATGTCTTCACTGAAATTGTATGTGTGTGTTTAAAATGCATTTTCGGTAACACCTAACGGTGTCATCAAAGTGGAGATAGAATAATAATATAAATAGATTTTATTTTGCAAAGAAGAAAATTAAATCCATATAATGGGAGAATTTTGAACTTGCGATATGACTTCCGTGATGTAGTTAAAAGTTAAGACTTTGGAACTATTACATTTTTTTTTAACATGTATCTCTTTCCGGATTAAATTGAAAAGTTTTAAGATTGATATTCTGTTTTAAGGACCTCGCATATACAAACTGCGATTCATTTACACAGAGAACTTAAAAAACTGAACGAGATCATGGCACGACATTTTCTTTATTTTTATAGATACAGCGTCATTTTAAAAAAGAATGGCTTTTTGAGAAAAATCTCTAGAACGACTAAATTGCCAAAAAGACTTGTGTGGATGGCAATGGCGCAGTGGATAAAGTGCTTGATTGCTAACTAGGACGTGTGGGTTCGATCCCTAGGCTAGGCGCATTCTTTTCTATGCCTCCAATTTTAATTGGATGCCGACCATGGGTTAAAATGAGACAGTCAATACCTGGTTCTCAAATCCACTGTGCCAAACTAGTGCCGTGCAATTCAAATTGCATTTAAAAGACCTTAGGTCTTACAGGCATATATTTAAATTAAAAAAAAAAAAAAACTTGTTGACTTTTTGAAATTTAATGATCATTCATTTATTTCTTGTCGCATAATTCTAGTTACAACTGATTAATTTCATACTGATTGTTGGTATAACGTTTCCATTACAAGCAAGTCCAAAATGACAATTTAGTCAAAGCTTAAATGTTCACATAAATTTTGACAAAGTCGTTAGATCTGTTTTAGAGAGAGCAATAAGGCAGGTACCAAAGCTAAGACCTGAACATTTTTACTTGCGTTTTTGATGATAGCGAAGACAAGGAAAGTGGTTCTCAAAATTCTGTCTGTCTGGTCGGCGCACATACAGCCTTCAAACTGGGTATGATTATTTTTTTGTTTTGTCGCTACGCCCCCACGTTTATGTTTGAATTAAAAAAGTGGTACCAACAATATAATTTTTTTTTAGCCAAAAAAAGTAAAATCTAATTTTTATCAAAAACGATTCCAACGCTTTTGACAAAAAAAAAAATCAGTTAATAAAGTGATTTTTTTTTTTTTTATTGCTAAAAAGTGGTTTGTTTTGCTTTGAAAGGTCAGGTTGAATTTTCTTATGGAGAAATTACTAAAAACTTTAAATAATATTGTACACCAATTTTTTTTAGCCAGTTTTTGAAATCAAAAAAATCTATTCTTATTTTTTGAAAACCTAATATTGTATTTCGAAATTGATTAATTTATTTATTTGAAACTCACTGAATCTGAAACTGATTTCAAAATAAATTTCAGAATGTTTTTTAGTGGAAATGGCGAGATGCAGCCCTCATGGGGGATCCCATTGAGTTGTGACAGGTTATGATTCTTACCAAAAGGAATAGTTAAAGCCTGCTTAGAAAATATTTTGTTTTCTTTTTAGGAACATCCGGCCAAAGGTTTCTCCAAAACAAGACATGCATCTCTTCTATCTTTCGTTCGCAGCTTAAAGAAACCCTTGGTGAAAAATCTGTTTTTTTTTTGATACAGTGACACAAGTACTGTGGATTCTGTTCAGATCGGAGCAAGTGATGATCCGTTTTTGGCTAATCAACCTTGGCATTCCCATATACAACCCATTGAAGAGTATTTGTTGAGCTAAGGAATCTTAACCCTACGTCCTAATTGGTGGCTATCGCGCGATCGAGCAACGAGCGATGGTCGCTGCTTGAAACAATAAAATATCAAATTGCAATAATCCTACTGTGTGTCTTTATTTAAAACACAAACACGGTTGAGCGATGAGTTAGAGCGTTGGCACATGTTTGTTTCGCGATGGCTCAAGCTACATCACACAAGATTTTCATAATCAAACATTATACTTGTGTGACTGAGGCGACGACGCTTAGCTTAGATTAGGTTAGATTGAGTTGGCTAACAGAAAAACACCATGGTCGATTGTGTTGAATCATGAGCTTTCCATCATTTTCGTTAAACCACTTGGAGCTATAATGTGTTTGTTTACTAGATCACTATGATAATTATAGTCTTTTTAAGATAGAGCAGGCACGTTCAGAAAAAGAAAGAAATCCACAAACCCCATCATACAGGGGGAAGCATTTAAACCATCCATCGGGCAATTGCCATGACTTTTCGTAGTGTTTTGGACTGAATAGTAGACAAGTGCATGTTTTATGTGCAACATTGACTTTCAAGGCTTCCAGGGTTGGCGGCGTGTTGACATAATAACCCAATGTAAGGCAGTCTAGAAGGCTTCATTTTAGCGGCCGTAGAGGTTTGCCACAATCACCACTTTTTGAAATATAATCCTGGTCTTCTCTTGAGTGCGTTGTTTTTGATATGTGCAGAACTTGTTCACCGAAAATTTCTTGAGAAATCCCTTTAAAGCTTTTCAAAAACGTTAATTAGCACTATGTGGTTTAATGTTGGCCAGTTCAACTTAACTTCTTCGAATAACAAGCCGAATCCTTCATTAAATGCTCGTTCTAAGTAGCTGATACTATAACTTTCTAGGTATATACAATACCATAAGACACACTGATCTAATATGGAAAGTTCAAGTCTAATGTTAATTCTGAGGTTACATGATTTCATACCTATTTATTTAACTTATTTAAAGAATAGAACGATGACGTTCATGATGACCATGATGATCTAAGAAAGAACAAAATTATTTTTCAGAACTTTGTCATCCTATATATTTTTGGGAACTTCTGTCTAGTAAAATTTTTAGGATTGACATTTTTTGGCTTCATTCGTTTTCTTATTTCAAGTAATCGAAATAAATTATGGCTGTCATCTGAATTCCAAAACATTTTTTTAAAACAGTAAATAGAGGAAATTTCATTTAATATTTTGAAATAGTAAATTATCAAAAACAAAGAAAATAGCTTAATAGCTCCTATAGTTTTTTCATCCTCTTACGAGAAATGGAAATAAAGCTCCAATCCCAGCGCCATATTTTTTTCTACGCAGAAACGACCTTTTTCAAGAATAACTTTAGTGCAAATTGCATACCTGGGTTTTCTCAATTATTATAGATGTTTTTTTGCACAAGTCGTATTTAAAGACAGACAGATTTTATTTCACTCTAGTCTTATTCGCACAGATAACTTTTTCGCAAAACAGTTCGTAATGCAGTTTTGATTTTATGTTTGAAAAGGATTGCACACAGGTTGCACGCACACTAAATTTTCTTAGAAATTTTACAACAGGTTATCGAAAAAGTTGACCAGCAAGCTTTCTCCAGGTCAAAAATTTGATTTTCACAACGATTGCACTGCTGTATTTCTCAAACAGGTATAGTAGGCCTCAGGTTTCACATCAGGTTTTCGTAGAAATTTTTTGGCAGAATTTTCAAAGTTCCACAGATAAAGCGACCGGCTTCCACACATTTCACTAATCCTCAGAAGAAAGAATGTCACTACTCAATCTGCATGCTATTAATTCAGAAAATAATTCCTATTCGCGCAACAACTTCAAATTTAGTGACTTTTGCATCCTCTCTTCTCTTCTATTTCAGCATATACACATAAAAGCGAATATAATGTTGAATTAAATTCCAACTATAATAGCTACACGCAGTCGAATTATGTTTTAATATTCACCCAGAGCGCGTAAGCAGAGCGGGATGCATATCAAAATTAAGTGGCATCATTCGAAATTCTTTACTACCAACTATTAAAGGCTTTTTTACATAGTAATCGTCGTGCGAATTAATTTGAACAGCTCATTTGGAATTTATGAAATTCATGAAACAAACTAATGCTCGTCCCATCAAAATAAAACTTCAGTTATTTCTCCAGCGCAGCATCCTGAAGTCAGTCCTCTGAAGCCAACAAAGAAACAGTATACACCTAATGCCTTCATTTATTGTGATATTTCTCTCTCTTTCGGTCTGTTTTTTGTATATCTTTCGTCCTTTTTCACATTAACATTTGAAATATCCAAACAGACAAAAATACATTATACATTTCTAAATTATGAATATTACCCTCGTATATCTGTCGTCCTTCTCAAATTGGCTCTGGTCCTCATTTCATCTCTCGTCATTACGGATAATATTTGGATTATGACTTCTCCTACAACCCAACCAATTCCTTTTCAAAAACAAAAAAAATAATAAAAATTATTCCACTGCCTTATGGTATAGAGTCGTAGAAGTCCATACACCCATAGAATAACACAACAACCAACAACAACAAAAAAAAAAGGACGAAAAAGTACTGAAATAAATGTGATATAATGTCGAGATGTGGAAGCACAAAACATCATCCAGGATCCAGTGATTCGGCATCGTTGATGTTGGCGCTCATTTTTCTCTTCTTCGTCATGACGACGACGAGTCCTTTTGGGTACACGTCCTTTTTGGTTTTCAAAAGAAGATGGGACTGATGCGAAGAAGCACTTTCAAATTTGCATCGAACGACCAAAAAAGGACGAAAAATTCTAAATTAATATGAAACTCTTTTATATACATATTTATATGTTTAGTCCTTGTATATACTATATAAGTAAGTATATATGTAATCCTTGTCTGGACCATAACATGAACCACTTTGTTCCCTATACATATATCTAAATTAAAGGAGGAGAAGGAGGGATATTATTTTAACTGGCATATCCAACTTTCAAAAATTTTCCATTTTTACACTTTTTTTTTTTATAGTGTTGGAAATGAGACGAACGATTGTTGGTTGGGGTGGTTTTGGCGCGTGGAAGGATCACGACTACTAGAATAGGACATATCATTAGATTAGGTATGGGAAGAGAGTTTTTGCTTGCAATTCTGTCAGAATTTTAGACGAGTTATGATAATTGCCTTGAAGATCTCTCGTTTTTTGGATAAAATTGTTTGTAGTTTTCTTTTCTGCTGTGCGGTTATGTCAAATGCAGTTGGTGGATAGAGCATTAAGGAAATAAAATGGCGTCGACATGGACAAAATCGACAAAAATGTGAACACGACTTTAGTTTATTTAATATCTACGTATATAGGTAAGACACGATGGCGAAGGCGATACATTTTGGAGAATTGTGGAAATTTTAAGTCTCCTTTTGTGGAGCATGTTTATGACTAGCGAACGAAGAAGGACATAGCAATATTTTTATTTTATTTGAAAGAAAAGGAAGTCCAGAAGGATATGAAAGGGTGGATATTTATTAAGGAAATGCAATTGCCAAATGGATAAAAGCTTTATATCAGTTCATTGAGTAGATTTGGTATAACATTTTTGGAATATGTTTGTAACAAAGTTAACGACTTTATGAAGAGATCTAACGGGGGATTAGGATAGAGAGTTTAATTAAGCTGAAAACCAAAAACATTATGAAAATCAGTCAGTGATGGATTCAAACCCCAACTAGCGAATTAAATAGTTTTCGGATAGTGTTGGAGAGATTGACAAGTTGGCAAATTACAAAAAAAAAACAGATCAATAGGTTCATATTATAGTATTCTGTTTAATGCTGGTAGAATCTCGACCAAATAGGTGGTTTTGGAAAACGGCCTCTTTCGGTCAAAAAACTGTTATGACGTTTATGGACTTTGAAGTTCAAACTGACTACACAATACCGTACACTGACCTTAACCCAGTTGCCCTAACAGATTCCCCCACAAGATGACTATAAATGGAAAACCGGGTCATACACGAAAATCAAGTATCGATATTTACTGCCAGATTATGGGGCAGGTTCAGGCATCTTCTCAGAAAACCTACCCCTAAGCAGATCATTAAAGCTTTCACATCACTTTACTGCTATGTCGTTTTTTTTTTGTCTTTTTTTAAATTTAAGATAGATGCAAATTTTTGAATATATGCCGTTAATAAAATCATGCAGAATTGGTTTTCAAACTATTTCATCCCCCTCATACACAAACTTGAATTAACGCACATTTGCATTTCAAGCACATATCTAATCTATAGGTAATTGGAAGAACAGTGACCAAATTCTAAAATTCAAAAACTAAAAGTTGAAACTCTGTTATGAATTCAGCTCGTGTACCTACCCAATACACAACTTCACACATCCTTCATCTCATATGCAACAACAGCAAAAAATAATAAAACTAAACCTTCATGTTTCATCATCACGTATATGAAAAACATAAAACCGACACGACGAACAGCAAGAAACTTTTCTGACCACCAATTATGTATGCTAATTAATCAGGAATGTCTTCTCTGCATCTAAACTATCTGATGATGGTCGCAGAGTCGCACCTTCAACAGATACACTATTTATTTTTTTTTTTCGACAAAGAACTGAGAAAATCTCTCAAAATCAATTTTAGTTTTCCTGGGTTTTTGGATGTGACTGTGAAATTCAATTGCTTCTACCCACACAAGAGGCAGTGAGTATTGTAGTGGAGTCTTCTGTTCAAGTTCGCAGATGAAAAATCACGTTTTGAATGCAAAATCATGTTGGATGCTTCCAAAAAAAAAATTGCACGTGGACTCCCCACACATGACCGGGGGTACGTCTTTAAGGTTGCTCTCACTCTATCCTGTCCTGATGGGGTGTCCGGTTTTCGTTTGCTCTCTGTGTGTTCGACTTAATTAATTTAATTATAAAAAGCAAATATATATGAACTCGCACTCCTATGTCATACGACTGTGATGATGGTGTGGCAATACCAAGTTTGGGGACCTTCCAAAGTTTTAAAGTGAATCTTTTTACCAAAATGCAAATAGATAATTAATTAATGCGTTTATTTTCTCTCACCTCCGCAGGTACTCATTGAAATTACACATCAAAATTCACTCGGAACGTGATAAAAAATTTGTATGTCCAGTGGAGAACTGTCAATATATTGGAAGGAATAGTTATGCCTTGAGTATACATTCGAATAGCCATCAGGTCAAGACGGAGTTTAAGTGTGAGGAGAGGAGTTGCACTTATGAGGGAAAAAGTGCGTATCATTTAAAGAGGTGAGTTAAATTTTAATATATCTCAGAAAAAGACGGTAGGTATTGTATCCTCGTTAAAGTCTTTTAAACTCCTATTCAACTTCGAAAAGAATTCGCAAATAAAAATTCGAGAAAATATACAAATTTTAGATTCGAGACATCCGTTTCAGAAATTTTCTTATGAGCTTCTGTAAGACTTCGGTAATATTTAAAGAAAGAAAATTTAAGAAATAACTTTTCTTTAGGCCCCACCCGACAGAGCCTTCTATTAAAAAAAATGTTTGAGAAAAATTGTGTCTATAGAAATTTCTATTTAACTTATCGCATTTTTAAATAGCTTCTATAAAGCTTCTGTAATATTTTTAAACCAATAACAGATGGAAACTATGTATATTTCGAAAGACTTTAAAATATTTTAGTTTCGATTTAGAGGTTTAAGTTTCTGTAAAGCTTCTGAAAAATTTCGATTATGATTTAAACGCTAAGGTGACGATATCTTACTATCAATTTATAACATTTATTTCCTAAAATGTTCTTTTTACTTCTAAAGAAAGTAGAAAAAATTAGAATTGGTTGAGCTACAAATTACAAAAGCCTTCAACAAAAGTTTATACAAATAAAAACTGATAACTAGATTATTATAGAAATAAGTTATAGAAGGCCTACAACGTGACTTTCTTCAACTTTGGCAACATAATTTTTTGAAAAATCAGTTTGAAACTGTTGACAAATTAGTCAAATTATTTTAAACGTCTTAAAGAAGAATAAGTTCTATAAAATTTGCATTAATACCTTTTCTCAATTGAACCATAAAACCTAACTGACAACTTCATCCCATATTTCTTAAGATCTTAAACGAAATATGCCATAAAGATCAATATTCATAAGCTTCGACAACATTAAATAAGCCTTAGTTTCTTTAATTTTGGTAATGGAACCTTTATACAAGTACCTGCTTCTCGAATTATTTGATATACCTATGTCGTTGCGTTTGAATGTGAATTGCATAATAATAATAAAAAATTTAAACTGAAAAATCTAAAAGAATCTTTTAAAATGATTAAGAAGCAAGAGCTTATTTTAGCCTGATAGAAACTGTTATGGTTAGTTGAATTTCTCGTCTAGTTTTCATACATATCAAAGCAATCTTGATTGTAATTCTCCTTAAATATTTCCAGAATACTCCCATATCTATTACCAGACTAGCAAATTGTTAACCTTTTCCATAAATTCCACACACAAAGCTGAGAATTTTTCAATCTTGATTGATCATCTCTGAGTTATGGACGCCTCTATAGGTATGTAGATATATGGAATTCTCGTTTTCAATTAAAGCTCGTTAAACAATACTCTCGTGGGGTAATCATCATCTTCCAAATAGCTCAAGCCTTCCAGAAAACTTATCTGGCTTCTTGTCTTTTCCTTGAGAATTAATTGTTACACAAATGGCGCACTTATACCGCTTATACACATATAGCTTAGTCCGTTTTTCATCATCAAGGTATTTTTATCTTGTTTTATTTGTGCCTTGCCGAGCCTTAATTAGTAGGGTTAATTAGGGGGTGGCCGTGGCGCGATAGTTGTGTGCTCGCCTGTCAACCTCGTGGTTGCAGGTTCGATTCCTGCCGTTGTCTATGTCTTCTTATATTCCATTAAAAACCAATTCTCAAAATTGTCATAAAATAAGTTGCTGCTTTGCTCATTACATGTTGTTTAGGCATAACACTAACAACGTGTGATTGAGTAAACTAGCATACCCATTAAGTATGACATCGATATAAATAAAATAATGCGAATTATAAGGGACATACATAAATAAGACACGGTAATTCCCTCCGCATTAGTTCAGCCGCCATCCCTGGAGGTAAATCTGAGACAACTACCAGCTCTA
Organism: Philhelius pedissequus; assembly: GCA_910595825.1. Taxonomy (NCBI): domain Eukaryota; kingdom Metazoa; phylum Arthropoda; class Insecta; order Diptera; family Syrphidae; genus Philhelius; species Philhelius pedissequus. The sequence goes on along the minus strand of OU343161.1, from coordinate 242,938,938 downwards.
GTCTCAGAACATCGCGTCACACATCTTTCCTATCCTTCTTTCTATTCTTCACCAGATGCCGCGCTGTGTTAAGAAAAACATATAAAGGGTATTCATAATCCCTTGAGCGCGTGCAAAAGTTATAAAAAAAAAAAAAAAAAAAAAAAAGCTAATAATCGACTGTTTGGCTATAGCACCTTTGTACAGATCTTTAATGGAAGATCTGTTTTTATTCCTTCTCTATAAAGTTTTGTGCGGTTTTTCACAAAGAATGATGAAAAGGGTTTCTCTTTCTTTCTTTGGCCGCCAATGCAATATTGTGGATTCAAATCTCGATCTTTCATCCATAGTCACAGTTTTAAACTTAAGAGGAATAACAAAAGGTCTCTCACATCATCAGTAGAATCCAGGGGTATTGAATTGAAATGAATTTCACGAATTGAAGAAAATCTTTGAAGTGATAGCGGAGAACCTTCAGTTCAGAGTCAAGCATTGTACATAGCTACCTATGTGAAGTAAAAAACTTAGCAAGATTGTTTTTGCTGTTTTATTGTTAAATCTATAAATTGAAGTATCATTTTTTTAGGCTAGGGTATATACACTGGGAGAAATATTTATTTAAATTATAGCTATAGAGCTGAATTTTTAAGCTTAACATTTAAAGTATTCAAGGAACTTGAATATTTATTTGATTTCTTAAAGTTTTATCTGTAGATAGTTAATTATTCTTTAAATTGTACAATTGCATTACACTAAAATTAATATTTGTTAATTTTTTTAATTTTAACTTTATCAAAACTTTAACGAATTCTTTCTTATTCATACAAATTTTATTTCCATCAGTTTTTTGAATGTCTGAAGATAAGATAGATACTTAAATTCCGCATTGGATATAAAATTCTGATGGCCGCTTTCGTCCAGGCTTACCGGAATAAGTTTTTCATAAAAATTTCAATTTCTGTATTAAAATCTAGATGGCACTCCTATCACAGTTCTATGCTTCGATATTTTTTAACATACACATGCATCGGTCTGAAATAATAAATGTACAATGTAAGTAGTGCTTAATTCTCCAAATTTGTTCAGGGCTTACTAAACTCCAGAACTTAATTGACTGAAATACACCTTTTAGAATTAACCGCATTGCAAAAATGAATCTAAATTAACTCTATTCTAATAGCAAATGGAATTTAATTAAACCAAGTTCGCCGAACAGCTCTTTTGTATTCAATTAAAATTATGTACTTACACCTGTTGGCAAACTGTGCTCTTGTAAATTCCCTCAGTGTATGTATAGATCGCACTCAAATTGATTTCAGCTTCAGCTACCACAGTTGTTGATCGACCTTAGAACATGTCCTCTTCGGCCATATTAGGTGAATCTTATGAGCAAAAGAAAAGAATCAGCGCAGACAAAAAAATGGCTTCAGATTTAAATGGCTCATCATCAGATTGGTTCACAGCAGCCAACATCATCAGAGATCACAACAGCAGCAATATACAAGCACATATATTGAATGCATCTGCATTGAAGCCGCCATCAAAAAGTCCTCCACCGCAGACAACAGCACCATCAACAAAAAATCAAAAAAAAAAAAAACAAGAAACACGTTGCCCCAAGAAGAGTCCAAGAAATATTACAAAAATTTTCCATATCATTCCAATCGATAAGTCACGACTGAGTTTAAATTTAAGAAGAGAATAAAAATAATAAAAAAAAACAACACTCCAAAACAGCAGCAGCAGGAGCAGAAGCAACATTCAAGTCTGTTGTTGTCGTTTTCGTTGTCGTCCTCATAATCATCGCATCGTCAGGTTGATGTTTTGTTCTCCTGCTGATGCTGCTGGAGCAGAGCACTCTAAAACAGCCACCCGCCACACAATGGCGCGTCATGTTAATTTCTTGTGCGAGATCACCAATATGCACATGTTCTAGAGATGCATTCGACTTGCTGTCATGGCAGCCTTCGCATAACACACATACACACACTCACATGGCAAACAAAAAAAGGACGACCATTCCGGAGGATGGACACAGACAGATTATTTATCTGAGGCGCTGTTTTTTTTTTTGCAACAATTGGGCTGCATTTATTGAGAGTTCGTTTAAGGCTCTATGACGGTCAAGGGCAATAACAATTTTACATAGTTTACACGGGGGCTCCATTGGGGATCATAAACCATTCAAGATTTTTTTCCTAAGAATTTTAAAAGTCCATAGATATGATGAACATACGTTTCTTTTTTAAGACATTTCAATAATTTGCGACTAAAAGTTTTCAATCCTCCCGCCTGATAGTTCATCAAAAAACAAAATACACCCCTGTACACTCTCGTCTATATGTTGGAACTTTTCAGAGAGATTCCACAAGCTTAGATTTTGGTTTTTCATTTAATTTGCGATGTGCAACATTTGTTGGCCACGCTGATGACGATGATGATGATGATCGGTCCTCCACACAAAAAGCCAGACCGATGTCCCTCTCGCTAATGTTACGAGTCTCGGCAAAAGGTGAAGTAGAGTAGGTATGCTATGCACATGCCGCTGATGTATTTTAGTGCTATTGCATGCATGCGATGTGATGAGAAGTTATGGTGCTCGACGCGGTCGATTGCATGGCGGAACAGAATGACGAGAGTAGATACAGATGAGGCTTCTGTTACTTTATACTACGATGGAAGACGCGGTCCATTTATGGAATTGGAAGCAGTCGAACACGTCGATGGTTGAAACACAAGCTACACATAGCATATAGACCGAAGAACAAAGCGACGGACATTGATCTTGATCTTTCCTTCTTTTCGAAGAGAAGGCGAACTCAAGTTCTGGAATGCACATGCTTATTTCTTGTTGGTTGCTAAGTACACATTAGATCCGCAAGGAGCGGGTGGGTTAGCTCTGTGATCTGGCTATGGCTTTTTACGTAAAATAATCACAAACGAGGTGGGTAACTTATTGGATGATCTTGAGGACAGCTCTATGGTTTATCCTATGTACATATATTGAGATGATCTTGTTTTTGTTACGAGTTTGAGTGTGCGCGATGTAAAGGCAGGCGACTTCATGCTGAAAATAGAAATTTGATGTGGTAGGGCTAGAAAAATTTATATAAATAACCGACATTTGTATTTCATTCGGATCACACCAGAAAAAAAGCTGAATTTAGGCGCAATAAACTCATGGCGAAAGTTGTTTAAAGATGGAAGAGGTTTCCTTTGAAAGCAAACATAGAATGGTTCTTAGGTCTTAAATACCTACAAATATAAGGACCATGGAATACAGTGGAACTGTTAGCCCATAATTTGGTGGAGTTACAACATACGGTCTGATTTTTTTACAAAGAATTTCGCAATTTGCAAAAAAAATATTAAAAACCTCCGGTATTCGCCTTTAAAAAGAGACGTCTATCTAAAAATTGAAGAGTTTTTAAGAGTACCTTTCCCATCACTGAAGTACTAGATCGTGACGTATAATAGTCAGTGCATTGGACTCTCACACCGAGATCTATGGTTGGACTCCCAGTCTATGTCATCTAAAACAGAAATATATTTCCATACTGATACTGAAAAGAGACAGTGACATTAAGTGGTACATGCTCCAAGCGCCATGTTTTTCAATGCGAGATAATTCTAGTTTCAATGTTAAGCCTGAGTTAACTCCTATGCAAAGTGTTTTTTCAGTCAAGTACGATCTACGATATTTCTAAAAAAAACATGAAATAAAATAAAATATAATAAACTAAAATAAAATAAGTGAAATACACTACTCGGTCGTACGAACTTGCTCTTGTAGCTAACAACTTTAAGGTTTTGGAAAAAATATGAAATTTGTATTGTAATCAAATATGAATATATCAACAAAAAAATCAAAAATCGTTTTAAAAAAATTAAAATAACGTGTGGCCATATTAACGAAAACACAGTTTGAAGCAAATCCATTCAACTGTTTAGGCTGTATACTCGATGACAGACGGAATTGCGGGACCAATTTTTTTCGTGTTCGTTATTATCGTAATGTCAAGTCAATCGATTTCGATTGATTGATTGATTTCGATAGTGTCGCCATCTCCACTTTGATAGTAAAATAATGGCGATTTCCATAGTAATTCACATCGAGTTCGATATCTTTTTTGCATTGAAGTTAATGCCCCACAAAAAAACTGTTTTCTAGTTAACTGTGGTTCAAATTAGATTTAACTCGGCCCTAAGAGTATATGTAACTCGAATCATGTCTTCAAAAAGTGCTTCTCGCTTTAGATGTTCGGATTGTTCTTCAATGTTGTTATCAACTGCTAGGTACTTTACGATAAACAGTAGCTATAATCCATGTTTAAACCCTATTGGTTTCGCCTGTTCTAAAATTTGTCAACTAAAAGTCTGTACGATTTAAAACACAGTTAAGTTATATTTTACGTTAGATGTTTTTGAATAATGTTCATAGTATATTAAAAATGTATGCTCATAAAAAACATAGTTTTGGACACTTTCGGGATCAAAGAAAGTAAGAACTAAGGCCCTATTTCTAGAATCGCTAAGTTCCACCTAAAAAATTTAAATTGAAAAAATGTGCTTCCTAAATAACAATGTTTAATGTTTTGAAGACCCGTGTCGACGAAAGATTATCTGAATATATTTTTTTTGTCAACGTTTTCAAAAAAAAAATAGTCTAAACACTAAACAGGCCATTTAAATCTTATAAAGATCTATCAAAGATCCAATTGACTACGAAAATCACGAAGTCTATGCTCACTCGAGTAATATTCTTAAATAGCCAAATTACCAGGCAAGTTGTAATTTGCCTATAAAACGATTGTTTTCCATCAAGATGCACGTCTTCACGCATTTTGATTATCTGGTTTGGCTACTGTTTTCTGCAGCTCAATACCTACTCTATAGTCTATTCAGCGCAGCGTTATATAAACTTGAACATGACCATAGAGCTCAATTTAAGACTCGTAAATTTCTTCGGTTTATCATCGAAATAGATCACCCAAATCCCACCTAATTACAATAATCTCAATCCGAAACAATCCACAGTCTCTGAAAGAATAAAAATATATTTTAATTCTTCTTAATCGTATTGCAATTGCAAGACAGTAACAGCAGTACCAGAGGCTTTTTGTTTTTTTTTTTTAGGTTTGTATTCGTAAAAGTATTTCAAAAGTCGTGACCATAGCCATCGTCGTGTGCAATATCCACGATAAGATTTCCAATAATTTGTTCTTGGATGCGACTTTGTTGATGGTAGGTCGCTGTTCTCAACTCGCACCCATCGGAAACCGAATAGATGACTTTCTGATTGTGCGTTCAATTTTCACAGTCATCTCAAAACTTACCTATATACCTTCCAATTGTTAATTTTTGGATATCTATGTAAGTACAATGCAAACTTTATTTATTATTTTATTTTCAGACATATGAAAAATCATTTGGAACCGGACAAAGTCTACAAGTGTCCCGAATGTGATTTCAAAGCCAAAATACCAGCTCATATAAAACGGCATGTCAGGACTCATACAGGGGAGTGTCCGTATAAATGTCCACATTGTGATTATAGCTGTGGTTATATTGTAAATTTTGAAAAGAAATTGTTGAATTTGATAATGATTGTTTATTATAATTGCATAGGAAAATCTTCGCAAGCATATTCTGACGACGAAGAAGCACCCAGGTAAGTTTATCTATGAGTGCGCTGAGTGTGATCCCGAGGACCAATACAAGACCAACTTTAATCATGAGTACCAGTTACATTTGACGAAAGTGCATGCAAAAGCAACTATTCAACTTTAAATATTGGTAGTAACCAAATATATGCCAATTTATGACGGTTCTGTTTCAACAGTGTTGTCCCTCACTGTGTGCACGAGCACGGTTTCTCACAGGTGAACATCCTTCAGGTACTTGTATAGTGTCTTTCAAACCTCGTACAATATATAAATACGACTATCATTTAAAAATGTAATTTATCCCCTTAAATTTTAAACTTGTAATGTTTTAACTGTTATAAATTGCTATTTCTCTTGTGTCATTAAAACAAAATGGCAGCAACTTAAAATTAACTTCTACGTTTCCAATTACCTATAAATCGACGTTTCCTAATTAAAATAAGTACTCTTAATCTTATTTTCTTTACTTTTAGATATTAACCTTCCACAAATATTCTATATATTGTAAATTTAGTAAATTCGAAATTATTGTAGGTTTACAGTCATCTTGAATCGTATAGTTTTCCAATAGCATCATTAGAATGAAGAATATTTGTCTCTGCGGTACTCATTTCAAATTCAATCCTCTATTGGTGATTAACCTTGTTAATTAGACCAGTTTATTAAGTAATATTGATAACCTCCTTGAAGAAAAAGGTAATTAAGGTACAATTCGTTACGATTTTTATTTAAATATTAAGAACATTTTGTTTTTCATTGCATATAGTCAGGGATGGAAATGGTAATTTTGGGTACCATAATTTCCATAATTACCATAATTTCCATAATAAAATATTTCCGGTTGATGTCTATGAAATTTCCCTAGGGGAATTTTATTTTGCATTTTGTCCCATAGATTCAGGTTTATGTACAAAATTAGTTCAGATTCTGTCCACTTTTCCTATTGTTCTTAAAGTCGGGAGGATTTACATGGAGAGATTTTTTTGTGTTTTCTTTACAAATTTCTGAAAACTGAAATGAGCAATAATTCACAAGTGTGAGTTTTCTCTGTGTACTTTGAGCGTGAATAATTTTTTTTCGCTGAAAATCAATTACGCTTTCGATAGTGGGCCCATGTATACGAAAAACCACTGAGTTGTTATGGTATTTCATATAATCTGCGCTTTTGGTAATATTTTGCGTTATGGTTTCTATCTCTATCCAGCTTATACAAATTTTATATATTACAATCCCTTCACTTCTTCCATAAAATTATGAAACCTCAAATTTGTTAGAGGAAGTAGTTTCACGAACGAGTTCTTACTTAAGGAGCTAACCCTTTTATTTTGTTTATTTACCCAATTGGATTAATCAATATCACAAGGCATTATGCCGGATTTACACGAGTGACAAACTGCCATTATTTGTTCCATTTTATTGAGATTACTGACAAATTCGTGTAAATTATTTAAAAATTCGTCATTAAATTCGTCATTAAAAAATGGCAGGTAAGACTGGCATTAAATATTGCCATTATACTTTCGTCATGTAAATGCAGAATGATGTCATTTTGAAAATCATGGCACACCGCGATGAAGAATGAACTTGCTCAATGTTTAATGGCAGATTGCCATTATCAACCAAACTGTCATTATTTTGCCCCGTGTAAACGCTTATCATTATTGATTTGATTTAACCATTATTTTGCCAGTTTAATGGCATGAATTAATGTCAATTTGACACTCGTGTAAATCCGGCATTACACATTTATCAAAGACGAATTTATGAACAATGGTTGAATGACAACTAATGCACAGGAATCAGTGAATTGTACAACTCCCCTAGAACCTTTCTAAAGGCATAACTACATAAGGCGTTTTTCATTTTTAGTTAAGAGCAGAGTCTGAGTTGTCAAAAAATTTGTTTGTGTTTCTTTTCAGAGCTCCAAATGTGTCTTTATTTTTTTTCTCCGAACATGTGTAGATCGCACTCGATGTGCCCGGACATAATTGACTGAGCATGTGAGTAAATTGCTGAACGCACCAAATTCCATGTGTATCAAGAAGGAAAATGTGAAGAAAAAATATGTTCGAATTCTGTTCATTGGGCTGCTCTGAACGAAAAAAGAAAAACACCTATAACGTTGTTTTTTCAAGTGCAAAAGTAGCAATATTCAAATTTATTTTGAGATACTTGATTATTGCTAAACTTAATGAAATGTGTTAAAGACGTTACTGGATTTTGTTTTATAAAACGATTGTACCGGGCTTCTTATGTTTTCAATTTGTTGGCTTAACTTCTTAGAATGCTGTCCAACTCTAAAACCTTATTTATAAAAAAAGATAGAGTTATGCAACTTATGTTGTTTAGATTGGATGTTACGCATTATTAAGCCTTTTTTCAACGTTGTAGTAAATTCTTTGGTTATTGTGCACTTTGTTTGACAGCGTGATATATTGTGTCCAAATAGTGCTTGCAGCGTTCAATAACTCGCAGCACTGTGAACTCAGCAATGGAACGTATTCACAATCCAAATATTCCGTTGATGTATGACCTTCTATTAATTTACAAGAGCAGCATCCATATTTCTATCGTTTTAATATATCGTTCGATTTTTTCAATTTTTGACAGTCTACACAAACTGCCGATGACGAAAATGTTTATGGTAAGTTTAAGGTTTAAAAATGTTATGACAAATGTTATAACAAAATAGTAAACCTCAGAGATCAGATAATTTATCTGCGCAGAAATGAACTGTCAAAGTTTGTATGATAAAAATATTCTACAAATCATAAAATTATCTCACGAATTTGATGTAGAGAAAGAGGAGAAATAAACCTCATAAAGTTAGTTCAATGAATACCTGATTGTTTCCTACGGATTTACGCAAGTATTTTTAATGGGGCGTTCATGGAAACGTTCAGCGGAAAGATATATCTTTCTGCAAAGCGGAAAATTATCTCGTTGCATGAATACCCGTAGTGTTGGGAAAGGTTATACTCGTTGAAAACCAATTTTATTTGATTAGCCATGTGTTCTTTTACGTTCAATTATCTCTTTCAAAAAAAATCGGTATTTCTATTCATTCACGTAAGCATTTCATATAAATAGTTTACGTACATCGGTTCTAAAATGCCCAAAATCAGAATTTAATAAAATATACTTCACGAACGCAACCTTTAATATGTCATAGTCGAAATAGTGGGATATTTTCATCACATGAATTTCCCCGTATTTAAAACGTCATGTGAAAACAAAATCGAATACACAAAAAAATATTCCCACTCAATTTACAAAAAAAAATTAAGAAAATTTAAACGAGAAAACGAAAAACAAATTTCAATCGAAAAGAGTTAGCCGTGGAGAATTGTTGTCGATTGTCGAATGCAACTGTCGTCTCGTCGTCGTCGTCTCCGCATCACGCATCTTTTTTTATTTTCTATCTCGCCTTTCATGTAATAAAAAAAAACAAAAGTAATAAATACAAACAAATACGAATTCCCTAAAAAAAAATTGTTTTTCCCGCTCTAAACTTTCTAATTACCTACATTTTTGTTTGTGTTAAGAAACAAAGGCTTTATCTTAAAAAAAAATCTGAAGAAAAGTACAAAAAAAAATCTGCAAAGAAAAACAAGACAATTTTCTATCGTTGAGTGGGTTTTTTCCAGAATTTTTTGTTTGTTCTTTTGCCTCTTGTGGGTTTCGTGAGTGGAGTTGTACATATTATATTGTTTAGAAGATAAAAGTTAATATTGTGTGTCTTACTTATTCAAAATAGAAAACAAAAATCGGAAAAAGTCAAATTGAACTTGCACAATGGTACAGAAATTTCAGTCCCCCGTCCGGGTATACAAATACCCCTTTGAACTGGTTATGAAGGTATGTATGTCAGTGTGGTTGTTGTAAAAATTGTTTTTGCTTGTAACTACATTATTTAAGAAGATGAATATTGTTTCTTTTTAATCTCCTTCCCTTTCAAACATACCTACATCAATTTTATAAAAAGGGAGCGAACTCCAAAAAAAGGATGTATCTCAAACTTTTTTTTTACTACGAACTTTTCAATGAAAACAAATTGTAAACAATTAAATTTTACACACCCAACAAAGTTGTGTAGCCTTTCTAAATGAATAAACAAAATATGTACCTAATTATGTATATTCAAAGATATCTTATTAGAATGTTGACGTTGAGGACCCGGAACCATCCTAATTAGCTTCTATACTTCAAACAAGTGTTGACAAAAAACATATTTACATAACTTAAGCCATCTAATGTAGGTACAGAACGGTACATGTGAGTGCTTGTTTGAAGGAAAATTCAGTAATTTTTTCTATAAATTGATTTTGTTTTCGTTTTGTGTTTGGTTAGCTTTCAATCAATAAAGAAGAAGTTCATTAAGAGAGAAACCGAGAACCGGTGGCGGCAAATTGGAAATGTAGGCCAAACGTAAGCATGAACTCTAGAGGTCACCTTCGGAGTGGAAAACCTTCCTTGATTTCATAGGTATATAAGTATACATATGTTTGTAGGTATGTATAGATAGTTTCAAATTTTTTGTTTGCTTTCAATAATTTTGTGGCATTGTTATGTGTGAACCTCACAATGACCCCCAATACTTCCTGGATAACGAAAACTTTATTTAACTTAAATTTGTTTTATTTCTGGAATTTTAGATAGAAATTTTGATGAGTTATAGAGGAAATAACAGAAAAAATGAAAGAATTTTATGCAGGGTCGATGTCAAGTAAAAACACCTCACTAAAATAATACAAAGTTCACAAATTTAGAAAACGCGATAGTGGAATATATATTTGATAGCTTTAATGTGTAATAAAATAACAGATACCTAGGTAGTTGTATCACATTCATTTGAATGTCTTAGGTAGAATTCAAAATAGAGCCCTTCGAATGATTGGCGATAGAACTATAGTTTAAACATTTACATCTCTAGAATACCGTCGAATAGTTTTATGTATGTCTCATTATTTTACCGCTAAGTTCAAGCGAAATAGCTAGTTGCATTCCTCCTTTCAAACTATTCACCCGTAATACTCGCGCTGCCAGTAATGCTAATCAGTTTACCCTTGAGCCCAGCTTCTTTCTTTATAAAAAAAATTATCATTTATTTGATTACTATATAATAAAGTATTTTTTACTTCACTCTTACCTCAGATAGTGATATCGGATTTACAAGACTTGATGTGACTTCTAGAAAAATATGGTGCCAGTTATGAAATTAACATTTGTTGTGGGAGACGAAAATATATATTATAAACGAATCACTATAATCCGCATTGAAAAAAATATGTTTATTGTTGCTCTACCTATATTAAAATTAGTTTATAGGTTCACACCTACATGCATTTGGGTTAATCCATCATGAATCATAGATCTTTAAAAAAATGAACAAAAACTGTTTTGGAAAATGCCCCAAAATTTTTGAGCAAAACGTTACACGTTACCTTTTAAGCTTAATTTCGCTTTCAAGTTCACATTCGACACGTTCTCTTGTTTTTTGTTCATTTCAGATGGCAATTGTGTTTTCATATTTAGGTATGTTGTAGACATTGATTTCATTGACTTTTAGCAACAATCTATGGAGCTATACACACCTGAACAACATACAAAAAACTCGCCCAGTTGTTTACATTTCTAATGAAATGGCAGCTAACTCACAATTTGACTTTAGGTTATTGGCTGCCAACGGAATAATAATAACACACTTAGACCCGTTTGCAGATACGAATTATAAATGCTTATGTTCAACTTAAAATACTTATGCGCTACTTGTTCCTCTTTGTAAACTGTCGCATAAATACTTACGTTGAACTTAAATGCTTAAGTTCTGTATCAGCAAACGAGTTGGTCCTTGTGAATCTAGAGATTTCCTCTAAGCGCGATTAAACCAGTCAGAGTTTCTTATGAAGCGTGTGAGGCTACTGATGTCTGCGTTTATTAAATCACTTGAAAAAATTGTAAGAAGAAGTATCCCAGATGAAGCTTGCGATATGTCAGACACTAGGAACTAATTCTTACTCTTCTTCTTCCATAGAGCTTCTGCAAAAATCGTTTTACAAATACTACAAGCATGAAACACTTTTCCTGCTTTCCTATAAGTCAGTGCCCGGTTGTACACCAATTACGGAGCTAATGGGCAATATGTTTAGAGATATCAAACACATAGAGCGCTTCAGATCCAGTGTTGTTACTGTTCCAACTAATGTTTGTTATCTATATAGTGAAATCTTGCTTCATCATAAGTTTGCATGTAGCAATAGGTATACTGATATCTACCTTGTCTGGTAAAATAGGTTATGTTGTTCCACTCTTAACGAGTTCATCAGCCTTACAATTCCCTGGAATGACCAAAGGCCTGTTACCCCACCCGCTTTAATCACACCACACTGGTCAGGGAAACGATCGGAGAGACTTAAATTAAGTTTATCTGAGTACACGCATCCACCAACCCCATCCTCGGTTTTTGTTGCGTCCGTGATATTACGACTTTACTTTTGTCCCACATTATATTTAGATAATAAATATATACATATACCTAAATGGAGAGTTAGTAACTCACGCAACGCGATTACCAAGGCATTTTTGTATCTAGAAGGACAAAGTAAGAGCTAAATCATCTGAATCCACCCACCTACTGTATTATTGCATATTGTTAGCCTTCCTAACGCTATTAGAATGGTAAGAAGCAAATAAACAAAATACTTTTGATTATAAATTCAATTGTAATTTATATTTAAGTTTGTAATTGCTACGGCCGTAATACATACCTACCTTGAAAATTTTGAAGATATGGAATATGGATATTGTGACTTTGATTTAATAACAGTTCCAGGCAGCAGAATTAATTTCATTCAACTGCCACGCATCGGAATTTATCAATAAAAAACTTATTGCTGTGTTATTTGACAAAAAGATTAATTAACTTATTAATGACCTTAGCCAAGAAGTCTGTGAACTTGAACAACTGTATAGGGTATTTGAAGTACTTACCTATTATTCATTTGTAAGTAAGTACATAGGTACTTTTTGGATTTGAAATTGTTCAAATTTTATGTTTTGTTTACTATTTTTCGATGATTTTTTTTCTTTTTTAAAAAATCAATCGTTTCAAAAAAATCAACTCCATCGCCTTCCGTCTAGAAAATATTTGCCATTTTTCCTCCATTGAAGGAATTTACGTATTAAACTGACTGGATACGCAATTTAAATCAAATCTAAATTTCACAGTTCATGTGAATGTGAGCAGCTATTTATGGAAACATTGCCAAATATTTATAAGAAAACTATGTAGGACGTATGTAGGTACGTAACAGTCTTTCTCAAGGACGGATTTATCCTTGCCAACAACAGTCAATCTGCATTTACACAGAAATGGGGCACTAAACAACATTTTAACCACCCCTTACCCAAAAGCAAAAAGCACCCCAGTTTATATTTTAAGTGAGCTCACTTCCATTTTTAATGATAGAAGTTCAAGACAAAAAAAAATTCTTAAGTTCAAGTTTAATATTCAACATCAGATAAAAATTAAACAACAAGAAAAAGAAGAAGCTTCTGTAAATTGCAATGTGTGTCAGAGTGTTGCACATGCATTCGTTATTTTTATGTTATTTTTTCGCAATTCATTCAACAATAGGGTGGGGTATGTTGTTTATTTAGATTTTTGTGCATTCGTTGGATAAATAGTTTTTACTCTGATGCGATCAGAAGGGTGGCAGGATTTTATGGACTTCAGGGCTAGTGTTGCCAACGAGTTTATATTAGGGTGTGTCAAACGAAATTGGATTTTCTTCTATGCATATTGAAAGGGCGGCGCTCAGGTCAATTTTCTATTTTTCATATATTTATGTATAATATAGACAAATGTGTATATGATGATACGTTCGGATATCAATTCATCCGAATGAAAATCGTGTATATTGATTTTGAAAGAAAATTTTGTAACACTTTTACAAACAAGTAATAACGTTGAGATATTTGTCACTTCCTTCCTAGGGGAAAAACTCTCTGGCGTGAAAGTACAACGCACTAATCATAACGCTACATACTACTACAAACATTTTAAATTTCGTGTACAAAAACTATAGATCTTGATGAAAGAAGAGACTACAGGCAGGTAGTCAAAATGAATGGAATGCTACCATCCTCTGGTGCTGTCATTCTAAATACGCTGTTCCTCACTGTTGTAAAAACTCTTTCGAATTATAGAATTTAATAACGTCAAAATTATCTAATTAATTCATGAAACAATTTTACCAACAATCATAATCGATAAACTAAAGGAATGCATGAATTCCTTCATAACTGCATTCTTTTATAGCTCTGTACTTGCATATTGTATGTATCAAGTGGCCATGATTGTGCTTCCTATATTTTATTTCTCATTTAAAGTATCGAGAAAAGCTTCGAATGGAAATACGAGTTTATTTTTTTTACATTCACACTAAGTAGTGTAGTGGTGCTAAAATAGATGTGTTATCTCTGTTCCTGGTTTTGTGTACTCAGTTGAGCATGGATACATCACGTGTACAGACTTAGATAAATAAAATAAATAAAGACTGAAAACTTATAGACGATAGATACTTTTATATGCATGTAGTGTATATGCCCCTACCTTTGTTTGCGGTGAAAACAAACGTTGGCGTTGGCTGGGAATTAGTTCGGTAGTATTGCGTGTATATTTAAAATAATAAAAATATGTCTGGGCGCTTATGGAATTTGCAAAAAATATAAATAACATTACAGTCTTTCACAATAAACGCAGAATTTATGCTTAACAGACGAAAATTAAGAAACAAAATGGTGAAGGCTATGTTGATTCAGATTGCTGTAAAGTGCACATGCGAGTACCGCAACCTAAAGAGTAAAGTCTTAAACTTACATACTAAAACCGTAAACAGGTATTTGTTTATTTCTTTTTGTAAGGTCATTCAGAGTTCAGAATATTGTATTTTGTTGTTTGTTGTTGTTGTGTTCGTCTTATTCAGACCTCAAGGCCAAAGTCTTGGTTTTTAATTTAATATTCATTAATTTATTATTTCTTTATCAATTTTTTTATTTGTGATTGTACCTAAAGATTAATTTGCATTAGTCAATTGTCTAAATAGTCGTGTTATATTTTTAAGGTGCTATTTATTGCAGCAGAATCTCCCTCCAAACAACAACAATATCTAAGTCAGTAATTTACTTTCGATAAATAATAGGTATAGCGGCAAAAATGAAGATATCTAAAACGAATGTTACAAATGAAATACCTATGTCTGTATGTTCATAATACCTACACTTCTTTAACATCTAAAATATTTTTTCTTTTTTAATTAGAATTTGAAAACAAAAAACTGTTTATCAAATTAACCAAACAAAAGAAGAATGGCAGATAAAACCCGAAAATATTACTCTTGCAAAAGCGTTCCGGCATAATGTTTGTACATCTGTACATAATATGTACGTCATGTTTACACCACAAACAATACTTGTTTTCATAAAAAGACTACATGCATGTTTCTTTCGTTTATAATTTTTTGAAATTAAGAATTTGAATTCCATATTTACGACCGCGGATTAACACGAATAACACAGATCCTACACCATTTTTTGAAATGGTGCTTAAATAAGCAAAAGGACGAGACTAGAAAAATGCTAATACGTAACAGTTAAAACAGTTTTATAACAGTTGTTCACCCGTAAAACCGTCAAATATTCTACAAGGTTGGGGACTAATGAATCAATCACCTAATTTCCGAAAGTCGAATGCCCTGATGGGCCGCATAAACTCTAATTTTTTCTAACATTGTTGGCATGTCTCGAGACACGTCCTAAGATAAAATACTCAACCAAACGTTGTCAATGCATTTCGTTTAATTATTTAATTTTACTATAACTAAATTAATATTTTAAATATAAAAAAAAACATGTAGTTGTGTAGATAATCGTTGTGTCGATGGCTTACGATTATCTGCAACATTTTCATAATTCGAGAATTTTTGTTCTCTGCACGATCGTATATTATTATTTATATGGTAGGTCTCTACTGATATTTGTTTCTAAGTAAGAAAATTGATAATAGCAATGAATAGTTGAGTGTGTTAACATAAGGTTTTGAAGAACCCCCCGGACGGGGTTTTCCAGTGCATTTTTATATAATTTTTCTTACAATATTGGCCTTAAACTATTGCAAGCTTGACTTATTGGCTAACACCTTACCCTTTAAGTAAAAACAAATTTTCGGACGAACACAGTGGCCATTTAAAATCAGAATAACCTTACATCATCCGATCGCAAACAAAATGTCCCTTGAAAGTTTGACAAGTTTTGGTAGCTATGGCTTCATCTTGTTGGAACCATAAGGCTTGTTCTCTACTTCTTGAATAAAGTTGTTGTTCTTAATTTTTAATTCTTTAAAAAAGCCAATGTGATCAAATGCGTTTGGTTTTAATTTGTGAAACAATTGACTGATCCCCTTTGTAGAAGTTGCTGGGCTTTCTTCAATACTTCCTTACTCCAGAGCAACTTTTATATCATACCGAACATCAGTACCTAGCAAGATCACATATAACCCTGGGATGCAGAACGGATCGGGTAAATAAAACATATTTCGATACTTACTACTTGGTTGCTTTGTTCTACGCTGACTTCTTCCATTATAAATTCTCCAAGATTTTCAAATATAAGTCGGAAACAAACACGTAAACAAAAATAAAATTGTCCATAACAAACATGTGTATCTGTACCACCCTGTATTAGTATAAAATGTTAAATTCTTAACATATAACAAGTGATAAAATTGTGGTTTTCTTACATAGCACAAATTGAAGTATATAATTAAATGTCTCATTAAAAATGTTAAACAGTCATTCTGCATGATACATAAACAAACACAAATCTAAATACTTATCAAAACTCGTATTGACCTTCACCTTAAAAAAAAAAAAACTAACAAATCGCTATATTGTAATAACAACATTACACAGAAATTAAATTTTGAGTATCTGTGTACATGAATGTACCTCTACGAATATAAACAATATTTTGAGCAGTCAGGTGAATGACATTATTTGTTAGTTTTTTTTTTAAGAAATAATGTTTACAAACAGAATTACACAACATTACTTATGAGTACATACATACATATGTACATTTGTATTTATCGAGAATAAACTTAGAAAATTGTGGTGGTAGTTTTAACATTAATTAAAAGACAGGGACGGAATAAACAGGTAACTCACTATTTTATTTTACAATGTTATCATTATTTAATAGGAACTTTATGGTATGGGTATTCAGTAGCGCATAGTTTTATAACACCTCATTCACACGATGGAAGGACAGATTTTTTGTTTGTTGTCGAAACGCTATAACAATCAAAAATAGGTTGAGCTTAACTAGAATTTTATCTTTTTACTGAGTGGAATTATAAGTCTAATTCTTGGAGTGCCGTTAGTCGTGGAAATATCAATATTAAAACTTTTAAATGTAAGACGATAATTGCTTGTGAAATTAATAGTGTACGTGAAAATATTCAAAATCAAAAATAATGTTTGTGGACAATTGTAATACAAAAAAATGACATCAATCGAGCTTGACATTCAAGTATATGAATTATTTAAGTGTTTCGATTCTGTTCTGATTATAAATCCAGAAGCAAATTCTCTGCTTTTCAGAATCAGAACTGTCATTTTTTCCCAAACGAACACTTTCAGAAGAGTCCAGAATGCTTCCGGATTGCCAAATAAAGACGACATTAGACCATTTAACGACGATGTTACGAACGGAATTTCGCTGTCATTTAAACAATTTTTTTTTTGAGAGAAATTGATTCCGGAGGACATTGATGATTGCTGAAATAAATTCGAGGGAATAAAATTCCCGAAAGTGTCACTAAATTTGATTATAAAATTGGGCCTAGGTCTTGTTTATTTCGCCACATGAATAATGTTCGGTTCTGTCTATAGTTTTTTTTTTTTTTTTTGTTGTATGTAAGTGAATGTGGTTGGTACTTGTATAAGCCAACACGACGTTATAAGACCCTTGAACACACGACACGATAATATCGATATCGTCTGTGGCCTAGTTTCTTTTTGTGTATTTTGTTTCATCCATGAAAATCTATATATACGTAATTTATCAACAGCAAGTCTATTAAAAAGGGAAAGCGAATAAGAAATAGAATTTGCAAGTAAAACTCATTTTTTGTTTGTGTAATAATTATTATTATATTTTTTTTTATAAATAACTATATGTATGCCCTTAAGAAATGTTCAAGTGCTGTGTGTGGTAGTATAGGTATGTAGAAGCACTTCCTCCTTAAGAACTTTTGTTTCGTCAAATGCATTCCAGGTTACTTAATTAACGTTTTAATTTGCATTTTGCAATGACGACGACGCCAAGCATATACTTCATGTATACGGGTTTTTACTATTATAAATACTTGACAGTTATACATAGCTAGAGGGGGAATACTGCAACGTGTAATTACTTTGGTTAAATATGCCTCGTTATTTACTAGGCAATCATTTATTATTTGTTTACCATGTCAAGTCTTTGTTTTGTAGTATTTCTTTTTCCATCATAAGGGAGTGTTTTGCAGTCCGTAATTGGGTGTCACAACGTGCTTGCTATAACCACTGTATATAAATTGAACTTGTAGGTCATAGTGCAAATCGCATTTTTTTTAATGTAGAAGGGCATTTGTTATTTTAGGAAAGTCCTTGTTTTGGACTGTTTCTATTAATATTTATTTTATATGTATAATGTTGCAATGGAAAAATTAACGGACAATTTGCTGAGCAAAAGAATTTAATCAACTTTTTAAACTATAGTGTTGATTTAAAGCTCCTAGGACCCTTCATCAATAACGGCCTCGTCCACTGATCCAAACACTCGATTTAGACAGTCTACCATATGAACTTTTCAACAAAACATTGAAATGCAATGTTCAAATCCTACTTGCCAATAACAGAGTTATTGGATTAAGTTTCTTGGTCCGTTAATTTTTAATACTTGGTATAAGCTTCAAATTTCATTACAGAAAAATTGCTGGAGTCTTTAAGCCGATTAATCGTGGAGTTTAGGCAAAATCAACATTTTTTCGGATGGCTTGCAGAACCAAATCTAAACGAAAAGTTGTTCAAGTTTAAGTTGGTTTCCTGAACATTTTGCTGAAATCATGAGGATACAAAAAGTCTTTGTTGTAGTCTTTGTTAATAGTTTTCTACTCCATGGACGAGTAAAATTTGACTTGTTGAGAACCAGAGCTTGAGTTACAACTCTCAACCATTTATTTGTGCTGATTTATATACGGTAGGAGTAGAGGGGACCTACTATTTGAAAGAGGTGCTTTTTCGAGACAAGAGATGCTTTTGGAAGATGTGCTCACGTTCTCTCTAAAGAAATGGATGAAAATTGTGTAAGTTCTCTATCACTTTTTTATCCTTTTAATTGCTTGCGATACCTATAGGTACTAAAGGACAAGTTTTGCATTTGGAATAAAAATTGAACTTGACATTTATGTTCGTCTGTCTGTAAGTCAATCTACAGCCGAAACATGAGAAGCGGTTTCCTTAAAACTTGGTTTTTAAGCGTCTTAGGTGATTGGCTCGATACCTTTTTATTGAACCAAATCTTTTTTTGCGGCGTTGGGAGTAAAAAAATGTCTATGGAGCTGTCAAACCGAGCGACATATGATACCAGCCGACACGCACATCTTTTTAGAGCATTCTATTAATTAAGACTGATAGTCTATATTTTGGTGCAAACAAATTTTGCATAAATGACATTAACGGTACCTGCCATAGAACGGCTAAACGGATTTCGATCAAAATTTTGTATACAAAAGGTACTTTACATTCTAAACATTAAAACATAAAACATTTTTGAAATATATTTTTTAGAATTTTGAAAAAAATTAATTTTTTTTGGTGGAAAATTTAATATTTGGAAAACGGGTGAACAATTCTTTTTGGAATTATGTTTTTAAGGTACATAGTTAAATATTTAAAATTGCTAATACAACAAAAAAAATTAAATAAAAAACGACTTCAAAATATATAATTAGCTGTTACCACTACAAATACTTTAGTAGTAGTAGTGCATTTTGTTTGAAAGTCCTATCAATTTATTATGCGTAAAATATAACATTTTTTAAATCCAAATGCGACTGGGTGGACGACGTGTCGGTCGTGTGGATTTGCATTTTCTCAAATTCGACAATTTTGCTTGTTTACGTATCCGTTTATCCAAAAACTTAACAACAGATAAAACAACATGGCTGCGATGAATTCTAAGAACAGACTCAAACATAAAGCAAAACAAACATTTTATGGCATCTAATTGGAATACCTAGTTGGGGGCGTAGTCTGGGATAAATGTTTATTATGTCTTCAACATTTAATGCCATGGCTATTTATAAATGTGTAATCGAACTCTTGAGTTGTCGTAAAGGTCATTTGTTTCAACCTCCATTGTCTCAAATGTTGCGAAAAAAAACAAATTCATTGCGTATAATATTCTACTTTTCAAAATATGTATGCGTGCTCTTAAGGCGTAGCCAGTTCTGTCCCTAAAACAACTACATAATTACTGCGGACAAAAGCTTTCTATTCTTAGAGAAGAATTCTTTGTAATCAAAGTTAAATCTCTTAAGGCTATTAACGTCTTTCTCAAAAGGCCTAATTCGCCCCTGAATAGACCAAAAAACTCTTTGTTATTCACAGAAAAAAAAGTTTCTTTTTTTTTTGTTGATTAAATTAATTTTCAATCGATTACTTTTTAAAGGGAGAAAAATTGAAAAAAAAAAAATCCTAGTAATGGTATTCAAAATTTTTTCATCACAATCATAAGGGCTTGCAATAGCCCACGCGTGTATTCGCATAAGTTTGCGTTATTCCCTTTTAACATAAATTGTTAAAGTTCATTCCATAGCAACTTTTACTTTGGTTCCGCACCCGATTGCAGCGCTTTTCCATGGGAAACAATTTAAATAATTCGACGTGTAAATGTGCGGTAAAAGGGCAAACCCACATCTTTGTCATGAGTGGGAATCCTTTAGTTCCATAATATTTGCCAACTCCTCTATGCTTCTAATATGGTTTCCATTAGATTTTTTCCATTACCTTGACACACGATAGAATGAAAATAAAATCAAAAAAAAAACCAAGAGAATATAAATAAAATAAGGATGGCACGAGGATGGTTTTATTTTTCCCTTGTACATATTTTCTGTATTTATTTTTCATTGTGTTACTAGCGAGAAGAGGACACATTATGTGTGTTCTTCCAATGAACAAAAAAAAAAACTCCATCGAGCAGTAAATCAATAAATTCTATCAAAACAAATGGATTTTAAATTCAAAGATCAACAAATAGATGTTGATGGACATAAAGACGTGTATAGTAGTTGAGGATATCTGATATGCACAGTATTTGTATGTAGGTCTAACAGTTAAGTATATTTATGTACTATTGTTTCACTAATTCTTAAATAAGCTGAACGAATGAGCGGCTTGGGTTTTTGTAGGTAGTTTAACATTTTTGAATTAGGTAGGTATTTTTTTAATACATTCAATGACTCCTTGTTTTTTGAAAATCTGTTTTGGAAGTTCTTGAGCGTTTTAGAATTCAGGGTTCCGTAAAATCAATGGAAAATAAACAATTCTACAAGGACTTTCTTTTGCATTTGTATTAAGCTGGCTCTGAACTAAGCGCTCCTATGCAATTTTATAATCAATTCCAAATTGACTTGGATGTGTGATTGCAATTTTTAACTATAAAAGCCGAATTTTTGTCATTCCTGTCATTTTACGACGAAATGTGAATATGTTCGAAATTTTTTGATTTATTAACTACATCCGTACGTTTTGGTGTGGTTGTCTCATGTCTCTTTCCCTCTATAATTGAGTTCCTCGCTCACTGGACCAAATATCTGCCACAAAAAATTCTTGAAAAAGGGTTCGATATCAGCTCTCCTTGGAACAGTAAAGAAAGACTGGCAGAATATGAATTTTGTAGAAATTGAAATACGTAAGAACTTTTGAACCGACTTGTTTTGCCAAATACTAGAGTAGTTCTTCATCGAATTTCCACGAAGGCATTATTCAGCATTCTGATGTGTTAAAGAAATCACATATTAATGTAACTCGTTGTTGGAAGCTTGTGCACATTTAAAATAGTTCGGTAAAGTCATTCCCTGGTTGCACATTTCATAACGTATTTTCTGATATCAAAACAGCTGGATCAGCTATATCACATAGAGTCTCCACTGGAGGTAAATAACTTTACATTAGAAACAGACATTTTCCATGGATTCAAATTAGTGAATTTATATATTATTATTTAAGCGTGATATTGTGTAAGTTTTTTATACAATCGATTATTAAGATAAATTGGAACCTCACACAGTTCACACTGTGCCAAACTAGGAAACTTGTTAAATGATGCTAAAACATGACTAAACTTATTGACTGCTCCTCCTATTGCCTCCTATTGTTATTTAAATGTTGATAAAATTCATCTCATTTTAGTAATTTCGATGACTTACGACCTCGAGTTTACGAATGTACCCTATTGGCTTATTAACACTTTATTAATAAGTAATGGATTAAACCACTAGAAGTTGTTGCATCAGTGTTTCACAGATTTAAATAATAATGACGTATTTTTTTTATTCTATATTTTATTTTTTATTTTATACAATTTGAATACTACAAAGTAAAATTAACTTATGACTCAGAAAAAAACACAAAACAATTAAATTAAATAATTTATAAAATGCCACCCACATATTATACAAAGGAAATTATTCAAATATTTCCCTCACTCACATAAAAGTATAATGTTATGAATAAGTGTTCTGAAATTTGTTTGTTACTTTTCAAAAATTCAAAAGAAAAACATGACCTAAATAACTCACTTTGATTATTTGGAAAAATACTGTATTTAATTATTTTTAAACAAATCATTCATACTCTTTCTTTCTTATTTTAAGAAAATTTAATTAGGTGACAAAATACACTCGGTGTTCAGAATTTTATACAAAATTCGTTTATTAATTATTTAAACAAAACTATTGTGTTGTTGGGTTAAATTTCTTTGTTAAAATATTAAATAGAGGATAGATGTTTTCGTATAGATGAAGCAAATTTGTTTATTTGTATTTTAATTTGCGATTAAAGATTATTGCTAGGGCGACGTTTAGGAAAATAGTGGGAGGATTGAGTATTTGCACATTTATTTTATATTGTTGATATTGAAATAGGAAGGAAAATTGAGTTAGATAATTAATAATTGCACATTCTTGTAGTACGGCTAAACAAAGAATATGTGTGTGGAAGGAATACACAATTGTGTATTATTTGTGTAATACTCATATTTTAACTTTAGTAGATTAAAGAGAAATTTAAGAGAAACAACTTAACAATATCCATACATTTTCCAAAAAAATCACGACTGGATCGGACGTAGTTGCTCTAAAGTTTGATTACAAAGTAGTTGACAAGATTCTTAGTAGAGACGACCAAATATATTTTTAAAGTCGGTAATTACTTAATTTTTTATAAACAAAAATTCTTTAACTTTTTTCTAAAAATAAAAATATTTGTATTTTTAAGTATTTAACAATATAAATTTTAAAACGTAATTTAAAAAGAATCGTCCACCCGATTTCAAAATATTGAATTTAAAAAAAAAAATATTTATTTTTTTCAAAAATCAAAGAAGATCTCAATATAAAAATGTTGATCGAAATCCGTCCAGAAGTTTATGGGAAAATCGAAAATCAAAAAAATGGTTGTATGGCAGGTACGGTTAATGACAAAATTATATAAAATGAATGTTGGACCAAAATGTAGAATATATGTACTTAACGTGTAGTACCTACATATGTACATACATATATCGGTAGCAAAAAAAATATGCTGGAAGCAGCGTTTGCGATTGGCGCACCCTTTTTAATCTCAGAACAGTTGCACTTATATTTTTTTGTAAACAAAAAAATAATGAATTTGTCTTTGCACTCAAGGCTATTTTTAAAAGTACTTCCCAAACCCACGTACATTCTGAATATACTTCTTATAACTTATTCCATGATGCAATCGACTTTTAAGTCAAATCTAAATCCGAAAAGCGAACCAGACATAGTATATGAATTTCTTTTATTATTATTAAATCTTCAAAATTTTAAACCACTAGGAGCATATAACGCGCATTTATACCTAATTTCCAGTTCTTAAAATAGAATTTAATATTTGTGTACGCAGGAATTTTGCTAAACTCATACTAGATATGTGCCCATGTGCCGCGCGCTATGTACACAATAATTATCATATTTTTCTATGAGCTCTTTATGCCTGCCTACGAGTACCTCTATCTTAACAAAACAAAACTCATTAACTTTGCTGTTTTTTATACACGTTTTTAATTGCAAGTTCTATTGTGTCCACATATTTTATCTCCAAAAAATCTATCGTGCGTCGTACTTAATATCTATTAATTTATCAACAACTTGGTGATTTTTTTTTTGTATTTCTGCGATAAACTCAAAAACGACCCTGAAATTCTTCTCAGTGTACAAGACTAAAATTCATTTAAAAATTAATTCCTACTTACCCCTTGCTTTGTAACGTTTTCCGTCTGATTAATTAAGCGTGATAAAATTTGTTACGTATGAACAATAAATACACAACCACTCGTCTACTAGTTAGGTAGGTAGCTAGGTATGCCTACATTGTTTGTATTTCACGTGACCCAATGTGACGATGAGGATGACTATATGTTAGTGCAAATAATACAATATTCCACTCCAAAGTTCACAAACAGAGTCTTACGCACGTCCTGTCCCACTCAAGATAATAATAATAATTATAAAAAACGATGCCATTCAAAAAAGGAAAAACATTATACTTTTTTAAATTTTTTATTTATTTATATAAAATGCCAAACGAAAAAAAAAATACTTAATGCTTTTTCGATTTCTTAATTTTAACAACATACTGATAAATACCCAACAACCCTGACAAAGACCCTATGACACCCACTTTCCAACTTTTGATTTCGCCTCCCCAGAGGTAACCTTTTGGCAAGGAACTGACGGCATGTACCAAATCCAAACTCATTCGCAAAACAGTAATCGATTCCATGATACGTTGTTGTTCATACTTGCTTCTCGATGCCATCGATGTCTTTGTATCATCCATTGTAATACCAACTGCACGTTCCTTCATTAAAAGGCTAGTAGTGGCAATGTGTTTCTCATGATAGTCACGCAGCACTCTTGACAGATTAAGGAACACCGACAAACTCCAAAACATCGAATTGATGACGTCCCATTTGCTCTTCCTCGTCTCGTCGAACTGCAAAATGTTATGATCTGACAGCCAGCATATCTTGTCAACGGGAAAGAACAAAATGTCAACTATGTTAGTCAGCACACCAAGAACTGCGTCGAATCGGGTTTTCTCTTGTCGTCCCAGTCCGTATTTAATGGCATAGAGGATGGTTGGCATGTCATCGACGAGACGTAGAGTCGCCCTAGCTTGTGATATCCTCGAACTAAAGATGTAGAATTTCTTGGCATTGTCGACTTTAATTGTTGAATTTGGAGTGGATAATATTTTAGCAGTGTAACACAACACTTTCATAACCTTATCGCGTCCACTATGACTGGCAATTAGATCGCAAAATAATTCCGCAGCTGCCATTCTGCTGAAGGTATCTCCTTCGCACAAAAACACGCACTTACCGAATACTGATTGTATTGTCAAAAAAATAAATAAACTATCTAAAAGATGTCATTTAATTTAATGCACTTTCCCATTAACTATAGACACCACGTATTCAACTTTTAAAAACGACCAAAACCCGTTTATGGAAGAGAAAAAAAAACTACGAGTGTAGTTATTCATGCCAGTCAGTGGCAGCAGAACAGAGGCAATATTTACAACGAGCGAGACACTCAGTTTTCTCGCTTCACGTTCACACTGAAAAGCAAGCACCAAAGGTCGAACGAACTCGCCACTCGACTCAAACGATGGGATGTGGGATTGTCAAACCACTGTGGAATTTTCACTCAAGTTTTTTATCTTTATTTGTTTTTTTTTTATTATTATTATTTTGCACAGGCACACACTATAGGTATTGTTGTCTTTTAGTGTTACCATATATGGTTTTTTAAGAATATGTGATAAGTTTTTGGTTTAAAATCGACACATTTTTAAAATGAAAAATATTTATTTTTTAATTAACGGTGGGTTGCTAAGTAAAAAAATGAGTTCAATTGATCTTTTGAGATTTTTTTTGTCATGCCAATATTTAAAGCAATTTATGTAGTTAAATAAAGAAAAGCATTTTAAATAATTGTACCAAATTAGTTATTATATTATAATAAAAAAGGCCGAATTTATTGAACCATTAGCTAAACACGAGTTTAGTAATATTATGAATGATATTGTTTTTAACAGTGATGAAACTGACAACATTTATGGACATGACTCGGAACATGCCAACAGTGTCACATAAAAGTAGAACTTATGCGGCCCCGCAGGTGTAAAAGGGCATTCGACTTCGGGAAATTAGTAATCTGGTTCAGCGAATCATGGTCGATCACATCGGTGCAGAACATTATAAGACTGATTTCCAATAGCGCGTTCGCTTTAGAGACGTTTACATTACTTCAACAAGCATCGACGCGTCGACATGACAGATGTTTTTAATCGAAAGTAAAGTGTAATTAGGTATATCCAATAGACATCAATTAGCTGTGATGTATAAAAATTGATTGTGGGCTAAATTTGGAAGTAGAAAAATGCAATGCCCATCAAGCAAAAGTTAATTTTTTTTAATTTGAGCGTTGCTATCGCTTATATTACTTTGGCTTGTGTACTTGCTAATATATGCCGACTCGTAACATTAGTACCCAACGCGTCATTGTAAAATGTAAACACTATGGCACATGTTCTGTATTTCACTTTTTGTGAATTTGAGGAACGAAAGTGAATTTAGATGTTACGTATTCCACATAAAAATGTTCTGTATTCCAGATAAAATAAAATTTGTAAATAGCTCATTCCGAATGTGGAATTTTAGGGTTCTGAATATGAAAATTCGTGTTCTACATCCCGAATATGAACCGTTTTTATACAAATTGTATGTAACAGGTGATTTTGACAATTCGAAAATGAAATGGAAGGAGTTGAATCCACTCGAAATGCAGAACATGTTATTTCATTTTAAGTGAAATTGAAATTCGTTCTGAATTCATTTTCACTCGGAATGCAGAACATGTGTGTATATCTAATTTGCTATGTTGGAACGTTCGCGTTTAGTAAAAATCTGTCAGCGACGCCCAACGCTGCATTGTAAATCCATTAGTAGAAACGGCTAATGTTTTAAAGTCGTTTTTTACTAAAATTTATATATACAAAATCTCTAAATCTCTAAATATTTAATAATATAAGCTTACAAATAAAATTTCGGAAAAAAATCTTCATTCGTTATAGAAATATTGTATTCTAATGCAAAACTTGCCCTATAGTAAAATTCCCAAGTGTTGGAGTACTTACATAGAATAGGATTACATTTTTGTTTCTTTTTGGTGTCATTTAAAAAAAAATAATGTATTCTGTGTACTTGAAATTTTTTATTTTATTTTAATTTAATTTTTATGGAAAAATAGTATTTTTTTTTTCTAGAAAACTTGGAATGTTTATAAATCTGTTTTTCGAAATTAAGTTCAACAAATCGTTTTTCTTTTCTAAAATATTAATTAATTTCTCTTCGTTATTTTGCTGGTATTCATTTTAGCAGACGGAAACTCTTTATTGTATTTTTATTTTTAATTACTTGATTTGCATCAACTCTCATGCCAAATAATTGCTCATTGTTTACATTTTTTTTCTTATTTTTTTTTTTCATTTAACCAAACATCACCTGCCTTAAAAAAGCACGTGGCTTTGTCGGTATCTTTTTCAGTATTATAAATTGCTATTGCGAATTTTTTTTTAATATTTTTTTATTACATGGTAATTTTGCAATTTTCAATTGATAATATTAACTGAGAGATTTTTAAATTTATTGGCCATTTGTTTTGCTTTAAAGATTGTTATGTATTCAATTGTGAGAGGAAGAGATAATTCATTTTATATATTCACTCGAATGCTTCACTCAGGTTAACTGATAATGTGGTGTTGGGTAGGGCTTTTCGTGCCGCTCGAGTCACGATGTTAAGTAGCTTTCGCTACTAGAAAATTATGCTTAATAACAATGATTCTCTATTCTCAATTTTGCTATTGGAGAACTTATGTAAGAAGAGGCTGTATAGGCATAAGCAAGCATGTTTCATGTTGTTTACGCTCAAACAAAGAACTTCCCCTTTATAATACATACAATGCTTTGGATCTATAGCAAATTTACTAAAAGTAGAAAAACTTGCTCAAAACAAAATTTACACAAATTAACTTAATGAAGCTCATTATTTCGGCAAGTGGAAAATAATTTTATAGAAAGTATTTTTAAAGCTAAACCAGAAAATTGCTTTGTTAGAGAAGGTTCGTAAGAGGTATTGTTTTTTAATCATTTTGTTAACAGGGTGTTTTTTGTTTAACCAAATTATACTCCAACAAAAATAAAGTATTGGAATTTTAAATTTTCAGCATATTGTATGTGCATAAATAGATTTCTGGCATATTTTGAAATTTAATAACCGCTTGTAAGTACTTACCTTACATTTTTTTTTCAATTTAGTAGCCTTTCTCAGGAAATGGTTTCATAATGAAAACAATTTATTTTATATTTATTTTAATACATATTGTAATTTATTTACACAATGTATATGAATTGGAACAATTCTATTATTTAATTCATTCTTATTTTCTCATTTCACTTGTAACTACTTACATATACACAATGGGGGTTATCGTGAATACAATTTTTTCTCTCATTCGAATCTTGGGAGCATGAATGATGCTTAAGTTTCCTCGGAATGAATTCTCCCAGGGAATTTTGCTGTCATTTCATACGATTTTTTGTTCGAGGGAAATTTGTTCGGTTGGAGATTCACGTTCGCAGGGAAAATTTCGAGGGAATAAAATATTTCGTGGGAAACGAAATTCCCTGAATGATGCCCGATAAGGCCCAATATGTATTTTTAAAACTAGACAAATTTGGAATATTTAGCCTACTTGTCAATAACTTATAACTACCTTTATTGTCTACTCGTAAGGCTTTCGTCATTATAACTTTCTTACTAAAAAAAATTCTTAGTTTTATGCTTCTCATCTGATTCAATTTTTGTCATAAATTACTTTATTCTACTCTTAATTTTAAAAATTCATAACCTACTTAAAAACTACAACAAACACATCAGTATTTGGAGGTTTTGTATATTTTTTTTTTTTTTTTTTTGTCTACTGTGTTACTTGGACAATACCATAAAAATTTGTCAACTTTAAATATAAACACACAAATTGTTCATATTCAATTACTAAACCTTCTTCTTGAGTAATTGACTGTCGTTTTGAGACACCGTCAAAACGACTATCCAAGAAATTCACAATAGCCTATATTTAATTTAAACCCAGAACTTTCAGCGAAAAAAGAGCACAACTTTGATATTAAATTTAGTATGTAAAAAAAACGTTATTTGAAAGTTTCGCCGTTTTATTTTATTGTCACTTGCTTTCTATAATGAATATGAATTTATAAAACCATTAAATCAGTTTATTAACATTATTTTGTATATCTAAAATTTCTTTATCCTTGTAGTAGTACCTATATGTTTAAGACCTTATATCAAACATTCATTACCCATTTTTCGTAATATTGGGCTTAAAAAAATTGTTTTTAATTTAAAAAGTTTTATTTAATTATTTCTTATTACAAACAAATTGGGGAGTTTATATTTTTAAAGTTTACCTCGATAATTGCCATTTTTTTTCATTTTCAGAAAATACTATCGAACGAACAAGTCGATTTTTACTTCCTTGTTGGACATTCTCCAAAACCTGGTAACTTCATCCTTGATTTTGTTGCAAAACTCAGTAGCATGTTCCCCAGGAAAGTTTAAATTCCGAGTGATAATTTAGATCATCACACACGTTCCTTACGTTTAAAGGAGGGAAATATTGTCAAGAAATTTTTTATTCACAATAACCTACATTCCGTTTTAAGCACGACAGTGTAATTGCTTTATTGTGTTACGATGGCTAATATTCAATTTTTAATGGGATTGTGTCATACACCCTAGCTTATTCTCACAACACTTTAAATTACATTTCAAAATTTCTCATAATTTTTATAACATTCCGTATTTTTTTTATTTATCTATCATATTTAACCTTGAATAAAAAATATGTTTCTTGTTAAATCGACACGGAAAGAACACCTACGTAATTGCCAAATGCGGAAATCCCTATACCGCCCACAAAAACAAACTGAAAAAAACATTCGAACAAAATTTCCCAAAAAAAAAACCTAATGGATCGAGTTAAATTCGATCAAACTAACTCAACGCCTCTCGAAAACAAACAATTTCACCTCTAGGGTATTTAACTTGCACCCGCTATTTCTAGAATTTTAATTAAAATATTTCAATTAATGCCTTGCAAAGTGTTTGCAACATCTCCATTACGCCAATGATGTTTTTTTTTCAATTTTCAAAGTTTGCACATTCGTGGAATGGGCCCCCAGGTTGGGATGCCAAATTTAAATCAAACAAAATCAATGCGCATATAAAATAACGATAGCGGAGGAGTATATTCATGGCCGAGCATCTTTTGATCGAACCGACCGGACCGAACGACCACGAAGTTTGTTTTAAGTTTAATTTGCCAAAATTATAAATAATTATTGCACCAAAATAGTTTGCAATTAGTCAAAGAATCAAATTCCTAAACGTATAGATATACATATGTACGTATAATATAAGTAAACACCTATCTATTTACATATAGACATACTCTTTTTGATTGACAAGATTCCCTATCGAAAATTTTTGAATGATTATTTAATATTTTCGTTATCGTATTATTTCTAAAAATAAGACATCATAAATAATTTGATTGGTTTCTTGTCTACCTATATCTATATTTTCTCTTTGTGTGACCGATATTCGTGATATGTATCTATGTAGGAGTATAAATGCTCCGTTATGAATAAATAAAATACACGACCAAGTTAAGTATACCTGTAGCTAAAGATTCTCAGAATTATCAGGATCTGTATCTAAAAATACTACCTCAATTGGAAAAATAAATAATATTTTATTGCTTAAACAGCTTCTATCTCAATAAATAATAATTTTTTTAAGTAGAATTTACGGGCAATAATATAGAATGAAATAGTAACAGGTATGTAACTTTTTTTCAAAAATAATAACTAGCAATAGAATTATCTAAAACATAAACTAAAATAGAATTTGTTAAAACACCCCTCTCAACAGTATTAAGTCTATTCAAAGTTGCGTAAATTCATATTCATAAAACATTTTATTCAATTACCCTTGTATCAAATAAAAGGTGCTTTCATAAATGTATGGTTGCGAAGGTCCGACGAAAGAATAGCATTCATAAAGGCAAATGATAAATGTCAGAGTTTTATAAATGTAAAATGCAAATATTTCCACCTCAAAATAGTTTTGTTTCCTTAAAATGCATTTGTGAATAAGGCTGTTAAAAAAATAGTATAGTAATTCCAAGTTTTTAATTTACATACGAGTACTTGTATATCTAAATATGGTTGGTTTTTTATATGCGATCTTCGTCTTGTTTGATGTTCCATTGAACAAGTTCCAAATAACGGTTTTCTTTTATTTCCTTCAGCGAAATTCTTTTTTTCATCTGAAGTCTTTTCTCCAATATAGTCTTTTATGTTCACATCATATCTTCTTTTTCTTTAAGAAAAAAAAAATAGGAATGCTTGTTAGATTTTTATTTGCGCATTAAAATTTGGGTTTTACATTTATGAAACTTTAACATTCATCATTTGCATTTATGAAAGCTATGCATTCGTAGGACTTTCGCAGCCATGCATTAATGAAAGCACCCAAAACTCGAAAAAAACAGTATTTTTGCCTTTTAAGATATAATTGGCCAGTTTAGAAATTTCACTATGGAATGCTGTTCATATAAATGCGATTTCTGAGATCCAATTTTTTTTTAACTAGTCTTGATAAGTTCATGCGATGAAGAAATTCTTAAGTCGGTATGATAGACAAAAATAAAATATTGCAGTCCAGTAATAATCTATTGTTTTTATTACAAAATTCTATAGGAAATCCTTGTTGGAATCCATAACTTGTCACTTTATTAAAACGTCATATTCCAATTATTTGGTGACACAAAATTTACAAATTGAAGCCTTTAAATCCATCAATTTAAGTACAGCTCTAAATATAATTTTAGTATTGTTCCACATTGTATCGATTTTTTTTCAGTCAAAATACATTTTTCTTTTTTTTGTCATTAAATGAAAAGCCTAAGAACAAAGTCATTTCGTTTCTCAAATAATAAAGGAAACCAAATATAGCCTTGAGTGTAAAAAAAATATACAGTCAAATAACTCTTTTGCTAATATTACTCGGTTAGAAATGCATTTTGTGACTTAAATTTACTTAATGTAGGTAAATGAAGAAATAAAAAAAGAATTCAAAGCAATACTATTTTGTGCCGCAATCATCTAAACACAATTTTCAAAAGTAACACATAATAAAACTTTTTTTTTTTCAATGTTTTACTCATATAAAAGCCTTTCAATCGACACAAGTTTCTCAATCACTTCTTTCCATTCCATTATTTACACATATGTAATTAATATAATAATCCATCATTCACCATTTTCAAACATATGTTTAATTTTGCAACTTTTGTAACTTTCTTTAGAAAAAAAAACATTAATTTTGGACTATTTTGTTTCATATTTTTATTCAATAATTATAGATAAAATAAATGTAGAAAAAATGTCATTTTATTATTTCTTTGTTTTAAACGGATTCCATCAAATTCGTAAGTATGTATATACATCATTTTTGTATTAAAAACTTTACATGAAGTAATGCAGGCGAACTATGTAGTTTTTTTTGTTTTGATGCTGTTCGTTTTGATGACAGATAACGGCACAGTGGGTTCAGAGTGTATTGAGACATCGCCTTTGAATAAAAAAAAAATAAATGTTAGAACAAAAACACCAAAATATAAGTCATAAAACACAGCACCTTTAAAACAACGAGGGGAGAGTAACGCGTTAATAGAACGTTGAAAGCAATGGCTGCAAATATATAGGTAGGCATATAGATTGAGTAAGTATGCTAGTAAAAAAAAATGGGAGGAGCCTAGCGCAAAAAATATTCGAAACCACGCCCCTAAATAGGAGTGAAATTTTAAAATTATTTTGAAACCACGCCCATTTTCAAAGGGGTGTGGTTTCGATCAATTTTAGCGCTGAACACCCCCATTTTCCAATTTTTGTCGTAAGCCCCGCCCCTTTTCCACACTTTTTGTCGTAAGCCCCGCCCATTTCCCACAATTTTTATTGTAAGCCCCTCCCACTTTTCGGTGGGCGTGGTTTCGGGTTTTTTTTGGTTGTTAAGCCCCTCCCCCTTTGATTGTGGTTTCACATAATTTTGTGGATAGGCTCCTCCCCCTTTCGGTGTGGTAGATTCGACATCAGACAAAATAAATTACTGACGAATATGAAAAGACATACGTCTTTTTAGTTATAGAAATGAAACAACAGATCTTTGTCTTTTTATTTATGGAAATGAAACAACATACCTCTATTTTATTAATATATGCTTACATAATATAGAAATGTTTGTTTTTTTTGCAGGTAATCATCTTAGTCTCATTATAAAAAAACAACAATTTATTATCAATTTATTAACTAAAACAAAAAATCCATAAACTATTTTGTTAAATAAAAGCAATTAAATATTTACGATGATGATATTATATATATGTAAAATATTATTAGAATAAAGGAAAATATTCAAAGTATAATTTGATTTGTTGCATTATTATTTTTAAGTATTCTCGTAAGGGATTGTTCAGACTTGGAATATTGTCTGGATAATCAGTTCAATTAACATAATCCAAGTTTCTCTTCAAATTAGAATACTCATCGTACTTGGCATTTAATTAATTCATTTGAATTCCTTCTCAGTTCTCGTGTTTTGATGTCAAAATTCTGCTTACTTAATTTAGAATTTAATAAATAGTATAGAATAAAGAACTTACTCCAAGACGGTTTGCCTTTTTACCTTTTTGTAGTTTCATTCGTACTACATCGACTCTGGAACTTTCTTGACAACACTGTAGTTGACAGGGTGGTTAAAATATGTATTGAGATTGTAGTGTTTGATTATTATTTGATAGAATGTTTTTTTTAAATTTCGATAAGATAAATTTGCAATTGACAAAATGAAGAGATCAATATATAAATAATTAAAATATTAAGGCAATCTAAAATAAAATAAAATGTAAGTTAAATGTATAGAATTCACCAGTTACTTACTCAAAGCCAAAAAAATGACTGACGAATATGAATAGACATACATACTTACGTCTTTTTATTTATGCAAATGAAACAACATACCTCGATTTTATTAATATATGCTTACAATAATATAGAAATGTATGTTTTTTTGCAGGTAACCATCATAGTCTCATTATAAAAAAAAAAACAACAATTTATTATAAATTTATTAACTAAAATAAAAAATCCATAAACTATTTTGTTAAATAAAAGCAATTAAATATTTAAGATGATATATTATTAGAATAAAGGAAAATATTCAAAGTATAATCTCATTTGTTGCATTATTATTTTTAAGTATTGAGTTGTTTACCTCTCGTAAGGGATGTTCAGACTTGGAATATTGTCTGGATAATCAGTTCAATTAACATAATCCAAATTTCTCTTCAAATTAGAATACTCATCGTACTTGGCATTTATTTAATTCATTTGAATTCCTTCTCAGTTCTCGTGTTTTGATGTCAAAATTCTGCTTACTTAATTTAGAATATAATAAATAGGAAATTACTGCAAGACGGTTTGCCTTTGTACCTTTTTGTAGTTCCGTTCGTACTACATCGACTCTGGAACTTTCTCGCCAACACTGTAGTTGACAGGGTGGTTAAAATATGTATTGAGATTGTAGTGTTTGATTATTATTTGAGAGAATGTTTTTTTTTTTAATTTCGATAAGATAAATTTGCAATTGACAAAATGAAGATATCAATATATAAATAATTAAATTATTCAGGGCAATCTGAATTAAAATAAAATGTTAGTTAAATTTATAGAATAACTGTTTAAAAGTTTTAAATGCCAAGTTGGTTTAGCAGCCTGAGAACGTCGTCTACTTATCTTTTCATCGCCAGCCAATAATGTTATGCTTTTTTTTACTCATCCAACGTGCTAAGCAGAATATATGAGTAAAGTGCTTCGACTGTATTAATAGATACTTCAATTCAATTTTCAGTCACTGTAGAATGGAAATTAATTACTTCTCACACAAATAATTGCAAAGACGAGCAAGAAAACACAATTCAATTTTTTTTAATGGAACCATTTACTCTTGTTGTCGCACTGAAAATATATTTTTTGTCTTCACGTAAGTGCAAAAAAAAGTATTTTTCATTATTGCTCATAAATCAATTACAATACTACTGAATAACCTTGAACTAAAAATGAATAGCTCCCTAAGTACTTTTTATGTGTAAGATATACAATACATGTACATGTACGGATATTTATTCATATTGATAAATCCAGTAATCGAAATATCCTTGAATGACCCTTAAAGTCTGGACAAGCAAGGTGTGTATATATGCATGTTACTTGATACAACATGGACTAGATACACAAAAGTAGCTTCAATTTTGCACAGAGTTGGATTTAGAGCGCAGCGCTATGTATCTTAAAGGCCTCAATTAGAAAAACAAGTTCTTGATCTTAGACTAAAAAGCATAAAACTGATTGATATATACAAACTGTTAAAAAAATATAACAGTACGAAGGACAAAAATTATACAGAGTATTTGAGTAGAACTTTTAAATTCTTAAGAGTTTAAGGAGCATATACAAATGTATCTCAGACTGTTCCGTTTTCAATGAATTCAAATATCTGGTCATTTCACATAAGAAAATATTCAGTTTTGTACTTTAACAACGAAGTTGATTTTTTGAAGTATTATAAAAACCGTTTTATATAAACAACAAAGAGATGTGAAGTAACAAGAAATATAAGACACTGAGACTACAGTAGTTAATGAGGAGTATAAGAGGAACCCTGTGGTAGGGTCGGCATTTAATTTCTGACTTGAAAAATGAAAGGTATTTTTTTAGTCAATGAAGATAATATCCATCGATACAAAATTCAAATATTTGTCTTTTGAGGACTAAAAGTGAAATCTGTCAGTACAGTCTTGCAATTATTGAATCTTTGAAATTTTTTTGAATTCGGGACAAGCTACATGCGAGGAAATTAGCTTCCTTTTAGTGAGATAATAATTAGAACCGAAAACAAATTAGATTTTTGTTTACAAATAAAATCACAAAATGTATACATACCAAATCTGTAACATTCAATTTTTGATCTATTAAACCTACTCCTGTAGGTTTCTCTATAGTATTGTTCAACGTATTGCAATAATAGCCCTCAGTTGGGATGGCTTCACATACTTCTCTTAATAGCTTCCTTCAGTGAGCTGATGATAGTTAGAACCGAAGACAAATTAGATTTTTGTTTACAAATAAATTAACAATATGTTTACATACCAAATTTGTAACATTCAACTTTTGATCTATCAAACCTACTCCTGTAGGTTTCTCTATAGTATGGTTGAACGTATTCCAATAATTGCCCTCAGTTGGGATGGCTTCACTTACTTCTCTTAATCTAAAAAGAAACTATATGAATAGCTTATATAAAAAACAATACATTTTAAAACTGGTAATTTTTGCAAGACTATAATAATAAGAGGGATATAAACTAGGGGCCTTTTCATGTCTTTATACACCCCTGTCTACACGGAGCCATTTCACAATAATTGGCACAAATATTTTTGTGCGAACTTTGCGCATTCATAATATATTATCCAATATAATTCAATTTATCTGTTTGCCGAAGCTAGAATGATATAAAATTAGTAGCATCAGTAGTCAGCACGATGTTTGACTAAATTACTGAACGGTTGACCATAATTTAGGGGTGTTTTGTGTTTCACAAAGATAATTTAATAATATTATTTACTACGTATTCATTTCAACACAATTCCACCTCCTTATTTTGTTTTGAAATTACAAAACATACATTAGTTGCATCCGCCTCGAAAAAAAAACTACATTCAATTTGACTCAATGTCCAATAGACGGATAAAGATAGTAGATTCCTTATTCTGTTTCTTGATTGCATTACGCTTATACCTAAGTGGAAAACTTTCCAATAAAGTTTGCGATTTTTTTTTGTGAAAAGAGGTTACTGACAATTTTAAATACGCTTAAAAGGCACAATTTAACTGACCCAACAAAAAAAATTAAATTGGCACATTGGTATGAACAAAATACAAACATATGTATCATTTTATCGATACCTCGTGCGTTTCGCTATCTTGAGAATGCTTAACTAATGAAAAAAAAATTAAAATTAATTGCGATTAATGACCTTGTGGCTTTTAGTTTTTGTTTTCAACATTTATTTTAATCAAATGTGACTGCGCCATAAGTAGAAGACAACTTCTACACATAAACGAAAAAACAAATGAGTTCTGGAAACACGGGGCGTATGAGTGATATTTTGTTTCGTCCACACCGTGCCACCACGCAGGCCATGCCGACCGGTAGTTGGCATTGGATGAAGACTGTTAATTATTTTATTTTGTTATTGGTTCTTTTCTTTTAATATATTCATATAACATATTTTTAATGGATGATAAAAAAACTGATATTATATAAGATACAGAAGTTCGTTAAGTATAGTAAACACTTATGGTAAAAGGGCGTATTTGTTCGAAATGCGCGATATTTTTGTTTATGATCACCTTTCAGATTGTCTCCTTTTTAACATTTTAAATAAACAAAACTAAAAAAAAGTCTCCGGCAGTTAGTTAAACAAAAACATTTAGAAGAAAATCGTAAATAAATTTCTTTGAGTTAGATAAGAGACATTAAGAATAATAATGGTCTAGACAAATATTTGTTAGGTATATAAAAATATTTTGGATATTCACGACAAGAAGCGTAATTTGTTAATTGTTCATGTAAAACTACCCCTAGTTTAGGTGGGGTGGATCGCAAATGTCAAATTTATAAGTTCGTATAGGAATTTTTCTGAAGCATGCCATAAATTAGAAGGCTTTACATCCACATTAACATTATATACACGTATGCATTAAAAAGATAGGTTTAAATACCATTTTAGAGGATTTAATTGACTGGCTGTGTAGGGGTATATTGAATATGTTGCAATTCTATTAAAAAGCACTGCTTTTTGCAAACGAACGGCCGCATATTCTTCCCGAGTCGTTTTAATTAATGATATTTAATTGACTTAATGAATACTGGAAAGTTGTCAAATGTGTTTTAATTTAAAAAATCAAAATGAGTTGAGACTTATAAAACTCTTATAAAACGGAAAAAATTATAGACAATGAAAAATTCAAAAGATAGTTGATTAAAGCAGTTCAGATCGGCTAACAGCAGCAAATACCAAAAATTCAAATCTGTAGCATACACGATACACCACAATTAAACATCTGTTGGGTTACTCAACAAAATACTGTCATGCCTGTAAAACCTATGGTATTTTGAAATGCAACCTGAATGACAAGGCACTATAGTAAGAAGCAATAAGAATATAGGAAAAAAATTTTGTTAGCACAAAAAAATTAGAATATGTGGTTTTAACCCACGATTGTTAAAACTGAAGTGTGGCTCGAATCCACAATTCTAGGTTAGCAGCTAAATAGTTCGCATACATACGGATAAAATATTTATATTACATTGATCTTCATTTATTTTTTTTTTCGTTTCATAATAAGTTCAATATTTTAAATTAAAAAATGTCCAATACAAAGCATGGCAATATGACGTTTGCCACGTAGCAAGCACTCACACATACGACTAAATTTAGTTCTCTTTCTGGAAATTTTTTGAGTAAATTCTGTGTTTTGTCAGAAGCCACTTTGACGATTGCAAAAATACAGAAAATCAATCAATCGCTTATAGATATCCCCCAAACAAAACATTCAAGAAAGCAACAAAATG
Source organism: Philhelius pedissequus (assembly GCA_910595825.1). Classification (NCBI taxonomy): domain Eukaryota; kingdom Metazoa; phylum Arthropoda; class Insecta; order Diptera; family Syrphidae; genus Philhelius; species Philhelius pedissequus. Next base: position 242,900,044 of record OU343161.1, on the reverse strand, counting down.
TAAAACAATAAGCATTAAAACAAATACTTATTTAACTTTCTCTGGAAAACAATGGAAATCTTGTTATTGAAAAATGTATGCCACTAATAAATGTATCACCAAAAAATGTGTTTTTTATTCTGTTTGAATATTTAATTCATACTTAACCATTAAGGACGTATTCAAATATAACTATGAAAAATTAAACCTACCTATAATTTCCCTGTATAACGTCTTAAACTACTTAAATCATTTCTATCATTAAACACGTCCTTGGAAAGTAATATACTCTTCAATTCCACTAAAACACATAATTTTCTATTCTACCATGCTTATTAAATTACCATGTGCCTACAAACTAATCCACTTAATAAAAGGAATACAAGAATGTTGTTAAAGTCACTTGTGACTTTGGAAATTCATGAGGACAACTAACATCTGGATTGCTGTCGTCCTCTTTAAAACATTTTAATTACATTGTACACAGTACACCAAGCTAAAATTAGAAAGATTTTGTAAAACTATCCTCAACAAGTTTGAAACAGTTCCTGGGCGCACACCTTCACCATATAGAAATATCGGAATTTAAAGCTGAACTGAGGTCTTTTAATGGGTGTTTCAGTTCATTTTTGACGTTAATTTTGAAAAAAAAAACGTCAAGCTTCAAATAATAATGTATCTCAAAATTACGAGAAAACATTTATCAAATGATTTCTTACCAATCTTGGGGGTTATCGTGAATAAAAATTTCCCAAGAAATGTTTCTCTCATTCAAATATAGGCAACGTGAATGATGTTCAAAAGTTTCCCTCGGAATTTATTGTTATCGGGAATAAATTTTCCCTGGGAATTTTTTTGTTTGAGGGAAATTTATTCCGAGGAAGGAAACATTAAAATATTTCGCGGGGACCTAAATTCGCTGGGAAATTCCTGATAGGGCCCATTTATAAAACTTGAATTATGTTAGCTTATTCAACTCGTGAAATGAAATGACACATGAACGGCGATTGAATGATTATTTAATTTTAGCGTGAGCTTTCTACACGAGATTTTTCCGTGACAAAGTCAAGAAACACCCTGCACAGAAGTTTTATTGCATAAATAATTCGAACGTCTTTAAAATCGTAGTTAATCATTATTTCACGGGGAAGAAGTAGCATGAAAAATCGATAAAATGTTTAAATATTAAACGCAGAAAGGAGCATTCAATTTCGAGGTCGAAGTTGTTCTTCAAGGACATTTTGTAGTTTCGGTTCAAGACAAATTATATTGGGAAGCATGTATGTAATTATATACTTATAGTTACATATGTCATAAAGTCATCATAAATATTCATCAATAAATCAATATGCATTAATATGACATGCATATACATTTTTATATATAATTTGATATCTTGTGTTTGTATTTTCAATTTAAACATCTAAAAGGAAATGAATAATATATTTTTTTTAATTTACAGGCTTACGAAAAACGTTTCCCAACATGTCCACAAATGCCCGTGGTTCTAGACTGCCAATTGGTTAAGGATGAAATCTTCGACAATGGCGCCCGACGCACCTCTAGCCGTCGGTGTAAATTGGCCGTAGACGCTCCATACCTTTTCAAAAAAGTAATTGGTGTCGAAGTTGTATACTTTTTGCAAACGAATTTCTTGGACATGGCCAACAGAACACTGAGCATTGAAGCTGTCAATGAGAGTTTCTCATCGCGTATTGAAATTTTCGAACGGTGTCGATACTATGCACATCCGGAAAATCCGGATTGGACTTGTTTCGATCAAACAGCAACTTTGGACATTAAGAATTTTTTTGGATTTGAAAATTCAATGGAGAAAATGGGAATGAAGCAATACACACAGACAACATTAAAAGGCAAAGAAATTATTGAGTATTTTATTGAGGAATTGAAAAACGAAGGAATTACACATGTCGATCGCTGGCAACCACCTCTCGATGCACCTGCATCTCCAATATCAAAAGAACCAACATCACCGGTTAATCATGAAATAATGCTAGATGGAGATTTTATTGCGAAATATCTCGGTCAATTGTCACCAATGCAGGAGTCGAAGCTGCTGGAATTTAGAAAATTGGTGGCAGATATCGAAGGAATTGAGAAGATACCAAGCTATCAGACTTTGTTACGGTTTCTAAGTGCACGCGATTTTCATGTTGAAAAAGCCCTTAATTCCATTAAGGATTCACTGAAATGGCGTGCTGACAATAATATTGACAACTTGTCCAAGGAATATAAAGTTCCATCGGTAGTTGTGAATCATTTTCCTGGAGGATGGCACCATCGGGACAATAGTGGCCGTCCAATTTATATTCTTCGACTTGGTCATATGGACGTCAAAGGCCTTCTTAAATCAATCGGAGTCGAAGGACTTTTAAAGCTGGTAATTATATTTTTTTTTAATTCGAAGATAATTTTAATTTAATAAAAAAAAAAACATTTTATTTTTAGTCAATTCACATTTGCGAACAGGGAATCAAAAAAATAAACGATTCTGCCAAGAAATTGGGAAAACCTGTTTTAAGCTGGTGTCTTTTGGTCGATCTAGAAGGATTATCAATGCGTCACCTGTGGCAGCCGGGCTTGAAAGCTCTTCTAAAAATTATCGAAACTGTCGAACAGCACTATCCCGAGACTATGGGAAGGGTGTTGGTTGTGCGTGCCCCACGTGTATTCCCAATTGCGTGGACAATCGTTAGTGCATTTATCGGTAGGTCTAAACAACGACTTTCAAAAATTGTGATTAATGTTTTTTTTTCCCTAGATGAAAACACTCGTTCGAAATTCCTTTTCTATGGGGGTCCGGACTGTATTCATATGAAAGACGGTTTAGAACAATATCTTGAGTCTGACATTATACCAGACTTCTTGGGTGGACCTTGTAAGGTAAGTTTCAACAATTTTTCAATAAATTCAAATCTTGACGTTGACGATAAAGAAGGATTAATCTGAATTTCCCAAAAATTTTAATTAATAGTCATACAAAACACCATCGAATTCGGAAAAAGTTGATCAGAAGTATTTTAAGCTATGCTATTTAGCTGTTTGTGATTGTGTAAGAATAGTGAATTCGAGTTGAGTTCTTGAATAAATCTATTACATACTTGTGTTTGTAGTTTTATGTGTCCACACATGCTTCTAAAAACAAATATATAAAAATCTTTAAAAATCAATTTTGAAATAAACATTTTAGAGAAATGTTATTTTTTCGACAAAGTTGGAAGTGCACTTTTATATTTCATTCAATTCATTCAAATTTACAGTAGTGACACAGGAAAATCCACCTCATTTAGTTCCGATTAAAAATTCGAATAGAAAAAAAACAGACAACCCTTAAGGCACACAAGTAAGTAGGGTTTGCCAGGAAATCTCAAAGATTTCTATCTGACATACATATATTAAAGTAGCTTTCCCAACACAATTCTCTACATCTAATCTACGGTGATCGTTTTGTAAACCTTTAACCAAATCATTATTCTTATCACATTTCCATCACAATTTGATGCTATGCTATAATTCCATGATTAGATGCAGAAAACGCACAAATAGTTACGTGTCCTGTTTCTACTGTTTGTTCTGTCGCTTAACCACACCACTTGTTTTCGTCTCCCTTGCAAAATACAAAAAAAAATTACACGTAACAAGTAGAGTCTTCTTGCATACCAAAATAATTCTTGTTTTTCCTTACAGACACTTATACATGAAGGTGGACTAATTCCGAAAACTCTGTACAAAATGAACAGCGAAGAAGAAGAAGCCCAAGTGGATGGAACTATACACCATGAACACCAGAATCTCTACAAAGCCGTCGAACTTAAAGCTGGATATATTCATGAAGTTGTTATTAAGAATACAGATCCTAAAAGTGTCTTGACTTGGGATTTTGATGTAATGCGTAGTGATTTGCATTTTACTCTCTATAGAACAACGAAAGAATTGCCTAAGAAAAATGGTAAGGCAATTATTTTAATTTGTTATTTTTTTATAATTGAATTTTTCATTTGTTTTTTAAAAATTTACAGACACTTCATCATCATTTTTTGATATTTCTGGTTTTGTGGAAGGTGAAAACTATTTTAGAGAAGAACCAACTACAGTTTGTCACCACAAAGAAAGTGTTCAGGTAAGTTGTTTTTTATTGTGTTTGAAGACTTAAATTCCACACGGTGATTAATTCTCCATTGAAAAATCCTGCGATATCAAAATTCAATAAGTTCACCAAGCTGACAATTAGTGTTTTCAGAAAACAAATGAAATTAATTAAAAATTGGTGTTAAATAATAATGAAGATTCTTCTAATAGTGAAGTCTCATGATAAAGCCGTTATAAGAATAGGTATCAAAAATAAAAGACTCACATATGTGGGACACAATTGATCGATCAGGGAATGATTCGTTAGAACTAGTTTTTTTGTATAAAGGAACTTAACACTTAACCTGTCGAGCGAAATTAGTTTGCTGATTCAAAATAGCATTTAACAGCCTTTAGTCCAAAAAATTTCGCGTTTCGTCCCGGCAATCTCACTTGGACTCATGAGTTTACTAGTGAGGGCCTTTCAATACGCAATTTTGTTATTTTGAATCAATAATTCAACAAGTCCGATTACTAATATGCTAAGCCTTCTACTTGGCTGATTAATTCAGTGGTATATAGAATTCGTATTATAAAAAAATTCCTAAAATTACTTAGCTCTCGGATTTTGAAATTTCTATGAATTTAGAAATTAAAGCCGTTAATAGGTCGATCAAATAGAGGACAACCATTTACCATTGACTCGGAATGAGACCAGAAAATAGATCACAAATGGTTATGGTTATTTAATTATTATGTATTGATAAAATAAAATTTTTCTCATAAGGTGGTCCAAGAAATTTGATGTTTAAATCAGTCTCTTTGTGAATAGCTAAAAATGACTATGTATGATTTGGTAGTTTTTTTTTTTACAAAAAACGTAAAGTCGTTTTTCGCCTTAAGAGCTGTTAAATAATATTTAAATAAAATTATAATATATTTATAATTATCATTCTTATTTTTACAGGGCTCCCACGTACTAACTCATACCGACACATACATACTGCATTGGTTTAGTCCGACAACCGGTGCCGATGGTCCTGCACAACTAAATTATTTCTATGAAATCCTTAGCTCAGCCAATTACAAGGGATCAATGACAAGTCTTCAATCTGGATTCTCTTCATCGAGTGCAGCTAGTTCGTGTCAGTCTCGATGATATGAAGAAGAACAATGCCATGCTTTGACACCAACAATGCCGCCGCATTCTAATAATCAATATTGGCTGAGTTAAAGAAAAATTTTCATATGTATTTTGATAATTTGTTTCGCAAATTAAATTATAATTTAAAATAATAGTTTAAATGAAAAAAAGAAAACATAAAATATTTTTCTTCACCTTTCTGTGTTATAATTATTACAATTTTTTTTTTGGCAGGAATCAATCATATTGTTTACTTTTATTGAGTAAAAAAAAATATTTATTTATACATGTATCTATAAAAAAAAATAAGATGAAATCAATTGACTTTAGAAAAATATTTATATGATTTATTTATATTCAAAATTAAAACAACGGACTATACAATAACGAAAGAGTATGTATATGTATTTATGAGATTAAACAAAAAAAAAATTATTGTTGTAGAAGTTGAAAAAAAGACACATTTAAATTGAAATTCTTCAGAGAAAATATATACATACATACATAAATGAGATCTATTTATACTATATTTAGATTTAAAACGATAAACAATAATATAGAAAAAAATCATTTATCAATCACTCAAACTGATTTAAATATTTAAGTAGAAAATGTTATTAAATTAAGAAGTAGGATTTAATTTTATTCAAAATAAAGAAAACAAAAAAGAACATCCTTTTTTTATTATTTCATTAATCATTATGTTTAGAAGGTTTTTTGTTAACAACTTGGTTATTTTTCTTTTTGTTTTTTTAAGCAAGTACATTTTGTTTGTGTTCACAAAAATTAAAAAAACGGGTGAAACATAAACCTTAAAGGTTATGAAATTTACGCTTATTGCTTTATGTTAATAGGGACTCCTGGGAAAGGTTTTGTCAAGTCAAGAGATTAAACGGTATTCATTTTATTCAAACAAAGATACTAAATTTAGTTTTGGTTAAAAGTGCATGTGCTCTATAACTTCATTGAGAATTCTATACATAAATAGAAGAATGATATAGCTGTGCAAGCCTTTCAAAAATAAATGTGTCGTATCGGCACTTAAAAGTGGTTAAACGAAACCAAGCGAGTTATATAGATTACCCTTCACTACGTTTCGTTCCCTTATGCATTCGGTAACGCTTAACTAAATGTGTTTGTTATAATTGAAATACTATGCTGATACATATTCATTTCATTTAATTTCTTGATGCCAATTTGGATAAATCGAAAAATTAATTTTCCTTCATTTATAAAAATTCCCATTCTGCTCGTAACCCCTTAACTTTGTTTAATTATAATCAAATGGCGTTTTAAGAAAAATTTTAGTCGATTTATCACAAGAATTCAATTACTTCGAATGAATAAGTATAAAACACCAACACTGCCTTGCACCAAACCATAGGACAATTAAATTAAATATAGAAAATGATATTTAAATAAATTACTTACATTCATAACTTTCTGCATGCTGGAATAGAACAGCTTTCATTCCAATTCGGTCCTGGGCACGCTGCATTCAGTGGTCCACGTCTAGCATTCACGAACGATGGATTTTTCTTTAATATTGAAGAGGTATATTCTTCCTGGAATCTGGGGGTCGTTCGCATGATATAAACGAGCTAATTGTCGACTGTGTTAACTTTAGAGTTCTAGGTTTCGTATATTATTCTCCATTTATCTCTTCATTTCTGTTCGCAGCCGTAAAACAGAACTGGCATATACTTCATCTTAGCTGGTAGACAGATTCGTTATCGTTTTTTAACAGCAGATACTAGGTCTTTAGGATCATTGCAATGTGTTTTCTGCAAAATCATGAGAACAATTTAAATGTATTCACATAAAATATTAGACCAGTTAAAAAATGAGATCTCAGCCATCTGATCTAAAGCAAAATAGACTTTTTCTCTACTTTTTGATGCAGATATTTTTTGTGAGATCTAATTTTTCTAAACTGGCAACATTACACAAAATAAAACAGATTTTACTGAGATATCGCTAAAATATTTACTAAATATAGTAAAATTATCGTGCAAATCGAATTTAAATCATTTTTCTTTAAGAACTTAAAAGTTTACCCGATCTTGTTTGTTGATGCTTTTTTTCTTTCCATTTTTTTTAATTTATTTTTTATCTTTTCTTAGAGTTATACATTTTTTTTCTATATTATTTTAATTTAATGTAATTTAGTACAAAAATAAATTACAAATTGAACTAAATTTAAATTACAAAAAAAAAATACACGAGCTCGCACTCATTTGCTTTTTTTTTTGTTCAAAAATAAGACATTGAAGATGAAAAAATAGAAAAAAGTATTGTAAAAAATTGTACTTACAATATTTTGTGAGCTACTTAGAAATAACCAAAGTTATAACAAAATAGATAAATTCAATAATAAGGTAAAAAAATAGTTAGGTACCTTATTTTCGATATGATCCTTAGTGTTGTATCCTGGTAACTTTATTAAAGTTGCCTCCAAAATATTCCTTTTTGATTTGCGTCTTTCCTGCTAAATGCTCAACTGATTTCTTTCGATGGTGGTTTGTATCGTGTAAGCTTCAATTGTTCAAAAAAAATTATTTGTATTTTTATTAAAAATTGCATAAATAATGTAGCTACAAATGTTAAGGGATATTAGTTTAATTTTTTGAATGGACTATCACTGTTTAAGGTCCGTTAAACTGCAGTTTATCAAAAAATAGTTTAAATTCGTTTCAAATTAAGATAAGGTTAGTAAAATGGTATAAATTGTTTTTAATTTATTTATTATTTGATGTATCTAAAACTAAAACAATTAAAAGCGACAAAACAATACGGGTTCAATTTAAACATTATGAATATTTTTTTTTTTTTTTTTGATATTTCAAGGCTTTTGTGTTTGATGTTCTAAAGGCTCTGTATACTAGCACATGTTTTAGTATAAGAAAAGCTTGAATGAGTGACGATTCGCGAGAAAGGGATTTTTTTTTATTAAACGCTTTTAAACTTTAAACACAAAAACGTAACTACCAATCAGAGATTGATAATTAGAATTGCAAATGCGAGTTGGAACTCAAATATGTATAAATCGAAACCAGAATGTGTTTTTAATACATTGTTTTTCGTATGCATATTCACATCATACATACAATGAAATTAATACTTTAAATTTATTTTGTTTAACTAAAAATATTATTAAGACTTGAAATCGCCTTTTAATCTAACAGATTATTAAATATTATCAATCGAATAAAGCTCTATGATTACATTTAAATTTTTTAGAAATAAACACAAATTGTTATTAATTTGATTAAAAATTATGTGCTCTAGTATTTAATATTTTAAGCGTTATCCCCATCCTACATGTCATTTAAAAGTTTCATTTTTGGCTAGATATACTATTGTATTAAGAGTTTCTAAAAAAACATAAATATAAAATGTAAAATTCCAAGAGCTAAGGTATTAGATAGTTATCTAAAACATATAAATCAACGCTTTAGTAGATTTTTTTATGAAGCTAAAAAAAAACAACGGTTGTTAAAAGAATAATAATAAATAATAAACACCTAGAATAAGATGATTTAAGTATAAATATTTTGCAAAAATATTTTGTGTAGTCATAAATTTGACAAAAGTCAATTAAACAAATAAAATCACATACATAAATACCTATACATATTTTTAACAAAATTGAATGTGTATGTACATATGTATACATATACATACATGCAAATATCTATGTATAATTTAAAAAAACTATACAATATAAATATTAGGTAGTGAAAATTTCATTAAAAAAAAATTGGTCACCAATACTGTCCATTAATCTTTACGGAAACATTTTTTTTGGAAAAACTCGAACAGAATATTTAATCAGAAAATATTTATCGAATAACGTAAAGCCTAAGGTATGCATTCAAGCGAAATGTAGTAGTAATAGTAAATAACTCTTTTCAACAATCATATCTAACCAAAACCTACGGTAAGATATATGTATTTTTTAAGAAATGTTTCACTTGGATTTTGATTTCTAAGGATTTATATGGATAAGTAGCTCAGATACTTAATATACCTATTGTATAAGAATTGAAACTAACTGTAAACTAGATATAAATTAAACAAACATTACTTGTCTACTTGTTACCTTTGCCATGTAAAATAAAGTTTAAAAAATGTACGAAGATATTCACATAATCATTTTAATTTATATTTGTTATTTATGTATAAGCGAGTTACATCCAGAAATCAAATAAGATTAGTGCTAAACTAAAAAAAAGCTTGAATAATGATAATTATAAATATTGTTTTTTTCTATTTAAAAAAAAAATAGATTCATAAGCAATTGAAATTGTGCAAAATAAAACTAATTAAAAAGCAGAAATCAATTTTGTTTTTTGTACTTACAATGAATTAACGCGTTTTATCATCGCTCGGTTTTTATTAATTTCATGTCTGATTCAATATTAATGAATTTTGTTTTGTCTGTTTCACCCAAAACATCGAATTTTACTACCTTACGAGGCGGGTCAATAAGTCCGTGAATTTTTGAATTTCTGACCTCTTTACTGAAACAGCAACACTGCTCCTGTCAACAGGCATCTGTCAGTTGACTCCTGTCAAAATTTAAGCTTGCTGCGTCAGTTAGTTTGTGTTTGACAGCTATTTTTATCAGACTACTTACTAATTTGAGGAGAAAATGGAAAAAAGTGAATTCCGTGTGCTTATTAAGCATTATTTCTTGCGAAAAAAACCATTACCGAGACCAAGGCTAAGCTTGATAAATACTATGGGGACTCTGCACCATCGATTTCAATGGTAAAAAAGTGGTTTACTGAATTTCGTTGTGGCCGTACAAGCACTGAAAATGCCGGACGTCCTGGACGCCCAGTTGAGGTCTCTACACCCGAAACAATCGAAAAAATTCACGATATGGTGTTGGCTGACCGAAGATTGAAAGTGCGAGAGATTGTGGAAGCCGTAGGGATCTCGCATGGCTCAGTGGTTTCAATTTTGAATGATCACTTGGGCATGAGAAAGCTTTCCGCAAGATGGGTGCCGCGTTTGCTCACAGTCGACCACAAACGCAATCGTGTAACAACTTCACAGGAAGTTTTGGCGTTGTTTAAACGCAATATGGAGGAGTTTTTGCGCTGTTTTGTAACCGTGGACGAAACATGGATCCATCACAACACACCAGAGACCAAACAACAGTCAAAACAGTGGGTTTCTAAGGGTGAATCGGCGCCAAAGAAGGCCAAGGTGGGTTTGTCAGCCAATAAAGTTATGGCGACTGTTTTTTGGAATGCACGCGGGATAATCCACATTGACTACCTTCAAAAGGGAAGAACAATCGATGGGGAATATTATGCCAACTTATTGGACCGATTCAATGACGATTTTAAAAAAAACCGACCTCATTTGGTCAGGAAAAAAATTCTTTTCCACCAAGAAAATGCAAGGGTGCACACATGTGCAGTTGCCATGGCAAAAATCCATGAATTGGGCTATGAATTGCTCCCTCATCCACCCTATTCTCCAGATTTGGCTCCGAGCGACTACTTCTTGTTCCCAAACCTGAAGAAATGGCTTGATGGAAAAAGATTTGACTCCAATGATGAAGTCATCTCGCAAACAAAGGCCTATTTTGAGGACCTCGACAAATCATTTTTTTTGGAAGGGATACAAAAATTGGAGAAGCGTTGGACAAAGTGTATAGAGCTCAAGGGAGACTACGTTGAAAAATAAAATTATTTATTTATCAAAAAATCTGTGTTTTATTCCAAAAGTCACGCCCTCGTATATTAAAAAATTTATGTAGCTAAATATTGACGCTATTAGTAGGTAGGTAGTCTAGTTATCCTTAGGAAGGCTTAAAACCTATGTATGAAAGTTTTCCTTGGTTCTTAGTATTGTGGATTTTAATTATGAAAATTAGGAAGATATAACTTACATACATACATAGATGGAACTTAGTTATACATACATACATACGTACATCATGCATGTATATAGAAAGTGAAGGTAGGTAGAGGTACCCATATAACTTTATATGATAGGTGGAAGGTACATAATATTCAATTGATTTTTAAATGTATGGCTGGCTAGGCCACCTACATATAAAATTCGTAAAATTAAATATAATTAGGTAGAAATAAATGGATAATACACATGATGAAATATTTTTAAATACCTTAGTTATTATTGTTTAAAGGGAAAAAAATTCCCATTTGAACTATCAAATATGAATATATCAATAAAAAAATCAAAAATCGTTGCAGCAGTTAAAAAAATAATTTTTTAAGTCTAAAATTTGTAATATATGCGCAAATTCCTAAACGCAAATCTTTCGCATAATATGTTAAGCAAACTGTCCCTAAACGCAAACAGAAACTTCTCTGCTAAGCACACTTTTTCTTGCGCAAACTTCCTTGCAATTGTGCAAGTTTTAAACTTGTATTTCGCGTTAACTTGCTTTTTAATTTTTATCGGGTTCATGCATTTGCTTAGCATGAGGCTTGCTTGCGTTTAGGAATGTGGCCTATTTTTTTTTAATTAAAAAACAGTAAAATTTATTTTTTTTCTTGTTAGTTGCATTTTCAAAGAATTAATATTCTCATTGTTCCAACATTTAAATACATATAGAGATTCCAAACAACAACAGTTCTTTGAACATGCTGTAGGCCTTTGGCCTACTATTCAATTTTTCTTTTCTATTCTGTTTGTTTTTATCTCTATCTTATGAAAACATAATGTAAAATTATCTTTTAATAAATAGTAATTTATGTGACCTTATGTAATTCTTAAAAATGTTTGAATCGATTAATGGGCTAAAGGTCGGAAAGAATTAATGCTGTTGTTAGATTTCGTGCGACGTTTCAAACATGGTTATGCTCATCATCAGGCCTTTATTTCACATAACAAATAAAAATAAAATAATAAACAGAAAGTGTATTACAAATTTTGTAAGAAAATTAACAAAGAAACTTACAAAAAAAAACAAATATATCAAAAAATACTGCGCCGCATTCAAACACTTTTTGGTTTTTAAACTAAAAATAATAATATTGAATTAAATAACTGTCAGTAATATGAAAATTTTGTAAAATTTTTTAAATACAAATTACTGACAGTTATTTAATAAAATATTATTATTTTTAGTTTAAAAACCAAAAAGTGTTGGAATGCGCAGTATTTTTTGATATATTTGTTTTTTTTTTTTTTGTAAGTTTATTTGTTAATTTTCTTACAAAATTTCTGTTTGTTATTTTATTTTTATTTGTTATGCGAAATAAAGGCCTGATGATGAGCATAACCATGCTTGAAACGTCGCACGAAATCTACCAACAACATTATTCTTTCAGACCTTCAGCCCACTAATCGATTCAAACATTTTTAAAATGTTTAATATTTAATAATTTTCAATTTTCTTTGTTTAAACTCATTATTTAATTAAATAACCTACAATGGTCTAAGAATTATGTAAAAGACATTGTTTTAAAATACTTAGGTTAAAAATAAATAAATACAAAAAAAAATACAAAAAAATCGTTTTTGAAACTAAGGTTCCTTACACATTTTTATAAGCTCTCCATTTGGGAAAACTATATCAAAATATGTATGTATGTTTGAAAATTTACACTTTTACACTTTTTGCAAAAAAAATAAGTTTTTTTTTTAACGAAATTTTGCTTTTCCAAAGCACCAACACTAAATGCGAGAGATTTGAACTGAAATGAATAAAATGCAAAATTTCGCATTTTTGTATATAATGTAATGTAAGTACATATATTTAACGTTTAATAATTACTACCTATAAAATAAAATTGCAAGTTGTATGATTTTTCCCCAAAATTAATTTTAAGGGCTCCTATTTAAAGTCGATTTTACTAATTCGTGTTCAATAAAAGTCGCGACGATTTGAAATAATCGTTTCCCTTCAACGATGACGGAGTATAGGCAAGACGACGCAATATAGGCTGTTTTCGGAAACAATCATCTACGCCAACAATTCTTAAATGTAAATTGTAAGTCGTTTGTTTAAAAGTGGAATTAGGAATTTATTTCCACACTTAAAATGTGACCAGCAAATAATAGGTCATTTAAGATGAGAAAGCCACAACAATCTGCCGTTTTTGAAAACATCAACAACGGGATAAAATCTTGTATAAATATGTATGTCAAATGTACTTGCGCGTCATAGTGAATGTAAAAATTTTTCAATCCCACGATTTCCATTTGACTTGCATGTAAAATTGGTTTTGATTAAAGGTTTTCGAAAGCGGCATTAGACACATATTCTGGAAGCCAAAAGCTTCAACAATAGAATACGGAGAGGCCGTGGAACTACATTACCCACAACTTTTAAGCCGTGAAGCGTCTCCAATTGAAGATAGAAGTGGTTTTAAGAAGGTAACGAGGCAACATTATATAAACATTTAAAAAAAATATGTATGTACATACATATGTATATGTATTTCGAAAATAAATTCGAAAGAAATTAAATTTACTCGCATTGCCAGAATACTCTTATTGCATATACCTACATATAATCTTAAACCCAAGCATTACAAAGCACAATATTTGCATTTGGCATATTTAGATCAGATTGCCATTTCGATTTTTACAAAATTCACAACTTCGCAATTTCAACCATTCACTGCTATCAGAAATTCCATCGTATCCGAGGCTTGCTCTGAATCAAAATTCATCGTAGTGACTTCATTTCGAATGGATCCTGCTATACATTTTTTTTTCGGAAATCCTGAAACATACCGAATACGATGGAATTCGTAAATAATTTAATACTTCGAAATTTTGTTGCCTACCATTTCCTGGAAAAAAAATGTATAAACTAACAGCAAAATTCCCCTGGAAAATGTATTTCCAATCCCAATCATTTCAGAGGCACATTTTCTGCCATCATTCACGTTCCCTACATCTTTCAGAAGAGGGACAATTTCCATGGAACGGGTTGGGTACGAAATCCCGGATTCAAAAATCCCGAATGCCATAATCCCAAATGCCAAAATCCCGAATGGCTTAGTACTAAGCAATTCGAGATTCTAGCTTTCAGAATGTACATTTTTGTATTTTGTTCTCTTTGAATTTCGAATTATTTAAATAATTTATTTGAAAAATAATAGAAAAAGATCTATAAATTCTAAAGATGGGTTGCATATTGAAGGTTGATTTTTTGAAAAACATAGCCATAAACACTGTTCTTTCTTAGAAAAAAGCGTAAAGTTTAAATCGTATTTTTGCTTTGCTTTTTTAAACTATCTTTTTTTTTTAATTCATGTGAAAAAAAGTGAAATGTTCTTTTATTGAATTTTTACGTTTATTTTTGTTTCGTTTATCGTTCTTTTAAGAACGAAAATGATTCTCGAAGAGATATATTCACGCCATACAAAAAATGTATTTCTTTAAGAGCACTACTCAAGTAGTACTAAAAAGTATTAAAATAGTATTGAAATCCGGGATTCAATCCCGAATGTGTTCGGGATTTTGACATTCTGGATTATGGAATTCGGGATTCCCAATTTTGGCTATTCGGGATTATATACCCTTCCACCATGGAACTTATTATCCCTATCGGAAACCTCCCAGGGTATTTCGTTTCCTACGGAATATTTTATTCCCTCGAAATTTTTCCTGCGATAATAAATCGCCCACGGAATAAATTTCCCTCGAACAAAAAATTGTATGAAATAACAGCAAAATTCCCTGGGAAAGCTATGGTATCGGGAATAAACTTTCCCAGGGAATTTAGCCTTTCATATGTTTTTAGTTCGAGGTAAATTTCCCTTCCGTGGGAGATTGAATATTGGGGGAAAAATCTCGAGGACATAAAATATTTCGTGGGAAACGTAGGTCCCTGGGAGTTTCTTGATAGGGCCCATTATTCACGATAACCCCTATTAACAGGCCATAAATAACGCAAGTCTAAAATGAGCATCAGATTAAACAATCATCGTTTCGAAAATTGCCTTGCCTGTTTATTTATAAGATCGAACGATTGTTTTAGTGAAGTACTTGATGTGGGCGAAGTTTGCCTAAGTGAGATGTTCGAAAACATCAAAAGCTATACTCAATAAAAAATATTCCAGGGAATGGCTACCTCCTACGAACATTGTGATTGGTGAATGATGGTCGAGTCTCCCTGGGAATTGGTATCCTTAAGATTTTCCAAGGGTTTTTGGTAGTCAAAAATTAAATATTCCAGTGGATATTCAAGGCAGGCAGACAAAATTAAGAAGATAAATATGAGAAGCATGTATCAGATTCCCGATATGAAATCTTAGGCAAATTGTTAAACGAAAATTGTGTGCATAATGTGCTAAACAAACTGTCCCTAAACGCAAACAGAAAAATCTCTGCTAAGCACACTGTCCCAAAACACAGTTCATCCTTTTTTCTTGAGCAAACTTCAAAGCAATTGTGAAAGTTTTAAATTTGTGTTGCGAACTTCACTTGCTTTTCACTTTTTATCGGGTTCGTGCAATTGCTTAGCATGAGACTTGCTTTGCAAATCTTGCGTTTAGGAATTTGGCCCTTGACCGTCTGATTTATGAAATTTTTTAGTTATTTATTTATGATTCCTTATTTAAGATCTGTTGTATAACTCCTCCTAAAATGAGGATTTGCCGGTGACTTTTTGAAAACGGCCATAATTACCTTCTGTGGTTACTGAATCCCAATTAAATTCCTCGCATTCTTAACTCGCTCGTCTTTGCTGCAACTTTTAAACTCTAAACAAATACGCAGAATTTATTCAACGTATGCGGTTGTATTCGAAGTTTACTGTTACTCGGAAAAAAAAAAAAAAAAAACGATTCGATATGTAATAAGATAGATACGCCAGCCATCCTTGCAGCTTCATTTGATTCAAAGTTCTGAAGAGTATATTTAAGCATTTATTATATAAAAAAAAAGTAAATTCTAAACTATCCTATATCCTACAATTCTAACCAGAAAGTTAGTTAACAAAAAAAAAAAAAAAAAAAAAAAAAGAACACAATTATAAATATTCTAGTGTCAAATCCTTGTCCGAATTTGTCATTTCATTTTTTTTTATTTTCTTGTGTTAATTTTAGAATAAGTGATAAAAATTCTAAAGAGCTTCCACTCAAACTACTCCCGCTCACTTAAGCCTCAGCCTCGGACTTGAGCTTGGCAACGTAAGAAGCCTTGTGATCAGCGATCTTTACCTTTCGTTGCTCGTTGGTGAGTTTCTTGGCATTCCATCTCTTCTTGGTGATGCCGCTCTTCTGGGCCTTCTTCTTGTGGGTAGGATCAGCGCGGATAGCAGAGTGGGCTTTTTTGTAGATTTCTTCAAGCTGTAAATAAGAGATTTTTGATGATTGCTTCTTCATAGAAACTTTTAAATAATTAAAAATGTTTGGCGCGATAACAGGAAGCCTGAAGGATTAATCCAACAAACATCGAACATATAAGGCCATGTTGATGTGGTCCCCATTCGGCACAACCAGTCTCAGGGTGGAGATCTTGGCTGTAATTTATTAGAGGACGTCTGCTTCTACTAGTATCTAATTAAAATAATAAAAACAAACACTTACGTCGTCAGCACGGATACCCAAATTGATGTATCGGCTGAATTGGCGTTTGAATCCTTCTTCATCTTCTTCCTCCAAGGTGCGCATGTAATCGGCAACGTGTTGGCCGAAAATGTGGGCACGGTGGATGTCAGCGTTGAAACTCTTAGTTTCAGCCGAGTAACCAGGGAAACGCTTGACCGAATGGGGAATGTTCAAACCACCATCGACGGCTCCCTTCATGGCACCGAAAACACGGGCACCAGTGGTGGTACGGCTAAGACCGACATCCAAGTAACAACGGAAAGCTCCTGGACCGTCGTCCACGGGTTCAACGTTGTACTCCTCGCCGGTGACTTCAGTGCAACCACCATACAGCGATTCCAAGCCCAATTTGTTAAGGATACGGCGAGCTACTAACAATCCAGTGCAATAGGCCGCAGCATAATTGGTCAAACCAACCTGAGAATGAGTAAAATTTTTTATCAAGGTTCCGAGAAGCACAAGACTCCACTCATTTACCTTAACTCCGTAATTTGGCAACTCATGTGAGTATGCAGCGCAGACAACGCGATCTCCCTCGATCCTGGCGTAGGCAATCTGGACAGTGATGTCCTTGTTGCTGAGACGTACAATCAGACGATACTTGGGAGTGTTGTATTTGTTTTTATCCTGGAAGATCAAACGTTTACGGGCATAGTAATCAGTTTTACCTTCACGACGCCTGCGGAACTTGACTTGATAACGCTTGAAGTATTGTTTATTTTTTACAACTTTTACGAAACCCTGAAACAAAAAAGATTTTAAATTAGTACGAAAAAAAAACTGGGAACGATTTCCATCATTCAACGAAACAAAAAACAATCACATAAATTCACGAACATCATTTAGTTTTTCCATTCACCAAAATCATATTCATATTTTATGAATATTTCTCTTCTAATTTGTGGATAAATTTTCAATAATTTACTAACCATTTTCACTTATTTTAAAAAGTAAAACACCAACGTTAGAAAATCGCGATGTTCCACACGTAGGTGAAAAAAGAAAAGAAAGAGAGAGCCGGTGTTTAGAGCGGAAGCTAATGAACGATACTCGAATTTTACTGAAAGTGTGGCACATGAAATGCAACTATCTTCAAGTGGTATCTAGGTACTTTCGTTAGGTCCCGTCCGCACTAGAAATATTTTGTATTGTGTATTGATCCTTGTTTACATTGGGACTCATGTTGATATGAATATTTAAATCTCAGCAAAATACAAATTTATTTATTTTCCTTTTGTTGTTCGGTGATTTATCATGTTTTAACAATTGTGAGTGAAATAATGGGTTATGCGGCAGTCATTAACTTAATAATATAGTCCGCAATTACGTTTTGTATGCGAAATATTATATTTCAACTGTAGGGCATAATATAACAATCTTTCCAACGATCTTATTCAAAAATTTATGAAGAATTCTGCTGATGTTTAGTAAAAAAAAGTAGAAGTAAGAGTAGTGAAAGAAATCTCCCTGGTCAACGATTTGAATAGATTTTTCACATTTTCGTAAAGGTTTTGTCTTTTACATTTTATTTCAATTTGAATTGTATTGTTGTGGGTATTAAGATATTCGATAGAAAGTCAAAAGATTTAATACAAAAATCTAATATATTTACCTATATCAGAAAAATGAGATTGTGTTTAATCTTCGACACCTTGATTATAACTACTACTCGTTTCCCAGTTTTCGTTTTTCGTGTTAAAAACAAGTGACAAGTAAAGAGTTGCGAGTATTGAGAAGTGAAAAACAAGTAAAGAGGAGCGGGTACCGGGTACCGAGTCATGAGTAGCGAGTAGCATTAGAATTTAAAAAATCAGTTTTAAAATGGGAGTAGACTCTAAAAATGAGTTTTGAAATGAGAATAGACTTTTTGATAATTTTAAATGACAAAAAGTTACTTTAACGGTAAAAATTCGTCTAATTTTAAAAACAGCAAAACGCTTTTTTAGAGCATACTTTTTCCATTTTACGTTCGACATTTCAAACAAAATTTAAAGAAAAATGTTTTCTGATGAAGATTTTAATATTTTTGAAAATGTTGATCTTTTTTAAATGACCAAAATATGGTTTATATGGGTTTATTTTACTATTTTAGGAGTAATTCCAGACATTCGCTACAGCCAACATATAACGGCGTTAATTTGACAGGGGTTAACAAAAGATAACTTTGTCCAAGCGAGACGAATAATATCTCCGCTTTTCTTACTCCACTTAATCGTAGGGGAGTTCGCTGAACAATAAGAAACGGCACAAAGAAGAATATCTGCGATTTTTTCAATCGCAGTACTTTAAAATCTCAATACAAATTAGAAAGTGTAATAGCAGTCTAATCGGGTTCGGTTTTACGGTAATGGTTCGTGTATTTACTTGGTACATTTTTAGTGTGGTTGAGGTATTTGATAATGGATGTTTTAAAAGGTAAAAAAGTCCATCCCAAATTCACGAACCTTTCGAAAAAAATCCCTTATCGTATTCCCCAACCATTTTAAAAAATCGAGGAAGTGAAAATGCTAAATCCATTATCAAATTCCCCAACCATTTTATACAAAATGGCGCTTGCGCTACTTTCGTAACGAATTTTTCAATTATACCCCTGTCCAAAGTGCTTAGATGTTAACACATCAAAAAGTATTCAACAATTACACACACAAATACAAACGATTTTCGTCGGATTATTTGTTAAAATAAACATGTTGGGAGAAGCAATTTTTAGGATTATGGCTTTCCAGTTTTTGTAGTGAATAGACGAGATATGCAACTAAATAGAAATAGCCCTATTAATAAAAAATGGTTATTCCATCTTTAATCCATGACTTTCTTCTATTTCTATGGTGTAGTACATCAAATAGAAGTTCTGCGGATTAACATTTTCAGTTAGTAAAAAACCGAAAATTCATGAACAAATTCTACAAAACTGTGAAACGGGTAAGCTTAGATAATGTGCGTTTTTTGCAAACCCCGGGATAATTGTTTGTAAAAAACGACTACGGGGTTTGGTGAGAAAGCTTTGCAGCAGTTTTCCTTTTGAAAGAATGAAAATAATGAATAAGAATTTGGTAGCACGGGTTTTATCCAAGAGCTAAGCCCCGAAAATTCTCTGGGCTTAAGCTAAGCACTCCCGGGGATTAGTTGTTGTTGGATTTAGCATGCAAATTGTAATCCCACTCATCGTTTTTTTCGTAAAATTTTCCCGGGGCTTAGAAAAAAACACGCCTATAGCCGTGTTTTATTGGGAAATTTATCCGCCGTAAGTTTATCCCTCGTAGCATTTTACATACAATTCGCTACGGTCGATAAAAAGGTAAAGTAGAAGCTACGGTGGATGGCTGGTTGACGATCAGTCGAGTCTCGATTCTGATTTTGTTAGTTTTGTTGGTACGATTGATAATTGAATTCAATCTCGATGGATGTGTTCATGGAGTGTTATAATTATTAATTTCATTCGTAAGACACATCGATCTTCTTGATTCTTTTTTTTTTAATAGTTGGCCAGTTTATATTTCTCAAATCTTAGTTAACTCCATTTTTTAATAAATTATAAGCTGTTCTTCTGAAAAGTTTCTGACTTTTACTATTAAAAACTGTATTCCTTGCTCGTACTTTTCTTAAGTACGTCTAAAATTGCACCTATATCTGCAATTTTGCATACCCCTAATGTCAATTAATCAATTTTAACAAATTTTGATATATATTTTGAAAAAGAATCCAATATCGAATGAATTCCGTTTTTCTTTTATTTTTGACTAACTTAAGACCAATATTCGTTTTGTGTTTAATTTTTATTGATAGTTATAAATAAACGGAGTTTGGTGAAAAAAAATCATCTTTTTATTTAGATATACAAAAAAGCAGTTTGAGAAGACAAACCGCATTGGGTGGAACTGCACTATAGAGGAACTGCTCGACATTGCGGCGCAAAATATTTATTCGTTTGAAATTCTATGGGCTATAAGGCTAGGCGCGCACATATGCAACTTTCAGTTTTGCAACAGTTCTGTTGCTAAAGTGAATACCATGGACTTATATGAGAGTGCGCGCATGCAGTCCGCGATTCGAGCAACTTAAAAGTTCTTCAGTTTGTATTACACCAAACTATAATGTAACTGCGCGCACATTAAAGCAAAATATTGTATGTGTCTTGGTTTATCTCGTTGATTTATTTTAAGTTGATTATGTGCGAGATCATCGTTCAACTATTGATTAAACTATTTCGTTTCGGAAAAAATGCATGTGCGCGCCTAGCCTTAACGCACTGAATAACTGAACTTCACAAAATATGCTTTTTCTACACTGTTTAATGGACGTTGGCCATGGACTATATTCGCAAGACTACATGGACATGGACTAGGCGTACATTTTTGTGATCCCATTGTTTTTTTTCTGGACATGTGCATGGAAATGGCAAACCAAATGTTAACTATTTGTTCCTTACTCCGCGTATGTTACGTGCAGTCTGATGAGTGAATATTGAATTGAAAGCAAAACATACTCAGAAAATAAATTTGTAAATTGACTTGAAAAATAAAACTATAGCTATCGATCTACTCAGAAAATAAATAAGAGCATGAAATATAAAGGGGAAATGTAAGGGGAGTGAACAATATAAACTACGTTGTAGTGTGCGTTGAAAACCAAGAAACGTTAAAAGGAAACAAGCAAATCTCCGGCAATTTTGTTTTCTCGTGTGAAAGGCATAGACGATTTTTAAAGCAATACAAAAGTTGTCCTGTGTAAAAAGAGACTTGACCAAAGTCTATGAACAAACCCATTCACTTATCATTTCCTTTCTATTGGTGCAAAATGAATGTTCGAACTTAAAATTACAAATGGAGATAAAATGAAATAAGAAATAGGTTTGAAACATAAATTAAATATTGGTACGTTTTTCTACTTTCTATTTTATATGAATAAAAGCTAATTATTGTTCATAATTTTGATATTTACTTAATTTTACTTTGCAAAAGACTCTTTCATTACTTGTGACTGTTGTGCAGGGGTACCATTTTTACAAAAATAAAAAAGCTACGGTCCATGGTACGGTCGATGCGTTTTTTTGGGCATTACTTACGGTACTATGGATAGATTCCCAATAAAACACAGCTTATATTTGCCCCTTTTCTGAAAATTGGCAGTAGGTATTTGCCCTTAAAACGACTTCGAATACGAGATTCGAGTATCGCTTGTATAAGTTGTCATTTGATTATTTTTTGACACATCCTTCCTGTCAAAATTTACAAACGTCCACAAAAGAAAAAAATATATTTTTCTTGAAATCTTATTGCAAAATTTATCAAAAGGAAATAAACAAGTTTACTTATTGAAATGTTCCAATAACTATTTTTCAGTTTTAATAATTAAAATTAAACACATATTTTCCCTCCGACAATGGGAAACGATACAAGCAAACTAAAAGGTTTAGTTATCGATAAACATGCCATCGAAACCAACGATTTCTGGTCTCTGTACAATGCCGAGGTCCCACAGGACTCAGAAGCCTTACGCATGGTTTCCATATTCCAAGGAGAACCTGTTGTCAATGGTCAAGTTTGGATAAGTCAAGGACCTATGGAACGAGCAGTTAAGGTGAGTCAATGAATGGCATGAATGACACAATTCCAAATCAACGTATGTCTTTTATCAACAGAATCTTATGATTTACCGACATCCTTATATATTGAGATACATCACCTCCTGGGAGCAAGGATCACACAAGCATCTCGCTACAGAATGTGTTCAACCACTTTCTATTGCCCTGCCAACGCTTACAGATATACAAGTCTGTCTAGGTCTTCGAAATGTGCTGTGTAGTTTAATATTCCTTGTCGAGCAGGTATGTGGGCTTTTGTAGTACAAATGGACATTTTATAGTAATTCTCGATTTTTAGGCCCAAGCCCGCCATTTGAATATTGCCATTTCATCAATTTATATCAACGCTGAAGGGTCTTGGCGCCTTGGCGGTTTCGAATATGTATGGAAAGCAAAAGAAGTCACTAAAACCCTTTTGGATTTGGCAAATGCCTATCGCTACAAAGGAGCCATTGACGAAAATGAAAACAAAACCTCTGGAGATTGCATCGAACAGTACGCCTTTGCTGTTCTCTGTGAGGAAATTCTCAAAAAGTGCTCCTCACCGGACACACCTTACGTCGCAGACTTCCGCGAATACTGTGCGACTCATTTGCGCCATCAAAACATCGCGATGCGACCAAAACTGTCGGCTGTCCTCCTCCATCCGTATTTCAATCATGAATTTGTTTTGATTCATTCATTTCTAATGGAACTTCCACTGAAGAACCCCCAAGAAAAACAAGACTTCTTTACAGGTTTGATAGATCGTTTGAGATATTTCGACGAGAATGTTGTTGGATCACAAATTGGCAGTCTTCTGCTTTCACGAATGGTTCTTCTCGACACCACTGCCCAGCTGTGTGTCACCCCATACGTCTTGAAGACTAAATCGGAACTCTCAGCTGCCCTATTCGCCAATGCCACCTATATAAAATTCATCATTCCGAGAATTAAAGAGATCTTTTGCGTCCGCGACGCCCAGATCCGACTGATATTGTTAGAATACTTCAGCGAATACGTAAAACTAATCAGCAAAGAGGAATTGCAAGACCAAATTCTGCCAAATCTTCTGCTTGGCATCAAGGACACCAATGACATTCTTGTTGCTAAAACTTTGCGCTGTTTGGCTGACCTGGTTCCACTTCTGGGTTCGGATAAGGTTATTGGAGGCAATCGAGCGAGGCTCTTCGCCGATGGACGACCCCAAGCGCTACCCGACAGCACTATTCACTGGGTTGAACCGCGTTCCATCACTCCTGTGATGAGTGGTGGGGAATATATGGTATCAGGGAGCCCATTGCCAGACAATGTGGACGTAAGCGGTAGTTACAATTCATTGGGCGAAGTAAATGGCGTGGTCATGCCACAACGCCTAAGTCCTGATGGCGGAGAAGATGTCCACAATGGAACCGATGGTGAAATAGACGAAGATGCTTGGAGCGATTGGGAGAACGAAGAGAGACAAGAAGCTGCCCCAGCATCCGTTGCCATTGAAAACCTTATCATAGAACCACTACCTCCTGCTACCTCATCGACGTCGGTCGTCCAATCACCTCGAATATCCCTAACAGACTCCTTCAAGACCTCATCCTCAAACTCTGTAGTGGCTACACCAAAGATAATCGACGACATCAGTGAATTGGACATTAAGGTGCAAAAGTTGCCCGGCAGCGCCAATCAGGACATTGACTTTTTCAAAGACATGGAACCTGTTATTCAAAGAAGCACAACCACAATCATTCCTGAAATATTGTCTAACACCACAAGTCCTGATGAAAAACTACCATCGCCCAAGAAATCAATAATTTGCGTTGAAGATGTGAAGGTTGATTGCAGTAGATTTGAATTTAAAGCACCTGAACTGGAGGAGACAACAGCTGAAGCTGGATGGGGTGATGATGATATCGATGACTGGGGGCAATAGTGTTCTCTAACTGTGAAAAGGAATTCTATTTTTTTCTTATATTTTCTATAATGTGATTAAGTTAATAGATATTGTTTTTTGTGTTTAGATTTTTAAGAAATAAATGTTTTGGTTAACACAAAAAAACAACAAAATATAGCATCCTGTAATATAAATATACAATATATCATAATTATAATTGAGTGGATCCCAAAACATATAAAATTATATAAAACAAATAAAAAAACAATTTTACAAGCAGAATAAAATTTAAAAAAAATAAACATTAAAATAAATATTTTATTGTTATTAATACTTAAAAAAAGAAGTTTCTTTCAATTTTCTTACATTATCTGAGTAAGAGTCAACATTTGTCTGCAGAAATAATCCGGAACGGTACATTAGGAAGGTAAACGAAAATTAATTTGTGTATAATTATTATACAGTTAAGTTTTTACATATTCTAAGTTTTGTAGCCTTACGACGAAAAATTGAATTTAAAGTTGTTGAAACATGGATTGGCAGTTGATATTGGAAAAAAAATTCACTATTGGTAAATTCGTAGAAACCTAAATAAGAATTGACAAAAAATGGACCACGAAATTGAAAACTGTTTTTTTAAACAGTTTTTTTTCCAACTGAGAAAGAGTTAAATAGAATGAGTTTAAGTAATTAAAAATCAAAATATTTCTAGACTCTTTTTTTTTTAATATAAATTACTTTTAAACTTACGGATTATATGGCAGGTACCTTTAACTTATTGTACTATTAATGATGTGAACTAATAATGCAGAAAAACAATGAGATTCAATCATACTCCCAATCGATTTCAATTTAAAAATATTCAAAAACATTATTTTTATGGCAACTCGGAATCTCTTCTCTCCGATCCGGGACAATAATGGTAAAAAAATGACAACTCAGTCGAGTTTGTCGTTTGACGTTCAAGTATATGAATGTGTGAGTGCTTGATTGGCAGCCGAAAATGGAAAAAAAATCACTTTTTTTAAATTCGAAGAAAACTAAATAAGAATTGACAAAAGAACACTGGTCTCCACGAAATTGAAAAGAATTTTTTAAACACAGTTTTTTTCAACTGAGAAAGAGTTAAATTAATAATTAAAAATCTTATCAAAATATTTATAGAGTCGTTTTTTTTAATATATATTACTTTTAAGCTTGGTCCCCTTTCACACAAGGAAAAATTTCTCTTCTTTCAGAATCAGAACTGTCAGTTTTTTTTTCAAGTGAGCCCTTCAGAAGAGCTCAGAAGGCTTCCGGATTGACAAATAAAAACAATATGATGTCGAATTCCTAACAACCATTTTAAATCGATTTCAGATCGATTTTTTTGGAGGTTGTATGAAATTTGCAAAAAATACTGTGCGTGTAAAGTAGATGAAATCTTGCTAAGAGCGAAACATTTGTTTTGATAACATAAAATCGATTTTGCTTCGAAATAAATCGATTGTGTTGAGAAAAAAAACGAATTTTTCGTTGTTTGGAATTCATATAAGTTTATAATAAAATAATCTACTGTTGAATTCCAAACCACCAAACATTCGATTTTTTTTTCTAAACACAACCGAATTATTTCTAAACAAAATCTGTCGAAACAGATCTTGCGTTTTTAGTAATGTCGAATTCTAAACAACCATTTCAGATCGATTTTTTTGTTGCTAGGGACTTGCAAGAAATAGTTGGAATTATTATGAAAACTTGCTAAAAACGCAAGATCTGTTTTGACAGATTTTGTTTAGAAATAATTCGATTGTGTTCAGAAAAAAATAGAATGTTTGGTTGTTTGGAATTCGACTTAGTAAGATTTCATAGACTTTAAACTCAAACTATTGTTTGTAAGTTCCTTACAACAAACAAAAAAAAATCGATCTGAAATCGATTTGAAATAGTTGTTTGGAACTCCTCAGTTAATTCTAAATTAAATTCGCAGATCCATATTTCCCCCCATGACTACCAGTATTACAGACACGGATATACTCCAATACCATAACAAAAAAATCTTTTCATTCGCCAGGAAAAACATCAAATTCTGAATTTACCGCTGGAAATCCCCACAGGAAAAATAGTTCATTTTTTGAATGTTATCTATGCCGAACTTGGAACTCTACTTCAATCATTTTCCTTAATATCGAATTCCAAAGAACAACTTCAAGTCGATTTCAGATCAATTTTTTGTTTGAAGGAACTTGAAAAAAATAGTGTGTGTGTAAATCGCAAAAACGCAAGAATTATTTTGACAGATTTTGTTTAGAAATAATTCGATTGTGTTTAGAAAAAAATCAAATAATTGGTTGTTTGGAATTCGACATTAGTTGAACTTGCAAAAAAGTAACTCCATAATATTTGTTTGTGATATAAAATGATTTTTTTTTATTAAAGTGAATACATTACTTACTATTCTAGACGGACGTTCAAAGATTTCTTCACAATTTTCCGCATTATAACAAAACCCGTTAGGTATAGTTTGCCGACATACTTAATTGCATAAGCAGTTCATATAAAATGAATTGTTAGGTAACTGACAGCCGATAATTATAATGAAAGAACTTGACTTGAAGGGATATATGTATTTCTTTATAGTAAAGTTCCCTTATGGCGAATTCCAAACAACTATTTCAAAAGGATTTCAGATGGATTTTTGTTGTTTTAGGGAATATACAGAGAATAGTTTGCGTGTAGTCTGCTGAAATCTTGCAAAAACGCAAAATCTGTTTGCACAGCATAAGATCGATTTTCTTTAGAAATAATTCGATTGTGTTCAGAAAAAATATTTGGAATTCGACATTGAAAGAAATTTGTTTGACTCAATCAGTGACAAGAAACTTGCATTCGCCTACGTTTTCTGAACGAGGTCATTCACAATAACTTGAATTTTTAAGACTATAATGCTCAGATTCTTGTATCGAATTCTATATAGTCAACCAAATATCTCACTAATTTTTGTACGATAAGTACATTTTTTTACATTTACAATACATAATTGACATAATGTATTTAATTAATATATCAAAATAGGACCACCCTGTTAATAAATATCTAGGTATGGTTCTTTTCTTGACCGATTTATGAAATATATATGTAAATATTAATGCATTTAATATAAATAAAAAATATTAAGTGTTTTTATTTTACCTGGAACAATTGTTTTTTTTTTATATTTTTGTACTTGAGACGTTTTATGACATTTTCAATTTTCATCTACTTTAAAGGATTTTACATGGGAGCGACCAACGACCGACGAATAACCGAGTACTATGCACATGAGAGCGACCACCGAATATTTGTCCATTTCGACATTTTGTTCACATGGCTTTAATTTTGTTCGTCACGAATACAAGTTGAAAGTCTGATTTTGAGGTTAGATGCGCGCGAACAATTTATTGGTCGAAGGGTGGATGGTATGTGGAACGCGAATAGAGTTTGACTGTTCTTAACAATCAGATGCAATTCGCGACTATCACTATTGTTTTCTCAAATTTATCATATTTTTCCGATTAAAAAGTACATTTTTGTATCATAATGTTAACATTAATATAAATTATATTTCTACTATTTTGTTTAGAATTTATGAAGAATTTAGGTTAGTAAATTGTTTTAAATGGAAATTATACGTCGGTTGTTCTCATGTGAATAGTTCTTAAATGCAGTTTAAAATAATTTGCAAACCTAAATTCTTAACAAATTCTAAACCAAGTAATAGAAATATAATTTATATTCAGCCCTATCACGAGTTCCACCGTAATCGGAAATGGCAATTTGTATGAGCATTTCCACTATGATGGATTTTGTGATATATTTTTTCGGGATTCGTATCAAGTTTCCGATTACGATAGTATTCGTGATAGGACTGATTAATGTTCAGACACAAAAATTTCGTCAAAATAAGATAAATTTGAGAAAACTATATTGGTCGTCGCAAATTACATTTGATTGTAACGAACAGTCAAACTCTCTTCGCGTTCCACATACCATCCACTCTTCAACGAGCAATTTGATCGCTAGCGTCTAACCTCAAAATCAGACTTTCAATTTATATTCGTGACGAATAGAATTAAAGTCATGTGAATGAAAGGTCAAAATGGACGAATATTCGTCAATTCGTTGGTCACTCTCATGTGTATAGTACTTTACGAACAGTCAATCTTTATTCGCGTTCCACATACCATCCACACTGCAACGAATAATTTGTTCGCGCGTGTCTAACCTCAAAATCAGACTATCTATTTTAATGTCAAAAATGTCGATATGTCAAAATGGACAAATATTCGTTGGTTATTGGTCACTCTCATATATATTCTTAATCGTATTCACGGTTCACAATGGGGATTGTGATGGAAAATGTGCTCCTCAACTTTTAATTCACTGACCGATCTCGCGTTTACTCACTTTTCATAATCTGGTAGCAAATATGTATGTGTCTATAAATGTATGTTAGTACCATAATAAACCTTATACCGTTTTCCATTGGTTTAACTCAGTATTCACTCATTCTGAAATCCAATGGAACAGTGATAATTGCTTTATCTCAATTCCGATGTTTTGTCTTTGTCTGTGTAAGATTTTTAATTATAAATTAATTATCTGATGACGAAGAAGACGAAAAATCAAATAGGAAATCAGAGGTTTGACATTTGAATATCAAATTTAATATGTGCTTCCTGAGTGGATTCTGATTTCAGATCAAGAAGAGAATTTCGCTTCTGAGAATTGTCAGAAGAAATTTTTTTGCGAATGGAATGGTTTTAGAAGAATTCCGGATGCTTCGGAATGCTTTTCGATGTCCAATGGAATACCACATAATTATCTTTTTTTTGCACGAAGCCTAATAGAGAATTGAAAAAAAAAAATAAATTTTAAAAAACCAACCACATTTTCATAAATCATCTTTTCTTGTATATTCTTTTAATAGTAATTTTTAAAAATGTTTTTTTTTTTCATTTTTTGAATTTTTTTTAGGTTATTTATATTTTTTTATGATTTGTTTTAATAATTTACATTGATTTTTATGTAACTTTTTTTTATAATTTTTCTTTTTATATAATTCTCCTTGTTATTATTATTCTTTAAATGGGATATTTCATTTAATCATTATTTCTTGGATGTATGTGTTTGTGTTTTGTCTCTATTATTTGTTTTCATTCGGTATATTATGGTATGTTTTCATTACTTTCTTTTTCCAAAAAAAAAATCACTACGTTTTTGTTTCTACTACAAATATATGTTTTATATATATTTGTTTGTCAATTAATTTTTTTAATTATGTTATGCATATATTTATATATGTATATAATTAGTAAACGATTTTCATTTTATGCGCAAAAATGCAAAAACTACTCTCTGGCAAAAAGTTTTTTATTTATTAATTTTTTTTAATCTTTTAAATTATTTGACTTATTTGCAGCTGCTTACATTATTTTACTTAAGAAATATTATGTAAATAAAATATTAAATATATCATATAAATATATTTAATATTTATTAAATAGAAAGTGCAAATAAGTTGAATTGTGATTTTGTGGAGCAAGTCAAGGGATGTCTTTCTTTTTTGTCTGTATTTACTTTTTTACAATACGAGCAGAATAGTTGAAATTATTTGAAATAAAAAAAAAGCAACACAATCCTTATCGCTACTTATTTGATTGATCACCTAGCGAGCACACTATTGTCGATTAGAAGCAAAGTTCACCATAATTAAGATAAAAACAATAACCACGAACCTGTTTTTTCAAGCACAAATAGCAGAAACTTCAGAACGATTTAAAGTTGTTAAAAGAATATGTTGCCCCTTTTATAATAAGCAAAGGGTTAGACCAAAAGTTTAGTTATCTCACAACCAATTTCAGTTGTTTTTCTTCTTAAATTTCAATTACAATTTCTAATTATTATTTTTCCGAAATTATGAGTGATATTTTTTCCGAATTTATGATACACTTGTGATAACTGTCATGCTAGGTTACATAGAAGCTGTCAATATTAGCATACTTATTTCTTGTCTTCGGGTTTGGTATTAGATAGGCCACCCGAGTTACAAGAATCAATTAATTGAATTACAGCGATCAGGATTGATAACTCATGTGAACCGTGAATTCATGTCTGAAAAGACAATTATAGGTAAACATCACTATGAAAGTGCTTCGTATATTTAGCCAGTTCACGTAAGAAAAATCTCAGATAATTCCACAATATCACAAATATGAATAGGGATATCGTCGACAGTTAAGCCTTTCAAATATTAATGATAACTTTAACCTGAGCGGAATGATTTCGAAATTTTAATAAAATTTCAGTTTTGAGGATTGAAAACTATGAAAAACTATGAGAATCGACAACCTGCTACTAACAACACATACGACTCTCTAAAGGGTTCACCAAATAAATAAATATAATAAAAAAAAAAAACAACAACAAAATAGAAAAAAACTCACACAAGGCTCTCAGCTATCTGTAGATATTCTCCTGCCAATCCAAAGTTTTTTTTGTGGACTTGTTGGTTGAATTAACAAACAAGAAAATGAAAACATATCAAGCGTATATATAATGTAATATTTTTTGTTTTGTTTTTTATTAATTCTAAATCTTGTTTGTTTTTTTTTAATTTTTTTATGTTGTTTTAAATGTGAGTGTTTTCTGGTTCACTTCCTATTTATATTCATGTTTTCTTTTTATCTTTTCTATACACAATGCACGCTCTTCTTCTTCTTCTCTACATTTTTTTCTGTTTAGTTTTGTAAATGATTAACATATTCAATGATCGCGAATGCAAGAGAAATTAAATGTATAACAAAGTAATAAAAAAAAACTAAAGTTATGAGTAAAAACTAAAACATAAGTGTGTTTTTTTTTCAAATATTTCATCTTTTTTTTAATAGAATAGTTTTTTTTGTTTTGTTTTGTATTTCTTTTTTTTTGTATTTTCTTTTTTCTTGTTTTTCATTTTTTTAAAATTTGTTTATTTTAATTTTTACATGAATCCATCAATTCAACTCCTTGTCTTCTAAGTACTTGTATTCAAATGTGAATCCTTCCTTTTTGCGTTGACTCCATTTCTCATAGTCGAAGTAGATGTACGTACCCTGCAAGAAAAAATAGAAATGTAGTTTTGTGCTGAATATGAATTTATACAGTACTGATAGATGGGTACAATTAAAAACAAAAAAATTAAAGAAAACTGAAACTGCCTATTTTAGATTTTTTTTTAAACAAAAAATGTTTGTGTAAGAATAATTCGTTGATAGTCCTAGCCTTGTTTGAGTTTTAGTGCAAGCTTTAGGCATTAATGGATTAAGTTTTGAGGTTTTTCGACAGACAGTCAATCACTGGATTATTCCCCGCTCTTCGAAACGGCAGAACTAGATGAGCTCCAAAAATTCCGATTTAAGCAACATTGTCGAATGGGTTATTAATAATCTTGTGGAACTTAATACTCTGTTTTATCATTTGAAGCGAAATATCCCCCCTTCCCCATTCTTTATAAATTCTGTTCGCATTAAGGAAAACTGAAAAGCTATCAATGATGTTAAATGATCACATATTGGATGTGACAAATAATGCAGCTAAGTGCTTATGTTTATAAGGCGATGTAAGAACTTTTTTCTCCTTATGACTTGGCTACATTCTATAAGGAATTTATAAGCCTAACGTATGAATACAATTCCCATATATTGTCCGGTGCATCTAAAACATCCTTACACCTTCCGTATAGAATCCAGAATATAGCTTTAAGGCTGATGAATGAATATTAATGGGTGTGTTGTGCATTGCGACCTAAATATCAATTGTGCCCCCTGCATAGAGCTGCATGAGGTTTCTCATTACAGTTCTTGCTTCAGATTTATTCCTTAGAAATTTGAGTATATGGATCGTACATTCTCCTTTTTATGGTAATAACCTAGGCGCATTTTCTATGGTCATAAGTGCACCAAATTTGCCTAGGATGTCGTCTGGTGTTTCGTCTTCAGCCTGACGTTCAGTTTGCCTACACGTTTTTACACCAATTTGGAGCTAAGGACGTAAGAGTTTAACGATTTCAGTGCGGCCTGAGGATGTTTAGTTTGCAACCTCATGATTTTCTTGCAAGTCTCTTACATATCATTAGGGCATTTGTGGTTTTGTCGATAGTCAGCTCTAATGTTTATTCCATGGGAGTTTGCTATCTAGTGTAATTCCTAGATAGTAATTCCTCATTTTTTTTTAATTCTATTACTTCACTACTTATACTCGTAGCTAACCGAAAAGGTTTCATGCGTGGTAAAAGTCTTTTTTTGTAAATGGTATTATCGTCGTCTTTGAATTAATTGATAAGCCTACGGATAGATACCACTTCCTTATGATTGATTGACAGTCCTCTTTGAATGATATCAGTTTCGGAAACTATTGTTTCGTAATAATATTCTTTTGTCTGTCACTGTTTTAAAAAGTATTCTAAGGAAATTCCTATCAAACGCATTCCTCCCGATAAACAATTTCACGTATTAAACGCTGCAGGAATGCTCAGCAATATACCCTTGATCCACAACGGCATCTCCACTGTAATGCCTAAAAGTAGATGGATCGCTTGGTGAACTGACAGGGGTTATCAATTCAAAACTGAGCGGTTTTCTGAAAGAAGATTTGTCAGTAGTGGTACGCCGCAGGTAGGTGTTCTATCTTCTTTCTGGAATCTAGGATAAAATGAGCTGCTCATACATCTGGAAACGGAGAGCTACAGAGCATTTTGTGTTGCCTAAAAGAACTCCTACAATACGTTTAAATAAGCCAACAAATTGGGCTGAAAGGTGTGGCCAGAGATTAATCCTCAGAAAACAGAACTTGTCCTATTCTTTAGGTTCTAGAAAATACAAAATTCCTCAGTGGCACTCTTCTCAGCAAAAAAACTGTATGGAATAAATGGTCCTTTAACTCGAAATAACTGACTGACTTTATACTTCAGTAATCAGGCCCATTCATACATATGGCGTAATGTCTGGGATGGGAGGACTGTATCTTCTTGGAAATGATGTTATCCATTTTTACACAGATGGATCGAAAACTGATGATTGGATTGGTGGGGTGGCACTCAAACAGACTTAAAGAGGTGGAATCTATTCCTCATCTTCTGTGTACATTCCCTGCTCTATCTCAGAAATGGAAGCTCCATCTTTGAGACTTTTTCTTCGAGGATATCAGTAATCTAAATAAAATACAGTCTCATATAACGAATTTGGAAAATATATCTTGATTCATGGTGTATCACAAGGGACGAACTCTTGTCAGTGTCAGCTGCATCGCAGACAGCCACTTCAACTTAACCCTACTCATGAGCCTAATTTCAGACGAACAGTTAAGTAAAGAGATTCTTTAGCCGTATAACGTGAATGTAGAATTACTCAATCCGCCTCGAACCCCACCGCATTTCAGTGTACAGATTGACTGCAATTCTTAACCCTTGAGTGCGTGTCAATTATAAATAAAATTAGTAACATGCCGATCGAGCTCATCTCATCTATCAATAGAAGTCTATTTTTGTTACATTAAAAACCCGTAAAACATTTGTTTCTTCAACCGTAGCTCAACTTTAAATTGGTATTCTAAAATAACAAATAATTTCTTACCTGTTCGTAATCATCATTAATAATTTTTGGCTCCTCGTGCCGTTGGAACCACATCATGTATTTTGTATGAAAACGCCAGCTTTGCTTTTTTAAAGCTTTAGCGGCTAGATACTGTGCCTTTGATCCTTCCATATAATAGAATACAAAGAACAGTGTTTCAGTTGATAAACGTTGGAAAAACTCCACTGTATCATAATGGGGTAGCTGAGACTGCTCCAAGGATTAAAATAAAAATAAAAATTTACTAATACTATAGATGATTTTGTTGATGTATTTATCAATTTACCTGCGGGTAGTGTGGCGGCGTTTGCACTGGATTCCGATGAATATATGTTGTCAGTTTCTCCGAATCACTTGGCATTGGCAGATGATAATATGCAGCTTCCATCATTTGGAATTGCAATTGATGATCCTTGTGTAAAGGTGAAGGACCAAGTGGAGCCACACCCAACAGCGGTGGGATGTGAGCTTCATTTGTCGGTTTAGTACTTATAACACTGCCAGTGTTATTTTGTCCAACAATACCACTTGTCAGATTAACATTACCCTGGCCAGATGTTGGACCATTCGTAGTGTTGTTATTGGCAGTTGTGTCTGTTACGGCTGGTGAGAAATGCTGAGACTGTTGTTGTTGTTGCTGCTGCTGCTGTTGTTGCTGCTGCAGTAATCCTTGTTGTTGCCTTGTGTCGACATTTGGACCTTGCGATAGCATATTCGTTTCGGACCCAGATCGATTTATTGCATCTTGGGCCATAGTTTTCAATGTGGACATAGTATCGGTGCTGTTTTGCGTACCCGACACGGAAATATTAAGTCCCTTACTG
Organism: Philhelius pedissequus; assembly: GCA_910595825.1. Classification (NCBI taxonomy): domain Eukaryota; kingdom Metazoa; phylum Arthropoda; class Insecta; order Diptera; family Syrphidae; genus Philhelius; species Philhelius pedissequus. The sequence continues at coordinate 242,865,373 of OU343161.1, read as the reverse complement.
TTATTGTTGTGATTCAACGGACCATTCATATGTTTCGGTGACAGTAAGCCGGGTGAGCCTCTACTGGTGTTATTTGTTAACACACTTGTCACATTCGCAATCCCATTTGGTGAAATGCGATTTACAAGGCTGTTGCTGTTACTGTTACTGTTACTCGTGGCATTATTTACCAGAGGCGCTCCTGAGTCCACCGAAACTCCTGATGTCACTGTGTTGCTGCTTGTGTTTCCTATGCTGGTGTTATTGGAAGTGTTATGCGTTGTTGAGGAATCTAATAAAATTAAAGGTAAAGCAACATTAAGTGTTTATATGTTTGATCCCAGTTAGTGATAAAAATAGCCTACCACTTGTTTGATGTGAGGAATTCGTTTGAAGATTTGTATGTTGCGGCTGTTGTTGTGCATTTGATCCAACAATCGACGCAACCGTGGGCGCTGCCATTGTATAAGATGTTGCAGGATGCACTGGGCCATTTTCAAGGTGTGCTATAAATTTCATATAGAAAAATAATGAATTAGTAAACATAATTTAGGATATGAAATTATTATTTTTTTTAACAAACATGTATTATTCTTAGCTACAGCTGCAAATGCAATTGGTGGTGTGGCTTGAATCACAGATTGGGCCTGAATTATCGTTGACGAATTCAAACTAGGTGCATTAGAATGTTGCTGTTGTTGGAGCGTCATAGATGTTGTATGTTGTTGTTGCGCCGAATTGACCACTGAAGTCGTCGCATTTGTTTGCAAACTATTCGCCAAACCGGACGTATGGCTCGTCTGTTGTTGATTTTTGCTAGGCGTTGAACTTATTAGGCTTTTGTTTGGCTGCTGCTGTTGTTGTGATAGTTGCGCCGCCGTTGAGTTGTTTAGGTTGTTCGATGTTGCACTGTTGTTAAGATTCGAATCTCCTCCCGCGCCTGCAGCTGCTTTACCGCTGGTGTTGTTGTTGTTATTGGCTCGTACCGCTGTAGGTTTAACAGGTTGCTAAAAATAAACAAAAAAATGTTTGTTTTTAAATAATTACATAAAATATTTTTTGGTTGGGTCTCACTTTTGCTTTACTACTGGCATTGGTGTCGTTCTTATTGCGCTTATCCGCTGACGCTACACCCGCTGCCGCCGCCGCTACCGCTGCTGCTGTTATATCAACTGACGTCGAATCACTGCTATAGTTCAGATTATTCGCATTATTTGTAGTGCTACTGCTGCTGGTTGTTGTATTGCCCGTACTGCCACTGCAGTTGTTCAGCTGTTGCGACGAAGGTGGAGGCGATTGCACAGGACTGTCACCAGATGCTATACTACTTGGCGAACCGCCTGTTTCATTACTATTGTTACTGTCTGTTGTTGCTAACGATGATGGAATACCAAGGGAAACACCTTCTGTTACCATTTTGTTTTTGTTTTTGTTTTTGATTTTTTTTTTGGGAGTGGATTTGATGAAGTTGAGAAAATGCATGATAATTAGTAAATGCACACAAATGATGAAGTAATCAATTAAATTCAATGTAGGTATTGCAAAGTTACATACACACAAAAATGGTTCAAGAAAAACTATCTTACCGGTGCCTGATAATTCAACTTCATCCAAGCCAATAATGTCATCGTAGATAAACTCGTTCTCTTCAAAATCGGGCTCTTGCGAGGATTCAATGTAATATTCAACATCATCCTTAATTTTATTCACCTGAAATTACATATACACTTCATCAGATTCAAATTGGAGTGTTTTTTTTTTTTGTTTTTTTTTTTTTGTAAGGACAGTTATCGGACAATTCAACTCGATTTTGTTAGTCATTTCATTTGATTTTGACTAGATTTTCAAACATGAAACACTTGGAATGATAAAGGTGTTAAACATGAGGACAGAAGATGAGATGAAGAAGTAAAGCTTTGGGTTAATAAAGTTGATGAGCATAACAAAAGCGCGCCCATCAATAAGAGGTGTGTTGTAGCCTTCTAGCAAACAATAAATACGTGAATTCTCTGAATATGTACATATTTAAGTATAATACTAACATGGAGGTTTATACTAGAGAAGGTTATTGGTAAGTATTAGAGGTCATTTATCGTAGTGATAAATAAAAATCAAATTAGTTGTCAAGCCAGAAATTCCACCCGGTTTATCCTTAGGTATTTTGGGTTATAAAAAATATATTTTTATCTTTAGCTACAACTCAAGCTTCTAGAAAATTTTAGCAGACATTTTCATTGATTATAATTTAAGATTAAGATCATTGAAACTATTACAATTCTTTTTACAGACGATTATTCTTGGATAAATTGATGTCGCTAAGGAAAACGTGCAGGGATTTTTATTTCTTGTTAAAAGTATTTTTTTTTGTCATTCTGACAGTCATCTTAGTTTTAATTGTGACATTTTTGATCTAATTTTGCTAAGAAGTTTAATGTGAAATTTATTGAAATGGTAAAATTTGAATTGCCAACAACTCTGTCGTGTCGAAGTCTGAGTGGCAACGATATTATTCGGAATATGTCGTGGTAGTTTGTGAGGACGTTTTGTATTAGTTCAATAAACTTTTTCAAAATCATTTTGGCAATGGCGCAGTGGATATAGTGCTTGACTGCTAACTTAGACGTGTAGGTTCAATCCCCACGCTATGCAGCATTCTTTTCTATACCTCCAATTTTAATTGGATGTCGTCCGTGGGAAAATATGAGATAGTAAATACCTAATTCTCATATTTACTGTGCCAACACAGAATTCTTTTCTATCTTTCTATTCCTTCTAACTAGTGTCGTGCAATTCAGCTTGCATTTAAAAGACCTTAGGTGTTACAGGCATATAGCTTAAATTATTATTATAATTTATAGTATTATATTTATGAAATTTCTAGACTTTTAGCATTTTAATTTTGAGTTCTTACTAAATGTAAGCATACACAACCAAACGCAAAATAGTTGGCCTACTCATCAATTAACAAATTAACTCTTTTTATATACCTATATTTTCTGGTCCCAAGCAGTTGGTGTTTAATTTTTTGTCTATCAATGTAATAAATTACATTTAATAAGTAAATTACACCAAACAGAACTAAATTTGAAAAACACATATGGCCCCAGTTAGCATTCCCTTAAACAACGATAGAGCATAATAGTTGGACTATTCTCTCTGGGATGCAAATTAGTTGGACTATGACGATTTAAATAGATTTTCAGTTAACCGTTATTAAAAAAATGACATGCACTTGTTTTGTTGTTTATTGATCGCTTGTTTTATGCAAGCTATCAACAGTTTAATGTCAACCATGGTGGGTGGCGTTGCATTACCACGACACCTATGGGAATCCAAACCGCGAAACCTCGAGAATGCCGAGTCTTAAAGAAAGTAATAAAAGAAAAAAAGAAAACATTGAAGCAATAACTGTTCAATGGAGAGAAAGTATCAAAAAAAGTGTTTCAGTCGACACATGTAAGCGGACAGTGAAAAAATTGGATGCAAATTTTATAGGGTTCGTTTTAGATTTAAGCTAGTGCTATTTTTAATTCGTTAAAAACATAGGCCAAAGAAAAACCAATTTTAACACCAAAACAAAAGAAAAAGCGACTAGAGTGGGCCAAGCAACGTACGCCAACGGGATTTTAGTCAATGGCTGTCCGTTATTTGGAGTGATGAGTCCAGGTTTGTAATTTGTGTGGGCGACGAACGAAAACGAGTCATTAGAAATTCAAAAAAGTCTTCACAAAGATTGCCTTAAAGAAACGGTCAAGTTTCCAGGATCTCTAATGATATTAGGATGTATGTCTGGGCGGGGTTTGGGCAATTTATATTTTGTAAATGAAATTGTCAATGCGGACAAGTACAGGGAAATTCTGCAAAATGAACTTATCCCATTAATACCACAACTTCAAGTTAGTGGTGGAGACTATATTTTACACCAGGATGGTGCTTCTTGCCATACAGCAAGGTCTACAATTGCGTGGTTATCTGCTGAAGCAATTCCTTTACTGGAATGCCCTTCCAGCAGCCATGTCCTTTCACCAATTGAAACTGTTTGGCATAAAATGAAGCAAGAACTGCGAAAAGAACCATGCCGGACTATTCAAGACCTAAATGCTAAAATTGTAAATATTTAGGAATCGTTTGGTACCGAAGAATTTCAAAAATTAGTTGACACAATGCCACGATGCATAGAAGCAGTTATCAAGACGAAATGCGACGTAACGACATGGTGAAATGAAAATTAAGACCCGTAGGTTAACTATTTTGTACTTAAAAAAATGTAGCAATCGTTATTTTATTTTGTAAGACTGCTCTAAGCCATTATTTAATTGAAGTCATTTTGTTTTTGTTACTTATTCCTATTCAAAATAAATGTATCTTAAGAAAAATACCAAAATATTGAGTTTATTTCCGTGGAAATTAACAATCAGCAGATTTTTGTTTTTTATCACAGGTATTCCAACTATTTTGCGTTTGGGTAGTATATATGTAGTTTCGAAAATAGACAACAGCTTTATACTTCAACGTGGTTTATAGCTTATACAAGTTTAGTTATAAAGCTACTAGAAACCTAAAGTTGTATGGCAATAAGTTGATATAAAATCTGCTACTATTTGTTTCTTTTTAAGTATTTTAAGAATTGTTTATTATTTGCGAAACAAATTACCTAAAATAGTATCACAAAGGCATTAAGGTAAACAACGATAGAAATATGTGAGATAAAATTTCTTTGTTTGTTTGATTTCGTTCAGTTTCACAACCAGGTGACAAATGAGAAAATAACTTTACAAGGATAGCTCAATTTTAAATTGAATCGTAGTTTAGAAGTTTAACATTTATTTTCATTTCAACAATGTATATGGACTTAAGACCAATTCACTTGACTTTGATTAGCATTTAAAGAATCATTTGAAGAACATAGAGATGTCGAATTGTTTTTAAATTTGCCTAGAGCCAAATAATACCTGCAGAACCTTTGCGGCTTAGAGGAATTTTGTAATATTTTTTTTTTTCAAAACAAACAAAAAAGTTATAATAACCCAAAAATAAATATATGAAATTACTAAGTGTAAAAATGTTCTTCTCTCCTTTCTTCTTATTTTTTAGGGGATTTTTTTTTTCACGCACAGTATGCACACTACAACACACATACAGAGAGAAAAAAAAATTGGACTTGCCTACTTACAATGTTGTGTATATTTACCTGCTCAGCCTCAACACCATCGTTATCAAGCAATCGCAGTAGGGTCTCCAGTTTAGTAACATGGAATTTATGTCGATCTAATTTAGAACGCAGTTCGTCCATGCGATCTTGTTTATCTCGATCTAAGCGTTTCTTTTTACCCGCTAATAACGATTCGATTTCACTTTCGTATTGATCAATTTGTATTTGCAGTGAACTAATTGAACTGGTTAACCAATTGCGTGCTTCATCTTTGATACGCTGAGCTGGATCCATTTTTTGTGCCGCTCCTAGGCCTTCTTTCGAATAGGCTTTGGTTTTTGTCTCTCGTTCAACGATTTTAAATCTTTCCATTTGCTAAAGAATAAAAAAAAGTTTTAATTAATATTCATTCCTTAATGTGAAAAAAAAATTGTTCATACTGTTTCGATGAGACGGCGATTCTCTAAGAGGGCGCTTTTATCCTTAATCTCAGCGGACGCAATCCATGATTTAATCTGATCGCGAAGCCGCTGCAGCTTTTTGATCTCCTTTTTAAGATCGGCTTCATATTTCTCCTGCAAATGATAGAAATAAAATTATGCAATCAAAATTGCTAAGCAACAATAAGAATTATGAATGCTTGATGTTTTACCTTCTGATTACTGTTTGTTGCATTGTGAACTTTTTTCCAAATATCTTCGAATGTTTCTACTCCTTCAGCGACCTTTTTCAGACACCTATCGATCTCTCCTATTTAAAAAAATAAATAAAATATACAGGTATAAAAAATAGATTATGATTCAAGGTATAGATAAAAAAAAAAAAGAAATAGTGGGGCCTATTTCACAACTTACAAAATTTTTTGAAAGCTGTTAAATGGTTGAGTATTAAAGTTGTAATTTATTTATAACATAATATAGATAGGTAATGAGTCAGAACGTAATTTAAACATAAAAGCCGGAATGGCCGATTTAAAAGAAACATTATTGAACCAGAGGGAAGGCGAACAAAAAAAAAATGGTGGGAACTTTGTAACAGAAATTCAATCTTTAAACTAAAAAGTTTTGTAATGCAAACAATTTTTTTTTTGGAATCAATACCATTGCTATTTCCAAGATCTGGAAATGCATGACTGCGGGCGCTTTAACTTAATTGTAGACCCAGAAAACTACAGTTACACCATGCTGGGTCCATTATCCAGACAGATAGATATTTGTTAGACTAAAACGTGCAGATAAAACCCCCTACACTAATAAGACTTGCATCTAAAATTCGAGGTTTGTCGAAAATGTGGTTCCTAAACTTCTATGGCCTGTCCAACCTTCAAAATTATATTCGATGTAGGTAGGTAGCATCTTATTAACAAAAGGCACAAAGTTGTTCTGAAACTTGAATGGAATAAAATAACTACAAATAATTTGGAATCAGCCGAAGGTCAACACAGTTAAATATAGCAACTATGCTAGAGATAACTGCGACGAGCAAATTGCGGAAAAGAAAAAGATGTACCTAAACATTAAATGAACCTAATACAAACCTCAACTTTTCTTAACTTAATTTGTAAACAAAAGTTAAAATAGATTTAAATGATTAAAAACAAAATAATCATTTCGTTATCATTCTCGTAAATAAATTCTCGCAGTAAATATCTATATGTAATCATATTCTTTCGACCTAGCACCTGCTGCTGAAAATTAAAGAACAAAAAAGAAATCATAAACTACCTAAACAAAGAGACCTTTGTAGTTGCGGATCAGCAGATCGTGCTTTCTCCCTTCGAACTTTATAGGTAGGTAGGTAGGTAAGTAAATACATACATACATACCTATATATGTATATATAACAAAAGATCGATCGATTTTTAACCTGCATGCAAAAGAACAAAAAAAAAAGAAATGAAGATCATATAAATCTGGCCACAAACACAACAATAACAATAAGAGAGGTCAATTAATGTATTTTTTAATTTAAAAAAAAAAAAAATAATCATCACTCACTTTCTGCAAACTAATCAAAAATGCATGTTTTTTGCTGTCTGAAATCGTACGTGGTTTACCATGAAATATAATCTCTAAACGCGATTCTTTATTACAAAAAATAAGCCGCAAACTAGTAAAACAATCTACAAAGAGATCGAAACGAATCCAAGTGTCTTGTCTAACTAACTGGATGAGATGATTATTATACACTTCTACTAGGTACGATCCATACCAAAGCAAGGGAATTCCTTGAATTGTTTGTTTCACTAAATGCCGCTTCCTCATGATGATCATAGTAAGAAAACTAGAGAAATTCTCTACCCACCACAATTATAACTATCCCTATGCTTCCCTCCACTACCCCTAATTCGCGCAACCCCATCCGACAGTATACATCAACAAAAAAAACCATAGAGGGAGGAAGCCACCCTGCCTGCCACCCTCCTATGGCAAAAAGAATAAAATAAAAAAAAAAAAAAAGTAAAAAAAATAGTCAAGTGGAGTGCAAGAAGATTGTCCTCTCTACATGCTGCTGCTGCTGTCTTCTCGCTCACTCTCGTCCTCCCTCCGGCTAAAGAATTTCCAATTTTATTTCTATTTTTCTTCCCAACATGAAAAACATTAAAAACGAATTTCAAATAGGAATCATGTAATTTGGAAGACAACTAACTATACTACAGGACAGATGATATATTATGTACATGTTTATATTATTTATTGTCTGTAGTTATTTTCCGTTCTCACCTTGCAACTTTCTCGTCGCAGCCATGGCGCTATGTAAATTGATTGTACAAGTATTCAGACATAGTCTAGAAAAACTAACAGAAATTTAATTGCGAATCTTTCCTCGATTGCAGCAACTTGGACTCGGCTCAACTGGGAACTCGATTATTAGATCGAGAACGAGGAAGATGTCGTATCGTGGTTATCGTAATTGTTCCAAAGGCGACAATAACGATGACGACGACGAGCTGGAACTTCCTCGTGATGCTGCTTCCTTGCAATTGCGAGCAGAATGAATTATGTTGAAACTGTTTTGCTTTGATTGCTCCACCGTTGTGTCTGTAGATAGTTGGTTTATAGTTGAAGTTAAAAGGGGCAAACAAGATTATTCTTTTTTTGATTCTTCACCGACGACCACGGGAACACCGAATCAATTTATTACTCGCTTCTTTGGGTTATCGAAGATTTCTCCAATTTTTTTTTTTTTACACAAATCGAGACGAGCTATCGGTTTTGTCTTTTCTTTTATACAATTCAATTCTCATTAATTCACACAATAAAAATTAGTGGGCGATTGGGTAAATATTTCGTTCGAATTTTAAGCAAGTTCTTCAATTCCCGTAGAAGGATTTCGGTTTTTTTAAATACGAGGAATTCCCGAGGAAAGAAAAAAAACTATAAAAAATTCAATATAATTCGCACACACACCGAAATGAAAACGACGAAACGAACAAAACTTTTGTTTGTTTGATGAGGTTTTCTTTTTTTAATTCTTTTTCACACTTCGGATTCGATTCGAACTATAATTTGTTGTCTCTATTCAGCGAGAAAATGTTATAATTAATATTTAGAAGTATTCGCTAATAGGTATTTTCATTTTATTTCAATATAATATTAATATTAATGGGAGAGATGAGAACAAAAAAAATAATTTATAAACTTCGGATTCGCTTTTTCTTTTTGACGCGAGTTTTTCTTTTTTTCCTGTCAATGTTTCGATTTTTCTCCTTTTCTTGCTCGTTTTTTGCTTCTTGTTCATACAATTCCAAGATGGCGGTTTAACCAATTGGCCACCCATACAAGATAGACTGTGTGAAATTTTGTGTATGGATAAAGAAAGTAGCGTTGGAATTGAGGATGTGTGTGTCATTTAATGTCAAAATGAGTACGAGTGTGTGTTGTTTTCTTTTCTGGTTGTTCCAGTTGGCGGAATGGATTGAAATATCGGTTCTATCAAATTGAGCGCGAAATTTGGTCTAAAGATAAAAGTGAAGCCAATATTCTTTTATTAAATCATAATTTTAATTTTTATATGTGTAATATTTTGGTTTGATATTGATACAAAAAACATTCGGTTTCCTAGATTCATTGAATTCCGTATCTATAAATTCACTTTTCTCTCCTTGGACTTTTTGACAACATTAACTTGAGAACTAAATTACTTTGGTGAAAAAAGTACAGCAATAGTTCTTGAAACTAAAATCTTAGATAATTGCTAACACATTTCTGTGAGTATTTCAGCCAGGAATAAAATTTAGTCTATGTAGTTATGCTTTTACATTTTAAAGTTATAATAGTGTCACAGGGTGTATTTATGCCAAGTACAAAAAAGTGCATTACGCTAAAATCTGTTAAAAACCTTACATTTTGATCTGGTAATTAATTTCTATACTCGTTTACATATGCAAACGGAAAGGAAATTTTATTTTTGTATTATACTTTTTTAAAAAGGAGTCTATGTTGTTGTCATAATTTTGAGATAGTTTTCATGAGTGGAAAATTAAAAAAAGTGTACTAGAAAATTTGAATTTTAGTTTGAAAAAGTATTTTTGTTTTCCATTTGTAAATTTAGAATTCGATGCGGAATTGGTTGTTTTTCGTTACGGTATTAGTTTTTTATTCATGGCTGTGTGAAACTGGTTGTTGTCAAACTAAATGCTTCCAATTGTACTCATTTTGCAGTGAAAGTAACATATGAAATATATACTAGTAGTATATTTACTCTATGGTAAGTAAAAAGAGGGGTAGATTCACCGAAAAATACGGATTTGCTAATTTGATTCAGAATCAAAAAAAAACAATTCGTTTTTTACTTTTGCAAACATAAGCTTATGTATCCTACAGGAATTTAATTTCGGATTAACTCATAAGAGAAAAATTATCAGTAGTTTCTAGATATATTCTATTGATTTGCAAACATTAGCTAATGTAGCCTACAGAAATTTGTTTTGGGATTAACTCATAAGTGAAAAAGTATCAGTAGTTTCTAGATGTATTCTAATAATTTGCCCAAAAAATGATGCCAAAGTTCTAACCCGTAGTGTATCTAATTTAATCTTAATCAAAGACAAGAACCTTATATAGATTTAATTTAATTTATTAAAAAATAGTGTGTATTCTCGTTGTTCTTAAAACACATATTAGGTTATGATACAATTAAGGCGGCTTTACATGGATCTGCATCTGCAGATTTGAAGAAAAGTAGAGCGGGCCAATAATATAAAACAAACATAACAGTAAGACAGGGTACACACTAATAACTTACTCGAACTCTGCTATAACTTTCTTGACACATCTCACAATCACATGTTCTTAGCGTTCAGTAATGTAGTTTTGAGAAGAAAATTTCGTTGTTTTTAAGCAAACTGGGGTGAAATGGTAAACAAAAACTTTAAAATTCGTTATCTGAATGGAAAAAATTATGGTGCAGATGAAAATGCTATAATGAAGATGAACATGTTCATCTTCACTATAATCTGCAATCTTCAGGTTCGTACTTCCTATAATCTTCATACATGAAGATGATCTCCATTTTGGTTTTCGCTCTCTATCGCACAAGTATGAATTTTTTATTTTGTTTCCTCCTTTTTTGCAGATGCCAATGCAGATGAAGATGAAGATACATGTAAAGCCTCCTTTATTGTACTTTTATCGGAAGTACTTAGTATTTTAATGTTTCAAAAGGGACAATTCTGCTTTCAAAATAACATGGTAAAAGAAATAATGATGAAATAATTATAGAAAAAAGACGGCTAAAACGTTCAATTGCTTAAATTAAATTCCTTCACAAAAGAAAAAAATGTATGCATGTTGTTTCTTGATTGATGCATTACCTGCTCATAGCATTATTCTCACATTTTGGAACGATTGGTTAAAATAATCATGCCATCCGTACTTTAGTGAAAAGTTTAAAATTTCAATGACGTAGTCAGTTCTATCAAACAGAGTGGATGCCAATTTAATCGGAACGAAAAATCTTTGAGCCCACCGGGGATAGATCCAGCAGTGTCTAATAGAGGCAGCCCGTTTCTCATGAATGCCAATCCAACAACAGAACTGTAGCGATCAAATACCTGGAAAGTTTTACAAAATTAAAAAAAAAACATACAAATTCCAGAAGCCAAGAAAAAATCATAAGTCTCCGAATTTTTTTTTGGGTTTTCAGAAAATCAATTCTGTGAGTAAGAGTAATGATTTCTGCAAAATAATATCTATTACATTTTATTATCCATTTCGCTAATCAAAATATACATAAGGCTCATAATGTATGTTGGTACTGTAGAAGGAAATATTTTGATTATAATTTCATTGTATAATTTTTGTATGGAATTTCTCGTTTCAGCAGCATAGGACTAGGAAATCAGTTAACTGCACGTTTGACAGATATGTGACTTCCATTTTTTTTTATTATTTCGCTCTGCATTTTCGGATTAATACTGAAAGCTATCTCTATATCTCGACTACATTGTTAATAACAATCGTATCGAACTTCGATAACAATTCAATGAAATAAGTGCCTCGTTTGAAGCCCTTCAGCAAGATTAATTTTTAAAACGGCCGGCCGCCGACGGCAGCGCCAATCCCTCACTCGTGCTCTGATTAAAGAGAAGTGATGCAGGAGTTTTATTTTTAAATAATTAATTAAACGTAGTGTGGCTTATTGTACATTATGTAGGTACCTATCTATGTATACAGTTTTCTCTCAAATTCAGGACAAGTTATGTATACACTACACGTATGCCAATATAGGCCATTGGCCTTTTGTCGATGTTGTTACTGTTTCCATTATGTAGAAATTAAATTATTGCCACAAAGAACGTTTAAATTAAATTAAATGACTCGAAATTCGTATCTCGAATTGCATAAGCATTCAGCAGCAGCTGGCAGCAGTCCAAGTCCAATGCGCCTGAGGAATCAATGTTGTTCTCCGCCGCGATATTATAATAGAACCAACGATCAATCGATTATTTTAATTAGCAATTATTATTATATCTCTGGAAAAGACTAAAGGGACAAGTTATGTGATGACAATGATGTTATCTACTCTGCATAAAGGTCTTTCAATCAGTACATTTATATTGCAGCATGAAATTCAAACATATGAGAATTGAACATGATTAATTTACCAGTGCAACGTGAGATGAAACATGAATTTCAATAATAATCTGAATATAATAAATAACGCGAATACACTACATACCAAGTGTTTTATACATATATCAAATAATTATGCAGAGGTCTTATAATTCTGTACGTTTTACTGGAAAATTGACAATAATAATTATTATGAAACCGATTTCTGATCCAAATCTTATCTATTTTTTATAATCTCAAGGAGTTTTTTTTGTTTAATTTAATAACACACGCTTTAGCATAGTACAGTGAACTATAATTAATGTAGAAAAATAATTGCATGTGTAAAGTGTAAAAAAACTAATCAAACATAACTCTTTTGACATTTGTGCCAAAGTGCCATATGAAGTTATGGCCTTTTTGATTGGTAGTCCAGAATAGAACACCCGGGCACAATTTAATTGATTCTATATTAAAAGTATCACTGTATTTGTGAAAATTAAATTTAAAAAATATCACGTCGGCTAAAAAAGAATTTGCAAAGCACTTGATTTCAATTTAGATAAACATTTTATTCTATCAATTGGCCTCGTTCAAGAATCGAACTTATAGCTATACGGATAGCTTGGTGTTGTTATAACCCAACGTAATAACACAGCTAAAGATAAAGCAGCAGTGTCATCGCATGAGAAATGTCAAAAATATAAGCACATGCCCATACAAATTTAATATATCCGATGTTGTTTGTTCAGGAACTTGAGCGGATATTAACCTATCTTAGATAGGTATGATACCGACATTTGAATGTAGCCGTTATATCTTCTATCGAGAAGAAGAACTGTAATTTTGAAGGTTTTTTTTAGATTTTTCTTTTTAGATTAGATTAAAATTATGGCAAATTTTTTCAAAGCTAAGTGTTATTATTTTACTATACGAGATTTTATACGACGAAATATCACAATCAACTCAAGTTTGATTTGCATTATAGTAAACTATATTTAATTTTTGCCTAATCGATCTGAATCGATCTTTTTCTATGATTAAAACACATGTAATTCAGAAGGCTCAGCTGTTGTTATATGTACTGCTTACGTACATACATGTATGTACGTACAGATTACGTATGCGCTAAAATTGCTAAGTATTTAATAATCTGAAATAAACCAATATACATACCTACATAAAAGTAGATAACTATCAGTTTGCCGCGAACCACTTATATAATATGTGTTTACATTTAATTTGGTAAAATTGTTTATTTACTATTCTTATAGTAAGATAGCAAAAGTTAGTGTGACCATTTTATTTTTGCTTAACAAAAATATAGTTAAAAAAAAGTGATATAAAACTACTGTATTATAGAGATCATACTTTTTCAATTGCTGAATCTTGAAGACTAGTAGTTATTCTTGATAATATATACCTAGTTTTGAAATAATAACCATTGATTTTGGAAACGTAAACGTTATTTTAGATTTAGACATACATCATCAACAATATATACATATATATGTATATATCTAGTACAAATCACATTGGTGCAAGATTTTAATCAGGCTGAGGTTTAGGATATTATATTTTAAATCACTACTAAAATTTTCCTTATTTTAAACACTAACTATAATCATCCTAGACCCAGTTTCTTGATAAGCTCCAGCTGAACACGCCTAAAAGAGTGCGAAAAAATAAGCGAACCAAATTTTATGATATATGTAAATGGCTAACTGTCATATGGATTTAGTATGATACTAAAAAGATAAAATAGCCTTTTGGTGATCTTAGCATTAGTAAAATGTTAAAATATAGTTCGATGATTAGCTCATTTAAAACTACCAACATTCTATTTTTAACCTAGTAAGCATCATTCTTAAAATTCATCCTACTAAATCGTTTTGTATAATGTTCATAGAATATATTCTTTTTTCTATTTACTGAAGCATGGTCACACTAATAAATATCACTATCAGATATTTTAAAATATGTTAGAGCACACACTAGTGAAATGATTTAGTAATCTAAATAGTCTCGCGCAAGCATGAAGTATAATTTAATGTGTCTCTGCGTGACGTTGTTTACAAGCATTGTTCTAGTTCTGGCTAAAGATGAAACTACTATAATAGTCGAAACAAGTTTGGGCAAAATCAAAGGTTCTATATTGAAAACAAATAAAAATCATGAATTTAAAGCATTTCGTGGAATAAGATACGCCGAAGCACCCGTCGGTGATAAACGCTTCAAGGCACCTGTAAGTGTTACGAAATGGGGTGACACTATTTTAGATGCAACAAAAGATGGGTTCATTTGCCCTCAACCAAGATATCCATATGAGCTGATGTCAGAAGATTGTTTAGTACTAAATGTGTATTCTCGTGATTTAACAGCAAACAAGCCGGTAATGCTTTACATTCATGGCGGTTCAAATTTTCTCGGCACCTGTAACAGTCAATTGGAGGCTGGACCAGAGTTATTAATGAATCAGGAAATTGTATTGGTTACGATCAATTACAGACTAGGACCATTGGGCTTTCTTAGTACTAAAAATGAAGACGCACCTGGAAACTATGCATATCTCGATCAAGTAATGGCTTTACAATGGGTGCAAGACCACATTTCAAATTTTGGTGGAAATCCGAAATCAGTTACCATTTTTGGTATGAGTGCTGGTGGAATGGCTGTTACACTTCATATGGCTTCGCCATTATCTAAACGGCTTTTCCATCGCGCAATAGCTATGAGTGGCTCGGGTACAAGTCATTTTACTGTAGATAACGTTGGCTTAACTAGGAAGCTAGCTAATCTAGTTGGCTGTCCCATGTACAATCCGAAGGATGTTGTCGATTGTTTAAGGAATGTATCATGGGAGAAAATAATTGATGCGTGTAAAACTTATGAGCCTTATGGATTTATCGATGTTAAGTGGAATTATGAAGTGGATGGACATTTTCTCCTCGATACACCAACGAATGTCTTTGCGAAGGGCGAGTTCAATAAAGTTCCCTTAATGACGGGAATTACTAAAGATGAACTAGCCTATTTTAATATATATCGTAGGAAAATCTTCACTATTTTAGTTTTATCATTTTGTGTACTTAATTTAATTAATAATTTTTAGAACACGCAATCAACAAAGGATTTTTAAATGATATAAGTTTGAACTTCGAAAAATATGCACCTGATATATTTACGTTTGCATTGGATAAAAATGCAATTGACAAAAGCAAAAAGATCCAGAAGTTTTACCTGAAGGACAAACTGATCCAGGATCAGCCATTTGGCAATTTTGGAGACATATTTTCGGATGCCATTATTGGTCATGGAGTTTATAGATTGGTTCATTTGGCGAGAAAGTATGTTGATGTTTACTATTATCGATTTGACTATAGCGGGAAGTTTAGTTTATTCCCTGACGAAAATGGCAAACCCAGAGGTATAACACTAATAAATAAAAGTGCATTGTGGAATTTGTCATGAGTAGCATTTCATTTGCAGGTGTCCTTCATTCTGATGATCTTCAATATCTATTTACGTTCGGTGTTCAGAAAATTGATGATTCTGATATGTTCA
This sequence comes from Philhelius pedissequus, assembly GCA_910595825.1. NCBI lineage: Eukaryota > Metazoa > Arthropoda > Insecta > Diptera > Syrphidae > Philhelius > Philhelius pedissequus. The sequence goes on along the minus strand of OU343161.1, from coordinate 242,849,623 downwards.
TGGTTGAACGGATTGGAAAGTGGTGGTCTTCATTTGCTAAGACTGGGTGAGTTATTACAATCTGTGGAACATATTCACATTTTATACATATTTAATAATGTTTCATATTTTTAATAGAGTCCCCAGTGATATTGAAGGCGTTAAGTGGTTACCATCAACTAGAGATAAAGTCTACACAATGTTCAATGATAAAGATATTCTGATTGATGACGAACCGTTTCTAGATAGATATGGCTTATGGGATGAATTGTTCCCGATAGAAAATTCTGCAAAGAACATACGAAATGATGAACTTTAATTGCCAATCCAACATTTCTCTGTTTTATGTGCAAACTAAAATTCTAACCAAAGTGTTTAATGTTAAGGAATTGGTCAGAGCTAATATTTTAAAAAGTTATGTTAAGCAACCACATGGATCCCAGAGGCAAATACAAAAACCATTATAATATAAAGTGTGAATTTAAGTAAATGTTTGCACAATATTCCAATGTTATGTCACACATAATTTAAAATGAATTAAACCGGAAAAGGAAGGAAATGACCCAAGCTCATTTAACGTAGCATTTGTGGCCAGAATATGGTATCATCTTTGAACATGTATACATATTGTGGTGCCGTGTGTGTGACTTTGTCCATAATATGATACTCGCATACGATTGTCTGTTCTCATAAATAAAATTAAATTCGGATTGAGAAAATAATTTAATTTTTTTATTTTTATGTTATAATATCGGTCGTTGGTGAGTTTTAAATTGTGTTGATAAAATAAGTCTACAACAAAATGATGTCATTAGAAATAAGAATGTTCTCCGGAAAAACCTTAAATCAGTTTAATCCAATTTCCGAAAATTATATTAATAGGGATCCTTGTTAAACAAAAAACATTCAGCAGAGGTCTTTGATTGTGCCTCTGATGTTTGTATAATTGTTATGGGAAACCATAAACCTTGAAGATTTTAAATTATTTTATGTTAAAGTTCGGTACGTGACTTTCCAAAATGGGTTCGTTTGCATTTAGTTGTGAATTGTGATTATAACAGTCTAATAGTAATATATATATTGGAATATTATTGGTTAAAAAAAGAATGCTTAAGTCACAAACGCAATTCTTCAGAGCAGAGCACTGAACAGCGTGCGAATACATAGATTATGCACTGAACTTGTTCCAAACAGAGCGAGCTCTGAACACTGATATGTTTTGCAAACACACTTAATACATTTTCATTTTAACCATAAAAAGTAATATAACACAAAACCTATCCTTTTTTGTACACTGATACACACCCAGATTTCTGTATCTTGTATCAATTAGCGATCAACTTCTTCCCCAACTTATATATCTAATAATTTTTTTTCTTTACATTTTAATTCTTGACACACATGGCATTTGGTGCGTTCAGCAATTTAATCACATGCTCAGTTAATTATGTTCGAGCACGTCGAGTGCGCTATCTACACCATGTTCAGAACGAAAAAAGAAACACACATTTGGTGATCTGCATGCTCTGAGTTAAAAAGAAACACAAACAAATTTGTTGACAACTCAGACTCTGCTCTGAACTAAAAAAGAAAAACGCGTAATGAGGTCTTGTTTATCTGGATATTTTTTTTTTTTTTAACAATGGAGTGGAGTCTTTTATTAGATAAATACAAATATTGTTTTAGTTGCTTGAAAAAAAAAAAACAGATTTGAACTGATGTCAGAACAAGTTGGAAAAAGATAGAACTCTCAGTTAAACATTAGTTGTGAGAAAAAAACAAACACAAATATTGTATATATTTTTTAGCGTTCTTTCAAGTTTATCAGCATCCTATTATAGGTATGTTCTCCATTACTTACACTTTTTGCTCGGATAGACGTCAATGATGGTACCAGCGCGCATTATGTCATCTATCTAGTGTATTATAGATATCATAAACTAATAATGTAAAGACCGGAAACCTCTGCTTTCATTTGACATTTGCCTACAAGCTGAAACACGCACACAAGTAACATTTCTGTTCCTCTTCCTATAGACACATAGACAACACAGCCCTAGTAATTTGTTTTTGTTTTGCTTTTCGACTTCCCATCTATTCATGGATAGAGTTTCAAAGCTACAAATACAACAATGTAAGCAAATGGGTTTTGGGGGGTGAAACGTACGAAGGTTTCCGATCTTAGTATGGCTTATTTGTGATAGATATCAGTGGTTCAGCCATATATAAGTACCTCGTTTACATAAAGGATCCAAAGATCAAATTGAGTTGTGGTTAAATTTTCGAAGTTGAGTTGAAAAGTTGTTAAATGGATGTTTCTCAAAATAGGATATTTATGTTGGAAGCATTGTAGCAATGACGAAGCTCGCTTCAACTCGATATAGGTTTAAATAGCGCTAAACTGACGTTCAAGCTCGCTTCAAATAAAACAATAATCTTAACAAATATTTCAATTTTTTATTCTGGAATTACATACACATATAAAAATGCACCTTGCCAAACTTGAAAACAATCCATATTCCCGCTTCTGCTCCTGTTCGATGTACATAATGGATGCACTCGCACGTCATAATCATACAACCAGGTACATTGACACTTCCACTGACCAAAGCGACGCAGATATATATATGTATAATTATGATGAATGTGACTTTTATATTTACTTTATCGTAACACCTCGACATTAATTGTTATACAAAAATTACAGAGGAATTGAAAATGAGAATCAGCACGAATTTACATTGACGGACAAAGTGTGAAAAGAAAATACCTATCTACTTTTAATTATTTATAATAGAAAAAAAACAGCAGTTCAAGTAAAGTTCAATTTCGCACTTTAGTTATACCCATTTTCAACTTTTAGTTGAAACTTCTTTTTTTTTAAACGAAAACTTTTCAACGGCAATCTGTTCAGCAACTTAGCAGATATAAAATTTAAAAAAAATTGTAAATCTGCATTGGCAGCCGTAGCCTCGCAGGTATATAAAATCGCCAGCTTGGCATAGCATGATGGTTTATCCAAGCCATAAATCTTCTAATTGGTTATACCACAAAATCTATGCACAAAAGTTTCCGCAACAATCTTCCTTTAGTTTGGAATTTTGATATCCGATAGACGGGTCACCACTTTCAAGAGCTAGATCCTTCCTCTTCTACATATAATACATATAATTCGTATAGAGTAGCTAGCTAGATATATGTAGACATGCCACAGTATATTAAACTATGAAAATGGTAAGCGCTTTGTTTCGACCACATCCATAAACTTTTCTCCAAAAAGTTTATCCTTCTTTCAAATCTGCGAAGGAGTGAAAGCGAGAGGGAAACTAAATTCACCATCATAACGCTCTGACGTAGTCCATGTTCCATAAAGAAGATGTGAATTTTTAATTGAAATGCATTTAAGTGAATTATGTGGGATAATTCCCCATGAACAATAATTTCATGCTTTTGTTAAATATTTGCAAACTTTATAAGAAAACTATTTAAGCCACATTGAAGACGAAAATTATTGGGAAAACGGCGGCGCAGGGAGAAAAAAGGTCTATTCAAACATTTTGTTACCCATTTCATAATATTTGTTGGCTGCGAAGACGTAAATCGTTTTAATTATAATCAATATTTAAGGACATTCATTGCTTGGAAATTGAATACAAAATTTGGGGAAAGTAGTTTTAGAACCACTTAAGCAAGATTAAGGAAAACCATGCAACTATTGGTTTTGAGCTTAGAACATTAAGAAAAAATGTATTAATATATTCAGAGAAGTGTTTTAAGACTTTTTAGACTTCCTGCTCTGAATTTGTGAAGAAAAACACACACACGTTGGAATGGAAATAAACTTTCAAAACCACATTAAATTCGCGTATGTCATTCAAAAGTTTATATATCCGTTCAAAGACATCCTGAGCTTCTTTATATCTTTTTTATTATTCCCCCACCCCCCAAAAAAAATCTACTTTTCCATGTTTATATTATCTTTATTTAAGGATCAATAAAGACTCCTTTAAGAAGCTATTTCATTTGAAAATGAAACCAATGATATAGATTTAGCTTTTCGTTCAACAATACAGACATTACTCATTAATCAATCACTTAATGATTCAATTCTTGAGGATGATGTTAACGAGGTATAATAAAATCTTGTTAAGTAAAGAGATATACATTGAAAGAGGATCATTATAGTCATACCTACGAGTATATAGATATGCTGGTAACCTACTGGTATTTAATAACACCTAATGGAAGAATATAATTTCGATTCTAACTGAAAGGGAAGTTTGAAAAGGTAAATAAATATCTTATCATAAATAAAAGGAATTGATTGTTAAGGATTTACCATCTAGTTAATATGTTTTGTTCCCAAATAGCTTTCAATATAGAGGTAGATATATAGTCAGTGCCGTTGTAGAAAAAGTGGACGCGAGAGCTGAAAATACCTATAGATCTTGAAATTAAAAAACAAAAAATATTTTGCTATTTATTTTGATCAAAGTGTAGCCATTTATACTTGGGGTACCTATACATACATACATATGTACATATGTAGGTACTACAGGGCAGATTTACCATTTGAAAAAAAAATCGAATTCGAGATTTTGATCATACTTGATATTACTATGATAGAGAACATCAAAAAAGTAGGTCCCGCAATTGCGTATGTCTGTTTGAGGCAGAGGTGATTCTTTACAAACTTCGTACTTAAGGTTTTATTTTTTTTTATTTTAATCTCAAATAGATTAAAATGTTTGTTTTCGCTCCAAAAATGACAAGTACGTACGATCCCGGCATGTATTTTATTTTTCTGAGAGTCCTGTTTCTTGGCCTCTTCAACCATTCTCGCTCCAACTTTAAATATTGCAAGGAGATATCTCATCCAGTAGCTAACTGAGGCGAAAAATATTAATCGTATACAATTAATTGTCATGACCAAATTTGTCTGTTTGTCAATATTTATTCAAATGAGCGATTTACATATTTAATACAAGTTAATCACCAGGCCTTTTTGATGTAGGTTTGCCCACTGCACTAATTTTTTTGGCCAACAAAATTGTTAGTCAACAGCTTTCATTCTACGCCACTGTTACTGGTAACTTTCTCCAAAGACATGTCATTGACGTTTGTCAATTTATTTGCGATGCTGTATTCTTTATAGCCCTTTTATTTCCGACGGAGAGCATATTTTCCACTCAACACATTTTATTGCTTTCCAAAGGGTTTTTCTTTGGGTTATATACGATATAATTTCTGCTATGTTCTGCTTATATTTTTAAGAGAGTTTTACACAGCATTATTTATATTGTAAGCAATATTAGCCCTTTTCTAGGATTGCTTGAACATCTGAGTGAAAGAACACGAACAAAATGGGGTCCAGCGATCGCGAGTTCGTTAAAAATATTTATAAAATAGGTGCTGCAAATTCAAAATTATACTGCAAGACAAAATTAAAAATAAATATTTTTTAGTATTTTGAATAAGAAAAATAAAATTTTTGGGAAAAAAATCAATCTTGTTATATTTCCAAAACGTAATTTACGACTTTTTGAAATTATGTTTCTAAATTTCTATTATTAAAACTTAAAATTGGCATGCTATTTTCTTAGAAAATTTTAGGTATAAAAATTAAAAAAAAATCGTGTGCTTATACAACAATGATCAAACATAGAAATAATAAGTACTACTTTCGACCCAGTTGTGAATTTTATTTCATTCACATAATTTTAAAATTTCCTAAGTACCAAATTGGAAAATTTTTCTTATTTACTGACTTTGCAAAAGCCTTTGGTAAAATTCAGGTAATTATTGGGGGTCCACCTCGTCACTGCTTATTATAGTTTTTGAGCTCTTGTATTTAAGACAGAAAAACAGAACCGGCAATTACTTTTATAACACAAACAAGAAATCTATCTCACTCTTTTCGGATCCCAAAGTCCTAATTGAAATTAATTACGAGTATTTAAGAATTCAGTTTGACATCGGATTATTTTGGTTTTACTATGTGATAAAAAGCAAAATTCGTGCAGCTATTAAAAAATATATATTTTCCGTACACAAAAATATTCTTTAAAATAATAATTCACAGTTATCAAAATAAAAAACACAGTGTTGAAATGCAAATTCGTTATTTGTGTTGCTAAAAAGGTTAATCCTTTGAAGGTTATCACCGCCGTTTTTTTTGTTTGTTGTTGTTGAAAGATGAATACATAAAATAAACCATTTGGCTTCACCCTATGCAAACAGTCTGATTAAACTAAAATATAGAAAAAATATAAAAAAAAATAAACCATAAACAGTAAAATCCCCTTAAAATAAAATAAATTAATGGCCATTTTATATTCAAATTTGATTTGTGCTTCGGATTATCTGCATCTATAAGCATGTTCCATAGTTTATTCAGTTAATGGGCGTAGAAACCAATGCAAACCACTTTCCGGCCAATTCGGAAATCGTTTTTTTTGTATTTTTTTTTTTTTTTTAAGTGAACGCACTCCAATCGATTAAAATTCAAATTGAATCCCATTGTGCGTTTAAATTGTGTTTGTCTGTGGATGCATTTAATTGCATTGGAATAAATCACAAGGACATTTTATTTAATTTTTTTTGTAGGTATATATTATTGAGGACTCTACGCTGAGCGAACCTTTAGCTATTTTGTAGGTATGTTCATATGTATTCTCGAATGAATACTTGGGAAAATTGGGGAATTTTAATTAATTGATGAAATGCGACATTATATGTGCGATTGGATTTGCACTTTGTATGATCGTTTTAATGATTGCGATTAATTGTGTTTTGGCGTGGAGTATAATGTTGATGCATTTTGTTTTTAGAAATTAGGCTTTGAGGCTTAGTTATAATGTTAAACACAATCGATGTGGAAATATAGAGTATAAATTGCTATTAAGGGATAATCATATTATAGTATGGATTCAAATGCAAGTGTTGATTTGATGGAGTTAAAAAAATAAAACACAAAAACCAACGAGTAGTTTGTTTGTCTGCATATTTAAAATGCTATAATAGATAGATGCTTTTAATTTAATCCCATTGTGTATTGTTTACATAGATGGGTTTGTCTATAATTAAATGGATTTAGATAAATGTGTTGATTTATAATTTCCACCTTCCTAGAAAAACATCTGAGTTAGAAACTAAATATTGGAATTGAGGACAAAATATGATCTAAATAGTCATATCTCATATACCTATGAGCTTATTTTTAGAATGTTGTCTATTAACTCTGAAGTAGGTATATGTAATAAATCCTAATCAATGGTGCAATTTTTTGTTTTATTATTAGTTAAGTACACAACTAAGTACTCGTCCACTTTAGATGACATTTAACTTTGACTGATTTGTCAATTTTGAATTTTGACAGCAAAATATTCAAAATACTCTCAATAATTGTAATGTAATTAAAACTAGGTATCTTAACAATATTCTAGGTTGTTTAATAAACCGAGATTTAAGTTTATTTAGCTAAATCTCCAACAAATCTTGAGGATTTACCATACAATTTTAATCTTCTGAGATGAAGATTTAAAATAAATCTTATTTAAATCTTCAATCGAACTACCATATTTCCATATTGAAATGAACACATTCATCGGGTAAGTGAATTTTTCTCTTCGGTTAACACAGATGAAGCTGCCTGTCTCACTTCTACATCATTGGACAAAATGAGACGATATATGCATTTTGAATAGTACTGTCAGAATTAATCTACTTTTGAAGCGGTGGAAACACTTTTTGAGATTAGTAAATCTACAAAAGATTAACAGTCCGATTCTCCGCCTTGTGACGAATCACAAGTCACAAGCCCTTGTGACTATTTCTTGTGAGCATTATTGTGACTCGATAACATTTATCAAATTCTCCCCCAATCGTCACAAGAAAACTCACAACGAAATTCACCACAGTTAAAGGTGAATTGCGTAGTGGCATTATTGGAACACCTGTATATTAAAAACAAAATAAAAATTGAAATTGATGCGGATTACTTATTATAGATGTAATAATGAAGATAAGCAAATATGTATAAATTAATTTATTTTTGTTTAAACAATTAAACAACTATCAAAGAGAATCCGTTTCATTAATTTTAAAACAAGAAAATGTAAAAGCATTTATATTTGATGTGGAATGGTATAGAATGAACAGAATAACTACAGGCAATCACACTATTGTGTGACTACTGATAAAGTGTTTATTTAGGCAGGTCTGACACTTTTTCCTTCTCTCTGGAAGTCGCTCCTAAAGTTTCCATCTCAAATTAAAGTTTCATATTTCTTTTTACTTCATGTTGGGATATAAAATAAATTAGGGGTATTGACGATCCGGTGCAACTGGCCTTGTATCATTGTAAAAATGCACAAGTGCAACTTTTTTTTTGCACCACAACAACAACTTACACTGACTAAGGTTTTACAACACTTTTGCACTTTTGCTATACCCTAACCCTATTGCAACAGAAAAATACAATGGTGCAAAATTTGTCTGGTGTCGTTGACAGTTTGGCAGCTGTTATTTTCTGTCAGAAATGTTTTTGGTCAAACTGATTTTGCATTCTTACTCCAGAGTTGCAATAGAATAGAAAAGGTGCATTCACGATTTACAGACAAAAAATAAATTTCGCTATTTTACACCTTTTTGTTGCATCAAATCGTGAATACCCCTATTGTTTCACAAAATATTGTACCAAATGTCGCATCGAAATGTCGAAACTCAAACTATTTGTGAGTTGTGACCTGCTCTGAATTAGATCACAATTTCGATTGTTTTTATGACTCTCTCAAGTTGTGACTTTGGGGGAGAATCCGAAAGCCGCAAAATTAATTTCACCTCTGCTTTGTGTCTTGTGAGGTCTCTGTAAAGTTCGGTGGAAACGTAGTAACAGGTTAGCTGAAAGCTGTACAAAAAATCAGAACAAAACGCATAATAAATGAATTTTAGAGTCAACTGTTCTATACATTTGTTCTCGGATAGCTAGTTATTAAAAATATTTTGGAATAACTCAAGACAGCTTTCATGAGAACAGCTATGTTTTCATCAGATGTGCTTTTGAACGCAGTACAACAACAGAAAGTTATTTTAGATTGCTGAGAATAACTGAGTGAACGTCCCCAATTTCATTCCGATGTTCTTGGAAGTGTGACGAGTTAAATAGTATAAACGTATAAAATATATTCTTCTCATGTGTTCGTTTCGATTTGACAGGTATTGTTCTTAGTTTCGGGCTGTGTAATGTTGTTCTTCGATTAAAAAATAAAGAAACAAAACCTGAATAAATATTGTCTGTGAGTTATCTCGTTGATTGATTTTTTAGTTGCTTATGTGCGTGATCATCGTTCAACTAGTTATAAACTACTTAGTGAAATGAATGTGCGCGTTTAGCATAATCGTGAACATCAAAGTCGCTGATGGTTTTGACGATCTAAAGGTAAGCATTGGTTTCGATAAAGAAAAAAAATATAGATAATTTTTTACAATAGCTTTAAATATTTTTATTAGAATTCTCTCATAATTTTTTTTTAGCATTAAGTGTAAACTTTCTTTTGATATTTGTGTTGATTTTATTCATATTTATGCCATCTTGCATGCAAATAGCATATTGTTGATTTGTTTAACAATTCTTTGCCAATTTTTCACTTAAGATTTTATAGTTAGTACTATATGATTATTTGTCATATCCTCGGAAGAGGCAGTAGACAGGATAAACAATTTGTTTTAAGCGTGACAATCCAACACACTAACCATTACACCAGAGGCTACTAGAACCATTCAAGTTGGTCAAAAGAAAATTGTGAATGTTTGCCCTCTCAACTTATGACCCTTCACCAATTTGTTATATATATGTTTCGGGTGAATTTGATTTGTTTAATGATTCTGTTTTAAGTAAGTACCTACTTATTTCAGAAATCAATCTATGAGATTTATAGTTGTTTGTTTCACAACGACGAATCAGAATAATTTAATCAAATTAATACAAAGTACAATAAAATATAAGGACAATACTAGGACAAAACTTGACAATTTAATGTAGTGTTTAAATATAGAGCCTTGATTAGATCATCCAGATGGAGGCCTAACTCTAAGCCAAAAGGGTATTCAAACGGAATCACATTGATATAATTGAATTTCCAGACGAAAACGCTTAGTGGTCTATAAGGACGACTTGTGTGCGATTCGAATATGAACATATAAATATACATATACATATATTATATGTATTTCATTATGCAAATACGATTTTCATTTCGAATACATAATTCAAATTCAGTCAACCATTGTGTAATTTATGGCCATGTTACACCATGTCCAGGGAATATCTCTTTTGTCGGTTCGGTTCAGTTTATGGTTCGCTATGCGATTTTCTAGTTTCGTATAAAATTGAATTTTAAACACTTTTCTATCGTTGCCTTTTCCATTTATAGTGTTAAATATAAAAGCCGGTGTGGTTATTAAATAAAACTCGCACGAATAGTTTTGGTTGGTTGTAGATACATATCCATAGGATATTTCAGGAGAAATAGGAACAAAAAAATTAAACATATTCATGAGGCGTAACCACATCACACGTATTGGAGGTTTTGAATTCATACATATACGAGAGAGAATATACGAGAGATGTACCGTTTTTAATAATATAATTCCCATGAAATGGTGTCTATATAGGTAATTTTATTTTAGTTTTTTTTTTCTTATACATATGTATGTTGTATTTAGTATAACATGGTCGTTTGATAATATTTAATAAAATTACTGCGTGGAAAATTTGTAACTTAATAAATACGTCACTTGAATTTTGGCAGTTCTGAATGCATTTTCAGAACTTTTTGTTCTTATTGTTTTGCAATTTTGTATAGAATTAGATGGATACTCATAGATATACTTACATACATATATAATTTATGGGGACGAGCATTAGATTTGGTTGGACGGGTTCACCCAACAAATTAACAAACTGTCTATGAAATCATGTTGAGGGCGAATTTGAATTAGACATGAAATTGACAAACATAACATTTTACGTTAGTATATTTATAAAAGAACACGATGATGCCGCGCCATATTCTGGCTCTACACCCTTTATACAGGATCAAACTCAATCGATTAGCGAACCCCCTCTATCTTATAAATATAGATACCAATTAATCTACAAATTATTTTTTTATGTATTAAATTTTAAAACCTTATAGTTTGAAACGCGATTTTGAAGTAGGTAATTATTAATAAACATATAAAATTCAAATTTAAAAAAAAGAAATCAAGGACTGGGTTTTTGAAAAATCGATTTAAACAAAAAAAAATGATTTAATTTTTAAAAATCGAAAAACCAATTTTTTTAAAATTTGAGTATGCAGTTTTATTAATACCATTAATAAGGGCGCAAAGTTAAATATTTTTGTACTTAAAATTTGACTGCACTAATTTAACAAGACACATTTTCTTGATCAAAATTCTTAACGTTTTTTTTAACACTTGTATGAAAAGTACCCTTATTTTTTTATTTTAGGAAAATAGTTTTTTTTTTAACTATTCAAGATAATGCAAAAAAAACTACCAAATACGAAGTTTCAAAAATATTCATTGAGTCATTTTCGAAATTTTGAGTTATCAAAAAGAAATAAATTATTTTGGAAAATTTTGGCTTACATTAGTGTTTAAACTTTCTACGAGCTTCTGCACAAAAAATTAAAAAAAAAACAAATTAACCGTTTTCCAGAAAATCTAAAAACAAAAAATGGTTCTACTAGATGTAGATAAATAAAAATCTTTGTAGCCGTTTTGTAGTTTTTTTGGCATACTACTCTTGTCTAGTGAACTTACCAAAACAACGCACATGTTGAAAACTTGTATATCTTTTATGGTAATGATATACAACAGTTCAAGCCTTTAGTGCTACTTCTGTCAACGCCTTAGGTGGTTATTATTCCTACCTGCCATCCTGGAGATAAGAAGAGTCTAAAATCCACATCTTAAAATAATAATTAAAAATTATATCATTTAACTATTTAACGCCATCTATAAAATACTTCGAAAAGAAACAACAATCCCAAAGCCACTAAATAGCCCTGAAATTGCATATTATTTTCTAATATTATCAATATTCTATCTAATACTCAATTTAGTTTACCAAAGTTAAATACACGCATTCTCAATTACTCTTGAATATATTTATGTAGTTATACTGAAAATGAACTCTAAACAGCATCATTTGCTTTTCTCTTTTGACCCGCGTCACTTTTCAATACTTACACACACTGTGTCTGCGCCTTCCTGGCCTGCCTGTCCTGGCATTCTGCACATTTCAACTATAACAATGAAAACTGCCCAAAATGCGAAGCGAAAATGTAGACTTGGGCACACAATCACAAGCTATCTCAGATGAAATTTTCTAGTTAATGGCTTTTCTGGGACCAAAGATACTCGTTTCATGCCTTCATGGTTGGAGTTAGAGATATCAAAGAGGTTTCCGACTTTGCTTTTGGTTTCCGGATAAATGTTACGGTTTGTGGGATTTTAGACTTCAGTAGAAACGCTGATTATGAATTCATATCGTATCTTTGAAGTCACTTTTGGATGAAATGAAATTTTTATCGTATCTATAGAATATGCGGGTTAAAATTCAATTATTATTTTTTTTAAACCAGTGCGAATAGATGAGAAAACCTGGGTGGACCCTGTGGAATATATGAATGTTAAAAAAAAAATAATTTTACAGACGACGTTGAATGTTTTAGAAAAATGATTTAAAACTGATATTTATTGCCTTACGGATTCGTATATAAGTTTATGTTTAAGGGTTCTACATATTTATATAACAAACAAAAATTATAATTAAGTTTGAACTATGACAGCTCATGTCTACTTAAGATTACCCGTCCCAATATGTAACCTAAAATAAGAAAATAAAAGAGAGCTTTACTTTTATACAGAGAACATACATAAAAGAGGTTTAGAAACTGTCAGTGTATATTTTATACGAGTATAGAAATCCCTAATAATAAAACATCATAAATAAAAATTACCACATAAATATTTATTTACATTAAACGAGGAAAAAAATAACACAAAGCTTTGCTTCGTATAAAATATTAAACATTTTTATGTTGAACTTCCTTACGTAACTGTATACATATAATATAATTGCACATGTCAGGCATATAATGAAAATGTTGTTTTTGTTGGGAAAATCATATGTAAACAACATTTGAAGCCCATACAAAAATATTTATTTTTTTGTAATTCTATAGGGCGTCCTTACCTATAGGATATTCAGAAATTCAACACATCAAAGCCTAGAAAAAGGTACGGGGCAGTGGAGTAGTCTGGCACAGGAAAACATGAATATACAATAGAATTTACTAAAGAAAGCAAGCAAAATATGTTGGCGTTTTCGAAATAGGGGTTTTTTCTTCAAAAAACCACGTTAACCAATATCTCCTCGAAAAGTTCGAGAGCCCAAGAAAAAATCATTTAGCAAAAATGTTAGTAGGATTATTAATGGAATATATACTAGCTTCACATTAAGTCTTATATTAAGTCTGCAACTACTGGAATACTGACACTTTAGGAGCTCGCAAGTAGTGTTAACAAATTTTACTGAGGCGAATGGTTAGGAGTTTAACCTAGTTCTGACTTTAGTGTGACTATATTGAATTTACGATCACATCAAAGAAAAATTTCATTTGTATCTTCATAGCTCGTTTCGTTGATGCCCTAGAACGTTTCTTAATAAGAGTAAAACATACCGTATCGAAGCTCAAATAAAAACACATAGAAGAGCTACGCCTCAAGCTCTGATTTCATCAACAATAAACACTCGCTATATGCTTAACTGAATACTAGTTAACTACGAGAAGCCAAAGCAGGATAGATAAGACCCATACCCCATGACTTGGGGAGTGTCTCTATATAGTCTAACTTTTAGATTACTATTTGTTGAAGCAAATTCTTTCTTAACATGTCTCGGATCGATGCTGGTGCAGTCTAGTCCTTGTCGAAATGCAATGTAGTGAACGTTACTAAACACCACTTCTATGTGGCAATATGGTGAATTCATTAAATTATTTGATTTTTCTAAAATGTTTCGGGCCAGTGTGTGTGGCTTTGACATCCCTGAAACCAGAGGCTAGAGGTGATCTTCAGGCATTCTTAAAATAGAGGATTTATGTCCTTATAGCTTTGGAACTTATTTCGTTAATAGCCTCAGCAACATTTTTACATTCTACTATTTGTAGGAGATTTTACTGATGATAAGTCATCATATATAGCAGTTAACTTAAGGGTTCAAAAGTTCAATATTCCGGTTTAACCATTATTTATATTAAATGAAAATGTTAGAGCATTATATCCCCACAGGAACAACTCCAACATGAACTGCTCCAAACGAGGATGCTCATCGACGAACGATAGTTGAATAATGAAGAAAGTTTACTTCCGTTAAACAGCTTTAGGCTATGCTCTGTCGTAAGATTGATATTCCGGATAGCAGGATACAGGACAATCCAGATGTCAACCAGAAACAAGTGGTTATACCTATATCGAAAAACAGATTGACCCAGAATGCCAATCTTACCAGATTAATAAATGTATAGATCTTGTCTTTTTCTGGGAAAACCGAACAATTGAATAAAACATAAACCCTGCACTCTCTCTGAAGAAATCATCTACAGTTCATCGTGCCAACTTAACTCTAAATCTTTCCCCGTTCGGCTGATTGATTTCTTAGGATTTCTGAGGAGAGTCATTGTGTTTTTGGCAAATATGATCTCAAATTTTTAGCGCCCCATTTATTTCCTCGAAATCCAAGAATTTGAGTGGTATCTATTTATGTCTCGAAAGAACAGCAATGATATCTGCCTTAAAATCTACTACAAAACTGACAATACTAGTTCTAGCCCCGAATTTGAAGTTGAAAATTTATATTTATAAGGACTCAAGTTATACCCAATACCCTTTACCCTAAAACAAATGTTTCCGGTATTGATCCCACAGATTCAACCTACCATTTGTAATTTTTCGTCTAAAAACATTTCTTCTGTTTTTGTACTGGTTTCAATTTGAATATCCTCAACTAACCTCATTATCCCCTACCATGCAATACCATCTCCACCAAGAGTGTAGATATCCCATAGTCCTTTAATGTTTATTTAGGTTGAAACAAATAAATAAATTCGAAGAAATTTTACGTTTATCCTTAGAAACATATTTAAAAAAAGGAACCCTTTTACATTGCTACAGAGTTTACAGTATTTTTTTTTGTATTTGTTGTTGCTGTTGATATTTACAAACGAAAACACCTAAGGATTTTTGTTTTAATTTGCATATAAAGTGTCTTCAACAGGTATGCACAATCAAAGCAAAATATCAAAATAAAAAATAAAATACGAAAGTATTTCCATTTAAATTGTTGAAATAGATACTTGCCACGCGTGCCTTTCGACCTACATATTCTCTATATTATACCTACTACTCCCCTTGAATAAAAGGTCACTTTGTTATCTCAAAAAAAAAAAAAAAAAAACTTAAGGGTCACCCTCTTATTTAAATCCCTTCATTCAGCTTGCAGCTAATCTCTCAACGAATTAAGAAGGATAGAGTTTGAATAATGCATGGAAATATTTTGTGTCTCGAGAAAAGATCCAATTTTAAGGAACATAAATATGTACAACAAAAAAAAAAACAAGATCTATAGAGTACATAGCTATAGGTTATATAAGGTAAGTTCCAAAACATTGAATGTTCGTGCGGTATTTTAACCTAAAGTGGGATATAAAAGTTAATAAATCAAAATGCTGTGGTCAGGTTGATTTTGGTTTGAGTTTGTACCATAGAGGAGAGAGTGGGGAATGGAAAGTCGACGGATGGGCCGATATGGGGTAGTCTAGTAAAAATATTAGGCAAACCTGGAGGGCATTAAAGTCAAAATGTAACATAATGCGAGGGGTCCTGTTCAAATATGTGGAAAGAATAACTAACTTCATTACATGATTTATTGTGTGATGTGAACCGTACAAAGGTACATAATATTTATGTAATATAACATACATATATTCATATATGATTTATTGAATTCCTTAAGGATAATTTAGAAAAGTATGAATTGAGTTAATATTGGGTCAAAGGGTCGTTAGAGAAATATGCTTTGTTAACATTTTCGAATCACTTTTATCATGTTGATTATATTAGAAATAGAGAGAGTGAGAGAGAGACAAGGGGGGCTCGGTAATTGAGGAAAAGGTTCTCTGGTTGAGGATGTATTTTAGGTTGGTTATCGTGAAAGACCAAATTAGTATGTTGAGTTGGTCCAGCCATAACCTTGATCTGATTGATTTGTTTTTAAAATAATTTTTTTTCCATCAAGCAATATTAGGTTCAGTTATAGAGTTGTCATGTCCCCTTGACATTGGAATCATCATGCAAAAATGGATATACATTAGAAAGGCAACTCATATGCATTGTAAAGCTTTTTTATTACTAAAAAAATATTTTCGATGTTCAAAAAAAAAAAAATACAAGAAACATTTTGTTAAAATTGTTTGTATTGGCTCCTGAGTTTTATCCATAGGTGGTTCAATTTTTACCAGATTCTACTGAGGTGTTTGTGTATATATTACTATTCTCGTTTTATTGGAATACTGGGTAGGTAGCCCAGTAATGCAAGTTCCAGTTCTTATACCAATTACCGAACTAGATTTCGAAGCACATTATACATGTTTCTAAATATTATCGGAATGTTCTTAAACTTAATCCATCGCCAAAGTAGCCATCTTTAATTTTGACAATGTGTACTTCGTTTGCGAGCAGAATCTACTGTCACCGAACAAGCACCTGCTAAAATTGTCATTTTCGTTGTCATTCATATTAAAGAAAACATCTCTCTGTCAGCGGAAAGCAATCCATGTCACATAATCTTTGGAATATATTTTCTCTCAGAATGGTCATCTTGAATCATGAATTTGACAGATGAATGATTTTATTTAATGAAACATTCTGAAATTTGTAACGAAAATGAGAGAAATCACTCCTTCAATATGACATAATCTGTCACTTCTATCACGTGTAGATAGACATTTGTACATTCAGTCTGTTTGGTATTTTTTAAGAAATGTCATATTTTGGTGGTAGTGGTAGAGTGGGGATGAAATTCTCTCAGAGAGACATAAAATGAAAAAAACAAGCCTTAAACGCTTTGAGTACAATTTTCTGTACATTTTTAAACGTCAAAAACATATGCTAAAACATGAAGAGTTATTTATCCATCTTATATATTTTTTTCTTCGTTTTGATTCACAAATTGTTTTATTTTTAAATTAATTTGGTTTGATGTTTTTTACCACTTTTAATTTACTTAACAAATCTTTGGGTAATAACTAGACATCGATAACGAGACAGACACAAATTTTGTTTTCTTTTATGACAAAACGCAACATGACATTTCTAAATTTACTGTATACTAAAATTTATTTGACAGGAGGGAGAAATATTTACACTCTCATGAGCACTCTCGTCCAAAATTACCTAATTTGTAAGTCTGGAACAAGAATTGGGAAGAGTTGGTGCATATTATTGTCAATTATGTATAGAGTGTTGAACGCAACTAATACATACCTATATTATGTCTTATGGCAGACATTCAGTTGGAGATCCATTTCTGCTATAGAGGGACTCCAGCTTGACACCATTTTAACAAACTTATGTCGTTTTCGACATACTATTCGGAGTTACTCCTTTCTCACTCTTTATGGCTTATTCCTAAGACAATTTAAAATTCGGCGTAAAGAGACTACAACTGAAAGTCCACTCGACTAACTCCAATTATTTCGTAGAAAAAAACACTACTTTAAATAAAAATAAATATCAAAAAGGAAACAAAAGCGTATGTCAAAATTTACAAATTTGTAAGAAAAACTGATTTGATTTGTTAGGAAATTCATCTTTTAAAATTATTCGTAATGGTTCGGTAAGTATTCTTGAAATTATTGTGCATAATTTCACCATAAGCTTAACATTTAAATTGTTTTTTAGGAAAGTAATAAGAAATCATCCGTCCAGGCGCAGGAAAGTCATGAAATCATTAGCAAAACGAAAAATTGCTAGAAAACCGAGGCGAAAATCAACTATGGATTCAAACTTTGAAAATATCATGAGGCGTTATATAAAAAGATTGGGAAAAAAATTTCGTGTTCGATGATAAAATGAGACCCATCTATATTTATCTAATAATTTCGTAAATGTTGAATTTGTGTGCTCCTTAGCTGTGTACGTAAATAAAAATCCGAAGAAGAGCCTTATGGTGAAATGAGAGCTTTATTTCCTTTTGTCTTGTAATATACATATGTACGTATGTATGTACATAAATTTAAAATATTCATATTAAAGCATCATTGTTCGTATCTAATCCAATTCAATTGACTTTTCAAACAATCGATTGTAGCAAATCCCTCTTATTTCATGCCATAATCGATAGCCCAAATTGTCTGATTTCCAAACTCAATGGAAGCATCTCACTCAATTCTATGCACACCGCTTCCCTTCGCCATATCCTCGATGGCAGATTACAGCTATAACCAGTAAGTAATGTTTGTCCTTATTTTCAATTCGAAATTGAATTCCCAGTCATGCCTTCATATTTTCTTCTATTATTTTTGTCTCTATCTCTCCTTGTCGCTCTCGCTTTCTCTCGCATCAGGATGATAATTCTTTTCATTTTATCAACAAACCATTTCCTTCTGTGCAATGAATCCCTCAGATGGTTTATCCTTTTGCAAAATGTTGAATGAACACACACACACACACACAGCACACAAAAAATCAATTACCTTTTTTGATTCCCAGTTTATAAAATTCTCTCGTGGATTCACGGATTTTCATTTCAAAAAATATCAACAAAAAAAATCTGTCCACGGAAGTTGGAAAGTTCTCATCTTGATATGTGTGGGATAGTTACCGAAAGAAAAAAAAATCAAGTTTAATTTAAAAACTTCAAAATCTGTTTTAGTTCATTGTGTAGATACATATGATCTCTATCTCTCTAATAAAAAATGTGTCACATCTTTTCAACGCGTAATAAAATTAATAAATTTTGTTAAAAAAAGAAGCCAATTTGATGGACATTTTTGAGACAGTATAGTAAAGACTTAAGCCAGATTTTATACAAGAGGTGCCCTTCTTCGTGCTGGATATTTTGAGGCATGATTTCTGGGATTTCTGGGTTCATTATAACGAAACAATTGTATGGGAGAAAAATTCCATCTCTGCGCTGAAGTACAGGGTGGCTATTTCCGTAATAGAAATGATGATTTAGAATAGGAAACAAAAATATTTAAAATCAACGAAAGAACCACAATAATGTGCTTTTGTGAAATGAATTATATTCTTCTTGTACTTGTTTTCATAAATGAAATTGTAAGTAATAAGTGTATTTAATTTTAAAGTCAAAATTAAAAAAAAAAAATTGCGTAACTAAGTTCCACTGTTTTTTTAATATTCAATGTTTTTTCCATTTTTTTTTTTGCAAATGAATACTTAAAACTATATGCAAAAATTTAGTAGGTTTTCATGTTTTGCAAGTAGGTATACGAAATGTAATCAAAATCGTTTAAGGTGTTGTCGAGAAAATTCTAAAATATGGGATTATTCGAATTTAACCAAAATGATTTGATTTTTAATTAGTAAGAAATCCCTTTAGCTGATAGGATCTAGCTCGGAGAAAGTCTCTAAGATGGAGGAGAATTTTGTATTTCTCTGTGAATAGGACTTTCTGAACAATTTGTTAGTTTATTTAAATAATTTTGCAAAAGTTCTTTCAGGACGTTAGGGTACTTTCAATATACAGCAATGGCAACATCGTCCGCAAATTAAATACCCTTTTGGTACCAGATTCTAGAGAAAAGGAGATAATACACCGCCTTGTGGTACGGTCCTCTACTGACAAATCTTCTTGCAGAGAAACCACCCAGTTTTTAATTAGTCAACGTTTGATTAATACAACGACACAAGTAGTGTGATTTTTAGTTTGAGATTTTTTAATTGAAAATTCTAGAAAAAGTAAAAATGGTTCCTTAGAAGAATTACTGTTCAATTTTCCATATTTAATGCACAGAAACACCCATAGCCAATATATATCTAAATCCTCCTTACGATTTGTCATCTCACATAGTTACTTATATTATTAAGCCAAAGATGGAATGGTTCTTGAATACATTTTTCATATTTTCGCCAAAAGTCCTTAACCGCACTTAGTGATGACTACAACAGACAACATCCTGTCGTCCATTCGAAATAAAGTTGCATGTCAAACACAAAACCAAAATTAATTTTAAAACAATTGAAAATTTATTTTACTCTCAAGAAGAATATCCTTTTAGTTTCCTGCTGTCATATTGAAATCCCTTTTATTTTGCTTCACTGACTATAATATTCTCGGCAAATCGCAATGGAGAAGGTACAGTAATAGGTATCGTATATAGGAACTCACTTGGTCGTCTTATTTGTTGTAAGTCTTTGAACTGTTATCCTCTTCAAAAAAGGACATGGCTGGGCGAGCAGCGCGGTAGTAGTAGCGGCGGGTTAGGAAAGTAAAACATCTTGGAAATATTATGTTCGTTAATTTTTTTTTATTTGGCATCCTTCCATATTTAGTTATTACAGGGTTAAATGTATGACTGCCGCCTTTTCCATTAGAGAAATTAAGAAAATGAAGAAACTCTGTTTATTGGCAAAGTTTCTTCAGATAAAATCATAAAAAAATGGGTGGTTGGGTAGGTAGGTTGGGATTGGATCAATTTAAATAATCTTATGTTGATTGCTTGTGAATTTGTTGAAAAAAAAAGTTTAACCCTTCCAAATAAGAGTTCAAGGCATAAAGAGACCCAAAAAACCTTCTATGTGAAGGCGCATAAGCATGACCGCCAAGGCACTTTTAGATATAAAATGGCGTGGGTGTGTGCGGTAGTTAAAGTAATGTTATTCTTAAAACTTAATTACTTAAGTCAATTTAGCGAATCAAATAGATTGTTTTAGGTACTTGTCTATAATTTGGATGATAGGAAAACTTTTCGACATTAAACAAGTTCATGAGAAGATGTTTTGTTATTTGGTTTGCATTTGAAAATTTTCCAAAGTTCTCTAAATTGAATTTTTTGTGGTATGAGATTTTTAGGTTAAGTATGTACTTTGAAGCTGAAAACAAAATTAAGACGTTGAATGTTAACAATCGGAACTAAGTTTGTTTAAACCAGTTAATTCCGTCTTTAATCTCAGTGCGTGCTTAAGCTAAACGGAATTGAACGTATTTTTAGGCGAGCGCTCATGAACTAAAAACTCAGTACGAGGTCAACAAAGGATTTAAGGACGTATATTTATTTCGAAAAAGCTTTTAACGGCTGCGATTTCAACGAATATGTGCAAAGTTAGCAAAAGTCAGCGCCAATTCTGAAGACACAGCAGTTTAATAACAACTTTCACATTAAAATCTATATAGTGTTAGAGAATCATGCTATAAAATTCGTCAACTAAAAATTTTTGTTTATGGAATATTCGCCTTGAATCTCTCCTAAAATAATTCAAGCGTTACACTCGCCCATCAGTTTATACTTGAGAAATCCTTTTTAGATCAGGTCTACTTTTCTCTTCCATGTTCTGAAATTCGTACAACTATTGTGCATCCATCCTTACTTTCCTAATTTCCCGCATTGTCTTGCGTCATTTTTACAACTTTCTTTAATTTGCGCCCCTAATGCAACTAAAATGGCTGCCAATTTTTAGCTTGCAACATAAAACAATCCAGTTAAAATTAATTTCATTTCGAACTTAGAATTAAAAAAAAAAAAAAACAAAAACAAAAACACCTCCAACACTTAATGATTGTGCCAAATACTTTGGGCTCTTATGTAAGTCCCTGAGTTATGTAAAACAATTATTCAAAACACCCATACACATACATTACCAAAGTGAAAGTTTTTTGTGTTTTTTTTTTACTTGCAAAGCGCACAACATGAATTTAAACTAAAATACAAGAAACGAAAGAAAAAAAATCAAGAAAACTCGCATTGAAATCAAGGAGCAATTATCCTAAGTGGCTGTGCTATTGTTGCCGCGCACGACCTACTCTAAAATGAAAAAAAAAAACATTCCTTACTCCTACTAGCCTTAATTTAACGATACACTCCTGCTGCATGATGATTTTCTTTGCAGCGAAAAAAATTGAGGGGAATTTTTTCAGACAAGCATCAATCATGACACTCGTGATTGAAAAAAAAAATAATTAGCTGTCAAATATTAAAACTATAAAATTGTAAATACCCCATAGTTTTTTGGTCACTTTTTAAGTATGCACCTACAGATATTAGGAGAATCATAAGCCAACACTTCAAAAGTTCAAAAGACTACACTTTTGACCCTAATGATTGTGTTTTTTACTCTATAAATCCATTTTAAACTTATCACCCTCCAAAATCCAAGAAGCCGATATTTGATCGAAACGTCAAAATATAGTTCGTTGCCTACCTGTCAAACCATGAACTGTCAAAATCTGTTGAAGGATGGCTCCAATTCAAGTGGATTAAAAAAAACCTATAAAATTCAAATTTTTCTTCTGAAAATTTGAAATTTTTCCTAAAAATTGATTTTAGTCCTTTTAGGTGACATTTATAAAAGAAATATTAACCAAACCTCAAAACATAGTTCTTTTCCTACCCGTCAAGCCATGCATGAGCTGCCAAAATCCATTTAAGGATGGCTCCGATTTAAATGGATTAAAAAGCCTCTAAAAAATTCAATTTTTACTGAAGTAAGGCCGAGACCTAGACGAGACTGGACTTACACGACAAAAGACGAGATCAAGATCCAAATGACACTTGGTTAGGCGAGACCGAACCGCCTGGTATTGTCTCGTTCCCAGCCCTCCTTAAAAGAACAGAGGAAAAAAAGAGAATCTTAGAGCTGAAACAGGTTAAATAGTAGATAACTACAGTTAGGGGTCATTTTCATATCGAACTTGCAGCCTATGTTTTCCAGCGCAGGAAACTGTTAACACTTTAAGCAAAGTCGGATTTTGTTATGAAACACACTTAAGCTCTGAGCTGTCACATGCCTAAGAAACTATCAAGTCACATGAACAATATTTCACTGATCTTGTCGAAGAGTTTTAAACAATACAACTCTACTTTTTCTGTTTGTTTAAATTGAAGGATTATGATCTAATCTAATTTGCTCGGAATTTTGGAGCCTCCTGAATTCAGAACTTAGAAGAACTTTGCGCAATGCGTCTCTTTTTAAAAAGAGTTATTCCATTGCTCTATTTGCTTACTACTTTCTAAAGGAATCGGGCATTTCAATACTTTGTACAGTTCTTGGGCAATAACTTTTTTATGGGAAAAAAAGTCGTCAAACAAGCTTTGTGATCAAATTCCTTAGAAGAATTTTTTTCCTACTAAAATACAAGTAAACTAAGTAAGTAAACTATTCTACCACACTTTACTTTTTAAAATTCCTAATTTGAAAAAAAAACCTCACCACAGGGAAGCTTAGCTAATGTCCTGGTGAAATTTTCTTCTTTTGTCATAAGCGGTCGAGTATGCTAAGTTAAATTTATTTTCTCTCTCTTTCCCTTTCTATTTTTTTGTACTCTTTTTATGTTGCCCCCATTTCCATCATCATCGTGACTTATGCAATTAAAAGCGGAGGTATAATTGGACTAAGTGCGTACCAAGAGCTCTTAACAATGACTTCGAAGACAAGGCGACATTGAATTATACTAAGTGTCCAATTGGGGCTTTTTCCTGTTTTCAAGTGTGAAGTGACAGATCCTGATTTTAAGGATAAGCTAAATCCAACAAGCCATTCAGCTCTGCGGCCCAGTTAGCCTAGTAGGAGGCCATCAACACAATACAACACAACACAAAGAAAATGAATGAACGATAAATTGTATATCCATCCACAAGTCAAGGCTGGCTGTTTCTGGGATATTATTTTAATTAATAGCGCTATCGGGAAACAACGCTGAAATAATAATAGTTTGCGTGCAACAACTAAATTGTTATTAGACGATTGGGCTATTGTTGTCACATGATTATCTTAAATTAGAGAATTTATTTACACACATGCTGACATGGTTGTTAACAAAACTATAGAACGGCATGGAATAACGGTGATACAGGTTAGTTCTTGGGTTTGATATGACGCACTTACATGATGTCCTTGAAATTTCTAATTAATACCAGGGCGTAATATTTCGCTCGTATATACTTCATCTCCATTCATCTTTTCAAAACGAAATAGTTTAATCCTTAAAAAAGCATAAACCAACACTACTTAAACGCACCGAATTAAACGGACGGAACTATATGTACATATATTTTCAGTTCAACCACATGGAAAGATAAACGACATATAAAATGTTCCTTATGAAAACCAGTCACCCGAAGGAAATACAGTTTTTTATGTGCGACATTGCTTAAGGATATTCAGCGAAACGTACTCTCGTCAGTTTATTGTTAATGAAAACCAAGTAGATCCGGGGTCGGCTGCTTCTGCTGCACTTTTGCAGCAGTGGCAAGCTGCTGTGTTAAATAAAACGTTTTTTGTTGATTGTTTTCTGTTTTTTTTTTTTTTTTTTAATTTTTTTCTATAAACAGTAGTGCCATTGTTTCACTTCCAAAAAGGATATCCGTTGTCACAAACATTACTGCTAGTGTTGCAGCAGCTGTGACTGACTTTAGTGTGTGCAGTAAAAAAAGGTTCTTCCTGTTGCAGTACTGTTTCTTCAGTCACAATGGGGCAACTACAACTTAATACATGGTACTACTAGATACAAAATTGAGTGAACAGCAGAAAAAATTTTGAAATGAAAAACGAGATAATAGAGAGAGTGAAAAAAAGTTGGCAACAAGGATATGCATAGTGTTCTCGAGGAAGCAATGAGTGTTTCGTTAATTATTATATTTTGATGTGTCATTTTTTTTTCTTAAATATAGTATGTGACTTGTGGCCTTGTGGGTGTCTGGCCTTGTTTAATTCGATGGGTTGTGTCGTTTGCGAAAGGGTCATCGGATTGACAATCATTACTCCTTTCATTTCTTGTTGATTCTCAAGAAATCATCTATTATTTTGTTTTGTTTTCTGTATAATACAATTCCATATACTACTGAAATTATTCAGCCAAGTAGAAAACTTAGCAGTATATTTAAATCGGACTTGCCACAAAATTAGGGGTTCATCCCGGTGACTTCACTTTGGGCACATCAGTTGTCAATACGCAATTTTTTTAAGTTCAGTTTATCTTACATTGACTGTTTTGATAAAAGTCAAAAGTGAACTATAATCAAAAGGATGATTTTAATCATTTAAACTGAAAGATTTTGTCCATGGCCAGAGATCACTGTCTTGAAATGCCTATTTATTGCTCTTCTTAATTTTTAGTCAAAACAAGAAAAATGGAGGTCAGCTAATGAAAGCGTTTATTTAATTTTTATTTGTTTTAAAAATATTTTGGGTGTTGTTAGCATATAATAAAGCGATAAATTTTATTGCATTTAGACCAACAAATTGAGCTGAGTTAAAAATGAACTTACTATTTTAACAATGTGCTTAAAAAAAAGTAAGTATACGCAACAGGTACCCACCTGTTATAATTACGAGAATATGTACGTACGAATATTGCATAGTATAATACTTCGCCTTAACTTAGATCGCTAGCGACATAAAACAATTTTTGCCGACTTTAACGAATGTATTCATACTTTCATTCAAAAAAATAAATTGCTCATTGCTTTCGCCATCCGCATATTTATATATTGGGCCAGTTAGATAAAAATGTGACCCACATCGTCAAAGTTATATTCTCGGCTGATTTTTGCTCTGGCAATTCGTATCCTTGGTAAGATTGTTACACCCTTTCATAGAAATCTCAAAAATAACGCCCATGTCACCGCAAATTGATAGCTACAAAAGTTTATTTTAGTTGCATTCGTGCAAGCTGATTCAATAAATTTTGTTGTGAATGGAACTATATTTATTTAATAAGTTTATACAAATATCCAAACATATATAGTAGTACTATGCGACTCAATTTCAAAAAATCAGTAATTGATCGTCCTTGGGGCTATTTAGTTTTATTAAGTTTCGAGGGTTTACACTTAATTGGATGACTTAACATTCAAGTTAAAAAATTTTGCCATCCTACACATTTTAGGTTCTTCTTTTTTTTACTACTTCTCCTCAACTGAATAAAAATAAAATAAATATAGAGGGAAAAAACAACAAAAATTCACATCAGGGATGGCAATAATTGGAATTTAAAGGGCCCATATAGAGCAAACACACCGTTTTTAATCGACGCCAACGTGCTGATGTAGCTCAATTGATATTTGATTCAATTTAGAGTGTTTTTTTTTTGCTTGACGGTCTACTCTGTAACGATTTTGTAGTATCTGGTGGGAAATATAACAACTCATATATAATACAGTAAGGCTTTCATTCCGTGTTAATTTCCCAAAGGATGGGCTTTTGGATTTTACAGAATACAGGGTGCTTTTAATTTTGAAGGCAATTTATATGATGGTGCCATTTTACTTTTTACTTTATTTAAATTCTATCTTCTGAGAGCCCGATGAGTTGAAAAATCCGTGCTGATTTTCTGTGCCTTTCATTGGCGAATAAATATAGATATACTGTTATTAGCTTGCAGTCACACGCGTATGTATAAAGTATGGCACCTAAAGGTTATTCTTTGAAAATAAATTACACAAAGCCTCTTGAACTCAAATTAAAGTTGAAAATCTTAAGTTCCTAAGTACTATAATATAAATAACAACAAAACAGTTGATTTAAAAGAAAAAAATAAAATTAAAAAAAAACTTCAACAAGTCCTTCATTTAAGATAATGATTACAAAAAGAAAGACTTACGTACTCGTCCTATAGCGATAGTATATTCTTCCCTTGTGAAACTCCTCATATTGAACAATTCATAGGATCCTGTTTGGAGGAAGATGGTTGTTATGGTATTTAAAGCGGATGACTAGACAAAGACATCCATCTATCGTGTAGAATTGATTCTTTTGTCGTTAACTTTACAGTGTTTATTGTTGTTCCTTCCGGTTGAAAGGCAAGAGGTATTTTTTGTTCGTATTTTTTTTTTTTAAGAAATTTTATTGAGTTGTTTGGTTGCCTTAAGGAATGAAACTGTCCTATAACCAACACACGTTGAAAGTTTATTTATCTTAGATGAACAAAAAGAAGAAGAATATTGTTATGTTCGTTGTTTTCAATTTGTTTCCTAACTAGAGGAATGTTATTTATAGAAACTTTTGATATGTTTTATAACAGAACCACACACAAGTATACTACACTTTATACCTTCAAAAGCAATGTAAGATGCTTTAAATTGTTTTTTTTTTGTTGCTAGGGTTTTGAGTAAACAATGTATAAATAAAGATCATGACGATTGAGAAGTCCAAAATAAGCAGGTTTTGTCATATTATATGTCCATAGAGCTATATCCTTAATCAGTAGAGCGTTTTGCTTGAAATTCTATGGTTGAAAGCATTTTTATATCATGTCCTATTCTTGGATTGTTCCCGCATATCTCATGAATGATTCGACTAATTTTGTTCAAACTTTCAACATAAAGTACAAATATGTATTCAGTCCAAAGAAAAAAATAAACCAAGGAATCAAAGAAGAAACTATTTATTCAGTACTTTTGACTAATTTCATTAAATCTATTCCTGCACATTTTATATTTTAACTTCTAGTTGGTTTTTCGATTTGCGTGTATGGAACAACAATTAAAGGAATAATCATTTCTATTCATCTGTCCTTGATAGAACTTATTGGACAAATTTGTCTTAGTAAATAACTGCATATCATTAAATCAAAACAATTAAGAATGGAACACTTAATTGTATGGACCAACTTACGAAAATTGGCTTAAGTGCTCATTTCTGGCAATTACAAGAAAATCGTTTAATTGAATTATACATGATTATTACATGGCTCTATGAAGGATACAAGATACCTTGTCATTAAAACTAGCGGTTTTCTATGGAATGAAATATTTACGGCATTTGACTATGTTTCAACAAAATTATGGGCGTCTGAAGTTTTGAAGAGGACTGAAATATAACTAACGCATATTCAAGGGAATATGACAACAAATAATTGAGTAGGAGATGACAAAGTATATTTGATTGAAATGTCTGGGCTTTCAAATGGAAAGAAAATATACATCAATTTGGCGAAATCTAAAAACGGTCGCAGATTTCCAAGTTGGGAGGGTAAATGCCACACTGTAACAACACCACTCCATCACTCGTTTTCTGGTCTGATAAATGTATTCGTTGAAGGTGATGTTGGGTTGCGGGGCAAGATCCCCACCTATTCCGGAGACCTAACTGCCGCAACTCGCATGCAGGCCGTGTACCTCGAAACTTGACATTATGATCCATCGTTTCCGAACACTTCATATCATTTTTCCCTGCCTCATTCTTTTTCCGAACTATCTTCACTATCGCCATCTATCCTCGCACCTCGTATTCTATTGCCGCGCAATAGACTGCTATCTCAGTTTATAATTTAGTGACGACTGCTATCTCAGTGTATTCTATAGTGGATACTGCTATCTCAGTCAAACTCAGATATAAGACAATAATCATAAAGTTAATTGTAAGACAATTAAAAAAAATATTAAAATTGAAATAAACTAAATAAATAGAACTTTGAACCACAAATACATTAAAGATTTGTATATTCCATTAGTAAACCCTGGAACCGACGAGCATACCTCAGCCTATACGACGAAATACTTCTCACAGTGGATCAATGGATATTCTTGGCGAGCAAGAAATGCTTCTAGATATTTCTTTTGAGCGCTGAAGAATTAGCTTATCCTTAAGGAACTTGGATTCTATTTAGGATCCGTTATTAACTGATTCAGATCAGATGTGAGAGTCTTACTCTAGCTTTAGACGTATGTATTTACATACCTAATTTTATAAAGCAAACACTAAAGGATACCACTTTTTTATTAAAAACAAGAAAATTTACATTACATTAGACGCAAGACATTCTTTTGCTTTTTTGAGCTAGCTAGTCCAGATATCACCTCATATTTATTTGAAGGCGCCTGATTTCGTAAATGCATCTATGTGAATTCTTAATTAGGTGTGCGTATTGCCAGGCATATTCAAGATATAGTCTGTACTCAAAATAGGTTTTTTTTTCAAGATCACCTAAACCAAAATTATATGCGTATTTAAGTCCACACTCTACATTTATATGGAGTACACATTAGATAGAATGCAGTGATTTCGGTAACACACTTAGCTTAAGTAGATATATCCGTTTTCCATCCATTGTGTCTACAAACTTCCGATTAGAATAATGTTGGTGGTCCCTCTCTGTGCTAAGACAAAAGCCAACCAATAATAAGCACAATCTGACCCACCTCAACAAACTTACGGAAGTATCATGTGGTTTAGTCGATGTCGAGGACAACGTCGTTGTCCATCGGAGGCATACAACATTATTATATTCTCGTCATCATAAGTTTAATAGTAGGTATATGTAGGTTTATCCATAATAACAATGCAAACAAGACGACGAAACAGGCCAGGTATTAACAAAGCGAATTATAATTCCTATATAGATTCAGCACTAAGGGATAGACAACATACACTAACTATTATTATCCATAACTGGATAGCTATGAACTTGTTCGTTCATTGCCTAAGAACTAATCCAGATCGCATATTTAGAGTGGATTGGAATAGAGTGTTAGGATGAAGAGCAGAGTTCGTTGTACCTTGTGGTATTTGAATCTGGAGATAGCTATATTATTTGATGGATATTTAAGTTTTCAAATATATTCGCCCTGTCAGTAGTTCAGGAACTCCTGCAATGAAATGAGACAATAATGGTAGGGCGAGGGGTAAAACTCATTCAAAAATAAGCAAGCTAAATGTTTTATATGTGTATGTAATTCTAAATTATTAACATTGATCAGCGTATTAGAGGAGGTAGCTTTAATTACCAGAGACCACTTATGAGCATTATGATGAATACGTGCATCAGAAAAAGGTGACAGAAAGATGCATATGTAATTATACACCAGCGCAAAGAAAGATCAGCAAAAGAAGAGTGTGAGCAACGAGGGAATTATAAAAAGTTATTGCGAGGATGGTTAAGATGGAATAGATGTATCGAACGATTGATTTAAAATGATCAAAACAGACTGCTGGTATTAAAATCGGACCGAATACTTTTGCCAAAAGTGAATATAATTCAGTCACCGAAACACAGGAAATAGAAATTATTGCATTACCGGCAGCTAATATTCTTTTAAACCGAGAGATTGAGTAAGGATTAAATTTTTGTCTCATTCGGTCTCGGTCTCAGGCTCGCCTAACCAAGTCTCGGCTAGAACTTTGTATCGCCTTTTTCTCGTGAATTGGTGTGTATGATAACGTCAAAGATGGTTGCAAAGTAAAGTTATCAGGCACTTTGAAAGAGCCGTATTTCCCAGACAAAATTTAAATTTTGTAGAGGTTTTTTCGGAGCCATCCTTCAATGGATTATAACAGTTCACGGCTTCATATGTAGGCAAAAAACAGTATTTTGACCTTTCGATAATATTTTTTTATAAATGTCACCTTAAAGTCTTAATGTCACCTTTTTTCCAGAGAGGGAAACAAAGTCTGAAAAATTATCGATTTCTATTCCAAGACCGAGACCAGGAACGAGACCTTGACCGAGACCAATATTAGTCTCCGTATCGCTTGCAGCCCTACTAATGTACTGCTAATCTCGCATTGACAGCCATCACCCCAGTTATACCTTCAGAGATTGCGTAAGAAGAGAACCTGTCTCTAATAAAAATCGAACTTTTATTGGTATATAAGCCTTTGAAGCTTTAAAGAGGTTTAAATAAAAATGCCCACTATATTAAAGGTCTCAAAAACAGAATTTCTGGTAAGCAACTGCTGTATATTTTGATACCTTTTAATTCAGCTTTGTTTTCGAAAAAAAATGCCTAGTGCAAATTCTTGCCTCAACGAACAAAACTATATTAAAACAAAAACCAAAAGTCTATGGAGTCCACATTTAAGTACAGTATTTTCTATAAGCGAAATGTTTCAGTGAGAGTGCCAGTATGAATGCACGATTTTATATATTTTGAAACCGATTATACCAAGATGGCTTCCTGATGTGCACCCGAGTACGCACTGAATTCGAACGAGCTTGAAAAACAGTTTTTAAATTTTACTTGGTACTCGCAATTTACTTTTCCTGATCAGATAATTAAAAAAAAATATATATATCTTTTAGAATAATGGCTCCTACCATCCGGTGTGTAGATTCATCCTTTTTCGACATCTCTAAATTTTCTCATTATTACACTCAATGCCTACGATAACGATGGCCATGTCATCATATGTGGAATTCATTGTACAACGCCAGGACTATACTTCTTGTACTAATAAATGTTTGTATATATGTATATACTATATCAAGGAACATACTTTGGGCAAAGAGTTCATCAAATCCTTGTTAGTGCGGTAATTGATGCAATTGCACGCACTCCCTATAGAATCCATCAATTCTAATTTCTAGTCCTATGTGTATTCGATGTGTGCACGTATCTCTGTATGTGTTTATATGCGTAGGTATTTGTATTCTTGACCCTCTCTCATGAATGAAAAGCATCTACATGATGTTGATCAAACGAATTAACCTCGATTTCTATTGTTCGTATAGGTTGTGCCCCAGGATGCATCTAAAATCTGATACTAAGCCTGATTGATGTCTGCATACTCAGGAAGTATTTCATTAACAAGCAGTAAGATTACAGATAAATCGATGTTTGCTTAACTCGTTTGATTCATCCAAGTCAATATAAGGATTACTTTAGCTATACTATTGTAGTATGAAAATAAAGGACAAGTTGCAGACGAGAACCTTTTACGAGTATCTAACAAAAGCTTATCGATAAAGGAATTCTCCTGACATATTGCACATAGGTATGATGGCATTTGCCGAATGAATAGATGAAGTTTTAATGGTTGGCCAGTTTTTAAGGTTAGATTTCAATTGGTCACTTAAAATTTAACTGCAATTGAATTGAAAAATCTCTCAAAAAAAACTCTGTTGTGGTAGTGGATTTCAACTAGGAGATTTTTTGAGCTTTAACAGGTCAGACTGTATTGTATTTGCAATGGGATTTTTATTGAGGGGTGTGATTCACCAAGGCAATCCAAAACTGAGCTAATATACATTTTTATTAAAAACTAAAATTCAAATATCTACCGAAGTATACTTATTTTTCAAATTCTTCTCCAATCCGAACGACAATTATTGAACTTGAAGGCTTGATACCTATACATTTTTAACATCAAGAAACTGCGGAATTTATGGTAATAATTTATTTTTCTCTAACTTTCTGTGGAATTTTTCTCGGCTGCCACAATACAAAGATTTTGGCTTTGCTAGCAGAGCACTTCTGGTGAATAACGGGTTTGACATCACCATAGGATTAAGTCTCACAGAAGGGTTTTTTTTTGTTGGTATTTTTATCTTTTGCCTTGCGATTCTGATCCTGGTGTTGTGAGCGAATTTGCTATTTTACCAAAACCACAAATTGAAAATACTGAGCGACATTTATTTCGCATTTCCGGAACTAAAAAGATTCTTAGGGATTCCTGCCATACCACATCCTAAAGACGGGTGGCGGCAACGGCACAACTCACCCTTATCACCACCCACTCTCCGCATGCTTCACCCTTCTTTTGGTTCATCGTTTGGTAAGTCGCTTCGTTTTGTAAAAAGGATGGCATCCATAATTCACATGTTCTTGAAGTAAATATGCATTAGAGAAGCCAAGGCAACAAGGGGAGTTGAGCGTCTTGACACAAAGTATAATAATTGCCAACTAGGGATTAAAGGAGAGGTTTTCTTGGCGCACAA
Organism: Philhelius pedissequus; assembly: GCA_910595825.1. Lineage (NCBI taxonomy): Eukaryota > Metazoa > Arthropoda > Insecta > Diptera > Syrphidae > Philhelius > Philhelius pedissequus. The sequence goes on along the minus strand of OU343161.1, from coordinate 242,816,676 downwards.
CTGGCAATGGCAAAGAAATAAGAAACTAAAATCCCAAACTAAAATAGGAAGGAGCTACTCAACTTTTGTATATGGTGTCGTTTTGGTATGCCATGCTCTTTCCTAAACCTAGGAATTTATTACCCCGATGACACTCGGAGTAAAATTAATTTCTTGGCAAGTGAGCTCGCTCAATCGTCGACAAACCGAAACGACGAAGAATGGCGGTGGCTGAACGATGGGACATCGCGACGTGAAAGCGACGCGACACAACGTGCTAAAGGGATGCGTCTTTATGATGAAGAGAAAGAGAAAGGAGAAGAGATTCAGATTTAATGGTTGTCGCTTTTATGTGCTGCATTTGATTTAATTTAGTTAGGATTATATGAAGGAAGGGGTTTGTTTTTGAGTAGCTATATAATATAGAAATGGAATGAGGTGGTAAATTTCTTTAGAAATTACTGAATTGAGAACACCCAAGAAGATATTTTGCTTCCGAAACTGTTAAATTACATTTTGTTGTTAGTTTGAAAGCAAATTTTAAATACAAATTCTACTTAATATCGACTTAAATCGAACAATGATAGTTATTTTATTTCTTAAAGTTTTATGTCTTTATTCGTAGTAGAAAACCTATATAATTGGCATGTTTTATCGAAAATTAATCCATAGTAAGTCTTTTCATAGTAGGATTAGCTTTTTATCGATCGTAGACAGCAGATATAGATGGATTTCCAAAAATAAAACACACCTAACAAATATATATGTATGTATTCAGAGACGAAACCCCACTTATCTCGTCTGTTGTGTATTATTGTGTCATTGACTGCCATTTTCGCTTTCGCATTGCTATTGTCTCTCTTACACACATTAAAATATGTGTACGACACACCTGATCTTTTTAAAGTCTTTCAAACACAAATTTACCATTACTTCATATAGACAACGGAACGTCAAAACATCCGTTCGCCACACACGGTGCAGCCAATCATATTATAGTTTGTATCGTTTCGTTGGGTCGGAAAATCAAAAAAAAAAATCGAGCATGGAATAGTTTAAAAAAAGTGACCTTGGTATTCCCAAATTTAACTTCACACAAAACTGGGAAACCTATACAATTTTTTTTTTAAATCTACCCGGACCATTTGGCACGAGGTCGCCCTGAAATCTAGGTAAAATAGAAAGGTTCTTAGCTGTTGGAAATTGAAGTAACGAATAAACTGTCAACGTGACATAATGTAGTTGTGAAACATTTGGTGTAATTTGTTGTTTATAAATGTCACTAGTCACTAGTTACTTGTTCGTAATCGGTGACAAGTGCAAACTGAAATGCATGATAAATATAAAAGCTGTCTAAGCATAATGCCGTTTTTATACGCCTCATAATGTCGGACTTACACGACTGTAAAGTTCGCAGCATTTAATGTCAAAATACTGCTGCCATGAATTTAATTAACGACATTCGTTTACACGAAGCTAAATAAGCATACTACCGGATTTACACGACTGCCAAGTTCGCAGTATTTACTACCAAAATACAGCTGTCAATTATTTAATTAACGTCTTTCGTTTACACGAAGCTAAGATAATGACAGATAGACTGGCAGTAAAGAATGAGCAACTTCATTCTTTACTGCAAATTGTCATTATTTGAAAATTGTTGTCAGTGTGAATATGCACGCGATGACGATATAATGCCACAACTTAACAAAAATTCTGGCTTGCAGTTTTTTAATGACAAATATACTGCCACATTTTTGACCATTTACACGACAAAAAAAAATAATGCCAATATTTCGACAGTAACACTGCCAATTTGGCAGTTGTGTAAATCCGGCATAATCATAACAATGGGATGTATAACTGTGTCTTAAAAATTTGCTGCAGCACAAGTCGGCATGAAAACCTTCACTCATGCACGTTGTATATAAATATTGTACCTTTACTTGTATACTGGCGAGAAACCTAACTTTCAAGCATAAATGTTTTATTGCTTTGGCTGTTTATTGCTTAGTACAAAGTGTATATTTTGTAGCTGTTTCGGATTTTTAGAGAATTTATAAAACGCTCCCATGGTCATTCTTTCACAAAAAAGGAAGGTTTTGACATTTCTACTTTAAAATGTTGTTTAAATGAAAAGCTTCTGATTATAGGTTGCACCTTTGCTCCCTACCCTACAAATAAAATCTGAACTTAAAAAAAGTGTATGTGAAAATAGCAACCAAATTAAATAAAAAAAAAGAACGGTCAAGACCATCACCCTATAGGTAATTAATTCATGCCACAACAAAACCCTTGACGCGATCCGCTGCTAAGCCAAATTTTCTTAGCACTTTCTTTTTTCAATTTGGCATCCCATCTACACAACCACCCACATCCACACACATTCTCCTTATTTCTCCATTTCATTGCAAATTCACACACATTCATCACATTATTTAACATCACTGCTGTATAAGCTCAGTTCAGTTCAGTCTTCAGTTTGTGTAAGTTAAATTTCTCGGTCGGTTGTCTCCGCGATCGTGTTATAAAAAATATTTATTTTCGCTATAAAATGTTGATATTCGGTTCTAAAATTATGAAAAAAGTGTTTTCTAATTTGTAAAGATCGTTTTTCCAAAAAAATATTATTGGTTTTTGCGGGTTAAAAGTGCTTTTTTGTACAAAATAAATTTCTCATTTTCATTAATTCAATGGCGTCGCTTTTCGTTTTCAATATTGGATGTGCGTCGGTAAGGCGGTGGTGATGCCAGTGCAGTGTTGTTATATTTCGTTCTTTACATAAAATGTCGTTAAATTCAAAATCAAAATCGAATACTCCTGAAGTAAATATTTTTTCTTAAGAAAAGTAATCGCTTTTTGCTGTTCGGTTTCGATGTCGGATGTGCGTCGGTAAGGCGGTCGTTATGGTAGTGCATAGTGCTTATATGTCGTTCGGTTTGGTCGTTGTATAAAATATCGTAAAATTCAAACTCGAATACACCGGACGTAAATATTTTGTTTTAAAAAAAGTAATCCGTTTCTTATTAATCGTTGTGTTTATTTGTTCATTTAAAAAAAATCAATTTCTGATCATAAAATGTAAATTACAACGCGATTTTTCTTGCTTAATTCCCCTTTTTTAATAAGTGTTAGCTTCTTGATCGTGTCATATTGTTTATTTGCTATTGTGTTTATAAATGTTAATTGTTGTGAAGATTTACTTTTTTTAGTGTATAAATACTGTTTATTGTGAAAAATATGTGCATACATGCATGTGTGTAAATGGAAGCGCAACATATTCGATTTTCCTTTTTTCAAATATTGGTAAGTAATTCATAAAAATGCTTATTCAATTTTTATCTTACATTTAAGTATTATATACATACATATTCATATAGACATACATTCATACATATATGTGTATTATTTAAGTACATATCTATATTGATTTTAATTATTAGATACATACATATATTATATTAGTATTTTATATTCGAATTTTTTCTAAGCGTTAGAATTTGTTGACTGCATTTAGAGGTGCGACGCATTGTTAGAGGTGTATGCGAAAAGTTGCAAAACTTGGTAAAATTGAAAGGTTCTTGCGCTTCCTTCCTTTTCACGAGCTTTCCCTTATGTTCTAAGGGGTTAATTTTTATCAACTATGTATGTTAATACATATGTAGGTTTTATACAGAGGTGGCTTATGTGTTTAATCCGTTACTTTGGTTAATTTTTTTTCCAAAACTTATTTGAGGAAGAAAGAAAAAATGCCACACGTATCAGCCGATTTTAGTTCTCTTTCATATTATCCCTTTCATTTGCACTTATTTGAATCCATACTTGTAATAACAGACAATATGCGAAACAAGCTGAATTTAAGAGAGCAAATATTTCCATTTCATCTGCAAAAATGTTCCATTTTTTGTTGCAACCAAAAGGAGAGAAACGAAAAGAAAGTCTGTTGTGTAAAAGCTGTCTATAGTAAAGCAATTCAAGATCCCATTGTAAGGGAATTTTACAAATAAATTGATTTCAGGTTTTAGATGATGTTTTCCGTTTGCCAAATATAAAATTTGATATATGTACATATTTGTGTCTCTGATTTCGTGAATTCATAAAATCAACATGACTTTTTGTGTTGAGCAGAAATCGCTTTTCAAATTGTGTAAGTCCGTAAAAAAAGATATCTGACAGAAAAACATGATGCACCTGGATCGATTCAAAAGAAATTGATTTTTTTACCAAAAGGAAATCTTGCAGACGAAGAAGGTATGACAAAAATAATGTCATAATTTGAATGGCGTCAAATGTCATTGTGCTTTGACAGTTAATTATGGTGTGGGTGCAATTTTTCCCATTTTTAACAAAATGTCGGCGAATTCACAATATGATATTATTTTTCTTTCACTTTTACATATGTATGTATATGAACATATTAAATCATAATGTATCAATAAAATTCGCTAAACAACTCAACTGTTGCATAATTACGCAGTGAAAAACGCATTTATTAAAGCTCTATTCAACGTTCCGTAAATTAATATTTTATTTTAAAAAAATATTTGTGCAACTGGCCCTTAAGGAATCAATGACAAAACTAATGTCAGCATATATGCTGTTGTCATTTTAATTTCAACAATATTGGAACGCACGAATTTGACATTTGTAACGCACAATAATTGGGTTTTTGTTTGGTAAAATTATATTTTGATCTATAAATTGTTTTTGTTTTTCTTAACGAATCGAACACGTTTTCAAATTGATTTTATTTGCTATAGTATTGGTGTATATTTTTGTCTGTGAACCAGCTAGCAGTATCAGCTATCAAGAAAAATGATTTAAAATCAAAAAATAAATCAATTTGCTTGTCCAATCGAAGGCAAACATTTTCTAAATCAGTTTTTTTGACAGATCTAAAGAACAAATAAATTAATTTTTGTTACCAATCGAAAATCCCAAAATATAGAATTCCTAAAACCACTTGAAATCGATTTCTTTCTATATTGTTTTTTTTTTTTTGTTGAAAGAAATTTGAAAACAAAATCGATTTTTTGCTTGTTGATAGATGAAATTTTAAGGAAGCAACAAGTATTATTGCCAGAAAATAAAAATAAATAACAATTTGACTTAAGAGAAATTTCTGATCGTTCTGGCGTGTGTATATACCAATTTTGTTCAGAAATAATCGAATTTTTGGTTAAAACAAAATACACATACATTTGTTTACGTTAGTCTGACCGATTGGTCTACGAACGAACGGCTACAATAACAAAAAAAAATCCTAGGTTAGTTCGTAGAAATCGAAGGAACATTGGATCGGACACGATATGTCATTGAACAAGTCTTACATTGTTCCACTATTAGCCTAAATGCGTTTAAAGGATGAATAGATAAGATATCTGAACGAAATAGATATCTGTCTCTTTTTTTGTTGTTGTTAAAAATATAAGGGTGTTTTGTGAAAATCTAACAACCCAGGTTTTTTTTCAACTCTGATGCAATCCTGTGCAAAGTTCAACGCTATTTTCTTTCCAATTTCTTCGAAATTGTTGACGCCCGATATCCAAAAAAAAAAAATTACAGAAGGTCCTTATTTTTTTTTCAAATTTTACTTACTATTAGGTATTATAGGGCAAGTTTTGCATTTGAAAAAAAGAAATCGAACTCGAGATTTTAATCAAACTTGACATTAGGATGATAGCGAACACCAAATAAGTGGGTCCCGCAATTTCGTCTGTCTGTCTGCCTGTCTGTAGAACGATCTACAGCCTAATATACAGCGGCGATATTCTTCAAACTTGGCACTTAAATGTGTTAGGTGATTCTCTTAAACAGATTTTTGAATCGGTTTTTTTAGCCCCAAAAATAACGGTATTTGTCATACAATTCATTGAATCGTCATCTTAATTATCTGGAAATCGGCTCTAACGATTTTGATTAGAAAAAGTCTGTGTACTGCCTTAGCTATAGTCTACATTTTTGTAAACAAAAATTTCAGATATTTTGTTATTAACGGCACCTGCCATACAACAATTTTTATGATTTTCGACTTTCTCATAAACGGCTCTTCGGATTTTGATCTAAATTTGTATATAGCAGGTCCTTCGAATTATAAATAATACTGCATAGCAAAATTTTCGAAAAATTTGCCAACACAATTTTTTTTTTAGAAAAAAATTAAATTCATTTTGTGTATAAAAAAAAATAAGTAAAATTAAAAATATATTTAGCCGTTTCTATTAAGAATCTTTTGCATACGATGTTATCGAACATTAGAACAAGTACGTGCGATCCAGTCGTTTATTTTATTTTACTTCTAATCCTTAGGCTGCCGTTCCGATGCAAGCGAATTTCACACGCGCGAATTTGCAAAGTTCATTTAATTCATTCAAGTGTAAACATTTCCTATTTTGTGGTTCGGGTGCATAATATTTACACGTGAACTAAGCGAATCAAATCGAGTCAAATTTTCGATCGTTTTTGCTTACAAAATAAATAAATTGACCCAGGGTGGTAACTACTTTTCATCTGAAATAGTTAGGGCATAATAGTTTTCGCTTGAACCTAATGGCTAAGATGGAAACCACTTCAAATTGTGTTACCAATAAGAAGCCAAACTAAAACTAAATTGAACGCTCTGATAATTGCGAAGTACAATTTGCAAAAGAAGTTTTGCCTAATGACCACTCTATGCAGACACCGTTGTAATGAGAATGTTTTGTCAAAACTTTAAGATTTAAGGCGCAAAAAATAGAAGTTGATAAGATTCCCAAATAAAGTTGGCTTTACATAATTTTAAATTCTCAACTACATATTTAATGAAACTTACCCTAAACTATTTTAATCTTCACAATTTTATAAAAGACGCTAAGTTCTAAGTAACTAGTTGTTTTTAAATACAATGCTCTTAAATTTCATGCCAACAACACATCAAAATTATTACCTTTCATTTTTGAAAAAAAAACTTCAAGAAAACAATGTAAAGCATCTGTTACTGCGAAGATTAGTCGCAAGAAACACGCAAGGTCATTATGTACCCGTTCTTCTTCTAATTAATCAAACAATTTAGCTCTAATGATACTTTGGATTCATTAAATCCCATCCTGTAAACAGTCTCATGATTATAGATACCTTCATATAATATATAGTATATGTAGCCATCCAACCAGCTGTCGTCCAGAATAGCTAGCCAAAGCTTCCCGCTGGGCCTCACCGCGTGGTCGTTGCCGAGGAACTGTTCTTAGATGGTTGATGTTCCTGGAGGAGTTTTCTTATTAATTAGCAGGATTAATGTCCTATGTTTTACAGACCTGTCGCAAAGCTCTCTTCGTTTTTCTCCTCTTTCTCGTGTTGTCGTATTATATTTCCTGGTAGAAGCAAAACTAATGAGCTAGAGATTACATGGCGCTTATAGTTGTTGCGAAATTGAATCCTTTGACAGACGACAGGATAAACACTTATTTTTGGGGAAAAGTATTTTTGTGTAATCTCATTTGGAGAGGATACAAATATAATACCCGGTAAAAGATTTGATGAGCAAAAAAAAAATGGCTATAAGATGATGTGTAAGTCTTCTGGTGTTTCTGTTTAATATTCTTGACAGACGGTTAGAGTGGTTGGTCGTCTCGTAAAATATATTTTGAGAGCTCTGGCATTCGATGATTCTACTTTTGGCTGACGCTCACACGAAATAAAGATGAGCCGAATTAATTTGAAGTAAATTAGGAAAATGTCAAAATGTCCACTAAACCGATCGGATATTGAAAGTGTATGAGTAGGTATAGGTCTAGTGTTTCGGAAAAGGAAAACAAACAACAAAAAAAATATGTTATTTGAGTAAATGGGATTAAGCGTGATAAGTAAGGCCCTTGCCAAATGAAATGTCTATTATCTGTTGTCATAAGACATCTTCATAGATACCTAGTCAACGAAGGTAGATTTAAGAAATATGTTTTCAATTTCAGTAATGAAAGAAAAAATCTTCTTATACTGATTTGCATTATTCTCCTTCTTATTATAATGATGATAAAAGTTTTCCTTCCAAACTTGAAATGGAATCTTTCTCAAGTATCTTCTGTTTCTGGTACGTAGATAGGGGTATAGGATTTCTTGAAAGAACTTAATTGAAAATGCAGAAGTTTTGTAATTTATCAAACTTAAATGTACCTATTTTATGAGCCTATTTATACCTATCTGTTTCTGTTCTGCAGTTTTAATTATAAAATATAATATCTCTTATATTGTATAAACATGCATACATATCTTTGGTAAGAAACAATTTCAAAAATTTTGTATATAGATTGTAAGTAGTGAGTGGAAGCTCAATGTTTGCATTTTAAGTACATTGATTCAAAAAGTAATTAAACCAATTTCTTGTATGCAAACATTTCAAAAGATAACGAAGAATGTGATCTATGAAAAATTTGAAGAGTACTTACAATTCAATCGTTTTACTCTGTAAGTCAGTATTGGACTTAACAACAATTTGTCCATACAAAAATTATAACATTGTGTATTGTATCTACCGTACTTACATAGTTTACATGGAGCTAACAGGATAGATGGACTATGGCCTCAACCGCCAAGCCCTTACAGCCACCTCTGTCCTTACTAGCTTGCAGCTTTCAGTTATACACACCAAATTGGTAAAGGTCGTTCTCCTCTTTTACGCGCCATTTTGGCAGTCTTTACGCTCCATATGTCCCAGTAATTTCTACCGCTTTATTTTTGGCGTTTTGACCAGTTCGATGTCGATGTACATCCTCTAAAGCTCGTCGTTTGATCTTCTCTTCCACACTCCTTCGATACACACTGGGCCAAAAATCACACGAAGAATTGTCTTCGTAAAGCGTCCTTTTAGACTTTCATTGGATCTTGTCAATGTCCATGCTTCTGTCCTATAGATCAGGAGCGGTATGATCAATGTATTGTAAAAGAACCTCGAGGGAGGGCCACTTAAATACCCGAAGAAACAGCGAATGGCAAGAATAATTCTTCTTTATTCCGCACTGATATCGTTTTGCACGAGTCGACTATGTTGAGATTCTTTATTAATACTGTCAAAGGCGCTAGCCACATCTCGTAGATTGTATACAGAAACATTGGCAATAAATTGTTCCCGCGATGTTGTGACACCACAGCCACCACGATGCTCCCACTAGTGGCCTATCGCAACGACAGGCCGGCTTGAAGACGTCTGATGTCTACAAGGGATACCAGAATCGAACATGAACCGGTAGCTCTTGTCTCCTAGTGACTCCTGTCTCTCGTGGCACCAGACTATAGCTTCCGGTTGAGCTTCTAGGCCACTAGTAAAGGCCACTTCCAGATGAGCCCCTTTTTTTACAATCTCCACGCGCTCAAGGGATTATACTACCCTTTAAATGTTTCAACACAGTGCGGGCATCAGGTTAAGGAAAAGAAAGAAGGATAGGAAAGATGTGTGTCGCGATGTTCTGAGACTGAATGTGGTTGCTGTCTAAGATCTTATCTTCAGGGATGGCGGCTGAACTAATGCGGAGAAGTTTCCGAGTCTTATTTACCTATGTCCCTTATAATTCACATTATTTTTTATTGGTATACTAATTTTACTCAATCACATGTTGGTAGTGCTATGCCTAAACAGCATATGATGAGTAAACCAGCAACTCATTGTATGACATTTATTTTAGAATTGGTTTTTTAATGGAAAAATAAGAGGACATATACTACGGCAGGAATCGAACCTGTGATCATGAGGTTGACAGGCGAACACACAACTATCGCGCCACGGCCACCCCCAATACTCGAAGCTTGAGGTAGTGGTGAGCTAAGAATGCACACATATATAAACCTGTGATACTGGATACACGAATGTATCACTCCATAAAAACTTCAAAGAAAAAGTTCAACACACTATTTCTTCATTATTTAAAACCCAAATTCTTATTGGAACTTATACCACTTTCCCTCAGGGTTTGGCTGTATATTTCCGGAAGCTTACTTCTCTAAGCCTAATAGCCCATTTAGAGCTCAAATCAAACCATGCATTTACTTTTGGTTTGATAGAATTCACCATATTCGAGATAAAATTTTTCATCCCATAAAGAATTAAATATGTTACCATATCTGGCCTGCAGTATCGAGAACGCATACTGACCAGGTTAAATTCCCTTTGAAACCGTCCAAGTAGTTGGCTTTCTCATACTGCCAAATGGTCCTTTTGGATATTTTCCCATGACTTGAATGTGTTGTCATCTATGCTCTTGAGGACTTTTGTCTGAAACTTTTTGTATATACCTACTGACTTAATGTGACTGCAAAAACAGCGAACAAACTTTCGCTAAGTCGTAACTGTTAATTTGGCTGTAAATGCATCCGCTTACTCGCAGTTTCCGTTTACATGTCCAATCTCCAATCTTCATACTCTTACGACAGAGATCCGGAATTTTAAATTTCTCTGCACAAACAAGCCCACGCAACAGTCCAAAGGAAACCAACAAATTACTGTAGCGAACAGGCGAGTTTTGTGATTTCATGCAAGGAATATACCTGAGGTATGAATCCTCGTGAATATCAACTTTGTACTATCCTTCACAAAAAGTAAAATCTTCTCTGGGGAAAAAACAAGATCCTGTGTAGAAGCTCTGTGTTACCTTACCTAGTATGTATGTATATGTATGTATTTCCTGTAGGTATGCCAACATTCCCAAAAGCAATTTCAGTCCTTATCACTGCTCATTGTTTTTCAATCAGGACTGCATGCATAAGTTATTTTCCATTTGGTTAACTTTCTCAATGGCATAACGGAACCCAACAAAAGTACAAAACAACATTTGTTTATGGACTTCCTATCCTATCCCATCAAGAAGGATACCCATGATATAGAGAATAAATCTATATATAGGTATATGCCAGCCATCCAGCCAAAGGCACTATGATGGGCGATTGAATGAGCTTACATGTTTTTGCATACTAAGGCGTTGAAGTGCGTCCCAGGATATCCTGTATTCGTCAGAGATTTCGGTATCGCTTTTATAAAATCGGATTTGTTAGGGTGGGGGGTATGTGCGGGTTTTGGAATTATAATGTTAGGCCATATTCATATATGCGGCTATAAATGCGTTACACCAATAAATAGCATGGAAAACACATTTTATTGAGAGGCTTTTGCTATAAACATAGAGAGTTATGTAAGTTGGTTGGATTTTTTTTATTTATTTGAAAGTTATGAGCTATTCAAATTATGATTTCAGATAACACACTTTTATTAGCGCCCGCCGCGCCGCGCTGGTCGTTCGATTATCACCTCTGGGCATAAAATGAGAGATGTGTGGGCGAACCCAATAGCAGATAATAGCTCTCTCTTAAAATTTTACTAACTACCTATAAAATGTGTGTATCTATGTCATGCTTGCCAATTTGATTCTTCCTAAGAGACTAATTCAACGCCTATATTAATGATTAAAATTGCAAATTATATAATTTGTTGCGAAGGTCTGGATGTGAAAATCATCTCAAGGTGGATCTATTGACATGTATATCTCACGGTTGGTTTGCTTGCAGGACTTGGAATGAATGCAACCCACCTCAATTATCATGCGCTCCTTCCTAAATCCGTAGTGTGCTTGCTTATAGTCTGAGAATTCAATGCAAGAACTTAGTTTTAGCCTTTTTTCATATTTAGAAAATAGTCCTAGTCTTTGAACTACGAATGGGATAGAAGAAATTGATAGTAGTTTCATTCAACTTGGCGTAAATACTCTTCTACTTTTGAGTGACGTGTAAAAGTTGCAACAGTCCTTGCTAGACCACTACGTCTTATGCGTTTGGGTTTTATCATATAGCTTATCTTTCTAACTAGAGAGCGTTCAGTCAATTTTTCATCATATTAATGTACTGAGCAATATTGCTATGTCAACTTTGAGATTCTAATTACAATTTTTGTAGACATACTGATACTACTCACGTTTAGTATAGAATAATGTCTCCATTTTAATATTGTTTCAATAAAAAAATACCGACAAGTGAAGGAATTCAAATCACAAGTTCTTTGAATGATCTTTAATACATTTATTTCTCACAGATCCTGTTTTTGGTATCCTCGATTTTCAAACTTTTATCTCGATTATGAACTTGGATTCGTAAAAGAAATCAAACTAGAGATTTTGATGAAACTTGGCTTGTCGCATGATATAGTTTGCGACAGGTTGCGAGGATGCGACAAAATACTAGGTCGAGTCAATCATTTAAGAGGACAGAAAGATAGGGGTGGCCGAATGTTCTGTTTTCTAAGAAGTAATGCCTTCCTAGAAAATTATCTAGTTTCAATATTCTCAAAAACTCAACTTCAACTAAAAAAAAAACTTCAAATTGTTACTAGAAATACATCAGTAGGTTATTTACGTTCAACGTTGTTTCTTGTAATGAGGTTTTCAAAAACTGTTTGTTCACTTATGTTAGGTTAGGTTACGAAGGATGTGCACACCTCAGAGGCCGTTGTATACATGAGGGCCTTTTAGTCCATTGTGATCTTGTGATCTCTTAAAGACAGAAATGGTCTCAAACTAATGTTTGGAAAAGATTGGTTCATTTACGCAGCAGCCTGTGCTCTCTTTATATTTTTTTACATTTGCCATGTAGACCTGATCTAGATCGTCCAGTGAAGGATGCGATTTGTTTGGAGGTTTGGACAATCGCAGAGCAAATGATTAATGGTTTCTATTTCTCCGACAACCTACAGAAATCGGGTTGAAATACACCTAATCTACTTTTTACTCAACGATAAAAATTACTGAATTTTCTTTTCATTAATTCTAGGCCATACGCTTCTTGGATATCCGGTAGTAACTGATATTGCTCTTTAATTTTACTCCAATTGGGACTACTGGACCCATAACCAAAAGGCTGCTGCTATCTCTATTTGATACTGAATCCTACCTTGCCATTTCATTTGCTATATCGTTCACTCTATATTGCTATGTTCAGGAACTCAGCAGACTTTGACTTAGTTAGAATTAGTATGCAGTTCGCTTCGGCTCCTTTGTCACTGCCTTGGATCTTATTGTCTCACCAGATAGTGTGGTTATGGCAGCTGGGCTGTCCATGAAAAATGTGATCTCGAATGAGCTCAGTTTTCTTTTTTTTTAACTGATTCGCCCATTTTCTAAATTAAGTGAATCTCAGCTTGAAAGATGCATCATTCATCTGGGAGTGTATATATGATTCTCTATTATTAAGAGCTTTACAGAACAGCCCATCTCCTGTGCCTTTTTCCATTTTTGGGGGGATGCCCTGTTCTCTGAGTAGTGATTAGGATTCCCAACCATGTGTTTCGGGCATTAAAATAGAAAAGTGTTTAATAAAATATATTATCGGTAGTACCTAGTCAGTTGTCACATCAAGTTCGGCCATTTTTTGTACCTTTGCCAGATAGATCCATGTCAATTGGTGTTGTGTTTCTAAGAGCCCATTTCTATTAGTCGAAGTGCACTTAATACTAACTTCCCACCGAGGCGACTTTTGGCACATATGAAATCTTACAGGGATTTCAGTCCGAATCTTTCCATTCAGACATAAAAAGGTTTTGGTTAAAATCTCAATGAATTCATATATAACCATGCCAGTTTTTATTTGCGATATAGGTACTATAGGGCAAGTTTTGCATTTGTGAAAAAAAATATCGAACTCGAGACGTCAGAACGTCAAAAAAGTGGGTCCCGCTATTCTGTCTGACTGTCTGTCTATATGTCTGTCTGTAGAACGATCTACAGCCTAAACGGCTAAACCGATTTTGTTTAAACTTGGTGCTAAGGCGTTTTAGGTGATTGTCCAAAATAGAATAGAAATAGCCCCAAAAATAACGGTACTTGCCATAATTAATTATCTCCAAAACGGCTCCAACGATTTTGATAAAAATTACTGTGTGTAATACTTTGAGTAAAAATATTTTTTTTTTGAAAATTCAATATGTATTTCTAAACGGGTGGATGATTTTTTTCTGACATTTTGTTTTTAAATTTATATTATTAAATATTTAAAATGTTCATACCAATTTTTTAAGAATTCTTATATATAAAACATTAAGTGAAAAACAAATTTAAAAATACATTTAGCCTTTTCCATTAAGAATCTTTTGCATATAATGTGATCGAACATAGGAGCAAGTACGTGCGGCTCAGTCGTGCATTTTAATTTTTTTTTACAATGAACATGACCATTTTTAAATTCGACGAAAATATTTATCTGTACAACTAATAATTTTTCCCTCAACACGAAGGAGTATAGGAAAAGAAAATACACGACTGGATCTCACGTACTTATGTACTCGCTCTTATGTTGGACCACATCGTAGGCTCCATTTTGAAAGTCGGTTTTTACTTAAGTTCTTTAATTTTTTCGATTTTTTTTTGTATTTTTGGCCTTCTGGAACGAGGTCGATCTTTTACGTCCTTGAACTTTTGAAATTTTTCAATTTCTTTCTTAATTTTATACAAAGTCCTCGTTTTTCAACTGCACTTTTCTTAACCATTTTAAGTTATTATCTTTAATAATTTTAAACAAGCACTTTTCAGTGGAAATTAACTCAATAAAATGTACAAATTGTGAGTTAAAAAGAAAAACAAAATAAATTTAATGGTTGTGTTCCCAAAAGTCCGAACCCTGTATAGTATGCTCGACAAGGTGTACCTACACTTTTTTTGACGCCATAAAAATAAAGCATTTTTGTTTTAGTTATTTTTTTTTATTTATTGTAATATATATTTTGTTAATTGTTATATGCCAATTCATTGAAAATGAATCGCATTAAAACATAGGATAAGTGTTTTACTCCAATATCAATCCCACTTTTTCTAACAGAGGTGGAAGTATGAAGTTTATAGGTGTACACTTTCTTTTGACGCTCACTGTACATATGTATATATCTCAACTAAAAATGAAAAAAAGGTTTGAAATTATTTAATTAATATGTTTGTTAATCAAGTAGGTACATAATTGAATTAATAATTCCTCACCCAAGCCCAGGGTTTATCTAACTTGATCCTCGTATATGTTTTGTTATTAACATAATTAATTCGGGTCACTTTAAAGGATCCTAAGTATGTGGTACGTGCTAGGAAGTACCAACATACAGGTACATATATGTATATAGGTAAAAGCTACGCTAAATTAAATTTACACATTTTCGTTTAATTAAAATTGAGTAGCTTACCTGTCATCATGTAGTATATTATTATTAAGTACATATGTACAGAAAAGTGTTTGTTCTTGTTTACCAAGTTAATAATGTCGTCATAATTTAAAATTCCCACCTAAGACTTTTCCATTTAATGTGTTCTTCATCATTGCCAATCTAATGAATGTCATAAATGATACATATATTCAGAAAAAACGCACACTTTACACAACTCATATCCAAACATACATACCACTATAAAATGACTGGCACACCATGCACAACAACACATATTCATATATAAACATCCTTATGAAGTACCACTACCTGCAAGGCATAATTTTGTTTTCCACTAACTTTATCAATAACTCACGCACACTTAAGTCTCTTGAAATCGTTTATTTATTATGCTTGTCTTGTGCACAAAATGATAAATACTTTGGATCAAACCCGTTGGGGCCTATTCCAGTATTCCAGAGGAGCAATGATGATGTTCATGCTGATGCTGATGCTGATGCTGATGCATATGCGAATATAAGCTTCCTCTATATATACTCATACTTGGCCTACTGACTGGTGTTTGCTTATTAAGTGACTGAATTAATATTTAAATGCAAACAACAACAAGAAAAAAGAAGAAGAAAAACGAAAAACATTCTTGAGATGATTGCCGCCAGGTAATTGGCATAAATCAGTGAACATGATAGCAAAGTGGTATCCTGGCATCAGAAAACTCTATATAAACAGGATTTAATCTCTTTAAGTTAAGCCCGAGGAGTATTGGCTTTGACATAAATTCACCTAGATTAGCTTTAACATCTTCAACAAGGCCAACTGAAATTTATGCTTCCGGACAAAGAAACGCTTATTATTTTTTTTCTCTTGTATAATTTATTTTTCTTAACAAATTTTCATTTGAAAATAATAATTCAATCAAAAACACACTTATAAATCATTTCTTGGAGAAATATGACACAATGACTTACAAACTGTCCTGGTATTTGACAAAAAAAAAGTAGTGCGATGCAAAAGTACGCCAAGTTCTTATTTCATGAAGTTTATTACTGACTAGATTTTGGTGGGCTTATTTGGCAAGTTTTCTTTTATTATGACCAATTCGAAAGGTCTAACGAACTTGCCATGTGAACCCACCAAAATCATAGAGTCAGTATTGAACTTCACGAACCACCAATTAATATCTTTCATTATTGTTAACATAGAATACTACATCAAGTACTCTTATTCTTAGAAAAGTCATGAATTTTCAAGATGCATGAATAATTTCAAAATGACAATAAGCAGACGCTTCGAATGAAAAATCTTAGATTTTCTATTTTTCGCTTTGTATACACATCAAGCTCTACAGTTTTACCAAATTTCATCATTCTACGATAATCATACATACTCCTTATGATTGGTATCAATTCTATGCGCTACGCCCCTGAATGTAAAATCTCAAATTTTAAAATGTTGCCTTTGTCTGCACTTTGAGCCCTACCGCTGTAGGTACCAAATTTCTTCTTACAAGTGCTCCAATGAGCGGGCACCACGCCCCCTGAATGGAAAATCTTAAATTTTCGATTTTTTTGCTTTGTATACACCACAAGGCCTTTCTTGTATTAAAATTTGGTGAGTTGTCTAAGCCTGGTGAGTTAAGCAAATGCTGCGAGTTTGAACTGTCTGACCTTATTGGTAGATACTAAAATTAAAGGGGGGCGAAAATCGCTTGATTTTGAACCTGTAAGAAAGGTATAGTGTCAGAACTTGGCTGGTCAATACCGTGTCCTTTGATTCTGCTGCCTTATATATCTGTGATCGGATTTCTCAGTGCTTTAAACTCAGTTTTTAAACATCACTTCGCATATCGCATTTTGCTTACACTTTACAATTCGCACTTCGTGCCTTAAATTCTGCTCATTTCGAATTGCTGCATTTCACTCATCATAATTCAATATCCACTCTTTTAACTTCGAACTTCTTTATTTTGGGTTCGCAGTCGACACTCTGCTATGTACAATTCTCATACCATACGTTATACTTCACATTTCGCAATTCGCTTTCGGCACTTTGTACTTCGCACTTCGTGCTGCGCACTTTGTATTTCGCACTTTGTACTACGCACTTCGAATTACTTATTACTTCCTCTGCACTCGCAATCTGCTATTTAAGATTCTATCAGATTGCTCTTCGCTTTCGTCACCTTGCACTTCACACTTTGCACTTCGCACTTCGTACTACTCACTTCGCATTGCTTATTACTTCCTTTGCACTTCGCACTTCGTTATTTAAAATTTTCTCGCCTTACTCTTCGCATTCGTATTTTGTGCTTCTCACTTCGCATTGTTAACTTCGGACTCACAGGACTCCACTCATTAAAATTCACATTTTCTAAGTTTCGCTTCACATTTCTCACTTGACACTTAAAAATTTACATTTCGCACTATGTACCTTACTAACTTCAGTCCCGGAACTTTGCACTTCTTACTTTTTACTGCTTACTTCGCACACCTCATTTCGCTCTATACACTTTTTGCATTTCGGAGTCTGCGCACAAAACTCCGCACCTTACACTTTCTACTTCGCACTCTACTTGTCCAATACCGTACTTTACTCGTTGAACTTCACACTTTACATTTCCATCTTCGCAATTCGCAATCCAAACTTCGCAGTTTGCACTTATGCATATATTTTATTTACGACCATTAGGAAACTAATTAAATCGTTTCTTTGACAAAAGTAAAAATAAAGAGTCGGAATTTTAAGAACCTATTCAAAAATCTATTTTAGACAACCAAGTTTGAAAATCGTTTCAGTCGTTTAGACTGTAGAACGTTGTACAGACAAACAGACGGAATGCGGGACCCACTTTTTTGGTGTTCTCTATCATCGTAATGTCAACTTTGATTAAAATCTTGAGTTTTGTTTCCAAATGCAAAACTTGCCCTATAGTAACTTATGTATATCCCAAGTAAAAAATAGTGAATACGGTTTTTGACTGTTTTAAAAAAAGCTTCAGGTATGATTTCTTTTTTAAATAATTTTTTGTGTATCCTTTTTAAGTATGGTTTTAGAAAATCATCAAATTCAAATATTTATTCGGAAACATTCTGTACATCAATATTTTTTTTTGGGAAACCTTATCTAACCGTTCAGCAAAATATTTGTATAATTTTTATTTTGCTAATTCCTACAATCGAATGAATTTTGTCGACTCGCAGTAATGCATATTCATTAATGGAGAAAAAAAAATGTGTGAAGCTCTTCCACTCATGAATATAAAATGTTTATGATTATTTTTTATTTGAATCTATATAAATATTTATCATGATGATGATACCTATAGGCATTAGGACTATGTACGAGTATGTAAATATAGACTGCCTTCATCAGGCTGGAAAATCAAATAACCCGTTTCTAGTTTCCTCTTGTGCAAATGATTTTTGATATCAGAGGACATTCATACATACATATGTATGTATTTTTTTTAAATACAGATAGGTATATATATATTTTTTTCGTTTCGTTAGGTACACCGATTTACGATTAGAAATGATATGCAGCTTACTATGTATTTTTTTTTAATTCAATGACGGCTTCTCAAAAAATTATTCAGCTGGATATTCTATTTGATTAAATTTCCTCTTAAATAATGGAAATTGCGATTGATTTAATTCAATATCTACATACGTATGTATATGTACATGCATATATACATGTATATTTTTGGTAAAAAAAAATGTTTCCGGAAGTAATCTGACATGGTAGCTTATGATTCAAAATAACTCTGTTATTTACATAATACATATAACATTTTTACCAAATGCATTCTTAAATTATTTTAATAACTAGATTTTTTTTTAATATTTAAATTAAATTAAATTATTTAGCGTTATGTGAATATAAAAGGACAAAAGGCCAAGATGGCAATTTGTAAATTTTAAGTTAATTAGAATCACTTGGAATAGCTTAATGCACAAAACCATAAAACCCAAATTAACAATGTTATAGCGTCTAAATTGTACAAAAACGACAAAACCTTGGGTTTTATCATATTTATTTTTGGTATTAGTAACTTCTCTATTTTAAAAGCTGACACACATTGTAACTAAACAAAACCTTAATTTTAGCCACAATCTCTTGCATATTTATGACATTTTCAGACTAGGCGATATGAAATTTTGACTTAAATTTCTGGAATTTAGATTTTTTATATAAAAAAATTCTTTAATTTTTTTGTAAAAAAAAATTGGTATGGCAATTTTTTATTTAATAATAAAAACTTATACTTAAAATTCGAAATAACGAATTTTCAAAAAAAAAAATATATTTGTTTTAAACTCAAAATTTTCGTAATTAGGTACCTCTTATTTTTTTTAATTGAAATTCGCTGATCCGTTCATGAGAAAGATGGCAGGTACCGTTAGTAACATTTCCATTCAAAATTTGAATTGACCAACATGTAGACTCTTCTATAATAGTGCACTGAATTTAAAAAAAATTAAAATCGTTAGAGCTGTTTTTGAGATAATTGAGATCTACCATTTTTGGCTTAAAAATTTGTATGGCAGGTACCCTTATTTTTGGAGCTAAATAAAGTATTAAAAACGAATCGATTCAGGCATCTAAAATACTTAGGTAACAAGTTTGAAGGAAATCGCTTAAGACGGAATTGCGGGACCCCGTTTTTTTTGTGTTATCTATCACCGTAATGTGAAATTTGATTAAAATGTCTGGTTAGGTTTTTTATTGAAAAAGAAAAACTTGTCCTATAGTACCTATAACGTTAGCAAAAATATATAGTTTGATCAAAAGGGTTGGGTTCGATATTCCGCTTTTTATAATCCCGTTCATGCTTTCTTAAGATCCCGCTTTTTAACATTACATTTCTTATAATATTAATCCCGTTTTTTATAATCCCGTTTATTAAATTCCCGCTTCTAGAATTAACACAAGGTGCAAAAAGTATGCCGTGTGAGGGGCGGTGCGGCGCGCGTGCTGCCCCTCTGCAACCCCACTGTTTGGCCCAATACATGATATCTATATATGATATATGATATAAGGCGGTATCTTAAAACTTTTTTTTTGCGAAAAAAATGGGATTTTGAAATGGAGGATTCCGATACGCTCCCTGATGAAAAACTGTTCTGGAGCGGGCTTCTTCCAAGCTGGCAGAGCCATTGCTAAGCCTATCAATCTGTCTTACTTTCGTTAACTACCTCCGCCAAAGCTAATTTTTTCCAGCTTGCAACTTAAGCTATGGACCAATTATTGCTCAAACATTCCTTCTGTCCAAGGTCATTGTACTCTGAATTATCTACTTTGAAAAATTAAAAGTTTTGGTGATTAGATTGTATATTTGAAACAATCTTTACAAATACCTATTTTAGCGCGAAAATACTTCAATATTTGTATTGACAAATCAGTATACATACATACATTTTTGTTGGGTTAGAAATAACCTTCAAGTCAGAAATTCAGACAATGAATTCTGGTGTACCTCAAGGTTCCATTTTATCTCCTAAACTTTTTCCTATATTTATCAATATAAATTCTTCAACAAAAGTCAATCCCTATGCATGCTTATATAAAATGAAATGTTTTTTTGTTTTTAATTTTCGCAGTAGTTAGACCTAAGTCTAAGGTGGGAAAATTCAAAAAGATTATAGAAAAAGTGCATTTTGTATAAGCTTTAGACTCTTGCTCACGATTCGGACGCAATTCTTATATTTAATAACTTTTAATATAAATTCACAAAATGATCACAGATCAATTGAACGTCCATCGGGAGAGTTATTCGGTAAAACCCGTCGGATTTAATTGAGACTCTACCAATGAAAACAAAATTGATAGCCTCCAATCTCATAATGTCGGTGCGAATATGTTCTATGAAATTTCCACAAATTTGACGTGGTCAAGAATAAAAGTAAGTAAGAGGATAGGCGTGCCTCTGAGTTATGGTGACATTCTGCTGAAACCAGACATCTCCTAAAAACATTTCTTCAAGTTTTCCTACAAAATACATTAAACATGTAGGGATTGTAGGTTTGTGTCCTGATTTTTTTTTTCACATCACCAGTTTCGTGGAACAAGCCCAGTTCCCAATCAATCAATTTCGGTAAAGTCGGTCTTTTAAGAAAACTCATCAGCTTACCTTTTATGCCAATTTGAAATTTCAAAGATAGTCTTTCTTTCTAAAGCCACACAATACGAATGTGAAATATTTTGCCATTTGATTAGCAATGTTCCAAAAATCCTTCATTAATTAAGATCATCCTTATTTATCCACTCTCACAATCTCTTGCGCGGGAAATATGTACCTCGAAGATAAGGGGATAGATTTAGTAGTATAACCTGTCAATCTAATTAAAGTTCACCTGATGCACCTAAGGCACAAATTCAAAGTATTGCTCCAACAACGCCTGAACATACATCTAACATTTTCTCATTTTCCTTGCATTCGAAAATTCTTCGATAAAGAAAATTGTACAGAATAAATTAACAAACACATTAACTTCCCCTAATCTTCAAATAAAACAAAATTTTCTTCGAATATAACCTTTTGATTCCGAAAAAAAATAAAATTTTCCCATTTGTATATTTTACTTCTTGGAAACTATTTCCCAATTAAATTTCACATTCCATTTATCGAAAACTTAAATGAGTTCTAAGAGCTTCTCTAAGAATAAGAGTATTACGCCAAACATCAAAATCAAAAGCGACTTCGAGTAAAGTCTCTTGGTAATAAAGTTAACTTAAATAAACTAACAAATTCTTTCTTAGTGTGAAGAATGTACATATATCTTTTCAAGAAATTCGAAGACCTACATGTATGTATTTCTTAGATTGAACTCTAATGGACTTGGTTTACTTAAAACAACGATGGATTTTCCAACTAATCCATGTGAACATGCCAGCTAATGAAGTTACCAAACATGAGTAGAGTATAAGTGATTCTACTATCTGTCCATGAGAGGAGAAAATGATGCTCTCTCGTAAACTTGTTTATTTTTTTTTAAGAAGAAAACTTTCCTACCAAAGATTTCGAAATCCAAAGAAAAAAAACTTTCATCTTTTGTAGGAGTTCGTAGTGTTAATATTATTAATGGTAAATTCAATTTAAAACACTTTGTTAAGAAGCAGAAGCACGTGTCTGATGGACAAAAGACCCGGTATTGGACAGAACACAAGGTCCCTGCTCTTTGTCCATTGACCTGTTTTAAATATTTCATCAACCTTTGTAGGGCAAAAAAACGACGAACATACTTTTAGTTGCGAAGAGTTTTTTTTTTATTTATTTCCTTTGTAGAAATGCTTTGAATATTTTGTTTTAAATGAGAATTTCTCTGTTTGAAACTTAAATTCCATAGAATGCAATATCATACCTCAACAACAAAGTGGCACACTGGGTCTGGGTTATTTTATTTTGTAAAATTGTAAAGCAGCCCAGTCCGAATCAGTTATTGTAAATATTTGATTTTCAATTTTGTTTAATTTTAATCAAAAATCATTTGAATGTATAAATTCAAATACTAGACACAATAAAATACTACAAAGAGGAATTAAACATGATGCAGAAATAAGTTTTGCATTAAACATGCAGATGTAACCCACAAAACTAACACATTGTTACATTAATTTAATTATATTGAATGCAGTTGTAAAACAACATTTTACACTATATAGTCACAGTGTATACCTGTGTAAAGGGATGAGAGGAATCAGAGATATTAAACTGGATATTTCAAACGTAGATACAAGAAACAAAAAAAAAACGATACGTATTCCCTGACTGCACTATTTACATCTGGTTGGTACAGCTACTGGCAGGCATGGTTAATGTAATTATTTTTTGGTTCACTTATTACTCTTGTTTTACTGCAGGCAACCCTAAATGTTGGCTTTTATTTATTAGTGTAAAATGTATGTATCTAGGAAAGGCATATAGAACAGTAAATGCATCAGTACTTTTGAGGAAATCAATATTACAGTTTCATGTTTTTTTCCAGAGACTGAGGCAATCTCGTAATGTCGGGGTGTCCAGGGTGTCCCAAAGAAAATGAACTAAACAGAGGTTTGACAAAGGTAGTACTCTGTATAACTATATTTACTGCAAGCGTACGAATTTATATTTTCAATTTACTTTTCAAATGAATCTAATCTAAGTAGAAATGAAGTAAAGCGGCAGACCACAATATTTACTTAGACAAAATGATGGGAATCTGATTTCTGCCCAAGGATTATCCAGGGGAAAATTACCTTGGTTCACGATCTCTCTCGAAAGGTGCGAGCAGGGAAAATAATGCACAGAGTTTCCTTTTGTCTGAACTAGCTAAACGTTTGGAATGACACATTCTTGTATGATCGTAATAAATTTCAGCCCACTGACATGCCCACAGTTTTGAAAAAAAAAAAAAAGTTAATATACCTAGTCCAGAAAGTTCACAAGAATTTGTGTTGTACGCTAAAAGAAATGTTTACTGGACAGACATGCTATTTTTAACCATTCGCTCATACAATATTTTTTGACACGCCCCTTTTGTGTTTTACTTGTGAGATAGAGCAAGTCTTGCATTTGGAAAAAATATCGAACTCGAGATTTTAATCACTCTGGATATTACGATGATAGGGAATGCCAAAAAAGTGGGTCCTGCAATTTCGTCTGTCTGTCTGCCTGACTGTCTGTCTGTCAATCTGCCTGTACAACGCTCTACAGCCTAAACGGCTGAGCGATTTGCTGGAAACTTATATTATATATATATGCGGGTGGCAAAGGCGAAGTGGATATAGTGCTTCTCTGCTAACTTAGACGTGTGGGTTCGATCCCCACGCTAGGCAGCATTCTTTTCTATACCTCCAATTTTAATTGGATGCCGCCCGCCCGTGAGTTAAAATGAGATAGTAAATACCTAATTCTCAAATCCACTGTGCCAACAAAAAAATTCTTTCCCATCTTTCTATTGCTTCTAACTAGTGCCGTGCAATTCAGGTTGCATTTAAAAGACTTAAGGTCTTACAGGCATATAGTAAAAATTATTATTATATTAGTTGATTGTCTCAAATAAATTTTTAAATCGTTTTTTTTTACCCCAAAACTAACGGTACCTGCCATACAGTTTTGGATTTAAAAAAAAATGTTTTTTTTGAAAATTCAATATTTCGAAAACGGGTTTATGATTTTGAGTTGAAAAAAAAACAAACGCTACAATTTTTCTTCTGTCAAAAAAATTACTAAAAATTAATCAAATATACATAGATATTCCTTTAGAATTTTGAATTGGAATTACTAAATTGACAAACATGAAACATTCCAAAGATTTAAAAGTCATTTTGAAATTTCGTTACGGCTTAGAAAAAATTGGGTGTTATTTTCTTATTCAGTCTAGTTTATACTTTTAAGCTATTTCATTAAAATTACCATCTGATATAAGAAAATCGTATCTTCGAATTAGGAAAAATATTGGACACCATTAGCTTAGCAAACCAATTGTCAAGTTTAAGTGGTCCTATTTCTGACTAATGTTCGTCTTGTCTTCGTCAGAAAAAATAAGCTACTCAATGTTGTTTACGAAATTTAAATTTAAAAAGAAAATTCAAAATTGTGGCGGTCGACTGAAAGTAATTCTTTTTTTTTTTTTGTAATGAAGCAGATGTACACAGCATCTGTTAAGGATCAGCTCGTTAAAATTTCAGCGAAACAAATCATTAAAAAAATATATGAAACTCATCTCCATGACAAAATGTAGTTTTTAATTCAACTCTTGGAATACGGTATACCATTATTTGTGGTTTCATTAAAATAGGGTTTTTTTTCATGATAAAACGGCGATATGAGTATCTGGAATATATTTTTGAATATTGCCAATTGCCTGTTCTATAGATCTCGTTATTTCCAAAACAAATTAAATATACAAATGAAAATAAAATATTAAAAAAAAAATGTTACGTATACGCCCGAGTGTACACCGTAATTATAGATATTTATTTGAAATTCACTAATTGAAATGCAACGTATGGCAAACATATGTACAAATATATTGAATTTTTCATCTGGCCATCTTGGATTTGCCTTGTCTCTGTTATCCAACAATTGATATAATGTTTTGAATGCGTGTTATGCTCAAGTGACATTCTCATGGAATAAACATTTATTTAATCATTCTGATCGGGTTTGAGAAAACAGAGATTTTCGATAGTCACCCTCTCAGAATAATGTTAAGCAAATTATTAAATAAGACATAAACTTAAGTGTTTGCTATTCAGAGCTCGACATTGCACATATGTGAATGTGTGGGAGAAGAAGAACACTTAATATACCGAGAAACATTGATATTCATATAATGGTGGGGAGAAGCTTTGATACCTATCCATTTATGTAGCATAAAATACACTTTTAGATATAAGATTTTATCTAAACAAAGCATTTTCTTTGCAAAAGCAAAACAGCTTTTATTTAACCCATAACCTTAAAATTATCAAGATGGCATTTCGACTCTGTTTCTCAAAGACACTAGCATCTAGATAAAGTATATTGGAGAAAGGACAGCAAAATCCTGCATAACTGGTTTTTATCTACCGTCGCGGCGGCAGCGATGTCTTTGCTTGCATTATATTGCACATTTACCGTCACACAGAACAGCAGTCAGTGAGTGTGGTGAATTCTCAGGAAGACTCGGAATAATTCCGCAGTATAAATTATATCGATTCATCACAACGGCTCATGGTCTGAATGGTAATTTCTTCGAATGTCCTTGTTCTTTTCTATTCAGGAAAATGCACAGGAACAGGCGAGAAATGTTATTATTCTTGAAAAGCCATCATCTCCCCTTTTTTTCCTTTTTTTTTTTTACCAACCACAACCCTTTTCAATTCGTTTATGAACGACGACGACGATGATGACGATACCCATACTGAGAATACAGTGAAGAGAAAGATAGTTATCACCATCATGGTATTCAGTGAAGAGATTTCCATTTTAAATTAAGCACAACTTACATTTGTCATTTTTGGTCCTTTTCGTTTTCTTTCATTCTTTCTTCCTTAAGGTCTTGGGGGTCCTCACCTCAAAAGCTCTGATATTAGGTCACGCTAACCAACAAACTAGTGATGGGTATGTAAATTGAGTTAAATTGCCAATGCAATTGGGTGATTAAAGGTAGACAAATGGCTCAACTATTTTATAAGGGATTTGAAATTTCGTGAACGTGGGAAATATAAATCAAATGCTTTGATTATTCATTTCGGTTAATATTCTAAGTAGCCGAAAGGAGACGTAAGGCTTGCAGCTTTTAATTATTTGTCGGTTAGCAATAATAACTGTGACTGAGGGATTATTTTGTTTAAATACCTATGAGTATGAAATTTCAAGGGGAGCAGTAGCTTGCCAAAATAATTGTCAATTGTATCTGAAAATAGGTCAAGAGGAATACTGATTAGCTGATCAGCCCTAGTCCTCAATATTATTTTTTTTTTAAGATTTACCGATTCTTCAATGAACAACGTTGGTTTTTTAAAGGTTTGTGGTATATTTGGGACTGACGATAGTTAACTTTCTACATGAAGTATGAATCTTAAGGTTGTACATGTTTTAGGTTATTTGTTTCAATGCGTTGAATTTATTTTCTTAAAAGATGTAATTGCCGAAGTTATGTGGCTTTTGTTGGTTGACTGCTGAATAATGTCATATTAGAGAATTTAGTAAGCTATAGCTTGTACACATTTTCCTAAGGCTTAATTTTACAAGTTTACCGTATTTTTATATAATTTGGTAAGCTATTATGCTATGTTTTCAGAAAAAAACTAAACCGACCCATGTAAATAGAAGTATACTGTATGATTTGGAAAATATAAACAAAACCAAAAATCACTCCGAAAAAGAGGCGGATAGGTAACATATTCATCAGGAAGCTTTAAGGAAGCCTTACAGATGCTAGTGGCGGTTTCAAGTGATATCATTTTCCACATAGCTCTAAATACATATCAATGGTTCATGTTTCAGAAACTCCTTCGAATAATTTATGAATTTCTTTATAAAATATTTAATAACAAAAAAAGGTTCTATTGGGCTTCGATAACCCTTTTATAAGCTGTCGAAAGTGTTCTAAGATGACTAAATCCGAAACAGTATTTTAAAATGAATATCTTCATTGTAAATTTGTTAACTCTTTTAGAACTTCCTTTTAAAAGCAATAGCCTGTATAAATATATAAATATATAATAATATAATATAATATAATAAATATATAAATATACTTGTATAAAGCTTCTTGTGGGAAGCTGCTACTATATTCCACATTTCCATCTATTTGATTTTGCCTGTTTCTATAAAAAACAAATATATTGAATTTTTCGAATCAATTTCTATATGAATAGTAGAAGGCATTTCAACCTTCTAAAATAGGGCAAACTTTAGGGTATTATAAAAGAAAGATAGTTAACATATTCATCAGGAAGCTTTAACGAAATCCAAGGTGCGATTTTAAGTGGTCTGATTTATCATTTCGCAAATTAGCTCGATGTACACATATCAATGGCTGACATTTTTAAAAGTCAATCGAATAGGATATGAGTTTCTCTCTTAAAAGTATTCAATACCAAAAGAAAGTTTCTATTGGGCTTCGATAAACCTTTTATAAGCTGCTGAAAGTGTTCTAAGGTGATTAAATCGAAAACAGTGTTTTGAAATGAATATTTTTATTGTAAATGTGTTAGCTCTTTTAGAACTTCCTTTTAAAAGCAATAGCCTGCATTTGAATACTTGTATAAAGCTTGTGGGAAACTGCTACTATATTCCACATTTTCATTTATTTTATTTTGCCTATTTCTATAAAAATATTTATTGAATTTTTTCGAACTCATTTCGATATGAATTGTGGAAGGTTCTTCAAACTTCTAAAATAAGGTAACCCTTAAGGTATTAGTAAAGAAATTACGGTGAGTTGTAGTTGTAGTGTAATCCTTTAAATTGCCTTCTATGTAAATGGTATCTTGCCAAAAAAGTTAGTATACAACTTTCTTTGTTGGCCAATGCAAATTGCCACAAATAATGGGTACTCTCAAAGACAACATTCTCAAGGTGCTCTACCAAATAACAACACACATAAAACAAGCATTTTGGCTACCATTAAGTTTCGGTAAGGTCTTACCGACTCTAAAATAACTTACCGAAGCCTTATCGAAGTTGAAATGTTAGTTGGGATAAGATCTCGTTCCTCATTGACTTTTGCGGTACTAACTTTATGATCAACCGATTATTGAAAGTTGTATCGTTTGACATTTGTCGATGGAAGGACCATCTTTCCCGGAAGATTTTAATATTGGACGAACTTTTTTTTTTTTTTTTAATTTCATATAATTTTAATAAATGTCCAGTGCAATGACAACTTGGGTGTGATTTTCACTAGCATAATACCTAGATATCCTGTATTTCTATTGGGATCTCCCAGTGACTCTGAAAGCATAAGATTCTACTGGGTCTAATGCAAAGATAGATATTGAGATTACCCGATACTCGTATCTAACTATCACAAATTTTACGCCCTACATATCTAAATATGTGTGAAGTTGGTCAAGAATTTGATTATATCATGCCACACTTTCTGTCTTTAAGAGCCAATACACACAATATAAGCCCCTCATTTAATTAAATTCAGGAAACATGAGAGAGTCTCTTGAGTGACATGCACATGACACATCATTGGTATAATATAGGAAATTCGTTTACAAACGGATGTTATCGTAGACTAATGACAAACTCCAAATAAAATCCTTAATTTGGAGAATCCAAAAACCAATTGAGTCTTAGCAAGACTTGATTACAATCTCTACCGATATACATATAAATACATTTACCTGTGTCAACCTTCACTTAATTATTCAAAGTTAAATGAATTGATTGACAAAAGCCAAATTTGATATTTATTAATTTGCCTGAAATCAGAAATATGATTTGTGGAAATTGAAGCAAAAGTATTAATTTTCCATCACATTGACTTTCACTCATAATAATGTGAATAAGATAAATTGAAGAAGTTGAGGAACATTGAATTATTTTTTTTTTGTATTATTATTTGGGAATCCAGATGGAAAAATAAAAGCCTGTTTCTCAAGGTCCCCTTTATATGTATGACTGACAGAGATATGTCATTTATCGTTTATTATAATTCCCTTCATGAATTATGATTTGCTTTTTTGAATTATAATAAATGAACTTGTGAGAATTCAGTCTAAGAAGTTTTGCTTCTTTGGAATTTAACATTAATACAACATTGAATTGAATAAGAAAAGGCAATGATAATTCAAGTCGCCTAAATATATTTTTCCAAACTCAACCTCAATTTGGTTAAAATATTTTAGTCGCTATAATTCCTTGAATGGACCTGAATGATTTCCTCTTTAAAAATAAATTTCTGTTCACTTCTTATCACCTTCTCAAAAGGTTATTGATATAATAAACCCTGAAAGAATAATTCACAAAATATACGACCACGAATCTGAAGCTTATAGCGTCCTTCTTCACAATCCACCATTTCCGATAATTCTCCTCTGGCGTCACAGCGCGAAAAATATTTTTCCTTCAAGTTAACTTAACCAAAAGTTGTTGTTTCCCTCTTTTATATGACTTATCGACAAGATACCTTATATATTTTTATAAGAAACACAAGCACAAAAATACGACAAAAATTATCATAATGATGGAACCCTGCTTGAAGAGGGTGCTAAAGTACAAAACCTTATTATATATACAAACAAAAGTTCAGCAATAAACTCTGTCGATTTGAATTAACTTTAGCAAATGCCACCACACCACCCCTTTAGCCAGCCAGCCAGTCAGCCAATTGTATCAGTTGAATTCCGGCGTAGTTCATTCCGTGCCCTTTAGCCATCATCAACCTTCAGTTCAGTCAGTATTTGCCACTTCCAAGCTCCAACAACACAAGATGAAACTTTTCTGCCTTGACTTTCTGCTGGCAGTGAATAATGTAATGAAAATTTGTAGCGTAGCGTTATTCTCAAGTTAATGGCTTATTAACGCGGTAATAGAAGAAACAGGTCTGCAGCTTGAATATTAACTGCACATGGGAATTTATTTCATCTTTAATGGAAATTATAGTCGTCTTATTGATGTGAGGTTTTGACAATTGGCTAAAAGTTTGAAGAGTTATCTTATTAAATTATTTTCCTCAAAAAGGAAACTGACGGAGAAATATCTTTTGTATTTTAAACCAAATCAAGAGAAAAATTGATTTACTCTTACATAATAATTCGTATTTTGTAAGAGAAGTATGCCAGTGTTGCCATAACCTAAAATAAATGCGTACGGAACCAGCTCTATTTGGCAGGTTAGCATACCATTTGTTGGTGCCTAGTCTCCTGAAAATCCAATTCAAAAGTAACTGTTTCTCGTAGAAGTTGCCCAGATTGAGAGACCGATATTAAAATAAGTTGAACACTTTTTGAAGGAATAATGAAAACTGACACCATTTAAGAATTTTGTTTTCCACACTCGATTTTCTTCATCGTTATCTTGTTTCTGATAGTTCTAATGATCTCTATTATTCGCCCAGAAGTTTTTAGGCCTGTTTTTCCTTCCCCGTGATTGTATCGGTACTTCGAATTATATTGCCTTTTAAGAGGAATCCTCAGGGTTAATTGTTCATGACAGTACTAGTTAAATGGCTGATGGTTATTGACGTGAATGTTTCCTCAGATTTTGTTAATTCTTTCATCATTATATTAACTGTGGTTAATTTTATTTTATAACTTTGTAAATTTGTTGAACATTATGAATCGTAGAAATTGATTAATAACTGCTTATAGACACCCTTCGGTTAATGAGGAACTAATTGGGCTCGAAAGTTGACGGGTTATTTCCGCTACTTCTGGTTAATATTATCATCACAAGTTTGGCGCATTGTTGATCATCGGTACAAATTGAGGTACACATTTCGCAAATCAAAATCCCATAAGTTGAAACCCCGCCTGTCCGAATATCGAAAAATAAAATCCCAACTCCAAAAATTTCGATGTTTCTACTACAATGTCCAATTTTTAAGATATTATACGAATGGACGAGAATCAACAAGAACGAAGTTTTCTACTATTTTGCTTACAGTTCAACAAAAGACCCCACTGTATTCAGAATTCAATACACTATTTGCTTGCTTAAATACGTTATGCTTAGTCGTCAGACAAGCTCCGATACCATTTGTTTCATTGGGCGTAACAGAATATTGGTGGGACCGCTTCGGTTCTCAGAATTTCAATTTCCTTTCTGAGTCGTCTTCTTCAGATTCTTTAGGTTATATTCAGCCAGTACCAGAATTAGACAACATTATCAGAGAACAGAACGTTCAAACCCTATAAATCAGCTGGACTAGACGGGATTATTCCGGCATTTCTTCAACATGCTCTACAAATAATAACCCCATGGCTTAAGGTCATCTTCGAAAGTTGTATTTAACTTAAATACGTTCCTATCAGCTGGAGGAAAGTCAAAGTGGTTTTTATTGCAAAAGCTGCAAAAATGATTATAGACTGATAAGTTTCTTCTCGTCTCTTCTCAAGACAATGGAGAGAATCTTTTATTAATATGCTAGAGAGACCTTCTAGGTCCAAACAACTTGTGCAACTACCAAAACGCATACCTTAAAGGTAAATATCAATGCAGACAGCATTGTACGACGGTATTTCAAAAATAGAGCCAAGTCTTGAGCACAAAGAACACTCCCTAGCAGCATTTCTGTGCATCGAACCTGTGTTCAACAACGTAAAAAAGGATTCCATTAAATCTGCTTTGGAGAAAGTTGGAGCTGAACCAGCCATTGTGGACTGTAAAATCTATCTTTACTTATCCCAGAAATCGGACCTTAACAAAAATTTCACGATGTTAATACCCGAAAGACAGGGATCAGAACCTAGGATCTACACTCTGATGAGTCTCAAATGGAAGATGGAACAGGAGCCGGATGTTTTGTGAAGCTCTTAATATTAAGGAATCATATAAACTCCAAGATGAATGCAGCATCTTTGAGGCTGAGATTTACGCTATTGAAAAAGCTGAAATGATCCATAACCAAGTCAAACTCTGCTGGGTCCCTTTACACAGAAATGTAGAGGGGAACGATATAGCAGATGAAATGGCAAGGAAGGGTTCAATAGCAAATAGAGACAGCAGCAACTTATTGAGTATGGCTTCTGGCTGCCGGAAATCACGCCAGAGGAAATTGCGCCAGATTTTTTTTTGCAGCGGGTCGAGCTTTTTGTACGCCGTGAACCTAATTACAAAAAAGACTTCACACAAGCCCGAATTTTTTTGCTGGCTTTTTTCCAATTTTTTTTGGCTTTTTTTCCATTTTAGAAAATAGAAAAAACGCCAGAATTTTGCTTGGAAAAAAGGCCAGAAATTTGGAAAGATTATCGGAAGAATTTGGCTTTTGTTTCGTAGGAAAAAAGGCCAGAATTTTGTATGAAGAATTTTTTGGCGTTTTTCCAAAGAAAAAATCGGGCGTAATTTCCCGGATCCATGGGTTCTGAAGTCCCGATTGTCGTAGTTAAAAGGAAAATAGACGTAAAAAGAAGTTCATGGCCTAGAATTAACGAAAACAACACCAAGTATATATTATCAATGAGTAAAAAGAGCATCAGAACCTTGATAGGTGTACTAACATGCTATTTTACCATAAGTACAATGGTCACTAGATTGGGTGTATTGGCACCTGATTTCTGTAGGAGCTGTCAAGATGTTGATGAAACAGAAACCATTAAACACCCGCTCTGCGACTGTCCAAATTATCAAAAGTGTTGATGAACTGGACCACCTACTTCAGGTACCAATGGTAAATATAAACAAATATATAGAGAGTACGGGCTGGTTCGTAAAGGAACCAGTCTCCATGAAAAATTAGTTAGTGACATTTCTGAGAAAAAGGTGATCAGAATGGACCAATAGGCCCTCGTGTACGCAGCAGCTTTTGGGCTATGCACGCCACTCCTAACCTAACCTGACCTAACCTTGAGTCATCTTTACCGCTCTGCTAAAAAAAATTATCAGCAAAATATTTTCTAAAAATCCTAAAAACCGTTTTTTTTTTCGAAAAATTCCGTCAATTATTAGTCGGACTCTGTGGGGATTATCGAAGAGACATTTAGAACGGGGGTAAGTACGGTTCCATCCAAATAAACAGCCGGGAAATTAACTGTGTGGATCAAAAAGGGACAGCACTCTGACCCACTTTCCTCCAAAATGTTCAGTCATTCATACATCAAGTCTTCATTGTAATGATAAAAGTCGTAATACCTGACTAATTTTTGGGTACGTCATTTTGGTATTTATGTAATAAGCAAAGGACCCAATACGTTTCCTTGGTGTAGACCACTTTTTATTTAAAGTTCTCTAGCAATTGCTGAAGAAAATGTTACCCTTATTTTGACTTACTCTTAGTTAATCCTTTCGTCCTTTATAAGTCTACCAAGGAGTCAAAATATTTCATCCAAGTATGAAATGTTTTCATATGTCTCCAACGTCCCTATAGAATGTGCGATTACAATATAATACGGCCATCGGAAATATTTCCCTTTGCTAAGTTGATTAGAAACAGATCCTAGTTTGAATGTCAAGAACATGTAAATCGACAATTCTAAATGCACATAGTTAAGTCACATAGAAAATTTCCTTTCCGATTTAAGTTTTTACCTTATTTCTATCACTCAATCAGATTTAAGTTCAAATCATTTATGCGAACGCAAAAATGGTAAAACGAATAATTTTCTCGTCGTTTGCATCTATATATGGTATGGAATTCAGACGAGTTCCGTTACTATTTAATGAACTGTAAAATCTATCTTTGCCTGCATATTCGAACACGTTCAATAGAACCTTAAGACGTTGGCACTTCCTGATTCTGTGTGCTTTTTTTTTGTATTTCTTCCTTCTACTATTTTGTGCTGGCAAAGCGACCAACCTTTACCACGACATGCGAAAGATTGCACTAAGAGATCAAAAAAGTTCGATAGAAAAAAAAAACGTGCATAATGGCATTAGAATCACTTTGATCCTTGAAGTATCTAAGTGCTGGGAGAGAAAAATTTTGAGAAAAAAAAAATAAGCAAAATCAAGAAATACAAATTCCTGCATGAATATTCCTTCGGTATATATAGACGGTCGGTCGGTGCCAAGGATAATCTTAACACTGAGTGATGCTTGTGCTCCCGGAATATTAAACGCGTTAATATGTGAACTAAAGGATGTGTTTCTTAAAGGGATAAAATGTTGTTAAATCTTCGCTGAAGGATTTTATGTTTTAATGTTTTATAATGAAGTTTATCTGTTGTGGGAAATTTGTTTGTCTACTCACCCCATGACTGCTGTGTTGTTTTGTTATGAGGAATTTCCATCTATCAATGAATTAAATTATGTATCTTAAACATTTTAAGATTTAAAAAGTGCATAGATATAATGTTGGCATTTAAGAATGGCAACTGATAAAAACTCTGTTTGAAAGAAAATCGCAAGTAAAATGAGAAAAATATTAAATGATTTTTTCAATGTCAGACTTTGTTTCTTTTCAAAAAAAAAAAACAAAAAAAAATTATAATAGGTGGATACTTAGCTAAAATTTCCTGAGTATACTTTGATGCTATTAGGGAGATTTCCTTTTGATCAGAAATATGACAAAGCTACTGTGGGTAAGGATTTTTCGAAGTAACACAGTGTAGTATCTACTAATTGAAACATTAAAATGATACAAAAAAAAACTCAAATAACGTACAAGTATCTTAAGTAGTATGCTGCTGCTAGCAACATTATCATTATACATACTAGAAACTTGGGGTATAATACTTAAAGTCAAGTATATGGTTATTGTCTACATCTACATTTTTGTTTTTATGGTATGAATGCTGTGTTTCCGAAAAAAAAATGATAAAAAAATATTATGTTACCGAGAAACAACAGCAAAAGATGATTCTCTCAATAATATAACCGCACATGGTAAGAAAAATGAAACTTCGTCACGGTTTGTACATATGTATGTACATGTATAAGCATAATGTACAAATTCGTAGAAAAAAAAGGAAAACAAAAATCATTCGCTTCTGATTGTGTTCCTGTTTCGTTTATTTTGTAAATCAAGAATAATGTTACCAATTATTCTTTATAGACGATGACATTTTTCTATTTTTCCCCATTACGGTTTTTTTTTTAAATCAAATCACAAAAAATCTATAAATAATGCATCTGAATCGGATTTTACACCTTTAAGTTGTAAATAACTACTGACATCACTCTTCTCTCAAGAATAGTACAATCTTTATGTTATTTCCTCAAATATGCTCCTGCTTCTCCAAAGAAAAAAAAAACGCATGATATAAGTGTTCCATATGACATCACGTGTTCCTTAACACCAAAAGCGATAAAAAACAAAAGAAAAACAACTTTCAAGGCCAGAGGCTTACCACTCTACGCTGTACTACAGGTTAGGTACGGGTAGATTCTCCGCACTTTGGAAATATTCGAAACTCCAAGAAAAAAAAACTGGCAAGCAAGAAACCAGTATAAATGTTTGTATCTTTACACAGAGATACACATTGCCTTTTTACCAGTTCCACATCACAAACCAGACCCACCTCAACTTCAGAAACGGCTTTACATAAAATGGCGCCCGGGAGGAAAAAAAATCAATCAAATGATTGATTATTTTTGTCATTTTCTTGTCTTATAAATTTTTAGTATCAATATCTAATTAATTTTAAAGGCAAATGCTTTTAGATTCCGCAACGAAATTAAAAAGAAATAAAACGATCTTTGGCACTTTAGGATAGCAATATC
Source organism: Philhelius pedissequus (assembly GCA_910595825.1). Lineage (NCBI taxonomy): Eukaryota > Metazoa > Arthropoda > Insecta > Diptera > Syrphidae > Philhelius > Philhelius pedissequus. The sequence continues at coordinate 242,780,737 of OU343161.1, read as the reverse complement.
TCGAAAACACTTTGTAACCAAATAAACTAGTCTTTGTTTCACAACATTGGACTCCAGTTTTATTTAAGCCAATATATTAATATAACCAGCAGTTTAAATTAAAAATATTAAAGAAAAAATGGATACTTTTGAAATATTAAAGATGAGTTCGATGCATCCTTCGATGTTTTTTTGTATTTTCTTTAAAAGTTATTCGAACTCTTATCCTTTTTTCTCTTAAATTTTAAAAGAGAATTATTTTTGAATGTTTATCAAAGTCAAATTTTGGTTCTGAATGACAATTTTGTATCGCAAATATCCTTAATCGCCAGATCTATTTTGTAGATATTTTATATTTCAGATAGCTGATTGGAGTTTTAGGAAATAATTGTCAATTAAAGCCTTAGTATCAGATTCTAATTTTTTTAGTCGGCGCACAATTAGTCTCATATTTTTTAAACCTTCGATGAACAAGTATTTATGTACATGTAGTCTTCTGCGGCTTGTGCGTCTTTTTGACCGACTGTCATTAATAAGAATTTAAATGGATCTATCTGAAAATGTATATGTAAAAAAATGTTTTAGCTGATTTAGAATAGCTATAATTCCCGTGGTCTTGGAAACATTTCTGGCAGTTCCTACAATTTCGAATAGAAGAATCTATTCTTCGGTCGGCCAGAAATTAGCAATTACCTTTCAGAGTGTTCAACAAAATCGTATTCCATGGTTCCATGTCTGAGATTAATAAAATAAAATGGTATGCCACAGGGTTCTGTTTTGTTTACGAATCTCTTTCTCTAAATCGCTAATGTAATGACTGGAAACTTCTAATCCAATTTATTGATTTGCTGATGGAATTAACTTCTGATTTTTTTTTTAAATTTAGATCTTATCGAGTAGTGAGGAGTGGAGGGGGAAAGCGGGTACTTAAGCATTTCCAAAACCCCTGCCATTACAGACTTTATTGAATTCTTTTTTTCGTATTCGAACCTAAGCCCTGTTTTTTGTTTTGAATATTCTATCTAGTTCTTACGCCCAGACTAAGAGTTCCGATATGCCGGACCTGTTTACTTGCTACAGCGAGTAGAAATATTTTGTTCGGGAAAAACTGATAGAAACCAGAAAAAGTTATTTCTTGCAACATTTCATCTCTTATCCTTAAAGACAAAGCTAACAAACAAACAAAAAAACATATCAACACACTTTATTCTTTGCAAATAGTATAAAATTCGCATGTGTTTTATGTGTCCTTCTCCACGCGGAAAACTTTATCCTCTTTTCCTGTCAGAAGAATTTTACTTTTGCGAAATGTTATTTTCTTGTTTTTGAAGATTTTATTTTTTTTGCTCTTCATTTCAAATGCAAAAAGAAATAATAAAACAAAAATACCACAGGACATGAAGATAAAATTCATTTTTCTCAAAATCTGCAATGTCCCGAATTTTTTTTGTTGTTTCGGTTTGGTTTGGTTCGAATTCCACCGAGAGAATAAATGTACCTATGGATGTACTCGTACATAACTCTGAACAAAAAAAACAATTTTTAACACTCATGTAGAATTTGCAATTTTGCAAATTTGTCCCTATATCGGATCGCTGGGTCCGCATATAATAAGTGTCAAAGTGTCACCACAAATAAAAGGACTTAAGATTTGGCAAAACAATACACACAGTAAAATTCCATACAGCTATATAATGTCAGGAAATAACAGGAGTGCGGCAGGAACAAAAAAAAAACTAAAATGAATGTGTCGTGTGCGATTACAATATATAACCAAAACCCCTCCATCCCTTTTTCCAACAAATCGACTCCCCTTAGACGCCAAAAAGGAATGTGTCGCAATGGATATTGAAATTTTGTGGTTTTAGTTGCGTGATGAGAATATTGAAATATACACATCTATTTTATATAGAATACCATATATCCAAACAGAGAAACGCATTTCATATTGAATTTCACATAATATGAAATATGGAAAAATCGATCTGAGTTTAATATGTGCACAGGAAAACATACATACAAACATATATACATAGGTAGTATCGTATCTGAAGGATTTTTCAATTTAATGTGGTGCTGGATGTGAAAATATTATTTTTCATCACGTACCTACAAACATGTGTGACCTTGTTTTATGATGAAAAGGTCACAACATCATGTTTAGTTTTCATTATTCATTATTAAATTTAAGTGAAGGCTATATGATTTTAAGGTTAGATGCTAACTAGGCACTTACATATTTAATTAATTCCATACTGATACACATAAGATTTTCAATGAGGAGCTCTCTAAAAACATTTAAAATAAATCCAATCAAAAGATCCCTTAAGTCGTAAGCTATACAATCAAAATTTATTTTTATCCTCCAATTTAGACAAAAATATATACCAGTAGGACTTCCCGTTTTATAAATTTATAATTAATTTTCAGGGAATTTATTAAAATAATTCTTGTTGACTGTCAGGGTTTTTAAATACCCACCTCTTTTACAATTGTTAACTACCAATTGACAATTGATAAATATTCAATTTCGATATTGCTAAAAGTTTTAATCAAATCGTTTTTTTTTTAATTCAATATTTCAAAAACTACTGCACGATTTTTTATGAAAAAGTTTTTTTTATAAATTTATATTATTAAATAATTAAAATTGACATATCAACATTTTTCTTAGAAAAGGTTAATAATTGTTTCTATATAAAATATTAATTAAAAAACTACAATTTTGTAAATAAATGTTTAGTAATTTAAAATCAAATTTAAAATATCGTAAATCTGTTAATTTTGTAAACAGTTTTGTAGCTCTATTTTGTAAAATTAACTTTAAACTTTAATAAGATCTTATATCTTACAGTTTGTAAAGCCATCACGAAATAAAATAAAAATAAGTAGTGAAGCCTTAGAGAAATTAAATTTAAAGTACATATTTTTTTAAACATTGTTATTTTTCTTAAGTTGTTTTTTTTTTTTTTCAAAATATTGCGTTTTTACTTTCCACTGTTTTTTTTAATTCAATTTTCTTAGGAAAATACTGAAAATCCTATGTAAAAATCTTTCTTCTAGTTTTCAGTTTTTGATTAAGAATTAATCAAAATATTGAAATAAAAAAAAACAGTGGCACCTAATTACTCATAATAAAACAAAAAACTTTAAAAAAATTCTAAAATTTAATCCTTGAAATTTTATTTCCCAAACCTAATTTAAATAAAAATGAAAGGCACGACTGGATCGCACGTACTTGCTCTTAAAACATTATATTTATATATGTAAAAAATAAAATTTTTGATCACATCGAATTCAAAAATTCTTAATAGAAACGACTAAATATATTTTTAAAGTAGTTTCTTACCTAATTTTCCATATAAAAAAATTCTTTAATTTTTTCAAACAAAAAAATTGGTATGGAAATTATGAAAATTTCCAAAAAAATCATCTACCGTTTTCGAAATATTGAATTTTCAAAAAAAACATTTTTTTTTTTAAATCCAAAATGATATTTTTCTTTATAATTCGAAAGACCATCCTCTATAAAAATTTTGATCGAAATCCGTAGAACCGTTTATGAGAAAGTCGAAAATCAAAAAAGTGCTTACATGGCAGGTACCGTTTGACAAAAATGTACATTCTACTAAAAGGAGAAAAAATTGTATGGGAAGTACGATTCAAAAATATATTTGAGAAAATCACATAAAACGCTTAAGTACTACTAAGTTAGAAGAAAGTCGCTTCAGCCATTGCTTTTTGAATGCAGGAATTATTCGTCAAAATATAGTCAATGAATTTTGGGACACCCTCTATATTAAAGTCTATGGTATATGGCCATTCCGAACCTTGAATAAATTGTTCCTGCAATTTAATTAAATTTTATAGATTTTAAAAACATTTTCCTGTATTTTATTTCAATGTAAAGTTTCCGCCTCTAAAAAAAAACACCCCCTTCATTATGTATTATTTTTATTCGTATTGTTTAATTGTTTTTGGAACAAATCGGTACCGAACATCACGAATGTTGAACGAGCAGTTCCGAGCGACCGAGGCCTGCATTTTTCTCTCAATTTATTTGTAAAGGTATATTGCAAAATCGAAGGATGTCTTTTGTCTTTGTGCTTACAATAGAAAAATATTTAGATACAATTAATATGCATAGCCTTTTTTCCTGTTTATCAAGCTTGATTTAAAAAAAAAGCAATCCCTTCTATAATAACAGAACAGAATATTAGCACATACGGATTTAATTCGTTTTTTTTTTTTTTGAAGAGACTCTCACAATAAACCCCCCAAAAGCTTTTCGTATTAAGTTTATTTTGTACTATCATCCATCCGCGTAATCCCCAACAGAACCCTTAGCTTAATGCAATTTTGATTAAAAATGTATTTTGTGATTTTTGCTTTTGCGTTTTTTGCCTGTTTAAAAAAACTTTATTATTACTGCATTAATTTTAAATGATAAAAATTAACTCTGATGTCTGTCGTTTCTTTATAATTGTTCATGATGTTAATGTCCATGAATTCGATTTTTGTTCAGTCTATGAATTCCCTTTTGTTGCATCACAAGCTTGAGTTCAATATTAAAATAAAATAAACATCGTTTAAAAATAAAAAAAAAAAAAAAAACATGAAAACGTTTCATGAAGCCATTATTTTAATGATAATTTTATTGGTTTATCACGTTATGGCGAAAGATAAGAGCTTTAAGTGCTAGGGTATTGAAATTACATCATATGCAGAAAATGCCGTTGTGTTTTTTTTTCTACCACGCGCAATATTTTAAAATATTTTATCAATTGAGTTTTATTTTAAATACACATTAAAGAAGCGTGGAGGCCGAAATTTTTACCAAAAAAATAAAATAAGGTTTTTCGACTTCTTTCGTAACATTACAAAACTTCTCTCTGTCATTAGTAAATTTTAAATTAATTGTATAAGGATCATATATCTACGTAGCTACGAGTAAATCATCGCCTTAAATAATGTACAACCAAATCAATGCATAAGGGGGCAATGGCGCAGTGGATAAAGTACTTGATTGCTAACTTAGACGTGTGGGTTCGATCCCCACGCTAGGAGCATTCTTTTCAATACCTCCGATTTTAATTGGCTGCCGCCCATGGGTTAAAATGAGATAGTCAATACCTGGTTCTCAATGCCAATAAACAAATTTTTCCTATCATTCTCTTTCTTCTAACTAGTGCCATGCAATTCAGGTTGCATTTAAAATACCTTAGGTCTTACAGGCATCGCATATAGTTAAATTAAAAAAAAAACTGTATTTTTTGCGCTATGGGGTAATTCAATAAAGTCCAATTGAAAAAAAAATCTAAATCAGTAATATTCATAATCTTCAAAATATAAAAATATACAAACTTCTAAGGTTAAATCTTAAAAAATCAAAAAGTAAAAAAAAATTCAAATAACCGATATACTTATGCCTCAATGGTATTATTTTTATTTTTTTTTTGCACAACTGTGCCAAAAAACATTTATATAGCAGTATAAATAGATATGTATACACTACCGCTCATCTGAATAGGTTCAACATTTTTCCAACTTTTATTCATTTTATACTTTTTTGAAGTGAAAGTGCGTGACACAAGAGTATAAATTATTTTAATAGATAATAATTTTATAATTTGTGACAACTGGAGCATATGTTGGCACAGGGACATAAGTCTCAATTTAGCTTTTTGGGACGTATGTCCCACCAAGGTGAGATATACATAAGTCCCACGAAAAATATTTGGAACTTTTGGCCCACTATTAGGTTTGTTTTTGTTACTTGTGTGATGTGTTTTTTGCAATTAGTTTCAAGGCGTAAGGGGAACATGTTGCCCCCCTTTTGGATTTGAAGATTTCTTTTTAAAAAGTTCTAAAAAAAACTGCATATACCCAAACTTGTACCCACCCCAGGAACCATGCCCTCTCACCCGCCGATCTTTTTAAAATTTATTGTTTACATTTGAAATCTATTTTATGTTTTGAATAAAGATTTCACAATGTGTCATGTAGCCATACTTATGTCTTTTAAAATTTGGGAGTCAAGGTTCAGTTCTGAGTCCCGCTTTTATTATCAATCTTTATAAATAAACTGACTGGCCAAGTCTTGATTGTAGAATGCCATTTGTGTACTTCCTTAGTTCTTCAGTATGATTGGTCCAATGGAAGATCTGTTTACCTGGTTAAATCAAAATCTATGCAGCATTGTCTACAGTATTTAAGTGAGCAAGTTCAGTTTGAACAGTCCCGTAGAATTATGCGATTGCTGTCATTCTAACTCTTGCCTTTTTATCTTCAAATTCACTGCTTCAATTGTATGGCTTTCAAGAAACCACACTACAGTGCGGATGATTTGTTTTTTTATTTGGGAGACTCAAGCAACCAAATCAAGCCTTTTTGATGTGTAAACATCTAAGCTCCCGGCAGAGGTAAAATTGAAAATTAAAATCGCAGGCGTGTAGAAGCAGATTTTTATGATATTTTTGTTGTTTCATCGAGTGAGTGCTTTAAAAATGTAAAGGGCAGGAAGTAATGAAAACTTAAATACACATTTCAAGTATACTGGTTGAACTTTGACGTATCGGACCGAAGAAGAAAAGTGTGGAAAAGATTTTTGCAGTACGTCTTTAAAAGTGTTCGCTCATTCCGGATGTGACAAATTTCAGCTCACAAGTTCGATGTTATGTATATGAAATCGCTCCCTAAACCGTTAAACTATAGGTTTAACTATGAACCTCTGAGTGAAGACTTTTCTAAATTATACTTCTTTTCCTCCTAAAACAAAAGGAGAGAAGAGAAATCGTATTATTTTACTAGTGACATTTTCTTTTCATTTCCAGCAAGCTTTTAATCACGATTTACCGTAACTGAAAAAAATTAAAATTTTGTTTATAAACTCTAATCAGATGATCCGCAGTGGTGGATATGCTTAAGTAAACATATATGTATATATAAAAGAATACACAAATATACACCTATACAAACAATAAAGATTAAAAGAGTTATCAAAAAAAAACAAGAGTGGGTCGAAAATACGTTTTTTTTTTTAAATTCTATCCCCAAATATCAAAGCTTAACTTAAAAAAAGAATTTTTCCCGGAATTTAAGCAAAATCATAACCGATTGTTTCTTTTGAATTAAAATTAGATTCGTTTAGCATATAAATATTAAAATTTATTTTAGGGAAACATTTTTGTTAAATGCTTCTTGTGCAAACAACAAATAAATAAGGGTCTAATATAAATAGAGACGTTAGCAGACTGGGGAATTCTGTTTTCGTCAAACCATTATTAAGTTACCCAAAAATTAATTTCAGATATTTAAAAGTCCTTCGGTGAGGGTGAATTTGTTGAAAAAAAATTATTTGAAATAGGTCCTAAAGTAGAAAAAGACTTTTTTGGCAAACGTATCTTTGAGTCGAGGGACTGGCCTTACCTATGGGGACGTCTCGAGTGAAACATTTTTCAGCCTCCTTCTTCTCAGGTTTTCCTTATTTATTATTTTTATTTATGTAAAATTTACGGACTTCTTCATCTGAACCATGAAATCAACAAGCAAAAGAGAAGTGTTTCTTCGACTTTTTATTTTAAATGCTTGTTTAATTATGTCAGGTTGTTTGAAATTGAATATCATTCATCAAAACTAAAGTAATGCTAATTATGGTAATTTGTAAGCAGCAAACTTTAAAAAGCACTTCAAATTATTTGCACAATAGTCAGAAATAGTGAAATAGCCTCTGAAAATGCAAATATGTACTTCAATCATTATTTAGAACAACATCTACCGAAAACAAGCAATTCGCCCCATATTCATTAGCTCATTCTAATGATAATAGTCTCGTGTTTCGCCGACTCAGCGTAAAGTGTGAAATCCTTAAAAAGACTACACGAAATGTAACAATGGAAATGATTGAAATAAATACAATACGTGTTATAATTACTTTAAATTGTTTCTAAAATTGCACAATAAAAATTTAAAGACTTTATTTCAAAAAAAAGTTGCTCACCAGTTTTCGAAATATTGAATTTAAGAAAAAAATATATCTATATTTTTAAACCAAAATAAATATTTTTTTTTTCAAACATATTTTATATGCAGTATTATTAGAATTTGAAGGAGCTTTTGTATACAAATTTTAATCAAAATTCGCAGAGCCGTTAATGAGAAAGTCGAAAATAAGGAAAGGATTCTGCTTTTTGACAGCCCTTTAGCTTCTGGCGCTTTGTAAGCATGTCCCGGTCTGCATTTTAAAATCACCGAGTTTAAAATTGATTGTAATTTTTTACTTGCGATATATAGGTACTCGGGGGTCCCGAAATTCAGTCTGTCTGTCCTCGAGTCTACAGCCTAAGCGGTTGGATGGACTTGCTTCCAACTTGGTATATACATATTGTATTTTCGGTAATATGCACACACTTTTTTTTTAAGACGAAAAATAACGGTACATTTCTATGGCCAAAAAGAAAAAATCTTATTTTTCTTAAAAATGGCTCCAACGATTTTTATAACCAAAATTAGTTCATTAATGAAGGTAAAAGGTACATTTTGGTATTTTTTTTTTTTTTTTGAAAAAAATGGTTATTTTTGGTACCTCTAGTAAAACCATTTTTTTGTTTTCGATTTTCTGGAAAACGGTTCATTTGATTTTTTGAAATTTTTTATGCAGAAGCTCCTAGAGAGGTTAAACGCTAATGTAAACAAAAATTTTTCGAAAAAAAATTTGCCTTTGAAATTAAAAAACAAAATCCTTTTTTATTTGGAAAACTCAATGTTTTTGAAATTCAAAAGTAAAATACTTTTTTTTTGGAAAACTCAATATTTCGAAAACGACACTATACATTTTTTCGAAACTTCGTAATTCTCTGACTTTATCTTGAATAATTAAAAGAAAACTATTTTCATAAAATAAAAAAATACAGCGGTACCTCCCATACAAGGGTTAAAAACCGTTAAGAAAAAAATGTGTTTCTGAAAAACGACACCAAGAATTTTGATAAAAAATGTGTTTGATCTTTAGTGCAGTCCACTTTTAAGTAAAAAATTATATTATTTAGCGTAATTATTATCGGCACTTCCTATAGAACCAATTTTTATATTTTCGACTTTCTCATTATTGGATGAACCAATTGAAATTATTTTTCATAGAATAAATTCATTTTTTTTTTTTGAAAAATTGAATTTTCATTAATATAATATTTTTTTTTTTTTTTTTTTTTTTTATAACTTTGCACGCGCTCAAGGGATTATGAATACCCTTTATATGTTTTTCTTAACACAGCGCGGGCATCCGGTGGAAGAAGAGAAAGAAGGATAGGAAAGATGTGTGGCGCGATGTTCTGAGACTGGTTGTTGTCGCAGATTTATCTCCAGGGATGGCGGCTGAACTAATGCGGAGAGAATTACCTTGTCTAATTTATTTATGTCCCTTATAATTCGCATTATTTTATTTACTTCTTTGTCATATTTTATGGGTATGCTAGTTTACTCAATCACATGTTGTTAGTGTTATGCCTAAACAGCATGTAATGAGCAAAGCAGCAAATTATTTTATGACAATTTTGAGAATTGGTTATTAATGGAATATAAGAAGACATAGACAACGGAAGGAATCGAACCTGCAACCAATATTATATAGTCTTTATAGTCTTTAATTTTGTCTAAAGAAAATTGGTATGACGATTTTAAATATTTAATAATAAACATATTAAAAACAAAATTTCACAAAAAAATCATCCGCCGGTTTTCGAAATATTGAATTTTCAAAAAGAAACAATTTTTTTTTCAAAAATCTAATAAAATATTCTTAGAAAATTTCTATGTAAAAATTTTGATCGAAATCGGTTGAGCCGTTTTTCTGAAAGGTGGCATAGGAAAGGACATTGGATCATACAGGCATTGTAGCTTAAATCATTATAAAAAATAAATCATCGGTCCTCGAGGCAGCATTGGATACCATACAGACTCATGATTTGGAAGTTTTTATTTCCCAAAAAATTATTGACTGTGATTGGAGGACATGTGGTTCGAACAGGGTGGTACAACTGCATTATGGCTTACCTAATGCATTTGCACAGTCATGTCGGTTCACAGGTAACAGTTAACAAAATAAATAATGCTAAGCTTTATAAAAGTAGAATACATATATGGCAATTGGAGATTGTAGTAATTAATTGCTTGCAAAACAAACAACTCAAAATGACATTAGCTCTTCTGATCTGAAATAGGATTTCTGTTTAATCGCAAGGAATGAGCTGCCTGCCTACACATAAAAAGTAATTGGCCTGACTTTAAAAAAATCCAGGTCAAAAAAACAACATTAAACTTCCTCTTTATAGTTAAAAAAAAAATAAAAGTTGCATCGCTTTTTATCGGATAGAGCCTTGAAGAACCAAGTGCATTTTATTTCTTGCTCCTCTGGCACACGAAAACTTTTGTATTCTAATTTATTTCCCCAACTCGGTTTGCTTGCTACTTTATAGAATAAAATGACTATGGCAAAAAAATGTGGCTCAGAAAATTATCTCTAGTACATACCTAGTTTGCTGTAGAAGAGGAAAAAAACACCTAGTATCATTTTCCCTAAGGATGCTATATTTTTTGTTTTCTAATCCAGCAAATGGTCAAAAGTGACATATTTGTGGTCGTATTGTGGTAATAAATTGTTTACCAACTACTCCTAGGCATTTAAGAGTTGAGTACACGTCGGCTAATTAAATAATGATAATTGCTATACACACGAACTAAATTATCAAATAAAATAGAGAGAGAGAGAGAGAAAGTGTGTAATTTATAGCAAAACCAGCCAAAGGGACTTTACTGGCAGTTCGGTATTCCTTGCCTTGAGTTCTTCAAAATTACAATGATTGACATTTAGTGGGGCTTATTTTCTTTTCCGGTATCGCTGTTTTGAATCTTGAAGAGGGATTGATTTATAATTCCCTTGACATCTCCTTGAATTCTGCTCTGATCCATCGCCTAATTGTCGTCACTCTGATTGATGAATATTTCTGTGTTTTTTTTTGTCAGCCTGTGAATCATTTTTTAAAAGATTATTTTGACTTCTGGTATATCTTGAAGATAGAGTCTACGAAATCATCCCTGACGCCAGAACGGATGCAAATAATTTGCCAATAGCCTCCTCGGTCTTATTATAATTTATGAATATCGTAATTTTTTTTGTTAGTACTTCAAATTTATTTTAGACCATCGCATAGCCGCCGCCGCCGCCAGCGGGCAGTCACCGTAGCCTGTGGCCCGAAAATTAGTCACCCACAGATGTTGGAACAGATTTTAAAGCTTAACAGCGACCCTCAAATTAGTTAAACAAAATCCATTAACAAATAACAACAACGCTGTGTGCAAGGCTGTGTTGATAGCTTTGGTGTAAGGTAAACGGAGATTGCGGTACTATCTAGGATACATCCAGGCAAACCTTTTTTATTTTGAATTTTGTTTTCGCAAATAAAAAAGGCTGGAATCTGTCTTGGGACTATGAATGGCCAATTTACTGTTGAAATTCATTTAAGTGGAAAATAATTTGTTGCTTGTTGTTTTTGTGAGAGAGTTTATTTCATTAGTTGTACCTTACAGAGATGAAAATGATAAATTTAATTTATATTAAGAAAATATGAGAAGGGTATTATAAGCTATCACCATCGGCAACACCAAAACCACCACATTTTTACTTAAATATTGACTTTGTCTTTGAAAATTGTACAAAGGTGCTATATTGGTTGGCATGAAGATACAAAATTATAGATAAGAAATGGTAAAATATGAAAATGTATCTATACATACTCGTAGATTGTGCTTATGAATATTTTAAACAATTCTTATAGAAGCCCCAAAAACTTAAGTAAATTTATTGCTTGGATCGTTTTCCATGGTGTTGAGAAAATGGTGTAGAGAAATGTGAGACCTGTAAGAACATACGGACAAGTTTATTCTAAAAAAAATAGCTACATCATTACAGATTGCGGAAAAGCACTGTTATAGGTGTCATACCTGAACGACTGAGCTTGCCATATTTTTAAGCGATTTCTGCAGGAATTGGGTGAACGAGGAAAAGGGAAACAAACAATTCCTCACTGTCTCTAGACATGTATTACCTTTTACCAAAGACGTACAATTTTTTAGGGAAATTGTTACTACAAATTATTATTATTTCGCAAACACCGACTCAATCCGTCTCACACGCTTCATGATGACTCTAAAGTTTAAGGAGGAGATAGGAAATCTGGTATTTTAACGGATATCAAATGGTAGATGGAAAAGGGTTGAAAATCTGATTTCATTTATGTTTCTTTCCACTCTAGAATTATATTTTTTTTTCGATTCTTTTTCGGAAAGTTCAAAAAAACAAAACAAATACTGTTGACCAAGGTCAACTTCCTGGACGGATTATCATAAAATTTCACATGAATTTCGAAAACCTTAGCAAGATCAAGAAAAGATGACTGATTATTTCTAATATTAAATAATTTTCATTGCAATATATTATAAATTCACACATTTTAAAGCTCTTCATCTTTGCCATTTTGCAAACATTCAAAATATAAAATTAACTAAACCTATTTTTGATAATATTTTGATCCCAACAAAGCTGGTCAATCTTAATTTTTGAATAAATAATTTCATATCAAATTTCTATTTTAAAAACTAAAAATTCGCAATATCGAATTTTCACAAAAATTATTGTTTTTTCTTAATTAAAATCACTTTTTTCGAAAATTCTATTTATGATAAAATTCATTTGAACTTATTCGTTATTGAGAAAGTCGATATTAAAAAAAAAATACAAACATTTTTTTCAACCAAAAAAACACGTATTTACATAACTCGATGGACACCTTAAAAAATATAAGATTTGCCTTATACGCGCCCCATTTGTACCATCATTTTTGGTTTTAAAATTTAGTTTTGTATACAATCCATCTGGAGAGTATTCAAAATTTTCGAAATATGAAAAAAATATGCCACAGTCAATTCTCTCAATACTTATTTTCGTTTCTTGGGTAATTTTAAATCCATTTAATTTGATTTAAATTAAACTTGACAATACGATAATAGAGAACACTAATAAAGTGGGTCCCGAAATTAAATTTTTTTAAATCTACAGCCTAAACGGCTGAAGCTTTTTTTTTCAAACTTGGTACTCGAGCGTTTTATGTGATTCACTCGATTTCTGTAAAACAAATTGTATCCCCAAAACTTACGGTACCTGCCATACAATTTTTTGTACCAAAAACGGTACGTCTTAATTTTCTCAAAACGGCGGTAACGATGTTCATAAAAAAATTTGGGTGTACTCTACATTTTGGTTCATTTTTTTTTACATAAAATGTTATTAAAGGTAAACGTACCTGGCGTATAAATTAATCCGACTCAGAGGTAGTCGACTGTATACCTACATTAAATTCTAGATGCATATGCAAATCAAGTACACGGTTCCCGAGAAAATTGAAAGGATATTGTGGGATAGTAGATACTTAGTCGTTATTATAAAAAAAAACTAATTCTACCAAAAAATAGCCATCGAATATAGTTACATATATAATAAAACTATTTATTTTTTTTTATACAAATATTGAAAAATATTTTCAAGAAAAACAAAAAATATTATGTGCTATTAAATGGATGCAAATCTTCTAAGGCCCTGTTTTACAAATATATTTAAACTCTGGTTCAGCCTTGGTTTAAGATTTTGAACTCTACGATATTAGTGGTTAAAGTGAAGTTCAATGATGGTTGAGGGCTTAAGTAGCTAGTTGATCCTCATCGAATTCGCCGAAGTTGATGCGTTACAATGTTGAGCGAAGGCTGAACACACCGACCGGTTTAAATAAGTCTACAATTGGCTTTATATTGCGGTTGATTTTACAATGTTTTTTTTTTTTTTATTTATAATATAAACGCGCTCAATGGATTATACTACCCTTTAAATGCTTCAACACAGCGCGGTCGTCAGGTTAAGGAAGAGAAAACAAACTCCAAAAAGTTGATTTGATGTTGATCGACAAATCACCAAATGCAAGGTGATTAGATCAATAATTTCTTTTGAATCATTCTATGCTCATTACTATTTTGAACGCCTGACAAACTTTTGAGTTTTTTTTTAGACAAAAAAAATCACATTTTCGGATTTCTGAGAATTGACTGTTAAGTGTCAGTTTAAGGACTGAATATATTGGTCCACACTACTGCCTTTTATCAACGTTGCAGCAATATTTTTGAAGAAGCAAGAGCTAGATAATCTCAAGCATGATTCAGAAAATTAAGTCCCATTTTCAGCTGGAATGTGCCAAAAGTAAAATCCACCTGAATGGTTGGCAATAGCTTGTATAATGGTACGAGTATCAATTGTTGTCTTTTGTTCTTGAAGAATTTCCGATGTATTTTGTGTTGAAAAATCATACCTGCTGTGAGAATGGTTGGATGTTGCAATGTAGGACCTTTTCGGCGGTGTTACTCCCACGTTTATCAACAACTTAAAATTCGCTTACATTGTTTTTTGTGCCTATTTAAACTGAGATCCATTACATATGAAAATAATAACACATTAAGATTACATTTTGTTTTAATTCCATCCAAAGTTAAGCTTCTTTACCCAGTGGTCCATCTAGGTATGTAATTTTCTTAAAATGCGTAGGCATCTGCGGAAATCTTCTTTTGTCAAGTTTATCACCTGAGGTGAGGAATAAGAAATCAAAACAGAAGAATTCCCTTTGCTTTCTGCAGAATTTTTTTTATTATACCTGTTAACCTAATGTAACCTTATGGCTAGTTAATTTTATCTGATCTAAATGACAGACCATATTTAATGGTTAAAATACGAATACACATCATACATACTACGTAGTCTAAATAATATGTTATATGCTTAGCTATTATTTTGCTTATCTTTAGCTATTAAAAGTTTGTTGTTTTCTTTTGATAAATGAATTGGTAGCATATTTTATACACAACTTGTAATAAATGTTTCATCCTTCTTTAAGGATATTTATAGTGTTGTGATGAATAAGGCAGGTGCCACACTACCAATGGCACTCACTGTTAGCAACACTAAATCGCATCGCCAACGACGCCGCCGTCGCCAGCGTCGCCAAGGGGCTTGTTTAGTATAATCATGCGAATATTAATGGGCAGACATTAATAAAGTAGCTAAACTTTTATCTCAGACACTTGTTGTAGACATTCATGTTTTCATGAAGGACTATTTATTTATTCATTTTTTTTTCATCCGTCTTAAACTAATGTGTGGGTGAACGGTGAAGTTATATACACTGACGAAAAACTACTGATATGAAAAGAAATACTATAACCAGGGTGTCTAATGTAGTCCCCCGACACTGCGATTCTCCATAAAAAGGTAATGATATAACCAGCTTACTCTTAAAAACTGTAATGTCCTCATTCCTTGAAATTTAGAATTAGAATTAAAATTTAGAAGAAAGTGTTATTAAAACCACTACTTTAGTTGGCACTTATATCCCATATCCCATGGGAGATATTTACTTTTAGGTATGTTGCGAAATTATAACATACGACTTCGGTTTCATGAGAGGTCTGTCTATCTGTTAGTTTGCCTCTGTGTTAACCCCGAACAAATCCACTACAGAAGACTGCAGGTGTTTAGATGAATCATTTGAGAAGCGTATTTATCTTGAAGACTGTGTTATCGGTTTTGATAAAAAAAAACATATTTGGCAAAACAAAAAATCAAAATATTTCAAAAAGGAAATAAAAGCTTAGAAAAATAAAAGCACGACTGGATCGCACGTACTTGCGCTTATGTTCGATCACATATTATTAAATACATAAAATTGTCATTATAAAACATTTACGACAGTTTGTATATACTCGTACAAAATTAAGTAAAAAAAATAAAAACATATTGAGCTGTTTCTACTAAAAATATGTGCTTAAGATGTGATCGAACATAAGAGCAAGTACGTGCGATGTCTAAATATTATTAAGTAGTAAAATATTTGAATAAAACTATTTTTAAGTATTTATTATTTAGTAGAAAAATATTTAAAAAATCTATTTTTAAACAAAAATGTAAGTACAAAAACATTTTTTCTAATTTCAGCCAATACCTGGTTTTATGCGTATTTGATTTATATAGTGGTAAGTCTTATTTCTTTGACAATATTATTTCATTTATTTTATTAAATATAAAAACAAATTTTATAAAAAAAAAAATTATATTTTTTTATATTTTTATATTTCTTTTTTTCAACGCCTTTTATGTTTTCTTGGTTATTTGTAAAATGAACGATATTAGGGGGATACATTCTGTGACATTAATAACTAACCTCAATTTTATATGTTGAATTTTCACCTACTCGAATGGATAAGACATCGTGAATATCTCCGCACCACGATTCCTTATCAGCTCGTATTTATTCAAAAGGAATTCATAGTGAACAAATCTAGAATCGTGCAATAGATTTCACCGCTCCTAACCATGCAATCAAGAACTGTAGATATAAGATGTTCCTCGAAGTATGACCAAGGCCAAGGGACAGCCGAAACCTTAAATATCACAAATATATGACATTGCTCTGGAATCGGAAAAAGTGGGGAGAATTATCACAACGTGGTTGTAGAGCCGCCTTACAACACTATTGACTTAGATACTGCCTGGAAAATTTAATATTTGATTTTCATGAATATATTTTTATTTTCCAGACAATTTTTCCATGCAAAACTTATTGCTGTCTTCGATGTTGCAAGGGTTTCCTTAAAATGAAATTCCATGCTCGTGTTTATTCCCAAATATTTGTACCATTTGACCGTTTCTATTTCTTCTCCATCAAAAGACCACTTGTCGTTACTGGAAATGACGTTTTTCATTTGGATGTGTTGTCTCTTAATCTCCACTCTTCGCAGTATTCTTGTAGTTGATTTATCATTCTCTGCTGCAATCTTTCCGGAGAATCTAGAAACTGTTGGGGATGTCTCCTGTTTCAAAAATTTGATTCAATTCATTGTGAGTATTTGTAGAAGAACATTATTTGAAGAATTCAACTGGAATGCCGTCTGCTCTGGTGCGTTTCCATCTTTAGTCTCCACTTCCCACATTTTTACTTCTTCCAGTGTAATTGGTTTATCCACGGCCCATATGTTCTGTAACTCAGGCGATACATTTTCCTCACTTCACGACCCCCTGAAAAAATAAAGTTTTTTGTAAGTTGAGGCTATACATTAAATTTTTAATTTGTTTGACTGGGATTTTCCAATGTAAGGCGATAAATTGAAAAAGTAATGTTGGCATCTTAACAACAAAACAAACATTTTTTTTGTTTCTCGACTACTTTTATCGATTCGAAAGTTACAGAACATGGGACCAGCACTACACATATTATATCCTGCACTGCATACTAAAAAACTAGGCTGGGTTATGAAGTTCATTGGATTCAGAATGATTTGGAAGTATTGTTCCAACTCGGACGCACTTAAATTCAGTCCCATTTTGATTTTTTCACGTTTTTTTTGTTAAGCAGTTTTCAAAGAATTGCTGGGTCCCTGCAGTTTGATATTTCAACTGCATCGGAGCTCTCTAAATCCAGTCTCTTCTATTGACATTATGTTCTTATAATTGCCCTTTGCTCATCTTTTTTTCGATCTAGATCTCTAACAGACGAAATGATTTTTTCACTAGTCTTTCACGGTCAATGTCAAACCATGATTGTTTAAAGTCTCGTTTGATCTGTTTTTGTGGAATAAGACTGATACCGTTTTTGCTCAACTGAGTTACGTTATCTATATTTTCAAATGAAGTTGCTGCTTCACTCTGTCTACTCCGGTTTTTTCGATAGTTTCGGTGGTTGTGCTTCCATTGAAAACTGGATATTAAATATTTTATAAGTATCTTCACCTCTTATTTCATCAGTAGTAAATTAAAAGTTCTCATAATTATAAGCGGTCAATCAAACGGTTCTAATCCCCATCACGTAGGCTTAGGTCAATAACTGAAATTCCTAGTGCTCCCAAAAATGTATATTCGCCTTGTAAATCTCCCATGAGACTTCCAATTAGAATTTACGTCCATATTTACTGCCGAAGTTCCATAGTAAACGGCCTTTCCTATCCAACACTAAATCCTTAGAGTTTCGAAATATTGATGGTATATCTTCCTCATTCTTCCTTGACTCTTGTGATCCTTTATTCTCCGAGAAATTTATACTTATGTAATCTAAAAGAGAATATTAATCTCAGATTGATGAAATAAACTAAACTAAACAATACCGAAATGAATGCTGTTACCAAATTTCAATATGTCAATGTTCTATTTAAAGCTTTACTTGTGATAGACTGACAGAGTAAGGCGTGAAACAGATTAAACCTACATCAGCATCCTCAAAAGCCATTTCCAAACACTTTGCTTGACCATATTAAAAAAAAAACATTTTTCTCTTTAAACATTTGATACAGCAACATTGGAAAAGTTGTCAGCAAAACACCAGCAACTAATCCCAAAAACAGAGATTATCAATAAACCGATTTATGAGATCTAAATGTCAAAATGAACATATAATTGTTAATTCGTTGGTCCCTTTTATGGAAATAGTTCCTAAAAATGCTTTTGACGTTTCTGCGGTGCATTTACTGAAATACATTGGTTCTAAAAAAAATGGCGGCCTCTATTGCTGATAATATTGCTGATTTAAATATTTTTTTTACATAGAATCGCACCTAATAGAATATTTAGATTTAGAGTATAATTTTTCTCAGTGTATAAAATAAATACCATCGTTCATTATATTAATTAATCTTTTTCTGTTTTCTGCTTGACACTTGTACTTTTTGGCCCTAATGTGACAAGTTTCTGGCCTGACGACTGAAATTAGAACTTTTTCTTAACAATTATGACACATAAGGCTCTAAAAATATCCTGGCAACTGAAATAATTATAATTACGCAAATGTGTGTGTAAATATACACATCACCGTAAATACAACATAATATAATATCACACCAAAATCAGCCATCACTATAATATACTATACATACAAAAAAAAAAAAAAAAAGTGGTGACGGTGATTAAATAATTATTGGTTGATAAGAACAAATTACATGGAACGGTAACCCCCAAATCCATTAAAACCGCACGACTTCATAGTATTTCTGTAATAAAAGAATTATCAGAGACCACTTCCTTATAAAGACGATGAAGACAACACCAAACAAGGGATATAAAAATTTATATCACATGACAAAAAAATAAAAAAAAAAATATCATTAACTGCTGGTCGTTAAAATGGTATCTTGGACTGTGCAGGTTGACTTCATCCTTAGAAATGTTTTTACGACTTCGTTTTGTGTGATAGTGATAGTCACATGAATTAGGGCACAACAAGTGAATCTTTTTTTTTTTTTTTTTTTTTTTGTTAGGGTTGGTGTAGTGTATAGTATAGTGTAGGGGTGTTGTGGTGGTTCGTATATAGTGGCGGATATTCTCCTAGGGTGAAATAGAAAAACGATATGGTATTATGAGCTCTGATGTTGTTCAATGGGCTTTGGGGTTTGATTGCCGGTTTTTATGTGTTGGCTGGCCATGATGGTTTGGAGCTGCCGCTGGAGCTGTCAAATTGATGTTCCGATAAGGATGTTCTGTGAAATTAAATTTTCTTATCTTTAAGAAATGCTTTGACAATTTGCTCTTACGCCTACCAACCTATAGTGTAGATGTATATAGGTCTTTTGTAAACACATTTCCATTAAAACAATAGGTAATCCGGTATAAATTTAAGATAAAGATTGTACCTATGTAATTTTATGTTTCGAGGTTATTGTGCTTTTGATTATTCAATATTTAGTTTAGGGAGTTTGGTTTTAATTTTAATAGTTTCAGAGTTTTGCTGAGAAAGAGTATATTATAATGACAGACAACCTTTGTGCAATCGCTTAGTTCCATGGAACATTTTGTCAGATTTTTTGGTCAATTAGCCATGGGGTTCAATTAACGAAAACCTGTCCTCTAGAAAAACCCGTTTAATTGAAAGAGTCCTTCAACTTAAATAAAAAAATATTCATCTACAAAAATTCACTATACAAATTTCAGCTTTAAGGAAAAACTTTTATTTAAAAAAGAAACTGAAAAGCAATAGCTGTTTCCAAATTTGTAGTCAAATGCAAAC
Organism: Philhelius pedissequus; assembly: GCA_910595825.1. NCBI lineage: Eukaryota > Metazoa > Arthropoda > Insecta > Diptera > Syrphidae > Philhelius > Philhelius pedissequus. The sequence goes on along the minus strand of OU343161.1, from coordinate 242,760,620 downwards.
ATAGAAATGACAGACTGAGTGTGTTAATCTGTAATTTGCTAGGTTGTGAGTAGTGCTGCTAATTTCAACATATTTTTTTAGTTTTTTATAATAATTGTTTGCTTAACTAAAATAATTGCATTCTTTTTGGTTGGTTAGCTGCATTTTATGTAAGGTCAATTAAGCGTGTATAATTTAACTGCATACAAAGCAAATTTTAGCAAGCAATTTTTTCGATTAATTAAGCAGGAAAACTTTCATCCAGTGTGTTCATGAAAACGTTTGGTATTTGTTAATTTGGTAATTAAATTAATTCTGACAAAAAATCGCAAAAAGGCAAAGAAATCAAGATGACACAATCGAAAACTTAAATTTATTCTGCAGACTCCAAAGATTTCGAGAAACAACGAAATAGGTAACTCGATATGTTTGGCATTCGTAAAATTTGCCAGCTTCGAAGAGCCATATACGCCATGAATGGTTGCTTCTGCAACCGGCCGATATCTTTTTCATTCGTGTTCAGAAAGGATTCCAATGGTGAACATAATTTTTCTGCGGTCGAATGTTTTCTGGCCGAACAAAATCCGCTATCGCTGCTCGCCAATGCTGCAGTACCTACCTCAGATAATGCCGATTATTCCTGGACAAATGATTTTGTAATTGTAATTTTGTAATTTTGAAATTTCGTAGTATGATGTCACCACAGCCACCGGTGCCCGTACTGAAAACTTCTGGGTTCCCACCATATGTTCCGCCGCCACAGCTCGCTGCCGCTGATGCTTGAATAATCAAGCACCATTACCTTTACCGGTGGGAATACCAGCACCAGCGCACATGATTTCCCCACCGAGGCGCCACAACAGGCAGTGTCACAGTAATGTACCGGGCAACAAGAAAGCTGATGAACTGGCAAGGAAGTGTTCAACACTTGATCCTACCCAAATAGACCCGTCGATCAGAGTCCCACTCTGTGTCACGAAACAAATCATTGGAAAGAAGATTCTTTCAAAAACCAACGAAAGATGGGATGGGCTCGACACCTGTGCCACAACCAGGAAACTATGGCCCAACTTCGACAAGAAAAGAACGCTATGCGCATTCTTTTCTATACCTCCAATTTTAAATGGATTCCGCTCATGGGTTAAAGTGAGACAGTCAATACATAGTTCTCAAATCCACTGTGCCAAACTAACGCCGTGCAATTCAGGTTGCATTTAAAAGACCTTAGGTCTTACAGGCATATAGTTAAATAAATAAAAAAAAAAAAGTACCATGCACATAAAGAAAAATTCCCTTCGAACTCTTGTTAGCGTACTCACCATACACAATCTTCTCGGCTAACATAAAAAAAAATAGGGCTAAGCAACGATGACCTATGGAGAGGCTGCAATGAAGAAGACGAACATGAGGACACCTGTCACTTTTTGTGTCAACGTCCAGGACTTTGCCATATAAGGAATATTCTTTTCCAAGGCGTCAATCGTCGCGGCTTATCTGCGTAGACAAGCGACTTCACATAAACCCACAAAAAACAGTACAGCGGTGTTAAATCGAACGGTGTTGGAGGTTAGGCCACGGGCCCACTTAGCGAGTTGCGAGATAATGTGTCGTTGGCTGTATGGCATGTAGCGGCGTCTTGTTTGAACCAAGAGTCGTCCACATCAACATCCTCCAATTTAGGCTGGAAGAAGTCATTTATCATGGGCCTATATCGTTCCCCATTGACTGTAACATTATGACCGGCTTCATTTTTGAAGAAATATGGACCAATGGTTCCCTCTGCCCATAGAACACACCAAACAGTGATTTTTTGAGCATGTAATGGCTTGTGGATTATGATCACTTCAAATACGACAATTTTGTTTATTAACGCACCCATTTAACCAAAACTGAACTTCATCGCTGAACAAAACTTTCTTGTGATGCGTCGTGCGAACCCAACCATTATTTTGGTAATAAATTTGCACGATTTGCAAATGTTGTTCAGAAGTAAGCCTATTCATTATGAAATGGCAAACAAAATTGAAAATAAATCAAGTGACAGCTGTCAAAAAGACCAACTCCGAAAAAAGTATTGCCAGATTGAAAACTACACGTCAAAAAAAAAAAAAACACCCTATATTTACTGCAGAAAATGATTTATTTTGTCCTCTCTATGTCTTCCATGTCAATTTCTATGTTATTAAATTTACAGCGTTTTTTTTTCATGAAAAGCAATACTTACAACCAATTGAATCATCATTGCTTACAGTCAGTATTGAAAGGTAAAATAACAAACGGAATATATAATAGTTGGTATCATTAACCAACAATGTTTAGTACGTAAATGCATTTTAAACAAACTGAATTAAAGTATTTACAATCAATTCACCATAATTTCATAGAATGCCATCCAACCAAAATGGTAAACAAATACATATTTAAAGAGATGCCCAAATTTACACAGAAGCACTACTCCATTAACTATATTACTTAATAATTCTCCATGCACAAATTGCATAAAGTTCTCAAAAACAAAACGGGTTTTCATAGCTTTCATATCCAAATTTTCGGAATTCCCAATCGTCTATCTATAGCAATCCCATGTACGATTCCCTGCTGTTTCCTTCTATAAATGCACTATTAACGGGCAAAATATTTCGAATACGATCCTCTATTTTCAATATAGTCGCGGCGCGATATATAAAGTAGGTACCTACCCTAGTCTATCTATAGATAAGTTGCTTGATAGTGCTCATGAAATTTTCAATTCTCACCCCTAATTACATTCTTAATTAATTGCACAACTTGCACTGGTTTAAGTGAATGTATCTCTTGTTACGTGTTCAGTTAACCAGTTAATTTTCCATTCCCAACTTTAATGGCGCTATATTTATGTATGTACATATTGTGCATTGTGCCCTAAAGGACTATACTATAGGTGGAATACACTAGGAATAGAAGTATCTCGTTGGGATGATTCCGAACGTGTACACCTCAATGTTTAGAATAGAATGTCCCTAGGATTCGTGTTGTTGTTTTTTTTTTGTTTTGACTGTTTTTGTGGTCTGTGTTTCTCTATCTAGTAGCTGTATAGGGTACCTCCAAAGAGGGAATCCAAATAGTTGTTCTTGATCGAAAATAAATGAAGTGATGCAGCAAGCAGCAACCAGCAGCATCACAGAAACAGGAAGCTGATCCAAGAGCAATATAACAAACCCACATTGTTGTTGTTGTTGTTTTTGTTGTTGTGTGGGCAGAGGTTTATTTTGAGGTAAGGTCAATTTCCGGGTCTTTATATGAAAATAGGTTATAGGATAGGGAAAACACGGCTATATTGACGTGGTGTAGGTACTTTATAAAGGCATCTAAACTGCTATCTGATAGATATATATCTGGATTTCAAGGATGTGTTTTGCGCTATTATCCAATGCTAATTAAGCATTGATAAATGTATCTCCGTCATGGCGCTTGTTGTTGATTGCAGCACAGCGAAATGTATATATTTACGTGGTAACTTGAAATTAAGTTGACATTTTATAGTGTTGGTTAGCGTAACAAAGCAGTTTGATTGATTTGATGTTACATATATATTATACATATATGTACACTCTAACGTTTTATGCATTTGATTGAGCTATTAAATGGACAAAGTTTTGAATAATTTAATGCTGGAAAGCGGGCACAGTTCAATTGTAACTAAAATATTCATGACATAGATTTGTGTAATTTTACATTAGCCTACATGTCTAATATCTAAGTAGTTATAAGGATATTCCGTAAAAAATATGTATGTACGAAAAATGTATAATACAGAAATGTTGGTGTGAAGAGAAAACATTATTTGTTCTTGGCCAAGAACGTAGGCAATTAGTTTTTGGTGCGTTTAACATTTTTCATATCAATATTAAACGTTTCTCCACAAGCCATACAATACTTTGCCATTTCGAATATCAGCCGTCCTTTTTCCTTAATTTATTCCTGTTGAATATTGTAAGTCTTATCAAATGACATATCGTTCTTCTTGCCTTGTAAACCTGCCTAATTTTTGTAGATTTAAATATTTTTCATTGGGAAATAAATAATTATCATTGAAAAAAAAATCCGTAAAATTTATAATTTTTGTTGTTTTATAAAAAATGATTTTTAACACATACTCCATTTACAGAAAAAACCCATATTACTAAGTTTGATGATTTTTTTAAGTTTTTTAGCGGTTAGACATTTCAAATCGGAAATTGTTTATTTTATTAAAATATTCGGAATATTGTGGACGCTGGAAAGTTTTTTTTTTCGAAAATCACCTAATCCTTTTTCGCAAGAGAAACATACCCTTAATTGTTGAATGTAGTAATATTTTTATGTCAGAATGTACACTACAGACGAGTTTATATTTTTTAGCATACAGACTATTGAGTTTGAACGGAATTATATCGGCTAAAATAAATTTGGTGGTGCAACAGCTCATGAAGAATTACGGCATTGAGCAGTATGTGTCCAACTGGTATTGCTCCAAGGGCGTTTTTGAAAATTTAAAAAAAGCTACGCGAGCTCGGTTTCTACCGAGTAAAAAAAATACTGTGTGTTAAATCAACTTTTATGTCGTTTAAAAAAATTAAAAGTATTAATGGAGAAGTTTCCTTAAAATTCGAATTCATTTTTACTTTTTTCTATTTCAAATCGCAAGATCATAAAAATACATAAAATGTGATAGAAGAAGTGAAAAAATATTGAAAATTTCAAAACAAGAAATTGATTTTGTTTTTAAATCCAAAATGTTTTTTTTTTCAAAAATTCTGGTATGATGGATCTACTATTCAAATTTTTTTTTAGCCATTTATCGCCTTTCATTTATTCAATTCGCTAAAGACTAACGTGAAACAAGCTAAATGGTTTCTGTAGTCTTATACTTGTACGACTTAAGCTGAAATTCAACCGACCAAGGAGATTACATTGATTTTTTTTATCGAAATCCATTGAGCCGTTTATGAAAAAGTCGTACAAAAAAGAAAAAACGTTACCATTAATTACAGTTTATGTAAATAAATGTTTCAACCAAAATGTAGACTACACCTAAAATAATGAACTACATTTAATTTTTTATCAAAATCGTTAGAGCTGTTTTTGAGATAATTAAGACTTACCATTTTTCGTGCAAAAAAATTATATGGCAGGTACCGTTATTTCTGAGGCTAAAAACAATATTTTAAAAAGGAATCGAGTCAATCTTCTGAGGCACTTAAGTAGGTACAAAGTTCGTAGAAAATAGCTTCACTCGCTTAGGATGTCGACAAGCAGACAGACAGATGGAATTAAGGGGCCACCTTTTTGGGGTTCTCTTACTACCGTTCAGGAAAGCGAGGGAAAAGATGTTACAGAGAAAAAAAAATGAATGGACTGAGAAGGCAACCTTGTTGTATACCACTATTATTGGTTCGAAACCATTCTAAGTACTCCTGCTAAACAACTCAATTTGTAGCCACGTTTCCTTGATCATCTCAATGCATTTTGAAGATATACCAAGCTAGTAGATCTTTTAGAAACATTTGTGTTAGAAAAATCAAAAGCCACTTTTAAAGTCTCCAAGAAATAAATATGTATATACTCGTAAAGGACCTGTCTTTTGTAAGGTCAAAATCACGGATTTTTTGAATAAATCTTATATCAGCTGAATAGATGTCATCTGTGAAGAATATTTTGTTAACCGAATTTTCAGATTGGTTACTACTAAATGGAGGTAGAGCATTAGAAATAAAATGCACGACTGGATCTCACGTACTTGTTCGATTTTATCTTAAGTACACGATTTTTAGTAGAATTAGGTTTAATTATTTAATTATAAAAAATAATATAAATTAGAAAACTGAATGTAAAAAAAAAAATCATCTACCCATTTTCGAAATATTGACTTTTAAAAAAAAAAAACAAAATATTTAGTTTTTTTTTCAAAAATCCAAAAAATATTTTTCGAAAATTTTAGTATTATTTAAAATTTGAATGACCTCCTACATAAAAGTTTTGATCGAAATCTGTCGAGCCGAAATCATAAACGAAAATTTTCGTTCTACTTTTGGATCTGCAGTACGCAGTTCCACGACGAAATTTAAAAAGCTTCCACTCATTTTTCGCAGACAATTTATTAACCAGACCAAAAAATTGTGTGCGGAATATTAGTTTTCAGTTTTAAGTCGTGTTGTTTTTGTTGTTTCTTTCATCCAAAGTTTGTATACTCGTATTTGTGATTTTTTTCTGATTGGATTTGTTTTTTTCTTCTTGTATTTTTTCGTTCATGTTTTTGTTAGCATTTCGCTCTGCTAGTGGAGACCACCGAACATTTTCATTTCGCATCAGCACGTTACTAGGCTTAAATACGATTCTGCGTAGGAGAACAATAAATAAGAATCGTTGGAGAGTAGGATCCTAAGTTAGTACCTAGATGCACCTACCTGAAATCCTTCAAGCATCTATAGAAATTCGAAATAATTTTGACACACATTTTTGCAATGTGTATTAGTTTCGATACTAAATTTGTAGATGATTATTAAGTTCAAAAGATTCTGTGCCTGCTGTTTATTAGTCCTTTCCTTATCAAACCAGTTTTGCTGAAATATGTTTTGACTTAATTGTGTCTAATAGTTGCTGAGTGCTTCTGTTGAATCAACTTGTCAACTATCTATTTTTATTTTTTCGATTTTTTTAAAAATTGTCTATTAATTGGATAAAACCTATACGAGCGCTATTTTTACTATCCTAAGTGCATAATCAATATAAAAAGCATCTAAACTAATCAAGACTGAAATTTCTCCACTTTATTATAATTTCACTTTCATAATAACGTAGTGGCCAATTTACTGTTACCTATTATAATAATAGCATAATGTGTGTACACTTAAGGTCATTTATATAAAATTCAGTATTTAATCGATTTATGAACACTGTCAGCCACATGGGTTAATAGATATATATATCGTGGTATTTCCACACACATAAACACACACCGTAACAAGTTCTAGATTCCTTTAAGGCTCCTATAGAATTTCACTCAATATTAATTAATGCTTTTCATATAGTAGTTCCTGTCATTCAGCGAGGTCATTTGATATTATGCGAGAGCCTCCTGGTAGATATCCATCCAATATATACCTTTATACATTTTCTATATAAAATACATATCTATAGTTACATATAGGCAAGGTAACATAATGCCGTGAGTATCTTAATTGAAGTGCGTTCGTCGTGTGTTTGATATCGATTCTTACTCTCGATATATAAATGTAATCAAGTTTTGTGTCTTAATTGAAATTAACTGCGTGTTTTAGTCATAGATGATGATAATCAATCGGAATTATATTACTTGATGTTCAAAATTTAATGAATAAATAAATTCGAATGTTAGCATAAGGAAAGAGTTAATGGCTAAAGCATTATCTACCAGTGAAAATGGGAATTAAAAAAAAATTATTTTGAAAGGGAAATGTTTTTCGTTTGGTTAATTAAGTTAATTAAGTTAAAAGAAGTTAATTTAAAAATTCAATTACAAAAGTGTGTTGAGAGAAATCGATGTCATTTAGAGGACGTTGTTTTAAAATATAAAATAACTCTATTAACATTTAAGCTTCAATAAGGTTTCCGTAAGGTCTTATCTTAACCAAAAATTCCCCTTAGACTTCTTTTATAACTCTACTGCACTCATCAAGGCATGTAAGTGATAGTGGACAAGAAGCTTAACTTCTCAGATTCTGTTTCGAAACTTTTCTTCTACAGTAATGTTTTGGTAATATTGTCGGTGCCTCTGGAGTGCCTCAGGATTCAACATTGAGTTCCCTTTTATTCATGATTTATTCAAGTTAGCTTTTTGGAAGTACTTTTAAAAACTATAATTTTGTTTAACTTCACTCAAAACACTTAATTACAAATTTTGAAGAAAATAGCTTCAACCGTTTGGCTGTAGATCGGTCTAGATACAGACAGACAGACGGAATTTAAGGACCCACTTTTTTGATGTTCTTAATCATCTTTTTATCAAATTTGATTAAAATCTCGAGTTAAGATTTTTTTTTGCAAATGTAAAACTTGTCCTATAGTACCTATGTATATCGCAAGTAAAATGAGTTGGTGTGCCTCAAGGCTCCATAATTTATTCGATTTTATTTATTATTTTCATAAAAGAACTTCTGCCTGTAAGCTTCTAATCAAATAAATGTACCTAATTCTGCCTTCCCTTCAGTGTCATATTCACAAGAAGACCATAAATAAATGGGCAAGGACACCTGCAGTTAAATTCCCTCCATCTTTCTTAATGATCGTTTTATGTATTCAACATGTTGAGTTTCTGGGCCCAAGTGATACTTATAAATAAATAGATCTCCGAGGCCAGGCAATTTATTTATGTTTGTTCATCAATTTACAGTTACATAAGTACAATAACAATTATTCGGTTTGACGTCTGTCATTTCACTATCTACCATGATATAAGCTTGTACTATTCGAAGGGTTATTGAGTTTGCTATTCCAAATTTGTATATATAAAACTTCTTAATAAAATAAATAATATATTAACTTTTTGACACACGCGCCAGCAAATATCCTATAACCACTAAACACTTTGTATTCAAAATTATGCAATTCAAATTCATAGCTTATTCATTCGAGGTCCCATCACCATTACCATCACTCCAACTGAATGATTTGACAAAGCTTAATTCAAGTTGAATAGGGAATTCCTTGAGCCTTTAATTCGACATGTCTATTTAAATTCAAATTTTATATCCTTGATTTTGAAATAGGTTTAAATACACATGTAAGATCTGAATTTAAATGTGTGAATATTTAACATAAGGCTCAAAGAACCATATCATTTCAATTTGCTTTATCCTTAAACTATATACCACGCAACTCGCTCGCTCTGCCGTTTTTTTTTTATTTCACTCACAGTCAAAAAAACAGACTCGACTCTCATAAGGATAGCTTCAGCAACAAATAAACAATAAATAAATTATTTTTATTCCGCTTAAATGCGGTTCGCTGAACTAAATGCAAAATACAAAGGACAATCGGATTAACGTTCCAACCAACATACAATATATGTAGTACATACATACACACATGCATGTTTTGTAGTTCATATACATACCTACAGATAAACTTATATGGGGGTAGAACACTACATAACATAGATATCTATTAAATATGTATAGTGTGTGTAGTATCTTTTATCTGATGAAAGGACAATATTGATTGGCTTCACTTAACGTGAACTTTTTAAACCCATTGAAGTGAGTAGTTAAGTTTCGTAAACAGACAACCAACACAGGCGTAAAGTATGTTACTAAAATGCGTGCTTATTGACGTTGAATGGGTAATGTCTGCTTTAGACGTATTTGAAAAAGAAAGTCGTATAACTACATCTACCTACCTGTTAATTCAACACAATAACGAAGTTGAAGTTGTTAAGTTCATTTTAGTCCTTGAAGAAATTACATACGTATGTACAGGTATCGGGTCGGTTAAATATTGTGTAAGACTGTTAAGACTACATTGACAGATTTCGACAGGAATGCGATAAAACCATATAAGTGTTGGTTGCATGAATTTCGTGGTAGAAAAGTGATTGCAATCAATTGGTCTATAGAGAATTTATTTATCTAGAAAAATAAAAACCCAAATCTGGGCTTATGTAATTGGTTGATCAGAATAATTATAAAAGTAAGAAATATTTAAAAAAAAAAACGTCAAAAAAATATGAAAATCTTTCCATAAAATTCTAAGACTCAGATTTATTTCAAATTTTTAGACATTGCAAGAGGTACTAAATTTAATTAAAATAAAATGCACGACTGGATCGTACATACTTGATCTTATGTTCGATCACATGGCGTGCAAAAGATTTCTATTAAGAATTTAAATATATTTTTAAAGTAATTTTTTACTTAATATTTTATATATAAAATTTATTTTATTTAAAAAAAAATTGGTATGACAATTTTAAATATTTAATAATATAAACTTAAAAACAAAATATCAAAAAAATCATCCACCCGTTTTCGAAATATTGAATTTTCAAATATTCCTTTTAAATATATTTTTCGAAAATGTTGGTATGCATATTACTGCATACATTTATAATTCAAACATAAAAAATTTGCTTGAAATCCGTCTAGCTGTTTATGAGAAAGTCGAAGATTAAAAAAAATTAAACAAAATGTTGTTGACCAAAATGTAGATTATACCTAAAGTAGTGCACACCCTTTTTTTATCAAAATCGTTAGAGCCGTTTTCGAGATAAATAAGATGGTACTAAAATTATCTGGCAAGTATCATTATTTTTGGGCTAAAACAACGATTCAAAAATCTGTTTTTCTGATTTTGATTTTTTTTCCAAATGCAAGACTTGCCCTATATAGTACCTATGTATATCGCAAGTATAAAGCTAAAAAGCTGGTTTCGAGAACATTTGGAAGAATGGCAGCTATTCTAAATGAAATTGCAGTAGAATACGCGGTACAAAGTTTGAGGGATATCCGCCAATGCCTTTTGGCCTAAGCACATTGTACAGTACGCAAACTAAATTTTAGTAATTTTTTTTACAATCTGACAATTTATGTTCCACTGTTTCTGAACTGCTCTACAATATTTACCCAATAAAATAAATACAGGAATCATTTCCCAAAATATCATGCAAGTATTAGGAAGAATCTACTATTTTTTTTCTTTGTCTGAAACGGCTAAGGTGAGAAGCACTTCTTCGAGATAAAAGACACTTGTAGATGATTTGTCACTTCCTCACAAGAAGCAGTACTAGTGGAAGCACATGACAGCTTTCTATGGTCCTTGATCTTGGGCATTATGCTTCCAGTCATCCATACCAACATCTCCGACAATAGTGATATCTTGATCTTTAAGCCGGAATTTCTGTGTAATCTGTTGTCTCAAATCTGGAGGCTTGAATTTGAAGCCTGGAGCATTGTTGTACTATTCGGGTTGTAATTGTTCGCATTCTTATACAGTTCATAGAGTTTAAGGTTGTATATTCTTCTCCATCCGCTCACAGGAACAAATATACGTCCACTTTTTTTTGTTTAAAGAGCAGCTCATTTTTTCTGCTTATTTTCCAGTCCTTGTTTCCGTAAAGTAGCTTAAGCTTTGATGAGTTCTGAACGCTTCTATTTCGCCAAACGGAAATAACAACAGTTTGCTATGGAAATTCTTCATCCGATTTCCAGTACTAAGTTATCATTCATGGAGCTTTACTCCAAGCTAGATAAACTACCTTAGAATTTCTGCTATAATTATTGATGTTAATGGACGAGATTGAAGAAGTCATATGCTAGCGCATCTCATTGCTGAAATTATGCGAAGAAATATTGTGCCTTTCACATCTGTATCAGTTTTTCCGAGTGCGGCCTTCACCATTTGGAGCTTTGAAGTCTACGATGAGATTGTTGAATTTGAAGATTTGGGCTATTATATATCTAGTGAGTCGCACCGAAATTAAAACTGATATTTGCTATAATCATTTTGTCGGAGAATGGCTTGTTGACTCTCATACAGTATGCTACAAGACTTGTATGCAGAGACACCTCGATAGTCCTTGAAGTACATAGGTATGTCCAGTTATCAGGGTATCAGGGTATCAGGGATGCTGTTTTCCATTGATTTGATACATATGCCCTATGAAAACAGGCCTGTATTTGAGCTCCGCCGGTATTGCATCAGGCGGCTTTGTTGTTTTTAAGATTTCTTTATATCTAAGTATACCTCTTTTATTCTGAGTCGTCTAACTGGATCTAAATTGGCTGGACGTGGCTTCTCTTTTTACTCCTACAATGGCTTCATGATCCCTTTTAGCAGCTTGTAACAACACTGCTTGAACACCTCTACTATTCCCTGCTTTTCCGTAAGCTTTTTTAACCTCACACAGAGCCACATGATAACAACTGTCCTGTATCCTGTATCTTCTCATGAATAACTATTGAACTTGTACCAATAGGACGGAGGGTTTGACATCAACATTTTTTGGTATTGATATCGTAAATCAAATGGGGGTGTGGGATACAAAGCAAGTGAATATAAAAGATATATCGATAATTATCCAGATTCCCCGCTTCACAATTTCATGCTAAACAACTTCATTATCCTTCAAAAAAAAATCACAAACATTTGCTTTTAATTAATACTCACTAAACTATGCTAACAATCAATACTCGCATGAAATCGATTGTCCGTAAAAATATACACACAAAAAAAATCAAAATAAATACTGGAGTGTTATGAATATAATCAGTTTGTATAACAATACTCGTGTAGGCTTTATGTTAGCCAATAAATAATTTATTTGTTTAGTTAACAATCATAATAGCTAGTTATAGTGCCAAACATAAACATAAACATGTAACCCATTGTTAAGTCACTATCGATGTATTAAATTGATATAAAACAGGTGTACATTATTCGCTGTAAAAAAAAAAGCTCATTAACTCTAACAGCTCTTCATTAATGTTGTACGTGAAATATTAAGTTTTTAAATTTATCACAAAATTTATAAATTGTTAGTTGGGTGGGCTTGGTTTTAGTTATTTGTTGAGTTTTAATTTAAATATATCTATTCTGGCGCTATGTAAACAAAAAAAAATTAAAAAAATAAATAAATAAATTGCACTTCTGATTCAAGAGTATTTGGTCTTGTTGATGCTTAATTAAAAATGTATTATTTAATATTTAATAAGTAAATAATAATATTTGGGGCTGATTTTTTAAATTTCCATTTAAAAATAACTTAAGCTGCTTTTAAGCTAATGGTGTCCATTAAGTTTTCAGTTGGTTAAATAATTGCATTTTATTTAAGCCGTTTTTAATGAATTTTATTTTGCTAATTTTTTTGCTATCTAAAATTCACCTTTTTCGGTGAATATGAATACAATGTGTGAACTTTGAGATAAACCCATCGGAAATTGATAATTTAAATATCTAAAAAAACTGCAAATTATGGGGAAATGTTGAAGCTATTATTTACTTAACACTTTAAAAATACTCGTAAATGTCAGGTCTTAAAAATTTATAGTCAAATCTAAATGCGAGTGAATAAGCAGACCTCCATTAGTGTCGACTTAAAATTACTATTTTGTGGTTTTACTTAAAAGATGCATTAATTAATTTGTTCATTCAATTGGGAATTTCTTAAAATGTCATTTAAATTTCTTAAATTTCCCACTTTTAATGTCGATTTTTAATTTCAAAGTAACCGTTAGACCTACCCCAACGTGGTTAGTTCACTCTAGATGTTTGATGTTTTGGTCTTCTCTTCGATTTTAATTTTGTTTTAAATCACCTTAAATCCTCTACCACAAGGCTCAGTTCTTTACCCAGTCCCTCCAGTCGCTCTCGTTTCACATATACACCACTTGATGACACTTTTGCTTTGAGATAAGTAGATGGCTATGCATATTTTGCCTACCAAATCCCTTTCTTGCTACTTATTAACTCTGTTAGAACAGTTTTTTTTTTTACTTAAGTTATATTTTTTTAATCATGCCATCTCTAAGGACGAGAAGAAGGTTCCTTTATGTGGACCAGTAAATTGAACCTCTTATCGCCCTTTGTGGCGTTCACAACGGTTATTTTTATATTTTATGTTTGCTTCGGAAGAATTTTCTATCTAATTTATTTCCTTTATACACATTTTAACCTCCCTCTTGGTATCGATTAACTTTAACTGTGAAGGTCTATTTTTGGTAAATAGCATACTGAATTAGAATTGGTATTATGGTTAATTTTTAATCGACATTCCACAGCAATTGTCAATTCTCTTTAGATAGATTAAAATACTTTAATTTACTAAAATCTGTTTTGTCAGTTCCTTTAATTAACAAATTATTGGATAGACGAAAGTTTTGGACAAATCTAATTGGTGATGAACTATTGAAAAATGTATTGCTAAATGCCAATGTTTCTATTTTTTTTCTGTACACTATGCAAAGTCTAAAAAAACGGTTCGAACTTCTTTTCAATAGCATTCATCATCTAAAAATAATTAATTACTCGAAAATGAATTATGCCGACTTTTTTTTCAGTCTGACGACACAAAAGAAATTATTATTAGTACAATCTCATTGTTTTTTATATTATTTACCTTATTTTTCCGATTGTTAATTTTTTCCCCATATATAAATCTTCTTATCTGGAAAACTATAATTAAAGTGTTTGCTTTAATTCGTATGTAAATCTTTCTAACTTACGTTCGAGGTTCCCCAAGGCAGCCACTTAGGTCCACTACTTTTTAGGTCTCACTATGCACAATCGTTTTATAAATATTCATTGATTCCGAGTTGTTTAAAACTCTTTTTTCAATTGAAAACTTACTGTCTTGCATGACTTTGCTTTTACCTAACAAGATTTTGACAGGTTGGTGGTCAAAAACTATTTAAAGCTTAATATTGCCAAATGTCAATCAACCACTTTTTTATTCAAAAACATCAAGTTTACGCCCAATATCAACCTTTTCCATCCAGCGTGGAAACGGTTCATGGTCTTGTCAAATTTTCTGATTGACAGTAAGGCTCCCTTAAACATTTCAACAATAAAACTTATAGTAAGCTCTGTGCTTGGATTTGTGAAACCTTGTGGTCCCAAGATTTCTCCAGCCTTTAATTAACCGGATTATTAAACATAACCTTTATTCGTTTTCTTCTTGTATAAATGCATGCCTGTCAATATGTTCTCCTTATAAGCAAATTAACATTTACAGAAACTGTAAAGATTTACACTACTTGGTTTTTGAACGATTCTTTGATCCTAATAAAATGAAAAGGCTGAAAGAACGACATTTTCTTTATTCATTCAATGTTTCGTTGACTTTTTAAAACTCCTTCTGTGCACACTTACTCACGAAAGATAAGAAATTCTCGCCTATTTTATTTGCCTACCCACCGTACTTTCCGCAAAATAAAGCGAAGATTGTATAAAAATATAAAGAATTCAATGAAAGCACGAGTTCTTGAAAGATTACAATCAATTGATTGCTCTAAAATGAATGAAAGGAAAACGATTGTACTCTTTTAAATGGCAAACGAATTGTGATTGCAGAGTTTGAAGTTATAGACTTAAAGCGAAGTAAGTGAATGCAATATTTTAATTGGATTAATGATTCAATTATGATAATTTTAAAAGATTGCATTCACAAAAGATTGTATTTGTTTACAATCCAATTGTGTAGAGTTTAAAACTGAATTATTAACAGTTTTCATATGCATAAGCTCTGACTTCTGAACCATCCTCCAATTTTTTGTTCTCCCTGATTCTATTTATATGAATGTGTATGTACGTTTATTGATTGCACAATTTAAAGTTGAAATGCAAATTTACAACAAAAAAAAAACAAAAATATAACATCACTGCTTCGTTCGTAGTTCACAGTTAATTCTTTAAAGAATGCTGGTTCTCTTTCCACTCTCTGTACTCTTCCCATAACTCATTCTCAAGAGAAGAGAATAATTGAAAATTAAAAAAAAAAACAATTCAACTGGAAAGGGAGAAAAGGAATTTTCTTTCCCTTCTCTCTGACGTGAGGAAAATCAACTGGAAAATTTATATTGTTTCTCTTAAGTGCGTAAAATATTTAAGAGAACCAACTAAGTTAAAATATGCCACGCCAAACCCAACAATATTCACCAAAGCGAGGAAGAGTTATTTGATGAGTTTGCTATAAAATCAATTTAAAAAAATATCGGAGCTCAACATTCTTGATGTTGACAAAGTAACATAATGGCTTTCGCTTTAAAAGTACCTTGAATTCAATTTGGCATTAGCAGCCAGGCAGGAATGTATATTGTACAAGTACTCGTAGATTATATCGAGTTACACCATTCTGAATGCACCATCTGTGCACAAGATTTAATGAAATATTTTAAATCCTATACACCTTGAATTTACCTTGAATTATGTATGTTTCTTTTCGACGTGAAACGCGAACGGTCTACGGGTCTGCCAGATAGATAGATGAACACGGTGATGTATAATTTATGATTCTATTTCAACTAAATGACTTTAGAAAAAGACTTAATATTCTTTGAGTTGATATTTCTTGTGAGAATTTTTCTTTAAAATATTTTAACAAAAAAAAAAAAAATGTTTCCTGTTACAATTATAAAGCAATCAAGACATCATTCTGCTACATCCTGTCAAAGAGAAATATCATGGTTATCTTACCTTCCCTAGAAATAGCGCTGAGAAGTGGATGATTACTTGTTTTGTTTGAAATTCTACAGACAGCATTGGCTTTAATAAAAATTAAAAAAAATACAAAAATGCGAGAAGAAGGAACTGCCCAGAGGATCCTTGGACTCTTGGAGGAGTTTTATGTTAGTGTAAGCTTTATCAAGTTTATATTAAGGATTTTATTTCAAGGTGTAGATACGACTATTATTTGAACGTCGACTATAACTACAAGGACGAAAACGAGCACGAGGGCGAGGACGAAAACGGCACGCCGACGATGACTCGAACAACGACGACGACGATGACGACGGACCGTGATGTTTTGATAATTTAATTAATCATACCTTTGTTTCGTGTTTTTTTTTTTTTGGCTTGTCCATAGGTATACTCGTACCACGTACTTCCTTCCATTTTTTAGTGTGAAATAATTTTTTTATAAGGTTTTTTTTAGTAACTCTAGAGATAGGCCAGCAATTTCTGTAATATTCATTACATAAAACTTAATTTGTTTGACTTTTAGTATTTTTTTGTTGTTGTGTTAAATTTATAATGTAATAAATGGTCATAACGCAGTTAATAGCGAAACACTGAAATGGTTTTATGAGCAATGTTAAAATAAATTGCACTGAATGGAATAGGTATTAATATGTAGTATGTTATATAAAGCAAAGCTCATAACAATTAATTTTTAGCACGAAGGCCAAATGAATAGCAAACATAATGATAATTCTGGACAACCTTGAGTCTTGCTCTTTGGTCATATAATTTTATAGATAATATTATATGAAGAAGATATTCCAATGTAGATAGGTGTGTTTTCTTTATTTTGTTCTTATTGAAGCAAAAGTACTCTTTGTTTGAAAAAAAGAAAAAAACGAATTGATTAGTCTAGGCATGAAGTTAAAACTGTTGGTCCTAAATTCAAAAAATTCCAATACAAAAGTTAGTAATCACTCAAGCTTTTGTCCATTTAGCCTCCATTATTTTTTGACGTGAATTTAGTTATTGAATTTGTGATTTTTTTAAACACATTTTGGGAAGTATAGAAATCCGGGAATTTCTTAACACAATGTCCTTGCCCATTTGTAGTACCATTCGGTTTTTCCTGTTCTCTAAACTGACCTTTCTAGTGTTTGTGGATGTTGCCACATTCCCAAGTAGTTCAGTTCCGATTAACTGACAAATCTACTTATCTGATCCTAAACACTTATCAAATTAGAGATGCAATTAACCCCTTTCTGACAAACTGTTCAGTTCCAGTAAGGTTAGAAATATGCAATTACATAATCTTACAATATTTGGACCACTTAGGACTAAGGTAACCACTAACTTGATTAGATGACTACACTCTATAACTATCTTTCAGTGCGAGATATTTGGGAGTCAACCTTGACTCTAAACTAAACTGAAAACTCAACATTGAAGAACGTGTTAAGAAGGCTAGCATGGCTTTCTACGCTTGTAGTAAGACATTCGGTAAAAAATAGGGTCTTCAATCGAAAATATTCCTAATGACACATGGGTCTTAAGATCTTGTTCAACGAATGCCTTAAGTGTTTTTTTTTATATCTTCTAACTCATGACCTCCGCATTTAACAACTGCTATCTTGCAGCGCACTAAGATCAAAGAGCCTAAATGCTGTCTTGGCAAACCTTACGGTCACAGCAACGCAGCAAAATTTCTTCCACCAGATATTCTGTCGACAAACACTGACACTGGCTGCACTCCTACCCTGAGTTTGAGCAAAAGTTTTAAAGTTTCTTATTCCTATCCAGAAAGAATTGGGAAGATGAAGAAGGTTTGAAATATTTCGATGTTAGAATTCTTACCGATGGATCTAAAATTTAGTGCGGTATCGGAGTATGAATTTTCTCAGAGTCTCTAAAAGTTTCTACATCTTTCTGACTTCCCGACTTTGCTAGCGTCTTTCAAGTTGAAGTACTAGCTATAATAGAAACATGCAAAATTCTTAAAATAAATTCAACTCAAAATCTAAAATGAAATAAAAAAAGCCTTAGTCGCCTGGAAAAGTCAAGTTGTGTTTTAACGTCTTAGCGAAAAAGTTTGGTTAGCTTCGGCTTTTAAATATGATTGATGAATTTTGGGGGACATGGACCTCAGTATTTTTATTTCAGTATTTTTGACGGTTATGATTTTTTCCTTAGCATTTTTCAATCAATCTTCTTAACGATTGAAGAAATTTTATTTAAATTCTTAAAATATTTACGTCTTACTAGCAGGTCTCTGGAATAAGCTTACCATTCAGCAGCGAAAATGGATCTCTATCACTAACTTCGATAAAGTCTCGGTAAGCCATTGTTGCTTTGGTAAGACCTTTCTGAAACCTTAAGGTTACCTAAATTTGATCTCAAATAGTGTGTGATAAAAGACTCTAGTACTGTGTGTCAATTATTTCTATCAATACAATTAGTCCGGTATATGGATATAGATACCCTTTGTCAGCACTTGTTGAATTTTTTGTTCCATTCAGTTGACAGATTCCTGAACTTTCAATTCGTTTTTTTTCGTATGAAAAAATATAATTTTGATATTGTCAAATTTGCAATTGAATAAAAAATCGAACTCGATATTTTGATCAATTTTGACACCCTAGCAAAAAAAATGGAAATTTGTCAGCCAAAAATGTCGGTACTTGACATAGGACGATAGAAGAACACTACCACTTTCGATCAAAAAAATACACCGAAGCTCATTGAAATTCTAAATAATACAGAATATTCAAATTTTCGAAAAGCATGTTTATTTAGAAACTTTAGTATTTCGAAAACGGATGGACGAATATTTCTCAAAGGATTATTAAACATTTGATATTGACATAAGACCAAAATGTTGTTTAGAAAAGATTCAAGGAAATTTTATTAATAAGAAATAGTAAACTGTTTAAGGATTTTCTGAATTTTGCTTGGAAAAATTGCTTTTATTTCCAGAAATCAGACGTCATTCCAGGACAGAGATTTTCTTTAAAATTTCCTAAGCAGAATTTTGGAATGGCAATTTTAAGCACTTAACAATAAAAATTTAATAAACAATAATTTCAAAAAAATCATCCACCCGTTTTCGAAATATTGAATTTTGAAAAAAAAAATATTAATTTTTTTTGAAAATCATGCAATTGTACACAGAGTATTTTTCGCGATAATTAAGCTTTTTTTATAATGATTGTTTGTCAGGTAGTTTTCATTATTTTTGGAGCTAAACAATTCCATAATTCGTCTAAGAAATCATTTAAACATTGAATCATTTCAGTGACTTAAACTGTCGGTCGAACTACCCACACACCTAGCGTTTGCTACACTCAAACTGTTTTTTGTTTACTAAAATTGCGTAATTTTTGTTTTTTTTTTTTCAATTTTCAATGAATACAGAAATCCAAACTTTTCCTATATTTTTTTTTGTATAAGATTTGACTCGCATACAAAATATTTTAAAAGCAGGAAATATTTGATTCAATTGCGAATTTTATATACAAAACGAAAGACTTCCTAAGTCCATATAACTTTGAAAATTGTTATGCATAGATGCTTCCCAAATATCTTCCTCCTCAAAATTAAGCCCGCAAGTAAGTGTTTTAGTAATGTTGGAATGAGAAGTCACAAAGGCCTTATACATAAGTAGATTTATCTCTCATTCCTAAAACTAAAAACTTCATTTTAAAACCAAAATCACGAACAATTTCCATTTGCAGACAATTCCACTCAACCAACCATGTAGTAAAAAAAAAACAAACAAAATAATTGATTTAAATACAAAAGCCGAAGAAGTATTATTGAGCAAACAAAAAAAAATTTTATCAATAACATCATTCGGAAAAAAAAACCTTAAGGCGTTCGTATTGCCACTTGTTACAAAAAACTTTGAGATTGCCATTGAATAATAAGAAAAAAAAGGGAAATCTGTTTAACATTGATTCTTCTCCTCCCCATTCCGCCTCCAATTGGTGAGCCTTGACAAACTTTATGTAAACATATATACTCTTTTGTATAAACAACAACGAGTGTTAATTTTTTTTTGTTTTCTTAGATACTTTTGGGAAAAACTTTTCGAAGCTTGTGCACTTAATTATAAGCCCCAAGTTCAAAATTCTTTGTGAATTCATTAAATTCTTATGGGGGCGTTAATTTCATAAACAGATATTTTTCCAAAACAAAGTTAATAATATAAAATATCGAAGTGATAGAGAGGTTTGTTACAATTGAGAAGAATTTCAACAAAATTTCGAATCATAATTCGAACATTAAAAATTTATAAATTATGTACATATTATAGACCCCCAGAGGCATCCACTCAAAGGTCATTGGAGAGTGTGATTTTTAATTTATGAATATCTGTGTATTTAGTGTAAATTTATGGGCATAAATTGACTTATTATTTACACTTCGCCTAGAAAGTACACATGTACATTGCAAAATAACATCAAATTAAAATACTTTGTGTGCATGTTTTGAAATGAAATTAAATCATGTTGCTCTTCCACGAAAGAAAAAGGGTTACTCCGAAAAAAAAGTTCAAGGATACTTTGAAAATTATATACAATTCAAAAACAAAAAACCCTTCCTCTGTGATAACTGCTGAATGGAGGAACTGTGGCATATTTATCACCCCACAAAACACAAAATTACTATGTTTGTCAAATAAAAAATTCACTATATGGTATAATAAAGCACATACTTTATTCTCTGACAACAAATTACAGAAGCATACAAATTTTCCATGTGATTACATACATTAAATAAGGGATGTTTTAAAATTAACCCCCAAATTGCTAGACAATGAAAACAAGCTTTATATGAAAGTTCAATAATTGCAAGATATGCCATTCGAAAGCCACGACATTTGTCGTGTATCAAAAATGTAGTATGTAATCTTGTGATGAATTGAATCATTTGTTTCTCGTGTCCTTTATTTATAAATGTGGAGAATGTAAAGGAGTAATTTTGTTTTTTGTTTGAAAATTCATCATTACAAGCCACGCATCGTTTCATACATACATAATTAGAGAGAGATACGCGAGGTCTCGACTGCACAGTGGTCCAATTAATATCGTAAAATCAGAATAATTCCAAGATTCAAGGATTTTTATTAAAACTCCTAAATTTAATTTCTAGAAAACTGATTCGTTCCTTTGTTTGGGGAAACGTTGGTTAGGTAGGTAAAATAGCGGTTGCCAGATGCCCTGGCTCATCATTAACCCAGTTGGGTTTTGATACCATATACCCCGTGCAATCTTTTTATTTCAAGATTTTGACTAAACTTAGCATTAGCAAAACATGGGTCTCACAATTCGGTCTGTCTATCTGTAGGCCGATCTTAAGCCTAAACCGCTGAAGTGATTTTCTTCAAACTTGGTACTTAAGCATCTTGGGTGATTGCATTAGTTCTGTTTTTAAATCATTCCGGTGGACCAGGGCCTCAACCAACAAGCTTCTTCCACTTGGCTCGGTTTCTAGCTATATGTCTCCAGTTTCGCACGCCAAGCTGTAAGAGGTCCTATTCCACCTGCGGTTGCATGCACCACCTTTTACACTGTCCGTCTCTACTGCGCTGTCCCACGGGGTTCGATTCAAAGACTCCGGGCCGGAGCATTGATGTCTATTCGATCAAGGTGACCGAGCCATCTCAGTCGTTGGCTTTTCAGTTTGGCCCCCACAGTTTGTTGTTGTATCTTCTTCTGAATTCTCCATCTATTCACACGAGGCCAGAAATCACCCGTAAAGTTTTTCTCTCAAAACAGCCTAACGCGCTCTCATCCACCGTTAACAATTTCCATGTCTCTGCACCATACATCAGGGCCGCGATGATAAACTTCTTATAAATAAACAGTTTAGTTGCTAGAGGGAGGGCTTTGTTTCTCAATTGCCTTTTTAGCCCAAAGAAACAGCGATTGTCAAGACTAATTCTTCGTTTGATCTCAGCATTGGTGTGTATCATTTGTTGAGTTTATAGCGGATCCTATGTATACAAAGTCTCTAACCACTTCAAAATTATAGTGACGTTCTGTCTTGTTGACAGCGTTTTGCTTTCATTCACCGTTAAACCCATCTTCTTGGCTTCCTTCTCAATACTCTCCAAAGCACCACTGATATCACGCTTACTTCTTCCGATTATGTCAATGTCGCCAACGTAAGTGAGTAATTTGGCGGACTTTTAAAAGATTGTATCTCTAGTGTTGACGTGAGAGCTTTGCACTATTATTCCAAGAACAATGTTAAAGAAGTCGTTTGATAGCGCGTCGTCCTGTCTAAACCGTTTTTTTGGCATCAAAGGTGTCGATGAAGTCTTTGTCGGCTCCCGGAAATTATGCCAGAATTTTTTTTGGAAAAAAACGCCAGATAATTCTTCATACAAAATTCTGGCCTTTTTCCTAAGAAAAAAGCCAAAGTTTTGTGATATTTTTCCTAAATTCCTAGCCTTTTTTCTAAAAAGAAAATTCTGGAGGTCTTTCCATTTTAGGAAATTAGGGCTGATGTGAAGTGTTTTTTGCAATTACCCCTTATCTGGCACAATTTTTCTAATATTGCTGCTATCTGGCATAATTTCTAATATTTCTGGCTTATTTTCCAAAAAAAAATTCTGCTCTTGTTCCAATTAAAAAAAAATCTGGCATTTTTTCCAAAAAAAAATTCTGGCATATTTGACGGGAGCTGTCTTTGTCGACCTTGATGGAGCAACGTGCATTCGTCATCTTCATAACAATAACATTTTTTAAAAATATTTTTTGTTTTATTTTTGCATAAAATATATTTTTTTTGTTTGAAATTATGTTTTTAAATGTATGTATATTGCGAAACTGACACACGACAATTTCTGTTTTTAGAATTTAAAATTTTTTTTTTAATCAAAAAAACTAAATTAAAAACGACTTAAAAAATGTGTTTAGCTGCGATGTTTTCGAACAAAAGAGCAAATTACGTTCTACTCAGTTGTGCATTTTATTTTTAAAAAAGGGAGCGTATCGGAATCTCACTTTTTAAAATCCTGTTTTTTTCAAAAATCCAGTGAAAAACCTTTTAAAATCCCGCCTTCTAAAATACTGCTTTTTTAAAATCCCGAGTTTTAAATTCCCGGTTATTCAAAATGCTGATCTGTTATAATCCCGCTTTTTGAAAATTCTGACTTATCCCGTTTAATCCCGTCAAGCTCAATTTTAATTTTGATAAATGTTACACAAAAAACGTTGCATACTTATACCCAAACTCGGAGCCACCCCAAGCTGGGTGGTTGCAAGGGGGCAGACCCTTAGCCGTCGTCCTTTTTGTACCTTTTGTTGATTCTAAAAGCGGGATAATAAGAAAGAGGATTAAAAGAAAAACATAATTATAAGTGACGGGATTTAAAAAAAGCGGGATTATAAAAAGAGGGATTTTAGGAACCCGATTTTAAAAAGCGGGATATCGAACCCATCTCAGAAAAAGTTTACAGAGCAGATTTGTGGACATTGTCCCAAACTTGGCGAGTTTCTGGCTAGTTTGGAGATTGACATGTACACCCTTGAACTTGGCCATCAGTTACAGGAATAGCCTTTAATCTTGAAAAGGATAATGTCTTGGCTGCATGGCAAGCCATTTAACATACACTAGGAAGGTTGCTAATAGATTACACATAAGCCATTTCTTTAATGTTGATTTATGAGAGTTCGTTAATGTCGTTTGTACTGACCAATAAAAAAGGTTTTGAAACGAGGAAAAGCCCAAACCCCCCCTTGCATTGAGGAAGGATATTCAACGTTGCGCCTACGAAATTCAACCGTATTTATGCGGATATGCCATTGACGCATTTATAACCCTATAACAACATACATAATTTTGTTGAAACTTGGAGCTGTCCTTAACTTTTGGACAAACAAAATTTAAAAATTTCATATAATTTAATATTTTCAATTTGAACTTATATTGTCCCACTGTATACATCATTACTTTCTTCACCGCTGGCGCACGAAGCTATCGTGTTATAATCTATATCCATTTAGCGATCACGAACTTAAATCTCGTCTATTTTATTAATTTTTATGATAAAAGATTGTGATGTAGATACATCGTAGGTATATTCATATAAAAATCGATATAATCTCATAAATTATTCAATTCAAAGTGATTGGAAAATTCCACATAGTTTATTCTTCATTATTTTCAAATTGAAATTGGGTCAATTGATTCTGTCATTGTGTCAGTTTTCAGATGATAGAAAAAGGTTCGACAAAAGATATTCCTGTTTAGAAAAGTATGTGTATATGGTATGTCCTGGTACTCCACGTGTTCTTCATGGCCATCATGGGCATTATGGACAAGAGGCCCTGAAAACATCACACACAACGTTTGGTTTTCCTGCCGCAGCAGGACACAATCACAACGCCATAAGTCACTAAGAAAAAAAAAAAAAAAAAAAAAGAAGAAGACTTTAAGACTTGAAAAATCTGTTCAACATATAGGTTTTTATTTTTCGGAGCAAGCTCTTTTCTTTTCTGATAATGACACACGAACGTGCCGGGTATGACAAAATGTTGTGCGTAATAAGGCGAAATTGGGTAATTTAAGCTTGATTTGTTTTACGTTTTAAATTGTCTATTTTGTGCGAACTCATTTGGGGCGGACCCCAAAATTGTTAATTTAAAAGCTTCTATGAAATGCAAATTAGATGAAGTTCCTCCCTTAGTCATTTCCAAGGCGTATAGTTTTAGGAGACAAAGAATATTTATAGTCTCCATGGTAGACGGTTTGTATATGATGTTGACTTAAAAGGCATTAACCATTAATTTAACAATGCGTGGGATTAATCTTACATGCACTTTAATATCAGCTCAGTTGCCGAATTGGAATTGGTAACATGCAATCGGTGGTTTCTCTTTTTCAGCAGGAAAGTCACGTTCTTTTGATTCATAGTCGTTGTTCATGTATGTAGATTTCGTTGCCAAAATGCTTGGTAATCATTTTTGATTTAAACCTTGTTTCTTATTAGATCTAAAACTGTATAAGTCATGTATAAAATTCTTCAAGTTTTACCAGTAAAAAAATTAAAAAGACAACTATTTTTTGTTGTTGAAGAATAAGACCTTCTGGTAAATTAGAGAAGTTATTAAATTTTGGAGGGAAGGAGTCCCAAGCTCAAATGTTTTTTTTTGTATTTGTCTTTTTTGAAATGTTAGTTCGGACTTTTAAGTTTTCCCTCCTTTATTTTTTCGAAGATAAAATTATCGGTGGAACGGTGTGTTGATTATCATTTTCGGGTTTTTCAACTCGTTTTTATTTGTTTTTTTTTCTAAACTATAAGCTCTTGCATTCGTGGCTTGTTCTCGTGGAACTCTGATTTCGAAAAACCACAAAAGTCTGGACCTTTAAAAGCGTCGATCGTGTGGCAGGTGGAGAATTACTTTGCCAAACTAATTTTGCAGATCTCTCAAGTCCACAATCATTGTTATATATAGTTATTTTTTTTATTTTATATTTATATATTTAGTTATTTTGCTTTGTTTTCCAGGAACTCTACACTTTTAGAAAATTAAGAAATTGGGTTAAGTATCTTTTAAAATCATCACCATTGACTATATGAAAAACTGTTGAAAATTCAGCGAAAATAGCTAAACTTTACAAAAATCTTGTAAAATTAGTGGAATGTCTGAATCACATTTTCTCAATAACGTACACTCAGTTTTGTAAATTACCCAACATCTATAAGTTATTTTTGGAGACATTTTAGGATAAAAATCGCACATTATACATCTCTCCACAAATAATAGATTTTGTTTTAAAAAAGTCTCCAAAAGTTACAATATCAGATCTTTGTTTTACTTACTTACTTACTTAGGTAGCGCTACAGTTGGGGGCGGACCTAAGCCTCAACCAACATGTCTCTCCAGCTAGCTCGGTCTTTGGCTAGCTGCTTTCAGTTTCGCATTCATCTCAGCTTCTACTTGAGTGCGCCACATAAGGACAGGTCTCCTTGACTACGTCTTCCCTCTGGGATGGAATAGAACATCCTGCGAGCCGGAATATTGTTGTCCATTAGTCCTACATGACCTATCCAATATTTGACGTGACACACGTATTTTTTGAACATTCTCCTCCAAAGCCCTTTAAAGCAGATATGGTCGAAAATCTTGCGAAGAACCTTACGCTCGAAACGACTAAGGATATTTCCGTCCGCTTTCAATATAGTCCATGCCTTGGTGGCATAGAGTAGGACTGGGATGATCAAAGTCTTATTAAGAGTCTCCTTTGTTTTTCGAGAGAAAATACACATTGGGATCAATTGTCAGTGTTGCCACCCTTCGGGAACTATTTTTTTTTTCGAATTTTCAAAAATGGACTTAATTTTTGAATTGATAGTTTCGTTATGTAACGCGTTACGCCGCCAGGTCTGGCTTTCCTTTTTCTCACACATACGGGGAACTTTTGAAATTAATCAATTTAAAGAAGAACTTTTGGAGCTTTTCTCAAGTTAAACACTTTCAATATGAAAAAGTTCATCTTAGATTATTTTAAGTTATCACTTCTGTCGGACGTCCCGAGCAGCACATGTTTTTTTTTTTTGTTTCCAAAACAGGAATAAACATACATTCTGTATTACAAAATTTTTGTGTGAGTTTTTTGAAAATATGGTTCCTCTGTTACTGATTTTATAGCAAGTAATAGTTTTTGACATATATGTATATATAATCCACCAGAATATACATCTGACAATAACTTCATACTTCATTATTGATTGATTGATTATGTCAATGTTCTATCAATATTCTTAACCAAGTTATATTAACATGTATTTGCATATAACTATTGCCCAAAGGAATTTTACAGATAATGTCTGTTAATGAATTAGAGAGCACAGTTGTTGTTATACTTATTTTGCTTCAGGTAAAATTAAATCTTCACCAATAGAGTGTGAGGAGGACTTGTTTTATATATTGACAGGGGGTTGTGATTTCGGTCTATAGGTATTGTGTTCAGGTATAGTGTACAGAGCTTAGGAAGCCTTTTCAAACCTACGATGTTTAAAAGAAATATCAAGCCATTATGCTGTTGTAATTATTAGCTTAATTTTCTTGAGGGTATTTTTTACGCTAGAGCTTACATGAAATTTCATTAGGCATTTGTTTGTGTTCAATTGGTAGAACAAGTCTGTAATTAATTTTTAAATATATAACTTGGGGCATTTACCTACCGCGGCTGGAGTTGATAAATGTTATATGCAGTAATGAATTTTCGACCATATTTTCAGGCATTTGTCTTCAATAACAGAAATTATTCCAATATTTCGATTGCTGATTGGTTGAACTAGCGACATGAACTATCACAAGCAAAAATTCTTTTACAATTGTTTTGAATGAACAACAGCAATTTGAGTGTGCTACTACCAAGATTTTTATTTTTATTATTTTTGCCTGGAATTAAAGGTAAAAACTTGGTGGTAACACACTCAAGTTGTTGTTGTTCATTCAAACCATTGAATAATATAAAATGTGTTTCGAAAAGCTAGTACGGACTCATACAAAAATTTCAGTGTGACAAGTAGCGACATCTTTCTTAAACAAATCTTTTCTCTTCCACATTTACTTACTTACTCAATCTCAGTTTGTTTTAAATTAAGGTTCTTTAGCGAATTCCATCTACCGTAACAGGCTGATTAGCTTTTCTTTAAAAAAAACGACTACTAGGATCAGACTGTATTTTTTCGCAATGTAACAGTATTTCCATAATATCGCTCTATATGCGACGCATTTTGTATTAAGCCCTGCTCTCACCAAATGGCTCTTGCAGAAGTTTCATTTTTTTATTATCGCACCTGTGTACATAATAGCGCAATCCAATCATTTTTAACATTGCAGCTTCCTTAAAGTTTCGGTAATATCTTAGCGAAGCTAAAATGACTCATCGAATCCTTATCGAAGGTAAGCGAAATTGGTTACGATTGATTGCCGTTCACAGAGATGCCATCAGCAACGTCGTTTTCGAAGTACTATACAGACCAATCCTGGCAAAAATCCGCAGTAACTTTAGTACGGTCACTTGTTCGCCAGAAAATGCCAACATCTCTTACAGTAACTTTGTTGAGTTCAAACGAAATCAAACTAGCTAAATGTGTGTCACTTCCACATTCATACGTTATATGGATTTTCAATTTTCCTGTTACGACGAAAAGTTCAAGTAATGTCAAACAGTTTTCCAATTAATTAATCAAATTGGATTTTAAAATAGAAATTTTATAATTATAAAATGTACCTATGTTTAGTTTATCGCATGAATTGTGTACTTGACTTAAAATCAAGCTTCATAAAATCCTACTACAAATCTATATGTTTCCAAACGTTCATAATTTACTTTGGAATTTTATTGAAACTGATTTACAATACCGTCATTTCAATAGGTACCTACCTATAAAATAAATAAGTTCTGTCCATAAATATACTCTTCCTGACATCAAAGGCTACAACTCGACCAAACGAACAGTGAGTGATTTTAAAATTGAATTTTCCTTCCTACTATGTTGTGTTTTTTTTTCTTCGTTTTCTAAACGACTTGCAAATGAAGCATAAAACCACAAAATCTACCTTTATAATCTCCCTTTCTCCAACCACAAGTTTCAAATTTCAATTTCTCGAAGGATATCCAGCACTAAATATATCCAAGTTGTGGAAAAGCACATGAACTTGTTCCAAATACGGCCATCAACCATGACCAACACTAACCAGTAACCAGTTACCAGCAACCAAAAATAGCTCTGGGCAACTCCAAAAAAAAAAAAAACAGAAATACAATTTCCAGAATTATTTTGAAAGTGGTATTACTCGTAGGTCGTCCAAGATTTGATTCAGCTCTTGCTTCCTTTCTGTATGAATCTGTTGGTTGGTACCGTATGATGAGATGAATGGACTGCGTGGGATATAAAAATGGCAACACAATATTTTCTGCAATAACTTCTTTGAATATACAAATTTAAGAAAAGAAAACAAAATGATTCCTTACATTTTTGAATGCATAAGAGTGAGAGAGAGAGAGAGAGAGAGAGGAAATGCTTTTTCAAATGGCCCACCATGGTGTTTACTTACGATTATAGGCACTATAAGGCAAGTTATGCATTCGTAAAAAAAAAAATTCTAACAATCAAACATGTCATTACAACCATAGAGAATATCAAAAAAGTGGGTCTCGCAATTGCGTCTGTCTGACTGTCTGTCCTCATGTCTACAGCCTAAACGGTTGGATGGATTTGCTCAAAACTTGGTACATATTGTTTTTTCG
Source organism: Philhelius pedissequus (assembly GCA_910595825.1). Lineage (NCBI taxonomy): Eukaryota > Metazoa > Arthropoda > Insecta > Diptera > Syrphidae > Philhelius > Philhelius pedissequus. The sequence continues at coordinate 242,731,199 of OU343161.1, read as the reverse complement.
GTAAAAACAAAACATTTTTTTTCCTTTTTTTTAAGACAAAAAATAACTACCTGCCATACATTTTTTTTTGCCAAAAATGGTAAATCTTATTATTATTAACAACGGCTCCAACGATTTTTATTAAACAAAATAAAAAATAAACAAAATAAATTAAAAAACATTTTTTTTTTAATAAAAAAATTTTTTTTTGAAAACCTAAAATTTTGAAAGCGACTCAATTTTTCTAAATTTCAAATTCGAAACTTCGTAACATTTTTTTGACATTAGCTTGAATAGTTAAGAAAACTATATTCCTTAAATAAAAAACAACAGTACCTCCCATACAAATGTTAAGAAAAAAATGTATTTCTCGAAAACGGCACCAAGAATTTTTATAAAAATAATGTGTGTGTTCTTAAAGTAGTACAGTCCACTTTTAAATATAAAAATATTTAATTTTGCGTACTTATTAACGATAATTCCCATAGAACCACTTTTTATATTCTCGACTTTTTCACTATTGGGTGTACCGATTAAAATTATTTTTTTTTTTTTATGAAAATGCTCCCTCAGAGTGTCAATAAAACTGCATTCTCAAATTTTCAAAAATAAAAGTTTTTCGATTTTTAGAAAATTAATACATTTTTTTTCGAAAAAAATCGATTTTTCAAAAACCAGTCACTGAATTTTTTTTGAAATATGAATTTTATATGTATACCTATTATAATAGCTCCAAAATGGCGTTTCAATTTTTTTTTCTAAAAATGTTTTTAAAATTTTATACATAATGTCAATGCTTAGCTTTATTAAAGTTGTTAGGTACAAGAGCAAGTTCGTACAATCCAGTGGTGCATTTTATATTTTTTGTGTTAGTCAGTTACTGGTGCAAAACTTTCGACCAAATTGAAAGTGTTTTCATATTTGTGTTTTAGCAGTCTTGAGTTTTGTACCTACAACTTTTAGCCTTGGGCTATCTTTGGTAGAGAGCAAAATGGACTTCAAGTAATTTGTGGCACAGAAAAATCTTATATTTGTTGCCAGTCGAGAAATATAAATCCAACTAGACCCTGAGGAAGTTGGCTAAATCGGTTTACCTACCGCACAACTGCTCAGATTTCAGCAGGTTCTCTTTGTTTTGTGGTAAGTTGAAAAATTAATCCAAAACTTTTGTACATTAAAGCTGCTCAAGTTGCATTTTGAGAACAGCCCTTGTATTTTCTATTATGATGGCTAAGGGATGATAATCTTACCCCTTGTATGATACTCGTACTTCTGTTTGACCACTACCACTCCCACCTTAGCTGCTATTTAATTTTAACAATAGTCTATCCAGTTATGTTTTATCCGATTTCTATTGTTAATTGAAAAAAAAAACATTTCTGCTAATTACTCTGCCAACACAAAAAAAAAATGCTCTCCATGTCGAACCCATTTACATTGTTTGCTCATATTACTCCAAGTTAATAATAACACTTATGGCAAATTAATGCATCCTTAATTCAATATTTTTGTTTTCATGGATACCTACAAGGAAGAAAAAACAATACAAAAGATTTAAAAGTCATTGTTTACACGAGTGCGCACTTTAGTTTATTGTTCCCCGGAGTATTATTATCGTAGTAAGTCGGAATTTCCATAAACTGATGGACAAAGATTGCATGGCATGGCTATTGCAGGAACAATAGAAATTATTATGATGATTGTTTGCATAATCACTCTCAGTGCAATATTTTAGCTTTCAATTTCAATCTCTGCCAAGCTTAATGGATAAACCATTATACATTATTATGATTTATGCAAAACTCTCAATAACTATGTTTAAACATCATGGAGAGGGTTTTCCGTCCTCCGTTATTCAATTAAAACCCTCTGAGAATTCAAAACCATGAATATCTGCTATAAAACCCAAATTCAATTAGAGTTAATGGAATTTGGTCTTTTTGATGAGTTTTTTTGTTTTCGTTTTTCTTGTTGGTACTTTTCGACAAAAAATAGTTTGTTCAGTTAATTCAAGGTAGGCATTGTAAATTACTATTGTAAAATCAATGTTATGTTGATTTGCTAAGCTTATAAGCGTAAATAGGGTCTTTTGTTTTGTTGTAATTCATTTGATTATCCGAAATTAGTCTACTAGGGAATTCATGTGGCACTTATCGGCAAACGAGGGTTAATCGAAAGTTTTTCGGTACATTTTTACTCTTTATACAAATCTGACACATAAGCTAACATATATAATAGGGTTAAGTTATTTTGATTGTTGAGTTGGATCATTACAAGGAAAAACCAGGTTTCTTTTTAAATTTTTTTTCATTTCTCTTTAGACTCAATACAATTAAAACCATAAAAAGTCTACTGAAATGTTGAAGGTTGGGGCAGATTGATTTTTGTTTTGCTAGAAGTCTCAAGATTTCCTAGAATTTAAATAATAAACGATTTTGCTTAATGAAAATCTCAAAATTTAGGTTATGTTAACTAAAAAAAAAGTGGTTGTCAACAAAAACCCATACACTTAGATCAATTGTTAGTCTGTTGTGTTGGATCCATATAAACTAAGAAAATTCATCCTTTTATATCAATATTCAGGCCCAACTTTGGCGAAATGTGTTTATGTTGTTTTACATAGTTTTGAGGTCTTTATAGGAGTATACCTTCTCAGAAGTAGCGATTTTTATATCAATGTCTAACCTATTATCATAAAAGTTATAATCTGTCCAACAAAAAAAGTCAGTACAGGGAAATAGGGTATTTGCCTCTCACTCTGGTTGCATTGGCTTGGATAAACCTATCTCAAGTTAAAGCTCTCATTGGGTTTCCGTATTTCTTATTATAAACGGCCGAAAATATGAGAGAAATGGGTGTATGTGTTACCATATGCTTTTTTAAAACATTGAAAGTTTTAATTAAATTAAACAAAAAAACTATATATCTTTTTCCACAGCACCAAGTTCATCAGTTTTCAGTAGTAGTTTTTTTCAATTCAGTGTGGTGGCAGTATACACGGGTACTACTGGTTAGAAAAAAGGTCGCCCATAAGCCATGTACTGACTATTTTTGTTGGACAGAGTATAGTGTTGTCCCACTTTTACCGAGTACCAGTTATTAACGGACTTCAGTAGATTATTTCTAAGACAATTAAAAGATCTTTCTGAAACAAACTATAATGATTACGGAGAAAGTAAAAGAGAATAGAGAAACCCCTAAATTTAGTCTGTACGACGACGGTGACGGTTTCTTGAGGTAGGCGCTCGAACATGGTATGAACAAAAAACGATCGACCTTCAGTAGACTTGTGCAGTTAGTTAATTTCAAAGAGTGCTCAATTTCGAAAATTACGCCAGAGGAAATCTTCAATTTTTCAATTGGAAAAAAATCCAGAAAAAAAATTCGGGCTTGTGTGCAGTATTTTTGGCAATTAGGTTCACGGCGTAGAAAAAACTTGGCGCGTATGAGGGGGTAGGGTCATGCTGCCTCCCTGTAATTATGCTTTCAGGCTCTTTTTCCACACATATCTGGCATAATTTCCAATATATCTAGCTTATTTTCTGGCATTAAAAACCAAAAAATTCTGGAGCAATTTCCTCTGGTAAATTCTGGGAGCCAAACTGACCTAACTCTCGTTCCAGTAAAAATCAAAATCTTTAAATTTTTGGTGAGACCAGTTTTTAGTTACAAAAATGCTTCGTGGATTTTAAGAAAAAAAAAAATATATGCAAAACTCGTTTGTTCGCAAATAACAGTTTGGAATGTCCCATTCGAAAAGTCTTACTCAAATATCGTGTATCTTTTGGTATCTTCTTCCCGTTTTTTTCTTTCCAAGGACTCATTAAAGGTGTTAATGCACAGATTTATGGTTTCGGGCTTCCCTGTCATCTAGAATATAGAGGACTGTGGGGTTGGAGGTGCCTGTTGGTAGAAACGTTAATTTTTTGTAGAAATTGGGATTTGTTCGAAAGTAGTATTTTCCAGTTGTACATTGCCGTCTATTTTTCTATTTTTACGCCTTTCAGCTGGATCAGTTTTGTCGTGGTCCAGAGTTCAGTCATAGCAATAGATGAATGGTACATATATGGACAAATGCAGAACGTAATTAGTTAATCTGGACTTGAAATTCATAGGTCTTTTCTAAGATTTGCTTTGATCTTTGTCGAAAGTCACACTGATATTTGCCAACGTTCACAGCGCAAAACGACAAAATATGTCGTTCATATTTGAAGAACTACTCTGATATTTCATCAAATCTGACAGCCTTGTTTTTGTCAGCTTTTTTGTATAGCTTAGTCAACCTCTTTTCATTTCTTCCACCTTGACAACAAATTGACTCTGCTTACTGGTTGAACAAATCGTTGTACCTGAACTTGTTGGACGACACTGTAAACTGTATTCATTCTTGTCATTTTCGACACCATTGTGTAAACAAGATAAAAGGTCCAGCACGCACATCAACCTACAAGTAGCAGATATTAGAATACGCTACATTCTCCAACGCAACGTATAAGTCCCTTAAAGCTCGCTTGTTTAGCTGTTGAAAACTAGTATTAACTCAAACATAAAATTCTGTGCTCTTGCCTTCCAGTTCCTTATATCGTATAGTGCAAGAACGCAACTAAAAAAAATATATAGAATATTCTCTCCTTTTTTTCAGAAAGACTATACCCCTTTAATGTACCCTGTACAGTGCCTACCTTGCTTTGAAAGTATGATGCAAAATTTTCAAGTGATTTTGGCTTTGTTTCGGAAAACATGCGATGTTGGTAAAGTTTTTGTAAATCATGTTAGTAGTAAAGTGTTGTGCGTGGAAACGGACATAGTCAAGGGTGCTTGTTCCTTTTACAAAAACATGCCTTTACTAAAACCATTCCTTGAAGGATACTACTGCCGGCCAGTTGAAGCTATGTGCGCTCTGGCCGACTATTCAATTTGGAATAACTACCTATACAAAGTACACCATCACATCAGTGAATAAAACGAAAACGAACTTATGTTCAGGTCTGTCAAACAAAAGTCAATGAATTAATGGAGTGAGTCAATTCAAAAAGACCAACCACATCAGCTTTTAACCATGATAAAGCCGACTAGAGAAATACTTTTCCTTTTGAGTATACACATACCCCACATGCGAGTTAGGAGACTTTGCTGTATTGAAAGGACTTCTTGTATAGTTGATAGAGCTAAACTTTCGTAAATGAATTATTTATTGGTTAAAACACTGAATTTTTTAACTCTTCTTTTGTCTGATTCACTTGGATTCATATATGGTATTGGTATTCCATTTAATCCTTAAGCTACTATGTGGCAATCTTATGCATAAATTTAATTCTTCAAGAGTTTTTTTTTTTTGTTTTCTGTTTCCATTTAAGTATATATACTGACAAACAATTATCATGAGGAGGGAATTTTCCATAAGGCTATTAAGTAAATTAAAAAATAAAACTTTCTTTGCCTACTCCTTTTTTATAGTATCAAGATTGCATAGAAGAACTGAAGAACAAACAGGTCCATTAACTGTTTCATGGTTTACGAAATTTCCCTTAGATCAGCCAGGAAATTTCTTGGCTTTGATGAAAGTAAGCTTCCAAAAAAAAAGAAGAAAATAAACTAAATAAAGCCTTTAGGGTTTACCCACAGGAAAATAAGGCAACAAATCTCAATCCCTTTTTGGCCATTCCAAAGGATCTCTTGTTATTTTTTTTTGTACCTTTCTCTATATATTCACAAAGCCCATTACAATGAAAGTATTGTTTAAATAAGAATTTCGTGACTTGCATCAAAATCATGAAATTTAATCGAGGGAATTTTCATTTACATGCTATTTCCAATAAACCAACTCACCAATACCCCATCATCCCCCTCTCACCAAGGTACCCCCTTTGAATATTAATTTAATATTACAGACCGAGATAATTTTTGTGGTTGAGGTTTTTTTTGTCTTCTTTTTTTTTGCGTGAAAACTATATATTTGGTTTAGGGTGTATTTTTTATTTGTTTAATCATATTTTGACCTTTCTTCATTTTCATTAAATATATCTATCTGGCAAAAATATTGAAAAGTTAAAATTGTATTTATTCATGTGTCTGTTTTACATTACAAAAATGTTTACACATGCAAATTGGGATTCGTTAGTGATTTCGAATTGATTTCAAAGGGTTTTAGTTATTTTTTTCTTATTAATTTGATAAATTAGGAATTTGTGTAGTCATTTAATTTTAAATTAAAATTGGAACACTGAAACAAAAAATATTCAATAAAGAAAGCAAAATAATTCTATATGGATGGGTCAATTTTGACGGTCATGTTGTTTTGTTTTATTATAATAACACGAGATTAGTGCCGCAATTTTTGATTTCCAAAAAAAAAAAACTAAAGTTGTGTTGTTTTGTGTTACATTGTGTTAGCAAAAGGGAGTTTTCTTTATGGTTTCTCTAAGAAAAATCAATTATTTTTCTGTTTTCTGTTTTCAGTGTAGTTTATGCTAGCATTTGTCGAAAAGATAAAAAAATATTCCAATATTTGTATATTTTGCGCCCAAAACGAGTTTTCCTTAGGTGAATATAGCACCGGCATTTTAGTTTTTGTTTTTTAAAGAACTCAACTTGTGTTGTTTTGTGTTCAGCAAATGCTGCCATTTTTCGAAACGATAAGACAAAATATTTGCATTGTTTGAAGTTTTACGCCTAAAAACGAGTTTTTTTTTAAATGCAGTTAGCTCTGAATTTGTATGTTATTTTTTAACAAAAATCAATTTTCCGGTTTTCGGCAAATGAGCATAAGCTTAGCAGAAAACAGCAAAAATGAGTTTTGTTAAAAAAAACATAAAAAAGCAGATAAAAGAAAATATTTGCATGTTTGGAAGTTTTACACCCAAAAACGAGTTTTCTTTAACATACATATGTGAGCACCGCCAGTTTATATTTAAAAAAAAAAAACGAATTTATTCTTTTCTGCTCAGATTATGCTACCATTTGCCGAAAAGATAAAACAAAATATTTACATTGTTTGAAGTTTTACGCCCAAAAACGAGTTTTCCTTATCGTCAATTTAGCAGGGCCAGCTTCTATTTGCCGAAACGATAAGACAAAGTATTTGCATTTTTAAAAGTTTTACGGCGAAGAACGAGTTTTCCTTAGCATGCAGTTAGCTTTGCCTTTTTATAGTTTTTTTTCAACAAAAATGATATTTGCATTTTTGGAAGTTGTACGCCCAATAACGAGTTTTCCTTAACGTAAGTTAGCATCGGCATTTTATATTTAAAAGTAATTTGTCTGTTTTCTGCTCGGATTATGCCGCCATTTGCCGAAAGGTAAAAGAAGACATTTACATGTTTGAAAGTTTTACGCCCAAAAACGAGTTTTCCTTTATGTGAATTTATCAGCATCTTTTTATGTTTTTTTTTTAATCAATTTTTCTGCCATGTGCCGAAAAAATAACACAAAAAGATTGCTTGTTTGAAAGTCTTATGCCCAAAAACGAGTTTTTAATTCGTTCTAAATGTCGTTTTCATTTTTATCGCTTGACGGCGCGCGTTTTGCAGTTACGATTATATGACTTGATAACATTATGGTAGATTTTTACGTCATTTTTACATCATTTTTACCTTATAGAGTTAGTGCGATGATAAGTTACGTTAATCGTCTAATGAATCGTAGATTACCACGTTCGTTGTTTTCAGTGATTTATGTACGACCAACTGACCATAATTGTGATTTTTCAAAAATACATTATAAAAATGCGCTTTTTTTCCAGTGCTAACAGAGCTCCACTCATCTGGTAAACATCATCAGGCATTCGGACCTTAGGGTTCCTTATAAATAAAAAATATGAAAAACTTATATTTATGAATGCTTACACAGATAAGTCGTGTTTCTGGTCAGGAAGGCATAACAAATCATGCCTGAAACAATGCTCCAGATAACATGATTACCTTTCGCTAGAAATGGTAAATTCCAGAGAAGATTTTTGCTTCCAAAATTATATCTCAAAAGGGGATATCTTTATACAAATGGTTCTAATGCAATCCATAGTTATATCTACTACAGAAAACCCCAGCAAGATGGTAAGTAAAGTCATTACTTTTGCTTTGTGATATCCTGAATTAGCTCTGGAATATCTACATAATATATATACATATATTCAGGTACTAGATAGATAAGTGGATCTATAACCCAATTCGAATATTTTGCATAGACATTATAGACATGCGGGTACCTAACTTACCTTGGTTTCTACATAAAGTATATATGTTTGCGCATTATTTCAATTTCTGTTGTAAAATGATTTTCAGATTGTCGGACTTAAAGATTCGACTTGATTCATCTCGTGTCAAGGCAATAAGAGCAAGAGATAGGTTGTTTAGTTTATCGGAACATTGTGTAACTAAATTGTAATAATGCTTTTGTATTGTTTTCTAAACTCTAAAATGCAACCATATCAAGGAGCCAGGACAATTATTTGGCTTGATGTATTTATGTACATATGCAGATATAGATACACTACTCTTGAGTTTGAAATATTAATCATCAGGGAAAGAGATGCAAATGGAGAGAATTTATTGGATTTTAGACGCTTAAACAAACGCAAATAAACTAAAGAATTTATCGTATTTTACTTTTGAGGCTCAACAAACTACTATTGGTTTTGCAATCAAATTAGTAAATTTAATAAATAGCAATTGTGTTAAAATATTCATCTGTTACCTTATACCTTCTTTAATTGCTTTTTATATGTTTTTTGGGTTAAATAAATGAAAACTCGTCTATGATGATTTTAATATTTATTTGTTTTCGCAAAGTTTTCCCATTTACCACCAAAAAAAAAATTACTTATAAAATGAATAACCCCGCACACTAAAATTTATTCAAAAATCCCTGGAAAGTATTTTAGCATTAAAATTACGAAATATCACCCCGTGGGCCGCGCCGCGCCGGCCTTATAAACCTTTTTTATATAATTATTTATTTCTCAAACATGTAACTTTTACCTTCTACCTTTACCATCTTCTATTTTAAGTCCTCTAACGTCAAATAACAGACTTCCGGCAAAATATGCTTATATTACCTAGTGTACTTTGTGCCTTCATTTTCATAATTTCATATTACTCTCTATCAGTCGAGTCCTTATCTCGCGGCAAAGTGAAGTAAATTCTAAATTAAAAAAAAATCCTGTTTGTTGTCCCACACCCGTCCACAACTTAGAACTCATCTTTCCTGTGCCAGTTAAACAAAACACACAAAAAAAGGTTCTTTGGCGAAAATAAAAGTTTTGACTTTTTCCCGCTAAGCAATTAGCATTACAAAGCTCTCGGGGGGATCCTTTGGTTTACCTTTTTTCCGCGATGGTTGAAGTGGGTGTTAACACTACGCTACTCTCCAAAAAACCTTAATTTTACTTTTATTTTATTTTTTTCAAACAAAAAACGAAAAAAATAAAAAAAAAATAATAAAAAAAATAAAAATTAAATTATAGAGTTGTTATGACGACGCGAAGAACAGAATGGGGAGGAGGTTGTGGGGTTGATGTCTCTTTATCCTATTTTATATACCCAACCCAGTGCTGGATTATAACTAAATGATTCGATTTGTTTTCCACTTTTTTTTTTTAATTATCGGTCTTTCATTTTTTAAGCTTTTGTAAGCACATCAGAAAGGTTAAGTCAAGTTCGAAGGCTCATTTTTAAGCATAAGCAATTAGATTTTTGGGTTCTCCCTGAGACTTAAAATTTCTATAAGCTGTTAACTGAAAAAAAAATTAAAAATAAATTGCTCGACTGGGTCGCACGTATTTGCACAACTTAACCTCATTCTTCTACGTAGATAAGAGCTAAATATTTTCTTCAATTCGCTACTTACTTAATTTATTACATGCAAAATTTGTTTATATTTTTTTTTAAATAAATGTTGGTAAGCAAATTTTAAATAAAAAATCTAGCCACCATTTTCGAAATATCGAGTTTTCAAAAAAAAATATTTTTTCTTTTCAGAAATCAAAAAAAATATATTCTAACAAAATGAATATGAAGTAATTTTAAACATTTGAAGGATCTCCTGTATGAAATTTTTTGTCGAAAACCGTAGAGTAGTTGAGAGTGAGAGTAAATTGTGCGCAGAATTTTTTTTATCACAATCTCTGTATCCGTTTTGGACATAATTAAGATTTACCTTTATTCCGATTTACCGATATTCTGAGGGCTAAAAAAATGTGTTACTTAGGACGTTTAAATAGTTTGAAAAAAAAATAAAATCGCTTCAGCAGTTAAGGCTATAGATTGTCATACAGACAGACGGACGGAACTGTTGAACCCACTATTTATTGTATTCTCTAACATCATAATATCCAGCTTCATCAAAAATTGCAAAAAAAATATTGCAAGTAATAATGAATGAGTCAGAAGAAGCCTCAGGGTAGGAATCTTCAATTGATATACGGATTAAATCCAGCCCTGGGCTGCATCTATATGTAGGTAGCCTTGAAAACAAAAAAAAATTTCCCTTCACTTCCTTTACCTGTTCCATGAAATATTCATGCAAAACTTGAAAGTTTGTTAATTTACACACTCGCTGCGCGCACTTAAGGGAAATGCTTTAGGTACTTGGCTTTGAATTGCGTTTACCGCGAGAAAATAAATTTCTTACTTAGAATACATTTTACCATAATTGTTATACCTTTATTCCTGGAGGGTTTTCTTTTACCGAGCAGTAAAATTATTTACGTTTAGGATGTTAGAGGGACGAACAAAAAAAAAATAAATAGTATTCCTTTTGAACTCGGTTTGTTAGCCGCAGGTACCAATTCTTGAACTTTTTCTTTGTGAGTTGGGTGTTAAATGAATCAGGCTTCCACATGGGGCGATCATCAGTGCAACAACAATATCTAATTAAACATCAATTTTAACTACCAGTGTTGGCCGTTGGGACATAATTGCTTTTGAGACGGAAATTTTCTTGTGGCACGAATAATGTCGATACGACACGTTTTTGTCTTTCCTATAATTAACCTAAACTTCTCTTCACGTGTATTGTATACTATAGGTAATGATGAAATTGCCAAACATTATTTTTTCACACTATGACATATCTAGACCTAGGGTCAGTAATAATTTTACGAACACCTTAATTGGTTGCAATTCATATCAATGGCTCTTGAAGACTCTAGGCCCTCTATCCCTCTAGTGCCCGGTAACACTTCAATAATGAAGTCGAAAAGAATAATACCTTCAACTCATAAGATTTGGTGCACCTCGATGATGGAGGGTCATAACTCCTAAGTCCAAAATACTAATTTTAAAATTATGTCCCACTTTGATTGTGGTCCAGGTAAATTATATAAACAAATGAAGTTACCTCCAAAAAATTCCGACAAAATTGAATTTTGGCGGAGAGTTTTATTTTTACATCCTTAACATTTCCTTAAAAGTATACCATAAATTTGGAGCGGAGCAAAAAAATTTAGAGGAGGGAAAGGAGGTAAAATTCAGTTTTTTTCCAAATTACTCGAAAAACCATAGCCTCTTTTGAAAAAAGTTATAGGTACACATTGTAGCTCATCTCGTTCTGACACTTTTTTCGTACAATTGATAGATTAGGTGAAAAATGGTCGAAAACATTGGGGTACGTTCATTCAAAAAAATATAATAAATTAATGTTTTTGAGTGGGTAATTTTTTGAAGTAAAACTTCGACATATGGTTGTTCGTTTTGTGGATTTCATAGAGGAGTGTGATATGTATGTGTCTGCATTGTGTGTATTCGCTGAGAATTTTTGTTATGTTGGTACGTATTGTGGATTATCATTCTGTAGGTACCTACATGAATTGTGTGTATTCAACGACAAATTCTTTTTTTTGTTGCTTTGTTTTGTTTTTATTACATTTTTTTGTAGGTTCGTTGTGGATTCGCATAAATAAATGTAGTAGGTATATACATTGTGTGCATTCGACGAGCAATTTTTTGTTGGTTCGTTTTGTTGATAAGATTAGATTATTGTGTGTATTTCACAACAATTTTTTTGTTTTGTTGATGCTCAAATGTTTGACTTATGTCCCATTTGACATGTTTTGTTTGAGGCAAATACTGTATCTACCTATTACGAACTGAAACTTTTCCTAGTCCAAGCACCAGTTAGAAGAAATTCAAATATTTAAAAAACAGGAACTCGGCTCTGTGCATATGGTCAGAAAACCAAAGGCTGTTAAAATACTGTCGAACTCTTAAAATCTTAAATCGACAAAGAATGTTGGACTTATGTCCCGCGGAGTTATGTCCCTGTGCCGATTTCGATTCCATTAGCTAATTCCAAATTTTTGGTGTTAAAATTGGACAGTTCAAAATCGCACTACTCTAATAAAAGAGAGCGGAAATGGAGTGGTGGTAATAACTTCTGCCTTCTAATTATCTTAAGTCCTGAATCATTCAAATTCGTAGTACAATAAAGATTGTGGAACGTAAATAATAACACATTTTTCACTTTTGCAGCTTAATTATTTTTCTCGTGAATCGTATGACATAATTGTGAAGGATTCCTGTAGGCTTAAATTAATATTCTTAAATATACCTTTATTATCAATTTAATATAATAATTATACCAGGAAAGAATATAAAAATATTTTCTGTCTTTCACATTCGTTACCAAAAAAAAATGTGGTTGTTGCTAGAGTTTCCATTAAAGGACTTAACGTTTCATTAAAACAATTCAGATGCAGCTCCATCCATAAAGGATACCTACCTACCGTATTAATAACCTCAAAGAACTTTCACGTGAGCATTTATGTTTTTATACTTTTTCGACGAATCACGACAATACGACGAGACAAGGCAACATGTACTATACGTGTACAATACCCACATCATTTTATCTTTCGATCCCTCAAATAATACAAAACATTTCCACATCCTGACCGCGTCCGTCGCGTCGTGGTTGTCCTGAAAATCGTGCAGGTAAAAAGTTTATACGAGGTACGAGTTTATATGCATGTACCCTTGCATGAAGGTACAATTATTATTATAGATAGGTCGTACATATATGAGGCAAACATCGTGAGCTTTTTTTTTATTTTGAAGTCGCTAAGGTATCATCCTTGCTTTCGTTGGTAGTTTCATTTTTTTGAATTACTCATACACTCATTGTATGATATTGTAGGTACGAGCAATATACGCGGATACCTTTGGAATTGCCTTCATCCGGGTAAAGTTGGATTCGATTTTACAATGCAACTGTGCTTAAATCCCCTACAGGACATATAAAATAGCCATTTCCCACCTTAATGACACAATTAAATCCGGGATATTGGTACATCTATATACAGAATCATTGTGCCTCATGGCAATGAGATTACCAACCATTTGCTAAAGCACATCCTGAATGGAGATACATATATACATGGCATATTGCACAAATGTTTTTGGATTTTCATTCGATTGGTTTTAGTGTTTTTTGTTGGTTTTGGGGAAAATAGACATAGACAGAGAGAGAGAAAGAGATTTAGAAGGAGAAAATGGGTTATTATGGGCATTTAACACTGTGGCTTGTGGTCAATTGGATTAGTGAAGAAAACACAAAAAGTGTTTAGGCGCTCAAACAACAAATTTGGTGAGAAAGTACATCAAGATTTACTAATTCGATTATTTCGATTAAATGTTCTGTCAAAGGATATCAATTAGAAAATCACTGATATTATCGAATCTTTGGGACTCAAGTTCTGATAACACATTGTTGCAAGTTAAATGTGATTTGATTTTGCAAATGTGCGGTAAAAAGGAAAAAAAACTATAAAATTTAAAATTTTGGAGAACTTCATAATATGTTATTTGTACTTTGTTGGAACACAGTGTGAACTGTTCAAATAGTGAATTATTTGTTTTTGTCAGCTGAGATACACCTACCTAGGTCAGCAGGTGGAGTGTTGGTAAGTTACGCGAGTCTTACAAATTTTAATTAGTTACGCGTAACTAATGTAACTGACCAATTATTTTGGTAACACAATGGATCTACATTGATCTAAGTGTGACGATAACGTCATCAATTGTCAACCCAATTACCTAACCTAACTAATTGAATTAGTTACGTAACTAATGTAACTAACGTAACTAACCAATTATTTTGACATTTCTCCAGAAAAATCTTCACATCAAAATAAAATTGGAAGCAAAAAAGTCACGTTTTATAAGTTATGATTTAAAAGTTAAAAAAGTTCTTATTTAAAAGTTAAAATGTCGCAGCCAAAAAATGAAACAAAGCGTCAATCCTGAGGGCCTGTTACCAATTCGTATGAGGATCTCGGATTCATACCAAAAAGATGCCCAACAAAAAATTGAGTTATTTGATCTAGCTAATAAATAATTGCCAACAGTCAGTAACTTCATTAGCTGGCGCTGTCAAGTTTTGGTGGTTAGAATTAGAAGGTTCAGCAAAGTCCTCCAAAAATAAATATACCTATGTCTTCCATTCAAGTTCCAAAAAATTAATGTTTCTTTATAGAACTTGAATGGAAGACACATATTTATTTTTGGAGGACTTTGATGAGCTCAACTATATTAATACCGACATATTTGGGTTACAATATGCATTTGATCTCTGAATTCTTTTATAATCTTTCTTTTGTTAGTTGTTATTTATAGAATAAAATTTTTGTTTACTTATAATACTCGTATGTTATTGTTTATTTTTTTTTTCAATGTTCAGTCAGTCAACATTTTTTAGCTATGTATATTAGTTATATTAGTTACGCGGAAAATGAGATGTAACTAATTGCAATTAGTTACGCGTAACTATATGGTTAACATACTCGGAGTAACTTACGTTGCCAACACTGAGCAGGTCTAAGATCTGATCAAATTGCCATCAACATTTTGTATTGAACATTTACAGCTCTATAAATAATAAAAATGTTTAGTTCATAGCTAGTGGACGATTTTACTAACCAACAGAATAAAAGTTAGTCTGCGGACTAACATTTTTGAACTTTATGTTACGAGTATTAGTGAAATTTACCCCCATTTATATTGGCTCCTGGAAATTACGCCAGAGGAAATTGCGCCAGAATTTTTTTTTTTTGGAAGAAAGGCCAGATATTTTTTCTCGTACACAATTGGATAAAAGAGCAAAATTTTATTTGGAAAATAAGCCAGAAATATTGGAAATTATGCCAGATAGGTGTGGAAAAAGAGCCTGAGAGCAAAATGGAAATTAAGCCAGAAAATTTGTATATTATGGCCTAATTTCCAAAAAAAAAACATTTTGCAACATTTGCAGCGCGGCGCCGAGCTTTTTTCCAATTTTTTTCTAGTGTTTTCTCCATTTTAGGAAATTGAAAAAAACGTCAGGAATTTTTTTTTTAGAAAGAAGACCAGAAATTTGGGAAATATTATCAGAAAACTTTGGATTTTTTTCTTGGAAAAAATTCCAAAATTTTGTATAAAGAATTATTTTGGCGTTTTTTTCCAAAAAAAAATTCTGATTTTTTGCCATTTAGCTGCAATAAGCCTTTGTGCTCTAGTTGTTGTTGTTTATGGTGGCTGGCAGCATATAGATATGTGCTATTTCATGTAGATAATAATTTCAAAGTATAATCTTGTACCCTATGAGCTGCAATCTCGTGTGATAGAGACATTGTTTAGACTTAGGAGTTATCTGTATACAGTTTTGTCGTCGTTTATATATATAATGAAGACAAATGGTCCCAGTTTTGATCCTTGCGGTACTCCGAAACAATCTGTAAAAACTGTATAAAAAATAATCTATGTGTTAAGAAATAGTTTTTACAATATTTACCAATTATGCTGGGCGAGTCCTTTTATCCATAAAAATATCAATTAAGGCCCAGTTTTTATGTGGTGAGTTAAGCTAGAGTTAGTTAAACTTGCAAATTAAATGATTTACAGCTAAAACACCCAGCAATATTTTAGAAGGGTATAAATGCAGAAAGTCCTAAAAAACTTACATGATAAAAAAAACACCCATTTTTTTAGTTAATCCAAGGTTAACCCAACACATTTTGTGAGTTAACTCGGGCTTAGCTTTAATCTCACACTAAAAAACTGTATCTAAGAGTATGTTTTGAATCAAAAAGAGCGTCTCATCAAACCTTTCGGATTCGACAAAAAAATTGTAGATCCTCTCCATTCCTACAATTCCTACGAAGTCTACCCCTGGCAGGTTTCGGCCCAAAAATGATAAAATGATGTCCATATCATATTTAATACCTAAATCTGATGTCTGGGGGTACATGTTAATTTTTGCTGCATTTGATCTTTAGAATCTAATAGGCCTAATATGGATATGGAATCTTGCCGAATATGTAAATTTTGAGTGTCAATCTGAATGCGGAAATGTTCGCTTGTTGAATAAACGTTTCTAAAAATGTAGTCCTTTGTTGTTCGTGTTGTGTTTCCTCTGAATTGTTCAAATAAAATTACCCAAATTGGATGCTGTCAGTCAAATTGAAAGACACCTGACTTACAATTACAGCATAATTATTTGAACCTTCTGAAAAGTCCGGTAGCCTTATTCAAATGACTTTAAGCTTCCGATTTACCTGATTTTAAATTCAACATTTTTAAAATTGATTTATAATAGTCTTCCTGGTCTAAGTCAAAAATACCCAAATGACCTATCCTTAAATCCCCGATGACCGTATCCTGAATTTAATATTTTTTAATCTAATCCCTCATAACCAAACCACTTTTATGAAAACAAGAATTAAATATCTACTTTATTTTCTCTCTCCATGGATTTTTTAAAGAAAAACACAAATTAAAATTCAATTGAAATTTCCCTTGGCATTCATTTTGTATGATTAATGAAAAATAAATACACCAACATGTCTGAGGCCACAGAGAATATTCTACGTTGGTCTACGTCTACGCCTAAGCGTCTCCTATATCCAAACCCTGGCAAAAAATTATAATTCAGATAAAAAAAAAGAGGGAAGGTAAGTAGGTATAAAGGAACTTCTCCTTGTCTCCTCCGATCGCATCAAAAAATACAAAAGACAGGAAAAAAATATTGTAGGTAGGAACTGTAGTGTAAGATGATTTATGTGCTGCCATCTATAAAAATCAAGAAGAACTGAAATAGCTATATATACCTACCTATGCCAGGATGTGTTCCAAGAACTCCACATAGACCAAGACGAAGAAGGCCTCTTTTGATTTATGTAGCCGACTCGTACATGCATATAAATGGATTATTTTTTTTCTTCTATAATTGGAACTCCTAATAAGGATGAATTTTCCAGCTAGTCCAAGTTTATTTATTTGCTTTAGAAGGATAATTGCTGGGTCGTGCAAATTTACAAATGCCAAATATTATGCATACCTATAGCATAACCCAAAAAAAGAAAAAACTTAGAGAAAGGGATTAAAATTACAGACCGCATAGTTATACTATATCTATACTTGGTATAAGTATTTAATACAAATGTGCTGCATGAGTGGATAGATTGGGATAAGAGCTCGATTTCGATATTCGTGCATACGATGAACTTGTAATTAAAATAAGAGAGAGCAGAGAGCATACAACAGTATTTAGGGTTTTTAATTTAAAATCCATGGAAATGGATTACATAGTAAAATAAATATGAAATATTATGGGCTTAAATGTAAGGTTGTGTGTATATATTTAACTGGACTGGAAAACTATAACCTCTCGTATTTTTTTTGTGTTTTAACATACCTACAGCGATCGATGAAAATATGTTGCTAACAATCAGGGTCGTAACTGTTGTTGATGGGGCCTTTGGTTAAAAGCTGTAATTATGTACTTCGTATATAAATTATTTTGAATTAATTTCAACTCCGAGGCAATCTCATATATACTCTATCCAACAAAAAGAGTCAGAATGGCGAGCTTTCTTCAAACCAGTGGTGCCTGTATTTGCTGTCACCAAACTGAATTGAAAATAAGATTCTACCCATTAACCACTTTACACAACTTGTTGTTATAATTTCCTTCAAAATATCGTACACCCCACCATGACCGTCGTCATTACATGCCCAAAGCATACTCGTTTCTAATTTCGGTGTATAAGTTGAAACAAATATACATTCCAACAGAGTTACCAATACCCGTTGTCGCTTTGATTTTCTACTTTTTATTTTGTTGTATTTTTTTTGTATTCAGTTAAAATACAGTTAATCTTTTTCGCCTTCGGTGTTTTTGCAAAAAAAAATATTTGTGCAAAAGTATCGAAACGTTCAAAGCAAATTACGTGTATATTCAATACAAAAGGTTTTAAAAAGTGAAATTTTATTTTATCAACAGTGAATCGGTAATTGATATAGCTTTTGTTAAATAGTGAAATAAAATTTAGTTAAATAAATAGTAAAGTGATATTATAAATATAACTTTAAAATTTTTCGCGGATGCCCTTAAAAATGGTGCCTATTGGATTACTGTTCACTTGGTGGTGTGGGAAAAGATAAACAGTTTTTTTTTAAATTTAATTAAAATTTTCATTGTTTTAAATAAGCAGATGGTAACCCATAAACACATTTCTCTCATATTTGCGGCCTATTATAATGATAAGTACGGAAACCCTAGCGATAGCTTAAGCTTGAGATAGATTTATGCAAACCAACGCAACCAGAGTGAGAGGCAAATGCCCTATCTTCCCTGTACGGACTATTTTTATTGGACAGAGTATACCTAGTCATATTATTAAAATAAACTGAAACTGAATCTCGAACACAAGCTGCTGTAGCAGATTGTAGATCTTTGTTTTTCGGTTTTAATATTTCGGAAGGAAAATTTTGGATTTGATCAAAATATTTCAATCTATAGCCTCCTGGGACTACGGATTAAAAGTACTCCTCAAATAACTTGGTTTGCGAAATTGGAAAACTTTATAATAATAAACCAAGCTGCCCGTTCCTCCAGCGATTTTTAATTTTTAATATTTACTACTTGACTAAGGAATTTGAAAATATGACTAAACCCTTGTATAAGATGAATCTTTTACACTGAGTAATAAATTTTAGCAGTATCATTTTCATATTTTGTTTGCATTAATTGATCTCCTGATAACTCTCTACAAAATTTTCACTTGAGGCCCAGATTTCCACGATATGGTAGCAACGGCCCTGTGACAATTTTTTAAATTTATTTTTAGGCATTTTTTATAAGGATTTAAATATTGAATTCAACGAAATAGGCACCAATGGTAAAATGTCCATCAAATAAACTCTCTACGCCGCACCACTTTTGAATATAGAATATTGGAAGACATAATCTTTTAAAGCGTGATGGAGCTTAACGCGTAATTTTTATAAAGAAAGAAAATTTGTATTAAATAGAAAATTGTACTCGTATACCTATATTACGAGAGAAGTTATCAATCCGGGTTTCAACCGACAAATTATTTCTGCATTGCTGGTTTGCATTTGATTTGTTTCCGCAGAAAAACACCACTGAAATTATTAGATCTGTGTGATAGTAAAATTTGTACCAATTTTCGTAAACATAAAAATTTCAAAATAATTTCAACGGTATTACAACTCAATTGACAGTTATTACACTTTTAAGCTCTAGTTAAGGGTGTTTTCTACACTTTCTCACACAGAGTATATATTACACGTCAAAATATCATGAATTATGTTGTGGAAACAACAATTCGAAAGTTCATCTCTCACAATTTGACAGGCAAAATTTTAGGTTTGCTTCTGAAAGCATCACTTTGGAGATGATTTGGTGTTATGGTGAAACTGATTTGTCATTCAATCATTTTCAACATTCGTTCATGAGAATATGTGGATGTACTTTCAAACAAAAAAAAATAGCCGAAATATTTTCTCAGTAAGTTTCTTCTCCAAATTAATTACCCAACTCATGCCGGTATTATAGAAAACTATCTGTTCCTAATATCAAGCATAACCTCGATTGTCGGTAAGAACAAAATTTGCTCGCCTTATTAACTTTGCTTAGTTCATATCTTCCTATGAAAAATTCCTCCTGACAACGCTGGCGCTATGCACTATGTGTTAAAAAGCCCCCAATCCCAAATTACAGGAAAGTCAATTAATTCAACACGAACATTCAAAACCAAAGAAAACTTATTAATGAGATTCCATAGTTTCCCAACCATGCCAGCGCCAACATGATGGAACAAATGAAACGTGTAGAAATCATTTGCAATGCAAATGTTAATTAGTACAATTTTATATAGTTCCTGCCAAGTTCTGACAATCTGGAACTTATCATCATTGCGAAAAATGAAACCAATTCTTTATTCGATAACTCATCGAAGTTAAATTGCGAATTCAAATTGGTTTGGGCTTCGTGCCAGACACCGCCCTCTATCTTCAAACAGCAATTCTCAATTCTACTTTCTTGCATATCCATAATAACCAAAACCTACCTATGTATTTTCACTCGTATACTGTTGGTTTTGTCCTCCATCATAAATACTTCCTCTAGAATTATATAAGTATAACAATAATAAGGAGAAAGTAAATCCTTCAAAATGTCTGAGAACAGAAGAAAATCTGTTTCTGCTTTTATTGGAGTCAAGGTTTGGTTGGGGTTTGGTTTTTTTTTTCTTTAATAAATTACCGAAGTAATTTGGTGGAACGCGAACGCGAACATGAATATTTTTTTTTTTATTAAGAGAGAGAGAAAATGTTTAGAAAAATTTGACAAAAGACTCGTAATAAAACATTTATTGGATTAACTTTTGTGCAGAGAGAAAGAAGTGCTCTTATTTTTCTCATGCCAATGCCAAGGCAATTAGATATAAAGCGAAAAACAAATTTATTCGATTTCGTGTATGCGATGCGAAATGCCTTTTAATATTAAAATGTTTTTTAGCTATATGTATTATTATAGGGGAGGCATTGAGTTAAACTTGTTTACTTTGTATGAAATACAGGGTGTTTTTTTTTAGATTTTTAGTATATTTTTAAAATAATTGACGTGATTGTTTTATACTTAAATAATAAAAACAAATTGTTTTAAACGCGAATTTTATTAGTAAAAAAAGTGGACAAAACTGAACGAAAAACAACAATAAACCGTCATTATGAGTTCGTCATATAATTTTCTTGTTTTCGCTTTTTTTCATCCGTCTACTTCAGTTCATCTTTGACAATGGCAATTATAGTTCTTCGTTAAGACATAGTTCCAGTTTGCTCAGATTTTTCTGTCAATAAACAAATTAAGGGATATTTTTGGGTAAATTCTCATCTGTCATTACTAATTGAGTTCTAACGGCAGTCGCGGGATTATAACCCGAATCTATTGGACTGGACAGTAGGTTCTTCAAAATGATATTACTTCTGTGAACTATATTTTCAGTTTTGAAAATATCTTCTTATCTAATAATGTACACTGAGGGAAAAACAGTTTAGCTCCTGAACAAACCACTTTAAAATTAAAAGCTACTAAAATTTAAAGTTACACTTTAAACTGTTTTCGACTTTAACGCAAATCGTTTTAAACTTAAAGTAAACACTTTAAAATTTGAAACGTCACTTTAAAGGCCATTTAAAAGCAATTAAATCTGGAATTTAAAATGTTTTCAAAGATAAAATTTTAAGAACCTATTTAATAGTTTCAAACCAATATTTAAAAGTTCACTATTAAATTAATAGTGTTTTTAAAGTTCTCACTTTTAAATTCGATTTAAAATGGCTTCCTTTAAAATTTAAATGGAACACTTTTTAAATACATTTGAAAATGTTCACTTTAAAATTTAAATTATTTTTAAAGTTTTCACTTTTAAATTCCATTTAAAATGGCTTCCTTTAAAATTTAAATGGTACAATTTCAAAGCTATTCAAAAAGGTCAATTTAAAGTGTTCCTAAAGACCGCATTTTAAAATTCAAGATAAAAGTCTGAAAAACTGATATGGTAGAATATGTTAGGAAATACACTTACTTTTCCATTGAACCAGTGTTCCCATATCAATATCTTCTGAAATTAGAAATAAAATAATTTTTTTTTCCTTGGATATTATTTTTTGTATTGTATTTTTTTTTTTTTCAAATCAATATCAACAAAAACATTTTCTCAAGAGTCTTAAACCTAACAGACATTTTTATCAGATAATTTTTTTTCAAATTTTAACAAATTTTAGTGTTTTTACAAGATAACAAAAACAAAAATTTCCTGTATATAAATTAAGAATTTAATTTGTGAATAAATAAATTAATACAATTTTTCACTGAATTCCTATTTTTTTTTACAAACAGTACTTTAATCTTTCTGGACCAATGCTATATTTGCGAAATATTTTACTGATTTTTAAACCTTACCATGCATCTTTCTTTAACAAATTTAATAAAGATGATCAATTTATTTTTCAAAGCTGTATTAAACAAATCTAAAATAAATCTGATTCCATTAGAAATCAAATTAGTTACATTTTATAAATATGTTCAAATGCAAGTGATTTCTTTTAATTTTAAAGCTAAAGTTTGTAAAACAGACACGTTTCCTTTAAACTAAACAAATTTATATTGGACATGCAAAACTTTAGATATGCACAATTTATAGCCAAATCAAATATGCGAACTTTTGATTTTAACGCCGACTTTTTTTCTCAGTGTAGAATTGTTTCAAAATTGCCATTTTCCAAAAACAAAACTGATTCATTATACATCTCCTTTCTGCCTTTTTTCTATTGAGTCATCAGAATGAAATTCAGTTAAGGACAACTTTTAAACCACGTCATGGTTGCTCCACAGAAATTTTTATCGACGATATTTAGCAAAAAAAATCACAAAGAACACGTTTTCACGCTGGAAACGTTCGATCTTTATAAGACTTCTTCAGTTCAGCATTCAGTTTTACTGAAGATAGAACTGCTGTGACTGTCATCCATAAATAACTATAAGGCAGAACTCAGGCTGTTTGTATTGACCACCACTTTTTGTATTTTCTTCCAACGAATGTTGGTGTCCCTCAGGGATCAATTTTAGGGCATCTGCCATTGTCGTAATTTTTTTAACAATCTTCCTGGGATTATTCAGATTTGCAAGTTTATCTTATTAAATCGATTAAATGAAAAACCAACCGAGAAATAGTGCTGGCAACCAGACCGAGACGAGACGAGTCGTCTGTGACAGAAAACAGTGTTGACAATTTTAAATTATCCGCCTGGAAATTTTAGAAATATCATTTATTTGAATCAAGAAGTTGTTGACTAAGTAGCTTGATATTTAGCCTACGATTGATCCCCCCAATGAACTATGAGAGAACATTTTGTGAATTAATATTTCATAGTCCCAGAAGGGGGATCACAAGCCAAAACAGTTTATCATTAATATCTCGCGAACGGTAACTTTCTTGAAAAAAAAAATATTAAGACCAAAATTGTAGAAAATTAAATTTCCTACAAGTTTCACCTTAATTAGTTTTGTCAGAAATCAAAAATGACGAAGTTAATGGCCAAAATAAAATTTTCATTAAATTCAAAATGGCGGCTGAAGCTATGAATTAATTTTTTCAATTTCAAATGTCGTGACTATGATGACTAGGAAAAATTTAGCAGAAATCTCGAAAAAAAAATCTACGCCTTTGGGATAAAGTCAAATAGCATTTGAAGAAGGTGGAACTGCTCCATGAATCAAATATAGTTTAGGGATTTTTCAAAGTATTGGAGAGACAGGATTGACTGTCTGTGAAGCTGCCCCCCAATTTCAGTTGTTGGTATCATGTTTTCTTTAACCTATGGCAAGACTTCCCTAACCAACCACTAAGACCTCCGCCTCGATTATAAAGACGAAAATAGTTTCTTCTGAAAATACCCCTCCGTCAATCACTTATTGGAAATTCGACGAATATTTTTTTCTTCTAGCAAACCACTGCTATTAACTTTGCGTACTTCGAAAAAGTCAAACTCAACGATCTCTAGTCTGAGGTTCCTGCTTTCTGCTGGCATGTGACGAGATTCGTGATTAGGACGGAGGACTTAATTCACCTTAGTTCGACAAAACTAGTTTTAGGAGCTCGAATCTCGAAATCCTTGCCGAACAGAATTGTTGTTTCATTTCTTTAAAAATTTTCCAAAATGTGAACATTATGGCTGCTTGGTACTGTAAATTAAAAAAATCGATGTGTATTATTTAGGCACAGCTTTAAAAAGGTATCGTAATGTACCACTACAGAAAAAGCATTTAACATACAGTAGAGTAGTATTAGTATTGAATTCCCAAGGACTACTTGAAATGAGAAGGCTTATTATATAAGCTTCTTGCTTGGCATCAATGCCGCACATACCTTACCTATATGTACACAAGTTAAGTACAGAAAGGCATACTTCATGTAAGAGAGTAGGTAAACTTGAAATACCTTACTCCTACATAATACGATATTATTTCAAATTCTAGATTCAAAGAAAATTTTCTTCGGTATACTTTAGCGTTAAATTGGAAAAGTTTTCCATTTTCCTTATGATGTGTATACTATAAATGCTTACTTAACCGTTTTTACATACATTTATAGAATGCACCACAGGTATAGAGGTATAGTGCTATACCTACTATTTCCTCGAGTCTTTTTCTTTGCGAATATATATGTATGTATAAATATTTGACTTGACTGGATTAGAAGTTGATTTAAGCTTAAGTTTTGAAGGATATGTTTTCTTTCGACGAAACGAAATAGTTTGCGATTTTTTTGCTGCAAATAATATAATGCAAATAAAGTTTCACAGCAAATGTTACAGCAATTCCAATATTTAAAAATAATTTACAATGTAGACATTGTGTCGCTGTAAGGGATTCGTTGGCATTAAAATGTTAATTCTATAAAACATCTCTTCCCAGTGAAAAATGTTAAATTAAAATTCAAAAAACCAGATTTGGGAATTTACTCTGATGTCCTAGGGATTTTTTTGTCTGTTCAGTTTTTATTGCGAATCTGGTTATAAAGAGCTAAGTTTATTGTGGGACTTCCACCCAACCCCTCTCTCACTCCTAGCAATTACCATCAATCTGGCCTAGATACAAAAATGTGACGCAAAAGACGATTGCGGAGAGAGGGATGGCGGTTAGGTAACATTTGATTGCTCTCTTCTCTTTTATGACAAAAAAAAACGCCCTAGGCAAATATGTATCCAGGTCCAGATTCAAATCCAGATCCATAACCATAGACACTCTCATACAATAGGTTTATTCACATTTTCGATTTCATCTTCCAAATCCATGACCCATCATCATCATGCAATCCATAAGCGCGCAAGAATGTGTGCTTCAAATGCAAGGACCTATTAGTTTTTATTGAAGGGTTTGAGTTTGAGTACGACACAACGAGAGCAAATGGTCATTTTGGTTGAAAATATTTTCCTATGTATCTACGTTGGCATATCTATGGAACGTTATCGTTATATTCTATTCGTTATAGTACGACTTCTGTGCTCTGGCTTGGGTCTCCTGCCTTTCTAATGGCGTCCTCTCGATTGAAACCAGTGGGAATAACGATGACTGCCAATGTGAAATCATAAGAGAAATGTCCTTTGATTGCAACATTTTCGAATGACGTTCTTCTTGGTTGGTCTTACGCCATCAGTGAATTGGAGAGTGAATGGTATACAGTTAGAGAGGAATTTGAGTCAAAGCAATCTTTTGGAAGCTTTTGGAATTTGGTAAGGGTGAGATAAAATTTTGTTTCTCACAAGTGGACGTTATTGTTATAAAGGTCTAGAACGATACTGAATGTTTGTAATTGAAGTTTGTCCAAAATCGAACCATAAAAATGTATGTACATACATATATACATACATACACTCGAGGGGACAGGGACAAATGGTATGGAGATTGTATGAATGATTGCTCTGACTGATGGGAATGAAAATCATTGATTTTCATATGGTAATCCTGAATTCCCTATTGGGTTCGTTTTAAACACACCATAGCTCGCATAGGTGGGTTTGTTTGAACACAAGGAGTGATAAATTTCAAAGAACACTTCGACACGTTTGAATATGTATCTATATCAATAATTAGGAGAAAATCTCACTGATCGACTGGTGCATCAGAACCAGCTGAGTCTTTAGAAGTCGAAATGAAAACTAACAGGCCCATATTAGGACATATCTTTATGCTTTAAAGGGTCTTAAAAAAATCCCAAAGAAAATTGCAAATACATTAGAGACATTAAAAGTGCTTTGCATATTGTGAATGGTCGTTAAAACCTACCTTGAGCTTTCGAACAAAGTCAAAAATAAATGTTGCCATTAGGACTTCCGACAAACGATTGTGCCTTTTTCGCTTTGGTAAAATACATATATCACTTATTTGTTAATAATAGAAATAAAAGCGAACCTACACTGAACCCTCAGGTATTCCTGTGTTAAAAAGCAACTAAAAACAATAAATTACTAGTATGTAATTCGGGCTCATTATCCTGGTATTTCTACTGTACACCCAGTACGTAATTCAATTAAATGTAGTGATGGTAATTTCATCAGAATTTTTGAAGAAGTCTCTAAATTTTAAAAATTAAAAATTGAATTTTTATTTTAAAAATTTATTGAACTGAAGCTGTGTTTGTTTTTACAAGGTCGGGTTTACTGTTGATATAATATTTCGTCTAGTTTCAATGGTGCATTGTCTGACAGAGAATCTTGACTTTCCAGAATTGGCTTTCCCATATTTAATGATTTTAATGGTGATGCTGATGGAGAACACCAAAGAAGTGGGTTCGCCAATTCCGTCTGTCTGTCTGTCTATCTGTCTGTACGCTTAAAGGATTTCGATCAAAATTTTTGTGTAGGAGGTGAAATCTAAATAATACTGCATACCAACATTTTTGGAAAATATTTTTTTGGATTTTTGAAAAAAAAAAATGTTTTTTAAATTCAATATTTCGAAGAATATTGGAAGATTTTTTTTTGTAATTTGGTTTTTAAATTTATATTATTAAATACATAAAATTGTCACACTAAATTTTTTTTAGAAAAAAATTAGGTAATTATAAAACTTGACGATTTGTCTTTATGTAAGAACTTGGGCTTACTCACTCATCGTTGGTTTGGTTGTGTTTGAAACGCACTGTAAAAGCTTCTGGGCAATGTTTTCACTGATTTCAGTACTTGATATTGAACTTTCTTATAGTTTACTCTTTATCTGTAGTTGAGATATCCACAGTTATATATTGCCTACATCGTGGTAATAGTCCAAGTTGATTGATTAGTTTCACAGATCACAGAACAAAACGAATATCTGTAGTACTCGAAGGGTGTCTCTAGGCAATCGCAATTTGGGCAATCTGGTTATTGCGGCGCGTGCGGCGGTTTAATGGCTAGAAGATCCCAATGTCCCCTTCGAATGTTTAAATAATGGAAATAACTACTGTTTCGAGAGTCAAAGACAGAAAGGAGCCCTGAGGTACACCGTTGCCTTCTACGTTTCTTATTGGAGTTGGTCCCCTTTTATCTCGGAAATGGCTCTATTTTTCGGAAACGACTAAGGATTCTTCGGAATTTGTTTTTATGAGCAAGAAAAAAAAATTTTAAATATCTTAGGTGAGATCAGCCCACTGACACGCCCACCTTCCTTGTTGCTTAGCTTTTCAAATACGAGTCAAATAATTTTAATGAAATGTTCAGTTTATTTGTATGAACGATAAAAACTATGAAACTAATTTTAGTAAAGTCTGTCTACTATCACGCGCCCACTTTTATCATTTCTTGGTTTCTGGGAAACGAATAACTATATAGATGAAAATTTCGTAATTTGTATGCAAGACAAAAATTCAAAAAAATATTTTTAGTGATATTCATCAACTCACACGCCCACTTTTCTTATTACTTAGTGGTTCGAATACATCTCATATTATTTTTGACATTTTCATAGTTTATTTGTATGAACGAAACAAGATTTAGAATTTGGTTTGGTCCGCCTACTGCCACGTCCACTTTTATATTTCTTGGTTTCTTGGATACGGCTCTATTGATTTGGAAGAAGATCTAAGTATGATTTTTATAGGCACTAAAAAATGTAAACAAAATGTTTTAAGTAAGATCAGTTCGCTACCACTCCCACTTATCTAATTTCTTAGTTTTTTCAAAAACTACTCAAACAATTTTCAAGAAAGAGTTTAATTTAATAAAAAAGAAACAAGTGAAAACCTTAATTTAGTAAAATCGGTCCACTTTCACGCATCTTGGCGAAGATGTGTTTTATGAAATATATACATTGAAAAAATGCTAAATTAGTCTTTCAAAAAAATATGATTTCACTTTTAATCATTAATCACATTCTTCAATTGTACTTTAAACCGACTTCTTCTAATCTCATGTAACTACATTTTTATTGAAATAAATTAAATAAAGCATTGCACGAAAGTGAAAAATCACATTTTTTCCTATTTCTCTATAACTTTTCTTCCAGCAAAGAAAGCTGTATAAGCATTTCTGCTTTTGAAATTAACTATTCAAAAAAAGTTTTTTTTTTTATAAAAATCGACCGAGAAGCATTCGACAAAAGTAAGCCAACTTTTCGACTTTTGTTGATTTATTTCGATTTTAATCGACATTGTTGTATTCTTATTTTTTTTTATAATAGAACCGTCATTATTTTAATGAAATGAGAATTATAAGTTAATTTATTAATAATAAATTAATATTTTTACTCGTCTTTGCATGGCCTATTAAATGGCCAACAAGTCAATTATGTTTATGGAACTGCGTGTCCTTTTAAATACTCGCGTGTTGATAAATATCAATCACTTTAGCTTATCGCATAAAAAAGAGCGTATAGACAGAATGCATCCCTAAGCTATTCAACGTCATGCATAACTTTTAATTGCTATAAACCAATAAAAATAAAGAATGAATAATCCATTTTACAGATTAGCATCTAAAACTTTATAAACAAATTTATAATAATTCTAAAATTGTATTCGAAACCCCAAAATAACTAAACCGACAAAATATTAAAATACACAATACATACAATATTTATCTAAATTTATATATTTATTTGTGCAACATTATGTTTCAATGAATAAATGCGAATTTAATTTTTTTATTTTAATAGAAATGTTCATTTCGAATATGCTAAAGGATCTAACATGTACTCCTGGGGCAAAATTCAATGTAGAATTTATTTATGTGTGTACACATGTGTATATATTTTGCATTTAAGCGTGTTCAAATTAAAATGGTTAGCCAAAATGTACTCAAATTTTCTCTACATTTATTTTTCCTATAGCTATGTATGTAGGTATGTATAGTTATGCGTGATGTGTGCATTTAAATGGGAATGCATTTGAATTTTAGTGTTATATAGCCCAAGCCCGCCAGCTAAAATAATGTCAATGTTCAATGAACAATTTGGATTTTAATAAACACAATTAGGTGGCATATAGACAGACGTATATAAGTATGTACATTTGAATTATATTACATGCGAGGGAAGTGAATTAAAAAATACTAAAATTTGACGCAGTATTTTGAATTACAATAATTATTTTTGTCATACAAACACACATTATTAATTTGACCTAAATCCAATAAATATAGCTTTAACTGTCTTTTTATTCCCTAATTGAATAATTTTGGTCTAAATAGAGTGTGATTTCTATTCATATTTAATGGATTGCCCATTCGACCTTCTCTGAAAGCAGGACATTCTTTGAATAAGATTGAATTCTGTTTTAAATTCCACTGTAAAATTTTAGTTTGTCTACAAACTCTTACCATGGATTTTTTTAAATTTCTTTATTATTTCTGTGAAGTCTCTGAAATGCGACCGTGTCGGAATTTCGCTTTTTAAAATCCCGCTTTTCCAAAATCCCGAAAATCCCTTCTTCTAAAATGCTGTTTTTTTTAATCCCGTTTTTAAAAAGCCATCTTATTCAAAATCCTGGTTTATTTTAATCCCGCTTTTTGAAATCCCTGTTAATCCCTCTTAGCCCTTTTTGTATTTTGATAAATGTTACCCAAAGAACCCCAAAACAGCCGTTAGGCGCCGTTCTTTTTGCACATTGGGCCCTATTGCGATTGTCAATTATCAATTTGATCATTGATAAATACTGAAATTATGCTTTAACGTCAATTTATTAACAAACTGCACAAATATTCATTATTTATTATCGGTTTTCTTGTAGATATAATAAGGAATGGGATTATGAAAGAACGACGAGATTTTAAAAAGCGGGATTTAAAACAAGCGGGATTATAAAAAGCGGGATTTTAAGAAAAGGTATTATATATTAAGCGGGATATTGAACCCAACCCCTCTGAAACCTGTGTATTGTGTCAAAAAGAGTCAAATCTCGTCGCAGTCCAGTTTCAGGTGTTGATAGTGATCCAATGTCCGCCCTCTTACGATTATTCAAAACACTGACAATACCAAAAGCATCTAATTACATTCGCTGCATTTCATTCCTGGGAGATATCGGTTTTCTGAGAGCAGATATCGCACAGTGGGGGTTTCGAAAATACTGGCATTGAACGGTTTTTTTTTGGTATTTTCGATTTTCTAATTATCAACTATACAAATCTCGAGCAACATTTTTAGACTAAAATTTTCGAAAATTAATTTTTTGGGTTTTTGGAAAAAACAACTTTTTTTTTCAAATTCAATATTTCGAAAACGGCTTATCCGATTTAAAAATATTCCAAATTATATTTTGCTGTATGTACTATGAATTTTTCGCTTAAGCAGCCCTGGCTTATGATGACTTAAGGAGGGGCGAAAGCCCGCTCAATACAAGTCCGATATTCACAATAATAAATGCTGGTGTACCCCAGGGCTCCGTTTTGCCTACGAGCCTTATTCTCATTTTCATTAATGATCCCTTATCTGGAACCTTTCACCCACGAAATTGTTTCCTGATGATAGTATTTTCAGCTTTTCACATTCGTTCTCAGATTCACCTCCTTGTTCTTCAGATATTGAATTGTAACGGCAATGTATGATTAGCTCGTTAAATTCTGATGTGGACAGCACTTTTCAACTTAGAATTTAATGCTTCAAGAACTCAGTTCTGTCGTTAAGACAGAACCCCCTCCCCCTCCCCCCCCCCCCCCCCCCATGGCACTAAAAGTACCAAGTTTGAAGGGAAATCGCTTCAGTCGCTTAGACTGTCGATCGTCTACAGACTGACAGACAGATATATAGACAGAAAGATAGATAGACAGGCGGATCTGCATGACCCACGTCTTTGGGTTCTCCATCATTGTACTGTCAAGTTTGATTAAAATCTCGAGTTCGATTTTTTTTAAAAATCGCAAGTAAAGATGTCAAAAAATTGTTTTAGAATATGCCGCTCACTGCCACGCCCGCGTTAATCATTTCTAGGTTTCTTGGAATCCGGTCTAACAATTTGGAAAAAAATTTCAGGTTATTTTTTGTTCGAGGAAAAATTTCAAAATATTCAGTTTACTTTCATAAAAAATAAAAAACTAAAAGTTTGATTCATAAAAATCCGCCCACTGCCACGCCCACTGGTTTATCGTTCATTAATATCTTGAAAATGGCTTTAACGATTGAAATGAAATTTTCATAGGTTGCTCTTATTGGAAATAGCACCATAGAAGATGTAATTTTGTATGTCGATAGTATTTTAAATATCGATTTTATTTAAGTAGGTATGGAGTCAGCCAATGGTGCTATGGTTCTTACGGGAACTAATCCCATATAATTTTTGTGTCAAACTGGAAAGATTCCGAGCAAAGATCGGTCTCCTTAAGATTAAGCTCAAATACACCTTGTGACAAACTCTGTATTGATAATTTTGTCTTTGGTGACTTGTAGCAGTGAACGCGTTCATTATTTACGTGGGTCCTGGGTTGAATTCCTAATTTTATATCCTGCACGACCAGCAAAAGTCCCAAAATGAAAACATAAAAATCCCTTCTAGCAGACTGTTCCAAAACGTAGATTCAAAAAATCCATGATACTGAAGTGGTTCGTAACGTGGCAACCGTTAATTAGACAATAATATTATAGTGGAGATAGGGAAGATAAATTGTGGACCACACACCTTAATGTCCTGTTTTGAGTTAGAGTATACTTTTAGCTTGGAAGTTATGTTTAAAACAAACCACTTAGACCATAATTGAATAGTTTCAAATGTCAAAAAGGTACAATACCTTCAAAAACCACAAGCGAATCAACCAAAAACTGTCAAAATAAATTCAGAAATAAGACCGCGTGCCACTGCCGCACTAAATTAACAAAAGTTATATGAAAATACTTACCTCTAATGTGAAAACGGGCTGCAGACTCCAAAAATATTCCAGTTATTTAACATTTCAAACCCTTAATTGAGATCTCTTGTATTTAACTACAACAATGTTTATCACTTTGCCCCAAAGTTGCTGATAATAAACATCACGAAAAAGTTTATACTACCCAGCTAAGGTATATACCAGAGTACTATGGTAGCCGCCCGCGGTGAAGGCGACCAGCCACCTGCGTTCAAATTGTATTTCCAAATGGCGAAATGACGAACTTAATCCTCATCAAAAACCACACAATGGCAGTGTCAATGAATTTCTAATTCCCTTCTGCAGTTGTAACACAAATTCAACTTGAATTTACTGAACTTCTCTGTTTTTCTCCCTTCTGTCATTCTGAATATGTACATACATATATATGTAGGTATTTATGTATTTCGTGTGCTAGCTATCAATGTATAAATTGAAGTAACCACTTCCAGCAGCAGCACACCGAGGTCGTGTTTGCTTCATCATCAGCCTTCTAAAGTGCCATTGGCATCACCAGCGTCAGCCTGAAGGCAGTAGATATATAGCAGTAGTAGCAGGAGCCAGGAGTACCAGGAGCAGCAGTTGCGGTTTAGTTAATTATGCAACTGAAAAATACAAGACTCATGCAGCTGTGAACACAAAAATACAGCTTCAATGGGCAAGCATCACAGAAAGCAGTTCCAATTCCAGAATCCAAACTGGAGTCCTAGACTGGAGAACGCTAATATAGGTAGGTATCTATATATAAAACCAACCAACAACGGACCAAACCAACCGAACCCATCAGCAAGGCCAATCTGCTGAAATATGTAAGCTGGAGTCGATCCGCAAGAGATTACACTATGCGTCACATTGGTTCTTGGTGCGGGAGTAGTGTAGTGCCTGTCCCGGTCCTGACTACATACAGAGCAAATATGTACATATATAGGTATGCGCGCTCAGGATAATAATGGCAATAAAACAACAATCATCCTGCAAAAATGGATTAAAATGTTGACCCACGGAAATGTTTATTCATCGACGACGACGAAGAATGGAAAGCAAGGCAAGGCTAGTTACTCTATGGTATACTACAACTCTGGACGACAAAATCAGATTACCGAAGGGCTTATTGCACGAAAATATCGCGAATTGAGATGGCTCGTCGCAACAATGGCACTTGGTGAACTTTCGAGTAGATATTCTGTGATTTCGACATATCGCGACCAAACCAACCAGCCTCCAACAACAACGAGGACCAGCCACTTGCAGGTTACATAATATTGTAAATTGTTCTGATAAAACTGTCACTAGGTCGAGGATACGAAAGCTTATGGTAAAGAATTGGTTGTTTTTATTAAAATACTCCGAGTCCAGGCAGCAACATTTTATTAAGTTTCCAGTTGCGGTTGTTGTTTACAAAGGTGTCGATTTCTTCGTATTCGTATTGGTTGTGCTTTAACCAATTCTTTTCTGGGAAGGAAAAAAAATGATATACGAATATATTTTTATTAAAAATTCATATACTATGGTCTTGGCATACTTTGGAAATTAACCATCAGGAAGCAATGTGAATTCTGGGCAATTATTTTTATTTTCGAAATAATGCCAATGCAGAATGTTAAGTAATTACTGAGGAATGATGACTGGCCAAAACGTCCCAAATAAATACCGATTTAATTCCTGTATAGACACGTAAGTCTTATATCAACAATTTTGAAGCGTAAATGTAGAGGGACCTTAAGCCAACACACTATTATAGATTCAGCCAGAATTAACAATTAACATGATTCTGTTGATGTGACCTACATTAAAAGCTTCCAGCCACGGCTGAGGAGAATGTTCGACAGAACAGAGGATATGTAGAGATGCACCTACCTATCCATAATTTTTTCTATAAAAAGATGCATGTGCAATCGGCTTACAAATTACGGAAGCCCCTGGCTAACAAAAGTTTTTCCGGGTTGATGTTGAAATGTAATAAATCGAGCACAAATTTTCATAATTTTTTTTTTGAAATTTTGTTTTTAAGTTTATATTATTAAATATTAAAAATTGTCATACCATTTTTTTTTAAATTAAAGAAATTGAACATGAACAATTTAAGGAAAAAGCGACTTTAAAAATATATTTAGCCTCTGTATAAATATTTTGCATACGATGTGATCGAAAATAAGAAATTTCTCCCGAATCCTTAGAACTGTTTCCTACAAACTAGGAAATGTTAAAAGTAGGCGTGGTGGTGGGTGGATTTAACTAAATACTGGAAATAAATTAATGCCTGAGTTAACTAATATTCAGTTTTTCTTTCAACTAGTAAAAAGTTATCGAAAAAGTCTTATGGAAATCGTTGTTACACTTTCCAAATGGAGATGGCGCCACTATCGAAGTCGCATTTTCATACGTTTTTGACAAGTACCTTTCGAAAACATTAACTCAATTTATCGACAGTTAATTCTACACGAAATTGTTGAATAAAGTCATTACCTAAATTGGACTAAAAAACTGTGTAGGAGTTAAATCAGACTTAATCCTGAAGGTAGCATGATCTCGCACTGAAAAACTGGCCCTAAGTCATTCTGAATGGCTTAAGTGCATACCTGCACGACTGCACGTGGTCCTTGGTCAATACAAAATTAACTAGGCATTTGTAAGTGTCATTTAATCGATTATGATCAGAAGTGGGATGATTTACAATCATACATGACATATATCATTGAGTTCGAGTGAGCTTTACTAAATAAATTCTAGTTTAAATACTTAGAGTACTCGTAACTCAGAGCGAGTATATACTCCACTTTTTAAAGATCTATTGGGAATTAAAAAGTAAAACAGGAATTCGAAATTCATCTATCTAGTCTCCAATAATGTATAAAGATTATCTTAAAAAAATAACTAAAGAAGTTACTCTAGACTTTCCTGACTAATGAATAAAAGAACCTATACATATACATATGTATATGTATAAAAATATACTTCCCTTTTTAGCACACTCATGTACTACTTTGAGGATTTATTACATAAAACTATGCTATCTTGCATTTGTCAAGTCCATTCGCTTTTAAATGTAGGTACTATATAAAAGCTTCCATTATTTACACTTAATGTCAGGCCATCAATTTACGTGCCACACTCATGTATTGTATAGTAACCAAACGGTTTGTAAACAATTACCGCGTTCCCAATCCTTTTTTGCTATTTATGTATGTATAATGTATAGGTATATGTACGAGTATGTATTTGAAATTGTAGAATACACTCAGAAAGAAGAAAAAAAAAACAAACAAACAAACAAATACTCATTTCTCTTTTCACTTATCTAAATGCAACCATACCATATCTGGCAGCCTCAGCGGGCACACGACTACTGTTTTAAACTTATTGGAAGATACGCGAAGACCTAGAATTATATTACGCACACGAATAATTAACTGGCAAGCGGCCAAAACGAGCAAGGATAAATGCGTTGTAGTGAAGCAACTGGGGAAGTATAAATAAATTAACCAAAAACTTATTCATCGCCACCCACCATCTCAGACGCAGCGAACAACTAATATCAGGCTCGTTTGGTACTAATTTTTTAACAGGGATTATAGAGGTCAGTGTTGTCGTGTCAACGTCGTGGGAATGGAAAGATCAAAATCCTTAAAACCAAAATCACAAAATATCCCAAAAACTCAAAATCCCGAAAACCCAAAATCCCTAAAAATCTTAAATCTCCAAAAACACAAAATCACCAGAACCCGAAATCCTTAAAATCTCAAGATCCATAAAACCCAAAAGCCTAAAAAGTTTAAGTTCGAAAGTCCCAAAACCCAAAATCCTGAAAACCCATAATCCCGAATACTCAAAATCCCTAAAAATCCAAAATCTCCAAAAACACAAAATCACGAGAACCCAAAATCCTTAAAACTCCAAATCCCGAATTCTCAAATTCCTTCAAATCAAAAATCTTCAAAAACCCAAAATCAAAGGAACCCAAAATTCTTAAAACAATATTATCCAGAAAACCTTAGATCCATAAAACCCAAAAATCAGCTAAGTACCTTAAACTACTTTCGACAGCACTGATAAAAAATTGTTTAGTTAGTTGCTGCAGCAACGATAAGGAAGGATACTTCCTCCCTCAGGAGGCCGCATTGTATCCTGCAGTTGTTAGTTCTTTTCACGGCAGTGTTTCATGATTTTCTTAGATTGTGTGTGTCGCCTCGCGATGGCACTTTATCAAAGTCATGAAATATTTATTTCTTTAGAACGCGCAACCTGCAGCCGCCCGGCCGGCCCACACCCGAATCGTCATTATAGCAATTTGACTAATCTACACCATATCGCTACGCAAACTCAACCATAAAGCCAAATGCTAAAGAAACCTTCAACATAAAATCCCTAAAACCGCTTGCATAAAATGCAACTAACGGTTTGTTTGGACTTTTCATTTTTTTTGTTCATAATTTCCCTTCTTGGTGTAACGTACAAAAAAAAAAAAAAACAATGTAATGAGACTAGAGATCCTGTTCGGAAGCACAAAGAAAAAAGTGGAAAATGTTGAGCAAATAATTACACGCACTACATCCAAAGGATGTGCGGGTTGAATTGGCCCTCTCAATGAGCAGAGCTGGCAGACCACGACGAAGAAATTGTGTAAAGATTGGAAATTAACGACCGGAAGGAAATCATTGACCGAAAAGGATGTGCGAGAGAGTTTTACTTCAACAAGGATACGAAACAAGAAAAAAAATTAATTACTTTTTCATATATGTATGTGTGTGTGTGTTAGTTGGTGTCTGTGTAGAATTTGGATAAGGAAAGGCAAGAAATTCATTTCGAGCAGTCAAGAAGAAAGTCAATAAAAAATTAACTTTGAAAACTTTAGGTGCTTTGGCTCGATGAATGGGGCCCAGTATATAATTTATTTATTTTAATGCGCGTTCAAAGTTGGCTTTAATGGCTGTTTAAGGAATATATGGTCGGTCGGTGGGTGTAGTGAGGCGTTTGAAGTATCACCACACCATAGATACTTTAGGATTTAAGACCATATGTGTATACGTGTGTGTGTACTTAGGTTATTAACTCAGGTATCATGAGGCAAATAATTAATATATTGTTCTCTGCCACTCACATGACAAAACATTTAAAATCTTTAAATTGCGCGCACATGGAATGAGTGGAAAACAACGAGTACCTACCATTTAAAGTGAATTTTTAATGAACCATCACCCGTGGAGAAATCCTACCTAAATTACCTTTAATCATAATCCCTTTTATGACCATAATAATGCTGGACAAAAGCCGCATATCCAAAACGATGAATATATGAATGTTAATCATTTAAGCATTTTTTTTTTAATTCAATTACAATCCAATTAGTGTTGTAACATTAAAATCAATTAGTACACAATGTTATAAGTTACTGGCATATTTTGATTCGTCAGTTTATACGAACAAAATAATTTAATTGGTAAATAATTATTTTTAAAATAAATTAAAAATGTCAACAAAAAAAATTCAATTGTTATTCAGTTTCATGCATATGAAGTTGTAACAGTTTATATGCGAGAGTAGAGAGTACATACGTGGCTTTAGATTGGATTTTATCGGTTTAATGAATCGTGAAGAATAAAACAATGAACTAGGTTCTTAAATTATTTTTTCAAACATAATTAATTTAATTAATTATGTAATTCTACCTTCAAAATATAGTTCAAAGTATTTTTTTTGAAGAATTTTAGTAATTTATTTTTGTAAATTCACAAAGTAAAAAATATGCTAAGGTTATTAAATTCCCTAAAAGGTGATTTAAATTAGCATTTTGTTTTAAAAAATAAAATGCACGACTTTATCGCATGTACTTGTCTTATTTATTATTTTCGATCACAACGTATGCACAAGAATCTAAGTAGGAATATTTTAGAGTCGTGTTTTACTTATTTTTTGTATTAAACAAAAATCTTTAATTTAAAAAAAATATTAGTAGGTATGGCAATTTAAGTATTAATTATTTAAAGCTTAAAATTGCCATACCAATATTTTTTTTTTAATTAAAGAATTTTGATTTATAAAAAATTTATTTAAATTCTGAGTTTCAAAAAAATAGACGTTTTTGAAATATTGAATTTTCAAACAAAAAACAATGATTTTTTTAAAACCCAAACATTTTTTTCGAAAATTTTTGGTATGCAGTATTGTTTAGAATTTGAAGAGCCTCCTGTATAAAAATTTCTATAGAAAGTCGAAAATAAAAAAAAAATGTTCGAATGGAGAGTACCGTTATTAAGATAGATAAATAGATATATTAGATAGATTATAGATTTATTAATATATATACATATATATTTAGGTGCATACGATAGGGCAAGTTTTGCATTTGGAAAAAAAAAAAGTCGAACTCGAGATTTTCATCAAACTTGACATTTTGATGATAGAGAACACCAAACAATTGTGTCCCGCAATTCCGTCTGTCAGTCTGTCTGAAAGCCTGTAAATATATCAGTCTGTACAAAGCTCTACAGCCTAAGCCGCTGAAGCGATTCTTCTTGAATCGTTTGTTATCCCCAAAAATAACTACACTTGCCATACAATTTTTTCTACCATCTTAATTATTAACGTTAATTAACGGTACCTGCCATAAGACATTTTTTTTTGATTTTCGACTTTCTCATAAATTGCT
Organism: Philhelius pedissequus; assembly: GCA_910595825.1. Classification (NCBI taxonomy): domain Eukaryota; kingdom Metazoa; phylum Arthropoda; class Insecta; order Diptera; family Syrphidae; genus Philhelius; species Philhelius pedissequus. The sequence goes on along the minus strand of OU343161.1, from coordinate 242,692,430 downwards.
CGACGGATTTCCATCAGAAACTTAACGTAATCTTAAATTCTAAATAATACTGCGTACCAAAATTTTCAAAAAATATTTTTGTTTTGATTTTTGAAAATTTAATATTTCCAAAACGATATTTTTTTTAAATTGTCATACCTATTTTTTTTTAGAAAAAAAAACTAAATAAATTTTGTATATAAAAAAATTAATTAAAAACGACTTAAAATATATTTCCGTTCTTAGTAGAAATCTTTTTCATTCGATGTGATCGAACATAAGAGCAAGTACGTGCGATCCAGTCGTACATTTTATTAACTTTATATTTTATAAAAAAAAAATAATCTTTAATTAAAACAAAATATTGGTATGACAATTTTAAGTAGGTATTAAACAATATAAAGTTAAAACAGAATTTTAAAAAAATTCGTTTTTGAAATAGTAAATTTTCAAAAGGAAATAATTTTTTTTAAATATAAAAAAATATTTTCCCAAAAATGTTGGTATCCAGTATTCTTTAGAATTCGAATACAAAAAGTCTCAGATATTGCGCAAGCCTTTGACAAGATTTGACACATGGGACCTGAGTGCAAACTACAGTCTACGAAATACTGAAACCCTACGTTAAAGACCGCATATTTAAAGTACGGTACCACCGAAATTACTAGGAAGTTACGAAAATTGAAGCCAGATTACCACAAGGACGTGTCCTAGGACCAACCATGTCTTTGTGCAATTGTAAATGCTCCTGGATAAATACGAAATAGCGATTTATATATCACACGATCTTAGGCCGCAACATCGAAAGAAAGACCTTCTTAAATGTACGAGACAATGTTTGAAAATTAAGAAGAAGTAAGCCTCATGAGCTAATGGTTTAAAAGCTATGAGAAAAGACTTGGGTTGTGAATCTATAACATACCATTGTGTTCTTAGTGGATATTTGATCCTTGAATGTCTGGCACAGAACGGTACCGATCACATAAAAGTGCCCTGTACCAAATCTAAGTGAAATCCATCTATCCGTTAATGCTCTAGCTCGTCGCTCATTTTGACTCAGAGACGAATAGTCCATATGCACTAGTTGGACTTCTTCTGCATCTTAAAATCTCAAACGCAGTAAATTTCAAATTTGTTTTTATGTGCAACCAAATTTTAACTCCACTAGTTGAAAACCAAAAACCAATTTCAAAATAGCAAACACTCAATTATATTATTAAAATTGAATTTCTTCCACCATCACTAGCTATAAGCAATCCAGAATCCACCCATACATCCATACCCATTATAATTCAGCCACCATGTGTGAAGACCATAACGTAAAGCCTCGACAAGCTTTAAATGCCTTTAGGAAACAATAGCGCTAAATATCCTTCCTCTTCCTAGTTGTAATCAAATTAAATCGCTTGGTCATTGAAATGCGCCGCGTCCCCTTTATATCAAACATATACATACCTACTCGTACATGTGTATGTAAAAAGTACATCACCAACCAGCTTCCACTTTTACCATATAACATATACAAACACACACATCAGAAAAGAAAGCCTGCTACACAACATCTCCTTCCGCCATTCAAATCACAGTTTCGGGAAATGACCCAAAATGATGTTGATGAGGTTCAGTAAAAATTAATTGTCCTCACTATTCACACAAGGACTCATGCAGTGGAAGCCATATAGCACTTGCGGCACCCACCATCACCACCAGTAAACATTTCAAGCCGACAAAAAGCATCGATGGTGCGTGACATGGGTCACTATATACGCGACCTCTTGCTAGAGAAAAAAAACGCCCTATTGACACAGGGTGATCAATAAAATTTTCGAAACAAAAAACCAAAAATATATTATTGGTAAATAAAGGCTTAACTTCCAAATCAATATAAGTACATATTATTATCAATCAGCATGCGTACTCATTCTCCACATTTGAACTTCTAATGATAATTAATGACACTTAATAAAGGACATTTCCGTAGATGATTGATTCCTTATAATTTTGGTTAAGTGCTTGATTAATTGTTTTATGTTATATCCAAGTGTGTTGACATAAAAATAGAAACTGTTATGTATTTTCTTATATTAATATTTTGTCAAGGAAACTAAATTAGCTAAAACAAAATGCCCTTAATCTTAGCTAAATAAGCGTGTAGAGTTTGTTCATGAATCATGATCTATTAATAGGGTGTCCTATTTGTGAGTCACTTGGTGTTTGTTGACACAGAGAGCATTAACATACTCAAAAAATTGACAGAAGAATATACCATGTATTTAAAATTACTTCACAAAGTAGATGCTTTGCTGCCGAAACAATTTGCTTTTTAATCACTTTTTTTTAACTTAAAAGGCACTGAATGGGTTACAGGAAAATAATCATTAAACGAACTCGAAAATTGCTTTCGAAAATTTCTCCTCTTTTATGAAGCATGTAACACGGAACACGGTTAGGAAAATAAGCACCCTAAACGGGTTCTCTTATTTCCCATCCTAAATTGAAATACCCTGAACAACTTTAAACTAAAAATACAGTATGGAAAAAGATCTCGTCATCATTTCAATGTCAAAATCTAATTATTATCCAAGTTTTGTTTATATGTTAGGTAACCTGTTTGTGAAAAAATCCTTCTAATATATCTGTAAATACTGGATCCATAACGGGTTTAAAATACAACCTTGACTTGCTTAAAGTTGTTTGCCAACATTATATCCAAATAACATTTGTTGGTGATCTTAGACCCTGCCATCAATTCCTTAAACTATTCTCCTCAAGGAACAGCTATATCTGTCTGGTTTTGCGTAAACTCCCACAACTACTCCTTCGCGAGATCGTTTATAAACCGATACCGACTTTTCTTCGAATTCCTTCTACTCTTAAAACCTTGTTTGTAAAATTCCTGCACCAACAATGCAATTGTCTCAGATTTTGATGACTAAGCAGTGAAATTATATCTTCGTTTTTCGACAAGCTTCCAAATTCTTGCCACACAGCAACAAGAATTCGTATATTCGAATAAATAATGTTTAGTAATAAAAAGTTACTTAACGGACGATAACACTAAATAACACCCCAATAGCTTATCGGCCAATCTAACTAATCAACAAATTTACTTCACAATCTTCTTCAAAATTTGTTCAAGAAATATTTATCTTATCTTAAGTATACACGAAGACGAATAACAAAGTGTTATCTGACAGTGCAAGGCTCTAAATATCCTCATTGGCCAAAATACGAAAAATACCAATTCGCAAAGAGACTTAACTTCCCTAATCCTGGACCTGATACTTTCTAAAAAATTATTTTTCAAGCAAATCAACCAAATGGTAGAAAAATATCTCATATACTTGGTCAACTGCAACATAATGACTCCATCTTTGCATTGGATGTGGAAAAATCAACTGAATTTGCGGGCTTTTCTGAAAGCAATTTCAAACCTTTTCCAACCCGGGAGGGGTGTTGACTTATGAAATGTCAACAATGTGGTCATGAGAATTGCATCTCTCAACCTTGCACCCAACTCATTTTCCAAAGAAAATCAACCAGTCGATATCGACGCAAATCCAAAATCTCAGAAAATTTCTAGAACTCCTGATACTTAATTGAAAACCTTCGCACAATTTGCTAGGAATAGTGCAGCATAACCGATTTGGATTCAAAGCACCGATTTCGCTTTTGATCCGTTGTTAAATATATACGTTGATACATATATAGCTGTTTGAAAGGAAGGCCTGATTTTTAAGCTAAAGTCTTGTTACTTTCTCAGGTGGTTTTTCCCCAACAGTGTCCTCACCTGAAACGTTACATAACAAAATCTTTTAAGATTGCTTAATTGTTAAGGTTTGAGGGAAAAGAGATGCCATTTGAATTTTTGGACAAATATGAATACGAGTATATAAAAAAAAATTCAAAAATCGTTGGAGCGGTTTAAAAAAAAAATAATTTTGTATGTATAAAATTTTAAAAACATTTAAAAACAAATTTACAAAACAATTTTGAAGTAATTATTAAGATACATATTAAATTTTAATTTAAAAAAATTCAATGACTGGTTTTTGAAAAATCGATTGTTCAAAAAAAAAAATAATTTATTTCTTAAATCGAAAAACTGTTTTTTTTTTTGCATAAAAAAAATAATTGGAATCGTGAGAAAGTCGAAAATATGAAAAGTGGTTCTTTGGGAAATACCGAAATAAAATATTTTTATACTTAAAAGTTGACTCTACTAATTTAAGAACACATACATTTTTGGATAAAAATTCTGTCTTTTGTCGTTAAAGCGGGACCCTCCCCCAATGCCGTTGTCTATTAGCGTCGCTTCTATCGAGGAAACGGAACACCTTTCAGTTCTCGGTATGTGCATCACTGACCACCTTTTGTGGAATGAGCACATATTCGACGTCGCCAAAAATGCTGCAAGATGTTTGGGTTTTCTGAGACAATGGAAGAAATATGTCTCCCCTTCTGATCTGGCTGTAATCTATAAAGCCTTCATTCGTCCCAAGCTTGAGTACAATTGACATATTTGGGCAGGTGCTCCCATTAAGTAACCTGGACAGAATCCAAAAAAGAGCTTTAAAAACAATTGAGCCTCTCTCGCACCTTCGCAATGTTTGATGCCTCTCATTATTTTATCGGTATTATTATAGACAGTGTTCTAGAGAAATAGCCAGTTGCATTCCTCCCCTTAAACTATTCAACCGTAACACTCGCGCTTCTAGGAATGCCCATCAGTTTACCCTTGAGTCCAACTTCGGAAGTACTGTCAAGTATAGAGATTCTTTCCTTAGCCGCACAACACGAATGTGGAATGCTTTACCCGACCGAATTTTTCCCTCCCATTGCGATTCATAACCCCTTGAGTGCGCGCATAATTGAAAAAAATCAAAATACCCATTTTAAGCTCTCTCCGAAGTCCAACTTTGTTTATAGCATCGTCTAATCTAGAATTCTCTTCTTTCGACAATCAAGGGTGAACATAAGAAATCTTTTACACTGCCATTTGCTATGAAAATTTCAGAATCTTTTTCCAGCAAATTGTTGTTCGCTCGAAATTATATGCAAGTACACCCGTTTTATGGGAAAATGTCAAAAGAAACGAGTAATTAGGAAAACATATGATCCATTTGAAAGTAAAGCGACTCCAAACTATTAAAGGAAACCATTGGACTTTTCGACGATACACTCCACAACTGGTTACTGATCAATTATTTGCCCTGTAGTATTGTAAAACGTAGATACTAGTGTAACTAGGGACACAGACCGTTTATGTAATTCTTCATCATCATACGGTTGCCAGCACAATTTGAAGGAATTATTTACAATACCTCCGCCAACCCTCTCCATCACCATCCAATCAATCCCATCAACAGAAAAAAAAAATAAAAAACTTTTACGTCCTTTCGGAGCCGATGCAATTTCTCGTTTGGCTTAAATGCATTTGATTCAGGCTCTTTCTCATTTAATGAGCCTGATACTTTAATTGGTTTTGTATTTCCCAATCGGATGCATGTGTTTTGTGTAGTGTGTATGCGGTATGGGCGGACAATATGGCGGCACAGCGTAGGAGTTTAATGAGTGCGAGGAATTTTAGTGCATATGGAGTTTCTTTAAAATTGGAGCTCTGCAAGCTATACCAACATTGATATCCATATACCAACATGGGTAAGGTACCAATACATCTATACAATTCGGTTGAATGGCGGACTTACTTTGCTATTATTGAACCATAAATATGGGAGCGGAGAAATATTGGTATAGGTATGCTTGTGTACATATATGTTTTCTATAAGCACTATATACGGTTGGGAATAATTAATGAATCGTCATCAGTCAGTGGCACAAGTAGTTAAGTGCTGCTGAGATTTCTGTCAATATTTATTGCGTAATTACCGGAAGACGAGTGTAATCAATTAAATTGTGCGGAGATTTGTGATGTGTAATGAAAGTGGATAGGTAAAGAAAGTAATGGTCGTTATAAAACTTTGATTTTTTTTAATGATGCATTCGAAGGAAATTGTAATTGATTCATTGAATTCTTTTGTCGATGGAAAAACTTTTAATAAGAGAAATGTTAAAAACATTTATATCTATAAATACACACATAGCTTTAAGGGCTTAAAGAATTAACAGCACAGCATCACGTCAACAATTTGTTGGAAGAGCTTTGGAATAAGCTTATTTTGAAATATCATTTGCTATATGTTGTACAGACATACTATACTTAATGGAAGCAAATGGGATAAGTAATTCAGCTATTAAGCATAGTGATAGTATCTGTGACAAGTTGAGAGGGAGAGATAACCTATAACGTCGTGAAAAAGTTTGCTTTTGATTTCAATTTGTCGTAGAGATAAAGTGTGTAGATAAGAAATGCTGTGCCTCGCAAGAGATGTGTAAGATCCGTGGCACACATTTAAGGTTAGGTGGTACCTATATATTCCTATATGTCGGTCAAGAGATTAATCGACAGTTAGATACCATTTAAATTGATAGTGCCATTATATGGAACTTCGATGGATACCAACTAGAAAGTTTCCAAATAGACGGTAATTTATACTTTATGCAATGAGCTTAAATTTGAAAGCTCTTAGCTTCTCTAGGATATCGGTAAGAACTTATTGAAGTTGGGTATCCTCATTAGGCTAAATATTAACTGGGAAATACTAACTAATTTTAAATTCGAGTGATTGAAAAGAGCCATCTAGTTTGGATGAAACCTTAACTACAAGAACGACATCTTATCTAAGATCCGTAGAAGTATGGATAGGATTATGTCCGTGAGGTTCCCCTTGCGGGGTATCGGGCCTCCACTACTCCTTCGCGCCATCGTGCACGGTTTCTAGAGATGTACCTCAGCTCCCTCCAACTTTACCCCAGTTGTGCTGATTCCTCTTCGACCGTTCTTCGTCTTCCCAGAAACTCATAATCCTGACTGGCCAAAATCCAATAATTCTAAAGTATTACAAAAAATGATGGGGGCCAGGCGCCTGTCCTGTGACCTTACATACTCCAAGCTGATTAAAGGAGTTGCATGATTGGTATATAGGACCACAAAAATTTGGTAACATTTCTTGGAACCCGCCCTCAGGTTAAGCATTGCTTGCTGTCTAGGAATTCAATAGTTCGGCCACATGGTTAATAATGTTCGGTCATGGTCAATAATGTTCCTGCTGATTCTCGGGCAAGAAGTAAGACAAAACCTCTCATTTAATTAACCAAGTTATCGTGGATGATTAATTACATAGATCTGGTTCATAAAAAGTTTGAAAAAGTGCATTGAATTGTCTAAGATAATTTTCTGAAAATTAATTTAGTTTTCCTCAAGCAGTCTTAGTTCTTGAGCTAAATTTATTGTTACATTTTAAAATATACTCTTATATCACTCGAAAAAGAATGCAATCTTTTGTGAATGTATTCATTAGGAATCATTTATTGAATTCAATCGAAAGATTGTATTCATTGACTGCATTTTGAGACTGCGACTTCAAATTCTGCAATCGCCATTGGTAGATAGATAAGATAATTTTATTCTTTCATTCATTTAGAAATTGAAAGTCACATCGACAAAATTTTAATAAAGATTGCAATCATTTTTCGTATGCAATTCACTGATTGCGATACAATTTATGAAAAGAAACTGGTTGCAATATTTTTAAAGTCAATGAATGCATTCTTTTTAATTAAATTCAATAAAAGAATGCAATCTTGCGTGAATGCAATCACACAAGAATGCATTCTTTTCAAACTCTAATAGCTATTCCCTATTCAATTTCAAAGAGAATTGTTGCACTGACATAACAACTTATCTAAATCTTTAACGTCTAGATAAAAGAATTAGATACATATTTGGAATACTCGTAATTCTTAAATAAAGTGCCTTAATTTAAACCTCTGAAATGCTCATTGTTTGTTTTGAGATAAAATACATACACCACCTACGTACCATCAAAATAGATACGCATCATTTCTCTTACTCTTTGTTGGTTGATCAATATCTTTGGCTTGAAGTTTTATTTCCCAACAAGATATTCTATTCTATAAATGATTATTTAACTTCTCATTCAGACGAATAATCCTGATTTTCAATCAAATTAGCCTTCGTTTTCAACATGCATACATCAATCTTACCGCAAACCTAATGGTAATGTCTGTCAACAGATAAACTTTTCAAGAAAAAAAAAAACACAGACATTTTTACTTTATTTATCTTTGTATTTTTTCTAATTTATTTATATTTTTTTTGCGTCAATTGACAACTTCAGACTTGCTCAAATATTAACATTTTTTATTATCATCAGGGCTGGACTCAAAGGCTTATAGAATTTGGCTATGATTTCCTAACATAACCCTGCTTCTATCACTTGAAAAAAATATTGAGCAGAAATTATTCCTTTTAAGAGATCATAAAACTGTTTCAATTTTACAAAATTTTTTTTTTGAATTTTAGGGAGCAGTATTTTTGCGAAAAAAGCTAAGGTAACAGTAAGAGAATTATTTGCAATTAAAGACAATTTATTTCATTTATTATATTTCAGTTTTTTTTTTCTGTTCGGTATGAATGTTATTTGCCTCACTTTTTTGTGGGTTGTATTTGTTTCCTCATTTGGGAGGGTATACTATTTTTCTTCTTCATTGTCGTGTTTTTTTTCGGAAAATGGCCGAAATCAATGTACGTTAAGTAGTCCTGTCTGTAATTATGTGATTTAGGACTGATAGTGGCCGATTTGCTTCTAATCCAAGACTGTCAATTGTATCCAGTCTCATTTTTATAACTTTCGACAGGCACTAATAGAAATCGAAACAAGAAGTAGAATTATCTTTTTTTAACAACAGAGATAACTTTATCCATTTCCACTGTCTCATCTTAATTCAGCACTGCATTTAAACACAAATATGTATATGAGTTCCAGAAATTATTTTTCGTTATTAAAATTTTATAATTGGTATTGTTGGATTTGATCGCTTTGAAACTCAATTAAGGAAAAAAATCAAATTATTAATTCCTTCGCCTCTCGCCTGATTTGTTCTGCGATGAAAAAATCCAGCACCGATTGTTGTTAATATCTTTGATTTCGTTTTTTTGTTCCATGTCTATGCTTACCAGACCTAAAAATCACATAACTTCTGGCTGTATATTGGCAGTTGGTATAAATACACCAAAGGTACTATAAGAATGTTCATTTAATTTAATCCATTATAGACATAAATAAGAAGTAAAACGGTGAAAAATCAGACAACCATGTCAAATGTCACTCTTACGTCAGTCGATTTTTATCCTTAAGTTTTTTCTTTCTCCCTTCACTTCAGATGCAATGAGTGTGTAGAATGTACCTGCTGTATAGTAGTATATAAAGGTTAAGGAACGGTATCATGCTTCAAGTCCACACCCATATTTCAACAGATTTATCGTTAGTTTCTACTGAGGTGTTAGTTTTTGGAATGTCGCGTCACCGTCTTCGTTGCATCGTTAGCTGCACCCAGCCATCATCATCAAACAGCTATCAAAAGTTTTTTTTTTGTCTCTAAAACTTTCTTTGAGAAATCTGAGCAATGCCATAGACACTTTTAACTTGGTGCTTTTTAAAGGCATCATTGGTACTGCATATTGGTTTCGTGAAATTAGTAGCAAAGTCAAAAAATCTTCTAAGGAAAGAATTCAACTGGTTTCGTAAAATCACTTGGAAATTGTCGAAGGAGTTGTTGAGAAAATTAGTAGTTGGAGATACTGATATTCTAGTCAGCATCGGAACTTCCTCGAAGCAAAACTATTGATTTTTTTTCTACTTTTGATACAATTACTTCAGAATCGAAATTTAGCTTGCTTATACCACCTCTTCCGCTACAGAATTCCTTATAACTGTATGATATTCATGCCTCCCATTGGGCTCAATCGCTATCTTTTAAATTTATGCGGCTTCTTATATTCGCATCCTTCTAACTTTGGTTGATATGTTCTTGTGCAAATCGGAATCGATTGCCAACTTATTAGGTTTATTCATTATGAAATGGCAAACCAAACTGAGCATAAATCAAGTGACAGCTGTCAAAAAGACAAACTCCGAAAAAAAGTATTGCGTCTAAAAAACACCCGTTACTTCAGCTTGAAAGACACTAGCAAAGCCGGGAAGTTAGGAAGATCTAGAGACTTTTAGCGACTCTGAGAAAATTCCTGCTCCTACGCCGCACTCCATTTTAGAAACGTCGGTAATTCACAAATCATATTTTAGAAGCTTTAAGACAGAGCAAACTGAATATTGAAATTTTCGTGCAGAAACATTCGTGTAGTATGGCTAAAAGGAATCAGTTTGGTCGAAGTTGGTCTTATAGTACATCGATGGGCATTTCTGGTGGTGCGGGCGAGTATTAAGCAAAAATTGTTTTCAGCGTGGATTGCATTTGGAAATAGCTAGATCACTGATACAAAAATTAACAGTAACACAATGGAAAGCAAGAGATATTTCTATGACATGTTGCAACGAAAAGTTTTAGAGGATCTAATTCCATCTGTGAAAGTACTCCTTTGCTGACTGCCAAATCCATTACTGGAAACTCATCCCTTCTTATTTCGATATCTAAAATTCAATAGCCATCAAAAGTGATCTAACTTAAAAATCTAGTTGAGGTACCTTGGCGCCTGATGAGACTGGAAGACAGCTGCATTTTATTGAAAAAATTGAAAGTGGAAGCTGTTTTTTTTTTTAATTTCAATCTCACATCTCTACAATGTGGACCTCATGTCATTTCAGTTTTTGATTAGAAAAAAACAAAAAACAATTTTTAAAAAAAATATCCATTTCAAAATGTCAAGCAACTTCATCAGACCAGAACAAAATTACCTTCCTTAGAACCTTTTTTATTGCAACTTGCATCACGCGTCACCTGCAGCATCGATCCCGCCTTGTTCGTGTTGTTCCCTTGCCGAATGATTGATGATTTTCGTTATTGTTTATGTTGTCTTGAATCTTGCCTTGAGAAAGCAAAAGATGTACCCATCTAAAGATAGCTAGTATAACGCTGCACATCAGCACATACACCGAGGATAAGACTTATGGTAAAAAAAAATACCATTGAACTGGAAAACTTTCAAAGTTTCACTGTGTTATCCTAGGTTTGCCACCATCTGGCATAAAAATTTTCTTTGACTGAAAGTTGTACATTACCGTCTTCACTATAGAGACTGATAAAGTTAAATTTAATTTCCTCAATTCAGATGAATTTGTTTTTTTGATTGTTATAGGGTGTGGGGGAGTTTTTTTTTGTTGAAAATGTCAATAAAAAACTGGTATTGTCTTCGTCTTTTATTTTTACCTAGATGAAAATAGTTTTATAAATATGATATGAGTTTTGACAGTTTGAATCAAATTTTGACGTTAAGTCAAAACTTGCTAGGACAAACTTTGAGAGTTCAGTTTTGTTTTGCTTTCGCACCGAAATTTTAATAGTTTGATGTCTAAATTTTGGGAAACATTTTTTTTTGTTTGGAAAAAGTTGAAGAGCTTATAGTTTTAAATGAAGAATAGTAAGGTTTTGCTTTTTAGTTGGGGTAATTAGCTTTTAAATAAGGATTCTCCTCGTTTTCATTTTATTTTATCCAAGTGGTTTGTAGAAAATAGGTCCAACATCCTTAAAGCTCTCTTCATTTGTCTCTTCTTCTTCTTGTTCTCGTTTTCATAAATAGTTTGAGTAAAAAATCTGTTCATCGGTTCACGCTCAATGGTTTAAATAAATACAACGTAAACCAAAGCTTTATAAATTTTAGATTTGTTTTTATTCATTTACAAAAAGTTAATAAAACTTTAAAATTTAGTCTTACTTTTCTAAAATTTTATAATAATTCATAGCTATTCATCGTCCACCTCCATTCGTTTCGGCATTGTCACCATCACTTTGAGGAGCTGCTGCTCCATTCGTATTGTCTGCACTTGTATCGGCAACATTCACAGCTGCTCCTGCTCCATTCCCATTGGCTCCATTTGTGCCTGCAGCACTTAAAGAATCTCCTCCTCCGTTTGACGTAGCTCCATTTGTACCTGGAGGATTTGATCCCGCTGCATTTGAACCAGCTCCATTTGATCCCGCTCCATTTGAACCAGCTCCATTTGAACCAGCTCCATTTGATCCCGCTCCATTTGATCCCGCTCCATTTGAACCAGCTCCATTTGATCCCGCTGCATTTGATCCAGATCCATTTGATCCAGCTCCATTTGAACCATTTCCATTTGATCCCGCTGCATTTGAACCAGCTCCATTTGAACCAGCTCCATTTGATCCAGCTCCATTTGATCCCACTGCATTTGAACCAGCTCCATTTGAACCAGCTCCATTTGATACCGCTCCATTTGAACCAGCTCCATTTGAACCAGCTCCATTTGAACCAGCTCCATTTGATCCAGCTCCATTTGAACCAGCTCCATTTGACCCACTACCATTTGAAACAGCTGCATGTGACCCAGCTCCATTCGAACCATTGCCATGTGTTATTCCAACTTCTCCATCGTGTTCCATCCCATCATGTCGGTGAATTATTACTGTACAGTTTCGACAGATCACTTAACAAAAAAAAATCCTTAAATTCTTCAGTTACATAACTAATACTATCGCAAACTCACAAACTTCTTTCTCTTCCTTCTCGTCTTTATCATCCTCGTTCTCTTCATCGTCTGCACCACTTTCATCATAAAAATAGTCTAATAAGTCATCAAAGATACCAAAGAACCCATTTTTCTATAAAAAAAAAAAAACAATTTCTTAAAATGAATAACTCCAAAGCCCATAAATACCTACCTCAAATTTAATATCATCCTTAACGGGCTTATGTCCTGGTTTTAACGAATACGAATCGACTAATCCATTGATTCCAAAAATCACAATAGTCACAACAAATAAGCCTCGTAACTTGAACATTTCCTTAAGAATATATGCAAATCTTTCTTCGCTAGACGAAATCCTAATAATGTTTGAAAAGATACACCCTACTGAAATTCCTATTTATACTACTGCCAAACAATCCCTATGGATAAGCACGCTAAACAAAATATTTATATTGCTTCTAGATAAAAAAAAAAAGTTCGCAATTATGTATATGTAAATGTCTCAAAGTAACAAGAGGTGTTAAAAATGCAATTAACTATTAAAACAAGTCAAACAAAATTATTTCAAACGTGCGACCCCAATACCTACTTAACCTACTTAGAATCTTATTATGGGGGTTTGTGAATTTTTTAAATTGAAAATCCAGCTGCTGCTGCTGTTTACATAAAAAAAAGCTCCATCTTATCGACTCGACTGACGGACTTGAAAAAAATATGTTAAAAAAAAAGAAAAATAAATAAAAACAAATTATTAGACTTGTCAATTTTCAATGGCATGACTTAACATAAATATTTGAGTTGTGAACTATAAAAATAAATTAACAAACATTAGGTTAATAAATGTTTCAATTTCAAATGATGCGTTTAAGTGACATAGAAGTGATAAGACGACCTTAAGTAATAATTGGCAATTGTTTTGCAGCCACATTATTTTGAATATGAGCCAAGGTCGGGCTTAAATCTGTTGTTTTTTTTTAAATTTATTTCTGAAAGATTTATGCTGGTTAGAATGAAAATAATTGTCAATACGGTGTTCAGTGTGTTGTTATCGGCGGCGCTGCAGTGTATCATTATTTGTAAACGAACTGGCAGTGTACGGTTGTTTATATAGAGGAAAGTTCTTCCGTATGCTATCCAATAACATTTACAAGCTTAATTTTTTCCGGCGATATATAGGTAGGGGAGACCGGGGCTAGAAGTAACAGGGGTAAAAAATAACAGCTAAATATGAAAGGATTCCCCTGAAAATTAAGAAACGCGTGAACGAGAAAATTGTTCGTCTACCTGAAAGCTACCGTTATGTACACTTTAGCAGTAAGTATGACATCCTAAAGAAAAGTTATAAGGGTAGTGGCCAAAATTGATATGTTTGTAACATTATTTTTTCTTTGTAATTTTTGGTATACCTCTTCACTCGAAAGAAATATAGTTCTAGTTGTAAGTTTTTAAATATGTAAGCAATGTTATTAAAAAATGTTACTTTTAGCCCCAGTCTCCCCTACTATATGACAAGTAATGGATTTATAAAAAAATCGAACTCTAGATTTCGATCAAACTTAACATTACGATGATATCTAAGGCGAACAAATTGGGTCCCGCAATTTCGTCTGTCTACAGCCTAAACAGTTGGATGGATTTGCATCAAGATTGGTACATATTTATTTTATGGTAATATGCCCACAAATTTATATTATTTTTTTTAAGACGAAAAATAACGGTATGTACCTGCCGCCATACATTTTTTTTTTGGCCAAAACGAAAAATCTTATTTATCTCAAAAACGGCTCCCAAGATTTTTATTTTTAAAAAATCAGTTCATTAATGAAGGGAACAGTACTTTTTGGTATTTTTTTAAACTTATTTTTGGTACCTCTAGTAGAACAATTTTTTTGATCTTAGATTTTCTGGAAAACGGTTAATTTTATTTTTTTTTGAAATTTATTACGCAGAATATCCTATAGAAAGCTTAAACACTAATGTAAACAAAAAATTTTCAAATTCTTTTTTTGAAACGACTCTCAATCGATTTTTTCAAAACTTCGCATTTAAGGAAAAAATTTACTTCTCAAAAATGGCTCCAAGAATTTTAATACAAAAATGTGTTTGTTCTTAGCTTACTGCAGTCCACTATATTTATTTTATTTCTTAATAAGACTGAATACTCAAATTTGCCAAAAAATGGTTTTTCGATTTTTTTAAAAATAGTAATAATTTTTTTTTTGAAAAATCGATTTTGCAAAAACTAGACATTGTATTTTTTTAAATAAAAACTGTATATGTATGTAATAATTACTTCAAAATGGTGTGTCCATTTTTTTTAATATATTAAAAATTTTATTCATACTACATTATTTTTTTTTTAAAACCGCTCCAACGATTTTTGAATTTTTTTTATATATTCGTATTTGTCCAACAATTAAATAGCACCTTTTTCGGCTGAGAACATCACCGCTTTCCCCTAGGCAGTTGATTCTGAGGAATAAAGGTTTTCGACGATTTTGTAAAATTCGCTTGTACCTGTAAAATTATTCGAATACACTTTCGAGAACGGTTTAATTAATTTTTATTAAACAATTTACCTAAACACATCTTGTATAAGAGTTTAAAATTAATAAAAGAAATAAAATCAACGACTTGATCGCCCGTACTTGCTCTTATATTCGATCACATCGTATGCACAAGATTCGTAATAGAAGAAGCTAAATTTATTTTTAAAGTCGTTTCTTACCTAATTTTTTATAAACAAAAATCCCTTAATTTTTTTTAAATAAAACAAATTATTTAAATGCCAATTATAAATATTTTCCGATATAAATTTTAAAAACATCATTTAAAAAAAAATCTTCCTTCAAATTCTTAATAATACTTTGAACTAAAATTTTGGAAATTTTTTTTTTGATTTTTGGCAAAAATAATAGTTTTTGAAAATTCAATATTTCTTTTTGAAAATTCGATATTTAGTAAAATGGAATGACAACTGCTTTTAAATTATGGTTTTTAATTTATAATGCTTTACCAACGTTTTTCTTGGAAACAATTTTTTTTTAAATTACTGAAAATATATTTAATTGTTTCTACTAAGAATCTTGGGCAAATGATGTGTTCGAACATAAATTGAAGTGGTGCATTTTATTTCAATGCGCCTTTATGCTCGAAACAAAGCTTGTATGTATCTGTTAACTAAAGTTATCATGTGACCTTCTCAATTTGACACGTTAAGATAAATTTTGTGTATTTATATACAATTACATATTTTGAATGTAGAAAGTGATGAATTTTATTTAGTAGCTTCATTAAGGAATCGATTTTGGAAAAAATTGTTTCAAAATTCAATATCATCACGAATATCATCATCTTCTAATCGAAACGAGCCAACACCTACTTAAAAAACAAATAATCCAATCGTAAGCTTATGAAACCCTATACATGAGTGGTAGGTGGAATATCTAGGAGTTGAGTTACATCTATGCAGCTATATCGATATGATATAAAATTATCTATTTTTTTAAAAATAATTTACGATCCAATAACATTCTTGAATGTAAATAATCTCTCTGCGAAATTCACTCCTTTGGTGTATTCGAGCCGCGCCGAGCCGAGTGATTGATCTCTCTCGTTTCATGATATTGTTCTTTTTTCAAAGAACAAATTTGTAGACGTGTATTTAATAGTATAGCATCCTATCCTTACATCAAACTTGTCAATTTCCACTTGTGAAGTGTCGCTGTGTTTATGTTCTTTTGAGACAGACAAATCTCAAGTGCTATTGTCGGGTGCCAATATAATATAATATGAATTTGCATCCAATCTGAATAGTACTTACATCGGAGCCAGCTGCTGGCGCGACGATTTGAAAAAAGGAGCAAAATATACGCGAAACATACACAAGCTATATCGCATGCCAAAACCATCATCGCATCCCCTTTAAATTTGCTGGCAAACACTTGAAATTCCATCTATTCGTTTTGGCTCCTCCCGCATTTACTGACTTTTTATATACGAACGATACTCGCAGCATTACCATCGCACTGCGCTTCATAGCCCCGAAGCGGCGCGGTAGCGTGGCACTTTTTAGCCAACATTAGTCGCCCGAAATTGGTATTCCCTATCCGCTCATCGGATCAGTGTGATATCTCTATATTATTATAATTCCCCTTCCTGGTTGATGCTGATTCAAGAAGCTGTTACAGGAAAATGTTGTCATTTTAAAGGAACGAAAAAGGAATCTACATATACACACACACAAAAAAAACCTCAAAATGTTTGATTTTGATTTATTTTTTTTTCCTCCGCCCTCCAACAAAGGAATCCGAGTATGATAATATTAAAAACAGGACCTTTTTTCATCTAAATATAAATTCTTATTTTCCTTGGATAGGTCTCCTGTTGTAGATAAGCCGAATCCAGAAAGATAGATATTTATTTCTTTTTTTTTTTGCTTTAAACATATAGAAACAGAAGATATAATTTGCATATCATATTTCATTTCGAATAATAAGCGGACGGAAGTATGGAAGACTTGCAGCGGTAACGGTAATTTTTATCAATGATTGATAATTTTTTTTGTATTCCTTCGTAAGATTAGGAGAGGCTATCAAATGAAAAAAAAAAGAAATCATTTAATATGAGCTGTTTAATTCTATTTTTCGTTTTGAATTTTAATAAAAAATAAATCTTTCTTTTCAAAAGAAACCTCGCTAATGTTTGAACTCAGATTCAGGACAGTACTTGAATTATCAAAAAAAAAAAAGAAAAGGAATTCAGTATCTTCAAAATTTTAAATTAAATCACTGTTCTTTTTAAAGGATTTCTATTTGAAAAAGTGTTATACATCCTTGATTCATAAACTCTATTTATTATTTCGCATTGCACCTTCACTTCAAATTCAAAGCTATATCAAGACTTATTGGAACCACAATCCATAGACGACAATAATGTTAAGGAGGGGACTGGGAGAGATTCCAATTTAATCATAGTTGCAACAGTCAAAATTTTTTTGTAGGTAATGCACAAATTTCGAATTTTTTGAAGTTAGTACTTCTATAAGACTTCGATTAAGATTGTGCATCGAAGTCTACAATTTTCAAAGCTTTCGTAGTCATAGCTTCTTGAAAGTCTCAAATTTGAACTAATTAGTTTTTTTTTTTGTTAAATAAAGCTCCCTAAAGCTCGTGAAATAAAACACTAACAACTTCCGTAAAGAAGCTCCATCACAAAGCTTGCTTCAGGCCAACAATTTTCTTTTGTTTTTAAGATAAATGTGAAAGTACAGAGAATGGATAAGTTTTGCAAGACTTTTTTTGTGAACATAAGTCAACCGTGCTTTGCTCTCCTTGTAGAGGAGTCCTTATACCGATCGGAAATTTGCCTCATCCCTCTTCTCAATCTCAAGCACTTTTGAAGTCGATTTTGTTTCAGTTAAAATGAAACTTCTTAAAAAGTTTGATTATCTTATGTGATTCTACAAACAGCTTTCCCAACCTCTTAAAACATATGAAAATGTTGTTCGTGCGATCGATCATATGATATGTGAAACAATGCGACCCCCTAGAAAAATTCTTACAGCTATTGATAACTATCATCCTGCCTTATTTCTAAGGTTCTACCATAACTCGGACGTAGAAATTATATCCACTTCACACACTATTTTGTATGATTTTCAAAAAGTGTATGATTTGGTCTCTATACTGACTTCAGCAAAGCTTTCGACAAAATTTCTCACAGTCTCATAGTCTCTAAACTCTCATCTTTACGTTTTGAACCCCTTTTCCTCCAATGGATTACTTCTTTTCTTACCTAAAGAATAGTTAATATGGTATCCAGTTCAGATCCAATCCTATTAGAGCCGATGCTGGTGTCCCCCAAGGTAGCCATTTAGGACCTCTCCTCTTTATCCTTAACGACATTTACATGGTCATTATTAACATTGTCAAATATCCCCTAAATTTGACTATGAACCTTTAAACCCTCACTTGTAGTTATAAGTCTATAGATTTAAGTTATTTAAGTTATACTTATAGCTTAAATTAAGCTGAATAAATGGGGGTTAAGCCCTCCATTACTATACGTACGAAGTAAATTCACCGAAGCAGAACTTTTATAAATTGGCTTGTTTTTAATCATTTCCATACAATTTTTCGATAGGACTTATCCTGACTAAATCTCCCGCGATGCCAAGAACATGTGGCATTTATATGAAAAGAAGATACACCTTTACATATGGCGATTTTTTCACGTATTTGCAAAAGACTATTTAATGTCCTTGATATGAGGAATGGAATACGTACTTCTGCAGAAGCTTTACTCTGTAGCACGTATTCGATACGTCCAATTTGAAATCCCAAACAAAATTGTGGACACCCGTTTCGTAATGGTTTGTGGGCTATAACTCTACTTCAGATGTATATCTGGTTTTCGAACTCTAGCCTGCTCCACATAAAACGAAAGCAAAAATGCGAGAAAGTAACAAAATCTCTAAGACTGTCTTGTATTCGACAAAAAAATTAATGTTGAAATGAAAGTGCTAAGTCTTCTACTTGGCTGATGTAAATCAGTAGTATTAGTATATAGAATTTGTATTATTATAAAACTTTCACTGTAATTTTTGTTCCCAAGATCTTACGAATTTATCGTGATGACAATGACTTTTCAGCAATGTTACTAATTGTGCGAAAATTGGTTCCTTATTTATTTTTAAGAGAGCTGATTAAGATCCACATTAACCGATTCATTCTAAACAGCCTCTTACTAACTTTTCAGCTTCTATAAAGTTTCGGTAAGGTCTTATCGAAACCAAAATGATGTGCCGAATACTTATCCAAGGTAAAATGTTATTTGGGTTGGTCTTTGGCTGTCCACTTTATGGTGAAACTTATGCATATGGATTTTGAATACTTACAAGTTTAAGCTCGTGCAAAACATAACCTCGACTTACAATATTGTTTGCATGGAATTCCTTATCGGTACCAATTTATGTCAATTATAAAAATTGTCGTATTCAGCAAAAAATGTATTCTATCGATGGAACTCAAAAATTGTTGCTTTTTTAATCAAAATAAGTATTGGCTTAAGCAAAACACACTATACTTTTATATAAATAATTGTCATCTTCATTGGATCTCCGACAGAGGCCATTTATCAAGCACATATGTGTGTCCCTAGGCCACCTTCTTGACTTGATTTTACGACATAAGGTATTAACCGCTGTAGGGGTTGTTCACGCTTAAGAACTAATTTATCCAGTGCACATGGCCCGATTTATTGCAGCAATAGCTATATTTCAGCTTGCTCATGGTTTTTCTTCTTATTGTAAACCATATTCTGCAATCTGTCTGTCTATACACTCCAGAACATTAACATTGGCGCCTGGCGCCGTATATATAAAGCCAAATGTTCCAATAAAAAATATTTATGTAATCAAAACCAATCTACATGCGACAAATATGTATAATGCCAATTTTACTTTAGCCTCGCATAGAATTTTATAATAAGAATTATTTTATCATAAAATATTCCCAATACACGATATTAAAGACTACATACATATGTTTACGCTTTCTAAGATGGCTTACAGTAAAAACATTTCGCGTAACATGATATGACGCTGACGACGACGATTCTCCAGTCTGCAAACACTGTAGACACCATGCCCAGCCATAAACTCTATACATACCTATACAAAGCAGAATAGATCCTTTTAACGAATAATAACTTTGATGCAATAAAATTATGCAGCCGACAACGACGACGACGACGCAGCGAAAAATCAAGACTCCACAAAAACAAAAAAAAAAACTTCGAAAAAAAACATTTTCTTCATCAGAGATTAAGGATACTGGAAATTCTGCTCCTTGTTAGGATATTTTTATACGTCTACTGCCTTACACGCCTGTATGCATACACAAGGATCTATAAAGAATAACAATAATGCTGGTGATTCTAGCTACAGCATCAGAGTTGTCTTCCATCTAGGAGGAGGTATTATCAGTGTTGTAATCATTGGAGTTTGTATAGAGATTGTGGGACAAGATTAAGCTTCTTTATTTTTGTCTTCTTTTGGCTTTGTTTGGCTTCGTTATTGCTGCTGAATAGCAAAGACTGCAAGATTGTTTGGCATAAAATGCAACATGAAAATATTTTATCTATTTCAGTTATGTATGTATCGCAAATGCTATACGTGGCCTTAAGGTATGAATATATAATTTTTTCGGTTTTTTTGTTGTTGTTTATAAATATTTTGTGTCATGGATATTTTTTGATGTGCGTAAAGTTAACTCTGCCATTTTTGATTTTCAAAAATAGAATACAAAAAAACAAGCCCTGCTGTTTTGTGCTCCGTTTGTGCTGCCATTTGTCGATAAGATAAAAAAATCATCCGTAAGATATTTATTTTTTTTTGTGTAAAGAAAAATACGGCAATGGCACCAGTTCAGCACAAAACATTTAGGGTGTCCTTTATGTCTTAACCCTTATGACGATTTTTTTAGAGAATAAAAATGGCGGTAAACTTCAAGCACATCTATTTTTGATGTCAGACAACAAATAAATATTCTAAAAAGATATTTTTTACAAAAATAAAACATAAATTTAATTTAAAGAATTCATGATTTCTCAAAAGATTGCAATCCATTGATTGGTCTAAAATGAATGAGAAAAATGAATGCAATCTTTTGAATGTTAAATGAATGAATTTATGATTACAGATTCAAAATGAAGGCAATGAATGCAATCTTTTAATTGAATTCATTACGAATGATTTTTTAAAGATTGCATTCATTCGTAAAAGATTTAAAATAATTGTATAGGTATATAGAGTTCGCCCTATTGGGGGTACTAATTGAAAAATATTTAAGATCTAGTTATACATCTTCTGCGAAAAGTTGTAAGGGCTCCACTACATCATGCACCCACCCATTTAAAGTCGCTAAAATTCTATTAATCTAAATACATATGTATGTATGTATGTATGTGAGGTAAAAAAAAAACTAATAAATATCCTTAAATTGTTGGGGGGGAAAGCCCCATTATCAACAAATTTTGTTCAATCATTCAATTAAATTTAATTGCTTCGTAAACAAACAAAATTCGTCTAATTCCTTTTAGTCTCGCATTATGCTATTGTTATAAGGGTAAAATTGTCACACGGTTGAACCTCACTGTCTTTTTATGTTTTGTTTTTGTTTTGTACTTATTATTATTTATTAGACCCTAAAACCCTCATCTCTTTAATAATAATTGCCCCTCCCTATGATAAAGAACAATTAATTTCATAATTCAATTTTGATCTCTCTACACGAACTCTCTAATAGCCATAAATGCTCAAACTCCATTAATGAAATTTACTGCCATTGGCACTAAACAGCGTATAAGGACACCAAGTGCGATGTCCTTTTTTTACCCATTTCAATTTGATTCACGATACTTTATACATATCTATATAATAGTATGCGTATATATAGTATCATCCCAACGGGACAATATGAAATATAAACCTACATGGCGAGTGGTTTTGTATGTTTGTGAGAATGTGTACGTTTGTATATGCTTGGAAACTCGAAATAGGATATTTTTCCATAAAACGACATCAATGGGTTACGGCCAGACACCATCCAATAAAAGAATCGGATAAAGGACATTAGAAGCATTTTTATTGAATCAAAAAGCGTATCGATCCGCGTTGCTTTGTGCGGGTGGTGCACTAAACAAAAAAATACCAAAAATACCATTGAAAACTCTAAAAAACGAAATCTCGCTTTTTTCCAAAATACTCGTATCGCTTTATCAGTATATCGCTCTCACAGGTTAAAATCCAAAAAATACAGGGTGGTCCGAAAACAATCAACGGAAACGAGGAGTTTAATCTCAAATTATTTTTTTATTATTTATTTGGATTTTGAATTTTTTTTTCTAATACTTTATTTAGATGATATCGTTCAAGGGCCGCGCCGCCATTGTTGATTATTATTGAGTATATTAGTTTGGTGAGAAATTTCTACCCCTTCTCTCACACTCTTTTCAGATGCCAATTTTTGACATTTCCTCTGAGGGTTTTTTTCAAAGAAATTTGTTCTTCGTCTTTTAGGAATTATGTCATTTGACAAATAGTGCTAATATCAACTATCCAAGTATGGTTGGGTAAGGGCTGGCAACGGGACGAGACCAGGCGAGACTTTTTTGTTATTCTCGTCTCGGTCTCGCCAAAATCAAAAAAATTTAGTCTCGTCTCGGTCTCGCCTAACCAAGTCTTGTCTCGGTCTTGGTTTCTTTCGTGTTTTTTTGGTAATGAAAAGATGTAAGATAAGACGCGTAAAAGGTAGAAAAGAGATAGAAGATAATCAATTTAAATCGGAGCCATCCCTCAATCGATTTTGACAGATCATGGCTTGACAGGTAGGCAACATACTATATTTTGACGCTTGGATAATATTTTTTTCCAAATGTAAGCTAAAAGTCTTAAAGTCACATTTTTTCATAGTGGGAAACAGAGTTTGAAAAATGAGCGATTTCAATTCCAATGACATGCATACATAAATCGTACATATGCTTCTTTGGATTTTTGCAGTGCTATCAGCAGCGTTGTCAATGTCGATGTGAAATCTGCATCTGTTTACTCCATATCAATGTTTACCTTATACAAGTGTTACATTTTGGGCTACCTTGTACGAGAAATTCTCTCATTAAAAAATTATTTTGCAGAAACTCTGCGAATTTGAAAAATTTCTTTCAGTGTATTTGTTCTAGATCGAAAAAAATTAAAGGATATTTAATTGCATTTGATGATTTATTGTGATTATGAGATAGATACGGCTTGAAAAAACGTTATAATACCCATTGTGATAGTCAATTCCCATTATTGACTGGATTCAATCGACCGACACCATGGAAATAGAACTTTCGTCCATTCTTTTTTCATAATAGACTTTAAAAAAAAAAAACTTTCCCATCAATGACACCATCAAATAATGACCAAAAATATTCTTTTCTCTGCCAAATTGACACTGTTGCGCTCAACACGTTTCACTTTCGCATTGGCATCCAGATTTTAGCGTCACACGGATGTGTGGTGGTGCCACGAGTCACCAAAACACGTCACCATTAAATACAAACTTTTAGATGAATTGTATATAGGCAAGGCACAATGTCGGCCTGTCTGTTCTTCTAGCCCGGAGGCAAGTTATCCGGGTGTCATTGTTCAAAATTTGGTTAGATAGAGAAAATTTAAATTATTCCCTCTATCTATATCTTGGAGCATCGCTCGTCGCCCGCCATAGTCGTCGGTCGTCGGCAGAGGTTTTAAGGCAGATGCATGCATGGGTAGACTATATCCTATGACTATGATGTGAATTTCTAAAAGACCACTGAAAATCCATTAGAATGTCCGCTAATGAGGCCATGAAAATAATGACTTTCAGTTGTTGTTGTTGTTTCTCTGACACTCTGAAACTGGAACCGCTCGCTCACTCGCTCATAAACTATCTACAACAATGCAAACTAATTAAAATTGTTTTTGGCGAGATTAAATTGTTTTTGAAGGTTCACAAAATTGTCATTAGAGGATAATAAGTTGGTTTTTGATGGGTATTTTGAACGGAAGGAACTATAAAAGTTTTCTGAAATATGCGAGTTTGGAAAATGGCCATAATGCGAACAAAATACCTATACGTTTGTTGTATACAACATATGGAGGCGTGACACATCTTGGTGTATATTTATACTGAAAACATTATTGGAGAAGGAATGTCTTGTATTTAATGGTTTAAGGAGTGTTTAAATCGCCTCATTTCGCCACAGTTATTAGTGAGCATAAATTAAATTAAGGAATTTAATTTATTTGTTGGTGAATTTTTAGTTCATGAGATATGAAAGGTATACTCCGAATAAAAACTTAAAGTTTCAAAGCTGTTTTTTGTTATTTTAAATTAAAATTTAAAATCGCCTGATTTTCTTCATGTGAAGAAAGGGTATAGTGCCAGAACTTGGCTGGACACTACCCTGCCCAACTAACAATATAATTTGTAGTATAACCACAGAAGGTCTTACGCAAGTCATTTGGGCGCACATTCTACAAGCCATTTAATTGCATATAAACAAATAGCTTGTATATAGCCTGTGACAGCAGGTTATATGGAAAGAAGTAGCTTGTACATAATCTGCATTTGCAGGTTATATGGAAACCAATAGCTTGTAATCATATAGCCTCCGTCTGCAGGATAGTTTTGAGTACGTATTTCATTTCACATCTTATTCTTTAAATGCGATTTGCGGCCAAACTAAGCTTTCTAGAGGCATCGAATTCACCCTTTTTCTCTTATAGCTTGTATAATATGGCTATGTGCAAGCTACTTTGCTTTAGCTTGCATAAGATGGCTATATACAAGCTATTGATTTTTGCGCTTTATATCAATAAAATGTTTTATTTGCATTAGGAATCCTTATACAAGCTATATACAAGATAAAGCCTCGGAAATTCTCAAAGTGGGACCTACTGCAAACTAAGTTGTTAGTAGGGTGACGCAATTGAACGTTCGCTTTTCGTTGCGGCCTAATTGTTTTATGGGGAAAAGAGCCGCAAATCCACACTGTGAGTTTAATCAGTATGACAGAAAATATCTTGCACTTAAAGACATCGTAGAGAGACTTCTGTCATTGTTGTTGCGCGCAGGTCAAATGTTCTCCATTGCTTAAGAGGCTTTCCGCTACATTGGACCTTCTGTTTCCCCTGATAACCCAAGGTAGGAACATATGTTTATTCAATAACCAAATTACTTTTTTACGGATGTTCAAAAATAGCAGAAGAGGAGGGGACAGTTCCTCATCTTATATGTCCTGCTCTATCCTTAAGTTATAGGCTCCATTTATGAGATTTCTACTACATATATCCTAGTAATCTAGCTAGCACGACCTTTTAAGAATTTGGATCAGACAAACAATACTACTTATTTTCTATTCGTCAGGGGATTTTTAAGTTAGTGTGTGACCTACTCCTATTCAAATTATCTCCTGCCGTCTTGTACAAAATTTAAAAAAATCTGAATGCCTTTCTGCATCCTTTAAATAGATGAGGCTGTCTTCATTTCGTCAAAGGACTTTTTTTAGATTTTATTTAAAGCTCAAAATAACTTTTCAAGATTGCTTCATATTCCTTCAAATCTATGGACTTTCAAATGCAACACAACAACAACCATTTCCTATACTTAAAGTTGTTAACAATAATATGTTCATGCATGCATAAAGAACTTCCACTTTTATTTGTGGTAATATCTATTCATACCCTCCTAGTTTGCTAACAGTCAGATTTGCTTGAATTTTAAGGGTTTTTCAAGGCTCCTCAAGCACATCTTCGTATAGAAATGAAAAACTAATTTTCTTCATCCAAATTACCCTATGATGCCAAGGTCTTTTTTCAATTACCCGTCCCTTTTCCAAATACAAACAGAAACAGTTTCTTCTCAAGGTATAGCTAAAGCCATCATCTACCTTCATCTTGACCTCCTTTCCATAAGAAAGACTTCTTTGAAAGCTTATAACTTCTTCACAAATTATGTAATGTGGATTCATCTATACTAAATGTATACCTAATATATAATATAAATCCTTGTATTTTTTTCCAAACGAATCTAGTCAAAGATTATTTTATTATTTTTCATGTATACGTCTAGTATATGTATTCATGTTTTTTTTCCAATTATCACTCACTAAGATATTTCCTACTTAATACACTTGTATACACGTAATTTATATTAGTTTATCCAAATGAACATCCATTCTGGAGGATAAAACAATTGAAATAAAAATGAAGAACACAAAACCTTGACCTCAGGGTGGCCATCACAGATGATTCCTTTCATATACATATTTCCATGCTCATAAAATTATAACGAAATGACGCTATTGTTCGGCAAACTATGTGCTTTTCAATGAAAAACTCAATTAAAAACTTTTACTTCCAGGCATTTACCGAAATTAAATCCGTTTAAGGTTGGATTATTAGTTTTGTGCCAAGTCCAGATAGATGATAATATATCACATACACACACATGCACAGAATATTAATTCTGTTGCAAGCACTCTCTCACATAATGCGCTGATTACTGTAGGTGTAGTATATGGGATGGTGAAGATGCCACAGCTGGGTAATTCTCATTCTTCGCCAAAATGGGCAAACTTTCATAAAATACCCATCGAAAAAAAAAACTAAGCTGCCTTGCCAAATTAGAAATAATAACATTTACTGACACACAAAAGGATTCCATTGAAATTAAAATATTATGTATATTGACCCCGGGTTTTTATTTTTGAAAGAAAAGGAAAGTTTATTAATATAATCAAATATCAAGGGTTAATTTAAAAGAAACATTTTAAGTGCCAGAAATTCATCAAGATACAAAATGTTTCGTCATTAAAATATTCCGCTTGAACTTCCATCATACAACAACATCAAAACAAAATATGGCTTTTTTTGGGAAAAAAAATATCAAAAAGATTGTCCTCCCACAGTTTGTATTTTGTTGTTCGCGCTAGCCTTGAATTTCCTTTAAATTTATAATAAAGCCAACAAAGTATATTTTATATCTTTGTGCAAAACCTTAATGATGAAGACAAAAAAAAGGTCATAAATTATTATGCTGGCCCTTAGCTAAATGTCATTTAATTTAAAACAAATTCACGGTTATTATTGTCCACCACCATAAAGAACAACACAGAACCATCAGGGTCACTGTCATAAATTAAGTCTAAAGCTAACCTTTACCTTCTCTACCAGCGGAGGAGCATTAAAAAAATTAACTTTCCGTATATAGGTATTGCTCCCACTTTAACTCTTGTTGGTCTTTAAGACTGCTGTTACAATTATTAAAATTAATTGCGCTATCAACAGGTGCTCTTTATATTTATATAGTATATAGTAGGTATGTGTATTTTTTTTGTACAACATCGTAGACAGGTTAAGGTTTTGTAAAAGTAAGGCGACGAACGATTGAGGAAGGGAGCAAAAAAGGACATTTTTATAAGAAAGGGAAACAAACCCTAGAGTAGGCATATTTTTTTTTTTTTGTAATTAAGTCATTAAGATGGAATTTTTTTTAATATAAAAATTAACATGTTTGTTTTGGCCATGTGCAAGTTAGGAATCCTGAGAATTCTGAGACGTGGCATTTTCGCAGTTCACACCAGGATTCAATTAGATAGATTTATTTAGAATTAAGTGTTAAATAGTTGATTAGTTTTTAAACACACTACTGCTGGTATTGGTATGGAGTCATAAGTGGATATGAATTAATAGTACTTTGGGGTTGTTGCACTGCTACCTTGAAATCTATTGTCCCCATGCCTAGAACTGGATGAGAATAGCTCATTTTACAGCTCTTTCTCCAAATCCCGGTTGAGCCCCTAAATGTAGGAACCAGTATGAAATATAACACTGGTATAGTTTGTAAGTTTAAAGTTTTAATTCAATAGAAATTTAATTATTTTAGGTATAAAAATTGCAATAAAATGTAAGGTTAAATGAAATTAGCAACCGAATGACAACTGTTTTTACAAAAGCAACCGAATGAACTGAACTGATGTTATTATGTACCTATATGTATTCATCGAAATTATGTATATCTACTTTTAATTATAATAATATGTGCGTAAACGGGTATAATATCTACTGCTGGATTAGGGTGACCATCACCAAAATTTATACCCCTCATGAATTTGAGTATGAGTGAAATTCAACAACTTTTTTAAAATGTGTGTAGTACGAAACAACAAGTCTAGGAGACCTTAACAATTGTTTTGGCTTCATTCAACAAGTGGGAAAATTCACTATTTCACCGTTCCTATAACTGGAAACAACAGGAGTTAAAAACAGAAAATAAACTTGTTATTAGTTGATAAATTTCAACTGACGGTTTCGGACTAGTTGAAGTCAACAAGTTAGAAACAAACACTTGCATTAAGTGTTCGGGCGGGTTTTGAGAATTTATTTAGTGGCCCAGGGTTTTGTGAAAAAAATGTTTTTTTTTTTATTTTGAATCGGAATGTGATAGTCAGAACGAAGGACAGGCAAAAGTGTACAAGAAGATAATCAACTTTGAAATCGAACCCATATGTTAATTGAAAAAATAATTTCGTGTACCCGTAGAAATTTTTGACTATCTTAGTCTCCCACAAATTACGTTCCCCAACTAATAATATTAAAGCAGAAAATATTGATAGCCTTACAGTGGTTTGGAACTGGATCTAAATACCATGTTATAGGAGATGTGCACAGATAGTCTAGTCACATTGGCAATAAATGAAATTGAATTTCAAAGACAAGTATCTTGGCCTGAAACTGAAAGACTTTAACTGACCATACAAGACTTTTTTGGAAAAGTAGTGTTACTTATTCAACTGATTCAACAAGTGAAGAGACATTTTTTCTATTTACAATTATTATGGTTTTTATTGTGTTACAGAAATGATTTTCACGTAGGTTGAGTTCCTTATACACAATCAGCTTGATCAACTTATTTGTGAAGTTAATTCCCAGGTACTTCGTTGAAGATCTAACTGCTACCTCTGCTTTTTCGGGCAGCTTGGCTTTGATATTGTTCCAGAGCATTGCAACATCTCTTCTTCTTCCTAACGTAGTTACTGGCGTCATTTGGAAGCAATTGAGTTCGGTCTTGTCACTATTAATCTTAAGTCGCAGCTTGAGATAGTACTCCTATATGCGTTTCATGTGCTCCTGCATTCTTCTAGCAGCAATTTCTGGTGAAGAAGAGGATGTGTAACTGGTGGAGTCGTCTGCGTAAACTTTGTCTTTGTTCAAGGTGAGTTGGCTGGTTGACCGGCGTTATAGATATTGAACAGTAGGGGTCCGAGTTTGGATCCTTGTGGTACTCCATCGTTTATTCACTTCGTGGATGAATTCTGTTTTTCTACATGCACATACAAAAAGTCTATAGGTTAGAAAATGTTTGATACGTCTTACCAAGTGCATTGGAAGCCTAAGTTCCGAAAGTTTGAATACCAATTAGTCCCTTAATTTAAACGATGTCAAAAACCTTTTCAATGTCCAAGAAGTACTCTATGGTCGTTTCCTTTTTGTTCAGTCCTCGTGTAACGAAACAGTGGAGTCCCAGCCGTGCTTATTCCGAAAGCCGTACAATAACTCTGGTAAGGCATATCGTTCTCTGCAAAATACGTTAAGTTGTTTTTTAGAATTAGTACTTCAAGCACTTTGCTCATACATCAGACCAGAGAAATTGGCCGATATCGTTCATCTTTTGAGCGGTTTGTCTTCTTCGAAATGGGTATAGTTTTTTTTCTGTTCTCCATGCCGCAGGAAAGTATAGCTGCTGTTCAGGCAGTTGTTGAAGATTATTGTCAGGAACAGACCAGTAAGTTTTCGTAGTTAGAAATCCCGTCTCTACTTGCTGACTTTTTAGAGTTTCCGCGGTAATGATGATGTTGGCTATTCTTCTGGAGAACTTAAATCATTAGTCAGTAGCGGCTCTGGCTAAGGATTTGCCGAGGTTGATTTACTGAATATGAACTATAAGGTCGATGAATAAAAAAATCATTATTTCAGCTGATTTTCGGAAATGCTGTTCTCCTAATACCAATACCACCTGGTGGGTGTTAAGTGGGACAGAGCTTCCAAGATAGAGGTCAAACACTTGGACCCAGCGAAAAGCCCACACAGGTACTAATAATTTAAAAAAAGGTGTTTAAATGGTAAACTGGTAAAATGACGGTATTTTCCAATGTTTTACAGGTAAACAATTATGTGTTTTTGAAATATTGATACATATTTCGAAAACTGCCAACTTATCTTTTTTTGAAAGTCCATTTTTGTTACCATTTGCAGGATGATATAACAAGTTCAATCCATTCACTGAACCACCAGCTTCTGAATAGTACTCCTAATTCTTAGCAATATACGTCAGAGCCTACTACTTTCTCTTCAAATTACGTATCCCCGCCTCACTGTAACATAATCCTAAGGAAGTTATTTTAAAGACTTTTTCCTATTTTCGTGATTAGATCTATTTTTTAAAGTATAAATAGATTCTCTTGTTATTTTCGTTCAAAACTGCTCAATTTTTATAAATTCAATCACTCACCGAGAGAAATGAAACCTAATGATCTCGCTCATTTTTCTTTTCTTAGATCTGTATATTCGCCTACCTTTTCACTGTATCAAATGTTGAAGTTAAAAAAAAAATCTTCGTTTCTAAGGCAATCAGAGAAAAGAGAGATACCTTTGTATAAACAAAGTCTAATGCTTCCCCGCATACAAAACCAAACAAATATATAGGTGAATCGAAGACTGAAGGTGTAGAGAAGACACCTAGCTATTTGAAATCCAAGACCTGTCTGTCAGTTTTCGTTTCGCTGTAGCTTTTTCTCACAAATTGCCATTACATCCGTTTCCGGTGTGCCAACAGCAGTCGTTACAGAATGCGTAATGTCACAATTTGATGGATTATTGACGACTTCTTAATGTATCTATCATCATCAGGGTAAATAACGTGTGAACTTTTACGTCTTCCTCCGAAACGCAAATGTCGAAGGTATATATATATTTTTTTTTCAACACCAGAGATGGATTGGATATTGGGTGTTGCTGTATAAGAAATGACAGAGGTATCATTATTTTTTTTTCGGTAAGGCTCAAATATATACATATCTACATGTTCCGGACGTATTTATAAGATACTTTTTTAAAAAGTCTGAAATGGATATCATGTTGATTTGTTTTTAATGCTACAGGGTTATAATATATATATCTATGTATATCTAGCACCATTGCTATATATATTTATATGCTAAAACATCATATCGCAACCAAATAACATTAAGTATGCGTCGGTGTACCTACTCATTTGTAGAATAATATTGTAGCTTTATGGGAAATATCAATCAAATTTTGAAATCACATTCCGTAAATTTTGCAAACAAAATTTCACGTTTCAATTAACGCCTGGGGCCAAACAGATGACCGAGGGCATATCATTTGCCAATAATTATAGAGAGAAAGAGGTAGGTATGAGCTTAAAAGGGGTTTGATTTTAATATAGAATATGAATTGTTTCACTCTACACTATTCAATGATCTATAGTTGAATTTTCTCAATTTTCAATATGTCTACACTTAGAAAATATTATTGTTTTAATTATAACTGTGTATAAGTTTACTTTTTAACTGAACCAATTTCGACCAAACTTCAAAGAAAAATGTTGTTCAAATAAATTAGATCGTTTGCTAAGGAATATATCAGTTATATCGAATACTTATACCATTTGTAAAACTCTCCACTTTTTGTTTGGTTCGCCTTATCTGCAGGTTCTTCTGTTGATTGTACACATTTTTTAAATCTTTATAATCTGCGAATATTTGCCACAAACGTGCAAACTCATGGCTCTAGTGGTAAGCCTTTCAACTAATCTATTTCTTGTTCTTGTTTCTTCTACTTTATAATACTCATG
Source organism: Philhelius pedissequus (assembly GCA_910595825.1). Classification (NCBI taxonomy): domain Eukaryota; kingdom Metazoa; phylum Arthropoda; class Insecta; order Diptera; family Syrphidae; genus Philhelius; species Philhelius pedissequus. Next base: position 242,660,398 of record OU343161.1, on the reverse strand, counting down.
CGTCACGCCAAATGTATACTTCATTTTTGTAGAAAATTTGACAGTTCGATGAAGCTTAGGATTATCGAACACATATATAATTTATGGCCCCTTTTTTTGAATCGTGACGTTAGAAAAGTTCGCTTAGGCAAGAGGTGCAATTTATAGAAAAATTGACTTAAGGAGAAGCAAATAAATAAAAACATGGATAACGCTAACTTGGCCATGTTATACAAACAATTTTTTACAGATTGTCCTACCATTTTTTTCCAAAATTTTGAATTCGAAAATTAATGTTTCAAAAACGTTTTACTAGAACAACTTTACTAAAATAGAAAATAAATGGAGAGATTTCGGGGTTTGCAAAAAGATTTAACTTGGCCATGTATGTAAGTGTTGCCGTGTTTATTTTTTTGTTAATTTTTATTATATTTCTTAATTTTTTAAAGAATTTTTTAGAAACTGTTTTTATTCAATTTGTCCGCTTTTTGTTAATTTTATTTAGTTTGTTTAAAAGTCTACGATTTGGTAACAGTATTTTAAAGCTCGTTTTCTATAACTATACTTAATTTTAACTCTAAATGCTTAAAAATATATATAAATAAAATTCACAAATCGATCCCACGTACTTGCTCTTATGTTCAATCACATCTTAAGCTCACGATTTTTTAGTAGAAACAGATAAATATATTTACAGTATTTATTACTTAATTTTTTATATACAAAATCACTTAAATTTTTTTCTAAGAAAATTTTTAGTATGACAATTTTAAGTTGAGTTTTCAAACAAAATAATTATTAAATTTTGTATAATTATAATTATTAAAATCTTGGTATGCAGTATTATTTAGAATACGAAGGATCTCCTATATAAAATTTTTTATCGAAAGCCATGAGGCCGTTTATGGGAAAGTAGAAAATCAAAATAAAAGGCTTCCGGAAATTACGCCAGAGGAAATTGCGCCAGAATTTTTTTTTTTGAAAAAATTACAGGATATTTTTTCTAGTTTAAAATTGGAAAAAAAAAGGATTTTTTCTAGAAAATAAGCCAGAAATATTGGACATTATGCCAGATAGTTGTGGAAAAGAGCCTGAAAGCAAAATAGAAATTAAGCCAGGAAATTTGTATATTCTGGCCTAATTTCCCAATAATGTTTTGGAAGAAAGGCCATACAATGATTTAAGGTTTTTTCAAACAAGAAGAAGGGGGTGTGTTGCGCGCCCGGTCGGGCGGGGCCACTTGGCATATTGTGAAATCTTTATTGAAAACATAAAATAGATTTCAAATGTAAACAATCCATTTTAAGAGGCCAGAAGAAAATGAGGGCTTGTGTGAAGTGTTTTTTTGCAATTAGGTCCACAGCCTACAAAGAGCTCAGCGCGTAAGGAGGGGCGTGCTGCCCCCTGCAACACCCCTGCTTGGCCCAATATAGGATTTGAGGTGGGTACAAGTTTGGGTATATGCACATTTTTTTGGAGCTTTCAAAAAAGAAATCTTCACATTTTTTTTTCTAGAAAAAAGGCCAGTATTTTGTATGAAAAATTTTCTGGCGTGAGCAACTTTTTTGGTGTTCTCTATCATCGTAATGTCAAGTTTCATTCAAATCTCACGTTCGATTTGCACTATAGTACCGATATCATAAGTAAAAACGAATATAACGACTCTAAATTCAAGCGTTTCTATTTTGCCACTATTTTATTTGTAAGCATATTTTCTCTAAGTGTAGAAACTCACTCATAATATGTCAATCGGTTTCAGGGTAAATATTGCAAGACCACGATTTATGTAGTTGTTGATGAAAATTTGAATGGTTCGGTTGCTTGGACACCGTGTGCAATCTGTGAAACTGTAAATTCATTGAATTTTAATTATAATAATTCAACACCAAATACAAATAAGGACACATATTATTTCCGTTTAATAAATTTGTCATTAGATTCAAATATAGCAAATCAAACAACAAAAATATGGAAATTCTAAATTCTTTTAAAAATAAAGTTTAGGAAGGATTTTAAAGAGTAAATATTTATGTATAATGAAATATTTTCAAAAATGTTCAAACAAGAAATATTTTTTGGTCTTTTGTATTGTAAAATCAATCTCAGCGTGATATAAGTAAGCAGGGTGTCGTGCTGTTGTCAATCTCAATAAACAGCGTTCCCATCTTTTCTAAATCAAAACATTAACCTTCGTGAACTTTTCAAAAAATTGCTTACAAAGAATCTCTTTATAATCCTTGATCACAATATAAAACTCCTTCTCCGTGCAGAAACAAATGAAAAACCAAAAGGAAAATGCCATTGCGCTCGCTAGTAGCAGCCAACGCCATGACAATAAGTTTCATACCCAAAAAGTATATGTATATTTTAAGATGATATTTTCTTTATATTTTTTGGTACTTTTATTTTTTTCCTTTCCCGCTAACGAACTGCAATATATTACAAACGCCCATCCTTGGCTATGGTGTTTCCAATGGTTATATTCTCACATTGAAAATGGAAACAAAGGCAACCGAAACCGATTTGAAGACAATGCGGGGGTGCCAAGATAAAAAAGTCCTTTGCTGGGAAAGAGTTGCTGCAAATCGACGAATTTACATTTCCATTTCCTTTGTTCTTTCAATCGGTTCTTCTATACTTTTTTTTCTATTTGAAGACGAATATTATTTTTCTTGTTTCGTGATATAGAAAACAAGCTGTTATATAAGATATTTTGAACAAAGATGTCTTAAGGAAGGTGTTGGCATATTCTTCCAAACCATACCTACGAGTACCTAGCCTTAAGCTGAACATGATTGGATTTCCCAAAAAGAGTTCTGATCTGAGTGTACAACAATCTTTAAATTCTGAAAGGGTAAATAATTGTTTTTTTTTTTTAGTTTCAGATCCATGATGAAGTTTGAACACATTAATTTGTGATCGATTCATCGAAATTGTATTGAAATTAAAGTGTTAGAAAATATATTTTTTCGATTGAAAACTTTTTCCGTTCCTTGGGGTAGAACAAATTGTTGTTTATAGTGTTTTTAATAGAAGATCCTTTTTTTTATTTTTGAAGCTCATACAAGGCTTTTCAATTCGGAGAACGGATCAGAGCTCAAGGGTTATTTTCAGAAATTAGTCAGTCTCTTATTGAACGTCAATGGTAATTATAAAAAAGAGTTTGGTCTCAATTCCACAAACGTATGTTTAAATAAATTATGTCATCACACCTTGTCATGATCGAGCTCATCAAAGCGAAACTCATATGATACCACCTCATCATACCAAAAACTCATCATAGCAACAACTCATCATGGAGACACGTCATCAAAGGGACAACTCATCATAGCATAAACTCATCATACTGTATGATAATACATAAAACATACTTGCCATTCCGCAAATTTGAAATTCAACTCGTCCGCAGATCGCAAAATTTATTAATATTGGTACAACACAAGTTTTCAGTGCTACTTGAATCTTTGTATTGTTCATTGTCGTTTGGCATTTCTCAGAAAAGTGGTCGTTAACTACCGAGATCACCGATTGTAGGCTCAAGGTTTAGTTGAATAATCAATATCATGTAATTTGGGTGTGCGAAGCAAGGCTTGGTTGTGCTAAAAAAAAATTGACTTACAGTCTAAAAAAACAGCATATGAATTTGACAAATTTTGGATTTCAGGAAATCTTTGTGCAAATCAGAATACTTACTGCAGTTGAACAGGCTCAACTGAGAAATAATAACCGAACCCCCAAGTGAAAATGCCATTACGCCCAAAATTGTCTTTTTTAACAATTCTGAAAAAAATGAAATAAAAAATTCAATTTACCAATATTTGTTCAAGTACATCACAGTGCAATCTGATATAACTGTTTCCAAGAAATAATTCTCAGAAACGAACAACATTCCTTGCCTGGCTCTGTTTTTGGGACTTTTGTTTTCATTTATTGAGATTTTTATTTCCAACAGTTTTTCGTTAGGATGCCTTTTTCTTCTTCATTTGGGCTCTAAACTCTTCCACTTATCTGCTTCACACTAGTGATCAGCCCGCGGGGTACGCTTCATTGACCGTAGAAAGTGTCAGCAAGACTCCCGGTTCTTCGGATTTCTCCTTTGAACATGGTAATACCAACTGAGCTGGTTGTGCTCTATTTTTTGCAAGATGGTATTTTTGAAGTGAAGGCTTCCACGGATCTTATTACATCTAATTCGATCAAGCTCCTGCCATCATACGAATCATCTTCATCTCAGCTGCCATCAACTTACTCTCATACTTTTTGTACATTGTCCAACATTGTGAACAGTATGTGAGTGCTGGACGAAAAACCGCAGTGTAGAGTCTTCCCTTTATCTTACGGGACATTGTTCGGTCATAGAAAATATAGGATTTTTCACGCCATTTCATCCACCCTACGCTTATTCGATTATTGATGTCATCATCACAAGCTGCTTTACTATTGATAATATATCCCAGATATTTTAACTTTTCACACCTGGGAAGCACATTTCCCTTCAAAGAAATGTGTGGAACACGCATGTTCGGTTCAGCAAATGGGCAGCACGCAAGTATTCAGTCTTTTTCGGACTGATGCGGTACCCACTTCCTTCCAAAACTTCCTACCCAAACGTCAAGTGCTCGTTGCAGGATCCTCGCCTATAATGCCTCCATCGTCAGTAAAGAATAACTAATGAACAGTATTCGGTACTTTACCTTCGAGCAGGTTGTCAGGTACCAGGACTGTAATAAAAAGCAAAGGACTTAAGACGCTTATTTGGTGTACACCTACTGGGAACTTCAATTCTTCGGTGGATCCAGTTGGACATCTAACCCTCGTCACTGCTTCTTTGTACATAGCAATCAGCATACGCTCGTAGGCTTCCCCGACACTCCTCTATACTCTTTGTCTGAGGTCTACCCATATCAGATATCGTTGTTGCCGATCGAATGCTTTTTCTAATTTAACCAGCACAACATGCAAATCCACCAAGGAATCACGTGCTTTTCTATTAGGGTCCTTATACTTTGGATTGCATCTGTGGTTTACTTACCCGCATTGGTCATCATAGCCTTATTATTTTCCGCAGTCGGCTAACCAATATACGCTCAACGATTTTAAAGTTGATCGAACGGTAATTATCACAGCTTCGCGTATCTCTCTTTTCTCTGTATATTGGTTTTTGGAGTTCTTAACTGCTTTACTAACTTTTCGACTGTGATGTCGGGTAATTCCCTTAAGTTAATTTCAGCTGTCGGAAAATGCTTTCGAGGAAACTGTTCGTATCACAGTATTGTCGCCACCAGTGAAGAATTTTGTCGTCATCCGCAAGAAGATGTCCTTGAGCATTATTAATGAATTTGGGCGTAGGAATCTCCTGAGCATTTCTCCTTCTTTGGGCGGCTATTTTGAAGATGAAATTTTTTTATCGTATTTCTTGAATCAGCAGCTGGGGCAGACATTTCCTCCAGCTCCCTATACATTCCCTATATGCTCTTTGCTTGGAGTTTTGCCCACTACAATTTTTTAAATTATTTTGTGAAATGGATTTCTAAACAACTTCTATTCTTTCGATATTTTGATCCCATTGTGCAAAATTTCTTTGATTTCCTTAAGTAAGAAATTCAACAGAAATCCGATGGAAAAGGACTTAATTGGTCATGGTCATACAATGGACACGAGAAAAAGGCGGAATATACATTTTCAAAATGCTAAAGGAGTCAACAAATCGGTTTATTAATTTTTCTCCATTTTACTGGATTCACAAGACCTGTTTGTTGTACCAAGCATTTGATTCGACTGCAATCTTAACAGTACATATTTGTATATTAGAATATAATGTTGTTAAGGAAAAACCTATTTCTATATTTGAAGCACAATCTAGTTACAGTTTTACCGGTATTTGTTTGCTACTTGTGCGTCGTTTTACTTTAGCTTAGTATTCTAGGGTTTTGAAAAAGTCGCGCAATTTCTTCTATGGTTGGAAAACTATTATTACTTTTCATTTGGTAATTGTCTCCTAACTATATGCTTTACAGAAATAATAACAAAATCGCCACAATTTTTTGCTTGACTAGATCTACTACCTACATCTAATTACGTCTGCTTCCATTTCAACCCGCCGATCATCACCAAATTAAGAGCAAAACACCCTACAAGTTCCTACATATAAGGATTTAATAACCCCAAATTGAGTCGTTACCACTTAACCAAACCTATCGAAGAACTATTTGAAAACAGAAAATCCCGTATTTGGAATTCATCTTGAAGTTAACATACCTAGTCGCAAAATGGCCCTAGAAAAATAAAACTACATAATAAAATTATACTAAGTGCAGCTTTTATATGCCTGCGAGAAATTTCTCACTATCCTTGTATGTACAACAAAAAATATCCTTTCACTGTTGATTTAATATGTTCCTTCCTTCAAAATTGGGTTCGGTTGTTCTTAAAACATCTTTCAACTCCAATAGCTTTTCAAACCAAATTTCAACTTGACTGTAGATAGAAGGGAAATGTACCAATACCAGTGCCAGTGTACAAATAACCACTTTTCCTAACTTGTTCTGTTCATCCTTTTGAATTCCCAGATATATAAGTATATATATATATATATATTATTTTCTGCTTCTTCACTAAATCAAATCTCTCGTTAGCACCTGTTCTTCGTTGGTAAAGTGCATTTTTATTAGCTGGGAACAATTGGACAGACAAGAGATTTTTTCCAGTGATATTCAAATTTGGAATCCGTGAATACCTGGTTAGCTTCTTCGTACATATGTACATCACCAGCTTATCCTTTGCTTCATTCAACTACATAATACTCCCAAAAATACAAAAAAAAACCCAGCTGCAGAATAAAACGAACCAAAAAAGAAAAATGTTTTCCTTTTTCTCACATCCTCAATGAAAAGTCTAATTTTTTTCGCGCTGGCTAGCAGTGTGCGGAAAACTGGGAATTTATAAGAAAAAAATTTTCCTTTGACTTCATTCATGCATGAACAACTGAAGCTGAATTTTTACTGTTCAATAGAATTTTTGTATTTTCTTTTGACCTTTTCTCATTTTTTTTGTGTCTTGTTTTTCTTATAAAAAAACTTAGATAGGAAATTCAAATTCAGTCGTTTTCTTACAAAAATACAGCTTGAAGTTGTTTAGTTGCTTGAAGCTTCCTAATTTTTTTTGTTTTTTTTTCTGATTTGTATTTGTATGTCCTTTTTTTCTTCTCTCAGTAGAAAAGATACACAGAAAGGAGCAAATATTATATACTCTTGCCTATACAATGAAAGTTGTTCTCTGAGTGCCTGTTTCTTATTTTCGTCACAAAAACTGAACATTGTAGATACTTTTTAAAATTCTTCTCGGGAAAAACTTACGTTCGGAGGAAAGTTTTTTTATTTTTTTGATTTGCTTTTAAAACAAAATGGAAAAGTTTTGTCCTTTTTTAAGCACTTTATAGTTTTTGCAATGAGAGCAAGAAATAAAGTAAGTGAGATACTATTTTTCTTTGGTTTGAGTGAGGGGGGAACAGTTTTTTTTTGTTTGTGAAAAGGCTTAAGGCGTCTGGAGCTGATTTTGTGACAATTTGAATTCAAAAAGACGTGTTTGAGCCGAGGTTAGAAACGTGATGTTTTAACGTTCAGAATTTTAAAAATAGTTTAAGGTAGAAGTTCTTATTTTTGAAAATGAACCGTTTACGGTAAAATGCCAAAAAATCCAATAATCCAATCCGATTGGGTACCTATACAATTGTCCTTGATACATCTCCATTGGGTCTAAAATTATCATGACTTTTTAGATGTTGTGCTTGGGATTTAGGGACCAGGTCACACTCTTAATATTATTTCTTCAATTTGACAGAAATTAACCTTAACTTTTTTTTTATCATATTTTGTTATTGAAGTGTGGGAAAGGGAATTGTATGGATGTGTGTTTTGTATTGATAGTTAAGTCATATATGAATATTGTGTTGTAATATTCAAAGTACGGTCTTTCTAGTCATATAGTAGATAAAACACACACGCCTGTGGGTAATAGTTTAATATTATGCGTGTCAAAAGTGTGTCAACAATGACACATTACTGGCGTAACTTTGTCATTGCCTTCGGTATAATTTTGTACCACAGAGTACTCATACAGAGAAGTATAAAAAGAGTGAGGGAGATTTTGCTGTTAGGCTTATAGTATCTTGGTTAGAAACAGAAAGTTAAACATGAATTCAGTTTGTTGTTGAGGTCGATTTATGAAGATGTAGCATGTAGATGTAATGCAAAGTTTTGTGTGCCGTGGTTGTTGTCTCGTTGTGCGTCTTCTGTTTTAAGAAGATGACGACGACGAGACAAATTAAAATATGTCTTATATAATTATATGATGGTGAACTATTAGACTAGAGTCAAGAGACAACTTATTACATACAGTTAAGTTGCAAAGTCAATGATCTGTCAATTTTAGAATTTAAAAGTTTGAATACTAATAATTCTGAAAACGACAAAATGATTTTTGTTGCAAGCCAGCGTAGCTATTTTTGAGTGTTTGGTATCTAGTGCTAGAAGGTAATTATTTAAGTGACGAAGTTCTCCGATTTGCAAAAAATTGCGTGTTGGTAAAAAAAAAATTACATTTTTTGAGTGATATCTTTTTAAATACATTAAGGGTATTCATGAAACCGCGTAAACTTTCCCACATCGTAAGGTGGAAAAGTTTACCATGCACATTTCATGAACGCACTTTGAAAATCAACGTGCGCAAATGTGGTAAATGATTATTTTGTCTTCCTGTACTTTAACTTGACTTATAACAAAGTTTTATTACTCTCATTTAAAATGTCTGCCAAAAATAATAAGAGGAAGATAGATAGTTATACCAAGATTATGACACATAAAACGTCAAAATTAAACGTTTAAAGTTTTTCACATTTACAAAACTCAAATGGTAAACTTTCCCACACAAAATTATGCGAAAAAGTTTACCATTTTTTGTTAAAGTTTTTCCATACAAATTTTGGCAGCTCATTTACCACATTTACCACGTTTACCGCGCTTACGCGGTTTCATGAATACGCTTATTACATTACATATTATACTATTCCGTAGATAAATCTACGAAGTAGAAACACAGAAGCACTAGAGACACGAGAAAATTTACTTTACACATTACATACATTAATACAATAGAGACAGACATAGAAAGAAAGAAACAACAACAGAAGAAACAAATTGGTATCAACAGCAAATGGTTGGTTTACGACGGTCCCCCATCGAAGAACCATCGCTGATCGATGGGAAGATTTAGAGTAATTGTAAGCAAATTGTTTTTGTGAATTTAATATCTTGCAAGAATATGCGTATTTTTATTTGAATACAATGAAAATGTCAATGACATTTGCTTTATTTGGTAAATGTTGACGAGTCAAATTTAAGACAAAAAAAAACTAATTTTTTCCCGAAAATTTAAAGTTTTGCCCCAATGTGGATCAATCGCCTTAAAATGAAGACAATGCAAAACAAACAGGAATTTGGATAATAATGATAAACGGTAAACTTTCTATTAGGCGGAGTCTAATTTCCCCAAGTATGGCATTTAATTTTGTAAACTCCACTCTAGCAGTGGTATTTTACTTCCCCTTCTCCATGATTGCGTGGTGGATGGCGTGGTTAATATTTTCCACAAAAATTAGTTCCTAAGAAATTGCACATTTGACCAGACGCGCTGATGTGAAGTAGAAGTGGCGAGCAGCGACTTTTTTAAATCGATGACGATAAACGAACGAACAAAAGAAGGATGAAACAAGATCAATAGCTCGCATACACAATGTGGAGAAATATTGGGTAAGAATAAGCAAAACACCGAAATAAGCAGGATAACTAACCTATCCTAGATTTGTGTTGCTAAGTAAGTGTTTTTATCTTTTTGTTTTGTGATATAAAAAAACAAAAGCTTAAACAGTGTGCTGGTTGATCTCAAATTTACATAAGTAGATTGGTAAGTAAAGAATTTTATTTTTTTAATTCTTGTTTTGGAGATCATTAAAAATTTCGAGCCAACAATTTTACTAACTTACTAATTATTATAAATTAATTTTGTCTTCGAGAAAAGGGGTGATTTTTTTCGAACCATGTTCGAAGTAAAACGAATCAAACATGCGAAAGCAGTAGGTTTGGATTTTTATGTTTGAACTTTCGTAAAATTTACTCATACATTGTTGGTGCCTATACCTACCTATCTAACCACACCTACACAAGCTGATATTAATGAGCCAAATTTCAATTTCTGCGTGTAGTTAAATTTTTGTTTGGGGTAAGAGGAGCAAGTTGGTACCTATGTTTCTTTTCCTTTGTTTGCAAAATTAACTGGCACACTTGCTTAAACAAAATTGATCATCAAACGAGAGCATAAATTGCATCTCTTTCACACAAACAGTCAGAACAAAGCAATGAAATAGAAAACAGAAATAACTAGTGTTACCAGATTGGTCGAAAGAAAACTATTCAGGATTCATGTTGTTCAATTAAAATTTATTTATTTTTTAGAAAATTAGAATGTTAATCAAATTTTAAAAAATGAAAACATAATTTGCTGTGTTTCTTTACTATTTATACTAATCTTGTTTTTTTTTATTAAGTAAATTACCCTTATTTTATTTATTTTAGATAATGCCTAAGATTGACATAATTTGTTATTGACGAATCTCGTATTCATTGAAATTACCTTTAGGATGCAATACAAGACATTGAATGTATTTCAAATCTGATATTCATAATTGCTGGTGTGACCCAGGGCTTCGTATTGTCACCATCACTCTTTCTGTTTTTTAACGATCTGCAACTTCTAATCCATTATATTGTTTTACCGACGATACAGTACTCTCAGATTTTCATATTCCTAATTCTCATACAACTGATCTTGTTGCAACTTTTCTAGGAAACTTAAAATTTTGCATATAGATACCGGCTTCTATTAGAAGTATACAACTATTTTTATCAGTAGAAGCAAAGTATCTGGGTTAGATTTTGGATAATAATGCAGTATCCTAACAAACTAGAAAGAGTCAAAAAGGCAGTACGAGTATGCAATAAATAGATATATACTAAGCGAGGTCCTACCTAAGGTAAATCTGCCAACACTATTGTCTTCCAGGCTATTAGAATCTTTCAGGTAAAAACAAAGCTGACGAACTCCCTAGGGATTCTAGATATAAAATTGAACTGGAGTCAGACTAATAGCTGGACAAATAGCACAAAAGGACATGCACAGATTCTTTAGAAACATCTGGGTGATAGTATTATTATAAAATTATAAACTCCATTCTAGACTGCCTTTCCAAGCAGATAAAAATGGACGAACAACCAACCCTACACCAGTGAATCAGCGATGGCAATCTATACTGATGGCCCCAAAATGGTTGCTATTTGAATCCAACATACAGACATTTTGTTTGTTAACAAAACCATTTATCAAAAAATCCTAATTTCAATTTTTTACCACTTATCTTTATAAAAAAATATTTTTTTTTCGTCTTGACGTGTTGTCCAATTGTGTAACTTGCCATGATGACTTGGGATAAGAAAAGATATTTGAAAGACTCCAACAAAACAGCTAGTACGCCCACAAACTATCTACATACATCGACCCATCCCTATTGGAAAATCCTTTACCTGCCATACCAACCTAAAAAATCCACCCCCAAAAAAACTTCGGGTATAATTCACTCTTTTCATTTACCAGTCTTGCATTTCAGATATTATGCATTATGCAGTGACTATCTGGAAAAAAGCTACCAATGATAACTGTAAATTTATTTAATTTTGTAAATGCAGTGACTTTGTGTTTGAAAATTCCACGGAAAAGAAAAATACACAAACATTGTTCCCAATTTCCAGCAAAATATTTCTACACGAAAAATCTCCAAATGTATATGTACTCGTATGTATTTAAACTACACAAATTCCCAATAGACGCAGCAGTAGCATCAGAGGTAAAGGTATATGTAGTACAGATGACTGATCCGCTTCAGTAACCTGCTTTTGTTGAAAAAATATTCTTCTAAGCAAAATTGCAAGGCAAAAGTATTTGCCTAACTTGCATAGGTTGGTTTCTCTGCAAAGCAAATATATATCTACATAAATATACATATGTATATATATAATGCAAGAGGAGTAACAAACAAATGTACATTATTTGCTGACCTCCACTCGGTATGGTGCGGTCCCAGTAGTAATCCATCCGTTTTGCCAGGTTTCAGGAACCCATAGTGCTAGTGCCAGTGCCAGTGCATAAAACAAAACTAGAAAATTATCCTTGCAACAAATTAAATGTACATCTTCTTTTGACGGGAACTGCTGCATTTGGCTCTCCCTGGTGTATTCCCAGTTCCGACATCATACACATATTTGAGCTTTCTTCTTTTTTTTTTTGTTGTTTATAGCTACAGAGTAGTTACATATATATATTTCACTCGTACAGCAGTTTTCTATCTGTGGTGCTTTTGCATATGTATATTTGCATCTGTGCGTTTAGGGACCGTGTTGTGGTGGAATCGTGGAATTGCAGTACCTATGTTATAGGTACCAAGTCGTAATATTTTTTTTCCCACCAACTCCCAGCTGGCCGTGGATGTTCAAATGGTCGCAAAAATTATCTAGGTGAGATATCTTCCATCTACCTAGAATTACACTCTGCTGCATGTGCTTTGGGATACATTGTATTTCTTTTTGCGATGTCTAGGATTCTAAATTGAACTTCCAAAACCTGTGACAGAAGAAAAGTCGAATTTAAAAGAAATTTCCAGATTGAGTACTTTGTGATCAAAATTGATCAGAATGCCTAATTTTCTGTAGTCCAGATGGCGCACTAGGGGAATGTCAATGCATTTCAATAAACTGTCACCAAACTGCGACCACTTCTTGTGTCAAGTTAACACTATACCACTTCAAAATTATTAACAAAGTCTTATTGAATGAACTGTCGTAATTTTTTTTACGACAAGCTTACGACAATTAATCCAGAAGAAGTTTCTTTAGAATTTTAAAGTGGTAGTGCTCAAATTTTTCTTATCTGCCATTTGTTGATAGTTTTCTTGGTTGTACTCGATTTTCACGCGTATTAGTGTGATCCGCCAACAACAAATTTGAGATTTCACAGCTGAAATTTTCCCCGAAACAAATCTGTAGCTCCGGGATTGCATCTAACAATAATCGATGCAAAAAAATTGACATTTCAGTACGAATCCGGAACGTCCTAAAAAGCCCCAAGCTATGATTTTTGCTATGATCTAAAAAACAGTTTCAAACTTTCAATCATATTAATTGTGACGGATGATCAAATTTTTTTTGGTTTGTCTATTCTCATTTAGTAAAAATAAACAAGCTCCACAATTTTAAGGGGCATTACAATTTGGAGCAGGTTTGAAATTTCAAAAGGACTTTTTATTTCGAAATCTTCATTACCACATAGTGCCTGCCAGATTTTTGAAGAATTCAATCTTTTATGAATGCAATCGTTACACATGAAAGTTGGTTAAAATATTTCATTCGTGACTTCACTTCCATCTCCCTTTTATTTTACAGCAATCAATTGATTGCAATCTTTTTAAAATTTGTTTACGTTCGTTGCATTCATTAGCGCATTCATTCATTCAAATTACGATAAGTAGGGCATGTACCTATACAGAAGATGAGGAATAGATTCCACCTCGTCTTCGTCTATGAAGCTTCTGCAAAAATAAATTTACTTAAGGATATCAAGCACTTGGAGCATTTCAGATCAAGTTACTTGACAAAGTGACAAAACAGCTCATGAAGAAAATAAGCTTTATGACATACACTTTCTAGTAAGTTTTTTTCAGTCGGTAAGACTTAGGCCCGTTTGCTGATACGAATCATAAATATTTATGTTCAACTTTAAACGCTTAAGGGCTACTTTTTCCTCTGCGTAAACTGTCACATAAGTTCTTAAGTAGAACTTAAATGTTAAAGTTGTATATCAGCAAACGGGACTGAATGAATTTTACAACAAATTATTATTATTTTTCCTGCTTTCCTTTGAGAATTTCCTATACATCTTTCAAGTTTCATATCTACCGTTTCAAAATATTGATAGTTTTAAAAAAAAAAAAATTCAAGTCCCTATGCAAGTGACGTTGAGTGTACATAGAACCATGTTAAGAAAAATATACATAACTATACTTGCAGTATGACATCCCGCTAACAGAACACAGGTGTAGAACTTAATTTTGTTTTCTGCCAAGTACAGAGATGTTTCCACTACTTGTTATATTTTATCCACTTTTGCAGCACACGGTCTATATATAGAAGGAAGAAAAAGAATAAGGAAGTTCACGGAAGTTGTCGTTTGGAACAATATAGGATATAGCAGTCCTAACAAGCGGCAGGTGGAATTGATCCTAGAATTAATTAATTTAAGCACAACACGAGACCAACATAGGATTTTTCTTTATTTATTTTGAACACATTTAGTATGACAATAATGTTTATTCCTTCATATACAATTTTTCCATTATAATTTTTTGAAGTGAAATACTCGTATCTAAAATCTTATTGACAAACAAATCCATAAATCAAATAACCACTTATCAAATGGAATGAGAATCCATATACATAGGTATGCATGTTTATGTGCAGGAATAGACAAATTCCTTATATATACCAAAATCTATAATTATATCTTCTCAATTATTTGATAAATATTATTTTGACCCAGATTATAACTTGGATAACTTCAATCAATAACTCTCATTCTCAAAATTATGATTTTGCTTCCAACAATTCCAAACAAATCAAATTACCAAAATACACTAATTGCCAATTTATATTCGGTTAATTAATCAATTCAATCGTCGTCGTTGTCGTCGTCGTTTATGGTTCTATTTGGTGCCAGTCTGGCAGTCTTGTACCGCACAATCATAACAAAATGGAAAAATCATTTTCTTTTTTTTTTGACGTTGCGATTTATTTAGAGCTTAAGTAAAGACTGGAAGAGTTGTGCAATTACAGCAGTTAGAACAGGGTGGTCTTCAGGGAAAGCGTACCTACATATTTTATTAAATAAACAATCAAATCTGGAATTAAGTTTGCAATTATATGAAGCTAGGTATTTTTTAAGGGTTCATGCAAAGACTGGATGACTGGATGAAATGAAAGAAGGATTAAAAAAAACATTTCACGTAACATTCTGAAAACAACCTTTCCCATTTTGGTGTTTAAATCAAGCTTAGTGCAGTCTTCGTGATAATTCCATGCCTTATAGTTGGAAGAAAGAAGATAAAATCTACTCGTATTTTAAGTCAGCTGTGATAGTGGTCAAGATGTTTGAAATAGTATTTTAGTTGGCTTTTCTGCTCCCATACAGAAGTTTTTTGAGCTTTTTCTTGCGGAAACTGTCAAATAAGTGATTATGTGAAATTTAAATACCTAAGTTCTGTATCAGGAAATTGGTCCTTTATTAAAGTAATAATTTCAAATTAAATAATCGTAATAATTTTAGAATTTTGTAGAAGGAACGTGAAGTGACAATCTATGCTTGACTGACTGACAGAACGAGCATAATTATTCTTGTTTGACATCGAGCGTGAAGTCCATAATTACCGTCGCTAATATTTGAGCAGCTACTACCAGAACGTTTATTTCCCGGTAACTTTCCAAATTCTACAGATTACCTTGTTTCATTCTCCAGCGTACCAAGAACCAAACTTGTGAGAAATCCCTAATGCCCTTGAATGCCACAGGATATATTAAATGCTATGTGTGTGTGTGATCGGTTTTACCCTAGATGGAAAAGGTTTGAATCTACGGAAATGCTCGCAGATTTTAAAATAGCAAGAAACACTGTTTCTGCCAAAATAAAAACAGAAAACTAGTCTAGGTTCCTAGCTGCTGTGCCAGGGTTCGGTAAAAAGTTTGTAACGGTTAATGATGACACAAATATTGAGGAACTAAATAAACACTTTATATACCATTCGTCTGTTTTACTGAGTGGGTCTTCTGTCCAACTAAAACGAAACAGTTCAGGCGATGCTTTTTAACTATGTAGTGTTCAATGCAGACTATTATTCTACGGTGGGAAATGGTCTTTTTTTCAATGAAATCCAAATGTATGGGACTGGATAAAATTCATACAGACTTAAAATTCCTTCTCTATTAATTCTCCAACATATCACATATATTTTCAGCGAAATCCTTACGACTTCAACTTTCCCCACTGAATGGAAAAATGCAAAAATAATTCCACAACACTAAATTCTTTCCTATCTTACTATTCCTTCTAATTAGTGCCATGCAATTCAGGTTGCATCTAAAGGACATAAGGTCTTACAGGTATATTGTACATAGTTAAAACAAATAAAAAAAATACCCTTTCTCTCAAAGGATTTTGAATCTGTTGTAAGTAAACAAATAAAGGCTCGAATTGACTAACCTCATAGATCAGAAACAGTCGGGTCTTACAACAAAACATAACTGCGTTTACGGACTTATTGAAAGTTACTGATGATCTACGTCTTGCTCTGGATGAAAAAAGTGATCTCTTATCAACCTCTTAGACTTCTTAAAAGCATTCGATTCGGTTGAATCTGACATTATCTGCAACAAATTGGCTACACAATTCACCTTTTCAAATCAATCCATCAATTTTATTCACAGTTGTCTAAACATCCGTTTTCAAGCTGTTTCACATCGTAGAAAATTATTATCCTTCGTTCCTCTAAAAATAGGTGTGCCACAAGGATCTATTCTTGGCCCTTTGCTGTTTTCCCTTTTAATTAATGATTTGCTAAAGGTTTTTAAATTTAAATTTTGCAACCATCATATATCTACCCAGATGACGTACAGCTATATTTGAGTTCTTACCCTGATTTCATTGACGATGCTGTAAGAAAACTGAACGCTCGATAATTTGCGATCAGTTATAAGATAGTCGAGTCAAAATAGGTTGTTTTTAAACCGCGATAAAACCAAATGTATTCCCATTGGTAGGTACCTGCTAAGCCCTGATGAGTTTCCACCATTTTTTTTAATTCTCGTATCAAAATGGTCAATAAAATAAATGATTTGGGAGTAGTGTTCAACAGCGGTCTAACTTGGGCTGATCACATATAAATGCATTTTGTGCCAAGACTTATGTCTCGCTAAGATCTTTATCAATTTCTCGTGACTTTATTTATCCATGAAAAAGTTTGATTATAGCTATAATAAGGTATGAATGTGAAATAACTGCTGATCTTTAGTCTTGTTCTTTTATAAGATACAAAACTCAAGATCGGGCAA
The DNA here is from genome assembly GCA_910595825.1 of Philhelius pedissequus. Lineage (NCBI taxonomy): Eukaryota > Metazoa > Arthropoda > Insecta > Diptera > Syrphidae > Philhelius > Philhelius pedissequus. The sequence goes on along the minus strand of OU343161.1, from coordinate 242,643,161 downwards.
ATAACTCAGAGAATTTTTTGGGGAAAAATACAGAACAATTATTTTTTGTTAAAAATGTATTTTGTATTGCCATTTAAAACAAAATGGAACAAATCATTTCAATTATTTCAGTTCCAATTTCTCTAGATCTACTGACAGAATTGTGGTCGAAAACTTTTTTCCGTGTGCATTTCAAAAATGAAAACTTGGTGGCGGACTAGTAGTGAGTATTGTCACTAAATGAGATAATTTTCCTGTTTGTTATAAACCACCATCCGGAAAAAAAATATTCGCTTTCATACTGTTTCAGGTTTTCCTGATGAGTTTTTCAGATCCATATAACTGGCCCCAACGCGCATAGAATTTTCAAGACTTAGTTCTTCTTGAGAAAACTGTCTTACCAGCGCGTATTAAATTTTTGTTATCGATAGGTCTTTGTGGAAATGACAAAGTTTTTCTGTAATAACTTCGCTGATTCCTTATATCGCTCTTGAAGTGCAATTCTCTCCAGGCTTGGAAAAAAGACACAACTATTGTTTAGTGTTTCTGCTGAGCCAAATGTCGCATTCTTATATAAACGGTTATATATTTTCAGGTAAAATTTGGGTTTCTTACGATAAAAATGGTAGTTAGAGTTGTTGTATATTTCTAGAAGGTTTTTAAGGTGCGAAACTTTTAAAAAGGTCTGTAAATTTGACCTCTCTTCTATTCAGCTTTTTAAAATCGGAGAATGAGTTTCCAGTAACATCATTTGGCTTTGAAACATTTCCACTGTTGTGTATACCAAAGCTTAAAACCAATCGTAAAGAGCTTCTTCGCTGCAATCCGACATCAGGCTGGAATCGTCGAAATTAATATAAATCCTCTTTACATGAGAAACGGGTTCCAGTTTCCATATGAAATGAGCATTGCTCAAATTTTGATCATACTTACGTAGTGTTATTGTTATAACGCAACAGGATTGAAGGGGTCTGAAAAATCATTAGTTTCTTTTTAATTATGTTCTGTAAGATCTTAGATAGCTTTGGTGACGAAACGAACAATTAGTACTAGGAAGTAAGAACCCTTGCTGTCAAATGTAACACCCAATAGTTCATTGGTTGAATTTTTTAAGAATTAACCCTGTACCAATAAACACAATAAAAAGCAATGGCCCAATTTATCTACCTTGAGGAACACGTATACGTATATTCATCAATAATCAATTTTTACCTTTTAAACTCTACCACTTAATATTATGCATGTCACAGCCTTCAAGTGCATATAGAAATACCTATGACATAGCATACTGAGTGGAAAACTTTATTAAAATCATGGTAAATATATCATATAATTGACTTTGATTTTCAATAATTGTGTCACCCACAAATTAAGAATAATTCTTTAAATTAGTGATAGCTGACTTTTTCGGAATAAAAACATGTTAGACACATTATTGAATTCGTTTGGATGACAATGACAAATTGAAAATAATTAGCAGAATATATTTTTAGGACTAGCTTTGTCAGATATATCATCTACGCCAGGGTCTGGATTTGATTTGTAACCTAGTAATCTTTGATTAAACATGTTTCTCAAAATTAAACTCCAAAACACAATTTATCAATTAACTGATTAATGGTAATTATAAAGCTCAATGAAATTGGCCTTTGCGAAGTTTAAAAGCAATTCTTGGTTCTTAATATTAGGACATGTTTTGTACGTTATTAGATGTTGGGCACTTTTGTTAAAATAAATGAAGTGAAAAAATTAGCTGCATTTTTGTTTTGTATCAATTCTTATTGGTATAACAACTGGTATAAATGGTATAAAAAAAACAGTTTGACCTGCTCTGTCATTTAAATGAAGGTAGAAATATCCGAATAGTATTTGTTTTCGGAACTGTTTGACAGTTGTTTATTATACCATTCAGACATTCTAGTCTAAAAGTGGTATAAAATTCAGAAAATCAGTTAATTTGTAATCCAAAATTCCTTTAGAAGCCTATTTTTTGTATTTTCTGTAATGGAAAATACATAGTATACCCATAATTTTGTCTTCAAGTAATTCCTATACATTTATGGGTACAACTAAGCCAAAAAAAACACCCTGTTTGACTTTTGCAAATAGAGTTAAAACTATTTCATTTCACTGATGTGTTGTCCTGGGCGTTGTTCTGGAAGTCTTTTTTTTCCATCCGTCACAATTAGAGGGCACAAACAGATATAGATAAACCCATGTGCTTCCGGGGTTAAATGTCTAGGGAAGGAAAATGGTACACACAGTGACAATAAGGCTTACGTGTGGGTAATGTGAAAACTTTTGTAGGGAAAACTTTTTCATTATCAAAATTCAAACTGAATCACGTCGTCGTCGTGAGAGTAAAGAGACCTAGCTAGATATTTGCTTTAGGTACTTCATCTTTTCAGAAAAGATAGTTTTTTTTTTGGATTTGTTTGTTATACCAAAATAGTTCTATATGCCTTTTGGAGATTTTTTTTATTTATATTTTGCGGTCAGGGGTTGAAATGGCAGATATGTAATTGCCTGAGTGATATTTGTAGTTTGGACCGAAAGGAAGTAATAAATTTGTGTACTATGGTTAATTGCTTTTGTGTTGTCATTGTTACTTGAAACTCTCTAACTTCCACAAAAAGGGATACAGTTTCTTTTTTTTTTGTTGGCTTGTTCTTGATGGTTGTTGAACATTGGGGTTCTCAGCACAAGTTTGTACATAGAATATGAAGCTAGAAATAATTAGGTGCTTTTATAATAGTTCTCTGTTTGAATTTCCAGAACTCGCTATAAAACTCTTCATCTTTGTTTTTTTGTTGAATAAACAAACAAACGCCCTTGTGCCGTCAAATCACCATCAAGCAAGAGAAGAGAAATGCACCAGATGCATCATCATCATCAGCAACATCACCTAAAATCACTTTCCTCCTTGAATATTTTCACTGGCGCGTAATTAAATCTCACACCAGCCGTGGCAGTGTAGTATTCTTCCACAAGGATCTCTCTCGCTCATTATAAGCATTAACGCTCATGAAAATTCAGCGAAAAATTAAAATGAAAAAAAAATAGTAAAAAAAAAATTAAATAAAACTATATAAATGGAAAAATGTAAAAACCCCAAAAATGTAGAATTATGCCCTTAATTACTATTATCAGATGGCTTAGCCCATATTTTCCTCGCCCGTCCATTACTTGCATTTATATCTCGTTGAATTTACAAAAACAAAAAAAAACTTTTAAAAGAAAAATAACTGGAACATCACTGATTAAATGCGCAGTGTTGAATTTAATTAAAAATGTTGAGTTGGATTTTATGTTTTTTTTTTTATATTCCTTGTCATTTCTCTATTCAAGCTCTTCATCTGCAGTCAAAGTGATGAGTGAACAAAAAGGCTTACAAGGAAATGTGTTAAAACCACACCGCACGGTAGCATGGGTCATTTATTTTATTACATTTTTTTTTTGGTTTTTCACATTTTTATCCAACAATTTCTTTACTATAGTTTGCATAGTCTAGAGGCTGGAACTTTAGGTATATAAAATGTTGGTGTTTTTTTTTGCTGCCATCATGGTCAACTTTAAAAACGATGACGTAAGAAAAAACGAAATTCGTCAATACGATTTAATTTTATAGGTTTTCTTGCCTTGCAGGTACACATTTTTTTTTCAATTGCTGTGAGACAAAAGTGGTAGGTGTTTTACAGTCCGAAAGCTAGGGAAAAGTTTTGAGTTTTGATAAAGCAGTCATCCAACGCAAGAAAATCATAGAGTCTGAACCGATCGTATAAAGAACCGAACGCATTCTAAAAAAGGCAAGAAAATGGCTGCTCTTTTAAAGGCAGGCTTCGCAAAAAATATCGAAGAAATTTAACCAACTTACCGAAGGATACGAAAAATAATAGAAGTACACACAATATTTACAGCAGGTAGCAATAGGACAAGATGAGAGCCCATTTCCACTATAGAAATAGTAGGCTTAGTTGTAAAACATTGCAAGTATCAAATAATCAACCAAGTGTGGGCGGAAAGAACAATACTAGTTCTGTCTGCTGAACACCACCATAAAATCATTCATCATTCATCATCGTATGCAAGTTTCTTGATTGACATATTGAATGATTAAATATTAACCAAAATTGTCCCTAATGAGTGCATTGTCACAATCAACATATCATGGAACACACCAACAAATTTCTTGGCAAGATACACCATCTCTTCCTCATGACGTCAAAGGCTTACGGGGCTGAACTCATCCAGCTGCCTGCTAGAAAACAGCTACTGTTTCGCTAAGAACATGTTCTTTCATGTGATTGCTTCAATTTACTCCTGGAGCAACTACCACGAAGCCCATTCATTTCGGAGAAGCTACAATCTTCAATATCTATGGCTTTCGATCAATACTGTACTGACAGCATTCACTAATAAAATGCCGTATTAGTATTCAACAGATCCAAGACCGTTGGCATTTTTGTAATTTTAAGGAAATCAACTAAATCTTATTTGTAAATTTGACATCTGGCAAGCATACGCTTATTTTTATTTAAACGCAATTAAAATGATAAGGATATTTATTTTGTGATTAATGTTAAATTTATCTTAAAATGTTGATTCAAATTTAAGACAAAAAAAACTTTAATAATTTTCCCGAAAATTTAAAGTTTGGCCCCACTGTGGACAATCGACTTAGTGATGACCATGGAAAACAAACTCAGAGGAATTTCCAAAATTAATGATAAACGGTAAAGTTCTAGTAGGCGGAGTCTCATTTCTCCTAATTTATAATTTCTGAGTTCCTAAGAAATCGTATATTCACCACGCGCTCATGTAAAGTAGAAATAACTAGATGAGACTTTAACTTTTTATTGGAATGCGCCTACATCGATGACGATAAAAGAACAAGGAAAGGAAGAATGAAACAAACTGAATAACTTGCATGCACATGTAGAGAAATATTGAGAAAGAATACGCAAAACACAGGGTGACCAGCCTATTGAAGATTAGATTAGTGTTTATTTCTTTTTGTTTTGGGATATAAAAAAACAAAGGCATAAACAGTGTGGTGGTTGATCCCAAATTAAAATTGGTAGGTAGGTATGTCAAGAATATATTTTTTTAAATTATTGTTATGGAGATCAATTTCGACTTAGCCAAATGATGGAAGTTAAACGAATCACCCAGGCGCTCATACGAAAACAATAGGTTGGGATTTTTATGTTTGAACTTTCGTAAATTTTACTAAATTTTGTTTGTATGTATAATAGGTAGGTATTTATCATTTTATAAAAAGTCAAAAAAAAAAAATAGAACGCAACTCAGTAGTTATAGGTACTTGTGATGGAAATGGGACTTCTTTGGCATTTTAAATTGAAATATAAATATGCATAATATTTACATATATCGCTCCGAATTCATTTGAAACTTGATACATTCTAAAAGACATGTTTTCTCCAAGCCATTTTGCTTCGTTAGACATGAAATTTTTCATAGTCTTATTGACTCTTAACTGTAATCTTAATATGCTTATATGATTATCAGCACAAAGAGATTTGGTTCTTAAAAAAGTTTCGAAGGCTTCAAGTTTTTCGTTTTTTTTTGTCTTTCCTTTTGTTTGAAAACAAATATGAACGAATGTTTTCATTTAACAAGTCACCCTGTTTCACGAAACTTCTTAAAATGCAAAAAAAGGAGACCTACTTTTTTATTTTATTTTTTGGTCACCATTGTTAAAATTTATTTTAGCAGAAAGAATATTTCTAAAAAACCAATCAAAGTTTATAAATTCATACAAAATATTTGAGGCACATATTTAGCACTTCTGCTTTAAGGGTCATATTCCTGAAGCATATGATTTAGACCTGCTAAATATTTGCTTCAAAATACACACCTTCACCAATCTTAACAATATCACTTTGACATTTTTTAAGCATATATTTCAAAAAATTTATTTAAATTAAAAAATAGTTATTTTCTCCCGTTTTTTCGTTCTTTCACATCATCTTCTACGACTTTCATAGCGTAGTGAACTTAGCATAGGTGAACAACCAAGAAAAACTTACATATCCTAATCCAAAGTCAGTGATTAGAAGACAAAGACGAGTTTATAGAAGACTGTTTCGAAAGAAAAATTCTTCAGCCAGACATGCGTAATTAAGAATTAGTCTTAATTTATCAGAAATGGTAGGACATTATTCAATTCAACTTACAAAATATTTTCTTAGTTAACAGTCTCGTCCTAGCAGTCCAGCAGCCTTTCCGCAAAAATTAAATCTTCGCTTAGGGCTATATTGCTTTTCAATAACCAAGAATTACATTTCTCAATGTCGTCCCAAGGGCATTTTATTTGTTGAGCCTTTTCTCCAACAACTTTGTATATTCAACCCATCGACATATTGCCTACCTTGTTTTTAATTTTGATCGGATGGGTATATGGAATCCATTCCATTTCATTTGTAAATTTTCATTATTAAAGTCTCAAAACTACCATTACTGCTTAAATCCAAATCTTTTCTGTATACATTAATAACGAACGATTCAATCTTGCTCCTTCTATATGTTGTACATAGAAAGATCCTTACGGAGACAAACACAACAACACAATTTATAATAATAATAAAGTTCAATGTCGTTTTTGCTGACATTTACATGAGTCCTGCCTTTTTCCAAGGAGTGATTTTAGTCATCCGTTATTAACATTGACAGGTTACCTTTATGAGGTTCATGTTAATTACTTTCTCAAGTGGATTGTTGTGCTTGCAAATAATATTGGCATTCAGTCTCAAGGACTGCCACAATAACAACAACAACAATGGCGCAGCTATTCATCATCGATAGGTACTTGAATGTCGAAACGAAGAGAATATTATTATGTTGGGTAAAAGATTTTTTTTTCTCCCATTTGATGCTGTGTCTGTTACATCTTGAGAATTGGTTTGATTTATTTAATTTATATTGACATGACAACAAAGTGGAGTCTAAGGCGGAGCCTTCGGTCAGACGTAGGCATATTTTGATTGAATTTCTATATTGAAATGGATCAATGAATATGTTAATTTGAAAGGAATAATAATAATTATTATTATTGATGTCCTTGGCCTTGACCATGAAAATACTTAAGTCGTTCATGTTATCATTTGACTTGTAAAAAAATGGATGAAGCAATAAGATAATTAAATATTTTGCCCACACTTCAGTTGACTAGAGGTCACTATTTTATTTCCACAACGCAATACGAAATCATGTCTTAAATTTACTTAGAAAAAGTGTATGCCCCAAATAACATTTCACCTTCGATAGGTTTAGCTACGATAAGATCTTACCGAAACTTTATAGAAGCTGAAATGTTACTAGACTAAGAAACAGTCTTGAGGATTTTAAATTTTGCATTTTTTAACAAAGAACATTTATTTTTACAGTTGTATTTTTTAGTTTCTACCTTTTGACACGACTTTAAAATTATTTACAATCACATTATAGCGTAAATTCTTTTCTGAGACCTTCAAAATGGGAGTTCTTTCTTTCGACTCACTTTAAAGAACAAGCGATTGCAGAAATAGTTATTATGAATAACAGTTATCATGGTTACTGTTATTTTAAAGCTACAGTTATTTAATAACTGTTATTTTATCAAAAATATTTAATATTTTTGTGTGAGTAGAAATATAAAAGTTTTTATGGTTTGAGTTAAAATTGTCAAACAACAAAACAGATATGTCTAGGTTAAAGGTGGTATAGGCAAATATGTATAATGAAATATTTATAGCTTTGTTTCTTCATTAAGGATTATGTCATCTTCAACAAAATCCCATTAAACCATTTTCTAAGTTCACATCAAAGAAAACATCAACAACAAAAGTGATTTTAAAATTGCAAGAAAATTCCGGACTAGACATTAACAATAGAGAGGGGTTACTTCTTACTCAATTTATTACTTGAAAAGCAATTTCTCTCTTTCTCCCTCTCTTGAAAATAAAATATCATAGAAAATAATTTATTAAAAAAATCTCCTGAAGGAATTTAAGTTTGAACACAAGGATTTCGTTGAAATTTAAAAAAAATGTATTTGTATAGTTAAGGAGGTTGCTTAAGACATTTATTAAATTCCTTAAGAAAAAGGATTCGGCAACATAACTTCCTTTTTCAAAAGACAAAAAGGCAATACAACCCATTTCATGGATCAGCATTTTTAATTTTGTATCAATAAGATTTTGTGTTATACAGATTTTAAAATCATATCAGGTTAGTGCCCACACGTCCATTTCTTGAAATATCAGAGGTTATATTTGTCAACTTTAGCCCTTAATATTTTGGTCTTTCCCTTCATAACTTGTAGGGTCGTTTGACGGTTGATAAAAATAAGATATATGAAAGAAATCACACACCAAAATCTAGCGGGGAACAGGCTGGACACTCCAAATCAGCACTTATAAAACTTCGCAAATAGGATTTGTGACAAAGTTAAATCTAAGAGCAGCTCTTGAAGGCCTATAATATCAATTCATTGCATTGCATTGTTGGATTCGAGCTTTTGAATTCTTTTCCCTCACTTACATAAGTATTTTACCCCTCCTTGCGGCATAGGGCATCAATTACCGCTACACGCCATCTTGTTCTGTTTCTGGAAATGAGTTTGAGCTCTCCCCAACTTTTTACAAGCTTCTGAGATTCCTTCTTGGCTGTTCTATGCTAAGTTTTTCCTGGCCCCTAGGTCTTCTGCTACATTCAGCAAAATAATCCCACTTCATCGCCTGTCTTGTGAAATAGTCACCGTGCCGTAGGGTGTGACCAATCCACTTCCACAATATCGGCAGGAATTTGCCCAGTTATCCGATGGAGTTCTTGGTTGGAGATGGTATTCGGCCAGAAAATCCTAAGGATGTTACGGAGACATCTATCCACAAAAGTTTACAGCCGCGGTCACTTGTTGCTTAACCAGTTGACAACTTCATCTGTACCACCTTCATCTTTTGAGACCAAACAACCTGCTGTTGTGTATGTTGAAGATATTCGTTTTCCCGTTATTGATCCTCAGCGCAACATTGTTCCCTTCAATTTCCAGGTTACTCACCATGAGAGCAAGCAAATATCGTCCTCTTGGTCAAGATTTTGTAGAAAAGAAAACATAGTCCATCGAATTCCTCGTGCTTGTTCGGCTAGGGCTGCTTGGAGGACATCACAAAGAACCACCAGGAATTACAAAGATGGTAGTCGAACTCTACTATTAATTTTATTTTTCCGTTCTGCAAGACTTGGCAACTACCACTCTCGCCGGTAAGCTTGATAATGGCGATAAGCTTCCCGGGTATACCTCCCCTGCGTTAGGCTAACCAAATAAAATCTCGGTACAGGCTATTCAAATACTTTTGAAAATCGATAAAGGGAAGATGAAGATGGGAACGGAACTCCGCCCATTTTTGATTATGATCATTAAGATATAATATGATCTATGTAGGAAGTACCCGCTCAAAATCCCGTTAACTCTTTATCGAGAGTACAATCCCTCTGTTCATTGATTCGTTCCAAAATTATTTCCGCCATCATCTTAGCCACCGCAGGGAAGACACACATCCCTCTCCAGATGCCGCCAAGCATAATATTTCCCTTTTTTGGTAATTTGACGGGATGATCGTCACTCATCAGAATTTCTTTCGTCCTCCGATGTCTGTGCTGTTAAGGGATGTGGCATTTTCGCTGATGTTTATGGCCTAAGCCTACGGTTTTGTTGTTTTTTTAAGGGATTTGATAGCAGATGTTATCTAGGCTAAACTGGAAGGGCACTGGGCAGGTGTGAATAAGGGAACTTGTTTCTGTGAATCGCTTATTGTAGTTAGGCGCCTATACACTAACACCATCATTGTCTAGATGGTTAAGAACAGTGGATAAGTGTTTCGTTCACGTTCTGAGCTGATCGTCATCAGGGATATGGAGGTTATGCAATCAAATAAGGCTGTACTGCAAAAGAGGTTCCGAGAACGAAAAAGTCTAATTATTGATCCAACCTATGCTTTCAAATTATTTCAACCCTGCTAGACGATTTTTTAGATGTGATATATATCTGAAACCTTTGTTGTTGTTAACATATTGGGAGTTATCGTGAAAAAAATTTCCTTAGAAATGTTTCTCCAATTCGAAACTTGGAAACGTGAATGATCCTCAAAAGTTTCCCTTGGAATTTATTGGTATCGGGATTAAGCTTTCCCAGGGAATTTATCTGTCATTTCATAAGATTTTTTGTTCTAGGAAAATTTATTCCGTGGGAGATTCATGATAGCAGGAAACATTTGGAGGAAATAAAATATTCCGTCGGAAACGAAATTCCCTGGGAGATTTCCGAAAGGGCCCATTGATTGGAAGATGTCATGTTATTTTGGACAATGGATACTGCCAACTGTTTTGTCAATATTTCTCTTTGTTATGTAATAATGCATTTAACAGTACATAAGCCTTACTTCATTCTTCACGCTCCGGACGTGATTTCCGCTGATCTTCTTCCAATACCGGTTGAAGATGGACAAAGTATAAAACTTAGTATTCAAGAGACAAGAAATTAGGTATTATAGTTCAAAAATTATATTGAAGTAAATTTTTGTTTCGTCCTTTTTGCGGTATACTAGTCTTTAGGTACATTCGCCTAAGTCGAACAAAAAATAACCATTTCGTCGAAGACTTTTGTGAGGAACTTAGCAAATAATAACGAGTTTAACCTCGAATACCACTTAAAATATCATTAAACCTTAAAAAAGAGCCGACGCAGATACAGATTTTGTTTACAAAACAAAAACAAAAAAAGAAACGTTTTGTTCTTAAATTTTATTATATTCTTAGCCTTTATTTAGATATGTATGTCTGTGTAGCTGTGCCAACTCTCAATTAAACTCTCCTCAAAAAAAATGTTGCAAAGTGACTGAAGGACACAATGTTAAATGAACTGATGATTTTTCCGATTATTTGAATGTTGTAGCTATTAGCCCGACGAGGCGTAACAGCGAAAGTTCTTTTGTGTTACGAAAATTGGAAGAAAAATATTGAAACTTTTCACAAACCTATACACCTACACACGTTTCTTCTTTTGGCAATGCAAAATCTTAAGCATAAAGAAATCCGACTTATATATAAACATACATACATAAACCTTCCTCATCATTTCGAAAGCGGTAGACTGTAATACAACAAGGATTGCTGGGACCCAAACGATTGAAGTGGTTTCAAAACTTTGTGCGTTGTCGATGACGATGTCGACATCGACGAAGACGACTAGAATGACGACGACGACGACGACAACGATGACTAGGAAGATGGTTGTGTTTCAGGAATATCATGTTGTGTTGCCAAATTTGTTTGAAATTAATGAACCGTTAAACGAATAAAATTGATGGTAAATGGATAGAACATCATCATTGAATCGGAATGGTTGAAAGAGTTGCGGAGCATCTACTTTATTCTTTTTTCTTTTCTTTTTTTTTTAATTTTGCAGAAAAGTTTCTCTTCGAGAAGAAGCAATTTGTGATTTGGGGTTAAATTCGCATGTGGGTCGTTAATGGCATTGTTAGTAGGTGCTTAGCTTTATCTGAGTTAAATGAAGCTGGCACATAAAGGACGATTATGCATTCTTTGCAAATTGAATGTATTTTCTCTGGAATATTATTTAATTCGACAGAAAATCATTTTTAATAACAATTTTTGCAGAAGAAATGCAATAAAAAGTGGATTTATTAAAATCCGCCCACAGACACGCCCTCTTTCATATTATTCGTATTTTGCCGCCATTTCATATTCTTTGAAATCAAACATTCTGCAATTAATCGTTTTATTAAGGTCATTGCATTAAATGTTTACTTTTAATGCAATAACCGGCTCACTGCCACGCCTACTTTTCTGTATATTCTAATATACAGCTATTTTGTTATTATTATAAGAAAATTAATAATTTGTAATTAAACTATAGCTTCGCCGTAAAATACGCCAAGTGCTTTTTTTTGGATCGCTCGTACGACCACGCGCTATTTTCTATCATCTGAGTTGCTTCCTTCGTCCACCCACTTAATCAAATTCTTACTTATAGTCAAATTCTTGGAAAGGTTATTATTGCGATCTACGTATATAGGATTAAAAAGCACACCGAAAGACTACAGGGGCCCAGTCAGTTCTTTAATTATAATATGTATAAGCTTGTACGAAGTATTCGGATCTCAGGCCTAGAAATTCAACAACAACCACAAACCAAATCAGGATTATTTATTTACTGATGATGGTACCAACAAAAGCGGTATGACAGTAAAATTGATCTGAAGATAAGGATAAGGAGAGAAAACTTTTTAGTACCTACAACCGCTAAGTATAATGCCCTTGATAAATCGGTTCAGCCAGATCATCTGACCTTGGAGACATGTTCGGTGGTCATCAGTTATATTAGCTGATTCGGGTGGTCAATAATGTTCCGTACTAGTTTCTTAATTGAAATCATTAGATATTTGTCCAGCGGGATTATTTTCACTTCTGTGTATGTCTACACTCGTTTCGTTCGAAATTCAGCCTGGTAAAAATTTTTAAAACCTTCCTTCTAAATATTTAAGGTTTCTTCATTTCCGTCTTTGAGAATGAGACCGGGAATGAGTAGCAGTGGCCGCAGGAGTTACTTGTAGATCATTATCTTCGTCGGTTACCTTAGTTCTAATCTCCTTCTCATCAACGGGTATAGACATTGGATGGACCAGCTGGCTTTCTTGATCACGCTTCTCATTGAAGTGTCATGTTGTATTTGTTGTTCCGTCAGGGAGTTTCAGGACCAAATTTCTGTAATTGGCTACAGTCCAACTTACCTCTTACAGTTGAAAGCAAACATGTGCCGACTTGGACGTGTTGATTCTTATTCACAACTTTTTGTAGAATTGGAAGTTTCTGTCAATGTGGGCCTCTACTACTTGGACAATCACAAGTGATGACCTAGAAGAGGCCTAGGTAAGCGAGTGATCTGTATTGAGACGGTTCGCGCATCCAATTGGTAAGAATTGGTCAGATTTCATCAAGCTGTAAAAGAACTGGCTTAGTTTTAAACCTTGGGCGATTACTAATTTCGATACTCTTCAGTTTTGATTAACAGTATTATCCAGTTGGACGGAAAATTTTCTAAAAGAAAGAAATGAAAAAGAATTTTTATTACTGGCGGAAGTAGGTGTAGAAGATGAATTTTGTGAAAAAGATCTTGTTTTCAAACGCCGTCAAATTATTTCTCCACATCCAAAAAGCACCTGTCGATGACTTGATGACCTTTGAGAGCAGCGGTGAAATCATGTTGGAACTTTAGTGGCGTTGAGTGATTTCCCCAAAGCCGAACTACATGTTCTGTTCAATTTAGATGGATAGAGAGATTCAATAAGCTTATTTTAAAAGCACACAACGAGGGTTGAGTGAGTGCGTGGAGAAGTCACACAAGCAGCAGTGTGTACTTGGATGTGCATTAGGTAGGTCATGGTGGGATATATGCTGGTTTGAACAAGATTGCAAAAATAATTTGCATGTAACTGAGTGGTTATTTTCAGTGGGAACTTCAGCGACAGGCACCAGTGTGTTTGAAAAAGCTCTCCTATAATAATAGTCAGTACAGGGAAGACAGGGAACTTGCCTCTCACTTAAAGCTCTCATATGGTTTCCGTACTAATCATTATAAATCGCCGCAAATATGAGTGAAATTTGTGTATGAGTTACCATCTGCTTATTTAAAACAATGAACATTTTAAATAAATTAAATAAAAAAACTATTTATCTCTGCCCACACCACCTAGCAAGCAGTAAGCCAATAGGCGCGTTTTTTTTAAGGGTATCCGCGAAAAGCTTAAAGTTTATAAAATATCACTTTACTATTTATTTAACTCAATTTTACTACACTATTTAGCAAAGGCAATATCAATTATTCACTGTTGATAAAACAAACTTTTGTAATGAATATCTAAGTAGGTAATTTGCTTCGATCGTTTCGATACTTTACACAAATAACCTTATCTGCATAAGCACCAAAGCGAAAAAAATTATCTGCATTTTAACGGGCTATTTAGAAATACAATCAAATAAAAAGTTGAAAATCAAAGCGACAACACTTCTCCTCCTCACCTTGCTGAACTTTGTTCTCAAAAGCCTAAAAACAAAAAGCTCTTTGGAAAAAGAACAGTCAGTCAATTTGTATTGGTAACTCTGTTGGAATTTATATTTTTTGCAACTTACACAGCGAAAGTGGAAATGAGTAGATGATCAGTATGCTAATGTGGGGTGTACGAAATTACCCTAACATTATGTTTAAGTTGGTCAGTGGGTAGAATCATTTTCAGTTGTAGTTTTTTTCAATTCAGTATGGTGACAGTATACGCAGGCACCAATGGCTTGAAAAAAGCTCGCCCATAACCCCTGTACTGACTATTTTTGTTGGACAGAGTATACTAGCATTTATATAATACACGATGTCAATATCTCCAATTTTGAAACATTGAAAAACGCATTCTATCGCTTAAGCAAGGTCAGTTAAAATCTAATAAAAATCTTTGATCCGAAAATAGGATTAAGACAAGTTTGATGTACTTGCAGCTAAACAATATTTTAGTATAGTTCCTGCAGTAAAACCTCAAAATTTCTTCTAATAATAATTTTTCATTAAATAGTGACTTTTCCAGCAAAATATCATCATAGTCAACAAAACTATGTATATGCGTTTGAGGTAATAAGGGTCCTTCTCTTATACCTACTACATACATAATCTAGGCTATAATAAATCACACAATGAACTAAGATCAGGACCAAGAATAATTCTTTTTTTTTAAGTAAGAACGTCATCTTTCAAGTCTCATAAGCATATCTTTTATAACATACTAATCATCCCAATCCTGCTTTGTCTCACCGGTGCGGTGGATGCATGAACTTTGTCACATAAAGATAAGGATGCCTTAAGCTGTATTAAGAGCAAATTTATTCGGGTTACATTTGATCCCCCCGTCTGCTTATATTATATGTATACACAAAGCCACATAGACACATATCCCAAATAATAACTCCGATTTACTATCTTATTTTTTCAAGGGCTTACCAACATTTATGACACAATATGTCAGCAAGTTTAATGGAAGTGACAATTCACCTCAGAAACTTATTTTTTGACTTAAAGGCAAAGTATGTCTAAAAGCCAACAAAGAAAACAAAATATTAAGTCCCCAAAAAAACATGAACGTTAAACCGTGACCTTCTCTTTGTCTCGGATTAGGGAAAACCCTTGAGGTTTTTGTTTTAACTTGTTTCTCTGTATTTCCGTCATCAAACCCTGATTGTGTGGTAAAAATCATAGCAGCTACAAATCCAAGTTAAAATTACAACTGTACCTGAACTTCGACCGCAAAACAACCAATTTAAAGCTATCATTAGATTAGTTTTAACTTTGATAATCTCTGGCTAAAGTTAATCCATTCCACAGAAAAAATAAGAAGGAGAAGAAATAGGTATTTCTATACATACCCCCCCTCCGTGTCGGATTGTGTTTTTATACTATACACTATATGAATGTATCTTCTACACGGGGTAAAAAAAAGAGAAACATGGCACTCTCAAAAAACCAAAATGTCAGCACAAAATTCCACAAGCTCATCAAGTTGTCACCTTGTTTAATCCACCTCCCCTTTACAGTAGGTAAGGTACGTATAGGTACCCTTACTAAATTTAAACTCAGCACGACCTTCTTTGTCTGTTTAATTAAACGTTGTAACTATAGTATATAGGTAGCATTCAAAGTTCTCTTACCTTCTGTGTTAGGGTTTCGCTTCTATAACGGTACCATAGCATATCAAACATAATATAACTATACACTGACACCGACAACGACAACCGAACCGAACCGACCCACCCGCAACCAACCATCAGAAATCACACATGCAAGA
The DNA here is from genome assembly GCA_910595825.1 of Philhelius pedissequus. NCBI lineage: Eukaryota > Metazoa > Arthropoda > Insecta > Diptera > Syrphidae > Philhelius > Philhelius pedissequus. Next base: position 242,627,280 of record OU343161.1, on the reverse strand, counting down.
GAGGTATGGAATTACACTTAACCCTATGACCCAGTTTGGCGCCCACAAATATTGTGTAAGCTGGAGAAGACTTAGGGTACTATAGTATACTACTTCCACTTTCGACCTCTCTGTGCTGGCCGTATTGTTTCTAAAGCAACTTTTCAAAGCCGCTATATGCAATTGAGAAAGAGGAAGGCTACACAAAAAAAAATTCTATACCCCTATATCCTGTGAGCGGTATATGGTAACTTATATATCCTGCCCGAGACTGGCATAAGGACGAGTAACCGAGTGAACGAACACCCGACCTTACGACCGACCGACAAACGATTACAAAAAACGAAAATGACGACCGACGAGACGAAGGGAACTTCATTAAATGATTTCCCAGCCTCTGCATACGCTGCGCTGCCCCTTCCCTCCTCACTACTGGCTTCGAGTTTGGGCTCAGGCTAAGACTCGAGTTTTGAAAAGCCCACTCATTACAATTGCAATTTATTTCCAGTGTATTAGGCTTTGTCGCTTGAACTGTGAGAGGGGCTTTCACTGGTACTAGTACGATAGAGGGCGCCACATATCTACCTATCGTATAGGACACAATGACGATCTCGGATAAGCACTTTTGGTTCTTGTGTCAAGGAAACTGTTTCATTTCTATGTCAGCACTGTTTTCAGTGAACCATATTTTTTGTGAGCTCGTTGAATATATAGCTAGGAATAGGAAAGGAACTGTGTGATATAACTGAAGATGATGAGTATTTCCCTTCATTCTTGATGGGATGATGATGATGTAGTTGGTATGGCATGGCGGTGGCGGCGGCGGCTGGCGGAAACATCGGCAATGTGGTAATGACAACGATGATAAAGATGCTGGTGTTAGTGCGTGTATTTGACTTTGCTGAAAGTTTATTTTCCGCCAGCTATATCCTACTCGTAAGTTCGTCCTTGTTAATATGGTGTGTTCCGTGTCATGCACTCTATACTCTCTTGCTTGTTTCAAAATTTAGCTTGAATTATCACATTTTTTTGTTTTGTTTTCCATCTCAGTTCTTAATAATTTTTTTTTTTCTTTTATATTATTTTATATTTTTTTAATGAAAAAGTTTTCTTTTCTTCAACATGCTAGTGAAGAATCTCATTTACAACCCACCGCGCGCCGCCGCCATCATGTTTATGATGAAGGTAACGGCGACGCTTTTGGGTTCGTCCTTGAAGACACAACACATTGGCACGTATACCAGATTACATATACTATATATCTACATTTTAATCTAACATTGATGCTGGCATAGAAATTCTTTTGGGATGATCTCTGACATTCAAGAAAATTATATATATATATGTACGTAAATATGTTGTGGAGGCTTTTTCTTTGATTTGCTGTTGTTCATTGTTTTGAGAAAGTTGAGTGTGGATATAGTGTGAGTGTTGTGTGTAGGAAGATTAACACACGCAATATGCAAATGCAGTTCTGCCTCTTTTCAGAAAGTATAGTATGGTGTGTAGAGAGGCGTCCTTTTGTAACCATATAAAGTGACTAATTAACACGCATCAGAGAAGATTTATGATGTTGCTAACTGGTAAGGATATACAGCTTAAAGAGAATAAATAATTATGGTTAAGATTTTCTAGTACATAATGGGTTTTGGTACTTTGAAAGCTAGTCCTTCAGATTACGACCAGAGCAACAAAAAATGTAAGACACCACAACTCGCTACTTCAGGTTCGCAAATTTACCCAACCATGGAGTTGTTAATTTCATATGGTGTGGCAGTCATTTGATTGTATTGGTTTATAGCTGATTAAGGCAACAGGGAGTTCCAGAAATCTATGTGAAAAAATAAGAATGAAGTCACACAGTTACCAAACAAATAATTTCAAATCAAAATTGGTGTACACTAGGGTTGCGTATTCAGTCCTTTGCTTTTAACTTGCGATATATGTATGTACATACTATAGGGCAAGTTTGGCGTTTGGCAAAAATTGACATTACGATAATAGAATACACCAAAAAAGCTTAAACGGCTAAAGCGATTTTCTTCAAACTTGGTAGCTACTTAAGCGTTTTTTTTTGTTTTATTTGTTTATAATCTTACACGCGCTCAATGGATTATGATTACCCTTTATATGTTTTTAACAGAGCGCAGGCGTCATATGAAAGAAGTGAAAGAGGGATAGAAAAGATGTCTGGAGCGAGGTGGTTGTTGTCTCAGATTTATATCTAGGGATAGCGGCTGAACTAATGCGACGAAAATTACCATGTCTGATTTGTTTATGTCTCTTTTAATTCGCATTATTTTACTTATATGATATGACAAAGAAATATTTATGGGTATACCTACTAGTTTACCCAATCACATGTTGTTAGTATTATGCCTGAACAGCATGTAATGAATAACCAGCAGAGCATTTCATTATTTCTCCCATTGGCTATGTTTTCTGATCCGTAAATGGTTCTGGATGTATTCTGGGAAATGAGTTGGTTAAAAAAAATACAGAATGATGATGTTCACATGATCCTTTTCGGGTCCATACAGGCTTTCATAAATGCAAATATTTATAATTCTTAGATTCATTCTGCAAAGCAAAGTAAAATATAGTTGGGGTAAAAATAGCAAAAAGTCAAAATCATGAAAGGTCACAATTTCAAAATCCCAAAAAGCCGAAATTTTAAAGTTCCGGAATTTGTTGCCCGAAAACAGGAAAATTTAAAAAAAAACCCAAATTTTGCGCAGGGTTTCGTGTTATGGACAGCATGAACTAGCCTGGACCTGTTCGCGAGTAACAAGGATTTCAACACCCTTCCTGTGTCATATTTACAGTTCACGGTCTCAACCATTTTTTGGTGGCCAACATTTGGGAACATGAAAACTAAAAGAACTCGCCTTTACACGGTTCACAATGTTTAGTACTGTACCAAAAGTATGAGAGCACACTGACAGTAGTTGAGAAGCTGTGTCCCCTAACAGGAGGATTGACATTTCTTGATATATTTAAGTCAAGAATATCATCGTCGAAAGAATAGAGAAACATGCAAAAAACAAAAAGCAGGACTGAACACTTCTGGTACAACAAACTTTTGGCACAAATCAATATAAGAACACAATTGGCCTTGCTTGGGATCAGGTATGGAAAAAAATCCAATACCGCAAAAATTGCGGGCAAAGCTAACTTAGTTTAGTTATGATTGCTGGATTAACCACCAGCCTCAACACCTTAACACAGTTCGTTAAGGACGTTGTCCATAGTCGTCACATTGATATACGCTCTATTAAGACATACGTTACCCATCTCAGCCAAAACAAAATTTTGATATCCAATAAAAATATTGCCTGTCATACTCCGAGTCGAATTCGAAGTTCTGCAGTAAAATTTTGACCATATTCGCTGTTTAGCCGTCTAAAAGAGTTCTTTCCAGATTATCAACTTATACAACTTACAACACACAATACAAACGACCGATCCTCATATACTTCCTATCTTTTTCTTCCTGAAAAATTAGTTTTCCTCCATTTTTCCGGCCCAATGGATGTGATATTTCTAGTCTGCGATATTGACTGATATCTCAATCTTCGTCCATCCAGTTGTTTACTTGGAATCATTTTGTAAAACTTAGCATGTCTGATAAAATGTCGGCCGTGTCGCAAATAGTACTCTCTCCGTTAGACTGCTAATTCGTTTCATATGATATTAGCTATATCACAGCTTCCTCAGGCATGGCTATTGCATAATTGATACTTAATGGTATGTTAGCAGCTTGAATAGTCCGAACATAAAATACGTTGTTGCATTTTTTTGTATTGAAAAATTTCAAAATTCAATTTTTATATTTTTGAAATCGAATAATTGCAGTATCGTCTTTCTTTCATATCTTTAAATTTTCCTTCCACACATGGAGTTACAACAATAAATGTAAACTATTCTCGAAACGAACAACTTGTTGATTTTAACTTTTTGTTGGCAATATCTACTTTACATCAACATCATGAAATTGTTTTTTTATATGAAACCAAATCCTCTTTCAAAAAGTACCTATTTTGACAATTTTCAAACTTAAACAAAAAAAAAAAAACGACAAGAACAACTCTTTACCCTAAACGAACATTTTGAAACTATTTCCAAAGATATAATAAGTTTCCTTATTGAAAAAGAAGAACAAGAAGAAGAAGCCAAAACTCAATAACAATAAACTTTTTTCTAAGCACACCATATAGGTAGGTTAAAGCTTTTTCTTGTCAAAAGGACGAAACGGTAAAACTTTTCGCCCTGGACGAAAAAAAAACATAAAAGTTTGAAATCTGTTGTTTTTTGTTGGTGTAGCTGTATTGAAGACACTTTGATGCATAAGGAAGTACTTCATTTCTAACGGATGTGTTACACTTTTTTTTACTTTTTACCCATTTGGCAAACTCATGCAAGAGCGCATAAAGGAAGTGCAAGCATTAACAGGAAGTTTCTGTAAACTTTTCTTAAAGACTTAATTTAACTGGTGCAAGGGCTTACGTCAACACATTTTCATATTATACTTTTCAGATAGCGTGTTTGTTAGGAAATTGCACATTATGTAGATATGTCTACATACATGTTTGTTGAGCGAATTAGAGCTTATATTTACTTAGGTGCAATTTGAAAACGCGACCCCTAAATCTGTATTAGAAAAAAATATTCAGGTTTAAGTTTTGGGTTAAGTAGAAGTACAACGAAATGCTACTGCGCGGCTATACGACAAAAATTGATTATTTGGAGAATTATCCACTATTTTTTGTTGCTAATTACATGCAAAAAACAATTATTTTTGGAAGAATTATATAGCTATAATTTTTATTCCTCTTTGTTGTTTTATTAAATATATCATAACTTTATAATATGGTATTTGTCGAAACTCTCCACTAATATTTTCTGTTATTTTCGTAATTTAGTACCTACAAAGCTGACAGCAAAATGTGAATACGCGGTTTTGATATTGATATATGTAGTTATTTTTCCCTCAAATTATGGTATCGGTGAATGGCTATTTGTACTGAATTTCTTCAGTTATCTAAATATTCGTTCAAGTGAAAACAATTGTTTTATTTAAGCGGGTTTTACTGTAAATATTTTGAAAATAGGAATTGATGTTATATTGCCGTATCTAAATCCACAGATCTTATATATCTTATATCCGATAAGTACTAGAACCTAAGTTACATATATTGGAGACTTATTTTTTAGACCGTTTTTTATTTTTTATTTTTGACAAATCTTCGCAAAAAAGCTGATAATGTAATTATTGTTCAATTAAAAAACTCATATGTTGAGTTTTTTCTAATAGGACAAGTTCTTTAAACTGACGTTGAAAAACTAAATATTTAAATAGTCTAACAGAGCAATTTAAATTAGAAAACGGTTGCAGAAACAAATTAGAAAAGCCAAATTGTAAAGAAAGAAACAACTAAAACAAATACAAAAAAAAATTATTTAGCATTTTCTCCGAATCAAAATAATTCTGTGTGAAACAGGAGTGGAGAGATCTTCGAATAATTCACCAAAGAAGAAAATTTCTCTAATCTGCCTTTGAGCTGTAATAAAATATACAAAACAGACAGTTACAAATAATAAATGCCATTTTCGCACACCCAAACTTAATAGTTCTATATGAAAAAAAGAGTGTAGAGATTTCCAAATAATTCGCAGATTTCCTAATTTCGCTAATCAAAGTCTAAGATGTATTCGATGAAACATCAGAAGCAAATATAAAACAAATTAAAACTCATTTCTCCTTAAAAATTAATGGTTTTGTATAAAAAAAAAAGTGGAGACTTCCTCAAATAATTCGATACAATTATCAATTTTGCTCATCGCACTGTGTACTGTCATAAGAAAAAAATATGTAACAAATTTGTTCGTTCATAATTCCACTGAGCCAATTTTTAACTCAAATATTTGTTTTCTTTATTTAGATTAGTTGCCTTTAAAGACTTTAAGGCTTCCTAATTGAATAAAATTTCATATAGTCAGATTTTTGAATTTATACATCATTCATTGCAATAGTATTCCCAAAAGAATAACTGCATGACTTAGCACAGTGATTTGAATTTCACTTTCAATTTCGATTTCGATTTGGAATTGCATTTGCATTTAAATGTCTCAATTTGTTGGATTGTGTCAATAAACTTGTCAAAGGATTATATCGACCTTGGTGGGGAAATTGCTTAACATCGTCGTTGTAGGTCTTTAAATAGCTAAGTTAAAGTGATGAAATTAGAGCTCATTATCTATCCCAAATGAATGTCATTTCAGAGATAATTCAAATGAGCTACTGCAGATGAGGCTGTTTTGTTCGCTTAATTTATATTTAATTAGTTTTTCGATAGGTTGAATTTATATTGACTGGCGGAAAGACGTGACTTGGCTACTATTAAATAAATCATTGATAAGGGTTAGGTCTTCTAACAATACGATGATTTGATGATGAAGCTGGTTTTATTTTTTCAATTTATTTAAATATCTTTGAAAGTATTTAATGTTATCTTCGATGGTGAAAAGTTTAGAAATAATGCTTTGATGATTAGTTAGATTTTTATCGTGGGAAATTCTTTTTAGAATTAAAGTATTAGGTACTTCATGAAGTTTTGTAACTGATTAATCCTTGTTAAATTTTGTATTCTAAATAAAATAGATCAAGTATTTTTAAGGAACATGACAACATACTGCACTTATCATCAATTGTTCATTAAATTATAAAATAATTCATTTGAATGAAAAATATAAACAAGAGTGGTCCCAAGTGGCTTCCTTGAGGTACATCGATTTTTTTTTTGATTACTTATTTTCATTAAACTGTAGGCTGAGATGAATAACATATTGAAATAAATAAAGGATTAAAATTTAAAATAAGAAATAATAAGTTTCCAAAGTTCAGTTCGTATACTATATCTAAAAGCGGATGACTACTCGTATCATTTCGATAAAAGGACATAAAATTAATTAGTAATGGATTCGATGTTTTATCGCTACAGATAATGCATTCCATATTCGTGGTGTACGGTTAAAGAAAGAATACCTTGACATGACAGATGTGTCTAGAAGCGCGAGTATTACGGTTGAAGAAATCTACTTAAAAATGTATGTTGAATATTTTTTTTTGTCAGAACTCTTTTCCTCTCCTAACAACACAAATCGATATACACTTTAATTTCGCCCAACTCAAATTTTATAAGCAAAGAACTTTCCATATAAAATTTAACTTTCATTGTCTCCACTTATCAATTGACAATACCCAGGGAATAGGAAACACCTGTCTTACACACATTTTGCTTATTTATCTGCTGACTGTAAGAAACTATTCTAATACTCATATTTAATGGTTTACATATCTTCCTCATCTAAGGAAGAACATTTATATTATTCAAAACCTTACAAAGTATCCTTTTCATTTAAACTTATCGACTTGGGCAAAATCAAACATTTAGAATTCATTTAGATCACAATATGTTGATCTCTACAGGGAGACTACATAGACATAAGGATATGCAACACAGTATGGTTTCCTTCCTTATTTCTTTATATGTTCTGCACCACATGCAATGTCTTCACTTTCTTTCGTCTAACACTCACATCCAACCACAATCCTAACCCTTGCCTCACATAGCATTGGCCAAGCGCAGTCAACCACCCAGTTTTTGTACTGATACCTAAGAGTAATGGAATTTTCTCACCAGATGCACATTGAGAGATTATTCAATTTTCAAACGTAATCCAGAGGGATTGTGTCTTGTGCGGTGACACTGAGTGTAATGAAATTCATAGTGTAATCCAATCGTCCTCACGAAAGTGTTAAAAGTGTCACTCTCTCAGTCTATCTCTTAAAAGAACCAGGAAACTTCCCATTCCTTTAATACATATTTATACTGCGACGCCACAAAATGGGCGTCAGGTGTAGTTCTTTGCAATTAGATTTGCATAGGATTAACACTGATTTGGTCTCTGATATATATATAACATACTTTTAAACTAAATATCCATTAGATACCGAAAACATTCTATCAAAATAAAAAACAAACATATCTATAAATTCAATGACAGAACAGAGTGACAGAAGACATTAAATGAATATTCCAAGCTTCCACAATCAAGCTGTTACTTATATCCTGCGTTTATACTCTAAATAAAGCTCAGTCATATAATTTTTAACAATTTTCTCGTCCTCGCTCTGGCAACAAAATAAAAAACTCTACTTCCTTCCTATGTCGAAATCATCTGCAACAGCACAATGTAATGTTCTGCTTGCTGAACAATACAAACAAAACATTTTCACAATTGCCAAAACAACAACTCATTGTATTTCTCATTTCAACGAATTCCGCTTAATTTTTGTACTATGATGACATCGAAAAACGGCCACTTCTTCAAATATTGGCATCCGCTCCGACAAAAGCTGCCATTTCCGTAAACAGACAAAACTAAAAAAAAAATTAAAAAAATCTATATAGAACCCAAAAACCCGAAAAATATCGCTTCATATTCATATCACGTTAACGAACTGCAATTTCTAACATACGTTATTTGGCTTGATTCCCTTGAGAGAAAACGAACAACGAGGATACCTATAACTACCCTAGACCAAAGCGTATCTCTATCCTACGGATATGGGCGAAAAAAATCTTTTTCGTCCTCTATAGTATTTGGCAATTTTTTTGGAGATAAATTGCTTTTCATCGGTTCTTTTGTTGTTCTCATTCCCACCCATCTGGCTGCTGCTCTTGGGCTCCAAGGTTGTAGGTATCCAACCGCCGCCGCCGCTTGAGGCGAGTGGTTCGTTAGCCTTCATTTTATTGACGGTAGTGGTGCCATTTCGGACACAACTGTCTGGAATTGTAATGACAGCTTCTTTTTTTCGAACCTACATCTTCCCTCACACCCTCTTTCAAAGAATACAGAAGCTAGTATGAAAGAAGATGGGCCTTAAAAAAATTTTAAAAGACGTCCTCATCAGATTGGTATTCCGTATAGAACGCTTAAAAGAAGCCAAATATTTTAGACTTGAGCTTAATTGAATGGACCCGTTCAATGGTTTGAAGTTTTTTTTTTTTGATATATTTCTGATTTTCCACGCAATGTCCTTTAATGAATTTTTCACCAAAAAAAAAAAAAAAACTGTAGACATCAGAATGTTTTACAATTAAACTTGATTGCTTTTGACACAGAATCATTCAGAGTTTGGACAATGGTCATCGAAATTTGATCTATATAGGCTCATTAGCCTGAATGGCCTCCAGTTCCAAGGGGCTTATTAGTTAGAAGAATTTCTTTGGTAATACAGAATTATAATTTTGTTTGTTTGTTTGAAAATCGGGAAGAGAAAATCTCGTTTTTCTTTCCTTGTTTGACACAATCAAGTTGTCATTGATATAGAGGAATATTGTGCCTTTTTTGAAAGCAGCAAAAAGTCGGAACAACGAAAAAGAAATGCGGCGCAATGCCACCTATTGAAAATTCGTCTCACAAAATAGCTAACTAATTGAGTTTGAAATTTAAAAAAGGGAGTGGTTGTAGGCGCATTAAAAAAATAATAAAGAATAATACAAAAAAAAAATTAATAATAAGAAATGGGAGAAACGGAGATCTTTGAAATATTTAATTTCTTAAACATTTTTACTTGCGATATAGGTACTAAGACTATAGGGCTAGTTTTGTGTTTGGAATAAAAATCGAGCTCGAGATTTTAATCAAACTTGACATTACGATGATAGAGAACACCTCTCATAAACGGCTTGATGGATTTCGATTAAATTTTTTGTGCAGGAAGACAATAGTGTTTACCAAAATTTTCGAACATTTTTTTCTGGATTTTTGAAAATTTAATATATATTTCGAAAACCGATGACGATTTTTTTTTCGAAATTAATTTTTTAATTTTATATTATTAATTACATAAGATTTCCACACCACATCTTATTCAGAAAAAATTAAGGAATTTTTTTATATAAAAAAATTAGTGAAACCCGACTTTAAAAATGTATGATCGAATATAAGAGGAAGTACGTTCGGTCCAGTCCAGTATTTTTTTTTACCAGATTTTTTTTAAACCATTTAACCAGTTTTTTTTTCAAAAAGAATTTCTTATTTTTAGAACCGATTTCAATTGCGAATAGTGTTCTCCGTTCTTTAGATTTTTACGGATATTTTAAAGAAAGGTTCAATATGCTTGGAAACAAGGTTACCACCTTAAACTTTTCATAAAAACATTGAGACAATTTTACAAACAGCTCAAATTTACTAAGTTGAGAATGGTGCCACCTCCGCACCAATTAAAGGAAATAAACATATTATAGATCGTTCTTCTTTTTTTTTGTTCCCTTAAGAACTTAAGTCTTGTTAGTTATTTTCCAAAAAAAAAATCGTTAAATTAGAAAAAATGTTTAAAAATGATTTTAAATTAAAAGTAAAATAAAAGCAAACAGTAATTGTGGACGTGGTAGTGGGCGGGAAACATTTCATATGCCATGCTTTATGGTTAAGATGTTCTAATCTAGAAAAATTACTAAAAATCAATTTTTAAACCACCTTGTCCCAAAATAGGAACAAACACTTAAAATTTTGTGTGAAATCGATTAAGTAGTTTTTTGGAGAATAGCAGAAAATATAAAGTTCAGCGAAAAAAATCAAATTCCAACCCATTTCTTTTCAGCAAGTAATTCACCTTATATTTTAGTCTAACTTTGAAAATAGTGTTTATTGATTTCTTGGAAAAAAACCTTTGGAATAGTTTCTATCATTTAAGTTGAAGATGATTGAAGTGTAAATAGCTCTCTCACAGTAATATCTATCTGATTCAATGAAATAGTACTTTTGTTTCTTATCGATATTTTTATATAACCTCGTTAGCAATATCGCCACCATTATCTTTTTCTTTTGCAATCTGCTCTCCGGCATATTTCTTACCTTTTCCAAAAAATCTGCACCCAGCCTTTGGGTAGACAGACACGTAAAAAGTCTCCTAATGACACATTTTATATTTTGGTCTGTTTGCCGGTAATACAAAAAATATGGCTTTCAGAATATAAAAATGTCTACAATCCCAGACCTGACCATCATAAAAAAATATTGCTTTAGCTAAAACCGTTGCCTTAATTACGTATTTAGCATTTATTGTTGAAAAGCTTTTTTACAATTTGAACAGATGGCAATTCAAGCTGCATTGGATTTAACATTGAAGTGTTATTTGAATATAAATGGAGCTTTATCTGTCGTACGTTCCCATTATTTCGTATTTTCACTGTTTATCTCTATCTGAAATTTGAACTGATATTAAAAAAAAAAAAATAATAAGTGATTTAAATTTTTTGACGTTAAAGGTTTACCTTTTCGCTGGAAGCCAATTTATCACTAACTATAGAGAAAAGGAATTCAATTATTATAGTCATGCTGCTATCAACAAAAACAGTGAAAAAAGTAGTGGACCAAGAACATACCCCTATTGTACTCTTCACACTATCACACTATTTCGTTTCTATTCCTTAAAGCCAGTATACTCGTACAGTTTAGAATGAAATCTCACAAGGCAAAAGTCTACACTTTACTACAAAATTCAGTGTAAAGTGACCCGAAGTGGTCTTAAGTCGACAACTTTTCTTAAAAAATTTCTTTGTAAGTCCATCGAATTTCAGAATCCTTAATGTCCACCTCCTAATACAAAAACCCCGAATTCGTTTTAGATTGAATAGATAATTTCAATACGGGAAGCGTGCCCCCGAATGTACTATTGATTGTATGTACTTCTGACATTCGTCATCGTCTACCGGGCCCTGACTGTCATGTTTGTCTTGTACTTACTTTGAAATTTGGATTTTCGACATTTTATAATTTAGCATTTTTTTTAATACATTGGGAATTTTGTGAATTGTATAATGAAGAAAAGAGAAAGTATAATAAATAAAAATACTCAGTTTTTCAGCGGTGAGTTAAACCAGAGTTAGCTAATCGTGATCCACAGCTTACTCACCAAGCAATATTTTAGAAGAGCATGAATAGGACTACAAACTTACATGATAAAAAATCCACCGACTTTTTCCATTTAATCCAAGGTTAACCCAACATATTTGGTGTGTTAAATCTGGTTTAACTTTAATCTTACACTGAAAAACTACGGAAATGGCTGGATCTTACCCCAACTTGAACTTGTGGCACATCAGACTGGGTTAAACGTTCAAAACGGATTTGTTCACTTTAAAACTACCCGAAAGAGTATCAAAAGCCCTTTGCTGTCATTTTGGATAATGGGGCCTTATTTTTCTAGTTGACTTTCCTGAATTATGTGTAGATATATTTTCTGTATATTTCAAGATATTTGCTCTGAAAAAGGCATACGTAAAATATTGTTTTTGCAAATAATCTGAAAAATTGAAAAACGCACACAATATTTGTATTGTGGCTTAAAATATTAAATTTGTAGTTAAAATGTCACTAACTGTTAGAAAAGGTTGTAAACTAATAATACACCAAATGTCGAACTTAAACGATTGATTATTTCTGTCACATTTTAGACCTTCGAATTGGTCTTAATTCTTTATTTTAAAATTCTGCACTTACAAAGTTCAGTAAATGGATGTGTCCCAGTGTGTATGCGAAAAATTTTGTATATGTATGTACATATATTTTAAAACTCCGAAAATTCGAAATGTTGTATTTCAAAATTTGAATCACAAATAGTTACCTCAATTTAAACCATTAATTGAAAAAACAAAAATTGATAATTTTTAATTTTTTTGGAATTTTTAATTTTCAGAATTTTGAAATGCAGAATTTTTCGAAAACAAATCTTGGCACATATGTACATAATTATAACCCCCAATATTTTCCTTGAAGCCATTGTCGTTTTTTCAGCTCAGAAAATATTTAAACAAATTTCTTTGAAAGCATTGGAATAATAAATGTTCTTAGAATCCATTTTCTCTTAGTTCAAATTCAGACCTTTTAAAAAACATGCATACAGAAAGCATAATTCCATCATTAAATTTCCATGCAGCAGCACGCCTTCATCATTTCCTTAAGATGTTTTCTTGTTTTTTTTTTTGTTTTTCATAGAATTCTCTCTGAAAACCTCTTCTTTGCGTTCTTAAGTCAAAGTAATTGCTTACAATTAAAACTCGTATCACAAGTGGCTTATCTCCTCAAGAACTTCTTTGATAATGGAAAAAGAGGAAAACCAAGCTTTTCCAAACTCTTTCCAATTAACCTAGAGCCTAACGTCAAAGACTTTACATAGCGGCACGCGTGTTGATTGCTTGTAGTCAAAAACAAAAACAAAACAAAAGAATTAAAGAAAAAAAAAATCACAAACCTTGTCATCTTAAAACACAGAAGACTTCAAAAAACAGTCCGTGTTGCTCTGGAACTAGATGATGATGTCTTCACGTGAACGTTCTTTAAAGCACTTTAGATTCTCTCTGTGTGTTTATATAGAAATTAGCATAATTACGTTTATGGGAAGTCTTTGCGTGATGACGGCGCGGTATATTAAAAAAAAGGCTTGCGGAAAGTCTTAATGAAGTTTACAGATTCATAAGCTTCTTAGGAAAATATTTTTTGTACGAGAGTAGATGTGTGTTTTGGAATATATTTACAAACCTTGCTTAGTCGCTGTTTACACAAAATGTTGACTAAAAAAAAAAAAACAGAAAGAGAAAGACAACAACTTGTAAGTATTGTTTCCCTCTCCTCTATTCCCACCCAGTCTGCTGCTTTTTACAGGATATTTCAAGGAAGTGTATATGGATGCCTTTGATGTATACATACTATATGTATGTAAGCATTACATTTGTTTATGATGGATTGTTTTTTAAATTCGAATTAATTATGTAGGCTTATTAGGGCTACGAAGATGAAAACGAACTTTATCATGGGCTTAACGCTGTTGAATGCTCAGTGTGTCTATAGGGCAAGTATTTATAAATATGAGGGCAAAAGCAACTGAAATCACATTATCCCTGGTTGGATTACTTTTGTTTTTGAACATGTGTTATCCCCTACAACTTGTGCCTCTCGATAAACTTTGCCAAATAATTTTTTTTAATTTTTCCTGGCAGCCCTCGCGCCGCCCTTTAAAAAGTAAGATATACGGAGTTCGTCGGAATTGGCATCTGATTCGTTGACGACGTATATCCTCGTTGGCAATTAAGCCTTTTCACTGTTCTAATTTGCTGAAGGCATAAAGTCTCTTAAGAACAATGTGTAGATACAAGCACGAGCGTAAAATTTCTTAAATCTCAAGGTTTCGAAAGAGAAGGTTTTCGTGTTTTTTTTAAGGAGATAAGCACCAATTGATTATTCCGTTGCGTTGGATATTGGCCCTAGTCCTTCCAGGATTTTAGTCAAAAACGAATTTCATTCGGCGACTTAAGGTTTATTCCACATAATTATGTTAGTCCAAAAATTGAAACTGCAAGTCGGTTGCAATTGCCTTGCATTTACTATTATTAACGTGTTTTGTTCCATTGAAAAGTTTCGGTTGATTTAGGTTGCGTCATTAAGCGAATCTTGAGCTGCAAATTGTATCCGGCATTTCTGGAAAATCAAATGAATTTCGGAATTGGATAATTGATGACTTGGTCGATGACTAATGTGACTTGAGACATCTAAGTTCTTTTTTCTTGCTGATAAAATGGTCTTGTGTGCTAAACCAAAATTCAGTAGATAAAACTTCCGAGATCAATTTTTCATTTGACGTATCGAAGTGACAACATTTTTAAAAACAGGAATTCCTTGGTAAATACTGCACGAAATGCTGAAATCGATGTTCTTGGCTAGAAATCAATGATTCAGTGACTCTGGTGGCGGTGCCAGATGTCTACTCGCACAACATACCCTTGCCGGTTCTTGTCGAAACTTTAAATTATTGCAATAACTATTAACAGAAAGTGTTCATCCGCTCTGAACTATCACGTTTGACAGTCACAAGTTCCCAATCGCAAGATGTCAATATTAAATGCAGAATTGGTTTTTTTATGATAACAAGAGACAGCTGAACTGTCAAACAAAACGTTATATTTACTGTTAAGCTCTTACTATAGAAATACCATTGAAATTTGCCAATTTTTCGGTGGTCCTTTAAAAATAACGATAACACTGGTACACCAAAAATTACAACAAAAATAAAATGCACTACTAGATTATACGAATTCGCCCTTGTAGCTAACCACTTTAATGTAATGTAAACATTGCTACAGATAAATTATGCTTTATTATACTAAAAGTCGAGCAGTACCGTTATTAAGTAAAAGTGGACTGCACACACATTTTTTTTATCAAAATTCATGGAATTATTTGATCGGGAATTACCTTTGTTTTTATTTAAGGAGAATAGTTTTTTCAAGTATTTTAGATAATTTTAAAAATGTATTTACTAAATACAAATTTCTGAAGAAATCCATTAAGTCGTTTTCAAAATATTGAGTATATTTTTTTTTTGGAAAAAATGTTGGCTTAAATTATTGTATAAACTTCTTAGGAGTTTCTCCATAAAAAAAATAAATCAAATGAACCGAAAAAAATGGTTCTACTAGAGATACCACAAAAATAAACATTTTCCTCCAAAACAAAAATTCCCAAAAGTACATTTTCCCTTCATTAATGCACTGATTTTTTTAATAAAATAAAATGCAAGACTGAATCGCACGTACGGTCTCTTATGTTCGATCACATCGTATGCAAAATATTCTTAAAAGAAACGGCTAAATATATTTTTCAAATCGTTTTTTACTCAATTTTTTATATACAAGATTCCTTTAATTTTTTGTTTAAATTAATATTGCAATTTTAAGTATTTAATAATATAATTTTAAAAACAAAATTTAAAAAAAATCCTCCACCCGTTTTCGAGATATTGAATTTTCAAAAAAAATACCTATATTTCAAAATCCAAAAATATTGGTATGTAAATAGTATTATTTATAATTTGAAGGTCCTCCTATATAAACATTTTGATCGAGAAAGTCGACAATCAAAAAATGGTTGTATGGCAGTTACGAAATAACAAAATATATAAAACAAATTTAATTTTTTGACCAAAATGTACTCTGTAGAAAGAAGTTCACACACTAATATTTATCAAAATCGTTAGAGCCGTGATGATGGTAAAAAAACGCTTAAATACCAAGTTTGAGGAAAATCGCTTCAGACGTTTAGGCTGTAGATGGTTCTACAGACAGACAGACAGAAATTTGTCTGTCATTTCATTGTAGGCCCTGTTTTATTTATAATCATTAAAGATGGGGCTTATATTATTCCTACACTTCCTAAGGCCCGCGTAAGATTATCCGGAAATTTCTTAAATGTCCTGCTTTACGCTTACGATTTGTCTTTGCTTTTTCTTTCCCCTTTCTTTTCTTTTTTATTAAAAAAAATACCAACTTACCCTATTAAGTCAAAACTATTAAGGATATGAAGTAGAAAATTAGGATTTAATTTCGTTAATTGTGTAATCAATACCTATTTGGGAGCTTTGCTAGACTCCTTGTTGAGGCAGTATTGTAAGTAACACAGCACTGAAAAAGCCTGTTTCCGATATGCTCAAAAATAATTATGATAAGTATGTACCACCTACCGCCTTACATAGCTACTTAAAATGCTTTTAACTGAGCTATACCTATATGGTCTATGTGCTGTTTATCCAAAACTCAAAAAGGATATACGATATGTGTCGACAAACATAATATGTAGATACCATAGTATATGTAGAATTAATAAAATAACATCTGTATAGACTAATATACCTATATACTCTAATTTAAACCCAATAGGGTATAAGGCCAACTTAAAAACAAACAAAACCAAATGAAACACGAAATAATAAATAATCCTTGCTGCAGTCCTGGCAATTCTTATTCCATTTATATGTATTTACATTTAATAAACTTACTTAATATTTCAATTATTTCTGCTCAAAATATAAGCCCCTCTGTGTATTTAATTTTATACATTTTCTCTGAATACTCGTATTACTTACTTTGCTCTATATGGGGTAAGTATTGGTTTCCTTAAAAAAAATAATATTACAATCCATTCGTGGGCATCTCTAGCGAAACAGACCGTGACTCCTTCAAGCTACACCAATTTAAAAATTTTAGATTCTCACTATTCTTAAACTCAAATATCACAAATTCTAGTTTGAGGTCTTTGGTATTTGATTGAAATAAGCACCCTTACGCAGTTTATTGACCAGCGAACCCACGTTGTTGGTCAAACCGTCAATACTCTAAACTTGAACAATAATAGCCTCTACGCATATCAGAATAAAGGCATAACAACAAAATCCATTTAAAGAAAAAAAAAACCTCGGAGAACTTCTTGGCAAAACGATAAAGCTAACTGGGACTGTCTCAACCATTTCTTCAGGAATTTTAACTAGTCAGCATGCTTCCCCGATAGTGGTGTAGACTCCATCCCAAATATATGAAGAGAAATGTAATCTTTACGGAATATCCAAAACAATAATAATGGTTTGGTTCGACCTTATAAGAGTTATAAGGGTTTTTATTAGGTTTATAGAGTTAACTGAATTTTTAAATATACTCGTATCTTAAAACGTTGACAAGTCAAATTTAAGACAAAAAAAAACTTTAATTTTACACCGAAAATTTAAAGTTTGGTCCCACTGTGTACCAATCGACTTAAAATGAAGATGATGCATAACAAACACAGAAGAATTTCGATTTTAATGATCAACGGTAAAGTTTGTAGTAGGCGGAGACAATTTCCCCAAGTATGGCATTTGGTTTTGGAGTCTTATAGACTCTCCACTTCTCTGTTACTACTTGCGTTGTGAAAATTTTCATTACAAAAATGTGTTCCAAGCATTCGCATATTCACCAGGCGCTCATGTGAAGTAGCTAGCTAGCTTAATAACGAAAAAACAAAGAAAGGATGAAACAAAATCTAACACTTACATACACACAAAAATATTAAGTAAGAATAAGCAATGAACCGAAATTACTAGGGTGACCAGCGTATCGTAGATTAGTGTTGTTAAATAAATTTCTTTCCTTTTTGGAATATAAAAAAACAAAAGCATAAACAATGGCGTTGGTAGTTGATCCCAAATTTACATAGTTATGGGACGAATTTATTTTTTTTAAATTAATGTTGACCATTCAAATTTCGTATTAGCCAGCGCAAAATCAATGTACAAAAAAAAACAACACATTTAAAACATCATTCAAAATTAATTTTGAATTTCCTTGAAATTTTTTACGATTCACCAGGCGCTCATGCCAAAGCAGTAGGTTAGGATTTTTATGTTTGCTTTTAACTTTCGTAAAATTTACCAATATATTGTTGGTACCAACCACTACACAACGTGATACTTATAAGCGAAATTTCAATTTCTGCAGCTTGCACGCTCGTAAGATTTTTTGTTTGTTAAGTTGAACACAAAGAAAGGAAGAGAATTTTCTTCCAATATATATTAATCAATTACCAGGCGATCATGAGCAAAGCCAAGTTGGTACTTTGTTATTTTTTTTGTGTAAAATGAACTCACCCACACTCGTCTCTTAAACAAAACTGATCTTCAAACGAGAGCATCATCTCATTCACACACCCAAGCAGACAAACGCATTGAAATAGAAAACCAAAATGACCATGGTGACCAGATTGGTAATTTTCAAAATGAAAACAATTCAAGATTTATATTGTTATTTAGGATTCATTTATTTTTTGTAGATGAAATTAAAAATAAATAGGTATGTTGTTATTATAAGAATAATTTGATATGTTTTTTCACATGTTATATTAATGATGTTATTTAAATCAGGGCTTCAAGCGTCTGACTGCAGTATGTTTGCAGAATCAGAAATATATAATGTAGGTGAAAGTAATGAATTAAATTTGAAACTGTTGAGCTACGTTTGAAGGGTGAGACGAGATTGATTTACAAAACAATATTACATAGGTAGACAAATTATTTTCGGCCCATTGTTTGTCCTAAATTTTAATAAAGCGTTCAGTTGGTATTGATCAAAGTTGTTATTTATTTACCTGACTTTTAGACCTATAGCCCGCATAAAATATTAACAAAATCATTTGGAATTGATGTATTTCTTCTTCATTGGATTAAAAATTACACTTTAGACTGCTCAATACAAGTGCTATTGAAAATTTAACATCTTTAGAAATTTAGGAAATGTATGCTGTAGTGCCGAGGGGTCCCTTCCGTCTACGAATATCTTTCTCATATTCATTAATTACAACGATGTTACGCATTGTTTAAATTGTTTTCAAACGATCTGTTCCATCACAGGATCTACCGATTTTGAACACAATCTACTTTCCTTTCAAAAATGGCTAGTGTTATTTCAATTCCATGATCTTTCGTCAATTTTGAAGTTAAAAATAACACCAAAGAAGTACGGGCTCCAAACCGACCAAGACCACATTTTACCAAAATCTGAACTGACCGAAAAAACCGACTTTTAACGCGAAGCTATAACTTCTATAAGACCGTTAGTTATAAAACCGTAGACCTTTGTGAATTTTTTTTTTGGGAATTCGCAAAGGAATTCTAGATTGATCTCTCCATCAATTTTCAACAATATCGATGTATCGTCAATTTAGTAGTATGTGGACCATCTTTCACATGTCTTGCTGAAAAATTGAACTTCTCTCTCTCTATTATTTGTTGAATACCAACATTTGTTGTTTTTAAATTGCCCACATTTATTTCCTTTAACAGTGTAATTATATAAAATCACAGCCTTGTAGTACATGAGCAACAAAGTGCGATTCAGTCGTGCAATTTATTTTTATTGGCTAACTAAAGCTGTTTAGTAAGTGGGTGGTATATGTAGGTGGTGCTTGTGTAAAATCCTGGAATTTACCATCAAAATTGAAATCAAATTTCATCTCTGCTCGCATGTATATTTCATATAATACGTTATAAGTCTAAATTAAATGATTTTCAAGTAAATTTACAAAGAAATTCGTGCCCGGAATTCAATTTTTGAGATAAAAAAAAAACAGAAAAAAACAAACCAATTGCTATCGGTATTATATATGTATGTATGTACATTTTACAGTATATATAGTATGTAGGAAGGAAGGTATTATTTATTTCTTTTATTCTTTCTTTTCATTATTTGGCAATGAGTTGGGAGAAATATAAAACATTGTTTGCTGGTTCTTTACTTTTCTGGCAAATACTCATTCCGTTGTGTGTCAGTTGTAATTGCCAAAATGAAATATCGTTCTAAAAGGCAGGATAAAATAGTATTAAGCTACCTACTACACCCATGTATTCTCGTATACCAATCTATAGGTTTGGCATTGGTTAATTTTATATAGAATATATAATGTATGAATGTGTATCTTCTTCTTTAAGGATTCCCTTCGAAATGGTGTAGAGTTAACTTTTTAATTTATAGTTAAAATTATAGGAATCAGATATTAATTAAATAGGATCCACAAGGAGTGCCATTGAAAATGGACATGTTTTTGGCACGAAAATAGTAGTAAGTAAGTTTTTTGCTAATGACACAAAAGTTCAACCCTTCAATAATGCGCTTATGTTAGGTATTTTATTTCCTATTTGTGTGTAGGTACCTCTAACTTCAAAGTTTTTTAAAAGTTGATGGTTTTATAACGATTTAGTTCGAAATCGATTTGAGATAGGAAGTAAGTAATTAAGGGAACGTTTCAATCTTTAATGTGTTATTGTTGATGATTGATTTGCATGCACACTGAGAAAACATTTGAAATTAGGAAATTTCGTTACGAAAATTTCTCTTTACCAATGTATGTTTTTTGGTACACCTATAGCTATGACTACCATTTAGCTGATTAAGCAACAGCGCGCGAGCATTAGGAAAATTGGGAAGGGCTTAAAACTTTCAACTTCTGAATTGTGTAGTGGAAGGTCAGGTACATAGAGCATTCAACATTCATGTATAGTACAGCTCAAAAAGAACCCATCCTATACTCTACAGTTCCGGAGAAGGTGGGCGCAAGTGTAGTTTGAAGAGCATTCTCACAAGTATGTAGTATGAGTGTTACGTCTTTATTGTTTTAGAGTAGGAATGCAACAACCTAAATAGATAGAATACTGTTAATTGACAAAAAAAACTTTAGAATAATGAAATACATGATACATTGCGGCAGTATTTCCATTTCATCAAATCATTTTTCATCCTATCTAGTTTTTTTGTGCGAAATATTTTTTGCGCGTCAAAATATGCGCAGTGCGAAAATTCAGAGACGAACACGTACGATTTATGTATGCATGCCATTGGAATAGAAATCGCACATTTTTCAGACTTTGGCTCCCCCTCCGAAAAATTTGAATTTAAGACTTCTATGTAACACACGGAAAAAAATTTTATCGATACGTCAAAATATCAAACCATGAATTTTTAAAATCCATTGAAGGATGGCTACGATTTAAATGGATTAAAAATCCTTTACGAAATTCAAGTTTTATCTCAGAAAATTCAATTTTTCTTCGATTTAATTTTGTTTGTTCTTGAAAACGTTACTTTTAGACCTTTGGGGTAACATTTGGAATGTAAAATATTATCCAAACGTCAAAATATAAAATTTTGCCTAACTGTCAAGCCATAAACTGTCAAAATTGATTGTGTGGTGGTTCCGATTTAATTGGATTTAAAGGCCTTTACAAAATTCAAATTTTCCTCAGAAAATTCGATGTTTTCTGATTTAATTATTGTTTCACAACCCGCAGTTTTCTAACCAACAAACTGCTGAGATACCGCGTGCGGTAACAATCTGAAAGCGCGTCTTATCTTACATCTTTTTAGTACCAAAAAATACGACAGAAAACAAAGCTAAGGGTGAGACCAAGACCGAGACGATACTGCACATTAAAAACCTACATAGTGTTTGACTCTGGAACTTAAAGGTTTTATTAGTTGCGCTCTGAATGTTTAAAGTTCTTAATAGTGAACAACTGTTATAATTGACCTTTCTCAAGAAAAACAGGTAAACATGGAGTCAGAAGTTAGGTGTGTATCATGTACCTAATGTAAGTTGAAAGAGGCTATGGAGACAAACTGTTATTCATATTGAAAAGTCTGATTTAAGGAACGCAGAAAAGAGACATCGATTACTAAATACATATATATCTGCAAGAAATCTAATTGAAACTGGAAGATCATACAAAAGATTGCTAAACGCATTTTCCAAAATCTTGTAGCTCTTATTTTTATAAGCTGCTTGAAATAATGTGGCTCTATTTTGATTTAATGGAGGTAGAAACATTTGAGAACTGAGCTTAACCCCATACTTATTATCGACTTAACATAGTTTGATATGATTTTGAATGCGCAAATCTAAAAAAGACTGGGGTTCCATAAGGTAGTATCCTAGGGCCAGATCTGTTTTACATTTTATGGAAAGAACGAGATGACACCATTTGCAATATAGCATTCCACTGAATGACACCAAAGCAACTAAATTCCATGCATTACATATATGTATGTTATATATAAAACAATGGTCCACAAGAAGCTTCCACACTAAAAAGTTTCAAAAGCAAGCCTTTGAATATCAGAATATTGTGCAAAAAATGTCAAAATAAATTTCCCTGTGACCAAAATATTGACTTACTCCCATTTTTCTTTTGCATAAAATATGCACCACATAGCATACTAAAAACTAATTTCTTTGTGTGAAAATTAAAAAAAAAAAAACTAACAAACAAACAGCACATCTTTTTCTGATTGCTGGGCTGTATCTCAATACACAAATGAAGGACATTTATTAATTTTTGGTTCGAAACAAAAAGTCCCCATTTCATCTTGTAACAACTTTAATTTCCTTTCATCATTCACTCAGATTCTAATTAGTCAACCGACTCCAGCCACAAATCACTTCACAACAAAGACTAGGACTCTTGTGAAACTGCTTCTGCTGATGTCGTAGGAGTTGATGCATGTGCATTTTTTTTTGTGTGCAGGCAGACATATAAAATATACGAATAAATTTCAAACTATAACAGAGTGCCATAGAAACTGCACAAATAAAATGAAAATCCTTTTACATATATTGACAAACAGGCACATTCAGACACACACACACATACTCGCTCGTAGGGATGAACATTGGCACACAGGCATATTATAAAGATCCAAAGTAAATATTCATTTAACTAAAGAAACACACTCATGCAACGTGGTTGTAAAAGAGACGTTAGTAGGCGAAAATCACACATTTGCTTTATTCTCTTAAAATAAAAAAAACGGAAAAAAACTTTATTCCTTGTAACATTTCTATTTTCATCCTCAAATGCCATGAGGGTGAAGTATGATATATTTGAGCAGCATAATACTCGTATACAGTATGTCGAGCAATAAAGAATTATTCCATTTTGATGATGGTGCATCCTTTGTGGTTGGTGAAGTTTTATTTTAAAACACATACATACATATACTACTGATATCTGTCGACTTGAAGACATGCGGAAATCTGGCACCCGAATCAAGCTTTGAACAAAAAGAGAAATACGTATGGCAGGAAAAAAAAGGATTCATTCTGCTCCTCAAGTCTATAGTGAGTTAATCTGAACAGTGAGCACTGCAAAAGTGCAAAAAGCACAGGCTCAGTGGAAATGAAATATGCATGGCATGGGAAATCATGTAATTTTTAACTTTGTGTTTAGCTTTAATTTGGAACTAATGCTGCATATTATGTGCATGTATTTGATTTGAAAGAATCATTTGCTACCGCCTGGGAGATATTGTGGAACGTATTCGTTTTTTTCGTTCCACAAATCGAATTAAGCTGATTGGATTTAGTGCGCCGCCACCCATAGCAGCCAGTTCTGGTAATTCAATCATTTACCTACTCGCATGTTTTTTTTTTTAAACGACGACATCTACAATAAATTTACTAACAAATAATTCAAATAACATAAATGGGATTTTGAGTGATGATCATATTATGAGAAATTTAGTTTAGACGATTTAGTTTACACGAAATTTTATTAAGACTTTTCAGACATGTAGATACCGCTCTTAGGCGCTAGTTATAGCTTTCATCAATTCTATCAATTCTGAGGATCATTGAATGATCATTGAAAATGCTTTCCATCAATGAAAAATCAAAAGTGAATTTACAAGGAAGTGGTTGAGCAAATAAAATATTTTTTTTTGACAAAAAATATTATATGTATTTATATTTTGTTAGCTTCATTTTGGTACCAAAACGACATCAGTTTTATTTGTTTAAGTGCTTCAGAATTGATAGTCAAAGTTTTCAATGATGAGTTTCAATAAAATCTATAACTGGCGCCTAAGTCCAGGAATTCATGCTTCGGTCTTTTCAGAGGTTAACGAACCATCAAAATTTACTGAGTTTAATTTATCGCTGCAGTTTACCTCTGTTTTTTTTTCGAATTTACATATATTTATTTTTCAATGATGAGTTTCAATGAAAGCTATAACAGGCGCCTTAATATTGCAAACAATATTGCATTTTAGAATTTGCAAAAAATACATGTTTGCGTATTAAGTATGAAGTGTCAAGTCAAGCCTAGTTTATACATCAAAGTGAAGTGAAGTTCCCATACAAAAAGTCCCCTTTTTCCCAATCGAGAAAATTAATTCCACAAAAAATCCATTTAGCTTTAGCTATAAACCAAAGTGAAATGCGAGAAAATTTTTTTGTGGAACGAAATTTTTCGCTTATCCGTTATTTTTTCCTGCCTATATTTTTGAACGGAAATCATTTTGGCAAGCGAAGAAAAATAAAATAGTTTAATTTATGTGTTTGTCAAAATGATTTCCGAATTTTGCAAGAGATAACAAATACCGGGATTGTTGAGTTCGTTGCTCCTTTGTAACTCTGTCAAAAAGAAGTTGCGACCAAAACCCTTTGAATAAAATCAAGAAGCAAAAAAGTTAGAAATGCCGACCAAACAAAAAATTTTCGCTGAGATAATGGAACAAGAGGAACTTATTTGGAACAAACAACATGCACTTTATTGCAATTCCAATGCATTAAGCGCAGCATGGAATAGGGTAACAGATGGAATGTCCTTGGCTTCGGATAATTAATGAGTTTGAACATTTTTGAAAAATCATTTAATTTTTGAAATTAATTTAGTTCAAGAAACGAAAATAATGTTGAAAAGCTTCCAGGATGCTTTCCGGTACAGAAAGAAGAACTTAATTAAGGGAAAGTATGGCGATAGTTGTGATGGAGAGCTTGTCCAGGTAAAAGAAGATGATGAACTTTGAAGAATATTATCATATTTAACACCTACGCCTCTTACCCACGATATACAATTGTTCTCGGCAATGAATACAATGATGTCGAACATGTCAAAGTTTTGCACTGCAAAATCCAATTATTTTCCACAGTATCAACTCCTGATCAACAAACCATTCTTCCTCAAACAACATTATAAAGAACGAATGAATTTGGAAGCTTATCGAAGGGTTATACTCGCAACTGAAAGAGAGAAGTTAATGAAATAAATCAAAAAATTATTAAGCTTAATTGTTTATGGAAATATGGAAGAATCTTAAAAATAGAAACAATACAAAATGATGCAATGATTGTTTTTGTTTTATTTATTTACATTGCTATAAAAATACAGTCCTTCTTTGCCATTCTAGAGAACCTTCTGTGGAGTTGACATAATTTTTTAAAAGGTTCCTGATATATGCTACTTTCTCAGTAGTGCGATAAGAAGAATGAGGTCGATTAAATATGATGACAAATCCTGAAACTGATAAAAATATAATCAGTAAGCATAAGAACCTATTATGGAATTAAAAGTTCTTACCGCACTAACAAAACGTCCTTTTCCAGCATGATCTATTAAGTATGGGTTAACTCTCATACTTCTGGGTTTTCGATTAGATTTCTGTTTTTGGGAAATAATTGATATAGCCGCTGCACTGGCTACAGCGATGGCTATCGTTCCAATCATTAAAAATTGGTTTCTTTGATCCATTTTTTAAATAAAATTTTATTTAAATTTAAACATCAAAGAACTTCACTTCGTTCAGCAAACAAAAGGAAACCGAAAAACCCATTAAACAAATAAATAGGTTCCACAATGATTTCAAGTTTTCGAATTTCGCTGTGAAGTTTTTGGCATGTCACTCAGAATTTAATTTCTCTTTGCTTTGATGTATGTATAAACTAAGCTTAAGAAGTTGGAATTGAGTATGAAATGAGAAGTGCCAGGTGTGAAATGTCAATTGTCAAACTATATTACTTAAAATGAAAAATTAACATATACCATAGGCAACAGGCAACATTTAACTTGCAACTTGCAACATGGAACTTCAAACATTCAACATACAACGCAGCTAATATTATCATCTTCTAAAAGGTTTCGGTAAGATCTTATCGATGGTAAAACGACTTATTTGAAGCCTATCGAATTATATAGCTGATTTGGTAACTTAGGTATAGTTCAATATTGGAGACTAAAGTGCCACTTCGAAAGCGGACCTCAGTTTCCAATATTGGTCACTTATGTCAATACCACTTAATCCGAACGTGAAACTGTGTCTTACAGCTACATTTATATAAGTATTAATTATAAGTTAAGAAATTTAAGTTTTAATTCGTTTGCTAACATACAGCAGTTAGCAACTGTGAGTTCCTCTTTTGAATTGTGTCCTCTTAACTGACTTCGAAATGCATGCGCTTTGCTTAATTTGTCTCATTATACACAGACACTAAATTCCCAGTGCATACCTACTGTTCTTCATTATAAGTCAACAGAAACAAATCAACATCTTACAATATAGAATGAAAACGTGACTTTTAGCATGTTTGCCATTCAAGAGCCAACCTACATATCCTACCTACTGGAACATATTATGTGTGTTACAGAAAATCTGAATGTTTCGTCTTCCCCATAAGATGTCAACGACGACGTTGTTCTATTTTCATTTGACTCCTTAGAATAAATAGTAATCGCGACAGCTTAATCAAATAGTCAACTATTTATCTTACAACATTTTGTTGAAGGATTAAAAAATGTTTAAAAAAATGGATTGGTTTTATAACCTCAAGCATTTTAAAAACAAATTCATGTTCATTGTCCAGCCCATGCATTTACAAAATCATTAGTACTCTCTAACTTTCCAATTTACACAATAAGACCGCACATAAAAGAAAAACGGCCGGTGCGGTGAGGGTGCGGTATTGTGTGCTTGTCGAAATGCAACCGCACACCAAGTGTTTATATTTTTCTGTGGTATAGATATTTACCGTTACGATATTCGAAAGGGTGATTGTTTGTTTGGTTATGGACTGGACATGGTCCTGGTCCTGGTGCTGGACCTGGTCCTCAGTCTGTCAATTGCACTTGCCTCCGTATCTATGTATATGTCCGAAAAGAAAAAAAAACACAACTACAGATGCCCATGACAGCAGTGTGCAGTTGGAAATAGCTTGGAAGTCGATTATTTACATTACTCCGTCCTGCCTGATGGCTGACCTCTCAGAGTGTGTCCTGATTTGCCTGAGCATACTTAAAAGGATTCGAACATCAGTTTGCCTATAGCATGCATATCGAACACAACAAACAAAATGTAGATTCAGGCTTCAATAAACTTAGGCTTGGGCTATATAGAGAAAACATTTTTATGCTCTAAACATCTCTCAAAAACAAGAGGGTCCTTCAAATTTATATTGTTTTAAGAGCTAAGCAAACACAGAATGATATTAATTCAGAGGCCTGCTCACAGTCATTGGCATTTGAGATGATTTTTTGTCAGTTTATTGTATCGGTCGAAGTTTTGCC
Organism: Philhelius pedissequus; assembly: GCA_910595825.1. Classification (NCBI taxonomy): domain Eukaryota; kingdom Metazoa; phylum Arthropoda; class Insecta; order Diptera; family Syrphidae; genus Philhelius; species Philhelius pedissequus. Next base: position 242,599,544 of record OU343161.1, on the reverse strand, counting down.
AAAGCTTTGTTTTAGCAATAGGAAATTGCAAACTTGTTTTTTTTTAAACCACAATTGCTCCTCCATTTATGCAATATTTTATATTTTCCAATTCTCTTTGATGTATGTGATGGGACTTTTGCAGAGGGAATCCAGAGAGATTAAGAAGGGTTTCACTGTTAGTAATTCATTTAGGAAAAAAGTAAGGGAAAGTGGTAGGTATAGCAGAAAAGTTTAACCTTAATTAAAACTACGATTTGCATTTGAATTGAAAAAAACATTTGTGTTGACCCTGAATGCTCCAGACATTTTCACAGAGCTCTTTGCAAACACTGCACTAATCACAGGTTATTAACCAAAAACAGTTCTATTTGATAAACAAAGGAGGTTAACGAGTCAATTGATTTCCCAGTTGATTTCGAGTTGATATCGTTGTAAATATTTTGAATCGTACCAGAAGCCTGAGTTAGATGAAGAAATTCATATTTCGCATTATAATCAACGATGTCACACTAAATGCATTGCACGCATGAACTGAAAATAGATATTAAGGCATTTTTAACTGAATCGTTACATTATTATATATATTGTAATACTCTGTACATAAATCTACTAAGTTAGAGACACTGAAACAGTGGCAACGAGCAAATGCGTATTTTTATTTAAACACAATTCAAATTACAAGGACATTTGTCTTAATTTTAAAGAGAACTTAAAATGTTGACAAGTCAAATTTAAGTAAAAAAGAACTAATTTTTTGTCCGGAAAATTTAAAGTTTGGCCTCACTGTTGACTTAAAATGTGACGACGAACAAACAAAGAAGAATTTCAAAACTAATGATAAACCGTAAATTTTGCATTACGCGGAGTCTAATTTCCCCAAGTATGGCATTTTTGTAAATTCCACTCGGGTACTGGTACTTTTACTTGCCCCTTGTTCATTCCAGGAGAATGGGCTGCCACAAAAATGTAGCCTAAGAAATCGCATATTCACCAGGCTATCATGTAAAATAGAAGTTAGCTAACAGCGACTTTTTATTGGAATACCTAAATCGATGACGATAAAAGAATACACAAAAGAAGAATGAAATAAAATCAATAGCTTGCATGCACACGTGGAGAAATATTAAGTAAGAATAAGCAAAACACCTAAATGGCCAAGGATGACCAGCATATCGTAGATTTAGTTTCTAAAGTGTTTAATATTTCTTTTTGTTTTTTGGTATAAAAAAACAAAGGCATAAACAGTGTGGTGGGTTGATCCCAAATTTAAATTTTATTCATCCCATATATCGCGTAATGTTGGAAATTCTTGTCTCTTTTATTTGTTCCCTATCGAAGCTCCTATTAATCAATGGAACCAATAACTCAGACGGCAGTAAATATTTTACAGAATATTTTTGTCGGGGAACTCGAGGATATCTGTGGTTTCTGTCACTTAGGAACCAACTTATTGAGGATTTTCTACATTTCCTCCAATTTCAAGGCAATATTGTTTTGTTTTATTAATTCCATCAAGCTTAACACCCGGAGGAGAATTCATGTAAAAAACAGCTTCCTAGACATGAGATACACAGCGGATATTACAAAAGAGTAATAGCCTGAAAACCAGAAGTTACACAAATTTCCGAAACAGTCACGAAGAAGAAAATATGGGCCGAAAAGCCGTGGTACAAGAAAGTGCAATAACACCGTAATTCATAGTTGGCCTCAAATCGACAAATCCAAAACCGGAAAGTTACTGAAACTTGCTGTCGGAAAACCTATACAGGTACCCAAGAAATTTAAGAAAAAAAAATCTGAATTACATTAACTTCCAACTCACTCACACATACTTCAAAAAATTAACGGAAACAATGCTTCCAAAGTATCAAAAGTTAATTTTTCTCTTGAAATCAATTCCTGATGGTACCACAAACGTTAAATTTTACCCTTTCCGAGCACTCCCAGTTGAACTCTAACCCTTCGAGACAAAACAAAAAAATATGATACCCACTTATGGTATTTAACCTTTTTATGCCTCTGCTTTCAATTTTTCTTTTTCGTTAAATTTCATTCAATTCAAATCGGAACCAGGGATTTTATATTTCATCGACCTCATTATTTACATTTTTTTTTATTTGAAAAAAAAAATACAAAGAAGAAAAAAAAAACTCTCCAAGCGACGAAAAGTCAACATTGCCTTGAGAGAGTAGAATAAAATAAATTCAGGAAACGTCGAACAATCTACATTTAAAAGCCATAAAACTAAGCAGGGGTATAACAAGAACCAGCCAGACTATACATCAGAGAGGTAGGTACACCAGTTCAAGACAAATAAAATGACCAATTTTTATAGCCAACCAATGAGGCGAAGAAGAGGACTTTTAAGCTAAGGGGATTCTTGTAGAATGAATCTATTTTCCAATAAAGTTGTGTTTTTTTACGGTTTTGTGCTAAGTGTTTTTTTTTTATATATTTCTTGTTTGTTTGGTTTTTATTTTTCGAAATGTTTGATGACTTCTTTGCACTTTCACACTTCTTGTTTAGTTTTATTCTTATTTTTAAGGTTTTTTCTAAATTCTTTTTTCATTGCGACGTAAAAATAAAAATTGACTAGAAACATAAATTAAGCCATTTGTGTACAGTAGCCATTTTTATCTCAAGCAATTACACAAGACCATTGCTTGGGCTTAGGTCCAAATATTTCCAATTGATATTTGGAATTTGTTCGTAATTAATTCGACAAACGTTCACCGAATTTTAAATGCACAAAAATAATCTATAAATACATCTTAAGAACATCAAGGAAGTTGCAAGCTCTATAAAGCTTTCATTGGCAAATTTTATAGAAGATAAAGTTTAAAAACTCAAGGCAAATAGTAGCTGAAAAGGCTCTATTAAACTTGCATTAAAAATACTATACAAAACCTCTGCAACTCTAGGTATAGTTTCTTAGATATTTTGGGGAAATAAAGGGCAATCTGGGATTCACTCGGTGATTGATTTATTTTAACATTTTATTCCATTCAATATTTTAGCAATTTCGGTAAAAGTCCTCAGAAGAAGCTTAAGTTTCGTGTGTGTTTCTCTTTGAATAGTACGAGTATGTTCGTTCTTTTTTAAATTTGGATTTGGTATTAAGCTACATTATTTAAAACCTCTATTTGTGTTATTCAATATTTTCACAATATTTCCAAAATAAAGTCATCGACATTCTTAAAAGACACGCTAAAGCTTCGTTAAAAATGTTGATCCTTTACTATAAATGTATCACATATTCAAATAATCAAAATTGTGTTTTTTTTCAATTTTTTTTTTATATAAGAAAAAGTACAGAATTCAAAAACTACAAATATTTGTCTCTTAATTATCGGTAGAAGTTCTTAGAAGACACGCTAAAGTTTCGTTAAGCTGTTAATAAACATAATATTTTGGCTACAACTTCCTAGAAAATCTTTACAAAATTATTGAGGTAGCTGGTATAATATTTTTCGAAAATAAAATTAAAATTCCAATTCAGAAAGACTTACTCAAAACTGAAATATTAGTTTCCTGAACTGAAATTTCTTAGTATTTTTCCAACATTAATTTATATTCTATGAATTTTTCGAACGAACTTTCACCCACATACTTGCACTTCTTGTTATATCCTTTACCTTTAGAGGGAAAAAAACAATATCTTACATAGGTAGTTTCCCTGCTAGGAACTCGAACTTGTTCAAATACCAACTTTCAATCCGGAAGAACATGAATAAAATTTCATAACATTATCTGACCTAAATAAAGGAAAAAAGAACACTAGAACATGTGTACTTCAAGTCTATAAAATAGGCCTTTTCATCATTCTCATAAAACTTATGACTCATACAGCTCTATCTAGATATAATAAGGTACCACATGACGTTCACTATTATTATAAATTCTTATTTAATGGCAATTCCCAGAAGGCTCAAATACATCAAACAAGAAACATCATACCTTCTTTTTGCAACTTTCTTAAGGAGAAATACCAAATCTATTTTTTCAACAATGTATATCTATATGTACATCATATAGTTGTATTATACTTACACGCAGAATTTTCTAAACCTAGATAACTACATATTACACTAGATACCTATAGAGAGCTAGCTACCTTAATCCTTAAGAAATCTTGAAAAAAAAAATCCTTTTGGTTCCTCTTGTGACCACTTTTGTCGCTCCCAAGAGGAAACTTCAAAGCCACTTATCATTTTCTCGAACCATTCATATTCTTGCTGCTGCTCCTCTCTATCTCCCTCTCTCTCACTATCTTCTCTTTTCTTTGATATGCTAGTGCAAAACCAACGTCCCATAAACTTTGCAACTATGAATGTAATAATTTACTTTACACGTTTGCCTTATATATGAGCAGGTACGAATGATGCTTTTGTTAGAGTTTGTATATAAATGTGTGGGAAGCTACATTATAAACACACATACAAATTCTTGAACTCAACTTACAACACTTAGGAGTGCATAAGTTTTCTCAAGAGTAACCAGGGCGAAATACTACGTCCTTTAACTTTGGTGATGTACCTATACCCTAAACATATATCGATATATATATACATATATACGTACCTTCCTCTGCCCCTTCATGACATAGCAAAAATGTCTTCACTTCACTTCTTCCTTCAACATTCATCACCAAAGTCTTGAAAGTTCTTCAACCATACCATGGATCATGGATTTGCAATGGAAGGAAGCCAACCTCTTGTTCTTCATGGTTTTTGGAGATTTTACACTGAGTGTGCTTATGGAGCGATAAGTTATAGCAAGCAAAGTTGTTTCTCCTCGTATCGCATCATTTCGCCTGATCTCCTTACCCTGCCCCCCTGCCTTCTGCGTTTCGAAAGGAATTTATTTTCGACAACAAAATGATTTCGTACATTGTCAAGGGAGTTTTTCAATCGAATTGAAATTATAAACCCTATAACAAGAAGAAGTCCACCCAAACCAAGATATCACCAGCAGGCAATTGGTAAGTAAAAGAACAAATAAAATATAATGTTTCGTGTTATATTCTCTTTAAGAGTCAATTTGTTAAACAGTGCTGAATTTAGACTCCTTAATTCCTAAAACATCTGTACTTCCTAGCATATGGGGCTCTATAATTATTTTGGTTCATCATGATTTCCCATACTTTCCTTTTCTTTCGTGTTCTTTCCTTTCTTTTCATTTCCTTTCCATTGATTTCATATCCTCTCCTTTCTATTCTCTTAACATTTCTCTTATCTTCAAATCTTTAATTTTTCTCTCTTTACTGCTTGGTTGAGTTAGTCCAAATTACAACTACACGAATGTGAACTCTAAAATATAAAAAAAAACCTTGCCGGGACCCGCAACCGATAAAACAAAACTTACTGCATAAAGCTCAAACAGACAAAATATATTTTGAAGTTTCTCTCGAATGATTTTTACTCGGAAAACTCTTAAAAGCTCTTATGTATGTTTAGCTAAAATATTTAATTTTTTCCTTAAAGATTCTGTCAGATCTTTAGAATATTTATTATAATGTTTACAAAAAAAAATCGTTACTTGCATCTCAGGTTGGTTGCAAATAGATCAAGCTTTCATATAGCAGTCACTCTTAAAAAGCTCTCTCAGTGTTGCCATAGTTTTAGCGATAAATTGTTTATTTTCTTTTAATCGAATGGAATGTATTTTTTTAAACAAAAATTTGAAAAGTCTTAAGGAAAAAGATCTGTGAGAAGATCTACTGATTTCACTATTTTGAAAAGACTTGCAGTGCGGCCATGACATTGGTTGATTTTTCCGAAGTTGTACTATAAACGCGGGTGTGGGTTCATCAAACCATATTGGAACGTCCTAAGTCCATTAGCTGTTTTTATTTTTGGAATGCTATATCAATTTCAAAGCAAAAATTATTAAATTGAATTTTTGCCAGAGGCATAAAGAGGCGTATTTTTAAGTGAACAAAAAATAAACAAGCTTATTTAAGTAGACGAGATTAGAAATCCATTATTTTGAAATTTTCTTTACCCAATGGGTAAGTCGTGAAAATAAGTGTCAAAATATGTACATATATATACTTTTGATTTGTTATTTTGAAATGTATGTGTTTGACTTAGAAGCATTATTTGGATAGGAGAAAACTTGTTAAGGATTTAAAAGGACACGAGTTCACTGACATCGTCGCCAGTACCCATTCAGAAATGGGACTTTTTTTCCCAAGAAATAGCTTAACTAACAAAATTGACAAACTGGGGCTTCCAAAATGTGTACACATTTCCAGTTATCAATTCAGTGTGAATACATAAATAATAATGAATAAATAATATATCGTGTGTCACAGAAGTAACGAAGGTTACTGCTCTTTTGCGAAATATGAATATGATCTTTAAGGTTATGTCAATCCACAGAACGTGGAATTTAACCTGCAAAATACATTCAGATATGGTTACTGGTAGATTCCTACAATGAAGAGAAGTCAGTGTCGATTGCAGTTTCCATTGGGGGGTTATTAGAGCTCTTATTGTTAGAAAGGCGCTGGTCAACCAGCAATTAGTAAGATTTCAGCTTCTATAAAGTTTCGTTAAAGTTTCATCTGTGTTGAAATGACTTCCTGAAGATTTATTGAAGCTGACATTTTAGTTAGTGGGTATACCAATAGCTGTCTTACTTTACTAATTATAGCACTGTACTTGACCATTTCGGGGGTGACCAAAACCCCATTGAGGCGCGAATAGTTATAAAAAAGTAAAAATAGGTAGATTTCCATGTATCCAATGGATGTCAGTGTAATTTTTTTTTATTATTCTTGTTGTGGAGATCATTAAAAATTTCGACTTAGCCAACAATCTTACATAAAATAAAAACGCCTCCTGTTCTAATTCAAAATTAATTTTGTCTTCAAAAAAAGGTGATTTTTTTTTTCAAATACGTTCGAAGTAAAACGAATCAACCTTACGCTCATGCGAAAGCAGTAGGTTGGGATTTTTATGTTTGAACTTTCGTAAAATTTACTCTAACCTATCTATAGCTACACCAGCTGATATTAATGAGCCAAATTTCAATTTCTGCAGCTTGGACATGTTCGTCAATTTTTTTTGTTAAGAAGAAGAACACTTCTGTGTACCCGTTCAAGCAGTAGAATTTTCCTTTCAAAAAGAATACAAAGAAACGTTTTTGATGTATTGAGATTTCAACATAAATTTAGATATCAAGTTTTACAAGGAAGACGAAGAGAATTTTTTAAGTCTTTCTAATTATCCTCCACCAGCAACCCACCCTCTGTCATGAGACGATAGTTGTGCTTGCGGCCGTTTTTTATTTGCTGAATATGTCTTGGGGTATCAGTTGAAATAAATGGTTCATTGCAGCAAAGATGGGAAGTGCTCCGAACAGCCCCTATCGTAAGACTGCTTACTTTATCAAACACTTTTTTAAAATTTCCTCCCAAAAGATATAGCCTAGGAAAATAGGGCCTCCACCCCGAATAAACACTCTCTGACGTGCGTTTTGTCCTAAATTCATATACCCTGAACCAATTACAGCAAATGTGTGTTCTTCTAATATATGTCAATTAATCCTGTTTTCCTATTAACTAGGTCAACTTAATTTATCTAAGCTTTAAATTGTTTTACTAGCTAAAACTCGAAATTGACAAAATTTTCATTTCATCAAGAAGTCAAGTTATGCAGATGAAACCTATCCATCTTATCGTGTATCTATTTGAGGGAAACCGATATAATGTTGACCCAACTTTCGACGAAAACACTAAAACGACACAGTTCCTGGGAGCAATAATATCTTTTGTGTGATGCCCTTGCCCGTGTTGTACCTACCTACATATCTATAAGTATATGTAACTATAAGGATGTATAGAAGTAAATTTTAGAGAAGAATGTGCACCAAATACCATACCCCGTTTCTGCTCCTCTGTTCACAGCAAAAGGACTGAACTAAACTACACTATACTTACTTTGTTGTAAGTCTAAGTCTATTCTTGTCCGTTTAACATAGTAAAAACCCACTTTATCCAACAACCTCTCCCCAACATTAGGGTTTGTATTCTTATCACATTTGCCCTAACCACTCTAATAAGAGTTTCTTCCCAAACTGGTGTAGGTATGCCCTAAATTCGCCTCCTCCGACTGACTTTGTCTTTCACATAAGAGAAATGAGAACAAAAAAAAACTTCAACTCTGACCTACAATTAGTAGAAAAGTCATCCTTTTCTAGAGTTATCACTCGATATATCTAATTTTATCTTTGCCCTGTTGTCTTCATGTTTTGAATAGTTTTGGGTAGCAACCAACCAACAACCCATGTAGCTGTCTGTATACGAGTATATGTATGTAAAGATAAATGTTAGAAAAGTTCTCTTCTCACAATATCTACACAAAAGGTTTTTCTTTGGTTGTCGTCAACACGTTCACTTAAAATTGAACTCAACTTCAACACACAATGGCTTGAGAGACAGTATCCAGCACCAGCAGGAGTCAGTAAAGAAGAAACACAACCACCCGCGCCCCGGCTGCCGCCGCTCACTATCGCCACTGCCATTTTCACCGCACTCCGCAAGCGGTTTCACCAACAAAAGCCAAAAGGATATGAAACGAGGCGATGAACATTATTTGTAACCCATAGGTACAATAGGAATACTGCTTGATACCTTCTCTATGTTTTGTATTCTGTGGACATCAATGCCAGAGTGGATTAGTTGAAGAACTAAAGATGTACATTGTGCACTGTAGTACAGTGTACAGTACGTACATCACTGCTTCGAAGTGAAGAAAGAAGATTCTTTTCAAATAGGAAACTATAGAATTTATTTGCGAGAAGCCTTATTTGGTTGACATAATTTGACGAATTTTTGAGGATTTACTAAGAAAGTTTCATAGTTTTCATATTCAATTTAAAGCAAACTGATATTTGTTTGTATTATTTATTGCGAAAAATGTCAATTTATTTTCGAAACGACTTATATATTTTTTATTGGGCTTCACCTGGGAATTTTTTTTTCAAGTTATCCCAGTTCTGAGATGTAATCAATTTATATAGTTTCGTAATGTCTACAAACCAAAAGTAAATCTTAAATTGTGGAGTAATAAGTTCGTAAGTCGACGGTGCCGGCAACTTGCAAAATAAGCTTAAGAAAGTTAGTAGGTCTTAAGTTATTTGTCCTTCTGCATGATATCGCGGATGTATCTAGTGCTTAACTATGTATCTCCAGGCCCTTCTCTACATTAGAACGGTTTTCACTTGCATTCATTATCAGTAGGCGATGATCGAACATCGAACTCGGAATCCGGATCCTAGGAAAACGATCCCTCTCTTCTAGCTAGATAAGTTTTTTTTAGGGACTTGACAACTTTGGATTTAATTTGTTATGCACCCTTTCACTAATCATCGAACTGTCTTTGTCAATTTATTCAGTAAACTCACTCAACTTCACGAGCGAGCACCGTCTGCAAATTATAAAAAATTTCTACCGGAAATTCGGAGTTGGTGACCGCAACTTTTTTTTTTCCCCATTGGGTTCGTCAATAAGCAAAATATGCGTGGTCGGGTGAAAACCCACATTTGCTTCATGAATCACCACTTCATTCACAAAAAAAAAAACTGATTGGTACATTTTGCATACCGTGTCGTCGTTATTGGAGCATATTTGTTCATCGACGATAATGATCGTCACGTTACAGTGAATGGCTAATGTTATCGCACCATGATTACTGATTATTTTTGGCCTAAATCGGAAGATATGGACTTGGACGAGATGTAGTTTCAACAGGATGGTGCCATAGGACACATAGCACACCTTACAATCGATTTATTGAAGAAAAAAAAGTTGTCAAGTCCTTTTTTTAAAAACCCTTTGTAATTTGCAACAATATAGGGAAAAGCACCAAGCATATGTTTTCGACACGTTTGATAAATTCAGGATTAGAGAACATGACAGAATGTATCTTTGAAATAGAAAATAAGCTGTTTGGACTCTAGCGATAGCCGTACTTAGCAAAGTGTTGATAAGCTTATAGCTTTTATAATGATTCTTTTTTATCAGGAGATTCAAAAGAAATATGTTATAAAACTGGACCACTTTATAGCAACTCTGAGGTTTGCTAGGGACCTTCATTTATACCAACGTAAAAAATGATATAAAATTCTTACTTCCATAATTGATTCACTAAAATATTGATCGAAATTTATTATGTACAATCCAACATCTATTGATCGAAACTAAAAAAAAAGAAGCTTATGGTGTCAAAACCATTTATTATGCACATGTATTTGCAAGTCAGTCGTTTGTACAATGTCAACATTATAGAAGCTTTTTCGAAACTTCAAAATTGTTATAGAACTGCTTAGGCTATCGTGCTTTCAAAATTGTTTGCTGGCTTGAACGTTTCAAATAAGCCCCTTGAAAATACTATTCACCAAGTTTTAAATTATACCTCTCTCACGAACAACCACAATTATACAAGCATTATGCAAGCTTAACCCTTTTTAAAGACACTGATTGGAATGTAACTCAAATGGTATGTAACTCTATTCCTCTATAATTAAATACTTTAAAACACTTCTATAGAACATGGAGTCTCAGCTTTCGGAGCTGTTTCTTTTGAACAAATTGCTTTAAAGGAGTTGAGACTTTTGTAAAACCTTTTCGAAATTTGACTGAGAAGCTTCTTACTGTTCACTAATAAAAAAACTGCCTTTTATTCAAACTTTGTATATTCCTCGAATTAAACAGATTGCAAAAGACTTTCCTACAGAATTTATCGAAACTCATACATAGTATCATATAGTTAAGCTATAGTGCTTCCGTAAATCACTGAGACACATTTTTTTTGTGGAAAGCTCTATGGATAAACAAGAACTCCTCGAAGCTAAAATGTAAATTATAAATTTTCCCCAAGGCGCACCTTTAACAATAGGTAGCCAACGAAAATCCATTTTTATTTTAACTTCACAAAAGGCCTCTGTTGGATCTTTAAATGAATCTCTTAATTACAATGCTGCGCCTGTAACAGTAGGTAAAATACAAATTACCAACGACTTTGTTCTTAAGTAAATTACCGGAAGTTGAAAAGCAGAAATCTAATTACAAACTTTCAACATCATCAGCCAACGAATGGAACACCCAATTAACCGGAACACTACGTTCTGTTCGTTTTCAACAACAATTTAACCTGCTCAAACAAACCAACGTTCTTAAGGTAGGTACCTATGTATGGATGTAGTTGCGAGCCTTATGTATATTTTGGGCTTGGGGCAAAAATTTGTATTCTTATAAACAAAAGTAGCAAATGTGTTGAGTGCGGTGTGTGACGAGGACGAAGGACGATGGACGGAAGACCACGACGACAAAACCCGCCGCCGCTATCAACAATGGTGTGGTGGTAACTACATACGTACATAAAAAAAAATAAGAAGAATGAAAATATTTCCCAAGTTCCAAGAAACAAAGGCTAATTTACATTCTTAATGACTCCAATCAACAGGGTTAGCACACTGGTCCTTTATTTTGCATATCAGCCGCAGGACGCATACATATAGAGACACCATAACACACACTCAACGCAAACTGGTTTAAAATGGAATCTATCTATTCCATATTCAACAGTGAGGCTCACCTCTTTCACTTCGGCTGAGGAGGCTGAAGCTGACAAACATAATATTGTGTCCTTTTTCGTATGTAGCTATAGTATACCTAACCCATAGACCGAAATGTATACCTAGTCTAACCTATCAAAAATTAAAATCTTCTCCAAGTTATGGAGTTGGAGTCGCACTTTGGGTATAATAACTACCACAGGCACAGCAAACCAACCGTATCTAGCTTTTCTCAATTTTCCTTGCCGAATAGGTATATACCGAATCGAATGTGTAGCACTCACCACTGAATATTAACTGGAAATACTATCTTGGGTATGTTTTTCAGAGCTTTGTTTAATTGGACCTTTCAGAGAGAGAGTAAAAGAGAAAATATATATTGGATAAGCAGGAAATGAGTACGGTGAAACACAAAGTCCTTCTAATTGCTATGGATCTGATAGTCTTCCTGAGGGAGAGTGTTGAGAGACAAAGGTTAAATATTGCTATAGAATACAAAACCTCATGATGAGCAATGCCTAAAATAGATTTTCTCAATAAATTGCAGACGGTATATAGACGGCAGATATAGGAAGTTTCGATTCCCAAGTGTGGACTATCCCAGAAGAATGTATAGAATCATTTAATTTAATTTTCCCATATGAAACAGGTAAGAAGTTATGGAAAAAAAAACAAAAAATTAAGCTCAATTACGCACTCTTCAATCTTTCGACAATTAGCTATATCGGTTTGTATGTATGGGTTTTGATTTCAAAAATGACGAAAGCATTGAATTACTGGAAGTTTCGATTCAATGACAAGTAACCCATGGAAACCGTTTTAGGTCAAAATGATGGAAGCTGCGATGTATCACTTCGATTCTCGTTGATTGACAGAATTAAAAGAATAGGGCCCAAGTGACTGCCTTGTGGGACCCCATCTGATCAATACTCGATATTTACGATCGCCATCTTTAAAGAACCTTTTGTTCAATTGCGAACATTTTGTACGAGATTTTGCCAAAGGTCTTGCTGAAGTCAGTTGTTTAGCCGAAATTCGTATGTCTTCTTCAGAAATATGTATGTGGAAGTCTAAAATGGTGGACACCTGGTTTTGGTTGGATTAGTATACATTATCGATTTTAGTAGCTGTTCCAAGGTTTTGGAAGCACCAATGGCATGTGGAATTCAACGTCCTGAATACCTTCTTGGATTCATCGCCGAATTTCGAGATGTTACAATAAAGCATCTGTTTTCTCTAAAGATGATAATGAAATCTTTTTCACCCTGATTGCCTAATCCAGAGATATCAGGAGTAGCTAGACTGACTTTTTGGATATTCAGGATTTCTGCGTTTAATTTTTTTTTTATTTACAACATAACCAACAGTTCCTGACTTCCCGGGAGTAAAATATTGAGGATTACATAGTCGGTGTAAATACTTGCCTGGACCTGACATATAGCCCGCTTATATTTTAAAAATATCATTAGGGCTATGCTTGAGGTTAAGCATAGGCGTAAACACAGAAGTCTGCAGCAAATCGCGTGTTGCAAACGGTTTCTTGGGAAAGAAATATTCTTCTACAGATATTCGGTAAGAGTCACCGCGAATAGAAAATTTACAACCGCGAACTCTATGAGCTGTACAAAGATGTCGACGGTAGAACAAATAGTCAAAACACTCCGACTACATTGTTTAGGCAAAATCGAATGAATTAAAAACTACAACTTCCACCAAGAAAGTTTTTGAAGCCCAGCTCCCAGATTAACAAGCGAACCATCCTCTGACCTATTCTCTGGTTTCAAGACCAAGCTATCGCCGAAAGCTCTGTGATCTAGATGACGTATCTTTTCTCGGCGAACGCCATTGCTTTTGGCATCAGTTGATTTTTCACAAATCATAAATAATGGATGACGTTGAAAATATAGAAAACTCTGAGGGGAAACAACCCGTGCAGTCAGAGCTGTTAGTAGTTCTGGATACGACTTCATTGCCACAACCGACTGAACAACAACACATCAAGCTTTTCGTTAGATGAAGGCTGTGGGCGACATTTCGCTTTAGAATTACATTGCAGTTCAAGAGAAATATGAGCGCTACTTGCCGCATTCCGCTGGTCGTTATGCTGCCAAATGTTTCCGCAAGAAATAATGCCCAATAATTTTCGAACAGTTAACAAACTCTGATGCTGCAGGGCAGAAATAATAGTAAAAAGCTTATGTCCGTTCGATTTGTGAAGCACTCATCTCGAAATGCGAACATTTGCTGACTGGCGTGGACCCACTTCAGATTACATATTGTGATCACAATCGCCAATTCCGGACCAGGTGGAGAATTCACCCGTATCGGTATTGCTGGTACTGTTCATCGTCAAGCTGTCGACGTGTCATTCCCTTCGTCGTATCAACCAAGCTAGTTTGCTGTTTTGCATTGGGCACGTGAAACCTCTATCAGAAACATCAATACTATTTCTAAATGTAAAACCTATGAGTTCGTTAACGCTACTAAGGGTTCATCCAACTCCTACGCTATCAAAAAGAAGGATGAACTAGAACGTGTTTCTAAGTCCAACTGATAAAAATGTTACATCCATATGTACTTTTTTATTGACATTGATTCAACAAAATACCAGAGAAAATACCAGCAATTTTGATTCAAAATTCCATCGACACAGGTGAGCTTCGTTAAAAAACTTTGCTGAAAATTATGGTTGAAAAAAAAAAACAGATACAGAGAAGTATATCATTATTTCTACTTCATATGCTTCTGCTCAAATTTCTTCCTTTGTCGAAAGCAATTCTAAGACACACAAATTCAAAGCTTATTAAAGCTAACGCTTTTAGTTACATCCCATGAATAAACTTCTAAATTAACTCCCATGATGGACCTTAGTTATCTCCCAGGCAACTTATCCTCTTGGTCTGAATCAGATAAAGAAACCAAACAAGACACTAAGTCCGTGTGAGAGTGCCGTAAGTACGAGTATTAGGTAAGTTATAGAACGGACACGTTCTTCAACTCCCTCCTTCTGCATTTGTGAGAAAAAAAAACTGCTTCTGGGTTTGCAAGGACAAAAAAAACATCCTGAATCGTTCAAGGCAAAAAAATGGCAAGTTACTCGTAATGAATAGAATTTGTGTCCCTTTTGAACAAAATTTTAATTTTTATGGTCAATGGAATTGACAAGGAGCTTATACCTAGGTATACCAAACCAACCTACTAGGTAGGTACTGAAACTTTAATAACCTCTGTGAAAACTAGCGTGACAAACAGAAAAAGGAAAAAAAACGCACAACAACCACGCTAAGGAGCAAGGACAAAGTACCAGAAAGCCCTCCTAGGTATACACAACAAACTCTTGACCTTTTCATGGCACAGTGCAGATGAAAAGATTAATAGTTTTTGCTTGTATAAGTCCCTACAAACAAAGCTCTAGGTGTACCCTCTAACCACCAACACCATAATATCTGCATACATATCTATATACAAAAAATATTAAAAGATACACAATCTTACCTAGCTAGGGTGACGGACCGACCGGACCGACAAGGGCTATGATTCCAAAATGCTAAAATAAGTTTTCAATAAGCTTACTCTGTTTTTGAGCCAAAATTTAATTGCAATTTCCACGACTCTGTCACGCGAATCTTGTCAAGTATATTTTAGAAAGTTTTCTCTCTTTAATTATTTTATTTTTTTTGTTAATTTTTTTTGTACCTATATTGACAGGTAGAAGGACGAACGTGTCCAGGACCTTGTTAATAGAGATTTTTAGTTTGAATTTTCATGAAAAAGTATGAAGAAGTTTCTCATCATCATCATCATGTCCAAGCGCAATTGGTACATAGGTACACTTTCTTTTTTGTAATTATTATAGTTGCCATCAGCCATCAGTATGATTTTACCTTTCAATCTTGTGATGGATTTTATGTTGATTTACAGAAATATGTAAATTGGAGTGAAGCAGTTCCGCAATGGAAATTGAGGATTCTTCTATGGAATATGTAATCAATAAGGAAGTGGAGATTTTTTTTTTGTTGGAATGATAATTCCAATCAAACGTGAGCATGATGATGATTTGATAGAATGGACATCGTCCTGAATTTTAAATACATATTAAATTTTCTGAGAATAAATTGTGTGAAGAATTGTGCTGTATAATTCAATTTATTTCAAATTAATTGAACGAAGATGAGAAATGGGAAGAATCATTTCGCTCTAAAATCGTTCAGGTGCTATAAACCAGGGATTAGAACAATCTGGGTTAAGTGAAGTATGAATTCCAAATTGGAGATTTAAGTCTTAGGAAATCATTTGCGGAGCGGTAATGATTAATACAGAGGGATGGGTAGTCAACTAGGATCCATAACAAAGGCCCAGCTAAAAGAGACATATTGAACACTTGACATCTGGCAAGCATATGCGTATTTTTATTTAAACGCAATTAAAATGACAAGGACATTTGTTTTGTGATTAATTTTAAATATATCTTAAAATGTTGACGAGCCAAATTTAAGACAACACAAACTTAAATTTTCCTCAAAAATTGCAAATTTGGCCCCAGTATGGATCAATCGAACTTAAATGAAGACGATGGAAAACAAACACAGACGAATTTCGATATTAATGGTAAACGGTAAAGTGTCTAGTAGGCGGAGTCTAATTTCCCCAAGTATGGCATTTATTTTTTAAATTCTACTCTGGTACAGCCTTGCCCAGGAATGTGTGTGGGATATTTTCCACAAAATTGTTGTCTAAGAAATCGCATATTCACCAGGCGCTAGTGTAAAGTAGAAGTGGCTAGCAACGACTTTTTATTGAAAGCCGCCTAAATCGATGACCATAAACGAACACGCAAATGAATGATGAAACAAAATCAATAGCTTGCATACCCATGTCCAGAAATATTAAGTATGAATAAGCCGAACACCGAAATTGCCAGGATGACTAGCCTATCGTTAATAATTGTTGGTAAGTGTTCATATATTTCTTTTTGTTTTGTGATATAGAAAAAACAAAAGCATAAACAGTGTGGTGGTTGATCCCAAATTTAAGAATTTATTTTTTTAATTGTTTTTATTAAAAATTTCGACAAACAATCACATAAAATACACTTCCAAAATTAATTTTGAGTTCGAGAATTTTTCTAGTACCAAGTTCGAAGTAATACAAATCACCCAGCCGCTCATGCGAAAGCAGTAGGTTGGGATTTTTATATTTGCACTTTGGTAAAATGTACGCACACATTGTTGGTGCATATACACCTACACAAGCTAATACATCCTAATGCGCCAAATTTTAATTTCTGCGTGTTGGGTATGTTCGTCAATTTTTGTTTGTGAAGAAGACGTTCAAAGAAAGAAGGGGAATTTTCTTCCAATAAGTATTAGTCAAATACCAGGCGAACATGAGCAAGAGCAAAATGATACTTATGTTACTTTTTCTTTGCTTGCAAAAGTAACTCACACACACTCGTTGCTTAACAAAACTGATCATCGACAGAGAGCACAAATTGCATATCATTCTCACAAACAGGCAGGCAAAATAATGAAATAGAAAACAAAAATTAATAGGGTGACCAAAATGGTCGAAAGAATCAGGATTCGTGTTGCTCAATTAAAATTTATTTATTTTTTTTGTAGAACATTAGAATGTTAATGAAATCTTAAAAAAATATAAACATAATTTCATAAGTTTCATATATTTATATTTATCTTTTTTATCTTGTTTTTTTTTTTAATCAGGCCTTCGTTTGCGCTCCATGATTTCTCTCTGTATTAGCGATATCTGATTTGATGGACAAACCTGAAATGAAACAAAAATGTATTTATATGTATAGGTAATAGGAATTTATCATTTTATAAAAAGTCGAGAAAAAACTCAGTAGTTATAGGTACTTGTGATGGAAGCGGAGTGCGACGAAATGTTTCTTGTGTTTCTCTGTTTCACGAATACCGTTTTTTCTACAATAATTCTGTCAAAGACTGATCATCAGTTTAGCCTTGATCACAACTTCGGACGTACTGTCAAGTACAGAGATTCTTTCTTTAGCCGTACATCGCGAATGTGCAATGATTTACCCGGTTCTATTTTTCATTCTCTCATCAGTGATATTCAGAAATTGAGAACCAAAACCAATGCATCGGTATCTCCCAAAGGTATATACCAATGCATCGGTTTCCTGTAACAGATTGCCGGGTATCAATTGGTCTGGTAGCAGCTATCCCCAATCCCATTGAATAAGGTAAAAGGGGTACGAAATTGAAGGAGAGTCTTAGAACTGATTTGATAAGAGGTTCTTCTTTTTTATCTACTGACAGACATTTATTAGAAATAAATGTCTGTCTGTCAAATTGATCAAAATAGCATAAGGGAGTTATTTTATTCTTACTGATATTTTATTTTAAATATAAATCACACTTGTATTGTGTAAAAAATTTCGACGGAATCAAAAGATCGAGTAATTAAACTTTAAAATCGAACATTGCATAATAGACGTTTAAGAACACCTCACCATAGCCCCTGTTGCTTACTCAGAGGATCTTATGGAGCATTATTTTCGCAATTTCTTTTTTAAATGTTCAACTATATTTTTCCAAGCTTTCATGGCAATTTTAATTTAAAATATATTTTTTAAAGCAAACAAAAACTAAATTAAATACTTTTAAGTTTTAAATAAAAAAAAATCGTTAACCCAGCAATATTGAGAGAAAAAAAAACAGCTAACCAACATGAGTAGAAAAAATAAAAATGCCAAGCCTCACGTTCTGAGTGATAAATGGTTTAGTCCTTATACATGGACTCTAACGATGAAGTAAGATGATTCGATGAAAATCCTTCAGTTTTCACTGTTAATTTTCTTCCTTTTTTCCTTATGTATATTTTGTACTAGGATAAGGAAGCCTTTTTTTGGTTTGTTGTTTGTTAGGAAGATGGATGTGTTCTGCTCATTTTGACATATTTGAGATTTGCACATGTGGCCCGATTCCCAGCTATATACATAAATATATATGATATGTATATCTAAAGTCTCTCTACACATATTTATTATAAGAATGGCAATTAAATAGAGCTGCTAAAAGATACCTATAAAGCTGAACTTTTGAAAATGACGAAAAAGACCACAATTGAAGTGGAAAAGGGTTACTTTTGGGAGAGGGAAAAAATCAAGTCATTAATTATATTTTGAAGATGTGTATTTCACCGAAATTGACTTTTATGTTATTCGGTACACAAACTCTTATAAACATGGCTGTTGTTCTATTGGCTATTTAATATATGTAAAGTTTTGTCTTATCACAATGAATTCGAACATACATATATTTACGGCACAATATGTCTTATCTCATTAATCAAAGGAAGTAGATTCAATCTCTATTAAATTTGACAAAAGGTTGGTATTTAGTGGCACTACAGCTGAGTTGTACATGAAGGGTTTGCCAATAAGGGTTGATCGATATTGAATGGACCTGAAAAGTCCCACTTCCAATAAATGAAGGTGAATCATAAATTATTCCTTAAACATGTGCAGAATAAAATGGGACCTAAAATGGAACCCTATGGGACTCCATAGCTATAAGCAGATTATAGCAGAATAATTATTGCCAGCATTAAATTTTTGAGTTCAATGATCCAAATAATCTTGACTAGGACGAACCGACCATGAGGCCAAACTATTGTTTTAATTTCTTAGCTAACTTTGATATCACACTGAAAAACTGGGATTTAGATTTCAGGTTGACATGGCAGTTGTTTTTTAGACATTCCAACATTGTGGAAATAAAAAGGTCGTGATACAAACATTTAGGGAAATGCCTGACAAAATATCCCAAAAAATGTAATCCAATAAATATTTGTTTTGCCAATCTTAAAATTACCAACCAAGTCTCCACAAATCACTACGTATGTCTAAATATCAGAATTGAGTGATGGTTATGTGAGTGATACGCCTGTGATTTTTTTGCCAGTGATGAAAGGGAAATATCAAAAACTCTTGCAATCTCAGAATTTTTCTACAGCTTTTGGGAGGCGAAAAATAATTTTTTTTTACAAATTTGAAATGTAGACAGTTTTGTTGAGACAACAAAAAAAAACGGTGAAATTAAATTTTTAGGATTTCCACAAAATTTTCCAAAAAAAAAACTTGTAATTCCAATTTTGTACGTTATAGAAATAAGAATTTGACATAAAACTAACTTTTTAAAATTAATTGGCCTTATAAGGATCAATTTTTGGGTAGCTTTGGCTTTTTTAACTGAACCTGGTGGCAATTCGGCGCAGTGGATATAGTGCTTGACTGCTAACTTAGGCGTGTGTGTTCAAGCCCCACGCTTGTCATCACTTTTATTATAATGTAAAGAGTAGTCCCGTGCAATTCAGGTTGTTTTTAAAAGACCTATGATCTTAAAGGTATATTATTTTTATTAAAATGTAGACATCTGTGAAGCCAAATTATTGAAATGAGGGACCCAATACGATCAATTTGGTATTTTTGTCGCTTATTGGCAAAGAGAAATATAGCAAAAAGTTAAAATATGGCCTTACATTTGGGCATCCAAAAATGTCAAAATACAATTCACGCTTGATCTCACGTAATTGCTATTATATTCGATCACATCGTAAAGATTCTTTAATATATTTTTAAATTCGTTTCTTATTTAATTTTTTATATAAAAAATCAATAGATATGATAATTTTTAGTTTTGAAAATATTAACTTTAAACATAAAAAAAATCAAAAACAAATACATATTTCTAATTTCTAATTGAAGGACTTCCTGTATATGTACAAATTTTGATTGAAATTCGTGGAGCCATTCATTAGATAGTCGAAAATCGATAAAACGGTTATTTATTTTTGCTCCAAAAATTTGTACCGAAGGTACCATTATTTTTGCAGCAAAAAAAAAAGATTTAAAAAAAATAATCCAGCCAGGCACCTAAAACGCTTAAGTACTAAGTTTGAAGGAAATCACTTCAGCTATTTAGGCAGTAGAGGTACCTACAAACAGACAGGCAGACATACGCAATTCCGGGACCCACTTTCTCTACCATCGTAATGTCAAGTTTTACTAAAAACTCGAGTTTGATTTTTTTAAATGCAAAACTTCCATATACCTAGTACCTACCTATATCGCAAGTAAAATTTAAGCTGTGAAAAATCTCTTAAGAAAACATAAAAACAATTATTAAAATATTAGACGGTATCCCTATCTTACATAAACTGAATAGTTTTATTTTTTTTTTTTATTTAACAACCTGTAACTTAAAACAGAGCGCCAATTACCTGTCCTGCCAAAGAACACACAAAAAAAAACACCCGCTCACTGCTTAGAGACATTTCTCTCGTTTTCATTCAGCAAAAAAAAATATATTCTAAAAAAATCCTTCGCCGCCATATAGGTACCCATAATTATTTAAATGTATAAAACATTTTTCTCCAAGAAAGCATTTCACATCCCAAAAGCAATTCTGAATTTCAGACAAGAAACAAAAACAACTCAAAGCTTTGTCTCACACTTGCACAATAATTTCTTTTCTCCTAAATAAGCACAGCTCAGATCTCAAACGATCACTTACACACATCAATATCTAGTTAGTCATTTGTGTTTGTGTTGCTGGTGGCTGAGATAACAGAAAGAAAGAGAATTAGTTTGGTCAGTGTGAATTTGAACAAGTTAGTGCGTGTCGGTTTGTTGTTTGCTCCGCGGAAAAAATTAAATTTTCTTAATAAATTGTTATGTGAAGTGATAAAAAATATTAATTAATTGTTCTTGTATGTTTACAAATTGATTTTCGCAAAAGATAGATCTATTTCGTTCGATTTAATGATAATTTATTACGTTTTTAAATTCAATTTCAATTTTTTTTCATTTGCCGTACGTCGTCGCGTGCGTCGTTTGCCTACTTTTGGTGGTAAGGTAGTGTACACTTTGTTCTGGTTTGGATATATGTATGAGAAAATTTGTAACCAAGAAAAAAAGGTGTGCATCTTGGGTGGAGAAAAATCATTTTTTCGAACCTATTTGTTTTATAGATAATGTACAATCAATTTATTAACAATTTTTTTCTTGAAAAATTATTAATTTCAATTTGTTTCTCTTTTCAGAAATCAAGATATTTAAATAATACTAAACTACGTGTCGTGATTATATCACAGACCAGCGAGGGACACTAACAACAAAAAAGTAAGTCATTTGCAGTTTGACTGAATGTTATTTTTTATTTAAATTTATTTTGCGCAAATGGTAAGTGATTTTTATTTAAGTTCACTTTATTCATATCCTTAAAACTATTTCATTTAAACATACAAAAAATTATTATATATTAAAGTGTAGCAAGTTGAGTTTGTTGCGCTTTTCTCTGGGAACAGACCTTAGATCAGTCGCATGTGATGTTAAGAACTATTTGGACCTAAATTCATTCTTCCATAAAAATGCAAACGTTTTGAATTTTTTTCTTCGGTTTAAGCGAGATATTCCTCTTTTCGAATCCCTGTTTGTATGTATTCGCTTTTGTTATCCAGACATGGTGTTTTATTAAAACAAATCGGCCGATTTATTGAGAAAAAACTATAGACCTTTCTTTGAATAACTTCTGATTTCTTAATTAGTTCTGTTTTTGTTTATTTTTTTTCGTTAAATAGCTGTTTACAAATGAAAATTGATTTTCAGTGAAGGCGATAGTACCTCCCTGCTTCGCGGGTTCCAAGGGCCTTAACTCTTAACTTCTTCCTTGGGTAATCTTGGCCTCGGTTTAGCAAGTCCGCATACTGTTTATTCACTTGTTCATTCGCTAAAAATTGTTTAATTTCTTTTTTTTTGTTGGTGATGCCGCTCTACCGGCTAGGAGTAAGCCACCAAACCACCCAATCTCCATTAAGGCCCTGGTTTTTATACTACATTTCTAAAGAATATTTTTAAAAATATTTCCTATAGAAACTGTTTTATTTTTCATATTTTTTTTTCAATAATTTAATTTTTCAGAATTATTTCATGACATTCCACCGTTCTCATTATAATTCAAAAAATAATATGCCGTAGGAATCCTTTTAGACTGGATTGGCTATCTAGCGTGATGGAATTTTCTTGGAGGCAAAGTAATATCTTTATCACATTTCTCTGTAACGTACGTTTCATTTTCGCTACAAAGATACTAGTGGATCATCGTCCACTTAAATAATTTTCGAGCCACTAGTGGACAATTTCATATCATTTGCTTTTAGTAGGTTCTAGCCAAGCACAGTCAGGAATAATTTTGACATACATTTCGTCTTCTCTATTATGAACATGATGTCATGTCTGATTAAAATCTCGAGTTATTTTTTTTGCAAATTCCTTAGAATTGCTATTAGTGAAATAGTTCTGCGACTGGCTATTGTTTTCGGTTTACTTTGAACTTTTAGTTTCGTTGAAATTCTTTTTGGATTTCATAAAATAAACATACAGATTGTTTCAAAAGATATATAAAGAGTTTCCCATCAAAATTTTCATAAAAGCTCGTTCAGAGTTTAGTGTTTAACTAGAAATTTGAAGGAATATCAAATTATCAACCAATTTTTATGAAACTCTTGCAAAAGTTTCATTGAAATTCGTTCAGAACTTCGTTTGAAAGGCAATTTCGTGTCGAATCGTAAAACCATATAGAAATTTCGATTTAATAAATTGGGAAATATGTGAAAAATTTGATGAAAATAAAGACAAAGCTTGTTAAAATTTTGAGGGAAAGTTGAAGAAATATGAAGCCTTCAAATTGAATCCTTACTGATGACACTCTTCTTATGACTTGCAACCTGAAGAAATTTGGTTGAAAAGACTCGCTGATACAGTCCTCGCGAGCCCTTAAGTCGTGATCAGCGTGTGTACCTCCGAATATGAATTTATGTTGAAGCCGTCATCCTATTTTAGCTCCCATCTAATTAGTGGCGACTGGCGAGCCTGTGTTTTTAAGAGTATTTTTTTTGGCGTGAATATAATCATGCATTCCCCCCATTTAAATTCGTTGAGAACTTTATAAAAACTTGGTCAGTGTTTGACAAAAGAAGAGAATTGTTACACCCGTGAAGAATTTTACGGCTAAAAGAATTTAACTACTTTTTTATGAATTTGGCGAAGAGCTTAGTTTATTTTCTTTGAGAAAATTTTTCAATGTTTTTTAGAACTTCGGGAAATTCAGAAACATTCAATTAAATGCATTCGTCGTTAAAAATTAGTTCAGAGTTTGAATGAAGAATAAACCGGTTTAGAAATTTTTCGCTGAACAAGGCATTTTTTTTTATAAAATTCCTCAAGATGTTAGCGGTTTCCGTTTCAAGATTGTGCAGAGCTTCGTTAAAAAATTCCTTCAGAATTTCACTCGTCGAGTCGTCAAAAGCGTTCGCTGTTAGTGCATACAAATTATTTCACTGTATGAAATTCCTTGAGTTCGGTTGACATTGATTAAGAATTTTATTTACTTTCGTTCGGAGTTTCGTGGCTTCGTATTTTTCACATTTATCAAGCTTGCTGAGTTACATTGTTTTATGTAGGTTTCGATTACTAATCCGAAAGAACTCTCTGACCCGGGATTCCAATAGAACAAGTTAACACTTGATTCTTTGTTCTGAATTTTAATGTGATTGTATGTGTAAAGCAGGAAAAACCAAACCAATTTCATGAAAATGTAGGAATAAATAGATTGTTGTTACCAACCAAAAATCCAAAAGAAGAACTGTCTTTTGATACCAATCGAACAGTTTCAGAAGCATTCAGAAGACTTCAGGACGACCAATCGAAAAGGCATTACAGATTATCTTAATTAGTTCAGAATCAATGTATTTTGAATGTATTGTCTGTCACACAAACAAAAGAAAAGTTCCACAGGACAAGGAAGGAGTTTCAGAACACAACAGTACATAAGATATAGTAGATTTATGTACATATATTGCATTGCATGTGAATTATTTTGGAGCGATAACGACACACCACACTATACAAATTTAGTTCCGGCTTTATTATATAGATTGCGTTCTAAACATAAAATTGAATAGGTAAAGTTAACTAAATAAAATTGAATTGATTTGAATTGTTTCAGAATTCCTCCAAATGTATTTCGTAAAACCAATATCTATCGCGTTTTGCATGTGATGATATTTAGCTGTCGTTGTGGGTTAGATATACTTTCAATTTTGAGACACGCATAGGTTTTATTTGCCCTTTTGCCACAAGAGTATCGAGTATGATATCGTGTACGAAATAAAATCGAGGTTTTAATCAAACTTATGGATTCCCAAAAAGTGATTTACTAATGGTGTTGACATTTTCTGCAACAATGGCCATATGTATTTGTATTTACGCCCGCAGTAGGTATTCCTTCATTCAATGTTTGGTCCCTTTATAATCTTGAATCATAAGACCAAGTTCGTGTGATCTAGATTTACTCCAAATTTTTTCACAAAAGGTACATCAAAGTCAACATGCTTTCAGAGATAAACGCAATTAAAAAAAAAAACAACGGCTTTCCGACCTTTCCTAATTGACATTTAACTTTCCAAAAATATGTCATCCTATAATGCGATCCAATTTAAAACGTTCCTTTTTTTTAATTCTTCACTACGACTTTTATAGTTTAATCTCTGCTATGATGAGCCATCAGCCATTTAATGAGTCAAAGAGTGCCGGGTTACGAGATGGCATTTTAATTAATAAATTTAAATTGGAACAAAATCTTCAAATCTAAAATAGTAAAACCTAATTAAATAATAATTCAATAAGAACCGTTTGCGCTAAGCTTATCTTTTTAGTATCATTAAGCCTTAAGTGCAAATGAAACTCGACTAATAAGCTTGAATTTAATCTGCCGCTGATCCGTAATCTTCTCTCCATAAAATCTCTTCTCCATTTCATCTCTTTTAAATATTTAACGATTAAATCAAACAAGAAAAAAAGAAAACTCTCCAAAAATTTCCTCCCGCATCCAATATTGTTCTAATGAATATTTCATTTCCACCACCACCATAACAATAAGGACCTAAAAGCCGATAAAAATCATTGGTTTTAGTGTGCTTAAAACCGAATACACAAGAATTATGGGAGTGTAAGAAGTGGATAGTGGATTAGGTAAGTAGAGTTGGTTGGGATAGGATTTAATCATTCTAGTGCAATTCCCGTCTGGAAATTAAGATTTTCTATCTTCGGTAGCAAATCTTGAAAAGCAATTTTCTTTCCACTTCCTTTTATGACAGTATCAGTGGGGACTGCCATTCACTGCGGGGCAGGCCACAATTGGAATGGAACTGTCTCACGGATGAAACATAAAAGCCAAACAAGGACCTAGCCATCAGCAACAACAACAAAAACACATACTAACAAACAATGAAATTAAATGAAAATGAGTAAAATGTCAGGAAACTTTTTTCGAAACGATATCTTTTATAGTGAATAAACAAACAAAAAAAAAATCAGCTAGAAGGGAAGGGGAGAAAGGCGGCTCACCACGTCCAAACAGTCTATATAGCTACATCCTGATTTTAATGTGAATAGGAGTATGTGTGTTCACCCACCTCAGGTAAAATGATGGCGCCATTTGAAAAGACCACGAAATCGCGAATCTCCTATAGGGAAACTAGGAAAGGACATGGACGCCAAATTAACTATTCGAACTTTTCTAAACTCCCATAAAAATAGCAGTTAGCCACGTGGACGTACGCCACCGACAGTAGATAGCTTGTGAGGGGGTTATATATATATTTTAAAAAAATTTTTTTGTTTGTTACTCCCAGAAGAGCAACCAGAGCTTCATTAAGGATAAATGAATTGAACTTTTTGCTTATAATTCATTTTCGAATTTTCCACCCCCATCTGCAAAAGATTGTCATTCCGGACAGAACTTGTTATCAAATTTGATTATTTTTAGGAATTGTCGCCTTCCTCCTTTTGTGCTCTTGCTTCTCTGCTTCTCTCTTGGATTGGTTATTGGGGGTTATGGCTATACGCAAAAGTTGGACACTGAAGATTCTCGCTCTTACTATCTATGTGGTATAGATATTGTTTTTTAGAAAGGGAATCCTTTGGGTGAGGACAGCCATTTGGCAGCGATAGCAAAACGATGCCGTCATTTGCACGTTCCTCATGGACTCGTCGTCGTGTCGGTCGAGGACACAAGCCTCCAATTCCAAGTTGTAGAAAAATTATGCAGATTAATTATATTTTCGGTAGCAGGAGAATAAACACACAACACAACACATCCATAGCACATCATCAGGACAGCACGGCAGCAGCAGCAAGCCAAGAATATTATAAAACGGCAGCCTTTTAGTTCAAGTTCGATGACGACAACCGACCGACTGACGGCGACGGGTCGGTGGCGGAAGCGGCGCTCGGCATGTGCGGGTGGTGATGGTGTTTTGTTGTGGTTTTATGGGCCCAAATGGTTACGGCTGCTGGGGGTGGTTTTTTGGGGGCCATCCGAGAGGAGAAAGACTGTGAATTATAATTAATTGGAACAGGTTCGATAGGTTTCGTTGGTCGTCAGCAGGTCGTGCTTGTGGTTGGGATTGTTTTTTTTTTTGTTGGTGGAGGGCATGATGATTCTCAGGGGTATTTGGGAAATCTGCCTGAATTCAGAATATTCTGGTAAATAATTTATGAAGTGCTGGGACCCAGGGCACAGGCAATTTTGTGGTTTTACACAGTACAGGGGTTAAGGGTTTTTTTTTTGTTCTTATAGCACAACAAGAAGCCATGTTTTTATATATCTGCGTTGTCAAAAAAGTCTTTAATAATTCATGGAGACTTAAGAGCGTAGTAAGCTTCGTTTAAAAGTGTATAGGAATGGTATACCTTTTGCTTGCGATGGTATATTAAACAAAGCTTAGAAGGACTGAAGTATAGTTGTTATAGCTGATGAATAGGTACTAAGATTTTTGCATTGTTTTTAATTTGGTATAATATAATCAGTCAATAAATCTTGGAAGCTGTCTCGACGACGACAACAACGACGACTTTATTGAATGACCTAGAGGGATTTTAATGGAAAACTGGGGTTAAAATGCTGCTGATATTTTGTCAGATTAGGTTTGGCGAAAAGGCATTGTATTTTTCTTGAGAATGAGATTTAATTTTTGGTTTACTTTCGTATAGAGCCATAGACATCAACAGTAGGTAAAAGTTGGCCTTTGTTTAGTTTGACTCATTCTGTTTGGAATTTTTTGTCTGGCTGTTGCGAAATGATTTTCAATTTTGGGTTCGTCTTTATGTTCAATCTTTCCAAACGAGCTTTATCCTCTCAATGTCAGCATACTATTAACTAACTAATCCGGATCTGGTTCATTTACGATTGCCAACACTCGTGTCTTCAGTCATCCATAGACCATGGCAAGGCAGTCATCTTGTTATAACTTTGGGGACATCGTTAATATCTTGTTGCTGATTATAGAGTTCGAAATCCTCGATGAGAGGAAAAAAAATATAAATGTCGAAAAGTGTTGAATGTCAGCTCTGTCCATCTTCTTATCGTCCAATAGCTGGTGTAGTAAAATAGGATTGACAATCTTGAATATTTGTTTCGCCAAATCGAAGTTCTCATAGCAACTGTCTAGAGAATTGCTAGAGATTGCAGGTTTCGAATGCTGGCCTTAAGGCGTAAAACGTTCCCTCAAAAATAATGCCCATTAGTAGAGCCAAAGTTTGGCCGTTTTCATATTTTTAACAACAATTCGTCTTACCCTATGGTATTGAAAAGATTTCAACCATTTTTAGAATTTTGTATTTCAAAAATCATTTAATTGAAGAGGCCAAATCTTCCCAAAAGTTGACTGAATATGACTCGTAGAAATACTTTCTCAAATCAAAATGTACTGTTATTAGCCAAATACAAAATATTAGAATCTGTAGTAAAAACATCTCTTTGCGATTGACAAGTTTGGAGAATGGATGAGAAAAACTCAAATGAAATTTCATAAAAAAACTTTTTAGTCTGGTTCCAAGCGGAACTTCTAGCTATGCAACTTATTTGGAAGGGGGACTTCCAAAACTGTTTACCAACACTCTTAGGATTCAGGCAGATTACATCTATAATGTTGCTTCCCATTCAGATGCTCGTTTCACAAGGAAATGCTATACAATTTGAATAGGGACTGGTGGATGATAAAGTGGAAAGTATCTGCGATGTTTGTGGGGAAGTTATACAACTTCTTGTGGTCTTTCGGAAATTAGATAAAACTTCTTTGTCGCCTAGAAAAACCCTGAACCAATCCGAACACCGTTGGAGCGTTAGGGTTATTTCTATAACATTTTAGAAGTTCCGAACTAATCGTATGCTACATCTCAAAATAAAAATTGAACCCCTTTTGTACTCTGCTCTATATAATTCCTTTCTATTTTAAATTTCCCAAAATATTTTATTTCACCCTATTTCAATTTAGAAGCATTTAGCTTCAGTTTTAAAATTCAGATCTTCAATTAATGTACGAGTATATTGTAATAGGGAAGATATTAGTGATGCCAGATGAGATTTTGAAAAGACCTACAGATAAAAAAAACATCCTTTTTGTAATGAATGAAAAACAGAACCAACCAAATTGTTTCTACTTTTAGACTGCATATAATTAAGTCTTTTGACTATTCATGAAGCACGTGGAAGGTTCATACCACTATCATTATCCGTAACAAAAATTTCCCGACAAAAACAAAAAATACAAAAAAAATGAATTTGTTTTTATCACGTATATGAATAAAACAATCTCTGAACTCTCAAATATTTTCCGCCATAAACTATGGATTTTTTCCCATGTTGAGTCAACAAAAATCTTTAAGTCCAAAAATACTTTTCATACACCGAAATTCGACCACACCTCAAATCCCATATTTGACCAAACCAACCCTCTTCAAAAATTAAAAATAAATAATTCAGTTCTACAGGCTTGGTTCTCATGGTTTCGAGTTGAAGGAAAAATTTATTACAAATTTCAAAATTGTCTAAGAAATATTATTAAAGATTTTTGTTTGCGATTTTTGTTGTTGAGATTTTGAGACCTGGCAACACTCACAGGAACTTATTTGAAAAATATGGAAACCTAAGTCTCGCTTCCTCAGGTAAGTGAGCAAATTCCACTTCTCCGAGTGTAATACTGGGGCATACAAGAATTTAAAATGGCTTAGCTTGTCTCCACTCAAAAAAAATGTGTGAATGTTTAGTGGAGTGACTCACTCGCAAACCATTATATGAACGATTCAATTGATTACAAACAGTTTTGAAATTTAAAAAATCTTCTATTTTTTTTCTCTTATTACCTCCTGCACTCTTTTTGGTCTCCTTAGTTGGGATGTCATTTAACATCGATGACGATTAAGATCGATTGACTCCTTAAGCACTAAAATACATTTATTGTTATTCATATTCGACTATATTCTAGATACATTTCTCGAATGCTTATTCAAAATGAATACGAATGTGTGTGAATTTGTGTCTTGAATGGCTCACAAAACGAGTTACTTACTCATGACGTATAGGAAAATTTCAATCTGCGATTTGGCTAGTAAGAGTTATAACTATTTTTAAAATTTTAAACATTATATCCTATGAATCTTCATTTTTGCTGATAAATTCAAAATAAAATCTCACCAATTCAACTTGCTTAAATTGATCTTTTGAAGACGGTTCGATGCTTATTTGTCTTTATTGTGTGTCGTATTGTACCTGCTGAATGTATCTGCTTAAACCTAATATGCCTATTTATAAATTGATGCCACTTCTTCCTCAATTCGCCTTAACTTCCCAATTCGATATATTAAAGGTCTAATTCCTCTTTTGTGGAAATAAAACCCAAAACATCAACACTCTTCAAAAAAAAAAGCATTACCCCTATAAAATGTCTAACTGAAAAAAACATGCCCTGAACAAAGAATAAAAAAATAAATACAATCTACAAGCTCATTGATCGATGAACTTACAATCACTCTTTCGATTTCCTGAAGCCATTCGCTTTACAATGGAAGACTTCAGGCGGACGAGCGGCATTCCATCACAGCCAAATCCTGTTGGAAAAGCCAAATCTATACGCATTAATCATTCAATAGTATACCCAATCGGTTGATTCATTTGCTAAACAAAAAAAAGGGTTTTTGCCTCGAACTCGAACCTTGATGCAAGAGGCCGAAAACAAATTCCATCTTGGTTGGTTTTTCCATCCGTCTTTTTGCTGCCATATATATATATAGGACACAATGGTGTGCGGTATCCTGATCATCGGCAGGCAGGTTTCGCATCAGGTGCAAATAAAAAAGAAAAACCTTTTTCATTTCCCACGAAAATCAAGGCCGTGTACCAACCTACTGTATACAAGTATAAGTATTTGATTGGAAAATTGAAAAATTGTCGAATTGTTTTCAATTTATTTTTCATTCGAGCAAAAAGGAATTGTGATGGGTTTGCGATTTTCCGCAACCGCACCACATGATTTCGTAATATTTACACAATTTCACGTGAATATTTAATTTTTGTTAATTATATTTGCTTGTAAATGAAGTGAAAACCTTTCAGATTTAACACACACACACACACCGAGAGAATTTTCTTCCAAAAGCGCGCAAGCATCAGCAAAATATTTTCTATATAACTATAGATAAATGGTGTACATGAATTGTTGTGTTTAATAAACTACTGGCCAACTTGGTGTGGGGATTGTTTATTGCCACAATAATATATTACATTCATTTGCAGCCACAATATAAATTGCAGATATAAATATGTACCTATACATGCTTTGCTCGCTATAGGACATTTTCGGCGTATATAAATGAAGACTCATATGGAAACCTCCCTACCTATACGTATTATGTACACATGCTTTCGTACATAATATTTCAATCAGTGGTCGAATGGACAAACCAATAAATGACAACAATAATGGAAATTAATGAAAATATTCAATCTCATATAAACACTCTGGCTCGTGCACTTATAATAATGAAGATGTGTGTGGAGGAATATATTTTGTGGGACGTATTCATTTTGCAGAAAGTTAGTTGAAATTTGCCGCAATCAATAAATGACAATTTCCCACTTGATTTGTTTTCGCATGAAATTTCATTAATTTCTTAGTCCTTTACACGAAATTCACCAATTTCTGCTTGCATCATCTGTAGGCATTTTTGCCAAAAAAAAATATGCAAACATTCCAAAAGGGTTCACAAAAAATATTTTAATATTTTGTTTGACAGTTCATACAGTCTTTTTCATTTGTTATTTTTTTCTTCTTCTTATTTGGAAGTCATTCACAAGGTGTTGATTATGCCCACCGCGGTCTTAAAACGCACTGACTTGCTTAAAACGAGCCATCACCAACTTTTCTGAACTTTTAACTAACAGAAATTTGCATTTCCCAATCTTAAAACTTTCAGCTGTTAAATTTTCGTAAAACATTTTTTTAAGAAAATATCATGTCTTCAATCGATTGACGTGGAGTGTATACAAAATGCTTGTATAGTGTATACTTTTGGAGAAATTTATTTTGTTTGGAACCACGTATGCGGGAGGCGCAGCAATTATTTATTCGACACCACCTACTGGTTTATCGTTGAGAGAATAATTTTTTGTTTTTTTTTTAAGTCAAACATAAAAACGGCAAAGATATTTTTGCCTGAAAGTGTCGAATCCAAATTGTGATGTAGGTACATTTTGGAATTGGTTTATATTGGGAAACGATTATTTGTCACTACTTGTCAAGACTTATAATATCAGTTTTGATTTTGACACTTCTTGGAAGAAAATTAATTTCATAACATTTTGAAAAGTTTATCGGATGGAAGTTTCTGAGAAATTATTGAAAATGTGGGAAGAAATACTACTACTTAATAAATGTCATGCAATGTTGACGTTCACGTTGTCAAATTCAAATATGTATGTATTGTTCTGTAAATGTGAGGCGAATTAGACGAAAAAAAAGTGATATGAGATTTGCATGCAAACTATCGATAAGAAAGAGGTAATTCGCACCGGTAACAGTTTTCTTCCGAATAAGAGCTAAAGGGTATAATTGATTAACCCATATTCGTCAAAATTTTGACGCATGAAACTAACCTCGTGCTAAATTCCAAATTGATCAAATATGGAATAAATAGCATTTTTGAATATGAGGAAGTGTTTTTTGGAACTATTGAGACTTGAGTTCTAGAATAGATTTGAGGTCATTTCTATATTATCCTTTGACAGTTTTGAATTTATTCATTGTTCATTGGGAATTTATTTAAGGGTTTTTGGAGACTTTTTTTTAATACTAAGACTGAGCGACTAATTTATGGTGAAATACACAGGTAGTCAATAGCAAATTTGGCACAACGGAAAAAAAACTGCTGAACCCATTTAAAATATCTTATTTTCTATTTCTTTGGATAAAATATTTTCTAAGCACGAGACGAGAGTTAGTTTAATGCGGCTAGAAATGCAACCTTAAATGTGACACATATTTCGAAGACTGCCGATTAAACACAGACAGACCACCATTGCGCAAAGACTCACTCACTCAAAATTACACCATTTTCAACGAGTCGTAAAAATATTAACTTGAAAATATTTGATTTGCTTGTATGCAATGGAAATCTTCAAATGATACTCGGTTAGAATCGGTACGAAGGAGTGTCGGAATCTTACCGCACCAATCTATGAAAGAAAAATGAAATGAATTTTCTTTCTTAATTTATATATCGCATTGGGGGAAGTTTAAAGTTATAACCCATAGATTTAAAGAAATGTTCCCCAAACCCATGGACATATACATCAACATCATCAGTTTGTGGGGATTGGTTGATACGAGTATACTGATTGTGTGATTCAGTGTGTTCTTTCTTAACCACTTCTGTAACCATTTCAATTTGAAGATCACGAAGTAGATCGCTATTTCTTATAATACCAAGGTGCATTATTTTTTCCAGAAGGATCTTGCTTTGAAATTTTTGGATGAGTTCAGCGTTTGCTTTTTTGGGAAGTCGCCATAGTTGGATGCCATATGTCCAAACGGGTTTCAGTACTTGCTTATATAAAATTAGTTTGTTCTGGACAGATTGGTCTGAGTTCTTTCCTAGAAACGAGTAAATTTTTCTGTACTTCAAGTTTGGTGGGCTCTTTCCATTTAAGCTTTGCATCTAAGGTATTTGGCGGTATTAGAGTAAGGTAACCGCTGTACTGTTTATAAAAGTTGGAGTGTATCTTTTCGTTTGTAAAGTTTATAGGCGTTGATTTTGTTTTGTTTAATTTGATATGCCATTATTGCGTCCAAACACTTACTTTATACTGTATTTTGCAATTTTTAGGTTGCCTTCTCTGTAACGGATTTATCTGGCACCAATAATATTGCAGTATTATCAGCAAACGTGGCCATGATGGTGATGATGTTCACTGGAATATCCCTTGTATATAACAGATACAGAGTTGGTCCTAGGATACTTCCTTGTGGCACATCGGCTTCAAATTTCTATAGTTCCGAGTAATTTTATTTGTATTTCAGTATTTAGTAGTATTGTCTCTTTTAAATCCTGTCAGAAATGTTCCGTTTAAGTTTAAGCAGCTTTTGTCACTGCCAGGACCTCCGCTTGAAAGCTACTACTGTAATCTGGGAGCTTAAGTGAGTTGTGCTGAGGAGGTACACCAACACCATTGTCCATTTTAGAGGCATCAGTATAGATTGGTATCGCTGATTCACTGGTGTAGGGTTGGTTGAGTATATAGCCTCTAACCCTGCAGTTGGAATGGATGTCATGGCCCCCGTACTTCCATTGCACCCAAGTCTGTACTTTTGTCAAGGTCTTAACATTTGTAATTTTTTCAATTTAATTCAAGTACATCCAAATGATAATTTTTGGATTCGGTCGCCAAAGATTTCACAAATATTCTGTTACAGGAATAGAATGTAATCATTCCTTTTTTTAGCTCTTTCCCTAGTCCCCTTTCTAGAATTACAGCAAAATACTTTGCCTGATCTGAAATTTTCAGCATCGTGCATACATTCGTCAATTGAAGGTATTCTGAACCTTCTTAGGTATTTTCCTTTTGTTTGTAAAAAGGATCAATTCAGTTTTTGCCGGGTTAACCAAAACTTTCTTGTCCATCTAGGTACTAACCTTATAGAAAGAGCATATGCTATCTGTTCGCTGATATTTTACCAATAACTAACTTGTAATCCAAAGGAAACATATAACATTGATCACTTTTCTTTAGCACCCGCCATCATGAACGAAAAATGTAATTCAAAATATATTGATTCCTGTTAATTGTGATGAAAAAAAAATCAAATAAAAATTTAGTAAAATAATCGTTGTTTTATCCCGAACATAAATTATTGGAAATGAAACTGTTAAAATTTCAAAATGCCTTTTTTCAAAAAAAAAAATAATATTATAAGTAGGTATCTACTTCAAATAGCAAATCATCAAGAAATTACAATTTGTTCCAAATTTCTAAAACAAGAATAAATGTCCATGCTATTTTGCTAACTGGTATAACTGTGTACTCGAAGTTGTCGCCTTTTAAAGCCTAGACAATTGCCCATTCATTTAGACTTTATGTCTGTAAGAACTCAACAACCGCAACACAACACAATACAAAACAACAAAACACGAACACAACATTTTACAAATCTCTGCCAGTGCGAGTATTGAAGATTATTTACGAAATTACTGTTATAAATGCCAAGCAATTGTATGAAGTAGGTACTTGTATTTTGTGCACATATAAGCATACAATATCACAAAAAAGGATCTACTAAGCAAAACTTAACTACATACTATGTATGTAGTATGTTTTTCCAATTTTCCAGCAACCCCTTTCGTTATTCATATGCAAATTTCTTAGACTTGGCATTTTTATTCATTTACATACATACATATTATATGTAGAAATGTAGAAGTACATACATACATCTAATAGTATAACTAAGCAATATCTATCTAACTACATACTACAATTTGCTTGTTTTGTCCCGTTATTTGTCTATGTCGGAAATTTGTATTATGTGAAAAGGAAATTATTATTCTTGAAATTAAATTGCAATGGTTGTTTTGCTGCTCAAACTGTATAGTCACTGTATATTATGTCGTTCTTTCTATGGATTGTCTCTTTGTATGCTAAAATGTATCTTCTTGTTTATAGATACATTATTATTTTGTATATACTTATATGCGTATATACGTAGTGTATCCCTTATTTGAAATGAAATGGTTTCAACTAAATTAAAGCGGCAAATGTCCAGGTCATTAAATAAAATATCCTTCTCTGATGTAGAAATTATAAAAGGATAGACATTCACATCAGACATTGTAGATATTACGGCTATACGAGTGTAGATAGTTATTGCGGTTTTTTTTGTGTTTTTAATTCTTGTTATAACCGTAATTTTTTGACCTTATTTCTTTTTTGCAATTTCGCTTTAATGATCTTTGGAAAATAATAAATTTCTCTGAATGTTAACTAAAATTCTTATAGTGTTCATATACCTTATATGAATGAAACGATGTAAGACATTAACATTGTTTTTCATTTCAACTTTAAGAACAGATACACAGTTCTTACTATACTCTCACAGTCTCACCTCTGACAAGGATTGATTTGAGTATTTGACTGAAAATAAATTTATGTTGCACACTTTTACGATAATCAGTAAAACTCCTCAAGTGTTGTTTTAAGTGCTGATGCGTGTGTTGAAGTTATTTCTTTTATGAAGGAAGGTAGTTTTATGTTTTATGCCACGACAAGTTATGAGTTTTTGTTAAAATTTTCGGATTACAACTGCTAACATACATTGTTTGTACCTATCGATTTCAGTGAAATGAAATTACCTTTTTCCGATACAAATTTTATTAATATGGCAGAAAGGTTACGGTCTTACAGTCTTTGGAAATTGTTCATTGAACTCACGGCACTTATACCCTTTATTTGACATGAAAAGATTTCAATCATTTTCCATATTCTTCAACTCAATCAATTGATTGCATTCTTTTGAATTGAATTTATGCCTTCTATTAAATTAAATCATATCAAAGTTGTCTCCTTTTTCTTATTCGTTAATTGCATGAAACATGTAAGACTTATATAGGCAAAATCATGTGAAGAATTAAAGTAACGCGCTAAAGAGTGCAGTGATTGCATAATAGAATACTCAAAAAATTCCAATCAATTTATTGCTATGAAATAATTTTTGTTCCGTGGGTAGATGCAATACCTTAAAAAGGCTCTATGAGGACCGTCAGATCATAAGAGTGTGAGATTCTTGCTTCAATAAAAACACCTCATCGTTCCATTTGCAACTAAGTTGAAATTTTTAACCGCGATTTGAAAGAGGTTTCCCTAAACGGGACCAGGTCGGAAGGCTTAGTCTTTCGCAGACGGCCAAAATCGACAATTTCGATTATAGTTCTATTACAGTGTTGTAGGCTATAGCCGTTTTCCGCGAACCGTTGGAAACCCGAGATGTGTGTGGAGCTCCAGTGATAGTTCCTTCTTAATCGCGATTTGAAAGCTGTTTCCATAAACCGGATCGGGCCGATTTATGTAATTTAGTTGCAGCTTCGTCAATTGTTTGGCCTACTGCTAGTATTGCATTGTCGTTATCAAACGTGGCTACGAAGTGTATTCTGTTTGAGGTATATCACATGTAAGTAAAATGTACAATATTGGACCTAGAGCACTTCCTTGTGGTACCTCAGCCACTATTTCTTTGGAAAACGAATAATTGCTTGCAAATCTTATTCAAAAAAGTCTGTCTAGGATCGTTTCAAGTGCATCAGGCAGAATTTATTTTTAATTATAATTTACGCCTTCGTGCCACACCTTATCAAAAGCTTTCGACACATCTAGGAAGACCGCCGAACAATTTTTCTTTTCTTCAGGAGTGTTTTTCAATGACATCAATGATCCTATACACTTGGTCAATTGTGGAATACTTGCTTCTTAATCCGAACTGATGTTCAGGTATTAGGTACGTTTTACTATGATTGGCCTTAGACGCAGAAGTAATATTCTTTCAAAGACTTAAGATATTACGGGCAGGAGCGAAATGGGTCGATAAGATTTCTTTTCATGTAATGGCTGTCCTGGTTTCAGAATCATTATAACTTCCGCAGCATTTTATGGGCTCAGAGTACCATTTATTATATAAAGAAGATTAATTAACGCTTTGCGAGGAAGCATTTTGAGAACTCTAGCCATAATAAAGTCATATAAGCTTTCTTATACTTAAGCTTTCTTACCTCTCTCTTTAATTCGGCAAAGGTAACATTTTATGTTATCTAATTTTCACTTCAGCTGGTACGTATATTCAAATTTTCCTTGCTTTCCCATCAAAAGGCTTAAATTTGTTCTCCAAGTAATCCGCCAATACGCTCGAGTTTGCTGCCATTTCGTACGTGCTTTTGTGCTTTTTATCTCCTTAATCTTTTATTTCCTACATTTCTCTGTGGTATAAGGTATTGTTAATTGCGGCTCCTTGAACGATATCAACGAAGTTATTTACTGCGTCTTCAACAGGCGTTTGTAGTGATACTCTTAATCAAATAAATGATGATTGCAGATGTTAAAGTTACAGGCTTGAAGTAAAGTCTTTTAATAAGGATTACTAAGGAATGCATCACAAAAGATTGCTTTTTTTATAGAGGGTTACAACAAAACGCCATTTTATTTTAGTTATGAAAATTCTTTTCAATTTCAAATGCGCAATTTGTTAAAACCACAAATTTACTTTATCATAGGTATTACATTTTAAATGAAATGTTTAATTCTATATGCTTCAATTCCTTAAGGGGATACACATACACATAAGCAAAAAGCTTGGTAATTGATCACTCGTACAAAATCAATCTTCATCTGTCTGTCATTTCCATATTACATACCTACACTTCAAACAGAAAATGGAATATCTAGTCAAAAGTTTTATTTTCCCTCACAAGCCATGCGGTGAAGCTCAAGGACATATTCTTTATTATCGCAGATTGAGTTTTCCATTTATTTTTCAGTTCTGTTGTGTCTGTCTATTCACAGTCATGAAATTCTCAATTCACAGCTGTTGTTTTTTAATCGTGTTAACATAACTCTGCCTGCCATTACAGAGTAGGTTCTTACATGGGAATCTCTAAAATTAAGTATTACCTACATTTTTGCTATACTCGTATCTCGTATGTATACCTGGGGATGTGAAGTGATATACAGAAATGGAACGAATATGTTCCAGAATCTTTCTGAAAATTGCCATATTCCAATATTTCTGGTTTCATTTTTAGAAAATGAACCTACGTTAAGAATTATTTGTGGGTCTAAAAATCCAATTTTTATTATTTTATATATATGACCAAGAACCAATCTTCTGCAAACTTTCAAAAGAAAATTCGCCATCCACAACATTAGGATCCATTTCACAGAGCAGGAAATTCAAGCAGTATCTTTTTAATTAAATTATGACAATTCCCAGCTCTCAGAGAACAAACAATAAGTTCGAAATTTTTTTCATTTTGAATTTTCATTCCTATGCCTTTCGCGAGCGAACAATTCATTCGTTAAAAAGTGTGAATGGTATGTGGAACAGAACAGAGTTTGACTGTAATTGGTTATAGGGATGGCAAAAATCGAAAATCGAAAAATTTTTGTTTGGTCTCGGTCTCACCTAATCAAGTCTTGTCATGATATTGGTCTCGCCTTTTTTTGTGAAAACTTTAATGTGCAGTATCAGTCTTAGTCTTATCCTTAATATTGGTTGCTTTCGAGTTTTTTGGTGCTAGTGATAAGTGGAAAAATAGGCTGTAAAGTAACGTTATCAGACACCTTTGAAGACCCGTATTTCCAAGATCTGAAAAATGAGCGATTTCTATTCCAATGATTGCATATACATAAATCGTACGTATTCTCTGGATTTTAGCATTATACCTTTCTAGTATAACTGGCAAATTAGAATTAACAGTAATTGATTAAAAAATTTAAAGGCATTCCATTTAATCCTTAGTGTTTGGTCACATGAATTAATTTAAGATAGTTAAAGGTGTTGGAACTTATTTATTCTTTTTCATTCACTCCTCCCTATAGAATTACATGCAGCTTAAACCTTAAATCCTCTTCTTAAAAAAATGTCTGATAAAGTCTCGATTATGATTATGAAAATTTTTCAGAGTATTGTCTTTTAACATTGATATGGGTTTATGCCTCTGTCTAATTCCCAAAGACAGTCAGACAGGCCCTAGAGAAAACTTTTCGATGACATTCTTTTTCTTTACTTAAATAATTTTTCGTCTGGTGTCTGTCTGAAATGATGTCTGATCTAATTGTAAAATCCTGTTTATATTTATATAGGGGATAATTTGAGTTTGGACTTATATTTGCGATTTTATATTTTTAATATTTTATTTCAAAGAGGAAATATTATTTTTTTTTCTAAATCATTTATCTGTCAAAAAAACCTAAATTATTGTTTTATATATTTTTTTTCCAATCCTCATCCTCAATCCTCCGATTCCTCATTTGTTGTATATGTTGTTAAAATTCGTGCGTGAGACGAAAAGTGACATTAAGAACTTAATCTACTTATCGGGTTTCGTTCTTAGACCATAATCCTATCCACAGCCCATTTATCTAACTCGGTTTGAAGTGAGATCGGTGAATACTTTCCATGTGTTGTTTTTGACTAATTTTGTGTTTGATTCGGTTTGTTATTTGCTTTGGTTCGGTTTGGAAATATTCATCGCGTTTTATTATGACAATGAACCAATCCAGATCAGATCAATAAATTAAAACAGCTCGGATCATCATGTATTGTATTTCAACTTTGGTAGCTGAAATTTGAAATTTGTAATTTGAAATTTCTTCTGTCAAAACTGACATTTTAAAATGAAAAAAATGGAGGTGGCTGTGGAAACACAGTTGCAGTAATACCAACCCTTTACAAGGAAAAATTTCACTAAATCGATCTAAGGATAAAGCAGGATTTCGTTTTGTTGTTGTAGCGCAAATAAATAGATGATCTGATCTGGATTACGAGAAAAATAAAACACGGCTATTATAAAAAATTGTAGGAACCTATAATTTTGGATAGAACAATGTGAGTGAGGAAATTTATTTCGAGTTAGAATTTCGTTCCATATGTCAACCTTTTGCTCTATAATCTGATTTTTTAAAGGATTTTTAATCCATCAACATCGTAGCCATCCCTCAAGGGAGTTTGACAGTTAATGGCTTCACAGATGAGGGACATACTATGTTTTGTTCGATGAAGTGTATTTTGTTTCAGATGTTACCCATTTTCTCTAAAACCACTTTAATTCGGAGTAGTAAAAAAAAAAACTCTGAAAACTTCGGGTTTTTAAGTCCACCAACAACTTTACAACTCGGTTTAAATATCTATTTAATATGGAACCTTACCAATCTATTAACATAAAATGTAACAGCTAAGACTTGAGTGAGTTGACAGTTGCATGATCGCAAAATTGCAAACGAAAACAAAATCTATTTATCATTAACTGAAGTTAATATGAATGCCAGTTGTAGAATTTTAAAGATAAATTCTTTTCACAAAAATAAATTCACTCTGCCAAAATATATTTAAAATTTGCTAAATGTCAATTCACTTATTGTAATAACTGTTTGTTTAACAGCGAAAAGTCCTTTTTTCAATTCGTTCTTCTAAGTTCCAAGTATGTTTGAGCCCCAGTCGATATCAAACATAAAACCGAGTAGATATACCGAAATCGAACCGGAGCCAATTTTCCTCCTTTGCTGATTCATATAAACCGTCGAATTGTCTTTCGGCTTAAGTAAAAGCTAACTCGGTTTGAAAATAAAATGAAATCGGCTCAACTCGGTTTGACTCGGTTTAACAAACCGAGTTGATACATCACTATTTCGGGGTGCCATATCACCTTTTTGGCGTCCCTTCTATTTTGAAATAATCCAATTAGACGTTTGCTCAGTTATTATAATAAGCAAACATAAAAACACAATATTAATTTTTTAGGTCTACTTCGATTTTGACTGGTTTGCACTGAGAGCCTACGCCAAAATAAATGATATTTTGTTTTTTTTTTTTGTTTTGAAGATAAGACATTAAGTGTGAAATATTTCAAAGGTGCCATATCATCCGACATTACCCTATATATGCTAACTTGGGACTTTTATTCATATATGTTTTTTATAGAATTTCGCTATAAGTATCTACTAGCTGAAAATTGGCAAATTTTATTTTACTACCATCCTACTACGAGCATACATTTTAGAAATATCTATTCTTTGCTGTCAATGAGACTGAAAAGATATCATATTGCAAAACACATGCATACGAGGCCATATTATAGGATGGTTATAAATTGTTTGATGGCAAAGGACAACAAAAGTAATGACTTTTTCTCAAATTTGTTTTTACATTCCTACAAGTGAGAGAGAAAAAAATCATTTCATGTTTGTGTAGACACTTTTCCCAATATTTTATTTTGTTCATATAAATTTCATTAAAAAAAAACACAATGTAGGTCAACTTTACAATAATTACTTTTCGATTTTTTTCTCATCTGACATATTTAAACTTTTGTTATTTGTTTGTTTATACGTACGAGTAGTTAGTAGGTACGTGCTGTCTTTTTTGCGT
This sequence comes from Philhelius pedissequus, assembly GCA_910595825.1. Taxonomy (NCBI): domain Eukaryota; kingdom Metazoa; phylum Arthropoda; class Insecta; order Diptera; family Syrphidae; genus Philhelius; species Philhelius pedissequus. The sequence goes on along the minus strand of OU343161.1, from coordinate 242,557,415 downwards.
TATTGTTGCAGAGGAAAATAAATAAAAGATGTGAATGTTGAGATAAATGAACATGAATGCAAATAGAAAAATGTTGAAATCAATTTAAATTTAATTAAAATCTTTTGTATTTTTTTTTATTTTGTATCAGAAGAGTATAGAATCCGTAGGATGTGATTTTTTTTACATACCATTTTTACGAGTATATGTACTACACAATATTCATTGAAAATAGAATACCTGTACAAAGACTTGAATATTAAACATGTTTTACATACTCGTATGGAACCTACGTTTGGCTATTGTTTGAAATTCACCTCCCAATAGGTCAAAGTCTTGATAATGGAATATCAACTTTTTTCTGTTTTATCATCTTCATAACACTCTTCTTCTAGCTGAGAAATATACTTTCCACACCAAATCAATATTTTCCCCCATACTACATGGTTTTGTTTCGGGTAGATCTACAACAACGAACCTAGTAGAATTTGTTTCCCATGTTCTATCCACAATAGTCGATGGCGATGAAGTTGGGTAGACGTCACATGAATCCATCATCTTCAAATTACATTCCATGGATTTTCCTTCACATTTTTTATTGTGGTTGAATTCATATCAATAGGAAATATGTCGTTCGTTTTAGATCATTCTGGTCCCTTTCTTTTAATACTTATTCAGGTGTACCCCAAGGCAGCTATCTTGGTCCAATACTGTTCATTTTAGCAATCCATGACGTAGCTCAAGCTTTCGATTGTGAATGCTTATCAATATACCTATGTGGATGAGATGAAAATCTTTAAACGCATTTCGACATATGCTAGGGATCTTTACATTTAATAAGATTTCCTTAAGGTATCACAAGAAACCGTCCTGAACTTATTGTCAGCAAATGTCACAATTTGACGTTCTCACCAATCCTCCCATAAATTACCATATGAGTAGGGATATTTACCTGTAGTAAATTCCTGTCGTATTTAGGAGTCATTTGTTATAAGGAGTTTAACTTTAAATGCCACATTGACATCATTTGTTTCGTCAGAACATAAAATAATAACATGATGAAATTTAAATTGAATTTGTTACCGTAAATTTGTTATTGTGAATTATATTAATTGGTATAATATTTGAATCAGCCATCTTTGTTTGTAAACAGTTCAAAAAAGAATAGAAATAGAAAAATGATAATGAAAACTAAAATAAAATTCCTCGGCCTATTCTTACGGATACTAAAGACAAATCCACACGTTTTTTTACTAGAATCGTGTATACATTTTTTAAATTTAGATTTGTCTTACGTGTATTAAATTAAAATATCATTTTTATTAAGTGAGCTAGCTTTTCTTTAAAGATCTAGTTTGTCTAACATCTTGCAAATGAAGGTGATTCTGCACTTGGTTTTATTATGCCTTAGCCAAAAGAGTTATCTAAGCCGTACATTGCTATATCTCTTTTCATTGCATTTGTCCCACCCATCTTTGAATATGCGTCGCAGGCAAATTAAAAGAATCGAAGCCGTTCAAAGCAGATTTATTCGATTTGCCTTGCCTATCTTCCGTAACAATATTATCGACTTCCTTTTTATTCTGATCGCTTGCGGCTGATTGACATTCAGTCGCTTTAAAATGGTAACAAACAAACAAAAAAAAATCGTGAAACAGCAGATGTGGTCTTTATACACCACATTTTAGCTGGTATAATATAGTCTGCCCTGCTATATAAGGTTAGGTTAGGTTAGAATGGGTTGTGAAACTGCCAACCACCTCAACTCACTCGGATCCATTGCGGTCCCCAAGGTAGGATATGGAAAGTTCAAAGAGGCGACTAAATGGGGAGATTATGTATGAGGTGCGTCACTCAACCATCCTGACTTTTGAATAAATTTAACGATATGCTTAAGAGGTAAGAGATACGAGTATCGTCCAGTTTGTCGAAGAGGTAATCTCCGAGGCCTTCCTGGTTCAGGCTAGGCTGGGACATTCACAAAGGAAGTTGTATGAGCCCTCTTCCACATCTTCGTCCATAACACCACTACATAAGTCAGATGTGCTGTGATGCCCATTCTGGTCATGTGGCTTTCCATAGAGCTTTGACCCGTTAGGATGTCCACCAGGGGGACAGTAGAGGTCTTTTGAGCCCTAGTTAATAATCCAGACAGATATCTGTCCAAAGATTTCTCGAAACCTGACAACTGTCGATACCTGACCATCTGTCGTTTGCGGTTTTGAGGAAAATTTGTTGGATTTGAAAATTTTCTTCCTCCAGTGGCAATAAACATGTATCCCGGAAATGTTTTGGCTCGATTCAAGCGGTGATCCGGTTTTGGTCAGTTCGTCTGCGATTTAATTCCCTTGTATGTCACTATATTTCTGGGACCAGATTAGATTGACCAAGTTCGACTATCGACTCGCTTAGCAATCTTAATTCGTTGCGTTGTTTCTGTTACCCAGCTTACATGCGGAGAGAGCCGCCTCACTAACTGCGAACACCTCCGCCTGAAATACTGAGCAATAATTTGCTCTATTGTCTGATCTCTTTTAATACCAATCGGCAAAATGTTCGGTTAGTACCCGTTTCCGCATACCATTTCAGCGCACTATAACTACATCTAACAAATGAATGACGTAGTTCCTAAATTCCAAGCATCCCTCGATACCTATAAATGAATTTAAGCAAAAGGTCGATATTACTAAATCCTGTAATGAAAATGCTCCAAATGCTGCGATTCAAGTTTCTTTCCATGTTTTTTGTGGTCATGACATTTGGCGCCCCCCCCCCCCCCAATTAACAAATAAAAGTATCTGCCTTTCAAAACATTCAAATGACTTGTGTTGGATTAACATCAAACGAAAAAATTTCTCTGTCCAATTTGATTGATGTCTGAGTGTTTCCAATATAAATCAACGTAATGTATAACACGAATTCTGCATTTTCCAAATAAGCTTGAACATACTCACATCACCATTTTGTATCATCCATCGAGTTTTAGTTAGTCGTCCACAGACAAAGGAGGCCACACGCGAATATCTTGCCTTAAAATATACCCAAAACAAAATAAATCAATATTTGTGTTATATAAACAAGCTGGCCACAGAAAATGCCAAAAAAAGTGCAGCTGCCATACAAGAAAACGAATTTAATTATGTTTCATACACAAGCCAATGCCATATATTGGTGGAGCTGCGAAAGGAGACGATACAACAAAATATAATGTCTGAAAACATTAGTACATTTATAACTACCACCATGTTTAACAAGACTTAAACGAGCGCATCCAATTTTATGACAATTTAATTGCTTCTTTTGAACAGGCGAAATAAATTCCGAGTCGCAATCCGATGCCTGTTACAACTCCCCCCCCCCCCCCAAAAAAAAAAAAAAAAAAAACAACAGGAATTCAGAAAGAGGTTCATTGTTTCAAAATTAGACACTTCATGAAACATGTTGTTTTGTAAATTGAAAAACAAATCCATGTCACTCATATGAGAATAAAGAGCCTCGCGTTCTTGGCGCTTGGTGCGCGCGGAGTCAGTTTTGAATACGGAAAAAAAACCCTCATTCGTTTTCGGCTCGTTCTAAAAATATATACTACTCCTACTACCTATCCAATTTTTGTGGATGTGTGTCCTTCATAGCGGCGGCGGCTTTTGTCGGTGATTTAATAGCACACTTTGTCTCGTCATCAATTTAAATATGTGAGTCGCCCTACATACCTACTATGGTGGCGTAAATCATTTAGGACACATCAAAAATAAAGCATTACCATTTTCAAAGTATACGGTCGACCGACATGCCGCTGCCATGTTATTGTGATGGTGGTGTAGGAGGGAATAGTAGAGCTGTCAACCAACAATTTGGTTTTGAAATTCCACATCCGATGCGATGAAGTCGACAGCGCCAAAGACGACGAGATGAAAAATGTTGTATCTACTTGGCTTTAGAACGTGCTGCAATGCATTCGGATATACAAAATCACTAATGAGCCTTTTTTGGTGGAACGCTAAGGTATAAGTAATTAGCTCACGGAGGTCTTCGTATTTTTCATCCATCTATATAAACGGTTGAAAGTGACAGACAAAATGAATGTGAAAATAGGGATCGCATTTTTTTTCAAGGCCGTTCACAACGGATGGTACTGAGAGGGTGAACAGAAATTTACTTACCAAATTATTTTGCAATGAAAAACTGGTAACTGATACCTTTGTGCAATTTGAATTCACTGCAATCAAATTTTTTGGTATAATTGCAGATTTTGTTCGCTGAGAAATTAAAGGAACAAGTTGTGGTCAATTTGTCTTCGCACTTCATCTCTTACTGATTATTCTAACTATCTTGGAACGTAGCTACACTTCAGCGACCTATACAACAATTTATTCCAACACTTTTTAATTGTCATGAAACTAACCTAATAAATGATCCAAAATCCTTTTATTAATTTGTGAATTACAAAAGAAAATGTGATGGCTCTCCAACCTCACTATCTTTCAACAAGGAAACATCAAACAATTCATAACTATTTGGAATTTCTTCGCCTCTTTTATTTTAAACAATCATTTAGTGATTAATCTTTCGCATTTGATTCTACATATTTCGATTACTTACGAAAATTCTTCCTAGACCCATTGCTTCTCCAAACCGTTGGTCCTGATCTGAAGCTTTAAATCTACTATATGATGAATTTTCGTCTGGGTCTGATGGTCTCCCTGCCATGTTTCTAAAAAAAATGTTTTGCGTCCGTATCTTTCCCGCTCTCAAATCTTTAATTTATCTTTTTCTCCAGGTGAATTCCATCAGTTATGGAAACTGCTTTTTTAGCCATTATCCACAAAAAAGGACCTAAGGGTGATATTAGCTGTCGTCCAATTGCCAAGCTTTCTTATATTCCGAAAATGTGTATAGTACGATCTTATAAGCTTCCGTTGTAAGTCTCTCATTTCTCCTAGACAAAAGCCATATCAAGCCATAACAGTATAAGCTTACAACCACTAACCTAGTCGACTTGGTGTCTTTTACCGTCTTAACCTTAGAGAACGGAAACGAAATTGACGTTATTTCTATTGCTTTTAGTAGCACCTTTGACAACATTTATTACAGACTTATACTCTTCAAGCTATCCATCCCAGGCTTTGAACTCATCCTATTTATATGGATATCTTTTTATATCGGAAACTGCCAATAAAACTTTCACTTCAAATCTGCCCTCTCCAGTCTTTTTCTAGCTACGTCTGGCGTCCCCCAAGGCAGCCACTTAGGTCCACTCCTTTTTATTATTACTGTTAACTATATTAATGGTTATTAAAAATTCCCATATCTCACTATATGACAACGATACAAAATTTTAGAAGAGCATTTCGTCAGTGCCTGACTCAACACTTGTTAATCCGACCTTAACAATTTTTTAGTCTGGTATCTAAGAAACTTCTTGGAAGAAAATATCCTCCTCTTCCTAATACTTCCTTCATAATCAACCTGCATCCGTTGTTGAATCTATTCATCGCCTCCTTTCAGGTTTTGTTGACTGCCCAGATCTTTATAACTCCTATCATTTTCTATCTGCCTACCCCCCGCACCGCCTATGACTCCAACGAACCCTTTACTTGCATGTTAAGAGGTGTTAATTCATGCAACGTTGTTTTGATGTTAGTCTTAGTACTACTCCCCTTAAAACTTATCTCCAAAATCACCCCCAATCCTTTTAGCTTTAAGTTAGATTAAGTCATTGTAGTTTGAACTAAACTTGGGGGCATTGGCCCCACCAAAATTAAATAAAATGCACGACTGGATCGCACAAACTTACTCATATCTTCAATCACATCGTGTGCCACATCGTATGTCATATCGTATGCAAAAGATTTCTATTAAAAATTTAATTTTTAAAGTCATTTTGTACTTAATTTTTTATATACAAAATGTCTTAATTTTTTTTCTAAAATTAAATGATATAATTATTTTAAATATTTAATAACTAATAAAATTTAAAAACAAAATTTCAATAAAAATCATCCTCCCGTTTTCAAAATATTGAATTTTCAAAAATCAACAAAATATTTTTCGAAAATTTTGTTATGATCGATATCCGTCGAGTCGCTTATGAGAAAGTCGTAAATAAAAAAAAATGGTTGTATAGCAGGTACCGTTAATAACAAAATATTTTTAAAAAAGTTGACAAAATTGTAGACTTTAGGTATAAAGTAGTGCACCTACTTTTTTATCAAAATCATTAGAGATGTTTTCAAGATAATTATGATGGTAGAGAAAATTGACTTAGAATTGAATTAGACTTTGAGAAAAATAATAAAGCTGAAATTACAGAACTTGTAACATTTTCTAGGTGTAGGTCCCCTTCATTTTTCTAGTTTACATGTTAAATATACTTTTATATTTTTTTTTCTTTAAAAAAAGATTTTTAAAAACTAAACAACGAAAAAAACCCTTCTTGATACGGGCTTGCATTTCGCGTTGAAAGAAACTTGTCTGCATATTTTTTTTTGTGATCTTTATTTTCCTGACATTTTTTATACAAAATGACAAATTGCTACTTTGTCGGTGTCACTAGAAATCCTGTAGTTGAAGGTATAGAGATATTGGAGTTTAAAAAATAAAATAAAAAAATAAAATAAAGTGAAATCTGAGGACCACAAGTGTGCTGTCAAGGCTAAACATGAATAACGAGGGGATTACAAGTGCTAATTAGGCAAGTTGATTTAAATAGCTAAAGTATCTATATAGTTAAATATAAATCGTATCAACATTAAACTAATTTGATTGTGTATACTATTACCTTATATAAACACTGAATGTTTTGGGGTGGGTTATTTTTGGAGACACTTTTAACGATAGGTAAACTGTAAACAGCACAGGAAGATTATAGCTAAATATGTTTTGTTTTTTGTGTGTGGGTGGAATTGGAATACTCCGTAGGTATATTTTCTATTTATTTTTTTAGAATTTCCTAGACTTTAATGGTCTCAGCCCGGGCGCCAATTTGTAATGTAGCTTTTATTTATCATATTACTGCGTTTTTTTTTTTTGTGTAAAGTTAGTTAAATCGTAAAGTCTCAAAACCAATATACCTATCCCATAAAGGCGAAGTGTAACGAAAAATAAAAATCCATGAGTGGAGATTTTGAATGTAAAATGCGATATGGTTGGTGGTGCTGGTTTGTTTTCGGTTTCAATTTTGTGTTGTAGACAGCTTGGTAGCGACGACAAAATGAATATCGTAAATCTTTCTTAACTGCATTACTCTCATGCAATGATTATTACATTTTTCTGCTGCAGCATCATAGCGACAGTAGTTGCATTGCGGTTGTAGACGACACCGACGACGACGCCACCTTTGAAAAGCTCTTAGCTATATTGGCCTTATGATGCCGTTGTCGTCGTCGCCGTCGCCGGCCGTCGCCATCGTGTCGTCAGTCCAGTGACGGCGGCAACGTCAACCGCGGCAGCAGTTGCTGCTGCAAAGCCAACTCGCGCATTGACACTTCTCGTTTCTGTGATGGTGGTGTACCTTGAGGTTGTTTTATGCATGAACTTGGTGACACAAAATACTTTATGACATCTAGAAAAGGATTGCCTTTTCGGAAAGAGCATAATTGAATTTAAAAAAAAGCAAAAAAAAAATGTTCCAACATAAAAAAGTCCCCATAGATAGGTAGGTATAGTCCAAGCTTCTTTTTGTTGGTCTATTTGCAAATATGTAGATATGCCTACATCCGCACATACTCGAAAATACCCACTCTCCTCTCCCTGAATGACATTCTTTAGGGTCCTTTTTGTGAAATCAGTCATGCTGTGGCTTTGATATCTCACTCACTGAGCCAACACCGATAAAAGGGGTATATATGTCGATATATATCTTCATATGTTTGTATAGAGACAGATATGGTATGCCTTTGTATGTAAAAGAGTTTCTCAATTTTATAGGCTCGTCACTGGAATTGAGGTTCAATTTTCAGGATATGAATAGAATTTGCTCGTAATGTCAGTCGTTTGGTCATAAATTTGTGTTATCCATGTGAAAGATGGAATAGCTAGTTTTAGGTATAGAGAAGTTCTCTACGAGTCTATATGACTTTTTGGGGGAAAACTAATTTATTGGTTGAATGAATTTTGATTGGGACATTCACATTCGGAGTTTCGGACTTGCTTTAGTTGGGTGTATTATACTATATAATTGGAATGAGGCTGGCTTCGCTTTGAAATTGAGAGGCTATATTCAATGTGAAAGTGTTGGTCATAAAAGTAGAAGGAGTTGCTTAAATTTATGACTTTACAGTTTGGTATTTCGGTTTTGGTATATCTAAGCCAGGATACTCTGATGAATTTTATTCCATCAAAACACTAGGAAATGCTATCAAAGAGGAATTGTTTTTTTTTGTTTTTGAAGTATGCAAAAAAGAGAAACGAGAAATATGAGAACCTCAGTGCGCTTGATAAAATTTTCCTCCAAAGCTTTTTATCCAATTCGTATATGGACATCTATACAGCAGTTCATCAAGACCTTGATATATTTACTTACTATTGGCTTAGCTTAAAATTTTAAATTGATATCCACCAACTTTCTTATAGGTTTCAAAACCGGTTATGTTTGAACATTTATCGACACCAGTTTAAAGAATACTCCAAATTCCAGCGTTTTAACAGGGTGAATATTAGGAACTGCTCTATCAAGGCAGGGAAAGACCGTGCTGATAGGTATCTTTTATGTGAATACTACTTTTTCTCGTCCTCTGGTACTTTTTACACCTAAACCTAACGATTGTAAAACAACAACAACTATATACTTCTGCGGATCTTGTGTAAGAGTGGAAGAGGACTTAACAATCAATAAATACCAGAAAGTCACATCAAGAAAAGTTTCCAGCTACTAATCTATTTAGTAAGCTTTAAATTTAGTAAGAACTTTGCGTACTTAGGTACCTAGAGGACTAAATCTTTTTAGTTACTCCTTCAGACCCTTTCTTGAAGAACTAAGGTGTTCCTTCACAAGATTTTTCAGATCATTCAGCGAGTTTTTTTAGGATACAAATTTTTCCGTTGGTTTTTGGTAGCGACTGCGTTGATATTTTTTGTTTGTACAAGAGAAGATGCAACAACTAAACCTATGACGATCCCATCAAAAGAGCAAAAGTCCTACGACTTTGGGTCCTCTATTACTATTGGCGACCTATATTACCTACTAGTTTTTCGTTGAAATCCATGTTCGTATCTGATTGCAATGCTTACAAACGACGGAGACGGCTGAACCCCATAGTAATACGAGGGTGATCCGATAAGTACTTAGTATAAAAAAGAAAAAACAAAAATTTTGGATAAGTGGCGACTTATTTTTCAACATAGTCTGTGCAATTCGACTAATTTAGCCGTGGCGACGTAGGAGGTGTGAGCCGGTGCATTGTCATGGTAGACGGGCAATTTTTTCTTCACAAATGGGCTCATTTTTTCTTCAATTGGGCGTCGACCGACCCAATATTTCGGTATAGTAGCATTGTGATTCCAGTAAACGGTGGCCAATACCGATTGGACAGTCTTCACCTTCTTTGGACCATGCTCGGAGGGTCGAGTCCTCTGTTCCTTGGTCTCTCGTGTGTATCAGTGGATCCATGCTTCGTAGACAATCAAAAAATGACACAGACACTCCTTCGGATTGCGCTTACATCTTCACACACTGCTCTGAAGTGTACTCACGGTTGCTTTTTTTGTCCGCAGTATTTGCTCATTCGGCACCCATCGCGCCGACATTTTTCTCATGTCCAAAATTTCATGGAGGATATGACCCACGCGGTCTTTTCAGATGCTTAATGTTTCAGCTATCTCGGCACTAATATCGAACTTCAATCGGCGCGGTCTGCCGATACGAGATCGTTATTTTTGTCACATTATCCTCCGTGGTAGCCATTATCGGGGCACCTGGGAGGTGCTCATCAAAAACCGTTGTGCGACCACGTTGAAGCTCGTTATACCAATTTTTGACGGTCGCCATCGAAGGAAAAGAGTCACCATACACAGAGTCCCAGTGCTCTTTGATTTCGCTGCGCGATTTCCCCACCAGAAACAAGAACCAAATCACCGACCGATATTGCTCTTTTTCCATTTTTCTAAATTACGGACAATTACAGACAAGCTGGTTTCCACTCGTGGTCAAAACAAAACTAGTTGTCCGATTCGGCTGAAATTTTGACAATAGCCATCTAAGAGAATGCTCTAAACGATACTAAATCTCTCTTGCGATAAGTACTTATCGAACCACCCTTGTAGCTGTGCTAATTTGAAACTAGACAAGAAGATCATTTTGTGGAATTAGAATTTTACAGAAATTTCACAACTCACTTCCACACAAAGTCATTATTTTTTCTTGCAGTCCAAGGCACTAACCCGTTTGCCACGGGCAGCTACTGAAACTCAAAGATTGAGAGTCGAAAAATGGGCTATTAACAGACGCTTTAAAGGGGAAACCGAATCTATTCTCAGACATCCCGAAAAATCTTACGACACTGGAAGCAGTCAGCAAAAAATTTAACTGGCCGGATAGCGCTCATATAGACCCTCACCCAACCTTAACTAAATAATTAAGTTTACCACTTACATCTCTTAAACAAAATCAATCACTTTTCGATATAAAATAATTAAAATGTTAATTTCTCTTTACCACATCTGAAGCCTTATACCCACTCAATTATTCCCTCCATGTCCAAAAATGCGGCTTCCATCCATCACTTCTTTAAAAATCATGTCCACCCGAAAAAGTTCATCCACCCTGGATTGACAACATGATTCATTTCACATTCTCACATATTATTTCGAAAAAGCTTTTTTTTCGCCATGACTTCCTGTCTCTTTTGAAATTTTTGATAAAACCAGCACACACTATCATATACACACATAGAATAGGGTCATATAGGGGGGTGTGCCATCACCCTTGCAGCCAACTACTATCACACATTGAATATCTCTTGTCAATGACAAGGGACTAAGCCTGTATGTAGCACTGCCAATTCGGGACCGGTGATGATGATGAATTCTCTGCTGCCATCGCAACTGTCAAATCCAATGTCTCGATAAGGACTGCAATGCGGGTCGTTCCCTCTGTCTGATGCTGTTTCCGGAATAATAGGCTGTTCAAAGGCAAACTGCCATTGTCCACACCGAACACCGACACCAAAAAGCCCATTTTCAGGAAATCAACAAAAAAAAAAAAAAAAAACTGTTATATTTTTGTAGGTACAATTGCACATATATTCCCAATTCACATCTAGAATATATGTGTGTATATGTAAAATCACCACGTATACAATACAGATTCATCGGTGCAACGGTGAAGAGCCATCACCACGTCAGAAAATATTTCGCGATAGCAAAATGTGGTTTTCAGTAAAAACGAAAAACGACCCGTACGCACATACAAAACCAGAGCTCAGTTACTTTCAGTTCAATTAATATTAATTTTGAAAATAGAGGACCTTGTCATGATGGGGTTTTAGCGAGTGAAGGTGAAAGCACTTCCGACCACAAAAGCCTATACGCGCCGCGCGCCATTCCCAACCGCTTTCAGAATATCCATCCGCCATCATAGAGAGTGATATACTTATACCTTCATTTCCATAGATACATATATGAGCTGCACTGGGTGCTCTCTTGAACAAAGGATATGACTTGTGTAGACCAACGTCACTATATACGAAATGACAGATAATTTGTTTAAAAGCCGACAATTGTCGCACATGTCTCATGTGTCCTTGGCAGTCTCAGTGCGGCTGTAGTGTTTTTCGGGCCAAAGGACCAACCAAGCCTTTTATCATGTTTCAAAATATTCGGACCATTCACGCTCATTGTGCCATGTCATGATGCAGCCGTACCGTGTACTTGGTGTGGCATTTTAGTGCTGATGACCAAACTGCCCGCATTTTATGTAAAAACTAAGCTCTGTTTAGCTAATCTGATGGATGCAGCACAGGGTGTTTAAGTTTTATGGGGTCTTTAATTTAAGGTGACTTATCTATTATCGACTAGAAGGAATTTTGACCTTCCTGTTGGTTTAACCTTGAAGTTACTCCTTACAAAGCCGGTATCTATAGTGACCATTGCACTGGGCATCTTGTACTTCGACAGGAACAGAGGTGATCAAACTTTTCTGATGAATTTGTGGCCATCTATACGGTGAGATATACTTTTTTTTGACACTATGAGATACTCTCGGGAAAATTGACATTTCCCCACAGTATAGAGAGTGATGCTTACAAAGCCAGTATCTATAGTGGCCATTGCTCTAGGCATATTGTACTTCAACAGGAATACAGATGACCAAACTTTTTTGACGAACCTATGGGCATTTATAAGCTCAAATACACTTTTTCTTGACATCAACAGATACTCTCGGAGAAATTGACTATTCCTCAAAGTACTCCCATTTTTAGGAGGAATAGTTTGGAATTCTATCTCAAGCCCTCTGACATGACTGTTCAATTCCGTCGGTATTTGTTGGCAATTAAAAAGAAATTAACCTACAAGATTCTATTTAAAACAAATTTACCTTTCTATGAAACACCCGTTTGCAAGTATTGGAAGAACCAATGGACACAGGTGTTAACCGCACTTCTAGCTTTCTTCCAAATTACTAAACATTTCTGTTTAATACCAAAATTAGCTAGATAAGAGAGAGTAGTTTACTAGACAGAGCTATGGTCTAAAAAGTTGGTTGTTTTTGTTGTTTTTGTTTGACTAGAATTTAAACCACACTTCGCGAACATCATTGAATCTGTGGCTACATACGATGACTCGTATTAAAGAAACTTTCATATACCCATACGCACATATTAACATGTCATTATATATGTATATAGGTTGTTTGCTTTTTGGGAAGACCATAAAGACCACTGCAAAGGATAACGCTAGCGATTAATATAATGAATATTGTTCACCTTGTTTTCGTATCATGTTACAGGACATGAATATAATATCCGTCGTTTGCCCTAAAAACGATTAGATGACGTGACACATGAGCAGAACTTTGCTGCTCATCATACAAGGACGGGTTTTACCAACCATCAGAAAGGATTTTTGGATACACAAGCTAAGCTATACCATACCTTCTTTATAGCTAAAGCAGTTGACTGACAAAATTCTCTGGCTCGGTGATTATATGGTTATGTTGATTTTTCTTAATATGGGTCAGTGTCATTGAAGAGATATAAATTGAAACACCAAAACGTGTGTTTATAATCGATTGATGACACAACAAAGTTTCATGTTTCGCCTTTGTTTATACAGTTTACAGAATGACAACGAATATTTTAAGGAAACTATAACTTTATACATACATACATATATTGAATGTTTTGAGGTTCATGCTTCATATAATGTTAACATTTTAATATTTTCAAATAATCTATCTTAAGGACATGTCCAAAAACTATTAATGCCAAAACCTATCCGAACATGCTTTAAAAATTCTTCCAGAAATGTTTTGACAAACACATTATCATACCGATCCCTCTATAGTACGCTGAATGTTCTGTAAAGCTTTAAGCAGCCTTAACTTTAGAAAAAAGCTTTTCATCTTTTTATTTATTGAATACAATCAATTAATAAAAATATGAAAAACTCTTTTCTGAAGTTAAAGCTGCTTAAAGCTTTTAACAGCATACTATAGGTTCTTAAAGAGTGTGTTTCTATAAATTTCTTAATTCTTGCCCTTCATTTAAACTGATAAAATTTATTTTTTACAGGCTTATAAAAGAATGCAATCCTCTGTGAATGTAATCTTTAAATACTATTAATTGAATTTAATTAAAAGATTGCATTCATTGACTTCACTTTGATACTTCAAATTCTCTAGTCGCCATTCGTTTGAAAATAAAAAAAATCAATAATTTGAAAAATGTAAAAATTGCATCATTAAATGCAAAAGAATGAAAACAATAATAATGCAAACGAATATTAAGAAGCAAGCAAGGAATTTAAGATTTCATTCGCATAAGATTGCATTCCTTTATAACTCATTGACGCACATTCCCGATCGTTTAAAATATGGATTACTCTGTTAAAAGTTTTCAATGATATTCGTAGTTATCGATACATTTTTACTTGCGATACAAGTACTATAAACGGATGAACCGATTTTTTCCAACTTGGTACTTTGGCGTTTTAGGCGATTGTCTAAAATAGGTTTTTGAATCGTTGATTTAGTCTCACAAAAAAAACCGTACTTGCCATACAATTTTTTTTACCAACTTAATTATCTCGGAAACGGCTTTAACGATTTTGATAAAGAAAAAGTATGTCTACTTTAGAAATGGTCAAACATTTTTTTAGATATTTTGTTATTACTGTACCTGACATACAGTTTTTTTTTTTGATTTTCGACTTTCTCATAAACGGCTCAACGGATTTCGATAAAAAACACGAATCTTAAATAATACTGCATTTCAAAATTTTCAAAAACTATTTTTTTTTGGATTTTTGATTTTTTTTTTTTTGAAAATTCAATATTTCGAGAGCTCGTCCACCAAATTTTTTTTCTGAAATTTTGTTTTTGAGTTTATATTATTAAATATTTAAAATTGACATCCCAATTTTTGTTTAGAAAAAATGTGGCAATGGCGCAGTGGTTAAAGTGCTTGATTGCTAACTTGACGTCTTTTTTATACCTAAAAAAAAAACGACTTTAAAAATATATTTAGCCGTTTCTATTAAGCATCTTTTGCATTAAATGTGATAGAACATAAGAGCAAGTACCTGCAATCCAGTCGTGCATTTTATTTTTTCATACGGATTCGCGCACTAAAAGGGTTTTGATTATCCTTAAAATGGTGCGAGCGTTAGGAAAGTAGGGAAGAATGTAACACGAGATACCGATGCACATTGGTTTTGAATTCCTGAATATCAAACTAAGAGAAGAAAATTACGAGTAAAGTATTCCACAATCGCGTTGTACGTCTAAAGAAAGAATCTCTGTACTTGACAGTACGTCCGAAGTTGGGCTCAAGGATACACTTAGATTAGCATTCCTAGAAGCGCGAGTATTACGTTTGAACACTTTCAGGGGTTGAATGCAACGGACTATATTTCGCTAGAACATTGTTTATATCCATTTCAGAATAAATGGGGTCTTACCATGTTAAACAGTGTGAGCTTTTTGGATTGGTACATTTTTATTTTATAATGTTGCAATAGTGTGGGAGTAATAATATAACAAGGTGCAAAAATTAAAAATGGAAGTCAATATTACAGAGTTGCTCATCTGTATAGCTGAGGCTGTGCATGTCCTGTGATGCGTCCTTTTTAATTTCCTCAATTGATAACGCCAACTATACCAACCCATTATTCTCTCATTGCATTTTATGCTCATATAATTACTATGTATTCAACTATTTATTTTAATTTATCTCTGGTTTATTATTAATTAAAAATTAAAACAAAAAACAATCACTTTACCTAACAAATTTTTCATACCAAAACAAAATGAATGAAACCACAATATCACTTCTCCAAAAACCTTCACCGGAGGAAACTCTCCAACAATAATAACCCGAAATATCAATCAATTGGATCAATCCTTATTATATAGTAACGGGTGATTTTTTTGCTACTTGGTTTTTGACGTTTATATTTTTGACATATCACACATGACAAATTCCACGAACATTTGACATTTCGATTCAGTATTGTTTGCCATTTCTTCATGAATAGACTTACGCCTGAACAACGTTTGCAAATTATTGAAATTTATTATCAAAATTCGTGCTCTGTGAAAAATGTGTTTCGCAAGCTACGCGAAACCATGTATCAATTGAGAGGCGAATTTGGTGAGCAGTTGATCTCACGTTTTGGCGCAGTCAATTGGCCACCAAGATCATGTGATTTGACCCCGTTAGACTATTTTTTGTGGGACTATGTTAAGTCTATTGTCTATGGGGACAAGCCAAACACGATTGCTGCCTTGGAAGCCAACATTGAACGCGTCATTGTTGAGATTCCGGCCGAAATGTGTGAAAAAGTTTGCCAAAATTGGAGCTTCAGAATGGACCACCTGAAGCGTAGCCGCGGGCAACATTTAAGTGAAATTATTTTTAAAAAGTAAATGGCAGAAATTGATTTATCGATCCAAATAAAAATTTCATTCACTTTTTACAAGTTTCTGTGTTTTTTTGAATTTTCAAAAACCAAGCTCTTAAAAAATCACCGTTTACATACAGATACATGCGGAAGTACCTATTAATTAATTAGTTACCTATACTTTAATATACAAATGTTATTAATATTATTATGTATTGTGGCTATAATCTGGTGCTCATTAAAATAAATCTCCACCAATTTAATTGGTAAAACTCTAAAATTTCCAAAGGCATAACATATTCGAGTACATTGACTTCAATGATGTGGTTGGGTGTCTTCACTCAATTCAAGTGCCACTCTGATAAAGCAGCCCTTGAACTCGCGCAGAGACAGTAATCAAAATATAGATTCACATTCAAGATTTTTCTTATCCTTTGAATATAATATAACTTTGGAGGGAATATTGCACTCTTAATACATATACTCCTTGAATCTCTATATCCGTCGCATAATCGTGCCTTTCTCTACATACATACATACATTTGTGTAAAGATGACTTTGACAGTATACCTAGTAAATCTAGTAGGATGATGACACTCAGGGCTCCCACATTTACAAGTGTCATCGATAGAATACACTTGCGCGAGGGGTATAAAAGGTTTTGTCGCTCGTTAGGATTAAGTTATCTCAATAATTCCTTTTGAGCGCATGCATACGGCATACCTAAGCTGGATCAGATTCTCGTGGTGGGTTGTATTGACTTATGATTTAACAATATACAAGTGAAAATGTAATCATAAAATGCTTCCCCAAAATCTTTTGAACAAATAAAAGAAGGTACCAAGAATTCCCATATTGGAAGGTAGGTTAGAAATTAGAAAAGCTTGACAGCTAAGACATCTTATGTAGATGCACTGCATAGTGTATTTACATAATGTCAAATAAATGAGTGAAAAAAAGTTAAAAAATGAAACCTTCAAATATGTGATTTGATCAGACCGAATTTAGCAGTTTTGTTATAACTCCACTAATATTTCACTTTCTATAAAGTTTCGCTAAGTTCTTATCGAAGCTAAAATTCACCCATTCAAGTGTGGTACTTGATTTTCTTGGAAATGCTGTTGTGAAACTGTTTTTTCGATGGAAGTATGGAAGCAAAAATTTGAAGATCATTTTCTTTCAAACTGATTTGGCAGTAGATACATATATGTCTATACTCTTTGGCCAATTCAATGTGAAATGAGTTATTACTCAGTGATCATAGGGTAGAGCTTTAACCAGAAAAATAAAGCCTTCTACAGCTTTTATAATTGTTTTTGTAGAAGTGACGTTGCATAGAGAAAAATATGAGTATTCCTATATGGATTTTGAAACTTCGGTAAAACTTGTAATAGCTTTTGTTTGTGGCAAAAACTGAATAGTTATTCATTAAAGAAGTTGAAAAATGTATTAATTTATTAGAAAAGCACACCTCCGTAAAGATCTATATGTATTTTCTATTCAAACTTTTCCATAAAGCTTGCTTTAATTGTTTGACTGATGTTAAACACATGTGAAATATTGCTTTATCGAAGCATTATAGAGCCATAATTATTTTTGACTTCTATACTTTGCGTGAGTTCTTCTTAGTAATACATTTACTGACTAAATTAGATACACTTATTATTATTCAGGTAATAATTTTTTTCTACAGGACGTTTTAACAATGACTGCATCATTTGATTTTTCGATAAAGTTTGTTTAGAGTTTACCTACTTAAATATATACTCAATGCTGCTAAAATAAAAGATAGTAGTCATTACTAACTTTTAAGGTAAAGTTCTTCAAACTTAATTGATCTATCGGAATTCCATGGTTTCCGAATTTTCTGGAATTCCGCATGTTTAGATCCGTTCTTGTCTTCTAGACGGTGTTCGCATAGGACTCCCTCCTCAACTGATTTATTTTGACGTAAGTCCAAGCTGTCTTGTTCCGATACAATGTAATGTGAACACATTGCAATGCAATCTATTGATTCGGAAAAACAAGTGGAACCAATATAAATGTTAGAATACCAAATGTCAAAAAATTCACTAAGTTAATCCAATCCAATACATTTTGTCATCTCGCTCATAGACGTAAAAATAAACCGGTTGCCTGAAGTAGATGTAAGGACCGTTCTACATCGTTTTTTTTTTTTTTTTTTTTTTGAGATCCCAAAATTTGACTTATAGGCTGTTAGCACTTATAGCCAAAAACCATGATGCTTTTTTTGCTGGAATTTAATTTGGGAGCGTGTCGGAATTCCGCTTTTCAAAAATTCCGAAAAAAAGTTTTAAAATTCCGTCTTCTAAAATACTGTTAAAATCCCGATCTATTATAATCCTCCTTTTTCAAATCTCCCATTCCGTACTGCTAGACTACAAATTATTCTGCTACCATTTTAATGATTGATTCTTTGCACCTTTGATGGATGAATGCACAGCAAAAAACTGTTCGTTCTGTGGTTAGACTAGAGACTAGACTATAGACTCATTCGATCGCAATTTTTTGTTTGTTTGTTGGGCAATTGAAATCCCATTGGAAGAAGTCTCCTCAAAATTATTTCTTCTCTTAAATCTTGCAGAGTTGTCCCCTAATACAATAGTAGCACTAACTACGCACTCTCCTCCAAAAAACTTCACTTTTTTTACATCAGAAATAGTTTTATTCTTAAAATGAATAGTGTGTTTGTATTTGTAGCTTTAAATGTTAACCAATACTTTTTGTGCAAACCCATAACACAACATCCTCACTTCCACAATCAAATTCCAGAATGGAATCCACAGTTTGACAGATGACATTGGGTTTCTAAAATAAATGTATATTCTTGACATTTCTACTTCAGTTTCAGTTTATTATTATATATGATTTTTTTTATGAATTGAGTATATTTATAGTTTATAATACCTATGTATATTTAAAGGATTAAGAAAATTGTAAAATATTTTATTTTTTTTACTACGTTTTTACTACACTAAACTTTCAATCAGTTTCGAGGCAACCCTGGTTACGTGCTTTGCGTCGGTTAGCAAATTGTCTATTTGGAAACCTCACTACCACCTTTTAACCAGATCTCTTATGACTCTCTCCAATATATTATCAGAAAATTATAAAATGTGTTTTTGAAACAACTTTTGTCACACCCTGTAGTAAAATATCTACACCCGTTGTCCTGTAGAAAAACTACATGTATACCTATTCTAAAATATGTAAGATCTCTAGTCCATGTTTTTTTTTTTTTATTGAATGAGTTTCAAAACAATATCTTCGAAACTATTCCCTTGACGAAAAGGTCCTTTTAGTGTAGTTTTCACAGAGAAATTGCTGACATGAATAAAATTCCACAGCAGAATTCTACTCTCTAGTTGTCTCTGATATTACTTTTTCTTTTCTCCATGTTATGCCGGATGTAGGTAGTGTATAGGTACAGGAGAATATCCTGGCAACAGGAATTTAACGAAATAAATTTGTCTATTGTTTTACATAGGTACCTTTTGCGAAATCAAGCAACACATGATAACGCCCATGTTGCATCTAGCTGTAAAAGGACACATGTTCCCTTGCTCTGACATTTGAAGGAATTTATATTCCCGCATGAATCTTGAATTAAATAAAAAAAATATATATATAAAGTCCCATGACTCCTGATGTGACATATAGCTTCATTGGGTTCCTTGGGCTATGTGCTTCTGCCATTCCACATCAATCTCATAAATTTCATGCAATTATTTTTAAACTTCTTTTTCAATTAGCTAAAGGCTCGTCCGTTGTATGTGTGTAATTTTAAAGAGCTGCTCGGCACCCCCATGAAAAACCAGATGCATGTACCATATGTGCCATCAGCCAGCTAGCATCACCCTGATGGAGCGCGGACGAGCGACCGACGAATGAACGCCCACACCTTACCCACGTGTCATCTGAATAGAGTCACATTCACAGTCGCAGCCATCAGCAATGTGATGTTTCTGCGGGTTCCAATTTTCACCGCTAGAATTTCAATTAAATCACCTTTTCACGTTCCCGCTGGTGGGTCTCCGTTGCCCCGAGTACTGAACCTGAAGCACTGAAGCAATTGTTGACAGGGGCGCGTTTTCCATTGCTTTGGCGTCGTCATCGAAAGGCAGGCGTAGATAGACAGGACAGGAGGAGTGCGTTCGTTCGTTCGCTTTGTTAAGTGTCAGTGATTATAAACAAATTAACATGGCAATCGTGCCGCAAAGTGTACGTGCGTACCAGCCACCGCGTACATGCGTTCGCTTCGAATGACATAAAAACATACACGCCCGCCCCGGCGCGTGGTATCTGTAGTTGCCATGTCGGTGGTGGTGGTGTTGTTGGGGTCGGATATTGGAATTTGATTTTTTTTCCTTGTACAGGAATTTTAATAAATTGTTTGGTCTTGTAAGAGTAGGAAAAGGGTGTTTTTGTGTATGGAGATAATCCTGCTGGATAGAAAAAAAAACAACATTTTATGAAAGATTCCTTGAGGTTTTTTTTTTTTGGCTGTAAAAATGTGGCATTTTTGAGTGTTTTTCAAATCTTTATTTTTGTTGAAGAATAATTATTATTGGAAAGATGAAAGCAAATGGGGGAAACCATTATGGAGTGGAGTGGGTGCTTATGGAAAGTAAATATACTTTACTTACCTACCCGACTCGTACCACCGACCATACCTACGTTGGTACTCTGAAACTGTTTGAGCAGTCGTAAACAAATTTTGTTTGTTTTTTTTTTTTTGTTAAACAAGGTCAAAGACAGATAATATTAACATAGACGAAATTAATGTTTAGATGGAAATGGAATTGTTTTAAAATTATCTGAAGAAGTTGATATAATGTTTTTTTTTTTTGTTTTGGAGGGTCTTAACAAAAAACAGATAATATCAGATAGCAAGTCAATGGGTTTTTTAACCTGTCTTTGTCTGTTAGTGTCGACGAAAATGGATAGATACATTTTGTTTAGAACTTTTCTCGATGCATAATTTTGGAATTTTCCATTGTATCACGTTTTTATTTCAATTTATAGTCTTCCATAGCTGATACTATGTATATAAGTTTTGACAGTAGATTTAGAAGTGAAACTTTTTTAATATGTTACAAAACAAAGTTTCGCCCATATGTAGATTATCTCATCTCTTACACTACTGGAGAGTGCCCTCTGGCTCTGGGTTTATTTCGCAGTCAAATTCTTATAGCAATTTTAGGACGAACACGTAAGCTGTGTCGGAAAATGCTCTTAAAGGCAAACTGCAAAAGTGTGCAATAAAACAATCATTGTGACTCAAAGCCAAAGGCATTTTAAAACACGCACCATAGTTGACCGAGGCGACCTGACTTGATTATGCATAATGGTTCAATATTTTCATACAATTTTGAACCTTTGCAACTTTTCGTCTGACACATCGGATTTTTTTCTGCGATAATGAAAAATGAAATTTGCTGTCAAATATAGAAGAACAAAAATGGATATTCCTCCTCAATATTTGACGAAACGAAATTTTGCTAAATTTCAATTTTCTGAATTTTTGAGAAAAAATGTTGTATCTACTTGATGTTTTTTTATTTTACGCGAACTAAAAATAGGAGACACGGATGCACATTAGTTTTGAATATTTTAATATTATAATGTGCGGGAAAAATAGGGTCGTTTAAGGTGTTCCACATTCGTAGGGTGCGACTAAAGAATGAATCAGAATACTTGACAGTACGTCCGAAATTGGGCTCAAGGGCAAACTAATGGGCATTACTAGAAGCGCGAGTATTACAGTTGAATTGTTTTAGGGAATGAATGCAACTGGCTATTTCAGAAGAATACTGTCTATAAGATTACCGATAGAGCAATGAAATGCATGAAACATTGCGACGTTGTTCAAGAGGTGCAATTGTTTTCGTTATTGTTTGATTCTGTCCAAGAGACTTAAGGACACATATGCCCATATATGACTGTTATACTTCAGCTTTTGATGAATGTAGGTCTTAAAGACAAATGTATTGTATTGGGGAAGAAAGCGCAAAACACTTGCAACATTTTTCGCAGGAATCGAGAAGGGGTAGTCTAGGATGGACATACCAAAGGTAGTCTAGGACGAACATACCAAGAACTGAAAGCTGATCGGTATCTTAATGTAAGCCCCCCTCACGGTTACCGTCATGTGGGTGGGTTCTGCCTTAACGACAGAAGACAGCACTAAGTTTTTAAAGCTTTCAATTCTGCAAGGTTTTTTATTGCCCATTGTGCAATTCTGAATAGAAGCTCCAGATACGAGATCATTAACGAAAATGAGAAAAGGAGTTGGAGACAAAACGGAACCCTGAGGCACAGTAGCATTTATTTTATGAACTTCAGATTTGTTAAAGGTAATTACTAATCCAACGAAGAAGAGATTCATCGATACCTAATGAACGCATTTTCGATAAGAGATCTTGATGCCAAACTTTATCAAATTTTTTTTTTCGAAATCTTACTTTCTCTAAAACGATTATAATTATTTGTGCTATACTGTTCGGTGAGATATACCATCTGATCAACAGTGAACCCATTGCGACGAAAGCCATACGGTCAGGCATTAAGAAGCGTTGAAGAACACCTCTTCAAAACGATGGGAGGGATACTATCCGGGTCAGAGGAATGGTGTATGTCGAGATCTGTAAGAACTTTAGCATATGTATGAATACAAAAGGAAGTCCAAATGCTATTTCCAAAAAGTAATTTGACGATAGCTGCTTGAAGAATGACAATCATTTGCTTGTCAAAACGAACTGGCTATTTCGTTGCTCAATGTCAAGAATTGGCGGTATTCGGATTCATTAATTTTTTAGTATTGTCTTTGGATCGGTTTTGGATCCCGTTTTCTCTGATGGTAACTATGTTCCTCAGTATTACAAATAATAATTTTCAAATATCAGAAACTTTATTTTATTAATGACGTATTGCACTTAATCTACGTTTCAAATATAAACCGTCACTAAATCGTCTATTTTTAAATATGCAATTATTGACGGCTCAATTCTTGGAGTTTCCATTGTAAAGTTTAGAATCCAAGGCTTTTTTTGCACTATCTACCCGAATATTGAAGTCTTTAATGAAACAATAATAAATTGTGAAGTGTGGTGTATGAAATTATAGCTAATTCGGATTTGTCTTCGTAAATTTGACTTGTTTCCCTCGAAATGGTGAAGTTGCACTAAATTTCCTACTTAAAAACAAAAAAAATTCGCTTTTATAGAAAGAAAAATGTCTCGGAAAAGTCTAGCGTTCCCAGAGAAATTTTTATTATCAATAACCCTTCACTTTATCGTTTGTTGGATTATTGCCCGATAAGTTTTGGAGATCATTGACCCAAACATAGACCTTCAGCTTTTTATTTATGATAAATCGTAACCAATCGCCTTTTGTATCACACAGAGCTACAAAAAATAGTCTCTTATTATCGAATCCGGTGAATATGCTGCTGTGGGAATTCGAATCACTTACTATGTATTATCGAATTCGCAGACATTCGCAATCAGCTTCACCAAAAATTTATCGTAAATGTGTTAAATGAGCGAGAAAAAAAATCTATTCTCATATTTTTGTCAACAGAAGTAACAAATTCTTTCCTTTCTCTAGCTTAGTAAAATTTTTAGCATTTAACTCACCGAAATTTCATAACATTTTGAAATTGCATCTTATTCACATAAAACAAGCCGGTCCCGTCACTGCCGCTTAAACATGCTTCCATTCATAGTTTCTTTTCAACAATTACTAACACTTAACTCTAGGTCTAGCACTGCAATTAATTATACTTGCGTTTTATTTCAAGGTTTTAAATTAAGAAAAAACATGGAAAAAAAACTAGAAAAAAAAATTAAAATCCATTTGCGATGACTTCAATTTAAACAAAAAATAAAAAACACAAACTTTCGTTTATTTTTCTTCAGCGAAGCTATAACCACCTTTGTGTTTCTTCTCTGATTCATAATATTTTTACTCAGCATTATAACAGTCGGTAGAGAGAGGCAGGGAGATGGATTTAAACAAAAGGAATAATACAGGAAGCACACGAGAAATAAGCACACATACAAAAATGAAAACTCAAATTCAAAACACAAAACAAAAGACATTCAACTTAATCCATTTCTCTTGTAGTCAGGATTAATATATCACGCAGAGTTTGAATTGAAAGACGTCTCGTTTGCTTTAGCTCGTGGGCGCGCGGGCTGCGTCGTTCTCCCTACCCTCATATTCTGGATTTACCTAAGTCTCTAAATGAAAAGACGAGACAAAATAAAGCGAAAAAATTTTCCACAATACAAAAGCATTTCCCTTTTGCACTTATTTCCTTACTGTCTTCCCTGTGCGCTCTTTATTCATGATTCATGAATAAATGAAAGCGTTCAGCGTTTAAGGAAACCAAACATTCACCTACGTAGGTTTACTTGTGAATTTTTGATATACCTTACCTACCTACATAGGTATATACACGCGTGCTGTAAAATTTAAGGACATTCTTGGCATGACCTTACACACACACGTGTGTGTATTATAACCTTTAACGTCGAACAACCAAAAAAGAAGAAAGCATAAAGTCCTGAATTTTCAAAGGAGGGAATTAAAAGAAGCAGTTCAACTGGTAGGTAAGGTATCAGTGTTTATAACGACTAAGAAACGGTTTGGCAATAATATTGAGGAATGGGATGCATTTAATTTGGCAACCTATAAATCGTGGGCTCTGTTTTGATAGCCATCATGGAGACTTTAGTAGCAAACTATTATTACAAATGGAGAGTCATGTAACATTTAGGGAACATCTTTTATTAACGCGCTTTATTTTCAGTCCCTTTTCGGAATTGACTTTCTTGGATGCATGCGGGGTATTTTTTTTTATCGTTGGGTCCGAAAATTTCGATGAGAAATAGTAAATTTTTCTATACCTAAAGTTTCCCTTGATATTCCTCTGTGGCGTGCTATAATTTCGAGTAATTTTTCGATTTCCATTTCGTTCAAGGTAAAATATTATTACCCCACTAGTTTCCTTACAACTTCCAAACGGACGATGAAGTCACGTAGTTGTTGGAGGCACGTTTTATGTCAATGTCCTGATTTCATGAGCTGGGGTTTAAAAAAAAGATTCATAATAAATTTATTATTATTTTTTTTTTTTTTAAAGAAGTGTGGGAATGAAGTTGGTTGAAAAAATGGTTTGGATTTTATTCCCAGGGTGCTCTTGGCCGACATTGTACCTTCGTAGATGTTCAGTTGGACGGTCAATAAGTAAAGACTCTAAATTTAGCATTTTCGCTCCACCAACCATTATTCTCCAAGATGGAATGGAGACTTGGAATTTCTTATCAAACTGCAATTCTTAAATGTTGTAGTCAATGTATTTTGGAGAGATCTAAATGAATTCAGAATGATGCAGTGACCAGTAGTCCCATAATGATCCACCGACCGTGGCGAAGTTTTAAGTCGAATAACTGTGTTGAAAGCCCTATGTTTGCTTAAAATATCGGCAGGTGTCAGATAGAATATAAAGTCTATAGTCCGCTTATAGCCAAAAGTCCTTAGGAATATTGGACATTTGATTATCAATACTTCTAAAGTGGAAAAAGCACTTTTGAATTTGAACTGCGATAAACAGCCTGGCCCAGATGAAGTGCCTACAATAGTTTTAAAAATGTGTGCTGTGGCACTTTCAGAACCTCTTTCTTTGATTTTTGATTGCTCTTTTTCTAAAGCAGAATTTCTTTCCCATTTGAAAAAATTCCTGATGAAATTCCTATTCACAAATCAGGTTCCAAGCTGGAAATATCAAACTGTCGCCCAATTTGTAAGTTGTCAACGATTCCAAAACATTTTGAAAAGCTTGTTTGTGATAAGTTTTTATTTATGCTAAATGAAATAATATCACCTTTCCATCATGGATTTATTTCCAACAACTGCCAACCTTTCTATTTATTCTAATTATGTTCTTAATAAATTCGAGGAGGTGTGTCAAGTTGACGTGACCACCTTCGCAAAGGTTTTTGATAAGGGTCAGCCATGCAATTCTATTGAACAATTTCTTAGAAGTGGTTGACGTCTTAATTTATAAGTCGCGTTCAGTATGTATCAATTGAAAAATGTCTTTCTACCCCGGTATGAGTGTTATCAGGTGTTCCTCAAGGTAGTCACCTTAGACCGCTCCTTTTTCTTATTTTTATCAACGAGATGGCAAATGTTTTTTTTTTTCAATTCTTTTCGCCGATATTTTCAGACGATCTAAGGTTTTTAGATGTATACAAAAACGATTATTGCGTTCGCTTGCAAAGTGACCTTAACAGACTTACAAAATGGTGTAGGGTTTTTTTGAACGTCACGAAATGTCCATGTTTTTCTCTCTGTCGATCTTACTCCCCAATGTTCTTCAAATACAAAATTGAAAGTAATGTTCATGAAAGAGTCAATGAAATGATGAAGAATGACCTCGATATTCTTTTTGTCATAAAACATTAGTTTAGTTGAGTTTAATTCACAATTGTGTTTATTTAATTTCTTACTGTGATATCAGTGTCACTAAATTTCAAAATTCAGATAACAGTCATCATTTAATTTCAAAACCAGTCGTTACTAAATTACAGACTGATTTGGTTCAAACTTGGTACTTAGGCCTTTTAGGTGTTGTTTTAGGCCCAAAAATAACGGTACTTGCCATACAAATTTTTTTACCATCTTGATTATCTCAAAAACGGCTCCAACAATTTTGATAAAAATTACTGTGTGTACTACTTTCACTTTCAATGTTTTAAAATATTTTGTTATAAACGGTACCAGTTTATTGATTTTAGACTTTCTCATAAATGGCTGAACGGATTTCGATGAAAAAAAATGTATACAGGAGCTCCTTCAAATTCTAAATAGTATTGCATTTCAAGATATTCGAAAAATATTTTGTTCGATTTTGAAAAAAAAAAAAATATATTTATGTTTTTTTTTTGAAAATTCAATATTTCGAAAACGGGTGGACAATTTTTTCTAAAATGTTGTTTTTTTATTTATATTATTAAATATTTACAATGTTCATACCAATTTTTTTTTTAGAAAAAGTTAAAGAATTTTTATATATAAAAAATCAATTGAAAAACTTTAAGAAATATTTAGCAGCTTTATTAAGAATCTTTTGCATATAATGTGATCGAACATAGGAGCAAGTACGTGCGATCCAGTCGTGCATTTTATTTTAAATATTTTGTTATTAACGGTAACTGCCATAAAAGCATTTTTTTTCGACTTTTTCATAAAAGGCTTTACGTATTTCGATCAAAACTTTTTTTGAGGAGGTCCTTCGAATTATAAAGAATATTGCATACCAAAATGTTTGACAAATATTTTTTGGATTTTTGAAAATCAATATTTCGAAAACAAGTGGGTAATTTTTTTTCGAAATTTTGTTTTTAAGTCTATAATATTATAAAATATTTAAAAGTGTCATACCATTTTTTTTAAGGAAAAAAAATAAATTTTTGTATATTTGACTTTAAAAATATATTTAGCTGTTTCTATTAAGAATCTTTTGCATTCGATATGATCGAACATAAGAGCAAGTCGTTCATTTTATTTTTTTAAAGCTGACTGTTACGATTTTTATTAAAATTTTTATGCAAATTTGGTATGAAAGTAGCGAAAACATCCATTAGGGAAAAATGAAAAATAATAAAAAATTTCATAATTTTTTTAATATCCACTTTTTAAATGCAAAAATAATCCTTTACATAATCGCTCTAATGAAATTTCGTTCCAAAGTTTAATAGAAAGTCTTTATATTTTTGAAATTCCTCTGACTTTATTTTATTACCAACATACACATATACATACATATGTAACACAACGAATAAATTGCACTGTACGAAATTGAGTTAATGCCTCTAAAAGATTTAAGCGCGACGCACAATATACATAATTAGATCGTTCTACGTGCGTTAATTCGAATTCTTGTGGTTTATGAAGACTATTCAATCTTCTTAAACCCATATCTCACTCTAAGATTTACTGGGGCTTAGATGTGCGTGGAGGGATGGGGGTGGGAGTAAGCCTACCCGTCAAATAAAATCCCCAAAAAACATGGCAGCAAATAAAATCAAATGTGTTTTATATTGTGTGCCAAAAGATGGAATGGCTTCCATTAAATCTTTAGCTCCTTTCCGCTCATTCCTTCACACATGTCATAAATTGTGTTGGGCCGGTATGTGGGTAAACGTATACCAACTCAATTTCACGCGTCATGGTATATACATTATAGGTACTGGTACTGTATACCAAAATTCGCATACAAAAACACCCCCAAGTAGTGAACTAAATTAATTCACAGTGTCATCAGACTAATAAATTTGATTGTTGTAGATGAAGACCTCATTCACCAGCATCACCATCAACGCCATTATTATCTGTGGCACCTTTTGGAATTTATAGTCACATTGTCGTCTCTCTGTATAGAATGGCTATTATAGGTAGTCAGTCTCATTTCGAGCACTGCAAGCAAAGGCAAAGCGTTCCATCTCTTGCGGGTAATTAATAAGGACTGGATTTTTTTTTTGTATAATATCCTTTTCCCACCCTTCCCAGAATCGAAATTGGTTTTATGGGAGAAGGAGAACCCATTCGATGCATATATCACTCTTCTAAGAATGGCAAGGTATCATGAAGAAAAAGCTGTGTAAAAGTACTGTCGGACGTCGCGTCGTTGGTGTTGGGGGCCATCTCTGTGCATCATGCCTGTGGTCGTCATATAAATTTGGCTTTCAGGCTCGCCGGACATCCCTGCCCATAAAACTTGAAATGTCTCTGACAAGTCTAGTGGCTTGCACTTTGTCACATAGGGTTAAGGCTAATAGACCCCAGCTCTTCATGTGAAAATAACCCACTTTCTATTATACAGTATACAGGTTAGGTATGCCTCTGGAATGCAGAAGATTTCTCTGGAAAATAAATCCTTATCGAATTTCCCAAAGGTGGGATGTCCTCAACCGAAACCCATTTTGGCATTCTTTGACGTAGAACGTAGCCGCCTTTGTGCGCTATGGGTGAATGATATCGATTGGATTAACTTTATCCACAGTAGTCTCAACCAATCTTAAATTATGGTGACCTATGTTCTATTTTATAGATACAAAATTTATACTTTTTTTTTAATGTATACTATGCGAAATCGAAGTGCTAAAATGTGTAAAGACCTTCGTGGTACTAATGTTGTCAACAAAAATAGTATTGGTCCTAGCACACTTCCTTGTGGTACCCCGGTTTCTATTTGCCTAAGTTTCATCCTAAATATTAAAGGCATCTAACAATAGATCGGTAAACATATTTTCGAATGCTTCCGGTTCTTAGTGAAAGATTAATTTCCAAATCCAAACCGTTAGTTGAGGATTACCAATAATTTTACCATGATTATTTCAAGTGATATTAGTATTGGATATTACATCTGTTTTGTATTTTTAACAGTATAGAAATGCAGTATCAAATAAATGATGACTAAATCCATTATTTTGCTTTTACAGACTGCTTGAATTAATTGAAGATAAATATAATGATCAAGAATAAAAATACAGTATATTTGAAATGGTCACCCTAACACATACTTTTTTCACGTAGATGAAGTAGAAGAAGTCAATATTTATGTAGCTTTTGGGTTTTGATTGTTTTCGATTTTGTGACACTGTTTTAAAAAAAATAAGAAAGAGAATGAGATGCTATCTTCATTACAAAGAAAATTTATGTGAACGGGACGATGGAAAGTTTAGGCTTTTTAATATAACAGGTTGTACTTACATATGTACATAGGTAGCATTTTTGTGAAATTGTTCTTTAGGGCTTTTGTAAATAATTCAAGCAGCATAGAATTGTTTTTTTTTTTGTTTTTGTATGTGGAATATAGAGATTATAAAGTTTTTGGATCGCACACTGGGGAAAACGTACAAACATAAAAACAATATAATAGACTACATACAATGCTACCATTTTTTTTAGGAATCATCAAGTTGTACAGTAAATTGATGACATCAGAAAAAATTGAAGAATGATACCATTGATAATGGACCAACTCCGCTCCGGACTTAGTTCATTTTGCGGCGCTTAGATTTTTTATTAGAAAACTCGTCTGCAAGGTTTGAGGGTAGATGTGATTAACGCGAAATTTCACAAAGCCCCAAAGTAAGTCGTCGCCAGTTGTAATCTTGGAACCGGAAGATCGCACAAACGATCCACTACCAACTTTTTTCACAAACTCTCAAGAAAATGGTAAAAATCAAACGTATATTAATAATTTAATGCAAATATGCTTTTTTTGATGCCAAAATAAGATGTAGTTGAGAAAACGATAAATTTGTCTTTTCCTAATTGAATTGAATTTAATTCGTAATAGAACTGTCAAACTCTATTAGCGTTCCACATATCAATCACACTTCAACGCATAAATTGTTCGCGCACTACTTGCCTGAAAATGAGAGATTAAGAATCATGAAAATGGCAAATTTGTCGCCGCAATTGAAATCATATTGTTACAAACTGTAAAATTATACTCGGGTACCATATACAATCCACACTGCAACGCATAAATTATTCGTTCATTCGTTGGTCGCTCTCATGTGAATAGTCCTTAAGAGAGCTTAATAAAAAAAACTTCAGGTTTCTATGTATTTAACATCAACAAGTACCTATAAATCTTAAATAAATTTTCCAGTCATGGACTTGATCGCAAAAAAAAACGGCCATCCAACATTTCCAACTAAGCTAGATTGCTCGTCTTAAAAAAAGGTAGATACCATACGTTTATTACTTATATCATTTGAATAATAATTTTTTGTATCTGAAATTATTGACAGGGATTTCATTTTTCAATGGGAGGGACACTTTAACAGTCCCACTCAAAATTAAAGAAATAAATAAAAAAAATAATTTCCGTTATAAATAAAGTTCAAATGCTATTTCCCGTGTGCGGAACCAAGCAACAAAAAAATACTCGAAAAAAAATAAACCAAATCTGTGTAAAATCATATACACATACCTTCCCGTATTATCAGGATGAAGCGAAAGCAACGAAAATAAATTGAATTTTTATGCCTTGAAAAGTCCTTGAGTTGTTGCGTAGCGTGGGTATGCTTGGCTAGGCTATACAATTGCAAAATTACAAAGGAATGTTTGTCTTTTTTTGTTGTGTTCGGTGGCTCTATATCTCCATAGTCGTTTGTGGAACAAAAATACTACAAAATTGAAATAATGCTTGTTAATTTGAAATTTGCCACAAACGCCGAATAAACCACCAACATAAAGGCAAATGATAATAATACAACCATAACAACAACAACAACCACAACGAAGACATCCTTATGACGTTATATTATCTAAAAAAATAAAGGAAACTCGTAAAACATAGCCTCAATGCGGCGGCGGCGGCGGCGGAGGCGATCTTCCTGCTTAGCTCTCTTTTGCCGTTCGCCGACTCCCTATGAGAGTATCTAACCAGTCTTAATTCTTCCAAAATTCAATTACCACTAAGCAGAAGCAGTAGCAATAGCAATAGCAGCTACATCAACACGATAGAAACCAAAAAAAAACCTGACAAAATCCTCCGCTCCAGGAAGGAAAAAAAAGGAAATTGAAGAAAGATTTTCTTTTTACTTTCGACAACGCGGACCTTGAAATCGATTGAGAATTTATTCGCTTTGAGGGGTGAAATCTTTAAACAGTTTTCTTAATCCTTATAACTTGAACATCAATGTTATTAAGGGAATTTTAAATCTCCAAAATTGTGTATATAAAATCTTGTACAGATGAAGATAATGGCCGTAAAGAGTGAGCTAAACAGAAGGATAGAAATGACTTAAAAGTTGTTGAAAGGAATTTATTCAAAGTGGGCATTTTTAAATGTATGTGCATATCTCTTAACATCAAGCGACCTTGACGGACAGTCGGAAATTGAGAATTGTCAGAAGCAGTGCTTATACACTCGTACCTGCTATCTGCTGTAGGGCAAGTAGTTATTTAACAAAAGAAAAAAAGATCAAGTTTTTTTTTTCAACAAGATGGAAGAAAGTTGTGATAATCTACGTTATGCCGTCAGTTGCCGTGTCGGTTTCTATACGTCAATCTGTACATTGGACTCCATCCTAAGCAGGAAGAAATACACATTCACTTTAAGCTGGGCATAAAATATCTTTGGGTAGTTATCACTGGTGAGATAAATTTACCTACATACCCTCTAGTTGGAGAGAAGTCAATACCCGTATTTTATTGGTAACCTATAGGTAGTGAAATAATGAGAGTCTGAATAAAACTATTATGCACTTTTTATAAACACTCATATTTTACATCTCCATCTGCCTACCAACATGGTACACAAGCTTTTTGTCTGCAACTCGAGAGAGTCGTTCCATTCCAAATATTCCAAAGCTTTACCTACACTATTATCGGCAATATTTTTACTGCTCAATTTATTCGCACTTTTCCTTTGTTGTTGTTTACTGAATAAAAATTTACTGCACTGCCTATACATTTACCAATAAAAAAGGGCTAATGACATTTTCAATCCGAAGGCTGGAAAGCCAACCCACATTGAACGAAAAGATTTCAGGCCTATAAGCATATCTTCCTATTGACGGCCCTGGAAAGACTCATAAATGTACATATTCGTCTAAAGCTAAATGCTGTCCCTTCACAGTCCCAGCATGTATACACTAAGGGCAAATCTGTTGAGACAGCACTTCACGGAGTGGTAGGCACAATTGGCAAATCTATCCAATTAAAAGAGTTTACGCTGTTAAAAATAAAGCAATTCGACCAGACTGGACTCTAGTGGCTTTGACCCGCTCCTATCCAATTGGATATACTGTATGCTTGAGTCCTGGATCGAGAATGGTGAATTGGGCGACTGCAAACTTAAGGGGGTGTCCTATCTCCCATGCATTGGCTTCTGGTCGTTAACCAGACCTTACTAAAGCTAAGTCCAACTGGTGTCAAAATAGTGGCATATGCTGATGACATCGTGTTATTGGCATCAATAAAATTCTTTCACACACTGTAAGCCTTTTTGATAAGCTCAGTTGTTGGGCCAGTAGTTGCGAACTTAATGAAAAACCGAACATTCCAAATATAAGCTCCCAATCGTCACAAAGTCAGAACTAGTATATCACTACGCAATGAATTAAGATTGCTAAGCGAATCGAACTAAGTCACCCTTATCTGGGCGAACTGGCCAAAACCGGATCATCACTTGAACAATGCCAAATCGGTTCCGGGATACTTGTGCCACTGGAACAAGAAAAGCTTGGAATCCAACCAAATTTCCTCAAAAGCGCAAACGACAAATGGTCAGGTATCGACAGTTGTCGGGTTTCGAAGAACCTTTGATCAGATATCTGTAAGAAAAAAAAAACAGAATACTTACTAGGGCTTAACAGACCTCAACTATCCCTGCCGATGGGAATCACAACTCACTTGACCAGAATGGACATCATCACATCTGACTTATCTAGAGGTTGTATTGACGAAGAGGTCTAAAAGGGTTCATATCACTTACTTTGTGAATGCCCCACCATAGCCCGAACCAGGAAAGTATCATTAAGAATTTGAAGGACCTCCTGTTCAAGATTTGTATCGAAATTTGTTGAGCCGTTCATGAGATAGTGGAAAATCAAAAAAACGGTTATATGGCAGGTATCGTTAATAACATTTCAATTACATTTTTTATTGGCCAAAATGTAGACCATATTCATAATGATGCACCGATTTTTTTATTAAAATCTTTAGATCCCAATCATTTGTATGGCAGGTATTGTTATTCTTGAAGCGAAAGTAGTTTTTTTTTAAAGAATCGAGCCAGGAAGCTAAACCGCTTGCTGTAGAGCAATCTACAGACAGATAGACGGAATTGCGGGACCCACTTTTTGGTGTTTTTTTTTTATGATCGTAATGTCAAATTTATTTAAATTCTCGAAGCCAACGATCACGAC
Source organism: Philhelius pedissequus (assembly GCA_910595825.1). Lineage (NCBI taxonomy): Eukaryota > Metazoa > Arthropoda > Insecta > Diptera > Syrphidae > Philhelius > Philhelius pedissequus. The sequence goes on along the minus strand of OU343161.1, from coordinate 242,523,399 downwards.
AAAATCGAAATTTTTCGCCAACAGCGCCAGCGGTTCGCAAACCAGCCCCTACACGCGAAAAACTCAGCAAACACGAGCAAGTTCGGCGAGCATGTTCTTCGTTTAGGATACCTTAAGAAAATATCACACCACACTGTGATTTTTGGTGAAAACGCCTTTAATAAAATCATGGGGCAAGTTATGCCTGTTCACTCATCCATTTAAGTGAAAATGGGCTTCATCCCTAAGAAAAAAATGTCACTATTAGAGCAAAATGTCCATCTTTTTCGAATGGTAATGCCGTTATTCATGAACGCAATTCGCATCTGAACAATCAGAAAGTCTAAGAAAAGTCAATGGCATTTTTTTTTGTATGTAACTTTAGTGATGAGTGTGAAGAAGGTCAGACATCCTATTTTTGTACTTCAGAGTGATAATCACTTTATTTAATTCACACACTCTTGAAGCAAACTCTATTTGTTTTCTTAATTTGATATATCTTTCGTTGCGTCCAAATAATCTACAAGAGCAAAACAAATTGGATTGAATCCCATATGGCAAATATGCGGCATTTTGCGGAGGACTCATTTCCTTTCAAGTTTATTTATTGGCTAAGAACAAAAAAGACACACACATGGACTGACGAATATTTACTCACTCAACCACCATACGTCAAATAATATTTCACCAATTTGCAAAGAACAGAGTCGGATTTGCGAAAAATTGCATATCTGGTAAGGAAGGCAAGAATGTTATAGAGTAGAACTCTGCAGGCTTGCGAGATTTTGGTGGTAGAATAGTGTAAAGGACCTTGTTGATTCAAAATTCTCAAACCCCAAACTTCCGATGTTCCTAGAAATAGATATCATAAAAAATTATATAAAAAGAGTTGTCTCTTAGGTAAGATTAATTTCGTTCAAAATTTGAGTAGAATTAACTTGCCTTGGCCCTTTTCGAGGGTTCCAAAGAGGTACAACTCCCTGGCTGATCACTTTAATCACTGTCAGATTAAAAAAATGACAAGTGGCCAAATTGTTAAAGTTGGCCTTATGTTGCTTTTACCTAGCGCAAGTTGTCTTCTTATGTGAAGAGATTCTGAAATGGATGCTCGATGAAGACAATAGTGGTTTATTGGTCTTATTCGCAGGTTCCAAGGATCTTAACATCCTTTCGGGTTCATCTGTATGTTGTTCCGTCCTGATAGGCAGTTGTTTCTTAGAAAAAAATGAATTTCGTATGAACAATTTGTACCAATTCATTTTTTAAAAAAGAATTACTAGTTAGCAACTCACAATGCGATTTTTGGTAAATCCGTCTCTGGCGACATCATCATTCATGGAAAACGGGGCAAAATTGCAGATATAGGAAATACAAAAAAAAATGTGAACAACCTCTATATTATAGCCATCCATATGTGTGTGTAGTTACAAGTTTTGTGCGGTTTTAATAGCAAGAGGGGTTTTCCATTCGCCATCCAATTGACTCTATCAAATTTTTCGTGTTGCTATTTTTTTGATTTATATAGAAAGCAGGTGGAACGATTGATGAAACTCATAAAAATTTCATATAACTTTTATGAAATTAAAAGCAGCACCAGCAAGGCATATAAGTAAGTGAATGTGTCTTTCATCCTTTCGAAGTAGGTTTTTTTTTAGAGTGAAAAACCTATGTACGTATGTGTGGAGATTTTTGTGGCGGTCGGGCTTTCGGCTGGTTTCGTTGGAACCATCATTTTTATTCCTCAAATTTGATAAAATAAGCTGGCAGGAAGAAACTGAGTGACAGCTGCACGACTAGATACTTCTATAGGAGCAAATAAATACATAGGTACTCGTACCTATATACTAATGAACATGGATTCTTTTGGATAAGTATTTTTATTTTTTTGAAGATATATCCTCACGTAAAGCGGAAAAGATTTTCATTTCAGGAAATTGCGCCTTTGGGGATGCTAACACTTAAATATGGCGCAAATAATTATGTTTTATGCAGCCTTACACCGGCATCAGCAAGCAGTACTTAGAGTGTGTTTGATTGTGTACATATGTATCTAATGAAGTTTATTGCTGAACGTGGGTGAAGATTCTGAAAATACTGAAAATGAATTAATTACGAAAAGAATGTAGGTATTTAGCTACAGGTCGATGTCGCCAGGCATGGTGGGTGGCGGTGATAAAAATAAATTTAATCAGTAACACAAATATCAAAATAAATGTGCTTTTTTGACAAACAAAAAATACAAGTACACCAGCCTAGTATGTAGAAGAATAAAGTGGATTCTTATGGTAATGAAGGTACCTAAGTGCTTAAGTTCAGGGAAGTTACTCTTGTGTTTAGAATTAAATTAACAATCTTATTATTTATTGTTCTCTTTATAGAGAGAGCTACTCAGTATGAAGGGCAATTTTCCCGAAACCGAAGTTCATATAGAAATCAGGTATCCACAGCAAGTTGTTTAAAGATCCATCTGACTATAAATTTTGCTGTTTTGTTAGCTTTTTAAATCACACTTGTGACAAATGAAATTTATAGTTAAACCTATCTCTTTGTAACTATGGGTAAAACAATAGCTTAGAAATATATTGTCTGAGAGAAAAGGTCATTTCAACTTCTGATAGCCTCTCACCTTCTTAGTTATTATCCAAAAATCGATTTTAGTCGTTGACTACCGATCATCCCTTATGGAGATGAGATAGCGGAGCAGTCTATAGGGATATTCCGATAAGAAGAAAATATATCTAACCAATACTGGATCGGAAGTTTTCTAAATATTTGCTATCTCTAATCAGGGTGCGGATAAGTGTCAGATGTAGTGTCCAGTTATGGCATCCTACCTGGATGCCATATAACTGGATACTGTATAATATTCAAAAACAGACTGTCCCCCTGTCCAATGTCCATATCAACATTGTTAGGAAAGCCATATTTTTTGTCACCCATTCAAAATTCAAAATCAAAGGGCACGTTAGTGCCCATCCAAATTTTAGCACTACACCCTTTTAACAGGATCAAAGTCAGGCGATTTTCGACCCCCTTCTAACATCAGTACCAATAAAGTCAGAAACTTCAAACTCGCTGCATTTGCTAAGCTCACCAGGCTAAGGCAACTTACCAAATTTCAATTCTTTTGTATTAGTGACTGGCGTGATATAAGACTGCAAATATTGCAAGAACCGTAACTGACTGACTCACTCACTCACTGACAGATCATCAAAATTATGGAGCACTTCCCGACATCGTATAATCTTGTAATTTCGCGGAACGGTAAGCCTTATAGTGTATACAAAGGAAAAAATCCAAAATTTTATATTTACCATTAAGGGGCGTGGTATCCACCCATATTTTAATAGAATTGATATAAATTACTGGGAGCACTTCTGATTGTCGTAGATTGATCAAATTTGGTACAGCGGTGGGGCTTAAAGTGCATGCAGAGGCAACATTTTAAAATTTCACATTTTACATTCAGGGTCGTGGCAACCGCCGATTTGCATACAATTTATACTTGGGTTATATTGGCAATTTTTAAAAACTTGCCAAATAAGCCCACCAAAATTTAGTCAGTATTAAATTTCATGAAATAAAAACTTGGCGTACTTTTAGGTCTCACTACTTTTTACGGCTGCCTTGTTACATAGAGGATTTTGTATATAAGAACTTGGTACTTTCTTCAATACTTAAAATTTTGGTCTGATTGACTTTTCATTGCGAGAAACTTTTGGGAGAACTACGTTGTAATGTTTTCTAATAGTTTTCTCACAGACTCTTAAAAATACTGATAACTAAGAAAAGTAACCTGAGAAACCATATTCCATTTATTTACTTTTTCTAAGAACGACAGTGTGCTGTGCCATTTTTGTACCAGAGATTATTGGACCTTATTTTAAAATTAGGGGAGGCAGTTGCCGAACTATTGACGAGGTTTTGTTCGGAGTTCTATATGTATGAATTGACGACATACACTTAGATGGGTTTGTTCTTTTTATGGAAGATTTAAAGTTGAAGGTTTACAAAGCATTTAACTTCAAAAATTCCATGCCCATGAAGAATTTTTTTTTAATAATGATGCACTCACTAAAGGGGATTTAACTACCCTTAAAATGATCAAGCACCGTCAGGCAGTAGGGAAGGATGTAAGAGGAGAAACCGATGCACATTGGTTTTGAATTTCTGACAATGGACCTATCTGTGATCTAAGTGTGACAGCCGTTTTCCTGATAGCCACTTCAACCTAACCTACTCCAGCTTGAATGAAGGCAAGAAATCCCAAACACTTTGCAGCGTTTTTGGCTGATATGGTCATTGCACAAGAGGTGGTCTGTGATGCGAATACCCAGGACTGAACGCTGATGGGTTCCTTTAATGCAAGTACCGCTAATAGACAACTGCATTGGAGGAGGGTCCCACTTTAACAACAAAAGGTAGCATTGAATTTTTAAAGCATTAAATTCTACGCGGTTGAAAAATGGGGGCGAGATTAGAATTTAATGAGCTTATCATAGGCTGCCATTGCAGATTCAAAACCGAAGAACAAGAAGTGAATCAGGAAGCGAATATGAAAAGCTGAGAGCACTATCGTCAGAAAACAACTTAGTGGATTAGAAGTTCCAGATAAGAGATAATTATTGAAAATGACACAAACAGAGATGGAGATAGGATGGAGCCCTGAGGCACACCAGTATTTATTTTATGATTTGTATAGATTGGTCCGAAAGGTAATTTCTAATCTATCGAAGAAGAGATAAATTATGGAAGCCACAGAACCTATGAAATATATTCCGAATATTGTGTTGAGAAGAATGGAAGGTATTTAAAGGAATGCTTTTTTTCTTAAACAAAATGTCCCCAACTTAGGCTCATCTTTAGGGAAGGCTTTTCTTCTTTACAGATATTTTGGTTTAGTTTCCTTGATGAGTATGTGTACGCTTTCAGTGAGAATCTGTTATAATCGAAATAAATAAGGAAATCACGTGGTTAAAAATGTATCACTTTTTCAGAGGATTCTATGGCAAATGGCGCTAAATGTTAGTTTTGTTTTGATATTTATAAGGAAGATGCACAATGGAAGGATGTACTCCTCAAAATTGCAGATTACTCTTGACTGTTTTTTGTTCGAAAATTTCGAACTTTCTACACCAACTGATTATATACAAATATTGTTAGCCCTCGTTTATGGAGGGAGAATCACGTGATATATATTGCCAGAAGTATTCGTTGTCCCAACTTTGTGGCAGTTAATAGGTAGTTATAGTGTTAAAGAAACTAGGTCAACCAATAAGTTCTTAACAAAGTACCTAAGTAATCATTTTTTGCTAACTGATAGAAGACTCATTCATACAAATAGGATTAACTAACAAGGAAAATAAAAATCAGAAAATAAGTCCTTGGATTTATATAGGTACACTATATGTAGGTACTGCATTTATCTCATAAGCCATATTACAAGTACTTATAATACGACAACAAAAGTATCGCATCTAACATACGAGACACATTATAAGTTACCTTACAAAGAGGTCTTCTTCTTATATAATATTTTTTGCTCTGTCTGAGCTAATATCTCGTTTAAGCTTTAATAAAATTTACTATAGATAGTTATCCTTATACATATGGTTATGGTAGCTACTTCGACTTCGACCAACCGAAATTCCCCAAGGAAATAAACAACAGCAAAAAATGTGGTTTCTTTAGTCTAAAGCCTTATATTTGTTTTGGTTTTGCTTTAAACGATAACAGGAACACACAGACACATCCAGTCATGCACCATTATTCCGACATTATTCTCGCCCAACACCAACATCCCTCCATCGCTCCTTCTTATACTTTCCATTGTGGTTGTTTATTTTTATCCTTAAAAAAAGTAGTCAACCAGGGTTGTTGCTTGGTAATCCTTTTTCATTCGGATTCATAGCTAGATCCAGGATAGGAAAAGGAAGAAAAAAACACTAAATATTGTTTTGCCACCAAGTCGGTAAAAAAAACTGCTTCTATAAGTTTCACATATAGGAAATCTATGAGAAAGTCCATGATCAATACTTTACCACATTATACTTAGGGTAAAGGTGTAGTGGGATATAAATCGTTTATGTCCGGTGATGTTCGTGGTGGTGTTGGTGGTCTGTTATCTTAACGCATCTCTAATGTAACTACAGCATACTGTGCCGTTCAAGCTGTGAATGTGATTTATTTCCAAATAACCAAGACACAAAAAAAGACCGTACAATCTTTAAGAAAATCATGGACTACTCCGTCCGTTTGGGGTCAGTTCTTTTTTTTTGCTTTATTTTATTTTCTATGGATGAAAACTTGCTTTAAAAAAAGATACAAAATAGTATACACCACTCGAATTTGCTTGGTTTTGTGGATCGAAGTTATAACGTGACTAGACGTAGATAAAACTGGAAAGTAGGGTTTCATTGGTTTATCTGTTTAGAAACGTTGAGTTTTCTCAGAATACATTGATTAGGCGATTCTGATATTTTTTTCTTTGTGCTTAACGAGAATACTCAAACCGCAGTTTTCTTGTCCACAAACTTGCGGAATATGAGGCAAACTCATTCGAACTAATCTTTTGATCGAACGAACGAGTAAACCAAATCGAATACTTCTTTGCTTAAGACAATTCTCTGAAATATAACTTCTGAATGTTATTAATTTTTCAAAGAACTGATGTTCTGGTTTGTCTTTAAAAGAATTTCCTATGCCTTGACAAGGCTTCAAGGCTAGAATCTTGCTTAGTCGTTTGGTCTTGTACGAATTTGCAATAAAATCACTTTATGTTTATCAAGAAAATAGTTTTGTCATACAACAGACTCGCAACTATAAAGATACCTAGAGAAAATAGACCGATGATGAAAGATGTCATGACGAATTTCGTTTCGGTAAAAGCCTCGAATCAAGAAGCTGGTAGTGTCCCGCCAAGTTCCGGCATTGCATTCTTTTAACCTACTCAAGAGATTTTCGACCATTTTCATACTTACGTGTCATGAAAGTCAGAAACTTCAAAATCGCAATATTTTGCACAATTTCTTCATCAAATTTCATATGTTTAGCATTAGTAGTTCTTGAGGTCTTAAAATATGGCTCGCTAAGAGATTATCAACATTTATGGAGCAATTCACGAAACCCATAAGAATCTTGCAATTTTGAACAAACGGTTTTCCATTTCATTGGTGGGCGTGGTATCTGACCTTTTTTGATTTAAAAATGTGTGTGCACTATTCTAGGTATATAGTCTACATTTTGGTAAACAAAATTTTTTTTTGTTAATTTTGTTGTTAACGCTACCTCCCGTACAACATTTTTTTGATTTTCGACTTTCTCATATAACCGGCGGAACGGATTTCCATCAATTTTTTTATATAGGCGGTCCTTCGAATTATAAATAATACTGCATACCAAATTTTTTCGAAAATTATTTATTTGGATTTTTGAAAAAAAAAATATTTTTTTTTTGAAAATTCAATCTTTCGAAAACGAGGAAAAATACGCCAGAATTTTGTTTGGAAAAAAACGCCAACAAATTCTTCACACAAAACTCTGGCCTTTTTCCAAGGAAAAAAAAATGCCAAAGTTTTTTGAAAATATTTCCCAAATTTCTGGCTTTTTTTCAAAGAAAATTCTGGCGTTTTTTTCCCTTTCCTAAAATGGAAAAAAAAAACCCAGAAAAAAATTGGAAAAAAGCCAGAAAAAAATCTAAAAAAGTTCCAAAAAAATTTGCATATACATACCCAAACTTGATTTAAAGAAATTTTTTTAAAATCAAAATTCTAAGAATCATTTGCGAGAACAATATATGGCGTCCTTTGGTATAAAACATAGGTTGGTACTATAAGATTTTCGATGATAGAGAAACCAAAATAGTGAGTGCCGCAATTCCGTCTGTCTGCCTGTAGATCAATCAACAGCCTAATCGGCTGAAGCGGTTTTCTTCAAACTTAGTAGGTACTTAAGCGTTTTAGGTGATTGTCTCAAATAGATTTTTGAATCGTTGTTTTTTTTTTAGCCCCAAAAATAACGGTATTTGCCATACAATTTTTTAAATCATCTTAATTATGGATATACGGATTTCGATCAAAATACTTATGGAAGAGGTCCTTCGAATTATAAATAACTACATACAAAAATTTTCGAAATTTTTTTGAAAATTCAATATTTCGAAAACGGGTGGATGATTTTTTTGAAATTATATTTTTAATTTTATATTACTAATTTTATATTACTAATTTTCATACCAATGGTTTTTTTTTTAATTAAAGAAATTTTGTATTAAAAAAATTAATTAAAAAACGTTTTTGAAAATATATTTTGCCGTTTCTACTAAGAATCTTGTGCATACGATGTGAGAACACAAGAGCAAGTACGTGCGATTCAGTTGTACATTTTGTTTTTTTTTTTTTTTGTTCCAGGTATGAATAAGTATATGAAGAAAATCTAATCGACTAAGCTTTAGAGCAGAAAGACGGAATTACTCGTTAAGTAAAGTTACTGGTGGAATGACTAATTTCTGTGTAAAAATAGAAAGGGGCTTCTTATTTCGAAGGAGGGTGGTTTTGTGTTTCGTTATTGTATGGCGAGAGGGTGTTACGAAGACAGAATTATTCATGCGTATGATCACGAAAAATTAAAGATATCACACAATGTCACGGTCAATAATGTTTATGACTTATCATATATTATTATTTATGAGACGCGCGGCACATTAAGAATAAGGAAATGAATACACTATGTATTATGTGGGCATTCCCGAGGGTAGGCAATAATGTATACACATTCATTTACATTATTTTTGTATAGGCCTAAGGGTAAGGGATTCTGCTTCCTTTTTTCTTATATAGGATTTAGATTATGATGGAAGATAAATATGCACCTGAAAACTGATTTGAGCTTTCGAATAAATAAATAAACAAGAATTTTTATGGAAAGATACTGTGGACCTGATGGGTATAGTAATATTTTCTGCTTTGTTATCTTTTCCCCGAACTAAAAAAATTAAATAGATTAATATCGTATAGGGTTTTTTTTTGTTTTTGTAAAAAAAAGGAACTAGATTAAATTGTTTGTGTATCTGATTGTCTTCTTTTTTATTGTGTGTAAAATATCTGAATATGTGAGCCTAAAGGGTTTTCATTTAACTAAAAGTCCAAAAAGGATACTACATTTTTTATTATATACATATACCACAGCAGTTAGGCAGATACTTTGGCGTGATGAGTTTTGTTTATTTGTTCAATCCTGTAAAGCTGTAGGGAGTTAGTAATTTAATATACATATTCGCAAAATAAAATAAGTTGAAAAAAGGGCCTTTTTTGAAATTGTTACGATACCAGATACTACATCTAATATTATCTAGTATATTAGGCTTACGAAAAATTAATCTTGGAGGTAAATTATTTTCCTCAACACCACAAGGTTCATATGTAACTATAACAGTGGCGGATCAAAAATATATACAAAGGGGGTCAATGGCTCCGCTTTTAAAAAAAAAAAAATTGATGGATTTCTTAGAAATGTTTTTATAAATTTTGATTCCGCTTTAGTCTTGTGCAGGATTTGTACGACAAGACTGTCAAAATGGCCAAATTTTTACGACTTGTTTTTTTTTTTTTTTTAATTTATGACACATTATTGATATCAAAATGGTAGAAATACTAGCATTTTTCCAGTCCAGCATTATGTTATAATATTGACCAATTTTTTTCTTAATTTTGCCACTTTAAATAATTATTAGGTTTTTTTTACATTGCCGTCGAGGGAGAAGGGAAAAATAGAATTCCACCGGAAATTTGAAACAAACAAATCATTCACCTGTGAATTTTTTTTTAAAGAAAATGGAATTGTCTTTCCTCTCTTTTTCTACCAACATATTAATGCCGGGTTGTGTTGCTGAAAATTTTTAAAAGTAGTCTCAAAAGGACCCCAAGCCAAAAAAACGGACCTATGTATAAAAACACGATAAATAGAATTTAAAATGACTTACCGAAGCCTTATCGAAGTTGATATGTTGGATGGGAGCTCTTTCGTCTATCAAACTGTTGAATTCTGGATATAAATGGCTTTGATCTACATGCATATTATTTCTTTGTATTTTATATTTGTATTTGTATTTTGCATTGCTGGGGCCGAGATATTCCCCAACGGTCCTGTTTAAATGCGGAAGTGCTCTTGGTATTATTCAATCAATCAAGTCAATTATTTTTGAACGATCACTTAAGTTGCCCCTAAATTCTCTATAGTTCTACCTACCTTAAATTAGCAGTCCTTCGCATGGGAACAATTTCCTGAAGTCCATTTTGGTTGACGATTCGGAAATCTACTCTTCCTTCAAACTTTTTATCAAAATTGCACTCTTGTGCAAATTTTAAATGTGTTCGTTTTTGTCAGCAGTCTTTTTTGTCCTTTGGGATGTAACTTAGACCTGACAGTTCCATATTGACAACTATGTATGTAAGCTCTAAGCAATTTGGTATTTAGGTAACAGACTCCCGTTTCGCAAGCAAATTTTTTTTTACAGTTTTGCCAATTACAATATAGGAAAGAGGATCATTATCTGCTAAAAACCCAGTCATATTAGTGATTAGATATCTCTTGTACATTTCCCCCTCCACCCACCACGTAAATGTAGCCGTAGCCAAAAATAACTTCCAAACATTTTCCTCTAAAAGCAGCCTAAGTCATTCCTTATTTAGCTTTGGGAAATTCCATGCCTTTATGGCTGTATTAGTACTGGTATGATTAATGCCCTACAAAAGGACACTTTAGTTCCTCAAGAGACATATTTGCTAATCAATTGCCTACTAAACCCAAAGTAGCAGTGATTGGGAGGAGTTGTTTCGTGTATACATATCATCGCCTTGCTCTGGTATCATATTGTTTAAGCCAACATTGACGGAGCCTTATACATACATATGCATGTAAACATGCAGGAAAAATTCCTAACTACCCCAAGGTTATGGCACTGTATATGATGAGGTTATGTCTCCATAGGTGCATATATTTGGCCTTGCCCTCAATGATCGTTACACCCATATTCTTCATCATACTTCCCTCCTAACTGAATCTATGTTGTCACGTTGTGTAAGGTTGAACCAATATTTCACGTCAAATGTTATTTAATTGAGGGATTTAGCTATGTTGAAATTTAATAGAAGTTTGAGAAATAATTTAATATAGAAATGGAAACATCAAATATTTACCCGCGTTTGGAGAATTTTTAATTGAAGATTATTTTCTGAATGTCAATATTTGTAAAACAAAAATTGATAAAAAAATAACTTAAATGAAACATGCCAATTTATGTATAACAGTTATTAGAGTTTATCACCATTCAAATTTATAAGTTTTCAACTGTAAGCGTAAAACCATACAATCATGGGCCTACTTTTAGAAGGGCTAATCGGATTAACAAATTTGTGCGGAAATCCGCTTGAAAAACTTGCGGTTCATCCTTCCAGAATTGTAGACGCTATCATGTTTCGTCCTGGAAAGGCATTCTACCCCTCCCACATTTTGTTTTGATAATTTAAACAATCCGGGTTTGAAACTCAACCTTCACTTCAACAAACTTTAACGGTGTTGTAAAGGATTGCAATCTTTAAAAAATCATTCATTGAATTAAATTAAAAGATTGCATTCATGACTTAAGACTTTACTTTTAGATTGCTTATTGAATTTTCTACAATTAGTATTCAGTTGAAATCACAATTCATTTGAAAATCAAAAGATTGCAATCATTTTCCCCATTCATCTTCAGCAATCAATAGATTACAATCCTTTGTTTGTTTTTAGTATCTTTGCATTTATTTACTGTTTGATAGATAATGGCGGCCATTTCGTTTGATTGTCCTCTTTAATTTTTCATGCGAATATGGCTAGTTACAGCAGGAGCGGATTAGCGATAAATAGCCGGGGCATTTACAATAAATGGCTCCGAATTACAATTACCTTACTATCTGACTGAAAGGCCCACTTTAGCCTCCCTAACTGCTTTATATTTGATCAGGGTCATAGTTCAGTTGCTTGTGCCCCTAGAGCCATACTTTGAGCTCAAATAGTTCTATATTTCTTAGAAGTATCCTTGGGGTCATAATCAGCTTTATATTTAATATTGGTGCCCAATTATGAGAGTCCTTATTGAGATAGCAAAAAAAAAACTACCGCTTTTAAAGAAACTAATTTCATAACGGGGCTTGCCGGTCGATTTCAGTGGACAAGTCCGCCCATGAGCTAAAGCGTCTATCAACACACGACGCACGGTTCGACAACGTATAGCTATTCTTCTATGGAATTTGGTAGTTCATTTCTTGACAAACAGATGGTTGTTACAAAGATGTAACACTTTCTACCTTCTTTTTTTTTAAAGAAAAGAAAATTTTATTACTAATAATCTTCACTGACCCATTGCCGAATTTCAATATCCAGCTGGAATTACGTTCGATACGATTCACCGTCATTATAGAGGGAACGATTTTCGTTCATCATCTTAGAGTTCACATTTGGTTCTTACCAAAAATATTACAAAGAACCTGCAATGACAAACGAAAATAATGAGCCCTTCGACCACACTTAAAGTCTCTTGGTGATATTAATTCTGATTTTATTCGTCAGTTTGAATCTGTCTATAGACGAGGTAAGTCGATCTGGTCATCATAGCATTATTGCTCGAAACTTCCCTTAGGTAATTTCCACTAGGTGCTTCGGTACCTGCCTTGTCGAGTACATCCAAGGGCGTATTACCTGCTGATCCGTTCTGATCCGTTCTGGACCTGGCAAGCTAAGGCTTGATAGGGTACTGCACTTGAACGTCATCAGAAACCAAAATATCCCAAAGTAGTAACAGATCAGAAGTAACACTAAGGAGGAAGGACTACTTAAAACCAGAATCTTTTTTTTATTTTTTCGAAAAATTCACTTTTCAGAAGTAGAAATAAATATCAAACAAGATGTGAAGCACCCACAACAGTTAAATGTACCAACTTAGATATCATTGAACTTAATTAGTTTGTGCTCGACATGAATCCTTAATTCCAGTCATCTTTTATGAATTTGAAAAATTTAGAAGCACTTTTGTCAATTTGTTTGAATTCAAAAAAAAAGGTAGATTTTTTACTGATTTTCCGGTGACCTTTTGATTGAAGTTGAAACAAACCATCAACTGTATATCCAATTTATGAAGTCAAAATCTAATTTTTCCTGCATGTAAATCGCAATATTATTTTATGTGCAATTAAGACTTGATGTGCAACAATCGAAAAACCAAATGTATAATTCATAACTTTCATCATCATGTGGATTTCATGTATAAACCTAAGCCTCCATCTGTAATCTACATTTAAATTTTTTTACGATCGATCGAATTCTGTATATGAAAAACCTCAGTCCTCTCAAAACATATAAATTTAAATGTATTCAAATAAAACACAAAACAAAAAATGTGTAAAACTGGCAAAATAAATAAATAATCCAATTAACGGGCTCATCTCATATCAGACAAAAAAATAAAACAATAATAAAATATAAATCTTTTCTATTTAAAACAAAATATAATAAAAATGAATGAAGGGTTATAGCGCCCATGACGACGACGACATACCTACATAAACGAATAATATGCTATGCGTACGCATTTATGAAACATTAATTTTAATCTACCATGACCGAATTTAATATTCAGACAATTTGACTATTAAAATGTTCATTTTTGACAGCAACACCAACAAATGGTGGGATTAATTGAAAAACTGAACGAAATAAAACTAAAAACCACAACCACGCCATCGCGCATCCCATACTAATGGTGCCGCTTTGAAAAACTACTTCCAACGCTAAAAGGAAGGGTTAACGTTATGACGGCTGCTATCTCTCGGTACCACCGACCGACCAACGATGACGACGACGACGAATACATTCCTTACTAAAATATGATATTAATTTATGAAATAGAAAATGTAAGTTGTTGCTTGTTGTCACCATCACCCAACGTAAAATATGAGGATATTGTAAGTAAAAACAAATTTGGAATGCTTCATGATTAAAGTTTAAAGACTCTAGGGACCAAGAGGGGACAGACATCAGACAAATAAAAATAAACATTTTAAAGATAAGTATAACCAACGATGATGACGCGACGGACGACCCGACGGAAGCGTGAGGGATCTAAATGATTTCTGTGATGGAATTTTAAGAAGAGTTTTATGATCGTGACAATTTGGCTTCCTGTTTGAATCAAGGATTAACCCGCACACACCACACATGTGGAATGCCTTTTAATGCATCCATCAAAACGGAGCAGCAAAGGGAATGGAATTTTCAATTATGGAATTGATTTAATAGTCTGTGACAGACGCATATTATATTTAGGAGCGATTATAAATAATGTTTACAGGATGAGGATGTGTTACTAAATGCAATTCAAAAATGTTTCAGTGAGATTGCAGCTGTTTACAGAGGAAATCAAACAAATGGATATGGTAAATTAGTTTTACAAATAGATGGCAGTGCAAACCATAAAAATGATGAGAGATGAGAATATGTCTTAAAGGTAAAAAAGGAAATAATTTACGTACTACAGGGTGATTTAAAAAAACAAAATGGAATTTCATTATATAGCCATTTATTTGTTTAATGATTTTGAATGCCCAACAACAACTTGAGTGTGCTAAAACCAAGTTTTGTTCTCAATTATTTTTTCACTATTCATATGTGCCAGATCTGCAGATTCTATATTTATGTGCATACGGTTTTAGAGGCGTTCAATTCCTGATAGAGAACACGGCTTTGGAAGCTTTCGGTATATCACTGGTAGATCAGTAAGCAACAATTTATTGGAGACAATCAGGACGTTCCAATCATTGATTTGATTCCTTAATGGCCGCAAATGGGGGTTTCATTCACCAATAGGGACCTATTTTATTTTCTGTGGACACCGAGTGTGAACTGTATCATTGTGAATGAAAATAACAAAAATGTGCAATATTCTCTGTGACTCCATTATGTTTATGGTGATTACGAATATTGGGCTTAACAAAAAATAAATGGTTGAAAATTATCTAACCAAACCAATCGTTATAAGGCGTACTACACACATATGGAATGCTTTAGTTAACTGCTACGAATAGCGGTTGTGAGTGCATATATATTCGGCAATCTAATTACCGCTTAAGTTCGCCACATTAATACAAAACTTGCGTGACTTCGACCATTGAGTATTTGAGGTTTTGAAGAGGTATATCAGGGGGCCTGTACAATCATTGTTCGATACTCTATCGCTCTCGGGAACCAGCCTCAATGTGCCAAACTTGATGAGCTGCTGGTAAGTTCATAAGCTAGGATTCGCTTATTTTTATATGGAAAAAGGTACGGTTCTTCCAAGCCGCTTTGCCTTATAACTCCCATTTAAGTGTAAGTTTTAAATGTTGGTTGTAGACAAATAACGACTCGAGATCTTTTGTATCTCTTATGAACTGTCAGTATGAACTACAGGTCGTTGACGCCAGTTACGCTCAAAAGAAAGTCAAATTTCGGGGTAAGATTGTTTTACCGAAGAACATAGACCGCCTGGCATTTCGTTGGAATAGAAATAGCTCATTTTTCAGACTTTGTAATCCCCTCAGGAAAAAAGGTGACTTTAAGACTTTTAAGTGACACTTGGAAAAAAATATTATCCAAACGTCAAAATATAGTATGTCGCCTACCTGTCAAGCCACGAACTGTCAAAATTCATTGAAGGATGGCCCTGATTTAAATGGATTAAAAAATATCTACAAAATTCAAATTTGACCTCAGAAAATTCGAAATGACTAAGAATGAGAACAAGACTGAGACGAGACTTGGTTATGCTATACTGAAATTTTTCGATTTTAATGAGACCTAGACGGGATGGAGATTAACAAGAGTCTCGCCTGGCCTCATCTCGTTGCCAGCCCTAATTATGTTATCCCGGGCTGAAGTTATTATCTCCCCGAGAAAACTATTCTAATTTCTCTGTGTCTTTGGAACCAATTTTGATGGTTAAAATTTTTGATGGGGCTTCCGATTGAGCGGTGTGGGTTATTTGGATGTGCTAGTGGATGAACAAATACTTCAAACTCAACCACCTCCTGCGACAAGCGAAGCAGATAGTTAACTAGTCCAGAGGTGGATAATCCAGCCAGTATCCACCGGTTGCAGAGGCCAATGATTCAAACTCCTCAAGGACAATATTTCGAAGCTGATTGGTATCAGACTTCTGGGATTAGTCATCAGACTACACTGTAGCCAGAGTTTAGCTTAGAACCGATTCGTCGCATTGGGATGAATGCGTTTTTAATTTTTTTTCAGAGATTTCGTTAAGGTCTTCAAAGAAAGTTTTACCGGGTAAAGTTGATCCGGCTAAAGCAGGTCAATGGCAGAGGTTGTAATGAACTGGTTCGTTTTCTTGTTAGTCCCCACAGCTTTGACACCAACTGTTGTTCGGAATGCTTCCTGCTATCCTGTTGGTCAGTGTCCCGCATACCGATAGCAACAATCCTGGCTATGACCTACCTAATTCTGAACATAAGTTCTATCGTATACATGGACCCAGTCAGTAATATTTGCCCACCTGCTGTTTGATTCTATTTACAGATTTTAGCCCCTTTTCCATGAGTGAGCTGTGATTCAGAACTTAAAAAACTTAAGTCCATCGGTACCGCCTCCCAAATCCATCACTATTTTCCTAACTCTCGCACTGTTCTTGATCATTTTGAAGGGTAGTCAAAACCCCTTTAGTGCGCACTTCATTATAAAAGAAAGAGGCAGTTCGAATCTCTTAGAGTGAGCACAAAAAGCACCATCGAACCCAAAACCAAGTGCACCAAGGGCCGAAACATCTGTGTTGGTGATAGGCTTTATTTGTGTTCATTCAGTTTCTGGATTATTTCCTGGCATTCTCTATGATAGGAATATATGATGAAGAAAAATTTAAATCGGACTTGTTATTACTTTGTACGAATGTAGTAGAGTATAAGCTCAAACAAATCAACTTCATTATTTTCCTTTCTCAAAGGATAAGGTCAATATGAAATTGGGTACTTAGTTGTAGTGTGAATTGGAGTTTCGTTTACCACAGGCCACTTACTTGAAAACAGGGCCGAAAAACTGTCAAACCAAAATTACCACTAAATGAGTCCTCGATCGGGTGTGAGCTTTGAATATCTCTTTATGTAAGCTTCTTGATAAAGTCCTCTTGTCAGAACGATTTCTTTCTCCTCTATCTTCAACACGTCATTTGCAGAAGGGACACGGCCAGAGCTGCTATAACCTGCCAGTATGGTGTTCGTATACTGTCATGGAATCACAAAACATATAGCTATGTACATATTTTTACCTCAAAAAGGGAAATTTCCTTTAACTTTCTTTTGTCTGCACAAAAGCGTATAAGCCAATTAACTACTTTTTTTCAAATAACCAAAAGAGACAGATGCTCTTTAAATTCCGAAGTTTCGACACGCCAGTCAAATATCTAAGTCCATTTAAATCTTTCACAGAATGTCGACATAAACGTCAGAGTAACCTTCCCATGTCCAATTCTATCAGTCTCCAATAATTGTTAATACAATTCCACTCACAAAACTTGTATATCCGCACATCGACAACAAATTCTCACCACTTTCAAGCTGAATTTTTCAAAAATAAAAATAAAAGAGTACTCCATTGGATTGCAACAAAACCCATAAATGACTGTCCTGTCAATTACAGACATCGCCACTTTCCAACCCAAACCAAACCAAACCACAACTGATGTGTGCGCTGAGCTGCTGTGCAGCAGTCTGGAACTCTCTTGATAATGGAAAGTTATGTCGAGAGTAGTTTCAACACTTTATCCATGCGGAAGTACAAAAATCTTTTCGCTCCATTTAAAATCATTATACGATAGCATGTATAATATAAACAAACATAATGTATATACACCCATATATGTAGATATATAATTATATACCAAACTATATAGTAGTAGAGAAGTTGAGTTGAAGGCAGGAGAAGAAAAAAAAATATAATAATAATGAACTCAGGACATTTTCCTGAGCGACCAACATATTTTCTAAGTGGGTATAAACCACTCTGCCAAACAAACAATCATCTTCTTTATACCTTAAGGTTGAACTTAAAGGAACAAGGAGGTACTTTAAAACCCAAGCCACATCATTCTAAAGTTTAACATGCAAAAATAAAACATAGGTACATACAACAATGGGTATAAATTTTAACGTTGCTTCTGATTCTAAATTCATGAACTATAATTTAATGTGTCTATAGTTTTACAGGGTGCATCTTATTTAAGAAATCTTTTACATACGTACAAAATGTATATATAAATGTCTGAAACAACATGTATGAAAGGCCATCAAATTTGTGTTCGTAATTGTCAGAACAAATAATGAAAATTTGGAAAATCCAACGAATATTATATTTGTATCGAAATAGAAATACAAAAATGTGACATTTAGTTTGACATTTCTGCTGTCATATGTTTTCATAGGAAAAAAGACAATGGCCACGTTCAGAAAGAAATCAGGAACTTGACTAGCTTCCAAGTCGACTACGTTTTCTCAACGTAGCCATTGACCTTGCAAAACGGATACAATCAAGTTCGATTCGCTCAGTTGGAGGTTACTCACAAAATGCAGAACATCTACAAAACAGGTGGCGAAATATAACAACTCGAAATGAACGTTTGACGTTTAGATACTAAACGACTCCATGAGAGCACTGTTCGTAAATATTGCTTAAGGACTGGATATGAATATTTGGCGACCACAAGAGATGGACTAACAACTAGACGAGACCAGGCGAGACTTTTGTTGGTCTCGTTTCGGTTTCGTCGAAATCGGAAAATGTCAGTCTCCTCTCGGTATCGGTGTCGGTCTCGGTCTTAGTCCAATCCTTAGCCTTGGTTTCTTTCGTGTTTTTTACCGTAGTTAAAAGATGTAAGATAAGACACGTGTTCTGATTGAAAAGATGGGGTACGTACGGTATCTCAATAAATTGTTGGTAATTTAGAATTTTCGGAGGTAAAATTTAAATTTTGTAGAGGTTTTAAATCCATTTAAATCGGAACCATCCTTAAATGGATTTTAACAGTTCATGGCTTGACAGGTAGGCAAAAAACTATATTTTGACGTTTTGATAATATTTTTTTCCAAATGTTACCTTAAAGGCTCGAAATCAACTTTTTCGGAAAAAATCGGAAAAATTTGGAATTTTCTGAGATGAAATCTGAATTTTGTAAAGGTTTTTAAATCTTAGTCATCCCTGAATCGATTTTGACAGTTTATGACTTGTTGACAGGTAGACCGATACCAGCGAGACTCTCGGCGAATTTCGGTACCAAACATACGGTCTCGTCTCAGGTGCTTTTAAAGTAGTCTCCTCTCGGTCTCGGTCGATCACATCATAAGCACAATAATTTTAGTAAATAAAATCAAATAGTGCGTGTGTGGCAATGGCGCAGTGGATAAAGTGCTTGATTACTAACTTAGATATGTGGGTTCGATCCCCACGCTAGGCTCATTCTTTTCTATACCTTGAATTTTAAGTGGATGCTGCCCATGGGTTAAAATGAGACAGTCAATACCTGGTTCTCAAATCCACTTTGCCAAACTAGTGCCGTGCAATTCAGGTTGTATTTGAAAGACCTTATTTCTTACAGGCATATAGTTAAATTTAAAAAAACAATTGTTGTGCTACATTCTTAAAACTATTTCTAAAAAAGTGTTGGCTTTTACTTTTATTTAATAATATAAATTAAAAAAAAAATTCCATTTTCGAAATATGTACTCAATTTTCTGAAGTTTTTCATTCAAAAATTTGAAGTAAGAATTACCTAATGCCGTTTAAAAGATTTTGTCGAAACTGGTAGAACCGTTATTGAGGAAGTCGAAAATAACAAAAATACATACACAATTTTATGTTAAATTTTAATGTTTGTCCGAAGTGTAGACCCTAACTTAAGTAAAAGTCTAATACACTTCAGCTTTCATAACGGTCTTGCAGGTTACCGATATTTTTGGGGCGGAAAAAATAGTCGATTTCTCCCCTCAGAAATCAACTGAGACATTCAAGTTTGAAAAAATAGCTTCTGTAGATCGAAATATAGACATGCAAAATTGTTATATGCTCTCTTTCGTCAAAATCAAAATCTTGCATTAACTGCACGCAATAAAACGTCGGACTGATATTCGGAAAAAGTTCAAAGCAAACAAAAAAATTAAGTAAGAAAAATAGTTTAGTGTTAAACAGTTATTTTTGAATAATTATTACTTTCCAGTAGCAGTTATTCAGTAACAGTTATTTGAATATGTAATAATTCTGAATTTTAATTTGTTTAGACATTATATATTAGATAAGGTCAATTGAAGGACAAATTAATGAAAATGTTCTTATTTTTTGATACATCGCAGCCATCCTTCGAAAGAACTTGAAAATTTATATTTTGACATATAAGCGAAAAATTATACTTTGACGTAGATATTTGTAAAATTTCCTTACGAATTCCATCCGAAATCTCATTTTCGAAAAAAAAAATTCAAAGTAAAAATGCTCGAATTTTTAGTCAATGGATTTTTAAAAATTGAGATTCTTTCAAAATGTTTCCTTTCTTTTTAATTTATTTATAAATAATAATCAGTTATCCCAATAACTGGTATCCATTTATGTTATGTGTTATCATTTTCTCTCGAATGACTTATAACTGATAAATTTAGATTGAATAACCTGTTATAACAGTTACCAATCTGATAGCAGTTATTGTTACTTCGCCCATCACTTAGAAAAGCTACGTGAGATCTGCTGAAATGTGAAAGTAGATGAATTTGGCACACAAATTATTACAAGTTGTTTTCAGAAAAATTATTTAACCCATTACATATGTTGAATGTTATGAAATTAGAACACCTTGTGGAGAACTCACCTGCATTTGAAAAATAACAGTGCGATGGAATACACTACATGAAAACACCTTTTTGTCTATTACCTACTGCAAACACACACAATATTACAACTATACGCACACGAGTCTAAGAGCTCCGAATGTTCCTGCCCTTTCTTGAGGCTTAGCTAAGGGGTTCATAACAAACAAAAATAACGGTATTCGTAATCCTTGTTTATTGTCATTCCTGTCACGCACGAAGGGTGGGCTAATCTACATGGCTGGGAAGCTTGGTTTTGGTTTACTTATTTTTTTTTTTTTGTACGTTCATCCTTCGTCTACTGTTCCCTTTCCAATAGCATTGCGTTTGAAATACCTATTCGAATTTCTTCTTTAAGACACATAGGCTGTTGTGTGGTGAAAAGAAAAGGGAACTTGTGTCAGTCGAAATGTCACTTGATGCCTTTGACAAACAAAAATGTTTAGAATGAGGGAGGAAGGTCTAATTTTTTATTTCACTATCACTATTATTGTGGGCGGGGATTTTTTTTACTTTTTTGTGAGACCCTTACATAACTAAACCCACTTGTAAATGTTAATTTCCATATGCGTAATCAAACATTTAAGCCTAGGAACCTTAATGTTATTATTCAAAAAAAAAATCTTATATTCACCCCAGACGATGTGTCCCGTCGTTTTCGTTTTAAAGGTAATTGCAAAGAAAGTTGGCACTTGTCACGAAACGGGCATGAAATTGCGAATTATAAATATTTGACACCTTTACGAGTTATGTGGTGAGTGAGTGTAAGTTAAAGTTCCTTGAAGAAATGTTGAAGTGTGTGGCGGGGGCAGATATATGTACTTATGTAAAAGAAAAAAGCCAAAAGATAATATTACAGACCAAAATTCCACATTGGGTTTTTGCTAATAAAAGTTGATATTCTTTAGGGACAGCAGTAAACACAGGTTGATTGACAAGCATGAAAATTTCATTTAGAAAATTTTTTACATACTCGTAAGGGTTGGTTTGGTGTATAATATAATATAATCTGAAGCTTCTTTTCAGGCACAATGAGGGATGTGTACCTGTGTAAAGTGTGTGGTAAATTTTTGTTAGCATACTTATTGCCTTCAATCATCTCTATATATCAGAGTCAGAAGCATATGTGCATTTGAAATTGGTATTTTTAAGGAGTTTTTGTAGAATTTTTTTTATCAACTTTGACATCTATAACTTACCGACGCGACACAACTGCCAAATACTTTTAATAGTAAGATGACAGAGCAAAACGTCCTCAATTTAAATTTTGAATCTCTTCAGCTCAGTTAGTGAAGATGAGCGAAAGTCCCTTTTATACAAAAAGTAACAGTACATGGTGGGGCAAACGGTATTTAGCAAACTACAACTTCTGAAGTGACATTCTTGAATTATTGTATTCAATTGGGAATATCATAGATTTTTTTCGTCAAGTTGGAGTTCGATCTCGGCAAGATGGGGCGAATTTAGCAGCAATTTCAAATACTGCCATCGCTATTTTGTGTCCTTGTTCAAAATTACGTAAACTATTTTATTCACTATTTGATATTATGATATTTATTTTTACCGAAATAATAAAAGTGTCTAATAAAAATTTTCAAAATTTATAATAACAGGATTTATCATTCAGAGGTCTATTAGAAATTTGAGACTTTTAATATCACAATTTGACCATCTTATTCTAAAATTCAATCGATATACTATAACATAGAAGAATCGACTTGTATATTGTACATAATTCACCGAAAATATTTTTCATACCGCCAGCCCTCGTAAAACAAGTAACGATATCCACTGAGACAATCAAACCACAAAAATGCCTTGGATGAATTGTCTACCAACTTCCAGAAGATATTGTTCGACTATATAATCAGGTGCAGTAATTGGACAAAATATGCCGAATGTCTTAAGCAGGATTCGATGTTTGGCGACCAAGGCCATCGTGTTCAATTTTTTTTTGCCAAATCCGAACGGATTAAGTGAAAAGGTCTTTTTTTAAACCAGAGAATATTGTCACTTAAAGGTTAGAGTAATCCCTTCTTCCTCGCAATAGACACTCCTCAAGAAAATAAAAAAATAGTAGTGTTTATGGCGCTTCTACGGATATTGCCCAAATCGTGATATTTTAAAATATATTTTTAGTCCAGAAAATAATAGCTTCACCAAGCCGGCATTGAAATCACCATTTGTAATAATAATAAGCCCACACCAGTAGCTTCACTAACTCTTGAATTATTAAATGGTATGTCATCCTAATCAACTAACCTATGACCAGAAAATACTGCATCAAAAATAGTTGCCTTCCTAAATTTACTTGAAAACTGTCATATTCTGAAAACTGATTGTAATTTCTAAAAAACTATTGGTTTTGGCGAGAAAACCAAATTGTTAGCAATACAAATATACTTCATTTACACCTATTTTTCTAAGTAGACAATATTTTTGACGAATTTGAAAACAAAGTCCTTTACGAAAGAATTTGTCCTTGTTGAAAGAATTCGTCATCAACATCATATTCGAAAATGTTTTAAAACCCTTTGTTAACTTGAAAATAACACAAGTACCTACTGATTGTCAAACTTTATGGATACAACATTTCCAAAAATCTCCCAGAATCTCGAAGTTCAAAGAATGAAGTATTTAAAATATTGATTTAATGTGAAGGAAGAAGAACACTATCGACTAAAAAACTGCTTCAAATTGTACTAAAGAATCACCCCGAAGACTGCTCAATGTTGCTACGGAACTTTCAACCAAATGAGACGGAATATTGAAATTTTACCAGAAATCTTCGAATAATCGACAATAATCTAGGATTTAATTGTGGAATTGGCTTCTATAATCATAATTGAAT
This sequence comes from Philhelius pedissequus, assembly GCA_910595825.1. Taxonomy (NCBI): domain Eukaryota; kingdom Metazoa; phylum Arthropoda; class Insecta; order Diptera; family Syrphidae; genus Philhelius; species Philhelius pedissequus. The sequence continues at coordinate 242,499,645 of OU343161.1, read as the reverse complement.
TTTTGTATAGTACTTAGAGTATTGGAAACTCTGTTCTAAATGGATTGTTCCATCTGCGTTGACATTTCCCAAAAAAACACTACCAAATTTGCCAATTTAGTGCCTTGAATAGTTCCTTGAGACCACCGATGTGTTACCAAAGGTATTGGCATAGATAATAACAGTTTTCAATTAGATGTTTCTGGAAACTTAAAATTTTCTCATTTATCGCCTTAAAACATATTAGGTAAATCGCATTCTTATAATCTGCCTCGAACCATGCACCTCCATAACGCTCCATTTTTTCTCAGCCGTTAATTGTCTATACCCTGACGGTATTCAGATGTGACAAATAGGCCTTATCAATAACTTTGAAAATGACTGGTAGAAATAAAGAAAGTCCTTAAAAAATAAATGCTTTAAACAAATTACCGCTTCGACTGCCAAAAGCCTGTTTTCCAAATACTCCCTAAGTTTATGTTGTGTGAAATATATATTTTTTTATTTTTCCAAAGAATTTATAAAAGAAAAAAATCAATCCGAATATGCAAATTAAGAGAAATCAATGCTTGACAACGGAAGTGTGCCATTTGGTTGACCACCTTTTCGTGTTTGCTTACCCCTGTTTCCGTGACTGAGCCTTTACACCTAGTCTATGTATAGCAATGTCACACTTCAGTGGTTACGTATTTTTCAATCAATGCGCTTTATCACTTGAAAGCGACAAAACTCTACAACAGCTGCAGCTGCTAACCAATCGTAGATATGTCCATAGGCATAGAGTTGAACTATAACAAAAGAAAGAACTTTTGGAACCGTGTCAATAAATTCCTCCCTGATGTCTGGTTTGGGCTTGGTGGTGTGGCGTGGCTTGCCACGTGGGTTTTGGGTTGGATTTGGAGTACAGAAAATGTGATTTGGTGATATCTGGCCGATTTTCTTGGATAAAATCGCCTCAACCCTCATTGCTGGAAGTGACAGTTCCAATTTGGCGATGGCACTCAATTGCACAATGGCAAAAGTTTCACTCGCCTAGAGCCACGACCGTAGAGACACCAGCTGTAGGCAATATCCGGATGATCCTTGATATCGCGCTTCTCCATAGAATTATCTGTATATCTATATTTAGATATAAACACAGAATAAAGAGAAATATGCGTGAAATTTCATCTGAAAACGAACAGATTTTTTTTCGAGGGGTGAAACTTTATTAAGAAACTAGAGTAACAATAATTTATTTTTGTTTTTGGAATTGCTGCCTTTGATGAAATTTAAATATTACAATATTTTTAATTTATTTCATTTTTGTCATATCTCCTTAGGTTACTGCTTTTACTTATATAAATTGTGTTCTTTAAAAGTCAATTAATGAATAGGGGATATTAAAACTCAAAGAAGAATTTAAAACAAAAAATTGCGACGCACGTTATGCCTTAAAGTAAATTTTCCAACTTCTTCTAAAAATATGGATTGGGATATTTTTAGAATTTCGACTTTACAACGCCCTCGTAACGAAGAAGATATTTAGGTCACATTCTATCATTCAAGTTGCTTGGAGTTTTTTTTATAATTTGATGTAAAAAACTATAAACAAACAAGAAATTCCTGGTAACATTGAATGACGAAAGAAGCAATGTGATTTTTTGTGTATTATTTATTTTTTAATAATACCTTTTAGACGCGGTGCGCGTACGGTCTTTCTTTCATTAACATATATGACCAGGCTTTATTCAATTGGTCAATTGGTCGAATTCGGGCGACGACCCCCGATAAGACTTTGGCCAATGACAAGTTAAAATTCAAACGAATAGCTATTGCGATAGAATATATCTATTCACTTTGTATATTTTGACATTCGAGCGAATAATATTCATTTTTAAACGATTGCACAAAATGAACTTAAATTAATCTTATTTTAACTGACGTTTCTATTTGATTTAGTGTGACCAAAGTGACGTTTTTCGTAGAACTTTTTTTAACTAAAAAACTTGGTCAAAACATAAAGTAAAGTAAATTAAAGTTATGTTTTATGCTTGGTAAATCTCAGTATTTAAAAAAATACATCAATCAAAAATTATTTCTTATTTTGGAACATTTAGGAAATAATGGTCAGCTTATTGATACGAAAAACAATTTTTAAAAAAAACTATTTATCAAACTTTTGTATAATAAAATACTAGATTTTTTCTGAACTTTCGTTTCACTTTAATTGTGTTTAAAAATTTTTAACAAAATACAAAAACAGTTGGTCAACAAACAGCTTCAGTGGTTATTAAATTTACTCACAACTATGGTCACACTTTTTAATTGTCAAAACCAAAAGTAAAGTCGCTTGTCGACACAATAGTTGATTCTTTGAAAAAAAAAATATTAAATAACTTGGATATAAGCGATTGCAATATTGTCTTGCGTATGAAAAGTGAAGGTGGCGAGGAGCATTTAAGTATAGAAAAAGGATAATGGATCCAACAAATTCGAGAAATTTTTTTTTCACAAAGTGACAGCAATCTATGAAGGACGAAATACTGAACAAAATTGCTTCATTATTTTAATTAAAAGTGTACACATTTTACATTTATACAGATATGCATATATCAATATATCAGACTTATTTATTTCGGTTAAAAACTAAAATCAATCAAAAATCATAAATAACTCTTTTAGTGCCGATTTTCCAATCTCCAGATAAAGATCCAGATAGTTGCCAGAGAAATAAACTTAATTGACTGTTAAACAACCGGGTAATAACATTGAATTTTTCAATCAAGTAAAAACAATATATAGAATAATTTCATTTGAACGGCACTTTTATTTTGAGTATCGAACATTTCTTAGAAATTAATTTTTTGTTTAACGTTTATTTCAAAGCAATAATTTTTCAAAGTGTTATTGACATTGAAAATAGCTATTTATTTTATTCCTCAGTTAAATCCTTATTCTGTTCTAGATAATGTTGTATTAACCTGTTGAAAAACTGATTTTTACTTTATCTGGAGAATATGTACTAACTGACTGCTTAACTGACTATTGAAAAATTGGCCCTTAATGAAAGAACCTTTTATAATAGATTTATCACGTTTACTCCTGTCTGCTCCCGATTGGACCGATTGCCACCTTTATTTAAGAAGTCAACATATAACTCATTATGTATAATTTATTTAAAGTATTTTTCAATAAACCTTACATGTTTTGTGAATCTATTCGCCAGAAAAAAACTAAACATCAACTAAATGACATTTGATTCGAATGATTCGAAAGTCAAAAATTTACTTAATTTTGAAGAAAAAATGAACTTTCAATTGTTTGAGTGAACTTTAGAATCGTCCGAAACTCAAAATACAAATCATTCGTATTCGACTTACATACTCTTTCGCAACTCTTTCGCATGAAATTGAATTTCAAATAAGGCTGATTATTTTCTATGAAATCTCCTTTTAAATCTATACAACTCTTCCAGTAATCAAAGGTCCCATCTATTGAATCCGTTTAAAATAGTAATCGAAGTGTACTCCGGCCCAACTTTTAGCTTTAGTATCTAGTACTAGTATTAAACGGTTATTTGTTTTTAATTTATTTTTGATTGATGATACAACTAATTTGAAATGTCGCTGCCCATTTATCAGAAATTTTTCCAAACGGCCTTACCAAAGTCCTTCTAAAGAAAATAAAAAAAACTAAAATAAAGTCTGTCGAAATTTAAGAGGAAAACCTTTATTTCTTAGAAAAAAAAATGCTACAACTGCATAATAAAATATTTCTTATTCGCCTGGTTACTTCTGGACTGCAATCCTCCTTGCCCTTACCACTGGTTTGGAGAGTATTCGTATATTAATTTTTTTAGAGGTATAGAACTTTTCTTAAAAACCTTAAGCTGTTTTTACCTCACAAATTTCTTGGTATTTAATGCTTAAAAATAATTTCTGGCATACGGCTTCCGTTTCGCCACTGCGCCTGGCGACACGACTAGACTGTTCGATGGTCGGATTGGGTTCTCATAATGATGTTTTGTGGCGTGCGTGTGAGCTTTCTTTTCTTCAGAAAAGATTATAGGTACAATGGAAAACTTTTCACTGATTTTCATGGCACATTCACTTTGTACAAAAACTTGATATTAATTTTTACTATGTTTTAAACTTTTTACAACTTACCCTTATTACTTCCAGTCGCATTACAGACTTCCTTATATTTTTGACAAAAAAAAGTAAACACATTTTGATGTTAAATTATATTTGTTATTTATTTTATTTGAAAATAATTGATAAAACCTTTTTATTGTAATGAGGGCAATTTTGTCTTTAAAATATGCCCAGCTAACTCTATTACAATCTCTTAACATTGACGAGGTCTTCATAATGTTCCTTGATTTCTCATCGTTAACTAATTACTTTGCTAAAGCAACTCTTAATCAAAAAAAGAAAAGATATCCAATCCAAAACCCTCTTGTTTCTATAAAAAAAAAGGAAGAAAGTATGACTGACGAATAAAACGCAAAACACCCCCTCAAAAGCAGAAAAGGTCAACAAAACAAGTCATCATTGTTTAAATAAATCCTTAATTCGCTCAAACTTCTAATTTTAAGGCGACCACCCTAAGACTCTTTACTATTGAATCGCGCGACGCCAATGCCCAATTTCTTCCGCATTCCATTTGCTCTCATTAAGTAAATAATTTTATACGTTCCTTTGATCTGTCATCCATCCCATGCCCTTTCAAGGCGTATCTCTGTATAAAAAAAAAAACTTAACTAAACTAAACCACCCGTACCTACCATTCACCCATGAACGAACTCCCACACACAAAATACTCTCTAACGTCTTTAATTGACTTCTGTGCTAATTATCCTTCAGCAGCGTTTGTATATTTCGTATCTCTCTGACATTATGCATCCAAATGACAATGCCACTGAACCGAAGGAGCCTGATCCTGAGCAACCTCGCCCTAGTCCTATAGTCATAGTTCTCGTCCATGTCCGTCCGTACACATTCACAAGCACTCCACTATATACACATCCAGCACAGTTAACCATTTTTAGAGAAACACAATCAAGCTAGAGTGTGTGTAGAAAATGTTCATATAGTCCTGGCTGGTATATATAGTGATGCTTTCTCCCTCACTAAATGCATTAGCATAATTAATGCAGCGAAACAGAATCCTGCTCAGCATACGTAATTTAATCCTTCGGCTGGGAGATAAAAATGAAACTGTGAAAAGGATTAACACACAGGAACCAGGCCAAATAGAAACAACAAACAAAACAAGGAAAAAAAATACTCCTAAAAGGAGTAGAAACCGGGCTACAAAACAAATATCCCAATGGATAAAAGAGTATAGTTAGAGGAATGGTATATATGATGGTGAATGATATTACAAGAAGCGTCGTTGCCATATATCTTCAAAAAAAAACCTATCATTGAGGGATTTTCATTACAAATTTGAATACAAAATGTATCTTGATTGATGGTTTTAATCAAAAAATGAGGTCCTGAGTGGTAGGAGAATTAAAAACTTTTGAGAGGCACATATGATTCTTCTGGTCATGTTTTTTGGAAGCTCTTGATCCTTTATCAGAATTTAATCAGATTTTCATTGGTCTGGTGCGTAGTATAGAGTATAGTGAAGGATTTGGAATCGGCTTCGTAAAGAATTTCAAAGTGCACTGTTGATATTAAAATTTCTGGAAAAGATGTCAAACATGACAGACATTCAATTTTCCTGCCAGTCTCCTCCAAAAATTATACTATTCATTTTTTACAAACAACCGCTACAGAGGTCTGCCAGACAAGTAGGTTAGGTATAAACATTTTAGACCATTAACAGTCTGCTGAAATATTTATGATGACCCTGTGGCCTGCAAGGAAATGAAGTGTGACCACCGACGGAGTCGGCTTGGCGAAACAAACGGGTTCCAAAGTCATGACGCTAAAGACGAAGTGCACGCTCTGCAAAACTTTTAAAGTACCAGTCTTGTTTTACAGACCCAAGTGCTGTACAATAAGCAGAAAAGGAGAACTGGAGTACTAGGGTCTTTTGCAAGAAACATTTTCGACGGAAATTTGGTCCTGTATGCCAGCAGGACGAATGAATGAAGTGATACAACTGCGTAATTTATGGTGTGTTAACTGACGTGGCTGGTTGTCCAGACGAGACAAAACACGTCGCGACATCCGCCAAGAGAATCTTCAATTTAAATTCTAACCCCAAGTTTCGAGAGCATAAGGAAGATCAAACTCCGATTTTACATTTTCCTTTCCCGTCGCTAGATTAGCTTCCCAGGGTGGCATATATAGCATCTGCAGCTTGACAATCCGATGATTGAATTCGATGAAATAATGGCGATTCTCGTGTTTTCAGGATTAGTAACTCTAATTAACGCTTTTAATATTGTTAACATATTTACTCACCTAACAGACGCAGCAATAAATATGAACAGAATACCTGGTATTGCCGACAATGCTGCAACTCAAGAAGTCCAGAATGATGTAAAACCTATATCTATTTTATTCGACAGGGATTGAATAAGCTGCTGTGGGATTAACAATCCGTACTCCAAGCGGATTGTTTAACAAAGACCCAGTAACAGAACAACGACAGGAAGATGCAGACAAAAAAACGCACGACCATCAACAAAACCAAACTGCAAAAGGACACTCTGGATATTATAGAACTAAAATGGAATGATTTTTTTTCCCTAAAAGACCACATTGCTCTCGAGGATCAACAACGCCGTGGTGACGATGACAATGAGTTTCATGACGATGATGCCCATGTTTTATTTAGATGAGCCATTGTTCTCTCAGGGCTTTCTTTCATCGTCAATGTTTTTACTAAATGGCATAGTACACAAAGCAAGTGGAGCAATGATAGGTATTAGGGTAGTTTAATTCTTCCACGAATGCTTTAAATTTCTTTAGTATATAAGATACACAATGTACCATATAGGTACATACTAACAAGTACATATTTAGTGTTCCTTTTGTCAACTTCGTGGCTTGTTCATGAAATAATCCAACTTGTTTGTCCATTTTTTTTTGTCAACTATGTGTAATCTCAGAGCTATTTTTTCGTTAAGCTTTTAAGAAATTTTGTATCTCTTCGGATTCGTTTTTAAATATTTTAATCGACCAACGAGAAAGAGGTTCCCAAAAAAACACCTGTCTGGGGAGCTGTATAGTCTTTACTGAAGGGTCGATTTTCGACACTCTCTCACACGGAATATATTTATCGAAAACAGTTATGACGATTTTTATTCAAAAAAAAAGAGTGTTTGAACTTACTCATATGTCTCGTATCGATTCAAATCACGACACGAAAAACCAATTTTTAAAAATCGACATAATTTTATCTTTTAAACTCGTTTTGCGCCCAAACTAAGCGTCTTAGACGCGCAAATTTGGCACCTTTTTTCTCGTTCTTGGGAGTGATGTATGTACACGCGCCAGAAGTAAAACTTCCTTAATTTGAAACAATCGGTCAAAGAACAGCGAAGTTGACATTTTTTGGTACCAGCCCGAATCTAAATCTACGAAGTAGATAAACTGAAGCGCTGGCAACGAGGCCAATGACTTAAAATTTCCACACATTAATACAACACAATATAACCAATGTATTAGCATCAACAAAACAAAAACAAATTTCGCCGTCAAATACACACAATACGCACTAATCTAATCTTATCAACAAAATGAACCATTCACAAGATTCCTCGTTGAATACACACAATGCTTATATCTACTACATTAATTTTTGCGAATTCACAACGAACCCACAAACAAAATTGAATTTAAAAAAACCAAAGCAGCAAAAAAAAGAATATCTCGTTGAATACACACAATTCATGTAGGTACCTAGAGAATGAGAAAAAAAATCATCAGCGAATACACACAATACAGAAACATACATATCTACTCATGAAAATCCACAAAACGAACAAACATCTCATATGTCGGGTCCTTTCAGATGTCGGTTATTGTCAGATGTCGGTCGGTTTGAAAACTCGATAAATGTTTTAATTTTTTTAAATATGTTAAATGAATCATTGCATAATTTGAAGACAAAATTTCTAACATTAAGGTATACTCAAGAATCTTTAATGTTAGCAACGTTTTCAATTTCCAAAAACTTGGCTGACGATTTGATTAAATCTCGCATGACCTTAAAAATGGTATATTTTTTTTTTATCTCAAAAATGATATCCTAACAAACTATACTACGACCTTGTAACCAACTATAAAACAAATCAAGTTTCAATAAAAAACATTTTCTGCTCCTCACAAATCGAAAACATAGTGCGTGCTTAATAAACTAGGACGAGCCAAGTGCAACATAAAATACCTTAAAGCTAGTTCAGGGCACAAAAGTGCGCTATAATGCGGACATTGAACAATCACAGTATGTATAGTTAAGATAGTCTTCCTCAGCATGACAATCGATTTTTGAAGGATGAATGCGTCGTCGGTATTGTCGGTCGTCAAGATTGTTGTTTAGTCGTGCCTAATCATATCAATCTCAAACGAAAAGAAAAACCACATTGCGGTCCTTGTTGAATATTATGGCCTTGATGCGAGATTGATTATTGCTTTTTTTTTTTGTTCAACTCAATTGTTTCTGTCTGCGAAGCTACTTGTAGATATTCTGTGCAAGTTTGATAAGAAAATTTCCAAATCTTTCTTCGTCAACAGTTTTCATTTGTTTTATCTAGAGGATATATATTGGTTTCGTGTAAAAAATATGTCGTGGTTTTGTTCAAGATTAAAATGATGGAGAAGTCCGTGTCTATCTGAATGTTAATTTCAATTTTTCAAACAGCTCCATCGATTTCCATAATACTTGGTTCCAAAGTAGTTGTAATAATCATTTAAGGTTATAACGCTGTTGTAAAACAATATCGGAGATATAACGCAGCCCTTGGGCACCCCAGCGTTTTTTTTTGGAATTTTATGCTCGAACGGTCAGAAAGTTATTCGGTAATCCATTTAAGAAATAATTCATCGCTTGTTAACGTTTAGAAATATTTAGCGCAACAACATTACATTCATTAAAAACAATTAAATGGTTCATTCCATATACCTAATTTACAAGCTCAGTCAGTGTTTGAATTTTGAAAACCACAAGAGCAAGTCTGTGCGATGACTAATAGACATTTAAGAAGATACAATTCCAATGCCAGAGATAAAAGGGATTTATTAGATTGTTGCTATGATGAGCTGATGGGCGATAAATAAGCATAGACACTCTAAATGTATGATTCCTTGACATTTATGAGATGAAAATTATACCTTCAAGTTTTGATGTTTCCGTTATACATCTCTGACGTTATACATAAATCATTTTACTTTTTATTTTTAAATTGCTTCCTTATGGGTTTTTCATGATTTTGAATTAAATCTTTCTTTTTGTTTTGTGCCGCCCACGTAAAGTTCTAAAGGATATATTTCCTGATCTAAAATAAAACTTGAAAACTCCAGTATAGATATGTACATATTGGATAATGTTATCATTTTATCAACATACTGATGGATTATTCTAGGAAGAGAAGTAATTTATCTTTGATCTGTTTTTTTAAATCAAAATTAAAGAAACAACAAATTTAAACTTGAACAAATCCATTAAATATAATTTATTTGTATCATATTGTATGTAAAATGCAATATAGTCTATTTTATGGTGACCAGGTACATTGAAAAAAAAACTGTTGATTTAATGTTTTGTTGGAGGCTTTTTGTCGGAGAAATAGTCACAAAAATTCATTGAAATTGATTTATTCAATAAATTGTGATATATAGGTATAGTGACTTAAGTTTTGTGCCATGTAGACTATGACATTCATAGACTACATGATTGTCTACATGTAGACAAATCACAATTGTCGACACAAATTTGTCTACAATGTAGACAATTCGGAAAACCATCATAATTCATAATTTTTACTACTTAAATTTAACAAACCACAAAAAAAATGCCTAATAAAAAAAAAAATTCTAATAATTGATACAAAACTATAGTAAAATCTGAGAATCGAAAATCTCCAGTTTTCATTTTATACATTTAACTAAATATGAGCTCCAAATCATACTACTTCAACAAATTTCATTTTTCTGCAGCAATCCGAAGTGCTTCATAATTGATATCGATTCTAAGAGAGTGGGTGGATACCACGCCCCGAAACGGAAGACCTAAGCTTTTCGATTTTTCTTTTGTAATTATATGCTCTTCAATTAGAGACCTACCATTCGACCGTATTTTATAATTCTACAGCAGTCTGAAAAGCTCTTTAATTGAAACAACAGTTTCTAAAAATTAAATTTTGACGCTAATTCAATTTCTGTTACTTTGAAAAAAAGAAAGAAAAAATCCTATTTTTAACGGGAAAATTTTGAGCAAATTTTTGACGTACTTTTTTCTTCTCTTTTGCATTATTTCTCATCTTTCCATTTTTTAAGCAAAAACGCCAAAAATTCTTATAAAAACAACACCCAAAATTGGAAATATCGCCCAAATAAGGGAATAACCTCCAAATATCAGGAAATCACGCCCAAATATTGGAAAAAAATACCCAAATCTAAGTCTTTGTCAATGATTTTATTTCTGAGATTTAGATGTGAAAATTATTGTCTACATTGTCGACTTACTGTCTACATTTTCGACATTCTCGACCGATTGTCTACGTTGAAGTGTAGACAATTAAAGTCGACACGTAAAGGAACTACACTGCTAAGGTATTGTGGTATCCAATTAACTCTAAAACTGAACAGTAAATTACAAGCAATATAATTTAGATACAAAATTCTTCAGATATCCTGTGCAGCCGTAGCCAGATTCAATCAATAAAATTAGTGTCGTAATCAGTCTTGTGTTGTATTTGCTTTTTCCTTGCCCAGCAATTCAGAAACCTTAGAAGTCTTAAAAACCAATATTAAAGAACTGACGAAGACAAAATATAAACTAAACAATTCAATGAACGAATTCAGTACCAAATTTTACTGACATTTAAAGAAACCAAAAAAATCACATTTACACCAGCAAACTCCTTATCTCAAACCGACCTGACTAAGTTGGAGAAAAATAATTATCAGCGGATGCATTTCACCATTTAAATACAAATCGAATTCGTGTGATAATATATAACTTATGTGAAAACCGAGTCCTTCATTCAGACATCGGAGGTTTGTGGAATCACCTTACGACGTCAATCTCAATTCCCTAACGACATGTTAGGTTTATCTCCTGAACTTTTTAGCTATGGGTTAGTTTATCGACTGCCTGAGATTTGATGACATGTCCGTCAATCTGAACAGACATAAAGTGCTGAGTCTGTCGCACATGTCACTGTTATTTGAAATTCCCTGTCACACGAATGGGGGCGTGGCAGTAGGCCTCTGGCTCATGGCCAAAGCTTGCACTGAACACTAATATGGAGGCAGAAAAGAAACGATAGTAGTAGTTCCGCATAAAAGCAAAACAGTGAGTTGGTAAAAATTGTTTTGGTAAAATGTACAGCAACATCAATTTCACGTCTCTAAATAAACTTTGTTTTTTAACAAAATGGCAATCAACCCTCTTTACACCATTATTTTTGGCCCACCTTATACATACATACATACTTGCAATACTGATCGTTGAAAAATTTCACTGCTCTTTTTTTTGTTATTTTTGAAAACTCTCTACTTCAAAAAAAAAACAAAGCTTCGGATGGTCACCATAAAATACAAATGTAGGTAGGAAACAGTAGGCATCTATAATAAATTCCTATTGGTGTTTTAATGTATTCCTAAATTATTCCTGTTATCTTATGTTCATTTTTTTATCAGTAGGTACGCATTTTTGTTAAAAACAAAATTGCCTATACGGTGAGGGGATATGGGCGAAGATATTTATTATAATTTTATGGGTATGTTGGTGTGTACTTTTTTTTCGTGGGAGGATTTTCATGAAATCAAAACACAACATTCTGAATACATTTTAACTTAATTGAATTATGTTTTGGATTAAAATACGATATGAATGCTTTATTAGAGAAGAGATTAATTTCTCTGTATAAAAATAAAAAAAAATAAAATAACAAATTTAATTGCATTTGGAAACATCGATAACTTTTAGTCCTTAATTAAAATATTTAAATTATACTATATATGGTTTTTTTTAATTTAAAATTTGGCTTAAATTTCCATACAAGTTGGTTCACAAGTGTAAAACTATTAAGAAATTAAAAATTTAAATAAAGATATTCGATATAGGTATAATTATTTTTAATTGTGAAAAAATAAATAATTGTGCATCTGGAGTGTATATTATCGGCGAGTTCTTAAATTCCATTCCGATAGATCCACTTACAAACTGTAAAAACACAGAGAAAGTACACCAGATGGCCATTTGTCATAATAAGCTCTCTATGTGCGTCGGAGTCGGAGTATCTGTATCCTCTTACCCCTTTTTAATGAAAATGTGAAATTTAATCGTTAATGAGTCGGAGAGACGACGACGAGGACAACGACGACGACGCTTGAAATTGAAACACTACACATCAAACATAATTTCTAGGTTTTTATATTTTCCAGCTGTAGCTGTCTGTAGTTTGGTGTTTTAGGAATTGAAAAGAAAATACAGCGAGTGTTGATTGGAAATTCTATACCGCTGAGAAATGTGTATTGGGGTAATTTTTAAATGGGGTAATTAAATGCATTACCCGTTCGAACCATTTGCAGTCACTTTTAATACTTTATGTATGTTAGGTTAGTGAACATGGATTCAATATGCTTTTAAGAGAGAGAGAGTGCGGGTGGATTTATTTGGATAATACTGTTTGTTTTTTTTTCTTTTTGAAAAAAATTCGAACTGTGGAAAGGGAAACCATATCAATGATATTGTCATTCATGCAGCGCAGCGTTTGGCTTAATAATTTTATGGAGGGCTAAACCCTAATTTAATTTCGGCTTAATAGAAGAAACTAATAATAATGGTAATAGCTAAAATATTGGGATGAATTATTGTGTGGATGATTCAGAGACGAAGTTTTTAGAGTATCCTTATACAGCATACGATAGATGGGTTCGTTGGAGCCATAAAATATCCATGAGTTGGATGGGAAGATGACAGATTTCGTGGATTACGAGCGTTAAAGTGGAACGAAAATCGTTGGATGAATAATTAACGAAAAGTGGCTGTGTGATTTGTTAAATCGATATGTCGTTGGTAGGGCACTTTTATTACTGGAAGGAAGTACCTATTTGTTTTGTTGTTTTTTGTTTAACACTTTACACTAACAGCTGTCAATTTTAATAAGGAGTTAATATCAGTACCGAGCCTTACCTAGTTCCACGTAAAATTGAACGGAAACTGTACGAAACGCTTTGATCCCCATTTGAAACTTACCATATTCTGACAATGAGCTTTCAACGAACTGCGAAAATAGTTGACAACGTTGTAATTTTGAAAACCGTCACTTCACAAAGTTGTATCGTCGATGTGTCCCTACCGACATTATTCCTGCATTAAACAAGAGTTAGTCCTCGGTTAAAGCAACATGTCAATTTTTACCGTGAATGACTCGGTAAACGTTACATTCTATCCATGATTTCTTATTTCTCTTTATATTGGTTTCTATTTTTCAAGGGCCAAGGGTCTGACTTCTGCAAGGCACAAAGTTAAGTTTTCGGTTACACTGTAATGATGGCATCCTTTAGACGACTTGCCGTAAAATATTTAAGAATATGATTAGTAAAAACATTATCGAAATCTAGAATCTAGAATCCGATGAAATCACAAGTGCATTTAGCATTTGTTTTTAATGTGCTGGGTTACAATAGAAGCCACCTTGATGCTCCTAAAACTGAAATATTCGGTTTTGAAAAAAATGTATCCTTTAAAAATATGCAAACGAAGATTTTGCACTTTTACTGGCGATTAGGTAGAGGTACTATAGGGCAAGATTTGCATTTGGTAAAAAATTCTCTAGATTTTACTTACTTATCCGGCTCCCGATCCATGGAGGGTCGCTGCCTGACATATTGTCTTTGATTGCACTTTTACTGGCGATTAGGTAGAGGTACTATAGGGCAAGATTTGCAGTTGGTAAAAAATTCTTCAGATTTTACTTACTTATCCGGCTCCCGATCCATGGAGGGTCGCTGCCTGACATATTGTCGTCAATCGGTTGCGGTCACTCGCACGCTCCCTTCAGTCGGCGAGACCAAGCGCTCTTGCGGCTATAACCGCCTGGTCCCTGTAGCGGAGGTTCGGTCTTCATGGTCGTCTCGAACCTGGGGGCTGGGATTCGAAGATTTTCTTGGCTGGAGCCTTGTTGTCCATTCGCTCGATGTTACCGAGCCAGTGTAGTCGACTCGCTTTGGTTCTTTGGACTACATCCACATCTTGGTACAGCTCGTACAATTCTCGATTGAATCTTCTCCTCCATTCGCCCTCTTCGCATATAGGACCAAATATCCTCCGAAGAATTTTTCTTTCGAAAGTGCCCAGTATCAATTCCGCTTTTTTTACTTATCGTCCAGCACTCGGCGCCGTAGAATAGAACTGGTAAAATAATCGTTTTGTAAAGCGTGCACTTTGTCTTTCGAGGCAGGAGTTTTGAACCCATTTGTTTGGCCAAACCGAAGTAGCAGTGGTTCGCTAGGGTAATTCTTCGTCGGATTTCCACTAAGGTGTCTTTCGTGGAATTGATGTTTGTTCCGAGGTAGGTGAACTCCTTGAAATTTTAATCATATCTACTTGACATTACCATGAAAGAGAACACGAAAAAAGTGGGTCTCACAATTCAGTTTGTCTATCTACAGCCTGAACGATTGGATAAATTAATGCCCACACTTTTGTTTTCATTTTTTTAAGATGAAAAATATTGATCGGTACATGACATACATTTTTTTTGGCTGTAAAGATAAATTTTATGTTCAAAGATTTTTATAAAAATAAAGTATTTCATTAATTAAGGGAAAGGGTACTTCTTAGTAATTTTCTTTTTGGAAAAAAATGGTTAGTTTTGGTACCTCTAGTAGACCCATATTTTTTGGTTTTTCCATTTTCTGGCAAACGGTTCCTTCTTTTTTTTTAATTTTTTTTACGCAGAAGCTCCTAAAAAGTTACAACACTTTTGTAAACCAAAATTGTTCAAAACTTCTCTTCCTTTGAAATAAAAAAAACACTTTTTTCTTGAAAACTTAATATTTGGAAAAGGGCTCAATCAATTTTTTTCGAAACTTCGTTTTCAGTAGTTCTGTGACATTATCTTGAACACTTAAAAAAAACGAAATATTTTCCTAAAACAAGAAATAACTGTACCTCCCATACAAATGTAAAAAAAATTATTTCTGAAAAACGGCACCAAAAATGTTAATACAAAAATATGGGTGCTCTTAAATTAGTTCAGTCCACTTTTAAGTAAAAAAACGGTACTTCCCATAGAACTTCTCTTTAAATTTTCGACTTTCTCACTATTAGATGAACCGATTAAAATAATTGTTCTTCTGCTAATACTCCCTAAAAGTTTAAATAAAACTGCATATACAAATTTAAAAAAAAATGGCATTTTGATATTAAAAAAAAAAATAATTTTTTTATTTTTAAATCGATTTTTCAAAATGTATATTTATAATGTTTTTTCAATTTTTTTAAATGGTCTTAAAATTTTCTACATACAAATATATTTTTTTAAGCGATCCATCGATTTTTGATTTTTTTTGATATATTCAAATTTGTCCTAGAATTCAAATGAAATCTGTTTTATTAAACTGTAATAGTTATGTATATGTATAAACATTTAATAGATATACATATGTGAATTTTAA
Organism: Philhelius pedissequus; assembly: GCA_910595825.1. Lineage (NCBI taxonomy): Eukaryota > Metazoa > Arthropoda > Insecta > Diptera > Syrphidae > Philhelius > Philhelius pedissequus. Next base: position 242,483,872 of record OU343161.1, on the reverse strand, counting down.
AATTAGCGATATTAAATAAATTATATTGCATTGATGTCTAAATATTTTTTTTTAAATATTTCCTACACAATTTTTATTCATTCATTTAACTTAAATTATTTTTCGGAACTTACCCCGTAAAAAATTAAAAATATTATTAATTTTTTTTATTGACATTTTGAATAACTTTACACTCTTCGTGGTCATGGAATTAAATGGGAAAATAAATTTATAATATTTCTAATTTTTAACAGGGTAAGTTTCAAAAAATCTTTAAAGTTAAAATGATTATAATCTGCGAAAAGATTAATTAAAAGTTTCATAAATTTAATTCTATTCGCTATTCTATAAAATTAATCTTTGTGTTTACGTTGCGATCGAAAATAAGATATTATGCAACTCAGATGTTTCATAATTTGTGTGATTTATTTCTATCAGTTTTTTTCCAACAAAAAATACAAAATTGATTAAAATAACCAATATATCTTAAATATGTATACTTTAATTTTTGTTTACTAAATTTGATTTTCGATAACTACTTTATTCATTCACAACAGACGTTTTCATAAGCAATCGTAAAATAAATAATTTTAATTGCCTTCAAACCTAAGAGTTTTATCCTCTGCGTTGAATAATTAAATATTCCTTGAGTAACAAAAAACATACACCGAACCATTTCCTATAAACCTGTGTTGTGTCAGCGACCACCCATCTACAAAGTTGGTCGTAAACCAACGCGCACTAAAAATAAAATAACCAAAATATCGTTAAACTTTCTTTTTCTATATTATTCTAATAAATTCAAGATAAATCGTTGATGCTATTTTTTTAATACAAAAATAAACAATGAAAACGAAATAAAATAAAACTTCCTTTGATAAAAGTTCCACTTTTTTATACAACACAAAAAAGCTATATTCCCTCAGCCGCGGTAACACTTTTTATTGCCATAATGAATTTAAATGCTGGCGATATGGCGATGGCGAACCACTTTTCTTCAAGTGGATATAAAACTAACCCATTCTTTTTTTATTGAATCGAATCGGGACTGAACCAAGTTAAATATATAAAATTTTCTCTAATTTATTTTTTTCTTTTTTAATTTTAAATATAATTTTATTTAGTGCATCAGCAGCTAGTAGATTGAAACATTAGGTCAAATTTTATTGTGCAACAGAATTATAAATTTTGGTTTTTATAAATCTTGTCTATCCCCTTTTGCCGATGATGGGGGTGGTATTAATGCTTTAGTTAGTGAAACTTACAGACGACCTCTTCTTTTTGACACAACTGTATATATTTTTTTAAATTTATCTTGATATGGAAAGTGCATATAAGCTTCTCAAGGCAGACTCTAATGGTCGATTGAGTTATTTCTTAGACGATAAAGCAAAAGGTTTAAGAAGATGCACGGTTGAAACCTTTAATTTGCAGAGTAACAATTTCGCAGTAGATATAGTGCTTGACTTCTTACTTATAGACCTGTGGGTTCGAGTCCCATTCTTTTCTATACTGCTAGTTTACTTTGCCATTGCTTCGCAGGACTCGCGAATGTTAGTTCACGAATGGCAATCATTTACTCAAACAAATCCCAACTTTGTATCTGATTCGCCTCTTCTTCTACTTCTTCTTCTTTGTATCTGATTCGCCTCTTCTTCTACTTCTTCTTCTTCTTCTTTTTCTTCTCTTCATTCCGGCGCTATTATGATCTCGTAGGGATCACAACTCTCCCACTCATCTGCTTCACACTAATGATCCGCACATGGGATACGCCGCATTGACCTCAGAAAGTGTGGGCAAGACTCCCGGTCTTGATTGTTCATTCCTGAGGCCAATCGATGTCGTTGCATTTTATTGTAACAGTTTTTGGTCTGCCTTTCCTTTTTCTTCTTCGCGATCGTGTTGGAATTTTGTAAGATATTTCCTTTTTGACGGGGTTCTCCGGAATTCTCCTTTGAAAATGACAATACCAACTACTATTTGGCCAGATGGTATTTTTGACGTGAAGGCTTCTATGCTTTGTAACTTCTGCTGTCATACGAAGCATCTTCATCTCAGATACTGTCAAATTACTCTGATACTTTTTGAACATTCTCCAACTGAGTTTTCACGCCACTTTTGGCACATTTCAAATAAATGTCTGAAATAGGCATGTCCGGGTAAGAAAATGGACAGCACAAGTATTCAGTCTTTTTCGGACTGATGCGGTATACACTTCCTTCCGAAACTTCTACCCAAACGTCAATTGATCGCTTATGATGGCTCCATCGTCAGCAAAAAATAATTGACTTACAGTGTTTGGTACGTTTCCTTCGAGCAGATGGTCAAGGACTGCAATAAAAAGGAGAGGAAAGCGATTTTCTTGCTTCGGTAAAATTGGCACTCATAGATAACGTTATGATTGAAGCGTATTTTTCTTAAGGGCGAGACTAGAGAAATGCGAACCCATAACAGTTGTTCGACATTCAAAATGTGAAATAGTCTCTGGGAGGCTACTGCAAAAAAAAAACAACTAAGTTCCGGAAGTCTCAAAGAGTGCTTTTAAGAACGGAACTCACAATAATAAGCATGCCTGGATTCACTTCCTTACATCTATTGAACGTCGCAGTTACAATTGCCAATGAATATACAGTTATACTCCGAATTTCGATTCTGTCCTATTTCATTCCAATTTGTTAGTGATTTATTCATCCTAAGTATGCTACCATAGTGAAATTCAAAACAACGAATATTTTATTATGACACACGAAGACATTTTAGGGACTTTTGTCGTTGACAGCTTTAATAATTCCTCATAATAGTTTTCAACCTCAATCATCGTCTATCTACCCACATAAACAAATTAAATCTATTTTTAATACAAATTTGCTTCAGCCTTAAGTATGATAGTGAATATGAAATTAACTGTAGTAAGACAGGCAATAATGTAATGAATTTCCATAAACTATTATCCTGCCCCAAATGTCTACAAACCAAATGTGTGCATATTTTCTTCAACTATGGTTTTGGTTTTCATATCGGGTGTCAATAATTGCGTTATTTTTTCAGAGCTACTTTGAGCTTTTTTTTCTATTTTAAGAACGCAAACAACAAGAAAAGAATAAAATTCTCGATAGATAGTTAGAAGTCCTTCATCATTTCATAATTTATTCTAAAGAGCATCCAAGGTCTCCACTCGAAAATACACCTTTTTTTAAAGTGGAGTGAGAAAACGAGAAGTTAGAAAGGCAAAACTTAGAGCCATACCTCTTAAGGACTGGTATAAACGTAAAAAAAAAAAAAAAACTAAAAAAATGGGAACAATCAAGGGTTCCCACCTAACAGTGATGTGGAACAAAATTCATTGCCGAGTGAAGAAGGACCTCCTTTTCATTCTTTTTTTTTCTTTTAAAATGCTAATTATAAAGTTAAATCCTGCAACAACAGCATTTTTTTCGTGTTACTAAAACAAAAAAAAAATATAGAAAGGAAAAGGAAATGGTTATAAAAAAAATTTATAACAAACTTCTTTCTATAAGGAAATTTTTCTATGTCTAAGCTTAATGGGATGGGCGAGATTGTATAGAGGACGGTGAAACGGAACAACCGATGACGATGATGGTGATGATGGTAATGATGATGATAATAACGATGATGCTGCTGATGATGATGTCGACGACGACAACGACTATGACTATGACTATGGAGAAAAACGTTAAACGAGCAAGTTGTATCATCTTCAGTTCTTAAATAATTCTATAATTAAGGATCCTTGCTTGGTTGCCTTTTGAATTTAATATTCAGGATAATTAACACGAAGGTTGAACACTGAGCTTCTCTTGTAGCCTTCCGTATTTTATTTATTTTTTTTTTGCTTTTTTTTATTATTTTTTTCGAAGGAAAGTATTTTTCACCATAATCCTCATCATTTCTATCATCATTTGATGTTTCAAAGGACTAAACTCTAGTAATGCAAATTGGCAAGAAGAAAAAATAAACTTCATGAAACTGTAATGAGCTTGGTTTTGTTTTGTAATATTAGCCGTTTTATTTTTGGCATGAGAATCTATTGATAGTGAAGACATATTGTTGGTTTATTTCTTGGTGAATTTATCTAAGGCAAGGGGTTTAACAGAAGATTTATAACTTTTAGGAGAGCTCTTTCATACATTTAGCGAGTATTAACCGCCTTCTTCTCTGAAGATCAGTCTTATTCCGTATCCTGAGTTTGGTTTGCGGAAAAGTCATTTAACAATTGATCTGGTCTATAATGAAAATAAGAAGTTTTTGGATGAAAAAAATGTGTTTTCCAGCGCATTTCTAGACGTTTCCCAAGCCTTCTTAAAGGCACGATAGCCTGAAATATAAACTATAACAGGTATTTCCGGAACAAGTATACCACATCCTCGGATTCTATCTCGAATTTAGGATAGTTCGAGTTAAACAAGGCAGGGAAATACTGATGTTTCCCAAAGAAGTGTTCTGGGTCCTATCTTGCTCTTCTTATACACTCGCGACAAACGCGAAGAAGGAGGTATCGTAACAGCAACATTTGCAGATCACACGGCTATACTTTTACTACTTTTACTTTTTACTAAATTAGCCGTACTTGATCAAAGACAATATGGGAGTTGCTATTTAGTGAGTAATAGAATGTACACCGGGCTCATAGGGAATGAAGATTCTTCACCTATCCACGCAAACATTTTTTTTTAAATGAATTAAAAGCAAAGTGCTTACGATGCAACCCTACTTTATCCCATTTGTCTTGTGAACTCCATCCCACACGGAGGCCACATAAGCTAGCAAAGAAATTGTATTGGTTTTAATTTTTAGCGGGTTAATGAATTCAAGGTTTTTCGTGAACCAGCAGAGTTGCCTAAAGCTTATATTGGCATGCAGCTTTGCTTTACATTTAAGGACATTTGTGTTGTGTTTGGTGCTCAGCATCTATCCAAGTTTTTTTTAAAGGTATAAAAATATTTTCGATTATGACTTGTGGCCTTTTTCAAAGCGGAATTAAAAATTCTGGACACAAAAAGGACGACTGAGCATTTAGACTTCTTGATAGCTGCGATTTAAAACTTTTGCGTAAATGCAAGCAGTTACTTCTATTCTAGTCTCTATACACCTTTCCAATCACTTCATCTTTTATATCATCTATCAATCGAGTCCAACTATCGATCAGTGCGAATGCTAGCTCAACAGTTTGATTAGACAGATATACACATTTCATATAATTGAAGCTGTTAAGCCACCCGGGCAGTATAGTTTTAAAATTCAGCTCTGGAAACTCTGAACGCACCTAATTATTTCTGAACCATTGGTATAATTATTCACTTTTTTTGTTTGTGTACCAATTAGTCAATAAATCGAAGAAACAAAATATCTCTTAGTAATACAAAAATATCCAACCCCCATCCATTATCGTGAATAGTTAGGACTCATGCATTTTGAATAGAGGACATACCTATAAACACATTAATTTCCTAACTAACAAATATCACATTGAATCTATTCCAAGATAATATTCTGAAAATCCGATGGAAAGGGGTATAAGTTGGCATGTCAGTAACTCTGTGATATTGGTCATTTTTTAATAAAAAATAATTGTACCACAACCCGAAGTCACGAACCTTTATTTCCCAGTTCCTAATTGAAGCTTCTAAAAATCAAAATAATGTCCACTCTTTTTGAGACAACCATGCGACCCGTGTCTTCCACTCCTCACCGTTCGCCACCTTAACCGCATTGTACAGTAGAAGAAATTCCATTTAATTAAGTTCTATCATTCTGACGTCACTCTAAATATGTATCTACCTATCTAGCTGAGCTGACTGGTCTACCATTCGAAATAAACATGTGTCATGATTTCCCTTTGTCTTCCATCACAAGACGGATTTGATTTCGGTATCCAAAATCACTTAAACTCTGACCCCATTCAGTTGGTTGGTTGGGTTGGCTGGTTGTTGTAGATGTAGAGTAGATGGGGTAATTAATTCTTAATCGAGGGCAAGTGGATGAACATCAGCATTCATATTTTATTCTTGGTCCTTTTGTTTCCTTTGGCTCACAAATTTATCTTTATATCTGAGATTAAATGGTTATTGGGTCAGACATTGGATCAGAAGATAATGCCTTTAATACATAAGAATGGCTATAGTCTGTGGTAGATAGATATTAATATACATTCTATTTGATTTCGATTTTATGATGAATTTCATTTTCATCTGCGACGGAAAATTCCTCTACTCTATATAAGTAAGTAAGGCTGGCTGGAAAGGATTGATATTCTTCATCATCTCCGTTCATTTAAAAACTGAAATGTTCCGAGAAAAGGGATATTTAATTTTTCGGGGCTTATCTGTGCAGAAAATTTTAAATAATTTCTACTGAGGATTAAAGAAGGACTATGATGTTTCGTTTGCCTAAAGAAATCAAATCAAAGTTTTTGGAGAGAGTGTTGCGTGGGAAATGTTCCTCCTTTCAATTTAAAGTATATACTACTATACAATGGACGAATGTGGATGGAGAGGGAGAAACCAAAGTGTTAAGGTTTAGCGTCTCGGGACTTTGATATCGCCACTTATAGGTCTCTGAACAGAACATCTTTTAATCAGCTTGGAATGTTCACTCAGTAGAGTAACAAAGAGTTGACTAAGAAAATATACGCAAGTTGCGGAGTGTAGGAAATAAGGCATTAATCAATTCAATATCACGCTAGAATACCATTAACCCATCATTTACTTCAGATCATTTATTTCTGAAAAAAAATGAATAAAATGCTTATTTTTGTTATATTTGTTTGAAGGAAAAAAATGGAGGTGTTGTAACGAGGTTACAAATTTTCTCTAACTACCCGACAGTAGCTCCATCTTTTGTCATAATATTGCATCTAACGGAGACACAACTTAAGTCGTTAGTTTTTGAAATTGAAATAAATTCATGCTGCATATTTGTTTTTATATTATGCGCGCACCGCGCACTAAAGAGGTGTTGACTGCCATTAAAATGTAAGGGGCCAGTGAGAACGTTAGGGAAATAAGGAAAGTTTTAAAAGGAAATACCGGTTCACTGGTTTTAAAACTCTGAATATCAAAATGGGTGGCGGAAATTGCAGTCAACACATTCGTGTTGTACGGCTAAAAAAAATATCTGTACTTGGCAGTTGGTTCGAAGTTGGGCTTTCATAGAAGCATAGACATCAACCAGACGTGTACCGATGATGTGCGTTATTTCTGCATTCATATAATTCACATTGTCTATTTACCATACAAATTATATATGGGTATATTCTGACTCACTGTTTTTGTTTCAGCGAGGGCCTCGGACTTTATTTCCCACTCTTTTCTCTTTTGCTTCGACAAAGGTCCGGTAGTATATCGTGTTCCATTTCTCTTTTTGTTTCTATAACTATTATCCATGAGCAAATGTTTTGAAATTAATCACGCATCAATTCGAAAAAATGAACGCATATTTTCTTTTTCCAATTTAAATTATTTTTAATTTGTTTTCCACAACATTTTCCAATATAAAATATTCTCATGGCACTTACCTACGAGTGGTATTTCCCATAAAATTTTATTTAATAAACACACCGAAATGCTAAGCCATATTTTTTCTCTTTTTTATTTATTTTTGTTGTTGTTATTGTTGTTTTTTTTATTTAATGAAAAAAAATTGCAACCGAACCATCATTTATCTTGGCTGCAAATTTCGACGATTTGCAAACTTTCATCTTGATAGTAAAGTCCTTAGCATGTTTGTTTATCCATCCAGCTTGATGGATTACCAAACTTATTTACATCACATCTTGCCATCCATCGTACCCGCCGCCGCCGACGATGCTGCTGGCGACGCCACATTGCAGCTGCACTGCATTGAAAGGACTCTATCCCATAATGCATTCTCTATGCACTTAGAGAATAATTTTTCATCCGTCTTGTAGATAGATCTAGCGATTCTCTTTTTTCTGCTGCTCTCTATATAACAACCATTGCCGCATCGTGCGAAAGTCGAGAGAAAAGAAAAACAAACAAAAAAACAACAACAATTACGACAAACGAGTATCTATCATATATAATGTATCTTTTCACTCAATCTGTACGTTCTATAACTCCCACTTGACGAATTACAATAATTTATCAGACATTTTCTGTTTGAATAAGAAAACAACACAAAAAAAAACTGAACCTTGTCTATACATAGCATTGTGTAATGGTGGCCATATTTTACAATATTTACACATAATATTACAAATGTGTATGTTTTTTTTTATTTTTATGTTGTAGACATTTTTAATCACATTTTTTCCCCTCTATTACTACCGCCGCGCCGCCGTGAGTCGTGACCACATCTAACTAATGAAAAGTCTTTAAATCGCAATCGTCACTGCTATCGCCACCGTTACCTCCATCACTATCACCAACCGCAACGCGTTTAGCCACATCCATCACCGTCTTCGTTATCGCCACAAGTACCTCTATCGCCTTCGTTATGGCTATCACTTGACTATTGCTATCGCTATCGCTATCGCTATCCCTATCACAATCGCTATCGCTATCGCCATTGCTATTGCCTTTGCTATCGCCATCGCTATTGCTATCGCTATCGAAATCGCTATAGATATCGCTATCGTTATCGCTATCACTACCGCCGTCGACAACGTCATCATTATCCCCATTGCCAGCAATCTACAGAAAAATTTAAATCCCAATACTACATCCTGGTTAAATAAAAGAAAGCTGGTAACCTTTTAACTCTATAATACCAACTAGGTTTATCCTTTCCCAAGAGCAGTTATCTGAATCCTTCAACTTGTGTGTAAGTATCTGAATTTGATCATCCTTTCAAGAAATGTTACTTAAAAAAAATGTAATAGGAAATTCCTATGAGAAAAATCTGAAAATTCACAGAAAAAACTAGCTTGAGTTGCTTGCTCTTATCCATTGCTACAACTTTTAGAGTTCATATAGTAGGTTAGGTCTTGGTAGGTACCTCTAACTACCAGTTTGCATATTTAAATCTACATATGAACATACGAAACATATGTATTTTATACTTACCATGCGATGTGAGATGCGATGGAAAGAACTCATCTGGTGCAATGTGAATCTTTTAAGTCGCTACTTTTAATGAGTATACGAGGATAAGCTGATAACTCTTACTGTCGCTCTAGACTTACAATGATGCTACATACATATACTCATCTTAATTTTAAGAAATATCCATGCGTGCTTGTACAGAGAAGCTTTCAAAATCATTTAGCATTCCCAGGATTAGCTACTGATGGCAATAAAATCCTACGATTCCAACACATACTCGTATACACTCTTACCAATTCTTAGACAACAGATAATTATTGTAATGTGAGACAAGAAATTTGAAACGATATTGAGGAACAAATTTATTAAGAAAGTAGCTACATAGTTATTAAATTTATTATTAATGGAATCACTAGACTATGATAAGTTATCTTTTCTAGAGTACTAACTCCTTTGTCCGTGTGGGTTGTGTAGGGGCGTGTAGTCTTAAAAATTCGTCTGAGACATGAATAATTGAGCATTATAAATATGTAAACAAATTCATCGACTGCCTTAGAAACTAAGTTTTTAGAATTTTTAATGTAGAATAATTTAGAATAGGTTTTGAGAGGTTCATTAAGACTTATTCATCAGGTGTTTTATTCGACAGTGTCAGCAGGGCTTTTGTAATTTTTTTTCCGAAGTGATTTTGGGATCAAAGAAGCAGCGATTATGGATAGACTTCGGTTACCTTTATTTATTAACAATCAAATGTGGGTGTCAATCTTGAAAAGCTGCATAAAAGCTGTCCTGAAAGTGGGTGGACACCACGCCCCATGAATGCAAAAGGCAACATTCATCATTGTACATTTACACAAAGTGTTCCAATAAAATCGCCCCTGATAAAGAAAATCTCAAATGTTTAATGTTTCCCATATGGTCGTACAGTTGGCACGGTTTTATCAATTTTTCAAGTCCTAGAACTCAGCAACTACTAATTCTAAGAAATTGATGGCAATTGGTGAAACGCACGTGCTTGATTATCTTAACAACTTCCTTACTACATTTAGAGGGGAGTGGAATATCGCCTGAGCGATATTAAATTGATTTAGTTCCCGAAATTCGATTAAATTTGTTTTTAAATTCGACATTTCGATTGACATCTTAGGAAAACCATTTCAAGGACCTACATAATTATTAATGTATGGAATATTACATTTCCATTGATATCGGTTGGTACTACAAGATTTTTGTCCACGCCTTATTAATAATAGAATCCACTCATGAAACGTCAAAAAAGACATCCCTGTTTTGAGTTTTACAGTTTTATTCACAAAAATATCTACCCCTGTCGTTAAAGTACAATATTTTTAGAAACGGATGTGTTTCTGAGTGATTGAGATAAGGATACTAATTACGAACAATTTTCCTTAAATCACACGACTTAAGTTGTGTCACGTTTCTAATTTTTGCTATTTGTTCTGAAGCCTGAACTCCAATCCAGACTTTTATACTCTTTCTGTGTGGGGAAGTACATACATACATATGTACGTACACTCTGGTACTTGACAGTAAATTATCATAAAATATCTAATTTTAAATTTGTCCCCTAAATCCCGGACAAGCGCTGCAAGTAACAAGACTATACAAGAGTATTAATGATGGAGAGGAAATATGAAATTTTTCTTTTCCTAGATTGCTTGTTGATGATGCCGATGTCTAATTTCAATTACTTACAAACCTAAGTTGTACGGGAAGGCGGGCGCGGCGATTTCCTACAACCGACGAACGATGACAGGCCAATCTGTTCGTTCAGGCATTTAGTTTTGTTTCAGTTTTGCTCAGCAGAAAAATTAACAATGAACATTTGTCGTCATGACACTTTGTGTAGGGTTTGTGTTGTCGTTGTGTGACTTTGGTGTGAACAGACGAGACGTGATATAAAGGAGACCGGAAGCTATGACAATCTGAAGCTGAGCGTATAGTTAATAAGCATGTGACGGAAAACAACATTTTGGTGTTTTCTTTTTTCTTGTCATTCAAGCATCAAATGAGTAAAGATGTTCCATCAAGAGTTTTTGTTGGTGTTGTTGTTGTTCTCCTGATGCTACTGATTAAACAAAGTTTTCTTTTTCTATTGCTAATATTTTCGCAAGAAAAGTTCTCCTCGGTAATTTCCGGTTTGAGTTGATAGAAATAAATTGATGTTTCTAACATATGTACATATTTATCGTAGATAGAGAATAAAGTGACATGACGTTTGGTTTGCAAGGTTTATTTCACAAGCATCCATTGCTGACTGTTTCGATTTTTTTTTTGAATGGACTATTAATGAGTCCAAATGTGAGAATAGAAGATATATTCATTTAAACTGCAATTCTGAAGGCAAGACCATCGGGCATAGTTATAAAAAAGCTGAAGAACAACAAATCTGCCGGTAAGTCCTGACGGAATACTGGCGGAAGTCTTCAAATATGACGGAAATGTTTTTAATAGGCAGCTGACTGGACAATCAGCTCAATATGCCCCAACTCCAAAAACAAAAACTGTCCAATATTTTGCCAGGTCCTATCAAGCATACTGCGTCTAAAGCCTTTCGTCAACACTTTAATCGGTAAATATCAGTGGGATTTTCGGCCTGGCAGATCGACCATTCTCGTAAACACCATCTAATTCCAAGTCGAGTTGCCACTGTCTCTTCTTTGACTTCAAAACGGAATATGATAGCATTCATTAGCCAAATTCGAACGATCAAGAAACTGATCGAGTTGTTTCGCATAACACTAGAAAACACCTCCGAACAATAACAAACCATATTGGGCTTTTTTCAGGCTTACAGCAGACGTTGCCACGTTCATTATCTGCATCAAAGCCTTCCGTCTACTTTGGTATGCGAGCAATATTGACAGAGCCTTCCTACACGATGTAAGAACAGCCGAATTTTTTTTGGTTTGAAAAAACCAAAGAAAAGGCGAAATATCTGCTATGAAAAACACCAATTACACAGTCTACGACAAAACATCACTATTTATGTACTTTCGAGCTTAATTCCGTGAACGACTCTTCTTAGGGAAAACCAACACAGAATTACCCGATCAAACCGTTAAAACTTCGGTTTTATGAAACAAATAGGTTCAAACCGCCTGTGGTGAAAGACGAAGTATGCTTGTTCTTAAAATTGTTTTACGAAGCATAGTGTTGGACAATAAGCAAAAAAGCTTTTTGGAGAGAGAATTTCTTCCACGGGTAGTTGGTTCTGTGAGCGATTAGGGTGAATAGAGATACAAAGGCGAACCCTATCAGCTATATAAAGATTTAATGATGAAGGTAGTCCAAAAAACCAAAATACATCTTCTATTTATTGTAGAGACACGCATCAAGGAATTGCATGTTCTGTTTGGTTGACTTCGAAAAAGCACTCAATCGACAACCACGAGATCTGATACGGGTGGCTCTCAGAAAACGAGGAATACCGAAAACCTACTTGCGATTTGCGGAAGATTATTGGTACATATGTATGTACAAAGCAGTAACAAGCGTTAAATGTCCAGCTGGAGTTACTGAAGAATTCCAAGTCACAGTAGGTGTACACCAAGGAAGCTTCTTAGGTCCTCTCCCTTTTATTACATTCTTTCACTACCTGCTCGAAGTTATAGTACCGAATACTGTACATCAATTATTCTTTGTTAACGATGGTGACATCATAAGTGAGGATCCTACATCCATCTAACGAGCACTTGACGTTTGGGTAGACGTTTTTGAAGGAAGTAGATACTGCATCAGTCCGAAAAAGCCAGAATACTTGTGCTTCCCATTTTCTGACCCGAACATGCCTAAGTATTCCAGACATTTTTTAAACGGAAATGTCCTTCCCAATTGCGAAAAGATCAAATTTCTGGGATCTATGATCAATAGTAAAGCAAATTCTGATGACGACATCAATCAGCGAATGAAATGGATGAAATGGCCGAAAAATGTCTCCTAAGCTGAAATGAAGACTCTACACTGCAGTTGTTTGTCCAGCACTCACAGTGTACACAAAGTATGAGAGTAAGTTGAAAGCAGCTGAGATGAAGATGCTTCTTATGACGGCAGGAGTAAGCTTGATCGAATTAAAAGTACTTAGATCCGTGGAAGACTTCACGTCAAAAATATCATGTTCCAAACAATAGAGGCACGACCGGCTCAATTGTTATTGTCATGTTCAAAGGAGAAATATGGAGCACCCGGCAAAAAAGCCAATATCGTACAAAGTTCCAACACGATCGCGAAGAAGAAAAAGAAAAGGCAGACCAATGTCTAAGACACTCCTGGTAAAAACAAATGTAGAGACATCAGCATTTGGTTGGCCTCAGACATGAACAATTCAAACCAGGGGGTCTTGCTGGCACTTTCTGAGGTTAATACGATGCACCCCACGGGCGGATCTTTATCACTAGTACGAAATAGATAAATGGGAAGGTTTTGATCCCTTATCACAATTGTGCCGAATTGAAGGAGTAGAAGAAGTCCTTATCAAGCGAATTGATGACAACTTTGCTTCAGCTGAGAGAGTCTTTAAATCCCAGTCCCAGGATTAGAAATGACAATAAGGAGGACTAAGGTCACAGCATAAGGATGAAGTTATCTCGGGCGACAGATCAGCCTGATTTTTATTAAGGAGTATAAGAAGTAATGCTGTGTCTGAGCCAGGACATTCCACAGGTCAGTAGTCTGTTTGTCAATCATTGAGACCAAAAGCTTTTTAGATGAGAAATAAGGAAATCATGAAAGTCCTGAATTTTATTGAAAGAAACTTCAATCATGTAGTATAACTAAAGTGCTTTCACGGCCATATCGTAACCATTTTGAATTTACTGCAAATAAATAAAAAAAAAGCGATTGGCCAACTTAAACTTATACGCAAGCATGAATACCTCATAAATACACCCAAACAATCATTCCTTCTATTTACGAGTATATGAAAACACTAAATTTTATTTATATACCAGTCAAGTTATTTGTGAACCTGTGAGAAAGTCTGGAGGGAAGGGGGTCAGGTGCAATAAACCATTGAGAAAATTTAGTGTGAACAGTCATTTCCGGTCGACGGACTTCCTAAAGCCAATAAAATGAGATCCTATAAAACAAACTAAACGATTCTTTTTATACCTTTCGGCAATAAGATGTTATAATACCTTTTAAATACCCATGACCATACTTCAATATATACACAGAAAAAGTTGTACCTTCTGGTGAAATATATTTTCCTCTGAGAAATGAATTTTGAATGGTTGTTGTTGTTGTTTTTTCCATATACTATGTATGATGGAACCAAAATTATGATTTGCGGTCAGTATGAAAGCAGCAAGCATCACAACTTAATTATTTATTTCTTGTATTTTTCTGTCGGAGTAAAATATATTTTATAGTGGAATGGCCTTGCTTTGAGGGAGGCATCTATTGAATTCTTCTTGGGTCTTGCCTTCCGGAACCCGATGAACAATATTCAACCACTGTCACAGGGACAGGCATGTATATGATGCCTGAATGAAGGTAGTGTATAGGTTTAATAAATTTAAGAACCTATATCGGTTGCGGTGGCTATGGTTGGTTATCATTTTTGTGCTGCTTAACAGAATTAGTTGGCTCTGAAAGGTGAAGTTATTTTGATAATTTCTTGTCAAATTGGTCTTGGTTTTTGTACGAGTATGTATGTTGCTGAAGGTTAACAGCACCTACTTCTGAAATACTTTGTAAAATATGAGGCAAACTTGACTGTAACAATAACGATGAACAATAATCGGTGATGGTGTGAAGGTTTTTTTTTTTTTGTTTATGGATGATGATTAGGTATAACATATGTCTTAGGATTTTTGCCCTTACATATATATCTACTTATACTTGTGGTGGTGTCGGTTGGTTTAATTGAGGTTATGCGTAATGCGAAGGCAAATTATTGCCAGGGCATTTTAACAAGCAACTGGCAATATAACTTATGCAATTTATGAACCAATAGAGTCATGAAAACTTAGGGTGTGAAAGAAAAATCTTGAGGGTTAACGAATGGCTGAGCTCTAACTCATTTGTAAATGAGGTTCGAGTTCGTTGGAATTGGATATATTACTCACTCGGCTGGGTCCCAAAAGGGGCAGTCTTCGCGTCATTATATCGAGCTTGCATAGGTATGTGCATTTGTGGTCTATCGGGTTGACATCTGGAAACTTTAGCAAACTTCCCAGTTTTTGATTGGTCCGCATAAGTCTAAGTACCAAACCCAGGCATGTCTATCTTTCTTCGTTAATATAGGGTGTTTTTTTTTTAGTTCAATGAGAAGTTTCGATGGTTGTTGTCTTTGGTTTGACAGCTGAGAATGTAAAACTCTGTTGACATTTCTGTTTAGTACAGTTTGGCAATTCATCATGAATCGTTTAATGCCGGAATAACGCTTCCAAATTGTGGACATTTACACGCATCGAAGACAATCCTCAAGTCATTAACGATACACCATTACATCCATTAAAATTGACTGTTTGGTGCGGCTTAAACGCTGGCGACATCATTGGCCCTGATTTCTTTCGAAATGAGGAAGGACCTGCCGTTACAGTGAATGGCGAGCGCTTTCGAGCCATGTTGACTGATTTTTTGTTTCCAAAAATTAATCAGCTAAACATCCGCAACACTTAGTTTCAACAAAAACGTGCAACTTGACAGCGATGAATGCAAAAAATTAAGCTTTTGGTTGAGGACATCGCTCTTGCAATGTGACCCCGAATCAGCTAAACAGAAAATTATTCTATAGAACCTGATTGGAATAATATCGTGTGTACTCTGACTCTGGAGTTCTGTGTAATCCAAGGCAACGTCTATGACACTGCCTCTCAAACACCAGAATCTTTTCCATTTGAGATGGAGATGGAGGCAATCATCGGCCTGATGAGGACCATGTAGCAAATCACCTTCACCATGCTGTTAAGATGGCTGCTCTAAAACAAGCGTTTTGTCAAGGCAAAGGCTCCCCTAGCCGTAGCCAGAGCAGCACTTATATGTCTGTCGAAATACAAATACTGATCCAACCAGATGCCAAGGTATTTTACCAAAATTTTACTCACCAGTGGATGTTCATGTGGTCCTACGATCACCAGCTTGCGCCAGTTCTTTCTCGTATCCCTTGAGGCGCTAAACAAGGGAGTCCTAAAGAAAATAGTTTCTGATTTCTGGAAGTTGATTTTCAACATCCTCCCCATTCAAATTACTTCGCTTTCAAATTTGAGTCTGAAATGCAGAAGTATAACTAATTTTCCAAACAATTTTTTTTAAAATAACAGAAGTACCACCGCACCTTGATCAGAGTTCTTTTGATGAAGCTGATGACCATCTATTTAGATAATTCTGCGAGGGATTTGAGTCCTCGCTAAAGAGGTTGGACAATTCAAATACATATCTCGACGTCAATGTCTTCCTAAGCAATCATGGTTATGGATTCAAATGGATACTTTTGTTGAATATTTTGGGCGAGATATAGATAATTACATTTCAGTTAATCAGCAGAATCAGATTGACAAACCATTCAAAAATCACAAGGCAGTAAATTGATGACACAAAATTGATATTTTCACGGAAACGAACTAACAGATTACTGAACTGGAGCCGATGATCAATTTTCAAATACATAATAATCTTATTTCACAAGTGTTTGAGTTACAAAATATATACTCGTAATATAAATAATAGGCGTTCAATAAGTGGAGAGTTTGAATTTCCAAGGTCCTAATGAGAATAACAGAAGCAAAAAAAAATCCTCTGGTATGACATTTTATCCGAATCCTTATATTCGTTTTCGAGAAGATTTAAAATCAAAAAGCATTTTATTACATCTACCCAATAATTTAAATGTCTCCTTTGGGGAATCACACAAAATTGCTCTGAGCGAAATTTCATTTCTAATGGTTCCATTAGCTTAGGGTAAGTCGTTGTACCTACTATTGGACGCAACGTTCACACTAGTCCGTCTGTCTGCCACGAGCGGAGAAAATACTCGGTGTGGTCTAGTTAAACTGGATTAAAACCTCCAAGTTCTTTTATTTTAACACGAAACCAATACTCTTAACCTCTATAGTAGAGGTGGAAGTAAAATAGGTATAGCACTTGCTCTGCTGTAGGCAGTGAGTTCTACATTATGCAGACAATGCTGTGCTATATTCTTCTTCGAAGTAGAGTGACTGAACAACAAAAACCTTTTAAAGTGTTAGCAAACGAATACATTTATATAGTTATCAACTTTGTCACCCATTTTGTAGGTACACGACACAAAGTATATATTTTACTGTAGACTTATTTTGCCTGTTTCAATTCACGTACCTACTTACTAATCGAACTACAAGATGCCAATTCAAGTAGACACTTAGTAATTTGATATAGGTAATCTCAAAAGATCAACAACTTGGGGTAAGTTTAATGTAAAATAAAAAAAAAATTTAATACACCTCCTCCACACATAAAAAAAAAATTGTGGTGACAAGAAGCCATGAAAAGCGATTTAGTCTTGCATTCATACCATTTGTCACTTTAAATTAATTTCAAATAACTTAGGTAATGGTTGAAAATTTGGCTTCGAGTATGGTTTATCGTGACTCACGCTAAGACGTTATGGAGGCGACAGCGACCGACGCGACGCACGATGGCAGCAACGGAAAAAAAGAACAATAATTTACATTTTTGACATGACAAGTCTACAGTGTTATTTTCGGAGACGGAGACTTAAGTACATAAAACCTTCAAGTTTTGGAGTTATATTGTAATTGTTCGTTTAATACGCATCAAAAGTTACCAAGGACAACATTAATAATTATATAGGCACCTGTGCTGTTCACGTGTAAGAGGGTCCTTAAATCGACAATTGAATTTGAAAGTTAAGCGTTTTTCTTAGTTTAAGCTAATTGATTGACAGAGTGAAAGGTTCAATCAATTTACTCTGAAGGCTTATGTCTAATTGCCTTGGGCCAAGATAATTACTTAATTAAAGGTTATGTATACCTAACCTCTAGACCAGGTACTGGGAGACATATAAAAAAAATTTAATATGTTTTTAAATATAGTAAAATTATAATTAGTCCATAGACGGGCAATTAGTTGGGTCGACAGGGAGTCAATTGATTTACGATAAATGTACAATTATGTGGATGACATTTTTGTCCATATGAGAATGGGGGTTTGGATTATACGTTATACTCGTTACTATATTCCAGAGTGAGTGGTGTAGTATATTATTGTAACATGTAACTGTAACATTTCAGTTTTGACAACAAAAATTGCAATACAAGCTTTTAGCTATGAGTTATCTCAAAAAATACGGTGTTGTATTTTAAGCTCTGTTAGAGGCTGGTATAAGCTTGAACACTAAGTATTATTTATTAATAAGAAGTCATGTTTATGCACCTTATCAACTTTAGACAGCTGTCAAAGCTATTAATAAATATTCTCAATTGTTGTCTAAAACTGGCCTAAATTAAATAGCGGAATCGGTTACTGAATTTGTGAACGCTGTGGTATTTCTTCCTTCAACCGTCTTTTTTAAAAGAACCCATATTAGCTAGCCATATACAATTAGGCTTCTCGCCCAAAACTTAGTGGCGTAAAATAGTACTTACTGCAAACCGTTTAAGTAGAGTACACTTCGCATCAGCGGTTTCCTAGGGTAAATCTACATTCGGATATACTAAGCTGTTTTCTGTAGAAATATTTACGAGGTGGATGAACTCCTGAACTGCTTCTAAATTTTTGATACATCATTACTGACATTTTCTAGGATCGTGGGAACTATTAAGAATCTATTACATTTATTATTCGAATGACCAATTGTGCTGATATTGTCCACATTCCACATATCCTATAAGTGAACCGTGTTAAAAAAAAACCATAACAGCTGATTTCTTTTCCATGTTTGCAATAATTCGGAGGAGCTTATTGCCTCAGGTATTTCGCAATATTACGCGATACATACAGCTTGATCACAAACTAACTTGAAAAGAATCTTACTCAAAAGAATGCGAAACTTCTTATTCCGAATCATCAGTTTGATTTATAGTATTTATAACTGATGAAATTGAGAAGTATTTGGAGGAAAAAAATTGTGTTCCAAGGAATTTCTAGAAGTTTCCCAAGCCTTCGACAGCAAGGCAAGATGGTCTGAAGTATAAACTACGATAGGTATTTCCGCAACAAGTTAACCATAACCTCGGATCCTATCTTGAAAAAAGGACTTCCAAGTTAAACAAGGCACGGAAATGATGGTGTTCCCCAAGGAAGTGTTCTTGGTCCGATCTTGTTCGTTTTATACACTCGCGGCAAAGCCGAAGAAGATGACGTAACATCTACTTTGCAGATGACACGGCTATACTCTCAATATCGGATTCAATTGAATTGGAAAGGCAACGGAAAATCTCCAACTCAAGCACTATTTCGGAAGGGACCAAGAAATAGCGTATTTTTCTTATTGATCCTAAATCAACTCATGTAAATTTTACTTACACAAGAAATTAACAATCTCCCCATTTATCTTCCTTACAAATGTCGTATACTAACGAAGTATTAGATGCTAAACTCACGTGGAAAAGAAACACGATGAACTTGAATTGCTTACCACGAGCAAATTTTCATACAAGTATAATATTCTATAATATATTGCTTTCACGCTAATACTTTGAAAAATAAACCCCACCTAATATTTGTAGGGATTTCAGCCATCCGTTTAGCAGATTTTTAAAAGAATACAATCTTGTGATTGCATAATTTAATGTAATTCATTCAACTCAAAAGAATGCAAAGCAATGTAAAAATATGCATTACTTATCAAAAGATTGCAATAAATTGATTAAATTGACTCCATTGATTGCATTCACAAAAGATTGCGCATTCTCTTTCTCCCTGTATCCAATAGATTTTTTTTTTTCAAAATTGCAGATATGGTGTTCGATTCAACATTTTTAGAGAATTATTTTTTCAGTCAAATTAAAAACTTAAACTTAAAACCCTTCTACTAAAAAACTGCTTTCAAGATAATTTGGAGCACTTAGTATCTTCCTGCGAAGGCACTAAAAATATAGCCTAAAATATATTTTTAATACAAATCTTTCCAATTTAAATTAGAGGCGTGTCTTAGACAACAAAAATATCTTAATCATTTTTTTTTTTAATGTTACGTACCTACCTATGAATAATAAATTTGTATACGCATTACGCACTTGTGTAGGTAGCAGCCTCCATTTTTGTGTATCTTAAGAGCACCCCTCTATTTAAAGAACACTAATAGATAAGATAACATACGCAGTTCTTAGGTCTACAACTAGTTCTTAGGTCTACAACACGCACTTCACCATTTGTATGTTGTTAGGTTTGCTGTGTCTATACCCATGCCTACCTTTCCAAACTATATAAACACTTTCTCCATTATTTTCTTCAAAATATTGGAATTTGTCTACCTAACCTTAAGGTAGGTATGTTTGGGTAAAACATTTCTATCTTTATTCTTGTTTTATTTTTTTGTTGGAAGACCTACGCATTTCTCTGTTCACCTAGTGCATTTCATAATTTGTTTAATTTAACTGGAGCAGAACCAAAACCCATAACCTACCTACCTATTCACACCTTAATAATTTTTGACGCATTATAAAATATGCGTGCATTAATCGATTTCGGCAATTAGAATCTGCACTTTCTTAAAATTTGTCATACATTTTTTTCGAGTTCCCCCGAAAACTGAGTTAATTATCTGAGTAAAATTATCAGGCACACAGAATTTTCGAAAAGGAACAAAAAAAAGAAAAAAATGTTTCATTCACGCACTATTCCCAGTCGATGTGACGAACGCACGCACGCACTATTTTCTAGCTCTGCAGTGCAGCAGGTACAATATGAATTAACCTCTCAAAATGAGAGAGGGAGATGAGCATTAGAGAAATTGACATTGAATACAAATGTACGATGGAATGACCATAGTGAAATTACACATGATTCCCAAAATAAAAGGGCGGAGAAATAAAAAAAAAAATCTAATGGAATGTAAAGGGCGGAGAAAGCAATAGAGTTAGAGTAGGTATAAGTAAGAAAAGGGAAATACACAGTTTCTGTGTGATTGTTTTTTTTTCTGAGCGCCCGGTGTTAAAATGGTCTAATCGATCGATTTTTTGATAGATCTTGTTTTTGGACAAGTGATCGATCGTGAAATAAAAAATTAGATGTTTTTTTTTGAGAAATTTTTCGATATTTCGGTTAAATTTTCACGAGAAACGGATTTGAAAAAAATAATACAAAAATATATATGAAAAATTATTTTGTTCTTCGTTCATTCGGAGTTTGTTAAAGGATATTCTGCACTCAATTTTTCCACAAAAGAAAATATTATGGGTTTCTTTGTGTTTGTAAAACATGCCTTCAGTCAGTGTCAAATTAAGTCAGGCGGGTGCGTAGAAAATACAAACACGGCTATACCTATTAGATGGCATGATCTTTTGGGCTTTATTTTATTTTGCAATTTTTTATCATAGTTTTTTTTTTTTACTTTTGATTAGATTTTGATCAAACTTGACAATACGATGTCAGAGAACTTGTTAGTCTGTAATACAGACTCTGTATGTAGATCGACCGACAGCCATAGCCGATTTCGATCAAAATTTTCTTACATAAGGTACTTGATGAAATAATACTGCGTTTTAGAAATCAATTAATTTTTAATTCAATATTTCGAAAACGGGTGGTACATAATTATTAGACATCTTTTAAAAAACTTTTAAAGAGATTATGTTAAAAAAAAATATTTGTGACATTTGCATTTAAAAAAAGCGCTCTCTGTCGTGGTGGCATACTGGTACCTATCCTTATTAAAAGATTTTGTTTAGCACAGGCGCGAGGTCCATCAAAGTTTGGTTCGGTTCTATTGCTTAATAGCTATAGCTAGATACTGCTTCTTATACTTTTTTTTGCATTTAGTGAAACTCTCCAAACTATTTGAATATTTTTTTATTTTCGTTTTCATTGAAGAAGTCAATAAAAAAAAATGTAATTATTCCCATCGATAAATCTGGGAACAAGCACAAGCAATATAAGGGAGCGATTTTTGAATCTTAATTTTTGTGTTTGGTTCTTTTCGACTGCAAAGTTATAATTAATATTATAAAGAACTTAAAGGGACATCAAAGAAGAGATGTCTGGTATTGAAGGACATGCTTGTAGTGTTAATTTTGTACATACATTCGGTTGGTTCTTGTGAGTCTCATGAATAACTTACAAAAAAAAATCTGTAACACGATAAGGTATTTTATTCTTGTCAGGAATGACCACAACCCCAGGAAAATATTTTAATGAAATTCGATTGTTAGAATGACAACGTCAAGCTAATGTATATAAGTTGTCAGGGAAAGGAAATAATTCAACGCAATTTCCGTCGACAAAGATATTAAGATAGAGGTGGAGTTGGCAAGACCTGAACCGGATGATGTGTAACTTCACAGGTACGAGAGGACCAAAAAAAGAAAGAAATTCTCTCAGGGGTCACGGAAATAAATATTCCAAATCAAAGTAATTAAGTTCTTGACTATTTGTTTTATAAGCTAAACTGACATAGTCGCAAGTTACATGTTTATTGCTAATAATCCTACGTTTAAGGAACTCTGTATGTCTATAGGATTTTATTTTCATATGGGAAATGGGTATTGCATTTGCCAAAAACAGAATGGAAATGGCAGGAAAACTTCACTATGTTTAACAATTCCACCGTTTAACGCGGCCGCACATCAGTTAACCACAGAACACCATTTCTGACATATTGTCCACTATAGAGATTCCTTCTTTAGCCGGACTGCACGAATATGGAATAAGTAAAAACTTTGTTCGAGAGTAATATTGATGAAGATGTTTCGCATAAGTTGATGGAATAAGAAGTTAGAAAATCTGGGAAAGCCTTCGCATCAAGACAAAATACAGAACGTCTGACTTAGCTCTTATTGTCATTTACAGAGGATAGACCCTGAAAAGTGTTTTTTTGTATATAAATACAAGACTGACATATTATTGGAATAAATTTGTTATTATTATAATCTGGTAGATAATGTATTGGTTTTTGAAATGCGATTTCCGGAATATGCCGCCGCGGCTACAAGTTACATAGTCCATTCAATCAGTTCAATTTTTAACTACTTTTTTCCAATAAATCTAGCAGTATGGCGTCAATAGTGGGTTGAATATTGGCTTCCAATGCTTCACGAATTGCTGGTTTGCCAATGACTTAACACACCCCCATAAAAAGTAATCGAAAGGAGTTTAGTCGCACAAACGAGGGAGCCAATTAACAGGACCACTTCTGGAAATAAAGCTACCACCAAATTGATTTTGCAATAAATTTATGGTTACACATATAGCGCTGTCAAGTTGCACGTTCTTGTTGGAACCAAATGTAACGGAAATTTAGCTGATTAATTTTTGGAAACAAAAAATCAGTCAACATGGCTCGATAGCGCTCGCCATTCACCGTTACGGCAGCTCCTTCCTCATTTCGAAAAAAAAAAAACATTAAATTTTAATTGATGTAATGGAGTATCGTTAACGGCTTGAGGATTGTCTTCGCTCCATATACTGCAATTTTGCTTATTGAAGAAACCCATTTAACCAATGAGCATCTTCACTAGGCCGATTATGTTGTCCGTAAATTGGGCGAAAAACTTCTCGAACAGATTTATTTTTTTTCAAAGAAACTTTCCACAATTTGGAAGAGTTGTTCCGGGGTTAAATGATTCACGATGAATTGCCAAACCTTACTGAACAGAAATGTCGATAGAGTTTGACCATCGAAAATTTGCATGCTGCTAAAAAAGAACAGCCTACATTTGTGTGTCTTAAATTATATCTAAGATGCTCTAAAAAAAAATTGGCCACATTCGCATAGTATACGGCTAAAGAAGTCATCTCTACACTTGCAATGAAAGTAGGTATAGCTACGTTCGGAATTTAAAAATAAATACATGGAGTAAAAACAAATAAACAATAATACATTCATTATCCATTTTGCCTCTAAACCACTGGCCTCTCTTCTATCATTCAAGTCTCGATGGTTACTGAAGAAAAACCACACGCAATTTCATCTATTAACCCCAGAATAAAAATACCTTCTTCATTTCCCACCAAATAATATTTCACCAACAATATTGTTGAAAATGAATAAAAAAAAACTCATCACTTTCCATCGCGCATTCTCACCACAGCTGCAGAGATGCAGCTGCAGAGGCAGACAAGAACAAATCAAGAAACAGTTCCCACCCTCCTAACCATCAAAGAAGAGCATCCATAAAATTTCTCTTTTCTCCAATAAGAAATGTTGACAAAATGGAAATGAGTATTTCCACTGGAATTTACTGGAACTAGGTTTCGAACGATTGTATGCTCTCTCTCTCTCGCCAAATGCAGCAAATACTCGTAAAGTCTTCTGGCATTGAATGTACAGTGAAATGCCTGGGAGTTCCATCAACCACCCCACCATGTGAGCCTGCTGAGCATTGACATTGTACCTAACATTGCTCAACGCCATTCTCAATAAAACGTAAGTAGTAACCATCTCTAAGAGAAAAACCCTCATTTTCACTGGAAAAATTAAAAACAACCCGAAGAAAAAAAAACACGCACGCATTTACGCTGGGTCTCTCTCTCTTTCTCTCTCTGTTTAGTCTCTGCGCTTCGCCCACCCTTATATTTCACCCACTATAGTCACATTACCTACACTATACTATACGGTAACGGCAGCAGATACTCTGCCAGCCAAAGAAGATACATCAGCGTTGGTACTACTATAGGGCAAACCATTTATGTTTACCACACTTTAGTTGATGGAAAATGTTTAGTCTCCCGGAGACGTCCTGTACGAAAAGACGTTAGTATTGCAATTGTGTATTTCAAAATTTTGTGGTGGCCTAAATGAAAATATATCGTCGCGAGCTTGGTTATCCTTCTTACGAAACGCGATCTTGGAGCTCTCTAACACACAGAAGCAGCACACTCCATGAATATTAATTACATGAGAAAATTGCCTTTTATGGGCTTTTCGGCGTAAATATAAAATGTCATTCAAAGGATTCTACTAAAAAGCATGGTACAATATTTAGATAAATAAAAAAAAAATCATCATCATCATATAATATGTATATCCAAGGATATTGTGGGGTTTAATTCTTTATAAAAGTGACAAGTGAAGACACTTTTATTATGATAAACGGTTCTTCCCCTGTGTCATCGTCGTCGTCCTCTGTATAAAAAAAAGTGCAGGATAAAAATTAATTTTACTTACATAACGTTGTTGTGTATCTTCTTACCACATCATCTTAACCACACACCCATATCCTTACCCGCATCAGCAAGAAGAAAAATAAAGTGCACACAAATCCTCATTTGTGTTGTAGGAAGGAGTGATAGGTACCCCTTTTTGGGTGGGGGACGGATGACATTCAAACTCGAATCGTAATAAAAATTGTTCGTTTCGTATCCCTTGTGGGCGCAGAGCATCTCATCGTCAAGGGAAAATAATATGAAAAATATGATCTGTATTTGACTGACTTCCTCCGCATTCCCATTGCAGTGTTGTTTGCCTTGAAAGGATATTAATTGCCTTAATTAAGTGAAAAATAACACCGTTGTGCGTGAGTTAATATTTTAATTGTGCTATAAAGTTACACCAGTAACAAAAAAAAAATATACAAAAGTATATCTAATGACCAGTGAAAAGTTGAAGAATATTTTTTTT
Source organism: Philhelius pedissequus (assembly GCA_910595825.1). Lineage (NCBI taxonomy): Eukaryota > Metazoa > Arthropoda > Insecta > Diptera > Syrphidae > Philhelius > Philhelius pedissequus. Next base: position 242,458,129 of record OU343161.1, on the reverse strand, counting down.
GTAATTTACTGGCCTTAATTAAAATATCCTTTTCAAGAAAAAGTTGTTAGAAAATAAATAAATTATTAACACAAGACGAGTGTTTGTTCCTTTTGTTTGGTATTTACTCGTATATAGTGTGTGCTGTGCTGCTATCTGGTGTCCAGTGTATAAAACCAATTTATATATATTTTTTTTTATAATTTTGTGAAAGGTTCATACTTTTTTTCAAATCAATAAATGCTTATACAAATTAAATGTTTACAAGGATTATTTCAAACGAAAACAGAACAAACAAAAAACAAGGAAAGGATTGATATCCCTTAAACATTCATAAACAGAGCAGAACGAGGATTATTTTTGTCATAGTATTGAAAAAGAGAAAAGGTTCGTATTGTATTAACAAAAAAATGAAATATTTATATAAATATTTATACGAATTATTTTTTTTATGAACCTAATTGGCCTCCATTTTCATTGAATTCGTCAAAAAAATGGGTATAAAGGACGAAAAACGAAACATACCCTGTTCCGTTTACGAATATAATATCTACAGCTACTCTGTTATGGTTTTTTGTTTTATATATAAGGAGAACTGGTGGTGTGGTGTACCTACTGTAAGAGACAGGAAAGGTATTTTTGCGGCAAGTTTGCTGCTGCTAACCCTTTTTTATGAGGGGCAAAAGTGTTGTAACATTTTGTGACCCTTGATATCATTAATAGCACCTGAGTACAAAATTGTTTTTTTCTTTTTCTTTTTTTTTGTTGGGGCTTTCCTTTGGTCTTTATAGGTGTGCGCATATATATATATACGAAATGACAGATTGTGATGGTTAACCAAAAGGGTGAATTGAATTTTTTTTTTGGGTAGGCTGGTAGATTGGTTGAGCGCCTTTGTTCTTTATGTTTTGGGAAAATTTTAGGATTTATATCGGCTTTTTGAATGGGTCAAAGCTTAATGGATGAGGATACCTTCCTACCCACCAACAATTATTTATTATTGGATCTTTTTTTTTTTGTTTGATAATTTTGTTTAGTTTATTAAGGTAGATAATATTTCATGGTATATACTTACCTAGGTGTTCTTTGAAATTTAAATTGGTTCAAGAAATTTCTTCAAGTTTTCCAAAATTTCTTTTGATAATTTAAATGAAATGCACGACTGCATTGCACGAATAAATTGCTTTAGTAATTCAAAGAGGTAGGAGGTATAACGTGGACATACCTATACTGAATTTTTTCTGACCTTAAAATAGTCTGAGCTTTTGTTTTTATTTCTTTTCAGATTCTTAGAAGAATTAAGAATTTTTCAATTTTTTCTTAGATGTTTCTTTATTTATACTGGAAAAGGACTATAGATCAAATGAAAAGGGCAAATATTTAACCATAATACCTTTAGGGGAATATATATATCACACTCAAGAACAAAAAGAATGGCAAAGGGTTATGGGAAGTTTTATTTTTGCATTACATTCTGTTAAAAAAAAACATCAAAGCATACCTTCCGCGGATCGCAATAAATATGGGCAAATTGCACTGAACGAACTTTTAACATATTCGTTTGATTCCATTCTTCGAATGGAATAAATGAATTGCATTCGAATTCTTCCAAATGAATAAATCGAAAAAATCTATAATAATATTTCACTTGAATTTACATTGCCTACTAGTTAAAATATTGAATATAAAAATTACATTAATTTATAGTTCTTCTTTTAAAAACATTTTCAAGACTTAATTTTTAAACGATGAGTATAAGGAGGCAGGTTTCTATTCCAATGCACACCATACACAACTCCAATATTCAAGTCCACTTCTTACTAAATCAAAGTACAGAATTTTTAGTAAATGCCGGTCATTAAAATTAGTTGCCCACCGTTGGTATGATACCAAGTTTACGGTTTGCATTATTTATTAAATGATCGCAGTGATTTTTGAGTGTTAACTTAGTATCCAAAATAACACCCAGATCACAAAAATAATAACCTAATTATTTAAGGAAACATCATGTGAGTGAATGTCGCATAACTTTATATCGTGCTAAGTCATTTTATTAGTTTTGTATCAGTCATAAATTGAAGTTCAAAAATAAGAATTTTTGAACGAGTTAATACACTAAACATATCAAATATATCGCACAAATAATGGAGGACTAAAGTGACTTGCTTGAGGAACACCAGAGTAAACATTTAAAAGCTTAGACACTTTTAATTCTATTTGTGACATATTAACGACTTCTGTATGACTTCTTAAGTTAAAGCGTACGAAAATTTAATTCTTCGTTGTTGACTGTTCATTTTGACATATTGACACATTATATTTTTAATTTATATTAAAGAACCCTGCGGCTATACTGTTTTTACCATTATCAGACACACATAATGACAGTTGGTATTTCCTGAATTAATAAGTATCACTTTCTAAAAAATTAGACGTACAATTTTTAAATGTAAGATTATTAGACCTATTTCGTGACATCGAATATTCCAATATTGTAACAAAATCGGTAATTTAATGGAGGCTTACACACAGTACAAAATATTAATGGAGAGTTTCAATCACACAACCCGCGTCTAAGCCGAAAAAAAAATCGTTTTCTTATTTTTGCGCACACAAATAATGATCCGGTTCTGGCCAAATAATTTTGTTCCAAAAAAATAGTTTTTATTTTCTATACGATTGAGTTATGATATATTTTGTTTGTCCAATAGCCCAAGAAAGTTGATGAATCTCGGTATTTGGTGCATAACCTACAAACTAAACGATATGTGTCGTCTTCAAAGCTATTAACTTAAGTTCTTCGGATATACAAACATACTTCCTCATAATGATGAGCAAACCCAAAGCCAATTCCACGTATTTTAAATAGAAGTTTCTGTGGAATTGGAAAATTTCGATGAATTATCCGTTGGATCTTCATTGCGCATATAGAACTTCAATACATATTGGACAGGCTTGCTGGGCGAAACATACAACAGACCCTTTCAACTGTTCATCGAATGAATTTCGATGGAATTTAGTTCGCCGATAAATGTCTGGTTCAATCCATATATTTGAATAGCGAGAACGTTCCATTTGTTGAAACATCATTAAATCGAGGAATTAAAGTATACCCTTTTAGTCTTCCTAAAGCAATATAAGTTCACATATTAATGTGTTCTGGAATTTCATTATTATATTTTAAAAATTAAAGAATTATTCCGATTGAACAAGGACAAAATAACCAAAATCAATCTAGTCGTTCTCCAGCGATACATGTTGACTTTGATAATTTAATATCTTCATTCATTTCAGTTGTAATTTAAAATCAATTTTCTAAAAATTAATTGTTTAATGTATAGCATTCTACTAAACAGAGCTTTGCAGGACTATAGCGTTTACACGATGGAATTTTAAATTTTAAGTAAAGTAAATTTAGTCATTTCAAAAAAAATAATATTATCACATTTCTCCATCAGTCATCAGATCAATTTGCTTGAATGCAAGTGCGTTCTTTTGCACATTTGCCCTCGAGAAACAATCTTCTTTCATGGGATTTCCAATGGTAATCGGGAAGAACTCTTCGAAACGTTTAAATGCATCTAAATTATGATGTATAATAAAATCCTAAAACATTTTCTTATTTTGCGGAGGAAGAACTTTCATTCGATGACCAATCGAACATGCTAGTTGGCAGTTTGTTTCACAATAAACACCCTGCATATCAGATTTAGTTAATTCCCCACCTGAACCAAATGGTCAAATTTTAAATTCCGGCAGCTACATTTTCCGAATGGATATAATCAACGTCTATAAATATAGTTTGTTGCGTATATCCATTTCTACTTTTTTTATTGACAAAACACTTCTGAAAAATGCAAACAATTTGATTCAGGTTGAGATGAGCAAATTTCCGACTGTTTATAGGCAGGAGAGTTCATAAGAATATCGATTTTTTTTCACCAACGGGGACTGAAACCCATTCAATTTTTTTTCCTTTAAGTTGAATATCCCCACCAGAGAGGGATCTGATTATTATATTGATCAGTTCTAGCTATATTCTAATATATAAAATTCTAAGAAAAAGAGTTTCACAAAAAAACATACTCTCGGATATTAAGCAATTGGAGTGACGGAAAACTAATAGGTTATACCGACTTCAAATAAAGAATTGTTAAAGTGTTAAAGGATATCCAAAAACAAGACAAAAGTTCGAAAATGTATTAAGTTTTCCAACATCATATTAAGCAGCGATGGAGAAACGTGAAATACTCTATCGTAGCGACGTAATCCATATACGTATTCACTTTCCTCTCACTATAAAAATCTAATTTCCCAAAAATTTCGCAGCCGTAAGTCACCAAAGGAAGGACTAGACTTTTTGTGAGCAATTAGTATACGAATTTTGACAGGAGTGAAGTGCTGTGTTGTCTATGAACATGGAGCACACCATATGTTTTCCTAACTATGCAGCTTATGCGATCCTTCCACGACAGACCTCTATTAAAGAAACCCCCAAGATTTTTACTGATGGTTTAAATTTTGTTGGAGAATCGTTAAAGGTGATTGAAGGAAAGTAAGAAAGGTCGAGAAAATTCTTAGATATAATTGGTCAATATTTTTTCGACCATAGTAAGATCTTTTCCAAATCTCTGTGTTCGATTAACCTCAAAGGACAACCGAATGTACATCTGAACATCGTCCTCAGAATACAAGCGGATAGAGAGTTAGTTTATGTATAGCAAAAAGAAAAGCGGTTCCAAAATTGAACCCTGAGGAACTCCACTTGCAATCAGTCAAAAATTCTTTATTAATTTAACTGCCTGTTGTCGACCTGTGAGATATGATATGAAGTTGAAGAAAATTTATAAGATCGGAAAAGTGTGCATACTAGTTTCAATTAAGGACAAGTCGAATTTTATACTTTTCACTGCCAAGTTCGTCTAATAATAATTCTTAATCAAAAATGATATACTTAAAAATATTATCAATATTATTTGTTTAGATGTCATTAAACGAAATGCCAAATTTTTGCCCCCCAAAGAAGACCATCATTAACAATATTAATTGCAAATAGTGTCGGCTTGAAACACGCCCCTATTTTCTTAAAATATGCATGCATATCTGTATGATATTAATTTTGAAAGTGTTTTGCTTGAGTAACACATGCGAGACTTAAATATCGCTTTAACAATTTTGTTTTGCCTTAGATCCCTAATGTGTTCTGTTTATACCTTGATATATAGTTGCCTTATAATATTCCTCCCTTTTTGGCCTATCGACCATTCGCCAAAACCTATTTGCATTCATAGCCTTTGGAATTACCAACCAGTCTACCTCTAATAGCTCCAACTCTAATCCCACCCGAAATCTAATCCACCACACAATATCAAACCCTCTATACGCTCTGCTCTATGTCGATATCCTATATAGATATTCCTTTTCTATGTCGTCTTCGTAAACATTATTACAATAGTTTGGCGAACTATAGAGACTGAACTCTTCCAATATAATAATAGTGGCATGAACTGGAAAGCTCATTGAAGTATGTCGATTGCCTTCTTGATGACGATGATGGGCTCGGCCTGGTTTTACGATCCTAATAACCTACGACAAGGCGATTTGTTTTTATGTGTGTTTGCACACAGGATATGAGTGTATGTATATATATAGTGAGGATGTGATGCGATTGTGTTTTCGCCATTTTCTATGGCATAGCTCACCATATAGCCCGCAATGGCTATTTTGCTTCCATAAAAGAAATTATCAATGATATTGGTTGAGATTGAGTTGAGATGGATGAAGCAGAGGGACACTGGCTGATGAATCGTTTCATCATGAAGAAATAATAGGGCAAAAGGTTTTGTTTTTTCCTTCCCAATTTGCCATACCTTGTACACGAAGATGTGGATGTGTGTGTAGTTTCAGTGGTCTATACAATTTCTATTTTCCTTCTTTTCTGGGCCTTGCTATTTCCTGTTGTATATTACGAGTAAGGTACAGTGTTGTGAGCCTTTGGCAATGTCGATACTATGAGTGATGGTGTTGACAGAGGTTTTGTTTGGTGAAAACTCTTTCGAAACAGGGAATTACTCGTACTTATATATGGGATATAGTTATGCCATAGGGAGGACTTTTTTTTACTTCTCTCGTTTACCTAACTAACATTGATTTAGTAACACAAAGGTCAATGTTTTCGGTCCAAGAGGATTAAGAGTTTTTTCGTTTTGTTCCCAAGCCGCAAACTGACTTAGAGTTGGTATATCTTAGGTACTTTGGGAAGCGGATAAGGGTAATTTGCCTCCTGTTGTATATTTTAAGGAAGTTTTAAAGGGTTGCGAATTTATCATCTGTCATTCAGTATTGTAACATTTTCCAAATAAACATAGGCTAGCTTATGCATTTCCATCCAAATTGATTGGTTTCTCAACTTCGAGTAGAAAGGAAACGGCACGAAACTTTTCTTTTGTCGAAATTGATATTTCTATAAGATACTTGAAGGAATTTTCCATCAAACTCTCCCATCAAAATAGAGTATGCCTTTGTCTTCGACGATTATCTGCTTAAATTGATTCGAATTATTTTTCAACGTAACCAATAAAAAGTTTTATTAGAGCTTAGACCTTACTATACCAGGGTCAAAAAAAGCACACATACCTGCCCACGGTCACTGACACTGAAATTCAAGAGCCCTGCGTTTCTCTTCTTCTTTCTATGAAATTTTGTTTTAATCAGTAGAATAATGTACAAACTACGAAGCTTCAAATCTGTTACAAATCTGGTGGTTATCCTCAAGGTTCTGTCTTATCTCCAGCACTTTTTTATTTTTTTATTTTCATCAATTGCTTTTCAGAGATTACTTTTAGTCATCTTTAATATTTTCCTGACATGTTTTATGGCACTCTAAGTTGTTCGTATATTCTCCTAACCTATCCCCCTGCCCCACCCCTCGGATTTTCAATGGCGCGTCATTAACCGCAAGGAATTTAATGTCGCCAAAATACAATACGAAATGTAATCTACGCTACCAATATCAATGAGTTACATTCTTATTTGTAACTGTGAGTGCTATTTAGGAGTTTTGACTACCTTGAAAATGATGAAGTTCGGTACCAGCCCTAGGATAAGGGAGCGTATCGGAATACCGCTTTTTAAAATCCCGCTTTTCGAAAATCCCGAAAAAAAAAGTTTTAAAATCTCTAAAATATCGCTTTTTTAAAATCCCTAGTCTTGAAATCCCGCATTCAAAATCCCGACCTATTACAATCCCGTTTAATACCCCTTAGCCCGTTTTGTATTTTGATAAATATTACACAAAAAACTTTGCGTACACGCAAACTTGACCCCATCCCAAATACTATATTGAGCCAAGCAGGGGGTTGCCCGCTGTCCTTTTTGAACCTTGTGTTGATTCCAATAGCGGGATAATAAGAAACGGGATTATAAAAACGAGATTATAAATAAAGGGATTTTAAAAAGCGGGATTAAAAAAAACGGGATTATAAAAAGCGGAATTATAAAAAGTGGGATATCGAACCTAACCCCTAGGATAATAGGGAAGGCATTAAAGGTAGGTTGCATTAATGAAACAGAAAAGCTATCAATTCTAGATACGAGTACAATATGTGCTGGTATGGTGGGTGCTTCGTCGGAAGGAGCATAATTTCATTGGAAAGTTCATGTCGCCTTTTTATGAAATCAAATTGGTCGCGTAGAATTTTCATTGTGCCACGGGGCATCCTGACCTGTTGAAATCGCATACCTATCGTGCACATCACAAAGAAATTGGTTATCATCGCTGCTCTCCGTTGATGGAAATTCCATCATCGTTTTCGAAGAAGTATGAACGGACCATGTGTCGATTGTCACCAAGCATCCTTTTTTTTCGGCTCTGCCTCTATTGGAAAAACCATTTACCCCCAAATACTCGTATGAAACCTGGAACCTGACGTAATTTTAAAAATCGTGATTAAGGCGAAAGTAATTCCTCCATTAGACTCGACAATAAAGGTCCTTTTGATAATAAACAATCTGTTTATAAAGACCAACTTAAATAAGTACATCCTAGGGTACCTAACCTTCTGACACCTTTTTTTCCATTCCAAAGTTCTCAAACTAGAAAACCCACCTTTATTATCCAAAAAGCACAGACAACAAAATAGTTTCTTATCTGTGCAAAAACTTCCCTAAAGTTTCATATATCCTTTTCTGCCTTTTGAATATGAAGTCATAAAAATGTTCTTACTTCAAGCATGCTTACCCACCTTTACCACAACCCTCTTACACCTACTACAACTTGCAATTGCCATAATTGTTAATGATCTCTCATAAAAACAAACTATACAATAAAATACAACGGACAAAAAAGTCCTCCTACAAAACATTAAACTTGCATTAAGCAATGCCTCATTATCGTTAATCATGTACCTAACACCAAACGCTTTTAGGTACCTACGCACTGTTACCAACGAAACGACTCACAAGAGGGAGTATACCTCCCGCGGGATACGTATACAAAACATTCAAGAAAATGTGGCTGTTCGGCCTCTATTTCCCCGTATAGTAATAATAATTTAGGTTGCAATAAGTTAAGTACTCATTCTGTTTTTTTTTTTTTTTTGTTTTTTTTTTCTGAAATAAAAACGAAGAAGAAGGTCTCATAATTGCTAGGTCACTTTTATATTTTATTTATTATATGTTTATAGCTATTACAAAAAAAAATAATATATCTACCTACACAGGTTAAGTACTTATTTTTAAGCTTGATTTATTTATTCATGGGGGGCGTCTTCTTTTTTTTTAATTATTGACGCGCATTTAAGGAGTTATGGTTAGGTATCCTTTTTAATGTTGAATTTTAATACAGTGGAGTGCCAGTGAGGGCAGATTTACTGAGAGATAAAAATGGAAAGGGGAAAGCAAAATAAAGCCGATTATGGCATTCCACATTCGTGTTGTACGGTTAAAGAAATAAAATGCACGACTTGTTGGCACGTAATTGCTCTTAAGTTCACAATTCTATGTAAAAACAGAGCTCAATATATTTTAATCGTTTTTTATTCAATTTTATATATAGAAAATTGCTTAAATTTTTTTCTAAAAAAATGCTAGTATGACAATTTTAAGTATTTAATAATATAAATTCAAAAACTCAATTTCAAAATAATCGTCTACCTATTTTTCGAAAATGTTGGTATGCAATATTATTTATAATTTGAAGGACCTCCTACATACGATCGAAATCCGTCGAGCCATATATGAGAGTGTCTAAAATAAAAAAAAATGGTATAATGGTGGTAAACGTATAATACCAGGTAGGTAGGTTAACCCAAATCTAGAATATAACTATCTAAGTGCACATGTTTTTTTTTTATCGGGAGTGTATCGGAATCCCGGTTTTCAAAAATACTGTTTTTTTTTTTAAATTCTGTCTTCTAATATTCCGCCCTATCAAAATCCTGACCTATTATAATTTTAATTTTCTTATTCCGCTTTTACAATCAAAACTAGTTGTTTTATTTTAAAAAATAGCGTAAAAAGACGGGATTATAAAAACAGGATTATAAAAAGCGGGATTTAAAATATGGGATTATCAAAAGCGGGATTTTAAAAACGAAATTTAAAAAACGGAATTATAAAAACCGGGATATCGAACCTGAACATTTTTTATCAACATCGTTAAAGCCGTTTTCGAAATAATTAAGATGGTAGAAAAAATTATATGGCAGGCATACAGTTAGTTTTCTCTTTTTTCCAATTTGAGCCAAAAAAAAAAATTCCTGTTTTTTTCCAAAAAAAAAAAATCTGGCTTAATTTCCGGGAGCCTAAAAAAATATTCAAAAATCTATCTTAGACAATTCCCTAAAACGCTTAAATATCCCAAGTTTGAAGAAAATTGCTTCAGCCTTTTAGGCTGACAGACGAAATTGCGGAACCCACTTCATCGTAATGTCAAGTTTGACTAAAATATCGAAATATCGAGTAAAATGCAAAACTTGCGTATAGTACCTATATCGCAACTAAAAATATCTGTACTTGAGGGTGCGCCCGAAGTTTCGCCCCAGGATAATGATGAGCATTCCTGTATACAGTGAAAGTGGAAAAAGAATCTTTGAGCTTGATAGTAAGCAAAAAGTTGGGATCTTCAAAGACATCATTAGTACTTGCAAGAATACATTATGTTTGTACCACTTTCAACTGCCAACTACATAGTAGGAAAAAATATATCAAGTGGACACGGTTAAGAAAGTACTCTCAGAAAATCATTTCTCAAAATTTAACTTGTGAACTCGCAATAGTAAAATCTCAAAAAATTAACTCTCAAACGGACATGCACCCGGGAGCAACTCTCGAGATTTTACTAGCGAAAGAACTCTCCAATGGATACGCACCTTTAGAGCTCTATTTTAAATTCTTTCCAAAAGATTTAAATCATTCTTAGAATCTCCTGTTATGATGTGAAAGTTATATTCAAGTTTTGAACGAATACTTAGGATTTTAATTTAGATTACAGATCAGAAGTGGAGAAGAATTGCTTTCAAACCTAATCACTTAGCATAATTTTTGGTAACATCGACTATGTGATCATTCAACTAAAGGTGATATGTGATTCAGATCCCGATAACTGAATACTGTTTAGTTGCCTCAATGCAAGTGCAAGTATAGAAGACAGAATTCATATTTTAAGCAATAAATTCTACACGGTTTCTTATTCCCCATTGTAAAATGATGACGGCGATGTATGAACTTATCACACGCCGACGACGTAGTAGGGAGCTCATAATTCTGAAAACGAATATGAAAAAACTGAGAGTACTGTCGTTAATAAAATTATTTAGGCCCGTTTGCTCATACGAATTATAAATACTTAATCAACTTAAAGCGCTTTTGGGCTACTTATTCCTCAGCGTAAACTGTCACCTACGTGCTTAAGTAGATTCTTAAGTTGTGTTTCAACAAACGGAATAGAAAGTTCCAGAGAAGAGATCACTAATGAAACTGAGGAAGAATGTAGGTGACAAAACAAAGCCCTCATGCACACCAGCATTTATTTTGTGGATTTTGGACTTGGACGCTTTCCAAAATGACTTACATATATTGAAAACGATCGGAAATAATGAGAATAAAAAATCCAAAGATGTCAAACTATAAGAAATATTCAGTGCAAAAATTGTCTAAAGATTGATTCAACTTTTCAGTGAAATATGCCTTCAAATTACTAACAAAGACTTATTGTTGTAATTAGCAAGCTTATCTTCTTCAATATATTTCTTAAGATGTTCCGGTTAATCAGCATTTCCATAACAAGACTGGTTGTACTAGCTGGGGCTGCTTATTTCATCTGCTCAAGAAACGTCTTAAAGATAGAAAAGCTTGCTTTCCAACGTAAAACATTTCTGCAAAAAAAAAAAAACAAGCTCACAATACAAAAAACCTGTGGATATTCCGAACCTTTTTCCACACATCTTGTAAACTGATCGATATTATGTATTTTAATATTTTCTATTTTTAAATAGTTAAGTATTTTGAAAGGTCATTTTACTCTTCAATCAGTTTAATGTAACAATCACAATCAAAAATCGACATTCGAGTTAAGTGCAATGGATTATAAGGTTGAACGTTCCATTTTTTCTTTGAATCTTTATTTATAAAAAATTTTAATGGCTTACCATTCGAGAAATCCTTCGTCAAACCTCCGAGAAGATTATTTTACCATATAGCGTCAAAATACCTCAATAGAACACCACAAATGTTATTGAAAAAGACATTTTCCCATGCCAAGCTGTCTCAACAACAACACCACTGACCCTTCTCAATTTAGGTATAGAAGAAATACCTCAATGTTAATTTGTGTACTTATCCATGTACATTAATTTGCAATAGACGATTTTATTTCCACGTCATTTGATTAGGGTTAGCTGTCTGAGATTTTCAATTTAAAACCTGATCTATTCCATCAGCCCCATGAATGTCAAATCAGCAAAACACCCATTCAATCAAACTCATGATATCGAACAAAAAAGTTTGCCAGTCTTTGGTGGGGAATTTTTGTCTGTGAAGGGTTGTGAAATACTCCAAAATTTAAAAAAACCCCTTATCTTTAAATTCTATAAGCTAAATGAATGTTAACTACCTCAATGAATTAATTGAATTGTCAAGGTTAATTTTCTTACACACTTAGGTTCTTCTTACACCACCCAACTCTTCGTAATCATCATTACATTATAGGTACATCTGCAATATTGTCAAGACTCACTTCCCTTAAAGATTCTGTTTCGGCAAATTCTATGTTACAAAATAATGCGTCGTCTTGGTCACATTTGGCAGAAATTATTAGGTAGGTAGGTATATATTGTAATTTAATTTTATCTTCTCATAAATATTTCTCAAATCCTTCATAAATCCTGGCTTCTTGAAATTCAAATATAAATTATTTAATTTTTCGACAACAAAAAAAAATACACACACTTTAATGAATTACATCGACCAAGAGTAATAAAATTAATAAATTGATCCAAGATGAAATTAATAACAATGAATAATTGTAATTGGTAGGTATATAGTCCACAAGAGACACTCCTACTATATTAGAGTTATTAACTACTTTACATAAATTCAACATATACATATTTCATCCTTGAAAGCAATTTGCGTTGATAAATATTTTTGTCTTAAATAAAATGAGAATATATCTTAAATTAATTGAATTTACCTACTTAAAAGTCTTTGCAATTATAAATAACGACACTGTATTATAATGACTTGTTTTTTTTTGTCTTTTTGTTTGTGAAATTCTTTTTCTTGTTTTTTTTTTTTTGTTTTACTAAAACATAATTTGCATAAATCTCTTTAGGTTCGAAGAATAATTTCTCGCAAGAATTCACACAAAATAATTCCAATTTACATCGCAGTTTGAATGCCAAAAGCGTATTTAATTCAACAAACCGTGACCTGAATTGAATAATATATACGAGTATATTATACTTCAGGCTTCATTCTGGAAAAAAACATAATATTTTCGGTGTGGTAAGGTTAATTGATACGTGGCGTGGCTATAAGGGGTTGTGTGCCAGTCTTAATAAAGAAGTTGTCAGATTCTACGTCAGAAGGACTTGACTGTTATTTGATTTGCACAATTATTTTACTGTGGATTTTTAATTTGCTTAAATCTGGCAACGTTGCTTGAAAAAAAAAATAAAAGTGGATAGGATAATTTTTGGATAATTTGTTTCGGATGATTTTGTTCAAATTTTGTTGGCATTCAAAAAATAAAACATTTATTGTCTTTAAAAATTTTCCAACATACTTGTATTGCAATATATTATTATAATATTTAAGTGGCAGCACCGGTAACTGCATGTGATGATAACAATGCCATTAATTAAATAAATAGAAATGCATGTTACTTACATTGAATTGAATTGAAAAATTATATTGAATATTTCACGAACGAATGAACTGACAGCACCGGAATATATATAATATAAGAATGTTCTACCATATTCATATACAAAAAAAATCGCAATTCTTTATATAAATTCTCATCTAAAAAAACAATAAAATTTATATTCTACCTCCTTATAACATTACTTTTATAATTGAAAAAAAAATGATTTCAATTAAATTACTTAAGTGGCAGCAATGGTTTCAATCTTAACTCTATTTAGTACTGGGGACTTGAACAAATCCTTAGATTAGTAAGATCAATCTTATTTTATCTTAAATAAAACTTCTTTAAAACCTTACGAAATTATTTGTTTATTTAACTTAAATTACTAAGTGGCAGTTGTGGTTACCACTTAATGTCTTTTTTTGTAATATTTTGATAGGTTTTTGTTAGTAATATCTGCAAACTAATACCTGAACTTCGTTAAGAACTGAAAACAAATTATCGAAATAACTTACTACAAAAAAAGTTAAGTGGTAACACTTGAGTACCATCTTACAATACTCAAATAGAAATTTTTGGAAGAATTTCAGCAAGTATTGACAATAGTTCAATATATATTTAAAAATACTTCAATACATATATTATCTCCCAAAAAATCTTGCTCTTAATACTGAAACTATTCATTCAATATATGATTCAAAAAAAACTTAAGTGGCATCAGTGGTCTATTAATACGGTTTTGATACGAATTTTATAATAATTGCTCAAAGCTTAAAACTCATCACACTAATGTTTGGAAAAGTCTTTTAAATTTATTCAAAAATTCCTCCGAAAATAAAAATAAAATGTTAACACTGGCATTGTATTTATGGTAAAATTAAATTCTTTTGGAAAAGACAACACACTCAAGTGGCATCTCTGACACCTAGAATATGTCTGAATTTGTTTTATTTTGTCCTCTCTATGTCATTATCGTAGCTCCTTTTTGTACTAGCTCTTATATGTTAACAGTATTTATATTTCCACGCACTCTAGAAAGGATCTCAATTTCAACGTGAGACTCTCTATTTTCAAGGACGAATTTTTCTTTATATTTTTTTTTTATTTCTTAAATTTGATGTTGCCACGAGGCTATAACAAAGATACTCGTATCTATAGGAAGGGAATATTTATGAAAAATTTATGCGTACAGATGAAAATGGATGACTGTAAGATTGTCTTGATGGAAGATTTACTTGTTGTTGTTTTTTTTGTTGTTCTCTTTGTTTCACCATTTTGTTTTTATTGTATCAACACATCACATAGATAGGAGGCATAACTTAGTGTTTTTGGTATAAAGGTGCAAAGACGAATGAAAGATGTTTACCTAAATGAAATGAAATCCAGAAGGTTGCTCAAGGCAAATAGAGTGGTTAGAGAGGTTTGTCTTGAGGCTTGGGGGTGGTTGACACGACTGAAAAAAACAGAAGAAAAAAGAAACAAATTTTTATGAAAGTCCTTTTAATAAAAATGCAAACAAAATGTGGCTTTTTAGGAGTTTTTTTTTGTGCAACGACGTTTACTTTAAGAAGGTCCTTGTCGACCTTTGCTGGTATTTCATTTATTTAAAGCGTTAAGGTTTATGGCTGATTTTCAATACCTCACCCTCACCGCCCCGGCCGCTGGCGCTCTGGTGTGCTACCTATCTTGTGTTTCAGGTGATGTCATCGGAAATTTATATGTACGTACAGTACATTGGAGCTTGGTGAAGCATGTAAGTATCAATGTTTAGCTGGTGGAGCTTATGACAGGTCGTAAAATGATGAGATTGACATACTCGTAAATATATAACGAGTGTGTGTACCTACTCGGTGGGAGGCTTTATAAGAAGTTAAGTGCAAGGCAAACCGCATAAAAAATACTTTTTATTCACTGTATAAAATGTGTACTAAAAAAAAAAACGGAAAATTCCGGGGGAAGACATCACCATCATCAACAGCCGCATAACATACATTCGGTTATCTTTTGAGGATATACAGCATCCTTTCTGATGAGGGTTTTATGAGTAATGTAATAAAAAAAGGGCCGTGTTGACTTCGTAAAGTATATATGCTCAGTAGTTGAGACAGGAAATTGTTGGTGGCGTCTGTTGGAGTTTGAGTTGGAGGCCAATGTATCGCACAAAACGCACCGATATATGAGGTGCTTTAACTTAAGAGTAAAATTTCAATTTCCTCGCTCATACAAATCTAGTACTCACGTAGATATATCTTAAGGCTTTTATTGCGTCAGTAAGAATTATTTTACAAGCAAATAAAATTTAGCCGTGTATATAGCTATAACTTAAGAATGACGATACCTATACATACACACATCTACAGGGTGGTGCGATCCAGAACAGTATGGATCAGCGGGACTCGAAATTGAAATGAATTATATTAAATTAAGTAATGCTTTATGACATTGAAAAATGGCGCCCAATAAGCATCAACCCAGTTTAAATATAAAAAAAAAATAATCAACTCTATTACACTAAACGTCGGGGCGAGTAATGATTCGAAAATCATTAATTTGTATTCTGCTGTAATTTCGAAAATAAGCATTTCCCGTCGGTAACAGAAGAAGCTTTCTGGAAAAATCCTTTTGTTTTATTACTATTCCGACATAATTTTTTAAGGCTGTTTGAATAAAAAATTAAAAAAAAAAACAATGTTTTGGTTCGAACAGAGAGTTTGCATGTTTTGTGTTGTACAAAAATGCTACAAATCAGTATTAAGGGTATTTTTAACCAGACTACCCTGTTCCATGTTGTTTTGGGATTGAAATTTTATTACGCACAAAATTTAATTTTAAATTGAATTTTCAATGTATTTGCAATGCATTATCTTGAACTCAAAGGCTAAATAAATTTTATATTAAATTGAAGCCATTAAATAAAGCAGATTCAAAAAGAAATTAATTAAAATGCAGGATTTACTTTCCTAATAAAATTGAAGGATTTTAAGTGGTGAAATATTGAAAACGTGTAATTTATTATTTGCTTTTAGTCAAAGAAAATTTGCTCACCCCATGATATGTTATGAAATTAAAATTCAAGACACAGACCGACAATACTGTAAAAAGACAAGAATTGACTGACCATTATTTTCGGGCGATATTTTGTGGTCTTAGTTAGTTATGGGCATAATGGAATGATTTCAATAATCGCGATATTAGTATTCGAGTGACCAAAATACATAATCGAATAATCACTCGAATTATGAAAAAGTAAGAAAATTGGAATAGTTTTCTCCAATTGTTTACTATTTCCATATTTCGTTTGAATTTAGAAAGCTCACAAAAATAAGTAATGTTAACTACTCCCATGCCAATAGATTTTGAGTATCTTCATATTTAAATAATCTTTCTTTTCCTAAATAAAGAAATAAAATAGTTTAATTCATTTAAAACTAAATCAATTATACAAACATTCGTGATTTTAGTCTTAACTTTCTCTCTAATTTAATGAATTAGTTAATAGAAATAAATATGTAATATGCATAAAAAATACTTATTTAATTCCATAATGCCCACACCTTACTCTATAAAAGCAGGTGAAATTATTCGCTTCTTCCATTTTCATTCGGTCATTCGATAAAACAAAAACTCTCAGATACACTTCCTACCTGTATCTCGACTGATCAGCAACATGTATCAAACTGTATTCGCGTACCGAGTGATTACAATCCATATTTTATAAATAGAAATTGAGAAAATCCATGCATGAGTGATGAGACATCATTCGAATGATTTGAGATAAAGTATCGCGATGTCACGGGATAATGTTAGAATCGATTTCAAACGATTATTCCAATGGAATGCGCTCATCATTAGTCTTATTAGAAAATAGATACTTTATCTCAAACCCAAACGACAACTTGAACTTTAACTCTAAAACTCTAATTGTTAATCTAACTAACTCAAACTCTAACTCTAACTCTGCAACTGCAAATCAAAATCCGACTATCCAACTTCATCATCAAGCTCAACTCCCATTTCAAATCGAATTCTTATTAACTCACTCTCTAAATTGACCCAGAAACTAAAAAGGAGGAATTTAAGAAAAACAATAAAGGAGAAGTATTTTTTTTAATCCTTTTATAAACCCATTTTTTTTCAAGGCTCAATAAATTTTTTATCCAATTTTTTTTATTTGGTTTTAAATGCTTTTTTCTGGGGAAAGATATTGTTTTCTATAGTACATTACATTACATATTATACTACTCCGATGATGTGATAAATATTTTACCCGAAAATTTAAAGTCTGGACCCACTGTGGACCAATAGACTTAAAAGAAGACGATGAAGCAACCAGAGGAATTTCGATTGTAATGATAAACGGTAAAGTTAGTAGGCGGTGTCTAATTTCCCCAAATATTGGCATTGCGGATAACGAACAAACGCAAGCGCAGGAAGGTATAAAGAACAAGAAACTTGCATGCACATACACTATGATATGTCTAGAAATATACGAATGGGAATAAGCAAAACACGGAAATGGGCAGGATGACCAGCTTATCGTACATTATTGTTGACATTGAAATGATAGTCAAACATTCCTCCCTTTCACTCTACGCAGACGATACTAAGTTTTACAAGGTAATTTCTTCTCCTGAAGACTCTTCCCATCTTCAAGAGGATATCGACAATTTTTCAATATGGTGCTCCAAAAACTGCTTGGAGCTTAATATTTCCAAGTGCCAATCAATTACCTTCTCACGTAAACGCATCAAATATCCTCCCCGTCTCTATCTTCTACACAGTCAAACCATTCCCCCCGTTCAGGTGATCCGTGACCTTGGGATTATTTGCGACAATGAGCTGAATTTTCTCAAACATATCGACGATATAATCCTTAAGGCAAATTCAGCACTTGGCTTTGTGAAACGTTGGTCCAAGGAATTTGCTGACCCCTACGTTACCCGATCCCTTTACATATCATTTGTTCGTCCGCTTCTTGAATACGCTTGTCAAGTCTGGTCGCCTTACCAACAAGTGCACATTGCCAGAATTGAGAGCATACAACGCCGCTTCGTTCGATTTGCTCTTCGAGGTCTTAATTGGAATAATCATTTAATATTACCTCCTTATCAAGACAGAATCAAACTTCTCAATCTGAATTCGCTGAAAGATCGAAGAGAAATATTTGACATTCTCTTCATTCACCGAATGTTTTCTGGTTCCATTGATTGCACAGCCCTTATTAATTCCATCTTTCTAAATACTAACCCTCGTAACACTCGTAATCCTCGTCTATTCTATCTTCCCACCCATCGAACCTCTTATGGCTCCAACGAACCCATCTCCCGAATGCTGAGAAGCGTCAATTCTAACGCTTCTTGTTTTGACTTTAGCATCAGTACTCCCTGCCTAAAGCTTCGTCTCCTAAGCCTCCCTACCAGTTAATTTTAGTCTTAGCTATTAAGTTTCTTAGTTTTTAAGTTAGATTAAGAAAATAGCTTGTATTAAGCCAAATAAATGGGGGTTTTTGCCCCCACCAAAATTAAGTGTTTAAATATTTATTTTTGTTTGAAGTGGTTGATTACAAATTTACATAGATCTAAAGAATTTAATTTTGTTAATTCTTGTTGTGATCAATTTCGTCATAAAAACACCTCCTGTTAAATGTTGTATTTCGATTTGTTTTCAAACCCAGAGTAAAACGAATCACCCAGGCGCTTAGCGAAAGCAGAAGGTAGGGATTTTTATGTTTGAACTTTCGTAGAATTTACTCATACATTATTGGTGCCTTACCTATCCCTATCAACCTACACCTACACAAGCTAATATTAATAATGAGCCAAATTTCAATGGCTGCGTGAAAAATATTCAAAGGAGGAGAATAAATATTAGTCAAATACCAGACGATCATGAGCAAGAGCAAGTTGATACCTATGTTACTTTTTCTTTGTTTGGAAAAGTTACTCGACACACTCGTTTCTTAAAAAAAACTGATCAGCAATTGAAAAATGAAGCGAGAGCATAAATTGCATCTCATTCTCACAAACATTCGAAAACTAATGAAATAGAAAACCTAAATAACCAGGGTGACCAGATTGGTCGAAAGAAAATAATTATGAATTCATGTTGTTCAATTAAAATAATTTTTTTTTTGTAGAAAAGTAGAATGTTAATGAAATTAAAAAATATATAAACATAATTTGATATGTTTCTTATAACTACGAGTATTTACATTTATCTTGTTTTTTTTTTGTAATCAAGCCTTCGTTTTCGCTCCATGATTTCGCTCTGTAATAGCGATATCTGATTTGTTGGGTGAGTCTGAAATGAAACAAAAATTTATTTATATGTATAATAGGTATTTATCATCTTTTAAGAAGTCAAGAAAAACAGAACGCATAACTCAGTAGTTATAGATACTTGTGATGAAAGTGGAACTTCTTTGGTGTTTTAAATTGAAATATAAATATGCATAATATTTAGAGCCACTCAGCTATATGTTTCTATAATGATCGATGCTTTGGTCTTGGGTGTTATTTTCTTTAAAATAAATGAAGTATGTAAATATTAAGACAATTGAATTGGGTAAAAATTTAAAAGAAATAAATCGGTTTAGCTATGAGAATTGAATTGCTATTTAAGGATCCCAAATATGTATGTACATACATATGTATATAATCGTAAACTTGTCACAAACTTTCAGAAGAGGGTTATAAAAACGCCACCTTTTAGTTAAATCTAATAACCATCAAAAACCTTACAAAAAATTCGACGACAAAATATACCACCCACTTTCTTATCTCACATGTTACATTGTCATATACCTACCATGTGATGGTACATACACCCATGTATGTATGTACCTAGCAATTTTAAGTTTATAATTCTTACTTTTAAAGTTGACGAAAAATAATCCTAGCATTCATTTTTTTTTCAAACTTAATTCCTATCTTTGTGGATTCAAAGTTTAGAATTAAACCCCTTAAGTGTAGGGAGAGCTCAAAAAATACCTGGCTTACTAAAAAAAAAACAACAGGATACTCGTGTCGTACCCCAATTCAAGAAAGTAAAGACCAAAAACAAAACTGGAACAAACGACGAACAAAGAGCTCGACAAAAAGTGGAAAATTTCAGAAAAAATCAACACAGTAAAAAAGAAAAAGAAAACGGAAAACAAAATAACAGGGGAACAACTTCAACTAGGTGAAGACAAACAACAACAGAAATTCTTAAACACAATATCCTTGAGGGCTATAAGACCCGTCCTCCCTGTCGACACACTCCAGAGACGTAACTTCGGGGGTTAGGTAAAAAAGTAAAAAAAAAAAAAACACCGACAAAAATACAAAACTTTACGAAATAGTACCTAGTCCGATATCAATCGATAAGAGGACGAACATCAGTGGGAGTCTCTCCACAATTAAAGGAACAAATGGGGGGAGGCTTACAGAAAGAAGTTGTACCTGTAGTAGTGGGTGTTGTGTTGTTTTCTTCGTCGGAAATTTCCATGCGCTTTTGTGTGTTTGTTATTTAGTTTGATATCATTTTGATAGACCGACAATGCATATAATTAAATCGTCTTCTTCCTTTCTGTCTATAAGGTAAAACTTCTGCTATTTCTTTCACTTTCCTTCGCTTTTTCGTAAAAGCTTCCTTCGGGTTTGGTTTTTGTTTCTTTTTTGTTTTCCATGAATAATGTATTAACAGGATTTGAAGTCACTGTTGTTGTCTGTTGAATATTCGGTTCCTAAATGAAATAAAGGAGATTGAGGAAAGTATTGAGCGATAACGGTAGCGACGTATTATTGGTGACATGTCTTCAACAGAAATGCGGATATGTCAGTGCCATTAATTTACATACCTACTTCTTACAGGTTGAACACCACAATAAGGATGTAGTTGTACATCGTAATTGTAGCCCGAGGTACTTGTCTAAGTTAAAAGGCACAAGACAATGTACATCGGGGATAGAAGATAGATACCAAATTCTTGAAAAGTGCCAATGATATTTCCTGCATTTATAAATGGAAATACAATTAATAAATATCTTTTGATGTTCGACGGTTTTTAAATCTCAGTGTTCTATTTAGTTAAAATTTCTAAAAGTTGAAAAGTCATAAATAACTTTGAAAAAGTCGAAAGTTATAATTATTATTCAAAAGTTCTGAAAGCAAAAAGTCTTTCTTGTCCAGTGTTTGGGGGAAAAGTTGATTTTCCATCATAATGTTAAATTAAGCGTTAAAAAAATCTATGATTGAATTTGTGTAAGTAGACTACCCCTGACTTTTGTATACAAAACATAGCGTGGGAGTTGTGATCAAAATGGGATTTTTGACACCAACTCATCCTACAAAGAAAAGCGTGGGAATTATCTTCCTTTTTTAGACCAATAACTTATTGGTTAAGTTTATAATTTAATAGCTAGATAAATTTAGAAAGTTTACTAATTTTTTCATTTATTTTTAGAACATTCAAAACTTGAAAATATTGAACAAATTTCATCAAAATCTATTTCTGCATGTTTTCAAATATTTTCATTAGTTGAATCGAATGATTTTTCGATAAACAGACGATTTTTCGAATATCACTGGAAGAGCACTTAAAATCTAACTAATAATTCCCGAAGCTGAAAAAATACATCAGTCAATCATCAATATCTCAATTTCGACCAGTTTCGTTTTAAGTTCTTCTGAGAATAGTCGTCTTCAACCTCAGGTTTTTCTAACTTTTTCCCAATTGGAATTCCAGTAATTTCGAAAATTATGGCCGTAATTTCAATACAAAAGTTCAATAAATGAAGCTAATGTGTTTTAATGGGACTAAATTATCAGGTGTATGATGCTTCATACTACAAAATATTTAAGGTCATACTCGAGTCCAACGCATCAATAGCATTTAGAAAAAAGTCTTTTTTCGTCACGAAAAGCAAAAAAATTAAATATTTTGGAAACCATTATTTTGGTGAAGTAGGTACCTAAGTTGCGTGCAACTAATTGAGTGGAAGAATAAGCAGTTAGCCTATACAAAGACTCGTTTTCAGGTGTGAGGTAAGAAATTAACGTGATAGTGATATGTCTTATTCTGACGAAAATCAAATGTTCGTGTTCATTTCTTTGAAAAGTAGGAGTTAATAGTATAAGGCCAGGATTCACAGGTGAAATAAACGATATACTTAATTGTAAACTATAGAAGCGCACAATTGCCTGAATAAGTGGCAATTAAGTCTGAAATATTGACGTCTTTAATGTTATTTCTTCTAAAGTGCCACTTATTTCCATATTTTCAAAGAAACCCACTATAATGACATCATAATTTATTCAAAAATGGATGAACAATTCATCAATCAAGAGCGAAAAAAGCCATGTATCCGAACCAGTACAGTTACTGTTTACAAACTTTATTGTGCATTTAAATCTTTGTTATACACTGTCGCGGCTTTTGTGATAAGTCTTATTTCAAAAGTATGAATAACATTCAAAGTGCTAGCTAGAAAACTACACCAACTATTACTACCGCCACTCCATATTTTTTTTTTCGAAAGAAGTGGCGCCCAATAGTAATTATAAGAAAAGAGTTAAATTTAGTCACAACTAGGCATTCCAATAGGAGCTTTCTGGAAGGTCATAAGCAAAAGTTGTTATTTAAACTGGTGATCTGCCGTCGTAAAGACTAAAGATTACTCAGTATTATTGATGGATCCCAGGACATGCTGATATACATATCTATATTCAATCGAAATAGCAGAGGAACTTGATCTTAACCAAACCAAATTGCAGTAAGATATAAAAATAGTAGACTATTTGAGTGTTTTCTCAAGCTCTCAAATGACAGGTAGTCAACATCGGATTTTGGCAAATATATAGCCTGATCTTCCTTAGAATACAACATATATTTAGTTATGTTTAGAAGACTTTAGCTATCAATCAATAAGAACCCAGATAAACATGGAGAAAACAGGCTTGAAAAAATAATTTCCAAAAAACTGAGCAATGTTCCCAGTTTGCTACTCAAGTTTGTCCATCATACCTTTCCTAAACTTCCTCTCACTATTATTTTTCTCACCATACTGGAGATCACAATTAATTCATTGGAATCCGGGGGAGTTAATGTGGGTAGAATTTCTTGCTCTATTTATGTCCTACTTAATTTTCTGCAAGTGCTTCAGAAATGGTCATATAAGGTACAACATTCTTATTGGCCGTTTTTTTTTTTGACATGTTGAATAAAATTTCTTTGCAGAATTGCTCAACCGCCCATTGATTTCCAGGAAACAAGGGGAATACTTTAGCCCCATACTTTGTGTTACTGGCCTTTCTCACTCTCTCGATCTTGCAAAACTTTTACAATAGTGCGAAGAATTTTACAGGAATGTGCGACCTATCTTGCACTCCATTGATCTCCGTTGTTTCTTTGTTTATGCAATTTTGGTCACTACTTTTTCGAAGTGAAGAATAAATGCGTTCCACAAATTTGTAAAATTTAATGTCGAACAATAATCTATTAATGAATTTTGTTTTGAAATCGAGTTCTGTAATAAATCAGTAGAGCATTGGATGTAGAATGTCAAGTTGTTAAAATGAAAAAAAAAATAATAATATTAGTATATGTGTAGGTATTGAAGCGACAGAAGTAAAATTCATCAACTAGTTTCAGTCATATGGTAATGTAAACGATTGTGGATCGTATTTATTTTTCATTTCACTTCGCTTGAATTAATAACTAGATGTAATGAATATAAAATTCTTCGTATTGTATCCTTTTAATTAATTTGACATTCATTGCGAATGTCCTTGACCTAGTTTTCAAGAAAAAAAATCAATAAATTCAAATATTTCTGCAAAATTGTTCATATCTATTCAAAGTAGACGTTATTTCTTTTTTTATACATCTGGATATTTTCAGACTTTCTCTTTCATCTTTTTAAATTAATTAATGATTTTTTTTGTCGTTTCAGGTTGAAAACATCTGGTCTGATGGTTTTCCATTAATATTATTAAAACAAGTAAGTTTTTTTTTACTTTTTTTTTGTTCTATAGAATATTTAGATAGATGTGTTTACATTGCAAAATCCCTTTCTGTTCGCAAATATCAATGATAAATAAAGATGACTCAAGAGAAATGTTACTCTGGGAATATCTTACCCTTAAGGTTAAACAAATATACCCTTGTTTGCGGATATAATATAGATTATTTACCGTAAGGTTTAAGTAAATTTTTTGTAGCAAGCTTCGAATGGCAATGGTATAGTAAATGGATTGGATGTAATGGTTGACTGTTAACTTAGGAGGGGCCTTTGTTCGAGACAGCATTCTTACCCATGAGACTTACGGGCAATAAGGACCTTATTGGCTGCCAATCAACTGTTTCAACATAAATTCTTTTCCATTATTTCTTCTTATAGTGCTATTTCCTTTAAAGGATATTGGGTGTAGGTAACTTTGTATCATACTTAAAACAAAAATTTGTTTATTTTCCACAAAAAAAAATGTATCGAACTAATAATTTGGGAAATTAAAAAAAAAAATATATTGTTAACAACTTTTCCACGAAATTTTATTAAATTTGATGTGCCAGAATTTATTGATTACAACATATTTCACGCGCTCGTCAGGTTAGCATTTTATGGTTTAATTATTAGGGGATTGAGTCTTGTCGTCCTTAGATATTAGAATTTATGGCGCACGATTACACATATTGAGGTTAGAATTTATAAAATTTTAGAATAATGGGTTAGAAGTTTCGGCAAAAACTAAGGTTTTCAAACTTCGAAAAAATAACCATTGAACTTTAACACTAAAGTACGAGGCATTGTTTAAGACTTTGGAATAATAAAATCTAAGGTCGAATCCGTTTAGTTCGCAGTCGATGTTAAACATTTGGAAAGACCACTTCTGCAGAATACATAACCGAACTCCGATGTTACGCAGATCGAACAATTGAATATAGGGGAAAAGCGATAATTCAGCCCAAGCGACATTGACGAAGTTAAGATAGCCATATCGAAACTCAAGTCCAATAAAGCTGGTGGAACTGATGATTTAGCCACAGCGCTCTTCAACGCAGAAGGCGATGATTTGGTTAGGAGTATGCACTAACTCATTTGTAAGATATGGTCAGAAGAGAGCATGCATGACGAATGAAATCTGAGCATTGTTTGCCCGATCTTCAGAGGAGACCGTCTGAACTGCGCCAACCACAGAAGTATCAGTCTTCTTAATATTGCCTAAAGCCGTTCGTCAACAATCTGCTAGGTCCATATCAATGTGGCTTTAGGACCCAATATTTACACGGCTCCCGGAAATTACGCCAGAATTTTTTTTGGAAAAAAACCCAAAAAATTCTTTATACAAAATTCTGGCCTTTTTTTCTGACGCTTTTTCCATTTTATGAAATGGAAAAAAATGCCAGAATTTTATTTGAAAAAAAAAACAGAACATTTTGGAAAGATTATCAGAAAACTTTGACTTTTTTTCCAAACAAAATTCTGGCATTTTTTCCATTTCATAAAATGGAAAAACCGTCAGAAAAAAAATCGTGCTTGTGTGAAGTGTTTCTTGCAATTAGGTTCAAGGCGTACAAAAACCTGAGCAACCCCCTTTTTGGCCTAATATAGGATTTGGGGTGGGTACAAGTTTGGGTATATGCAATTTTTTTTTTTTTGGATTTGAAGATTTATTTTTTAAAAAGTTCCAGAATAGTGCATAATTCCTGAGCCAACACCTGAGGCACTATCTTTCACAAGTTCGTTCAATTAATTGCACACCCCGATGGTGTTGACATAATGGTAAGAACACAGCGTGATGTCAATGACGCCTTTGTGATTATTTAACCTTAAATGAGACCAAGACAAAGTATATGCTATCCTATTAAAAAAAGGACATCTGTATGGTTCAGAAGCATGGACTTTATCAAAAGTGGATGAGGGTACTCTAGTGTCTATTCTGCTTTGAATGAAAAATTCTTCCGGTTATTTTTGGTCCCGTGTGCATAAACGGTGAGTGGAGGAGAAGATACAACAGTTAACTATATTGGATGTACAGTGACACCTGTCTAACCAGAAGAGTTAAAATACAACGACTTAGATCGGTTATGTAGAGCTGATAGCAATTAATGATCTGGCCTGGAAAATCTCCGAATCTAACCCGGAAAAACGATGACGTAGAAGAGGTAGATCGAAACTCACGTGGTGTGCGCAAGTTGAAGAGGACCTCAACTAACTTCGCGTGCGAAACTAGAGGAAGCTAGCTAAAAAAGGCTTGGGAGAAGCTGGTTGGTTAAGGCCCAAGTCCACCCCGAACTGGAGCGTTATTATAAGTAAATTAGTAAGAACCCCTTTAGTTACTCGTAGGCTTGAGTTTCTAAAAATTATGGCAGTTAATTTAAAAGATTTTCACATAATGTCAAATCTTTACATTTTGAGTTTTAATTTCCACAGTCCAAAATTAATTTAAGGTCAAATTATTAAGACGTAATTTATGATCCTTGAAGAAGGTGAAAAAAAAAACAACCTATTATTTAAGGTATAAGAGAGAATTGTTTGTGGACATGTTATAATACTTACAAGAGTCGAGTAGCTACATGATTGCTATCAAGAATCCTTGCGTGACATTTATTTTACGGCTTGTAATTTCACAAATCGTTTAAGCGAATTCTTCAGATACATTACTTCTTGTGACCGAAATAGAATCAAAAGCAATAAAAAAAATCAAAACATAGTAAATAGTTTAATTTAATTAATCCATTCACTCGAGAGCTTTATTTTTGTCTTAAATTCGTACCATTTATTCGTTTGTATGCACATTCAAAACAATTTTACCACACGCTAATGTATGTTGAACAAAAACGACCTCCTAATCTAGATAAGTCGATAAATTATTGAATTTCTTCCACATTGCTCTACTACGAATAATTTAGATATAGAATATTGTTGTCCTTTTTATTCCTAGAATCAATTTATGATTTTAATAAGGAAAACAATAATTCCTTTTCAAAAAAAATGTCTCTTGAATTCAAAGGACTTTTAAAAATTAAAAAAAAAATACAAAGAATTATTATCAATTTTTATTTCCCTTAACAAAAATCCCTACAGAAATTTTCCATCCAAAAAAAAGGAACATTTTTATTATAGGACATAATTTGCTTTGCGCTTGGAAAGTTCAAACATTCAAAATCAATTAGCGAATTTCTATAACTAACCTACTTAGGTACTCGTATCTACTACATAAAAAGTTAATTATAAAAAAAAAAAAAAAAAACAAATCAATCGAATTTCCATCAAAATTCAAATTTATGGCGAAACCGCCTCAATAAAGGCTAAGTTATTATTGTGTTCCTGACAACGCACCATGAATTTTGTTAATAAATTAATGAAATACCGATGGTTATCCGTTATTTTTTTTTTTAAGAGGGCCTTACTTTTCTTTGATAAAAAAAAAATAAAAAAAATCGATTAGAATTTGGAAGAATTGGAATAATAGCTTTAGAAGGAGCCATTCAAAGCTCTTTTTTTTGCAAAAGGATACGAATTTATGTGTTATACTCTGATACGGGAGGATATGCTTGAAAGGAATTCGCATTTTGTGAGGGTCTATATGGGAAATAATAATTATTGCTAATTTATTCTTGAGGAATCTTATTAGAGGAAACGAGAATAAATAAACCATGAAAATAAATGGTCCGATTGAGTGATGAGGGTTTGTTTTAGAGGCGTGCTATTTTTTAAATTGACCTCTTATTAGATTGGGATTATTTTTTAAGCACTTTTTATTGGACCCTTTGACGTTACTTTTATGTTTGTGATTAAAACTTTGGAAAAAGTCAATATCAAATGTGAGTGTGAGAACATTCTTCGGGCGATATAATGTAGGATGTCCCCTAATTTGTTTTTTTTTTTTAGCAAATTTGTGTATTGGAAAAAACACAATTGAAATGAGTTATGGTAAATGGCGAGATAGCTGGCTAATAACACGGTTTTACAGATTTTGTTTCAGTGGCAGTCAAACTGCCTGATTTGACACAGTGGGAACGGCTTTGGCTTTAACCTCCTCCTAATGACTTTGTGAAATATAATTTTTACTACAATTATGATGTAAATATGAACAGATTATGTGTACCCGAAATCAATTCAAGAGTAAAACTGGTTTCATCATCAAATGCTGTTCCAAGCAGAGAAACCCGATAGAAACACTCAAATGTTCTACGTAAGGCGCCATCGAAGTTTGGGTTAGATGCCGTGGCACACTTCTCGTTGCCCGGCTACCTTAATCAGTAGAGCATGAGACTTAATCCCAGGAAAATGGTTTTGTGCCACGCGTTGGGCGCCATTGTGAGAAGATAGTATTCCGCAGGGGAGTTCTCAGATACATAAGAATTTACCGTGGCATACTTGTCGTTACCCGTCGAGGTCAGTCAGTAGAGCATGAGAATCTTAAGTTCAGGATACTGCGTTCGCGCCACACGTTGGGCACCATTTTGAGTAGCCAGTATTGCACGGAGGAGTTCACCGGTATAGGGAAAGTGGACGGTTACACTCTTCTTGTTGCTCGGCTTTCTCAGTCAGTAGAGCATGCGACCTTAATCTGAGGATAGTGCGTTTATGCCCTACGTTGGGCGCCAATATTGTGAGGAACTAGTATTTACGGAGAAGTTCTTCGGTACAGGGAAAGAGGGCGTTACACACTTCTCGTTACCCGGCTTGCTCAGTCAATAGAGCATGAAACTTAATCTCAGCATAGAGTAAGTTCGTGCACCACGTTGGGCGCCATTATGAGGAGCTAGTATTCCACGGAGAAACTCTTCGGTACAAGGCAGGAATCAAGCTTAGCCCATCTTCCGAAGAACTATCCCAGGGAATACTAGCTTCTAAAATATCTGAACATGTAACTGGACGATGCTCTTAAGGGACCACACCGTATGTGTCTCTGATTCGGACATAAGGTGTCTTCTAGCTTATTAAGTTGCTGTCGATATTTAAAGGTTGTGATCCGCTTAGGAATATGTCCCTTAACACTACCAGGTATCAAAAAGCCTACTCCAGCGATAATTGAGCCACCTCAATTTGGCTGTTGGCTGTGATTTCTACTAACTTTTCGTTCATCATAAAAATTTGTTAAACTAATCAATAGAATTCATTTGATTGGACAGTTTTGTGCAGGCCCAGTTTGTCATGCTATAAGTACTTGGACTGGCTTCAGCATCTCCGTATTTCATAGATAGTTTTCCCATAATGGCCGACATAATTCTGTAATCTGTCAATGGCGAATGAACTGTTGGGTATATTGAAACTTTTAGAAATTTGCCTCTATAAAAGTTTTCGGAAAATCTAATCCTTATTTCTAAGTTGGATATACATAAAGTTAACTTACATTTTACGACCTACACCCTGATAACACAACAGCAAAGCAATACCTTTTTATACATACATAGACAGGCAGACTAAACTACTACAAAGCTACTACTTACTTGTCAACCTTTATCACAATTAAAAGTCGTTTATTCATATATATTCCGTCCTTGGATCTCGCTTGACAGATCTCAAATTCTATCCGAAAAATCCCCTATTTTTAGTTCAAAATCCATTTACTCGAATATAATGGTCCCTACCTACCTAAATACACATTTCAGTTAAAGAACTCAAATACCAAAGAATTACATTCCTCTAAGGTAATTGCTTTCGCTTTTTTCAATTATATTTTCTGCAGCAGTTGTTACACTTAGTTTTCTTTTTTTTTTTCTTCTTTGGGAACAATTTCGAGTCCTGATTGTGATGAACGTCGACATAGAAGTCTAAGGTACATAGATGCAACTCTTACGTTCCGAAGGTATATGTACTTACATATTTGTATAGGAGTAGGTTGTGCTTGCTTTTAGCAATTTCACAATGAGAAAA
Source organism: Philhelius pedissequus (assembly GCA_910595825.1). Lineage (NCBI taxonomy): Eukaryota > Metazoa > Arthropoda > Insecta > Diptera > Syrphidae > Philhelius > Philhelius pedissequus. The sequence goes on along the minus strand of OU343161.1, from coordinate 242,427,914 downwards.
AAGACAGTTGAATGCAAACTTAAATGGATGGGTTCCTCGCTCGCAGTTTCATTCATTTATTTTTGCATCGTTACAAAAAAGAAAAAAAAAGTTTATAAAATACGAATGTGTATGGAAAATGTACAATCCTTCATGGTGGTGTATTTTTGCTGAAATTACAACTCCTGCCCCAAGACCAAAAGATTCTTCTGCGTAGCTAGGTACATGCAGCTACCTGATTATGTGGGTTGGCATTGGTAACATGGCCTTTGTGATGCCAGAGAAAAATCCTTATACGAGAGAGACATTAGATGTTGAAAACTTTTCCAAATGTTCACCTTGGTTGCTCAAAAAAAAAAAAAAACCAAAACGAACTGAAAAAAATCAACTTTTTAATTTTAACATTTTTCATTAAAGTTTCTCACTATATACTATAACGAGGACGATGACGATAGTAAGTATAAGGATTAAGGAATGTATAGGTATAGGTAGGTAGGTAGATATGGAGGTTGGTATTGGATTTAAAAAAAAAAAAAAAATGCCAAGCATGTAGCTCTTTGATAATTTCAAGTGATTTCAATTAAGTTAAGGGGCACAAGGGCGTTGATTAAATGTAATTTTTACCACTCAGCACAAGAGTAGTTTTGGTTGAGAAGTTTATGCTATGGATACGTAAAAGTGTTCATCTGCAATTGAGTTAACTTGAAAGGTAGTTCATGGGGAAATTGATATTTCTTTAATTTTTTTTTTTTTTTGCTATGAAACTTTTTGAAGAGTTATTATTTTTAAATACTACTTTGTACTTTGGGTAAAGTGGGAATCAGGAAAAAAGTAGAAAATTTCGTAGTTTCTGTCACTGGCCCTGTTAGGTTGAACTGTTCCTACACTTTTCGAGCCGGCACTGTTATATACATATAAGCAGACGATAAAATACCCTCAAGCACAACAGTAGAAAAATTTTCGAACTTCTTTGTTTCTGGCGCTTGTTCATTTTGCTTTAGAAGATTCATTTCTCTTGGTCTATTAATTAGTTCATGTGAAACATTGACGGATAGAAATAGTTTTTATGTTCCAGAGCAAAACGAAAAACATTTTCAATGGTAAAACTGGATTTGATTGGAAACTTTTCAAAGCTCTATAGATGTCAACTTTAAGATCCAAAAAAAACAACAAAGTCCACTTTTGTTCACCAGCTTCACATATCGTTAGTACCTGCATGTAAAGGGTAAATTTTTTATAACATGAAACTATGGAACCTAGACAATAGAGTTCAGACGAAAACGAAAATTGCATTCCTATATAGCGCGAGCTATAGAAATTCCATTTCAAAGCAAACACAAACTTTTTGACAAATTTTAAACTTTCATGTACCTATACGACTGCAGCTGCCACAATTCTCTTGAAACCCCATGTGAAATAAAAAAAAAGAGCATTGACCAAGTGGGGGGTCTCTTTGAGTGTGTGGATAGTTTTGAAAATATTACATATTCAATATGAATGACTTACTGACTTTTATTGACAAGTGATATAAATTGAATTTATTCAAAAAGATTAAAGATTGAATATTCGATTCTTTTCACTGATGAACCTTCGTATATTGTACACTCGCGAACAAATAAGAATCAAACAAGTTCAGCCTTACGGTTTCTGGATTTATATTAGAAGAATATTATATATCAGTATAGCATCATAATTATTTGGATTTTCTAAACCGAATTAACATTCTTATATCTGGAATGTAAAATTTGTAACTTTTGGACCGCGTAGGTACTGTTTATTAAGAAAACTAATAACAATTTTCTGCCTGGCAACTAAATATATATACCCTAAGCAGATCAAAGGAGTTGTATGAGCGGGACTAAATGAAAGGCAGTGAACCCTTCTAATCTCGAAGAGAGCCAAGCTCTTTCCAAATAACTTTGCAGCTTCGATAAACCTTACGAAGGTCAGGTTAGCTTCGATAAGGCTTTACCGAAACCTTATAGAAACTGATTTATTAGTATAGTTGCCTTCTCCGAAAATCTATTTTATTTTTTAATTTTAATTCAAAATAAAGTTGTATTAATATATGTATATATTATACCCTCTGTGAGAGAATTTCTTAAGCTCCAAAAATAAAAGTTTAACGATCTCGGTAACGGCATTATTGTAGGTACGTGGTCCAAATATTGTTCAGTAAAAATTTGCAAATGCTTTTGACGGGGTGTCGGACGTAGAACAGTTTGTTTTTATTTCAAAAACAACATTTTTTTTAGTCTATATCATTTATTTTAACACTAAAAATGTTAATACCAACATTTCGTTTAGAAAATTTTTAAATAATTTGTTTATATAAAAAATAATTGAGATACATATAGTACTGTGACGAAAAAATTATCAAGTACTTGCGACGCAGTCGTGAATTTTAATAATTAGATTATTATCATTATCATATATCATATACCATTCAAATCTTGGACTTTTCTGGTAAATTTTCCAAAAAAAAATTTTTGTGTTACATAAATTGTCCCAGAAATTATGAACGGTAACAAAAGAAAAATTAGTCAAATCGGTCCATCCGCTCTCAAGTGATGGAGTGGTATACATACGAAAAAATTCAGAATGCAGAATTTTCACAAAAAAAACTATGACTCAATGCAATTGATAATCTAGGAGGATTAATTTTTCGTTTTCGAAAAATTGTGTCTCAAAATTTTTTGAGATACGCGTAAAAATTATTTTGATATTGAGAAAAAGTATGCACTTTTTACTCCGTTGTTATGCTTAGGCCCAGTCTTCCAGTGTGAGATTAAAGTTAAACCCGAGTTAACTCACCAAATATTTTGGGTTAACCTTGGATTAACTGAACAAAATCGGTGGAATTTTTGTCATGTACGTTTTTAGGCCTTTCTGCATTCAGACCTCTCAAAAATATTACTTGGTGAGTTAGTTGTAGATCATTTAATTTGCAAAATTAGCTAACTCTGGCTTTACCCACCACTGAAAAATTCAGCCTGAGAGTATGGTCAGTTGCCAGGCAGGTGTCAACACATATAGTATTTTGTTTATATAAAAGTCTGACTCGTGTTGTAGGTTCCAATAATTTCAACCCTTTTTTGGGATTTAAGTACGTCGCGTTGCAACAATAATATATTCTTTCAAAAAAAATCATAATTTTACTGAAGAATTTTGGATTCACAGAATTCTATAGACCTATCCTACTCGGGACAAAAAATACAGATGGCGTGGCCCCGTTACTCCAATGTCTACAACCGCTTTTAATCATACAATCACAAAATTTATAGAGATACAAATTCGCTGGTCAGTGTTCGTTATCGTTGTTTATTCAATTTCCAGACTTCAAAAGATTCTGGGCCATTGGCTTTTATTTTTTTTTTCGAAAATGAAAAGATTCTTACTCAAACCTAGGCCAAGAAATTAAATTTTTTTTAAACTGTGCACAGTTTCATCGAACACAAAACTAAAAACAAAAAAAAAAACTTAATCAAATTTATTTTCTTTGTCGATGAACTTACTTTTCCATGAATCAATCTTGATTTGAGGAGCTGAAAAAAAGCGGATTGGCCTCATTAATTTTTTCGACGAGATATTTGCTTTTCTGTTTGAAAAGGAATTTTTTTTTTTCATTCTATTGAAAATTCTTTGGAAAAATTATAAATATAAAACTTTAACAGCCCAAATACACAATAAAACGTCATTCTGTCTTCCCATCTCCTTATTTCTATTCAAATGTTATTTTATTTGTTTCAATTGAATCACACTTCAGCGGTTTGATTTTTGAGAACACGTGCTATAATTTCATTCAATAATGATAATGAATCCTTCGTCATTGTTGGAATTTATAAATAAAATGCTTCTCATCAGTATTCCCTCAAAATAAACAACAAAAAATACCCACACACAGAAAAACAACACAGGTATACCTTACCCTAAATACGTTCAAACCATTTGCATTCTAACAAAGTAAATAACCAAAGATAAAAAAAATGGCGTTTTTGTTCAAATGGAACATAAACAAATAAAATATCCCTCAACTTCTTTTCCAATCAAATTCAAATTGTTTAAAGCCCGCCATCAGCCGCTAAAGCGGATAACTCGATTTGTGTACTGGAATTCATTCCGTTCTGTTTCCTGTGCACCTAGGCGAAGGAAGATAATAGCAAAACAACACAATTTTTTTTCTACTCGAACAATAAATTGAATGAATGAATAGTGTTAACTTACACTGCTCATCAGTCAAATAGGGACAAGCTCAACTGGAGTACCTACCCTAAACTTATAAAAGACACAGGGTGGAAATAGGATTCGTGAAGTTTGGTTAAAAAAAAATCTCTGAATTGGACTCGATATTAGTAAATGTCTGTCTACATTTCTAATCATATACCTTTTCGATGGAAGCGCAGTGTACGCATGTAAATCAACCCTTAGATAAATGTCTCTCCAATAATATATCGCAACCCACAACAACATTCCAATACACCTATTGGTTGGTAGCCCCAATGAATTGAAAATCCGCAGACAAAGCTCTCACTCGTGTCAAAGGATTAATTGTCGACTACTGTCACAAATAATTAGTGTCAACTCCACTTTACTATATATATCTAGTTATATTGTTAAGGTTTCACAGAAAAATATGTAAAGTGGCAAATAATGGTTACAACAGAATGAAAGTGCAAGTTGAAAAAATAAAACAAATAGATTGAAAACACGTATACGATAGGTATCTATTAGTTCAAGGGATTGCAACAGATAGAAAGGAAGGAAGAGTTCGTGTACTACCAACCAAATGACTTTGCATCAGGAAGATTAACGAGTATGCGATGGTGAAGAAGACACAATAAATGGCTTATCTTGGAATAGTAATGGATTATGTCGAACTAGAGTGTAGGTGGATAAAATGAAATTTGTCAGGGTGTTGCGTTCCCCTTTTGAATTGGATTGCAAGTGAAAAATCAATGATCTTTTTTTAATTTGGGAAGTGCTTCTTCTTAAAAGCCATTTTTTAGTCAAATGTGTACCTACAAAAATGTAAGCTTACATAATATATTCTAAATTTAAGACATTTAGTGATATGAGAGACACGACACCAGATATCACTCATGATATAAGTCATTAATTGTGGGTACACGAATGAAATATTTGTTTTAGTAGACGTTTTTTTTTGCTTGGTTAAGGAATAATTGTGGAAAGTATTATTTTTTCACTTGGCAATATACGAAAAACTATTTTGCAATCGTGAAAATTAATTCCCGGCTGTGAGTGACATGTGAGAAAATTTGCTTGTGGATGGAAACTCTTCGCTTGTCTTTTTCTTTTTCCTTCGTTTATTTTTAAATGAAAATTAATCAAGGCAGCGGACTAAAGTTATATTGAAATTTTATTATTGTGAACTTTTTACAAAACTTGGAGTTGGTATTTTCACTGTGAAGTTTTTTACTTTTCACATAGGTTTGAATTTCCCTTCACATATTAGAAACAAAGTATGAGACTTAAAAAAAATTCATACATTTGTTTAGGTAGAATTCTATTGAAATAAAATCAATTTCATGAAATATTTCTCAGATATTTAAAGTTACACGCTGTCAATTTACACAAATATAGCATCCAAAGATTGTGCAAGGTGTTAGTACTTAATTTCATTTAATATAATGAAAATTCATTCCAAAATCAACTTTACATTTTTTTTTCAAATTTATGTTGGGGAGACTTAGTACGGTTGAAACTTTTTTCTTATATTATCCATAGCATTGGGATTCATAAGATGATGGAGTTCTGTGAAATCCAAGATCGTCTTTTTTCCTAGGAAAAAAGACCAAAGTTTTCTGACAATCTTTCCCAAAATTTGTGGCCTTTTTTCCAAAAAAAAATCTGTTGTTTTTCCCATTTCCCAAAATAGAAAAAAAGCCAGAAAAAAATTGGAAAAAAATGCCAGAAAAAATTCGGCCTTGGGTGAAGTATTTTTTGCAATTATGTTCATGGGGTACAAAACCTCGGCGTGTAAGTGCAACCCCCCTGCTTGGTCTCTGGCATAATTTCCAATATTTCTGGCTTATTTTCCAAATAAAATTCTGGCGTTTTTTCCAAAAAAAAAAATTCCGGCGCAATTTCCTCTGGCGTATTTTTCGGGAGCCGGCATATCAATTTGCAACCGTCCCCAACCCAATTAGGGTCAAGTGAAACAAATGGATATAAATAAAAATATTATGTTACATTTTTAATAATTTTTTTTTTCAAATATTGGCGCCCAAATATTGGCGCAGTTTGATCACTTAAAAAGTTTACATTGTTTCAATCGTCATGTGTTTCAACCGTTACCGTACCCAGTTTCCCCTTTTAATTCCCCAAAAACGGAAATACTATAGAAAGCTTAAATTTAAATCTAATATCCTGTTGTGGTTATGTTGTGGAAAGGAAAGAAGGAACATTTTTTTCGCTGAAATGTATTTTATTGTAAAAACTGAAGTAAATGAATTACTTTTTGCGTGTTCTTTTTCCACGCTATGAAAATTCAAGTCGTTTGAACTCGAACGCAATATTATGTCAGAATAATTGATATTCGTGTATGAAATACGTCTTCATATGTTTTTTACAACTATAATTGTACCATTCCATAAATTTAGCTGATACATGCTTCCAAGTAATATAATTCGCAACTCAATCTTCAAAAACGTGACTTTGGCTGTAATCGTTGAACAACATGTAAATTGATGAATTCCGTTGCACTTTGGCCCACCACGCAGTCGATGGATTTGTGTATGTCATTGTTTCACCTGTTTATGTCGTGTCAACATTTTTCGTCGATAAAAGGGGGGTTATAGTGAACACACATTTCCCTGAAGTTTTTCTCCAATTCTAAATGTTCAAAACTTTCCCTCGATATTTATTGGTATCAGGAATAATCTTTCTTAGGGAATTTTGCTGTCATTTCATACGATTTTTTGATCGAGGGAAATTTATTCCGTGGGAGAATCACGATCGCGGGACAATTTTCGAGGGAATAAAATATAACGTTGCAAACGAAATTCCTTGGGAGATTCCCGATGGGGCCCAATATGTTTCGATGATTACCTTACATTGCATTTTATAAGTACTACTCCGTTCCGTAGATAAATCTACAAAGCAGGGACACTGAAGCACTGGCAACGAGACCATTGCCTTAAACATTACAAACATTAATACAACAGAGAGAGACAGAGAAAGGAAGAACACACAACAGAAGAAACGCAACACATGTCAAAAGCATGGGGTTGGTTTCGGACGGTCCCCCATCGAAGTACTAACCACACAAAACGATGCTTGATTTACTGCTTTTTTAATTTTAAGCAAATTATTTTTGTGAATTTAAAATCTGCCAAGCATATGCGTATTTTTATTCAAATTAATTTTTAAATATATATATCTTAAAATGTTGACAAGTCAAATTTAAGACAAAAAAAAACTAATATTTTCCCCGAAAATTTAAAGCCTTGTCCCACTGTGTACCAATAGACTTAAAAGTAGACGATGAAGCAAACAGAAGAATTTGGATATAAATGATAAACGGTAAAGTTTGTAGTAGGCGGTGTCTAATTTCCCCAAATATTCGCATTGCGAATAACGAACAAGGACAAGCACAGGAAAGAAGAAAGAAATGAATAACTTGCATGCACACACACTATGTTATGTGGTGAAATATAGAAAGGGAATAAGCAAAACACGGAAATGGGCAGGATGACCAGCTTATCGTAGATTATTGTAGTTAAGTGTTTAAATATTTATTTTTGTTTGAAATGGATTCCAAATTTACATAGATGTAAAGAATTTAATTTTGTTTATTCTTGTTGTGATCAATTTCGTTCGTCATGCCCTATTAAATTTAATTTTGTATTTCGATTTGTTTTCGAACCCGAAGTAAAACGAATCACCCGCTCATGCGAAGTCAGAAGTTTATGATATTTATGTTTGAACTTTCGTAAAATTTACTCATTCATTGTTGGTGGCTATACCTACCTATCTACCTACTAGGTGTAGCTAATATTAATGAGCCAAATTTCAATGGTTGCGTGTTGCACATGTTCTTATTTTTTTTTTGTGTTAAGAAAAAATTACAAAGAAAGAAAATTTTCTTCCAATAAATATTAGTTAAATACCAGGCGATCATGAGCAACAGCTAGCTGATGCCTATGTTACTTTTTCTTTGTTTGTAAAAATAACTCGACACACTCGTTTCTTTAAAAAAAACCGATCAGCAACCGAAAAATGAAGCGAGAGCATAAAATGCATCTCATTCTCACAAACAGCAGAAAAGTAATGAAATAGAAAACAAAAATAACTAAGGTGACCAGATTGGTCGAGAGAAAATAATTCAGGATTCATGAAAATTAAAATTTATTTATTTTTTTGTAGAAAATTAAAATGTTAATGAAATTAAAAAAAAATATAATCATAATTTGATATGTTTCTTATAACTATTTATATTTATCTTTTTGTTTTTTTTTTTTGTAATTGGGCCTTCGTTTTCGCTCCATTATTTCACTCTGTAACAGCAATATCTGATTAGTTGGGTAAATCTGAAATCACACAAAAATTTATTTATACAGTATAATAGGTATTTATTATTTTATGGAAATTAAAAAAAAACCCAACTCAGTAATTATAGGTACTTGTGGTGGAAGTGGAACTGCTTTGCCGTTTTAAATTGAAATTGAAATACATGTATAATATTTAAAGAGTGGGATGTAAGGAAATTCTCTTTCTTCTGAGTTTTTGGAACTATTAACTGTAACTATTCTACTATTAGGTTTAATGTGATCGCAGTTATATATAATTCGGTGCGACACAAAAAAACTTAAGTTGCTCGAATAGACGCATGTGTCCGCCTCTCTCATATAAGTCCATGGTAGTCACTTTAAGATGATTTGGAATGAAATAGTGATGTATTTCCAAATTCGAAACTCGTATAGCTAAATTGTACCTACATTGTGACTGAGTTGAAAATATTGCAGCTTTTGAATCGTTCTGAATTTTGACTCCAATATTCCTGGTTGTGAAATAAATTGACCTGAATACATTGAATTTACGTTTGTTTTCTTATTATTACAAGTGGGAACACTGAAATCTAAATTACCTACATATATTAATGTGGGAACAATAAGAATCAAATTCTATATGGCAGTTGAAAGGATTTTAGTTAGGATTTGTATCCAATTCCACCCGGAGCGTACAAATATTACAAATAACCTGATTGTTTGGTCACGACTTGAATGATCTTATGTTTTGGGCAGATGCACATATTTGAACCAGAACTTTCTTAAATGAAAACACAATTTATTAAAGTAATATTTTAAGCGGGTATGTTTTATTTCCTATAACTCAAAATACTAATGTGTTCTTGTTGTTGTAGTTGCTTTTATTTTTTACTCGTACGAAAAATCTTTAAAAATAACCATTATTTATCTCGTGTTATCTAACAACAAACGAGCCAGAAGCCCATAAAAAGGACCTTGAACTTTGCCTTTCAAGTAATAAATTATCTTCGGCTAAATTATATGAAAAAAGCTTTTTTTTGTGTTTAACCCGATATGGTTAATCCATCCCAGAATAATAAGTCAGTATGATACAAGAATGCGGGCATTTATTGGCAGTGAGGTAATCGAAAAACGTCTGGTTATCGTTTTCGGTGTTGGCAGATTATTTAATATTAGTGATGATGAATGCAGGCAAATCATTTAAGTTACTGGGGAATCTTTCGATAAAAAAATACAAATCTTTTCATAACAATAATTGAAAGTAATAGAAAAACAGAAGCGATTGATTTTTTATTCGTTTATTACAAAAAAAAAAAAACGCTGTTTGAAATTTTTTTTTCTCTGAGATATTTTCTGAAGAATACAAATTTCCTGAAATCGTTCCATTTTTTTAGAAAGAAAAAGTATGCAATTACACAAAGACTTGTTAAACTGGTTGTCAGAAAGTAAAATCAATGTACAAAATTCTGCTCTGACATCTTGAATAACTCCGATAACAAAAAGTTCACAGCTGGGCTGGGCTATAAGTGGATATCACTAACTGATTTAATATGGCGAACCATGAAATAATGCTCACACACTCGAAAATCTGGCTATAAAATACTTCATGACAAACTGATACTTTAATAATATTCAACTAACAGCTAAAATTGTTAGGAGTTGATTTAAATTTTATAAAATTGGGGTTCCGCAAGGTTCAGAACTAGGACCAATATTATTTTTTTTTTGCTTGACACAACTTTTAAATAAATCAGCTTTTAATCGCGGGTCGCAATGGCGCAGTGTACATAGTGCTTGACTGCTATCTTAAACTTGTGCGTTCGAGACCTACGCTATGCATTCTTTCCTATACCTCCAATTTTAATTGGATGCCGACCGTGGGTTATAATGAGATAGTAAGGAACTAATTCTCAAATGAACTGTGTCAATACTAATTCTTTCATATCTTTCCTTTCATACTTGTCCTTCTAACTAGTTCCTAGCAATTGAGGTTACATTTAAAAAGACCTTAGATCTTGCATGCAAACAGTTAAAATTATTATAAATATGAGATTTAATAAAAATCGACCCCTTTTCGAAGAAATTAATTTAAACAGACATAATTTTCTATGACAGATGGCATGCTAGAGCAATCCTGTCGTATAGGTTGGTCCACTGCAGGTGCCTTTGCAAAATTGAAAATAAAATTTAAAATGTTTGGTACCGCAATTGTACAAAAGGCAGCCAGTCTCGTTTCAAGATTTAAACCCACTGAATTCAAAAATGGTAATACCACAATTCTATCTATCAAAATCTATCAAAATCGGTGGACTTAAATCTTCAACCGAAGCTGAACCACATTTGTACTGACCCTTAGTGTCATTTAAGTCCCCTAGTCTCCCCTACACATAATTGAAACAAAGCCTTACATTATCGTCTCATTTAATCAAAGATTTTCCCAACTCCTCGCCCTATTTTGATATTTCAAAGCAAAATCAAACTGCATCTTTTCTTATTAAACGACAAAAAAGTTTGTCTATAAATTTTCCATATACACAGTCTATTCTCTGCAGCCTTAATGTCCTTGTAGAAAAAGTTTTCAATTCAAAATCTCTGTGTCGTTTGTTGAATAAATTATTAAACGATATTCACTTTTCATTGTTGAATTTCCTGTTATATAGAAAACGGATAAAACGAATACCAACGGAACTCAACTTGGTCGCTATTAGAACAATAAAATAGCTAAACCCCAACGGAAACCATAAAGAAAAAATCTTTTAATCTACTAATGAACCATGTACTGTACATATATGGTCTTGTTTTTTTGTTTATTATTTAACCTTTTGTGTTTTTTTTTTTAATAATTCCCCATCCACCAAAGCCGTACTCATGCTCACTCCTCACTCACATTCTCATCCTTTCGAGGAATTTAAAATAAACAACGAGACCTAGTTTTTCTAGGTCATGAGAAGGCATAAGCTTTTTTTTTCAAAGAAACACAATGGAATCCTTTTTTGATTTTATTTCTATATCCATATGTTCGTTCCTATATATAGAAATCACTGTGAAGAGTTAAGCACTATATTGCTAGATTTCTACCATATATATGTAGGAGTGAAGGGGGAAAGGTCGAAAATGTTTAAGAATTCACCTCACTGAAGAACAAACAGAGCCGGATTTTAAGAAGTACATACACAATTAAGTGCAGAGGGCGCAAAAATTTAATTTCAAGGATAAATTTTCCTGAGAATGCTTACAGGGGTTGAAAATGTCGCAGTAATTCTTATTTGTCAAAATGTCAAAAATTAACCTACTGGTATGCAACATCTTCAAATTTTCATTCCCGATTTACACATGACTTGACAAAAGGGCCTTAGGCACCAAAATGTTCTTTATACCCTACCTAGCCTGCCTGTACAGAAGAGGAGCAAAAAAGTTAATAGGTACGAGTAATGTCTCATGGCCCCCTTCCCCCCTCCTCTTACCTTATTCGACAGCCTGCTGAAAAGTGAGATGTTTTTGAGGAAAATATTCGGTTAAATGCCAATATAGATTCAGAGGTGTCGTTAGTCGAAAAATAAGGCAGAAATGTATCTCTCGTTTCTCCTTTTTTTCTGTGTATTATTTATTTTTATCTTTTTTTGTTTTTAAGTTTGAGCCATAAATGGCGAGAGAGGAGGCCACTTTTGTTTCCACACGTGCCTTTTATTTGAAATCGATTATTTAGGAAAATTGCTTGCCATTATTTTTTGTGTTGTCCTGGAATTTAACACGTTTTGTACATTTAAGCTTAGGTATGTATAAATATGTACATATAGGTAGATAGCTTTTCTCTTTGGGGGAGGGGTTAATAAAAGATAAAACAGTCCCACCTAAAATTCTATCTTCTTTTCACCTCATATTTAATTAATATCCACATTATGTGGATAAGAAAAAAAATTGGAAATAAATGTTTCAAAATAAATGGTGAGAGCTTTTAAATAAAACATTAAATAGAATAAAGTCAATAGATTATTTTATGCTAGAGGTTTTGAAGGTTGTGAAGGCGACCATTAGTGTGAAATTATGGTCAAATTATAGTTTGCGGTAGTTGGAAATAAACTTAAACAAACTTGACTTTTTCTTTGATTTACCGACAATCGAAATAAATATATACCTAGGTAAGCTTAATGGTTATTATGTGACTCGTAACACACCAGTTTTAAATATATGCACATCAAGGGTCTTATAATTTGTTTCAAACTAATTTCAATTAAATACAGAATTTATTATTTAGCTTCTGTAAAGCTTGTGAAAGATACTGATGAAATTTACCGAAGCTTGAATTTATAGCATATTATTCCACGAACTCTGTTTACAAAACTAGCGGAAATTCTAATTAGTTTCAGAAGATATAGCTTTATAAATGGATAATTTGAAAATTTAAGCGAACTTTTATAGAAGCTTCTTCTTATTAATTTTTATTTTTATTTAAATTTTATTTTAAGAAATTTAATTCCATTATGCGAATCACTTAATTTGACTGTCGAGTAAAATTCCTTAAAAGCACTTAACTTCCTTACGGAAACTAATACACATCTTAAACTTAATTATTAGTTATACAGTTGAAACTGATCTTCTATTTAAGGCTATATCGATTAAAACCAAAACAAATTGTAAAGTTTTTGAAATATGCTATATATATTTTTTTTAATTTAATTTCATCGATTACAAAATCTTAACAAATTTGCAAAGACAAATCAATACGATTGTATTGTAATGCTATTGTCTTTAGATGACATTTAGGAACTAGCTAAGTTTCGACAAATAGCTGCTCTAACACAGTTTCAGCTTTCCCAGAAACGAAATACGAGATTCATGCAAACTCTTTGTTCTATAAAGATTCGCTAAAAAACATGTTTAGTTTTAATATTCATTTGGCCTTTTCATTCAATGAATACGCAGTGTGTGACTTTTTGACCAAAATGAGTTATTGATAGAAGCTTTATAGAGCTTACAGCTTCTCAGTAGTTTCTATAAAATGTGTACGTACATTTTTGTTAGAAATAAAAGTGTGCTCGCAAATTTGACTACAAATTGAACAGCTAAACAATTCGGACAAAATGTAAATTCATATTCATGAAAATTACTTTTTCAATAAAGTTTCGCTAAAAAAAGTATGTTAATCACACAAATATTCCTTTGGACTTTCTATTTATTGATTACAGTATGTGACTTGTTGATCAACATAAACAAGTAGCTGATAGAAACCTTATAGAGCTTACAACTTCTCAAAAGATCTATAAAATGTGTACGCAAATGTTTACGTGAAATAAAAGTGTGCTTGCATCTTTGATTATAAATCAGCAAATCTTATGGAAGCGGAATAAAAATCAGATATATTGAAAACATTATAGTAGCTTTTTAGAGGCTAAGCTAGTATTCATATGCTTAATCTAATACAAACTTAAATGTTGGGCTTATAATTATTTTGTACAAAAAATACATACGTTTCTACTTTTATACAAGAGTGATTAAACTTTCCCGATTCCTTTTAAAATCCCTTCACTCCAACTGTTCGGATTTGGAAAGAAATTGTAGGTAATCTCAGCTCTCAGCCGCTCTTTTTATTCAGGTTGCACTTGGAGAGATTAAGCCTTACAGTGCCTATTGACTATTTTTTTTTCCAATTGCATAAGGAGTACCTTTGTTCCTTTTACACAACATACAACTTTAATTTAATCCCTCAATACCTGATTCCCTAAAAATTACTTGACGTACATATTTCCCATTTTTATCCGAAATAGATACGCAGTTAATCTGAAAATTAGTTAGTTTGTCAGTCAAGCAGTTCTTCTGTTGAATCAGAACCATATTAAATTGAACGATGGATTTGTTGTGACAAACTCGTGTGGCTTCTGGCGAAAATAAAACGCCTCCAACACTCCAACCGCTTTCAAAAGACCTTACAACATATGTACGTGCCTATGTATAGCTTTAATTTTTTTTTTAATTCTGACATGTATGCCAACACAATTATTGTTCGTCAAAATACACATCACCCACATTAACCGCAGCCCTATGTCAAAATCTACTTTTTTCCACTGAAGTGATTGTGACATGTGTACCTACGTACATTATACAGAAATGTTAAATGAAATGAGAGGAATATTTTTATAATTCACTTTAAGTACGCCATTGACAAATGTGTTTTTTTTTTTAACATTACTTCTCACAATTCGTCACAAAATTAAAGGAAAACCTGAGGGGCAAAAGTAACGGAAACAAAAATAAAACAGTCAGAAATATATTATTTTGTTTGGCATCGTAAATTCCATTTCACTGTAAAAGCATTGGAGATGAGTTTTTTTTTGGATTCCTGTTACATAGGGCCAGAGGGCGTTGTTATCGTCATTAATGTCGATAGGTACCTACGTATTGTGGTGGCCGGTGGGTGAATGTAATCGTTAAACGTCAAGTTGTGGTTGAACATTACAATAAACAGCGCGAGAATGACCGACAACGGACGTGGTGTTTGTCCTTTCGGTGTATTCACTGCATAATTTTACGCCCCCATTTTTCAATTCACCCTTCGATATACCCAATTAAATTGGAATTAAGTTAAAAAGAAATAGGTACTTATCAAAAATACAAAAAAGAGAAAAAATATGAAAAAAAATGTCAAAGGAAATTTTAAAGTTGAAAAACCAACACCCTGTTGTGTCCTTCATGGCTTTTTAAAGATATTGAAAAATGTGTTTCTCGTGTCGTTAATTTGAGAAACTCAACGAAGCATAATATCCATCCGCATCCAGATGTTTCTTCGTGGCACAGGCTGTCTGTTTGTTTGTTTGTAACTTTGACAATCTTCTATTTTTTTTAGATTGTCAGAAATACGAGCCGACTATAAAAGTGGCTCATCGTTTTATGTTGCTTGGATTGCTATTTTGTTGTTGTTGTTTCTTTTGAAAAGGGACACGAATATCATAGCGCAAATGATGAGTCCCCCTACTGTGAAAATTGATTATTTCAAGATCTAGCATAACCTCTTTATCATCTCATAAAGTTCACAAGAATTTATTGCCACGCACAAGAAATATGCAAAACTGATACAGAATTCTTAGAATTTTAAAATTGCGAGTTGATATTCGAAACAGGCTCCATTAGAATATGATACGACTTGAATTGCTATACGTTGATATTACTGCTGTAAAGGGAAAAAGCTTGCAGATTTCCATAGTGAACATTAAATTTTCCTCGAAAAATTTTACGTTCTGTGGTAGTGTGTTATTGAGGATGGAAAGTAAAGCTGCTCAAATATCAACTTGCCGATTTGCTTTATCGAACATAATCGAAAAGTCCAATTTTCGATGAATATGATGAATGACTTTCCTGGATGGAGTTTGTGTTGTGTTGGGCTTGTGGGAATTAATTTCTTGCAGTTTATTTGACATTCTCAAAGGAAGAAGTTACATCGAGTGATACCGATGATAACATTGGCGCATTTGACGATTACGTATATATGATTCTGAAAGACCAAACCCACACAGTGATTACCAATAGGGACATATTTCATCCTGGATGGATGTAGTGTGCGTTGGCATTTTACAATTTTGCTTGTTTGTACATTCATAAGTCAGAAAATGTATTCATCGCTACAGATGATTTGTTGGCTCACTTTGATTCTTCAAATCCATAACGTTCAATTTTGAAATTCCTACTTAATAACTTAAAGCAAATTTGACAAACGTGTATTAAACAATATGGCCGCTCTAACCCAACAAGTTTTGATTATCATTTTTATTTTGTGTTTACTTTATGTCAACTTAGCTTCATTGTCTTAAAAATTCCCAGACGAGAAGACAGCAATCCCTGCTGAAACGTCGGGTCGGAAAAGTAAATGGAATAACCTTGTTTCATTTCATACCAAGTGACCAAAAAAGTCGAAGAAGAACTAGATTCTTCATAGTCATCAACATAACCTTAATTTATTCACCGTTGCGTTGGATATGTTTTTTTTCAATTTTTTCCTAACCCTGCGCCTCCACAAGCAATTTTTATTTTCGTTTTTATTTCAGCAATTACACGTCATGTAAAGGTGGAAAGCACATAAATGTCAGTCAGTCAAATTATTTCTTCATTTATTTCCACAGAGATGGTAAGAAATAAATGCTAAAATCAATTTTATAAAACAATTTATTTATTTCGTGAAATGTGTGGTCTGCATTGAAAATTTCTATTTCATGTTCGAATTTCTGAAAGAAATTATTGCTTGTGGAGGCGCAGGGTAAGATCTTACACAATATTATTTTTTCGGTAGTTCCAAGGCTTGAAGACTCAATGAAAAGACGATAACATCGTTAGCAAATAGCTTACCGACAATATTGAGAAAGAATATTTTATATGCTAACGTTAACGCTTCTGTAGCTTTAATAGCTCTTTTGGGTCAGATAGATTACATTGAACTTCCAATTTTGGATCATACTATATCTTTTGACCTTATTCTTCAAGTTTCTGCGATTGTGGCTTCTCCTCTTTCATCCTATGAGTTCCAGCTAAGAAATATCGACTGCATGTCGACAAAAGTGCTCATATCATTGCTTTACTCTATCGTAGTTTCCTTCTGAAACATTTCTTGCATCTTTTTAACGTCATTGAGATCTTGATCAGTCAAATTTATTCTAATATTACAATATGTCTACATAAAATTCTTCTTCACGGCTCACTAGGCTTCTATTTTTGGCATTCTTGGTTATATTCGGAGTTGAACATTTGGTTTCTCAGAATCGGAAGTAGATGAGAAAAAAATTGCATTTTATATTGAACAGAGCTTTTAACGGCTGCCTCACTTTATGGGCAGTTTTCATCATGTTTGTTAAATAAAGATGCCTCCTCTACGAACATTTTAGCTTCCATAAGGTTTCGCTAAAGTTTACCGAAGCTAAAATGACTTACCGAAGCCTAATCGAAGCTAAAATGTTATAGTTGGATTGATCTATTGATACAAGTATTTCAGGTTTGCCTTTTTGGTTGCCAAATTGCGGATTTCGAGAGAGATAATTGATGTGGTAGCAGACTTAGGTACTCTATCACCTACCACCACATTTCCATTACAATATTGAAAAGTAAATCGGCTAAAAGTATCATAATGGCATGTTCGGGATATTGCTCGTAATTTCTTGCAGGCAGCAAGTAAAAACATTTCGTTTCTGCAACAAACGAAAAACTGATACTCTAAATCTTAGTTCATTGCTATACCAAAAGAGTCCAGAGATTTCCCCCCTAATTTTCGACTGGGAGTTTCTAACGAACTATGCTGGACAAGTGCAGATAGTGAAGGTGATAAATTGTTTCTAACAGATAAACTGCATCCATTATAAATGCAAATATGAAGCAACTCATTTATCATTTTATTACTTTGGAGCTCTGCAGAATCCAACTTATTTATTTAAAAAAAACTCACGCCGGACCTAGTTTTTCATCTAACTGGTTATTTCTTCTAAAAAAAATACACAAACATCCAACAATCCATTCAAAATCCTTAAAATCCATGTCCTTGGTTTGAAATTGGAATATTAAATCTGCTGGAAAGAATCCAACAAAATGACCAGCTGTGATGGTGAAAAAGAGTGTTGATTTTATCTTTTTAAGAAGTGGCAGAATTTTTGTACTTATGTATGTATATTGTACATACATATATAAGGAATAAGTATAATATTTTATTTTTGTTGGTAGATATACATTCATATAATTATTTCAATTTTCTGACAACTTGAAAGCAAATCTGTGTCAGTCTGGGGAAATTAAACATTAAGGTTGTTATAAATAATATTCCCCTTGGTCTGACTATGGGTTTTAATTTTTGTTTCTTATTCAATGGCCATGACCGATATTAAAATATGCAAAATATAAAAAAGGGTATTTAAGAGAAACCTGTGAAGTGACAGGTCCTTAAATTTAAAAAAAAAATTGGAGACTATAAAATTTTTAGATAGGTAATGAAAAAATCTATAGATATGTATATATTAGAATGGAGTTATCTTTGCGGTGAAGTATACGCACATTTAAAATGAAAAGTGTTTAAATCGTGAAATGTTGGAATTTTCATTCTAAAGCTGAAACAAAATGCATAATCTGCTTGCTTGTTTTTTTGAGAATAAGAAAAACAACAACAAATAAAATAATCGTGGACAAATTCCATTTCACTTAAAATACAAGCATCCTAACAATGGATTCTAATCAAATGCAATATTTAGTTGTGAAATATTTTAAATTTCATGAAAATTTTTTAAACAATTTGTGAAACATTGTGACAAGTACATTTACCTATGTAAGTGAACTAGCTGAAAACTATGAAAATCAGTGCTCTATCTGCTCGACATTTGAGTGAAGTGAATATTGAATGGGTTCCATCATCTGTGTCAAGACATACCTACATATATGTATGTACAAAATAATGTCGATGCGATTGCTTCAACATGCGATTGACATTTCAACGATATTTGTTGTAGAAAGAAACCATTTTACCCAATCGTGTTATTTCACTGGGAAAAATATTTCTTCCCGCACTTTTCTGACGGGTGTTGACATTCTAAGTGTGGATCCTATCTCAGAATTTGCTGAATTATCTCAGACTTGGTTCGTTGAAAATGCAAAAGTATTGTAACATAGAAAATCAATATTACCCGTTAACGTATCTTAAAGTACATATTATTGTTCCAATCAAATATCAGTTTAGAATTTCTAAAATTTGTATAAATAGTTCTGATTGATCATTGGTGTACCTAATGCAGACTTCAAAATACCAAAACATAACCGCGTACTGCACTAAAACCGCATTCTCCTCTCAATTCCAACTACCTATAAGTTTTAAAGTATCTAAAACAGTATTGGATCTAGAACACTTCCTTGTGGTAATCCACTATTTCTTCAAAGTCTGAATACTAATTTCGTGTCTAACGCGTTAAAAGTCTGTTATCTGGCTCGAAGGACCAAATGTAAATGACTAAGTTTTATTTATTTATATTTAAAAATCAACCACTTTCCTTGCTAAAACTCGTTATCATAAATTTTATTAGTCTTGTGACCAAATGTACATTCGATTTGTATAGGTAGTCAAAACATACATTTTTTGACATCTTGTAAAAATACCTCAATGTGTGGACTGTATTCTTCGTTTTGTTTGTTTGTTACATTTTTAAGACTTCTTTACTTGTACTGTCATACACTAGTATGTCTTTAAAACTTTTTAGAGTTTTTAGACAAGACTTGCTTAGTATTTATAAAATGGTTGACTTAAGTTGGCAATGTTTAAAACAAAAAATGGCAATTCCCATCAATTGCAGTTCGCAATGAATTTATTTCGAATTTTCCTCCTAACTCCAATAATTCTATGGTATACGTTCTCTTTCAGCTTTAAGTATGCAAAGGCAATAAGAAATAGAGTGATCGCTCTGCACTAAAGTTCAAAATTTGTAGGCATTTATCATTCCTCATATTGGGCTAATCGGATTATTTATTCTATCTGGCATATCAATTTCTGTGCGGAGCTCAAACAATCATCCACATCCATCATTTCAATCCCAACGACAAATCAAAAACCATTTATCTTTCCGTATTCGTCGCCGACGACGACGTTGTCACAGAATACACACACATACATCCATCGACAAATACACAGATGCCCATAAATACATATTCCTCAATCAAAATATTAAAAGAAAAATAAAGAACACACACGAACAGGAATGAAAATTTGCTTCCAAAATATCTCATCTTTTTCAACGACAAAAAAAAAACAATCGCGCATTTATACATACTGGTATACTTACATATACATACATATACAAAACCCACAATTTGTATTTAGTGATATATGTGTGTATCCTTGATTCATCCCTATACATATAGAAACAGATTGTGGAGCCTGCAGTCGTCAATCAAATTTTAGATATTCCAGAGAGAAAAAGGAAGAAGGCGATAGTGTGCTTCCTGTTCACAGAATAATGATTGTAAAAAAAATGTGTACCAACTACCAACGACAACGAGTCCCAGTTCCAGGTTCCAGTTATTCTCCATCAACTTGTAGGAAATCACAATCACCGAGGGAATAGAAAACAATTTTCATTTCCCATGAATTGAGCTTTATAGTCTAATTTCCTCTTTTTCTACCATCTGTCTCGCTTAGTTCTAGTCGGTCCTCGTACTCGTTATACGTACTCGGTCCTGTGTTGTGATTGTGCAAAAATTCTACGGAGGGACCCTGAACCGAAAAAGAACAATCAAAACCATTATGAGACTTGGCATAGCTTTGATGGCTCACAGAAAAAAACTAGAACACGCTCCTCGGATCTGGGATAAATGCGCTCAACATTCACAAACGAAAAAAATAAACGATTAAACTTTAACGCCAAATGGCCAGAGTTATCCTGCTGCTCCTGGTGGGCATTGGACAAGCGACAGAAAGAGATACACAAGGACTAAGATAAATCAAAATGAGGGCACACCCTGGATAGATATAGCACACCCAACACCGATTGTGGAACTGAGTGCAATTATAATGTTCATAACTATCAGCATGTTTCACAATAATTGTGCACTCTGAAGTGTCCATTTTGTGTAAGAAAAGAAAATAGACGACTAGACTGTATAACAGTGTTGCACATACTTGCTCGAATTGAGGGATACTCCCAACTTGAATTATTAGACAAATTCGCTTGTAAAAGCATAGTCAGTTTAAATTTTAACGAGAAGAGCAAAGACGGTTTTAAATTATTTTATTTCAAACTACTTACAAACTGTGGATTGTAAGTTTGTCAATTTTACAACAAGCGGTACATTTAGCCGTGTTTTAAAATATATTTCTCAAAACTAAGTTCGTTGATTGTCAAATGTAAAACTTTTTCACACTTCTTCAAAGTTAGAAACATCATGAAAAAGTTTGTGGAACGTATTCAGTTTGAATTTCACAGTATAGCTTAAAATCCCGAACGATGAAAATAATTACTTACCGAGTCTTTTGTAAGTTTTTTTTCACAATACCAATACAAGCCGAATTAGATTAAACCATAAAGGACATAAGTTTGTATATGTAAGTTCACTTGACAAACGTAAGGAAGATCATACTTACGGTGGGAAGATTGCAAGTCCTTTCGTACCATCAATTCTTGTTATATTTTTTATTTTTTTTGTTTGTAAATTAAACTGGGATAGAAAACGTTTGTTTGAAAGGATTGCTTATATACAGCCAAACTGTGTCGTCGCCCAGTCTGCATTGTGCTTGTCATCATCACCGTTAGATGATGATGTTTCGTGCGCTTAATAATTCTCGTTATCCACTCTACAAATACAAACAACCTTCATATACTAACAAATGGAACATAGAGCAGAAGCCCAGCTGAAGAGTAGAGTAGGGCATTAACTGAATTTGAATGTACCTAGTAGGTACCTACGTACATATATGTTTTTTTTAGCTTCTAAGCACGCGAGAATTTTGCCTTCTGCTTTCGGTACAAGGACATAGGTAATTGTGACGCATCGCACAGAGGAGCATAAATAAATTCACTGAAAATGAAAACCTATCTCTTAACATGGTTGCCATCAGCGCATATTTTGTTTCTCGTAAATTTAGTTTCAAGCTCCTTACATTTAAAGCCTTTACATTTAAGAGGTCCAATTTTGATAAATCTGGCGTAAGGATCACCCTGAATTTGAGCAATTGACATTGAGGAGGGAACTGGTCGTTTTTTGAAAAAAAAAAAACATGTAACTTCACAAGAAAAAATTACTTTGCGTTAGCTTGCGTAATAACAGAATCCACTATATGTATATATTAATACGTTGCGTGGTGGTTGGTTACGGTTTACCCTCACTTAAACGCAATTAACCAAAGTAAATTCTACATCAATAGAAAGGTAATTTCGAGCAGATGTGCATAATACAGATTTTACGCTCAAACGTTGCGTTCAACGCATTAGGTAAAATGCAGCGAAAATCTGAATTTTCAGTACGCGTTTACCTCATTTAATCGCAACGAGTGAAAAAGTAGGAAAATTAACACAAATAAAATGCACGACTGGATCGCACGTACTTGCTCCTATGTTCGATCACATTATATTAAAAAAAATTCTTAATAAAACGGCTAAATATATTTTTAAAGTTTTTCTCTTTTCTAAAAAAAAAATTGGTATAAATATTTTAAATATTTAATAATATAAATTCAAAAACAAAATTTCAGAAAAAATTGTCCTCCCGTTTTCGTAATATTGAATTTTCAAAAAATCTAAAAAAACTATATTTAAAAAAATTTGAAATGCAATGCTAATTAGAATTTGAAGGAGCTCTTGTATAAAAATTTTGATCGAAATCTGTTGAACCGTTTATGAGAAAGTCGAAAATTAAAAAAATGGTTGCATGTCAGGTACCGTTAATAACAAAAAATTTTTAGCCAAAATGTAGACCATACCCAAAGTAGAACACACACCAATTTTTATCAATATCGTTGGAGCCGTTTTTGAGATAATTAAGAGTAGAAAAATTTTTATGGCAAGTACCGTTATTTTTGGGCCTAAAACAACGATTCAAAAATCTATTTTGGACAATCACCTAAAACGCCTAAGTACCAAGTTTGAACCAAATCGGTTCAGCCGTTTAGGCTGTAGATCGTTCTACAGACAGACAGACGGATTTGTGGGACCCACTTTTTTTTGGTGTTCTCTATGATAGTAATGTCATGTTTGTTTGTTAGAAAAAACATTTTTTTTACGAATACATAACTTGCCTTATAGTACCTATAATCGCAAGTAAAAAATGAAACAAAATGGCCGCCATTTATTGTCAAAATCTACTCATCGCAAAATTTAGCTCGTTGAGATTTATATAACAAATATAAATAAACGTTAAAATTTTGACACGATTTAATTGTTAATATTTGTCCAATTTTTTAAGTAACACCTTCCACTGTCTAACGGTAATTATTATTGTTGCGAAACGGAAAAATATTTATTTATCAAAAAGAAAAGCTTTAAAAGGATGATGATGGTATCGGGGAGCGTTTTTACGCTCTTTGTACGTAGATTTGTAGATTGGCGAATTTAATGTGCGCACATCTTTAAATAATTTTATACACATGTAAGAGCTATCCACATACATATAAGTATGTACGTATGAACATGCATTTTTTATTGTTTTATCTTTTAATCCTTTTTTGTTTTTCATTTACATAAATTATACATACCATTACCAAGTAGTCCTGGTCGGTATGGTGGGAGGATTTAAAGATGGCGTGCAAATTGTAGAGATGGATTCACTGATTCTCTAGGTACCTACCTACCTACGTATATATATCAATTCGTACCGTATAATGAGCTGAGTACTGCAATTATGCAACCCACATATTTAAATGAGCACAAGTAGTAGTGCAAAGCAGAAATCACAAGTGCAAATACAATTTTAAGTGAATAATCACGTAGATGACAGAGAATGCAAAAACAAAAACAAAAATTACATTTCTACATTCCTATGAGAGCCAAATAAAGAGTTAAAAGAATTTCACAAAAAAAAAAAAAAAAACAAACACATACAAATTGCGACAATGCTAAAACTTGGCATATCCTTGATATAGTAGATAGATGAAAAGTAAAATAATTATTTGGGACGAGAATAATTTGCAGTAAAACATGACAAACTGCAAAGTATTGATTTAGTATCTTTTCAAGGTAAAAGTGTATAGAAATGGTAATGTGGGTAGATATGTTTTTTTTATCATTATAAACTGACATTCAAATCGTTTTATGATGGCAAAGGTCATGAGAAATTTTAAAAGGACATACAAATTATATATGAATGTATCTATAGAAGCATTTAAGCATTTTTATGCTAAGCATAACTAAAATTGAAAAGATTTTTTTTTTCATGTGCCTGAGTTATTGCGGTTGGCCGATTTCGATTGGATTTAGTTTTACAATTTTTATGAATAGGAAATTACACATGGAAATGCTAAGCAGGCGGTAAAGGTAATTTAATTTTGCTAAACAAAAAAAAACAAGTCCTCATTAGGTTTCTCAGTGTAGGTAGGTACTCGTTGTAGCTATTAAAATACCATACTGGCTGTTATGTGGTTTTGGGTTCTAGAATATCATTATATTCATCCTGATGGACTGCGAATCTTAGTGATTTTTACTTGTGATATAACGTATTGATTCGTAAAAAAAATCGAAATCGTGATTTTGATCAAATTTGACATTACAATGATAGCGAAGACAAAAAAAAGGATCTTACAATTCTCACATAATGTTTTTTGGGTAAATATACACATACGTTTTTTTTAAGACAAAAAATAACGGTACCTGCCAATCTTATTTTTGTCAAAAGACGACGACTGCAACGATTTTTATTTAAATTTAAAATTGGTATATTTTTTTTGTAAAAAAATTGTTATTTTTGGTAGGTTCCTCTAGTAGTCGAAATTTTTTGCTTTTTGATCTTCCCGAAAACGGTTCATTTGATTTGTTGGAATTATTTATGGAGAAACTCATAAAAAGTTTAAACAATATTGTAAACCATATTTAAATAAAATGCACGACTGTATCGCACGAACTTGCTCTTATGTTCGATCACATCGTATACCAAAGATTTCTATTAAAAATCTAAATATATTTTTAAAGTCGTTTTTTACTTAATTTTTATATATGCAAAATTTCTTTAATTTTTTTTTTTCGAAATATGAGAATCTTAAATATTTAATAATATAAACTTAAAAACAAATGATTAAATCGGCTTAATCAAAGGAAAAATAATTAAAAATTCTGAAATAAATACTAATTTGAGCTAAAAAAAACAGTTCGCCATTCTATTTCTAGGATAAATTTGAATATGAGAAAAAAAAATTTAAAATCTGTGGAAAGGTTTTTGAGAAAAAAAGTTTTTTAAAAACTTTTTGACAATATTTTTCAAAAAACCCAATTTATAGGTATTCAGCAAATACATAAAGCTATAATTTTTGAAACAAAAAATTAATGAGCAGTTTTCAAAATATATTTTTTTTTAAATTATTTTTAAATGCTTTTAAAAATACAAAAAAAAATATTATTTAAAAATATTGGTACGCAGTATAAATTGGGCAACCTAAACCTACATGTTTTTGAAATTTCGATAGAATCGGTTAAGCCATTTATGAGATAGTCGAAAGCAAAAAAAAGCGGTCCTATGAAAAGTATCGTTTGTAGACATTTTTAATTTTTTTTTTCAACCATATGATTAGTCGTACCTAAAACGCTGCACTGATTTTTTTAATCAAAACCATTAGAGCTGTTTCCCAGAAAAATAGGCTTTAACGTAACGGTTATATGGCAGGTACCGTTATTTTTTGAGCTAAAAAAAATTCAATTCCCACACTGTACAATACCTAAAAAACTCAATATTCTAAGTTTGAAGCAATCCACCTGCCCACCTGTTCGGGCTCTAGGTGTGTATACATACATACAGACAGACTGACAGACGGACAGAATTTTTAGATCATCTTGATTGTTATCTCAAAACTTTTTTTTTCGACAAATGCATAACTTGCCTTATAGTGCCTACAATCGCAAGTAAAAATATTTTTTTAAATTGAAAATTATTAATTTTTTCGACCTTGTATTTAGTAGGTTTTTGGCATTAACTTGAACACTTAAAAAATCTATTTTCCTTAAACGAAAAATATCGGTACATTTTAAAATCTTTACATTTTATCGTTTAAAAAAACATTAACAATTTTTTTAAAGGGCTCCAAGAATTTTGATAAAAAGTGTGCGTTCTTAGATAAGTGCAGTTCACCTTCAAATAGAACAATATTTTATTGTGTGTAGATACTTTTTAACGGTAGTTCCCATAGAATCAATATTTTCGACTTTCTCACTTTTGGATAAACCATTTAAAATTGTTTTTTATACAAATGCTCCCTAAAAGCAAAACAATATTACATATTTAAATCTTAAAAAATGTTTTTTTTTCATTAAAAAAAAAATTAAAAACCATTTTTTTTTTTGAAAAATCTATTATTCAAAAACAAGTCACTGATTTTTTTTGAAAATAATTTTTTTTTACATATCTTAATAATTACTTTAAATTGACGTTCCAAATTTTGTTCCTAACATTTTTTTTTCAAAATTGTATGCATACAAAATTATTTTTTTTAAAACCACTCCGATATATTCATATTTGTCCAAGAATTCAAATGGCAATTTTTTCTACAATCCTAATTATCTCGGAAACGGCTCTAAATATTTTGATAAAAAAAAATCTGCACTAATTTAGATATAGCCTAAAAATAATTTGTATTATTAAATGATTAAATACTTAAAATTGTATATAACAAAATTAAGTAAAAAAGACTAAAAATACATATATTGAGCTGTTTCTAATAAAATTCGTGTGTTTAAGATGTAATCGAATATAAGTACGTGCGATGCAGTCGTGCATTTTATTTTATAATAAATGATTTTTGTTTTATCAAAATCGTTAAAGTCATTTTCGAGTAGTATGTATACATTAGTAATTTAATTAGCCTTTTTTTCACAACGATTGCACCGATATTTTTTGGAGAACATACAATTTCCCTTCAGCATTTTTGCTCTAGATCGTGGTGCAAACAGCAGACAAAATCTCTCTCAAAACCTACTGAACTGGAGTCGAGGTGTTTTTTTCTTAGAAAAAATGTTCTCTAATGAATAATAATAAATGCAAAAACACTCAGCACATAAACAACGAAAAAATCAATTTACATAATATTATTTACGGCAAATGTTGGAATTACAAAATGCGTAAAACTGAAAAACAATAGGTGATGATCGAAATACTCGAGGTCCGACTGTATACGAAGCCCAATTTCAAGGGGTTCTTGTTTTATATTTGAGATTTTGTTTTGCTTTTCAAGGAAAATATAAAGTTTGTTCAAACTTTTCTAACAGATGGCTTTTTCCATTATAAATTTCTGCAAACTAATCAATATTTTGTCCCATTAATATTTCCAAGTAAAAATGATGTGAATTAATAATCATATTTGTCCAACTCAAATTTTCCGATTAAGAGGAATGAAATTAATTGGTTCAAAGCTAAAACGAAACAACACTTATGTATTCCATGAATTTTCATTTCTTCAATAAAATAAATATTTTACCACCTTCTTATTTTATCCTTTCAATTCAAAAGTGTGCTTTCATCTGTCTAATAGCTCTATTTCTACTTATATAATTTTTCAATTTTTGTTTCCTTTTTAACATCAGTTTGTTGATGTTTGAAAAATAGTGCTAATTCTTAGTTGTAGATATAAACTAAAGAACAAAAAAAAACCAAAGTAATCCTTTTATAAAGTTTTAACTAGTAACGATTAAAGCTTTTACTTTTGAATTTTCAGTTATCCTTTTTGTTTTTCTGTTCTTTTATTTTTTACTCAGAAGACTGATTTTAATTCCATTTCTTTTTTTTTTCTAAATAGCTATACAAGTCGAGTAGAGTACATAGTTACTGTATAAGTAATGTTGACAAAAATATACATACATATACATATGTATTTACACAGACCCATACCTAAAAGCTCTTGGTTTTCCACAAACAGAGGATATCACTTTAAAAATAAAAAAATTATACTTTTTTCGTATACATCCACTTTTGTGGTTACTTCATATATTCCTCTGCTAAAAAACAATCGCGAGCGGATTTCCTCTAGGCCAGGCTGAGCGCCTAGTATTTTTACTATTTTTAAAGAACTCCATAATGTGTTCATAGGTATAATATACAACACAACGTTTCTCATATTTCTAAGCCTTTGAATGTTAATTTAAACGAGTTGCCTATTAAAAGAAATTAGTTGACAATTTCCTGGCTAATCCGTACAGCTCTGGTGATAATAGCCGTTCGAATCTCTATGAAAACACCTTGCCGATGCGAGCTTTTAAAATTAACGAATGCATTTTAAAGCTTCACCATACTATTTGGAAAGCGTTTTCTGTGAAAATCACCATTTTTTATTTATTGCCAGTTTTGATGTAAAAAGAGACAGCATTAGCCCTATTAATAGAAAACGCTTAGTCCACCTTTAGTCCATGGACTTACAAAACCATGGAATAAGACTTAGACCATGGACTAAAATTTCCTATTAATAAAAAAATCGAACAAAATCTACTAAAATAAGTATCAACTCTACCTCTTTTTATTCTACGTCCCTGTAAATTTTGTTCTTAGATGTCAATTCTTAGTCCATCGCTAGACCACCGTCTTCGATAGTCTAGCAAAGGTAAACGTCAAATAGCAGAAATTGTGTCTTATTAATAGTATTTCGCACTTAGTCCAGGAATGAGTCCTAAACTTTCCCTAGTCCATGTTTATTAATTTGGATGTATATGACCATTTTATTGTTGACATTTTTTGAATTTAGAGAAAATACGAAACACACAGGATGTCTAAGATCATGGCTTGAATTAATGAATTGATTGCTCTTTCTGCTTTTATGAGTCGAAATCATATAGCTCTGGCGGTGTGAATACCAATTCAAAATTTCAAAGGCTTTCCTGTCCTTTGACGGAAATATAATGATGAACCGATTTTGAACGAAATTAAGTAAAAGTCTAAAAAACACTTCAAATTGTAAGTAGAATTTAAAAAGCTCTGAAAAGCTCTTGTAGCGAAATATCCAAATTCAATGTTTAAAAAAAAGAAAAACCAGATGAGAGAAATTGATAACGCCGAATTTTAGATGAAATTTATATCAGAGATTTCTGCAAAGAGCTTACGAAATTTCAAATTGATGATTACACCACCAAAACCAAGACTTTGTCTTGTGAAAGCTCAAAGAAACAACTAATCAATGAACCCAAGCCGGCTGTGAGCTAATATTTGTTTGTATTTTTTCCTCAAATTCACAAATATCAATAAATTATAAAGTCTTACCTTCACTTTTTAACTCATTAGCCCTTGAGTGAAAAATTGACATATCCACAGAAAAAGCTTTTCACCTAGTATGGTGAAGTTTAAAAATTAACTCGTTCAAGTTAATTTTTTGCTGTTATTATATATTGTCATTTCGCTGTAGGATGCAGTTTTAGCGTTTGGCTTGTTGGGAGTTAGGTTAGGCTTTGTAGTTTATAAGACATCATTGACGATGGCGGAGATACCACTCTGGAACCAGAATCTGCCTCAAGGAAACAACTATGTCCACATGTCCAATCTCATAACAAAGGTTGATATTTTTATAAATTCGCTCATGTTCTTGCTTTATTCGTTTCGTTTCGTTACGGTATAAGGCAAACAAAAAAAAAACACCACGAAAAACAGATAAAAACCGACTTGAAAAACACCTTTGCTATTTATGTCCTTACAAAAAAAAAGTATAAAATAATATGAGGAAAGAAGAAATAGATTCCTGTTAAAAAAAAGTGTGGGAGGAAGGTTTCGTTTTTTTTATTTTATATCCCCACTAGAAGCGCAAAGACACAAAAGGATGTTTTTTTTGGTATATAATGACGATGACGACATGCAGGTGAATAGCATGTTGAGTATTCTGGATGCGCTCTTAACAGAAAAAGGGTACTTTTCTCGAACGTGTTTTATTCCCTACCTAACATTTGAGGCAGGACTAAATCGAGAATTTATAGCTGAAGGACAAATTCACATGTTTTAAAATTTTTGGCCGACTTAAACTGTGAAACCCTATGAGACTCGTAAAAAAAAGGACCAAACATGAACCAAGTGTTTAAAGGACATGAAATATAATCTGCTTTACAGTTTACTTGATCCTGATGCAGTAGAGCAAAAATTGGGAACAGACTTATTTTTTTTTTTAATTTGATTCGTTTAGTCTATAAAACAGGACTTGTCCCGCTGCAATAAGTTTGTCACTTTTTCATATTATAGAACTTTGACAACTTTTCAGAAAATTGATGAAAAGGCAAACTTTCATAAATCCCATGATTTTGTTGAATTTGTATCTGAATTTTAAAATTGTATCGCAAAAATCTCGAAATTTTGTTGGAAGAAACAAAAGTTTTCCAATTAATACTTTGAGCGTAGCGCATATGTGTATATACGAGTAGCTCCAACAATAGAGACATCCTGAAAACGTGTTTGCCATTACATTATATGCGAATACCAATTTATGAAATAAAATATTTAATTTTTATATCACACATTATACATTTTGTTGATAGGTATGTAGGTACAAGCTTATAACACATCTGCAGGTGTCATTTAAAATATGCAAAGTGTAATAACGTGCTTGCTGTTTTTTTTTATCTACCTATATCTTTTTTTTAGCATTGGTATTGAAAGGTGTAGGTATAAGTGTGTACCTGTATTATACAACAGAAACTTTGAATATTTTGATGAAGAATTTTAAATGTTATAACTTTTTATGAGAAGGTAGGCTTGCTTACTCATGTATGCATACTCGTCGTAATCACCTGTTCCAGGAAACAATAAAATATACAAATTTCAGGGAATATACATAAATGTGCGTAGATAGTGTAGGTATTGTGTTTTGTATAATTCTGCCGATACATCCTACGATTTATTGGCAATACCTATGGACGTTTTTGTTCATAACATTTTATTCGAAATTTACTATATAATTTATTGGAAATTCATTTTAACAATATTGATTAATAATTCCTTGAAGCTCTATGAATTTATTTCATTTCGTAACGCAAATAATAAAAATGTATTTCTGGGTAAAAAAAATTGAATCCTACAAATTGCAAGAGATAAAAACAAGCATATTATTATTGTCATCCAATTTTTGTTTTTAAATTCGAATTGTTTAGCGGAATAAACTGGAAGAGTTTATTGCCGATATCAGTTCAAATCGCTTAACATTTTATGGGTGGATGCACACCCAAAATCCCAACGATTTTATATAAAGACATTTAGGAGATTTGGTGCCTTGGTTCAACCACGGTTCAAAATTTTAATCCAGCAACTTTGATGGATTACAGGCTTCTGCAGATATTCTAAATCGTTGAAGAAATAGCTGTCCAAGAATTTGTTCCTTATATGTCAAAGTGCTGGAAAATGACATTGGAAATGATAGGTGTCATTATGTTCATCTTCGTCATTGTCAAATGCAGTTGGGTGGAAAATCGTGCGAACAACTTTGAATTGAAATATCTCAAGAACCAGATGTCGCAGATACTTTTTGTCTGCTTAATGGATAGATGTTGAACAGACCTTTCTTTTGATGTATGTATCGATGGGTTTGGGGAACATAGTTGAAAATGTAATTTTTTTTTGCAAGGGGTTAGCCTTGATTTTTTTCTAAAATGTCCAAAAAAGTCAAGTCATGAATTGTACAACAAGTTGTACACAAGTGGAAAGGTCTGTGAAATCCCTTTCAACCACTGGCAGCCGCAGTTTTTTGCGGGGTTTGGTTGCGGAGATATCACCATCCAAAGCAAGGCAAATTTAGTTGGGTGGACATTGCAATCTCTGCATAGTGAATATTCTTACAAGAGTTCGGAGGAAATTCTTGTTTATGTGGGTAATACTTTCTGTTTTTTTCTTTTCAAAGGTGTCGAGTTCGTTCCATCTTTCATTGGTTTTTAAGAGAATCTTCTTTCTAATGTTCTATGGGACATAGAGTGGGATTTTAATGGACGGGTCTATTTGGGTAGTGTCAAATATTGAACCCTTCCTCGCCAGCTCATCAGCTCTCTCGTTGAGCGGCAAATTACTGATGTGACCCGGGATCCAGCAGAGTCTAATGTTGTGTTGTGTGCCAAGAACCTTTAGCTCTTCGCGACAGCTAGTTACCAGCTTTGACTTGATAACTGCGGCAGAAATCGCTCTTATTGCTGCTTGGCTGTCAATGTCGTATCTCCAGCATTAACACGTGTTTAGCAGCATTTTTCACTGCCAAGACATAAGCCTGGAAGATACAACTGTAGGTAATTAGGGAGCCTAGCGGAGCAGGCTGCTGTAAGGTTTTCTGAGAAGAAACCTGCACCAACTCCAGTGTCCATCTTTGAGCTGTGCGTCGTTATAGATAGTTACTGTCGACCCATCAGTATGGACTTCGTTGTTTACCCATACTTGTCTATCGGGGAAACAAGTAGTGTTCTATTAAGAGATATCACTGCAATATATCATTCGAACCAGCCTTCTTTGAAGATACTCTGGCAATTACACAAGTTTCTCAAAGAAATAAATTTGGAGGAAGAATTGTATGTAAGATAAGTAAGTTCATGCAATTCTAGTTTGGAGGTCTTAGTTGGGGACTAGGCTAATAAGTATAGTGATATCATTTCTTTTAAATTCGACCCATATGGCTTGGGTGCCCTTCTGGAGAGTCGAGTTTCAGCACAGATATAATGGTTTCATTTTAGTAGTCTCCCTAAGACTCCCTCCTTTCTTCCGGCATTTGAGCCCGAAAATTCACATAAAGAGGATCTAAAATATTTCAAAACTATTTTAGGAAAACGACTTTTTGAGAATTTAGATTATACCCAGTTACA
Organism: Philhelius pedissequus; assembly: GCA_910595825.1. Classification (NCBI taxonomy): domain Eukaryota; kingdom Metazoa; phylum Arthropoda; class Insecta; order Diptera; family Syrphidae; genus Philhelius; species Philhelius pedissequus. The sequence goes on along the minus strand of OU343161.1, from coordinate 242,394,991 downwards.
ATTTTTTTTAACAAAATCGTTAGAGCCTTTTTCGAGAAAATTATGATGGAAGAAAAATTTGTACGGAAAGCACCGTTATTTTTAGGGCTAAAACAACGATTCAAAAATGTATTTGAGACAATCGACTTGATATAAGTTTGATTAAAATCTCGAGTTCGATTTTTTTCCAAATGCAAAACTTGCCTTATGGTACCTATATCCCAAGTAAGAACTTATGTCATCATTTGGATGTAACATTTAAGAGTATGTTGTAGACAATAATGGGGAATTAGTTCACAACAAAATAAACACCTAATTCCACTCTTTTGGTTTAATGCTGAAAGAATTTTGCACCAATTTCGCTAACAACTAAGTTGGTTGGCTGATCATTTCGTAAAAGAAACCGGCCCTGTCCTGCTCGTTCGACCAAGATTATCACTGCACATCCGAGATAGGCCACAAACATCGGCGAAAGAACAAACGAAAGAGAAAAACCTCTCTCTTGTGTAGTTTTGTTTGAATTTGATTGAATTGGGTCTAAGCATTGATGTTTCCGGAACAACTGATAACACAACTTGGCTAACGTCAACCAATTTCGGACCTGTAAAATCTCTCGTTTTGACAATATGAATGCACATGTTCCTTCGCACGGTTTTGAAATCATGCACTGACCATCAAAATCCAACAAACCTTACAAGTCCTAAAAGCTAAATTTAAAGAAGAAACCACTAACAACCCCACCTTGTAATTTACCTCAGCAAGAGGGCTCTTCAACCAAAAAACTAATGATTCGAAAATTTTGTGAAATACTGACTCACATTCTTTTCCCAAATCATTTTATTGAAAAAAAAAAACTTAATAAAAGTAATGATATTCCAGTTCCTTGAATTCAAAACATGTGTGCAGTACAGTCTGTCATCAATTATGTACATACACTTAACATCGTTTGACAGTAAAGTTCTACGATAATCTCAATCCAAACCACAAGAAAACCTAGGTAGATATTATAGAATCAAAAAACACTTGCTTCGATTTACATCAAGCCTCTTCAAGACTTCAAGTACATATATCCTTTACGCCTATTGGTGCAATTTTTTAACCAAAAATATGCAAAACATGTCCCCAAAATGAATATAATAAAGGAACCTACCTTAAATTCAACTCCATCTATTGTTTCTCACAAAAAAAAAAGAAATATCGAATCCCTTATTTAGTGAGTTTTGACATGAGAGAATTTCGCAGTATCAGCATTTTCAATATTCTAATGGAAGAGGGAACAATTTGCTTAGCATAATTTATTCGCATTTTAATACAAAAAAAAAATGTGGCCCAACTAACTTCTAACACAGAGTAGGTAATCCAAAAGACCTTCAATACTTAGGTATACCCATACTTTCAGTTGAAGATATATTGTAACTTGTATGGCTCTCTACTCTTCTTGATAGGTTTTTTTTACAATTTTATTTAAAAGATGCCAAATTCGCCGTTTAATCTTTTATTAAAAGCTATTTCTTGCCATCGATGCTGCTCAATTACCAGTTTTTTTTTGTTCATCAGAATTGGATAAAATATAAAATTCGCAACACATAATCCATCTTCCAGTGCGAAAATGAAAGTGATATCCTTTCACAAGGACACACAGAGGTAAAAATATCCAATCCAACAGTAATCGTAATAAAGCTAAAAACCATAGAAGCGAATGGTTTTATAAAGAAGGACAAACAAATCAAGAAGATTATAAAAAAAAAAATAGAACGATAAGAGATAATTCTAACCTACCTGTCACATTGCCAAAAGTGCCTCAGGACTTACGACTACGACTTAAGAATGATGGCGATTTCTCTTGACGAATATAATAACGAGACGATAAACAACATTATATTGCAAGAAGAAGACAAGAAGTGACAGATGTGAAATAATGAAATTTGCCTACTCTCCCCACTTTATGTTCTTGTTTCACTCCCACTCCCTCACCCAGCCCATCCTGAATTTAAGAGACATTTGCAGGAGCAATATGCTTTTAATTCATCGGTCAATCCTATAAGAAGCTTGAATTTAATTTACCATAATTACGAGGGATTTTTTTTTGATGAAATTAAATTATGAGCTTCTTTCAAAAAATACGCGAGGATACCAAAAAAAAAAACAATAATTTATGCAAAGTTCGTGCTTTTGTTGGACATCTTGGTCTTTAAAATCGATCTAATAAAAACTTCTTGCTGTTGGAAATAGTCTTTTGTAGATTACTGGTGGAGCTATTTGGGACAGATACGAAATTAAACTGGCATAGGTTATAAGAAATTTGTTAGAGGGTCGTTGCTCTTGAGACACGTTTCATCATTAAACCAATAAACCAGAAAACCCATAATCCTAAGTGGCTAAAATTCCGTAATCCCAAAGTAGTGTTGTCAAAAAAAAGACATAGGCGCCTGTTTAGTGACTTTACATTCCGTAAGGAGTATAGAAAACCCCAAAAGAAAGGAAAGGAATGCTTGGAAATAGCAAAACGGGCAAAACTCTAATCTCATTGCACAATTTTTTCATTTTATATATATAATTTTTTTCGAGATTTTTCGAAACAAATTTCAGAATTCTGGGTTTTCGAGATTGAGGGTTTTTGGATTTTTTGTTTTTGGGGATTTCGAGTTTTCGATATATTTTTATTTTCAAGATTTCGATTTCCGGGATTCTGACATTTCGGTTTGGGCCCAAGCCTCATCAAGAAGCTTTTTCCCCCAGTACGTTTCCATAAAATTCTTCTGATATTCCTTCTCCTTAACATTCTCCAGCCTTTTTCGTCTATGGACCATACCATTATTTATTTGGCTGGGTTGGTGTTTCTGTATAGCTGGTTGGTGTATCCTATCACCAGATGTGATTAGGAGCCACCCAGGGACAACCTTCGACAAGGTCCATACCTTATCCCAAAGAAATAGCGATTGGCAAGACGTCAGCCTTGATGATATCGTTGTCGAGTATTAAAGCGGAGTCCAGAAAATGAAAAAAAAGCGACAAAGCTACAGCTGAAAGTAATAACCTTATCGGAGCTGGACTACTAAATCTATATTTGCCGTTTCCGCTTATGTGTACTTACAAAAGCTCCATTGACATCACTTTGTGGTCTCCCGACAATGTCAATTAGAAAAGAGTACCTTATCAGTATTATATCTTAATTCTACTATTTTTGGACATCGAATATATCACCGAGTTTGATGGATCTGGATATGCACACTATATCCTCATTCTTCATGAACAGACAAGTTTGGAACGGCTCCCAGAAATTACTTAGAATTTTTTTTGGAAAAAACTCCAGAAAATTCTTCATACAACATTCTGGCCTGTTTTCCTAGTAAAATATTCCAAAGATTTCTAATATTTTTTCCAAAAGTTTTGGCGTTTTTTCCATTTCCTAAAATGGAGAAAACTCCAGAAAAAAATTTTTAAAAATCCCGAATAAAATTGAGGCTTGTGTGAAGTGTTTTTTGCACTTATAGGTTCACGACGTACAAAAAGCTCGACGCCTAAGGGGGCTACCCTAACTCTTCTGCTCGGCCCAATATAGGATTTGGGGTGGGTACAAGTTGAACAACTTGGAAGCCTCCCGTACGCGCCTAGCTTTTTAAAATTTATTGCTTACATTTGAAATCTATTTTATGTTTTGAATACAGATTTCACAATGTGTCATATGGCCCCGCCCCGACTGGACGCGCAACCCACCCCCTTCGTCTCATTTGAAAATACCTTTAAATATTTGATGTCCTTTCTTCCAAAACGTTATTTGGAAATTAGGACAGAATATACAAATTTTTTGGCTTAATTTCCATTTTGCTTTCAGGCTCTTTTTCCACACCTATCTGGCATAATTTCCAATATTCCAAGGCTTCAATGATCATCTATTTTCATTAGTATCGATAAAGAATTCCAGAACTCTATTTCAGAACTACTTTTCTTTATTTCGCCAACGTTTGCTTAATTTAGTTGTTGGCTTCCGTCCGAAGTCCCAGCAATGTTTCTAATTCGACTACATTCCCATTGATTGGCTTGAATTCGGGCTTTCCGAATCTCATTCCCACTATGACATCTCTCTATTTCCTCGGTCTAACATGACTTATCGAAACTTTTATCGAAGATGAAATTTTAGTTGAACACACACCTCATGGTAGTTGAGTTCGGAACCACTTTTGGGACTTCTCAAATGTCTTTACTAAACTGTCCAATTATCCAAGGATGAGAATCACCCGAGAATGACGTTACCAGCCTAGGCAGACCACCCACACACGACAACCAATTATTATCGATTCGTTATGATACCACAGTAATCTGATTTTCCAAAGAAGTGTCAAATTTTGTAGCGAGTTGGGTTTTTGGAGTCCGTCATAATAAAATATGGAGGGCGTTCAATACCAAAATATCTTTCACTTTTTGGAATGTTGGCAGGACAATGTGTAACTTAGAAATTTTCACGTTAATTGTCTCCAGAACCTTAGGTTTTAATTGTAGAATAATCTACCTTTTCGTATGCTGTCTTATGGACTATCGGGAATTTATTTGGTCAGTTTTCTTCTAAGTTTAAAAAAAAAGGCTATAAGCCACAATCTCACCACATGTTTCTTTGATTCCTCTTCTACTTACCAAGTCAGCAGTGGTTTTCCATTACGGTGTACATCCCACCAGTTGCATACAAGATACAAAGCACAATAACAATGATAGATCTGCCTATAAATCCTCTTTAAATTAGTCTATACATTGCCCCCGTCGAACCGCCTCCAATTTGCATCGAATGGTTGAACCGTTTTCCACAAGGAGTTTTGTGTTTAATCGAACCATCTCTAGTTCCTGGCAATTTTCTACCCATTCGCGAATGTGACCCAAAAAAGCCATGCTCATTTGCCATGATGGCTCCTGACGTCAAACATTTTCTCTTCGTACAAAACTAATCCATCTGACAATCTTCAAAGGGAACTAACAAAAAAAAAAACAAGGATGATAATAAGGGAAAGTGATACATTACAACCACCTGCTCAAATAAATCACGAACTAAATTCATTCGTTCAGTCATTCGTTTCAACTCAGTGATTTCCTTTTTTCGCTGTGTCTTATGAGTTCGGATGGGTTGGGTTATAAACGGAACCGTTCTGTGGGTACATGGCCGCCCCCATCCAAAATCCAATTGCCTGATTTCCGTGATATCGCAAAATAAAAGGAAGCATCCAACTGTTCGTTCGTATTTCTCCTCATGAGACTCAGAAACGTGTGTACAGAAAGCTATAGCATCCCGAACAAATCGTGCAATGAATTTCTAAAACAAAAATAATAAAAAAAAGAGCATCAAGTGATTAATAAAAATCGGTTGCCATTTATCTAAATATTCACTCACCATACCGCTAGCGTTGCGCGTACACTCGAACCTCAAACAAAACATGTGTGATGTGTTATGTGTGTGCCTGGGGTTGTGGTGATGCGTCTGAACAAGTGAGTCTCTGTGAAGTTATCCCCGCGTGTTTGTAGTGTGAAAACCAAAGCGAATATGAAAAAGAGCACTTTGATGAAAATCCCAGCCCAAATCCAAAGTTAATATTCATAGCTCCCTGCTGGTCTCTGGTTTAGTTTTTTTTTTTTCATTTTGTACAAAAAGAGATGGTGGAGCTGGAGCGCATCATCATCATCAGCGAGCGGAAGCAAACATCATGTATGATACATTAAATTTGATACGTTAGCTTAGTTTTGTACATATCTCGATTCGGATGAACGCATGTGTCTGCTATAATGCCTTATAGCTTATACCATTTCCACATTTATCCCCCTAGGGGTCTGGGGCATTTCAGATGTATCCAATCCACTACAGAGTGCCAAGTTTGACGCAGTCATTCCTGCCATTTGATATTTATATGGGAATGCGTGGGGATTTAGTATATCTGAAATTGAAATAATCTGCTGCTGCTTGTTGATATCTTTTTGGCATTATCTAAAGTGAATGAGTGAAGTTGCGGAGTGATGTTGTATCTGCTGCTGCTGGCTCTGGATCTAAGGCTTTATCTTGAAAACAGATTTAAACGATGTTTTTAAAATGCACACTCGGCTTAACTATGCTAAGCTTCATTGAAATGCGGAATTGTGCTTGGTTGATTTTTTTTTTGTTTTTGCTTCACATCCAACGCAACTGTTTTGTTTGGTTTGGTTTGATAAAGAAAAGATACTTTTCCTGGAAGCTGTTAAAGCCGGCGTTGTTTTAGTTCTTGTAAATGGAATTTCTTGTGAAACAATCGTATTTATTTTATCACTGTAAATTAATGATGAAGTAGATGAAGATACACTCGTGATGGATGGATTTTCATGGAACTTTCACCCACAAAAGACTACTTCGAAACAAAGTTCGCATTCCGTTTCGGATTAAAGTTCACGTTCTTCATCCGGGGACAGATGGAGATACATTATTAACCCCCCGAGCTCCACAAGGTGACTTCGTGATTAACAACGAAACTGGAAAACTTTACATGGACAGTTTTGTTAAACCGCTCGAAGGTCGTCAAGGTGGCTAACCCGGACACCTATTTATAATTTTGAAGTTGACTTATGAGCAAGTATAGTTTCGAGTAAAAAAATTACATTTTACATTTCGATGATGAAACCGAAAAAGTAGTTTTCTCTGAGATGGTCGTTGGAACCGGGTGTACTTCGGAATTGACCCTTTACGGGTAGATGGATTTGGTTAACATTTTTGTACCGGTCATCTTTATGGAATTGGCTAGATGGGAACTTTGGTTTAAGCTCATCTCTTAAATGAGAGATTTCTGTTTATTTTCTCCAACGACTTGAGCGATTTTGATTAAACTTCAAACTTGTAAATTTAATTGAAATTTTAATATTCCTGTATTTTTTCAGATTCTTCTAAAAGAAATATGTACATAATGTTTTGTTTAAAAAATATTCAATGAAATTAAAATGTTTTCTTTTAATTTTCTCCTTAAGAAACGAAATAAAATGAATAAAATGTTGGGACCAATTAAAATATTACTACAGTTATTAGCTAGTTACTTCCCTGTACTCTTTGATGGTGGTGGGGCAGAGGTTTTCAAAATGGAGACATTAAAATTATCCATTATAGAAAATAAGTAATTTTTTTTAATCAAACTTCCACTTTGATAATATTGTAAAACATACATGGTGAAATACTGCATCGATACAATTTTTTTCCTGAGTTTTGAGTGAACATATATCCAACAACAATTTTAAGCCTGGGCTTCCACTATGCTTTCTGGACCTTCAGTCTGTCAAAATACTCGGAACTGGTTCTAGGTCTTCAATGGTAGAATTCTCTTTTCTGGTGTTTGCCTACACTCACTTATAGAATTTTGCGTTAGAACAGGATGTGAACTATAAGTTTACAGAAAAACTAGAAATAATATTCTAGTCCTAACCAGTGATGGCTTCTGGGGTAAGTCGCCGTAAGAAATATTTCGGATTGCTTGAGTTCAATGTCACAACAACTAGTTTACCATTTTCACACTGCTGGCGCTGACTATTCAACTCAGTTAATTTCGGTACAGCAATGACCACCGACCGTCAACAGTGTACTGGATTTTGTATATCTACTTTACTGCAGTGCAAACAATATTTAGACATTAAAAGGTCACTTGGCAAGCTCTCTGTAATAGTGCAATTTATATTTTTAATAATTGTTTCTGTAGAATATTTTATTTATTTTTTTCCAATTGGTGTACCTATACTGCATAATATTCCTCTTTGTGAAAAACATCAAGTTATTTCAGATTTAAAAATAAAATGATTTAAAAATCCACCGTCAATATCCCTTTCTCTTTGGCCTGTCATTTAAAATTGGTCTCTTTAACTTGTTGTACTGATTGACATTTTATTTAAATTTTTTTTTTTGACTTGACTTTTCAGAGGAAATATATATTCTGGAATTGATTAAATAATTTTCAACCTTCCATTAAATGCAATAGCTACGCCGCCGCGCCGATTCATTGGGAAGATGTTTAAAGTCCGGCTTTATAATATTCATATATATAATTTATGATTCTTGGTTCCTTTGGTAATCATTTTTTTTTGTCGTAAATTCATCATTTTAAATAATAATCCGAAAAAATAAAATCAAAAGAAAGCAGATAATACAGTGAATTCTCTCTTGGGCGGAAATTAACATATTTCGTTATGTTGATGACGGGGCCAACTTCAAGCTTAAAGACAAGTCTTACAGCTTTATGACATTGCCTGTTTTTTTTTTCATTGCCTTCCTTAGAGCTATGTCCTATGTGCTCTTTTGAATATGAATTTTATTGTAATGGGAATGTGGGTAGCAATGGCTCAGTCGTGCAGTGGATAAAGTACTTGATTGCTAACTAGGACGTGTGGGTTCGATCCCCACACTAGGCGCATTCTTTTCTATACCCCCAGTTTAATTGGATGCCGCCCATGGGTTAAAATGAGACAGTCAATACCTGGTTCTCAAATCAACTGTGCCAAACTAGTGCCGTGCAATTCAGGTTGTATTTGAAAGACCTTGGGTCTTACAGGCATGTAGTTAAATTTAAAAAAAAAATGCGAATATGGAGATGGAGGAGTTACAACCGCGAATTCTCTGAGTTGTTCCGCGATGTGGATATATTCCAGAAAGTAATCACGAAAATCCAGAGAAGAATTCGTACGATTTATGTATGCATGTCGTTGGGACTGCAATCATTTTTACAACTTTATTTCCCTTCCGGAACTTTAAGATTTTTAGGTGACACTTGGAAAAAAATATAATCGAAACGTCAACATATAATTTGTTGCTTTCCTATCAAGCAATGATCTGCCAAAATCCATTGAAGGATGGCTCCGATTTCAATCGATAAAAAATCCTGTACAAAAATTTAAATTTTATCTTAGAAAATTCGTAATTTTTCCGATTTTATTTTTTGCTTCGGAAAAACTTGATTTTAGATCTTTTGGGTGACATTTTTAAAAAATATTTATCCAAACCTCAAAATTTAGTTCGTTGCGTACCTGTCAAACTATGAGCTGTCAAAATTCATTGAAGCATGGCTTCGATTTCAATGGATTAAAAAACCTCTACAAAATTCAAATTTTGCCACAGAAAATTCGAAATTTTCAGGAATAAGGATGAGACCGAGACGAGACTGCACATTAAAATTTTCACGAGTAAAAGTTTAGACTGAAAGTTTTCGATCTTGGCGAGACCGATACAAGAATAACAAAATTCTAGCTTGGTCTCGTCTCGTTGCCAGCCTTACATCGGGCGAATGGCCCACACGACCACACCCCAACTTCGGGAAATTGAAGACTGATCTTAACGCTTGGAATATGCGTAGACACTCTGGATTGTAAAGGACCAAAAGCTGCCGAATATCGGGCAAAGAAATAAAGTATTGGTCGAATTGGTATTGTGGACTCAATTTAGAAAATTTGTTATTTAAAGCAAAAAGAATGAAAGCTTACAGAAATTATTTTTTGACAGCGGCCCTCTTTATTTCGAAGCAAACAGTTTGACCAAGCACACACGCTTATAATAATTTGCGTTTAAACATTTGCTGTCTGCTTTGGACTTTGAGGAAACATTCCAACTTCCATTTTGGGTATAGATGCACTTTTTTTAGAATTTCGTTTGAAAGACAAAATTTATGTAATTTTTTAAGTTTTTTGATAGTTCATAAGCTACCGGATATGAGAGATTCGACTATTAATCCCAGCTTCAATTAGTAGCCATTAGCAACTGCAAAGTGTTTTATCAAAATTCGTAAAAAAATTATATTTTCGTCATCGGTTTGGCAGTTGAAAGACAGCCGACAACAAAAACAAAAAAAAACATACAAATCTACTTATTTATTTCTGCTCGGTCATTAGTCCGCGAAAAAAGTTATATTACCTAGGTGCATTAAATGTAATTTGTTTTACCATTTCCTACCTCAAAGTCAATAATATTAATGATGTTTATAACGATAATGATTGGTCGATGGTGAATTTTGCTGTTTGCAATATTCAGATATTTATTAAGCTTTATAATGGTCAAACCGCAGCACCTTTCATTCAAATGAACTGGAAAATTACGTTTTGATTTGGTCAATTCCAGCAGCAGCGTGAGCTTGAGTGTGAGTTTATTATATGAAACAATGAACACATCAGCCAGCAGCAGCAGCGTAAAAAGCGACGATGCCAACCTATGTTGAGTGGTATTTTTTTTTTTTTTTTTTTGAAATGAGGTTATAAGGTTTTTGGCATACAGCCATAATTTCTCACACTAAAATTCCACCGCTCCGTATCCCCTATACCTTATACCTACTATTTAAAAGTGACGGTTTCAGTTTTTTTTTGACGTGCACAGGGTAAAAAACATCGAAAACCAACAATAGGGGTGCAATATGTTCAGGAGCAACCACCTTAGCTGGCGACACGACCGAGTGACGAGTGGAGGGTCTAGTTCTAGATGGAATGTGCAAACAAAGTTAGAAAGGGCGACCAAGCAGTTTGTCTAATAAGTTAAGTTGAGTTAAGTTAAGGGTAGTTTATTTACAGTTTAGCACCTTTATTTTCAACTCGTACCCTATAATTGGATATCGTTGAAGAATCAAGCAAGTCATATTATGGCCTCGTTATATATTCAACCTCTAGCTTAGAAAATTCCCACCACTTGAAGTATTTTTCCTTGGGGTAGGTATTGATTTAAAAAAAAATCTAGTGATATGGAATTCATCTAATAATTTACATCTTCAATGTCTAACCCCGTTATAGCTTTAAGCCACAAGAAAAGCTGTGGAGAAGAGACTAACTTTTTACTTGCGATGCATGCAAGTTTTGCATTTGGAAAAAAATTGATCTCGAGATTTTATTCAAACTTGACAATTCGATGAAAGACAAAGCCGAAAAAGTGAGTCTTGCAACCCCGTCTGTCTGTAGGTCCGTCTGCAGCTTAAACGGCTGAAGCGATTTTCTTCAAAATTGGAACTTAAGCGTAAGGTGCCTGGCTCGATTATTTTTTAAAATCTTTTTTTAAAAATAACGATACATGCCAATTAAATTTTTAGGCAAAAATTGTAAATCTCAATTATCTCGAAATCTATTTTAATAAAAAAAAAATCATTCCACCATTAAAGGTATGGTCTATATTTTGGTCAACAATTTTTTTTTTTAATTGAAAAGTTATTAATGACACCTGCCGTTTTTTTCGATCTCATAACCAGCTCAAAGTATTTCGATCAAAATACAAGAGTTCCTTCAAATTCCAAATGATATTGCATATATTTTTTTTTTTGAAAATTCAATATTTCGACAAGGGATGGATGATTTTTCTTTAACTTATGTTGGTAAGTTTAACTTAAAATTACCATACACATTTTTTTTAAACAATTAAGAAATTTTGTGTATCTACTAAAAATTGTGTGCTTACTATGTGATCGAACATAAGAGCAAGTACGATCCAGTCGTGCATCTATTTTTTTATTTTAAAAAAAATTTAAAACAAGCCGTAATACCTACTATGTTATACCTTTTTGAAAAGCTATAAATACTTTTTATTTTATTTTTAAATTAAGTTACTTTAGTTAACAGTTATTTAAAACATTAATTTTTAAACTCAAAGTTTTGAAAATAGAACATTTTTATTTTAAATTAAAAAAAAAAACTTCTAACTAATGTTTATCAAAATTTTACGTAATTAAGTTCTATTTTTGTTTTTTAAATTCAATGCGCTTATTAATTTTTAGTGAAAAATAGAAATTCGGCAGCTCAAATGTTTTGTTCTTTTTGAGAAAGTTAAAAATACCGAAAACTACTTTTTTGTCAGAAAACCCTTTATGATATGATTATTTTCTTGACTTTACCCAACGTACTCGCTCTAGCTATTTCTCACCCCTTATGGGAATCACCCTGTATAATTGACCAAAATCCGAACAAATTATCGCATCCTAATAGTAAACCGATGAACGAGTTAGTAATAGAACAAAAATACCTCCTCCTCACATGTTCTGTACATGCCCTGCTCTATCACAAAAGTCTAAACTCTAAAGGTATCACAAAAGATTAATTTATGGTATGAGTCAGTTTTTTTTACTGGCAGCTACCTCAGCTAATCTAGCGACGTCAACAATGTTGGATAACACAAATTGATATGTGAAATTGTGAACATCGTTTGGACTATTAATTTCTTGAAACAATCTATAGGTTAACCGAGGCAATGAAATAAATGTGTATGATTTTTTCTTTGTTGTTAGCATTATTTTGCAGATAACGGAACTTTTCGGATTTTTGATACATTTCCGAAAATTTTGCAATAACAAAAACATGCTTACAACATGTCAGTGATAGCATATGAAAATAAAAAATAAAAAATCCTAGGACATACAACAGAAATTCCCAACACCTACGTACCACGTGCAAAAATTAAACATTTAAACAAAAGAATTAAAATAATGACTATTATAAATAATTTGCCTTTTTAAAGTTTGTTAAATTTTTAACGCATCATGTCTGGCAACTCTTATACGAGATAGATACAAAGAAATCATGAAGGGAAAGAACATTTTATTTAAAAATGTACCAACATGGACAATTTATTTGAACTCAACAAATTATGAAATATATAAATAAATAATTATTTATTTCTTTATTTATTTTATTTATTTGTTTTTATTTTAACTGTATCGGCCCATAGCCGAAGAAATCGGTGAACCGACTTGATTCAAATTATGTAGAAAGAATTTTTAAGTGATTTTGATTGTTAACCCTTTTAGAATTCTAATCACAAATATTTGCTTTTGAAATTGCATTTTAAGTTGTTGGGAAAAAATTTACACAACGAAAATATATATTTGACGTTTCTTGACAGCCTTGAACCACCACAACTTCAGGTTCTTCAAGTTGATTATTTTTGATTTTTTTTTAAATTCTATATTTGGAAAGGTCAAATTATTTTTTCTCTCTATCACTTTGTAGACATTTTGACAAATTTGTCATTTTCCTAAAATATCAAATATATCTATGAGAGCTCCGATTTCGATGTACGTATATACACTTTGACAGCTTTTCAATTTCATTGCCAAATGTACATGTGATATGTCTGTCCAGTTCCACGATTCGATTTGTTCTCAAGCAAAATCATACAAAAATCTTAGAATGAAATCTGGTATCAATTTTGATATTCTGTCTTCAACATCACCATCATGACGAGTGCTGGATGTTGTGTAGTCTTATGCTAGGTTCTTTGAGTTTTAAGTGGAAGTATGTATACTGGGTATTTGCCATCAGTGTCAGTCAGTGCGTTGATTTTTAGTCTTTTTTTCTATTTTGTTTTTTTTTTGTATCATGTCATCGTTGCCACTGGCAATTTTGATTGACACTGACAGTTTAAGGGAAATTCTCTGGCTCTCGTCCATCGTTTGAGTCGAAATTCAATAGAGGATGCTACTACACAAAGCGATAAAGCACAAGCAAAATCTATTTCAATGAAATTGAATTTTGTGTTTTGAAGCAGAAGATTATGTGTCAAAATTTAGTAAGTCTCAAAAACTCCAACGATATTTCTGCTTTTATTAGAAATGATGACCCACTTTAGCAGTTAAGTGTCAATAATTCAATTTCTAATAAATAACTCTGAATAGCTCAAGCTAATTGACATAAATTTCAATCCATCTAAACAATAATCCCCCTCAAAACTATAGCATAACATCCCATTTTAATAACTCAACTTCCAGCTATCCATGACCAAAAACAAACCAACAAAAAAAAAACCAAAACTTTTATGTCTTCCATATTTTCGTAGGTTTTATTGCTAACATATATTTTTTGATTGTATTGCAAAAGACATTATCCTTTTTGAATGTGCTTTTGACAACACTTTATGACTTTTTGAACACTATATTTAGAGTATTGTGCCATTAAACAACAAGTTATTCAACATATAAATATTATAGAAACTTCTCTAGCTAACCCACCAGCCTACATATGTAATTTTCCATCATATTTTGAAGCCTTTCTATGGCTTGTAAGTATTTTTTGAAGTGTTCGTTTTTTTGGTGTGTATTTGACAGGGACAAACTTGGTGTTGTTGAGGCCTCTAGGCATCAAAGCAAATTGTGGCAATCATAGAATAGTTTGAGTAGTTTTTTTTTGCCGAAATTGGCTAACTAGAATGTATAATTTTGGCAAACTTCGACACATTTTTTTAAAACAATTTTTTTAAGATCACATATAATTAAGTTAATAACAATTAGACCAGTTTATACCAATTAGAGAATTAATTTTTAACCTACATTTACTTTAGCAAAAACTAGGAAGGCACAGAAACTCATCTTTTAGAGAACGAAATTGCATTAATGCTAAATGAAAAGGGGGAGGTGTGGTTGGCTACATCAATTGGTCGAAAATCAAAAAATAAAGATATCCTGCTCTTGTACACTGTTGTATGATAAATAGGACAAAAAGCATTTATGTTTGACATTTGCACCATACAAAGGTAGGCTTATACCAGTCCGGAGTTATTGGAGAGAACTTCACAGTGGAAAGTATAAATTTATAGACCATTTAAACGATTGGGAAATGTTAATATTTTTGCCATGTTATACCAATTGCTAATAATAAAATAGGATTATTAGAATTTTTGCCAAACAATTGGTATTAGGGTTGTAAACTTTAAATAGAAATATTATGAAGGTTTACAGTTTCCATTTATACCAGTAGGGAGTTATCGAAAAGTACGTCAAAATGGTCAAACATAAATTTGTGAATGACTGAAAAAATGCCAGCCAAAAAGCCGTTTTATACCAATTGTTGGCCATACAATATGATTATGGCAATTTGTGAGACACAATTGGTATAAAATTACAGAAAACAGTATATATCCGACATGTATTAAGATAGTTAAATTTGTCTCATAAGAGGTATGGAGCCCGATGACTGTTGCCTTCTAGACCAGTGTAATCCAGAACTGTTGCAAGCTATTTACTTATAAAACATCGAATTTTATTTATTTTTTTTTATATTTTTATGTCTTTTTTTTAAAGAAAGTCAGTAAATGGTAGCTCAAGTTGGAGAACAAAAAAAAATTTAAAAAATAAGATTTAGGAAGAACAAACCAAACATCCGAAAACCGTGAATAATTCCAATTTTAGGGGATTTTATATAGAATATATAGATATTACGACCGTGATGTTTGCAAGCCCTCATTATGCGGGTAAACCACTAAATCAAGGGATGGTGCATAATAATGTAAACCCTTTCTATATGGATGGCTCTGTTGGAAACGTATGTTTGCTTGTGTTGTTTTATTATTTTTTTTTTCCTTAAAGAAACGGTTTTAGTAGGTGAAGGCATGGAGATTTAGAAGGAAATTTCATTTTGGTGAATAAAAGAGTTGCAAGGGAGGAGGCCAGAGGTAAATTTATGTAAAGTACTTTTTTTTTAATGTGTTCCTAAGCATTTTATTATATAGCCCAGCTTAGATTTTGTTATCTTAGATATTGAAAGGCTTTTTTTAAAGGCCCTTTGCCATTCAAATCATGCACTTTATTTTATCCTTACACACACTTTTTTTAAATTCCGGGGCTTTTAATGCGGAAATGGGACTTTAGAATGGCATTGTATTTTGACAAACAAAAATATATATATATAAAAAACCTTTCAAGGGGTCGATCTCAATGTTTTTAAAATTGAAAGTTATCAGAAAGAAAATTATCTTGAATCTTTTTTATTTGTTGCCTAGAATTTAAGTCAGCTATAAGCAGCTTTGGAACCCATGCGAGAATCAGAGTTTAAAAATTATACATAAAATAAATTAAGATTCGGTCCAGTATGAAATAAAGCATAGTACAGTCAACTTGACCCGGGTTAATAAAGTACCCAATTTTTATATAATTTGCACACACTCTTATCATATGTCCGGTAAATAGGTTATGTGAATTGTATAAATGTAGAAAAACATTAGCATCATTACGTGTATGTACTTAAGGTTAATGTCTATGCTTAGTATAAGCAGCGGTGCCTAGCGGATATATTTATTTGAATTTGAATTTCAAACAACAGTGGCTGAATTCGCAGATGGATCTCAGTTGAGTGGATGGTTGTGGCCACAGTAATTAAAAGAAATGTTTAATTTAAAGCAAATTGTTTTTGTGAATTTAACATCTGGCAAGCATATGCCTATTTCTATTTAACAAATTTAAAATGATAAGGACGTTTGTTTTGTGATTAATTTATTTTAAATATATTTTAAAATGTTGACGAATCAAATTTAAGACAAAAAAAAACTTTATATTTTTCCCCGAAAATTTTAAGGTTGGTCCCACTGTGGGTGATTCGACTTAAAATTATGACGATGCAAAACAAACACAGGGAATTTCCAAATTGATGATAAACGGTAAAGTTGCTAGTAAGCGGAGTCTAATTTCCCCCAGTATGGCATTTTGTTTTGAAATTTTGTAGATTCCACTCTGTTATTGGTACTTGCGCATGATTGCCTGGTGGATGCTGATGTAATATTTAAATAATTGGTGCTCCTAAGAAATCGCCTATTCACAAGCGCACATGTGAAGTAACTAGCTAGTTCGATGTCGAACAAGCAAAGGAAGGATAAAAGAAAATGTTATGTCTAGAAATATTGAGTAAAAATAAGCAAAACACGACAATGGCCAGAATGACCAGCCTATTGTAGATTTGTGTTATCAAGTGTTCATATTTTTCTTTTTGTTTTGTGATATAAAAAAAAAAAAAAAAAGTGCGTTGTTAGATCCCAAATTTGTAGGTAGGAAGAATTTAATATTTTTTATGCCTGCGACTTGGACAACATTTTGTTTCCTACCTACTTTTAAATTAATTTGTTGTCTTCGAGAAAGTGATTTTTATAAAACGAATCACCCAGGCGCGTTCATGCGAAAGCAGTAGATTGGGATTTTTATGTTTGAACTTTCGTAAAATTTATTCATACATTGTTGTTGCCTATACGTATCCACCTACACGTTCAAAGAAAGAAGGAAAATTTTCTTCCAATAAATATTATTCAATTACCAGGCGATCATCAGCAAGCGCAAGTTGATGCCTATGTTATTTTTTCTTTGCTTGCAAAATTAACTCGCAAACACTCGTTTCATAAAAAAAAAACTGATCATCAAGGGAGAGCATATATTGCATCTCATTCTCACAAACAAGCAGGAATATTAATGAAATAGAAAACAAAAATAACTAGGGTGACCAGATTGGTCGAAAGAAAACAATTCAACATTCATGTTGTTTAATTAAAATGTATTTATTTTTTTGTAGAAAATTAGAATGTTAATGAAATCAAAAAAAAAATATTAACATAATCTGATATGTGTATTATAAATATTTATATTTATCGTATTTTTTTTTTAATCAGGACTTCGTTTTCGCTCTGTAATAGCGATATCTGATTTCTGAAGTGAAACAAAAATGTATTTCAACTCAGTAGTTACAGGTACTTCTGATAGAAGTGGAACTTCTTTGCCGTTTTAAATTGAAATATAAAAATGCATAATATTTAAAGAACTTAGCTATGTCTTTCTATACAAAAATGATCGATGGGTTTTTAATTTTTCTTTAACTAAATACTCAAAAAAGGGGATAAGATAAGGCGATTTTGGCAAAATGGCTTGAAAAAATAAACGATATTGCATAATTGACATAGATACAGGGCAAAACGAAACGAAAATACAAAAACCTTGCCGGAAAATAATGTATTTTCCTTGAACTTCATTAAATTTTTTAATGAACGTTTGGTCCACCATTATGGATTCCAAATTCACATATGAATTAGGTAACCAACAAAAATGAGTCAAAAGTTCTTTTCCAAATTCTAACCATGCATCGTCAATGAGTTGTGATTGTTATTCACAGGACTTGACTATAAACGTTTCGAGAAATATTATTCATTATAATATACGTTGTAGATTGTTTAGGCGGTAAAGTTAGCGCTGCTTTAGTTGTCAATCAAGGTTGGGTCCTATCCAAATCTGGCGAATTTTTCTCTAAAAACCTCACAAGTTCCGGATATGTGATGATGAGTCTGAAAGTTACATTCCTTTTTCGAATTAAATGAGGTCAACAGCGGCTTGGCACAGGCTTCCCACGAAGTTGATATCCAGAAATTTTAGCTGTGAGAATTAATAATGTTTGCATTTTTTTAATTGGAGTCGTTTGGAAAATTTGACACTATATGTACTTCTATTTGGTAGGCCAAATTCTCGCTAAAACTAAATTATTTATAAAAAAAATACTTCATTAAATATAAAACCAAAACGTTAACCTCTCAAAAACCAAACAATTAATAAATTAATTTCAGAATTTTAGAACTCATTTTTTTTGTTGGTTCTCTGGCACTTCACTGCAGTTGTGCTCAAATTTAAACAAAACAAAATTCCTCAACAACCTAACCAACCAACCAACCTCTATCAACAAATTGCACACTTTTGAATAAATCCCTAATAGCAAGCAGCAGCACATAAACAATGAAAAAAAAGCCTACAAGTTCTGTATATTCTCGTACCTACATCACACACACACATATGTACTTCTCGATAAATAAAATACCAAAACCCCAAAACCCCATTTCAATGACACTCAAATATTCCAAAACCCCATCATTGCGCCATTGCTATCGCACCAGAACCACACACCACCATCATCTGATCAACTATTTTTGCTCGCGAAATAAACCAAAGCAACAACAACAAAACACAAACGACAAAAAAAGAGAAATTTTTGAGTTTATTTGAATTGGGGTTAAATTCACGGGCCGTTGAAGTATTTGAAATTTTCCAGGTTGAGGAGGTGCGGTCGTTTGGGCTGTGAGCTGTGTGTGCGCCTCTCATAATAATGGGGTTCATTTTATAAGTTGGAAAACATTTTCACGGAAGAATGTGATTAATCAATTTTTGGAATTAACAATAATTAGGCTTTTAGGACGTAGGAATACAAGTACATACATACATAATATTCATTGTATAATGGTCGACCCTCTTGCCACTACGGCTAATGAGGGTAAGGCTATACTATATGGATAGGAGCTATACGCATACAATACTGCAAACTTTGTTCACTTTTTTTTTTATCTGGGTCATCAATTTTGGCTGAAAGAAAAATAACGTTTTTGAAGAGTTTAATTAATTTGGCTTGTTGATTCTTATATAGGCCCCCACTCTTGTGATATATAAAAAAGGATAATAAGTATAATTTCCATGCAAATTTTGTTTAATTTCGTAAAGTGAATCAAATAAGGTAAAAAAGAGAAGGATCATTTAATAATTTGACATTTGTCAATGAAATCGACTTTGGGTATTTAAAAAAAAAAAAAATAATACATCAAATTGGGAAGGTTCAGAAAGGTTGACATTTTTTTTTTAATTGGACCATCGTTTCGGATCCATGGTATTATTTGTCTGGGTGATGCGTGGTGAGGTGCTGCTTTCAACTTCTGTCTAGCCCTGTGTCAACACCAGGAGGGTATTTCACCATTGTGGCTCGATCTCCAGTTCTTCAATATACAGTATTGCGGGGGCTCCCGGAAATTACGCCAGAGGAAATTGCGCCAGAATTTTTTTTTTGGAAAAAACGCCAGAATTTTTTTCTGACTCAAAATTGGAAAAAGGAGCAGAATTTCATTTAGAAAATAAGCCTGAAATATTGGAAATTATGCCAGATATATGTGTGGAAAACGAGTCTGAAAGCAAAATCGAAATTAAGCCAGAAAATGGGTATATTCTGGCCTAATTCCCAAATAACAATGCTTAGGAAAAAAGCAAAATGTAAATTAAGCCAGAAAGCACCCCAATTTTTTTTCTGGCTTTTTTCCAATTTTTTTCAATTTTTTTTGCAAAAAGACCAGAAATTTAGGAAAAAATATCCTCATATAACGCCTCTGAAAAAAATGGGTTTCTGTAATTCGAGGCGACATATTAAATTTTTAGTTTATTAAACTGGGATTTTCCAATGGAAGGCGATAAATTGAAAAAGTCATTTTGGCATCTTATCAACAAAAGAAACATTTACTTTTTGTTTCTCGACTACTTTTATCGTTTCGAAAGTTACAGAACTTTCTTAGCGTTTTTTTCAAAAATTAATTTCCGGGAGCCCTTGCGTTACACCTAATGTGACGAAATGACTCAGTTCAAAGCCCTACTTCCACAAAGCCACTCTTCAGTAGGTCAAGGCTGAGTAAAGCATTTTGGAAGAAACCGTAAGTTCCATGTAGTTCTCTGGAACTTTCGATGAGTCTAACGAAAACCACAAACCGGGTTGGTTATTTTCTTTTTCCCAAAATATATAACAAGTCGTAGCGGGGTCCGGTGTTCCTTATCGTCTCAAACCTGGAGGCTTGGATTCGAAGACTCTCTTGGCTGGAGAATTATTGTCCATTTGCTCTTTGTAGCCTAAGCAATAGTCGACATGTTTGAAGTATTTGACAACATACATATTTTTGAAAATTTCAAGATACGTCTTTGTGCGGCAAAAATAAGTTGTTGCCCAGTTTGTCGAAAATGTATAAAAATCTTGGACTGCCTTACTTAATTTTAGCAAGGCTGGACTATGGGGTTCACAAAGGAAGTCAGACGCAGATGAACCAACCTCCCCTTTTTCATCCTGAAACTCAGGGCTTAGGAAAAGTGTGCTGCTTGCCGATGGATTCCCAGCGAAGAGCAATAAGCATTTACCTACTACAGTTTTTGACTTTGTGGCGGATTTCCATAAATTATGTCAATGATACCTACTGTTGATTTATTCACATGTGATAGGACTCTTATTGCGGCCTCACACACTACACTACAAGCACAATTGCAAAAATTTGAAAGCTTTATTGATCTATTTCAGGGTGAGGAGTTAACTGAGACGATTTCATAACCTTTACCCCATCATCCATCTTGCAACGTCAATAAAAATCGATACACGATAATTTTCATTTATTTGACCTGGTTTTCCATCCAGAATTTCCTAGTAGGGATTTAAATCAATGAGTGATATTGTATGTGTGTGGTATGTCAGTAAAGTTCATTATGGTTCTCTGGCCGAAGTGGTCTCTTTTCCAAACTTACTGTTTGAGTCGTAGAGGAATATTTCTGAAGTAATGCGATTGGTGTAGTTCTATTCTTTGAATTGTAGACGTAGTTTTAATCTTTATCCAGGACTTGCAACCAAACCAAACATGCCTATGTCAGAATTGGTCTTATTATGATTGTCTACATCAAATGAATGGTTTTGGGTCTGGACAATTGTGTAACGTATGACCTATTATGGTTCTTTGCGTGCCACAAATGTGTTAGAGTTTGAAATACAGTGAGACTGAAAATCCAATCATATAGATGTACTGTCTTGTTGAAATTGTCTTGTCGAAACCATGTGGAGATGTTTGGAGTAGTTTCGTAAGAAGGACTTACCTAGGGACAATTGTTCATTGCGGTCTTATATATTGGGATATTTCTCAAATCTCTGATGTTGGAGAAAATTCAACCAAAATCGGTCGAGCAGTTAAGGTGATTTATATCAAAGCTGAAAAAAAATTCAGGAAGAGTTAGTTGCTCATTCTAATTAAAAATATATAGAATTTTTTAATCATATAAATTGAATCTCAAATCCCTAGAACAAGTCTTTCTTTTCATTTATCACAAAATAATATAATTTTGTGATCAAAACAATAAATTCCCAAAGCTTCTGTCTCCAATAATAATGGATAATATTTTATTTTTTTGACAAATAAAAATAAATATTTACTTCTCTGACATGTCTCCAATAGAAGGTAGCTTTATCAAAGTAAATAATGATAGGTTCACACAATTCGATGTCAAGACGCGCAGTTACAACGTTAATTTATGTAAAAATAATCAAAATGCAGGGTGTTCCAGAATTAGAAATTAAAATATTTTTAAACATTCCGCACATTGTAATGTGTTGAATTTAAATTACACATCTGTTAAAGAAAAGCAAAATAAAAACAAATATGGGACATGTTGTATACATGGCAACTTATGTACCGATTAGCCTCGGAAAATAAGACAAAAAATAGCAAATATACAGACAAAATCGTGGTATAAATTTTTGGTTTTGAGTTATTCCTAAAAATGATCTTTATATTTGGTACAGGGTATACGATCTCGTACAAAAAATCATCAGAAATGCCGAGGCAATTAAAACAATATATTTTATCTAATCTATTCTTAATTTAAATGACAAAGATTTTTCGCTTATATCATGAAATATATATCACACTTGAAATATCAAGATATTTGCTTACAGAACCATCGAAAACGAATGTTTTTGACGTTTTCAACTGGTACTACGATCCACAACGGAAAATTTGTAGGGTAAAAAAATACGAAAACCCGAAATACCCAGAGCCGTTTTTCCGGAAAACCGCAATAAGTTCAAACTATCCATAAAAAATGCAACTTCCCTATTCAACTAATCAAATTTTCTCTTACCAACAATTAAGTAATGAAACTATAATAAAATTCTTAAGTCATTTGTAAAAAAGGGGTTGGGTTCGATATCCAGCTCATTATAATCGCGTGTCTTAAAATCCCGCTTTTTATAATCCCGCTTTTTTCTAAAATCCCGCTTTTTTCAAGATCCCGTCTCTTATAATCCCGTTTTAGAATAAACACAAGATGCAGAAAGGACGGCGCAACCACCCTGCTTGTTCCAATATAGGATTTGGGGTGGGTTCAAGTTTGGGTATGCTTGCAAAGTTTTTTGTCTAACATTTGTCAACATACAAAACGAACTTGGCGGGGTTAAACGGGATGGGTCGAGATTTTAAAAAGCGGGACTATAACAGATCAGGATTTTAAAAGAGCGTTATTTTAAAAGGCGGGAATTTATAACATTTTTTTTAGGATTTTTGAAAAACGGGATTCCGATACGCTCCCGTGAAAATCGTATGGAATACTATAATTTGTCTTCGGTTTCAACATAAGGCTTGCATGTCACTCCTTTTCTCAAGATCACTTAGGAAGCCAATGCGCTGTTAATTCGACATTGATGCACTCAATAGTGCAAATTCTCCTTCGCACTCGTGCTTTTGGTAGAGTCCTTAAAATCCTCTATATACACAAATCCGCTGACTCCCGAGCAGTATCCCATCCATTGCAGCGTTCTAAAGAGGTGTTCCTTTCAAGGCTGACAAAACCAACCACTTAGCATACTTTGCTTCTGGCCTCCTTGGTCCCTTCACAAGCGGTCGCAAAGTAGAATTTGTGGAGTATATTACGGATATAAAAAGTCGAATCTTCTTCTCACTCTAACTACAGTTCAATATCATAGAAATGTTTGGACAGAAAAAACCTCCTTTCTGAACGGCTTTCCACTGGTGATCTGATGGCATATCTAACTGAACAGTGCCACCAATCTTCCGGTTTAGGGAAGATTATTGCGCTTGAAATAGAGTATAGCATTTTCCAGCTTGCTTACCAAAAATTCATGAATTTGGTATTGATTAAATTCTTCTTTGCTGAAGTAAAAATTGGATACCTTTTGGATCCTTCAATATACGTTGAATTGGACGGTTTCAAGTATGAATTTCACAAAGTAAATGCTAGTATGCCCCAAGGTTCAGTTTTATCTCCGAAACTCTTTTTTAAATTCGCCAATGGTCTCTTATCATATAGGTACCTACTTCTAATTAATTAAATTGCTTAGCCGACAAGAGTACCCTCAGTTTTTCATATGTATTCGATTCTCAATTCACATCCTTTTCTTTCGAATGCAGAATCGAATCGCGATTCCTAGCATTCTTCTCATAAAACTATTCAACTGACATACATACTCGAGCTCCTAGAAATGCTCATTAGTTTACTCCATGGGCCCTGTCAACTTCGGATGTACTTTTAAATATAGAGATTCCTTCTTTAACCGTACAAGATGAATGTGGAAACCAATACCTTTATTTATTCTCCCATTTTTTGTTACATTCCTGCCGATTAACAAGACGCACACTGGATTAGTTGAGTGAGTAGTAAGTCACTAGGTCCAAATTCTCCAAGAGCTATTGCGCCACTAATTTCAGTTATCTACATTCTGTAAAGCCCGAATCACCCTATCTACGAGTATACTTCCCAAATTGAAAGTAACTACATCATATAACCATAACATTCTGTTCGCTTCTCCAGTAGGAATCATTTGGAAATGCAAATAAAATATTAATCCCGCCATCAAAGGTATAATCATTTATGTGTCTGCCATCATAGGTACCTTCATGTCAAATCAAAGATCCAATTCTCTTGTTTGTTTCCACTCTTTTGATTATATGATAAAGAACATTTTTTTTCCTCATGTTCGTAAAACTCAACCGAGCATCTTTATTATCACCACCCCCCCAAAAAAAAAAAAAAAACTGAAATATTTATGACTAAATTGCATATTTCTCTCTTTCATTTCCAGGCAAAGGCAGAGCCAGAATCACAAAGCCAAACAAAAAATCATTCAACCATAAAAAGTCATGTTGAGATCCCCAAACGTAGCAAAAGTGAATAATCACAGAAAGGATTCGTCTGAAAACAGGAGTTAAATTTAATTTCATCCGCATTGCGACATCACACATGCTCTTGCATAACATACAGACACGAAATCATAAGCTCTCTCTCATATATAAAACATACTAACAAGAAGTAGGATATCCATATCCACATAAAAAAAAAGAGATACAGATACACCGCACCTACCGATTGTTCCTATGGGCCAAATAACTCATATTAACTGGCTTAATCCGTCTACACTAGAAAAGGAGGAGGCCTTTTGTGTGTAAATAAAAAGAATATCATGTACTTCTATGATTTCCCAGTGCGCGGTATCTTTTTCTTTTTTTTTTGTTTTCACTGAAACGCAACGAACGAACGAACGATTAAATTTATCACAATAAGAAGGCTTTTAAGAGAAAAATATGATACTCAAGTGTAAACAATATAGCTATGGCATAAGGCTCCAAAGACCAAGGATAAGCGAAATTCTTTCGAAAAAGTTGACAAAGAAAATCAAGCTGTTCTTTCTTTAGAGAAAAACAAAGAGAGAGAGAGAGAGAGAAAGAGAATAAAACAAAACAAAACAAAAAAA
Source organism: Philhelius pedissequus (assembly GCA_910595825.1). Lineage (NCBI taxonomy): Eukaryota > Metazoa > Arthropoda > Insecta > Diptera > Syrphidae > Philhelius > Philhelius pedissequus. The sequence goes on along the minus strand of OU343161.1, from coordinate 242,369,953 downwards.
TTCAAAAGAACTTTAAAGTCACACAGGAGACACCCACAGACTATGCAAGGATTCATCATCATCATCATCATCATCAACAGCATTAATAAAAGCGAAGTGGTATATCAAATGCTTTTGCCACGACTAAGTTTGCCTTTGCATTTAATTCCCATCACCCGACCTCCCCATTGCTGTTTGGTTTAATTGTTTATTTCGTTGCACTTTTTTTCGTTCATTATTGCTGATCTTTGATTGTGTCGACTTGACTTTTGAGAATTGAAAGAAAGAACATCGCCTTCTAGCCAGCAATTGACGCACAAGTGCTGCTCCAATATTGGTAAATTTTCAGCTCTACCACTTACCGGTAAAAGGCTTTGAAGAATACTTCATTGAAAGAAAAGAACACTGAACAAAAAAAAAATCACACACAATTGGAGTGTGGATAGAGTGAAGGAAGAAAGGATAGCGTGTCCTATTTTTTTTTGTGTTTCTTCTTATTTTCCTTCTTCGTTGTCATATTGAAATACATTGAGGCACCGGGCATCCAAGAGCCAGCCAGCCACAAGTCAACATCATCGATGTTCCATTCAATAGATAAAAATAGAAGGAGACATCATCAAAGATACAATTCAAATCGGATACCAATACCGATAACGATAACGATACCGCTTTACAGCAAGAGACGAAGAATAAGGATCAATATAATGGACTCTGTTGTGATGCAATCGAAATGTTTATGGAGCTTTCTACTGATTATTTCGTTTATGTGCAATGGGACATTTTCAGGTGAGTTTGTATTCGTTTTTTTTTTTATTTTTAATACAAAGCACATGCATACATACATATATCTAAATCTACTTTAATAAATCTCAGCTAAAAGTATTAAGATTTCGGAGAAGGTTACTTAGTTGTACATAGAATAAAAGAGCTTTAAGGATAAAGGACGTATACGTAAAAGTTCAAAAAGTTACTGTATAAAGATGAGATAAGATTTTATTACAGATTTTAGATTTTTACTTGCGATTATAGCTTAGGTACCCACAACCTTAGTTATATATTCGTAAGTGGATCCCGCAATTCCGCTTGCATAGATTTGCTTTAAACTTGGTAAATATTGTTTTTTCGGTATACGATTTTTTCCTTTTTTTTAAATGACAAATAACAGTAGCTACCATACATTTTTTTTTCCAAAAACAAAACTCTTATATTTCTCAAAAACGGCTCCAACGATTCTTATAAAAAAAAAAATGAGTGCCTTAATAAAGGGAAATGGTACCTTTTGGTAATTTTTTCTTGAAAAAAAATGGTTATTATTTGTGCCTCTAGCAGAACCATTTTTTTGATTTTCTGAAAAATGGTTAATTTGATTTTTTTTGCATTTTTTTTATGCAGAAGTTCCTAGAAAATTTAAACACTACTGTCAACCAAAATTTTTCAAACAAATTTTTTTTGGAAATTAATTTTTGAAAACTCAAAATTTCGAAAACGGCTCAATATATTTTTTCGAAACTTCGTATTTGGTAGTATTTTGACATTATCTTGAATAGTTAAAAAAACATTTCCCAAAAAAGAAACAACGGTACCTCCCATAGAAATGTTGAAAATATGTGTACTCCTAAGTTAGTATTGTCCACTTTTAGGTATAAATATATTTTAACTTGCGTACTTATTAACGGTACTTCCCATAGAACCACTTTACATTTTTTCGACTTTCTCAGCATTGGATGGACCGTTTAAAATTTATTTTCTTATGCAAATGCTCCCTAAAAGTGTTTTTAAAACTGAATTCTCAAATTTTCAAAAGCCAATTTGAAGAATGAGCTTATGTATTTTCTCGACTTCTATGATACGTCCAATGGATGTTGGTATAAAGTTTTGTAAAAAACCATTTGCTAAACAAAATTGACAAATTTTCTGTTTAAAAACAGTTGCGAAAATCTATGAGATTATAGGGGGTAATGGTGGATTGTATCGGTTATATCGTTTCCCTATGACCTGAGCAAAAAATTTTCAACTTTGATAGAGAACCATGTTTTCTGGACTTTTGTATATTTGGCTTTTCTGTATGATTAACAGAACTAAAGACATAATATGCCTAAAGTAATACTATGTCTAAATGGAACTTTTAATTTTGATCACACTTGACTTTACGATCATTGAGAATACGTCCCGCAATTCAATCTGTCTGTCTATTCGCTGAAGCAATTTTCTTCAAGCTTGGTACTAAAGCGTCTAGAGGTGAAAATGAAACTTTTAATTGAACATTTTTTTGAACTTATGGTTTTAAATTTATATAATTAATTATCAACTTAAAATTGGTGTACCAACAATTTTTTTTGAAAACTTTTAAAGGAATTTTGTAATAAAAAAAATGGGAAAGAGTTTACTGAATTTCATTCTTCTAAGAAATATATGCTTGCAATGTGATTGAACATAAAAGCAATTGTGCATTACGTCATTGTTTTTATACCAAGAATAGAAATCTGCTAATCTGCTTGATATCACGATTCGTCGGCTTTCGAAGAAAGTCGTTCCTGCATTCAACGGATCGACGGAAGTCGTCCTTCTAATTACGATACTACCTTCCTCTGGCTTCAGTGTGCCCTGGAAAAATGCACAGTCTTGGCAGAGAACTTGCATATAGTCACTTTTAATAAGCCACTTTACTGGAAGGCTCACAATATTGTCAGTTCTGAAAGTGACATATTAAAAATTGTCGTACTTTCAACCGTTAATATCTGAAAGCAGCTTGGTTGAATCATTTCACCAAATCTTTAACGAAAATTGTGTGAATCACATTATATGTGGTCATGTTTACTCTAGCGACGGTTTTCATTTTACCTCACGCGTTTCTATGGAAAAATTGGTATTCCACAAGACTAACTTTACCGACAGTGAACGTATGATGTTAGGGTTGGGAAAAAAGGGTGTTTTTAATTCGTTCAAATTATGGTCATAATATTTTTAGTTTGTCGTCAATAACATTGATAGAAAAAATTTGTCAAATTTGTTTGTCATGAAAAACTGAACAGACTCGTCCCTGCAGAAAATCGGATCTTGCTTCCGGACTAATAGAACTCTCACACACAAGTCTTATAGGCTGAATGAAGAAGAACATAAATGGGGAATACATTTCTGCCAAAATACTTGGTTTTTTGCCTTATGATGTTGTTTTCCTGAATGATAGATACATCCCTCGCCTATCCTTAGAAACTTGTATTGGCCTTGTATTTCATAAACCTTAAACCTGATTCAATTTTAGCAAGTGCTAAAAACTTTTCCGGGGATCTGGTGTCAACAAAATCGTTTTTTTATTAATTTTATATTCTAGTGCTCAAATGGTTTTCTTCAATAATTCCGAGTTGTTACTTGGTACAACCAATTTGTGTGTTTCTGCAGAAAAATTGCCGATTATTATTATTACTTTTGTTTACTATTTTAGTTAGAAAGCTCTTAAACCCAGTCACCGAGCAATCAAATTCAATAGATATACGCTTTGATATGATGGCTCATGAAATCTTCTATAGGTCACATTATGTCGTTTCTTGATTGTCATCATACAAAACTTTCGACATAAACTGTGCCCATAATAAAATATATACAAAAAAAACAAACAGATTAAACTTATGAGTCTCATAAACTCGATAATTATACCGCCCTTAAATGTCAATAATCAAAAAGTGTTAGCTATACGCCAAAGTATAAAATATCTAAAACTATTAAATACTTGTATTGTTGTTATTTTATGTATCAAATTGAGGTATTCCTATAATACATTTGTTAAATGTGTTGTAATTCTATTTAATATTATTTGTAGCGCAATCTAACAGGAATTGCCTTAACCTATAGTGGTTTGTTTATTTGACTGCCACATGACCAAGACCATAATTTCATGTTGTATACGTAACAAATGGCAGAACGTGTCGCATTTTATATCCCTCCAGCCCACTACAATCGAAATGGAAATGGAAGTTGTAACTTTGTTTAACAAACCGAGAAGTAAGAAACAAAAAAAATATGTACTTTCATACATTTATACATCGTTGTATTCGACACGCATATTAATAGATACTTTATAGTCATCCCAAGTTCTGTATATCTATACGAAAAAGTGTTGCCTTGATAGCCAAATTCCAATTGGCAATATGTACCGTTTGTTCGCAAGTACATAATTGTATCTCTTCTAGAGAAAGTTCTTTGGAAGGTATTTCGATATCTGTATGAATTCCTTGGCGAAAATTAATAAGAATACTTAAAGCAATCGAGTCTTCTATTCATTTCGAATGGAAAGTATATATAACTACTCGTAATATTGTGCTTTGATTGCATTGCATATGGAATGGTTTGGCTTCCAAATTCCATATTCTGTTGATACCGACAAGGAGTCTTTGGAAGGTAAATATCAATATTTCATATTGTCAATTTCTGGGAATATTTCAATTTCGTTTTGTCGAATTAATAACTTTGGAATTACAATTTCGAGCTGTTTCCGAGAAAATTTTACATGTCAGATGTCTAGATAGCTCGGTCCTTAGCTAGCTGCTCCAGCTGCGCTCTCAAAGTGCTTTTTTGAGGTCCTTTTCAATCTGCGAAAGGCACCTTTTGGGTGAGGTGTTTCTCTACTGGGTTGTCCCACCTGGTATGAATCAAACACCAACAGTTTGTAACTGGAATAAAGGAATATTCACATGAGACCAAACGAACGTCGAATGAACGAAAAAATGTGATTTAAAACAAATTACAAATCTTAATTCATCACAAATTGTAAAAAAATAAAATGAACGACAGGATCGCAGGTACTTGCTCGTTCAATCACGTCGTATGCAAAAGATTGTTAATTGAAACGGCTAAATATTTCTTAAATTCGTTTTTACTTAATTTCTTATATACAAAATTTCTTTAATTTTTTTTTCTAAAGAAATTGGTATGGAAATTTTAATAATTTAATGATATAAATTTAAAAACAAAATTTTAAAAAAAACCACAACACGTTTTCGAAATATTGAATTTTCAAAAAAAATAAATATTTTTTTAACCAAAATGTAGACTACTAAAAAGAGTACACACACTAATTTTTATCAAAATGGTTAGAGCCATTTCGAGACAGGCAGACGGAATTGCGAAACCCACTTTTTTTATGTTCTCCATCATCGTAATATCAAGTTTGATTAAAATCTCGAGTTCGTTTATTTTTCCAAATGCAAAACTTGCCCTATCCTACATAACATATATCGCAAGTAAAATTCAAGAAATAAAATTAACATTAATGTTTAGATACCCACTAATTTTTTTTAAATTGTCAAATGTATCGTCGAATTTGATTGTTACGAACTGTCAAACAGTTTTCCGCGTTCCACATACCATCCACTATTTTTGTAGAAAGTGTAATATCATCTTTAGCAATGTTTAAGTGATCTAAATAATTAAATTCAATACAGTTTCGGGTGACAGTTCCGTTTTGGGATTGATACAGAGATATTAAGTCCGAACCACGGAAAAGAACTATTCATTAATGTTTTTGAAACCCTTCCACAAATTCTGTTTTTTCTTACTTTTTGCATAAATAGGTACCACTTTGCAATTTTCTTAATCTTTCGAAATGATCTCGATAATGAAGCCTACTATTTTGATAAAATTTCTTAAGTAAAATTCACGATTTTTATCAACGTTAACAAAACTTGTATATTAGGCGTTTTTCTTTTTTCGTTCAGAGCAGAGCACTGACCAGAGTTCGAACACATAGATTATGCACTGAACTTGTTCCAAACAGAGCTAGCTCTGAAAACTGATATGTTTTTTAAACACACTTGAACCACACAGAATACATTTTCATTTTTAACCATAAAAAGCAACACCTACCCCTTTGTGTACACTGATACACCCACATACAAAAAATCAACAAGCGATCAACTTCTTTCGCCAACTTATGTATCTAATTAATTTTTTTTTCACATTTTCCTTCTTCGCACACATGTCATTTGGTGCGTTCATCAATTTACTCACATGCTCAGTCAATTTTGTTCGAGCACGTCGAGTGCGATCTACACATGTTCAGAACGAAAAAAGAAACACTCATTTGGAGCTCTGCTTGCTCTGAGTTAAAAAGAAACACAAACAATTTATGTGACAACTGAGACTCTGCTCTGAACTAAAAAAGAAAAACGCCTATTGATGACCCTATGGAAATTCTAGATGAGGGCTGCCCGAAATAACAGCTTTTTGTCTCAAGTTTATGTTTTTGGTGGTCTTGAGCACGAACAATAATAAAATCAATTATAACAAAGTCGAATCTTTCGCCGTTTCGTATATCTCTTGTTATACTCCATGTATGCACCAAAATAAAAATCATAAGTGGCAACACTGACATCTTCTCAATATTTGTTCAATTTTATTCAAGGGTCGGCGACACGTTGTAATCATTGTGTATTGCCCTTAACTTATTGTGGGTTGTGCCATAAAATTGACGCTCTTATGGGAGTTTAATAGTTTTCCTCTTTGTTGTTTTTGTTAATTTGTTTCTTCGTCTAAGAGTTAGTTTATTGAAAAAAAACTGCCTATACTTAAATCGTATGCTATTTGGTATATTTTTACACGTGTCTGGTATTGTCATTTGCTTTTAAAAGCAGATGTGTTTCATAAAGGAAACATTATGTATACAGAGGAAAGCATCGTAAAGTAACAAAATTTTATGGCGATACAAGTTTTATGATCGAATTGAATTGTTATTTTTTTCACTACATATTGATATGTGTACGTAACGTGATATAAAAAGCAAACCAAAAGTACATACGTATGTTTAGAAAGAATTAATTAATTTTCCTTGTGTCATGATAAAATTTATCAAAAGTTGAGTGAAATGATTACCTATGATTCGTAAGGAATTCGTGAAAGTTTGTTTTCCAAAAAGTTTTACATTACATTACATAGGTGCCTATTATGTGTACATATGTATATACTACTCCGTAGATAAATCTACAAAGTAGAGATACTGAAGAACTGGCAACGAGACCATTTGCTTAAACATTATGTACATAAATAAAACAGGGAAAAACAAAGGAAGGAAAAACACACTTGATTTCTCTAATCAATGAAAAGCAATGTCTTTCAGAAATTTTTTTTTTAATTTTAAGCAAATTGTTTTTGCGAATTTGACATCTGGCAAGCATATGCGTATTCTTATTTAAACGCAATCAAAATGACAATGACATTTGTGTTGTGATTAATTCTAAATACCTATATCTTAAAATGCTAACGAGTAAAATGTAAGGCAAAAAAAAAGTTTATTTTCCCCAAAAATTTAAAGTATGGCCCCACTGTGGGTCAATCGGTTTAAAATGATGACAACAAAAAACAAACAGAGTATTTGGGGAAATTGATGATAAACGGTGGAGTCTAATTTCCCCTATGGCATTTGGTTAATTTTGTAAATTCCAACGTACAAAAATTTTGTCTGACTTAAGAAATCGAATATTCACCAAACGCACATTTTAAGTAGCTAGCAGCGACTTCTTAGTGGAATGGCGCCTAAATCGATGACGGTCACTTGCAAACAAAGGAAGGATGAAACAAAAATCAAAAACTTGCACGCACACAACTATTGTATGTAAAAATATATGCAATTACACAACTATGTTTTGAGTATAAATATTGAGTAAGTAAAAGCAAAACACCGAATTAGCTAGGATGACCAGCCTATGGTAAATTAGCGTTATTATATGTTTATATATTTCTTTTTAATTTGTGACATAAAAAACAAAAGCATAAACAATTACGTTGATGGTTGATCCCAAATTTACATAGTATGTGAAAAATTTATTTTGTTTTTTTCTTGTTGATCATTAAAAATTTCGACTTCAAAATTAAGTTTACCCTTTTTGCTCCACCAGGCGCTCATGCGAAAGCAGTAGGTTAGAATTTGTATGTTGCTTTTAACTTTCGTAAAATTTACTCATACTCTACCATAGCAACCAATACACAAGCTGATACTAATGAGCCAAGTTTCAATTTCTGCAGCTCCCTTGTGCATATGCTCAGCCGAGCAGATTTGTTTTTGTCAAGTTGAACACGAATCACGTTCAAAGAAAGGAGGAGAATTTTCTTACAATAAATATTACTCAATTACCAGGCAATCATGAACAAGTGCAAGTTGGTTTAGTTATTTTTTCTTTGGTGCAAAATTAACTCACACAGACTCGTTTCACAAAACTGATCATCAAGCGAGAGCATACATTTTGCATCTCATTCACACACACAGGCAGACAAATTTATTGAAATAGATAACCAAAATAACAAGGGTGACCAGATTGGTCGAAATAAAACAGGATTCGTGTTCTTCAAATCAAATTTATTTACTTATTTGTAGAAAATTAGAATGTTAATGAAATTAAAAAAAGGATAAACATATCGTTATTTATAACTATATACCTATATTAGTATTGTTTTTTTTTTTTTTTTTAATCAGGCCTTCGTTCTGTAATAGGGTTAGGTACTTGATTTGTTCAGTATATCGGAAATGAAAAAAAATGTATTTACATCATGTATAATAGGTATTTATCATTTTATAAGAATCAAAGAAAAAAAGAAAGCAACTCAGTAGGTATAGGTACTTGTGATGGAATTGGAACTTCTTTTAAATTGAAATATAAATATGCATAGTATTTAAAGACTGAAATTTGCATTTGCGCGCCTAGCCTAACTTTATCTGTCTAGATCATAGAATTTTTATAATAAGCATAGAAATTATTTTCAAACCAAAAATTCAAATCACGCAAGTAAAAATTACTAGAATTTGGAACACACCCAAAAATGCAGACGAAATTCTTGGAACACGCAAACCTGACCGAGCAGGTACTTAGCTACTGTTGTCTTCAACGAGAAATCATTTTAGAATCAATCCAATTGAACCCAAATTCATTTTTAAAAGACGACTGCCAAAAATAATTCCGAAAATTCGAGCCAATCACCTAAGAAGGAATAGGCTGCAGGTCGACCTGCAACCAGACGACATTTAAGGCCCCACTTTGTAGGTGTTATCTATCATAGTAATGTCAAATTTGATCAAAATCTCGATATCGATTTATTTATTAGTCTACAAAAACTTTTCAAGTGACTAAGAAAGTTCAAAAATATCGGAAATATTAAGGTAAGACATTTTAATCAGCAGAAATTTGGCAGTATATCTGTCGCCAATGCTGAAAAACTTATTGAAAGTTTGCGAAGAAATATTAGATAATTGAACCCTTTGAATAGTGACAGACCTATAAATAAATAAGTTAGAGTAATTTAAGAAAATCGGATCCACTTTCTTTAAAGACAGACTGTATACACGAAACGAAGGATACCTACCTAAAACCTTAAAACAAGAACTTCATTTCTGTTAATTTCATAGAATCACCACAACAAACAAACAAAACAAAAAACAGTGCTTAAAACTTTGTAAATTTTCAATTTACTGAAACAGCTGAATTCTCAGAAAAAAAAATAATTTTCACTTGCTAACCTGTCTTAATTATTTTCTTGGCATAGGTCCATAGAAATTCATAGAATATCATTAAAGAATTCCGTGAAGACACAATTATTAAGTTTCACCTTTGAACTCGAGATGTTTTAAATTTGTTTTTCTCGGAAGTGGGATACACGACATGAATACCATGTGTACAAAATTTCAAAAGAAATCCCACTTATTCGTCGAAAACTACATCCAGGAAAAATCAGCTGAAATAATAAATCCGCTCCTGACCTTTAGCTCAATTACTTCCAGCAATCTCTATAAAAAGAACAATTTTATCATGTTACGGGGGAAGACTTTTATTTTTACGAGTTTCGAAATAGTTCAAACATTAATTCTTTATATGGTGGTAGTGTATCCTTTATCGATACTTCAAATGTGATTTTAACATGGGGGAAAGGATTTTTCTCTCGTTAAAATGACACTCGAAAGTTTAATTAAAAAAAGTTACCAACCACAACATTGATTCAAGCTTTTCTATAGAAGAGTCACACACAACACATGTCAACTGCGGAATTTGTGATTGCAGAGTGGTTGTTGAAGAAGGGGTGGTAATTTTTTTTTCCATTTTTGTTACAAAGAGTGGTTTTGTTTGATGAGGAAACAAAGTTAAGGATGTATACGAAAATACTGAAACTTTTTTAAATGATGATTTTGTGTTGAGGAGATTTCTTAAATTCGATTAACCAATCACAGAGCAGCGGTGAAAAGTTGATCGTATTTTTATTAAGTTTTATCCTCAATGGAAAATAAAATACCAACGAAGAATTTTTTTTCTGTTTCGACTTGGAATTGCTCGAAATTTGTTCATTATTAAAAATACTCAATATGGAGTAATAAATTGAATATTTTTTGTATGGATTGTTGAAAGAATAAAAGACTAACGGAATGGTTTTATAATTGAATCAATCAACTCGTTCTTAAATTGAAATATCATGCGGGATGCAGAATTTCCAACTGAATGTTATCCACCTGGTCTATGGTTTGAATTCTTCAACAGACAGACAGAAAATCGGTAAAATTACTGAAAATCATATAGCAAAATCAACGATATCGGCGGGTGGAGAGAGGTTCAACCATGGCTTAATCATTTAATTGATTTTAAACACATACTTGACCATTGAACCATTGGTTGATATAGTCGGTTTATAATCTTGAACCACGATTTAAATATTTGTACAACTGCCTCTGAGTCTCGAAAACTGTAATATTTTATACGTGATTCACCCAATTTTGCCCCAGATTTCATAGGAATAACTGAGATTCTTCGCAATACTTAATTCATTGCGAATCATAATGTAAATTTTACATTTTTGCATTCAAGAAAAATTGTTTGAATTTGGTTATACCTATAGCAAATCTTGTGAGAGTTTAAAAGTGGCACACATTTATTTATTGACCAGAATATAGTACATAATTAAATATACATACGAGTATATGTCTATAATTTAAATAATTTAAACAAAATTTAATTTTATTTACAGATATGGGTAAAATTTCTTCAGCAAGCATACAAAATCACTTCAGCACATCAACACAATCACATTTCTCAACAAAAAACAATACCCGGGTCATAGCACAAAAAGGTGGACTAGCCATATTGCCATGTGTAGTGAAATTAAATTCACCAGCCACTGTAAGTATAGCTTATTTATTATTTTTATAAATACGTATTTGTGCTTTAAATATGTTTTATGGATATTTGAAATATTTATTCAATTCATATTCACATTAGAAATGAAATTTGTTTTTCTCTCATTAAATTGGACTCTGGAAGTTATGAAATATTTAATAACATTGGCATTAGCTGCATTTAAAAAAAAATAAAATTAAATTGGTTTTGGTCTGGATATGACATATTTTGCACCTTTGCAGATCATTTAGTTTTAGCCACAAGCTACTAGCAAATTGCTCGCACAAAAAACTATTGAGTTTACGCTTTGAATTTATTATTTGTTCAATAACTTATAGAACTAAAATTATTGGTAAAATCATACGCCTTAAACATTTAAAGCATAAATCACACTTTTCTAGGAAAACAACATAAAATTCAAAAATTTAATGCGACTGTAAATTTATAAAACACAGTTTAGACTTCTCCAAATGGTCTGGCTACACTTATTTTGTACCAGCTTATTTCGGTAATTAAACGTTTTCCTGCTCAATGAAAAGCAGAAAGTAAGACTTTGTTAATGATTTCTGTCTGTCATATAAAAATTTTCTGATTTTTCATTTTCAGGGTTTACAAATGGCCTTTTGTACAAATCCTCAAGTCTTAACTGGATGCCATTAGTAGTATAATAAGATAGTAAGAACCAAATTCTCAAACCCATTTTGCCAATGAATTTGATGTTCTGTCCGACTCCATTCAAAGAATTGTTTCCTAGAAGGTTTCAATAATTTCCTCTGGAACTTTAACCGATCACTATGCTTTCTCGGTAGTGACGTAGACTCCAGCCGTCTATGCAGGTATAAGTTGTAACTTTCGCATTCCGAGAACCAAATTTTTGCATAACCAAAAATTAAAGCAAAAAAGTACTACAATGTCCCAAAGAAGTCAAATTTTTTGGTCATTTGTAAAAGCAAAGCAACGAAACTCAAATTCGTCTTCGGTTCCAAAGCTCGTCCTTCAGGGGTGTCATTCCCTTGTAGCTGTCGTGAGAAAGCCAATTTGCTTGCTGCGCAGTTCGCTGTTAGTTCGACGCTGTCAGAAAGTGTTATGACTCCTTCAGTAATTTAGATCGGTGATTTCTTGGGACGACGGACGAATGTTCTACCTTGAAGACCATGATACACACAAATTCGCTGGCCCGGATAGTATCCCTCCCATCTGCCTGAAAAGGTGTTCTTTAACGGTGGCAAAACCACTGCGTAAGCTTTTCCATCTGTCCTACTCTATTGGCCTCTTTCCGAGTGGATGGAAAATAGCATTTGTCCAGCATGTCCCAAAAAAAAGCAAAATCTTCTTCAGCCTCTAATTACTGTCCAATTGCACTTATGTCCCTTCTTTTTAAGATCATGGAAACGTTGATAAATTATCAGCTTAAGAAATATATTAAAGAACGAAAGCTCCTCAATGACCGGCAATCGGCAGTATGGCTTTCGTAGAAATTGGTCCACTGGTGATCTGACATCGTTTGGAGAAAATAAGATTATTGCACTCGATATTTCAATTCAAAAGCATTTGATAGAGTTTGCCATCAAGTTCTCTTATCGAAAATACATGCATTTGGCATCGTTGAAACTCTTCTTGGTTGGATTAAAAATTATCTGTCGGTCCGCTAAATACAAGTTGTATTGGATGGTTTCAAGTCTGAAATTCATAAAATAAATCCTGGTGTACCCTACCGCTCCGTCTTGTCTCCAACTATCTTTCAAATTTTCATTAATAATCTTTTATCTCAAACTTCTAATTCACTAAACTGTTTTGCTGATGATATTACTCTCACATTTTCATATTCGTTTTCAGATTCACCTCCTTGTTTTCCGGATGCGGAACTGCAACGGCAGTGTCTGATAAGCTCATTAAATTCTGATCTTATGACAGCATTGTCCAATAGGGAATAAAAAAACTGCGTACAATTTAATGCAAAACTCAGTAATGTCTTCTGTCGTTAAAGCAGAACCTACTAATCCACTTGCATTGAAAAAATCGATCAGCTTTCAGTCTTTGGTATGTACATCACAGACCACCTCTTGTGGAATGACCACATATTCGATTTAGTCAAAAACCCGTGTTTTGGGTTTCTTCGAAGCTTGCAGAAATTCTTCTCTTCTGATCTGGCTGTAATCTATAAGGCCTTCATTCGTCCAAAATTGGAGTATTATTCTCAGATTTGGGCGGCAATTCCCAAAACTCATTTGAATCTTTAAAATAGAACTCAAAATTAAATTAGCGTACCACGCTAATCATTTTAAGGGTAGTCAAAACCCCTTTAGTGCCCACATCTTTATAAAAAAAATTGTTTCCTATGTTTCTATTCCTTCTTTCTAGTTCAATACAGTTGTATTTAAAACACATTAGGTCTCACAGACATAGAGAACTTTCAGTAAGGTATTTTAACGAACAACTGGATTTTTGATGGTCCCACACAGTAAATATTGAGATTTGTTGGGCTTAAAAGTATATATACTACTTGGAGTTCCCAGAAATTTCGAGGGATTTTTCAGCAACTGGAGTCTTCTGATCGCCAGTCCATCAATAGATTGGTCCGTGTCCATGCGTGACGGTGATCTTTCATGTTTTCCCAGAAATTTTCTGGCATTTTGTCAATTTTCAGAAATTGGAAAAGAAATGACTGAAAAAAATATTTGGAAAAAATCCAGCGAACAGGACTACCCAAAATACAGTTGTCCACCAAAATGATTGCCTTAGGGTGGTACGCTTAGGGGATTCAACCATCTCAACTTCCTTTCGATCCTTTGTGTTTGGTAGAGTTACGTCGCTATTACACAACCGGCAAAAAAGCACATTTCTACACATTTCTTTTTTTTGGATATAGCAGCTGTATAGTAGCTGTAGCCAAAATGTCAACAATTGGACATTGACAAAAAAATGTCTACAGACAAAATCAAGCCCTTATAGGCCTGAACTTTAAATATCTCGTAGAAGCAAGTACAGGGCTCCTCACTGAAACTGTCTCCGGTTGCTCATTTAACAAAAGATACATTTAAACAAAAAAAAAAAAACTTTAAATGCTGTCTGTCGACCTCTAACATCAACGTCCCTACCTTTCATCAAGAAGCTTGCCAATTTTGATTTTTTAAAATCCATAAGGACACACCGTCACCTTATTCACACAGGTTAATGTTTAACCTAGTGATGAACTTGTTTACTGTTCCTATTGGGCCCAACACAGTTTTAATCAAATTACAGCTCCGGATTTATTTACCATCATCCTGCCCACGATGTTTTAAATCAATTTTATCAATAATCCTTCCTTACCTGAGCAGCAGTCTTTATTATTGACCTATAAAACCTCCATCTCTATATAGATAGCTCTTTGTTATCCTTGTATGATAGAAAAAAAAACACCTATTTTTAACTATAGCTATTCAGATTTGCTTTCTTTTTCTTTTCAATTTGTGTTTTATTTTTAGGTATCCTGGATACGACGAAAAGATTTTCAATTGCTCACAGTTGGCCTGTCAACCCATAGCAGTGATAAACGTTTTTTAGTTGAACACACCCGCCATATGGGTCACTGGTCGTTACGCATCAAATCGGTCCGTGAGGACGACCGAGGATTCTACGAGTGCCAATTATCTATTTATCCAACACAATCGATATTCATCGAGCTGAAAGTAGTGGGTGAGTTTTTTTTTTTTTATTTTTTATATGTATGTGTATATGTGGGAGTAGTAGTAGTAGTATATCGGTGACAATTGGATTGTGTTTTATACATTCATAGATATATTGATTGGCATTACCCTATTCACAAAAATAGACTTTCTGTTGCTCAATTTTTGTACAGATTTCGGGTGGGATGGGGTGGTGTATGGTTTAGGGCGTGGGTGTGGGTCATTCAAAGTAATGGATGTCGTGCTGTATGCAAATTTTCTAGTTGATGACAACTTGATTTTTTTTGCTGTTGATGGTTGGTATGTGGAGTTGGAGTTTTTGCCCAACGATTTTATTGAGCGCTTAATGGAAGGAGAATTCAAAAGTGATATGGGTTCTGGTCCCTGGGTGTTAATAACTGATATGGATATGGGCAATAACGGATAATAAAATTAGATTGGATATGGGGGAGTGGCAGTTAAAGTCGCATTTGTTCAATTATTTGGATCACATGATGTAGTATACAGATTGGTAATAGGAAGCAAGGATTTTTTTTTTGATTTTATTATTATTCGAACTACCATTGGCCAATGATGGTAGTGGTGATGATTGAACAATAAAACACCCATGAGAAGTTTATGTATGTAGACATTTAAGTAGTACAGTAAAACTAGGATTTTAGACCATAAAAGTCTGAAACATTTTGAATACATTTGGATTTCATTGATCCGCAATATGTTTTTTTCCGAAACTGGAGTACTATTTTACCTTATGTTAATTCTATTTGTAAAAGCTATAAAAAGTGTCTCCAGGCATTTACCTCAAAATTCTTGTGCTAGGTTAGGTTAGGTTGAAGTGGCTGTAAGGCGTTGCAGCTGACACACTTTGACCAGAGTTGGTCCCTTGAATCCAGAGATAATCACCCTATTTGTTTAACTATTTGGAACTCATAAAGAAGCTTTGAGAATGTAGAAGTCTATTTTATATAGATCGCTGATATCCTCGACGAAAAGGTATCCAAGATGGAACTTATGTCTTTGAGAAAGAGCAGGGCATGTACACAGAAGATGAGGAATAGATTCCACCTCTTCTTCGTTCAATGCAGCTTCTGCAAAAAATTGTTTGAATAAACGTCAAGCATTTGTTTTGTGATTGCCTACAAGGCAGTGTCCGGTTGTGACACCAATTAAGAATATCAAACATCTTGCAGCGTTTCTGTTTCTGATCAAGTTTTGACCAGAACTGTTATATCATCAGATAGGTGGTTGTATACTTAAATTCTTGTCTTGATCCTGGATAAATTTGTTAGCAGAAATCAAAGGGCACTGTAGTGCCCAGCCAAGTTCTGGTACCCGTTTTATAGGATCAAACTCAGGAATTTGTTTCTTGGAAAAAACGCGTAATTTCCGGGAGCCCGATTTTCGACCCCCATCCAACTTCAGTACCAAGTCAGAAAGTCAGAAGCTTCAAGCTCGCAGCATGTGCTAAGCTCACCAAGCTTATGCAACTCACCAAATTTTAATTCTTTAGCGTTAGTGGTTCTCGAGATATAAGACTGCAAAAATCGCAAAAAACCTTCACTGACAGATCATCAAAATTATGGAGCAATTCTCGACATCGTAGAATCTTATAACTTCATGCAAAGGTAGGTCTTATGGTGTATACAGTGAAAAAAGTTGAAAAATTTGAGATTTTCCAATTTAGGGGGCGTGGTACCCGCCCATTTTCATGGAATTGATACCAATAATAAGGAGCACATCTGATTGTCGGTAGGCCTTAAGTGCAAACAAATGCCAACATTTTAAAATTTGTATTTAACATTCAGGAGGCGTGGCAAACGCCTATTTTCACAGAATTATTATTAAATATATTGAGAGCACTTTTGATTGGTGCAGGATTATGAATTTTAGTAGAGTGGTCGGCTTGCATGTGTATATACAACGAAAAAGTTGAAATTATGAAATTTGTCATGCAGGGTTGTTTCATGCACCCACTTCTTATCAATTATTATCATTTCAATGGATCACTTCTAACTTATCAATATTGGTAGAGGTTTAGGATTCTTAGTACATACAAAAGGCATACATTGAAAAATTAGGTTTCCTTATGAGGCTCTCATTAAACACCCACTTTTCCTGCTAAAAAGAGTCTTTGCAAAACTTTAATAAACTTAAAACTTTGCGTACTTTTAGATCTCACTTCTTTTCACGCCTGACTTGTTAGGCAGAACTTTTTGTATATTTAGAAGAATTTGGCTACTTTTTTTAAATTTATGTTTTAGAGGTGTGATCATTTTAACAATGAAAAACTGAAAACTAGAAACTCTGTTGCCTTTTATTTTTTAGTGAACTCCGACCTCAGAGCAGTGTTCGGCACCATTTACCTATACTATGCATCAGCTAATTCAGATTGTGTGACGGAACACGCACGAATAGAACACAACGATTTTGTTAATGTTTTGAATTTTTTATTTAATCTAAAATCTATTTTTCAGCCGAAAAAAATCTTAGAAGAGTTTTCGAGGTTTTCTACAACAAAAAATGTCCGACGAGCGATTTGTATGATCCCGATTACTCCTAGCCCTTCTCCTTAAAAAAACTGAAAACTGGTAAAAACAAATCAGATATGAAATCAGCATCAAAAAGTAAATTTCACCCAAAATTTGTATAAAGCAGACATTCAGACAATCTGACGGACGGTGTACGCGCCTACGTTAATATTATTGAAAAGTCAACAAAATAATTATGAACAATTTGTTGTTGAACAAAATTTACTTAATTGAAGTGAAATCAAATTTCCTATTAACAAAAATGCATTCTGCTTGCCCGGTCAGGGTAAATGCATTTTCGTAATATTATTTCCTCCTTTTCCAACTGAATTTTTACCAAAATCAAATTTCACTCTTGGTCGAATAATTTTATAATTAAATATTTTCCTATACTTAGAGATAAATATAAGAAAATTGTTTAGTACACTTTAAAATCAAATATATAGAGCCGGATTGCTTTGGGCTTCTTCATCAGCAAAGCAAAATACTTCATAGAGTTTTTGCTACAAATGCACATTGCACACAAAGCCACACTGCTGACGTTGATCCAATTTTATAAACCTACTTTATTTTATTTCCTGTGTATCCGGGCTCTGCTCTTGTGTTTGTAATGAAGAATTTTGTCTTTCGTAGATCCTTTCTCTCTATGATGATGTTATGTGTTTTTGACTACATAATTTGCAGAAATAAATTCACTCACATTACCTATATGTACTCGTATACTAATATAGCTAGTACAAAAGAGGAGCATAGACATTTACCTTGGGGGCAAGCAGAAAATATTCATAAATTGCATTTAAATTTTTCAGAAATACCTTTAAGCCTTAGAAGAAGAAAATTAAGGACCTTAATTTTTTTTGGGGAGAAAATCCATGTAAATGCAAAGGCTTTAAGGCAAATGTCTTTCACCATCTTTGTCGTTGTCACACATATTTCATTTACGTACCCAAAAACCAACCCATCCTTCAGAAAAAGTTTATGCATTTAATTTATGGATAGGTACGTATATTTTATAAGGACGCAATGGCTCAACTGTAGGTACACAGGTACCAACTATTACTGCAAATTTAAACGACTTTATGCCTATTAAGCTGCCAGCGAAAGATTACCTACATATACTATCTGCGTCAATGGATTGAGGTCATCTTTTGAAAATATGTAATTCGCTTAATATTTTAGACCAATATTTATACCAATCAGGAGATATTATATAGTTTGATTATAACTTTTCAAACTATACCTATACTTGATTTGGGGAAATAATTTCTTGATATCAAGAAATTGTCGTTGTCACACATATTTCATTTACGTACCCAAAAACCAACCCATCCTTCAGAAAAAGTTTATGCATTTAATTTATGGATAGGTACTCGTACATATATTTTATAAGGACGCAATGGTTGTACTGTAGGTACACAGGTACCAACTATTACTGCAAATTTAAACGACTTTATGCTTATTAAGCTGCCAGCAAAAGATTACCTACATATACTATCTGCGTCAATGGATTGAGGTCATCTTTTGAAAATATGTAATTCGCTTAATATTTTAGACCAATATTTATACCAATCAGGAGATATTATATAGTTTGATTATAACTTTTCAAACTATACCTATACTTGATTTGGGTAAATAATTTCTTGATATCAAGAATGATTTTTCGACCATTGCAGTCCTGTTTATACCTGATACATTAATGCAATCAGTGTACTCGAACCTTTTGCTTTCTTTTGAATTTCAGAGGCTTAAGCAGGTAGATGGATCATTAACTTAACTTCTAGAAATCACGACAATTAAAGCGTTCCTGCCTTTCTATTCGCAACGATCCCAAGACCCAAATACTCGTCTTCTAGTGATTCAGACCAAACATTGTGCTATTTGCTATGTGTTGGTTTGTTGGCGGATCGAACCTTGAGACTGGGACTCAATAACTTTTTCCACTGGAAAGATATTATTGTCTATTTCCCCGATTTTGATAACGTGTTTCCCAAAGTACTCTGTAATTTTGGCCAATAGATACTGGGATTTGATTCCCCTTCCCAGACCTTCATTGGAACAGTGCAATTTACTCACTGTAACACCTCGAACTGCTATTTAGCAGTTTTCTGGAAATGAAATTTAATAGTAAGTGCCATCATGGAATTTCTATTCTCGAGTGTCAAGTCTTCCGAGAGTATTTCTGGATTATGGAGCTAATATTGCACATTGTCCCGGTGATCACTCAATTGGTCAGACTTCAATACCAAATTGAGGTCCAACTGAGTGAGCAATTAAGCAATTAAATAATCAAGTGTTCCATTATCTCGCTGAGAGATAGTTCTGTATTGTATACGTCTCTGGGCTATACAACAAATTTGCTGTCAAACTCAGATCACAGATGGCGATCAGCAAATATCAGATCTTCAAACCATTTTCCACTAGAGTTCAAACGAGTTGTAGTTTAAAATTCAGTTTCGGTAATAAGATAATCAAGCTCGGCTGTTAGTCATTATTTGCACTACCTAACTTCCCTTCCACGTGAGCTATCTTGTAACAATTTTCATGGTTGTATT
This sequence comes from Philhelius pedissequus, assembly GCA_910595825.1. Classification (NCBI taxonomy): domain Eukaryota; kingdom Metazoa; phylum Arthropoda; class Insecta; order Diptera; family Syrphidae; genus Philhelius; species Philhelius pedissequus. Next base: position 242,350,085 of record OU343161.1, on the reverse strand, counting down.
GCGAACTTTAGGATATTTTTTCTCCTCATTACGTTGAATTGTATCTCTAAGAGCTGCTAGGATTTCTGCTTTGGTCAATCACCCAATATAAAGAAGTCTGGACGCTGGAATTAGGACATAGAGCGGACCAGTGAAATTTCCAAAATGGGATATTAAATGACCGGAAGGAAACGTCTAGCTTAGAATATTAGTTTACCTGCTGGAAACACTCATATCATCCAATATCAATTCATGCAATTGAGCCGTCTAGCACTCACCATTGAAAGAGGTCGTTCGGCTAATTATTGGAGATACCCTCAATATCCCTAAAAAATGTAAGTTCAGAAATCCTAGCATGCACAGATCTTCCCACTCTGGAGGGTCAGGTCATACTGCCAAAATGACCTATTCAATCTAGTAAAAAAAATTCGAAACAATCGAGCGACTAAGGGTGTATTGTTAAAAAACAAAATATCAACCAAAAATCACATTTCTCACTTTAACCTCTGTTTTATCGGTACATTTCTCGTTTTCTTTTATTTCATTTTTTTTTTTGTCATTTCGGACAAAAACAGAGGCTGTTGCTGAAATCACTGGAGCACCTGATTTACACATAGACGAGGGTTCAGCACTACGCTTGGAATGCAAATTAAAACGTGCCACGGAAAACCCGTCGTTTGTTTTTTGGTAAGAAATTAAAATCTCAAAGAAAATGTGTCTGGCGGTAGACAGCTTGTATATTCTTTTTTTAATTGTGTTTTTTTTTTTGCTTGCAGGTACCACGACAATAAAATGGTGAACTACGATTCACAAGATGGTTTTTCGGTGACTTCAACAACTGTAAATATGCCAGCATCTGAAGGTGGTGCTAACAGTAACCACAGAGATCGAGGCCATACGAGTACTAGTAGCAGTAGCAGTAGTAGTAGCAGTACAAGCAGCAGTAGTAGTAACAGTTTAAGCAGCAATACTAGTCACGGCCATGGGAATGGTGGACATATGTCTTCGTTAGCGGCACAACATCAATCGTCTTACTTACAAACGCCTTCGACAAGCGTACTAACAATACAGGAAGTGCATTTTCATCATGCGGGCAATTACACGTGTGCACCGTCGAATGCGAGGCCAGCCAGTATAACAGTTCATGTCCTTAGAGGTGAGTGAAATTATTTACTTAAAAATAAAATAGTCACACTAAGATTTTATTTATGTCCCCTCATAATCTTAGTCCCCCAAATACAAATTGATAAATTTCCCATCCCGCGACGCTTTTTCGCCTTCCGTTTAGAATAAATTTAACGGTGGTCCTACTTACAATATCAGGACCGTTTTCTAATCCATTCGCCCTCTTCGCATATAGGACCAAATATCCACCGAAGAATTTTTCTCTCGAAAGTGCCCAGTATCAATTCCCTTTTTTTACTTATCGTCCAGCCCTCGGCGCCGTAAAGCAAAACTGGTAAAGTTAGCATTTTGTATAGCATGCACCTTGTCTTTCAAAAAACGAGTTTTGCACCCATTTGTTTGGCAAAACCGAAGTAGCAGCGGTTCGCTAGGGTAATTCTTCGTCGGATTTCTGCTAAGGTGTCGTTCGTGGAATTGATGTTTGTTCAAAGGTGGTTGAACTCATTGACTACCTCGAAATTACTGCTACCAACATTCTCGTTCTCGTTTTGTCCTAGGCGATTGAAAGATGAGGCTTTGTTTGTTAATAGCATATACTCTGTTTTGTCCTGCGTTTCGCCTATTCATCAATAGCTGTGAATGCTTCAAGTACAGCTCGCTTAGATGTTGAAGATAGTAGAAGACACGTTAACACCACTCTTGCGCACTACCTGCTCTAGGATTATGTTGAAGAAATCACATGACCAGTGCATGTCTTTGTCTGAACCTGTACACGTCTGGAATAGCTCGGATGAGCTTTTTCCCGTTTGCACATTGCACCGCGTATTTTGTAACGTCATGCATCATGTTGAATCAGTTTTTTCGGGATCCCGAGTTCCAACGTCGTAATATGATGCCGCCTTGAAGTCGATGAAAAGATGGTGGGTCAAGACATGAAATTCGTTGGAACGTGCCGATCATAGTGTTGCAGAAAGGTTGTAGACGCTCACATAGTACCTACGTTGGATAGGATCTTGTAGGTATATGCCTATGTAGTTCTTTTTTTTGTTCTTAAGAAATGCGTATTTTTCCTGCGATTTTGTACCACCATATTATGATTAAACATATGTTTACTAAAGTCTGGCATCAAGCCGATGTATCGGTGTGTGCTAAAGTTACACGAGAAACCCGAAAATAACACAGTTTTTCTCCTGTTCCGTAGTACCAGGATAAAGCTTCGGTAAAGTTTCGGAAACGTGAAGGTCTCTTACGGATAAACTATTTACAATCCTGCTTAGGTGAAAGGTTGAACTAGGATTCTAGTAATCCAGCAGCAACATGTGGCCTGAACATAAAACCCTTCAGAAAACTCAGCAAAAGGAGACAACAGCAAGGAATTACGTTTGGGAGGAGCTCAGGAGTTGACCCCGCCGGCCGCCCCCTCCTAACTACGCGATCTGTCCATCTGGCTTACTATCTAGCTGTGATGCAATAAGTCCAAGATGAGCCTTAGAACACCCCTGCCAATCTAGCCTGCATCCGTTTTCATTTGAGGTTGTTGGTAATCCGTCATCGTGTTCAAAGCAATCCACTCTGATAAAATCATACCAAATGCGATATTTCTGCTGATTGTCAGCGAACACCTAGCGGTCACCATTTTCGTTCTCCTTCAACTCCTTAGTCAGTTGGATTTTGCACGGAATAGGGATAAAGTTTCTACAATATCATCGACTTCTTTTGGGTCACCCGCTCTGAGTTCTTTTGCACACTATCTTACGGACAGAAGTTCGGCGGATTTTTCATTTCCCTATTATCGGCCTGTTTGAAAAAAGCCTTCAAAATTTGAGTAGTCTGTTTCGGGTCTGTCTGAACCAAAACACTTTTATTGACAACTCAAGCTCAGTGACCTAAAAAAAGAAAAACTCTTAATGCAATTCCCTTGTGGAACTCATTAGCACGTCATATTAGAAAATTAAGGGACATCGTTTTAATTTAACAGAGCTTATCGCTAGTTAATAACGTACTATGTGTTCATGCAGTTAGCAGTCATATAAAGTAATTCGAATATTGATAGGTCCAGCAACATTGACTATTATGGTTGTGAAATCGTCATGTCCAATTATTGTCAATGCCATAAAATTGCCTTTCGAAATTTTATCGGACACACTTTAATTTGAAAATCAATTTCGTTCATGCAAATTTGATTATTGCCAATCCAAATGCATAGATAGAAGACCAAATTCAATATTAAATAATTCAGGAGGGACTTCTTCGTAAATTATTTATGTTTTCCAAAAAAGCCAACCATACTCGTGTATAGGAAAGTATAAAGTTTTTGGACATCTTCACTGAAGAAGAAAATTCGTATTAATCTTGTATAATATCAATTCTAGTTACTGGTCCTTTTTATCTGACCAATTCCAAAAATTATACTATATATCCTTTTATTCCTTTATGGACAACATATATGTATACTCGTATGCGTATACTAATGTATGTGAAGGTACCTAAGTAAACTGATAAAATTTTGATAAAGAAAATTGTGTGAGTAAACTTTCTTTCAAGGACACATATAATATGTACAGAGGTACTGGGCGGGGGGGGGGTGGTTCGTCTTTACAACAAACACAATTTACGCCCTAATATTGACCTTTTTTCTTAAATATTGATAAGGGTAAAGCTTTTCATGCGAATATGAAACAAAATAAATTTAATTCGATATCTTGTATTGGAGTTGAAGTTGTTTGAAATGAACATCGAAAAGTTTTTGACACATTAGAAAAACTTGACAATTTTAGTGAAGTTTAGTTGACAAAGGATTATCTATCACTTTAAATCCTAACACAATTTATTTTATTGAAAAAAATTAAAAAGTTTTCTTAGGCATCATAAGAAGGCTCCCAAACATATTCACCACGTGAATCCATGTGTCCAGAAAATGTCCATTCTCCCAGAAAATTCAAAATAAGTTTAAACTCCTTCTCTGGTAAATATCGGTACATTGAAATTGAAGAAGAAATATTGAGCAAATTTAATTTCTGAAAACAAAATGTTTAATTTATGATATTCGAAGAATCTTGGCTGGAGTATTGTTGTCCATTCGCTCAATATAGCCCAACCTATGTAGTCGACTTTTTTGACTGTATCAACATCTTCGAACAACTCATTTGTGATTTTATAGATTCTCATTCATTCCAGAACCAGGAAGAATCGTTCTTTCAAAAGAGGTCAGCTTTTATTTTCTGCTTATTGGCCATCACAAAGCTCCGTAAAGCAAGACTGACATAAGAAGTCTTTTGTGGATCGTGCACTTAGTATTTCACCAGAAGAGTCTTGAACACATTTTATTTCGCCAAATCGAAATATCAGCACTTTTCTAGGACAATTCTTGTAAGCTTGAAGTTGCATCAATAGTCACGTTCTGTTGTAAACATTGTACTGTTAATTTTTTGCTTGTTTATAGCTGGTATTTGGTCTTGACCTTTTTTACTTCAAGATGAGATATGTGGGCTGTTCTTTAATCAGCTGGTACAACTGTGCTAATACCATCCGCACAACCAAGTAACTGGAAGGATTTGTTGACTTACGCCTGATCTTTGCCAGAAGAAGATTGAAAAGGTCACAATATGAAGGCGAATCATTCTTTCTCAAATCCCGTAGATGTTTGAAATAGTTGGAAAGTACCATTCTCCATCGTTTGTGCGTCTACTGTCATGCGCACAACTGGATAAATTTTCCCGAAATTTGGAAATCGGCCATCGTCATATGACTGCTATCATATGCGAGAAGTGGATGAAGTGATGATTAGTCTAGTCTCGACTTGGAATTCGTTAGTCTTTTTCAGGATTTGCCTTAGTGTGAAGAGATGTGCCACGTTAAGCAGGGACATGCCTCGATAGTTCTTGCAGGATATAGAATAGTGTTTTTTCTAGATAGAGCCTATTAAACTGATATCCCAGTCATCGGGTATGCTTTCTTCCACTTATATTTGCTAGAATTTGACACGTGGGTTCTTTTAAAACATCCCCCTTGTTGTTCATAAGCGTTTTTTTTAACATTGTCTCTTTTTAGTGGTGGAATTGGGTGGCTTCTCTTCTTACCCTAACAATCGCTTTTTTTTGCCAAAAACTCTTCTTCTTCATTTTGGTGCTTATATGATCTCGAACGGATCACAACTCTCCCATTTATCTGCTTCACACTAGTGAAGAACCCATGGGGTACGCCGCATTGACGTCAGAAAGTCGGCAAGACTTCGGTTTTTGAATTGTTCCAATTGTTCCATTTCTGAGGCCAACCAGGAGTGTTTTGGTCTGTCTTTTCTTTTTCTTCTTCGCGTTCGTGTTGGAACTTTGTAAGATATTTCCTATTTGACGGGGTTCTCCGGATTTCTCCTTTGAACATGTCAACAACTGAGCCAGTCGTGCTCTATTTTTGCAAGATGGCATTTTTGACGTGAAGGCTTCCACGGATCTTAGTACTTCTAATTCGATCAATATTTGTTACTCCTGATGCCGCCAACTTACTCTCATACTTTTTGTACATTGTCCAACATTGTTAACCGTATGTGAGTGCGCACAGCACAATCGGAGTATAGAGTCTTCTCTTCAGCTTAGGGTAATTTATTGATAACAGAACATAGAGTAGCTGTCACGCCAAGTTTGATCGTAGATCCCACATATTTAAACTTTTCGCCTTTGGGAAGCACATTTCCGTTCAAATAAATGTCTGAAATAGGCATGTCTGGGTCTGAAAATGGGCAACACAGTATTTTTCGGACCATCTTTCTAAAACGTGTCCCCAACCGTCAAGTGCTTGCTTATGATGGCTCCATCGTCAGCAAAGAAAAATTAATGAACAGTGTGCGGTACTTTACCTTCGAGCAGGTAGTCAAAAACTGTAATAAAAATCAGAGGGCTTAAGACGCTTCTTTGCTGTAGACCTTCTGTGACTTGGAATTCTTCGGTGACTTCAGTTGGACAACTAACCCTCGTCACTGATTCTTTGTACATATTAATGATCACACGCGCATATGTATCCGGTACTCCTCGTTATCTGAGGGCCATCCATATCCGATCGCGTATTTGTCGATCGAATACTTTTTCGAAGTCAACAAACACAACATTCAAATCCTTTAGGGGATCACGTAGCTTTTCCATTTTATCTGTTTTTGACTCGCCCGCGACAAGCCCGCATTGGTCATCAGATTTAGCCTTATTATTTTTCGCAGTCGGCTACCCAATATGCGCTCAACGATCTTCAAAGAACATGAGCGTGATCGAACGGTAATTACCACAGATTCCCTTTCCATTGTACATTGGTAGAAGGTAACTTTCCCTTCATTGCTTAGGCGGATTATCAACTCCTATACGCTTGGAGATGAGAATCGTAATCCATCTAAACCCGATGTCGCCCATCTTTTTCCTAAACTTAAATGGTATCTCGTCGGGCTCAGCACCTTTGCCTTTTTTGGAGTTCTTAACTGTCTCGCTAACTTTTTCGACTGTGATGTCGGGTTCTTCCGTTAAGTTAGGTTCAGCTGTCGGAAGGTGCTTTCCGTTCAAAAACCCATTACAATACTGTCGCCCTGTAAAGAATTTGGTGGTCCTTGAGATCATTAATGAATTTGTTTGTATTGAGCATTTCCTGGCTTAAGATAAAAACCTTGGCTAAGCGATTTTCTTGTAAGCGTTGTAGGTGTTTACCTAGAGTCAAATTTGGTTTCTGTAGCCCCAAAAATAACGGTAGGTACCTGCCAAACAAACCGTTATAAACAGTCTTAATCATCTCGAAAACTGCTTTAAAACTTTTAATACAAAAAACTCCGGTATATGGTTTAAATTTTTCGATTTCTCATTAACAGCTTCTACCTGTTTTGTTTGGCTATAAACATTCTACAACCTGTAAATACATATACATTCCTATATATAGGTATATTTACTAAAAGAAAATTTCAAATTAAAAGTTTAATATGAATTACAAAAGTTCACTCAAAACACAAATAATATTTCTAGTCGGTTGGCCCCCTTTAGCCCATTCCACAACAATAAATCCAGATTTTCCATTAAACTAGATGGTAACAGCTCTTTAATTTACTGCAAACAATTGAACCACAATAACTCTGCGGTTGTTATCCGGAAGAAGTGTTCAGTTTATATTGCACATTACCCTTTGACCCTTCTTGCGCCACCACGGCCAGAGCACCGCGCGCTGCTTGCTATTCCACCACAACTTTGAAAGTGTATTCTATTGTTCTATTATTATGTAGGTTCCTACGATAGAAGACGAGAAGAGCTCTCCCTAAAACAACAATTTTTTTTGCTCATTTCCTCTGCCTTGTCTCCTCTATAGTTAGTTTCAATTCCAGCTGCAATTCCAGTCCTAGATTATTTGTTTTTAACAGGGTAATTTATGTTTGCTGTTTTTTTTTTTTTTTTTTTTTTTTTTTTTTTTTTTTTGTTGTATCCTTTCAGGCGAAAAACCCGCTGCAATGCAACACGCCAACCGTAGCATGGTCGAAGGCGAAGGTGGCATCAACAGCAGTGGCGTGAGTAGCAGCAGTAGCAGCATTAGCGTTTCGGCCGGAGCAAGCACCAGTAAAGCCAATAGTCATCCTATGCTCAATCGCATTTTCCGTTTCAGTGCAGTGGTCGAGTTCTTATGCCATCGGAAAGGATCATTGGCGTGGCTTCTAACGACAATGTTTAATCTAATGGGCAGCTTGTATCGAATCGATAGATGAAATTTCTTCTTCTCCAAAATTGCCCATCACAGACTGTTACGTATCTATAATATGGACTAAGTAAGGATTTGAGGAAAGAAAATAAAAAAAAAAAACATTTTAAGCAAAAAAAAAAACAAACCTAATAATAACAATGTAGTAAGAAACGATAACAATAATTTTATTCTGTTTGTTTATTTTTATTATTTTTTTTTTTTATTTTTTAACACAAACAATTCACACTTAAGACTTAAAAACAAATTATAGCATTTAAGGCCATTGGGAATTAGGGTAGGTTATAAATGAAATTCTTTTCCTTTTTTTCCTCGCCTTTGTTATACTTTAGACTGAGTTTGGTTCAAGGTTTCGTTTTATTTGTGAGAGCGAAAGTTTTTTGTTTTTATTTCAAAGTGAAAGTTCGAAGGTCTTGTTTTTGCTTTTGTTATGTTCTTATTTTATTTTTGCTATTTAGAAAAACAAATTTTTTAATTGCGATTAAAATAGTGGTTGCTCGTTAAATTTTCTGGTTGGATAAAAAGGATACGAGTTTTTAATAATTATAAGCGATAAAAAAAAACGCTCGACAGTGAAAAGGCTTATATTTGTCTCATTTTTCTTCCGACGGGACGCGATTGTCGCAAGTGAAATTAATAATAAACATTGAAATGTATAGATAAAGGCATGTATGCGATTTTCTATAATTGCGATTAAAAATCGCTATCACGCGATTATTAAGTCTCAAACCATATTAAATTTATCGCAACGATCTTATAATCGCATCTCTGGATAAAACAATCTTGTGGTCTTAAGACCAAATCCACGTTTTGACGATTAAAATTTTGGTTTGAATAGTCAAGCGACCGAAATCTCACGTCTTAAAATCGCGTCTAAAATTTTTAACTTAATCTTGCGATTTAAGCAAAATATAAAATATTGACGGCGGCATTAAGGCTTGGGCACAAACGCACTTATCATTTAAAATCGCACGATTTTTTCGTCGGTAGTAATTCCGGTAGTAAATCCGATCCGAAAAGTGCGTTATTTTCAATATAACTTTCTTTGTGTCCAGTTTATTTTGCGACAAAATAATTTTCAACATGCATGCAAGAACTTGTGATTTTCAATCGCACGATTTTTAATTAGATGGAATTTGAGACAAAAAATCGCAGCGATTATAAAAATGTAAAGTGATTTATTTTAGATACAACTTTCTTGTGATCGAGTTTTTCTGAAGAGAACCATCACTGCGATTATTTCGTAGCATATAAAGCAGCGACAGAAAATCGCAACAATACATTAACAGCTTAAGATGGAGGACACATTAAAAATACTTCTCGTACAATTTCTCCCCAAAATTTAGTCAAACATTTTAGGCTAATTATTATAGAGCTACATTTTTGAACGACTATTTTATTTTCGCAAAGTAAAATTCGCAAACCTTATAAATAACGCCGCATTTGAACGAGTGGAATATTGTCATTATTTTTTGCATTTCTTGCCATTATTGAATAATTTCTTGTAAATTATCTAAAAACTTTTAGTTATGTTTGGCTCCATTGTGTAAATAAAGTTTTGTGCCATTTTGTAAATAATAAAAACATTTAATTGTCAATTTGTCACTCAAGTAAATTTTAATTTTATATTGGCGAATTTCATTTTGGGAAAATAAAATTTAAATAGAGAAATATTTTGGATTAAAAGAATACAAAGAAAACATTTTTGCCTATTACCCATAATGTTCTTAGATGTCGAAAATGAGCTAGGATTTTATCTAATATTTGGAGAGAAATTTGGAACTAATATTTAGAAACTCTTAAATAGCTCAATTTTTTGAATGCGTGTATCTATTTCCTAAATGTAGCTAATGAACAAAGCTAAAATAACCTTAAATTATATTTTGAATTTAAATGAATTTATTTAGCCAATTTTTAAATAAATTGATTCAACTACTTTTTGTGTCGAAAATTAATAAAAAAAAAAAAAGCATGTAAGCAAGTAAAAAACTAATGCAAACCTTTTTAAAATCAATCTTTAAAAATTAATTTATAAAAGTTTGCACATACCATTCATTTGCCATTTAAAAGATTGCAATCATTTTAAAGCAATCAATTGACTAATTCCAATATTTTAATAATTCATTCATTCTTTTGCTTTCGTTAAGGTTTATGGAGAACACAAGAGAATATAAGAAATAGATATGAATGCAATATTTTTATATTTTGTTTTTATATTTACTGAAGACATAAAAGATTGCATTCACAAAAGATTGCATTTTTTACAAGCTAAGGAACACCATTCTTTAGATTTTTTTTTTGTTAAATTAATGAGCGCTTTTTATGACAGTCCTAGATCCAGCTATCAAGAAAATGTTTTCCGCCTCAATTTTCGCATCGTTTTCGCTCAAATAACAGAAAATGTGTAAATTAATTTGTATTCCTTTGGTTGTATGCTTAATGAATGACTTAAATATTTAAAATAGGTACCCTTAATTTGTTTATACCGTGGGAAAGTTTATATAATTATTTTTATTATTATTACAATTTCTTTATAATTTTTTAAAAATTGTTTCTTAAATTATAAAAATTTCAAAAAATATTTAATTATTTCATATCATTTACCTGAGTTTTATTTATTATAATGGATTTAGTTTATTGTAAAATTTCTTACCAATGTATATGTATACTAACACAACTTTGCTTGTAATTAAAAACAAAAAAAAATATTAAAATTTAGAAATAGAAAAAATGTATTAAAAAATTATTAAAAATTAACAATTAATAATGTAAACTAAAAGATAATATTTATTTTTATATCGACTTTTGTTACTATAATAAAAAAATAATCTTTAACTCCTGTTTTTTTTTTTTGTCATAAAATATAAAGCATTTAATATACCGTGTACTTAAATAAATTTCAAATAAACAACAACTCAAAGTAAAGCTGTATAAAGTAGTAGTTTAAAAGAAAACAACTATGTATTTATTTTGTAAAAAAAACGTTCAGAATCAACAAAAGTAAATTTGAAATAATATGTTTTTATAAGAATTTGGAAGCGACTTACATTGGGTGACAAAATAATTTTATAATAAAAATTAAATAAATTATGTAAATTATAGATGTCTTGTGCTTATATTTTTTAATCATAAATACAAAAAACTAAAAAAACACACAAACTTTGAAAAAAAGTATGTTTTGTTCCATGAAACCCAAACAAAAAAAAAAACTGGAACACCCAGTGTTTGTTGTTTCCAGACTTTTTGTATACCTAGTTATGATAACTTTACACTTTAAGTACCTATAAAATAATAAATTTTGACATGAAAGTATAACAATACCTGCAGAGTTCATTATAAATTAATACAAAAACAAAGATACCAATTCGTTAAAGTTATCCTAGAAAAATATTTTATTTATTTTCACAAAGTAAAAAATTTAAACAAAAAAAATTAAACCAAAACAAAACAGGTCAAGTTAATGTAGAATTATAGAAAATAATTTTATTCCCTAGGCATTTATATTCCATGGGAATAAAACTTGTAAAAAAAATATTATTAAATTATTATTATGAAAATGAATTTAAACAAAATTTGAAGAAAAAAAATATAAATATATATATGTATACATTTTAAATTTATATATGAGTAGACTCTTTTTCTATTTTACCCCTAAGATTAAGAATTTACAAAAATAAGATTATACAAAGAAAATAATTAATTAATAGTTCAATTAACAAAAAAAAACAAAAGTAATATTTACCAGAATAATTAAAGTGTAAAGTAAAATTTAAACTTGAGATTAAAAATAAAAAGCTATAGTTTAAGTCCACAATGGAATAGAGAGAAAAACATTGATTGTATTATTGCGCCCAGAACTGGATTTTAAAGCGCAAGAACAAATAATATTGAAATAACAAAAACAACAACAAGAAGAGTTTGAAAATAAATGTAAATATCTTATTTAATAAAATCGAATGTGTTTTAATATACTTACAAAAATGGCAAATGCTAATGGCATACGAAGAAGACCTCGACTGTAAAGAATGCAATCTTTTGTGAATGTAATCTTTTATAAATTAAATTATAGATATGATTTCATTAATTGAGTTAACCTCAATACTTAAAATTACGCAATCACCATTTATTTGACATTAAATGCAATCAATTGATTGCAATCTTTTGAGAGTCACTGCATTCCTTGAAATTTTAAAATTTTGTTTGACTTCCATAAACCTTATATCTCTACTTTGTTCCGAGTTTACTTAATAACATTTCGCCTAGTTCTTGTTCGTTTTACTAATACTGGTAATATGAATTGAAATTAATATTTATTCATTCATAACGTGATTTAACAAGAGAATGGAAAGAACGAGTAAATTCTCAAAAGATTGCAATTAATTGATTGAAGAATTTTAAGTCGTAGTCTCAAAGTGATTCAATTAATTTAATTTTCAATAAAATGAATGATTTTAAAAGATTGCATTCTTTTAGCACATACCGGCATTTTTTTACGAATAGAGGTAACCAAAATACATTATAACATCTCCTTACCAAGTCCATCACTTTTGCTATGACCCTATACCTAAAACACTCCGCTCTTTAGCAGTCTTTATTTAGGGCATACCTTATTCTTTATTCATACCGGATCCGAGTTCTCTGAAAATTTATAAGATTCATACCTACGAGTATAAAAGTTTTCCGAAATTAAATTAATGAAATATTCAAACTTGTTTTTAAATATCTGATTTATGTCCATGGCGGAATGACGAAGGACTACGGGCCTCAATAACAGAAATAGCATTTCTTGTTTTTAAAAATAGCAGAAGGCTATAATAATTTACTAAATTAAAGTGGCGTGATAGTACGATGTAGGACTAGGGCCTGAACCGCAACAAACCTTCTCCAGTCAGCTACGTTTCTAGCTATACATACTCGTACATTATCTCTGTAGTTTGTTGCTCTTGAGTGCACCAACACATTCCCGGGACGGAGCCACTGTACTTTTCGTTTTTTTGAGCTAGAAGTTCACCATCTGCATATGTTTAAATATGAGTCTGAGGGTTTTAGCTGTTTCGACGTGTTTAGTAGAAGGAGGAGCTTCGTTCAACACAGTGAAATTGAAATGAGAAAGATATAGTTTTTTCTTCCATTTTGGCCATAAAATAAGACCGCATTTCTTTCATTTAAAGCCATCAGTTCGAATATAAATGAAAGTCAGAAGTTCTCAGTCACAGTTAATTTTCATAAAATAAAAGGGGACCTAGGACGAACCCTTGAGGAACACCGAAAATATTTGGTAGAAAATCGGTCAAATTAAAATAATGAAAAAAATGACTTACCAAAGACTGATCTAAGATGAAATATTAGTTGGGCACACTGTGTTGAGTTCATTTGGGATTCGATGGAACGTATCTCCAAAACGTCTTTAGTACCTACGAAATTAACAACTTTCTGAACTGATTTGGAACCTATGCAGTTGTCTTTCCAATGTTGTTTTTTTTTTGTTAATGAAGTTTATTTCCAATTCGAATCTTGGAAACGATAATGATGTTCAAAATTCCGTCGGAATTTATTGGTATCGCGAATAAGCGTTCCCGGAAAATTTTGCTGTCATTTCATGTGATTGCTTGTTCTAGGGAAATTTATTCCGTGGGAAATTTAAGGATGCAGGACAAATTTCGAGTGAATAGAATATTCCATGGGATATGAAATTTCCTTTGAGATTCCCGATTAGGGCCCAATCAATGATTGTGAAATCAAAGATTTATTTAAATTCTGCAAAAAGCTTTTATAATGGAGAATAGGGGTTACCGTGAATAAAAATTTTTCTGCAATTCAAATCTTGGGATGCTCAAAACTCCCTCGGAATTTATTTGCATCGGGAATAAGCTTTCCCAGGGAATTTTGCTGTCATTCATTTCATACGATTTTTTGTTCGAGGGAAATTTATTCCGTGGGAGATTCACCTTCGCATGAAAAATTTCGAGGCAATAAAATATTCCGTAAGGAGATTCCCGATAGGGCACAATGCTTGTAAAATCAAAGGTTTTATTTAAATTTTGCGAAAAGATTTTGTAATATCTGCTTCTGCAAATATGCCCCAGTGAAGATTTTATTAATAAGCTCTTACGATTTTTGCACAAGGCCATTTCGCATTTAGGTACCCTGCCGTATACAAATATTCATAGGAATATGAGGAGGTTTTTTTGTTCCTTTATTCCAAAAATCTTAAATGTTTCAAATAGATACATATGTCTGTATAATGTCAGGTTATTTTAAAATTTTCAAAACAGGGTGTCATTGAAGGTAAAAATTAATAAAACTATTTGTGTTTTTTTTTGTCGAAATACTTAAAAAAAAAAAGTCGAAGTCATTTTTCAATTAAAAATATTCAGCCGTATTCTGTTAAACATTCACGTGAATATTTGTATTCTGCTATCCGACGAAAAAAACGAATTGTTCCAAAAAGTATATAATTTTTCGATTAAAAATAAATTTTAACAATTAAATTCTCTTAGAATTAAACAAAAAAATATTAGTAAAGCTTTGGACTTGATAGAAGACATTTGAAAATAAATAGTAAATAATTGAGTGAAATATTCACGCCAATCGAAAGATTCGATCGGATCGGATAGCAGAATATTTCTGATTATTAGGAAAAGATGTATAGTAATCCGTAAAGTAATGTTTAGTACGTATGACTATCTGCCAGAGGTATGGGGTTCGAATCCAAGTCTTACTCTAAAACTACTTTTTTCGCGGGTACTCCAAGAGTATTACTTTAAAAAGTTTGCCTCATTTTCACAAAAAAATTGTAGGTCGCCTCCATTCCTGCCGATTAAAAAGACGCACCTAGTTGAGACTTGTAAGTCAATGGACCCTTCTTTGAATGTATTTTATTTTAAAACATGATAAGATAAAATAATTGTATAAGTTAATAGAACACCCTGTATTTGGAAATAAACGGTATACTCTGTAGACTCCACATAAAAAGCTTCATCTAGAATGTTTTTTTGTTTTTTTTTATATTTAGAAATTGAGAATCAAAACCCCAACTTCATGGTCGGTGGGGTTTGTGTTGATTTGTAAATTTGTATTTAAATTGGTTAAACTTCAGAAATAACAACCAACACAAAAAAGTAACGCAACTGTGAAGTAAAATTTATCTGCTTGCAATGCAGAGATAGAACTTTGAAGTGGTAATTTGCAAACCCTTTTTATAAGAGTTTGCCTTAGTTATATGGGTGTGTGTTTCTTTCCATTTATGCTAGTTTGCATTCCAAATTATATACAAAATATAGAGAACTGATGTGGTTTAGTGTTGTTTAAAGGTGGTGCATAATAAAAGAGCCAAAGAATGGCTTTCGACTCTGCTAATTAAATTTAAGCTTTCTTTTATTCCTAATTCAAATACAAAGCTTCTTGTGTTGTATAAATAAATTCTCAAAATAACCCACAAATTTGTTACTGAATAATTAATTAATTGCTTACTCACCATACATAAGATTTATGTAGAAGTGAATAGATTCCACAATCTTTTCAAGTTCTATTTCCGGAAAAATAATTAGCTAAATAGTGTGGAAGAGATTGAAATTCTTTCAATGCAGGTACCTATAGCTTTTCGGATTTAAATTAAATAGTTTACTTATGTTAATTGTTTACTTGTGAAATAAAATGCAATGTGTTCCACAAATACTTTTCAAATGATAGGGTATGTATGTAGTACATTTGTCACAATACAAAAAGATGTCCTAAAACTAAATACTGGATATCCATCGAAGAATTACTTCTGGAATTCGCTTGCTACTTGGGTTTGGCGTAACAAACGGGTACAAAGTTCTACAGATACACATACTTATACTGACAAGATACAGCTTTACGGTGCTGAGTGTTGGATAATAAGCAGAGCTGAAGCAATGAGCTCTATCGAAAGACCAATTCTTCGAGGAAAATTTAGTTGTTCCATGTATGAGAAAGGTGGATGAAATAGCTATACTATAAATATTTGCTTTGGAGCACCATGATAGCTCATAGATGTAGTGTGGTATTGGTTCGGGAATCTTTTCTGATGCCCTAAATATCTCTTAAGTCCTTTCTCCTGCCCCACTTTGATATCGTCTTTGAACGAATTGCTATCAATCAGGGTAGATGCAAGGCGCTCGGAATTTTTCTTTCAATTTTTTCTTAAAATCAAAGGGTAGGTGGAACAGTTTAACTAACAAACATCCAGGTCATTGTCAGGATCGTTGCTATCTGCTAGCTGTCAGTACATATAGCTAATTGGAGAGCCCGCAATGAAGCTGATCATTCCCTACAATATTCACTGTGGTACCTACCTGTGGAGACTAATAAAAAAATAACCAAATGCCGTATTTTGTTCAAAATTGGAGCACAATCATTCGAAAGGTCATTGTTTGATGATATTGACGAATCGTCAAAAATAAATTGATTATTATTCCTCAACCCGACGAAATGGCTTTAGATCGAACTTCGAATTCTTCGCATGGTGGCATTTTGTCAATTTCCTTAGACCACGAGCGAGCTAGCAGACTGTGCAATTTGACTGGATTTCATGGCGCATAGTGGCCGGATGGATACTCGAACGGATTAGTTGTAGCTAATTGATACGATCGTAGATGATTTCGGTAAAGCACACACCAATCCAATCCAAAATGTTTTTTTTTTCACAGGTGCAAATGATATATGGTATCAAAACTGCTCAAGGTTTCAAGATTTTAACCCACTGATTTCGAAAAAATTACTAAGGTTAAAATGCCTAATTGAAACTCATTTTGAATCTCATTCAATCTCCCGAACCACTCTTCAAAATATTTGTACAATGAGACCAAGGTGTCAACATTTACGAGCTTAAAAATACGTCTAAGGATAACGAAGTTGTCCATTAAATGAATGAAAATAAATGGCAACCATTAAAATATATATGCACTAACACTTCTAAGGTAGACACCCTGCATTTTTAACTTTACTGAATATAATTTACCTTAATCTCCAGACACTGCCCTTACCTTTTAATAAAGTCTATATCTAGCCCACCCATTAGGGTTGTTCGTATTTTCATTTTTTACCAAGTCTAAAAAATGTACTTCAAATAAAAACAAACTCAAAGTGCCTGTTTTACAATGTGTGAAAAACGTTTCGAGTAGTTACTGGTGCTGGGTCATAAGGTCGTAAGCTCCAAAATCAATCTAAATGTGTTAAAAGTCCAAAATTTCATAACTTGTAGGCTTATGATCATCTGCCAATAATTATCTGTCAGAACTCAAAACTTTATCCAGACATTATTTTTGTTGTTATTTTTTTTTTTAAAGAATTTTTTTTTTATATTTAGACCTTATTTTTTTGTTATAGAACTCCTTAAAGAATTTTGATGAAATTTCGCAAATAAATATTTCTCATTTGCTATGCACACATTTAAAAAACTCTTCTGTCAAACATTTTCAGCACTGTCATAAAATTCCTTCATCCTTATTTTATTTAACACTCGCACTGTGCTTGATCATATTAAGGGTAGTCCAACCCCCTTTAGTGCGGGAACAATTTAAACAAAAAAAACACGACCAATTATGTATATTAAACTTTTGTCAAGTAGTATCTAAGGCTGAGATGAATCATAAATATTTATGTTCAACTTAAAACGCTTAAGGTCGTAAACTGTCACATAAGTTCTTAAGTACAACTTAAATGTTTAAGTTGTGTATCAGCAAACGGTTCTAAATAGCTAAACAAAAATTGAATATTATCACAATTACATTCAAAACTTTAGGTGGTAATACGGTACTAAAAGAGTGAATATTCTTGAGAGTGAGACAAAGGCCAAATTCCTAAACGCGAGATTTGCAAGCAAGTCTCATGCTAAGCAAATGCACGAACCCGATAAAAATTGAAAAGCAAGTGAAGTGCGCAACACAAGTTTAAAATTTGCACAATTGCATTGAAGTTTGCGCAAGAAAAAAGAATGAACTGCGTTTTGGGACAATGTGCTTAGCAGAGATTTTTCTGTTTGCGTTCAGGGACAGTTTGCTTAGCATATTATGCGCAAGATTTGCGTTTAGGAATTTGCCCAAGTTTTTGTTTAACAAAATAAATTCTGTCATTCAGAAGATTCTCAAACACACTGCTAGAAGTTACACATGCTGAAACTGATTTATGGCGCGTTTTTAATTTTTTTTTGTATGAACCACCCTAATGTGCAAGTAAATAGAGTACCAATGTACTTACCATAATACAAAAAAAAAAGAGATATTGGAAAAATCTGTCAGATTTTATAAGTACACCTTGACACTTTTAAACAGCCCCTCTGGGACAAGCAACTCCATTAATACCAAACCTCACGATTTCGATTACTTTTGGTGTTAAAAAAATTAAATTGGTATTTTTACGCTTGTGGCATGTTGTAGCACCTAAAGTACAATCAAACAAACATGATGACTGCTGACGGACGCATTCTACGAGTACTTTGCTTTGTCTCGTCGTCGTCCTGTGGATTGTGGAATGATGCCTTGACTGCCAAACGCAAACCCCTAACAAAAGTGCTCTATATTCTACGAGTATGTAAGTTGGTACAATGGAAACGTACTCATAGCTGGATACTGACTGTGGGGTTGTTTATTGTCAACCAGACCCCTGTCAAAAAGTGCAAAAAGTTGTGTTTTTTTTTTGTTTTGTTGTGCCCCTGACAAAAAGATGACACGTTGCCAAAACGACAGCCCTTGTAATTGTGTATTTCATAACTTGTACGAGTACAATATACTTACACACACACACACAAACTGAGTGTGGTTAATCCTCTGCTTTATAAAAGGCTACCAATATTTCTTTTTGAATTTTCATTTCTTAATGGATTACGCACTGATTTACAAGTGTAAACAAGAGTTGCCAATTAGAACTTGATAAATAAGGGTGGTTTGCGGTGCCGTTCCGCGGCCAGTGCACCACCCTTTTCTTTGATATTTTTTTTTTTATTGTTTATGAAGGAGTAAAGTAAAATGACAATCAACGCAGATTGCTAAAAGTGAAGTGAAATGTGACAGCTGGTTTTATTGTTTCAGCATCAGCATAAAATATAAAACACAATTCATTTTTTTTTTTTTTGGCCCGAACAGGGGTGTGAGAGTTTATAATTTTAATTTTAGTGCCGCATACACAACACAACAACCCTCCTTGCCACTTAGACTAAAATCAGAACAGCGGTCAATTAAGGGAAGCATCATGTCGGCAAATTATTGTAGGCCAACAATATACCTACCTATGCTCGAGAAGACCAGTTTTGTTCAATTTTCGAATTTGTCATTTTTTTGTTTGCATTAATTTTGAATGACGATAAACAAAATTCTTGTGTTCTAACTTGTGCCTCATCCTGATTGAACTGGCTTCTGAAAATAAGGTCACCCCATTTTTTAGTTTCGTGCATTTTTAACAGAATGGCAATAACAAATTCATGAAATTTCCCCCTCCTGATGACAACAAAAAAAAAAACAAGATTTAATTGACAGGGCAATTTTTTTTTAAATTGGTAGGAATAAATGCATGAAATCGAATCGTGGCGTCGTCGCACGGATACCGAATACAGGATAGCATTTGGCATATTATTAGGGACATTCTTTAGCTTTTAGAATAGCGAAGGACAGAATGAAAAAAAAATAATTTGTGGCGAGTTGTTCAATTATTTAAATTGGGAAATTAAATTGGCCTTTTTTACTTCCCTATTATATAGGGTAAAGTATTGGTGTCGTGTGAACAAGAAATGACAAGGAAATCCGTCTGTCGGTTATGGATTGATTTCCTTAAAATTTGGTAGGTAGATATACAGAAAATGCTCTAGATTTACTTAGTTTTTCAAATTTTCTCAGAAACGATTTGAATTATTTTTTTCTTTTAATTGAATTAAAATAAATTGACATCATTTGTGTTAAAATTCTAAAAGTTTTTCACAAGCAACCCAAACAAGGAAAATAGGATGTTTTTTATGAAAATTGTCTTATTTGTTTGCTTGGTTATTCAGGTGTACATGCCTCCAGAATGACTTAACCAATTTTGTACAGGGCAACTATTTAATATACAAATATTATTGAATTTCAAAATTTAAAAAAGCTATTTTTAATTAAAATAAAAAATACGATATTTTTACTACTTTCTTAGAACTTTCGAATTTTTTCTTACGCTTCCGTTAAAATTTGGAAATCTATGAATAAACTAATATTTTATAACGTTGTCAATGTATCCTTGAACCAGTAGACCAAGTTTAGGCTTTAAAAGCCATCCAAGTGACTGTGGTGAAAAAGTAGAACAAATTTTGAGTACATCGACGCTCTCTATCCATTTTAGAAATTAAATAATAAAAATATGTATACTTTGCTCCAATATCACTAATAACAAATGAATTAATTGTAATTCGTAATAATTCATCTACGCGCCGGCAACACTAATCAAGCAATAAATACCAGCAACATCACCAGACCTCTATACTAACCCTATACATATCGTAAACGTATTTAATTATTTTCCTGATGAAAATTCATTTTTCGTGCCAGCTGATTGCCATTTGACACAAAGTGGAACAAATTATTCCAAAGATTTGGGTTCCAATTTCCCTCGTTCCACTGAAAAAATCGTGGATGAAACACCTTATCGTGTATATTATCAAATTTTCAATCAAGAAAACTTGGTGACAGACTGGTAGTGAGGCTTCCAACTGATATAATTTTTGATGTTTGCTATAAATGATCATCCAGGAAAAAATATTCATTTGCATACTGTTTCAACTTTCAACTGACCACTAATGTATGACACTAAATCATACAGGAATTCTGTGAAATAGAATGCATGCACCAGACTTTTCAAAAGCATTAATTGTATACAACATTTGTGTTGTATGATCTGTGAAATAGGGGTCAGGCCAGAGACTTCTCAACACACCAAAAGTTATAGTTTTATGCACGCTCCAAGTTTGGGATCGATGGGCCATATGGGCCTGTGACAAATGTATATTATGTCATCTATTGATTTCGCCTTAATATTGTGTGAGGGAAAAATGGGCTACACATATCACGCACAATTGTCTATGACCAAATTGCTATACAAATTGTTCCTGCACTGTTTTTTAACATTTCAGCTTCTATAAATTTTCCATAAAGTCTTATCGAACCTGAAATGACATTCGGAAGACTTATAGAAGCTGAAATAATGTAAGGTAACCTTTAATTCATTCAATTTATTCAATAACACTAAAATATTGTGAATTTAGTCATTTTAGCAAAATCTGTTTGAAGAACTCTTATCCGAAAATGAAATAAAAACCCAAAACCATTTAATTCTCGTATAACAATAATTTTATTCTAAAAAATAATTCAATTCCAAATATTAAGTTTAGGACTTTGATTTAATTTCAGTAATGGAAGCGTATACATACAGTGTACCTATACCACTCCTTGAAAAAATGAATCTTTATGACCATATAACTGTATAATAGGTATAAATGTATGTATGGTAGAATGTGTGCGCTCTCTGTTGAAATAGTCATAGATAGAATATTCATAGGTACATTGCTAACAGGAAAGTGCTTTTATGTTCAGATATTTAATATCATGAATGGATATACATAGTTGGCAAGCATTTATTTTTATAGAATGTTTAATGATAGGAACAATACAAATCTTTAGAAACCGTATAATCCGAGACTAATGTCTAGTCACAGTGTCTAGACGATATGATTAAATTAATTACTACATATATTGTGGCCATGTGAAAGGAAGTATTGAAATCTTTTAATGAAATTAAAAAAAAAAACAACATAATAAAAATATTTATGTAGTTTGCCTTAATGTAGCTGGAGTACCCTTTATTTTATTTTAATAGCACTTGGAATTTTTATTTTTTTTTTTGCATAATACGAGTAGGTTATTAAACGTAATAAGATCCTGGCCTAAATTTCTAGAGTCATTAGAATAATTATTATTCATTTTTGTAATTTACGGGGAATTTGAAAAATACTTAAAAATACGTACTTGCTCTATGTTCGATTTTTTTATGCAAAAGATTCTTAATGGCTAGAAGAATATATTTAAAGTCGTTTTTCACTTGATTTTTTATATATAAAAATTCTTAATTTTTTTCTAAAAAAAATTGATATGGACATTTTAAATATTTAATAATATAAATTTTAAAACAAAATTTCAGAAAAAACCGCCAATCCGTTTTCGAAATATTAAATTTTCAAAAAGAAAAAAAAACAATGTTTTTTTTTCAAAAATCCAAAAAAAAACTATTTTTTTTTAATATTTTGAAATGCATTATCATTTAGAATGATAATGAGATCCTGTATACAAATTTGTATCGAAATCCGTTAAGCCGTTTATGAGAAAGTCAAAAATCAATAAAATTGTTGTATGGCAAGTACCGTGTTAATAACAAAATATTTTTAAAATTGCCAAATGTAGACCATACTCTACATTTCTGGGTTGGTTCTGTTTTACTGTCGTTAAAATAGAACCCACCCCCTATGTCGATATGCATTGAAGAAACCGATCAGCTTTCAGTTCTTGGTATGTACGTCACAGACCACCTCTTGTGGAATGACCACATATTCGATGTCGCGAAAAACGCTGCAGTGTTTGGGTTTTCTTTGTAGATGCAAGAAATTCTTCTCCCCGTCTGATCCGGCAATAGTCTATAAGACCTTCATTCGTCCAAAGCTCGAGTATAACTCACACATTTGGGCAGGAGCTCCCAAGACTCACTTGAATCTTTTAGATAGAATCCAAAATAAGTTCAAAAAATGATAGGCGATAGAACAGCAATGGAAACATTTACATCTCTCGAACACCGTCGAAATGTTTCATGTCTTTCATTATTTTATCGCTATTTTTATAAACAATGTTCTAGCGAAATAACCAGTTGCATTCTTCCCCTTAAAATATTCAACCGTAATACACGTGCTTCTATTCCTTCCTCATCAGTTTACCCTTGAGCCCAACTACGGACGTACTGTCAAGTATAGAGGTTCTTTCTTTAGCAGTACAACACGAATCTGGAATGCTTTACCATACTCGATTTGTCCCTCCTATTTTGATAGTATAAACTTTAAAACAAAAGTACATCGGTATCTCCTTCCAAATCCATCCCTATTTTCCTAACGCTTGCACTGTGCTTGAACATATTAAGGGTAGTCAAAATCTCTTTAGTGCGCGCACAATTATAAAATAAAAAATACTCAAGTTAGTACACACACCAATTTTTATCAAAATCGTTAGAGCCGTTTTCGAGATATAATTAAGATGGTAGAAAAATTTGAATGGCAAATACCGTTATTCTTGGGGCTAGAACAACGATTCAAAAATCAAGTTTGAACAATCATCTAAAACGCCTAACCACCAAGTTGGAACAAAATCGGTTCAGCCGTTAGGCTGTAGATCGTTCCACAGACAGACAGACGGAATTGCCGGACCCACTTTATTGGCGTTCTCCATCATCGTAATGTCAACTTTGATTAAAATCACGAGTTCGGTTTTTTTTCAGTAGATATATCGCAAGTAAAAATCTAATCACCTACATATATTTAAAGATCAGCACCCTTGCCATAAGAACGATTCGACCGATATGGCTGATATATTGTTTTTAGTCTTCGTAATTATTATCAGCACTATAGGTTTGTATGAATGAATCCCCAGGAAAAGTTCGAAATTTTGGTTGGTAATTTAGTATGAAAAACTCAATCGAATATTTCGACCTTATTGATAACTTCGGTTTATTCAAAAATTCAAAAACGTAAAATTTTTCAACTTGGCGTGTTGCAAGGCTCATTGTTTATTTCTTCCTAGAACAGTGATGTACCAGGTGACAAAATATAGGTCTGGTAATTAAACTGAAGGAGAGTAGGTACCCATAGATAATATTTGGAACATATTTTAATTTGTCGACAAAACAGAATTCCAAACGTGACAATTCGAAATAGAACTTTTTGATGTTCAAACATGATCCATTTTTTGCAGTATTTTCAAAGCAGTTATTAGATATTGGCAGTGGAAACATTCTTCTTCACCACCAGTTACGGTATTGCGTTTATATCTATTTTTTGTCAATTCACATAGGCGAAAGGAACAACTGATAGAATAGTGTTCCCGGATGAGCCATTTGGTATTCGGTACTCGTGTAAGTTGAAACCTTTATTCTTAGAGAAAAAAGAAATAAGATATAAAATGTAGACAAAATTCCCCAGCCTTATTTATCTTGTGATCATATCGCGACCGAAAAAAAGATTGTTTTACATTAGCCGTATTTTATTTTCCCCGTGATCCAGTTCAGATCATCTATTTATTTGCGTAACAACAACAAAAGGATTTAGTTTTGTTGTTCTAACGGAAATAAATAGATGATCTAATCGGGATCACGTTGAAAATAAAATACGGCTAATGTAAAAAAATCTTTTTTTGGCCGATATGTTTTTTTTTCAGTAAATTAGCTCGATAAGCTACTTGTATATACTAGAAAGTAAAAAATTCGAATTCACTGTAAATTTGCTTATTTCCTAAACTCGGTTAAAACATTGTAAACACGGTCTTCATCATTCCCAATGATCGAAACTTTTTGTTAATATTGCATTGTTAAAATTCAAATTTCAATATTAAACAATTATCAATAATTGATTACGTATTGATAGTCTAAACAGAGGGGGGATTTGGTAATTTTATAAAATTAACAACACATTTCGAACAGTTTTGCATTCACACCGCAAGGTTTATCTAAAAAGGTGGAAATACTACATACCCACTATTTCAGGGACTGCGTTTGGACTTAAAAATTTAAATATGAACATTTATGAATTACAATAACAATCTTTAAATCGAAATCTAGATCACATAAAAAAAAACATAAAAATTCAATTTAACCGAAGTCAATTTATAGTTGCCATTCATGCCATTTCGCAATTCGTCTCGGTAGTAGTCGAAGTTCCGCTGTTCCTTTAAACATGTTTTTAATAACCTCACTAACTGGGGTTATTTTTAAATAACCTTAACTACGAGATGACATGCACACTATATGGTTGCTAAATCAAAAAATCGACTTTATCCTCTAGGTCTATGGAGAAGCAAAGGCGTCCACCTGTTAAGGCTCTAGTTAGATATATACGACACTGTAGGTATGCGAAACAGTAGTTATAAAGAAAATAACTTCTTTTAAATTCTTGAACCATTGCAGAATATTAATTCTAATTTAAAATGTAGATCTTTTTTTTTAAACAAAACGAATACCTACCTACCTACATATGTGTGTAGGTATGTACTAGCAATAGAACGACTAAAAACAGCAGTAACTTTGGCCATTATCTCGAGAGCAAATAAATCACATAGGAAAAAAATATTTTTTTATGAAATATTAAAGAAAATTGAATTAGAGAAAAAACGGATGGTTTTTTTTAATTTTAACTAAATGGTTTTAGTGTGAATTTGACACCTGTTAAGAATCACTTTTTCCTCGAAAATTGCAAGTTTGGCCCCACTGTGGGTCAATCCACTTAAATTTAAGACGATTGACAATCCCACTCTGGTCTGGGGTACTTGCGCAGCATTGTGTGTGTGTGTAATATTTTTTTCATTACAAAAATGGACTAAGAAATCCCATCAGCACCAGGCGCACATGAAAAGTAGCTACCAACGACTTTTTATTGAAATGGCGCCAAAATCGATGATGATCACCAACAAACCCAGGATGAAACAAAATCAAAAACTTGCACGCACACAACGATTGTATAGAAAAATATATCCAATCACACAACTATGTTCGGAGGAGAAATGTTGAGTAGGAATAAGCAAAACACCGAAATTGTCAGGATGACCAGCCTATCGTAGAATAGTGTTGTTAAATGTTATAGATTTCGCTCTACAATAGCGATATCTGATTTGCTTAGTAAATCTGAAATGAAAGAAATAGTTTAATTTTTATAATGTATAATAGGTATTTATCATTTTATATACATTTAAAAAAAAGATAGCAACTCAGTAGGTTTTGGTGCTTGTGATGGAAGTGAAACTTCTTTCACATATTAAATTTAAATATTAGTGTGCATAATATTTAGAGCACTCAGCTGTGTGTTTCTATGCCAAAATTACAGATGGGTTGTTTTAGGGGTTATGTGTTATTTTCTTTTAATAAATTAAGTATTAAGAAAATTAAATTGGGTAAAAATTGAATATGAGAATTGAATTTTTTGCACATTTTCACTTTTTAAATTCAAATAAAATCGTTCTTTTCAGCTCTAGCATCCAGTCATTATAATATACACTTTCTAAAAATTGATTAGTCACAATATTAGCACAATATTACAGTCGCTATTTAAGTTTTGGAAATGGAAATTTACAAAACTTGCAAGTAGAAAAATGAAAATACACTGAAAGCCTTCTAAACTGCTCGAATTTCAGTGTGGATGTTACTACGCAAAACTAATAAAATATACAACTTTGAATATTAAATAGTAAGAACAATGTGCATATAATATACATACTGCGTGTATAAATGAAACGCTAAAATTCTAAGTTGCTATTTTTTTATAACGTACTTTTTAGAACTTAAATCAATTTGTAAGACTCACAAAAATTAAAAGAATTATAATTTAAATTATTATATTACAAACGCATAAACAAATAACAATATATAAACTTGTCCAAAAAGGATTTTTCACAAATTTTGTGTCTTTGTGTAATTGAATAGGTTTCAAAAAATCATCACGGAGCCATGCTCTATAGCAAACAAAACAACAACAATATGCCAACATCAAAAATTTGCATCAACATTGATTTAATGTCAAACATTTAATGTTACATTTTAATGAAAAATTATGCTGCCAGTCTTAAGTGAGAAGGAGATCATCATCATGCCACGTCCAACTTGAGAAGATTGAACAATAAAAGTACAGAAAGCAGAAATACAATTTTTTTAAAAAACTTTCTAATAACCGAAACAATATATGTATACTATTCTTACCTATGTACCATTTAGTTGTAGGTACTTGTTTTTTTTTTTTAAGTGAAAAAAAATTATTTATTTTGTGAAATAAAAGAGTTATTATTATATTATTGTTAAACGGAAATGTTTTTTTAATTGTTTTTTTTTTCTTGAATTTAAGAGTTGTTAACTATTTCCTGGTAAGCGTATGTGTACTATTGTTTAAATGCAATCAAAATGAAGGTAACTTTCTGAAATGTTGCCGAGTCAAAAATAAAACGGACACAATTTAATTTTCTCAAAAATTTGAGGTTTGATCCCACTGTGCACAAATAGACACGATTTCCATGCTTTCTTTGAATCTCCTAAAATTAGTTTACACACGAAAAAGTTTCTTGTTGCGTGTTGAACCAACACAGATTTATATAATTCCCCGTCCACAAACTGGGGTCTTGTACAAAATGAATGAACCAGCTAAATATGAAGCCAGAACACAAATAGCATCTCACTTACACATACATGTACAAAATAGTCATAAAACAGAAAACCAAAATAATTGGTGTGGCCAGAATAATAATTTTTAAAAAGAAAAAAATCATGATTTATTGTGTTAAATGGGTGTTTTAGCAACTAGGAACCAGTAAGTATGTCAGAACAGTAGGTATGTATGTAATTTATAATTCTTTCAAACGAAATTGTCTAAAAATATGGTTCAAAATTCTACCAGCTACCAGGCGCCCATGCGAAAGCAGTAGGCATTTTCATATTTCGTTTTAAATTTCTTAATCCCGCGCAAATGTTTTTCTTTAGTATTGAACCCACACAGTTTTAAATAATTCCCCACCCACAAACTGGGGTCTTGTACAAAATGAATGAACCATCTAAATATGAAGCCAGAATCCAAATAGCATCTCACTTACACATGCATGTACAAAATAGTGATAAAACAGAAAACCAAAATAATTAGGTGACCAGAATAATAATTTTTAAAAAGAAAAAAATCAGGATTTATGTTGTTAAAATGGTTGTTTTAGCAACTAGGAACCAGTAAGTATGTCAGAACAGTAGGTATGTATGTAATTTATAATTCTTTCCAAACGAAATTGTCTAAAAATATGGTTCGAAATTCTACCAGGTACCAGGCGCCCATGCGATAGCAGTAGGTATTTTCATATTTCGTTTTAAATTTCTGAAAGTAATCATCCCGCGCAAATGTTTTTCTTTAGTATTGAACCCACACAGTTTTAAATAATTCCCCACCCACAAACTGGGGTCTTGTACAAACTGAATTCACAAGCTAAATATGAAGGGGGAGCATAAATTACATCTCACTCACACATTCATGCACAAAAATTAGTAAGCCAGAAAACCAAAATACCTAGTGTGACCAGATTTGTAATTTTAAAAAAGAAAACAATTCAGAATTTTGGTTGTTAAATCATTTAATTTTTGTAGATGAAATTAAAAATAAATAGGTATGTACATGTATAATAAGAATATTTTCATTTTTCTTTACATAATAAGTATATTAATGACGTTATTTAAATCAGGCCTTTAAGTGAGTACTATAAAAAATCGACTTTTGGTTCTTGCTCCATCCAACATAGGTAGGTATATGAAATCTGAAATGAAAAAAAAAATAGTATTAATTTATTTTGTTATTTTAATTAATCAATCATTAAAATGGCTTAGCCAAGCGCGCATGCGAAAGCAATATGTAGGCATGTGGACTTTAAAATATTAGCTGCTGTAGCTATGAGATGGAGACAAAATTGTAAAAGAAAAATAAGCTTACGTTACAGAATCAGAAATATGTATATCACAATTATATTATATAGACCAATTTTCTGCCATTGCTTATCCCAAATTTTAATAAAACGCAGAATAACGTAAAAATAATGATATTTTGAAAGGCTTGTGAATCCATGACATAAACAAAAACATTGTTCTATTGAAATTCATTTCGCATCCCACACCATGCATTGTACCTACACCTACAGGTGCAAATGTTTTAATAAAACATCCTCTGCAAACATCCACCTTCATTAGCACCTGGTTTGCAAAAGCTTTGAGATGAAAACAATTATTTTCCTTCTCTCTGTTGAACATAATTATGCTTGTTTTTTGAGAGTACAATCAGCACACCTTCCGTTTGCTCGAAGTGAGTTGTTTATTTTATTTGAATTTGACCCCAGGTAGGTAAATCCTCTGAAACTACTTAATATTCCTGACATCAATGTCGATTTAAATCAAACATCAATGGAATATGGAATATTGTCGGGTCGATATCTATACCTAGTACCCACGTAGATAGCTTGATATAATAAAATTACCTCACCGCAAATATACACATAAGCAATCACTTAGAAAATTATATAACAAACATCAAGTCGAGGTGAAATGTAATTGAAGTCATTTATGGCTATCATTTCGAAAACGCAGCATCCTGACCGGGAGCATCGCTAATGATACATTGCAGTTAACCAAATATTGATGTGGACAGGCCGTTGAATTATTGTGTATCTAAGCAGTTTTTGGATTTTACATATATTTTTTAACCCGTTAAATAATTTTAAGATATTTTAGACACTCTTTTTTTCGTTTATCTTTGGATTCCATTTTAATATGTCTCAGTCCAATGGGACACCCTAACCGATCTTAAGCTACGCAAAGACGCCAACGCAAATAATCAAAGCCATCAACACCATTCAACATGTCAAAGCATAAAGTATTGCATATCACACGAATGACTCAAGGCGGTCCAAAATGCGCTGACATGTGACATATGACGTTGACATATCTGTATCATGTAGATTTGTCCGAATCGGTTGACGGTTGACACGTTGAAAAAAGTAATAGTTGACGATCACACGTCTTGAATACGCATGTGCAGCGTACTTTAACCATTAGCAAAAGCACAAACTGCGTTGACGTTTAACCGTGGTGTTGGCAGAGTCGGGATCTAAAGTTTCATTTTTCCAAAGAAGTAAAAAACTGATATTTCTGATTTTTTAGAGGTTCTTTAATCCAATCGACTTCATTTTGACAAATAACAGGTTTAGTTTGCCCGAACTATAGTTTTTTGTAGTAAGTAGTGTATATCAAGCAAAATTTGTCAACTTAATTTGTGTTCACACGAGACTAAATTTCACGTGCCAACCCCAACGGTGAAACCTGGGCAACGCATTGACGGGCAGTAAGAACAAATCAAGCCCTGATAGGGAATCTACACGGTAAACTAAAATAGTGAGCGCGTTGAATCTTAACATATACACCATGTGTCAATATTACATTAAGTTTTGCATTGATAGTCCAGTGAAACAGGAATTTAACTTGGCCAAAATTCGCACGGAGCTGAAAATTGGTAATAGATGTTTAATAAATAAATAGAAATGAAATGTCAAAAATCTCATTCGATCCTACTTCTGCAAAAATTGCAAGGTCAAAGGTAAAAACCTCAGGTTTTTTTCCATTTTTCTCTGAAACCGTAACTATTATCGTAAAAATGTAGGCAAAAGTCGTAGATCATACAATTCTATACAAAAATTGTTCTAATACTTTTTTGCGTACGAATCACCATTCGAGAGATATCGCGATCTTAAATGTTGACTTGGATAACCTTCGGGCATATTTTGACATCACTTGTAGTTAAGAATTTGACTCGTTTAGTATTTGCGTTGACCGTCTAATTGCATCTGGCCAAATACGTACAATGAAGATGGAGCTGCATCTCTACCAATAGCTGTCAAAAATTTCAATACACATAATTTCAATGTTACAGGCAGCTTCAGACCGATCACGTAAGAAATATCACGAACGTCACTTTTTGACAGCTATTGCCGTTGCAGCACTCTATTTTGTTCAGACAATACCTAATTCTTTTTTGTTTTGTTTATGGCCATCAAAATGTTATCAGAAGAAAATCGTAAGAATGTGTAACATTACGAAAAACTACGTAATTAAGTCAAAATTATTATTAGATATTCGTTATTTTTTTGCAACGTAAGACCCCACTGTAAGTTTCTAAAAATAAGTTGATGATACCATTCCCCAAATCATTTAAAGACACCAGCGCTTTGATAAAATGACGTACTTTAACGACATATTTATTTTACTTTTAGCACTTGTTACCTCTCCCAAAGGTCCAGAATTGAAGTATCCATTCGGTCTTGTCTTTGATGATAAATTGATGTATTTTAAATTTACAATCTGCTAAATTTAGTGATGATCAACGTGGTACCCATAAAACAATTCCAACCAATTCAAACTATTGCACACTGCTTCTTTCTTCTGAAATAAAACATACGTTTGTATTTTTTTATATCTGCCACTAACTATGTGATTTATTTTCAATCTGTTCTTCTGTAACCTCCTGCTGCTGATATAGTTTCACCATTTTGTTTTTTCTCCTTGGGTTCAAGTGTTAAGTTTCTTATGATTTGGTTTGGGAGCAGATTCCGGAAATGAGTAATACAATGCGTTCCATCATCATGAAGTTTAATCAACCTACTTAACGCAAAAACGTTTCTCATCATCCCACAGGATTACAAGGATATTTTTTTTTTTCGTTTGTGTTTGTTTTCTAACAAAGAGCACAAAAAAATATTATATCAATTTGTTAGATAAATGATACGAACAAATGTTTGCCATTGATCATAATTTTCATGTTGTAAGTAGCTACAATGGCGAAGGATGTAAAGATTTGTCTCTCTTATGATTGACATTCTTTGAAAGATTGAGAGAGAGGGAAAAATAAAAGAAGAAAAGTTTTCAAAATAAAGGACTTCTCCCAAGTAGGTACCTACTTATATATATATAGCTGGAAGGAAATAATCCTTATGTGTGATTGGAAAGAAAATGCGAAATATATCAAAGGTCCTTTAGACTGATTTTATTTCCATCCGGTGTGTAGGTACAAATCTCTTATAGAATACATATGTACATATGTGTTCGAGGATTAAGACTTTTGATTCCAAAGCCATTACCTGTATTTAATTTCAGAATGAAGCCATTACAGTTGGAAGTAATAAAAGTTAAATTAAAATTAATATCGCTTTGAAATTAAGACAGTTTATTGCTTTTGAAACATTGCGTTTTAGGGAGGATTAAGTGAGTCTAAGCTAAACGCCGGCCGTATCGTCGTCGCCGTGTTGTCGGTCATGTTGTTTGAAGAACATTTTAATAATAATTAATTTTACTAAAGGTTGTTATGTCCAAAAGTTAATACGGAAAAATGCAGGAAGTGGCAAATAAAGTGGGGAAAGCAATTATCTTAAGTGGCCGGCAATAGTAGAATATAGAACTTTTATAGCTTTTTCGACACACACAAGTGTGTCCTAGTTCGGTTAGTTTTACTTCCTTTTTATTTCGGCAAGGGCTTTTGTTTGTTTTTATTTGTCCTATAGCCAGCCTAGAAATCATTATCTACTCAATTTAATTAGATTATATATTATACTAATATTGAGGTGAATTACCAAAAGGCACTCATTTTTGGTTTTATGTCGTCGTGTATAATAAGTTAGGGCCTTTGTAGGGATTTCATGCCTTCTTCAATTTTTATGTTTCAAAAATTTCAAATTTCTTAGACTAGGAATTACAAAATTTGTATGAATTGAAGTAGGTTGTTTTCTAATAATTTGTTCCTATTCTATGTCTTCTTTAAGTCCAAAATGTCTTAAAAACTTTACCAGAGTCGCGTCAGAATATATGAAGACCCGTTGTGAACCCACAGGCACAACAAACGTAGGAAAGATCTTTGAAAATGAAGAGAAGAGTTGCGGACCTAAAACAGATTCTTGATGAACACCATATAGAGCTTTGATGGAACGAATGAGAGAAGGAGCTTAGTCGGTTGTATGTACATCATTTAACTACTTATTATCAATTGGAAATAGGGAATTTTAGCTGAAGAAGAAAGAACTATTAATGTTTGTTTTAATAGCAACATGGTCAAGGGCCTTGGCTATGATGAAAGCATCGCTTCCCAACGATTACCCAAATAAAGCTGCTGACAAATGTTTCTTCTATTGTTTGTTCTGTCAGCCGGTCTAAGTGTGGTGATGGTTGTCAATTCGGAATTAGCAGTGCGTTAGGATAGCTGTGGCCTGTCGTAACATTGCATGTGTTGGTCAATTGCTCATTTTGCATGAAATGAGCTTCGGCGTTGATGATATTTTATGTCAATCGTATGATTTTATGATTATTTAACACATACATATAGTCTGAGCCTCCAATACCTGTGAAGGCAAACACAGCGGGTTAATGGTAGATTTAGTCGATACAAGGGACTTTTCCGTACTGTGTTGAGCTTGAGCTTACCGAAGGGCGCAGAGTTCCTTGCCTTGTACAAAAGATGAAGCTGCGAAACGAGACTCGTTATACTTTTTGGTCTAGCTGTCATTCGGCAGTCATAACCTAGAAACCGTGCATTCGGTACTGCGGGGCAACACAAGTCCACACAATCTTGTGGGAGCATCGCAGTGGCTATATGTTACGTCCGAATTCGTGAGATAGAACAACACCCGACAAAAGTGGGCTAGATCTGTTCGTCTAGTGAGATTGGGACTTTGCAATTGTCCGAATTGAAATCAAAATCAATGACATAAGTAACGTTTTGTCAGTTCCACAAGAAAGAAAATGAATCCAAGTGTTCAAGAGTTAGCCATTTTTCTTTCATTGCGTGACTGTTCTGCCAATTATCTACTCAGATGATCGCCGGCGATAAAATTAGTTACCAATTATGGATATTGTTTAGGACATTAAGTTCCGAAGATGCATAACGAATAAGGATCGCTAATGATTGAATCGATTAAAAGGCATCACTTCCAACGTAGTTTTCAGCACTTTGTATTCGTGTAAGAGTTGTTGAAATTGTTCGATGATTGCCAATTTTTTCGCCCACGAAATCTCACAAGGCTGAATTGAGTTCATCACATTAATTTCCCAGAAAACCAGTCTGAGTTTTTGTGACAGGAAATCATCGATTGAAGATTTGTGAATCTTGTTTTGATCTTCATTTCTGCAACGGGATGCTCTTCTTTAAGACCTGCTATATGATCGGATTTTTGTTCTGGTGAAAACTTAGCCATTCGTAAATGGACTTGTTCATTGTGTTGATTTTTGTTGGGAGAATTTGTGTTGATCCAACACGAGATTTGACCTGTCATTTCAGATATAATAATGTTTCGGAGCGAAAAAGCACATAGCTCAACACCAAGTTGTCGAATTTCAGTTGACTTCATTAGTCTTCAACTTAACCTTTCATCGATTTAGAGCCGATTTTCAAACTCCAGATAAACATCCAGTTAGTTGCCAGAGGATTAAACTTACTTGACTGTTAAACAACCGTATAACAATATCGTTTAATGTTTATTTCAAAGCAATCATTTTTCAAAGTGTTTTTGACATCGAAAATGATTATTTACTTTATTCCTCAGTTAACTCCTTATTCCGCTCTAAAATGAGTAGATATTTGATTTTTGCTCTATCTGGAGAATATGTACTAACTGACTGCTTAACCGACTATTGAAAAATTGGCCCTTAAAAGTAAAAAAAAATAAAATGCACGACTGGATCGCACGAACTTGCTCTTATGTTCGATCACATCGAACGCAAAAGATTTCTGTTAAAAATCTATAATATATTTTTAAAGCAGTTTTTTACTTAATTTTTTATATATACAAAATATCTTTAATTTTTTTCTAAAAAAAATTTATGTGACAGTCTTAAATATTATAATATAAACTTAAAAACAAAATATTAAATCGGCTTAATCAAAAAAAAAATAATTCAAAATTCAGAAATAAATACTTAAACTAATTTAAGCTCAAAAAAAAGTATGCCATTTTATTTGTTAGATAAATTTGAACTTATGAGAAAAAAATTTAAAAAATATGTGGAGCGGTTTTTGAGAAAAAAAATTTTTTTTTTTTTAACTTTTTGAAAACATTTTTCAAAAAAAAAATTAAAAACGCCAATTCATAGATATTCAATAAATACATATAAATATAATTTTTGAAAAAAAATTTAATGAGCAGTTTTCGCAATATAAATTTAAAAATACAAAAAAATACTAACTAAACATATTGGTATGCGGTATAATTTGGGCAACCTAAGCCTATATATGTGTGAAATTTCGAAAGAATTGGTTGAGCCGTTTATGTGATAGTCGAAAGCAAAAAAAAAACGGTCCTATGGAAAGTACCGTTTTTAGACATTTTTCTAATTTTTTTTTCAACCATATGATCGGTCGTAGGCAAAAAGCCGCACTGATTTTTTTTTTATTAAAATCGTTAGAGCCGTTTCCGAGAAAAATAGGTTTGAACGTAACGGTTATATGGCAGGTACCGTTATTTTTTGAGCTAAAAAAAATTTCTATTTCCCCTCTAAAAAACTTTATATACCAAGTTTGAAGCAATTCGACCCACCAGTTTGGGCTGTAGGTGTCTATACATACATACAGACAGACTGACAGACATACAGACGGACAGAATTTTTAGACCATCTTTTTTCGTCTTCGCTATCATCGTAATGTTATGTTTGATTGTTATCTCAAAACTTTTTTTTCGACGAATGCATAACTTGCCTTATAGTACCTATAATCGCAAGTAAAACTATCAATAACTATAAAACACACTACCCATATCGAGATACAGCCGCTCTTATTCTTATAACACTTCCCGTAAATGTGAAAAGATCCAAATATGCTACTCAGAATCCAAACTTCCAGTTCGAGATATAATTTTTGAGAGTGTAAAACTAAGTCGATTGTCAATTCTTAGAACCAATATTTTGTCCTTCTTTTGTTTGATACTGATCTTATCGCAAAAGGCCGATTATTGGTTATCTGAACTATGACATGTGTGACAGTTCTGAAAATTTTCCCTAAAAAAAAACCTGGAGCTGGTCAATTCGCAAATCAATTCTGGCACAGAACAACCATCGAACATACGTACACCAAATGCATAAGGGAAAACATATGTGTAACATCGAACAATGTAGAGCGATTCCAGCGCACCCTAGTGCTAAAATATCGGACAAACCTACATATTGTATCTATCCATGTTTCTATTATTTTTGGATGGCATCCGAGGAATAAGGTCTTTATGCTAGTTCGTTATTATTATGATTCTTCTAAAACACAAAATTTTATAACCTTATTAATTATATACTCGGAAAAATGTAAGTCCTTCCATTACCCAGGAAATGTCTCTTTGTTCAAGTCATTTCTTAACAAAAACAAAATATTTATGAATCTCATATTCTCTGCGCAGCCATACATATTTCCCGAAATTTGTTCCTTCAAGAATTGCCACCGCAGCGTAATTCATTTCCTTATTATACATTATGTAGTATGTAGCAATCTCCCACACCCTATCATATCGGTGGGCATATTAGGTTATATGGATTTTTTCAAGTATTTCCTCAGAATATTGCGAGTTTATCTCCTTTGCGTTCAGTTTGTGATTGTTTCCCCAATTAAATTGGATTCTGTTTTCTGTGTGACAATGTTGTCATAAAACAAAATTAAACAAGAAAAATATGTCACGAGGCGAAGACAAAAACTCACAATAAGTAACTTTTATTTCCACACATTTCTAACATTCAACCAACCACTACCACATGCTCAACAAATAACACAACACAATACCTATACGTAGTTAGTTATCTCATCAATTCGATTTCGATCTGTCTCTATAATAAATAGTGAAGAAATAATATTGCTGATATTGATGTTTTGCACAATAGCCATCAGCTCAGCAGGGGTGATGACAGTTTTTATGTGTTTAGCTGAGCTGAGACAAATATAACTAAGGATTTAACCAAAGGATAATCGGCTGGAAGTTATGAGCTTAACAGGAGAATCAACATAATGCCTGCATGTTTTTTTTGTTTTTTTTTTTTTACACAAATAACAGAAAGATTGAAATGGATTTTCGTTATTTGTGTTTTATTTTGTCTCGATAGGATACCTTTAACAGTGTGGGTACAATATGGAGAAAATAAATTAATGTGATTTATATTTTTGTCAACGAGGTTAAGTTTTTATTCGCGATGTAGGTTTTGGATTTTGAAAAAAAATCGAACTCGAGATTTTCATCAAACTTGACATTATGATGATGAAGAACAGCAAAAAAGTTGGCCCGCAATTTCGTCTGTCTGTACAACATTCTGTGGCTAAGGCGATTTTCTTCAAACATGGTATTTAAGCGTTTTAGGTGATTGTGTCAAATAGATTTTTGAATGGCTTTCTTAGACCCAAAACTAACGGTACCTAAAGTACAATTTTGTCCACAACCTTAGCTATCTCAAAAACAACTCTAAAGATTTTGATAAATAAAAGTGTATGCACTGCTTTAGAACTTATAGTCTATATTTTGGTCAAACATTTTTGTTTAATATTTTGTTATTAACTGTATATGCCCTACAACCATTTGCTTTTCAGTTTCGACTTTCTCATGAACGACTCGACGAATTTCAATCAAAATTTTTACGTAGAAGATCCTTTGAATTATATATAATATTGAATGGCAAAATTTGGAAATGTATTTTTTTTTTAAATTCAATATTTTGAAAACGGGTGGATGATTTTTTTTTTGAAATTTTGTTTTTGAGTTTACATTATTAAATATTTAAAATTGCCATACCTATTATTTTTAGAACAAAATTAAAGAAATTTTGTATATAAAAAATTAAGTTAAAAACTACTTTAAAAATGTATTTAAATCTTTTTATATTTTTATATAAAAAAAAACGTATGACGCTGATGATCTCAGTTAGCATTCGACCATTTTCAATATACTTTTTTTTTATGAAAGATATGGTCGAGAAGAAAGTTTTAGGCTATGTGCTATGTGCTTATGTGTATTGGTCTTCGATTTATGGCTGTTTATGTGAGCTATCAAAACTTTAAAATGCCCATATAGGGCACAGCTTCATACTGAACCACAAATTCGACAAAAAGTTATTAGAAGAAGAAAAGTGGTAAATGAAGACTTCAATCGCGCTGCTTTGGAATACGATTCCGCAATCGCATTTACTTGCTCGATGCTCCCCGTGGGAGATGCAAGACATTCGTCATTTAGGGGATTCTAGCAACGATTGGGCCAAGATTTTCTTCGTTACCTATTGCATCCTATGGCACCTATGGCATTGATACCACACCGTTTGAATGCGGTCGAACTGCACATTCCGCTTTGAAACTGGCGATGAATTTTTTTCACGGTTGACAAACCAATAACGTGGACAATGACGCAAGAATTCGGCGACAGCGAAGTTGATGCGAGAATGCAAAATCTTAATTTGGTATCAATGCACGATGTCGCATAAACAAGCTTTGGAGGCAGTTGACCTAACAATGAGAAGGATTTACAAGGTAATTCGAGGTGATTTGGTGGGTATATGATATTGATCAGCGGAGATTTTCGTCAAACGCTTCCCGTCACCATGAAATCTTCTGCTGCCGATGAACTTAATGGATGCTTAAAATCGTCGTCTTTGTGCCGACATGTCAATAAATTGAAATTGACCACAAATAAGAGTGGCATTGCAGAACGACCAATCGGCTGCTGAGTTCTCAAGACAACTGATGGCGCTTGGCAATGGCTAAATTTCTGTTCATGTCTCGATTGGATTGATATCATTCCCGAAAAATTTTGCGAGTTACCAAAGTAAAGTGTTCCCCGGTATTGCAAAAAATTATAAAAATCTCGATTGGATTTGTGAACGGGCACTACTAGCAGTGGAGAAAAAGGACGTCATCGATAGCTTGGAAAACGGTCTTTGTTGTTTATTTTTGCGCCAGGAAACAAATCGAAAAACATTGTTTCTCATATCACTCTCTCCGTATTTTTATTCCATTCAAATAAATCACATTGAAATTTGAACTATCTGTGTTTTTCAGCTATGCAGTTGATTTGGAGGCGTTAAACGGGACGAAGTTCGCCTGGTCCATAAGTTCTTAATAAAAATCTTTTGCATACGATGTGATCGAACATAAGAGCAATTTCGCGCGATTCAGTCGTGCATTTTATTTTTTTAAGATTTGTTAGACAAACTTCGAGTTTATATATCTTTAATTATTAAAGGACACCCTCCTTCTAGAATGATGCCATTAATTACAAGGATATGCCTCTTAAGCTGACTGATCAACTAAAAGTTGAAAATTAATAGGTACCTACAACTGTTTTGGTGTTTTTTTTTTTTAATTTGAAACAGTCACAGTTACATACCATTAACAATCATCATACCAGCGTGATACCATCAATCATAAACCAACAAGCGCTAGTCACGGCACGAAATAAAATATAAATAAATTTTCTATAGATACTTTTATAAGCCTTTGGTATTGTCCTCGAAATGGCTAAATCCTTCGATCATGCAATTGCAACACCATATACCTATCTCTGACACATTTAAATGCAATTCCGCATAGGCGTTGCCTCATAAATCGCACAACCCGCTAATAACATTGTACTGTAACTTTTGCATGATGCCTCATCCATCAGTATACAATACTCTGCTCGTAGTTGGTAAGTTGCTATATGGTATCGATGGAGATGGTGATGGAGAGAGTTTGATAAGCGTGTACAAATTGTGTTGTTTACAGCTTATGCTTGTGACCCCAATTAGCTGCATATATATTATATGCATAGGATGAAATTTATATTGTTTGGAAGTATGTAGGTACCTACCTCCATTATAAAGTTCTTGTTTTATTGATGTCGATTGTCGATAGCTCAATATGGCAAGGAAGGTTAATTATTTAATTATAGACCTTTACGTGAAAACAAATGCCTCCGATGAAGTGTTATTTTGTTTTTTACTTAAAACTCGAATTCCATGCGTAATTTATTCCTTATTGATTGCAGAGTTAATTTCGAACGATTATCCTTTGTGCTGCAAATAAAAACAAATTTAGAAAGTTAAAGAGTGCTGTGGGGAAGGATTAAGATTCTTTAGAGTTTCTATAAAGCTTTCTAATAGAATTATCTACAATTTTAATAAATTAGAAGCTTAAGATCTTCAGCAGACTTATTATATGTCCGGGGGTGGCCGTGGCGCGATAGTTGTGTGTTCGCTTGTCAACCTCATGGTCACAGGTTCGATCCCTGCCGTAGTCTATGTCTTCTTATTTTCCATTAAAACCAATTCTAAAAATAATTGTCATAAAATGAGTTGCTGGTTTACTCATTACATGCTGTTTAGGCATAACACTAACAACATGTAATTGAGTAAAACTAGTATACCGATAAAATATGACAAAGGATAAAAAAATTAATGCGAATTATAAGGGACATCGATAAATAAGACACGGAAATTTCTCCGCATTAGTTCAGCCGCCATCCCTGGAGATAAAATCTGACACAACAACCACCTACAGTCTCCGAATATCACGCCACACATCTTTCCTATCATTCTTTCTCTTCCTTAACCTCACCCTTACGCCCGCGCTGTGTTGAAACATTTAAAGGGTATTCATAATCCCTTGAGCGCGTGTAGATTATTAAAAAAAAACAAAAAAAAAAAAAAAAAATGTCTATAAAAACCTTAAACATCATAGAAGTTAATTGTATAAGTATCTACATTATATGTACATAAGTATGTGAAATAAAATTCAATCGAAGATATGCGACTTTACTTTTTTACACAAGCCTTTATCGAAGCTAAGAATAAAATCTTTCAAATAAACACCGACTTCCTAAATTCTAAAATCATTTTGCGAAAATATCAAGTGAAAGTTTAAAAGTAGAAAAGTGTATATCTTGAGATTATCAGTCAACACTAAAAGAAGTCTAATAGAAGCCCATGAAATAATTTATACAAGTATTATGGAAATTCAAAATTAACTTTAATTCAAACCAAATTGAAAAAATATTTCCCTTGTATTGCGCCAATTAATTAACTAATTCCAGGAGCTCTTTAAAGATTCCTTCGAGAATTTGCCTTTTTACAGAAACTGACAAATAGAATTTAAAAAAGGTAAACCTCAGCATTGAAAAGTCCAAACTTGTTACAGCTATATGAAGTTTTCTCAAAATCTAGCATGAAGGCCCATATTATGGATTTTTTTTAGAATTTCATACAAGTATTACGAAAAGCAGAACTTGTGCCTTAATAGATTTGTGTACTTTCGTCACCTAACGTTTTTTTCAATCAATATCTTAGGCTTTTAATGACAAAATACCGTTATAACTTGAAGTTGCTTTTTTCCCGTCATTAATATTTATTTTTTTTTGGAAGACAATTTAATAACTTCGGATAAGCTTGTATAATTTTTTAAGCCAAGAACCGTTTTACCTGTGTTTCAAAACCAAGTTCAATTTTAAATGTTTGCATTTTTTGTATTGTCCCACACCTACTCAAAGCTAATATCAAATTAACAAGCTTCGTTAGAGTTCTATTTATTTCATTTCAAAAATGTTCACAGCTTTTACCGGAACTACGCAAAGCCCCTTCGGAAGACCTAATCGACAATGAAATATGAGTATTGATTTTTTTCGGTATTTTGAAAAATGTTTACCTTTAAGACAAATGACACCCTTAAAAGTCATATACCATCTTTTTGACGAAAGATATTAAAGCTTCTTTTTTGTTCGACACAGATACACAGAACCAGGGAAAGCTAATGGAAACTAATTGCCTCCACAAAGATATTAAACAATTTACCGAGCAATAAAACAGTCATTTTAAATAATATTAACTTAAACAAACAAAAATATAAAATAAAATTTGACACGAGTGTGTCGGCAGCGTCGTCGTCCTCATCTTCGAAAAAAAAATAATAAAAATAAAAATGAAAATGAAAATGAAAATTTGCTCTGCACGAAACACCACCCGCTCTTGAATTAAAAAGTTCGGATTTTATCCTTCTGCATGTGTAGTCAAAGCCATAATTAGAGTAGAAATTACTCGAAATAAGGACTAAGGACGGAATGAAACATTTTGTTGAAAATGTGTATAATTTTCATTTTATTTTCAAAGTCACACGTTAGGCCATGCAAAAACTTTTACATAGCCCCATGCTCTTGATCTAGATTTTGTATAGTAATGGTATTTTTTTTGTTATATTATTTCTATCAAAATTCTAAAAAAAAAACAAAGAACAACAGAATGTGAGAATCTGTAGTTATTTTTTTTTTAATTTCAAACAAAATTTTCACTATTGTAGGAAAATATCACACAGTTAACATACCAAAAGTAGGTGAGGAAGGAAATTGGGAGGGGACATAGAGGTAATTTCACATTTTGACCAGCAACAAACAGTATTTTGGCCAAGAACAGTACACAAAAGGACACTTTTGAAAGCGTTTTTGTTGTTTGTTTGCACTCAAAAGTGCCCCTCAAGCACTTCTGGCACTCGTCTTCATTTTAGCAATGAAAAAGCTTGAAAGTATAGTTGCGATTTTGGTCTGCAAAAACATGTATGATGGCATGAAATACTTGTGAAAAATGTTTAAAAAGCTCTCTAATTTTTTTTTTTGGCCTCAGGGAAATGAAGTGCTTTATGGATTTTGTAGATGAATTTATTACGTATATAAAATACTGGAGCGAGCAAGAGTTCACGGAGTTTTTTGTTAGTAGGTACCCGTATATATATTCGAAAATGCAGAAAAGTAATTAAATTATATTAGACACCTATTGTGGAGCGGTATACCGTTAGTTAATTTTTCGTTTGGAGGGAAGTTTTTTTGGTTTTTATAGTTTTGTTGGAAAAGCTTCAGTTTGTCATTTTTTTAATTAAGTTTCGATAAGCCTTCTATAAGCCAAACAAATAGAATTTTATCGAGACTTTAAGGAAGCTTACACGAAGATGATTCAGTAGAAAATATTCAGATTTGCTTCTTGGCAATTACATTTATAGATTTATTTACAAAAAGAATTGCTCCACTAACTTCAGCTTCAATAAGGTTTAGGTAAGATCTAATCGAAGCTAAAATGACTTACCGAAGTCTTATCGGAGCTAAAATGTTGGTTGGGATACAGAACAATTTTGTAGAAATATATATCCAAACAATTTTCTTTTTAAAGCAAAGTGTGCACCAAGGAGACGCTTTGAATGATTTTCTTTTTACTGAAGTGCTTGACTATCTAAAATTATGGACCGAAAGTGAATTAGTTATTCTTTTATCTTTTCTTGCGATGGGTCTATCATACGTGAAGGTAGTATTCGTATATCATTCCAAAGACCAAAATGAGTGGGTATTTTCGAGATATCGCTTATAAAAGGCGAACATACTTTTCTAATAAGAAAAAACGGGCATATTCCAAACATTTGTTTAAAGTGAACAAAATGGATGAAGTAGCGAAAAATTGAGATATTTTTTTTTTGTTGATAAGAAACGTCTCCTGAGTTAAAAGGAAGGCTCTGCACTGCAGTTGTTTATAAAGAGCTAATATATTGATCCGAAAATACGTCACATTTTTCTTAATAAACAATTCTCATAATTATGAAGATATAGAGTTGAACCGTGTGGATCCTTAACATATTTCTTGAGATACTCAGAAAAAAATATCTCTTATTATAATTTTGCACTCAGTGGTTGGAAATTTCATTCATGATCCAGTTAAGAAGATATTCGTCAATGCCAAGTAGATTTGTGTAATGAACTTCTTTAAAAAGCTGCTCCTGCAAATGAACTAAGTGAGCGAATTAGTTCGGTGGTTCAAAAAAGTGTCACACGGAAAAACAAAAGGTGAACTGAATCAAACTAAAGAAATTGATACACCTAATCCCCCATTGTATTTTGAGTGTAGAACGAACTTGTTTTTTTTGGAACTAGGTAACTTCCCAGTGAACTAGTAACATTTCTGGAACAGAGTATAGTGAACTTAATGAACTAAAAGACCGAACTATACTCTGTTCAACAAAAAGTGTCAGTACAGTTTTTCAAACCAGTGGTGCCTGTGTATACTCTCACCACACTGAATTGAATAAACTATACTTTGTCCAACAAAAATAGTCAGTACAGCGAAGTTAGGACGCTTGCCTCTCACTCTGACTGTAAAAGATGCCAATAAGTTCGTATTGTTTTAAAGCTCATAAAGGGTTGCAGTAGTAAGCATACTAAATTACCACAAACGTAACAGTGGTAACTCTGATTCAATTTGTTTATTTTAAAAGAACACAAAGAGGGTTGAGTGCATTGTGAAGGCATACAAGTAGCAGTGTGCACTTGGATGTGCAGTAGGTAAGCTATGGTGAAATTTAAACAATTTGTATTTAACTCAGTTGTTGTTTTCAGTAGGAATTTTAGCAACAGGCAGCAATGTATTTCCAAAAGATCTCACATTAGGCCTGTACTGACAACTTTAGTTGGACAGACTGAAAAAGATTCTACTCACTGACCAACTTTTCACGAATTGGTGTGGTAAGTTCCTGCGAAATAAAGTAAAACCTGCCATGACCGTCATCATTGCATA
This sequence comes from Philhelius pedissequus, assembly GCA_910595825.1. Lineage (NCBI taxonomy): Eukaryota > Metazoa > Arthropoda > Insecta > Diptera > Syrphidae > Philhelius > Philhelius pedissequus. The sequence goes on along the minus strand of OU343161.1, from coordinate 242,305,910 downwards.
CCCAAAGCAATATCATATTGATCGATCGTCTCTTCATTTAATGAATAGTTTTTTTTTAATTTAATTAAAATGTTCATTGTTTTTAATAAGGAGATGGTAACTCATACACATTTCTCTCATATTTGCGGACATGTATAATGATAAGTACGGAAACCCTATGAGATCTTTTACTTGAGATATGTTTATGGAAGCCAATGCTACCAAAGTGAGATGCACATGCCGTATCTTTCCCTGTACTGACCATTTTTGTCGACAGATTATAGCAAGTTCAGTAAATTACATTGAACTAAATTAAGCACTCTCTGAAATGAAAAAAAATTAGAAATGTAGAAACAAATGTACACATTTCATACAAAAATAAGTCAGCTATATATAAAACAGCTATTTCAAGAGGAGTTTTGGCGAAATGATCAACAAGTTACTAGAATAAATTTTTAAAAAATGCAAATTTGCGAAATAATTTTCACCCGATAAGCTATAAATTTTTTCGTAAAATAATGCAAAGTAAGACCTCGCCGATATGAACTTTCACAACACAATAGTCAACACCCCTTCTATGAGTTTATACAGTCGTCTATCAAAACTTGATAAAAATACAGTCCCATCCATTTTAAACATTGAAGATTTATCTATGCTCATCCATTTGTCATCTTGTCACATTTTAAATGATAGTATCACTTGTATTGTAAGTCTTAGACACACACTCATACACAAACATTTCACAATACATTCTTCTTTTTAGCCCAAAAAAAAAATAGGTAGGTTAGGTAGGTATATCGAAAATGATACAGACTTTAATTTTACGCAAATATGCACATAAATTAAAATAAAATGATGAAAATTCCAATATTCTGGGCTTTATGGAAAGGTAGAAAGGAAGAGGACACGACCAAGTGAACTCTCTTGCTAAACATTTTTGAGTAGGGAAAAATATTATTCTGACATAAAATCAAGAACAAGACTCGCTTCCTTGCTGAGCAGAGTATACCAATCCAATGTAGCTAGCAGCCCTCACTTGAACCCATGTCATCATCTATGAAGTTTTCGTTTCTGTTATATATTGTTTATCAATCTCTAGTGGTCTTTTAAGCTATTTAAGAATTCCATTATTTTTGTACCTAATATTCAGAAAATTGATATTTCAGTGAGTTATGTTTATGCGTATGGAGTATCTATAACTATATGCATTGTGTATTTATATACATTTGTGATACCTTTCAAAACTGGACCCATTTTGTTGTGTGGTCGTGTGTGAAGGGTATAGGTAAGGTGTACTTAGGTTGGATCGAAATTTCTACTGATTGAGCTGGGAATTTAAATGAAATTTTTAATCTCTAGAAAGAAATGTATCTGTGTATCTATCTGTAGAGCATCACAATATATCATTTCATCTTTAATCGATAATGGGACACCAACTATGAATTATACTCCAATCAATTAAGCATTATTGCGGTGTTTCCTTTAGTCTAATGGGTTATGGTTGTGCTTTTAGGAGGTTCGAGTCTTTCGGTACCCTAAATCAAATTATTTGTACTTACATTTATCGAAAATGAGTAATAAATAATGCATCCCGTTGCGAGGACAAAATTGGTTTGAACAAGTTCGAACACTGCGTTGATGGTTTCAATATTCATGGTTCTAGTTGTTTCGGTACAAGCTCACAACAAGTCGACACATTATCCATACCATTGAAATGCATTATGTGCACTTTAGTCTTGGTGCACGTCTCTTGTCTCCGTTAGATAATATTTCCCTGCCGAAGGACCTTTAAAATATAATGCATTTGTACATCCCATGCTCATACACATGGTCGTGCTTCTCTGTGTATCTACTTGGGAATAGATGGATAAATTACTAAAGAATTTTCGGTATTAGTATAGAGAGATAGACGATTCAACATTTTGGTCAGCGTTTTTTGGTTAAAATAATCCCAGTTCCACTTCCTGCAGCCCGCACATGGTTGATACCTTTGGCCTTGCTTATATATACAAGTGTATGTCCTTTTCCATTGGAAAACACATAATTTACACACGCTTTGGCGTAGCGTAAAATTATGTCCTTCCTGTATGTAGCGCAAAGACTTTGCTTTAAATTTATTACACACGTGGAGATGGGAACAGACTTCTAGTACTATATAGGTATACAAAGTTCGGTATATTGTGTCGCTGATGGGTTTGCATTCTATAGAAACATCTATAAAATAAATAGCAAGGATGATGAGATGGTGTTTGCTTATGGGTATATCAAAACATAACAATGGAAAATCAAAAGAAAATCTAACCCATTGGCTTGGTTTCTCAAATGCTCAATATGAGTCGCATTCGTGTGCTATTATGCGGAAATTGAAGACGTACCATTAACTTAAATTTTAAAGTTGTCAATTTTGTTAATTTACAGCAAAATTATATTTACATCGACGGGAATTAAAGCGGATATATGCCTATTCTAAAATTCTTACTTCCCTAATACTGGTAAAACTTAATTTGGTCCTTCCTTACCTTGATTTCGACAAAACTATTTTAACGGCTGAATCGGTTATGTATTTTTGTATTTTGTAACCGAAATTTTTTCAATATAAGACATACTCTTGGGAAATTTGTCATTTCCTTTGCTTATGACAGATTGAAGTAAGCTTTACAAACCACCTACGATTTAATATTTATCTCACGGTAGACCACCTACTCTGTCGGACGCTGACTAGCGCCCTGGAGCAGATATTCTCACCCTAATACCCAGATGTATTAGCCTTTTTTTCTCAGTATTTGACAGCTTAATTGAACATTGAAAATTTTTCTCAGGAATCCTGTTCATATGAAAGAGAATGCTGAAATCTGATTTGTATGAACTAGCTTATTATTGCCTGTCACCGGTCTGCTAAGATTCTTATGACACTTATTGATGTCTGATTATTTTACATATCTCATTTTCACTTAATGGGGGAAAACAAGGGGTTAAGCGATGCACCGTCAAATGACACCGAGGTGTGGACTTAAGGACCTCCTCCTTTTTAAGTTTCTCAAATTAATTTCTCAAAAGCTGTTCAGGATTCTTTTATCCAATTTTCAGTATTGGGCTAAAAATTGATAAGAGAAGCAATGAATATTTAAAAAATTCAGTGGCACTTAAAAAAGCAAAATTTTGAATGAAATCAACTTCAAACATTATTTGAAATTTAATTTCTCATAAACTTTTCACTTTATTAACAACTTGATTAAAAAAAAAACAACAAATAAAAAAGGCAAGTGTTAGCAAATTATTGTATTTATTTTGTATGTATTGCATTTGAATACCTACATACAATTTATTATTTGTCAGTACTGAGGTCTTTTTTTGCACCGGAAAATACTTCAGATCCCTTACCTCCTGGTTACTTTCTCTCAGTGACTAATATAATACTTTTGAGAAAAATAAATCTAAAATTCTGCTAATAAAACTTTTGTCGTTAATAAAATAAAAGTACAGTTAAAAGCAATATAAAACTTATTTACGAACACATTTTTCAAATCATATAAATAATTTTAATCATTAAAATGTTTTTTTTTTCCTTCTCTATATTGCGACTACCTATGGTTTTATTTGACATCAATGGACGTCAGCCCTTAAAACTTTCTCCAAAAGATCCGGATATGAAAAACTAAACCTACAATTTAATCAATCATTCAACATAACCGACATATGTAGGTATCATCCTTATAGTGACTCATTCACATCATGCTGTTTTTCTTTAGCAAAACATTCAGCTAAGCTTCGTCAAATGCATACAAAATGCATAAATCACAATCCAAAACTTCTTAAGAGCAAAATGACAGCCACTATTCGGATTTAGTTAGTTTTAATGGTGGAGGCGGACCGCGGCGGATAGAGATACATATATATTTATACCTACCTAACACCCAACTATATAGGTGAAGTTAGCTGGAAGGAAAAGATAAAATAAATCAAGGACTTCATCCTTCGGGCGACAGCGGTTAAATGGTGGCAAATCAAAAACTTTCAAAAACTTTATTTTAATTTTTCATAAATAATTCATGAGATAATTTCTACATACATTCATTGTATAGCTATAGTGGTAAATACATAACCTGTACATTATACAATACATTCCATATATCCCTATGGGTATCTTCCTTAATCCTTGTCCCTGAATAAGAGATAGGTTATTGTCTCTGTTTTCCAGACCCAGACTAAGAACAAAGTATTATATCCTTAGGTTCCTAAATACATACTTCCTATATTTAAGATTAAAGGGGATAAGATGAAGCTGATAAGTAGATACATCTTAGCGAAACTTTTTTTAAAAGCACTTGGTCCATTGTATATATTATATTTCTATAAATACCAAACATCGTATCAAGCCGAACCGCCATCTTGGTGAAGGCAGAAAGCAGATTCTTCCCATACAATGTTGTATAGAAAGATTTCTTAGTTTGTTATTACAATTTGGTATTGCAATATATATTTTTTATTTGAAGCAAATATCAAAAAAAAATTCATTAGAATATTTAAAACCAAGAATCGATTCGTAATTTTAAATTTAGCTACCTATACTTAGTAAAAAGAGGGCTAGATTAGGTACCTGAAAAATACGAATCAGTGAATTTGATTCAGAATTTAAAAAAAAAATATTTTTATTGCCCAATGGGGCAAACTTGTTTTTTAAAGAAAGTAGGTAGGTAGATACCTATCTATTTCGGGAACGTGCAAAACAATCTTAGAGAAGTAGAAACATTTAATTTAAGTAAAAATCTCTACATTATAGTAGAAATTGACATTTTAGGGAGGTACCTACTCAAATTCCATAGCACATAGGTACCTAGTTATTGCATTGAAAACCCAGCACAATAATGTGAGTACCTACCTACTTAGGTAACTTTTTAACTTTTATTGTTTGTTTAAAAAAAAGTATCATACAATTTAAAAAAATATTAAATCAATCCACTTAAATCACCCATCATATTCCAAAACAAAAATAATATACAAATTTAACAACAAAAACCATCAATTGTATTTTTGCGAAAAACAACTGGTAGGCTGGTCACCATGCGCAATTTGGTTTTTTCGTATTGCTTATTCTTACTGAATATTTCTCCAAGCAAGTGGATGATCGAAAACATTCATATTCAAATACATTTTGTGTGTAAGTGCAAGGTATTGATTTCTTGTTCAGTCGTTTCCCCTTGGCATAACACCAGCCAATCAACGAGCGCAGTTTGTTTTTTTCGTATTGCTTATTCTTACTGAATATTTCTCCAAGCAAGTGTATGACCGAACACATTCATATCCAAATCCATGGTATTGATTTCTTGCTCAGCCCTTTCCCCTTGGCTTTCTTTTCCATTCTCCTTTCGTAAACGAGATCCGCGCATTTTAATAACAAAACGCACCTTACTGCTTTACATGAGCGCCTGGTATTTTGGTTTTTCGTTTTAACTCATCGCCAACCGTGAACATTTTAAGAAATAGGGGGACGAAGTAAGAGGTGAAAGAACTTGAATTGTTTTTCTGTTCAGCCCTTTCCCGCTTAACTTTTGCTTCTTCGGTTCGATAGCCAGATCATTGCATTCTACTAACAATTCGCACCTTACTGCTTTGCATGAGCGCCTGGTAGTTTTCTTTTTCGAATCTCCACGTCAGTTAAGTAGGTTAAGCGGCGGAAGCAGGTCATGCATTTAAATACGATTTTTAAAAGCGCTATTATATTTCTAAATACAAAACATCGTATCATATAGTCAAGCCGAACCGCCATCTTGGTGAAGGCAGAAAGCAGATTCTTCCCATACAATATTGTATGGAAAGATTTTTTAGTTTGTTATTATAATTTTGTATTGTAATAGGTATACCTATATATTTTTTATTTGAAGAAAATATAAAAAAAATCATTAGAATATTTAAAACCAAGAATCAGCTCGTAAATTGTAAATGTAAATAGCTTTGGTTCTAATATTCAGATTTTTCGAATTAAGGCCTTTAACGAGGTTTTCCATTGGTAAGTTCAGTATTTCACGCGGAATTAGATTTTTTTGTATGGCCAATGGAACGCATTTGAAGAGATTATTTTGTTTTATGCTGTTGGCGAATATTCGTGTCTGTAAAACTGGTATCTAGGTAGTTGTCATACTAAATACTTCCTATTGTACTAGAGATTAGTAGTATTAGTAAAAAGAGGACTAGATTAGGTACCTGAAAAATACGAATCAGTGAATTTGATTCAGAATTAGAAAAAAAAAATATTTTGTTTGCCCAATGGGGCAAACTTGTTTTTTAAAGAAAGTAGGTAGGTAGATACCTATCTATTTCGGGAACGTGCAAAACAATTTGAGAGAAGTAGAAACATTTAATTTAAGTAAAAATCTCTACATTATAGTAGAAATTGACATTTTAGGGAGGTACCTACTCAAATTCCATAGCACATAGGTACCTAGTTATTGCATTGAAAACCCAGCACAATAATGTGAGTACCTACCTACTTAGGTAACTTTTTAACTTTTATTGTTTGTTTAAAAAAAAGTATCATACAATTTAAAAAAATATTAAATCAATCCACTTAAATCACCCATCATATTCCAAAACAAAAATAATATACAAATTTAACAACAAAAACCATCAATTGTATTTTTGCGAAAAACAACTGGTAGGCTGGTCACCATGCGCAATTTCGTTTTTTCGTATTGCTTATTCTTACTGAATATTTCTCCAAGCAAGTGGATGATCGAAAACATTCATATTCAAATACATTTTGTGTGTAAGTGCAAGGTATTGATTTCTTGTTCAGTCGTTTCCCCTTGGCATAACACCAGCCAATCAACGAGCGCAGTTTGTTTTTTTCGTATTGCTTATTCTTACTGAATATTTCTCCAAGCAAGTGTATGACCGAACACATTCATATCCAAATCCATGGTATTGATTTCTTGCTCAGCCCTTTCCCCTTGGCTTTCTTTTCCATTCTCCTTTCGTAAACGAGATCCGCGCATTTTAATAACAAAACGCACCTTACTGCTTTACATGAGCGCCTGGTATTTTGGTTTTTCGTTTTAACTCATCGCCAACCGTGAACATTTTAAGAAATAGGGGGACGAAGTAAGAGGTGAAAGAACTTGAATTGTTTTTCTGTTCAGCCCTTTCCCGCTTAACTTTTGCTTCTTCGGTTCGATAGCCAGATCATTGCATTCTACTAACAATTCGCACCTTACTGCTTTGCATGAGCGCCTGGTAGTTTTCTTTTTCGAATCTCCACGTCAGTTAAAGTAGGTTAAGCGGCGGAAGCAGGTCATGCATTTAAATACGATTTTTAAAAGCGCTATTATATTTCTAAATACAAAACATCGTATCATATAGTCAAGCCGAACCGCCATCTTGGTGAAGGCAGAAAGCAGATTCTTCCCATACAATATTGTATGGAAAGATTTTTTAGTTTGTTATTATAATTTTGTATTGTAATAGGTATACCTATATATTTTTTATTTGAAGAAAATATAAAAAAAATCATTAGAATATTTAAAACCAAGAATCAGCTCGTAAATTGTAAATGTAAATAGCTTTGGTTCTAATATTCAGATTTTTCGAATTAAGGCCTTTAACGAGGTTTTCCATTGGTAAGTTCAGTATTTCACGCGGAATTAGATTTTTTTGTATGGCCAATGGAACGCATTTGAAGAGATTATTTTGTTTTATGCTGTTGGCGAATATTCGTGTCTGTAAAACTGGTATCTAGGTAGTTGTCATACTAAATACTTCCTATTGTACTAGAGATTAGTAGTATTAGTAAAAAGAGGACTAGATTAGGTACCTGAAAAATACGAATCAGTGAATTTGATTCAGAATTAGAAAAAAAAAATATTTTGTTTGCCCAATGGGGCAAACTTGTTTTTTAAAGAAAGTAGGTAGGTAGATACCTATCTATTTGGGGAACGTGCAAAAAAAATTGAGAGAAGTAGAAACATTTAACCTAATTACAAATCTCTAAATTCTAGTAGAAATTGACAGTTTAGGGAGGTACCTACTCAAATTCCGTAGTACATAGGTACCTAGGTATTGCATTGAAAACCCAGCACAATAATGTAAGTACCTACCTACTTAGGTAACTTCTTAACTTTTATTTTTTGTTTTACAGAATCAAAAAAAAAGTACCATACAATAACCATACAATTTAAAAAAATATTAAATCAATCCACTTAAATCACCCATTATAGTCCAAAGCAAAAATAATATACAAATTTAACAACAAAAACCATCAATTGTATTTTTGCGAAAAGCAACTGGTAGGCTGGTCACCATGCGCAGTTTGGTTTTTTCGTATTGCTTATTCTTACTGAATATTTCTCCAAGCAAGTGTATGACCTAACACATTCATATTCAAATTCATTTTGTGTGTAATTCAAGGTATTGATTTCTTGTTCAGTCCTTTCCCATTGGCCTAACACCAGCCAGTCACGAGCGCGTTTGTTTTTTTCGTATTGCTTATTCTTACTGAATATTTCTCCAAGCAAGTGTATGACCGAACACATTCTTATTCAAATACATTTTGTGTGTAAGTGCAAGGTATTGATTTCTTGTTCAGACCTTTCCCCTTGGCCTAACCCCAACCAGTCACGAGCGCAGTTTGGTTTTTCGTATTGCTTATTCATACTGAATATTTCTCCAAGCAAGTGTATGACCTAACACATTCATATTCAAATACATTTTGTGTGTAAGTGCAAAGTATTGATTTCTTGTTCAGTCCTTTCCCCTTGGCCTAACACCAGCCAGTCACGAGCGCGTTTGTTTTTTTCGTATTGCTTATTCTTACTGAATATTTCTCCAAGCAAGTGTATGAACTACACATTCATATGCGAATACATTTTGTGTATGGTATTGATTTCTTGCTCAGCCCTTTCCCCTTGGCTTATCTTTGCCTAACTCCTTTCGTAAACGAGATCCGCGCATTTTAATAACAAAACGCACCTTACTGCTTTACATGAGCGCCTGGTATTTTGCTTTTTCGTTTTAACTCAATCGCCAACCGTCAACATTTTAAGAAATAGCGACGAAGTAAGAGGTGAACTTGTAATTGTTTTTGTGTTCAGCCCTTTCCCGCTTAAATTTTGCTTCTTCGGTTCGATGATCAATGCATTCTACTAACAAATCGCACCTTACTGCTTTGCATGAGCTCCTGCTATTTTTCTTTTTCGAATCGCCATTCAGTTAAGTTTGTTAAGCGGCGAAGTGTCCGATATGCTTGCTTATCAGGAATTTGTTAATGTCCAGACCAATTCACAAAACACTTGTTTAACATTAAAATTTACCTATCCATTTTTTTAATTCAATAACTTTTGTTTCATCAGCTTTGTATACCAAATTATATTTAAATGGTTAAATAAAACTAAAACAATAATTTATATTTAGTTGTCTTTCTAATTGACAGAATAGGTACCTAAGTAGGTAGGTATAGGTTCTAAAAATCAGATCGTCGAGATTAAGATGAAGTGCGATTTTTTTTGGCAAAGGCAAACAAATTTTAGGGAATTGTACAATTTTTTGGGAGGCTTAAATTTTTTTTAAAAGGGCAAGCAATGTATGGTGGTAGGTAGCGCACCAACTTTTTTTGAAAACGTGTAAATGCAAACAAAGTTTGCGTAGAGACAAAAATAGTATATTTAAGAAGAAAAACAATTTTTTTGTGTGACACTTGCCTATTGAACCACACGATTTTCTCTGCATAATTTTTAGACTATTAAGGCCAGTCTAAGCAGTTCGGGAAAAATATAATGTCTCATTCAATTTTTTTCATATGACAATTATCTCGGCTTTTTCGTAACCACGCAGAGTATTGGGTAGGTATTACAAGTCAGGTACCTTATCTTATATTTATTAGTTTGATTATTCAAAACATTACAATTTGTGTTCCCTCTTTAAATGACAAAAATAATAATAGGTGAAAACCTTGGATTCACAACAACTTTCTAAATTCTTCTTTATATAACAAAAGAATTGCAACTTTAGTTTCATATCACAGACCCATTATTAAAAAAGAACGCTTATTCCAAATTCAACGTCTAGATCACGACTTTTTTAAACCATCGAGAGTTAAAATTTTTGACGAATAAAAATAAAACGTTCGTACGAAATCCAGGAAAAAAATTTATCAAAATAAGTATGATACTTTTGCTTTTTTTGTTTATGTTAATGTTAAATGTCAATTCGTATCCTTTCGTTAAACAAACATGAGTTATTCATAACATATAAATATTATTGACCTAAATCTACATGTCACAAAATCATATTTTTTACACACGGATGTTATGGTTATAAACCGGTTTAATGATGTGCCTTTCGGTAATCTCCTAGGGAATTTCGTTTCCCACTTAATATATTTTCTTTCGAAATTTTTCCTATGATTGTGAATCTCAAACGGACATTTCCCTCGAACATAAAATCGTATATGCAACGAAGCAAAATTCCCTCGGAAAGTTTATTCACGATACCAATAAATTTTGAGGGAAGCTATTCACGTTCCCAAAATTCAAATATTTGAAAAATTTAATAAAATTGAGAATTGATTTAAGTATATTTTAAGCCTTTAATTATATATAATATTTATCAAGTGAACTGAAAATTAAATATATTATAATTTTAAAATAATCAAATTTTTACATTTTTGTAATGACAGGAATAGGTAGCTACAATGAAATTAGAATCATCAAGTCGCTGCTTTATATATGTCATTTTCATGGCGTTTTTCAATTTCATCTCACTCTATGTGATTTGCTTTTTAATTTTATCTATACTACCTGTATAATTACTACCTAATTATTTGTATGGCAATGGCATAATAAAGCCAACAAAAATGTGCACGAACATATGAAAATTAATCATTTTATATTTAAAACTTCGAAAAAAAATAATTTAGTTAAACATTCATTTTCAGAAGTAAACTGCTTAAAAATACTTGGCATAAGATACAAAAATTTAAAAAAATACACATTAATTGTATTTCGCTTAGTTAAATTTTTGCTTACTTAATCTTAAAAACACTGCTTGCTAACAAACTAAAAATGTAAATTTGTCGGTTAATTCCAAGCAAAGTGTTATTATAAAATCTTAAAAAAAACTTCGAAGCGCTGAAATTGGCAGCACTGGTCAGTGCATACAAAATGGCAGCCAAACGCATTCAATTATAAATACAGGAATCCTTGGCAGGATTATTATTAAATGTGTCAAAAAAGGTTGATATTCACATATAAATTTGAGTTTTTTTTTCAATTAAAATACCTCAGATAGTTTAGAAAAATTAAATATCAGAGGTCTCGTCTCAGTAATCCCTTTAATATGAAAAAAATTCTTCAGCCAAATTTCTCAGTTCCAAGCTAAATAAAATGCACGACTAGAATGCTCTTATGTTCGATCACATTGTATGCAAACAATTCTTAATAGAAACTCTTAAAAGTCGTTTTTTACTTCATTTTCTATATAAAACATTTCTTAATTTCTTACTCAAAAAATTAGTATGACAATTTAAAATATTTAATAATATAAACTTAAAACCAAAATTTCAGAAAATTTCGTCCACCCGTTTTCGGAATATTGAATTTCAGCAACAAAAAAAAAAAAAACAATTTTTCGAACATTTTGAAATTCAGTATTATTCAGAATTCAAAGGACCTCCTGTATAAAAATGTTGATCGAAATCTGTTGAGCAGTTTGTGAGAAAGTTCAAAATTAAAAAAAATGGTTGTACCGTTAATAACAAAATATGTAAACAAAAAATTAATCAAATGTAGGCTAACTTATAGTAGTGCACATATTTTTTGTTATCAAAATCGTTAGAGGCATTTTGGAGATAATTAAGATAGTAGAAATATTTGTATGGCAAGTACCGTTATTTTTGGGGCTAAAACAACGATTCAAAAATCTATTTTAGACAATCAACTAAAACGCCTAAGTACCAAGCTTGAAAAAAAATCGTTCCGACGTTTAGGCTGTAGATCGTTCTATAGACAGGCAGACAGGCGGAATTGTGGGACCCACTTTTTTGGTGTTCACTATCATCGTAATGTTAAGTTTGATTAAAATCTCGAGTTCGATTTTTTTCCAAATGCAACACTTGCCCTATATCGCAAGTAAGAAAATGTTGCCTTCTGAATTGACGGACTGAAATTTAAATTTGTGATATCTCAGACTGTCTAAAGGCATTCAAATATTGTCGTGTATGTATTTTTAAACTTCTTCTGAAGTTTTTCTAAGGTATGGCGCTAAGTTTATGTTTTAAGTGAATGGAGGGTTTTGTTAATTGAAAATACCCAGTAAAATTGACCGACGTACAAAATGGTAAGTGCAACTAAGTGGGGAATACTGTATTTTAAAAATATGGTATTCCATAAAAAGTTTATATTATTCTCAGACACAAATATAAATTGTATCGTTAAGCAAGCCTTAAAGTTTCTTCTAAATATTTTTGGTAGAAATTTAAATTTTGCTCAAAACCATTGATAAACTGGAGATTGAAACTTAAATTCTTTACATTTATGAAGCTTATTAATTTGAATGAATCAGAAATCCCTATTTAGGTAAAAAAAAAAAAAATATGTAAAAGGTCATTTCTATTATAAGCCCCTTAAATGTCACGAAAACATAAAAGTCCTCAAAACCACAAAGCAACGAAATCTATCGGAACTTCACCTTAAAAAGTTGACACAAAGAAGAATAATAAACACAATTTTATACCACACACAGAAATGATGCTTTTGGAAAATTGCCTTCGGAAATATTATTTCCACACAAATGGGTGAGCACACCAGTAAATTATATATCATTGTAATTCTTTATTACATTAGTCGGCCCATAAAAAATCCACTTCCATTTCCGCAGCCCATCCGAGGCGGTCCAGGGATATCTGGATACCTTGTCCAGGAAATTTTCTTCGGATTTTCATTATTCCATTTTAAAAGGTTAAAAAATTCAAGTATCACGACATGACAAATATATGCAAATGGATCTTTTGAAAAGAACAAACAAAATAAAAACCAACAACAACAGTTTTGAATATACTATAGGTATATGTATTGTGTAGGTACCTACCTACACGTATAGTAGAAAGGAACCTTTGGGAAATCCTTATTAATAGTTGTGCGATGAGTCTTATAGACTTAAAATGGAATCAACAACAAAAAAAAATGGAGAAAATATTTTTCGACCTCGGCGCTAGAAGTTAGGCGTTAGGCGTTTCGTTCAATCAAGTTTCTGCCCATTGCACACCGTTTCGGGGAGTTAAATATTATAAATAGGCAATTTCCGACCTTTTCTTTACATGTCCTCTTTTTTTAATGCCTATACCAAATACCCACCTTAAAATGCAAACCTTGTGGCAAGCTCAAGTTCAGAACGTTAGATATGGCCTACTGAGTGAGTATAATATAGTAATGTAGAATGTATTTATGTCTCTGAAAGGTGTTTTTCTAGGGTCACGTGATAGAATTAAGTGAAGACATAGAGAGCGTGACTAGGTTCTTAAATAAGCTGCTTAAATTGCGAATCATTTAGGGATCACATCCTCCGGTTAAGAAAGCTAAAAAATGGTACTCAATCGGGTTTTAATTTTCCTTTGAAAAAGCCTAAAGCAACAAGCGGTATGTATAATTGATCCTTCTCAAGGGAACGAATGAACGAAATGATGGTGCTTCAACATAATTTTCGGAAATAGTAAAAAAAGCAGGAACCTTAGTGACCATTATCCTTTAGATACAGGCGAAGTTCAACAAAAATTCAAATTTATTCATAATTTAGAATCCTGGCTGTATAGGAGTGTAGGATAATGAAAAGGATCATATCCTTAGTCCAATACACATATACAAAAATTTAGTGAAATATTTTTTTTTCTTATAATTTTAAAATGGAGGCTTAAATTTTAAAATGCTGAACTTAAAGCTGGTAGAACAGATATGTACGACATGGTAAATAAGAACAAAAAATTACAATTTTGTAACATGTTAAATTTACGCATCATTTTTTAGAACGCTGTGTAATACTATTCAATCCCCTGGTTCTTTAAACTTTACAGTTCTTTTTTGTTTTCCAACTGAGGCATTGTTCTTTGCTGAAGAAATCCCAAAACAGAAAGTTATTTCGAATCTTATTACGGCTGTCTATTTTATTGCCAGCAGATTATTTTAGCCTTCTACGCTTTCCTGGTATTTTATATTTTTAATCTGAGTTCGTTATACCTTGCTACCTTGACAAGAATTTATGAAAGCCCCTGAACTATACGAGTACATATTCCAAATTGTTTTATTGTGTACATTTACAAAGGTTAGGTTTTAAAAAATGACAAAATACTCGTACATATAATGCAAATGGATTTTCGTTTTCAATTCAGATTTACTGAAGAAATCATAATATTGGTTAACTGCACGAAGAATCGAAACAAAATAATAAAATCGATTTTTTTTCCATGTGCCAACTACTTGAATGCCAAATTTAAATAAAGTGAATAATATTTATACCTCACTAATTTTAACAAACATGGCATCTAATTATTAATATACCCACCGATTTGTCTTTATTTTCATCATTCTAATTTTCTTCTAAAAAACAAAAATAAATACAAATTCAATGAAATATATTTTGAATTGTTTTCTTTCGACAAATTACCCATCTGGTCACCCTGGTTATTTTGGTTTTCTGTATTATTTTATTTTTCTGTGAGTATGTGTGAATGAGATGCAATTTATTCTCTCCCTTTATCTGACTTTTTGTTTTATGAAACTAGTTTGTGAGGGCAAGTAAATTTGCAACCAAACGACAAAATATACTAGGCAGGTACCTGCGCTTGAACATGGTCGCCTGGTAATTGATAAAATTTATTGGTTGAAAAAAATAGAGAATTTCGTGTATTCGAGTTTAGTTGGGAATATGTAGTAAAGTTTGTAAAAAACTCATTTTAAGTTCTCTTTGTCCACTGTTTTTTTTTATGCAGCACCTACATACAATATTAAGAAAAGTAACAGGCGTACCTTAATTTTTCGTTGTCATTCAATGCGTTTAGGTTGGTTGCATGCATATTTTTCATTTAGGGTATTTTACCATTAAGAACGAAAGGGTAAAATTTAGGAAATTAAAGCAAATATAATTTAAAAGTAAAAATCAAAATCCCACACCTATTGATTTCTTATGAGCGCCTGGGTGGATTCGTTTAATTAAATCGTAAAATATTTTTTTGAACTAAGTAAATTTTTAATGTCTTGCTTAATTTTTTTTTCTATTCCTTGATTGAACTCAAAAATTACCTATACACATTTTAACTATTTATCCTGACTTGTTTTACTTACAACAAAATGAAATGCTAGTCTGGTCAGCCTGGCAGTTTTGGGTTAACTTATCTTCTCCATATTTCTCAAGCATGAGTAATTATTATATTATTTCTTGTGTGACACAACACATTCATATGCAAATATGAAAGACTATGAGTGCGAATGTATGTATGTGATTGGAAATTTCTAAAACCACGGAGGCACCAAATTTCGCAGGCAACATTCATTGGGAAGTTAGACTCCACTCCGTCTGAATCGCTTCACATGAAGATCATTGTGTTTTTCATTTTTTTAATTTTAAGCAATTTTTAGTTGTCCATAGTCGCACAAAGGGGCAAGCTGAAATTTTGGAGTAAATTTTCAAATAGTTGTCCGATATGAGTGCTTGACAATCTGTTATGTAGGAACTGCTCCGGTAACATTTTAAGAAATAAAGTTAAGCTGCGAAAACCTGTACGCATCATTTTGATTGCATTTCCATAAAAATACGCATAAGCTTACCAGGAGATTCCTAACATTTTTTCAAAACAACAACTTTTTAATAAATTATTTAAATATGAGAGATGATTTGTTTTTTTCTTGAAAAAAATATAAATAAAACTAAAAACCGTGTTTCTTAAAGATTTAGTTGTAAATTTATAATAATATGGAATTAAATAGGTTTTTTATGAACCAATTTTAATAATTATAGGTACGTGCCTACCCATATGTAGATACCTAGTAATATTTTTAATTTTAGTGATTTTACAAAATGTTTATAGGTATAAAGAAATAATAAATATGTTTTTAACACAATGCAATTAAATTTACAGAATTTGTGTTTGAAAATAAAAATAAATTAAGAAAATAATCGATGACGGAGATAGAAATTTATTTTTCTGTAGGTACTTTTATTCTGTTTTTTTTTTCGAACTCAAATCTTCTCAAGTTGGTGGTGTTGATGGTGGTCAATCTGCTTACACTTAGCGGATGAGGGGGAGAGTAGGGTAGAGTCGCGTATTGCCGGCCCCCTCCAGTAACCGGCCCCTTCCAAGTAAAAGCGTTGTAATTAAGAAATCTAAGGACCTACTTCTCTGCTTAGAGCCTTATAACGATTTGACATCTATTCGTTATGATATGTCAAAATTTCCATTAGATATTTACAGTCATTTCAGAGTTATGAGATAATTAAATGCGCAACCCATATCGGGAAAAATTATTTGCACTGGATAACTGTTGGAAACCCTTAGTAAACATTGTACCAGAATTTAGTGATTCTGCGGGAATTTTATTGGGTTAATGATTTTATATGGTGTTTATTTGAGTATGGAGTATATTTTCCAATTAAAATTTGCTTTAAAATTGAAAAATATTTTGTAATTATGGTCGTTTTCAAGGGGCCGGACATAGGAAACACAAAACATTGAAGTGGCCATGGGGGAAAATACCATTTAAAATACACTATTTGATTTTTTGAGAACATTACAAAAATAAATGTGTAATAACACGAACATTCGAGCAAAAACTGCCATTAAAAATCAATAAAATTCAGTATTCTGCCGCCTTTTTGTAAGTAGAAATTAGGGGGCCGAATATTGGAACGTGTGTCCTAAGTTCGGCCGCTTCATATAAAGAAAATTGGTTCAGGTCTAAATCTGTGTGGCCGAATTCAGGAGCATAAGTGGCCGGAAATAGGAGCATAGCGGCCGGATACTGGAGAATATGACTTTTTTTTTGATAAAATCTAAATAAAAACAAAAATTTCCAATTTAATGATTAGAAATTCTAGTCTTGTTGGATATAGTTCACACTAGATGTTCTTCACGAAATCTATGTAAGATGAACTGAACTTGGCAAAAATTGCGTATTGACAAAGGTCCTCACTAGTCAACTGATGAGTCCATGTGAGATCACCGGGACGAAACGCCAATTTTTGTTGGACTAAACGCCGTTGAAAGCTATTTTGAATCAATAATTCAACAAGTCCAAATATTATAGTGCTAAGTCTTCTACTTGGCTGATGTATTTCAGTAGTATATAGAATTTGTATTATTAAAAAAAAACTTCTTAAATAAATAATTGTTCTATTTAAAAATTCACATTTTAGTTTAGTTTCATCGGTTCAGAGATAAATAGAGAATAATTTGCTTCAAGAATGGGTGGAAAAGGTTGATATTTGCAGCTTCTTTGCCATATTTTTTACGAAAAATTCCTTAAGGGGCCGGCCACTGGGACTCTACCCTATATCTTTCCATTAAAATTAGACATTGATTGAATGTATGACATAAAATCAATATTTATTCAACTTCCTGATGTTGTTGTTTCTGATCTTAAACATGGGCATCCGTGATGTTTTTTAAAACTATTACATTAGGTATAGGTAGGTATACAAATAAAAAAATTATACTTTTTCTGACACGCTAATTAATTGCTATTTATGTTTATTCGTTCGGTATGTCATAATTTAAAAAACTATTTATTAGTTGGCATACAAAATAATTCCTGGTATTTTTATTTAAGAACTTTTTAAAAAGACTGGGTAATCTTTTTGGAAGTCCTGAATTTATAGTATTTGATTTAAAATAAAGCATCTTGTACCTAACAGTTTTTCAATAACTACTGCTCAAGACTAAAAGTATTGACTGCATAATTTCCCTGGAAACTTAAATAAAGTGTCAGCAACTGTAACTACAACTTATTTTTGTTCTAAAAAGTTTAGATTTTTAGGGTTTATATGCTGAATTTTATATTTTGCGTATTTTCCATATTTTGTTAAAATAACCGACTTAGAAGTATTTCGTCCATTTTAATCTTATTATTTATGATTAAAGGGTATATTGTTTATTATGCGACAAGAGACTAGAACTTCCAGGGGTCCAAAACAAGAAAAAATATTCTTCGAGGGTAGGGATATTTTTTATTTTTCTTTGGGTTGGTTCTCAGCTTAATAAAAAAATAAGATGTCAAATATTAATTTTTGGCCCAGTAACTACTCCCTTTAGAAGTACCTACATATTTTTTTTCGCCGAGTCTTTTGGGGGGAAAAATGCATTAAAATTAAAAAAATTGTTAGTGTTCAAAAGACATACGTATTTGTAGTGAACATTTTAAATTTTTTTTTAACTAAAAATGTCTAAGGAATTACATAATTTGAACAAAACTTTTTAAAAATATTTTTAAGTTAAGTTTTAATTTGTTTCTAACATTAAATGGTTTTATAAGACCCTTCTCAGACAGGAAAACTAGTTGCTGTATTTTTTTGTGCGTTTTCTCTGTTAAGTGCTAAAAATCAATAAGGTTTTGGCCGTTGAGTCGAGGTTGGAGTTCTGGTAGTAAATATCACCACCTCATTTTTAGTTTGGTTAGCACCTACACCCAGATTACAGCTAGTTACAAATATTTTAAAAAAATCAAATTATGTGATCTCATAATAACACAGAGGTGAGATTTTCTAACAACAGTAGTTACAAATTATATGCATACGCACCTTTCCGCCACATCTTGCCAGCTTAACAAGAATTTTAATTATGAATAAAAACCAGAGGAGGGGAGAAAATTCTTAAGAGAAACTGTCAATTGCCTAAGCGGATAAACTGCATAGACAAGTCTGGATTAGAGGTGTAACAACCATTTTTTTAATAGGGTTAATGATGTATTGTTCTTGAAAGTCGATTTAGTGAGTAAAAATATTGCAGTGTCTCAACCTACCTTCTAAGATTGACAATTGTCTAACATATCATCATTTCCCTTTCATTACCTCTTATTAAATTTTTGGGTTTAGGGTGCCATAAAGGTAACCCGCAAAGCAAAGCTAATAATTAGACGAAAGGAAGGGCACATAAGTCTTATAATAATTTTTGTGGTATGTGTCTTCCTAATGACATTATAAATTTATACTAATGCAGCTTTGTTTATTGTATACACAACCTATGGCACACCCTGTATTTATTCACTCCACAAGAAAACCATAATAAAAGGGTGAATACGAAATTCTATCGAGGTTCTTTTGAATGACTCTTGTGTGATTTTCTGCATGGTGATGTGTTGCTTTGTGGCATGGTGTTGATTAGGTTGCGTTCTTCGCACATTCAATATTACCCAACTCATTTAGTTTGTGGTAAAATAGGGGAGCAACAGTATATAAATGTGCGTTCTACTGTTTTTTTTAATTCTATAAAAAAAAGCACAATCACAGTGCGTTGTTCTTCTGAAGAACACATACACATCTGAACCCCCTTTTAAAGGGATTTAAACTTGAAAGAATTGTACCTATTATATTATTTAAAAAGATAGCAGATGATAAGCAACCATATAGTGGTTATTTGAGGAAAAGAGGATGGTAATTAATGCCAGTCTCTTTACAGTGTCGTTATAAAGCAAGTCATTAGGGCGATTGAAGAGGCGACAAGACCAAATAGCTACTGTCGGTTCATGCCTAGGATAGAGCGTTACGCTAGCGTCAATTTCGAAGTAGATAACTAGTTATCTTCCTTGGAGCAACCAAATTCATAAAAATTAGGAATTTGCAAGGAGTCGTTATGATTTATTTCCCTACCACACTTCTCATATGTCTAACATCTTCAGCAATTGCTTTTTTGGCAGATGTTTCTTCAAAAGCGGACTTTGTGAAGTACCTGATCAGTTAATCCAGAGTTAACTCAAGAAATAAGTTAAGTAAATCGGAACGGAATCTAAATAGTATCACGTAACGAGACTTAGCTCGGGCTTTATCCCGATCTCTAACAGTAAACTGCCTCCAATACAACAATTAAAAAAAACAAAGACAACATGAAGAAACCATTTCCCAGTCTTAGTCCGCCGATCAGCCAAAATGTCAAGGTCCTTAAGCAATAACTCATCTACAGTTAATACTCATTTCAAAAATTAAAGCAACTTTGCACAAACATCAAGAACTTCCCCACGAAAGAAAAGGTAATATTCATCTGAGTGAATTAATGAAAAACCACAAGCAACTCTACATGACTAAAAAAATCCTTTGCTTCCTGTTAAAAAAAAAAAGTTTAAAAGAATTTTCATTTTCTCTTATTATAAAAAAATTGCTAAGATTGTAAGGAAGTAGCTACTCCTTGAAATGCTGGTTAAAATATTATTAATACGTAGCGTAGGTAGGATTTCTATATACACAAGGTTTAAAATTTAAGTGATGAGAATCCTTGAAAGTATGCTTTTGACTTCATAATGAAGATAGTTTTCCTTGAAAAAAAAGTAGTCCTTGTTATGGAAAACAAACTATAGGTACTATCGTTGTTTTGTAAAGTGGTTGGTACTTCGTCGATTAAAGAGAGAAACCATATACAACAACAAGACCATAAGAAAACTATATACATGCATAAATGAAGGATTTGGTAGAGGGTTTTGCATCTTTAACCATTATCATCCCTTACAATGGGGGTGTTTTTTTTTGTTGATTTTGTTTTGCTAACATGAACCAATTTGTCCTTTTTGAATATTTTCCTTAAGGGTTTTCTAAAGGGTCCGCGATTTAATGATTCTTCTTTGACTTGCAAATTAGGTGGTATAGTGTTTTGGGTTGAGTTTTTGGTTAGGAAAATTGCACAATCAAAGGACCTGGCGACTGTAGATTATATAAGTAAATTGTTGAAGAAGAGATCTTTGTTAAAGCGAAAATTAAGAAAATGGACAATCTACACCATATACGATTGGGGTGGGGGCAAGTCACTGATGTTCATTATGGCAAAATTTATTAAAAGGTTAAAGTGGCGATTTTCAAAATGGAGACCACAAACATTGCCTGATTGAAAAAGGGAGCAGTTGATTGAGATAAATATAACAGACAAGATTTCTTAGGAACTTAAATTTGAAGAGGAAACGGAAGGAAACGTAGAAATGTACGCCTCCTGGCTTTGGGCAATGTACATATTTGTTTCTTAATTTTACCGCAGTCTATGCGATGTCTAAAAATTCAACCAATTTCTAATTAATTTAATAATATTCGTAATATTTTGAAGAAAGTTAGGTGGTTTGGTTCTCTTAGCTTTTTACATATGGCTACCCAATCCACTGTCGACCTTCGCTTATGATATAATTTTAAGTGATTGAATGGCTGTCGGGTCAAAGAGGTATGAGGTTTGAAAAAAAAATCTAACGATTATAGGGAATTCGAGTTTGCAATGTGAACTGAACACACACAATTAACAATGTTGCCAATTTATTTAAAAAAAACATTCTTTACATTAAAATTTGTTGGGTTACTTTATCTTTCACTATTGAACTCAAGATTTCTTCGGAATTCCCCGTCGGTTAAGTTTTGTAATATTTTTGATTTATTTCCTTTCTGAGAATGTCTAAAGCTTTAGCCTTGACTCTCTGACGTAAAAATGACGTCAAAATCAGACGTAATTGAGACACATGTTGTATAATTGACAACGATAGATGTTGTCAATGCGTTAGCGAGTACATTGACATGAATTAGTGGGTCAACGCAATGACAATTTTGGATGACAGTGTTCTTTTACCGACTATGCGTCATAGCAAGAAAAATGTAAGACTTTTGTTTCTGTCATTGGGCCAACGCTGGTTGAATTTGGTCAAATCTTGTAATTGTCAAAATTTTGAGTGTCAACGCAAGAGATCAAGTTAATTTTATATTTTACGAAACGTATTGTGGAAGTTAACATCTTTAACTTGAGAGTATACTGTAAAAGTGTAGGCGAACAGAACTCGACGTTTTTATGGATGGAGCTTATTGCATGCATCTATGGGTCCTGCCAAGTATTACTATTTGAGAGCGTCAACAGGTGTCTCGCTCATAGGAGCTTTTTAAAACCGATTTAACTAACCAAGCAACCCCTAAGCTTATCTTTCTTACAGCACAACCAGTGGATTTAAGGGAATACTTCTGATTGCATGAGGAGAAAAGTTACGGTCTTGGAATGTATCCTTGTATAGAAATTCGCCAATTTCGACATAATGAAAGTGTTAGGTATATGGAGTTTGAGAGTATTGAGTCATTGTAATGCCCACAGATCATGTTCCACTTGCTTATTAAATAAACTTACTACCCAAGGCCCACGATAGTTGTGAAATTAAAATGGCGCACCTTATAGGGTGAATTGTTGCCAACCAAAGCATTTCTTCAAAGTCGGTTAAATGTTTTAATTTATTTTATTTAGAATTAAGACCACCTGCCTATAGATAACCTGGACCTTGCTATATTGCCTCCGCTAAGTCGGTAATCTTTTTCATTTATTCTTCGACTTTATTCATCTATTACAGCTAATGTGAAATTTCGGTAGTTATCTATAGTGCTAAGCTAGAAAATCAGAGAAGTCAGACAATTCCAGATGAAAAAAAGTGTTTGCTTACAAAATAGTTGAAGCAGTAAGTTCATAATAATTTATCACATTTTTAAGACTATTTTTTTGCTGCAATATCAAAAAAGAATTGAAAAAGTAAAAAAAAAAACGAAATGACAACTGAATTCAATTAAATTCTCATTTTCTGTCTTTCATTTATATCCCTGAAATTGTAGTCTCTTAATTGTTTCTCCTTCGTTTGCATAAATCTTTTTCCTGTTAGATGGAGACTTTCAGTATGCTTCTCTAAAGGAAAAAAGCTGAAGATATTAGTTCCAAAGAACTAAGAAAAAAAAAGATGAAACTCTAATGCCTCATACTGATGCTCATTTAAAACAGACAACTTAAATGGAAACAGCTGTTCATTAAACACGCAAGACTATACCTATACTCCAAGTCGTAACATAGATCACTTCTCAGGAATGAGGAAGATATTAAATCTATGTAAGGGTAGTAGGTAAACCTACTGATGCCGTAGATGTAAGTCTTCCTTTTGCCGGCATTGATTCAAATTTGCAAAGAAATTTAATTAGCCAGCGTGCTGGTTGTAAAAAAATGAGAAAAAAAATTAATTCGCATTCAATTGTGCGAACTTGAGGAGGTATTAATATTGCAGAGAATTTTTGATTGATGACCATTGAATTTCCGACAAAGTGGAATTTAATGAAACCAAAAGATAATGCCGAGATAGGTGCCCACTTAAATTGATATTGCTGGGCAATAAGTGTTGGTCGAGGCTTGAGAAAATGAGGGTTTTAGATGAATTCTATGTGTTTGTATCTTAAATTCTGGATTGAGAAGTAGGTATTTTAGTTGAATAATTTTAAAATTGAAATTAGCAGTCGTAAAAGGATGTTCCAGCAAAAAATAAATTCCTGCTTAAATTTGAAAATTATCGAATTATACTGAAGTTGAGATCTTCAGAAATTGCTCGTAAAATAACCAATGTTTGCATTGTAAACCAATAACCGTTTTAGTAGACTTTGCTTAAAGTGTTTTAGACTTTAAAGTTTTACTAGACTTTGATAAAAAATGGTTGCTTAATTTATTTTATTTTGCAGACGGGTGTAGGATGACAGTGAGTCCCTAAATAACTGATATTGTCCTTTTTCCAGGTTATATAAAATTCCTCACACGTTCAACAAACTCAGCAAAGCAGCGCAGCGATATCAACATAAAATTAATTAAAAATAAGCCGAAGAAAAACGTGTTATTTTGTTTCCATAAGAAACCGCTAAGCCAATGTTGCTTTGTATGATACTAGGTTAATTGAATCAAAAGCTAAGGTCGTCAAAAATGCAAAAATATTATGGCTTTCAATGCAAAATGGAAGTTGGCTAAAATGTCTATTTCAACAGATGTACAGATTTACAACTTAGTTGTCCCTTCTCATTTTCTGTGCGTTCTCAAGACCCCTTAAAAAATGTATTGCTCTTCGTAAACATTTTTTTAGACCCTCACTCAAATCTGTTCGATCCCCCAAAAATGATTACCCTTTCTAAGAATTTTGTATGTACCTACCCTTTTTCAAAAAAAAAACCGGATACTCACTTAATTTAAATACTTTAATCTTGGAGATCAAAGTATTGGAACCGATATGCCTACCTTAATGTTATTGTTTTAATTTCTATTGTTTGATTAATCTAATTTCTCAGTTCCATTTCAGTTTATTACTTTTTTTAAAGCAAAGCCGATTCAGAGAAAGAAAATTGTTCATTTTATGAAATAAAAATTATGAAAAAACTGATAAAAATTCGGCACATGTTAACAATTTCCTTGTAAGCATATGCACATTTTTATTTAACTACTATCAAAATAATAAAAAACCGTGTTTCCCAACGCGTTACATGATGTATATTTTATACCAAATGCCGTTTGTCTACATTATTAAGTAAAAAAATCAAAAAAGATATTTCTTAAAATGTTGTCGAGTCGGTTTTTTCACACTTGAATATTATCTCCAATCAAACATAAACGACATTTTGAAAATTTGTTTCTCGAAAATTTGATTGTAACCCCACTGTGCGGCAATCGACAGCGCATAAAATGAAGCAAATAAAAACACAAACAGAGAAGAATTCGTTGCTCAAGTCAAACGGTAAAGTGTCCAGTAGGCGGAGTCTACTTTCCAAAGAATGATAATAATAATTTATATTACATATAGTTTTGCAAATTTAAAGATTCCACAATATTCCCCGCTTGCTTCTTATGCATGATGATTGCCTGGAAAGTAGGTAGGAGCGACTTTTTAATGGAATACACCGATCGATAAGGAACAAACAAAATATAAAAAATTGCATTCACACACCAAAGCTATTCATATCCATGCATATGGAAATGGCTAGTCACACACCTTCGATAATTTGTGAAAGAATAAAGAAAACGAAAAACGAAAACAGCCACGGTGACCAGACTAGTATTTGTATTACGCAAAACCAAAGTTCAAGGTTCTTGTTGTTAAATATTGATATTGTTTTCGTTTTAGAATATTGATTTAAAAAACAATGAGATACATGGTAGGGTGATTTAAATAGATTAATTGTAATTTTTTTTATTAACTTCGTTAGGTAATTGAAGGTACCTACGATTTGTGGATTTTTTAAAAACAAATTAGTACCTACATGCTTCCCTACATGAAATGTAGGTTCCTACCTATGTATAAAATTATGCTTTCAGTAATTACACACATAGATAGATAGATTTTCTACATTCACTACAATATTATATAATATGTATAATATAAATTATTATTTTTCAATGTTTTCAGTAAGTAAATTTGGGGGAAACACGTTAAAACCTTCATTACACAACAAAAAAAAAAACTCCAATGACTAGATAAAATATGCAATAAATGCTAAATAACGAAATAACCATGAACTTCATTAAAGTAGATAATTTGAAATAATTAAATAAATAATTAAAAGTTTGAGATAACAAAAAAGTGAAATATAAATAGTTTGAACTCTTTTAAGAATAAATCAACATGAATATATATCTTACCACAAAGATTGATACCAGATAATGCTATAAATAGGCTCTATAAATGAAATAAATAAATAATAACTGAAAAGTAATTAGATGAATAATAAATATGTAAATAAATAAACAAACAGTTAAATATCACAAAATATATAAATAAGTGAAAAAATATTTAACAAATAAATAAGTACACAAGTTAATAATTAAATTACTGAACAAGCATATGTTAATAAAGTTATAGTTTACGAATGTTGAAAATATAAATAGGTAGATATCACAGTTCTTAAATCATATTATGATTGATTGTGTAGTTGGATTATGACAATATTTTCAGCGAGATCAAAGCGATTAGAAAATGAGGTACCTAGTTAATTTCTGAATTTGTTCCGATATTAATTCAACATTCGCTCCCGAATAAATATCCGAAGTCGAGTGATGCTAAGGAAGAAGGCCTATCATCATTTGAAGGAGTTTTTTTTGAGAAATTATCAATTTTTAAATGTGACACTTTTCCAAACGGGCCATACAATTTCTGGAAAAATGGCTTTGGGAATAACAATTTCATATCGTTTGACAGTAACGATTATTATATTTGTGAACTGAAATAACCTTTTGTGTTATATGATGATTAAAAGTTAATTTGTAGTAAAGATGAATACCAAAGTATTTTACATGACGTTCCCAGAAAATTGTTTTTCCAAAGATTTGTAATTGGTTGCTTGGAAGATAGCAAACTTTTCTTTTTCGTGTAAAAAAGTTTTCTTGCGTCTTTTCAGCATTTAGTTCGATTTCCCATTTACTATAATATTGGTCCAATACGGTGATCCCATTTTTGTCTAGTATTGGTTTCAATATTTAGACCAAACTCCTACGAAGAAAGTATGGCTGTGTGGTCAGCAAAAATTTCTGCTTCACAGTCTGTTTTTTATTTTGTAATTTGGGGAAGTTAGCTGTGGACAAATTATATAAAATTGGACCCAGGACTGAATCTTGAGGCACACCATAATTAAAATATTTTCATTCAGAAACACCACTAGTAACCTGAATTTTAAAAGAACTAGCGGACAGAAAATTGTGTACAATTTTTCAGAAACAGGTGGAAAAATTAAAAGACAACATATTATATGTCTCGCCATAGTGGCGGACAGAACCAAAAGCTTATTCGATATCTAATAAGATTATTCCTGTGAATTTTCCTTTAGAACGATTGCTTTTGACATGATCAGATATTCTAAGAACTTGATATGAAGTGGAATCTTCTAAAACCAAGTCTGGGTACCTTTACCTGAAATGTCAATTTTTACTGATGTATAGGCATTAACCTTAGATTCTCAATTTTTTTTATTACACCTTCCCACAAGACTTTCTTACAAAATGTTGCCCTCTCATCGAAAATTTGCCTGCTCGCCTTATAACAGTTTCGAATTGTTATTTTTTTTATATTCACAGTTATCCACTTTTGAGACATTTACAAAAAAAAGTTTTAAGTCAAAATACTTTTAAGCTTGTCATAATCTAACAAAAGTTGAAATTCGCGATTTGAAAAAAAAACTGACCCATCCGATAAGTTGGATTCACACAAATATGTCGTTTTCATAATTTTCAATACTAGCGTTATGTAAGGATTTATTAAAATACAGAGAATATTACGACTTGCTACAACTAGAATATACTGGCGACCTCTGCCAGCCTACCTCAAGTTGAACAAGTTTTGTTTTTGGTATTCTTAAGTAGGTAGGACTACAGGAAATGCAGTTGTTACTGTATACCTAACCTACACTTTGCTAAAGTAGTCTTTTGTTAGCGCATATGCATTTGTAAAAGTACAAAAAGAAGGATGCTACGAGGTGCTACCTAGTTCGCGGTTTATTGTCATGTCAGTAAAAGGAAAAGGGATCACACATTTTATGCGAATAACTCTCTCATTGTCACAAACAAACAAAAAAAAAAAAACAACAATACATTGAATGAAAAGGGATCAAAAGTTTCACAAGAATGACTTCTTCATCGTCACAAAAATGCAGTCTAAAGGACATAATGCCCCAAATAGCTTTTGACGTTCGTACCCGCTACGTATAAGTTGGTTGGTCTTCGTATTCAATTTTTTGAGGTTATTGGCATATACAATAAGAAAAATGAGTACATGCAATTACTTGCTATAAAAAATCAAACTAAAGGGTGTTTTTTTTTTGCAGGCACACCAGTATATATATTTTTTAATATTCTTAAATTTGATGGTTATCAGATTTATGACATAAACGTTTAAATAAGTTTCCAGGACTTAATCTGAAGGTCCAATTTTCAAACACTCTTATTTTCACGAGGTCGATTTGACACATTTGGGTCAAAGTGCAAAAGTATAGCCGAAAGGATTAATAGTTTCTCGCGCCTTAAAATTCAAGTAGTGCCCGATGAGCTTCCCCAATTAAACCCAACTAACCTCAAATAAACCGAGAACTGTCAATCAGCTGTCATAAAAACCAATGATGCCAATCTGCCTCTAAAAAAACACAATTTAAGTTAGTAAAAAATGTTGGAAAAAACAACAAAAATAATAAAAAGTTGGTAAGGTTTTAGAACACGAAGTTCCATGGGAATAACTTGTACACCTTCTAGCATTACCAATTGACCCCAAAATTATGTCAATCCGCAACACATAAGGATATATAATTTATAATTTTAAAAAAAATTGAGATGGAGGCACTTATTGATCCTACTAGCCACATTATCGTTTATTTCAATTCTCGCACAAAAAAAAAATAATTCAGGTTATTCGTTATCCTTAACTGTCCTTAAAACGTTTACATGTAAATTTTCCTTGTTGGTTTGGTAACGAACAACTGGTAGGTAAGGTACTCACTCGTCCTCCAAACACTCCGAGATTTTCAGATTTATTTCTGTTTGCTGTTGCCTGTAGGTATTCTCAGGGAAAATACAATTTCTTTCATTCCCAATTCGAGCGCTCAGAGAGAAAGGACAAACAAAATATGTATGAATAAATATACGACTTGCCAGCAACGACATCTTAACTTTTACACGCGAGGCCCGTGCATTATAGATGAAAACGAAATATTTCCTTCTGGATGTGTTTTTTTTTTTTTTTTTTAAGAGGGAGAGAAAATAAATTCTTTGGCCTTCTGTGTGTGTGGGGAGTGATGAGGGGGAGCACCTATAGCTACAGCTAAATATAAGCCATGATTATGTGCTCCAGCTTCAACAGAACTTCCGCACTCGATCGATGAGGTAACTTGGAATTAAAATGATATCCTTATGCGACCTACCACCACGCAATGTAATTCTGAGGCAAACCCAGAGACTGAGTCGGCCAGGGACGTGGATTTTAATTTAATAAAATTTAAAGGTAGGTAAATACAGGCATATTTTCATTGTGATGTTGCTTAACGAAATTGTCTCAAATTATTCTGCATAATTCCTGTGCTACTCTGCTCCTGGATGATTTCATTGTTTACAGTACCTACTTAGGGAAGTTTGCTTATCGTTGAGTGGATGATAATATATGTATGCAATAAGCTAAAAATAGTTTCCAGCATTTGCTTAACGGTGGTTTCTTTAAGGTTGAAAATATAAAAAATTATGGTAATTTGATGATTTTATGAATATTTTTATTATTTAAAAAAAAAATATCTCAAGAATTTTTTTAAATGTTAGAAGAGGGGCTATGGCATTTAGCCGACTTTAAGACGGAGAGAATATTAGCTGCCGAATAAGTTGGAATAATTGTTTTTTTAACACCAAATTTGTTTTTGGCAATTGAAGCTTGTGTAAGGCTTCTGTAATAATTCTTTAAAAAATAATTTGGCCTTCTTTAATAAAATCTGTTAAAGATTTTAAGAACATTTAAGAGAGGTCTAACGAAAGTTTTACTAAAATGTACTTGAGCCACAAGCAACTGGGCTCGGTGGCGGTCCAGTTGGCGCTGGAGTTCGCCGTTTTGACACATCGCTGAACCCATCAATAGGAGGATTACTTATTATTGGTTTGCGGATATACTGCAAATGGATCATTGCTTACTGAGTCAGATGGTAAATAGCCAAGCTGGTCCCCTTAGATGTCAAACTCCAGTGTTTGTGGGTCACCATCCGCCCATGACCTTAGGGGACCAGAAAAAATTCTAAGATTGGTTTCAGGTTGAGTCGGTCCTCGAAACCCCACTCAGTTGAATTAGGTACCGCACCAGTACCATCCATACTGGGCTAAGTTAAGCAGATTATTGATTGGGATCAGGGCAATAGTCAGTCCAGTAAGTCTGAACGACAAAGAAAGAGGTCCTTGATGCGGAAGCAACTGCAATTATCCCTATTGCCACTTCGTCATGTTTAGAAAATAAATCAGATCTCCCATCTTGAAATCTGACACTTCGCGAGGTCGTCAAAAAATGTCTTGATAAAATCCGTGTGCTCTTATTCTGACCGGAGGAGGGCACTTCCAGAGAAATTGTAAGTCCTTTTATTTTTCCCGCTGAACCCGACAACTTCGACAATTGGTATTGTGAGGAAATTGCCAGTTTTGACCCGTGCCCTCCTTTTTGCAAGTGCCGAGTTTGTGTTGTAAAGACCCTGGCTATGTATTGGCTGATGAAAGACTTTTTTGACAAAAAATTGTAAACTTTCTGAGACGAATTTCAAGATATGGTAAGCCTGGGTGAAGAAATACACAGGTGGCTGCCCAATTCCAACTAAGTCTGTTAAGGCTTCTTAAATCCAGATATCTGACCATTAGTTCTAATCAGACGCTGTCTATCATAATGGTCCTACCAGTATGGATCCGAGACTTGGGAAGTTAGAGAATGTTTTGCCCGGTATGTTAGGAAGGATGATTCCGTAGACCCTACAATCACGAACTGCATGCGATGTGGTGCCTAAGCAGATATTGTCACAAAACTTAAGCTCGGTAGACTCCGGTGGACAGGTCACATAGCTCGCATGAGCGAAGAGGAACCGGCTCGGTCCTTTGTAGCTATTTTCATAGTCTACGAGAGCGTTATAGACAATGCTTTCGCTGGATAACATCGGCTATAAAATTTACGACGTTACATAAATGAACTGTTATAATTTAGGCTAGATGTATGGTAACTTGAAATTTTTAATAAGCAGTTAGAAAATCAGAAACGTCAAAGTTCAACAAAAAAAAGTTGCAATTTTTATTTTTCTTCCTTCCCTCTACATTTCTACACCCCTAACTCAATTTGTGAAAAAAACGAAAGCAAACATCCAAAAAAAATCTTGTAAGTCTGATTACCTTTTGTTTGCCGTTCGGTTTCAAGAATGTTTTTACATGAATGTGAATTTTAACCAAAGTTAACTTTGTCCAAGTAAGAGGAATAATATCTTCGCTTTTACTCCACTTAAAAGTAGAGTAGTTCGCTGAACAATAAAAAAAGAGGAAACGATAACTGTATTTTTTTTTCAATTTCAGTACGTACTTTAAAATCGCAGGCTCAAATCACAAGGTGTAATGGTAGTCTAATCGGCTTCAGTTTTACGTTAATGGTTCGCGCTTTTACTTTTTAGATTTAAAAAAAATGGTTAGTGAATTTAGTCAGGGAAGTTTTAAAAGTTTAAAAACTCCCTCCCAAATACATGAACCTTTTTTAAAAAAAATCCCTTATCAAATACCCCAACCATGTTATTAAATGAAGGAAGTGAATGATAAATCCCTTATCAAATTCCCCAACCATTTTAAACAAAATGGCGTGCGTTACTATAGTAACGTAATTTTCAATTGTACTCCTGCCGAGAGTTTACACATCAAAAATTATACGGAAAGCAAGTTACTTTGCAGTGTTTTCCTCTAAGATGTACTCGCATATACAATAATTTTTTAAATATACAATTTTGAACTCTGAATTTTTTAAGCAAAACCTTAGTATTTTCTGAAAATAAAAAAATTAATTTTTAAAATTATTTTTGTCCAAATTAAGCCATTGGGTGACATATTTCTTTATTATGGCAAACAATAACTGGTATAAAATTCCACCGTCAGAAATGACTATAATGACGTTTAGCAGTCAATCTTATGAAGGTCACCGCCCTGGAATCGGATATAATCGAATTCCCTAATCGCCATGATTTAAAAAGAGCCAACGTCCTCATTAAAACGTGTAATTTGCTTAATTTTAACTAGTCTATATAAGCCGGTACTCTAACCACTCATTTGCAACAACCTAATATACCATGTCATGAAAAGAACTGATAATTCCAAAAGAAGAAGGTAGGCATAATATAACAAAACCGTTAAGTAGGATACAATAATTGTACTTTTACATCTTATCAGAAGCCCAGTTTTGAAATGTTGCCTCTGTTTTTCCTTTTCATCTCTCAAGTTTTTTTTAAGCACGTACTTGCACACTTACACAACATCATTTTGTTGGTCTGCTATATAATTTAACTCATTTTGAATTGTTCCCACAAAAAGTGTCCTTGCTCAAGTATTTTCATTTAGCCCAACGAATTTACTGGCGCATAAATAAAATATTAAAAAAAAAAACACTGGTGCGGTAGGTAGGTAACTAGAAAGAGTGGAGTTCTTGGAGTGTGAAAAATTGAATTTTCTGCTGACAGCGCCAAAATCTGAGGAAAAAATCATTTTTTTTTCTTTCTTTTGTCATTCAGACAAGAAAAAGGACTTTTACATTATGAATGTTTCTCAAGGTGACGTGAATGTTAAAATTTTATATACCAAAACTTAACTCTGTGGAATGGTTTAATTGAAATCGAAAAAAAAGTTGTGGTTTATGTAAATTCAAAGGCTATTATTGATGGTGGTCGATTTTGAGGAAATAATTACTGCAAATGGAGAACCCTCCAAGGTAAAGTTTTGGTGAATTTTTTTTTAAATCAGACGAAATGGATAAATTTCGTATTGTTGTTTTGAGAGGGAGGTACATTTTTGAAAAAATCTTTTTTAATGGTACTTTCAACAACAACGTATACTTCGGCAATACAATAGCACGGACTTGTGTAATCTTCTGATCTACTGATAAATATGTACCTTTGGACGGGAAAGTTGGTTGAGAAAGGTGGTTACAACTTAGTTCCGTAGTATTCAGTATCTGAAGCCCTCTAGCTTGCAACTCTCATCCATTCATGCGTTTGTGTTCTTAGTCAGCAGGAATGAAGGGAACCTAAAATATGTCTACCAAATTCGAAGGGTGAAGGGGAGGAACACTTTTTCAAGAGCCAATATTTGTAAGAAAAAAACTTTTTTTTAAAAGACTGGAATTCGAAAAATACTAATCAATACTCCAAGGCAAACAAATCTTACAGAAAGATTTCGTACTAACTAAACGTGTAAACGTGCAACCTTTGAGCAAGCTTCTTGGAAACTCTGACTCCTTGGCTTGGTGGGTTTGTTCGGGAAACTTCTTTTATTTTGAATGAAAACCAAATGCTAAATCACAAAAAAGTAACAATACAGAAGGATGTCGAATTATTATGTCAGAACATCGTTAAGAAAGAGACGTGGAAGAAACTGGCTGAGAATTTTGAAGAAATTGATTATCATCTAGGAAAACAACAAACTGAAAAGTATTTATTATCCGGCTTCTCCCAGACAATGTCTGGTTTGGTATGATGTCCTCCTTCCTCTTTGATCCTTGTAAAGCTACTTCCAGCCATCCATACCCCGATAGCTCTGTTTTTAAGTTGGAGGGGTTCGATCGTTATTGTCGTTCGAACCTGGGGCTTGTATTCGAAGATTTTCAGCGAGAGCATTGTTGTCAATTCGTTCAAAGCAGCCCAATCTAGTTGACGTGTTTTGACGTTTTGGACTACATTCATATCTTTGTACAGGCCAAAGAGTTTGAGGTCGTAACTTCTCATCTACTCGTCCTCCTCGCACACGTGACCGAGAGAATTTTTCTTTTCTTCCTTTTCTTCTTTTTGGCCAGCACCCAACTCCGTAAAACAAGACAGACAGAACAGGGGAGTTTTGAAACCATTTTGCTTCGCTTAATTAAAGTAGCAGGGGGTTACTAGGGTAATTCTTCGTTGGATTCCCACTAAGTTATCCTTCGTGGAGTTGAGGTTAAGGTTGCATCAGTGCATATAATTTTGTCAGTTGTTGATAGCTGGAATTAGGTGTTGTCGTTGATTACTTCAAGACGAAGAAATATTGTCTGTTCTTTAATAGCTTAGCAGGGACCTGTCAATACAGTCCTCGTACTTTTGTTGCTGGAAGGATTTGTTGAAGCTATTGCCTTCTGAGTTTAATGCCATTTTACGCACTATTTATTCCAAAACGAGATTGTAGAAATCACATTCTGTAGCAGTTTGGAGTAGTTGAAAAGTACCACCCTCAGTTGAATAGTTTAGTGTTACGCGAAATAACTGGATCAGTTTTTCCGGAATCCAGAGTTAGGTCTCAGCATTTAGAGCTCTTGACGATGGATGCTATAATATACAGCTTGAAAATCATGGGGGGAGTCGACTTGAAATTCATTGGTCTTAACCAGGATTTGGTTAAGTATGAAGATTTGAACTGTGTTCGATTTATGTATCCCTCCGGAAAAATGTGACTTTAAGACTTTTAGGTGACACATGAACAAAAATATTATCGAAACTTCAAAACATAGTGTGTTGCCTACCTATCACGCCATGAATTGTCGAAATCCATTGGAGGATGGCTCCGATTTAAATGGATTAAAAAACCTCTTGAAAATACAAATTTTGCCTCAGAAAATTAAGAAACCTTGACTAAGGGGAAGACCAAGACGGAGGCCGAGAAGAGACTGCACATTCAAATTTTTCCGAGAAAAAGTCGAGACCAAGACCGAGACTGAAATGAGACTGATTCTGACGAGACCGAGGCGAGACTAACAAAAGTCTCGCCTCGTTGCCAGCCCTAGCAACGTTTACCAGGTATATTACTCGACAGTTCTTATACAAGACTTGGGGTCGCCTTCTTTGTAGAAGGATCATATGTAGCTGATTGTTCAGTCCTCGGTCATCCATTAACTTGGTTGATGATTTAATGCATGCCCCCCATCAAAGCCTCTCCTCAGTATTTTGAAAACGTCCTTTCGTGTTCCTTCAGTTGTTAAGGGTTTGCTAGTATATACCAAACTACGTAAGCTCTTCCAACATACATATATCTTGATACGTAATCTGTTTACTTTTAAAATTCATTACGGTTCTATTTCGCGGTTAACCAGCTTTTACAATCTCATTCGTTACGCATTTTGAGGACTCTCCAAGGATGAAATAGGATAATATAGGTAAGCTCTGCACCAAAGATAAAGAAACACGCTTCTCTTTTAAGTGTAAAGTATAATTTATTACAGATTCGTATTGGTAAATATTCTTTTCTTATATTTTTTTTTTGCTAAATAGCTTTGGCACAGAGTATCTTCCACACAATATCTACATATAGCTACACACAATGGAAAGTCATAGCTTGAAAATGCCGCTTTTATATAAACCCTATGGCTCATTGACTCCTACACCACATAAACTGACTTCGTTTGCTTAACACTTGCCTCCCTCTCGCCAAACAATAGATAGGTACCTAAAGTAACTGAAGCGTGAACTAAATCCTAAAGAAATCGAATGAAAAAAGGACTAAAATGGAAAAAAAAAACAACGTCAACTTAAGATGCTTTTAGTTTCATCTACGGAATACCGTATACCTACCTGTTTATCCTCACATGTGCTGTGTACTGTACAGCTCATAGAACAATTTATTTAACCTGCAAAGCATCGTATCCTTTTGTTGGGTTGCTGTTGCCTCCTTCCGATACTGACGACCGACGACTTTATAGGTATGAACTACCTACATATATCACATATTGGAACGGAACGAATTAAGGTTGGAAAGATGTAACTATATGGATATGCTCGTAGATGAACTATTGAAAGAACTAAAAATATACAACAACAACATGAAATTACGTCTGGGAATCCTATATCTAACTTGAGCTTTTCTATACAATATATACAAATGTACAAGTACCTTACATTGGATTCGAATGGAACTTTCCGGGCTGTCGTCATCGTTCACCTTTCCGTATGTGCCTTGCTCGAAAATTTTCCACTTGTACGATTTCGTCAAAGCCAATCCACTTGGAATAAATGGAAAATGTCACTACCTCTCCAAAACCCCATCGCCCAGCACCTTACCCATAAAACTATACACACTCAGATACTGTGGATGTGCGATAATAAGAATATCCTCAAGCCTTCTTCCATTCCTTCTTGAAAATAAGTTCACGTAGGAAATAGTAGCAACCAATAATGGAAACAAAAAAAAGAGTTCAATAGTTGCTTGTGGTTAGAATTAATTGAAGTTAAAAGGCCAAGAAGATGAATAAAATAATTAAGATAAATATTGAACAGCCAGCTGCTTTGCAGAAACTATATGTCGTATGAACTTGCTGGGCGTTTGAATAAACTTTTTTGTTTTGGCTTGAAAGATTTGTCTTTTAGAACCATCACAAGATACATGATCAAAAAATCATAAATATATTTGGAGGAAACGATTGCATTCCTACCTGCATCAGTCATTGGCAGAAATGATGAGGCATGGTTCTGTGGGACTTGGTGGTTGGGATGCTTAGAGGCATGCATCATAATGCCAGAAAATCCTCCAAAATATCTTAGAAAGATCCATGTGGTCAAAACCATTAAAATGTCAGGAGCTGTGGTAACTTCGATTCCTAATAAAATATCTGCTTCAAATTGAACTGACTAAATACTGGGTGAATAGCTCGGTGTATTCCAACACCTTTATGACTATTATTTCCGAAGATTGACACTTTGAAATGCCAAGATCGATCAAGGAAAAAACTTGGAGCATCTCAAAAACGGAATAAGGAAAGGAATCAGATGCCAAAAAAGACCTATTTTGAAAGTGGCACGAAATAGGTACATATGTTTCCCGAGCTGGACTGGAAAGATTTTTATTACAAGAAGGTGAAGAACCACGAACCCAAACTGAAATCTCATTGATATCAATCAGTTAGCTAAAAGCAATAATCCAACGACTTATTGGCCCTAGCGAAGTAACCGTCGGAGCCGAAAATTCTACGAAATCGTCCGAATCGGAGAATATATGCGAGGTAATCTTCCGAACAGCTGTGCGGATCATTTCGCCGATAAAGCGGTTACCTCGATAGGGCAGATTATGTTTCAAAATACCAAGAGATCGAAAAACAAAATGGAACAAAAAGAGTAGAAGAGAGATGATGAGGAAGAGTTGCTCAAAAGCCTTCACCAAGCCAAGACAGCTCGTAGCGCAAGGTACAGATGGATGTCTAGTATCAATAAGGTAAAAGATTCGTATGAAAATACGAAAAATCATGGAGGAAATTTCATGGGATAAACTTCACCCTCAAAAATTACATCAAAGTCAGATATTCTGCTAAATGATCTTGAAGACATAATATCCCGACCTAGTGGCTTTCACACAATTATACATACTGAACTTTGGAAAATTCTTCCAAATGCTTCCTTCCACAAACACATTCCAATGCTTGTGGTTTTTTAACCGGTGGAGAGGGTTTTCACTGAAATATTTCGCACAATCAACACTAGTCTGGTACCTTGTTTCTGTCACTCACACTTTGTTTTTCTTTGGGTAAGTTGACAGTTCGATAAAAAATTAAACGTCAAACATTGTTTTATGCACAAAAATTACTCCCACAAGAAATACGTGTAGTTTTTTTCATCTTAAGGTTGAATCAAGGAACTCGGCGATTTATAATTCTTATTTGACAACTCATTTCCATACTTCGAGGCAGCTTACACTTTCGGCGAAAACCAGTGGCGAAATTTCAGCAATCTTCTTCTCGTTGTCATCAATGACTTACATCAATTTAGAAAAAAAAATTGACCTTATTAAAAAGAGAACAACAAAAAAAACTTTTATTTTATCCCCCATAATCATTAGATCCTTGGCATTTAGCCGTCTTGTTAGGGTAGCACTTGCAATTAGCTCTTGCCTATCATACGCATACCTCTCAGCATCCAGGATATTTTAGCTGTCCTGTTAAATGCTGGTTTTATGACACCTATTAATGTCTAGTGTACTATACCCGGCTCAATGACCTATTATCGTCGATTTATAGCTGTCCTGTTTGTAGAGTGAGATAAAATTTTTGTTTGTTTTTTTTATTGCTCCTTTATCGACCATTATACCTGTCGAGTGAAAATATACTCGTACTATAGAGATAGGTAAACTGCCTATAGATTTGACAAGGGTATATTTTTGTAGAGAGTTTATGGTGTTGAAAAGACAGAACAAAGGGTTTGAATTGATTAAAGATGAGTATATGTCCAAGTTTTATGATCGTTCAGTATCCCTCAAGCGAAAGGATATTATACCAAGTCGATATTTAGGTAAACCTTTAAGGGACATTAGTAATGTCTTTTTTTCGCCCATAACATTAAATTTTACAGTTTTCTAAAGTACAAACTGACACTTAAACAGACGTAATAGGATTTATTATTGAAAATTTAAAAAACTATAGGAAGGAAGGGAAAGTATGCAGTTTTAATGAAAGCTCAATTCACGTACAATTTTGAGTGAGTGGAAATATTATTTACATTTGCAGTTATTCTACTTTATGAACTGTAAAATGGTTCCCATGGAATTTTTGGTACTGGATTGCTGGAGAACACATCGGACAACACAAAATATACCAATTTCCTCTGCATTGTGTGCACTCTTCTCGGATAACACGTTCATGTGAATCCTCAATTTAATCCTGCAAGAGTTTTTCCAATAAGTGTATCTCGAAGCTTATTAGACCTATTAACCAAAATTTACTTGTGCTTCTATAATTTGGTAATTATCAGAGCAAAAACAAAAGCTCGAAAAAAAACGTTACTGCAACTAGAAATTAGGCACTATTAGGAAAATGACGTAAAAAATTGTATTTCTTACAATCAACTAGAGTGCCTTTAAAAATGTTTGCCTCCTACGACAGTTAGAAAAATGGAAGCAATGCAACTAGCTATGTTGCTATTTTGGTGTGAACTAGCCAGAAACAGTCTTTCATTTCTTCTATAAATTCCCATCAGCGCTGGATATAGTGAGAGTACAATTGTTTCAAAATGTTGTCATCTTGTAAAGATCTGACGAACTTTCCGATCTGAACATCAAAGATTTGACCACGTCTCTCTCAACGTTCTTGGTAGAACTCCGATAGGTTCTGCACCAAGCCATTCTTTAGATTTCTAAGACTGCTAGAATACTAATAGTTTTTGAAGGGATTAGCCGTGCACAATGGCCGGATGATAATATACGGTATAATTTGGGACAATGCTGATAATTTTATCTTAGGACAGTAATTAAACTGGATGATAAAATTACTTTAAGGATGATGTCTGGTTTCAACCGCAGATTGGGAAATCTTGAATGACCACCGAAACATTCAACTGCGTAATACCTCTAATCATAAATCTGATCATATGCGTTTGTGGAGAGCTTATCAATCTTCTTATTTTTTCAACTCATTGTCCCCCACCGAGAATAAATGGTGACCCTCCAGGGCATCCACAAACTCGTTTTCTTGCCACAAAATTCGTGGTAAAGAACCTCTGCTGGCTGATACTAAATTATGTGTATTGTTACCTTGCCGATGGCTATATTCTTGGTAGATTCGGCGACATCTGTACAGTGTCTCCTACTCAAAGTTCAATTGTTTAATCACACACTTGGTGCAGGAT
This sequence comes from Philhelius pedissequus, assembly GCA_910595825.1. Taxonomy (NCBI): domain Eukaryota; kingdom Metazoa; phylum Arthropoda; class Insecta; order Diptera; family Syrphidae; genus Philhelius; species Philhelius pedissequus. Next base: position 242,266,649 of record OU343161.1, on the reverse strand, counting down.
GAAGAGAAACAAAAATTGACATCAAAATGCTGACTGTGTTAAAAACAACAGGTAGTAAATTGATCTAATAAACAATGACGAAAAATATCGCCATTTTAAGGTGTGAATCAATTAATTGAATGTTGAAAACTAATAACATTTGACGCTATTTGCACAAATTATGGCCAAAACACCTGGCATATTAAAAAGTCAAGCATATTCCACTTAAAATAATTATTATAATTTTAATTAAAATTAAAATATGCTCACTTTATACCTAAGAGTGTTTTCATGAAAGCACAACTTCATCGTTCTCATTGTGTCACGATAATGACCAAAATGAATGTGATTCTGCAGAAACATGCTAATTGCCACACGGCAAAGTTAATAAAATGCACTTAGTACTTAAAATGTTTTTGTTTTAAAAATAAAGACATTCAAAATAATAATTTAACCGCAAAAACTATGGTTATGTGATTTATTTTAATTTAGAGTTTTTGTTTGTCCTTTTAATGAACAGTGGTTTAGTTTTTTTCTATTTAGAAAACTTCTTAATTTCCTTCACTGCGCGCATTGTGTATGAAATGTTCTAGCAATACCTGTTCGTAGTAGAGAAACGAGGGAATTGAAAATCCCGAAGCAGGTTTTGGCTCTTTAGTTTTAAACTATTCACATTCCGTCTAGTAGTTCAGAAAGTTCTATTTTCTGTGATTTTTTTTATATTTCAAACTGAATATTGGAAACTTTTCAATACCTAAGCAGTTTGTTTCAGGAAATAGCAGCACTACTATTTTATGAAGCCTCATGTGAAAGATTGCAAAGAGATTCTGGAAAGAGTCAATGTCACCAAGCAACACCGTCTTCTTCTGCTAATAGAACAACAATTTGAATAAAGAAAGAGGTGCAGTTTACTCTATTCCGGTATCTATGACTATTAACTGTCTTGAAAGTGATGAATCTGTGGGATTTTCTACAACGAACTGGCTTACAGAAATCAACAACACGGGCGGCAGGCGCTAGTAATTTTAAGAGAAGGATTGAAGAGCAAGAGAATTAAAGCTTTCAAGGGATTATCAATGCTCTGATAATATATAGATGGACAAACAAGCCTTCAATTAGTTTATAGACGCTGCAAAAAAAAAAATTCGGGCACTGGATGAAATATCTCGTTAGCTGCTGAAATAAACTAGGCTATTCAGTAACAAGGGCGCAACTTTCTCCAAAATTGCCGGCCAAGGAAGGGGAACAGCTGACCAAAGTTTATTATCAATGTTCAAGTCGAATTCATTGCGATAATAGTATTTTCAGTGTTTTTTCGTAATGAACGGGACCAGCCTAATCTTTTTAACAACCACACCTAACTGCAAAGAAGTGCCCCAAAGTCAATGTGTGATAATGGAAGACTTCAAGAAAAGTGAAGGTACACTATTCTTAACTCCAAATATATTCCAGTTTACCAAATATCTAACCAATCAGTGCCTTCTCCAAATTTAAAATGTTGGATTGTGTCGATAAATCTGCTGAAGGCCTTTGATTAGATATTAGGTAACTGTTTGTGGATAACTGGGTTTCTTTCAGGTAAATCAGGGCAAATATAGCGACTCCCAAAAAAAATTCCAAAGGAGCATTTCATTGACAACCGCAAAACCTCCTAATACATATCGTAAATCAACGAGGGATTCATCAAATGTTAAAGATCTGATGTACTGCAGGAGTCACTGAAGAATTCCCAATCAAAGTTGGTGTACATCAGGGGAGCATCATGAGTCCCTCACTTTTTAAAATACAATTATTTACAATCTGCATGCGGTGTATTCTCAATGATGTGTGGATTATGGTGAAATATTTTCTTAAGGGTAAAATGATAGTAAAATGGATTAGTTATTCTTTGCTGATGTAGAAGAATGACGGATGGATGTGTTTTGCAGGGATATGGATCTCTTTAGCACAGAAAATACCACGTAACTGTGATGCCGCACATTTGTTAAAAGTTTAAATATCAGGATATGATCAAGAGCAATTTTTTTAAGTAAATCATCTTTTGCGGAGTTGTGGGGTAAAAAAAAATTCTATGGAGCTGTCAAACTGACCGACATCTGACGTGACCCGAAATCTGACGTGACCCGACATATGCCACGTTTGGCCGTTTTGTCGATTTTATAGATGAGTGCAGATATGCATGTATCTGCATTGGGTGTATTCGCTGAGGATTTTTTTTTAGTTGGTACGAGTTGTGGATTCTCATTCTGTAGGTACCTACATACATGAATTGTGTGTATTCAACGAGAACTTCTTGTTTTTTTGTTACTTTGATTTTTTTTATTCAATTTTTTTTTGTAGGTTCGCTGTGGATTCGCATAAATTAATGTAGTAGGTATACGCATTGTGTGTATTTGACGAGGAATTTTTTGTTGGTTTGTTTTGCTGATAAGATTAGATAAGTGCGTATTTGACGGTGATTTGTTTGTTTGTTTTATTGATGCTCATATATTAGTGTTTATTGAGTTGTATTAATGTGTGTAATGTTTAAGTCGATGGTCTCATTGCCAGAGCTTCAGTGTACCTGCTTCGTAGATTTATATATACGGAGTATATGAATGACAGGGAAAGACAGATTCTGGTAAAGCATTTCACATTCGCGTAATACTTATGAGAATTACTGGAGGCGCGAGTATAACGGTTGCATTGTTTGAGGGTTGGAATGCAGCTGGCTATTTCCGTAGAGCATAATCCGTTAAAAGAAGGGTAGAAAATGCTGAGACGACTCCGACGGTGTTCAATCGACGTAAATGATTCAACGATGATATTATCTTTATCACCAATAAATTTAATTTTTAGTATTTAGATCAACCATCAACTGATCTTAGGGTAGATGAAGTAGAAGCGCTTATCATTATTAGACAACGTTTAAAGCAGTAGTAACAAAAATAACAAATCTATATCCAATCAAAAGAAGAAACGAAGAAGAATCCCCCGAGTCCCGGAGGAGCCATTGCCATCGTAGACAAAATACAACACGACAAAGAATAGACCGGTAGCATTCCGTACAAAAGTCTACAGAACTAAATAGTTAAGTCAAACTTGTATTGCTGATTTTCCCGAGATCATTAGCTACATATGGATCAGGGAACCTTCCACATATGGCTGGTCCAGCACTGTGCAGATTACGAACGAAAGGAATCGTTTTGACGATGAATTTACATCATTTTCCTCTTTTAAATTTTATTCGGCAATACGTTTATCGTCTCTATGGGAAAGCTCTTTGCATATAGTCTCGGCTTAAACCTTGGTACAAAAGTTTTAAACGGCAACACGAAATAAAATACCAAACATTTTTTCACTTCACCCGTAATGACCAAATTGAATAGAATCAGTGCTGAATCTTTTAAACTCCATTCATGCCAACATATTGAAACTTTGGTATATTTTTTTCATAAACTGCGGCCAGATGGATTGTTGGAGAAATATTCAATTTGCTTGCAGATATATCATTTTGAATACCAACCGCAACTCCTTTTTGTTATTCAAATATATTACACTGGTTTGTAATTCAATAGCCCGATTGGATTTTGCGGATTTTGTACTTTCTTCGTTTTCAATGAGAACATCTTCACAGGGCTCAGACCTCAGATTTCTATAGGTATGCACCTACTATACATTCCAATGGAAATTGATATTGTTCAGCATCAGCACCATATGAATGGCGAATAGCTTTAACTAATCCAATTTTCTCAAGCGAAAAAGATTGGATCTACATTTTCTATTCAGCAATTTGGCTTCAATAATTCACAACATAAAAATAACTGACAGTCATTCACCTTTCAAATCTTTATTCGTGTTCACCATTAATCTGTCAAAAGCTTTCGAATCACCCACACCATCACACACTTGTTCTCTTCTATTACTTGGCCGACTTCGCAACTCGTACATCTTTAATTTCAATTACATTCACCCCCTGCCCGGATAAGTAAAATAGGATAGCCCGAGGAGTAATACCAGAATGATTCTTGCCTTCCTCAATACTACCTTCACTAATCCATAGATTCAATCTTTTTCTTCCAATTCCCATTCCCAGGCCCGGATGCTCTCGAGTAGTTTCATATACCAATCTGTATTGCATTGGGATCCATTCACAATGTGGTGGCGGTGGTAGAAGTAGAGTATACAGTAGACATAGAAAAAATCTTTTTGTAAAAAAAAAAAAAAACTATCTCCCTCAAGGATTTAACATATAGAGTCAATCTTCTTCCTTTTGGTTGTCGTTCGATTCAATATACGAAAAGAAAATACTATTGAAAATGAAAAGTCAGGTTTTAGAGGGACTAGGTACTCGAACTTATGTAGGTATGAGATTTCTTCAACGAAAAACTAATTGGATTATTTTTTAAGTTTCATTTGGTTGGTTTTACTTTTTTTTTATTGGATTAGAGGTTTTAGTTGAATTGTCTTATTGTGTTGTGGCGAGAGACTATCAAGTATAGATTTCTATGGAAGTAATTGAAATTTCTAGCAGCTGATTTCGCGACTTGGAGTAATGTATTTGCTTAAAGGAAACCCGCCCCGTAAAAAGACCACACCTGATATCCATTCTCCTCGATCCCGGGAACACTGTTTCCAGTCACCCATGCCAAGTACTTGTCCATCCTTGAAGGCTAGGTCTTTTAACTGAAATTGAGCGGCCCATTCAATCTTAACGTCCATCCAGGGAGCAATATCAGTTTTACCGGAATCCCAAATTCGGCCAAAACCGCATAGGGATCCTACATAGCGTTTTTTTTTTTAGATTTAGGATTGAAAAACCTGGAAAATTAATGACGAAAATACTCAGCACACAACAATTTTATTCTGAAAGTTGGAAAAAATCTTATAGAAATTTCTTTAATGTTCGAAATGATCCAAGTGCTTCAATAATTCATAAATTAAATTAGTTTCTTATTCCGAATTCTGGAAACTCATGTAGTTGAACCCTAAATTTCCACCAGACGATATCAGTGATTGAATGAATTTTTCTATAGGGTTAAATTGATTCAAGAGATTAACAAAATGAATCACAAAAGCGAATTCATTCGAAAAGTCAGAATGGCTTAATGGTCACGTAAATAATTTTTTGGATTTTGTTTTAACAATTTAATGGATTAATCTGTGAAAGACTCATTGTTTTTCGAACTTTACGCATATTGTTCTTTCGAACTCGAGATTTTAATCAAACTTGACATTACGATGATGAAGAACACCAAAAAACTTAGCCCACAATTTCGTATGTCTGCCTGTCTTTACAAAATTCTGCAGCCTAAACGGCGGTTTAGGTGCTTGTCTCAAATAAATTTTTGAATGGCTTTCTTAGACCAAAAACTAACGGTAACTGACATACTACTATCTTAACAAACTCGAAAACGACTATAACGCTTATGATACAAAAAATCTGTGCACTACTATAGACATATCCTACATTTTGGTCTAAGTTTAATATTTTGTTATTAACGGTACCTGCCATACAACCATTTTTTTTTTTTTTGATTTTCGACTTTCTCATAAACGACGGATTTCGATCAAATTTTTTATTTAGGAGATCTTCAAATTTTAAATAATATTTCATACCAAAATTTTTGAAAAATATTTTTTTGAATTAAAAAAAAAATCCTTGTTTTTCAAAATTCAACATTTCGAAACGGATTTCGATAATTTTTCGAAATTATATTTTAAGCTTATATTATTAAATATAATAATCTGCCATACCATTTTTTTTATTTTTTTTTTTAGAAAAAATTAAAGAAATTTTGTAGAACAAATTTAGTAAAAAACTACTTTAAGAATATATTTAGCCATTTATTCTAAGAATTTTAGGCAAACGGTGTGACCGAACACAAGATCAGGTACGTGCGATACAATCGTGCATTTTATTTAAATCTGGGACTTTTTATTATCTCCAAAACGACTAAAAAGATTTTGATTAAAAAAATCAGTTAATAAATAAAAGGCATGCTAGTAGCCTACTTTTCTTTTTTTTTTTGGTAAAACGCGGTTATTTTTAGTAGTAGGTATATTTTTAATTAATTTAAAAAAAAAAAAAACAATTTTTTGAAATTAAAAAAAAACTATATTTTTTTACACATTTTCTAGAATATCTGAAAAAAAATTGAAAAAACGCTAAGAAATAACTTTTTTTCTAAAAATCGGTTGCAAGAATTTTGATATTAATTAATTGATTATTCATTAAAATTATTTTTTAAACTTTATATACTCCTTAAAAGTGTAAACAATATTGTATATTTAAGTTTTTTTTTTTTAATTCAGAAAATGTGTTTAATGATTTTTTTACACATATTAATAACTAATCTAAAGTGGAGGTCTAATTTTTTTCTCAAAATGCTTCCAACCGCTCTACGATTAAAATTCTTATTCTTTATTATATGTGTCGAAGAACTGAAAAATTAGAGGACGGTCCGAAATTATAGCTTTAGCAAAGTGTCGGCCAAATCATCGTCATAGCAGTGTATTATTATTATATTATTTTTTTAAATACAAAATTTCTTTTAACATACTATAAGTATTTAAATATAAACATTTAAAAACATAATTCAAAACCATTGTCCACCCGTTTTCGAAATATAAAGTTACGAAAATCGCAAAAAAATATTTTCTGGAAAATTTTAAAATGCATTATTATTAGAATTTCAAGAAATCCTAGTAAAATATTTTATAGAAATAGATAGATCCATTATTGACGTTTTTTATGTTAAAATTCAATTCCTTCTCCAAGCAATCAACTAAGACGCTTAGCTACCAAATTTGAAAAAAAATAAAATGCACGACTTGATCGCACGTACTTGCTCCTATGTTCGATTGTATTATGCAAAATATTTTTAATAGGCTAAATGTATTTTTAAAGTCGTTTTTCACTTAATTTAATAATTCTTAATTTTTTCTAAGACAAAACTGGTCTGGACATTTTAAGTATTTAATAATCTAAATTCAAAAACAAAATTTCAGAAAAAATCGGCCACCCGTTTTCGAAATATGTATTCAATTTTCAAAAAAAAAAAATATTTTTTTTTTCAAAAATCCAAGATTATATATCAAAAATGTTGAAATGCAGTATTATTTAGAATTTGAAGGAGCTCCTGTATAAAAATTTTGATCGAAATCCGTTGAGCCGGTTATGAGAAAGTCGAAAATCAAAAAAATGGTTGTATGGCAGGTACCGTTAAGCTTAGTACGCAGTTCGGGACAAATTTTGTCTTTGAAATTTTTCCTGGCAGTACGCAGCTCACGCGCAAATTTGTGACGTTTGTACCCGCTGCACTTTTAAAATGTATCCGCTGTACATGAAATCTCTCCACATAATTTTTCCGGTAAAATAATTCTCGTCGCATTGTTTTGCAGTAAAAATTTTGAAAGCTCATAGTCATTGTGGCAGAATTATATTGTGCTATACATTATTCGAAAGTAAACATTTTTTTAATTTTCGCTACGGCCGGGCCAAAAACAAAATTAAAGCCGAATCATTTCTTTACTAGTATCTTACTTTGCTTTTAATGAAAAAAAACAACATGAAAATCGAAGCAGTATCCTTCACGCTTCAACTGGACACAGAAGGTTTTAAGATCGAGGAAAAAGATTACAATTACCAACGTGCAGGTTAGGACTCAAAATAAAAAGACATCATTATAACTATTTTACATTTCTAATTTTTAGTTAAAATGCTGGCGAAATGTTTGGCTCACAACCAACTAAAAAAAAGATATGAATCCATATCATGAAGTTTAGACCGTCTAGAGCCATGATGTGATTCCGAATCCAATTCAAGTTATGATTGAAAATCGAAGAAATACCCGCGATTCATTTGTGAAAAACCTTGTGAAAACCCAATGTTTTGCATTAATTTAATGTGTTTAATAAATAGAGTGCAACTCAGCAAATATTAATTCATTTTTTGAAATTCTTCATTGACAGATAATTGACGGTTCTTCTTATTTGTCCAACTTCAAATTTTTTACGGCTTTTGCCAAGTGATTGTAGAGATTAAAATTGTAGAGATACAATTTTGTTTTTCCCGATCTGCGTACTGGGCTTTAATTACAAAATATTTTAAAAAAATGTTTGCCAAAATGAAGACCACACTCAAAGTAGTACACACACCAATTTTGATCAAAATCGTTAAAAGCGTTTTCGATATAATTAAAATGGTAGAAAAATTTGTATGGCAAGTTCCGTTATTTTTGGGACTGAAACAACGATTCAAAAATCTAGTTTGGACAATCACCTAAAACGCTTAAATACCAAGTTTGAAGAAAATTGCTTCATCCGTTTAGGCTGTAGCGAGTTGTACAGACAGACAGACAGACGGAATAGCGGGACCCAGTTTGTTGGTGTTCTCTACCATGGAATGTCAACTTTGATTAAAATCTCGAGTTCGATTTTTTTTCCAAATGCAAAACTTCCCCTATAGAACAATCATATACTGCAAGTGGGTTTAGTCTGTCAATTTTCTTGAGAGGATTTATCGAAGGATTTGAAAAAATGTTATCTAACTACAACAATTGGGCACTATTTCCTGAAATGATTTTTACTTGTTTAAATTCCTTTTAATTGACGTATGTCTATAATAGAATTTCCTAATTATCACAATGAATTAACGTCACAAGAGCTAATACTTTTCATTGCGACTGAATCGGGAATTAAGGATTATTGGCATTCTTTCAATAAATGCTATACGAACAAACAAGTTTTCAGAACAACAATCTTTTTCTAAAATACACACCTTTCCATTTTCACGACCTTCTATGACTTAGTACTGACTAAGCGGACATCGGGTCAGAGTCAACGAACAACAGTAGGTAACTATGTACTGTAAATGCCAAATTACAGTGTGTACCTAATTTTTGTTCACATTGTATGTGTTCTTGCAGTACTCTATAGGTATAGGTACATGACTTCCATCTATCCTTGTAACTTCCTTTGAAATCCTTGTCAGCTTGCAATTTAATTCGTTCCCTTTTGTATTTAAACAGAAACAACAACAACAACAAAAAACACGAACTAGTTACAACTAAAGTAGCTTTTTTTTTTTGTTTTACTAAACCCTTTTGAAATATTCTGTGAGGAACACTCGTAGACAAGGACTCCTTAAACTATTTTAATTAGAAAATAATTTAATCATTTAATATTATAGTTTCAAAGATCTTTTCCCAAAAAATGGTTTCAATACAAACAACAACAACAACAACAAATATACAAATCAAAATTCCGGCTTCCGTTCGCCCCAAAAAGGATACACCGGGGTTGGTCCTGGGTGGTGGCGCACGACGGCCAGCCGGCCGGTATAGTCATAGCGGAGAGTAATATAATATAGAAAGAGATATAAAAGGCAGAGTTTTACATCTTTTCTTCATGTTTCAATAACAATTCAAATTTTATTTCATTTTTAATTGAAAGCGTGAAATAACAACGACAGACATCGCTAATGAGTAAATCCTCACAAAATTTGCCAAACAATTTTGAACATCTTCCAAAGACCCTACACTACCACTATACCGTATACCCTACTGCGATGCAGTGCAAATAACCCATAGAGGGCGGGTGCTTCCTCTTATTTCTCCATCATCATCCTTATCGTCCTTGGAATAGTCATTTGCTTTATACAAGTAGTGCTTCTTGTAATGTCTTTCTTTTTAGTCATCGTCGTCGTCTTATAAAATATTAAAATGCAAATAGTTCGAGCGGAAGCTATGATGGGCAAGGCGTATTGCTCCTTCAAAATATCTACAGTCTACACTTTACAGTAGGTATAATCACTATAGACGTTCTTATACATATTTTTAAAAGGAGTAAGAGTATACAGATATTGTATTATTTCCAAGGAAGAACTACATTTTTTGGTGTTTGTAATTTCGTACAAATTGCAGAATAATATAGGTACATACCTCGGATGTCGGATTTACTGAATTTTCTATGCAATTGTTATTGTAATTCCCAGTAATGATTCCGTTCATTATTTGAGTATTTTGGGATGTCTTGTTCTCTCCTTTTTTGTAGGCAGGTACCTTAAAAGAAAGAAAAAAGAAAATACAAATAATTACAAATGAATAGGAATAAAGAGAAGGGAAATATAATTCCTTGTGAAATCAATAATGAGCTAAGCGACCGACACGACAATAAACGCGCCGCCTAAGACTTTGATTGCCTATTAGAGAGGCTTTAAAATTCCAAGAACAATATTTAGGTATACTTTGGCAGAATCCAAGGGAATTTGTGACAATAGACAAAAGGTAGTTATGTCTTGTGGCACTACAATCCCTTAGTGTCTTTACCTAAAGGCCAAATCATCTGATATTCTCGTACACAATGAATATGTATGTATGTGTAGTTGTGTAAGTATACAAGGATATATCTTGTGACAGTCTTTACACCCAGACCCTCGTCACTAACGGCAGCGGGCGTGAGGCGAGTAGTTTGAAGAAAGGTCCTTCCTTTCAAGCACAGATTTGTGTTCGTTATTATGCCAATGCGAATTTGACATTTCCATACCTATATGACTTTATCATATGACAGCAAATATATATTACAAGTGTTTGTGTGCACATAAGTTTTGAAAAGTAGATAGGTACCTGCAAGTAGGTGAACAGAAAAAAAAATTAAAAAGTTTTAGCACGTTTCTTACGTGGGCAAAAGGACACGTATTATACATAATCCAGTTTCCTCAAACCTACTATATGTAGTGACACGAAACTGTTGTTTCCATGAACTTGACATTCGAATATAATACGGATATGTACCTACTCGTATCTATCTATTGTTGTTGTTGGTATACACAATTCAAAACAAAAGATTGATTCCGAAATGGGGAATGTGTTGCATGGAAGCCAAATCCAAATCCAAATCAACATCCCTAATCGTAAATGGTAAATGCCAAAGAACGTACATAGGTACTTTGGGTACCTACCTGTGTACATACATATATAACGATACTATGGCACGTAACCATAAAAAAATATCGCATTCTTATGACTTTTCTTTTTTTTTTGGAAAGAAAAATAAACTTGGTTGTCAAGTGTCTTCGGATACCTACTACATATATGTTTTTTATAATTTTTACTTGCTTATGTCAGAGGTTTCGAGTGAAGAAAAACAAAACAACTTAAAATGACGGAAAATGAGAAGGCAAACAAATAAGCATTTTGCCATTACGACCGAACGTCTGTCCGGGTCTGTGAGTCCCATACGTCCACTTGATTTGGATCAAATTCGGGATAAAGCGTTGTCATTAGGGAAATTTAAAATTTTACTTTAGGCGATTTTTTTTTCAATTTTACTTTGAAACGACTCTTATTATTATTTATAGCTAATAGTTGTTCCGAATTAAAAGTGTGAAATATTCATGGCCGCTAGCGCTGTTAGGAAGGGGTCTAAAAGAAACCAACAAGTTCCGGAAACCAGCAAGTTTGTAAACAGAACTGTTTGTAGATTGTCATTGACAAAAATATGAATTTCTGACTACTGGTAAAATTTATTATAGTTTAAGCACACGCACCGTGGGGGTAAAATATTCAAGTTTTTTTGTGGACCTTCAAGTTTTTTACTTTCGATAAACGGCAAGTTTTAGATAGATTCGTAAAAAAAAATCGAGCTCGAGATTTTGATCAAACTTGATTTTTTTTATAATCTACACGCGCTCAAGGGATTATACTACCCTTTAAATGTTTCAACACAGCGCGGGCATTAGGTTATGAAGAGAAAAAAGGATAGGAGAGATGTGTGGCGCGATGTTTTGAGACTGGAGGTGGTTGTTGTCTCAGATTTTATCTCCAGGGATGGTGGCTGAACTAATGTCGAGAAATTTCCGTATCTTATTTATCTATGTCCCTTATAATTCGCATTATTTTTTTCATTCATTGTCATATTTATCGGTATACTAGTCTTACTCAATCGCATGTTGTTAGTTCTATGCCTAAACAGCATGTAATGAGTAAGCCAGCAACTCGTATGACATTTATTTTAGACTTGTTTTTTAATGGAAAAATAAGATGTCATAGACTACGGCACGGATCGAACCTGTGACCATGAGGTTGACAGGCGAACACACAACTATCGCGCCACGGCCATCCCCAATGATGACATTACTATGAAAGCGAAGACGATAAAAGTGGGTTTCACAATTCCGTCTGTCTGTCTGCCACGAGTCTACAGCCTTAACGGTTGAATGGATTTTTTTCAAACTTGGAAAGTACATACATACATAATATAATATTCAAAAAAAAATTAAAATTTCTGTATAAAAAAAATTTTAACAAAAGCTTGTAAATTTAAAAGTTTAAATGTATTTGGCCCACATGTTTTTTTTTAATTTTTTTTAGATTACAAGTAAATTTACTTGCCATTTTTTTTATTGTGCGCGCACTAAAGGGGTTTTGACTACCCTTAATATGTTCGAGCACAGTGCGAGCGAAAATAGGGAAGGATTTAAAAGGAGATACCGATGTACATTAGTTTTGAACATTTTGTTTGGCCTAAAATAAGGTAAATTTTATTTTTCTCAAAAACGGCTCGAACCACCATGTTTAAATAAAATCAGTAAATTAATGAAGGGAAAAGGATTTTGGTTTTTTTTTTTGAAAAATTGGTTATTTTTAGTGCCTCCAGTAAGACTATTTTCTGGAAAACGGTACATTTGATTTGATTTTTGATTTATTTATGAAAAAGCTCGAAAAAAAAGTTAACCAAAATTTTCAATTTTTTGACGTTATCTTCAATACTTGAAAAACTATTCTCCCAAAAAATAATAAAACAACGGTAACTCCGACATACAAATGTTGAAAAGCTGTTACGAAAAACCATTTTTTTCTCAAAAATAGGTCAAAGAATTTTGAACAAAATATGTATATATTCTTAAATTAGTGCAGTCCACTTGTAAGTACTCTTTTTACTTTGCTCATTAACACGGTACTTACCATACAACAACTTTTCATATTTTCCACTTCCTCACTATTGGATAAACCGATAAACGCGTTCACGCCCTTGCCCCTCCCCCAACAGTGATATGCTTTTTGCTTTCCAACCGAGGTTTTGCTCGTCGGATTTCCAGAAAACAAAAAACGTCAGCAAGGAAGGTCCTTAAAACCTTATACAAATCTTGTAAACTGAGCGACGAAACTGTCGGATAATTTCAGCTTCCTTGTAAGCCTAATTCGAGCTCATCATCTAGAACCGTGGGACAGAAGTGACTTTCCTCCATAAAAGAAGGCCCACATACTACATTTTCTGGTAGAACTGAGCGTGAACTATATACGGGTCGAATGCAAATGACAAATGTGTTCAACATAGCTGTGGCAATCAAGTGTTGATAGCGACTGTGTATTGCATTTTCGAAGTGTATTGAATGCAATATATCAGGTTAGGTTAGGTAAATGGGCTGCCAGTTGATCTTGTTACCGGCACACATAGATCAAGGTAGATCCATTGAAATTCTCCGAAGTGTTGTAACTTCGAATTTTATAACCTACGATTACTATGGATAGTCCTTATAGAGCCACTTAGAGGCTTTTATGAAGTTCAACAGGCTTTTGCCTGAAAGATTCGAGAGCTCTTCTAAATTTTTGAAGAAACAGCTGCGCAAGAATTTATTCCTTATATGACAAAGTGCTGGGAAATGACATGAAGTGAGTGGTGTCCTCTTATTCGCCTTCGTCATTGCAGCCTCTGCATAGGTCATCATTTTCTTTTTATGATAGCCCAGTAGATTATGTCCGGTGAGTATGCTTACAAGAGTTCGAAGGGAATTCTTTCTGTTCTTTTCTTTTCAAAGTTAGGCCATAGTTTCATGGTTGTAGCACAGGTGTCGAGTCCGATCCATCTTTCATTGGTTCTGTTTTATGACACAAAGTGGGGTTTTAATCGACATGTCTATTTGGGTACTGTCAAATGTTGAACCCTTCCTCGCCAGTTCATCAGCTCTCTCGTTGGCCGGTATAATACTGTGACCCGGGACCCAGCAGAGTCTAATGTTGTACTTTGTGCGACAGCTGGTTACAAGCTTTGACTTGATGCATAAATCGCTTTTATTCCTGCTTGGCAGTCGAAAAAAGGTGATGTCAGTATGTGGTATCTCCAGCATTGATACGTGTTTTGCAGCATTTTTCACTGCCAGGACCTCAGCCTGGAAGACACTACTGTGATCAGGTAGCCTAGCCGAACTGGCTACTTTAAGGTTTTCTGAGAAAAAAAATGCATCAACACCAGTGTCTATCTTTGAGCCGTCGCGTCGGTCGGTATAGATAGATACTGTCGACCCATCAGTAGGGAGTTCGTTGTTTACCCATACTTGTCTGTCGGGGAAACAGGTTTTAAAGGGTCTTTTAAAATCGAGTTTTGGTGACATGTAGTCTGGGTACACATTGTTGCCTATGATTTTCTGCAGAATCTGAGCATGTTCTATGTGGCTAGTTTGGCTTAGCCGTAAGGAACTGTTGGCTGCAATATATCGCTAATTGTTTGCTGTGTTCGATTGCAGTAGCGTCGCATGATATTGTCGTGTGGTGTTGTCGGCTGATGTTGCAACGGCTGCGGTTGCTGTATTACGATCGAAAATGATATACATAATATGTATAACGCTTCGTTACACCACATACAAAGTTTTCCACTACTCCAAATCTCCAGGACCTTTATGGAAATGTTAGGAAAACAAAGTATCTCCACCAAAATTCTGCCTTTGATCTCTGTCGGATTTTTTGTTCCTAATTTTTTTTCCATTTTTCGTCTAATTTCCTTGGGATATTGATAATTAAAATAAGACGTTGCTAATTCAATTATAATTTGCATTATTAAAAGCAACTACTCGGCATCCCTCTAAATCCTGGTTTTACAAATCTCAGTTAGTTTGAAATGAGAACGTCACATAATTTCAAACATATCTGTGTCACTTACACACATACATACATCTCTATCTTCTATTAAGCACTCCCTTTTAAATATCTACTAATAAATCTAAAAATAATGAATTATAAAATCCCCTTCTGACAAATACATTTTATCTAATGCATCAGCTGGTGGGCGTTTGGGTTTGTTTTTTTTTTTATCAGAGGTTGGGTTTTTGGGGTTATGCAACTCCCACGTCCCACTCCCCCAACTCAAACCTCTACCAAACCCTGCAAAAACTTTGAAAAACTTAATTTCAATTATTCATAAATAATTCATGAGATCATTTCTATCTTCATTTTCCGAGTGGTCTATACACTTTCAACTTAAAAAAAAAAAAAATATTTGTCTACTTTTAGCTTGGATGGAATAGAGCAGCAGAAAGATGAACTGCAAAAGCTTCACATCATACACAGCAGCATGAAAGACGGGGATTGCATTTTCTGGTGCTAGCTATCGAGTCAGCAAAATAGAAAACCATAATTGAGTTTTTGATGGGGTTCAGGCATAAAATATTATATTTTCCTGCTTTCTGCCTTCTGCCTATAATATTCTTGTATCCATGACGACAAAATATAAAAAAAACTGAATCTATGTAACATAAATCAGCCGTTTTGACTTTGAACCGACCATAAAGTTGATAAATTTTAGGGTTTTTGAGGAGACTTTAAGGGAGCCTTGGTAGGAACACTGATGTTAGGTTCATTGGTGTGTGTGAACTCTTTTATTTCAAGGCTAAGGAATTATCTAATTCTCTCCGGTATTTTGTATCGGCAAAATGATATATGATAATAGATACATACACTGTAAGCCAATTGAAGAGGTTCTAGCTGCAAAACACAAAATAAGAGCTTTTTTCTCATAAAAAAGCTTTCAAAAACAAGCTTTTTGCTAATGCACACTCAAAGCGTGCTCTTTGTGCGCCCTATTAATAAGAAATATACTTCAATTTTGTTCAATTCGAATTGAATCTTTTTTCTCGACTATGGAATTCTAAGCCAAAATTCACTTTTTAAGTGGCGAACCTATTCAATTGACCCAGCAAAACAATAACTTTTTTAGTGGTATTGCAGAAAAACGTTTAAAACTTACTATTTAATTGTTGTCCCTTTCTTATTAACAAGTTGGTAAAAGCTCTTTGAAAAGCTTTTTTAGGAGAAAAACCTCTTGCTTAGTGTTTACATAATGAAATGACACTATTCTATTGGTCATGAGTGTATATATAATTCGGTTTGAAAAGGGATACTTTTAGAAGGAAAACTACAAAATTGAGATGAGTATGTTATTTAGGTTGCTTTTTAACAAAAAAAAAAAAAGAAAACTAAAAATTGAAGAGCAGTTGATGCATAAAATCTAAAGTAATTTTTTATGGAGTTGAAGAAGTTCAGTAAACGAGAATATAAAGTGTCTGTGTCAGTAGTCAGCTTGGAGATGGGTACTTTATCATACCCTTTCGTTTTGGTGTAAAGTAGGTATAACATTTGTTTCCTTTATTTTGAAAAAAAAGGATAACTACAATTTGATTGAGTATGAATTTAAAGTGAATATATTTTTGTTTAAAAATCTGTTTGGACTTTCTTTTTAGAGTTTTGTGTCCAAAATAAAAATGATAGTTGACAGGTTTTAATATTCTTACGTATTCATCTTGACCACAGAACATTAACTGGTAAGCTGAGAGTGGAATATTATTTCTTGTTCTTCTTTAAGCTTATTGTTCACATCCATTTTCAACCAACTAGTATAGGGTGTTTTTTTTTAGACGTGTGGTTTTCAATCTGGCAATAATTTTTTCAGAGTTGGTCTTTTTGGTAGTTGTCACTTGATTTATGATCAGTTTGGTTTGTCATTTCATAATGAATAGACTTCCTCCTGAACAACGTTTGCAAATCGTGCAAATTTATTACCAACACGAAATGCACGACATTTCGTTCCAACAAGAACGCGATACATGCCAACAGCCAACGAAACAATCAATTTATTGAAGGAAATTTTTGGCGAGCGCATTATCTCACGTGCGTAGTCGTAGTGGGCCTGTGGTGTGACCTCGAAGATTGTGCGATTTAACACCGCTGGATTATTTTTGTGGGATTATGTGAAGTGGCTTGTCTACACAGATAAGCCCGAGAGGATTGACGCCTTGGAAGAGAATGTTCGGCGCATTATTGCTAATAAACGGCCCCAATTGCTGCAAAAAGTGGTCGAAAATTGGGCCTCTTGGATTCAATTCACGAAATTATATTTAAAAGATAAAAGCAAACTTTTATTTTTATATAATAAAGCTAAATTCTTGGCCATAACGTTAAATTATATGCGTTGTATTTCTTCTTGAAAATCACACGTCTAAAAAAAACACACTTTACTTACGTGGCAAAACTTCACATATTTACGCACTAACTTACTGAGACCATAAGACTTATTATGTCCGTGAGAAACTATTAGGAAACGCAGGAACTCTACTATTAAAATGCGCCATCAATCATATATAGTTTCTGGAGATTTATTTCAGCTCTCTCTATAACTCTTCCCCAGCTGAGCTGACTCCGTTCTTTACCAACTACTTCTAAATTGACTTACTGCCTGTGTTAGCGGGTTCCATTAAATCGCTTGATTTGCTATGCACTCGTTACCACTCTCACTAACGCCTTCGTATAATAGAGTTAATCGGTTCCTCGCCATTTCGGCTTTCCTGTCAGCTCGCTTGTGAATTTTGAAGGGCTGCATCTATGTTGAAACTACGGATTCAACATTTGTTAGTTCTCTATAGCATTCTGAAAGCAGACATAACTTTTTTTTCTTAAATCATCCATTTTTTATTGAGCTGTTCAAGAAGTCATCGAAGCACCACAGGCACAAATTTTCGATAGATGGCGCTACGTTACTGGACATAACGTCATTGTTGCCACAAATGGTTTGTGTACCTGCTGATCTAGATCTACCAAAAATAATGTGATCATTGTTTTTGATTATTTTCTCATTCATGCCATTTTAATCGAAATCAGTTGAGCAGTCTTACAATAACGCCATGGGCACCTTTTGGACTCTTTCGAAGTGTAACAAGGTATGTGCTCTATACATCGCCAATCCTGTTTTAAGTCTAAGATTTTATTAAACTAATTCTTCTATCAGATGTTTCTTTGGTGATTTCTAATGAATTCTTTTGTTATTCCTGAAATTTTATTTTTAAGATTGCCATTGTCTATTTATTGCTTTTAGGCACTTTCATTTTGACTCAACTTCCGATTTGAAGGTACTTGAGTTAATGTCTATACAACAGTGACAATAACTGCGAACAGACATTTTTTATGATGATTTCATGTCCTTATGGAATTCCCTACGATGATTAACAGCCAACTTCTACAGACTTTATTTGATTTCATTACAGATTTTTGACAAGACAGAGAGAGTCTAGTCAAATTCGATCAAAATTTATAATTAAACCATTGATTGTGTGTTTGAGCGTATACATTAATTAATATATAAATAGTTCTTCTTTAATTACCATTAGTCCTCAATGAAGTTCTTGAACTATTAATTCAAGGAAGCAATTAATTTGGCCCTTTTAAGCACCGTGTCGGGGTCGTAACCCACCAAAAACGATGATGGCTTAATGCGGTACATTAAAATTCCATGAATGCGGTTTTCTTTCTCCCTCCCGTACTCCTGCTCCTCTTACTATATTTGCGTTCAACTTCAATGGTTATAAAGGATACTAACGCAAAAGGACGTCATCATCATTAGGAGTCAACACTAAGCATACAAAAGCTACCATTATTTTTGTATTCAATGGTTTTGGTATAATAGTTTCTTCGTGACGTTCGCATTAAGTTGTCTAGTTTTTCTTTTTTTTTCAGTTTGCTGTTTTTGTTCTTTATTTAATTGTAGTCACAAATTAAGTATAAAATCACTAATGAGAATGAGAACAGACAAATATTGATGTTGTAGGCAGAAGGCAGAACAAACTCATTCGCAATTCCATCAAATATGTAAGTGTTTGGTTGTAAGGACAAAACAAAATTTGTGGGAATCAAGAAATTGAATTAAATGTACGTTACAAGTTTTTTGTTGTTCAGACAACAAATCGTCCTTAATCTGGACGAAGTTTTATAACCTATTTAATAGTATAAGAGAAACAAAAACGACGTAATTTAATTGTTTTGATTTATGAGTCGTGTTTTATTCTTTAGCTAAGTTGGTATTCAGCGTAGCAAAATTCCTCAATAAAACGCAATGTTCCTCGTTCGTTTTATATTTCTCTTTGATTTCAATATTGTTTTTTCTATATTACTGTTTTGTTTGTTTGTTTTTTAACGAACCGTTTTATTTTTCAAGCCCACACCCGAACTATCCTGCAGAAATGCAACCTACCAATACCGACGGAATTATTAGGATTGGGACATATCACTATTGAGTTCATTGCAAAAGTATGCCACAATTCAATTGACAGATGAATGCCTGAAATTATGCAACGAGTTATGATCACTTTGGGCAAACAAGGTGCTATTTCCATTGATGTTGTTGGTCATTTGAATTCACAGTGGCTTTTTGCAGAAAACATCTTAAAATGGGGAAATGAAATTTCGGGCTAAAATTGTTTTCTACCTGGAGTTACTCAAACAAATTTTGTATATTTAAGTACGGATAAAACTAAAAACCGAGTAAAATAATTTATTTAACCTTGTTAGAGGTTGTGAGCTTTTTTTCACTATTGGAGACTTTTCGCACGTTATTTTATTTATATACCGCAATTCCCTTCCAATCGAATTTTAAAAGCCATGTCCTTAAGAACGTGGAATTTCGTGAGAATAGATACATGGGGGATGAAATTATTGCTAAACTTTTTGGTCTTAATAGGAAGAAATTAATCAAAAGTACTGATACCAGTGTACCAGAAATATTTTTGCATGTAAATTATCGAAACAGTTGCTTATTTTATTTTCTGGATGTGTAGACATATTTCTACATCGCGTCAATCTATAAATTGGGCTGAATGAAAACTGTTGAAAATTACTCCGGTGTACCACAGGGAAGTCACCTGTGTGCCTTATTGTTTTGAGTCTGTTTAACGATCTTCATCATTTATAAATGTTTCAAATTGTTTGTTAGTCTTTATCTAACTGCTACGGATTTTTTTTTTTAATTTTTAGGACCTAAAATAATGGTATACCTGAAATGGATACAAATTTTTATAGTGCTAGGCACTTCAATAGATTAAATTTTTTTCCAGAAATAGGTTAAGTTTAACTGACGATAGTCTCTAAGCTTTTCATACTCGTTTTCAGCTTCGAATGTGGAACTAAAAAAGCAGCGCATTATAATCTTAGTCCAGGAAAATTTGATAAAAACATTATGAAACTTCGCAAAAATTCCGACAAAGCTGGATTTTAGTGGAGAGCTTCAGTTTTATGTCGTAAGCATTTCCTAAAAAGTGCCCTAAGTTTGGAGCCGAGCAAACATTTTTTTTTAGTAAATGTATGTATGTATGTTTTTGAGTGGACAAATTTTTTGTTGTTAGTTGTGTTTGGACAAACATGTTCTATTAAAAAAAAAAAAGAGCTTTAAGTTTGGAACCGGAAGGGAAATGGTGCTATCTTAAAAATAATAATTTATTTTATTTTGTTCAATAACTCCCAAAAGTTTTATTTTCTCAAATTTTTCTAAAAACTGCTTTTAGACAGTACAAATATCTAAAAAATGACATATTAAAGACATGTGAATGTATGACATTTTATTTTAGAATTGGTTTTAATGGAAAAATAAGAGGACATAGACTACGGCAGGGATCGAACCTGTGGCCATGAGGTTGACAGGCGAACACACAAATATCGCCCCACGCGCCCTCTAAAAATGTTTGCTCCACTCTAAATTTAGGGGAACTTTTTAGGAAATGCTTTGAACATTAAAATGAAACTCTCCATCAAAAAATTTGTCGGAATTTTTTCGAAGTGAATGTCTTATTTTCCTTGACTATCTCAGTATATTCCGATCTCGATAGCATTGTCCACTGGGAAATCCAAATCCGCGAAGAATTTAATGCCCTTGTAAAAAATCAAGCCTATCTTCTATCCTGCTATACATGAGCGGTACATGCATGGAAGAAACTAAACAGCTTTCAGTTTCAAGAAATTCTTCCCCCTTTCATTCTATAATCTGAAAAGCCCTCTACAAACATTCCAGTTTCTAAGGTTTTCGGTAAGGTTTAATGTAAGCTAATATTACTTAGCGAAACCATATAAAAGCTGGAATATTTAGTTGGGCCTCCATTCGTTCCAACCTCAAGATTATTGGTCACTTGCTCCAAAATCGCATCTGAACCTCTTCGACATAATTGAAGATAGAGACATAAAGATAATAGGTGACAGACCTGTAACAAAATCATTTACAAGTCTTAAACACTGTTACTGCAAGAAGTCCTTGCGTGTTGCCCTTTTTTAAGTAAATTTTAAAACAAGTTAAAATCAACAATTTATTATGACTTTCTCCAGGCAAGAGTAATAAGAAACTTCAAAAAGCAAAACCAAAATGACAGGCATTTAAAAGCAAACTTTTCTAAAGCAAAAAAACACCTCTCATATATCTTACCCTATTTCATGCTATCACGAATATAGCATAGCAATAGCTTGCGTGCAATGATAACAATAACATTATTAACAACAACCCAATCAATTTGAAAGCAAAAAAAGAACTAAAATGCAGAACATGGATGTGAGTAAATTCAAATCAGCAAAATCAACATACCATCTACCTACATATTTATACTCTCAGAGGTAATAGCGTGTCAAGATAAATTAGTTTTGATTAATAGTAAAGGTCAATAAAATCGAAAGGAATAAAAAAAATAAAATTCTTAACCAAACAGTTTTTTTTGCTTCTGAGTTGAATTAAGGAATAATTACTTTAAATAGAAACCAGTGCATTGATGCAACTCACACCTGATATCTTAAAAGTAATAAAAATGTCACCAAGCGAGAGATACAATCTTCTTGATTTGTGCAAGCACGTACACTCAGTTCACCCAGGTATCAAAAAAAAAACAAGAACAGATAATGTTATAACAAAAATGTCAGCAAACCAATTCAGGAAAATGAGAAAAGACTGACGTAGATTGGTTTTGAAGTTCTGAACATCAAACTGGAAGATTAAACAGTACAATGTTAAGAATTCCACATTCGTGATGTACGGTTCAGGAAAGAATATCTGACAAGTGCAGATAGACTTCCGAAGTTGGACTCAAAGCTTAAGCTGATGAGCTTTCCGAGAATCGCTAGAATTACGGTTGAATTGATCAAGCGGGCAATGCAAATGGCTATTTCGCTAGAACATTGTTCAGTGGTGTGGTGTTGAGAATCATTTGTCATTTTGAATTTTATCAAAGTCAATGAAATGAGTTATTGGGGACCCTAATCCTACTAAGTTGAGCTAGGTTTATCCAAGCTTTGTATGTTCATTACAGCCAGATTAGAATGGAAGAAGAATTTCTGGCATCTTCAAAAAAAATTCAAACACTTAATATGATTTTTGACAACATCGAATGTAAGTCCCGTTCGTAGAGATAACGATATGAGGGGAGAGTTTCGATAGGTTTAACACACTTCAGAAGACATCATTGAGTTTTGAAGTATTGTACTCATTTAACAGGGTAGGGGCGTGAAAATAGAGCTCCCAAAAGTTCATATTGTACTAATCGAACCCTTTGTCAATAACGTTTTTTCTAAGATTCCAACATATTTCTGACATAGTCTATTAACCTGCTAAAAGTTGCAATGTGAGAATATTCTGCAATTGTTCCAGGTTAAAATTAGATTGAACATTCCGAGATTTTTAGCAGTCTCAACATATTCATTCCGGAAGTTATTAAGCAACACATGTTGAAATCAAGAATGGTCAACAACTTTCTTTGAAATCAAAAGCAATACAGTTTTCTTATTTTGGCCAAAATACAATATTATCAAAGTGGTCAATTTCAATGAGCCTAACGGGCAACTCAAGTAGATTTATACGTCATTATAGCATAATTGGATTGGAGTGTTCTAAGCACGGACTATTATTCCAATTTCCAACAAAGATTGAAAATAAAAGTGATCCCAAAACTGAACCTTGTGGAACACCGCGTTATATTGGAAGAAAATCAGACATTCTCTTGTTTAATTGAACTTCATGCAGTCGGTCTGTTAAATAAGATATCACAAGCTTCACGGGATAGAATGAGAAGTTAAATTGCTGCAAAAAAATGTTCACACAAAACAGAGTGGTTTACTATATCGAGTCCCTTTGATAAATCTAAAAGTAGAAAGTTAGTGTTACCTATATTTAAGACTTGTCACATATATTCCGTAGTAACATTAATTAAGGCCGTGATTCAACGGTAGCCTTCCCAAAAAAAAAACTAGACTGGTTAGAATTCTGTAAACTTGTAGACTTTGATATATCGTTTCGAACGCTTTGGAAAAGGAAGGTAAAATTGCAATCGGCCTAAATTATCACTACTATATGAAAACTTTTAGGAATTGTACAAATTGAAATTTTTAGGACAGATGTACAAAGCTCATGTAGCCAGGAGACACGTGACCATACGCTTTATGATAAAAATGAAACAAAGATCACTCAATCAAACGTCACGCCATATAAATTATATGGGCTGAGTTTTTCTGTGCTTACGATTCACACTTTCTGCAAATGGGGAATTTTATAAGAGAAGGTAACATCGGAGTGGAAAGCGACGGACTTCTGCCTTGAGTGGTATTGTATCAATCTGGTATACACAAGGGGAGTGCCTACCCAGAAGCAAACTGCTGAGTGCGTAGTGCACCAGTTAGGAGTTTCGTAATTGTTTGGCATTGTGCCGTAAATTTTGGGGCCATGGACTCTATCCCACCGAGGTTTGTGCCTTTGGTTTAGACTGAGGCCAGGGAATCTATCCCACCGAAATTTGTGCCTTTGGTTTCGACCAGGATCAGGGACTCTATCCCACCGAACTTTATGCTTTTGATTTCGACCGGGGCCAGGGACTCTATCCTACCGAGGTTTGTGCTTTTGGTTTCGACCAGGGCCAGGGGCTCTATCCCAACCTATATTAGATTGCTAGGTTATTTTCAAGGAAATCTAGTATAAAGTATTTATATGAAATACCGTGTTATATTATTTATGATTGTATTTAGTGTTATATTTAAAAATTTAAAAAAGATTGGGTTTTAACGGAGTTCTGAACCTTTCGTGCACCGAGTTTTTATTGCTCTCTTCGGTCAAACTTTTGAACCGATGACGCTACCTCAGCTCTAAACTAAAAAAGCATCACAGGTCTCAGATGTCTTGTCTTCTCTTTGGATTCTGACTAATAAGATGCCAGCAATTACTTCAGTACTGTCAACTGACCTGAAATCGAAATTGAAACTATTGGAATCAATATAGTAGGGATACCCATAACGCTAGAGTGAAAATAATTTTCTGTTGAGTTCATTGCAGTCGCTATGGTCCACACAACAATTTTTGTTTTTGTCAGCACCTTTGTAATTGTCCGGTAGGGTCATTTCCCAAAAATCCAGGTGGATACAATTTTAAGGACGAGCTTTTCATTGGCACCGGGTTGATGGTTGGAAGGCTCACTCACTCCAACTCGAACGTCATTACAATTACAATATCATTTAACAACCAAACGCATTAGATACACCCTTGAGAAGTCGCGTCAATTGGGATTTCTTAAAAAAATACAAATGTCCTTGAACCTAATTTTTCGTCGTTATTAACGAATGGTTTTCAATCAATATATGTACTAATTTTTTCCACTCGCAATTATTATTATCACTTTAAAATCTTTCTGCACGGTTGCATGCACAGTCTATTCAATATTTGAAATTTTCAAATTCGCATCATAAACAACACTTCGCAAAACCAACCTCACACAATGATCTCATCAATTAGTCAAGTCATGGATGCGCGAAAGCAAGATACATATATGCCTCTGTGTGCGAATAGAATCCTGTTTTTTTACTCCAGTACATTGTGCATTCAATTAGAACAATCCCTTCTGCAACATTTTGTTTCTACATTTGCTCTATGCACTGCACACACTTGCTAGTGGATGCTTTTGTGTTGGCTTACGCGCACTATTCATTCATCTATCCTTGGACCATTTTTCAAACAAGGACGTTGAATTGAAAATATCGCTGTTTGACGGTACAACTGAAGCAAACTAATTTATACCCGCAATATACGAGAGTAGACAAGTGCATCATCTATACTAAATGAAAGCCAGAATGCCTTGTCGATTTTAAAGGTGCGCCAATTTATTAACATTTTTGTTTTTACCTTTGATTAGCTTGCACAAGGTTTTGTATATGGCTTTGACTTTGATCAACAAAATAATTGAGCTGAAGAAGTTATACGATTTTTTTTTTAGCCAAGAGATCTGCAGCTTTAAAGATATTTCACAGAATTTTTCAAATGCTCATTTGTCAAAAAAGGTTAAACAAATTCTAATTTGCCCGAACTCTGGCCAAGACTTTACTTTTTTCCCAAGTAACTTTCCTTTCTATGGGAAATTATTTTTCAAGTCCGGAAGGTAGTGAATAAAAAAAATTTAAAAAAATACTACGAGTATTGTCCTATTTTATGCAATAAACTTTCGTAAAATATGTTGGAACGGAAATTTGTTTCAACACAAAATAAAGTGAGGAAAGTTTTTTTTTTTTTGTTGTTGTTCATGTTGATGTTGCAAAAATTACGTTAAAAGCATCTATATACAGTTATGTAGCTATACGTGTTTTACTCTTTCAAAGTAAAAGTTTTTATCGATGGTTTTATTTTATTTTCTTGAGAAAAAAAAAACTTATTTTCTTCTTATTTCTGAACTAAAAGAAAACCAAGTAAGTCGAAACTTCATCGTGTTGAGTGTTAGGTTATTTATGAGAGTTCAGTTAAGTTCATCTGCAATATAGGTAGATGTGGATATTATAGTAACCTCTATACACGCACAAATATCAACAAATGAACAAACCTGTTGCCACGTTAAACACAAAAATAAATAAAAAAAAATCTTTTACTTCAACCGATTTTAGGGATTTTCATTTTCTCGAGGATTCGTCTATTTGATGCATGTACTCGTAGGTACCTACCTACACATCTATGTATTCTAGAAATTGTACATTATCAGAAATTTTATTTTTGAAAATTCAAATAAATATTAACATATTATCAAAGGACAGTGTGGTGCTCAGCCAAGTTCTAACACTGCATCTTTTTTTCAGGCAATTTTCGACCCCTTTCCATCTTCAATATAGGATTAAAGGAAAAAACTTCAAAAACCTCGCAGTGAATGCTGGGCTCAGGTACCTTATCAAGAAAAAAGAATAAAATAGAAAGAAGTTCCTGAGATATAGAATTCCAAAATGTTTGCAAAAACCATAACTAACTCACTCGCTCACTGATAGATCATAAATATTATGGAGCACAAGGAAAAAATATAAAGTTTTAAATGTTCACTAAGGGGGCGTGGCATCCACCACCCACGTTTTCAGAATTCTTATCAATCATACATTTTGGAAAAAGTACTATTCGCTTAGTGTCATTAGATATTTTTTGCGAGAAAAAGTAGTAAAATCCACGGCCAGGCCAACCATATGTGCATGATCTACAGGGCGCAAAATTCTGGGGGCGCATAAGCAGAAGCTAGAAAATGTAATTTGATCTTGCGCAAACAAAAACTGCCACTTGCATTTTAACCACAAGACTTGTCCAGTAATAGGTTATTCCTATAGGTTGTCCTATTCCTGGACAAAAAATAACAGAGGGAAATTTTAATTGAACAGTAAAGAAGAAGAGTAAAAAATTAAAGCTAGAATCTAGAATACTAATATTTAGTCAAATTATGTGTGTGCATCAGTGTATGTATGAATGCATTTGTGCAAAAATGAGAAAAGAGCGATTTGTACAAATCGGGTACAGGGCACAAGTTTGACTGAGGCTGACCCTGGTGAAATCATACCAAAAAAATAAATGTATAGGTATAAGAAATCAGCCGAGAAAAGTTTTAAAAGTTTAAAAAAAATCGCCAACTTTTTTTAAGTTTATTAATGTTAAACATCAAATACTTTATGTAGAGTAATATCGAAGAACGTCAAAATTATTAGAAAAGTTTGTTAATTAATTGTTTCCGACTAAAATTTGGTAGGTTTACTTGGGCTAGTAATTTTTATTAATTAATGCAGTTTGTTATCAAGTCCCAAATTTCAAACATTGTCAAAAGTTCGATCACGTTCTAAACACAGTTCCGATTTTACTTTGCGTTTGTTCAATTATACAACTTCCATAGCAAAATCCGAAATCGCCTTGCATTGGAAAATCCCAGTCAAACAAATTAAAAATTTATGGTGTCGCCTCAACTTACAGAAACCCATTTTTTCTGATGCGTTGAGTGAGGAAAAGTTATCACCTGAGTTACAGAACATGGGCCCTTATCTCATAGTTTCTTACGAGTAAGTATATAATATTGATATATTATTTTTAATTTTTGGACAAAATACAAGAAGCTTATTCTCTTAAGCAGATTCAATTTACGGCATCTTCATTTCTGTCAAGTTTTGTGAAAGACATTGTGACAATTTGGCATTCGTGTGAGTCCATTAGGCCGCGACTCCTTTAGAAATATTTATTTCGGCCATTTTTTCAGACACTAGTACGAAAAATAAATTTTTCCTTGCTATGTGGGCAAAAATAAATCGTGAAATTTCATTCTTCTCCAAGAAGCGCTAAGCGCTTTATGTACCTTAGAATAGGTATAATCTGTCTCATCTGCACAATTTATGTGGGATGTCATGAAACGTCAAATTTTATTTCTCCGTTTATTTCTTCTGAGAAGACAAGAAATAAATACAAATTCTTATGTCTAAAAATAAAAAAAATCCAGACATAAGGGGCCTCCACAAGAAATATTAAAACATTTATTTCAAGTGGAGGCTTAGGGTTACTCCAGTATCTAAGTCCAAATTCTGTAATTTACACTAAGTACTGATAAGTACACTAACTTCACCTACTACACAAACAAATCATGAACAGGAAATAAGAAAAAGAAGAAACTATGTATAATTTTGTTGATTCTGACAGAAAAAATAACACGAGGATAAATGGACGAGATTGCTAAACCAGCATATGGCAAAGAACATAATTTAGAGAAGAAAATAGAACAATATTGTGTATAATGTATGTGAAAGACGGATTCCGATCAAAATGTTTGTGTAGGAAATTCAAATTTTAAACAGCATTGTAAGTATACCCACCTAATAAAATTATTTTTGAAAATTCAATATATGTATACCTATTTCCAGAACCGTTTTTTTTTTCGAAAATATATTTTAAAGTTTTTATTATTAAATACATCAAATTGCCATACCTACCATATTTGTTTTTTTTTTTAATTAACCTTATAAAAAAATGTGTAAGAAACGACTTTGAAAATATATATTTAGCCGTTTCTACTAAGAATCTTGTGCATACAAGATCGAACATAAGAGCAAGTATACCAACGTGAGATCCAGTCGTCCATTTTATTTTATTTCAAGGCCAATATTCTTGATTCAATAATCCTCTTAAAATTTTTCCCGAAAATTTCAGATTTGACCTCACTGTACGTAAATCGAAACGACACACCGTAAAGAATTGGGCAAAATAGAAAGAAAAACAAATAACAAACCCAGAAGAATTTCATTCGTACTGTTAAAAGATAAACGGTAAATTTTCCAGTGGGCGGGGTCTAATTTCCCCAAGAATAATATTTAGTTAAACAAAATTTGATGATCCTTCAACCTCTGCTTCGCATGACTACCTGCTATCTGGTTACGGATTATTGTCAAGCATGTGGCTCTTCTTCCTTTTTCAGAACTCTCTCTCTATGACTGAACCTAAATCGATCACAAACAACCGAAAGATGAAACAAAATCAATAACCTCACTTCGAACATAAGCAACACATGAATATTTAATGCACACTTGCTTGCAAAAACTTTGAAAGAGAAAACAAGTCGCGGTGACCAGACTAGTAGTTTTATTCGCCAGAACATAATCCATGGTTCTGTTGTTAAATTTTCATATTAGGTATTTTCGTTTTGGAATGTGGATTTAAAAAAAAAGTGACAAATGGTTTAATAGAATGAACTTAGTGGATTGATTGATAATTTTTTAAAGATTTTTTTTTGTTGATTTGTTAATTTTTTTTCGATTTTTTTTTGAAAATTGTAAATTGGTACATTTTCAGATTTTGTAAAAATAAAATTAATGGCTTTCAATGCAAAATGTGCAATGCAAGATTAATATTTTTGTCCCTACCCAATTTTTATATTTAGGTTTCCAAGAAACTTTCTTTAAAAAATCGTTTGTCCCTCCTCAAAAACAAAAAAAAAATTAAAATAATAAATAAATAAATAAAGCTTCAATTACCTGCAGCCTATGCCAAACGAAACAAACACTGATATTAAAAAGATTTAAAAAATAACAATTAACTGCATCGCACTTGCTCACTTTTTAAAAATGATTGAAGCTTGAGGGCGAGGTTTTATATCTACAAAGCTAGTATTTGATACATGTCATATTATGAGGAATAGGTACCTATACTACTACACTTCCTCAAAGAATCATATCTACTCAATGAAAGAACAAAAACGAAAGTTTAGTTTTGTTTTATTTTCCAGATACTTTTTTTCATATGTATTATTGATGGATTGCTGTCAAGTGTGGCTTGTTGTTTTTTTTTTTTAATATTTATGAAAACAAATCGATCAAATTTAAAATTAGGAGAATTTTGGTTTTCGAAGTTTCCATCAATAAATAAAACACGAGAGGTATGTGTATAGGTATAATAAGGAAACATTGGTAGATACTCGTATGTTTGCTTATTAAATTAAAATTTAAAACGAATTTTAATGATAATAAAATTTGTAAGGAATTCATAGTCTGGGATTCACTAAGATCTTTATTTTAATATAAATATTGTCATCCTTGAAGTATTTGAAAGATGACCCCGGGATGATAAAATTCGACACAACTATTTTAACTCAACGCTCAACGGGGAAATGCGGTATTCGTTCAGAAGTATTTTCTGGCTCATTAAATATCAAACAGGCATTTTCTGTTAACCAGCTATCCTAGTGCCTTCCAGTGATGGATGCAAAATAAACTAATAGCAATCGCAACGAGAATACCGCCATTTCCTACAGATCAGTCATGCAGCTGTTAAAGTCATCGATTCAACTACATCATCTTCTAAATTGATCCATAAATGTGTCAACATCACTTTGATCTGGGTTTCGGTTCACAGTGGAGTTGAAGGAAATAAACGGGCGGACCTGCAAGGATCAGTCTTTTATGCGGAAAAAGTCAATATTCTACTTAGAATTGTGAAGTTCCATAAATTCCTGTCCTCTCAGTTAAGTTTGTTTCACTTTTATAAATGCGAGCAAATAGCTTATTGTAGATCTCCGGTAGAGCCTTTACTGACAACGGAGCGTCTTCTCTCCGCTGACTGCAGCCAGAAACCAGAAGGTCACTTAGGTTATGTTAGGAGCATATGTTGACATTTGGTCGTTGAACTGTTAGTGAATGGAAAGTTGCGACTACCCTATAATACAAACCTATATCATCTATCAAACCATTTGGAGAAATTTATATAGCTCAACATACTGTTGCCCGAAAAGTTATAATTCTCTTCTATCTAATCAAAGAAATGAATTGCAACGAATTTATTTCTCAAGCACCATACTGCTGAATAGTGACAATGGTAATGGAATGTGTCCCAGTATGCCTATTCTTCATCGCAACGTAAGAAGACGAAGAGCTATTTGATTTAAATAATTTTCCCTATTCTCTGTTTCCCAGCCTTGGAATTGCACATGTGTATCCGCAGGAAATATCCCGATAACAATTCTCAGGAGTTAAACTCCGAAACACTGTTATTCAATAACTCTATACAGTAACAAGAGAGATTGCTATATAAAGGATTTATTGAATTGTAAACGCCCTCATTAAGCTTAAGTCTTCTTCATAATTGCATTCATCGTTCTACGATAATAATTACTTTTCAATCTCAGAAAACGTTGCAATAAGCATAATAAACCAAACCATTTTGAAAATCATCGGATTTCAATGAAAAAATCTGAAGAATAAACTAAAGTCCATCAGGATATGATTTAACCATCAGCAACCAATAACAGCAAGGGATTCACATCATAAGCAATCAATCTGTTAATGTGGTAAAATCTGTTCGTTCCATATGCAGGAATTGCGTTGATTATGAAAAGTGAATTGCCCATCCTTTTACACATCTTCCATCCATCACAGATTCAAGACTTAACCCTTTGAGTATTATAGTACATACTCGTAAATGTGTAAGTATAAGGCATTCCTTTAAAATATAAGTAAAGGCAAATGCCCTGAGTGTTTTCCACTCACATGTAATTTTATAAAAGATAAACACTCGCAAGCTAGTTAGCGAGAATTTTGATCTAAGTCAGTTAAGAGTTTTTATAAGGCACGCTCCAGACATAAGCCGTTCCCTAATTTTAATTATGAGGAGTGGTCTTTGGGTTATAAAATGCACATGCAACCACAATTTTCAGTGTGTCTACAAGTAATGCAATTATCTCACTCGATAGTAAAGTAAATTTGTTTTTGTGTTCGTTTACTTGAAACGTGTGCATGGCGCATATAACAAAGTACAGATGTG
Organism: Philhelius pedissequus; assembly: GCA_910595825.1. Taxonomy (NCBI): domain Eukaryota; kingdom Metazoa; phylum Arthropoda; class Insecta; order Diptera; family Syrphidae; genus Philhelius; species Philhelius pedissequus. The sequence continues at coordinate 242,235,056 of OU343161.1, read as the reverse complement.
AACTAACTGCAGCTAAAATTCCAACCACACCAAATTGAAAATATTCCCAGACCAGGGTGTAAGTACTACCTACTCACTTATGAGTAGGGAGGAACAGCTTATTGTCGACGAAAAACTATATATATGGAGCTGATGTTTAAATCTGAATCTGGATGTCGGATTATTTGCCCACGACTTAATCTGCTCCAGAGCGTCTGCCTCCGTCACTATGGCTCTGTCTCTATAGCTTCTATGGTAATATTTAATGACAGTGCGTTACACAACGCTCTGGAGACTAAAAAGCAGTTAACGCTCAAAATATGTAAATACTTATTATATAATAAGATAAAACTGAAAAAGTCACTGGTTCGTGTTTGAGTCGGTAATGTTCTTCATTTAATTAAGGCATCAACTTTTTTAAGTGCCCAACTTGGGCCATTTAATTAAGATATACATGCTCCACTGAATGAATTAAGAATATTAAATTATACATCCTACATTTAATTCAATTTAATGAAATTCAAAAAAAAAAAAAAACAATTTAAAAATTTCACTTGACAAAATTTTAACCTTTTTTTCTGTGGTTGACTTATTCAGTCAAAATAAAAATCCATTCGTCAATGTCCCTTAAGTTTTGTTGCTCCACAAAATCATTTACTTCTTACAAACTACCTACATACTCTACTCGTACATCTAAGCCTTGAAATATTTCTAAGCAATAAATTTTGAATTTTATGAATGCACCACCAGTTGTATTAAAATAGAGAGAAAAAAAAAACAACTCGCTTCTCTGCAATGCTGTCCTGCTGTCACCAGAACTTATTTCCTTTTTTTTTCTTCCTCAACAATTCCCTGCATCACATATACATATACAAAAAAAATCCATTAGAGTATTGCGACGAACTTAAAAAAATAAAAACCATTGGACTTTCAACGATCATGGCGAATCCTCCAAAGGAATCCTTTCCCTCTGAGCTTAATTTAGACAAGTTTTTTTTTTTACATCACAGTATCTATAGGAAATATCTTTACAAAGGTAGGAGGAATGTCTTCCTGTTTAGTTGAACGTTGTACCTACCACCAGCGAAAAGGGTCATGCCAATGAATTTTCTTTCTTGAAAAAAAAAAAACTTCACCACGATGAAGACGAATTGTGTATTTTTTTTTTGTGTTTAGGTCCTACTACCTACGGGATTCATAAAATACCCTTTCGGAATAAAAAAAAAATAAACAATAATATTTAGAAGAAAAAAAACAAAAGACAGTCGAGTCAAGTCGGCACGAACTGAGGAAATGAAAAATTGTTTTTGAAGATTTTCCTATTTTGACCATCAAACAGAATGGGTGCTGCAAAAAAAGGGGAAGACCGATAAACTTATGAAATATGTTACGAATCTTCAAAAAAAAACTGTCTATAAATCTAGCCTAAGCCTTGCGGTGGTAATTACACTTATGTTGTTGTTTTTTCATTATGAGGTGCAAATACATAAGAGATTTAACGTCAAGTATGTTTTTTTTGTATACAAATCCTCATTTGAATTGAAATGAACTCACAGCCATTGTCAAAGACTTCGGCTTAATATCTCCCTAAAAAAATTAACGAAATTGAATGGGAGAAGAACTTAGGTACATACTTGGAAATGTTTGTGGGTTTAATGTAATAATTGAAAAACAATAGGTATAAGAGCTCAATGGAATTAGAGCTGATCACGTGGCTCTGGCAATGCTTTGAGTACAGGGCCGGACTACCAAATATTTTTCTCATTTGAAATTTAATGAAAACTTTCATATCAAAGGGACCTTCCGACTATACTTCCTATTCATTTTTTTACCCTAAAGATAACTCTAGGGGCACTCGTACCATAAATATGGAGCTATTTGAATCCAAAAGTCCTCTAAATAGTCCTTGACAGAGTTGGTGCTTCAGAGAAAATAAGAAAAATGTTTAAGTTTTAGACTCTTTTAGTTTTTCAAGTACTGAGCTGCAACGTAATTAAATTCCGAGTTCTTATGGGTTCTGAGTTAAATTTTGAGATGTCTGGAGCTCTCAAATATGTGTAGGCGGCCTCCACATCAAACATAAAGAAGGACCTAGGGGCACTCCTCAGATAATAAAATAATTGAAAGTTGGGCTCTTTATCTCAAAGTTCCAGTGGCTTTTAATTGATAGTCCGCTCATGGATGCGAAGTACATTAATTACTTAACTCGAGCATACCTGCGTCAAAGCTAGCTCCTAGTTTCGACTATCAAATTCCGACACAGGTTTATCAATTACATATTTGGTAACAAGAACAGGCTCACAAGTCCTCAAAAGTCTACAAAGCACTTTTAACTTACTTTAGTGTATTATTAGTCTCCAAATAGTCTCCATGGGATTTCGGCATTCGGGATTCGGACCCAACTTAATTTGTTTGGCCTGCCAGACAGGGATATAAGTTGAACATCTTATCTTTTTGGTACATACTATATTGTATGCAATGTGTACTAAGGGAAATATATTGCACCAGATAATTCAAAATTAGGCATACTGTTCTCCTCGTAAGCTTAGAAAATTGAAGGTTCCATTAATTAAAATTTTAAGAACTAACTAAAGCTTCCAATTTCGAGAGTCATTATCATAGCATTTGCATTGAAACCTTAATAGGATTCTTTCTAACAAATCTGTCCATGCAACTATTGGAGTATTTATTTGCCATTATGATTACCACTAAGGGAAAATTATAGTAGTAGTAGTTTGAAAAAACAAATGGTTTGTTGGACAAATCGCGCAAAATCGTTTTTGAATTTGGGAAAGGTCTTCTTCAAACAGAAAAATGCTCCAACACTGTCGGAATTTAAGGTGAGTTTAAGCTTCTTAGGATGCTGTCCGCAAACCTTAATATTCAAACTAAATTGATACCTAGCTTAAGCCGAATATCAATGGAAATATTTTTCTCTCAATATTTTTCCATTAATGAGAGAAAGCTTTCATTGCTTAAGTTGGATTTTTTAAAAATGTCGTGCTTTAGCTGCATTCATTACCTAAATAATTAATTTTATTTCAATTAGTTATCCCTTCAACCGTAGAAGTTATCTAACAATTTGTAAGCGCCCGACCGTTATTTGCAATAGCGAAGCAATAGCTATTAAACACACAGTTCAAGTAGATACGATAGTGTAGATATCTACTGGGAAGTATTGCTTCTTGATGTCTTTTAGGACCGCCCTTGGCAGTATATTTTTGAACTATTTTTTGCTTCGTTACCTGAAAACGGTGTCATACTAAAAGCACATCTTCATCATCTTCTAAATGTCGTTATTCATATCCTTATACCATCAACAAAGATTTCCACATCATTAATAGTCAAATAAAGATTAGTGGTCCTAAATTACTTCCCTGCGGTTCTCCATACCAGATACGTTAATGAGTTTGGAGACATGCGTTTTCAAAAGTATTCCCGAACGAGAACATATGTAGAATAATGAAAGAATTTTTCACACAACTTGGGAAGACTCCACTTCCAAGAAAACGCTGAAAAGGAGGAGATAGGAAATGAGCAAATTTGTTTGTAACATTTTGTTATGACATCAATTTGTGTTTTAATATCTTTCCATCTAAAAGTTCACTTGTATCGTTCTAAATCAAAAGGTCCAATATAAAACTAAAATAATAATAAAAAAATTCTCAACAACAAGGTTAGCGGCGGCGTTGTGCTTAAGTTAGATATTACCATGCATTAAAAATGTAAAACCACCACTTATGAGGAAGGAGTGCATGCCGTGTGTATAGTGCAAGTGATTATGTTACGCTATTACACCCTTTTCAAATTGCTGTAGGGGGACTTGTTCTTGTTTTACCCGAGGATGACGATGTAAGCTCCAGCTGAGTTGTATATACACACATGCGATGGATAATCATTTGTAATATGCCATGGACATGCATGCAAGGATATACATAAGCTTGGCTATTTTACCACCCGTAGGTACATAGTGTATATTATAGCTTGAGAGGATATCCTTCTTAGACATACTCGACATATACTCGACTCATGTATGAGGGATATAAAATCATGCTGAATACCTTGGCTAACTCCGTGTATTAAACACTTGTACAATACCTAACTTAGTGCCGGTCAGTATTTTAAAACAAAAAATATACGCGTGAAAACTGGCTGACTGACTGACCGCATACCTATAAAATTGTGCATACATACCTTCTATGTGTCTTGACCAGGTAGGTACCTATAGTTTGCCAAAATTTTTTTTCAACTAAGATTTAAAACAAGAAATTCATTCATGCCATTTCAAGAAAAACCATATGAATAATGCAATGCATTTGAAATTCGGATTTTCTGAGGAAGCATTATGTACATGCATTGGTACATTTACAGCTATATATATAATTTGACATGCAACTAGAGAGCTTATTTAGCAAATTGATCGATTACGGAAAATTGAAGACAAATTTTTTCTTGCCAGTTTTAATTCTATGAATTATTCAAAAGTTCTAATTTGCGCTAAAGGACATTTTGAAAACTATCAAATGCTGACGTAAACATGTTAAATAAAAAATACTGAGTCCTCCTCTGCCAGGCAGGATGTTTTTGTTTTTACTTTTGCTTAAAATGGTGTTTTATGGACATCATAATCGACCAATTGAACTGGCTATTAGTAGTGTTGTGGATACATTTAGTTTTTTGTTGTGCCACTTATAGGCAACAAAGCGTGAAAGCCTTTGTATTGTGCATATTTCCGCTGTCGGAAATATCAATAGGCATTAATCACTTTTTTGTATTATTCATAAGAAAGAAATTAATGCTGGCAATATGTATGGTGACTTCCTGAGAGCTGAGAAAAAATTACAGGCGTGAAATTTTTACTCACAAATGATTTACACTCACTTTTTTTTTTTTTTGTTTATACACTTCACTTCCACAAAAACATGCGTAATAGCTAAAGTAAGAAGATAGCAAACGTCAGAACTAAGCAAATCATATGGATATCCATAACATACAGTCAAAGAAAGACAACAACCAAGAAATGGGAATCATAGAGCTAGTTTTGGGTCAATAAAAGAACCACTCTACTAACATTATAGCAATCCAGCTTCCATAAGGTTTTGGTAAGGTTTTATAGAATTTGAAATAACTTACCGCAGCCTTATCGACGCTAAAATGTTAGAAGTTGCAATTTCGAATCAGTCACGGAAAGATTGTATGTCAATAGAGTTCTTTGAGTACGGTGGTATTATCTTGGTAGGGTACATAGTCCAATCAACCAAGTATTGGTGGTAAAAACAATATTGACTATACTCGTAAGATCCCAGCCGTTTTGCAACACTATAATCGTCTACCTCTGGACCTATATAGTGATTTCTTCAACCTCGTTTTGGAGCAATTAGGTGTTAAGAGTTGAAGATATAATTATATCGAATACATCAGTGCGCTGAACAGGATGTGCGATGTTCTGCAGATGAATGAAGAGTCGATGGGTTATATAAATATCAAAAAGACAAAAATAATGCATACATGTCGTTCCGCACTGGCGACACCAATTGAAGGTGTCGAACAGTTCAATTACCTTGGAAGTGTAGTATCAGCAAACTCTGGTACGGATCTGGACTCTGGACATTAAGATTAGATTTGGTAAAACTCGCGGTGCCTTTGGTATTCTATCTCCAATTAAGAACTCCAGTCAAATCTCCATTCGTACTAAGTAGATACTCTTCGACTCCAATGTCAAGTCCGTGCTATTAATTGCCTGGGAAACCTACGGATATCTCAACTAAAATCTCGAGAAAATTGCAGGCTCTTGTGAATCGCTATCTTTCGCTATGCCACATTCGAAAGATTCGCTGGCCACAAACTATATCTAAACTGGAATTTTTGGCGTAGGAAAATTCAAAAGCGGCTTAAAGTCGAGATAAGAAAGCTTAAATGGCGATGGGCATACACATTGATGAAACCAAACGATGATATTGCGAAGCACGGCGAGTTAAAAGACTAAGAACAACATGGAAATCAACAGTACTAGCAGAAGCAGTTGTGAAGAGAAATACTTGACCACAGTTAAAATATCTAGCGTTGGCGCCATATACCTCGTCCGGGGTTTTAGGACTTAATGATTATGACCTCCAACGATATTTTGTATTTTATGCGAAGAGAGAATAAAGAAATAAATACAACCACAAGCTTCATGACGTACCAAGTTGTGACCACATCGAGCGAATATGGACAAAAATGTTCCAGTTACGAAAAGTCGACAAAGAAAGTCAGAAATGTCGGTATAAAAACCAAGCCATATCGTGAAGATTTAAAAGGATTGCAGTAGGTATCTCAGTAAGAGCTATTCTGCATCGATGGCCAGAGAAGCTAAGTAAGTTGAGCTTTTGTATTTTCTTCAGCCGAAGAAAAGTTTTCAAAATTCCGTATAATAATTTTTAATTAATGCCTGTAAGACTTATGGTCTCTTAAATGCAACCACTATTTGTTGGTACAGTGGATTAAGATTCATATATTGGCTAAAGTGGGGCGCGAATCCACACGTCCAAGTGAAGCACACCATATCCACTCTACCACTACTTTATTTAATATTTTGTTTGAGTGTATGTATATGGTAGCTCCCAGTAGATCACAATAATTAAAAAAACATCCCTAGATTAAAATTAAAAAAAAAAACAATTTTAACAAATTCCAATTTAAATTTTCGTCACGTACAAATTTGCAACAATGAAAAATTGTCCTACATATGTTCACTTTTTGTTTTTAGGGATATTTAAACCACAAAGTTTTTAATATAGAACATAAAAATAAAATTACAAAATAACCGGATGGACAAAAGACAAGAAGAGTTGAATGAATGACAATCAAATTCCTGCACGCAATTTTGAAAATATTGTATGTCTTTTACCTTCCGATAGAAATCTGATTTTACCTTTTTTCCCCATGGAATTTCTTTTTTTTTTTGACATCACATAACCATCCTCGCTTTCATCCTTCTTGGTAGTTGAATAGCATAACTTCTAAAATATAATAACATCCTAGATATCGGTTTTTTTCCTATTTTAACATTCTCATTGGACGGACATAATTTAGATTTTTTTTTGTCTTTTTGAAAAGGTTTGATGAAAAGGGTAAAAGTGCGGACTAACATAGTCCATCATTCGTGGGGGCGAAAACAATTTCTAAGGCTTTTTATGAAAAAATATTTCATTTATTTTTGGAATTTAATATAATTGTGATATAAGCTATTAACATTTTGGAAATGGGTCGAATCGTCTCCAGTGATTTCCGGACTTGGACAGAGAACACCCTTTTTGTCCACGATTTTGTCAACGAATGGACACGATGCCGCCCACAAAAAAAATTAAGACAAATATATGTATTTATTCTCTTATAAAAATAAATAAACATAAGAAACTCATTTTCAGAATTCGTAAGTCTACAATCCAGTAAACTAACACTTTGTGATACTAAAAAAGAGCAATCAATTGATCCCAGGGTATAATATAATATATTGAAAAATTTTAAATCCTTTTTTTTAACTGAGATACATGAAAATACCTTTTCGCCCTTTTAGCTTTTTTTTTAAAATACCCACGATGGCATTCGAGTACAATCTGGCATCACTGATCGGCTTTCATAACTTAAGTAAGTGCCATTTGTAAAGCCCACGTACTAATTTTGTAGAATTAGTGAAGGAAATTCATTAAGTTTAACCATTTCTCAAAATATTGAATTTATTAAGAAGCCTTAAGATTAAGCCTTAAGTCCAAATTACAACTGTCTTACCCAAAATCACACACTGTTCTAAAACAAAAAAAACCTATGAATTTCGACAATAAGACTTGTTGCTTTATTGGTAGAATCCTAACTGGACCCGACGTCAATAACTCAGTATATGATAAACCTTCTTGGTCGACAGAATACAGCTTTTGTGTTTTCGAAAAATTAAATTATATAGTGTTAATAACGTTAAAGATCGAAATCGTGAAATGCAGGTGTTTCAGTTCCACAACCAAATAACAAGGTGTAGAATGATTAAACAAAAAATTAAACAAGAGATGATTTATAAAGATAGAAAAGAGACACGGGGCCAAAACGGAACCTTGCGGCACACTAGTATTTGTTTTATGAATATCAGACTTAAAATGGTCTAAGCCAACTCCGATTGAAAGGTCTGGAAAGTAATTTTGAATGTAACAAATGGAAGGTTTATCTTCCAGTATTTATTCGCAATAAGCAATAAACAATCGGTAAATAACGACAGCTATAGGGAAATGTTAATTCTTCCAGCAAGCTGATGTATAAAATGATTATCATTCATTTTACATTCAGCGCTCATATGATTGTATTTGATATTGATTATGCGTCAGATACGTCAAACAACTCTATAGCTACAAACTTAGTAGCTGAATACAAATTTTCGTCGAATTAAGTTCGCCTATGTAAAGCCATTGGAAAATACATTTAACTTCTTTAAAGTTCTTTATTAAGTACAAAATTAGAACTACGCGGGCAACGTAAAAGGTCATCGCGTTGACTCTCTGACGTCACCACATGATAAAACACATTGCAAACATGTTTTTGTTGACAATCACAAAATGTTGCCTAATTAGGACAGATTTTGATATCTTTTTTACGTCAGAGAGTCAACGCCGATTCCGCTGACAGTCTAATTCTAGGTTAATATCGTCAATTTTTAAGCCAATTTGCAGCATTAAACCACAAGAGCAATAGTCCTTGCTGTTGAATTATTCTTTTTATTTATCTTTTTCTGCCAAAAAAATCTTGATCAATCTGAACAATACAGTACTTTATTTTCATTCGGAAAAGATAACTGAAATGCAAAAGTAAATCCGTCTAATAGTCCAACTAAAAAAATACAGTAATTTTCAATTGTATTCCCTTTATTTAAAGACATCCCTTTGCAAAACGATGCTTTCCATAAGTTTTCTATATTGGCAAGGCTATTGATTTTTGTGTTGTTGTTGTTGCTGGAGTTTCGAATGCAACATAAATCGACATCACAATTTTCTCTAAAAAACTACTGAAAGTCAATTTTAATTTTTAATGAGATTTATTTTATTTTCTCAATCTTTTTTGGACTAAAGAAAATTTTAAATAAAAAGGAATCTGTTACAAAAAATCTATAACTCACCTATACATATTTTATTTAGGTATCTGCGTTAGGACGGGCACAAAATATGTATCAATTGAAAATCTTTAGATCTTTAAGATCTTGATCCAACCAATTAATTCCAAAGGCTTTCGGTCGGTGTTTAACGTTTAATTATTATTTATTGTTGGTTTTGGTTGTTGTTGTATAAAAGATTCCCTGTGTGTAATGTATTGTTTCAATTTGATTTGTTCACGAGTGAAATATCTGCCACATATAGCAAACCACACACAATTTACAGTGTGCTTACGCGGCCCTGATAACAATTGCGGTAATAACCCACAAATCTAATTTGTATCCAATGTCATCAGTCATCCCCATGACCAGTGACATAACCGCTGTCTCATTACTCAACACCTGAATCCATCCACAAGCCCCCAAAGTCCAAGCTAAAATTATTTACGAGTTGAAATTCAATGATGACACTCGAGTTTTAGAGTGTGGACGATAAACACAACCATCCAAACCCATAGGTAAACCATACAACACACATCCGAGCGAGTGTCACATCAACCAGAACTCTAATAACTCATCTATCACGTATATCACTACGGCTACCAAAAACACATATAAACTCTTGACTCCTGAATCAAATGTTCGGTCTTAAGATACATTATTGTTTTCTGTTCTGTTCTGGCATGGCCTGGCCGACTTATTTATACCTGTTTACATAGACTACCTTCGTGCGTCGTTAAGATGAAATGTTTGTATTCAAATTGAATGCAAATGCCAAGTAGACTTAACTCAATAAATTAGTCTATGTTTTAGTACGAACTTAATCACTGTACATTCCACACTCCACACTCCATACGTGTACAACAAAAAAAAATCAATAACGAGGCAAATAAATTAAGTTTTTTTTTTTATAGTGATTCCATTAAAAAACTAAGAACAACCATAATTAAGAAGTAATGTTCATTGAAGCGAGGGTGATGAACTCAACATCCCACATAAGTTAATTAAGGAGAAGAGTATAGTGAGAGAATAGCCATAAATCTTTCTATCGGAAGCAAATGCTGTTACTTTTCTCTTATCGCACATTTCATGGAGCTTCCTTCCTGAATGAAGCCTTTTTTGCTTTTATACCTAATGATAAATTAGGAAGGTATTTTTTTTTTGTTTTTTTTTGATGTTGGTATTAGCTCACCGCCGCCGGCCGGCCGTGCCATGATGCTAATAGGTCTTTGAAAAATGTTTTCTTCATTTTCATCAAGCTGCTCATCGCAAATTCTATAGACATCCTTCATATACACTCTATGTTGCTCGATAGTCCAGGAAAAAAACTGGGTACGTAGTCCTATATCGTAAGACATTGTTCATCACCACAAGTTGCTTTTCTTCTCCATTGTTCAACTCAGTTTGACAGGCTGATTTTAAGGAAGAAAATAGAATGAAAAGCAAAATGGTGTTGTGCTCAATCAATTGGCATGGGGTGTAACCACACGTGTGCATACAAAATTTGGCCTCAGAAATATTTCATTAGAAAGTTTATATCCTTTTTGGTCAGGCAGGATGTTTAAAAAAGTAAAAACAAAGTAATGCCTTAGCTTTCCTGAATTTAAGAGCTGATAAATGATTAATTTAGTATGAATGTTAACTGAAGATCTTCACCAAATAACTGGAGTGTTTGCATTGTTATAGCGCGGTGACAATGATACTCATGGTTTTATAAATTAATCCTTAGTTATTAAATTTTAACTTGACTAATCTACATATACCTATAGCTTGCACGAAGTCCTTTATAATTTAGTGTACTAAACTTGACCAACTTGAAATTGTTACGGGTGTGACCAAGTATGGTTTTTAAGCATACGAATAATACAATGGACGATAACGGTAAATTGTCATAGATGTGGAATGTTGGATTTTTTGGCCCGGTAGTTCCTAGAGAACAAGAGCCCTTAAATGTTCAAATTTCCTCACATCCATCAGGGCCATTTTTCTTGTATCATGGTCACTTGGAAACGGCCTTAAGAATTTTTCATGAAATTTTCAGATTTTTTTTCATTAATTAGAGCGAGAAAAAAATATAAGGCGCTATGTTGGTATACGAGATAAGTGTGTTGCAGTTCAATTCCATAGAAAAATGATGTACAGATCTTTCAATTTAAATTTAGTGTTATATTTACACATAATATTTTACTTTGCTGACATAAAGTTGTCATTTATGGCAGTATATCACGAGCGCTTCAAATTCATTAACCAAAAATATAGAGGAAATTTTATATTTCAATAATATTTTACTTTCACACCCTTATTCATGAACGCATTTTAGAAACTGTGTAAAGTTACAATGCCGCTAAATGCGTTATTTATAAAAGTTATGTATAGTTGAATAGCGGCATTTTAAGCTAAACGAGTTTAGAGGTTAAATAGTGGCTATATAAGGATATTTAAGTACCGAAATGCCATTTTGACAATGCATTGTAATATTATTTGCATTATAAACACACTTTACTTAATTTTTTGGGCTCTATATTTTATAAATAAATTATTTTATAATTAATTAACAGAATATTTTGATTTTTTTCTTGACAAACAGGGTTGCTTCAAGATATCTAAATGTAATAGATTTCTCTTGTTGGTACTTTATGTGACGAAAAATGTTTTATGAACATGAATCTTTTAAAAGTTAAATAGAGCATTAATAATAGCTTATTCACTGCGCAACCATTTTTTTATAATAATAATTTAAACTATACAGACTGTTGGTCTTTTAAATGCAACCTGAATTGCACGGCTATAGTGAGAAGGAATAGAATGATAGAAAAAGAAGTTTTTGTTGGCGTTCAACGATTAAAGGTATTTTAGTAAATTGTATTGAAAATAACTAAATCCCCAGAATTCAAATGTTCACTCATGAATAATTTTGTTTAGCAATCGATTTTGTAATACTAATAAAAGTCTAAAAATTAAGTTAATTTTTCGTTTCACATTTGCAACATACAATATCTCGGAGCTAGAACGAGAAAAATCGATTTTTTTTTCGTACCACTTTAATGCCTGATTTAAATAGCAAGACTAATATAAATAAATTTAAGAAACATGGTATCTAATTATTATTATATTTGTTTTTAATTTTATCAACATTCGAATATTCTACAAAACAGAAAATAAATGTGTACATATATAAATACAAATTCAACAAATATATATCTTGAATTGTTTTCTTTCGAGAAATTACCAGTCTGGTCACCATGGTTATTTTGGTTTTCTATTTTATTATTTTTTTTTCTGCAAAAATGTGAGAATGAGATGCAATTTATGCTCCCGCTAAATCTTTCGCTCCTTGATGATTCCGTGTATGCAATTTAGGTTTGCAAACAAAGCAAAAATATCATAGGTATCGACTTGCGCTGGTACATGATCGCCTGGTACTTGATTAATATTTATTGGAGAATTTCTTCCTATTTTTTCTTTTCAAAAATAACTTAGAAAAAAAAACACCTGACAATCATGTGCAAAGAAACCATTGTGTGTTTGCTTCACTCAATAAAAGATCAGCTTGTGTAAGTAAAGGTAAGGCATTTGCCAAACCCAGTCATTGCCTTAGATTCACTGAGAATGGATGAGTGAGATTTATGAAATTTAAGAGCAAACATAGAACACTTTTACCTACTGCTTAGCCATGAGGGCCTGGGTGATTTCGAAGATTTAAAATTAGTTTTTTATTTTGTAGAAACAAACAAGTAACCAAATTTTGACTTGCTTTTTGCGACAAAATTAAATGCTAGTCTGGTCAGCCTGGCAGTTTTCGCTTTTGCTTATTCCGCTTATTCTACTAGAAAACTGCGAATCACAGACCCATGTATACATTGAGTTCTTCTTGTAAAATAAAAAAACATACTTCTCTCTGTATTTGTTCTTCTTCATGTTCTACCGATAACCTACAGCGGGAACTAAACTTCAATTTGAAGGATAAAAATATCGAAGTTTGGTCAGGAAAGTTATGATTTTTTTTTTTATAAAAGTGATATGTATATACATATTCAGGAAGTACATCAGATCGGCAAAGGCTCAAGTGGTTAAAACCTTTTGTAAAATACGAATTGACAAGGCTTTTATACATATCTACAATATTCCTAAATATGTATCTGAATGCAAAATATTGATTTTTACTTGCGATGTAGGTAGATACTAGTATAGCGCAAGTTTGGCATTTGAAACAAAATCGAACTCGAGATTTTAATCAAACTTGACATTACGATGATAAAAAAAAGTGGGTTCAGTCTATGTGTCTGTACAACGCTCTACAGCCGAAACGGCTGAAGCGATTTTCTTAAAACTAAGAATTTAAGCGTTTTAGGTGATTGTCTAAATTAGATTTTTGAATCGTTTTTTTTTTGCTCAAAACTAACGGTAGGTAACTGCCATACAATTTTTTCTACCATCTTAATTATCTCGAAAATGGTTCAAACGATTTTGCACTTGGTATGTAATATACATCTTGGTTAAATTATTTTTACATATTTTGTTAACAGTACCTGCCATATACAACCATTTTTTCGATTTTGGGCTTACTCATAAATGACACAACGGATTTCGATCCAAATGTTTGTATAAAAATTTTCGAAAAATATTTGTTTGGATTTTTGAAAAAAAAATGTTTTTTTTTTTGAAAATTTAATGTTTCGAAAATGGGTTAGGGTCAAAATTCTGCCGGCGTCAAAATTCTTCTAAAAAAAGTCTGCTTTCGAAATTCTGCTTTTAAAATTTTGCTCTTAAAAGTCTGCTTTTTTAAAATTCTCCTTTTTTAAAATTCTGCTCGCCTAAATTCTGCTTTCAAAATTCTGCTCATCACAATTCTGCAAATCAAAGGTTTGGAAAACGTTAAAAAGCGCTAGCTTTTGTTTTCTTTATTATTTGCAAGTTTTGATAAGCAGAGCATAGTCTTACATTCTTTTGAATTTTGAAAAGCAGAATTTTCATTTTAAAAGCAGAATTTTGACATGCAGTATTTTGAAGGCAGAATTTTGACCCGCTCCCTTCGAAAATGTATGGACGATTTTTTTTGCCAGTTTTCAAATTTATAATATTAAACACATAAAATTGTCATAGGTACTTAAAATGTTCTTAAACAAAAATGTACGAAATTTTGTATATTATACAAAATTAAAGTAAAAACGACTAAAAACATATTATACTGTTGCTACTAAAAATCTTGTGCTTAAGATGTGATCGAACATAAGAGCAAGTAAGTTCGTGTGATCCAGTCGTGCATTTTATTTTTTCATCTTTCCCGGCTTATCCTTATTGGTTTGCCCTTTCCGGTAGTTCTTGAAGTATACACATTCCAATAAAAAACCGTTCCTAAATGCTCTTCACATGAGCGCCTGATATACGATCTTAGGAAAAATTTCTTAAAACTTAACACGATGCCAATTATTCTCCTAGATACCAGGCAATCATGCCCAAGTGTAGCAGACGTGAAATCTTCAAATTTCGCAAAACTGAATATCATACTTTGGGAAATTAGACTCCGCCTACTAGGAACTTTACTGTTTAATATGAAGAACGAAATTCCTCTGTATTTTTGTTTTACATCTTCTTTATTGTAAACATTGCTTTAAGCTGTAGATTGACACACAGTAGGGCCAAAACTGAAATTTTCGGTATAAAACTCTTAACCTTGTATGTTTTATATTTCAAGAATGTTGGCCTTGACACAGTGGGACCTAAATTGAAATTTTTGGGATTAAACCCTTTTACTTATGCTTTCTATTTCAAACAAAAGCAAATCAATTTTTTTTCACAAAGGTAGAGATATTTTTGACTACCCAAATTCTGATCGTTACATTGACTTGAAATTCTTGTCTGCTTGTCGTAGTCTGCTTACCTCGGTTTATTGATATCAGAATCAATATAATTGGTAGTTTTTTTTTTTGCTTTTGATTCTATATTCAAAATCGCCTATGCCAAATTGGAGTGTACACAGCGCCACGTTTAGTGTCTCAAAATTGTATTTCATAAGAGAATCTAGAGCATAGACAAATAAGCTATAAGTAGATATCTACAGCAAATTTAGGTAAAAAAAAACCATCAAGAGTATGATCTAGAATTTGAATTTGTACGGCGTGATGGCATTATATTTCACTCTCAGTTCCATTGAATAGTGGTATTTTTAATTAAAAATAATTTTTTTCATTTATGATATCATTCATTGACTCATTTTAAAAGTCGAGCTTCAGTTGAAAGACCCTTTAAAACTAACTTATATGTGGGTTACACTACACTTTCTTTTTATATCATTCCAAATTGCTGGTCTGGCTGTGAGCTTTTAAGAGAACAGAAATAGAAATAATAAAAATCCATCATATTTTTTAATAACACTGCAGTCAATACTAATATATACAAGTACAACACCTACACATAACACTATATCCATGCAAAAGGATATTAAATTTTGCTTTTCTTCATTTCACACATATGATTCAGTCAAGCAAGCTGAGCAAAAAAAAATCGATTACCCAAATTAAAAAAAAAATGGGGTGAGCAAGTAAGCAATGCTATCAAATAATTTAATAAACGAATACCATATCAAGACCCGAGGAATGAAAAATGAAAGGATACAAAAAAAAAAACTAGCGCGAGAAAAAGAGAATGTAGGGCAGGCAGAGACCAGCCAGCGACAGGGAGCCAAACCAAAACCATCAAGTCGGGAAAAAAGTAAACGAGACCAAGTGCAAGGAATGAGATTGATGTTAGCACGTTTTTCTATTACAGGTTCAGCTCGTAGCTCCCAGGTCAGCACGGCTAGAAGTCCTTACGGGGATGAGCTTTAACTCCAGGCCAACAGATGATGTATGGAGCACGTAGAGTACATGTTATATTTGGATGCATGCACATTGCACACAGAATACAGCGATGAATTTTTATATATTTTTTTTGTATATTTCTTGCAGTGGTAGCATTTTTGAGATTTGTTCTCATGATGTTTTAAATCACAGAAGCAAAAACTATGTGTAAGTAGATACTATGTGGTATTTCCAAAAAAAAAAAAACAGCAATATATTCGAACAGATAACAAATTTTGATGCTGTTAATATTAATGGCGCAAAATTTTAAACTTTTAGCAATTTACTAAGCTAAAAAGATGATTGAGCTAATTCTAAACGATTTTAACATTTTACTAAAATTAAAATCACGGAATGGCTACTTTAAATTTTAGCAATTTGCTAAATCCATTATGGAATCTAATAGTATATCAGCCTCGCACGCGGGGTGCCCAGGTTCGAGTCCTGCTGGTGCAATTTTTTTTTTTTTTTTTATAAATAATGAAATTAAAATGATGAAAATGATGTTGATTTTCATCAACATATAATTAATTTTCAACGTATAACAACAATAATTGTGTTCATCAAAATTCAAACCCAACAAATGCTCAGCTTTCTGCTTAATTAGCAATTTACTAGTTTAGAAAAGGTTTACAAATTTTGAAATAGTCATTAAATCAATTAGGAAATTGCTAACTAGTAAGCCCTTAGGAAATTGCTAACTTTAAGCCCTTAACAATGGGTTGTTTAAAACTTTGCGCAAATGTCTTCAGTTCCAGAAAAGAAACACCAAACCTCATACTCAACCTGTAAAGCTATTAAAAATAACACAACTCTTATTGCAAGAAGTTGAGGATTTTTTTTTGGCAAGGACATTGTGGAATTGTGTTTAGAAAAGCGTCAATATACTCTACATTTGTTTTACTGAAAATTGTTGTTGTTTTACTTAGAATTAGATCCATTAAACTGATTTTGAACCAAAAAACTTTTCAAATTTTTAAAATATAGGTTCACCCTGTAAAAACAGTAAACAAAGCTTTTTTTCTAGTAAAGAAGAAAGCTTTACAAAAAGCTTCTTGAGGATATTTTTCTTTAGAAATGGGAAACAAAAAATCTAAAATTTACAACGGTTTCCACATCAAATTTTACTTGCGATATAGGTATTTTACGTTCTATTTGTATCCCTCATGGACCACGTCTAAAGGCCAAAGACTTCTTAAGCGTACGGCTCTCAAAATACTTCAATCCGAAATTCTAAAATCGAAAGTGCTAATACCTTAACGCAGTGCTGGAAAGTATATTAATTTATTTTTTTTAAAGTAGCATAAGTATATTAATGGAAAGGTTCAGGACCAGGATCACGATAACCCTCTAAGCACATATTGTTTTTTCGGTAATATGCCTACACGTTTTTTTTATTTTTTTTAAGTCGAAAAATAACGGTACCTGCAATACATTTTTTTTTTGCCAAAACCAAAAATCTTATTTTTCTCAAAAACGGCCCTATATTTTTACTATTTTTATAAAAAAAATCAGTTCATTATTGAATTTGTATTGTATTTTTTGGTTTGTTTGTTTTAAGTTTAAACACTTATGTAAGCCAACATTTTTTTTGAAGCTTTTTTTCGTATTTGGTAGTTTTTTTTTGACATTATCTTGAATAGTTAAAAAAAAATATTTTTTTAAAATAAAAATAACGGTACCTCCCATACAAATGAAAAAAATTTATTTCTTGAAAGCGGCACAATGAATGTTTATAAGAAAATTGTGTGTTCTTAAATTAGTCCAATCCACTTTAAGTGAAAAAAATTAAATTTCCATAGAACCACTTTTCATATTTTCGACTTTCTCACTTTTGGGTGAACCAATTAATTTTGTTTTATCCAAAGGATCCCTCGAAATGTTAATAAAACTGCACGCTCACATTTTCAAAAATAAAATTATTTTTCCATTTTTAAGAAAATTAATATTTTTTTTTCTGAAAAATCGATTTTTCAAAAACCAGTCACTGAATTTTTTTGAAATTAAAATTTTAAAATATATTAATAATTACTTCAAAATGGCGTTTCAATTTTTTTAAAAATGTTTTCAAAATTTTATAAATAAGGAACAATTAAAAAACCGCTTTTTTGATATATTCTTATTTGTCCAGGAATTCAAATGGTATCTTTTTTTCCCTCAAACTAAGCAATCTAAAAAGATTTTATTATGTGTATCATAAATTTATTTCTACCTAATTTTGGCGCAAAAATCTCGAAAACTGCTTTAACATATCAACGGATTTCAATCAAAATTGTAATGCAGGAGGTCCTTCAAATTCTAAATAGCATACTGCAGAATTTTGGATATGAAGAGGACTCAATTTGAAAATAAAATGCCCCTGAAATATTATTTTTATAGATTGGTGAAACTTAAAAGATTTAAGGGTCTGATAAAATTTAAGAGGATTTTTGATAAGGCCTCCGAATATTTCCAATATTTTAAAATGTGATAAATGTTACTTTATATAAGAGAAGATATCTTCCCTTTGACTTTAAAATCTACTGTCACTTGGAAATCAGCAACAAATGTACCTACGTATGCATGCTTTAAAAACAAAAAAAAAGTTCACCGCTGAAATGATTTAACTCTAGAAAATGCGCCCAAATAGCTACCACTCGAGTGCCGTGATTGCTGATGTTGTAATGCATGATAAAAAGCAAAAAGCAATGAAAATGTTAAGCCTATTGTTTTCAATAAGTGCATCTTCTGCTACTGCTTCTGCTTCTCTTTTGCTTGTCTTTAATCTGAAGCTTTTTTTGGTAAAGAGAGACGTACATATACATTATTCATATGTAAATGTTCTATGGTCTTTTATTTAACATACTCGAGTTGGTTGCCTTTGCCTATGGTAGATATTACATACCAACATACATATTTTGTATTTAAAGTATCTTGTATTTTGTAAATGCATGCATATAGTACAATATATACATATCTTTGGCAAGTGCATTTCCAAAAATGAATAATTTATGCTGTTGACATCGTCAAGGATTATTATTCAACAACACTGAGTGTCACTCACTCAAGCCTGAAAGGGTGTGCACTCACATGCAGTTATTGTCTTGTTTCATGTTAATCCTTGGGAACAATGAGTAATTAAAAAGATTCATCTGGATTCACGGTGCGTAAATTATTATGATTTCACTTATTAAAACTGAAAGATATGCTGCTATGACTATGCCACTGTTACATAAAATGATGGCGGAATAAAACAGAGAGATATAATTATAACGGTAATGGAAAGCAAATTACCCGCATAAGACAAAAATAATTTGAAATATTTAAATCTGTTATGAAAATATTTAATTTCATTAAGCTTTCCTCATATATGTACAATAAAAATTCTAGTGAAATAAATATTTACCTCGTAAATAATTCAAAGTCTTCTAGCAATTCTCAACAGCTTAACCTGATATCGGTCGTACTTTTGTTTTTAACTGCACAATAATCAATTATTCAACAACAGAAAGCTACTTCAACAATCAGAAAGTTATATTTTTCAGCAGCTCAAAGGCTATTTCATACACGGGGACCTATTGGTCCTTTGTGATCCTTTTTAACAGAGAGTTGTCCCTAAACTAATGTTGAATAAGGACTGGTTCATTTACGAACCAGCCCGTACACTCTAAAATTTTTCTTATATTTACCATTATTATCTGCACTAAGTCATCAGTTCACCAACAAACTTATTCTCGAAGTGTTAGAGGCGATTTGAGTGTAGACTTGCACAGTCGCTGAGCATGTGTTTAATGGTTTCTATTTCGTCAACATCTTGACAGCTTCTGCAGAAATCGGATGCCAATACAACTAATCCAGTGGTCATTGTACCTATGGCACAATGTCCTGTTAGTACACTTATCAAGGTTCTGATGTTCTTTTTATTCAGCGATAAAATATACTGGGTTTTCTTTTCGTTAATTCTAGGCCATAAACTTCTAGAGATGACACAACCGTAGTTATTTAATACTCTTTCATTTTTATGTCCATCTTTCTTTTTATTACGCCACTCGGGACTTCAGGACCCATAACCAATAAGCTGCTGCTGCCCCTATTTGCTATTTAGCCCTTCCTTGCCATTTCATCTGTTATATCCTTCCGCTCTATGTTGCGGAGTTCCCCAGCAGAGTTTGACTTGGTTGGTGTACTCGATGATATTCAGCATCTACGCTTCGGAAATTTGCCACTGCCTTGGATCTTATTGTCACACTGGATTAGTGTTTTGCTGTCCACGAAAAATGTGATCTCTAATCAGTTTTCTCCTGTGGATCATTTCGGCTGCTTTTTCAATAGCGCAAATCATGTTTGAATAAGGCTGCAAAAGAATTTGCTACTGTCGAATTTTTGGCATTGCACCTTTAATCAGGCAGTTCTTGTATGGATTGATAGATTTCTGATTGTAAAAATCGTCTTCCGTTCATTATTGACAGATTCACATCATATCAGCAACACCATACAACCATCTACCACAAAACGATGCAACTTCAGCAATAAATATCAGCAACACCGGTACTGGCCACTTCCATCCACCGATTCACCATCAACAGCAAAACATAGAACAATAGTGCTTCAGATTGCAAACAAGTGATTTCCATTTGCAAGTTTACAGTTGACAGTATGTTAACTCACCAAAAATTACAAGAAGAGTTACGAATTTACGATAATTGGCAAACTCTTGGACAAATTGTTTGGATTGGTCGTAGCCAGCTTTCGATTCATTCAGGTTGATTTAGTTGGTGCATCTATTGATCATCTAAGGTTAGCCTTAGGTTGGAATGAAATTCCTATTGTTGTTATCTCTGCTTACTTCTTCTGAGTGAGATCGTTGGCCGAAGCAATTTCCCTTGGAATATTACTGGACTGGAATCAGATTCCTACCTTTTTGTCACTGGTTCACTTCTTCTAAGTGGGTACCGTTCTGTTATGAGAAACACAGTGGTATTTAATTTAGGAAAATTATACAAAGTTCTAGCCTTCGTTTTATTTGGGGATACCGTGGCGGTGGACCACAGTAGACATATTACAAAGTATGTTTTCCCCGGTTTCCATTTTCATGTGTCAAAAATCAGGGACCATTGTGTAACCCATGTTATGGTTATAGGCATAGGCTAGTTACAATATCAGTGATTTCTACTATTAAATAGCAGAATTACCAGTCACTGAAATAACAATTATTGAACAAAAACTGTCAGTAAAATAACTATTTTCTGATCAAATTTTACTATTCATCCCTTTATCATCTATTCGTTTTGATAAAAATAAAAATTAAGGAATTTTAAATGTTATTTCAATAACAGGTATTTTGGATCTGCTGTTACCTGTTACTGACTATCTGTTACTAAAATATTGACCCATCACTGCTTTTTTTTAATTGTGCCAAAAAGCAGAGTATACATTTTTGTACTATATGAAATCCGAATTGTGACAACATGCGCAAGAGAACCTCTTTTAATACGAGTACTGAGCCTGGACCGACAAGTTTACTTCAGTCTTTAAAGAAAAGTAATCACAGTGTGTAAATGTCCATCTTACTACTCTGTAACCACAATCAAAATTAAATCCATCCTTATTGTATTTATTATATCTAGTTTACAAAAGGATGAGAAGGAAAATCGCACATTAAACACCACTTTAAAAAAACTGATAATTTTAGATAACAAACAAAGAGTCACTTTCCTAACAAATTTACATTTTAAGTATTAATGCGCATTTGACACTATTGTAAATATAACCCTGAGCATCAACGTGACTATATATACGTAGGTACATAGTATCTACAACAGCTTTTATGGGAAAAACTTTAACACAGTCATCTCGTCCTTAACTATATAATAGAATAATTTAGCGCATCTAGAGTAATCCCTTATAAACTGCAATACGTGTTCAAACATTAATTGGAAATTCTGTGTGTTAAAAACACTTTCAATGCAATGTCAACATTGAATTAGGGAATTTTTTGTTCCAATATTTCTTCCATTTTTTTTTAAATTTTTCTGTGACATTTTCCAAAATTAAATCAGATTTTTTGATTGATTATTTTGTTTTAATTCAGTTGGAGAATTTTGCTTAAGCAATAATCTACTATTGCCGGCAGAAATTAAAGACCCCATCCAAAAATTAAACTACGAAATTAAAAACTAAAAACGTAGTTCTAATTTTTGTTCTGCAGTATGTACTTGCATCAGCGAAAATATAAAGCATGGGACAAGTAAAGTGATTAATTGAGGTTAAATTCGCCGATTTGTGGAATTCGTTTTGATGTTGTGGAATGCGTTTTGATGTTGTGGATTGCAAATTTTCAGAAGATTATATATAAATGATTTTTTTATCTAATTTAAACTATTGTCCAAATGCTCAAACCTTCATACTTCGGCTATGTACAGAGCATATATTTATCAACTGCCTCGTATGATATTGTTACCTAATAGAGGCGCTCTGCTATAGAAGCCTTTGGATTATCTTGCCGTCACTGTCAACCTCGTTCGAATTTTCTGGATGAAAAGTTAAAAAAAGGCCGCTGCTCTGTCAAATTCGGCAAAAATACATCCGATTCTTTTGAGAATGGTTAAAGACAATTTGACGGGCAACCTCAAATATTTTCCTTGAAGCAACTTTCCACAAGTCTCCTCTCAAGTCAACAACGAAAATGATAATCGAAATAGCAGTGGAGCATTTGCATTATTTTAAGCAATAGCGGCGGAAATTGGCCTGACTGTTAATAATGACAGAGAGTTGCAGCGTTTAGTGACTCGACCAAAATGTCACTACAAGTGGGTTCCAAGTCTGATATTAATAAGATAAATGCCGATGTGCCCCAGGGCTCTGGTTTGTCTCCAAATCGTTTCCTCATTTTCATTAATGATCTCTTATCTGACAACTCTCAAAAAATCGATGACTTCATCTGTCATTAAAGCAGACGTACTGTCAATTACTTAAATTCTCTCTTCAGCCGAACGAATGTGCAATTCTTCACAAGGCTCTACTTTTCGCTTCTATTTTGAAATTCCGTATTTCCTTTTAAAAATTTTCCTATTTTTCCAATGCTTGCACTAGTGATTGATCGTTGGAAGGGTAATCAAACACCCTAAAGTTTAATCAAAATCCTCAGAGAAATTTGAAAAAAAAAATATGTTTTACAAATTGAATTTCGCAAGCGGATAACAAAATTAATTATTTGTATAACAAGAAAATAATTTATCTAAAATTTTCCAGTAATTTCATAATATTTTAATTGAATTTATGTATTTTAAATTTTTGAACAAACCTGCCCTGCTGATCCAATAAAGATTAAAAGAGATTCCAGTAAAATTATTTACTAGCCAAACGAAGGATCAATTTTAATCCTTACAAAATAATTACTTTTCACCCCATTTCATTGTATAACTTCATGAGTAGTAATATAATAGAAAGGCATCCATAAATACAATATTGTATCTCAAAGTCAAAATTCATCAATTTACAATACCCTCAAGTATATTTCTTCTGTCATTCGTTAAGGTATATATGTTCTATACCTTCTCTTATATTTCAAGTATTGTCCTATTACAAGTGAAGGAACTTTTAGTTTTGCATATCACACACAAGGGACTCTCTTCTATTCGAGCAGTCGTTCTTTTGCAGACAAACAAAAATATTTAAAAAAAAAGAGAAATCTACTTTCGCATCCGCTTGCATTTTACCATTGTGTATCTCTCCTCCTAAAAGATGTAAATGTTCATCGAACAAATAAACACACAATGCACTGCACAGGAAAGCGTTTCCTTTTTACAGCTTAGTAAAGAATAGCAAAGCGCTTAATAAATAGTGTGAACGTAGTAGGTATATTTGCAGGTAAAAAGGTTTTTTTTTGTTATGTAATCAAAGCTCGAATATTGTATTAGCAG
This sequence comes from Philhelius pedissequus, assembly GCA_910595825.1. Lineage (NCBI taxonomy): Eukaryota > Metazoa > Arthropoda > Insecta > Diptera > Syrphidae > Philhelius > Philhelius pedissequus. The sequence goes on along the minus strand of OU343161.1, from coordinate 242,211,225 downwards.
TTGAGTCCTTTCGAACTTACTTAAGAAAATATGACTAATACTTTTCCAATTCTCTAATCTCTTCTGTAACCAATTTCATTAAGATGGAGATTTTTGCTCCTGGACAGCTAATGGCTTTTAAGGCGTTCGTTTTAGATATGCTTTCTAAACCCTCTCTGAAATAGGTATATCCGGTGTACCACAAGGCGGGCACATATGTGAACTTATTTTCATTCTAACTTAATTATAGTTTGGAATAGTCATCGAAAATTCATATATCTCACTCTACACATGTCTCTTCTTCAACTGTATATAGACTGTGTTTTTGCTTCTTTGCTTGAGATTTAGCATGACAACTCACAATCCATTCTCTTTTATAATCGAATCGAATTGGCCCTATTTAAACCTGTCCTCAAGCTTAGTACGCTGCTGATTCGAAACGAAAAATCTCATAAAAAAATGACAGATCGACGACGAAATTGAACAAGTCTCCACTCACTTCCGCAGACAATTTTATTACTCAGACAAATTAATTGTGTGCACAAAATTACATTTGAGTCTTTAGTCGTGTTTTTTGTTGCTGTTGTTCTTTCATCAAAGGTTGCTTATTTGTGATTTTTTTCTTCTTGAAAATTTGTTCGTCCATGTTTTCGCTGGCATTTCGCTCTCCTTGTGGAGACCACCAAAAATTTGGTTTCGCATCAACAGCGTACTAGGCTTTAAGTTATTAAAAAAAAATCTTTGTTTTTTTTTGTAATCTTAATGGAATGATGAAAATTTAACATTCGATGAAATGAACACTGGTGTTCCGCAAGAATTTCGTTGGTCCAGTGTTATTTTGTTTTCATGAAAAACAGAATGCTTATTGAAATTTTACTTTCTATTCTTGTAGCATCCGATCCAATTAAATCGTTAACAAATAAAATGCACGACTGGATGCACGTACTTGCTCTTATGTTCAATCACATCGAATGACAAGATTCTTAGCAGAAACAGCTAAATATATTTTTAAAGTGTTTTTTAATTAATTTTTTATAAACCTACTATTTTGATTAATTTTTTTTATAAAGAAAAATTTGGTATGTACGTGATAAAAAAGTACAGCAAAGTAAAGCATTTTCACGAAAACGATCCACACTACAATTTGATTTTATTTATTTCAATATGGCGGAATTTTCACATCTATGTTTTTTTCTGTCAAAGACCATAACAAATACAAATAGAAAAACAAATACAAAAATAAATAATTTAAAAAAATAGTTTAGTGCCCTCTATGATTGAATACACTTACTAATTATCGGAAATCAATTATACTTCGGGTGAAAAGCAAAAGTAATTGCCACTATGTTCTTATTGTTGTTTTCCTTGTAAAACGTTTACTTTGCTGTACTTGCTTGCCACGTGAACACAACTAATTTAAGCTTAAAAATACAATTTCGAAAAAAAAAATCGCCATACGTTTCCGAAATGTTGAATTTTCCACAAAAAAAAATGTTGGTATGAAGTATTATTTATAATTTGAAGGAACTCCTAGACAATTTTTTTATTGAAATGCGTCAAGCCTTTTATGAGAAAGTCAAAAATAGAAAAATGGCTGTATTAATCAAAATGTAGACTTGTCTATAATAGCGCACAGATTTTTTTTCCATCAAAATCGTTATAGCCGTTTTTGAGATAATTAAGATGGTAAAAAAAATTGTACGGCAGGAACCGTTATTTTTGAGTCAAAAAACGATTCAAAAATGTATTTGAGATAATTATCTAAAACGCTTAAATATCAAGTTTAAAGAAAATCGCATCAGCCGTTTAGGCCGGAGATCGTTCTACAGACAGACATATAGACGAAATTACGGGACCCACTTTTCTAGTGTTCTCTATCATAATAATGTCACGATTGAAATGTGGATTCGATTTGTCTAATGCAAAACTTGCCCTATGTTACCTACATATATCGCAAGTAAAAATTCTCCAATGACCCCGAAACAAAATAGACTACTAGAATGTAGTAATTGAACAGGGCTTTCTCAAAACTGACTCAAAAAATGGAGGGTTAAAGTTTTGAAATGAAAACTCTTATATTGATTTTTCGTCAAATTGAACCACCTTAGGTAAGTAATAATTATTTTTTTTTGTAATCTGGTCACACTATAATTTATAAAACATCCCGTGAACAATGCTCTCAGGTGTTCGCTGTTGTTAGTCAATTTTTGCCCGGATGCCACAATGTTTGCAAAATTCCCTCTTGGGAGCGACAGCAAATATAGTAACAATATAGTATAGTAGCATAGGAGAAGAAGAGGCAAGCAGCAAGAAGCAAGAAGAAGACGAACCGGGAGAAGTTGTTCTACAAAAAGCAATTTTATTCCTTATCACTGCTTATTGTTTTCCAATCAGGACTGCATGCATAAGTTATTTTCCATTTGGTTTACTTGCTACAACGCACGGTAACGTAACGATGGAAACCCGGCCACGGCATTGGAAGGAAAGAACAAGACAACGTTTGTTTATGGACTTATCATCAGCACACAACTATACATGCCTACATTTGTATGTATAACATCCCTATGGAGTTGAGTTGGAGGGTTATATTTTGTAGAATATACTAACAACCACAGCAGCCGCCGCAAGCCACTATGGCCAATTGAATGAGTTAACATGTTTTTGCCTGGCTAAGGCGTTGAAGTGCGTTCCAGATATCCTGGCCTTTGGTGTTCTGTTCATGTATCAGCAGTATCATGCATGCGATCGCATTGTATGGGGCGGGCGAGTCGTTACGATGGCGTTAGTTGGGTCTGGTGGCGAGTTTAGAATAATTGCCAATCGCAACATCAAGGAAATGCGTATAACACCGATAAGGATCTTGTGGGATTAGATGTTGTGTTACGACAACTTGATTTACCTACCTACCTACCTAGAGTGTACCTAGTCAAAGTTTGTTCCTTTATAAAGACACATATAGACAAAGAAGATTCAACGTGTTGATTAATTAGAATTGATGTTGTCATCTTGATGTATCACTTCGGCTGAGCTTTTGTATTTGGATCATAGAATGTAGGTATAGATGTTGCATTCATGCGTATAGAATAAATTATTACTTATGGCCATGCACTGCATACAACATGTTGAAATGTATAGATGGGGCTGAATATTGACCCAGTTCAACTACTGTGGGGGTAATAAAAAGTTCTATTTTATTGGTCTTTGCAAAGTTAAAGAAAGAAAAGTGATTATAGGAAAATGTGCATTATTTAGGAAGGCAACGCTCAAAGTTTACAGGATACAGTTTACATTGAAAATGTTTCCCACTTCTGATTGTTTTGAAGATATGTAGTGTGATCCTTTACTTGGAATCTTTGGTATAAGTCCAATTGGCAGGGACAAAACATGACGGAACTCGAGAAAAAAATGTGTTAGTTTCTATTAAGTTTTTTTTTATTTTAATAATTCGTTTCCACGAATTTTAGATTTACAAAATGTTGAAAATAGAATATGTAAGTATTTTCAAGAATTTTTGAATTCACAGAAGTTTTAACTATAAAATTGCCGCAACCGTATTTTTTTGGAAATACAAATCTGAACATTTTTTATATGATGTTTCATTTCCTCGAAAACGATTTCAACAATTTTAAGAAGATTTTTGTTACCTTACAAAAATTCCCCAAACAAAAATTTCCCAAATGAAATAATAACAATCTTTGTCGGAATCGGTTAAATCGAATTTTAGAAAAATCATTTTTTTTAATTTTAGAGCTCAAAACAAAAAAAATCAATTTCTGAAAAATTAATATTTTGGACACAACTTAGAACCCAGTTCTACTTACAGTTCTACATTTATAAGTAAGGACATACACAATACACAATTTTAGCGGAATTTCATTGAAATTTCATGGTCGTCCGAAACACTTACGACGTTAAGCCACTAGCCAAGACGAGTATATGACAACACGAGATGCTTCAAGATCTTGTCCATTCTAGAATTGGCCATTTTGCTATAACAATATCGCAGCTATGGCTAAAAGGTTCCAAAAGGTCCCCTTCCGTCGATCAGACGACCGACACGTACCATGCATAAATTGGGAATTTTGTGGTGAACGATTTGAAAATGTTTGCTTACAAAATTCAGACGTGTATACGCTCAAGCCATCCTGAAGCATGGGCGACTGTTTGAATATGTATAAGATTTGCCTCAAGATAAGTTGGTTACCCATTGATCGTCAATGCACGGCGAAGCTCATTGAAAACTGGGCGAAAAGTAAACGCTTCAAAAATTATCTTCTTGACGTACGTTAAGGACGCGGTGCTGGATGTCGTGTTAGCCCTCATGCTCGACTATCTTCGTCTTCGAGCTGCTTCTGTACAGGGAAATCGACAAAACTTCCTCCTAGTACCTAGTACAATAGACTTCAAGATCCTACCAGAAAGCACTAGAACACTGTGAAAAATGCCTTTCCAACTGCGGAACTTGAGTGCTTAGGTATATGGCAGAGAAGCTACAGCACATGGCTGTTGGCAGACAAACGATACCGCATAAATACCCTCGTAAAAAAGCTGACAAGCTGGATGCTGCAAGTGGATAGGACCACCACCTATAAAATAACCAAGGAATTGGTGGGAAATAAATCCAGAAAACAACATCTTGTTAAGGATTCAGATGGTACCCTGGTGGTTACGGATGAGAATCAGCTCAGAAGATAGAAGGAGCACTTCACTGTACTTAATCATCTGGTCGGTGGTGTTAGTGTACTGTCCCCTAACACGAATGCGCGATTGGCAGAAACAAGTTCCCGTATTCACACTTGCCCACCAAGGTCAGCCGAGATTATATCTGCAATCAAATCCCTAAAGAGCAACAAAGCGGTAGGTTAAGACGGCTTTCCAGCCGAGATTTACCCATCAGCTCCACAAATATCTTAATAGCACAGACATAGAATAAAAGAAAGTTTCCCCATTAAGTGGATAAAAGGGAAATCTTATGGCTTGTGGGAACTGCAGAGGGATGTGTGTCGTCCCTTCCTGCGGTGGCTAAGATAATGGTGAAAATAATCTGGGAACGAATCAAGGAACAGCTGGATTCTACTCTCGATAATGATTACGCAAGATTTCGGTCAGGTTCTCCTGCATAGATCATATTAACACCTTAAGGATCATAATCGAACAATGCGTAGAGTTCCGTTCTCCTCTTCATATTTTCTTCATCGAATTTCAAAGTGCTTTCGATAGTTTAAGCCGGGATTTTATTTGGTTATCAAGGCTACCTACGCGCGTGCATTTGCCAAGCCTTCCACAACAGGAAAGGTATCTGAAAACATCGAAATTAATAGTGGAGTCCGACAGGGGTGTTTATTATCGCCTTTGATGGACATAAGTGATGTCAGCAGATGGCAAGTCAAATCTGCTTTCGGCGTAATGCCAAAGTTGTGGAAAAGCAACGTCGACAGCATAATATGGGTGTAGTACATGGAAAGTGAATACCTGTGTCACATAGAAGCTGAAAACTTTTGTGAAAGATGACCCCGTATAATCCTTAGGAGTTTCTAGCTAAGCACCATCTACAGCAAAGAACTCCATCAAAGAACTGGCCAAATTTCTATTGACATCAATATGCGTAAGAGGAAATGGCAGTGGATTGGTCACACCCTACGTGCGGCGCAATGAAGACTCTATCGCAGGACGCGCAATGGAGTGGGATCAAGATAACAGAAGACCTGGGGGCCAGAGAAAAACCTGTCGCAGAACAGTCCAGAAGGAATCTTAGTTTGTGAGAGCTCAAACGCATTTTCGGAATCAGAAAAATGTAGTTGACGCATTATGTTTTACGGAGGTGTCAAGAAGTTAAGTATAAGTAAGTGGATATGCGAATAAGCGAAATTATCGTTTCTGGAGCACCGACAATCCACGTAAGATCAACAAAGAGCCATTATCCTCGCTCGCGTCGCTGGCAAAAATAACTGCTGTGTGGATAGCGAGCGCTACATAACCATAACCAAAGGCTTTCTTCTTTTTCAATGAGAAATTATTGAAATTCATAGGGCTACATTTTCGGATCGCCAAATATCTCATTTTGGCGATAACTTATTTTTGTGCGGTTTCATGAAGTCACGAGTCCATTTCAGACTCTTGAAGCCCTCAAAGAGAATATCCGTCAAGAATGCAAGAACCAATTGCTGGTAGTTCTGGCAAGAGTGATGGACAATTGTAGATAAAACGGGTCCGAATGATTATCATTTTTTATAATTTTTGTTCGCCGAGAAATGTCTTTGAATATTTGTCTTTACCTGTTTCCATTGTATTCTTTCCAAAATATTTTTTTTTTAAATTCCAAAATCACATATTCTTGTTGTTTTTGAGCTCATTACTTTGTCCCAATTAACTCTAATAAAAGTTACATTTGATTAGCATCTCATAAAAGTTCTCGTCAGCTCGAGATCTTAACAAACTTTAAGTAAATTAAAATTAAACAAAGAAAACGACAACAAAATGATGTAAGTCCTACCTAATTTCGCCTTTGATATAACAAATGATGCACAAATGACACACTCATATTCTCTTTGGAAAGAGTAAACTAACTCTTGTTTGCTTACGCACATTGTATTGTAGGTTGGATTCCTTGACAATTTTGTGCCATTTAAAGGAAAGATTACACCGTAAACACTTTATACGCATACTACCTACAAAAAAAGTCTTTCTCCATATATGTATTGTAACTTCATTCATTTTTCTCGGAAATCCTCTTCGACTTGAAACTTTGCCTCATAAAAATGTCACAACATCACCTAAAGCATAGAAAACTCCTCTTTCATATTGCAAGTTAACTGGTATCGTATCAAACTTGAAACATTTTATGAACATTAAGCATCAGTGCCGGACTTAGACTGTCAGAGGCCGTTAACGTAAAAGTTGAATTGGTCCCTCGATAGATATGTAAATATCACACAGAAATCGACAGCATTTTACCCAAGAAGACTATGAAAGCTCATAGTCTATAATAAAGCCCATACACGCATGAGCAGAAAACGAGACCCTAGAGGGCGCTTTGTCTCGTAATAGCATTTGCACTCTCAAAATCTGTCCAGTGTTGTTAGATGCCAGCAATGGAGATTACCCACAATTTTGGTTATGTCTAGAGATAATCTTCCCTAAGACGAGATACAGGCAAACAAAATATTCTTAGATGGAATAAGTTGGGATTTGATCACAACAAACTGGGTTATGGGCCCCCCTCATATAAAAAGGTAATCTGAGTTTATCTGTTAATCCGGTGGTGATGACAGCTATTCATACTCAAAACCCATAGACCGTAAGAAAAATTTACGTTCTACGTTAAGCTTTCTAGGAAACAAATTTTATGCTAGAACCCATTGAAAACAAAAAAAATATAAAGTCTTTTCAAATTAGGTACTGCTTGGTAACAAGATGCGCATTTTGTGCATTAACGCAAACAAGAAAAAAAAAATTATTTTTTGTTTCCATACATGTTGTGTATTATACAATTTCCATGTAAGTATCTGCCAATTTAACATGATGACAAAGTTATCCAACTTTATTAATTACCCCTAAGAGAAGAGACACGAATAACCGAACAATGTATCTTCACAGAATTATGTAGGTGTATACGTATAGATATTTTTATGAACAACCTCATCAATGAAATGAAAGATTTTGTGCAAGGAAGTTGTATATTATAGTTTTCATCGACTTTACGTTGAAGTTTTAACTTTTCACCACAGTGTTTGATGTTTTCACTTCTTGATATATTTTTTCTTTAGAAACTATTATGTAAGTGAAGAACTTACTTAGGTAGAGTAATTATCGTTCATTCAAAAAAGCTTAAGTAAGAAGAAACTTTAGTCAAAATGTTTTAACCACAAAATATTACTTATTATGGAAAAACTAATTAGTATTTAATGGTTGAAAATTGGCGAAACACCTACAATTTTAAGTGTAATAAACAAAATTTAATCTAGTTATAATTTAAGCTTCTGTAAAGCTGCTAAGGAACTTCATTTTAGAAAGAAAGGGAAAACTTTAAGGATTTGTATATGATTCGAAAAAAGGTACTTAGATGATTATTTTAGATAACAATACTTATTTCCAATGGATCCTCGGAAGTAATTCGTTAAAACTGTAACCGAAGTCTTATAGAAGCAAGTGTTTTTTCTTGGGGAAAATATATGACTGATGATAATCAATTTCTAAAGAACATACGTAACTTAAGAAGATGTTTATTTGATTCGGAAAAAAGGATGTTCAGGATAATTTTAGTTAACATCAGCCTTACACACAAGAGCTTCTGAATTACTACAAAGATTTATAGAAAAAAGTTTTTTTTTCCTAAAAAATAAATGAAGAATTGAAGATGATCAATTTCTAAAGAACTTTAGAAAGGCAATAAGATGATAATTTTAGTTAACATGAGTAATGTCCAAGAAAGTTTCGGCAATACTTTGCTAAAACTGTAAACGAAGTCGTATAGAAGCAAGTATTCTTTTCCTAAGAAACAACATATGACTTCTAACAAAAAACCTTAAGAACTTAGGAAGATTTTTATATGATACGATTTACATGATAATTTTCGTTAACATCAGTCATGCCCAAAGGAGCCTCGTGTATACTTCGTTAAGGACGTAAACGAAGTTTTATAGAAACAATAAGCCGATGACGATGATACTCAATTTTTAAAGGACTTCAAAAACGAAATAAGATGGTAATTTAAGTTAACATTATGAATTATGGACGAAAGATCATCGGAAGTACTTCGTTTAAACTGTAAACGAAATTTTATTGAAGCGAGTATTTTTCTTAGAACTTTCAATTTCTGTAAAAAAAAACAATCTTCTAAATTGGACTGTGGTACCATTGACGTACTCTGTCTGAATGCTTCTGGGCTAAGCAGCACCGTGATGACTGTTCGATGGATGCCCTGACTAACAACTTCTAATTAGGATTCATCTTGCTGTAGAGCCAATTCATGAACTCAACGTGATGGGGTAATCATTTTGTATCGCTGAATGCCAACGCAAGGGTAGAGCATGGAATTTTGATTGTCGACGACAGAATTAGCATTTCCCACAGCAAAAAGTGCTTTTACCGAAGCATCAGTGATCTTAACTGAAAACGGTAAATTATGGTCTAGCAACGGTTGAAGATTGGCCAGACTTTTGAAAAGTGTGACAATTTCTAAAAAATTCCGTTATAACAATGTAGGCTGGGCTTGCTTGCCCTAATACTACAATCAGGCTGCAAGAAAGTGGGGAATCCATTGCCAAAGATCGACATCGAAGAAACCCATTCGAGTATAAGCTAGATCCTCGTCATTGAGGTGCTGATCGAAAGTTTGTAGGACATCCCCTGCAAAATAATACACGTCCTCCAAGAGTATTCCCGGATTGAATATTGATGTTGTTCTTCTGGGTAATCCGAAATCTGCGTAGGAACTTCTCGAACTAGACAAAGCAGTCTTGGGAGTTCGCCTTTAAGGATTTTAAATTGATTTTAAATTTGCAAGCATTAGATTAACGACAATTAATGGAAGAACTTTCACAACTTTGTAATAAGTTGTTTCTTTTAAACTGCAATTAAATATTTTACTTTAAATAATTTATATTAATATAAAGCTTTTCCTACTATAATATTATCAATGAAATATTTATAGAAACATTAGCTCCTCTTAAACTCTATAAATCTTAACGAATTTTAAAAGTTATAAAGAGTTTTTAAAACAATTACAAACCTTAACAAGATTTCCGGTTTTAGATTAAAATTTGAATCAAAAGCTTTATATTTAGAAACCCTATCGAAAACCATTAAGGCCTGACAGAAACAGTCCTTATAGGTATGACTGTATCCAATTGAAAAATCACTCGACACAAAAGCAGTTACATATTTTAATGTTATAATGTTAAGAGTATCTTTGAATGTAAAACTAAATAAATAGAATTCAATAATTTCAAAATCACAACATTCCAATGCCTGTGCACTCGTTATTCTAACCACTTACGACTTAACCATACGTACATATATAATCCAGTTCAAAAGCTCTTACCGATGAAATCTCACATTCAGGCTGACTACTTCAATTCAATAAACTTATAGATATATATATGTTCCTTAAATAATAATAATTATTTCATTTCAATAATAATATAGTTTTATTATACATATACGTAAATCAGATGAAAAAGGTCTTGTTACAAGTCTAGAGTGCTTACTTTTGTGTTCGAATGCAGGTAAGTATTTTGTAATAATATTGAAGCACCTGTTAATATTTTACAACCAGTTGAGTACCTAACCTATACCAAAATTCTCTGTCCATGTCTTGTAAATTTCTTACATATTCCCCATTTCTACTTATTCGTATATGTAATTTTATAAAGTATCTTACATCTTGAACATATCATTGTATACAGCCACAGCTGATCAACTATTAAATAATGGAGAACTAACTGAACACAACCTCAATTTCCAGAAGTTATTCAAACAGTTAAACTTTACTTTTGGGTTCAATTTAGCCACAATATTTTAATGAATGCATCATGCTGATGATGCTGATGCCATTGCCATCCACATACCTATGTTGTATCTTGCAGATACTCTTGAATATTTGCCTTAATTTTGGCTTCTTGTTATGTTTGGGATGGTTGTATAGTTGTTATGGGTACGATAGTATCTCCAAAAACATATCTGATGATGCTTCCTTGGCTTTCAAAAAGGTTATCCAAACAATCCGTCCAACAACAATAGCAAACTACACTATAGACAAATTCTGTATTTTGTGTGTGGCTTGTTTGGATTATAAGTCTGGGGTGTTTATTATTATCTTCTACTACGTGAACCTGAACATACTTTTGCAAATCGATATTCAATAGATTCCACCTAAAGATACCAATCTCTGTTCCCAGCTTTGGGGGCTATTTGCATGGGTTACTCTATATTCAATTTGGATATGATTTTTTTTCTTCTTCTTCTTTTGTTGTGTTTTGGAAATAGTTTATGCTCCTGCCCAACATTTCCTTGGTATTGATTTTGTAGTGGATATTATACGGAATTCGGAAAATAGCGGTTAAATTGCTTTAAATTAAAATTATTAATTTTTTTTTCATTTAATCCGCATTGTAGAGGCAGGGAAAGAAGATAATGACCGAGTTTACAGGTTTTCAGTTGAAATAATGTTTTGGATTCTCCAGAACTAGGGCTGGTAACGAGACGAGACCAGGCGTTACTTTTGTTAGTCTCGTCGTAGTGGGTGGATTTAACTAAATCTATTTTTTTCCAATAAAAACAGCACAAAAACTGAATACAGCATAAAGAGCGATATAAGGACGTGATCGGATATTCTTCAAGCAGCCCTAGCCGAACAAGCACGAGTTATTCGATGGATGATATTTTCCTTTCTAAACATCTTGATTGTGCGGATGATATTTGCTCGGTTTCACATAACATCATTGATCTTCACCAGATGGTGAGTTCTGGAATCTGGAAAGCCAACAAAATTGGTCTGAGGATCAAAAACAGGAAAACGAAGAACCTGAACTCTGCTAAAGTTAACGTTGCAGCAGATTGAAGCGGTGGACAACTTTATGTATGCTAGGAAGACAGTGTACAGATGAAAATGTCAACTGCCAAATTGGCAAAATATAAGCTGTTTTCGGCATGCTTTTAAAAGTGTGGAAGAGCAACGTCTACAGTATGATGGTCAAGCTGCGACTATTCCATTCCAACATAGAGTCAGAACTATTATATTGATCTAGTACGTGAAAAGTGACGGCCTCTGTCACTTCATCTGACCGAATAACTGGCCAAATTCCTATCGTCATTCTATTGTTATCCGCAAGAGGAAGTGTCAGTGGATTGGTTATACCCTGACGAGCGGTGAAGACCGTATCGCAAGACACGCAATTGCGTCAAATCGTTTTACTTAAGATGGCAAAAAACCTGGGGTCTTGAAGAAAACTTGGCGAAGAACAGCCGAGAAAGAATCTCATAAGCTTGGAAAAAATTGGGAACAGCTCTAACGCATTTCCGGAAACGGAAGAAAATTACGTGTAGCGGTAGTTGACGCCCAATTTCCAATGGAGGATTAAGGCGTTATTTAAGTAAGTAAGTGATCCGATAAACAAAGCACCAGTCATTAGTTGGAGCGTCAATCGATGGACTGCGAAAACTACTCACGACATCGGTAGACAAACATATACTAATGGGAAGGAATCACGAAGGACAAAGCTGAGTGAAAAAATTTAGGGGATGTGAAGGTTATATACCGCCTGAAATTTATCGAAAAGTGAAACTTGTTTGATAACGCCATCTTGCTAAATACATTTTAATTAATTACTCTCCCAAAATTGACTTACCAAACCTGATTAGGTCAGAAGTTGCAGTCAGATGACCATTTATCAAATTGAGGAAGAGTGTAGGTGATAAACTAGAGCCCTGCGGCACACCAGCAATTATGCTATTTGTTTCAGAATTAAAGCTGCCCAATACAACTTTATGTAGAAAGCAAATTTCTTATCTAATGAAGAAGACACTCATTTTTGACGATTCTATATCAAATGCCTTAGAAAAATCAAGTTCAAAAGTTTTACTTTCAACAAAACGATATAAGAGATTTGTTATACGAATTCACCCTTTAATTTAAAATATCATTAAATATACCGAAAGCATTGCAAAGAGTTCATGGTCAGATTTGAGTTATAACGAAATAAAAATAAAATGGAGACTAAGTGCCTAAATATAAATATCTATTTGCATTTAAGATTGCGTTAAGAATATTTTAACTTTGTTTGCTTATACTAATCATAAGTAGGTGCTTAATATGATCATAAAGTAACAAATTTAACCTACCTACGTCGGTTGACAGAAATCTCAAATCACACCTTGAGTTGCTATGACGAAATTAATTTACAGATAAGAAACAATAATCATAAATTAATCTGTAGAGTGAAATTGTACCCTAGTCTTTTGTGCATGTAGCAAGATGAGGATTTATGTGTACACAACTGTTGTAAAGACAAATCCTCACGCATATATAATATTATGGTGGATTGAATTAAAATACATTTAAGAACTATCAAAGAACAACATGCCCGATTTTAATGAAATATGACATTACGATGGGAAAAAAACAGTCAAACAGTGCCTATTTATGAGGAAGGTTACCCTGCGCTTCTACAAGCAATTTTTATTTTTGTTTTTATTTCAGCAATTATTGCAGATATATTTATTTCTTCGTTCAGGGTTCAGTGGGCAAAATATTTCATGAAATCTTATTGACAATCAGAGTGCCAAGCAAACAACACCTATTTTATTTACATTCTCGACGTGGAATTCCAACTGAACCAATAAATATAGACATGTAAAGGTAAAAAACACACAAGTGTCAGTCGAACTGACATTAGACGTCAAATAATTTCTTCATTTATTTCCACAGAGATGGTAAGAAATAAATGCTAAAATCGATTTCGTGAAATAATTTATTTCATGAAATTTGTGGACTGCATTTGAAATTTCCGTGGCATGTTCGATTTTCTGAAAAAAAAAATATTGTTTCTGGAGGCGCAGGGTTTTGTAAGAAAGGCAGACCGCATCATGATGCCAGGGTGAGTAGACGGAGTAGAAATAATGACATATATATTCCTCTCTTTAACATCCTGAATGCAAACTGGTTCTGCTGGTTCTGTCTAAGCCATGGCATTCACCCTTACATCCTTGTAAGCTTTTACATACACAAATGCTCAGTCAAACAGACAAGATGGGCTGTCAAAGGGGATATCAACATTTCCATTCAATACCTAGTTATTGTGTTGCGCAGTTATTTTGTGGTATCACCCGCTACTAGCACTTTCCCTTGAAAGAAAACAGAAGGAATCCCTAAGCTTTTTTGGTATAATCAATGGTATAATGGTTTAAAAGACGACTGTGGAGGTGCAAGGTGCAGCACAGATTGTGGGATAAACTCGTTAGTCCATCATAGAGAGGCAACAAAAAAACAAGCTCAATTAAAAGTTGGAATTTTTTTTATTTCAAGGTATAGGTATATCGATAAAACCAAGACCATCAAATAGAAACGACTACCTATAGAGTGGATAAATAATAAATATAAAAGAATTTTTTTTTAAACTTTATTAAAGCTTGCAATGTTAAACTTTTGCTCCTTGTGACAAGACGATGACGACGACGCGACGTCACACGAGGATGCAATTTATAACCATCTCCTTGTTATAAAATGCTACACACCTTTGATGTCGCAATATCGTTGCAGTAGCCGTGCGTCTTCGTAGTTACAGTGGGGTCAACCCTATTATTTTGAGGAAAAAACTTATGAATTGTTCATAAAATTACATTACTCCTATAAATATGTAAGAGAATCCAATCTGAGTCCCGAGAATGTATCACTGTTTGAGCTCCTTCTTAAGTTGGAAGTGCAATGAAGTGCATGTGCTGTACCCATCTAATTAAGCCAATAGGGAAAATTCTTTTCGCCGTGTGTGGAGGAACAATGACCTTGAAAACTCACTTATTTCACTTGAAATAAATCTTCATTTTTTTCGTCACAAATCGTGAAACATAGATAGGTATAGGTAATCTTTAATAAATTGTATGTTTTTGTTTTCTGCGCCCCTTTTCGGTAGCACTGTGCATATGCATCATGTCGTGCTCTTAGAGTGGTAAAAACTAGAACGCCTTTTCAAGTTAAAAGTTCATAGAAATCTTATTCTACACATTGTGTGGCAATGATGATGATATGATGCTGGTTTCCAGCACTCGCTGCCATAGGTACTCATACTCGTAGTTGTTTCCATCTAGTGGTGGAAGTTTTCTAACATACATATGCACAATGTATGTTGGAGCGGAGGTAAGATACAAGAGTTGTGTGCGATCTTCTTTACAACTTCCTGGTTGGGTTTGAAAATTGCATTTAGATTGTAAGAAGTTTAATTTCATTTGATCCTTTTGAGTAATTTCATTTTGTCGTTTTAGCAGCAATAAATTTTATACAGGCAAAACTGACAGTTATGTGTAATGTTGTTAGACATTTAAGTGATTGACATGTCGTCGTGTCGCAAGAACATAACCATACCCCAGGTGAAAAGATATGGTGGTTATGTATGGATGTGTGGATGTAGGTATGTATATCGACTGCACTTTAATAATAATTGCCAAGCCAAGTCAAAGTAACATCAGTCATCCTAAAATAGACAGGTTTAAATATTTCAACTAATTGTGTAGCGCACAAGGGGGTCGAAAAGGTAAGTTGAGGCGGTAGTTAAATGCTGCTGAAATAAGGAAGATAAGGTTTCAGTGTGTCGATGCCGTAGGCAGCAGAAAAGAGTGGGTGACTTTTAGAGTTGTCAAATATCAATTAATTGATAAATGACAGAACATATCAATTGATACAAACAAACTGATTTCATCGCAAAGATGTCAATTTATGTCAATATTCTTAGAACTTGGAATATTAAACGAAATGTCACGATTTTAAATGGCCAATGAATTTTTTTATAAAAATTTTGATCAACTATGATTATATAATTGACTAAAAAATTGATAAATTACAATTTTTTGAATACCATGCAATAGAATTCGTAAACATTTGTCAAATGTGAAATAAGGTAACGCAGTGCATAAGCATTTTTTGAAACTCTATTCAACGTTGAGTAAATTCATATTCATTAGACCCATTTTAGTTGCAATGCCCTTGTGTAAAATTACAGTAGCAAACCGAAAAATCTACTACTTTTAAATACCATAAAGCAGCCAGCCTTATTATCCCCAGACGAAAGTCTGTCAACTTATGTTCTTAAGATACTAAACTATTTGTTCCAATTTATTGAAAACACTTTTAAAATCTCCCCATTTTTTCATCGCAAAATATCTTATTCCAAGAATGTATATATGGTAGCCCTACCAACGATTCCAATGTCATTGCAAATGGCGGCAAATGTCAATTCTACTTTGGGAATTGTGAAGCAAGCATATACAAAATACACATCAACAAGACACATGAATTGGTGTACTCCTTAAGATCGCGAAATGTTTGTTTCGATTGACATTTAGCGCCATTTGCAAATATATGGCATCTTTCGTAGGGTTACCTTGTATACATTATTAATAAAAACATTTTTCGCTGAAAAAAACGTCGACAAGAAAGTAAAACAAGAAAACACAATGTTTAATGCCACACAATATTACAAATCCGTAAATATTAATTTCTGCCAATATCCCCGAAGTATGCAATAAAACTGGATGAAGTTTGGAAGTATGCATAAAATGGGTAGATACACAGCCATAAACTGGGCAATTATATTGTTCTTCATGCGTCGGTCGTTTGTGGAGAAGCCAAAATTATTAAAGGGTTGGTCTTAAAATGGTTGTTTCGTTCTTTAAATCCTAAGCTCACAATAAGCTCAATTTTATACTACATGTCTCTAAATTACACATTAAAAAAGAACATTTTTTGTAGCCATATGATGCCGATCAATCTCCAGTCTCCACACTTCAAAACAGATTGCTTTTTATATGTAGGTCTTAATAATCCCTTCAAACATCAAGCTCGTTGAGTCCTTATCTCTTTTAGTTTTATCCATTTGAACATCTCCCTACCTATCTAACATTTTTTTTTTTGTAAATCTAAAACAACAAATTGATTGATGACAGTTTTTGAATTGCAAACTTTTTGTGGGATTTCATTTTATTTTTCTTCTATTGTCTTTTCTCCTCTTTTACTATAGATTTAGATATGTTTATCTGTATCTATTAGACTTACTACTGCTTAGATATAGAGAAGAAGAACAAAGCGCACAGATGCCAAAGAAAAGGACATTAATGCGACACATGGTGTCGACGTCGTTCTTTGAACAAAGTAGCACAACAATTCTATTTAATAATGTTTTTGTGCATTCGTGGATAAAAAATAAAATTCCGGAGAATTTGTCAGGATTTGGGATTTTCTTTTGTAAACTTAGCTTTTATAGTATTTGTGCCCGCAGAGTAAGAGTGAGATGTATACATTTTTTCCTTTCAATTTAAAAGAAAATTAAAAAGTTCATTCGAACAACAACTACATATGTATCCAACTTACATTTATTATGAATACAAAATTGAACTTTTTAATTTTAAAAGAAATTGTAAGGAAAGTTGAACAAATCAATCATTACAACAAAACTTTATAAGCAGATGTTATTAAACAAAAATAACATGTATGACAAATTAGCATTAACACTTAAAAATTTTAAAGGAAAATCTATTAATTTAATTGTCGTAAATTTGTCTGAAAATTTTGCTGATAGAGAAATTGCATTAGTTATTTTGTTTAAAAAATTTAATTACAAAAAAACACATTTTCCATTGAAAAATCCTAATTTAAGATAAAGAACCTTATCACTTCAAGTTGTATAATTCTTACAAAGAAAAACTACAAATTTACGACAAATATTGGTGTAGCGCTTTTTTTCATTTTTAAGTTCATAAGGTAAAGAGGTTACCTATTAAAAACTCACGATTTTTGTCACCACAGAATTTTAATTGGGACACATTTTTGACATTATGTATGAGTTCTGTGGCTAACAGTTTTTTTGCTGCAGAGGTAAAAATAATTTTTCCGACATTTAAATCTAGGTTTATAGACCTATGTTTAAATTTTTAAAGGTATTTAAAAGATTCACATGCCCTTTATACATAATTTTAGTTTAGATTTAAGATATTAATAGTTTTACATATGCTTGTTATAAGTTTCAAATAAATTAAGCCAAAACAACAATGGGTCATCTGGTAGAACCTAATACAGAGCTTAACAAAGAGAATCTCAACAGATGGTGTGAAACATACCGGAGGAAGTTTTGTGGTATGGGCCTGCATGACTGCAGTTTGATATTTGTCCAAATTAACGATTCTACTAGGGCAATGCTCCGAAGCACAAGTCAGGTTTTGCTAAAACCTATGGTTCTTTTGGAATTGCTTTCAATGTAGTCGCAGTCAACAGACTGTAAATTGTATCGAAGGTTTGTAGGCTTTGTTGGAGAGCAATATTCGAAAACACAAAATATCCATCAAAAACAACCTGAAAAAGACAATTCTAGAAGAATAGGAGAAAATTCCCAGAAATGGAGAAGAATTTTTTTTTTGATTGTATGTCAAAAATACTACTGACTCTTGAAAAGACCACACCCAGAAAGTGCCACACAAAATTACAAACTTTAATTTATTTTTAGCACTAATGATTTTGTATCAAATCTGCTGTGACCTGAAATTGAACTGTGGTTTTAGTTTTTAATAATTGTTATGCAGTTAAATAGAAATTTTATGAAATAAATTATTGTTCTTAGTTGAACAAATTTTGAAATTTGGTTCAGAATCTTTCGATATTACAACTGTTTTAAGCCAGGAACTCTATTAAACAAGCGTTGAACCACTGTAAAATAAACCACATAAATACAGAAACGTTAGAAAGATGTGTGCGTGCTTTATTGAATTCGAACAAATTCCGGGAACGTTTGCACCTCGAAACAAGAAGTTTCAAAAAAAAAATATTATTTTCAGAGCAAGACATATTTTCGAAGTTGAAATGTATCTTTTAATTGTGTCAAAACATTGCGAATGTTAAACTATTTGCTAACAGATCGGCTAAGTTTTTGTACTATACATCAATGTTAGATCCATAAAAAAAATAAATTTTATTTGCCTCTTCAAATTTATTAATTTTTCGTAAATCACTTCTAACAGACCCAACAGGAAATGCAATAATTTTATATCAGAATCAGCATTCATATACCCACTTATCCACACATCCAAAACCAACGTCAATACTTTTGCCGAAAAGTCTTACAAAAATATCGCAACGGCAGCAGACAAACTTGTGAAAAGATAAACAATCTTATGAAAGGTAAATTCCAATATAAGTGAGAAACTTGTTGCTCAAATGGGAGTTCCACAAGGGAGTATCGTCATTCCTACACTGTTTGCTTTTTCATCCAAGACTTATTGATAATACGAATATGCCTTTAAATGGGCCACCAGATGACATTATAAGTCTTATCTACTCGAAAAATACAGCCCTTAATATCGAACATCAAATAAAGATCTTCAAGAAATTTAAACTTATATGAATGATTACAAATTTCTAGTCAATGGCCGTAAAATAAAATGTCCTTTTAACAAGTCTTAACTAGATGTGAACATGTAAGCTGCCAAAACATAGTGATGAAACATGTCAGTCAAATTCGAATATCTGGGGGATTTTGGGTGGAAATGATCACAAAACTGTCCATAAAACATTCATCTTTATATGCAGTATTCGATCGAATTCGTCGCAAATTCCAAAAACACTTAACAAAATAAAATTCACAATTCGCACGTAGTCGCTCTTATGTTTGATCACATCCTTTGCAAACGATTCTTAGTAGAAACAGCTAAATATATTTTTAATGTCGTTTCTAACTTAATTTTTCATATATGTACTAAATTTCTTTAATTTTTTTCTGGCAATTTTGTGTTTTTAGCAATATAAACTTAAAAACATCATTTCAATAAAAGCGTCCCTCTGTTTTGGAGAAATATTAATTTCCCAAAAAAAATTGAACTTTTGGTGGAAATGCGTTGAGCAGTTAATGACATTGTCAAAAATCGAACAAAACACTGGAATATATTTTTTTTTATCAAAATCGTTAAAACAATCTTCGAGATAACTGAGATTTACCATTTTTAGTACAAACAATTGTATGCCGTTATTTCTGGTGATAAAAATAAAATTTAAAAGAAGAATCGAGCCAATTACCTTAGAAGCTTAAGGACGAAGAAAATCGCTTCAAAGGTTCAGGCTGTATATCGACCTACATACAGACGGAATTGCGGGATCCACGTTTTTGTGTTCTCTATTATATTATCGTAATGTCAAGTATGATTAAAAGCAGGTTCTAGAAATTTTACAAAAATAAAGAAATATTTGAAATAAGACGACTTACGAACGCTCAATAAATTTAAGACCACCTTCAAATCATAATGGTCAAGAATGAAATAAGAAGTATCATGACAATAACAACACGTATGGAGAATCCATTACCAGACTCTATTTTTGCCTTCAACTTTGATATTCTAAACTTCAAAACCAATGTTCATCTGTATCTCTTTAAATCCTTCCACATTTTCTTAATGCTCTTACTGTGTTTGATCATATTAAGGGTAATCAGAACCCCTTTAGTGCGCGCTTAATTATAAAAAAAAAATATTCGTACAAAACATCGATCTGATTTTCACCAATTAACTTCCTACAAGAACTAACCAACAATGGTGTCACTTTAACATGAAAACCTAGTTGATATTTAATTTGTTATTTATATAACTTTTAAAATTTACATTTTCATCCAATAAAGTCCCATCTGACATTAAAATAGTGGATCTGGTTAAATATTTAAAATAATGATCAAACTAGTTGAACAAAAAAACAACATGATAACTAGGTAATATCTGTTTAATTTAACTTTATGTATTTTCGAAATTTGATAAAGTTTTCATAAAATTCATTGTAGTTATTAATTTAAATATAAAATCATAAACTTTATAAATAGAAAAACAAATTTCCCTTAAATAATAACCACAAATTGAGTTTAAATATTTAACTCAATTAAAACCACAAATCAATGTTGAAATCTGTAAGCTTTATAAATGAATCAGCTTCAATTATAAAACTAATCCTTCAGGAATCAATTAAAACTTTTGTAAATTCAATTATTGTTTTCGCTTTTATTCAAGCAACTTACGTATTCGAAAGGTAAGAATATAAAAGTAGATGGTTTAAATTTACTCAGCAACACAATCTCATTATAAATCAACTTCGAGTTCCTCAAATCCTAAAACTATACTAAGTTGACTGCGGCAATGTAAAAATAATTGCTCTTCCAAAAAATCACTCTACTTATTATATTACTAATTTAATCCTAAAGCTTGTGCTTAATCCTTTTTAAAAAACATTTATCCTCTTATTCCCCGAGTAACCTCCTCATGGTTCTTTGGAAATTTTTCAGTTTTGTTTTTTTCACACAAGGAAGTCGTCGGTCGTGTAGAGAAATAGTCTGTAGTTTTAGGTGTGCATATTGCAAGGAGCTTCTTGTTGTGAAATATTATCTCATGAATATAAATAGAGAGGCTACAGAGGCGGAGGAAATAAAGAACACAGATTATCTCAAAAGTTTCACAACTATTCTGCATTGTATGCAATTAATATTGGATTTTGTATTTTTGAAAAAAAAAAAACAGAAAAACTTGCTTATTTCCATAATAATAATATGAAGATACAAAATTATGCAAATACTCGTATAAAGGATTCTCATAGTGTGAAAACAGAGCAAGTCGAAGTTGTGTGCATTTTTAAATCCAACGCTGTATATATCTCATGTCTGCATAAATCCCGCATGTGGAATTATTGTGCTAAAGTTAAAATTTGTCTGAGCTCCAAATCGGAACGAAAACCTAATTTTCCAACTTGAATGGCTTTAACTAATTTATGTTTATCCCATGGTGTGTTAAAAATTATAATGAATTTGTTTCATGTAGATACAATTTTTAAGGAACTGGAAATCCTTTAAATCAAATCAAAATAAATGTGATGACAGCTTTAACAAAACTTGATCAAAAGACACGATAGTTACAAAAGTAATCATTACTTTTTAACCTATCTTATCTTATACAAGGTGGAAAATGAGAAAAAAGTAATCGATATTGTGAATTGGCTTCCTTTTGTTAGAAATAAAATCAATGTCAGGAAAAGTTTTGTAGTGAAGCATTACACTTTTATTTCTATTCTACTGCCCGCCACCTATAACGATAAATCCAGAAATGGGTCCATAGTTTGGTGCAATTACACACAGACTATAGTACTCCCTACGTCTCTTTTCTGACCATAGAAATAATTGCTGGTAAAGTTTAGAGTGGGATAATTTTTTTCAGTTTTTTTTTTCTCTGAACTTATAGTTCACACTTTGTTTCAACGCAAATATTTAGTAAAGAAGTAAGGTAAACACCAGAAAAGGAAAAGCAAGTTAAGTTATAGTGGCAATATCGAATGTGTGGTAACTGGCAAGGACTATAATAATCAAGAGAGGACACTATAGGACCTCGTTTGAAGTAGTTAGTTATAGTGATTTGGAAATCAATATCGTCTTTTTACAAGTCAAAATGGCCATTCAGCTGACCAAATTGGAGGTGGAAGCCAGCGTTGCCACAAAGAAAATAATATTGAGGACATTTCTGAGGGTAATTTCGAAAAAAAACTAACAATTATTAGGCAACATAAACATTTCATAACGGGTGTTTTTTTTAACGAGTGTTTTCAAGAAGAAATAAAACGCATATAATTTAATGTTATGGCCAAGAATTTAGCTTTATTATTAAGGTAAGAGTTTGCCATTATGTTTCAAAAATGATTTCGGCAAGTGGCCGCCGCGGCTGGCTTGAATTAATTCCAGCCGAGACGTCCAATTTTCGACCACTTTTTGCAGCAATTGTGTATGTAAGCAATAACGCACCGAATATTCTCTTTCAAGGCGTCAATCGTCTCGGGCTTATTTGTCCGTAACATTATGGCCGGCTTCACCAGACCATTCATTAGACCACAGTCTAAAAAAGAACACCCTTTATATACCCCTAATGGTTTACCGATACGGTTTGAACTGAGGGAGTGAATTCATAATGGTTGAAAGCGATATGTATGCTTCATTCTGAAGTAACAATTTTGTTAGAAATAATTAAAGATACAAAGATTGTCTACTAAATGGACAAGAAATGGTTCGACATGAAAATATTTTCAAAATAGTTTCCATTGAACTGAAAAACAGAAACATTTTTAAATTTGAATTTTCACTTCAAATATTTTTTTTGGAAAATTTTTCTTGGTGTGCAAATATCGATACAGAATCGGACTGCATTGTCGGTAAGGTGTTTCGATACTGGCGTGTAGTAGGGTAATATACGCGTCAGTCAGAATGAATGAATTCAGTGTGCTTTCAATACGTGAACTAGACCCGGGCCATTTCTTGTTGGTCCCGGGCCAAGGGTCAAAATAAAAACAGAGGGCCAAATGGCCCGATCGGGCACATTATGGCAACGCTGGGTGGAATATTCTAAGAGTTTGTCACCGGACTGTACTAGCAACTGTAACAAAAGGAAGAAACACGACTTCTTATCAATGATGGAGATGCAAGGTTAATGAAGCGACTCATGAAAACCAAAAGGACGCCCAAGGTACCTGCTAGAGATATTGCTTAAGACGTTAGCGAATGGAGTGCATAAAAGATCATTTAAATATTAAAATCAGACTTAAGTTCTTGAAAGATCTGGAGGGTTGACAACTGAAAGGGCAAAGATTGGAAATGAGTTATTTGGTTTAATGAAACCAAGCAGACGGTGGAAGGTATCATTTGGGTATGGGGTTCCTTTACTGCATCACACGTGGGCCCTTTAAGTAAAAATCAATGGAGAAAAAGGATTATCTCAATATATTTCCAACCAATTTACCCCACTTCTTCAAAGATAGGCCAATAACAAGACGGCGTGACGGTCAATTTTTCCAAACAATGAAATGACGAGCTCAAAGTTAGGATTAAATTTCATAGAAGAGCTGTCAGATCAAGAAAAACCACTGAGGAATTAGGAAGAATAGTGGCATGGGAGTAGATAGAAAATATTAGATTAGATTAGGTTGAATGAGCTGTCAGGACAACGGCTGACACACACATAAAGAGATTTTACATCTTTAATTAAACCATTTGGAGCATCTAATGAAGCGATATAGGTAGTGGATCTCTGCGTATCTTAGATCACTAGGGCCATCGAAGAAGTATTTTCCCAGGTGTTTTTTTACGTATTTGGTAGAGACCAGGACATGGGCAAAGTAGGTGGGTGGAAAGTATCCTCTTCACACATGCAGTTTCTACAAAAGTCGTTAGAGGGCTAAGATGTGTATTCTGGAACGTCTTAAATCCATTGTTGGCCAGATCTGCCTATTAGTTAGGCATAGTGGTTTTGACTATCTCATATTTATTGGTTTTATGGCCTCTTGTTTTAGCACAAGTTTACAAGGTTCGATAGGTCCACCATTTTAGGTAGAATTGGTATTAAGGTGTATTTCTGGAAAAATCATCGGTTCCCGACATCCATATCAGGTGAATATTAAACTGTTATGTAATCTCCCTGAGAGACGATCGACAGTTACGGACAGTAAGAGAGTTTGTGAAACAGCACCAAGTGATTTAAGTAGGGTTACCTGATTGAAACTGAATAAAAGGGGGACATCGCGAAATTTCTAGTGGTGCAAGTGTTCAAAGGGGGGATTGACGGTTTTGCCTTGGTTGAAAGTTGTGTGCTGATAAAGAAATCAGCTATCGATTTAGAAAACCTAAAGAAAGAATTTTTGATATTTTTCATTAAATGTTTTTTTTTAAGAATAAACAAAAAAATTTGTTTTCTTTCGAATTGAAATAAAAGTATTATAACAATTTACTTAAAAAAAAAAACGCTACAATTGTCGACACCCATAAATAGGGACAACACGGTTTTAGCAAGGACAAGTCAAAGATAACAACCTTCATCAGAAATTTAGAAACCAATGAAACAACAGATGGCAGTCCGTTCAGTTTTGATTTCTGATCGAGGGCGTGAAAGTTAAAGTGAACTTATTGTGATTGGGAAAATTTCGAACTAAATTAGTTTTTAGTTGAAAGTTGTAAAATTAAGTATTTTTGCAATAAGAAAAATAAAATAAATAGACAGATATATTTTTTTATCAAACAATTTGGAAAAAACATTATAAAAAAATTACCGTCTTAAGAGCGATGGTTGATTGATATAAAATAATAAAATAAATCAAAACAAGAGATGACAAAATGTAAAAAAACATAAATATGAAGCAATATAAATATCTATGTATAACAAATATAATCAAAATTAAAATATTAATGCTGCAAAATATATAAAAATGTATTTAAGGAAGCTCAATAACAGCTTAAAAAATCAGTCTTTATTTAATATAACAGCACTCACCATATACAAATTGTTGTTCATTCTGAAATAAAAAATAAAAAAATCTTTAATAACGATTTAAAGTATGCAATAAGACTACATAACATTATAAGCAATCAAAAGACAAAGATTCCAAAAAAAGGCAAACAAAAATCTGATTTTTTTTTAATGAAGACAGCTTAAAAAGCATTTAATTCATTTGACTTCAAATCTTTTAATTAAAATGAAGTTATTTATACGGCCCTATTAATAACTTTTTTTGAAACCCATTGATTGCAATTACCACACAAGTATGGACGTTTCCAAATGTTTAATAGCAGATTACAAAACTCTCATTTCTTACATACAAAAATTACACAAAAAATCACAATATTAACTGGGAATTGACATTTGAAATAAAAGTACTGCGATGACAAAATTGAAATAAATCCCAAAAAACCAGTTCAACTTCAAGTCTGACACCAATGGTGTATTTTTTTAATTAAAAAACCACAAGTGCAAGAGTATCTACATGTCCGCATGTATCCAGTCTGGCGTCCATTTTAACATTTTATGTCATAAAATTGATTCACTCCTTTGCCAGAAAACTTGTTGAACACAAACCAGGTAACTCCATAAATGAATTTCAACATTGAACTAAACATTATTAATTGAAATGGTTTCTACTTAATTTTTCATTTGGGGTTATTTTTAATTAACTGCAAGAAGAAAAGCAAAAAAACAACCCTCCCAGTGATTAACTCCTTTGGAACGTGACCTATCGATTTCCTTTATTCGTTATAAATTATTTGAAGAAGAAGTGTTAATTGATATTTTGCAATAGAATGGTTTCTAAAAATGATGAGTGCAAATCAACAAAAAAACTTAATTTACACGGCTGAAAAAAATGCCACCATTTCTGCTATATTTTACCCATTTATTGCCATTTAATTATTATTATCACTAATATCAGTTTGTCAAAAGATATAAATTCGTTAATATGTCAAAAACTCAACGAAGTGTTTGTCTTTTTTTGAAGACATAACTTGAACCTCCAATATATGAAATATGGATGATATCAAATTTAAATTTAACAAATATCCTATA
The DNA here is from genome assembly GCA_910595825.1 of Philhelius pedissequus. Taxonomy (NCBI): domain Eukaryota; kingdom Metazoa; phylum Arthropoda; class Insecta; order Diptera; family Syrphidae; genus Philhelius; species Philhelius pedissequus. The sequence continues at coordinate 242,185,155 of OU343161.1, read as the reverse complement.
AGAAGAAATAACCTTATTTTTTAAACGGTAATATCAAATACGTCTTGCTATCATCTTCTTAACCAAAATTAACTAATCAACTACTCGTAAATTAACACTTGAAACTTAAAAAAAATTGAGTTCGTAAGAATACTTATGATCTTTTCGATTGGTTGTCCGGAAAGCTTTCGAATGCTTTTGAAAGTTTTTAATTGGTATTATCATATGGCATTTCTTCTCCTGGGCCCATGTTCTGTAACTTTCAAATCGATAAAAGTAGTCGAGAAACAAAAAAAAATGTTTGTTTTGTTTTTAAGATGCTAAAATGACTTTTTCAATTTATCGCCTTCCATTGGAAAATTCCAGTCAAACAAATTAAAAATTTAAGGTATCGCCTTAACTTACAGAAGCCCATTTTTTCAGAGGCGTTTAGTTAGGAAAAGTTATCGCCTAATTTACAGAACATTGGCCCTGGATAGAAGAGAAATTCCCTTCTGGATTTGAAGTCAGAATTAGAAATGTCAAAATCTGATTAAATGTCAAAAACAATGTCGTGTAGGGATAAGCGATATTAAAAAACATCGATGTTGAGATCGAAAAAACAACATCGACGTCAGAAATTATCGAATCAGAAATATCGATGTTTTTTTAGTGATTTTTTTTTTGAAAAATAATATCACGTTCAAAAATCGGTTAATTTTTTTTCTAGTTTAAAAAAAGTATTAAAATTAGGTTCCGTGGAGCGCGATCCAACCCTTATAAGCATGATGTCATTGACAGAAGATTTCAGCTTATATTAAGTCAATGTTTTGAACCTTAACATCGATGCTGCGATCTTTGACATGCTTCAACATCGATGATGAAACATCGATATTTTTTACGCCTAACATCGATGTTTTGCCAACATCGATGAACATGGCCCATCCCTACATTGTCATGTAATTCTTTTGCTTTATCCCTCCTTACACATACACTCACATGCACAATATTCAGAATCACGAACCGAGTGTCAACTTAACTACGGACGCTTCAACATGACAGATGAATTTAAGGGAAAGTAAAGTGGAATTATTAATTTCCATCAGATCAATTAGCTAGGATGTAGAAAACTGTAGTATGGGATAAATGCTGGCATGTATTAAAATGCAATGCCAGAATGTTAAAACGCGCGCTAAGGTTTTTTATACGATGCGATGCAATTCACGACAGTTGCGTGGAGAAGCAATTTAAATCGAATTATATTTTCCTAAAAAAAATATTACACTTTCACCCTTATTACCTGTCAATTGTATCCACGATAGTTGACGTTTGTCCAGAAAATTATTAAATCAGTATTACAGGTTTCAAGAATCAATTTGTTATTTGTTTAGAAATAATTCGATTATGTTCAGAAAAAATCGAATGTTTGGTTGTAAGGAATTCGAAACGAGGAAAAAGATAAAAAAAAACATGGCCGCTATGAACTGTCAATATCGACTATTAATTGCATTCATTTTTCACTTTTCAAAGTTCGATTAAGAGAATATTCCGCTTGAGTCATTAACCAATTGTCTTTTTCGTTGAGCACATCCGACAATTTGTCTCCACAATTTCTACAAAATTTAAAACTATTTTTTTTCGAATGAATATTTAGATTTCAAATTTCTCAATTAAATCCTTTAATTGTCATTGTCATCAAAATTCAACAAAAAATGAAAAGAATTCCTTACACAAAATCATCATACATATATATGAATTCGGCAAAATTTGGCTCACTGACGTGTTCATTGACTGATTAACAAGGACCTAGTTTAATTACATTAAATCCAATCTATTCAAAATACAAAGCCAAAAATTTCAAATGAGCGGAATGTCGCCTTAACACTATTCCATCGGCATCACGCCTTACCTATAATACTGGTTGTGTGACTTACATTGAATTCAAATCCGAATTCGAATGTGAATTTACCTCAAACACGCATTTTGCGAAATAGGTTTTTGGAATTTGATGAAACCAGCGAATTTGGAAAGCAAGCACGAAAACCCATACCGCGCATCGCACACATTATTTAAGGATAAATCGATAAAATATTTGAATGTTATATAGAAAATTAATTAGATCAAATGAGGTTATTGAGGTGACGATGCTTTAGAATTCGATTCGTAGAAATATAAGAGGATAGGTTCATTAGAATTTCGGTGACAATATTCTATTGTTAATTTAATTGAGTATTACAATGAGAACTTTTCCAAATTGATCTTTAGGCGTAAAATGCAAACTGTCAATTGGTGAGTATGAGAAAGAGAGCTAGTATTTAGCGCACAAAATCACTAGACTATTGTGATTTGACAAAAATTAGTACTTTCAGGTTGTGTTTATGCGCCAAATGATAAATGAAAAAAAAAATTAATGAGCTATTTTTTGGTTAGTTCGATTCAGAGAAGGTACGAAGAATGTTTGTTGGTTTTAATATTGAAAACAAAATATAAAATGCACAAATTTATTTAAGTGATATAATTACATCAGACTGTCAAATCTGTGTGTTATATGTCAACTCTGTTTCAACATTACTCTAAACACTCAAATACAATAGATTGTGTGGAAGTTTTACTACCAAAACCAAAAATTGTCACGTGTAAACACATGTCACATCGTGTGGTTTCGGCATTTTATTTGACTAAGGAAACACATCCATATTTCTGAGATTGCTGAGACGTCAGAAACCTAAATTTGGCATAATAACAAAAATATGAAAAATTTGTCAAAGTATTTGATAGTGAAAACTTTTTTAACCTATATGTAGTTGCTCTAAGATCCAATTCGCGAAGTTTCCGGAAAAATGAGTTATTACAGAGATTGTGGGCAAAATTGTGGGAAATTAACACCATTTTTTTAAGAAAGCTTGCAATAAATTAAATGAATTGATAAAAGGGAAGCTGTCCCAATGACGTTTTTTTAGCGAGAAGACTGGCCACGTTCAGGAGATTCAATTTTTGAAATTTCATAAATGCCACAATTGGGATTTTATTTCAAAAATTTACCGTCAGTTGATCTTACTAAAAACTATATATTTTTTTTTGTGCTGCATAAGAAATGACAGCACCAAGAATTCATTTAAAGTTGAACTGTTGATAAATCCACAGCTAATAATTTCGACAAAATTCCCTTGACCTGAGTTGAGGAGGGTATTCCTTGACTAGAATTCCAGTTGCTTTCCAATAAATTTAATTCAAATGCAATTTTTTGACAGCTGGCCAATCAGAATTCAGAGATTAGAAACTCATATTTCTTGTCTTGTGAACGTCACCATTTTCACAGTTCATGGCGGCCATGTTGTTTTATTTTTTTATTCACCAGACACTAACGAAAAATCACCACAGCAATTTACTCATGCAAATTATACCTGATTAGGCTCTGGAGCATTCGGAAGCGGACCACATATCTTATGATGAACGGGTTTGTCTAAAAACAGTGTCAAAATTTGAACGAGGTCACATTTCAGAGATATTATACTTTGAGTAGTTCATCCCTGTCATGACAAAAAATTTTAATGGCCAGCTCATTCAAAATTTCACAAATCGTATTTATTACGGAAACCGTTATAATGCTAGGTCCTTTTGTTTTGATTGATTGATACTAAACAAATTCTAAATTTTAATTTATTTTCCACGAACCATAATTTAATCAAATTATCGTTTGCAATGAACTAAGAAATTGTTTCAGTTCTTCAGGATATCAGGATTGGAGGATTGTTACTTGCAAACTTTGAACGTTAAACGAACATCGCATTATAACATTTGCATAATGCAAATAATTTCTACGTTCATTTTCTGATCCATGACGATGGCCTTGGGATCCTTATTAGCATGTAAAGTCAAAGTGTGCGTTTCGTGTTGAGTTAATCAAATTTCCGGATCTATTTATGACGCTTTTCACGACAGAAACGCTCGCCGGTCGTCGCTCCGCCGTCATCGCAGTCATGATTCGACTAAAAGAAATGTGTCACACAGTAATTATCGTCAACGATAGTGATTTTATATGGTCGATTAGGTATGAAAAAGTTCCTTGTTTGTAATAAATTTCAAGCAAGATGACAAGCACTATGCCTCAGGATTGTATTAACATATGGGTTGCCTCAACTGCCTAGTACATGAGCTGAGACCGGAAAATGCGAATAAATCTTTTTTTAAAGACTTTCCACAGTAAATGTCAATTTAATTTTTTTATTAAATTTTCAACGAAGAAGATTGCGTAAAATGAATTCCAAAAAACTCGTAACAATATTTTCTACGGCGCCAGATATCGTGTGCCAACTGTCAAACTCACAATCCACAATATATTTCACATTCTACAAAGAAAGCAAATTATAAATTCATCGAATTTAACCTCAATCACTGATTTTACTTCCCTAATTATTATGCACTTTGCACACGAAAACAGACTTGTGGAAGGGGTCTTGATTATGTGGATTGTGAGTTTACGTTTGTCATTTAAATATCAATGTGGGAGATGAAAGTATTTGGTCGTTTGAATGGTCACGAACGACAATCTGATTGGTTACAACCGTCAAACTCTATTCGCGTTCCACATACCTTCCACACTTCAACGAATAAACTGTTCGCGGCCCATTAACTTAAAAATCAGATATTATAAATTATTAAACGTCATTTACGACGAATTAAGAAATACATCAATGTGAATGAAATTTCAAAATGAAAGAAATATTCGAATAATAAATTTGATAATTGCTATCTTGCCTTCTTAAATTTTCTATGTTAAAAAATAATTATATGCTTGAGTGAGTGATTTAGGATAACGGGTTATCTTCGAATTATTCTGACTGAATATGCGTCTGATGCGGGGCTCGTGTCAGAAATAAAAAAAAAACTAATCTTTGCACAAATTAAGTTCACGCGTCAAATAGTACTATCTGGATAATAACATACTGACGAAAACATTTGTTTTGATTCGTTATGATTATTTAGTCAACGACTATAATTATATTTTTATCATAATTCTATTTGTGCTTGTAAATCATTACGCAAAACAAAATTATGTTTGGTGGTTTGTACGAATTTTAGTCCAACTCGAGAACTTCAGAGCAAAAAAAAAATTCATTTAAAATTCGTAAAATTTCGAAGCTATAGGAGAATAAGAGATATGATACTTAAAATATCAGTTTTTGATTCACAAGGGGGTTTGTGGACCCTATACGATGTCCCCGGCTATATCTGCGGTATATCCTTATTCAAACGAGCAACATTCCTGCAACACGGACACGGTGTAGAACGACAACGAAATTCACGCTGCCCTAACTCACCACACCGAACGAAAGTGGTCAAATAGGAATTGACAAAATTCGGCGTATTTTGTATGTTCCATTAGCTGTTCCATCTAGCTGTCAAATCACAATACCATTGACGCCATTTGCATAAATTATGGAACGTTCACATTAACACATTACTTTTGACCCACCACACAATGTTTCTATGGTGAAAGAGGGTGAAAACACAAATTGCATTCTCTCGAAATTGCGATGTGTACAATTATACACAAAACTGATATCTGTCGGTATTCGCCTACGTCATATACACCAAATACGTCATATAGGCCAAATACACCAAAGGAACTTCGGAATATATTGTAAAATTTTGGCATAGTTCCGTGGGAATTTTTTACCACATCCCTAATACGGCTTCCTATTAAACTGAACCTAGCAACCTCAATACAAAATCTGGGTTCACTGATATTTCTATCGTAAATATTCTTTAAATTTTCCCATTTTTATTTCCATGTTGAGTCCGAAAAGATAAACAAACGAAACCACTTAGATATCATCCGATAAAAATAAAGAAATACTCTCACCATATAATGTATATGTACCTAGTAGAAGTTTCAAACTAAAGAACGAGAGAAAGCTTTACCTTCTTTAAACGATGTTTAGTTTTCTTCAAATATTGAATGTACAGGTTATTGGGAAGCTTAGTTCAAGAATTGCAAAACTAAATTCAAGTCAAACACTTAAAAACCAAGAGCATCTTCTAGTGGCATGGTAAACGTTTAAGTAAGCACTAACATCACCAGAACAAAATGGAAAACTTTTCCAATTTAATGTTGAAGTATCAAAAAGGAAATATCGTTTGGATTTCTTCAAGTATCGAATAACTATCTTTTTTTACGACGAGGCAAGATAACTTGGATAAGCTTTTTGTATTAAATTGTTTTTTTGTGTGATATTGATGCAAACTTCATCTCTCCATTTTCAAGAATTACTTGGCAATTTCGAATAATTTCACCACATTAAATGCGGATATGCGGGTATTATAAGAACACAAAAGGTGTGCAAGTCTAAACTCAAAGTTATTGGTGTATTTTAAGATTGTTATGTGTGTATTTTGTGAATTACAGGATAAGGTTTGATATTAAAATTGGATGACAAAATTATTGAAGTTGAGTTTTGAGGACGCAAATTTAAGGGAAGACGAAGAGCTATCTTGTTCTTCAGAAATCTTGGAGCGAGCGACTGAAATTGAGATTTGTGGCTTAAAAATAAATTTGTTCGCGCAGGGTCTAGGGACTTGCACTCTCATCCATTTATCATTTCAAGGCTGAAATTATATTTTTGGAGAATTTGTAATTTCTACAAGATGCATAGACCACTGGATAATCGAGCTTATATAATATTTTAGCTTCTATAAGGTTTCGGTAAGGTTTAATGGAAGCCAAAATTACTTACCGAAACTTTATCGTAGCTGAAATGTTATCCACAATTTTAAATGATGTTTCTCTGTGGGATTGCCAATTAATGATAATTCCATTCACAAAGAAGAGACCTCTATCTCCCCAAATAAGGCCCGCATATTATATTAGCTGATGAAGTAGCCGAAATCAATGTTGAAGTAAGCTATCTACCGATTAACTAGATGAATAGTATACTGTTGTGTATCAAACACAAGTGAATAGTGACTAGTGACTAGCGACCAGTGACTAGTGACTAGTGAGTAGTGACTAGTGACTAATGACTAGTGAGTAGTGAGTAGTGAGTAGTGAGTAGTGACTAGTGACTAGTGAGTAGTGACTAGTGACTAGTGACTATACTCTGTCCCAGAAAAATAGGCAGTACCCGTCTAATGGGAAGGCTTTTTAAAAAGCAGTAGCGTGCCATATTTAGGAACCATACTAAATTGAAAGAACTTCTCCATAAAAAGTGTTTGTCCGCCCCTAATCTATAAAATAATAATTGCATCTGGCGCAGACCCAACGTCCTACTCAGCGCTCATCTGAATTTGGAATTGTGAACTGAATTGCTTTTTCTGTGGCCTGTGGCTGCTGCTGCTATTCAACTCCATTAAATATTGATGTGCTTTCAGAGTTACCCGTGTCCATTTTGTAACTTGTTCGGTTTTTTTCCTTGGGTTTCTGTTGATGTGCTTTTGATTTGAGAGCTTTCATATTTGGGTCCATTTAAAATACAAACTACGAAAACCCTTCGAGAACTTTATTGAGCGACAGATTTATACAATTCACTGTAGTGAGAATGAGAGTCCAAAGTCCTATCTTGGCAACACTACCTATTTTTCTGGGACAGAGTATAGAGACTACTGACTAGTAACAAAATATGTTAAAAAAATGTTTGAATGAAATGTCAAGTTTAATCGAAATCTCGAATTCGATTCTTTTAACTTAACATATAGAGTACCTATAATGGAAGTAAAAAGCATTTTACCTAGTAATGAGAATTCATTGAGAATTTAAAGAAATAACGCATTTCGATGTCTCAAAACTACAAAATGGTGACATGTGAAAATTTGAGATTTGAAATCACGGTTATTTCGCTTTTTTTTTTTAAAACTTTGCACGCGCTTAAGGGATTATGAATACCTTTTATATGTTTTTCTTAACACAGCGCGGGCATCCGGTGGAAGAAGAGAAAGAAGGATAGGAAAGATGTGTGGCGCGATGTTTTGAGACTAGAGCTGGTTGTTGTCTCAGATTTATCTCCATGGATGGCGGCTGAACTAATGCGGAGAGAATTACCGTGTCTTATTTATTTATGTCCCTTATAATTCGCATTATTTTATTTATTTCGTTGTCATATTTTATGTGTATGCTAGTTTACTCAATCCCATGTTGTTAGTGTTATGCATAAACAGCATGTAATGAGCAAAGCAGCAACTAATTTTATGACAATTTTTAGAATTGTTTTTTAATGGAATATAAGAAGACATAGACAACGGCAGGAATCGAACCTGCAACCAAGAGGTTGACAGGCGAGCACACAGCTATCGCGCCACGACCACCCCCGTCAGAACATTGTATTAAAGATTATATCGACATACAACGTTTTAGTTGTTTTTTTTTTTAATTTGTCTCGAAAACTACTAGAACGATTTTGATAAAACCTCGTATATTCAATGTATAAATTAATTACAATATAATTAGTTGCAAGGTTTATCCCGAAAAAAATCCAGAACGTAAAAATGGGCTTTAAAATTATAAGCAATCACAAAATCTTACGACTTATAACGGCAAGGAGTCAGTCATTTCTTAAAGGAAAAGTCAACAGCAATCATTAAATATAATAAAAAGTCTTCTTCCAATTATATTTTTCCCAATTTGTGTGCTAATTCTGTATCCATTTAGCTCTAGGTTTGACTTATTTAGCTTACCTATTACAGGTAATCCAACCTTTCCTGAATATCATTGTGTGAGATGTGCTGTTTTTTTTTTGCGGTGGTATTTTATGATCGATTGATTAATTTTTTTTTTGTAATATACAACTTCGTGGCTTCAGCGCTTTTGCACCTCTCTCATCATCAATTCTAAATACCAAATGCGAAAATTCATTTAAAATTCATCCCATAAATCTGCATTTTTCATCAGGACCGATGACGACGACGAGAACAAAAAAATAAAATTATATGCTTCCGAATATTTCATCTAGTTTATCTTTTTACACCATCCAGAAATAAACCAGCTCGTAGTTTGGTAACTGGGACTGGGCTATAAACAAAGCGTTAACCTCCCTCCTACTGCTCTGTTTTTTCATTTTCCATTTTTATGTGGGAATGGGAAATATTCAAATTTACGAAATTGAGGAGAGGTGTTTTGTTTTGTTTGTACCTTCCGCTATATCCGGAAATCAGAAATAAAAAAGACAATATTTTTTTAAGCCCCCACCCAAGTACATATATGTAGATAGTATTGTTTACTTCAAATTATTTTCAATCTGCATATGAAAATGAATGAGAAAAAAAAACTTAAATAAAATTGTAAAACTATTCTGTTGGCGAAAATAAATAAGTTATAGCTGTTTGTATGATTTATGTTTATCTGGACAATTTTTTTTCTTCAATATACGAGTATGTAGTTTTGTTGATTTTATTTATAAAACATCAACGATAAGCTCGGAATAACAATTAAGAATTTACTATAATTTCCTAGTGGGATTTATTAAACATGAAAATTGTTTCATGGCAAAAGAATTACATTACACTTCGCTTAACTGCTCTCCTTTCATTAGTGTTTTTCTGACGAACTATATTTTAGATCTGTTTTCCAGAAATCTATGGTTACATTGACAGCCAGCATTATCTGATGAATCTAACAATATACTGGAGCATACTAATAAATTATTTGATTAAAGAGAAACGACTGCCCATATTTATATTATTATATAAATATTTTCGTACATTTCAGCAGCATCGTGTCAATATTTTGCCATATGTAAGAATTGGTGAGGAACTTTTTTCACACTAAACCAAAAATACGATTTTGGAGAAAAATCGGGTTTCGGCAAAAATCCACATCAAAAAATATACAAGTATTTTCTCCACAAATTTTGTATAAGCCACAAGTTTTCGATAACTACAATTCGGTTAAGCGGAATTTACTGTATATATAGATATTGCAACATGAATTAACATATCTCCATATTTTAATGCAAAATTATCTTCCACTGTGTTCCAGCCTCTGTTCTTTCATCGTAAAAGATTGAGCGCCATTGATAAAAATATGTGTTTTTAATCCATTCTGATTGACCATCAGTTCAAAAGAAATTTCTTTTGACGTTTGTCCTAATTTATTTTTATATTAATGACTATGCACATGAGGACGATAGATCGACGAAACAACACATATCCGCCCTTTCTACTTGCGATATAGATATCAAAGGGTAAATTTTGCATTTGCAAATAAAATGCACGACTGGATCGCACGAACTTGCTCTTATGTTCGATCACACCGTATGCAAAAGATTTCTATTAAAAATCGAAATATATGTTTAAAGTCGTTTTTTACAAATTTTTTATAGGTACACACAATTTCTTTAATTTATTTCTAAAAAAAAATGGTATGAGAATCTTAAATATTTAATAATATAAACTTAAAAACAAAAGATTAAATAAAAAATAATTAAAAATTCTGAAATAAATACTTAAACTAATTTGAGCGCAAAAAAGTACGCCATTTTATTTCTTGGATAAATTTGAATTCTTAAGAAAAAAAAATTTAAAATCTGTGGAGCGGTTTTTGAGAAAAATAGTTTTTTTTTTTTAAACTTTTTGAAAACATTTTTCAAAAAAAAAATCAAAAATGCCAATTCATAGGTATTGACCAAATACAAAAAAAAAACATTATTTAAAAATATTGGTACGCAGTATTAATTGGGCAACCTAAACCTATATATGTATGTGTGAATTTTCGAAAGAATCGGTTGATCCATTTATGAGATAGTCGAAAGTAAAAAAAATGGTCCTATGGTGAGCAAGTTTTTAGACATTTAAATTTTTTTTTTCAACCATATGATCGGTCCTACCTAAAAAGCTGCACTGATTTTTTAAAAATCAAAATCGTTAGAGCCGTTTCCGAGAAAAATAGGCTTTAATGTAACGGTTATATGGCCGTTATTTTTGAGCTAAAAAAATTCCAATTTCCCCTCTTAATTTATATACCAAGTTTGAAGCCATTCGGCCCACCCGTTTGGGCTGTAGGTGTCTATACATACATACCGACAGACTGACAGACGGACAGAATTTTTAGACTGTCTTTTTTCGTCTTCGCTATCATCGTAATGTCATGATTGATTGTTATCTCAAAACTTTTTTTTCGACGAATGCATAACTTGCCTTATAGTACAGTGAAAGCTCCCTTAGGCGGACAGCGACGGTCAGGACTCTGTTGTCCGTCTAAGGGAGCTGTCCGTCCAAGGGGAAAAAATGAAAAAAAAAACAATTAAAAATAGTTATGCATATAAGTAAATATTTGTATTGATAAAAATAACAAAAATTAAATTCCTTTAAGAAAAACAAAAAAAAAAGATTTTATTTCAATACACGAAAAAATTAAAAATTGTGTCACAAACATATAATATTTGCTCTACCACTTTCTTGTAAATTCACTTTTGATTTTTCAATGATGGAAAGCGTTTTCAATAATCATTGAAAAATCAAAAGCGAATTTACAAATTAAAATATTTTTTTTTACAGAAAATAATTTATATCTTGTTACCTTCATTTTGGTACCAAAACGACATCAGTTTTATTTGTTTAAGTACTCGTACTTCAGAATTGATAGTCAAAGTTTTCAATGATGAGTTTCAATGAAAGCCATAACTGACGCCTAACACGTACCAACAAAAAAATCCTCAGCCAATACACACAATGCAGATACATACATATCTGCACTCATCTAGAAAACCACAAAACGGACAAATATGGCATATGTCGGGTCACGTCAAATGTCTGGTCGGTTTGACAGCTACATAGACATTTTTTTACCCCCAAAGTATTACTTCAAAAAGTGGGTCCTTCAATTTCGTCTGTCTGTTTGTCTGTCTATCTGTACAACGATTTACAGCCAAAACGGCTGAAGCGATTTTCTTTAAACTTGGTATTTAAACGTTTTAGGTAATTGTCTCAAATAGAATTTTGAATCGTTTTTTAGGCCCAAAAATAATGGTACTTCCCATCCAATTTTGCTTCCGTCTGAATTATATCGAAAACGGTTCTAACGATTTTGATAAAAAGAAGTACATATGTGCACTACTTTCGGTATATAGTCTACTTCGACTTTCTCATAAACGGCTTCAAGGATTTCGATCAAGGTTTTTAAATAGGAGGTCCTTTGAGTTCTAAATATGTAATACTGCATACCAAAATTTTCAAAAAATATTTTTTTTTTGGATTTTGAAATATATTTTGTGTGCTTTACTTATAATGGTTATGATTTTGTTTTGTCATTTTTGTAGGTAAGATTTTTTCATAGGGGAAAACCCTAGGCTTGCATTGCCCAGGGCACTCTACATTAATCAACTATACGGCCCTGCTTTCAGCCGGCAATTAATGCCAAATTTCTACTAAATACAATACATTTTTTTCAGATCCAAAACCGTACAAATTATTAAGAGTAATGTTTGGAAACTTTTGAGCTTTAAATGCATTGTTTTCGGGATAGCAAACAAGGATCAAGGTTTTGCAAAAATCACATTTTTCACTAGGGTAGGGTGTAGGGTATATTTTTGTACAAAAAGGACATCTTCTTTCAATAGTATTGTCCATACACATGAGACATAGGAGTAGATATGTTTAGTGAGATACAGATCAAGTAGATGAGAACAATGTAATAGGCGTTTAAGAAGAATAAGAAGATTAGTAGCCACTTCCCTTTGATGTCTTTGAATTTCAGTTAATTATTATTGGTGATAATCAGGCTTTTATATTTTTTACAAATTAGTTTTGTTTTTGTTTAAGTTGACTGACTATATTTCAAGACAGTGCAAATGTTTATTTTGAAAAATTTGTTTTTAATTTTTTTGTTTAATAATATTCCACATGTTGATGGCTGCTTGTGGCTATAATCTCAAGAAAGGAAAAAACCCCACTTAGATAAATTGATGTTAGCACAGCTAGACAACACAAGAAAAAAAACACTGTTTCCATAATCCGAAGGTTAAATATTCTTTGATTATATGAATTATAGACTTAGTTTTAAGTATAGATTAGATATACTTAGTTTAAATAAAATTAAAAATAACAACTCAAACATTGACTTTATAAACAAAACATTAAGATTGTTGGGAAGCATTATAATATATGTATGTATATTTTATCTTACCTATACCTACCTAATATTTATGTTTTAAAAGAACACGGCGGCAGAACACAAACACTTAATAATTAGGTAACTCAATGTGTCTTACTCAAATAATTTTTTTTTTGGATTGTTTTTTGATGATAAGATTCGAAGCTATTTTTGATATCTATGAAGGCTTAATATACATGCTTAGTTGAATTTGTGTATGACTCTCTTTCTTACTTATGAGTTAGTATGTATGCATGTATATATACGACCTTGAGGTGAACCTCTTGGATAGAAACGACCTTGAGGTGATGTACCTCTTGTATAGAATCGTTTTTTTTTCTCTTTAAAATATTGGTACAAATACTGCGTTTCGAATAGAACAGTCACACTAGTTCAATATTATTTAAACAATTCGAAAACTTAGCCAAATTTCAAAACTAATTTTTTTTTATTATGGCTAAACATTTTTTATTAAAAAAAAATAACCAGGAAAATTTACCAAATAAAATATATCGTCAATAAAGATCTGAAATTTTAAATCTCATACACTGTCGGTGAATAAATTAGGTTCACCCTATCGGCAGCAATAATAAAAGAGCTTTTTTCTCTCCTAAAAGCACTTTTTAAAAGCTTTTGAGAATATACACTTTCATCTGCTCTTTTTTCATTCTATTAAGAATTAAAAATACTTAAAATCATTGTAACGGTAAGCTTTTGCAATACTCTTAAGAAGGGGCACGGCTTTTAAAAGCTTAAAAGCTTTTGAGAATATGCACTTTTACCTGCTCTTCTCCAACCTATTAAAAAGAAAGAGACAACCTTAAAATCATCGTAACGGTAAGCTTTGGCAATACTATTAAAAAGGGACACGGATTAAAAAGTGAGTTTTGGTTTAGAGTTTCATATGTCTCTGTTTATTTTTTAAATAAATTATCAAATATCTTTTTTGAGAGAAAATGAGACTTTCCAAGCATCTTAGTTCCGAATTGTACAACGGAAAACAAATTTAAGTGCTCGTGTAATATCGAAAATTCGGAAGATCACAGAAATTAGTAAGCAATTTCTTGAGAAAAATGGAAAATTACATAAAAGCCACAACACCTGCAGAAAAAAGTCAAATTATATCCTGTCAGCAACAAAAATATGATATTCAGCTCGAAGTGTTGCAAGCATTTCAACTGTTGAATAAGATTAATTTCAAATTCAAGACGCGCAAGAAACTCCAAAACGAAAGCCAGTTAAATCCTCAATGAAATATAAGAAGTTTGAAATTCTCCAGGCGCTTAATAACTCAAACGAACTAAGAGAGAATTTATGGTTATAAAGCGTGGCTTTTATGCTCCCCAGACCTTAATACTATTTATAACTTCTTCTTGATCATTTCTTTTAAATATTTGAGCAAAAGATCATTCCTTAAAGTTTTTTCTGCAAAGCTTTTTTGTAAAGCTTTTTTAAGAGAAAAGAGCTCTTATTTGCTCCTTACAGGTTGAAACAATTCTATTGACCGCCAGTGTATGCACATATCATAAGAGCAGATGTTTATTTAATAGAAGTAATTTTGCCTAATTCTCAAGAAAGATAGTTTTGTTGGTAGCGGGCGATCAGAAAACTGAAGCAGAGATAGTTCATACCTAATTAAGAGGAGATCCAAGCAAGCTGTTCAAATTTTGTTTGTCACAGAAAAGAGTAAATAATTTTACGAATGTGCTTTTACTCTTAAACCAGTCTCCAATTTATTAAAGATTTTGAGCAATTAAAGTCATGAGCCGTCTGTTGTTTCTTAAATAAAAACTCGAGACAGATTTTGAAGTACTGGTACTGGACTATCGAGTTCGTAAAAATTTATCAGAATCGATTTCCATTCTTTTTTTTATCCTTCAAAATAATCTTATCTTAATCTAAGAACTTCAGGGTTCGAATAGAATCCTGAACTTGAGAAACTCATAACTCCAACAACGGTCGACGTCATCCCATAGTTTTATTAGAGGCTTTATATACAAACCAAGAATCTTCTGACGCATTACAAAGCTCAATCTCTTCATACAACAATATTTGTTGTTCGTTAAATAAACAACATTTTGATATGGCATTGGTTCTGATAAAAAATTAAACACAACGACAAACAAAGTGATATAAATGCTTACGTACAAACTCATTTACAATTTGTATTTTTCTTAGCTAGACTCTTTGAACATTGTGTCTTTTTTTTTGTAGTTAAAGGTAAAAAGTCATGTTTTCAGAAGATACAATTTTTGGGAAATTAAGCTTTTGAAATTTTTGAGTTTGTACCTACGTCAATTAAAGTGCCATGCAACACTTGTTATTAAAACATCACACAATCACAAGAATATATCAAATTAAATCACATGACTCAAGAAATTTACTGCCTTAACGCATAGTATAGGAGGTAATGTTGTATTTGGATTTGATTAAAATCAATTATTTAAGTCGTATAATTATATGAAGTTTGAATTGTATATCATGTATAGTGAGCAGTCTGCAATTCAATCAGTGAGAAACGTCACAAATTATATCTAAAAATGCATGTTCTTTAACGTTTGTGGTTGTTAATTTGCTGAAGGAAATTATCCGATTTCTGTATTTCAGTGATTTCGGTTTTTGATTCACATTTGTGCTTCAAATTTCGATTTTGTGCTCACTTACAATTTTTTTTTTGTTAACAATGAAGTTAAAATGATTTAAACATTAACATCAAGATTAGTGATATCATTCAGAATAATGGTGGAATTTCCATCTTACAAATGGACGTGCTATAGCGTGTATAAGATAGCTATATGCACGGTATAGCTTGTATGACATGGCTATATGCAAGCTATAGAGCTTTTATATAATGGATATATGCAGACTACTTTTCTATAGCTTGTAAAAGATGGTTATATACAAGCTATAGCTTGTATTAGATGGATATATACAAGCTATATCTTGTATTAGATGGCTATACATAAGCTATTGATTTTTGCGTTTCAACTAACAACTTTGGCAGGCCTTATATACAATTTGTTTTGAAGAAAACATTTTTAATTTGCATAAGGAAGTCATATAGCTAGCTATAAGCTATAAGCAAGCTAAGGCCTGCGACATTCTGAAAATCGGACCTACTGCAAGCTAAATTATTAGTAGGGTAGTAAAGTTTGTTAGATAGATTGTTAGATTAGTATAGAAATAATTCTTACTAAAACCAACATAATCTGTTGGACTATAAGGTATATCTTTATTTTTTCAGACTGGCATTTTTATCAACATTTATCGCACGTACCTAACTGTGATTACCCACACACTGTCTACCCATTCTCGATGCGATTATATAGTCATAAACAACAACAGTGACTGATAAGCGATATGAACAATGTGTTGTCTGTCTTAGTGAACAATAAATATAATAAATGTCAAAATATTAAGCAACAAATTACTTACAACTTATCCCGCATGTTTGACAGCATTAAATGACGCACAAATGTCATATAAAGTTTCGGCTGCACGTAGGTATACGAGTACCTACGAATTTAATATTTCGACTTAATTCAACTACTGACAACTAGACTGACGTCAGCAGCACAAATTCAAATGCAACCACAGAGTACCCCCACCCCAATAAACATCAACTATAGTGGGTGTCATATTGGACATAGACGCAAATGAAAGTAAGTGCTATTTAGATATTAAGTGATGATGATGAAGCATAAGCATCACATACAGTACAAATTAATCTTATCGGAAGAGCCAAGAGGCTTAGGTGGTTCTGGTGCTGTAGAAAAACGCACATTTCGAAAACCCCATTATCAGTAGCCAGTAGGTAATCGGTACTCAGTAAACTTCTGGCCTGGAAATACCTACTCAGTGTTTACAGTATAACAATACCTGCTCTGACGTTAGTAGGTATAATGATAACCGAAGAAAAACAATAAAAAAAAAACAACAAATAAACAAAACTGTGTCTCACAATCAGCGCGCAAACCATAAAAGAAATAACACTCTGAAAGTCTGATTCGCCGCCATATCATACTAATACCACTACCAGTAAACAAACAAATAAATGGACGGGAACCAGAGAACCAAATGCTAGTTGCCGTCTAGATGTTGAAACGTCCACATCGTAAATGTACTACATAGTTAATTCGCCTCACTTAAAAATTCGTCTGACATTTCCGGCTTATAATCAGACTTTCTTGAGTGGAGAAACTTTAACGTGATTAGGGAAAACCCTTGCGACAGGATTGGATTATATCAAAAGAGTTTTTTATATTCAGCTTGACTCCCAGATTTATCAAAATGTATACAAAAATCGAACAATGCAACAAGCAACAAAGCACAAACATGGAATATAGTGAAACTCTGTCAAAAGATCTTGAAAGTAAGCTTATTTTGAAGAGGAATCAAAATGATCAGGAACTGATGTCGCCAGCGGAGGAAGAAATCATGAGGTGTCTACGCACTTCAAAAGCTAGAATGGAAAGAGTAGGAAGCTTTGATTCCGCCATTGG
Source organism: Philhelius pedissequus (assembly GCA_910595825.1). Classification (NCBI taxonomy): domain Eukaryota; kingdom Metazoa; phylum Arthropoda; class Insecta; order Diptera; family Syrphidae; genus Philhelius; species Philhelius pedissequus. Next base: position 242,167,614 of record OU343161.1, on the reverse strand, counting down.
ACTTGAAGGTGACGCCGTGGAACCACAACAAACCTTAACCAAGGGTCGTCGTTTGACACTCACTATTACGGATCTGCCGTTACGTCCTGCTCTATTGCCAATTGCCGAACCAAACAATATTTTAGAATCGCCCACTACGGAAGTGCACATCAACCAACTAACAGTTGCAGCAGTTTCCAGTAGATTATTGCTGGAGGAAAATGTTGTCGAAATTCCTGAGGATCGTTTTGTATCCAGTTCACGGCGACAATCGGCTCAGAGTTGCCTGAGTGACTATCAAACTAGTGAATTTGGCGGAGTTCGTTTTGTACGAACGCCTTCTGTAGTGGTTTCTGATTATTCTGATGATAACACTATGTGTGGCCTCACACAAGAAGAAATCGACTATTTCCGGGCACAGAGATTACGCCGTCGTTTCTCTATGGACACATCTGGCAGTAAGAAGGATGAAAGTACTTCGGATGTAAGTGCCTCATCATCGTGCAGCAATCTTTATTATTGCGAATCGAAAATTAATCCATTAGATAAGGCTGATTGCTATGTTTCTAAAAGTCCAACATCTATCGATAACAAGATTCCCGAAAGCTCCACCTATTAGATATCTATAACTACAATCATTCACATTTTTTTAGTATCAATATTAAAACCACCGGGCAAATGTATTTAAAAGAGTACATCAATTAATGTACATACGTATATGGTTAGCAATAATTATTTTGATAATATAAAATTCAAGTCGATTAAAAAAACAATAAATCCAATCGTAAATTTCCGCAATAAAAAAAAACAACAACAACCAAATGAACTTGCATACCTAGGTTAGTTAGGAGTATTGTATTAAGAAAATAATATCCAACTGTCGGTTTTAATAAAATTAGTGATCTTTCTCGTTAAGTATTAAACTATTCCCTAAGTTTAAATGATAATTAATAAAATTATTTGTTAAAATTAATTTTGTATTTTTTTTTGTTCAAATCGCTAAAATAATCATTATCACGAAACAAATTTCTTCATTCGAAAATATTAGCCTATTATTGATCTAGATTTATTTTTAAATCTAATCGATTGAGGTCGAAAGATAAGTCTTCTAAAAATGGCATTTTTTTTTAATTCCCTCCCTTTAAATGTTTTGAAACAATTTTGTGGGTTGGTTACTTTAAAAAATTGTTCTAAGCACTTTAACTGCTAAATACTTTTCAGTTCATCGAATTGGTTTTCAGCTTTTAGATTCCTCTGGAAGCTCGATTTTCTGATAAGAGGCAACTTCCTCAATTTTAGAGAATATGGACAAAATTGACATTTATGTCAAAATGTCGTTTTCGACAATAATAAATATCATTATATTGCTCATGCAAATCGGACTGCGAATTTGATAAAACTTTGTCATTTGCAGTTCGGGTGCATTTTCGATGTCGAAATTAGTAAAATTTGACAGGAAATGCAGCAAGTTGTTATTCGCTTCCAATTTTATGACAACACCATAATGTTCAGTGCGGCGAAAAAGAAATATTAATAGTGTTTTATTGTAGGTTGCTATAGGTTGCTTCAATTTTAGATGTGGTTTAACGAATGCTAAATATGACGAATTTCCAATAAATCGAATAAATTTGTTTCCCATTAATGGTTCTATATAAGGAATTGTAGGTATAACGAATATCTAGCAAATTCCTGTCCTGTAGGCGACAGTTAACTGGGATATTATCAGTTTTTGTATGTATCCTTACTTCTTCTAGTAACAACAACTACTGTTGAGTGTATCTTTTTTTTGTTATTTCCTCTGGTTATGATCAGTTATCCTTGCATGTGCATTCATTCATATATGTAGATGTAATCTTAAAGTAAAATTAATTGTTTCAGTGTATTGGTTTTTTTTAGGCTATGTTTGCATTCCTTTCATTTCGCAAAGTATTTCTAGTAATCGGTTGTGTTTGCCGTTTGTTAAAAAATAAAGTAAAATGTCCGGTAACCGTAATCGTTTTTCTTGGGCGATAAAGTGAAAACTATAAAAGAGTCAAAAAGGAGTGCCATTAAGGCAGTTTTTCTTAAAATATGTATTACCAAAGTCTTCGATTTGTAGGTACCATCAAGAAAAATGAAAACAAAAATTATGAAGACATTGGATATTTCTAGAAATGTTTCCAAATCGAGACTTTTCCTACGAGGACAGGTGAATTTCCAAAAATGGCACTTTTATCTGGTTTCTCAAGAACCAAATAGCAACATTCCAGTGATCACTATAATTCCAAAACTAACGGGTCCGCCATCTAACTTTTTATTTTCAACTAGTGCTTATTTCGTGAATGGTAATACCTAGCTCATGTATGATTTGACAGATAATTAGCTTTATCCTTCCGCTGAACGAATATGGTTGCGTATACGCTTGAACAACGCTCGCTAAGTGGGTTAGCGATCGACTTAGAGAAGATGGTGATTTTGCCAAAAAAATCATCTTTTCATTTGAAGCTCATTTTGATCTTGGCGGGTATGTAACAAGCAAAATTGTCGCATTTGGGGCACAGAAAACCCGCACGCATACATTGAAAAGCCGATACACCCAAAACGAGTCACTGTTTGGTGCGGATTTTGGTCCAGAAGCGTAATTCGAAAATGAGGAAGGAGTGGCCGTTACATGGCGTTCGTTATCGGGCCATGTTGAACGAATTTTTGTTCACAAAAATTGAAGAGGAGGATATTGGCAATAGATCCGAAGCTGCACTCGACGTTTTGCGCCCATTTTCAAAAAAAAAAAGAAGTTATTTGGCGAACCCTATAAAAGCCCAAGAATTTCATAGAAAATGTAATGGTTGGCTACCAAAGTTAAAAAAAAACCTTTTGGAATCCGACTTCTTAAGCAATCAGATGAAAAATTGTCTTTATAAGTGGAGCTGGGCCCATGTTCCTTAACTCAGGTGATAACTTTTCCTCACTTAACGCCTCTGAAAAAATGGGTTTCTATAAGTTCAGATGATACCTTAACTTTTTAATTTGTTTGGCTGGGATTTTCCAATGGAAGGCGATAAATTGAAAAGTCATTTTGGCATCTTAACAACAAAACAAACATTTTTGTCTTGTTTCTCGACTATTTTTATCGATGGGAAAGTTACAGAATATGGGCCCTGGTTGGGCCGTTTAGAAAACAATTAGCAGCCGTAATAAGCGAGAATCAGTTATCTAAGGAAGCGATATTCAAGGCTGATGAATTGGGACTTTATTGCAAAATGCTGCCTGATAAAACGTTTTTCGATTCAGACGAAATAAGGGCACCATAGCGAAAGTTGTCAAAAGAAAGATTGATATTTTTGGCATGTTGCTTCGGGCACAAACAAAATAACCGTTGGCCTTTAATTGGATAGATACCGGTGGATTACTCACACTATAAAAGTGCATGGATGAACGTCCAGATTTTTAAAGACTGGTTTTTCATAGGTTAAGTTTTCTATAAAAATATGTAAATGTTTGTTTCTTGGTATAGGAATTTTTGTACCGAGTCATCCACCTGCCAGAAAAAAAAACTGATGAAGGGAACATATGGGTAATGTTTACTCCACCGAACGTTAATACTTTCCAAACGTCCAAACGATGGACCAGAATGATATTCGGCTAGTTAAGTTGCATTATAAAAACAGTTTGCTTACAAAAATTGTAGCTAATTGTTCAGAAAACATTATGGATTCCTTAAAAGAATTCGAGGTACTCGTACATACATGACGCGGTTTCTTTAATTGCCTGGCTTGGCAGAAAATATCAACAGAAACATTTAAAAAAAAGCGCTGGAGGAATATTTTAAGGAACAACAAAGATTTTGATGCAGAAGATAAAATCCTGTTCGCAGTATTATAATGAATCAGGATGAAGTTTTATGTTTAAGACAAATACTCTGTTTTTCAAAAAAGCTTTGAGGGGACCAAAAGCCAAACTAATATTAAAGACATCTTTTCCAAATCATAATTGCTTTGCTTACCAAAAACTTACTATTTAATTTTTATTTTCTTATAAATAAGACGATCGATATAACGCATTATATAAATTCCTTATACTGGACGTCCACTGTATTATAATGTGGATTACTAACTTATTTATCGACACACGATTGCTGGCTTATTTATTGTGGTTTGTCATGGGAGTTTTGTCCGCCCTGTATAGCAACCTACAACTTAAACACGACTATTAAACTGAAAACAATTTTACTAGGATTCTATAATCAGATCGCTTAACTTGAGCATTTTGCGTAGTGGCAATAAGCTTTTTCTGAAGAGACATAAAAGTAGGGACAATTGCACATCTACTATCCAGTGACGTACCTATTTTAAAGAACTCACTTTATAATCAATTTACTGTGCAACACAATGTTTATCTTTTTCTTGGGATTATACTGAATAAATTATGATCCAGTGGGGAATTTCTCTATCAGATCCGGTGTGCGAGATATTCGAACCTAACAATGCAAAATATCAGTTTATTGAGTATTTTTTTTTTGTAATTTCTAATTGTGCGCGAAGGGGCTATAAACATGAACACTTTTAAAGTGATTAGAAGGTTGTTTATCTCATAGGCAGAGAACCTTAGAAAGTAAGCTAGGATTTGACTGCAGACATTTTCCCTAGCACTTTATGGTATGACGCACAACTCGAACAAAATCGATTACAACTTAACTATCATTTCAGCTTCGATATGGTTTTAGTTAGTCGTTAATTTTAGTTTAGATGGACCTGGTGGTTTCAGATTAATACTCTACAATGTTTATGCTACTACACCGAATTATTTTTAATAGTTTAGTCAAAGGGTTCGGGAGTGCCCAGACAAGTTCTAGCACTACGCCCTTTTTACAGGATCAAACTCAGGCGATTTTCGACCACTCTGTAACTTCAGTACGAATAATGTTAGAAGCTTCAACCTCTTAGCATTTGCTAAGCTCTCAGGTTTTAGGCAATTCCCAAAATTAAAATTCTTTAGCATTAGTGGTTGCCGACATATAAGACTGCAAAAATCGCAAGAACCGTAACTGACTGACTGACTGACAGACTCACTGACAGATCATCAAAATTATGGAGCACTTCCCAACATCGTAGTATCTTGTAATTTCGCACAAGCATATACAAAGAAAAAATCGGAGATTTATGATTGTCCATTCAGGGGGCGTGTTACCCGCCCATTTTTATAGAATTGATATAAATTATTTCGAGCACTTCTGATTGTCGTGGAATAATGAAATTTTTAACACAGAGGTAGGACTTAAGGTGCAAGAAAAGGCAAATTTTTACAATTTGAGATTTTTCATTTCTGAGGCGTGGTATCCGCCCATCTACATAGAATTGGTATAAATTATTTGGAGCACTTCTGATTGTCGTAGAATAATGGATTTTGGTAGAGCGGTAGGGCTTAGAGTTTAGAAAAAAGCAAAATTTTAAATTTGATCATTAGCATTCAGGGGCGTGGCATCCGCCCATTTTCTCAGAGTTGTTATTAATTATATAGATCACTTGGAATTGTTGCAGAATAATAAGATTTTGTAGAATGATAAGACTTGGCACGCAAACAAAGGGAAAATTAAAAATTTGAGATTTTACATTCTAGTGATTGGCGTGGCAAGCAGCCATTTTCACACAATTAATATTAAATATATTGACATTGAGAGCACTTCCGATTGGTGCACGATTATGAAATTTGGTAGAGCAGCGGTCAGCTTTCAGGTGTATACAACGAAAAAGTTGAAATTATGAAATTTTTCATACACAGCGGCAGAAAACATGCCAACTAAATCAACACAATCAAAGTAATAATTAAATAACAAATTTCTCTGATAATTTTGAGGTTCTTCCATATTACTCTACTAAAAAAATATTTGAAATTAATAAACTTAGAACTTTGCGGACTTTTAAATCTCACTACTTTTCACGGCTGACTTGTTACGTAAATGTTTTATAACATTTATAGTTTTTTGGTGTGATACTAATTTACAACTTAAAAATTACTGAAATTCCTCAATAATGCTGATTCGGTTTAGTGGGACATTACTGTTTTGTACTAATGGATTTATCGCAATTTCACAAAATCAACTTCTTTGATTGGGTTTCGCTGTCCATGTTATTCTTTTTTTCTGTTCACTAATCTTTTTGCACGCAAGTAAACCACATACGTTTTTTTTTTTTTTTATTAGCGTTACATTTTTCGATTTTATTATTTCTTGTATTGACTGACCATCAGGTAAGTAAGGCGTGTCAAACTAGTTTTGTTTCTTTTATTTTTATATGTACATATATCTCTACACAGATTAATTATTGGTTGGGTATAAGTACCTAGCTATAGGCATTATGAATTCTTCAGCCCTTATGGATCTTTCAGTTAGAAGTCCTTTCAATCTTGTAAAAAAAAAAGTCGTTAAAAACTTGATTTGCAGATTTACAATAAATTTACAATAAATTAAATGTAGATAGTATTACCTACTCGTAATGTTGAAAAGCAAGGTAAGGCAGAGGCAGAAGACGACACGAAGCGATGAAGAATCATGTTTGGCATCGCTATTTATCATCTCTAGATCTCTCTTAACGGTTTTCCGTGTGTCTCCCTACCATTACGATCGGCTGCAGGCTGGAATGCCTGCAGAAACATATTAATCATTCTTTTATTTGATTTGAGACCACATTTGCACTGTATACCTACACCGATCGTCTGGTCCGTCCGTCTGTCTGTTCGTTTTTTTTTTGTTTGTTTGTTTGTCCCGTCGCGGTCGAGTCGTCTGTCCGTTCGTCGTTTCCCCAATGGCGATTTCGTATATAGATATGCATTATTTGAATTGAACAACATCAGAAGAAGGAAACCAAAAGCTAATCTGGACCTACTTACAACACTTTATACGAGTACCTTACCTACTACAGTCTACAATAGTTGTATCTAGTAGATATTTTAAAATTCACCCCGAAACGGAGATATTCACCTCAATCTCAGCTTCGACGCTCCACGATGACGCTCATGCACACCTGAACAAGAATCGGTATCGGATTGGGAATCCAAATCCAAGGAGAAGATACTTTACTTCATTACTGTTACTGATGTGCGTATAAATCCTATACAACCGTACATACCAGTAGTATTATTACCCATTGGAATAATACTTCTAATTTAGTTTAAATCGTAGTTTTGCAACGTTGGCAACGAGGCAATACAATTCAGAGAGCAAATTCATCAGTACTGAATCAATACAAAAAAAAACAAAAAATTTAATTGAAAATTAAAGCAAAAAAAAAGCTTTAAATCAGCTGAATATTTGCTTTGAATAGAGAAGTTTAATTGATTCGTTTTCGTATTAAAAAAAAAATTATTTACTACTTCAATCGTTTTGCTTGGAACAAAGCGTCAGTTGTGTGTGCATTGTAATAGTGCGCAAATAATGCGCAGAGTTTTGTGAAAGTATAAATTGAAAGAAAAACCGTTCCAGATTTATTGCAGTTGCGGGATAAAGAGTTGACAAAATAGCACCAACCTGTTAAATGCTAAAAAAGAGTGTTTGAGTAAGTACAAAAAAATCAATCCATTTTTTTTAATAAGTTGTAAATTTTTCTGTTGTAAAAAAAAAAAGAATTAATTAAACCAAAGTAAAAAGTAAAAGGTATTTTTAATGAAGTGTCAATAGTGGATGGAATTTGGTGGAATTTGAAAGTCTTGGGTGGTTCTTTGATATGAGATCAAATTCGACACGTTTTATTTGTTTGCTAGCGATTCTGTAAGCCGTTAAAAATAATTTATTTAAAAACTATTATCTGTTTTTTTTTTCAATTTTCTAAAATCTATAAATTTTAAATAGGGTACCTATTCCTTGTTAAGGTACTTCATTAATCGGCAATTAGTTGGTAGGAAAGTGATTGATTTTTAAAGTTCTTTCTATAGGAATTTCATTTCGAAGATTATGTGCTTTAAGAGAATAGGAACAAAGCAAACCCAACACTTGTGAGTGATCAAATACTCTTTAACGCGCTCTTCTTTATACTGTGATGTATAGTCGTCGATGCACAAATCATTTCTAGTCAAAAGCGCTGCTCCTTTTATATATAAAAAAAATAATGTTAATTATTTAATCATGAACAGAATAATAATATTAATTAAACGAAACAGAATATTATTTTTGCCTGCTTGTTATGGTTAAAGAGTGTCGATATAATTTATACAACCGAGTGCTATTCATTATTAAGTACCCATTCCCAGCCTTACAATAGGCGCGTTTTGTTGGGTAATCTATTGGCAGCACAGCAGGATTTTTTTTAAATATTTTAAGTTGCTATATAAAATATAACCGACCGATATAACCTTTCTTCAGGTTAAAGGCATATAAGAAAACTAAAACTTGAATACAAAAATCCAAATAAAATGGAATATTATATGAAGCAGTAAGCAATAACAAAAATTAAAATTTTCTACATGTGTGTGTTCCTAAATGTTGATTTTAAAATTATTTTATGTTTTTGACATTTTTTATTCCATAAATCAGATGATGTTGCTTCAGTGCAGGGGTATGTTCGCATAGTGCTTCTTTGCAAATATGTTCGTATTCGTTGTTTAAGGAGCGAATCGGAATCCCGCTTTTCGAAAATACCGAAAAAAAGTTTTAAGATCCCGTCTTCTAAAATACCACTTTTTTAAAATCCCGATTTTTAAAATCTCGCTTATTCAAAATCCCGATCTATTATAATCTGACTTTTTAAAAACCTCCTTTAATCCAGCTTAGCCCATTTTGTATTTTGATAAATGTTGCACAAAAAACTTGACGCCAGCCCAAATCCTATATTGGACCAAGCAGGGGGTTTGCCTTACACACGCCGTCCTTTCTCGATCTTGTGTTGATTCCAGAAACGGGATTATAAGAGGCGGGATTTTAAAAAGCGGGATTTCAAAAAAAAAACGGGATTATAAAAAGCGGGATATCGAACCAGCCCTTTTTTTAACTACATATTAGGTATTTTGTAATCTTCATGTACATACGGGTCAAAAAGATCTAGTTGGAGTATACTGCCACACTTTTGACTATTTACACGACCAAAAAAATAATGCCAAGAATATGACAGTAATACCGCCAATTTGGCAGCCATAAGTTCATAAATTCGGCATTAGTAATACGAATTTTGTAATTGGAGTGAATATAAGTGTTCTAAGTAGTTCTCAAAACCATTTTTAATTCTAACACAATTTACTAAAGGCCATTTTTAAAAATGTGGTTCAAATGTTTGATCGGTGGTTTAGAAATTGTAACCTGACTTCGACGGATTAATAGAGGTTTAACCTTATCTAATAAATGATTGAACGTGGTCATTGCCGGAAAGCAGTACTCTACGAACAAAGACTTCGAGATGCATGAAAGTCATCGGAATTACCAACTAAACAACATAAGTCGTGTTCTCGTGACAATCAAATACAGCAAAGTAAAACATTTTCAAGAAAACGATCCACACTCCAACTTAATTTTATTTATTTTAATATGGAGGGATTTTCACATCTCTATGATTGATGAATAAATTTTTATTGGGAATAACATACAATTAATTGCTTAAGAATAACTTTTTTAAGACCTTTTATAAATATTGCCCAATGTGGGCAGGGAGACTTCTTCATCGTCATTCCGCACAGGTGAACGACTTTGGCAAGGATCCCGAAAAAGGACGCATGATTCTGTGAGAGGTGGGGTGCAAGTTTTAAGTATATTTTTAATAATAAATAAATTAATAAAAGTGTTAACATTTAATCAATGCGACGGTTTATTTGACAAGCCTAATTGGGACCGATTACATTGTTGACAAACGTTTGTAAAGTATTAGGCAAGGAAGTCGACAAAAATTTTAAATACTACTTTAGGAGACTTAATCTGTTTTCAGAGTTTAGATCATAAGGGTTTCCTTTCTGGCACTCTACACTAAATTTCAAAAAAAGTGGAGACTTCTTTAAATAATTTATTATACAATTTAAAAAAATCGGTCTTCTAACTGCGTACCACAGTACTGTTTTTTGAACTTTTCATAGATTGTGGGAAGCATTTTTGGATTACTTAAACTACACAAGTATATGTAGTTCGAAATGGCGTTTTTACTTTTCAATGGATAATTCGTACAATTTCGAAATAGCAGCTTGAAAAAAAAAATAATTTAACTCTTCTTGATCATATGTTTGTTTGTTATGATTTGACAAAAAGTATGTACTTCAGGTATTTTTTTTTAATTGTGTAAATAGTAAAATCTTGTGACTTCGTCAACAATGAGGCTGCTTCTCCTCCTAACCCTCTCTCTGGTTACGTCACTGCTGTGGTAGAGTTAAATCTATATGTAGCAAAATGCTGGGTTAATTTTAATTGTATCATTTGTTCCGTACATAATAAATGTCTTATGAACTCTTCCAAATCACGTTAATGTGTTTCTTCACCTCTTATGTACATGTTTATGTATGATTGTCTTAATAATTAAAAAAGGCATTCAGCAAAAAATTAAATCGAGAAAAACTCTGTATGAAAGAAATGTAGGTTAACATAATAATAGATAAAACTGGAAATACATAGATCTACATACATACATATAGGTAAGAATACCTTACGAATTTTACAAGTGTAGAATTTAAGCATTTCTGAATTTTATATTGAGTGAATTAACAAGTAAATAACAGTGGCGTGGCGGCAATATATCCCGAATCCTACCGAGTTACCTTTCAAAATACTGCCTTTCAACAACTTTTATCAAAAATAACGACCAGCAGGAAGCGCGATATTCTACCCACCAACTCCAGCAGTCGTCAATTCTGCCTATTGTTCTTTCTACGCACAAACACACAACTGTCATTGTCTATCTCCAATTGACGGATGCAAAAATGCGAAAACAAAGATGTCGTTTGAATTCCTGGACAAATAAGAATATATAAAAAAAATCAAAAATTCTTGGATCGGTTTTTTTAAAAAAATAATTTCTTATGTATGTATAAAATTTTAAAAATATTTTTAGAAAAAAAATTGAAATGCCGTTTTGAAGCCATCATTTATAAATATATAAAATTTTAGTTTCAAAAAAATTTAGTATCTGGTTTTTGAAAAATCGATTTTTCAAAAATAAATTTGTACCTATATAACGCAAGTAAAAATTATACTCACCACGGATATTTTTGTCGTGCAAAACAATGTGTGGTGTTACTAACACTAAATATAAAATTTCTACATGAGGTATGTTTTGGAAATACTGAAACAGAACTGTCACTCACCGGCGTTTTTGTTACCAAGAAATAATATAAAATTTTCTTTTTCACCACAGTTGTTTCTAGGAAAGGAGAACCCAAAATATGTGGGCTGGGAATATATGGTTTTTCGAGAGACTAACATCTGTGGTGAAAATGAAAATGAAAAAAGTTATTTTTGTATTTGTCATTTTGGCTCAAGTCAAGAGGCCCATTGTTTTGCACGAAAAATGATTCGTGGTGAGAAATTCACATTATGTGGTGAGTAATAAAAAATGTTAACTTCAAACATTTGTTTTGCGTAAAACTTACTTACATAATGTAATTTTTTCGGCTAGGAACTGTAGACTAGGTTTTATTAAAAAACTCACTGACTAGAATAATTTGTTTTCCCCTAAAATTCATATTATGTTCATATACTCGTATACCTGGGACTCAACTCATATACTTTATTATGTAGAAAAAGTGAACCCGAGCACTCATTTTTACAGAGTTTTCTCTCTCACCTTTATACGAGTACCTACTTGAATTTTATAAAGTTAATATCGGGTAATAAACTCAGCTAATTTTGTCAATTATGTTTTTGTAAAAAAAAAACACATCAATTTTCATTCAAGTACATTGTTCATTTGTTTTTAATTCATGCTACTCATTTAATTTAACCAACTACTACAACCGTATAGGTACATCTATTAAAAATGTATGATCTCACTAAAGCTAGAATTACACGCTCAACGCGTTTACTCTCTGACGTAAATATGATGTGTCACAATTTGTCCTAATTGGACCACGTCATGTGAATGTATCCAAGAACCGACAGTACAAATATTTAAACCGTGGTTCAGTCTAGATATTCGATGTTTATCAACAAAATTGATGTTTGTATTATATTTATCAAAGATCGTTTTTTTTTTTTGATAAATTTTGTAGTTAAGATCTATTGTGAATTGTTCTATTGATAAACTTGGTATTGTTGTTTCCCAAGCTGACAATAGCTCTTTTTTGTTCACAGTGGGTAAAAACTTTATCAATTTATGTTCATAATAACGAATATTGAATTGATTGACAAACCTTCTCAGTCGTTAACTCGTTTCCAAAAATCGTTGACTTTTGGCAACCATTTCTCATTTCAATTTGACAGAGAAGAAATAGCAACTGTATTTAAAATAATAGTAGATACGTCTTTATAATTGTTGTTGAGAAAAAGTGATTTACACAAGATAGAAAAATCTATACAAAAGATAATTATATCTTTTATGTATGTAAGTCTTCGCCGAAATTGGGTTAATGACGTTTATTTCTGTGAAATGTGTTTACACAAAAATTCAAATTCATAATCTTTACTTTTAAATCAAACGGAAGAATTCGATGACTAATATCGTTAAGATAATAGGTATATATCTCGAAAAAATGATGCTGAGGTGAATGAATGCGTCAGTGAAAAAAAAACTGACGTTATCTAAAAACAAACCTAAATTCGTACGTGACGGTTGCTAAATAAAGATAATACATTCTTTTGGAAAAGACAAAAATTAAGGTTAACCGAATTGCACCAAATAGGAAAATATTCATTTGCTGTCGAAATAGCAATTTCCACTAAGATGTTAAAGCTAAGTCTCTACTAAAAGTGAAAACCAATTTCAAATTAACTTAGGCTAAAATTTTTGGAAGAATAACTAAATTAAAATTGTTAATTGGATCCTTAGAACTGATAAAAATAATGGCGCAAAATTATAAACGATTTAGTAATAGGTTAAATCATTTTTAGTATGATACTAGGCTAAAAAGGGGATTTTGCTAATTTTAAACCAGTTTAGTATCGTATTATTTTCTTAACATTTTACTAAAGTTAAAATCACAAAATGGCTACTTTATTTTTTTAGTATCGTATTTTTTAATCCATATGCCACTTTGACATTTACAAAACGTCAAAAAGTTATGTTCGCTTACTTTATTGCACTATTTTAGGTCTGTTTAGTTGTAGTTTATTAAGGTAATAGATTTAGTATGGTGCTAGTTAAAAAATGTATACAATTAGGAAAATATTAGTAAAGTGCTTTAGTATTAGTAAACTGTTAAGTAGTATCATGCTAAGGCCTTAACATCAGGCTGTTTAAAATTTTGCGCTAATAATTTTAAAAGGTTTCCATAAATAACTTGATTCTCTGCACTTTCCTGGTATATATAATCTGAAGTTTTACCCTGAAGCCTAGTACCCTGCTGTGGTGAAACGAAAATTGTCGGTGGTCTCCACTAGGAGAGCCAATAAATGCTAATGAAAACATGAGCGAACAAATTCAAGAAGAAAAACAAGGCCAATCAAAAAAAAAAATCACAAATAAACAAGGAAACAAGAAGAAAAACACGACTAAAAACTGATATGTAATTTTCCGCACACAATTTATTGCTCTGGGTAATTAATTGTCTGCGAAAAGTGAGTAGAGACTTTTTAAATTTCGTCATGGAACAGCGTACCTACTGCAGAACGAAAATTTTCGTTTATGATTTCGGTCTGTCAACTTTGTGTGGGATTTTTCGTTTCGCATCAGCAGCGGACTAGGCTTAGGCTCCACTTCAAATAAATGATTACAAGAAATGTATCATGTAGTCAATATTCCTTGTGGAGGCCCCTTATGCCTGGATGTTTTTTTTTTGTTTTGATTTTCAGACAAAAATGTCTGTATTTATTTCTTGTATTCTAGTCCGCACGGTTTAAACATTTGAAATGGAAAAAATTAATCCATACATGTTTCTTTCACAGTTAGTTGAGGGGGGTCATTAGTAGTCTAAATTTCTGTTTTCGGGAAAATCGCGCAGGGGCTTCAGCGGCCATTTTGAATTTAATGAACATATTATTTTGGCCAATAACTTCGCCGTTTTTGATTTCTGACAAAAATAATTAAGGCAAGACTTGTAGGAAATTAAATTTTCTACAACTTTAGTCTTCATATTTTTTTCCAAAAAAGTAACAGTTCGCGAGATAAATGAGAATCTGTTTTGGGGCTTGTGACCCCCTTCTGGAATCATGAAAATATTAATTCCTACAATTGTCTCTTACATAGTTTGTTGGTAGGATCATTATAAGTCGAAATTTTGATTTTCGGGAAAATACTGCTAGAGCCTTAGTCGCCATTTTGAATTTAATGAAGAATTGGCTATATTTGTTTCTTCATATTAAACCCTTTTCCGCACCACCGACCGTGGACGTTGTTGACATGGTTTTCCCTGTGGGCCAATTCTTCATTAAATTAAAAATGGCGACCAAAGCTCCAGCTTTCCCGAAAATCGATATTTAGACTACTAAAGAAAAATAAATTCAAAAACAAGCAGGGATTTGTAATAAATCAATTATCAAAAAATATCGCTGTTCATTGCTAACTGGTAATTTTTCGCGCCTAAATGAAATGCATTTCAAACCCTTTAAAATATTTTTAAAAGACCGTTATATGTCAGATACTTATACTTTTGAGATTTTTTTGCAATATAGAACAACCCCTCACCTTTTTCCGATGATAAACATTAAGTTTTCAGTTTAGAGAAGAAAAAAAAACAAATCTTACATTATTGTTTCCATGTCAATCCGTCAATTAGCTATATGACACGCTTCAAATTAGAAATTAACAATTTAAAAGATGATATCATAGCCTTTTCCTATCATGAATCATATTGAACATTGGAGACCTATAGGGGGATATACCCATTGCCATTGACATTACAAGTGACGCAGTTTCAAGTCAAGTCTTCATACGCCACTTAATGTAATTAAAAGATATTTTAGAACACTTCACAAACAATATGAAATAAAATAGAAATATCTTAAAGGTTTACATAATATTCCAACAGGTTATACAAAGTAAGAATATATGTAAATAAACACAAAAATAAATATTGATTTTTTTTTTGTCAAGTATGTTCTTATATCAACAAACAAAAAATAATAAGAACAAAATGTTCCTCATTCTTTAAGAGTATCCAAAACAATATTTTCGTAACAACTGGTTACACCGACATTCGTCAAGTCAAATCTCTGATAAATTCTTCCGGGATTAGGAAATGAGACAGGAGTATGAAAAAATCATATTATAAGCAATAAGCTTCAGTGTAAGCAGGTAGGTATTTATACTTAAATTAAGTACAACCGATTTAAAATTTTGAATACTCACTTTAAAGTGATTCGTATTTGATAATTCATTTTAGCATGTCACACTTATGTGCAGTAGTGAACGGGGGTATGTCACTTCAACTTGACTCGAAATATTCAAAGTATTTGCTTAGAATTGCACAATTTAACGAACCAAAATAAATTTAAACGTTCGCTGCCCAAATGAGATACATATCGAATCGAAACCAATTTGCTTTCGAATTCCAATTCCATAATCAGTTAAAACTACTTTGTGATATCTGTTTATTATTATCTAACATAAGGAATAAATGTTTTAGAAACAAAAAAAAAAATACTTTAAATGCCTTAACAAGAATGAAAACAAAAACTAAGAATAAATAGATTGAGTGAATATTGTAAAACAAAATAAAAATAAAAAACAAATGGTAAAGATTGATACTCTTGTCTGATATTTTAAAGAGATAGATATACCCACACGAAAAAGGGAAATTTGTTGATGATACTTTTAAAGCTGTGTTTAATCAATATGATTATCCGACAACTATGGCTGAATGGATTTGTTTTCCTTAAAAATTGTAAGCTGTAGATTTAAATGCTAGTTTATGTTTGGTGCTTTTAGAAAACTCTCCGCTACGGAAATAACAATTCAATAAAAATTAAGTAACGTCTTTTTTATTCCTATATGTAAATTGGTCTATTGTCTGTTAATATTTTTCTATGAAGACCCGCCCTCTATTAGCTGATAGGAGAATAACTTGAACAAGATGAAATACTGGGAAAATTAATACGTTGACATTTGAAATAAATACTAAGCGGTTAGCTTTTGAATTCGTCTAGCATTTTGAATCAATGGGATTTTATATATTTTTTTTTGTAATGTTATGAATACAATGAGATTCATAAATCAATATGAAATAAGATTATAAAAATAAAGTAGCACTTTAAATTGCAGTTTTATATAATCAAATCCCACAGCGGAATAGGAATGGGCTAGTGGAAGAACTATGCAGGTAATATTACGATGTTCCAATTTTTACTTGCGATATTGGGCAAGTTTTGCATTTGAAAAAATAATCGAACTCGAGATTTTTATCAAAGTTTACATTACTATGATAGCGAATGCCAAAAAAGTGGGTCCCGCAATTCCGTCTGATTGTCTGTACAAACGGCTGGAGTGATTTTCTCCAAACTTGGTATTTAGCTGTTTTAGGTGAGTATCTCCAACAGATTTTTGAATCGTTTTTTTTTTAGCTCCAAAACTAACGGTACCTGCCATACAATATTTTCTACCATCTTAATTATCTCGAAAACGGTTCTAACGATGTTGATTAAAAAAATCTGTTCAGATATAGTCTAAAAATTGGTTAAACATTTTTTTTACAATGGTTGCCAAACAACCATTTATTATTTTGGATTTGCTCATAAGCGTATCGACGGACTTCGATCAAAATTTTTATATTGGTGGTCCTAGAAATTCTGCATCTCAAAATGTTCAAAATTTTTGAAAATTCAATTTTTCGAAAAAGGAAAACGATTTTTTTTTCGAAAATATATATTTAAGTTTATATTTATTATTAAATATGTACATAAATTTGTCATTTTTTTTAGAAAAGAAAAACTAATGAAATTTTGTATTTAATGTACAAATCGACTTTAAAAATATAATTAACCGTTTCTGCTAAGAATCTTATGCATATGATGGGATCGAACATAAGAGCAAAGTAAATGCACGACTGGATCGAGCGTATTTGTTTTTATGCTCGATCACATCGTATCCACAAGATTCTTAGTAGAAACGGTAAATATATTTGTAAAATCATTTCTTTTTTGCAAAAAAATGTTATGGCTATTTTCAATATTTAAATTTTAATAGTATAAGCTTAAAAACCATAATTTAAAAAAAAAAGTCGTCCATCCGTTTTCGAAATATTGAATTTTCAAAAATCCAAAAAATATTTTTGAAAAATTTTGAATGCATTATTATTTAGAATTTGAACCTTTGTATAAAATTAGAAAAAGTAATTGAGCCAATCAGCTAAGAAGCCAAATTTGAGACAAATTGATTCAGCGGTTAAAATTGTAGATCAGCCTACAGACAGGCGGAATTGCGGTACCCAATTTTTTTCTGGTCTCTATCAACGAAATGTCAAGTTTGATTTAAATTTCGAGTTCGATTTTTTTTTCAAATGAAAAACTTGCCTTTAACTTTAGGAGTTCAATAATAATAATATTTTTTATAATAAAATGTAAGCAAAATTGAAAATTGATATAACTAATTCTTGAACTGCTTTCTAGTTATAACCTCCGTTATCTTAAGCAAAAATTAATCGTATATATAAAAAAAAGAAAAATCGTTGAAAATGCTTTTGACACAAGAAAATAAATACAAATTAACCACATATTTATGGATATTTTAATTTGAATTTTAAATAAACGTTTAAATCGGTTAAGAACTTATTGAGAAATAGCAAAATCGAACAAAGATAATAACTATTAAAATTTAATTATAACTATTGTAATGGTAAACAAATTTATAGTGTTTAAAAATCCCCAAAGATTCCAAAAATATCAAAACGTCAAAAATATTTGGCGTTCTGGCAATTTTTAAATCTAAAAAATTAGAAAAAAAAACTTATTTTTTGTTTGATTTGCATTTGGGATGATTTAACATATAGAACCAAAATTGCTCTATGTACCAAGTGTTATTAAATAAATTGTGCGTTTTTTGAAATGTCCAGTTTTCGAAAATTATTTGATTTTTTTTAATTCAAAAACTATTTTTCATACATTAAAATTTGTTTTCAGTTTAATTGAAATCGATTGAACCGTTCTCGAGGATTAAAAAAATGTCATGGTGCATCCGTATTGTTTTGAAAAAATGGAATTTAATGTACTAAGCATATAACCTGTTAGTAGTTACTTAGTCCAGCAATCATTAGGTAGATTTAAAGCCGATACAATATTTTTTTTCTAAATGGTTTTTTAACATTTGTATGAAGGGTACACTTGTTTTTTGTTTTAGTGATATTTTCCAGTATTCAAGAAACTGCCAAAAAAAACTAGTAAATACAAACTTTCGGAGACATCGATTGAGTCGTTTTTGAAATATTGAGTTTTCAAAAAAAAATTGTGGTTTACACACAACACAGTTTAAACTTTTTAGTACCTTCTGCGTAAATATATTTAAAAAAATCAACTGTAGGTACCGTTTTCCAGAAAATTGAAAACTAAAGCAATGATTGGACTAGAAGTATATCCACACGTTTATGCTGTAGTTCATCACCAGCGGACTGACAGACAGACAGAATTGTTCGGTATATCACCGTAATGTCAAATTCGATCAAAATCTCAAGTTCGATTTTTTTTACGAATCCAAAACTTGCCTACAGTAACGTTTTATTTAAAAAAAAATAGCAGCCAAAATTGAACCGTTATAGTTATTATTAATTCAAAAGAAAAACTGCCAAGTCATAGTCCAAGGACCACTAATACCGGTGCCAAGTTTAAGAAAATTGATCAATCCATTTAGGATATAACTGAGCGGGCGCCAACATCCTTCCCAGCATCGCAATGCAAAATTTGATCAAAATCTCGACTTCAATTCTTATACTAACACACATAACTAAAGTGTCAAAATTTAGTGTATGAAAAATTTTATGATAAATGATCAATTTTGTTGAAAATGAAACTGCATTTCAGAATTTTTGGCGAACAATTTACAAACATCTAATTTATCTTTCTCTAAAGTCCGATACTTAACTTATAAATTTTTATTTTCCATTTTCAGACATGGTGCAATGATCAATCGATGTTTTATCAATTGCTTTATTTAATTTTGTACAAATAATAATCACACTGTGGTCCTATACAATTACGTGATTATCAGTATATACATATTCATTTTACGGTCGGAATAAAATTCAATGAAGAGACCTGTTATTATTTGCAGTCAGCAACAATTATTATTTAAAATGGCATTATTCCCTTCGTCATCACGCCCTCGGACACTTATGGAGCAATTGTTGGCTCGTAAAATTGACACAGTAGCACAAACTGGACCTGGTGGTAGCCGATTGTGCCGCACTGACTCTTTAGACTCGACCAGTAGCATAGGTTCGTTGGGTTCGATGGTACTTGGCGATGACGTCTGCCGATGTGACGATTGCCTGCTGGGGATCGTGGACTTGTATGTCATTAGTGCAGAGGCGTCAAGAAAGAAGGTAAGGCCAAATTATAGTTTGTTGTTTTTTTTTCGTCATATTTCGATTCCAATAGGGTTACTGCATGGGAGTGCATTTATGTATCTGACATCTGACTGAATTTTTAGTTTCGATAAAGTTGAAATGAAAATGCGACAGATACATTTTTTTTTTTAAACGAAAAGCAAAAAAGATATGAGCGATTTTGGTAATCTGCGGTATAGAGAATTATAAATGCTGTTTAAATCTATACCCTACTATAGTTGCTTTTGCTGCCATGTTGTCAAATTTGCTGTAAATTGTCCCCCAATGAAAGTCCCTTTGCTTAGAAGCTCACATTACTTTTTAATTATCTATCGAATTGCTTAACACTATTATTTTTTTGACACATTAATTAATAAAATATGATAATACTATTTTTTTTATCATATAAACAAAATACACAAAATAAATTAACCTAAATTTGTATGTGTATATGACTTAGGCAACAACTTTTAAAAACAAACCTCTCATTTATAATTGCCCATTTCATTGTAAAGCGTCATAAATTAAAACTCAATAATTTAAACGAATAATTATTGTTTTCTTAAATGATTCATAAATATTTAAGTTGGGTAAAAACTCTCCGATGACGCTATACGAAGCTTAAGTGTTGAAATTAAATATTTATGATTCAATTGAGTAAACGGGTCTTAGCAGTTTTTTTTTGTTTTTTTTTTTTTTTTTTGTAACGAAAAACTTGAAACAAAATTAAATCCAAATTGATCTAGACTTGTTTTTGAGTAAATTCATGAAACCTTAAAGCAGAGTAATTGTCAATTTTGGTTACGTTACGTGTGACTTGAATTTGTTTGACCTTTTGGTGTTTCCATTATTACGAGTGTGATAGTTTTCTAAATGCAATCTACATTTTAACTAAAAAAAAAATAAACAGTTATTAAAACAAATTACTATTGAACCGCTATTAATGGTGTATTTCTATGTTAGTTCTAATGTGCACATGGTGTAAAATATTCATCAATATTCTATATTCTTCTACAAATGTTTATTAGACAGTTGATTTGAAATCCGTCAATTTTGACGGATTGGACATTTTGCTGTTATTTTTGTGACTGATTCTAAGGAAAAATAAAATCAAACGAAATTACAATGGTAAAATATTTTTTATAATTTTTTAGTGTAATCATTTCTTTCTCGGAAAATTTTTTCACTTTGAAACATATTGGCTGAAAATTTGATTGAATTTTTGTATTAAAAACAATTTTGCAAATTACAAGTTTCCATGATAAAAATTTCGTAAGCCCAAGTTTTTTTTTTTTTTTATAAAAACTCAAAAAACCTACTTGCAATTCAGAGATGAACTAAACAAAAATTTTTAAAATTTCACCACTCAATAAAGCAAGCGAACACCCATACACTCAAAAGGAAGCCAAACCTGAGAAATGTCAACCAAAGTTCAAAATCGCAATGACATATGTGTTTGCTTATGTTGTTTTCGATTGGTATAAAATGACAGTTCATTATCTTTGTAAGAAGAGACAAGTTGGTGCTCAAAACCAATAAATATCAAATACGAACCAACGCCATGATTGACATAATGCGATTTTGACATTTCACAGCTTACACATAAGCTCATATTAAACTTCAGAATCCAGCATCCAGAATTTATTTGTATTGTTTCAATAAAATATGACATTTTCGTAGGTAGCTCCTCTTCTTTTTTAAATTCGCAAAAAAAGTATTATTTTTTTCATCACAGCATTTATGTCATACTGAAGTTTTCAATTCTTAAAAAGCCAAGTTAAAATGGATGATAGACGATTGCATAAGCAAATATGTAACAATGCTGGTGATGAGAAAGAAAATTACATGGTTTGAGTCTTGGAGTAATTTAGCCCAGTACTGTGGACTTTCACTCTCTCTTCAAGAAGCGAAGAATCGTGGAAAAGTGAACTCTACAACTTAATCAACCTAGCAGATGAAAAAAAAACGTGAAGATTTTATTTGGAAAGCCAGAAGCTCGTTTCACAGGAACATTTATGCGCAGCTGGCAGTTAATAATTATTTCAGGGCGAAGTTTTCAACCGACCTCAGGGGATCTATTCTGGTTCTGTGAAAAAGTGAATCGAAAAAAAAACGTTCGCTTTAAGAAATTGCTTTCACTTTTTCGATTCATTTGGCACAAAAACCCGATTATTGTTCTAAGAATGAAAACCTCGTGGTGAGATCAATATCTTTCGCTGTGGTGAATAATTGTTTTTGTATTTTTTGAATGTTTCTCTATTGTGAATACTTAATTCTAAATAACAAATGTCAAAACGAAAAAAAAGAAATGAATCCGTCATTTGTTCCATTTTGTTTCAATTTGGTTTCAAGTCTTTTAAGAAATTGTTTATGATTATTTTATCTATAGTAATAGTATTTATTGTAATATTTTATACATTATTAAAATGACGTCAATTTACATGGGCTATTTCTAGATTTTTTTTTCCATTGCTATTTTTTAATTATAATTTCGATTTTTCTTTTGGTTTCTGTGTTTTCACTTCCAACTTTCACCATCAAATAAGAGCGTAAAAGAAAAATATTCATATAAATGTTTTTACGCTTGTTTTCACCTTTTCCCAGAACGAGAATCCAATTTAGAGTGAAAGGGTTAAAAGTTTTCTGTTTCACTTTTTCGCAAAACCCAGAATCGCCAATATGAAAAAAATATTCACATGAAAGTTTCTTGACGTTTGCTTTCGCAGAACGAAAACGTGAAAAGGTTTTCGATTCACTTTTTCACAGAACCAGAATAGGCCACTTGTTTTAAAAACACAAGAATTAGTCCCTCTGAATCATATACCTCGCAAGATTAGCCTACAAAAAACTTGCGACTTGTGTAACCTAAGAGAAAGAGAAAATGTATTTCATTTTGTGTTTAGATGTCATATGCTTGTGAAAACTAGGAGAAGTATTTTTGAAAAGAACTATCTGAACTGACTGGGCGAATTTGTATAGATACGTCAAAATATCATTGATATACAGAACACGAATATTCAACGAACTTTTTTAAAACCAAATATACGATTATACAATTATATTAATTAAAATAATTTCAAATTTATATTTGTTTAAGTATTAATTGTCAACTGACAGATGGACAGCGGCATAGGCCATGTCATCTAATGAGAGCTATACAACATTTTGTAAATTTCATGAAATACAAATCATTTAAAATCTCAAATACACCTACACCGGCTGTCATTATTTTAAAACCATTGCTGCAAAATTTTAAACAGCCATATTTGTTAAACATTTCGCTAATATTAAAATTATTAAAATGTTTCTTATTTTGCACTTTTTAACTAGTGTCATACTTAACTTATTTCCTTGCTAAACATCACGCCTGAAAGAGTGCAAATATTTTAGCGAACATATATTTTTGGCGTTTGGAAATGTCAAAGTCTCGTATGGACTTAGCTTGATGCTAAAGATGTTTTGCTTAAGTAAAATGTTAAGAGATAGTTCGATGTTTTACCTGTTTAAAATTAGCAAAATTTCCTTTTAAATGATAGGTACTAAAAATACATTAACATCGTACTAAATCGTCCAAAGTTTTACGCTAATGGCCATTTAGCCTGTTTCTGTCAAAAACACACCATTGTAATAAAGATATCTAGTTTGACTTTTTTAAAATAACTTCCTAATTACGTACGTCTATCAATTTTAATATTTTGCAAATCAACGTGGCCCCACTGTGCGGTATGTATACAAAGTATTTAGTACTAAACTACGTAAAACTCACATGAATACACCCCTGCTGTGCTAATTGTTTGTGTAACATTAAGCCAACCCTGCATGGCTTAGTTTTACTTTTTTTTCTATTGATGACGTTATTGAATAATACAGTTTTTTTTACAACAACTGCTTTCGCCACGCAAAGTCGCAAAATATACTGTCTGACTGGATCTATATTCTCCATTCGATCTCTACTCTCCATCTACATCATCATGGGTCTCCGCTCCGCGTCCGCTTCGCAGTTAATGTTATGAAGTGATCGCGGTCGGCTGTTGGTTGTGTTCCGTTCCCGCGGAAGTCTTAATATTACGACATTTCAACAACAAAACGTACCCTAACCGTGTATAACTAAGAAAGTTTACATTTTATTTAATTAATTTTATCCACACAATATAATTATTGTTAAAAGCACACCTTTTAAAAAAATGTAAGAATCTGGTTTTATTATACGTACAAACATTTCTGTATTTTTTTTTTATTTTTATTTAATGACTACTGATCATGCTTTGCGGTATAAAATGAATAACTTATTTTTTTTTATGTGATATAATAAATCAGTTAACATCAGTGACGTAGTTAGTGCTTAGTATCTCAAAATATGTGTAATTATGCTTATCAGCTTTAAAATTGTTTGATGAGTAAAATATCTGCGATCACGATCATTTGGTAATGAATGACGTTCGTTTAAATATATGTAGGTATTTTCATAGGTATGTACATATATTCAACTATATAGCTTATCAGCTATGGAATGGAATAAATTAATTTGAAACTTGAATGAGACGCACATTGCGGTTGAGCGAACACTTAAATTTGTATTCCATTTTCTAAATGGGCATGTACTAAAATTTATGTATGGTGTTTGACATTTTCAGTTGTAGAGGTTTTTTTTTTTTCTTCTAAGAAAAAATACCTTTTAACAATAGTTGGCTTGAACTTTCTCGTTGTTTATTTAGCAATGAACGATATATTTTCAAGATGCCAACTGTTGATATCTATTTGTCAAATAACAATGGCAACGCACTTTTAAACTTGAATTTTTGTTTATCTACTCTACTAATTATAATGAAAAGTTTTAATACATAAATTTACTGTGGGTGTTGGTTTGTATAGAATATCACATAAAGCCTTATTTGTGATATTTATATGAATATGGCAGTCAGCCTGAACGCATAGTCAGGGCCTTAGATAGAGATTATTTGACGGAGGGGTCGGTCTTAAGACAATGTCACAATTTATTTTATTTTTTTTTTATTGGCCAACATCTTGATGAATAAGAGGTTTGAAAGAGCTTATTAATTACAAAATTTCAACATCACCTCAGTGATAAATATAAATAATAAGAAATAATTAAGTGCGCATATACAAACATAGTGGTGGTGGTAGTCAATTGATTTCCAAAAAATTACACAAGTCATAGGTACTTTAAATTCAACAAATTATTTATAATTGTTCTCTGAAAAATGTCGACTTGTCATCGAGCGCATTTTACTGAAAATAAAAATTGTAATAGGAATTTATTTTGAAAATTTCACAAAAATTGCTCAATTAGCTCAGATTTTAGTTAAATTTTTAAATTAAAAAAATAATACAACAAAACATTTTGTTTGCTTATTTTAAAATCATAAAATCTTCCGGCTTTCAATGAATGTATTCTCCTTATTATGAATAACAATATTTATTCTTATTTTGAATAACACTATTTATTCTTTATCGTCTTTTACCAGCCCTATTCTGCTATTCATAGGGGGAATTTGCTATTAATTTTTACTAATCACTATTCTGTTGTCCATTCGAAGGGAATCTGGTATAAATCGATAAAGTCGATTTTATGTGCGATATTATGAGCGGTATTTTGCTATTCACTGGTGGCCCCACTCACTATAGAATTCAAACCCACATATCAAAAAAAAATATCAAAATGAACTTGTGATATTGCAGTTCACCCGACGGATAGCACAATGGAAAGGTAGAGCGGTAAATGATCGAATGGGTGAATTGAAATCACAGTTCAAGTGAATAGCGTAGTTAAGTTAGGTTAGGATGAAGTATCTGTCAGCGTTGCAGATGACACACTTAGCCCAGAGTTGACCCCTTGTGATACCAAATGGATTTAGAGACATTTTCCCTATTCATTGATCCATTTGGAGCTTCTAATGATGCGTAAGAGCCTATAGATGTTTATTTTATTTAGATCACTGAGATCCTCAAAAAAAGTCTCCAAGATGGAGCTCTGTGATACCTGCTCTTCATCCATGCAGCTTTTTCAAAAATAGTTTGAATAAATGCCAAGCCATGTTGTGCCTATAAGGCAGTGTCCGGTTATGACACCAATTATGGAGCTGATGTGCAATCTGCTTAAGGATATCAGACACTTGGAGCATTTCAGATCAAGTTTTGACCAGACCTGTTTTGGTGCAGGGCAGTATATTACATTATAGTACATCTAAGATTTGAGGTCCAAGAACCTAGCCTCAAATTAACTTTTCAGACACTGAACTCTTTGAAACACTTAAGATTAAAAAATTAATTTTTTCCGCAAAAAAAAAGTTTGATATTTAATTTTTTTTTCCGAAGAAAAAAAAATTATACTCACCACGAATATTTGTTCGTTCAAAAAAGAAGGTTTTTAGATTTTTGTTTTCACGACATATGTTTGAGAAATACAATTTGTTCTCACCACCAATCTGTAAACCGAATGAAAAATTTTCTTTTTCACCATGCATCTCTCGAAAACCAATATTTTGTTAGTTCAAAAGTACTACTTAGCTTAACACAAAAAACCCTTTCGTGGTGAAAATGAAATGGCAGATATAAAACATTCAGCTTCCCACCATCTTTAAAATAAATAAATATAATTGATGAAAGCACTATTTATACCTACTCACCACGAATATTTGTTCGTTCAAAAAAGACGAAAATAACTTTTTATATTTTCATTTTCACCACAGATGTTTTCTCAGTGGAATTAAAATTTGTTCTCACCACTAATAATAATCTGTAAACCGAGTGCAAAAATTTCTTTTCACCATTGATCTCTTTTTTCACCACTAATATTTTGTTAGTTCAAGAGTACTACTTAACTCAGCTTAAAACAAAAAACCCTTTCGTGGTGAAAATGAAATGGTAGATATAAAACTGTCATTTAAAGCTTTGCCCACCATCTGTCAAAAAATAGATATAATTCATGGAAGCACCATTTATACCTTTATAGAAATTTAAATCATTATAATCAAGTATTTGCACATAAATCAAATAAATTGATCATGTCTCTGTTGATTTGAAATTGTTGATTTTAACTATTTAATTTAACTTTGTTTTTTTTTTTTTAGTTCTGTAAACAGTTTCAAATCATTATCGGCTGCGAGGCTGTTTCACATATGCTTACACATTGTTAAATGCTTCCCATTTTTTTTTCGATTTGCCTTCATTTTTAAGACACAAAATACCCCTGCGCTCCGGCCCTATCACACTAGGCTACGGCTCTACTCAGAGCCTCCAGGTTTGTAAAGAGCACGCATAATATGTGTGGTATGTTCGTGCGTCAGAAATCTTACAACAACCTTCACATCAAAACAGTTATGTGACGTTATTCTCTTTCGTGCGAGCCGAAAATTCATCGGCATTGAATATCGTGCGTTGAATGTGTCGAAGAAACAAAAAAAAAAGTGATATACAAGCGTCGTCGTCAGGTCCATTTTGATATAAATTTATTCCGCGACATAAATATTTAACATCTTAACGAGTACATACTTCCTTTTTTATGAAACTTTTTATTTATTTAATTTAATTTTGTTTTTTTTTTGTATTGTGAAATATTAATTCACTTTTTGAAGAACGTGCTGATAGTAAAACAGAAATATCTATCTTGATTGGCAATATATTTAAGATTTGTTCACACGCTTTTACGAAAAGAGGAATAATAAATTAATTAAAATAAGAAAAACTGTGCTACATACGGTGTGAGGGTGCCGCGCTGGTTGCCGGTTGTTATAATGTGTCTCTTTTTCTTGTGATACATCATTAATTATTATCACAGCCTCTGTCTCCGGTACTCTATTTGAGTAAAATAAATTTCGTATACAATTTTGAGTTATAAATTTCGTAGCATGTTAAGTAATTTCACGGTGCGTCAGTTTGTTCCCTGTTATGCTCTGATTACTCAAAAACTAAAACAATAGAAGCTATTTGTATGTAAGAATGTGATCAACATAAAAAAATAAGTTCTTGTTTTTTTTCTGTGGTAAATAAAAAGTTATAATAGAAAATATTTGTGGGAGAAAAAGGGAATTTTCGGCTTTGGCAAAAAGGAATTTTTCTCTCAAATAGCTCTCAACACTGCTCTGACAGTAAGTAGGTATACTGTCAAAAATGAGTATGAAATTCTTAGTAGCCATTATTTGGGAAACTGCACATGCACAATATATCATTTAAACGGTGAGCCAGTATAAATGTAAGAATGCAACTTTATGACAAAAATAATGTCAGAAATTGAATTATTTAAGCGATTATGTCAAGACAAGAAAATTGACGAAATAATGACAATTTTCCACAGGTATAAGTGAGGCAATAAAAGCTTAATACCTTTTTTATATAAACTTGAAAACAAAATAATTAAAAAAAAAACAATTTGGGATTTCCAATATTTGCCACGAAATTTGACATTTTAAACCTTGCATTAGAGAGTGGGACAAATTTCATTTAAACTTAACCAAAAATCCTATATTGATGAACTTTTGCTCGAAGATATTTGTTTTTGAAGTAAAACTTCTATTTCGGCGTTGAGGGTAAAAAATGTCTGTGGAGCTGTCAAATCGACCGACATCTGACGTGACCCGAGATATGAGATGTTGGTTCGTTTTGTGTATTTCATAGATGAGTGCAGTGCACTGCATTGTGTGTTGTGTACACCTATACATGAATTGTGTGATTCGACGAGGAATTTTTTTGTTGATTCGTTTTGCTGATAAGATTAGATTAGTGCGTATTGTGTGTATTTGACGACGATTTCTTGTGTGTTTTGTTGATGCTCATACATTTAAGTCGATGGCCTAGCTACCTATTAAATCAATTAATGCAAGTTCGGGACATGTATCAAAAAATGTCCGGTTTCCATAAAATTGAATTACATAAACCTATATTGTAGCTAACTTAGAATTACGAAAGAAAAAATTGTTTCAAATTAGGGAAGTTTTACTTCTGGCGTATGTATATAAGTACACACACTCTTTTTTTTGTTAAACCCAACTTTTGATAGACGTATGCGTTTATTCTTATTATATCACTCGAATGAGGCATTTCCCCAGGATGCGGGAGATCAAGTTCAGCAAATACAAGGTGGTCACCATGTCGGAAGATGCTATCATTTTTGGCAAATGTCAAATGAATGTGTATTTTGTATGTCAGGAGTGGAATCGGCTAACGCTAAGGTGATAGTTGATTGTCCATTTTTTGATAGTTCTTTTGATGATGGATATTTGTATAATTTCTGTAAGGAACGATAGAGAAACAAAACGACAGTCAATTAATCGAGAGATCACTTTTATCTAAAGCGATACCAGCTCGGTTTACTTCAAAAATATCAAACTTGAATTGCCATTTGGAAAAATCATACCATCTCCCGATAGGATGACATAACTCTGCACCATTGGAATTCAAAATAAAAAAAGAAACCAATTTTAAAACTCTGTATATTTAATTTTTGGAAAGCCTAAATTTCCAGATAAAACGTATCTTTCGAATCAAAATTTTAATGTTATGCCTTTTTCCCCTTTTTTGCACCACTGTGCCCAATTCAGTGGTATATGCTTATAGGTTGTAAGGACGCAATTGTTGGTTAATAAAATTAAGCAATGACCTAAAAATAACAATGACAACAAAAAGACTCAGTTAACCTCATTTAACTATGCGCGTGTTTGCTTTAAACCAACTTTGTTAACTCTGAGGTTAAATTTTACATTTAAACAAAAAAAAACCTGATTATACAATGTAAAATACTGATTGTTTTGGTTTATATACAATGTAAAATACTGATTGTTTTGGTTTATTTAATTTGTTATAAAAACGTTTTGATGTCAATCTGAAGGTAAACTTTTGAAACGTATCGAACTCTCGCTTTCAAAATTCCCGAAAAAAAAATTTAAATCCCGCCAACCCAACAAAGACTAATATCACATCATAGGTATATATTCTCAGTGGGAGCAACACGAGGTTGCTTGCAATAAATTGCCAGTCTTAAAACCATTTGGTTTTGCATGTTTTCATTTAATTGTTTATTACTTAAAAACAACATCAAAATTATAGAAGTTCATGACCTCCATTACAAAATACACACTGAATTAATTTACAATTTCAATTTATTATCGAAAAATACAAAAAAAAAACGAAATAAAAAGTAATTAGCATATTGTACCAATGTCTGAAAAGAGAACCAGCATGAAGTTTAAAATGGAGAAATTCCATGGAAGTAGTAAAGTCGAGTATGTAAAAAAAATACACTTTAATAGTAAATAAGATAACCGGGGGGTTAAGTTGTAATAATGAATTTTTTAATTGGGTCTTTATAATGGTGAGGGGGAAATGAAGATTTACAAACAACAAGGAAATTTTATCACATTCTGTCATTGTTTACAATTTTTTTTTGTTTTATTGAGATAAGTGGTTCAGATATTCAAGGCATGATCAGGATTAAATAATAAATTTGGTCTTTAAGTGCGCGTTTTTTTTTTGTTTTTTTTTATAACGCTGTGTGTGTTCTTTTACAGTGGATAAAACAAAACAAACATAGAGAATCTAAATAGTTATGCACCATAATCGTCATCATAATTATCTAAAACCAAAAAGAAACCTCATTTACAATAATTATCAAGGCCAAGGCGTGAAAAACAAGCTACAAATAGTCATGGAATTGCCAATGAAACGCGAATAGAATTAAATAATAATTGAATTCCCTATAGCATCACAAGTGATCGTGACTATAGCGTTCTGCTGGCCCACCCACACTCTCTACAGGTCAAACCTCTCAGCGTGTTTCTTTCTCTCGGTGCGCCGCGCCGGCCGTGGAGTACTTTAATGAATCTCGAATTAAAAAAGTCAATTGCATGATAACAATTTTATTGTCAGAGAAATTTAAACGTCTTTCTGCACAGTGCCCCCTCAGCCTCCTCGACTTATACTATATACCTACCAACTCTCGTATACGTAGATGCGAGACTTTTTCGAAACATGTGAACAGTGATGTTTATTGAGGTTTGGGTACTTACGATTTCATTTAAGTATAATGTCTACCTGTGCATATCCTCAAGTTAAAATTTACGAAGATTTCGATAAGATGAGCGCCAAAGAGGTCTATTATAATGCAGCTGGAAAAAAGGTCACAGTGAAATTGTTACATTTTCCCGATATTGCCCCGGAAGATGTTCACAAGGTGAAATTCTCCGATGATGAAAACTCTGATGATGAAACGACAATGACGCGCGATATCGCCAATTTCTCCTTGGCGACTGGTGATGGTGTGGAAGCAGAAGAAAGCGAAGAAAAAGTAATGGCTGATATAGAACATAATTTTGTTGAAGAGAATTATGCTGACGTTGATGATGAGGACCAATCTACAACTCCCACTGATGTAATGTACAAAAAGATTTTGAGAAAAAAATCCAAAGACAATCTATTGCACCAGCGAAAGTGCAGTAAAGCTTTTGCAGAAGCTCATGGCATCTCAATAACTCCACCGACAGGATTGACAATTTATGGAACGGGGGGTTTGGAATTTTTAGGTGAGAGGAGTCTGTTGGGCAGAAGGTCGCCGATCAGCTCACGGCGATCTTCGTCACCGTCAAATGGAACTTTGTGTTCGGGTTACGTACAATACTCGAAATCATTGTTAGAGGTGCCAATGCCCAGGGACTATGGGTACGCGTCAAGCGATGATTTGAGTTCGGAATGGGATTCGGATGTTCCGACATCTTCGTCAGAGCAGGCAAAGGAACAAGAAACAAAGGTATGTTTCCGTATATTTTTTTTTTTTTGAGTTTACATTTTGTATTAAAAAATGTTGATTGTGCTACAAGGTTTTGATCTTGAAGATGTGGGGAGCCTTGAAACCTTTAATTTTAGTTGACCTCCTTTTTCTAATTCTATATAAATTTGACAAAACAAAAAATACAGCATCTGATAAATGTTAAACAGAAATAGCGGGCATATTAATGCGTAGCTGTCAAAACTGGAGAGGGTATCGGAATCCCGCTTTTTTAAAATCTCGTTTTTTCAAAAATTCCGAAAAAAAAATTTAAAATCCCGTCTTCTAAAATACACGCTCGTACTGTGCTTGATCACTTTAAGGGAAGTCAAAACCCCTTTAGTGTGTGCATCCGTAAAAAAAATCCGCCTTTTAAAATCCCTCTTTTTCAAAATCCCGATCTATTATAATCCCGACTTATTATAATGCCGCTTTTTAAAATCCCGCTTAGCTCTGTTTTGTATTTTGATAAATGTTACATACAAAATTTTGCATTAACCCAAACTCAATCCCATCTCAAATCCTATATTGAACCAAGCAGACCACCTTTATGCGCCGTCCTTTCTGTACTTTGAGTTGATTACAAAAGCGGGATTATAAAAAAACGGGTTTATAAAAAAACGGGATTTTTAAAGCGGGATTTTAAAAAAGCAGAATTATAAAAAGTGGGATTTTAATATCGGGAATTTAATAAACGGGATTATAAAAGGCTGGATTTTGAACCCAACCCCGACAAAATTGATTTGGGAAGATTCCAATGAACGAAGACTTTTTCTCTCACAAAATGTGATTTTGTAGACATTTTTAGTTTTTAAAGGTAAACAAACAGACCCTAGCCGTCAAACAAAAATTCATATTGGTTCAAGATTGAATATCAATCCAGATCCCATTGCTCCTCCTCGATCTACAGATATCTAAATGTCTCAAAGGCTATCGATTAATTTTTTCGCTTTTATTTTTCACTAATTGACTATTGGCTCATTGGTGATTTCCCACTTCTGATAAGACCAAGTCTAATGAAATTTGTTTTTTCTACATTTCATTGCATCCAACAAAAGTTGTCATTTCAATTTCCATGCCATTATTGAACTGTCAATATTCAATTGTCATGGCGGTGATTTTGATGAGTACAAAAACTAGGATTTTTTTTATTGTGGATCGAACACTCGTTTTGTGGAAAAGTTTCAGTCAGTTCGACTAGCCATTATTAAGTTCCTTCAACTTAACTTTGAGAGTGTGACTGAAAATTTTAGATAATTGCCTAGAGTATTACCGATGATTTGCACTATATGGTCAGATGTTCCCCTTACACACCCTTCCTCCCATGGTGACACCCTTGCTTCGAAATGCAATTGTGCCAAAAATATATCATATTATACAAATTAAATTTTTAATTTTCAGCCTTCGGGATGGAGAAAGATACGCAACATAGTTCAATGGACACCCTTCTTCCAAACATACAAGAAAAAGCGATACCCATGGGTTCAATTAGCGGGCCATCAAGGAAATTTCAAAGCTGGACCCGAACAAGGAACAGTTCTAAAGAAGTTATGTCCCAAGGAAGAAGACTGCTTCCAGGTGTTGATGCGTGATGTACTTCGCCCATATGTGCCAGAGTACAGAGGAAAAGTGACAAGTGAAGATGGCGAACGTATGTAAAATTTAAAACACCTTCAAAATCAAAAATTATTTAAAATAATTAAAAAAATATCAATAATTTCAGTTTATCTGCAACTGCAAGACCTGCTTAGTGATTTCTATCAGCCATGTGTTATGGACTGCAAAATCGGTGTACGAACGTACTTAGAGGAAGAACTATCAAAAGCTAAAGAAAAACCAAAACTTCGCAAGGACATGTATGAGAAAATGATACAAATTGATCCGGATGCACCTAACGAAGAGGAACACAAAGCTAAAGGTGTTACAAAGCCTCGGTATATGGTTTGGCGTGAGACGATTTCCAGCACTGCTATTTTAGGTTTCAGAGTTGAGGTGAGCTTTAAAAACTTTTAGAAACTTCAGAATTACTTACTATCTCTCTCTCTCTCTTTTGTTAAGGGTATCAAAAAAAGTGACGGAACAAGTTCAAAAGACTTTAAGACAACAAAGTCTCGAGAACAAATTAAAAAAGCGTTTGAGGAATTTATCGAAGGATATACTCATGTTTTAGTAAGTAAAGTCTTGGAACGTTCAACAATTAAAATGTTTACATATTCGATTATTACAGCCCCGTTACTTACAACGCCTGCGGGCTATCCGAGCAACTCTAGAATGTTCCGATTTCTTTCATACTCATGAAATAATCGGAAGTTCATTGCTTTTCGTTCACGATCGTTCGCATGCAAGTATTTGGCTAATTGATTTTGCAAAAACCATAAATCTACCACCAAACCATGTCATTAATCATAATACAACCTGGAAAGTTGGCAACCACGAAGATGGCTATCTCATCGGAATCAACAATCTAATTGATCTTTTCACCGACATAGAAACTAATACAACAATATCCAATGACAATGTGATTAGTCCTTAAACAAAAACTACAAAAAAAAAGTAGAAAACATTTTTAAACAATGTGCTGTACAAAACTAAAATTAAACTATAAAACTTATTAAATCGGAGAAAGCTCTGAAAAGGAATGTCAATTAAGCAACCTTCCTTAAACCATTTGAATATGTCATCTAACTTTTTGCTGCAATAATCGGAAATTCTGTTGTAATCAATTCAATATTCAAGACTGATGATAGTTATTTATTTTACAAACAAAAAATATCAATTGCGGATTCTTTAAAAGTTGTCTTTAATATATAATTAATAATTATATAATTTACTATA
The DNA here is from genome assembly GCA_910595825.1 of Philhelius pedissequus. Lineage (NCBI taxonomy): Eukaryota > Metazoa > Arthropoda > Insecta > Diptera > Syrphidae > Philhelius > Philhelius pedissequus. Next base: position 242,133,461 of record OU343161.1, on the reverse strand, counting down.
ATAATTTATATCTACATACATACATCATACATGAAGCAGAAAAAATGCGTAGTTTGTCTAATTTATTGATTGCGCTTAATTCTGGTATCACATCACGTTCGATATTAAAAATTTAAAAATTCTATCTAGCTATACAAGTTGTGAGACAGATTGTTATATTTTTAGAAATACTTTACACTTTAATCAACAAAATCTACTTACTAACAATAATAATTGATTGAGGCAAAAGAATAAACCAAACACGTGTAATAAAGTCGGAAAAAATCTTGCATGTCGATTGAAGTTATTGAGAATTGAAAGCACGAAACATGAAACGCTGCTGTTATTCTAGTGATGAATTACGTAAATACGAGTACGTATGTAGCAACTGTTCAGTTTAATAGCCAAATAGCAGTGATGGCTAGAATATAAAGTGGTAAGATATATATTTACCGCTAACTAACTAAATACAGTTGGTAGTTACAAAATTGAAACAAAAATATGGAATTTTTTAAAAAAGAAAACCTAACACAACTTTATTATTAATAGCTAACCCGGCGAACTTCGTTCGCCTTAAAAGTGATTAAATTATTAATGTCCCTTGTGAATGTGCGTCGAATTCATGGAATGAAAACTTTTTCGCCTTTGAACTTGCATTTGATTGGCTTAGGATGACGTCTGTCATGAATTTCTTCCCTGTCAACTGGTTGCATTGCACAATTTGTATGATGATTGTGCCGATTTTCAGTTGCAAAATGTACTGTGGTGGATCCAAATTAATAAATATGCAGCCCTATTCTGCTATCCGATCCGATCGAATCTTTCAATTCACTTGAATATTTCACTCAATGTTTTACTATTTATTTTCAAAAGATTTACTAATATTTTTTTTTTGTTTAATTTTTAAGAGAATCTAATTGTTAAAATTTATTTTTGATCGAAATTTATATACTTTTTGGAACAAATCGTTTTTTCCGTCGGATAGCAGAATACAAATATTCACGTGAACGTTTAACAGGGCTGATGGTGATCGACTAGGGAAGGCTTAGGATTTATCCATGGACTAAGCGCGGTATGCTATTAATAAAACAGAATTTCTGCTATTTGACATTTACAAACTTAGTCCTTCGTTAGAGCATCGAAGACGGTGGTTTAGTGAAGGACTAAGAATTGACATTTACAACAAAATTTACAGGGACATTGAATAAAATGAGTTAGAGGCGATACTTATTGTAGTAGATTTTGTTCGCGGCTTTTCGACTTTTTATTAATTGAAAATTTTAGTCCACAGACTAACTTTTATTCTATGGTTAAGTAAAATCATAGACTAGGGGTGGAATAAGCATTTTTTATTAATAGGTCTGATAGTGTTTAGCTTCATTATTACTTGCGGTGTATAGGTACTATTTTGTAAATAAAAATAGAACTCGAGATTTTGATCAAACTTGGCATTGATGGAGAAGATCATAGAAAAGTAGGTCCCGCAAAACCGTCTATCTGTCTGTCTGTCTGTCATCGAGTCTACAACCTAAACAGTTGGGTGGATTTACTAATCAAACTTGATAAATATTTTTTTTTTTTCGGTAATATGCCCACATGGTTTTTAATTTTTGTTTTTTAGAAGAAAAATAAGGATACATTTCTTTTGCCCAAAAGAAAAATCTAATCTTTCTCAAAAACGGCGTAAACGATTTTTATACAAAAAAAATCAGTCCATTAATGAAGGAAAAAGGTATTTTTTTTTTTTTTTTTTTTTTTTTTTTTTGGAAAAAATGGCTATTTTGAGGTACCTCCCACTAGTAGGACCATTTTTTCGGTTCTCGATTTTCTGGAAAACGGTCTATTCAATTTTCTTGATTTTTTTTTATGCAGAAGCTCCTAGGAAGTTTAAACACTAATGCAAATCAATTTTTTTCAATTTTGTTTCATTCTGAAATTAAAAAAAACACTTTATTTTTCGAAAACTCACAATTTCGAAAACAAATCAATCGATTTTTTCGAACTTCGTATTTGCCGGTTTTTTGAATTTACATATTTTAAATAATTAAAAACACTATTTCCTAAAATAAAAAAAAACGATAACTCCCATACAAATGTTAAAAAAAAAACACTTTAAGAAAATGTATTTTGATAAAAAAAAAATTACTGTGTTCTTAAATTAGTGCAGTCCACTTTTAAGTACGAAAAAATTAAATTGCCTACTTATTATCGGTACTTATTCCCATAGATCCACTTTACATATTAAGGGTATTCATGAAACGGCTAAAAACCCGTTTAAACATCAGAAAACAGATGATTTCAAATAAATTATCTGGTTTTTTGAGGTTTATACGGGTTTTCCGCCATTGCATGAATACCCTTATTTTCGACTTTCTCACTATTGGGTGAACATTAAAATAATTTTTTTCATGAAAATCCCCCCCTAGAAGTGTTAATAAAACTGTATTCTCAAATTTTCAAAACATGGTTTTTCGATTTTTAAAAAATAAATACCTAACTAACTAACCTTAGTACTAACAGCGTCAATGTTTAGTAACATCAAAGTTGTTAGCTTCAAGAGCAAATTCGTACGATCGACGCGTGCATTTTATTTGTTAGATTTGTTAAGATTAGGTTTCTTCAAGCTTTGATAATTTAAATTATCACCAAAATTCAATGTGAACGAAATCAAGCCAGTTGCTGAATTAGCCGGAATTCGATAATTTCCAATTGATAATTTGGTTGTTTAACGCAATCAGCATTTTCGTCGTTGATTGCAGATTCTCAACGAATCGTTAGAAATATGGGGTCGGGAATCTAACACGGAATTTCGTTTCCCACGGAATACTCGTAGTTTATTGCTTCGAAATTTTTTTCGTCATGAATTAAATTTTCCTCGAACAAAAAATCGTATACATTTAGCAACAAGAGCATTTGGAGTTGTAAAAATAAATCGTCTTCAGCGGCAAAACCCATTTTTTAGCAAACGAATACCTCAACAAACAAAATTTTTCATCAATACTTCTTTGAAAATGACGAACGATAACAAACAATTTCATTTTTTTTTTCAATTGAATGATATGGATGTGAATATGAGTGATTTAGGGCAGATGCGAACTAATCGAACAATTGGACCTCGTTAGAACTTTGCTGAACTAGCAGATCAAGGAAAAGCGTAATAATGTATATCTTTCCGATTCAGCTTATCCCTCTTCCCAATCACACGAGATTAATTCTTACTGGGGTTAAAGTAGTTTTAAGATGATGAAAACGGAGTATGCAAGCGAGACAGCATGTTTGAAGTGGAAAAACGAGAAGAAGAAGAACACTAATGTTGTTTTCGATTGGTCGTCAGAAGACTTCCGAATTCTTCCGAATGTTTCTGAAAGTGTTCGATTGCTATCAAAAGACATTTCATCTTCTGGAAAGAAGAGAAATTCGATCCTGGTTCTGAAGTCGGAATCAAAACACCCCATTAAATGTCAATTTTGGCAGTCTACAAAAAAGTTGTCATTTGTGACAGCAATTCAAACACTGAAATACGATTCTCGTCCGTTTGAAGTAGAATATTGGAATAAACCTGGTTTTGTTCTCGACACACACATGATGAGTTCTGCCAGGAGGAGGTATTTTTTAAGGCTAGCAGCAGCCCCAAAACTACTTTAAAAGCACCCGAGAGGAGCCTTTATTTTTGGTATCGAAATTCGTCGAGAGTTTCGCTAGTATCGGTGGTTTGGTTTCGGTTTTCGATAGAAGAAATATTTTTTTATTTAATTATTTCTTAGTATTCATGTTCAATTTTTATAATATTCACAAGTTTTTTTTTGCGAAATATTCTATGCGCGTTAAAATATTAAACCACATATATGTGCTTAGATAGGCGAACTGCGAAAATACGTACGATTTATGTATGCATTTCGTTCGAATACAAATCGCTCATTTTTCAGACTTTGACTGAAATTTTTTTCGAATTTGAGGAGACTAACAAAAGTCTCGCCTGGTCTCGTTTCGTTGCCAGCCCTAGTATTTTTTACGTCAAAAATTTGAAGGTAATTAAATTCTGAGGAGTAATGACCTCATGTGCTTGCATCCATTTCGATTTGGACCATTACTTAAGGGGACACCCTGTATTGAAACATTGCAACACTATATCCAACGGTGAATGGATGAACTACTGCTAGCATTTATAGTTCATATAACTCCGTATTATGTAAGCTTAATGCTACTAGTTATTAGAAAAGCTTTCATAAATTTAAAGCTCTCTAGATGGTAATCATTGATTAACAAAATACCTTCAAAATAAAATCGTTATTTTTGCCCGACATTTGAAGTAAGTTGAAGAGAATTATTTGTCTTCGTTACAATTAAATTTGAAACGATTGAATTTAATAGGTGTATATATACAACATAATCAAATATTAGCTTTAGAATAATGTAAGTCGCATAAATTGGGGGAGTGACCTACAAACATTCCGACATCCGGTTAGATGTGCTTAAATAGATATTCGTGACCAGAAGGCCCAAATGCTTTCTTTTGAAATTTAAATGCACAGGTATGTACAGTACATAAATACATATGTATAAATAAGTTTTTGTTTGATGTTTCGGTGTGCAGTAAAATTGTTCCCTTTCGATTGGGGTCAAAAACACAAGTCTTGAGCGTCTGATTCTTCCAATACAAATAAGCAGATAAATATTCAAAAGGTATCTTGACAGGACAAGACCAGAGAAATGGCAATTTAGAGAAGTTGGTCGTCCTCCTAAATCAAATAGTTAACTAATTTCCGGAAGTCGAATGCCCTTTTAACCCTACGGGGCCTCATAAACTGTACTTTTTTGTCACACTGCTGGCATGTTGTCCATTTTGAAAACTATGATTTCTGTCTTGAATCCTTTTTTCCACACTAAAATCATTATCTATTTATTTCGAAAATGAGGCGCAATATCTTTCAAATCTGTTAGACATAAATGAATCCACAGCACAAAACATAAACAAAAGTCTAAACCACTTCCTATATTAAATAATAATACCTAACCTATAGCCATAAGCCATCAGCTATTACATGTGTTGTGTATGTACTACATACACGAGTATGTAATGTAACAGGAAACGTCAAGAGCAAATTATATTTGTTTTCAAAAAAAAAAAAATGACACAGAAACGTGAGTATAGCTAAGCTCTTTCAGGTGTTATGTTCGAATTAATGCTTAAATTAAAGGCATAACTCAACGCAGGCGTGAAAAAGTCACGAAGAAGAAAATACAAAAAAAATTCTACATTTACAATTCTGTCAACCGAAAGTCGGTTAAAAATCCCACTTTATTATCACAAAATCTCCATTCCAGGTATCCAACTAGCCCATATCCTCTCCAAAGGCATGCTTCCATTAAGTGAGAGTCGTCTATGCGTTCGGTGGAAGTCTTAGCTTCCCTTCACATTTGTTTGCATTCTTACATCAACTATTTATCAACAACCCCCTAAAGAAAAAAAAACCACCCCATTTACTCTATTTCACTATTTCATAGTCAACAAAAAAATGAGAAAGAGAAAGAAAGAGAGCCTGCATAGCAATAAGAGACACCACTTAAAAGATGAAGCTTTTCAAATTATTGGGCAAACTTAAATGGTAATATGCTGGAACGTAAAATATATTGGCTTCTAAAACTTTTGACACATCTTTTCTTCCATTCCATTGGTAGAAGAGGTACATTGCTATCGCGCTCGTGAGCATTGAAAAAAAATTGTATTCACATAATTTTCTGTGTGTGGTTGGAAAAAAAAGTGAAGGAATAAAAGTGATTTCCATTTAATCGGTTGGTTGTGTTTAGCAGAAAATTAATTTTAAAATAAATGTTCATAGTTATGTATTAAATTCTGTCGATAAACTATTTTAAGAAGAAAAACCCTAACAAAAAAAATATACTCACTATTATCTATCTACTCTATATTAAATGCTGTGAAATTTTCTCTGCCAAAAGAAAACCAAAATCAATATTTCGAAGGCGAAGTACCTATATAAGTTAGTTAGGAAAAAAATTCTTAAAATAAGTCTAGCTAACGATTTTTAAATGTTTGTTCTTTTTTTGTTTGTTAAAATGTTTGTTATAAGTCGGGGGAGGTTGTGTATGAGTGTGAAATTATGTGATTAAAAAAAAAAAAATTAACTATTTAAGGAAACACAATTAAACAAAAAAATATATATCCAACTATTGGAATGGAATGGAATGAAATGGAATAGATTTTTCAAACCTCTGCACTAAAATGTAAGTTTAATAATGTTTTTTATAAATTAAATATCAATTTTTTGGTTAGAAGTTTTTTTTTTCCTAGTAAGTAGTTGTTCTTTAAAATTCCTTCAGTCCTCGTTTAGGTGAAAAGCTCTTAATATAATTTTGTTTCCTTCCTATTGTGTCGCTCCTGCAGCTTTCTCTCTGTAGCTCTTCAGCTGAGCTGTATGCTTTAGGAGAAATCCTTAACTCCGCCTTGTAGAGATTATGGAAAGGGAAGTGGGAAGTTGTGTGATCTAATTTCAACACGAGAGTGAAATTGGACATGCTACAGTTTTCCGTCAATTTCGGCTTTTTATAAGGGCTAGACATTTTGGTCGGTGATTCAAACGAGGGTATTTCGATTAAGCTTGTTTTTTTTAGGTATGAATTAATAAATCGTTTACCGGACTTAATTCAAAGGTTCAACACGCCAGAATTTGAATATATTACCCTGCTTTTTTTTTTACATAAATGTAACCGACGAGTGAGAGTGGGATTTTTTTGTGAGAGGCAAAATGAGTAATCATTAAACTAATATAAGCCGAAAAAAATTTTTCAATACATGAGAGTGGGAGAGATCTGTCAGTTTGGAAGTGTGTTGTTGTTTGTTTTTTGACATTTACGCAAAGCATAGAAAAAAAGCTTACTATAGAAAATTTTACTCTGATGCATTGAAATTATTTCTTTACAGATTTATAGGCTTTAGGATATAGTTCTTCAATCGCTTGAGGCTCCATGCTTCATTATATACATGTGTACCTAATTAAAAAAAAAATAAAACATGTGCATCTCTTTTCAATCAAGTTTCAGGATCTTTTGTGAGCAGTAGAGAATTGATATTTATTTTTTTTTTCAACAACAGTTTTGGCAAGATTGTTCTGGTGATAATTATGAAATATTTCCAAATTGATAGCTACTGCGTGGGTTGAAGAAATCGATAGTCTATGTAATTCTTAGTATTCTTTGCAAAAACGCTTGAAGAACTTAGGAGTAATTTAGAAGTTTTTGAGCAAAACTTATAGAGCTCTTGTACAATATTACATCCGAAACAATATCGAACACAGAAACCCTATATTCGCTGCATTATAAACCAGTTTCGGTCAAGATTTTCTTAGCAAGATGCAATTGCAATGACACGAAAGAATTATGTTTCCTGCAGAAAATATTATATCCGTTCAGGAGAGTATTGAAAAGATTAAAATTTATCAATTTATGCCCAATATTTTGGGTAAAGATTTTGGTTTTAAGGGTTACAAAATCTAACTGTACAAGGATGAACATATTTGTGTCTATATTTCGGTGAACTGGTCTTGAATCAAAAAGCATTGAATTCGCTGGCCAATAGAAACATTGTGTTCTGCAATTCCATATTTGTGTAGTACGACTAAAGAAAGAATTTATGTACTGGATGTCCGATATTGGACTCAGGGGCATTTGGGACTCTTTGCAGGTCGCCACTTTTCTAAAATAGTCGAAAATAGACTCCTTTAAAAAATTCAGGACTCTTTTTTAACAATTTAAATAATTTTCTTAATACGAAATCTTCGTTGAAAACTTTTCGTCTGCATTTGCTTGCATTCCTCTCTGAATTTAGCCCTTTGTGAACTCAATCAAATCTTATAGGGTTTTCCCATATTTCACTTGAACGCTGTTTCTTGTTCAAGAACTTATAGAAAAATCTTTCCAAAGTAAGAGTAGTTGGTTTAGCTAAATGTAGAATTAATAAATTTCAGCAGTATCAGAAAGTTAGACATTTTTAAATATTCCTTACGAGTACATTGCATCGCCGGTGAAATCGTAAGCGCACTTAGAGGTGTTTTTGGCGACATCGAATATGTTCTACAGAATGTAGCACGTGAGCCATCGAGAAATGAAAACTGTTCAATTTCTTCAATGCAATTACGACTTCACTTCTTTTAGTTAAGAAATTTCAAGATTGGAATTATAGAAGTATTAGGTGCAAATTCAAAAGACAAGCATCTAAGGTAGAAATTAATTTGAGAGTATTGTCATCAGTTAAGCAGGTCAATTTATTAAAGCCTTCAAATTTCGAATAAAAGAAAAAGACTATAGGGAACAGATGAGAACCCTGAAGTTGTCCTAGAACTCCATTGATGACCTTTGAGAAGCTTTCATTTTTCAATATATTTTTTTTGAACATATTTTGGTAGTCCAACAGCTCATATAGATAGTAATCAGGGAATCAAGGCTTAGGTGAAATGCAGAATTCTAAAAAAAAAGATACTCTTATAGGAATTGTCAATAAAATTTGGAAACGGCTGGTCTGACATTCGATAAGCTCTTATGAGGGTTTTCCGTGTGTACTTATACTCACCGTCTATCACAAGAGAGATTTACTATTCTCTAGTAAATTCTCTTAGACGGCTACTGTCAGCAGAATTGGATTTGTAGTTTTGTTTTGACCACGTGTGGAAGCCAGTTTGTCAGCGAAATTTTGATAAATGGAAAAAGAGCAATATCGCGATTTCTTCTCCAAAATCAAGAATCGAATCACCGAAATCCAAGAGCACTTAAATGCTGTGTATGGTGACTCTTCTCCTTCGATGGCGACCGTCAAAATTTTTTATAACTAGTTTCAACGTGGTCGTACATCGGATTTTGATAAGCCCTGCCCATGTGCCCCGAAAATGTCTACCACGGAGGATAACGTGTCAAAAATCCACGCTGTCGTACTGGCCGATTGAAGGTGCGCGAGATAGCTGAAACAAAAGACATCTCAAAAGACCGCGTGGGTCATATCTTCCATGAAATTTTGGGCATGATAAAGCTGTCGCGATGGTGCCGCGTTTGATCACTCCGGACAAGAAACATTTCTGAGCAGTCTTTGAAGCTGTTTAAGTGCAATCCGATGGAATTTTTGCGTCATTTCGTGACTGTTGGCGAAACATGGATCCACTGGTACACACGAGAGACGAAACAGCAGTCGAAACAGAACACTTCACCCAGCGATCCTGGTCCAAAGAAGACGAAGACTGTCCAATCGGCCGGAAAGGTGTTGGCCAACGTTTTCTGAGATTCACAAGGTGTAATCTGCATCGACTACCTGGAGAAAGGCAAAACGATCACAGGACACTACTTTGCCGAATTATTGGGTCGATTTGACGCTGAATTGAAAAAAAACGGCCATGACCATCACACCTCCGGCGCCGGCGTAGCCACTGCCAAATAGGTCGAATTTCACTACGAACTACGAACTTCTGCCCCATCCACCGTATTCTCCAGATTTGGCCCCGTGCGACTTTTTTATTTCTTTCCTAACTTGAAAAAGTCACTCGTCGAGCAGAAATTTGAGTCGAGTGAGGAAGTCATCGCCACCACGGAGGCATAATTTGAAGGACCCCGTGAAAACCTTTTTTAGGATGGGTAAAAGAAGTTGGAGCACCGCTGGATCAAGTGTTTCCAAATAAAAGGAGACTATGTTGAGAAATAAATTGCCACTTTTCCAAAATTGTTGTTTTTCTTTTGTAGCCTAAGTACTTATCGGACCTCCCTCGTATTACGGTACAGGCTACGTAAGCTAATAATAATAACTAATCTAAATTTCAGATAACTATTCAAAAATGTGAAACAGGCATTTAAACGAATTTATGCAGTTATTTTAGCAAACTTTACAAAAATAGAACAATTACATTTTGTTCATGTCCTAAAGTGAAAGAATACCATATCCTCTCATAGTTTGGAAGAAGTTACCTATATAATTTTAAGGAATTATTTTTAGGAAATTTTTAGGAAAAATGCATTTTGATTTATAAGCCACTCGAATTTTAGTACTTACAGTATTTTTGTGCATAAATAATTCTTTCATCTTATCATGTTTTTTTTTTCTTTTTCTCCACAGACACTTTTGACTTTCAAGATGCATATTCAGCACATTATGCTCCATTATACTTGGTGCATCTAATTACCACTATGTCGATATAATATAACCTTACCTTTATCCACACCCTTATAACTACAACCAAAATGTCATCTGCCGATAAACGCACGGCTGCTCCGGTCCGCCAAAAATCGGTCGAGGAGGAAGTCCTCAGCCTCGACAGCATGCCAGCCACTAATTCAAATCCCAACAATCCAAACACCTCACATCAGCCAATAATGCTTAGCAAAAAAGCAATCCATCAGCGAGATGCCGATGAAAATCTCTTTCTAAGATTCCTTGAGCTTGATCCACCGAACGAGGTACCTACCAGCGGAACAAAGCAATACCCAGGCCGAACTCCATTCACAATGACAAAAAAACTAACTCGAACCGCTGATCGAGGCTTTGGTTTTTCAATTGTCTGGACACATCCGCCGCGTATAGAGAAAATCGAGCCTGGTTTATCGGCCGATATGAATTCCATTCTACCAGGAGATTATGTGATATTTATTGACAAACATAACGTTGTCACAATGCCGGAAGCTGATGTTTTGAACTTAATTCGGTCACAGGGTAATACATTGACAATGGAAACTTTTCGAAGGTCAGGTTCTTCGACTGCAGCAACTGGCTTAGTATCTACGTCGGTGGGAATGTCGGCGCCAACTTCAATGCCAAGCAGTCGAAATGTCGTAATTGCGAATGGGGTGGAAAACAAATCACGTGTGACGAGTGCGGCCAGTAATTACACAGAAACTATGCCTGTATCGGGTAATATGCGTTCATCGACTGCATGTTCAAGTAGTTCTACAATGGAAGCTGCGAAAAAACGTCTTCATTTGCCTCAGGTTACATTTAGCAAAGAGGTAAGAATTTCTATTGTTATAAATATTTTGTTTAAGTTTAAAATAAGAAAATTGCATAAATATGAATGTGAGATATCAAACTGACACATTGTATGAATGCAACCTGGTATAGGGTAGAGTAAAGATTTCACTGCAGCGAAGTAGTGACGGGAGTTTTTATAAGAATACGCAGGCATATCTGCTAAGTGCAGCTAACTGTAATTTTTAATATTCTGTCTTAAAGGTTAATAAATAAAGCATTCGATGAACTTGCAGTGAATGCATTGCAGTACCTTTCGTCTATCTCTTTTTGGCAGTCAGAAGGACAATTGACTGCAGTTTTTTACAGTTGATTTTACGTCAAACCGTGATTTATGAACCTAAGAAAAATTATCATAATTTTTTAAGTCAAAAGACTAAAATGAATCCAAGTGTCAAGCCGACTTCCAAAATTGACTAAAGTTTAACGATAATTACATGTCTAAAAACTAAACGAGTGAAAAAAGTAACACTCGTAATGCAGTCAATATGATTCTCTTAAATTAACTGCGTGAGTTTACTTACTGTTACCAATGGAACTAAAACCAATACCAGTAAGAAAACACATCGGTTAAATACTTCTTCGAAATTCATAATTCCGTCAGTTTTTAAGAACAAAGATTCTGTCAAATTCAATATAGTCTACAGGGCTTTTGAAGTAAAGGGAAGTAACGCACGCCATTTTGTTTAAAATGGTTTACGGAATTTGACAAGAGATTTAGCATTCACTTAATTCAATTCTAAAAATGGTTGGGGAATTTTTGTTTACATTTTAAAACATCCCTTAGCAAATTTACCAACCATTTTTAAGAAATTTACGAAGTAAATGCACGAACCATTTACATAAAACCGAACCTGATTGGACTGCTATTACACCTGGCAATTTTAACTTGCTATTTTTAGACACGTGCTGAGATTGAAAAAAATTGCAGTTGTTGTTTCTTCTTCTTTGTGCTTTGCCTTATTGTTCTCTCACAAGAACAAAGTTAACTTTGGTTAAATGTCGCATTCGTAAAAGCTTTCTTGGAACCGAAGTGGGAACAAAAGATAATCAACGCTTAAGATCGCAGGCATGTAAAAGCAGACTTATACGATTCCTTTTTTTTGGTTATTTTGTCTTTCGTCTTTTTCACACATTGAGTGAGAGGAAATGTATCTAGATGAAAGGAAGTAACGAAAACACAAATGAAAACTGCAAGACTTTTTTGAAGTTGAACTTTGACATTTCTGGTTTGCCAAGTGCAACCTTATCTACCTTAACAACATGACCGCTATAGCGCAACGAATTCGAATATCGAAAGCTTCATACATGGTTAAATCTTTAGATGCTTGAAAAGTACAATCAATAAATGTCAATATTCTAACAAATCGAATTGGAAGGCTTTTATTCAATGCAAAATTGTATTTGGATTGGTAAAAGAAATCAATCCTTTTTAGATAAATATCTCTTAAAACACATATTTTGACAGTCAAATCCTTACATCGGGCAAAAAATAGATTTTTTTTCTTTAATCAGTTTTGCAGATCCGTATTTTTCGGTGAATCTACGCGCCTTTTTAATAATTGACAGCTGTCAGTTTGACAAGTAGATATTTGTTTTCAATTATTTATTTTCGTAAAGAAAGAAATTACTTGAGTCACAGGCATAAATATACACTAATATCAAAGCAAAAAATCAATTCAAAACGCATTCCATTCGCAGCGAAAAAAATCAAATTTCGCACAAAATTGTGATAAATTGTCCCATATATACAAATGTAATATAAGAACAAATATTCTATGGCAGTGATCTATTGATATTTTTTTAGGAATTCAAAACTTATGACAGATGATACAAACAAATATTTTGAATCCATTTTTACAACTAAAAAAATAAGTATATAACAGAAATTACAACATTTTAATTGAAATACGTTAGGGAAAATACCTGGAAATCAAAATTGAAATATTTTCAAGCTTAATAAAGTAAAACGGGACTTAAAATAAAGGTCTATCTGATGACTGAGAAGTATAATGGGATAACGACGACAATACGGTTATGTCATGTAAGCACAATAGTAATACATACATAAATGTCAATTTCCAAAATAATAGTATTTTATGTCGTTTTCGTTTGGCTGTTCGTTGTAGCTCTTTTTACTCCGAATGTTACATATTCTATAGAAATAGAATATAAGGAGTGAAAAGGATTACTCCGAATAGCCAATCGAAAACGGCATTAGCAAATTAAATTAGGTACAATATTTCAGTCCAAAAAAAATGGTTTTAAAAGATTTGTGTTGATTGAACTATCTCGTTTCTAGTTGCGTTATATGAAATACAATTTTAATGTTAGGTTAGTCAAATATGTAGTTTACTATTGTTATTTAGCTTAGAAAAAAATTATATAAATGTTGTTTGTTGTCCAATTAGTTTTTTTTTTGAGAAAATTAAAAATTAAAAAAAAAATCTTTTTAACTCAAATTCTTTTCTTTTTTTTTAAATTTAATTTTAACAAATAGCGTGTGTAATTTTTTAAGCCTTTTTCTTAAAAGGTTGATCATTTTACTAGAAATTAAATTTATAAGCATTTTTTCACAATTTTCATTGATATACTCGTAACTACATATTTCATTTTTGAATCGCCATCCTGGAAATTTGTTGTCAGCAATTTTTGGTTGCCTTACGTTTTAAAGCAAAAAGTTGCTCCCGTTAAGATATCTTTAGTTACTAGCAACAATCAGATCTTGTGGGGTACATATCTAATTAAATCGGGAACAACAAATAACGAAATTGAGACAGTTAATTCCCCAGAATGGCGCCAAGTTTACGTAGGAAATATGATATTAACCCAAAGAGGTGGGCGCATATTAAGACAGTCCAACCTTGTCTCATTCATTGTTGTTTTTTTTAGAGTCTTCACTTTGAATCATCTTAGTATATTTGTTTTTAAGGTGTTTTTAATGCATAGTTTAGACGAACAAAATATTTAACATAAGCTATTCCAATTTATGTATTTAATTATTTTCCAGTCTATCGCACCAATCACAGATAATCGCCATAGATTTCTGCTGCAGCTGATAAGTCGTGAACAAAATTTTATTTCCGCCATAATCTTTGGCATCCAACGGTTTGTTCAACCGCTGAAGGATCGCAATGATCTAATTTCACCAAATGATCATCGAACGCTTTTTCAAAATATCGACGAATTACGTCGAATATCTGAGGACATTTTGGAACAATTGATAAATGACGAGCAGGAGCCTCAAATAAATTTTACATCTCGGGTATATTTGTCGAAGACGACGGCCATTTGTGCGGCCTACAAAAAGTACTGTAATGGCATCAAACGAGCCGACTGTGTTTTGGTGAGTTTTCAATATTTTTTTGTTAATAAAATGGTGAAAAAAAATTAAATTCAAATTTAAAGGTCAACAAATCTCGTCAAGCTGGCTCGAAATTTGTCGCTTTCATCACGGAACCACAAGTGCCACGAAAACGTCCAGATCTCACCATGTTTATACATCGGCCGTTGCAACATTTTCGTGAGATTTTGAAGCTAATGCAGATGCTCGCCTCAAATTGTCACGTTGACAGTGAGGAGCATAAAAACTTTACATCTGTTATAAATGAACTTCAGGCGGCTTACAGGGAAATAACTGTAAGCAGTGGATTGATGGAACCTCTGGGCGAGGGTCGTCCATTACTAACCCTTCAGGATCTCGAGTCACGAATGGTATTCACTAAATGCAAACCCTTTACACTAGCTGTCCAAGGAAGACAGTGGATATTCGGTGGTGACTTAAGTCGCGTCGAGGGGCGATCAGTGAAGCCCTACTGGACCTTGTTGTTTAGTGATATTATTGTATTTGCCAAGGTCAGTCGAGATCGAGTCTTGTTCATAATGGAGGAGCCTATTCCCATTGCTAATATTGTCGATTCGTGTTTTCATATGAGAAAAAAAAGTACACATGTTTTTTTTCATTAGTCAACAAAATTTGAATTATTTTCTATTTTAGCGGCAGAATTCCGGATCACTGTGGATCCAAATGGTCGATTTGCAGAGAGTCCGACTGGCTATTGCGCTCCTGATCTTACTCGCACTCCGAAAAAGAGCGCGAGACGTAAAAGTCTTACCCTGCGTGCGCCGTCATTAGAGTTGAAAGCCGTTTGGCAGAATCTTCTCCAGCGCCAAATGTAAGTTAATTTATGTCCAGTAAAAATCAAATAATATGCAATAATTTTTTTTATTAAGATTCTTAGTCAATGCAGCACTTGGATCTACACCACTTTCCAGCCCATTGGACTCTCCTGACGTTCTGAATACATCAGTTCCTTTATGTGACATCGGAATGGCAACAGCTTCCGTAGCATCAATGAAACTATCCTCGATGGACTCCATCAATCTGAAAAATCAACAATCCCAACAGGTGCGTTCCCTTAGAAGAAAACCCGAAGAAAACTTTCAGAATTTACAAAAAATCGCCGGCTCTTTCGTGCAACGTTCCTCCCTCACTCATAGTAACCCGTCACAAATCGGAACGCCGCCGTTGCAACGCCAAAAGCAACGCAATGAGCACAGTTCTAGTGAACTATTGACCTCATCGTTACGGTCCATAGCTCTTAGTCGAAGACACCTGTATTCCCGTGAAGACTCAACAAGTCCACTTCTGGCAACTAGCACCACTGGCAAATCGGGGCATAATTCATCTCCGGCCGTGTGGCTTAGCCTTAGTGGCAGTAGTCTCAATACGACAACCTTCTGTTCTGACCAAGTTACTAGTTTGACAGCTATTCCCGAAGCTGCCGGCGAGTCGCTTGAAACAAACGGCAAACCACCACTCAGGGTCGAATTCAGTATAAGTTCTGTAGGACGATCATTTATTGACGAATCAATACCTCTGGCTGATGAAAGTTCAGCTAATATTTCGGTGGCAACACCTGATACGCCAACCACAATAAACATTTCACCAACATCGTCCAAACTCTGTCCCTCGGATGCATTTTCAAATGACTTTATCATACACGATAACATGACTCGCACGCAGTCTCAAAACTTTTTGCATCCCATAGTGGACTCTCAGAAAATTCCTCTAGCTGAATTTGGTGGCTCTTGGGATCTGCTTGAGCTTGATTTGGAATTTCATCAGGTCAATTTAGATACTAATTATGACACTGACGTGGAAGAGTGCTTGTATTTTGGGGATGATGATCCGTATGGAGTATTGCCCACTGAACCAACGCCACCAGATTCACTAGACCTATGATTCGATTCGTATTTTAGATAAAAAAAAAACAATGATCTTCAAGACAGTCTAGGTAAACGTTTGATTTAATTTTTACATACCATGATATTATACCAACGAAACACACATTTTTTGTATATAAAAACATATATAGCTAATTTTAATTTTTGATTTAAAAATGAATAATTTCCCACGCAGAGTTGCCCATTTTGGGTAATTTATCTTTTTGATAAAAGCATTTAAAAGAAAATAGTAGCGCAATATTCATAATCGCATAAAGTCAAAATAAATTCAAATTATATCCAAGAATCGTCGTCAGTAGTCTGTACGCAAACAATGAAGATTTGATTTGTTTAGAAGAGACTGGGCTACTTTTTGAGCCACATGGATTTATGGCTGCGATTTTGGTCTAAAAAAGTTCTTATATTGAGCTTTTTGCTCAGAAAAAAGGAAAATGGATGCAGAACAAATTTATACAGTATAGGGAGCTTTCAATGTTCAGGACAATATTTTATTATTTATTATTAATAACTTTTAAATAGGACAGACATTTATAATTTATATTCCCCCACCGAATTCCATTCTCGCATTTAGCTATATGAATTAAGATCTTCACATTTCCCCACACACTTTAAAGATTTCATTAAAATCACATCACGATTTTATTTTTAAAATTCACCACACTAGAGGTAAAAAGCTTTTTCTATGAAAATTACGATATTTCGATCTAATACTATGTTCCCACCAAAACGATATCCGAGAATTCAGCAGAAAGCTTTCGCGATTTCAAATAGGTGTTCACACAGCCAAAACCACGATTTCGTCTCTCAAAAGCACAAACAACAACTATTTTTGTTTTTGTAATCCATCAACCCAAGCCCAAGCCCAAGCGTTCATATTTGTTAATATTTTTTCAAGTTCAAATGTCAAATAAAATGTCAAGTGAAAGATCGTAATTTGCGATAAAAAAGCTTTTTACCTAAGTATGGTGAAGTTTAAAATGGTCTTGTTCACTGTAAATATGGTTCGCATCGGTAATTGAGATTTCAACGAAAAATATAAGGTGAAATGCGACGATTTGGACTGTAATCTACAAAATCCAAAATTTCGCTTCGGTGGGAACATAGTTTATCGCTAAGAAGATAAAAGGAGATAATAGACTTTTTATTTGACATTTAAATTTGGGGAAATGCAAACACACATGAGTCCAAGATGAACTACAAAAACAAACAAAATTGTTGGTTGTGTTTTTTCGAGTATCCACTTCTTTGAAAGCTTTCGACCAAATAAAATCGGCCTGGAACATTAAAAGCACCCTTCACAATATGAAAATTATTTTTTATAAAATTTTTGTGACATTTGTTTTAAGGTTTTATTTTACTTAATTCATCTTAACCGTAACAGCTATAGTTTCATAATCAGAATGACAAGCTGTCAAAACCTATGCTAACCCAGCAGATTCGAAAAGACTTCTTTAAGCCATTATTTTAGCTTTCGATAAGATCTTAACGAAACATTATAGACGCTGAAATGTTATTACTGTAGACTTTATTTTTCGCTTTCCAATATGCATAGGTATAAACAAAAGAGAAAGTGTAAAACTGTTGTAAAATTGTATTATGCTTTATTCTGCATAAAATATTGATGTAATTGAAACATTTTTTTTAAATTCATTACAATTAAGTACCTGTGTAGATATTAATTATTGTAAAGATTAACAAAGATCGTTAATTTTTTTAATCAGTGTGGATGTGATTACATACTAGTAGAAGTTTAGGATAATTTCAAATGTTAAAAATAATATTTTAAGGAAATTTAAGAAACAGCTCCCGAACTGTGCCAAATAGGGTTTAATGAGGTTGTGATTATTTTTGTTTTTTTTTTCATATAATTTATGTGCTAAATATTTATAATTATAAACTAATACAATAATTTTATGTATACTTATCAAAATGGTTCACTTTACCAAGCAAAGCTTAACTAAAAAAAAAGTAAACGATTAAACAGTCCATTGTCAAATATCAATTGATAAATATTAACAAAATTTGTTCAAAGACACATTTAAATATAATCAAAAATGTTCACCAACAATCTCAATTACTTTTATCAATTGTTGAATTTTACCTCAACGGTTGGATAGTTACGCAGTGAATAAGATTTTATTCAGGCTCTATTCACCTCATATTCATAAATTATGTTCCAACACATTTTAGTAACAATGCCCATGTGTTGTGTGAAGTACCATAAAGAGAAATAGCATAGTCAAAAAATCAAAGTATTCAAATCCTAAAGGCTTTTAGCTTAAAATGCCTCTATTCAAGGTTACATAAATTTTATGAATAACATTTTCACAGTTAGATGCTTTGTAATTTTAAGCACTCTCTAAAATGCGATTAAGTGGGCAAGAAAACTAAGAACTACCGGGTTTTATAATAATATTATTATTGAAACAGTTCTCAACCCAGTATGGTCGAACACAACTATTAATCTAAATATCTAAATCCAACCAAATGAATTGAAGTAAATTTAAATAACTATATGTTATATATATATATATATATATATATATTATTGGTTTATTTAAGTTACCTATTAAAATGTAATTAAATTAGCTAAAAATTCCTTGATTTGAGTGATTGACAGAAAACATATGAAATATTTATAAAATGTAAAATGTGATTTGATTTTGTTGTTGTTGATTTTTTTAAAATTAATTATTAATGGAATTCTATAATTATTTTATCATGGGGATCCATCTAGGATATATTTTAGTCAAATTAAAACAATCATCAAATGATTCAATTCTCTTACAACTATGCGATGGCGTCAAAATAAAAATCTCTCCACCGCTATAACATAAATAATATCTCTCCACCTTCTTATACATAATTCACTTATATTAAGCAATTATTCCTTTTTGCCCCTATTTAACTATTTTACTATAACATACATTCATTTACATACTACATACATAAATATATAAATGTTCATGTGTTAGAAACACTATTATATTAATAAACATATTATATGTGCGCTATAGTGTTGTGAAAAAAAAAACATTTTAACACTAAACTTTTGTTTAATAAAAAAATGTTAAAATGTTAATAATAAAAATTACCTTATTAATCATTATTAGAGTGAAAAAAAATTTAATTTGTTAAAAAAAAATCAAATTGTTACAAAAGGAACATCATTAAATATTTAAATTCGCAATATTCAATTTGTAAGAAAGTACATATGTACATAATTAACAAAATATTATTTTTATAAGACTTATATAGATACATAATTATTTATAAACTATAAGACTTTGGCAAAAATAATATAAACAATAAATTTTTTTCTTTGAATAAAAACGCTTGTGAGTTTTTTTTTTTTTTTTTTGAAATCGTGTAAAACTGATATGTTTTATTAAAAAATTTGGTTTGCATTCAATATAGTCCAAAAGAGTTTGTCGTGAAGGAAAAATGTTATTTCATATTTTTTGTAAGTTTTTTGTATTAATATTATTTTTTGTCCTAGAAAATATTTCAGAAAACACAAACATTACTTTAATATTTTTTAAAACAAGTTGGCAACCGTAAAACAGACAATTTCGAAATTAGAATTTTAAGCTACTGGAAAATTTAATATAAAAGCTTTTCTTAAGTTTAACTTTAACTTTATTGGACTATATTATAAGCTGCAAAAAGGATAAGAGAAAATTGTGATGGACTCTTAAAATTGTTTAGATTATTAAAAATAATTGGATTTAGAGTGCAGAGAATATTTATTTATGAAAAAAAAAAAATATTCGTTTATAACTTTTGAAACAAGCGTTTTTAATCAACGATTTTTTTACCTTTAGAATATTTTTTATTGATTAGTATTTTTTTTTTAGAAATATAATTTGCCTTAACACAGATGTATCCTTATACGTAGTATTTGAGCATATATAACAATCCATAATTGGTAAAAAAAAATAAAGCAGTCGCGAGCCCATCACAATTTTCCAATACAAATCCCTCCCTTGCACTGATAAACAAATAATTTCTATTATATCATCCACAGCGTAATTCAACAAATCCCGCAGAACAATTTGAGATGTTAATCGATGAAAAGTGTAGAATTTTGAACAAAACCGGCACATCCAAGGCAAGTGCCCTTCACTTGGCAAATTGGATGAAAGGCCAGCTTGACAAGCAACAAGAGGAAGCTCGTTTAGCTGCGGAACGTGCTCGGGAAAACTTGAGGAAAGAAGATGAGCACCTTTTATATCCAGATGGGGAGAGTTGTGAAAAAATCACCTACTGGACGCGAGCTCAGCTGGAGAGTCGTACAAAGGAGCTTAATCTAGCCAAAGAACATGGAGCTCTTAGAGCACAGCCATGTTTTGGTGGAAAGCGATTTAGCGGGGTCGAAGAACTTAGTATGGATGAACGAGAATGTGAAACCAAAAGTCAGTCACACAGCACCACATCCGACAGCCAGGTAAGACACACCATCATCGATAAGATATAAATTCCCAATTAAACAAAATAAATCACTTTTTGCATTCCGTTCGCACTCTGTTCTTTTGTATAATTTAGATAACAATTCGTTCAAGCCCGGTAGTTAATGTAGGTGATAAGCTAACTGTTTGTAGACATTGTCATACAAATTGCCAGCAAAAGCAAAGCTCATCATCCATTTCACCAACCAATTTAATTTGTAATTCGCTTAAAGTTCAACATAGTCAGGCATCTCCAAACCGCTGCTGTAGGTTTAGCCCAAAAGCTCATAGTAGTATTTCCAATGGTACATCTACTAGCACTGTTACTGGTGAAGAGCCAAAAATTCCTGCTACAAGCACTAAACCAGAACCAACACTTCCCTCTCAAACAGATTCCCAATCGAATGGCGAGCAGGTCACCAGTTTACGAGTTTTAGATGAAAGTCAAAATGAAACTCTCCTGCTAAACGGCCACTGTTCGGGCGGAGAAGACAAACTTTCACAAGAATCATCGCCACCACCTAAGAAAAACATAATACCACCGCCAAAGCCAAATCGTTATTCCATCAAAAATCGATCATCACCACGAAAAAGAACAACCAGTCAGAATAGTGACATTTGCAACTGCGAATGTACACCAGCCGATTTCGAGGGTACGGCCATAAGCCCTGACAAGGTTACTCAGGAGCTTTGTAAGCTCATCGAACCGAAAACTACAATCAATCAATCGCCTTTAAAGAACAAACAGCAGCAGCAAATCGATGAAGAACACGATCCCCATCGATTTTGCAAATGTATTTGCAATGATTGCAAAGATGATCTTGAAGGCGATGATAATCTGTCCCTGATGCTGATCGGCTTGGCCCAATTCACACCTATGGCCAGAGTTGTGCAAGCCGATAGCTCTGCTTTTGTGCCATCCATTGCCGTCGTTCCACCAACACCAGACGCCTTACTGTCCAAAACTACCACAAACGTCTGGGACAATACGACCAGCATAATTACCAGTACAGCCACAAAGTTAATGTTCAATAATGTGCCACGTCAAGCGGTAATCGAAAATATACCTGAGGACTCTGCGGATGAGTCGCCTCAGGACGAGGAACCTCCCTATCGCCAAATGAATTGTGTCCCCCTCCGTCGATATGGTACTCTGTCCAGTTTAGAAAAACTCCCGTCCGAAGACCTTCCAGATGATAATCGCTCCTCCGACGGAGATTATCCACCCGAAGAGCTAGAAGACGATAATGACGCACAATCACAAGATTGCGAGGTAGACAGCCGAGACGATGATATCGAAGTGGTTACCAAAAAAGTCTTCAATCCAGATGACTCCGGGCAAAAGCCATGGGCTTCGCGTGCTAGCTCTTATGTAGCTGGAAAAATGCCTTTCTTTGAAGAGTCACGAGCTTTTATCGATAAGTATTTAGGTCGATGGAATAGCGAGCATCAATGTTTGTCAAATAATGCAGAAGACCTATTGGATGAATGTACGTCAGGGGCGACATCTGGCGAGGATGTTTGGGGCACACCTACCAGTGGAGGCGATAATGATGACAGACATCTTAACTCCGAAAACACACAATCGGTAAGAAATTACTTTTTAAATCAGTTAAATTTTTGAAACTTGTAGAAACGTCAAAAATTAAACATTAGAATTAATTTTATTTATTTATGATTCCTTTGAGCTTAATAGTCTCATTTTTTGTTTCTTAAATATTTAAGTCACCGACCAAATCAAGTACATCCTACAATGACGATGATGATACCGAGCTTATGATGGATGAGCTTTTAATGGCTCCACCAATGACTGCCAGCACAATACGAGGTTTATTGCCAAGGTAATTTAATTATAAATTTAGTTTGTTTTTCTTCTAGATATAATATCAATACGTAGACAATTTTTTTTGAAAATTGTAGTTTCGTGTAAGCATTTCGATAGATTTCATCAAAACTATAGTTATCTCATAACTAAATGTTTAAAATTATAATTCAGTTAATTCATTTAAATGTTCAAAAACTAGAATTTTACTTTTCACTTCTTCTATCTTTTTTTGTTTCTTTTTCAATCTAACCCCTTATCTCCCTTTAGTAATTTCTAAATCGTTAGGAATCTGCATGCAAATAGAACAAAATGTTTTATTAAACAAAGACAACATTATTATTAGCGATTTAATGGAGTTTCAACTTCTTCGAGGCGAATAGACTCGATAAAAAACGACAAGATAAATTTACACCCATGAAACTATCCATACAAAATTTTAAAATGGCGCCCGGGTTTTACAGTTTTTTGTTCAATACAATGTAATATATGTACGTGCAAGACTTAAAAATGCTCGTATATCAACCATATAATAAATTCTATGTAAAAACTAAACAAAAATTAAATGGCGCCCGGGAACAACCCGGTCACCCGGATAACCTCATTTTAATTCTATTTGATGTTCAATCCATACAAGGCTTTAAAATGTTCATTGCCCACATACTTAATAAAATAAATTCTCTGTGAAAGCTAAAAAAAATCTCAAAATGGCGCCCGGGTAGAACACTATTTCCTTCCTTTTGCATTTCCTTGAATTGGATGAATGTAATACAATACATTGCTCAGCTTCCTCGACATTGACAAAATAAAATCCTTAAATTTGGAAGAGCAATTCCAATTCAAATTGAGGTTGGCCTTGCGTCGATCCAGTATCTTCTAAGGGACAAGGCACGATAAAACTTTCAGTTCTTTTCACTTCGTTTCAGAATTTGTAAAACTAGTTTTGAAATCGGATGTGTTGTTTCAGAAAAAACTATGACCTACTTCGCTCTGTACATAATAATGTTAAGTTGAATCCTGTTTTCATTTACTTTTTATTTATTTATATTTAAATAGTCCTCATTGTCCTTCATTCATCCGTAAAATAAATACATTTCGTAGGCGACGTTTAGAACCACTGTTTGAGGAGGAAACCGAAAGTGATGAGGAAAAAACTCAACAGGAAAGTGAAGAACTCAAAAAGGTGGGTTTACTTGAACGTCATTCTAGCATTAAAATAATAGTTGCATAGATTGTTTGTTGTAATTGTGTTTTAATTTTTTTAGATGAATGTATATTATTGTTTTGATTTTTTTAAAATCTAATTCATCACATTTTTCATATATTCCAAAAAAAATGTACAGTAAACAATTTAATTATAATGTACCTGATTATTATTTATCATCAAAACGCATATTCCACTCGCATTCTCTGTATTTTCTCTTTTTTCATGTTTCTTTCGTTTCGTTATAAAGAAGGTTATAATAAATTTAGTGAGACTTTAGTAATTTTATTTTGCAAAATAAGAGCAAAGTAAATAAAAAATATCAGAAACAGCAGAAAAAAACAAAAAAAAAACATTTGCACAAAGCAACAAAAATGCTTGATCGCTTAATTCCAGAATTGATTAGTTGAATTCTATTCCCAATAAATTGGTAGGGGGAAACAACGACAAATGGCCACAATTTAGGGGATTCAACAGAAAGTTCAAGCGACGAGATGATGGAAGAGACAAATGCGGAAAGAGATCGCTTGCAACTGCAACGACAGGGTATAGAATCAAACAATTTGGATGGATGTCAAAAAGTGTCGCCGCTGCCAAATGTGGTTTCACAAGCAGCGGAAGCAGCAGAAATGCCGAACTCAAAGGCGGTCACCACAGAGGCAACAAGACTGATTCAGATGATGATCTCATCCTTAACGACGACTACTGCGACAACAGTGAATTCCTCGGCGACTTCTACCATAAACAACGTGGAGAGCAACAATACTTCGCCAACTCCAAAGTGCCAGCCGCCGGCGGTAGCGGCGGCGGCATTAATAAGTTCGAATACAAGTTTCTGCAAAACTGTGGTACGCAAGAAAGAATTTTCGCCACCGCCACCACCTCCAAGGCGATTGATGCTCACACAAACAAATTTACGGAGTGCCAACACAGGAGCAAATCCGAATACACAACAAGCGGTATGTAGACCTTAGAACTTGATCATATTACGTACAGTTTTTGCCTTATACAAATCAGTTCATAATTTGTTTTGAAACATTTCTTTGCACCTATAGTGTCGAATGCTTAGAAAGTCTCCACTATTGGAGAAATAACTTATTCGTTTTGTTTGCCGCATAGACTCCTGGATTTCGACGACTTTCGTCATAATTTTTGAGCTTCTTAAACAAAACAAACCAAACAAAGATGGCGCTACTGTCTAGAATGAAGTAGTGCCTCAAAAAACCTGTTACGTGTGCAGGGCAATTTGGTTGAGGTTCCGTTCGTCTAGTTTTCTTAGCAATCGAGAGGTAATATTGTTTTATGCACACGGCGCAGCCGTCTCTTTAATGTGCATTTTCTTGGTCTTTCCGGACCGTTTCATTCGTTAAACTTTGACATTTTTGACTATGTCCGTATCACTGTACTGTAAGTTCGAAGATACCTACAGTTCAAAGGGCTATCACTAGCGCCCCTTGAAAGTGCTTATCGATTAACTTTCCTTGAGAATTTGACTTCGAGAGCTACAGTTGTACGTAAGCCTACTAAATTTTATATTAAATCATGCAAGGCTTAGTAAACCGAACATTGCGACATTAACGTAGAACATAGAAACGCACACGAAATTCATCTATCAGAGTGAACAGAATGACACTTTTTCTCAATCAAATTCAAAAGAAAATGAATTATTTGTTTAAAACTTGACAAAGCTGTACTAATGTGACCACGGTCTACAGTATATTTTGAAATGAAATACTTAAAAATAAAATATTAACAAGTTTTAAATTAATAATTTTACAGGCTCTAACAGAATTTGGCGCTACTGCTGACAGTGGCTTTTCTGTGGATGTTGCCGAAAATATTCACAAACGATTGACCCAAATCAATCAAAAGGCTGCATTCAATTCGAAAAGTTTTGCAGGAAGTACCGGTCTTGTCGCAAGCCAACAACCAACTTTCATCGAAACCTCTCTCCTAGGGCAAGTGCACAAAAAGACGCCCTCAACGTCATCAACAATTGCTTCGACGACGACAAAAACAACAACAATAAAAGCCGCGAAATTCGGAATCACAAGAACTCCACCGCAGAACAACAACAGCAGCAACAACAACAACACAAACGATTCATCAACTGCTGTCCACCATGGATCTGGTCTAAGTCCACGTCTCGAAATGCGGTTAGCCCTGAATCACGATATTCTTGGAGACGAAGACTTAATAAACTACGATCCTGGACCAGATCTTACAACGATATTGGGGTAAATTATAATAAAATACTACTAAAAATAATTATTTGATTATGCATTACTTAACAATAGACACGACCTAACAACGTTTCATCGATTGACGGGGAGAGACTTGCTTACTCGTACGGTCAGCAACCGGGTTCAGCCCAAAGAGGCCGTCATCTCGTTTTGTCAACAGCGAAATTCGAAAATGGATACGCCAACAGTGAATCGTCGTCCTCGTCCCGTGTCGATTGGCGGAGGCGACTTAATTGGTGCTGCAGGAATAGGCAGCGGAGGCGGAATCATGTGTTCCAGCAGCAGCAGCAACAGCCAACAACACCTGCTATCAAATCGAAATACATTGAGCAGTTTTGCATTTGCACCTGCCTCGGACTTAATTCAAAAAGTCGCCGCAACCAGCGACAGCAACTTAACCAGTTTAAAAAGCACCGGCGAAAAGAAATTAAGCGACTTGGAAATCTTAGCGAAACGCGAGAAGATGTACTGCATGTCTCAATCGAAGAATGGCTCACTAGTGAGGAAAGTGACGACAGTGAAGAAGGCAATGGGTCTGATGAGAACGAGGAGTACTTCTTCAGTGGTGTCGGCAGCTGGCACGATGGAGACTGACCAACAACTCGCAGCGCTAACAGTGTCAGTCGAATCAAAAAAGATGGGTCGCGATGAACTCGCAATTGAAGCTGGCAAAGGTAATAGATTGTGAGTAAATCCAATTTCTATGAAACAACAAATAATATGATATGGCGCCGCCAAAGTTTATTACAGAAATAAATTTAATTATTTTACAGAATGAATTTCTTAACGAGACGCAACTCTGAGCTACCAACGTCAATCAACTATTCACGCACTTCTCTGAACGAGTCGAATCCTAGTTGTACCCCAGAAACTAAGAGGCGAAGTAAAAGTAAAACTCATCAACAGTTTTCACCACGAAAGGACAATGTAAGTTCTTTTTTTTTAATGTATTTGTTACTTAAGTCCGGAACCTTGATATACATAAAATGTATGCCCCAGTCCCAATATGCTAAATAACCCAACTACCGCAATCTTAGGAACGTTACTTCAGTCAATGTAGTAGTTCGCCTTTATATCAGCCAGAAAGTAAAAATTCCCCGGAGAATTTCCTCTTCGTAGATCGTAGACGTTCTTAGTTTGTGCAGTTCAGGGGTTCGAGTACCTACTACAATAAAATCAGCAAAAGATTGTTGTACAGACTGCAACCAAAATCATCAGTAGATTGATGATCAGCGTTACAACCTTGCTCCAATTGGAGTAAATTTACTCCGCTTTTTAAAAAAGAAAGAAAATCTACTCCGACAATGTCAGGTATTACATGGCGCGTCAATGTAACGCGAACTCTTGGTTATTTTCTTTTGAATTTCTATTCGGCGATGCGCGTGCTGTTACACGAAGTCTTTAAATGAAGGACATCAGAAAAGAACAGAAATAGTAGAAAGAGAAACGTCAAAAAAGCGCAGGGAAAATTCTACCCGTCGGTGTTCAGATAGATTTATTTTTGTTTCACCTTTTCGTTCTTTCTTTCTTTTTTGCACTTTATTCACGCTAGGCTAAACACGCGCCGCCGCCGGACAATCTAATTTTCAACACAGAAACAATTTACAATCAAACGTCATTATAGTAAATGACAGTAATGTGCGCCATATCGTTTTCAAGATTTCAAATACAAAGTAAAAGTCCTAACTGTTTTTATAAAAATGTTCGATACCAAACAAATAAATAAAAAGTTTTCACATTGTGAAATGACTAATAATTATCTCTATATTCTTGTCTTTTAGGATAAGCCTTCATTGAATCGCCGCCTCTGGAAGCAGATTACTAAACGGAGGCGTTCTAACTCCGTATCCGAACTATTGGCTTGTTAAAATCCGTCACAAAGCACTCAATTCATTTAAAATAATTCGTCCTTTTTTCGACAAAAAAAAATAAAATAAAATAAAAAATTGACATTACTTTTTTGTATTTGACATAAAAGAAAAGTGAATCAGCATTTTGTGTGAAAATTATTACTAAAGATCATTTTATGTTCCAAATAACATTTTTAATAGATTACTTCAAATATTTACATATAATATACACAACAAAAAAAAAACTTTTAAATTTAAAGAAAAGAAACATTCAATATTTATGGACAACCATTTTCGTAAAAAAAATTAAGCAAATATAGAGTAAAAAAAATATAGAATTAACTCACTTTTCTAAATATCTTAGTTAACATTTTTTTCACGAAATTCTTATCAATAAATTTAAATCGTTACGCTGCTGAATTTTTAATTTGTCTGCATAAAATGATAGGTAAATATATAGATTTAGATAAAATCGTCTAATTACATGCATAAAGTATTTGGGAAGTTAGTGATGAACTTCAAAATAATGTAGATTTAAAAATTAATAATATCACACGATAATAACGCCACTTGTCCATAAGAAATGGGACATAAGATTTAATGAGGCAAAGCTATACACCCCATTTCCGTTATTCCAAGTCTCTTGACATTGAGCAACTTGATGGCCGGATGACCACTTGTACCTACGTTAGGTCACACTGGGTTTATGGAACTAGTTTCTTTTCGCTTGGTTATTTTTGATTTTTTGACATGCAAAGCCAAATGTGGAAAAAATCTAAAAGTATCTAGTACAAGCAAAACATAAAATGTCAGAAATGTCTATTTTCAAATATGTGACTATTTACGTTGAATTTTGTCGAAAATAACTTCATACTAAGTTTTGTTTGCTATTTTAACGAAAACTAAGTTTTTTTCAACAGCACTCGCTTACAGAAAACATTACTTTCGACATAACTCAAACTACTGGTTTTAGTAATTTTACTCATAAAACGTGAATTTGTCGAAAAATTAATAAAAGTCAATTAGTAGATTTTAATTGTTTCTATATAAAATATCTTGACATATTTTGCCATATGGTGGATTAATTGTGAAGATTTTGAAAATGGTCCAATTTAAAAAAAAAGCAGCCTTCATGAAAAGCTTTAGCAAATTTCTCTCTTACTGTCCTGCGAGCTTTTAAAAAAGAATTATGAAATAAATTACGGCTTACGAAATTCATCACTATCTCCATCTTTTAGAAATAAATTCAAATTAAGAAAATTTAATTTTTGAAATGCAAAAAAAATACAATTATTTTTTACCTAAATAAATCGATTTCTAAATTTTAAGATAGCAAACTGCAATAAAGTAATTTTTCATTCGAAATAAAAATATATATAAAACTAAAATTAATTGATTAACTTAGAATCGAATTGTCACGATATTTTTTATCTAGGAGATTTTTTTTTTTTTAACAAGACTTAATTTAAAATTTTTAAATTTGTTGTTTTGCTTATACTATTTTGTATGCCTACAAAATTATATTTTGTTAGTTGCTAATTTTGATTTTAACTAACAGTAAATAATAGAAAGTGTTGTTTTGAACAAAATACAGAAAAACATCTCTATGAGAATAAATTTAGAAACATAATTTTATGAAAGTAGATCTAGAGACGAACATACATAATTATGTGTACTTATGAATTTATTTATATTTATTTTATTATTTAATTCCCTAGAACGAATATTCCTTAATTGAATATGGAAATTTAATATTAATGTAGATAAAGAAGTAATAAATTTTAGATTGAAAATCCTAAAAAATGTTTTAATTTTTTTAAGAATTTTATATTAACTTATTTATGATAAAAAATCTAATCTGAAATCTAATATACAAATATTCATCATTTTTAAATAAAACAGTTTAATTCTTAATGAGTAAAATGATATCACAGTCAGTTTCAACATCATTTTGGCTATAACAAACTATAGCTTTCACGTTAAAAAAATGAAGTCTGCAATAAAGCTTTAAAAAACAAAGCTCTCTGTAAATGTATTTTTTAAGCTTATCAATATATATTATATTTAGCTTAAAAAGCACATTAAAAGTTTTTCTAACAAAATTATTTGAAAAAAAAAATGGATAATCGAACTTTTTTTATTTCAGCTCCATAATTCAAAATGTTAGTCATTGCAAATCACATTCGACTTAAGTAAAAAAGAAAAGCAATTAGGAGTAGTATATTCTTAGACATGTTTTTTTTTCAAACCCGAAGAAAATTTAACTAAAAAAAAGTATTGACTGATTTATTTTGTTTATATGTTAAATGCAACAAAAATTAATTCTAAAGCGCAGCTAATTTTCGGGACTCAATTCCTAATATGTGTCTCATTCTCCTAGCGCTTTAAAAAAATGGACTTATGCGATGCCCCGCTTGGTTGGAACAAATGCGCTTAATACAATTATGGTTTATGGACTTACACTGCCGATCAATCAAATAAACTCAACATATTTTGTCTCTTACACTTTGATTTTCTCTTTTATGCAGAAAGCTATCGCCACAAGCTTTGTTGTTTTTTTTAGAGGAGAACATTAGGTAAATTTAAGTTATAAGAGTAGGCTGCAGAAATTTTACCGTTACCATTTATTCCTATTTTGCTTTGCCAATGCAAAAAAACAATGCTTTTCAGGCGATCACCAGAATAGACTCAGAGGCTGTAATTTTAGTTTCCGTTAAGCTGTGCAAGTTTAAAGGTGAATTTCGTTGTCCCTCGCAATTTTCGATTAAATAGATACGAAATGGGTCGTGGTGCATCCCTATCGTCGGTGGAAAAAGGCAAGATATTGGCCTATCGAGACAGCAATCTAACAACCCGGCAGATAGCAGAAAAAATCTGTAGAAGTCAGACTGTTGTTTGTCATTTTCTAAAAAATCCATCAAGGTATGGGAAAAATATGAAAAAGCCCGCTAGGAAAGCACTTACGGCTTACGAAGAGCGAAGAATTCTACGAGAAGCCTCAAACTCAATGAGCTCTGCAGCAAAAATTCGCTTAAATTTGGGAGTAAATGCAAGTGTAGCTACCGTACGGCGTGTAATAAGGAGAGCAAAACATCTAAAAAGATTAAAATTAAAAAAAAACCACCGCTTACCGACGTTCGTAAGCATGCTCGCTGTCTTTTTGCTCGAAGTCACATGACATGGAATAGGGAGTGTTATCAAATTGTTTTTTCTGATGAAAAACGCTTTAATTTGGATGGGCCAGATGGTTTCAACCACTATTTCCATGACATAAGAAAGGAAGAATATTATTTAACCCGTCACCATAGCCGTGAGTGGGGTATAATGGTGTGGGGTGCAATCTCTTACTATGAGGCATTCGAAATCCAATTCGTTTCATCTAAGATGAATGCCACACGCTACAAGGAGCTGCTTCAAAAGGCATTTCCCTACTTTTCAAACATTTTTGGACATTGTACATGGACATTTCAACACGATAATGCCCCAATACATACCGCTCGAGTGGTAAAAAATTGAATTAAGGACCAAAATGCAACATTAATGGACTGGCCTCCGTGCTCTCCTGACCTCAACATCATTGAGGACGTGGATGGCTCTCGCGTAAGGTCTATCAATCTGGCAGACAATTTGAAGGTATCAATTCATTAAAAGATGCAATTAACAGCGCCTGGAGCGAATTATCCTTGGATCTTTTAAAATCCCTTTACGATTCAATGCCTAACCGAATATATGAAGTGATTTCGAATAGAGGTGGCTACACACATTATTAATAAAGCTCTAAACATAATAAAAATACAATTTTGCACAAGTTTTTTGAAGATGTTTCTATTTATACTAATTTTAAGTCCTTGAGTCTATTTGATTGATCGATAAAAAGTAGCCATTTTTGAGGTTCACCCACAAAAAAATATATAAAAAAATAACCTTTTGATTTAGAAATCTCAGTTTTGTTGGGTTTGTTTAAGAATTGAATACTTAATAATAAAAATTTATTTATGCAAAATTTGTTGTTTTTTTAATTTAAAAAATTCAATATTCTCTGAAAGAACCTTTGAGTCTATTTGATTGATCGGCAGTGTATGTCCCACCTAACTATGTATTTGGATTTAAGAATAATGTCGTTTTTTTCACAAATTTAGAATGATTGCAATCATAAAAGGGCTCAAAAATGAAGTTAATTACCTAACAAAGAATTTTCAAAGCGGAGCAGATAAGGTACTTTTATTTAAGAAAACTGTTGGACACTTACCAGTCGTCAATTTATTTTATTACATATAGCTTTCGAATAGAATAACACTAATCCAAATTTGGTTGAGTTAATGTTTCTTTACAATACACTAACAAAAATTTTCAGTTACCTTAATATACAAAAGTAACAAAACGACAGCCCTGTGTACGTGTATTCACCAAAAAGCCACCACAAAATCTGAATCCACAAACCACAGCTCAATGGAATGAAAACAACTATACACGACACGGTTTTCAAACTTAATTCAGTCTTCCATAAAACTTCTTGAAGTGAGGTTGTGTGTTACGAGTTCGTTTAAAATAAATTACAAAAAAAATTGCCCCTCTCTATTAGATTTGGATAACACAACTGAATACTGACGTTGACGTGTTATATCTATCATTATTATCTAAAAACGAAAGCTTCAATTGAATTTTCTTCTTAACTTAACTAACGGAATGTGACAATGTCGGGAAATCAATGAAAATAACAACTACCTAACTCAATAATCACAATCTTATGACTCGTTTTGTTCGAACTCAGTGATGAGTATGGATGTTATTTGCCATACAACAGTTAATTTGTGGTTGACTTGGTACCTACAACTTGCTTTTTTACTCGTCTTGCTTAAAGGTATTTCGCCACACGATCACTTGAAGTTTGTATTTATTCGCAAAACACAAAACAACAACAAAAATACCTATGGTGTTGTTTAATTTTTTTTTTTTTTGTTTTTGCACAACTACCTACTACATCCATAAGAAATTTGAAATTTTACAACAAAAAAAAAATGCACGTAAATAAAATAAATAAGTGAATCTCTAAACCTACCTTACTTAGTGCTAGTTGAAAACAAGAACAGCTGTAAAAGTACAAAAAAATCTACCAGCCTCCCCTCTCCTGCACAAAAAAAATGTTTTTTTTTTTAATTTATATCCTGATCTGGCGCTGGCCTATCAAATCTAGAAATTTATTGGTGAAAACTGGAATTGTCCTGCCTGTTCGTCTCTTAAACCGTAATCCACATTTGAATTGAATTAAATATTTTCGAACAAAAAAAAAATTAAATAACAAGAAACCTGAGTACCTACATTACCTACCTTCTTGGCAGCCATTTGCGCTAGTTCCATATCACAGAAAGAGATATCCCCTGCATTCCGCAAGGTTCAGGCGCTTTACGCAATATCGGTTATCGTCGTCGTTGTCATTTAAGGGCGCATACTTTTTCAAACAGTCACCTTAATCGTGTCTACAATAGTTGAATTTCTGATGAGGATACACACGTAGGTACCTACAAATATCTATCAACGTACATACATAAAATTAGGTAAGTAGCAAAATAGCTATTGCCAAGTTCATGCTTCGATCGTGCAGCAGTACTTACTTACTTACTATATACTTGCAAGATAAGCTCTCTACTGGCGAATTAAGCAACACAGTCCCACTTCCACTTGATATAAAAATACGAAAGGTGTATAAATGCAAAAGAGGAAAAAGATGTACCTACCTACAGAGCCAAATCGTAAAATGATCTCAAGCTCGGGTAAAAATAAGTTTATTATTATGTATATCCGGAAACTGCATTTTACAGCTTTAACCCCTCCTAATGATGGTGCATTGGGTGGCATAAAAAAAAAGTTATTACATGGAAATAAGCAAAAAAAAAAAAAAAAGAACCAACGGTGCATTTTTTTTTTATTGGAATTTATTCTGAGTACGTTGGTTTAACGTTGCCTTTTTCGGGATTGAGGAATTTTTTTTTTTAACTTTTAAAGAAATCAGAAATAAACTGAAATCATTTTGAAAACCTTTGGTTTACCAATAATTAATTTGCTACAGTTTTTGTTTTTTGTTTTAAATTTTATCAAGATTGTATAATCGAAACCGCTTAACTGAAATGTAATTAGTAACAACCAGATACATATTCAATGAAACGTTATTTTGTTTGTTTTTACCAAAACCCGTATGATTAAAAAAAATCACCTGCAAACATTTTAATATAATGTCGAATTTCACTCAACCAAACATTCGATTTTTTTCTGAACACAATCGATTTAATGCTGTCAATACAAATCTTTCGTTTTAAGAATGATTTCAAAGAATATACCTCTCACACTATTTTTTGAAAGTTCCTTACAACAACAAAAGTTGATCTGAAATCGATTTTACATCTTTGTTTGGAATTCAACATAAGAAAGCAATTGGAGTTCGAAACAAAATTTAATTACTGTCAAAACCACAGATTAGTATCACAAAGATGGGAAATTTCGGCAGCTATTTTGGTTTGCCTGATATTTTTGCATCTGTGTAAGTTAAAACTGATATTTTTGCATCTGGGATTAGTTGGACTACATCATATATTGTTGTTGGATGGATGCAACATCTATTCATGAATAAAAAACCAAATTTACAAATACAACAATGTAAACAAATTCGTTTTGGAGGGTGAAGCATACGGAAGTTTCCCATCTTGGTATTACTTATCTGTGGTGAAAACTAACAGATATGTCAAAGTGAAGTGTCAGATTTAGACTTATTTTTATTGTGGTGGTTAAAGTGAACTTTTATTTATTTTTCGCAACTAGTGGGAGTGAGTATGTATGAGAAAACTCAGAAATATTAATGCAATTCTTCAGCTTAAAAAGTATACTGTTTTTTAAGCATTTTGCAAAAAAAAAATTTAGGGACTTTTAACTACTTTTGGGGAAATATTGTTCAAGTGTGTGGTGTGTCCTCTTATTTTGTATTATCAAACTCAAAGAGAAAAAATCTCTGGCGGAAGAAATCGACAAATTCTGTATTTTTTTTTTTGAGATTTTTTAATATTTGTCTATTAAGTTTTAAATCTCTGTAAAAATGGGATATTTATTTGTATGCATTTTTTTTTAAATTTCTCTTTTTGAACAGCGACTTAAAATTGAATGGAGAGTGAACAAAAATTTGGCATTCGTTTTAGATAATCTAAATTAAAATTGTTAAATTTAAAAAAAACTTAAATAAAATTAAAGTAAAATACATAACTGGATCGCACGTACTTACGATCAAATCGTTGGCACAATATTCTTAGTAGAAAAGGCTAAACATTTTTTTTTAAATCAAAATTTAGTATGGTCATTTAAGTATTTTATAATTTCAACTTTAACACATAATTTCAAAAAAAAATCGTTATCCGTTTTCGAAGTATTGAATTTTCAAAAAAATTGTTTCTTTTCAAAAAATCAATAAAATATTCATCGAAAATTTTGGTATGCAGTATTATTTAGAATGTGATGGAGCTTTTGTATAAATTTTTTTGTATCGAAATCGGTTGAGCCGTTATGAGGTACCTAGTCGAAAATCGAAAAAACGGTTATATTACAGTTACCGTTAACAACATTTTAGTTAAACAAATTTATTGACCAAAATATAGACCATACCTATAATACTGGACGAATTTTTTTTATCAACATCGTTAGATCCATTTTTGAGATAGTTGAGATTTACCATTTTTGCCCCAAAAATTGTATGGTATGTACCGTTATTTCTGAAGCTAAAAAAAGTTTTTAAAAAATCGATCCAGTCACCTAAGAAGATTAAGTACCAAGTTTGAAGAAAATCGCTAAAACGGGTAAGGACGTAGAGCGACCTACATACAGAATGTCCTAATTGCGTGACCCACTTTTTCGTTTCATGGAATGAAATCATAATGCTATCATCGTTATGTAAAGTTTAATTAAAATCTCGAGTTCGATTTTTTTCCCCAATGCAAAACTTCCCCTACAGTACCTGCAATTGCAAGTAAAAACATGACTTAGTACCGGTTTATCTCTAATTCGTGGGTTAAGTGCCATATGTCATTATTAAAACCAAATGTCTCTTATTTGAGGGTTTAAACTTATTCCTTCTCTAACCCACGGAAGAAGGTGGTTTAGAAAAGTAATTAAAAATTGACATTTAACAACAATTTACAGAACCATAGAATACAAAAATGATAGAGTTCACACTTATTTAGTAGATTTTATTCATGGATTTTCGGACGGACCATTTAGTCGTGGATTAGTGATTAAATAAGTTTTTTTTATTAATATGAAATCACACGAAAATGTTAAAAATATTAAAAATACCATTTTAACAAAATTAAATCCCATAATGAGATGAATTTTAAATAAATTCGAAAGCATATGAAAGTATTTGCAAAATTAAAGTTTTCGAGATTTTCATAAAATAAAAAATGGCTGCCAAGTAGACTATCATGCATGACCGTTTTAGCATAAATTATTATATGTATAGGTTCACTTTTCTATCTGGCTATCAAAAATGCACGATTTTTCCCGTTTTCATGCGGACTAAATCAACAAACGCAAATATAATTAAAATCACATCGACTTAATAGGCATTCTTTTTATGATTTAGGTACGTGATGTGCCTCTATACCATTCTAGCTTTTTTTTGTTGCCCCGGCTTATGACTTTTCTTATTCTTTAATAATGAGTCGGCTTTGAATGATTTTAAAGTAGATACATACATACAAAGATATAGATAGATAGGTATACAAGGCTTCAAATATACGATTTGCTTGTTCCCAAATAAATTCGTGTATGTACATAAATACAATGTTGGTAAAGAAGCAACTTGCCATTATAGAATCTTGGATATATATACATATGTACGTAGGCACATAGATACTTTCTAACTATAAGGAACCTTATTTATTTGATAAGTTCTTTAAAGTCATGTGAATAAGTACACCTCTATATGTAGGTGTATATATATGAATGGGTTTTTATATAAAAACTACAGGCAGGTAATTAATTTTGTGCATTATACATCATTAATTTGATTTTTTTAAGCAATAGGTACATTTATTATTTCTCACATTTTTTTTTTCTTCAAATCAAATCATGGCAATAATAATTGGCAGGCATATAAACAAGTTTTATGTTGAAGTGGAGGAAATTCGGAATTACATTTTATTTACGAGTAGTTCAATTATCTGGCATTTTGTAGCTATTTGTTGGTCAAAAGATACGATAATGACAATAAATGACAGAAATAATGGCATTTTTAAACTATTGATAATCCAATATAATAATGAATGCTTAAGGTTGTATTCTTAATTCTTTTCATGACTTCATTGAAACGCCTGTAAAGATTTCATTGTGTATAATCGTTGTGTTGCTGTAATTATTGTAATGATGCAAATTCGTATACAAAATGGCTGAATATGTTGTGATTTATCAGAAGGTTAAAGGGGAACAACATTATTCTCTCACCATATCATCATTATGACATTTTTTATTAAAAAAATGTCTGAGATATACCATATACACCTCTTTTAAGGTCGTCAATTATCAATTGATAGTTGATAAATATTCAATATTTCTATTTTGAACCTTAATTTGATAAACAAAAAAAATAATATTCTTCTAATCAACAACATTCTCAATGATACGAACTTTAAGCTATTGGAATGGTAAATATCGAATTTCAGTATTTATAAATTATCAATTGATAGTTGACAATTGTAATATGGGTGAGAGTCGTGATTTGTCAGAGGAGTAAATCTTGCTTAAACCGCTGAAGTAGCGTAGAAAAAAAAATGAGTCTTGCTTAAGAAAAAACAGTTTAGACGAGACTTGGCAGATTAATGGTGGATTTACATATCATTGTTGCTCCAAGAAATTTTACTCGTATAAGAGCCCCAAATATAAGCATCCAAATAACAACTTAGAATCGTTTTATTTGTTATAAATCGAATGGATTTTATTCTGTAAAAAAATGTAACATATTAGAATAAAAATGCAAGGGAACAAAATTTAATTCAACTCACAAATTGATACCTTTAGACAAAATAAACTATCTGAGCAACTGAAACTTGAAGATCAAAATAGTGATATAAATTTATTTAAAAAAATATAGTTAAGATTTTGTACCCAAATAAATTAGGATAAAACAAATTAAAGCGGCTATGGAAAATTCCAGAACTGTTGCTGTCTGTGAAATTTTAACCACCAAAAATAAACATCACGTTGAGCCCACCTGCTTGTCGTTTTTACAGATGCACGATTCATTCATCTCTTTCTTTCGAAAGAAATAGAAATGTTGATAGCCAGACCACAATACTATACAAAATTAATATATTGCAGAGTGACTCGATGACAATCATTGTGTTAGTCTATTTTTTGATTTGTGATTTTTTCAGCGAATACATCTTCTTCATAACGTAGCCAAATTTAACAGTGACTTCTTCAAACATATTTGTAACCTTTGACAAGTAATCGACGAACTAATTTCAAAGTACCTATCTGTATGTCGAGTAAATATTCGGTCGTTTTCGAAAACGTCAAATAAACTTCAATTTTTGCTGGTATTGTAAAATCTTTTTTGATAAACGTCAAATGATTTTACTGCAAACGCATTTGACGTTTTCGAACATGTGACTTTTGAAAAGCTACATTATCATCGCACACAAATGCTTATGAAGCAAAATTCTTATTCGTTTTCTTCTTCCCTAATTCGAAACATTTTTTTCTTTCGTAATTCTAAGTCAGCTTAAACATAATACGAATATCAAATTTATGGAAACCGGTCAAAGAACAACGAATTTGACAAGCCTTGATACCAGCCCCCTATTTGCATAAATGCATCGCCCATAAAGACCCTATCTTCCAATTGTACAAACGTCACCGTCGAGTCGTTCGAACTTTGATTCATGGTTCACTAATTTTACATTATATATATTATACTACTCCGTATATATAAATCTACGAAGTAGATAAACTTAATCACTAGCAACGACACCATCGACTTGAACATTTCACACAACAATACAACACAATATACACTAATGTATGAACATCAACAAAACAAACAAACTAAATTGTGTTAAAAACACACAATACTCACTGCTCTGCTCTTATCAACAAAACGAACCAACAAAAATTATTCCTCGTCGAATACACACAATGCGTATACATACTACATATTAATCTATACGAATCCACAACGAATCTACAAAAAAAATGAATCAAGAAAAAACAAAGCAACACAAAAAAAAATTCCTGTTCAATACACACAATTCATGTAGGTATACGTACAGAATGAGAATCCAAAACACGTACTAACAAAAAAATCCTCAACGAATACACACAATGCATGCATGAAGCATGATACATAAATATCTGTACCAATCTATGAAATCCACAAAACGAACAAACATGGGATATGTCGGGTCACGTCAGATGTCGGGTCACGTCAAATGTCGGTCGGTTTGACAGCTCTATAGAAATGTTTATAGCCCCAACGCCGCAAAGAAGTTTTACTTCAAAAAGTAATTCTTCATACAATCGAGGACAAAAAAAGGCTTCGAAAACTTTACTTCCAACAGCTAATTGAACGTTTGATTTCGAACTGATAGGAGTGAAAAGGATGTTACTCCGAAAGTCTAAACGAAAACGTCATAATCTATCTTGAAATATGACGCCATTTGCAAAACGTATAGCATATTATCGATATGCCAATACTTTTGTTGCCCATTCTACAATGTAAATACACAAATAAAAAATATTTTATTTAGTGGACTTTTACTTTCAAGTTT
Organism: Philhelius pedissequus; assembly: GCA_910595825.1. Taxonomy (NCBI): domain Eukaryota; kingdom Metazoa; phylum Arthropoda; class Insecta; order Diptera; family Syrphidae; genus Philhelius; species Philhelius pedissequus. The sequence goes on along the minus strand of OU343161.1, from coordinate 242,093,850 downwards.
TATCAAAATATCGAGTTTTATTTTTGTTTACGAATACGTAAGATGTCATTATAGTATACCTACGTTTCGTAAGTAATAAAAAACAAATACATATATATATAGATCGAATTTAAATATTGATGAAGATATTGATATCTTAGTGGACACACACAAATCTCCAATCATTTGCAATTGTGTATTCATTGTTATTAATTTTTTTTCCTTTTTATATACATTTTATAAATATTTTCGTACTTATTACAAAAAAAAAACAACAACTACTATAGGCATTTCGCAGTCATTTGAATAACAGATATGTGTAGTCTGATATTGTTAACTTAAAAGTTACCTATACAGATATTAGACTCGGGTGAAAAATCTGTTGCAATTCAATGGTAGACATAATTTTCTTAGCTCCAAATTTCAAAATTATTTTTTTTTTTGTATTTCTCTCAATTAATTTTTTTTTTCTAAACCTTTGAACTCCCATAAAATCTGACTGCAAATATAAATCTTTCATCATGGATAGCTATACTTATACAATACTAATTGCTAAGGTTAATTGAACCTAAATGTATGCCAAAGAATAATATTACGTGTCGCCGCTTCAATTTTGCAACCGAAATGGCCTCTCGCGCCTGCCCTGTTAAGGTTATTATTTTAAATCCTGCATGTACATATTTGCAAAAAAAAAAATCAATTCAATATCAGGTGCTTTATCATTTTCGGGAGAACGTGTTGTTTTTATTCTTAAACTCGAATTTCAAGATTTATTTTTTGTCTATTGTATCTTCATATATTGATTCAAAACGAATTAAATAGTTCTAAATCTTTTTTTTTCTTACTTGTCTAATTTGTCTCCGAAGTATATAAAATTTGTATAATAAGAACGTTCTTATATTGTATATTTATGTTAATTTATAAATAATAATCTATTCTCTCATCTCGTGCCTTTTTTTTACAAAGCTGCAAAACTTGTAAGTCTCAAATTTAAAATACCTACTTATATTTCGTATTGCCTCATGTTCGATCGTCAATATGACAAGATTTTGTTTACCCTTACGTTACTCATAAGTAGTTTTTTTTTTGTTTTAATTAATTTTAATTTATTATATTATTATAAATTATCTCATACGAAGCCAACGATACGCAATTTATATCTGAATAAGTTAATTACAGACAGAAAGATTCGGAACGGAAAAGATACTTATGTATATATGTACATACGTTTACATACATTAACATTATTATAAAATCTTTATAAAATCTTTTTCCATTGTGAATTTTAAATAGTCTCTAAAGCTTCCACCAAGTTTTAAGTTAGTATAATTTTTACTGAGAATAAAACATAAGCTATGTAACTGCTTTTTAAGATTTGTTTTTGTTTTGTTCAAATCTTAACAGCTTAAGACTCACTATCACTATTCAAAGATATGTAAGTGTGAATTTGTTGGAATATTTTCCAATTTATTTACTTTATGATTATAACGGGTGATTTTTTTGCTACTTGGTTTTTGACGTTTATATTTTTGACAGATCACACATGACAAATTCCACGAACATTTGACATTTCGATTCAGTATTGTTTGCCATTTCATCATGAATAGACTTACGCCTGAACAACGTTTGCAAATTATTGAAATTTATTATCAAAATTCGTGCTCTGTGAAAAATGTGTTTCGCAAGCTACGTCCGTTTTATGGTCGTCATAATCGACCCACCGAGCAGGCTATTCAGCTCATTGTGACCAAATTTCGCACCAGTTTCACTTTATTGGACATTAATCCACCAAATCGTATCCGTAGAGTGCGTACCGAAGAGAATATTGCTGCTGCATCCGCCAGTGTTGCTGAAGATCGCGATATGTCCATTCGGCGCCGATCGCAGCAATTGGGTTTGTGTTATTCGACCACCTGGAAGATTTTACGCAAAGATCTTGGTTTAAAGCCATACAAAATACAGCTGGTGCAAGAATTGAAGCCAGGCGACCTACCACAACGTAGAATTTTCGGTGAATGGGCCTTAGAAAAGTTGGATGAGGATCCGTTTTTTTATCGCAAAATTGTCTTCAGCGACGAGGCTCATTTTTGGCTAAATGCATACGTGAATAAGCAGAATTGCCGTATTTGGAGTGAAGAGCAGCCAGAGGCAATTCAGCAGCTACCAATGCATCCCGAAAAATGCACTGTTTGGTGCGGTTTATGGGCAGGCGGCATCATTGGGCCGTACTTCTTCAAGGACGATGAAGGCCGCAGGGTTACGGTCAATGGAGAAAGGTACCGTTCGATGATAACAGATTTTTTTTGCCGAAAATGCAAGAATTGAACTCGGTCGACATGTGGTTCCAACAGGACGGTGCCACATGCCACACTGCACGCGAAACCATGCATCAATTGAGAGGCGAATTTGGTGAGCAGTTGATCTCACGTTTGGCGCAGTCAATTGGCCACCAAGATCATGTGATTTGACCCCGTTAGACTATTTTTTGTGGGGCTATGTTTAGTCTATTGTCTATGGGGACAAGCCAAACACGATTGCTGCCTTGGAAGCCAACATTGAACGCGTCATTGGTGAGATTCCGGCCGAAATGTGTGAAAAAGTTTGCCAAAATTGGACCTTCAGAATGGACCACCTGAAGCGTAGCCGCGGGCAACATTTAAGTGAAATTATTTTTAAAAAGTAAATGGCAGAAATTTATTTATCGATCCAAATGAAAATTTCATTCACTTTTTACAAGTTTCTGTGTTTTTTTGAATTTTCAAAAACCAAGCTCTTAAAAAATCACCGTTTATATCAATTTAGGTTTTCGTAAATGTTTTTCGCACACTTGCAAGTCGAGCTTATAATTAAATAGATAACGATTGGATATAAAGACCAGAAAATTCATTTCATAGAAACAATTTTATTAATCACAGATACATCAAGTTATGTATAGATATTGACAAATTTAGAGGGGATTTTTACTACGCGGGCAAATTTCTCGTGACGCACATTTGGTGGTCAATAATCCTAAGAAGCTGGTCATAATTATTCGAAAATGTTCTTAATTGGGGATCGGTTATTACAAAATCCGAAAATAGTTTAATAAATAATGATGGATACGAAACGAAATGCCAGAAGGTATAGTCTTTAAATTTTGTTCAAATTAAATTGTATAATTCAGAGATTTTTGAGGTCACAGATTACGAATTAGATTTCATCTCGGTTTCAGGGTGAAACGTAATGGCGTATAATTTTCGCAAATATTTTGTCTCAAAAACGAGTTAATGTTACAGTTATTTGAAGGGCATTAGGTTAATTGAAAATGAAAATGTCTGAAGGTCAAAGCGCCATGAAAACTGTCCTGTGCTTTTTGTGATGTCAAAAAAAAGTTTTTTTTCGAAGCTTCAACTATAGTATTACGTTCGAAAGCATTCACTCGATCACTTAGTTCAAAGTTTTCGGCTTAATGTTTGCGAAAGTGTCAAATAGAATTAAATTGTAGTCCAGTTCGCACATCTTAGCCAAATTTTGCACTAAATAAATCGAACGTACATATCTGTTGTATGACAAATATCCCCAACTTGTTGCAGCCATATCTCGGTAATATGTACATACTAGCAGATACCCATACGATGCTACGGACCCACGGGAATCTAATGAAATCATCTACCATCCTACAAAATTTCAGTCGTTGAATGTAGGCTCAAACGACGAACATGCTCGCTCAGCATGCTCGTGCTCGCTGTGCTTTTCTTGTAAATGGCCTGGTTCAGGAGCGGCTTGCTGTTGGCGAAAAATTTTGATTTTGTCGTGTTCGTTGGCGTCGATGTTCGTCGTGTTTGGTCATGTTCGCGAACAACGCAAAGATTTTATATTGGATTCAAAAAGTGAGGACTAATTAAAATCCATTCAATGTATGAGGCATGAATGCGGAACAAATACCCATAGTATATATTTTGTTCATATTTAAGCCACCCCTATATGAACCGTTCGGTTCCATTTTTCGGGATAAAAATGACCTATGTGATAATCGAGTGTGTATTTGTGAATGTGTGTGTTTGCGTGTTTGTGTGTCTGCATGTGTGTATGTGTATGTGCTTTTTGGCTTCTTGTGAACGAAAGCTATGTTGGCTATTTCTAGAATGAGCAGATAGGTACATATTTTATTATGAGCCCAATAGAAAATTAAAACGGGAACCATACTTTTACCGGAATAAAAAGAATTCTGTGTGCTATTCCAGACTATAATCTATGCCAAATTTTATCCAGATCCGTTCAGCCGTTCCGGAGTTATTGAGCAACAAACATCCACCCATACAAACTTTCACATTTATAATATTAGTAGGATAGTCTTTCGGTTTGGGCACACAAATTAAATTACACATAGCGGTTATCCATACGATACTTCCCTACATTGAATTCAGTCCAATATGGTGGAACCTTAGCATAAGCCACAAAACACTAACCATTTTGGAATGCACGCAATAGTGATTCATGTAATACTTGTGGTAGGTGATGTAAAGGATACATCTCTGACAATTTTGTTTGCTGTATTCAAAAAATATGACTCTAATGGAAAGAATATCAGCCTTATTCATAAACGAATTTTAGAGACTGCGTAAGGTTATAATGCCTCTAAACGCGTAAATGTTATTCATAAAAGTTATGTAATATTTAATAGAGATATTTTAAACTTAACACGTTTAGAGTTTGTACAGTGGATGAGGTTAGGTTGAACGGTTGACACACTCAGACCAATGATAAGTCGATTGTGATATCACATGGAAATTTATTAGGTATCTCTATAATCGAACCATTTGGAGCTTCTAATGAAGAGATGTAGTTGATAAATATCTATTTATATTATATCACTGGGATCGTTGAATAAGTATTCTCCCATACGTAATATATGTCCTTGGGAGAGAACAGGACATGAACAAAGAAATTGGGGGATAGTTTCCTCCTCCCCATGCAGCTTAAGCAAGGGTCGTTGGAGAATACGCCAATTCTTTTGGCGAGTCTGACAATTAGATAGTGTCGGGTTATGACACCTATTACGGTGCATAGATGTTTTATGCTCAAAGAAAAGCACATCCATATTTGGCCAGATTTGTCTTGTAGCCATCAGGCAGTGTGATGTGGGACCATCTCATATTTGTTTGTTTTAGGGCATTTTGTTGTAATATTACCATACCATAACTTCTTCCATTTTTGGAAGAATAGGTATTAGGGTTAAATTTCTGGCGAGTTTATCGGCCTTGCAATTCCCCAAGATATTCCTATTTCCCGGGACCCAAATCTAGTGAATGTTAAATTATTCTGCTATCTCCCTGAGAGATTATCGACAGTTGCGGGCAGTTATAGAGTTTTGTGTCTGAGAAGATACGGATATCCAATGTGGATATCACGTTTTCCTTTAGCCAAGATAGAACCTCTTTAATCGCCAGAAATTCCGTATGGAACACGCTACAATGGCCAAGAAGAGACTATAGTATTTAGTCCTTCTGAGTACACCAGTTCATAACTTGGAAGTTCTTGTCAAAGATTAACTGGCATGTGGTGTAACCCTTGACTCCAACTTCTGACGTACTGTAAAACACAGAGACTATTTCTTTAGCCCTTCAAAACGAATATGGAATGCTTTATCTGGCTCCGTTTTACCTTCCCATTTTGATATTCTGAGCTCCTCTTAAGTCTGATATTTTTCAAGCGAATAGTTTTTTCTAAACATAATTCCCATGTTTTTTTTTTTGAAGGCAGAAATATAGAATAAATACAAAAAGTAAACATGCAAATAGCATATATACGCCCCAGTGTGCAATTGATTCATCACTTTGTATAGATAAGACAATTGTAATTAAATTTTATAATATTTATCTTTTTTTGTAACGGGTTATAGTGGAATGAATTTTTAAGCATACAACACAATTAAATGGATACCGTCGTTATTTTGTTTTGCATTTTAAAACAGGTTTTCTTAAATTCTTTACTTAATCTTAATGACTCTTTAACTCGCAATTATTTGACTCTGTCGATGGACACGATTATGAATGAGACATCTTTTCTGAGTGATATCATAAGTAAACAAAAGAATTTCTTATGTAATACAAGATTCTGTAGTTAAATTTTCTTTATCATCTTCTATCCGGTCATCTTGTTTTTAAGAATTTGTTGAATTCAAAGATCCCCATATATTTTGGTTATAATGTTAAAGTGCAAATCAATTTCGTATGTACAGAATTCTGCAGAAAAAATACAAACATAAAGGCATTAACAATTTAAGAAATATTGTAGTGTTAGTGGTAGCTTTCATATAACTACTACTACCATAAACTAACTATTCATATCCTTGTGCTAACGTATAGCGACGTTCAACTTTAAATTAATTTGACTTTATAAATACAGTACCGAGCAAAAAAAAATGCAAACGGTCACACCAAAATAAATTATTATTGATTTATTTTTCTTAACGGCAAAATTTTGTTTTTCTTTTGAGGGTATTTATTACCATTAATTACATAGAATATTCGCTAAGTGCGAAGGCCCCCGGGGCAGAGGTACGTCCGCAGATATTAAGTTCCCGACGATCAAAAATGTGTGGGGATCAGTAATGGTATAAGGTTAACCGTAAACCATTTTAGATATTATTGTACTGAAGATTTTTTAAAGGTTCATTTTCTCGTGAAGGAGTGGCAAGTTATGTTAAGTTAGTGGGATGATGAATGCCCAAGTCTATAAGGAAATTTTTGAAAACCATATGCTTCCTCATTTGCGGTCGAATATGCCTGAAAACAGCCTATTCCAACACGATAATGACCCCAAACACACCAGCCGTTTATAGTAAGAAACTTTTTAGAAGAGGCGTCTTGGAGCGGCCAGGTCCCGATCTCAATCCCTTAGTAAATGTATGGGATCTCGTAGATCAGCAGATAAGACAACGAAATCATTCAAATGGTATCGATCTGATGGACAGAATGGGAACAAACGTCATTAACCTATTGGTGTATTTGATTGACTCAATACCTAATAGGTTGTGTGCCGTTATAACAAAAAAATGGTTTGCAACAAAATATTAAACTAATTAATACAATGTTTCGTTGAAAAAAGTTCGTACGATAGCCGTGCATTTTTTTTTTTAATAAAATAATTTATTTGGTGTAAGATTCGGTAATAATCAACTGGGTGCGGGTCAAAATTCTCGCTTCAAAATACTGCTTTTCAAAATTCTGCTTTTCAAAATTCAGATTTTTTTTTCAATTTTTCTGCTTTTCAAAATTCTGTCCGTCAACAAAAAAGAACAAAATTCTGCTTATTTTTTTTTTAATTTTTAATTAAAATTTTTAATTTTAATTAACATTTTCCAAACCTTTGTTTTCTTTATTATTTGCAGAATTTTGGTGAGCAGAATTTTGAAAAGCTGAATTTCGGCGAGCAGAGCTTTAAAAACCAGAATTTAAAAAGCAGAAATTTGTTAAAAGAATTTTGACCCCAACCCTAATAAACTGTGTTTTAAGAAAAAGAATCAATTTCAAGACTTTATATAATATTTGAAAGCATTACTATGTAAAATGGATATTTCAAACTCAAGACAAGACTATATTATTCCTTTGCATTTTTTTTTGCTCCCTACTGTATATTATTAGTAAGACGTCACAAGTCCAAAGAAAAAAAAATACCAATTGTTTACTGGTTTTTAAATCCACAAATAATTACTTTTTGTGGATGCTGTCCCAAAACTTAATGATCTCCGATTTTGTTGCCAACTACTAATGCCTTAAAAATGACGAATATATATTTAATACATTTTGTTTTATAACAAAGAAAAATTATGTTTAAATTATAAATTGGCTGAATTTGATTATTTGAATATCTTGATAAAAGAAAAACCAGTTAATTTAAATGCAACTATGTATTTTTTGCGTGTAGAATTTTTACAGGGCTTAGTACCAAACACATTTGTTTATATCTATTGTTTTTTTCTTATTAATTTTTTTTCGCATTAAGAAAAAAACTAAAATTTGACCCTGCTGTTAATTAAAACAGTTATGTTTTATTTTGTTTTTTTATTTTTTAAACAAAAACAACGAAAAAAAAAACAGAGATGTACATATCAAACACACCATAGTGCGAAATGTGCTGCGTGATGCGATCTGTTTGTAATTTATTGATATGATACGATAAGATAAAACACATTATCAAGAGCTTTGATTAAACAAATAGAAGACCAGAAAAGCGTGTAATCACAAAATATACAAAAAAGCTACTAGCATGATGAATGTTCCTTTTCCTTCCAGCGTTAGTCTAACGTGAATCGGCTGCAGAAACGTATCGGATTTCAGTTAGTAATAAATTATTATTATTTAAAACGTAATTATAAGCATTGAAATTGCAAAGTTTATACAACAACAATTAAAAAAAAAAAACAAAAAAGTGCATCTTCATCAAGAAGAAACATACATTAGGTGTGGTCGAAATATTTTTTTTCCGCGAAAAATTATTTATTTATAAAATTTCATTAAATAGGTAAGATAGACTAAAATTTATTTATTCAGTGCAGTTGATTTGACTTGAAAGCAGTAAGAGAAAATTTTACCTGTTAGCAAAAAAAAGAGAACACAAATGACAGCTTTTTGATTAGATTGAAAAAATGTGGGAAATTTATTTTAGAGGATTCTGTGAAAACGATTAGAAATCAATCATAGATAATAAATAGTCAGTCTTTTTTACAACATTTTATCAAATGGTTCAGGTGCCTTTTAAGAAGTATTATTGTCAACGCAATTACCTGTAAAAACAAAAACTAAATTGAGTTCGCACGTCCTTATCAACAATATTATGACGAAAGTTATAGAACATCAAAAAAAAAAGAGAGCATGTTCTCTCTATCAAAGTCAAGATGTGATGGACATACGAGTTAAAATAAATATACTACATAATGTAGATATTGAAAAAATAACTTATAAAATCAATCTCTACTCTGTGTTATATTTTCCGAACAAATAGATAAGAATATCTAAAGAATGTATAGACATTTTTTTTTATATAGGAATTTGTTATGTAATTTATTACTTACGTATTCTGTGTAGATACTTAGACGTTTAGCTAAAATCAAGGTGTATTTAACCTTGAATAAATAATTTAAAAAAAAAATCACAACATTCAAGGCATTTTCCATTGAAATTACTACAATATTATAGTGCTTTATAGATATAAAGTGTAAAATTAATAATTTTAATAGAGACTTGTAAACCTTTTAATTACCTCATGGTTCAGCGGATCAAGAATTAGGGTTTTGAAAAAAAAAAACGCTAAAAATATGTAAGAACTGCTTTTAAATTGTTTACAAACTTTTGGAATTACATGAATTAACATAACTTAATTTTTCGATATGGCCATTTTTGGTATTGACTATGTAGGCTGTAGTTCTAATGTGGAATAAGTTTAAAGTTGTTTGTGTTTTTTTTTTTATTTTAAGCACATCCTGACCTCTAGCACACTTCAAATATAGAAACCCAATAGGTGATATGTAGAGATGAATAAGGAATGAAATAAATAGTTGGGGAACATTGTTGATTTTCAAGGGAATTGTTTGAAGGTGAATCCTGTTTAGTACAGTATTGTTTTCATACAATAATTACGTATACAGTGAATCAAATTAAAACTTGTACATTCAATATTTACTTAAGAAAGCAATATAACAACTAATTTGAGACCATTTTTTTGGAAAAAATTTAAAGCAATAACTGTGCTCGCACTGTGCTTGTTCATATTAAGGGTAGTCAAAACCCTTTAGTGCGCGCAAACGTTAAAAAAAAAAAAAAAAAAAAAAAACAATTCAGTTAAAACTATCAATTATAACATTTCTCAGAAAAACTTAAAAACCATTAACTTTAACTGTAAAATATGAAAGCATTTCCTTAAACACTCGTACAACGCATTTAAATATCATAGTTTGTTACATTTTGTTGCAAAAGAATCCTATCAATATTAAATTATTCAAACTGATAGTATATTGTGAGTTTTGTCTTCAATAAAATTTGAGTTTGTTTTTAAAATGAGTAGACAGTAGATGTTAGAAACCTGGTAATTATGCATTCTAAGAATGGTAAAACCCTTCGAAAAATTGGAGATTTGGTGAATAGAAGTCATTGCATAATCCAATACATTCTCAAGCGCTACAAGGAAGAATGAGTGGTAGAAAACCAGAAGAAAATGAGTGGCAGGAAGATTGTTACCGATGCGGATGAGCGGTGGATCATTCGAAAGATTAAGGTCAATCCGAAAATGAGTACTCCCAAACTTCCTCAAGATGCAGAAAGATATCTTAGAAAAAAAACCGTATCCAGAAACCATTAGAATAATTTTAAGAAACCACAATTATAATGGACGGCTAGCCAGGTATAAACCATTCATTAACAAGATTAATAAAATCAAAAGAGTAACCTCTGCAAAAAGAATGTTGGTAAAGATTTTGAGTTCTGGAAGAAGTGCATCTTTACCGACGAAAGCAAGTTTAACTTATTTGGCTCAGGTGGTAAGGTCAATGTTTGGCAAAAGCCCAAGAAAAGCTCAAATAAAAAATGTAAGAGCAACCGTCAAGCATGGTGGCGGCTCGGTCATGGTGTGGGGATGTATGTCGGCATCAGGAGTAGGAAAATTGCTTGAGAACAAATTTGCATAATAGTGCTGATGGACTTGGAATCAGGGACTTTTTCCAATTTTAGCAAGATAATGACCCCAAGCGCAATGCATACAAAGTTCGTTCCTATGGTTGTTTTACAACTGAGCAAAAAAAGAAAGAGACACCACCACAATCAACGGATCTTCTTATTGCGAAAAATTGGTAAAAGCCATGCAAAATAACTTGATTTTTAGGTAGAACAGGTTAAAACAGATTTGTGAGAACTGTTAAAGCCACCTAGTCGCCGTATCATTGCACGAATCCGATGAAGAATCAGTTGATAAATCACTTTCTGTGTCGGAATCACTCTCAATTTCATCTAAAATTGTTTTTTTTTTTTAAATTAAATTCAGCTCTATTTCTGATTATCTTTAAGAATTTTTTCTTAAAGCGCAGACTGACATTAGACATTTCAAGTCGATTTTTTTAACAGATGCCAAGTCGTTGGCCTTTTTGATCTTATAGGACTTTAATGAAGATGTCCTCTTTCAATATTGCTGGAATACTCCAACCCAAAATATGAAAAGATTTTTAACTTTTCGATGTAAAATAACGGTTATTGATTATTCTGTTAGCAATCATAAACTTCTAGTCACTGTCAATGTCCTTCCAATTAATATCGTTTTCGATTGGTAATACGGGAGAACTCTCCGAACCGGGATCCCAATCGAACAAGTTTACACTTGATTCCTGATTCTGAAGTTTAATGTGAATGTATGTGTAAAGGTGGAAATTTCAAATGTACATTTGAGATTATTAGGCCCTATCGGGAATCTCCCACGGAATTCCGTTTATTTCACTTCTTCGAAATTTTTCCTGCGATCGTGAATCTCTTACGGAAAAAAATTCGCTTGAACTCAAAATCGTATGAAATGAAAACAAAATTCCCGGGGAAAGATTAACTGTTGAGCATCATTCACGTTCCCAAGATTCGAATTGGAGAAACATTTTCATGAAAATTTTTATTCACGATAACCTTCATTTTTTTGTGTAACAAAAATTGAGTTCGAGTTTGACATTTAATTGGTATGAGTGTGTGCATGCTTCTGGTTTTAATTCCGACTTCAAAACCAGAATTGAATTTCTCAAACAGAAGAACTGTCATTTGATACCAATCGAACATTTTCAGAAGCATTTAGAAGCCTTCCGGACGACCAATCGAAAACAAAATAAGACAATTTGATCCTCATTTTTGGAAGTATTTACGCTTGCGGAATTGGGACCCTGATGACATTTTCAGATATCGCTTTTTATTGGAATGTTATGAAATATTTTTTTTCTTTTTTTGAAGTCAAGTGAATTTTTGTCACAATTATCAGCTTTTTGTGCATTCAAGTTGTGAAAAAATAATCAGCCTTATCACGAGATCCATCGTAATCGGAAAGTTCTACGAATCCCGAAAAATGGCAATTTCTATGAGAATTTCCACTACGATGGAATTTCCGATTACGATGGAATGCGTGATAGGGCTGAATATTTTCGTGAATTTTTATTACAAAAAAATATTGGCGTTAATTTTTTGAAAATTGACTAAAGCTAAATTTTTAAAGCAAACTTCTATGTACAAAAAATGCAGGTTACTACTGTACATATGAATTTACTTAACTTCTGGAAAAATCAGGAATGAACTGGGCATGTCAATGTCACGATACTAACATTTTGAGTACCTAAACTCTTCCAATCAACGTGGAATTTAAGCAGTATCTTAAAATTCAAAATAAGTAAACATTCGGATAGCCAATTCAAAACAGAAATTCATGAACAAATTTTACATTTGCAGAGACTCACTCACAATACCTACATATGTTAAGGCCTTCAATAAATAGTATGGAATATGAATAAAAAAAAATATAAATGTTCTTACTTCAAAATTCTTAAAAGGCTATAATTAAAAAAAAAATATTATAAAAGTATCTAGTATCCTTGAAAATACACATGGAGGTTGGTAAGAACTATTTATCGCTAAGCGTGGAATCATTAATTTAAAAATTCTAGACACTTAAACAAACATCATATCTGAGGTATTGTTGATTATTTGGTTTGAAAACAAAGCTTATGCGTTTACTGATTATTGATGGATTTTATTTATTTAGTGGAATATTATTAACAGTCAAACACAACCGCAATTAATTCTTCAAGCGCCTGAAAAAGGTTTTACACTTTACGCCCCCTATAATAATTTTTTCCTACTTAAAAAGAGAATCAAACAGAAATGTGTTAAATACTTTTTCTGAATATTCTGAACTATGCAACTCAAATTGCACGACTGATTCGTACGTGCTCAAGCAATCTTGTGTTCGATCAGTGTAGGTACTCGTACAAGATTCTTAGTATATATGACGGGTGTTTTTTTTTTAGACGTGTGGTTTTCAATCTGGCAATACTTTTTTCGGAGTTGGTCTTTTTGACAGCTGTCACTTGATTACTGCTTAGTTTGGTTTGTTATTTCATAAGGAGTAGACTTACTCTTGAACAGCGTGTCAAAATCGTGCAAATTTATTACCATTTTGGTAATAAATGGTTCGGTTCGCGCGACGCATCACAAGAAAATTCTGCTGAGCGATGAGCTCACATTTGGTTAAATGGGCACGTTAATAAGCAAAATTGTCATATTTGGAATAATCATAATCCACAAGCCATTGTTGAAACGCCGTAATATCCTTAAAAAGTCAATGTTTGGTATACTCTATGGGCAGAGGAAATCATTGGTCCATATTTCTTCAAAAATGAAGCCGACCTTAATATTACAGTAAATGGGGAAAATGGGGCTATAGAGCCGTGATTAATGACTGTTTCATGCCTGAATTGGAGGATGTTGATGTGGACGTCCTTTGGTTCCAAAAATACTGCGCTACATGCCATACAGCCAACGAAACAATCAATTTATTGAAGGATAATTTTGTTGAGCGCATTATCTCGCATCGTGGGCATGTGACGTGGCCTCCAAGATCGTGCGATTTAAGACCGCTGGACTATTTTTTGTGAGATTATGTGAAGTCGCTTGTCTACGCAGATGAGACGATTGACGCCTTGGAAGAGAATATTCGGCGCGTTATTGCTGATATACGGCTCCAATAGCTGCCAAAAGTGATCGAAAATTAGGCCTCTCGGCTGGAATTTATTCAAGCCAGTCACGGCGGCCACTTTCCCGAAATCATTTTTAAAACATAATGGCAAACATTTATCTTTATAATAAAGCTAAATTTTTGGCCATAACTTTTAATTATATGCGTTTTATTTCTTCTTTAAAATCACACGTCTAAAAAAAACATCCTATATTAAAAAATAACGGCAATATTTACAAATAAAAGCTATAACAGTTGTTTACATCGGATATATAGGATAAATTCAAAGTTTCTTTAAATCCAGATTCTGGAAATGCAAAAGAAACCTTGCAATAGTTCACTGATTTGTTAATCAAAATCGTTAGTCGTTTTAGAGATAATTAAGCTTTTCATAATGGTTGTATGACAGGCACCTTTTTTTGTCTATGTCCCTTATAATTCGCTAATTTTTCTATTCTTTGTCATATTTTATCGGTATACTAGTTTTACTCAATCACATGTTGTTAGTTCTATGCCTAAACAGCATGTAATTAGTAAACCAGCAACTCATGGTATCACATTTATTTTTAGAATTGTTTTTTTAATGGAAAAACAAGCGGACAGACTACGGCAGGGATCGAACCTGTGACAATGAGGTTGACAGGCGAACACACAACTATCACGCCACGGCCACCCCCACCTCATAACACCTACTGCCGTATAGCTGTAAAACCCAGACGGAAAAAGAAACAGTGATTCTCTTTTCTGATCTAAAAGAACTGTCTGATACAAAAGTTAAAAACCTAATCTCTTTCCTCAACGGGTCGAAATGGATTTAGCGACGCGACGCTGCGCTTTAGTTGTTCCCTCTCATTTTCCGCTAAAAATATTTTTATTCAAGTCCTTACGAGTTCTCTGGTACTAAAACGGCTCTTCCCAGCGCTACTTGAGTCTAGATGCGAGTTCGCTCTGACCACCTACCTACCTTAAGATTCAACTGAACTTAAGTTTAAACCTTAACTGTGAAACTGGGGAAAAAAATCATTTTCCCCTCTGGCAAAAACCCTAAAGTGGCCCATTTTTGTATGCGAGTTACCAAACACACCTAATAAATTTAAAAAGAATACGGCATCATATTACAGGTCTCCAGATAATGAATACATAATGTATGTATACCAAAATAATGCCCAGATACAAAACACATTGTCCATTATAAACAAAATACATATGTAGTTACTTATAAATATAACTTACCAATTTTTTGAAAGACAACTTCGAATAAATTGCTATGAACTTCTTCGCCAATTAGGGAGACACTTTAAAACACTTTTTAAAAAAGAAGTCTTCACTTTTCTTCAGTACGTACACATAAACTAGAAATCAATGTACTAAAAACTTTACATTAAGACACTAACGATATTTATCACAATTTTGCCATTAAAAACAAAAGAAAAGAAAAAAGAAAACAAATTGACTAGAAATTAATTTTAAAACTTACAGAAAAAGCTTAGAACTTAAACTCGATACACACTGTGTTGCCAAAACATTTTAAAATAAAACACTTTTATTATAAAAAATTCTCTTAACCCGAACACTTCTTGATTTCAAATTTGAATTTAACGATTTCTTTTCTAACGGGCCATATCGAACACATACCACTACTTTACGAACAATACGACGACGCGACGCCAACGAACAACAATGGCTGACGGCAAATAAAAATGCAAGGGGATACTGGAATTTTATTTTGTTGAAAAATACACTTTTTACGAAAGAAAAACAGAATATTTTTTGGAGAAAATGATCTAAACAATTTAAATAATAATTATTTCATAAATTTAGAACCGAATAATTAGTATATATTTAATTTTAAATATATTTCTAACACACGATCGCGGAGCACATAGATAAAGGAATATAAACTTCATAAACTAAACTGAACTGGCAGCCAAAAAAGCACATCAATGAGGGGTATGTGTGTGTGGAATGTATGGGATGTGTTGTTGGGGTGCATGGATGGGACAAGGCGAATTCGACGTTGCACTTGTTTTGTTTACTGTGAGCGGTGGTGGTGCGTCAATTGGTCCCAGAAATTTAGAAAAAAATGCTGATGGTCGCTAGTTATTAGGTGAATATTATTTTGAAACGAATAATTAGTAATGGCCGGGTGGTCTTGTTTCTTTTTATTAGAGTGTATGTGCGTTAAAGAGACAAGGCGAATTCGAGGGTGCACTTTCCTGTGTTTATTGTGGGTTGGTTGCCAGTAATTTAAAAAAATATGATCGATCATTATTGGATGAATATTATTGTGGATCGAATAATTAATTACTGACAGGGTGGTCTTGTTTCTTTTTATTAGACTTCGTTGATATACCTACATATGTTTATCATGAATTTGTAGTTTTAATAAATTATATGTATGTAGGTACGAGTACATATTATATGTATTGTATGTTTGTATAAGATGCAGGAATATTTTAAGTCATTTACATTATCTATGTATGCAATTTTTATTCTTTGTATTTTATCTTCGAAAAAAAAAATAGAATAAAACGAAAAACTTGCCCAAATTTATATTGAATAAAGTGTGCAAGTAGTAATAGATTTTTTTTTTTAATTAAAGCTAGGTTTTCCTCAGTAGGCATATACCTACCTACTTATATTATTTTTTTTAATTATGTGGTTTTCCATTGGTACAAAAATCAAATTAGTTTTGTATACGCATCTTTGAATTTGAAAGTTAAATGCCTCAAAAAGAATTGATTTTTTAAAATTCTGAATCAAATTTGCAGATCCGTATTTTTTTGGCAAATCTACCCCTCTTCTTACCAACACTTAACTACTACGCACTAGTACAGTTGGAAGCAGTTTCACAGATTCGAATATACGCTAACATAACAAAAAAAAAGTCAAATCCAAATAACATTCAATTCGCAGAAAAAAAATCAAATTCCGCATAAAATTCTTCATTTACCAATGGGTAATTATATAAATGACAGAAAGCTAGCCAAGTATTTGTTTTCTGATTTACAAAGTTATCAAGTAACAATGGATTTTTTGACAGCTGACCAATCAGAAACCAGAAATTTGACTGGCTTTCAATGCTTTCTGTTTTTCCAACAGTAGACTTTACCATTTACTTTTTTTTATAAGCAGCGCCCATGCAAAATGAGTCACTTATATATGTGGTTTTCCATTAGTAAATGAAGAATTTGATGGGGAATTTGATTTTTTCGTGGCGAATGGAATGATATTTTGATTTAATTTTTTTTTTGTTAAGGTGTTGGCTTATATTCGCGTCTGTGAAACAGGTAGCTGTCAAAATAAATGCTTCCAATTGCACTTGTAGATGTGGGCTAGATTCGTCAAAAAATACGGGTTTGCGAATTTGATTCAGAATCAAAAAAATACTAATTTTTATTGCGCAATGGAAGGATTTAATTGTCATAAATCCATGTTTTGACAGATTTGTATCAAAAATGAATTTGATTCTTGAACCAATGCAAAACCACATTCAAATGTAAATGTACTTCGCAGCCCTATGTGATGAAGAAATGTCTTAAAAAAACATACGCTCTTCCTTATAGCTTTTCATTATGATCTAGTTTGGTCAAAAGATTCATAAGTCAAATTTATTTCTACAAAAAAATGTTGTTTTTTTCAGTTTTTAACATGGAGGGATTTTCTTTGTTGTTAATGTTTAAAGCGAAAAATGAATTCAAGTTGTTCGTACCTACAAAATTAATTATTTTAATTACTAAAATTGATAAACAATAATCATCTCTACTTTGTTATCTCTTTTTCAGATATAAGTCAAATAAATAAATCTGTACTCATGATTTAAAATGAAAGATTCACTATCTTGAACTGAGATTATAACGTCGCGGTCAAAAAGAGGCCATCCAGAGAGTAGTACATTTTACAAATATATACATTATATAAATAAGTATCATTTAAACTTTATATGACAATGAAGAATGGATTTTCTACTATCAACCGATTGCTTGGCAAGCATAAAGAATGTAAGTTATAACTTCAATTTTGTTTTATATAAATACATAGATACGAGTATGTAATGTATAATATAATTGTAAATATTTGTTGTTGTTTTTTTTTAAATCAGCAAATAGCAATTTATCCAAGTCATCAACAAATCTTAGCGTCACCAAATCCACTGTAAATATCAACGACTCTAGTCAAGTACATCAAAATAGGATAACACCTTTACCGATAGCTACAAGCAATGCTCCGTTTGAGCAAACTTTTCGCATAACTGTCTTGTTGCCTAAGGACCAGCTCTATGTGGCACGTCTTGGTGCAAGAGTTCTGCTCCATAAGCTCCTCGATTTGGTTTGTGAGAATAAACAACTCGACCCGGACAAATATGAATTCCAGCACCCAGGTTAGATTTCTTGGTATAGCTCTTTAAAAAATTCCTGCGTTTCGGACATCCGGATACAGAATGATATCGTTTTCGGATATCCGGGTAATTCGCATAGGATTTAAAGCAATAATACATTATATCCTTGCCGTTCTGTTTATGAATAGTTTGCCATAATTATTATATTCTTTTTCTTACAGCTGATCCTAGTCAAATTTTTAGTTGTGACCTTACAATCGGAGCAGTAGGACTTTCAGAAATTCGTTTGTGCAACAAATCAGAATACAGCAATGCGATTCGCACGGATGACGTCACCTACAGACGAAACTCTTTTTCTTCATCGAAATTCAGCAGGAATTCCAAAAACATATCAATATCAAATACTCCAAGTTTGTATAGTTCGAGGAACTCACTTAATTCCATGAGTTCGTCTGGAATTGATTCAAACTTTCGCAATATAACACCAGATGTAGTAGTTCCGAAACATTTGGCCCCAGTCATTCCAGTACGAAAAAAGCGACCGGCACCGAGGCCACCAAGTCAAAATGTATCACTTGAGAATGATGTTGTTCTTCAAACGAAAACAAGTGAATTTCCATCAAATACTGTCACGTCCAATTATCAACATCCTGTTCTCACGCAACCGAACCTAGGTAACACGTTAGAAAAGAATGATTTAAATAAAAGCAATCTTTCCATCGACTGTAATGGGAACACCAAAGGAAGCCTACAAAACAACGGACGGTGTATTGCGCAATGTGTAGAGACAAGCAGAGAAGCAGTGAAGACAAGCGATAAAGTTGTGCTTAACGAAACACACAACAGCGTTGAAAACATTTCAACTTTTAAACAACCAGAGCCTTCACCAAGACGTAAAGTTCAAACTCTGCCTAAGAAATCATATCCAGTGGCTCCTCCAAGATCAACTAAATCTCCAACAGAAAAGGTCAATGAAACACAACCTGAAGAAGAGGTGCATGAAGGTTTTACGACATTACAAGTCACCCCGGTTGCATTACCCAGGTCAGCTTCTACTGGCGGCTTAATTTCACAACCCATAGAACAAATAACTGACATTCCCAAAAATGTATCTGAAATTTTTATAAATCAGAGTCCAACTGTTGTGCCGAGTTTACTTTTACAAACGACGGATGTTAAATCCACTCATGTCCAAAACATTAATTTAACTTCGAAGGATGATGGAGAAGAACAAATTGATCTGTCATGGAATTCTTCTTGTACACAAAGCTCAGCAGAAACAAAACATAAGTCCTTTATTATTGAATCAAGTTCTGAAGATGATGAAATGATTAAAGTTTATGATCTAAAGCTTGGAAAGACTATAGTGAAAACTTTATCAAATCATAAAACATCGTCTGAGGTACTTGATGGGGTTTTGCCAATCAATGAACCACAGCAAATAGATCAACAAATATCGCCTCCAGGAGAGGAGTTTGTTAGTACACCAAATATTGCTGTTGATTCATCTGAAAAATATGGCTTCCATAATATATCTGGGGCAACTGAAGAAGGAAAAGATGATTTACCAGGCATTAATTCTTCAATATTGGACCATCATACGGTTGTTAGTCCCGTTGTGAGTCCAGAGTCATTTGTACCTAGTTGCAAGGAGAAGAAAGACAATTCTTTAATTGAAGATCACTTCAGTCAGCAAAAAATTACAGAAGAAATAAATATAAAATGTGAGAATCTTCCACAAGAGCCTGAAATAAAACAGACTGTGACTGAAAAAACAATAACAGAGGAAAGTAAAGAAGTAAAAGATATTGATATTATCAGCGCTGAAAGCCTTTCACAAGAGCCTCTATTGAGACAGTCACATGAATTTACAACATTTACAGACACCAAACAATCGATTGAAAATTCCAATGATAAACTACAATCCAAGGTTTCAAAAGAAACGATATCCAATTGTAATCAGACACATTCTAAACAGGAGCCCTTGATAAGCACATTAGAACGATTAATAGGAGACGAAGAGCTACTGCACGAACAACAACTAAATGAATCAATAACGCAAACAAATCCTTCAATACAAACAAAATCAGCCTTGTCAACTCGCAGCTCTTCATTTCAATTAGAATCGAACAATCAGCGAAATTATACAACGGAAGAATATTTCAGCCGTCGTCGTAGATCTTCGAGTGAACTAAGTATTGGAGAGTCGCCAAGCCTTCAGAGCTTAGGTGTGATTAAATCCATTCTGAACTCCCGCAAAAATAGTATAAATAGCACTGAGGAGTCCAAACGACAAACTCCTCCAATCGAATGTGATATCCAATCAATGGAAGAACCATCACCAAAGATTAATAATATATTAAAAACAAGCAAATTGAAAACAGCTGAAAAAGAAAAGGTTTACCGGTATTCGGGGCCGCCTAACATACATTTTTCCACTTGGAGTGAACGCCCCAAGGTTCAGGTTTTAATTAAGAATGAACAAGACTGCATTTTTGACAGAAGCAAGAGCGGTGGCCAAAATATCACAAAGACTGTTGTAAATAGAGGTGATTTGGCTCTGCAAAGGAACAATCTAAATGACGGCATTGAAAAGAGGGCAATTACAGGAACCAGTTCGAACTATTCGAATGACAAAGAAGTGGGTAAACCATACAATTCATCATCAACGTCAACAATGCCCAAATTTATGTTTGGTGGTCGAACTTCAAATCCGTGGCCTATTGCACCAGCAACTTCGAATACGTTAACGCACAATAATAATAATCGGCCCCTAAGCCAGCCAATATTGAGATCGACATCAATGACAGGAATTATTTCAAAACCTGTGATCAAACAAGCACAACCTGCCTTCGGACAGGGCACCTTACGGAAGACCGGTTTCAAAGAGAAAATTGTACCATTGCAAGATACTGGTGATGTTGTTGATGTTGCAAAACCAATACCCTTCGCCCTTAAAAACCAAACAAATCCACAAACCACACCAAAAATCACTAAAATTAGCATTCGTACAGATGTGCCTGTTTCGACTGTTCCAGAAGCTCCGCCACCACCAATTATTCGGGCAGTTGTTACAAAACAGAAAACAAATAATAATAGAACACAATTATCGTTAACCGTGGATCCTAGAGATCAGTTACTTTCGGCAATACGTAACTTCAAACGGGACGAACTTAAGAATTCAAATATTTATTGAAATAATAAATTTGACTGGTTGATAATGTTGATTTTTTTGTTTTTTTTTTTTTTTTTTGTTGTAATACGACCTCAATGCAAATTAACTTGGGCCTACATCAAATAATTGCATTCAAAAAATCTCTTAGGAATGAAGTGAATATGCACGGAGGATGGTGCACAAAAGGAACCACCTGTAATATCTAACATTCTATTGTAGCATTGGAAAATGGCGAGAATAAATTAACTCATTATTATTATTTACCCTTCTATTAGTTCGAAAGATAATTGCAACAGAAATTTGATGCATTAGGCCTGAGATTTATGGGATTGTAGTGCTTTTCATTGACCCACAAGTACACTAATGATTTAAATTTTGATGATAGTACCGCCATTCTCCCACGAATTATATACCCTTATAGATTTTACTTTTTTTAATTGATACCCATTTTATTATGTACGAAGTCAGGGTTGTATGAAGTGTTAAACCGAAATCTGGAAACGGAAGTTGATTTATTTCAGACTAAAATTTATTTAAAGTTGAAAAAATGTGAAGAAGGTAAACTTCTATTTGATTTAACTGACAAAAAGTAAGAATAAATTGTTAGAACTTTTGAATGCAAAAGAAATAGAAACTGAAAAATAAATAAACGATTTGGTTAGATTCAAGTGATGATCCGGTTTTTGCCAGTTCGTCTGCGGTTTCATTCCCTTGTATGTCACTATGTCTTGACTCCAGATTAGGGTGACTAAGTTCGATTCGCTTATCAATCTTAATTTGTTGCGGCAGCAATCTACTAGTTTTAACTTTGTAACTATTGAGGAAATGGCTTTGATTGCCGCCTGGCTGTCTACGAAAAAATCGATGTTGTTTTTGACCAGTTTACACGCGGAAAGATGGTAAGCCGTCTCACCTAATGCCAGCAACTCTGCCTGAAATACTGAGCAATAATTTGGAAGTCTGTATGATTTGGTTAAGCAAGGATTTTCTGAAAAAAATCCTGACCCTAGCCCCACTTCTGGCTTAGATCCGCCCATAAAGACGAAAATAAGATACTTGTTGATGACACGGTCTTCCTCATAGCTTTCCCTTGTTGGGGTCACTCTTAAGTGCTATGCACATGAGAGCGACAAACGAATTAACGAATATTCTTCCATTTTGACATTTCGTTCACATGGCTTTAATTTTATTCGTCAGGAATATAGATTGAAAATCTGATTTTGAGGTTGGACGCGAGCGAGCAAATTACACGTTGAAGGGTGGATGGTATGTGGAACGCGAATAGAGTTTGACTGTTCGTAGCAATCAGATGCAATTCGCGACGACCAATATTGTTTTCTCAAATTTATCTTATTTTGTCAATTAAAAAGTAATCTTTTCTGTCGTAAACATTAATATAAATTATATTTCAACAATTTTGTTTAGAATTTGTAAAGAATTTAGGTTGGTAAATTGTTTTAGATGGAATTTATTCGTTTATTCGTCGGTCGTTGGTCGCTCTCATGTGAATAGTCCTTTAGCGCTGCAGGTTTAAAATATACGTACGGTGAAATGTAGTCTGTTTGAATTGACGTATTTGTAAAACTTATTACAGTATTGTGACCGTAAAGACCCATTTTCGAATTCCTACATCCTTTTAGTCGTAGAGCGCTCTTAGCCGCCAACTCTTTCGTAAATAGGTCAAGTAGGGCTAAATAAAGGAAAGTCTCTAGGGCTGTGGTTGGTGTAGTTCTCATAGAACTAATTGTACCGATACTCGCTAGTCATTGTATTTTTGTCGTGGTTTTAAGATTGGTTGTCTTTTCCAAAGCAGGCCACCAGACCAAACATGCGTACCCCGAAAGACGATTTTAAGATTTTTACAGTGCAAAAACTTATCAGAGAGTTTGTGGCTGGGCTGAAAGATTTTAAACCTTCTACATAACTAAAATGAGATTTTTGTAAATTTAAATATGTTTCGGAGAGCTACATACGCCTTAAACAACTGATTGAATTTTAATCCAAAATATTATAGTTTTAATATCTTAAGGCCCATTTAGACGATCATTTCAGTTTCAGTTGAGCTAACAGTTAATCTTTCAGTTAAACTGATGTTTAAAAGCAAAAACTGAATCGTTTAACTGAAACTGAAACTTAAACTAAAACTGATGAAATTTTCAAGTTGGGCGTTCAGTAATCAGTTAAATTGATGTGTAAATACGTTTCAGCTCAGTTCTGAGTTCAGTCGTCATTTCCATTCCAGGTGGCGGTGAATCATCTGTTTTTTTTTGTTTGCAATATGTGGAAACGGAATGATGTTATGGAAGAAAATAGACCCTTTTCATCGTTCATTACGCAATGTATTTCTTCAGACTTTCGACTGTAAAATGAAAGCTCAACTGAACACCAGACTGATCGTCTTTCATTTTTTTTAAATTGTTGTGTGAATTTTTGTTATTTATACTTTAGAGGAGAATCCAATTGAATTGCATTGAATGAAAATAAACATAGTCAATGTTATGGTTTCGTTCCGTTTGTTTTTTTTTTTTATAGATTTGTATCTTCATTATCTGCTACACATTTTTTTCAAATCAACTTCGTGTTTTTTAGGAGGTTTGCCTCACTCTCTTAGATCAGGCTGAAAAACCTTAATTCAAAATTTCTTGATAATTTAAAATCATTTTAGACCGCGTACTAAAGTTTTCTATAAGTTGTAATTTTTTTTATAATTTTCAAACTAAAAAAACAAGTGTTTTTTGAAGCGCAACTGATAAATATGACACAGATAATATTTATTACGTTTTAAGTCATGAAAAAAGCATATAAACAATTCGATTAAATAAAGTTAAAGACTAAAATGCTCACTTATGTCCAGTAATTGCACTTCGAATTTCGTTGAGTACCATGGAAGCAATAACCATTTTCTCACAATTAACCAAAATTATAATCTCACTTTCGAGCAGCTCGAACGAAACAAGCACTAAACATTTTGATGAGAGTGTTTGACCAGCAAAGTATAGAAACCCTGGATTAGAGCAATTAATGCTGGCCAGATTTAAATTTTGGAAAACCTTCGTTTTAAGACAATTTATGTCGTCAGTCGACTGACGAGGTACCTTACACTGATGTTCATTCATTCCACGTAATTTTTGACGTTCTTCATGGAAATAGTCCTCGTCAATGTGAATCGATCGAATTATTTCTCCAATTGGTGTCTTAAGAGAAATCTTGGCATTTCCTTTGTTTGATTGAATTTCAAGATCAATAACTTGAGTTGAATCCTTACAATCGAGTCCCAGAATACGGGTAGAACTCTTTTGTGGCTGGAGGCTTAAAATAGGATCAAATTCGTTGACATTCATCCCTGAAGGAAGTAATTTCTGTGGAGCCATTTTAATATTGGTTATTTCTTCGTTGGAATGGTTTGTAAAAATAAGCTCAATTGACACCATGCAGGAAGAAAATATGTGCGAAGAACGAGTAAAGCGAAAACTAACACTAAGTCCATTGCCAGAAAGCTTATTCAGTAACGGTGTATGCTTGTGATTAATGAAGGACGGACCAACCAGTTCAATTCGGTTGGCAGCTGCAATCGAATTAATGCTTTCCGCTGTAGTACAAAAAATTATTGAGATAACTTATTTTACTTAAGAATATATTTTTACCTGAAGGTAACAATCCAGCATGTTGTGATGGGGTCATTACTGTCCCTCCAGCCGGAATGTCACTCAAATCTAGGAGAAGATCTAATTCACTTACAGGTTCCGGCTCTGTCGGCTTGCTCTCAACAACTCTTTCAGTATCACTCTCTGATTCCGACTCAGAACTTCCTTTGCCTGAAGATGAAGAATCATCCGAACTAGTTTGAGTGGTACTGCTGGGACTTGTTGAATGATCGCCAGTATTGGATACATCGGAATTCTTATGTTTTGTAGTGAGTGTTTTTTGGTCAGTGCCATCATCTTCGGCGGAAGATTCTTCACTAGAACTATATTCATCCGAATTTGAAGATTCCGAACTGTGTTCTTTTTTGTTGCTAGAATATTTGCCTTGTTTTCCAACCGAGTCAGAAACTACTTCTTGGGATGAATTTTGTTGTGAATTTAGCTCGTCTTCATAGGGCACAGTATTCCGGAGCGATGAATCTGATGCAATTCGTGGAAAATCGGACAAATCTCTATAACCGCTTGCACGCATATTTAAGTAGTGCGACAGAGATCCAAGTTGAAAATGATCTCTACCTTGATACTTTCCTTCCAATGCTGGAGCTGGCTTCGGAGAAAGAAAAATGTTATTTGCATTTTTGGAAAATATTGTGCTAATATCATTGGCTGGTAAGATAAACTGCCGCAAAAAACGAGCACGATCACGAACATCGTAATTAGAATCATAACGCGCCAATGTAAAAACATATTGACAAAGTAGGGATGTCTGCTGAGGATTGATTAGGAAAAGTTTCATGCTTAGATTGAGTGCCTGAAGTTTCACAATATCTTCCTAAGTTTGAAGAAACATAAAATTAAATTAAAATTTATCAAAAAAAAAAACTTCCCCGTCTTTACACTTACCTCGTCACAAAAAGTTTTTGCGCACTTTCTAAGAACATCGGGTGCAATTTTCGGCACCTTTTCATTGTATTCACCGATAAGCCAGAGAATCGAAGCGCGGGCAGCTGGTACGGTAATAAAGTCAAGAAGCCCAGCCATTTGCGAGATGATTTCAAAATGTTCAGCTGCTTTTGTCTGTAAAAGCATTTTGATGACAACTACACTTTCGGCGACAATATGTTCTAAAACCGAAGAAAACTAGTTAAAAACTTTATTTCGATATTTTAGATTGTTTTTCTTAGATTTCTTAGCAGACATCACAAGGTGGGAGATTTAATATTGATCTCAATGAAATAAATGTATCCTAGTATGACAGAGTTGGTAACAATGGAATCCCAGGTGTGACTATCAGTCAGACTATCTTAGATAGATAGATAGATAGATAGATAGAGCCAATTCGCACCTTAGACCCAAGTAGCCTTGGAAAGTGCCGTTTTGATACCAAAGATCTCGTACGGACCTGAATAAACTAAACAACGAGAGGGAAACCAATCAAGCGGAGCGTCGCTAGAACCATTTCTACCAGTTGAGGAAAGACATTAAGTTTTTTTAATTTTGTATCCGTCTATCCTTTTAGATTGGAAAAGAAAGCCCTTCCAAAGTATTGGATTCTTAGCCTAGGCAAAGCGGGACACTTGCAAAGGAATTGAATCACTGTTTCTTTTTCCATCTGGTTTTTACATCACCCAAGGACCAATGCAAGTAGCGACTATCCTTGCTATGTTCTGCCTTGGTCTAGGTCTACAGATTGTTTGTGCGGGATTTATTGTAAGCGTCCATATCATTCTAGATATCGTACAGTAGGTTAAATTGTTCCATCTTTTATTGGATTCCGTTCAGAAAACTGAAAGAATTTTGCCCTTCATAGCAGCGAGTGGGATTAAGACATTCTCTGCAAGCGAGTTTTTTAGGGTCAATCCTTTCGGTCCAGCTCATCTGTCCGTTCATAACCCTTGATGCCACTGTGCCCTGGAACCCAGATTAAAGTGATTCTATGATTAATGTCCAGGTTTTCAAGCTCATTTCAGCACAGTTGGAAAAGTTTTGAAGATACTTTTCTCGCTTTCATAGATACTTTGCTCGCTTTGATAGACCCTGTGCTGTGATTATTGCCGAATTTAGATTTTGGGTTGGATTTAATTTAAGAATTTTGCATGCTTCTATTATAGCTAGTACTGCAGCTTGAAAGACACTAGCAAAGTCGGGAAGTCGGAAAGATCTAGACTTTTAGCGACTCTGAGAAAACACCACACTCCAGTTTAGATCCGTCGAAATCTTGAAATATTCCTGGATGGAGATAACTTTAAATCTTTTGCTGAGGCTCATAATAGGGGTGCAGTAGTAAGTGCTTGTCGACAGAATATCTGGTGGAATCAATTTTGCTGTGTTGCTTGGCAAACCAGCATTTTGACTCTGAGTCTTGGCGCGCTGAAACATACCAAATGTTTAATAAGGATGTCAAGAGGAAGAACATGTAGAATAACACTTAAGGCATCCGTTGGGCAATATCTTAATGCCCCTGTGGCACCAACGGTAGCGGTTCTGTGAATTTTCTCAAGTTTATTGATGTTGTATTGTTTCTTTAAAGAGGGCAACCATACAATCGAAACATAAGCCAGGATTGGTCGTGCTACTGCTGTGTATTGAAGACCCCATTTTTTGGCGAATGTTTTACTATAAGCGTAGAAAGCAATGCTAGTGTTCTTAACCCCTTCTTCAATGTTGAGTTCCCAGTTTAGTTTAGGGTCAAGCATGACTCCTGAATATCTCGCACTGGAAGATAGTGATAGATTGTGGCCATTTAATCAAGGAAGGGGTACCTTAGTCCTGGTAGTGAAGAGTAACAATTCTGTTTTGCCTTGGTTAACCCCTAGTGCAACACTCGTGGCCCAATTGCTAACTTTAAAAAGAGCCATTTCACTGATTTCACTAATAACTTTTGGGAATTTAACCGACTCTAAAAGTACTAAATCATCAGTTAATTTTCAATTGTCAGTCAGCTTGACAAGAATTTTGTTGATGTCTAAAAACCGTAGAAGCGGCGACAGAACTCTACCCTGTTGTGTTCCTCTATTTACATATTTGGTGTCGGCCGAGTTGCCTAACGAATCTATAATCATCCTGCCACTAAGCATAGAGATAATCCAGATATGAATGTAGTCAGCTATGCCGTTATTTTTAACTGAGTCAGACTATCCTAACAACGCACGAATATTAACAATACAACCCAACCCGTACCCGACCTAAAAGAAGTTAAGTACAATAAATCATTAACAACATTACCCATAAATGGAACCTAGAAAGGTGAAACTCTGAACTTCACCAACTACAAGACATTATTCTCCTTAACATAGCCATCCCGATATTTTCTATACTATTAGGTCATTAGCCAATAATAGTATTAGCCATTATAGTTCCATTTCAAATATTTTTTTTTTTTTAAGTTTCTATTCACTAAAGAATTTTGTTTAATAAAAATAATTAAATTTTCTTACCATCCTTGTTCGATAGCAAATGCACTAGTCCACTAAGGCAGGTGTCGGTTACCTCTTTAATGGATGCGGCACACCTTCCAATTGCTTGAATAGTAGCTGCAACAAAAACCTGATCACTGCTATTAATGTAAGTCTGAAACTCTCTTAAAAGCATTGCAGTATTAGTAACAGTCGCCAGATTAGTCAATATTTCCAGTTTTAACAACATAATGTGCGTTGAATCACTGGTGCGAACAAAGAAAGACTTTAAGTACGGCTCGAAAATAGATTTCCTCTTTGTTGACATAGAAGCTATGCATGTGAGTACAATGCTCTGGACTTCTTTGTGTCCACGAAGAAGACGTATAAGAGACTGTGCAATGATATTTACTTCTGCATGCGGGGCAACATGATGGTAGAGCTGAGCCACAGCCATTACCACTGAAGCGTTGCGACTCTGCAATAGGGGTTTTGCTTGACGCAACAACATACGATGATCCAAATCCAATGAGCAAACAGATTGCTTTGAAGATGAACGCCGTTTTTTCTTCTTTTCGTCGTCCGATGAATTCCCATCGCCATCGTTGTTATCGTAAAATTTCTCTGAATTTGATTCGATACCATCTTGGAGGTTGTCGTCTGCATTTGGATTTGTGAATTGTGTCCGGGCATACCTGGTGAGCATATTTATGATGATCACTTGTCCCCATTCGTCTACATCCACCAGAAGGTTGCATAGCTTTCGAAAGTTTTTGTGAATTAGATCAACACGCTCCGGACAGACCTCTTCAAAAGCCATAACAGCTGAACCTACTACCAAAGTTGTACGATCTGAAAGAAGTTTTTCAATAATAATGACCAACTCGTCTTTTTGTTCGGGATCTAATGAGTAAAGTTTTGGAATTGCATGAGCAGCAGTCTTTCTCACATAAGGACTCATATCTGATGAAGAATCTCGAATGGCTAACATTACAATGGGAACAATCATCTGCACCCTAATGCTAGATAGAACTCTAAGAGCACTTGCCCGAATCAATTGATTTGGGTCTTTTAAACCTCTTTGGAAGGTGCTTATTGACAGTAGTACTAGATCTTGTTGTTCTTCTGCATATCTGACCAGATAGACGTAGACGAGTTTTTTTACCTCAATGTTTTTGGATACAACATTTTTCACAACAGATGGAAAGAGATCTGATGCATTTCGTCCTCTAGCTAACATACTGATGATTCTTTTCATTGCTTCAAGTTTGAGTCCATCTTTGTTGCTATCCAACATTTGCTTGAGGTCGTCGTGCTTTTTGTAGTCGGTGTTGAAAAAACCACCAGAAGCTGGATCGGCTCCAAATTCAACATCCAAGCCCATTTGAGGGCGTTCACCGTAGGAAAAATTCGAGGACTGCTGCACTACACTCATTCTAACGGGTGATCCAGATGAGAACATTCCCTGTTGGCGAACTTTAATACCGGAATGAACACTCTTCTTAACTTTCGCTAAACTGTCGACTTTTTCAAGCCTAGTGCAATTAAAATTTTGATTTCAGCCTTTTCTTTTCTTATTGTTTGTCGCACTCTGCCACTCGCGATTCACCGTCACCAGTTACCACGTAGAGAAATACAATTTCCAATCAGAAAAACCACCACACAAATCCGTGCAAGAGGTATGTCAAAGCCATAATCTTTAATAATATGAATACCTAGATAACCAACTTAAACCAGGCGCCATTTTGCACTATTCAATTAAATGGAATTTTATGTCAAATATAAGTAGATTGCTAAATTTTTTTGAGAGGCAAAGCATCTGTGTTGAAAACGAATTTTTGTATTTGGTCTAGACTTTTTACAATAAAAGCACGAGGAAGTGACAGATGACCAAACAATATACTTGACCTAAAGTTTTATATATAAAATACATACATGCAGCAGAGAAAACAAATCTAATGCTAATGGGCCAGTGCACACGAGATGAATATTTCTGGGTGGAAAACCAGTTTCAAACTTTATTTTACGCGCACACGAGATGAACTATTCTGGTGGAAAAAATTTATACATGCACCTACTTCATTTGTGTTAGTATTTCTGTCCTGACTCTCAATGGCAGAAAGTTTTGTGTGTGTTAGTGTTCCAACTCGTTCTTCCACTCAAAACTTGGCGGAACTTTCATTCCGTTTCGTTCCGCACACTTCGCTTCCCTCTCCGGCAAATTAATTACTCTGGCGGAAGAAATCATCTCGTGTGCGATGGCCCAATGTTCCCACCGAAGCGAAATCTGAGATTTCAGCAGGAAGATTTCGAGATTTCAAATTGGTGTTCACACTGCCAAATCCACATGTTTATCTAATCCATCAACCCAAATCACGTTGTTAAATAAAAATTCATACTCTCTCTTTCTATCTCCTTATCGTTGGATTGAAAGATCATAATTTGCACATAAGGAGATTTTCACCTAAGTATGGCGAAGTTTAAATTGGAATCGTTCACTATGAATGGCCCGCATTGTTAAAGAGAAAAATATCTGTGGTGAAAACGTGAAATTGTATGCTTTTTCCGACAAAACAATATCACACACAAAAAAAGAAGCCTTTTGGCATTTCTAACTTTAATGTTAAAAGATGGTTATTCGATTATTTCATTTAAAATAAGAAAAAAGCGAATTTTATAATTTCTCTCAATACCACTATAAGCTTGATGCACATTAAAAAATTTTGACAGATAAACCAATGTTATACAAATAACATAAAAACCAAAATCAATATGAAAATATGTTCATGGGACACGAAAAACAAATCAAAATGTTCAAATGAAAATGTTGCCGTTCGTTCATTTATTCTGAGCAATCTGAAATAATATTCTGTTGTTGTAATGCGTGCAAAAGCACATTTGATGAAAAAATAAGTAGTTGTTCTCGTGAAAGCTATCTTGAGTTATACCGGATTTACACGAGCGACAAATTGCCATTATTTCTTCCATTTAATTTACATTAATGACAAAATCATGTAAATGGTGTGAAAAATCGTCATTAAAAAAATGGCAGGGAAGACTGGCATTAAATATTGCCATTATAATAGTGTCATGTAAATGCACAATGATGACATTTTAAAAATTATGGCACACCGGAAGAATGAACTTGCTCATTCTTTAATGGCAGATTGCCATTATTAATCAAACAGTCATTCTTTTGTCCTGTGTAAATGCTTATCATTATTTATTTGATTTTACCATTATTTTGCCAGTATATTGGCATGAATTAATGGCAATTTGTCACTCGTGTAAGTCAAGCATTATCCCAAAAGTTTGGAATAACTAGCAATCGGAGATCAAATCTATAGAACAGCTAACTGCAAATTTCAGGATTCAAGATTTTTGTTTATTTTCAATTCCAAATATTAATTTCTTAACAATATTAATCCATAAGCAATAATATAAAAAAAATATACAAATATTCAAAATTTGTGTTATAATATTGATAAGAAACGAAATTCTGGGTAATGACAACTTTCAGATTCGTTCACAAATATACTTGGTATTCGATAATTTATATCTAATAAGTGAGTGAACGCCTCCATTTACCTTGGTTATTTTTTCACCACAAATTTTTCTGAAATGACAGCCGAAGTTTCCTAATTAGATATCTTTGGCGGTAGTTTTTTTTATTTATTTATGTTGAAAGCTGTCAACGAGTACGATTTTTCAAGTTCTTGTAATAACAAGTTAAAAAATACTAAATTTTTTAGTTGATATATCTAGTATCAAAGTAAAATATGTCTACCACAGAGATAGCAGTTTTACCTTATAATGCAACACCCATATTGACACGCTGTGGCGAGGTTTATTGCTCTGAAAACCTCGATAACTTTTTGATACATTGTGGAACTTGCTCAGAAGAGTTCTATTTGCTAAGTTGCACTTTATTTATAAAACACATAAAACAATGCAAAACGATGGGTTTTGAAAACAATGAACAAGAGAATATGACTTCTCTGGATGTTTGCAATTACACTAATGACAATCTACACAGCGATTCGTTGAAAAGCAGTATCATCAACAGTGAAGAAGCAGGAACCGAACATGTTGATCCACTAAAAATGTCTTTTAAAATAGAAATTATTAAAGAAAACGAAGAGGCAAATTGAAAGGCTTTAAACTTGAATAGTATAACAACATTATTTTGCAGGGTTTTAATGAGTCACTACAAGACACAGAATTCTTGTCGGACTATATGGACGAAGAGGACTTGTCAATTGACAAGGTGATGTGTCGCAACAAAATCGAAGACATAATCTATGAATACAAAAAACATCCGATTTTGTGGGATCCGGAATTGGCTAGATCGAGCACAAATAGTGAAAAGGAGCAACATTACAAACAGATAACCAAATCGGTTAATACCAAGTTCAAAACGAATCTATCGGTCCAAGAATTGTACCACCAAATTCTTGAACTAAGGCAGATGTATAAAAATGTTCTAACGAGAAAGCAAAAGCATACCGAAGGAAATACAAATTTCAATCCAAAACTATGGTACTTTGAACAATTTTCCTTTATCCAGGGCTTAAATGATGACATTGAGGTTTGTTTGTTGTTTGAGGATATTCACACACGTCTTTCCTATCATTCTTTCTCTTCCTTAACCTCACCCTCACGCCCGCGCTGTGTTGAAACATTTAAAGGGTATTCATAATCCCTTGAGCGCGTGTAGATTATAAAAAAAAAAAAAAAAAAAAAAAAAAATTCAACTTATTCAAGATTTTGTTTTAGGTCGAACTACCATCTATGGATGATACTGACAGCAATACATTTCCTAAACAAGAACCTTTTTATTCGGAAGTATGAATAAGATGTTTTGTTTCTTGTTCCTTTTTCTTAGAATCCCTTCTTTTTATTTGTAGTCCTCAGACTCTGAAATCGATCAATCGATACAGTCAGACAAAGCTGAGAATAATCATTGCAAGATATTGAATGATCCAAACATAATATCGGCTATCATAGCTCAGTACAAACAATATCCATTCTTGTGGGACCAAACTGCGCCCCTATACAATAGCAAATATGCAAGGATGGATGCATATCGGAAAATAGCTGTCTACATTAATAAAAAATTCAACAAACATGTCACAGACAAAAACGTTAGGCAGCAAATTGCGACGCTTCGCAGTGGGTACAGGAGAATCCAGCGAAAAAGAAAATATCCAAATTATCAAATTAATTTATGGTATTTCGATGATTTATCCTTTATTGACAGGAAGTCGAATCATGAAGAAAACAATGCGGTAAGTTATTTATATGTTGGTTAGGTGGATGGGTTGTTAATCTTGTTACCGGCACACTTACAGTAAATCCGTTGTGTTACCCCGAAGTGTTGTTACTTCTAATTGGATAATCTATTAATTCTATGAATAATCATTATCTAGCCATTTAGAGGTTTTTATGAATTTCAGCAAGCTTTTATTTGAAAGAACTGGCCAAGAATGTGTTGCCTTATATGACCAAGTGCTGGACAATGAGATAGGAAATGTGTCGTATCATTATGTTCATCTTCGCATTACAACCTCGAAATAGTTCATCGTTACTTTGCTTTTTATGGTAACCCAGCAGATTGTGTCCGGTGAGTACGCTTACAAGAGCTTAAAGACAATCCTTGTTTATGTGGATAATACTTTCTGTTCTATTCTTGTCAAATGGTCTGTTTTGTGACAGAGTGCGATTCTAATCGTCAGGTCTATTTGGGTAGGGTCAAGTTTTGAACCCTTCCTCTCCAGCTCATCAGCTCTCTCGTTGTCGGGTACATTTCTGTGACCCGGGACCCATCAGAGTCTAATGTTTTGTTGCTTGCCAAGAACCTTCAGCTCTTTGCGACAGCTAGTAAAAAGCCTCGACTTGATAACTGCGACAGAAATCACTTTTATTGCTGCTTGTCTGTCAATAAAAAAGGTAATATCAGCACATGGTATCGCCAGTACGTGTTTAGCTGCATTTATCATTGCCAGACCTCAGCCTGGAAGACACTACTGTGATCAGGGAGTCTTACGGAGGGCTACTTTAAGGTGTTCTGAGAAGAAACCTGCTCCAACCCCAGTGTCCATCATCAGTATGGGGTTCGTTGTTTATCCATACTTGTCTATCTTGTTGGCATGTTACCTATAATTCTATGGCCTATTTAGCAAGTTTTCCAGACGTTATTTTGGTTTAGCCGTAAGGAACTGGTTGCTGCTGATTCCTGCACGTATAGGTAAATAGGTTTTACGTTGGGTATTGCTTCCAATCCCACTGTTGGTTAACTCCTCATCACTTCAGTTATACCTATACTATTTATATGTATGTTTTTTTTGTAAGCATCTAATAATGTTAAATTCTCCAGATTCCCATAGAAGTAGATGTTTCTGAGACCTCGAATGACCAGGCAAATTCGGTAAATCATGAAACGCAATACAATTTTCCTTTCCTATTATTTTGATCTCTCGTTAGATAATTGAAAATCAACCATATGAAAAAGATAAGGTAAAAGGGGAAACAAGTGCCCAAAGACGGGAGACGGAAATAGTATTTGCTATTATTGCTGAATACAAAAAACATCCTTGCTTATATAATAACTTCTTTTACAAGACCAACTGTCGTTTTAGCCGAGCAGATGGTTTTAATAAAATCCGAACAAATATCAATAATAAATTTAATACTAATTACACCGATGCAGAAATTAAAACTAAAATTTGCCAACTGAGAAGCAGCTACAGGCGTATTTTGCGCACTAAAGAACAATTTGAAAACCTTCATGCCAATGCCAATAGGAAGTTTCATCCTCAATGGAAGTATTTTGAAAAGTTGTCATTTATCGGTACAAAGGATATTGATTTTTCTGTAAGGCATAGAAAATATGAAACAAAACAACAAAATCAAGGAAAAGAAAATGAACAAGAAAAACCAATAAAAAAAGAAGCAGAAGAAAATCAAAATGATGAGCTTCAAGACCAAGATAATAATGATGACTTTGAAAATGATTGTGATTATGAGAACAAGAAATATGAAACATTACACCATGATGACATAATATCAATGGACAGTGATGATAAAGAACCAAGTCAAAATTGTCTCGAAATAGAATGTTTACCAGAATATCAAGATAAGCTTGATCAGGAATCTTGTAATGAAGAAGATCGATGTGAAAATCCGGTAAGATACAGGACCATTCTAATTGTTTTCAATATTTGAATTATCTCAATTTTTTTTCTAGCAATCCATCCTCAAAAACAAAGAGCTTTTAACAGCTATTATAGAAGAGTATCAAAAGTTACCCTGTCTTTGGGATATTAAACAATATACTACTAACAAGACTTATCGTAAAGAAGCTTTCGAGAAAATGGCCAAAAATATCAATGCTCAATTTAACACAAAGTACAATTACAAGGACATGAGTTCTGAAATCGTTAAACTGCGGGCTACATATAAGCGCACGCTAAAAAAGAAACAAGAAGATCCTAATTTTGAGCCAAAGTTGTGGTACGTTGAAAAATTATACTTTATCGAAGGACAAACAACTACACAAGATAATGATCAAGTGAGTTGATTTAATTAATTGGAATACTGAACAGAATAAGATTTGTCTTTAACTTTAGGAAGAAGACTTTGCAATGTTTAGTGAAAGCAATGAAGCATCATGTCAGGCTAATGAGTCGGCAAAAGAAGACAAAAAGCAAGAAGTAAGTTCAAATTTGCTAAATATATTTACTTGCATTTTTGCAAAATAGCATTTTTCGATAGAACACTCAAGTTGTTGTTGTTTTTGAAGAACACAAAATTATGAAAGTTTATCACTTTGTTTATGTTACCAAAATCAGCTAACAGTATTCTGAACTGAGTGGAAATCAACGATGCATACATTTCGAACCTATTTTGAATAATGTTTATATAGATTTTGTTTATTAGTATAATAACTAAATATTTTGTTTTTAATCTTTTAGATATTTAATAGAAAACACAAGGTTAAGTCCGTAAGTGTATAATTATTTTGTTTGACTTTTTTTAAATATCTTTTATTATAGAAAGATATGGTATTGGATATCATTGACCTTTATAAAACAGCGCCAATCTTATGGGACACCAATCATCCCTTGCATATGCTACGAACAGAGCGAAGAAAAGCTATTCAACAAATAACTGAATTATTAGGCCGTGAACATGGTTTTGATCTTACAGTCGAAGAATTTCGATATCAAATTCGTTTTTTACGAGATTCGTATTTTAGAGCTCTGCGCCAAGAAAATGCCGCTAAGACAGACAATTTCGAAAGTCCTTACATACCAAAACCATTTTTCTTCGATCGAATTTCATTCTTGGAACCTTTTGCTGATAAATTTCCAACTACTGGGCAAAAATCAAATTCTGATGCTCCCGATCCAAATAAAGATTTTAATTATCTTTTAAAAAACAAGCCATTAATGATTGATTTTATAGAAGCTTATAAGGCACATCCTTGTTTGTGGAACCCAAAGGATAAGGACAAAGAAAACGTAACAGCTCATTCAGAGGCATATGATGAAATTATTAAAATGTTTTTGGAATACGACGTTATATTATCGAAGGAACAAATCTTATCTGCAATTAGATTTCTTCATATTTCTTATGTGAAGCAGCAAAAAAACAATGATAAAAATTTAGCAACTAACACGACTAGCGAGCCGATAATATGGTTTTATGATAATCTTTTTTTCCTCGGAAAAACATCAAAACATACTAATAAATACTGCTCTCATTGTGATCAGCATTTTCATACATTGGCATCGTTTGAAAGGCATACAATTGAAATTGCAGGCGAATATCCTTACAAGTGTTCTATTTGTAATGCTCGCTTTATTTCGCGTTCAAAGTATGCCTATCATCAGTATACGCACAAAGAGCCCCATAAATGTGATCTATGCGGATTTCAAGCTTATGATAAACACAACTATAATGTGCATATGCGTCGTCACAAGGGTATACATCCTTTCAAGTGTCCAGAATGCGGCAAAGGATTTGTAACATCTACAGAACTAAATCGCCATATGCGAATGCATACGGGAGAACGACCATTCATTTGTGATATATGCGGCAAGACTATGCCAGCTAATTCGGAGTTCCGTCAGCATATGAAGAGACACACTAATCAACGAGATCATAAATGCGATTTATGCGGACATGCATTCTTTACGCCGAAAACACTTCGTGACCATATGGCTTCACATTCAAGCGAACGTAAACACGTATGTGAAACTTGCGGAGCTGCATTTAAAAGAAAAAAGACGCTTCACCAGCATAAGGCATTGCATGCTGAGAAAAAGAAGCACGAGTGCAAAATTTGTGGCAAGATGTTCGCCCAAAAAGCGGGTGTTTACTCCCACATGAAATCACACGACCTAATGCCTACAAGTTAAATTTAAAAAAAAAAATTATATTTAAAATATATTTAATTTACAAGATAGGCTGAAGTTACTTCTATATACATAATAAAGTATGTAAGCATTTCAAATTTGAAAAATTTGTATCATGTCTGAGCCTAACTACAAATATGGGGAGAACCATATAAAATATATTGTACAAGAACCAGTGGGATTTGAATATAAAAGTTGATAATAATTTGAAAATAAGCTGAAATTCTAAAACTCAGCCAATAAAAATGAATTTAAAAAAACGACCACCAAATGCAGAATGAAAGTATGTAAATCATCGGGCCTTTTATAAAGAAATAAATTCATATGTATAAAAAGAAAACATACTTACCTAGACACACTTATTATTTTTGTTATTAGTAAATTATTTTTATCACAATTTAAAGCTTTAAAATATTTGAATTCACTGTATCTACATGTTTATTCTGGAATGCGGGAATCTCCCAGGGAATTTTGTTTCCCACGAAATATTTTATTTCCTCGTAATTGGTCTGCGAACGTGAATGTCCCACGGAATAAATTTCCCTCACACAAAAATCGTATGAAATGACAGCAAAATTCCCATGGAAAGTTTATTCTTGATATTAATAAATTCCGAAGGAAACTTTTGAGCTTCATTTTTCCAATATGAATGAGAGAAAAATTTCCAGAGAAATTTTTATTAACGATAACCCACAATATTCGCCTTCAAAATGTGTCTTAATAAATTTGAATAATTCGATTGTGTTCAGAAAAAAATTTAATGTTTTTTTTTTTTTTGGCACGCCGAATTAGTACCTCGCAACATTCATTGCCTCAATTTTCAGATTCAAGTTTTTTTTTCATAAAAATGGAAAATGAGATCTCATATTTCAGCATGAGGAGAGAAAAATCTTACAGGTAATATTGGCCTAGTCAAAAATGGCTGCTGGATACTTTACTTTTATGTGAATTTGAAGAATATATAGAAATGTCACCATCACCACGCTTTGAATTACCGTGATAGGCGAGAATCGTGTTATTGTTTGGACTGTGACAGCTGCTGTCAAAAAAAATCTCAAGCTAACCGAGAAAAAAAAATGGTAAACTTTTGTATCACATGAGAAATGTAAAACCAATACAAATTAATGTCGAAATCCAAGCAAATTAACATTCGATTTTTTTTCTAAATACAATCCAATTATTTCGAAACCAAATCTGTCAAAACAGATTTTGCGATTTAAGCTTCATACACTTTTCTTTAAAACATACAAAATAATCGATCTGAAATCAATTTGAAATCATTGTTTGGAATTCGTCATAACCTATCCGACGTTGGTTGTTCAGGAACCTAAGTGGAGTGGATACTAACCAATGGACATAGACTGACATTTGAATGTACCCATTTTCTGTTACCACTTTCACACGCCGCGAACTACTTCGTCGATCTATAGTGTCGGCACGATTTATTGGTCGTGTGGAAAAAAACTGTCAACACAGCAGTTCGATTTCTGGAGATCGTAGTGGTATGTCGACATGGCGTGTAAAAAGGATCGAACTAGTACACAGGCACAGTATCACAGTGTGTTTTGTTCTGCACATTTTCATAATTTGAAGTTATATTATTTGCATTTTTCTTTCATATAAAATTAATCTTGAAAATAATATGACGTACAGACATTTCACTAAAATAATTTATTTTTTTAAATGTAAATTTGACAACTTTTCTATTTGCCAGCTGGTTTTAACATAAAATTATACATCGACGTATTTGCGTGTGAATGCTCATGCAAAAACGAACTACTTCGTCGACATGATATATCAATTTAGCGTGTGAAAGTTGTATGTGGTGGCAATACAAAGATGGGGAACTTCGGCAGCTATTTTAGTATGACAACAAGCTAACCACGTTGTCAAACTAATGTTTTGCATCTTTTTTTGTTTTTAATTTAACTATATGCCTGTAAGACCTAAGGTCTTTAAAATGCAACCTGAATTGCACGGCACTAGTCAGAAGAAAGAGAATGATAGGAAAGAATTTTTTGTTGGCACAGTGGTTTTGAAAACCAGGTATTGACTATCATTTTAACCGTGTAGCTTCACAACATCACATATTGTTGTTGGATTTCGCATCTATGCATTGTTAGCCGTATTTTGTTTTCAACTCCATATGGAGCTGTCGAAAAAAACCACATTAGAGTTGAGCAATTTACGTATCGATACAAAAACAACTTAACTCTATATGGAGTTAACTAAGCCCTGATAATTATCTGGGACTATCTTAACTCTCGATAGAATTGGTAATGCATAATTTGTTTTATTATTTCGTTATCGATAATTTATATAGAGATGTCAATTGCTAACAAAGACCCCTTTCACACAAGACAACTGAGTTGACGGCAACTGGGAGTGTGTGGGCGAGAAGGGCAAGAAGTAAGGGGAATGAAAAAAATCTCCCCGGTCAACGATTTGAAGAGATTTTTTTTGACGTTTTGCTTTGCATTCCAATTAGCCCAACAAAATCTTCCCAGTTTCCTCCTCAGTTTCTCGGTGGCAGTTTCTTCATGTGAAAGCTACAAGGCAATTAAAGGAAAACTTCAAAAAAATCTCCAGCAACTGGTTTTCCTGTGTGAAAGGGAACAAACTGTTCTTAAATTTCAAATGTCATAGAATGAACGAGTGCTGCAAATAGCTTCAGAATGAAATTCATAAAACCCGAAGTCGTTTTTTTTAACAACTCTATATGGAATTGAAAACAAGACACAGCAACAATGCATAGATGCGAAATCCAACAACAATATGTGATGTAGTGAAGCTACACAGTCAAACGTAAATTTACAAATACAACAATGTTACCAATTGGTTTCCCAAAGTTGAAACGTACGCAAGTTTCCCATCACGATATTACTTATCTGTGGTCGCAATCTTGTGTTCTTTGGTGAAAAACCATCGATTTGGAGTTCGATTCTTATGTTTTTTTTTTATATATATGTGAGGTGGTCCGCAAATTGTATTCCATAGGCACGTACGAAGCCTGTTTTTCCACTTTTTTCTACTAGAAAAGTTCTATTTATCTTGCTAAAACTTCATTTGTTTACTTGGTTTTATATTATAGTTTAAGAAAAGATGTCTAGTACCGAGATATCATCACTTTTAGCCTATAATCCAACGCCCATAACGACACGCTGCGGTGAGGTTTATTGTTCGGATAATCTCGATAACTTTGTGATACATTGTGGAACTTGCTCACAGCAATTTAATTTGCTGAGTTGCACTCTATTTATTAAACACATAAAAGAATGCAAAACAATGGGTTTTCAAAACATTGGAGAGCAAAATATAGCTTCTCATGATATTTGTAGCTATACCATTGATAATCTACTCAAAGATGCATTGAAAAGCAATAACATCGACAGCGGAGGAACGCCAGTCGATCACATAGATCCACTAATGGCTCTTAAGTTAGAAATGATTAAGGAAAAAGAAGAGGCAAGTTTAAAAATACTTGTATCATAATATAAGTGGGGGTAAAGCATTGTTTTGAATTTGTGTATTACAGCCGCAGGGATTCAATGAGCCGCCACAAGAAGTAGAATACTTGTCCGACTATATGGACGAAGACGAGCTATCAATTGAAAAAGTTATCCGTCGAAAGAAAATCGAAGGAATAATCGATGAATATAGAAAACATCCCATTTTGTGGGATCCGGGAATGGCCAAATCTAGTACCAATAGTGAGAAAAAGCAACATTACAGGCAAATCAGGAAAATTGTCAATACCAAGTTTAAAATGAATCTAACATACAAGGAATTGCATCAACAAATTATTGGCCTAAGACAGGTTTATAAAAGGGTTCTCAAGAGAAAACAGAGTTTCGAAAAATTCTTTACCGATGGCAGTACAAAGTTCAATCCAAAGCTATGGTATTTTGAAAAGCTTTCATTTATCCAAGGCTTAAATGATGATATTGAGGTTTGTTTGTTATTCAACAAAGATTTTGTAATTCACTCTTTATTTTGTTTTAGATTGAATTACCATCTGTGGATGAAATGAACCCCAATTTAATTACAAAACAAGAGCCTTACGACTGTGAGGTAAGAAGAAAAAAGTTTTTCATTTTTTTTTTGTTCTAAATATTTTGCTACATCTTCGATATGTTTTTTTTTTAGTCGTCTGACTCTGGGAACAAACAACCGATACAACCATTTAAAAAGAGACCAGAACGCGATAGCTGCAAGATATTGAATGATCCACCTATAATATCGGATCTTATAGCTCAATACAAACAATATCCATTCTTGTGGGACCAGACTGCGCCCCTATACAATAGCAAATATGCAAGGAAGGATGCTTTTCGTAAAATAACTGCCTACATCAATAAAAAATTCAACAAAAATGTCACTGACAGAAATGTTAGGCAACAAATTGTAAACCTTCGTAGTGTCTATAGAAGAGTTCAACGAAAAAAGCATGATGCTGACTATAGAATTGTTTTGTGGTATTATGATGATTTGTCTTTTATTGACAGGAAGGCGAATGAGGAAGAAAACAATGTGGTAAGTTTGAATTATTTGTACCTACAAAAGCTTCTAATATGAAAGATTTGAATCACACTTACTTAGGTATGTGTACACCCTGCAACTGGGACATTGTAGGGTGATGGCATGTAAAGTCGGCTACTTCGTTATAAAGTACAACTTAATAGTAAAGGCACTTGTTTAACCTTGTGGCAAAAAATATTTTCGAATAGGCTAAGAATTTTCTTCCAGGGTGCAAAATTTCCTTCCATTGTAGCTACTGGTTTTCTTGTAAAAAATGCATGTTCGACTAAAGTTTTCGTTTCAAATGTGCTTTTTCGATAGAAAAAAAAAAAACAGTGGAAGTTATTTTAAAACGAGCTATAATCGCCAAACTATTGAAGGCAAATAAACTTTGTGATTGTTTTTTTTTTATTTATGTATAGTTTATATTTCATGTTTTTGGCTATAAAGCTTAAGAAATACTGTTTGTTAATTAATTGACCTTAAGAGGCATATTTTTTTAATTCTCCTGAGGTCGGCACCAGGCCGACTACTGAAGACTACTTTAGTTTTATTTTGTTTAAACTGCAAAGTTAAGGGAAATTTCATTTTCTATTCTACGGTCCTTGTAACGTGTCATTGCTGTGACACTGGCGTGTCGTGTGATCGTCATTGTTTTGCATGTCATTGCCGTGGCAAAAACAATGACAGGCACCGTGACACGTGACTTTTAGGTCATTGCAATGACAAATTGCTGTGACCGTGTGATAGCCCTTTTATTATTGATGGGACACCGTGACACGTAGCCTGTCGCTGAAAGAACTGTGTCCCAACAGTGACACTTCAGAAATTTCTGCCATGTCATTGATTGTCACGGTTGGACATAGTTACGTACCTATCTACAAATGTGTATTTAAATAGATTTTAATTATGTAAATTAGGAGGGTTATTTGTACCTACCCACATACATAGATGGAACCTAGATATGTAAATATGGACATTATATGTATATAATGAAAGTGAAGGATATAGGTGGGTAGGTAATAATATATATGTGACGTTTGCAAAAATGTTATAGTCACGGTTTTAGGAGAAAAAAGATGCCATTTGGATTCTTGGGCAAATACCGGTAATTTTGTTCTGATTAAATGATAGCTAGTACCAATTCTCAAATTTTTGTATCAAACCCGTTGGAGCCTTTTCAATTTCTTAACAACCAAGACACAATGACTCGATTGATCGACGCCGTGTGATCGTCACTGCTAAAAATGAAAATTGTCATTGCAGATTAGGCTCACCTCCAATGATCAGTTCTTTGAGAGTTGTCACGTCGTGTGATAGCCATTGTTTTGCATGTCATTACCGTGACACCGAGACACAAATATCACCGTGACACACTTTGACGTTGATTGTATTTTGGGACAACAATGACATACATGTGTCATTCGTGTGATAGTCATCATTGTAGCTAGCCATGACACGATTACCTTTGTCACGGCAATGACGGTGGTAGGACTAATTTTGTTGTGACGTCAGAGTGTCAGGGCAATGACACATTACAAGGAACTGGATAGATGCTATCGAAAACGGCTTTAATTACTGGGTAGCCGAAAATAATATCAAACGGCTAATAATATTTCGGATCGATGTACTCAACAAACGCATTTTCCGTGGAATTAAGTGACTTTAGCCTTAATAATGGCAAATCGACTGCAAAAAAAAAACAAGAATTTCGACTACTGGCTCCATTACCCTATTTAAATATGGTAACCGTATTTCAAGAAAATTTTTGTTACAAAGTTGTCTTTTGGTTATGACAATTTTTTTTGGGCAGTGATATTTAATGACTTTGTTATGAGAGAGCAAACAATCAACAATCTTTTTAAACAACAAAAAAACACGCTGAAAGTTGTCTCTATTGACAATTGATGCACTATATCTTTAGCTTTCCAAAAAAAACGCCCTAATTTGATTGAAATTTCGTTTACGTTTTCTTTGAAGATAATAAAAAACCTTAAACTTAACCTTAAAATCCAAGAAAAAAAACTATTATAATCAAATTAAATTGCGATTTCTTATAGATTCCAGTAGAAGTAGATATTTCTGAAACTGCAAATGACCAGGGAAATTCGGTAAGTCATGAAATTTAATAAAAATTAACTTTCGATAATCATATCATGATTCGTTTAAAGGCAATGGGATATCAAGCTTGCGAAAGTG
This sequence comes from Philhelius pedissequus, assembly GCA_910595825.1. NCBI lineage: Eukaryota > Metazoa > Arthropoda > Insecta > Diptera > Syrphidae > Philhelius > Philhelius pedissequus. The sequence continues at coordinate 242,049,454 of OU343161.1, read as the reverse complement.
AGGAAGATGATGGAAAAGGAGAAACAAGCGCTCAAAAGCGGGAGACAGCAATTGTTTTGGCTATTATTGAAGAATACAAAGAACATCCTTGTTTATACAAACCCTACGTCCACAAGACCAATTGTCGTTTTAGCCGAGCTGATGCTATTACTGAAGTCAGAACAACTATCAATAATAAATTCAATACTAGCTACACCGATGCAGAAATAAAAGCTAGAATTTCAACACTTAGAAGCAGCTATAGGCGCATTTTGCGCACTAAAGAAGGATTTGAAAAGCTGCATGCAAATGCCAATAGAAAATTCCATCCTCAATGGAAATACTTTGATAAGTTATCATTTATTGGAACAAAGAACAGTGACTTTGCTATAAGACGTAGAAAGTCTAGAAAAAATCAAGACGAAGACGAAGAAGAAGAAGAGGAAGAATCGAAACCAGCGAAACCGAATAAAAAAGAAGACAAAAGAAAGAAATACAGTGCAGATGAAGATGACAAGGATGAGGATGACGACGAAGATTCAGAGGATGACGATGATGATGAAGAAGAGGAGGAAGATGAGGAGGAGGAGGAAGATGAACCATCACAGCATGATGACAAAATTTCTGCCGATAGTGATGGTGGAGAATCAAATGACAACTGCCAAAAAATGGAATTCTTACCAGCAGAAGGAGAACCACCCATTAAATTTGAGCAGCTATCCGATAATGGCGAAGAAGAACGTCAAAATCCAGTAAGTGCTAAGCAATTTTATTAATTTTTTTAAAGCATGTACCTATAACTACTAATGAAAAATTCTAGAAATCTATTGTTAAAAACAAAGCACTTCTAACCGCTGTTATAGAGGAGTATCGAAAATTACCATGCTTATGGGCTGTCAAACACTATACTAACGATAACACTTATCGTAGAGAAGCTTTCGATCAAATGGCTAATAACATTAACAATCAGTTTAACACAAAATACACTTATAAAGACATGAGTGCTGAAATTGTTAAACTTCGTGCTACATATAAACGTATGGTGAAAAAGAAACAAGAGGATCCAACATTTGAGCCAAAGTTGTGGTATGCTGACAAGTTGTCCTTTATCGAAGGAAAAGTAATAACTACCCAAGACAATGGTCAAGTGAGTAGTGCACTAAATTATTTTCATACAATAAAAACCAATCAATAAAAACTATTGTTTTCTTAAATTTTAGGAACAAGATTTTGCAATGTGTAATGAAAGTAATGAAGCATCATTTCAAGCAAATGAATCTGAAGAAGATAATATGGAAGATGTAAGTTTATATTTTTAAATAATATTAATAACCATTAAATTTTGACAAAAAATAAGGAGGTTGTGACGGAATGATAGGTGTTGTGATGATTTGTAAACATGCGTTGTAGCATTTCCCATGTATTTTTTTTTAGAATGCACATTTTATCAAGTTATTCCTGTCAGTTGGGCTTTTTTAATGCGCTATGTAATTATTCACTTTCGGAAGGTTTTTTATAATAAAATTCTATACCTCATATACTAATGAAATAATTGAGGGTGGAATCGGCTAACGCGTTAGTTTATAAACAAAACCGAAACTTGTAAGGTGATCTATCAAAGACAAGGTGGCCCTGACTGGGTTGTGCCGATGGGTCAAAGCATTGCAGTTAAAATTATTGCCTCTGTTATTAAAAAAATGCAGTTAGTGCTATGTCGACTTACGATTAATGTTTGCACCGCGGAATCATTAAACGGATATTTTGATGAAAACTATGAAATTCCTGGGGGTACCTATCTTTCCTTATATTAATAACTAATAAATTAACTTAAAACCACAAAGAAATAAACAAAAAGAAACATGACAAGTGAACAAATGATATTTGGTTCTTGAAGAGAATTTGTAAGTGATGCCATGTTTTTGGCGTTCTATTTAACAGAGCAAATAATAGTTAATATTCAGAAACGACAATCAAGTCAATAGTGACAATCAACTATCGCGTTAGACGATTCCACCATAGCCAAGTAGAAAAGTTAGCATTATATTTAATCGGACTTGTTGAATAATGGATTCAAAATAGCTTTTTACGACCTTTACGCCCGTTTGCTAATACACAACATAAGCATTTATGTTCTACTTAAGCGCGCAGAGGAAAATGTAGCCCATAAGCGTTTTAAGTTGAACATAAATATTTATGATCCATATCAGCAAATGGGCCTTAGTCAACAAAATTTGAATTTCATCCCGGCTGACTTAATGCCAAGTTTTTATTTGACTAAATATTTCAGTAATATATAGAATTTGTATTAAAAAAAACCTTCCTAAATAACTATGTCTGGCCCTGGAAAAATCTTCTAATTTTAATGATTAAGGATTTTTGTCTAATGTTTTTTTCATTTATAGATAGAAATCAAAACTAAGTGATATTGTTATTCTTTGACTTCATGTATTTTTTGTCAAGTCTGTTCTTTAGTTAGCATTTACTTTGTCAATAACCAAAAAATAAAAGTAGGAATAGTAAAAAATGAAATATGTACATATGATGCTCTTCTCTTATTAAAAATATTGCTTAATATTTACTTACCTCTTACGCCTTACTAACTTTATTTTTTTTTAATCTTACAGATTTTTAATAAAAAAAATAAGGTTAACTCCGTAAGTATATTTATTTTGTGTTTTTGTTTTAAAATATTTTTAATTGGGCTAAATTGTATTTACTTATAGAAAGATATGGTTTTCGAAATTATTGACCTTTATAAAACAGCGCCAATCTTATGGGATACCAAACACCCCTTTCATATGTTACGAATTGAGCGAAGAAAAGCTATTCAACAGATTATAGAAGCACTAGGACGTGACCATGGTTGTTATCTGACAGTTGAGGAATATCGTTATCAAATTCGTTTCCTAAGAGATTCGTATTTTAGAGCGCTGCGCCAAGAGAATGCCGCTATGATAGGTGATATCGGAAGTTCATACATACCAAAACCATTTTTTTTCGATCGATTGTCATTTTTGGAGCCTTTTGCTGAGAAATTTCCACTTACTGTCCCGAAATTACATGCCGATGTTACAGAGCCTGAGGAAGATTTTACGTATCTTGTACAAAATAGAGCTTTAATGATTGATTTTATTGAAGTTTATAAGGCGCATTCTTGTTTGTGGGATTCAAAGCTCAACGACAAAGACAACCTAGCATCTGTTTCAGACGCATACGATAAGATTATAAATACGTTTTTGAAATATGATGTTATATTAACCAAGGAACAGGTCTTAACTGCAATAAGGTTTCTTCATTTTTCGTATGTTAAGCAGCAAAAAATCTACGATAAGAATTTAGCAACTAACACGACTAGCGAGCCATTGGTATGGTTTTATGATAATCTACTTTTCCTCGGTAAAATACCTCAAAATATGAATAAATACTGTTCGCATTGTGATCAGCATTTTCATACTATGGCAGCGTATGAGAAACATAAAATCGAAATCGCCGGTGATTATCCATACAAATGTTCCGTCTGTAAGGCTGGGTTTGTTTCTCGCTCAAAGTATGCCTATCATCAGATTACGCACAAAGAGCCCCATAAATGCGATCAGTGCGGATTCCAAGCTTACGATAAACACAATTTTAATGTTCATATGCGTCGTCACAAAGGAATACATCCCTTCAAGTGTCCAGAATGCGATAAAGGATTTGTAACATCTACCGAAATGAATCGTCACATGCGAATGCACACTGGCGAGCGGCCGTTTATTTGCGATGTATGTGGAAAAACTTTACCATCTAATTCGGAATTCCGTCAACATATGAAGCGACACAGAAACGAACGAGATCACAAATGTGATTTGTGCGGTAGTGCGTTCTTTACTCCAAAGACTCTGCGCGATCATATGGCATCGCATTCGAACGAACGTCAACACGTATGCGAAACTTGCGGGGCAGCATTTAAAAGAAAAAAGACCCTTCATCAGCATAAGGCATTACATGCTGAGAAAAAGAAGCACGAGTGCAAAATTTGTGGCAAGATGTTCGCTCAAAAAGCGGGTGTTTACTCCCACATGAAATCACACGGACTAATGGCAGGAAGTTAAATTATATAAAAAAAAAATATATTAAACATGTAAATGTATTTAGATTTAATGTTAGATTGAAATTTGTGTTTCTAATAAAGTACGTATTTCAAATAAAAGGTGGAATTCAAACATATTTCATATTAATTATCAGACAGAATTTAACTAAACAAACAGTTATTCCTAGCAATGGGTACACACACGGAAAATTAGGGATCAGTAAGTCTAGTTTAGTTTATACATCAAAGCAAAGTGAAATTTTCATACAAACAAAAAATTAAATTAAATGAGAACATATTTTTTTTGGAAACATATGAAAGTCAGTTGCTTTTTTAAACCAAGAATAAAATGAGGTTTATTTTATTTTTAAACCCTTCAGGTAGATTTAATGATAATTTTGATTTTATTTTTATTTCGCTTTGGCGTATTAAACTGAACTTTAAAATTTAAAATTGATTAGTAAAACAATTTAGTAGACTGGGTAAAATAATTTGCGGATTTTTTAAATTGTTTTATATGAAGGAAAGCATTTGTACTATTAAATACAGCCCATTTCTAAATTACTCTCCGGGAGATGCGTTCGCCCGAGATTTCTCCAATTATGGATTCCCCGTGAAACTGATCTTTCCTTCGAAAACGGGAGAGAATTCTGAATGTTCGAATCAGCTGTTTCACAGTATTGGACATATCAACAAAAAAAAAAATAGAGGAAGACAATAATTTACTATCCACTGTGATTGAATAGTTAAATAAATAAAATGTAAAATAAAATAACCACAGCATCGCACTAAGAATTTTGAATGAAGAGCAGTTTGAAGAAAACCGATACCGACAGCCAAGATCTACAAAGAATATCCCTAAGGGATGTATCGAATCCACTAGAGATGACACAATGGTTGTATACATCCATAACAGAACTATTTGTAACATGTTTCATTAAATCAATTAGTTTATCACTTAAGAAATAACAAAGCTGCGTTTAAATACTTGTTGGATGTTCTCGCAAGGTTATGTCAGCCAGCTTGCAAGCGTTTTGAAATTCCTTCAATTATAAAATTGAGTGCTTGTTTGCCTGTTTCTTTGCTGAAGAATGATACCAAACGGGGTTTGAAAAAGACTACAATGTTGGTTTATCCCAACCTTGTTTTAGCAAAAGAAAAGTAGCTTTTACACGGAACACAACTTTCCTTTTTGTAGATGGGACTTGGTCGTTGGTTTTTAACCTCAAAAATAATAGAAATATTATTTATATTTTGAAACTTTAAAAAAACTTACATTTTTTGCTCAATTCTCCAACAAATGTATCGGGAACAAACGAGCGCCAAATGGGAAATGTTCCCTTTTTGGACATTTAGAATGTCTACTTTTTCCCCATATTCGAAGGTTGTTCAGAATAAAGAAAAAGGGAAACAAATCCCGGGAGTTTTTTGTTTGCCATAAGAGAGTAGGGAAAGGCGAAATATTTCCCTTGGAAATGTATTTTGTTTTGGGCTGATAATTAATAATGTAGAAGTAGCTTCTCTCATCGATTTAATTAAAATATATTTTCAACTTGATCATATTCAACTGTCACTTAACTTAAGATCAGGACTAGTGAAACAGCCCTATTCTGTTAAGTTTTCAGGTGAATATTTTGCTTTCCGATGGAAAAAACGAATTGTTCCAAAAAGTATATAAATTTTGATCAAAAATAAATTTTAACAATTAGATTCCCTTAAGAATTAAACAAAATAAATATAAGTAAAACTTTGTGTTCAAAAGATAGAAGAAAATTGAAAATAAATAGTGAAAAATTGAGTGAAATATTCACGTGAATCGAAAGATTATAGTGTTTCTTAAATAAGGCTAAAGTAGACTGGGCAGCAATGTAAGCGAGCCATACAGTTTTGTATATGGCAGATTAGCTGTAAACAAAGGGGTTCGACAGATATTTGAGGATAAAAATCACCAAATATAACTCAACATCAACAATGAGTCATACATCGTTGAAAAGGTTACGGTTTTTTTCGACTTAATAGATCGGTAATTTACAAAAATAAATATGTATATACAGTGTGCTTTAAAATTAGTCCCTGGAATAATTGAAATAATACGTAACCATCTCATCTCCAACTGTGAAAACCTAAGAATCGTTTGGATCCCCGGCCACGTTGGTATCAGCGGCAACGAAACAGCGGATGTGGAAGCCAAAGCAACCATAAAAGAACCACTAAAAACTTTCACACAACACAAAAAAAAGACACTTTGAATTTGCTCATTGAAAACTGGAAATATTAAAGAAAAAACGGTTGGACAAACTACAGCCATTGGTATAAAAACATAAATCCTAACGGCAAAGTAATCTTCCCCAACAACATATCTCCAAAAAAACTAAAGATATACAGCCGACACAGACTAGGCCACTCATAAATTACAAACAAACACGTATTCAACAAAGTGTTACCTTCAATTTGCCATCACTGTGAAGACAACTCCACCCTCATAATGACCCATCTTCTTGCCTGCCCAAAAGTTTCATCAACCTGCACAAAACTATCCAACCATAACTTGCATTATCTTTTAAAAAATATCAATACCGATAACATAAACCTAGTGTTCAACATAATGAAGAATTTAAAACTTGATAAACTTGTCTACAATACAAAAAAAGAACATTTTTACATATACAATATTATATTGGTGATTGTATCATCCTAGTAGATAGCCCTGGCATCTAATTCTAGTATAAGCACTTATTGAATATATAATTTATTTATTGTTTAATAAAATAAATAATAATAATAATATTCCCCATTTTTTGCGAATCCACTACTGAACTGCTTTTTTGACAAATATCTTTCGAACCCCACTACTTACACTTTAACGGTCATATGTGAAAATGATTTACTCACGATAACCTTCTCAAGGACGTATGACACATTACTGTTGAGTCGGTAGACCCCCTTGACACGCTGTTTTGTAAAGCTGGAAACAAGTATGTCCTTAGGAAACCGTTTGTTTAAAGAGTTTAATTTAAAGATTGTTCAGTGACGAAAAAGTTAGAACAGAATAGAACAGGACAGAACAGAACAGATTCGTGAGAAACTTCAGAACAAGATAGAACAAATTCGAACAGTCAGTCATCTGACAGAGATTATACAAAAAAATTATTGTTGCTTACCTAAAATTCCAGTTCGTTTATTTTTGAAGAAACATTCTTAAAATAATCTGAAACGGAGTTGAATTTATAAAAAAAAAAAATATTTTCATGAAATTGAGGCGATTCCGATACGGAAAATGATTTAACAACTAAATCTAACACCGTAATGTTTTTTTTTTTTACAAAAATTGGTTTTGACAGTTCTCACAAATCTGTTCTAACCTGTTCTACATAAAAAGCAAGTGCAGAAAATCCTGTTCTAAAGTGTTCCAAACAGAAACGTTGAACACTAAACCAGAACAGTTTAGAACAGAAAATTTCTCATTCGACAGCAAAATCCTGTACTTTTCTGTTCTAGTGTTTTAATCTGTTCCGAAAAGCCGCATTGAACACACATTTAGTTATAAGGGTGATTCGTATAAGATGCGACAAAAAGCTAGGGCGTGTAGGTTGGACTTAGACAAGAAAAAAATCGTATGGGAGGGGGTCTATTTCCCCTCGTTTAGCCGGTAGGGGCAATTTTCTAAAAAATTGACTTAAAACAGAAAACAAATTATTAATAATGACATGCTATACCTTTTTGGAAAGCCAGAAATCTCTTCTTTTCATTTTAAATTAAGTTGTGCTAGGCAATAGTTTTTGAAAAATTAATGTTCAAACTAGAAACTTTGAAAAAAAATTGAAAATAATTTTCAAAATAATTTTTTTCAAAATTTTATGTAATTAAGTATAATTTTTGTTTTCAAAATTCAATGCTCTTATTAATTTTTAACAAGAAACAGAAAACCTGATGCTAAAATGTATCTTAGTTTTTGAGAAATTAAAAAAAAAAATAAAAGTACTTTTTTCTAAGAAAAACACTTTTTTGTTTGTTCTATGTTTGCATAAATACCATTAGTTTAGTTAGCAAGTAATAAAAAGGCTTTAGTTAACTATTAATATTTTTAATGCCTGTTACATTTAAGACTATTGTAATAAAAATTAATGACGTTATAAGACATTTTCGATATGATCCCCACTCTTCAGAAGGCAAAGGTTGTATCTTCTCCTTATTGCTGCAGATAAATTAAATTCCGCCAAATTCTCCTGCAATTTAACTCCAACGGCTTCAATACATTGTTTAAGTTGCTCTCAAGAAGAAATTTCAACTTCATATACTGAGATCTTCATGAATCCTCAAGCGTAAAAATCCAAAGGTGGCCATTCTGTGGGACCTCTTCTTCCTATCCAGCGGTCACTAAAATGGTCATCAAGCCAGTTCCTTACAGTGCGGCTGTAGTGTGCTGGAGCTCCATCTTGTTGGTATATTAAACTGTCTATTATAGCCAAAGGGACATTATCTAACAAATCTGGCAAAAGGGTTCTTAGGAATTGCAGATAGGTTTCTCCATTTAAAACTGTATTCAAAAAACGTGGTCCAATTATCGTTCGTCCAACAATCCGAAGCCAGACATTGCAGCTAAAGCGGTGCTGCGATTTATTTTGTTTTTTAACATGTGGCTTGTTGTTACTCCAGTAATGCAAGTTGTGGAAATTAGTAACTCCATCTCTGGTTAACTGCGCTTCATCTGTCCACACTATCCTTTTAAAGTAGCTGTGTTCTGTCTCATCCCTAAGCAATACCGTTCTACTGCGCTTCATCTGTCCACACTATCCTTTTAAAGTAGCTGTGTTCTGTCTCATCCCTAAGCAATACCGTTCTACTGCGCTTCATCTGTCCACACTATCCTTTTAAAGTAGTTGTGTTCTGTCTCATCCCTAAGCAATAGCGTTCTACAGAATTCAGTCCTCAATACCTCATCATTTGATGTTAACTCTTGCACTGGGGTAAAGTGATATGGGCGAAGGCTATAGCTATGAATCACTCTCCAAACTCTACTCTGGGGCAATCCAAGCATAATTGCTATCTTTCTGGTGCTAAGGGTGGGATTACGTCGTACCAAATCCAAAATCCGTTCCTCTATGATGAACTTTCTCTCCTTCGAGTCTCCAACACTCCATGTTCCCAAGACGAATGTGAAGTCTTGCAAAAAGTGAATGGTGAGGACATCTCCTATTGGGGAATCTACCTTTCAGCGTACAATCTCTTTGCTTCCCGACTGGAACCATCCGCTAAACCGCAGCAATAGTGCATACCTGTCAATTCTCTCCGAGAAAAACTTGCCATCGTTTTGTGTTACCTATTTGATACGCAAATTAGAAATGAGTTTTAAACATAATGTCCTTCCATATTTATTTGTGGTTAGGTAAAACATATTATATATCCTTCTGGCTTTCCAAAAAGGTATAGCATGTCATTGTAGGTTTTACCGTTGTTTAAAAAAAAATGTAAGTCAATTTTTTATAAAATTGCCCAAGGCTGAACGGGGGGAAATAGACCCCCTCCCATACGATTTTTTTCTTGCCTAAGTCCAACCTACACGCCCTAGCTTTTTGTCGCATTTTAAACGAATTACCCTGTTTTCAAAAAAAAAAAACGTAGATTTTCCTTTTTTTATACGTCTTACATAATCAAAGCTAATGTTGTTTCTATATGGCACCCTCCGTAGTCGAAAACATTCCTGATGGTATGGTGATTCTGAATAAAGATAAAATATGTTTTGAAACAAAAAATCGCAGTTTTATTAGACACATACGAAATATGCATCATCACAATAATAAAAACTGCATAACATACTAGCAGCAGTGTCTTAGCGTACGCAGGTATTAATTAAGTCTGTCAATGGTTGTAGTTTTGACGTACAAAGTATATTGGTTTCCAATCAATAGTAACCACCTTCACGCAATGGTGCAGAGTTCTTAGTAAGAATTCCCTTGTCACCCATGTCGGCGTTGTATCCTTTCGAATATTTCATTCCAGGGGCCTTAAATATATATATATATATGTAATTTAATTAAAATAAAGCCTTACTCTTTTTAGGATTTCGGATATTACTCACATTTAAAAGAACGTCACGATATATTTTGCCCTCAATGGGATCGGTCAAAAGTTCCGGGACGTCGAATCGTGGCACATTGAAATAATTCATCAATGTGTATTTCTCATGGCAGTATTTTATTCTAGCCTCACACCACTCCAATTCCAATGGAAAGCGCCAATCCTTCATCTTTTTGTTAAAGAAATACTCCTCGAATACATCGAAGTCAACTCGTTCGATATCCTCCACCACCACTTCAGTTTCACCTTCAGCGGTCCAGTCGTACACAAGAATTTCGGCATGAGTACTGATATCTTTAAGGAAATGCTGTTTGTAGTACATCTCTATGTCAGCAAGATAGGCATCCGTGAACAATTTCGATTGAATCTCATAGTCTAGATTGCGAGCCTTGATGCGTTTCTAAAAAAAAAAAAAAAAAAATATCAACTAGATGCCACGAGCTTTTGACAATATTTTACCTTAACTACATCGACGGGGCAATCTAAGTAAATAACCAAATGGGGTTTTAACAGTTCATTGATAGTGTTTTGCTTTATTTCATGATAAACGCTGTGTGCTCCTTTGGAAATATAGCCATTTTTGTGCATGGCTTCGAGGAAAACGAAATCTGAGTAGACGCTACGGTCTAAGACAACACCTTGCCCAGTAGATAGAATATGAGCGAGTGCGTCGATGTATTGTTCGTAGCGAATCATGTACATACGAATCTGGAATTGTGCCGCTAACGGATGGTTGGGGTTGCGACAGAAATTCTTTTCATCGAAACTACGACACATCTCTGGAAGTTTGTCATCCAACTTTCGCAAATCATAGCCGTAATCATTTATATATATACTATCCATATTTGCAGGTGGAACGTACAACATGTCCAATTCATTGGCGATTTCTTTGGCTAATTTTGACTTGCCAGCTGCCACTGGGCCTTCAATGCAGATCAACTTGGAATTTTCGTCCATACGATGGCTGGTTTTATCGTACATTGCTTGGAATACTCCGTAGTTTTTCTCTTGGTATGGCCAGGGTTTGGCTTTAGGTACACGGGGACCACCGCGCATCGATTTGCTAGAAATGCTGCATGATTGTGAGATCGCTGGAAAGACTGTTATGCTGAGCAAGTTATTCGTCGTTCCAGGGCAAATAAGACGACTGACCCCTGCACGAATTACGGATGCCATTTCTCTGAAAATTTGGCAGTATAAATAATGTTACATCACAAGTCTTAACATGCACAAATTAAAAGATTTTCTGATTGTGTAAAAACATAAACATTTGTTAAATAGTTATTCTCAAGGCTTCTTTTAATATAATTAATTTAATAAAATCAATGCTTCACCTTCTTAATTAGTACCTTTTTATTTTTACTTAAGTTTTGGCTAGAAAAAACAACGTTCTACAAATTGATGTTCTCTCCATAGACAATTTAAGTCTAGACAAGCGACTAAGGCCAATAAGTGTCAAATTAGCAAGGGATTTTATTTCGTGGTGAAATTATGCATTAGGATCTAGGATATACAATTCTTCAGCATCAGTGGCCAACCAAATTTTCAAGTGGTGAAATAAATTTTAATTTCCTATTGTCACAACTTGGGAGAGTCACAAATTAATGGTGACGTTCACTCAGTTAAAAATCAGCATTTAAGTTTAACTCTCTGTTGTTGTAATGCGTACAAAAGCACATCTGATGAAAAAAAACAGCGTTCTCATGAAAGTTATTATGAGTTTTCCCAAACAATTTGGAATAACTAGCTATCAGAGAACAAATGTACAGAACAGCTGACTGCAAAATTCATTTAGTATGCGTTTTGTTCTGATTTTTTTGACAGCTTTCAGCTAACCTATCTGATACGTCCACAACGCCACGAGCAACCGACATAAGCCTCTGTTATGAACTATAGTAAGATAAACATATTTATATATTTATCTTAGGTTATTTCACATTTTTACTTTTATTTATTAGCAAAATGCCACAAGCAACCGTATATACAACACTTTATATTGATCAAAGTGAGAAAACGCCATACTGACCGCCGTGAGGCCAACATTGTATAATCATAATACATAGCAATACGTTATAGCCGCCATTTAACATTAAAATAGATATAATAATTGTAATCTGGAATAAGACAGCAATGTAACATATAAGTCTGAATAAAAAATTCAATTCAATTCTGGTTCGTCCACAGAGGTATACTCCGATAGCTTGGTTTCCGATAAAACATATCTAATAAGTGAGTGAACACCCGCAAGGTATCACAAAAGTAACGCAAAGATGTGAAATAGATTTTTTTGGCTTCCCGTTTCTTTTTTCTTAAAGTGAATACCATAGGAGTATATGAGAGTGCGCGCACATGCAAAAACTACTCAGTCCGCGATTCGAGTAACTTACAAGTTTGTATTTTGGCACAAATCGAACGATCGCCCCAAATAAGTTGTTCAGTTTGTATCGCACTGAACTATATGTAACTGCGCGCACATTAAGGCTAGGTGCGCACATGCCGTTTTTCCGAAACGAAATAGTTAAATCACTAGTTGATCGACGATCGCGCACATAAACAACTTAAAAATCAATCAACGAGATAAACCAACACACAGACAATATTATAAGGGGTTTTCCAATAAGAGGTGTTATTTTGAATAGCCCGCTATTTCGGTAGCTGTTACTTTTGAAGCTGTCATTTTTTGACATTTGACAAGTAGAAACTACGCTATTAATAAAAATGGAACGATACACGCTTCAACAACGCATTTCTTTTTTTTTGAATATCAAAATAACACCTCTTATTGGAAAACCCTTTATATATTCTGTGTGATACAAACTGAAGAACTTATTTGGGGCGATCGCCCGATGTGTGCCAAAACACAAACTTTTAAGTTGCTCGAATCGCGGACTGAATAGTTTTTGCATGTGAGCGCACTCTCATATAAGTCCATGGTATTCACTTTAGCAAACAAACTGTTGCAAAACTGAAAATTGCATATGCGCGCCTAGCCTTAAAGTTTAAACTTGTAATCTCTTATGAGTAGGACAGCCAATTTAAAATTATGCATCAGATTGAAAAAAATTATTGGTTTTAATAGAGAATCCTATTTATTGTAAGGAAATTAAAAATTACAATTTGATAAGTTATAAGGGAAGTATAAGATTTTGCAAAAACGAAATTCCAATCGGATTTTAATTATTCAGGAACTTAAATGGATACTTACTTAATTTAGATATGTTATCGTATCGAAATTTGAATACACACAGTATCAGCAAAAGTCAAGGCCCAAATTGACATGAAAAAGCAAAGTACCAATCCGCCATTTTCGACAAGGCAAATAATTTAGAAAAACTATCAATTTTCCTAAACATTTAAGTTCTGCAAAACAAATCAGTTGTGATTTTGTTAAAGTAAATTAATTTTTCCTTTCTGAAAATGATTTGAATCAATCTCCTTAATTTGTATTTATTAACAATTGACAGGGAATAAATAAAATGCCTTCGAACTGTAGTGTTTACGGCTGCAGGAACAGAAACCAAAGAGGTTCCAACATATCATTTCACTTGTAATTATTAAATTAATAAAAAATATAGTATTAATGTGCAATATTTCATGAAGATTATAACTTTTTTTATTCTAGATTTCCTGTAAAAAAACCAGAAATACTGGAGCAATGGATTTTAGCTGTAAGAAGAGAAGATTTTAAAGTAGGTACGGGTTCGCGCATTTGTTCAGAGCATTTTCTTGAGTCTGACTTCGTAGTTAGACCAGGAGCCGATAGAAGATTGCTTAAGGAAAATGCAGTGCCATCAGTTTTTGCTGAATACCCCGAGGGCCACCAACCGCCTAAAAGAAAACGTCGATCTACCACAACCCCTGCAAACTCAAACATTGAAACAACCAGTACAATTGAAATAGAACATTATGATCCTGAAGAAACATCGGTAAAGGAAATAAGAACTAGAAGAAGAATTAAAACTCTGACTTGGCTGGCCACTTCTCTTAAAAAGCAAGGCCTTATTGATGCTAAAGTGCATGATCTCCTAGTTGATCAATTTTCCAAAACACCATCACGTTTATTCGAAAATGTATGGCAAATCGAAAAAAGAAATCCTAAGGATCACAGACATTTTGAAGATATCAAAAAGGTTTTCCTCACGCTTTATTACAATGCCCCTGATGCTTATACGTACTGCAGAACTATATTTCATTTACCTTCACCGTCAACCTTGTATAATTGGATATCCAATGAAGAAGCTGAGCCAGGTTTTTTGCGGAATGTGTTTAAGAAATTGGAAATTTTGTCAGATGATTTGAAAGACTGCAATTTGGTTATGGATACCATGTCTATCACAAAAGAAATCAACTATGATGCGTCGTATCAAAAAATCATTGGTTTCTCTGACTATGGAGATGGTTTAAGTATTAACGGCAAAGATGAACCGGCAACAAAAGCACTGTTTTTTATGTTAGTAAGTTTGAAAAACCAATGGAAATGTCCCATTGCATACTTTTTACACAATACATCTAATGCCCTTGTACAAAGCAATCTAATCAAATCCGCGCTAAATTTTAGCAAAGAAGTTGGACTACGTGTTCATGGCATTACTTTCGATGTCACATTATCAAATCTTGCAACTGCTCAATACTTAGGTTGTAAAGTTTTTGCAAATTTTGACACATTACGAAGTAATTTTGAATTTGAGGGTGAAAATTATCATATTATACCGGACGTGAGTCAATTGCTAATATTGGCAAGAAATTATTTGAGTGATATGGGACAATTTAAGAGTCCTCGTGGAAAAATAGAGTGGCGTTACATTACTAATTTGTTTATTTTCCAATCAGAATTATTTATACAATTTGCCAACAAGATATCGAAAAATCATATTAATTGGGATAAACATGAAAAGAAAGTAAAAATTGCTGCTCAAACCCTAAGTACGTCAACAGCTGATGCATTGGAATTTCTACAAAATCAAGGACACACAGAATTTAAAGGAGCAGAAGAAACTATAAAATTTATTCGAAATATAGATAAGCTATTTGATATGTATAACAGTAAAATTCCTAGTGATAAAGGTTTCAAATCGCCTATATATCCTTATAACTTACAGGATATACAAGCTGAAACTTCGAATATTATCAAATACTTATTTAGTTTAAGACATTTTATAACTAATGAAACTCTTTATCCTGAGAAATTGTTTTTAATTGGCTTTGCATTAGCTTCAAGCTCTATTTTGAAAATTTCAAATAACCTCTTTGCTTCACAACATAACTTTGAATTTGTACCTGCACACATGTTTTCTCTGGATCATTTAGAGTTATTTTTTTCAAAAATCCGTTCTAGGCATGAGTTTAACAAAAATCCAAATGCTGTTCAACTGAGATCTTCAGTAAAATACCTATTATCGCAAGATATATTAAATCCCGGTGCATCCAACTGTGAAACTTCCATCGGTGATCCTTTAGGAAATATTTTTGAAATTAAGTGGCTGACAGAAAAAAGTGTTCCTGTTGAAAATGCAACAGATACCGAAGAAGATGATGAAGATTATTTCATGAAAGAACCAACTATATCTGTTGAAAATTCAATTTTGGAAATAGATGATGAAGAAGACAATTCCATGAAGGAACTAACTGCATCTATTGAAAATGAATTTTTGAAAGACAGCCATACAGATTATGTGATAAATGAAGAAGAAATTGGTTTTACTGCAGACAGCGATGAGAATATATTAAAATCAAACGTTTTAAATTATATTTGTGGTTATATTGTGAAAAAAATAATGCCGGAAATCCACTGCTCAACATGTAAGGCAAGTTTGATAAGAGAGCATAGAGAACATGCGTATGCTCATGTAACTAAATTTTCAGCTTTTGTAGACTTAAAAAATCGTGGCGATTTAATTTGTGTATCAGACGATTGCCTGAAAATTGCCAAAGTAGCAGAAGAAGTTTTGACACGGTGTACCAATAGTTTTACCAGCCTCTCACAGATAAATGAAAAGCTAATGCATCGAATGATTATGAAAGTAGTGGATATCCTAAGAGAATTTACATCATTCGATCTTTGTGATTTGGAGGAAAATTCGAAATGCCACCAAATAGAGCTGATTAAGATTGTGGCAAGATATTTTCTAAAAATAAGACTTAATGCTTTAGGCAAACTTTACACTGATAAAATTTAAATATCTGAATGAAATTTGCTTAATAAATTAACGATTTTTGCTCATGTCAATTTTGTTTTTAGTTTGTCACTATTTAAAAAATATTGTTAAACAAAAATAAAATAACTTTACCTACATATGTATGTTATACTTTGATCATTTGTGTTTTCATTTTTTTAATCTGTAATTGTGATACTGATAAATTAGACGCCCAAAATTGTAAAAAAAAAAATAAATAAACAGAGAGAGAACTATTCCGCCCTATCCCAAATTCCATTGTAATAATTCCCCGCACAGACAGTTACGCCCCGATCTACGACAAACAATTTTCACAAAATACGAGTGGAATATTCTTATTTTCGAAATCAACTTTCGGTGTGGCCAGACGCGATAGTTGTGTGTTCGCCTGTCAACCTCATCGTCACAGGTTCGATCCCTACTATAGTCTATTTCCTCTTATTTTTCCATTAAAAAACAATTCTAAAATAAATGTAATACAAGTTGCTGGTTTACTCATTATATGGTGTTTAGGCAGAGCACTAACAACATGTGATTGAGTAAAACTAGTATGTATACCGATAAAATATGACAACGAATACAAAAATAATGCGAATCATAAGGGACATAGATAAATAAGTGTTGCAGTAGAAACACTTCCTGGTTTATTTCACATCTCGCTCATTAGCTAAAAGAGCTAAAAAAATTAAATATTATTTGTAAAACCATAGAATTTGTGAAAATACTTACATTTTTCTTTAAAATAACTGGTAACGACGCCTTACTTTCAGTGTCCGACACAATTTTCGATGACGATCGAATTTGTGATAGGGCTGTTGACAAAAGAATCCGTAAATCTGTAGCAGATTTTTAAACGACGAAAAAGTAGTAGTTATCTGTCAAACTATCAAATTAAAAAAAAAAATAATTAGATAATAACAAAATCGGTTTAATTTCATTATTCATCTTGCATTTTATCTGTATTTTAAAAGAAAATAAGTGTTTTCAGTCTGAGTTTGTGCTAATGTGGGTCCTAAAGTTGTTAAGGGGTTGGTAGCAGATTAAACTGGGATACACCTGTGGTATTGCCGCTTGAATTTAAGACTAAACCACTTTTTGAAGTTTAAGAAAATTGATAGAGTGAAATGAAGTGTTTTCAGTCTGAGTTTGAGCTGATGTGGGTTCTAAAGTTGTCAAGGGGTTGGGAGCAAATTAAACTGGGATACAGCGATGGTATTGCCGCTTGGATTAAAAGTTAAACCACTTTTTGAAGTTTAAAAAATTTGCTACAGCATGTTACAGTTGAAATAAAACTTGCAACTGGTTTGGGTCTTCTCCGGTTGGATTTATTGTTGGATAATTTTCATCTTCACTTTAAATTTCAGATATGGCCAAACCTGAATAGTCTACCAAGAAACTTGAAAGCTGAAACAAATTTAAATATGTATAATTAAATATTTATTAATTAAATCCTTTGCTAAAAAATAATGTAATATAAAAACACTTGTAGTTAAAGTATAGAATACAGAATACAAAGCAGTCAACGACGCACGCAACGTTTACACCCGACAGTAAAACGAGTGACAAAAATTGAAAACAACCTATTGAATGAAGATTGTGTCGCGTCGTTTATTTTACTAAACAGAGTTAGAAAAATTAATTGATAGACATTTGTTTTTCTTCTTTGTTGGTTGTGTATTTTTTTTTCTGTTCAAGGAAATCTACCAAATGTATTTAATTTCAATTTATTTTTGAGAAAATTTCCAATAAATCGTTGTCCCTAAAAAAGTTGACCAATATCTTAACAAAATACGACGAGAATATATGGAATTATTTAAATTCGCGTATGAAAGGAATGATCAGAAGAGGTAGCCAATTAAACAAACAACTGATTTTCTTTCCACTTTTTACTTAATAGTTTATTTTTACGATCAGCTATATATATATACTTTACTTAAATTGTTTGTGATTGAGAAAACAAAATGAATGACAAATTAATCTATTTTTTTTTTTAATTTCAATATTACACAGTGTTTGAAACAATTTTTAGTAACGAACTAATTTATTATAAAAATTTACTAAATTAGCTTTTTATTCTTTCTAATTTCTGACGTTTAAACCTAAATAATACAAAAGATTGAACATACAAAACGACAATATTATTATTAATAAAAAAATTGTCTTCGTTATAAATTTAAAAAAATTAAAACAATTTTGTTGCTTTAAAACATGCAAAAATAAAACCGATTGTGTTTTGAATTTCGTTTCATACTTTACGACAGCAGAAATGAAGATATTTTCAAAATTTTTAATTATTTAAGAATATTATAAATATGTATGTTTGAAAGTCATTTTTAAAGCTTTCGCGTTTTTCAATTACTTGAAAAGTTTTCGAAATTTGATACTAGTTTTTACAAAAAAAAAAAAAACATTATTTTTTAAGTGACTATGGACAATGATAGCTTAAATTGTACTTATGTATATGTATATTTAAGTTCTTTAATTTCAATTGAATACATAAACATAATAGATTTTTAAATTTTATACATATAATTAAAGTTGTTATAATTATGCTTATAACAGCATTTAACCTCTATCAAAGATTTTAAATACTATTACATATATTATGTTTTATTATATTATCGAAGTTAAGAACTATCAACGTAAAAAAAATCTGGGAACATGATATTATTGCAACGAATTATTTAATAAAAGCCTCCGCTGGTATCTTATTCTCCTTTTGTAGTTTATCGAACACAAAAGCGGCATGATTGAAGTCCCATTTTGTTTCTTCAAGGCACCTTAAAAAAAAAATATTTTAGGAAGGTTTTTATAATACAATTCTATATACTACTAAATTAATCAGTCAAGTAGATAGGGCGTGTTCCACAATATAATAGTAAAGTCACAGTTAAACTACGTGGAAGCTAATCAGCAGATAAAATTCACATTAGTGTTTCACAATAACTGGGTAGGTCTACCTAGAAGTTAGTCTGTCAAGTAACTTATAGGGCGGAAGAAGTACCCAATTGGTGTTTTTCTTTTTTATCTCTCAGCAGAGCCTGAGTAAACCGATTTAGATCTGAGTAGAGCATGGTCAGATATCGTCGATTTAATTTTGAAATAAACTTAAGCGCAGAACTGTCATATACATATTATTATAATTGTTTTTATTAAAACTTATTTACCAGCAAGTCCAAAGCTTTCGTTTTCCGAATTCATTTTTGTTTTTAATTGGTTTTACTTTAGTGATTATTGTTAAAATTATGAGTGAAGTTAGCCGAGCCCAGCACTTTGCTGGTCCGTTTGATCGGTCATTTTATTCTGAGCTAATGGTTCATGCCCCGATTTAGCTCTGATTTAAAAAAGAAACACGAGTTGAGAGATTAAATGTGTCTGAGCTAAAAAAGAAACACAGATCTTTTCTTGACAGCTGAGTTCTTTACTCGGAGCTAAAAAAGAAAAACGCTAAATAAAGCAGATAACTGACAGTTAACGGAATTAAACGCACTTATACATATTCGACATTTTTGTTTTTTTATATAAATGGATGTCCTTTTTGATACATTAGGATTAGATGATGAATTCGATGAGTTTCTTCTTCAACCATATCGAGCCAACAAGAAATCGCGAATGAGAACAAACTCCATGGAATTTTTGGACGAAGTCGATTTTAGAGTGCGTTTTCGGTTGAAGAAAGAAGATGTTAGCTATGAACGAGAATGAGTGAACTGAACGAGTAAGAATGAAGGATTTTACCGTTTTTTTTTCTTGGCTTCCATTTGTAAGAAATTTTTCTAATTGAAATAACTAACAAATAGTTACTCAACACATTAATTTATGAGAAGGTTGGATGTGTAACGCACAATTCGCTAACAGGAGGATTTATCTGTGAAGCAATTTAAGCGGTGGGTAACTACTCAGAATTTTACTTTACATTGTAAAACAGACCCTTAGCATTATATTAATTGGACTTGTTGAATTATTGATACAAAATGGCGAAATATTTATGTAAAATGAACTGAATTTAACAAACATTGCGCATTGATAAGGCTCACTAGTCAACTGATAAGTCCAAGTGAGATCGCCGGGACGAAACGCAAAATATTGTGGACTGTAAAAAGCTATTTTGAATCAATAATATTTTAATTTATACATTAAATTAAATTTTATTAAAAAATAAAATAAATAAATAAATATTACATACTTTCTACTCCACTCTAGGTTCATGTTGCTTTGTGTACTCATCGCTTGTATCATTTGTAGTTTAGTAGCTTCATCGGGTATATTGCTGCCAGCAGCAATTTGCGGTGTCATTACGCCGGCAACTTGCAAAGTAGATTGCTAAGAAGATTTAAATAAATTTACTTGAGTTGTTTGTTCGTTGAAAAAAAAAAAAAACTAAACTAACCTGTCCAATTTGTAATCTATTTTGTAGTCCTCCATGAACTGGTATTGGAGGTAGACCAATTGGTGAGTTTGTTACAGCAGGAATTTCAGGTTGCGGTGGTGGCTTAAAAGCCTTTTTAATTTGGAAAAATGTTGCACTTGTTAGAAAGATTAATTCATTTCTTATACAGAAACCACTCCCTGCAGGAACAATTATAAATTGCCTTTGGAAGTATCGAATTTCTGTATTGTTATTGTTGCTGCTTCCGGTACTTGTACTTGCTCCTGTATCAACGTCAAGCTCCTTAAAAAGTCCAGCCACAGTGAAAGATATCAGTCTTGGCTAAACCCGAATAAAAACCGAAAACTTAGAAAATATTGCTTTTAAAATATGATTACACCTTAAAACTTACAGTTAATAAAGTAAGATCAACGGTAAATGATTGTGGATCGTGTACTGTTCTTGGCCATTCAGTGAGTGTTGAAACAACAGGCAAACGTCCAAATTTTACGAAACGGCATCTGTCGTCGTTGCTTGTATTAGGTCTTTTCAAGTTACGATTAAGTTTTGAAAATCCGGCAAGTCTAAAATTTAAACAACTTGGTTTATTATTACAAAAAAATGTAAAACAGTCCAAAAGAATTTATACTTGCCTTCCTGACTGACTTATTGGCGGTAATGAAATAGTTAACATCGCTTGTTCGTGATATGCATCTAAAAGCGGTTGTCGATTATCAGAATCGAATATAATAAAATATTGCTCCAAAAACTGCCGAATAATATCTGCTCCAGATGCATCGCACAAAAACGATGCTTTTGGCTTTGGCAAGGTCCCTGTGTCATGTACATCAAAAAGAATTTGTGGCTCCAAGTCTTTACCGTCCTTTTATAAATAAAAATGTTTATTGGATTGGGATCTCAGCTAATGGTACTTTAATTTATACTAATTGGCCAGTTTAGTATTTCTTGAATTATAAATCTTGTCTTTAAAAAAAAAATCCGATAGCCAAATAAAAAACGTAATCAGTCAGTTGTTAACGAAAGTCTTGAGTATACATAGAACTAAGAGTTTTCATCATTCACCAGAGATACACATTTCTGGGACATCAACTAATAAAAGAAGGGGAATTGCCCTCTACTAAAATACCCCAAAAACTAAAATACCTCAAAGGAATTAATTTGGAGGACGTATTGTAGAATGAGAAATCTCATCCAGCTCTATGTGGGAGCACAATAGATCTAAAGGTCGCAGGGCAAAAATACCCCATTCATTCATTCAAGAGATGTCTTGATTTAATGTATTTGACTGGTAATTCTGCGGCTTACATGTAAGAACTTACTTATAAATTTTAACTGACCAAATAGAATTTTCAATATGAATCTAATTAGACTTACCAGCTTGACAAGTTTTGGAAACTTTTTGCGTACTTCACTGTGAATCGAATTTAAATTTTGTGACAAAAAAAAGCAGTTAAATATTATTTTTTTTTAGAATTTTTAAATTAAGCATAAAGTTTGAGCCTTAACATAATCAGCGAGTCGAACCTTCCATTGTCGTCATTAGTCAAGAAAACTATTGGATTTATGTATGTAATTCAAGAATCTTTGTTGTAAGTAAATAAGGGTCAACTCATGAATCATATTATCGGCGAATGTCGTAGGTGATAATTTAAAAAAAAAAAACAGGTTTTGAAAGGAAATTTAAACGAAAATGGAATTATTTTTTTGTTCACAATAAACGGTTCTAAGCTTTTCATTACAAACAATTTTAAATGATGCGTTTTCTTCACGGAAAAGAAATGTCATGCTTTAAACAGAAATTCTGTTAAATATTGTCGCTTGTGAAATTCAGATTCTCTTAGGAGCTTTTATGTTTCGTATTCTTTAAATTTCTATTATTTATTTCGCAAAACAAACCAAAAAAAAACACAAAAGAAGCTTAATACGATATATTACTTGGATTTTTATAGTTTCGTTGGTTCAGTTTTTTGTACATATTCTTTTTTTTGTCGTAGGGAGGTAGGTAACTATCAACTGTTTGGTGTGCACCTTTTTCGGGATCACCAAAATCAATCGATTTAGTAATTGTTTTTTTTTTTTCTTAATTGGCATTTGGGTTTGTTTACATATATGCAATTATGTATAAGTAAAACCAAAGCTTTGGCGATGATTGTAACTGAACTTATGTATCAGACACGTTCTATGCTGCATGTCTAGTTTTTTTTTTTATAATTCAAAGACCACCCTTATTCAGAGTGTGTCTTTTAGTGAATATTTGTACATTTCGTAGGTTTGTTTATAAGACAACCCTTTTTCAGAGTTTATCTATCGACGAATATATTTTATTAGGCTTATTTTTTATTATCAGTGATTATTGTCGCAAATAGCTTCTTTTACGCTCTTGATTTAAATAAAAAAAAAAAACCAATCTGTTTATGTTTATTTCTGTTCTAGTTCTGAAACATTTAAAACTTTTAAGAGAATATATTTATTCGAAATCTAAATTATTTGTTTGACACCCGAAAGCATTCGTTTCGCTTCGTTTTGAAAATTGCCATGCATTCGAAAATTGCTTGGTATTTTATTGCTTTGTAATTTGTTTGATATTGCATTTAAATTCACAAACGTTTCCACGTGCGTTACCATTTCTTTCAAAATCCTTTATATACAGTTTCACAGTTCAAGTATTCAATTGGCGTATGGAAATGTGAAATGTGGGGTTTAGAATTATTAAAAAAAAAATAATAATAAACACAAAATTGCAGAAATGTTTTCTTAATCTTAATCCTATTGGATATATTTTGTTTGTATCTTCTTTGCCCGGTACTCCAATACCGCCATATTATTTTTTTCTCAGCAACGGAAGTCGACCGAGAGTCTAACGTGCTTCGAACTTGAAGAATGCTACGTTGTTGGGTCTTATTCCCTTGGATTTTGTTTTTAGAATTTCTAATACACAATTTGATACCTGATGTAAAGCGATTGATCTTTAAAACGCGATCGCAATGGATTCGTTTTGAGGGCCAGTTCAGTAATGTTTGCATTCCGGAATACTAATAGATGTGCTAGTGAGGGAATCTGAAAGTAAATTTAAAAAAATATATATATTTAATTTCTAAGTTTAAAGTCTTGATAAGGATTTACTTTATTTTCTTCAAGATACAATATTTTCAGGTGTGGCAATCTTTGTGAGATGTTTCTAAAACTTTCCAACGTAACAATATTGTTATCGTTAAGATTCAATGCTTCCAATTCGGGAATATTCTTTTCGATAATTTCAATAACAGCGGATAATATTGGTGATCTAGCCAGAGAAAGAAACATATGATGAAAATCTGGATCCGCATGGAATTTGGACAGATCTAGTGCCCTTGAATTGACATTGTAGCGTTTTGCCATAGCTAGTTTTATCTTTTCCTTATATTGGTCATCTATTGGCACTTGAGGAGTTCCAGGTCGTACACGAACTGATAGCTTGAATCCGTCATTCATTTGGACATTTCGATCAGCACTCTGAAGAATTTCAGCAATTCGAAAATCGGTCACAAAAAAAACTACACCATGTTTTTCTGTGCGCCAGTAGAGCGGAATAAAGATTTCTGGGTAAATTGCTGCTAGTATTTGTCTTATAACTTCATCTTTGCTGTACCTTTGTCCAAAGTTTATCTAAAATAAAAAAAAAATGTAGGAATAGTGTTAGTTCTAATAAGATATTTATAGTAAGTTCCATAATTGAAGAATAAAGAATAAATTGAACATAAAATCGATACAAATTGTTTTGAGGGAAGAATTTATAAAACCATTTTTTTAAACTAATTAAGTTGTTAACTTAATTAATTTGTCTTAGTTCCTTGTATTGGGATTTGTTAAGATTTTAAACTTTTAAGACTTTTTTCATGATTAAACATATTTGCTTTTATTATTATTTTTTTTAATACGTTTAACTTTACTCTTATTAATACGAATTGGTAAAAAAAGAACGCAATAAAAAAAACATAAATTTAACATGACAATTAAATCCTTTCGGCTCTTTTTTATACATGTGAATATGCAACTCTTAAAGTAGCCATTCAGGATGCGACAGTCGTACGGACGGTTGCAAAAATCTTGGTCGAATACAACAAGTTCTACCGTGAATGGGCTGGTCGTACATTAGACTACGCGATAATAGACGGTCGCATGATCTATTGAAATTTTCTACGGACCTTGCGACACGACCAATTGATTGTTAGGTAAAATGTGAATGCTTACGCCACACACACACACAACTTCACCTACATATTTAAGGTATGTTTATAGCGAATGAGATAATTTTTGGTAGATTCATCAACGTAAGGTCCGCCGGACTCAGTGGCAACGTGTATGGGTATTTGCGAACTATGATACGACGATTGATGCGACCATACCGTCGTCGCAACGTGAATACCTTTAAGAATTTCTAATTGTAATAGGTATACCCATCGCTACATGTAAGGTAATGCTGAAACAGGATGCTTTAGAAAGGACAGAGGATGGAAAAATACACCGACAAAATAGTTCCGGTTAAAACCTGATCTGAAACGTTCCAAGTGTCTGATATCCTTAAGCAGATTGCACATCAGCTCCGTAATTGGTGTCATAACCGAACACTGCCCCATAGGCAAGCATGTAAGGAGGCTTGGCGTTTATTCAAACGATGACGGACGAAGAAGAGGTGGAAGCTATTCCTCATCTTCTGTGTACATGCCCTGCTTTATCTCTGAGACGTAAGCTCCATCTTGGAGACTTTTTCTTCGATGATCTCAGCGATCTAAATAAAATAGACATTTACAGTCTCTTATAAGGAGCTCCAAATGGTTCAACGAATAGGTAGATTATATCAGAAGTCATGTAGTCTCATGTGGTATCACAAGGGATCAACTCTGGTAAAAGTGTGTCAGCCACTTAAATGCTGACAGCCACTTCAACCTAACCTAACCCAACCATAAAACACATTTTCATGTTAGGCGCAATTCCGAATATTTAATGTCGAATTCCAAACAACCATTTCAAATCGATTTCAGATCAATTTTTCTGTTTTAACAGATTTTGTTTAGATATAATTCGATTGTGTTCAGAAATAAATCGAATGTTCGGTTGTTTGGAATTCGACACAACATAAGTATATTCTCTTTTTTTTACCTTTAATTAATTTGAGAAGGTACACAGACAACCTATTCAACTGTAGGTATACAAACTTTTTTTTTATTATTGTATTATCCATTTGATTTATCTATAGTTCCTGGCGAACAAACTAGTTTTCTATTGTATACAATAGATACAGATAAACACAAATTAAAGAACAAGAAATTGTATTGACGCATGCATTCCGTTTTTTACTTTATCTTTATTATTTGGCATATTAATCTATAATTATGTTATCTTCTTATACTTAATAAAAGCCGGTCCAGAAAGCCATGTACAAGAAAATGAAAATTCTTATTGATAAGCCCCTTTCACCGAACTTTCGATACTTAAATTATACGTATATAAACATGTATCTTATCTGATATTAATTGCCTTGTAATTAACTAGGTAATCACTGATAACAGCAACAAGTTAATTTTAAATTAACTCGATAATCCGACAAAGAAACCAAACATCGTTGGTATCAAGCAAGTAATATATATATTTTTTTTATTTCTACAACACATTAGTGACTATATTTTCCGTATATCATTTCGTTTGATTAATTGTTGTGCCATTATTGGTTTGCTCTTCTTCATTCATTTTTAAACAACTGATATTTCTGGAATGCAGATGCTTTGCAATTGGTGAAATAAATAGCTCACAGTTGAATTGAGTACGGCTTTTATCTGTGTAAATCAGTCGATTATCGTCGAGTTTAAGAAATTCGCAAACAAAACTCAAAATATATCCACAAATGAAAGTTGCGACAAATCCCAGTACAGAATACCACATGTACGACAATCGATAGAGATAAAAATAATCACTTTCCTCAACTCTTGGTTTAATTAATTCAAGCAGTATGTTTGGTGTTGAATTTCCAGATATTGGACATCCTTTAATTGACATCGGTAGTTGAGGAGGATTCGGTTTTGGTTGTCCAAATCCTATCCAAAAGCCGAATAATAATCCTAACACAAGGCCGGCTATACAACCTTTCTGATTGGCGCGCTTAGTGAACATGCCAAGTGTAAAAAGGCCCAAAAGAGGACCTCCTACAACACCAAATATTGTAAGAGATGCCTGAAGTACACCACCGAGTGCCTGGACAGCAAATGCCAAACCAATACAAACTAAACCGTATATAAATGCAATGGTTTTAGTTAGAAAGGTGCGTTTTTTCTCTGGTAAAGGCGGCTTTCCAAGATATTTGTAAACTTGTCCGACGTAATCTTCTAAAGTAACTGCAGACAGAGAACTTATAGCTGAGGAAATTGTAGAAAGACTGGCGCAGAATATCCCAGACACGAAAAGCCCGGCCAAGCCAGGCAGATGGCCCATTGTATCCACAACAAATAAGGGAAGCAATTGATCACGGGAATTTATACGCCCTTCAAGCAAAGGATCACACGATCGATAATAATAGTACATGCAGAGTCCAGAAAAAGAAGTAGAAAGGCTAAGCAAACTTAGAATTGGTAAATTCCACCAGAGAGACAATTGAGCCGATTTTAGATTTTTTACAGACAGCAGACGTTGTATTTGTGTTTGATTTACACCATAAAGAGATAGATAGGTAAATCCCCCTCCAATAATTTGTGTCCACCAAGTGTGACGTCTCGTAGGATCAATACTTGTGTCAGAGAAATTTATCCTTCCGCCATTTTGTGCTACGGTCCAAATTGTCGCCCAATTACCAGCTTTAATCGTTGCACAAATTATTACGCTAAATATTGCCATGAACATTAACAACGATTGAAATACATCAGTGATAATAACTGCCTTCATTCCGCCTATCGTTGAATAAAATGTACACACAATACCAATGACTAGTATTGCAAATACTTTATCGAGTCCAGTGACAGCTTCCAAGGCCAAAGAAGGAGCATATAGGACAATACCCATGTATAGAATCATTTGAACGGAAAACGCCAATGAGGCGGCCAGTCGCGCAGCATATCCAAACCGCTTCTCCAGATACTCATAAACACTAGCCGTTTCCAGACGATAAAATACTGGTAAAAATAAATACGCTGCGATAGGTGTCGTCAAAACATAGGAAAAATTAATGATTACAAACATTGTGCCGTATTGATAATTCTCCATAGAAACGCCTAACAAGGTTATAGCTGACATAAAACTTTGCATCAAACTAAATGCAATCGGGAAAATGCTCATGCTTCTATCGGCCAAGAGGTACTCGGCCGTAGTACTTTGTTTTCCACCTGTTAGACGATAGTACAATCCAATCCCTGCTGATATTATCAACACTATTGCCAAAATAATGTAATCCCATATTGAAAGCACAGACATCGTCCGTTATTAATTAACAAGCTTTGCACTACACTAGCTTTTTGGATTAGCCAACAATCCACACAATGAAAGATTCTCCGAGGCAAAAAATCGAATAGAACCAATCCGCAACAATATCAAACGATAACTAAGCCAACAGACTATACTTTACAAATTATTGTTTAGTCACCATTTGCAGCACGTTAAATAAATGGCTCACATTTCAAACTTTTTTTTAAGTGTGTGTCTTTATTTGCTGCTTGATTAAAAGTTTTCGTTAATAAAATAATTTGATTTAATTGACAACAATAAAAAGATTAGAGATTTTTACTACATCAAATTCAAAATCAGAATTGTTGTATTTTTGATAAAAATATTAACGGAATGGTTTATCTTCTTTCACATCTTAAAGAAAAAGTGTTATCTTAAATTTGGGCTTTATGTATTTAAAAAAAAAGCCAAAATGTCATTCTTTAGCATTTATGTATGTATGGTACATATGTAGGTATCATTGTTAGGTTTTTGATATAATCAAAAAAAAAGTTGAAGTTGCTAATTTCAAGACATGATTATGAACGTGGGCGTGTTTCAGCCCGTCGAGTTCATAAATGGAATAGTTCAATAGGTACAACACAATTCAATTTGGAAAAGTTGTGCTCCTTTTATGGAATGTTTGATTTTTAATCTCAATAAATGAAAAATAATACAATCTTAAAGGAACAACTGGATTCTAATCTCGATAAAGAGCAAGCGGGATTCCGGACAGGTTCTTCCTGCATATCATATTAACTCCTATTAAGGATCATAATAAAGTTGCGCCCCCTTCTTCATCTTCTCTTTATAGATTTGGAAAAAGCTATCGACAGTCTGAACAGAGGAGATTTCATTTGGTTAGCCTTTTGCAGGAGAGGTAATCTCGGGAAATATATCGTCATTATCAAGGCTACCTAGAAGTGTGCAACTTACAAAGTCTTGCACAACGGAAAGGCATCTGAAGACATCGAAATTAATAGTGGAGTTCGACAGGGCTGTTTACTATCACATTTGTTATTCCTGGTTGTTAATGGTGATGTCCTCCAAGCAGCCCTAGCCCGATCAAGCACGAAGATTTCTGTTGACAATGTTTTCCTTCCTACAACATGTTGACTACCCGGACGATATTTGCTTGCTTGATGGTGAGCAATCTGGAAAGCGAAGTCAACAAAGTTCGGCTAAGGATCGATAACGGGAAAACAAAGAAACGTTGCAGGACAGCAGGTTGAAGCGGTTGACAACTTTCAGTACTTGGGAAGTGTGGTCTCAAAAGACGGTCGTGGATCAGACGAAGATATCATCTGCCGAATTGGCAAAGCTGCTTCGGCATGCTGTCAAAATGTGAAGAAGCAACGTCTACACTCCGAAGACCACTCTTTCACTATTCCCCACCAATTCCGTACTCTTATATGGGTGTAGTACATATAAAGTTACCGCCTATGTCACAATATTTTGTGAATTTATGTCTCCGTAACATCCCTTGGATTTTCTGGCCGTATATCATATACAACCAAGATCTTCATTGGAGAACTGGCGAAATTTCTATCGACATCGATATCCACAAGAGGAAGTGCCAATCCACTGGTCACACCCTACGGCGCATTGAAGACACTTTCGCCAGACATGCAATGGAGTGGAATTCTTTTACTCAGGATGGTGGCTAGAGAAAAACTTGGCGCAGAACAATCGAGAAGGAATCTCAGAAGCTTGGAAAATGTTTGGGAGAGTTCAAACGTATTTCCGGAAACAGAACGTGATGGCGTGTAGCAGAAGTTGAAGCTCTATGCATGGGGTCATGGAGTAGGTACGTAAGGTATTTTTTTATTCAGAACCAGACTAAACCTTATCGAAAATTATTTGTTACCTGAAGTCAAATTGATACATTTCATTAATGTAAATATTCTATAGCAACCAAATTAGTTAACTTTTTGTGTTGTATTTCAAAATGTACAACTAGTCAACACCGTAATTCATATGACTCAATTGGTAGGAAAAGATTTGAATAAAATCAATGCCCATATTCCGTTTTATTAGAACTTATAAGCCCAAAGGCGGGTGGCAATAGAGCAGTGGATATAATGTTTGACTGCTAACTTAGATGTGTAGGTTCGATCCCCACGCTAGGCACCATTCTTTCCTATACCTTCAATTCTAGTTGGATACCGCTCGTAGGTTAAAAAGAAAATGAGATAGTAAATATATAATTATCAAATCCACCTGCCAACAAAAATTCTTTCATCTTTATTTCTTTCTAACTAATACCGTGCAATTCTGGTTGCATTTAAGACCTTAAGTCTTACAGACATATAGTTAAAATTTATTATTATTATAAAAACAGTCAGTGAAATACTAACAGTATACAATAAAAGGCATAAATGTACGAACAAAAATGTTATCCGATTTTTCTGTACTGTAGAAAAAAGCACTAATCACGTCGACGTGCTTCACCAAAGTGGGACTCTTTTTATAATAATCGTAAGGTTCTCTAAATAATCTACTTCATATTTGTCTATTGCAAATCAAAAAAAAAGAAAAAAAACTATAGCTTACCGAGACTTGATACCATCCTAAAGAATTTACTAAAAGTTTCCTGCCACCAAACTTCCCCCGTGGTATTGGTGATCCTTTCCTTCTTCCTCCACGATCCGAACGACAAATATCAAACTATATAAAAGTAAATAAAATTGTATAAATTCATGTAAAAAAACAAACAAATTCTTCGACTAACCCTTGTTAGTCCTCCCATATCTTCATCCTCCTCCGATCTAGAATGAATGGCCATCTCTACCAATCGGTTCTTAAAACCACCTTTATTTTGGTGTAAGCTTGAAGGCTTAAAACTAACTCGTCGAGTAGTTGACCTCTCCTTAATAACCCGATCATCATGTTCTGCGAAAATTTATACATAATTTTTTTTCGCTTTCGTATTTCGCAATATCTGCTACCGATGGCGGCTGAACAGACAAAATACTTACCATCAGAGTACGAGCTTAATGAACTAAATTTATTTCCATTGTTATTGTAAATATTTCGCTGCCCACCACGTTTAGGCATTTTAAATACTCTTTATTTTTATTTTTTTCTGTTTAAACACAAGTAAGAATTTAATTAATTTAATATTTGTAAATCCTAATAAAAAATATTCGCTTTACGACACGACACGCGCAAGGCTGTATTTTTTATTGGAAACGTCAAGAAATATCGGTATTATGTGCCACCAATAAACTATCCTAGATAGTAAGCTTTGATATCTGGGAAATTTACAATTCAGTGAAAAAAAAACTTATAGAGAAAAAGATGCCTTGGTAGTTCAGGACTGATTCAGTTTTTTTTGACAGCAATTGAAACTTAATAAAATTTTGAACGAGTGGTGAAGAAATTCACTCATAAAGAAATAAAGTCCATAAAAATGTGGGACGGCTATAGTACAATTTTCTATCATACACATACCATATATAGAAAATAATATTTGTTTTGTATATATTTTTATTTTTTTTTTTAAATTCAATTTTTTTCTCAATAAGGCCTAGTATGCAGATCACGCTAAAATTTCGCTGGTACTTTTCTCTCCTAGCTAAAATTTGACATTAGAGTTGTGGATAGTTTAAAATTTGATACGAGAGTTCTGTGGAGAATATGCCAAAAATCAGCTGTTCTGAAAAAATTATTATTTAAATTTCAAAGTTCAAGTCATAAGACGAATAGTATGATAATTTATAAGACAAAACTTACTTACCTTTGCTGTAGTTTCTTTTGCAGAAAAACTCTTGCCATATTCAGTGTTACTGCTTCCTGCATCTGTAGTTGTGGTGGAATAAGTTTTGTTGTATCGAGAATGCCCATTGACCACAAACTACTTGGATGATTCTCTGGAAAGACAAACAAAAACAATCTGTCAAAATTTAGCTTTCGAATTAATGTGATGGACATTGATTTCCTGCGCTAAATTCTGACAGATAGTGGATGGAAGTACAGTGGAAACCAAAAATTTGATTTCTTAGCTGGAGCTGCGTACCTCTCCGCTAAAATGCTTGGCTAAATCTTAGCTTGGCTAAACTTTGTAGAAAATTTTGTATGGGGGCGAAATTTTAGCGTGAGCTGCGTACTATACTTAAACTAATAATTTGCTTTAAAATGAATTTATTTGTTCAACAAATCTTTTCTACAACAACCAACAGACTTTTTTATTCCTCTTATGACACGTCAACCTGACAATATTGTACACTGAGCATGAACTTTTTAATTTATAAAAATGCATTTTTCTGTTTCATCCCTATATTTTGACAAGTTCGCATACACTTAATTCAACACAATAATGTCAAACATTAATACTGGGTGCAAATTTAATTTCAATTAAATGAACAGGCCTATAATTATTTTAGCCTGAATATACACTAGTTACGTAAGGTACTGTCACTTTTGGCAGGTTTAATTTTCCTTCGAAAAATATAAAGTCTGCATTTTGCATATTTTGTATAAAAATTTCCAACGATGGCCTCGTCAACTGCTAAAAAGCAGGATATGCCTCCACCTGGAGGCTACAAACAAATACCTTTTGCTCGAGTGCCACCAAAAAACTACTTTACAGGTAGGTTTCTTCGTTGAAGCATTATAAATATAATTTTTATCATCTTACATCACTGATTTCTGTCTGGTGCAGGATGGCAAATGATCACTGGTTATACGGTCAGTACCTTAGTGGGAATTTATGTCTACTATTTAACTGCCAAGAAGATTAAACGCGAAGAAATTGAGATGCGATCCGCAGAAAATGTCATCTTCCCAATTTTAATAGCAGAACGCGATAGGGAATACTTGAAACAGTTGAGAAGGAATCGCGATGAAGAGGCTAAGCTTATGGCTAATGTTAAAGGATGGGAAGTAAGTTCTAATTTCGTATTTTATATGCACACAGGAACAGTATTAATATTTTGATTCCAAATTCGTTTTGTTTTTTAAAGGTTGGTACATGGTATGGTGAACCCGTCTTCAAAACATTGCCAAAGGACCAACTTTTAATGCCAATGTTCAAAGAATTTTATGTCCATTCTGACTACAAAGATTATGCCAAGCGGGCTAATTTGAAATTATGGACTTAATTCAGTTCTATCTTCTATCTACCGCTCGTGATTAGTTTTTTTTTTCTGTTAGGAATATTTTGCGAATAAATAACTTTCAGAGAATCATTCATTCATTATTTTTGGCGAATTTCAAGTTACGACTGTTGGCAAAAATGGGTAATCAAATAAATAAAATAATAAAAGATTCCAATACAACCCGCATTATTAAAATATGCAAAACTTAAGTCGTTTTCGAGGGGGTGTTCTGAGTTCCTCCTCTGTTTATGTTCTGATCTAATTTTCAGTTGGGAAATTTCGTTAAGATCGTAAAAAATGATTTTGAATTATTTGTGCTCTTATTTCTTAGGGCCAATTGTACAAACGTACATGATTCAAATATTTGATCCCCGTTTTATCAATTTTAACATACGTTCAATGTTCAAGTCTGTGTTAGAAGCCAAATACATTGTTGAACTTTGGATCAAAATCGGCGAGCCAAAATTGCTGAACCATGGATCAAATATTTGTACAACTGGCAATTAAATCGATATTTTACAAATAAAATGAGTGTCTGTTTTCCTTTCCTTAAGAATGTTACCACCGTATTTCAGAGTAAAGGTAATTGGGGGTTATCGTTAATAAAAATATACCGGGAAATTTTATTCCAATTCGAACCTTGGGAACGTGAATGATGCTCAAAGCTTACCTCGGAATTTATTGGTATCAGGTATAAGCTTTCCCAGGGAATTTTGATGTCATTTCATACGAGTTTTTGTTCGAGGGAAATGTATTCATTTATTTATTCAATTCGTTAAATACTAACGTGAAACAATCTTTTACTAATTACATAATACTTAAAATCTAACCTAACTGTTCTAAACTGTTAAAGATCACAGTCATCATTTACCGAGTCTATACAAAAGTAAAATTTATTGAATATTGCAATCAATTGATTAAGGGGGCTATTGGCACCATAGTTTGATCTACTAAATCTACGACTAAAGCTGACATTTAATCGATCAAGAACCGACGGAGATGATATTGAACCATTACTCATTAATGAAGGAAGGCTTATTAAAGCAAGTTTCTGAGAATAAGGAGGAAGAGCATTTTGATGTGACCATGGAAAAAAACGAAGGCAGAAATGCGAAAATCTTCTCTGAACTGCTTCAAGTCTTGTTATACGAATGGAGTAGTGAGGTTCGCACTCCACACAACTAAATTCTTGGATTGGTCTCACAAATGAAACAAAAAGATTCTTCAGGACATACGGGCGACCGGATCTTTTAATGAATCCGAGGATTTTATTAGCCTTTTTGGATATGTAGTTTAAATGATTAATGAAAGTTAACTTAGGATCAAGAATAACTCCTAAGTGAGAAATTAAGGTGACTTTACTAAGAGGACATGAATCGAACGTATAATCGTGGCCGTGGCGCGATAGTTGTGTGCTCGCCTGTCAACTTCGTGGTCGCACGTTCGATTCCTGCTGTTGTCTATGTCTTCTTATATTCCATTAAAAACCAATTCTAAATAAATTTTCATAAAATGAGTTGCTGATTTACTCAGTACATGGTGTTCAGGCATAACACTAACAACATGTGATTGAGTAAACTAGTATAGCCATAAAATATGATAACAAAATAAATAAAAACAATGCGAATTATAAGAGACTTAAATAAATAAGACACGGTAATTTTCTCCGCATTAGTACAGCCGCCACCCCTGGAGATAAATCTGAGACAACAACCAGCTCTAGTCTCCGAACATGGCGCCACACATCTTTCTCTTTCTTTTTCACCGGATGCTCGCGCTGTGTTAAAAAACATATAAAGGGTATTCATAATCCCTTGAGCGCGTGCTAAATTATATAAAAAAAAACCGAAAACTCATGGCTTTGCACTTTTCAACATTTAAAACAAGATGATTTATATTGCACCATTCCCAAATATTAACAAGTCTTCTTGTAAAAGTAAACAGTCAGAGGTAGATTTAATTCTTTTGAAAAGCTTAACACCATCAGCATAAATAAAACGAAACCAATTCATTTTTAAATAAAACAAATAAAATTGGACATAAGTGGCTACCTTGAGGGACGCCAGAATTAACAACAAATTGGTTCGAATACTCATTGCGAAATACGATACTATAGTCTATTTTTAAAGTACGATGAGATTCAGTTTAGGAAATTACTGGAAGATTCACGATCGCAGCACAATTTTCAAGCGAATACAATATTCAGTGGAAAACGAAATTCCCGAAAGGACAGAGCTCATTCTCACGTCATGGAACATTGACCCCTGATATCAATTGCTAAAAAAATTGTAAGCCATGCAAATTTAACTTCAATACATTTGAAACCACACATACACAATTATATATTTATGTAGACATGTATGTAACAAGACATGGTATTTTTTAAAGACAGAACATATAAATAAATAAGAGGATAAATATTGAACATAATTGCTGACCATGCTTCTAATGGTGTTGTATTAAAAATCGTATAAGTGTTTATGTAAAACCATCATCAAATGTCTAACTGTGTATTTATTGGACGAAAATATTACAGGTAGTTTAAATGTTTAAATGGGGGGGGGGGTATGTTTCGAACAGTTTGGAACACTTTAGAACAGATTTGTGAAAACTGTCAAAATTAATTGTTGTTGTTAAAAAAAATCATTTCGGTGTTAGATTTATGGCGTTTTTATTTGGCAATCCGGAATCCCTCTCCGATCTGGGATCCCAACTGAACACTTTTCTTGATTCTGCCGATTCAGAATTTTAATGTGATTGTATGTATGAAAATAATTGTGTACGTGGAAATATTCAAATTAAAAAAAAAAATGTTTTTTGCACAATTATGATACAAAAAATGACAACAGATGTGTTTGACGTTCAAGTTAATGAATGTGTGTGTGAGTTCTGATTCTGATTGGCCTCATTCAATAACCGAACTATAGCTATCCGGATAGGTTGGTTTTGTTGTATTCCCATATAAGAATACAGCTGATGACAAAACAACTGCTTTTAAGCTATCCGAAAAACTTTGGTATACTTTTGTATCCAATGAGAAATGTCAAAAACATATGCACAAACCCATATAAATGGACTCATTCAGATGTCGGTACGATAGATTATCTAATATGTTATCCACTGAAGTTCCTGAACAAACAACATCGAATAGGTTGAATTTGTATGGGTTTGTGCATATGTTTTTGACATTTCTAATGGGATATAAAAGTATACCAAAGTTTTTCGGATACCTTAAGATTTTTTTTAGCAGCAGTTGTTTTGTCATCAGCTGTATTCTTATATGGGAATACAACCAAACCAACCTATCCGGATAGCTTTAGTTCGGTTATTGAATGAGGCCAATTCAACGTATTCGATGTTAGTTGTTCAGGAACTTCAGTGGATACTGACATATCTTCGATAGGCTATCGTACCGATGCATGAGGCGATTATAAATTCAGATGCAAGTCTCTTCTTATCAGAATCAGAACTGTCATTTTTTCCCAAGTGAACACTTTCGGAAGTGTCCAGAAGGCTTCTGGGTGGCCAAATAAAAACGACATTAGTTGATAAATCATCTTCCGTGTCGGAATCATATCAATTTCATGAAAAATATTTTTTTAAATAAATTCAACTCCATTTCAGATTATTTTTAAGAACCTTTATGCAAAAATAAACGAACTTGAATTGTAGGTAAGCAACAATTTTTTTTTATAATCTCTGTCAGCTGACTGACTGTTATATCAGGTATAAGCTTTCCCATGGAATTTTGCTGTCATTTCATACAAGATTACGTTCGGGTGAAATTTATTTCGTGGGACATTCACGTACGCAGGAAAAATTTCGAGGGAATACAATATTCCGTGGGAAACGAAATTCCCGATAGGGCTCATTGTCATGTCGTGGAACATTGAACCCTGATATCAATTGCTAAAGAAAATTTAGCCATGCAAATTCAACTTCAATACATTGGAAACTATATACAATTATATATATGTATGTAAACAGATATACGTATCTAATTTGTTTACTTCAAGGACTTGCATATTTGGAAATATAAATAACCCAGGCTGCCAAGTAGAGAATACCCTTAAAATATTGAATATTATTGATGACCACGCATCTAATAGTGGTGTATTAAAACTCGCATAATTAAGTGTTTATTTAAAACCACCATCAAATGTCTAAACTGTGTATTTATTGCAAGAAAATATTACAGGTAGTTTAAATGGGGGGAAAAATCAATACCTAAAAAACTGACGAGACTTTTAATATAAAATGAATTAGAAAGCAATTAGTTATACATTATGTTGTAGGTGTATGCTTGTCTTACTGACGATCACGTCGTCTTCGAATTGTGCCATCACAAGACGGAATATGCCTCTGCAGGAAGCCTTCAAAAACGAATTTTCTTCCACACTTCTCGCAACGAAACTCACGCTTTTCTTCGAGTTGAGCCTTATGCTGTTTAAGCATTTCTTCGTTGGAAAATTTCTCTCTGCATTCGTCACAGGCATAGCGGCGCTTGGTGTGACGCGAATCGAATACTACAGTAAAACTTTTTGAACAAAACGAGCACACATACTCTTTGATAATCTTCTTTTCGCTGGGTGCCCCATCTGCATTGATTGCACTGCCAGCTTCAATGGCAATTCGTTCTTCTAATTTGTGGGTTTCCAAGTGAGCATCGTACTTGGCATCATCAATGAACTTGCGATAACATTTGGGGCATTTCTTTGGGCCCTTGCCGGAGTGCCGTAGCATATGCTCCCTTAAATAGGTGCTAGAGTTGAAAGTTCTCTGGCAAATCTCACATTTTCTGCTATCGTTCGACGTTTCCTTCTGCCGAGTACACGCTCGAATATGCAATTTTAGACTGCCGGCTGCACTATAGCAATTACCACAGTTGGGGCAGTAGTAAGTCTTTGCACGACAAGTTTCTGGAACCATGCTGTATTCTGCTGAATTGTCGCTGTGGTATGAATTGTCCGACATGACTGATGACACAGCACCCGTTCCCGAAGTATTTGCATTGGTAACCGTTGCAATCTCGACACAATCACCTTCATTCAAATGAATTATTTGCTGTTCACTATCAATTTCTCTGATCTGAAGATGGTTGGCTTCCAGCGTTGCCACTGCAGCGGCAACTTCTTGTGATGGTTGATAGGTTTGTATAGTGTAAGTGCCGTACGCGCCATCGTGCAAAACAACTGGTACTACTTCATCTTCAACAGTGTATTTTTCTTGTTTCACATTCATGTTTTTTCTAAAAATAATTGTTGTTAAAAATTAAATAAAATAGTATTTTTTTTGTTGTTTACCGCGACAAATTCTTGAAAATAGTCAACACCCGACCAAGCCAAAGATTATTTAGATAGTTGAGTGCATTCAGAATTTTCAACATATACGTCAAAATACAAAATTATACCACGCGAGTGAGGTGAGTTATTACTACTTTGTATAGACTTATTCCATAGTCCTATTAGATTAATTTGGCTAAAATTGGCCTCGTTCGGTGGCACACCCAAATCATTCCGGATTGTTTTGAGTTGTTGTAAGGCCTAAGGAAAAAACAGCTGATAAACAAACATATGTTGTCAAACACAAATCTCAAGCTATTGGGGACGTTCACTCAATTATTCTCAGCAATCTGGAATAACTTTCTGTTGTTGTAATGCGTGCAAAGCCACATCTGATGAAAAAACAGCTTCTCTCATGACAGCTATCTTGAGTTATCCCAAAAAAATTGGAATAACTAGCTATCCGAGACCAAATGTATAGAACCAGCTGACTGCAAAATTCGTTGGTATGCGTTTTGCTTTGATTTTTTGACAGCTTTCAGCTAACCTATCTGATTCGTCCACAGATATACCCCGATAGCTTGGTATCCGAGATAACATATCTAATAAGTGAGTGATCGCCCCCATTGGGGACGTTCACTCAATTATTCTCAGCAATCTGGAATAACTTTCTGTTGTTGTAATGCGTGCAAAACCACATCTGATGAACAAACAGCTGCTCTCATAAAAGCTATCTTCAGTTTTCCCATGGAATAACTAGCTATCCGAGAACAAAAGTATAGAACCAGCTGACTGCAAAATTCATTGGTATGCGTTTTGCTCTTATTTTTTGATAGCTTTCAGCTAACCTATCTGATTCGTCCACAGATATACTCCGATAGTTTGGTATCCGAGATAAATGAGTGAACGCCCGCACTCGTTTGGAAATGTGAGGAACAGCTGATTCAAAACTTCAGATGTGTATGCAATACAACTGACATAACGAGAAAGATAGCTGGATTCGAAAACAAACCCGCTACAAAGTTATCTTGGATAGGCTATCGGACTCGCACCGAATGCTATAGCCTTATCTATATTTAAATATATATATATCAACACATAGCAGAAACATTAAATAATTAAAGTAAATGTAGAACTATAATGAGGGAAATAGATGTAAGTGGTCGTCCGAGACTAGAAAGTACAGGGAATCCATATAATGCGCCCGTCCATTATATAGGATGGTTCTTGCATTTGCCCTTTGCAAGTAAATAACTTTCGGGAACCCACTGATACAGCCATTTAATTACCTAATGTTTCTACTAAACTTAACCATATTTTCCCACTGTTTTAAAAAGTGAGCTGGGGTGGTTCAGTTTTTAATTATTATATTTTGTCAAGCGTTGGTAAAATAATAGTTACTGCAAATTTGTTGATTAGGTTGAGGGTGAAAGATTAATTTTTGAAGTTAGCGAGGTGAATATAAAACGTCACAATTTAACAGGTTCCGAGGCCATGTGATTCATTTTTTATGATTTCTATAAAATGGAGTGATTGCAGATAGATATTCCAGCTTATAACAGTTCTGTTTAAACAAGTACACAATTATGCAGGTTTGAAGGTATTTCGAATGCAATTCCACAACTCAGTTGTTTTCCGAGCCCACCAACAGCATAGATAAAATATACTACTTGTAATTAATAATATATTTTCTCTACGGACCACAGCCGCGGCGATCATCCTGAATATATACACTTTTAATAGGAAATATCTTATAACGGTTATAAATGCTGTTATGGATGCAATTATAACTTGGAAATGTTAAGCATAATCATTGATCTCTATATTACACTGGATAGTGTATTCTGTGTAAGTATAACAGTTTTTCTTAGGCAATTTGAAGATGACATATGGTGCGCTGGTACCATCCTTACTGTATAACCCAGTAAAAAATGCAAGTTGACATTCTTTTGTGTACAAAGTAATAAATATTTTCGTGTTTTATACAAATTTGAATTATAGCTCAATGTGATTAAAAATTGATTCGAAGTTTTATGAAGTTGTACTGGCATGTTACCAGTGCACTTCTAAGAGTCTTCAAGTTGCCGCATCTTTTTTGTATGAATGCGCTATCCAGTGTTTTATAGAGATCTGTTATGTGGTACTGTGACAAAATAGCTCTAATCCTTTCACAGATTTCTTTATACTACCTTGATATATACAACTTCGCATCAAAAAGTGAAGTAATTACAGCTCATTTTGGCAAAAAAGTAAATTGGCAAATTTATTCACGGATATTTTAAGCTGAATAAATTTTTTTGCACGTAAAAGTATTTACACGCTTGTGGAATTGGGCCCATTTCAATAAGTCCAACATAAGCTACCCTGTTTCCTCCTCAGTTTCGTGGTGCCAGTTTTTTCGTGTGAAAGCTACAAGGCAATTAAAGGAAAACGTGAAAGGGACTACTGCACGATCATGGATACCATTGAATGATGGATACATTCTGGACTCCATTGTCCCCTTTCACACAGGGAAACCAGTTGCTGGAGATTTTTTTGACATTTTCCTTTAATTGCCTTGTATTTTCACACAAAGAAACTGACAAGAAGAAACTAAGCAGGACACTGGGAAGATTATGTTGGGCTTATTGGAATGCAAAGCAAAACGTAAAAAAATCTCGTCAAATCGTTGACCGGGGAGATTTTTTTCATTCCCCTTACTTCTTGCCCTTCTCGCCAACAAACTCCCAGTTGTCGGCAACTCAGTTTTATTGTGTGAAAGCAGTCATTGCGGGAGTTCGGTGGCGCAGCTTTGCTGTGCAATGAGTTCGTTGTTGTTGTAATAAGTGTTAAATATCAGCCTATTAACAGCTGATGACCATAACAACGAACAAAACATATGATTTCCAAATCGAAGACAAGCTAGCGCTAAATTTCTGGTATTCTTGGGTATCGTAGGGCACAGCTGACTACGAAATCAGCTGTCTTTTCAATTGTAGTTTGTGAACTTTAATCAAGTGCCTAATACATCATCTTCTTCTTTTGAAACATTTGTGGTCTTACTTCCTAATTCATTTTAAATTTATATTTAATCCAAACTTTGAGCTGAACCTTAATCGTAAGCAATTAGTTTTTTCTCTGTTTTGACCTTTGAGAAAAATGGTTGCCTTTTGGGTTTTATACATTCTCAAGCGCACAGAATATTTTTCAGCAATGTATCAGAAAGCTGTGCGACACCGAACGCCGCCATTGTATTTTTTCATTGCATGTCCATAGTTCTGCCATCGTTTATGTACTGTACTGTACTGTGGAGTTGACTCATAACGGAATTGTTTGGATTGTACTATAATCGACATCTACTGTTATTTGTTTTTGAAATTTTATTTGAGGTTTTATAATCGAAAGGGGCCATGTTAATTGTAAATTGTAAAATGTAAATCTTTTTGCTTTCGAAATGCACTTTTCGTCTCTACAAAACAAAAAACACGTTCAAAATATGTACATTACGTGACAAATTCAAAATATTGCTTTTATCTTGTCGTCCAGTCAGTTGCAGTGCATAAATCTGGGCCCTCTAAATAGGTAGGTTTGTATAATATTGAATTTACATTTATACTTATTTGTTAGAAATTAAATTCAAGCAAGTTTGAATTAGATTTGTCAAGTATTTGTCACTGATGGAAATAAAATGCTAACAAATGTAAAATATTCGCAAAATTTCAGTTTTCTCCATGCTCCGTTAAGTCGCCAAAACAACAGTGGAACCGAAAATGTTAAATGCCAAAAACGAGAGCAAGATCGGTAAG
Source organism: Philhelius pedissequus (assembly GCA_910595825.1). Classification (NCBI taxonomy): domain Eukaryota; kingdom Metazoa; phylum Arthropoda; class Insecta; order Diptera; family Syrphidae; genus Philhelius; species Philhelius pedissequus. The sequence goes on along the minus strand of OU343161.1, from coordinate 242,007,153 downwards.
TGATAAAAATAATTACCTCGTAAAAAAATAAAAATCAACTTTTATTAAAAAATATAGGTATTTATTTAAGCAAACTTCTGTTAAATTTCTTTTTATATACAAAATATGTAGGTAGGCACGTACCTATATGAATGCATTTATAAAATATTCTTATTTAATATAAACTTTATTATACGATATTGTAATTATTTATGTAAGTATGTGTACTCTGTATTATGCATAGTTAATTATTTATGTAAAATTTTCTAAAAAAAACTAACGATATTCCAATCATTTGCTTGCACTTTGTCAAATCATTCTATTTTTTACATTTTACGCTGGACGAACTTCGAAAACTTAATTGTAGTCCATAAATAAGTTCGGGGTAAGTCCCATAATTTTTAATTATGACTTAAATGTCTTTAAAGAAATGAATGGCCCAATAAAACCGCCAGGCATTATGCTGATATTTCTGCAGTGATTTTATGATTTTAAAACTAATGTACATATTAACAATAACAAAATATGAAAAAAAAATTACAACTTTAAAATATTTCATCAAAATATTTTACATTTCAACTAATTACAATAACAAAATCAGCAATTAATTACATTATCTACATATGTACATATGTCCAATTAAAATAATTCGGAATTGTGAAATATGATAGGGCACTCACGCAGTCTGGAATAACCTATTGATAAAAATTCTAGTATTCCTCAGAAATTTGATTGTAAAAATAAAAATTTAACTGGAAGAAAAATTACGATACAACTGCGTTTGCGATGACTGTATGAGTGTTTTTTTTCGATATGTTATTTATGTGTAATCTGCAGTTTCTGTATGATGCATGACGAACTTATTGAGCCATTGCTTTTACCCTGGAGCACTAAACGAGCTGAATCTGGATGTTGAAAGTCTATGACGACGTAAAAATGATCTGCGATGACTAGGCTGCTTTGTAAGTACCATGTTCTGCTCGCCACCGATATTTGTATCACTTGCTGCTGCTGCTGCTACAGCTAAACTTGGGTTTAAATCCACCGTAGAGGAAACTCCAAAATTATCTACTCCCTTACTTGCCACACCAATAGAAGGTTGCAAGTGACAACAGTCAGAGCTGATAGACGAGGAGCATTGTAGGCACCTCCTTTTAGATTTTCGTCTCAATAGTGTTGTTGTTATACGTTGCTTCATTGTTACAAAACGGCCACCGGAGCGACATACATGCTTCTGCTGCTCCGGCAAAGTCGTATATTTTTCATTTTCGCTTTCATTGTGAAGCATCGGATGCGTTGATTGGACAGTAGAGACTGATGTGGCCTGCAGACTTTGTGTTGGTGCCACCGCCTCTGCCACCATAAATGGCGCTGTTGTTGTGCAGTTATTGTCAATATCGTAGAAAGTTTGGTTTGCATAGCATACTTGAGACAACTCTCATGAACGTTTAGCCGTATCCTTGCGAAACGACTTACGCAGCTTATCAACCAATCGATTGTGGAATTTATTAAGGCTTCCCTGGCTGCCAGCATGGGTCTTGGGGGGGCTAGCTGCTTGGTTGTATGTACGTGTAGGTGAAGTGGCTAACATGTTCGATTGGGAACTGCGTGACGAATTTCTGGGGAATGCGGTACGCGATGATGCCGAACGATTCATTTGTAATTGATGACTCGAGGAAGGTGAGGTAGAGGACGTTTGACATTCTGATTTACATTCAGATACTTTGCGAGATCGTTGTCCATTAGCTGCTGCACCACTGTTATTACTATACTCGGATACCTTCCGGGTTCGACTACCATTATAAATGTCGAACTCATTTTTCATCACGGGCATCATGAAGGCCATTTTTGTGTTGATTTTTGTTTTCTTTCTTGTCTTTAAACTTACAACTTGCCACTAAATATAGTGAAATTATTTTTGTTTTCTAAATAGAATTCTGCAACGATGATAAATTTCGCTACAAAGATGTCTTTTTTGTTTAAATCAATGGGTATAATGATTAAAATATTAATTAATTAAGGCACAGAATTGTCTCTGTAGATGATTTTCGGCACTTTTTCACTTCTTCTTTCTTTTCTTTGTGTTTTCTAGAAATTTCTTTTCGTTTTCCCTCCACTAAATTGCGTAGAATTTTAAGCGAAAAAAATATTTTTATCGATAGAAATATTTGATTAAAAAGAGCACTTTTATTATATATTATGTAATATATATAAAATTTTATATATTCTTCTTGTTAATTTTATAATAATTTAAAAAAAATAATTATATTATATATTATATATAGTAATACGTTTCGTTTATCGTTGCGTTGTTTTTCATCCAAAACTTTAACCAACAATGAATCACAGAATGCACATAAGTGTATTATTAAATGAAATAAAAACTGACACAGTCTTACTTATTTATCCATCCGTTCGTATGCGACTTCACACAGACAACATTACAATGACGAGACGAGAAAACAAGTGAGATACTTTTGATTAAAAATATAAAAATACTTGAGACTGGCGCTGCTGGCAAACTACGTAGGTATTTTTGTTTTTCTTAAATTAAACATTTGTTTATGTGAAAAGAGAGTTTTATTTGATCAAGTAATTTAATAATAATTGAAACAATCTACATAGCTATTTTAATAGAAATCTCAAGCAAAGGATGCTTCTCATTGAGTGACATTTCTAGTGGTGAAGAAAATAACATCGAAATTGGCTAACATTTAATTGCAACCTGATTACGTGATACACTAGAAACAACCTCGTCGACAGTGTTCGGATATAAGAAATCATTTTAGCGCAGACGATAAGATTGTTTTTTTTTACGAATATGCTGGCTAATAAAATTGTATCATTGGAAATAGTACCTTCACTGAAAATTCATGGCATGGCCCGGCATTAACCTATTTGTTGAGGTCCAGCTGTCTTTTTGAAAAACATATTTCAAACAATTTTCGAGAACGAGTAGTGGTAGAAAAAATAGAAGGATATTTTCACTAGGAAACTTAATTTAATTATTTTTTTTTTAATTAAGATCGAATTTTGATAAAAAAAATAATCTCTAATCAATCTCAACAAACTTTCTAATTTGTGCAGAAATTGGCAAAGTGAAAGAGCTACCATATCCATGGAAAAATTACACTGACTTCTTTAACTAAGCAAAAGTAATTAAAAAAAACGGTGTTATGCAGTTGAAAAAAATAATCAGAGGTCGAATAGGTATTGGGACAACATACAAAATTAGCTTACAGTTTGACCAGTAAAATGACAATGTAGCCAGGCACTCTAAGCCATTTGCATACATATTTAAGCAAGAAAAAAAAACCTTCAAATGCATTATTTGTTGTTGTTTATGAAAAAAACATACATAAGCACGAAACAAACTATTAATACTTTAAAATAAAATTTGTTTGCAGCAGCTTCAGAGAGTTAATTTCAAATTGTATAGAGTATTCAAACAAATATGTATTATTATCTTTCAATATGGGTAATTTCCACCGAATCCGATCCCTTGTTCGCAAAAAATAGAATTCATAGAACGAAAAAACATGCATTCACTTACTGCATACTGAAGAATTTTTGTAATCCAGTCAAGGCGAATGGGTGGGTGGTTTTGAGCCATAGGGCCATGGTATTTTTATTTGATGTCAATAAACAAAAGCCCAGTGCATTTATAACCAAATGCTGTAGTTTTTACCACCCACTTATAATTTTTGTGTACATATTATATTCTGTAATTCTTTTCAATGAGGTTGTGAATTAGTGCACAAAATAACAATACAATATAAGAGATGTACTTGGTAATTTGAAAATTTTCATAAGTTCGTTAAGGTGAAAATATTCCAATTATCAAACAGTTTTCCAAATTAGGATATTGCATTCAAAAGTAAAATCTTAGCAAGCAAGTCGGTCGAAAAACTATAGTAGATTCAATTACATACATATGTGTATGTATGGAAGTTATTTTATTGCAAAACATTATTAATAGAATATTTCAACATACATAATTAATATATGTACGTCATTTTAGATTTAAAAAAACTCCACAATTCAATTTCTTTAATTTTTTTTTAATGCATTTCCTTAGTATAGCTTTTAAGAAAAAATGTTGAATTATCAAAAAAGTCTGGAAATGTTTTTCATATGTCCAAAAACTATTTGTGGTTTTCTTTTTTTTTGTCGTTAGATATCTTAAACGGTAGGGTCAAAGGTGGCAGTACCAATAATAACGATTTTAGAACTGACACTAGGTTTGTTCGTTAACCTTTTTGACAAAAAACAGCTTAGGGCCATTCATTTTATGTTGCAGAAAAGCAAGTTATGTCATTTAATAATTAAAACTTAAAATATGTTTAAATTTAATTTCTTAGTGCATTTGCTTTGGCCCTATGCTCAATCCACAACTTCAAAGGTTTTTATTTTCTAAGAAAATAAATTTGAGTATTCTTTTAATTTCCATTTTAAAAATAACAAATTGCAAGAACTAACTACTAAACAAATGTTTCAGATTAGGGATGTGCGATGTTCATCTTCTATGTTAACGAAACATTGATTAAAAAAAAATCGATGTTTCAATATCGATGTTAAAGGAAAAGAAAAGGAAATTCGTAAAACATCGATGTTTTAGATTCGATGTCACTTCGATGTTTTCTCAATGTCGCTCATCCCAACTTCAGATCTCATGTGACTTTGGCAATTTTTTTTATTGGCCTCGTTCGGTGGCATAACCTAACCCATTCGGATTGTTTGGTGTTGTTGTGACGCCTAAGCAAAAAAAACAGCTGATGAACTAAAAATATGTTGTCAAACACAAATCTCAAGCTAGCCAAAAATTATTGGATTCGTTGAGATTCGTTTGGAAATGTGAGGAACAGCTGATTCAAAACTTCAAATGTGTATGCAATACAACTGACATAACAAGAAAGCTAACTGAATCGTTCGAAAATAAATCCGCTACAAAGGTATCTTGGATAGCCTATCGGCAGCGCACCGAACGAAGCCATCTACCTCAACTTGCCACAGCTAAAAACTTAGATCTACTTTAGGGGGACCCTAGGTTTCAAAAATTACAGAATTTGTTTGCCAGGGTGACTTGGTTTTTCCAAAAAAGACTTTAGGGCGACTTAAGGGCTAGTGAGAATTTTTCTTCTCAGTATTTGGCAGGTATTTTTGTGGAGATCTTTTTCATATAAATGAGATCTCTAGTATCATATTTCTCTGAACCCGCCTATTATAAATTATATCCCTAACCCAGTTTAAAAAAAACCTTTTTATTGTTTCGTTTTATTTCCATAATTGTTTATTCTTTTTACTCTCGCTAATTACTTTATTATCTCCTCTCTTTCTCTTTATTTCTTTGTTTTTGTTTGCTTTGCATCTGTCAGTTTCATCTAAGTAACGATTGTCACTGTTACTTCAATTTGGCATATTAGACAAACTGCAATAGGGAATTGCCAAATATTTCTGCTCGTTTAGTAAAACCTATCTCTATTTGTTTTCGAATTCTAACGAATCGAAAAAAACATTCAAAGCTAGTGAGAACCTTGACACAGAAATATGAACTGGCTTATTTTCTTCAGTCAGCTGTGGTTCTACCTTTAGGATTTTCTGCTGTAACTAAAAGATAAAACGGTTAAATATATTTTCAAAGTCGTTTTTTAATTAATTTTGTATATAAACACTTATTTTAATTTTTTTTTTATAAAAAAAGTAGTATGCCATTTTTAAGTTTTAACAATATAAATTTAAAATGGAATTAAAAAAAATCGCCCACCCGTTTCCGAAATATTGAATTTTCAGAAAAATGATTTTTTTTGTTTAACAATAACAATCCCAAAAAATATTTTTCCTAAATTTAGTTTCAGAAAATCGAACATAAAAAAATGGTTGAAACACATTATCAAAACTACTTTTACATTAAAATCGGAAGAATCGTTTTCGAGATAATTAAGTTGTTCCTTTTTTGCTATAAAGAAAATTGTGTTTTTAATAAAAGAATCGAGACTTAGTTAGAAGTTGCTTAAATTTTTGAAGAAAATCCATCCCAGCGATTGTAATTATCTATTTGCATAAAATATATATACATATGTATGTACGTAAGATAATATCATGTATAATGGTTTGGCCTTTCAGACCATTATTTGGCGCTTGTGATAATAATATGGAATTTCATCTCTCATTGCAAAATTCATAACAACTTATCCAGCTAATCAAATAAGAAATTGCTAACATTGATAAATAATTCAATAATCAATAAACTTGTCCTTTTCGAGTGTATTTGTTCTTATTTTAAATTCCGCAATATTTTCCATGTTACACTTCGTACTCAGCCGCACTTTATATTCATAAGTGCATTTTAGAAAATTGGAAAAGTTATAATGCCCCTAAATTCGGAAATGTTACTCATAAAAGTTATTTAATGTTGAATAGAGGTATTTTAAGCCAGACTCGCTTAGAGTTTGAATAGTGGCTACAAAAAATGTGTGTTCAATGAGGCTGTTCGGAACAGTTTCGAACACTTTAGAACAGGATTTTCTGCACTTGCTTTTTAGGTAGAACAGGTTAGAACAAATTTGTGAGAACTGTCAAAACCAATTGTTGTTGTTAAAAAAAAAATATTTCGGTGTTAGATTTAGTTGATAAATCATTTTCCGTGTCGGAATCATCTCAATTTCATGAAAAAATAAATAAATTCAACTCCATTTCAGATTATTTTTAAGAAATTCTATGTAAAAATAAACGAACTTGAATTGTAGGTAAACAACAATATTTTTTTTTATATTCGCTGTCAGATGACTGTCTGTTCTAAGTTGTTCTATCTTGTTCTGTTTCTGTTTCTCACGAATCTGTTCTGTTCTGTCCTGTTCTGTGCTAATCTGTTCTAAACTTTTTCGTCGCTGAACAATCTTAAAGATATTTTATTATCGAAATGTTTTTTTTTGACATTTAAATAGCTTACAGACATTTGAAAAGAAACTGCTAAGATCATTTGGGGGTGGCCGTGGCGCGATAGTTGTGTGAGCGCCTGTCAACCTCATGGTCACAGGTTCGATCCCTGCCGTAGTCTATGTCTTCTTATTTTTCCATTAAAAACCAATTCTAAAAATAAATGTCATACAATGAGTTGCTGGTTTACTCATTACATGCTGTTTAGGCATAGAACTAACAATATGTGATTGAGTAAAACTAGTACACCGATAAAATATGACAAAGAATAAAGAAATTAATGCGAACTATAAGGGACATCGATAAATAAGACACGGAAATTTCTCCGCATTAGTTTAGCCGCCATCCCTGCAGATAAAATCTGAGACAACAACCGACTACAGTCTCCGAATATCGCGCCACACATCTTTCCTATCATTCTTTCTCTTCCTTACCCTCACCCTCACGCCCGCGCTGTGTTGAAACATTTAAAGGGTATTCATAATCCCTTGAGCGCGTGTAGATTATAAAAAAAAAAAAAAAATCATTTGTAAAGGCACCTTGGTATATTTGAAATGAAGATCTCCACAGGGGTCTCGGACTCCTATAGTTCACGATGAAATAAAAATTTTGCCCAAACTTATAAACAACGGCTATTAGAATACTATTATAATTATAATCGAAATTCTCGATCAGACGTGGCAATATGGTGGCAATTTCGCATTGCATATAGTGCTTGACTGCTAACTTTGACGTATGGATTCGAGCCCCACGCTAGCAGTTGAAATTAGTATTAGTTAAAATAAAAAAAAAGTCAAATATAGTACGCCGCCGGCGAATGACTAAACTTCTGATTTGGTGCACTAAACAGGAAACTGCTTTAAAATCGCAGTATACGCAGGAAATATCACCAGATAGTTACCTGCAACACGTTAATTAATTTCTTTAAAAATAAATTTTCTAGATAGGTTTAGTGATATAAGAATCTCACATGCCTTTGAGCACTTTGTTTTTCGGTCGTCTTAAAGCCTTTTGAGGATTTTTGTTGACATTATGAATTTATCCAACGATGAATAGAGTCCTAATAAATGCTTATTCATTGCGCAACTATTCAACAGTTGAATGGGGTTTTAGCTAATTCGGTTTAATAGGAATGTGTATGTGTTAATGTCATTATATAGAATTTGAAAGGTGTTTAATGTTGAAATGAATTCAAAAGTGAAAAATTAAATATACAATAATAAATAACGTTTTTTTTCCAAATCGGAAAATCAGTGTTATTTTTTCCGTGATAGTATTGAATCCGATATTGGTTATTTGTTCAGTCCGACTCGGGCTGGTTGTAATTCCTGGCTAGCTTAGATAACTACTGTTGTTTTGTCGGATAAATCAATAACAGATTTTCAAATAATTTTTCATGGCCGTATTTTGAGTTCATTTCGATTAAGCTATCAACCTTATTCATGATCATAACTAAATTTGTTTGCACACATATATAAAATCAATAATGCATTTTTGTTTAAATCTCGGGTTTTATTTATTATCATTCATTCAAATTTTAGATTAAATACAATTTTGTTTTGTTCATAATTAATTTCATAAAATCGCAAAACAAATTAAAAAGCTTCTTGTATGATAAAATAAGCGCAGTTAGACTGCAGAATTTACATTTAATTTTTCCCTTCATCATGCATAATACATATTAAATAACAATTTAATCTGCTTTAAGTAAAATTAATTTGATAAAAAATTCACTAAACTCGTTTGTCGAAAAAATGTCTGTGCAGTGTCATACCAATATGATTTCTAAATCAGTTGAACGATTATTATGAATTTCAAACCAAGGTGTATTTTTTAGTAGCGGAGCGGATTTGAAATTTGGTGTTTTGAATTTGTATACCTCAGACTTAGGAAATATTGAAAGTGTTCGCCTCGGACTTATTATTTAAGCAAATAGAATTTATAATTGCAAACTTTCCGCTTCATACTAAGGCAGGTAGAAGATATTAAAAAAAAAATGTCATAAATGAATGGCATCTTAAAAACAAAATTATTCAGTAAAAAAATACATTCGAATTCAAAGAGCCATTTTGTCATTGCGTGGAACTAGTGATGAATATGTCAGGTTATCGTTTGTCGTGTGGGAATTGAATTCAAATTTCGATTAATAGAATTTTATAACCTTCAAAAGAAAGAACCTTTTTCTCTATTTCAATAGACATAATATTGCCTAAATAGTAAAGTTATTAAAAATTTCCTTAGGAATGTTTTCCTCCTTCCAATTTAAAGAATGTGAATCTAAATTAATTTGTGTATGAAATACATTTACAATGAAATTTGAATTTTAGACTAAACTGTATTTTATGTGACTGTAGAACATACATATTTATTGGCAAGTTCTATATAAATATACATCCAAACTCTCCAGGTTCCGGTATGGTACGGGCTTTAACAACCTTGGTAGGGTTCTCAAAAAACACGAATATATATAGAACCCTTAAACACACTACTTTAGCGGTTCTAGTTTAGGTCTTGTTTTTGGGTTTTTTTCATTCATGGAATTCTGTCTAAAAATATCAAATTAGGCTAACCTTACATACATATAGTATGAAGGTACTGTATGAAATATAACAGCCAAGGACTGATAATATTAAAATTGGTGACACAGACAGTTAAACAAAAATGGATATATGTACTCGTATATCGATTGTTGGAGAGTTATGAATTATAATTTGGTGAATATATTTTGTATAGGTACCTGGTATATACTTATGTATGCTAGTAATTGTATATGTGTATTTGAATTTATGTAGGTATATGTATTTATTGGAAACATATTATTTTACTAAAAATTTGAATTTGACCAGCGTTTCAGTGGGTCTATCACGTAACATGATACAATCGAGCTTAGTCAATGCCGCCACCTGGTGGCTTTCGATTGTTTTTGATCGACTTAACTTGATTGTATGCAGTTACATGATCAATCACCAATAGTTTTTTTTTGGTCAAAATCAAAGGAAATGCACTCGCATTTATCAGTCAGTGCGCGCATTGTTGCAGGAGTCATCGAACAACCTTGGATATTAAGTTCAATTTGAGGAGGCATCATCGTTGAAGTCAATCAAAGACTTTGAACTTTTCGAGAGGATGCTCTATGGAGTAGGTATATGTAAATCTTGAAGTTAAAAGAACCGATGTGTCGCTTTATCGGAAGAGACAGAACACATGACAAACATTTGATTGTTGGGCTGATGGGATTGAATCCACCACTTTGTGCGTTACAGCCCGACACTATCGCCAATGTTAAATATGGGCACTGCAGGTTAGGTTTTAACTGCATCCAGTTTTTTCGTATCATTTTTCTACCACATTTTCTAAAATTGAACAATTTTTATAATCTGTCTTACAAACTAAAATTCTCATTAATATAACCATAATATAAATCTTAAGAATATCGGTTGTCAGGGAACTTCGTGTTTCTAGAGTTGTGCAAGCCACGCAAAGGGAATTCTTCAGCCTGAAAAAATAATGTTATATGTAGTACATAAGCAAGAAGTGAAGTTTTTTTTTCTAAGCGTAGTTCGATGCTTACTTGCATTTGATTTGTTGTAGCACCTTCGGTTTCATCGTCTGTATAGCAACTGTATTCCCTTGATGAATCACTTTAAAAGAGAAAATATTCAAACCTTAGAAAAAAAAATCATTTTCCAGAAATTGGCTTGTTAAATTTACCTGGGATCAATACTTTCTAAGGTTTCAGGCTCCAGAAGTGGTTGCATATCTTCCCTATTCGGATTTAATAAGTCCACTGAAGCTATTGATTTGTGTGTCAATACGGATTCCCGCTCGACTTCATGGCATTCACACTGACACTCTTCCGGCTTAACATAATTATAATGTACAACCATATTAGTCTTGTTATCAGCTAGAGTGTCTTTTGGCAGTGTTGTAATTTTTTTCGGTGCCTTACGTTTTTCGGGAATATTTTGGAAATCTATCCATTGGTCAGAAAGCTTTCTGATATTGTTGGCCTGATTGGCTATAGGAAGAGCTTCATTAGCTTGACTTTCATCGGGAAGCTTAGGAATACTAGCTAGTTTATTATTTTCAACGGGTGGTCCACGAATAGCTTCTTCGGCAAATTCGAACCAACTCTTCCCGCTCGATGTTGAAGTTCGTCGAGGAGATTTTGATTTTTGTGCTTTATCTTTATTGGAGTCCTTTTTCGGAAGACTTATTCGAAGTTTTTCACCTCGTATTGGTGGCCGATGGTCTAAGTCTCCGGCCTCCGGTGCGACAATCCCGCAATACTCTTCCAAATGTGATGGATTTAGAGGTGTTGTTGAACGTGGCCGATCTAGGGGGCATGTTTTCAATTCCATGTGCAAGCGCTCTTTCATTGGAATAAGAGCAACACCATGAGCACGCTCCTCGGGCAGTGTTGTCGGAATATAAGGAAGCTCATCGTCAAATGAATCTTGTGAAACCAAACCTGTGCTTTCGTGGTCTTCTATAGCACTAGCTATGTGTTGTGATAAATTACGTTTCACCCGATGAGGATCTGATTCTGAGTCACGCTCGCTCTCAGAAGACTCTGGCTCATCAGTCGAAACAAATGATTGTCGCTCTGCTGATGGGACTGATGGGATATGAAAATGTTGACTGGTCGATTGAGGGCTAGCCACATTAGTTGGCAAAGTTTTTGTTTCAGAAACCTCATTCTTTTGCAATTGTTCAGGTTCTTTCGAATCTCTTAAAGCCGGATCTTGACATTCAGTTGGTACTTTAATAATATCTTCTTTTTTCTGCTGAATAATTGGGCTCGTTGAGATTCTTGCTGTGACGTTCTCATGAAGTTTTCTACGAACGTCGAAATTTTCCAAGTAGCGAGAATGCCTTTGGGTTGAGATTGCGACATCATCATCTTCTGAGGCTGACCGCGATGATTTCCGTCTAACTTCTTCGTTCGTCGACTCCTTCTTACGCATTAGAATTCCGGCAACAACTGGAGCTTGCTTCTCATCCTCAGATGTCGACTGAGACTTTGAAACTGAGGACTTTTTAAAACTTTCGAATTTAGCGCTGTTTGAAGAAATAGTTTTATTAATTGATACATTATCATCCGGTCGTCGTAGTACAGTATCTTTGCGCTGAAGAATCTCTGGAACAGAATTTTCAGGAATAGAGGCATGTTCTGAAAGCTGACTAGAAAGACTTTCTGTTTTTGAGATGCTAAATTGTGTGCTAAACATTTGTTCCTGAGATCCAGAGCCTAGTCTTGTTGCGAAGAGAATTCTTCGTTTTTCTTTACCCATTGATTCTTCTATTTGCTGATGTGCTTGTGGTTGATGAGGAATAGACTCAGACTCGGAAGGGACTCGGTGCACTTCAGCTGCAATGCCATTTTCATCAATGGAGTTCTCGGTAACATTTCCCAAATTGGTTCGAGCGCTCAATTTGGAAATGCAGTTATTAGGCAAAGAATTATCAGATAAAATAGTATCTTGACTGTCTTGAGAACTATGCTGGTGAACTTCAAGGCTCCAAGTCTGCTCTTTTTCATCAATGTCTTGGGAAAGTGTGTGAATTGCATCAAGGTTTTCTATACACTGAATTTTTGCCACCTTATTGTTTTGCTGCGGAATTGCCGTTGGGACAACCAATGGTAAATGTTCATGCTGCTGTTCGGGCTTGATTTCTGTTATTGGAATTTTTTTTGTTGAAGAAACCTCATTTGGATTATTTTTAATTCCGTTTAAGGAAATTGATGGTGGTAATGATGATTCTTTGAGGGCGGGTGCTGACTGTGGTCGGGTTTGAGATTCCTGCAATATTTTGATAACATTCTTCTCTTCGGGGGGAGTGTGAAGAGGAATATGTATGCCTTTGCCATCGACAGGCTTATCATAATACCGAAGTCTACTCGAAGGCCTCGAGCCGGCACTTGAAATCGTTTCCATTGCGCTGTCTACCCTGCCAGTTGGAGTGTGGCGATCAAAATCTGAATCAATTGGTGATGAGCTCTTTGATTTGCCTTCTATGCGTTTGGGCTTGAAAATTGCCAGAACCGATTTCTGTTTATTCGGAGTAGGATTTTGGGATTGCGGTGTGGAGCGGTCTCTGCTCTTGCTTCGAGATCTGACACGATCTTTAGGAGAGTCTGGAGAATCTTTAAGTTTGAATAACGAACAAAATGAACTTTTGCGTGAAACAGATACGTTAGCTGGTGATGGTGATCGACTGCCGACACCTTCCTTTGAAAGTGCCGAATGCCTTGATGGTTTAGGACTTAAACTAGGTGTTAAACGCTTCTCATCGATAGCTGCATTTCTACCTAAGCTGAGGGAGATGGGTTTTTTATGTGGACCGGATTTCTCGGCACCTGGAACTGCAACTTCAACCACTCTTTCATTTGGTGCAACGCCCTTATCCTTATACATGTGGTCAGGTTTTAGATTAATTCGAATATACTCTGATCCACTGGGTGTTTTACCAACAACTAATTGTCCTGGACTTTTATTTGCCGTCAAACGATTGGCAGTGCGTGAAGAAACCGTTTTTGAGCTAGCTTGTCGGCTTGAACGCTTCACATCGGTCGGTTTTCGTTTTGCATCACCGTTTGAAATGCTCGTTGGCGGTTTCTTCTTTTGCGGAGATGACTCAATTTTAATTCCCTCGGCAAAGACCGCTTGCGTCGGATCATGTTTTCTTGAGAGTAAAACTTGTTCAAGAATTTCTGCTGTCGGAGGTTCAACATCACTAACAATACCTCCATCGACAATATTTTCAAGAGGCTTAGGACCACAAAAGGACGTCTCGAGGAGCATTCGATGAGGCGATGGTGAACGTGATACACCTGATATTGCAGACAATCGGCTGACTGCGGATCCTTGACTACCAACACTGGAAACCCTACTGGTGCGACCAGATATGCAGAGTAATGCTGCAACTTCAGAGCTGGCCGAGTCCTTGCGTTGGTGGTGTTGTAAATAATTTTGGTGTTCATCAAATTTGAAAATAATTGGAGATGATCGTCGTGCTTGCTATATATAAGTAAGTAAGAAGAAGAAAACCCATTTAAAAGTACATAAATATAAAATTGTTTTTTTTGTATATATATATACAATTCTTTAAAAGTAATTTGTATTCTGTAGGCTAAAAATTCACATTCAAATTGATATTTTTAATTGTGTGTCTTACTTTAAGATGTTTAATGTACATGTATATACTACTTTAAAATAAAGATTCACTTACCTGTAATTGTTGCAATTTTTCTTGTTCTTCTTTTTTTGCCTCTGGGTCCATAAAAAAGAGCTCTTCCGTTGAGCTACGCAATTCCAAAGCGCCTTCTTCATGAAATCCTAGTCCAATTGTTTCCTGTAGTGTGCCAGTGCCAACCTTTTCATGTATTAGTTCATTTTACAAGAATTACAACACTAAGACTTACATTAAATAAAAAGCATTTCAAACTCTAAATCACAACCAAAATCCTTTCGATTAATATAAACAAATGACAGAAAGAGTGTGAGAAACTATTGACTTAGTAAACGATCTTGTTGTTCTTGAAAATGTATACCTAATTTGATTAACATTCTTTAACAATTTAAAATATTATAGTACATAAGCCAACGGAAGGTATTGTAAACTAGGATACGAAATGAATTCTGACTGCTGGGAAATACTATTTACTGTAGCGTTAATACGAACAAAAAATTGAAAAGGGTATGGTGCTAATTTTCCACTAAAGCAGATTGAATCGTTTTCTGATATTAATTTTTAAGAAAAAAAAACATATTTCATACTTGACGAAAAATTAATTAACATTAAATAATATTTAATAAAATAAAATCTATAAAGGAATACACACAAATACTTTCGAATACTTTAACGGAATTTTTGGAGACACAATTATGAAACTCTTTCGGAGGTAACTCCAGAAATATTTATATTCTGATAATCAATTAAAACTCAATTAAATATTCTGGCGAACTCTTGACCCGGCTTAAATCAACAAACTTGAAGATTAACTGAATAAATATTTCTGAAAGAAGCTCGTAAAAAAACTAACAAATTCGCTAGGCGCATTCTTTTCTATACCTCCAATTTTACCGCCCATGGGTTAAAATGAGACAGTCAATACCTGGTTCACAAATCCACTGTGCCAAAATAGTGCCGTGCAATTCAGGTTGCATTTAAAAGACCTTAGGTCTTACATGCATATAGTTAAATTAAAAAAAAAATCAAATAAACAAGAAAGGTACGTATACGCCCCAGTACACTACTATTATCAGGTTATATTCTCAGAAAAACCATTTACTATTCTGATCAGGAATAATTTTAATAAACATTTGACATTTCTATCTGTCAAACCAACTATCAGATTGTCGAACTGTTGAATTGGAATTTTATCGTGATGACAAACACGCTTCAAAAACAGCAGAGTATGGAATAAGATCCAAAGCTTTTGATACGACAGCATATGTATACATGTGTACTTAGCTTCACTCTACTACTGTCAAAATTTCAGCCGAATCAGATTCAAGGTCAAACCACGTGTGGAAGCCAGCTTGTCCGCGAAATTTAGAAAAATGGAAAAAGAACAATATCGATCACTGATTGGAAGGGAAATCGCGCAGCCAAATCGAAGAGCACTGGGATGCTGCGTACGGTGACTCTTCTCGTTCGATGTCGACCGTCAAAAATTGGTATAACGAGTTACTTGGTCGCCCAAGTAAACCGAAAATGTCTACCACGGAGGATAACGTGTCAAAAATCCACGATCTCGTGTTGGCAGACCTACGATTGAAGGTGCGCGAGATAGCTGAAACAGTAGGCATATCCATATCCATTAAATTTCGGGCATGAGAAAGATGTCGGTGCGATGGATGCCGCGTTTGCTCACTCCGGACAAAAAAAGGCAACCGTGAGAACAGTTCAGAGCAGTGCTTAAAGCTGTTTAAGCGCAACCCAAAGGAGTTACACACCAGAGAGCAAGGAACAGTGGAAACACTGGACTTCACCTGGCGAACGTGGTCCAAAGGAGTCGAAGACTGTCCAATCGCCCGGAAAGGTGTTGGCCACCGTTTTCTGGTATTCACAAGATGTGATCTGAAACGACTAACTGGAGAAGGGCAAAACGATCACAGGGGTCTAACGCTGAATTATTTGGTCGATTCGACTTCTAATTGAAGAAAAAACGGCCCTATTTTTTCGAAGAAAAAGTGCTCTTCCACCAAGACAACGCACCGGCTCACACGCCCGACGTTGCCACGGCCAAATTGCTGCCCCATCCACGGTATACTCCATATTTGGCCCGTTCGACATTTTTTTGTTTCCAAATTTGAAAAAATCACTCGCCGCCAGAAAGAAATTTGAGTCGAATAAGGAAGTCATCGCCGCCACAGACCTCGAAGAAACCTATATATTTCGGATGGGTTAAAGAAGTTGGAGCATCTCTGAATAATGTGTATCGAGCTAAAAGCAGACTATGTTGAGAATTAAATCGCCACTTTTCCCATTTTTTTTTTTTTTTTTTTTGTAGGCTAAGCACCCATCGGACTGCCCTCGTATTTGACAGTTCAGAATTAAATTCCAAAAGTTGAGTTCAGTGATGAAGGTCGTTTTAACTCATTTAGAGCGAATATAATCCACGTGAGGTTATTGAAACGAGCGCCTTATATTTCTAAAGACACATTTTTGTGTCATTTGTGGATTGGATTTTCAGCGTGTCGTTCTCCTATTGAATATGGCACAAGTGTTCAAGAAATATGGTTCCAAACGGATGGTGCAACGTACAAAACTGCAATTCATTAATAAATTGGAAACTCAAAATAAAATTAATTTAATACAATTTTTGTCAAGGTTTTTTTAACAATTTCTAAACTTATCTATTCGCTTATCCTTTTTAAAACAAAAAAATATGCTTTATTTTTGAATACATGCATCTTAAAAATATTTGTAACAGTATGAGAGTATTTGAAAATATCTTATACAAAAATTAAGCATCACCTGTTCAAACACATTATCCGGGCTACTGTCACGGCTATCCTCATGATGAGAAGAACTTGATGCTCGACTAAGTTCGATTCTTGGAGTTGATGGAGTTGTTAAAGTTGCACTTTTCAATGGTTCTGGTATCCCACCACATATTGTAATATTAGTCTTAATGGGCGCTGGAATTTTTCCACCTAGATCATAGAGTTGTTTTTGTTTTAAGGAAATGGTTCGCTGTTGATTTGGTGCCGTTGATTTATCCTGTTTTTCTGTGTTATTACAATCACTTTCAAAAGAATTCATTTTTTCTTTATGAAAAATAAAATAAAATAAATTGATAATTTAAGTAACATTAATTAACAATAGTTTATTTTAAATTTGGCAAATAACATATATTTCAGCTATAAGTTCAAGGGACAGATTTGAATATTGTAAGGAAATGATTTTTTCATGGATCATTTATTACGAACTAGACGACTGCTTAGTGATTTAATTTTCTTTAAAATTTTTATTTTTAATTTATTCACATTCATAAGTACAACATCATATAAACAAAACTGTCACAAAATAAACAAACTTTAAAACTGCCACATGACTTTTTTACTACCATATGTAGGTACTTCTATTCAGAGAGCTTCTCTAAAGTGGTACAATCCACAGAAACAGAAAGTCATCCTTATTCAGAGAAAAAAAAGAGGGTGCAGCATGCAGGGAGCTCAAGGAGCCACATACAACCTTGAAGTCCTAAGGATTTATTTTGACACAATTGTTTCAACACAAAACAAATCTAACCGAATTTAAATTTATCGAATCTCAAAAAAAGCACAAGTCCTGAAAAAAATGTCACTAACTTCATTTAAAAGATTTATGCTAATGTTGAGTGTGCAGAATGCAGTAACTGAGTAACCTCTCGAAAATGACCAATTAGGTTTTTCTAGGTTGATGGATATACCAGTAGATACACAAAAAAGAAAAAAAAAACAACCGATTGACAAGTTAAAAATGGGCCACCTACTTTTTCTTCTTTTTTTTTTGCTATGTGTTAATTTGTTTAAGTCCGGTTGAAAAGACTAATTTAATAAATCGTCAACTATTTTCTTTTTCTTTTTGGTTTTTAAGTAGTTAACTTAATAAAAAGCTTCATTACTCACAAAACAATTTACTCGAGCGTATTTCGGAATAAGTTGCTTTACCTAACTGCACAAAACAAGAGAACCGAAAAGACGAAGAAAACTGCCAGAAATAAAAACGAAGTTCGAAAACCATTTTAACTGGTCAGACGCAGTAGAGTAGTCTATTCTCGCTATGGGAGCTTAATATAATAGGGTGTCGTTATTTTGTGTTTTGTTTGACACTTTAAAAAAGCTTTGGGAAAACAAATAAAGCATAGTCGCATAGCTTTATCTTATGTGAAAGCTTTGTGATTTTAGCTTTTGAATCTAATGAATTTGTTTCAGCAACAAATTAATATTATCAACACAACATTTTAGAGTATAGTTAATTTTCATGCCAATTAAATTGCATGAGTAATAAAGTGTTAAGTTGCTCAAGCCATTACATATAGTGTAAAGAATACCTACATAATAATTTTAATGATGATAAAGTTCTAAATTTAAAGACGTCTAATAAGTTAATCAAATTGTATCAATCTGCCAATTTGATAAAGTGTTTTTTTTTACTGGGCAAAGAGCCGTTTAAAAGTTTAAACAGTCAGCGAGTCTAGCTTAAAAGCTTTATATTAAAATATCTATCTTACGTTGCAGGTTTCAAATAGATACATTGAAACAAATCCGAAACTTGGTGGGACTTAAACTAACAAAAAAACGACAAAATGATTATAATATGAACTATCACTGTAACTACGATGGACCATGAGAAAACTATTTAACTATTGATGCAAAATGAAGTTTTTCGTTAAAATCCAATAAGACAAAAAAAAATTACTATTGAATACTCCACACCGAAAAAAGGTCACTGGCAATTAATTCTTTGCGAAAATCAATTTAAATTTCTTTAAATAATCGTAGTATTTTTTTCCTTAAAAAGCTTATAGTATGAAGGAAGCGGACAGGATCAACTTTGGGGAGTAGTTGTATAACCAACATTTGAGTATAAGCTTTTAAGGTACACGAAGCCCTTGCTATTGAACTCTAGTTAGGGTAGAAAGGGGGCTAGAAGTAACATGGGTAAGCAGTAAAAGCCGGAAAAAAAACATGATTGCTCTTGGAATTAAATATCGGGTGAAAGGGAAAAATGTTCGCCTTTTTCTTAGCTCCCGTGTTTCATTTCTAATTTTGTTCTTTGTTTATTTATGTCTGATAAAAACTTTCCGTTTAATTTTCATTAACTGATCGCCATGAACAACATCGTTAAGGAACTTTTTTTTGAAACTTTTTTTTTTTGAAAATATGAGTAGGTATGCAGTTTTAGGGAGCTTTTCAATAAAAAAATAATTTTAATCGGTTCATCCAATATTGAGAAAGTAGAAAATATGAATAGTGATTCGGTGGGAAGTACCGTTAATAAATACGAAAAATTATATTTTTTTAATTAAAAGTGGACTGCACTAATATAAGAACACGCACTTTTTTTATCAAAATTCATGGAGCCGTTTTTGAGAAATACATTTTTTTCTTAACGGTTTTTTTACATTTGTATGGGAGGTACCGTTGTTTTTTGTTTTAAGACAATAGTTTTCTTAACCGTTCAAGATATTGTCAAAGAACTATTAAATACGAAGTTTCGAAAAAATGTATTGAGTCGTTTTCGAAATATTGAGTTTCAAAAAAAAAAATTTTTTTTTTTTAATTTCAAACAATTTTTTTGTGTTAAGACTTTCTAAGAGCTTCTGCAAAAAAATGGTTCTACTAGACCAGACCTATTATAACTATTTTTTCCAAAAAAAAATACCAAAGGGAATTGTTCCCTTCATTAATGAATTTATTTTTTTTTAATAAAACTCATTGGAGTCATTTTTGAAGAAAAAATAGGATTTTCCTTTTTGGACAAAAAAAATGTATGACAGGTACCGTTATTTTTCGTTACCGTTATTACCAAGTTTGAAGCAAATCTACCACTTTTTTGTCTTTTCTATCATTCAATTTCGATTAAAATCTCGTGTTCGGTTTTTTTAAAAGCTTATATCTTCAGCTCTATTAGCCGGATCATAAATTAATCTTTCGTCTAATGCAATACCTCTAGAAGTTATAACGCTCGCTACTTGAATACGCCTTCCAAGTGTGGTCCCCATATCAACGAATTCATAGCTCTAGAATCTAGAGCATACAACAACGCCGAGAAATAACCAAAATTTCATTCATCGACTCCTCTCAGTTTCCGTTGACTGTGAAACCGTCTACAACTCTATCTTTTTGAGCACTAACACTCGCCCCTTCTACCTGTCTACTCATCGTCTTTTATGGCTCCAATGAACCTATTGCCCGTATGCTACGTAGTGTTAATTTGAACGAAAACTGTTTCGACTTCAACCTCAGCACTTCCAGTCTAAAACTCCTGTTAAATAGTTCACCCAATTCAATCCAATCATTTTTTTAGTTGTAAGTTTTATAGTTTTAAGTTAGGTTAAGTTATGAAGCTTGTAATAGGCCATATAAATTGTGGTATTGCCCCCACCAAAATAAAAAAAAAATTTTAAAACCGCCATATGGTGTCAGTGACATTGCAGTGTCTATAATAGAGCTTGCAATTATGCTGCTTCAATCTAATATGTGGTTGTACATATTAGATAAATTGTTCGGAACTTTTTGTAAGTAGTTTGTTGAAAATCCAAGTAAGTTATCTCGTCTGTGTGTTGATTTCCTTCAGCCTGAATATCACTGTGCAAGGCTTTCAAATAATTTTTGGAATTGCTGGCTTCATTTAGGTTCCAATTCAAAAACAAACTCAAAAAGTATACATTTTTTATGGTACATATATTTTCTTTTTTAATTAACTTAAGACAGATCTTGTATGCATACATACATTAAATTGTTTTTCCATGTTTTTTTTTCTATTTTTCATTTTCATGCAAGGGGGGTAGGAGTACATAGAGAGTGCATTTTACATTTAATTTGGTGAAAGGGCGCAAATACAATAACATTTTTCCATCGATTCATTTTCTACTAAAGACAAATTAACACAAAATATACATAAATATTTTTTAACATGTAAACAGATAGATTTGCGCACTTTACCCAATATTGTTTGTCACTATATAGGCTTAACTTCTTCATTAGTGTCTTAATTTCATAAATATTTATTTTGTACTCTGCGAAACTTTTATTTGTGTATGTACAATTAATTTATGCAATAATTTATACAAGTTTTTCTCATTACATACCAACACAAATTATAAATTTTCAGTTTCTTCTTTCGCATCATTCAAATAAAAAAAAAAAACAAAAAAAAAATACGTTTTAGCAATAATACTTGTATACGACCTAAGCATTAAACGCGTTATCGCCACATTTTTACATAATTTAGGTGTCATACCTTATATGTACATAATTTATTCTTTATCTTCTCTATTTAAAAATAAAAAATTAAAAAAAAAAAAACAAAACAGCTTATGGTCGATCGATTCGATTTGCAAATTGTGTCAAATATTTAGTAGATGTTTTAAATTGTACGATTTAGCCAAAGACACTATATGTAAATAGCTTGTTCAAATTTTCGATCCATATAGTGACACACTGTGTATGGATCTTAATAAATTAAATCTACAATATTATTGGTAGAATTGAGCTTGAGAAATATTTCATCGTTGGACATGACCACCAGCCACCAGCGCGTAAATTAATAATTGAAAAATTTATCATAGAAGATATTCAGATAAATAAAACCAATTGACGTGTATCTGTATAGCTATTCGTTTTGAGACGGAATTTCATATTCATACATATACATATACATTATATACCTACATACATACATATAAAACAGAAATATTTTAAAAATTTTCTATCCTACGATTAGAGCTGCTAGGCTTCGTGGCAGTATTTACAACCATTTCGTCTACATGGTGTGAGTTCTGGTAGTATTTCTTTTGAATGTATACTAACTAAAAACACTTCGTCATAAAGACATTATATGGGCCTTTCGTTGTGCTTCTAAGCGTATTTCCAACATAGCATATGGTGGGACACTAACTACCAATATAATAACAAGAATAAGTATTTTCGGATTCTCGCATAAGAATCCATGCGCAGCAAAAGTTACACCTAAGCCAAAAAATCTCAAGCCTTGTAGTGGACCCATGACTTCGGTGACATGATTGGTGTGATTTAGTGTAACCAAGGCTAAAAGAAGTGTTTCCCACATGCCATTACAAGCACCCCAACTAGCGGCTATAACATAAAATAAAGCACTGTCATCGCTTGAAGGTTTCCATCGCGACAGGACCAAGAGCAGGCATGCGTGGAAAAAGAAACCAGCAACTATTAAAGACAGACAAATTAATTATTATTTATTAAATAAATATAAAATAACTTACGTATGATAACAATGCGTTTAGTGTATCGCAATAGAAGACTTAAGGTGCAAGAAACTATTGATTGCATTAAGCCCATGCCAATGAGTGCTCCAGCTACCATGCTTATTCCAAGAGAGCAAGATACAAAAGCCTATAAAATTCAAAAAAAAAAAAAAAAAAAAAAAAAAATATGTAAATATTTTTTCGATCTACTTTTGTACATTCGT
The DNA here is from genome assembly GCA_910595825.1 of Philhelius pedissequus. Lineage (NCBI taxonomy): Eukaryota > Metazoa > Arthropoda > Insecta > Diptera > Syrphidae > Philhelius > Philhelius pedissequus. The sequence goes on along the minus strand of OU343161.1, from coordinate 241,984,569 downwards.
AATTTTTTATTTAATTAAAATTAGTCTTTGATCAAACGTCTAATGTTTAAGGTCATACTAATTTTGTGTTAAATTATTTGTTAATCAACCTAGACAGCAAAATAAGCATTCTCTACGAAATACATATAGTCAACAATATTACATCCTTATTTGTATGATACAAAGTACAAAGATTCTTTACTTTCTTCTCATTTTTCTTGATTTTATAAATTTCTGTATTTATTGTCTAAAGGCATGAAATTTTTTTCATGATTTTTATTTTTTTTTAAGCTGCCTAAAGTGGATGAGGAGTTACAACCATTGAATGTTTGAGTGATATCGACCTAAGGAAAACAGTGAAAATCAAACAGTTTGATGTGGCTGATGGCATCATACACAGAATTTCAAGGTCAAGGTCAATATCACCGCATCTGCCCCCGAGTTAAGAGAATTGGTGGAAACTCGTAATTTAAGTGGCACAGTACACCGAACTATATATCCACCTTTGGTAAGTAAGTTAAATATTTTATAAAATTAAGCTATTAAATTGCCCCAGATGTTATTGATAACTGTCATATTACAGTAAAAACGCTCTAATTAGGAATCAAACATTTTATCCGTATAAAAGAGATTTTTTAGAAGTAAGTTAAACATTTTTATAAAATTAAGCTATGATAATTACCCCCAGATGTTATTGATAACTGTCAAATTTCAGTAAAAACCCTTTAATTCGGGAAACTCATTATTTCGTGTAAAAGAGATTTTTCGGTTTTCATTTTTTTATGTACGAATTGAATTAGAAAAATTAAATAACGCAATGATTGAACACGTATAGGAAGCAACAAGATTTCTAATAAAGGGTTTTCCAATAGGGACGGGTTGATTTTTACACTCGTGGCGTCATATTGTTTCTTTTACTTTCTATCAAAATATCGTGTTTTAGTCAGTCACTAAAGACAAATCATCATGGCAAGTTACACCGTCGAGCAACGCGTGCAAATGATAAAACTCTATTATCAAAATGGGTGTTCTCTAGTAGTAACTATGAGCGCGTTGCGCCTCTTTAGCGATCAGGTCCATTTTTGGATGAATTGGTACGTGAATAAGCAAAATTGCCGGATTTGGAACGACACCAATCCACGCGAGATGCATCGGTCCGTACTTCTCCCAAAATGAAGCTGGCCAGCCGATCACCGCCAATGGCGATCACAATAGGTCAATGATCACCAACTTCTTGTTTCATAAATTGGATGATATGGATACCGAAGACATGTGGTTTCAACAGGATGGCGCGAAGTAAGGTGGTACCAGGAAAATGTCTTACAAATACCAAAAGATAAAGTTAAGGCAATATTGCTAATAGACAATGTTCCTGTTCTTCCCACCGATCTAGAGAGGGCCAGTGGAAGTATAATTTGCAAATTTCGTTTGAGTTAATAAAATAGCGTTTCGTTTTAAATTCTTGCATGTATTGTTCATCAATACGAACGCTTTTTAGTACATAAAAAATCTCTTCGGAAAATTCGTTCATTCGGAATGTCAAATCCCCCCAACTATTCCGATTTAACGAGCTTTTACTGTAATATAAATTTTTAAGAAATATTGTATGCAATTAGAAAACTTACCCTTGTAAAGTCTCCTAGCATGTATGCTTGCTCAGTACCGATGAAATACGCCATTGGCCCAGCAAACAATAAAGTATCGGTCACACCTTTCACCCGAGTCCGTCGAAGTGTACATTCAAACTTGCCCGAAAGACATGTCAACAAGAAAGCCCCAACTGAGAATACCAAGTAAATCAAAATAAGTGAAACACCTCCAATACGTTTTTCGCTAACAAAATGCGAATACGATTTTGTTTCGTTGCTATCTTCGTCTAAAGAGTTCCACACAGGGCACATATCAGCTCCACAGATTCTTTCTCCATGTTCATTATGATTGTACATTTCATCGAACAAATAGAAAAAGTTGTTGTTTGTTAAGATCACCGCACTAGGTAGAGCTATTGATGTGTTATTCGATTGTGTCACCACTGGTTTCTGTGTTACTGGAATCAAATCTGCACTTGGGGTAAAGCTAAAATTGAAACAGTCCCAATTTGTTGAGCTGCAGACCAATACCATTGATGCTAGAATAGCCCCAATTATTATTCCGATATCTTGGGACGCTTGAAACCATCTGGCAAATCGTCTGACTTTCTGTTCTCGATTGCAAAATATCTTGTGATCGTCGATATTATCCACAGCAGCAGTTAAGGCACAATCATGCTGAGAACAGCTCAGTTTACTAGCGAAATGTACCACCAAAGCTATTTTGCCTACCCACGCTGGACCTAATGTAATACCAAGAATCACATAGGCTGGCAGGAGGGTGTAGATTGATGAACACAGATGACCCAAAAGGAACACGCACATCCCTATATAGCTTGAGGCGATCAGAATGACAAAACCATGTTTTTTTATTAGTCTCGCAGTAAAAAAGCACATCCCTGTTGAAATTAGAAACGAAATACTCAGCAATATCGATCCAATGTTGGGACCCACGTGAACCCATTGCTCTCTGTGATGCCAGACTGAATTCGAGCTTTGCAGCCCGATGAGAGGCAACAAAATTGCACACATTAGACCGTGTCCTACGGTTAAAAAGGTAAAATCCTTCCAGACCCTGGACTGGATATGTGCTGGTATCTTGTGACGGCAACAACGGCTATTCAAAGTTATAAGTCTCCGGATGGAAGTTGCACCGATGGAGCTGTTGATTGATTCACGACGCCTGCTAGCTGCGAGAGCGGCTTGTACCTGATACGGAGTGATGGGGTTAATTCTGTGTGATCGATTTGATACTGGTGAATATGCTGCAAGACGCTAAGAAAAAATTCAATTAGTAGTTTAAGAGTATTAGTAGAACCTTTTTTATTCTACCTCAATCATAGGATCATCCCAGATGTTGTGCGTTCCACCTGAACTTCGAGTTCGTAGGACATTTCGGGCTGTGAGTGAATGCCGATGATGGGTTTTTGTATTCACAAAATAAGGATTAAATGAGGAGTTCTGAAAAATAAATTTAATCATTTTTTTAAAAATAGTAAACATTGGACAGATTTATAGAATTTTATTGCAGAATTTTTTTCTTAAGAAATAATTCATTACCGGAGGAAGTAGAATATTCTCCCGTTCTCTATCTCGATTGAAGTCAATTTGTTCTCTTGCTCTTTGCTCGATAAGTGCTATTTCTCTTTCCCTTCCAAGCTTTCGTTCGATGCGCTCCAACTCGTGGATATTCGGTAGACTTCCCATTCTCATTCAAAAAAAGAAGTTGGAATCCGTAGGTGTTTTTTGCCAGTATATAAGTCACATCCAATTAGGTTTTGCTGGAATTTAAAGATTTGCTGGGTAAATTTTTAGACTGACGTTTGGTTCAATAAAACACGGGGCTAGTATTAGCTTTCAGCTAACTTATTTAAAAAAAGTAAAAAAATATATTTCGGGAGGATATATTCGCGAGGAAATATTCTTTAGATTCAGAAGGCATTTATTTTTTTAGCTCACAGTATTTTAGTTTAGAAGATATGCTGTTTTAAATATTTAAAGAATGATTTGCATGCATTTATTTTGTATAAATTGTTTAAGGTGTTCACTTTGAAAATAGACATTAGTCTCCAATATTGGTCACTTACATAAGTGCTAAAAATTCTGATTGGCAGCTTGAACTTTAAGACTAATTGCGATATAGGTAATTACTATAGGGCAAGTTTTGCTTTTGGGAAAAAGATCGAACTCGAGATTTTAATCAAACTTGATATTAAGATAATGGAGAACATCAAAAAAGTAGTTCCCGAAATTCCGTCTGTCTGTCTGTCCTAGAGCCTTTAGTCTAAACTGTTGGATGGATTTGCCTAAAACTGGGTACATATTGTATTTTCAGTAATATGCCCATACTTTTTTTTTTTATTTTTTAAGAGGAAAAATAAAAAATAAATACATTTTTTTCGCCAAAAAGAAAAATCTTATTTTTCTCAAACACGGCTCCAACGATTTTTATAATTTTTTATATACTTCTTGTTAATTTTTTTTTTTGAATAAAATTGTTATTTTTGGTACCTGCAGCAAAACCATATTTTTGGTTTTCGATTTTATTAAATTTCAAAATTTCAAAAAGTTTTGAAAAAAAAAACTGTTGTTAAAACTCAATATTTCGAAAACGACTCAATAGATTTTTTCGAAATTTCATATTTAGTACTGTTCAAAAAAACTAAATCAACTATTTTCCTAAAACAAAAAACAACGGTACCTCCGATACAAATGTTAAAATATTTCAATTTGTTTTAAATAATGTTGATGAAAAATGTGTGTTCTTAAATTAGTGCAGTACTTTTTTAAGCAACAAAATATTTTATTTTGCGTACCTACTTATTAACGGTACTTCCCATATTTTACGGTACGGTACTTTTCATATTTTCGACTTTCTCACTATTAGATTAACCGACTCAAATTATTTTTTTTATGCAAATGTTCCCTAGAAGTGTTAATGCATACTTAAATTAAAAAAAAAATAGTTGTTCGATTTTAAAAATAATAAATATTTTTTTAATCGATTTAAAAAAAAAACAGTCACTGATTTTTTTTTTAAATTAAAATTTTTTTCTAAAAATGTTTTTAAAATTTTATAAATAAAATTTATTTTTTAAAGAACCGCTCAATGATCTTAGAATTTTTTTTATATTTGTCTTAAACAGCTAAGCAATCTTAAAATATTTAATTATGTATGATCAATTTATTTCTACCTAATTATTTTTGCGTACGTCACTGAATAAATATTTTTTTTTGGAAAATTTAATATTTCGAAAACGATTTTTTTTTCGATACTATATTTTTTAGCTTATATTATAAAATTGCCATACCAATTTTTTTATAAAAAAAATTAAAGAAATTTTTGTATATAAAAAATTTGTAAAAAAATTACCTTAAAAATATTATTTAGCCTTTTCTACTATAAGTCGCGCATTTTATTTTATATTACATGTGTGTACAAATTTGGAAAGGATACGAACAAAAATCTTTCCTCTTGTTCAAGGACTTAAAGCGAAAATGGTTGAATATCAGTTGATTATACATTTGTATAAAACACTAAAACAATAGAACACATGAAAATATATAAGTATGTAGGTATACCTACATAATTACGTATTCACATCTGCCTCATAGAACTGTCTCTACATAAATCGATATAATCTGCTCATTATACAATTCTTTTAAAAAACTCCTGACATTTGGTACTCGTATCTGCTACCTAATTGCTTGTCTTTCGTTTATTTTTTGTAAAATGCACTTTTTTCTAACATATACTCGTATATATATGTAAGTATAAACATCTATTCAGCTCGTTGAAAATTAGGTCAAAGTCACTGCAAAGTACCTACATACAGGTATAAACAGCATAGAAACAAATTATTCATTTTAAGAACAACCACGCCCCAATAATATAGACTATCAATTTATCAATTAACAGCATCCCATAAATTAACCGACAATGCATTATGCAGCTGGACAATTAAATTTAATAAAAAGCCTTACAGTGCACTAGTGTTTAGTTCTTCTTAATTATATACACAAAGTTCTAAAAAAAAACTGGTCCACCTGTCATTAAACACAACGAAATAATTTAGAGCAGTCAATATGTCTGGAAACAATATAAATTTAAGTGGGTGTATGCCTAGGTACATGCAACTTACTTGTTCGGGGTACTTTAAAAAAGAAAATATCCTTATCAATTAATTGATACCACTAAAGGAACAGCACAAATGGATCTCTTGCTTTTTATTGATAAGAAAACTCTTTTTTTTTTTTAAATTAGATGCTTTGAATAATTTAAAAACGTGACCATCACTTGAACACACATACAGTCACTTAATATTTTTATTGGCAACTTAGCCCAGATAATAGTTATCTGGTGTAGATATACACACCCATTTTGTATCTTTTCATATTAATCACAACAACAACAATACATCACATAGTTTATTGAGAATTCAAATAGCTTCACTATAATATTATGCAAGTTTATAAGATTGACATTTTATTTTTACATATAATAAATAACTGGCTCTCACTCAAAGAGAAAAGTTCAAAACTGTTATAATGTGCAAGGATTTTTGTATTGAACAAACAAACAAAAAATTAATGGCTTCACGTTGTCAGCAGCAGTTGAAGGACATCAACAATTTGGTCAGACACAAAAACAAACACCATTCATTTTTAGGAAAAATTGGAAGACAACAAAAAATATATTACAAGCAAAATGAATGTCAGGAATGGGAAAAAATCAAGAGCTTGCGCAGTTTCTTATTTCATATAATATCCTTTTACGTTTTGTCATCTTTGTCCTAGATTTCATTTAAAACGATTTTCTGAAAACGTCAAAGATAGAAGATGTGTTTTTTTTTGTATCTCCATATGTAAATTTTTAGAGAGAAGGATAATATGAAACTGAAATGTCCTGTGATGTCAGAACTTACATAGAGAAGTATGACTGCTTTTAATCGTAGCGATTTTTAATCATTTTTTTCGCTTTGGCATTTATTTTCCATTGCAAAGGATTTCGATTCATTTTTTATTTTTAGATTCAAAAACCGTTTAACACGAAATTGGTGATTCGTCCTGGCGTTTTCACTTGAAGAAAACATTTCTTGGAAAAATCCTTTCTTTCGTAGCTAAGTTTGTAACGTGTGTTTTTTTAGATGCCTGAGAAGTTTCAATGGTTGTTGTCTATGGTTTGATAGTTGAGAATGTCAAACTGTGCTGACATTTCTGTTCAGTAAAGCTTGGCAATTCATCATGAATCGTTTAACGCCGGAACAACGCTTTCAAATTGTTGAAATTTACTTTGAAAAAATTAAACCTATTCTCAAAGTTCATAAAGTACCCCGTCCATTTTACGGCAAACATAAAAACATTTTTAGAAATAAAGTTTACCAAACATTTTTTCCAAAAAAAAAATAACATAATTTACCTTTTCCCTTCATTAGAGAACTGGTTTTTTTCTAAATAAAGATCGTTGGACCAGTTTTTGAGAAAAAAAAGATTAACCTTTTTGACAAAAAAAATGTATGTTGGTACCACTATTTTTCGTCTTGAAAAAATGAAAAAAAAAACGTGAGTTTAAAGCAAATCCATCCAAACGTTTAGGCTTTAGACTCGTGGACAGACAGAGAGAATTGCGGGAACCACTTTTTTGATGTTCTTCATCATCGTAATGTCAAGCTTGTCAAAATCTCCGAGTTCCAGATAACTTGCCATATAGTACCTATATATCGCAATAATAAATGAAGGTCATACAATTATCTACCAGATTATAATATTAAACATTTTATTTTAACAATATTTCTGTCTTGTATTATTATTTAAAATTTTCAAATTCTCTAAAAAAAATGGTGTTTATGGTTAATTTCTTGAACTATCAAACGACTAAGTTCTGATATCGAATCCATCTATGCAGTACTGCCTCCTATTAAGAAGTGACAACATTTTTAAGAATCGGTCTTATCGGTCCAAAAAATTATGTGAGCACCAACTTATGAAGTTATACAAATGGAAGTTGCAGCTCTTTTAATTTTATCCTGTTAAAAATCCTGCTAAGACAATACGAGTACCGAAGATTTAAATTTACTGACTGGATCGCATGAAACTTGCTCTTGAAGTTCAAGGTTATAACGTGGATTTTTAATTATTAAATGAACAGAAGTTTTTTCTTGATTCAAAATTATTTTCAAATTAAATACAAAATTGGATTCGATCCAACTAACTAAGTCATTATTGAAATTTATTGCACTAAAACCAGATTAATGAATTCATCTGTACTTGTACATGTACAAAGTTTAGTTTGAGAATAATTTTTAAAAGATCAAAATGTACAGCATGAGCTAAGAAAAACAAATTTTCCTATAGGAATTCTGATAAAAAAGTTCTGTACCGAGTCTTAAGCAGATTCGTTTACTTATAAAAGGTTATAATGCTATTTACATAAGAACGACTAGCGACTTAATAATGTCCATTTTGACATTTCGTTCACATAGCTTTTTTTTCATTCGTCACGAATGGCATTTTATAATTTATAATCTCTGATTTTGAGGTTAATCGGGAGCAAACAATTTAGTCGTTTAAGTGTGGATGGTATATGGATAATTTGCGACGACCAGTTTTTTTTCAAACTTATATTATTTTGACAGCTAAAAAGCATTTTATTGTATCTAAACATTAATGTATATTATATTTCTACTATTTTCTTTAGAAATTTTAAAGGATTTATGTTGTTATTTTAAATCTGATTTGTTTGTTTATTCGTCGCGTGTGTCGGTCTTTGGTCAATCATGTGGATAATGCTTTTGTTGGTACTCTCATGTGAGTAATCCTTTAGGCTCTATCTCGACGAACACCTGAGCATACAGACCAACGCAACGGACGATATAATGATACCCACTTATATTGTCGCAATGTTAGTTGACTTTGAACTCGAATTTTTATTACCATTACTTCTTGTCCTATTCTAAGGAATTGAAGAAATTTGTTTGACAATATGTCAATCATCATCAAATCGGTCTCTTTTCTGAATATAATACATTAACATATATGTACACATGTGAACAAAAACATTTTAACCTTGTTCAATTTGTGATCATTGACCATAAGGTACAACAAAGACTAAGGTGCTATTGCCAAGTCGGTTACACAAAATATTGCCAAAGAAAAGTGAACTAATATCTACTTGCACTTAATTAGTTAAATAATGCAAAGAAAAACTATTGCGAGTTTTTAAATCAATAATAATTTGGCACAGTTTCGCTTTGAATTAATTGAAGTAATATTAATTGTTGGTAATTGGAGTCAATGTTTTTTACTTGCGATATATGTACATCTGTAGGTATGTATGTTTGTATGTATGTAGATACCATAGGGCAAGTTTTGTATTTGGAAACCAATTCGAACTCGAGATTTTAATCAAACTTGACAATGATAGAGAACACAAAAAAGGAGGTTCCGTCTGTTTGTCTGTCCGCGAGTGAATGTATTTTCTTCACACTTTGGCAAATATTGTTTTTTGTGTAATATGCTGAAAAATAAATTTAATTTTTTTTAAACCAAAAATAACAGTACCTGCTATACATTTGTTTGCCAAAAAAGTAAATCTTATTTTTCTCAACAAAAAACAGGGTTTTTGTTATTTTTTTTTTTTTGAAAAATGGTAAATGGTAGATAGATACCTTAGTAGAACCATTTTGTTTTGTTTTCGATTTTTTTAGAAAACGGTTGATTTCATTTTTTTATGGAGAAGCTCCTAAGAATTTAAAGTATTTTAAAGCAAACTTCGAAAACTCGTATTTACTAATTTTTTGACATCGGGAATATTTGAAAAATAAAAAACTACATATTCTCCTTAAACAAAATAAAATGAACGACTGGTTCGTTTTTTACTTAATTTTTTATAAATTAAAATTCCTTAATTTGTTTCTAAAAAATTGATATATGACAATTTTATGTAAATTTTAAAATATAATTTCGAAAGAAAAATCGTCATACGTTTTCGAAATATTGAATTCTCAAAAAAAAAATATTTTTTTTCAAAAATCCAAAAAAAAATAATTTTCGAAAATTTTGGTATGCAGTATTATTTATAATTCGAGGACCCCTCATATAAAAATTTTAATCGAAATCCGTCAAACCGTTTATGATAAATAAATTCGTTGTATGTCAGGTATCGTTAATAACAAAAATATGTAGGTAAAACATAAAAAATTAAATCAAACTGTATACTTGTAGTAGTGATAGATTTTTTTTTATCAAAATCGTTAGAGTCGTTTTCGAGATAGTTAAGATGTTAGAAAAAATTGTATGGCAGGCACTGTTAGTTTTTGGGCTAAAAAAACAAGACAAATCACTTAAAACGCTTAAATACCCAGCTTGAATTAAATCGCTTCAGCCGTGTATGCTGTAGATCGTTGTACAGAAAGACAGACAGACTGACTGACTGACGTAATTGCGGGGCACACTTTGTTTGTGTTTTCTATCATAGTAATGCCAAGTTTGATTAAAATCTTCATTTCGATTTTTTTCCAAATAGCAAGTAAAAATTATCAAAAATGACGTACCATTATGTGAGGTTTTGGGAAAAAATACAAAACTGTAAAATACACCTTCGTTTCAATTGATTTGTTCAATGTTTGCAGTAGAGCGTACTGGAATCGCACCTTGTGTGTGTGTTCGATGTAACAGTTTGGTGTCACAGTGGCGATGGCACAATATTCAATGTTTGATCGATACAATATCTGAGTACGCATAGAAAAGTTCTGGATTTTTTTTCTCGCCCAAAATCATCAGTGCATCAAATGTCAAATTAACTCTTAATTCAAATGATAAACAACAATGGATTTGCCTTAACTTTTGTTATTTTTTTTATCAATAGAATAAGTCTCACAATAAATATTGTCACACAGATTAAACATATACAAAAAAAATGTCTGACCTGAAATAAAAACCATATTGTAATCCGTTTTTTTTTGACAGTTGATTGAAATATCAAATATAAGTAAAAGCTCTATTTTATGTTTTTTTTTTCTGAATTTATAAATTGTCAAAGAAAAAAAAGTGCTTGCTCTCAATTCGATGCAGTCCTAATAGAATGAGAAAAAACTATGGCCCCCAAAATGGAATACTCGGATTCCAAGATATCCACACATTGTTCAATGGAAACGCCGCTGATGTCTTTTTTCCTACACACAAGGTGGTCAGCCAAGAAAAATGTCAATTGCGAATTTTCTGTTTTATTCGTTGTCAAATTACAATGGTTCAATAATTCGCCATCGACAAAAGTTATGACACATTCACATTATGACATTACTCTTTTGCTACATTATGTTTAAAATGAATTTCACAAGAAGATTGTAATGTATTATCCTATAAAGTGTTAAAACAAAAAAGACAGGTTTTTGTTTTGCGCTTGAAACCTCTTAAGATTAAATCTTTAGATTCTTCCATGTAGTTTTTCTTTTCGGTGTTCATTATATTTTCTAGATTTTTAGATCTTTCAATCAAAAATATAAATAAATACTTATGTGGAGGTGTGCCTTTTAGCGTTCGAGCTTGTTATAATTACATATATTATTCACACATTTTTTTTTTAACTTGTCAAGATTTATATAAAAGCTTAAGATTCGTAATGGTTATACATTTGTTCAGATATATACATATGTATGCTTATAAAAGCAGACATTGTATAAAGATTTATGAATACTATATTTAGATTATGAACAATGCAAATATCGCATTTACAAATATCGCAAGTAAAAGTATTCTCCTATAGCAGCGTTTTTTGGTCGGTAAGTAGGTACATATAACCTCTACCAAATGCGGAAGAACTTTAAGATAGAGCTGTCGATTGATCATGGAGGCATTTCCTTCCTGGATGTAATTTTTGTTGCTTCAATTTTAATTGGATTAGTGACGCTTTCAATCAAAGGCGCGATAACATTTTTTTAAATTTACAAAAAGTTTCATTTTTTTTTTCATAAAAAAATTTGAGTTTTTGTCATTTATGTACACATTATGTATGTCTGTTTCTTTTATTTATTCTTGATGTGTATCATCTTAGAACTCGGTATGATGGGGCATTGTGTTAAAGTTTCCTCAAATAGAATCGGCGGGAGGAAATGCCTGAAAATTGTCAAATAGTGACTATTCTTTGAATTTTCGTCCTTAATGAATTGGCTTAAGAGTCTGAAAATTTGGAGAATCATAAATATACATTCTGATTTCAAAATAACGGGTTGTGATTTATTTTTACCTTTTCTAAATACAAAAGTTACTCGAAGTTATAGCTCCGTTCTAAGGCAAAACCTGATACATATATCAAAATCGACCATTCATTTTTTATATTTGTTCACAGATTTTTTGATAAATGTTGAATTTTTCAAATTAAATTCTATTATTTGCTTCGGGCTTGCGCAAAAACTCGTTTTGGTTTTAGTTTATTTTGACAGCTGTCTAGAAGAACTAAATATAGTATTAGAAATAAAAAAACTGCTGTTTTGTTTTTGGTTGGAATTTTCGACTGCATTATACAGGGTGTTTTGCTTAAGATATAAATCAAAAGGCTAGATGTAGAGATCGGTTCAAGTAAAAAAATCGTATAGAAGGTATTTCCTGCAGTTTAGGCGGGAAGCACACAATTTTTTTTAAGCATTTCCTTAAAATAGAAAAACAAATATTAAAAAACAGAAACATATAATAATAGTATAGTCATACTTAGGGTGACCAGATGTGTATTGTCAAGAAACATAGGACAATTAAAATTAAATTTAAAATAAATACATGGTATTTGTTTTAAATTTATTTATTTATTAACAAAAGAAAATAATACAATAATAACAAATAGGTGCAAGCTTCTAAGCATTGTTTATTATTTAACACAAAAATAAATTTTAAAATTACTCTTTTTTTGTTCGATGATTCAAAAGTAGAGAAGAACATATATGAGGTTATATTTTCCATAATTATTTGAGTGAACTATTCAAATGAAAAATTTGATTTGGGTATTTGTTTTTTCACAAACGAAGTGATTTGGCATTTCATTGAGTATCGGATTTATGAAATGATCCACACCACACTACTTTGTATGCGGTGTTAAACATTCGGAGTGAAGAATTCATTCAAAACGTTACTACTTTTTCAAAATTGAAGAATGTTTAGGAGTGATTAAATCTCCAGGAGTCACTTGATTTTCTTAAGACTGTGGTCAGGCCAACCACATTTTGTGAATTGTTCAAAATATTTGTTTCATTTCAAAGAAATAATTGATAAACTGTCACAAACCCCAAAAAATCGGACAAAGTTTTTTAGGGCAAATATAGAAGCACGTCTGCTCAGCCTAATCATGTCATATCTTAATAAATCCAAAATACAAATCTGGGGGCCTAATTCTGAATACGAGTCGAGTAAGGTGTCACCCGAGACCGGCATTTGGTATTCCACAACTCGAGTGAGAGTCGAAAACATCACATAACTCTTAAAATGCCTGAATGCATCCTTTTAACCGTAGCTAACTTCGTTAAACGTTGACTTGACGTTTCACAGAAAAAATATCTACATTTTGAAACACAATATTTGCAGTAAATGTATTTCAGTTTAAAGCGAGTAAAAAATTTAAAAATTAAAAATACTCACTTTAGTGCTCAGGAATACGTATTTTCAATCGAGTGGCATATGGCATTTGACGTTCGATTTGAAGAATACCAATGATAAATGAGAAAGTACTGTTCGAGAATATTGTTTCATGCGAAATGTATCGATTTCACATGAAACTCGCTCGACTCGTGCTCAGGAATAGGGCCCGTGGTATTGAAAATCTACACGTTTTTGCATTTCCCTGTGAAACATATTATGCTAACCACCCTGTTTATGAATAGGATACTGATGTAGACTTAAAACACTCAAATTAAAGGGGAGACATTATAAAGTTAATGTTATGTATTTGCACCTCCCTCCCTAATTGTTTTAATAATAAGAAATTGCTCATTATTTTGGCCATTTGTTCTTGATTTTCATGCAAACACACGACATGGAATAAATTTATTAAAAAAAAATAATTACTAATACAAAATTACAATTATATTTCAAGAATACAAAAACCACGCAATCTAACTGTCAGATACAAACTAAGTTTTGGATAATTGAAATAGATCCAAATACATAGCAGGCTTTCTATGTGGGTTTTGTTATTTACAATTGCTCAGAATTAGATTGTGTCGATAATAAAGTCCGACAATTAAAAGCTATAACCTTAGGAAATTCCTTTTGGTGACATTAACTTTATTAAACACATAATTAGTAGAAAATTGATATGACACTTGAATGAAAGTGAGGAAATATTATACTTTAAAATTAATTAATTCACTTCGTTCATTACAAATCATGGCTATTTGATTAAATATGATACAAATAAGGTAAATTATATTGATTAAATAAAATAAAGAATTAATTAAAGAACATTTTCAAGTAAATAGAGTCTTGGTGAAAGTTGAATTTTGTAAGGTGTTAAACTATGTACTTGTGATTATGTGGTGATTGTTCTTATTGTAGACTTACTAAGGTCAAATCGAACTGATTAGCTGACTACCACTCAATGATCCACATCTAATTCGTGACTATACGGCATCATATACACCCCGCAATGACGTCAAAACATGACAATCAACATGGTCTCAAGTATATTTATGGTTATTCCCCTCAAATTAAAACCAGAGTAAATCTGTGGAGATGACTAAGCCTAAAGCCCAAATTGTAAAACATGTTTATTTTTTACCAAGAATGTATTTTTCGGCTTCATTTTTCAGCTCTTCGCTTAATTAAAAACTTGGATTGGGATTCCCCAAGACAATTTGGCAGCTAATATTTAATTTGCTGTTTAAAGAACTATATACCTTACCTACAGAAAGGTCCGACTTAAACCCAACCCCCACGAAAAAAATTATTTTGTCTGTCCGCTTAAGCACACCGTCAACAAAGCAAAGAAAAATTGAAATATCTTGAAGATACAAATTGGTAACTTAGGTATACTCTTTGCGAGTTGTGAATATCTAAGATCAGTTCTTTTTGAATGTTGTAGTTGAACGGATCGGTAGCTCAGCTTAAATCGCTTTAAAATATAAAAAAAAAACAGTCTTGTATACTACAAGAAGCTGAGTACTAAAGGTTCCTTAAAAGTACCTTTTTTCACAACATAAATATTATAACCGTTTAGTGAAAATAAAGGTTGGTATTCAGTATTTTTAGAATAATTTATAGTTTTGTCAACAACAAAAAAAAACTTAAAAAAAAAACACAAAAGTGATAAAAAGAACACTGTTTATTTTTAGTGAATTATTTATTTTATATTTGGAATGTGAAATATGTTTATTTTTTTTTTAAATAAAAAGTGTGTTCATTTAAGGAACTCAAATATAGCGTGGGTAATAAAGTTGGGCGGATTAAAAAAAAAACAAACAAACAGTGGAATGGTGCGTTAGTCCTGGGAGTTAGTAAATCAGTTCTTTAAAATTTTGTCGCAATGTGGTGATCTACAGGATACTCAGACGTAAATGAGAATAATTTTGAATAAAAACTGATGTGAATCGACGATAGTTCATAACTTCGCAGGATACCTGACCAAACCTAACTCCCTGTATTTATTTCTCACATAGGATCTTAAATGTCGCATATTAATTTATTCTTATGAGGACTTGCATAATAAGTTTCAAATGCAAAGAGATGGTTAAATTGACTTGTTAGATTAAAGCACACCCAAACCAGCTTTATTGACAAATAATAAATTGGATTTAACTAAATTTCATTCGAATAAGATTGCAAAAACTCTTAAAATAAAAAAGTGGAACGCTTGTACGACATTCATTACACTCCTCATCCGCTGCATGTGCCCCCTTTAATTTTAAACAAAATGTTAAAATGTTTAACTCAGTGTTAAACCATTCAGGTAATTTTCTTTGGTTGGCTTATAGGCAAGAAAAAATTCTATACTTTGTTCAGCGAAAAAAATTGCCTACTTTGCTTCTTTGCCATAAATCTCTGTAAATAAGCTATTAATTAAGGATGGTTACATGATAATCCGTCCTGGGGTGTTTTGCAAACAGGTCATGGGGATATGTATAAAATTTTACGGATAATTACAATTATTTTCGATTTCATTGGGTATTTTTTTCTAATTGGTGTTGTGATATTGTAAACAAGCACCAGTGTTTTGAAAAAAAAAAGCTCCCCCATAGCATTTTTAGGGAAGAAAACCCCTTGAACTGTTGTTTCATTCACAGATTTTCAATGTTAGTATTAAAATTTAATTGTTTGTCAATTCTTTTAAACGGATTTGGCTGTACATCTGTGTTAGAACTTGTGTGCGTTTTTTTTTCTAAATTATATTTTGAAATCTAGTAAACTTATGTATGACCCACCCTGTGGGACTGGGAATATTAGACTGTACTGCGAAAATATCATTGAAACCTTGATTAAAAAAAAAACAAATAAAACTATATTTGCAATACAATCAAAACCACAAACAAACACTCGTTGATATACATATGTACCTGATATAAGCAAAAAAATTGACATTTCTGTTTAAGTTCATTAAATAATAAACATTTAAATACAAAAAAAAACGAAACAAGTTTATAATATTTGAATTTATATTCAAAAACAAAATAATAATGTATTCGTTTTTTGGGGTTTTAATAAATTAACTACTTAAATGGAAAACTTTTAAATTTGTTTTTGTTTTTTTTTTCAAATAATATATTTTGTTTCTATAAATATAAGTACTATATATGAATGTAATTATAAATTTGTTGCCATACTTAAATTTGTCTCTATTACTTATGTATATTAAATGATTTGCATATAAGACCACAGGACCTTAGTTAAAGGGCACTAGTTATAAAGATAATAAAGTAGGGTTTTTATCTCTTATTAAACAATTTATATTTATTGTAATTAAATTGTATTTAGGTATAATATGTGCATTTACATAATATATATTTTAAAAATTGTCCAATTGTGTTGATATACATTTTTTTTATTGTTATTATGAATCATTTAATGAGCTTTGACGAAAAAGACATTTCGGAAATTTTTGCATTTCGTATGCCAGGGATATTTCCGGTTTAAAAATAAACTTTTCTAATTGTTAATCAGGTTTTTATTTTTACAATCCAGCAACATCCAGTTAGTCGTTGGTGCTGATCAGACACCTGGTTATGTGGGTATGACAGTTACTTATATACTTTTTAAACTTCTTCGGCAATAATTAGTTCTCCTTCTTTTGTATCATATTCTGTTTTTTTTTTTTTTTTTTTTTTTTTTTGCCTTGAAGATATTTTATATTATAAATGTAATCTGTTTTGTTAACATAAGTGGCTCTTATTTTAGCCGCTTAAATTTAGCATATAAATAAAGTTTTTTTTCTTCATTCCTTACGGTTAGAAACACACACAGGATGATAATGGTGTACTCGTAAGTCCACTTGAAACTAGAGGCTTTGAAAAAAATATAATTTTAAAATAGAACTTTTTTCCCTAATTAATTGTCTCCTTTTTCAATTAACAAAGTTGTATTTTAGTCTGCAATGATTAAAATACAGACAACTGGACATATACCATTCTTATTATGTGAACGCCTTATATACATATATAGGAATGGTTGAGACTGGGAGCCACTTAGTTCTTGGTTGTCGACAAGTTGTTACCACTCACCACTTATACATGGTGTGGCAAATCAAACAGAGCAGTTTTGAAAGGTTGGTTCTTCCCGTGTGGTGGGCATAGTGTGATTGTGATGGTCTTTCTTATTTCGTCGGGCGGGCCATGTCGTTATCAGTCATTACCATGGTTTGGTCTGGTGAACAACGGGGCTTCTTCGTGCGTACGTTTTTTTAAATATGGTCGTTCTTTCGTCGCACCTCAGCGAGCTTTCCGGCTGCACTTTAACATTGCTTAACTTTTTGTTTGAACCTCAATTGGAAGAGCTAATGGGAGAAACAGTTATGGGGGGCATGTGGTTCCAACAGGACCGGGGTACGGCACATACTGCTGAAGTTTCAATGACGAAGCAGCGACAGATGTTTCCTACGCACCTATCGTCTCTCTGAGGGGTGATGTGATTTTTTTTTAACAATCAAACATGACATTACTATCATAGAGAACACCAAAAAAGTGGGTCCCGCAATTCCGCCTGTCTGTCTGTCTGTTCGTCCGTCCGTCTGTAGAACGATCTACAACCTTAACGTCTGAATCGATTTAATTCAAACTTGGTACTTAGGCGTTTAAGGTGATTGTCCAAAATAGATTTTTGAATCGTTGTTTTAGGTCCAAAAATAAGGGTACTTGCCATACAAATTTGTCTACCATCTTAATTATCTCAATAATGGCTCTAACGATTTCGATAAAAATTGGTGTGTGTACTACTTTGGGCATGGTATACACTTCGACCAAAAAAGTTTTTAAAATATTTTATTATTAACGTTACCTGCCATACAACCATTTTAGTGATTTTCGGCTTTCTCATAAACGGCTTAACGGATTTCGATAACAAAATTTATACAGGAGCTCCTTCCAATTCTAAATAGTATTGCATTTCAAAATTTTCGAAAAATATTTGTTTGGATTTTTGAAAAAAAAAAAAATTTTTTTTGAAAACTCAATATTTCGAAAACGACATTTTTTTCTGAAATTTTGTTTTTGTATTTATATTATTAAATATTTAAAATGTTCATACCAATGTTTTTTGTTAGAAAAAGTTTAGGAATTTTTATATATAAAAAATTAAGTGAAAAACTTTAAAAATATATTTAGCCGTTTTATTAAGAATCTTTTGCATATAATGTAATCGAACATAGGAGCAAGTACGTGCGATCCAGTCGTGTATTTTTTTTCTTGTGGGGCTACCTCAAGGAAAAGTTTTTAAACATCGGCAACATTGGCGCTATACCAGTCGAAATGTGTCAAAATAAGGTAAAATGCTTTTATCAATGTATCGATGCTGGCGGCAATCATCTTTTTGATGTAATGAAGAAAATTAAATAAATCTAATTTTTTTAAGTTGCGTAGTTATTTTCTAAATGGCCTTTCGAAACTGCACTGTCTGTTTCGCAGCACCCAGTATTTAATTTTTACTTGCGCTACAGATTTGTATATGAAACTATAGGGCAAGTCTTGAATTTGGAAAAAAAATCGAACTCGAGATTTTAATCCAACTTGACAATTTGATGATATAGAACACCAAAAAAGTCGGTCCCACAATTCCGGTTGTTTGTCTGTATGCCTGTCTCTCTGTACAACGATCTATACAGCCTAAACGACTGAATCGATTTTATACAAGCTTGGTATGTTTTAGATGATTGCCAATCTTTTTTTTTTAGCCCCAATACTAACGGTACCTGTGATACAATTATCTTACAATCTTAATTTTATTGAAAACGTTTTTTTTTAATTCTGTTTATAAATTTATAGTGTCAAATACTTACATTCCTCATAGGTACCAACATTTTTTTTTAGAAAAAAAATTCAAACTAAATTTGTATATAAAAAAAATGAGTTAAAACCGACCTTAAAAATATGTTTAGCCGTTTCTTGAGATGTTTTATCCAATTTGACATTACGATCATATAGAACACGATAAACGTGGTTCCTGCAAATTCGTCTTATTTTCTGACTGTAGGTCTATCTACAGCCTAAACCGCTGAAGCGGATGTTTTTCTTTAGCGATTGATTAGGTGACTGATTATTTCTTAAAATCTCTTTCTTAGTCCCAAAAATAACAGTACCTGACATACAATTTTTTTTTACCCAAAAAATGTAAATCTTAATTGTCGAAAATGTTTTTAACCGTTTTGATAAAAAAAAGTATGTGCACTGGTGTAAGTATAGTCCACATTTTTGTCTAGAAACAAATTTATTTTAATACTTGCCATATCGTCTCATCGGATTTCAATAAAAATTCATTTCAATTTCTGTACAGGTCCTTCAAATTCAAAATAGTCCCAACATTTTCGAAAAATATTTTGTTTGTTAATTCAATATTTCGAAAATGGGTGAAATTTATATTGTTTAATTCTAAAAATTGCCATACAATTTTTTAGGTAGGTATACAAACATCATTAAGTTAAAAACGGCATTAAAAATATATTTAGCTGTTCTTACTAAGAATCTTGTACTAACGATATGATGGAATATAAGAGCAAACTTTGAATTTCTATTAATCTGTTAAAATATGAATATCATACAAGAATTTTGTATATTTATTTTAACCAGAGCCTTGTGGCTTTCCAACCAAGATTACATTTTTTATCCTGACCGAAGATTATTAATTATATTTATCTCTTTCGAAACTTTGTAATGTATAAACAAAAATTGTAAATATTTAGTTACATGGTTCACTTGTTAACGAACTGTATGAAGGTTTAGTTCTAACCTTCCCCAATTTAAAACTATTTTAAACCAATTTGGAAAAGTAAAGTCGCATTAGATTTGTTGTTATTTCTATTCCAGTTTTATTTATTATATAATGAACTATAAAATGTATAAAACTTTTGTATTTACGTCGATCAAAATTACAATGTATATATTTATGACCAATTAACCACCCTTTAAAACCATATCCCATAAAATTTAATACTGATTTTTTTTGTTAGAAATACCGAAGGTCAAAGATCAATATAATCATTGTTTGACCATTTAATATTGATCTGAAACCAATCTTAACTAAACACCTGGAGGCAATGGATATAACTACATAATGTTACTAAGAACGTTTTTTTCTGGGTATAGGTGTGGGTACTTTTTATCAATCTACATTTAAATGTATAACCTGTTTGATAGACAGATAGAAAAGGAACTTTAAGATTTAACACAGATAAAAGAATTTTTATTACTTGTTAATCAATTAACATTTCTGTCAATTTTTATATGAATGTATTGTATATAATTTTGTATTTATATCTAATTATACCTAGTCAAATTTTTTTATGTGAAAGAAAAAAAAACTGGTAGATCTCCTTAATCAAAAGTATACGACAGACGAATTTTTTAAGCTGAATTTAAATTTAAAAAAGTGATGCTTAGTTAGAAGAATTCTATATAAAATCCTATATCGAATAAATTGCAAACATGTTGGTTAAATTTTGTGTAATTTTGTTTTGGATTGGATAATTAGAATTTTGGATAAACAAAAAAAAATATGATTCACCAACAACTTTTGTTTTCAGTTTTGCTGTCAATTACTGCGAATAAAATTCTTTATGTCGCCAGCTCAATTTTCCTGATTTTTTTAAATTAAAAAAAACTTGTTTTTTAATCATAAACAAATATTCTTATTTTGAGAATTTGAGGGCATCTTTATAAAAAAAACTAATTTGAATCGGTTTATCCAATAATGAGAATGTCGAAAATATGAAAAGTTTTATTGGACGGTTACAAATATGATATTCATAAAATAAATGCTGGTGTGCCCCAAGGCTCTGTTTTGTCTCCAATTCTTTTCCTCATTTTCATTAATGATCTCTTATCTGGAACTTCTAATCAACTGAATTGTTTTGCTGACGATAGTACTCTCAGCTTTTCATACTCATTTACAGATTCAAATCCTTGTTCTTCGGATGTGGAACTGCAATGTCACCGTGCGATAAGCTCATTAAATTCTGATCTCGACAGCATTGTCCAATACAGAATGAAAAACCGTGTAGATTTTAAAGCCCCACATGCCGCTGTCCATGAGCGGCACTTGAATTGAAGAAACCGATCAGCTTTCAGCTTTAGACTACCTCTTGTAAAAGGACCACATATTCGATGTCGCCAAAAACGCTTCAAAGTTGTTTGGCTTTCTTCGAAGATGCAAGAAATTCTTCTCCACTTCTGATCTGGCTGTAATCTATACAGCCTTCATTCCTCCAAAGCTCGAAATTAATTCTCATATTTGAGCAGGAGCTTCCGCAACTCATTTGATAGACCAAGATCCCATGGTCGGCAGACATATGTACGTCATTTTATCACAGCTGATTTTTTTTCTGTGAATAGATATTGGAACGAATGGACATTTTATCAAAACTGATTATTTGATATGCTTAAGGGGGTAGTGTCTCAAACTTGGTTTGAAACTTGTCACTTGTGGGGCGTTTCTTCTGGCAGACATCTTTAAGATGTCATTCACTTTATTTTATTTACAGAAAAAATTCAGCTATGATAAAATGACGTATGTCTGCCGGCACTGGGCTGCTCTTACTCTATGAGTCTTTTAGATAGAATTCAAAATAGACCTCTAAGAATGATGGGCGATAGAACTATAATGGAAACATTTACATCTCTAGAGCACTGTAGATATTTTCGAGCGAAATAGCAAGTAGCATTCCTCCCCTTAAAATATTCAACCATAATACTCGCATTGCTAGGAATGCTCATCAGTTTAGCCTTAAGCTCTGTAATTTTGTGCTTAAAAAAGTCAAAGAAAGCGTGTGGCCGGCTATATTAAAAAAAACAATATGTTGGCATTGCGATGACAGAGAACACCAAAAAAGTGGGTCCTGCAATTCCGCCTGTCACTCTGTCTGTAGTTTGATCTGCAGCCTAAACAGCTGAAGCGATTTTCTTGGTACTTAACGGTACCACCTGCCATAGAAACATTTGATTTGATTGATTTTCGGCTTCTCATGAAGGACTCAACGGATTTCGATTAAAAATTTTATATGGGAGGTCCTTAAAGTTTGAAAAAATAAGGGTATTCATGCAACGAGATAATTTTCTGTTTTGCGGAAAGATATAATTTTCCGGTAGATGTTTGCATGAACACCCCTTTAAAATACTTGTGTAAATGCAAGAAATAATCAGCTGTTGGTTAAACTAACTTTATGAGGTTTATATCTACTGTTTCTACATTAAATTCGAGAAAAATGTATCTGGTTTGCAGAATATTTGTCCAATACAAACTTTGACAGTTCATTTCTGCGGAGATTAAATTATTTGGTTTCTAAGGGGTTTCCCGGGTCTTTGCATGAATACCCTTAAAAGTACATACAAACATTTTCGAAAAATATTTTTTTTTTTATTCAATATTCGAGTTGACGATTTTTTTTTAATTCAGTTTTTAAATTTGCATGTACAAATTAAATAAAACATACTTCTTATAAGGAATATACACAAATAGTCTCTACTTTGTATCTATTAGGAATATATATTTACCCAGTTAAAAATATCAATAAAAACGAAGTTTGTCATTTGTGTTAATGCTTTTTTTTATATCCTGTCTCTTAAATTATTTCAACAGCCTTGCCTTTAATATTACATAGCTCTATATAAATCATTGTCATGGTAAAAACAATTCTATTCTAGTTTTCCAGTGTTCGTGACTTTTAAGATTTAATTGAAAAGAAGTTTATGTAGGTTTGTATGTATGTATATAATAATTTTTGTTTTATATAACTTTTCTCCAAGGTAAACCAGCATTTTTTTAGATTACCTATTTGAAAACCTTAAGTGCATTCGTTTGATCAGATAGAACTATTGAATTATTTATATACACGCCCGCAAAAATATGTATAGATGAAACTATATTTTATATTGACAGGTGTTGTTCTGTATATACATATATGTACATTATACAAGCACCATCAACCAGATCAATTGAACAATTGTTATGTTGATGCATTTTATAGTCAACAGGTGGTGTAGAACTTTAATTCATATAATGAAACGGGAATATAAAAATATGCACATTTTTAATTTATTGCTGTTTCCGAGGTGCAAATTCTGTCTATACTTAAACTACACTCGTTCTCGCCAATCATAATTATCTTAAATCATACTACAGTTAAACAAATTCAGTTAAACAAATCATAGCTATTAATTTATCGATGCTAGTGGATTACCATCTGGTATATTATATCAATGCCGATTTTTAGCTATTTTTTATTATTATTTTTTGCATAGGTAATAAAATAATAGAAGTCATGAATTATTCAAGTGAAATTTAATAGCTATATCAGATATGCTTAAAAAAGGGTAGCCTAACTATAAATGTACCAATGAATATCACTATACTCGCATATAAAATTAATTAAATGATAACAAATTTGGGATCTAGTTTATATAAATGTCTGGTAGACAGTTAATTTTGGGGGCTAGTTAATATTTAATTATAAAATAATTACCTAATTAAATAGGCACTATATGTACATACGCATATATGTAGGTCACTATACTAAATACATTTTATTATTTTCTTACTGATTTTAATGATCTAATAACTGTAGCATGATATCTTATGTATATATTTTGATCAGAAATCTAATTAAAAATAATCACATAATTCACAACTTAATTCTGTACAGATTTAACTGATCTTACATTAAGAACTTGCATTGATTTTTGCTTTTTACATTTAAAGTAGTTTCTTCTTTCTTTGGAAAAAATAATTATCAAATAATTATCTATACGCGAATAGGCTTAAAAAGTTATAGACCTGAAACCCAATCATCTTGAATATAGTTTTGTGTGTTTTACTGAATGAATATGATTAGTTGATCTACTAACCTTATAAAGAGCACGTAAATATTTTTCATACTCAGAGGAAAGGCGAGAAATTGTTACTTTCTCCTGATCGCTGAAGCAGCTTGGGCAGAAATTGCTTCTATTAGATAATGTTTAATTATGACACCTTTGTAGTATTGTCATAATTTGCAAATTCAAACTATCAACTTTATATTAATTCAACCATTTATCCAACTTTGTACGTGTACTTTATCGCCGTTATTATCCGCAAGGAGACCAATTTGGCAATGCCAAAAACATTTTGATACAAAAATGAGTGAACGACATTGCTCTAACGATATACAAGGTGCCCCTGATTCTGTACAAATTGTATTCCGAAAAAAACTTGGAACCTAGGGACTAGTTATAGCTCTCATTGAAATGCATAATTGAAAAACTTTAAACCGATTTGTTGGATGTTTTCCTTTGAATAGGACCATAAATACGATTTTTTTTCGAAAAGAAAAAAAAACTATTTTCACAAATGTTTTTGGCTTAAAATGTATTTATGTATTTGTTTTTCTGATGAAAATTTATTTTTCGTGTCAGCTGATTGCTTTTTGACAGATATTGGAACAACTCGTTCCACTGGTTTGAATTCCATTTTCGTTCAGTTCCAATGACAGATTTGCATCCGAAAATAATGTTCGTGTGTATTTCAAACAGGAAAATGTTTGCCGGTCGACTGGTTGTGTTGTGCATTTGTTGTTAATTTTGAAAAAAAAGAAAAACAATACAAACGTATATACATACTATTACTATTATTAAACAATTTCAATATCTTTCTAAGTTTATATCTGCGATTTAACCACCTCGGGCCAAAGAAACAGATCAACCTGTTTCATTTCAATGACACCTTCCACCGACAGAAAATTTTTAAAGATTGCTATAACTGATAAAAAATTCCAGTGATTTGATTCCATGGTGCATTTCAATGATAGCTGTTTTAATGACCCCTTAAAATGGAAAAAAAATTTATTAAAAAATCAAAGAAAGCATATACACTGATGTCTGGTTTTTTGAAAGCTACTATATATTTTTTTCTTTTACTTGTTCTTTTAGGCCAGTTTGCTGATACGCATCATAAATATTTATGTTCAACTTAAATGATATGGGCTACTTTTTCCTCTGCTTAAACTGTCACATAAGTGCTTAAGTAGAACTTAAATGCTTAAGTTGTGTATTAGCAAACGAGCCTTAAAGCAAAACAAGTTGTTTAGCCAAATATTTTCTGAGAAATAAAATTTTCAAAGCCAAACTTTTTTGAATTTTTTTCGCGTTAATTTTTTTTTAATTTTGCGTGCTTAAGTTCTATCATCAAGAAATATTTCTCCCTTGAATACATGTGTCCTACCTAGAACAGGTGCTTCTATAACAGTGAAAACCATATGTAAAAATCTTTCTTAGTTTTTAAGAAATTAAAAGATCCCAGGAAAAATAATTCCTCAAAATATCCTACACGAATTAGGCGACACCCTGTGTAACTATGTATCATTAGCCGTGTTTTATTATCGCCAATAACCCATATTATGGTTGAACCCGTGAAAATTAAACGATCTGGGTTATGAAATATTTGTACTTAAATGCACCCTCTGTTCCCCAAACGCAATAAGTACAAATATTTGCAAACCCAGATAGAAACCTAGATCTCGTGTTGTTTTTATAATATACGTGCTAAAAAATAACCCAGACCCATACCCTCCTGCGATCTTTTCTGCGTTGCCAAGGTTCATTAAACACGCCTCCTATTATATGCTTGAACAAAACAAAAAATATTAAATTATTTGTTTCTATAATTCTAATCTACTAAGTAACCATTCTTAGCCTTGAACGAAACGGAGGGACTTTCGACCCATGTGTGCGTTTTATTTTTGTACTGGCCTTTCTCTACCAGACTATTTCCTCCCAAAGTTCAATGTATACAAAAAAAAAAACTGCAGTCACGCTTGACTATTAGATAGCATAGCTTATTAAAACTAATGGTAGTACATTCATCTTTATTCAAGTGTAAGATTGTTTTGCAGTACTCCGACACGACCAAGGTCCCACGTGGTATGCAATATGCACTCCGCATAATGAAGGTATGTTAAACTTATTTTAATTCAATGACATGTACATATTCAACCGCCTACAAAATACAAAACGACATTAAAAACCGGTTTTCAATACGCTAATTCACATAATAACATAATTCAAGTCTGTTTTCTTTTTTTTTTTTTTAATAGTGTTATCAATGTTGGAGATGGATTGATAAAAATGTCTATATACGTACTTTCTGCAATTTGCATTATTCGCCGCTTAATTATTTCTGATTATAAGGCGTCAATGATATGTTGTTTAAAAATACACAATAGTTAAGCTTAAGTAGGTACATATAAAAGAATAGAAGTTTTTTGTATCTACCTATCAGTTCGGATCACTTCACTGCAATTATTTATCTTAATTATGAATCTAATTACGTTAAAGAATGCACGACTGATGCATTGCACGAACTTTTATAAGTTACTTACATCATAATGCCATGCAGCCATGGTTAGGTCTGTATGAATGAATACATAATGTAAATTCCATCTACCTAAAGCCAAACAACAACATTTTTAAACAAAAGAAAATAAATAATCCTTAAAAATTAAAATAATATCGTTCGGAATTACTAATGGTATATTCGGAGCAAAAAGAGTAACTCCGAATACTTAATCGAAAGTGACATAAGTCGATTGGATTTTCGGAGTGTTATACTCTTTTACTCGAATATGAAAATGTCGTATTCACAAATTACCGCTCACACACACTTTAACGTCGCCATCTAAAAAATGGTTTTTTTTTTCAAACGAAGAAAAATTTTCAATGTATATGTGTGTTCTATTATTACTCCACTCGCAATAAATTCTCTCAGAATACTCATCCTCACATGAAATGTCAAGTGGATTCGCTTTGTTTCTTGTTGTGTTATTCAAATGACATTTCACCTCTATTTTTTTGTCTGTCATACCGGTAACTATTTGCTTGGGGCCCTTCAAAAATTGTTGTGTCAAGTTCTTCAAATACTCTTTGTTAGTAAATTTAAATTTTTATTAACTGGAAAACATCAGGTAATAAAACATTTTTTCATAAAATTCATTTTTGATAAATCTTTTTTAAACAGCCTTACCCACAGCTCATTGGGCCTGTACACACGAGATTATTTCCACCGGACTAAAACCGGTTTTGTGGGCAAGGGAAGCCAAGTGTGCAATATGCAATGGGCTGAAATTTCAACCCTAAATTTCTTGGATAAATGAAGACTAAAACTAAAACATACACAACAGTTAAACGATCAAATACGATAGAAATACTAACACATATAAAAAGAGGTTCATGTATACAATTTTTCGCTCAGCTGAATTCATCTCGTGTGTGCTTGGACTAAAGACGAAAACCGGGTTGAGTCCAAAAATTGTTCATACCTTGTGTGCAGGCCCAATATCTCTTCGTTAAATGAAATGTCAAGACATGAATTGCCCAGCCAAGACAAAAAAAAAATGCTCATTGATGACTGATATTTCGTTGGCGATACAGATATAATAGTCGGCCTGTTATGAAGTCGAGAACAAAAAATACTCCGAAAACCTTACTCGGAACAATCAATCGAATATTTCTAGAGTAACAGGAGTAGAAAAAGTTTGACTCCGAACAGTCAATCGAAAACGACATTAAAATCTGTTAATTTGAAATACTAATTGAAACATTAATGAATTAAAATTCTAAAAATTCAAACAAAGAATTTTTTTCGTAATATTTTAATCCCAATGTGGAACAAAGGGCTTTCTGTTTATTTAAAAACGGATAAGTAAGAAGCATTCAACCATATTTTTTTAAGTTGCAAGCAAATTAATTAATTATCATCACCGATCAATCATATCTCTGTAAACAAAAGAAAAGATCAATTTCTGAGGAACTTCAAAAATCCAAAAATCGCAATTTATTATTTATGATGATATGTTGTGAATTCCATTGCACAGAATTCCATGAATGTAATCGTTTATAAATTATTTCAATGCCAATATAATTGTATAGTGACCCTACATCATTTTTATAAGAGAATCTAGTGCATCAATGTGCAATAGCCTTCAATTAAAGTATTTAACTTTGACAATTAGACACAGTAGAATGATATTTAATGGACAAGCGTGAATAAATATGTTGGTTACATTTTTTTTTGTGGTCGGTTGCTTGCAGCTTGCAATGCTGGAAAATATGTCCAGTCCGCAGGTGTTTTTTTTTTTTATTTTTGTCAAGACTTGTTCGATGTATGTACAATAAAATTGGTGTGTGAAAGGGCTTTTGTTGTTATGTTTATGCTTCTAAGGCTTGACTCATATAGAAGTGGAAGTGAAGCAAAATCAGGTCAAAAACTCAAATAAAACCGGTTGATGCAGAACTGCAGATATATGTATAAGTAACTCTTGTAGTGTAGCGCAAAAAAGTATTGCAAGTATTTTTTGAATTTTTTTGGCGGAAATCATTTGATTCCCAATCGATGACTGTACCTATGTTAATTTACGTAAGTTTTTATTACTAATAATTGCATAATGGTGAACATGGCAGGCATATAAATTTGTTAAACAAATGCTCGCATTCATCATTAATGATGATGATCAGATTCGCTGCAGGTAGATAAACTCGTGTGTCAGTAATGTACGCTGCCCTGATGTTTATGCTTAAGAATTATACCGTATTAACATTTATTTTGACATGTGTTGGTATTAAGAATACCAACAAACACTTAGTTCGATGCATAAATTTGTGGGTGAACTCCGAAAATTAGCATCCGTTTCGTGCCTTCATCATTCGCTCAGTTCCTATATCACTTAAAACCTTAACTAGCTTTTAATTAATTATTTTTATATGATGAAAAATTCTAATTTTTTTTAGCGTTGACATTTTTTTTTATTGGATTCGAAAAAAAAGTTTACATATAAAAAAAAACCTAACCACATGTGGTTCTAATGAATGGACAGACAAGTCAACTTGATTTTCCAATCGATTAGACAAGAGAACATGACAACAAGCTCCGATTATTTGTGGTTTATGTTAGATTAGTTAAGGATTTTAATTAAATTTACGTAATCCGCCGACTTTAACAAAAATCATGAGACCTGGGCAAAATCAGATAGGATTTCAGTCAGTGTCAAAACGGATAATTAATTGCAAAAAATTAAATTTTTCACGCGAAAGCGTTCACCTACACATGTACAAGGGCCTTTCTGTCAAATTGAATTTTCTACATCCCAGACCATAGAAGTCTGAAATAATGCTGTTCAGAGAGTTATAGGTGAATTAACAATAATAAAGCTGATAAAATGTTGAAAAGTAGACGACCAAATACAAGATTGACGTTGTTGTTGTTGTTGTTTAAAGAAGAAAAGGCGAAATAAATATTTTGGATTAAAATATTTCACCAGTTTAGAAAATTGAGATCTCACAATTTGAGGAATCCTTTTCATATGAAAAAGATGGTTCAGATCATAGATAAATGACACCAAGATACGTAAAACGGGTTTGCCTACAAGCTGAAAATTGACTTTAGCTGTAAACGTTTGCGTTCAATCACCGCATTTAATTGTTTTTGTAATTCACATTTATTCATCGACACGAATCAAATCGCAACTACAAAAATGGGAATAAATGGATTTTGGAGGATAAAACGTACAAAAGTTTCCAATCTTGGTATTATTCATCTGTGGCTGAGATCTCATTTTTCTGAACTAGCCTAATGTTAGTATATTAAGTGAAACCCGCTTAAGTGAAACTCGCTGAAGTGAAAAACCGGCTTAACTGAATTTTTTTTCTGATTTTTTGTCGTGTCACTGTATACATATGTTGTCATATACAAGTTGTATATGTAATCGTGCATGAATTGAGCGAATATCTTTTTGAGTATTTGTGTTGGATTCGCTGGGCAGTATAAATCGCTTTGTGCGATATTTTTGTATCCTGACGAATATGAGTTTAAGTTTGAATATTTAGTTTTTATATTTATAATCCGTTATGGATTTAAAAATGTTAACCTTATTTTCTTGTCTTTTTTTTTTTTTTAGATATTTTCACCATGATTCCGGTGTTTAAGAAGCTGGGTTTCCTTTACAATTCATATGTTCTAGGTATTCTTACAATTGGATATATCCTTGGTGAATTAGGACACTATCTCATTGGTGTAACATCGAAACAAACTGCAATTGAATTGGATTACGGTGATGTGGCTTGTCAACAAAATAACACAGAGTTTGAGCAAACATCGCTACCACAACAATGCAACAAAATTTTCAATAGTTCACAGTAAGTAATTTTTAATGTCGGAATATTTATAGTAGATTTAAACATGTAAGTTTTTATCCATAGATGTACAGCTTTGCAAATAAACGGAACGCCATACTGTGAATGGAATTACAATGGCCTGGGATGGGACTATCAACTTTTGGCCGGACCGAGCTTTATAGCAGTCTTTACTATCGCAGGTGTCTTTATGGGAATCGCTGCAGATAAATTCAATAGAGTGAAAATGCTGACGGTCTGTACAATCATCTTTGCCATAGCTATTATACTGCAAGGAACAGTAAAAGAATACTGGCATCTCATATTACTAAGAATGGTGATGGCAGCAGGGTACGTGTGCTTATGCAAAAAAAAATAACAAATTTATATAATTTTTTCTTTAAATATGTATTTCCAGTGAGTCTGGCTGTAATCCTTTGGCAACAGGTATCATGTCAGATATATTTCCGGAAGACAAACGGGCACTTGTTATGGCCATCTTCAACTGGGGTATCTACGGAGGATACGGTATAGCTTTTCCAGTCGGAAGGTACATAACGAAATTGAACTTTTGGAATTTGGGATGGAGGGTTTGCTATCTGGGAGCTGGAGTCTTAGCTTTGATTATTGCTTTCCTCACTGGAACAACACTCAGAGAACCAGAACGCAAGGCCATTGCCGAAGGTGACAACCAAAAGGACGCTAAGAAGGTTTCTATTTGGGATGTAGTTCTACATCCTAGAATGATTCTGTTGATGTTGGCCGCTTCTATTCGTCATTGTGGGGGCATGACATTTGCCTACAATGCTGATCTCTATTACAACAACTATTTCCCTGATGTCGATCTGGGATGGTGGCTTTTTGCAGTGACAATTGGTATTGGAAGCGTTGGAGTTGTTGTTGGTGGAATAGTTTCTGACAAAATCGTCGCCAAAATGGGAATTAGATCGAGAGCATTTGTGTTAGCCTTGAGTCAGTTGATTGCAACTCTGCCAGCATTTGGGTCTGTGTATTTTGAACCAGTTTGGGCAATGATTACACTCGGTATGAGTTATTTCTTTGCTGAAATGTGGTTCGGCATTGTATTTGCTATTGTGGTTGAATTAGTTCCATTGAGACTTCGATCAACAACTATTGGAATCTTCTTATTCGTTATGAATAACATTGGAGGTAATTTGCCGATTTTAGTTGACCCAGTGGCTAAGAGCATTGGATATCGTGGATCGATAATGATATTCTACGCAGGATTTTATGGAGTTAGTTCTATCATGTTTTTCTGTTTGTGTTTTTTGCTTGATGGTAAACAAGAAGACACACCATCAGCATCAGCCAGAAATAATTTTGACATGGGTCATGACAACAATGTTTTTACCAGTGATGACATGACAACTAGAAATAGACCTGCAATTTTGGCACATAGCGCATTGGATAATGACTATAATAAGCCAGCAGCACTGTCAAAAAGCGCACAAGAGAATAGTAGACTGTAAAAATAATTATGTATGTACATGTTGTCAATTTCCATCCAAATTCACCATTTCATCCTTATACACAAGGCCATAATTCTAATTTATGTATATAAGATACCTTTACCTTATAGTTTTAAAAATTAAAAGTTGTTTTTTTTTTCTTTTTAAATACGTATATATTTATAGCTATTTACGAAACATGTTAGTGATTTATTAAAAGCATTAACAGGCTTAAATGAAAACACATTTCTATTTGGCTTGATATTTGCCAGAGATAAGAAATGTTATTTGCTTTTTAAGATGTAATTTAACGAATCTATAAAAATGTTAATTGTATAAATATTAAAAGATAAAAGTTTATTATTTAATTGCTAAATGAATTTTTTTAACCACTTATTAAATACCTACAATTAGCTGCTAGCTGGAGAAGACTCAGTAAAACGGATTTACCAATTACGTATGTATGTGGTCTTGCGCTCTGAGATTATCAAATTTAACTAAATTGCCTCGTTCGGTGAGAACTGAGAGCGAGATTTTCAATTCACGATTTTCAAACATTTTGAACGTTCGGCGTGGCGACAAAAAGAGAAACGATTTGTTACCCCTATTTTAAATAATGACTCAAATTTTGCAGACATACTTATTATGTTGTCAGCTGTTTGCAGGAAAATAGGACTTCGACTTCCTATACAATTTTGGTTCATATTTGAGAAACATTAGCCGTGTTTTATTATCGCCAGTATCCCATATAGTTCACCCAGTGAAAATAAAACGATCTGGGTTATGTACTTAAATGCTACCTCTGTTCGCCGAATTTAATACTAATATTTGCAAACCCAGATAGAAACCCCCGATAGAAGCCTGGATCTCGTGTAGTTTTTGTAATACGTGTTAAAAAATAACCCAGACCCTTAGATAATAAAACGCAGCTATTGTGGCATTTTGATAGTCAAAAAAAAAAATAAAAATATATAAGATAAAATAAATGTTGACGCTTCGTAGCAATTTTCTACTAATTGCTCACTATTTCTCAGCCCGTATTGTGAATTGCGATTATCGTTCAAAACACCTCATTATCGTATTATTATGATTTACGATATTTATTTTCTTTTACGATTGCTTTTGAAAGCTACATTTTTTGGAGTAGTAAAGAGTGCAAATATTTATTAACATTTATCGAACTCGTGTAAAAGCAGTCTAAAGTCGCTCTTCTGTAAAAGTAGTATAGCTACATATGTTCCTTCTACACTATTTCTTGTCCCATATAGAACTTCTGCAAAAAATTATAGGTTAGGTACTTATACCTACTCATTTAGGAAAAGTGGTTTAGTATTGGTTGTCGCTCGCGGTTGCATAGACAACATAATAGCCGTGTTTTATTATTTGCAAAATCAAATAGAAATCTTAATCTCGTGTTGTTTTTTAATTACGCGTAATTTACGGGAATAAATATAAAAAAAGAGATACACAAGTGCTTTTCTGTAAACATGAAGGATATTGGTATTGGATCAAGATAAAAAAATGCAACGCGAATTAAGAGACTCCATTATAGAAGGAATTGACATTTCCTTACAAAGGCAAACTATCGATAACAAAGAAGTAATTTTCATCGGTAAAGTAGTTTTTCAGCAGAATAAGGTAAGCACTGAAAATTGTTTGCGCTTAACTGAACTCGTATGGAATTTGTATTTGCATGTAATATATAAGGAGAAATTCCTTAGTAAGTAAATCATGTACAAATATTCTAAGAAAATTGTCTGTAATACAGACTGTCCTAAAACAGAAGTTTTTTTGTACAAAAACCAAAGTTTTTGTGGAGAGGGTTATTCTTGTAATTCTGGGTTGTTAAGCAAATAATTTAATTTAAACAAATATACAGAATTCTGGTGACATTATTTATTCAATAATATCAATTTACAGTCATTAAAACATTAGTCAAGATTTTTCGACAGATTCACCATGTTTTGTACTAATGCAATTGAAATATTCAGCTGTCATCGACTCATTAAAATGTTTCTACAAAAGTATCATGTTGTTCCCAACAAATAACACAAACTTTATCGTTAATGACAATGCTATAGTAATCATCCAAATTAATTTCATTCCTTTCATTTCATTCATTCCTGAAAAATGTTTCCTCACTGGTCAAAACTTCAGCGAAAATATAAAAAAAATTGGACAGCTACACCGCTATCAATTTCACAGACACTATATTCACGTATTCACGATCTGGTGTAACAAGTCTTGTAAAATTTTATTTTTTTTTTTAAACAAACTGTGAACACACCTTAAGATTAAGTTATAATCTGTAGCAACACTGAAGCAAATGTCAAAATCTCTTTCACATTTTTTCTGAAATATCTTAGTTTGTGTTAAAAAAAATTTACACTTGTATTTTTCTGTTACAATAGGGTTCGGGTATAGTAAAAGCGTAAAGGTGTAAGACTTTGACATTCAGTATATTTTGTTGTTGTAGTGCGAAAAAAGTTACACTTTTACAATGATACAAGACCAGTTACATCGGATCGTGAATACCCCTTATATTTTACAAATACAATCACAAAAAAATCAAATCTGAAAATACGATCCATTGTGCTCGAAAAAATTAACATCTAAATTGAAATCCGGATTTACCAATGGAAAACCACATTAGGCATAATATCTGAGGAGCCATTTTTGTTACTTTCACTTGTCAAAAATTATCGCATACATCTTAATTTTCATGTCACATTTACATGAGCGACAAATTGCTACAATTTCTGCCAGAGAACTATCAAAATAATTTATACTCATTGTTTTAACATATTACCTATGTTCTACATATATTTCTTATGGGAGCGCTTGCCAAAAAAGAATGACGTTTAATTTTTTTTTATTGAACTGTGAACTAGCCCGAAAAACTAAAATTATTTTCACTAAGAATATTTTTCATGCAAAACAATGGCAGTGACATTGACAGGGGCCAAATTCCGCAGCTCTGTGTACACAAAAAATCGTTTAAATATTTGCGAGGGTAAAATTAAATTTGCTTGACAGATACCATTTACACAGATAGGCAAATTTATTCATCCATATATTTTGAGCGTGCTAAATTTATTGACACCGAAAATAATTCACACTTCCTAAATTGGGCCCAAGAACTTATATACTAGGCTTTAATATCTTTTTTTTTATTTCCATCAAAAATGTTTTCTGCGGTCTATAATATTAATTAATTACCTTATTTATTTATATGTATTTACCCTTCATTTGGTTTTAAGATATAATTTGACTTCTTAGGCTTTAAATACATTAAATACACTTTTATACAAAAGTGAAAAAAAAAATTTTTCTTTTTCGAAAAAGAAAAAAATTTGTATTACTTTTATACGAAAGTGTGTTGCATGTAGTTAAGGTTTTATAATTATTGAAATTGTGTAAGAAAAAAATCCTCATCATTTACGAAAAAATCGCCGAATAGCCGCCATATTTTTTTTCTGAAACATACGGAATTCCATACAACAACCACCAAAAACGACTTGAGTTCATTTCAGTGTAAGCATAGCTTTAAGAATTCGCCGGCGTTAATTGTTCCGAATTCGAAACAGCTGACAGAAGTGACAGCGAAATCAAACCGCGGTTTTCTCACAAAAAACTTGTCTTGAACTCTCTTCGCCGCCGCTATAAAGTCTGTCATCAATCCATCGAAAAAACGAAATATTAAAGTTGATTGCTCTTTTGCTCAGTTTAATGTGTGTATAATAAATATTTATATATTAATCAATTACAAGAAAAAAAAACAACAACAAATATCGGTGAACAACACTAAAAATATACAGAATTAAATTCATAAACTTTTTCTCAGTGAACTCGTGAAAATGGTTGCTACAAAGCAAAATGATTTCAAGAAATAAAATATTTGTGCGAGACGAACTTATGCTAAACAAAAATAAATTTATATAAAAAAAAGTTGTGTTGAAATTGTTGCCTTGCTCATGATGTACTGAATATTGACATTTGTTAGTGTGAAGCTGAAAAATGTATGAGGAGGACAAAAAGAAATTGTTAAAGAAGTTTCGTTTTCCAGGTTCCCTGGCATAATTTTGCCCAGAAATCAATTTGTCGTTTCTTTTTCGGTTGTGCAGGGGCAAACATCAATAGTCTCCTTTTGATAGTGTAAGTTTACAATAAACTTATCCCGAAAAATATGTATTTGTTAGCCAGACTTGAATCCTCATCGCATAAAACGTGTTTGAATTAGATTTTTTTTGTGTCATACCTACATAAATTCCTAAAACGTAGATTGTAGAGCAACCTATAATAGGCACTTGAGCATATGGGAAAAGTAGTTACAACATAAGTGAATAAAAAGTGCACTTCCCCGATTTGCCGAATTTATATACTCTTCAACGATCAATACATTTAACCATCGCCGAAACCGAACTAAAGCTTTAATGGATGACGTCGAAAACGTCACACATTTTTGGTTTTGCTTGTTTTTTTTTAAAGCTTTAAATGTGTACAGCGACGCAAAAACAAAACAAAATGGAGTCTGAAAATTGTAAAGGAATTGCTTAGATCATATCAAAGAGTCCATTCATCTCGTGTGTAGGTACCTAAATTGTGAAAATCTCTTCGATTATTTGATCAGAATATTCTTTAAACTTCCATTTTCAATCTCTGTATCTTCTTCTTCAGTGTAATTTATTTTTTATGGTTGATGGGTGTGTATCTATCGCAGCCATTTTGAAAAAAATTTTGTGCGAATCGAATATCTCGAGAACGACAGTAAAAAATTAGTTTTTCTTTTCAACAGTGAGCACGTTGTGTGTGACAGTGTATAGACCTCCATTTTGAGAAAACTGAAAATCACGTTTCTTTCAGTTTCAGTGAGTTTTTTGAGGTCGAATAGAGAACATGTAGTTTTCTTCTTGAGGAAGGTTTGTTCGACGTCATTTTTAATAACCTCCTTAGCGAAAAATCTCGAAAAATACATATTTCAAGTGCAAAAAATTATTCTGGAGACGGGGTGTATCGTTTATTTCTCTGCTG
The DNA here is from genome assembly GCA_910595825.1 of Philhelius pedissequus. NCBI lineage: Eukaryota > Metazoa > Arthropoda > Insecta > Diptera > Syrphidae > Philhelius > Philhelius pedissequus. Next base: position 241,947,693 of record OU343161.1, on the reverse strand, counting down.
TAAGGTATACTTAAGGAATATCTCGGGAACGACTAAAAATCAGTTTTATTTGACGGGGGTTTTCATTGGTTGCCGTCGCCATTTTGAAAATCTCGAAATTTAGGTTGTTGGTATACATAATTTTTTTTTTCTTAAGCTTTAAAGCTTTTGCAAGTGGTGGATAGTGTAAACGTGATTACTTTTCTTATGGTAATATGGATTTGGACTTGATTGCTTATGGATTTGGACTTGATTGCTTATGGATTTGGACTTGATTGCTTATTAAATGCAAGTTGGAAGTGTTGCAAGTCAAGTTCTACATAAAGATAAATGGAGACCGATTTTGGAGACTATATACCCCAATCTGTAGTCGTTGTATACCTACATACGTCGAAAAAAAAGGTCAATAACCTTTTATGAGTGGAGAAAGCCATTTATTAAGTGTTTTTTTTTCTCAAAGAGTAGGTAGCTCTGAGCAGGTTATGATATGATCAGAACCCTATTGAGTACTGGAACTTTGCATAACTAGAAATAGTATGAAAAATGGAAGATATGTTTTTTACTTTGTCATTTTATTAAAGAAAGAAGCGCAAGCTGATTGGTCTGATGTGTGTCGAAGAACAGATTTTTGTGCTCTAAGGAAACTAAAACGCACCCCTAAACAACGCAATTAAATGACAAAAGATGTTTCTTAAGAATTGCGCAAATGGTTAATAATGTTAATGATAATGAAGATGGGACTACAATCCGGTTATTGAGTCTAATGTGAAGTATCCATTCTTTTTTCATTCGGAAAAAAATAGTTTCAATCAAACCAGATGCGTTTAAGATACATTCTCAAAACATTTTATGGTTTCACTTATGTTAAAGATTAACTTGAATAGTTTTCAAGCCTACGTTTCATTCGTTGATGTGTCTAATGTAGGTATTGCAATTTTAAACAAAAGAAGCTAAAAATTATTAAATTACAAAATTAAATAAATCCGTGGGTGTAGAATGAATATTCGCTTTTTCTGCAGATATTATGATGTCATATGGTTCATCTAGAGAAATATTTATGTAGGTACATACAAAGATTGTATAGTTATCCAACAACCAACACAGAGATATATGAGATCTCGAATGTCTAAAAGAAGCTTCAAATGAGTTAAAGCGAACCAAGCGAAACCAAAGTGTACAAGAGCATCATTATAACAATCTACATACCTACGTAAAGGAACTAAAACTGAATTTATTTAACAGTTCTTAGAAAATTGTAATTTTAATGGCGATAATATGGTACAAACCAACTTATTGATTGATTATCAACAATGCTTTACTTAACAACAGAATTTTGTGAAAAATGAAAAATTTATAATGGATCTACACTTGAATAAAATTGTCTCAGTACTAATTCGGTTATATACCTTATGTAATGTACATAGGTACTTATGGAAGATGATTTTTAAAAAACAATAGGTATATGGAAAGAACAGCCGGAACGCGTGGGTCCCCCAAACCCAATATTAATTCAGAATGAACAATTCATCAATCCGAATTATTTAGTTAAGAAGCTTTTAACTGAGCTTTTTATAGCGATCAACATACCAATGAGATTGGTTACACGAGCGTAAGAAGTAGTCAACTTAAGAAAGACAGCGGATGATTTTACGAATGAAAGAAAGGGATGAAAGAAAGGCCAAGTTTCATCATTTTCCTCATTTTCAGATATGACTATTGCGTTAAAAATCATGTTTCAATTCTTAAACGTTCCTATTTGGCAGATATTTTCATTTTTATTTTGCCGCCGAAGGAGAAGGTACTACCCAATAGCTTGGTTTCCTCGTACCATTTCCATTTCGTTGTATTTGTAAAAGAGTTGGTTCCTAATTTACCACCCAATTACCTTGCATGCCCACTCAATTTGTTTTCTGTGTGTATCCACAAAACTGATTCTTTTTTACGCTGGTTTAACCACGCTCTATGTATTTAAAATTAAACGTTTTTTATTGGTAAGCTATAGGTAGCGCAGTAATGAGAGTCTGAATAAAACTATTATTCACTTTTAATATACACTACATTTTCATCTAACTATGCCTGCCACCTATGGTGCAAAAGCTTTTTGTCTGCAACCCGAGCGAGTCGTTCCATTCCAAATATTCCAAAGCTTTATCTGCACTATTATCGGCATTATTTTTACTACCTAATTTATTGGCACTTTTCCTTTGTTATTGTTTACTGAATAAAGCTTTGCTGCGCTGCGTATACATTTACCAATAAAAAAGGCTATTATGTACAGTACCTAGATGCATAAAATGAAATGAATCATTGGTACAAAGAAAGCTTTAAAGCTAAATTTGCTTCGCATTGTTTTTGAAAAAGAAGCTTTTGCTTTCTAGTGTACTAACTACCTAAATCTCTGAAAGGAGGAAACTGAATTCAGCCTATATTATGTATGTATCAATATCTTTAATCAATATTTTTGACAAGAACTGATATTCAATGTGAATGATCCCGAAGTCCTTAAGTATTAAGGGAAACCCAAAATTATAAAGGCGTTTACCAGACTTGCCATATTTTATTCCTTAAAATCTAAGGCATAAGTATAAAAAAAAAGACAACAAAAGCAACCCTTTCCCTATTCAAATTTTGAATATTTCATGTTTTAGGTCCGAGTTCTGTAGTTACTGCTCAAAAAGTCGATTTCTAAAGTTTTAATTCGTGAAAAATAAAACAATTACACTTAAAATGTTTTAGCTGTTTAAAAAAATTGTATATTTGTTTCCCTACCGCTAAGATGTTTACCCATTTTAACCACATTTTATTTCTGAATCCCCTTAGTTAGGACCTACAAAAACTGAGGTCGCCAAAAAATTCCCCAAAGACTTATATTGAGTTAATTTATTGCTTTGTTTTTTAGATGCTCCTGGTTGGTTGTTTGATTTGTAGATTATTTTTCTTTTATATCATTTGGAGTAGCTTATTGCGAAATAGTTAGGCCTGAGGTTCGAATCCCATCTCATGACACCCAAAAATAAATTGACCGACTGGATCGCAAGTACTTGCTCTAATGTTCTTAGGCACAAGATTTTTAGTAGAAACTGCTAAAATATTTGTAGTTTTTTTCCTATTTTTTTTCTAAGAAAAATGTTAGTATAATAATTTTAATTAGTTAGCAATAAATTTAAAAACTGAATTTAAAAAAAAACCGTTCACTCGTTTTCAAAATATTAAATTTTCAAAAAAAAAAATATTTTTTTTCCAAAAATCCAAAAAAAAAAAAAATAATTTTTCGAAAATGTTTGTATACAGTACTATTTAGAATCCTAATGACCTGCTGCACAAAAATTTTCATCGAAATCCGTTGACCCGTTAATGAGAAAACGAAAATCAAAAAACTGTTACTATGAGAGTACCTATACTACAGCATTATTAATATTTACCAAAATGTAGAGTATACCTATAATAGTCTGTTTTTTTTTTATTTCATCAAAATCGCCGGAGCCGTTTTCGAGATACTTAAGATTTTCCTCTTTTGGTACAAAAATAAATGTATCGCAAGTACCATTAGAACAAAGAATCACATAGGAAACTTAAGTATAGCTTGAACCAATGCACTTGGTCATTCTACTGCGCAGCTGTCTTTAAATTTATTTGCTCATCTCATTAATTTTGAAAGATAAACACAATCACCTTCCAGGGATGGACTATATTTATATGAGGTATGACGTGGTTTATTGTGCAGTTTTCAAAAATTATTTCATCACTGGAATTGTACTCTTAAATCTCTTGAGTTGGCCAAGCGATTTGGTTTAAGCTATATATACTGATTTTTTTAATCAAAATCGCTACAGCCGTTTTCGAGATAATTAAGATTTTTCACTTTTAGTACAAAAAGTTAGTTTTGGGGCTAAAAAAAAAGATTAAAAAAAATAATCGAGCCAATCACCTAAGATGCTTAAGTACCAAGTTGAAGAAAATCGCTTCAGCGGCTTAGGAAGTGCATAGATCTTCAAACAGACAAAAGATATTGCAAAGCCCACTTCTTCCGTGTTCTCTATTATCGTAATGTCTAGTTTGATTAAAATATCGAGGTCGATTTTTTTCTAAATGCAAAACTTTTCCAACTTTTATCTTTTATCGCAAGGAGTTACAATTATTTTAACATTTTATTTTTATTTAATTCGATTAATAACAATTTTATTTTTTTTTGTATTATTTTTAGCATTTTTCATTGAAATCAATAAACAAACACAAATATAATGGAAGAATTAGATTATGAAAAAAAGTTTGGTGAGATGCAAAAATACATTCCATTTTTGGATCGGGTCATTGCCAAATTGAAGAACAGTGACCAAGACAAACCCCGAAAAGCGCAATTAGAAAAAATGCAAACATTGCATAATCTACTCCATAATAAAGATAAAAAGTAAGTTAACTTCGAACAGTAATGTCCTGTCTGTAAAATAAAAAAAAAAAAAACAAAAACAGCTCAACAAACTTCATTTAAAAAAAAGACGCAAAATAAGATAAAATATAAATAATTATAAAAAATACTATTTTTAATTCAAAACACGTATGTGTTGACTTGTAAAGATTCACTTCCGGACAGACGAAAAGTAAATAACTGTATTTTGAATACTAATATATAATATTTATCTATTTTAGGATTAAAATTGATACCCTATTAAAGTGTGAAACGGTATTAAAGAAACTTCATGCTAAAATTGAAAAGGTAAATTCTACAATGCAAACATTTTGAGAATAATTCACAATTTTTTTTTTTGTATTTAATATTTAGTCTGATGATTCTCCTAAAAATTCGATGAACACTAGCATAGCTTCCAATATAGCAAAAAAAGTACATATTGCATCACCACCTGCAATACATGCAAGTACTAAATATAAATTCGTGCCAAATAGCAATTTAATTGAAATCCACACCTGCCCTGCAAGTCCTCCACATCTGGGTGAAGAGGATTTCCGACCACCTTTAGAAATTCCTACAGAAAGACGCTCGTCTCCAGTGAAGTCAGTTATCAGTCCCCATTGGGAAAAACCAAACATTTCAAAAAATGCAACAGAGGCAAAATTAACACGAACTCCAATGATAAACAGTGTTGCTAGATTACCGAACCGTTCCATAAATGATGTATATCACACCAATAACACAAATAGTCATCACAAATTTATTGATGCCCCTAAAAACTCCCGCTGGTCGGATGCAAGAGATCGAACAAGAGATGAATCACCTTCGTCTTCGTTGTCTTCTTATCAGAGATCGTCATGGTCTTCGACGTCCACTAGTTTGTCATCGAATATTCACCGATCGCAAGCCCAAAGAAAGAATGAAGCCAAATATAGTTCAGAGGAGGAGAATTGGGACGAACCAGAAGAAGAGCCCTTACCAAAAACAAAGCCAGATCCAAAACCAATACCCTCCACATTGACTTCATCCTCATACGACACACATAATGATTCAATAAGCACTCATCATCATCGTTATTATGAAAATAATAAGAGTTATAAATCTCAGATTGGGCATACATCTACTTCTCAGCCTCCTTTACCTGTTTATCCACCATTACCAGACACTGATCCAGGTGATGATTTTCAAAATAAATTATATCACGATACCATCTATAAATATAAGAAATCAGAAGCGCCGTTTAATAATTTTATGAATCCATCGAATCCAGAACCACGCATGCAAAAACAATTAATGGGCAATATATTTAATCGTCTAGGGGATAAAGTCGATGGATATGAGAATTTCCGTATTCAAGTAATAAATGATAAAATCAAATCGAAGTTGCCCCACAATTTAATGCCACCCGCTCTACCACCCCTACCGCCACCATGTCAACCACCACCTCCTCCACCACCGCTATTAGTTACAAATAAACCAATTGGTGAAGTTCTTAAAAGTCCCCCACTCAGTGCTGATGATATTGATGATTTGCTAAACGAATCACTTGATGCAGCTATGGATAATCAAATCAAGCCAAATTCAAGTGAAAACACTCTGAAGGAACAACAAAAACATTCGCTTGATGCTGTAAGAAAAAAATTGGCCTTAATTTCAAGGCCTCTTTCCCCTCCCCGACTAGAATCATCAACGATAGTTGAAAATAAAGCCGACGAACCATTCTACCGTAGGGGGCACACCCCAAGTAAAAAACCTATTGACGTTGTTCAACAAAATAAAAGTGAATTAAAAACTGCCTCAGAAGATTTTATTACGCCCTCAATAGCACCAAGAAAAAGTTTTTCCTTGGAATCTCCAAAATCACCAACAAATCCAATGGATGCGGTTGTTGAACGCTTAGCCTTGAAATACAAACCACACAAAAGGAGAGAATCCGTATCTGTAGAAAGAAATTACCCGTTACAAGGAGAACAAATTAATACACCACATCTACCAATGAAAGATACTCTTGATTCAATGGGTCATAGGTCCAAACAATCTTCGCACAGAGAAAGCATTGTGTCTCCTGGACATACTGTAGATCCAAGGGTTGCAAAAAGTATCATGGGAAACATTCCACCTTTAATGTCATTGCCTGTATCACCTGTGCCGAACGTTTTACCCACAATTAATCATTTTGATCCTCGTCTAAGGAATACACTTCCTTTAAATAAGGATATCATACCGTTTACCGTACCTAAACCATATTCTCCGATTCCAAGTCTTTTGGATCTTCATATCAATATTCCTACCCATAACAATAGTACTCCCTCGCCCTCTCTGCCGTCTTATAATAATTCAAATCCATCCAGGGTAGACCCAAGAACACAAAAATGCTCAAAAACTTATGCCGATAAATTTAACCCTGAACGTAACGACAAGACAGAAAGAATGAAGTATTTAGAATCGAAGAGAAACAAACCTCCTGAGCCCAAGACCTATGGCGAATATAGGCAGTCAAAGAGTCGACAACAGATGAGCGATGGGGATGGCAAAGCTCCTCATACAACCGAGTCGATGCCAACACCAGCTGCATCTTCGATCCAACCGGCAGTGCCGTCAGCGCCTTCAGCGCTTGATAAACTGTACAGGACTGCTGATTATGGAAAAGAAATAACTAGTAGCATACAAGGTTTTAAAATTCCTAAAAAATCAAAGCCAGAAGTTCCAAAACTACCCGAGCCGAAAAAAGATAATCATGAACCCAAATCTGGAGAGGAGTCGAAAAATGAATCTACTAGTAATGTCGAACAAATCGTTAAAAAAAATCTACAAAAGCCCGAAGAGGATCTTCCTAAAAAGTCTGATGATGATAAGTTCGAATCTGCGAAAAAATTAGAAGAACCACAAAAAGCTAATGAATTGCCAAAAGAAAAAGAAAAATTATCGAAAAATGGTAAAACCATGCAGAGAGCTCCTCAAGATGTTGAAACAAAAAAACAAGTTATTCCAGAAACTAAAAACCAAGTTATTCCAGAAACTAAAAAACAACTTATTCCAGAAACTAAAAAGAAGAAGACTGCAACTAAGTCACATGGCCCAGAGAATGCACAAGAAGTGGAAATTCTTGAGAATAAAATACTTAATAAATCACCTGTTGGTGTTGAAACCAAGAAACAAACTCAAGAAAAAGATTCTCAAACTCCGAAAAAGGCAAACAAAACATTAGTTTCAGAGTCGGACCAATTGAAATGCAACTCAAAAACTTCTGATTCATTTAACGATTCAATAACAGAGAGTGTATTAGTAATTGATGAAAGTGAATCACCAAACAAATCAACAGATGAATCGACGTTTGTAATAGATGAAAGTGATTATTTACCTGAACCAAAGGTACTACGTCCTCGAAGATCTCTAAATAAGAAAAATCTTATTAAAGACAGAACTCCCTCACCCGAACTGAAAACTAAAGAAACTCCATCAAATGATGATGCTAATGATACAAAAGTGGCCGAGTCAGAAAAGGATGAAAATAAACCACACCGAATATCAACACGGCGTTCAACAATAATAAAGAAGGAACCCCCAGAAGAAATCGAAACAAGGAATAGTGAAAGTCCTACAGAAATTACGCGAACGCGTTGTAGATCAGCTTCTGATATTTTTTCTCCAACAACAGACAATTCGGTGGTTTCGACACAAAATATCATCAGTGGTAAAAGGAGGACGAGAGCTTCAATTAATTTCAATGAAAAAACTATTAAGAAAACTCCAACACCTAAAACAGTCACTCCAGTTGCTAGCCCTCCTGCAATAACTCAAACGCCTAAAACACGAGCCCCAAAAGTAACAGAAACTAAGAAGGTTGTTAAAAAGAGAAATTCTGTTACTTCAGAACAACTAAACGATAATATTGAAAAGAAAAATTCAGAAGATGGTCAAATATGTGCAGTGAGTAGTACAACAGAAGGACCACATCATGAACCTGTAATTGTAGCTGAAACCCCTGTGTTACCAGAAGAACCCAGTAGTTCAAATGCTCCTGATCAAACACAACCTAAAGTCGTCGATGCTGATAATCAAAAGAAACAAGAATTTTTAGAAGGATTCCTTATGAGTATTGTAGATCCAACGGCAAACAAAGATCGTATCATAGATATGTTAAAGACTGTCCTAGATGATAAAAAACTGCAACAGGTTAAGGTAAGTTTGTTCATATGTCTGTTTGTATCCTGTAGGCTTACAACTCTACTTTTATTTCAAAACCTTCATAATATTTATAATTAATTTTGTTATTATCTATTTTAGGAAATATTGTACAGTCCTCAAAAGGACGTTAGCAACAATGTATCTGATAAGAAAGGCGATGAAGAAGAAGAAGAACACCCAGAGCAGAGCAAACCTCGAGTAACAAAACCGAAAAAAAATGAGCTCGATCGTCTAAATGAAGACATCCGAGATATGTTTATATGTCAGGGTGTTGTAACTGCTACTGGTCGACGAATGTGCACTCTTGCTAAAAACGCCACTGCAAACAATACCCCTGTTCAACCACAAAAGAAAAAAACCGTTCAGCCTAAAACTGTTAAATCTCCAGTCATAAATGTTCAGCCAGAACCTTTGGTAAGTAAGCGCCCGATGCGTAAGGCAAAGGTGCTAATAAGCCCATTAAATATAAGAGCACTGCGAAGTCGAAATCAAAAAACAAATCGCTCTCCAAAAATGCCAGTACTCGAACCAAATACTCCAATTAAAATATCAGATTCTGAAAGCAAAAACAGAAAAAGCAATGAAGAACTTACCAAAACAAGAATCATTAAAAATAAATCAGAAATTAATACTTTAAAAAATAATTTAAAAAAAAGACTTGGTCCGAAATCTAAACGCCCTCAATCTGACTCCTCTGATTCGTCCGACGATGATATCGAGTTAGTTCATCTGAGGAATAAGATTAAACGTATGGATGAAATGAAGATTGAAATGGAAACAAATAAGAAATTAAATGTTGGGAAAAATGAAAAGGCAAACGTTAAGAAAATAGTGGAGAAAGAAACTGAAGAACAAAAAGAAACTAAAACTAAAAATGATGATGATGAAAAAGAAATGGAAACTATCAAAAAACCATGCGAAACCACAACAGCTAAAAGTGTCGAGAAACCTAAAGACAATTTAGACATTCCGCCGAAAAACATTAATCCGGAATTTCATACAAAATCTGATTATTCTAATTGTTGTGTTATTTGTAAAGAGAAGGCACGTTATATAGCACCACATTATCTCAATGTTCACAATGACTCTGAAGTCTATACATCACGATTGCCAGCAGCTGTATTAGAAGACATAAAACTAAATATAGGTAATCGTGCATTCTATGCAATATATAAGAAGCCCCATACACTCTTCAACTATAGTTGTCCGTTTTGTGACTTTACATCAACACAATCAATGCGTGGATGGATGGAACACTTTACAATACACACTGGAGAATATGGACACAAGTGCTCTAAATGCTTTAAAGCAATGAATGGTTGCACCCATATGATGGACCACATTAGAAAGTATTGTCCAGATGCGAAGAAAATCAATAGAGACCCAATAAATCTTCGTGGACAAGCGATAATTGGTTATGTTTGTCATTTGTGTAACTTTATTCAGATGTTGCGTGGGGGAGTGATTCGACATTTAAAGGTTCATCATGATTTAGAGGATGCCGAATCTATTGGTGCTATCATAGAAGTTAAACTAATTGACTCAGTAGGTGTTCCGAAAAAAGAAGAAAATAAGGCCAACGTTTCAGTTACTGAACTTGCTACTTCATCTGCAAATAAATCATCCGTTTTAGCGCCGATTGATGTTTCTGAAAGTAAGCCAAACGAATTGAGCAAGATTGATGATTCCAAGAAGGAAGAGAGTTTGAAGTTAAGCGAAAAAGATGATGACGTAGTAATCAGCAAGACTGATGATTCCAAGAAGGAAGAGAGTTTGAAGTTAAGCGAAAAAGATGATGACGTAGTCATCAGCAAGATTGATGATTCCAAGAAGGAAGAGAGTTTGAAGTTAAGCGAAAAAGATGATGACGTAGTCATCAGCAAGATTGATGATTCCAAGAAGGAAGAGAGTTTGAAGTTAAGCGAAAAAGATGATGACGTTGTCATCAGCAAGATTGATGATTCCAAGAAGGAAGAGAGTTTGAAGTTAAGCGAAAAAGATGATGTAGTTATTAAGGATTCAACCGTCAATATGATACCAGCATCTGAAGATAAGCCTGCTGAAAAAAATGTAACCGAAGATGTCAGTGAGAAATTGTCGATACACCAATCTAGTATGTCCTTTGTTTTAAATGAGGAGGAGTTTCTCCCAAGCGATCTATTATCTTCAGCTCCAATGGTTTTAACAGATCCTTTGAAATCAATTGAAAAAGACGATGTCATCGCTGCTGATTCCGCTAAAGTTCTAAATGAGCAATCGAAATCAGTCGCAATGGTCGAAATAATTGATTTAGATTCAGATGTTGAAGATGCTGATTCTACTGTAGGGCAAAGTAAAAAAGAAGTAGTTGCTGATAATTCCAGAGAAAAATCAAATAATCAAGTCAATAATACTAACATGGAAGTATTTCTTCCTCGTGATTTAGCATCTCCAACTTCGTTGGTTTTTACAGAACGTTTGAAATCAATTGAAAAAGACGATGCAATCGCAGCTGATTCAGATGCCAATAAAACTAAATCAGCAGAAAAGAAAATAACTATTGCTGAGAAATTAAGCCAGCGATTTAAAAATATTGAAAAACAGAATATTGCTGACGAGGATGCAAGGGCAGATAAGAATAATTGTCCAACCGAGAAAGAAAGTCATGTAGTGCCGTTGTCAATTCCAGCAATGGCAGTTCCAAAAAAATCTACAGTGATTGACATAACAATTCATGTGCCATTGCCATCAAATTTACCAGAAGTGCCAATGCAGTCTTTAAATGATTCCGACAATCTTATCATAGATGAACAGGCTCAAAATAAATCTCCAATTAGAGATGATGATAATGATTATTTAACGGAAAGTGATGATGGCAATCAAAATGAAGAAGATGATAATGACAATTGGGAAGACATTGAAATCACAGAGACAACAAATGCTGCATCGCATAAAGACAGAAATAAGAATAAATCCATTTTCCAAACTTTAAGTCGCCTCTATGCATCAATTGCACCAAAGAAGAGTTCAAAAAAGAACAAGGATAAAGAGAAGGAGAAGGAAAAAAAGAAAGTAGGTGAAATTTCTGAGAGATTAGAAAAAACTACTGAAAAAACCACATGCACAACAAAATCAAATTCAATCAAACCTGTGTCCGATGAAATTTTAGATCCTCTTCTTTTGCCGACATCGTCGAAACCAACAACAACAACAACAAAACACATACCAAACTTATCTGAATTTATTCCAGATTCACCAGGTGATTCATTAGACATGCTTTTAACGGCGAATTTCAATTGTCTTGATGGAGACGGCAACAGTTTTCCTCAATTGGATTTAAACGATTTAGAATCGTCGATATTTCCATTGCCTGAAGAACAAGAAAGTATTCATGATGCTATTGCTTTGGCCACAGACATGGACCACATCCGATACGACGTTCTGGGTAATCCACTTTCATTAGGATTAAAGCCACAACAAAATGCATCTATACAATCTTCGACGAGTATACAGACAATTGGAAACTTTGGATTTTCTTTAAATGGCAATTCTTTTAAGTATTATTGCATGGTAAAGTCGTGCACGTTTCTTTTTTCTGATCATCCCGATGGACTTCAGAATCATTTTCTCCTCGAACATCCTTCACTCAAATGGAATGGTTACTGTGATACATGCAAAATGCAAGTTGGATATGGGGATTGCGGCGAAATGAAACACATTTTAGATGTGCATTCAAGATTGAGAAATGAAGATTCGGGCGACAAACCAAGGATCAAATTCCGTAGACTCACAGGAGATATTCTTTCAACTGAAAAACAAATGATTGAGAATATGTCGAATGAAGTTCAGTCAACAACACCAGCTCATGTTACTCCATCCCATGTTGCACAATCTCACACTCCCCCACCTCAAGCTGGACCACTTCATATTGAACCTAGTCATAAGGTACAAAGTAAACCATCCCGTACTGCAACATCTCACACTGCACCGCCACACACAACACCATCACACACTGCACCATCACACACGGCACCATCCCTCACCACCACATCGCTCATCGCTCCATCCCGAAACGCTCCAAATCTCGCCGCACTATCATCCCGGACTCCTGAATTAAGTTTGTCGACAATGTTGCAGAGTGAGCCAAAGGCAATGATACCGCCCAAAGCGCCTCCAAAGTCTGATATGGACATACCGTTATTCAAAAATGTTAGCAAGGAGTTCACCATAACTAATGTAGCCGAAGGAGTGACCGATAACGATCTATTGAATTTGGTGCTTAAACAAGCGGATTCAGCGCCAGGAGGAATTCAAATCAGTCAGGTAAATTAATGTTTTTTTTTTGAATTTTATAGAAACCGAAATATTGTGAACGTACCTAGCAGTGTCGAAGAGCCCATATAACTCGATTATTTCCGTCTTAGCTTTTGAAAATCTCATCCTTAACAACTTAAACTTCTGTCAATATGAATCTAGTTTAACCCTAACCCTGACCTCTCTCAACATTACTTTAACAAGTCTGCTTTCAGTTCTTCTCTATACACATTATACAACATGTCTGCTTTTCAACTCACTCCTAAACAAACACAAAACTATTATACCAGATATATAATAACCCGAAATATGTCGGGTTATAAAAGTTCTCGCTGGATAGAACGGATTTGTTTTGTTTATTCTCCTTTCATATAATGTTCACTGCGTAAATATGTTATGGCAGTAAATAACCCGATTTTCTTTGACTTTTTGGTGAATTTGTATGTATCTTTCGCTTTTCGGTTTGACACTGAGTCTGGACTGATGAATTATATGTGTCGCGTATTGCGCTGCATATGTTAAGGTTTTATAGAAAGAAAAATAAATCGGTTTTCTGCGACGTATTTGAAAATGTGTGTGTATCTCTAAATCGCTGGGCTGATGAGCCAACATGTTTAGGGCAGGTTGGTTGAAGTTGAGGTAGGCTTCTGCATTCTGCTTGCAAAAAAATATATGCTTCATTTAAAGAAAAAAATTGGTAAAGAACAAAAAAACAACCCACTTTCTTCCTACTTGTTTTATGAATTTATGTGTATCACAAATTTGTTGCCAATCTTACGATGGTGTGGCAGTTATGTCTGGGGAAGTGGGTGGTGTTTAAAAGAAAGTCCTTGATGCTTGTCCAATGGCTTACTTTATTCCTTGCTATGCTACAGTTTTTAATTGTGTTTTATCGCGATCACTTGAAAATATACTGGAATTAAAAGTTTTTTTTTTCTGGCAGTATTAATATTATTGTCCTTTTTTTTTATAAAAACATCTAAACGTTCAATTCTTTTAAAACAAATAGACAACCGACGTATGCCAGGGGTATCAGAAACTCGCTGGCATTATCATTCGCGGATAATAAATGTCATTTTAAATTGTAGATTAGATATAATTGTAAGTTTTATTAGAATATTATACAACCCTAACGAATGGGACACTGACTCGCTTTCTATTGCCGATAGCTTGTTAATTAAATTAGAGGCAAAAGGTTTTTGTTTTTTCTTCTCTCTTTTTTTCCTCTACTCTCTCCAAAAAGATTTGCTAAGAATGACATCCTTTTCAATTTAATTCAAAATAAGCAAACGGATGTTTAATTTGCAAAAAGAGAAATCGAAAGTTTTGAGTCTTGGCTTAGCTTTGACTTTCTTAATAAATTTGAATCCATTTTGGAAAGCATAAATGATTGCGCGGAACCACAACGAAAACGAAGATTGCTTGAAATTGATTCCAAAACACGTTATAAATGTCTTTGTAGAAATAAAAGACAATATTATATTCCAAATAAATGAAAGATATAAAAGTTTCACGAATTTCATTTTTTTAGATTTACCTACTTAATAAATCAAAATATGAAAATTTCGCAGTTTTCATTACGTGAAACATTACTGCAAGTTTTTAACTTAAGTAGTTAAATTTTAATTTTATATTATGTGTTAAACTCATTGTTACATTCAATTTAAATGACTTAAGGTATAACTTAATTGGTTTGAATGGCTCAATCTCATTGTTTGATACTAATGTATGCATTCCACGAAATAATTTCAAGTAAACTTTCGAAATTTATTTTTTTGGTGACTAATTTGTCTTCGACTTATTTTTGGAAATTATTCAGGACTCACTACTGGTGTCTAGTTTAATTTCTGCCTAAATAATTAAGCACACAATGATGCTTAAATTCGGTTTATCCTTCAAATTGAATTCAATATTTTTTAACTACTCTAGTTAGAGGTTCATGAACTAACACAATATTGAATGGTTTTTCGCTTTTTTCGAAAAAAAAATGTCGACAAACCCTAATTTATGATATGTTTTAACACTGTTCAGCAATTTTTATACCAACGGTTTTCAAATAGTAATTAATACAAAAAAAAAACTATAGGAAAGTTTGCATAATATATTTTGTTTAAAATTTAACTGAAATATTATAGAGCTATCAATTTTGAAACAAAAACACTTTATCTTGCAGGTGATAAGTCTGAATGCTGGAGGCAAATCTGTTTCTCCTACACCCTTAACGCATATATCTAATCGGATAACATCATCTGAACGACGGAACTCCACATCACTGAAAGAAATTTCATCTTCAATAAGAGACACAGAAAAGCAGTCGCCCAGAGCTTCACCTAAACCCGCTCAAATGAACTCCTTGCTATCACATCGGAAAATAACACCGAAAAATCCTATAACAAAACAATCGGCATTTATTTGTTGCGTAACGAATTGTTCCTTTTCAACAAACATCCGATCAACTATGAATGAACATATTTTATCTCACATTCGATGTGATAATAATCGAGAGTCATTAAGATGTCATGTGTGCAGATTCATCGGACAGGATACAAATCACTATTTCAATCACATGACACAAAAGCATTCAAAGTACGATGTAGTTGCTACATCTTGTTCGTCTACTGTTGAGTTGACACAAAAAATTCAAGACATCCTGCGGACGACTACATCAAAGAATAAACATCCAAGTGAAAAACAACAAACAACTAAAGCGCCTACACCGCCATCAGTGCCAGTGCCTTCATCAAGGTCTCTGTTGTTGCCTGTGCCGGCGCCCGTGTCTGTTTCCACTCAAGAAAAAAATCTAAGGGACACGGATAGTAGTTTCGCCAAAAAGCTAAGAAAAATCGCAGAAGAAATTGTTGAATCAACTGGTGTACCTGAAGAAGAGATCTGGAGGTGCATTTTTTATCCGGAATGTGAATATGCGATTACGGAGAAAGATTTCCAAACACATCTGGCGACACATACAAATATTGTGCCGACATCGTTTCCTAGTTTACCGCCAGGTAGTTCCTTAAATTGCCCACACTGCCCAGTAAATTACTACCGACCAGCTGTACTGAAAGCTCACCTAAAAACCCATGCACGTCATCAATTTTTCTGCAATATCTGCAGCTGTACTACGTTCGGCAGTTTCCCCCAAGTTCAAAAACATTTTAACGATATTCATTCACTTGCCGGAGGTCCACGAATACGAAATATGATTCCAGAAGACAAATCGAACAAGCCACCATTTTTAATAGCCAGCGAAACAGAGCTCACTACCAGTGACCTAATTCAGTTCGCAGAAAAGATCACCCTCGATTGGGAACGCCGGAAGGCTGTAAACAAAACACACTTTAAGCCAAACGAACAAAATCTTCTGCCAATCCAGCCGATTTTTAACAATCAAGTTTATTGCTCGGTTTGCAATTACAAGACCAAAGTGAGAACAAATATGTTCAGACACTTGCAGTTGCACAATCAGGACGTTGATGTAGGTAGTGTTGATCCTGTTAATCCTGTTCCATGCCTTGAGAAGAACGAAAAGCACTTCGATAAAATGCTCAATCTTGCTTGTAGTTCGAACTCGACGATGAAATCTAAGGAAAGTGTTAAAATTCCAGTATTTGTGCCTGATATGCGAAGATATGTATGCGGACATCCTGGCTGCAAATATCTAACCATTACCGATCAAATGCTGCGCTCACATCTCAACGCACTCCATGGTAACGAGAAAGGCTATCAATGTCCTCATTGTCAAGAAGAAATATCCAAAAAGAACATGTGTGCTGAGCGAGTCGTCCAGCATCTCAAATTTCACGGAAACAAAATTTACCAATGCAGCGAATGCGAGTACTTTCACTATACCAAACATGTGGTCGAGCGGCACGTTAATGAAAAGCATGCTGGTGTTCTTTTTGTTAATCTAATAACCTACGACCGAAATGATAATGAAACCAAAAAATCTACACACCTCGTTTCGGGGAGAAACGTCACCTCAAGTCATTCAGCATCCAGCGAATGCGATTCGGCTGCTGAATCAACAGCATCATCGAGTACACCTACGAATAACAAAATGAAGTGGGAATGTGCATTATGCAAGCATCAAACGGCCACTTGGAATCAAATGATTTCTCATGCAAATTCAATGCACAATGCCAAACATCAATACCACTGCGTCCATTGTACATTCGGCGCAGCGCATTTAGCCCACATCATGGACCATATCGACACTAAGCATCCTACTAAAATCCGTGAAGCAAAATATGTTTTTTATAAAATCAATGAAACTCCTCAAGATAAAGCAGCTGACACACGTCCATTATGGTCTCGTAACGATCCTAAGCGTGTTCGAAGTATACGTGGAATTCTAATGGAGAATGAAGAAGATGCTGAGCGTACTAAGAAAAACCTAAGACATGCAGGCATAGACTTAGACGATGAAGATGAAGAAGTCTTAGCGCCGGTATCTGATTCAGACTCTTCTGTGATTCCTGACGGATTAGCCTGCTTCCATTGTAATTTTACAAGTAAGGAAATGAGTTCCCTAAGCCAACATTGGAAGACAAAGCATTGGCATGAAAAGAATAGTGAAATGGTACCCAGGATACCGTTTTTCTTTCGCATTCATACCGCCTTGAAATGTCCACTCTGCACTCATGTGGGGGACCAAATCACTCTTAAAATTCATCTGATCAATGTACATGGTCATCGGAATTTCTGTGCGTCAGATCCGAATCTACCAAATACATGTGGTCATTGTCCCTTTGTTTACTCACCCCAAAGACTGGATATCCTGATTAATCATTATCTGTGCGAACACAAGGCAACGGATGCTAAAAACCTGACATCGGGTTTGCTGAAGAACTTGCTGGCATTGGGCGAATGTCAAGTCTACATGCAGTGCTATTTCTGCGCTGAAATCTGTGCCGATAAGAATTCCATAATCGAACACGAAAGAGAACGTCATAAGAATTCAAACTTCCGGTATAAGCAAATCAAAGATGAAGTGATCTACCGATGTGCAATGTGTCAATATTCATCGACTAATGAATTGGCAACTCTGCGTCACATGATTGATCATTTTGAGGGTTTCAACGTTTGTCATTTCTGTAAGAGTGTTCAAAGCAGTTTTAATTCGTATATGCAACATTGCTATACGTTCCATATGAAGGCACTGACTAACTTTAAGGAAATATACGATATTGATAAAATAACATCTTTTTTGCTGCAGATGTTGTTGATATTTCCAAATGGTCTTATTGCAGCTAAGAGTAATCTTCTAGATACGCAATATGGGAATACAGAGCGAATTAATGCGATGTATGATGAAATTTGCAAAAAGGCTCTCGAACCACCAATTCCACCACTATGCATGGGTCGATTACTGGCGAAGAAGTCAGTTGAAGCATCAACATTATTACCACCCCCACCGGCAACTGTGACCGCTAGGCGAATTGCCAAACGAAGAAGCACTGTTGCTATGGGTGGCTGTGAACGCGGGTCGTTAAGTAGCTTCATAGTTCCATCAGAGCCCCAAAAGATAAAGAAGCGAAAATCATCTATATGTGGAGATTTCCTACAGCTGTCTGCACCCCTTTTTAGTACAATCACTGCAAAGTCTAATAACATAATCGAAAACTCTGCTGAGAGTTGTGATATTGTTAAATCGAAATGCAATGAACCCGAAGGATTTTCATTCTACGGAAAGAAGCCCGAACCCATAGATTTATCGAAGATCTACACACATATTGCAATTGGAGACAAGTATGCTCCGGTTTCAGTGAAAAGGTTTTCACTTCTTTTCAAAATTAACACCAAAGTTGTGGTTGAAGAAGTTACGAACCATCGAAAATATCAAAGCAATAAGAGACATGCGCCTTATAGTAAACCTTGCCCAGCTAGTAAAAAGAAAAAGTTTTCCTAAATTAAAAAAAAAAATGGCAGAAAATATGAATTTTATACTTAAAATTGGTGTGTAAATCAGAGAAGAAAACTGAAACGTTGAATCGTTGTTAATGCAAAATAGAATCGTTTTTAATACAGATTTTGTTTTTTTTTTTTTTTAATTTGTATTATTATTAATTATTGAATTATGAACCAAATGTAAATAAATAAAAATAAATTTTCAAATTCTTGAAAAGATTTCTTTTAGATTTTAGAAAAACAGATATTAAGTAATATAATATTTAAGTACTTTATAATTTATGTAATGTATGTTTTATTTATATAATTTTTTTTTGAACAAAAACATTTTTTTTTGGAAATTGTGATGAATTAATTATGAAAAAATCAGAGCTTTCTAAAAAAAAAAAACAAAATATAGTTTTAAAATAAACTGATAGTAAGGTAATACTAAGAATCTTATATGCTTACTTAAGTCTTTGGTTTCCTGGACATCAGCCCTCTTTCGAGTTCAGTTGTTATCGGAAACTTGGTACGAGTATCGAACAAAATTAGATAGTGGAAAAGTTCATAAAAATAAGCATTACTAAAGAATGGTTCCGTAAAACTCACGGATTACGATAAAATTCGTGATGAGTGTGAATATTTCCACTATTCATAGCATCTAGGAAAATGTCTAGTTTCAGCTCTACTGGATCCTTCTTTTAAACGGATTTGTATTTATGCTCTACCCACCTCTAGTAGATTGTGTATATCTCACGTAGGGTAAATTCCTGAAAGCAAATCTTGCGCAAAATATGCTAAGCAAACTGTTCCTAAAAGCAAATATAAAAATTCCCTTCAATGCAGGCTCTCTCTCAACACCCAGTTCAATATTTTTCTTGCGCAAAAGCTTTACATTTGTGAAATATTAAAAGTTATGGCCAAATTACTAAAAGCAAGATTTGCAAAGTGCGCAACTTGCTTTTCAAGTTTACCCTGGTTTGTGCATTTCGTTCACGTGAATAATTGTATTGTGCTATCCGACCGAAAAAACGATTTGTTCCAAAAAGTATATAAATTTCGATCAAAAATAAATTTTGAGAATTAGATTCTCTTAAGAATTAAACAATCTACCAGAAACTTAAGTATCATATTAATAATTTTTCGTTCAAGGCAGTTATCCCATAAGAGATTATAAAAACTGTGATTCTGAAAAGAAGAGAATTTTAGGTGTTCCCGTACTACCCAAAACTGCGTAAATCAACTAATTTCTACGAAACAGTCAATTCCTCCAAATGTTCGTAGTTTTTCACAGAGAGCGATCATGCTAGAGAATAAAATATTTCCCCATGCTGCGAATTTTAGTCCAAGAAATTTCTTTGGACAAAATTATGAAGACTGTCAAATGAAGGGAAAAAAATGCGTTCCCGTACTTTTATGAAACTTTGTTGCTCTCTGACAGATCGTTGCTCCCACTCTTGCAAAAATGACGGTGTTCTCTTCACATTTTTGTGCACAAAGTACAGGAATAAACTTTATATAATGTGTGTCCTATCGGGAATCTTTCAGGGAATTTCGTTTCCCACGAAACATTTAATTCCATCGACGAGTCTCCTGCGATCGTGAATCAATTTCCCTCGAACAAAAAATCGTATGCAATGACAGCAAAATTCCCTGAGAAAGTTTTTTACCGATACCAATAAATTCCGAGGAAAACTTTATTTCCAGGGAAATTTTCATTCACGATAACCCCAATGTGTACAACTTATCATTTTATTCTCATCACTGTATCCCTTTATTTATATTTTCCTACTTAATTTATTTATTGATTCATTATAAAATTCCCGTTGGTTAAGGAATGTAGACTTTAGAAATCGGGATAATGACAAAATGCCTAATTTGAGAATTCTAAATGGCTCATAAGGAGCCAACCTCAATGTCTTGCAAAAATATTTATACCATATATAACATGCATGCATACATCCTAAAATCAATTAAACATTCCTATTACATCAAACAAAGAACCTACCAATTCTACCAATTAATCAATCACATTTTTAGCACTTTCTTCTGTAGACAATTGGCATAACTTAACCAGAACCACCCACAAAAATATATGGTAGGTAAGTAGGCCTACCAATATTTCAAATTCGCCGCACATGTTTTAAATGAACTACCTACCCCAATATCCACCATTCAACATGCACAAATTTATGCAACATCATGCGCTGAACTTAACTTTTTTTCTCTCTTGTACATATGAACATACATTAGTGTGAGTGAGTTGGTCAGTTATCTTTAAAGTAAATTTTGTGCTCGGTTGGGTTCGCGATCGTGATAAAGAAAATATTTATTTAATAGTTAATTTTTAATATTCAACATTAAATTTATCAAATAAGTGTTTTTAAATGTGAGTAGTTCATTTTTCTTTTAAAAAAATGTAATCTTTTGTGAGTTAAAGTGTATTTTTTCAACAAAATAAAATTCAATTTGAATGGCGTGGTTGGTTCTCGTTCTGTCGCATTGCATCGCATCGTTAAGTAAAAGTGGCGGGACAGTTTAAAAATTATTGTTAAATTCAAATTTGAACAATTCATTCAGCCCTATCACAAATTCCATCGTAATAATTCCCCGCACTGAAAGTTACGCCCCGATCTACGACAAACAGGTTTCACAAAATCCGAGTGGAATATTCTTATGTTCGAAATCAGCGGTGTATCTCAAAATGAAAGGATAGATAGCAAAACCGTCACATTTTCAATTTCAATAAGCTTACACACATAATTATGTTTAAATTTAAAACAATCTTGTGGTCCAGGAATATTAAGGCAACATTTTCACACATTTTCATACATTTTCCCATAAATTTTCAATTTCTTCTTTTGCCAGTTTCTTACAGCCTTGGGCCATGTCGGCTTTCTCGCTCATTAGAGACTTTCATATTGAAATTGTTTTTTTTTTTCATTTAAAATCAAATATTATTCATAAAACCATAGAATTTGTAAAAATACTTACATTTTTCTGTAAAATAACTGTTAATGACGCATTATTTTCAGTGCCCGACACAAATGGTTTGTCGTAGAAAAAGTCTGTTTCATTTCATTCCATACGAATTCAGTGATACCAATTTCTACGAACTTCGAAAATCGTAAGCAAATTTTTTACCCCGAATCCACTACGATGGAATTTGTGATAGATTAATCGGGAAACGTAGCATATTTTCGATTACGATGGAATTTGTGATAGGGCTGATTATATTTATGTGCGGTGTATAGTGTTTGTAGTCAATTTATTGTTTTAAAAATTAATAGATCGAAAAGTGTTTTTTATTGATCTTTGCAATTTCAAGTAGAGTTTAAAAAGACGAATTCTAATATTTTTTTAAGTGTTTAAAAGTGCGAGGATATCTATTTTTGGTGGAAAAAATGATAGTAAAGCCATAAACATGGGGTAAGTTGTTTTTATTCTTGGAAAATTCTGTAAAATTGTAATTATCCCTAGCTATTTCATATTATTTTTTGATTTTCGTTTGATTATTTATTAGGTGTTACTTAAGTGCTTTAAAGACCACACAAATATTTTTTTACATAGATACATAACTGGATTTTATAAATTATAATTTTATATTTTTTTGAGTTTTAATAGTAAACTCCATTTTAAAACAATTTTCGAAGATGCGAGCGAAAACTTTACTCTGTTAACTTAAATTCGATTTTGCTAAAAAAAATGTACCTATGTTCTTTGGACACCAAATCTTTCACATCTGCTCACACGAGGGACTTCAGTTTGTTGATAGTTGGTTGAAATGAAAGTTTGTCCCGCTTATTTGTGCACAATTCACATGCTCTTATTTTTTTTACAGAATGGGGCTCTGATAGAGAGAGAGAGACAAAAGGTTCGTTCATTGAACTTTACCTAGGGTCGACCCAAGTTTTTTGACAACCTCAAGAGTTGTCAAAAAAACCTGGGTTTTTCGGTTCTCAAAAAACACCCGAGGTCCATTAAATTTATGTTGCAGAAAAGCAAGTTATGTCATTTAATAATGAAAACTTAAAATATGTCAAATTTAAGGTCTTAATACATTTTTTGTGCATAACATGCTCGTCCAAGTGTATTAGTAAATTCAGATTTGAAATTGCATATACACACATCAAGCATGAGTCTTCAATCTTTTATTTTTACATCCACAGTGTGGTGCGACGTTCTTCTATATAAAATAGACTTGTTCAACAAGTTGAACAAGCGCTCATCCAACGCAATGCACAAAATATATTTTCACCTCAACGGCAACCAACACCAAACAAAATTAAAAAAAAGTTGATCAACGAGTTGAACAAATAATGTGCAACACATTATCTTAAAAACGTTGCTCAAGGCATTAAAACAAAATTTTCAACGAGCAACTCGTACTCGAGAAATCCGCTGAGCAACGATCTCCAACCAGATTAAACTCGTTGGTTGAATGGAATTGAGGACATCGTACATAAGAGTTGAATGTGTTGAACTTAAAATTAGTGCATTGAACGCCTAGTGGCGAGCGGCACATTAAGAAAGTCGATTTTTATTATGGGTTCAAATGCGTGAAACAACCCGTTTCAGCTGATGCACCACCATGTGGTAAAACTAAGTTTGATCATGAACTTGGATATATTTGAAAACATTTGCTCGTCGACTCCTAGAGTGCCATTTGAAGCGTTTGAGTGCCACAGTGCCATTTAAAATAAAAAGTGCACGTGTCACTTTGGCAATGTTGATTCATACTCGTTGGTTTGTTTGTCTAGGTTTAAGTATAGGTGATTGTGTATAGTAATGGACGTTTTGTCCTGTCTACCAATTTTGTTGCTCGAGATTTTTGTGTATAATGTGTAATTTTCTTGCTTTTACTTGAATTCCTTGAAAATTGTTTGCTGATGAAGAGCATAAACATGCTCGAAACGTTGCACACTAAATAATAACATCTTCAATTTATTGACCTACAGCCCACAAAAAGTTACATATATCTTTAACGATAAAAGGTCACAAAAATTATATATAATTTTATAGTTAAAAAAAGGTAAAATTTGTTTCTATATATATTCGAATACAGTCTACTACAATGCACATGTCATGTTCATTTGACATTTCGTTCGCATGACTTTTTCTTTCTTTTTTTTAACTATGCGCGCACTCAAGGGGTTATGAATACCCTTAAAATGTTTATACACAGTGCGAGCGATTAGGAAAATGGGATAGGATTAGACAGGAGATACCGATGTACATTGGTTTTAAATGCCTGATTATCGCAATGGGAGGGAAAAATTCGGTCGGGAAAGCATTCCACATTCGTGTTGTGCGGCTAAAGAAAGAATCTCTATACTTGACAGTACGTCCGAAGTTGGGCTCAAAGGCAAACTGATGGGCTTTCCTAGAAGCGCGAGTGTTACGGTTGAATAGTTTAAGGGGAGGAATGCAACTGGCTATTTCACTAGAACACTGTTTATTATAATACCGATAAAATAATGAAAGGCATGAAACATTGCGGACGGTGCGAGAGAGGCTCAATTGTTTTAGTTATTGTTTCATCACCTAACATCTTTAAAGCTCTTTTTTGGATTCTGTCCAGGAGACTTAAGTGCGTTATGGGAGCACCTGCCCAAATATGACAATTGTATTCAAGCTTTGGACGAATGAAGGCTTTATAGATTACAGCCAGATCAAAAGGGGAGAAATATTTCTTGCATCGTCTCAGAAAACCCAAACATCTTGCAGCATTTTTGGCGACGTCGAATATGTGTTCATTCCACAAAAGGTGGTCAGTGATGCACATACCGAGAACTGAAAGTTGTTCGGTTTCCTCGATGCAAGCGCCGCTAATGGACAACGGCATTGGGGGAGGGTCCCGCTTTAACGACAGAAGACAGCATTGGGTTTTTGAAGCATTCAATTCTACGCGGTTTTTTATTCCCCATTGGACAATGCTGTCTAGATCAGAATTTAATGAGCTAATCATACGCTGCCGTTCAAGTTCCACATCCGAAGGACATGGATGAGAACCTAAAAACGAGTATGAAAAGCTGAGGGTACTGTCGTCAGCAAAACAGTATATTGGATTAGAATTTTCAGACAAGAGATCATTGATGAAAATGAGAGAGAGTCGGAGACAGAACGGAGCCCTGGGGCACACCTGCATTTATTTTATGAATATCAGACTTTTTTAATCATCACGAATGTAAGTTCATAGTCTGATTTTGAGGTTAGTCGCACGTGAACATATTATTCGTTGAAGTGTGGATGGTATGTGGAAAGCGAATAGAGTTTGACTGTTCGTGAATTTTGCTGTCATGTCATACGATTTTTTGTTCGAGGGAAATTAATTCCGTGGGAGATTCATGATTACAAGGAAAATTTTGAGGGAATAAAATAATCTGTTGGAAACGAAATTCTCTGGGAGATTCCTTATCTATACAACCCAAACGCAAAATAGTTGGCCTACTCATTAATTAACAAATTAACTCTTTGTATGTACCTATATTTTCTGATTCCAAGCAGTTGTTGTTTAATTTATTTTGTCAATGTAATAAATTACATTTAATAAGTAAATAAGGCCAAACAGAACTAAATTTGAGGAAACAAATATGGCTCCAGTTCGCATTCTCTTAAACAAAGATAGAGCATAATAGTTGAACTACTCTATCTGGGATGCAAATTAGTTGGACTATGACGATTTAAACAGATTTTCAGTTAAACGTTTTTAAAAAATGGCATGCACTTGTTTGTCATGCCCTTGTTGTTGTTTATTAATCTTTTGTTTTATGCAAGCCATCAACAGTTTAATGTCAACCATGGTGCGTGGCATTGTATTATCAGGAAACCTTAGGGAATCCATAATCAAAACCTTCGAAACGGGATTATCAATCTATTAAATAGCAAAAAAATTCAATTTACAGCGCTCATCAATTCGAAACATTACATCAATTCGAAACATTATCTCAAAGTTCAAAAATATTGGAAATGTGGAGATTGGTAAAAAACGGGATGCCCACCAATCACGAATCCTTGAGATTGCCAACTACGGCTGTAATGGCCTTCCAGCAGACCTGACCTTTCACCAATTGAAACTGTCTGGCATAAAATGAAGCGAAAAGAACCACGCCAGACTCTTCAAGACCTAAAAGCTAAAATCATAAAAATTTGGGAAACTTTTTTGTTACCGAAGAATGTCAAAAATTAGTTGACACAATGCCACGACACATAGAAGCAGTCATCAAGGCCAAAGGCAACGTAAGAACAGGTGAAATGAAAATATAGACCCGTAAGCCAACTATTTTGCACTTAAAAAAATGTATCAATGGTTATTGTATTTTGTAAGACTGCTCTACACCGTTATTTATTTGAAATCATTTTCTTTTTGTTACTTATTCCTTTTAAAAATAAATGTATCTTAAGAAAAATACCAAAATATTAAGTTTATTTAAGATGGAAATTAGGAATGAGCAGATTTTTGGATTTTATCATAGGTAGTTCAACTATTTTGCGTATGGGTAGTAGGGCCCATTATTTCCTCAATTTTTTTTTGTTTTGGCAATTAAATGAAAATTTTTGTATCTGAAAATTAATATGAATTATATTTCTACAATTTCGTTTAGAATTTGTGAAGAATTTAGGTTGGTAAATTTTTATTTTTTCGTTGGTCGTAGGTCGCTCCCATGGAATATTCATTTAAAAGGGATTTTTATATTGAAATGCAGATACTATTTTACAGAATTTTATGCTAGAATTACCATGAGGCGATTGACAAAATAATTATCAAAATTACTTCATATTTCACACAATTCTTTATTTAAATGAAATTTAATTTTTTTGTTTTAATTTAATTCTTTATATGTATAATATTTTTCCTAACTCCAAACGCATACAGACCTACGCACAATGCGTATGAAAGTTAAATACAAAATATATTATAATTTTTTAACAAAATTAAAATGATTAACAAATGAAAAATAAAATAAAAATATTAAAAATAAAAGTTAAAAAAAAATTGGAGTGACTATTGCAAGCTAAATTAACTTAATTCTTTGATTTGAATTCTCCGGAAACGGAAGCCACTGATATACATACATAGAGCTAGAAGAATATAATTTGAAGCCAATTTCTATAGGTGTTTTTTTTTAAATATAAATTATCCTAATATTGAGTTTATCTTATATTTGTAAAGAGATTGAGCACAGATTTATTTTCTTTTTGGCTACGTGCTTTACTAAATACATTCCAGAAACGAAGTGTTTCATCTCCAGCTCCTGTGACAATGGCTTCGCCGTCCGGACTTAATGCCAAATACAATACGCGGTATGAGTGTCCGGTGAGCTTCGCCACTTGCGTAAGTGAGGGGTATTTCCAAACCAAAATTTGGTTTTGAGAATAGCCATGCGTAGACACCAGTTCGGAGGAGTGTTTAGACCAGGCAAGATTGCATACTTGTGATCCTGTGTCTACACATTGCATAGGTTGGCCAGTAAGTGTGTTCCAAAAGCGTATGCAGCGATCGGCGGTACCGCCACCACTTGCCAATAGTCCATGGTGGTGCGGAGACCATGCGATTGCCTTTACTGCTGCCATGTGTTCGGTGTACGACTGAACCGGATTCAGAGAATGTTGATTCCACACATACAAACGATTATCATTGCCTCCACTAGCCAAATATTGATTGTCCGGAGACCATTTAAGACCGCATACTTCTTGCCTGTGACCAGCTAAATGCCGTTCAGATTGTTGCGCTGGTGTACGAGTATCGCGTTGGATTATCAAACGATCTCGAGAACCACTCGATAGGATATCACCATTCCAAGCTAGAGCACCAACTCGTGCAGAATGACCATTCAATTTGTTAATCTGCAATCAAATAGAATTATGTAATCAAAACATACATAGTTTGTAGACACAAATTAGAAAAAAAAAACGTCTTGGCTAAGATATTTTGATAATAATATCTGCAAATACTGTTATTTCACACTCTATTGCGTGAACTTAGTAAATTTGCTTAGAATAAACAAAGCTTCTATATTTTTTGTTTTAGCTTACCTGTTTACTGGCTCCTACATCCCACACAGTAACATAACCGTGATGTGTACCAACAGCTACCAAATTGCCTCGTTCGTTCCATGATACGGAGGTTACTGTATTCGCATCTGGGCTAAGGTCACATAATCGCGTAACCTAAAATAGTAAATACTTGTAAATTAACGTTTTATTTTTTTAATTTTAACTTTGGAAACTTACTTGACTTGTACACGCACTCCATAGGTATACACAACTGCCTAAACCAACAGCTAGTACATTTTGTGATGACCAGTCGACCAAATTCAAATAGAAGTCGTCTTGTAGTTCAGGGGCATCTAACACCTTTAAGTGAAAAAAAAAATTGATTTACTTAAAATAAACTGAACAAACACGTGAAGAATTTGATAGCTTTAATATTTCAAAAATTATTATTAACAGTTTTATACATGAAAAATTTAAATAGTTACATAAATACTTACTTTGAATGGAATCCTTGATATTTTTCTTGTTGCTTTCCTAGGAGACCTTAGAAGTTTTTGGCTTTTAGTACTGACTGGTGATAGGGAGTATGGACATTGTTCATTGAAGTCCTATAAACAAAAAGAAAAATAAATAAATTTGTTTTTAGTTCTTTGTAAGTGTGTTAAGTTTGGGAGCGTATATTAGGGTGGTTCTTATTTGCTTAACTGTTGGACTAATTTTATTTAAGTTTAGCCAAGAACAATATGGGCATTCAAAAAAATTCTTTAAAGATTTCAACCTGATAAATACACTACTAATGTGTTATCGCATCTAAAACTATTGTGTCAGCCAATTTCTCGTGCTCAAACTTATGAGTTACAGAAAATATTCCTAAGAGGACATTACGGGAAAGCCAACATGGACTTTCTAAATAATTTCTTCAGGATATTTAACTGGTCACTATGTTCGAAACTCGTGGTTTGATTGGAGTTGTAAAGAGGTTATATCATGTTGAGAGAGATGTTATAAAGCCAATCCTACTGAGGAAAAGCGGAATAAGTTCAAACAAGCTAGAAAGACCTGCAAAACTCATATTCAACGAACAAACAATCAAATTTTTACATGAGCAATAATTAAGAAACTCCTGTTATGAGCTCACAAGAAAAAGCAAATTTATTAGCAGCACAGTTTTCTACTAATTCTAAACCTAAAACTCCTCAAAGTGTTATGACTAATCCTGGTACTTAAGAACATTAACAGTTTTATGGAACGTATCTTCTTTCGTACTCGTATAATTGCTAGGGTTTCTAAAGATCTCGAAATTCACAAATTCGTTGCTAAGGTTCCTATAGATCTAGAAATTCACAAATTCGCTGGTCCAGATGGTTTCCTCCCTGGAGAAGTGTTCTTCAACGCTGGCAAAACCATTGCGTAGACTTTTCCATCTGTCCTCCTATACTCGTCTCTTTCCGAGTTGATTGAAAACAGCATTTTTCCAGCCTGTTCCTAAAAAAAGGCGAATCTTCTTCCCGTTCTTATAACTGGCCAATTACACTTACTTATGTCCCTTCTTTCTAAGGTCATGGAAACGCTGATTAATTATCAGCCTAAGCAAAATCTTGAAGAACGAAAGCTCCTTAATGACAGACAATAGGGCCACTGGAGATCTGATGGTATATCTCAACAAACAGTGCCACAAATCTTTATATCGTTTTGGAGAAAGTAAGGTTATTGCGCTTGATATTAAATCAGGAGCATTTGATAGAATTTGGTATCAAGGTCTCTTATCGAAAATGGGGGCATTTAGTATCGAAGCATCATTTCTTCGTAGGATTAGAAATTCCTTTCGGACCACTCAATACAAGTTGTATTGAAAAGTTTCAACAGTTTATAAAATAAATGCTGGAGTGCCGCAGGGCTCCGTTCTGTCTTCGAAACTGTTTCTCTTATTTATCAATGATCTCTTGTGTGAAACTTCTAATCGAATTTATTGTTGTTCTGATGACAGCTCAAACTCATCAAATTCTAATCTCGACAGCATTGTCCAATGGGGAACAAGAAAACGCGTAGAATTTAATGCTTCAAAAACTCAATGCTATCTCTTGTCGTCAAAGTCAACCCCCCACCCCCCCCTAATGCCGTTGTTCATGAGCGGCGCTTGCATTTTGGAAACAGATCAACTTTCAATTCTTGGTATCTGCATCATGGACCACCTTTTGTAAAATGACCACATATTCAATGTCGCCAAAAATAGTGACTTAAAAATTTCACTCAGGTTGTTTTGTTATATCAATATATCAACATAATTTAATAAATTCTTTTTTAAATTTTTATTTTAAATATTTTCCAATTTCTTTATTTTCACAAAAACCGAGGTGGCAATCTTTGACCGTCATTTAAAAATATTTCCCGAGAAGGGTGGCAACCATGAAACTACGCGGGCGAACAAATAAAAACAATAGATGGAACTTGTTTCCGTGTTTGTTTCGATATAAATAATCAAGCGGATAGAAATGACGGTGCTGGTGGCAATTTGTTTAAACATTTTTGCTGGCCAGCGTGCTGTTTGCTGTTGACGATGATAGTGGTGGTTTGATTTGTTTCATTCATTATGCACATTTCGATGCATGCAGCGTTGTCCTCAAAACATGCATGAGAAGACTCTCAGACATACCCAGTTCTAAAGTTCTATCAAAACAAAAATGACAGCTGTCAATATTTTTTTTTGTTGCTAAACGGTGGTGAAAAATTAACCAAACTTATTTTAAAGTATAAACAATAAACAACAACTGTTATTTCTTATTAATCATTAAGTTTTTCCCACATACTAATTCAAATTATAAATAAAACAAAAATTTTTTTGAAAGAACTAACTGTCAATATCAGCAATGTCAATATAAATATTTCGGATTTTTTTAAGCAAAACAGCCAATTTCGAAATAGATACCTGTTGTAACACTGAGCTGCATGCATATGAATTCAATTCAATCCAATTTGTTTATTTCTGATGGAAACATCTGTTTTAGTCTGTAGTTTTTTTTTTGTTGTAGGACGGACGACGACGGCATTTCATTGTTCTACATCCCAGTATTTATCGCACACTAAAATTTTATACATCCCAGCTAATTAATGTTTCATGAAAATTCCCAATTTCTCTTTACTTTCGTTTAAAACCATCTGTCATGTCGACACGTCCGTTATACTTGTGAAAGTAATAATGTAATGTCGAATTGCAAACAACCATTTCAAATCGGTTTCGGATCGATTTTTTTTGGTTGTAAGGAAGTTGCAAAAAATAGTGTACGTGTAAAATCTTTGAAATCTTGCTAATACTGCATTTACATCATGCAATTTGAGCTTGCGATATTTAAGCACGTTGATGTGTGTGGTAGCCAAAATTGTTCAGGTTGAAAAATTGCAGTTATCGCCCTTTCTTCTTTGTAAATTTTCGTTATGGTACGATTAAACTTTTCTAAATTAAGTGGAGTAAGGAGTGCGGATATATGCTTCAAGAAAGCTATACTACGTTTCCACCGACCACTAAACCGAGATTTAAGTATATTTAGCTAAATCTCCTACAAATCTTGAGGATTTACCATACAAATTTTAATCTTCTCAGATGAATATTTAAAATAAATAACATTTAAATCTTCAATCGAACTAACCTATTTCCATATCGAAATGAACACATTCATCGGGAAAGTGAATTTTCCTCTTCGGTTGACACAGATGAAGCTACCTGTCTCACTTCTACATCATAAGAGAAAATGAAACGATATATGCATTTTGAATAGTGCTGTCAAAATTAATCTACTTTTGGAGCGGTGGAAACACTTTTTGAGATTAGTAAATCTCAAGGAAATTAAACTTCGGTGGAAACGTAGTATTAACATCTATTAAACAGCGCAGTATTTAAAAGTATCTCTGCAAGCAAAAGAAATAGTCCAAAACGGAAACATGGATTAAAAATCGCAGTGGTGTAAAAGCGATTATAAAAACGAAAGATTTGTTTTGACAGCAGAAAATCGATTTTGTTTAGAAATAATTCGATTGTATTCAGAAATAAATCGAATGTTTGTTTTTTTGGAGTACGACACAAGCTTCTCTAACGTGAACACTCTATTGGAAATCAGCCTTATTTTCTTCATAAATATCAAATTAAAACTGACAGTTGCAGCCATTACCAATAATTTTCAATCATCTTCGGATAGAATGATCCATTTTGGGCCACCTTGTATATAACACTGCTTAAATCTATTTGAACTTTTAAGCCTAGAATTATGATGAAGCACGTTAGTGCTTTCGAATATCATTAGCCGCTATAAAAAAAACTTTCCAGTCTTCTTGTAAGCATCAAATTAAATTGCGTTAATGTTTACCACATACATATGTCGTTACCAACCATACCGTTGTAATGTATCTGATGATTGATATGATATTTACTGGATGCCAACCACATTCTCACACTATACATTATTATACATAAGATAATTCCCATGGAATTCAGCTATAAGAGAAGAGTACCTATAGAAAAATGTTTTTTTTTTTTTTTTCATTTGGAATAGGTATGCCGATATAATAAATCGCACCACAGAAGAAATCGTGAAGGTCCTAGAAATTACTTCTTTTAACCGATATAATCGCCAAACCATAATGGACGGCAATGGGCAATAAAAATTATCATAGAAAATGTATTTCGTGACAAAGCTGTACAATTTAAGATCGTATTTTATTATAGTTGAACACCATTTACCATTTATCTATTGCATACATACAATTTGTACAATTTAACATTATGTGTGTGCGTTTACGAACAACTTCTAACAACTTTAAATAAATTCGCCAAATTATTTATACTTGCTCTATAATGTTAGAAAGGTTATAAGTACATACTTGTCTTGCGACTCCACGCACTCAATCATTTATTACCAATTTAAAGATTCTTTAAGCTTTTGAAGATTCGTTTACTTAAAAGATTTTAATGAAAAGTTCAACCAAACAGGTAAACAAAAAAAAACAAATTGTATACATATTGAATGTCTAGATGAAAATTGGTGAAACTGTCGTAATTATATCACTTTCCCAGAAAAGAACAGCTTTGTTAGATGTTCTCTGATGCCAGAGTGCACACTGGTAAATGTCAGTGCAGTAAAAGCAGCTATAGAGAAAGTGACAACTGAATCCAATGTTGGTCTGTTTGTTTCCTGGTTCATTCGAATTTCCTTTATATGAAATTCGGTTTTTTTTCTGAATACAATTGAAGTATTTCTAAGCAAAATCGCTTTTATGCTTTCAAAACAGATCCCGTAAGTTATTAACAAGATTTTAGACTTTACACACACACTATTTTTTCCAAGTTCCTTACAAACAACAAAACAAAATCGATCTGATATCGATTTGAAATGGTTGTTTCGAATTCGACATTGCATTTCTAAAGTTATGAATTCTTACTACATGAATTTCTGCAGAAACCTTGTGTAACCAATGTCCAAAACACCAATCTGTCCATTTGTTTTGCCTTTTGTCTAACTGTATTGAAAGTTGAAAAAGGACAAGAATATTTTCAACAGACATAAAGCAAGCCAAGCTCCGGAATACACACAAATGTTGTAAATTTGTGTTTTTTTTACTTTAGGTTCGTTCTCTTGGGGTTGTAAAAATAAAACTGGGTTTTTCGGTTCTCAAAAAACACCCAAGAGCCATTAATTTTTATGTTGCATAAAAGCAAGTAACGTCATCTAATAAATATGCTTAATTTTTATCCATTAGTGCATTTGCTTTGGCCCTTTGCACAATCACGGGAATTCACAACAAAACAAAAGCTTCAGATTAGGGATGCGAGATGTTCATCTATGTTAACGAAACATCGATGTCAAAACAACAAAAATCGATGTTTCAATATCGATGTTGACGGAAGAATAAAGAAAAATTATTTAAAATCATCGATGTTTTCGATTCGATTATTATTAAAATCAATGATGAGTATTTTTCTCAATTTCGCTCATCCCTCCTTCATATCTCATGTGATTTTGACAGTTTATTAATTTACCTCAACTTGCCTCAGCTAAAAACCTAGATTTACTTCAGAGCGAGTTCAGGGCGATGCTAGGTTTAAAAAAACACAGAATTTGTTCACCAACCTTTAGGTTTTTCCTTTCAATGCAAGACACAATTTTCCAAACTCTTAGAAGTTTGACAATTGTTACCCATCTTACTACAAAAAAAGATATCAAACAGGTCTAGTTTTGACAAGCGGAATGCGTTCCAAAATAACTGATGAAATGGGCGTGTTTTATTGATATGATTTGATATTCAGGACAGATTTTTTTTTTTCGGAATGTGATTAACTGTGCGAAATTATAACTGCACATAACTGTATTGAAAGTTTAGGGTATGTTACAATTGCAAAATAAAAAAGTTCATGGTTGCACAAACTTGTTAGTCGAGAATCTGTAATTAGACTTCAGCTTGATCGTGATTGTTTGCCTATTCTCATTCATCAACATCAATAAATATGTATAAAACAATTTTTAGAATAACATACATTAAGATTGAAAAGTTTTTTAAACGATTTATTGAAATTACAGTGTGATTATTTACTATGTCATCTCAGTAGAATTTAATTAATGAATTGTCAAAATGACATTTTAAATTTATAATGTATGTTGTATATGCAAAATTATAAAGGTTGATGAACCTATTGATTTTGTTCGAGAATGATGCTATAGAATTCGGTGGACATGTCTTAACTGGTTTTAACGCCGGCCGCTTCATAATTTGCATACCTTATACAAGTGGAATTCGCATTCTTTAAATTTAACACATTTAGATATTTATTAGTTTCAATTGATAAACTCACACTATGTATTACCTTTAAAACAAACGTGTTTGGCGTGTTCGTTCGGGAAACCTTAACCATAAAGGTAAGTTGTAGGTAAGGTACAATTATGTTAAACATTCATCATAAAGCTACATTGGGGACCTATGTGTGGTTCGAACTTTTCAATTTATTCTTAATATAGTATTTAAATGTTGACTATAGGTAATCTGTTAATCAAACTTGACATAACGATGATAGAGAACACTAAAAAAAGTGGGTCCCGCAATTCCGTCTGTATGTCTGTACTACGATCTGCAGCCCAAATGGCTGAAGCCATTTTCTTCAAACTTGGTATTTAATCGTTTTAGATGATTGTCTAAAATAGAATTTGAAATCGTTTTTTTTTAGGTATAAAACTAACGGTACCTGCCATACAATTATTTCTACCATATTAATTATATCGAAAACGGCTCTAACGACTTTGGTAAAAAAATATGTGCACTACTATAGGTATTGTCTACATTTTGGTTAAATCTTTTTATACATATTTTGTTATTAATGGTACCTGCCATACAACATTTTTTTTGATTTTGCACTTTCTCATAAACGGCTCAGCGGATTTCGATCAAAATTTTAATATAGGAGATCCTTCGAATTCTAAATAATACTACATAACAAAATTTTCAAAAATAGTTTTTTTTTTAATTTTTGGAAAATTCAATACTTCGAAAACAGATGATGATTTTTTTTTGAAATTATGTTTTTAAATTTATAATAATAAATACTTCAAATTGCCATACCAATATATTTTTATGATTAAATTAAAGAATTTTTATTTATAAAAAATTAAGTAAAAAAAACTATATTTAGCCGTTTCTACTAAAAATCTTGTACATATGATGTGATCGAACATAAGAGCAAGTACATGCAATCCAGTCGTGCATTTTATTTCTCATTGTAGTAAATATAAAATAGAAGTATTTTAAGGTTAAGTGTGTTTTTGCCGATTTTTTAAAATTTAGTTTAAGCATTTCAAATCTGACTTTTAAAATTTTTAAAAGTTTCAAAGTACTTACCAACTCTTGTTTATTCATAAAATTTTTAAAGTTAATTTGACTATCACATTCTCGAAACTCTGTAGTTTATAGTATACGATTCTTTAAACACAATACTTCTCCACAGTGCATAATTATTACACTGTGATTACACTAATAGGTGACCTTGACACATTGATTTCCTGATATCGAGTTAAATACCCTCTTATGTACATAATATATCACAATGTGTTACTTCATTATATGAATCAGTTGCAATTCAAATAATTTTGTTTACATAATCAGATTGAGAATTGTTTTCTTTCCGATGATGATATGTTTTTGTCTTTATTCCATATAGGTATGTATTTATAAAATTTCTTCAAAAAACATATTTCATTAGATATTGTATATATGGATATACCACATCAAATTGAAACATTATACTTGTACATATGTCTCATCTGAATATGACGCATTAAACTATATCCCGTCCGGCGAACGTGTTTGACACTCCTCGCAAGTAAACATTTTTGCTTAAATATAGAACACAGCTTTGCAAAAAAAAAATTTTTATTAGTCTCGAAAAAGTATCAATTTTTTGTTAATGAAGTAATCAAACACAAAATAGTCTTTCTTATTGTAAGGGTTTGCCTTTAGGCATTAAATAAATGTATAGGCTGCAAGATTGATATTTATTCTTATGTATTTTTCTAATTTCCGAGTACTGCAACTAAGTTTTGGAAGTATACTCTCTTTTTGACCCTACGACATTGTAAATAGTACTATAAACAGAACTGTTATATACTGTTATATTACAATGTCTATAGTGACCTTTCAAAAAAGTTGGTAATAGTGACCATTAATATTAATAATACTAATTTTTGTTTAACTATTTATATGTCTGTAAGTCCTTAAGTCTTTTAAATGCAACCTGAATTGCACGACACAAGTTAGAAGGAAAGAAAGATAGGAAGGTTTTTTTTGTATAAATTTTAAAATGCCTTTGGAAAAATCAAGTTACAATTTGTCTAAATTTGTACATTTGCCGTCGAAATAAATTGATGACTGGCTGTTTTTGAAATGAAATAAAATGCACGACTAAATTATCAAACAAAAAATTTTTCTTTTCTAAAATCCAAAAAAAATATTTTCGAAAATTTTGGTATGCAGTATTATATATATTTTATAAATATTTTGATAGAATTCCGTCGAGCAGTTAATGAGAAAGTTCAATATCAAAAAAATGGTGTAAGGCTGGTACCGTTAATAACAAAATATGTAAAAAAATGTTAACCAAAATGTAGACTACCCCAATAGTACCTAGTGCACATATTTTTTTTTTATCAAAATCGTTACGAGCCGTTTTCGAGATAATTAAGATGGTAAAAAAAATGTATAGCAGATACCGTTAGTTTTGGGGCCTAAAAATCGATTCAAAAATCTATTTGAGATCATTACCTAAAAAAACGCGTAAATACCAAGTTTGAAGAAAATCGTCGTTTAGGCTGTAGATCGTTGAACAGACAGTTCGGTTTTCACGCCAAGTTTGTAAAAGTGATGACTTTTAAATTGGCGCAAAATGTCTGCTCGTTTTACGAAATTTTGAATTTTTTGGTGCCATTTGATTAGGCGATCAATTTAAATGGTTACACGCCACACTACTCGGAAATTGTTGTTTTAAAGTTCCCATCGCTGTCCGAATGATATTCTCGATCAAATGAGCAATACTCAGATGGACATATTTTTTATTGATACTACATTTTACATAATTATGTTGTTTTCTATTTGCCAATATGCATTTTAATCCGGGATTTTTTTTAAAATTATATGTGTGCGTATGTATACTGTTTGAGGTTTCAGAAAATTTACCTTTAGTTTGGTGTGTGCTTGCAAAGTGCGTGTTTTGTGGACGTTTAAATCCATTTAAACATCCGGCTCTGTGACTTTAATCCCGGATCAAAAATAAAAACGATTATTTTGGTTGAAAAGACAGCGAAACAGAGTCCGGAAAAACCCATGGGGGATAGATTTTTTGGTTGAAATGAAAAAGACATTATCCAAAAATAGTTAATTTTGGTGATTGCGAAAAAAAAAATCCAACTGAAATTCTATAATTTTATTGACATTTACATTGATTGATTTTCGATTAACTCCATTAACAATCGTACAATCGTGTTTCAGTCTTATTTCAATATTTGAACTCGGTTTAACTCCTACGAAGTTTGGTACAATCGAAATTTAGACTGTTCGATTTCGTGTTCTCTTTTGTGCTCGTTTTATAAATTCGAAATTTCGTGTACATTGAACTAAATTGTGAATTGTTAGATAAAGATTTCTCACAAATATATAAATTGTATTGTATCATTTTAAGCAATTGCTAACTATAATTGATATGCATCTTAGTTTAGTTTAAAAACATTAATTTAAGGTATTTTATACTGTTACCAATTTAATGTATCTTCCATGCAATTCTAAATTGAAATGATATACATTTAAAGTGAGGTTAGTACTAAAAAGGAAGTTCATCTCGTTTTCATACTTTTTGAACATACCCATCGATTTTAACCAAAAAATGGCTACCGAAGCAGCTTGAGATGTCACGAAACGTCAAACTTTATTTTTCCATTTATTTCTTCTGAGAAGACAAAAAATTAATACAGAAATTTGTCTAAAATTAAAATAAATCCAAATATAAGGAGCCTCCACAAGCAATCAATATTGACTACTTACATAACATATTTCTTGCACTCATTTATTTCAAGTGGAGGCTTAGGGTCAGGATTTCACATCTGTGAAATGACGATACAAAAAATCGCTTGTAAAATTTTTGACATAACCAACTTTCCTGAAATATTCTTCTTTTTCTCAACTGGCCAAATGAAATACCAATCGTAAAAGCTATTTTCGAGAGAAAAAAATGAGCTTTAAGGTTTTATTCTAGTAAATAAAATAGCTCGTTAGAAATTTGAAGCAAATTAGTCAAACGGTCAAAACACAGAAATATAACAAAAAAATAATCTCATAATTTTTTGAGTCAAAACCAATATCTGTTTGTCTAATGTGACTGTAACAGAAACTTAGTCAGAGAGCATCCCTAAGCTATTGCGATCTTATAATGAAGATGGGTATATGTTCTTCTCTGCGGATTTAATTCCAGTTTCCATTTAGTATACTACAATTAAATTAGCATTGATTTTTAATGGCAAAGTGACCTTTAAAGCCCTTAAAGTTGACCTATAAAGCCGCTTAAAATTTTATATCTAATTTAAAGCTTACAAAAAGTCTGTGAGCTAAATTACTTTTAAATACTTGTAATGGAGTTAATGTGTGAAAATTTAACTGACATGAGGTGACCCCTTTGAAAGTTTAACCAAAACAAAAACTTATTCAAATGCCCGCAATTAAAATGTTTGCATAGGCATACAAAAATAAATTTAAACAATTAATCTTAGTTGGTATACTCATACACCAATACTCAAGCTCTAGCCACGTTTAGCTAATTCCGGTTCTGTTTCGTGCCTTTCTATATAAAAGGTAAATCGTTTCCTCGTGTCTTCTCACTTTTCTCGCACTCACTGACATTAAAGTGTATATTATATCTAAAAGACGAATTCCAAGTCGTTTTGCTGCCAATTGAGCAAAATTAAATGTTACAAAATAAATCATGGAAGGTTGAAGAAAAGCCAAGTGAAAAAGAAATGAAATAATAAGTAGGCAGGCAAGCATCACACAAAAATAAAAAAAAAATAAAAGGTTTATCTCTCTAGTTAAGATACGATTAAAGCGAACATTGTTGGTTGGCAGTATAGTTCGTTAACCTTTTAATTATATCATAAAAGGGCAGAAAACTTTAAGTACCTCTTCTTGCTACCTATACCAGCATTAGCGCATTACCGTCTATTTAATTCAATAGCATAGTTTTATGCCATAATTTTAAATTTCAACCACATATATTGTATCTGTACACTGTACAGTACATACATAGCTTAGAGTCAGATGGAAGATGAAAAATTATTGCAAGAATTTGCAAAAAGATTGTTAATCTCTCATCACGATCAGAAGTTGATTCACGTTAAATTCTGGAACACGAAACAATTTTTTATTTTTGCAAATTGAGAGACAGTTGTGTATTGTGACAATTTTGACAATTTAAGGTTATTATTTGCAATTAATCAGAGCAGATTGCTAATAGCGTAATCAATTATATAAAAGACCTTTGAAATACCGTATTCTCTTAGTTTAACTATGAAGTAAAAATAATTGTAACGAAATGATTTGAATTTTAAAATTTCCAAAAAAGTGCGAAATGTATCATAGGCTTATTTATTGCACTGCGTAATTTATTTGTATTCATTGTAAGTATCAATCAATATCTGAAGGCTTAATGCCAAACGGTCGCACGTACATATATAAACGTTATGGTTCCTAGATTTGTTTGGATTAAAACCTAGTTTACATATCTAACATATTGCAATGAATAATTATAAAGACTTATTGAATTTTCAGACTTGACATGATGGTGAGAGTTAATTCTTCTATTAAGGTCTATGCATTTCTTAATATGACATTCATATTTATTTCTCACAATACACGCTATTACAATTCATAGCTAAAATATGGCCATTCTGTAAAATCCTCTTCAAAAAAAATCACCTCATCCTAAAAAAAATAAAATGCACGACTATTTGCTCTTTTACTCGATCACATTGTAAGCACATGATTCTTAGTAGAAAAGGCTAAATATATTTTTTAAGGCGTTAAGTTTTCATATATAAAATGTCTTAAATTTTTTTCTAAAAAAATTTTGTATGACAATTTTGGGTATTTAATAGATAATAACTTAAAAACATAATTAAGAAAAATAAAATCTTTCCTCCGTTTTCAAAATATTAAATTTTCAGACTGATTTTTTTTGAAAAAAATTGCAAAAAAATATATTTAGAAAATTTTGGTATGCAGATCACCTTCGGTATAAAAATTGAAATCCGTTCGTGCGATATTGGAAAATCGAAAAAAACGCTTATGTGAAAGTAGGTATCGTTAATAATATTTCAATTAAAAATACAGAATATAGAACTACAGACAGGCGGATTTAAGGGACCCACTTTTTTTGTGTTGTCTATCATCGCAATGTCAAGTTTGATTAAAATCTCTATCGCAATTTAAAATTAGGTCCCGTCTATCAGTCATGAACGACACTTCAAGGGCCTTTTTCCACAAATTCGTGACACTTGTCACTTGAAATTTTCCTTTTATTAACCAATTAACAGGTGACATAATTATTGTGAACGAAAAATTTGTGAAATTTTGAGCCATGAAATCAAAGTAAATAAATAACAGAACAGGCAAAATGCCTGAATGCTGAAATTGTATTTCATACACTGAGCTGATCCACTTCTAAGCATGTCTAAGGTACACAGAAGTTGGTTCTTAGCATCAAGGCCGATATTTCTTTTTTTACAATGTTGTAAATGTTCCCAAATTTTTGAAAAAAATATCTTCGCTCCTGTTTTCAGAACAGGAATATTTTCTTAAATTGAAGGCATAATGCATACAAAAAATTTATTGTTTTACAGTGCTCTTCATTATTTCCACTTGACATAATATTTAACATTTTAAACCTAACTCATTAAAAAATATCTTAGACTTAGTTTTGTTAAGTAATGATTATTTGAACTCTAGTGTCTCAGTAGTTCCGTTTTCACTTTTAAATGAATCTATTCACCATAAAGAATTATTTATCGAAATTGAACTGTACATTTTTTGTAGTAATGAATCTGACCAATGTTTACAATGTTTTAATTTTAAAAGGGCAAATTTCATTGAGCTTAACAAATTTTCTCTTACTTTCAACTGGTCTAACGAATTTTTAAATCTTAACCTTGAACAAAGGTACATGCGAAGAGACTGGTTATCCCAAAACCATGTCGTTTAGGAACACCGAAACTTCGAACATTACCTATACACTGGACTTATTCGCCGATTTTTTCTAATCCGTTTACTCGATACCCGGTGACGATAATTTTACATGTATGCCCAATATACTTTCGGAAAGAAACTTTCTTAATGAGTGGAAAGCCTCTTATCTTGTGCTTATTCATAAATCTGGGTCTAAGAATCTAATAAAAATTACAGAGGTATTTCCAAACTCCCAGCAATCCCTAAGTTGTTTGAGAGTGTTGTGAAAGCCAAATTAGAATTCTTAACTAGGGAATCTATATCCGAACTGCAGCATGGTTTTGTGTCAGGGCGCTCTACCACAACAAACATGACTCTATTTTCAGCTTATGTCACAAAATCCATTGAAAAAAAGAGTCAAGCAGATGCAATTTACACTGATTTTAGTAAGGCTTTTGACTCTGTAAACCACTCCATTCTATTGCGTAAACTAGAACAATTTGGATTCCACTCTTCATTTTTGAATTGGATATCATCATACCTCATTGGTAGGTCTCGAAAAGTTATTATAAATAATTCTTCTTCGAGATCTATTGAATGTAGTTCGGGTGAACCTCAGGGTAGCCATTTGGGCCCCCTTCTTTTTAATATTTTTATTAATGATTGTTATCTCTTTATACAGCTCTCGTAAGATCTATACTTGAATATACAGACGTTATATGGGATCCGATTTTTAAGAGTTCCTCTCTCCGTATTGAGAAAGTCCAGAGAAGTTTTACAAGATTTATATTTTATAAAATGAAATGGAGTTTTATTCCGGATTATAAAGCAAGATGTTTATTCCTTGGAATTAAATCTCTTGAATCTAGACGAACTATTCATGGTATATTGCTTGTGAGGCATATTTTATGTTATCATATAAGATGCCCTGCCTTACTTTTTATTTGAGTTTGGAGCAATTACACAGAACAAGCTTTGGTAGTAGTAAACCAGTGTGTAGATCAATTATTTCAATGCAGTTTGCCAATTTAATGAACTAAGCAGCTCCAGAGAATTGTTTAAAGCTAATCTAGTCCTGATATATACTTTTTAATTATATTTATATATATACGTATGTATGTACATTATGGAAATATATGTAAATATTTTAAGATATTTTTATTTCACAATTTGTTAGCCGTAAACGCTTGTAGATCAATAAATAAATAAACATAAACTGACCCTGACTGTCTTATTTGTAAATTTCATACTAACAAAATCGTATATTGTATATTTTTCCTGTCTCATACAAAAATTGTCAATACAAATTTATCACTGTTCTCGAAAAATTTCATATAGTTAATTGCTATTACTTTCTATTTTCATTATCTTACCACTTGACAACTGTTAAACATTTTCCGACAATTTTACATAATTGCCATATTTGACCAGTTAAAAAAACTGACATTATAAATGTCTATCTGTCGAAAACACCAAAATGTTTTTTCTCAGCATTTAACAGCAGAACTGATCAACTTAGATCTATTTTTTTAATATCCTATTATTTATGGGGCAGACATTTGAAAATTGTCAAGTTTTCCCTTTACAATTGTCACCTGTCAGTTGTCGCACTTGTCAATGTGCTTAATCATAATTGCAGGTTGATGGGAACATTTTGGAATAATTAGCTATCAGAGAACAAATGTATAGACCATCTGACTGCAAACTTCATTTGGTTGTTGGGAGTTTTGAGTTTGAGATTTTTGACAGTTTTCAGCTAACCTACTGATTCGTTCACAAATATACTCAGATAGTTTGGTATTCGAGATAGTATATCTAATAAGTGAGTAAACGGCTCCATTGACTTATAAACTAATTCGATATCTGTCTTCAACATAAATGTCAAATTAAAATGACATTTGACGCCATTTGCAAAAAGTTATGTCATAATCGTATTATTGTATTACTTTTGTCCCACCTTGTATATGTATCTTTTTTTCGATGATACAAGTTTTTACATTAAACATCCAAAAAAAACAGGTGTCTGTTATTTTTTGTTAGACGATTAGAATTTAGATTTGAAAGAGAATGTCAAACAAAGCTTTCA
Organism: Philhelius pedissequus; assembly: GCA_910595825.1. NCBI lineage: Eukaryota > Metazoa > Arthropoda > Insecta > Diptera > Syrphidae > Philhelius > Philhelius pedissequus. The sequence continues at coordinate 241,904,119 of OU343161.1, read as the reverse complement.
TCTAGACAACAAATCTACAAGCACAATCTAACCATTCACAAAAGTACCTTAAACAAAAAAAAAATATTAAAAAAATTCAAGACGGCCGGCATTTTTATGATCAACAGACAAACATATATACAATGGCTTGGATCATAAAGAATAGACTGGAGAAGCGAGAGGCCTTTAAACCCTACTTGTCTTTAAAAAAAAGTTGGTGTGTTTTTCTATTTTTTTTTTCTATAAAAAAAAACAAAGTTTATAATTTATTTTGTATTTACTTTCGGTGTATGGCTGTCAAAAATTAATTTATATATTTGAGCCTCAGGCAAAGCTTTTAAGAAAATGAATAGACACAAATCGATCATCACCCCTATAGGCAATCTGAATGTGAAAAAATAATTGTAGGCTTTCGACTTATTAGCAACGTATGATTGAAACCTGTTTATAGAAATAGAAACAAATTCAACGATTAAGGTCTTGTATTTTTTTTTTTTTTTTTGGAATCGAAGCAGACAATCAAAATTTTACAGTAAAAACTCTGTTATTAGGAATTGTGTTAATAATCGAATCAAAAAAGTTTAGGTTAGGTTGGAGTTAAATGCAAGTCGAGTGAAATATGAACGGTAAATGATGGTGTCGCCGGAACGCTACACCTATTTTATTATGGCCAATATGAGTTTAATGAATCTATCTGCAGGGCTATTCGATCTTTCAATAATTTGAATGATTTGTACTAAGGGATTGCTTCAAAACCATTGTATTTAATTCACATTCTTTTAATTGAAGCAAATTGTTATTGTTATAAATTTAACTAATTTTAAAAATAAACGTTCTTCTTTGTACTTAATTTTATTTTTAACTAATAGTAATGTGTCTGTTAAGCTAAGCTTGTAGATGAATAAATAATTAAATAAATGGTGATTTTTCATTAATTTAAAAAATGAACCCGATAAATGAAAAAAAAAGTTTGAGTTCTTGACTCACGGTAACAGATGTGTAAACACAATGTAAATAGTTAGTACGCAACATTCCCATTGTAAACAGGGTCTTAAATTCGACCTTCCGTGTGGTAACGTGCTATATGCAATGTGAAACCTTAACGGCTTAAATGGAACGTAACGTATACGTTAAAGCCGTTTAAGACTGAATATTTTGGTTAACCCCACTGAAGGCATAGATGTTTACAGATACAAAATCACGCTTGATAAAAACACTAAAAACTACATAACAGATTGGATTTTTTTTTTGATTTTACAACGAAATAGAGAATTATAGCAAATTGACAAATTCAAGCGTGTAATCTTCTGTAGAGTGATCAGAAGTGATCGGTTTATTACATACCTTGATGTATTAGACATTTGAAAGAAAAGCATTTCTCTCTAACCTCAACCTCTCAGCGTGTATTCAAGCGATGACATTCTGTCCATTCGCTCCACTCTGCATTATACAATACATTGACATCAATCAATTGAAACGGAGTGTATTATTCTTACTGTGACATCAAGTGTCGGTTTCAAGTGTTTTTTTCTTCTGTGTACATAAATTCTCGATACATTCCCCGCTGTCAAATAATTTCTCGAAACTAGAATGACAATCGAAATGGGTGTTTGCTGTCGGAAGCTCACATGTCATTCATTGAAAGCACATACATACATTCATACAACATAGGTACTCGAACCTATTCCAAATGAAATTATCTTTTAGATAAAATATGTAGTTGACTTCAAAATAATGTCTGCTTACCCATTTTTTTTTCTTCTCTTCTTCGTTAAATTTGTATTCAATAATAAGAGTTGAAAATATTAAACCAAAAATAATTTAATTTATTCATGACACATACGCCATCTAGGCACCTCAACAAAAAGTCCAAGATTAAAATACATAATGTGAAAAAGGCTTAAGATTAGAATAAGAATACCTTATACAACAGTTGACTCGAAAACCAGCCTATAGGCACTCTGTTGCGATTGCCAATTTGAGATTTCTTCAATTTGCAATTTTTTTTATTGACTTTTTTTTTTTAAGTTCATACAGGTTCTTGAATGCTCAGTCATTAAAAATTGCTTATAAAGGAAAAACCAAGATATTCACCATATACAAGATTGACTTTTACAGGTAGCGTATATTTTCTTAATAGAAACTTGCAAATATGTATACATTTTCCCAAAGACAAGTTCCCATGGCCCACATGTAGAATTCAAGCTTGCGAAAAACTGTCTGGTGGAGGCACACTATACGTATTCTTCTAAAAAAACGTCAAAGGGTTAGTGTTTTCTTGGCACGTTATATTACACCTCCGATTCTAACTATATATTGAATATTTTATAGGCAAGCCATACATCAGAAATATATATGTAGTGTAGGTATCTATATTATGTTTGTCATACACGTGACACCAAAATTATCAGACCTAATGAATAATTTTCACGTCTTGCGCACAAGTGTGTCTGTCTCCGTTATGAATACTTAATAGCATGTATATTTGATTAATGACCACACATAGTAAATAACGATAGATGGTTAATCAGCAAATTTCTTCCGGGCAATAAACCTTACAAATATTTTTAGCCCTAAGTAATCAGCTGATAATCTTGCAGATAATTGAAAAAAATTGCATAAATTTTTTTTGACTAATTTCTGATTTCAAATTTTTTGTAGAAGCCCTATCCCTATTAAATGGGTGTGAAAACATTGTAAGAAGTATATTTAATCCATCTGATAATATACATACTTCTGTTTTCAGTCGATCCGTTTTTAGATGTAGTTTTTGGACGAGACTAGAAAAATTGCAATGTATAACAGTTATAACAGTTAAAAAAAAAACCCTTCCGGGCCGAATAACCTACTTTTCCGTTACACTGTCACACTCTTGGCATGTTCCGATTCACGTCCGTATTTTTTGTAGGTGATCATTAATAACCAATAAGCCTTTTTCTATTTAATAACTGAAAAGACCATTAAAAAAGTCAAGTACGATCTGATCAGAATTTAATCAAACAGTTCAACTGTCATTTGATGACATAACAAAACTGTCAATCTACTTTTTTACTCCATCTATTGGGTATTTTTATTCTAAGGTCACAAAACGCACTCCGATCTAGTTCTGGTTGTAAAAAGGAACATAATTTAAACACTCTGATATGTCTCAAATTTAAATGAAACAGATCTGTTTTTGACAGCTCAGTTACATATCTGATGTGAGCAAAAAAAAAAAAAAAGATAAAAGTGCCAAAAAATCATTTCCATTCGGATTCGCAAAGAAATTGTAGGTCTCCTCCACTCTTGTCAAATTGCAACACTCAAACAGAACCAGTTATGCCTTAAGGGGTAGCAGGTACTATGTAAGTTATTGCTGAGCTTGTAAAGAACTGATTGTAAAAGATTTCGAATTATATCATCGCAGCTTAGCCAACGACTTTGAACGGTTTTGAAGTTAATTTAATTAAGATCTGATTACCAACCAGACTCCCTGTGGGTACCCTTTATGTCATATAATACAGGTGTGTTCAAGAAAAAAATAAACTGTCAAATTTTCTTCCCGCACACTAAATTTTCTCAGTTTTTCATAGAAGAGAGCGCTAAAATGGAGTAAATTATTTATCCAGACTGCGAGTTTTAAGCCAAACAAATCCATTTGATAAGTGGATGAACTGTCAAATAATAAAAAATATAACAATTTGTGCAATTAATTAATATTTGAGATATTTAATTATTCATCCTAAAAGTAATTAGTAAACTTTTTTTTGACGTTTGAAAAATGTTTAAATTTTGTGTTTAGTGCGTTTCTGTACATTTGTGACAGTTTATATCTCTGAGAGATTTTTACCCCACTCTTGAAATGTGTGCTCATTGTACAACAATTGAACGAACACGTCTTATTTTTGTTTTTATTTTAACTATATGCCTGTAAGACCTAAAGTCTTTTAAATGCAACCTGAATTGCACTGCACTAGTTTGGCAGAGTGGATTTGAGAACCAGGTATTGACTGTCTCATTTAAAACCATAGGGGGCATCCAATTAAAATTGGAGGTATAGAAAAGAATGCGCCTAGCGTGGGGATCGAACCCACACGTCTAAGTTAGCAATCAAGCACTTTATCCACTGCGCCATTACCACCCACTGTTGTACTGTTTGAAAAAATACCACTTTTCACTTTTGCCTTGATGACAGTGACAGATAAGACAGATAAGTTCTGGTAAAAAGACATGAGGGCATGCGGAATATAATATAAAATCTGTGTTCCCGGACTTTGTGCACAAACATGGCACAAAATCTTACAGTTTTCAAGGTGGAGATGGAGATGAGAAACTACCATAATTTTGTACGGGAACAGGTCTTGAAAATTATTCGTAGAAATTCGTAGATTTTCGCAATTTTATGAAATATGGGAACACGCCTAATTATGTATTTCAAAACTTAGGCATTTATTTTTTATACAATCTAGTCATATCAGAAAATGATATTATAATAAGTGATATTATTTTCAATGCGGAATATCTAATGACAACAAAATATTATGAATCGTCTCATATACTCAATATATCAACCAATCCTTAATCCTGAAATTTGATGTTAATAACCACAATCAAGGCTAAAAAAAAACAAACAAAAAAAAACATTTCAAAACCTAACATCGCCACTAACAAAAATACACGATTGGTTTTCTTCTCACAATTTATTGGATTGGTTAGGTATTTAAGAAGTATCTATATAATAAATCTCTAAATTCCACGAGAGTGCATATGGGGGCAAGAGTTATAAATATTTAATTATATACCTTCTTCCTACCTACACAAATATACGCTAGCAAACTATATATATATTATCAATTTATCTTAAAACATAAATAAAAAAAAAATGTTGTTTGTCTTTGTATATAAATATAGTGCTTACCTGTTTCGTTGGTGACTGATATTTAAAAAGATTTTTTTTTGCACTCGGAAGATAGTTATTTTCATTTCGCTCATCACTGACGGCTTTAACATCTTCAATAGCAGTTCCAAGTAGCTCATTTTTAAGAAGGCAAGAATATGCTAAACTATCGCGGGCTGATTCACCACAGTCACGCTGCTTTTTACTAGTCTGTGGTGAGTTTTCATTTGATTTACTAATTGAGGCGAAATTTGTTTGCCAGTTATTATTTGCTCTGGAATTAAACAAAAAAAAAATTTATAAAGGATTTATTATTATTTTTTTTAATCTAGTTTATGTATTTACATAGCCCTATTAAAAAATCGCTTAGTCTACCTTTAACCCATGGACTTACAAAACCATGGAATAAAAGTTAGACCATGGAATAAAATGTCCTATAATAAAATGCACGATTGGATCGCACGAACTTGCTCTTATGTTCGATCACATCGCATGCAAAAGATTTCTATTTAAAATCTAGATATATTTTCAAAGTCGGTTTTTACTTAATTTTGTATATATAGAAAATTTCTTTAATTTTTTTCTTAAAAGAATTGGTATGAAAATCTTAAATATTTAATAATATAAACTTAAAAACAAAAGATTAAATCAACTTAATCAAAGAAAAAATCATTAAAAATTCTGAAATAAATACTTAAGCTAATTTGAGCTCAAAAAAAGTACGCCATATTATTTCTTGGATAAATTTGAATTTATGAGAAAAAAAATTTTAAAATATGGGGAGCGGTTTTGAAAAAAAAGTTTTTTTTTTTTTAAAACATTTTTCCAATAAAAATTCAAAAACGCCAATTCAAAGGTATTGACCAAATACATATAAACTATAATTTTTGAAAAAAAAAATTAATTGAGCAGTTTTCAGAATATAATTTTTTTTAAATTAAAAAAAAAATGCTGTTAAAATACAAAAAAAATATTAATTAAAAATATTGGTACGCAGTATAAATTGGGTAACCTAAACCAATATATGTGTGAAATTTCGAAAAAAATCGGTTGAGCCATTTATGAGTGGAAAGCAAAAAAAAAAACGGTCCTATGGACCGTTTTAAGACATTTTTTAAATTTTTTTTTCAACCATATAATCGGTCGTACCTAAAAAGCTGCACTGATTTAAAAAAAAAATCAAAATCATTAGAGCCGTTTTCAAGAAAAATAGGGTTAAAAAACGGTTATATTGCAGGTACCGTTATTTTTTGAGCTAAAAAAAGAACAATGCCTAAAATCTATATACCAAGTTTGAAGCAAACCGGCCTACCCGTTTGGGATGTAGGTGTCTATACATACATACAGACAGATTCCAAGACTGACAGACATACAGATTCATCTTCGCTATCATCTTAATGTCGTGATTGATTATCTTTTTTTTTTTTTATAATCTACACGAGCTCAAGGGATTATGAATACCCTTTAAATGTTTCAACACAGCGCGGACGTGAGGGTGAGGTTAAGGAAGAGAAAGAATGATTGGAAAGATGAAAGATGTGTGGCGCGATATTCGGAGACTGTAGGTGGTTATTGTTTATTGGAGATTTTATCTCCAGGGATGGCGGCTGAACTCATGCGGAGAAATTTCCGTGTCTTATTTATCTATGTCCCTTATAATTCGCATTCATTTTTTTATTCTTTGTCATATTTAATCGGTATACTAGTTTTACTCAATCACATGTTCTTAGTTCTATGCCTAAACAGCATGTAATGAGTAAACCAGCAACTCATTGTATGACATTTATTTTTAGAATTGGTTTTTAATGGAAAAATAAGAAGACATAGACTACGGCAGGGATCGAACCTGTGACCATGAGGTTGACAGGCGAACACACAACGGCCACGGCCATCACCAAAACTTTTTTTTTCGACGAATGCATAACTTGCCTTGTAGTACCTATAATCGCAAGTAAAAAATCGAACAAAATCGACTACAATAAGTATCAACTCACGAGTATCTCCTTTTATTCTATGTCCCTGTAAATTTTATTCTTAGTCCTTCACTAGACCACCGTCTTCGATAGTCTAGCGAAGGACTAAATTGATAAACTTCAAATAGCAGAAATTCTGTTTTATTAATAGCATTTCGTACTTAGTCCACTGAATAAGTCCAAAACCTTCCCTAGTCCATGCTTATTAATTTGGGTGATAGTGTCCTTAAGAGATTTAAATGAGGTATTAAAAAAGTAGTAGTTTTAAGGCTTGTTCGGCAATGGCAAGCTTAAGTTCTTATTAGTGTATTTGACACATAGTAAATATTGGCACAGGCTCAAAAGCCCACAAGTGAAAAAGCATTAAATTGTGGACTTATAACATTTTTAGGTGATTACATGTGATCTTGTGCCAATATTTACATACTAATTAGAACTGTATTCAGATCTTGTGAAACAAGTCCCTACAATCTATTCAAATATATAGAAATATGCAATACTATTTTTCAACTTTTAAGCCAAAGTGTCCTAATTTTCCTCCAAAGCTGTTAAATTAATCTTTATGACTCAATTTTTTAAAAGTAGGAGCGGAGAGAAGTGTCGGTAAAGGAGACAAATTGGCATGTTCTTATTTCAACGTTTCGCTGGAAACTAATGGCGTTCTTATTTGGCAATCCGAAAACTCTCTTCGATCCTGAATTCCAACTGAGCACTTTTTTTTTATTCTGACGATTCCGAGTTTTAGTGTGATTGACATGTATGTCCATAAGGATTCCGGATTGCCAAATAAAAAGGACTGTAATTCACAGTGATGTCCATATTTTCTTTAATTATGAGGTGGCTATAGTTAAAACATGCAGGTGGCGCTGTTGTCAACAAGTTCCAGATTTCTTATTATATTTCGGAAACATTTTTTAAAACCTCAGTTTAATATTAAGAAATCTTCATAGTAAATATATCCGCCCACAGACACACCCACTTTGAAAAAAAATCATGTAGCCACAAAATTGGAAAACTTTATTCTGATCTGAGACAATTTTAAAGATGTATATTGGCCCTATCGGTAATTTCGTTTTCCACGGAATATTTTATTCCTTTGATATTTTTCCTGTGATCGTAAGTCTCCCACGGAATAAATTTCCCTCAAACAAAAAAAAAATCCTATGAAATGATAGCAAATCTCTCTGGGAAAGTTCGTTACCGATAGCCAATAAATTCCGAGGGAAACTTTTGAGTATCATTTACGATTCATCGTTAGAATGAGAGAAACATTTTGAAGGTAATTTTTATTCACGATAACGTCTATTATGTTCTTTTCAACAATTTGTTTGCATCCCGACAACAAATGCCAATTTTTAATACTTTAAGGTTTATTCACATGGGAGCGACCAACGACCAACTAATATACTCCATTTAAAACGATTTACAAAATTAAGTTCTTCACAAATTCTAAACAATATTGTAGAAATATGGACGTCGCGAATTGCATCTGATTGTTACGAACAGTCAAACTCTTTTGGCGTTCCACATACCATCCACACTTTAACGAGTAATTTGTTCGCTCGCGTCTAACCTCAAAATCAGACTTTCAACTTATATTCATGACGAATAGAATTAAAGCCATGTGAACGAAATGTCAAATTGGACGAATATTCGTTAATTCGTTGGTAGTTCGTCGCTCTCATGTGCATAGTACTTTAAGAATCGTCAAACTCTATACGCGTTCTACATACCATCCACATTTCAACGATTAAATTGTTTGCACGCGACTAATGAGAAATAATCAAATAAGTCAGTCATTCGCGACGAATAAACAAATCATTAGAACAAAATGTCAAAACGGACGAATATTTGTTGGTCTTTATGTGAATAGGCCTTAAATGATACCTATAAAAAAATTCTGGCCAGTATGCAAATTTGACAGTTTTTTTTTATTTTCAAAAGTTATATATTTTAAGGAACAACACCTGGGCAACGGTTAATTTTGCCCCAAATTATGTACTTTTTTTTGGAAAGGTTATATGCATTTTGTGTCTTTGATAAATTATGTTTCTATGCCACTAGTTATAATTTGTCTTCAATTTTATGGTGTCATCATGATTTGATTATTATTCATAATTTTATTTTATTTGTGCTAAGCATAAAAATTCAATTCACATGCAAGGTAAAGCATTTGCGGATTTAATAACATCAAACAAAATGTATTTGCAAAAATTAAAAAAAAAAAAAGAAAACGAAAAAACAATGCATCACGATTCGCCTTGTTTGCCTCGTGCTTCGTCATTTGCAATTTACTTTATCTTTATTGCTGGTTCCTGCAATTTTTATTATTTTTTTTTTTTATATTTTCAAGTCGCTTATACTTATCTAATATTTTTTTGATTAAATTGCGAGGAAATTATTTATGTGTTTTGTACTTTTTTTTTTTGCTTTCTGTGTGTGGCGGTTGGTGGATCATTTTAATGCAATTAACGTTTGGAAGTCCAAAAGTAGAAGGTGAGTTCGATGACTTTAGACGACAACAACGGAAAAAGTTAGATTAACTATTCGAATTTATTATTTTTATTTTTTTTTTTTTTTTGATATGACACCATTATGCATTCATATGTTGATGTTTACAAAATATGTTTAATTGCAAAAAAAAAAACGAGGACAAATCAAATGTGTTTTCTAAGAGTGAGGTTAAGAAACACTGACCCTCTGATTTCTGGACTTGTGTTGAAAAATAATAATTCGCAACTTGGATATCCATTTACTAGCTAAATATGTAGAATTCATTAAATGGATGCCCCACAGAGTAAAATAGAAATTACGGCAAATCTTCTATTGCAGGTTTGCAATAATTGGAGACTTGAGGCATAGGTAACGACTTTTTTAGCAATGGTAATGTATATTGAATTATTGCAATGAAAGCTGGAAAATCGATAATTTATAGTTAAAACATTCAATCCAAGAAACATAATCAAACAGAGAAACCATATTACTATATGTATATTGAGAAGCCCCTTAAATGCAATGCAACGTGGAAGGCTGTTCTTCCATAGCATGGGGTTAATTTCAAATTTGAGTTATGAAACAACTTTTGAGATATTTTCCGACGGGAAAGAACTTTGAGCTGTTCAAAGTTGAATGAATGAATAATTTCGGCTTTTTAGTTGCACTACGACCTTAAAATCTATTGTCCTCCCATTTATAACTCTTCCTTCAATTTTATTGCCTTGAAGAACCATGGATTATTTTTAGAGAGGATAATTCACTCTCTTCTATCTGGTAACGTGCAATATATCTTAGTCCGTGCAATTTCGTTTTTGAGTGTATCTATGAATTTGTTTGCAAGTATGATTTTTGGTATAGACTTGCAAATTGGGTGAGCGAGAACTCAACAGTCAGTGATCGTCGAGCTGGATTCCGGCCAGGATACTCAACAACGGACCAGGTGTTTTTGCTTACGAATATTGCTGAAGTATTCCTTAACCGTTGGAAAAAACTCTAAGCCTTTTATAAGGCAGCTTTTGACAGTATAGATAGAGAGGCACTAATTCTTAAAGTGTTAAATATTGGCATATCCTCTAAAATTATCAATATTCTAAGAGCTCTTTATTCAAAATATTCTATAGCTGGTTGGGATGGAGAAAGCCTCTCTTCAATATATCTAAAGCAAGGATGTGCATTGATTACTCTTTTATTTACCCTATCTATAGAAGATTTAGTGGATAATATGCTGGAGAAAATGTTCCTAGTCTATTGTAGGCGGATGACATTGTCCTTTTATCGGAAACTCACGACCTTCTGGGAAAAAATGGATTTCAAACAAATCAATTCATCACTAGTTGAAATAAAAGACTGTTTCAAGCTGTTGCGAATTATTTACTTCATATCAAGACAGTGCCTCCGATGTTCATCAACTCACTGAATGAAAATTCGAGTACATGATCAAAATTCTTCAAATGGACTCCTCTAGACTAATCAACAGAGTTGTAAATTTTTTTATTGCAAACCAGCTAAATGTTGTTCAATCTTGGTGCAGTATTTCTAATTTGCTTCCTGGATCTAAAGAATTTGATATTTACAACCGAATTTAAATAAAAAAAACTTTACGCTACACCATGGTCTCCAAATTGTATGAAAAATATAGACAGACGTACATATATCAACCAGGCCAAATCATCGCAATATAGGGAATACTGTAGCAAAATAGAGTTTAACCTAGGAGAATTAAACTACATATTTCAACCAACATGCTATCTATATAATTCTACAAGCTAGAGGTGAGATACTTCCTTGAAGTTCATACCTCATAGAACAGAATTACCCATCAAATGTGAAATCGGCTATATCCATGAAAGAGAAAATATCGCACATTTTCTAGGAACTTGCCCAATTCTTCAAGAAATTTGTCAAGGCATTTTTGGGAAGAACCTATTTGACGCAGAAGAAGTTATTCAAACTTTGAAAGGGCAAAAGGTTGGCAAAAGCTCTACAAAATTTATTCAAACTGCAATGGCTTACAGAAATAGAATTCTTACCGAAAGGTTAGAACTTGTCTTTGTTTAAAATTTTGCTATTAATTAAATGCATTTTGTTTCTCAGATAAATATTTAATTTCATATGTTTTAAATTTAAAATCACTAACCCCCAGTTTCACATTGCGAGTTTAAACTCTACTTTTGGTTTAAACTTCAGATCAACAATTTATTCGGTTTCACAGTGTCGTTTAAACTATGAACTGAGTTCAATTTGTAGTTAGTTTAAGTTAACCGAGATTATTCTGCGGTTTAAACTTCAGTTCAGAGTTTGTATTGTTTTTTTTCAGAAAATATTATGAACAAAACAAAATTGTGTATTCAAATTCTATCAAGTTGTTACTATCAAGAGAGGACGAGGCAAGAAAAATGCTGCCAACTTTTTTTTCATAAAATATAGTTAAACGAATTTCAACTGATCTGAAGATCAGATTTCACTGTGAAATCGGACGAATTGTGATTAGGGCGTTTTTTTATATGCCATGCAACCGCCCCAAAAGTGATAATGGGTCTTATCATCATGATCATGGTGTACATCCATCTCAGGATGCTTGGTTTACAGCCCCATGATTTATACCTGCAAGTCTCTTACATACCATCAGGGCATTTGTGGCTTTCCCGAATATTATCTCTATGTTTTTACTCTAGAGGAGTTTACTATCTAGTGCAATTCATAGATAGTTAACCTCCTTCTAGTACTCTATTACTTTCCCTGCCAACCTGATAGGTTTCAGAACGTGGCACTTTCCTTTTTATTTAAATAGGGTTAATATTTAGTCCCACTGAGAGACACCATTATCCTTGTCCTGTTTGGATTATATCACAAAGAGTTTCATTAAACTTCCCCAAGGTCGATATGACAATATCATCGGCAAAGCCCATACACCGTATGCCTTGAGAAGTAAGATATTCTAGTAATTCATCCACTTTTAGACTCCATTGCAAGGTTGATAACACTCCACCCTGAGGACAGCCTCTTGTTGTGATGGCCTTCCGGACTTGTGCTTAGCATTCAACTTATCCATCGTATTATGATAATGGGTACGCACTTCCTTACGAGAGCTTTGTCTACAGCTTCAAGGTTCAAAGTTAAGACGAAATTTCAAATCAACCAGAACCACTATGAGCGCCATAAAATGCGCTTCAAATTATTTTTCAAACTGAATCCTTTGTCCCTTCCAAGTTGCATAAGTGAGTCACAACGTAAATCGACTTTTCGATAGATTGCTCACAGGTATTTCCTCACATACCAAACGACCAACAAATCTCTATGTATTTAAAATTTTCTATCGAACTCTGCCGAAGGTTTTGATGACTGCTGTTCAGTATGAAAATATTTCTTTAGATGTTGCATGTGTGGAAATAAATAATACAAAAAAAAAAAACAAAAATTGGCAATCACATGTAATCCTCTCATTACATTTTTATGTTGGCTTGTGTTAATTAACGCCAGTAAGCTGGAAACTAAAGCCTAAATCGATTAAAGCTAATTATGCGTTAGAAAACAACTATACAGTCTGAAATTCGATATCTACAATTTTTTTCACTTCCGCCGCTTTATTTGGATTTCTTGGAGTTTTTTTTTTAATTACATACAATAGAATTAAAACAGAACTGTTAGTTCCCTCTAGTCCAAAACCTAATTCGATGTTTATTAGATATTTTCTTTTTTTTATTTAAGAACCTCCGCCCCGGCTCTGCGCCCACATCAGCGAAAAAAAAAAGAAAACCCCCCACAAGATCATATACCTATTCAGTTTCTGCTTTGAAATAACCAGACTTTTCTCTTGCACATACATATAGGTACATAGGTGTATATGAAAATGGAATAAAATGCACACGGATCAGTTTTTTTTTCTACTTCTATGGCTTATAGGTGAACAACCTAGAGGTGAATGTAACAATTCCTAACTGTTTCTAAAATGAACCCATAAGATTTCCACGCAACTCATTCAACCACACCGACTAAGACCAATGACTCGGCGCGGCGCAGTGGACGGTCGGCGTTACAGCTGAACTCGTCAGAGAGGAAAATACGGCTTGGTTGGAAACTAGAATATCAAGCACAGCACTCCTAACTTTAGTTTGTTGTGCCTCTATACATATTCGTGTGTATTTAAGCATAATATAATTTACAGGTTTTATGCTATAAGGTTTTGTAGCGCATGAGCAACTTCAACAGGTTGTCTGTATTGTGTGTTAGAATTTAGATATACGACAAGTAAGATGGCTACTACTTCATGATACACTCTGTGTCAATTTATTGTGTCTTATTTTATTATTTGTGGAACAATTAAAACACAAAATGTTAACTTACTTGAAACTCTACACTCTAAACCTTAAAGTCGTGTTTGTGTAATTTCTATTAGTTGCGATGAAGAAAGAATGTACATTCGTTTTGAAGTACTGAACATCGAAATGCGAGTGTGAAATAGAGTCTGGTTAAGCATTCCACATTTGTGTTGAACGGCTAAAGAAAGAAGTCCAAGAAATTCAGTTGAAATTAGATATCCTATTTCTAGCATTTGCAAAAAAAAAAACAAAAATGTCCTCAATTTAGTGATGCTGAGTGTATAGTTTAAAAATGACAATTCGGGTTAGCATCTCTAACATGTTTTTTATTCTGTCATATTTAATTGAATTTTCTCTTACTTAGTTCAATGTACCGTATTTAATTAAATCTTATATTCAGTGATTGTCAAGGGTGAGTGCACACAGAATTTGATAGGTTTATAGGGATCAAACAAAAAATCAAACTTACCTACACGCTGGCTAAAGACAATTTCATAACGATCGATATTGAGTTTGAGGCTTACTATTTTTATTTGTAACAAAATAGAGAAAACTATTGCCTTTACGATTTACGGATATGTAGTTAACTAAGTTGAGAGAATGATTTTTTCAAGCTTGACAATAAAAGGGTAATACAGAAGGCGGTTAAAATCAATAATCAAAAATTTCAAAAACCAAGCCATTCGAAGTATTAAAAGGTAATAAAAACTAAAATAACACTTGTTCGCCCTTGGGGCTTTGAAATCAGAATAAATTTCCGGACGGAAGTCCAATTCCCTTTTAAACCTACGGGGCCGAATAAACTCTACTTTTCAGTTACACTGTTGACATGTTTCGAGTCACGTCCGTATAATAAAAACGTGATAATTTATTTGGAAAAGCACATTCACATTTTTGAATTTCCCAAAATAAAGGTTCGTTTCCGTACTTCTTAAAACTGGGAAAATTTTCGAATGTCTACCAAAAACGGTAAAATCCTGTTCCCATCACCAAATTTTCATACTTTTTCACAGAATGGCCGTGACGCGATAGTTGTGTGTTCGCCTGTCAACCTCATGGTCACAGGTTCGATCCCTGCCATAGTCTATGTCCTCTTATTTTTCCATTAAAAAAATTTCTAAAAATAAATGTCATACAATGAGTTGCCGGTTTACTCATTACATGTTGTTTAGGCATAGAACTAACAACATGTGATTGAGCAAAACTAGTATACCGATAAAATATGACAAAGAATTAAAAAATTAATGCGAATTATAAGGGACGTAGATAAATAAGACACGGAAATTTCTCCGCATTAGTTCAGACGCCATCCCTGGAGATAAAATCTGAGACAACAACCACATACAGTCTCCGAATATCGCGCCACACATCTTTCCTATTATTCTTTCTCTTCCTTAACCTCACTGTCACGCCCGCGCTGTGTTGAAACATTTAAAGGGTTTTCATAATCTCTTGAGCGCGTGTAGATTATAAAAAAAAGAGAGCACCGATGCGAGAATTATGGGGTTTTCGTTTGGTAACAAAAATCAATCTGTTTTTGATTTAGATCTGTCAAAAAACTGATTTTGACAATTTTTGCCTTCGATTAGCCAACAAAATTGATTTATTTTTTGATTTTAAATCAATTTTGCAGGTCTGGATTTTTCGGCCTGGATTTACCCTTCTTTTATTAACACCACTATGCATCATAATTAGCAGCCATCAGTTTGACAAGACAGCTGATACCGCTAGCTGTTTCGCGCAATACTATAGCAAATAAATATCAATCTGAAAACGTATTCGATTCGTAACGAAAAAAATCAATTTATAGATCAAAATATAAATTTACCAAACGAAAACCCCATTAAATAAATAAAAAAAAACAAAGAAATTTCTGTTGATAAAATTATGAAGACTGTCAAATGAAGGAAAAAAACAATACAAGCTGTCAGTTACCAGATGTATCACTACAAAAATTGAACATAATCGAATTTATCGTCTGGTCGGGCTTATTCGTGCAATACATTAAATTTTTTGATACCAAATTGGCTATTTAAAAAAAATAATTTCACATAAAACTTTATTAAACATTTTCAAAAATACACTTTTATTTTGACGTTTAAAAAATGCGTTCCCGTACTTTTATGAAACTTTGTTGCTCTCTGAGAGATTTTTACTCCCATTCTTGCAAAAATGACAGTCTTCTCTTCACATTCTTGTGCACAAAGTACGGGAACACACTTTATATAATGTGTAAAACTTATCATTTTATTCTCATCAAGGTAATCCTTTATTTAAACATACCTACCTAATTTATTTATTAATTCAATACAATATTCCCGTAGGGTAAGAAATACAGAATTTATAAATCGGGATAATGAAAAAAATGCCTAATTTGAGAATTCTTAATCGCTCACAAGGACCCATTCTCAAAATGTCTTGCAAAAATATTTATAGCATACAATATGCATACATATATCCTAAAAAACAATTAAACATATCTATTACATCCTACAAAAATCATACAAAGATGTTGCCTTGTACCAATTAATAAATCTGATTTTTAGCACTTTCTTCTGTAGACAATTGGCATAACTTAACCAGAACCACCCACAAAAATAAATGGCAGGTAAACCTACCAATATTTCGAATTCACCACACAAATTTTAAATGAACTACCCCAATTTCCCCCATTCGACATGAACAAATTTATGCAACATCATGCGCTGATCCTAATGTTGAACTTTTTTTCGTTCTTGTACTTGTACATACCTTTTTGCATAAGTGTGTGTAAGTTGGTCAGTTATCTTGTAAAATGAATTTTGTGGTTGGTTGGTTTCGTGATCGTGATATAAAAAATATTTATTTCATAGTTAATTTTTAATATTCGGCATTAAATTTATCAAATAAGTGTTTTTAAATGTGTGCAGTTCATTTTTCTTTAAAGAAAATTAATCTTTTGTGAGTAAAAATGTATTTTTTCAACAAAATAAAATTCGATCTATATGGCGTCGTTGGTTCTCGCTCTGTCGCATTACATCGCATTGTCAAGTAGTTGTGGCGGGACCGTTTAAAAGATATCGTTAAATTGAAATTTTAACAATTTATTATTTTTATGTGCGGTTTGTAATGTTTGCAATCAATTTATTGTTTTAAAAATTAATAGATCGAAAAGTGTTTTTTATTGATATTTGCAATTTCAAGTAGAGTTTATAAAGACGAATTCTAATATTTTTTTAAGTGTTTAAAGTGCGCATATTATCTGTTTTTTGGTGGAGAAAATGATAGTAAGCCATTTGAAACATGGGGTAAGTTGTTTTTGTTTTGTTTTGAGAAATTATGTATTATATAATTGTCCCTATTTCATATTATTTTTTGATTTTGGTTTAATTAATATATTAGGCGCTACTTAGGTGATTTAAAGACCACGATTTTATTACATAATTATAATTTTATTAAGTTAAAACATTAAACTCCATTTTGAAACCATCTTCGAAGATGTGAGCGAAAACTTTAATATGTTAACTTAAATTCGATTTTGCTAAAATGTTCTTTGTGCACCAAATCTTTCATCAATCTGCCCACATCAGTGACTTCAGTTGATAGTTGATTGAAATTCCCCAAACATGGAACAAACTTTTTTTGGTTTTTCCCCCTTCTTTGTGCACAATTCACATACACTCATTTTTTCTAAAGAATGGGGCTCTCAGAGACAAAGTTTCATAAAAAATGTCAAATAGTGTCAACTGTCACGTTTAAAAGACATAATGTACTTCATGTAGTCATTTGGCCAGTTCAGAAAACTGAGATCTCACAAATTTTGCTCTGTCAAAAAATGATGAGCCACATACAAACTGTTGGTCCCAAATACCTGGGGATCAACTTCAACGAGTTGCTACGGTTCAACCCGCACTCAAACAGTGTACTCAGAAAAGCGAACTGGGCATCATTCAACCGACTACACCACTTGATAAGGCGAAGATAAGGGCTAAGCCTACAAACGAAGTTACTTGTGTACAAACAACTCCTGCGCCCAGTCATCAGCTACAGTTTTCCAGTTTGGTTCACTATTTCAAAGTCAGCGATGAGGGAACTACAAATCTTCGAGAGAAATGTGCTAAGAATCTGCACCGGACTCCACTTCGACCGACAGCGAGGAAAACATTACAGGAACAAGGACATCTACAAGGAAACAAGGTTAGGACAAGTATCTAACGAATATGGCAAAAAAGCTAGTGCAGAGTACCACGAACCACCCTAATCAGCTAATGAGAAGGATGGCCGGCCGGCAACGACATCCCGATTCAAGGTACATCAGCGTGATGGAAACTCTGGATTCCAACATCTTCATTGACAATGCCGCCAAAAACGCTGCAAAGTATTTGTGCTTTCTTCGAAGATGCAAGAAATTCTTCTCCCCATAAAATCTGAATGTAAAATATAATGAATATCATTCGTCCAAAGCTGGAGTATAATGCTCACATTTGGGCAGGAGCTCCCAAAACTTATTTGTATCTTTTGGAAAAATTCAAAATAGAGCTCTAAATATGATAGGCGATAGAACTATAATGGAAACATTTACATCTCTAGAACACGATCGAAATTTATATATGCCTCTCATTATTTTATCGCTATTTTTAAAAACAATTTTCTAGCAAAATAGCCACTTCCATTCCTCTCCTATTCCTATTCAATCGTAATAATCGCACTTCTAGAAATGCTCATCAGTTTTCCCTAGAGCCCACGTCGAACACAGATATTCTTTATTTAGCCGTACAACCCGAATTTGGAGCCCTTTATCCAGCTCTATTTTTCTCTCCCATTTTAATATTCAGAAATTCAAAACCAATGTGCAATGCGCATCGGTATCTTCTCTTAAGTCCTTCCCTACTTTCTTAGCTCGCACTATACTTGATCATTTTAAGGGTAGTCAAAACCCATTTAGTGCGTTTTGCCAGCTGGCCAATGAGTGATTAGAAACTTGCCGTAGTTGACTACGTCTTCTAAACGTTGGATGTTTTGTAGCGAATATCAAACAAAATCATCTGAAAAATTATAAGGTAATTATCTAGGTTGCTCATTTAAACGCATTGACGACGACAATACGTCTGGGTACGATTGAGAGCTTGCTATCTTTTCAATGTTTTCCTATTTGTCTTGTGGAACATCATATGTAATATGTCTGCTTTAAATACCTACATGCCTACGTATGTGACGCATTTTTGGACATTTCTTCTTATAAAGTATCGTCTGTCTTCTGATATCACATCCCTCTCAATTAACTAACTGCTTGAACTCAATGGAAATCATTTTGTGTTTCTTCATTTCATTTTTTTTTATTAAATTATAGTTTTCTTTTTTGATTGAATCACTATGAAGCCTTTCAAAAGTGCATTGTAATTAATTCTGAATCAATTATCACTAATTTTTGTATTTCTTTATGTATTTTTATTCGTATGCAAATGTAGGATAGATTGCTTTTTTCCCGAGAGAGATGGCATATGATAACTTTACAAAAATGATGGTTTAATTTGTGTGTAGGTACGAGTACATATCCACCTACAAAATTGAACTAGACATTAATTTAACGCAATTGACTTGATCAGACGTTAATCATGCAACTGTGTTTCTCTTTTGAGTTACCAGTAGGTATGCATGATAATATGCTGTTGAGTGGACATCATGTTGAAATTATAGGGGAGGAAGTGACACATAAAATTAAATAACAAAAAAACAGTAAGTACCTCCATCAAGTTTTAAACATGTAGATATACAAGTTTACCTGTCCTCGATCCAGTTATTTTGTCACAAATTCCGATTCACTTCGTTCGACAAGTGGTATCAATTCAGACGAAGTCCATTTCAACTCAACGCAGTTATTTATACAAATGGCGTTATACACTTTCAAATTAGAACAAACTTCACTTAACATGAAAGGATGATATCATCATTTTTAATGTTGCCAGCAATTTCATTTTTTTTAAATAACTACATTGAGTTTTCAGCACTGCAACCTATCAGATCGTTTGTACCCCCATTTTAGGCTAGTGTTAGAGGTAGCTCAATGTATATTTCTTCCTCCAAATGTTTGTTTGAGAAATGTTAGCCCTTGGAGTACTTTACTTGGTAACAGTGTAGATATTTTATCCTCTGATACATAAGTGCTTCACACTTTCTTAATATTTATTCGGGTGTTTCCTTATTAATATTCCATGTAAGAATACTTAGGTCTTCTAAGCTTTCAATGGATTGTCGGGATACCTTTTTTTATATTTTGAAGTTGGTTCTGCTTAATATGATACCGTTTTTGGAACTGTAATAGTTTCGACAGTATCAGTTTGAGGACATCTATCTGGGATCGTCTGGTCTCCTCTTTTTGTTTAATTATATTTTTTTAATAATCACGTTTTCTTCCATTCCGCAATAATAGGGTCAGACTCCAGTAAAGTGGTTTTGTATCTATTTGCTAAGGAGTGGGTCCCCGCATTTTCCTGGACATGAACGCGGCCAGTTAGCGAATAAAGTGTGAAATTGTTGTTTTTGCCAAGTTCATTTAGTCTGCCTTCACATTCCCACACCAATTTAGAACTAAAAGCAACTATAATACTACGAACCTAAAAACTCCCAAAAAAAGTACTATAACTATACTATAAGCTATAAAAAGAATGGCTTGTATAGGCATAAGTGGCGCGATAAGGTTCAGCCGAATAGCGCGATTGGAAGCAATACTTAACATAAAGCACATTGACAAGTGTGGGTGGCAACGAACTCTATACTGATGAGTCGACAATAGCTATTTACACTGATGTCGACCGGCGGCTCAAAGACGGACACTGGGGTTGGTGCAGGTTTCTTTTTAGAAAACCCTAAACTAGTCCTGCTAGGCTCCCTGATCACAAAAGGGTCTCCGAAGCTGAGGTCCACATGCTGATATCAACTTTTTCATTGACAGCCAAGCAGCAATAAAAGCGTTTTCTGGGACACGGTTATCATAACGAAGCTTGTAACTTGCTGTCGCGAAGAGCTGAGGCTTCTTAGCATGCAGCATAACATTAGACTCTGTTGGGTACCGGGACACATAGATATACCGGGGAACGCGAGAGCTGATGAGCTGGCGATGAAGGGTTCAACACTTGGCCATACCCAAATAAACCCGTTGATTAGAATTCCACTATGTGTCACTAAACAGAACATTGGAAAGAAGATTCTTTTTAAAACCAACGAAAGGTGAAACTCACTTAACACCTGTCCTACAATCAGGAAACTATGGCCCAATTTGGATAAGAAACAAAGATAAAGGATTATGTACTTAAACAAAAATTCCCTTCGAACTCTTGTAAGCTTATTCACCGGACACAATCTACTGGGCTACCATAAAAAAAATTGGACTTTGTAATGATGACCTATGCCTATGACGAAGATCAACACGATACCTCTTATTTCCTTTGTCATTGTCCAGCACTTTGTCATATAAGGAACAAAATTGTTTTGCAGTTATTTCTTCAACGATTTAGAACAGCTCTAAAATCTTTGAGGCAAAATCCTGTTGAGTTCCATTAAAGCATCTAAATCGCTCGATAATGATTATCCATAGAACTCATAGGTTATATGTAATAGAAGTAACAACACTTCGGGATATCACTATGCATCAATTTTGATCTAAGTGTGCCGGTAACAAGATAACTTGGTAGCCCACCTACCTAACCTAACCTCCTAACTATAATATTGTTCTTCTAGAATTTTCGTATGAATTAGTTAATACATATAAGATATACATAAATAAGGCCCTGATTTATTAAGGTCCCATAAAAAGTTAACATTTCTTCTTAGTACATATCTGAAGTGGAAGTTAATTGAACTCGCACTACAGCTTTTAGCTGACGACACCATTTTACTTGCGGGCAGAAATTACATTTATTTATGTTCTCGAAGCCTTCAGCGCAGACGTTATGGGTTTTATAATCCGGATTATTTTTAAATATGTTTGACTAGTAGTACCAACATTCTTAAGCTATGTATTTCTCTTTTTTGTCTGTATTGTTTAGTCACTCCCATGTATATCACTCTACATAATTAATGTTGGTCAACTGGTACATCTATGCTTGCATTATAATACTTTTTTTCAAATTTAATAGAACATCAAAAAATGAATATGTAATTATAAACAAAATATGTAACTCACCTGCATGGTATAAATCGATCTAGTGATGTTGATGTGCTTGCTGCATCAAACGAATTAAACAAATTTCGGGCAACAGGACTACAATGCTTTAAAATCCGTTTTTCATAGTCTGGACTGAACATTTTTTTCGTTTTTATTGAAGCACTCCTCCGATAATTTCAAAATATACACTTTTACAATTTAATATTACACTTTTCCTATAAGAATTTTTTTTTTTAATTTTTCCAAATAAACGCGGGCAATACAAACAAATTGTTGTAAATGTTTTTTTTTTTAGCAAAATAAATTTTTATGACGATGGAAAAATATCTTGTTGATGCAGAAATATAATAAGCTAGCTATGTATTGTATGTATGAGATTTCATGAGACGTTTCTACTTGAAGATTCTTGTGTAAATATTGATATTTGTATGGATCGTTCAATCCAACTGTTGGAATTTCTGAAATCAAAACAAAATAAAAATTGATTATAAATATAATATTTTATTTATTTTTACATATTTAATACACATACAAAAAAGACAGACTTTTTAGTTATACATATGATACTAATGATAAATAATTGAGTTGATTTTCGATAATTATATTTTAGGTTTCTTTACATTTAAGGAATGTTGATTATTTAGCCGAAAGTTTACACAATTTCTTCTTTAAGATGTACAGATGTAATCACCCCAAAAGAAATTGTCGCATTTAACACGGAGAAAATCGCATATTTTTAATCTAAGCACGGATGTTTAACAAAAAATGTTCCACAATTGAGGAACGAAGTTCAATGGGGTTAAGTTTTAAACTGGCGGAAAAGAGATACATCATATAGATATGTAGCACCAAAGCGGGTTTGTGAATGAAAAAATTTCTTGAAAACTTGACTCAAGAGTCGATTAAATTTTTTAGAATAAAAGAAAGTTGATTGCAAAATAATGTCAACAAATACCTATACAGCAATAAATGGAATGGTTTTAACGGTGGAAATCATCCGGTGGTTTAACGAAGGACCGAGGCGTAGTATGTGATGGTGATAGAGATGTGGACAGGATGATAGGAAACGATACCATAAAGATATAGGGCTGGAAATGCACGGGAAAAGGAAGTTACAGGATGTGGAGTATAATAGGAAGCGGAAGCTGGTGTAGCACGGCTAAGCTCGCTGAAAAAAAAATTACCAAAGAAAAATCGGCCACCAGACTCCAGAAGAGGTGAGGGAAGGCCTTCGGTATAAAAACATCATCAACCGAATCAAAAAGTGGTATAGCCTCCTACCTCCGGCAGGCTAATCCACAACGCCACAAAAGAAGTTTTACTTCAAAATGTCAATTTGATGACGCCTTAGGAAGATTAAACACAGACTTAGCCGCATGGTCTCTCGAAAATAAAATTCTCACCTACCCTATCCTCAAACGAGAACCAGCCTTCTAAGATATTTTTCCTCGCATCATCATCAATAACTCCTCCAAAGAAATAGTGAAAAAATTATATTCAATAGCAGCATGACTTGGAACGATATACAACCCATATTGTGGCAAACATTTATCGCTGCTCCTTACGAAGTCTTTCAATTAGTAGGGGATATTTACCAACACAAATCAAAATAAATAGTTAAACCACAGTGCCAATTATATCTTATGGATGTGAAATTTTTAGCAACTCGGATACTGAGCATAAACGCAAAGTAGCTTTTAATGCCACAACGCGATTTATTTTCAGACTACGCAGGTATGACCACGTCTCTGCATATGATAGCCGTGTACTTGGTTCCACTCTTTTGAAGTATTTTTGAAATTCCGAACGTTAACCCTTCGCCTCAAGCTTATTCTAATGAAAAATCCCGAGTACTTGTATGAAAATATAACATTTTCGCGATCTACACGTAATTTAACAATTAGGTATACAACATACTTTTACTTGCTTGAAGTTTAGAGTCTCAAGATTGTTAATAATGCCTTTTGGAGAAAACAGTTGATAAGCACAGCATCATTTGGCAATAAAAATCTCAAGTTTTCAAGTAATAATTTGGTATTTAACTCATCTATTATTAAAAAAAAACAAATCACTTTATTTAAACATCAAACTAGCTGTTTTAACTTTAAATGGAGAATGGTAGGTAGCTATCCCGGTTTGGTCGTTCAAAAACTAATGAGGTTTTCCATTGGCAAGTACAGATTCGTGTCTGAAATTTGATTTTTGTTCGTGGCGATTTCAAATTAATTTATTTTTGTCATGTTATTGGCGTATATTCATGATTAAGGAATTGAGCATGAGTAAACCTGTTGAGTTGTAGATAAAGTTACAATGAGCATATGACTCAACCAAATTCGAAGACTACACTATCCTTGATTTATATTTGGGATAATTAGTTTCCAAACATTGATGTCTCATGAATTTTTATCACTCCTTGTTTTATCATATATGTGTAGGTATTTGTGTTATCAAAAGAAAAATAATGTTTTCTCGATGGAATTACTTCCTATTGTTCCTGTTTTGTAGGATACTTTTAAGGTTTCTTACCTGCTCGTTGAAAATAAATGTAGGTAGACAGTGACATAAAGAAAACCTTAATGAGTTGTAATGTATTCTTAACTTGTCGTTTAATAAAAGATAAAATAGGCACTTAATTTGAATTTATGAATAATACACTTGGACAACATGAATTTTGAGACTTTCGTACTGTTCAGTAGATATTTATTTTATTTAAGAAAAAAACAATAATTTTTTTTTTGGTTTAGAAAGTTAATTTAGGAGAACTCAGTTTCTATTTTACAATTTTTAAACCTAATGTTTCTCCTGCTATTTCTGCTATTCAAGTTAACATTCTTTCCTTACTATATGAGTAACTCTGATGTTGAAAGAGCCTTACTTGAACTGAATCTAGATAAAAAAAAAACATTGCCCAGATGGAATTCCTTCAATTCTTTCAAGATATTGCCTGCATGCTCTATCTGGACGATTAAATTCGAAGATGGGTTATTTTTTAAAAGATTGGAAAGTTTCTTAATTCATAAAACAGTACCGAAAAGAAATGTTACCAACTATCGTCCCATTAGTAAACTTTCAACAATTCCTAAGCTATTTGAAAGAATAGTCCATGAAAAACTAACATTTATGGTTAGAAATGTAATTACCCCTACTCAATATGGATTTATCTCTGGTTGATCAACATGTACTAATCTTTCAATTTTTTGCAATGAAGTCATTGGCAATCAGTCTGATGTCATCCATACGGAGTTGTCTAAGGCTTTGACACAATTAAGAATTCAATATTAATTCAAAAACTTTCTCCGTTGCGCTTTCATTTGAAAACGTTGTAATAGTTAGATTCTTTTTAGTCGGTCGAACTTAATGTTCAATATCGATAATTTTGTAACTGTTCCATTGACAGTCTCCTCTGGTGTTCCGCAAGGTAGTCATCTTGGCCCTTTGCTTTTTCTTCTATGTATATACAATATTCCTAACATTATTCATTTCTCTTATGTTTGCGAATGGTGTTAAATTACTTAATTTATTGATTTCTGATTTACTGATTGCCTTTTACTATAAAAAAAACTTGTTACCAACAGTTTCTTCATAAAAACAGATATTGATATCATATTAACCCTTTAACTACACATAAACTTTATAGTCGCTAAAGCCAATAGTTTACTAGGATTTGTTGCTCAAAACACCAAGCAGTTTTCTGATAATTATACACTTAGGGCGCTGTATTATCCTTTTTGTAGACCAACTTTGGAGTACTGTATATTTTACAGGGTAATATAGAACCCATATTATCTTCACACTAATCGAATTAAAGACATTCAAAGTCGCTTTACCTGACTAGCAGTCTTTAGGCTGAACTGGAATAATCAAATGCCCTCTTATAGCCTCTTATGACTATAAGAGAACATTTAATGCCCTCTAGTCTATTCTATAGGCCACATCTGCAGTCTTATTTATCTTCAAAACTTTCAGAAAATACTTCGACATCATGTTCATTCGAGATGTTCTTAAAAAAACTTAATAGATTGCTCTTTTCTACTGTAATTGGTAAAAATATTTGTTCCTGTGAGATTTCTCACAATACGCAGTTTATTCTTTAAACCCTATCATCGAGTAAACTATGGGCAAAAAATAAAGCGATTAGCCTGTCTCTCAGACAAGCAAATGCTATATAGATTACCTGAATAATCAAACTCGAGAGAAGTGCAGAAAAGAAGTTATATATTTATTAAAGATTCTTTACCCGGGTGGTTGGTTTTTAAGTATAAAAAATACTGTAAGGTATTGCATGTAACTACATTTCAGTAGTCAACTTCTTTCAAAATATGATAAATACAAGTTAGTACTTCAGTTAGTTCAATAAATTAATTGCGAATGGACATTTCAGCGGTTTTTCCTTGTTTGACCTTTATATTTTTCTAACCGAATTATTTCAATTTCAAGTAGTAGATGTGGCATAATGGTTAGGGTTTTGAGTTTAAGATCTCAGCACCATATACATAGTATATAATGATCACTTAAAAGTGCTTCTCTCTATAGCCGTTTGAGCTCGGCGAAAAGTTGTAGAACCTCGCCATTTCTGCCCAATAACAATCAGTAATAAGTGTGAATAATAGTAAGTCCCTAGGCATTGTTTTACGACAATCTCTTGTCAAAATATTTTATAAAAGTTTTATTTATTCAATTGCAATTTTAATTATGCATGCCAAAAGCACAAGACAAGCGGCGGGAGAATTTTTAAACAGCAGTTTCTTTTTTTAGTGACTTTCGGATGCTCTATCATCTATCTACATATTTAAAATTGCATGTTGAATCTTATCTATGCTTCTTAAATGTGTCAAACTGAAATCAACTATGAATTGCAATGATTGCTTTTACTGTTCGCTTATAAAAACATACATACATAATTCTAACATTAATCAACTATAAATTCAATTCACAAATTAAATGGTAAAATATTATGAAGTGTCTTAAAAATATAACTTGAAAAAAATCGACCCATAAATGTACAGTAGTGGTCATATTATTAAGGACAATTAATACTTTGAAGTTTTTTTGCACTTTGCAGTGACAAAAGTTAAATAATTTTTAAATTTTACAATGGGAAGCGGAAAAGGGCATCGTTCTGCAGATCTTCGTAAAATAATTATTAACTTGAGAAAGGAGAGCAAATCATTAACGCAGATAGCTGATATTGTGGGCTGCTCGAAAACACAATGGTGGAAAATGCTCGGAAGCTCAAGAAAAACAAACAAAAAAGGGGCACAAGAGATCAATTATCTATCCAAACAAGATCCATTTAGATAAATCTCGGGACATTAAAAACGCATGCAAAGTTCGAAGAAGCTTAGAAGAAGCTATAACCTCTTTGGAAGATCGGCGGCAAAAGTTCCTTTGCTTAGTAAAAAAAAAATATACACGATCGTTTAGCATTCGCTAATGAACTTCAAAATTGGAAAAGCAGAGAAGGGATTAAAAAATGGAATAACATCGAACGGTCGACGTTATGTCAGGAAGCCAAAAAATAAACACTTTAACACCAAATACACAATTCAAACAGTTAAACATGGTGGCGGGAATATTATAGTATGGAGTTGTTTTTCTTGCCATGGGGTGGGACCTATTTTCGGGATTCAAGATATAATGACTGCCAACTTTTATGTGGAAAATATAATAGAAACTATCATGCTCCGTATGCTGAGGGGAACATACCTCTTTGTTGGGTTTTTCAACAGGATAATGATCCAAAGCATACAGCAAACGTTTTGAAAGATTTGTTCCACACTAATAACATTGCTCTTTGTTTTGACCATCACAGTCACCGGATTTAAATCAAAAATCTTTTGGAAGTATGATAATGATCTTATTGGAAAAGAAAAATAGTTAAAAAAACAGTTTATGGGAAAGAGTATGAAATATGGGAAGCAATAGGTACCAATCGAAACATGTCGTAAACTAATTGAATCTATAGTTTTCAGATGACAAGGTGTTTTGGAAAACGGTGGACTTGCAAGAAAGTACTAAGTGCATATAGTAATTTTGGAAAAATATGATAAAAAGTAGTACTAATTTTGATAGACGGTTATATTCCTTACTGTTTAGTTTTAAATGGAATCTGTGAATAATCCTCTTCACCTCTTAATTTAATTTTATTCATAAGCTCAAACAGATATTTACATTAAAAACATATAATATAAAACTAATAAACATATCAGATTTATAATATGAAAAATAATTATAATAATAAAAAAAAATTAAAAGGTCCTCCTCGCGCGCCGGTTGGGAGGTGAAAGTGGGCGGGCATAATAATAATAATACCCAAGTTAATATTTATTGTTTAAAAAGTCATATAATATTTTGTCAAAATAAACTAATCGTTTAAGAAACTGCCACTGTTTGTTTCTAAAAAATGCGATTAGAATAGAAAATGAACACTGTCCCTAAGAATATGACCACTACTGTATGTATGTATGTTAAAACGCCTGTTTTACTAATATTTGTAGGAATGTAGGTAGGTACTTGGAATTGTGTGACGTAATCAAGATTGAGTAAATGCAGTGCATTACGATTACAATTGGGACATCTCAAGAATTTAAAGATAAGCATAGGCAAAGTAGGTAGGCTTTAGTTGTGTCATATTTTTATTAACAAGCTAAATACAAAATTGAGGCCATGATTCCATCAAATGATTTGTTTAAATTATAAAAATAAAAAAATACTTTCAGTTTGCCATAGATAAAGTACATTATATACATAAGAGTGCAATTGACTATATTCAATCTTAATCTCATATAGCCACAAAATTCAGTAAATAAACGAATGTTCGTCTTGGACACTCCATAAAGTAACCACATAACCTACATACCAGTCGATTATGTTCATTAAAACCGCAGTAACGGAAAGATAAAAAAAAAAGTTTGTACTATACTATAGAGGACCTATTGCAAGTCTGGAACCGCCCCTTTTATTCCTACAATTCTCACAAAACACAACAATTTTAAAAAAATCTTAACAAAAAAAAAAACACATAAAAAACAAACTTCTCTCAGAAAAACCAAGACAAGATAAAGAGTTTTTGGTTTAGTAACGTTAAGTCTACTTGTCGACCCATAGCCAAAGGTCAACCAAATCGGAACATCAATTAGCAATTAGGAAGTTTTTAATTAATCCAAAGACTCGGCTAGTATTGTCTTCCATAATGAAATCGAATCATTATGTAGGTAGCTTGTTGTCTGCCTCCAGCAGCGGCACCCTTTCTATAAAAAAATCTATGGTCGAGAATGAAAATCAATGCATTTTCTTTTGTGTATGCATATTCAGCAATTATAAGCTTCAATCATTTTTTTTTCTCTATCGAAGCCAAATAGGCATAATGTAATTAGATGTCAATTAGATACTATTGTGTTTCTCTATTAATAACCTAGATAGATAATAGATAGTAAACAAACTTGCTGTCATTATAAATACATACATAGCTAGATATTTATTTTTTAATTAAAAAAAAAAAAAAAATGTACTCACTCCAAGTTAATGCAGTTTATTTTAAGGTGCAGTATGTTTGGGCCTCCTGCTATGCTTAGAAACAACTTCACATACAAATTTTCACAATATTCCAAATAATCTGTACTTTTTACGGAAAATATGGTTAATTTCCTTCTAATTGATTTTGTACACTTAACAAATGCATCATTTGTTAAATTATTTAACAATAAACCTTAAGCACAGCCGAGGTGAAATAGATGTGATAGATGCAAAGTTTTGGACAAAATTTATGTAGGCTTTTTTTAAGTTGCTTTTTTACTTTTTTCTTTACCCCACTAAGTCCACAAATACGTTTGTCATAGACTTGATATTTTTTTTTTGAGGGAAATGGAAAACAAGAAAAGAATTTTTTGTATTCTTATTAATTAAAAAAAAAACAGCCAGGGCAAGTAAGTTACTGCGCGTGGTTTATTACACAAACGAACTCGGGTCGATTCGATCTACACAGAAATCGAAAAGTCGTCACTTCACTCGCTCGCTAGCCGTCAATTTTTAAAAAATGGGACTGTCAAATTTATGTGTGGTGAAAAACAGACGGTTGGGTGGGTTTGTGTTTTGTTTTTGTGACGCCATTTTAATTTTCTTATAATTAATATCTTGAAATGTAGATGGCCAAGCCAATTGTTTGATAATACTCATAAGGGGCTGATTACAATTTTTGTTTATCGTTCATATGATGATTATGTTTGTCGAATTCCTTACAAAGAATCGATCTTTTTGTTTGTTGTAAGGAACTTAGTCGCCTTTCACACAGGTAAAACCAGTTGCTGGAGATTTTTTTGACGTTTTCCTTTAATTACCTTGAAGAAACTGGCACCAAGAAACAGGTAAGATTTTATTGGGCTAATTAGAATGCAAAGCAAAACGTCAAAAAACGAACTCTCCAAATTGTTGACCGGGGAGATTTTATTCATTCCCCTTACTTCTTGCCGTTCTCGCCGCCCCCAACCTCCCAGTTGCCAGCAACTCAGTTTTCTTGTGTGAAAGGGGACTTGCAAAAAATAGTGTGGGTTTAAAGTCGATGAAATATAATGTGGTTTTGCATTGGTACATGAATTTAATTCTTTTTTGATACAAATCTACCAAATTTAAATCCTTCGTATGTTTTGATAAATCCACACTTCTTTTTACTAATGGGTTTTCTTTTGGTAATATCAGATTTTGATCGAACATTTGATCTTTTTCGTTTTTCAGATTTATTTTGTTTTATCACAGTATTGGTGTTTGTTCGTGTCTGTGGAAACAGAAGGATCTGAAAAGATTTGAGAATTGTTTCTTCATTCAAGTTTTTTTTTCTTTTGTAACACGAAGCGATCTCAATGTCTAAAAAATGAATGCCGACATTAATTTGAAGGATTACACAATTGTAAATACATAATTGCTATTATGTTTTTAAAATGTATGTATGTTTTCACAGTCTTATTTCACTATTCACATAATAACTATGAAAACAAAATCTTGTTAAAACGACGGCTGTCAATTGTTCTGATGGTGTTATGGTATTAGTAAAAGAGGGGTAAATCTGCCAAAAAATCCAGATCTGCAAAATTAATTTCCGATCAAAAAATAAATTGATTTGTTTGCCCATTGGACGGCTTTTATTGTAAAAATCTGTGTTTTGACAGATCTGAAAGGGAAAAAGATTAATTTTTGATCCCAAAAGAAAACCCCCTATAACACTACTTTGCACTCTAGTACAATTGGAAGCATATAGTTTGAAAGCTACACGTTTTACAGATACGAATATTAGCAAACAGAATAAAACAAATTAATCTATTCAAAATAAGTTCCATTTGCCACGAAAAATATCAAATTATCCGCATCAAATTCTGAATTTACCAATAAATAAGATAACCTCGTAAGTAACACCGATTGCACTTTAGCTATCAGCTAAATAATAAGTTTAATAAGTTGTGGAGAACAAGATGAGAGCAATAAAACATTTCTCTTGCTATTAAGATGTATAAAATTGTTTTTTCGGAGAAGTATATTCTGCGAATACAGGAAAACCTTATTATGTACTACATGAACCACCTTTGACTGCTTTTACATCATTCAAATTCACCTAACAATTTTTACTTGAGATACATGTAGGTACTAGAGCATATGTTTTGCATTTGGAAAAAAATCCAACTCGACATTTTAATCAAAATTGACCATAAGATGTTAGTGGGTCACGCAATTCCATCTGTCTGTCTGTCTGTCTAAAAGTCTGAAGCGATTTTCTTCAAACTTGATATTTTAGCTGATTATCTCAAATAGGTTTTGGAATTGTTTTTTTAGCTCCAAAAAATAACGGCACTTGTTATACAAATTTTCCTACCATCTTAATAATATCGAAAACGGCTCTAACGATTTTGATAAAAAAAGAAAACGTGTGCACTACTTTGGGTATACTTTGGTCGACAAACTTTGTTCATATTTTGTTATTAATGCGGTTCCTGCCATACAACCATTTTTTTATTTTCTACTTTCTCATAAATGGCTTTCGGAAATTAGATTAAAATTTTCATGTGTAGTAAGCTCTTCAAATTCTAAACAATAGAATTTTCGAATAATATTTTTTTTTGATTGCAAAAAAAAAAATATTTTTTAACATTCAATACAAATTTCGAAAACGGATGAGAATTTTTTTTTCGAAATTATATTTGTAACTTTTATTAATAAATACATCCAATTGCCATACCATTTTTTTTTTGTAGAAAAAATTACAGAAATTTTGTAGATGAAAAATGTATTAAAGAACGAGTTTCAAAAATATATTTAGCCATCTCTACTAAGAATCTTGTGCATACGATGTGATCGACAATAAGAGCAAAAACGTAAGATCCTGTCGTACATTTTATTTTCACATTGGTATGTTTTTGGCAGGCGTACAAAAGTAGGATGCGACTAGAGAAATACCAATTTATAAAAGTTTTATAACAGGGGGGCTGCTGAATCAGACAACTAATTTCCGGAAGCTCTACTTTTCTGTCATATTCACACATGTTCTGCATTCCGAGTAAAAAGGAGTTCAAAACGAATTTCAATTTCACTTAAAATGAAATAACGTGTTCTGCATTTCGAGTGGATTCAACTCCTTTCAATTCACATCGAATTCATTTTCGAATTGTCAAAATCACCTGTTACAATTTGTATAAATACGGTTCTTGTTCGGAATGTAGAACACGAATTTTCATATTTCAATTTCAAACTTTATTTTATGTGAAATACAGTACATTTTTATGTGGAATACAGAACATCGAAATTCACTTTCGTTCCTCAAATTCACAAAAGTGAAATACAGAACATTGTTGGCATATATGTGCCAAGTCACGTCCACAAAAGAATGCTCAGCTTGAATGCTCGCCCTTTATTGTTTCATTTTTGTTATGGTTCGAGTGAAATTCTCTAAAATCATATCTAAATTCGAATATCGTTCTAATCAGGACACGTGTTACAAATTACGAAACGATACCCAAGAAAACAAACAAGGACCGATTATGGCTTACGATAATGGATGCATGAAAATATTTGCTTGATAAAATCAAAAAAATTATTTTTAAGTGCATCCAACTTCATTTTTTCAATTCAACTCAAAACTGAAACATTTTGGGCTCTATCGGGAATTTCGTTTCCCACGGAATATTTTACTCCCTCGAATTTTTTCCTGCGAACTTGAGACTACCACGGAATAAATTTTCCTCGAAAAAAAAAATCGTATGAAATGACAACCAAATTCCCTGGAAAAGTTTATTCCCGATACTAATAAATTCCGAGGAAAACTTTTAAGCATCATTCATGAGAATGGGAGTGGGAAAAATTTCCAATGAAATTTTTATTCACGACAGCCCCCTTTAAGTTCTGATGATGTTATTTCCAATTTAAATAATTTACCTATATTAGCTAAGAGTTACCCCAAGTAATAGGTGCCCCAAAGTATAACCTGAGTTGAATGTTTCCATCGTAGAGTGCCTAATATTTCTTCCATTGATTCCACATTCCTTAATCGTAATTCTCACTTAAAACACATTTTCAAAGTTTTAATCCTTCAAATTTGCAATCTTTATTTTGTACAATTTCTTTCTTAATAAAAAAAGGATAAAAGATATCTCAGTTAACAAATGATTCTAAATGCATGCAATTCTTGAAAATGGGTTACAATTCTAGGTATATTTTATATATAAAAAAAAACTTTAAGGCAACATGTGTATGTTGTTCATTAATTAACTTTGTGTATTGTATAAAAATTTAAATTTTCTCTGTCAACTCTGGCACTGCTTTAAAGAGATCAGCTACCAACCCAATATCAGCGACTTGGAAAATTGGTGCTTCGGGATCTTTGTTAATAGCCACAATTGTCTTTGAATCTTTCATTCCAGCCAAATGTTGAATAGCTCCAGAGATTCCAACTGCGATATATAGATCCTACAAAAAAAATCAAAGTCTAAGTTAATTTCTTGTTTAACAAAACTCATACAACAATTCTTACAGGAGCAACAATTTTACCAGTTTGACCAATTTGTAAATCATTTGGCACAAAACCAGCATCGACAGCAGCACGAGATGCACCAACAGCTGCTCCGAATTTATCAGCTAAATTGTATAATAGCTTGAAATTATCACCAGATTTTAGACCACGCCCTCCTGACACAATAACTTTAGCACCAGCCAATTCGGGCCGATCGGATTTGGTTAGTTCTTGTGAAACAAATTCGGCTAAGTTACTTTTGTAGTCACCAGCTGGTGCTTGTTCTATAGCGGCACTTCCACCTGCAGCAGCTGCTTCGAAGTTTGTTCCACGAACAGTAATGACTTTAATAGCATCTCTCGACTTCAGAGTTAAGACGGCGTTTCCTATAAATAAATTATGTTTTTTTTTTTTTAATAAAATATGTTTTGAAAACAACAAATTGTAGGAAAGTTTGCAATGTTTGCCGAATCTTTCAATACAAATTAAAAAATACACGCTTCTATTAGATTTATACTGTTAATTACCACGTTATCAGTATACACAATACGTAGACAAAGTATAAAACAAAAAAT
Organism: Philhelius pedissequus; assembly: GCA_910595825.1. Classification (NCBI taxonomy): domain Eukaryota; kingdom Metazoa; phylum Arthropoda; class Insecta; order Diptera; family Syrphidae; genus Philhelius; species Philhelius pedissequus. Next base: position 241,869,769 of record OU343161.1, on the reverse strand, counting down.
GTGCCTCTCTTGACGCCCGACAGAAGTTAAACTAATCTAAGTTCAACTATTTAGTATTGAAATTGTTAAACTTGAGAAAAGCTTCAAAAGTTCTAAGTAAATTTGACTAATTTCAAAAGTTATCCGTATGCGTGAGAGAAAGGGAAGCCAGACAAACTGGAGACGTAACGCGTTACGTAACGAAGCGGTTTACCCTCCCATAAGAAGTTATCACTTCAAAAACTACATGGTTTTTATTGATAAAATGTAACAGTCGGTCAATCAACTTTTTAACTTTGTAGCTTCCAATCCTAATTAGTTATTTGTGGGTCCTACATTTTGTGAAATGTTTAGCCAAAACAAAATTTATAAATTGTCTGTATTGCTCATGAATTCACGACAGATACAAATATGTATTTCGGTAGTTCTTTGCGTAGGAAACAAATTGTACCAGCAGTTTCCAACCACATTCCATATTCAAAACACTGATGCATTCTTCGAACCTCAAATAACTCTTGCTGAAGAAAAGTCTGCGGATTTCTTGCAATATAGGACAAACTTTAAAAATATTGCTACCAAAGATGGCGTATCAGCCATATTGATAGACATTCAGCTATTACGGTCTGAAAATATCCAACTCTCAGAGCGCCTGGCCGTTATGGAAAACTATTGTGAAACACTCGAAAGGCAACTTGAAGTTCTTTCGCAAAAATTTAATAGAAAAACTGTTGTTATGCATTTTCCTTCAGACAACAAGACAGACAAACCTGTCTAGGCCTTCTTGTCCTAAACGAAAATGCTGAATTTTCACTGGGTAAATCACAAGAATTCAATAACCGCCAAAATAAAACAACAATAATGGTACTCAATTTGTAAGACGGGGATACAGCCAACAAACTTATTGTAGCTGCACCGAAGTTAAAGGGTTATGGAATCTTTGTGCACAGAGAGCAGTCACTTCTATACCGGAAAAAAAGGAGATCACTGTTAATTTAGCAACAACTCTGAAAAGTAAAGTGTGGAAAAAACAAAGTTCCCGAAGTTATTCAGTACTTTATAAGCAGAACTGTACTGAATTGGCATAATTGGAATCACTTCCACATAGTACCTATCTACTCTGCACTTTTTTTTTAATGTATCTACAAAAGTTCGAGCAACAAAGTAGAAGCTTGCTGGCATTTGGCCAGCTAAATTATAATCTAACGAATTGCATAACAACGCGCTTATCTATCATTTTTGTAATATGGAATTTACCTGCATAAATTGTTCTGACGAAGGTATCATCTGACTTGACATCGATGATTTCCGAAATTGGTGACACATCCAACTTGGCTGCCACCCTTGGCAGAACATTCTTCCCAAAAGCAGTCGCCCCGGCAAGAATATGTGTAAACTTAAATTGATTTTGGGCAGCGAGAACCAATGGAGTTAGTGATTCAGGAGTGAATCCTTTAAAAGCATCATTTTCGGCAACAATCACCTTGCCAACTCCTTGAATTTTCGAAACAGCCTCAGATGCCTATAAGAAGTCAGTATAATAAAATTAAATTCTTAATAAGATATTTTCCTAACAGACGACAAACTTACTGGCCCGCATTTGGTTCCAGCAACTAGAACAGTCACATCGCCTCCAATTTTCTTGGCTGCAGTGATTGTATTCAACGTCACTGGGTTCAGTGTTTCGTTATTGTGTTCGGCAATTACAAGGGTGCTCTTACAGCGGTGCAACTTTGAGTAATGAATTAATTCTAATTAGTAGGTACTCTGATCAAAAGCAAATTCAAAGGTTTTTATACTTACAATGTTCGAACGAACGAAAGTCCTTGTGCTAGAAAACATGATTTTGTGCAAATGAGATGATGATTATTACTCAATAGTTTTTTTTTGATAAGGTTGATAGATTAACAAAACAAATTATCGCATCTGTTCTTTTCTTTTTTGTTGGGAAAGTTTTCAGCAAAAGCCAGCAAGTGTGCGGAAAGTCCAAAAGTCAATTTTTGATTTGACTTTTATTTCGCAGCTAGACATTACGGTTGTCATTTGCCTATTTGCGTACAAATTTCGTGGTGAATTAAAACAAATTTTAGGCCTGTTTTTAACACATACTTTTGGAAAAAAATTGAATTCACCATGATTGGTGTCAGAATTTATGAATTTAAATGGTTGTGTTCAAAAAGTGTTACCATAATTACTGATAATGTGGTTTGCCATGTGTAAAGTAAATCAATTTGTTTTGGGCTACTTTCTAGTATGGGAGCAGACATTTTGATTTTTTTTTACAGTGAGCTAATAGTCTCCATAGGATAGCTCTAAAGCAGGGGCGACTTTCCATTATGGGAGCTAGTGGTCTATATAGACTAGCTCTTAAGCATTACGGTGAGGAAACACTGTTAAATGTGATTAAAAATGTTTATTTTTGGTGTCAGTTTTGGAGTTTTTTGTTCTTTGGTTCATTTTTTCTTTAAAATAGTACGAATTTTAACTCACGGATACTTTTATTCGTGATTGCAAGTAATAAATACAACGGTTTTAATAGGCGTTTTTCTTTTTTCGTTCAGAGCAGAGCACATAGATTATGCACTGATCCAAACATACACACCAGATACAGAAAATCAACATGCGATCAACTTCTTTCGCCAACTTATGTATCTAATTATTGTTTTCTTCACATTTTCCTTCGTGGCATTTGGTGCGTTCAGCAATTTACTCACATGCTCAGTCAATTATGTTCGAGCACGTTGAGTGCGATCTACACATGTTCAGAACGAAAAAAGAAATAGACATTTGGAGCTCTGCATGCTCTGAGTTAAAAGGAAACACAAACGAATTTTTTGACAACTCAGACTCTGCTCTGAACTAAAAAAGAAAAACGCCTAATGTAAAAATATTTTGTTTATCAGTTGTAAACATATTTTTAAAGTTTTGAACACGATATACAAAATCCGTTGCTACTATGGCTATAGTGCTATGATATTTTTTTTTTTATTTTTGTAGGTAAAATGTATTGATAAAAAACTATTTATGTGAAGTGTTTTTGTAATTAAGCTCACGGCGCGTAAGGTGGGACATGCTTCCCCCTGCAACCCGCACTGCTTGACCATATTTAGTATTTGGGGTGTGTACAAGTTTGGGTATATGCAGCAAAGCTTTTTTTGGATTTCAAAATTTATTTTTAAAAAGTAAAAAAAAATCCATGCTACCTTTCCATACCGAAGTAGCATATATACAGCCTTAGTCATTACAATACGCTAAACGGGTTCAGAGTTGTGCAGTTCTTGGACTTGTGTAGCCGCTATAGCAATACACATTGTCTTCCCATTATAGTTATAATGTGCTTATGTTAAAATAAAGTATTCACGTGTAATCTAATTTTCTCTTTGTGACACACAAGAGTCTTGCAACAAAAAATATGAATATAATGACCTTTTCGATTGGCCGTCCAGAACTATCGTGACGCCCACAAAATGACAGTTGGTACTCTAAACAGAACAGAAAAAGATTCTGGATTTCATATTCAGAATCTAAAACAGAATCACTAATACACTCACGTAATTAAAATTTCAAAAACATCGGGTTGATTTGTTTTGTCGATGTGCTTAATGAATTTAAACTACTTTTCTGGTAAAATAACATAAAAAGAAGCAAATTAATTATTATTGATACAAGAAAACATGTATCTTAATTGAAATCAAGTGTTTTGGAAATTCGTTTTAGCCGATGTGATTTTTTTAAAATTTAATTTTCACAAACACAGTGATACATACAATTCAGAATCAGTCAAATTGTTTGCGGGTGTTTTTTTGAGGGAACGTGTTCCTGATAGCCACAATACTGGTCTGAAATATATCTTGCTCAGTCAACGAAAGTGAGACGAGACTGATTTCCACACAGCATCGTTGTGGGTGCTTGATGCATGCCAAAAATACAAATTTACCCACCCTTTAATAAATAAAAATTATAATGGTCGATGTCAAATGACTTCGATACAAAATTCCTTTTATGTAGGCTCTATGCAACTTACTAGCGTGTTTAGCTTATGTTGCTGCTATGTAATGTAATAAATAAGAATTTTGCACTTAGAGAAATTATATAATAGAGAACATAATAGTCTTATGTACTCGCTTATTATTTTTTTTTTTTTATAATCTACACGCGCTCAAGGGATTATGAATACCCTTTAAATGTTTCAACACAGCGCGGGCGTGGGGGTGAGGTTAAGGAAGAGAAAGAATGATAGGAAAGATGTGTGGCTATGATGCGTTAATAAATAATAAGGCTGAATAATTACATACTTTGAAAAATGAATTAAAAATTAATTGAAAATAGAAATAAAAGTTTTCTCACTTTAAAATTGTGATATTTATTACTTTTAACCATAAATCTACTGAATAAAAGTATCCGCGTGTTGAAATGCATGCTCCCTTGAAGGAAACTTCAGCCTATTTCGAATCTAGGTCTTAATAAATAATAATATTGACTTGTTTTTGAACCTAGATCATTTTTGCAGATCTAGATTCTTCATCAGATTTACCCATCTTTGTATAATTTTCAACTCTCAGTTTGACAAATGCATGTGTTCTGCTGTACTCAATAAAACGATTCTCAAAAAGCATCACGTTGTTTCAAAAACAAATACATTCTTTATCATTAGGGAAGATTTGTGCTCTATAATCATCCAAAATAATTTCAATCATTTTAAAGGTTTTCTTTCTTAAGAAATAAAAATATATTTTAAAATCTTTTGCTCACTTGGTAGCAATTATGCAATGTCATATCTTATGTGATCGAAGTTTTCGTACTTGTTCAATTTAGCAAGCGAGAATGCTTTTTCACACGACAAATGTATTCACTCTCAAAATATACGTGAATAAATTTGCCTCTGTGTACACGCGTTTTCTGTAGAAAAAAAACCTGTATTTTAAGATATTTTGAAGGCTAGATTCTTACAAAAAAATCTGCTTCAAAATATTAAAAAAATATTTCTCAGTGTGAAGAGTGAGTTTCATTAACAAAAAATCATGGAGAGAAAATTTTGTTCCATAAGGAAAACTTCTGAGGTTGAAACTATTTTCAATTTTGTTCCCATTAAACAGTGTTATTGTCTTGCACTACAAATTCGTGGGGATATAATTTTGTTTCTTCGGGTTAGTTCACAGTTCAAAATTAAACGTCAAACATTCTGTCTTGCGCAAAAATCACTCCCATAAGAAATTCAATTTTTTTTTAGAAAAAAAAGTGTTAATTTTATTTTGTTAATCGTAATTTTATTTTAACTTAAATTCTATAGAATTATATTGTTGGAAAAAAATATTTAAAAGAAACTGCGGCAAGAAAATAATTTTTTTTGTAATATATTGTTAAATATGAATTAATTTATGTTTATTATATTAATCCTGTCTTCTTCTACGGTGTGTAGGACCTCTAGTTAATTCTTCTTCATCAAAATCATAATCAAACCCATCGTACGATGAATCTCCGTTGTCGTTATTAAGATTTGTTTCCATATTTAAATGCAAAGGATTGTCGTTATCTGTCAAACAGTTCTCCACCACTGTTCCGTCTTCATTGATACACTTTTGCTCTTCTATTTTAAAATCATCGCCCTCAAGTCCCAATGGAAAATTCATTGCATTTGTATCATCCGCAAAATTGTTGATATAATTATTATCATAATATGTGTGTGGTATTTGTGGTAGTGGTAATATTGGTTGTGGTTGAAATGAATAAGGTTGATATGATGGATATGATACAATCGGTTGATTTAGCCCAAATCCACTATAATATGATTGTGGAATCTGAGATATTGGCTTGTGAATATTTGATCTACCAAAACACGAGAGACAAGCTCTTGGAACTTGACCTCTTATAATACTCAAATATGGTATTTGAAAACATCGACTACAAGTCGATTTCGAATCAAACTTTCTGTTTCTATTCAAAGTTGCGCCTGTGTTACAACTTATAAATGGCCATTTTGAGATGTATTGACATCCCGGACGTCTTCGCAGTGGCAAATATTCAACTGTTTGTGTGCAATTATCAGGATCTGTTTGATTACATGTTACTACCCGCTTCGAACGCATCACCCGAGAAATACAATGTGATCCACATGTCTGCTGTCGTCTGTGGGTGCAAATTGGGCCATTGGCACTGCTTCGACATTTTTGTGGCTCAATTAAATGACAACATGGCCCTTTTTCCGTATAACCGAGACCGAATTTGCCGCCAGTTCTTGAAACCTTGTGATAGATAGTAATGTTATTTTGGTTATGTGCTGTTATATTTCCCAGACTTGTGCGTATAATATTACGTATTTCATTTGTAAGCCTTATAATATTTGTTTGATTGACCTTAGATGTAGTTATTGGTAAGCGATAAAGTGTGTCATTTATACCCTGCACTAGAATGTCTTGATCTATTAAAATTGGACATATTTGACATTTGTCTTGACATTTCTTATCCATAAATCCACATTCGTTAATGCATTTATCACGACTTCTGGTACATTGAGTGTATTGTTCGAGTGTTGGATTTTCATAATGTTGAGCTATAGTGTTGATTATGATTGGATCAGGAGAATTGTCGGCAATAGAATTCACGGCAAATGAGATCATTATCATAATGACGAAGATACATTTTAGTGTATCCTGAAAAAGAAATATAAATGATTTAGGCCCGTTTGCTGATACGAATCATAAATATTTATGTTTAACTTAAAACGCTTAAAGGCTACGTTTTTCTCTGCGTAAACTGTAACATAAATTCTTAAGTAGAACTTAAATGCTTAAGTTGCGTATCAGCAAACGGGCCTAAGTATTAAAATTAGCAGTAGGTAACAGTATTTGCTAAATAAATTTAAAACAAAACGCGTACAATAAAAAAAGAATTGACTCATTTACAAATAAAAATGATATTAGAAAACTGTTAAAACCACAAAATATAAAATAATTGAAGGATCTACTACTTTTACGATGACGTTTTTATTTATTGTCCAAAATAAAAAAAATATTACGAGTAGAAAAATGTCACCCCTACTTTCTCAAATGCATTGTAACTTTTTCACAAAAGTGATAATCGAAAAAAAATTATTTTGTAGGAAATTTAATTTGCTACAAGCTTTAAGCACAAGGATCAATATAAAATTGCATGGTGGCCAAATGACACAGGTTCAACTATAATTTTCGGTGCGTAAACGCAAAATGCATTTTGAGTTATTATTTCGCAGTAAAAGTCTAATGTCGTTTTCTATTTGCCAATAGGGTATTCGATTAGGGATTGCTGATTTTCTTCGCAAAAATATAACGCAAAAACTTTTGTTTTTAATTAAATGATAAAATAATATTAAATAATAATTTTTATTATGAAACGTTAAGAGAAGCGTTTGACGTTTCAGCAAATTTAGCTTTATTTTGGTGTGTGTGCATAAGTGCATGTTTCATATATTGACATGTAAATCCCTGTCTGGGATCCACATCTGTGATTTTGATTTCGAATAAAAAAAAGATAATTTGGAAGAATAGAACGCGAAAACTGGTCCCGGATCAGAAAATCCCTGAGGGATCGATTATTTTGGTTGAATAGAAAACCACATAAGGACAAATGTAAACGTGAGTTTTTTTTAAATAACTATTAGCATACTTGGAATTAAATAGCTAGTTTCATCCAAGAAAAAGATTTGCTGCTTCTATCAAAAGATTAGATTTTTTTTAATTTTAAGAGTTTTATTGCAACAAAATGAGCAAATATAGATCAAATCTCAACACCAAAGATTTGATCTCTGTTCTCTGACGGGTTGGCAGATAATAAATACTTTTAGATGATCGAAAGAGGTTTGCGGATAAAAATTAATTGGCGGTATAACACAACGCACAAAAACAAATAAAATATTTCGCACTTTCTAACTGGTTTTTTTCCAAAAAAAATCAGTGAATCCGAAATTCGGTGTTCGAATTCGAATCGAGGGCACATACAAATACAAAATATTCTGAAAATTATAAACAACATTTGCAACGAGATCTATGTCATCGTGTGTATCCAGAAATGTTGGTGTATTTAAAGATATTTAAATAATTTTTCACAAATTTCAAGTAGTTGGGATTTTTTTTTACAAATCAAAAACTGATTTTCCGCAGAAGTTCCTGAAAGTGGTACTTTTTTCTGACAAATATTTGTGATGATTTAAGATTCTTGAACGTTCGAAATTCGTTTTATAATAAATTATAACCACAACACACTTCTACGATTCCAATTTAAAATTTTAATCACCAGTCGAAATACCGACAATTACAAGTTTTGAGAATTAAAAATATCTATACCTTGATTGCCATGTTAAATCTGCAATAGGAAGAAACAAAAATAAAACTCTGATTCCCGATTTCGTTGAGAATACACCTTAACCGATAGAAATTCGAGCAAAGAATACATTCTGATGGAATGGTTAGTTTATGTTTTATAAGATTGCATATTTCATAGATAACAAAACATTGTTAGAATATACGACTGCAATAATTTGAAGATAACGATAAAAGCTGTGCAAATATATTTGGTTAAACTGTTATTTACTTTCCACTCAGCTAAATTGAATGAATGGTCATAGACTGAATTCGAAAATCGGTCAAAAGAAGTGCTTAAAGTTGGGTTCATGGTTCTTGGCATATATAACGGAAATTAAATAAAAAGAGCTGTGCAGTAGAAAAGGTAAAAGTATTGGTATTCACGATCTGGTGCAACTGGCCTATTATCATTGTAAAGGCTTAACTACATAAACCAAGTTTTTGGCTAATGTAGGGTACACATTGTCGAACCTGCGTGACATTCTTGTAGGACATCGAACATGTGTGAAAAGTCTTGGGTACACATTTATCAGTTTTGTTGTCCGCCCGCCAAACAAAATTTTCATTTTCAATGCAAGATCTAGCTCAATAAACACATCAAAATATTATTTTTCTTATTCCATAGTCCGGTTTTACACAGCGCGAGTTTACCCCTGCGTGAATGAAGTGCGAAAAAGTAAGAAAGAACGAAAAGATGAAACAGAAATAAATCTATCTGAACATTTTCCTTGCGTATTTTTGACGTTTCTCTTTCTACTCTTTCTTTTTTTTTCGGGTTTGCTTCATTTAATTTTCGCTGTAGATGAATGATCACAAATCCAAATGGCTGACAAATTTAAGTGGAGCAAAGAAAAAACTTCTAAGCTTATTTTAAATTACCAAATGAGCACCATTCTGTACAATCCTTGTCTTTGTCATACGGAATACCTATATGAATAACTTTGCCTTCCATTTTTCTTTTAACAATTATTTTTTGTTCAATATCTGTGCTGGGCAAAGAAGATAAAATGAAAGATAGCTGTCAAATAAACGCGCAGTACTGAAAATGAGAACAAGGCTTCGTGTAATAACACGCGCCTTACCGAATAGAAGTTCAAAAGACAATAACAAAGACTTGCGCTTTACAGTCACGCGCTGTGTAATACCTGACATACTGACAAAGATTCAAAATTGAACTAACTAACAACAAAAATACTTGTTGAATGTTGTTCGATGAATGATTTGCATACACATCATCGATCAAAAACGCTGACTGACAGGCAATATCAAGTCTAAAATGCGTGTCATGCAATTATGCAAGTGTACACATTATCGATCGTCAGCAAAATGTCACGCAGATTCGATAATGTGTACCCTACTTAAAGCACAAAAGTGAGAAATACACACATTCTAGCACACGACACCTGGGGCCCAATTCAGAAAGCGTGAGTTTTCTCTGTGTACACAGAAAGTTGTGTACACATACATACTCACACTTGCGGAATTGGGTCCCTTGTTGCGAAAAAAGTGATCAAAATTGAGAGTGTGGTGGCATCCCACAAAAAAAAAATTATCTTGTGAATTAAAAGTTCTGTTCGGTTATGTGGTTTTCCATTGGTACAAGAATTTAATTCTTTTTTGATACAAATCTGCCAAAACACGGATGTGTCCAAACGCCAGCTGTAAAAAAAAAACACTTGCGGAATTGGGCCCCTGGTTGCGAAAAAAGTGATCAAAATTGAGAGTGTGGTGGCATCCCACAAAAAAAAAATATCTTGTGAATTAAAAGTTCTGTTCGGTTATGTGGTTTTCCATTGGTACAAGAATTTAATTCTTTTTTGATACAAATCTGCCAAAACACGGATGTGTCCAAACGCCAGCTGTCAAATGCAGTTATGTGTGCGATTTTATTTATTTACTTGCTACGTTTTACCTGTTTCTTGTTAGTTTTTTTTTAATTGTTTGTTTTATTATTTTTAATTTTCAATCAAATAAAATTGTAGAATAATAAATATAATATACTATCACATTGAGACTGAGAAGAAACTTAAGAATTTGTTCCCATAAATAAAACAAATAAGTACATATCAAATTGAATAATTTGGTAATTAACGTAAGTTTTTTTATAGAGCCAAATTTCTCTGCCAGCTGAACTAAATCCTTCCATTGGACAACAAAAATTAATTTATTTATTTTTCTGAATCAAATTCGCAGATCTCTCTTTTTACTAACACCACTAAACACTAGTACAATTGGAAGCATTCATTTTGACAACTAACAGTTTCACAGAAACGAATATACGCCAATACCATAGCAAAAGAAAATTTAATTCAAATCGCGTCCCTTTCGCCACGAAAATTATCAAATTCCGTATTAAATTCTGAATTTACCAATGAAAAACCACATTAAATTTCCTCTCATCAAAGACATCTCATTAAACTATTTGTTTGAATGTAGTAGTGTTCCAATTTTGCACAAAAGTAAAAGTTAAAAGCGGTCTAATTTTTAATTTTGTAAAATTTGAGATATGAGATAGGATTGAGCAGTATGTTGGAAAAAGAGAAAACATTTTTTCACTTTTGTACAAAAGTGTGTTAAATGTAGTTAAGCCTTAAAAGTGCAAAAGTTTAACTTTTTCTTGCACCACAACAACAACTTACACTGCCTAAGATCTTACAACACTTTTGAACTTTTGCTATACCTTAACCCTATTGCAACAGAAAAAATACAATCGTGTAAAATTGGAATCGTGTCGTTGACATTAAAAAAAATCGATATTTTTAGGAGAATTGAACGCGAAAATTGTTCCGAGATCAGAAAATCCCCAAAGAAATCAAGCTCGTGAAACTGATCAAAACTAAATAAAATTGCACAAAGCGCCTAATGCCCATTATAGGCATATTCAAATAGAAATATGTATTCCCTGACGTAAGCAAGCAAAAGTGAAGTTTTCTGCCTTGACAATTAGAAATTTGTCTGTAACAAAATGAATGGCCTTTTCGATTGGTGTTCCGATTGCTTCTGAAATTGTTCGATTGGTATCATCAAATGACAGTTCTTCCCCTCGATAGAAGAGAAATTTCCTTCTGGATTTGAAGTTAGAATGAAAACCAGAAGCACTCACTCGCCGACTAAATGTCAAACTCGAATTAAATGTCAACAACAATGACGTTTTGGGATGAGCGATATTTAAATAATATCAATGTTAAGATCGAAAAAAACAACATCGATATCAGAAATTATCGAATCAGAAATATCGATTTGAAAAATAATAGCACGATCAATCGATTTTTTGCCAAGATCGATGAATATCGCCCATCCCTTTATTTTCATGTCATTGTTTAGTTTTTTCCTGCCTTACACATGCACTCATATTACAATCCAGAATCAAGAATCGAGTGTTAACTTGTTCGATTGGAAGCCTGTATGGAAGAGTTCTTCCGATGAACCAACAGAACATACGTATGGGATTAATACTGGAATGCTAAACAAAAGAAATAAAAATAAGCGTTCTTCTTCGTTTGACATTTCGCATGGATGTGTTGTTCAAATGTCAAAATTAAAAAGAGAAAACAATATGATAGTTTTTATAAATGTTGTACATTTATTACATTTATGATTCTGTACAATCATTTTTGTTTCATTCCCAAACCAACCGTTTTTGGCCGTATTGTCAAAAAGGTTAAAAAACAAGAAATAAAAGAACACTCATCACAGTTAATTGAACAGCTTATAATAAGCTTGTACAAATTGGTATATTATAATGAATCATACAAATTATCCTCTGAATTGTAGTCTATATAACCATACTCTGGTTTGCATGCAATAGCTCCAGGATAACTATCACAATATCTGCTCAAGTCAAAAGTTTTGCAAGATTTACATCCTCTACTTTGACAATAATTCTGACAGTAGCTTCCGGTTCTAATTTGATCTAATCCGGTTCCTGTGCATCTAGAGCAGTCCGGATAAAATGGTTCTAAAAGAAGAACAAAAATTAAAATGTGTTTTTGTACAATGTGCTGAGAATAGATGTTACGGTGATTATATCCACAGTCGGAATTTATACAAGAATCTGGAGGCTGTCTCACGATCCGAGGCATTAAATTCAAATTTCCTTGTGCACAAACTGGTCCACACTGCTGGTAATTATGACTTCTGCAGACATACCGATCTTCCCATACGCATGCATTTGGCGTGGCAATCGTACAACAGTTTGGAACAGCTGAAGCCTGCGGAGGTGACATGACCATGATTGGAACTTGTGGTTGTAGAGGCGGTGGAGCTTGTATAATGTGTAAAGGAGGCGGTGGCGGCGGATGTGGTGGCAGATACGGTGGAGCTTTTATAATGTGTATTTGGGGCGGTTGTTGTGGTTGTGGTGGTGGATGGGATGGACCTTGTATAATGTGTACTTGGGGCGGTGGTGGTGGCGGAACCACGATTTTAGGTGAAAAATGCACTTGACCGGCGGCGGAGGCGTCAGCTGGTGACTCAGTAATTTCAATAACCAGGTTGTTTGTGTAATTGATTGGATGATTAACCTGAGATTGATTGACATTGTTTGTGATAACAACTGTGGATAGAAGCACGGTTGTGTGATTGTGTGCTTCGGGAATTTGACAACTTCGACCATTCCATATTGTTCCTTCAGGACAAATAGTTTGAATGCATTTACCATCTCTATAAACACCAATGCCACAGTAAATTAAATGACAGTAGCCGTTGAGAGGTATCGTTCCATTTGGACATGAAAGTGGATGTGGGGTTGTTGGTGGTTGTTGCGGTGTTGGTGGTTGTTGCGGTGTTGGTGGTTGTTGCGGTGTTGGTGGTTGTTGCGGTGTTGGTGGCTGTGGAGTAGATGTTATGTTCGGTAGAAATATTGTAATTTGTGGAAACACTGGAATTGGTTGTGGCATTGGTATTGGTTGTGGCATTAACATTGATACTGGCATTGGCATTGGCATTGGTATAGGCATTTGCATTTGCATTGGCATTTGGATTGCACATGGTTGCTGACAAGGTGGTTGGCAACTTGCTTGGCAACAAGAAGTAGTACATTGCGATGTTGGTTGACTCATACTAATTCCCCCCCTTAAAACGCACGCACCATTTTGTATGACGTGTGAAGCAGGACAGGATATTGGAGAACACATTCCATTGACAAAACTGTATCCTTCATGGCATGATGGATATGAATTTCTCTGCGAATTTTTTAATTGGTTTTTTATTTATTATTTAATTGTTAATAATATTAAAATTATTATCGTTTAATTGGATTTAAATTTGCTACAATATACCAACACAATACACCACAATAGCGAATTTAAAATTTAATTAGGGATCGTTTTGGATTAAAATCGCGCCAAATTTAAGGAAATTTAATTTGTTTGCTTTAAATTCTAACACAATTGACACCCTGACTAAATGCAATCTCTTGATTAGTTTTTGACACTTTTACTTACATCTAGAAACCTCACCACTTACAAATATGAACCTACATTTTTGTATGGCGATTTTAATCCAATTTACACACTAACTAAAAATAAATCAATATATTTAATTACTTTACCAAGGCTTGTGGAACAGGAGTTGTAGTACAAAAACTCAAAAACAAATTAATGTACGCTATACAAAGTATGAATTTTGTTAGAAAAAACATTATTTTTCGTTGATATTCTCTGTGCATCGCAACGAGATGCAGAGAATGATTTTCAAAAGCGCATCGCTTTTTAAAGATCATTTTTTGACCATGAAATTATAAAAATATATTGAGTATGCGGATGTTAGACGAAAAATTTCTGAATAGATAATACTATCGTATGAAATAAAAATAAAAAACACAAAGTTAAACTTATTAGGTAGTTTTTTTTAAATTTTTTTGCACCTAAGTTTAAGATTTATTTATTAGCTAATTTATTATATTAGGTATTTGCATTGACTTAATTTATACAAATATTCCCCGATTTTGGAGGCAGTTCCTCAATATTGAGATATAAAATTAAGTGAATTTAAACGAGTGATAAATTGCCATTAATTCAATATGTAACTTGAGTCGTAAGTTTAGCAACTGTGTAAAATAGTAAATTTACGCAAAAGTGTAAGTTCTGTTTTATTCGAATCAACTGCTCGGTAATTTAATGCAATGATGTTTGGTTAACTTTACCAAATCAAAAATTTGATCCAATGTGTGTAAATCACTATCTATGCAATTTTTGACTGTTCATAAATCAATAATGGTAAACTTACACAAATAGTAATCTAGGCTACATATCCAGCAGTTTACATCTAAAATTTGCCACTGTTTTCCATATAAAAACTGTGACGAGTCGAAGTGACATGACGTCTTATTTTGCAAATCCATGCCGGTTTTCTAGAGGGTTGTTTGGTATTATTTGTTTTTTAATAGTGAACATCAATGCAATACCCTAATCTCTAATTTGCATTAATATTAAAAGATTAAAATGCACAATTATTTAAAATGACCTATTTTTTCAACTTCTATCATATCATTGTTATCAATATTTACTAAAATATATTTCTAAATCATTCAAGTATTTCAGTTGATTGTTAGTTTTTCTAGAATTTACTTGAATCTCAAGAACACGAATTTTCATAATTTATAATTAGAATATTCCACTAACATGAAATGGTACATAATTGCATTATTTCTAATACATTCAATTCGGTTTTGTTATCAGCAAGATACGGTGAGTTCATTTTTTTTTAAATTAAAATTTAAGTAATTTCTCTAAGTTGCATTTAAAAAAAGCTGGCCTTGTGTGTGGATTTAAAACTAATTACAATAATTTTGAAATCAACCCAAATTTGAATAATTTATGAAGACAGAAGTAATTTCAAACAACAGAAGGGACTAGACAAATGCCAATTTATAACACAATTTTTTTATAACAGTTTTTCTCCAAAAAATGTTGAAACGGGTGTTATGGAAAAAACAATGAAGTTTCCGGAAGTATACCGCCCCTCTGAACATACCACCTATTGAAACTGAACTGTCATAAATTGGCATGTCTAAAGTGATTTCCTCTCAAAAAAATGTGTGTCAAGTTAGCACTACCACTTCAACATATTAAAGAAACTCCTATTGGATTAATTGTCGTAAATTTGTCGTAAAAGAAAAAATGTGTCGAGCTTATTTTTTTAAATAACCTCTGATAGTGTTAATGCTAACTAGACAGTCACGTTAGCATTACCACCTCTCAAAAACGGTGTATATTAATTAAAAAAAAAATAAAATGGGGTATTTCATAAATTGTTGTAAATTTGTCGTAAATGGCGAAAATTTTTTTTTTAATAATGAAAAGATCGAAATAAACCACGATTTTTCGCTTTGTTTATTACTACTTTTTCGCAATAAAATTTGTTTAAACAATTGTCGCTCGACGTCCTTCAATAGTTGTGTACTCAATAAAATAATTTGTATTGGTTAGTGAAAAATCGTGGCTTAGGTAAATCTTTATATTATTAAAAAATATCGATTTTTTTTCTTTCGCCATTGATTTACGACATATTTACCACAATTAATGGCATATTATTTTTTGACTTCATATACACCGTTTTTCAGTGACTGACTTGACTGTCAAGTTAGCATTACCACGGGGTTATATTTAACAAAAAAACAATCGCGGTAATATTTTTTCTTTCACGACAAACTTACGACAATTATTCAAATAGGAGTTTCTTTAAAATTTTAAAGTGGTAGTGCTAACTTGACACACATTAAAAAAAATCACTTACAAACGACAAGCTTTAGTGAAAAGAGTCCATAATTTACTTTAGGCAAACTTTTTGAGCAATATCGTAGCAGCTACTCGGAGATACTCGATACCTTAAATTTAATATGTAAACCTCGGGGAAATATAAACTTTTCTAAAATTTAAAAATTAACTTGAATTTATCGATATTAAAGGATCGTATAGTATTTACGATGACGCGTTATGAGAATGAATCAATGAAAACATGATAACGACACTTCTTTGTTTTTCTTATTTTATTGACGGCACCAGAGATTAAAAATCTGCAAATTATTGTTGTTTGTTTTTTGTGGATTAATGGATTTCGATCTCTGGTGAAGTCAATAAAATAAGAAAAACAAAGAAGTGTCGTAATCTTGTTTTCTTTGATTCATACGTTATAAGTACTAATGTTACGAGTCGTCATTTTATTATCAAGTACACAAACCAAAGTAACATAAGCGACATCAACGCTCAAGTTAAAAAGATAACTATTGTACTCGTTTGACATTCGGGCATTGCATTTTTCTACATCCCCGCATTTATCCCACAATAAAATTGTGTACATCCCAGCTAATTGATATCTGATGGAAATTCCTAATTCCACTTTACTTTCGCTTAAAGTCATATGTCATGTCGACGCATCCGTAATGCTTGTCAAAGTAATGTAAGCTTCTCTAACGTGAACGCGTCATTGGAAGTCAGCCAATACTTCCTATTTTTCTTTATTTTCTTAAAATTCCTACATAAATCATTATTCCAAACTTCTTCGAAAAGTATAATACCTTATCTGGATTTCATTTTTGACTAAAAACTAATAATAACAGTAATAAGTGTATTGAATTTTAAAAACGAAAACATTACTTAATTACGTAAAATGTTGAAAAAAATATGAGTTTGGATTTTTTTCTCAAAATTTCGAGTTTGATTAATTACTTTTTAAAAAAAACTGTTTACTAATTAAAACAATTTTATTAAAAAAAAAAAACTACAAGAAGTATTTCTGGCTTTACAAAAAGCTATAGCGGCATTGTAAGTGTTATACTACGTTTCCACCAACCACTTAACCGAGATTTAAGTAGATTTAGCTAAGTCTCCTACAAATCTTGACGATCTACCATACAAATTTTAATCTTCTCAGATGAAGATTTAAAATAAATCTCATTTAAATCTTCAATCGAACTACCCTATTTCCATATCGAAATGAACACATTCATCGGGAAAGTGAATTTTTCCCTTCGGTTGACACAGATGAAGGTGCCTGTGTCACTTCTACATCATAAGAGAAAATGAAAAGACTTTTTGAGATTAGTAAATCTACAAGAGATTAAAGTTCGGTGGAAACGTAGTATTACAGTTGTTTTTGAAAACTGTTTTTTTTTTGTTTTAGGCCAATTTTTTTGGAAGAAAATTGTCCTTACAAGCTAAAAGGGGGGAATAGACTCCCCACTCCACATATTGTACACTGAATAAGCTTATTAACTTAAGGATGTGGATCAATTGGGCTAAATTTTTAGACGAGGATACATTTTCTTTCAGCTGTCAAAAATTGTATATTTTATGGTGTGGATGCTAAATTTCACCTACGCTAAATTTGTATCACCGCTAAATGTCAATTATTTGCATCCTCGGCTTTGAATCGACACACGGCTTAAGTTTAACTTTTATTAATTTTATGATTTTTTTTTGCTTTCATTTAGAATGTTTGTCCTATTGGAACAAATTATTTCAATGGGGCATGCATTCCATCTATGTGCCCGGAAACTCATTATCTTGTTAATGGAGCATGTCTTCTGAGACCAACAGAAATTGCCTCTTGTGGCTATGGATTTGATTTAATCAATGGAATTTGTGTACAACAAAACTGCCCAGCTAATTTTGTTATGATAAATGGATTGTGTCAGGAAATTGTTAATAATCCACCATCGCTCTACTGCCCGAATGGTACAGATTTACAAAAAAAAATGTTTTGTTCGTAAATTTTCAATTCAAAAATGGTTTTGTGTTTTTGTTTTTTGTGTCTAACTTAAGGTTTTTCAATTCAGTATGAAATATGTGTTCCAAATCCTGGAGTTATCCCACCAATATTTTGTAGACCAAAACCTTGCCGAACATTGTATTGCCCATTTAATTGTGATAGAACTACAACACTAGTAACAACAACAATACCTACAACAAAAAAACCTACAACAACAACAATAACACCTGCAACAACAACAACACCTACAACAACAACCTCTTCTTCATGCCCTCCGGAATATGTGATTATCGATGGGAATTGTCGATTTGTTACTTGTGTAAAGGGTACATTCTATAGAGGTCGCTGTCTTGAGCCTGTTTGTTCGAATGGTCTAGTCTGGACTGGTCTAACATGTACGCATCCAGAAGTCATTACTACAATTCTCGAAATCAAAAATAATTTTATCACCGAAGCAAATCAAACGGGTCCTGAATTCCATGCATCTAAACCTATGAATAATATTATCTACTTAACGGAAAATGAAAATGAAAACCATGAAGTAACTACAGCAGGAAGTATTCCATCGGGCAACGGCAACGGCAACGGCAACGCATGTATACCGACACCAAATTCAAATAAAAAATGTTGTATTATAATTACACCGAGAATGTGTAAAAAATACAGTTCAAAGTGGGTCTGTTTTAATCGTCAGTATCGACAATGTGGAGAAGTTTGTGGAAAATATTCGATAATATACTTAAGAGTAATGAAGGTCATTGAATATCCAGGAATGCTGGTCATACCACCAAATCCTGTGTTGCAAGGTTGTTCCGGTAATGAATGCAATATAAGTGGTAAGCATATTTAATTAATTTTTAAATTTAAAAGTAACACATCAAACTCGATATTGAAAATTTGAGCTCCATAACAAATCAACCATTTTTACTCACCTGTCAAAATAATTCATAAATCTAGTTATAAATTATATCCACGACAGATGGCGACACTCAGTATAAAAAAAAATGTACCTGGTACATAATGAATTTATTTCATTTGACATTTCTGGCAAGTACTAAATAGTATTTCGCAGCCATATCCAACCAAAAAGCCGTGTCGATACTAGAGATCAACGAAGTAGTTCGCAGTGTGCGAAATCGGTAATTATGTATCAGAATTCTAAACGTAAAAAAAACCAGTGAGTTTTAAAAAATCTAGGTACAAAAAATTCTCCCATTCTCACCTCTGTCTATCTAAAGGAGAGAGATAGGATTACATGCATATACTTCAAAATAAAGTCAAAACTCCAATGGAACGCACATAAATATGTTAAGCGAACATCCCATTAAGGTATAGATGGAATTCGTGTCTAGTTTCGTTCACTTTACACACATAATGGGTTTAATGGGAGAAGTAAACGACCAAATGTGGTTTCCATAGGTAAAATAAATCTATTTGTTTTTGACTTAGATCTGTCAAAACATAAAATTTCCTCATTTTGCATTCCATGGGGCAAAATAAATTGATTTATTTTTGTAAATCAAACATTTTCAGCTGATTTATCAATCCCTTGTACTAATACAAATCAATTTTCGGCTGTTCGATTGAAATATGAAGTAAGTGCTGCACTCGATGTACTAAAAAGTTCGTGACGATGCAATTAATTTAATTGAATATTTACTTTTCAGAGAAACTAAATGATTTTAAATTTCATCAAAACTTTAGCGAAAATACACACATTTTGACAGCTACATCGATGTATTTTCAATATAATATCGTGTCACAAATACAAAACCAAAAAAAAAATCTATCTGAAATCGTGTATATAACATGAATGACTTTTCTAGTTCTAGTCCTAAGTTAATTGGGCGAGAAAAATAACATTTTCGGATTTACCGACAACATATCATACATGAATTGTGACATTTCCATACAAACTATCGATAACTATGCAAATTAAATAAGTAATACAGTAATCATTTATTTTGGTCTACATTTACATATGTATATGTATGTATGTAAGTGTGTATAAAAAAATACTATTTTTCAGATGTCGTCGATTGTTCCGGCTGCTTGACCAATCAACAACAAACCTGCTCACCATATTGCTATCGATATCGATGCCCAAACAGTAGATGTACTTTTATCGATCAATCTGAATACTGTATAAAATATAGGGGAAGCCCGGGTTGTAGCAGCGCCGATGGATGTTTTGAAAATTATTGTTACGAAGAAATTGCAAGCCACCAAGAATGTCTATAGATTTAAATTCAGATTTATATCATTATTATTCTTTTTTTTTAATTCATACATTGTACTGTATTTCTTCATTAAAGTGAATTATTTGATAAGAAAACCATATTAGATGGACGAAGGTTATAAATGTTATACATAATTATATAAACTTAACGGAATTATTGACACATTTTTACACACTTGAGTTGTGTATTAGTAATT
This sequence comes from Philhelius pedissequus, assembly GCA_910595825.1. Taxonomy (NCBI): domain Eukaryota; kingdom Metazoa; phylum Arthropoda; class Insecta; order Diptera; family Syrphidae; genus Philhelius; species Philhelius pedissequus. The sequence goes on along the minus strand of OU343161.1, from coordinate 241,849,310 downwards.
TTTGCGTTATCTGCAGGTACATACTCGTATTGCATTTTTTTTTTGCTGTCGAACAGTCAAGTCGCAGAGAATTGAATTTTGTAATCAAGAAAATAAACGCATCATCAATAACTGCGATTAGGTACAAGTACGTCAAAGGCCTTCACAATAAACATACACTTAACATTTATGTGAGCTAAACATAGTTCGAAGAGGTCGCTATGTTAACACAAGCTGATTAGCTTAAGATTAGATTTTAGTGATAAGTGAATTGGTATAAAACATCATATAAAAGTTGCACAATCTACGTGGCCTGGTTTCGAAACATGCGGAAGATTGTTTTTGTGAGCTGTAGAGTCGGTTGGGGGACCTTATTTCTGTATACATAACCGGACTTGTCGTGTAAAACGCGAGGTAAGAAGTAACTTGACATGAGCTATATTGGCCGTGCGTCGCTCTTATTGATCATTGGCTTAAGCGTGGAACAGATTAAACCGCCATTATTTTAGAACCAATGTACCACACTGCCAAAAAAAATCATGGAACTTGTAGTTTATATTTTTCGATGCGAAATGTCAAACTGTTGGAAATGACAGTGTTGGGGACAATGCTGGTGCTGGTTGAATGGCCCGATTTAGAAAAAGCCTTACCTAGATGAAATGGGACATGTGGTTGAAAGATTGGGACTCAGGATTAAGTTTTTGAGAATAAATAAAATAATACCACGGAAAATGAAGGAATCTGCATTGTATAGCTTCAACAATTAAGAAGTGTAAGATGAGAATAAGATAAGCAGACTTGACTGTCACATTCAATAAGCATCTATTGGATAATATCGAATTCCAAACAAACAAACATTCGCTTTTTTTCTGAACACAATCGAATTATTTCTAAACAGAATCATAGACTTTACACGCACACAATTTTTTCAAGTTCCTTACAACACGAAAAAATTGATCTAAAATCGCTTTGAAATAGTTGTTTGGAATTCGACATTAGGTTGTATACAGGGATTTTGTGACATAATGATTATACAATTTTTTGAACAAAACTTTTAACAAATCGAAGATCAGAGTTAGCTCTCTTGATGAATGTATCAAAAATTCTATTTCTTAATAAAAATTTACACAATTATCTGAGAAAAGCTCAGTTAAAACAAAACATTTTGCGTAAATTGGGTCTAAACTTATTATTATGCTCTTATGAAAGATTATATATCTATAGTCTACTTTTGCTCCGGTTAACTACAAATTACACATTTTACTCACTTCAGTTTTCTTTGAATTACGACTAATTATAAAAATATTACAAAATTACTTAAAAATAATATTCGTGAAGTAAAGTATAGAGCACTCAATATTTTTTATCATCAAAGAAATAGTTGCAAAAATATCTCTGATAACAGATAGGCCTTCACATTAAAAATGTACTTTTATTAAGCTAACATAAACTTGAAGGTCTCTATGTACACTTTATACATATTTGCTTATGATTGATTATCTTTTGATGATATCGAATTGGGTCTATATATTCATTCTGTATATGTTCTACTTAAGTTACCTACATAAATGTACAAACGTAGACAAGGTGGGTCAATATATCTCACCTTATCGGACGATGATACAACAACAACATAATGATGTAACCAAACAGATACCCAGTGCGAAATCGGACATTTTAAATATAATTCGATGAAGCACCTCTCAAGTGTTGAATAGTTTCGCAGTGAATAAGCATTTATTAAGGTTTTATTTTACGATTCGTAAATTTATATTTTGGTTAGAATGCCCTTGTGTCAAGTAAAGTACCAAAACGAAGAATCTATTATAAATATATAGATATATCATTCAACAACCCTGTTTGTCAAAAAAGTTCAAAACATTGTGATTGCAGATTTAACATTGAAAATATTATCTAAATGCGTTTAGTTTAAAATGCATGTAACTAGCTTTTATAAATAACATTTCTGCGTTTAGAGGCATTCTAACTTTATATGCAGCATCTAAAATTGGTTTATGAATAAAGCTATATAAGTCTTATCTGTCAAACAAAAAAAATCAATTAAACGTAAGTATCGTGTCAATAATTTTAAAAAATTCTACAAAGGAAACATTAAAGAAGAATATTTTTCCCTCATAAAAGTCAGCAATTTGTGATGAATTTAGAACGAAATTCTCGAGTACCACGATCTACCAAGGCATTCAGCTATTGTAAAACGTAAGTTTCCATCGAACTTAGTCCAAAGAAATGGCAGTCAGATTCCTCTAGAAAATATACCTAATAAATCGATGCGGAAATCCAATAAATTCGACTCAAAGTTTTGAGGTAAAATAGTAGAAATATAATAAATTTATGTATTATAATTTTTATTTGTCAATATAAAATGCATTTAAATTGCAATCTGCTTGTCTGTTAAGTGCTATTCACATTCCACATTCCACATACCATCCACACTTCAACCGATAAATTGTTTTCGTGAGACTAACTTCTAAAATCAAAAAAAATATCAATCAAAGCCATGTGAACGGAATGGCAAAATGGACGAATATTCATTGGTAATTCTCTCTTCTCATGTAAAGAATTTTAGTAACGACATTTTCGGGTGGACATTCAGTGTTAGGTAGTATTTTCAGTGCGAATTTTTTTAGGAATATATTATAATGAGTGAAAAAGAGTAACTTCGAACAGCCAATCGAAAATGACATTTGTTGAAATCTTTTTTGTCAAATTTTTATTCAAGCACTATATCAAAAACTATATAATTTGTTATCAATTTAATTTAAAAGATATTTGATACAAAATTGAATATAAGGAACGTTTATGAATTTTCATATTCTATACTCCACAAAAAATGACTTGGGAATAGTTCATTCCGAAAATGGAATTAAGTGTTCTAAATTCCAACATTTTGAATTTAATTCTAATTCTTTTACTTTGTGAAAGTTAACAGTTGTGTGGTAATTTTAAACAAAAAATTATGAGTTACATTTTGAAGGCTTTAATGATTCTTTTGCATTAGGCTTTTGTTCGTAGGAGAAAACACAATAACTCTATAATATATTGTCTTTCTCGCGTAATACTACGTTCTTACCGAACGTTAATTTTTAAAATGTAGATTTATTAAATATCAAATAGTGTTTTCACTGCTCCAAAAGTAGATTCATTTTGACATCACTATTCAAAATGCAAATTGTGTTTCATTTTCTCTTATGATGTAGAAGTGAGACAGGTAGCTTCATCTGTGTCAAGTGAAGCGAAAAATTCACTTTGCAGATGAGTGTGTTTATTTCGATATGGGAATAGGTTAGTTCGATTTGTACATCTATTGGCCCTATGAGGAATTTAATTAAATTTATTTTTAATCTTCATTTAAGAATACTAAAATTTGTATGGTAAATCATCAAGATTTGTAGGAGATTTAGCTAAATCTAATTAAATCTCGGCTTAGTGGTCGGTAGCAACCTAATATAAGCCTCTTCTATGAATCCTTTCTAATTTTCAGTGCTACATTCTCTTATTATTTATAGTAATATTGGGTTCATATTTAAACAAAAATGTATGTATATTCAATGTTTACAGAAAAAGATAGGTAAACATAAATTATTCACTTGCAGTTGATTTTGACATTTCGAAAAAATGTATTTGAACTTATAAGTTCACTCGGATTGAAGAACACGTTACTTAATTTTAAGCAAAACTGAAATTCGTTCACCAATGATTTCCTCTGAGAATTGGAATTACGTCACTTGGGAGTCAGCGCGTGAACTTTCGATTTGACGTTCAATGCATTTCCCATAAGAGAAAACCAAAGGTCTCTTTAATAATGCTTTTTCTGATTAATTTTATATGAGCAGGTATAAATATTTTGACGCAGTAATAGGCTAAGATAAATCGAAATTTATAACTATAATGCTTTTTTTTAAATGTAAAATGGTAAAAAAAAAACAACTCTTCAAGGAGAAACAGTAACAACATCATCGGTTACAAAAAAAAAACAACAAGGGTTCGTAGACAGAATTATTAAAGTCAATGATTGATTTCCGTAAAGAAGGTATATGTTTGTTTTTAAAATTAAACTTTTCAATTAATTGCACCTTTGTTTAGGGAATAAATAATTTGTTCATACAAATTATTGAATTGTGTGCGTAAAATTTGGTTTAGTTTTAAAACTAAAAAAAATTATCAATAATAAAATATCGAAAGCCTAACATTTTTTAATAAACAGAGATATTATATATTTTATAAGATATTATGCACGTAAGCTTTATATGAATAAAACCTACAAAAATTGAAAACTCCATATCAAAATTTAGCAACAAAATTAATGAACATTTTTATTGGATCCACGTTAGAAACCAATTCCTTATCAAAAAGGACACGGCAGTTTCCAGCCAATTTTTGGCACTAGACCCAGGATCAAAATCAGTCCAAATAAAGTTAGGAACTTCAAACTCTCAGCATTTATGCAAGTCACCAAATTTCAATTCCTTAGCATTAGTGGTTCCCGAGATATAAGACTGCAAAAATCGCAAAAACCGTAACTGACTCACTGACAGATCATCAAAATTATGGAGCACTTCCTGATCTCGTAGAATTTTTTAATCTTGCACAACCGTATAATCCTTGTGGTGTAAACAAAGAGAAAATTCGAAAATTTTAGATTTTCCATTCAGGGAGCGTGGTAACTGCTTATTTTCATAGAATTGATATAAACTACTTGGAGCCCTTAACTGATTGTCGTAGGTTGATGAAATTTGGTACAGCGATATGAATAAAAGTGCAGGCAAAAGCAAAATTTTAAAATTTCAGATTTAAATTCAGGGGCGTGGCACCCGCCCATTTGCATAGAATTGATATTAACTAAACATCCGTTTAGTGCAGGATTATGAAATTTAGTAGGGCTGACAGCTTTCAGGTGTATACCAAAAGTTGAAATTATGAAATTTTTCAAGCACCCACAACCCAGACACTTTTTATCAATTATTTTCATTTCAATGGATCACCTCTTACTTATGAAAATTGGTAGAGGGATAAGACTTATTGTACATACAAAAGGCATAAATTAAAAACATACGTTTCTTATCTCTCTTAGCTCTCGTTGGGCGTTTGTAGCACCCAATATTCCTAATAAGAAGAATCTTTGCTAAAAGTAGTTAAATCACACCAAAAATATAAATGTTAAAAAAGTAGCCAAGTTTTTCAGTATACAAGAACCTTTGCGTAACAAGTCAGCCGTGAAAAGTAGTGAGATCTAAAAGTACACCAAGTTCTAAGTTTGTTAATGTTAAATATCAAATATTTTAAGCAGTAAAATAAGTAATTTGGAAGAACCTAAAAAATATCAGAGAATGCGCCAATTTTCTTTTGGAACAGAATTTATTTGTTGCATTTTTGTTTTCCACAGAGACAAAATTTAATCTCTGGCTTCTATAGTTACAGCCCATAGCTGTTATACAATAATTATTTATTTATATATGTACATTTACATGAACGCACAAAAAAACTTTAAATAGATTTAAATATGTGCTTTTGATAATAATACACATAATTTTGAATAGAATTTGTTTTTAAATTTTTTGTGCTAGATATTAAAAATGAGTGCAAAGTTTATAATATTTATGGGCCTTCTATACAAACATTAAAGACACATACAAATCGATAAGAGCAAACTATTATCATTGATCTAGGTTTGTAGGTACCTACTCTACGTTTACGATTTTTTTTTGTTTAAATTTGTGTTTTTTTATATATTTTGTTCATTGTTATTTTGTTTTGATTTTTTTTTCATTTTGTTTGTCAGGTATGTCATACAATTTTGCATTATCTTGTTTCGTTAACGACCTTAGGCTATCAATACTTTTTTTTTTATTGATTAACCTTAAGCAAAAAAAAAAATAAAATATTTAAATATAATTTTTGTACAAGTATTTTGTTGCATTGAGGAACACTCTTGTAATACGATTATAAAAAAATGTCAGATAATTTTGACTAAGAGGAAAAGAAAAACATTATTTTTTTTTTAGGAATTTGATGATGAACATTAAATGGCATTCAGGGTGGTTGTTTTGTTTAATTTGTAATTCCAAGCTCTTTTAACTCGTGCTCCTCATCGACGGAGTCTTCCTCGTCCGAGCCATGTACAGATGGAGCTGGGGTTGTATGTCCTTGAGAGAAAAAAAAAATGTGTAATTACATTTTTAAGAAAAGAATGCAAATTTTTATAAACTTACTTGAAGATGACGGACTTGGGGGTTCACTATATGGCCGCGAAAAGTTCAAATTACTTCGTGATCCATACATGGAACTCTCATCTAAGTAATCTGGATAGACAGCCTGCAGGGCCTTAACTCGTGCTTGTCTGTAATACTGCAGAATGCAAACAAAATATTAATTCTTTTCTTTTTAACATTTAAAAGAAAAAAACTTACTATTCCCAGTTGCCTCCAGTCGAGCAAATCACTCAAACGTTCTGTACGGTTTCGTTGAATTATACGTTGGCGACGATTTAAACGACAAAACTCCAACATAAAGCTTGATAATTGTTGAACACTATTTTCGAGACCAATATACCGACGATCGACAATATAGATACCATAGGATTTCGGGTCTTGAATGTGCTCTTCCATGAAACATCCGAATCCAGAGAGATTGGTGGTGATGCTGGGAATACCCATGACTGTGCACTCGGCAGGTGTGTAGCCCCAGGGTTCATAGTAAGAGGGAAACACACCCAAATGGCAGCCACGAACAAATTCTTCATAATCAATACCGAAGAGAGGATTTGTCGATGTTAGGAACTCTGGATGGAAGACTATTTTAACGCGATCGTTTACAGTGTTGAATAATTGACAACGGCGAACAGAATTTAAGACGGGATCATTCCAGTCATCAACCTGAAATAATAAAAAAAAACAATTTTTATCAACTTTTTGGACATTTAAAAAAAAAATTCTTAAAAATTTTTAAATTCAAAAATATTTTTGTTTTTTCTTTTTTTACCAACCAAATTTCTAAGTCATTGTGAATCAATCAGAGAAAAATAAACGAATGTAGTAGATCAAGTTTTGTACTTAATAAGCAGCAGCAGATATTTGTGTGAATTTTAACTTAATGAAGATGGATCTAACTGTGATAACAGTGACTCACAAGTCACAAGACGAGGTGATATTGATTTTGTACTTTTTTTTTAAATTCTCACCCAAAAGTCACAACTTATTAGAAGTCTATTATATGTATAGTTCTTCGATGAAAAAAAATTAAATGTTCGTCTTATGGGAGTGATTTTTGCGCAAAACAAAAATGTTTGACGTTTTTTTTATCGAACTGTGAACTAACCCGAAGTTAAAAAAATTATATCTGTTTACATTTTTTTAATCAAACTGTGAACTAATCCGAATAGAAACAATTATATCCACCACGAATATTTTTTTCGTGCAAAAGTGAAGAAAATTCATTGTTTTCATCAAGTCTTTCTTTAGGAAAACAAAATTTTCTCATCACCAATTTTTATTTTCGTTAAAATGAACTCTATACTAAGTTAATGTCACAGACTGGATCGAAATTGTGATCTCCTTCTTAGCAGGTCACAACTAAAAACTCGTACTTGAGTTATGACATATTGTTTATACTTCATTTTGAAAATTCTAAATATGTGCCATGTCTCAACGTATTCATTCATAAACAAAAATTTACCTCGCTGTGGTGAATTTCGTTGTGAATTTTCTTGTGTGGATTATCGGAGAATTCGAAAATTGTTACCGATTCACGACAATACAAGTGAGGAAATCGGGCTATAAGTCTCACAAGAAATAATATGATAAAAGTTTTTGTCAAACATGCGGATGGTGATCGGTGGCGTATGTGGACCCTTTTTACTTTCGATTGCATTTGAAAAAAAAATCGAACATTACAATGACAGAGAAAACGATTAAATGGATGTTTTGGGCCCGGAAGGGTTCCGACCACATAGGTCAAAACATTTACACTTTATGACACCAACATACATAAAATAAATTTATATTCTATTTTTTTTTGAATACTTGAATTTTGAACAGTAGTATTTATGCTTCTAAGATTAAAGTTAAGCCTCACCTAATATGTTGGGTTAAACTTGGATTAACTGAAACAAAAATCGGTGGGTTTTTATCATGTAAGCTTTTAGACCTTTTTGCATTCATAACTCTAATATATTCCTGGGCGACTTAGCTATGGGTCATTTAATCAGCTAACTCTGACTGAACTCAAGTCTGAAAAATTGGGCCTAAGTGGTCTGAGTAATCCCAGCAGTGTCAACATCGAACACATCTATCACCATTTTTTTGTTTGGTCAGAAATTGGCAACTTTTCATTCAAATTTTAATGGTGGGGATGGAAATTCTCTTATGGCTTATGGAATGCTTTCGAAACTGTTCGATTGGTATCAAATGACAGTTCTACTCCTAAATAGAAGAGAAATTTACTTCTGGGTTTGAAGTCAGAATCAAAACCAGAAGCGCGCACACACTAAATGTCAAATGCGAATTCAATGTCAAAAACAATGTTATGTAGGGATGAGCGATATTGAAAAACATTGATGTTAACATAAAAAATCCAATATCGATATCAGAAATATTAATGTTTTTTTACATCAAAGTTTTTTTAATGCATTTTTTTGAAAAATATTACCACGTTCAAAAATCGATTAAGAATACAATATTTTATAAATTTAAAATACATTCATTGTTTTGAAAATTGTAGCTTATCGCAATTTTCTTTTCCCTTTTTGTGTGTACGAGCTACATATATCCCACTAAGCGCCAATTGAAATTCATACAATTTCACATAAATACTTGTGGAGCGTTATTCCGCTGAAGTGCAGTTCCGTCGAGTGCTGTCTAAACTTTATAAGAATGAGCTCAATGATAAAAGATTTCAGCTTATTTTAAGTCGATATTTTGAATTTTAACATCGATACTGCGATGTTTCAGATGATTCAACATCAATGTTGAAACATCGATATTTTGTTCGTCTAATATCGATGTTCTGCAAACATCGCCCATCCCTACATTTGCATGTCAATGTTCTGTTTTTTTCCCGTTACACATACGCTCACATTATCATTCAGAATCAAGAATCAAGTGTTAACTTGTTTCCTTGGAATCCCGGATCGGAGAGTTCTTCCGAATTACCAATCGAAAAGGCCATTAGAGTGAAATAAAATGGAAAAGAGTCTGGAACGGCTTGAGCACAATTTTTGGGTCAACGTCAAACGTCAAAAACTTGCATACATTTTTGGTTGTAATTCACAAGTTTTTTATAATGTGTGTTTGGTAACGTGAAAATTCAGACGAATTCTCACATTTTGCTGTCAAAACCCATAGGGAAAAAAACAAGTTTAGGAAACTTGGTAAAAATTTCTAGTTACCAAACAGGTATATTTTTTAACAAAACGTCAAACTGACATTTGCAAATTGTCTGCCCTAATTTGCTGCCTACACAAATCTATTGGGCAGAAATTGTTATAAAAGGGGAAATATTTTACTCTATCATAAGTAGCTCTCTTCTCCCCAAAACTACCAAATTTTTAAGTCTTAAATATAAACAAATATAAAACTTACAATATTATGTGTTGTCACTGGTGGCATACAATCCCTCTGCATTGCAAACAAACATCTCTTGATCTTTACCAAGTCTTCCTTGGTTAATAGTTCGTCCGGTTCAGGAATACGTCCGGTAAGGCACGTATCGAACATTCTCTTTCCAACAACCTGCTGAATATTATTAATTGTATCACGCAATTGCTTCACAACCGCATGTCCACGCAGTGAGTCAACATTGAAGTTATTTGTCTTTGCTGGGAAAATCAAAAAAGCCACCACAGTGGTGTCTGGTTTTTCAGCTTTAAGCTTCGCATTTAGCCTAGCTAGTGATTCAATAAATATGTCAGCTCCTTTATTCCCGAACTCATATCGTCCGGCGATGAAAAAGTACAGGGTCTTATCCAAATCGAAGTTCATATGCCTATTTTTGTAAAACAAACAAAATTTTATTAATCAACAATATCATCAAATTTCTCTCTCTCTCTCTATCTCTCTATCTTTACCCATAGAAATGTCCACGAACAAATTCGTTGATCTTCTCCTTGGCAACGGCATGTAAATTCTGGAACTCATGAATAGCTGAGAATTTCTTGACATTCAATCCATTAGGTGTGATTATATCTGGCTTGCGTTTTAGCAAATGTTCAGCTTCAAATCCAGTTATTTCAGATACAGTTGTGAAGACGTGCGATAAATGGGTAGCAGCACGTTCTATACAATATCTGTGATATATTTGGCGTTTACCAGCCTCATCGTCTACTGCAAAATTACTAAGATTGTTGTAAAAGTCCGTATTGCCTGCACACAAATACCGCCCCAGAAGTGTAGCATGAGTTGTAAAAACGGTGGCAATTTCAACATGGCGTGTTCGCAAGGCGATCAAACCAACTCCAGCCTGCCATTCATGGAAATGAGCACAAATTCGTGGACTCAGCAGATCGTTTTCTTCCGAGTATTCAACAGCACAATTTCTAAACTAAGTTATAGAAAATATAATGTTAAATAGGGATTTCGATTGGAATTGCGTGGAAATACAAACCTCTTCCAGAAATTCTGCAATCATATAACCTAGAATAATAGCATCGTTTGTCTCTACGTCCAAATGTGGAACACCTAGAGAAATTTGGCGGAAATAGTTAATTTGTATATTTGATGTATAAGACACAATAATATCAACTCACCAACATTACACTTCTCCCACAATTCTGTCTTGAAGCCATCTAGTTTCCATGCTGCCGAGCTTATATCAAATAAGATCAATTGGGGATTGCCATCGACCAACCAACGTCCAGTGTGAATCTTATAACCTCGAGATCTTAGTGCATTTACGGCTTTCAATAGGGGATTACCACGTGGGAATTCCATTTCTTCCATTTCTGTGCGAGCACAGGTCTCTTTGTACGGTCCCATCAGGCATAGTTGCTCTCCCATTTCTTCGGTAGACACATAGGCTTTCGATCGAATAACAGTATAGATTCCTCCAACTTTATTGGCGACTTCCCATGCAATTTCGAAATTCCATCGATTCTCCCGCGATGCAATATCACCCCGATCAAAATAATCCTTGAGATCACCAGTCGACTCAACACGTGAAAATCTTCGCATCATCTGAGATACAGCAAAAAAAAATTAAAGAAAATAAGTAATTTTGACAAAGAAGGTGTGTTTATGTAATAATGAAATTATAGATCACCGCAGTGTTTCCATCGGCATCTTCCAAACGGAAGGACAATGAACGTTTCAACATGACTTTCTCTTAAGTTCTATGAATAAAATAATTTCGATTTTAATCTCGATAACTAAATTTGCCAACAAAAAACCAAAGAAGAACTAAGTTGAACAAGTTTTCCATAAAACTAAAACACGATTTATGGTGCTGGTGCTGGCGCTTGTGCTTGATAAGAAGATCGCTATTCTTATCAGTTATGAAATAACACGTTAGGTTGGGAGCACAGACATAGAGCGATTTCATTTCAATCCACTCTCAAAAGTTTGATTTGAACATTTAAAATTTAATATTGAAAGCTAGAAACTTTTCTATGAAATATTGTTTAATCGCAAAGAGAGCGATTAAAGATATTGAAACAAAAATTGTGCTTTAGTTTAATCAGGAATAAATTAACCTCGAACAATTAGTTATGGTTTTTTGGTTTTCTAATTTGTGGTAGTTTTTTTTCTCATATGTTATGTTACGTCAGATTGTTGCCAATATTTTCTTGAGAGAATATGGACTTTTCTTTTTTATTGATTAAAGTTATAAGGCTTCATGAGCGAAAGCCATTGAGGTCAGGTTCAATTGTATGAAATTACTTTTACAACATCTCTAGAACTAACCATCTGTTCCGAGTTATTTACACAAAAATTGTTGTTATCTTATGTTGAAGTTGGTGTGGCCAACATTGCCATATTAAAATTGATTGCCAAAAAACATTTTTATTTTTACTTGGGACATACATTTTTATATACATATGTATATGCAGGTACTACACACATATATAGCACGTTTTCCATTTGGAAAAAAATTGAACTCCAGGGGCCTATACAACATATCAACAAGTCAACCAGTCAACAATTACTTGTTCAACTATGTTTGTTCAACAAGTGAAAATCATTTTTGTAACAAAATAAAAATCGTAACAATTGTCAATAGAAAAAATTTCCCTTCACTTGTTGAATGAGTTAAACAAGTAAATCTACCAAGATGAGTATTAAAATTCCGAAAAAAAATTAAGTATTTATTGCAAATGTGACTTCTTTGATACATCGACAAACTGTCTTTTTGTGAACACCATGAATATTTCCTATAACACAGTATTGAAATTCATTTCCAAACCAATGTTGACTATCAATTTTTTCTGCCTTACACTTAGTGCTTTAGTTTTATTAGTGGGGAATGTAATTTGTGGGTGAGATTTGCGGTAAGATAGTCAACCACTTCTACGGTACAAGAAATTTTGTTGGTTCTATTTCAAAGTGTATTCTTTCCTTCGACACATTTGCCTATCATTGGCTTTCACTATCACTGTCCGATTCAGAATCAAAGAAATTTTTTTTCATAAAACTCTAGGCCACTAAATAAATACTCAAGATGTAATTACTTAATTAACATTACTGCAAGTGTTTATTTCTAACTTGTTGACATTGAACTAGTCCGGAACCGTCGGTTGAAATCTATCAACTATTCACCAGGTTTATTCCATTTTTTTAAACTCTTGTTGTTTCCAGTTACAGTAATGGTGAAATAGTGAAATTTCCCACTTGTTGAATGTAGCCAAAACAATTGTTATAGTTCTTCTGGACTTGTTGTTCCGTGTTACACAGTTTTTAAAAAGTTGTTGAATTTCACTTGTTAAACAAGGGCTTTATGTATTATGTTATTTGCCCCTAGTGTTAAGGTTTCATCGAAGGAACATTGTAACCCTTAGGTTCTTGAAAAAAGCCGATGGATCTTGGACATTTCTCCAACTGAGTCACTGAGTTTACTGTGTAGAACGCACTTCCCAGGTTGTAAAAGCGACAACCAAGCAAGGATTTGCTCAACAGATACACGCTCAATAAACACAGAACATATAAATTCCCTTATAACAGGGAAAAATATTGATATATCATATAAATCTCCAAGCAAGGACGGCAAACTACCAATTATGCTCCATAAACTGCCAGACAGCAGAGTGATGGCTGGAGATGATCTTCAAATGATGTCTTCACCTCAAACAATTGCCCGAATCATGGAGACAAGTCAAAGTTGTTTTTATTCCGAAAGTTGGCAGGCATGGTTACGAATCTGCGAAGGATTTTCAGCCAATTAGCCTGAGATCCTTTTTGCTTAAGACCTTAGAGCGTTTTCTGGATTCTCAAATTAGAAATGTCATTGATGGATGCATCCTAGATGACTCTCAGCATGCATACCTCAAAGGCAAGTCCACAGAGACATCCTTAAACGAGGTAGTGAGCACGATCGAACCAACCATCCATTATATAGTAAATACTCTCTCGAGATATTTACGGGTCATCGATGACGCTAAACTAAACTGGAAACTTAACAACTGACTACTGCACCCCTACCCTGAGTCTCAGCAAAAGTTTTAAAGTTATCTTCCCATCTAGGAAGAATTGCAAAGATGACGACCACGTGTCGGAAGATTTTGACGTTGAATTCTTACCGACGGATCTAAAAGGGAGTACGGTGTCGGAGCAGACATTTTCTCAGAGTCCCTAAAAGTATCTAGATCTTTTCGACTTCCCGACTATGCTAGCGCTGTTAAAGCCGAAGTACTAGCTATAATAGAAGCATGCAAAATTCTTAAATTAAATCGAACTCAAAATCTAAATTTGGAAATAATCACAGATAGCTAGCGGCTATAAAAGTCGTTAATTCGACAAAAATATCATCAACAAAAAATGGCCCAACAATGCCGAAATGAGCTTGATAACCTGGACATTAACTATAGAATCACTTTAATTTGGGTTTTCAGGATACAGTGGCATCTAGGGTAATGAACGGGCAGACGAGCTGGCCCGGCAGGGATCGGCCATTCATAGCTCGCTTGCAGAGAACGTCTCAATTCCCCTTGCTGCTATGAAGGGCAAAATGCTTTCAATTGTCCTCACGAAATCCATCAAAAGATGGAACAAACTAATAGACTGTAATCCCGCACAAATGATCTCCTTGCAGACCGAGGCGGGACATAGCAAGGGTAGTCGCTATACTTGCACTGGAAACTGGCCTTTGGGTGAGCAGGCAGGAAAGATGAGTATTCCTCACAACACTTATTGTCGTAGGTACAAAAATCCAGTTGAAAAAGGAAACAGTGCTTCACTTCCTCTGGAAGTGTCCCGCTCTGGAAGACTGAGAATGCAGTCCTTTGGAAAAAGTTTCCTTTCTGATCGTAAAGAACTATCTGATACAAAAATCAAAAATCTAATCCTTTTCCTCAATGCTGTGAAATTGCTCTAGCGACCCGACGCTGCGCTTGTCTTTTTATTCAGGTTCATTAGATTTCTAGATAGTGCTTTCCAGCGCTAATTGGGACTAGGACGCGAGCTCGCTCTTGACCACCATATTTCCCAATTTCCCTGGACATTTTTCTCCAATTCGAAACTTGGGAACGTGAATGATGCTCAAAAGTTTCCCTCGGAATTCAATGGTATCCGAAATAAGATTTCTCAGGGAATTTTGCTGTCATTTCATACGATTTTTTGTTCGAGGAAAGTTTATTCCGTGGGAGATTCACAATCGCAGGAAAAATTTCCAGGAATAAAATATTCCGTGGGAAACGAAATTTCTTGGCAGATTCCCGATAGGACCCATTACCTACCTACTAGATTTTAATCAAACTTAATTCCGATTCAAGAAAAAAGGCTCTTTAAATCTTTTTCTTAACCCGAAAAATAACGGTACCTGTCATAAATCTGCCATAAAATACGCCTCTAACGATTTTGATGAAAACAAAAATTCAGTGCAATATTATTGGTATAGTCAAGGGGTTCCTAATTTATTTTCACTATCAGAAACTTATTTTCACATTTTTCTTTTTTTTTTCAAAATATGTATTGGAAAAAGTTGTCAAATTTATTTCATTATTAAAGCTAATTTGGGTTAAATAGCACCTATAACCTAGCATAGATTAAATTTACAATCAAACCAGAAAAAAAAAACTATGAAGTCAATCTCCTCAATAAAAATGCTTATCCATGGCAATTTATAACAAACTAGCCTATCACAACATTTTATTAAATTTTATCAACAGAATTTACAATATCAATTTTAATCGCGATTTGTTACTTTGTATGTTTTCCTAAGACTGGTGTCGATAAAAAAACTTATTAATTGAGTAAGGGAATATGTTAGTTATAAGAGACGGGCACTTATCTCTTTGTATGTATATATTTTCCCAAGAAACAGTACCTACTTAATATAAGCAAGCGGAGGAATTTATCAAGGGTAGCACAACTAAGCATAGCTCGGTATAGCTCGTCTATATAGCTGCTGTCATATCGGCGGCTTTAAAATTGATAAAAAGATGACGGGTATTGATTTGATCAGCGTGTATCTTCGTTTCCAGGATCTGATAATTGGTAAAGTTTGATCTATTGTGGACTTTTCTGTGACAGTTGGAACATTTACAGACTTACCAAAGTGACTAAATAACACGCGGTAAAAGACAGACGAATCTCACCTAGTTTCGGTTGAGGATGAGCTCAAAAAATCTTTACCGCGATTAGAGAACTGAAAGTCAACGAACGCGTTGGATCTTGACGGTATACTCACAGAGCTCTTACGAGCAGCACCTCTAATAGCAAGTGATCTTCTGAACCCACTCATTGTTATAACTTGGAAAAACGAGAGATTTTCAGAAGAGTGGAAGAAAGGAATTATTGGCAAGGTCCCATAAATAGCCTTACCAAGCATGAATACTGTAGAGGTATTTGAGTGCTGCAAGACCAAGGTAATAGCAAAAAAATCTTCATTAAGCGAATAAAATACTCGTACCATTAAGTAAGCACGATTTCGCATTGGATCTTCCTGTATGGACTATATCAATGATCAAGTATCACGTTCTGCATAAAGGAAGGCTGTCAGAGCAATTTGAAGTTGAAAGAGGGATTAGAAAAGGTTGTACTGTTACCAATACTGTTATCGATTGGAAATAGTGGGATTCAGTCGTCGACTTTGAAATCACTATCTTATAGGATGATAGGATAGGATACAAAGTTTTCCTGATTGAAACACACCCGAAAAACTTTTTCGTCCACAATACTGCGAGTATGGAACGAGAGAAATTGGAACTCAAGTTATTGGAATGATTTGTTCCATTTTGTGTCTCATGGTAATCAGCTGGCAAAAAAAATTAGGACTGGCTTACGGCACATTATGGCGTATTTTGCATTTGGATCTACACCTACATCCATATAAAGTCCAGCTCACACAACAACTGAAGCCAGCTGACCATCCACAACATCGTAGATACGTCGAATGGGTGCTTGAACAACAGGCGATGGACGGCGATTCTTCGAACAAAATTTTCTTCAGCGACGAAGCATAATTCTCACTCCGTGGGTATGTTAATAAACAAAATTGTCGTGTTTAGTGTTCTGAGAATCCTCAAGTAATTGAAGAGAGGCCATTACATCCTCTAAAATCAACTGTTTCGGGCGCTCTTTGGTCCGAAGTTGTGATTTTGGACCTTACTTCTTCGAAAACGACGATGGAACAACTGTCACCGTCAATTCGGAGCGTTATGGTCATATGATGACCGACTTTTTTTTTGCCTGCTATTGAAGAATACGACTTGGAGAATATGTGGTTTCAACAAGACGGTGCCACATGCCACACAACTCGAACGAATATGGCTTTATTGCAAGAGACATTTCCTGGCCGCGTAATTTCTCGTCGTGGGGATATCAAGTGACCACCAAGATCAAGCGATTTGACACCGCTGGCCTTTTTTTTGTGAGGCTACGCGAAAGACCGTATTTATGCAGATAAACCTTTAACTCTTGAGCACTTGAAAACCAACATTCGTCAAGTTATGGTAGATACCGCCCAATATGTGTCAAAAAGTGGTCGAAAATTACATCAAAAGAATCGATGATTACAACAATTCGCATGTTGGCCATTTAAATGATGTAGTGTTTCACACATAATGTCAACGTTCAAACTTTATAATAAAAAAGAAATATCATGAAAAAAAATATTTTATATGTGTTTTATTTACGTTTACTTTTAAAACCGCAAAATGGATAACCCTTTACTTTTAACAGAAAATAATTCTTCTTTGCAATGACAAAGTCAAAATTATCCATTTCAAATAAGTGTATAGCTGGATTTACACGAGTGACAAATTGTCATTAATTCATGTCATTAAACTGACAAAATAATGGTAAAATCAAATCAATATTGATAAGCATTTACACGGGGCAAAATAATGACTGTTTGATTGATAATGTCAATCTGCTATTAAAGAATGAGCAAGTTCATTCTTCCTCGCGGTGTGCAATAATTTTCAAAATGATATCATTGTGCATTTACATGACTCAATTATAATGGCAATAATGCCAATCTTCCCTGCTATTTTTTTAATGATGAAAATAATGGAAAATTTTCAAATCATTTACACGATTTTGTCAGTAATTTCAATAAAATGTCACTCGTGTAAATTCGGCATAAGGCCCAATTTATTAACTCTCCATTAAATTTAAAGTCGCTGTTAAAATCGAGGTATTATGTTTTAAATCCTTCACTATTGCTTTACTTGAAATCGAAACATCTTTAATCAATGAACACAATAGAGTAACTGTAGCAGGCACCTGTAGCACTGTCAAAGTTAAAATATACACAACTATAGAGGGCGCTTCAGTGAAAAGTGGCAGCGGCTACATTTTGACAGTTCTATGTGTTCAACACATCTCCATTTTTAATGAAATATAGCTAGTTATTTGCTACACACAAGTGAGGGATTTCAATGACAGTTTTTGCTTTAAGTCATCCTTCAGATACATCGAATTCACATTGCGTTGAAGCAGTTAGTGCGTCCAACGCAAGAAGAAATAACTATAACCGATGTTTTTCAAGCCCACCAAAACAAAGTTTGAAACGATCCATGATTCATTGAACTCTGATTTCTGGATAAATAATTTAATCGAGCCTAAAATTAAATAAAGAAATTTACATTTTTTATCAATTCTAGAATTTATTTTTGTAATCTGTCACCCGCATATACTTATGATATTTAAGAGAGGAAATAGAAACTCCATATTAACTGAAGCCGATTTGACGCTCCTATGATGATGCTTAAATTTCAAGGTCATTGCCCTTGAACCCAAAAAAAAGTACTACGCCCCTTGTGCCAATATTGTATCACCACACCCGGCTACCTATGAGGATGAGAATATAGGTACATACCGACAGAATGTCAATGAAAATAAATGCACACACGTGCGCCCGCAATACGAAAACATTTTTTTATATTTTTAGTTTTTTCTTCTTCCTTAATATGTTGTTGTGATGTTGGGCAGCGCGCGGTGGCGGCGTATTTAGAATTTTAAATTAAATTGTATATTTTATTTATTTTGTTGGAAATTCTCAAAATAGAACGCCCAATCGTCGTTTTCTATATCACGTGGTGGAGATTTTGTTGCTGATGATTTTAAAAAAAAAACAACAACAACAAAAAAACGACTGTCAATTAAAATGCTAAATAAAAATCAAAGACTCATAAAACCTAAAACTTATTAAGACAACCTCTATTTATAAAGGTAGCTATACCTAGCAGCTGATTTAAAGTATTACAAACCGTTTCATTTAAATGCACCGTTAAAACTAACGCACAAATAATGTATGAATGTTAAAGCATCTTAAAAAAAAAAAAAAAAAAAAAAAAACAAATAACATTAATTGATTTGGTTTAAAAGACTGTAAGTACCTACTTATTTAAATATTTATTGTTTTTTTTTGTGTCTTCATTTAAAATGTCTACAAACCTTCTTGCTTTATTTGTTTTTCTCTTTTCCTTAATTCCTCAACGAGAGACAGTAGATGTCAAATAGAGGTCAATGTTAGCCTCTCACACACCACACCACACAGTGGGGGACGACGACAACGACGACGACGATGATGAAAAAAAATAATTTAACGTATACGAAACACAATCAACACGCAATCAAAAAAAACAACGAAGAACTTCTTTGAAAATAAGTACAAAATAGTTTATCACTCGACCGAGTAGGTAACGTGCTTAATAATAATGCTCTTATCAATTAAATGAATTATTATTAAATTGAGCAACAACAAAAAAAAAATTTAAATAACAACAAAAACAACGTAATCACTTTCCTTATGAAGGTATTTTTCGGTAGGTATCTATCTCTACCGGCGCGTCGACAACGACAACAACAGACGACAAATTCGAAACACCTCTGGCTGAAGTGTATCGAGAAATGAATGAGGATGTAAGTTTGGGGGTAAGATTTTTTTTTTTGCTTCACCCAGCACAGCAGCACCCAGACCAGACCCGCCGAGTCTCTTCTGAAACAGAAACAGAGCACCGCGCGATGTATGAAAATTTGGTGAGTTTTTTGAGTAGCTAAATGTTTCTTGAAATTTTATTTATTTTGTTTCTCTCGATTGTACGCACGTACGATTACGACCAGTGACCACACACCACCACAACGATACACAGTACGGCCCAGAAATGAAGGAGAAGACCTGATCCGAGCTGGAATCTTTTCCAAATATCTTGCACCTTTTTTTTTATTAAAAACCTCAACAAACACTTAGTCGGTATGAAATATAATAATTAGTTAACATTTTTTTTCAAAAAAAAAATAACAATATTTAATAATAATGAGAGCAATGCAAATGCAAGTACCGTTTTGCTCTCACAAGATTACAATTCACGATCAAAGCCCATCGACGTCAACGAGTCGCGACCAAGACACCCAATGCACTGACACTGAAGACTGAACGACCGGCCGGCCGTACCGTGCGCTCTGGCTGGCGTAAGTTGCAAGTTGCAACCGAAATGGATTTGATCTTGTGATCGTAATCTTAATCATATCGTATCTCTCTGATGCTGGGTGATTATTTGACTTTTTTTTGTGTGGTAGTGCCGGTTTTTGCTCCCACATCATCTTGTGCTCCCCTTTTTAACAATTATTATTAAGGATTAGAAAACAAGAGGGTGCAGATGCAGGTTGGTAATGAAAAGTTGAGTTTTTATAAGATCAAAATTGATATGTACTTTTTGTGTGTTTATTTTAATTGTCTTAACTCTGCGCAGGTTAGCTAGCTTAAAGTGATTGGTATTTCATTTATTTTTAAAAGAAAGTATATACAGTAGCGGATCAAAATGATGATCGGAATTTTGATTTTATTAAGAAAATTTTGTCCAATTCGTACATACTAGTTCCATCATTCCATAAAACTGGAGATTTTGATCAAACTTAACATTACGATTATAGAAAATAGGAAACAAAATAATTTAAAAATTAACAGTATCTGCTATTCACACATTACAAAAAAAAACATAATTACCTAGAAAATGGCTCTTTGTGCAAAATTGTAACCACAGCCTATATTTTGGTCCAAAAAAGGCCATCAAGTTCTATTAACGGAACCCACCTTAGAATGGTTTTGTTTTTTGAATTTTCTCAATAATATTGCATACGTGTTATTATTTTAAGTGAATGAGATGGCTAGGTCACGTGGAGCGCATGCACATCGACGCACCAGCCCGACGAGTCTTCGTATCCAACCCCGGTGGACAACGCGACAGAGGAAGGCCTTATCTTAGGTGGCGCGATCAAGTGGTGAACGACCTCAACCAACTTGGTGTGCGTAACTGGTGGCAGCTAGCTAGGGACCGGGCTAGCTGGAGAGGTTTGCTGGTTGAGGCTGTGATCCATCCTGGATTGTAAGTGCCATCTAAAGTAAGTAAGTAAGTTATAATTTTAAATAATTAAATATTTTTCGATTTTTTTGAAAAGAAATCCAAAATATTGTTTAAAAATTCAACATTTGATTTTTTTTTAAATTGTGTGTGAAACATTTTTTTTTAGCAAACATTCAATACAAATTTTAGTATATACAAAAAATTAAGTAAAAATAGATTTAAAAAAAACATTTTTTTTAGTTTTTTGTTTGCTAAAAAAAAAGTTTATATGCCAATTTTAAATATTTAACAAAATTATTTTTAAAATATCATTAAAAAATATTCCACTCGTTTTTTCAAATATTGAATTTAAAAAAAAAATATTTTGTAATTAATTATTTTTCGTAGACTTTGGTACGCTGTACTATTTAGAGTTCAAGGATCCTGTGTACAAATATTTTTACCGGAACCCCTTGAACGCTTAATGAGAAAGTCGAAAATAGAAAAAAAGGATTCTCAGACATGTACCATTATAACATTTAAATACATTTTTTTAGACAAAAATATAGGGTAAAATTGTAAAACACACTGATTTTTTAAAATTAAAAATCGTTAGATCTGATTTCGAGATATGTAATTAAGATTACCATTTTTGGCAGAAAAACAAATTGGTATGAAGAATTCAAATACAATAACAGTATAAATTTAAAAACACAATTTAAAAAAAATCATCCACTCGTTTTCGAAATATTGAAATATTGAATTCAAAAATCCAAAAAAATATTTTTTTCGAAAATTTTAGTATGCAGTATTATTTATAATTCGAAACACCTCCTACATAAAAAAAAAATTCATCAAACCTCATGGAGCCGTTTATGAGCAAGTCGAAAATAAAAACAAAAAACTAAGACAGACAGACGGAATTGCGGGACCCAATTTTTCGGTGTTCTCTATCATCGTAATGTCGCATTTGGAAAAAATCGAACTCGAGATTTTAATCAAACTTGACATAATTATGACAGAGAACACCAAAAAAAAGTGGTTCCCGCCATTCAGTCTGTCTGTACAAAGATCTACAGCCTAAACAGCTGAAGCGATTTTCTTCAAACTTTGGACTTAAGTGTTTTAGACAGAACAAATAGATTTTCAAATCGTTTTTTTTACCTCCAAAGCTACCACTGTACCATACAATTTTTTCTGCCATCTTAATTATTTCGAAAACGGCTTTAACGATTTTGATAAAAAAAATCAAAGCATCAAAGCGCTATTTTAGGTATTTTACTTATTTTTTTTTTTTTAATATTTTGTATATACAACCATTTTTGTTATTTTCGACTTTATTGCTCGACGATATTGCATGCACCTAATATTTTTTAAGAAAAAAATATTTTTTTCGATTTTTGAAAATAAAACATTTTTTTTGAAAATTTTATACATATTTCGAAAATGTGTGGACGTTTTTTTTTGTTTGGAAATTATGTTTTTGAATTTATTTTGTTAAATACCTAAAATTTTCATGTGTAGTAATATGTATTTTTTTTAGAAAAAAATAAAGATTTTTTTTAAATTAAGCAAAAATGACCTTAAAATATATTTACCTGTTTCTATTAAGAATCTTGGACATACCATGTGATCAACCATAAGAGCAAGTACGTGCCATCTAGTCGTGCATCTTATTCATTCCGTGGCATCCGCACAGTAAGATATTGTAACATTTCAAATCAAGAGTAAAAAATGATACAAATTGTCTACTTTGGAATTGTATTTCATTCCTCTACTGTAGATTTGTATTCAGTTCGGTATATTTATAGACACCTTACTCAAAAAAGTGTGTTTATTATTTTCTGTTGCTCTCTCCTAATATTTACGCATGAACCTCTCTCGGGTGTGTGTCCTGCTTTTCTCTATGGAATTTATAGTCTGATTTTAGTCACGGGCGGCAAAGAGTTTTCATCAAATCAGCTGTTGATTATTATTTAATGTTTCGTTAACCTTGGTAATCTATCTGCTCGTTATAATGACGACGCATTTAATATCAAACTAAAAATAAAATAATAAATTTTATAATGTAGGCGTTCACCCTTCAAAATTCATTAACAGGTAATCGACTTTGACCATAGTGCCTGCCAACAAGTCAGTCAATGAACTTTCCGTTGGAATTCATTTCAAGTAGCTGCGAACGAGTATGGTTGGTAGTGAAGTGAGTAAACATTGAACTCAAGGACCCACTCAACATTTTCCTTCTACATTCTTTGGTATGGCTTTAGCTGCAGCCGCCACCGTTTCGTCGTTAGGTGTAGATTGGTTTTGTAGGTACAAACAATTTAAAGCAGGTTTTGAAAAGGTAAAAACGAAATAAAATATTTGGGTGTTACGGCCACAGTTCCACATGCATACTTTGACTTTAAGCGGGGAATTGTGGATCGCGTCGCGACACCGACAAATCTCTGGATACTCGTATGTTTTAATTTTGTTTGAATAAGGAAAGAGTCTTGCTTGTTGTTGTATTGAAAGAGTGTAGGGAGGTAGCAAGGTTTTATTTTTGGATGAAGTCGGAAGGGAAATAAACAAATGACTGGGTGGTATACATAAATCCGAATATTTACTTTAAGGAAAAAGTTTAAGTAACTAGGTACTAACATTTAAGTAGAATATCTGATTTTCAATATGTATTTACTTCGTTTCGCATGGATAAATAATTTTGGACTGTATTGCAAATAGTAAATAGTTAATACTGAATTCATTTAAGTAAATATTTAAAAGTAACGAACGCAACGAATAGAAAATAACAAGCAAGAACTAACGAGTAAAAAGCAACGATTAACAAATAACGAGTGAAAGTAACGATTAATAAAAAACGTGTAACGAGTAACTAGTAATGATGAACACGTAATAAGTAACGAGCAAAACATAACGAGTACCAAGTAATGGGTAACGAATTAAGGGTAACGAGTAACAAATAGCGAATAACAAATAACAAAATGAATACTAAACAAGTAACGAGTAACAAGTACTGAGTAACGAATTAAAGGTAACGAGTAACAAATGGCGAATAATAAATAACAAATAAAAAGTAACAAGTAACATAAAAACGAGCGAGCGTTCAGTAGTCGAATATAATGTGTAACGTCAACATTGAAAATTTAAATGGAGAAGTTTTCTATACATTTTTACTTTTAGGTTTTTAAATCGCAAATTAATAAGAAATACATAAAATGTGGAAAAAGTATTTTCTTAATATGTATGTCGCAAAAATGACAAAGTACCTTATGAAGAGATATGTCAAGAAATCACCATCATTAAATGCTTTGTGCGATTTTCTGGCATTATAAATTCGAAATATTGAATTTTCCAAAGAAAATTTTGGAACAAGCAATTATATGGCAGGTATTTTAGATCGACTTACGGCTCCACGGATTGCGATCAAAATTTTCATACAGGTGGTCCTTCAAATTCTAAATATACATACATATAATAGTGCATACCAAAATCCGTCGGGCTAGCTAGTCCACATTATAAAAATAAGTATACTGGACAAAATAATGACTGATTGATAATGGTAATCTGCCACTAAAGAATAAGCAAGTTCATTCTTCCTGGCGGTGTGCCATTATTTTCAAAATGGTGTCACTGTGCATTTAAATGACGCCATTTTATTGGCAATATTGTATGCCAGTTTTTCCTGACATTTTTTTAATAACGAAAATAATAAAAAAAATTCAAACCATTTACACGATTTTGTCAATTATGTCCATAAAATGGAAGAAATGAGGCAATTTTTCGTTCGTGTAAATCTTGTATAACTGTTTCTTTCAGTTCCTTTCAAACTTTCATCTACTTCAGTAAGTATGCAACAAAAAAAAATCTGTAAGTGGTTATAAAATAATAAATAACTAACAGTAGTATAAATAATCAAAGAATAGATGGCGCACATAATATTATGATGTGTGTATTTTTTTTTTGAAATCGAATACTATGGTTTGAAGTTTAGTTAGTAAGTCTAAAAGTTTAGTTTGAAATTAGGCGTTTATTGTAGCCATGCCAATATATAAGCGATCTCTTTATACAAGTACTTTTAATTAGGCAGGCTTAGAGAATCAGTATACTTACGAAACTTAGTTTCTGTCCAGCCCCGTAAATCCCCCATAGCACCGTGTATTGCGGTAAATAGTTCATACCTTAAATGACTAAAAACTGTTATAAAACTGGTATAGCCGTTATAATTTCGCATTTCTCTAGTCTCGTCCTATTTTGTATACACATTTTGAACACGCGTTGTCTTCTAACCAAATGCCCTTTTCAAACATTCGTTATGTTTAAACTGACAACAAAATTTAAAGGCCCATGTATACGCGCATTCCAAAATGAAACCGAAAAGGTCAAATCCACTCCCATCACATCACGCCAAGAGAATTATTAGAACTATTGAAAAACGATTGCTAGGAGTTACCATTTGAAAAACGCCACGAGTGAAAAATTTCTATTATTTTTTGAAATTTTGTCATTATTTTCGTCATTAAGAAAATGGCAGAGAAAACTGACATCAAATATTGTCATTAAAATGGCGTCATGTAAATGCACAGTGACACAATTTTGAAAATAATGGCAAACCGCGAGAGAGAATGAACTTGCTCATTTTTTAGTAGGAGATTGCCATTACCAATCAAACAGTCATTATTTTGCTACGTGTAAATGCTTATTATTAATGATTTGATTTTACCATTATTTTCCTAGTTTAATGACAGGAATTAATGCCAATATGTCAGTAGTGTAAATACGGCATACGCCTACATATAAATATGTCATTTCCAATTAATTTTGTTCACTTTTCGCAAGTTTAATGGTAGGGATTCTAGTAAACGTGACAGTTTTGAAAAAGACAGCATTACTGATCTGATAAAATTTAACTACCACTGACGTTTTAAACGTCATAAAACCGACCTTCGAGATCTTATGTCGTATCGAATTTAATGGCGAAATTATCGCATTCGACCCTTTTCCAAAATCCTTGGATATGATTTAATAATTACGAAAAAAAAAATTGTTTTAAATAATTTTTCTTTTTTTATTTTTTTTTTGTATATTTACAAACGATTTCTAGATGGATAATGAAAATTTTCTAATGACGGTACCTATATCTGAACCTTTTGACAGTCTTGTAGCGGTATCCATCATCAGCAAGGGGAGCTGATTCTTGGATTGGAGCGGCGATTTCGATGGGTGCTTCAGGGGCGATTGGAGCAGCAATCTCAGCGGGGGGCAAGTAGTCGTTGGAGGGGAGTTCGTTGACATCACGACGGTGACGGTACCTGATCCTCCTGACGGTCTTGTACCGGTATCCATCATCAGCAAGAGGAGCTGATTCTTGGATTGGAGCGGCGATGTCAATTGGAGCAGCAATCTCAGTTGGGGGCAAGTATTCGTTGGAGGGGAGTTCGTTGACATCACGACGGTGACGGTACCTGATCCTCCTGACAGTCTTGTAACGGTAGCCATCATCAGCAAGGACAGCTGATTCTTGGACTGGAGCAGGGATTTCAATTGGAGCTTCAGCGGCGATTGGAGCAGCTATCTCAGCTGGGGGCAAGTAGTCGTTGGAAGGGAGTTCGTTTACATCACGACGATGACGGTACCTGATCCTCCTGACAGTTTTGTATCGGTAGCCATCGTCAGCTAGGGCAGCTGATTCTTGGACTGGAGCGGGGATTTCAATTGGAGCTTCAGCGGCGATTGGAGCAGCAATCTCAGCTGGGGGCAAGTAGTCGTTGGAGGGGAGTTCGTTGACATCACGACGGTGACGGTACCTGATCCTCCTGACGGTCTTGTAGCGGTATCCATCATCAGCAAGAGGAGCTGATTCTTGAATTGGAGCGGCGATTTCAATTGGAGCAGCAATCTCAGTTGGGGGCAAGTATTCGTTCGATGGGAGTTCGTTGACATCACGGCGGTGACGGTACCTGATCCTCCTGACGGTCTTGTAGCGGTATCCATCATCAGCAAGAGGAGCTGATTCTTGGATTGGAGCGGCGATTTCAATTGGAGCAGCAATCTCAGTTGGGGGCAAGTATTCGTTGGAGGGGAGTTCGTTGACATCACGACGGTGACGGTACCTGATCCTCCTGACAGTCTTGTAACGGTAGCCATCATCAGCAAGGACAGCTGATTCTTGGACTGGGGCGGGGATTTCAATTGGAGCTTCAGCGGTGATTGGAGCAGCAATCTCAGTTGGGGGCAAGTATTCGTTGGAGGGAAGTTCGTTGACATCACGGCGGTGACGGTACCTGATCCTCCTGACGGTCTTGTAACGGTAGCCATCATCAGCAAGGACAGCTGATTCTGGAACTGGAGCTGGGATTTCAATTGGAGCTTCAGCGGCGATTGGAGCAGCAATCTCAGCTGGGGGCAAGTAGTCGTTGGAAGGAAGTTCGTTTACATCACGACGGTGACGGTACCTGATTCTCCTTACAGTCTTGTAACGGTAGCCATCATCAGCAAGGACAGCTGATTCTTGGACTGGGGCGGGGATTTCAATTGGAGCTTCAGCGGCGATTGGAGCAGCAATCTCAGCTGGGGGCAAGTAATCGTTGGAAGGGAGTTCGTTCACATCACGACGGTGACGGTACCTGATCCTTTTTTGAGTTTTGTAGCGGTAACCATCATCGGCCAAGAAACTGGTCTCTGATAGTGACTGTAGATCTTGAGGGCTTGCTGCAAAAGATTCCTCCAGAGGTGGCAAATATTCGTTTGAGGGTAAGGCAGCATAAGCTGTGGCAATAACTGCCAATCCAACAAGTAAAAGTTTCTAAAATTACAAACAAAAAATATTTCGAGATTATTCCAAATTATCCAAGGAGCTTGTAATATTTTTAGTGAATGTAAAGTAACTGTATTAATTCTCTACAAAAAACTCACCATTATTGCTATAAATGTTGATCACTCTTCTTAGAACAGCGAACAACGATTGATGATCTGAACAAGCAACGTGTGAGTATTTATAGGTCAAACTTCTAGCCAATCGTCGATGAATTAAAACCTAGGTATACATCTTAAACCAAATTCTAGACTATACCAACTCATGAATATATTAAAATTTTAATCAATTATACTTTAGCAAAGCATGGGGGAATCTTGTAAGAAACATACAAATAACTTCCCGCCAAAAAATTAACTTTTTACCTTTCATTCTTGATAGCATGCCGTCGTCGCGTCGATCTCAATAGGTTTGCAATCTATTGTTTTTTTGTTTGTATTTAAACATTAAAATCAGTTCT
This sequence comes from Philhelius pedissequus, assembly GCA_910595825.1. NCBI lineage: Eukaryota > Metazoa > Arthropoda > Insecta > Diptera > Syrphidae > Philhelius > Philhelius pedissequus. The sequence continues at coordinate 241,821,110 of OU343161.1, read as the reverse complement.
TGTTTCTATAACTAGTGTATTATTAATTTAATCGAGTAAAATAGTCGCCCGCGAATGGCGTGTGCGAGAATAGACAATGTATGTATTTCATTTTAGCGCGCGTGTTTTGATCAATCGGAAATTCGTCCATAATTTCGGAAGTACCACGGCAGGAATTCTATAGATAAGTTGATTGATAAAATTACGCATCAAATTATTTAGAACTATTAGTAAGTAGATTATGGTTATGTTGACTTCTTTGACACAGCAGTTATCTGAAATGAGGTTTATTCATTTTGAAAAAGACACTTCTTTATTTACGTCATCAACAGTTAAAACCGAGTATTAGTTTCAAATTTGGCAGTAGCTGGGCTTTTTGCACACTTTCATTCATAATTATGATGTTGCTGGCGATGACGTTGAAGTTCGAATTCGAACAAGCAAATCGAAAGAAGGAAAGCCTAAGTCCCAAACCCAATAAGTGATTTTTATCACTTTGCTTAAAATTATGTTACGTTCATTGAATTTTAATTAGTTGGAATAGGACATTTAAATTTATTTACAGCAGTTTTGAATAGAGATATATTGATACTTGCTGGCGGTGATGTTGAATTTCGAATTCGAAAAAGCAAATCGAAAAAAGAAAAACATAAGCGATTATCCAAAATAATTGTTGAATTTTAACGAATTCAAAAAGGAAAATAAAAACATAATTTTAATTTTAGAAAAAAAACTTTTTTGCCGAAATAAAATAAAAAAGCAGAATTTCCCACAAAATCAGTTGGTTTCAATTTTGTACTTTATGAGTTCGAAATTCTCACATAAACTAATATTTATTATGATACTTTGACATTTATAATTGTAAAAAAAACTGTTTGCTGAGGATTTTCATGAACTGTCATTTTCGTTTTTCTTTTTATACGGAACCAATACGTCCTATGGAGCATTCAAGTTTCCTATATGTGCAACTGTGAGTATTTTTGTATTTTTTTTTGTACCATTAATCGTTCCTGAGATTTAGCTTGAAACGCCTTTTTTTAAATGATGCAAACTCTCGGTTCCCAGAAATTACGGGAATTCTGGCCTCTTTTCCTAGGAAAAAAAGCCAGATAATCTTAGCTCGGTGTGTAAGGGGGTCATGCTGCCCCCCTGCAATCCCCATGCTTGTCACAATATATGATTTGGGGTGGATACAAGTTTGGGTATATGTATGCAATTTTTTTTTTGATTTGAAGATTTCTTTTTTAAAAGTTCCAAAAAAATTTGCATATACCCAAAATTGTACCCATCCCAAATCCTATATTGGGCCGCTTGAAGGGGTTGCAGAGTGGCAGCATGCCCCCACATGCGCGCCGAGCTTTTTAAAATGTATTGTTTACATTTAAAAAGAATTTCTGGCTAAATTTCCATTTTGCTTTCAGGCTCTTTTTCCACACCTATCTGGCATAATTTCCAATGTTTTGGCTATTTTCCAAATAAAATTCTGCTCTTTTTTCCAATTTTGAGGCAGACAAAAATTCTGGCGCAATTTCATCTGACGTAATTTCCGGGAGCCCAAACTCCCTTTTAAATAATTTTGTCAACTGGCCATAAGTCAATTGGCTGATTTGACATATTTTTGTGCAATTTAGCTTTGGGTTCATTCGATATCTTATCTATGATCCTTCAAATACTAGGTTTCGATTGTTTGCCTAAGACGCTAGGATAAAATGCATTCATTCAGAAAGCGCTCTTTTTGAGCTTGCCGATATGTGATTCTATTAAAAATTTAGATGCGTTAAACAGGCTTTTGTGTGCTTATATAATATCGAAGCGATATGATTAGACAGTGAAACAGATGCCATCGCCCTGGCTAAAACCCCTTCACTTTTAGGGTAGTGTTTTTTTTTTTAAGTAAAGCTAGATTGATTAAATAAGAATGGGTATAATTATCAATCACACAAATTACCCTCATATGAGTTTCTTGACACTCACCAAACCATCAAGGCTGTTCCAAAAACTAACATAAAATAAAAAAACATGACATCAAACTTCAAGTTCACCACGGGAGCCTTCTCTTCTTCTAAAAAAAAAAAAGAACAAACATATTTTGATACAGATTTACATGTTTATCTACAAATGTATCGGGTATGTATGTATATAGATTTGGTATTTTATCAACGCAAAAGTCACGTAATTCGATTTCAATCATGTTTGGAACTATTAAAATTTAAAAACGATGTTCTAACCATTAGCATAGATATTTAAATGTCGCCTCATATAAATATTCTCAAACAATCTCTAGATATGTATGTAGGTAGGTAGGTATTATGCGAAGATGGTTTTGAGATTTTAGTGATTGATTAAATTTTAAATTAGCTTAAACTTATGTAAGTTAAAAAGAATGCCTTTGGCTTTAAACTTAATAGTAGATAGATGCACGTAAAATATTTAACTACTTTTGTACCTTTTTTTAAAAGTAAAAGTAAATGTATGTTTGTTTTAAATACTTAATTAATTTAATTAAATTAAATGAACAGCCGTATTAGAGGTCGTTAGCCCATTCTAAAGAATTAAAATTTATTAGAATTTAATGGTAATATGCATATAGTTGCAAAGAAGAAGAACAGATTGGAGCAAACGCTTGACTTTTTTTGGACTATGGGTTCATAGACTTCTAAATGATTTGTTACCAGTTTTAAACTGACACCTATTTGGACACAAAAATAGTAAAGTACTTATATACGTAGGGTATGATAATTTGGGCATAAGGTCGACCTTAAACTGACAAAAAAACATTGAAGTAATCACTTAAATCTTTGACTAAATATATGGAATTGGAGCATAACAACTTATGTTATTCGGCGGGAAACCATTCGTCAAATTACTTATGGGGGTTTCGGTTGGTAAATTTATATCTTGATATGTTTTCAGATTGATTTTTATTTGCTTTTGTGTTAGTGCATATTTGTGTCTGAGAACCAGCTAGCGGTATCAGCTGTCAAATATTGACTCGAGTGTTGTTTTTAATTTCATGTTTGTAAATCCGAAAATGTGCTGGACGAATAAATTAATCCACTTCCATTTGAACTAAAAACTATTTTAATTTTTTCTTGCAACCGAAACAGATTATTGTCAAACAAGAACTTGTCAAACTTATGGGTGTCAATTATGATGCTGGTGTTGGAAAAAGATCCGGATCTGCAAAATTGATTTAAAATCAAAAAATAAATAAATTTTTTTGGCCAATCGAAGGCAAAAATTGTCAAAATCAGTTTTTTGACAGATCTTAATCAAAAATAAATTGATTTTTGTTGCTAAACGAAAACCCCATTAGTGAAAGACGGCAGAAATTTTGATGGCACCAAATACTGCTATTTAATACAAAACATACAAAAATAGGTACATACTACTTTTTAGTTTAATTAGTGATTCCAGTGAACTTATTAGGTGAAGAGGGATTAGTGATTTTTTTTATTTAAGAAGAGTCAGAAGTTTTGCCCAAAATAACCTTATTTGAGTTTTTCAAATTTTAAGGCAATATCAAAAATGGGCGTGTCTGTGGGTGAATTTTACAAAATCCTTTAATCCAATATTTTCGCCTTTATATTTTTTCTTTTGCCGGATTTATATGAATTGCAAAGTTGCCAGTATTTCTGCCAAAAGAATGGCCATAGCGAAACAAAATAACGGGATTTTTTTCAAGAAAAAAAAAACAAAACCTTAACACACATGGCTGGAAATAAAAATGGAATCAAGAACTTAAACTATTAATCTAGGGGCATTCTTGGTTTTAGAAGATCTAAAGGCGTAAAACTACATTCGTTTTCCAACATACTGCTCAAACCTATCTCATATGTATATTAAATTTTACAAAAGTGTTCCACTTTTCTATAAAAGTTAAAGTTAAATGCGCTCTAACTTTTACTTTTGTAAAATTTGAAATATGAGTTAAGACTGAGCGGTATGTTGGAAAAAGACAAAACATTTTTTCACTTTTGTGTTGAATCTGTTAAGGCTTAAATAGGGTACACATAAGGGGTTTTTCTTTTTTCGTTCAGAGCAGAGCACTGAACAGAGTTCGAACACACAAATTTTGCACTGAACTTGTTCCAAGCAGAGCGAGCTCTGAACACTGATATGTTTTTTAAGCACACTTGAACCCCACAAATCAGAATACATTTTCATTTTAATCATAAAAAGCAATATAGCACAAAACCTACCCTTTTTGTAGACTGATACACACCCAGATACAGAAAATTAACTGGCGATCACCTTCTTTCGCCAACTTATGTCCCTAATTATATTTTTCATCCTATTTTCTTTCTTGACACACATGGCATTTGGTGCGTTCAGCTACTCACATGCTCAGTCAATTATCTTCGAGCTCGTCGAGTGCGATCTACACATGTTCAGAACGAAAAAAGAAACACATATTTGGAGCTCTGCATGCTCTGAGTTAAAAAGAAACACAAACAAATTTTTTGACAGCTCAGACCCTACTCTGAACTAAAAAAGAAAAACGCCTATTATCGAACATGTGTGAGGCGTGCCAGTTTTGCTCACGATCGATAATGTGTAAACTTGCATGATGGCATGACACTCATGAAGCACTGCTCACAAACTTTTTTGATATTGCCTGTCAGGCAGCGTGTGTGTATGCAAACCATTCATCGAACAACATTCAATAATTATTTTTTTGTTGTTAGTTCATTTTTGAATCTTTGTCAGTAGGGAATAAGAAAAATAATATTTTAATGCCGGGCGGCCAACAAAACTGATAAATGTCTTCCCAAACCTTTTCACGTATGTTTGATATTCAAGAGAAATGTCACGCTGGTTCGATATTTCTTTTTTTAATAAGATTTTACATTTAAAATGGCAATTTGCCAATAAAGAATGAGCAAGTTCATCATTTTTTCTAGAATGGTATAATTTAGAAAATGGCGTCAGTACATTCTTTATACATAGCCATATTAATGGAAGCATTTTATGCCAAATTCTCGGTGCCAATTTTTTTTTGGCAAAAATATTACCAGTATTTAGAGCGTTTGCACGATAAAAAGAAAAATGGCTATATAATTTGACAGATAAAATGCCATTTTGTCATTCGTGTAACTCCGGCTTTAAAACAAGGAATGGATATCATTAAATTTTGTCTCCCATTTTTACCTACTTTTTTTCTCTATGCAATACAAAATTCGTTTTGGGTAAGAAATATCCACTGAATATTAAAATATCCGAATGACTCACCAAGCACTAGCTACGTTACAAATCACACAAGGAGCCAACCTCACAAAATCTGTGACTTGTCGGCCATCACAACGGCAGATAAGGGTTTATTGAAAAGAAAATATGCAAACATTATAATATACAGTATTCAAGCAGATAAGTAGGTACCTATGTATATATTCTAAGAAAATCAATTACATATATTCTACGAAAAATCAAAATAAACTAATCAATACCATTTTTAACACTTTCTATTTTACACAATTGGCATAACTTAACCAGAACCACCCACAAAAATGTCTGATAAATAGGCCAACAAATATTTCCAATTCACCACACAATTAGTTTCGAATCCATAATTTCCCCCATATCCCCATTCAACATGCACAATATAATGCAACATGATGCGCTGAGGTAAGTGTGTGTAAAAGTGTATACCTTTCTCTCTCTCGTAAGAATGTTCGGGGTGGGTTAGTAGTCAGTTATCTCTTCAAGTGAATTTCTCTGGTAGCTTTAGTTCGCGATCGTGTTGTTAAAAATATTAATTTTCTTGATTATTTTTCAATATTCGGTTTTAAATTTATTAAATAATTGTTATTAAATGAGTGAAGTTCATTTTTCTATAAAAAAATAATAATATTTCGTCAGTAAAAGTGTGTTTTTTCATAACAAAAAAAAATTCGATTTATGTCGTCGTCGCGTCCTTTGTTCTAGCTGTGTCGCATTGCATCGCATCGTCAAGTAGTGGTGGTCGATTCGTTTGAAAAATATCGTTAAATTTAAATTTGAAGAATTTTATTGGTTTTATTAAATTAGTGTTTGTAGTCAATTTAGCTATTATGTTTTTGCTTTTATTTTCAAATTAAAAAAATCAAAGTGTTTTTTTTTTATTGACTTTGTAATTATTGTAAGAAGAGTTTCAGTGTACAAGTGTTATTGACAATTATAATATTTTTTAAGTGTTTAAAAGCGCAATATCTACATAAATATTTTTGGTGGAGAAAATGATAACAAAAGCCATTTGAAACAGGTAATTTGTTGTTTTTGTTAAATCGAAACTGTCCACATTTCATATGATTATTAGTTAAAGCTTCCAAAATCACGAAAATTACATCAACATACATCAACAGAAATGGATGTAAAAAATGCCAAGTTTCATCATTTTCCTTATTTTCAGATGTGACTATATTTCGTTAACAATCATTTCATTCTTAAAACGTTCTCCTTTTGGCAGATATTTTTTCTTATTTTGCCGGCAAAGGAGAATCTACTGGGTTAGGGTTTCGTCGTACCATTTCCATTTTGTTTTATTTGTACCTATGGGGCCAATTATAGCGAACAGGAAAAAGCATCAGGAAAAGTTGAAACAGTATGAAAGTGAATATTTTTTCCTGATGGTCGTTTATAGCAAACAGGAAAATTATGTCAGTTGACAAGCCTCACTTCTAGTCTGCCATCAAATTTTCCTGATTGAAACACACACGAAAGTTTTTCGTCCACAATTCTGTCAGTGGAACGAGAGAAATTGGGACCCAAATCATTGGAATAATTTGTTCCATTTTGTGTCAAATTGCATTCAGCTGGTACGAAAAATGAATTTTGATCAGGAAAATAATTAAATACATTTTTAACAAAACATAATTGTTGTATTGCAAATATTTTTTTCAAAAAAAATTCTCTGAGTTATTCGTTATCGATTAGTGTAGTATTTGAATTTTAAAACGCGTGAAATTATCATAAATTATCCATTAGAACTTTTTTCCTGATTCGTTTTCCTGTTTGCTATAACTGGCCCCTATATTGGCTTGCTTTGTCTTTTGTCAAATTTCATTGCATGCTAGTTTACAACCATATTCCACATGCCATAAACGATGGCAGAACTTTGCACATACCGATACCATGAAAAAATGCAATACATTCCAAAAAATCCATCTACTTTCTGAACAAGACATGAGCGTTTTGAGGTTATGTGTGTTTATTTTCTTGTTTGTTTTTGTTGTATATAATTGGATGTGAATATTGATGGAAAAAAATAGAAGTAGGTATCGATGAAAAGGAATTGAACGACATGACATGAAACTGGCCAGTGTGTAAGAAAAAAATACACTTTTTGTGGATTTGATTGTGGCTGTAATGTTGGACATTTTTGTATCGGCAGTGGTATGTTGAAATGAATTAACATTATTTTGTTTTTAGATTTCGTTCATATGAATTTTTTGTTTTAATTTGTTGCGAATGACGTTTTGTATTTGATATATCTAGGCAATCTATGATTTTGACGTTTTAGTGTGGATGGTGTGTGGAACGTGAACAAAGTTTGACAGTCGGATCCGTTCGAAAATTTGGTTTTGCAGAAGTACATGAATACATTGAACAACAAATTAAGCATTTTTTTTTATAATTTGAAAACAAAAGTATCCTACTTATAGGAAGTTTTTATTTCCAACTTTTCCAATGAAACAATAGACAACTGACAGCTATTACTGCTTTGGATAAACGTCATAGTTTTGTCGTCGAGGGGTATATTTTACCCTCTTTTATGAAAAGCCAAAAATTTAATATAGTGTCACAGAATTTGACAGTTTTTTCTAGAAATTCGGGAATATATGTACATATTCTGTCTTGTCACGAATTCCATAGTTATGGGAAAGTTGTTACGAATCCGAAAAAAAATCTATCACAGAATCCATCGTAGTGGAAATGCTCATACAAATTGCTATTGCTTTGGTATTCGTAAAAGTTTTCGATTGCGATGGAACACGTAATAGAGCTGAATATTATATTTATGGAAATGTCATTGGGCCAGCGCACAACAGATGAATTCTTCTATTAGAATAATTTTTTAGGAGAGAAGCGAAGTGTGCGGAACGAAACGGAATAAAAGTTATCAAGTTTTGAGTGGAAGAACCTGGGGCCCAATTCCGCAAGCGTGAATGTTTTTCCGTGCAAAAAAAAATTATTCACCCTCAAAATATGCGTGAACAAATTTGCCTATCTGGGGCCCAATTCCGCAACCGTGAATGCTTTTCCGTGCAAAAAAATTATTCACCCTCAAAATATGCGTGAACAAATTTGCCTATCTGTGTACACGGTTATCTGTCAAAAAAATATGCATCGCACCCTTGCGGAATCGTAAAAATGTATGTGTACACAACTTTCTGTGTACACAGAGAAAACTCACGCTTGCGGAATAATTTTTTTGCACGGAAAAACATTCACGCTTGCGGAATTGGGACCCTGGCCCAATAATAGCCGTATTTTATTTTCCCCGTGACTCAGACCAGATTATCTATTTATTTGCTCATCTGGATTCAGAAGTCATTGGAGACTTTTCATCTTGTAATCAATTTCATTCAATGATTGCAATTTAAAGTAAGGATACAAGTTAATTTTTCACATGTAATCAATGTCAAAATTTGAAACTATTTTCTTCACGCTTTTTTTTTTAATTAAATTGTACAAATTTCTCTTACCCTTGAATACACGTTAAAATATTTCTTCATAATTCTGAGAAAAATGCAATTGATTTGAAATTAATGATGGAGATATTTCTGGACCAGCTTTCCAGTCACTTTCCAATGTCTCTTATCTGTACTACGTTTCCACCGAACTTTAATCTCTTGTAGATTTAGTAATCTGAAAAAGTGGTTCCACCACTCCAAAAGTCGATTAATTTTTACAGCACTATTCGCAATCAAAATATTGTTTAATTTTGTCTTATAATGTAGAAGTGAGACAGGCAGCTTTATCTGAGTCAACCAAAGCGAAAAATTGACTTTCCAGATGAATGTGTTTATTTCGATTTGACATCTATTGGCCCTTTGAAGATTTAAATGAGATTTGTTTTAAAACTTCATCTGAGAAGATTAAAATTTGTATGGTAAATCCAAAAGATTTGTAGGAGATTTAGCTTAATCTCGGTTTAGTGGTCGTTAGAAACGTAGTATTAATTGGAGAGTCATTTTTTGAGAGCTCGGACCCTGATATTATTGTAACGCCGGATTTACACGACTGCCAAAGTGGGAGTATTATATACTGTCAAAATCTTGGCACTATTTTTTTTTGTGGTCGAAAATGTGGCAGTATATATGTCATTAAAAAAATGCCAACCAGAATTGTCATTAAATTGTGGCATTATACTGACATCGTGTAAATTCAGTGCTGACAACAATTTTCAAATAATGACAAATTGCGATAAAGAATGAACTTGCTCATTCTTTTCTGCCAGTTGGCAGTTATTTTATCTGTCATTATTTCAGCTTCGTGTAATCGCATGTCATTAATTTATTTAATGACAAGAGTATTTTGGTAGTAAAATGACAAAAAATACGGCGAACTTGGCAATCGTGTAAATTCTGATAATCTTTCTGTTTAAAATATGAAAATAACAAATGGCTAATGTTTCATTTTGTTGGGTGTTGGGTCTAAATCCCTTTAGTGCCTTCAAAATTAAAAAAAAAATGATTGTATGTGCACTAAATCAAAGAAAGAACAAACTTCTTAATTATCTTGGGCTAAACAAAATAATTCTGCCGATTTCTTAAATAAAAATATTAATTTATGGAAAAACTTAAAAAATCCCACGCACTAACAAAATATTCTGTAGATTGGAGAATTCAATACATAATTAGATATAAACATATAGATAGACGGAAACACATCATAGTCTAAATGTTAGGTTTGATTAAAATCTACGTTTTATTTTTTTATGAATTCGAAACTTGTCCTATAGTCCCTACCTATATATTTAAAACAAAAGTCAAAGCATACACATATTAAAAAGATCCATATAGTTAAGTAAGTCTATAAGAGTCGACAAAATCAGGTTGTACCATTTTAGATATCTAGCTCAAAATCTTAAATAAGAGATTTGTTCAAGAGTGGTGCTAATATTTATTTATGTATATTTTGATTGTAAACAAATTGATATAAAGGCGATACTCCATAAGTGAGTGCTTAAGGTTCCACTGTTTTTAATTTTGAAGAATCTTCACTTCTTGACACTTGTGATGGAAATGATTGAGTAGTTTTTTTTTTTTTTGAATTGAAGATTTTGAATAAATATTCAGTTTATCATTATCTATTTTTATAATCGTGTTTTTGCTGTTGTACCAAACCAGTTGTCATGATGTGTATTCGTGTTGAATTGATATTCAATTAATTTGCATAAAATATTTTATATGCGGAAGTAATCTGGGGCGGAAGATTCTTAAGAAAAGGCTTGTTGATAAAAAAAAACATGGCTCAGATTTGTTTCCCATAAATTATTATTATCTTATAATGATGGATTACATAAGTACAGTAGTAGCTAGCTACCAACCGGTTGTGTTGTTTTAGTTTGCAGACAAAAAAAAACAACATTTGCTTGATATCTATTAAAAAACGATTAAAAAAAAATTTAATCGTGGGAAGTTATGGATTAAAAAAGAATTTGAAAAAATATAGCCTATAGATAAACAAGTTAATATTTTGATTTTTAATTGACGAATTTCAGAGACGAAATGGAGCCTTAATGGCTTTTTTACGAATTAACTTAGATATAGCTTCAAATAATCCTACTTAGGTATAAAACTCTTGAGGGCTCTAGTTTTGTTTATGTTAATTAACTGACGGACGTCAGATGTAGATTTTAAACCACTTACAAAATGTAAATCTTTTGGAATAAAATTAAGTATTTTTTTCGTTACTTTGTGAAAATTTCAAGATCAAATATATATTGTTACTACAAACACGTGTTCTTGGAAACGAAATGGCGTGATACACGCTACCTATAGCTTATGTTCTTAATATGCAAGCTATTATGGTCTAATCTCAGAGCTGTGAAATGTAAATTTACTAATGTTAGGAAATGAAGTTCACCTTTTCCATCTAGTTGAATCAAAGACAATTTGATATTCATTCCGAAGCTAAGAATGATAAAATACCTCATTGCCTGTTAAACCCATCTTCATCGCTCTTGTGCGAATATTTAAAAAGGTTCAATTAAAATTACAAATGTGCTTGGTTCTTCTTCTATTGGTGTTTTCCGTCATCATTCTGCATAATGACAAGTTTATCTGAAATCTACGAGTACTTCTGCTATCTATAATGTCTTCTTCTGTTTATACTGTCCATACTGTCCATACTGTCCATACTGTCCATACTGTCCATACTGTCTATACTGTCTATACTGTCTATACTGTTTATAATGTCTATACTGTCTATAATGTCTATACTGTCTACTGTCTACTGTCTACTGTCTACTGTCTACTGTCTACTGTCTACTGTCTACTGTCTACTGTCTACTGTCTACTGTCTACTGTCTACTGTCTACTGTCTACTGTCTACTGTCTACTGTCTACTGTCTACTGTCTACTGTCTACTGTCTACTGTCTACTGTCTACTGTCTACTGTCTACTGTCTACTGTCTACTGTCTACTGTATACTGTCTACTGTCTACTGTCTACTGTCTACTGTCTACTGTCTACTGTCTACTGTCTACTGTCTACTGTCTACTGTCTACTGTCTACTGTCTACTGTCTACTGTCTACTGTCTACTGTCTACTGTCTACTGTCTACTGTCTACTGTCTACTGTCTACTGTCTACTGTCTACTGTCTACTGTCTACTGTCTACTGTCTACTGTCTACTGTCTACTGTCTACTGTCTACTGTCTACTGTCTACTGTCTACTGTCTACTGTCTACTGTCTACTGTCTACTGTCTACTGTCTACTGTCTACTGTCTACTGTCTACTGTCTACTGTCTACTGTCTACTGTCTACTGTCTACTGTCTACTGTCTACTGTCTACTGTCTACTGTCTACTGTCTACTGTCTACTGTCTACTGTCTACTGTCTACTGTCTACTGTCTACTGTCTACTGTCTACTGTCTACTGTCTACTGTCTACTGTCTACTGTCTACTGTCTACTGTCTACTGTCTACTGTCTACTGTCTACTGTCTACTGTCTACTGTCTACTGTCTACTGTCTACTGTCTACTGTCTACTGTCTACTGTCTACTGTCTACTGTCTACTGTCTACTGGCTTCTGTCTACTGTCTACTGGCTTCTGTCTACTGTCTACTGTCTACTGTCTACTGTCTACTGTCTACTGTCTACTGTCTACTGTCTACTGTCTACTGTCTACTGTCTACTGTCTACTGTCTACTGTCTACTGTCTACTGTCTACGGTATACTGTCTACTGTCTACTGTCTACTGACAATTGAGTATTAATCCTTCCGAATGTCACTGATCAAAATAGCTTCACCTCACCGAACCCTTAAGTTAACTTTATGTAGTTAATTTAAGTTAAATATTGCCCGACTGTCATACATTTTAGAAAAAATCATATTTTTCAGATTTTAATGATGGAAGGCAGAACTTAGTGCCTCTGTCAAGGTAAAAGGGTCTATAGACCATCATAATTTAGAGCTAAATGCGTCATAGCATTGAATTTTGTATTAATTGCTCTAAAGGGCATGTATTGGTTTCATTGATTTTGATCCATGCCAATTATCAAGTTTTGTTTGCGTTGATGTAGAAGTTTTAAGAAAAATCGATTTGGAAACTTCCCCAGTTAAAATTGCATCAAAAATAAAATTAGAAAATAATGCGATTATGTGATCATATCCTTTCGTTCGCTTAAGTCCTTATCAGTAAGAGCAAGTTCGTACAATAATATCGTTCATTTTATTGTTACGACTCACGAGTATTCATATCCACTCCACTGTTATAGTTTTAGTTAACTTTAAATTAGCACCAATAAACTTCCTTATGCTGATATTAATTCCAAATCGATTATATTTGATATCAATCTCTACGTTATGTATAGTATTTATAAACATGTATAGCAACAATAAAGTAAACACGAGGATTTATTATATTTAATGTATTCACAATATTTTTAATTTGAAAGTGGCATAACTTGGTAGTATAGTAGAATTTATATTCTATTCCACTTCATGAATTTCAATTAATTTGATATGTGGTCAATTATGTTAATAAGTTAATATTCTATTTTTTGTTTGTATAGGTGACATAAGTAATTTAAAAAAAATGTAAAGATATAAGAGATTTATGATTTGATTTATTTTTTGGTTGTTGCTTATTAATATTTTGTTTTAATAAAAATCATCGATATCGATTTAGACAAAAACAAGTATTTTTTCTTAACATATCAAAAAACAATTTGTCTGCTGCGGCTAGTTTTTAAATCCATTTAAATTGCCAAAAAACTTAGTTACTCAGTTAAAAAAAAATTTCTAGTCTTAAGTTATTGTTTGAAATTAACAACGAGTTTCATTTGGAATCATGAACCTATAGTTATTGAATATGGATGGTGTTCGTTAAGGTAGCTTATGCGTATTAAAGTTGTGGCTTAAAGTGTCAAAATATAACGAAATTTGACAGAAGCATCGTTGAAATACACACAATTAGAAAATTTCAACTTACCATCGAAAGGTGTATACGAAATAGGTACACAGGATGTTGTTGTGCAAATGGCAAAATTAAAAACAGAAGAGAAAAAGATAGTTTCTAGAAATTCCCAATAGCTTCTGATAATTTAGGTGGTTTTCTTTTCTTAGTATAAAACCGATAAATGTCAAATTTGACCCATTTCTGTCACTTAAACTTCAGTTTTCGAAGTTCTGTTGCATAAGTTGACACTTATGGGCTACTGCATATTAGAAAGCCCCACAAATTTGCCTGTGGCTGTCACGCTAATGATTGGCCACCAAGTGGGAGATTTGAATGTGGTTACCTTCAAATTCCCTATTATCGATTATGTCGGGCTAGTTAATGCTTTAAATTGATAAAAACCCTCTAAACTACCATTTTAGCTTACCGAAGCCTTATCGAAGCTAAAATGTTAGTTGCGTACAAATGTGAATAGATTAATACGTTTATTTAATTGTCGCTTTTCTTAGACGATATTAGAAATGACTAAGTTTATAACTGATGACCAGTTTTATAATTTATCAACAGTTTTATCTTTTTAAACATTCTTTTAAAATAAACCATATAAAAAAATATTTTTTTTAACGATTATTTATTTTTTTATTTCAGAAATGCAAATACATATATATGGCAACAACTGTTTATGGTGAGTACTGTTATTAGACTATATTAAAAATATTATTTTTTATTTGATTACAGTTTTCAGATATTTTTTATTATTTTTTATTCGAAAGAAATTGTATTTCCTTCTCTCCTTGTCTGTTTACATAAATAAATAACCAATCGATTCATCATCAGCATTAATAGAATTGTGCCATTCGCCATATTCCGATATGTGGGTATGTGTAGGACGAAACTATTTAATTTGTGTATTTACTTCTTCATTTGTCAGGAAAGTGCGAGAACCTGTTAAGATTTGGAAACCTTATAATTTCCAGTTGAATAATTCGGCGTGCTGTACTTTATAGTAATACGGCTTGCGATAAAATAATGAAAAAAAAATTAAACATTGCGGCGTTGTTCAATAGACCCCAAATCAAATTTTTCAGCTTATATAAGGCTTCGGTAAGTGACTTTAACTTCCATAAGGCTTTATCGAAATATTATAGAAACTGAAATGTTAGTAAATTTAACTGTCTCCGTTATTGTTTTATCATCTATAATTTTTAAATCTCTATTTTGGATTCTGTCCAAGAGACTCAAGTGAGTTAGTACAGAGAAAAAATGACGTTTCCATACAAAATATCGATAACAAATAGATGAATTAATTGCTTAGCCAATTCTTCTTTTTTCAATCCAATTACCTTGGTTCTTGGAAACAACCCATGACTATAATAATATATGTATCATGATCTCGCAATTTCGTCTGTCTGTCTGTACAACGATCTATAGCCTAAACGGCTTCAAACTTCAAACTTTAAGCGTTTTAGGTGATTGTACCAAATTGGTGCCATGCCATACCATTTTTATCTACCATCTTTATTATCTCGAAAATGGCTCCAACGATTTTAATAAAAAAAAATCTGTGCACTACTATACATATGTATGTAGGTATAGTATCATATGACAAATATGAATATACTATTTAAGACCCTGCATGTAGGGTAAGTTTTGCATTTGCAATAAAAAAAATCGAACTCGAGATTTTAATCGAACTTGAACTCCTGATGTTATCTCATTTTCTTTTAAGGAGCCAGAGTCTTAAAACGGCTTAAAACCAACTTTCCTATAAGGGTCGCACTGCGCTTAATCATTTTGGTAGTCGAATCAAGTTTGAAACAGTATTAATATTCGATTCCGTAAAATGTCATCGACAATCTAGGTTTTGATTTTTTCGCAACAAATGGAAAATAATTTCAGATTGATTTCTTGTCTGTTATTATATTTGCATAATGTCGTAATGCTGTCAAACTCGGTTTATTTTTCACTCAAATATTGATTTTAAAATTATATAATTGTTGTGCAAGAAAGTAAACACATAACATTAATATTTTAGGGAATCGTTTTAGTGTGTCGAGTGCAACATATTTAAATTTGTCAAGATGACAGTTGAAAATACAGTACATGAAGGGGTAAATCTGGTGGGAAATTTATATCTGCGAAAATGGTATATGTAGATTCAAAAATAGATCAATTTATTTTGCCCAATTGACGGGAAAAAAAGCGAAAAATCGTCACTTTGACAGATCAAAAAAAAAAAAATTGATTTATTTTACCAATGGAAAACCACAAAAAAAACATTATCTTTCCACGTTTATGTGTAAAAATATATATATGGTATTTGTTTTACGGCTTTTCTTTAGTAATGTTAAAAAGAGCTGGATTGCGAATCCACTGCCGATATAACAAACATTTTTGTCTGACTCCGACTAAAGAGTGTGTCCAGCCCATCCACTGTGCATTTTACCAAAAACGCTTAAAAGCAAACTTTGGTTAGAAAATTTGTCAATTTTTTCGTCTGAGAGATGTGACCGCATTAGGGACTATCATACTTTCAGGTTCCACTCCATTTATAAAAAATTAAATTTCCAGGTAGCTTGGGTGGTATCTTGGTCGTAGAAAGAAATAGTGAGGATTTCATAGGAAATTACGGATTAAAATTCGAGGAAAAAAATCCACACATCAAGCATGTTTTATTCGGACCAAAAAAAAAGAGTATAGGATTCCAGAACTGCATCACTTCCTTAGCTGTTCTCTCACTCACAATTTACGATAATTATAAATATAAAAAAAAATGAATAATATTATTTCCTAGTTTCTTCTTTTTTTTTGTGTTTTTGTTGTTGCCAACTCAAAAAGCAATCAAATTCAAATGGAGTGCGAGTATTTAAATATTCATTAGCTTGGCAGAGGCAGCATAATAATTTGAAACTTGAATGAAAAAAAGTTTAAAATTTATGATATGACACTTTGCTCCTAAATTATGATAATATGGATTAATTTTGTTTGTTTTTATTTTTTTTTTTTTAAATGCAAACAAATTGGTTTTAGATATTAAAAAAAAAACTAATATACTCATAGTTATATACAAAAACTTTTCTATATTAATCTTGAAAACAGGATTTTAGCGGGATGAAATATTTTTAATGTCTATTCTATATATTTCTGTTTACCGGTTTTTGAAATGAACTATATAGGTAGATAGATAGATAGATACTATTTAATAAATTGCACAACGCGGTCGAAGAGACTTGCACTTGTAGCTTAAGTCTATGGCTTTCGACATTGCCTTTTCCGAGCTGAACCCAATGGTCGTTATACTTATTCCATTGCAGCAGGCAAATAGTGGATTTGTACTAATGTACACACACGAGAAGTAAAACTTCCATAATTTTTGCTTTCGTAATTCTAAGTCAGCTACAACATATATGTATTTCAATTTTATGCAAACCGGTCAAAGAACAACGAAGTTGACATTTTTTGATACCAGCTCCGCTATTGCATAAATACTTCAACCTTAACAGCCCCATCTTCTAATTATAAACACTTTGATTCATAGTTCAGCAATTTTACATAACATACATTATACTACTCCGTATATATAAATCCACGAAGTAGATACACTGAAGCACTGGTAAAGAGACCATCGACTATAACATTACATACATTAATACAGCACAACATACTCAAATAAATGACCATCAACAAAACAAACAAACATAAGTCACGGTCAAATACACCCAATACGCACTAATCTAATCTTATCAACAAAACGAACCAATTCAAAAACTTCCTCATCGAATACACACAATGCTTATACCTACAGCAATAATCTATGCGAATCCACAACGAAACCACAAAAAAAAATGAATAAAAAAAAACAAGCAACAAACAAAAAGAAGAATTTCTCGTTGAATACACACAATTCATGTAGGCACGTACAGAATGAGGATCCACAACACGTGCCAACAAATAAAAAATCCTCAGCAATACACAATGCAGATGCATACATATCTGCATTCAACTATGAAAATCCACAAAACGAACAATCATCATATGTCACGTCAAATGAGCCATACCAAGATGTGAAATTTCGGCAGCTATTTCGTTTTGCCTACCAGCAAATACCGTTATGAAACTGATATTTTTGCATCTGTGTAGGATAAAACTGATATTTTTGCATCTGTGTGTACTGCACATTTTATGATGTTGGATGTCACATCTATTCGTCGATAGAAAGTTAAATTTACAAATACAATAATGTAAACAAATGGGTTTAGGAGAGTGTAACGTACGAAAGTTCCTCTCAGATGTCGGATTATGTCAGATGTCGGTCGGTTTGACAGCTCCATATAAATTTGCTTACCCCCACCGCCGCAAAAGAAGTTTTACTTCAAAAAATACTTAGGTACTTAAAAGTAAAGAAAGCTTCAGTTATATCCCTCTTGTTTGGTGTATTAACACCGCAAACTTATATAGACAAGATATGAAGAAGCGGAGAAGGTCAGAACTCACCTCCTTTGTGCCTTTCTTGGCAAGAATCTTCAACTCAGAATTTGTCTTAATTGCACTTTGGACATTACAAAAACACAACTAATATACTTAACGGGCTCCTAACCCGTTGAATATCGCTGCCTGTGACATGGATTTCCTTCATCATCTCCTATCCGTCTGTCATTATGGCTTCCAGTCATCCAGACCAAGGGCTCTGAGATCTGCGATAGCTTGGTCTATACACTGTAGGTTTGGTCTTTCTTGTTGTCTCAACCATGTGTCCTAGGATTCGAAATAATCTTGGCTAGGGCGTTATTGTCCATTCACCCGATGTAGTCGACGTGTCTCGACTTTTATCACTTCATTGTACAGCTCATATAATTTGAGGTTGTATCTTATCCTCTATGCCCTCCTTTTTTTTGCACACAGAGCAAAAAATCCGTCACAGAAGTTTTCTTTCGAAAGATTCCAGTATCAGCTCTTCGTAAGCCAAATCTGGCAGCACAAGTGTTTTGAAGAAATAACATTTTGCTTTACCTGGGCGCCTGCGAATTAACGCTAATATCCCACTGTGGGCCTACCCACACTGTCGGGGTCAAGACCAGCGTTGACCTTCGCCCCAGGGCATAAAAGTCGCTCCTGGTACAAATTTAATGAAAGGTTAAGGCCAATCTTATACCTTTACCATCGAAGGTTCATAGATGTTAAACAGAAACCGTGGCATTTTTAATGTTCCCGCATTTGTGGCAACCACAACCACTACGATACTGTCACTAGGGGGCCTACCGCTAAAACAGTCCGGCATCAAGACATCTGCCATACTATCACCAGAAACGAACATGAACCGGGGCCCCTGTCTCTCATGGTACCATAATATAGCTTCCGGTGGAGCTTCGCTACCGTGGAGATCACTTTCGCATTGGTTTTTAAAATTCGTGGCCCGACAACCTCAGATGGCTGTGATCACATACCTACTGTATTTTGTAGAGCGGGAACTTATTCTTTCGTGATGAGTTTTGAATCTTTTGGATTCACCAAGCCAAACTAGCAATATTGAACTAGCGTAGTTCTTCGCCGGATTTCATTAAAGGTGTTATACGCAGAGCTTATAATTACTCCAAGAAACGTGAACTCCTTAACTACCTACAAATTGTTGCTATCAATTGTGATGTGTTTATACCTGAGCTTTCGACAGATACTTGTTTGTTTGTAGATAGCAGATGTCTGCGTTTGCCATTTCGTGCATTGAAGAAGTCACTTGACAGCAAATATCCTTGCCGAAAACTTGTACATCGATCTACAGGGCCGAAAACCAAACTGATATTTGTCAACTAAAGAGTTGCAGAGAGGGTTGAAAAGCTCTTGTATGCGACATTGAGCAGGGATAAACCCCGAATGTACTTACGAATATTTGCTTGATAATTTCATGCATATATCCTATCAAAACATATCATCCGTATTTAAAGTGCTCTGCTGGTAATCCGTCAGAACCATCGGGCGGCCTTGTTGTTCCTCAGTTTACAAAAACAAACATTATTCAAAATCGTTAAAGTCGTTTTCGAGAACATTTTAACAAAAGCAAAATCATTGAATACCAATAACGATTTCTTTCTAGCTTCTGGGGAATCAAATAAAAATTTCTCTGTACAGGCGGAATGATAATTATAAGTTTTATTGAAACCGTGAGTTTTTTTTTAACGAAACCAATACATACCCCAAAGGCCAATTAACCAACGTTATCTAAATCTGTTTAACTTCAGACATCAAGCTTTCCTACTTAGCTTTAAAATTGTATCGATTTATTTGCATAATAACTTATAGGCAAGGTACTTACTATGTTAAACCGTTAAAATTAGACAAAAGATAAATTTAGCAAATACAAAGTTTTTCCTTATAATTAACAACAGTTATACTTTTTATTAGGATTACTATAAATAGAGTAGAGTTAAGTGGCAGCAAACGATTGAATAAAATTATCATCAGCACTTCTAAGTCGGCTATCTGACTTATCGGTACGATACCCTGGTATTCGGTATTTTCATGTTGACAAAGACAATACCGATACCGGCTTCATTTTCTAACGTTTCAGTTCGGTATGCTTTGTGAATGACCACCAAATCAGAATTATAATCCATAGACGTCATATTATTTCATACAGCACGACGCGTAAAATAATAAATCAAAATAATAAAAAAATGCGTTGTTTATTTTGACATCTATGAGTCCTATTTCCTCCATCTTTATTTTAGATTTTTTAAAATTCAAGGGATGTTTTTTTCAACATTTTGTATTCTGACGTTTGATAATTCAAATAGTTTCCAATTTTTTTTGTGAATTCGGTGTGTTCACATTATGTTGTACCTGAACAAGACAGATTGGACTTACGTCAAAATAAATCGGTCAAGTGAAGCCAATGTGAACAGTGTCACACGGATTTACTAACCGATTGCGTATCGAGACTACATTATGTTAATCAGTTTTTTTTAACACCTCCATAAAACAAATACACTACTCAACAAATTAGAAGGGCCTCATCGAAATTAATGCCTTCATTATACATTCCGTATGGACCGACATAATGTTAGAACAACAATAGTGGGATGGGCACTTAATTGGACTTATGAAAACAAGAGAAGCCAAGCAAAACATACGAAACGCCTATAAGTGCGCATTGTTACTTTTCGTTTAGTTTAGTTTTTTTAACTGGGGACTAGAGAACGCACCCTATTATGTAAATTAAACCTGACATTTAATGAAATAGGAATATGGAAAAATGATAATTCGGAAAGCTACTTTTCGTTGTTTTTTTTTTATGGTTTTTGTTTTCGTTTCTGAGTTCGAGATCACGACTCCAGTTAACATGCTGGGCGCAAGTAAGGGGTGCTGCAGAAGGAACTGGAGCTTAAACTGCAATAGCTGTCAAAAAGTGTCCTACGTGGTATTTTTACTTGCGATTATAGGTACTATAAGGCAAGTTATGCATTCGTCAAAAACAAAAGTTTTGAGATAACAATTAAGCATGACATTACGATGATAGCGAAGACGAAAAAAGATGGTTTAAAAATTCTGTCCGTCTGTATGTCTGACTGTCTGAATATATATAGACACATACAGCCCAAACGGGTGGGCCGAATTCCTTCAGACTTGGTATAGAGTTTTTAAGGTATTGTACAGAGGGGAAATTGTTAAAGCCTATTTTCCTCGGAAACGGCTCTAGCGATTTTGATTTTAAAAAAATCAGTGCAGCTTTTTAGGTACGACCGATCATATGGTTGAAAAAAAAATTAAAAATGTATAAAAACGCTACTAAATGACTTAACCGATTCTTTCGAAATTTCACACATACTTATATAGGCTTAGGCTGCCCAAATTATACCGCGTACAAATATTTTTAATTAATATTTTTTTTGTGTTTTTTAAAGCATTTAAAAAAAAATTTTAATTTATATTTTGAGAACTGCTCATTAATTTTTTTTTTGAAAAATTATACTTGTATGTATTTGCTGAATACCTTTGAATTGGCTTTTCGAATTTTTTTTAAAAAATGTATTGAAAAAGTTTAAAAAAAAACTTAAAAAAAACCGCTCCACAGATTTTTAAAATTTGTTTCTCATAAATTCAAATTTATCCGAGAAATAAAATTGCGTTACTTATTTTGAGCTCAAATTAGTTTAAGTATTTATTTCAGAATTTTGAATTCTTTTTTCTTTGATTAATCCGATTAAATATTTTGTTTTTAAGTTTATATTATTAAATATTTAATATTGTCATATCAATTTATTTTGGAACAAAATTAAAGAAATTTTCTATATATACAAAATTAAGTTACAACGACTTTAACAATATATTTAGATTTTTAATAGAAATCTTTTGCATACGATGTGGTCGAACATAAGAGAAAGTTCGTACGATCCAGTCGTGCAATTTATAACATATGTATGTACTTGCTACTTGCGTCTAGACTAGATTTCACATATATACGCACACAATTTTTAGTAGAAATATCTAAATATATTTTTAAGGTCGTTTCTTTAAATAATTTTGTAATACAAAATTTGTTAAATTTTTTCTAAAAAAGTGTTGATATGATAATTTTAACTATTTATCAATATAATTTAGGAACAGAACAAAAATTGTTCACAAGTTTTCGAAAAATGCTTTTTTTATCAAAAAAATCCAAAAAATTATTTCCGAAAATTTTAGTATGCAGAATTCAAAGGACCTCGTATATAAAAATTTATATCGAAAGTCGTTTATGAGAAAGTCGAAAACTCAAAAAAATGGTATTATGGCGACAAAAACATTAAAAAATCATAATTTGAACCTAAATGTAGTGCATTGATTTTTTTATGAAAATCTTAAGAGCCGTTTTCGAGATAATTAGGATGGTAGAAAAATTGGGTTGCCGGTTCCAATATTCTTGGGACGAAAAAAAAAAGATTTAAAAACCTATTTTCAATTTCTTGTACGAAAAATTAATTTTTAATTATCTTAAAAAACGACTAACGATATTAGTAACAAAATTTTAGTTTACATTATAGGCTAAAAAATTACACTAAATGTAATCAATGGTTCCTGACATAGAACCATTTTTAAGCACAATTTTTGAAAATAGTTTTCGGATTTTTGGAAAATAATTTTTTTTGTGATAATTTGATATTTCGAAAACTGGTGCGACGTTTTTTTTAAATTTTATTGTTAAATTTATATTATTAAATGCTTAAATTTGAAATGCTAATTTTTTGTTAAAAAAAATTAAAACAATTTTTTTATACAAAAAAACAACTTTAAAAATATATTTTATTTCTTTTAATAATCTAGTGCCCATCCTCACATCACATCGTAAATTCGAACACAAAAGCAAGTATGTGATCCAGTTTGCAATTTATTTTACTTGCCCACAATACCACTGTATACAGATTTATGACAAAAAAAAAACACACTAAGAAGCGCTGACAGCTACAATATAAGGAAGATAGGAGGTTTAATATAGTTTCAACTTTATGTAAACTTTCATCGAGACGGTTTGACAGATTTGATTTAGAAACGTCATGAAAGATAGTACCGAAAAGTGGGCAGCTTTCATTGCATCGTATGTTTTTAATAATGAATTTGCAAGTATTTAATATTTTGACACCTATTCCAATTGCGGCTGTAGCTTCCTAGTTATAAGTCAGTTGCAGTGTTTTTTTGGGTAATCTATCCGCAGCAAAAAAGGATTTCTTAGAAAACGGATCCGCAGCAGCCTTATTTTTATATTTAAAGTTGTTATTAGTGGGGGCGCTACTAGTGATTCAATTAGTTCATTTATTAGGCGATAGCTGATAGCCGCTGATAGAAAGACACTCACTTATATGTTAATCAAGTATCTTTGATCTGACAGTTTCGCACAAATAATCGAACTTTAACTTTTACTGAAAGTGGAAGAGCACCCCTTATATTAGCTTCAGGCACCACAATTTAGTAACTATAGGAACAAGCTATCCATGTTTTATATACTCAACTCCCATCATCAGCATCATATGCGTAGAACAGCTGACTGCAAACTTTTGTTTGATATGAGTCTTGTTTTGATTATTGACTGCTTTCAGCTAACATAGATTATATTCGGACATTTTAGTATCTGTTATAATTTAACTAATAATTTATCTATAGTAATTTTATTCGTAGTAGCATTTCATGTACATTATCGGTAGTAGCTTTACGCTCGATAAAAAGCTAAAGTTGAATCTTCCTGTGGATGGATGGTTGACGTTTATTCGAGTACCGAATTTGTTAGTTTTGTTGGTGGGATTGATAGTTAGATTGAATCTCGATGGATGTGTTCGTGGAGTATATATATTTCTTAATTTCCATTCGATATAGAAAAATTGATCTTTTTGATTGCTTTGTTTTTGTTAGTTGGCCAGTTTATATGTATTTCTAAAATCTCAGATAACTGAATTTTTGTAATAAAGATAAAAGCTGTGCTTCTGAAAAGTTTCTCCCTTTTTTACTATTAAAAAGTGTTAGTGAGAGTTTTTGCACTATAGCAGTGTTCCCATACCTATAAAGGTTCAAAGTCTGCTTTTCGTTCACTGTTTCATTTTTTTTTGCTTCGTCTCGTAAAGGTAGGTACTTTAACCATTTGCGTTTATATCAAGAAACATTAAAAGGAAAAAAATCTCCATCAATTTTGTTTCCTCGTGCAAATGGTACTGGATATTTTTAAAGCAATTACAAAATTGGCCTGGGTAAAAAGGGCCTTTGACCATAATCTACGAACAAACCCACCCACTTATCATTTGGTTTCTATCGATTCAAAATGAATGTTCGAATTGAAAATTAAGAAAAAATGCAAACAAGAAATGATGTTGAAATATAAATTAATATTAGAACTTATTTCTACTTTCTATAATTTTATATGAATAAACGATAATTAATCATCATAATTTTTGTAATTTCTTAATTTTACTTTGAACAAAACTATTTCATTGCTTGTGACAGTTGTGCAGTGGTACCATTTTTACAAAACTTAAAACCACACCCTTTGGTCGATGCGTGTTTTTGGAATTATTTACTGTAACTTGATTCGGTACTGGCTACTGGCATAAATGTTACAAATCTATCCGCAGCAAGATTTTGCTTTAGATTTTATCGGCAGCAAGATATTGTATTTGTAATGTGTTCAAATTTAGCTTTGCTGCTGATAGCTAGCTGATAATGATAAAATTATAGTCACAAGGTGTTTTTATTTATATTTTTTATTACACGACTATTTTTTTTGCTGTTCTCAGAAGCCAACATGTTGTGAAATTTACCCTATAAAATATTATAATTTCTTAAAAGAATAAATGTAACCGCAGAATAAACTTAAGCCCTCTAAGTCTCCAGATAAAGTTGTCCAATATATTACAGGTTTTCTTACAGGTTTTTGTCATGCGTCCACACGGCGGCGTTAAGAGATATTTTGTTTTATTATAATTATTCTCTGATTAAGTATATCTAGGCATCGGTCAATGTCTTCTTTGGTTATATTATTAGTTATCTTCGGATTATTAAAGCTTATTTATCGGAGGCTTACTGTTAAAAAAAAGTCCCAATTTTGCTTTCAAAAGACTGACAATGTTTTTTTTTTGGTAAAAGAATTCAAATTGATTGAAATGAGATTAACCTCCTCATTCTACACAAAAATTACGCTCACTCAGTTACGGAATCCTTGAAATTTAGTATCCCTATTTATTTGAGCTGGCTTACTCATAAGTATATGTGAAAAGTTTGCGGAATAGTCAAGGAAATCTATAGGGTAACCTAAGTAAACTGATAAATGGATAATTTTTGCCTTCATTCGATTTCTAAAAATATAAATCTATATAAATAAATTCCCCCAAATAAAATATCAATTAAATATATTAGAACTTCTCGGTTTTCGACTTTTAACAGCTCACATTTTGATTTATAGAATTTTGATAATTATTTACCCGCACATTTACCCCTATTTACCCTAACCGAATTTAAAAAAAACACCCTCCACAGTGGGATTAGCAAATAATAAAATGGAAAATATACCCAGGAAGACTTCATCGCAGAATATTTAATATAATTATATTATAAAGATTTAAATAAAATTGATATATTTCCGCAACAAAGCCAAAGCTCAAAGCTCGCCTTAAAACCCGATCTCATATCACTTAAGATCGCTCTATCACCAATTGCTCTATCTACGTCATCTTGAACTTCTTTATACTCGTATTTTCGACTTCCGTGTGCCAACAATACGAGCCAGCCTATCTTATTACACGTTAAATAAAAAGCTCTAAATACTATAACCAACGAACGACTGTTAAGAGCAGTTTATTTATTCTTGAAGTTATATTTAGAGTCGTTGACCATTTTCGCATACATATCCAATTACCAAAAGCGCCAAAAAACATAAATAATGATTTCCTTTTCATTTGTATGGCCCATCATTATTCATTTTGAATTTCATAGAAAAAAAAATTCAAATTGTTTAATTTGCTTTAACAAAGCCTACTACACCTAAGATTTTTTTTTGCATAAATTATTTTTTGAACCAATTAATGGCATTGAAGATAAACGCACGCCAAAATAAAATGCCGCGAAAATTGTATAAATACAATGTGTGCTAAAAATTAGGTATCAATCGATCGATTGCTCTATTCACGCGATTGAAAGAAATCAAAATGGTAAATTACACTGACACTAACTTGCATTACCAAGTTTTTGAATACAGGACATTCTTGGATTTATTTTATGTTCTATTTTTTGTTTGTTTTTAGAAATTACTTCTAATTGGATTAGCCATTTTGGCAACAGTTTACGGCGAATACTCCAGTGACTATCAAGTTCCTCAAGATGCTGGTTTTGCTTTAGATGAAAGCGCTTACCAGGCTCCTCCTTCCAATCAATATTTGGCACCAATCTCTTCAACCGCATCAGAGGCAAATATTGCTTCAGGAGTCCTCGCCGATGATGGATACCGTTATAAGACTGTGCGCAGGTTACGTCATCGTCGTCGTCGTGATGTCAACGAACTTAACCAGTACTTGCCCCCAGCTCAGGAATTCTCATATGAAGCCCCATCAAATGAGTACTTGGCTCCAATCGCTCCAGAAGCACAGACCTCTTCCGGAGTTCTCGCCGATGATGGATACCGTTATAGGACCGTAAAAAGGTTGCGACACCGTCGTCGTCGTGATGTCAGCGAACTCAACCAGTACTTACCCCCAGCTCAGGAATTCTCATATGAAGCCCCATCAAATGAGTACTTGGCTCCAATCGCTCCAGAAGAACAGACCTCTTCCGGAGTTCTCGCCGATGATGGATACCGTTATAGGACCGTAAGAAGGTTGCGACACCGTCGTCGTCGTGATGTCAGCGAACTCAACCAGTACTTGCCTCCAGCTCAGGAATTTTCATATGAAGCCCCATCAAATGAATACTTGGCTCCAATCGCCCCAGAAGCACAGGGAGTTCTCGCCGATAATGGATACCGTTATAGAACCGTAAGAAGGTTGCGACACCGTCGTCGTCGTGATGTCAGCGAACTCAACCAGTACTTGCCCCCATCTCAGGAAGCTTCATATGAAGCTCCAGCTAATGAATACTTGGCCCCCATCGCCCCAGAAGCACAGTCTGCTTCAGGAGTTCTTGCTGATGATGGCTACCGTTACAAGACTATCCGCCGCTTACGTTACCGCCATCGTCGTGATATCAGCGAACTCAACCAGTACTTGCCCCCAGCTCAGGACTCCTCATATGATGCTCCATCTAATGAATACTTGGCCCCCATCGCCCCAGAATCAGGAGTTCTTGGTGATGATGGATACCGTTACAAGACCGTCCGCCGTTTACGTCACCGTCATCGTCGTGATGTCAACGAATTAGCTTCAGCCCAATACTTACCTCCTGTTCAAGAACAAATACCCCAAAGTCCAGTTCTTTCAGTAGCTCCAGTTGCCGATATTCCAGTTATAGGTAACGAATATTTGGCTCCACTTGAACAAAACGAAAATATTTTGGCCGATGATGGATACCGTTATAAGACTGTCAGACGCTTCAAGATTCGACGTCATTAGAGCAAGTGTAAATAAAAAAAGCGATGTATTTTTTGAAACTCAACGAAAATAAAAGCGAAACTGTGTTAAAATATTAATCACGAGTCTTATTTGAATTGCATTATTATTTTTTTAATATTGCTTGAACATTATTCAATTTACGACTAATTATTGTACTAATAGAATTTTAATTTTATTTAATTTCCATACTTATTCGAAATTGTTTTCTTTTTGATAAAAGCCCAAGGCAATTTCCTTACAATATTTCAAATATGTGAAGACAATGCGAACACAAAATTCTTTCCTATCTTTCTAACTAGTGCCGTGTAATTCAGGTTGCATTTAAAAGATATTAGATCTTACAGGCATATTGTTAAAATTATTATTAATTATTATTATTACAATCTGTTTAATCCCATCCCTATGATCTCGAAAATGATTGTACCGATTTAAATGAAATCAGCTTTGTAAAATGTCTTCGCTTTAAAATTGTGTTTTACACATATTTTTCGAACTGCATCTGCATAATGTATCTTCTTGACTTAAATGGTATTTTTCACCTTAGCTGTTAGGATGTGGCAAACAAGATTACAGTTCTTTCAATTTTTCCAGAATAGCAATTGGTTGAGAGTTGTAAATACCTAGGTAACAGTTCTCCAGCGGGGAAAAATGTTTATTTATTCACATATTATTTATTGACAACAGAAGTGTTGTGGATCGAAAACAATACATCATTTTAACACGCAAGTGTCTTAAAACAATAACTAAAATTCCCCCACTCCCGGTATAAAATGTTGCGAATTTCATAATACGTAGTCATAACTGTTGTAGACATAGGTTCGGTAACCATTGAGCTTGCTGCTCCATCTCATTCTTTAATATCCCAATCTAACCTGTCGCTAGAGGTCGCACTAACAAGCAAGTAAGCTAATTGGTATAAACTGGTCTAAATGACATATTTGATCCTACTTAATCCCAATCCCAATCCCAACCCAACCATTAATAGTCAAATTGTCCAGTATACATTAGATCAACTCCAGCAATGTCTGCTATTGATGATGTATTGCTGACAACTTATCCACCACTATATGCAGTGGCACCAACATGCAAAAACTAAGAAAACACCTGGTGTCAATGTGTTTGAAAACTTTTTGCTGGCCAACGTGCTGTTTACTGTTGATGATTCTGATACTGGGTGTGGTGCTGGTCTAATCTGTTTTAAGCATAAGGAATGTATTCCTCAAGAAACCATTTTGTTAAAATGTTGACGTTTGACAGCGTGCGTGTGAATTCGATAAGATGCATTTTCATATTCCATTGGAATAAAAAAGCAGTTAAACACTCCAAAAATACAGTGGAAATATCCATAAAGGTACATAAAAACCAATTGCTTAAATTATTAAAATCGTTTCGTTTTTTTTATTTTCAACAAAGTAAAGGTATGTCTTAAAGGTACATGGGTTTTCGCTTCTATAGATACGCCCTCGATCTAATGACGGCGAATCTTGAACCGCTTGACAGTCTTATAATGGTATCCATCGTCAGCCAAAATGTTATCAATCTGCTGAAGTGGTGCCAAATAGTCATTGCTTATGACTGGGATATCAGCAACTGGATCTACTGAAAGAACTGGAGCTTGTGGTATTGGCTCCTGAACGGGTGGCAAGTATTGGGCTGCAGCCAATTCATTAACATCACGACGGCGACGGTGACGTAAACGGCGGACAGTCTTGTAACGATAACCATCATCGGCAAGAAGTCCAGAAGATAATGGTGCGATTGGAGCTAAATACTCGTCTAATGGGAGTTCGGTTGAAAGCTCTTGGGCAGGGGGCAAGTATTCAGTGAGTTCGTTTACATCACGACGACGGCGACGAAGGCGCAATTTCCGGACGGTTTTGTAACGGTAGCCATCATCGGCGAGAAGACCTGAAGCAATGTGGGGTTCTAGTCCAAGGGGTGCAATTGGGGCCAAGTATTCGTCGGATGGGAGTTCGTTTGAAAGCTCTTGGACAGGGGGCAAGTATTCAGTGAGTTCGTTTACATCACGACGACGACGACGAAGGCGCAATTTCCGGACGGTTTTGTAACGGTAGCCATCATCGGCGAGAAGACCTGAAGCAATGTGGGGTTCTAGTCCAAGGGGAGCAATTGGGGCCAAGTATTCGTCGGATGGGAGTTCGCTCGAAAGTTCTTGAACAGGGGGCAAGTATTCAGTGAGTTCGTTTACATCACGACGACGACGACGAAGGCGCAATTTCCGGACGGTTTTGTAACGGTAGCCATCATCGGTGAGGAGACCTGAAGAAATGTGGGGTTCTAGCCCAAGTGGGGCAATTGGAGCCAAGTATTCATTGGATGGGAGCTCGTTTGAAAGCTCTTGGACAGGGGGCAAGTATTCGGTGAGTTCATTCACATCACGACGACGACGACGAAGGCGCAATTTCCGGACCGTTTTGTAACGGTATCCATCATCGGCAAGAAATCCCGATTGAATCTCCGGCAGAGGTGAAAGGGAATCTAAGTGCTCAACAACATGAGGCTGTTCAGAGATATCATCGACCGGTGGCAAGTATTCGGGAGAAACCAGCTCGCTGACATCACGACGACGACGATGACGGGAACGGAAACGTTTTACTGTCTTGTAACGATATCCATCATCTACTAACTCATTTGAAGCTGGATTGAGTGTCTCGATTTCTTCAAGAACAGCCAGGCTATCCTGAGGTACTTCACTAGAGTGCTGTCCGTAAACTGTTGCCAATAAGGCTAATCCAATTAGAAACAGTTTCTATAAGTAAACAAACAGAAAAAAAAGATTAGAAAAAACCCTTTTGTACCATTTAAATTCTTTTCTTATCGATGTTATGCGGTCACTTAATTACCATTTGGCTTAATTGTTTAATCACGTGGATAGAGCAAGCGGTCGAATGATACTTAATTCTTGATGATCTGTTGTATTTATACAATTCTTGGTATCACACCTTATTTTCTGTGTCCAATGTCATCATTTAGATCAAAATTTAAACAAATAAAAAAAAGTTAAGGCTAAGACTCTCTCTACCTAAGTAAATTGAAACCGAGATGAGCATAGAACTTCAGTGCTGTGAGCGAATAGACATTTACTTCCGCACCTGCAATAATTCCATTCCATACGATATACTACATTCAATGGGCATTTTAATTTTGTTGGTTATGAATATTTTTTTTTTTATTTCAATAAAAAGCAGACGACCAAGTTAATCAGATCAGACAAGCTGTTATTCATTTTAGATGTAAATACAGACATTTGTTGATAATTTGTTGATAAACTTCGAATAATAAAATAACTCAAATTGGTGGTAAATCACAAAATGTTTGAAAGTTGCGTAAATTGTTTTTGAAACATAAGAAACTATCACTTTGCTTAGAAAAATGAAAATAACTGATATTTTGATAAAATCGATTGGGTTTTTTTTCTTCAAACTCTTTTCAATGCACAATGATTATTCTTACCGAAATTTTACTACATTTGTACTAGTGACCAAGTGTCATAAATGACAAATAATACAATTAAAGAGTATGCACATGAGTGCGACCAACGATTCCACATTTTGACATTTCGTTCACATGTGTTTTGTTTATTTTGTCTCGAATGACGTTTTATAATTGATAATTGGATGGAATATGGAACGCGGATAGATAGTTTAGCACTTCGAAACAATTCTACCATTTTGTTTTAGAATTTGAATTATTTACAAAATGTGCAATTTACACGATGCTAGTTTTAAGGTTGGTACAGTTAAATGTCACTTTCAATGTCATTATTTTTATGAGAAAACTAATGCCGGGCTTACACGAGTGACAAATTGCCATTATTTCTTTCATTTTATTGACAATTAAGACAAAATCGTGTAAATAGTTTGAAAATTTGTCATTATTTTCCTCATTAAAAAAATGGCAGGGAAAACTGGCATTAAATATTGCCATGAAAATGACGTCATGTATATGCACAGTGTCATCATTTTGAAAATAATGCACACTGCGATTAAGAATGAACTTGCTCAATATTTAGTGGCAGATTGCCATTATCAATCAAACAGTCATAATTTTGCCCTGTGTAAATGCTTATCATTAATGATTTGATTTTACCATTATTTTGCCAGTTTAATGACATGAATTAAGGGCAATTTGTCACTCGTGTAAATCCGGCATAACAGTAGATTATGGGCCATTTAAATAATTATTTAATTGCTGTCAGAAAATTACTTACACAAGCATTCGGTAATATATCGCAACATCACTTCTGATATTTGTAACCCAAAAATGCTACATAAAAATTTAATGCACTATTTGTTCACTTTAGCAGATCCTACTCGAGAAAGTAGCCATTTTTTTTTGAATGAAGATCGAAGGTCTCTGCAATCCCCATCGTTAGCGATAATTTCGCAAAAGTCACATTCAACCTCACTATAAAATCCCACGCAAATATGTTTAAATATTATCTAAGGTCAACAACATCAATTCTGTCCAACAAAAGGTAAATGACCCCTTCTTGATATGGCAGAGAAGATGCCGAAATGATTACACTTCTCGCTAAAATGCAACAATAAAGCTAATTAATTCAACATAATTACACAATTAGTTGTTTTTAGTATATTAACGTGTTAATGTTTAAAAAGTCAGTTTTATGGTGTTACTTAAATGGATAAACAAATTAAAAAGAAGATTAGTCATCATCTCGCTTGTACCGGGGAAGCCTTTGATTTATGCGTATAGCCCATCTAGGCCAGACATAATATGTGATGCTGTTAGGTTATCAGTGATCAAACCACAAAATAAAGCCGAACAACAACAAAACGATGCAATTTCACCTTGAGGCTTAAAAACATAAGGGTGAGAAACGTATGTGGTGGAAGAGGTAAGAATATAGAGTTACCGCCTTTACTTTTATGTGTTTTTTTTAATTGTGGGAGTATTTTATTTTCAAATCGATAAATCAACAAATGTAAAGGAAGTAAATGTTTATGAGAAATCGAATTAAATAAAAGCATTATTTGCTAACCAAAAGAAAAAAATTAAAATAGAAACAAAATTAAAAATCTCACCGTGTAAAAATAGTCAAATAAACTGTTTTTTGTGACCTATTTCCATTGTGGATTTTATTTTGATGTGTTAATATCTCATTTCACTTGCATTAAATAATGGTGAAAAAGAAACTGCCAAGTTAAGCCCTAATGCCCTAAAAGATGTGCAGCTTTTCACATGCAGCGAAAATAAATTACACAGGTTCTTATGAGGGTTGACACAATCCAAAGTCTGCATGCAGCCCTCTCTGCAAGATGTCTCTATTTCTAAATTGGCTGTCAAGTTTCATTGCAGCCACAACAGTAAAGAAAAAAAATCCGAAATATATTGAGTTTGGCATTACTTATATTGACTTACAAAAAATCATTTGTTTTATTTTAAGAATCTAAAAATGAATGAAATTCAATGAATTAGTTAAGGAAAATAAATTGGTTTATAATAAGTTTTTGTTATAAGAATTTTCATAAGGCATAAAAGGAGTATACGAATTTGTTTTTCTCTTGTTATTTCTTAAGATCAATTTTCAGTAAATTTAAATTTTTTACCGCACAATGATTGTTCTCATTGTGCGCATTCAGATGTTTGTACAATAGTCTATTTAAAATAGGTTAGTATCTATCTAAGTTCCTGAAGACCCAAAACCGGATATATTAAATCTGAATATTTTCGTGAATGTGTTATGCCATTTCTCATGGGTTTGCAAGAGTATACCAAAGGATAGCTTGAGATTTATTTTTTGGTAGCATCTGTTTTGTCAGAAACTGTGTTTTTAGACGGGATTGCAACAACACCAACCTCTCCGGATAGATATGGATCGATTTCTGAATGCAGATATAATTTTGGCAAAACTATGCATCATAAATGTCAAAGTGTATGCACGTGTGTTTTGGGCGCAGCGTTGTATGTAGCGATGCGTGCAGACATGCTGAACATCTGTTTTAGACATTAGGTAGTCTCGTTTACTTTAAGTGGGAACAAGACTTAGATATTAAACAGACGTTAAAATAAATGCCAAGGTCGAATGTGAATAAACTAGCTAGTAGTAGCTTCAAAGATTTTCATATGCTTAGTACATATCTACTAGATACTCAATTTCGCATGAAAGCGCGAAGAATACAGCAGCCATTTTTTCATAGGCAATAATTAAAATTTATCACATATGAGTATAGTTCTGTGAGGTTCTGTGGGTTTATTTAATTTTTTTAAAACAATTTTCAGGCTATTTGAATATTTTATTCGGCGAATGTTATTTTATATCGGTGAATGTTTATTTATCTAAAATAAATA
Organism: Philhelius pedissequus; assembly: GCA_910595825.1. Classification (NCBI taxonomy): domain Eukaryota; kingdom Metazoa; phylum Arthropoda; class Insecta; order Diptera; family Syrphidae; genus Philhelius; species Philhelius pedissequus. The sequence continues at coordinate 241,787,139 of OU343161.1, read as the reverse complement.
TAAAGGATTATTTTTTTTTCTTGTAAATTTTGTAACTGTTGTTATTTTGTTTCACATCAATAAAAATATGCTAAGCATTAAAATCAAATCGCCAAACTGCCTTAAAATTGTTCAAGATAATATGAATTAAAAACTTTTGAAATAAATGTATTCCTTCTCCATAATACTACCATTTATCCTATTAAAAAATGGCGCATGTGATTCACTTTTTTTGTATGAAAAGAGTAGTAGTCAATTTAATTTTGTTTTTGCAATTGTGATTGTAAATATTTTTGAATTTAATCATGTTCAAATCTTTGATAAGAATGGAAAAACACACGCATACAACAACCTGAGGGCACTTTGGATAATTTTTAAAGTGAACTTTTCAAAAAGCGCGACAATAAAAGACTTTCTGATGTGATTTTCCATTGGCACAAGAATTTAATTCTTTTTTGATACAAAGGCAACAATTTTTTTTGATTCTGAATCAAATTCGCAAATCCATAATTTTTCGGAGAATCTACCCCTCTTTTAATAAAACTACTAAATTCTAGTACAATTGGAAGCATTCAGTTTGACAACTATCAGTTTCACAGAAACGAATATACGCCAATACCATAGCAAAACAGAATTTAATTCAAATCGCGTCCCATTCGCCACGAATAATATCAAATTCTGAATTTACCAATGAAAAACCCCATGAATTATCCCAGGCCGTCAATACGAAAGCAAAATTACACAGCCATTCATATGCAGCCATGTTTTAATAGTAATTCAGTGCATGAGAGTATAGGTGGCTTTACATGTATCTTCATCTTCATCTGCATCGACATCTGCAAAAAAAGAGGAAACTAAATAAAAAAATCATACTTGTGCGATAGAGAGCGAAGACCAAAATGGAGATCATATTCGTGTATGACGATTATAGGAAGTAAGAATCTGAAGATTGCAGATTATAGTGAAGATGAACATGTTCATCTTCATTTGTCGTTCTTCTTTTTTATCTGCGAGCAGATCTCTGAGCAGAGCCTGAGTAAACCGAGTTAAATCTGAGTAGAGCATGGTCAGATATCTCCGATTTAATTTTGAAATAAACTTAAGTGCAGAACTGACATATATTATTTTAATTGTTTTTATTAAAACTTATTTACCAGCAAATCCAAAGCTTTCGTTTTCCGAATTCATTTGGTCTTACCTTAGTGATTAGTGTTAAAATTATGAGTAAAGTTAGATGCGCCCAGCACTTTGCTACGTTTAATCAGTAATTTTATTCTGAGCTAATGGTTCATGACCCGACTTAGCTTTGATTTTAAAAAGAAACACGAGTTGAGAGATTAAATGTGTCTGAGCTAAAAAAGAAACACATATCTTTTCTAGACAGCTGAGTTCTTTACTCGGAGCAGATAATTATCTACAATAAGAAATAAGTTTTTTTTTTTCGTTAAGTCTTGGATACATTTTGGAGTGTTCTACCACAGACTAGCTATTTTTTAACTTTTATTTCCTTGTTTTGAAAATTTTAATTAAAATTTATAATTGATCTACGACAACTCTATAGTTGTGTACGATCTTTGATATTTAAAAAGTTGCACATAATTACTCAAGCCGTTCCTAGTATTTTAAAAAGTTTTCTTTCGCTCTCAGTTCATTTCATCCGTACTTCTCACAATTTTATAATCCTCCAGATTTAGCTTGAACAATTTCAGCACCAGGTTTATTGGTCGAATTAAGGCAAGAAATTCACCATTCATGGCCTATAGCCGTTAATGGCCAATATTGTGCAGTACGTAACCATACCTTCACGTACATCGTCAACAGCGCCAGCGTACTGAATTTTTTTTAGTGGTCACCCTAACGTACATTAATGTTCTATTGCTTGTGATGTTAAAGGGACAGATTTCACTCAAAAAACATTAGCTGAACATGTTTGTTTATTCCGTAACTCATCTTGATCTATTATCTTTGACTTCCTTATGGCAGCGTTCCAAAGCCTCTATACTAAAAAGCAGTTTAATAAAAACCTAAATATGGGGCAAACGTTTCTTTAAGCAAGATCCGGAACGAAGCTACACCCATATCTACATTTATTTTTAATTTAAAACTGACGACAGCACTCTTAAAATTGTTTGAATAAATTAAAATCCAGTCACTTTTTATGTATCAAATAGTTTGGATGTTATTCTAAAAAAAAGCTTGTCAAATAACAGTCCTAAGAGAAGCTTTTTTGTCTTGGATCCTTTATTGGTTTTCTTGTCATGTCTTGATTTGGATGTTATCGTCTTACTTGTCACATCTTTAGTTGTAAACGATGTAAAGAAGAAATTCAAAGCAGAGTATCATAGAATATAAAGTGGACAAATCAAAACCGGAAATTCTGAGTGGAAAATTTTTAAGTTACACTAACCTTAGATGTCGCCCCACATATTATGTAACATTGAGCTCAATATTTAGATATTTCGTTGTTAACATTGGAATTTTTATTTGCTTTAGCATTAATCTATACATTCTAAATTAGCCTGTTATATGGAACAACTTAATTAAGGGCATTTTTAATTGTTCTCTAGGGCAAGTTTAGTTTTGTGTTTAAGGACAAATTTTCGAGGTTTTAGTTGACACATAATGTTTGGTCACGTATGTCGGTTATTTATGCTTGTATTTTATTTTGCTATGCTTTTATGCATCAACCAGTTGAACATCAGTAACTTAGAGTCGAAACAAAAAAAAATAAAAATAATTTGGTACAGATGGTTTTTATGGCCTTTAGGTGAGGGCAAAATTGACATTTTGCTCAGCTCATCAAAAAAGACTCTAGACGTCTTTCTGCGTTTTTGGTTTTTATATTCATGGCTATTAGTGAATTCGGCGAATGAGATATAGGCATAATTCAACTAATTTTTAAAATTGAACGAATGTCGGTAACACATTACCTACACCACTGACATTTTGTTCAACTGATTTGGTATTACTGAACCCGCAAACCTTTCGCACTCCAATTGTGTCGCGAGTCTTTGCATTAATGTGCTTCTTGTCCAAAAATCACAGTGAAAATTAGAATTTTTATATTTTGTTTTATTTATTTTTATGTTAACAAGTTAAATATGTCATTCTCTTGCTTTGAAATTTGTATTTGTATTAATCTTTGTTTAATTTCTCTTATCTGTGAATAATTTTTTTTAAACTTTAAACGTCTTTGCTTTTATAAAACTTTTGCGGTGAAATACATTTTTTTATTAAATAAAAATCGACCACAAAATTTAATTTGCTTTCTTTTCATTTACTACAATTTGCGATTGTGACGTTTAAAATGTCAACAAATGACAGCAGCGACAATATAGTTCGGAAAATGGAAAGGTAGTTCATGAATCGATAGTACAGTTCATTCTCCGAGTTCACTAATTGAAATAAACGCGATTCTACCGCGAATCTCTTCAACTTCCAGGGAGTAGAAAATTGCGAATTCACTAATCCGTATGTTGGTGCCATTCGAATATTATATATACATTTAAAAATATAATTACGGAAAAATTCGTTCACCCGTTCTTGACGTATTGAATTTTAAAAAAAGTGATTTTTTTTTCGAAAATTTTAATATGCATTAATATTTGATCGAAATCGGTCAATTCATTAATGAGAAAGTTTCTGTTAATAACATTTTATGTTAAGATTTTATTGACTAAAATGTAGAACATACCTACATTAGTACATATAATTTTTAAAAAATCAAAATCATTAGAGGCGTTCTCGAAAATCGCTTCAGCGGCTTAGACTGGTAGCTCAACCTACAGACAGACGAAATCGCCGGATCCAATTTTTCTCATGTTCTCTATAAACGTAATATAAAGTTTGATAAAAATCTCAAGTTCAATTTTTTTCCAAATGCAAAACTTGCCCATAACACAAGTAAGAATTTAGTAATTGAATTATTACATGAAGTAACTCCAGACATGAAAATTTATTACTATCGGTTCTGTTTATAAAATTGGATGTTGACCCATATGTCAACAGTGTGACAGAAAGGTTGAGTTTATTCGGCCCCGTAGGCATACGGCCCTTTTAGGCATTTAACTTGTCTGATTCAGCAGTCCCCCATAGGCGTGAAGCCCTGGAATATTTAACACTTTTAACAAAGCGCTGCAACTGTGAATATTCACAGAATGGTTTCCCAATTCTATGTTAATCGTATGAGCCTTTCCAGTATATTTTGTCAAGAGAACTTTTTTGTTTTGTTGATTTTCGAAGTGTTTGAGAACAAATTCTAAAATTTAAGTAAATGAAATGCAAACTATAAAAAGCATGTGATTACTTTTAAATGGGAAAGACATGCATTACAAGCCGAAAGGCCAAAGGACTATATATATTGTAGTCACAGATAAGTCATACCAAGATCGGAAACTTTCGTATACCCATTTGTTGACATTGTTGTATTTGTCCATTTGGCACTCTATCCATGAATAGATATGAAAACGAAAAACAAAACAAAAACAAATTACTAGAGATGTGTTATCTATGTGTCTATAGGAGGATGAACAGAAAAGATTATTTTGTTTTTATCAATGTGTTTTAGAAGATGAATGGAAAAGTTACTTGTGGGCGTGTTTCAGCTTGTTGGCATGTGCGAATGGTGTCGGGTATTTATCTTATTTGTTTATGCTTGTAGTGTTGGATAATTTACAATGGAACTTCGAATTTCGAACCTCATTCATTCAATATTTCTTTGGAAACTTAAATATTAGCTTTGTTCAGTAACGTGTTCTGCACAGTTCTAAAGAGATAAGTACATCCCTTAGATGTTCAATGAGGAATTTTCTGTTCTAAACTGAGGATCTGATTTGAAGTTCATAAAGTGTTCTAGAATAGATAAGAGATTTTTTGTTCTTGCTTTTGAATTGTGAGATTTTTGTATGTTTCCCAGTTTTTGTTAGTGTTTAGAGTTGTTTATGGTTTTCTTTGGTTTTAGTTATAGTTTATTAGAAATAAAATCAAAAATTTACTATATCAACAAGATAAAAAAACTCACCAAAACATTCTATAATTTTGTTTGTTTGACGTTTAATTGAATGTTCTATTCTGTTCGAATATCATCTGATTTTTCTGTTTGAATTTGTTCTGTTCTATTATGATCTAAACTTTTCAGTAGTGAACTGAATCAATCATAAATAATAGTATTTAATTAGTTTGTTAGATAGAAAAAAACTTCTCACTTTACACATGACTTGACAGTTCACATCACAGAATTTAAGAGTCTTTTTCACTCGGTTTGACATGTAGTGTTTATAAATAGCATTTTAAAGATTGGTTGTAAAATTGAACGAATTCTTTACCACTTGATTATTTGGTAAAAGAAATTTATTTTCCGATAGTTTCATTAAAAATCTGTCACACAGATTTGAAATTCGCATGAAAACATGTCACACTCTTCATTTGAAATGAATAAATCACGAAATGACCTTTCTTCTTTCACAAACATTTAGAGATTTAAAAAAAATAAAAATGGCTGTTCAAATGTCTTGTTATTCTCTCAGGTTTGGTTGTCGAAAGATTTGTGTCGAAAATGTTTTACTTTAATATTATATGGTAAGAACCAACAAACTTATGCTATTGTTTCTTCGTTTCTTCTGATTCTAGCCATTACAGTAATATAGGGTGATTAATGCAAGGTCGCAAACCAATTCTAAACTTTATAATTGCCGTATATCTAACGACATGTGTGGAACTGTAAAAATGATTTTATTTTTGTTTAAATTATCCTTGTCATATTTATTGGTGAGTTGAATTGCAATGCCAGAATTTTGTCACGGATATTGCATCTCTTGTCTCAAAAAGCGTTTTTTAACTCAGCCAATCGACTTCGGAAAAAAATTGTAGTTCCCCTCAATTTCTGCTATTGGAAGTTTTAATTCACTAGTCTGTTCTGGTGCATCAATTAATTTTTTTGTCAATGGTAATTGAAAAAATCGAAGCTTCAGCAAATAGAATTCTAAACTGATAGAGTTTTGGAGAGAAGTTAAAAAACATATTTTTTTAAATTTGTATGTTTATTATAAATCTAAGTATTTAACAGACATTACGAGTACTGTGTACTAATACGAGTTTCTAATTGCTTTATCACCTCTTTGAATGTATATCAGATCTACAGTAGTTCTGAATCGATGGGAGATTTAAACTATAGTGAAGTGAAGGCTTAGTGCCTGGAGCGGTGACGCCTGGCGGTCCTGAAACGCCTTACAGTCTTGTAGCGGTAACCATCATCGGCAAGAGCTCCGGAAGAGTACTGAGCTGGGGCCAAGTATTCGTTTGATGGAGCGGCGTAATTTGAGATTGGTGCATAAGATTCTTCAGGGATGGAGAGTTGCTGTTGGAATGGTGGCAGGTATTCGTTTAATGGGAGTTCGTTGACATCACGACGGTGCCTTGAACGGAAACGCTTGGCAGTCTTGAAACGCTTCACGGTCTTGTAACGGTAACCGTCATCGGCAAGAGCTCCGGAAGAGTACTGAGCTGGGGCCAAGTATTCGTTGGATGGAGCGGCGTAGCTTGAGATTGGTGCGTAAGATTCTTCGGGGATTGAAAGTTGCTGTTGGAATGGTGGCAGGTATTCGTTTAACGGAAGTTCGCTGACATCGCGACGGTGCCTTGAACGGAAACGCTTAGCAGTCCTGAAACGTTTCACGGTCTTGTAGCGGTAACCATCATCGGCAAGAACACCGGAAGAGTACTGAGGGAGGGGTGCAGCTGGGGCAATTGGAGCCAAGTATTCGTTTGATGGAGCAGCGAAGCTCGAGATTGGAGCGTATGATTCCTGTGGGGAGGAGAGTTGCTGTTGGAATGGTGGCAGGTATTCGTTTAATGGAAGTTCGCTGACATCACGACGGTGCCTTGAACGGAAACGCTTAGCAGTCCTGAAACGCTTGACGGTTTTGTAACGATAACCATCATCAGCAAGAACTCCTGAAGAGTAATCAGAAAATTCGGCAGCTGGAGCAATTGGGGCCAAGTATTCATTCGATGGTAATCCAATATCCTGTACTGGCGGAAGATACTCCGAAGATGGGTAGTTCTGACCAACTGCAAAAGCCGCAGCAGCGAGTAAAGCAAATACACCAATGAAGAATTTCTAAAAATAATAATAATATAAATTAATATCTTTAAACACCGAATGGATTAAAGCTTTTGGCAGCCTACCATCTTTGACTGTCTCCCAATTGAGTTGAAAGAGAAATGATGACCATTCTAAAATCCAACCTCGCATTTATACTAGTACAACATTCTCACGATATTTCCATCAATCCTAGTGCCTATTTAATATTCATTTTTTTTTGTTTGCTAAATCCAAAACAATAGTGATTTTGTTTTAAGATCTCACGAACCTAGCGATTTAATAGTTTCAATACAGACTTTAGCGCAAAAAATTAGTCAAGGCCAATCAAAGATGTTCTAGTATAAAAATACGAGGCTTAAACGTTTTGGGTAGGGTATGATATACTAATTTCGACTATAATCTTATCCATAAATTAATTTAATCAATACTTGCTAATTTATAAATTGGAACTTAATGAGTAATGACCAATCATTTAAAGTACAAATTAATTGGTATGTTTTTTTGATTTATTTTTCAATCATTTCCATCTAGTTAATATTTTGGCTTGGCCTAAAAAAAATAGAGTAACTTTTAATCTATTCAAGGCGAATAGTATATTTTCAGTATGTGACTACGTGCATCTTTTCTTCTGTGGTTAAAAGTCTTCTTCAAACTTTCGCTTTCAATACAGGTATAATCGTACAGGGGAGGAGGTGATAGTATAATAGATCTTGATTTGAGCATCTCACCGGTTGTGTTTATAAATAAATACTTAATTTGTTTTTTTTTGAAGTTCAAATCATCATCATCATTAATGCTCTGATGATGAACCGGCCGGTTGGTGCGCGTGCGTCGGGTTCGGGGTGGGGGGTGGGGGTGTCGGACAAGACGAGTTGGATTAGATTTATATTGCACCTCTAGGTTTTGTGGACTTGGTCTAATTTTCATTCAAAGTGCTCGTTACGGTGTTATCTAACATTAATTTAATTTTTTGACTAATTGTCTTCGGGCCATCTTCCAGTTGGAGACCTAAAGGTGGGCATAATTATACCAAAGTAAACAAAATCAAGGTTAAGATCAAGGTTAAGATAAGGTGACGACCATTCTTTTTTACTGAGTGATTGGGTGTTTTGTATAGTATTAATCTTCCCTGAGTTAGGTCTGATTTTTCAGCCTCATTTGATTTTTAAAAGTGGATTTTTAATTGAAAGTTGTTTGAATTAATATTAATTTAGAGCATCTAAAGGGAAAGGCAATTAACATGTTTGCTTAAATTAATTCAAATTACATCAAAATAGTTTTTTTGTTTGTTTTAACTTTATTGACGCTAACTGATGGAAGTTTTTCAGTTTTTCATTCTGTGGCGGCGAGCTGTCGTGTTACAACACTGTCATTATTTTGTCCGTGAGTTTTCATTTTTTTTTTCACAGTTTTCAAAAGATGGAGGTGGTTGTTTGGGAGCGTACTTTTATTTCACTCATAAGGATTCATAAGGACTCATAAGTGAAATTTGGGTCTTTGAAAGTGGAAGCAGTGTTTTGCTAAGATCAGAATAAGTGAATTATGGGTAAGATAAACTTAAAAATATTTTAAAAATGCATTCAGTTATAAATAAGTAAGTGATTTAGTACAGGGATCATTTTAGTTTCATCATTTAGTATTACCATTAGTAATAATAACTTTTAACAACATAAATTATGGATGTAAGACCTCAAGTCCAATCGATTCCAGCGCAACTACTGGTCAAGTCAGAAGGAAGAGAAATAAATCAAATAAACTGAATTTCGCAATAATTCTCGACTATATTTCTGTGTACATGCAACTGGAGCTGCAGTCAGTCGTAGCTGGAATAGCTGTCAAAAATCTCGTACGTGCTATATTTTACATGCCCACAATGCACCTATACAGCTTTTTCACATTTGATATCATTCGATGTTAGCTGTGGATTTTTTACGGGATTGAAAAGAGTGAAGCACCCATGTAAACGCTTGGTTTGATACAATCGAGCACGTGATTTTCAAATGTCAAAAACTTAAAAAAAATTTCCAAATCTTGCATCACTCAGTACAGCTCCGTTGTATGTGGGTTGTGTTGTGTTCCTAACATTGAATTAGTAAGTGATTAATTTTCAGACAGCTATTCCAGCTGCAGCTCCATTTGCAGCACTGTCTCCCTCCATCGTGTTCAGCCAGTTAATCGATTGGAAACGATTGGACCTATCATTTTGAATCTAGAACCATCTCATTATATGCCACTGTTTCATTCTTTGAAAATTAAAGGTACAGATTTGACAGATGATTAAAATTCAATTAAAGCGTGAAACAGATTAAACCATCAGCAGTAACTTTACCAGCAACAGCGGCCGCCATTATTTTATAATCAATTTCTTTTACTTCATATGCCGGATTTACACGACTGCCAAGTTCGCAGTATTTACTGCCAAAATACTGCTGCCATTAATTTAATTAACGACATTCGTTTACACGAAGCTAAAATAATGACAGTTCAAAATACTGCCAACAACTGGCAGTAAAGAATGAGCAGGTTCATTCTTTATTCCGAATTGTCATAATTTTAAAATTGTTGCCAGTACTGAATTTACACAATGTCAGTATAATTCCACAACATAACGAAAATTCTGTCTGGCAGTTTTTTAATGACAAATATACTGCCAAATTTTCGACCATTTACACGGCAAAAACAATACTGCCAAGAATTTGACAGTAATACTGTAAATTTGGCAGTCGTGTAAATCCGGCAATACTGCAAAAAAATTTAAAAAAACAATGCATGAAAGTTGTAGATGTGTTTGCTTCGATACGAAATGTCAAACTGCCCAAAATAACGATGCTGGTGCAATGTGTTTGAAAGGCTTTGCTGGCTACACTTTTATTTGAAGATAATTGACTTCTGTGAAAATGTTTTCATTAGCAATGAACGTCAGTTCGACGAACAAAAAATGAACTGTCAATTGTGTCGTTCAAAGACCAAATCGTGAGCTGTCAAAGCTCAAAACTCTGTCAATTAAAATAAAAGTGTAAACCTAGCATAAGTTAGCAGTCAAGCCATAAATATCCTCTGATCAATTACGCCTGTACACCTAAAAATATGCACGATTTAAAACACTAAAAGAAATAAATTTTAAAGATGGCCGGCGTTCAAGTGTGCTTGCGTTAATTTGTGAAAAAATCATTGTGTTATTTGACTTCACAAACTTCAACAGCATACTCCTGTTATAAAAGTGTTATAAATTAGCTTTTATGTATTCAGTATCATTTAAAAATGATGAAGCAAAAACACAATCTGTCATTGCCAAACTGAAATATTTAATTTAATCCGGCCGAATTTATTATACAGTACGGGTGAGAGCCAAACGAATATTATCTATACCAGGAAAAGTGTTATAATTTAGTCACAGTTATGAGAAAAATACAGAAATCCGAATTAATACAAATTATAACAGTGTAGGAAATGTTGAATGCGTTTTTCGCTGTACGAAATAAAATTCTACGTGTACCCAGCGCTTGCTGGGGCGGCGAAACCTGCTGGTACGCATACACATTAATTTTTAAACAGAACTGTTATACATAAATCGAAATGCATTTAGTCATTTCTATATATAAAATTCATCACAAAATGTATAAGAAGGAAGCATAACCTTCGATCTATGCGCTTAATTTCAAATTATTTTATTTAAATTTTGTTCATTTTCAATGAAACTAATAAATTCTACAATCCTACCAATGAATTATAAATTAAATTAAATTTACTCTGTCTAACCGGATGAAATAAATTCTTGCCCCAAGCCAGAAGTCAAAAGTTAATTTGTAATTTTTATTCATGTTACTTACCAAAACCAAGACATAGTCGATTATCTCATCCAAGAATTTCGGTACATATGTAGTTATTAAGTCATTAAGATATTTCTGTCAGAAAAGTTATCAATATCCGGGTTTTGATAAATATTAATTTGCTTTTTTAAACCAACAACGCATCAGTTTAAATAAGTTTGAGTTTCTGGTTGAAAAGCTAGTTTTAATTGCTGTCAAAATGAATGCATATTTATGATGAATGGACAAACATCATAAAACATCAACCATAGATCTATGGTCATCGCAGATAGTAGGAACAGTCATTTTTTTCAATTCATTTTGTCTTCACTTCGTAAATCAAACATAATTGATGTTATGTTCAGCCTCAATTTAAGTTATGACTTGATATATTATTATGTATTTTCCTCTCTAATTTGCGAATGTAGAAGGCTCTAGAGTAATGTCATTTTTTTTTGGTTATTCCTAACACTACTTTAATCTTCTTACACTCCGAAAAGTATTCAATAGCTGTTCGGAGATATATATTAGGAGTGCATTTTTCATTGTAGAATTCGATTAGGAGTAGGCCCCATTTTGTAAAAACGGCGACACTTGAATTTCGTATTCCATTAGAATCAAAATGGAGGGAATCACTCCGAAAAACAATTCGAAAATGACATTTTAAAGTAAAAATATGCAATCACTGAGCTTAAAAAATGACGCAATAAATATTTACATAAATATTTTTTATTAATAAATTTTGTTCGTTTTGATAGTAAAATATAGCCTTACTGCTTATATCGCATCTCGTCTATTTTATACCTTTCGAAGCTTCTTAAGAACGACGGGATTTCTTGTAGTGGTAACCATCTGACTGCAAGCTGTGAGCTGGTTGAATTTCAAAGCTTTGAGCTGGGGCTGGTGCAGAGTGATGGTGATGGTGGGCTGGAGCTGGGGCAGATTGGAACACAGGTGCTGGAGCTGGAGCAGAGAAGAAAGCAGGTGCTGGTGCTGGAGCTGGAGCAGGGTGGTGATGGTGGACTGGTGCTGGAGGTGGGATGTATTCATTTGATGGAGCAGAAAAATGAATTGGAGCTGGGGCTGGTGCTGGGGCGTGATGATGGTGGACTGGAGCTGGTGCAGGAGCATGGTAGTGCTGTACTGGAGCTGGGGCAGGAGCATGGAAATGCTGAACTGGAGCTGGGGCAGGAGCATGGAAGTGCTGTACTGGAGCTGGAGCAGGGGCATGATAATGTGGTGCTGGAGCTGGTGCATGGTGATGATGCACTGGAGCTGGTGCGTAATGTTGAACTGGAGCTGGAGCTTGGAAGCTCACTGGTGCTGGTGGAGGAATGTACTCATTGGAAGGAGCAGAGATTTGAATTGGGGCTGGAGCTGGGGCATGGTGATGATGGTGGACTGGTGCTGGAGCTGGGGCAGAGTGGAAAACTGGTGCGGGAGCTGGGGCTGGGTGATAGATTGGTGCTGGAGCTGGAGCAGGGTGGAAAACTGGTGCTGGAGCTGGGGCAGGGTGATAGATTGGAGCTGGAGCAGGAGCAGGGTGGAAAACTGGTGCTGGAGCAGGGTGGAACACTGGTGCTGGGGCTGGAGCATGATGATGATGATGAGATGGAGCTGGGGCCTGGAAACTTACAGGTGCTTGAGGTGGAATGTATTCATTTGATGGAGCGGCCAACTGAAGGGGAGCACTGAATTGCTGAACTGGATTGAAAGAATTTCCAGTTGGAGGCAAGTATTCATAAGCTGGCAGTTCGTTGACATCACGACGATGACGGAACCTCTTCACGGTCCTGTAACGGTAACCATCCTCAACCAAGCTGTGAGCTGGCTCAGCTTCTAAAAAGTTGCTGCCAACAAATTCCTCAACTGGAGGAAGGTACTCACTTGATGGTGAGCCAGCGCTAACAGCGGCAATAATTGCCAATCCAATAAAGAAGATTTTCTGTCGAAATTCGAAGAAAGAAAAAAATAAAACGAAGTCAGTAAACGCTTGCCATTAGTATAATCCTTGTTTTGTGCTTGTCTTACCATTTTGCTGTATTCGGTTTTCCTGTTCCTCGTTTGGTATAAGAGATTCGAATGGTGCTCGCTTCTATTTTGTTCACAACATTTATAGCCGAGGAACAAAATTTTTTTTTTTTTGACTCAGCCATCAATATATGCTAGAATCATCATCATTATCGAAATTCAAGATGCGATGATAACTTTGCGAGCGTATAGCTATTTTTTCCCCCCGTCACAAGAATATATTATAATGCATAGTTTAAAAAAAAAAAAAAACAAAAAAAAATCACCGAAAATGTACAATTCGCAGAAATTTAAAAATGAATATGGTAAAATATCGAAAAAATTATAAAATAGATTTACAGTGCATGATAAAAGTTGAGGAACACTTTTTATCAGTATTTATTTTTGCCAAAAAAAAAAGAATTTGACATCTATACATTTTGCACTGAATCTCTGCATAAACGTTTCAGCTTCGATAATCTTTCGGTAAGTCATTTCAATTTCATAAGAACCTTTATCATCAAACGATAAATCGTAAAAGAAAATTGAAGAATTTGAAGTGTATACAATTAGCACAATATATTGAGATAAATAGCTGCCAATAAATATTTCAGCTTCGATAAGCCTTCGATAAGTCATTTAAACTTCGACAATACCTTACCGAAACATTATAGAACCTGATATATTAGTAGTGATATAATGGGCGTATTTGGTTGATGCCGAATGTTCTCAGACATTAACAAAAAGCCGTAGGGACGACTTTTTAAGAAATAGTAAGAAAACTGATGCCGCCGATCCGTTCCATTGATGAAATATCGGATACACAACAATGGCACTATTTATTGGGTATTCTTTCCTCCAACCAATCTCTCCAGACCAGTTAGTATGCAAACTGCTGTTACGAACAGCTCGAATTATAAATCGCCAACACCAGCAAATCTTTTAAACATAAGTTAAGAAACGAATGTCTTGTAGAATTAATTTTTTTTATTGAGTTGCTCATTTATAAATCCAATCAATAGAGTTAATAAAATACGGGAACCATTAAAACATATTAACACATTTTATAGGAAACGTGACTTTACTTTTACCTTTCAGTGTAGAATAGTTAAATGTTTTAAATTCTGTAAATTAAAAAAAAATCAAATCTATGCTCTTAACAGGTTTTCCATATATTAACATATAGACACCAAGCCAAACTTGTATATGACTTCAATACAAAAGAAGGCTTTCAAGTTTTTGGCTAACAATACATTTTACAGCCAATCACAATAGTTTGCCGGCCTATTAAATTTAAACTATTCAGTTTATTAAATATACACGTGTGTAAGAATATTAAAAAAAATAAAACTTAATCGGTGGTTTTATTTTAGCTATTCGAATTTTTTTGTATTGAATATTTTAATCCTTTGGTTTTTCTGATGTATTTTTTTTTTACAATTTTAGTTTATTGTTTAAAATTAGGGAATTTAATTAGGGAATTTAAATAAACTATCGGAGTGGTTTGCTTATGAAAAAGAAGTTAAATTAGATTGACATATGCCATTGCTTTATTTAACACGAATAGACATTGTTGAATTCGTTTGTCAAAAAAGTACATTGAACTCATATACAGACTTGACATTTGATAAGATTATGCAGGTATTTGCAATAGGGAAAGAACGCTCGATAAATACCAGGTGTTTCTTTTATCCAGTTGGTGGAGACATCTGTAGAAACATTAATCCGGTTTGAGAAGATTGTTAGTTGAGGTCCTTCTTACACTAATTAGGTTTACATGTGTCGTTTTCGATTGGGCATTCAGCGAGTTGGTCCTTTTTTCGCTCCTAATGTTGTATTTCTGCGAGCAGTTAATCGGAGACGACAATAAACATGCAAATGCAAATATTTAAATTTTGTCTGTCCAAATGTTGCTATGGCAAAAGCTTTGTAAAATGGGGCCAACTCTAAATTATATGAAAACTTTGCTCCAAAAACAATAAAAAACTATTTAGTTGCTTATCTGCTTTATCATCAGTAATTGCTTTTAACAAAAACATCTCATCGTTTTAAGTCTTGCATGCAGAGCATAGAAAAAGATGACGAGTTGGGGAAGGTATTTTAAGACGATATGCATAAATTCGACACAAGTTATAGGCAGTATTGTTGGTTGAAATTAATAATACGACTTATTTAGATTGATGCGAATAAAAAAAAATTAACATTTTTATAAATTTCAGATAGTCACTTTTAGGTGTACCTACATATTATGTACCTATTAAGCCCACACAACTTCAAGCCCTGAAATTATAGTGACTTACGTTGCGGAAATAACTTCTATCGGATATGGGTTGGTCATCCAAAATTAACAACTGTCGATAAGATGTACGAGGTCACACCCGACTTCAAAGAAGAATAAACACTTTGAAAATAAATTTGGCGAAGTTCGTAAAGACTTATGAAAATGTATATTACCTGGTTCACTGCTGAGAGTGAAGAACGAATTATCTATCTATTTAAGGGAAAATCAACTAGTCCGAAATAAACTTGGCGGCACTGTTAAAGATGTTTTCACCACCCTCGGATTAAAATAAGACAGCACTTATACATTGTGATGGAGGTCAAAGATGAAAATTCTTTAACCCGGATTTAGACAATAAAGTTATGCCTATTTAGATTGTTTAATGTATAAATATTTTAACGGCCTGTAAAAACTCAGGTCTCTTACATAAAAAACATTTTTGTTATTTTGAATAAAAATGGGTTTAAAAAATAATTTAATTCTCAATTAATTAGTGCTTATTCATATTTTTCCAAGAACGATATTCACAATATAAAATATATATTTAAAATCAGGGCTTAAGCAAAATATAACTCGTTTGATAAACTCTATAAATAATCTCAACTTGTAAAATTTGAAAAGATCTTAAGGTTCATGTTGAAAAAAAAATGATAACAAGGCGTCATTAAAGCCTAATAGCTTGGACCTATCTCAACACATGTATACAACATCTTGCGATGAAAAAATATATCTAATAAATTATCATATTTTTCATGAGTCGACTTTGTCAAATTTTAATAAAGCAATAAAAATATTGGAAATATACTAGGAATTTGAAAAATTTATTTTATTGTTCTTAACCAAATGAGAATGACCAATAATAACATTAGTCGTCGGAACTATTTTTGTTTATTAGAATATCTTTAAAGATTGTCATGATGGGGCAAATCTGAGGGACAGTTAAATTATGACAAATTAAGGTAGTAGATAATATAAAAGGGAACGTTCGATTGATTTGTGTTGTTGCAATAGGTTAGTTCCAAAAAAAAAATGGAGGTGATTGCTCAGGAGGGTTCCTCAGCAAAATTTCTCAGTTTTGCTGTCAAATACTGTTGATAAAATGAAATTCGCTACTTCGATTTTTTCCGGAGCGAAATTTGTCAGATCTTAGTTTTTTAAGTAGCCCAATTATTGTTTATCTGTCAAAATATAAATCTAAGGCTATTATAGGCATTTTTCTTTTTTATCTCCGAGCTTAAGGAACCGAGCTGTCAAAAAAAGATGGCTAGGGCCATCTGTTTAAGAAATAATCAAAAAGTTGCATTTACCAATAGCAATAACACATTTTAAAATTTCATAAATGGAAATGTGTGACATCTATTGTATTTTTTAAATTTTATCCATAGAAAGTGCGACATCTTTTACATCTTGGCTCTTATTTATTTTTTGTCAGCTTAGTCCGGTATTTGACGGAGCATGTTTAGCCTTGCGTAACTGAAGGCTATAGAGAAAATAGGAACAAAAAGACGAAACAGAAATAATCCTATCTCAATACGCACGGGTATTATTTTCCCTGTTTATTTTTGACGTTTCTCTTTCTAATCTTTATTTCTTTTTCGGATTTGCCACTAGCAGTCCATATATAATACGTCCATGCTCCATTAACTCAGAATAAAATGAGCGCAGCTAACTTCATTTACAATTTTGACAGTCACGAAAGAAAACACACTTCTGACAGCTTGTTAGTGATGGGCGATGTTGATCGATTTTAATAAAATATCGATGTTTAAAGAAAAACATATTCAGAAAAAAAGTTCAAACCGATTGTATTTTATATTTCAACTAGATATAATTTGTACTGATTTCAATAAATTAATTTCTGCAGAATTTTATTTTATCATAGATCTGTAAGCAATCAATACTCAGAACTCCACACTGTACATGTAATTTTTTGGTTAAGTCTCAAAGCAAAATATCTTAACATTTATATTGATATTTAAAATATTCAAAACATAAGCTTTTCTGGGATTAGATAATATGCTTTTGCTGTTTTAAAATGTGGCCAGTATGCCTCTGTGTAAAGGCGTTTACCTTGTCAAAATTATGTAAAAAATAAACACGACTTAATATATTTTCTGGATTAAAACTGAACGAGGATAAGTTTTTACTTTAAAAACATCGATGTTCCCGATTCGATAATTATAAACATCGATACTGAATCTTCTATTGTTGAAATCGATGTTAACATGTTTTTTTTTCCAAATGGGTCATACCTGCAGTTTACCAGCAATTTGTAATTCATGATAGTTCAGCGCTTAAATGTATTTTAAAATTAATTCGGAGAGCTCTGCTCAAAGCTAACTAAGTTCGCTCAGGCTCTACTGAGCGATCTGCCCGGAGGGAAAATAGAAAAACACCTTATAAGATTTTTGAATTCTATTAGAAATTTAAGGACTGCAAGCATAGCTCATCTTTTTCTGGTGTGGATTTCTCAAGCTTTCTTATCTCTTCTAAGCATAATTTCAATCTCAAAATGCCGACATTTCTGCAATTTTATACCAATTGTTTATCGTGAAATAAGATTATGCTAAACAATTGGTATAAAATGGCAAATTCAGAACAAACCATAGACATTCATATACATAGATACTGAACTCATACACCTTGCTCTGAACACTAAGTAAGCCGCCATTTTTTTTATTGCAATGGAAGTACACTGCGTTTACATCATGCAATCTCAGTTTGCGATTTTTAAGTATGATGGTGAGGGACACGTGTAGTGGCGAGGGAGGCAAAATTACTCAGGTTGAAAAATTGCAGAGTTATCGCCCTTTCTTCTTTGTGGTTTTTGTTTTAATACGTTTGAACTTTACGAAATAAAAAGGAGTAAAGAGTACGGATATACATATGTATGTATGTTTGAAGGAAATTAACATCTATAAATATCGCAGTGTTTAAAAAAAGTATCTTTGCCAGTGAAAGGAGCTCAACGCCGAAACATGGATTAAAAATAGCTTTGGTGCAATAACATTCTACTTCTCCTACCAGAAGGTAAAATTGGCGAAAAAAAGCCTGGCACACGTTGAGTGATAATTGCATCGATTCTGTTTAGTTGTTTCATAATCTTTCACATTCCCATGGCTTTGGGTCAATGTATCAATATTACCTGACACGAATGTTGATGAGGCTACATACGATCAATGCTAACTAAATTAAGGCTCTTTTAAGTTACTTTAAATGTTACATTATCGTGCGAAACACCCTTAATAAAAAGGAGAGAATGACCACATTCAAAAGTCGTAGGCAATTTTGGAAATAAGAAAGTTTCTAATCATTGGGTGCGTTCACTCACTTATTCGATATATTTTCTCGGATAACAAACCTTCCGAGTATATTTGTGATCGAAGCAGATATAGGTTAGCTAAAAGCTGTCAAAAACCCAGAACATAGCTCATAGCAAATGAAGTTTGCAGCCAGCAGTTCTTCCTAGTTGTTCCAAAATTTTTGGGATAACCCGAGAGCGGTAATTTTCACGAGAAGAACTGTTTTTTTCATCAGATGTGCTTTTGCACGCATTAGAACAACAGAAAGTTATTCCAGATTGCTCACAATAAATGAGTGAACGTCAGCATTGATTGCCCAACTGTCAAAAAATGTCTACCAATTAAGTGAACTTTTATTGGAAAGTAACTGGAAAGTTAGTGTCAAAATTATCAGCTGTTAATTAGTCCTTCTTTGCTCATAACAAATAATTGAACGCCCGCATTGATTGGCCAAACAAAAATATCTACCAATTGAATCAACTGGAAAGTGATGGAAAGCTATAGTGTCCAAATTATCAGCCGTCAGTTATCTCTTTTTATATTCAACTATATCTGAAGTTTGTTTATGAAGTCAAGTTTCAACGAATTCTGAAGAAAACTTTGAACATGTTTTCGTTTCCCAAGCTTAACGAAAGGTGACTGTTTGAAGTAAAATTTTAAGTTGACATTTGAAAAATTCTGGATTTAAGCTTTTTTTGAGTTTGGTACACATTATTGATGTTGATTGACTAGTTTTGCTTACGAGGTTTTGTTTTGATCAAGATGTTATTTATGCACGTTCTAGGAATGTCATTTTTAAATTAAGCTCGCTCATAAAATCGAATTCAAAAAATTATATCATCATTAATTAAAACTGCTAACAGTTGTCATTAAAAACTGGTTGGTATCTTAAACGTGTGGTATGTTTAAACGTCACTTCAACGCAACGAATAAACATATGTAGACGTTTGACAAGAAATGCATAAAATATACTGTTATTGTTTTAATAGTACAGTGGGAGATACTGTTTAACATTTTACTTTTTTTTCTGGTGTCACGCTGTATGAGATGTTATTTTCTTTGAAAACTGGAAAAAATTATTTTAATTTTAATTTTAAATGCTTTTCCAACTATAATTCCTTACTAGCTTTACTACTAGGGAATGGTTATATAGTAGTTGTATTTTCAATTTCTCTTTTCCCTCGCTTTCGAAACAAATTGTTCCTCGGTCCACTTTCGATATGAGCGATGTCAAATGAGATTATGATACAAGAACACTTATGTAGTTTCTATACAACCTTCAATGGTATTTCGCTATAGCTGCTACTCAACGTTGCATAATGTAGTGAATAAGGGTTTTGACGTTTAGGGGGATTATAAAGGGAACATAACCTTGTACTTACAACTTATATACCCGGAATAATATGTTAGTGATTAAGGGACGACAATTTCAGGATGTTTAAACATTATCCGCATACCAAACCTTAAAATGGGACTTTTTGGTTTCACCAAGCGCTTTAAATTACGCAAGGTCTTAAACACCCTTTTAAATACCCATTTTTGGGTAATTAAATTTTTAAAGTCATTGTCATTGAAATGTCATCAGATGCATGCAGATGCAAAACAAAAATAAAAAGAAAAAAACGCCGAAAAAAACGCCATCTCCGCCCAATTTGTTAGCGTTTTTGTCTAAAATTTTGGTTTTTTTTTCATAAATATGCAATTTGAAAAAAAAACCTAAAAAAGACTTTTTGCCGTTTTTTTGCAAATCGAAAAGAGAAAAAAAACGCCAAAAACACAACCTGCAAAAAGAACGTGTATTCAAATATTTTGTGTAACATTTATCTTCTGTCTGAATTCGGCTTTATTTCATCAGCAATTCTCGGCGAAATCAATTTATTTTTTGGACCTTATTTCCTAAACCGTTTTGGAATTTGCGCCGGAAAAAGCTATTTTTCTGGTCTTCTTTCCAAACATAATTGGATTTTTATTTATCATTATTTATTGAATAAAAGAAAGGTTCTATGCAAATTTTGAACGTATGTCTCACATACAAAAAATATTTTGGGCTTAATACAATTTTGGTGGGAAATTTACCCACCAAAGTAGGTTGACAAATTTTGACTGTTAATAATAATTTTGTATCCATTTGCCTTTTATTAGAAAAATAGATTGGTCATTGGTCATCCAACGATAACGATGACGAGTTAAGTTGCCACAGCCAGTCAAATGTTAGCACACTTTTTTATAAACAAGTTCATTATAAGGGAAAAAATTATTAAACTTTTCGATTTATTATAACAAATAAATTAAATAAATCCTTCAAAATAAACTTTTCAATTCTTTTCTTTAAAAAAAAAAACAAACAAAAAAAAACACCAAAACTTAAAATTTTTTGGATTTCTTGTCATTTGTTTCAACAAATGATGATTTCTCATTTTATATCATGCATTTATTAGAAAGAAAAAAAAAACAATTTTATTTTCCAGGGATGTGCAAAGAACCCAATTTTAACAAGAATTTCCCTAAAATTTCCCTTTTATACAGTGGTGACACTAAAACGATTTAAGGGTCTGATAAAACTTAAGTGCGTTTTTGATAAAAGTGCTTTTATTGCTTATGAAATTTATATTTATTATTTATATTTTATGAAAGCGGAATATTAAAATACATTTATCGCAAATCCCTTCGATATAAACTCTTTAGCAAGACTCTTATATTTATACTTTGCTTTAAAATCAGTTAAAAATGAACGACGCGCTTTACAGATTGTTAAGATTGTTTAAGTCAATGCACAAGGCCAATCAATTTGTTTGTATTTCAAATTAAAGTGATTAATTTATGAAAAGAAGGAAGTATAATCTTATTAATGATTCAATCATAAAAGAAATAATAATGAATAGATCTATCATATTAATAGATAGTAAAATATTTATTTTGAATAAAGATGTTTTAAATGATTATTAGTAGTTCGTTGAACTTTTTACATTGTGACATTTTGTTGATTTTTTTTTATTCATGAAATGATAGAAAGATTAGACAACTTAATTTTGGAAATTTCAATACGTAGTGTAAAGATTGGTCATCATTTTTTATTTTAACGTGCCAGTTATTTCATCATATATGTATCTTGATTTAGAACTGACAAATCAGTTTGGTGAAAGAAATACTACTAAATTTTGTGTTGCTTAAATTAAACATACAAAAAATATAATCACACATTTATCTTAATTAAATTTTGTTAATCATATGTAAATATATTATTTAACAATAAATCAAATGTAAATTTCCTTCGTTTTAATAAAAAAAAATCTCATTTCCATCCCTTCGCTTTTAAGGAATGTTGTTACCAAGTTTATATTCCCACTCATATGTTTAAATGCCCTGATTTAAATCTTAAAGCTTAATTTTGCATTAAGGTATTATGTATACAAAGATACAAATAAAACAATGAAGACTGAAATATTTTGCATAATCAAAAACAAATCCTCTTCGATTGTAACAAAAAAAAAAATGAATATCCATTCGAAAGTCTGGTGTCCTCTAAACTAATCAGCATGCAAACAAAACTACATATATTCCAATTAAAATGTTAAAAAAATTATACATAAAATAAAATATGTTTAAATACAGAACTAGTTTTAGAAGTTAAGCTTGTAGGAATCTACTATCTACATAGATGCCGATGACTGTCATCCCCATAAATGACAATAGAAGATTTAGAATTCTATTTGTTTACCTTTCACAAAAAAAAAAAATTAATCGATACATTATATATATACATAATATTATCTATCTGTGGTGTATAATTTTGAAGAGGAATCCAAAAATTTAAATCTCCAATTAGTTCTCATCATACCAGAATGCAAAAATAGTGTCGGAAAAATGCAGTGGATGCTAGAACACTACTTTTCGTTGAGGCTCGTTTTCCATAATTCACACGATATTTCCGCTTAAGTGAGTGATAAAAATAGTAATATGAATAGACTGACAATCGCTTAACATCGTTCCCTTTTCTGTTCTTTAAGTGAACAACACAGTCTTTTAAATCAAATATTGCAAATTCTTAGCTTAGAAACTAAAATTTGCTATTTAATTAGCATTTAGATTTTAAGGAACTGTCAACCTCTATTCACGTTCCACATACCATCCACACTTCAAATAAATTGTTCGCTCTCGACTAACCTCCAAATCAGAGATTTATTAATTATAATTATGTCATTGGTGATGAATAATGTCGAATTACAAACAACCAAACATTCGATTTTTTTCTGAACGAAATCGACTTATTTCTAAAGAAAATCTGTCAAAAGCAAAATTGATCATTTGAATTAAAATTATTAAAATTATAATTATATTACTTTATGATTTTGTCAGTTCAACAATTCATTTGTTTGGAAATGTCAAACAAAAATTCGCAATCCAGAACATCACGACGAAACCTACACAACACCGATGTACGGCCAGTACATAAACGTATTACAGAGTTAACATAAGGTTATGTCCTACATATAATTCCTCTATACACAAAAAACTTTATTCATTTCCATTTTCCTTTTCTTACCTTGAATTAACACCAATTTGTCTTGTTGTTATTTTATTTCAATAACGGAATATGAGTCTCAAATTTAAATTCAAAATAATTAATAAAAGCTTTGCTTAACGAATGAATAAACTGGTTTGCGTTTAAGATAATCTTAGACACAAACGAAAACCATACAAATGCCATTTGATTTATGGCAACTGCTGTGGTGAACATTTCATCCATGAATTGAGGTGAATATGTGTATTTCATTGACCACCTACGACGGTTTAAATTTAAAAATAACCGTTGACAGTATTATTAATCAAATGCTTTACGTTTCCGACGTTCAATTTAATGCTTCTCCGATAAATTATTACCAATGCCAGTGTTCAAAACGCCCTTACTTCTGTCACAAAAATGACAAAATTGTGTGTTTTCTCATTTCATATTTAACGGTGGCTTGGTATTACGAATTTAAAACAATCATACTGGCGATCTGTCATAGGAACATATGATCAATAGTTCTGTTATGGTGTTTTCGTTTGATAACAAAAATCAATTTATTTTGGATTTAGATCTGTCAAAAAACTAATTTTGTCAATTTTTTTTAAAATTGATTTATTTTTTGATTTTAAATCAATTTTGCAGATCTGGATTTTTCGGCAGATCTACCACTACGCATCATAAGCCATCAGTTTGACAAGACAGCTGATACACTTAGCTGGTTCACAGACACAAATATACACCAATACTATAGAAAATACAAATCAATCTGAAAACGTATTCGATTCGTTGCGAAAAAAAATCAATTTATAGATCAAAATATAAATTTAGTTTGGACGAAAACCCCATTAAAAACAAGATGGTGACCAACTGACACCATGTGGAATTGTGCAAAATGTGATTTTCGATTGATGTGTTGTGTCTTTTCGAATATTGAAGGCAAAATGAGTCTTGGAATTATTTACCAGTAAAAGTCTAAAGGGTCAGATTATTAATGAAGAATTATAATTGGTAATCGTTGTTAGCAGAAACACTGCCTATTTCCACTATAGAGTCATGAATAGAAAGACATAATGACAATTATTTGTCAGTTATGTAATCTGGGAATAACAAACTTTTCTAGCACTAAAAATACGCAAAAAAATTTTTACTTTGAGTTTCTTTACTCAACATTAACTTGTAACTAATTGAGTCATTACAACAATACAATAATTGGTAAGAAAAATTATATCCGTGTGTAGATTATCAACTATAAAATTGCAGCTTGGATTGACTTCATGTTTAACAAAGCAATAATCATGTTAGTCAAAAGATAAGAGACATGAAATTATACTTAATGCTTATTCTTCTATGAGAACTCTTTAATAGTTTACTCTAAAATTTATAAATTAAAATATTCACAATCAATTAAATGAAAAATTAGATTGTGACAGGTCAGTGCGGTGGGTGGTGTGGAATAGATACTTGAAGTCACGAAGGGGAGTTTAAGTAATTTTGTTTTTTTTTTCTTTCTAAACATGAGAATATGTCCCACAGAAAAATATGTATTCAAATATCTTACTTAGCTTTCAACTGTGAATTATGGGATATTGTAATAAACTATCTGCTTAGCTCTTAACTAGAAAGTTCTATCTCAGGCTTTCTTTATTTTAAACTTTTATAGGGTGGATAATTTAACGTAACACAAAAATAATGTCATAACATTTATTCAAAATGGCGTTAAATTTCATTGCGCTTTGACATTTAGATACATTACATTACATATTACACTATTCCGTAGATAAACCTACGAAGTAGAGCACTGAGCAACTCAGACCATCGGCTTATACATTACAAGACATTGAAACAATAGAGAGATATAAAGAGATAAAGAACAAACAACAGAAGAAACACATGTCACCAGTACGAGGTTTATTTTTGGTAGGTCCTCCATCCAAGTATTAACCACGAGCAATGATACTTGATTTCGCTGATCGATCGGAAGCGATGCTTTCATCAGATCCAAGGCTGCTTGCGACACATAATATAGACTAATACTGCATTTTCACCAACAAGGAAACCGATACTACTAAATATTCTTAAAATCTTGAACATTTAAAATAAATTTCATTCAATATTGATTAACACGTTTTTTTGGAAAAGTGAATTTTTCATTTGACGTTTGACACAGATGAAGCTGGCTATCTCACTTTTACATAATAAGAAATAAATGCTACGTTTAAACGAGAATGTCAGTAATGCAATTACTTAAATGTTGTACCTGTCAAATTTAGGACTTTACTTTAAATATTTACCGCGAGTTGATCTTATGAAAATATACCTACCTAACCTTAAATATTTTTAACCAATAAAACATTTCTTCAGATTCCGTTAAAATTAAAGGAAAAAAATGTTTTTCATTAACTTGTCTGTACAAATATTTGAACTTTTAATTAAATTAACAGCTGATAGTTCTGATACAAATGATATTTTTTTGACTATATCTTTACAGTCACTTTCCTATAAAATTTTATATAGTTAGTTCCGCAGATTTCTCTAAACAACTAGATCCTTTTGCTTGCGAAACTGCATTTCAGCTGCCATTTTGTACTAGGTATAGAAGTAAATTCTTTCTATATAAGAAAATGCAGTTTTTTTAAAACTATTTATTTACTTATCAAAAACACCTTATAAAATAAAATTCATCAGGGCCACATTATCATATTATATAAAAAAAGTCTCAGTAAGTTCAGAAAAGCAGTGTTGTTTCTCTACGTGTAGAATTTACAATATGTCGACAATGTAAACAATAACTTTGACATCCCAAATCTCACAAATAAAGTCAGTCCAAAAAGTCTGCTACAACGATATACATGTGGTTTTAATATTTTGCATTAAAATATAAGTTTCAAGCAATAAATTATAATATTACAAATTAAAAAATATTAAAATAAAAGTTTAAACCGCGAGGGTGCTTTTAAGATGCCTGGCCCACCTCAAACAAAGCCTTTGAAGAGTTAGGCTTTCTCTTGGTGAAAACAAATAATGCTAGTTTCAATTTAGAAGTTAGAAGTTACAAGTTACTAGTTACTAGTTACTAGTTACTAGTTACTAGTTACTAGTTACTAGTTACTAGTTACTAGTTACTAGTTACTAGTTACTAGTTACTAGTTACTAGTTACTAGTTACTAGTTACTAGTTACTAGTTACTAGTTACTAGTTACTAGTTACTAGTTACTAGTTACTAGTTACTAGTTACTAGTTACTAGTTACTAGTTACTAGTTACTAGTTACTAGTTACTAGTTACTAGTTACTAGTTACTAGTTACCTACTTCAAAATAAATGACGAAAAGAAAAACGATTTTCCAATCATGCATATCTCTTAACTTGTTGTTTTTATTAATAAATTTTATTAAACTCTGTGATACATATATCACAGATAACTTTTAATTTTGTTCTTTTGTGACCTTTAGTCCAAATTATGCGTTTCGCCCAGGTTCTACAGTTGGGCTCATCAGTTAGAAGCTGTAGTACCCTTCTAAGACGCAAAATATTAGTCGCTGGCTACCGACACAAATAAAATTTATAGCTCTCAAACACTGTGAATTATATTTTTCTAGGGGAATTGGGTCGAATTCAGACACCTAGAATATCGTAGATATATCACAGATAACCTTAACACGTCAAATTCGGTAGAATGGATAACTACTTAACCCGAACTCGCATACACTTCATAAAATCGCCTACAAGCATTCATTATGTAAATCATTCGACTATTTCTACAACATTTGATGTACTATTGATCGATTATGTGCTAATAATAAAGACTATGAAAAGTTATCACTAGTCAAAAATCTCATAGTAAAAATTGCTCATTTCGACCAATTTCCACGTTCTGTTAGTTGCGCGTCATTATACAATGTTAGTACATCAAAATCGTTTATTCTTCTCATCTAACGTCAATTATTTTAAGATGAAGGTCACCACAATAACTAGGTTGATTGACACAGAGCTTATCACTTATAAGCACCAGGTTTTTCATTTTTTATGCAACAATAAAAGAACTATGTCATCAAACAATAAACTTCAATGCGAAGGTTCAAATTAACTATCTAACTTTAGACAACAAGCAATTTTATAAAAGAGTAATGACTTGTATGTAATAATTTGTTGCTTAAACCGCAAACCATCCATTATAATATTAGCAAAACAGTGTACACGCAAACGCAATTCTTTCACGTTGAGGGGTATATTCCTATTCATGCAATTTTTGATAGTATAGTTGGCTGAAGCTTGTTTCGTAGGATTTTATTATGCTGCTTTTATATAGAAGCCTTTGCTCTCTAGCCAGTTGCAGATAATAATTAATATGAATATGTCTGTAATATCATATCTATAGAATTCCTATTCAATAAAGCAATATTCCAAAAAATCGCAAATGATCAAATAAATGCAGCTGCAGCACTGGATTCTGTGTTAAGGTTAGCTTGAAATACTAGATGAAATTTGACAGCAAAGCTTGTAAGATTTAGCTTTACGTTTTCTGCAGAAGAGTTTCTCCATCAGCACATTTCTATAGCAAAGTAATCCTAATCCTTATTTCGGGATTGACATAATGCTCTTAAACCTGACTGAATTGTAAAAAAAACAACATACGGAATACTACTTCGGTAGTTTTGCTTGCAGTGTTGATGTTAATTCCAATACTTGAGAAAGTAAATGCGTACATGATTTCATGGAACGAATCTTTTTTCACACTGCTGCAGTTACTAGAGTCCTTAAGGCTCTTTATACACACAAATCCAATTGATTTGATAATATCTCGCTCATCCTTATGAAAATGTGTTATTTAACTACTCTCCAATTACACTCACGTCCCCTCTTTTCAAGGTCATGGCCACCCTGATTAATCATCAGCTTAAGAAATATATATTATCTTGAAGAACGAAAGCTCCCTTAAATGACGGGCAATATGACTTGTATCAATAGGCCCACTGATGATCTGATAGTATAACTCACCGAACAGTCCCACTAATCTTTACATCGTTTTGGAGAAAGTAATATTATTGCGCTTGATATTTCAAAACCATTTGTAGAGTTTGGAATCAGTCTCTCTTTTCCAAAATACTTGCATTTGCTATTGATGTATCTCTTCTTCGTTGCATTCGGTGTGTGGTGTTTCTGGTCTGTTATCTACAAAATAAATGATGGTGTTCCTCAGGGCTACGTTTTCTCTCCTACACTTTTTTCTCATTTTCATGCCTGATACTTCTTATCTAATAAATTGTTTTCCTGATGGCAGTACTCTCAGCATTTTTCTAACCTATTCGCTTTCAGATTCCCCTATTTATTTTTCAGATATAGAACTACAACGGCAGCGTATGATAACTTTATTAAATTCTGTTTAATTAGGAATATGAATAATGCTTCAAATAATTAATGCTGTCTGCCGCTATCTAATGGCGGCCACTTGCATTAAAGAAATCAATCAGTTTTCAGTCCTTGGCATGTGGATCACAGACCATTTTTCATGAAATGATCATAATTGGTTTTGCCGTCGTAAATCGATGAATTCTTCTCCCCTTTTGACCTAAGTCTCCAAAGCTGGAGTATAACTCTCACATCCGTCAGGCAGACGGCAAAACCATTGTCCATATCATGTAAACATTGTTTAATAACAAAAATAAAATTATATAAATCTATCTATCTCTATCTATAACTCCCACATGAGTGCTGGAATTTTTAAAACTCATGTGAATGTCTTCAATAGAATTTAACATAAAGATTTAAAAATGACAGCATAGAAACATAACAGAAATCGCTATTTGCATAAGCAATTATGTCTTAGCGAAATAGCCAGTCGCATTCCTCCCCTTAAACTATGAAATCATAATGATTGTACTTTTACCAATGC
Source organism: Philhelius pedissequus (assembly GCA_910595825.1). Taxonomy (NCBI): domain Eukaryota; kingdom Metazoa; phylum Arthropoda; class Insecta; order Diptera; family Syrphidae; genus Philhelius; species Philhelius pedissequus. The sequence goes on along the minus strand of OU343161.1, from coordinate 241,758,255 downwards.
TCATTAGTTAACCCTTGAGTCGAACTTCGGAGACGTATGGTCAAGTATAGAGATTCATTCTTTAGCCGCACAACACGAATGTGGAATTCGATATTCTTGATATTCAAAACCAATGTGCATATTAATTCCTCTCTTACTTTTCTTACACTCGCGTAGTGAATAGATAGATTTAAAAAAAAACAAAACTATTCTGAAAAGCATTTAACGAATATTTAATATTTTATAAAATTTACAAATTTCACTCTGAAATTTAATAAAATAACCGTTAAAATTTTATTTTCTCGGTCAAATGATGATAATTTCGTTGTTTGCATGATAATTGTAATCATTTGATTGCAATCATTTGACATTCGATTTATTAAATTCTGCATTGCATTATTTGCGTTCATTAGAAAGTACTTCACTATTTACTTAATTTACTAAATTTTAAAATTAGTTTACTTGCATACGTGCTTCCAATTTTCTCCAACTGTATATGAGGTGGCCCAAAAGTTGATTAGAAGATGCTATAATTTTTTGCAAATGGTGGCAAATGTCAATTATTCTACTTTGACATTTCTGATGTTATCAGATACAAATACACGTCAAGAAGACGTTTTACTCGTAAGTACCGTAGAATAATTATGTCGACTGACATTTGCTGCTATATGCAAAAATTATAGCATCTTTCGATTAGGGTGATATCTTTAACACGGCCTTAGAATTAATCTATACTCCCAAACTATACTCCAATAAATGCACCGATTGACATTTACTGCCACTTACAAAAATTTTAGCATCTTTCGATTAGGGTGACTTCTTAAACGTCACCTTTTCTTTAAATATTCAAACCATAAACATATTTAAATACTCATCAAAAAAAGTAATTTAACTTTATTATTTTAAAATTTACGACATAAAATTAATATCCTTAACTCTAACAAACAAAAAAAAAAATACTGCATCGAACTTAAGATAAAACAAAACAAAAAAAACTTAACCACTAAACCAGGAAAGGTATATCCCACCAAAGTATCTTTTCCTCTAAGGAAGCAAAGAATATTCTTTGTGTGTGATGTCCTCTATCACAGTATATAACTACTATATTACTATAAGGCATCCAGCACCATGCCCGCCCCTTAATCTGCATCTCTGGAAACATCTTTCATCATCATCAAAGCTCCAGCTCCAATGATACCACAAACACCCATTATGGTTAACGGTAGCAATGGCGAGACGTGCTCCTGGTTTAAGAAAAAAATGATGGAAGAGAAAGAAGAAGAAAAGAATAAAAAAAAAATAAGTTTGAAAAAATCCATTAAATTTGAATTTTATTTGAAATTGATTAAATTGTATCTGAAGCTCGCTTACCAGTAACCACATGTACGGAACAAGTATCAGAGCTACGCCAGCAGCTAGGTTGCCCATGCCAAGGCCAAAGTTTCGCACAACCGTCGGATATTGTTGCGCAGTGAAAGTTGGGATGATTGCATTGTTGGCTCCGATAACACATTTAGCTGTGGGATGGTGACCGCAGAGAAGAGATAGAGTAGGACGGTTAAGAACAATGTTGTTGTTTTTTTTTTTTTTTTTTTGAAAGAATTAAATTTAATTGGAATTTATGATTTATTATTATTATTGTGATAAACATGATTTTCTGTGGTTTGTCTTTATGAGTTTTAAATATAATGAGGTTTAATTATTAATTTTGCTGCATATCGTGGTGAACTGCACTTACCTATCATCGCTAGTCCAATGACGCCGTAGAGATTGCCGCCCGGAACTAAATTGACCCCCAGACAGCACACACCGGAGATTAACATGTAGGCTATGAGATTTCTCCGAATACCAAGTTTAAGAACTACAAAGATGCTAGCACAGATGGATATGGCCTCGACGAGACCTGCAATCGCCTGGAAAATAAAATACAAATATTATAGCCCTTAGGTTTTAGCACCCATTTTGGAAGAAGTCAATTTCAATGAAGCCTTCATGCAAATAGGTGTATCATACTCTTCTACAAAAAATTTGTATCAAACCTAAAAAGTCAAATGCGGGTATAACCTAAACAATTCTACCTTCGATAAAAGGTTCAGGCCGACAGGCCTTACTTCTGGACAGAGTGTTGTTTTGCATCTTAATTTTCTCTCAAAAATCAACCCTTAACCAGGCTGACTATATTGCTATTCATACAAGGGATCACCTCAATGATTCATAATTAAAAGTTATTAAAAAAAAAAACTATTACAGTCCTCCAGAAATGATTAACAAGTGTGTAGCGAAGCATCACATACTGCTCAGCATAGAAAATGTACAAAATGAAATATGGAGATGGTTAAAGATTGATCACTCTGAAGTTGCTGAGTGAGAACGGTGTTTCAGCTTACGTAAGAAAGCCGTAGTCAAATTTTAAAAATAAGAAAAAATAAAGATTTTAATGGTCACAAATAAACATTTTAACAGAGTTTCGTGCAGGAAGCCTCCATAAGGAAGCTTTACAGAAGATTATATAAAAATCATACACACCAACCTTTTTCACTTTAAGCACTCTTGGTTTCTGTGAAAGTTCGTTTCAAAATCTTGCAACTTCACTCCACAAACTTAATAAAAACTTTATAGAAGTTATAACTTCGAAACATAAAACATTCTTTGCTTCTATTGAGAAGAACTTGACTATTTACCAGATTTCGAAACTGTACTTGTCTACGTGGTTCCAATTTGCTCCAACTGAATATTAGGTGGCGCAAAATTTGATGTCAAGATGCTATAATTTTTGGGAATGGCGACAATTGCCAATTCTTTTCTTTGACATTTTTAAAGTTAAGAGATACAAACTACACGCCCAGAACGCGGAATAATTGTGTCAATTGACATTTGCCGCCATTTGCAAGATTGGTGACAATTTTCTAATTTCCTTAGCTCCTATCAGCGGCGTATAACACAACGTCAACAAGTCTAAGTTCACTTGTCAAACTATGCTTGAACGACAAGGACAAGTGTATTCTGTAACACAACACAAAACTGTTGCACATGTCAGAATAACAAAAAATTCCATTGACTTGTTCACATTGTGTGACAACTGGTCAAAAATAAAACATGGCAAACATTCGGGAAGAAAAAAAATTGCTGTCTTAGCAAAAAATATAAGAGTATGTCACAATGCTATAATTTTTGCAAATGGCGACAATTGTCAATTCTACTTTGGCATTTCTGAAGTTAACAGAATCAAATTCCTAATTAAGGAGACGTTATACTTGTAAGTCACGCGCAATAATTGTGTCGATTGACATTTGACGCCATTTGCAAAAATTATAGCACGGTGACAAATTTGTAATTTCCTTATATTTTATCAGGAAGCCTTAGCGAAAATAAAATTCATAAACACGAATCTATCACTTCAATTACTTTTAGTTTTTATGAAAATTCATCTAAAAATTTTGCAACTTCAATACACAAACTTAATAGAAACTTAATAGAAGTAATAACTTCGAAACATTAAACATTCTTTGATTCTACTGGGAATAACTTCACTTTTTATTAGCTTTCGAAACTGTACTTGTTTTTTGCTTCCATTTTTCTCTAACTGCATATTACGTGGCGCAAAAGTTGAAAAGAAGATGCTATAATTTTTGTAAATGACAACAAATTAATGTCAATAAATTCTACTTTGACATTTCTGAAGTTAACAGAATCGAATTCACGCCAAGAAGATGTTACACTAGTAAGTGACGTGGAATAATTGTGTCGATTGACATTTACCATCATTTCCAAAAATTGTAGCATGGTGACAAATGTTTAATTTCTTTAGCTCCTATGAAGAAGCCTAATTATTTACTTTTGGTTTCTGTTAAAATTCAATTAAAAATACTTCAACTTGACTATACAAACTTAATAGAAACTTTACAGAAGTAATAACTTCCAAACATTTAAATGAATTATTTCGTTCTTATAAGAATGAAAAAAACTTTCTTAGTACAAAGACCACACGATCCATCTCAAAAGTGGGAAAGACATTTGATTAGAATCTATGCCACAAACGGACTCAAAGAAAGTTCATTAAAAAAAAACCTCAAATCACTGAAATTGACTTTAACTTAACAAACTTCCATGGTTCAAGTGCAACATACTTGAATTAAATTCCTAGCATAGTTTTTCAAAGTTTTGAAAGAGTCAGCCATCCTTTTACTCTTTATCAATGCAATTCTGGGTAAAAACTTCTCTATATTCCGACCCCCTCCCGCCATAATCCTGATGTATGAATGCTGTGTGTGAACTTACCGTATTCAAATAAACGTTGCCACCCAGATTGCTCAGATGCAATGTCAATCCAAAATAGATGATAATCAATGTCAGCCATACAATCAGAGTGAGTACGGTTGTACGCCAGTAGTCCTTATTGAACACGACGACCAAGGGATTCTTGGTGGTTATATCGGATATTTCAGGTACAGTTACAGCAGGTACTGATGATGGCAAAGGAAGAGTTCTGGCAGCAGTTCCATTAACTGGATGACAAGCATCAGCCTCACTTTGTTTTACACCACCACCACCACCCATCTGGGTAACTGGTGGTGATGATGGTGTTGTTGTAGAGGATGATGACAATGACGACGATGAAAGCGGGTTGGGTAAGCATGGTGCAGTTGTTTCCTTTAGGTTGGCTTCGAGTGATTTCCGATAATTCGATGGAAGCGTTCGACCATTCATCCTTGCCGCACGTTCAATCAGCTCAACCAATTCATCCAGCCGACCTCGGGCAAACAGCCAGCGTGGTGATTCTGGGACACAATACCTTTATGATTGATTATCAGAGAGAGAGAGATGGGTACAGTTAGAAAAGTAGTATGTGTGTATTCGATTATAAATATAGGACATTTTATAGTTAGGCAAGGACGAAACAAACTTATACACATTTGCGGCATCAACATCACACATGTTGATTTAATAAATTAGAGAAATGAAAATGGTACACCAACTAACCACCCACATACCTGCTGGTCCTTATACCTACCTCCCGAGCCTGTTGTCGGCTCTCGACTTGGACAAACAATTAGAAAGTGGTAGAGTATACATCTCATCGAATAAATGGGGACAAACAAGAGGACATGTTGGGAAAATAAATAAAATCAATTGAATCGGATAACAATGCTCTTTATTGTTGACTGAACAAAGATATTGGCTCTTTTTGGGGAATGGGGCTTAGTTTGGGGTCGATTTGGCAATAATTGCCCGCTGACCATCAGACTTCAGTATCAGTTCAGTAGTAAATTATTTTTAGTGAAATCACTATGTTGAATAAAATTTGAACATAAGGAGTCCAAACGACTTATACATGGCTTGACAGAGAAGTTTTTAAGTACTTTGAAAATAAAGGGTATAGTTCAAGTTTGTTGGGCAAAACGGAATGGAATTGTTAGGAGATGTCGAACCACAATCTACGTCTGGATATTTGATACCTCAGATGCTTCTTAACAGCTTTAATATGTTCACATGCCGTATAATGAAGCAGCTTACAAGTTGTGATTCCTATCCGAATCCCGCCTCTATCGATTAGGACGAAAACATTATAAATAGGACTGGCAACGAGACAAGACCAGGCGTCTTACCAAGTCTCGTCATTATCTTGGAGGGGTTTTTTTCTCGTGAAAATTTAAATGTGTATACTCGTATCGATCTCGGCCTTGGTCTCATTCTAAGACTATGTCTTGGTTACTTTCATGTTTTTTGGTAGTAAAAAGATTTTTTCCAAAAGTCACTTAAATGGTCTAAACTCAACCTTTTCCGGAGCAAAAAATAAAATCGGAAAAATTTCCAATTTTCTGAGGTTAAATTTGAATTTTGTAGAGGCTTTTTAATCCATTTAAATCGAAGCCATTCTTCAATGGATTTTGAGAGTTCATGGTTTGGTAGGTAAGTAACAAACTATATTTTGATGTTTCAGTAATATTTTTGTCCAAGTGTCAGCTAAAAGTTTTGTTCCGGAGCGAGGGGAAAACAAAGTCTGAAAAATGAGTGATTTCTATTCCAACGGTATATAACTATGTACGTAATTAATTCAAATCACTGAGATCAGAAATAATCTCGGGGAATTTCGGTACCAAAAATTAGGCCGTCAGGTGCTTTAAAAGTAGTAGTAGTGCTAGAAGATGAAGATTAAAAATGGCTTCAGATCAAATTAAGAGAACAAGGTAACTTTATCATCCAAAGAGGCTTACGCTATCCCGCATCTGAAGAAGGTCCTAGAATGACTTAGATACATCCGGTGAACATAAAAGTGTTTAAAAAATCAACGGATATTTGACGAACGGAAGAGACATTACCGTAAATTGCAAGAGCTTCACCAGTATGTGGATGTTGGTCTAAAATTGAAAAAAAAATCTGCTTGAAAAAAAATGTTCAATTCTCAGGCTTAATACAACAAGGTGGAAGACCACATATCGTTTTGAATTCCCAGACCAAATGATAGGGAAAACCACAGCCCTGAGTATGGATGACTGGAAGCGTCTGAGTTATAAGACTCACAGAAATTTAAATGAATAATTCAAAACTAACCCTTACCCTTTTAAGAAAGAATTTAAGTTCAAGATTTGATATTTTCCTAGATCGTTTCTTCAGCTTTAGAGAATATTTTCAACTAACTTTTTTTATAAAATTAAAGGTATGTCCCAATTTGCGTCATTTAAAACATTCATTTTGGTTTTTAATTTACCATACTCTCTGGAGTGAATTCGGACAAAATTGAGGCTGAAATATTTTGAGAACTCATTTCATTTTGGACTAGACAAAATTCGAACCTGCTAAGTTCGTTCAGTTTGATTTAAAGCGACGAAATCGTTATGGATGTTAAAAACTTATAAAAAGACGTTTATAGCACTAAATAGAGTTTTAGCTCATAGAGTATGCTCTGAATTTGTTCCGAACAAAACGAGTTCTGAAAACTCTGATTTGGTTTTTTAAACACACTTGAACCACACAAAACAGAATATATTTTCATTTATTATTTCATAAAAAGCAATACAACACAAAACAATCCTTATTTTGTAAACAGATACACATCAGATACAGAAAATCAACAAGCGAACAACTTCTTCAACCATTTTAATTGTATCTGATAATTTTTTTCTTCACGTTTTCCTTCTTTATGCAAATGACATATTGTGTGCTTATCAATTTACTCAAAATGCTCAGACGATTTTGTCAGAGCACATTGATCGCGCTCTGAACATGTTCAGAACGAAGAAAGAAACTCAGATTCGGAGCTCTGAATGCTCTGATTGAAAAAGAAATACAAACAATTTTATTGACAACTCAGACTCTGCTCTGAACTAAAAAAATAAAAACGCCTAAAGAAGAAAGAACGTTTGGACGAAATGTTTAAAAATCTAACTGCATAATTTAGTCAGAAAAAAGCCTTTAAATTTAGATTCCAATATCCGTGAGATCTCGCAGATGAATAACTTATCGGGTGGATTGCATTTTTCCTCTACGAAAAAGTATTTTTAGAATTAATAACTTTTTTCGTACGTCACAGTTGATTAAAAAAATTTACGAAATAGTGCTAAAAACCCCTTACAACGGATGTAGTCTGAAAACACCCCATTTGCAGGCAACGCCATTATTAATTTCTACATATTTTCCACCACATAAAGTCAACCGCAATTTTTATCGAATTTCCAAATAAAATTGTTTGATGAATGATTAGACGTTAATCAAATTTCAGCTAGAGATGTTTTTGCCTATAAACAATAGATAGATCAACATTATTACCTCACTACACTTTCTGTCAATAAGTCGAACATTAAAGCTTTGGAATGCTTGGAGCAAGTTCAGCCCCCAAGGTCTATTCCTACACTACACAATGTGCTATGTCGAACAGTTCATGCAAATGATTTTCCACCTAGAAGCTTGCTAGTTTGTCATAGTGATGGATAAACTGATAATGATTACATCAATATTGGTGATGGTAATGCAAATATTATAACCGAGGATTTATAATCAACTTACCAAATGAATAGCAACGCCATCCAGGGCACCGATATAACCAATTGCATAAGGCGCCAGTCGCGCATTAAATAAGCTATGCCCGACGTCAGAATATAGGAAATCGCCACCGGAAGGATATTCAGGATGCCAATTATAGTTCGCCATTTGCCGCTAACCAATTCGACGACCAAAACAAAGCTAACCACTGCAACAGTCATCGATGCAAATCCAATTATGACTCGCAGTGTCATGAACATGGCCAGTGACGTTGAAAATGCAAGAGCCGTTCCTGTGGAATTAAAAAGAAGATTTTCGATTTAGTGGTGTTGGTTTTTATAGGGCGTGAAAAGTAAATTTTGTAATATAAAGTTAATTGACATTTTTTGCAAATGATATGATACTCGTATATGTAAATAGGACTCCCACGTGGATTGAATATTTATATATGATAGTGAGATTTCTATGGATTATTGGCAAAGTGGTACGCAAATATTGGCATCCGATGTTCTCTGTAATTTTTTAGTGAACTTTTGATATGCTTTCGGATTATGTCGAGTAAATGATATCTGATACAGTCGGACCCGATTTTTTTTTATATGATATCTTCCATTTTATCTAGAACTTCCGGCGATTGGTTTTCGAATTTACATAGACTAGTGACTTTAAAAACCTAAAAAAAAAAAAATGTTTTTGAACGGTTAAATCGAGCGATCTTGAAGGCCAGTATAAATTGCCAACACAATCCTCAAAATTTCGGTAATTGGCTCGTACATTATATGCCTTGTTCTTCCATCCTATTGAAATCAGTTTTAATTCATCCAATTGTGGAAGGAGAAAGTCGTTGGTTATGCTCTGATTTTGGTTGCGATTTTTTTGCTCATTCACTTATCCACAGAAATGAAAATGAAAATTATCGCAAATGAATTGCCATGTTGAATGTCAAAATTCAGGTGAGTTATTATTTGGAAAATTTTGTAGGAGTTTTTGAAAACTGCCCATTTTCATAATTTTTAGTAATTTTTATTATTATTTGTGTTAATATCTCCCTTTTATGTCAACTATTCGATGAAAATAGTGGAGAAAAAAATGTTTACATTTTTGGCCATATCGTGGAATATATGATTCCATCAATATTTTTATAGCGATCGTGAAACTCCCACGAAATAAATTTCCCTCGAAAAAAAACAGTATGAAATGAAAGTAAAAGCCCTATAGGAAAATTTTCTAACCGATACCAATAAATTCCGAGGGAAACTTTTGAGCATCATTCACTTTCGTTATGTTCGAATGAGAGAAAAATGTTCAGGGAATTTTTTATTCAAGGGGGTTACCCTTTGTGTCTTAATTTTTTTTCTCTCAGATAAATACTTTCAACGAACATGCTCCGCAGCCCAAATTATATCTAGCTCTTATCCAGAGTGACCAAAATTATTTCAACACCACCAAAGGCGTGTTCTTTTGTTATCGTATTTCCTGTAGGCCTAAGCTACAGTCCTGAGCATAGATTATCATTTAAAAATATGGAAATAGTTCGTACGTTTCATAGTCCAGTAGCCATTTGTTTCATCGTCGTTTTTGTAATTTCATTCAAGTCGGTCAATACATGTGAAACATACTTTTGCCTTTGGTTCTGAAATCTGAATAGAATGTGATAAAATGAGGACGTACAATCACAACTGGATTGGTTATGTAAATATTCATCTTTTCCAGAAGAAAAAAAAAGAACAAGTGTCAGTAAGCATTGGAATTATTAGAGATGAGAAGATCAATTTCGACTTTTCTCAAGAAGATGTCATTGCTGAAATTTAAAAAATAATCGGCGGCGATTTTTGTACCGTTACAATTAAAATGAAGTCCCGCGAAAAATTTTAGACTGTATCAGTGCATCTGATTTTTTGGAAAACAGTAAGGAAGATAAATAGAAAAGTAACAAAGAACAGTTCAATACTAATTGAACTTCCATTACTGGTAGACTATTTCAATGAAATGACAAGCAATACCTTCCAATTTGTGGTTCTCTACCTTCAACACAAAAATCTTGATGCCCCTTTTACTGCTTTTAAAGTTGATGGTAATTTCAGAGTCCAACTAGTACAAGCTTGGTAGACCAAATTTACGTGCTCATCACCAATATTTCGGAAATGTCTAATGATAACAAGAATAAACTGTATGCATCGATTTCAAAGCAGCCTTCGATATAATTGACAGAAAGCCCCTCATGATGAATTTGTATAATTAAAGAATGTCCCTTAAATTCGGAAAAATCATAAAAAGTCTGTATGCTCGTACAATATCAGCAATAGTAAATGGAATCGAAATGTTGGAGGAATTCGAAGTTGAAATTGGTCTTAAGCAAGGATGCAATTGAAGTCCATTTTTGTTTGCCCTGTTCATTGGCGATATAAACGGAATTTGGACTGGAGGAGTAAAACTCTTTGAAACACTTGTAATACGCCATTTAATTTTTGCTGATGATATTGTGGCAGTGTCTGAAACACAGCATGGTCTTCAGCTTATGTTAAACAGGCTGGCAATAAATGGAGACTACAAGTAAATCTCGACATATAAAAAATCATGATCTTTCGCATTACAGGAGGTAGAAACTGTAGAAATGAAAATTGAAAATTTGCTAGGCACGACGACGTCGAAGTAGTAAACGAGTACAATTATTTCGGTGTTCTCATTTAGTGAAATATTAATTTGGAAAGACATACACGTATGTCCAGTTAAGATGTGGACTTACCACCGAATTAGGTATAGAATTTTTGAGGCAACAGCAAAAGCCAAAATGTTTTATGCTGCGCATTGAAGAAGTGGAACAAGTCTAGGGATTTTTTTTAAAAATAATTTTCAAGTTGCTTCAGTTAACAACAAATCATATTCTTCTTCTTGAAACTGGTTTATCTCCTTGTACATGTAACGCTAAAACTGCAAGTTGACTTTACCATAAAAACGTTTAAAATGGACAACAGAAGATTGCCAAAAAAAGATTTAAGTATGCTGGTATTAAGGAAAGAAATATCATGGTATGCAGCGCGGAAGATAATATTCTAGCTATTCCATAGACCTAGATAGGAATTATGTAGAGACTTGGAAATCTAAAGCGTACAAGTTAATCTAGGCTGTAGATCTGAGAAAAAGACAGGATTTCGAAATTCAGGTAAAGCCATCTGCACAAAGAGTTACGAGTATCTATGCGAGGACTACTTCCATCGCAACTACTCTTCAATCCTTAGATCAAGAGCTGCTGTTATTGCATTAAATCTCATTCCGTTTAGAAATAAATTTGAAGATACGAGTGGCGCCCAGCGTAAGGGTGAGAGAAGATCTTTACCACTTTCTGAGAATGTGTCCTATTCTGGCGAAGGTTCGGAGTATCGGTGTTTGGAAAAAGTATGCTGAGCAATGTTAAGATAAAAAAATACTTTAAATGGTGGAAATTAGAAACAACGGGCTAAGTTAATAAATTGCTATTTTTAGTGCATTTATCTAGATTAATCTATTGTCAATTTTTCAAAGAATCAATATTGCAAATTGGCTGTTTGAAAATATATGTGAAACCGATGGCTGAATCATACCAGACATAATGCGCCCAATTTAAAAAATAGTATCTGACTGTACTCACTTAAAGCATTATATAATATTTACACATCATTCATTAGCAACTACTTTCGTTTTTCTTTTATTTTTGTTTATTTTGGCTTATGTCATTTCCGCAAAAACATTTAAGTACAACAAATGAAAATTATATTTTTCTTGTCGCCGATATCCTTTGATCTTAAGTTATTACCATGTGAATAATATTTTATTATCATTATAAAAATCTATATATATAATATACCATAATTTATTCGTAAATTGTATTCCCATTTAGCATATACCTACAATAAAAAAAACAATAAAATTAATATCATTTATCACTTCGCATGGCAGACGATTTAATTACTCCCGCGTGAGTTAAACTCATGAAAATAATTAAAAAATCACAATTTTTGAACTGACATCACCAAAAAACGGGTGAAGAACTGATAGTGTACCGTCAGAGTTCATAATGTCACATGATTTCTTCCACTCTTGGTCTACACTTGACAAGCAAACCCAAATTCTCGCAATGACGTTAAAACGTTGACTTCGTTGAATAGTCTTGCGTAATTTATTTCGGTATGGTTAATTACTATGAATAAAACTAAGATTTGTCAGAGGTTTTTGATATGTAAATATCTATGCCGGCTGAAGTGTAAAACAAAAACGGAAGATTGTATTTAAGACCCTGATTAAACTTAGAACATTGTATTTACACATATTCACCGTAAGTATCGGTAGTCATACGTTTTTTTAATCCATCGGCATCGTGGACATCCTTCAATGGAATTTGACAGTTTATTGCTTGACAGATGGTGGACGGACTATAGTTTTGGGCAAATAGTGTATTTCGACTTAAATCATTTTTTCCATTTTTCAAATTCAATAATTTAGATTAGATTAGATTAAGATTAAATATTTTACAAATTGTTTACATTTTCTATAGATTATTTTTATCTTAAATCTTAAATCTTTAGAGGCATGACCAAAAGGGCCGTCAGCCAGATGACATCTTTAATTTTTTTTTACTTTTACGTTTAAAAATCTTCCTTCATTATCTTGGTTCTATATAATTTCATGAAATTTTTTCTGCAATATCTGTCGCCATATTTCCACCAACATGCGACATTTTGATATGAAGTAAACTACAGTAGAATCCCAATTATCCGGATTAAAATCAGAGGTGTTATTCCGTATAATGGAAAAATCCGAATAATCGATTTCAAAGCAAATCAAACAATATTTAAACCAATGGTAAGAACCAAGCAAAAGCTACATTCTCGAGAATTTCATTTTGAGATTTTTTCATGACCTTACATTGAGAATTTCCGCATCTTCTTTCTCAAGGGCGCATGTGAATTTCATAATGGAATCATAATTCTTTTTAATGTCTGAAATCGTAGAATTGTCTTTAATAGACTACTCTTTTTCGATTGGACATTTTAGATTTCCAACACAAAACGTAAACAAAAATAAAAGGCAACCTTTCTGTTGAACGCTATCAAAAAAAAATAAATAATGGCGGCATACACGAGATGAATTCTTCCGCCGGAGTAATGAATATTTAGGAGAAGGAAGTGAAGTGTGCACAACGAAACGAGAACAAAAAACAAATGAGAGTGGGAGTACACTGTCGGTAGCCGGAATAAACTTTTCGTAACATGTCTCGTTGCGCCGTCAAAACATTTTTAAATTGACAATAAGAGCCAAGACGAATTAGTCCGGATAATCGGATATGTTCGGATAATGTATGTTCGGATCATCGGGACTCTACTGTACCATTTCTTTTTCGCGGGTGTTACAAATAGAGTAATGAAGCAACAGATCATTTCGGTGGGGTATGAAATTTAATGGTTTAATGACACGAAAAATCATTGAAATATACTCTCTGCATTTCATTAATTAAAATAATCATCTTCGCCAAGGTAATACTTTAGTTTAGAATAGGTTTTCCAATGTAATGAATTATTTGCTTGTTCGATACTGTCATTACTTAGTTTTGAGTGGTGCTTTTCGAGCAAACCATCAATAAATATATCGAATACACATATCAGCTATATTTGTTCACACTTCAAACCAGGAACTTTTGGATTTAATGACTGACAACAGCAGTGTTGTGATTTGTCTATTTCAATCAGAAGCATGTAGTTTGGTGTGGTGTCTGGGAGTCAGAATTAGCATTTTAGATAAAATCGTAGAAGCTTTTCTACAAACACCCTACATTTTGAACTTAAATAGGGATTTTAGTTCGCTTAAACGGTTTGCCACAATATTCCAATCGCTTTTTTGGGAGCAACTGGTTTCTTAGTTGCCTGTTATGGTAAATCTCAAGTACTGGTACTCTTTTACGGTTTCAATTTTATCGTCACCATAAAACCATTTTTCGTTTCGAGCTAGACGTTCTGAACACCACCTCGGAGAACCATTGTTCTGGACTTACTAAGATTGAAGGTCAGGTTCCACCAGAAGCAATAGCTACGCATTCTGTTGTTCAACAGCTGCAGTGATTCGGGGGATTCTGCCAGAAGAACCAGGTCATCCGCATACATTTAAATTTTGATCTGCATCCCATCAAATGTTATTCCACAAGGCATGCTTTTAATGAGGTCTTCAATACATAGATCAAAAGCTGGTGGGCTTAAATTGCACCCTTGATGCTTTAATCCTATTCTAGAAAGGAAACTATTAAAAAGATTTGTGGCATTCCATACTGCATTTCATGTTTGACTGTAGATTCGCTCAATTACTCTACTCACCTCAGCACCATGAGTAAAAACATTTTAACTGGATGGTCATTTACTCACAACCAGGGATATGCTGATTGCGCATATCTTAGGAACTTCGATAGAATATATGGAAAATCGAAGCAATGGTTGAGTATCGATAATAGATTTTGATTGTATTAAAGAAAGAAATAAAATAAAATTACTCACTTCAAATTCTCAAGCCAAACTGAACTAACTGTTTTTTTAATTAGCAATTCGCTGGCAATCAGTTTAGTTCGCTTTAAGATTTAGACGCCCTAGAGAGCAGAATTGCTTTTCGGTTTTGGTTAATTTGGCTACTCGCCGGACCAAGTCTGAGTTTTGAAGACAGGCTGGGAAAAGTAAGTCATTTATACATAAGAGCCTTTCTTCTTCCTTATTGAATCAAAGACTGCTCAGAAGTCTACGAAGAAGGCGTATAGTTTTTGGTGTCTGCGTAGGTATATATCCGCGATCCAATTCTTTAGATGACGTTGTATTAACTCCATAAATATTTGTTAACATGAGTTTACGAAGGCGATATTTCGATAGTTTACTAGAAAAAACTACCCAAACAACATGCCCTACAGCAGCAATGGAGGTTATTCTTCACTTGTCACTATTGCATGTAGCCATAAAAAGTGCAGCTCTGGGAGCCATCATGAGATTTGGGAAGGAAGGTATTGGGACGGGAAAGTTCATTGGTCTTAGGGAAAGAAATTTGATCTGCAAGTCCACGGTAACAGACTTACTTGATATCCCAAGAGATGGCATGATTAAAAAGTATAACTTCGAGAAAAACTTTCAAACGGAGTTAAGTAACAAGAAAGATTGGGTAGTGGTACACTGATGGATCGAGAACAGTCGAAGGGACTGGGGCAGGAATTTTTGGGCCACGAACCAAACTTTCCTTACCGATGGGAAAGTCTACTAGCATTTTCCAGGCAGAAGTTAATGCAATTGGAAAATGAGCAAAAAGAAACCTCGAAAGAAACTACCGCAAATGTCGGACAGCCAAGCCGCACTCAAAGCACTAAGCTCTTATACCATTAGCTCGAAATTGGTATGGGAGTGTGTGGAGAGACTGAACGAACTGGGCAAGAACAACAAAGTAACACTCTATTGGGTATCAGGTCACGTTGATGTTCAAGGCAATGAAGGGGATGACTCCTTAGCAAAAAATTGGGGAAACAACACCCCTAGTAGGACCAGAGCCCTATTGCGGACTGGGAGAGAATGTGATTAAAATTAAAATCAAAACAGCAGAGGAGGCCAAAAGACAAAAAACATGGAAAGAACTCCCAAAGCTGAGACAGGCAAAACTACTACCCAATAACTACAACCTCGAACGGTTTTTAGCCTGCATTAGCTTAAGTAGAAATAACCTAAGGAAAATAAAGGCTATCCTCACAGGTCACTGAAAACTAAGAAAACACCTTAGTACTCTTGGCTTAGTGAGCAGCCCTAATTGTAGATACTGCAATATAGAAGGGGAAATACCGGACCACATTTTAGGTAGTTGCATAACACTTATGCACCAAAGCCAGACATCTGGGACGTCACCAGATAGTAGAGGGCGAATTATCCTCTCTGAAAATACTCCAAATACTAAAGTTCATCAAGGCAATAAAATTGGAGGAAGAGCTATAAATGAGCAATGCCATTTTGTCTCTAAATGGGGGCACAATAGATCTTAAGGCCGCAGTGCAAACAAAAACCCCAAAATATTCATTCATTCATTCAAGACAGGTCAAACTTCTACTTGGGAACTATAACCAAAACCGTTTCATAGACTATATAAACTTAAGCAGAAACTACCTCAGAATAATAACGGGTGTGCTTACAAGACACTGTAAACTTAAAAAAATATGTAAATATTTTTGGCCTAGTAAATAGTGCCATATGTAGGTTCTGTGATACGAGAGAGGAAACGCCGAACCATATTCTGGGAAATTTCAATGCTCTTGTCCACCAAATGGAAAAACCACCTGGGACGATACCAGTTGGAAGAGAGTGACTTACCATCTCTACAAAATACCCCGAATACTAAAATTCATGAGGGAAATTAATTTGGAGGAAGAGCTGTAAGATGAGCTATTCTCATCAAGCTCTAGGCCGAGGTACAATAGATCTCAAGGTCGCAGTGCAAAAACCTCAAATACTATTCATTGAAGGGCAGAAAGAGGTAATCAATTACAGACTATTGCGGATTTCTTACAAATATTCGGTTTCCTTCTTCATCTCCCTTTTCAGTTCCATTTATGATCGATAAATTAAATGCACTTCCAATTTCAATGGTAAATCTTCCTCTGTCATTTATTTCAAGGTATCTTCATTTCCTTTCAATTGTGTATGATTTCCGAAAGTTACACATTGCTAGCGTGTCAACTGTGGGATCTGCATGAAGGCAGTCCAAACAAATCCGTCAATGTGCCGTAAGAGTTCTGATAGGGTGATTGCACGTTAATCGAAAACAGCCAACGCGTTTAATGTTAAGACTGTGCCAACGTATCCGTCAACGAGTTAAAATAAAAAATTTAAAATGGAATATATTGTGCTGTGGGACGTATTTATTTTTTTTTAATTCTCGGGAGTTAATTTTTGGTCTTCAACCATTAATTACATATTTAAAACTGCAGTATATGAGAAAATGCAGTTAAAATGCCTATAGTCAGCCTCACCCATATGCAAATGATCCCCTCAAAAGGCCTTGCAAACTAACCTCTTGTTCTTCCAAGTACCTACATATATGCATATTCTCGATTCAATATAATTAATCTTAATCTCTAGTAGATGCCAATGCAAATTATATCTTAACAAATAGTTTCAAACTTTATTCTCAGAATCAAATGAAATTTCCTGCACTGATTGTATCAGCAACCACGCGCGCCAGCTGCTTGCAACTTACGCCTATATTCTTGTCACACCTTTAAGTCGATCGTCTTGTTAACAATAATTATTTATGTAATCGGATCATTAGAACTTATCGTTATAGCACTCATATAACAATAAAAATTCGAGCTATTTCCATTTGCATTATACTAATTTAAAAAGGCATCCCATGACAATCTACTTTTTGACGTAACTTTAATTGCTCCAGACAACAATGTAAATCGTTTGATCTAATCACGAATAATTCTTGAAGCATTATATTTGCATGAGTACACTGTTCATAAATGTTACTTTGTTGAATCTTAACAGTTAAATAGAAGTTTTTGAACTCACCTAATATGGTTTGGACTAAAGCAAAGGCCATAAGAGTGTGTTTCCTGCCGAAACGGTCTGATATCCATCCACTGCATACACTACCGACTGCAGCTCCAGCAAGAAAGCACATTTCTACGACACTTAGAAGATTTTGATGGTCGCAGACGAGACCGTATTCTTCGACAATGGTCGTACCCAATTCGACATTCGAGAACTCGAAATTGCTACATTTCGTCATGTTGGGATTGGTTGTTGATGTTAGTTGGATGTAGTGGTTGTAATCCGATTCGACGATGTCGGAAAACTTGAAATCAATTATAGAACAAGGCCCCTGAGGTTGGCTGACATTTTTCCAATGTTCAACTGTCATGTTTGACATTCCATCGGGACGGGCACACCAGAAGTCCTTTTGTAATGACTGAAAGTAGAAAAGAAAGAAAAAATAAATTTAGTTGACAAAACAGAGGAATTCTGAGAATTTTTTCCAAAAATCATGTGAAACTTGTCCACTGTTTGGTGAAGGGAAAATTAAAATTAAATATACGGAATAATTCTTTATACATAATGGTATCACACAAATTGTATGATACATTGTATGATCGGTTTAATTTATTACTCACACAATAATTATGGTGCCCGAATTAGGTGCAGAGTGCATACCCATTATAATTTTTCAATGTAAATTTCAATGGTTTGGTTTTAATAACATAAACAAATCCATAAGGTTAAATATACAATATGACCTTAAAAGACACCTTAAAGGTAATTTTGTTTTAATTAATATTGATGTCTAGATAACTTGTTTTGTCGTTTGTCTGTCGTCGGATAATAAAAAGTGAACAACTTTAAATAATTGTATATCGTTTCAAAGGTGTTGTAGTCAATTTAATAGGGAAAAAAAAACAGAACAAATACTCGTAGGAAAAGTATATATGTAATTAATTGATAACATCACTTTATTTTTTAAAATTACTATTGAATATAAAATTTAGTCGAAATTACAGTTTTTAATCTAAATCTTGACGCCATAAAATAACTACTACTACTGTTTTTTTTCAGAAATAAAGATCAAGGGTCTTTCTATTTGTTTTTAATTGGTAAATTATACCAATCAATGGGAATAAGTTGTAATATTATCTCTACCAAGTGGTGATAGCTCCGGATAGATAACATGTAAATATAACCAAAAGAAAGTGTGACTTTTAAATAAGTAGCTTGTAAGCTGTCAATTAGTAGTCTGTTTATACCAGTCAATAGGTAAACACATTGAATATATTTTTTTTCTTTATATTTATCCACTGATTTGCAAGGTTCCATCTTGATTACACAGAAATATCATCCTGACTTTTCGTGAATGCACTGAAAAGGGGATTTGTTCTGTATTTTAGAATAGTTTATACCAGTTAGTGTATATCGTGCGTAATTTTTGTTTGTGATATCCGTATATAGGACCACTTAACGTGTGAAAATAACAATATAATCTGTTTAAAGTAATAATTTTCAAGACTTATATGTACATATGTCTTGATTGGTTTTTTATACCATCCAGAAGGTTAAAACTTTCGACTTATTTTCCGTTATATAAACATGTGTTTAATATATGTATAGATCGGCTAATTTATTAATAAAAAAAAAAAACAAAGTGAATACCATAAGTAACCGATTATGATATATATTACATAATATCTATTTATTCAGTTATTATACCAATCAGCATAAAATACGTGTAGGTAGTGTTGAAAACTGTTAACTTCAAATATAATACTGTTTCATAAGTAAAATAACAATCTAATTTAGTTTAGTAGTAAAAGTAAAAAAAATATACTCTTGATTTATGTTGTGAACGTGTTTTTTTTATACCAGTCAGAAAATTATATTTATAGTTATAAAAATGTTTCCAATTTACAAAACAAATGCCATCAATAAAATAGTTTGGTGTTCATTGCAAAAACAAAAAGAATTATACTCTCTCACTGTGAATATTGTTATATAAACTAGCTGATACATATTAGCGTCTTTTTATACCAATCACTAGATAATGCTGCTTTATATTATCAATTAAAATCATCTTAAAAGTTGGTATCTTGAGTCAATATTTTGTTTATACCAGTAAGGAAATATGTATCATTATTTTCGTTTGCTAGTGTATATATATAGTTTTAATTTATTGAAATTTTAAACAGTATTGGCTGATTCCTTATTTTTCAAAAATGCAAAAAATTCACAAGAATTCGGATTATATGTTCAGAAAATTCACAGATAATGCTATTTGTCAGCATTAGACCATACAAACATTTTTGACACGCCCACATTTTTTTGTTCTTGACATTTTTGCATGAAGTTTAAACTAGATAACACCTAAACGACTTAAACGGTTTCGATGAAATTTTCTTTCACGATAAAATATTGTATGATAAGTGATATCATATAACGCCCATGTAAAGCAAAAGTTTATATAAGATATCGTCAATAATAGACACGATCGCTTAAAGCTAAATTAATAGTGCATCTGCAGCTGATCAAACTACTCGTAAAAAGTCCAAAAGCTATTCTGTTTGGCAATATTTTACTTTGGAGCGCCAAAAATTTAAAGTCGTTTTTTACTTCATATTTAAAAAAAAAATCTTTAATTAAAAAAAATATTCGTATAATAATTTTAAGTATTAAACAATATAAATTTAAAAACAGAATTCCAAAAAAATCCTCAACCCACTTTAGAAATATTGAATTGTCAATTAACAAATGATTTTTTTTCCTACAAATTCAACAAAATATTTTTCGAAAATGTTGGTATAACTAAAACTTTGAAGGACCTCCTATATGAAAATTTTGATCGAAATCCGTTAAGCCATTTATGACAAAGATGGTAGGAAAAATTATGTTCAAAAATCTATTTGAGACAATCACCTAAATCGCTGAAGTACCAAGTCTGAAGAAAATCGCTTCAGCCGTATAGACTGTGGATCGATCTACAGATAGACAGAGAGACAGACAGACGGAATTGCGGAACCCACTTTATTGTTCTTTTCTATCTATTGATTAAAATCTATAGAGTTTTTTTTTTGTTTGAGTTTTTGCCTGGGAATTATAATATTCAGTGCTTTATTGCTTCGCGCCTATTTGATTTTTCCGCTTAATTAACTGACCAAATTGTGTTCAAAAGTTTCCGGTACAAGTAAAGCAAATTGTTATACCATTAAATGAAGTTCACTAATTGAATTGATCGCTTAACTGATCTTAAAGGGCAGCAAGCACACTAAACACATTCTCATTTTTCTGTTAATTAGACATCCCAAATAAAAACTATTAGTTATTTGGAAGCACTGTAATTTGCAGCACTATTTTTTTTGCATAACATTTGACAACCGTATCCTGGGTAGGAAAGCTTTTTACCTACAAACTAACAGACCAGTTAGATTTTCTTATGAATATTTAACCTTTTAATTATTCGACTCATGCAGATTAAACAATTTGCGTTTAACTGAACATGTCGTCTAATTACCCAAGCAACACATAAACTCTAGCAGAGCTCTGCAATCAAATTTATCAACTCTTAATAAGGTTTTAATTATATCTTCTTAATACTATTGCACTTTTTGACCTCTTAATTCAGTCTTCAAAAGTGTTGTTTATTTGAACTCTACCAAAGTCATTTTTAAAACATCTTTAATACGTTATGTTTATTGCTTTAACATGCGAGTCTTCTTTAAAACCTCTTTCAAATCAAAGCGCTTTAAGAATATTTCTTTTAACTCTCAAAGAATTTTTTAAGACGTTTTATTACAACCTCTTAATGAATACTTACTATTCTATATTAAAGAAGTCTTTATGATAGCTTTGAGTTGGCAAAATATCTACTGTCACGTTGACGTTTCTCTTTTTCATCTTGCATATTTCTTTTATCAAAATGAAGAAAAATTGTTTGGAAACGTGGAAATTAAAAAAAAAATTCGGGCAATTATAAAAGGCAAGACAAATTGCTGAACAGTTTGCCCAGAGTGTAGGTATTTTGTCGAATGCAGCGCAATATTCATCACCTCAACAAGATGTAGTTCCTATAACAAATGACGAGGAAATGTTTCATGAAGAAAGCAGTCATTCGGAAAATTATTACCATCTCACAAATTATGGTGAATGGGATATGTTTAGTAATGCTCACGGGGAAATGAAAAGCGAAGATGGAGGTGGCATCAATAATACTACAATAAACTTTTCAATTGTTAAATGAAAAATGATTTTCGGATATACCTATTTAATCGCAATTCCCAAATCGCAAATATGCAGATGCCAATTCTTATAAAAACTAGCTAGTGTTTTCTTAATTTCTTGGATTGGTTCTTATTTTGTATTCTAAGATTTTTAAGTAGTAGGTATTTACATATCTAAAAATAAATAAAATAAAAAAACATTTGCCACATTATTTAGAAGTGAAGCACCCTGTGGGAATATTCGTGATGTCGCCATATCGCTTGCAATTAATTTCGGTACAAATTATTATTTATGCGATTTAAACTATGATACATTAATAGTAATAACCACACTAATTTACTACAGAATGCTTTCCTTTTAAATGTAAAAATACTAGACTATATTTTATATAGCTTTAGTATACTCCGTGGGTTATTTTTTAAATTTTGTATTAAAAATTATTCCCAGATGTTATTATGTTTGTGGCCCATTTATTTAAACGAAGTAGAATGTGGGATTACAAAATAAATCTTTTGTGGCACATCAAAACACAGATATAGAGTACTAGAAAAATGTATTTATTTTCTCTTATAAATCGTATAACCTATAGATCTTGCAATTAATGGGAAGTAAAAAATCGTCTTGTTTTGACATTTTATTTAAGTTCATTCTATTTCGTTCAATAATATTAAATTTGCTTTTGTGTAAAAGAGATAGAGATTTATCTTTCTTCTACAAACTATTCACTAAAACCAAAAACAGCTTCAAAACATCTTTAAAAGATCTACAAAGATCAATCAAAAATAATCCTCTTTATGAGCTCTTACGAACACTATAATAAGAACTCTTCGTTCTATGCAGTTGGCTCCGCCCCTTTGGTCCCTTTTGGGTCTTAATGACCCCTTCAAGATAATTTAAAGAGTTGAAAGCTCTTCTGGAAGTAGATTTCAAGATGTTTAAAAGAGTCGATTGTGTTGCTTGGGTAAGCAGGGTATCAGCGGTTGAACTATAACTAACCCGGATAATTGACCAAAAAAATTACAAACTGGTCAGTGCAATTCAGCGGGCAATGCTGTAATTAGTTTACCTTATTCCGCAGGTAATTAAACATTTTGAAAATACTTGGCTTATTCTTAAGCTTAATTTCATTTACCATGGAAACGAATTCATTAGTTTTTCATAAACACAATTTTTATAATAAAATTATAATTTTCTGTTAATAATCTTAAAGCGGGCTTAGACCGTGCTTAAAAGAAAACATGTTACGGCTCTTAAACAAGATCAAACAAAATAGCGACAATTTGCGATTTGTTAATAAAAAAAGAATCACTAAGTTTTTCTTATTTTTTTTTATTTGCACACAATAACACATTTTATTTCGTGTATGGAAGATAAACATTCAAATCTCATAGAATAATAAATTTGATAAATTTGTTAATTGCCTTTTTATTTTTTTAAATAATTGGCAGTGCAATCATACCGCCATTAACATTGTAATCAAATTTGCTCAGTCGACCGAGAAGCAGGTTTCACTTGTTTGAAATACAACAAAAAATTGCAAAACGTGTACTTAATCAATTGCCAGTACTCGTGTACATACACTTAAATATTAATCAATTACAGTTAGGACATATTGTTATATGCAATCGATTTGTAATTATTTTTTTTTAAATAATTTTTTGCGGTTTCAGTAATTTTTTTTTAAGCTCTTACGCCGGCTGTGATGTGGTGGTTAATTCCTATGAAAAGAAACATTTGTATTTAATTACGTTTTTTTTAAGCTAATAATGGTTTATAATAAAAGAAGATCTATTTATGTCAATTGTTTAGTATTAGAAAACAGCAATCTCAATTTTAAAAGATTATTTTTTTTTGTCCCAAAGTTGTCATGAGTGTGATTACAAAGATATTAATTAACTTAAAATCAAACTTGAATTGTTTGTTAATTGAATTTGTTATTCCACCAAAAAGATATGACACTATGAATTTACTCGTTTAAGTCAATAACATTTAAAAAAAGATTTTGGCATGTGAAAATTGTGTAATAAAATATCTAATGAAATTTAAAATTTAATTAAATAAATTCACCGTGTTCGGAAGATGATTTTTAAACGGAATGAGAAGCTTTAATAAATATATTTTTATATATGTAAACGGTTGAAGGAAGGAAGATTACAAACAATACATTTATTTATATTAGGGATTATGATGAATAAAAATGTTCCTGGAAATTTTTCTCTCATTCGAACTTATGGAACGTGAATGATGCTTAAAAGTTTTCCTCGGTATCGGGAATCAACTATAGCAGAGAGTTTTGCTCTTATTTCATACGATTTTTGTCGCGGAAAATTTATTCCGGGGAAATTCAAAATCGCGTGAAAAATTTCTAAGGAATAAGTTATTCCTTAGGAAATCAAATTCCTTGGGATATTTGCCGTAGATCCCATTATTTTCATATGTAAACGGTGATTTTTTAAGAGCTTGGTTTTTGAAAATTCAAAAAAACACAGAAACTTGTAAAAAGTGAATGAAATTTTTATTTGGATCGATAAATCAATTTCTGCCATTTACTTTTTAAAAATAATTTTACTTAAATGTTGCCCGAGGCTACGCTTCAGGTGGTCCATTCTGAAGGTCCAATTTTGGCAAACTTTTTCACACATTTCGGCCGGAATCTCACCAATGACGCGTTCAATGTTGGCTTCCAAGGCAGCAATCGTGTTTGGCTTGTCCCCATAGACAATAGACTTAACATAGCCCCACAAAAAATAGTCTAACGGGGTCAAATCACATGATCTTGGTGGCCAATTGACTGCGCCAAAACGTGAGATCAACTGCTCACCAAATTCGCCTCTCAATTGATGCATGGTTTCGCGTGCAGTGTGGCATGTGGCACCGTCCTGTTGGAACCACATGTCGACCGAGTTCAATTCTTGCATTTTCGGCAAAAAAAAAAATCTGTTATCATCGAACTGTACCTTTCTCCATTGACCGTAACCCTGCGGCCTTCATCGTCCTTGAAGAAGTACGGCCCAATGATGCCGCCTGCCCATAAACCGCACCAAACAGTGCATTTTTCGGGATGCATTGGTAGCTGCTGAATTACCTCTGGCTGCTCTTCACTCCAAATACGGCAATTCTGCTTATTCACGTATACATTTAGCCAAAAATGAGCGGAAAAAAAACGGACGTAGCTTGCGAAACACATTTTTCACAGAGCACGAATTTTGATAATAAATTTCAATAATTTGCAAACGTTGTTCAGGCGTAAGTCTACTCATGATGAAATGGCAAACAATACTGAATCGAAATGTTAAATTTTCGTGGAATTTGTCATGTGTGATCTGTCAAAAATATAAACGTCAAAAACCAAGTAGCAAAAAAATCACCCGTTACATTAGTACACACGCTGTTAAAAAAATATATTAATTTTATAAATGTACTAGCAATTCATGCCCGGTATTTCCTAGTTGAATTTTGTTTCACTACTTATAGTGGTTTGTCTGTCGATAACTCATTTCGTCGAGAAGGGATCAACTGAAATTTTCTTTTAATTTGCTTGAAAAAGTTCTGTACGATCATAAATTTATTGAAATCAAATAAAGCGAAATTCATTGTTTTTATCCTTTCCGTCCGAAGAGAACCGGAAACTTGACACGGCTAGTCGGTTGGAATCTGAGGTTTTCTTGGAATCAAAACATCCAATCATTTTAAATTTACTTAGCAGTAATGCAGTCAGTCTTGTTCCATTGCATAGTTTCTGTTGACTCAGGTTGTCGAAATTAAACTAAAAATTCTAAGAAAGCACTCCTGGCAAATCTAATCAATTCTGGAACGGTGAAAAATGTCAACTTTGTTGTTCTTTGACGAAATTCCATGTCAACTTTGTTGTTCCTTGACCGATTTCCGTTAAATTAAAATATTTTGTAGCTGACACAGAAAGAGAAAAAGGTTATCAAAACACGGAACGGCGAAAATTGTCAACTTTGTTGTTCTTTGACGAAATTCCATGTCAACTTCGTAGTTTTTTGACCGATTTCCATTAAATTAAAATATTTTGTAGCTGACACAGGAATCAGTAATTGAATCGATCGATTTGGGAATATATTCATGATCAGTTAGTCTTGCGATGTCAAGCGGAATTTTTTATTGCCAATGTCCAAAAATTGATTATGAAAATTATTTCTGTCTATTTATTATTTTGTACGAGGGCTTGTATATTCATTATTAACTTGAGAGTTTTCAAGTATGAATATCCACTTCAAGCAATGCTAATGTTATAAGCAAATGTTGCTCTTGGCCAGAAGAATTATAGTAATTGCAAAGTGGTCCTGGTTCCTCAGCCAATCTGTCAACGCTCTTCGAATGTCTTATCGATTCGACGATTGGTCATGACGACAAATATTTCACGGTAGTGACAGCAGTACTGCCAATACTTTCCAAATTTGATACTTTCAGTTGGATTTTCAGTTTTTTTTTTTTCATACAAAAAAAAACATTAAAGTACATTCGGTCCAGTTGTTCTCAAATGTCTCTCTTTCATAATGTTCATGGGAAATTCGATTTTGAAATACGTAGATCAAATATGATGATTAATTTGGTCGTATTAAATTTATTTTAAATTTAAAAAATTATTCACGAAAAACAACATTAAGATTTTAGTAGAGAGGTGCTAAATTGAATGATTTATGACCACCAAAAGTATTTGCACCAAAGTTATGTATTAATTTTATTAGATCAAGTCATTTTATACAGTGCACGTTAAGAGAATCATAGTGTTATATTTTTGTCCAAAATAACTTTAATAGCCTGATTTTGCTCAACTTCACTGATACGATAGACATATAACTCACAAGACGATGTTAAATTTATTTCGTGACTTCTGTCGCACAAGAACAACTTGTGACCTTCATAACATTTTTTTAAAATGTTTATTGGGTAATATAACTACTCCAATTTGCATTATTAATTATAGCTTTTTGTGTTGTTTTTTTTTTATTGGATAAGTAAAAAAAAATTACAAGTGAGTTCAGAAAGTCTTTAATTGTGCATTTGGGCTAAAAAATCTGATAATGAAAATTCACATTGATGTGGTGAGTTTTATTATGATTATTATTATTATCCATTGAATTCACAACAATTCTGACAAGGAACCACCCCAAAAACTTTTAATCCAAAATCTGAGGAAAGTCAGAAAAAATGTCAATTGGAATAAATAAATTATCCAAAGGTAAATGCTTGATACTAGCGTGGCGAAGAGAAAAATGTTCAGCTGTCAAAATTTACAAAATTTCACTTGATGGTTAAATTCTAATTTAGTTTGAAAAAATAATTTTGGTTAAGAAACAGATTTACTAGATTTTTTAAACCATTAAATCTTTTCAACCATGCAATGACGATAGAGACTTGAAAACAAAAATATTTTTAAGTTTCAAAATGTTCACAACCGATCGGGGTAAATTCCCGATCTGTGAAGTTTTGAAGTGAAAAAAAATATCACATCCGTTTTCACGCCCAATGAGATACTGTTACAATGAGTGATTTTTTTTGTAATCTACACGCGCTCAAGGGATTATGAATACCCTTTAAATGTTTCAACACAGCGCGGGAGTGAGGGTGAGGTTAAGGAAGAGAAAGAATTATAGGAAAGATGTGTGGCGCGATATTCGGAGACTGTATGTGGTTGTTGTCTCAGATTTTATCTCCAGGGATGGCGGCTGATCTAATGCGGAGAAATTTCTTATTTATCTATGTCCCTTATAATTCGCATTAATATTTTTATTCTTTGTCATATTTTATCGGTATGCTAGTTTCACTCAATCACATGTTGTTAGTTCTATGCCTAGACAGCATGTAATGAGTAAACCAGCAACTCATTGTATGACACTTATTTTTAGAATTGGTTTTTTAATGGAAAAATAAGAAGACATTGACTACGGCAGGGATCGAACCTGTGACCATGAAGTTGACAGGCGAACACACAATTCTGTCATTTCTGATTAGTTTTTCTTATTGGTAAAGGTAAATATTTCATTTCAGTTTTTAAATTTGCTTAAGAATAATGTCCGGAATAATAATTCGTTTAATTATTAACAATAGAAGATATATTCAATCGTGTCTCCGTTTTGAGTAAGATTTAATATTTTTTCCTAAGAATAATTTGAGGATATTCCGGCGTTCGCTTCGAAGTTACAACAGAGGAGCACTTTATTGAATTTTGCAAATTCCCGAAACATTCATGAATAGTTTTAATAGATGAATTGAAACCATTCCTGAAAAAACTCAACATATAAGTGCGCTTCCATGCCATGTGAAGGTGTTAAGTGCTCTGCAATTTTTACCACGGGTAGTTTCCAATGAGCTGTAGGACAAGAGTCTTTCTCAGACATTAGTGAGTCGGTGTGTTACATTTCTATTGCGTTAAATAGAATAGTACATAGATATGTGAAGTTTCATACGAGGGATTTGATAAAAAATAAATGATACAGCAACAAACTTGGTGCATACTATTTTTTTATTTTTTATTTCTGTAAGTAATTTGTCCTTCTTCACAGAACAATTGATTGCGATAAAAAAATCTTCATATGAAAAATTTTTGACATTTAAGTTCACTTTTTTACGTCTCGAGAATCGAATTGGACCTGAAAGTGTGATAAAATTTATCACTTCACAGCTCCATAAATCAAGAATTGACCCCCAGGACCATTTTCTGGTTTCACTAGCTACTTACTATGACATATCGAATAATGTGAGACTGCCTTGCTACATATTACTTTTTAATTACAGGAAATAGACAGAAATTCATATAAGAAAGGAAAAGACAGAAGTTAGGACATTTGCACCACCCTGTAGTCGAGGGAAGTCCCATAATCTTACTAAAGATGTAATCTAAAACTTACATAATATTAAATTCAAAGAAAAACCCCAGGAGTGTATATCGTCAATCTTATAGTAAAGCCTACACTCCTCAAAACAACTCTAATATGGCCTCGGAAAAAAAACCGAAAAGATAGAATTCCCTTCAAAAAAGTAATCAACTCAACACTATATTTTTCTACGAAATATTTGAGGAACAATATATCGTAATTACATTCTCATTATTATTCAAAGCTTATATACTTTGTAAATTACCTA
This sequence comes from Philhelius pedissequus, assembly GCA_910595825.1. NCBI lineage: Eukaryota > Metazoa > Arthropoda > Insecta > Diptera > Syrphidae > Philhelius > Philhelius pedissequus. The sequence goes on along the minus strand of OU343161.1, from coordinate 241,729,438 downwards.
ATAAAAGTTTTTCACAAATTTAATCAATTAAACCTGTAAAAAAATCAATCGAAGTCATACATAAAGTACATCATCAGTTCCGGTCAATTTCAATCTAATTGACCTTAATTTTTTTCTTTATTCGACAATAAATTTATTTGATTCATGTCACTTCTATTATGTGTTACCTGTTGTTTTGTCTTACATTTTTTTTATTGAATTTCAACGGAATTATTATGAACAACTAAAACTGTCAATTTTATAATAAATTCCATTTATAGTGTAGCGCTATAGAGATACACATTATTAAAAAAATATTTTAACGCCAACAATATTGATCACGAATGCATTTAAATCAATTTTTTTTGTTTCATTTGCAAACTAATCGCTCATTTGCAATAACTTTGCTTAGATTCGTTCCAGTAATTATTATTTTTACGTTTGCCATTTTTATGTTTTTTAAGATATATACGAATACATGACGTAAATAGATTGCAGGTGCTTAAGAGTGACCAGACGTTTTTTTTCGTGAAATATTATTTTATTTTTTTTTTCGTTTTTAGTGTTTTTCAGTCAACATTTTAAATTCTTATTTTTAATTATCTATTTATTAGAAATTCTTTATAATTTCTAGCTAACGAGGTAGAAAGATAATAAAACCAGTTCTTGAAATGTAAACCTTTTTTTATTTTCAGTTTTTTTATTACCGGCTCAAGGGATTTCGATTAAAATGTTTACACAGCAAGTCCTTCAAATTCTAAAAAATTAAAAACAATTTTTTTTGTGTCAAATTCAATATTTCGAAAACGGTTGGTCGATTTTTTTTTCAACAAGCTATGTTTTTAAATTTATATTATTTTATATTTAAAGTTGACTCACCATGATTAATTTTAAAAACAATTTTAAGACGTTTTTTAAATAAAAAAAAAATAAAAAACTCTACAAGTATATTTAACTGTATCTGCTAAGAATTATATGCTTACGATATGATCGTAATCCAATGCCCCCAATTTTTGTTTAGAGAGAAAAGGATGCACTGTAGTTATTTTGTAGTAAAATTTTACAAGACAACATTTTTCTGTAACAAAAAATTATTAAAAATGGTAATATTTACCATTACCATTTTAAGCTTTGCCGAAGAAAAGGTTTGATTAATATCGTTTGAGATGGTTTCTGAGAATTATTGATCAAAATTGGTTGATGCTTATATCACGTCTGTATTTAATATTGTTTTCCTGTGTAAAGAAAATAAAATTTGTCAACAAATTTGTACATAAAACATAAGAGACGACACTCTTATTTTTTGCGATATATGTACTTGAATTTGTAAAAAAACAAATCTAATTGGAGATTTTGATCAAACTGAACGGGTCGTCTAATAATCTGTCGGTTGTTCACTCTGCAGCCTAAACCACTGAAGCGATTTTCTTCAAACCAGTATTTGGTGTGGTAGTCAATTCTGTGAAACGCACAAGAACTCGGCCCTTCTTTGACATAAACTTGCGGATTTTTGTGTCCAATCCAACTGATTGATGAGAGAAGGAGAACTATCTTGCACTACGATAACAAGAAATTGTGCCTCCAATCTGTTCAAGACTTCGAAGCAACTTTAAAGTTAGACACACAAAGGGTAAAAAACAGAGAACTAAGAAATGTACTATTCAAATCTAAATCTCCAGATCGACCTGATTGCACCCAGCATGATGGAAACAGAAAGATGAATAGACATCCTCACAACATGCATTTCTGAAGCTAAGCCTCTTCATTCAAGGAGACAGATCAAGGAAAGCAGCATTGGTATGACTGGGAAGGTGAAGTAGCCAGGAAAAATTCATTTGCCTTCCTCCTCCAACTATGCAAAACAAATTTACATTAATATGGGCGCGTATCGGAATCCTGCTCTTTAAAATTCCGCTTTTCGAAAATCCCGAAAAAAAAGTCTTAAAATCCTGTCTTTTAAAATACCGTTTTTTTTAAATCATGATCTATTATAATCCCGCGTTCTAAAATCACTAATCGCTAAAATGTTACACAAAAAAACTGCAGACACTCAAACTTGACCCCATCCTAAGTCCTATGGGTCTTTCCGCACCTTGTATTGATTTCAAAAGCAGGATAATAAGAAACTGGGTTATTAAAAACGGGATTATAAGAGACGGGATTTTAAAAAGCGGGATTTTAAGAAAGCGGGATTATAAAAATTGGGATTTAAATAGCGGGATATCGAACCCAATCCTACAAATATACAAACTTACCTGCATGAATAAACTGAAACCCCATTTGGAAGAACTAGCTTACATACTCAGTAGTGCAGGGAATATTAGATTTTATGGGAAGATTGCTGAAAATCTGAATGGCGTGGCATAAAAGTTGAATTAGTTGAAAGTTGAAAATTATATACTTCACCAAACGAATACTTAGACTGCCAAATAACACCCCAAAGTACATGGTGCACCTTGAGACTGGTCTCCCACCATTACACATACGTATACACAATAATACTATACACTCTTCATACATCCGAAAAGTCATGATGAAACCTACTTATCGTCTCACAACAATAATCGCCAAGCACCTCCAAAACAGAAATACGCAGCTCTTCAATGAATGATCAGAATTAGGAAGGGATAATAATATAAGAATAATGGATGCAAATGATACAGATTTAAGAACAACAAACTTAAAAATATTAGAGAAAATTGGGATTTTCTCACGATACAACTCTCTTATGCAAAGTCAAATGAGACAAAAAAGAAATACTTATAAAATACTGCAGCCATCCTAGACGAAGAAAAATTTCATTAAAATCGCTTGAGCTGTTTGTTCGAATAAATTACCAACATTTTGGTTGATGGTTGTATTTCTGCGCGTCTTAAATTTATTTCTCATAAACTCGTACTAATTAGATGTATAAACAAATTTTATGAAATTATAGCTCATCTATACAAAATATTTTGTACACTAAATGCAGTTAAAAGCTATTTTGAATCAATAATTCAACAAGTCCGATGAAATATAATGCTAAGTCTTCTACTTGGCTAAATAATTTCAGTAGTATACATAGAATTGTATTTTAAAAAAATAAAAAAAAACACATTCTTATACAAAATATTGTTCTCGAATAAAATGTAAATCTGGTCACTCTAAACATGTAAGACCTTAAATCACGATCACACAAAAGTCTTAACTTTAACTGGCAGCATTATGGTAAAGGTACGCTATGCAGCGTTTTCCCATAAAAAAAATAGACTTATCTATTGATCAAGTGAACACCTTTTATGGAACGTGATATGTACAAACTCACTAATGCGACATTCTCGCATGCTTAAAATATATACATACAATATTAAATGCATTTTTCTATTAAAGATAAATAATAAAAAGTGTCTTATAGTGCTTTTTCATTTGCTTTGCAAATAAGTGGTGCATGCCATATACCTTTGCCTGACGCAATGACAGCCATTGCATTTGAAAATGACCTAAATAGATTCCGCGGCTCACACTGTTTTGTAATTCAATTCCGTGTGTTAGTGAGTATTTGCTTTTACCATTTTTTTTATAATCTTAATTTGAAACCAACAACCTACCTCAATGCCATTGAACTTGATCCCATTGAAGAAAAAATATATAACAATATTTTCATTTGATGTAAACTCATGCCAAAGAAAAAAAAAGGTTGCGCATACGCCATGGTGATTGGTCGCTGATTGATGGGGATTTGTAATAAATTTATTCAAAATCGACTAATTTTGGATGCAAATTTGTTTTATTAACTATTGGTTTAAGGAAATAATTGTTGATTGACACCTAATGTATAGTTAAATGATTGTTTATTCATATGGTTATAGTTTAATTATTATTTTATAGTGCCATAAAATAGGTAAGGGCGTTAATTATATAGACGTTGAATACTATTGCTGGACATGAGTTTTAATTAGTTTAGAGATTTCATTACATGACAATTAAAAGAGTGTATAAGTATTTTTAAATTGAGCGCGGTAATTTATTAGAATGTTTGTATGTTTACAGGGTGATTGAATTAGTTTTGAATGAAAAGAGCTCCCGATAATCATAAGAATAAGTAAAAAAAACTAACAAAGTACAGAAACTATAATATTTTACGCAGTTAAAAGTAGTTTTGATTTGTGAGGTATTAGCAGACCAGTGCTTGCGTTGCCTCGCATATTTGATAAGCTTTTGTTTATATCCGAAATGCATTTTTTCACATTTAACATTAATGGCCATATACAACACACAAACTATTCGAAGAAGATACAGATAATAACAGAAATAAGCATATTCAAATGCGTTTAATAGTTTTAGAGACTAGCTGGCACTTACAAAAAAAACTCGCTAGTGACTTCATTTTATACCTACTACAGGATGGCCCAAAATGTATCACTCTATAAAATTTTGAAAACATTTTTAGGAACAAAATTTGAAAGGCCAATTTAAAGTAATTATTAATAAATGTACGTATAAAATTTTAATTTAAAAAAAAATCAGTGACTCGGTTTTGAAAAATCAATTTTAAAAAAAAAAGTGTACCTATATTTATTTTTTTTAAATAAATATTTAAATTTTTTAAAAATAAATTTGTTCTTCCATAATTATCTCGAAAACGGCTGTAACGATTTTAATAAAAAAAGGTGTGTGCACTACCTTGGGTTTAATCTACATTTTGGTCTAAAATTTTGTTTAATATTTTGTTATTAACGGTACCTGTCATAAAACCATTTTTTTGATTTTCGACTTTCTCAAAAAAGGCTTGATGGATTTCGATTATTTTTTTTAGGTAGGAGCTTCTTCAAATTCTCAGCAATATTGCATACCAAAATTTACGAAAAATATTTTTATTTTATTTTTGAAAAATTCAATATTTCCAAAACGGATGATGATTTTTTTTCAAAATTATATTTTTAAGCTTATATTATATAATTTTATTTACCTAAAATTTTCATACCGTATCTTATTTAGAAAAAAAAAATAAAAGACATTTTGTATATAAACAATTTGGTGAAAAACGACTTTAAAGATATATTTATCCGTTTTTACTAAGAATCTTTTGCAAACGATGTTCTTACATGTGACCCAGTCGTGCATTTTAAAAGTCAAAATCCTTAGATCCGTTTTTATAAAAAAAAAGTTTTTAACGGATTTTTTAACATTTGTTTGGGGGACACCGTTATTTTTTTGTTTTAGGAAAATAGTTTTTTTTTTAAGTATTGAAGTGAATGTCAAAAAACTATTAAATACGAGGTTTGGAAAAAAATCGATTGAGTCGTTTTCGAATTATCGAAAAAAATTTGAACTTGAAGAAAACAAACAGTACCTACTGTTTAAAATTTAACCGTTTGCCAGAAAATCGAACACCAAAAGAATGGTTCTACTAGAGGTATCCAAATTTTTTTTCAAAAAAACAATTACCAAAAAGTACTACCTTTAACCTTAACTAATGAAATTTGATTTTTGTTTTTACAAAAATCGTTGGAGCCGTTTTTGAGAAAAATAAAATAAGATTTTTTGGCAAAAAAAAATGTATCGTAGGAACCGTTATTTTTGGTCTTAAAAATGAAAAAAAGTTTGCGCTATTACACAAAAAAAAAATCTGCCAAGTTTGAAGAAAATCCATTCAAACGGAATTGCGGGACCACTTTTTTTTTGTGTTCTCTATCATCGTAATATCAAATTTGATCAAATTCTCGAGTTCGATTTTTACGAATCCCAAAAAAAAAGGAATTGCTTTTAAATTGCCAAAATATGTAATATAAATTTGAGAAAACAAAATGGTCGTCGTAAATTGAAACCTGATTTTTACAACCAATTGGCAAATTCTACTTGCGTTCCACATAACATCCACACTTCCACGAATACATTTTTCACAAGCGACTGACCTCAAAATCATAATTATCAACGGTATTCCTCACAAAACAAAAACCCACCCGAACGAAATACCAAAATAACTCAGTTTTTTTGTGCTCAAAGTATTATGACCCTAAGTCATTTTTTATACTTTTGAATAAAATTTTCCACTGGAATATTATTTTCTCTACGTTTTTTTTTTTTATTTCCCACCTTTCAACTGTTTGATGGTTTCAGAGCACAGTCATCTGAAAACTCACACCTTATGTACCTACCTTACACATGTTGTACTGGGTTAATTTTTGTTTTTAATTAAAACAATAAGTTTGACAAACTCGATAAAGCTGAGCTAACTTGAAACAAAAAAAAATATATTTTTAGGCATCATTAAATTTTATTTGAGTCATAAGATTTTTTTGTTTATTTAAATCACGGAATAACCAATTGAATAAAATAATAATAGTCTACATTTGTTTAATGTCTGTCTGCCTTCATTATGCGCCAAATGTGTCTAAATTAAGGGTAAACATTTATCAAAATTTTATTGTCTCTGCAATCTAATTAATTCAAGCTATCAACAGCTTTTTAAATAATAGTTTACCCGATTTTTATTTATGTATGTAGACACGTTTTAAATAAACCACGCGCGCGCTCTCCAATCCGCACAATGAAGTTCATCGAATTCGCAGAGCTTATACATTCATAGATATATTTGTATGTATGTATCTAAGTGTTTGATACTTTTAGTCTGGCGATGATTTAAAGAAAAAATAATAAACAAATGCTATCGAGATTGGTATCTTAGATATTAAAGTGTGTCATTAAAATGACATCAATTACTGTTGAATTAAAAAAGTAACTATTAAAAATGAAGTTCAATTAAAATTGCACGAGTTCTTTAATGCAATATAGTCTAAGGTATGACAATAGCTTTGATTAAAATGGTTCGAGATTGTATGTAGTCTGTGGTGATACACCAATTAATTATCATACAAAAAGTTGGAATTCATTTTTAGTCCATTAATCATTATCTAGAATATTTACTAATCACTATACTTCAGCTAAAGAATATTTTTATGACGAATTGTCGTATTAGCTCCATTCTCTAAGACATCGTTATCTCGATCAGAACATCAATAGAATAGCTTAAAACTGGCGCCCAACAAGACATGGTCGAATTTTAAATCTAACAACTTAAAAACTGCATTTCATGAATTAGCGTCATGCCAGATGGTCACAGATGCATCGGAGCCTGCCATTGAGCGGGAGTTCTTAATTCACCACTTTCACTGTATTAAAACCACAATACTTATATCCGCCAAGTCTAATGCCACGGACATCGAACTTTTAGCTGAAATCTTTCAACCTGCAAGCTTAAGTAATATCCTCTATCACAACCACATAGACTGTTGTTTTTTTGCAATCAGTGGAAAGACCGAATTTTACTTTTCTAATTTATAAATTTTCTTTCGATCAATAGGAGCAAAGTAAATTCTTTCAGGTCGTTAGAGCCGTTTCCAAGAAAAAACAAGAAAATGATAAAAAAAAGTGGAAGTTAAATTGGGCGGATTTTATTAAATTAATATTTATATTTTTTTCCCATTTTGTTAAAATAAACTAGGAAAAAAAATTCTTTAAAATTGTCTGAGTAGTTTCTGAGAAACTAAGAAATTAAATAAATGGGTGTGGCAGCTAGTGAATCTTACTTAAAATATTTTTGGAAATTTTAAATAAACTATGAACATTTTATTAAAATCATTTATAAGACTAAGCTATAAAAAAGGTGGATGTGGCAGTGGTTGGACATCAAAAAATAATCCCTGAAATTTGCATGTACATCATAATTGTTTACAGTGGTTTCTGAGAAACCAAGAAATGATAAAATTGGGCGTGGCACTAGTCGGACCTTACTAATACCAATTTCTTAATTTTTTGTCGTTCATACAAATAAACTATGAACATTTATTTAAAAATTGAGTCGTATTATTCGAAAAATTATACAATAAAAAAAAGTGGGTGTTAGTGGGCGGGTCTCACTGAAACTAATTTTTGAATTTTTTTCTTGCTCATAAAAACAAACCTAAATTTTCTTTCTAATCGATAGAGTTGTTTCTGAGAAACAAAGAAGTGATAAAAGTAGGCGTGGTGGTGGGCGATTTTACTAAAATATTTTTTTTTTAATTTCTCTCTTTGCACAAAAGAACAAACTGTGAAAATGTTATCAAAATCATTTGAGTATAATCCAGGAAATAGAGTCATTTCCAAGAAAACATAAAATAAAATAGTGGGAGTGGCAGAGGGTGGATTAAAATAAATCTATTTTTTTATTTTTTTTCGCCCATAGCAGCAAACTGTGAAAATTTCATCATCAACTTAATTGGAAGGGGTAAGCCCTTGGAGAATATACTTTTTAGATAATCAGGATGTCGTGTCGGTAGTACCACTAAAGAGAATCCTGAAATTCACTCTGAATTTAGGTTGTGTCACAGTGATGGACTTATTGGAATACATGGTCCAATGGCGACTTCGTTAACGCCTGCTCTGCACACGTAGATCCAGAAAGGTTCTGCATACTTAAAACAGTTTGGAAGGCTATTTCGGAAATATATATTTAAATGCCCGATGTACCCTTATAACACTCCATATTGTTAGTTAGTCAACGTTTTTGTTTACCCTGAATTGTTTTTTTTTTTTATGAAGCACTGCAGCTCGAAAAGCTCCATTTAAGGTAAATAGAACATGCTATATATAAACTTAAAGTTATTACTAATTATCTTTTTTAGACTAAAATTTTTAACAAAGAAAAAAAAACAAAACTTCTTATAAAATTAACTTTAAATTAAAAATTAAATGGCGATAAATATAAAATTAATAGAATGTATTGTAACACCTTTGAATTGTTTCAAGATGACAAAGAAATTAATTTTATATGATCCACTCCATTAATTTTTTATTAATATTGGTCTATTGTTCTTATACGCTAACTAGGTAATTAGATATTTTAATCAAGGTCTCGAATTTGAAAGTTCGAAAAATATTCTAATTAAAAAAAAACTAAAATCCAAATATGATGTAAAAAGTTGAGAGATTAGAATATTTTTAGATTTATTCTTATTATGGATTAGACGAAACTCATCAGTTTGTCAGTTTTAAAACAAATTTTACAATATTTTCACGCGATAGTAAATTAAGAGCCATATTTATCAGTAGATAAACTGTAACGAAACTTGTAATTGACCCAAGTAAGGACATTGGACACTGGACGAAAATCCCCAAAAAATTCCAGGAAAATTGAAAATCAGGGATCATCCTCTTTTTATGGCATATCTCGAGAATGTTTACTTTGATGTTCCCGATTTAGGACTTGATAAATTCGTACTGGCTCAAGAAAGGTCATAGGATAAATCTGTTCACGATTTAGAGCTTTTGGACACTTGATGAAAATGATAAACGACGTTTCGGTGGTGCAATGATTCTACTGTCAGGCGATTTTCGCCAAACTCTGCCTGTCATTCCAAAATAAACTCCGGCAGATGAATTGAACAATTGCCTGAAATAATCGGCCTTATGGCAGTACGTGAAGAAATTGCAATTGAAAACAAATATCGGAGTCGCTTTACGAAATGACAAGTTCGCTGCAGAGTTCGACAAGCAATTATTGGCGATCGGCAATGGCGTGATACCAGTGGACTTAGTCACCGGCCTGATTGAATTTCCGCCGAATTTTTGCCAATATACAACAACGCCGGAAGAGCTCATCACAAATGTTTTCCCGAATATTGTTCAAAATTATGTTAACCATGATGAGTTCATGAGTGATTTTAGCTGCGAAAAACAAGGATGTCGATCATTTGAATTTTGTCATTCAAAATCAAATCGCCGCGTCGGTGAGTTACATTTATCACTTTACAAATCCGTGGAATCCGTGATGCATGAAAACGAAGCCACCAACTATCATTTGTAATTTTATAATGTTAATTATAAGTTTGGAACGCCCTTGATTCAAGCCACGATTTTGCGGGGAAAATTCAAAGGCGAAGATGTTCTCATTCCGCGGATTCCGCTTATTCCGAAAGATTTTCCAATCGTGTTTAAGCGTCTTAAATTTCGATTGCGTATCGATTTTGCTATGACAATCAATAAGTCGCAGGGACAATCGCTGGATGTTTGTGGCATCAATCTCGAGTTCCCATGTTTCTCACATGGTAAATTATGTGTGGCATGCTCTAGTATCGGCAAACCTACCGCTTCATACGTGTACGTACCCGAAAATAAAACTAAAAATATTGTGTACCATATAAAGCACTTCAGTAAAAAAGCGTAAGGCTGCCGAAACACCAACCATTTTGATTTGATTGAAAAATATAGACATTAATAATTTAGTTATTTTTATTGTATTTAGTAAACCTTTAGAATAACGAATTTTAATTGGCAGCAGTACATGAAACAGCATTGTGCATCCTCGGAATTATTATTTTTTGACACCAATTAATTTGGACAGAGCGAAGTTCGCCAGGTCAGCTAGTTTAAAACACCATCCACCGACGATAACCACAGTTGAATTTTAAATATGCTGCCGGAATAACATTCTTGTTCGATACGATTCACCGTCATTATAGACATATGACGTCACGGAAAAATCAACTTTGGTTAAGATTTTCGTGCATCATCTTATGGTTCACACTTGGTTCTTACTAAAAACATTATATGAGACCTGCTATGACGAATGAAAATCATGACCTCTTCGACCATACTTAAAGTCTTTTGCTGATATTAATTCTGATTTTATTATACAGTGTGAATCTGACTATAGACGAGGTTATATGGCGGTGCAAGTTAGGTAATTGCCACCAGGGTATTCGGTACCTGTTGATCGGCCTGTTGTGTCGGGTGCCATCTAGTCCTATTACCTGCTGATCTACCAGAGCTTCGGCCTGACATGTGGAGTGCCACCAGGGCCCTAGTACATGCTGATCTACCAGAATTTCGTTCTGCTGTGTCGAGTGGCAACAGTGGTCTAGTACCTGCTGATATACCAGAGCTTCGGCCTGCCGTGTCGAGGGCCTCCAGGGCCCTAGTACATACTGATCTACCAGAGTTTCGTTCTGCTGTGTCGACTGCCCCAGAGGTCTAGTACCTGGTGATATACCAGTGCTTCGGCCTGCTGTGTCGAGTGCCACTAGGGCCATAGTATATGCTGATCTACCATTCGTTCTGCTGTGTCGAGTGCCACCAGTGGTCTAGTACCCGTTCATCTACCAGAGCTTCGGCCTGCTGTGTCCAGTGCTAGAGTTTCTACCAGAGTTTCGTTCTGCTATGTCGAGTGCCACCAGAAGTCCAGTACCTGTTGATATACCAGTGCTTCGGCGTGCTTTGTAGTGTGCCACTAAGTGCCTAGTATCTGGTGATATATCATAGTGTCGGCCTGCTGTGTCGAGTGCCTAGTGTCTGCTGATCCGTTAGAGTCCAAACTGTAGCAAAAAACCAAATCACAATACCGAATATAAGGTCAAAAGTGACAAGTTTTAACTAATCCATAGTGTATGTTTTCTTAGTTACACTAAAGACTTAACAGTTCATAAAAAAAACACCATCATACAGCTCAGTAGAATGAAATAGATGGAATTATATCTTTGGAAGGTTTTAAACCCATGACATTGAATATTGAAAAACTGCCGTACTATCTGTAAGATTTTTTAAATATTACTTCTCTCTTTCCGGAATGACGCTAAAACGTGTCTAAAGGCATATAACTGGTGCCGTGAAATAAGGAAATAAGGTAGATAGCAATAAGGTCGAATCGATTTTATTTCACAAAAAAATTGAAATAGAATTTGTTTTTGTTTTAGTCAACTCTATTTTCTACAAAAATGGTAGTAATGTCGATCAGTAATCTCGCCTTATTTCCAGTCAGTGCACAAGGAAATATTTTTCGATGTTATTTCCATTTCGTTCGAAAAAAGACAATTCTACATCATTACCAATGAAATCCATATTTAAAATTCATGTATGAAAACCTCGGTGCTCCTTATACCACCCAATTTCGTAATTATTACCATTTGGGTAAAAGATATTTCGGTTTTATTTCCATATCCTTCTATGCTATTACCAATTATAAATTTACCACTTAAACACGTTTTGCAAAAATTTCAGTCTCCTACTTTTTCATTCGACATTATTTCCTTCGGTTTAGGAAATAATTCAGAAAATATAAAATCGGTCTTTTTTCCACCTCGATGGAAATAAAGTCGATCGACCTTATTGCCATTTACCTTATTTCACGGCACCAATATAACTTAGCAATGCGACATTCCAGTGGATTTTCCTGGAAAAAAACATCAGGTATTCAACCGACAAAGCAAGAAAAATATTTTCGTCTATACGAGTAATGATCGTGTTTCATCGTCATAACATCTTCATATATCATACACTTCAATATATTCATAAATTGTTGTTTTGAACCTCCTTAAAGTATCGTTCCGACCCCTATAGTGTTCACGGGTTATTTTCTTAAATTGACAAATTCATAAGAAATAACATCTCATTATAACTTCATATTAAAAAGGATGAGCAAATCAACAAGAACCCAATGGAAAATCAAATGAGTAACGAAAACTGCATTTTTCTACATTACATAAATCTACCTGTTTTAAGACAAAAACAAATTGTAGCTTCTCAACAAGTATTGCACAAATTGCATTTGCATAAATATGTACATATGAATCAGAACAAGATTTTTGTTCTCTCGACAAATTATTTTAGTTTTTGCATAAGAAAATGTAACCACACCTTAGAATATGTACTACTTAACAAGTTTTTTTTCCTTGTAATTGACTTTAAAGGTAAGTATAGCGAAATCACTAAAAAAAAATTAGTAACGAAAGATACATTTCGGATATGTCCCAGTGCTATACTTTAAATTGGAGAAGATCTAGATCTAGATTAGAAGGGAAATCCCTGTGATCATTTAGTAGAGTTTTTGTCCTTTTTAAAGGAGATTTTTGTCTGTTATAAAAATTGATTCAAGGAAATATTTAAAAAATTGGTCTAAAGTGGGATACTCGGTCGCTAATAAATGTACTTAATTACGCTAGGTGCTGATAAGCTTTGGAAAAATTAATAAGTCATCAATTCACAATCTTTCAAGGATTTCACTGTGAAAATGAAATTATCTTAAAAATATAGACGAATTTAGAAGGAAACAGATGTGTTACTGTATTTTTGTTTATGAAATTTGTGATATCAATTATAAATTTATTTTAAAAGTATTTTTTGTACAAAAGTCTGGTGTATAAACGGTTTTCAATTAACTGTGACACCTATAATACAGAACAGACCTAATGGACCCTAGAGAGGTAACCGTCGTAGTGGACAATTCTCCGAAATCGGACGAATCGGAGAATATTTGCTTCGAGGTAATCTTCCTACAGATGTGCGGAACATTTCTCCGACAAATCGGAAAATGTTCCGCTCCGCAGGTTACCTCGATAGGGCAGAATATGTAGCCTAAGGCCGGGTTAAGCACTAATGTGACAGTTTATGTAGAGGAAAAACAAGTCCATAAGCGTTTTAAGTTGAACATACATTTTTACGATTCGTTTCAGATAACTGGCCTAAGTCTATTCAAACTAGAAATTCATCAAATCACACACTTTTTTTTTGGCAAGCAGTAGTTTGCATTGTATCTTTCTTTATTATTCAAAGCATAAGTATAAGCAAAAATAGGCGTACTAGCGCTACAAATTTCTATCTATTAAAACAAACAATATATAGGGTCTTCCAACAAAAGGTTTTGTAAAGTTACAAATTTGCGATTTTCAATTGACTATATCATTTCATGATTCGCCACGATTATCCAACTGCCGCTTTAGACGTTTTTATTTGAATTTAAATGCAACTGCTAATTAGTGCATGTGCTAAGCATATACATCAACTCTTACACTTTAATAAGCGAAGACATCAACCCAACATGTAGGCACCGAATGATAATGTATTTTTGTTATCCAGGATGCAGTACATACTATTTCTTACCCACAAGATTTATAAAGGAGGGTTGGGCTCGATATCCCGCTTTTTATAATCCCTTTTCTTAAAATCACGCATTTTTAAAACCCCGCTTTTTAAAATCCCGTCTCTTATAATCCCATTTCTTTTTATCCTGCTTTTAGAATCAAGAAAAGGCGCCAAGAGGACCCTGCAACCCAGGGGGGTTAGCTGAACATAGGATTTGGGGTGGGGTCGAGGTTGGTTGAATGAAAAAGTTTTTGTGTAACATTTATCAAAATACAAAATGATCTTGGCGGTATTAAATCATATAAGCCGGGCTTTTAAAAAGCGGGATTACAACAGATCATGATTTTGAATAAGCGCGATTTTAAAAAAAGGGTATTTTAGAAGGCGGGATTTTAAAACATTTTTTCGGGATTTTTGAGAAAAAAACGGGATTTTAAAAAGCGATACGCTTATAAATGATTGTAAGAAAATTAAATGGATTCGGTCTTCTGTCTTCAACTTTTGAAGGTAATGAATTAGAAGAACCAAAGTACACACTACTGAGTACGTAGTTCACTAGATATAGGAGTTTCCCATTTTTTATTTTTTGCTGTGAACTGTTATCAATTCCATAGTAATTTTTCCTTACTTCGGCAAGTCTCGAGGGCTAAAAATGCAACACGATTTCATTTTTAATTGTGTGCCATTTTCTCACTTGTTATTTCTATCATACACTTTCATAAAGTTTTGAAATAGTTAAACTTTACTATAAAAATGTCCCGCAAGTCACACAAGTCGTGATACGATGACTGTATGTCGTGACGAGTGATTTCTAGAAATGCTGAATTCAGTACCGAAGCCCCCTAGAGCAGATAATTTTTTACTTGATTCACCATAATGATTATTTATGTACTTAACGAAACGACCAAGAGTTTTCTGTGATTCCCAAAATAGGGCAACAATTATGGGAAACTTTTTAAAATAAAATTTGCATTTTTTGTTGAAAGACCCTATAATTGGACTCATGTTGGGCGGAAAGGAAAAAAGGTGCTACCTCCTATACTTATTTCTTGAAATTTATTTTAGTAAGTGACCAAATAGATAGAGTTCTTAGTAAAGGCTAAAAAAAACAGTTTTTTTTTTAATAATTTTGCACGCGCTAAAGGGATTATGAATACCCTTTATATGTTTTTTAACACACCGCGGGCATCCGGTGAAAGAAGAGAGAGAAGGATAGGAAAGATGTGTGGCGCGATGTTCTGAGACTAGAGCTGGTTGTTGTCTCAGATTTATCTCCAGGTATGGCGGCTGAACTAATTCGGAGAAAATTACCGTCTTATTTATTTATGTCTATAATAATTCGCATTATTTTATTTGTTTCGTCGTCAAATTTATGAGTATTCTAGCTTACTCAATCACATGTTGTTAGTGTTATGCCTGAACAACTTGTAATGAGTAAACCAGCAACTCATTTTATGACCATTTTGAGAATTGGGTTTTAATGGAATATAAGAAGACATAGACAACGGTATGAAGGGTTGGGGTTCGTCTTAGAAAAAAAAATACATTAATTTTTTTTTGAGACCCTAAGAAAAAATAAAAGGCAAAATTCAGCGTATTTGTGGTGTATCCTGAGGAGGAGGTGTTTAGTGTTTATTTTCACTATATTAACAGAAAATATTTCAGAACTCTTTAAGGTAACTCTAATTTCATTTCCTCCTTTTTCAACGATTAACAATATTTCCAAAAATCTGAGCATCTTTTAGCGACCAAAGTGAACATCTTCACTTTATTAATAAAATTGTTGTTTTTCAATGAATATAACACACCAACTCTGGACTCTGTGAAACCATTAGATGCACGCCTACCTAAATATCTACAGTAGCGACATACATATATATATATATATATATGAGAATACTGATGTTATAGAGTAGGTAAATGAAACTCGATTAACCACTTGACTTTTCTCAAAGGTTTCAATTTACACCCGATTGACAACATCTCTCTCTCTCACAAAAAAACAACAATATTCAATGCACAAAACCAAGAACAAGTTTAATAAAAATAGTAAAAAAAAAAATATCTGCATTTCCATATTTTATAATTTAGAAACGAAATTTAAAGAACAAAGAATATTTCTTGATTTAAATTTACAACCAAAAGATTTGTTTTTTTCAAATCTATCGATTAGGTATATAATTTAATATTTTAAAAATTAGGCCAACTTACTTGAAATACAAATGAAAAGATATGAAAAGTGCAAACCAATTGAAATATTGACAAAATAAACGTCCACGTTGCCTGCCACCAGCCAAAATCTCCGAATAAGTATGCAATTTTATCAAATTTCAAATCTGCATTTTCGAAATCCTCATTGTCATCGATGTTCGTTGCGTGATATCGATGTTTTCCCATAATTTATTATTTTGTTAATAATTTGATTTGAGTTTAGATTTTGGCAATAATTTTTCACTTCAGACGCGCACTTCTACTCGCAACACGATTCACTTACAAACTGAACTTTTAAATACCAATCCCCCCCTGGTATAGATGGCATTTAAGGAATGGCTGCTCTTATACGATCGGTAGTTACGGGTTTTACACCTAGCTGGTATAGTCGAGTTTCCGGAAACTATTAATTTTAACATTTTCAACTTCACGACTATAATTTACTTAGTTAGTGCAATATGCGACATTGAGACTCGAAAGATAGTCCCCGAGAGAGAGAGAGAGAGATCGGCACCTTCCAAGAGTAATTAGCAATATCCATGATTAAAGGTAATTCAAGTCCAAGTTGCGCACAACAACAACTGTGGCCGCCAGCCGCATCACAGAAAAACCACTACCATTAGGTGCACTTCTCAGTTAGTGTATAATGTGTCAACAAAACCATGTCAATACGTCAACTAGAATGACATCCAGACTGACAAATAACCAATCACTTGTAAATGGGATTTTTTTGTCTTTGTTTTTTTTTTTAAAAAGCGCGCCAAAGTGCATCTTGATGAGTTTTAGGGGAATTAATGGGGGGCTCAAATATATGTCCAACATTCAATCAATTAAAAGGGGCGGCATTTGATAAAGATTTCTGGTTTGGCTTTTAATATCAATTTGCAACATCTCAAGTTGAAGCAAAGCTGCTATGGATGAGTAGGCTTTGACGGCTTTGAAGTTTGAAGTATCTACCAAACGTTGTGTACAAAATACGATTTAATTTGTGCAAATAATTTGAAGTCACTTAAACCGGCCTTAATGCTCTGACGATGACAGGTTCGTCATTTAGACATTCAGTCATTATAATTATACCAGCTCAAGAGGTTGGCTTGCGATGAAAGTAGTCAATCGTGTTCAATAATAATCAATAGAGTACACTTAACCATCAACTTACATACATAAATGTAACTTAGATAAAAATTAATTGTGATATATAAATATTTATTTTTATTATGCGAAACAAATGATTTAATTTGCTTACAAATATGAGTACGAAACTCGGGTAATTGATTTATCTTTACTTTGGTGGGTAAAAAACTACATAAAATATGGAAGCTCTAAGTAGTAAACTTATAGAATTTTAAAGGTAATTTTAACGCCGGCTGTTGGGTTTTATGTGATTTACTGTATTTCTATGAGTCAGTGTTATCGTTGGTGACAGGCGCGTATCTCGGAGGGTGATCTTAGTGATCTCACATGTTTGTAATCAAATTTGAGGCAGCGTATTTGTAAATACCAGTTGGTCAGAGAATGGCTAGTTTTGGCATCACTGGCAAACTTATCATCTATTTATGCCGAAAGTCATCCCCCGCCTTATATATTTTTTTAGAGATAATTTCTAAAATAAGCGACTTTAGCTTTTTTCAACAATTTACAGATTTTTAACTTCTTCTGCAATGCTATAAATTGTGACGTCAATTATGTGATTGTACTACAATTTTCAGTTCAATAAATATTAATCTGGAAATCCGCCCTATAATAAATAAAAATTTCCCCCTTCACAGGCCTGGTTGAAACTTACTTATATATCAATTTTTTTATTATTTTCAAAAAAAAAGAAGGTGCATTTGTTACAAAGAAAAAAGTGTAACTATAAAGTTAAGAAAGTCATCAAAATTCCCAGATTATTATTTTATACTATAAAAATCTTAAATCTAAATTATTTCACTATAGTCAAGCGAGTCAAGTTGTATAAGACAGTAAAAGGTAGTTTGTCCATCGAATAGTAGTTTTTTTTTTTTTTTTTGTTAAATCTCTATATGGCAGCAGCTTTTTTCGCATGACATATTTTTCATTGAATGTATATGTTCCATAAAAGTTTTTTGCATGATATTATTTTCTCATTATATTTTCTTCTTCGAGTGATAATTTTATCTTATGATATTTTCCACACGTGATATAATTCTCGCATTATATTTTTTTTGGATTGACATAATTTTCTTGCATGATATATTAGCATGGTATTATTCTCACGTGACGAATTTCTCGTATTATAATATTTTTTCCTCTGATAACTTTTTCACATGATATCTTGCTCTGCTTATTTATTGTTGGATATAATTCTTCTAAGCACTTATGCTCCAATATACATATATATGTATATTTTAGCAAGATATGTTTTTTCATAATATTTTTCTGCCTTAAAATATATCTCGAATTATATTTATATTACATGATAACTTTTTTTTCGCATGACATATTTTTATCCTTGATATATTGGTTGCATGATATTATTACCACATGGCACTTTTTGTATAATATTTATTTTGCATGATATTCTTATCACAAAATATTTTATTATCTCGTGATATATTATTTTCGCGTGATATTCTTTTTTACATGATAATTTTCTTACTCGATATATTTCTCGCATTATATGTTTTTCGTGTAATCACTTTTTGCGCATTATACTCAACTTTATCACATGATATATGTAAAGGGTTATTCATTTTTCGGTTTCAAAAGTATTGGGCTGGAATTCGACATCTGTCTAATTAAGTTGTTAAACCAATTTTTTTTCAGTTGAAAGTCTGACATTTACGATAATGGATCGCTTAACTATCGCACAACGCATAAAAATTGTTGAAACCTACTACAAAAATGGTGATTCTGTCACAACCACATATCGTGCTTTAAGAGTAGATTATGGCTTACACAATCGTCCAACTACGCAAGCAATTGGAAAAATTGTAAAGAAATTTGAAGAGACTGGATTGGTTACAGATATTGTAAGGCCTGTGCATCATCGTTTCGCTCGTACCACTGAAAATATCGCTGATGTAAGTGAAAGTGTTGCCGAAAACCGGAATGTGTCGATTCCTCGTCGTTCTCAGGAATTAGGACTGTCTTACGGCACATTATGGCGTATTTTGCATTTGGATCTACACTTGCATCCATATAAAGTCCAGCTCACACAACAAATGAAGCCAGCTGACCATTCACAACTTCGTAGATACGTCGAATGGGTGCTTGCACAACAGACGGTGGACGGCGATTTTTCGAACAAAATTTTTTTCAGCAACGAAGCACATTTCTCACTCGGTGGGTATGTTAATAAACAAAATTGTCGTATTTGGGGTTCTGAGAATCCTCAAGCAATTGAAGAGGTGTTATTACATTCACAAAAAGTCACTGGTTGGGGAACTCTTTCGTCCGTAGGTGTGATTGGACCTAAATTCTTCGAAAACGACGATGGAACGTCCGTCACCGTCAATTCAGAGCGTTATACTCATATGATAACTGACTTTTTTTTCGCCTGCTATTGAAGAATACGACTTGGAGAATATGTGGTTTCAACAAGACGGTGCCACATGCCACACAAATCGAGCGAATAGGGCTTTATTGCAAGAGACATTTCCTGGCCGCGTAATTTCTCGTCGTGGCGATATCAACTAGCCACCAAGATTATGCGATTTAACACCGCTCGACTTTTTTTTGTGGAGCTACGCAGAGGACCGTGAAAACCAACATTCGTCAAGTTATGGCATACCGCCCAATATGTGTCAAAAAGTGGTCGAAAATTACCTCAAAAGAATCGATGCTTGCAACAATTTGCGTGTTGGTCATTTAAATGATATAGTGTTTCACACATAATGTCAACGTTCAAACTTTATAATAAAAAAGAAATATCGTGAAAAAAGTATTTTATATGTGTTTTATTTACGTTTACTTTTGAAACCACAAAATGGATAACCCTTTACATATATTATGTTTAACTCATATTATAATTATTTTGCGTGATAACATTTTTCGCATGACATATATTTATCCTTGGGTTATTCGATGCATGATATTTGTCTCGTATTTTTTTACATGATATTAATATTGCATGATATTCTTGTCACATAATAATTGTCTCTCGTTATATATCCCGCAATGAATTTCGCATGTTAATTTGTTCGCATTATATTTTTTCTCGTGCGATAATTAATTTGTTCCGCATGATATATTTTTCCACTGATATATTACTTGCATTATATTTGTTCCACATTGTATTTTTCGCATGATATTTTACTTACATGATATTTTACTCCACATGGTATTTTCTCAATGATATTTGTTTCGCAAATCATTTTAATATAATGATAAAAATCTTTGGAATTTTAGATTTCATTAAAACCTCGACATGATTTTTTACGCGCGAAAGCAATGATTGCCCTGATTATAAAACAAGCGAGAGAGATATCTTAATATGTACATATTTACATTCATGTGTAGTTTTGAACAATTGCTTTTTAGTTAATAGGAAAACAAAAGAATGAAAAGTGAAGTTGTTTAATTTCTTAGTCTAATTTTTTATTGATCTCGTCTTTCCACTTTTTTTAAATTATTTTGTCTTTCGAAATTTAATCGATCATGTAGCCTAAATAATCTTGTGGTAAGCAATCATTATTATGATTATAAATAAATTACCGCACATATCCGACGAAAAAAAAACGAAACATACAAGAAAAGCTCTAGACTCTAGAGTAAGGTCGTGTTAATACCTTCAAACTTCAATCAAGCAATATGGACCCCAATTAAGTCTTTATTTTGACAGGTTATCAAAATTGATAATAAGTTGGACCTTGTTCATTTGTATTATTATTATTATTATTATTATTACCCATTGATCAAGGTGAACTTGCTAACAACTTTCTTCTACGACAGATAAATCATATGAGTGAATCTAAGTCTAGATCGAGGACACGCTAAATTTTGTTACCGCTTTTATTTTTCATCAATAATTTTTATTTTTATTTTATTATTTATCCCACCTATACTTATAGTTTAATCGTAAAACTTAATATGTGACAATTATTCAAGAATAACAATTTTTTAAAGGAGGTTTTGCATGAGGAAACAAGAAAGAAGCCGAAACTGACTGAACAACAAAATAAATTTGCGTGGGTTAGTATAAAAGCTATACTTAGTCAATTCAAAGAAATTAATAAACAAAATTAAACTTGCTGCATTGGGATGTGAAGCTGATGAAGTCGTCTTCGATTGAACGATTTCTGGGACATTGGCCTTTGATGAGATCGGTGCGGTGTGCCAATTTCGCTTCTCAGCTGACAAATAAATACTAACATACTAAGTTTAGCAGAAGTGGAAAGATTGAGATAACTATAGGTCGGGTCGGTGTGGCTACCGTGAAACAGCTATAACTCCAGCCAAAACTGGACTTGCAAGATTTTACTCTCAGGGAGTCGAAAAAAAATATTATTTTGCGAAAATTTTGAGTATCTACAATTAAGCTTTTTTTTCAATATTCATTCATTTTAAATGAACAATAATAATTATTTTATTATTGACAAGCTTGTTATCATGTGCTTAAAGCGTTTCTTTAAAAATTATATTAACTAACTGGTGATTTGATAAAATTATCACAAAATAGAATGATAATAGGTTATCATTATCTAATCACAGTCATCGTCATAACAGTGTTTATTTTAAAATTAAAAGAAAAAAAATATCGTGTGTGCTTGAGAATGAGCGTGTCGGATTTAGACGACTGACAAATTGACTACATTGATTACGTACTCGTATTATTTCAAGACTTGCTCTTATGTTCGATCACATCGTATATGCAAAACTATTTTTTATATACAAAATGTTTTAAATTTTTTTCTAACAAAACTTTTGTATGACAATTTTAAATATTTTATTAATATAAACTTAAAAACAAAATTTAAAAAAAAATCAACCACCCGTTTTCGAAATATTGAATTTTCAAAAAAAAATATTTTTTTTTTCAAAAATCCAAAAAAATATTTTTCGAAAATTTTGGTATGCAGTATTATTTATAATTTGAAGAATCTCTTACATAAAAAATTTGATGGAAATCCGTCGAGCCGCTTATGAGAAAGTTTAAAATTCAAAAAATGTTATATGATAATTAGCAAAATATTAAAAAAAATGTTTGATCAAAATGTAGACTATACCTAAAATAGTGCAGACACTTATTTTTATTAAAATCGTTGGAGATGTTTTTGAGATAGTTAAGATGGTAGAAAAAATTGTATGGCAGAAATACGATTCAAAAATCTATTTTAGACAATTACCTAAAACGCTTTAATACCAAGTTTGAATAAAATTGCTTCAGCCTTTTAGACTGTAGGTCGTTGTACAGGCACACAGATAGACACACAGACGGAATTGCGGGACCAACTTTTTTGGTGTTCATTATCATCGTGATTCCAAGTTTGATTAAAATCTCGAGTTTGGTGCCTTGCAAATGCAAGTTTGGAAGACATGATTGCCAGAGTAAGTCTCCACTACTTCATTGTGATCAAATTCTTTAATTTTTTGGGATTTGGTTTTCATTATTTTTATGAAATATTTCATCATCAGGATCCAATGGCGTATATTTGAATTATATTTTTATATATTATATAGTGCGCGTAGGAAAGAAGTTTGGACTGCCCTTTAAATGCACAAGCACAGTACGATCGTTGAAGAAATTGACAAAAACTACCATTGTAAGTTTCACATCCGACGAATAAGGAGGCGAATCTGAAAACAAATATGAAAATCTTTGGGTACTGCCGTCAGCAAAACAATTAATGGGATTAGAATTTTCAGACAAGAGATCATTGATGAATATGAAAAATAGAATCGGAGACAGAACTAAGCCCTGGGGTACACCAGCCTTTATTTTATGAATATCAGACTTGAAATTGTCGAATACAACTTGTGTTAAGCAGTCCGAAAAATATAATTGGAATAATCCAACACGAAGAAGAGATCCATCGATAAGAGAGCTTGATGCCAAATTCTATCAAACAAAAATGTAAAAATTGGTGCACTCTTCGGTGAGATGTACTATCAGATCATCAATATGGACCTCTTACTGCAAGAGCAACACTGCGTGTCATTAAGGCGCTCATGATTCTGCACATATTACATAATTTCAGTCTTAAAAATTTAATTTTAATGAAATATGACCAGTGGCGGACTGGGGATCAAAGGGCCCCGGGACTTTGAGGTAATGGGCCCAAATTAAAATTGTTTTATTATCTGAGTGGATACCCGTTGTCAGTTGGTGCCGACAACACTCCGATAGGTGCGCCTAATTGTTTTATATTTTACGTTGGAGCCCTTAGATGTAACCTCGTGAAACCAACACATTTCACGTGTCCAGTTTTATTTCACGTTTGAATAACTGAAAATGTTGCAGCCCAGTACTTATAAAAAAACAACAAATATATAAATATTAGCAACTGTTTTTACTTTTATTATCTGCGGGGCCCTTGTAGAGGTGCTTAGGTCATATAGAGAATCACATTGGGCCCTCATAACTTAAGCTTTCCGATTTCGCCCCCTAGAGACGTCATTGGGTCCCCAAAAATTGCTATTTACCAGAGATGTGTCTTAGTTTGGAGAAGAATTAACTTATTAATTAGATTTCTTTTGAACACTCTTGGGCAGTTACTCAAAGTTATTTATTGTCCACTTAGCCAAAATGTCCAAAAGTTGTCTTCATAATATATTCACTGACATACTCGCAATCACGAATTAATTAATGAATTCGATTAACAGTTTGGAATTTGACAGTCTTCTAAAGTAAGAATGTCTGCAAAGTGTAGTGCCAAAAGATGCTGCGAAACAAACAATCCCATCCAAGACTTCTTGTTAATTTAAAAACAGGCTCCTCAACCTCTCAACGTGCTATCCACGGTACTCGTATATGCACCTGCTGGAGCTTTGCTACTCTAAGCATACTGACAGAGAAAAGCTTTGCATCTTCTACGTTGCTGCAGGAATGCTGTACAACAGAGATTGAATCAAACAGAAGACTATGCAAACCAGAATTTTCATTAAATGTTAAGGCCGCTATTTATAACTGTTATACTAATATGAGCTTCTTCCATAATCTTATTTTCCTCATCCAACAACAGTGTCTTGTCCTATTCTAAACTGATAAATCCAAACTCACTTCAAGCTTGCAAATTTAATTAAATTAACAAGCTTTTGCTTAAAAATGCAAGCTTTTTTATTTTTTTAGTGGACCCTGTAAACAAAAGCGGATTTGTCCCTTGTTAGTGAAAAAACTTAGGAGCTACCTACGTATTACATTTTTTGTGTTTAAAATTTATGTTCTTGTGATTATTTTTCTTAATGGCTTAGAACCTGATTTTATTCAAAGTTCTTTAGACAAAAAAATATGAATGTATATTTAAACACTAAAAACAACGTCATTCTGAACAAGACTGCTTTTTTTTCTGAATCAGATCCTCATTTTTAATTGATGTTATCTCAAGCGTTTTAAATCGTTAAATACAATTTTAAACTTTCCTGGTATAATAAAGCAATATTTTTTTTTTGGACGTTTATTTAGGTTGGTTAAATTTATTTTATAATATTTTTAATTAATCTTAATATTCAAGTAATAATTTTAATATTATCAAATACGAGTAAGCAAGACAAATGTTGTTATCTTATTTATCTGATCGACATGACAGACAATTCTTCCTTATTTTAGTTTGAAGATGTATTTAAAGAAGATTTGCTGATAGGAGCTTATGTCTTTAGAAGTTCGTTGCCATTTGTGTATAATGTTCTTAAAACAAGGAAAAAATGCATATACAAATCCATGCAGTTAAGATAAATGAAAGTGGCTCGTGAGTAAACGTTTATCAGCAAGAATTTATTTGTTTGTCAATCGAATTCAAGTAAATTAGATAACCAAATAAAATCAAAGTCTCAGTAGAACGAATTAGAGATTTAATCGGGCAATAAGTAGTGTAAGTAGTAGAAACGCTTAATATATTTTTAGTCTTTTTACTTGCGATAGATAGGGGCAGTTGTATAGGGCAAGTTTTGCATTTGGAAACGAAATCTTACTCGAGATTTAAATCAAAGTTGACATTACGATGATAGAGAACACCAAAAAAGTGGGTCTGTCTGTCTGTCTGCCTAAACGACTGAACCGAATTTTTTCAAACTTGGTGCTTAGGGCTTATAGGTGATTGTCTAAAATATATTTTTGAATCGCTGATTTAGACCACAAAAAACGTTACTCGCCATACAAATTTTTCAAACATCTTAATTATCTCGAAAACGGCTCTAACAATTTTTATAAAAAAAAGTATGTGTACTAATTAGGTGCGGTCTACATTTTGGCCAAACTTTTCTTTTTTTTTTTTACATATTTTGTTATTAACGGTACCTGCCATACAACTATTTTATTTATTTTCGGCTTTCTTATAAACGGCTGAACGGATTTCGATAAAAAAAATTATACAATAGGTCCTTCGAATTCTAAATAAAACTGCATTTCAAAAATTTCGAAAAATAGTTTTTTTTTTGATTTTTGAAAACAAAAATATGTTTTTTTTTTTTTTTTGAAAATTCATTATTTTGAAAATGGACGATTTTTTCTGAAATTTTGTTTTTAAATTTAAAATTTTCATTCCAATTTTTTTTTAGAAAAAAATTAAGAATTTTTTTTAGAAAAAAATTAAGAATTTTTTTATATAAAAAAATAAGTGAAAAACGACATTAAAAATATATTAAGCCGTTTATATTAAGAATCTTTTGCATACTATGTTATCGAACATAAGAGCAAGTACGTGCGATCCAGTCGTGCATTTCATTTTTTTTTTAATTCAATATTTCAAAGACGGATGTTTTAACTTATATATTATTAAATACATAAAATTGCCATACCAAATTTTTTTTAGAAAAATCTTAGAAAAAGTATTTAAATTAGAAATGACTTTAAAAATATATTTGGCCGTTTCTACAAACATGGTTTTCGTTTGGTAAATTTATATTTTGATCTATAAATAGATTTTTCGTAACGAACAGAACAAGTTTTCAGATTAATTTTTATTTGATATAGTATTGGTTTATAATTTATTGTATATAAGTTATTTGTGTCAGTGAACCAGCTAGCGGTATCAGCTGCCAATTATTGACTTGAACGTTCTTTTAAATTCGAATGGTTCAAATGGTTTTAGTTCCATTTGAACTCAAAACAATTTTAATTCTTTCTTCCAACCGATACAAATGATCACAAAAGAACTTGTCAAACTGATGGCTGTCAATTATGATGTATATTGCTGTTAGTAACAGAGGGGTTGCTCTGCCGAAAAATCCAGATCTGCAAAATTGATCTAAAATCAAAAAAAATAATCAATTTTGTTTGCCAATCGAAGGGAAAAAATTGCCAACATAAATTGATTTTGTTTGTTCCCAAACGAAAACCCCATAAAAATTTTGTGCATACGATGCAAGTACGTACAATACAGTAGTGCATTTTAATTTCTTAATTTTTATACATATACAACATTTTTTAATTTTTTTAAATAATTAAATATTTAATAATACAAATTAAAAAAAAAAATTAAAAGAAAATTGTACACCCGTTTTCGATACACTGATTTTTCAAAAACAATTTTTTTTTTTGAAAAATCCAAATAATATTTTTTGGAAAATATTTTTGTGCAGTATTACTAAGATTTCGAAGGCCATCGAATTCCGTTGACCGTTGATGAAGGAGTCGAAAATAAAAAAAAACGGGTCTATTAATTATCTCGAAAACGGCTTTACTGAGTTTAATAAAAAACTGTACATTATAGTAGTTATGTTTTAAATTGTGGTCAACAAAAAATAGAACGTTTTTTCTATATGTATTTTTCTTAAATTCTCCTTCAAATTTTGAAATTCTGAACAATAAATGCATATCATTTTCGAAAAACAAATATATTTTGGGTTTAAAAAAAAAAACATTATTTCTTGTCTTGGAAAATTGAATGTTTCGAAAACGGGTAGACGATTTTTTTTGCAATTATGTTTTTAAGTTTATATTATTAAGTACTTAAAATAATTTTTAAAAATACATTAAAGAAATTTTGTATATAAAAAAATTAAGTACAAAAAAATTTTTAAAATATATTTGGTCCTATCTACTAAGAATCTTGTTCTTACGATGTGATCAAACATAAGTGTAAGTAAGAGCGACGAAATTCGATTCCAAATTAATGTTGATTAAAAAACAAAAAAAAATCAACCATTTTCAATATTTGAGAAAAAAACGACATTTACAGAAATACATTTTTTCACTTAGAAATCAATTAGCAAAAAATCCCTTTCGAAATAACGATTTTTCAAAAAACTCTGATTTTTGTACATATGTACATCCCAGACATTGTTTAAAAATATTAATATTCAATAATATTCAAAATGTGTGTACAAAATTTAAATATTTAATTTTAAACAAAAAATGGCTAAAAACATACTTTAAAAAGCTTTGGTATATTTGTTGGCAAATTTTATTTTCCGCTGTCCCTATGAATCTATATTTTAATTTATAGGGAAAAAGTTTTATAAATATATTCCGGATCCGCACTTCGAACAACCGGTTATAATTTTTAATTTTTCAAAGTACAGAATGAACATTTTTAATAGACTCAATGGTATTGCCGATAATATAAAAAGGTTAACCTTAAAATAAGGCATATCATTATAGAATAGAAATATCTTGAAGTAAAATCATAAATAAACCTACAACATATTTTGCATCATAATGTACCTCAAACGAATTTATAAGCGTTCCTTCCCAAAGTTTTATTTTTTAAGAACCACCCTAATGTATAGGCATTAAGATTAACGATTACGTACATAAATATTTCATTCGTACTTGAGACAGTTAAATATGAAATTATTACCAATAATAATTCACTATAGTCTGGAACAACAAAAAATCTCAAGATAAGAAAATTTAAGTATTTTCAAAAGCACGTATCAAAAGCAAATGCGAATTCTTTTCGTGTTTATACCTAGATATAAATTTTCATTGCAAAAATAATTATTGAACGTAATTCTATTATAGAAGATGGCTACGTAATAACATATCTTTATATTAAGTATTTCATTTATCTAGTTACAAAACAAAAGATTAAGACCCGATGTCGTTTTTAATACAACACTTGTTTTTTTTAAAGAGGTAACCAATTTTAAAATAATGCTAAAAAATTGTTCTATCACAACATTTGTTGATCTCTTTTCCAAATGCAACAACTGACATTAGAATGGACGATTCAACATCTTCCTTATTCCCTGTTTTCCGTTAGCTTTAATTTTATGTAAACTATGTAGTCCATTATTTTTTGATTAACGAAATGTACTAGAGCATTTATAACAATGTTTTATGTAAATTTATAAATTCATAGTTGGGCGCCATTTAATGAATCTATTTAAATGACTAGTTTATGTAACAACGTAAAGAATAATTATTTCAAAATTTCAAAAGTAGTTAACATATCCGCCAACAACAAATTGAAGCCTCTTCAGTGGTTAATTGATAAATAATATATTGTATACTTTAGAGGTGATACTTATTAAAACATTAAACTTGGTGGTAGCACATATAAGATGTAGTTGGTTCTTTCGAAACACTAAAATAATTATTAAAAAATTGAAAAAAACGAACAAATTGCTAGATTTTTGAATCTCGCATTGGGCGCCATTTAATGAATTCTGTTTAAGGACTATTTACTTTTGAAAACCCTCTTTATATTAAATGGACTTTAAATATTCGTCTTAAGAAATCATTTTTGTTCGAAATATTATATATATAAATAGTAAGGCCAATATTCTCTACACATGAATTACAAAAAATAGTTTTTTCCATCAGAAAAAAATACTTAATTACGTTTGATATTACTTTGGAAACATAATTCTATTACTACATTTAGTATAGAATTTAATTTAATCACATTCTTGATGCAAGTACTAAAATAAAAATGTGTTACAAAACTACAATAAGACACTCATACTTTTTATTTAAATTTAAAAAATATACAAAAACTCTTGAAAAACTAAAAAAAAAATAAAAACTCACTTGAAAGACAAAAGTAAATATATGAAAAGTTGTGGGAACTTCAAACAAGCACAAAACAAATGTCCACACGAATTGCCACCATCCGAAGTGCCCAATGTAATTGGATATCACATCACTATCAACATCCTCGCTTAGATCCTTTGCCACTTCACAAGGTGGCTGTGGTGGTGGCAGAGACACAGAAAATTTCGCATCACTTTTCCGCAAATCTTCGGAATTCCGCCGGAAATCAAATGAAATGACACTTATTTCCGGAGTTTTCGGTTTCCGCCATGGATCCCAATAGGCAGGACCAGAACGTTCAACACCGTTTTGCTTGAATGTAAGCGTACCTCGCCGTAGGACACCACTCATTTTTTGTTTGTTTTTAATTTGGTTTTGAGAAACAAATAAAAAAATAAAAGAATTTTTTTTTTCGATTTAACCGGTATTACTGGGGCAACGGTTGCAAACAATATGAAAGGCTATCCGGGATGAAATGCGGCTTATAACGTTTCGGTTGTTTGGCGGCACGGCCGGCGGAGCAGTGAGATAATTCTTGTCTGCATTTTAAGTATGTGTTGAAGCTTTTGATATGCAATTGATCGCTTTAATTCGCTTTCAAGTATCTGTAAAGTGTTTTAATCTTTTATTTTGTTTTGTTTTATTTTTTAAGCTTGCAAAAGCTTTAGATAGTTGATCAGATGTTTGTTAGAGCCTATGGGGATGATTGTATAGGTATATACTTCCAGGCATATCCGACTAAGGTCGATTGAGTGAGGAAACTTTTTCTATCG
This sequence comes from Philhelius pedissequus, assembly GCA_910595825.1. Classification (NCBI taxonomy): domain Eukaryota; kingdom Metazoa; phylum Arthropoda; class Insecta; order Diptera; family Syrphidae; genus Philhelius; species Philhelius pedissequus. The sequence goes on along the minus strand of OU343161.1, from coordinate 241,699,504 downwards.
CTGCGGCTACAGGTGGAGGTTGGCGCCAGGTAGAGTTAAGTCGTCGACTAGGTCGCAGGTTTCCGCTCTCATGTTGTAATGGTGTATTTGGAAGTTAGAAGAATCGTTTAAATTACGAAAACATGTAAGTTGTCTTCTGGGGATGCTAATAATAGCAGATATGGATGGAACTTGGCTTAAAAATTGGAGTGCATTAAAAGAACTGTGGTTAAAAAAGATGAGTGACTAATGAAATTTAAATAGAGGTGGAAATTGCTGTCTAAAAATCAACACGCAAGGGATGTGTCATGGAAGTTATAGGACCTATACACCACAAATGCCTGCATATTCAATACAGTGATTGCGCATGCAAACTCCGATTGTATGGTGTTGAATGTGTGGTTGGACATGCGACATGTGTCGTGTATGTGGTACATTTGCTCAGTCAAGATATTGATTTTGATAGGCGCACAAGTATGGTAGAAATGTTGGCGGTAAATAAAAGGCTTTGGTTTGAATTTTTAGAATTCTACAAAATCCTTCCTGTTTTTAATTGCCAATTCAATCAAAATTGGTGCTCCTACAGCGGACTCGCAGCTTGACATTTAAGAAATTATCCATTCAGCGATAAGCACATCAATGAATATTGCGCAGTTGGCATGAATAGTATATGGTGAAAGCGAGATTGTCCATTCTTGTGATTGTGCATCCAAGCATGCGTAGTGTATAGGCCCTATTAGTGATTAATTCTGAAATTTAAAATTTTACATTCGAAATTTCCACTTCAAGAGATTTGTATATTACGCAACACGAATGATTTGGATTTTTTCACGAATGCATAACTTCCCCTTAAAAGATCGAGCTCTATTGAAAAGCTTTTAAAATTGGTTTAGGTCTGATTACTAATACCTCAGTGCAAGCTAGACGAAGTGGAGTTTCCTGGTTTGTCTCATTCTGATCATTAAACACAAAAGTACCTAAACCAAATATCTGACGTTGACATACATATATACGGTAGTCTGTTCGATTAGATATTATTAATTGAAATTAAAAGTGTTGAAGTTTATAGACAGGTGTAATTTAATAGGTACTAAATGAAAAGTAGACTTAGAACAGTTAAACTAATTATCACTATGGCAATATTCTTATTTATTGGGCAATTAAAATTTAATTTAATCAAGTAGTACTTTGTCAGTTTTTGAATAATTTAAAATAATTATTTTTTTACAAGAAAATTAACATGGAACTAAATTATTTAAAATAAATAATGCAGAAATCAGGGTTGTTATTATTATTAAATTGCTTTTAACCCCTTATGGATGAGAGGGGAAGAATTTAAATTTGAATTGGAATTTCCATGAATAAATTTTGTGCAATAATTGCGATAGAAAAGTTGCAGAATCTACATTTGAAAGGCTTAACCTTGTTCTGTTTGCATGTATGCATGCAATATACATGAGCAACTGCTAATACCTTGCATGTTTTATTTAATTGATAAGTCCTTTGGTCCAAACCTGACCTAACTGCAATGAAAAGTAACAAGATTTACCCTGCGCCTCCATAAGCAATTTTGATTTTTCTTTTAATTTCAGAAAATTATTGCAGACATTTTTTATTTGTCCGTTCAGTGGGAAAATTATTTCATGAAATCTTATTGTGAAATTCAAAATCAACCCATCAATATAGACATGTTAAGGTAAAAAACACACAAATGTCAGTCGAACTAACAGTAGATGTCAAGTTATTGCTTCTTGTATTTCTTTTATTTCCACAGAGATCGTAAGAAATAAATGCAGAAATCGATTAAAAAAAATATTTCATGAAATTTGTGGTCGGCATTGCATGTTCGATTTTCTGAAGTTCTTGGTCTCCGAGACAAGACTACTTTTAAAGCACCTGAGACGAAACTGAGACGAGACTGAAATGTTTGCGATTTTTAAGAGACCGAAACGTGTCTAACAAAAGTCTCGCCTGTTCCCGTATCGTTGCCAGCCCTACCATATGGCCGGCATTTAAAATTTCTGGAGGACTCGTGTCTTATTCAAAAAAGTATTATTTTGTTTGACATGGCACTGCATTGACATGGATTTTGTGGACTTCACTGGATTATTTCATGGAATGTTCATAGTTCTGCCATCTTGTAGGTCTGTCCATACAGATCATCGAAAACAAAAGTTGGATTGTATGCCTTTGCACCGAAAAACTGAGTTCGTTTTGACAGTTCTTTACCCACTCAATTGGGTTACCTTTTCGGTATGGTAGGTGTTGTGATAAATGTTTTTTTTTTGGGAAATTTTGTTCGTTGATTATTTTATTATGATTTGAGTTAATTCCTAAATTAAATAGGCGTGATTTTGTATGCATCTTATGTTAGCTTAAAAAAGACAAAAAACAAAACAATCAAAAAATAAGGAATCCTGAAAGTTTGCTCTTAAAGCGTCTGTGATTTTTAAGCGTTGATTCAATTTTATTACCCTTTCGGTCACCAGGCTCCTGTTACACGCATGTGACTTTTGACAAAAGTTAACTTTGTCCAAGTCAGAGGACAACTTCACTTAAATGTAGGGTAGTTCGCTAAGCAATGAGAAACTATATCTGTAAGTTTTTCAATCTCAGCACATGTTTAAAAATCACAATACCAAAATGCAAGTTGTAATAGCAGTATAATCGGGTTAGGTTTTACGTTAATGGTTCGTGTATTTACTTCGTACATTTTAAAAAATGGTTGGTGAATTTGGTAAGGAATGTTTTAAAAGGTTAAAAAAGTCCCTCCCAGATTCACGAACCTTTTTAAAAATCCCTTATCAAATTCCCCAACCATTTAAAAAAAAAAGAGAAGTGAATGCTTAATCTATTATCAAATATCATAACCAATTTAAACAAACTGGCGTGCGTTACTTCCGTAACGTAATTTTCAATTTTAGCCCTGCCGAGAGCTTAGATGCTTACACATAAAAAACTAAACTCTTATAACTACGCTGGCCCTACTCAAATTGACATTATTATTCGTCTTCTTTAACCACAGCTCTTCTCCTTACATTCATTCAAGTTTTCACCAATTAAGCAACATCTCTTATCTTTCGCACATCCAAAAAAAATCTCGACATCAACATATTTCCAGTTTGCAATTCATTGAAAGTTCTTCGCACGCCAGTAATTATATAGTCAACTATCAACGTATACCGACTAGGTACATCGCAAGCTTTTGAAGACTGTTACTTACAAATTACACTGTGACAACCGGCTCTACGCTAGACAGTCATCTCCATAGTAAGTCAAATTTTTGTTTACGATTTTTCATTAGAAGATGGTAAAACAAGCTTGATGTTATGGTAGGTTATTCACTTTTGGTTTCTGGTCTTTTGAGCTGGTTTGTTTATGGTTCTGACGATACAGTGGCACTTTTTATCTCACCTACTTAAATTACGAGTATATAGGTACATATTTTATAACTATGAATGGTAACTGAAAAAATTCAGATTCTTGAGAAACATACAACATTGTTCTATGAATCATGTTTTCAGTCACCGAGACTGCATAAAATTTAAAATGTGCCCTATTTCAATTTTGAGGACTTGAATAAGCTAAATCAAATATTTTTCCTATTCTGTACTAAAATTTGAACCAAAAAGACAGACTTATCTATTAAAGTCAAAAATAATTGTGTCGTTTTATAGCCAAGCGGGCAAAACCCGGCTTTAACTATTAATTATTTATTCGTTAATGGAAATAATTCTTCACAAAAAAAAAAAAAAAAACTTGGAGATGCCGGGGATCGAACCCGGGGCCTTTCACATGCAAAGCGAACGCTCTACCACTGAGCTACATCCCCAGACAAAAACTGATAGGTTTTAGTACATTTTTCTTCTTAGTTATTTTATTGTAACATCCCTCCGTTTTGCATTGCTGTTAGTTAAATTTCTATTTGTATATAGTTGCCTTCTTTTAGGTGTTAATATTATTTAAACATTTTCGTTTAAACACAGGGTGATGCATTAAAAGAACAGCTTTTTTAGTTGCACATGTTCTTGATTAAAATAAACGAAGTAATTAATTAATTTAGAGTTGTAAAATGTCAACATTTTCGTAAAATGAGCAAAAGAAAGCATTAAAGGAATAAAAAAATTATTTTGTTAAAGACCACTTAGATATACATACTACACTAAATTTGAAGGAAAAAATCAAGTTGATCCGCCATTTTTGAAAAGGCTAAACAGAATCTTCTTTCCAAGTATACAGAAAGTTCTGTGTTTATTTAATTTTTTTTTCAACCATTTTCTAGACAATAAGTCATTTAATTATTTGTTTGGTGCGGCAAATGTTTGTTGATGTGAATAAAATATAATGAATATATTTTAAAATAAATTTTAAAATATAATATCGGTTGAACAATGTGTTTTCTATGCAACTTTTATTTTGTTGCTAACGATACAAAAATGATCTTTTAGGGCGTATTTACTAAATTAGTAAAATAAGTATTTAAACATTTTGAGTTTAAAAATATCGAGCCACAATTTTTAGACAATTACATGTTAAATGTTAAGGCATTTTAATAGTATGACAATAGGAGATTGCTAATTTTAAACTACTTAATCATCTATCTATTCTTTTAACATTATACTACAGTTAAAATCACCAGAAAGCTATATTGTCTTTTTAGACTCATACACCAAAAAGTTCTGTTCGCTAAAACTTAGTCGCCTAAAACAGATTGCACTATTTTAGGCGAGTTTCTTTAGAGTTTATCAAGAAAATAGATTTAGTATGGTGCTAAAATTGTGAAGTAGTATCATTAACATTTGCACCATTTTCTGTTACTGTTTCAAGAAATGAATTAATAACTTAAAAAAAAAAAATAAGATAAAAAAAATAAAATAAAATAAAATAAAATAAAATAAAATAAAATAAAATAAAATAAAATAAAATAAAATAAAATAAAATAAAATAAAATAAAATAAAATAAAATAAAATAAAATATAATAAAATAAAATGAAATAAAATAAATTAAAATAAAATAAAATAAAATAAAATCAAATAAAATAAAATAAAATAAAGTAAAATGAAATAAAATAAAACAAAATAAAACAAAATAAAATAAAATAAAATAAAATAAATAAAATAAAATAAAAAAAAAGGAATTAACATAAAATAAATTAAATTAAATTAAATACTTACCTATAAATGTTGGTGGTCCAGTAAGTGGAATAAAACACGTTTGCTTTTAGTCGAACGTTTGATTCAACTAAAAGAAAACGTGTTTTTGATCATAATATGAGCTATAATTGACGGAAAACCTCGAAATTTTGATTTCTATTCGAACACAAATAGGATTTAGTGTTGGTTTATCTTTAACTCGTGGATTAAGTCCAAAATTTCATTAATAATTAATAAACATAAATGCATGTTAATTCACATTTATACACTCGTTCAAAGACGGTGGCTTAGCGAAAGAATAAGGAGTTGACATTTGACTTCACAATAATTTACAGAATTATAGAATAAAAAAAAGTAGAGTTCATACTGTAGCAGATTTTCTTCGTGGATTTTCTGACAAATCCTTTATTTTTATGAATCGAAAAATGTATCTCTCTGATTAACTTCTATTGGGTATAGACAGGGTTTAGAAAAGTCTTGAATAAGAGTGAAATTAGCCTTATTTGATGAATACATTTTCCAGATGACGTTTACAAATTCGATTGGATTCGAAATGGAAAATCGGAATTTTGATAAATTAAAATTAAAAAAAAATGATTTTCTCTAGGCACGATTTTATATTTTCTCACAGCATATATGTACTTACCCTTTTGCTTTTAAGCTACTTCTTTTGGTACGAATATCCATGATTTGAATATTAATACATTAAATAAGAACAAATCAAAAATTTCACTCACATTGTTTCATTTTATTTTTCAATAGAGCTATTACATCTAACATACTTTTTTGTAACACTTGTTTTTTTTTTAAATTTTATTATTGACATTTATTTTAACATTTTTACTCAAATTTTATTTATACAACATAAAAAACTTAACGAAACTAAATTAAGTACAACATAAATATTGCTTTTTTTTTTATATATCTCTCTATATATATAAGCAAATACAAACATAACGTAATTATCTATTTGAAGAGTTTTTTTTTTGTATAAATGAACAAGAATGAACTTTTATAACTTCAACAAATAATATAAGCTTAAATATTAATTTCCTTTATATGTTTGCTTAACATATTCGCATATTATCAAAAACTTGTTAGGGTGTCTACACTATCAGGTTTTTTTTTTGTAATAAATGTATACGAAACTGACAAAAAAAAAATAGTTCTTCAATGACAGATTGGATGCGTCTAGATATAAAGCCGAGTTTGCATTTTTTTAGTATGGTAATTATCAGTGAAAAACAATTGTAACATTTATGTTGAGAAAATGATGGAATCCAGTTTGAATCAGACTGACTAAGTATTTGTAATTCTTCGTTCTGTATTGTTTTGTCTACCTGTTTACAACAGAAACGTCAAATCATAATGACATTTGACGCCATTTGCAAAATATACCTATCGCTCATGTATTTATATTGACAACGTTGAGAAGACAGCTTCTTGCGTTTCAATTAAGTGAACTTTTATTGGAAAGTGACTGAAAAGCTAGTTAAAATATCTCTCCTTATTTCGAGTTATGTGCATTTATGTCAGAATTATGTCAGCTGTTTCTTATCATATCAATTTTATATAATTTGTATAAAAAAGAAGTTAAAAAATAAGAATATTTTTGTCACAAGCAAAAAATTGCAGGAAATTTCTGTACGATTAATTAAAGGTAACTAAAGGTAAATATTTGAGATTAAGTTCTAAGTTTGGCATTACTGACATAGCTAGGTGTCAAAAAAAAAATATTTTTTGTGTTCGATGAAAGCAGTTTTCTGAAGTCGAACGTGACCATTGTGACATTACTTTTACTCCACTTCACAACGTTTGCGGTTGTAGGTTAGATGTGCTAACATTTGATTAGTTTTGACATAGTTTATCGGATGCGCCCAAATATTAAATATTGACACTGAGAAACCAAATATGGTGGAACAAATTATTTTTTTTAATTAAAAAAAAGAGATTCAGATTTCCTTCACACTTAAAAAGTGATTGTAATTTTTATTTTTGTGTATACTGTACCAGTAGTCAAGGGGTTTTACTGTCCTCAAAATATTTAACATTGGTTTTGACAAACTTTCTTCAATAAGGTAATGCGGAGAACATTTTTCGAAGCCTAACTATGTGAAACTTTAAACTATCCGACCGATGACCCAGCAAAATATATTCCTCTTAATAAACGCAACAATAAAATATACATTAACAAATAAGTACATTACATAAACACATACATACATGTTATGTATATTTATTAAATATTTTCTTAAAAAAAATAAAAAAATTATACAAATTATAATATATATCTAATATACCTTTCAACATTAATAAATGCATTTTTTGTTATATAAATGTTTTTTTTTTGTTTTGTTTTATAATATAATTGACAATACAAATCTAACTTTCAATTATTTATTTTTTTCTTGATTTTTTTTAAATTAATTTAATTGACTACACTTTTACATTTACACATTGATATATATTTTTTCTTAATAATTATTATAATAATATTTTATTGTTTTTTTTAATTTAATATTTTTGAACAATTTTCTTTTTGATATACTCGTATTCTGCATTTTTGTATGTTTGTGTTTTGTTTTATTGAACTCTGTTTAATAAAAATGTTTGATTTTTGTTTTGTTTCTTGTTTTGCTGTATTTTGTATTAAAAAAATGTCTTACACAAAAAAGGACCTGCCTGTTTTGTAATAAATCTTAGTATCTAGAGTATTAATTTATTTTTTTGTTTGTAATCTATTGTAGGGATTTTTTCTGTTTAAATTGGTTTGTAAATTATTGAGATACTCTTATTGACTTCTGGCATTAAATTTAAATTTAATTTAACAAAAGCAGCATTTTTGTAATTTATTGGACTTAAATAAATATTATTTTTTATTTTAATTATTTAAAAAAAAAAGAACAGAACAAAAAAATTACTTTGAAATAAGAAATATTTTTGGACCAGCCAAAAAATTTATTTATAATGTAGACATTTATATTTGTGTAAGTATTTTCATTTTGTTTAACTGTACATAGTTGTGTTTGTTGTTTTAGTTTGGTTGTAAAGACATTGATTAAGTAGTATTTCATGAGAATTCTTTAGTTAGATTCAGATTTAGATTTTCAAGACCAACAACTTATTAAATACCACGAATTATTTATTATACGAATATAAATTATTTAACTATATGAAACTACATATACTTTTTTTTTTGGAAACAACATTTATCTTTATGGTTTTGATTTTTTCTTCATTGTTTTTCTCAATTTTTAGTTTGTATATTTTTTTCCTTAAAGTTTTTTTAAATAAATTTGGTAGTTTTTTTTTGAAACTACTTTTCTTGTCATTTTCTTAAAATAAATGTATAAGGGCTTTTATGGGACTTACATTCAATCTGGATATGGATTTTTAATTGCATTGATTGCTGGGCGTTTTTTTGTTGTTTTTTGTTGAAAATATATCGGATTCACCTAACATCTGAGGAAAGAAAAGAAAACAATCAACGAAATCACTAACCCTCAGTTTCACAGTGAAAATTTAACCTCCAATTTTAGTTAAGACTTCAGTTCAACCATTAATTCAGTCGCGTAGTTTCATTTAAACTTTGAAATGAGTTCATTCTATGGGTTAAGATGAATGAATTTCTTCAGATTGTACTGCGAAACCTTCCAAGTTGAACTTTAAATCTAAAACCAATCTCAGGTTGAGCTGAACTTAAGTTTAAATTTCCATAGTGAAACTGGGGGTAAGGATCGGTTGTAGGTACAAATAATATTCAATTATGATTCAGCCTCGGTTCAAAACACTAGGCCGCCGATTTCGGTGGATTACGGTCAGTTCTTACAGTAAAGATCTTCATTCTGTTTTCGAGGTTAAACCCGAGTTCATTTTTGTTAATTTAAACCCACAGTTAACTCAAAAAATTCGTAGAGCCAACTCTGGATTAACAACAGATTTCTATATATGTACTACTTAGATACCTAACTTCGCATCAAAATGTGAAGCCGAGCCGCCATCTTAGAGAACACAAACAATCAGATGCTTCTCATACAAGTATATGGGAAGCGATTGTATGTTTATTTATTTTTTTCTAAGCATGATTTTCTTTTGAAATTTGTTTTCCTTGCTGGAAATTGTTCGAGATACGAATTTTTAAATGACGTCTCATTTTTACTTTATCCGCAGGGAAAAATATTTGAGTTCAGCATCTAGGAGTAGGCATATACGAAAGTCTATGGAATTATCTGTGCAGATGTTTCTGAAAGATTTTTGCCAAGAAATTACTATGGAAATCAATGTGCGCGAAAGTATGGAAAACGCGATTTCGATCGTGGCGCCATCTCTGTTTTGATAGTGATTTCCATAGTGTCGCATATCGATTTCGATAGATTTTTGACAGTTAAAAGTTAAAGTTAATTCTCCATTAAGAAACTAAGTAACCCTGCGCCTACACAACAAATTTTTATTTTTGTTTTTATTTCAGCAATTATTGCAGAATTTATATTCCCTCCTTTAGTGGACAAATTATTTCATGAAATCTTATTGACAATCAGAACGCCAAACAAACCACACCTTTTGTATTTACATTCTCATACTGGAATTCCAACTCAACCCATCAATATACACATGTAAACGTAAAAAGCACACACTTGTCAGTCGAACTGACATTAGACGTCAAATTATTTCTTCATTTACTTCCGATGGTAAGAAATAAATGCAGAAATCGATTTCGTAAAATAATTTATTTCATGAAATGTTTGTTCTGCATTGAAATTCTGCATTACATTGCTTGTTCCATTTTCTGAAAGAAATTATTGTTTTTGGAGGCGCAGGGTAAGGTTCAAGGTTCAACCATTATTGTAAGTTTAAAAATATGAAAATAACAAAGGACGTCCTTGAATCATTGCAAGTTCTGTATGAATAGTTCAAAATTTTAGAAGTATACTGCGCAATTTGTTTCCTTATATGAAATGGTTTACTGATTTCACGCTGAATATCTACATTCTCAAGTGGTGTCAACGACATGCGTGAAGTTTACATTCGACTACAACGATTTTTAGCAATTCTTAGCAGGAACTCTCACTTACTTTTCTTCAGGCGGATGCTGCTTGGTATGTTGTTTCATAGTTTCAGGCAGGAACAATACAACCACACCACCGAATAAGCTCCAGGCAGTCAATAATGTCATCAGTAAATGACTTTCGATTTTTGTCTTGAATTAAAATTAAAAAAAAAAATACAACTGTTGGAATATTAATGTTGTTAACTAAACTTACCAACAAAGACAAATAAGGTGTTAATATTAACGCCAAACCAGCGGCGACATTACAAGCTCCAACTCCAACATTACGTATCGCCGTTGGATACAATTCCGCAGTATAAACTGGCATTATAGTATTGCCAGCACTAATTGTAAATTTTCCTTAAAAAAAGTAAATTAAAAACAAAATATATTTGTAAACTTACAAAATCTATAAAATAATAAATCTAATATATTACCAATCATTAGGAATGTAATTTTTAACCAAAGTATATCATCCTGACCTTCGGTTATGGCCGCACACAAACATGCAATACCAGCACAAACTAATGTCCCACAGAAAAGCCATTTCTTGCCAACTTTCATAATGATATACATAGCAATGGCAATCGCAGGAATTTCGACTAGACCAGCTAGAGCCTATAATTCATATCAAATCATAAAAATATAAAAAAAATATATTAAAAAATGTTTAAGAAATATTTGTATAATTTATATGATACCTAGCCAAAAAAAAAAACACACAAAAACAAGACTGACATAGTTTGGGCACACAGCCAGTCCTGAGTATCTTTTTGATTTTCCAAACATTTATAGTATAATGACGTCCGAAATGACGCACCATCAATTAATTCTCACGCAAAGATGAAATATTAACGCGCAAATCACTCAACAGACCGAAAATCAATAAAGACTGGCGCAACGGCATGAGACAGTAATTTTGATCTGATCACGATCACTTTCGGTTTTGTTTTGGCAACACACATAATGTGGTGTGGCGTGGCGTGGCTGTCATTAGCAAGAGGAGGTAATTTGGCAATTTATTTAAAATTTGATCGTAAAAGTAGAAACTCGTGTTAGCCGCCTCTGACATCAGTGGGAGGACAAAGAAGATTGTTTTTATAGAAGCAATATGGTTAGTTAGTTTACTAAACAGATGGCGGTAAAGTGACATCTGTCATAAAGAAGGAAGTAATTTTTGAGATCAGTGTGAGAGTAAAAATTATCACTTTTGGAATCTGGCATTTAATATTCTACCATTTTAAATTTGACATCCCGATTAAATTTAGTATTCAAGCACTACTACACAACACATCTAGGATTTTAGTTTCCATAAGGTTTCGGTAAGGTTTTATCAGAGCTTAAATAATTTACGGAAGCCTTATCGAAACTTAAATGTTAGTTGAATAAAACCTTCAATGGATATCGACCTGCTGCGTGTGTGGATGGCGAATTGAGAAGGTAAAAGATGTAGACCAAGAAGAGTTTAAGATCTTCCAGAGGCAAGGAAGTACGAAACTACGTCCTGAACACCAAACCCGTCACCGATACCAATACCATTAATGATACCGATGCAAACACTGTGATTACTGCTTACATTGTGCTCGATATTGTAAAATATGCATCGTGCCTTGTTAAATAATAATTCAGAAAAAAATTACAACAGGTGTAGATGGAAAATTTATTTAATTTTTGCGAACTGGCACCACTGACTGGATTTTAATCAAAGCTAAAAAGGATTAAGAAATTTTTGTCTCATCAGCAATAAAAATTCTTTAAATGTTTTGCGTCGACATATAAAGTTACATTTGCTTGTATATACAAGATGACACAAAAATCGGAACATGCAATAATTTTCGCTAATGGATGAAATGGCAATTCTTCTTTGACATTTATGAAGTAAATAGATACAATACACGTCAGCATGTAGAATTAACGAAAGTTTTTACAGAGGCTCAAAGGTACTGCTATTTTTCGCAAACAAAGACATGGTCAAATATAAGCCTATCGATTCGAAAAAAAATCATTTCTCTACCACCATCCACTTAGAAATTATTTGAGTTTACCCCACTGAACAATTACCCGACTTTACCTTATAATAAGAATTTAAATCTTAAAAACTCACATCTCTGTGAGCACGAGAGGTCAATAAACACTCGTGTTGAGCAAAACAGACGGGTGTAAGTCGAAAAGAATACTGTACACCCTTGTGCTTAACTCAACACTTGGTCCTTCGAGCCGGATTATTTCCAAAGAAAAGCTATCTATTTATACGCTGGGCGCCCCCCTTACCCATAGCTTTCTGTACTACTGTTGCGGTGGTATGGATCTACAGTACCCAACTGTAGCGACTCTGATATTTTGCATAGTTGACAGTGTATAATTCAATAACTCACCGAATTCAAGTAAACATTTCCCCCAAAAGTGTTCATATTTAGAATCAAGCCATAATAGACCAAATTCATTGTGAACCAGATGAGCAGAAAACATATGGTTATCCTTCGCAGGTATCTCGACCGGAACAAACACCAAAAGTCATGAGTGCTCTCCTCCTGCACTGGCGGCGTTAATATCTTCTCGTAATTCTCTGGCAGTTGGCGTCCATTAAATGCAGCCGCACTCTCGATAATTTTCTTAACTTCTGTCACACGTCCTTTGCATAGTAACCAACGTGGTGATTCTGGAACAACAAACCTGTAAATTGAATTTACAAAAAAAAAATTACCAAAAACGATTTGTTTTTTCTATTATTGTTTTAATCCTTACCATAAAAAGCATAAAAATATACCAGGAAAACCAATACAAAGTTGTAATTTTTGATAATCCTGCGTCAAGTAGGCAATTCCTGATATCAACATATAAGATATTGGCAGTGGAAATAAATTGTACATTCCGGCAATGGTTCGCCATTTTCCATCGACATATTCAATGGCTAAAATTAATCCGGCATAGGTCACCGAAACAGATACCAGTCCGAGGAGAGTCCTCAATATTAAGTACAATTCAAATGAATTGGCAAAATACAATGCCAGACCTGCAAATACACATTATAGAGAAAAGCGATGAATGAGACAGATATTGAGTTCCTGGATGATTGTAAGATGATGACCTTTGGGAATTTTTTAAATAGATACAGAAGGGTGATTCGAGTGGAGGAAATCAAATGTCAATGTCATACATATTTTGTAAGTTGAGGTTGGTCTAGTTGGGTGATATAGACAAGCACATTGCACTTGGACATAAGGTCGTATCCTATGGATGTTATAGATTTGTAATTGAAAAAAAAATCAAGGATAACAATATAATAATGGAACTTTTTAATAGATAACTTATTTTAAGCTGAAGTGACTGATAGTTAGGTGTAATTTTATGTTCACATTTAGAGTTGAAGTGAAAAGTTCATACAAAATCGACAATGTGTAATTTTCATCTTTACACTCCACAGCTCCAATTTGAAATAAAAACAACCTAACCAAAGTCAGAAACGGAAAATATGATAGATTGTGAAAATTATTCACTTTTCGTTTTACAAGAGAGTATTATAGGCCTTAAGATAAGATAAAATGCTGAATTTTCTTCGGTAAACGTATTCCACAACCTACTAATGTCATTATACCATTTGAACTTTTTATTAAGTTTCGCCTTTCTATTAAATAAGATTTTGTGGAATGTAAGTAAAAACTTTCACGTTCTAAGATTTTGTGTAAATATCTAACTTTCACGCCAATTATCAATTGCTAAATAATAAATACATATCACCTTTTTCATTTTCCTAAAAATTTCATGAAATATACTGGTTATTTCATGAAATTTGTAGGAAAATGAAAAAAGGAACTATTTATTATTTAGCAATTGATAATTGACGTGTTAGTTAGATATTCATACAAAATCTAGAACGTGAACGTTATAATTTTAAATTTTCTTGTATTTCACAACAATCAGCAACATTCTCAATGATAAAAGTTTTAAGCGATTGGGTTGTTAAATATTGAATTTCAGTATTTATCACTTATCAATTGATAGTTTACAATCGTAATAGTGATGATAAACTATCTATACTTTAAATACATTCCACTTTTTGCACGTTTCGGTTTTAGTCCTTCATAATATAAATGAAAAAGAATAAGCAATTTAAAGGATATTTTTAATGCGTTAATCAAAATAATTTTTCATGAATTTATTTTTATTTAAAGTTCTACCTATAAACGCAGAGAAATAGGTCGAGCTAATTCACAAAATTCGAGAACTACGCAATATACTTGATTTTTTCACACCATAGCATTTATTGGGAATTATTTCAAATGATCTTCAAATATTGAAGATGTATAAAAACATTTGGAATTCCTAATATAAAAATTTCAAACAAATTCAGCGTAAAGAGTATGTTTCAAAAATAATGGTTTTGAAATTTCGCAACAATTTTTTACGTTCCACAATCTTTTTTGATGAATTTTATCGTTAATTTATAGTTTTGAACTCTGCTGTTAAAAAATATTTTCAACGAGTTCTACTTTCTTTTTAAATAATTTTTTTTTAAATTTCACTTCCAATGAATATATGAAAAAAAAACTGAAGGAAATGAAAAAAATGCAGTTCTTTCGTAATAGTTCACGGTACACAATTTTTTTAAAGCCAATTTTTTTTATTTCACCAATATTTAAAGATGAAATTTCATGAAAATAAAATACGTTCCACTATTTTTGTCTCTTCCTAATTAATTTGATATTTTTAAAAGAATTAAGCGCTCAAAAAGTTGAGAATTTATAGTAGCTTATTGGAAAAAAGTTGTTTTGAAAATTACAGTTTAGAGTTTCACGTCGTTTTTCACTATTGTATGACATTTTTCATTTCGAGAACAAATTCAAGGTTAAATTACACATTTTATGTTCGTTGTATTTCGTATATTTTAACTACACCCTGTAGTATGTACACATTTTGTGCGAAAATAAAATTTCATGAAATATTTAGTCATTATTTCACGTCTTAATTTTTTTTCTGCAGCTAGATAGTCTCTGAATTCTAGTCTATACGTTTGCGACGACACGGAAGGTCGAACAGCCAATTTAAAGACGAATGCCAGATGTCTGGTGTCCGGAATCGAGGAGTATATAGAAATGCCACCAGAAATATTAAGCAAATATCTTAAAGCTATTCAAAAACTAAGTTGAAAAAATGAGTAAAGCAAATTGTGTGGAACGTATTCATTTTTCCCTTAATTCAATTAATTCAAATTCAATTATTTATTTTCAATAAATTCCATTCAAATACGTGCTGTATTTTATAAATCAATTTCTAAGAAAAATAAAAAAAAAGTAAAATCACATCACATTCCGATTGATGGGTATATGCTTACCAAAAATTGTCTGCAACACTGCTGATATGAATAACATGGTTTTCCTTCCAAATTTATCCGACAAATAACCAGATATAATGCCACCTGTAGCGACTCCCAACAAAAAGAACATCTCAGCGACATTTTTCAGATATTCTTTGTCACACACCAAATTCCATTCTGATGTCCATGTATTGCCTAAATTATCATCCATATCATATTCCCAGGACGAACATGCTATTCTTGTGAAATTGTGTGGAATGTCTGGTAGATTGTCCTTTATGGGTGTAGAAATACACGAATTGAGATTAAATAATAAATAGAAAAAAAATTTTAACAAAAGGATGAAGGTTTCGAAATGAATTTACGATTAAGGATTAACTCACCTCCATGTTTGAATTTGAAGAAAGTGATATCCTATAATAATCATAGCCAACCTGAAAGCAGTTGTCTTTTGAATCACTGAAATTCCGCCACACGTCAACGGGAATGGTGCGAAGGTTGTCTGGCCGACTGCACCAGAAATTTTTATTGGCTGCCTGAGAATGTATAATATAAAATTTATTACTGAACTGAAGGATGTTTGTTGTCCTTTTTGAAATTCTTTAAAAGCCTTGATTTTTTGTAATATTAAAAAATCTATCGAATTTTTTTCTCAAAAGCGATGTGCGACATTTTTTTATAAATAAATATTTAATTCAGTTTCTTGACTCTAATTAAAATAAGTTTAAACAAATATTAATCCTTAATACGCTTTGTGGGCTGGTGACCCATATTCATACGCATAAACTTCCTGCATGAAAATAAACACTCTAGCAGTAAACCGTCGTCGTTATCGTCTGCTCTTATTTAAACTTCTTTTGTTCTTCGCCCACATTTCATTACAAACAAAAAAAAAATAAAAAAAGACAGGAAAATGTTGCATTCAACCCCGCGCTCTCATAACTATACCATAAGCGTCCCTAATTTGACTCAATCTTTTAGTCTTCAGTCTTCAATCTTTTGCTGTTGTAACTTAAATACATATACGTTAGGTAGGTATACCGTTCGTTATACATGTATCTTCTTATCTTCTTTACTGAGTTCTATATCGTCGTCATGCAAGCAGCAAACACACATCCGTTATGTCTCACCTGCACCTACCCCGGAAGCAGCCATCATCAACATCGACATGGCACTTGTGCCATTAGAAGTCGGCAATTTTCTAGCTCAGCCATTTGAAAGTAATGACTTCCCTCCAAAATGGAATCTTCTCTATTTGTCTTTCTTTTTTTTTTATTATTAAATTTTTTTTCGAAAGGTAGCCAAGTTATGCCAAAGGCGGCGACAAGACCAAACGAATGAGGAAACATCAAAGTCTGAGAAGCTATCATTTTCAAACCAGCATATAGCACAGCGGCCTTGAATTGATTTCCATCACCTTAAAGTCCTCTGTGACTAGGGTGTTTTTGTGACTTTCCCACCGTACCGGAGCAAAGCGGAACTTTGTTTGCGCAAAGGAGGATTGTTTACTTGCCACAAAAAAAAAAAAAAAAAAACAACAACCACATCACTATAAAAATCACATCAATATACACATTTAAGGCAGACAAAATTGTTTTTCGAAAAAACACACAAACCCTCTAAAATGCCTTCATCGCAGGGATAAAAATCTACATAAACTTGTGAAAAAAGCATCAAAGGATCCAATATGCATATATGTATCTACGTAATACCCGGCTCCTCGTCATGTATGATAGCTCTCATATGCGTTAACAGTTGACATATTTGACAATGACAGGCAGCATCGGGCGATAAAGAAAACCCGAAAAGCCAAAAAACAACAAAAAAAAAGGATATCAAACTTGATACTTTGAATGAATGAACATTCCATGTGAATCGGGAAATCATCCCTCTTGAAGGTTGAGTGGGTCTGATTTTTTTAATAATTGAGCCTGATTACCCAGCCAAAGCTGAAGATGTAGACAATGATGACGATGAGGTTTCCCAGTTTGGCACCATGTTGCTTATTGTTTTTTTTTTTTTTTTTTTTTTTGTGGAATTGTTCGAAAAGTGATTGAAAGAATTTATTTTATTGTGGCGA
Organism: Philhelius pedissequus; assembly: GCA_910595825.1. Taxonomy (NCBI): domain Eukaryota; kingdom Metazoa; phylum Arthropoda; class Insecta; order Diptera; family Syrphidae; genus Philhelius; species Philhelius pedissequus. Next base: position 241,681,930 of record OU343161.1, on the reverse strand, counting down.
ATTTAAAGGTCTGAAGGGATGATAAATTCTTGAAAATGGCATTTGAGATTGTATTGGGATCTTGTGACAACCTAACCGTGACATGACTTTGAGACAAAAAAGAAAAAAAAATGCGTGATGGTCTGTCAAAGAGCTGAAAAAAAGCAGATCAATTTATTGGATGATTTGGTTTAAGGGTTTTAAGTGAACTTCAATAAAGGGGTCGCCTTTGGAGCGATTAAAAATTTAAAATATTCAACTCGACGGGGTTTTGCATCTTACTGTATTTTAATCCGGGGGTTGAGTGGTGTAAATAGGCTTATTGCCGTCTGGCTATCAATCTCGAAAGAATTTTGTATTGTTTTTCTTATAAATTTTGTATTTGAATTGATAAGAAAGTCAAAATACTCCTCTACGTTGCGTCCTTACGTTGATCTGTTTTACGTGTGAATGGCTCCCGGAAATTACGCCATTCTGGCTCAAAATTGGGAAAAAGAGCAGAATTTTATATGGAAGCTAGAAATATTGGAAAATATATAACGTAGGTGTGGAAAAAGAGCCTGAAAGCAAAATGGAAATTAAGCCAGAAAACTTTTATATTCTGGCCTAATTTCCAAATAAGGCTTTGGAAAAAGGCCATAAAATGTGTTAAGGTATTTTCAGTTTTGAAAATCTCCGCCCGTAAGGGGGACATGCTGACCCCTTGCAACCTTCCTGCTTGGCCCAATATAGGATTTGGGGTGGGTACAAGTTTGGGTATATGCAATTTATTTTTTGGAACTTTTTAAAAAGAAATCTTCAAATCCAAAAAAAAAATTCCATATACCCAAACTAGTACCCACCCCAAATCCTATATTGGGCCAAGCATGGGGGGGGGGAGTTTCAGGGGCAGCACGCGTTCCCTTACGCGCCGAATTTTTTGTACGCAGTGAACCAAATTACATAAAACACTTCACACATGTACCAAAAAAAACCTAATAGTCTTTTCTACAAAACGAGAAAGGAAAAAAGCGCCCGAATTTTTTTTTTCTGGCTTTTTTTCCAATTTTTTTTTCTGACGTTTTTTCCATTTTAGGAAATGGAAAAAACACCAGAATTTTTTTTGTGAAAAAAGGCCACAAATTTAGGCGAGATTATCAGAAAACTTTGGCTTTGTTTCCTAGGAAAAGAGGTCCGAATTTTGTAGGAAGAATTTTTTGGCGTTTTTTCAAAAAAAAAAATTCTGGCGCAATTTCCGGGGGCCCATGTGAATACAAATACTGAGCACTAACGGAATAGCCCTGTAGCAAATACCACACATCAATGTAAAATCAACAAAAAAAATGGTAAAATCAACAGGCTTTTTGTAAGATCAATGAATTACTCCACTAAAAACGATGAATTTTAACATGTCACATTGTTAAAATTATCATATCACCCTGTTAAATCTATAGGTTATTCTGTTGAAATTAAGGAGTTACTCCTGTTAAATTTGAGGATTCATGTAAAATAAGTTCCTTTTTGAACTAATGTTGTTGGAAACCGCAGATGAAGGACGTGTATGTTAGAAGTCTTGCCAGAAGTTTTTAAATAAAAATTCAACCTAGTTCCTTCGGATTTTACGTCAATATTACGTCAGTATTACATGTTTGCAATTTTCGTTACAAAATTTTTTAGGCGAAATATTTGTCTTAAAAAATTTTTCTATAAAATCAAAATTATAAATAAAAAATTTAAGTCATATTACACATTCGATTAAATGATTTTGAATGTGATCATATCATACAAAAATTGAATATTCGATTTACATTCATTAGGTCTGTTTGTTATGTTTTTTGTAATAAGATCGGTAGCAACTGTCAAACACAAACGTCAAAAGTGACACTTTGCGATGTAATTAACAAAAAAATTGTTTATCATGTTGTTTTATTTTTCCATTTTTTTTTTTTTGAACCAACAAATTGTCGCACAGAAATTAAAAAACAAACTTGACAGCTAAGTATTTTGACAGTTGTTACACCGTATAAGTATAAGAAATCACAACGTTTCAATTTAGGGGACATTTTTTCTCTTTAGGGACTTTGACATTCTCTGTAGGTAGAATTTTAAGTTAACAAGAATCATTTTATCAAAAAAATAGGAAAAAATTATACAAATTCGGAAAAATTCGCAAGATAACAATAACACCGATTATGTTCATAAACAGTGACAGTTACTTGAGTTACCACTCTAATCTAAATCATTGATGATACAGAGGGCCGTCATCAAAAAATATGTTTTTTTTTTATCAATACTATTTTGATCTATTTCATTATTCCACAAAACTGATCCTCAATTCTCAATGGCGCGGGGTCAGTGTTACCAGCTTTCTTGTATTTAAATTTTGTTTTTATCTTAACCATAAACGTCAATTAGTTACCATAACTCACCTGATATACTGGTGACGATATATGAAACGTATTCGGTACTTGAAATAGTGACAATAATATTGTCATTAGGAACTGCCATTTACCAAAATGACCAACCAAATCCCCGATGACATCAGTCTCTTCGCCAGCTTCATCTTCTAATTCATCGTATGCTGCTCCTCCACCTCCACCTCCACCACCACTTTTGCTGTGATTATTTTCACTCCCTACGGCAACACCTGCTTTATTCAGTCCAATATTGGAAGATGTCAAATTGATGTTATTAGTAACGGTTTCATTGTGTGTTGTGGTTTTGGTTGGTGTTGTTTCATCGATGCACCCACCATCGCCGACGTCGGCACCGCCATCACAAGTGGCTCCACCACTACTTCTGGTGGAATTAATTGTCAACGATGGTGATGAGGATTTTATTTTCGCTGTCATTTGGACTGTGGTGGGCAAGCGGGTGCTGTCATTTTCTGGGGACGGTTTATTTGTTGGCATTTTGATGAATTTGACTGAAAATAAAAAATAAAAAAAAGTTAAATAAAAAAATAAAAATAAAAGAGAATGTCAAATTTAAAAAAAAAATAATATATATTTTAATCGTTTTTTATATTTTGAGACTAAACGATCTGCTAAGAGTTGAAACAACAATATCACAGTTTCCATGCCGCATGAATTCTTGAATGAATTTTTTTCTTGCAATTAACACACTAATCTCACACATTTATTAAGATATCAAACTGCTTTCGACCCAAACACAAATACAATCTAAGCATACTCCATGTAAACACAAGCTTGAGTGAGACATTTTGTCAAATTAATTTAAATCGCATGTCGTTGATGTAAAGGTAATGTTTTATTCACGCGAATAAAATACTAATTAATTATAATATATCAAGACATATTTCACTCTGCTCCATCGAAAGCACCTCCTTCACCACCACTCTAATCCTACTCTTGTTGTATAATGACAAATAATGACAAAATGCAAAAGTATCTTAAGTGATTGATTACATTATTTAGATGTCAATAATTATTATTATTATGTCAAACTATAATCATGTATGCTTAGATTCTAAACGAGATATAGCTGAATCAAATGAGAGATCTATCTGCCTTGTGGGGAAAAAGCGCATATTTTAGTCTATATGTGATCAGGGCTGCAGTCAGACAGTACAAGAAACCGGGCGCAGACCTATGCATATATTTTTTTTTAATTTTAACATCTTGATAAAATATATTTTCAAGAGGCTTTGAGTTTAAGCAAATTCGTTGGAGCTATTTCGGCAACCTAAATCTAAATGATTTTATTCAAATTAGTCATCCAAGCAAACACATCAAAATTCTATGTTATAAATCTTATAGACACAAAGACACCAACAGAAGAAACCAAAATTTTTGGAATTCTCCACTCACCATCATCTTAATCGGCTAAAAAACCAGCGGCCGGTGGCCTCCAACAATAAGTCCTTCCCCCTATCCCCATCACCAGCTGATGTCATTTAGTTGTGCTCCTCAAGGCTAATCTACGCCATATCCATCTACGGTATATCACGTTATCGTCAACCAAGAAATTCACTGCAAAATATTGTTTAGGTCGGTCCACACCGTCCACCTTAATTTTGGTCAATATATCTGGTTCGAGTTAGATTGCTTATAGTTCGTGATGATTGTAACATCTCCTTCTTCCAATAGGGAGGGTATCACAATGGATCTACATTGATCTAAGTGTGGCGGTAATTAGATCAACTGCTAGCCCACTAATCTAAGCTAGCATCTTCGGTATGAGCATTCCTCAAAATTCTCAGTAGAAATTTTCTATTGAAAGAAGCGAAGAGATTAGAGTGCCTTTTGTAATAAGCGCCTAAGTATCGGTAAGGTAGGAAATCTCAAAGCATTTTGTTCATAAAGGACATTTTTGACAATCGTGTCAATTCTAGCGAATTGCTTTCATTTATTTCTTTTTATGTTCCGGAAAGACGGTTAAGAAACCGGAATGATTTATTTTATGTTTCCACACATAGAACTAATTATGGGTCTAATGAGCCTATAATGCGTTCTTTAAGACTAAATAATTCGATGTGCAGTGAAATCGACCTTTACATGCAAAGAGATCATTTTAAGAGTGTTATTAACCAAATATGTAATAATTAATTAAATCTATTTTGTTTTGTTTTTGTTGTTATTTGTATATAAGTATGTATTTGTAAATGTATTATTAAGTAATCAGCAGATCATTGTATCAATTGGTAAATAAATAAATGAATCCTCAAGCTTAAGTTCTTGAAAGGCTGTGAAAAACAGAGTTATATCCATCGAACAGGGACGGGAAGATCTAGACATATTCCCCAAACCAGATCAAATGAACTTAAAAATTCACTTTGAAATTTAAGGGAGCCCTGTTCATTCGCTACAGCCCTGATTAGAATCATCAACAATAATTCATAGGTAGAGAATAATTCAGTTTGTTAGTTTTATTAATGTACATTTGTGTACGAATATAGCTATAATTATTATTGACTATGGCGCACTGCAAAACTTATTGATTGCGCTTCATAACATTGTGTTATTGATTGATTAATTGCAAAAATTTCAACCCACATTACATCAAGACGTGTTGTCTACTGAAATTAATTGAACCATCACACTGCACTGCAACTGCAAATCCAATCCATAAAAGGGATAGTTTTATAAATGGCTAAGTTTTAATGGATATCGTCACGGTCGGTTGGCATAAAGTACAAGCATAAATGCCATATAATTATTATTGACATGAAAGGTACATATATCGCTTTTAATAGTTATTAATTGATGATTTATAGATGTGTTAATAAAACTGTTTGTATAAATGATGGCGTTTAATTTTTTTTTTCCATTTGGTTGATTAGAATTATGATGTGATGAGGTTTTGATTTTTAAACGCCCTCTTTTCATTAAAAAAATATTCAAAGTAGAAATTGCTTTAAAACTAAATAGTTTGGTTTCGTAGATACTAAATTTCAATGTAGCATTCTACAAAAGTCGATATTATATTATTACGCTCGATAGAACCTTTAAGAACCCAGAAGTATTATGTGGCCGCTGGAAGCTATCGAACAAAATAATCCAATGCCAGTAGGGCACGTCCACATCACACACACAAAAAAAAAACACAATCGATGGGGATAATTCCATGTAATCCCTTTGAATCATAGCACGTGCTCATGGACGACCGTCAATAAAATCAAATCTCCACACTGTATAACATCGAACCAAGAGCAAAAGCAAACAAACAATGTATCTCTATAGGACGAAAAGAGTCCGTCCTTAATGATGTAGAGATCTGTATAGTATAGTCATATTGTAGAGGTCTCGGCAAGCCCCAAGGACTATAAAATAAACCTTACAATATTCAAACACCAAATGAAAATAAATATAAAAATAAAAATCCCTGAATCAAGTCAATACCAAGGACTTAAGTCACCTCATTGCAAAGCTGTTATGTCCTATGATTCGGTTTTTTTTTGTGTATATGTCCTTTGCCTTGATCAAGCTATAAGCTTATGAGATACAACCTCTCGCTTTGATATATCTATACACATATGGTGAGACACCCTTGACGACTGACTCAAGATGTGTCTTCCGCATCTTAACCACAATTTCGAAATATTAGTGACTTGCATCTTGGATCATATGAGTGTAAAAGTGGTTGCAGTTATAAGAATAGGAACCCTCATGCTTGCAACATTTTATATACTAGAACTAGTACCATGCAACTGGTTGCATCCTTGAACTTCAACAATTTATCTTTCTAATGGCATCTTAACCACATGTCACACTTATGTGTGCTGATGTGTGGGTGTATCTACACTACATGTGTGTATTTGTTGTTCAATATTATTTAAAGTTGATTTTGCATAGAATCCATACCATATATGTATAACATTGTGGTTTTATATTTAATTAGCCCTTGACCTGGCGTTTAAAGGTGGCATTTGTGGTTCTTCACCACATCAAGGATATAGTGTTGTTTTTGATAAATAATCAAGCATCATCAAGAAGTCAAAGTGTTATTCCTTGCCTTTCGTCTTTGCCTTTGCCTTTGCCTTTGCCACATTTCCTTAACCTTCGCCTTTAACTTCTGGTTTAGAGGAAGAACGATGGAGGTGGATCGTTAAATTTTATTGCCAATTAAATTTGTGGTTTATGTTCGGGTACAGCAGTGGTGGATCTTAACAACCCAATGGCCTTAGTTTTTATTCAAGGATTTTGGTTAAAGCTATACGTACATAAATGTCTGAGGCTTTATTCTCAAGGACTGTATCCATAGGATAGGTATCTACATAGAAAAATATGAAGTGTATATATTAAAAACAGCACTTTGTTGCACTCTTTTCTATTTTAAAGGCACAACAAAATGCAATTTGGAAATAGATTAAATTAAATGCATTTTATTTGCATTTGAACAGCGAAATATATTTAAAAGTGATAAAAAAAACAGCAATAATTTGCGCATTATATCAAAACACAACTGCTCTATTAATCGTCATCTGTCAAAAGTGAGTCTGATATTAAAACGCCATCTGTTGGTGATCTCATTTGACTACAGTCAATTCCTTAGTTTTTGTTATTTCTGCAAAATTTATTTTGTTCAGCTTCCAATACAAAATTGAATTTTAAAGATATGTCCATCATCGACCCCTGAAAGTATGCACTTTTTTCTATTACCGTTCAAAATTTCCAATTTTCGGCACCTTATTGTTTTTTGTTTGGTTCAATACGATTCCATGTGGAAAATTTCAATGCAAATCGGATGATGTTCAGCCGATTTATGCATTATGTACAAAATGACAAAATTTCTTTGGGATTTTGAGAGTTGTTTAGGCTAAAAATTAATAATTATTTTGTATGGCAAAAAAGCGGAAAATTGAGAATCGGAAGTGAATTAACGAAAGTAAATAAAATAGTTTGACAATATTAGCAAATAATGACAACAAAAAATGTCTGCTTTTTCTTGTGCCAGTTCTTCAGAACACCATGAAGAATTTTGAATTTTGGACGATTATGGCAAATTTTTTATTAAATGCCATACAAAAACACAAATAGCAAATTTCCGACACATTTATATAGATTTTAGTCATAGTAGTGGTAATTTGCACAAAATTGGTCCAGAATGACAGTGCAATTAGTATTTTAATTTTGCAACATTAAACGTCAATTGGTATGTCAGATCCTCAGAGAGCTATTTTTTGACTTCGTGTAAATGTACCTCATACTTTTTCAGCAAAAAAGATTGCTATTTTTCGCTCGTGTAAATGCAGCATTAATTTGTTGTTTCAATTTTGGGTTGCCTCTCGCTTTTTGACAAATCGTGTTTTTAATACAAAATGGCAGAAATTTAAATAAATAAAAGAAATTATGGCAACAATACTCAAAGTTTTAAGACATCCAAAAGAATTATTTGTAAATGGTAAGGTCAGAGGCATTGAGTTGTCATATTTGTTTAATAGAAAAAGTAAACGTCAATTGCTTTGTAGCAGTGTGTAGACTGGCAGGTTTAATCATTTTGGAAATTGGAATACATTTTTGATAAATTTCATTTTTCCTTATTACGAAAATACTGACAGATTTTAGAACTTTTGCTTTTTCAGTTCTGTGGTTCAGTAGTGCAGACCTATTCTCCCGTTACGTTGTGAAGGTGTGATTTTACGTGAATGAATTTTCAACTGACAGGTTTGAATTTTTATCGAACACGAATAATTTCAGCAAACATATTGTGTGCGAAAGAGAAGAAAGGTGGGACAGAAAACTAACTTCCCCATCATGTCAAAACAAAGAAATAAAAGACACCTGCTGATTCGACTTAAACATCATAGTGTAACAGCGTACGACTTATTTCTCTGATTAAATTTAAAAGAAAATTGCTAAGGAGTTACGATGCAAGTGTAATAGCAGACTTACTGATAAAAATAATTTTTTTTTAATTTTTCCCCCTTTTTGTTAGATAAAATTACAGCAGAAGGGGATCACAAATTTGATAGTCTTTTTGAGGGTTTAAATTTCCGACTGTGCGTCAGACTTAGTCAGTAAATCAATTGTACATCTTCTTGTGACTTTGTGATCGGGCTACAGATAGGAGAGATTCACTGACTTTAAAATTTCCTGAAATTTAATTCAAACATATTTTTTCGCGTTCAAGGGGTTAGACTTTTTGGGCAGAAATTGACATCTTATCAAATTATAAATCTCTCTTAAAGAAATAAAGTCTGGAATGGCTTGAGCACAATTTTTAAAACTAATTATTATGTATTTTGGTGCTTCTAAATTAATTTATTTGTTCAACTATTTTTTATACGTTTTTTTTTGCCTAACAGTTGCAAATTTTCCGCCCAAAAATTGCTGCCTACAAAAATTTATTGGATAGAAATTGATAGAAAAATGTCAGAACAGGGAAATATTTTACTCTCTTACGAGCTCTCGCTGTTCTGCCCAAAACTATGAAATTTGTAAGTCGGAACAGGAATTGGAAGAAATTGGTGCCAACTTTAGCCATTTGGCAGAGTGTATGTCAGACTTAATTATAAATTTATATTGAATTTAAAGATGCAATATATGTACCGGTCGTAATCATTTCAATTTTATTGGACGAAATGGTATTGAAAGGGCAATTCTCAAGTTATGGAAAAAGTTGAAACAGGAAATAAATAATTTTTCCCGATGGTCGTTGGAGAATACGGCAATATTGATAAACCAAATATATACCAGTCTCCTATCTCTTGTCAAATTTTCAGATTGAAATACATATGCTAACATTTTTCGTCCATAATTATGCCAAGAGATATTGGAACTCATATCTTCGTAATGACTTGTTAGAAATTGGCATTTAGCTGGCACGAAAAATTAATTTTCATCAGCAAAATAAATATAAAAACGCACAATAAATAAATAAATTTTAAACAACACATAAGTGTTCCATTGTTCTGAAAATATATTTGATTAGAGTAGAATTTATTTTCCAAGCTGAATGAAAAGATCATAATTATCCATTAGAACATTTTTCCTGATTCGTTTGAAACAACAATTTTTATTTTTATTTCTTTTTGTTATTTCAGGCATAACATTTTGGTATGACGATGCAGGACGATGCATGTAATTATGATCAGGTATGTGTTTCATATCTTAATTTATTAATAATTTAGTGAATTAATTTATTTAAAATTAAACATATAACCCACTCTATTCGCGCCCTCTGAAATTTTATACTTGATTTATTATTATTACTAAAAACGGCAATGGTTGAATGCTGCGTTTCAAGTAGACACTTGCAGGGATCAATGTATATTAACTATGCACACAACTTATTTCGCGAGCTATCTACCTCATGAATAATTGTAGTAGATACTTAAACTCACTCAATGTAGTCACTTGATGGAAGTGGCTTATTTTGTTATAGATGTTGATATGTATTTGGAGACTAGTTTGAAGAGAATAGAATTTTCTGTGACAAAATATTAGCTGCGTTCCCGTACCTTGTGCTGAAAAATTCACACGTGGGGGTAAAAAATCTCTAATAATTTTCACAAAAGGGCGGGAACGCATTGAACACTAAAATTAGTGAAATTTATAAATGTGATTATTTTCAACTTTTTTTAATGACGGTCCCGCACTTTGCAGCTTTTGTTTCATTCTTTCTTTCAGTTTTCTTTTTAGTCTAAATAATTTTTTCCGGCTAAAATTCGCTGCCTGGAGAATTATTTAACTCTCTCTCTCTTGAAGGCATTTTTCTCTTTTGTGGGAAACTTCGCGGAAATTTGTTGTATTGGAACACGATTTGATAGTTTTTTAAAAAAATCCTATAGATTTTCGAATATTTTGAAAGTTTGGGAAGGTTGGCTTGATTCTTTTTTAAAATGTTTTCTTTAGCTCCAAAAATAACGCAACCTGCCATACAAATTCTTGGGGAACAAATGTGGTAAATTTCAATAAGGTATCTCGAAATTTTTCTAACGATTTTAATTTAAAAAAATTCAGTGCACCACTATAGGTATAGTCTACATTTTGGTTACTAAACAATTTTTTTTGAAATAGTTTTAACGATACCTGCCCTACAGTGTTTTTTTTTTCATTTCGACTATCTCATGAAAGGCTGAATGGATTTCGATCAAAATTTTTATACAGGAGGTGCTTCAAATTCTAAATGATATACTGCATATACAAATTTCCGAAGATTTTTTTTTTAAATTATGTTTTTAAGTTTATTTTATTAAACACTTAAAATTGCCATAAAAAATTTATATTAAAAAAATTAATTAAAAACACGACTTTAAACAAATATTCGGTTTCTACTAAGAATCTTGTGCTTACAATGCGATCGAACATATAAGAGCAAGTACGTGTGATGCAGTCGTGCATTTTATTTAATTATTAATTGGTGGCCATAGTCCAATAGTTAAAATGATTTAGAAAGCTTCGTTGGATGTAGGCAAATCATGGAGAAAGCAGATATGGTCTGGAGACTTAATTTGCTCGAAACAAGTCATTGATTGGTATCTGGTAATGATGATGTCTATAATTAGTATTTCTGACACAAAAATAGAAAAGTTTTAAGATCCTCTGGAATGAGAAGAAATGGTGTTGAAGATCTAAGTGTCATCTGCGTGTTAAGAGATAGAAGAGTGTTTGATGACCATCTAACTAGTAAGAATGAATAAAAGTGGTCCTATGTGGCTGCCTTCGGGGACGCCAGAAAGTACAAGAATGCTATTCATTAAAGCCAATCTTTATAGCATATTTTATTTTATCTTCAAAATGTCCTCCATACATTATTCAATATTCGAAAAGTTTCAATTGATGACCAACTATCGTTGGCGGCTTTGGTGCTTTATCAACTTAATCTACTATTTCTACTCTTATACATCACATCGTTCTATGAAGGCTTAATATGTCCCTATTGGTCTGAGAAACGCCTTTTGAAGGGCTTACTTCATATTGTAAATTGTACAATAGTAAATAATTGTATGTTTTATTTAAACACTACTTAATTTAAACACATTCAAGTAAGAAGACAAACATAATAACACGATATCGAGATGTTTAGTTTTCTTCGAAGCCCTTACTTCCAAAAGTTTGTACTCAAAATTAATACTTCGGGTCATAAGAATTTCAAAGTTTTTGAATGTCAATTCAATTCCGAAGAAAAACTCCCCCTTGTCAAAATATATTTACGATTTAAGAATTCAATGGGTTTTTCTTTTTTCGGGCAGGTATTGGCCGATAATGGCTCAATTCTGCGATTATCCTACTTAAGTTTGCTTGTCCTAATTCATTCATTCTCTTAACTAGTTTACCTTTATTCCATTTATCTACATTATCTTAACCAAATTCTGGCCAAGTTTTTTTCTAAATCCATCTTATTTTCATTTGTCAAAATCAGCTTAACTTGTCCAATTCTCTGAATTCGTCAAAACACAAAAAAGTCTTTCGGTAAAGAACTTTCTGAATCTAATTTTGGTTTTTATCCATTGTAATACTTTCTTATCTAAACTTATAGGATTTCTTTTTATTCATCGACAATACAAAAGCATTTAACTTTCTTAAATCCCATCCCGAAAAACAAAGAAACCAAAAAAAAAAAAAAAGTTAGACAAAGAATTAAGGAAAGGATTAATAAATATACACTCGGTTGCATGCACATCGAGTTAAAAAAAATTCACCACTGACCAATGAACATGGACAAAATAAATAGCAGACTTTTTCCCATCCTTGCGAAGCTTAATAGGTATACTATACTATATATCGACTCAATCACATTAACGAATTAAACAATTCACCAAGCAAATAAAGAAGAAAAAAAAACAAAATAGAAGGAAATGCCAATCAAATGACAGGACATGGAAAAACAATAAAAGCCACAGAAAACAAAATCCACTATATGACGACGAAGCAGGACAGAGAGCACAAGAGGACGAAACAACAGAAATGGGCTTCGTTATATATTATTCTTCGATTGAACTGCAATGTCTACGTTTGTATTGTCGGTCTTGGGATGGAGCAGGTCCTTTTCGGTCCGTATGCTGTTTCTGGATCTTATTGATCTCCATCCATTTGTACCTGTGTATGTCCTCCTCAAACTAATGGCAACAGTTAGAGAGCTGACTTCCGCACTAACTCAGGACAAATTTACCACAAAAATATATAATCCCCTTTAACCAACAAAGGAGTATTGTACAACAAACTCCATCTATATATACCTTCTACCTGCTCGTTACAATTGCAATCAATTTAGGCAAAACCAAAGGAAATCCACTTAAATTCTTGGGTTTTTTTTTGTTTCAAAAAGGATAAGAAGAAGGAAAAGTTTCCAATTGAGTGAACGATCACAATTGTTCGTTCCAATGTAGTTTGTGGGCTTGGCTTAAAGGGATATGAATGATATCCTGCGATTATGATACGAATAACCGCGAATAAGAATTTTTTTTTGTTTCTTTTTTTTTTGTTCAGAAGGATTTATTTGATCGAAAAGCTGTCTGCATTGCTTGTTGCATGAATTTGAAAGGAGACTTTATCAAAGGATGAAATTGTTTTATTCGACTTCAGAATAAAAGTGCATGGGAAAAAGTTTTGTCAAACTTTTTTTGAACAGTTTGCAAGGGAAATGAGTGACAGTTCAATAAGACATTGAATCGACCAAGAGGAAATAGCATTTTTTTAAATCAAAATCCTTGTTACGTTTGTCTGTATAAAGTATGTTGCACGATACTAGACTGTCTCAAATTAATTCTTCCTAACCTTAACAAGGTCTATGTTTGGGTTGACTGATTCAATTCTTTTCGGTAAAAACCAGTATGGGCTACTTTTATAACTGAATATAAATAGAGCTTTAAAGTTTATATAATATAATTCAAAAAACTGTCAACTCAAGGGGCTTCGTAAAAAAATCGAGTAATTTTCTCCGCGTATTCCAAGTTTTAAGAAAATGTTAAATATATTGTTGCGTCATCAGTTGCTTAACAATCAATTTATTTCTACAAGTCCAAATACCAAAACAAATGACAGATGTCAACCAAACCGTATTATGGGGTCCAACAAACACATACTTTGCTAAGGAGAAAAAGTGAAGCACAGTCACCATTTATGACGTGGCAAAATTTACATACAAGTATGTTTTATGAATATTTTGTCAGCAAGTTGCAAAAAGCATTAGACGCCCAATTTGATGCATAATCATGTATGAAATAAAAATTGGAAAACATTTGTTGAAAAAAAAAATAATTGAAACGCCATTTTAATGTTCAGTGACTCGTTTTTGAAAAATCGATTTTTGTATTTTTTTTTTAAATCGAAGAAACGTTCTTTTGAAAATTGGAAAATGCAATAAAAATAATTTTAATCGTTTCATCGAATAGCGAGAAAGTCGGGAATACGAAAAGTGTTATGGGAAATAGCGTTAATAAGTACGCAAAATGAAATATTTTTTTTACTTAAAAGTGGACTACACTAATTTTAGAACGTACACTTATTGTTTACGTTTTCGAAAGAAAAAACTTTTCTTAACATTTATATAGGAGCCACCGTTGTTTTTTTATTTTAGGATAATAGTCTTAAAAATTCAAGTTATTGTCGAAAAACTCCAATTTCGAAAAAAATCGATTGAGTGGTTTTCGAAATATTGAGTTTTCAAAAAAAAAAATGTTTTTTTTTTAATTTCAAAAAAAAAAATTTGTTTACAAAATAGTGTTAAAAATTTTTAAGATCTTCTCCATAAAAAATTTCAATAGAAACATTTTTGAACAGTTTTCCAAAAATTGGAAAGCAAAATATTGTTTTGCTAGAGGCACCACAAATAACCATTTTGCTACAAAAAAAAAATCAAAAAGTTCATTTCCCTTCATTAAAGAATCGATTATAAAAATGGTTGGAATCGTTTTTGAGAAAAATATTTTTTGGCTACAAAAAATGTATGGCATTTACCATCATTTTCGGTAATTAAAAAATAAATTGCATGACTGAATCCCACGTACATGGCCTTAAGTTCGATCACATCGTATGTGGCTAAATATATTTTTAAAGTCGTTTTTACTAAATTTGTTATACAATTTTTTTTTTACTTTTTTTTCCAAAACTTTTAGTACAGCAATTTTATATATTTAATAATATAAGCTTAAAAATGTAATTTCGAAAAAAATCATCCGTTTTCGAAATGTTAAATTTACAATTTTTTCTTTTTCAAAAATCCAAAAAAATATTATAAAATTTTTATATGCAGTATGGTTTAGAATTAGAAGGGTCTCCAATATAAAAAATCTATCAAGCCATTTATGAGAAAGTCTAAAATTAAAAAATGGTCGTATAGCATGTACCGTTAATAACAAAATATGTAAACAAAAAGTTGGACCAAAATGTAGACTATACATAGAGTACTGCAAATAATATTTTTATGAAAATCATTAGAGCCATTTTCGAGATAATTAAGATGTTAGAAAAAATTGTATGGCAAGTACCGTTATTTTTTGGGCTAAAACACCGATTCAAAAATCTATTTGACTTAATCACCTAAAACGCTTAGGTACCAAGTTTGAGGAAAATCGATTCAGCAGTTTTGGCTGTAGATCGATCTACAGACAGACAGACGGAATTGCGGGACCCACATTTTTGGTGTTTCCCATCATTGCAATGACAAGTTTGATTAAAATCTGGAGTTCGATTTTTTTTTCAAATGCAAGACTTACCCTATAGTTGCTGATTGATTTGGTTAATGTTATATAGAAATCTGGGCAAAATTGATTTGTAAAAACGGTTGAATTTAGAATGTTAAAAAAAATTGTAAATTTGGAGATTTTGTTGAAATAAATTGAATTGGTCAGAGTGAAATTTATATTCACGTTGCTGTAACATGTACAGTATGAACACACCCAGAAATAAGACAATATTGCCTTGCAACATTGTGACGAAATTGTTCATAAATTTAAGCCATAATGAATAATAATAGTTTTTGGTTTTAAACATTCCTTTTTTTGAAGATTTAAGGTTTAAGAAGTATCTAGAAAAGCATTATGGACCTTCCAATACTACAATACGAAGTTTCTTGTTTGTTATTTTTTTTTCAAATTTCTAAGTCGAAAATGTAAACAATCTCATTATTATCAAATTTTATGTTTTTTTTTTAGATGAAAAAAATAAATTATTGAAATTCCTCGAACTTCGTTTGAAAAAAAAATAAAAACATGCGCAATATAATCAAAAACCAATAAAACAAATATTCTGTAGATCTTTCAAAGTAAAAACAATTTTGTAATAAAAATTTAAAAAAAAATTCAAAATAGGTTGTATACATGCATACGTTATGTTCGTCCACCTCATAATGTTCACCTGTCACTTTTAATTGAACTAATTTATTATTTAAACTTATAGAATATTTGGCTCAAAAATATAAACAAATAAATCTTAAAAGACTATGTATATGCAGATACATATAAATAAATTATAGATTCGTATTAAGACAAATAAAATTAATTAAAATATTTTTATTTTTTTAACATAATAATAAATATAAAACAAAAGCGTTAGAGAATATATTGAAGATAATCAGGGTTGGATTAGGTATATAGTGTAGGAAGGCCCTTAATCATTCTATTGACTGACTTTTCAATGAACAGATTTATTCTGTTTTTTTTTTTTTTTTTTCATATTGAAGGTTTTAATTGTAGTTTCCTTCAAAAAGTAATTTCTAAACCCTTTGTGAACTTGAAATTTATTAAAATACTTATTCAGTAGAAAGATATTATTATAGTATATCAAATCTCTGTGTATAAACTGTGCGGTAGCTTACCAAATGTATATCCAAATACTGAAAATAAAAATCTAAAAAAAGATTTATTCTGCATTATAGGTTTGTTTTTATTTATTTTTATGTTTAATCTGCTCCAACAGGGTGAACTGGGAAATTTCAGTGCATTTCAATCAACTGTCAAAAAACTGAATAGCTGCTCGATTTTTTTAACTAATATTTTTACTTTCTTGAATAAATTGTCAACAAAGCCCTCATCTTTTTGCAAAAAAAACATTTTTTTTTTTTGCAATTAATGTTTATCGCCAACAGCTGATTTGACAGCTCTGAAGAATTTCCCGGAACAATTTTATGGTTCTAGTTAACAAACGTCGACAAAATTTGACATCAAACACCTACATATGTGCTATTCCAATGAGTCCACTTAAAACATCAAACAAACCTATTATGTCCGAATTTCAAGTAAGTAAGTCACAATATTTCAGTTTTGAATTTTCGACTATACGAATTGTCTTATTTGTATCAAAATAAGAAATCTAGAACAAATGTATCTGATAAATGGATCATAGGCTCAAAATATTCTCAAATTTAGACCTCATTTTCTGGAAAACTGTTATTTCTAATTTAAGCCCTATTACCTAACATTCGAGAATTGTCCAAATACCGTGATTTACAGGGCTTAGGGTTACATTGTGGTAGAAAAAATGTTTTTTTTTACTCGTTGAAATTCAGCACAGTCTGCCGGTCAAAAATTGTATGCCAATATCAGTCAAAAATGGGGTGGGGTTGAACTAATTTGATGGGCGTGTCGATCGCTATCATGCGGTGGATCATTGAGTGTCGTGAAA
The DNA here is from genome assembly GCA_910595825.1 of Philhelius pedissequus. Classification (NCBI taxonomy): domain Eukaryota; kingdom Metazoa; phylum Arthropoda; class Insecta; order Diptera; family Syrphidae; genus Philhelius; species Philhelius pedissequus. The sequence goes on along the minus strand of OU343161.1, from coordinate 241,664,945 downwards.
GAACGCTAACTTTTCGAACAGATGTTCAGTGATCGCCAGCCAAGGCCACCCTTCGAAATCGCTTGAATAGCGGCCTACATTACGAGTGACAAAAATTAGAACTGGAGTCATTCGGCCTTTCATATCCTATCGACCTATAGACGTTCTGCTCTTGGACCTTCCAATCGTTCAGCGAGGCGAATTCTTCAAGATGACCCTCATTACCATCTGTTCAACTTGGCAATTGCCCATAAAGCATTTTAAAGTTACCTTAATTCTAGTGGAAATGAAGGTGAGTCGCTTATCAAAAATATTCCACAGGGCGTAATTGTTCTTATTTTCAGTGATGAAGTCCATTTTCACTTGAGTAGGTGCGATTATAACACACCGATTATAATTCTCTAATAAATGATAAATTTTAATTAATTTATTTTTCGATCGAGATCTAATTATATTTAGCCTTATTTCATTCAACAACCTTGCACTTAGTACTGAGACGATTAGAGGTGATTATGGGCCTTAAATCTGTGTTCGTATGAACATTAAGTGTCCATTTGGAATTCGCAACATTTAATGGAAGGCTACGTTTTATTTTTTTTTATTTATTTAAAAACACAATCGCTTGTATAAACAAATTCAGATTATTTTTAATTTTTTTAAAATTTAATTAACGCGTGGCTAGAAAAATTCATTTCCATAATTCATAAAATTTTCGAAAAAATTCTTTTCTTGTTTTTATTTCTTCTTGAGTTTGAAAATATTTAATTTCGTGGAAAATTAAGAAGAAACAAATAATATTAGTAAGGTGTCGGCTTTACCTACCTAATAATCTTCTATTAAATATCATTAATAGTTCCAAACAATTTATGGTTATTGATATCTTTCAATGTTCTTAAAATGTTCAGCTTTTGTTATTAATTAATTAAAGAAAAGGGAACTTGTGTCAGAAATGTATTAAATTGTTAGTGAATCGATATAATGTTGTCAATTTTTTCTATAAGTCCCGAAAGGCTGATTTCAGTTGATCAAATTAAATTCAGAAAAAAGGCCTCGAACCCAATCCATTAATGCTAGAATCTTAACCGATGGACAAATTTCTGAACCACGCCGAAGCCCCTTTTTCCCATCTCGTGGATAAACAAAATGCAATTTTATCGTAACCTTCTAGAAATAAACTGCCATCAGCTCCCTAAACTTTTCAAATCGTCTGCTAAATTGATTTAATTGACCGAACCAAACTCTGGAGAAGTCTATGTAGCATTTGAAATTAAGTAAAAAGTTCATCAATCGAACAGAAAAATGATTATTTTTAGACTCTCCACAGACCGCAGTCGGTTGTGTTTATTCAATAATTAAATCTAAACGCCGCGCCATAACAAATTGAGTTCGTATTTTTTTTTTTTTTGAAATACAAAGAAAGAAACACAAATATTTTGTGTTTATAAAAATAATACATTGGGTAGTTAATATCGAATTGTTGGTGGTTAATTGAATTGATATTACATAATATTTCATTGTTTTTGGAAAATTGTGCAAGATTCAAGAATTGAAATCAATTTAAAATCCACTCTGCAAAAATGTGTGTTGTTTAGAATGTTTTTGTAAACAAATCAAGGAAAATGCTGAACAATGGATATTGAAGCTTGCCAGCTAAATTGCACCTACGGGCTCAAATAAAATTGTGAGGTTTTTAATTATTTTTTTTCTTTATGTAAGTTCGTGGGAGTAATATTGTTATATTAAAATTTTTAATAATAATATAAAATATATTGCACGACTGGATCGCACGTACTTGCGCATATGTTCGATTACATTATATGAAAAAGATTTCTATTAAAAATTTAATATATTTTTAAATTCGTTTTTTTACTTAATTTTCTATAAAAAAAATTCTTTAAAAAATTGGTATTGGATGACAGTTTCAAATTTTTAATAATATAAACTTAAAAACTAAATTTCAGAAAAAAATCATCAACCCGTTTTCGAAATATTGAATTTTCAAAAAAAAAAATAGTTTTTTCAAAATTATTATTTAGAATTTCAAGAAGCTCTTGTATAATAATTTTCCGTTGATCCGTTTATAAGAAAGTCGAAAATCTAAAAAATGGTTGTATTGCAGGTTCGTTAGAGCCGTTTTCGAGATATGACTAAGATGGTAAAAAAATTTGTATGGCACGCACTGTTATTTTTGGGTCTAAAACAAAGATTCAAAAATATATTTTAGACAATCACCTAAAACGCTTAAGTGACAAGTTTGAAAAAAATCGGTTCAGCCGTTTATTCTGTAGATCGTTCTACAGACAGAGAGAGACAGACGAACGAAATTGCGGTGTTCTCCGTCATCGTAATATCAATTTTGATCAAAATCTCGAGTTCGATTTTTTTTCCAAATGCCAAACTTTATAGTACCTATGAATATATCGCAAGCAAAAAGATACATATATTTATCATAAAATATTTGCTTAGAAATTCTTGATTTTCAGAGTTGTTAAAGAATTAACTCATTTGTGAATGTATTCTTCTTGAATTCACTTTGAAATCATTGAATTCAAAACAATAAATTTAAAACGTATTCAGACTGAATTATTATTCATTGTCAAGCTGATTGTTGGCTTAAGTTAAAGAAAAGTAGATTTAATGAGAAAGCTTCGTAAAGCAATAAATGTATCTTTTCTCATTTCTGGAATTTAAGATTTTTAGAAGAAAAAAATTATTTTTATTTTATTTTTTTATATACAAAATGTTTCTAAACAAAATATATGTCTACCATTTTTAAGTAGTTGACAATATTAGTATATTATATATAAAAAATATAATAAAATAAAAAAAACCGTTTCGAAATTTTACATATTAAAAAACAAAATAAAATTGAAAACAAAAAATATATCTTTAAGAAAATTTTAATACTCAATATTTGGAATTTGAATTAGCCCTTGTATCGGTAGAATACCAGAAACATTACTAACAAAATCGAACATAATAACTCGTTTTATTGTTTTTTTTTAATCAAAATCGTATGAGCCATTTCCGAGATAATTAAGCGTTTTCGTGCCGGTTGTAGGGCAATCTACGCGCACTAAAGGGAATGGGTTTTTAACATGTTTTTTAACAAGTTATATAACTACATATATTTATGTTCCACAAGAGGTCCTTCAAATTCTAAATGATACTGCATACCACAATTTTAACTAATTTAATAAAAATTTAGTGCATTTTAAAGTTCCGATCATAATTTTTTGTAGACAAAATATTACTAAATTTTATATATAAAAAATTTATTAAAAAACACCTTAAAAATATATTTAGCCTTTTCTACTAAAAATCTTGTGCTTACGATGTGATGTGATCGAACATAAGAGCAAGTACTTGCAATCCAGTTGTGCATTTAGTTTTCTTAGAATGATTCTACACGAATTAGGGGATAATCTGTATATAAAAATAAAATGCCACACCGGGTTATTTGGTTTTTTTTGTGTTGTGTCGTAGTGATAATTATGTGAGGACAAGATTTACATGAATGAAAACTTGTGGAAAATTTAACTCTTTTTTTTTACAAAAAATTGGTAAGAAAAAATGTCAAATTATCACAAATGACATTGCCACTCTAGAGCTATTGGGCCATTGTTTTCTGCCTAATAATATCGATAGAAGAATTTTTTGCAGAAATATAAAATTACAATATTCTTTTAAAATTGCATCATTTAGAGAGAAAATGTGTTTAATGGTATCAGAGAATTTTTTTGCAGTATTTTCAAAGTAGCTATTCGAATATTGACAGCGGAAAAGATCCATTTGAAATCTTATTTTTCTCAATTACCCATGTACTCGTATTATCTCCGGACGGAAAGATAAACAAATTGAATTTAAAACAATATATTCCGATTTATTTGATTTCAATTAATTCATGATCACACTGAAATTGTTTTATTTCAACTTACACAAATTCAAGAAATGATTCAATTGACGAACTGATGAAATGACTGTAATACAACGCATAGCCTTAACGACTGGGATTATGAAATCTCGGAAAACTTACTAATCTCTTTCATATGAATAGGATTCCTGAGGAAAATTCTTGAGTTTTTTTTTTGTCAATTTTGGAATCACCTCCTCAATTTTCTATAGAAGAAGGAGATTTGTGAAATCTTCAATTTCCCGTCCTGTCGATTTGTCTTCTTTCTTATGTTATGAGATTCCGATCTTATAGAACGCGCTCGTATCTTCTTTGTAAAACACATGTGTATTTAAATCTTCATTTCATTCTGGCACTCCTGAGTTGAACTTTTATGATATTTCATAGCTTCGAGAGTTCGCCAGTTCTTTAAGAATTAATTTGAAATCATCAAGAAGTCTTTGCATCTACCCATTCATCAAGCAAAATCATAGTCAAATAATTTTACACCACAGACAATCTGTCGCCCCTCATTTATTTTTCAAAATTTATATACATACATACAAACATACACTTCTGTTAGATGAGATAAAACGAAAAAATATAGACAACAAAAAAAAAATTGACAATGTCATCGTCATTCATGAAAAACTAAAATAACCAACGCCACACGTCACACTTCCGAATTAGTATGCATCCAAACAAATTGGTTTTATTTGAATTTAAATTTTACTTGCAGTGTAAAAGCATTAGAAATCTACGCTGCACTGCTGGGTGTATGATAGAAAGGTACACGGTGCGGAAAATACGTTGTCGGTCGTCGTCGTTGTGTCGTTAGTCATACTAACATGCAAAAATGAAATAATTAAGATGCCCACACGATGTGTTATAGCTCTGTGATGCTGTCCTCACGACAACAACAAAAAAATGCCGCACTATTCGCCGACGACCAGGGCTGGAGTTGGTAGATTAGGCAACTGGTAACAGAGGGCCCAGTTTGATTTTTATTTCATTTCATAACTCAATTTTTATATATTTTATGTGAGAAATCATCCAAGACGAGATAAATTTTTATTTCAGAAAAGTATTTGATTCAATGGAAAATTGCTCTCTCTCTATCTCTATTTCTCACTCTTTTCATATAGATTTTGAAGAGAGAGAGAGAACTATCTTTAACAGGACGATCGTTTAATAGACTCAATCTTACGTGATTTGGGACCATAGTTTCCCAGGATCATTGACAGTTCCCCACTAGCCCTTATGTCTAATAAATCCAGCCGTGTTCATCGAAAGCTCTTTGTACCAGAAACTAAATAAATATGTATATCGATGGTTTGGTGGCGGCAGCGCGTATCAAAAGTTTCACTTAGTCATTTTAAAATGTCACACAGAGCTAAATTGACATGGTGAACCTGATATTTCTAATTATCTATACCTTGTCCCCTCTAGACTTCTGTGCTCCTTTTCATCGCACAATTTACGTCTTGGTGTCAATTGATCAACCAAAAACGTGCTACATTGTTTTAGAGATGAATATGTTATGAAATAAGTGCGAACTTCTTCCATGATGAGGTATAACGTATAAGGGAATTATTTATTTGTTGCCTTACTCGTCGAAAAATTGTCTTGACACATATCGATGTCTATGATTTGTCAAGGGTAATTATAATTGTTAGATGAAAGTAAACAGCACATACCAATGTCAATGTCAATTAATGGCTTTTATATTGTCTTTATTTTTTTTTTTTTAAGAAACTTTGTTTTGACGGAAGACATGTATATATTTTTTTTATCATAAGATATTTAACAAGATTGTCAGTGCTTTAGATTGACAATGAGCTCCGGTACTAAATTGACATACTCAATGGCAAATGTCCGTGATGTTATTGACAAATGTGTGATCATTGGAGAAATTATAATAAAGAGGTCTTAGTTTTTGAAAATATTTTTTGAGCACGATATTTTTACACATTATAGCCTTTTCACACAAAAACCAAAACACGGTTTTCACGAAATTATCGGTTTTGGCTGAAAACCTAAAGCGAAAACACGAGTTTTCCCATACATTTTTGATAATCCACAAGTTTTAAATAAAACCTACCGAAAACATGTTGGATTTGCAAGATGAACTAAACAAACACACCTTGTGAAACATTCAGCCTTCAATTAATCGTCACATAAATAGCTGACGGGTTGCTGCCAGGAAAAACGAAAAAAAAACAGCTGTCTAGGGGAAATTTCAATTTCAATTCACAACGTATTTGTTATTGTCTGTGGTGTCAAAATAATTGAAATGTCAAACGAAAACTTGAAAATATTCAGTGTGAACGATATTCGAGTTTTCGTAAACTTGTAGCTGAAAACCCCGTTTTGGGTTTGGTGTGAAAAGCATATTAGGCTCATTCAGCTGGAGTCTGTAATTCATAGCATGCATGTAAATACAACTGAAAAACTTTGACGTTTAGTAGTTAATTTTGAGAAAATAGAAGAGTGCAAATATTCTTTAGAGAAAATTGCAGACTGTGAAGACCGGGGTCTGAGAAGCAAGTGTCAAAAAATTCCTAAACTTTGAAGTAGGTATGAAAAAAAAACCCTAAGAAGTCAAGTTGCGACAGCGGCGCTTGGCTTGAGTCTATTGTCAAAATCATCAACATGCATTTTAAATGTGCAATTTGCCAAAAAAAATCTGACTTATTTTTACGTATAGTTAAGACACCTTCACTGAGACACATAAATAATTTGGCATAGTGAGTTCAATGTGAATTCAGTCAACTCAACGAAGCTTAACGAAGGAACAATAGTCAATGATGTTAAGCAATGATTTTAATTCAATCCACCCTTTAATAGTCTCAAAAAAAAATATTCCCACAAAAAATATTCTTTAAAAAACAAAAATAGAACAATTCGCAAAATTTATCAAAAAGCATTCACGTATTTTTTGTGTGTTGTTGTTATTTTTGTAATATCCACGCATATTTTTAACAACTTCCGATTGCTTATCGCATAAACAACACAATAATAATTCATTCAAAAAAAAAAAAAAAAAAAATAATGAAATTCTGAAGCATAAACATCCGGTGAAGTCAACACATTTTTTTTGCTCTTCCACAAATGCAAACAAAAAATGTATACATTTACTACATGGGTCCTTGAAAGACCATTGAATTATATTTCTTTAAGTGTTATTGTTTTAATAAAAATTTGTACAATTATTCATTAAAGAAAAATTTGCTTTTAATTTCAAAGAATGTGTAATATTTTTGTGGTGGTATTTATGGATATCTACGGTACCATTATTTTTACTGTTCTAATATTTTATGTGAAATTAAAAATACAGTGGAAACCTTCTTTAACGGAATTCGGACATGGATATTTAGATTTATTCAACTTTTAAAAGGGATCTTGGAAGGTCGAAAAAAACATGAAATCTAATTCTTTTTACAAAAACGTTAACTCAAGCTCTATTATATTTTCGACCAATTCTCGATGTATCTATCTCTTCACGAGCTGAGACATTGACCAATTCGGTTCATCGGAAGAAGTGAGTAACCCTACTATGGATATGATCGTTTATCGTATCAAAATAATTAAAATATTTCCACTGAAATCATTTTTTAGACCAGATTATACCAGTCACAGAGATATGGTAGTAAATACTTTTAACGTCATCCTCTTTGATTATTGGAGCTGTTTAAATGATAATATGGACACTTATATTAGTAAACATTACGCACACGCATTATTTTCTTTTTGTTTTTCAATTTATTGGTATAAACTGGTCTTGGTCCAAAGAAATATAGCTTAAAGGCAACATATATTTTGATATATTTTTAACAAGATTTCTGTCAATTTTCAACTATACGAGAGTTGAAAACCAATTTGACTGAAATAAAAGGAAAGGTTTTGGAATAAAAAACATTTAGCAAATTTGTAATAGTTATATGTATCTATGTATATTTACGAAAAATAAACAACGATCAATTAACCATACCTCCAAATCATCAAAATGCGAAAAGGAATTAATTTCAAAAAAGAAAAAAACTATCGCACCCCTAAGAAAGAACGATTTTATATACCAAATAATTCTTTTGATTTAAAAAAAATGTCTATTCATTCTGTCCGCTAAGAGAGATTTTACTGTACATGTTTATTCAGAGCACTTCCTCATCTAGTATGTGACTGGGTGTATGATTCAAAAAGACATAAATCCACCAGCACTCAATTTTAATGAAATGCAGGTGTGGAATATGATTCAATCGACAAGTTAATAAAATACAAAATGTGTTTGAAATTTTAAGAGACCAATAAAATTTACTGCAATTTTGTATTTTGTATGGAAACAAATTTTTCAACTGTCAAAAGTATTTCAATGTTCCACATATAGATTCTTTGAAAAATTTATTAAATGTTGGTCTTTCCGCAACTGACCACTGAGAAGGTTGATGGCAGTCGTTTCTCTCAATAACATTGTGCTGTGACCCGAACCAGAGATAAGACTGACGTCTTATGGCTGAAAGTTAAAGGCTTGCCACGTGTCGTTGCTGGGTCAGTTTGCAGGATAATGCAACTGAATCAACTACTTTAAATGACCTGACAGTCTGTTAGGATATAATTGTCCCGGTTCTGACTCGCCACCTTCATTTTTGATGGAGCCAATTTTGTGAGTTCTCAGTTTTCTGAACTCGCCAATTATTCTTGAGATATAATTTGACAGATTCTATGACATTAAGTCGAAATATAATTTTGGTCAAGAATTAAATAAATTTATTTGATTAAATCATCTAAAATCCATAAATTTTGTGAACCTCTCTCTCTCTCACACTTACTTCACTTTAATATTTTTGTATTAAACAACTACAAACAAAATAAATGTTAATAAAACATGAAATATTTAATTTTGTGTAATTTAGTTTGATTTATTGGAAACTAGAATTCAATTATTCTATTTATTTATTTTTTAATTAATTTGTTAAAGTAAAGTACATTTTTAAATGGCAATTTTTTCAAATTATTTTTATATTATTTTTACGTATTTAAGGCCCATTTGCTGATACACAACTTAAGTATTTAAGTTCTACTTAGGAACTTATGTGACAGTTTACGCAGTTGAAAAAGTAGCCCTTAAGCATTTTAATTTCACCATAAATATTTATAATTCGTATGAGTAAACGGGCATAAGTGTCACTGTTTTGCTTATATTAAATGTTTAAGACTAAATATTAACTACAAATCTTAGTTCTTGAGAAATTATACAAAAAAACATCCCAATATTTTTTTTTGTACTTACAGCTTTTCTGTATTTGATTAAAAATTTAAAACATTGGATACGAGTATTAACAACCACAATTGCACTTAATTATACAAAATTTTGAAAAAAATTAACTGAAAATAATCACAAATTCAATCGCAAAATTTATTTTGCGTAACTTTATAAAATATAAAATGAACCACTGGATTGCACGTACTTGCTTCTATGTTCGATCACATTATATGCAAAAGATTCTCAATGGAAACGGCTAAAAGTATTTTAAAAGTCGTTTTTCACTTATTTTTTTATATTTATAAAAAAAAATAATATGAGCATTTTAAATATTTAATAATATAAACTTAAAAACAAAATTTCAGAAAAAATTGCTCACCGGTTTTCGAAATAGTGAATTTTCAAAAAAAATCAAAAATCAAAAAATCTATTTTTCGAAAATTTTGAAAAGCAATATTATTTGAAATTTGAAAGAGATCCTGTATATAATTTGATCGAAATCCATTGAGCCGTTTATGAGAAAGTCGAAAATCAGTAAAATGTTTGTATAGCAGGTACCGTTAATAACAAAATATTTTTAAATTTTTTTTCCGGCCAAAATGTAGGCCATACCCAAGTTAGTACACCCACCAATTTTTATCAAAATCGTTAGAGCCGTTTTCGAGATAATTATGATTGTAGAAAAATTTGTATAGCAAGTACTGTTATTTTTGGAGCTAAAACAACGATTCAAAAATCTATTTTGGACAATCACCTAAAACGCTTAACCACCAAGTTTGAACAAAATCGGCTCAGCCGCTTAGGCTGTAGATCGTTTTACAGACAGACAGACAAACGGAATTTGTCGGACCAACTTTCTTGGTGTTCACAATCATCGTAATGTCAACTTTGATTAAAATCTCGAGTTCGATTTTTTTTCCAAATGCAAAACTTGCCCTATAGTACCTTTATCGCAAGTAAAAATAATAAAATGCACGACTGGATCCTACGACCTGGATCTTGTAGCTAACAACTTTAATGTAGCTACACGTTAGGTAGGCTTAAAGCCGATGTAGGTAAGATTCCTTTAGTTCTTAGCACCTATAATGAATTGTCGAATGGATGGGTGATTCAAGAAATAAATAGTTAGATGGGTTCACAGGTACACATAAAATATTTTTAGATTTGACTTAGTTGTTATAGTTCGAGGTAAAAGAAGATGGCATTTGACTTTTTGGACAAATATGAATATATCCAAACAAATTAAAAAAAATATTGTTTATATATATGTTTTTAGGTAGGAACAAAAATGTAAACGTCACTTAAAAGTAATTATTAAAATACAAACGTATAAATTTGTAATTTAATAAAAAATCGGCTACATCGTTTCTGAAAAATCGATTTTTCAAAAAAATAAAAAATAATTTATTTTGTAAGAATCGAAAAAAAGAACGAAATAGAATATGTTTTTATTTAAAAATGAACGGCGCTAATTTAATAATACACACATTTTTGTCAAAATTCTTGGAGCCATTTTTGAGATAAAAAATGTTTCCTAACTGTTTTTTTTTTTTACATTTGAAATGAAGGTATCTACCGTTGTTTTTTGTTTTAGGAAAATTGATTTTTAAGTGTCCAAGATAATGTCAAAGAACTACCAAATACTTAGTTTTGAAAAATCGATTGAGTCGATTACGATTATGAAATTTTGAATTTTCAAATTTTTTTTTAATTGAAAAAAAAAAACATTTTTTCAAATTTTGGTTCACATTAGTGTTTATACTTTCTACTTAAAACATTTAAAAAAAATGGTGCTACTAGTAGAGATATACCAAAAATAACTACGTATTTTGTTGTTCAAAAAAAAATATTACCAAAACGTACTATTCCCTTCCTCAATGAACTTATTTTTTTTATAAGGACCTTTTTGACCAACAAAAAATGTATGTCAGGTACCATTATTTGTTGTCTTAAAAAATTAAAAAAAAAAACGTCTGGGCATATTACCGAAAAAAACATTATGTACCAAGTTTCAAGAAAATTCATCCAATCGTATAGGCTGTAGACTCCCTGACAGACAGCCTGACGTACAGAATTGTGAGGCCCACTTTGCAATTCAAGTTTTATCAAAATCTCGAGTTCAATTTTTTTTATGAATCCATAACTTGCTATAGTAGTAAAGTAAAAATTACCATTATTTTATTTAATTCTCAAATTTTCAGTATTTGACTGAAAATTTAAAACATTTAATATTAAAAACGATAGTTGCACTTAATCACACAAAATTAAAAAAAAAATAATAAAAATTAACTATCAGATTTTTTTTTCAAAAATTTCGACTCAAATTTATTTATTTAATTTTTCAAAAAAATTTATTTTAAGTGAAAACAAAATCAAATGTTTGAGTTTTCTAAAAAGTTATTGCACTTCATTGGATATGCTTTATTTTGTTTTTAAATGTTGTTTTTTTCTTCTTTGAAGAAATTACCCTAATTCAATTTTTATCTGAGAATGATTCCAGGAATCAACCCCCAACATATCCTCCATAAATAAGGGGACACACTGTTTAAACTTATGTATTTAAATAAATTGATTATTGCAACACTGTCAAAATGTTAAAATGTATTTATGAGAAGCTTACTCGGATTATAATGGTTTAAACTATTTAAAGAACGAATTCAACTAAGAGGATGATTATACGTAACAACTTGTCTGGCGACAAATCAAATCAATTTAACACTGAATCTGAAATTCTTTTATATAGTATTTTACATATTTAAGCTCAGTTATAGGTGTCATAATATAACACTCTTTATAATAAGAAAGAATTAAAAGCGACTTAGCGAATATATTGAAAACAAGTTTTGCAGAAGCTGTTTGAAAGGAAAACCCATTGCACATACATATTCATATCTAATAAATTATAACTAAACTACATTCATTTAAGAGATTTTTATAATTTACATAAATGTATTTATTATTATTTAATAGTAAAAATTACTAACAAATGGGTAAAAGATCTTATGCATACTTTTGGTATCACAACGGACCAACAATTAGGTTTTCTTGCCTGCATTCGCACTTTCACGAACTTACCTAAACACCAAACCGTAAGAAATATATAGTTGGTGGGTGTGTAAATGTTCGCAGTGCGTTGTCAAAAAACATAAAGACCGAAAAGAGTCGATCAACAAAGCCTAAACTGACGTAGCCTATTAAATCTCTTTTGAGACTTTCACCTCTTGCTCTTGGAAACTAAATATAACAATAAATTATTTTTGTTTTTTTTTTTTTGTAAAGGAATGACATAAACCTAACAATTTGCATTAATCAAATAATTTAAAAAATCCCCCAAAATCAAAATTTCCTGTTTTCTGTATTTTTGTTTTGTTGCTAAAAAAAATAGCACGTGTACGCCCAGGTGACCCGATCCGCGAAGGCAATAGAATTATGGCAAGTTTAAAATTTATTCTTACTTTCTCGTTTTTTTTATATCGTTAAATGCAAATCTGTACATATATATAAAACCGTATTGATTATTATACTATAATAAATTATTCATTTTAAGGGTACATGTTCGTTCTTAGGAATTTGTGTACATATAAAAAAAATGCATCACATAAACAAATCCGCGAGCTATATCAACTTTAAATTCCACTAAGTTTGAAATCACCATAACATTGTACATATGTGTGTAAATATATATATGTGTGAACAATAATTAATAATTTAATTGTTTTGACATTTGACACACAATTTAATTGGATAGAATTATGAAAAAACGATTATTAATTGAACAGCAAAGTGCTGCTTCACTTGTCATTATATTCCTCTCAAACAAAACAAACATACCTACCCTTTAGCATCACCATAGGCTTCATGCTGCCACCCACAATTTGTGTTTATAGATAGATGAAATGAACAGCGGAGCATTGCTCGAAGCGCGTTTTAACGCTTAAAAATTGATTAAAATAAATTGAAATAAATAAAAACAAAAACACAACTGACAGCTTCAAATGAAATCAAATCACTTTTGTTTTTAGGTGAAAATACAACAGAGATTTTATATATAGTTGGATGTATGTGTTAAGAGTTGACATTCATTAAAACAAAAAAAAAGATAGCTGTCTGACAGAATAAAAAAAAACCTGTGTATGGTGGAATAGAAATTGCCATTGAGCGGAGAAAACTAATAAAAAATTAAACTGGATTGAAAAAAAAAAATATTCGTAAGAGACATTGTCGTCAGAGCTGTCTGTCAAACTGAGGTCTAGCAACTGTGTTTTTTTTTACAATGCAAAGTATCGGTTTCAGTTTCTATTTCATTTTTTTAGTTGCCTAATAAGGCAAGTAGTGGTTTCTTGAAAAAAAAATTGTGAGGTTTAAATGAAAACTATAATTACGAGCATTATTTGTGGGTTCAGACTTTCATCCAGCTTGAGCCCCCAATTTGTCATATTTTGTTTCAAATTTGTGAAATTCAACTTTTTTTATGTTTAATATTCCTCGAAAATACTTTTAACGATTTTGATTAAACTTTCGTACCCGTGCCTAATTCTCAAATGATAAAATATTGTGCCAATTAAGCTCAATCTCTTGCTACTCTTTTCCAAAAATCTCTTGGTCTAGGGATTTTTCCATAATTTTGGAAGGATTCTTTTATTATACCTATTCATAAAAAAGGGCTGTAAAGCAAATGTTTCTTACTATAGACCAATCGCCAACCTATCATTGCCAATATTTTTAAAATTATTGCCTTTGAAACAATTTACTTTCATTGCAAACCATTATGTTAAGAAGGCAATTGAGAAGCAAAGCCCTCTCTCGAGCAACTAAACTGTCCATATATAAAACGCTAATCATTCCAGTCCTGATGTATGGTGCAGAGACATGGACAATGTTAACGGTGGATTAGAACGCGTTAGGTTGTTTTGAGAGGAAAATTCTCCGGGTGATTTTTGGTCCCGTCTGCATAGATGGGGAATGGAGAAGACGATACAACAACGAACTATACGGGCTGTACAGCGATACCGACCTAGTCACAAAATTAAAAAGCCAACGACTGACATGGCTGGGTTACCTAGAGCGAATGGACACCAATGCTCCGGCCCGGAAAGTCTTTGAATCCTGCCCCGTGGGACAGCGCAATAGAGATGGACAGCATAAAAGGTGGCGCACGCAAGTGGAAGAGGATCTCAACCAACTTGGAGTGCGAAACTGGAGACAGATAGCTAGACACCGAGCTGACTGGAAGAAGCTTGTTGGTTGAGGGCCTGGTCCACCCCGGAGTAAGTAAGAACGTTGCGCCATTTCTCTACTGGCAAATTCAAATGCTGTCCTGTAAATTTTAAACGCTATTTACCATGCTTTGAAGTTAAAAGAGCGACTTTTCTTGGACTACAAGCAGTTAAATTATGTTCCCTCAATCTATGACGAACGGTTTCCACGCAAGCTGTAATATTCAGCTCTTTTTTTTGCCCAGTTGTAGGCTTAAAGTGATTTTTATGGCTTTTTCGGACTAGGCGCCTGATGAGAGTTGTCGTCATATCAGGTTTTCGTCCATGAGATTCGGTTTTAGGTTTGTATGTTATTGCATTTCGAATCATTTTGTTGGAACACCCAAAAAACCGTCGAGCTTCTCCATGCGTTTTACCTTCCGAGACCATTTTTTGTTAAATTTCCCGTTTTTCGTTGGAACTATTTTAGTGCCAGATATATACAAGAGAGAGAACTGATAGTTCAAACAATAACATAATAATAGCAGAGGCTGTAACTATTTTTCTATTCACTCATTTAAAGAAGTTAAAATGAAACTTGTATCAGAAGTGCTATTTTTTTTACCGACACTGTATATGTCTATCTATACACTCTTTAAATTGTGGGACACACAAAAACAATGGCAATTACGATTCTGGACATAATTTATGTACATAGCGAATTAATGAATTTTAATGACTTTTGCTTTTTTTTTGTGCTGCTTCCTTTTTTTTTTTAATATGAATGTACGTACATATAAGGTCGACTTAAAATAAATTTCTTATCAAAGTGTGGTTTGATACTGAAGTTGCTACAAAATAGGTACATATCTACATCTTGAGTAAACAACTTATGTCAGTCAGTTAAAAAGTTTGTCAGAACGGAAGTGCCCAGATTAACATTTTAAAATTCAATTTCAATGAAGTTCTATGACCATTTAATTTAATTTTATCGTAAAGTTTGGAGACCAGTATAGGATAAGCTTGCGAAAATTATTAATTAAGTAATGTGAATGTGAGTGACACAGAGCTTTATTTATCCATGGAATTATTCCTGAGAATATCTGTGGCCAAATTGGTGATTTCTTGTTGAATGATACCTTTTAGAACTTGTTATATATGTATGTATGCTCCTTCTAATGATTAAAAATCTGCAAAGGAAGAAATCCAAGAAATGGCCAGTTATGATCAAAAAAGTAGGAGATCACCACGACACGGAAATTGGTGCTTTGAAACGTGATTCGTTGAGTGTTCAATACCTATCCACAGCTGAGGACAAAAAGTATTTGCGGCATCTGGTTCTTGAGATATTTCAATCTAAAGTTATTTTCATGATTTTTCACCCAACTGCATTTGACTTGCTTTGGATGCTGATATCTTCGCAACCAAGCCACGCAAAAATCTACGGATGCCAGTGCTCGAAAGGTATTGCACAGCCCTTTGCATTGGCTGGCAATTTGTTGTACAATTCTTG
This sequence comes from Philhelius pedissequus, assembly GCA_910595825.1. Taxonomy (NCBI): domain Eukaryota; kingdom Metazoa; phylum Arthropoda; class Insecta; order Diptera; family Syrphidae; genus Philhelius; species Philhelius pedissequus. Next base: position 241,649,106 of record OU343161.1, on the reverse strand, counting down.
ACTTCAGTTTTTTCGACATTTTAGAAAAAAATCAAGGCTAACCCCTTGCCAAAAAAAATTACATTTTCAAAAATGTTCCCCAAACCCATCGATACATACATCAAAAGAAAGGTCTGTTCAATACCTATCCACACCTGAGGACAAAAAGTATTTGCGGCATCTGGTTCTTGAGATATTTCAATCTAAAGTTATTTTCATGATTTTTCACCCAACTGCATTTGACTTGCTTTGTATGCTGATATCTTCGCAACCATGCCACGCAAAAATCTGCGGATGCCAGTGCTCAAAAGATATTGCACAGCTCTATGCACAGCTGAGGACAAAAAGTATTTGCGGCATCTGGTTCTTGAGATATTTCAATCTAAAGTTATTTTCATGATTTTTCACCCAACTGCATTTGACTTCCTTTGGATTCTGATATCTCCGCAACCAAGCCACGCAAAAATCTGCGGATGCCAGTGCTACCGAAAGATATTGCACAGCTCTATCTACAGCTGAGGACAAAAAGTATTTGCGGCATCTGGTTCTTGAGATATTTCAATCTAAATTAATTTTCATGATTTTTCACCCAACTGCATTTGACTTGCCTTGGATGCTGATATCTTCGCATCCAAGCCACGCAAAAATCTGCGTATGCCAGTGCTCGAAAGATATTACACAGCTCTATCCACAGCTGAGGACAAAAAGTATTTGCGGAATCTGGTTCTTGAGATATTTCAATCTAAATTTATTTTCATGATTTTTCACCCAACTGCATTTGACTTGCTTTGGATGCTGATATCTTCGCAACCAAGCCACGCAAAAATCTACGGATGCCAGTGCTCGAAAGGTATTGCACAGCCCTTTGCATTGGCTGGCAATTTGTTGTACAATTCTTGACTTCAGTTTTTTCGACATTTTAGAAAAAAATCAAGGCTAACCCCTTGCCAAAAAAAATACATTTTCAAAAATGTTCCCCAAACCCATCGATACATATATCAAAAGAAAGGTCTGTTCAATACCTATCCACAGCTGAGGACAAAAAGTATCTGCGGCATCTGGTTCTTGAGATATTTCAATCTAAATTTATTTTCATGATTTTTCACCCAACTGCATTTGACTTGCTTTGGATTCTGATACCTCCGCAACCAAGCCACGCAAAAATCTGCGGATGCCAGTGCTACCGAAAGATATTGCACAGCTCTATCTACAGCTGAGGACAAAAAGTATTTGCGGCATCTGGTTCTTGAGATATTTCAATCTAAATTAATTTTCATGATTTTTCACCCAACTGCATTTGACTTGCTTTGGATGCTGATATCTTCGCATCCAAGCCACGCAAAAATCTGCGGATGCCAGTGCTCGAAAGGTATTGCACAGCCCTTTGCATTGGCTGGCAATTTGTTGTACAATTCTTGACTTCAGTTTTTTCGACATTTTAGAAAAAAATCAAGGCTAACCCCTTGCCAAAAAAAAAATACATTTTCAAAAATGTTCCCCAAACCCATCGATACATACATCAAAAGAAAGGTCTGTTCAATGCCTATCAACAGCTGAGGACAAAAAGTATTTGCGGCATCTGGTTCTTTAGATATTTCAGTGCAAAATTATTTTCATGATTTTTCACCCAACTGCATTTGACTCGCTGTGAATGGTGATATCTCCGCCACCACGCCACGCAAAAATCTGCGGGCGGATGCCAGTGCTCGAAAGGCCCTTTGGTTTTGGAATATTCCTAATATTTATGTGACTAAATACAATTTTTTTCTAAAAAATTAATATTGATTTTGTTTTTTTTCTAAGAACATTACAAATTAGTTAATTTTAACTCAGGTTTCGTCTATTAAATCAGCTGCATAATTGACCGAATGTTCTGACAAAATCGTCAACATCATTTTATGCGGGACATAATAAATTATACTACATATATTTATGTTTTTGAGAGTTTGCCAACGTTTTTTTTCTTTTAAAAACATTTAAGTAGTAAAGCATACTCCTCTCACTCCATATTGACCCTTTTTATTAAAAAAATCGATAGATTTCTATTTTTTTTTTTATTGAAGTGAACTTTTTCCAGATAATTAATTTCACATTATGGTAACAAAGTCAGCTTTGAACATATTGATCTGTTCAATTTGTCAAAAGAAATAAAATAGAAGCCAAACACACATACATATCCCCATGCACAAATCATACAAGACTTTCTTCTCATCAACCAATTTCTTAGCGCAAAAATGTCATCCATCACAAACTACATAATGCCCTTCGTCTTGCCAATAGAACTCACCTTCCTGAAACTGATGGTAAATTAATTTAAAAACTGCATCTGTAGATGAAAAAATGAAAAATAATCAAAAACAAAATATTTATCATGGAAGAAATATTTTGAAATCAAAGGGAAAGAAATACATAAGAACGTTAAATTTCATAATATACAAAATATACATATGTACAGATGATTTAGGAATAGCAGACATTATTCTTGTTGTTTTTTTTTAAATTTTGAAATTGAAAGATAGAGGGCAAATTTGGCGTCGGTCGTAGGTATGATTTCTTCGTCAAAAATAGAATTTTCTATATTTTTCATGAATTAAAAACGCGATATAAATAATTTATGTTTTTATTTTTATTTTTTTTTTGTCATCTGCATTATTTTGAATTTGTCAACGGCTCGCTTTTTTTGGATAGAAAACTCATTGAACGCGTGACAGAGGGCGGTGACAAATTTGCGGCATTCAAGACAAGGTTTTTCGTCAGTGTCATAATTGACGTTGTAGTGAGTGCACAAAATTGGTGACAAGAGTTTTTAAAGGGGATTTTCCTGTCCATTTATTTTGCAATGAGTATTTTAAGTCATCAGTTTTGAAATAAAAAGAAATGTCTACAACGATGTGAATTAAAATTTACGCTGATTGGCGGAGTTCTTCAGTTTTATTTACTTCTCAGTCAGTCGACATCATCATGCGTTTGAACATGGGTTCTGTGATCGCCGACCAGAGCAGTGTCCAAAATCACTTCAATGTATCCCCGTTGGCTTCTATGCATCCTCTTGACTAGGTTTTGCGTGGAAACATGTGCGAGTTTTTGGATTTTCTGATCGTTCAGCGAGGCGAATTTGTTACGATGAACTGTATTACTATCCGTACAAGTTGACTATTGTGCAAAAACACTCCCAATGCGACTTCAATTTTTAGAGGATCGTATTTGTGCCATCCATTCACACTTGAGTCAGATGCGTCAAGAAACATTTGGCTGACACCAATTCTAGAGAATTGCATCATTTGTCCTTCCATTCAGGTAATTTCTTCAGCGCGAATTGTTAGTCAATAACTGTTCCTTGACAGAATATGACGTTACAATGACAGTTGCTTCAGACCAGGTTTTTGAATTTGACATTTGTTCCAAAAGGACCATGGATTAATGGCTCACACTTCAAGGATATCAATACCTGTTTTTACAAAAGACTGCTTAAAGAACCTCATCTCCATTAGGGGTGCTTGCCCAATTGTGTCCCTTGCTATTAGTAAGATTAGATGTCATTAAATCTCACAAAGCATATTCAAAAATTAAAAGGAGTAATTTTGATTTTTTTTTGGAAATTTTAAAGCAACATCAAAGATTAAAGATCAAACTTTTTCAAACAATTACTCATGGGATAGATTTACTGCCATTTTTTTCACGAGCACCTACTGATTCTTGCGAACAAGTGACAAATTTTACATGATTAAAAAAATCATCTAATCTTACTCCTTCGAATATGGTGAAAATTGGAGATGCTCTCCATTCCTGTCAATTAACAACACACATTCAAGAATAATTAAGAGTTGTAAGGCTACTTAGACCATGGTTCTTCACAAAACCTTCACGCCGCGAAATTAATTTATATTTATTTATTCTTTCTTTTTAAATTATTTTTTTCTATAAAATATACAAGCTGTCAAATCGAAAGTAACACCCATAAATATTATAAAACTCACTTCCTGACAATTTTATTATTATTAATTCATAAAAACAACAATTATCTTATTGTTTTAAGTATAAATAAATTAATTTAAATGAATCAGTTATGCTGCACTTTTCGCAAAAAGTCTCATGTAAATTAACAACACACACGCATTCATTAATTGAACAGTGGGAACAATAAATATTTAATTGTGTTAAAATTAAATATAACTTTATTTTTTCCCATTTTAAGCTGATTTGTGTATTCTCAGGAATCTCTAAATTTTTTTTCAAAAAAGAAAGCAGAGCTGTGAATTTTCGTGAACAGGAACTCAGCATCATTAAATCGTCAGTTTCACTTCGAAAGGAATTACCCATCTCCGTCTGAATATTAAGTGTTTATTGGATTCATCTCACATTAAAATTCTTTCATTCAAAAAATGAAATGTGCGGAAATATTCTTCTACTGTGTGATGCCTGTTTGTAGTTTATAGCTGAGTTAGCGTTAGCGGATCTAAGGTCTGACCGAAGAAAGCAATAAAACTCTCTGCATGAAGTGTATTCAGAACTGCGGCTGGATAGAAAATTTTATTTGGTTTTAAATATAACAATAGTTTCACTCAAAAATACCTTAACGAGGCAATTCATATGCTTTACAATAGGTTTCCTTAATATAAACTAACACTTACAATTTCATATAATTTGAGATAGATTCCACGACCCTGGTCGAAACCAAAGGCACAAAGTTCGTGAGATCGGGTCCCCGGCCCTGGTCGAAACCCAAAGGCACAAAATTTACGGCACTATGCCACAAACTGCGGAACTCCTAGCTATAATACACCACGCACTCACAGCAGTGTGTTCCTAGGCAATTCCCTTATGTACACTAGATTGATACATATATAACACCCGAAGTAGAAGTCCATGCTTTCCATACTAATGTTACTTCAGTAACAAGAAAGAGTGAATTGTAAGACTGTCGAAAAAGTCATCCCATGTAAATCATATAACATGTTTGACTTGATGATGATGTTCTGCGTTCACTATAAATCGTATGGTAACGTGTCTGCGTACTGACGATGCTCTGTCTCTTTGACGGTTATAGCTTTTGTATTTGAAAATTTGTTTGAAGCTGAAGCGGTAGTTAGCTCATCGATGAATGAGATGTGTGGTGGAAATTGTCATGTCGATTGTTTGGTAAGGTTAAATTTGTAAATTCGTCACAACTGACAGATGATTTGATAACCCAATCTTAAAATTTTACTGTAATTTTGTTTAAAGAAAACTTAATAAGCGTATTCATGCAACGACGGAAAACCCGGATAAACCTCAGAAACCAGATAATCTTATCTCCACGGAAATGAACTGTCAAAGTTTGTATGGAAAAAATATTATGCAAAGCAGATAAAATTATCTAAAGAATTTGATGTAAAAAGAGTAGAAATAAACTTCATAAAGTTAGTTCAATGAACAGCTGATTGTTTCCTACGTTTACACAAGTATTTTTAAGAAGGCGTTTATGCAAACATTCTGCAAAGCAGAAAATTAAATCGTTGCATGAATATCCTTAATGTTAAAAAAAATCAAATCAAATTGTATCTAAGGGAATTCTGCATATAAAATATGTTTTTTTGAAAAAGTAAAAGATTTGAGTGAAATTCGATTTTGACTTTGAAAAATTTTCGACAAATCTGTTATTTGGTACTCTGACGTGTCTTTAAGCATATTCTAAAATGCATCATAATTTTTAATTTTTTATTGATTTCGTGGTATAAAATGGGTTGTAAATTTCGCCAAAGGTATTGCAGCTTTCCCAGTAAATCTCAAGTCGAATCTTAACCAGTGAAATTCTTATCGAAAAATATTACTTCACATTTTTTTCGTAATATTAATTTTCGATTTTGAGCAAAAAGTGCCGAAACATTACAAACCTCATTTTTTTTTATTGAACGAACTGTTTTCTGAACCCACTTCTCTGCCCGGGGTAAAGTTACTACCGCTGGTGCATTCTTGTTTTCATAATCTATTTCCCTTAGAAAAAAATATATTTCAATGATTTTTGTGTAGGACATTTTTTCGAAACAAAAACTGAATTTTAGAACAATTTACAAATATGAACTGAATTAAACCCCTTTTGTCGATTGAAAAAATAACCAATTCAAATTTAACGGTAATTTTTTTCAAAAAAATAATAAAACGTCAAACTAAAGGTATCTACTAATTATAGCCTTTTTGCAATTTTTAGCGACAACGCATTGTCCACGTCTTACCTTTGGCACTCTGTCGTGTCAACGTATAAAAAAAGAACAAGAATTCTAGGTTTAACTTTCATTTAAGTGTGCGAGTTGCAGCGATGCCGATTGTCGATGGATTGACTAAATAAACCGATTCAAATTGAGAACGTGATTTAACAACCCAACAAAAAATCACATTTGACTATGTCAACCCCACCAACTGCCGATGGCCGAAAATACTGATTTTTTCATTGCGGGCTTTGACACCGCAGGTTATGAACAATCCGTGTAATTGTCAATAAATATTTCTCAAGGCTTTGACACCTATTGTGAGAAATCTCTTTGACGTCATTCGTGCGATCTACATACATCTTATGCGTTGACACGGTGAACGCTGAGGACGCATGCTCCATTGTTTTGACTTTTTTTTTTGTCGAAATCAGAGATTCAAATTTTCGACAAGCTTTGCCGCGCCTAATCGTACCTTAAAATCCATTTTTTTTAAAGTTCTTGTCCCACTGTATCTCATCATCAAGTCCATCGGCATTGTTTTTTCTGAGTCCGATGACTGAGAGATTTCATATGTGCAATTTCCCACAATCTATCTTTAATGGACTTTAAATGCAACTGCATTTAAAATGTATTTTTTTTTCCTTCTTGTAAAATATGTACATGCATATATGCACCATAAATTAAATTTACGCCAAACAACGCTGGCCAATTATCACAAATTAGCCAACTAAAATCCGGATGTATTATCTTTTGTAATAAATTTAACAAATTGATACAAATAGCATTTTTGGAATATTTTTTATATTCGTGTGTGTATGTGTTTTTGTGTGAATTATGGTTAATTTGAGCAGCTGACCTCCATTAAAAAAAAATTGAAAAAATTAAAAGTCCAATGCCAACTGACCCTTTGCTGAAGTGAAAATGCAACCAACCAACCAAAAGCTTGAAATTCACACTGAAATATTTCACTGCAAAGTGAAAATTTGAATGCCCTTTACCATTTTAATGCGCGTCACTTGATTGTGTGTCCTCTGATGTGTGTGGCTCAGGCATGGTGGGGTAGTACTGGTGTGGGGCAGATTCCGTGCGAAATCTGGCCTTCGAAGCTATGGAGTCCTGATTTGTGTTACTTTGGATGGAGTGGGCCGGGCGGTAAGGACAGATGGCGTAGATGGTAGATGGCAATGGCATCGGACTGATGCGTGTTTTGCTAAAGCCACATCGGGCTGACCTCGGAATAATTAATTGATGGCTGAAATTTTATCAGCCATAAACCGCACGGCCAGCGGCCAGCGTGTGATGTTCAATTTGGTGTTGGTGCGCTATTACACATGATTAACTCTTGTTAACTCTACAAATTCAACTGTCATCACGAACATTTAATGTATGCTATATAGAGAGTTCTCCTCGCATATATGTATGTATCTAAAAGTATGTGTATCTATGTAAGTATATAATGAAATTTATGCAAGGGCGTTAGGTATGAATGGCTGGATTCGGATAGAATTTTTTGATTCGAATAAAATCTCGGCTTTTATTTGTGAAAAAAAAACATTTACTGATAAGAGATTTTCTCCCCGAATATTGGAAGCTTAATTTTGTAAGTTTATCATTAACATGTCCATTAGTCGATTTTTGATGTGTAAACATCTATACTGGCGGTAAAGAGAACTAACAAGCGTAAGGCTTACGTCAAACGTTCCGTGTAACTTAGTACGTTAAACGTTCTGCGTAACTCAGTACTGTTACACATTCCGTGTAACCGTTCTGGGTTACGCAGAACGTAATACGTAATACATACAGCCCGCCACGGTTAGATGTTTAAGGATAATTACATTAAAGACCTCACTTAAGACCTTGCTTACATTAGCAATATTGGGTACTTACTATTTCTTACATTGGAAACTTTGAGGGGCATTAAACAGGGTTCGCCTATGATGTCAATCACAGATAAGTAACACAAAAATAGGAAATTACAGCTGCTATTTTGGTTTGCCTACACACTAGTGCCGTTGTGAAACTGATTTTTTTGCTTCTGTGTAGAGTTACAATCGAATTTCACGCACACAAGTCCAAAAATATCAGTTTCACTACACCATATATTGTTGTTGGATTTCACGGGCTGGGGTCAAAACCCCGAAAACCCAGAATCCCTAAAATCCAAAATCCAGAAACAAAATTGTATTAAGTGGGAAAAAATCGTATACAATTGTCAGTTTTAATATTTATTTAACTTATAAAAAACGGAACCGTTGGGGACTGCCAGTTCCAGAAAATCCAGCATATCTATCGAGTTCTTGGTCAGTTTCAAGCCTTTTGGAAGAGAGCTTGTCCCGTACACAAAATAGCGTAGATGCGTGGCACCGTTTCGTCGGTCGGCTTAAAATTCTAGCAGGGCGCTCTCACATCGGCTTTTATTCACTAATTGCTCTTTTAGGCGAGGAGCAAATCGAGGTGAAAACATACATCGAAAGAATTATCTTTGGTGGAATGTCATATATAAAAAGATACAAACTTAAAGAGAAAAAAAATTAAAAGAAATTAATTTGAAGGCAAAGAACGTTCGCAAATAAATTTTTTAAAAGAAATTTCATATAATATAAATTTGTGTTAATGATGATAATGTAATTTAACCAACTAATTGACTGCTATTTATTATACGTCGTTCATTTTGTTTGTTAAAATTTTGCTGTGAAATTATCTTTGTTATATATGAGTTTTTGTTGCATCAAAGTTTCAGTGAACAGACAATTTAAAAGAGTTTTTTACTTTTTCTGTTTTTTTCGGGACTTGGGGTTTTCGGGATTTTGGATTTTCGGGAATCTGATTTCTCTGGATTCAGAATTTCAGGATTGTTACCGTCTCCCCGATTTTACATCTATTCATGGATATAAAGTCAAATTCAGAAATACAACAATTTAAACAAATGGCTATTTGGAGAACGTATGAACGTTTTTCATCTTGGTATTATTTATCTGTGGTGTAAATGGCTTGAAATCTCTATTTTAGTGTTTTACATTAATAGTTATAGAACTATATATGTACATATCTTCATACTCAACTGTCTCACCCAATATGTCAAGAAGACGAAAGCCAAAACAACAGTTGTCAAATTTTTTTACAAGTTCATCCAAATTTGCAATTTATTTTCTGTCCCGAAAAAATGCATTTTCAGAATTGAAAATTAAAAAAAATCGTTTTATATTTTCTGCTTTGGAAAATGTAGGGCAATTGCTTGACATTTGCAACGAAATATTCTCGATACATCAGTTCCAATGGCAAATTTTTCATTAAATAGCTTATACACATAAAAATATAATATATAGATCATACGCACGAATTAAAATTTTAGTTTTTTCGCTTATATTTATTTTTACAATTTCCATTAAAAGATAGAAATAATGTCAATCGGCTTATAAATTTCTTTAGTGCAAAAGATTCTTAATAGAAACGGCTAAATATATTTTTAAAGTTGTTTTTTTCTTAATTTTTTTATATATAAAATGTCTTGTTTCTAAAAAAATATCAGTATGGCAAATTTAAATATTTAATAATAGTCGCGTTCGCGTGATTAGCAAGTTAAGCAAAGTAAAAATTTTACAAGGAAAACAACAATAAGAAAATACTGGCAATTACTTTTTCTTTTCATCCAAAGTACCTATAATTGAGTTCCGATAACGGACGGAATGGCGAAACCCACCTTTTCTCTTTGGTGTTCTCTATAATCGTAATGTCAAGTTTGATTAAAATCTCCAGTTCGATTTTTTTGTTGCAAATGTAAAACTTTTCCTATAGTACCTACATAATATGGCAAGTGTAATCAGACTGCAATAGTCAAACTGAAGTGTCATATTTTCATTCACCATTACAGGCTTTCACATTGATCACATCAACATATTTGACAAGCACGGCATGATTGGTTTGATTTAAAAAATGTGAATGCTCTATCCAGCGACTTGTCAAGCATGCTGTCTGCACATTCTGTCTGAATGACTAGCATATTTAAGAATGTCAAGCCTCAAGCTAATTTCAGTTTCCATGAAGTTTTCGAGCTGTGTATATCGTATGAAAATATATAAAAATGAGTTTTATAAGAATTAGAGCTAATTGATGATCAAAATTCTGTTTCATGTTTTGTTTTGTCAAACAAATTTGAAAATGTGAATGACCCAATTAATGCTCCAAGCAAATAGTTGTATAGTACAAAAGGAAAGTTTAAAAGCGAGGATGTGCTTATTTCAAGAATAGCAAAAATACCAAATGACTTTCCTCTTGAATTTAAACATGCCTCGTTTTCTAGTTTGCATTCTTAATGACAACTAATAAATCCCATGGCCAATCGTTAGAAGTATGTGGAATAAACCTTGAATTACCATCATTTTCTCATGGACATGCTTTTTGTTTACTTTCCAGAAGGAAAACACGAAAAAGTATTGTACAATACAAAGTATTGCAATAATTGTAATTTTTTTTAATTATTATATGGTTGTAATGTAAACGGAATATTTTTCATTCATTAAATTAAATACGTAACGTGGAACATTACCGGAAAATTTTAATTTCGAGGGTTTAATCACTTTCGATACATTAAACATGTTAATATAATGAAAGTAGTTATGATCAAACTGATTTTAATTTCCCGTAAGGGTGACATTTCCTAAGTCGCCTATCTACTAGAAAAAAAAAAGTATATGGTGGCACGAAGTTCGCTAGGTCAGCTAGTAACTTAATACATTTAAGGCAAAAGTTTTCCCGCTTTTGCTTTTCTCACGTCATCTGTCACACTTAGTTATGGGTCAATATTTTATTATCAGGTATTAGAAGATAGCAATTACAACTTGTTCTTGAAGATTGAAAATAACATTTAAAATATCAAAAATTTTATTTTGTTTGTTTTAATTTTTTTTTAAATTAACAAAAAGTTATTTAATTTTAATTACTAATTTCTGAGCGATAGTGTAGTAATTCTAAATTTTCAGTTTGACCCATGATTTGTCACAACTTGTCAATTGAGTTTTTGGTACAGATGTCAGAATTTGTTATTTTCGCATAAGTAGCTTTAGAAAAAAGATGAAAAATTTCAAAGATATTGAAAATACTTAGAAGAATATTTTTGGCTTTATAAAAAAATTTTTTTAACGTAAAATCTTCTTTATTCATTCTCATTTTATACTTTTGAAACAGAATCCCTTCCGTCCTTTTCAGACTCAAGATCGAAACATTCTTCTGATTTCATTGGAAACTGTATTTTCTAACCAAGTATCTTTAAGCTGAAGAACAACTCGTTCCTTAAAAAATCAAAATTTCACAGAAACGTTTTGGGAGACTTTTTTTTCTAGGTATTCTCTCGATCTACTATATACCTTAGTTGTACAAAAATTGAACTAATAATTGTTTAGAAGAATTCAGAGTGATTCAGATTTTCCAGCTCACAAGGGCTTCATATTCAATATACCTATCTCCTTTTCGTAGTATCAGATTGAAGGTTAAATTAATTAAACATCCAATCTCCAATAATCTTCTTTGGTTTAAATAAATCCCATTTTCCACTTTTCTATCTATCGAAATGAATTTCCAAACAAAAAGATACCTGACTGGGCATAATATTGATGCTGGACAAAAATCCAATCTCCCATCCAATCCATAGCCAACAAAAAAAAAATAAAATAAAAACAATCACATATAAAAAAAACCTCAATCCAGGCTCGCACAAGAACAAGAAAAAAAATCCAATTCATTATAAAGCCCGCAATGATTTCAAACTCCTTTCCAAATAAAAATGATTCAACCTCAAACACAAAGTACCTATATGTCCTATCTAATATCCCAGCTTTTATAGTATCCAATGTCCGCAATAATGCGACCATAAAAGGACACAAAATGCCCCATCGCAACAATCGCAAAAAAAAAATGTTTGGTATTTTCTTAAGATAGGTATCCAAGAGTGAATATAATATTTCAATCTCACGTAGAGAGAGAAATGTCCTTTGAAAATATCCAGGACACCACACACATTTTCTATATGAAGAAAAGTATGCCTACAGAGGTGTTCAAAGTCCCCCCCCCCCCCCCCCTTCCCAACCAAATTACTAAGCATTATTTTGATATCAGGCACACACACCGACCGGCTCATGGAAGAAAATAAATAAATAAAAAAAAAAGTATCTAATTGCCATAAGTAGGTATCTAGTATATCTATCTACAAGAGATATACCCAGAGTGTAAAAGAATCCTTATTCTAAAAACAAAACAGAAACACAAACAAACAAAAAAAAACAAGAAAATAACAACTCACCCCAAGTGAATCTTTTTCCAATCTGTTACACGAATTATATTCGAGTAGGTATTGTTGTTGTTGTTGTTGTTGTTGTTTGAGGATATCTGTTGAATAAATATACACAACTAACTCACGGTATTTTGCTTATTTTTTTTTCTGTTTCGGTATATTAGTGTTGCAAATCAATGGACCACTTTTAATAATTATTCCTTGTTTTTTTGTATACTCTTCTTTTTTTTTTTGTTTTTATTTGCAAGGATACATTATTGAAATTACGATTTTAAAGGATTTAATATCCTTTCACCATTAACACAACAATAATGTACACGCACAGCGATAAAGGACAACACACATTTTTCTATAAATATTACTACTCTACACATTTATGTAATATCCATCTAACAATAAAGTCCAGACACGCTGCTGATGCTGCTGCTGATGGTTAGGGGCGGTTAGTTTTTTTACAATAGTCCTTTGAGAGTGCACTACACATCAACACACAGCATGTGGCGAGAGAAAGAATTCAACTTTGAAAGGATAACTCCAGCCAATTTACTGGTCCTGCTGATACCAGCTTCGGCACAGCATCAGCAGTAGGATACACCGCATCAAGTTATAGTTCTCTCTAAGCAGTAGCAGCAGGGAAGCAGCGCTAACAAAAACAACAACAAAAAAAAAAGCGCAACACTTCCTACTCCTCCACACCACCCTCGAATTGGTTGTAGGATATCAAAAACGGACTTTGGTCTCTGTGGACGTCGTTTACGTTAACGACGACGACGTCGCAATATCAATTAAACACAGCAGCAGCCCCACAACATCGTTGTCGCTATGTACGAGTACATATTATATTTTATAGTTGTCGCAGAAGGATATCGCACTGTATGGCACTTCAAGGAGTATCTATAGTTTTTGTGCTGATGTTGTTGTGCACGAAAATTACCTGCTTTACTACTCCGATGCACACATCCGCTTGTGAACGTGCCACGATGAACGTTTAACAGATGAAAATGTTACAATCACTTAGAATATACATGTCTATCTAATAGATACAGATCCTTTTGATAAACTTTGTTCCTACAAATTGTTTGGTTTTTTTTTTATTTTTCTGAGTAGTGAGGGGTATGGAGAGATACACTTAATTTCCTCGAAAAAAAAATTACGAAAACAACAAAAAATAAAACAGACTTTATATTTCAAACTTTAATTTGTATTAAACAGAAACAAAAAAAGATACAAAATGTATCTCAATCTAAGCGGATAAATATTGAATCGAAAACATTATTTCACTACACGACGGAAACCAAAGAGTAACTGAACATTTGAAATCATCTAATAGTACTTTTATAAATACGAACGACTACGGCAGCGACAACGAATACCGTAAATATTCTTCGCATCTCAAAGATACACAGCTTCCTCTCAGATACTTGTTTTCAGTTTTTTTTTTTTTTTTTTTTTTTTTTTTTTGCAAATATTGCTCTCCAGAGTTTCAGAGTTCTCTTTTGATGGAAGAGTCAAGTCTTTCTATCCACATGGTGTTTGAATTTTTTTTTTATTTTGCATTCCTTCTGCTTTTTGCGTGCTATCATCATTCAACTCTCGGCCACCCCTCCCACCCATCACACACATTCTATACTAAATTATTAGTGGAATGGTTTAAGTTTGTCCTGTAAAGAGGCCATCATCACCTGTTGTTTACATTTGCGGGCGGGTGGCACTTAAGAGAAACGAGACTAATAATTATAAAGAGAGTTAGATACCGAGTGAAAGCTTTTTCTTTCTATTTGGTGGGGGTGTTAAAAGCTCTTTTCTTTTTCAATTATTCATTGGACTTCCCTTTGATTCATGAGTGAGTTAGGCTGCCTTCTTCTATATCACGTTTGATAGAGATTGTTATTAGCTTGTTATGGGGTTGAAATGATGTGGTTGGGTGAAGAAACCAAAGACAGACAACAACTAACAAGAACTATGTTTGGTATCTTTGGAATGTGAGCAATTTGCAAAGAGGAATGTAGATGAGAAATGTTGCACCTTTATTGGTGCGAAATATCGCTGCTGATCATGATTAGGCCATGTGGCTGGCTGTATAATATGGCTTTGATTTTTTTGTCGTAGAATAATATTATCGAATTGTTTTTTTTTTAGGCATTTTGAGGGGTGAGGGGAGGTGGAACTTTGGTAAATAATTTATTAAATTGAGGCTATCTGTTTGACTAAATTTAAATATTAGTATCTGCCAAACCAATTGTCATACTGCAAACTATTAGCATCATTTTTATTCAGCACCTAGTGTACGCTTTTAATGATACTGCTAATTACCGTATTTTTGGTCGTTCTCGTAGTTGCACCAAGGCATATAAGAAGAGTGTGTAGAGAAGAGAATATTGTATCCGCTCAAGAGAGTATTCAAGGAAGACCAACATTTTTTGGAATTTTTTTTTACACAAAACTCTGGGATTGACGAATTATTATAAAAAATCAGATTGTGCAAGAATTGAAGCTTCGGTAAGGGATTTAAGTTTCGTTAAGACTTTACACAAGCCTTATAGAAGTTGAAATGATGCCCATTGTTTGTGTGGAAATTTTGGTGAATAGTCGAAAAATTTTCGCATTTAGAGCCAAGATTATCGAAACGAAAATGCACATTTTTGTTTATTTTTACAATCGGCGCCAATGATTTTGACAAAGCAAAATCAATTAATTAATAAAAGGCGACTTTTTCGAAATTTGTTTTTTTTTACCCTTTAAATTTTCAACACAGCGCGGGCCTTAGGTTAAGAAAATAAAGAAGGATAGGAAAGATGTGTGGCTCTATGTTCTGAGACTGCAAGTGGTTGTTGTCTCAGATTTTATCTCCAGGGATGGCGGCTGAACTAATGCGGAGAAATTTCGTATCTTATTTATCTATGTCCCTTATAATTCGCATTATTTTTTTCATACGTTGTCATATTTATCGGTATACTAGTTTTACTCAATCACATGTTGTTAGTTCTATGCCTATGACATTTATTTTAGAATTGGTTTTTTAATGGAAAAATAAGAGGACATAGACTACGGTAGAGATCGAACCTGTGACCATGAGGTTGACAGGCGAACACACAACTATCGCCCCACGGCCACCCCGTGATTTTTCGTAACCTCTAGTATAATCATTTTTTTTTGGAAGAGACTCAGTTATTTAAAAAAAAATGGAGAAATCGTGGAGAAAGTTGAAATTGTGTATACCAATTTTTTTTTAAACTATGTTTGAAATAAAAAACAATTTTTTTCGAAAACTGAATATTTCGAAAACAACTTAATCCAATTATTTTAAACTTTGTATTTTTTAGTAGACAGTTTGAATATTTGAATTTTTGAGAAAATTATGTTCCGCAAACAAATGTTCGAAAATATCTTTTTTTTTCTAAAAACTTTCCAAGAAATTTTATGAAAATAAATTTAAAAAATTATTTTATTTTGCACTTAGAACCACTTTTCAATTTTTGAATTTCTCATTATTTAATGAATTGATAAAATTATCAAATTATTTTGTTTGTTGTTAAAAAGTATAAATTTTACATATATATTCAAATTTTCAAAAAAAAATGTTTTTTTCTCATTTAAAAAATAAATATTTTTTTTTTACATTTTGGAAATTCGATTTTTCAACGACGGGCTAGCGAATTTGTTTGAAACTGAACTTTTATTATGCATAAATTACTTTAAATTGTCAAAATGTTTTTTTTTCTTACAAAAGTTTTCAAAATCTTAAATATAAAATAATAGTTTTTTTTTTTAACCGCTGCAAAGATTTAAAATTTGTTTCATCAATAAATTCATATTTGTCAAAGAATTCAACAAATTGAATTGATAACAATTCGATTTCATGTTTTTCGACTAGCTATGCATTCAAAATTCAAGTGAACTGCAAATGAAAGCCATTTCCTACTCAAAATTCTAAAATAAAATGCAGTTCGATATTAATTTTCAATTATGTATGCACATACATACGTATACACGTATATACATGTGTAAAACATTAATTTTATTATTACACGTATTATATTATATATATTATAACCTAAAAAACATTGTTGTTTCTGGACCAAAATTTTAGTTGAAAAGTAATCAAAATTATTATTAAAGTTTCTGACACTCTTCTCAATAACAGGATTTCTATACACAAAAGTCAAACAAATCATATCCAAACATTCTTTACAAATGAAAAATAAAATTAAATATTTTTCCACCTACAAATTTTCAATTTAACAAAAATCAAAACCAAATATTCAATTTTGTCTAAATTGTATGAACAAAAATGCATCTGAGTAGAAAACTAAGCATTTAGCAATTTGCGATGAATTGTACCTATTCATTTACTACTGCTAAGTTAAGGACTGCTATATTGGTTTCACTAAAATTGCAACAAATTAAAAAAAATATTAGAAAAACATTAAAATATATTACTGTAAATTATATGATTAAAAAGATCCTGTGTTAAATAAAGAAGGTTTGATATGGTTCTTGAGTCAGTAAAACAAAATTACTGAATAGCGACTTCAATTGCAAAAAGGTTTAACTTAACATTTTTAGAAAATTGTTTTCTCTATAGCATCTTGTCTCAGCATAAGTTTGCATGTAGCGATAAGACTGATGTCTACCATGATGTTAAACAAAATGTTAACAACATGCAGTCGTATTCAATAGAATTTGATAAGCACCTCTCAGCCGTTAAATAGTTACGCAGTGAATAAGCATTTATGGCTCTATTCAAGTTTCTGTAAATTCATATTCTTAAAAAGTTGTCCGAGCCATTTTATTTACAATGCACTTGTTTCAAATAAAGTATGAAAAAGCGAAATATCTTACGTTTAAAGAAAGAAACTCTGTTCGTCAAAAAAGTATCAAAATACTTATAATATCCCTATCCAATCTCTAAACGTTCTTAGATTTAAATTAGTTTATTCAACGTTGCAAAACTTTTTGAATAACTTTTCTGCGCTTCTTCTGCGAAGACACTAAAATGCATTTATGAATAAGATTTATAATATATTTTAATGTTTAAGATATTAAAATTTGCTTTTTCGTTGTCAAAATAAAATTAAAAAAAAAAAATTAAATTAGATTGTTACGTACTGCGAAAATCTATTTGTGTTCCACATACCATCCAGATTTCAACGAATAAATTGTTCGTGCCCGACTAACACAAAATCAGAATTTATCAATTCTAAATAAAACGTCATGCGTGACTAATAAGGAAAATGGAATGTGAATTTGTTAATTTGTTGATCGGTGTGATAAGATCTTTAACTCTCACCTTCTGGGCTTTGTTCTTCAGCTGAAAGTTTGTTTTCAATTCCGTTGCACACTAGCGACATGTCCTTTCAAAACCTATGGTAAATTCTTATGAGCATCATCGTAGTCATTTTTATTGGCACAGTAGACAAATAGGTTCGACATCCCGAACGGCTGCAATCGCAATAGATAATGCTCTAATAATATTCTGAGAAGAAGTCGTAAGTCTTCAGCGTGATATATTGAGAACAAGCCGCTCGCCGTTTACATGCTCGGTCTTAGGCGTCCGTCTTCACTTAAATACACGTCCCAATAAGCACATTTTTTGGTTAACAACATGCCGTAATTGTATTGTATTGACGGACCAATGCTGCTAATAAAAACAACTCCATTTTAGAGAGTCAAAGAAGAACATTTTTTTTTTCCAAAATGCCAGAAATACCTCTCAAGATTACAAGGCCGAACTGAAGTGGAAGAACAAATAGAGAACATCATAGTACAATCTGAAGATACTGAAGATATAGAAACACACATTTCTGCAAAGTGTATAACAGTGATGACGAATCGAATTTAGCTTGATTTTAATTACATGTACATACAAATGACGAAGACGAACAATTTCATACTTGAAAGGACTGTGTAGTGTGTCCGTTATCAGTAGGTTAGGTTAGGTTGAAGTGGCTTTCAACGTTACAGCTGATACACTTAGACCAGAGTTGGTCCCTTGTGATACCACATGAATCCTGGAATAAAATCCCTATTCGTTGAACCATTTGGAGCTCCTAATGAATTCGTAAGAGACTGTAGCTATTTTACTTAGATCGCTGAGATAATCGAAGAAAAAGTCTCAGAACTGGAGCTTACGTTTATGAGATACAGCAGGGCATGTACACTGAAGATGAGGAATAGATTCCACCTCTTGTTCGTCCATCCAGCTTCTGCAAAAAATCGTTTGAATAAACGCCAAGTCTCGGTGCGTGCTTGCCTATGAGGCAGTGGCCGTTTATGACCCCAATTACGGAGCTGGTGTGAAATCTGCTTAAAGATATCAAACACTTGGGCGTTTCAGATCAAGTTTTGAACAGAATTGTTCAGGTGGTTGTATTTTCCCATCTTCGGGAGATTTCTAAAGCATCTTGTTTCAGCATTAACTTACATGTAGCGATGGGTATACCTATATAAAGGTAGTGCCGTTCCTCGTTATCGATACAAAAATTCATCTTACCAAATTTCCAATATATATCTGTGCACGATTTTCTATTTTATTGGGCCACGGCGGAGGAGTCCAATAACACTTTTGGCGTTAACAGTCTTTCTTCAGAGTTGCTTAAAGTAACAGAAGATGCTAGGATTAAACTGTGGCAGATGAATGGTCTAATTGCTCAGTTTGGTCTCATTTGATCTGGTATAATTTCATTTCTGTATTGTATCGAAAGAAGTTTGTTTTTCTTTTGTAAAGTATTATAAAAAATGTAACGTATCCGATAATGATAAGCAAACGCCATCTGTTGGTGACGACAAAAATGTAATGTATGAAAGAAGCCTATTTTAGTTTGAAAGAGAGAGAAAATACAGATGAACACTTCCGATATCCGTTCTAATTTTGTTATCGGAAATAATATTACCCCAAACCCCATCCTTATCAGGTCTCCTTCACAAGTCCTATGTCGTAAGTAGCTACATAAAATTAAATTATTGACCCATTTCTAACTTAAGCCATAATGCAACTACATACGACCTAATCACCCGTCTTACGATGGCGCCACAGTTATCGTTCCTACAGTCTTTCACCCCCCTCCCACACCTCAAAACCAACGCTTCATGTACAATTTAATTGCTCATTCAACAAGTGAGAATTTTAACATGAAAATTGTTTGACGTAATATAGAATTCCACAAGTTAACTAAAGTCACGACCGCACGAATACTCAATATTTACACAGTGCAATCTTTATTGAATTGGCCAACGCCATGTGAATCACAAAATGAGTTGACTCTGAACTTATCTATTAAATTTTGTAGCTTGGCACATTGCACTTTTTATTGTGATGTCTAAAGCATTCTTTGAGAGAAAAAAAAAGCTGTTTGCTAGACTTTCAAGTGTGTAGGGTGTCTAATAGTTAATTTAAAACGTGAAGGCGAATATTCCCCTCGAGTTCTGATAATGCAGACTGCACTTGGAAATTCTTGTCACGTGTAACATTTTTTTCTACAAACGAAAATAACCTATTTTTTGCTAAAGAGCAAAAGCCTTTACAAAGATATGATATCGTGGCTAATTTAGCTATTAGCCATCAGCACAATTCTGGCGACGATGCCGTGAATTAAAATGAATCGACCTTGCGAGTAACCCCCCAGAGATACCATACCAACATATAACAAGCAAGGTTGAGGTAGATGTATCTTTAAGTGCATTTAAATTTGTACACATCAGAGCTTCGTTTCATTAAATTTTAAGCTCATTCACCTTCTCTGAACGGTTTCAACCCCTTTAACTGAATTAACCTTGTTGGTGTGTGCTCGCCGACATTTATTTGGTGGTTGCGCGAATATTTCCAGTTTTCCCACCCTGAAATGAATGTCGACCCTGACCTACCGCAAAAAAAAAAAACAACAGAAAAGTCACGAATTGAAATCACGAGAGCGTGAAATAGCGTAAATTCATTCTCGAAGCGTCTCGCAGAAGGTTGGCGTTTGTAGAGGTGATAGTTCACAATGTACAGTAAGGTGGTGAATGACGGACGCATGAGAATATTTGTATCTATACTGGTGTTGCCATCGTAGTCTTTTTTTGTTTGTTAATTGTTTCTATACAAAAGCTTGAAATTGTGAGGGTTGTTGTGTGACAGAAGATGTCACCTGAATAATTGACAAATTGGACTTGACGGTGTGGAAATTGAAAGTGATGTACGAAACGCAGAATAAGTGAAAGGCTAGAAAAGAGTATCAAAAGGCTATGAAGTGATTGACTATTTAATATTGTCTAAAAGGCTTTTTTTATAATTTCCCAAGAATGAACGTGGTATTAAGAAGCTGTCAATCTAATTGTTATGGTTGATTTCTGGGTGGGCAAAAATAAAGCTTTGTGACAAATCGGCTTTTAAAGACAATTTTGAAAGACTATAACTAAAAAGGTGTTCGAGCATATAAAGATTATTA
The DNA here is from genome assembly GCA_910595825.1 of Philhelius pedissequus. Taxonomy (NCBI): domain Eukaryota; kingdom Metazoa; phylum Arthropoda; class Insecta; order Diptera; family Syrphidae; genus Philhelius; species Philhelius pedissequus. The sequence goes on along the minus strand of OU343161.1, from coordinate 241,628,227 downwards.
AAATATTTTAGTTGTGTATAAATATTGGATTTTTAGGGAGGAAGGAATTTTATTGGAACATAAATTTAAAGAAAGGTTGAAAGTTCCATAGTAAATTCTCTCTTGGAATGGCCTCAAAATTATACCTGGCCTGACAATTGCTGGGTAGTCACAAACAAGATTTTTTTAAAGAAAATAATCATATTAATTCTTACGTGATTAAAAAAAATCTCGTAAATGATGTGCTGAAGCGACATCTTGTGGAAAACTATTGTAGTCTATTGTGAATGGTCACAAGTTTTGAATTTAGGCCGTTTTGTCATTGGATCGTACAAGATTACTTATGCAGCGACAATTCCTCGACGCCTAGCTTTCTGCACACTGAGCGAATATCGTCAAAGGCAAGGTGAATTCTGCATTTCATATTGATGGGGATGTATTTGTTACAAATATGGCAAGTTCAAGTGATGAAAAAGATTTAAACTGTCCATTGCATGTATTTTGCTATTGTCAACCATGCATTTTAGCCAAATCTTTTCTGTAGTACTCTTGCAATGTATACCTATTATTATATGAACATTCTTAATTTAAAAAAAAATACACAAACTTTGCAAGGAATTCGTCATTTTAATAAAGTTGTTTCCATAAAAAAATAAAATATGTCAAAAAAAATTCTAAAATCGTAGGAGCGGATTTTAAAGAAAAAATTATTTCTAAAATTTTGAAAACAAAGTCCATTTTGAAGTAATTATTAATATACATATATTTATAATTTTTAAAAAAATTTAGTGACTGGTTTTTGAGAAATCGATTTTTTCAAAAAAAATTAATTTTTAAAAATCGGAAACGCAATTTTTGAGAAATACATTTTTTTCTTAAGGGTTTTTTTTTAAATATTTTTATGGGAGTTAGGTACCGTTGTTTCTTATTTTTGGACAATAGTTTTTTTTAACTATTCAAGATAATGTCAAAAAAAAATACCAAATTGGAAGTTTCAAAGCAAAATCGACTGAGTCGTTTTCTAAATTTTGAATTTTCAAAATAAAGTTTTCTTTCAATAAAAAAATGTTTTGGTTTAAATTAGTATTCAAACTTTCTAGTAGCTTCTGCATAAAAAAATTACAAAAAATCAAATGAACTTCCAGAAAATCGAAAACCAAAAAATGGTTCTACTAGAGGTAGGTACCAAAAATAACCAAAAAGTACCTTCTCATTTCATTCATGAACTGATTTTTTTAATAAAAATCATAGAGAAAAAAGAGATTTTTCTATTTGGCTAAATAAATGTATTGTTATTTTTCGTCTGTGAGTGGAGTGAGTCAAATTTCATGGCCAAATATAATCTTGAAAATGTTTGTACTTCCTAGCAGGAATATCTGGACTACTGTGACTTTGTCTGAGGTTTGTCTGAAAATTGCTATGCAAGCTATTTTCAATAAGCTAACTCCCACGCTAACTTGGTTGATGTCCATTTCCACTTTTGCGCTAACCATTAATCCTTTACTGCAATGCTGTATCTAGCAGATAAGCTGTTGATAACTTACTATATAGTTTGATTATTGTCTAATTTCAAGGCGGAATTGTAGGCAAAGCCCCTAACTAACGCTCTGCTCAAAAAGTCATTGTTGGGCGTCTTTGGTATTGATTGTCCTTATTGAATCTTAAGCAAATCCTCTGTGCAGCTTTAACGCGTTTAAAATCGTCACTAAAAGTATGTATTTCCGTTTACACTATTCTTCAATCAGAATGCCATATTCAAAATAAATTGTTTCAGCTTATCGACTTACTACTATTTACTCATTTATGGTAATTGACTTCTTCATAGATAGCTTTTGTGTTTCCTGAACCTCACCCCAAGTTTTGACTCATATACTTAAAAGTAGATTGCTGATTATTTTGTTTTCGAATATTTGACGGTTGACGCACAACTCGAGAATATTACTTATGAAATATAAGCTAGGCTACCAAGAAAATTTTGAGACCAATTTACATACTAAGTAAATGATGCGCCTTTGCCACCCCTTTTACTTAAGAGAAAATAAAACAAACAAAATAACTTTCACTATAGGGTAAATTACCGAACGATTATCACAATTAACAAAACGAAACTATTTGTATTTTGTGCTTCTAAAAATATTTAAGAGAATTATTGTTTAATACAAAATATGAAGTTCACAACTTGTGCCACATTTACATAACTAGCAAAGTGTCAATATTTCTGCCGTCTTATACCAATTGATTGTCGTAAAATAGAATTATACCGAACGAATGGTATACGATGGGAGATGTATTTGAATTTTGCAAGTCGTGAAAATACGGTTTAACAATATTTATAGAGGTAACAGAAAGTATACTCGCAATTTGAATTGGAGCTTAACGCTTACTGCAGCTGACTGGTATAAATGTCGAAAATATTTTTTAAAAAACCCAAAAATAAATCTATAGATACACAATACGTAATGCGTCGTTTATTCACCGTGTTGTTTATTGAAAAGAAGTGACAAAATATTACACTTACATATGTATATTACTTATTGGTATAAAATTGTATTACATGCAAGCTCAACCAAATTTAAATATTTAAAAATTGTATTACAAACTTTAAGAAAAAAAACTCGCATCAACATTTTAATTCCGCATTTATACCAATATTTCTACCATTTTATACCAATTGAATTATATCAAACGGTTGATATAAAGTAGCAGACATATTTTCATTTTGTCAGTCGTGAAAATGTAGCTTAACATCATTTATATAATTCGGCTGACTGGTATACATAAAAATAGGTTATTGTCAAAGATATCAAATATCGAAAGGAAGATAAAAAATACTTCACTTATTTTGTGTATTGGTATAAAAGTGTGTAATAAAAATGTGTATGCAAATAGCTTAACCAAATAAATTATTTACAAATTATGCATATACAGACTAAGAAGAACTTCAATTCCGAATTTATACCAATGTTAGGTACTACCTTTTATACCAACTGCTTATTAGAAATAAGGATTATGACATAGAGCAGTAGATATTTTTCCATTTTGCAAGTCTGGTAAACGTGACTTAGGAGAATAGCTGCATCACAATGTTTTAGCATTTAATTTTAATATGCCATTCAATAGGACTTTCTCGACAATTTATGATAATTTACCCTATCTTTTGTAATATAACTATAAATTGAATTCCGAGTTAAATTCTAATGCACAGTCATTTACTTACTAAGTGGGTGACTAACTAAGTGTCAACTGCCATAATCTAAATTATTTAATTTGACATCTCATAATCTCATAGTTCTCGACTTTAACTAGATCCAAGTTCTTCATAAACGTTTTTAAATAGCTTACCATGGTCAATGATATATGAATCAACATAATAACAATAAAAAAAAACGGTTTAAAGTTCATATGCGTCAATGGAATGATACAAAAAAAAACTGAACGAATAGATTGCATGAACTGGCTCTTATGGATTAAAATTATACTGTAGCAACAATTTCAAATATTTTAATTTGCATAAAGACGAGAAGTTAAAGTTAAAAATAAATACAAAATCAATCTAAGACCGAGAAGCTTGCCAACGGTTTCTAAGGTCAACCTTGCGAACAACAGTGGGATAGTTTTGGTACTAATTGTGATTATTTGCATTGTCGGAAAAAAGAAAAAGAAAAAGTTCAATCAAGCCAAAATTAAGGCTTGATTTTTTTACAGTGTCAACATTTTTTTTCCCTTAATTGATTTTCTTAAGGCCTGAAATTTATGAGAATTATTTCGAAATTTTATTTTCCCTAGAAAAAAATGTTTTTTGAATGTTCCATCATGTTTTTTTTTTCTAAGCCAATACTGACCCTAACAAGTAAGTACAAATGGGAATACGTTCAAATAATCTAATGTAGTTGCGAAAATAATACATAATATACAAGTTTTCGTTTTTTTTTTTCGTTTATGATATTGAAAATGCCTCTTTGTGATATCTAATTGTTAACTTTTGCACCCACAATCGAGTGACATTAATTTAGTAAGCGACCTATTAATTAAGTTTAAAAATTATTTTTAAAAAAATCCATCGCGGAAAATTTACTTCGTCTCAGATCCGCTTCGTGAAATTGTTTGCAAAACTTGGGCGAATTAAAATTCAGTTTTCATACATATACATATGTACATATTTTAAAATAATTCATAAGCACACTCGTAGTATAATTAAACAAAAAAAAGAGAAAAGAAACTTACCTTTGGGAATAGAATCCTCTTGTTCAAGCAGGCGTTTATTTGCCTCATTATCCTCCTTGTTTATTACTCCGATTTTCTTCCAAGTTTTGTTAAATGGAAAATATTCAAAAAGTTCACCCTTTTCTGGGACGTCGTCGATTTCTTTTTCGTTATTCATTTTGAAGTTTTTGTTTTATATTTTATTGATTTATAAACAACCTACTTCGTTTTTATTTGTAACACGTTATTGTTTCTATATAAAATATGTAGCTGGTTTATGTTTTAGTTGTGAACTTAAGGCTCGAAACTTCAAGAAATTAAATTATTTCATTTGGTAATATTATAACAGCAATTTTAAGCCAACTCAACGGTTTGTTGTATCGTAATTTTGTATTATTTGTTCGAAGTATTAATCGTAATCTTGGAAATATCTTAACCAATTCTTGTTCTTAGATTCTATTTCAAATATTTCATTATTAGATTCAAATTCGGGAATTTTTATAATGTTAAAATTTTTCAATTTCTCATTGTAAATTTTGGAATCTTCTCACTCTGTAAGATCTGTTTCGACAAAAATACAATTTTTGACAATTACCAGTAAGCATGAAATGTCTACGTTTCGGTGACAAGACAAAACTGAAACAGTAAAATTTTGTTGTTTAGTAGAAAGTCAAAACTCAAAGTACCAAAATAAAAGGCATATAAATTATGTACGAATTTTTATTGCTTGAATTTTTGTGCAGTATATTTTTGCTAACAAAATCATAAATTTTATAAAAATTGTTTATTTTGCTAATAACAGCCAAATTTAAATAACTACGAGTCTATTTTATACAATCAACAATTAAAAATAAAAAATAAAATAACAGTGCCGGATCCATAATGTAGACAACTAAATATCTGTTTTAAGAATCAAATGCCAAAGGGAAAAATCTTATAGATATAAGTATTGTTTCTAAATTTCTATAATTCACCAACATGATTGCCCAACATTCTGAGCCAAAGTGACATAATTAATTAAATGCCTTTCTATTTCCTTAAAATCACTAAGAGTAAATGTTTTTTTTTTGGTTAAAGATTTAATGAAATAATTTATATGAATGTTTTTAGAACTTTTCGAACGATTTGAGTATTATTTCGCATGGTTTCAGATTTCAAACACCCAAAAACCATTTTTTTCCCCCAAGGGGATAACGAACAGAAAAATCATAGAAAGTTAGAACAGTCACGAGAAGGAGACAATTTCTGAAATTTGCTTAAACTTGAATAAATCATTCCGCTATAGGTGTTTTAAAAGATAATATTTCATTCCCTAACCTGTTTTTTTTTACGTTGTTTAAATAAATATTATTTGGCAAATTAAATTTTAAAAACAATATTTAAAAAAAAGTCTTTTTCAATTAGATTTTTTTTTTCAAAAGTTTGCCAAATCAAACCCACTGTTTTTTTTTTAATATTCAAATACTTCTATTCATTCTTAGTCAAATACTGGAAACTATATGTTAGAATTTTTCTTAGTTTTTAAGAGAAATGTAATTTTTCAAAAAAAAAAATAAATAAAATGCACGTCTGGATCGCACGTACTTGCTTTTATGTTCGACCACTTCGTAAGCACAAGATTCTTAGTAGAAACACCTAAATACATTGTTTGTGTAATTTTTAACTTAATTTTTTATAAACAAGAATTCTCAATTTTTTTCTAACAAAAAATAAAAATTGATAAAAGCGTTGAATATGAAAAAAACAGAGGGGCTTAATTAGGCAAAATTTTGGAAAAAAATTATTTTTTTTTTGAAAATTGTTGACATTGAAATTTAATTTCTTAAAACTTCACTCAAGCAAACATTTTTTGAAGAATATGTGTAGCAAATCGTTGTGCATGTTTTCGTTGATTTTGGTGTTAATATTTTTTTCAATTTTTTGCCCCATCTGTCTGTATGTATAGACACCTACAGCCCAAACGGGTAGGCCGAATTGCTTCAATCTTTGTATACAGAGTTTATTAGGTATTGTACAAAGGGGAAATTAAAAATTTTATTTTAGCTCACAAAATAACGGTACCTGCCATATAACCGTTACGTTAACGCCTATTTTTTTCGGAAACGGCTCTAACGATTTTGATTTAAAAAAATCAGTGTAGCTTTTAGGTACGACCGATTAACCGATTCCTTCGAAATTTCACACATATGTAGTTTTAGGTTTCCCAATTTATACTGCGTACCAATATTTTTAATTAATATTTTTTTTGTATTTTTAAAAGAATTTAAAAAAAAAATTATATTTATATTTTGAAATCTGTTCAATAATTTGTTCTCAAAAATTATGGCTATATGTATTTGCTGAATACACATGAATTGGCGTTTTTGAATTTTTTTGAAAATTGTTTCAAAAAGTTTAAAAGAAAAAACTTTTTTTTTCAAAAATCGCTCCACAGATTTTTAAAATTTTTTCTCATAAATTCAAATTTATCCAATAAATAAAATGGCGTACCTTTTTTTGAGCTCAAATTAGTTTAAGTATTTATTTCAGAATTTTGAATAATTTTTTCTTTGATTAAATTCTTTGTTTTTATGTTTATATTATTAAATATTTAAGATTCTCATACCATTTTTTTTTTAGAAAAAAATTAAAAAAAAGTTTGTATATATACAAAATTAAGTAAAAAACGACTTTAAAAAAATATATTTAGATTTTTAATAGAAATCTTTTGCATACGATGTGATCGAACATATTAAAAGCAAGTTCGTGTGATCCAGTCGTGCATTTTATTTTGTCGTAGATTGATCACAGGTATCCATCCCTAAAATATCCTGCGTGAATTGAGGCATACGTGTAAAAATAGTAGAACAAAAGAAACTCAAACCAAAGCAAAACAGAAAAGAAACAAATTATTTTAACGGGTCTCATGGTTCTTTTCTGGTTCCATTTTATTCAAAAGTAAGATGAATTCATAGTAATTTAGAACAAAAATTTCCCCCAGAATATCGTAAAAACAACCAAAACTATTTGTGCATTTAGTTTTGTTTTTTTTTTGGTAAATTAGTTTCTCTTAGCTTCGTTTTTTATTTTTCCCACTCATGATACCTCCTCGAAAAACGTTGGATTGGCTTTTCCGAATAAAGTTTTCGTTTTCGTATATTTATTTGTCAAAAAGTAATAAATATTTAAAGACGCCATTTTTTGGTTTAGGACGTCTTATGAATTCCGGAATACGATACACTCGAAAACGACATTAATCTACATCTCTTCCGTTTTAATAATTATAAGGTCTAATCCTGACTTTTTTTTAAGGTAGAAATTGGCAGTTTATAAAGTTTTTCTCTCATTAAGAAATAAAGTCCAAAAAAGTCTGTGAAACAGCTTGAAAACAATTTTCTGCAAATTTTTAAATGTCAACACTACATTTGTTTTTTTTTTTATATTTTTGTTTGTTTAAAATTCACATTTTTTTCTCTTCAAACGAATAAGTGAAATAAATTAATTTCTTCAACCAATCTTTTTCCACAGCAGCCACGCTTTTTTAGGACACACGCCAACCTGTCAATTTCTAAATTTTCTGCTCAGAATTTTCTGCCTACAAAAATTAATTTGGCAGAAATTGGCAAGAAATTGTCAGGAGGAAGGGGAAATATTTTACTCTCTCAAGAGCGATCTCTTCTGCCCAAAACTACAAAATTTGCAAGTCTGGAAGAGTAATTGGCAGGAATTGGTGCCAATTGGCAGTTTTAGTCAGAGATCGGATCAGACATATATACACTTTACAAAAACTCTAATTTGTTTTGACAACTGTCGTTCTATTGACTATTAGCTTGTTCTTAAATTTTCTGATGTTTCCAGCTCTGTTCTGTTTTTTTTTCTTCAGTAAACAAAACGATAGTGTGAAATATAAATTTTGAAAAAAGGGATAATGAACAAACCTCTTAATGAAAGTTCTTACCAGTTAAGTTAAAACTATCAACAAATTGCTGACAGTCATCAAAAACATTTTTTTTAAATCAATTTGAAAAAAATGCCAAACGTGAAAACATTTTTTGCGTTAAATGATTTTCTGACAAAAACTTTAAGCCCACCAGTAGTTTTATTAAAATCGTTAGGACCGATTACGGCAAAATTGAAAAAAAAGTTGAATATTCTGATATAAATTTAGAGTAAATACTTCCACGAACAGATCATCGAAAAGTATTTTTTTTAGACTTCCTTTAGACTGATTTTTTTTTATACGAAACCAATACTTTCCCTTCATCAAGGAAGAATATATTTATATTTAGGATTTTGAAAGCAATTTTATAATCCGGCACTGCTCCCTAACCCTAATTGAACCAAAACTTTTAAGAAAAAATATCCAATACAAACGCTTTTTTTGTTAAATTTTATGTAAATACTTCGATCCGCTCCAGATGCTGTTGATTAAGTTCACTTTTTATTTATTTACACCTGAACAATTATCATTATTGTTAAACACATTGAACACGTTTCGATTTTTTGTTCGTTTTTACTTAAAAATATGTTTAGGTACGAGAGTAAATAACTCACAATTACACGACCTTGCTAAACACTTTTTTTTTAAATATATTTCCAGAGCCAATTTTAACAAACAAATTCCTTAAATCTGAAAGTCTAATATGTTTCTTCGCAAAATAAAAAAAAACAACAAATTATAAACATATATTTAATTTGAGGACAACCGTTGAGCCTTTTTCAAGTCTCTGCTTGTTCCTCTAAATATTTTTCCAATTCCAATAATAACTTCTCGTAAATTTTGTCCTCGGAAACGATAGCTTTTGAAATATATTAAACCACTTTCTTTGAAGTTCTCCTAAAACGTTCGCTTATGTGTATAAGACGGATGTGAGATATTTAAGGCGCTCCACGGCAAATTTCAATATTTTTGGAACTCGAAACGAGAACCGTTCTGTGATCAAATAATTCCGATACTGTTACGGCAGCACTTGCCGGCAAATTCAGGGAGCAAATAATGTGAGAAAGCACATTGATTACAGCAGCTACTAATACTACAAGTGGCTGTATAGCTAAATTTGTGTTTTTTTGTGTGACAACACAATAATAGTGAGTCTATAACGTCTAAGTAGCTGGCGGCGCAAACAAAAAAAAAAAAAAACAAATAAAAGAGGCTTGGCCCACCATCAGCAGCGATAAATAAAAAGTCGTCACTTGTCGTTGACTTTTTTGAAATAAATCGCAATATATGAGTTGAGCCGCCTACCCTGTGGTGGCTCCTAGGGTGTTGTTGCAAGAGTTTCACTTTATAACAGTGTGACCGCGCAAGTTTTTTTTTTAAATATTTTTTTTTGTGACAAAAAAAAATCAAAGTAAATTAAGATCATAAAAAGTTTTCTTTTTTGCTGAAGAGCTTTGTAAGTATTAAAATTTTGTATGCAAACACTTTATGTGGGGCATTGGAAACATTTAATTGGGTATAGATTTGAAAGTAATTTGGTATCACTTCACACCATCACACGCAAAACGAAAAGTTTTTTCCAAGTTGTTAAATTGATTCTGGTATCTATTTCCCAATAAATATATCCACACATAGATTGGGGTCATTAATTGTGAGTTTGATTCCCTGGGTTTAACTTTTATCGTGTTCACGTGCATTCGTGGTTATCGTTATTAAAAATTTCTCTGGGGATGTCTCTCACCATCAAAGGGAATTTGAACTATGCCCAAAAGTCTTGTTCGAATTTATTGGTAGTTACGGTAGTTATGGGAAATATTATTTCAAGGGAAATTTTGCTGCAATTTCATATGATTTTTTTTGTTTGAGGGAAATTAGTTTCGGTTTTTCACGATAGCAAAAGAAATGTTTGGGAAATAAAATATCCCGAACCCATTTATCACTTGAAAAGTGTTTAAAAAAAATAAATACTTTTGACACACAGATCTAAGAGTCTCACAATTGTATCTACTTGTTTACTCGTTAAAAAATACAAGAATTTAGTTAGGTTACCATCTGAACACTTATTATAGTCTTCACTCAAAATGTTTGTAAGCCGCCATCTTGAGTGTAATGTATTACAGGACTGGCCAACGTCAATTCTTTCTCCAAATAAATTATGGTTTTTAGTATAAAATTATTTAAGAAAAAAATTTTAAATGTGTAATTTAGACACTTTCTAATCTGTAGTTTACTTTTTTTTACAAATCAAGGCTTCATCAGTAGCTTAAAGATTTTTTAAGTCTTAATGTGTAAACATTTACTATATAAAATATAATAAAACAAAATAAAATAAAATAAAATAAAATAAAATAAAATAAAATAAAATAAACTAAAATAAAATAAAGAAAAATTAAATTAAACTAAATAAAATGAAATAAAATAAAATAAAATAAACTTAAATTAAATTCAACAAAATAAAATAAAACATAAAATAAAATAAATTAAAATAATATAAAATAAAACTGAACAAAATAAAATAAAATAAAAGAAAACAATTTAAAAAAAACAATTTGGGGAAATAATAGCATCTGATGAAGCTGAGATATTTTTCATTCCAATTTCCTTTTATATTTTTAATTTGTTATTTTTTGGGAAGAAAGAATTTAAAAAAAATCGCAGTAATAATTTATGTCATTGCAAAAACTAACGATAAGCGAACTGCCAATATGTGAATTTATAGTAGATTGCTGCTAGCTATTTTTGTTAGTTCCATTGAAATTGACGAGTAGTTTGCCACCACCAAAGAAAGTCGGGTAATGAGAAAAGGCTAGTTTTTGATAACACAAAGTTCGGTAAAAAGTTAGACAATGCAAAAAAATTATCTTTTTAATTTTTAATTGGTAAAAGAAAATATGTAAATGTAACAGTTTGAAATTTTAGGACTTTGTTTGCCACTCTTCGTATTAGTGTCAAAATTATAAAGTTTCCGAAAATTCATCTATTCAGAAAAAATGTTTCGTTTAGTAATTTTTTAAACTTGAACCTGATTTTTTTCTCAAAACGATTATTATATATTTGTTATAATTTTATATGACATTTTTTGACATTTATTTTGAAGACAGAAGAACCCGAAATTATTCATAGCTACTGGTTATTTAACCAATTTTCGATCTAAGTTCGCAGCTTGAATTTTATAGTCGTTTTTTTACATCATTCTGCACAATCACCAAATTGGCATACTACAGATGTTACTAGAAGTCGTCAGACCTGTATTTCCACACACAGCGTGTAATATTAATGTGTCTTGCAGATGAGAAACCATTTTGACATTTCATCCGTATGAACAATTTGCATGATCGCTGCGAACTGTCATAAATTAAAAAATAAATAATGTTGTGGATTGCTTTTCATACAAAGTATTTCGTTGGTCGCGAAGAAAATATATGGATCCAATTTTTGTGTAATTAAAACTAATTTTGCGCAATGATTTCTGTTGGTCGAACCACATGTAGTTGTAATGTACACTTAACTGGTTAGAACAGGCGGATCACATAGTTCGAACAATTGTAGACATTCTGAAACACAAATTTCCTGCCAATAACTTAATCGCACATTTTGGCGTTTTGAAGTAGCAATAACTCGACAAATCTTCTTTTTGAAATCACTCGCTTACCACAGCAAAATAAAAACATTTGATTAAAGTTTTGCAAGCAACAATTTAATTAAAAAATAGAGAATGGTTAATGTCATCAATTTTAGAAACAAAGTTATCAATTCTATAATATTAAGATTCCTTGCCTTTTATGCATTTCTAAGGCAGCCATTGAATACACGTTGCTGCAAGAAAATGCATCAGCTGTTCTCTTTTAATATTTCAGCTTCTATAAAGTTTCGGTAAGGTCTTATCGAAGCATTATTATAATTGAAATGTTAATTGAGCACAAGAAAAAGAAATTTTTCACAAAAAATTGATTTTGTGTTTCTATAGAAATGGGTCACCCTGTACGTGGCATTATCTGGCGTTTTTTTTTTGTAACACTTTTTTGCCGAATTAAAAATTCTCTTTCGATGTTTGGGGCTTGTTTTGCATGGCAAAATACCGACTTTAAATGGAGGTGATTTAAACAAAAATAAAAGCCTCTAGCTTTTTTATGTTTTTGTTAAGCATGAGAAGGAGCAGAATTGCGACACACTATAGTATAGTGTTTCGATAGCAGATAGCTTTAGGTAGGTATGAGGTTTATTTTATTGCCTTAATGCCCAGGTCCATGACTATAAACAACAACACCCTACTATTAATTCTATTAAATATAAGTATCAGTATCGTTGATATTATGATGGTGTGAATGAATTAGCCTTAACTGTACAATGGTAAAATAAATAGTCTGGTTCAAAAGTTGAGGGTTATTTTATACTTTGCTTGAGTTGATTTATTGTTATTTTGACCGTGTCCTCTCTCTCTCTCTCTCTTCCTCTCTTTGAAGGTAATCTGATTATTTTGAATTTAATTTTATTGTTTTACATTAGAATTAGTTAGGTATGCATGTGTATCTACATCGAATTTGAATTCAATTGGATGTTTTGTTTTTTGTTTGCGGCACCTGATGACAGCTCCTTGCGCCTATACTTACTTGCCCATTGGCAATAGTAGTCTTTATCGAATAGGAGTAATGTATGTTATATTATAGAGCAATTTGTGTTTAAAGTTGCTAAGGTTAAGCTTAGTTGCACTTATTGCTCAATTTTTTGCTCAAATTTGAAGCAAATAAATTAGAACTTCAACATATATGATATGTGGAAGCCGGCCAATCAGAGCTGTAAACAAGATTGGAATTCTAAAGATTTGCTATGTTTGAATTGACCCCAAGGCCGGCCTCAGCCAAACTTGCGCCCTGTTCAAGATCTGTAGAAATCGCCCCTATTTTATATTTGCACACATTACCCAGGAGGTAGACATAATTTTTTTTTTATTGAGGTATCCCCAGATACAATTTATTTCTGTCATTAACATCTCCACAAAAACATGTCACTTCTATTGGGCGATATCGAAATTCTACAAGGGAATTTCATTTCCCACGGAATATTTTATTCTCTCGAAATTTTCACGGCGATCGTGAATCTCTCACGGAATAAATTTCCCTCGAACAAGAAATCGCATGAAATTACGGAAAAATTCCATGGGAAAGTTTGTTCCCTATACCAATAAATTCCGAGGGATAGTTTTGAGCATCATTCCGGTTCCCAACACTCGAATAAGCGAAAATATTCCAGGACTTTTTTTATTCACAATAACCCCCAATTAAAAAGTGATATTTATTTAATCTTAACCGAAAAACGAAAAAAACAATTGAAACAATATATTGCAATGCGCTTCAATAATAGTATTAATTTATCAATATTAGTTAGTGGTCAAGAAAGAACGTCGCAATAAAGTTGTGATGGATGTTATGTTGGGATTATTTGACCAAGTTTTTTGGTTAAAAAGCAAATGGCAGTATTTTTTAACTCAAAATCCAATTACATTTTCTTGCTCCTGGTAATGCGACCCCAGAATTTTGGGCCCTGTAGATTTGCACACTTTGTACATATGGTAGATCCGGCCCTGACTGACCTAATCACTTTTTAAAAAATCCACCATCCGGTGGTGAGTATTTCGAAGTTGTAATTCAAATTCTATTATTATATTCAATTGTTTATTATTTTCGTTTACTTTGTAGCATATAAAAAAGAGAAAATATAAATTATAAACCATTTAAAGAAACCGTGTAAACACATATTGCAATTTTTCAAGTTTAAATTTCCTATTTCAAAATCCACCTAACAATGAAAATACCCATACTCATCTGCATAGGTAGCTAGGTATTATGTAGAATTTATCTATTTGAGAGCAAACAAAAAAAAAAACAAAATGGAAAAATCCAATCGAAAGACATTATTTGAAAATGCAATTGAAATTGTAGGTACCTTGAAAAGGATGCTTTTCGTGTTGTGCTAGAAAAATGAAGAGGAAAGGAAAATAGATACAAGAAAAAATCAAATAAAATTCAAATGCGATTATCATTTCCTTAATGGATTTTGTCAATAACAAACAACAACAACAAAAAAATGTAATCCACTCAATAAACTTCACATTAGGAATATTTTGTTTATCATTTTTTTTAGTTAGATTTTGTTTTGGCGTATTCGTTGCTCGTCTGTCGACTTGAAAATTCATGAAAAGAAAACGATTATCGAGATTCAAAACGGTGGTTTCCCTAAAACCACTCGTCTATTTGGGCCTTTCTGCCAACTGTAGGCTTGTTGTTTTTCGCTTAGCCATGAAGTCACTCTAAAACTTAGTATACAGTTCATTAGCAAAAAAAAACCACTTGTAGTTATTTTTTCTTATGGGAGTGCTTTTTGCGCAAAAAAGAATATTTGACGTTTAAATTTGTCTTATCGAACTGTGAACTAGACCGAAGAAAGAAAATATACTCACCACGAATGAAAAAGACAAAAAATCCGCGTTTTTACCACATACAAATATTTTTCTTTTGAAAACTTTTTTCTCTCTTTTTGTTTTTTTTTGTAAAAAAAAGACTTGCCATCAGTCTTGGCAACGTAAGTTACACTGAGTAAGTTACCCATATAGTTACGCGTAACTTATTAATATGTGTAAATCTAGCGTAACTTACCAACACTGTTGGCTATCCTGGTTGATTAAATTCTGTAAGACTCGTGGACGTCCTACACTCGCTCTAAAAGTTGGGTTAAGGTAACGAATAAACTGTCAAAGTGACAGTATTTTGTTCTATGTGTTTAGTATGTAATTTATATTTTTGGAATGAACGAAATTTTAAATTTAATTTAATAAATGGAAATAGAAGATTAATTCCTTTGAAATTGTATGGATTTTATATTCGGCGAATCTATCGAAAACACGTTTATCTACAAAAAAAAATTGAAGAAATGTTATGATTTAATTTATCAAAGCAAATCACTTCTTGTTTCTTGCTTTAAATGTCAACAACACAGTTGACAAGTCTAACATGGTTTTTGAGAACCGAAAAACCAAAGAGTAAAGTTCAAATTTGAGCAAAATTTGGTACCTACTCAAGAGTAGAAATTCCAACTACATATGTATACCTACAAATATTTTATTTGTTTTTTTTTTAATTTTCACAGAAACCGCTGAATAAAACTACGCTTTAGGGTTTTTGACAAATGTTTTGTCTTATTTTTGCTTATGTCCCAATGTTTAGTGCTTAACCAAATTGTTAAAATTTTGCACACAAGTACATACCAAAAATTATAAATAGGTACTAAATTCAAAGCAAATAAAATGCACGTCTGTGTCGCAAGTAATTGCTCTTATCTTCGATCACATCGTATGCACAAGATTCTTAGCAGAAACGAAGAAATAAATTTTACTAAATTTTTTACATACAAAATTTCTTTAATTTTTTTCTAAAAAAATGGTATGGAAATTTGAAATATTTAATTACATGAACTTTTAAACACAATTTCAAAAAAATTCATCCACCCGGTTCCGAAATATTGAATTTTCATTGAAAAAATATTCTTTTTTTCAAAAATCCAAAAAAATATTTTTGGAAAATGTTGGTACCTATGCATTATTATTTATAATTTATAATTATTATTTATAATTTATAATTCAAAGGACTTCTTACTTGAAAATTTCGAACGAATGTCGAGTCGCTTATGAGAGAGTCGAAAATCAAAAAAAAATTGTAGTATGGCAGGTACCGTTGGGCCTAAAAAACGTTTCAAAAATCTATTTAAAGCAATTACCTAAAACGATTAAGTATCAAGTTCAAAGAAAATCCCTGCAGCCGCTTAGGCTGTAAATCGTTCTAAAGACAGGCAGCCATACAGACGGAATTGCGGGGCCACTTTTCTGGTGTTCTCCATCACCGTATAATTTCAAGTTTGATTTAAATGTCGACTTCGATTTTTTTCCAAATGTAAATCTTGCCCTATACCTAGACCCTATGTATATCGCAAGTAATCCTAAACTATAGTTTTCCAATATGGATAGATTTTAACAGCCGTGTTATTTTATTTTATTCATTTTTTTTCTTTTTTTTTTTCAAACACTACTTCTTCGAAAATGTCGATAAAAATGTCATGAAGGGCCACCAACCAGTGATTCCAACAAGACGGCCGACGACGCTACCTCACCCACAATGGAAATTCCGCATTACTCAATAAAATGTGAGTGAAAATATCCTTTTAAAAAAATGCTTTTATGCATGACCCACAATTTTTTTTTTTCAGTTTCAACATCTACACTCTTAACCAATGACGTTTGATTTCAAAGAGAAATTAAAGGGAAAGAATCCTGTGTTTTAGATTGTGTTCCTTGAATAATGAATCTTAGAAGCAACAGTTATGAGCAAATTGAATTACACCCCTCAAAGTATGCAGTACCAGAATCAAAAATACAACTAGTTGTATTGCCTATTCGTAGGCATTGAATGGCGATTATGAATTCAAAACTAGACAACGGTAATATCGTTTAGTTTTGTACGCTTTGAATTATTTTATTAACTTATTTTACCAAAATTTTACTTCTTGCTGGTATAAATTTATTGCATATAATTTTGGTTTGTCCAAACTGTTCGTTGCTTTCGAAGTAAATTTCATTTTAAAATTAAAACAAAACTAGCAGAAGATCTTAGCTGTGGCTCCACAAATGCCAATGTAAACGGTGATTTTTTAAGAGCTTGGTTTTTGAAAATTCAAAAAACCACATAAACTTGTAAAAAGTGAATGAAATTTTTATTTGGATCGATAAATCAATTTCTGCCATTTACTTTTTAAAAATAATTTCACTTAAATGTTGCCCGCGGCTACGCTTCAGGTGGTCCATTCTGAAGGTCCAATTTTGGCAAACTTTTTCACACAATTCGGCCGGAATCTCACCAATGACGCGTTCAATGTTGGCTTCCAAGGCAGCAATCGTGTTTGGCTTGTCCCCATAGACAATAGACTTAACATAGCCCCACAAAAAATAGTCTAACGGGGTCAAATCACATGATATTGGTGGCCAATTGACTGCGCCAAAACGTGAGATCAACTGCTCACCAAATTCGCCTCTCAATTGATGCATGGTTTCGCGTGCAGTGTGGCATGTGGCACCGTCCTGTTGGAACCACATGTCGACCGAGTTCAATTCTTGCATTTTCGGCAAATAAAAATCTGTTATCATCGAACGGTACCTTTCTCCATTGACCGTAACCCTGCGGCCTTCATCGTCCTTGAAGAAGTACGGCCCAATGATGCCGCCTGCCCATAAACCGCACCAAACAGTTTATTTTGCTGCTGAATTGCCTCTGGCTGCTCTTCACTCCAAATACGTCAATTCTGCTTATTCACGTATCCATTTAGCCAAAAATGAGCCTCGTCGCTGAAGACAATTTTGCGATAAACACATTTTTCACAGAGCACGAATTTTGATAATAAATTTCAATAATTTGCAAACGTTGTTCAGGCGTAAGTCTATTTATGATGAAATGGCAAACAATACTGAATCGAAATGTCAAATGTTCGTGGAATTTGTCATGTGTGGTCTGTCAAAAATATAAACGTCAAAAACCAAGTAGCAAAAAAATCACCCGTTATAACAGTTCTATTTAGAAAAGAACAGCTTATGTGGCCCCACAGGCTTAAATGCTCATTCGACTTCCGCAAAATAGTTGTTTGATGCAGCAACCCACCAAATGCACGAAAAACGTGAAATACATATTTAACACTTTTAACACGAACAACTATTATAAAACTGTTATAACCGTTTTAAATTGTAATTTGTCTAGTCTCGTCCGAGTATCTTATGTCGCATTCGCATTTAGATTCACGAGGGACGAAAAATTGCATTTATTTCTTCAATTAAAAAAAAAATGACAGTTAGTTGACGTTTAAGTTATTTCTTTAAATAAAATCCAGTGCTCAGTTTACTCATTCATGCCTTTTTGACATTTGTCTGTCAGAAAATATATGACAATTTGTCACTTGTCTTACTGCAGAGTTCATGTATTCTTGAACAGTTGTCAAAAATGATGTATGAAAAATATAAATATTTCTGCTCTTGTACTAGTAAATCATACTCGAAATAAAATTCAATATTTAAGTTTAGTTTTTTCAACAATTGCATCACATTCTATTATTTCATTTAATTTTTAAAAAAGTTTCTATAAAACAACAGATTTCAAATTCACCAATAGATTATTACTTCTTCTTTCCATAATTTTCAGCATCCTCAAGGGTTTCTGGCAATGTCTGGCCTTTAGTTTCGGGCAGTAATAAAGTCAACAATATACCAATTAATGCCAAACTGGCAAATATCAGTGGTGGCACCCAAGCGCCAAATTTGGCGAAACTCGAAGCATACGTAGCTGTCATTGCGCCAATACGAGCTGACATCGATGCAAATCCCATACCCGAGTTGCGAGCAACAGTTGGAAATACCTCACCTCCATACAAATAGACAGTCGGAAAAGAAATGGCCGCACCAAAAACAGCCAGCGAAGCGAGTGCCACCTGAATTTCAGATTTGTTGGCAGGAACAAAAATAAATACCAGCATACAAGTTCCAACGATTAGCCAAGCAGCAATCAAAGTTGGTTTGCGGCCAAGATATTTACATGCCGGGACGGACATAATGACGCCTGGAATTCCCAAGAGAGCACTAATAGCGATATTGAGGAAAATATTGCCACCCAAATTTTTAATATACTCTGACACTCCAAAGTAGTTGAATCCAACTGTGAACCAGTTGTAGAATATACACAACGTGTTTCGCCTAAGATTTGGCGTCTTAAGCAAATCGAATAATTTGCCCTTTTTTACCTCTTGCCTGGCAGCCCGAGCTCGAACAGCTTCTTCGACGTTCGGTCGAACATTTTCCTTGGGTCGCTTATTGACAATAGCAGCGCTTTCTAGGATCTGAATGGATTCTTCAACTCTGCCGGCCATCATAAGCCAACGTGGAGATTCTGGGACAAGACAGAAATAGGAAAGACACAGCACCGAAAATATCGACAGCGAGAACTGGTACCATCTGAAGTCTCGAGTAAAATAGGCAAAGAGCGGAAGAAACGCATGACCTAGATTGAAAGGAATCTGGTATACAATTCCCATAAAAAATTCTCGACGACTTGGACCGATAATTTCCATAAGTAAGCAAAAGCTGGAACAAAAACAAATTAAAACGATTGTGTCTCGAAACAGAAAAATACAAGACTCACCTAGTCATCATGCTGCCACCGGTTGCTACGGCACATAGGAATCTCATGGCTATAAATACCCAATACCAGGGAGAAAACGCAGCAAGAACTCCGGAAACCAGTTGAACAATTACAGAAAATAATAACGGAATACGTCGGCCATGTCTGAAAAAAAAAACAAATATTAGTTGTTTTTTTTTTTTTGTCTTTTAAGTGGTTGACACTTACTTATCTGACCATATTCCAAAACTGACATTTCCCACAAGTATACCAAACATAAAAATCGATTGGCCATAACTAATATATTGCTGTTTGTCACAGATCAAATCCCATTCCATTTGGATTGTCTGCTTGAAAATGCTTCGGTCATAGATAAATTCCTTGCAATCTGGAGAGCAAATATCTGTACTGTTGTCGGGATCGGCACACTGGACAATCAATGGTGGAGCTAGAAAAATGTGGGAAAGCTGATGCCATCCGACGGTGAATTTCGAAACAGATACCAGAAGCAGGAGTAATATTTGCCATTTGCCTGCATCGCCAATCGAATCGAAAACTGGATCAGGTGGGCCTTTGGCTAGAAATAAAAACAAATGCTTAAAATATTTATTATATTGTGGAACGTATTATATTTATAAATTCCACAATTGAATAGTCTCATCTCTAATGGATATTCAAACACTAGCTGTCATCTTTGACAAGTTCCACAAATTAACTTCGAATTCCAAGCAACCAAACATTCGATTTTTTTCTGAACACAATTGAATTATTTCTAAACAAAATCTGTCAAAACAGACCTTGCATTTGTAGCAATTGTTCGATTTTTGAATGCGGCCATTGGTTTTCAATAGCTGAATATCAAAATGTGAAGAAAAAATAGATCAAGTTAAAGCATTCCACATTCGTGTTGAAGGGCTGAAGAAATAATCAGAAATTGGGCTCAAGGATAAACTCATGCATGAGCATTCCTAGAAGTTTAAGGGGATGAATGCAACAGGCTAGGCTATTTCGATGGCTGTCAAAAAGTTGTAAATTTGTCTGTTCTGTCATCTATGTCCCCTTTCACATAGGGAAACCAGTTGCTGGAGATTTGTTTGACGTTTTCCTTTAATTGCCTTGTACCTTTCACACGAAGAAACTGGCTCCAAAAAACTGAGGAGGAAACTGGGAAGATTTTGTCGGGCTTATTGGAATGCAAAGCAAAACGTCAAAAAAATCTCTTCAAATCTTTGACCGGGGAGATTTTCATCATTCCCCTTACTTCTCGCCCTTCTCGCCAACAAACTCCCAGTTGCCGGCAACTCAGTTTCCTCGTGTGAAAGGGGACTATCATCTTTAAAGCTCTATTTTAAGTTTTGTCCAAAAGAATCAGATAAAGAAGGTTCTTCCACACTTTTCATATTTCATGTATTTTTGTTAAATTATGACTTATTAATTTTATTATTCGTATTTAAAATAATGTATAATAATTTTTTTTAAGGATAATGATGATGTAAATGTTTTGTTGTTGTTTTGTTTTTTGTTTTATTTTCTATAGTTATCAAATTATTACTTTTTATTTATAATATTATTTGTATTAATCTTAATGTTGATATATTTTTTTTAATAATAAAAAAAAAACAAATAAATAAATAAATATTTTAAATGGAATAACAGTTGAATATCAACTTGAAGAACATCATAGTCTTTTCATTGTGACATGCTCGGAAAATATTTTGAATAAAGTCATTTCAATGGAGTGTGGAAAAATGGAAATTTCAAAAAAATTCATTGTTTAATATTCGAGCTCGAGGTAAAGTATTTCGCAGTCGAAGAGTGGACTAGGAAGTGTTGGCTTTAGACCTGCTATGCCACCTGGTCGCCTGGTACTTCACAAGCAATTTAGTAGGACATTCATGCATTGGGTGGGTTTTGACGATTTTCATTTGAAGAATATGTATGTAAGCATGATTATTAGACATCATGATCTCCTGGTTTTAATTAAAAAGTTAAAATTATATAAGACTTTTTAGTTAAAAAGTGTTGACATTATTTTTTACAAATTTCTCGGTGATCAAGATGGCGAATCATCAAGAAAAATCTTCAAGTATTCTTAAAAAATGCCTGATAAAAAATTCTTTAAGAAATACCTACCCGATGATTGATTATGTGCCAAAGTAAATTGCATTTACTTTTTCCTGCACTGTTTAAAATTGTATCCTATCTAGTGCCGTTCTAACTAAATGCACATTAAAAGCAAAATAGTATCCCAAAAGAATGTAATCTACCTAAACAAGAAAGCAGTTTCTTTTTTTTTAAAAGATGTAGACCTATCATATTCATTTGAATCGATTCTTCTACGATCAAAAATTAAATTGGCCATATCACGGTGATCCACATTCACCAAGAAACCATGTCTACTACATATTTTAATTCTTCAAATAAAAATCGTCAAAACAATGCATGAATTTTCTACAAAATTTTTTCTGAAATACCAGGCGATCAGAAGGCATAGCAAGTAAACATAAATAGAAAGCTAAACTAAACTACCACTACATTTAACTTTTCTTTCTTAAGACGTATGTATATGTACTCGGGTTCGTCATGAAAAATGTATGAATTTCCTACAAAATTCTATTTGGAATACCAGGCGATCAGAAAGCATAGCAAGCAATCATAAATAAAAATCTACTATGAACATGTAAGCAAGTACTACTTGTCTCTCTCGGACATTCTTCGGAACACATCGGGGCATACTTGCAAAAAAAAGAAAACTAATTACAGAACAATTCACTGAACTTTCATCTATTGTTTACCTCTCAGACAACAGAGAAATATTCTTTCTGACCTTTTCTATCAATCACAGACTCGTAGAAAACAGAGTGCGAGGGAGACACACTACATAGTAGTGTTGCTTCTATTTTTTACCCTTCAGAAATTTTATTTTAATTTCAGTTGGCTTGAGACCTGCTATGCCACCTGGTCGCCTGGTACTTCACAAGCAATTTAGTAGGACATTCATGCATTGGGTGGGTTTTGACGATTTTCATTTGAAGAATATGTATGTAAGCATGATTATTAGACATCATGATCTCCTGGTTTTAATTAAAAAGTTAAAATTATATAAGACTTTTTAATTAAAAAGTGTTGACATTATTTTTTACAAATTTCTCGGTGATCAAGATGGCGAATCATCAAGAAAAATCTTCTTCAAGCATTCTTAAAAAAATGCCTGATAAAAAATTATTTAAGAAATACCTACCAGATGATTGATTATGTGCCAAAGTAGATTGCATTTACTTTTTCCTGCACTGTTTTGCTTAAAATTGTATCCTATCTAGTGCCGTTCTAACTAAATGCACATTAAAAGCAAAATAATATCCCAAAAGAATGTAATCTACCTAAACAAGAAAGCAGTTTCTTTTTTTTTAAAAGATGTAGACCTATCATATTCATTTGATTATCTCTAAATCGATTCTTCTACGATCAAAAATTAAATTGGCCATATCACCGTGATCCACATTCACCAAGAAACCATGGTCTACATATTTTAATTCTTCAAATAAAAATCGTCAAAACAATGCATGAATTTTCTACAAATTTTTTTCTGAAATACCAGGCGATCAGAAGGCATAGCAAGTAAACATAAATAGAAAGCTAAACTAAGCTACCACTACATTTAACTTTTCTTTCTTAAGACGTATGTATATGTAATCAGGTTCGTCATGAAAAATGTATGAATTTCCTACAAAATTCTATTTGGAATACCAGGCGATCAGAAGCATAGCAAGCAATCATAAATAAAAATCTACTATGAACATGTAAGCAAGTACTACTTGTCTCTCTCGGACTTTCTTCGGAACACATCGTGGCATACTTGCAAAAAAAAGAAAACTAATTACAGAACAATTCACTGAACTTTCATCTATTGTTTACCTCTCAGACAACAGAGAAATATTCTTTCTGACCTTTTCTATCAATCACAGACTCGTAGAAAAGAGAGTGCGAGGGAGACACACTACATAGTAGTGTTGCTTCTATTTTTTACCCTTCAGAAATTTTATTTTAATTTCAGTTGGCTTGAGACCTGCTATGCCACCTGGTCGCCTGGTACTTCACAAGCAATTTAGTAGGACATTCATGCATTGGGTGGGTTTTGACGATTTTCATTTGAAGAATATGTATATAAGCATGATTATTAGACATCATGATCTCCTGCTTTTAATTAAAAAGTTAAAATTATATAAGACTTTTTAATTAAAAAGTGTTGACATTATTTTTTACAAATTTCTCGGTGATCAAGATGGCGAATCATCAAGAAAAATCTTCTTCAAGTATTCTTAAAAAATGCCTGATAAAAAATTCTTTAAGAAATACCTACCAGATGATTGATTATGTGCCAAAGTAGATTGCATTTACTTTTTCCTGCACTGTTTTGCTTAAAATTGTATCCTATCTAGTGCCGTTCTAACTAAATGCACATTAAAAGCAAAATAATATCCCAAAGGAATGTAATCTACCTAAACATAAGAAAGCAGTTTCTTTTTTTTTAAAAGATGTAGACCTATCATATTCATTTGATTATCTCTAAATCGATTCTTCTACGATCAAAAATTAAATTGGCCATATCACGGTGATCCACATTCACCAAGGGTCTACATATTTTAATTCTTCAAATAAAAATCGTCAAAACAATGCATGAATTTTCTACAAAATTCTTTCTGAAATACCAGGCAATCATGTGGCATAGCAAGTAAACATAAATAGAAAGCTAAACTAAGCTACCACTACATTTAACTTTTCTTTCTTAAGACGTATGTATATGTAATCAGGTTCGTCATGAAAAATGTATGAATTTCCTACAAAATTCTTTTTGGAATATCAGGCGCTCAGAAGGCATAGCAAGCAATCATAAATAAAAATCTACTATGAACATGTAAGCAAGTACTACTTGTCTCTCTCGGACATTCTTCGGAACACATCGGGGCATACTTGCAAAAAAAAGAAAACTAATTACAGAACAATTCACTGAACTTCCATCTATTGTTTACCTCTCAGACAACAGAGAAATATTCTTTCTGACCTTTTCTATCAATCACAGACTCGTAGAAAAGAGAGTGCGAGGGAGACACACTACATAGTAGTGTTGCTTCTATTTTTTACCCTTCAGAAATTTTATTTTAATTTCAGTTGGCTTGAGACCTGCTATGCCACCTGGTCGCCTGGTACTTCACAAGCAATTTAGTAGGACATTCATGCATTGGGTGGGTTTTGACGATTTTCATTTGAAGAATATATAAGCATGATTATTAGACATCATGATCTCCTGGTTTTAATTAAAAAGTTAAAATTATATAAGACTTTTTAATTAAAAAGTGTTGACATTATTTTTTACAAATTTCTCGGTGATCAAGATGGCGAATCATCAAGAAAAATCTTCAAGTATTCTTAAAAAATGCCTGATAAAAAATTCTTTAAGAAATACCTACCCGATGATTGATTATGTGCCAAAGTAAATTGCATTTACTTTTTCCTGCACTGTTTAAAATTGTATCCTATCTAGTGCCGTTCTAACTAAATGCACATTAAAAGCAAAATAGTATCCCAAAAGAATGTAATCTACCTAAACAAGAAAGCAGTTTCTTTTTTTTTAAAAGATGTAGACCTATCATATTCATTTGAATCGATTCTTCTACGATCAAAAATTAAATTGGCCATATCACGGTGATCCACATTCACCAAGAAACCATGGTCTACATATTTTAATTCTTCAAATAAAAATCGTCAAAACAATGCATGAATTTTCTACAAAATTTTTTCTGAAATACCAGGCGATCAGAAGGCATAGCAAGTAAACATAAATAGAAAGCTAAACTAAACTACCACTACATTTAACTTTTCTTTCTTAAGACGTATGTATATGTACTCGGGTTCGTCATGAAAAATGTATGAATTTCCTACAAAATTCTATTTGGAATACCAGGCGATCAGAAAGCATAGCAAGCAATCATAAATAAAAATCTACTATGAACATGTAAGCAAGTACTACTTGTCTCTCTCGGACTTTCTTCGGAACACATCGTGGCATACTTGCAAAAAAAAGAAAACTAATTACAGAACAATTCACTGAACTTTCATCTATTGTTTACCTCTCAGACAACAGAGAAATATTCTTTCTGACCTTTTCTATCAATCACAGACTCGTAGAAAAGAGAGTGCGAGGGAGACACACTACATAGTAGTGTTGCTTCTATTTATTCCCCTTCAGAAATTTTATTTTAATTTCAGTTGGCTTGAGACCTGCTATGCCACCTGGTCGCCTGGTACTTCACAAGCAATTTAGTAGGACATTCATGCATTGGGTGGATTTGACGATTTTCATTTGAAGAATATGTATGTAAGCATGATTATTAGACATCATGATCTCCTGGTTTTAATTAAAAAGTTAAAATTTTATAAGACTTTTTAATTAAAAAGTGTTGACATTATTTTTTACAAATTTCTCGGTGATCAAGATGGCGAATCATCAAGAAAAATCTTCTTCAAGTATTCTTAAAAAAATGCATGATAAAAAATTCTTTAAAAAATACCTACCAGATGATTATGTTCCAAAGTAGATTGCATTTACTTTTTCCTGCACTGTTTTGCTTAAAATTGTATCTCATCTAGTGCCGTTCTAACTAAATGCACATTAAAAGCAAAATAGTATCCCAAAAGAATGTAATCTACCTAAACAAGAAAGCAGTTTCTTTTTTTTTAAAAGATGTAGACCTATCATATTCATTTGATTATCTCTAAATCGATTCTTCTACGATCAAAAATTAAATTGGCCATATCACGGTGATCCACATTCACCAAGAAACCATGTCTACATACTTTATTCTTCAAATAAAAATCGTCAAAACAATGCATGAATTTTCTACAAAATTCTTTCTGAAATACCAGGCAATCATGTGGCATAGCAAGTAAACATAAATAGAAAGCTAAACTAAGCTACCACTACATTTAACTTTTCTTTCTTAAGACGTATGTATATGTAATCAGGTTCGTCATGAAAAATGTATGAATTTCCTACAAAATTCTTTTTGGAATACCAGGCGCTCAGAAGGCATAGCAAGCAATCATAAATAAAAATCTACTATGAACATGTAAGCAAGTACTACTTGTCTCTCTCGGACATTCTTCGGAACACATCGGGGCATACTTGCAAAAAAAAGAAAACTAATTACAGAACAATTCACTGAACTTCCATCTATTGTTTACCTCTCAGACAACAGAGAAATATTCTTTCTGACCTTTTCTATCAATCACAGACTCGTAGAAAAGAGAGTGCGAGGGCGACACACTATATAGTAGTGTTGCTTCTATTTGTTCCCCTTCAGAAATTTTATTTTAATTTCAGTTGGCTTGAGACCTGCTATGCCACCTGGTCGCCTGGTACTTCACAAGCAATTTAGTAGGACATTCATGCATTGGGTGGGTTTTGACGATTTTCATTTGAAGAATATGTATGTAAGCATGATTATTAGACATCATGATCTCCTGGTTTTAATTAAAAAGTTAAAATTATATAAGACTTTTTAATTAAAAAGTGTTGACATTATTTTTTACAAATTTCTCGGTGATCAAGATGGCGAATCATCAAGAAAAATCTTCTTCAAGCATTCTTAAAAAAATGCCTGATAAAAAATTATTTAAGAAATACCTACCAGATGATTGATTATGTGCCAAAGTAGATTGCATTTACTTTTTCCTGCACTGTTTTGCTTAAAATTGTATCCTATCTAGTGCCGTTCTAACTAAATGCACATTAAAAGCAAAATAATATCCCAAAAGAATGTAATCTACCTAAACAAGAATGCAGTTTCTTTTTTTTTAAAAGATGTAGACCTATCATATTCATTTGAATCGATTCTTCTACGATCAAAAATTAAATTGGCCATATCACGGTGATCCACATTCACCAAGAAACCATGGTCGTCTACATACTTTATTCTTCAAAAAAAAATCGTCAAAACAATGCATGAATTTTCTACAAAATTCTTTCTGAAATACCAGGCAATCATGTGGCATAGCAAGTAAACATAAATAGAAAGCTAAACTAAGCTACCACTACATTTAACTTTTCTTTCTTAAGACGTATGTATATGTAATCAGGTTCGTCATGAAAAATGTATGAATTTCCTACAAAATTCTTTTTGGAATACCAGGCGCTCAGAAGGCATAGCAAGCAATCATAAATAAAAATCTACTATGAACATGTAAGCAAGTACTACTTGTCTCTCTCGGACATTCTTCGGAACACATCGGGGCATACTTGCAAAAAAAGAAAACTAATTACAGAACAATTCACTGAACTTCCATCTATTGTTTACCTCTCAGACAACAGAGAAATATTCTTTCTGACCTTTTCTATCAATCACAGACTCGTAGAAAAGAGAGTGCGAGGGCGACACACTATATAGTAGTGTTGCTTCTATTTGTTCCCCTTCAGAAATTTTATTTTAATTTCAGTTGGCTTGAGACCTGCTATGCCACCTGGTCGCCTGGTACTTCACAAGCAATTTAGTAGGACATTCATGCATTGGGTGGGTTTTGACGATTTTCATTTGAAGAATATGTATGTAAGCATGATTATTAGACATCATGATCTCCTGGTTTTAATTAAAAAGTTAAAATTATATAAGACTTTTTAATTAAAAAGTGTTGACATTATTTTTTACAAATTTCTCGGTGATCAAGATGGCGAATCATCAAGAAAAATCTTCTTCAAGCATTCTTAAAAAAATGCCTGATAAAAAATTATTTAAGAAATACCTACCAGATGATTGATTATGTGCCAAAGTAGATTGCATTTACTTTTTCCTGCACTGTTTTGCTTAAAATTGTATCCTATCTAGTGCCGTTCTAACTAAATGCACATTAAAAGCAAAATAATATCCCAAAAGAATGTAATCTACCTAAACAAGAATGCAGTTTCTTTTTTTTTAAAAGATGTAGACCTATCATATTCATTTGAATCGATTCTTCTACGATCAAAAATTAAATTGGCCATATCACGGTGATCCACATTCACCAAGAAACCATGGTCGTCTACATACTTTATTCTTCAAAAAAAAATCGTCAAAACAATGCATGAATTTTCTACAAAATTCTTTCTGAAATACCAGGCAATCATGTGGCATAGCAAGTAAACATAAATAGAAAGCTAAACTAAGCTACCACTACATTTAACTTTTCTTTCTTAAGACGTATGTATATGTAATCAGGTTCGTCATGAAAAATGTATGAATTTCCTACAAAATTCTATTTGGAATACCAGGCGATCAGAAAGCATAGCAAGCAATCATAAATAAAAATCTACTATGAACATGTAAGCAAGTACTACTTGTCTCTCTCGGACTTTCTTCGGAACACATCGTGGCATACTTGCAAAAAAAAGAAAACTAATTACAGAACAATTCACTGAACTTTCATCTATTGTTTACCTCTCAGACAACAGAGAAATATTCTTTCTGACCTTTTCTATCAATCACAGACTCGTAGAAAAGAGAGTGCGAGGGAGACACACTACATAGTAGTGTTGCTTCTATTTTTTACCCTTCAGAAATTTTATTTTAATTTCAGTTGGCTTGAGACCTGCTATGCCACCTGGTCGCCTGGTACTTCACAAGCAATTTAGTAGGACATTCATGCATTGGGTGGGTTTTGACGATTTTCATTTGAAGAATATATAAGCATGATTATTAGACATCATGATCTCCTGGTTTTAATTAAAAAGTTAAAATTATATAAGACTTTTTAATTAAAAAGTGTTGACATTATTTTTTACAAATTTCTCGGTGATCAAGATGGCGAATCATCAAGAAAAATCTTCAAGTATTCTTAAAAAATGCCTGATAAAAAATTCTTTAAGAAGTACCTACCCGATGATTGATTATGTGCCAAAGTAAATTGCATTTACTTTTTCCTGCACTGTTTAAAATTGTATCCTATCTAGTGCCGTTCTAACTAAATGCACATTAAAAGCAAAATAGTATCCCAAAAGAATGTAATCTACCTAAACAAGAAAGCAGTTTCTTTTTTTTTAAAAGATGTAGACCTATCATATTCATTTGAATCGATTCTTCTACGATCAAAAATTAAATTGGCCATATCACGGTGATCCACATTCACCAAGAAACCATGGTCTACATATTTTAATTCTTCAAATAAAAATCGTCAAAACAATGCATGAATTTTCTACAAAATTTTTTCTGAAATACCAGGCGATCAGAAGGCATAGCAAGTAAACATAAATAGAAAGCTAAACTAAACTACCACTACATTTAACTTTTCTTTCTTAAGACGTATGTATATGTACTCGGGTTCGTCATGAAAAATGTATGAATTTCCTACAAAATTCTATTTGGAATACCAGGCGATCAGAAAGCATAGCAAGCAATCATAAATAAAAATCTACTATGAACATGTAAGCAAGTACTACTTGTCTCTCTCGGACTTTCTTCGGAACACATCGTGGCATACTTGCAAAAAAAAGAAAACTAATTACAGAACAATTCACTGAACTTTCATCTATTGTTTACCTCTCAGACAACAGAGAAATATTCTTTCTGACCTTTTCTATCAATCACAGACTCGTAGAAAAGAGAGTGCGAGGGAGACACACTACATAGTAGTGTTGCTTCTATTTATTCCCCTTCAGAAATTTTATTTTAATTTCAGTTGGCTTGAGACCTGCTATGCCACCTGGTCGCCTGGTACTTCACAAGCAATTTAGTAGGACATTCATGCATTGGGTGGGTTTTGACGATTTTCATTTGAAGAATATGTATGTAAGCATGATTATTAGACATCATGATCTCCTGGTTTTAATTAAAAAGTTAAAATTTTATAAGACTTTTTAATTAAAAAGTGTTGACATTATTTTTTACAAATTTCTCGGTGATCAAGATGGCGAATCATCAAGAAAAATCTTCTTCAAGTATTCTTAAAAAAATGCATGATAAAAAATTCTTTAAAAAATACCTACCAGATGATTATGTTCCAAAGTAGATTGCATTTACTTTTTCCTGCACTGTTTTGCTTAAAATTGTATCTCATCTAGTGCCGTTCTAACAAAATGCACATTAAAAGCAAAATAGTATCCCAAAAGAATGTAATCTACCTAAACAAGAAAGCAGTTTCTTTTTTTTTAAAAGATGTAGACCTATCATATTCATTTGATTATCTCTAAATCGATTCTTCTACGATCAAAAATTAAATTGGCCATATCACGGTGATCCACATTCACCAAGAAACCATGTCTACATACTTTATTCTTCAAATAAAAATCGTCAAAACAATGCATGAATTTTCTACAAAATTCTTTCTGAAATACCAGGCAATCATGTGATATAGCAAGTAAACATAAATAGAAAGCTAAACTAAGCTACCACTACATTTAACTTTTCTTTCTTAAGACGTATGTATATGTAATCAGGTTCGTCATGAAAAATGTATGAATTTCCTACAAAATTCTTTTTGGAATACCAGGCGCTCAGAAGGCATAGCAAGCAATCATAAATAAAAATCTACTATGAACATGTAAGCAAGTACTACTTGTCTCTCTCGGACATTCTTCGGAACACATCGGGGCATACTTGCAAAAAAAAGAAAACTAATTACAGAACAATTCACTGAACTTCCATCTATTGTTTACCTCTCAGACAACAGAGAAATATTCTTTCTGACCTTTTCTATCAATCACAGACTCGTAGAAAAGAGAGTGCGAGGGCGACACACTATATAGTAGTGTTGCTTCTATTTGTTCCCCTTCAGAAATTTTATTTTAATTTCAGTTGGCTTGAGACCTGCTATGCCACCTGGTCGCCTGGTACTTCACAAGCAATTTAGTAGGACATTCATGCATTGGGTGGGTTTTGACGATTTTCATTTGAAGAATATGTATGTAAGCATGATTATTAGACATCATGATCTCCTGGTTTTAATTAAAAAGTTAAAATTATATAAGACTTTTTAATTAAAAAGTGTTGACATTATTTTTTACAAATTTCTCGGTGATCAAGATGGCGAATCATCAAGAAAAATCTTCTTCAAGCATTCTTAAAAAAATGCCTGATAAAAAATTATTTAAGAAATACCTACCAGATGATTGATTATGTGCCAAACAAAGTAGATTGCATTTACTTTTTCCTGCACTGTTTTGCTTAAAATTGTATCCTATCTAGTGCCGTTCTAACTAAATGCACATTAAAAGCAAAATAATATCCCAAAAGAATGTAATCTACCTAAACAAGAATGCAGTTTCTTTTTTTTTAAAAGATGTAGACATATCATATTCATTTGAATCGATTCTTCTACGATCAAAAATTAAATTGGCCATATCACGGTGATCCACATTCACCAAGAAACCATGGTCGTCTACATACTTTATTCTTCAAAAAAAAATCGTCAAAACAATGCATGAATTTTCTACAAAATTCTTTCTGAAATACCAGGCAATCATGTGGCATAGCAAGTAAACATAAATAGAAAGCTAAACTAAGCTACCACTACATTTAACTTTTCTTTCTTAAGACGTATGTATATGTAATCAGGTTCGTCATGAAAAATGTATGAATTTCCTACAAAATTCTTTTTGGAATACCAGGCGCTCAGAAGGCATAGCAAGCAATCATAAATAAAAATCTACTATGAACATGTAAGCAAGTACTACTTGTCTCTCTCGGACATTCTTCGGAACACATCGGGGCATACTTGCAAAAAAAGAAAACTAATTACAGAACAATTCACTGAACTTCCATCTATTGTTTACCTCTCAGACAACAGAGAAATATTCTTTCTGACCTTTTCTATCAATCACAGACTCGTAGAAAAGAGAGTGCGAGGGCGACACACTATATAGTAGTGTTGCTTCTATTTGTTCCCCTTCAGAAATTTTATTTTAATTTCAGTTGGCTTGAGACCTGCTATGCCACCTGGTCGCCTGGTACTTCACAAGCAATTTAGTAGGACATTCATGCATTGGGTGGGTTTTGACGATTTTCATTTGAAGAATATGTATGTAAGCATGATTATTAGACATCATGATCTCCTGGTTTTAATTAAAAAGTTAAAATTATATAAGACTTTTTAATTAAAAAGTGTTGACATTATTTTTTACAAATTTCTCGGTGATCAAGATGGCGAATCATCAAGAAAAATCTTCTTCAAGCATTCTTAAAAAAATGCCTGATAAAAAATTATTTAAGAAATACCTACCAGATGATTGATTATGTGCCAAAGTAGATTGCATTTACTTTTTCCTGCACTGTTTTGCTTAAAATTGTATCCTATCTAGTGCCGTTCTAACTAAATGCACATTAAAAGCAAAATAATATCCCAAAAGAATGTAATCTACCTAAACAAGAATGCAGTTTCTTTTTTTTTAAAAGATGTAGACCTATCATATTCATTTGAATCGATTCTTCTACGATCAAAAATTAAATTGGCCATATCACGGTGATCCACATTCACCAAGAAACCATGGTCGTCTACATACTTTATTCTTCAAAAAAAAATCGTCAAAACAATGCATGAATTTTCTACAAAATTCTTTCTGAAATACCAGGCAATCATGTGGCATAGCAAGTAAACATAAATAGAAAGCTAAACTAAGCTACCACTACATTTAACTTTTCTTTCTTAAGACGTATGTATATGTAATCAGGTTCGTCATGAAAAATGTATGAATTTCCTACAAAATTCTATTTGGAATACCAGGCGATCAGAAAGCATAGCAAGCAATCATAAATAAAAATCTACTATGAACATGTAAGCAAGTACTACTTGTCTCTCTCGGACTTTCTTCGGAACACATCGTGGCATACTTGCAAAAAAAAGAAAACTAATTACAGAACAATTCACTGAACTTTCATCTATTGTTTACCTCTCAGACAACAGAGAAATATTCTTTCTGACCTTTTCTATCAATCACAGACTCGTAGAAAAGAGAGTGCGAGGGAGACACACTACATAGTAGTGTTGCTTCTATTTTTTACCCTTCAGAAATTTTATTTTAATTTCAGTTGGCTTGAGACCTGCTATGCCACCTGGTCGCCTGGTACTTCACAAGCAATTTAGTAGGACATTCATGCATTGGGTGGGTTTTGACGATTTTCATTTGAAGAATATATAAGCATGATTATTAGACATCATGATCTCCTGGTTTTAATTAAAAAGTTAAAATTATATAAGACTTTTTAATTAAAAAGTGTTGACATTATTTTTTACAAATTTCTCGGTGATCAAGATGGCGAATCATCAAGAAAAATCTTCAAGTATTCTTAAAAAATGCCTGATAAAAAATTCTTTAAGAAATACCTACCCGATGATTGATTATGTGCCAAAGTAAATTGCATTTACTTTTTCCTGCACTGTTTAAAATTGTATCCTATCTAGTGCCGTTCTAACTAAATGCACATTAAAAGCAAAATAGTATCCCAAAAGAATGTAATCTACCTAAACAAGAAAGCAGTTTCTTTTTTTTTTAAAGATGTAGACCTATCATATTCATTTGAATCGATTCTTCTACGATCAAAAATTAAATTGGCCATATCACGGTGATCCACATTCACCAAGAAACCATGGTCTACATATTTTAATTCTTCAAATAAAAATCGTCAAAACAATGCATGAATTTTCTACAAAATTTTTTCTGAAATACCAGGCGATCAGAAGGCATAGCAAGTAAACATAAATAGAAAGCTAAACTAAACTACCACTACATTTAACTTTTCTTTCTTAAGACGTATGTATATGTACTCGGGTTCGTCATGAAAAATGTATGAATTTCCTACAAAATTCTATTTGGAATACCAGGCGATCAGAAAGCATAGCAAGCAATCATAAATAAAAATCTACTATGAACATGTAAGCAAGTACTACTTGTCTCTCTCGGACTTTCTTCGGAACACATCGTGGCATACTTGCAAAAAAAAGAAAACTAATTACAGAACAATTCACTGAACTTTCATCTATTGTTTACCTCTCAGACAACAGAGAAATATTCTTTCTGACCTTTTCTATCAATCACAGACTCGTAGAAAAGAGAGTGCGAGGGAGACACACTACATAGTAGTGTTGCTTCTATTTATTCCCCTTCAGAAATTTTATTTTAATTTCAGTTGGCTTGAGACCTGCTATGCCACCTGGTCGCCTGGTACTTCACAAGCAATTTAGTAGGACATTCATGCATTGGGTGGGTTTTGACGATTTTCATTTGAAGAATATGTATGTAAGCATGATTATTAGACATCATGATCTCCTGGTTTTAATTAAAAAGTTAAAATTTTATAAGACTTTTTAATTAAAAAGTGTTGACATTATTTTTTACAAATTTCTCGGTGATCAAGATGGCGAATCATCAAGAAAAATCTTCTTCAAGTATTCTTAAAAAAATGCATGATAAAAAATTCTTTAAAAAATACCTACCAGATGATTATGTTCCAAAGTAGATTGCATTTACTTTTTCCTGCACTGTTTTGCTTAAAATTGTATCTCATCTAGTGCCGTTCTAACAAAATGCACATTAAAAGCAAAATAGTATCCCAAAAGAATGTAATCTACCTAAACAAGAAAGCAGTTTCTTTTTTTTTAAAAGATGTAGACCTATCATATTCATTTGATTATCTCTAAATCGATTCTTCTACGATCAAAAATTAAATTGGCCATATCACGGTGATCCACATTCACCAAGAAACCATGTCTACATACTTTATTCTTCAAATAAAAATCGTCAAAACAATGCATGAATTTTCTACAAAATTCTTTCTGAAATACCAGGCAATCATGTGGCATAGCAAGTAAACATAAATAGAAAGCTAAACTAAGCTACCACTACATTTAACTTTTCTTTCTTAAGACGTATGTATATGTAATCAGGTTCGTCATGAAAAATGTATGAATTTCCTACAAAATTCTTTTTGGAATACCAGGCGCTCAGAAGGCATAGCAAGCAATCATAAATAAAAATCTACTATGAACATGTAAGCAAGTACTACTTGTCTCTCTCGGACATTCTTCGGAACACATCGGGGCATACTTGCAAAAAAAAGAAAACTAATTACAGAACAATTCACTGAACTTCCATCTATTGTTTACCTCTCAGACAACAGAGAAATATTCTTTCTGACCTTTTCTATCAATCACAGACTCGTAGAAAAGAGAGTGCGAGGGCGACACACTATATAGTAGTG
This sequence comes from Philhelius pedissequus, assembly GCA_910595825.1. Taxonomy (NCBI): domain Eukaryota; kingdom Metazoa; phylum Arthropoda; class Insecta; order Diptera; family Syrphidae; genus Philhelius; species Philhelius pedissequus. The sequence goes on along the minus strand of OU343161.1, from coordinate 241,592,705 downwards.
TTGCTTCTATTTGTTCCCCTTCAGAAATTTTATTTTAATTTCAGTTGGCTTGAGACCTGCTATGCCACCTGGTCGCCTGGTACTTCACAAGCAATTTAGTAGGACATTCATGCATTGGGTGGGTTTTGACGATTTTCATTTGAAGAATATGTATGTAAGCATGATTATTAGACATCATGATCTCCTGGTTTTAATTAAAAAGTTAAAATTATATAAGACTTTTTAATTAAAAAGTGTTGACATTATTTTTTACAAATTTCTCGGTGATCAAGATGGCGAATCATCAAGAAAAATCTTCTTCAAGCATTCTTAAAAAAATGCCTGATAAAAAATTATTTAAGAAATACCTACCAGATGATTGATTATGTGCCAAAGTAGATTGCATTTACTTTTTCCTGCACTGTTTTGCTTAAAATTGTATCCTATCTAGTGCCGTTCTAACTAAATGCACATTAAAAGCAAAATAATATCCCAAAAGAATGTAATCTACCTAAACAAGAATGCAGTTTCTTTTTTTTTAAAAGATGTAGACCTATCATATTCATTTGAATCGATTCTTCTACGATCAAAAATTAAATTGGCCATATCACGGTGATCCACATTCACCAAGAAACCATGGTCGTCTACATACTTTATTCTTCAAAAAAAAATCGTCAAAACAATGCATGAATTTTCTACAAAATTCTTTCTGAAATACCAGGCAATCATGTGGCATAGCAAGTAAACATAAATAGAAAGCTAAACTAAGCTACCACTACATTTAACTTTTCTTTCTTAAGACGTATGTATATGTAATCAGGTTCGTCATGAAAAATGTATGAATTTCCTACAAAATTCTATTTGGAATACCAGGCGATCAGAAAGCATAGCAAGCAATCATAAATAAAAATCTACTATGAACATGTAAGCAAGTACTACTTGTCTCTCTCGGACTTTCTTCGGAACACATCGTGGCATACTTGCAAAAAAAAGAAAACTAATTACAGAACAATTCACTGAACTTTCATCTATTGTTTACCTCTCAGACAACAGAGAAATATTCTTTCTGACCTTTTCTATCAATCACAGACTCGTAGAAAAGAGAGTGCGAGGGAGACACACTACATAGTAGTGTTGCTTCTATTTTTTACCCTTCAGAAATTTTATTTTAATTTCAGTTGGCTTGAGACCTGCTATGCCACCTGGTCGCCTGGTACTTCACAAGCAATTTAGTAGGACATTCATGCATTGGGTGGGTTTTGACGATTTTCATTTGAAGAATATATAAGCATGATTATTAGACATCATGATCTCCTGGTTTTAATTAAAAAGTTAAAATTATATAAGACTTTTTAATTAAAAAGTGTTGACATTATTTTTTACAAATTTCTCGGTGATCAAGATGGCGAATCATCAAGAAAAATCTTCAAGTATTCTTAAAAAATGCCTGATAAAAAATTCTTTAAGAAATACCTACCCGATGATTGATTATGTGCCAAAGTAAATTGCATTTACTTTTTCCTGCACTGTTTAAAATTGTATCCTATCTAGTGCCGTTCTAACTAAATGCACATTAAAAGCAAAATAGTATCCCAAAAGAATGTAATCTACCTAAACAAGAAAGCAGTTTCTTTTTTTTTAAAAGATGTAGACCTATCATATTCATTTGAATCGATTCTTCTACGATCAAAAATTAAATTGGCCATATCACGGTGATCCACATTCACCAAGAAACCATGGTCTACATATTTTAATTCTTCAAATAAAAATCGTCAAAACAATGCATGAATTTTCTACAAAATTTTTTCTGAAATACCAGGCGATCAGAAGGCATAGCAAGTAAACATAAATAGAAAGCTAAACTAAACTACCACTACATTTAACTTTTCTTTCTTAAGACGTATGTATATGTACTCGGGTTCGTCATGAAAAATGTATGAATTTCCTACAAAATTCTATTTGGAATACCAGGCGATCAGAAAGCATAGCAAGCAATCATAAATAAAAATCTACTATGAACATGTAAGCAAGTACTACTTGTCTCTCTCGGACTTTCTTCGGAACACATCGTGGCATACTTGCAAAAAAAAGAAAACTAATTACAGAACAATTCACTGAACTTTCATCTATTGTTTACCTCTCAGACAACAGAGAAATATTCTTTCTGACCTTTTCTATCAATCACAGACTCGTAGAAAAGAGAGTGCGAGGGAGACACACTACATAGTAGTGTTGCTTCTATTTATTCCCCTTCAGAAATTTTATTTTAATTTCAGTTGGCTTGAGACCTGCTATGCCACCTGGTCGCCTGGTACTTCACAAGCAATTTAGTAGGACATTCATGCATTGGGTGGGTTTTGACGATTTTCATTTGAAGAATATGTATGTAAGCATGATTATTAGACATCATGATCTCCTGGTTTTAATTAAAAAGTTAAAATTTTATAAGACTTTTTAATTAAAAAGTGTTGACATTATTTTTTACAAATTTCTCGGTGATCAAGATGGCGAATCATCAAGAAAAATCTTCTTCAAGTATTCTTAAAAAAATGCATGATAAAAAATTCTTTAAAAAATACCTACCAGATGATTATGTTCCAAAGTAGATTGCATTTACTTTTTCCTGCACTGTTTTGCTTAAAATTGTATCTCATCTAGTGCCGTTCTAACAAAATGCACATTAAAAGCAAAATAGTATCCCAAAAGAATGTAATCTACCTAAACAAGAAAGCAGTTTCTTTTTTTTTAAAAGATGTAGACCTATCATATTCATTTGATTATCTCTAAATCGATTCTTCTACGATCAAAAATTAAATTGGCCATATCACGGTGATCCACATTCACCAAGAAACCATGTCTACATACTTTATTCTTCAAATAAAAATCGTCAAAACAATGCATGAATTTTCTACAAAATTCTTTCTGAAATACCAGGCAATCATGTGATATAGCAAGTAAACATAAATAGAAAGCTAAACTAAGCTACCACTACATTTAACTTTTCTTTCTTAAGACGTATGTATATGTAATCAGGTTCGTCATGAAAAATGTATGAATTTCCTACAAAATTCTTTTTGGAATACCAGGCGCTCAGAAGGCATAGCAAGCAATCATAAATAAAAATCTACTATGAACATGTAAGCAAGTACTACTTGTCTCTCTCGGACATTCTTCGGAACACATCGGGGCATACTTGCAAAAAAAAGAAAACTAATTACAGAACAATTCACTAAACTTCCATCTATTGTTTACCTCTCAGACAACAGAGAAATATTCTTTCTGACCTTTTCTATCAATCACAGACTCGTAGAAAAGAGAGTGCGAGGGCGACACACTATATAGTAGTGTTGCTTCTATTTGTTCCCCTTCAGAAATTTTATTTTAATTTCAGTTGGCTTGAGACCTGCTATGCCACCTGGTCGCCTGGTACTTCACAAGCAATTTAGTAGGACATTCATGCATTGGGTGGGTTTTGACGATTTTCATTTGAAGAATATGTATGTAAGCATGATTATTAGACATCATGATCTCCTGGTTTTAATTAAAAAGTTAAAATTATATAAGACTTTTTAATTAAAAAGTGTTGACATTATTTTTTACAAATTTCTCGGTGATCAAGATGGCGAATCATCAAGAAAAATCTTCTTCAAGCATTCTTAAAAAAATGCCTGATAAAAAATTATTTAAGAAATACCTACCAGATGATTGATTATGTGCCAAAGTAGATTGCATTTACTTTTTCCTGCACTGTTTTGCTTAAAATTGTATCCTATCTAGTGCCGTTCTAACTAAATGCACATTAAAAGCAAAATAATATCCCAAAAGAATGTAATCTACCTAAACAAGAATGCAGTTTCTTTTTTTTTAAAAGATGTAGACCTATCATATTCATTTGAATCGATTCTTCTACGATCAAAAATTAAATTGGCCATATCACGGTGATCCACATTCACCAAGAAACCATGGTCGTCTACATACTTTATTCTTCAAAAAAAAATCGTCAAAACAATGCATGAATTTTCTACAAAATTCTTTCTGAAATACCAGGCAATCATGTGGCATAGCAAGTAAACATAAATAGAAAGCTAAACTAAGCTACCACTACATTTAACTTTTCTTTCTTAAGACGTATGTATATGTAATCAGGTTCGTCATGAAAAATGTATGAATTTCCTACAAAATTCTATTTGGAATACCAGGCGATCAGAAAGCATAGCAAGCAATCATAAATAAAAATCTACTATGAACATGTAAGCAAGTACTACTTGTCTCTCTCGGACTTTCTTCGGAACACATCGTGGCATACTTGCAAAAAAAAGAAAACTAATTACAGAACAATTCACTGAACTTTCATCTATTGTTTACCTCTCAGACAACAGAGAAATATTCTTTCTGACCTTTTCTATCAATCACAGACTCGTAGAAAAGAGAGTGCGAGGGAGACACACTACATAGTAGTGTTGCTTCTATTTTTTACCCTTCAGAAATTTTATTTTAATTTCAGTTGGCTTGAGACCTGCTATGCCACCTGGTCGCCTGGTACTTCACAAGCAATTTAGTAGGACATTCATGCATTGGGTGGGTTTTGACGATTTTCATTTGAAGAATATATAAGCATGATTATTAGACATCATGATCTCCTGGTTTTAATTAAAAAGTTAAAATTATATAAGACTTTTTAATTAAAAAGTGTTGACATTATTTTTTACAAATTTCTCGGTGATCAAGATGGCGAATCATCAAGAAAAATCTTCAAGTATTCTTAAAAAATGCCTGATAAAAAATTCTTTAAGAAATACCTACCCGATGATTGATTATGTGCCAAAGTAAATTGCATTTACTTTTTCCTGCACTGTTTAAAATTGTATCCTATCTAGTGCCGTTCTAACTAAATGCACATTAAAAGCAAAATAGTATCCCAAAAGAATGTAATCTACCTAAACAAGAAAGCAGTTTCTTTTTTTTTAAAAGATGTAGACCTATCATATTCATTTGAATCGATTCTTCTACGATCAAAAATTAAATTGGCCATATCACGGTGATCCACATTCACCAAGAAACCATGGTCTACATATTTTAATTCTTCAAATAAAAATCGTCAAAACAATGCATGAATTTTCTACAAAATTTTTTCTGAAATACCAGGCGATCAGAAGGCATAGCAAGTAAACATAAATAGAAAGCTAAACTAAACTACCACTACATTTAACTTTTCTTTCTTAAGACGTATGTATATGTACTCGGGTTCGTCATGAAAAATGTATGAATTTCCTACAAAATTCTATTTGGAATACCAGGCGATCAGAAAGCATAGCAAGCAATCATAAATAAAAATCTACTATGAACATGTAAGCAAGTACTACTTGTCTCTCTCGGACTTTCTTCGGAACACATCGTGGCATACTTGCAAAAAAAAGAAAACTAATTACAGAACAATTCACTGAACTTTCATCTATTGTTTACCTCTCAGACAACAGAGAAATATTCTTTCTGACCTTTTCTATCAATCACAGACTCGTAGAAAAGAGAGTGCGAGGGAGACACACTACATAGTAGTGTTGCTTCTATTTATTCCCCTTCAGAAATTTTATTTTAATTTCAGTTGGCTTGAGACCTGCTATGCCACCTGGTCGCCTGGTACTTCACAAGCAATTTAGTAGGACATTCATGCATTGGGTGGGTTTTGACGATTTTCATTTGAAGAATATGTATGTAAGCATGATTATTAGACATCATGATCTCCTGGTTTTAATTAAAAAGTTAAAATTTTATAAGACTTTTTAATTAAAAAGTGTTGACATTATTTTTTACAAATTTCTCGGTGATCAAGATGGCGAATCATCAAGAAAAATCTTCTTCAAGTATTCTTAAAAAAATGCATGATAAAAAATTCTTTAAAAAATACCTACCAGATGATTATGTTCCAAAGTAGATTGCATTTACTTTTTCCTGCACTGTTTTGCTTAAAATTGTATCTCATCTAGTGCCGTTCTAACAAAATGCACATTAAAAGCAAAATAGTATCCCAAAAGAATGTAATCTACCTAAACAAGAAAGCAGTTTCTTTTTTTTTAAAAGATGTAGACCTATCATATTCATTTGATTATCTCTAAATCGATTCTTCTACGATCAAAAATTAAATTGGCCATATCACGGTGATCCACATTCACCAAGAAACCATGTCTACATACTTTATTCTTCAAATAAAAATCGTCAAAACAATGCATGAATTTTCTACAAAATTCTTTCTGAAATACCAGGCAATCATGTGGCATAGCAAGTAAACATAAATAGAAAGCTAAACTAAGCTACCACTACATTTAACTTTTCTTTCTTAAGACGTATGTATATGTAATCAGGTTCGTCATGAAAAATGTATGAATTTCCTACAAAATTCTTTTTGGAATACCAGGCGCTCAGAAGGCATAGCAAGCAATCATAAATAAAAATCTACTATGAACATGTAAGCAAGTACTACTTGTCTCTCTCGGACATTCTTCGGAACACATCGGGGCATACTTGCAAAAAAAAGAAAACTAATTACAGAACAATTCACTGAACTTCCATCTATTGTTTACCTCTCAGACAACAGAGAAATATTCTTTCTGACCTTTTCTATCAATCACAGACTCGTAGAAAAGAGAGTGCGAGGGCGACACACTATATAGTAGTGTTGCTTCTATTTGTTCCCCTTCAGAAATTTTATTTTAATTTCAGTTGGCTTGAGACCTGCTATGCCACCTGGTCGCCTGGTACTTCACAAGCAATTTAGTAGGACATTCATGCATTGGGTGGGTTTTGACGATTTTCATTTGAAGAATATGTATGTAAGCATGATTATTAGACATCATGATCTCCTGGTTTTAATTAAAAAGTTAAAATTATATAAGACTTTTTAATTAAAAAGTGTTGACATTATTTTTTACAAATTTCTCGGTGATCAAGATGGCGAATCATCAAGAAAAATCTTCTTCAAGCATTCTTAAAAAAATGCCTGATAAAAAATTATTTAAGAAATACCTACCAGATGATTGATTATGTGCCAAAGTAGATTGCATTTACTTTTTCCTGCACTGTTTTGCTTAAAATTGTATCCTATCTAGTGCCGTTCTAACTAAATGCACATTAAAAGCAAAATAATATCCCAAAAGAATGTAATCTACCTAAACAAGAATGCAGTTTCTTTTTTTTTAAAAGATGTAGACCTATCATATTCATTTGAATCGATTCTTCTACGATCAAAAATTAAATTGGCCATATCACGGTGATCCACATTCACCAAGAAACCATGGTCGTCTACATACTTTATTCTTCAAAAAAAAATCGTCAAAACAATGCATGAATTTTCTACAAAATTCTTTCTGAAATACCAGGCAATCATGTGGCATAGCAAGTAAACATAAATAGAAAGCTAAACTAAGCTACCACTACATTTAACTTTTCTTTCTTAAGACGTATGTATATGTAATCAGGTTCGTCATGAAAAATGTATGAATTTCCTACAAAATTCTATTTGGAATACCAGGCGATCAGAAAGCATAGCAAGCAATCATAAATAAAAATCTACTATGAACATGTAAGCAAGTACTACTTGTCTCTCTCGGACTTTCTTCGGAACACATCGTGGCATACTTGCAAAAAAAAGAAAACTAATTACAGAACAATTCACTGAACTTTCATCTATTGTTTACCTCTCAGACAACAGAGAAATATTCTTTCTGACCTTTTCTATCAATCACAGACTCGTAGAAAAGAGAGTGCGAGGGAGACACACTACATAGTAGTGTTGCTTCTATTTATTCCCCTTCAGAAATTTTATTTTAATTTCAGTTGGCTTGAGACCTGCTATGCCACCTGGTCGCCTGGTACTTCACAAGCAATTTAGTAGGACATTCATGCATTGGGTGGGTTTTGACGATTTTCATTTGAAGAATATGTATGTAAGCATGATTGTTAGACATCATGATCTCCTGGTTTTAATTAAAAAGTTAAAATTTTATAAGACTTTTTAATTAAAAAGTGTTGACATTATTTTTTACAAATTTCTCGGTGATCAAGATGGCGAATCATCAAGAAAAATCTTCTTCAAGTATTCTTAAAAAAATGCCTGATAAAAAATTATTTAAGAAACACCTACCAGATGATTATGTGCCAAAGTAGATTGCATTTACTTTTTCCTGCACTGTTTTGCTTAAAATTGTATCCTATCTAGTGCCGGTCTAACTAAATGCACATTAAAAGCAAAATAATATCCCAAAGGAATGTAATCTACCTAAACATAAGAAAGCAGTTTCTTTTTTTTTTTTAAAGATGTAGACTATCATATTCATTTGATTATCTCTAAATCGATTCTTCTACGATCAAAAATTAAATTGGCCATATCACGGTGATCCACATTCACCAAGAAACCATGGTCGTCTACATACTTTAATTCTTCAAATAAAAATCGTCAAAACCCACCCAATGCATGAATGTCCTACTAAATTGCTTGTGAAGTACCAGGCGACCAGGTGGCATAGCAGGTCTCAAGCCAACTGAAATTAAAATACAATTTCTGAAGGGGAAAAAATAGAAGCAACACTACTATGTAGTGTGTCTCCCTCGCACTCTCTTTTCTACGAGTCTGTGATTGATAGAAAAGGTCAGAAAGAATATTTCTCTGTTGTCTGAGAGGTAAACAATAGATGAAAGTTCAGTGAATTGTTCTGTAATTAGTTTTCTTTTTTTTGCAAGTATGCCACGATGTGTTCCGAAGAAAGTCCGAGAGAGACAAGTAGTACTTGCTTACATGTTCATAGTAGATTTTTATTTATGATTGCTTGCTATGCCTTCTGATCGCCTGGTATTCCAAAAAGAATTTTGTAGGAAATTCATACATTTTTCATGACGAACCTGATTGCATCTACATATACATACGTCTTAAGAAAGAAAAGTTAAATGTAGTGGTAGTTTAGTTTAGCTTTCTATTTGTTTACTTGCTATGCCACATGATTGCCTGGTATTTCAGAAAGAATTTTGTAGAAAATTCATGCATTGTTTTGACGATTTTTATTTGAAGAATTAAAGTATGTAGACACCATGGTTTCTTGGTGAATGTGGATCACCGTGATATGGCCAATTTAATTTTTGATCGTAGAAGAATCGATTTAGAGATAATCAAATGAATATGATAGGTCTCCATCTTTAAAAAAAAAAGAAACTGCTTTCTTGTTTAGGTAGATTACATTCCTTTGGGATATTATTTTGCTTTTAATGTGCATTTAGTTAGACCGGCACTAGATAGGATACAATTTTAAGCAAAACAGTGCAGGAAAAAGTAAATGCAATCTACTTTGGCACATAATCAATCATCTGGTAGGTATTTCTTAAAGAATTTTTTATCAGGCATTTTTTTAAGAATACTTGAAGAAGATTTTTCTTGATGATTCGCCATCTTGATCACCGAGAAATTTGTAAAAAATAATGTCAACACTTTTTAATTAAAAAGTCTTATATAATTTTAACTTTTTAATTAAAACCAGGAGATCATGATGTCTAATAATCATGCTTACATACATATTCTTCAAATGAAAATCGTCAAAACCCACCCAATGCATGAATGTCCTACTAAATTGCTTGTGAAGTACCAGGCGACCAGGTGGCATAGCAGGTCTCAAGCCAACTGAAATTAAAATACAATTTCTGAAGGGGAAAAAATAGAAGCAACACTACTATGTAGTGTGTCTCCCTCGCACTCTCTTTTCTACGAGTCTGTGATTGATAGAAAAGGTCAGAAAGAATATTTCTCTGTTGTCTGAGAGGTAAACAATAGATGAAAGTTCAGTGAATTGTTCTGTAATTAGTTTTCTTTTTTTTGCAAGTATGCCACGAAGTGTTCCGAAGAAAGTCCGAGAGAGACAAGTAGTACTTGCTTACATGTTCATAGTAGATTTTTATTTATGATTGCTTGCTATGCCTTCTGAGCGCCTGGTATTCCAAAAAGAATTTTGTAGGAAATTCATACATTTTTCATGACGAACCTGATTACATATACATACGTCTTAAGAAAGAAAAGTTAAATGTAGTGGTAGTTTAGTTTAGCTTTCTATTTATGTTTACTTGCTATGCCACATGATTACCTGGTATTTCAGAAAGAATTTTGTAGAAAATTCATGCATTGTTTTGACGATTTTTATTTGAAGAATTAAAGTATGTAGACACCATGGTTTCTTGGTGAATGTGGATCACCGTGATATGGCCAATTTAATTTTTGATCGTAGAAGAATCGATTTAGAGATAATCAAATGAATATGATAGGTCTCCATCTTTAAAAAAAAAAGAAACTGCTTTCTTGTTTAGGTAGATTACATTCCTTTGGGATATTATTTTGCTTTTAATGTGCATTTAGTTAGACCGGCACTAGATAGGATACAATTTTAAGCAAAACAGTGCAGGAAAAAGTAAATGCAATCTACTTTGGCACATAATCAATCATCTGGTAGGTATTTCTTAAAGAATTTTTTATCAGGCATTTTTTTAAGAATACTTGAAGAAGATTTTTCTTGATGATTCGCCATCTTGATCACCGAGAAATTTGTAAAAAATAATGTCAACACTTTTTAATTAAAAAGTCTTATATAATTTTAACTTTTTAATTAAAACCAGGAGATCATGATGTCTAATAATCATGCTTACATACATATTCTTCAAATGAAAATCGTCAAAACCCACCCAATGCATGAATGTCCTACTAAATTGCTTGTGAAGTACCAGGCGACCAGGTGGCATAGCAGGTCTCAAGCCAACTGAAATTAAAATACAATTTCTGAAGGGGAAAAAATAGAAGCAACACTACTATGTAGTGTGTCTCCCTCGCACTCTCTTTTCTACGAGTCTGTGATTGATAGAAAAGGTCAGAAAGAATATTTCTCTGTTGTCTGAGAGGTAAACAATAGATGAAAGTTCAGTGAATTGTTCTGTAATTAGTTTTCTTTTTTTTGCAAGTATGCCACGAAGTGTTCCGAAGAAAGTCCGAGAGAGACAAGTAGTACTTGCTTACATGTTCATAGTAGATTTTTATTTATGATTGCTTGCTATGCCTTCTGAGCGCCTGGTATTCCAAAAAGAATTTTGTAGGAAATTCATACATTTTTCATGACGAACCTGATTACATATACATACGTCTTAAGAAAGAAAAGTTAAATGTAGTGGTAGTTTAGTTTAGCTTTCTATTTATGTTTACTTGCTATGCCACATGATTGCCTGGTATTTCAGAAAGAATTTTGTAGAAAATTCATGCATTGTTTTGACGATTTTTATTTGAAGAATTAAAGTATGTAGACACCATGGTTTCTTGGTGAATGTGGATCACCGTGATATGGCCAATTTAATTTTTGATCGTAGAAGAATCGATTTAGAGATAATCAAATGAATATGATAGGTCTCCATCTTTTAAAAAAAAAGAAACTGCTTTCTTGTTTAGGTAGATTACATTCCTTTGGGATATTATTTTGCTTTTAATGTGCATTTAGTTAGACCGGCACTAGATAGGATACAATTTTAAGCAAAACAGTGCAGGAAAAAGTAAATGCAATCTACTTTGGCACATAATCATCTGGTAGGTGTTTCTTAAATAATTTTTTATCAGGCATTTTTTTAAGAATACTTCAAGAAGATTTTTCTTGATGATTCGCCATCTTGATCACCGAGAAATTTGTAAAAAATAATGTCAACACTTTTTAATTAAAAAGTCTTATATAATTTTAACTTTTTAATTAAAACCAGGAGATCATGATGTCTAATAATCATGCTTACATACATATTCTTCAAATGAAAATCGTCAAAACCCACCCAATGCATGAATGTCCTACTAAATTGCTTGTGAAGTACCAGGCGACCAGGTGGCATAGCAGGTCTCAAGCCAACTGAAATTAAAATACAATTTCTGAAGGGGAAAAAATAGAAGCAACACTACTATGTAGTGTGTCTCCCTCGCACTCTCTTTTCTACGAGTCTGTGATTGATAGAAAAGGTCAGAAAGAATATTTCTCTGTTGTCTGAGAGGTAAACAATAGATGAAAGTTCAGTGAATTGTTCTGTAATTAGTTTTCTTTTTTTTGCAAGTATGCCACGATGTGTTCCGAAGAAAGTCCGAGAGAGACAAGTAGTACTTGCTTACATGTTCATAGTAGATTTTTATTTATGATTGCTTGCTATGCCTTCTGATCGCCTGGTATTCCAAAAAGAATTTTGTAGGAAATTCATACATTTTTCATGACGAACCTGATTGCATCTACATATACATACGTCTTAAGAAAGAAAAGTTAAATGTAGTGGTAGTTTAGTTTAGCTTTCTATTTGTTTACTTGCTATGCCACATGATTGCCTGGTATTTCAGAAAGAATTTTGTAGAAAATTCATGCATTGTTTTGACGATTTTTATTTGAAGAATTAAAGTATGTAGACACCATGGTTTCTTGGTGAATGTGGATCACCGTGATATGGCCAATTTAATTTTTGATCGTAGAAGAATCGATTTAGAGATAATCAAATGAATATGATAGGTCTCCATCTTTAAAAAAAAAAGAAACTGCTTTCTTGTTTAGGTAGATTACATTCCTTTGGGATATTATTTTGCTTTTAATGTGCATTTAGTTAGACCGGCACTAGATAGGATACAATTTTAAGCAAAACAGTGCAGGAAAAAGTAAATGCAATCTACTTTGGCACATAATCAATCATCTGGTAGGTATTTCTTAAAGAATTTTTTATCAGGCATTTTTTTAAGAATACTTGAAGAAGATTTTTCTTGATGATTCGCCATCTTGATCACCGAGAAATTTGTAAAAAATAATGTCAACACTTTTTAATTAAAAAGTCTTATATAATTTTAACTTTTTAATTAAAACCAGGAGATCATGATGTCTAATAATCATGCTTACACATATTCTTCAAATGAAAATCGTCAAAACCCACCCAATGCATGAATGTCCTACTAAATTGCTTGTGAAGTACCAGGCGACCAGGTGGCATAGCAGGTCTCAAGCCAACTGAAATTAAAATACAATTTCTGAAGGGGAAAAAATAGAAGCAACACTACTATGTAGTGTGTCTCCCTCGCACTCTCTTTTCTACGAGTCTGTGATTGATAGAAAAGGTCAGAAAGAATATTTCTCTGTTGTCTGAGAGGTAAACAATAGATGAATGTTCAGTGAATTGTTCTGTAATTAGTTTTCTTTTTTTTGCAAGTATGCCACGATGTGTTCCGAAGAAAGTCCGAGAGAGACAAGTAGTACTTGCTTACATGTTCATAGTAGATTTTTATTTATGATTGCTTGCTATGCCTTCTGAGCGCCTGGTATTCCAAAAAGAATTTTGTAGGAAATTCATACATTTTTCATGACGAACCTGATTACATATACATACGTCTTAAGAAAGAAAAGTTAAATGTAGTGGTAGTTTAGTTTAGCTTTCTATTTATGTTTACTTGCTATGCCACATGATTGCCTGGTATTTCAGAAAGAATTTTGTAGAAAATTCATGCATTGTTTTGACGATTTTTATTTGAAGAATTAAAGTATGTAGACACCATGGTTTCTTGGTGAATGTGGATCACCGTGATATGGCCAATTTAATTTTTGATCGTAGAAGAATCGATTTAGAGATAATCAAATGAATATGATAGGTCTCCATCTTTTAAAAAAAAAGAAACTGCTTTCTTGTTCAGGTAGATTACATTCCTTTGGGATATTATTTTGCTTTTAATGTGCATTTAGTTAGACCGGCACTAGATAGGATACAATTTTAAGCAAAACAGTGCAGGAAAAAGTAAATGCAATCTACTTTGGCACATAATCATCTGGTAGGTGTTTCTTAAATAATTTTTTATCAGGCATTTTTTTAAGAATACTTCAAGAAGATTTTTCTTGATGATTCGCCATCTTGATCACCGAGAAATTTGTAAAAAATAATGTCAACACTTTTTAATTAAAAAGTCTTATATAATTTTAACTTTTTAATTAAAACCAGGAGATCATGATGTCTAATAATCATGCTTACATACATATTCTTCAAATGAAAATCGTCAAAACCCACCCAATGCATGAATGTCCTACTAAATTGCTTGTGAAGTACCAGGCGACCAGGTGGCATAGCAGGTCTCAAGCCAACTGAAATTAAAATACAATTTCTGAAGGGGAAAAAATAGAAGCAACACTACTATGTAGTGTGTCTCCCTCGCACTCTCTTTTCTACGAGTCTGTGATTGATAGAAAAGGTCAGAAAGAATATTTCTCTGTTGTCTGAGAGGTAAACAATAGATGAAAGTTCAGTGAATTGTTCTGTAATTAGTTTTCTTTTTTTTGCAAGTATGCCACGATGTGTTCCGAAGAAAGTCCGAGAGAGACAAGTAGTACTTGCTTACATGTTCATAGTAGATTTTTATTTATGATTGTTTGCTATGCCTTCTGATCGCCTGGTATTCCAAAAGGAATTTTGTAGGAAATTCATACATTTTTCATGACGAACCTGATTGCATCTACATATACATACGTCTTAAGAAAGAAAAGTTAAATGTAGTGGTAGTTTAGTTTAGCTTTCTATTTATGTTTACTTGCTATGCCACATGATTGCCTGGTATTTCAGAAAGAATTTTGTAGAAAATTCATGCATTGTTTTGACGATTTTTATTTGAAGAATTAAAGTATGTAGACACCATGGTTTCTTGGTGAATGTGGATCACCGTGATATGGCCAATTTAATTTTTGATCGTAGAAGAATCGATTTAGAGATAATCAAATGAATATGATAGGTCTCCATCTTTTAAAAAAAAAGAAACTGCTTTCTTGTTTAGGTAGATTACATTCCTTTGGGATATTATTTTGCTTTTAATGTGCATTTAGTTAGACCGGCACTAGATAGGATACAATTTTAAGCAAAACAGTGCAGGAAAAAGTAAATGCAATCTACTTTGGCACATAATCAATCATCTGGTAGGTATTTCTTAAAGAATTTTTTATCAGGCATTTTTTTAAGAATACTTGAAGAAGATTTTTCTTGATGATTCGCCATCTTGATCACCGAGAAATTTGTAAAAAATAATGTCAACACTTTTTAATTAAAAAGTCTTATATAATTTTAACTTTTTAATTAAAACCAGGAGATCATGATGTCTAATAATCATGCTTACACATATTCTTCAAATGAAAATCGTCAAAACCCACCCAATGCATGAATGTCCTACTAAATTGCTTGTGAAGTACCAGGCGACCAGGTGGCATAGCAGGTCTCAAGCCAACTGAAATTAAAATACAATTTCTGAAGGGGAAAAAATAGAAGCAACACTACTATGTAGTGTGTCTCCCTCGCACTCTCTTTTCTACGAGTCTGTGATTGATAGAAAAGGTCAGAAAGAATATTTCTCTGTTGTCTGAGAGGTAAACAATAGATGAATGTTCAGTGAATTGTTCTGTAATTAGTTTTCTTTTTTTTGCAAGTATGCCACGATGTGTTCCGAAGAAAGTCCGAGAGAGACAAGTAGTACTTGCTTACATGTTCATAGTAGATTTTTATTTATGATTGCTTGCTATGCCTTCTGAGCGCCTGGTATTCCAAAAAGAATTTTGTAGGAAATTCATACATTTTTCATGACGAACCTGATTACATATACATACGTCTTAAGAAAGAAAAGTTAAATGTAGTGGTAGTTTAGTTTAGCTTTCTATTTATGTTTACTTGCTATGCCACATGATTGCCTGGTATTTCAGAAAGAATTTTGTAGAAAATTCATGCATTGTTTTGACGATTTTTATTTGAAGAATTAAAGTATGTAGACACCATGGTTTCTTGGTGAATGTGGATCACCGTGATATGGCCAATTTAATTTTTGATCGTAGAAGAATCGATTTAGAGATAATCAAATGAATATGATAGGTCTCCATCTTTTAAAAAAAAAGAAACTGCTTTCTTGTTCAGGTAGATTACATTCCTTTGGGATATTATTTTGCTTTTAATGTGCATTTAGTTAGACCGGCACTAGATAGGATACAATTTTAAGCAAAACAGTGCAGGAAAAAGTAAATGCAATCTACTTTGGCACATAATCATCTGGTAGGTGTTTCTTAAATAATTTTTTATCAGGCATTTTTTTAAGAATACTTCAAGAAGATTTTTCTTGATGATTCGCCATCTTGATCACCGAGAAATTTGTAAAAAATAATGTCAACACTTTTTAATTAAAAAGTCTTATATAATTTTAACTTTTTAATTAAAACCAGGAGATCATGATGTCTAATAATCATGCTTACATACATATTCTTCAAATGAAAATCGTCAAAACCCACCCAATGCATGAATGTCCTACTAAATTGCTTGTGAAGTACCAGGCGACCAGGTGGCATAGCAGGTCTCAAGCCAACTGAAATTAAAATAAAATTTCTGAAGGGTAAAAAATAGAAGCAACACTACTATGTAGTGTGTCTCCCTCGCACTCTCTTTTCTACGAGTCTGTGATTGATAGAAAAGGTCAGAAAGAATATTTCTCTGTTGTCTGAGAGGTAAACAATAGATGAATGTTCAGTGAATTGTTCTGTAATTAGTTTTCTTTTTTTTGCAAGTATGCCACGATGTGTTCCGAAGAAAGTCCGAGAGAGACAAGTAGTACTTGCTTACATGTTCATAGTAGATTTTTATTTATGATTGCTTGCTATGCCTTCTGAGCGCCTGGTATTCCAAAAAGAATTTTGTAGGAAATTCATACATTTTTCATGACGAACCTGATTACATATACATACGTCTTAAGAAAGAAAAGTTAAATGTAGTGGTAGTTTAGTTTAGCTTTCTATTTATGTTTACTTGCTATGCCACATGATTGCCTGGTATTTCAGAAAGAATTTTGTAGAAAATTCATGCATTGTTTTGACGATTTTTATTTGAAGAATTAAAGTATGTAGACACCATGGTTTCTTGGTGAATGTGGATCACCGTGATATGGCCAATTTAATTTTTGATCGTAGAAGAATCGATTTAGAGATAATCAAATGAATATGATAGGTCTCCATCTTTTAAAAAAAAAGAAACTGCTTTCTTGTTTAGGTAGATTACATTCCTTTGGGATATTATTTTGCTTTTAATGTGCATTTAGTTAGACCGGCACTAGATAGGATACAATTTTAAGCAAAACAGTGCAGGAAAAAGTAAATGCAATCTACTTTGGCACATAATCAATCATCTGGTAGGTATTTCTTAAAGAATTTTTTATCAGGCATTTTTTTAAGAATACTTGAAGAAGATTTTTCTTGATGATTCGCCATCTTGATCACCGAGAAATTTGTAAAAAATAATGTCAACACTTTTTAATTAAAAAGACTTATATAATTTTAACTTTTTAATTAAAACCAGGAGATCATGATGTCTAATAATCATGCTTACACATATTCTTCAAATGAAAATCGTCAAAACCCACCCAATGCATGAATGTCCTACTAAATTGCTTGTGAAGTACCAGGCGACCAGGTGGCATAGCAGGTCTCAAGCCAACTGAAATTAAAATACAATTTCTGAAGGGGAAAAAATAGAAGCAACACTACTATGTAGTGTGTCTCCCTCGCACTCTCTTTTCTACGAGTCTGTGATTGATAGAAAAGGTCAGAAAGAATATTTCTCTGTTGTCTGAGAGGTAAACAATAGATGAATGTTCAGTGAATTGTTCTGTAATTAGTTTTCTTTTTTTTGCAAGTATGCCACGATGTGTTCCGAAGAAAGTCCGAGAGAGACAAGTAGTACTTGCTTACATGTTCATAGTAGATTTTTATTTATGATTGCTTGCTATGCCTTCTGAGCGCCTGGTATTCCAAAAAGAATTTTGTAGGAAATTCATACATTTTTCATGACGAACCTGATTACATATACATACGTCTTAAGAAAGAAAAGTTAAATGTAGTGGTAGTTTAGTTTAGCTTTCTATTTATGTTTACTTGCTATGCCACATGATTGCCTGGTATTTCAGAAAGAATTTTGTAGAAAATTCATGCATTGTTTTGACGATTTTTATTTGAAGAATTAAAGTATGTAGACACCATGGTTTCTTGGTGAATGTGGATCACCGTGATATGGCCAATTTAATTTTTGATCGTAGAAGAATCGATTTAGAGATAATCAAATGAATATGATAGGTCTCCATCTTTTAAAAAAAAAGAAACTGCTTTCTTGTTTAGGTAGATTACATTCCTTTGGGATATTATTTTGCTTTTAATGTGCATTTAGTTAGACCGGCACTAGATAGGATACAATTTTAAGCAAAACAGTGCAGGAAAAAGTAAATGCAATCTACTTTGGCACATAATCAATCATCTGGTAGGTATTTCTTAAAGAATTTTTTATCAGACATTTTTTTAAGAATACTTGAAGAAGATTTTTCTTGATGATTCGCCATCTTGATCACCGAGAAATTTGTAAAAAATAATGTCAACACTTTTTAATTAAAAAACTTATATAATTTTAACTTTTTAATTAAAACCAGGAGATCATGATGTCTAATAATCATGCTTACACATATTCTTCAAATGAAAATCGTCAAAACCCACCCAATGCATGAATGTCCTACTAAATTGCTTGTGAAGTACCAGGCGACCAGGTGGCATAGCAGGTCTCAAGCCAACTGAAATTAAAATACAATTTCTGAAGGGGAAAAAATAGAAGCAACACTACTATGTAGTGTGTCTCCCTCGCACTCTCTTTTCTACGAGTCTGTGATTGATAGAAAAGGTCAGAAAGAATATTTCTCTGTTGTCTGAGAGGTAAACAATAGATGAATGTTCAGTGAATTGTTCTGTAATTAGTTTTCTTTTTTTTGCAAGTATGCCACGATGTGTTCCGAAGAAAGTCCGAGAGAGACAAGTAGTACTTGCTTACATGTTCATAGTAGATTTTTATTTATGATTGCTTGCTATGCCTTCTGAGCGCCTGGTATTCCAAAAAGAATTTTGTAGGAAATTCATACATTTTTCATGACGAACCTGATTACATATACATACGTCTTAAGAAAGAAAAGTTAAATGTAGTGGTAGTTTAGTTTAGCTTTCTATTTATGTTTACTTGCTATGCCACATGATTGCCTGGTATTTCAGAAAGAATTTTGTAGAAAATTCATGCATTGTTTTGACGATTTTTATTTGAAGAATTAAAGTATGTAGACACCATGGTTTCTTGGTGAATGTGGATCACCGTGATATGGCCAATTTAATTTTTGATCGTAGAAGAATCGATTTAAGATAATCAAATGAATATGATAGGTCTCCATCTTTAAAAAAAAAAGAAACTGCTTTCTTGTTTAGGTAGATTACATTCCTTTGGGATATTATTTTGCTTTTAATGTGCATTTAGTTAGACCGGCACTAGATAGGATACAATTTTAAGCAAAACAGTGCAGGAAAAAGTAAATGCAATCTACTTTGGCACATAATCAATCATCTGGTAGGTATTTCTTAAAGAATTTTTTATCAGGCATTTTTTTAAGAATACTTGAAGAAGATTTTTCTTGATGATTCGCCATCTTGATCACCGAGAAATTTGTAAAAAATAATGTCAACACTTTTTAATTAAAAAGTCTTATATAATTTTAACTTTTTAATTAAAACCAGGAGATCATGATGTCTAATAATCATGCTTACACATATTCTTCAAATGAAAATCGTCAAAACCCACCCAATGCATGAATGTCCTACTAAATTGCTTGTGAAGTACCAGGCGACCAGGTGGCATAGCAGGTCTCAAGCCAACTGAAATTAAAATACAATTTCTGAAGGGGAAAAAATAGAAGCAACACTACTATGTAGTGTGTCTCCCTCGCACTCTCTTTTCTACGAGTCTGTGATTGATAGAAAAGGTCAGAAAGAATATTTCTCTGTTGTCTGAGAGGTAAACAATAGATGAAAGTTCAGTGAATTGTTCTGTAATTAGTTTTCTTTTTTTTGCAAGTATGCCACGAAGTGTTCCGAAGAAAGTCCGAGAGAGACAAGTAGTACTTGCTTACATGTTCATAGTAGATTTTTATTTATGATTGCTTGCTATGCCTTCTGAGCGCCTGGTATTCCAAAAAGAATTTTGTAGGAAATTCATACATTTTTCATGACGAACCTGATTACATATACATACGTCTTAAGAAAGAAAAGTTAAATGTAGTGGTAGTTTAGTTTAGCTTTCTATTTATGTTTACTTGCTATGCCACATGATTGCCTGGTATTTCAGAAAGAATTTTGTAGAAAATTCATGCATTGTTTTGACGATTTTTATTTGAAGAATATGTATGTAAGCATGATTATTAGACATCATGATCTCCTGGTTTTAATTAAAAAGTTAAAATTATATAAGACTTTTTAATTAAAAAGTGTTGACATTATTTTTTACAAATTTCTCGGTGATCAAGATGGCGAATCATCAAGAAAAATCTTCTTCAAGTATTCTTAAAAAAATGCCTGATAAAAAATTCTTTAAGAAATACCTACCAGATGATTGATTATGTGCCAAAGTAGATTGCATTTACTTTTTCCTGCACTGTTTTGCTTAAAATTGTATCCTATCTAGTGCCGGTCTAACTAAATGCACATTAAAAGCAAAATAATATCCCAAAGGAATGTAATCTACCTAAACAAGAAAGCAGTTTCTTTTTTTTTTAAAGATGGAGACCTATCATATTCATTTGATTATCTCTAAATCGATTCTTCTACGATCAAAAATTAAATTGGCCATATCACGGTGATCCACATTCACCAAGAAACCATGGTGTCTACATACTTTAATTCTTCAAATAAAAATCGTCAAAACAATGCATGAATTTTCTACAAAATTCTTTCTGAAATACCAGGCAATCATGTGGCATAGCAAGTAAACATAAATAGAAAGCTAAACTAAACTACCACTACATTTAACTTTTCTTTCTTAAGACGTATGTATATGTAGATGCAATCAGGTTCGTCATGAAAAATGTATGAATTTCCTACAAAATTCTTTTTGGAATACCAGGCGATCAGAAGGCATAGCAAGCAATCATAAATAAAAATCTACTATGAACATGTAAGCAAGTACTACTTGTCTCTCTCGGACTTTCTTCGGAACACATCGTGGCATACTTGCAAAAAAAAGAAAACTAATTACAGAACAATTCACTGAACTTTCATCTATTGTTTACCTCTCAGACAACAGAGAAATATTCTTTCTGACCTTTTCTATCAATCACAGACTCGCAGAAAAGAGAGTGCGAGGGAGACACACTACATAGTAGTGTTGCTTCTATTTTTTACCCTTCAGAAATTTTATTTTAATTTCAGTTGGCTTGAGACCTGCTATGCCACCTGGTCGCCTGGTACTTCACAAGCAATTTAGTAGGACATTCATGCATTGGGTGGGTTTTGACGATTTTCATTTGAAGAATATATAAGCATGATTATTAGACATCATGATCTCCTGGTTTTAATTAAAAAGTTAAAATTATATAAGACTTTTTAATTAAAAAGTGTTGACATTATTTTTTACAAATTTCTCGGTGATCAAGATGGCGAATCATCAAGAAAAATCTTCAAGTATTCTTAAAAAATGCCTGATAAAAAATTCTTTAAGAAATACCTACCCGATGATTGATTATGTGCCAAAGTAAATTGCATTTACTTTTTCCTGCACTGTTTAAAATTGTATCCTATCTAGTGCCGTTCTAACTAAATGCACATTAAAAGCAAAATAGTATCCCAAAAGAATGTAATCTACCTAAACAAGAAAGCAGTTTCTTTTTTTTTTAAAGATGTAGACCTATCATATTCATTTGAATCGATTCTTCTACGATCAAAAATTAAATTGGCCATATCACGGTGATCCACATTCACCAAGAAACCATGGTCTACATATTTTAATTCTTCAAATAAAAATCGTCAAAACAATGCATGAATTTTCTACAAAATTTTTTCTGAAATACCAGGCGATCAGAAGGCATAGCAAGTAAACATAAATAGAAAGCTAAACTAAACTACCACTACATTTAACTTTTCTTTCTTAAGACGTATGTATATGTACTCGGGTTCGTCATGAAAAATGTATGAATTTCCTACAAAATTCTATTTGGAATACCAGGCGATCAGAAAGCATAGCAAGCAATCATAAATAAAAATCTACTATGAACATGTAAGCAAGTACTACTTGTCTCTCTCGGACTTTCTTCGGAACACATCGTGGCATACTTGCAAAAAAAAGAAAACTAATTACAGAACAATTCACTGAACTTTCATCTATTGTTTACCTCTCAGACAACAGAGAAATATTCTTTCTGACCTTTACTATCAATCACAGACTCGTAGAAAAGAGAGTGCGAGGGAGACACACTACATAGTAGTGTTGCTTCTATTTATTCCCCTTCAGAAATTTTATTTTAATTTCAGTTGGCTTGAGACCTGCTATGCCACCTGGTCGCCTGGTACTTCACAAGCAATTTAGTAGGACATTCATGCATTGGGTGGGTTTTGACGATTTTCATTTGAAGAATATGTATGTAAGCATGATTGTTAGACATCATGATCTCCTGGTTTTAATTAAAAAGTTAAAATTTTATAAGACTTTTTAATTAAAAAGTGTTGACATTATTTTTTACAAATTTCTCGGTGATCAAGATGGCGAATCATCAAGAAAAATCTTCTTCAAGTATTCTTAAAAAAATGCATGATAAAAAATTCTTTAAAAAATACCTACCAGATGATTATGTTCCAAAGTAGATTGCATTTACTTTTTCCTGCACTGTTTTGCTTAAAATTGTATCTCATCTAGTGCCGTTCTAACTAAATGCACATTAAAAGCAAAATAGTATCCCAAAAGAATGTAATCTACCTAAACAAGAAAGCAGTTTCTTTTTTTTTAAAAGATGTAGACCTATCATATTCATTTGATTATCTCTAAATCGATTCTTCTACGATCAAAAATTAAATTGGCCATATCACGGTGATCCACATTCACCAAGAAACCATGTCTACATACTTTATTCTTCAAATAAAAATCGTCAAAACAATGCATGAATTTTCTACAAAATTCTTTCTGAAATACCAGGCAATCATGTGGCATAGCAAGTAAACATAAATAGAAAGCTAAACTAAGCTACCACTACATTTAACTTTTCTTTCTTAAGACGTATGTATATGTAATCAGGTTCGTCATGAAAAATGTATGAATTTCCTACAAAATTCTTTTTGGAATACCAGGCGCTCAGAAGGCATAGCAAGCAATCATAAATAAAAATCTACTATGAACATGTAAGCAAGTACTACTTGTCTCTCTCGGACATTCTTCGGAACACATCGGGGCATACTTGCAAAAAAAAGAAAACTAATTACAGAACAATTCACTGAACTTTCATCTATTGTTTACCTCTCAGACAACAGAGAAATATTCTTTCTGACCTTTTCTATCAATCACAGACTCGTAGAAAACAGAGTGCGAGGGAGACACACTACATAGTAGTGTTGCTTCTATTTTTTACCCTTCAGAAATTTTATTTTAATTTCAGTTGGCTTGAGACCTGCTATGCCACCTGGTCGCCTGGTTCTTCACAAGCAATTTAGTAGGACATTCATGCATTGGGTGGGTTTCGACGATTTTCATTTGAAGAATATGTATGTAAGCATGATTATTAGACATCATGATCTCCTGGTTTTAATTAAAAAGTTAAAATTATATAAGACTTTTTAATTAAAAAGTGTTGACATTATTTTTTACAAATTTCTCGGTGATCAAGATGGCGAATCATCAAGAAAAATCTTCTTCAAGTATTCTTAAAAAAATGCATGATAAAAAATTCTTTAAAAAATACCTACCAGATGATTATGTTCCAAAGTAGATTGCATTTACTTTTTCCTGCACTGTTTTGCTTAAAATTGTATCTCATCTAGTGCCGTTCTAACTAAATGCACATTAAAAGCAAAATAGTATCCCAAAAGAATGTAATCTACCTAAACAAGAAAGCAGTTTCTTTTTTTTTTAAAGATGTAGACCTATCATATTCATTTGATTATCTCTAAATCGATTCTTCTACGATCAAAAATTAAATTGGCCATATCACGGTGATCCACATTCACCAAGAAACCATGTCTACATACTTTATTCTTCAAATAAAAATCGTCAAAACAATGCATGAATTTTCTACAAAATTCTTTCTGAAATACCAGGCAATCATGTGGCATAGCAAGTAAACATAAATAGAAAGCTAAACTAAGCTACCACTACATTTAACTTTTCTTTCTTAAGACGTATGTATATGTAATCAGGTTCGTCATGAAAAATGTATGAATTTCCTACAAAATTCTTTTTGGAATACCAGGCGCTCAGAAGGCATAGCAAGCAATCATAAATAAAAATCTACTATGAACATGTAAGCAAGTACTACTTGTCTCTCTCGGACATTCTTCGGAACACATCGGGGCATACTTGCAAAAAAAAGAAAACTAATTACAGAACAATTCACTGAACTTTCATCTATTGTTTACCTCTCAGACAACAGAGAAATATTCTTTCTGACCTTTTCTATCAATCACAGACTCGTAGAAAAGAGAGTGCGAGGGAGACACACTACATAGTAGTGTTGCTTCTATTTTTTACCCTTCAGAAATTTTATTTTAATTTCAGTTGGCTTGAGACCTGCTATGCCACCTGGTCGCCTGGTACTTCACAAGCAATTTAGTAGGACATTCATGCATTGGGTGGGTTTTGACGATTTTCATTTGAAGAATATGTATATAAGCATGATTATTAGACATCATGATCTCCTGGTTTTAATTAAAAAGTTAAAATTATATAAGACTTTTTAATTAAAAAGTGTTGACATTATTTTTTACAAATTTCTCGGTGATCAAGATGGCGAATCATCAAGAAAAATCTTCTTCAAGTATTCTTAAAAAAATGCATGATAAAAAATTCTTTAAAAAATACCTACCAGATGATTATGTTCCAAAGTAGATTGCATTTACTTTTTCCTGCACTGTTTTGCTTAAAATTGTATCTCATCTAGTGCCGTTCTAACTAAATGCACATTAAAAGCAAAATAGTATCCCAAAAGAATGTAATCTACCTAAACAAGAAAGCAGTTTCTTTTTTTTTAAAAGATGTAGACCTATCATATTCATTTGATTATCTCTAAATCGATTCTTCTACGATCAAAAATTAAATTGGCCATATCACGGTGATCCACATTCACCAAGAAACCATGTCTACATACTTTATTCTTCAAATAAAAATCGTCAAAACAATGCATGAATTTTCTACAAAATTCTTTCTGAAATACCAGGCAATCATGTGGCATAGCAAGTAAACATAAATAGAAAGCTAAACTAAGCTACCACTACATTTAACTTTTCTTTCTTAAGACGTATGTATATGTAATCAGGTTCGTCATGAAAAATGTATGAATTTCCTACAAAATTCTTTTTGGAATACCAGGCGCTCAGAAGGCATAGCAAGCAATCATAAATAAAAATCTACTATGAACATGTAAGCAAGTACTACTTGTCTCTCTCGGACATTCTTCGGAACACATCGGGGCATACTTGCAAAAAAAAGAAAACTAATTACAGAACAATTCACTGAACTTTCATCTATTGTTTACCTCTCAGACAACAGAGAAATATTCTTTCTGACCTTTTCTATCAATCACAGACTCGTAGAAAACAGAGTGCGAGGGAGACACACTACATAGTAGTGTTGCTTCTATTTTTTACCCTTCAGAAATTTTATTTTAATTTCAGTTGGCTTGAGACCTGCTATGCCACCTGGTCGCCTGGTTCTTCACAAGCAATTTAGTAGGACATTCATGCATTGGGTGGGTTTCGACGATTTTCATTTGAAGAATATGTATGTAAGCATGATTATTAGACATCATGATCTCCTGGTTTTAATTAAAAAGTTAAAATTATATAAGACTTTTTAATTAAAAAGTGTTGACATTATTTTTTACAAATTTCTCGGTGATCAAGATGGCGAATCATCAAGAAAAATCTTCTTCAAGTATTCTTAAAAAAATGCATGATAAAAAATTCTTTAAAAAATACCTACCAGATGATTATGTTCCAAAGTAGATTGCATTTACTTTTTCCTGCACTGTTTTGCTTAAAATTGTATCTCATCTAGTGCCGTTCTAACTAAATGCACATTAAAAGCAAAATAGTATCCCAAAAGAATGTAATCTACCTAAACAAGAAAGCAGTTTCTTTTTTTTTTAAAGATGTAGACCTATCATATTCATTTGATTATCTCTAAATCGATTCTTCTACGATCAAAAATTAAATTGGCCATATCACGGTGATCCACATTCACCAAGAAACCATGTCTACATACTTTATTCTTCAAATAAAAATCGTCAAAACAATGCATGAATTTTCTACAAAATTCTTTCTGAAATACCAGGCAATCATGTGGCATAGCAAGTAAACATAAATAGAAAGCTAAACTAAGCTACCACTACATTTAACTTTTCTTTCTTAAGACGTATGTATATGTAATCAGGTTCGTCATGAAAAATGTATGAATTTCCTACAAAATTCTTTTTGGAATACCAGGCGCTCAGAAGGCATAGCAAGCAATCATAAATAAAAATCTACTATGAACATGTAAGCAAGTACTACTTGTCTCTCTCGGACATTCTTCGGAACACATCGGGGCATACTTGCAAAAAAAAGAAAACTAATTACAGAACAATTCACTGAACTTTCATCTATTGTTTACCTCTCAGACAACAGAGAAATATTCTTTCTGACCTTTTCTATCAATCACAGACTCGTAGAAAAGAGAGTGCGAGGGAGACACACTACATAGTAGTGTTGCTTCTATTTTTTACCCTTCAGAAATTTTATTTTAATTTCAGTTGGCTTGAGACCTGCTATGCCACCTGGTCGCCTGGTACTTCACAAGCAATTTAGTAGGACATTCATGCATTGGGTGGGTTTTGACGATTTTCATTTGAAGAATATGTATATAAGCATGATTATTAGACATCATGATCTCCTGGTTTTAATTAAAAAGTTAAAATTATATAAGACTTTTTAATTAAAAAGTGTTGACATTATTTTTTACAAATTTCTCGGTGATCAAGATGGCGAATCATCAAGAAAAATCTTCTTCAAGTATTCTTAAAAAAATGCATGATAAAAAATTCTTTAAAAAATACCTACCAGATGATTATGTTCCAAAGTAGATTGCATTTACTTTTTCCTGCACTGTTTTGCTTAAAATTGTATCTCATCTAGTGCCGTTCTAACTAAATGCACATTAAAAGCAAAATAGTATCCCAAAAGAATGTAATCTACCTAAACAAGAAAGCAGTTTCTTTTTTTTTTAAAGATGTAGACCTATCATATTCATTTGATTATCTCTAAATCGATTCTTCTACGATCAAAAATTAAATTGGCCATATCACGGTGATCCACATTCACCAAGAAACCATGTCTACATACTTTATTCTTCAAATAAAAATCGTCAAAACAATGCATGAATTTTCTACAAAATTCTTTCTGAAATACCAGGCAATCATGTGGCATAGCAAGTAAACATAAATAGAAAGCTAAACTAAGCTACCACTACATTTAACTTTTCTTTCTTAAGACGTATGTATATGTAATCAGGTTCGTCATGAAAAATTTATGAATTTCCTACAAAATTCTTTTTGGAATACCAGGCGCTCAGAAGGCATAGCAAGCAATCATAAATAAAAATCTACTATGAACATGTAAGCAAGTACTACTTGTCTCTCTCGGACATTCTTCGGAACACATCGGGGCATACTTGCAAAAAAAAGAAAACTAATTACAGAACAATTCACTGAACTTTCATCTATTGTTTACCTCTCAGACAACAGAGAAATATTCTTTCTGACCTTTTCTATCAATCACAGACTCGTAGAAAACAGAGTGCGAGGGAGACACACTACATAGTAGTGTTGCTTCTATTTTTTACCCTTCAGAAATTTTATTTTAATTTCAGTTGGCTTGAGACCTGCTATGCCACCTGGTCGCCTGGTACTTCACAAGCAATTTAGTAGGACATTCATGCATTGGGTGGGTTTTGACGATTTTCATTTGAAGAATATGTATGTAAGCATGATTATTAGACATCATGATCTCCTGGTTTTAATTAAAAAGTTAAAATTATATAAGACTTTTTAATTAAAAAGTGTTGACATTATTTTTTACAAATTTCTCGGTGATCAAGATGGCGAATCATCAAGAAAAATCTTCTTCAAGCATTCTTAAAAAAATGCCTGATAAAAAATTATTTAAGAAATACCTACCAGATGATTGATTATGTGCCAAAGTAGATTGCATTTACTTTTTCCTGCACTGTTTTGCTTAAAATTGTATCCTATCTAGTGCCGTTCTAACTAAATGCACATTAAAAGCAAAATAATATCCCAAAAGAATGTAATCTACCTAAACAAGAAAGCAGTTTCTTTTTTTTTAAAAGATGTAGACCTATCATATTCATTTGATTATCTCTAAATCGATTCTTCTACGATCAAAAATTAAATTGGCCATATCACGGTGATCCACATTTACCAAGAAACCATGGTCGTCTACATACTTTATTCTTCAAAAAAAAATCGTCAAAACAATGCATGAATTTTCTACAAAATTCTTTCTGAAATACCAGGCAATCATGTGGCATAGCAAGTAAACATAAATAGAAAGCTAAACTAAGCTAAAACTACATTTAACTTTTCTTTCTTAAGACGTATGTATATGTAATCAGGTTCGTCATGAAAAATGTATGAATTTCCTACAAAATTCTATTTGGAATACCAGGCGATCAGAAGCATAGCAAGCAATCATAAATAAAAATCTACTATGAACATGTAAGCAAGTACTACTTGTCTCTCTCGGACATTCTTCGGAACACATCGGGGCATACTTGCAAAAAAAAGAAAACTAATTACAGAACAATTCACTGAACTTTCATCTATTGTTTACCTCTCAGACAACAGAGAAATATTCTTTCTGACCTTTTCTATCAATCACAGACTCGTAGAAAAGAGAGTGCGAGGGAGACACACTACATAGTAGTGTTGCTTCTATTTTTTACCCTTCAGAAATTTTATTTTAATTTCAGTTGGCTTGAGACCTGCTATGCCACCTGGTCGCCTGGTACTTCACAAGCAATTTAGTAGGACATTCATGCATTGGGTGGGTTTTGACGATTTTCATTTGAAGAATATGTATATAAGCATGATTATTAGACATCATGATCTCCTGGTTTTAATTAAAAAGTTAAAATTATATAAGACTTTTTAATTAAAAAGTGTTGACATTATTTTTTACAAATTTCTCGGTGATCAAGGTGGCGAATCATCAAGAAAAATCTTCTTCAAGTATTCTTAAAAAAATGCATGATAAAAAATTCTTTAAAAAATACCTACCAGATGATTATGTTCCAAAGTAGATTGCATTTACTTTTTCCTGCACTGTTTTGCTTAAAATTGTATCTCATCTAGTGCCGTTCTAACTAAATGCACATTAAAAGCAAAATAGTATCCCAAAAGAATGTAATCTACCTAAACAAGAAAGCAGTTTCTTTTTTTTTTAAAGATGTAGACCTATCATATTCATTTGATTATCTCTAAATCGATTCTTCTACGATCAAAAATTAAATTGGCCATATCACGGTGATCCACATTCACCAAGAAACCATGTCTACATACTTTATTCTTCAAATAAAAATCGTCAAAACAATGCATGAATTTTCTACAAAATTCTTTCTGAAATACCAGGCAATCATGTGGCATAGCAAGTAAACATAAATAGAAAGCTAAACTAAGCTACCACTACATTTAACTTTTCTTTCTTAAGACGTATGTATATGTAATCAGGTTCGTCATGAAAAATTTATGAATTTCCTACAAAATTCTTTTTGGAATACCAGGCGCTCAGAAGGCATAGCAAGCAATCATAAATAAAAATCTACTATGAACATGTAAGCAAGTACTACTTGTCTCTCTCGGACATTCTTCGGAACACATCGGGGCATACTTGCAAAAAAAAGAAAACTAATTACAGAACAATTCACTGAACTTTCATCTATTGTTTACCTCTCAGACAACAGAGAAATATTCTTTCTGACCTTTTCTATCAATCACAGACTCGTAGAAAACAGAGTGCGAGGGAGACACACTACATAGTAGTGTTGCTTCTATTTTTTACCCTTCAGAAATTTTATTTTAATTTCAGTTGGCTTGAGACCTGCTATGCCACCTGGTCGCCTGGTACTTCACAAGCAATTTAGTAGGACATTCATGCATTGGGTGGGTTTTGACGATTTTCATTTGAAGAATATGTATGTAAGCATGATTATTAGACATCATGATCTCCTGGTTTTAATTAAAAAGTTAAAATTATATAAGACTTTTTAATTAAAAAGTGTTGACATTATTTTTTACAAATTTCTCGGTGATCAAGATGGCGAATCATCAAGAAAAATCTTCTTCAAGCATTCTTAAAAAAATGCCTGATAAAAAATTATTTAAGAAATACCTACCAGATGATTATGTTCCAAAGTAGATTGCATTTACTTTTTCCTGCACTGTTTTGCTTAAAATTGTATCTCATCTAGTGCCGTTCTAACTAAATGCACATTAAAAGCAAAATAGTATCCCAAAAGAATGTAATCTACCTAAACAAGAAAGCAGTTTCTTTTTTTTTTAAAGATGTAGACCTATCATATTCATTTGAATCGATTCTTCTACGATCAAAAATTAAATTGGCCATATCACGGTGATCCACATTCACCAAGAAACCATGGTCTACATATTTTAATTCTTCAAATAAAAATCGTCAAAACAATGCATGAATTTTCTACAAAATTCTTTCTGAAATACCAGGCAATCATGTGGCATAGCAAGTAAACATAAATAGAAAGCTAAACTAAGCTACCACTACATTTAACTTTTCTTTCTTAAGACGTATGTATATGTAATCAGGTTCGTCATGAAAAATGTATGAATTTCCTACAAAATTCTTTTTGGAATACCAGGCGCTCAGAAGGCATAGCAAGCAATCATAAATAAAAATCTACTATGAACATGTAAGCAAGTACTACTTGTCTCTCTCGGACATTCTTCGGAACACATCGGGGCATACTTGCAAAAAAAAGAAAACTAATTACAGAACAATTCACTGAACTTTCATCTATTGTTTACCTCTCAGACAACAGAGAAATATTCTTTCTGACCTTTTCTATCAATCACAGACTCGTAGAAAACAGAGTGCGAGGGAGACACACTACATAGTAGTGTTGCTTCTATTTTTTCCCCTTCAGAAATTGTATTTTAATTTCAGTTGGCTTGAGACCTGCTATGCCACCTGGTCGCCTGGTACTTCACAAGCAATTTAGTAGGACATTCATGCATTGGGTGGGTTTTGACGATTTTCATTTGAAGAATATGTATGTAAGCATGATTATTAGACATCATGATCTCCTGGTTTTAATTAAAAAGTTAAAATTATATAAGACTTTTTAATTAAAAAGTGTTGACATTATTTTTTACAAATTTCTCGGTGATCAAGATGGCGAATCATCAAGAAAAATCTTCTTGAAGTATTCTTAAAAAAATGCCTGATAAAAAATTATTTAAGAAATACCTACCAGATGATTATGTGCCAAAGTAGATTGCATTTACTTTTTCCTGCACTGTTTTGCTTAAAATTGTATCCTATCTAGTGCCGGTCTAACTAAATGCACATTAAAAGCAAAATAATATCCCAAAGGAATGTAATCTACCTAAACATAAGAAAGCAGTTTCTTTTTTTTTTTTAAAGATGTAGACTATCATATTCATTTGATTATCTCTAAATCGATTCTTCTACGATCAAAAATTAAATTGGCCATATCACGGTGATCCACATTCACCAAGAAACCATGGTCGTCTACATACTTTAATTCTTCAAATAAAAATCGTCAAAACCCACCCAATGCATGAATGTCCTACTAAATTGCTTGTGAAGTACCAGGCGACCAGGTGGCATAGCAGGTCTCAAGCCAACTGAAATTAAAATACAATTTCTGAAGGGGAAAAAATAGAAGCAACACTACTATGTAGTGTGTCTCCCTCGCACTCTCTTTTCTACGAGTCTGTGATTGATAGAAAAGGTCAGAAAGAATATTTCTCTGTTGTCTGAGAGGTAAACAATAGATGAAAGTTCAGTGAATTGTTCTGTAATTAGTTTTCTTTTTTTTGCAAGTATGCCACGATGTGTTCCGAAGAAAGTCCGAGAGAGACAAGTAGTACTTGCTTACATGTTCATAGTAGATTTTTATTTATGATTGCTTGCTATGCCTTCTGATCGCCTGGTATTCCAAAAAGAATTTTGTAGGAAATTCATACATTTTTCATGACGAACCTGATTGCATCTACATATACATACGTCTTAAGAAAGAAAAGTTAAATGTAGTGGTAGTTTAGTTTAGCTTTCTATTTATGTTTACTTGCTATGCCACATGATTGCCTGGTATTTCAGAAAGAATTTTGTAGAAAATTCATGCATTGTTTTGACGATTTTTATTTGAAGAATTAAAGTATGTAGACACCATGGTTTCTTGGTGAATGTGGATCACCGTGATATGGCCAATTTAATTTTTGATCGTAGAAGAATCGATTTAGAGATAATCAAATGAATATGATAGGTCTCCATCTTTAAAAAAAAAAGAAACTGCTTTCTTGTTTAGGTAGATTACATTCCTTTGGGATATTATTTTGCTTTTAATGTGCATTTAGTTAGACCGGCACTAGATAGGATACAATTTTAAGCAAAACAGTGCAGGAAAAAGTAAATGCAATCTACTTTGGCACATAATCAATCATCTGGTAGGTATTTCTTAAAGAATTTTTTATCAGGCATTTTTTTAAGAATACTTGAAGAAGATTTTTCTTGATGATTCGCCATCTTGATCACCGAGAAATTTGTAAAAAATAATGTCAACACTTTTTAATTAAAAAGTCTTATATAATTTTAACTTTTTAATTAAAACCAGGAGATCATGATGTCTAATAATCATGCTTACATACATATTCTTCAAATGAAAATCGTCAAAACCCACCCAATGCATGAATGTCCTACTAAATTGCTTGTGAAGTACCAGGCGACCAGGTGGCATAGCAGGTCTCAAGCCAACTGAAATTAAAATACAATTTCTGAAGGGGAAAAAATAGAAGCAACACTACTATGTAGTGTGTCTCCCTCGCACTCTCTTTTCTACGAGTCTGTGATTGATAGAAAAGGTCAGAAAGAATATTTCTCTGTTGTCTGAGAGGTAAACAATAGATGAAAGTTCAGTGAATTGTTCTGTAATTAGTTTTCTTTTTTTTGCAAGTATGCCACGAAGTGTTCCGAAGAAAGTCCGAGAGAGACAAGTAGTACTTGCTTACATGTTCATAGTAGATTTTTATTTATGATTGCTTGCTATGCCTTCTGAGCGCCTGGTATTCCAAAAAGAATTTTGTAGGAAATTCATACATTTTTCATGACGAACCTGATTACATATACATACGTCTTAAGAAAGAAAAGTTAAATGTAGTGGTAGTTTAGTTTAGCTTTCTATTTATGTTTACTTGCTATGCCACATGATTACCTGGTATTTCAGAAAGAATTTTGTAGAAAATTCATGCATTGTTTTGACGATTTTTATTTGAAGAATTAAAGTATGTAGACACCATGGTTTCTTGGTGAATGTGGATCACCGTGATATGGCCAATTTAATTTTTGATCGTAGAAGAATCGATTTAGAGATAATCAAATGAATATGATAGGTCTCCATCTTTAAAAAAAAAAGAAACTGCTTTCTTGTTTAGGTAGATTACATTCCTTTGGGATATTATTTTGCTTTTAATGTGCATTTAGTTAGACCGGCACTAGATAGGATACAATTTTAAGCAAAACAGTGCAGGAAAAAGTAAATGCAATCTACTTTGGCACATAATCAATCATCTGGTAGGTATTTCTTAAAGAATTTTTTATCAGGCATTTTTTTAAGAATACTTGAAGAAGATTTTTCTTGATGATTCGCCATCTTGATCACCGAGAAATTTGTAAAAAATAATGTCAACACTTTTTAATTAAAAAGTCTTATATAATTTTAACTTTTTAATTAAAACCAGGAGATCATGATGTCTAATAATCATGCTTACATACATATTCTTCAAATGAAAATCGTCAAAACCCACCCAATGCATGAATGTCCTACTAAATTGCTTGTGAAGTACCAGGCGACCAGGTGGCATAGCAGGTCTCAAGCCAACTGAAATTAAAATACAATTTCTGAAGGGGAAAAAATAGAAGCAACACTACTATGTAGTGTGTCTCCCTCGCACTCTCTTTTCTACGAGTCTGTGATTGATAGAAAAGGTCAGAAAGAATATTTCTCTGTTGTCTGAGAGGTAAACAATAGATGAAAGTTCAGTGAATTGTTCTGTAATTAGTTTTCTTTTTTTTGCAAGTATGCCACGAAGTGTTCCGAAGAAAGTCCGAGAGAGACAAGTAGTACTTGCTTACATGTTCATAGTAGATTTTTATTTATGATTGCTTGCTATGCCTTCTGAGCGCCTGGTATTCCAAAAAGAATTTTGTAGGAAATTCATACATTTTTCATGACGAACCTGATTACATATACATACGTCTTAAGAAAGAAAAGTTAAATGTAGTGGTAGTTTAGTTTAGCTTTCTATTTATGTTTACTTGCTATGCCACATGATTGCCTGGTATTTCAGAAAGAATTTTGTAGAAAATTCATGCATTGTTTTGACGATTTTTATTTGAAGAATTAAAGTATGTAGACACCATGGTTTCTTGGTGAATGTGGATCACCGTGATATGGCCAATTTAATTTTTGATCGTAGAAGAATCGATTTAGAGATAATCAAATGAATATGATAGGTCTCCATCTTTTAAAAAAAAAGAAACTGCTTTCTTGTTTAGGTAGATTACATTCCTTTGGGATATTATTTTGCTTTTAATGTGCATTTAGTTAGACCGGCACTAGATAGGATACAATTTTAAGCAAAACAGTGCAGGAAAAAGTAAATGCAATCTACTTTGGCACATAATCATCTGGTAGGTGTTTCTTAAATAATTTTTTATCAGGCATTTTTTTAAGAATACTTCAAGAAGATTTTTCTTGATGATTCGCCATCTTGATCACCGAGAAATTTGTAAAAAATAATGTCAACACTTTTTAATTAAAAAGTCTTATATAATTTTAACTTTTTAATTAAAACCAGGAGATCATGATGTCTAATAATCATGCTTACATACATATTCTTCAAATGAAAATCGTCAAAACCCACCCAATGCATGAATGTCCTACTAAATTGCTTGTGAAGTACCAGGCGACCAGGTGGCATAGCAGGTCTCAAGCCAACTGAAATTAAAATACAATTTCTGAAGGGGAAAAAATAGAAGCAACACTACTATGTAGTGTGTCTCCCTCGCACTCTCTTTTCTACGAGTCTGTGATTGATAGAAAAGGTCAGAAAGAATATTTCTCTGTTGTCTGAGAGGTAAACAATAGATGAAAGTTCAGTGAATTGTTCTGTAATTAGTTTTCTTTTTTTTGCAAGTATGCCACGATGTGTTCCGAAGAAAGTCCGAGAGAGACAAGTAGTACTTGCTTACATGTTCATAGTAGATTTTTATTTATGATTGCTTGCTATGCCTTCTGATCGCCTGGTATTCCAAAAAGAATTTTGTAGGAAATTCATACATTTTTCATGACGAACCTGATTGCATTTACATATACATACGTCTTAAGAAAGAAAAGTTAAATGTAGTGGTAGTTTAGTTTAGCTTTCTATTTATGTTTACTTGCTATGCCACATGATTGCCTGGTATTTCAGAAAGAATTTTGTAGAAAATTCATGCATTGTTTTGACGATTTTTATTTGAAGAATTAAAGTATGTAGACACCATGGTTTCTTGGTGAATGTGGATCACCGTGATATGGCCAATTTAATTTTTGATCGTAGAAGAATCGATTTAGAGATAATCAAATGAATATGATAGGTCTCCATCTTTAAAAAAAAAAGAAACTGCTTTCTTGTTTAGGTAGATTACATTCCTTTGGGATATTATTTTGCTTTTAATGTGCATTTAGTTAGACCGGCACTAGATAGGATACAATTTTAAGCAAAACAGTGCAGGAAAAAGTAAATGCAATCTACTTTGGCACATAATCAATCATCTGGTAGGTATTTCTTAAAGAATTTTTTATCAGGCATTTTTTTAAGAATACTTGAAGAAGATTTTTCTTGATGATTCGCCATCTTGATCACCGAGAAATTTGTAAAAAATAATGTCAACACTTTTTAATTAAAAAGTCTTATATAATTTTAACTTTTTAATTAAAACCAGGAGATCATGATGTCTAATAATCATGCTTACATACATATTCTTCAAATGAAAATCGTCAAAACCCACCCAATGCATGAATGTCCTACTAAATTGCTTGTGAAGTACCAGGCGACCAGGTGGCATAGCAGGTCTCAAGCCAACTGAAATTAAAATACAATTTCTGAAGGGGAAAAAATAGAAGCAACACTACTATGTAGTGTGTCTCCCTCGCACTCTCTTTTCTACGAGTCTGTGATTGATAGAAAAGGTCAGAAAGAATATTTCTCTGTTGTCTGAGAGGTAAACAATAGATGAAAGTTCAGTGAATTGTTCTGTAATTAGTTTTCTTTTTTTTGCAAGTATGCCACGAAGTGTTCCGAAGAAAGTCCGAGAGAGACAAGTAGTACTTGCTTACATGTTCATAGTAGATTTTTATTTATGATTGCTTGCTATGCCTTCTGAGCGCCTGGTATTCCAAAAAGAATTTTGTAGGAAATTCATACATTTTTCATGACGAACCTGATTACATATACATACGTCTTAAGAAAGAAAAGTTAAATGTAGTGGTAGTTTAGTTTAGCTTTCTATTTATGTTTACTTGCTATGCCACATGATTACCTGGTATTTCAGAAAGAATTTTGTAGAAAATTCATGCATTGTTTTGACGATTTTTATTTGAAGAATTAAAGTATGTAGACACCATGGTTTCTTGGTGAATGTGGATCACCGTGATATGGCCAATTTAATTTTTGATCGTAGAAGAATCGATTTAGAGATAATCAAATGAATATGATAGGTCTCCATCTTTAAAAAAAAAAGAAACTGCTTTCTTGTTTAGGTAGATTACATTCCTTTGGGATATTATTTTGCTTTTAATGTGCATTTAGTTAGACCGGCACTAGATAGGATACAATTTTAAGCAAAACAGTGCAGGAAAAAGTAAATGCAATCTACTTTGGCACATAATCAATCATCTGGTAGGTATTTCTTAAAGAATTTTTTATCAGGCATTTTTTTAAGAATACTTGAAGAAGATTTTTCTTGATGATTCGCCATCTTGATCACCGAGAAATTTGTAAAAAATAATGTAAACCTTTTTTAATTAAAAAGTCTTATATAATTTTAACTTTTTAATTAAAACCAGGAGATCATGATGTCTAATAATCATGCTTACATACATATTCTTCAAATGAAAATCGTCAAAACCCACCCAATGCATGAATGTCCTACTAAATTGCTTGTGAAGTACCAGGCGACCAGGTGGCATAGCAGGTCTCAAGCCAACTGAAATTAAAATACAATTTCTGAAGGGGAAAAAATAGAAGCAACACTACTATGTAGTGTGTCTCCCTCGCACTCTCTTTTCTACGAGTCTGTGATTGATAGAAAAGGTCAGAAAGAATATTTCTCTGTTGTCTGAGAGGTAAACAATAGATGAAAGTTCAGTGAATTGTTCTGTAATTAGTTTTCTTTTTTTTGCAAGTATGCCACGAAGTGTTCCGAAGAAAGTCCGAGAGAGACAAGTAGTACTTGCTTACATGTTCATAGTAGATTTTTATTTATGATTGCTTGATATGCCTTCTGAGCGCCTGGTATTCCAAAAAGAATTTTGTAGGAAATTCATACATTTTTCATGACGAACCTGATTACATATACATACGTCTTAAGAAAGAAAAGTTAAATGTAGTGGTAGTTTAGTTTAGCTTTCTATTTATGTTTACTTGCTATGCCACATGATTGCCTGGTATTTCAGAAAGAATTTTGTAGAAAATTCATGCATTGTTTTGACGATTTTTATTTGAAGAATTAAAGTATGTAGACACCATGGTTTCTTGGTGAATGTGGATCACCGTGATATGGCCAATTTAATTTTTGATCGTAGAAGAATCGATTTAGAGATAATCAAATGAATATGATAGGTCTCCATCTTTTAAAAAAAAAGAAACTGCTTTCTTGTTTAGGTAGATTACATTCCTTTGGGATATTATTTTGCTTTTAATGTGCATTTAGTTAGACCGGCACTAGATAGGATACAATTTTAAGCAAAACAGTGCAGGAAAAAGTAAATGCAATCTACTTTGGCACATAATCATCTGGTAGGTGTTTCTTAAATAATTTTTTATCAGGCATTTTTTTAAGAATACTTCAAGAAGATTTTTCTTGATGATTCGCCATCTTGATCACCGAGAAATTTGTAAAAAATAATGTCAACACTTTTTAATTAAAAAGTCTTATATAATTTTAACTTTTTAATTAAAACCAGGAGATCATGATGTCTAATAATCATGCTTACATACATATTCTTCAAATGAAAATCGTCAAAACCCACCCAATGCATGAATGTCCTACTAAATTGCTTGTGAAGTACCAGGCGACCAGGTGGCATAGCAGGTCTCAAGCCAACTGAAATTAAAATACAATTTCTGAAGGGGAAAAAATAGAAGCAACACTACTATGTAGTGTGTCTCCCTCGCACTCTCTTTTCTACGAGTCTGTGATTGATAGAAAAGGTCAGAAAGAATATTTCTCTGTTGTCTGAGAGGTAAACAATAGATGAAAGTTCAGTGAATTGTTCTGTAATTAGTTTTCTTTTTTTTGCAAGTATGCCACGATGTGTTCCGAAGAAAGTCCGAGAGAGACAAGTAGTACTTGCTTACATGTTCATAGTAGATTTTTATTTATGATTGCTTGCTATGCCTTCTGATCGCCTGGTATTCCAAAAGGAATTTTGTAGGAAATTCATACATTTTTCATGACGAACCTGATTGCATCTACATATACATACGTCTTAAGAAAGAAAAGTTAAATGTAGTGGTAGTTTAGTTTAGCTTTCTATTTATGTTTACTTGCTATGCCACATGATTGCCTGGTATTTCAGAAAGAATTTTGTAGAAAATTCATGCATTGTTTTGACGATTTTTATTTGAAGAATTAAAGTATGTAGACACCATGGTTTCTTGGTGAATGTGGATCACCGTGATATGGCCAATTTAATTTTTGATCGTAGAAGAATCGATTTAGAGATAATCAAATGAATATGATAGGTCTCCATCTTTTAAAAAAAAAGAAACTGCTTTCTTGTTTAGGTAGATTACATTCCTTTGGGATATTATTTTGCTTTTAATGTGCATTTAGTTAGACCGGCACTAGATAGGATACAATTTTAAGCAAAACAGTGCAGGAAAAAGTAAATGCAATCTACTTTGGCACATAATCAATCATCTGGTAGGTATTTCTTAAAGAATTTTTTATCAGGCATTTTTTTAAGAATACTTGAAGAAGATTTTTCTTGATGATTCGCCATCTTGATCACCGAGAAATTTGTAAAAAATAATGTCAACACTTTTTAATTAAAAAGTCTTATATAATTTTAACTTTTTAATTAAAACCAGGAGATCATGATGTCTAATAATCATGCTTACACATATTCTTCAAATGAAAATCGTCAAAACCCACCCAATGCATGAATGTCCTACTAAATTGCTTGTGAAGTACCAGGCGACCAGGTGGCATAGCAGGTCTCAAGCCAACTGAAATTAAAATACAATTTCTGAAGGGGAAAAAATAGAAGCAACACTACTATGTAGTGTGTCTCCCTCGCACTCTCTTTTCTACGAGTCTGTGATTGATAGAAAAGGTCAGAAAGAATATTTCTCTGTTGTCTGAGAGGTAAACAATAGATGAATGTTCAGTGAATTGTTCTGTAATTAGTTTTCTTTTTTTTGCAAGTATGCCACGATGTGTTCCGAAGAAAGTCCGAGAGAGACAAGTAGTACTTGCTTACATGTTCATAGTAGATTTTTATTTATGATTGCTTGCTATGCCTTCTGAGCGCCTGGTATTCCAAAAAGAATTTTGTAGGAAATTCATACATTTTTCATGACGAACCTGATTACATATACATACGTCTTAAGAAAGAAAAGTTAAATGTAGTGGTAGTTTAGTTTAGCTTTCTATTTATGTTTACTTGCTATGCCACATGATTGCCTGGTATTTCAGAAAGAATTTTGTAGAAAATTCATGCATTGTTTTGACGATTTTTATTTGAAGAATTAAAGTATGTAGACACCATGGTTTCTTGGTGAATGTGGATCACCGTGATATGGCCAATTTAATTTTTGATCGTAGAAGAATCGATTTAGAGATAATCAAATGAATATGATAGGTCTCCATCTTTTAAAAAAAAAGAAACTGCTTTCTTGTTCAGGTAGATTACATTCCTTTGGGATATTATTTTGCTTTTAATGTGCATTTAGTTAGACCGGCACTAGATAGGATACAATTTTAAGCAAAACAGTGCAGGAAAAAGTAAATGCAATCTACTTTGGCACATAATCATCTGGTAGGTGTTTCTTAAATAATTTTTTATCAGGCATTTTTTTAAGAATACTTCAAGAAGATTTTTCTTGATGATTCGCCATCTTGATCACCGAGAAATTTGTAAAAAATAATGTCAACACTTTTTAATTAAAAAGTCTTATATAATTTTAACTTTTTAATTAAAACCAGGAGATCATGATGTCTAATAATCATGCTTACATACATATTCTTCAAATGAAAATCGTCAAAACCCACCCAATGCATGAATGTCCTACTAAATTGCTTGTGAAGTACCAGGCGACCAGGTGGCATAGCAGGTCTCAAGCCAACTGAAATTAAAATAAAATTTCTGAAGGGTAAAAAATAGAAGCAACACTACTATGTAGTGTGTCTCCCTCGCACTCTCTTTTCTACGAGTCTGTGATTGATAGAAAAGGTCAGAAAGAATATTTCTCTGTTGTCTGAGAGGTAAACAATAGATGAATGTTCAGTGAATTGTTCTGTAATTAGTTTTCTTTTTTTTGCAAGTATGCCACGATGTGTTCCGAAGAAAGTCCGAGAGAGACAAGTAGTACTTGCTTACATGTTCATAGTAGATTTTTATTTATGATTGCTTGCTATGCCTTCTGAGCGCCTGGTATTCCAAAAAGAATTTTGTAGGAAATTCATACATTTTTCATGACGAACCTGATTACATATACATACGTCTTAAGAAAGAAAAGTTAAATGTAGTGGTAGTTTAGTTTAGCTTTCTATTTATGTTTACTTGCTATGCCACATGATTGCCTGGTATTTCAGAAAGAATTTTGTAGAAAATTCATGCATTGTTTTGACGATTTTTATTTGAAGAATTAAAGTATGTAGACACCATGGTTTCTTGGTGAATGTGGATCACCGTGATATGGCCAATTTAATTTTTGATCGTAGAAGAATCGATTTAGAGATAATCAAATGAATATGATAGGTCTCCATCTTTTAAAAAAAAAGAAACTGCTTTCTTGTTTAGGTAGATTACATTCCTTTGGGATATTATTTTGCTTTTAATGTGCATTTAGTTAGACCGGCACTAGATAGGATACAATTTTAAGCAAAACAGTGCAGGAAAAAGTAAATGCAATCTACTTTGGCACATAATCAATCATCTGGTAGGTATTTCTTAAAGAATTTTTTATCAGGCATTTTTTTAAGAATACTTGAAGAAGATTTTTCTTGATGATTCGCCATCTTGATCACCGAGAAATTTGTAAAAAATAATGTCAACACTTTTTAATTAAAAAGACTTATATAATTTTAACTTTTTAATTAAAACCAGGAGATCATGATGTCTAATAATCATGCTTACACATATTCTTCAAATGAAAATCGTCAAAACCCACCCAATGCATGAATGTCCTACTAAATTGCTTGTGAAGTACCAGGCGACCAGGTGGCATAGCAGGTCTCAAGCCAACTGAAATTAAAATACAATTTCTGAAGGGGAAAAAATAGAAGCAACACTACTATGTAGTGTGTCTCCCTCGCACTCTCTTTTCTACGAGTCTGTGATTGATAGAAAAGGTCAGAAAGAATATTTCTCTGTTGTCTGAGAGGTAAACAATAGATGAATGTTCAGTGAATTGTTCTGTAATTAGTTTTCTTTTTTTTGCAAGTATGCCACGATGTGTTCCGAAGAAAGTCCGAGAGAGACAAGTAGTACTTGCTTACATGTTCATAGTAGATTTTTATTTATGATTGCTTGCTATGCCTTCTGAGCGCCTGGTATTCCAAAAAGAATTTTGTAGGAAATTCATACATTTTTCATGACGAACCTGATTACATATACATACGTCTTAAGAAAGAAAAGTTAAATGTAGTGGTAGTTTAGTTTAGCTTTCTATTTATGTTTACTTGCTATGCCACATGATTGCCTGGTATTTCAGAAAGAATTTTGTAGAAAATTCATGCATTGTTTTGACGATTTTTATTTGAAGAATTAAAGTATGTAGACACCATGGTTTCTTGGTGAATGTGGATCACCGTGATATGGCCAATTTAATTTTTGATCGTAGAAGAATCGATTTAAGATAATCAAATGAATATGATAGGTCTCCATCTTTAAAAAAAAAAGAAACTGCTTTCTTGTTTAGGTAGATTACATTCCTTTGGGATATTATTTTGCTTTTAATGTGCATTTAGTTAGACCGGCACTAGATAGGATACAATTTTAAGCAAAACAGTGCAGGAAAAAGTAAATGCAATCTACTTTGGCACATAATCATCTGGTAGGTGTTTCTTAAATAATTTTTTATCAGGCATTTTTTTAAGAATACTTCAAGAAGATTTTTCTTGATGATTCGCCATCTTGATCACCGAGAAATTTGTAAAAAATAATGTCAACACTTTTTAATTAAAAAGTCTTATATAATTTTAACTTTTTAATTAAAACCAGGAGATCATGATGTCTAATAATCATGC
Organism: Philhelius pedissequus; assembly: GCA_910595825.1. NCBI lineage: Eukaryota > Metazoa > Arthropoda > Insecta > Diptera > Syrphidae > Philhelius > Philhelius pedissequus. The sequence continues at coordinate 241,549,590 of OU343161.1, read as the reverse complement.
TTACATACATATTCTTCAAATGAAAATCGTCAAAACCCACCCAATGCATGAATGTCCTACTAAATTGCTTGTGAAGTACCAGGCGACCAGGTGGCATAGCAGGTCTCAAGCCAACTGAAATTAAAATAAAATTTCTGAAGGGTAAAAAATAGAAGCAACACTACTATGTAGTGTGTCTCCCTCGCACTCTCTTTTCTACGAGTCTGTGATTGATAGAAAAGGTCAGAAAGAATATTTCTCTGTTGTCTGAGAGGTAAACAATAGATGAATGTTCAGTGAATTGTTCTGTAATTAGTTTTCTTTTTTTTGCAAGTATGCCACGATGTGTTCCGAAGAAAGTCCGAGAGAGACAAGTAGTACTTGCTTACATGTTCATAGTAGATTTTTATTTATGATTGCTTGCTATGCCTTCTGAGCGCCTGGTATTCCAAAAAGAATTTTGTAGGAAATTCATACATTTTTCATGACGAACCTGATTACATATACATACGTCTTAAGAAAGAAAAGTTAAATGTAGTGGTAGTTTAGTTTAGCTTTCTATTTATGTTTACTTGCTATGCCACATGATTGCCTGGTATTTCAGAAAGAATTTTGTAGAAAATTCATGCATTGTTTTGACGATTTTTATTTGAAGAATTAAAGTATGTAGACACCATGGTTTCTTGGTGAATGTGGATCACCGTGATATGGCCAATTTAATTTTTGATCGTAGAAGAATCGATTTAGAGATAATCAAATGAATATGATAGGTCTCCATCTTTTAAAAAAAAAGAAACTGCTTTCTTGTTTAGGTAGATTACATTCCTTTGGGATATTATTTTGCTTTTAATGTGCATTTAGTTAGACCGGCACTAGATAGGATACAATTTTAAGCAAAACAGTGCAGGAAAAAGTAAATGCAATCTACTTTGGCACATAATCAATCATCTGGTAGGTATTTCTTAAAGAATTTTTTATCAGGCATTTTTTTAAGAATACTTGAAGAAGATTTTTCTTGATGATTCGCCATCTTGATCACCGAGAAATTTGTAAAAAATAATGTCAACACTTTTTAATTAAAAAGACTTATATAATTTTAACTTTTTAATTAAAACCAGGAGATCATGATGTCTAATAATCATGCTTACACATATTCTTCAAATGAAAATCGTCAAAACCCACCCAATGCATGAATGTCCTACTAAATTGCTTGTGAAGTACCAGGCGACCAGGTGGCATAGCAGGTCTCAAGCCAACTGAAATTAAAATACAATTTCTGAAGGGGAAAAAATAGAAGCAACACTACTATGTAGTGTGTCTCCCTCGCACTCTCTTTTCTACGAGTCTGTGATTGATAGAAAAGGTCAGAAAGAATATTTCTCTGTTGTCTGAGAGGTAAACAATAGATGAATGTTCAGTGAATTGTTCTGTAATTAGTTTTCTTTTTTTTGCAAGTATGCCACGATGTGTTCCGAAGAAAGTCCGAGAGAGACAAGTAGTACTTGCTTACATGTTCATAGTAGATTTTTATTTATGATTGCTTGCTATGCCTTCTGAGCGCCTGGTATTCCAAAAAGAATTTTGTAGGAAATTCATACATTTTTCATGACGAACCTGATTACATATACATACGTCTTAAGAAAGAAAAGTTAAATGTAGTGGTAGTTTAGTTTAGCTTTCTATTTATGTTTACTTGCTATGCCACATGATTGCCTGGTATTTCAGAAAGAATTTTGTAGAAAATTCATGCATTGTTTTGACGATTTTTATTTGAAGAATTAAAGTATGTAGACACCATGGTTTCTTGGTGAATGTGGATCACCGTGATATGGCCAATTTAATTTTTGATCGTAGAAGAATCGATTTAAGATAATCAAATGAATATGATAGGTCTCCATCTTTAAAAAAAAAGAAACTGCTTTCTTGTTTAGGTAGATTACATTCCTTTGGGATATTATTTTGCTTTTAATGTGCATTTAGTTAGACCGGCACTAGATAGGATACAATTTTAAGCAAAACAGTGCAGGAAAAAGTAAATGCAATCTACTTTGGCACATAATCAATCATCTGGTAGGTATTTCTTAAAGAATTTTTTATCAGGCATTTTTTTAAGAATACTTGAAGAAGATTTTTCTTGATGATTCGCCATCTTGATCACCGAGAAATTTGTAAAAAATAATGTCAACACTTTTTAATTAAAAAGACTTATATAATTTTAACTTTTTAATTAAAACCAGGAGATCATGATGTCTAATAATCATGCTTACACATATTCTTCAAATGAAAATCGTCAAAACCCACCCAATGCATGAATGTCCTACTAAATTGCTTGTGAAGTACCAGGCGACCAGGTGGCATAGCAGGTCTCAAGCCAACTGAAATTAAAATACAATTTCTGAAGGGGAAAAAATAGAAGCAACACTACTATGTAGTGTGTCTCCCTCGCACTCTCTTTTCTACGAGTCTGTGATTGATAGAAAAGGTCAGAAAGAATATTTCTCTGTTGTCTGAGAGGTAAACAATAGATGAATGTTCAGTGAATTGTTCTGTAATTAGTTTTCTTTTTTTTGCAAGTATGCCACGATGTGTTCCGAAGAAAGTCCGAGAGAGACAAGTAGTACTTGCTTACATGTTCATAGTAGATTTTTATTTATGATTGCTTGCTATGCCTTCTGAGCGCCTGGTATTCCAAAAAGAATTTTGTAGGAAATTCATACATTTTTCATGACGAACCTGATTACATATACATACGTCTTAAGAAAGAAAAGTTAAATGTAGTGGTAGTTTAGTTTAGCTTTCTATTTATGTTTACTTGCTATGCCACATGATTGCCTGGTATTTCAGAAAGAATTTTGTAGAAAATTCATGCATTGTTTTGACGATTTTTATTTGAAGAATTAAAGTATGTAGACACCATGGTTTCTTGGTGAATGTGGATCACCGTGATATGGCCAATTTAATTTTTGATCGTAGAAGAATCGATTTAAGATAATCAAATGAATATGATAGGTCTCCATCTTTAAAAAAAAAAGAAACTGCTTTCTTGTTTAGGTAGATTACATTCCTTTGGGATATTATTTTGCTTTTAATGTGCATTTAGTTAGACCGGCACTAGATAGGATACAATTTTAAGCAAAACAGTGCAGGAAAAAGTAAATGCAATCTACTTTGGCACATAATCAATCATCTGGTAGGTATTTCTTAAAGAATTTTTTATCAGGCATTTTTTTAAGAATACTTGAAGAAGATTTTTCTTGATGATTCGCCATCTTGATCACCGAGAAATTTGTAAAAAATAATGTCAACACTTTTTAATTAAAAAGTCTTATATAATTTTAACTTTTTAATTAAAACCAGGAGATCATGATGTCTAATAATCATGCTTACATACATATTCTTCAAATGAAAATCGTCAAAACCCACCCAATGCATGAATGTCCTACTAAATTGCTTGTGAAGTACCAGGCGACCAGGTGGCATAGCAGGTCTCAAGCCAACTGAAATTAAAATACAATTTCTGAAGGGGAAAAAATAGAAGCAACACTACTATGTAGTGTGTCTCCCTCGCACTCTCTTTTCTACGAGTCTGTGATTGATAGAAAAGGTCAGAAAGAATATTTCTCTGTTGTCTGAGAGGTAAACAATAGATGAAAGTTCAGTGAATTGTTCTGTAATTAGTTTTCTTTTTTTTGCAAGTATGCCACGAAGTGTTCCGAAGAAAGTCCGAGAGAGACAAGTAGTACTTGCTTACATGTTCATAGTAGATTTTTATTTATGATTGCTTGCTATGCCTTCTGAGCGCCTGGTATTCCAAAAAGAATTTTGTAGGAAATTCATACATTTTTCATGACGAACCTGATTACATATACATACGTCTTAAGAAAGAAAAGTTAAATGTAGTGGTAGTTTAGTTTAGCTTTCTATTTATGTTTACTTGCTATGCCACATGATTGCCTGGTATTTCAGAAAGAATTTTGTAGAAAATTCATGCATTGTTTTGACGATTTTTATTTGAAGAATTAAAGTATGTAGACACCATGGTTTCTTGGTGAATGTGGATCACCGTGATATGGCCAATTTAATTTTTGATCGTAGAAGAATCGATTTAGAGATAATCAAATGAATATGATAGGTCTCCATCTTTAAAAAAAAAAGAAACTGCTTTCTTGTTTAGGTAGATTACATTCCTTTGGGATATTATTTTGCTTTTAATGTGCATTTAGTTAGACCGGCACTAGATAGGATACAATTTTAAGCAAAACAGTGCAGGAAAAAGTAAATGCAATCTACTTTGGCACATAATCATCTGGTAGGTATTTCTTAAATAATTTTTTATCAGGCATTTTTTTAAGAATACTTCAAGAAGATTTTTCTTGATGATTCGCCATCTTGATCACCGAGAAATTTGTAAAAAATAATGTCAACACTTTTTAATTAAAAAGTCTTATATAATTTTAACTTTTTAATTAAAACCAGGAGATCATGATGTCTAATAATCATGCTTACATACATATTCTTCAAATGAAAATCGTCAAAACCCACCCAATGCATGAATGTCCTACTAAATTGCTTGTGAAGTACCAGGCGACCAGGTGGCATAGCAGGTCTCAAGCCAACTGAAATTAAAATACAATTTCTGAAGGGGAAAAAATAGAAGCAACACTACTATGTAGTGTGTCTCCCTCGCACTCTCTTTTCTACGAGTCTGTGATTGATAGAAAAGGTCAGAAAGAATATTTCTCTGTTGTCTGAGAGGTAAACAATAGATGAAAGTTCAGTGAATTGTTCTGTAATTAGTTTTCTTTTTTTTGCAAGTATGCCCCGATGTGTTGCGAAGAATGTCCGAGAGAGACAAGTAGTACTTGCTTACATGTTCATAGTAGATTTTTATTTATGGTTACTTGCTATGCCTTCTGATCGCCTGGTATTCCAAAAAGAATTTTGTAGGAAATTCATACATTTTTCATGACGAACCTGATTACACATCTACATACGTCTTAAGAAAGAAAGGTTGAATGTAGTGGTAGTTTAGTTTAACTTTCTATTTATGTTTACTTGCTATGCCTTCTGATCGCCTGGTATTTCAGAAAGAATTTTGTAGAAAATTAATGCATTGTTTTGACGATTTTTATTTGAAGAAAGTATGATTAGACACCATGGTTTCTTGGTGAATGTGGATCACCGTGATATGGCCAATTTAATTTTTGATCTTAGAAGAATCGATTTAGATATAATCAAATGAATATGATAGTCTACATCTTTAAAAAAAAAAAAGAAACTGCTTTCTTATGTTTAGGTAGATTACATTCTTTTGGGATATTATTTTGCTTTTAATGTGCATTTAGTTAGAACGGCACTAGATGAGATACAATTTTAAGCAAAACAGTGCAGGAAAAAGTAAATGCAATATACTTTGGAACATAATCATCTGGTAGGTATTTTTTAAAGAATTTTTTATCATGCATTTTTTTAAGAGTAATCTTCAAATAAAAATCGTCAAAGCCAATTATAAATTTTCTACAAAATTCTTTATGAAATACCAGGCGATCATGTGGCAAGGAAGGCAAAGCTGGTTTTGTCTTAAGCTACGTCACCCCTGCTTTGCCACATGATCGCCTGGTGCATTTTAAGGATTTTCGTATAAAATGTACCTGACCCACAAAGCTGAATGTTTTGGGTTACAGATATACCAGAACCATTGTTAAATTTTCCTTACCATTTTGTTGCATTTATGTACACGAAATATAATTGTTTAAATTATTTAATATTCTCATATACATATGCATGTACATACCTGGTTCTGACATTTGTCAATTTATTTTCTTTTTTCAAAGAAGATCTAAAAATCCAATCCCTACGATGACAAAATCAGACGCTTATTGTCCCAAAACTGAAGCTCTCCAATAGCGTTTCGAAAATGCAGAAGGACAAGGTTATCACAGCAATTTTGAATTTTTTTTTTTTCAAATATTTGATTTTGGAACAGCCAATAGAATTGAATTAGTAATTCCAATTTTATGTAGATACAGTCGATAATTATTAAAATCAAACACACTGATTTACATATGTTGAGATTCGTCGTTATTTAAAAGGGGTGGGTCAAGGTAAAAATTTGACTAGGAAATAGCACAATTTTATTGACAAACTGATTTTGAAATAAATTGATTATGACTGACGTTAAAATTCTGTCTGTGCAGTCAAAGCTCATTCAAACTACGACACAGCTTGTTTGATTTTATTTTTATTTTCATTTGAATTTAAACATTCTAGGTACGAGTACATTATTACATCAAGTGCCTTTTGAAATGAATTTGTTTATTTTTGTTTTGTTTCTATTGAATTGTTCTTATCGCCAGCACGTTAGTTAATCTACGTTAATGTTAAATATTACTAAATAGTTCAAAGAAGCAATTGCATACATACTAATTTGAATGAGTTCTGCTGTTTAAATAGTTGCAGTTGTTTTCTAAAACAGTCTGAGTAATCTCTAAACTGTTGTTACCTTCCATAAAAAAAAACACAACCAAGGATTAGGTTGTACTTAGGTTTAATAAAACTGCGAAAATAGTTAGCAGCAACTGAGCTGAAATTTGGACTTTAGGCGCATTTCAAGCTAGTCGAATTTCATAATAATGTAAGCTCATAGTGCGAGAAAAAAGAATTCACTAAATAAATTAGTGACGTATGTACAGACATGTCAACAGTGTGACAGAAAAGTATTCGACTTCCGAAAGTTAGCAGCTCTCCAACTGCGCAATGCGCTGGGAATATTGAACACTTTTGACGGCGATAACTGTCATAAATAGGCATTTCTCTAGAGTTATCCGATATTACTAGTCTTTTGAAGAAATTACTTACCATTTTCATTATTTTCGAAAAAGAAAAATATAGTCAAATGGCGCCGAAATAGTCTTAAAATCATTACACTGTCACTCGTGATGAAAATGTTTATTAGGATTGAATTTGTGGACCCGAAGATCATAAAATTTGCATTTCTTAGGTCTCTAAAGGGCCAGCTAAAGCGATCAGGAAGACGCCTCTGGGAAAAATATTCTATTGCAGCCTTATTCTGTTAGACGTTCACGTGAATATTAATTGTATTCTGCTAACCGACGGAAAAAACGAATTGTTCCAAAAAGTATATAAATTTCGATCAAAAACAAATTTTAACAATTAGATTCTCTTAAGAATTAAACAAAAAAAATATTTGTGTAGCTTTTAACTCAAAAGATAGAAGACATTTGAAAATAAAAAGTGAAAAGTTGAGTGAAATATTCACGTGAATCGAAAGATTCGATCCGATCGTATAGCACAATAAGGCTGTTGGATAATTTATTACTTTTTCACACATTTTAAAATACAAATGCTAAGCTAATCGATGAGAAATAATTAAATAGATAATAAATTTTAAATAAATAATAATTAAGTTTAAAATATTTGCAATAGAAAAATTATTTTTTTGTTAAAAATATATTTATTTTCTTGATGAACATTAATTTTTCGTGCCGGCTGATTGCCATTTGACACAAAATAAAGTAAGTCAATCCAATGTTTTGCGTTCCAATTTCTCTCATTCCACTGACAGCATTGTGAACGTCGTGTGTGTTTCAATTTCAGTTTTCCTCTTTTCTATAAACGACCATCACGAAAAAATATTCACTTTCATACAGTACCAGATTTTCCCCATACGATTTCCTGATCACTATAACTGATGTCCAATTACGTTGAAGAAATAAGTCCTTTCATCTTTCTTTCTTTGTTTTTAGAATTACTTATCAATTCTAAAGTAATTAAGCTCTCGGAATGTTGGCTTTCATCAACCAATCAAATTAAAATTTCTACCAGAAACAGTTTTTTCAAAGACAAATAATAGGTATCTAATAAATTTCACTCCAAAATACTTCAACTTACCATATTAAGATTCTATCCGTCTTAAAAACAAAAACAAAAAAAAAAAAACAAAAACAATACAAATATGCAATTAATATTTCCAAAATACTTTTACATATTTACAAGAAGAAAAAATATCTTTGGCATAAGAAAAAAAATGGTAAAATATTTCTATAAAAAAAAAAACAATCTTATATAATTGTGAATCATTTATCTATTAGTCTATGGTTATCTTAAAAAAAAGACATCTTATGGCAACTTTGTGTGTTGGGGAAAACTCCATCCAAAACCCCTCTGTTTTAGTTTTTTGAATTGTCAATTTCAGGCTTGTTCTTCTTCTTTCCGAAATTCTCTCCATCTTCGATTGTTTCCGGCAGTGGTGCGCCCTTAGTTTCTGGCAGAAACACAACTAGAACAGCTCCGATCAGTGGAACTACGCCAAAGATAAGCGGTGGTATCCAATGTGCAATGTATGCAGTCTGTGATACAAACGGAGCCGACATCGAACCGATTCGAGCCAACATCGATGCAAAGCCCATGCCTGCATTACGTACAACAGTCGGGAACATCTCACCGCCATAGAGATAGACAATTGGAAATGAAACAGCCATTCCGAACACACCTATCGATGCAAGGACGACTTTCAGGAAGGCACTTGTCGCAGGGACAAATGCAATTGCCAACATGCAACATCCGGCCAACGTGTTGGAAACCATCAGAGAGATCTTTCGGCCCCAGTATTTACCAGTTAGAATGGAAATCAGTGTTCCGGGAATCCCTAGAGTTCCAGCTATGGCAACATTCGTGAAAATATCACCACTCAGCTCGCCAACGTACTGAGAAACCCCAAAGTATGTCAAACCACAAACAAACCAGTTTACCGTTATGCAAATGGTCTTAACTCGGAGATTCGGATAGCGGAAGAGATCGACAAAAGTTCCCTTTTTGGCCTCTTTCTTGATGGTCTTGCGTCTAGACCACTCTTCGAGGTCACTGCGAATATTGTGAATCGGAAGATTGTTGGTAATGGCGGCCTTTTCCAGGACCTTTGTGGCCTTATCAAGATGACCGGCTGACATAAGCCAACGGGGTGATTCCGGAATCAGCCAGTAGTATGAGATGAATATCACTGATATGATTGACATTGCAAACTGGTACCATCTCCAGTCGCGAAGGAAGTAGGCAAACACGGGAAGAGTCATGTGGCCTAAGTTGAAGGGAATCTGATACAGAATTGACATGATTTCACGCTTCTTGGTGCCAGTGATTTCCATGACGAGAACAAAACTTAATAGAGAAGTCAAAATTTGTGGGGAATTCGACTTTAAAATTACAGAGTTCTAACTTACCTAGTCATCATGCTTCCTCCAGTTGCAATTCCCAACAAGAATCGGAAGGTACAAAACACCCAAAACCATGGCACGAAGGCATCAAGAACTCCACAGATCAATTGCATCAGCACCGAAAACACTAACGGCGGACGTCGACCAACTCTGGAAAAAAGAACGTTATTTTGTTATCAATCAGCAGATTATTTTAAAATGATCTAAAAGTTCAAACTAACTTGTCTGACCATATTCCAAATATAATATTTCCAACCAAGATTCCAAACATAAATAGTGTTTGTACAAAACTAGCCAGATATCGTTTGCTGCACACCAGGTCCCATTCTGTAACAATGGTCTCTTTGAAGACACTGCGATCGTAGGCCAGTTCAGTGCACTCATCGGAGCATTTGTCTGTTAGATTGCTCGGCACTGCACATTCAAAGTTAACAGGGGGAGCTAGGAAAACTGTGGCCAATTGATGCCAACCCACGGGGAATTTCATCATAAAAATCACAATGCATATCCAGATTTGCCAGGGTCCCAAATCTCCAATCGAGCCGGCAACCGGGTCTGTGATGCGGGCTTCATAATCGGCCTTTTCTGAAAGAAGAAAGAAGAATTTTAATATATTAACAAATGAGCTTAGTAGGCTACAAGAAAATATAAGTTTCCAAAAGTAAATTGCTTTAAAATTATAAGCCCTATGGAAAATGTCAAATATTTCGTCAAAAACACTAAATTTGTCATCTGCGTCAAAACTGTATTAGTAAAATGTTCGTCCATCTTGACCCTAAATTCATTGCCATTGGAGTTTTAATCCAAATTTATCTGTGTTAATGTGAAACGTAATTTAATTATTATTGTCAATTAAATATAATAATTAATTAAATTAATTCAATTAATTTAGGTAATGAAAATCGCAAAATTTCTGATTTTTAGAATTATTTTTCTATTATTATTCCCCACTTTCGACAAAATATATTTGTTTCTCATAAATGTTCATATTGTTGTTAGATTTGTTTAACTATAAGCCTGTAAGACCTAAGGTCCTTTAAATGCAACTTGTATTACACGACATTAGCTTAAACTGTCCAGACCCAAAATACCAAAATGTGGGACAAAGTAGATTATTTATGTAGATACTTAAGTCGAAATTAGTTTTTTAACAATTATAGACGAAATAAAACCCACTTTATCGTTAGCGGCTCGTAATTAATTTAATACCGACCAAAGTACCTTTTATCCTCTTAATATGAGTTTTCATTAAGCCAAATTATCTGCTAGTCGCGTGAAAAACTGGTTGAAAACGAATTTTACTCCCGATTTGATACAATCACTGTCCAGTTTCCAATCGAAATGCTTCTGTACCATGAATCAAAGAAAACAAGATTAGACACTTCTTTGTTTTTTTTTATTTTATTGACGTCATATGTGAAACAAAATCTGCAAATTATTGTTGTTTGTGGATTAATGGATTTTGTTTCACATTATGACATCAATAAAATAAGAAAAACAAAGAAGTGTCGTAATCTTGTTTTCTTTGATTCATGCTTCTGTACCAATTGTCTGAGTATTGATTTGGCTTTTAGTTAGTACGTACTAAACCTGCTTAATAGGAGCTGACTAAAATTTTGCGCCATTATATTTGGTTTTAAATATGGGACAATTCCAATTTTATCAAAAGAGGTTGCAGAATATAAAAAAAAAATCACTTATTTTATAGGAAAGAAGACAAACATGACAGTCTGACTGAAATTCTGACTGACATACTGATTGACAGTCTGACTGACACTTGGACTAACACTTTTAGCCTTTTCGATTGGCCGTACGGAACTGTTCTGACCCCCACAAAATGACAGTTGTTACTCTAAAAAGAACAGAAAACGATTCTGGATTTCATTTCAGAATCGAAAACAGAATCACTAATACACTTACGCAATTAAAATGTCAAAATAATCGGCTTGATTTGTTGTGAAATTTCGTTGTGTTTATTGAATTTAAACTCATTTTCTGGTAAAATAACATAAAAAGAAGCAAGTTATAATTATTATTGATACAAGAAAATGTGTATCTAAATTGAAATCAAGTGTTTTGGAAATTCTTTTTAGCCGATGTGATTTTCTTTTAATTTAATTTTCACAAATACAGTGATACATATAATTCAGAATCAGTCAAATTGTTTACGGCTGTTTTATCGGGGGAACGTGTTCCGGACGGGCAATCGAAAAGGCCATTTGATTGACACTCTGACTGACAGTCTGACAGAGAAGCTGTCTGACAGTCTAAATGACACTCTGACTAACACTCTGACTGACAGTCTGACTGACACTCTGAAGCACTATATCCCCTGAGCCATTGGCACCGGATTTGCAATTAAAATTTATCCGGGGATTTTCAAGGGATCCATTTTGTTTTGTCGTTTGGTCTTGTTCGAAAAAGCGTTCTATGCGCTTACTGTAAACCATTTTGCGTTTATAAAAATAAAATGCACAACTGTATCGTACGAACTTTCTCTTGTAGCTAACGACTTTAATGTAGATAAGCATCGACATTGGGTACGTACCTAGGTATTCAGTGACGTACGCAAAAATGCGAAAAATGAAATATAATTAGGTAGAAATAAATGGATGATACACATAATAAAATATATAAGATTGCTTGGCTGTTATAATTTGAGTGAAAATAAGATGCATTTTGAATTCTTGAATACAACAAGCGGATTTTTAAAAGTAAATTTTGTATGTACAAAATTTTGAAAACATTTTTTAGGAAACAGATTCGAAACGCTTTTTTTTAAAGATGGTACTTACTAATATACGTTTAAAATTTTAATTTCAAAATAATTCAGTATACCTATGTATATCGTTTTTGAAAAATCGATTTTTCAAAAAAAAAGATTTATATATTTTTTTAAAAATCGAAAAAAAACATTTTTTTTGGAAAATTTGAATATTCAATATTATTTACAACTTTTTGGCAAAAATAACAACCAATAGCGAAAAAGTCGAAAATATAAAAATTAGTTCTATGGAAAGTACCGTTAATAAGTACGCAAAATAGAATATTTTTCACTTAAACTAAATTAAGAACACACTCATTTATTGTATCAAAATTCTTGAAGCTGTTTCTGTGAAAAAAATTCTTAACGCTTTTTTAACATTTGTATGTGAGGTGGTACCGTTGTTTTTTTGTACTAGGAAAATTCAAGATAATGTCAAAAAACTACTAAATACAAAGTTTCGAAAAAATCAATTCAGTCGTTTTCGAATTACTATTTCTGGGATATTCGCATAAAACACATTAATAGCTTAATGGCATTTGTTCCAATTTTGCAAACAGTAACTTTTACACAATCAAATAAATATATTCAGTCTATACAAATAATAAGTGTATTTAGTCTATACAAACTTTGTTTATTAAACGACGGTTTGATTGTAGGATTACATATATTTTTGAACAATTAAAAAAAATTGATTTCCTATTGTAGGTAGCTATAGAAGAAAATTGCAAGCTCCATCTATCTCATTCATGAAATCTCCACCCTCGTCAATTTAAATAGTCATCTTGCGTTGTGACATTGTACATCGATGATTATCTTAATTTTTAAAAAAGGTTTCTCTATTGTAGCAATTATTATAGTTTTTTTTTTTTTAATTTAGACAATCACAGGTTTTCGTTTGATATCATCCGGCAATTCCTATATTTGTCATCATCTGGCATTAAACTTACACAGTTTCGAATTTCTTACACAAAATAAAACAAAAAAAAATCAAATCCAATTGAGCAACAATTATTGCATGTCTATAAACAGTGATTCCATGTACGTAACGTACGGTAGTCCAAACCGGCTATTAAATTAACAATAATAAGTTTGATTGGAATTTTTGCACAAGATGATAGCCTAGAGGTGTATATAATCCTACTAGCAAATACTTATGACATTTAACTTTACCTAGGTATAAAAACATATTGAAAGTGGATAACCGGGTTTTGAATATGAAGAATAGAAATTATTTAATTATACTTTCCTGTCAATATAAGGATAAATTAGTTGGAATTGTTGAATTGGCAGTTGAGTTTTAAAATATATCAGTTTTTTTTGTAAAGAGTTTGCTTTCTTTCCAGGAATGAAAAAAAACAATGCCGAAGATCGATTGCTTTTTTTTTCAAATTTCAAAAAAAAATATTTTGCGAATATTTTGGTTTGCAGTACTACGTAGTAAGAATTTTTATCGAAATCCGTTGAGTTGCAAATAAGAAGCATGATAAACAAGAAATGGTTTTATGACATATACCTTTAATAGCATTTTATGTAATCTTTTTTTGGGCCAAAGTTATTACATTTAGCTATTTAATGACGTACGCAAAAATTCGTAAAAAGGAAATATAATAAGGTAGAAATAAATGGATAATACAGATAATTAAATCTTTTTATATTGCTTAGTTGTGATAGCTTGATGGAAAAATGATGCCATTTGGATTCCTGGACAAATAACAATACCTATTTCAAAAAAAAAAATCAAAAATCGTTGAAGCGGTTTTTTAAAAAAAAAAATAATTTTGCATGTAAGCAATCTTAAAAACATTTTGAGAAAAAAACTTTGAAACTCCATTTTGAAGTAATCACTAATATACATATAAAATTTAAATTTCAAAAAAAAAATAAGTGACTGGTTTTTGAAAAAAATCAATATTTTCAAACAAAAAAAAATTATTTATTTGTAAAAATCCAAAACCTTTCTTTTTAAATATGCAGTTTTATTAACAATTTTAGGGAGCACTCGCACAAAATATTTTATTCGGTTCATCCAATAGTGAGGATGTCCAAAAATAAAAAGTGATTCTATGGGAAGTAGCGTTAATAAGTACGCAAAATAAAATATTGTGTTTAAGAACAAACACATTTTTCTTGTCAAAATTCTTGGAGGCATTTTTGAGAAATACATTTTCTTCTTAACGTTTTTTTTAACATTTCTATGGGTGGTACCGTTGGTTTTTAATTAAGGAAAACTGTTTTTTTTTTAACTATCTAAGATAATGTCAAAAAACTACTAAATACAAAGTTTCGAAAAAATCGATTGAGTCGTTTTCGAAATTTTGAGTTTTCAAAAAAAAAAGTTGAAAAATATTTCTTAACATTAGTGTTTAAACTTTGAACCGTTTTCCAGAAAATCGAAAACCAAAAAATGTTTCTACTAGAGATACAAAAATAATTTGTAAAATGTACCTTTTCACTTCATTGATTAACTCAGTTTTTTTTATAAAAATCGTTCGGGGCGTTTTTGAGAAAAGTAAGATTTTTCTTTTTTGGCCAAACAAAAATGTGTGGTTAGTATCGTTATTTTTCTTCTTAAACAAATGAAAAAAACGTGTGGGCATATTTACGAAAAAACAATATGTACCTACCAAGTTTGCAAGGAAGCAAATCCATCTAACCGTTAAGGCTGTAGACTCAAGGACATACAGATAGACGATATTGCGGGACACAGTTTTTGCTAGTCTACATCATCCTAAAAAATGTAGAGTTCGATTTTTTTACGCATCCATAACTTGCCATATTAATTATGGCAAGACCGGCTTTAACGATAAATATTATGAATGCACGACTGGATTGTATGCTCGTTCACGCAAACGGCTAAATATAATTTTTAAGGTTTTTAATTATTTTTTTATATACAAAATGGCTTTACTTTTTTCCTACAAAAAATTTGGTATGGTAATTTTAAGTATCTAATAATATAAACTTAGAAACACAATTAAAAAAAAAACTGCAATCTGTTTTAAAGAAAAATCGATATTTTTCCAAAATATCCAAAAAAATATTTTACGAAAATTTTGATACACAATATCATTTAGAATTCGAAGGACCTACTGTATAAATTTTGTATCGAATTCCATTCAGCCATTCATGGCATAGCCGAAAATAAAAAAAAACCGTTATATGACAGGTACCGGTTAATAACATTTCAATTAAAAATGATTATGATTACCTATGATAGATTTTTTTCAAAATCGATGAAGCTGTTTTCGAGATAATTGATATTTACCATGTTTGCCCTAAAAATGTGTATGGCCAGTACCGCTATCTTTGGAGCTAAAAAAATGCAAAAAGAATTGAGTAAATGTCTAGTTTGATTAAAATCTCGAGTTTCAATTTTATTTCCAAGTGCAAAACCGTCATACAATATTTTCTACCAAAAATGGTAAGTCTCGAAAACGGTTCTAACGAATTTGATAACAAAAAATTCAGCGCACTATTATTGGTGTAGTCTACATTTTGGTTTAAAAATATTTTACCTAAAATGTTATAGAACCGTTTTGTTTTATTTTCGATTTTCTCATTAAAGACTCAATGGATTTCGATAAAAAAATTTGTACTGGAGGTCCTTCAAATTTAAAATAATACTGGCATACTAAAATTTTCAGAAAATATTTTTTTGGAGTTTTGAACAAAAAAAAAACAATTTTTTGGGAAAATCATTATTTCTATTTTTTTTTTCGATATTATGTTGTTAAATTTATATTATTAAATACTTAAAGTAGATATACTATATTTTTTAGGAAAAAAATAACGAAATTTTGTATATAAAAAATTAAGTAAGAAACGATTTTAAGCCTTTTCTGCTAATAATTTTGTGCATTCTGTGTAATTATATACTATATGTATCAAAGATACATAGGAGCAAGTACGTGCGATCCAGGCGTGCATTTTATTTAATAAGCATCAGTAACGTACTAGGCTGAAGCACGATATGCCAAAGCTGTCTTCTAGCATTTATAAAATATCCCAAAAAGACTTTCAAAGCCGGTTCCTTTTTGAGCGTACCATTTATAATCAGGTAAAGTGAGGTAAACTTAGAAAGTAGTTCGTAAGGATAACTACTATTTAAGTGATAAAATAAAAAAGAAAAATCACCTCATATTGCTTAAGACTTAAATTCAGTTTACACCGGTTCTCCTATATTTTCTGTAATATGACTAGGTTTACTATAATTAAACATTCGCGATGAATTTTATTAGCGAATGTATCATTATTGTTCATCCAAGTTCTCATGCAATTTAAAACGAAAACATTTTATATAAATTGATTACACACTTTATTTAACTAACTCAATTATTTTTGCCAAACCACCCAGTCGTTAATTTTTATTAGTTTTCACATGCAATGATTAAATAGCTCAATTTGCTTTTGGTCTTAATTCTAAAACATCTACTTAAGCCTTCTTGGTTCTAAGAGCATACATATTTCTGATGAAAGCTATTGTCGATTTAGCTTGAAGTAACTAAAAAAAATGGGGAGATTTTTCTAAAATGTTGCCTTCATTAAAGTTTTCACAAAAATCGTTGTTGAACATTTTTTGATGCCAAAACAAGCGAGATAATAGAATATAGTCACATGATGTACCCATAATAATTAAAGATTGTTACTTTTTGTCTGTTTTTGTTTTCCCTTTAGAGTGTTACCGATCGCATCTCACTTCAGTGAAAGTGGAATTTTGTAAAATAATAAAATGAAGACCTCTTTACATCATGTATGACTTCGAATTTTGATTAAGCGCGTTTTTATTGGCTTATGACATTGACATTATATTTGAGTGAGTAGTCACTGATCTGTCGAAAAAGATTAGTATTTCATTTCGGAATGACCTAATGTCATTTTCGCTTGGTAGTCCGGGATTACAATCGAACAAGTCAACAGTCGATTCTTTATTGTGAATTTTAATGTGAGCTTATGTGTAAGGCAGGAAATAAGAAAACAATGACATGAAAACGTGGGGATAAATCGATCTTGGAAAAACATCGATGTTAGACGATGAACAAAATATCGATGTTTCAATAACCATGTTGTAGCATGTGAAATATGTCAAATTGAAATATCGCATCATCGATATCCTAAGATTCACAATATCGACTTAAAATAAACTGGCATTTTTTGTCAATGAACTCATGCTTATAAAGGTTAGACCGCACTTACTTGAAGTGAACTTTAGCGGAACTACGCTTCACAACTATTTATGTGAAATTGTATGAAGTTCAATTTGCCGCTTAATACAATATTGTGTAGATGTAGCTCATACATACGAACATTGCTATAACTTTCCAAGCAATGTAGGTATTTTGAATTTATAATAAAGGCTTATCCATTTCGCGGTTTCAAAAGTATAGGGCTGGAATTCGACATCTGTCAAACTAAGTTGTTAAACCAATTTTTTTTTTCAGTTGAAAGTCTGACATTTACGAAAATGGATCGCTTAACTATCGCACAACGCATAAGAATTGTTAAAACCTACTGCAAAAATAGTTTACATAATCGTCCAACTACACAAGCAATTGGCAAAATTGTGAAGAAATTTAAAGATACTGGATTGGTTACAGATTCGCTGTTTCGCTCGTACCACTGAAAATATCGCTGCTGTAAGTGAAAGTGTTGCCGAAGACCCGAATGTGTCGAATACTCGTCGTTCTCAGGAATTAGGACTGTCTTACGGCACATTATGGCGTATTTTTGCATTTGGATCTACACCTACATCCATATAAAGTTCAGCTCACACAACAACTGAAGCCAGCTGACCATTCACAAAGTCGTAGATACGTCGAATGGGTGCTGGAACAACAGGCGGTGGACGTTGATTTTTCGAACAAAATTTTCTTCAGCGACGAAGCACATTTCTCACTCGGTGGGTATGTTAATAAACAAAATTGTCGTATTTGGGGTTCTGAGAATCCTCAAGTAATTGAAGAGACGCCTTGACATCCACAAAGTCACTGTTTGGGGCGCTTTTGGTCCGGAGGTGTGATTGGACCTTACTTCTTCGAAAACGACGATGGAACGACTGTCACCGTCAATTCGGAGCGTGATGGTCATATGATAACCGACTTTTTTTTGCCTGCTATTGAAGAATACGACTTGGAGAATATGTGATTTCAACAAGACGGTGCCACATGCCACACAACTCGAGCGAATATGGCTTTAATGCAGGATACATTTCCTGGCCGCGTAATATCTCGTCGTGGCGATATCAACTGGCCAGCAAGAACGTGCTATTTGACACCGCTGGACTTTTTTTGAGGGGCTACGCAAAAGAACGTGTTTATGTAGATATAACTTTAACTCTTGAGCACTTGAAAACCAACATTCGCCAAGTTATGGCTGAGATACCGACCAATATGTGTCAAAAAGTGGTCGAAAATTACCTCAAAAGAATCGATGCTTGCAACAATTCGCGTGGTGGTCATTTAAAAGATGTAGTGTATCACACATAATGTCAACGTTCAAACTTTATAATAAAAAAGAAATTTTACGTTTACTTTTGAAACCGCAAAATGGATAGCCCGTTATATTGAATTTTTAATTGATATTTTAACGTGCTATTATTTTTCAAAAAAAAAAATGTTAAGAAACGATATTTCTGATTCGATAATTTATGACATCGAAGTTGTTTTTTCGAATTTAATATTAATGTTTTTCAATATCGCTCATCCCTACACGAAATTGATGTTGTAGACATTTAATTCGAGTTTGACATTTAGTGGACGTGAGGTTCTGGTTTTGATTTTGACTTCAAATCGAGAAGGAAATTTCTATTCTATCGAGGAGAAGAACTGTCATTTGATATCAATCGAACACTTTCAGTAGCATTCGGAAGCCTTTTGGACGACCAATCGAATAAGTCATTAGTTATCGATAGTTTGTATGGAAATTCCCACAATTCCAATTTTTTCTACAATGGAGCAGTCGATCGTTTATTTTCATTCAATTAGTTAGAATATGTCTTTGTCACTTCATAAGAAAACATGGTCGACTACGTCTTCTGAACGTGGCAATTTTTGTTTTCCTTTTGACACGTACCTATTGCAAATAATATTTTGGGTGATGGTTACTATACGGTTTTATTTAATTTTGTGTTATCTTTAATGAATAATCATCTTGTTTTAGCAAAGTGGTAATTAAACAATAATTGTTTCCATTGTAAGACTCCCCAATAAAATAAAAGATAAAAGGCATAACTCTAAACTAACTAAACTTAACAAAAAAGATCATTATGTATTTATTTTATTTAATATTTGAATACCGCCGTACATGGGTAGATAACTCTTATTTATGGCGTTGTTAACCCTTTTTATACTGGTGTTAGACTAAAAATAAATAAAATTAATAATTATTTGCTGACTAACTTAATAATTGCCATGTGTTTAGTTTTAGGTTATCAATTTAACACTAAAAAAAATGTGTGAAGCTTAATTTCAATTTGATTAATATCAATTGTCAGAATTTTGTTAAATATGGAACCAGAAATACTCGTAGAAATACATGTCCAACAGCAGAATAATGAAATATTGATTTTAAGCACAGCTCCTGTTTCGTTTTTTTTGGCTTCGATGCGGGTCATTTCTTTCAAAATGACTAATGTTTATAACCATATGCTCGTGACTTACAGAACAAACATATCAAAATGCATATCTGTTCCACATCTCTAGGGTTGAGCACACGCCCCGATTCGGAAATTAGCTAAAATGCTTTTGGTTATGTCGGAGTCTAAATAACCATTTCTATTCGATTTCAGATCAATTTTTTTTCTGTAAGGAACTTGCAAGAAATAGTATCCGAGTAAATTCTATGAAATCTTGTAAAAAACGCAAGATGTCTTTTGAGAGATTTTGTTTAGAAATAATTCGATTGTGTTCAGAAAAAAATCGAATGTTTGGTTGTATGGAATTCGACATTTATCTATTTTTTGTTCAAGTTAACAGGCAGGAGGCTAGGAACGCACGAAAATTGTTCGCAGGAAAATATTGCACGTGGGTTTACATATTTCCAAAAATTTGTGCAAGACTAGTTTACACGATTGACAATTTTCCATTGTCGCTAAAACTAATTAGCACTTATGTTATAATATTACAATGGCCAGAATAAGACCTTTGCAACGGGTGTTTCTTTAAGCTGCATGAGAAGTTTCGATGATTGTTGTCTATGTTTTGACAGTTGATAATGTCAAAATCTGTTGACATTACTATTCAGGAATGTTTAGCAATTTAAAAATTAATCGTTTAACGCCGGAACAAAACTTCCAAATTATAGAAAATTTACTTTGAAAAAAATAAATCTGTTCGCGAAGTTCATAGAGCACTTCCTCAATTTTACGGTCAACATAATCACTCTAGTGAGCAAGAAATTCGTGCAGTTATTGCTCGTTATCGCACTAATTTTTCATTTCTCGATTTAAAACCATCAACAAGATAAAGAAATGCGCGTACCAAAGGGAATATTGCTGTTGCTGCGGGAAGTGTTGAGGAAGACGCCGAAATGTCGATTAGTCGACGTTCTCAACTTGTTGACCTTTGTCCTTCGACTGCGTGGAAAATTTTACTTGAGGATTTTGGCTTACATGCCTATAAAATACAACTCGTCCAACAACTAAACCATCGCTTACGTCGTCGCATTTTTGCTGATTGTAATAATTTGAAACTGGCCGACGATGAGCATTTTTGCCGAAGAATTGTGTATAGTGATCAAGCTCATTTCTGGTTAAAATTGGCTTGGTCAATAATTAAAATTGCCGTATATATAAGCGAAAACAATCCTCAAGCCATTAACGAATCAACATTATATCCATTAAAATTGACTGTTTGGTGCGGTTTACACGCGCTGGTGCCATCATCGGTCCTTGTTTCTTTCGAAATGAGGAAGCGCTACCGAGCCATGCTCAATGCACTCAACAGTGCATTAACACAGTCATTTATTTGATAATTTACACGTTTACGACAACAAATAAATTATTTTAAACTCAAAACGAAGCAACTTGTATGATAAAATTTTATTGAAGATATAAACAGGCATTTCTTTAAATAACGTAAGTGCACCGGTGATAAGCAGTGAAAGATTCATTTATTAATATGCAAACAATTTGATTAATAATTTCATTAATATTTTACGAAGTAAATATTAACTGACAAATAAGTGTGATCATGAATAATTACGTTATTTTCTTAAGCCCCGAATCACATGTACAGGATGCATAACTAATTTGTAAGACTTAAAAACAGCGTACGAGTATATGTATATCGATACATGCAAATCTAGTTAAGTAAATGCATGCGACATATTTTTAAATTTAGTCATACGGTTAGTCGAAAACCAAGATTGATATTTCATTAAAATTGACAAGCGTGATAGGTGACAGTAGTCAATATGTTAAATGACAAGATGTGTCAAATTCACACAAATACAACAATGCAATTTTTGTTTGAGGCTTTAAATCGAATTAAACGTCATGTGGTAAGTTCAATTCATCTATTTATGACGAGATTTTAGTTTTACGAGGGTATGCAGGTTATACTTCAAACTGATTTGTCCGGTTAATTGACAACCGCGGGCCTTATTTCATTAAAATTGACAAGTCGCCAGTTTTGTATTAAATACTTCAAACATAAGAAAAGTTAGGGGAAAACTGCTGAAATTGTAAAAATAAGCCCTTCGACAATTCAGCACATCATTGAGCGTTATGTACGTAAAAATCGATTTGCCAGCAAAGGAAGGAAAGTCCCAAAGAAAATATTTTCTGACAGCGACTTTCGATGGATTTTAGGAAAATTGAAGAAATAGTACAAGAGCCTGAAAAATATTTAAATAAAAAGAGCAGTTCCGATACAATATGCCCAATCCTAAAAGAGTCCAATTTTCATGGAAGAAGTACCAAAAAACTGCATGGCGCTATAAGCACGGCGTGGGTCTCTATAACTTCATCTGGTGTCGGTAACCTTGTTTTTATCGAAGGGACCATATGTATCAATGGCGTAGTGGATATAGTGTTTGAGTTAGACGTGTGGGTTCGAGCCCCACCCTTTTCTATAGCTCCAGTTTTAATTGGCTGTCACCCTTGGGATATAATGAGATAGTAAATACCTATAGTTGCTAGTTCTCAAGTCCACTGTACCAACAAAAATTCTTTCATAGCCTTCTATTCCATATAGTTAAAATTATTATTATTTTCTACCTTGCCTTTTTAAAACAAAATTTGGTACCAAGTTCTGAAAAGCTAAAGATTATGCAAAATTTAAGATTGTACGAAGACAGCGACCCCAAACGCAAGTCTGGAATTAGTCTGTCATTCAGCTTGAGAGTGAAATTTAAAAATGCGATAAGATCCAAAGAAGATTAAAAAAAAAAAGTGTTTTTAGAAGAGTGGCGAAAAATATATCCGTTTATACTAAAAACCTTGTAGAATCAATACGAAAAAGTCTGAAGTCGGTGCTTAAGCAAACGAGATATTGAAAACAATATAAAAGAATAATTTTAAAATTGGTTTAACTTTTAAAACTCATTCTTATTTAAATTTTGTTGGAGTCAACCAAAATGCTAAGTTATGTTTTTAAATTTTATGTTAAAAAAAATTTAATTTTTGTTTTTTTTATAAAATATTATTAAATGAACTTTATAAAATTAAATAATATACAGTTTTCTTTAAAAAAAATTACTTTTTTCTTATATAATGTAACTTTTTAGTTAAAAAATTAAGTTCATAATTTAAGCTGAGAGCCACTGTACGTCAATAGTTGTAAAGTTTCTTGGAACATACAAAAATTGTAGTCAAATAGTATTGTAAACATTTTATGAGAAATTTTATGAATTTTTTGCCAAATTTGGTTCCAACAACAAATAGAAGGTGTCACTTAAAATATATTTAACATTTGCAACGGTGAATATATTGGACGTGGCACGGTGCAGTTTATGTAGCTCCTTAGGGTTGAATGATTAATAGCGAACAACTGTTATAAAACAAGTACAACTGATATACTATAGTATACAACTCTAGTCTCGTCCTTCTCATGGAAATATATGTAGATTCAATATGTAGGTTATACTTCAAACTGATTTATTCTTTAAAATTGACAAGTGTGACAGTAGTTGTCAAGAATAGCCTGGAGTTGTTAAGAACAACTTATATCACATAGATACATTAATCAACAAAATGAAAGTATGTGACATTTTGTTAAAAGATTGTAAAGTACAAAAACTGCCGCGAAAAGGAATTGTCAAAGATTTTCAAGAATTGTAATGTTCTACATTACCCAATAGGTCTAATTTTAAATTGATTTAAAAAAAAAAACACAAGATCTTGAATGAAAAGTTCTGATGTTTTTATTTTAAGCACTGATGTATGTATCTGTTATGTAGGCTTTTGAAAAACAAGTGACTCCAGGCATTTTTTAACAGTTTGTTTGTGAAAGTATAAAGGGGCCAGTCAGACCGTTAATGACAAAGAACTGTTCTAAAAGGACATTTCTCTAAAGTCTCGCCCTCTTGCATAATTGCAGCGGAATTCCAATATAACAGTTCTGGGGACCAATTACGTATTACGAAACGATCGACAGTCGGCACATAGATCGATTATCGGCACATTTTTTTTTAACCACAACTAACTTCACGCCTATATGTATTGTCAAAAATTGCTTAAGAAGAAACAAATAAATCGCACGTACTTGCTCTAATTTTCGATCACATCGGCTAAATATATTTTAAAGGTCGTTTTTTACTTGATTTTTTTTATAAGCAAAAATGTTTATACTTTAAAAAAAAATGCTGGTAGGTATGGCAATTTTAGGTATTTAACAATATAAATTTAAAAACTGAATTTCAAAAAAATTATCCACCCGTTTTCGAAATATTGAATTATCAAAAATAAAAATTGTTCTTCAAAATTCTAAAATAAAATAAATTTATGAAAAAGTCGAAAATCAAAAAAATGTCTATTTTTTTTTAAAGAAATGAAAAATAATTAAATACAACAAAATACAAATTTTGTAAATAATTTTTTCATTTCTTAAAAAAAAAAAAAATTTAAATACACAACATGGAGACTGAACAACAATTTAAAATATGTTGTATGACAGGCGGTACCGTTGATATTAAAATAAAAAATTAATGTTTGTAAATTTTAAATTAATTTAATAATAAAAGTTTTAATTAATAAACATAATTTTTAAAATTTTTATTTACATTTTATTACATGATACAAACATGGAAACAATGGGTCTTATCGTTAATAAAAAATTCCTTGGAAATTTTTCTCCAATTCGAAAATTTTGAGAATTGGTTTTTAATGGAATATACGAAGACATAGATAACGGCAGGAATCGAACCTGCGACCAAGAGTTTCACAGGCGAGCACACAACTATCGCGCCACGGCCACCCCCAAAATGTTCAAAAGTTTCCATTGGAATTTATTGGTAAAGGGAATTTTGCTGTCATTTCATATGATTTGTTGTTCGAGGGAAATTTATTATTATATTCACTATCGCAGGAAAAATTTCGAGGGAATAAAATATTCCGTGGAAAACGAAATTCCGTGGGAGATTCCCGATAGGTCCCAATAAATCATTCATTTAATTTTAAATGCACTATTTTGAAGGAATACAATGATATGAAAAAATTGTTTTACCAATAAATTCAGGAGGAGATTTTTGAACATCATTTACGTTCCCTACGTTTGAATAAGAGACTAATTTCCAGGGAAATTTGTATTCACAATAACACCCAATAATTGCGATTGCTTTCCATAAACCTTGTCAGCAAGTACAGTTGATGTGTTTGGAGGCCTTTTAAATATATATTCTATTTTAAAATTTATTTTCGTAATTTTATTTCCATTTTTGCGGGTCCAAAAACGATATAACAGCCACACTACACAGACACGAATATATTTTTGATAGCAAACAAAAACGTACGGCAAAATGTCAGCCGTATAAAAAATAAGGAGCGCTAAACCTAATACCATCCTCATTTTACTCAATCGCATTTCAACGATACCGAGCACGAGAATCGTTTTAAAAAATAGTGTCCCTGATATTTTTTAAAACTGCATAAACCTAAAGTTTCCCGAGGAATTACTTAGCTCTTCAGAGATTTCTGACACTTCAGGGATCTCAGAAATTCGAATTGTCTTTGTCAGTATTTTATTTGATTTATTTTAGGTCATATGTTGACACTGAAATAATTACAACGAAACACGGAAACTATGTTTTGTCGAAAATTTATCAACATCTACAGAAAAAAACAAACGAAACACAAAATTTCACATGAAATCAACACTCCTGTCAAATATTGTCAATAAGGATGTTTTAAGGAACTGATCGGATATGTTACGAGCATGTTGTGACCTCCAATCATCTCCCCTGATTTGTTTCATATTTAGCTTAATTCACAATATTTTTTTTCACAATACCTTTCTCTTCTCGTTCCTTCCTTGACATAGCCATCTCGATTCCTGATTCAGACATTATGTATTTTTTAAAGATTTTCCGATTATCCTTTTGTATGTTCTTTTTTAACTCTTGAAAGTTCAAGAGCACTTTGAATATCACTTCACAACAACAATCCAAACACCCTCGGTTAGGTTATCACTGGGCGGCTTATCAACACTTATAAGATCGCAAAAATCCAAACAATAAATAAAACAAATTATCAATTATAGACAGGCCGCGCCGCGCCGATCCGATTTATTTAAATTAAAAACAAAAATCAAAACCCTTGTGATGGGTCAAGGGATTTAATGCGGCTCGTTGTCTTTATTGAAAAACGATTACGCTCCGTTTCGTCTCGTCTTGGTGGTCAGTCGTCTTCATCTGTCGATAGAAAATTGCAAACTATCTACGATCTACTAACGACTCGCAGAAAATTTATTTGAAAATTGTTAAATACAACTGATACTCATTTTCTTTACATAGCGAACTGACAAAAAAAATCAAATTGATTTTGGTAAATTTATTTAGCTAGAGAGATAGCTACTCTGTTTCCCGCTACAAAGGGTGCGAGATGATGAATAATGTGAGATTGCTTTGATGAGCGATCGTCACGTATAGTTTTCGCGCAATTTAACTGAACGACTCTAGAGCGTAATCTCAACTGAATACGATTTGTAGTTGAGGCCACAATTTAATATAGGAAACCCTGTAGAGCAATAGCTTGTTCGAGTACCATCATCATCAGCCAGCAAGTATACATAGGTATTATGCGAAATATTTCTACTCTATACAGGGAGGGTATATATCTCGCACTTTTCGCGATCGCATGAAGCTTGAATAAACCACGCTGGACTAGACGCTGGAGATGAAAGGCTGGAAAGTCCATTATGCGGATCATTGCACTGTATACACAGCATTTATGGGCTATCTATGTGCCTATAAGATGCTTGTTAAGGTTTTTTTCGCTTGCAAATGTATAGCTTAAGAACGGGCTACTATATGCATTATTAGCACGGTTACCATTTTTGATTTTTTTTTTGTAATTCTAATAAGCTGCAGGAATTTCAAAGCTGAAGTTGTCGCTTCCCAGCTTTGAAAACATATACTGGAGTCATTTAAGGCATTTTAAATTCGCGGAGTGCCGTTTGAGATGTATAATCGCCGACGAGTGAACGTGAGAAATTATGAAAATTCTTATAAACTGGATTTTTGACAATGAACTTCCTCGGAAATGAGATAACTCTTACAAATTTGTTGACGAAAAGAAATTCCCCTTCCAAAATTAAAAATTATTAATTTATTTCTGCGTATTGTTAAAAATAAAAAAAAGTATTATTTTCACAGATAAAGGTAGCAAGTCCGGG
Source organism: Philhelius pedissequus (assembly GCA_910595825.1). Taxonomy (NCBI): domain Eukaryota; kingdom Metazoa; phylum Arthropoda; class Insecta; order Diptera; family Syrphidae; genus Philhelius; species Philhelius pedissequus. Next base: position 241,522,786 of record OU343161.1, on the reverse strand, counting down.
GAATTGTTAATCGTGATACGGGATTTCGTTTTGCGGGCAATCGTTACTCGGGAAATTGTTTTGGGGGCAATTGTTAACCGGGAAATCGTTATCCGGGGAAGTGTTTTCCGGGAAATCATAGCCAACCCTCCTCATCCCCAAATTTGTGAGTTATACTTCAGCTTTGGAATAATGAAGGCCTTATAGGTTACAGCCAGATCAGACGGGAAGAAGAGTTTCGAGCATCTTCGGAGAAAGCACAAACATTCTGCAGCGTTTTTGGCAATATCAAATATGTGGTCATTCCACATGAGGTGTGCTGTGATGCACATACTAAGGGCTGAAAGCTGGTCGGTTTTTTTTTTCAATGCAAGAGCCGCTCATGGAAAGGAAAGCGACATTGGGTTGGGTTCTGCTTTAACGGCAGAAGACAGCGGTTCTTGAAGCATTAAGTTCTACACGGTTTTTTATTCCCCATTGGACAATGTTGTCGAGATTCGAATTTAATGAGCTTATCATACGCTGCTGTTGCAGTTCCACAACCGAATAACCGGGAAGTAAATATGAAAATGAATATGAAAAGCTGAGAGTACTATGTTCAGCAAAACAATTTATTGGATTACAAGTTCGAGATAAGAGATCTTTAATGAAAATGAGAAAAAAGAGTTGGAGACAAAACGGAGCCCCGAGGTACACTAGCATTTATTTTGTGAATTGAAATCATTGAACTTGTATTAAGCGGTCCGTAAGAAGAGCTTCATCGATACGAAACGCACGCATTTTCGATAAAAGAGCTTGATGCCAAACTCTATCAAATTCTTTTGATATATCAAGCGCAATAATCTTACATTCTCTAAAAGTATGTAATGATTTGTGCCACTGTTCGGTGAGATATATCATCAGATCACCACTGGTCCTATTGCTACGAAAGCCATACTGCCGGTCATTAAGGAACTTTTGTTTTTCAAGATATTTCTTAAGCTCCTAACTAATCAGCTCTTTCATGACCTTGGAAAGAGGGGCTTAAGTGTAATTGGACGGTAATTAGAGGATGAAGAAGATTAGATTTTTTTTAGGGACAGGCTGGAGACCTGTAGAGTCTGACGGATGGAAAAGCTTAAGCAGCATTTTTGTCAGTGTTGAAGAACCCCATATTCAGAATGATAACCAATTTTTGTACATCGGGGTCTTTTCAGTGTATGGCCTTCCGTTCAGCTTAGGGAATTTTTCGATCACAGAAGACACTTTATCCACCCTACACTTATTCAATGATTGATGTCGTCATCACAAGTTGCTTTACTATATTGATCATAGATCCCAGATATTAAAAATTTGGACAAATAGTGGGATGTAGAAAAATTAAACAACAACAACTTCAATGTAGGTAGGTAGTCTAGTTATCCTAAGCAGGTTTAAGGCAGATGATGTAAGGAAGATTACCATGATTCTTTGATTCTTATTACTATAATGACTTGTCGAATGAATGATTCATAGTTATCCACGAATGTATACTTAAATCTAGATTATGGATTTTAATTATGTAAGTTATGAGAGAATATGTACCTACATACATGAATGAACATATGTATATGTAAATATGGACTTATGACAATGAAAATGCAAGAGGTATAAGTTCGTAGGTGGCTATATGCATATAACTTAAAATTTTAGGTGCAATATACATATAACGGGTCCGCCATCTAACGTTTTTTTTTTGTCAACTAGTGCTTATTTCGTGAATGGTAACACTTAGCCCATGTCTGATTTGACAGATAATTAGTTTTATCCTTCCGCTGAACGAATATGGTTGTGTATACGCTTGAACAACGCTCGCTAAGTGGGCCTGCGATCGACTTAGAAAAGATGCCGATTTTACCAAAGAAATCATCTTTTCAGATGAAGCTCATTTTGATCTTGGCGGGTATGTAAACAAGCAAAATTATCGCATTTGGGGCACAGAAAACCCGCACGCATACATTGAAAGGCCGATATACCCAAAACGAGTCACTGTTTGGTGCGGATTTTGGTCCAGAAGCATAATTCGAAAATGAGCAAGGAGTGGCCGTTACCGTCAATGGCGATCGTTATCGGGCCATGTTGAACGAATTTTTGTTCACAAAAATTGAAGAGGAGGATATTGGCAATATTTGGTTTCAACAGGACGGTGCTACGTGCCACACAGCCGAAGCTACACTCGATGTTTTGCGCCCATTTTCAAAAAAAAAAAAAAAAATGGCGGACCATATACATATGTGTATATATGAGGGCCTGCATTGTATTTAGTATTCAGTGACGTACGCAAAAATACGTAAAAAGGGACTAATAATAAGGAAGAAATAAATGGATGATACACATAATTAAATGTTTGTGTATTGCTTAGTCGTTATAATTTGAGGGAAAACAAAGATGCCATTTGAATCCGTGGATAAATAAGAATATGTCAAAAAAAATTCAAAATTCGTTGGAGCGTTTTTTTTTAAATTAATTTAATGTGTAAAATTTTGAAAACATTTATAGAAAAAAAAAATTGAAGCGCCATTTTGAAGATATTATTTATATGCATATAAAATTCAAATTTCAAAAAAATTCAGTGACAGGTTTTTGAAAAATCGATTTTTCATTTTTTTTAATAGAAAAACTTTTTTTTTTGAAACTGTTCGTATGCAGTTTTATTAACAATTTTAAGGAGCATTTGTATAAAAAAAAATATTTTAATCGGTTCATCCAATGTTGAGAAAGTCGAAAATATGAAAAGTTGTTCTACGGAAAGTACCGTTAATAAGTATACGGGAAAAAAAATATTTCTATACTTGAAAGTGGAGTGTACAAATTTAAGAACACGCACATTTTTTTCTAAAAAATCTTGGAGCCGTTTTCGAGATATGCATTTTTTTCTTAACGTTTTTTTTTTAACATTTGTATGGGAGGTACCGCTGTTTTTTATTTTATAAAAATAGTTTTTTTTAACTATTCCAGATAATTTCAAAAAAACTACCAAATACGAAGTTCCGTAAAACTCCATTGATTCGTTTTCGAAATTTTGAGTTTTCAAAAAAAAAAAGTTTTTTTTAGTTTCCAAAACAAAATGTTTTGAAAAATGTTGACTTTTTAGGAGCTTCTGCGGAAAAAAAAATCAAATAAACCTTTGCCCATCGAAACCAAAAAAATGTTACTACTAGAGGTACCAAAAATAACAATTTTATTCCAAAAAAAAATTACCCAAATGTGGATTTTACCTCCAATAATGAATGAACTACTTAATTTTCTTTATAAAAATCGTTGGAGCCGTTTTTGAGAAAAATAAGATGTTTGTTTTTGGCCAAAAAAATTGTATTGGAGCTACTGTAATTAGTCATCTTACTACCGAAAATTCTTCTTATCTTATTACCGAAAACACAAAATGTACCCAGTTTAATGCAAATCTATCCAACCGTTTAGGGTGTAGACTCGAGGACAGACAGACGTGTGTCGGAAAGTCTAGTGACCCGCTCGTTATTCAGTTGCCCCTTCTTCCCCCCTAAAAAAAAAACATCACAATAAAATTGAAAAATACAAAACCAAAACTTATCAAAAAATAAAAAGAAAATAGCCCAAAAAAATATAAAATTAAAATATAAACAAGTTTCAGTGCTAGTGCCAGTGTTTCTCTGTGCTAAAATAATTAAATATTAAACACAAATTAAGCACAAAAACAAAATAATAAAATAAAACCCAATATGATGCACTCAACATCAACATTTACACCACAAAGCGAGCGGTAAATTTCCTTTCCTTCCCCTTCATAGCCACTCGCAGTTGCTTCGACTTGATCATTACATGCAGTGTGTGGTCATCCCACACAATGTAGGTAATGATTAAGTCAAAGTAATATCAGATATATTGCTGTTATTGGCTTTGGGAATACAGGGGCGGATCAATTCAATTGCTTCTAAGGCATAACACTAGTAGTAATTGTATTGTGAAGTCCTATTTGGTACCCAAACCTAATATTAGCATAGTTAACTGTCTGATTTGATTTTATTTATGTTTATTTTTTCGTAATGGGTAGTGAATTCAAGGTAGAGTATTGTAACATACGTGGGCTTAGGAAGAATTTCTATGCTGCGTATGTTCATACTGCGAACAGCAGGCCAGCTGTTTTTGCACTAAGCGAAACCCAAGTAGGTGAAGATTCTGATCCCTCAGAATTTAGCCTACAAGGATATAGTTTAGTGCCACTCTTTTTTCCACATCATGGTATCGCCGTATATGTGCGAAATGATGTTGCTTATCAGCTTCAACCACAATATGGCCATTGCTTGAATACAAATTTTAACTTCATGTGGTTCAAATTTACCGTCCATAAGCACATCATTCACACATGCTTTATTTATCGTAGCCCAAGTTTGGACAGTACTTCGACTTTTAACGAATTCGATGCGCTGTCCGACTCTATCCAAAGAATTGTTTCCCAATATCCGCACAGTGAAATCGTTGTTACGGGCGATTTCAATGTACACAATTCCAAGTGGCTACGCCATTCTGGCCAGACAACACCCGAAGGAAGGTATGTTGAGCTCTTTGCTGAGATGAATAATCTGACTCAGCTGGTTACTGAGCCAACAAGAATACCTGACATTGCAGGTCACTCCGCCAACACCCTAGACTTGTTTCTTACCTCTCTACCTGGTAAATATACTATTAGTGTGTTATCGCCTCTAGGCACATCGGACCATTGTATCATATCAGCCAATTTCTCGTGCGCAAAGTTCTCAGTTAAAGAAAGCATTCCGAAGAGGACCGTATGGCAGTACGAGAAAGCCAACTGGGACGGTCTGAATAATTTCTTCAGGATCTTTAACTGGTCACTATGCTTCCTCGATAGTGACGTTGACTCCAGCGCTAATACGATTACAAATATAATTCTTAAGGGGATGAAAGCCTTTATACCGAACAAAACCAAAAGCATCAAACCAAAAGAAAATTCATGGTTCGATTTGAGCTGTAAGGAGGTTATCAGGTTGAGAGAGGTAAGTTTCCGATGTTATAAAGCCAACCCAACTGAGGAAAACCGGAATAAGTTCAAACAAGCTAGAAAGACCTGTAATAGTCATATTCAAAGCACCAAATTTCTACATGAGCAAAAATTAAGGCAAAGAATACTACAATGTCCCAAAGGTAGTAAAAATTTTTGGTCATTTGTAAAAAACGTACGAAATTCCACCTGCTCGTCGGTTCCAACGCTCGTTTCCAATAACACTCCTGTGGTAAGCGCACAAGAAAAAGCAAATTTGCTAGCAGCTCAGTTTGCTGCTAATTCTACGCTTCCACAAAGTGTCATGACTCCTCCTGTACTTGAGAGCATAAACAGTTTCATGGGACATATCTTCTTTCGTACTCGTGGAGTTGCTAGAGTCCTTAAAGATCTTGACATACACAAATCCGCTGGTCCAGATGGTATCTCCCCTATTGTTCTGAAGAGGTGTTCTTCTACGCTGGCAAAACCACTGCGTAAGCTTTTCCATCTGTCCTACTCTACTGGTCTCTTTCCGAGTGGGTGGAAAACAGCATTTGTCCAGCCTGTCCCTAAAAAAGGCGAATCTTCTTCACCCTCTAACTACCGTCCAATTGCACTTACGTCCCTTCTTTCCAAGGTCATGGAAACGCTGATTAACTATCAGCTTAAGAAATATCTTGAAGAACGAAAGCTCCTTAATGACCGACAGTATGGCTTTCGTAGCAATAGGTCCACTGGTGATCTGATGGTATATCTCACCGAACAGTGGCACAAATCTTTACATCGTTTTGGAGAAAGTAAGATTATTGCGCTTGATATTTCAAAAGCATTTGATAGAGTTTGGCATCAGGCTCTCTTATCGAAAATGCGTGCATTTGGTATCGAAGAATCTCTTCTTCGTTGGATTAGCAATTACCTTTCGGATCGCTCAATACAAGTTGTATTGGACGGTTTCAAGTCTGATGTTCATCAAATAAATGCTGGTGTGCCCCAGGGCTCCGTTCTGTCTCCGACTCTCTTTCTCATTTTCATTAATGATCTCTTGTCTGAAACTTCTAATCCAATGTACTGTTTTGCTGACGACAGTACCCTCAGCTTTTCATACTCGTTTTTAGATTCTCATCCATGTCCTTCGGATGTGGAACTTGAACGGCAGCGTATGATTAGCTCATTAAATTCTGATCTAGACAGCATTGTCCAATGGGGAATAAAAAATCGCGTAGAATTTAATGCTTCAAAAACCCAATGCTGTCTTCTGTCGTTAAAGCGAGACCCTCCCTCAATGCCGTTGTCCATTAGCGGCGCTTGCATCGAGGAAACCGAACAACTTTCAGTTCTCGGTATGTGCATCACTGACCACCTTTTGTGGAATGAACACATATTCGACGTCGCCAAAAACGCTGCAAGATGTTTGGGTTTTCTCAGACGATGCAAGAAATATTTCTCCCCTTCCGATCTGGCTGTAATCTACAAATCCTTTATTCGTCCAAAGCTTGAGTACAATTGTCATATTTGGGCAGGTGCTCCCATAACGCACTTAAGTCTCCTGGACAGAATCCAAAAAAGAGCTTTAAAAATGATAGGTGATGAAACAATAACTAAAACAATTGAGCCTCTCTCGCACCGTCGCAATGTTTCATGCCTTTCATTATTTTATCGCTATTATAATAAACAGTGTTCTAGTGAAATAGCCAGTTGCATTCCTCCCCTTAAACTATTCAACCGTAACACTCGCGCTTCTAGGAAAGCCCATCAATTTACCCTTGAGCCCAACTTCGGACGTACTGTCAAGTATAGAGATTCTTTCTTTAGCCGCACAACACGAATGTGGAATGCTTTACCCGACCGAATTTTTCCCTCCCATTGCGATAATCAGGCATTTAAAACCAAAGTACATCGGTATCTCCTGTCTAATCCTATCCCATTTTCCTAATCGCTCGCACTGTGTTTTAACATTTTAAGGGTATTCATAACCCCTTGAGTGCGCGCATAGTTTAAAAAAAAAAAAAAAAAAAAAAAAAAAAAAAGACAGACAGACTGATAGACAGACAGACAGGCGGAATTGGGGGACCCACTTTTTTGGTATTCTCTATGATCGTAATGTCATGTTTGATTGTTAGAAAACGTTCTTTTTACAAATAAATAACTTGCCTTATAGTACCTATAGTCGCAAGTAAAAATTGACGGAACAAAATATTCCGAGAGAAACAAAATTCCCCTTGATACAATGTACATTCACCTAAAAATGTTTGTTAAGATACAATACAATATGATTCCAAGTCGAATATTTATGTGAACACACCAAAACCTTATCAGTGCATTTATCGTGAGTGATTGCATTCGCGCTTTTTTTCATAAAGACGGCGAACAAAATTAAGCAATTAATTATGAACGTAAACAAAAAATAAAATCTGTTTTCAAGTACAAGGTGAATGTTTGTGAACTGTGGATTGCGGGGTGTGTAGAGTGTAGCGTAAATTTAGAACTAGGTCATACGGAAGCAACCAAATACTATAAAATTATATAATAATAATAATTATTGCAGGTCGTTACTATTCGTTCTATTCGTTTAAATATTCCTTTATTGGTTGAAACTGAAATTTAGACTTTCAGTCGACTACATTACATGCAGTCTCCATTAGCGATGAATCTAGAGCATGCTTTAAAGCATGCTCTCAGTATCGCAAATGGAGACCGAAATCGCAGCTTTATTTTCATAGCATGCGATGGAAAGCATGCTTTAATCGCATACTGCTCATCGCTTGCTTTATAGCAAGGAGAACTCTCATTTTGTTATGGCGTTTCCAAATATCATTTGTTGTTGTTGTTTCTACCAGCATCAGTTGCCTTCGACATTCTTCAGTAACTAAATGAGTATGCTATGAAATGCCCACCAACGAAAATTTGTCTGTCTCTCTGCTACCTGCTTTCTGCTATTGCTATTGCGTTTGCTTTTAAATTTATCGCTAATAGAGACCGCGTGTTATAGTTAAATTTCTCTTTTTGATGACTCCGAAACCAAATAGTTTAATCACTATGGTTGAACGATATAAGCAACTTAAAAATCAATAATTGAGATAAACCAACCAGACACTATTTATTCAGTTTTTCTTTCTCTCAATTTCTATTCCTATTTCAGTTCATATTCTTATCCCTTAAGGAAAGAAAGGGAAAGATATTCCTACAATGTTTAAAAAATTGCGATTTGTTTATCTTTCAATCGAAGAACTACACACTATACACAGGCCGAAAGTAGAAACAAAAACTGTCAAATCAAAACGAAAATATGAGAAGAATATATTGTATTCGTTTATACTACTTAGCTCTTCACACTTCCAAAAACACATTAGAATGAAATTCACTAATACACACACATCTACGTTTAATTGCATATGATACATGAATTTTTTCAGTTGGGACAACTGTTCAATCTTCAGAAGAACACCAATGTACGGCTCTTCTTTCCCCTATGATTTTTTTTGTAAAAGGAAACTATTGACCGTAACGACTTTCTATTTTGAACTCTAAGAAAAAAGTTCAACTATGTATTTAACTTAATGTGAACGCAGTTCTATAAAATTCGGTGTAACACAAATTGGAGAACTGATTTGGGGCGATGATCGTTGGATTTGTGTCAAAACACAAACTTTTAAGTTGCTCTAATCGACAAATGTGCGCGCACTCTCATATTTAAGTCCATGGTAGTTACTTTAGAAACCAAACTGTTTCAAAACTGAAAGTTGCATATGCGCTGTGTGATTTTTTTCCGCTCTCCGACATAAAAATATACCACTGTATCCCAGACTGTGGTTCTAAATGTCAGAAATCATGGACAGAATTGTATTTTATGTTTCGCCAGGGAATATAAATAAAGTAATACGAGTATTCCCAAAAAAGAAAACAGCTGTCAAAATATTTTTATGATATACGTCATTTGATTAATGTGCAAGTGCTCTTTGGTCTACCACAAGTTTTCATTTCAAATTCGTATTTCTTTAATTTTTCAACAGGACAAGTATTGGTTTCGTGTAACAAAAAACAATCTTCAAGGTTTCAATCAAAATCGTCGATAAATTCCATATAGTCATTTTTTATGTTTTCCCGAAAACGACTCTGGAGATTTTTATTAAACTTTTGTATCTGAATTGTCTATGCTAAGAGGTTACATTTCTGGCGCCAAATTTATATTACGGAAATAAAATTTTTAGAAATAGTTAAGAATTTGATTTTAATTGTTATTGACATTAATTAAAGGCAAGCCAATATTTATACGAGCCTATAGAATTGAACCACGCGAACGAGTTCCGGCGACATTGCCTCAGATTTCAATCCACTTTTGAGGTAGTGGAAAATTTGAACTTGTCAGTCATCATTAAGCGTGTTGAATGGTGTTCATTAACAAATGTAAAATGAACCCTAACACACTTTTTTGAAGACTGAACAAATAAGAAAAAAAAAAACAAAGTAGTGATACCGATAGACATTGAGTATACAATAAATAAAAACGACTTTGGTGCAAACAAAAAAAAACAAACATTTGTTGAGTGACGTTTATCAAAAGAGCCCATACAACTTGTGCTGAAATTAGTGTTCGCCATATATTTACTTTTTATCAGTCAAGTCATCAGAGGAGACCATTGTCGCAATTGGTTGATATTACTCAGAGCAACAAACGCAGTCCTTATTCGTTCGTTTTTTTTACAGAAAATGACAGATGAATTGTCAAAAATCGCGGCAGCTATTGACCAAATTATCTGTACAAAAAGTACGTAGAATTAACCCGTGTTTGGTCAAAAGAGGAAATGACTGATGGAACAATTGACACCCATCGTGTTTCAAGAAATCAATCGCCCGATAATTTTTTTTAACAAAACGGAATATTTACAGAACCTCAATTATTTCTCTTAATAGGAACGAAATAGCAATCCTCATCGGCAGACTAGGCACATCTGTTTGTAGAGGCTGTCATAATTTATAATACAGCCATTTGGCAGCCTTGAAAAAGGATATTAAGATTATTTTTGGTTGAATATTTCATCTTGCAGATAGATAAACTGCCTCACGCTTCACCTACGATTGGATTCGGAAAAAGGAGTTGAGAATCAATTCGTTCCATTGGGCCTTGTGAAATAGTTTTTAGTGTTTCCCAGATAGAGAAACGTCAAATCAGACAACACGAATGTACTACATACTTAATTTTTTTTTTACTGATAGTGGCGCCGTCTGGCGTGCTTATACATTTCGTAACTACTTACAAAAAAATACTAATAAATAGTTGACTGTACCCAGGAATACTTGCGGCAATACCTCCATACTGGATCCCAAAGGAACGCGATGAAATTATTGCCATTGATTACTAAAAAAAGCGGATTGCTGACTCTTTGCAGCTGTGCAGTAACCCTGCGCCTCCACAAGCAATTTTTATTTCAGCTATTATTGCAGAAATTTTTATTTCTTCGTTCAGTGGGCAAATCATTTCATGAAATCTTATTGACAATCAGAGTGCAAGGCAGGACAAGGATGGGAACGTTCGTACATTTTTCTCAACAAAACACATTTGTTTACATTGTTGTATTTGTAAATTTAACTTTAAATCTATGGAATTCCAACTCAACGCATCAAGATACACATGTAAAGCTAAAAAGAGCACAAATGTCAGTCGAACTGACATTAGACGTCAAATTATTTCTTCATTTATTTCCACAGAGATGGTAAAAAATAAATGCTGAAATCGATTTCGTAAAATAATTCATTTCATGAAATTTGTGATCAGCATTGGAAATTTCCATTGCATGTTCGATTTTATGAAAGAAATTATTGCTTGTGGAGGCGCAGGGTAATGTAGGACAGTAGAGATCCGGTAAAGAATTACCCTATCAGTCCACTGTTACTTAAGCAAGGGGAAATAAAACACGTATGACTTCAAAAGAATTTATATTGGGCTCTCTCCGAAGAATCTAGAAGAGAATGTACTTGGATTAGATATTTTGTCTAGTGTGCCAAAATGGCGAATGGAGAAAAGATTCCACTGTAAATTATATGAGCTGTACAAATACGAGAGTACCTACCATTAAAATATGTACGTTAGTATAATGGCTATAAATCCAGATAAGTTTTTTTTTTGCATGTATTATCACATACATATGTGGCGTCAAATCTACATTCTACACTCGTATTATTTACTTAAGTCTATTTTAAAGTTCTTGGTTAAAGAATAAAATTTATTGCAAGCATTCTCGCATGTCAAAACTAAGAAAGGAGAATACAAATATTTACTTGAGTTAGTAAAACAAAAAAATATTTGTATATTCATTTATGAAGTTCCAACATTTTGTATGTACGTAATTGTGTACGTATTCTCTTCGCACGCACCTAAAATAAATATTTTTACTTTTTTCCTAAATTATTTATAACAAAATTGTACTTTTTGCTTTAGACAGAGGAATGTGGAAACAAATATTTATCTGTATGCAAAATGTTACAGATACGAGTATACAATAGGGCAAACAAAGGGGAAATCTCAAGCGAAATTACCTTGGGGATTTTTTTGTGTCCGTGTTCGGGTTTTAGGGTTCATTACACAATTTCCCTCGGCTTTGCAAAATATGGCCATATCCCTATGAAGAGATATTATTTGCTGCAATAAATGGTAAATTATCGTTTGCAATCTGTTTTATTTAAAGGATTAAAGAAAAATAAAGACAGGATCAGTAAAGTTTTAAGATTCTCAAGAATTTGTTAGCCAACTTCTTAGAAATAAAATGCACGACTGGATCGTACGAACTTGATATTGTAGCTACCAACTTTAATGTAGGTAGGTAAAGCCAATATGTAGGCAATATTACCTTGATTCTTAGTACCGGGTGTTTTTTTTAGACGTGTGGTTTTCAATCTGTCAATACTTTTTTTCGGAATTGGTTTGGTCTTTTGACAGCTGTCACTTGATTTATGCTCAGTTTGGTTTGCTTTTTCATAATGAATAGACTTACTCCTGAATTACTTTTTGCAAATCGTGGTATAAAATGTATACCATTATGTGAAATCGCTTGTCTACGCAGATAAGCCCGAGACGATTGACGCATTGGATTAGAATATTTGGCAAGTTATTGCTGACATACGGATCCAATTGCTGTAAAAGGTGGTCGAAAATTGGGCCTCTCGGCTGGAATTTATTCGAGCCAGCCGCGGCGACCACTTGCCCGAATTCATTTTTAAAATATAATGGTAAGCCCTTATCTTTATAGGAAAGCTAAATTCTTGGACATAACATTAAATTATATGCGTTTTATTTCTTCTTGAAAATACACGTCTAAAATAAAATTTTAATTTAAAAAAAAATCTGTGAATTATTTTTGAAAAATCGATTTTTCAAAAAAAAATATATATTTTTTTTAAATTTTTTTGAAAATTTTAGTATGAAATTTTTTAACACTTTTAGTGAGCATTTGATACAGAAAATTTTAATCGGTTCATACAATAGTAAAATATAATTAAAAAAGCGAAATTGATACTGGGCACTTTTGAGAGAAAAATTCTTCGGAGGATATTTGGTCCTATATGCGAAAAGGGCGAATGGAGGAGAAGATTTAATCGAGAATTGTACGAGCTGTACCAAGATGTGGATATATTCCAAAGAGCCAAAGCGCGTCAACAACACTGGCTCGGCCACGTCGAGCGAATGGACAACAACGCTCCAGCCAAGAAAATCTTCGAATCCCAGCCCGCAGGTTCGAGACGACCAGGAAGACCAAACCTCCGCTACAGAGACCAGGCGGTTACAGACGCAAGAGCGCTTGGTCTCGACGACTGGAGGGATCGTGCGAGGAAACGCAATCGAATGCAGACCGCAATATGTTAAGCCGCGACCATCCATGGATCGGGAGCCGGATACGTAAGTAAGTCATCCAATAGTGAGAAAGTCGAAAATATGAATGGTTCTATGGGAAGTACCGTTAATAAGTACACAAAAAAGTACTAATTTAAGACCACACACATTTCTTTATTAAAATTCTTGGTTTTCGAGAAATACATTGTTTCTTAACGGTTTTTTTATATTTGTATGGGAGGTATCATTCTTTTTTATTTTAGGAATATAGTTTTTTTAACTATTCAAGATTATGTCAAAAAACTACTAAATACGAAGTTTCGAAAAAAAACAATTGAGTTGTTTTCGAAATTTTAATTTTTCAAAAAGAGTTTTTGCTTCGTAATTTAAAAAAAAATGTTTTATGGTGTTTTCCATCATCATAATGTCAATTTGGATCAAAATCTCGTAATCGATTTGTGGCCACGCTAGCAAGTATGTCTGTTGGATATATTCACTGCCAGTTAAATTGCTATTTCCCCTGAATTTACCTAGGTACTTGATAATAAAGTTTTATTTTTGTATTGTGTTTAAACTCATAATATTGTTTCCACAATTTCGATTTAAAAACAAAATTAAACTTATACTTCTCTACTCGCTCCTTTACTGTCTGAGGAAATTCCATGCAAGTGTCGTTGCTTTGCATGCATTTGAATCAAAATTACAATAGTTGGTGCTAGCGGGAAGGAGATCACCGAGTTTATTTTCGTAGGATTTGCGTGTGTGTATAAATACTCTACTAATCATACATATTATTCTTGTTTTTGTGAACTGTGTGGATTAAAGTCAATCGCCAATGAACACAAAATCCTGTAGAACGTTTTAATCGCCATCGGCATTGTCAATTCATAAAAAAATGTCTACTTTCGTTTGCAAACTCTCCTCCTAGTAATATCCTAAATATATCTGACAATATTGAAAAATAAATTGTTATATATTTTAAAACTATAACTTTGGCAACCATGGTTGTCCAATATACAATTGCCCTTGACATTAAAGCTTTCTCGAAATTATGTTGTTTTATTTTGTTCACCATACCTACACGGGATAGAACCAAATTTTTATTTCATTCAATTAAGAAATTTTATTTTTTGATTTACTCATCCAAAAGATATACCTACAGAGATATTGTTTCATTTAATCTACAAACATGCACATATGGGTAATTGAGTGATAATAGATTTCATTTAAAAACGAGTACCTACTAACCAACGAAATTGCTATTAAAGTGAAGAAAGAAGATTAGGAAGCATGCAGATGATAATATGCAACAAATGTTATTGACATTAGTTGACAGAAAATAAATATAAAATTAATATTGAGCTGAATTAGCGGGAGTAAATGTGTTTTATAGGCAAGTATGTATATTTAAAATAGAATCATTTAGTTAAGACCCCTGGATCGTTTTGAATTATAGTTGCAACATGATCTAGTTGATACGCAGCAGTCTGTGTTAGAAGAAAGTTTACGCGTTTTTTTTTCTTTAGTAAAAAGGATATCCATGTCTTTCGTTTGCAATGCACCAAAAACTCATGGGTTGAAGCTTCGCTCTTACATAGGAAGCGTCTACAATCCGGATTGAAACACGTCCTCAACCTACAAGCCTCTTCCACTAAGCTCGGTCCTTTGCTAACTGCGTCCAGTTGCGAACTCCAGGTTCTTGACTCGAAGCATGTCCATTACATGTCCTAGCCCCTAAGTCGATAAGTTCAAGTCGTAGTAGTTCGTCGTTGAATCTTTTCCCCCAGAACCCGTCAACAGTCAAATCATATCGAATCGTATCGTAGATCTTTTGACGAATTTTTCTCTCAAAGCGCATTGGACACTATGTTTTCATCGACCAACTATTCGGATATCCGAACCATAGTTAAATTAAGTGAAATACTCCTATGACGCACTCTACCTCGATGTACAGTTGAACTAGGGTTTAATTGAATTGATAAAATGAAGCATTAGCAGTCTTTTATTGTGATATTTATCAACCGCAAGTTTATCCGTCGTAGCATTTTACATACAATTCGCTACGGTCGATAAAATGGTAAAGTAGAAGTGGATCGGTGGATCGCTGGTTGACGTTTATTCGAGTCTCGAATTTGATTTTGTTAGTTTTGTTGGTACGATTGATAATTGCATTGAATCTCGATGGATGTGTTCAAGGAGTGTTATAATTATTAATTTCATTCGTAAGACAAATCGATCTTTTTTATTCTTTTTTTTTTATAGTTGGCCAGTTTATATTTCTAAAATCTTAGATAACTCCATTTTTTAACAAATTATAAGCTGTTCTTCTGAAAAGTTTCTGACTTTTACTTTCAAAAACTGTATTCTTTGCTCAATTATTTTCTGGAGTACGTCTAAAATTCCACCTATATCTGTAATTTTGCATACTCCTAATGTCAATTAATCAATTTTAACAAATTTCGATTTCCATTTTGGAAAAAAAAATCAATATCTATTGAATGAATTCCGTTTTACTTTTATTTTTGACTAACTTAAGACCAATATTCGTTTTGTGTTCAATTTTTATTGATAGTTATAAATAAATGGAGTATGGTGAAACAAAATCATCTTTTTATTTATATCTACAAAAAATCAATTTGAGAAGAAAACCGGCACTGGGTGGAACTGCACTATAGAGGAACTGCTCGACACTGCGCCGCAAAATATTTATTCGTATGAAATTCTATGAGTTATAAGGCTTAGGCGCGCACATATGCAACTTTCAGTTTTGCAACTGTTTGGTTGCTAAAGTGAATATCATGGACTTATATGAGAGTGAGCGCACATGCAAAAACTATTCAGTACGCGATTCGAGCAACTTAAAAGTTTGTGTTTTGGCACAAATCGAACGATCGCCCCAAATAACTTCTTCAGTTTGTATCACACCGAACTATAATGTAACACGGGCACATTAAAGCAAAATATTGTATGTGTGTTGGTTTATCTCGTTGATTGATTTTAAGTTGCTTATGTGCGCGGTCATCGTTCAACTAGTGATTAAACTATTTCGTTTCGGAAAAATTGCATGTGCGCGCCTAGCCTAAACGCACTAAGTGGCAACTGATTTTCACAAAATGTGCTTTTTGTTCACGTTGGCCATGGACAGTATTCGCTTCACTACATGGACATGGACTGGCCGTACATTTTTTTGATCCCATTGTTTGTTTTTCTGGACATGTGCATGCATGTAAATGGAAAACCAAATGTTAACTATTTATTCCTTACTCCGCGTATGTTAAGTGTAGTCTGATAAGTTTGTAAATTGACTTGAAAAATAAAATTCTAGCTATCGATCAACTCAGAAAATAAATAAAAGCATGAAATATAAAGGGGAAAAGTAAGGGGAGTGAACAATTTAAACGTTGTAGTGTGCGTTCAAAACCAAGAAACATAAAGGAAACAAACAAATCTCCGGCAATTTTGTTTCCTCGTGTGAAAGGCATAGACGATTTTTAAAGCAATACAAAAAAATCCTTGTGTAAAAAAGTATTTGACCATAGTCTTTGAACAAACCCATTCACTTATCATTTCCTTTCTATTGGTGCAAAATGAATGTTCGAATTTAAAATTGCAAATGCATAAAAAATGAAAACAAGAAATAGGTTTGTAACATAAATTAAATATTGGTATGTTTTTCTACTTTCAATTTTATATGAATAAAAGCTAATTTTCTTAATTTTACTTTGCAAAAGACTGTTTCATTATTTGTGACTGCTGAGCAGGGGTACCATTTTTACGAAAATAAAAAGGCTACGGTCCATTCTAAGGCGTTTTTTTGGGAATTACTTACTGTACAATGGATAGATTCCCAATAAAACACACCTATTATTGCGACCGCCTACGATTATCGTCAAATTCTACTTAATGAACTACCCACGCAGACCATTCTCTTAATTGTAAGCACAATGGAAAACATTTTAATGATTTTCCAATGTGTCTGGAAGTCCAAAATTAAAAATAGAATTAAATTCACTACACAGTAAGGTAAATAGCTAAATATTTAGGTTTGTTTTTCCTTATTGTTTACGTGACGATAGTGATTGAATGATCTGTTAGATCTCTGAAGAATTTAAATTATATGCTAACTAGAGCTTGCGGCATACGGTACCCAAAATAAAGATGCACAAATTGAGTTCGTCAAAAGAATTCAAGGTCTTACTTTTGTATTGTTTATATAGCTTTATGTAATTTTTTTACTGATTTAAAATTCTATTTTATTTCAACAATGAAGTCGAATGGATATCTCAGCAAAAACATAAATACCAAAAAAAAATACAAATATGACGATTGAAAATGTTTAAACTCAAAGGAACTTTGGTATACTTAAGTTAAATACTTTTAACTTGGACAACAATTTCGAAATGTTTAGAGCTTGTTTCTGAAGTTAACTTATTTTTTCTTACTTCTCACAATCGTATAGAGATAGTTTTCAATCTATTTGATATGACAAGCAAGTGGACAAAAAATCGTTCGCCTTTAAGTCTTATGTGCATAACATTTTTTTCCACGTGGGTAGGTGTAAAACCTTCAAAAGACTCTATCAGGATCGAAGTGAGATTCTTACTGCACTTAAAACACCTCCTTCCAATTGCAAATAAATTGAAACTTATCTAGCAATTTATTTTAAACGGATTTAGAGCCGATTTTTCAATCTCCAGATAAACATCCAGTTAGTTGTCATATAAATAAACTTGCTTAACTGTTAAACAACCGAATAGCAACATCGAATTTTTCAATCAAGAAAAAACAATCTATAGAATAATTTAATTTGAACGTCACTTTTATTTCGAGTATCGAACTTTTCATAGAAATTTATTTTTGTTTGACGTTTATTTCAAAGCAATCATTTTTCAAAGTGTTTTTGACATCGAAAATAGCTATTTATTTTATTCCTCAGATAACTCCTTATTCCGTTCTAAAATGAGCAGATAACTTTATTCCTAGATTAAGTTGTATCTGAATTTTTAAAAACTGATTACTGCTCTATCTGGAGAATATGTACTAACTGACTGCTTACCTTACTATTGAAAAATTGGCCCTTAATTAACGTGTTGCAGGTAACTAACCGATGATAGTTCCTGCTTATACCGCGATTTTAAAGCGAATTCTTGGTTAGTGCACCAGATCGGAAGGCTTAGTTCATCGCAGGCGGCCGGCGTACTAAATTCGACTCATCGATAAATTCGATTATAGTACTATTAATTACAGTGTTGTAATAGCCGTTTTCTATGATTTCATCGCGAACCGTGGGAATCCTGGGATCGCTGTGGAGATCTTCGTTTCTAATGTACCAAGGTGAGTTTACAAACAATGTTAGCATTTTATTTTCAAATGTTTGTAAAGTATTTAAACTAGAATCTCGCATACAACCCCAGAGTTGTATACCGTAAGTCCAGACAGGCTTAAGCACTTGCCTGTACAAAATTAGCTTCTTTTCGATACTGAGCTTACAGGGTTTCCCGGGCAACCAGTACATATCTCTGAGTTTATTGTTTAAATCTTCGCATTTCTTTTTAATTTCGCGTTTAGAGTCATTCCGAGATCATTTGCTTCAGTAGCAAACGGAACTTATTAACAAATACCGGTAATCTATTAATTTTTTTATAGGCAAAATCTACATGGACGGATTTTACTTCGTTGAGCGATATCCGCAATGTTTTTTGTCCAATCATTGACATTATTCAGAGCTTTTTTGTAATGTTGTCGTAGAATCATTTATCGTTTGGCCCACTGCTAGTATTGCAGTGTCGTCAGCAAACGTTCTGTTTGAGGTATATCACGTGTAAATAATAAGTACAATATTGGACCTAGAACACTTCATTGTGGTACACCAGCCGCTACTTCTTTGAGATCAGAGTAATCGTTTCCATGTCTTACTCTAAAAATTCTATTCTCTAGATATGCTTTTAGAAGCGTATAAAGTGCTTTAGGCAGACTTTGTTTTAATTTAAAATTAAGGACTTCGTGCCACACATTAGCAGAAGCTTGCAACACGTCTAGGAAGATCGCCGAACAAATTTTCTTTCATATGCACTTGGTCAATTGTCGAATGCTTGCTTCTAAATCCGAACTGATGTTCAGGTATAAGGCGCTTTTCTTCTATTATTGGCTGCAGGCGAAACAGTAATATTCTTTCAAAGTCTTTAGATATTACGGGCAGAAGCGAAATGGGTCTATAAGATTTCTTGTCATGTGATGGTTATCCTGGTTTGAGAACCATAATAGCTTCCGCAACCTTCCATTGGCTCGGAACGTACTCTAGCCTTAAAGTGGCATTTACTATATAAAGAAGATTAATTAACCCTTTGCGCGGAAGTATTTTGAGAACTTCGGCCGTAATTATATCCCGGATCTTTCTAATACTTAAGCATTCTTCTTTCTCTACTTAATTCGGCAAGGGTAACATTTCTTGTTATGTAATTTTTGTTTGAGTTGGAACATATATTTATCAAGAGGTTTCAAATGTGTTCTCCAGGTAATCCGTGAAAACGTTTGCTTTCTCTTTGTCGCTTTTTGCCCATTCGTTTTGATCATTCTTAATAGGAGGTGCTGGGAGCTTTGGTTTCTTCGTTAATTTAATAGCTTTCCAGAGTGAGTAGTTGGATTCTTTTCTTGCTGTCAAGCTTTCAAGATAATTTCCAACTTCAGAATTTTTAATTCTGCTATAGTCTTTTTTAGTAAATTACACAAGCGGTTTAAATTTACCTTGTGTTGAGTAGCTCGAGTTTGCTGCCATTGCTTCTTTTATTTCCTGCGGATATTTAAGGTTTCAGAAGCGGGGCATTTCTCTTTGGTACGGAGTATTATTTCATGCGGCTAGTTGTACGATAGCAACGAATTATCTACTGCGCCTTCAAGTTCGAGAGGCGTTTGTGGTGCTATGTACCCTTAATTCAACATTATCCTATCTACATATATCGTTCTTAAAACCTTCCCAGTTGGTTTTCTCATTGGTTAGCCTTGGTGGTTGTTCATTTTTAAGAAGGTTTATGGGTATGTTATAATAATAATAATGTAATTTCAAAAACTGTTAACATTTCAAACTTAACATCAACTTAAAGCCCAAATGTAAAACTTTCACTCTTTGCCAGATTTGCTATCGCTTAAGATCTATTACTGTAAATCAATCTTCAAGCACGTGCTCGCTTTAAACGTGTTCAAATATCGCATTCATAAACTAAATTCCAACAAAAGCACGAAATTATTTCTGATAAGCTATGTAATGTAAACTCAAATAATTCTATACCCCACATAACACCTTAACTTTTGATTAAGTTTCTTCACCAAATAAGATACATACACTTCAAAGATCTTCTTTATATCTGTATTTATATATGTATGACACATTGTTTGTTTCTTTAATTTAAACTCTATTAAATTAAACTACATTAATGAAGAAATGTGACCCCAGTTTAAGCTGATGACTTTGAAAACCAATTAAATTCTATCAGACAATTGCGCGCCAAACTATTTATAAAAACAGCGGTATGCTAAAAGTGATTAGTGAATGTTTAATCAAATGTGTAAGTACCTACGTACCTATAGCGTACGTATGGAGGAACGATTCTTGAAAATTTTTCCATAAAAACAAGCTAAACAACCGTTCTCGTCTGTATTTTGACAAGGTACATGCCTCTCAACCAAAAAAATAGTGTGTTATATAATGCCACACATTAATTACTAGAAATTGATAACTTAATTATTCTTCGTTTGTAATATGCGGTAATATCGTTGTTTAAGTTTATTGGGGAGCATAGTTAGACAAATTCCCTAACTAGCTATGTACTCGTATGTACATCAAACTCATAGCTGTCTATGGTCAAATTTTCGTTTCCGTTTCAATACTCACAAAACCACCATTGACATTAAACTGTATTTCTACGATTAGCTTAACAGTCCAATCTTTAACAGTGTTGACAAATTACTATTCCTGCGGCAGTACCGTAAGCAATTCCCAAAAAAAAACGCATCGACCGTAGCGTGGTTTTAGTTTTGTAAAAATGGTAACCCTGCACAACTGTCACAAGCAATGAAAGAGTTTTGTGTAAAGTAAAATTAAGAAAATATACAAATTATGACCGATAACTAACTTTAATTCATATAAAATCGAAAGTAGAAAAACGTACTAATATTAATTTAAATTTTAAAATCGTTTCATTTTTGGCTTTTTTCTTCATTTATAATTTTAAATTCGAACATTCATTTTGAATCAATAGAAACCATAAATGATAAGTGAATGGGTTTGTCCGTAGACTATGATCGAAGTGCCCTTTTACACACAGCAAGTTTTTAATTGTTTTTAAAATCTCCTGTACCATTCACACGAGGAAACAAAATTGATGGAGATTTTTTTGTTTCCTTTAAATGTTTCCTGGTTTGACCGCAGTTTAAATTGTTAACTACCGTTACATTTCCCCTTTATATTTTATGCTTTTACTTATTTTCTAAGTAGATATGTATGTAGATTGGTGTATTCTTCAAGTAAATTTACAAATTTTATTTGCATAGTATGTTTTGGCCTTAAATTCGATATTCACTCACCTTAAGCGGATTAAGGAACAAACAGTTAACATTGCATTTTTATGCACATTAAAAAAAAAAACAATGGGGGTACAAAAATGTATGCCCAGTCCATGTAGTGAAGAGACGTTCATGGCCAACGGAGGGGAGATGGTTAAATCACCTTTAGGAGAGGAAACACAAAAAAAGAAACAGTGAACAAAAAGCAGACTTTGACCCTTTATAGTTTTGGAAACACTCTGCTATTACACGATGGAGTAGCAAAACAGGATTAGCTCAATATAGGTTGAGTTTTTTTCCAGAATGGAAGTCGAAATCTGTTAAAATTGATCAATCGACGTTCTTTGGCAATATAAGTGGAATTTTATACGTGCTCCAGAAAATAATTGAGCAGAGTGCACTATATACTTTTTAATATAGTAAAAGTAAGAAACTTTTCAGTGAAACAGCTTTTATATTTACTAAAAAATAGAGTTATCTGAGAAAAAAAAAATTAAGATCGATTTGTCTGTCTAATGGATGGAAATTAATAGTTATAACCACTCCATGAACACATCCATCTTTGTTCAATCCAAGTAAGACTCGAAAAAACGTCAACTCGTCACCCATCCATCCACAGTAAGATTCAACTTTAGCTTTTTATCGACCGTGGAACTAGCTTCTAGAGATGTTGTATGTAAAATGCTATTATGGATAGATTTCTCCATAAAACACGCCTAATAGCTATCAGAGCAGCATCGCCTTGTCTAAAATCGTTTATTTTTACAAAAATGTTTCCCTTGCTCTTTATTATAGCTCTTGACTATTTAGCCTATACGCTTTACTAAAGAACAAAACTAGAAAAATGCAAAATGACAAAACAGTATTATAGCAGTATTAAATAAATAAGTACAGAGCTTATAGCTTGGAAATATTGAAAAAAGTATATTCCTGAAGTCCGCCCTAAATATTCGTAATACTTGGATTTTCTAGAGTCCCACTCAATACATTAATATTTCCAATTTAATTTGGCATTTACATAATACATCAATTTTTGAAGATCATCGTCATATCCGTATCCACGCCCCCTAATTAAGAATCAGGCGTCGAAATGTGAAATGTGAAGATAGATTTTTTTAATAAATTCTGCTTGGTTTAAAGTGACCGCCTACAACTTTTCATTGTTTATATAGATAAAAGACTTCGGAACGATCTAAGATTTCTTATAAATTTAAATAAAATTATATTCCTCATGTATTGTGACAGGGTGTCCTCTAATTCGTGTAGAATATTTTTAGCAATATTTACAGGAATATTTTTTTTTAAGAAAAAAAAAATTTATAGCAGACAAATTCTACCCCCATAAAATAGAAAAAAATATTTAATTTCAACTAAAATCATACAATGAATTCTTCTTCCTAATTGTTAATTTTTTTTTAAAATCAAGTTGTTTAATTATATTTTTAGAAAATATATTTCAAAGTAAATTTTCTTACCAATTTGGCCAAGCCCTTCTTAAATGATGCACTGCATGCGGCTTTTGATTTTTATATATCCAGCTCGTCTCTATCCAGAAAAACTTTAGATATAAATCTAAATGTGTCCAAAGACTGTTCACAATTCTGAAATTGTTCACGATTTCGATTGTAAAGTCTTAGAATACAAAATAGAAAACCTACAATAACCGTTTTCACTAGTGCCATATAATTAAGGTTGCATTTAAAAGACCTTCGGTCTTACAGTCATATAGTTAAAAATTATTGTTAATTACTATTATTCCCAGCAGTATTTGTTTTAAATTGTCTCCGATTTATTTTGAGCATTAAAAGAAGGGCCTCAACTTAACTGAAAAATGGTATACCTACATCTTTCAGTTTGACCTCATAAAATTCAATCCGAATATATCTACTCTTAAATTGAAAATGATATCCATGCTCAATGTTTAAATTTGTCTGAATAAGTTTTAAAGAATATTTCTTTCCTAATTTCAGTCAAGAGAAACAAGACCTCTAATAATCACAAACATACGTAAGTATATGAAAGATATTAATACCAAGATGGAAAACTTTCCTACGTTTAACACTCCAAAAACCCATTTGTTTATATTATTGTATTTATAAATATAACTTTCTATCCATGAATGGACGTGAAATCCAACTGCAAATGTGGTGTACACACAGATGCAAAAATATCAGTTTTATAACGGTAGCTTGTAAGCAAACCAAAATAGCTTTCGAAATTTCCCCTCCTGGTATAACCCATCTATGGTCAGAACAAGCACAGACCGAAATCTATGAGTCCAAAAAAAAATCAGCGAAAAAAATGGAAAACTGAGCGTAATTTGTCGTCAAGTTACAGTTCAGTTTTTAAGTGAATTTAAAAATTGAGAGCTCTACTAATCTGCTCAGAACTTACTCTAAAAAAATAAAACGAATGCTGACTCAGCAAATTATTGACAGGATCTTCATCTGTCAAAATGTCATTTTGGCATTTAATTTGTCAAATTATTTACCCGAAAACATCTTCCTCATAATCGGTGGATATAGAGAAATGGCAATTTTGAACAGTTTAAGAATTGTTTGATATTGAAAGTACCTGAAGTATGCCCACAGTACACATAATAAGGTAATATATTGCGCATGTTCACAAAATCCGGTTGTCATAATTCAAAAATTTGGTTGTCATATTTGGCAAAATATATCTGAGATTTGGCATTTTCACATACAAATAGGGATGTGCAATATTTCAGTAAGAGATAACAGTAGTTCAAAAATAACTGTTATTAAAATAACATTTGAAATTTCTAAATTTATATTTTGATTAAACCAAACAGCGGAATATAGATGAAAAAGTGATGGATAATTAATTTTAAAATGGTAGTAGAAAACAGTTTATTAAAATTGTTATTTCACTAACAATTTTTGTTCCATAATTGTTATGTCAGTAACAGGAATATATAACTGTTATTTAAAAGTAGCAGTCACAGATATTGCAACTAGCAGTTTGGCCCATGCCTAAGCATATGAGCATGCCAAATGTGACACGAGTGTCTCTGAGTTTTGCCACATGCGCGAATTTGAACGAAAATGAAAACCCGAATATATTACCTTTATTATGTTTACTGTGAAGTATGCCCACTAGTCTAGTATTATTGTTTTAATAACAAAACTGTTAAAGTAGACACTTCCTAAAAAAACTCTTCTGTAGTAGGTGTCCCAAAATCGTCAGACCGTTTTTCTGTTTAATTTTTTTTTATTTAAAAAAATGGTAATGTAAACACCCATTCTGTAATTCACATTGAATTTGCTTATCTATCAAAAGTCTATTAATTATAATAAGCATTTAAGTAAAACCTCTTGACTCTTTTTATATTGCATCATTTTTAACCAACTATCTACGTAAGCTTAAGCTATATGAATTAGTCTTTTAGTTCTTATTTACCCACAGATATTAAATAGGGGTTTCCCAGTAGATGCCGGTTTAGCGGTAGTTTAGTTAAGTGTTAAAAAATCTGATTTGGCAATTACGGGAAAACCTGTTAAGCTCCAACTAAGTCAACTACTTCGAACATATGTTCATTGATACTT
The DNA here is from genome assembly GCA_910595825.1 of Philhelius pedissequus. NCBI lineage: Eukaryota > Metazoa > Arthropoda > Insecta > Diptera > Syrphidae > Philhelius > Philhelius pedissequus. Next base: position 241,497,861 of record OU343161.1, on the reverse strand, counting down.
CGAGTACCTACCTGTGGTGATTAATTAAAAAAAAAATTGTCTGGCACGAGTTGAATTATGTATTTAGGTCAGAATGTTTCTAATAATTTTCATTGCACAATAACAAATTTATAGTGCGATTTAAATATTGAAAAACGAACAACTATAAACTTTCCTGATAAATTGTACGTCCGGACGTTAGGATCAATAGCTATTAGAATTAAAATTTAAATTTCATATCAACTCGTCCATATACAGTAACTGAGTAACATTAGATTACCATCTGTCATACAGATTGATTGAATGGAGAAAATAATTAAAAATCGTAGCATATTGTTGATTATTGTGGCTGCGAAATTGTTTTTTTTTTGTTTGTGTTTAATTATACTTTCGATTGGAAAATCTGTGTTTTCGTTTGGAAGCTTTACGAACAATTAATTATAATTTCATGACAATTATTAAATTTTACGAAGACATCTCTAGTAATAACTGACATTGAAATAGAAAATTATTATATGAGGTTTGATATAAACATCAGATATCATGCAATTTAAATGTTTAGAATCAAATACATGAAAGGTTCATGTACTCGTAAGAGATTTTAATAGGTTGTATTTTTGTTCTTACAACTGAGAGCACAGCTAACTTGGGTTTTAAAAAAACTACGTAGGTAATACCGGTCTTTTATCGCCAATAATTATTTCGGACATTATGTCAGGCATTATGCTAGTTCAGAAAAATGAGATATCTCAGAGACAAAGCCAACATGATCACACAAAAAAACACCAATGTTAAAACAGAAGTGATAGGCTGAAAAAAAGTTCTTTTTTTCTGCTGAAAATCTCGAATCTCGTTACGTTCGAAAATGTATGATTGATAATATGAAATAGTGGGTATATGCCACGTCCCTGACTGGACAATATACGTCCTGGGTTTATTTCTTTGTATTTACCATAACAAGAAATTCCACCATTTTACGATAAACGGAAATGCTCCATATAATGTTAAAATGGGCGGATACCACGCCCTAAAGAATTAAACATTTAAAATTTGCGAAACTTTTGCTGTGCAAAAATGCAATATTCTATTTATTATGTGCGGAAGTGCTGCAAATTTGATGAAATCTGTATTTCAGAAACTACTAAATCCCATGGGGGTTATCGTGAATAAAAATTTCCCTGAAAATGTTTACCTTCTTTGAAAGTATGGAACCCGAATTTCGCTGTCATTTCATACTTTACTCATATTTTGTTCGATGGAAATGTATTCCAGTTCCAGGGTTTAACGATCAAAAACAAAATTTATGGGTGAATTAAATATTTCGAGGCCCGAGAGAAACGAAATTTCCTGGAAGAATCCCGATAGTGCTCGTTGAGTTGGTTAACATTTCGTTAGGCACCTGTGCTTGGTTCATCTTTTAGAAGAGACTGCGAAATTGAAGTTTCTGACTGTATTGTTATTGAAGTTAGAGGAGGTGCGAAAATCGCGTGAGACCGATCCTGAAAAGGGTGTAGTAGCGGAGCTGGCCGTGCCTTAGGATTGCTTAGAAATTTTTTTCAATTTTGCTGTCAAATTCTGATGAAAAAAGGGAACTGAAAAATTTGGCATAATTTATAAAATAAGTTGATAATTGGCACTCTATCGCGAGATGCTATAACTTCAAATATTTTTGAACACTAATTTGCCAGTAATTTCAGTGAAACCTGAATTTCAGCCGTCCAAAGCCCAACTACTGTTAAAAAGTGCAAGTCTTACAAATATTTGAACATTTTCAATAGTTTCGGAAAGGATATTTTCCTTGAGATCTTCCAGAGTCTGGAATCCTTATATTTCAGTTATTTTAAGGTTGAAGTAGGTATATGTGATAACAGTCAAATATAAATGTTCACGCTTCACCCAACGTTGAACACCGAAATCGGTGAGTTCAAATTGCTGAACCACGGATTAAATATTTGAACCACGTTTCTACAGCTAGCCCTAAAATGATTATAGATGCTCGCCCCCAAGAGTCTGGAAAAACTTATAACAGAAGAGGAAGGTCGAGCATATCAGTATACCATGAATCAAAGAAAATAAGATTACGACACTGATTTTTTTGTCTTATTTTATTGACGTCACAAGGGACAAAAATACATTAATCCACATCGGACAAACAAGAAAAAATTTCCAGATTTTTGGTCTCTGGTGACGTCAATAAAATAAGACAAAAAAGAAGTGTCGTAATCTTGTTTTATTTGATTCATATCAGTATACTGTGGCTGAAGATGTCGCTGATGAGATGTCGCCAAAGTGTCAAATAATAGATGATCAGACGGGGTGACGAACCACTCAAAAATGATAGAATTGACGTAACTTATTCGTCGCAAAATAATGAATTCGATCTGTAGGACAAGCTTATAGTCTCAACAGGAGAGAGCAACCGCGGGAAAAGATAGACACTTTGAAAGAATTTCGCCTTTCTGTCTCTCATCGACAATTTGACCGTTATAGAGAGCACATACTCTGGGAAGATCTCAAAGAGAATATCCTTTCCGAATCAATTTAATGGATTAAAAAAAAACACAAAGGATCCTCAACAATGACATCTTACACTTGAACTACATTATCTTCTAACAAATACAGAAAATTAAACAAAGTAAGAATTAAAAAAAAATTAAATTAACTCGTTTCATTATATAGAAAACCCCTGTTATAAATTTGAATACACTCCAATAACTTAAAAGCACTAAATTTAGCTCTTTGTTAGAACAATTGATTGTACGAAAAAAAAGCTTGCTTCTCCACAATATTGTCTAAGCAACAATTTCAATTTTAACTAAAATTCTATAATTCGAAAAAAAATTACAACAAACCAATCAAATTTGTCCCTCGTTACAAAATTTCAAATAAACTTTCAAAAATAATGCATTAAATAAAAAGCTTAAACAAAGTTCTACAAAAACCTTAACAGCGACTTTTCTTTCATCTCATTTTACACTAAGACAAACTTTCTGAATAAGCTTTCAAAGCTGTAAATTATTGCAAGCTTTTTCTGCATAAAAGTTTTTTTTTTTACAAACTTTATAGAAGCTTTACCAAATTCATTTGACATAATACCATAACAATAGATAACCACAAAAAATGTTGATATACGAGTATTTAGAAATGTACTTAAATCTAAAAGATTACAAAATTTTCCCACAAAACTCACCAAATCTGATGCAATTCAAAACAAACAAATCAATTTGCTACGGATTAAACCGTCATCAAAACAAACAGTTTAGTCCAAAGAGAATGAAAGTGGTTTTGTGTCGGAAATAAAATCACTTCCTACCTCTTGTCAGACCAAACTATACATAGAAAGAACTATGAAGTATGGACCAACCGCACAAGCGCATCCTTAAATATTTACAAATCAATCTGTTCCGGGATATGAGTGAGTTAGCGCATATCCTACCCTTTAAAAAATTGTATCAGTAAATCACTAAACTCAAGGGTTCTTATTTGATCTGGTTTAGCTTTCTTTTGTTGTATTGTTATTGGTGGTGTGGTGGTTGTTTTGAAAAACTCACCTCTGCTGCGATATTGGATTTGTGTTGTACTGCCCGAGGCTGTGGGATGGAAAATCTCTATAGAAGCATACGTTTGGTCACGTGTTGAATGACGTTTTCAATTGCGGGTTGTGGCCAATGTCATTTGCACAAAAACGAATTCAAAAATTCAAATGGTTAACGACACAGAAAGAGCCCAACCTAATAACTATCCGAGACGAGTGCGAAGGGTGTTTTGTACTTCTGAATTCTTATACGAGTAAATGTACTCGTAGTTTGAGGACGACGAAAAGGACGTCTCCGTTTATAGAAGGAAATCACAGGCAATTATCACCAGTTAAATAACTGGCGTGGAAAATTATATGTTAATAAATTGGCCGGAAGATGTTAGGTTGTATTTTGCCATTTCAGATATGGATCTGATAGATATCTACCGTTGCGTCGCGTCACTGTGCAAAACACTATAAAAGGGGTAGAACAATATTAGTGACTTTGAAATTGAATTTTCTATAGTTCATCGGATAACAAATTGATAGTTATTTGCTGTGCATGAATATATGTGCATACAAGATAAATGTGTATTTAAACATGGGTTTGTTGTTTTTCTCGTGGGATTTATTTATTTCAATTGAAGACGAGGGGACACTCAGACGTCGGACCTTGGAACAGAACGATATTCTTTCACTTTTGCAACCAGATCAATCTACTATAATAAAATCCTTTAAAAAAAGGATATAAATATTGTAAATAATATCTCTTGATCCCTAAAATACCACAAGCTAACTCCTGCTTTCTATGATTTGAATTCTTAATTTTTATAGAGTAAGGGCCAATTTTTCAATAGTCAGTTAGGCAGTCAGTTAGTACATATTTCCCAGATAGAGCAAAAATCTGTTTTTCAACAATCAGATACAACTTAATCTAGAAATAAAGTTATCTGCTCATTTTAAAACGGTATAAGGAGTTATCTGAGGAATAAAATAAATAGCTACTTTCGATGTCAAAATCACTTTGAAAAATTATTGCTTTGAAATAAACGTTAAACAAAAATTAATTTCTATGAAAAGTTCGATACTCGAAATAAAAGTGACGTTCAAATTAAATTTTTCTATAGATCGTTTTTTCTTGAATGAAAAATTCGATGTTGTTATCCGATTGTTTAACAGTGAAGTAAGTTCATTTCTCTGGCAACTAACTGCCTCTTTAACTGGAGATTGAAAAATCGACTCTAAATTAATTAAAGTAAGAAACTGTTCCTTTTAATTCGGTAGACTTAGAAAAATGTTCTCTTTTTTTCAATTGAATCTGCTATTTTTTATGAAAAGAAAAATTGGGATAATCCCATACAATCCATCACAAAAATAAAAAAGAAGCTTCTTAATAACCGACACAACAGCTTTTGGAGAACTCATTCAACAATGGATTCAAAATCGAATCGAAATAGATTTTTTCCAATCAAGCACTTGATTTTGAACGTTTTCGAAAATTTCGAAATCACTTCGAACTGTCAAAAAATAAGGTTCGTCCATTTGTAATTCTTTTTTAAAGTGAAATTACGACTGCAATAATTTAAGCTAAAGCAATGAAAATCACGCCTGGGTCGCCTGAATCTGATTGATCTTACGTTCAATCACCACACCGTAAGCAACAGATTCTTACTTCTGCTTATAGCTAAATTAATTGCTATAGGATTATTTATTTTTTATAGACATTTCTTTAGAAATTACAAAAAAAAAATTGGTATGCCAATTTTAAGTATTTTTCAATTTATTATTTATTAAAATTAACAAACATACCTCCAAAAAAATCGTTCCCGTTTTGGAAATATTGAATAGAAAGAAAATCCACAGAAATATTTTTAATTTAAAGTATTATTTAGAATTTCAAGGACATCCTCAATAAAAATTTCGATAAAAATAGGTAAAAACGTTAATGAGAGAGTAAACAATATAAACGTTCTATGGTAGGTACATTTAAGAACATTTTATGTTTTTTTTTAAATCAAAATTGTTAGCCAGTTTTGAGATGATTAAGCTTGTAACGGCGGTACCGTTATTTATGAGGCGATCAAAAATTTTAATTTCACTTCCAGGAAATCTGCGCGATTAGATCGTACGAACTTGCTCTTGTAGCTAACAACTTTTATGTGGCTAAACATTGAAGTTGTATATTATTAGTTCAAAGTGAATTAAGTCGTTGTCAAAATATTGAGTTTTCATTAAAACCTTTTTTAAAGTTTTAAGAAAACTCTTTCGCAAGAGAATTTAAAAAAATCAACCGAACCGTTTTCCAGAATAAAAATATTTGTTGACAAGAAAACACGATTTATCCACTAATTTTTTTACTTGCGATATATGTAGGTAGGTAAGGTTAGGGCAAGTTTTGCATTTGTAAAAAAAAACCGAACTCGAGATTTTAATCAAACTTGACATTACGATAATAGAGAAATACCAACAAAGCGGGTCCGGCAATTCCGTCTACCTGCATGTCTGTCGGTCTGTCTGTGCAACGCTCTACGACCTAAACGGCTAAAGCTTTTTTCTTCAAACATGGTACTTAAGAGTTTTAGGTAATTCTCTCAAATAGATTTTTGAATCGTTTTTTTTTTAGCGGCGAAAATAACGGTACTTGCCATACAATTTTTTCTACCATCTTAATTATCTCGAACTCGGTTCTAACGATTTTGGTTTAAAAAAAGTGTGTGCAGTACTTTAGATATAGTCTACATTTTTAATATTAATATTTTTTACTGATTTTGTTATTAACGGTGCCTGCCATACAACAATTTTTTTTTTATTTTGGACTTTCTAATAAACGGTTCGAAGGATTTCGATCAAATTTTTTATATAAATAATGTTGTATACCAAAATTTTCTAATTTTTGTTTGTTTTTAAAGTTTAGTATTACAAAAACGTAGATTTTTTTTTTTAATTTATGTTTATAAATTTATATTTATAGATATTTAGAATTGCTACACCAATTTAAGTTTTTGGAAAAAAATTTAAGAATTTTTTTATATAAAAATATATTCAGCCGTTTCTATTAAAAATCTTTTGCATAAGATGTGAACGAATAAGAGCAAGTACATTCGTGCATCTTATTATAAATATCGTTTTGATGTTTTTGAGATAAATAGGATTTTCTTGCCTAAAAAAAATTGTATAGGGAATTTTTTTGGCAAGTAGTTATTTTTGGTACTACCGAGAAAAACAATATGTACTAAGTTCGAAGAAAATCCACACAGGCTGTTGGCGCGGGAGGAACGCAGTCGGAATTATGGTGTCCAATTTTTCTTCGTCTTAGATATCATGGTTCCACCAAGTTTTATCAAAATCTCGAGTTCAATTTTGAATATGAATCTATAATATGCCACATAATACCTGAGTAACTTTTTTCGATTATATTTTTTGTTAAAAAGTGTCCCTGCATTTTGTGCAAGAAAGAAAGTTGTATATTCGTTAATGTCCTTATTTTGTATATTTTCAACTCTGCGGGGAATATAAAATGGAGAAATCTATATATGACCATTATAAACGAGAACCAGTCGAAAGTACGATAACTCAGGCAGTAAGAAATTCGTTGAGCGGTTAATTAGAAAGTCGAAAATAACTAAAAAACGGCTCTATGACAGGTACCTTGAATAACATTTTATTAAAAAAAAAAAAAAGAGTTTAAACCAAAATATTGACCAATCCAATAGTAGTGCACACATATTTTTTTTTATCAAAATCGTTAGAGACGTTTTTGAGAAAATTATGATTTACCACTTTTTCTGCAAACAATTGTATGGTATGTATACCGTTATTCTTGGAGTTAAACGAAGATTACAAAAAGAATCGAGCCAATCACCTAAGAAGCTTAAGTTCCAAGTTTGAAGAAAATCAATTTAGCTGCTTTGGCTGTAGATCAACAGACAATTATGTAGACGAAATTGCAGGGACTCACATTTTGATGTTTTTTTATCATCGTAATGTCAAGTTTGATTAAAATCTCGAGTTAGAGTTCTTTTCTAAATGCAAAACGAATTAGCCCTATAGTACTTATTTATATCGCAAGTAAGGAAAATACGGAATTTTTCAGAACAGTTACAAGCATTTAGGCGGGAGGGCCATTTTTTTAAAAACAAAATACACCTAAAATGAAATATTGATAATCGAAAAATGTTTCTCTGCCAGAGAGTTGCACCTACAAAGTTTATTTTGTTAACTATAGTAAAGCCTTATTACCCCAAGAAAATCTATATTTCATCGAAAAAGGATTTCACACTCTATACGGTTGATAGGTTGCAGGTCCGTCCATTTCACAGAATGTGTTCCAACAAAAATGCTCCACACGTCAATAATTAAGATGTTAAACATCAAACTTGCTATAGCCAGCTTTTCCCACGAGACCATAGAATTCTGAATCACTAATCAAATATTCATACAGATTAAAATTTAAAACCACAGGTTTATGAAGACATATACATACCACAATTTAATGCTCTAACTGTTTCCTGTTATCCTTAAGCTGTTTGGTATTAAGTCAATTGGAAATAAAAATATTATTTTTTCTCACATTCAATTCACCTTAAATACACATACTCACTCCTGGCTGGACCCGGAAGGATGTAGTTTATCCCTTTGAACATGTGAACATATTCCTACATATATCCGCGGAGTGTTAATTCACTTTCAACCCTCCTACCATCAAAATTGTAGACTTTAAAAAATACACCCATGCGAATTAACAATCCTGTTTACATTGCTTTGTAACAAGATTGCACTTAAGGATGTCAAATCAAAGTTCCGCCGAGCGTCACTATGATGCACTGTGCCCTTCCCCTTTTGATACTATCTCTGCTCCTTGTCAGGGTTGATTATTGTCATCACCGAAGGACGTTCACAAATCACAATGCAAATACTCTTTCGATAGAACATAAACTAAAAACATATTGAACGAACGTGGATTTTCTCGCCTCGAGCTATTCCAAGAAAGGATAGCTTGATGTTCAATGTGAACGAGCGGCGATCGGTCGCGTGTGCGGACCAAAAGAATAGAACGAATGCAAGGATATATCCGCTACGTTGTCGTCATACTGGTATATAACAATTACTGACGTAGCTAATTTCCATTTCGATGTTTTGCTTTGAAGGAAAATAATTAATTTATAGTTTTGTGCCGAGTTGACACCCTTGTAATTTTGTTATGGTTAAATGGTGGTGATTGACAAAAGGACCCTAGCCTACATTATAGTCTTGCTCGAATGTGACCGATGACAAAAGTTTGATCTGTTTGTGATGAATCAAATTAACCTATAAAATGGGTTGTTTTCCTGTTTCAGATCGCTGCATTACCCCATGGACAATTGTGTCATTTTAGTGGTGAAGTGAATTTCAGTGATGCGTATGTTTGGAGGTTTAATGAAGTGGAAAGGAATTTCGCTTGTAATTTATGTAACTATAATTGGATAAAGGTTTATTTATGAGATTTCAAAGATTAGTGTGGGAATTTAAAAAAGTTTATTTTGCTTCTTTGGTTTTATACCGGATTTGTTTGGAATTTAGAAACAAGAAGTTTTTTCCAACAATTTCAATCGGGACCAATAGTCAATCCCAACTCTTAATCTACTCTCTATAAGATGTATGGCTATTGGCGAGTCGGAACTACATAGTTTATAGCTGAAGCCATAGAGCCAAATCGCATTTTAACATAAAACTAACTGTTAATGTAATGAAAATAATATTGCCGAACATTCACGCGCTGCTTAATTTAGGTCGGTCAATTCAAATTCTTTATTCAAAAGTCCTATTAAATAGAATGAAAATAACTGAAGTAACGGGTATTTTTTTTTCTGACATGTGGTTTTCAAGAAGAAATAAAACGCATATAATTTAATGTTACGGCCAAGAATTTAGGTTAATTATAAAGATAAGGGTTTGCCATTATGTTTTAAAAATGACTTCGGGCAAGTGGCCGCCACGGCTGGCTCGAATAAATTCCAGGCGAAAGGCCCAATTTTCGACCACTTTTTGCAGCAATTGGGGCCCTATGTTAGCAATAACGCGCCGAATATTCTCTTCCAAAGCGTCAATCGTCTGGAGGTTATCTGCCTAGACAAGCGATTCACATAACCCCACAAAAAATAGTACAGCGGTGTTAAATCGCACGATCTTGGAGGCCACGCGACAGTCCCACGACGCGAGATAATACGCTCACCAAAAGTTTCCTCCAATAAATTGATTGTTTCGTTGGATGTATGGCATGTAGCGCCGTCTTGTCTAATTCAGGCACGAAAAAGTCATTAATCGTGGCTCAATAGTGTTCCCCATTGACAGATACAGCAAACCAAACATTTAATTTTTGAGGATGTAACGGCTGAACCAAATTTTCTTGTGAAAATCGGTCGCACGAACCGAACCATTATTTTGGTAATAAATTTGGACGATTTGCAAACATTGTTCAGGAGTATGTCTATTCATTATGAAATGGCAAATCAAACTGAGCATAAATCAAGTGACAGCTGTCAAAAAACCAATTCAGTAAAATGTATTGCCAGATTTAATAACGATGTCAATCAGATTAATGTCTCGCCCAACCTTCCAATTGTTCACTAAAGTGAGCAACATCTATCGCCCAGTCGACAGGTTTGTATAAATGTAGCTCACCGTCGATTTAATTTTGAATTGCGAAGTTTATATCAACCGACATTCGAAATGTCAGTTGGTTTCATTTAACTCACAAAACGTCCGTAAGCTTTTAACAAAGTAGAAGTTGCTTAAATTCGACTAAACATCATTCATAAATATTTAGAACACAATGATAATTATAAAAATTCTCGCGGATTGCAAATTTTCCTGGAAAGTTTGTTGGATTTTCAGTTCAGTGTCTTTCCCATACGAATCCATCAAACCCAAAATTGTGGAAAAAAATGATATTCAATTTTCGTTCAACTTACAAGTTGGTCAAGTCAACTTTTACCATTCAATCCGAATTAATAGGAAACGCTGTTTTAATATTGAGCCATCAGAACATGATGAACACAAAACAGTTGACTTCGACTATTAACACACTTCAGTTATAGGTCAATATTGGGCCCAATCGAAAATCTCCCAGGGAATATCGTTGCCGGCGGAATATTTTATTTCCTCGAAATTTTTCCTGCGCACGCGAATCTCCCACGAAATAAATTTCACTTGAACAAAAAATCGTATGAAATGACAGCAAAATTCCCTGGCAAAAATTATTCCCGATACCAATAAATTCCGAGGGAAACTTATTGAACATCATTCATATTCCCAAGATTCGAATTGGAGAAACATTTCCAGGGAAATTTTTATTCACGATAAAGCCCAATGTAAACCCATTATTTACCGAACTGGTTTTTTTCACGAGGAAACGTAACATTCCAAATATAAGAAATGGGGCGCCACTCCATATTACTGGCAAAGCTAAGTATCTTGGTATTACGATCTTAGATCGTAAACTAAACTGTAAATTGAGCATTAAAGAAAGAGAGCAAAAATCTTCAATAGCTATTTACTCATGTAGTAGGTTATTTGACAAAAGATGGAGTCCCAGCCCCAAAACCATTCATTGGATGCAAACCAGCCATGTTTGGTCTTGTGGCCAGCATTGAAAAAAACAACAGATCTTAAGACCATGGCAAAAATGCAGAAACTGGCGTACATCGGTACAAATAGCTCTATGGGCTAGGTTCAGGGATTTTTTTCAGTAAACCCCACATACCCAAACGAACTGGCCTTCACTGGGTCATTATTTGAACCGAGCCAAATCATTTCAAGGATACTTATGCCACTGGAGAAAGAAAATGTTAGAATTGACCAAACTTTGCTCAAGACCGCAAACGACAGATGGTCAGGAATCGACAGTTGTCGGATTTAGAGGAATCTTTGGCTGGATATATCTAAGAAAAAGCAGAATACTTATTAGGTTTAACCAGTCACACCTCAATGGTAACCCACATGATCAGAATGGGCATCAGCACATCTGACGTATGTAGAGGTTGTATGGACGAAAAGGCAGAGGAGGACCTTCCTTTGCGAATGCCCCCGCCTAAGCCGAACCAGGAAAGCAGTCCTCGGAAAATACTTTTTCGATGAACCTGGCGATCTCTCTACTAAGCCACTTAAACAACAGAGCTCACCATAAGCTTTGAAAATTGATTACGAGTATATATATAACTATATACCTTGTACTATTATATTTTTTACTTTTTCTTATTTTTACGATTTTATCTAAGGAAAAATCACTTGAATAAAAAACATCGCTAATTTTAAATTTCAAAAATTAAAACTGAGATTTTTTCAAATTCATTATGAATTACAATTCGAACTTTCTCTGTCGTCACCTGGAAAGAAAAATTTGTATTTCTGTTTCTAAACAACATATTTTTGAAACTTGCGGTATAAGAACATTGTACTAATGCTGTTTTGCCGCAGATGACATTTTCGGCAACGGCTACCAATCCATACCAGCATGCATACTGACTAAAATTATTCTCGTACCTACATACTATAGATAATATATACAAAATTAATGAAACGTAGCTTTTGCCCAGCCTGTAAATCACACAATAAAAAAATCCTCATATTATATTCTTTCAAAAAACAGGTGCACAACATGTCAAATATTGCACATGTTGGAACGGTAAATCAGCATAGAAGAGTGTCATATTAAAAGTCAGTCATTGGTCATTTTATGTGGGTATTGTACATATACATACCTAACCTACATACAATTGTACAAAATTCACAAAGCCACAATCCTATAAATTGTACGTATGAATTTGCTTTGTTCACGGCAAGTATTGGTCTCACGCAAAAAAAGTTTCAGAATTAAACATTTGACCTTTCATTATTATATTAACTAGGGGTGGCCGTTGCGCGATAGTTATATGTTCGCCTGTTAACCTCATGGTCACAGGTTCGATCCATGCCGTAGTCTATGTCCTCTTATTTTTCCATTAAAAACCAATTCTAAAAATAAATGTCATACAATGAGTTGCTGGTTTACTCATAACATGCTGTTTAGGCATAGAACTTACAACATGTGATTGAGTAAAACTAGTATACCGACAAAATATGACACAGAATAAAAAAATTAATGCGAATTATAAGGGACATAGATAAATAAGACATGGAAATTTCTCCGCATTAGTTCAGCCGCCATCCCTGGAGAAAATCTGAGACAACAACCACCTGCAGTCCTTCTTCCTTAACCTCACGCCCGCGCTGTGTTGAAACATTTAAAGGGTAGTATAATCCCTTGAGCGCGTGTAGATTATATAAAAAAAATTACTTACAACATGCCATCTATCCGTGAGAAGTCTCTGCCTGCAATACGGGAGCAAAATATACAACCGTTACGACCCAAAAAAACGCTGCTTGCAGTTAAGCGTTCTGGCATCCAGGAAGGCTTGTACTCTTAAATTTCTAACGCAATGGTAAATCTCCACCTTCCGAAAAAATGGCAAAGAAATTTCCCTAAGCCCGTATTACGAATTACGTTGCATTGCGATAACGTTTTACGATAGACTTTTTTTAAAACGATAATTGTTTTTATTTACGACTGTTTTTGGCTTTTACCATGTAAAAGAAGCTTACACGAATTCGTGTTCGAAAATTTACGATTTGCATGGAAAAGATATCCAAAAAAATTTTGATTGTTCTTTTACGATGAAATGATAAATTTTCCGACTTGTACGATGTTTTTCCGACGTTGCATAAATACTTTTCTTATTATAATTTTGGGGCGAGTCAAAATTAGTGAATATTACTTTAACGTTGCTGAATTACTTAGTAAAGGTTCGCTCCTATTAAAAAAAAATATTGCTGAATTGAAATATCGCCGTCAGCAAAGTGTCAGAATCCGTCGAATTTTAATTCTTATAACGTTACCATTTGGTCTTCGGAATTCTTCTAAGAGTGTTTGAATGGCATTAAATGACAGTTTTTCTTCTGCAAAGAAGAGAAATTTGGATTTTTCTGAATTTAAAATCACAGTCACCGGACTAAATGTCAAAATCTTATTCTTCATCTTCCTATAATTTTTGTGGGCCATGTTTACAAAATAAAATAATCACAAATGTACGCATGACATTTCCGCCTCACGCATTAAACTTCGGAATTGAAAATCTAAAGTTTAGTGTTCGATTGACATCCCGTATCAAAGAGTTATTCTGGATTTAACAATTGAAAAATAATTCCTGACTTTGAATATAAAATGCACGACTGGATCGCAAGTACTTGCTCATATGCTCGATCACATCGTATGCACAGGATTCATAGTAGTAACGGTTAATAATATTTTTAAAGTCGTTTCTTACAAATTTTTGTAAAGGGTTATCCAGTTTGCGGTTTCAAAAGTAAATGGCTGGAATTCGACATGTCAAACTAAGTTGTTAAACCAATTTTTTTTTTAGTTGAAAGTCTGACATTTACGAAAATGGATCGCTTAAGTATCGCACAACGCATAAAAATTGTTAAAACCTACTACAAAAATGGTAATTCTGCCACAGCCACATATCGTGCTTTAAGAGGAGATTATGGTTTACATAATCGTCCAACTACGCAAGCAATTGGCAAAATTGTGAAGAAATTTGAAGATACTGGATTGGTTACAGACATTTTGAGGCCTGTGCATCATCGTTTCGCCCGTACCACTGAAAATATCGCTGCTGTAAGTGAAAGTGTTGCCGAAGACCGGAATGTGTCGATTCCTCGTCGTTCTCAGGAATTAGGACTGTGTAACGGCACATTATGGCGTATTTTGCATTTGGATCTACACCTACATCCATATAAAGTCCAGCTCACACAACAACTGAAGCCAGCTGACCATTCACAACGTCGTAGATACGTCGAATGGGTGCTTGCACAACAGGCGGTGGACGGCGATTTTTCGAACAAAATTTTCTTCAGCGACGAAGTACATTTCTAACCCGGTGGGTATGTTAATAAACAAAATTGTCGTCGTATTTGGGGATCTGAGAATCATCAAGTAATTAAAGAGAGGCCATGACATCCACAAAAAGTCACTGTTTGGGGCGCTCTTTGATCCGGAGGTGTGATTGGACCTTACTTCTTCGAAAAGAACGATGGAAAGACTGTCACCGTCAATTCGGAGCGTTATGGTCATATGATAACTGACTTTTTTTTTAGCTGCTATTAAAGAATACGACTTGAAGAATATGTGGTTTCAACAAGACGGCGCCACATGCCACACAACCCGGGTGAATATGGCTTTATTGCAAGAGACATTTCCTGGCAGCGTAATTTCTCGTCGTGGCGATATCAACTGGCCACCAAGATCATGCGATTTGACACCGCTGGACTTTTTTTTGTGGGGCTATGCGAATGGCCGTGTTTATGCAGATAAACCTTTAACTCTTGAGCACTTGAAAACCAACATTCGTCAAGTTATGGCTGAGATACCATTCAATTTGTGTCAAAAAGTGGTCGAAAATTACCTCAAAAGAATCGATGCTTGCAACAATTCGCGTGGTGGTCATTTAAATGATGTAGTATTTCACACATAATGTCAACGTTCAAGCTTTATAATAAAAAGGAAATATCATGAAAAAAATATTTTATATGTGTTTTATTTACGTTTACTTTTGAAACCGCAAAATGGATAACCCTTTATATAAAAAATTTGTTTAATTGTGTTTGTAAAAAAAATTTGGTATGGTAATTTTAAGCATTTAATAATATAAACTTAAAAACATTACTTCAAAAAAAGCCGTCCATTCCTTTTCGAAGTATTGAATTTTCAAAAAAAAAAATATATTTATATGTTATTAACATTTTGAATACAAATTTTTACTGCCCAAAATTTAGACTATATGTACATACTATAATAGTGCACTGAATATTTTTTATCAAAATAGTTAAAGCCGTTTTCGAGATATGTAATTAAGATTTACCGTTAGTTTTGGCTTTAAAAAAGGATAAGAAAAAAGATTGGATCCAATACCTAACCATTTTTCAAGTTTTGAAGAAAATCGCTTCATTCGCTGGTAGGTAGTGCGGATCGACCTGAGGAAATACAAACTGGCAGACAGGAATTGCAGGACACACTTTGTTTGTGTTCTATATAATCGTAATGTCAAGTTTGCAAAACTTGCTATATAGTAGGAGGTACCTACATTTATCGAATCCCTTATATCGCCAAGGTATAGCGGAATCGTTTGAGTCCTAAAAAAGGCGAAAATTGGGAACATTTTTTTTGTGACAATAATTACATTTTCCAAAAAAAATATTTTTCCATAAAAAATTGAGCTCGCACTTGGCAAATGGCATTAAAGATCATCCAAATATTCAGCAAGTATGTACAACCCACATATGCATATTAATTTTTCAATTCAATTAATAGGTTTGCAAAAAAACACTCAGCAGTTATCAAATGCAGACAACAATATGTACATACAATGTGGTGGCGCTACGGGTTTGATGGTAGTGACTGCAGCTTCTCAAAAGAACCATTTGGATCACCCTTGTATAGTAAGTAAACCATCTTTATTGTCAAAAACAGGTGAACTGTTTTTAAAATGCGGGTCGTGAATTTTTTTCGTTTAATAATTATTATTGAATTTAAGATTTAAGAAAAATGCCGCACAGAGAATATTTTTTGTAATGTTTTTTGTTTTCAAAACAGATAAAGACAGGTGTAGTTTTTTTTAAAAGAACTCAAAACACTTGATTGAAGAAGTACATACATATGTGCATATTAGGCCCTTTACCACGGTATATAAATGTATGTCCATCCAGATGTAAATTATAATCAATAAAATACAAAATTATATTTTTTTGTGAATAAACAAAAAAACAATATATCTGTAGGAAAGACATTCATGGAAAAAAAAAGAGAAAATCTAAAATGGCGCCCAACGTTGCTATGAGGAAGCAAATTCCAATTGTTGAAATTGCTCTGAAACTCCACCCATAACAACGAAAATTCATCATTAGGGACAAAATGAATTCATTTTATCCTTATAGAACCATGAACATTCTACATGGATGGAAAATGAACTCTATATTCGTTTAAACATGAAAGGGATGAAAGTCTTCACAAAATTCATCAGGGATGCAATAAATCTAATTGGAGGCGGAGTTTATTTTTCTTATTCGATGTTTGTTTTTGTTTTCGTACCTATATAAAACTGAATAGCATCCTTTTAGGCGAATTCAAATTGGATTTTATATTGGTAAGGTGCGGTCAAATAAAATAAATCTCGTGAATACGGTTAAGAATACAAATTGTTTAAAGCATAAATAAAACTATTCTAATTTTCTGTGTTTTTAAAACGTATTTTACAATAAGCTAAAAACAGCTAAGTGTTTGTTTATAAAAATGTCGCGAAATCAACTGCCAGACTCGTCGTCTTCGCCACCAATTAGGTTAGTTAAATATAAAATAATAAATACTTCAAAAAATTAAAAAAATATTTAAGAACTGAAAGTACAATTCTTCATGTTCGTCTGTTAGACAATTAAATGAATAAAATTTAATATAAATTCTCAAAACAGCAAAACCCAAAAACTAATGAAATTGATTTCAAGTGGCAACTTTAAAGCAATAAAAAATAAAAAGTCAATAAGATCAGCCAAGTAAACCCGTTGGTCCCTGCATTTTTTCGCTAATTCTTTAATTATAAATAGTTATGCTAAAATCCTGACCTGAATGTACAAAGCCCTTTTCTCTAAATTGTTTTAATTAAATAATACATATTGAATTGCCTTCCAGGGATTCTTTAAAAAACGCACCTCAATATACCGAAATCATTAGATTTATTGCGTTATTATTGTTCAGTGTTTTTGAGTCTCTATAGCCAATATGAAATTTTTCAAACTATGGGATCGGGAGCGGTAATTGTGTATCGAGCTTTGTTCCGCTCGTGGCCGCCACTTCTATAAAGGTGACCACAGTTGTATTTTAGGACCATGGAGAGCCCCTTCTTCAAAATTATGGTGGTGTCAAATGTGGACTCTATCCTTCGATTACTGCCAGCCCGGATACTGTGCGAGTTAAAACGGTTAAATATATTTTTAGTGGTTTTTTTATTAAATTTTGTATAGACAAAATTTCTTTAATTTTTTTCATAAAAAAATTTGATATGGTTATTTTATGTATTCATACTATAAGCTTGAAAATATAATTTAAAAAAAAAATCGTCATCCGTTTTCGAAATATTGAATTTCAAAAAACATACATTATGTTTTCTTTTTTCAAAAATCCAAAAAAATATCTCGAAAATTTTGGTATTCAGTATTGTTCAGATTTTGAAGGGCCTCCTATATAAATTTTGTTTATCGAAATCCGTGGAGCCGTTTATGAGAAAGTCGACAATAAAGAAAATGGTTGTATGACAGGTACCGTTAATAACAAAATATGTAAAAAACAAATGTTTAAACCAAAATGTAGATTATAGCTAAAGTAGTGCAAATACTTTTTTTTTATCAAAATCGTCACAGCCGTTTTCGAGATAATTAAGACGGTAGAAAAAATTGTTACAAATAACGGTTATGTTTGGGGCTAAAAAACCGATTCAAAAATCTATTTGCGGTAATTACCTAAAACGCTTAAGCACGAAGTGAAAAGAAAATCGCTTCATCATCATCGTAATGTCAAGTTTGATTAAAATTTCGAGTTCGATTTTTTGTCCAAATGCTAAACTTGCCCTATAGCACCTACATATGTACATATGTGGGTATATCGCAAAAGTAAAAAGCACACTTAGTTTCAAAGAACGTTGTCTATTAAAAATTTTCAGTTTTTTTGTGGACATCAATTTTTCCGGACAAAATCGAAAAATTTTCTCAACAATATCGATTTAATTCCGTCAAAACAAATTTTGTATTTTAGCAAGAATTTAGGTTCGTTAGTCGAACTTTACCTAGGGTCGACCCAGGTTTTTTTGAAAACCCCAAGAGTTGTCAAAAAAACCTGGGTGTTTCGGTTCTAAAAAAAACATCCGAGGGCCATTAAATGTATGTTGCAGAAAAGCAAGTTATGTCATTTAATAATTGAAACTTAAAATATGTTAAATTTAAGTTCTTAGTACCTTTTTTGTTACCCTATGCACAATCCACAACTTCAAAGCTTTCCATTTTTCATGTCTGTGTCTGAAAATTTATTTGAGTATTGTTTTATTTCCATTTTCAAAATAACAATTTTCATACAAAACAAGAATTCACAAAAAAACAAATGCTTCAGATTAGAGATGATGGATCAGTCTATCTATGTTATTGAAACATCGATATTTAAACAAAAAATCGATGATTCAATATCGATGTTGCTAGAAGAATAAGTGAAAACTCTTCAAAACATCGATGTTTTCGATTCGATAATTATTAACATCGATGATGAGTGCTCGATATTCTCCTCAATATAGCACATTCCTACATCAGATTTCATGTGACTTTGACGTTTATTCATTTACTTCAAGTTGCCCCTGCTAAAAACCTAGTTCTACTTCAGGGCGAGTTGAGTGCGAACCTAGGTTTAAAAAAACACAGAATTTGTTTATCAGGGTGACTTTAGGTTTTTCAAACAACGCTTTAGGTTGACCCTAGGGCGACTTCAGGGCTCAACGAACAAACCTTTTATCTACTTTACGCACACTAGCAAGATTTGACATTTCTCTTATGTCAAACCCTAATTTTCGAGTTTATCTTTATGAAAATCGAATTTGAAGTTAATAATTATAAATAATAAGCTGCGTTTTATTTTCACATGATCTAATTGCGCACGAAATTTCGAAGTCCGCTGACAAAGTATAAAACGAGCACAACAAAAAACACGATAATCGAAAATTCTACGGTGAGTGTGAATGTGAAGCCCTTCAATTCTACAAAACTTCACAGGAGTTAAACTGAGTTCTGACAAGGCTGAACCACGATTGCACGATTGTTAATCCAGTTAATCGAACATCAATCAATGTCTATGAAAATATACACATTTTTGGATTATTTCGTTTTCATTTCAACCAATAAATCGATCTCTCGTGGATTTGTTGATCCCGGAACAGTTTTCGCGTTCTTTTCGACCAAAATGATCAATATTTGTATCCGGGATCAAAATCACAGATCCAGATTTTTAGAGGGATTTACACGTACCTACATATAAAACACGAACTTGCACACACACCAAACAAAGCTAAATTTGATGAAACGTCAAACGAAATGTTTACGTTATTTTTGCAAAGAAAAATCTGCAATCCGGATTAAAATTCATATTGGTAAATATGTAGAAAACGACATATTGAAAATGTTTTATCATAAAAAAGGATGTCCTACACCTAAAGTTTTGAACACATCCCAAAAATAGTAGTTCCATTTATTCCTCGACACGAAATCAAATTACAAATACAACAATGTAAACAAATAGGATTTGGAAGGTGAAACGTACAAAGATTAATCTGCGAGAGAAACTTTCGAAAATCATTTACGCTCCGTATATTCGAATAAAGGAAACATTTCCAGAGAAATATTTGTTCACGATAACCCCTATTTTAAGTAAAAAGTAATATTGGGCCATATCGCAAATACCCAAGGGAATTTCTTTTCCCACGGAATATTTTATTCCCTCGAAATTTTTCCTACGATCGTAAAGCTCACACAGAATAAATTTCCCCTGAACAAAATTCGTATGATCCGACAGTAAATTCCGTGGGAAAATTAATTAATTCCGAGGAAAACTTTTAAACTTCACTCATGTTCCCAAAATTTGAATGAGGAACAAATTTCCAGGGAAACTTTTATTCATGATAACCCCCATTAACTCAGCACTTTATTACATTTCAGCCAACTCTCGTTCCACAACTTTGACGATGATCTAATCAATGAATTACCCTCATGCGTTTATGCAAGCCAACACCATTCCAGCAATACTAGTAGTAACATTCGTATTAATTCCAACATTCGACAAATTCAACATCAATATTTGCATCATACAGGTGATTATGCAATGATTATTATTTATTTAATTTTTTTTTTAATTCATATTTTACTCAATTTATAATGTAGAATGCCTCGACTCTTCAACGCCATCAAATATAAGTCTTCCAGCAAATATATCAAATTACAATGCGGCACCTTATAAAATCCAGAGACAACAAGCGAGCATTCGAGAAAGGAAACGCATCCAGAGGTCTGCTCCAACTGGGTATTTTGAAATTTTTATTTGACTTTTTTTTTTCAATAAATATGATTTGAAATTCAAAAGCAATCAACAACTCACGATAGGAATTCTAATACCTTGTGTTTTTTTTCTTTTAATTTTCAATTTTACAGTAGTATCAATTCAGCTTTTGATGAACTGAGAGTCCATGTGCCGACATTTCCTTATGAAAAACGTTTAAGTAAGATTGATACTTTACGACTGGCTATTGCGTACATTTCTCTACTGAGGGAGGTCCTTCAAACCGATTATGATCCATTAACTTATGTGGAGAAGTGCTTGAGAGGAGAGATCAAGGCTGATCGGGCAAATTGGAATACCAGTGGTGAGGCTTTTTCATATATTCTTTTCAATCGATTAAAGCAAGGTTTATTTTATATGTCGGAATGCAAAACACCTCAATTTCATATGAATCCTTACGAGTTTGGGGTTGAGATTTTCATTCAGAAACTAAATCCTCCGATTCGTATGATTTTTGAATAATTTTGTTTTCCCACAAATGACTCGCTAGGGTCGCATATCACTCACTTCTGCCTCTGGCGTACATATCAGATTTATTTGTGCTACGAATACCGAAAAAAGTAACCAAAAATATAGGCACGAAATGCGGGATTACTGATATATGTACTAGATACTTTCCTCGACCTCAGAATTTCATGGTACAGTGGACCATGAAAGAAAAATGTAGACTATACCTTAAGTAGTGCACACGCTTTTTTTTAAATCAAAATCGTTAGAGCCGTTTTCGATAATCAAGATGGTAAAAAATTGTATGGCAGTACCGTTATTTTTGGGGCTAAGAAAAAAAAATTATTCAAAAAACTATTTGAGACAATCACCTAAAACGCTTAAGTGCCAAGTTTGAAGCAAATCGCTTCAGCCGTTTAGGCTGTAGCTCGTTGCCCAGACAGGCAGACATTCGGAATTGCGGGACCCACTGTTTTGGTGTTCTCTATCATCGTAATGTCAAGTTTTTATTTTTTAATTTTTTTTTAAGTTTAACTAAATGCCTGGAAGACCTAAGGTCTTTTAAATTCAAAAGTTTGATTAAAATCTTGAGTTCGATTTTGTTTCCAAATGCAAAACTTGCCCCATAGTACCTATATCGCAAGTAAAAATCGAAAGAGGCAAATTCGAATTAGAGAAGTTCGAATTATAGATTTTCGACTGTATTGTTAGGATAGATTATGTACTGTACTACGAGGCCTGTGAAGATGCTGATAAATCTAACTTTAGAGCAAAAGCAAAACCAAATCCCTCACTATACCAGAGTTGTGTTTACTGCCGCCTCGGTACCTTTTTTAACTTTGGAAAGTGAATCCGAGGCAGTTCATTATGATAATGAAGAGTTGAAAACGTTTCTATTTCTATGATGAAGCGAGCAACCAAAAAAAATCTTTACACTGATATTGAGAATTAAAGCGTTTTGTTTTGAGGGACGGAGGGAATCAGAGAAAAAAAAAATTCATCGGGAATAAGCGGCATTAAAAGAAGAAACTTGAGATTTCTATACATTATACGAGTATTATCGAAAGTTTTTTTCTAAAACTAAGGGTTTAGGGTCTTCGTATTTAATATACAAAATAGATTTTTTGTTCACTGAAGAAAAAATCAGAACAGAACGGAAAAGTAAGAAAAAGTGAAAACTAGATAGAACAGCCAAGCGCCAGTTGTCAAAAAAAAACATTACAGAATTTTTGTGTATTTGCTTTATTTTAGTTGTGGAAATGTTTGATTTTATTAGTAATAATCAAATTTTTAAGACAAAAGAATAGTCGATTAACTTTAACCACAAACCAAAAATTAAGCGCAAGTGTAAGCTTTAATCTGTTCTAGAAAACTTGACAGAACATCAAATCCGAACATGCCCATATTGTGCATTTTGATCGAAATCGTATTGAAATCACTTTTTAATTTCACGTGAAATGAAAATCCTTGTTCTACATTTCAATCGATTTCGAAATGGCTTCGAATGATTTTTATTTTTAGCCCTATTCTGCTATCCGATCCGATCGAATCTTTCGATTCACGTGAATATTTCATTCAACTTTTTACTATTTACTTTCAAATCTCTTCTTTCGAGCCCAAGGCTTTAATAATATTTTTGTTGTCGAATTTTTAAGAGAATCTAATTGTAAAATTTATTTTTGATCGAAATTTATTTACTTATTGGACCAATTCGTTTTTTCCGTCGGGTAGCAGAATACAAATATTCACGTGAACATTTAACAGAATAGGGCTGTTTGTCTCTAAAGTGAAATTACTACTGCTTATTTAAATTGATGCAGTTTTACTGGCGATTTTCCAGAAAAAAGGAAGAACTGTTAATAAAAAATTAGAAGACAAATTTTACGAGCCAAATTCAATATACAATTAACTGTAATTGCACTAATTTCAGAAACAATTCACAGACCATAACAAAGTGAATGCACTCAGAAAATGCAAATAACCGAAATGTAGAACATCCAATTTCATTTTCGAAGTTCCACTTCATAACAACTCTTTGGAACGAATTGTGAAACACCCAAATTCACATTCGCTGTATGAATTCACTAAAAGTGGAATGAAGAACATGGGCATTAGTTTACAACAGGAACTTCCTTACACAACCCAAAACTGTAATTTTCTCTTCGGAAACAACGTAACTGAACAAAACGAATGTTTTGTTCAATTATAGTTTTTTTTTCTTAATTTCCTTTGAGCTTGGGAAAAGCCACTCCTACCTATGATAGCTGTATTCAGTGAAGTTGTTCTTATTTATTCCAGACATAGGGATATTAAATGGAATGTTAGTTGTGTGTGATTTCGATACAAAATTTGCAAAAGAATATGGTTTCTTTATTTTAATCGAATTTAGCGACTATTTAGGGACAAGCGGCAATAAATTAATACAAAAAAAAAACTACTTAGCACCATTTGTTTATTATTTTTCATTCATCTAGATCCTCGAGGCATTCTTTATAAGAAGCTCTGGCCGCATTGATTGTTTATGGAAATAGATTGATTGAGATAGTGCTGTCCATTTTTGTTTTATTTCATTAAAACTTCATTTTTCAATGAAATTTATTATTTGTTTACAAAAAAAATGAATCTATTCTTGGTAAAAACTCCAGAATAAATTAAATTACGATATTAACAAGTGTGCTTTTACACTAGAAATTTTTTAACTTTGTTTAATGAGCTAGATGTTGGTGAAAAGGAATCGTATTTTCACGCTTAATAGCCGCTATGTTTGCGAACGATCTGAATTGACTTCTCTGTCAATTCAGATGTATTGCATATACAGCTGCAGTTTTGAATCAGCTCTCCCTCAAATTTCCAAATGAATCCTATAATTTTAGGATAGTTTAAGATTTGAGTTTGCCAACAGATGTTCAGTCCATCGGCAGTTTTTTCTTTAAGGCATTGCAACAACAAAAATAATACTTGCTCTAGATTTTGCTCTAAAATAGTCACAGTTAATATGCAAGATACTTTAAAGTTCCCTATTTTTCATTTGAAAATAGAAAATAAAGTTTGTGGAACAAAGGGAAATTTTATAGATTCGGATATGGGATTTTGTTTGAAAAATACCCATCAGCACTAGTGGCAATTTAAGTAATATGTCCCCTTTCACACAAGGAAACTGAGTTGCCGGCAACTGGGAGTTTGAAGGCTAGAAGGGCAAGAAGTAAGAGGGATGAAAAAAATCTCCCCGGTCAACGATTTGAAGAGATTTTTTTGAGGTTTTGCTTTGCTCCATTAGCCCAACAAAATCTTCCCAGTTTCCTCCTCAGTTTCTTGGTGTCAATTTCTTCGTGTGAAAGCTGCAGGGCAATGTGTTAAGAAAAACATATAAAGGGTATTCATAATCCCTTGAGCGCGTGCAAAGTTATAAAAAAAAAAATTAAAGGAAAACGTCAAAAAAATCACCAGCAACTGGTTTTGGTTTCCCTGTGTGAAAGCGAACTATGCATTTGTTTTTAGATGGCACTGATATTTGTGACGCTCTCGTTGACTTCTAGCAATTCATATACATATCATATAAGTATGCCAATGGTTATGTTCAGAAAACAAAATTGCAAAAAAGTTTTTTTAAGTTCAGTGAAAATGTTTTAAATTGTTCTGATTTTTATTGTTGAGTGTCAGTGAACTTTTCTAAAACACATTACGACACAAAAGAGAATTCATTCATTCTGTTAAACGAAAACAATCGATAAGAATAGCTATATCGTTCGATCGTTTTGATTTTACAGAACAGGATTATCTGTGTTGGCTTTTGAGTAGGTACATATGCAAGATATCCATTTTCGTAAATGTCAGAATTTCAACTGAAAAAAAAGGTTTAACAACTTAGTTTGACAGATGTCGAATTCCAGCTCTATACTTTTGAAACCGCAAAATGAATAACCCTGTATAAACTAGCGAAACATCATGAGAACTGTCGAGTGTTTTTTTTTTTCTATTTTGTCTACTTTTTGGTTAATCGACTTTTCCTTTTTTTATTTATTAAATATTTATTAGTAATAAGATCAAAATTACATAATAAATAAAAAACAAATTAACAAAAATTACCTGCTATTTGTTACTGTTTTGACAGCTGACGTTTAATTGACTGCTCTATTTTGTTCTAACTTTTCTGTTTTAAGCTGTTCTTTTCTTTGTTGTTCTGATAGTTTATTCAGTGAGCAATGGAAATGATTAAATTATGTTGATTGGAGTTATAGGTATTATAGAGGCTGTTCGGAACAGATTAGAACAGTTTAGAACAGAGAAGTACAAGATTTTACTGTTCAAAGAGAAATGTTCTGTTCTAAACTGTTCTGGATTGGTGTTCAATGAGTCAGTTTGGAAAACTTTAGAACAGGATTTTCTGCACTTGCTTCCTAGGTAGAACAGGATAGAACAGATCTGTGTGAACTTGAATTGGAGGTAAACAACTATACATATTTTTTTTTTATAATCTCTGTCAGATGACCGATTGTTCTAAGTTGTTCTATCTTGTTCTGAAGTTTCTCACGATTCTGTTCTGTTCTGTTCTAACTTTTTCGTCCCTGAATAATCTTATAGATAAGCAATTATGTCCAATAACTTTTTGAACGAAAATCGTTGGTAAAAATGATTAATTGGTCATGAGAATGAAGAATGAAACAATATATAAAAATATAATTTTTAAGTGGTCTAAAGCTCTCATTCGTTTAGGGAAATAAACCTTACGAAACTACTCATTGCATGTTTTATTCCAAAGCATCACTTACCTTTCCAAGATTTCGAATCCATGTTGTCCACGTTGAATTTATATAATTTTGTACCATCGCAATCTCATTTCGATTAAAAGGACTATTAACAGGAACAACACTAAAAAAGGAAATAAAAAGTTTCTAGTGTAGTAGTATGAAGTGAGTGATGAATGAACGACTATTATTTTCTAAAAAGCTGGACATTTGGACAAGTAACTACTATTACATACTATTTTCAATTAAATAAATACATGATAGATAACTTAACTTCCAGGTTGATTTTGTTTGACAGCCATTTTGCTTTGGATGACATTTGTCATTTGGAATTTGACATTTGCTTCATAATACATAATATCAATATTATTTTTGAACACAACTGTTAAATTTTAAGTGACAAATGCAATTCGCGCAAAAATTGCAACTCAACATTTTTCTGCAAAAAAAGGACATTTTAGACCACTTCCGAATTTAAACCTTTTAAGATTCGTAATCGAAATACTATTCAAAACTTAGCGGCGAAAATGTATATTTGATTGTAATTTTCTTTTTCAGTGCGCCTCAAAACTAGGCACAAGAACACATTATTAAAATCACCAATGATAAACCAATAATTTAAATAGGATTTTCAAGAAAAAAAAATACCAGCCAAAAAATATTTTTTAGAAATTTATTTTCAAAAAACCTAATTGCCTGAGATCGAATATTTTATACTAAAAACTTTTTTCATATTTTCCAGATCTAACTGCTCGCTTGTCTTGGATCAATTGGGAGAATCTCGGTGTCCATCCTGGCCGAAGAACTCTACTTACTTCACTAGCACTTTCATCTGATCCTCTTTGTGGACCACATTGCGGACCAAACTAAATTAAATTTAGTGCAATATGTAGCCGCCCAAGCAATCATTTCAAAAAAAAAAAAAAAAAAAACCAAAGATAATACTAATGTCATGTGAAAATAAAAGTCTTCCGTCAAATTATTGTTTTGTATTTATAAATTTTATATTTTATTATTAATTTTTTTTTAATTCCTTAATTTTTTTTATTTAATACACTTATTTTAACATCACTAAAGTTTTTCTTTGTTAATTAATTTTATTTAAAATAAATTAATAAATTAATCTAATTTAATTTACATATACATTAAGCGAGACAAGAGATGGTGATAGATACAGTTAAGAGGCAATGTCAAAATATGTATGTACCTATAAATAATTTTTGGAATTTTTCTTTTATTGTTTGTATTTTTGTATATAGTTTTTGTTTGTATTAAAAATTAATTACAAATGGCATTTTCGTGTTTTAGTTTTATTGTTTTTTTAAAAAAATATTTAACATATTTCTCTTACGAATGTAATTAAAATTATTTCGATCAAAGAGTAAATGTAACTATTTCTTTGTTATCTTTATTCATAATTGAGAACAAAACTTTATAAATAAATAATTGTTTTAACATCCGACTAGAGTTCTTAATTAAAACGTAATAAATATTTTATTATCTATTTTTCATTGCTGAAAAGTATATTAATGAACATTTGCTGTTTTGAATTTATTTGTTTCTATTTACTTTTAAAAATGAAAAATAATGAGGAAAAAAAACAATTATTTTCTACAAGGTGTAGTAAAAAAAAAAGTGATTAGCGAATGCTCCCATGGACTACGACTTCTATCCCTCGATCTCACTAGTGAACTCAATCTGTTATAACCTAAAAATGTTGAAATTGGATTCAAAGCCAATAAAATCATTAATTTAAAAAGGCGAAAAGGATTCGTATCTGAAAAGGATATTTTGAAGTTCAAACTTGACTGCCGTAACATAGTCGTAACATTTATATCCAAAAATTGAAGAAAGAAGCCCTTTTAAATATGCTATAGTCGCAAATAATTCAAGTTTAAGTTTGGCAAAATAATAATCTATACAACAAGAGGTTCCAAAATTTGCTGCAAAATGTATATGATGCCAACCGAATATCTGATGAATGCGCTGAAAGGCCAAAGATTCAGTACATGAATGCATGTACGGATGCGAAGATGATTCTTCAGGAGAAATACAAAGACTTCGTACTGAGAGTTGATGAATTTCATTTTCATTTATTTTCTTAGAATGAAAATTACAAAGACCTTTGGATTGTGATCAAAGGAGTTTCCATTTTATCACATGGTAATGCGTCAGTCGAGAGTGGATTCTCGATAAATAAAACTCTCTTAGTAGAAAATCTGCTTGAGGATACACTTGTGGATCAGAGGCGAGTTTTAGATGGCATTAAGGGGCCTGGGGGCGTTACACAGGTAGAAATCAATCCCAAATTGGTTTCAAATGTGAAAGCATCCCATAGCCGTTATACTCGCCATCTAGAAGAAAAAGCTAAACTTTAAACAAAAGGAGAATCTTGCTAAGACTTTAAAAAGAAAAAGAGACGAGGAAATCAAGAAATTAGAAGAAGAAAAAAAGAAACTGAGAACTCAAGTACAAGCTGAAGAAGAGAAAATCAATTATAAGCTCACTTTGTTGAAGAAATAAGGTATGTCCTAAATACTTATATGACTGAATAAATGTTTTCGAATATATAAGTGTGTCCACTTGAATGTAATAAGTATCGATGAATACTTGTCATTTCTATTTTACATAAATGTGGGATTCGACCGATTCTGCATTACTCCATACGACCCAGACTAACATGAAAAGACTGAGATACACGCAAACAACGACACATACAGAAAGAGAATACAAAATAGAATGTGCGTCCCCTTTATATTATTCTATATGAAGAAAGAATAATCGAGCATTCATCATCAAATGATTGTGTCGATCGGTTGTGTTAAAAACAAGTAGATCAAGCCAAGACGAATTGTTGTTTCTTCCAAATGATTGATGCAAAGCTAAGTTTAATAATATATTAAATAACTTATAGATATGTAGCCAAACGTCTAGTACAAACCATGTAGTTATTTATTTACAAGGAAATTACTCGGTAAGATACATTCCCCTAGACTAAGAGTTCTACATAAATGTAACTACATGCGTGCAGCATATATAAAGCACTTAAAAAAAAAAAGTGTTACAGCTAAATGTAAGCCTTTTTCAGTTAGGAAATAACTTATATTTAATTTTGATGATTCAAACTAAAACACTTTTTAACCTTTTTGTCCAGACTAACCATTTAAAAAAATATAAAATGTTCCCATGTGTGGATAGTCTTACAAAAGTAAACCGTCCCTACCTGCATCAACATCGTAAACTAGCGCATCTGCTAAGAAGCCACTATGCTTCTTATTGTCAAAGCCATCACTTCAAAACATTCTACACCCAAGCGAAACCCTACTGGAATTCCTAACAGAATCAAGCCAAAATAACATAAACAAACTAAAAGAATTATTTAACAAAATTAATATAATTGTATAACAATATCTTTTTTACTGGAGCCGAAAGACTTAGCTGCTCCTGCTCTGAACAAATAATATTATTAAATATTTTCTATTGTAATTAATATTTTTAATAAATAAATAAAAAAATAAAGCATTTATAATGTTTCTCAAAGAGTGACCGTTTTTTTGTGTTTTTTTTTTTACATTTGGCCAGGGAAAACTTCAAAATTGGTCAGGGAAAATTATTTTGAAAAATAGTGCCAACTATGAATTAGCCTTATTATAAGTTTCGCTCGGAAATTCATTTCCACAAACGGACTTTTAAAATCCCGAATAAAAATTTCACGTCTAATCCAGATGGACAGCAGTTTGACAAAGAGGCACGTTCAGAATAATGGGGGAAAGAGGAAATGAAATGTTTACCTTCCACGAGGAGAGGAAATAAATCGATTTACTACATACTATGCCAAGTGTTTCAAAATCTGAAGCTTTACCACGTAGACAAATTTTATTACTTTTTCTACTATGGTACAATTCGATCTTCTGGTGTGGTGTAAGTTCACAGAAAAAGGGAAAAATAATATTATTACAGTATTTTACTAAACGGCTCGTCGGTTATTGCTAGGGTAGAGATGTAATGCTTCATTACAATGCAATCACAATAATTTTAAATAGCACAGAATGTTCGATATTATGTATATCGAAGTATCAAAATAAGACGTGTTCATATTTTGTGCAAACCACTGTAGGGGCAGCGAAGCACACAAACAACTTTAAATGATTAAAAAGATCTATTTCAATGGTAACTGACACTCGTTGATCATACATCAAATAATAAGAACATACGATCCACAAAATTCTACAAATTGTGTTTGATTTTTAACTATATATTAATACAGCATTTTAAAGTCCACTAGATACTCTTGAACACAGAATATTAATAGTGCGAGAAATCACGCAGAGATGGCAATAAGAGTAATTGTTTCTGATTGGCTGGCTGTAGCTGGAATATTTTCAGAATATATATGAAAATGAGAAAAACACTTGGAAACTGAAGAAGAAAATGTTATAGCTTTCGGATATATAAAATTCTTGAAAAAAATCGAAACCGTTTTCTTATTGAATGTTTTTTTACTAAAATTTACTCCCATTCCGATATTCTTTTTAACGTGTTGCAGAATTCGGATATAGACATAGTTTTTTGTGCTGGTCAAATTCAAAAATTCCATGATGTGTTTAAAGTAATGCGAGAAGACGGGTTTGTTCAATTTTGGCAGTACACCATCGAAATTGTTCCATTAAACGCTGAAAAAAAGAGCAGTTCGAAACGAAGAATTGTCTTTAAACGAAATGAAATTCAAGAAATTATTTTCCGAAGTAATTGACAACCTAAGCATGTAGGTTTCCGAGAGATTTTCATCTATTGAAACATTGAAGTTTTTCAATCTGTTGAACGGCAAAACAAATATTAGAATATCGCCAAAATCAAAATTTTAATGATGATTTGATAAAACGACTCATTGAATGCTACCCAGAAATATTTGAATTCAGTCAACTGAAAAATGAATTGACCGTATTGTATACCAACTCTACCGAAATTAAGCTGCCGGAAAATACATTAACAACAGCGAAAACTATGACTCCATATGACGTTCTTATCTGGTTGGAGTCCAAAAATATTTATGGAAGTTTTGAACAAGTCTATTCACTTTCAAAACTTATCTGCACCATTCCAGCTACAACCGCTTCAGTCGAACGTACTTTTTCTGCGTTGAAAAAAATAAAGACGTACCATAGAAGCACACAAGGCCAGGAAAGATTGGGCAACTTAGCTCTTATTTCAATAGAAAAGGAAATTTTGTCGGAGATAAGAAAACGTTACAGCTTTTATGAGCAAGTTCTTGAAATTTTTTTGAAAATAGAGCGACGACTTGATGATTTATATAAATAAATAAGTTCTTACTTAAAAAAATAACGGAAAAAAATAAAATTATCGTGTGTTACATTGAATGCATTCAAAAGACTTTAAGACTGCAAAGAATGTAAAAGATTTTTCAAAGACTGAAAGCAGTAAAAAAAAGAATGCATTCTTTTTATTTCAAGTCTTTTGACTGCTTTTGATGATTGTATTATTTAAGACTTCAAAATAAAATGGGAATGGATTTCTGAAGTTAAAAGACTGGGATGATAAATTGTATTGCATTCCCGAAGAATCTGTTGAATGAGTGGGACTTTGCGGAATGCAATACCATAACATTGCATTCTTTTACAACTCTGCGGATTCCAAAGGGCTAAATTTCAGTTTGTTTATTACAAAAGTAAAATTACATTACATATTATACTACTCCGTACATAAATCTACGAAGTAGAGACAATGAAGCACTGGCAACGAGACCATTGGCTTTTAAACATCACATACATTAATACAACAGAGAGAGACAGAGAAAGAAAGAACACACAACAGAAGAAACACATGTCAACAGCACGTGGTTGGTTTCCGAAGGTCCTCCATCGAAGTACTAACCACGCGCAACGTGGTGATTTCGCTGATCTATGGGAAGCGATGCTTTTGGAATTGTTTCAACTTCACTGTAAGCGATTTACATGCTAAAAACGTTGAATGCTTTTTCTGGGACGAAAACATGGTGCCGTTGAAATTGGAAGTTGCATACTGAATTATATTGAAAAAATGACTCAAGCTAATACTCATGAACTTGACCTTATATTTTACTATGATAATTGCTGCGGTCAGCAAAAAAATAAATACATACTTTCTGCGTACGCCTACGCAACACAAAAAATGAATGTTAAGAGTATTACGGACAAATTTCTGATTCGTGGTCACTCTCAAAATTCCTGATACATATTATTACAATAAAAGAAGATTCATTTCTTTAAATTTTATGTTTTATTTCTTTTAATTTTATTATGAAATCAAAAATAAAGGCATTTTTTAGTCTCTACGTGTTTGTTTCTGGTACCACACTCATATTCCACTATGTTCATATGATACCATTTCCTTTCATTGTCATTAAGCTAAAGTCAAGGAACAAAGAAATAAAATGCTGACATTTTATTATTTTTAAACACCAAAGATAAATTTTGAAAGACGCTGGCTATCTGCGATAGCCGATAGCACAGTTTAGTTCTTGTGTAACATACATAGAATAAAGATGAAATTAAGAGCTCCGCTCTTCAAGTCCTTTTTTAAAAACTATTTTAATTAAAGTACATTTATTTCTTGTATGTATGGAGCACTCAATCATCCTTATGAAGTTTCCTTGGCCCAAGCTCTGAAAGGCGGAACAATCCACTATCAAGCAGCTATGTACCTTATGGAGACTTGGAGCACAGATCGAGAAAATCACAAAAGACGATTTTGACAATACGATGACACCTAATGCTAGCAATAATATCGGCGATTTTTGCAATAATTTCCTATTCCGCATTATTCTACCTCCCTGGGTTCGGTGACCTCTGGGAAATGCTCAGTGACCAAATCAAAATAATGGTCAAGAAAGGACCAGAGATCCCACCAGCACCAAAAAAATGTTGAATTTTTTGTCCTTACGGATCTTCTGTAGAATATTTTTATACTTATTCCTGAGATAGACGTAAAGAATTCATTACAGTGGAAATTAGAAGATAATCATTTTTTTAAGGTGATAGATTTGGTTCATTGTTTTAAATGAATCATTATACACTTTGTTTTTTTTTTGTTTTTTTTAAGTATAACAAGGCATTCAAGTGTAAAGTACTTCTCTTCGGTATTTAATTTCAAGTTAATTTTTTTTACCAAATAGTGATAGTGAAAGTTTCCCAACAAATAATAACGTTCAGGATGCTGAATCTAGCACATTAAACAACTCAAACAATTTGTAGTGTATTTTTATTTAAAAATTAATTTTCCGTTGTATTATTTCCAGAGGAATGTGCTAACACCAACGCAATTAGTCAAATGCCATGGTAAAACGGCTTGGCGAGTAATGATCAGGGATAGTGAAAATTCATTTTGATTACATTGTACTGAACAAAATGACATACTAAGACGGATTGAAGTTCAAAAAAGTAAGTTTTTGGAATATAAAATAACATACCAGCCATCTATTATTTCTGTGGCTAAAAAACATTTTAAACATTAAGAACTTCTATATTTATTTTGACGAAACTCTATTAAAGTTCAATCATTTAAGTAAGAGATTTAGCAACTCAGTGTGAGTATTCGGTGCGAAAGAGAGAGACAGATGATATTTCGTGTGTGCGGTAACTACTTATTAGTGGTGTCGCGAGAAATTTTTTCGCTTGTTTTATGGAATGTTGGTGATAAGATGTTAAAATTTAAAGAATATTTGTAGTGCGGATGATGTAGTTAAAAAGAAAAACAAAAATCCAAGTGTATAAGTTTTATCATTTTGTGGGTAATTAACCTCAACATGTTTGTATTAATTTGATGTGATAGTATCTGTCTCTTTGTAATAAAATTGTATAAAAAAGGAATGTATTCCATACTATAGGTTATGATTGGTCATAAACCATATATAATAAATATACAATAAAATGACCTAATGCAGAATTTACGATTGCGACAAACTAAAACCAAACCACATTATATATGTTCCCACTAGAGGGTGAATGCATTGGTATGGTTAATATAAAAAAAAAAAATAATATAAAAAAAAAAACAATAAAAAAAAAGAATATCGATTCATAGATATATTTGATATCTGTATTCTTTTCATAGGCTTCGCCTCCTCCGACGACTGGTTTTAAGTAGTTTGTTTTAAGTCAAATTGAAATATTTTATGACCTTTAGTCCAAAATGCGTTTCGCCCGGACACGATAGTTGGGCTCATCAGTTAGATGCTATCGTGTCGCACTATTTTTTGGTCGATGACTACCAACTCTAATAAAATTTTCAGCACATACATACTGAAAATTATATTTTATAGTTTGTTTTAAGCAACGAAATAAGCAATACGGTGCAGCCCCGCATCGAGACAGCGGCCGTACCCTCTTAACATAAATCATTTGTTAAATAAACTAAAATGAAATACTTTAACTCAATTGAGGGAATTAAATACGCAACAGGAGATCCATGGATCGAAAAGATGCAGGACGAGATACGGTGAGAGGATCATCCTTGAACTGCAAACAAATAAAGTGTTCCTTCCAGAGATTTACAGCACTCTTTCCTATTTAGAACTCCAAATGTTAAAGAAACTTCAACAATCGGTGGCAAGAAATGGAGATATTGTTTTCTCTGATTAAAAGGTAAATTAAAAATAAGTGTAAAAAAAATATATAATTCCCCGTTAAAGCGTTTCGAAATCATATCACTAGGGGTGACAACCGTGAAGCGATATTGTTGAATGCTGCATACTAACTGATGACATCCATCCACACTGAACTTGGCCAGTGCCTAATTTCCAAACACCTACACATAAATTATACCATTTTAATACTCCTTCTATGAAGGTTATATGGAGGGCAAAAATAAAGGATTGACTGGAAGTTTTATCACAGAAAGTTTGGATGTGTTTTATTTAATTCTCTTGCGATTTTTATTTTTGATTTGAGTTTGAAGTATTTACCCATATTTTTTTTCAAAGCTAAAATAGCTACGAACAGATATAAAATCAAGGGTGACAAAATAAGTTTTAAACTAACACCCATTCCGCATGGCGAAGAACCGACTTCATGGATCAGAGCTGGTATACAAGATATAGTTACATTCATGTTTAAGGAAATAGATCCCGAAGACATAGTCGGAGTTACTTTTAGCGGAGAAGGATTTTCCCCAGAAAGAGGAGATGGATGGATTAATTTTAAAACTGCATCGGACTTCCATACAACAGACTTCTGGGAAATGATAAATAGTTCGTAATAATAACTAGTGAATAGGAAATAGTGAATTGAAAATCCAAATTCAATGAATTTGATATAAATACATTTCGTGTTAATTTTTCAAAAGGGAAAAAATTATGTCATTTCATACATATCGTGAGCGTCAAAAGAAAGTGTACAGCTATGAACTGCATTTTTACAACCCTGTTAAAACAAGGGGGTTCGATCTTTTAGTAAAATACTTATGTTATTTTTTAAGGTAGATTATTTTCAATGAATTGCCATATAAAACTTAACAGATGTTACCGAAATTACTAATTATTTAATAGTTTCTCGAAACTATTAGCACAATCATAATAAAAATTAAATTAGATTCCCGATACCATAGAACGAGGGCGACGAATTGCTGTGGGGATTTTTGTTTACTATATTAAAAGGAAGTGTCAAAGCAGAAGTTGAAAGTCTAAAGAACGATCGTAAAAGCTTGACCGTAGTAGATTCTTACGATAGATAGGTGGTCGCGTTCTAAGGTGTAGCTCGAGTATGAATGTGTGAAGGTTTTCTGCATGCAACTTTTTTGGGAAAGGACTATATAGGCGGGAGAGTAGAGACTGCTGACTAGAGAATGGAAAGTTTTCATGATAATAAATATTGGAAATTAGGAGATTCTAAAAGCTAATTCTCTACAGAAGTTTCCAATTTTGGTTAGGAGGTAACTGATAGGAATTTCTTAAACACAGTATAGAGTTCTCTATTCAGAGCCAGTCCATATCTATTCTTTACTCGCAGAACAAATTTAAATTGGTTATACTTTTGCGATAAATCGGTCACAAAAAAAAAAAAAAAGAAAAAAAAAGGAAAGAATATAAGTGCAATTATTTAGGGCGATATTAGTGGTTGCGGGCCCGATAAAACAAAAAAAATCTTCAAAGTAACCAGGTAAAGATTTCAAAATTATTGCATTTTGATTAAGTAGTTAATAATCCAAATATTGCATTATTTGAGTCAGATTTTCATTTTTTAACAAAGGAAACTTGTTTTCTTTTAGGAATTTATAAGGCGGTTGAAGATTTTCACCGCCTTCGATTTTCTTACAAAGAAAATTTAATTTTTACGGCCATCGATTTTTGTTGCCAAAAGAAAAATTAATTTTAACAACGAACTTAGAATAAACCGGTGTACCTACTGTATAGACGGGATAACAAAGGATTGTTACTAACGCTAGCTCTTCAACTAACCGTTTGGCAGCTTTAAATCAAAAGTCAGCATAGCCTAGAGCGTAAGCACCTCGAACAAAAAGCACCTGTGACGAGGAGTTCGGTGTTCGAGAACCACCAATTGCCAATAATTTTTTTTAGTGTTTTAAATTTTCAATTAAATTTTTTTTTACTTAGAAGTAAATTAACGTTTAATTTATCTGAAAAGTTAACAGAATTTGTAATTTCCTTAAGCTAGTAGCTCGGTCAGCAAAAAAAAAAAGGGGCAAATTTAATTAGAAAGCATTAGATCGGGAAACGTACATATATACATAACATTTTCCATTCGCGTATTAGTGTATATATAGTATATGAATTTCAATGATATCAAAAACATTTACAAGAGAACTAGTGCAACAACAACAGAACGTATCCATTCTGAATCGATCCAACAGCAGTGGCCACTTCTCGAGGAAATTCGGAGCTAATTATGGTATGGAATTTTATTTCTTTTATATTTAATTGAACATAAAACATAACATGTATTACTTATATACACACATTAAAACGAAACCAATAGTGCCATAGTACGCGCATGCAAAGGGGGTGAATAAAGAAAAGAGGTATTAAATACCCAACATTTTTAATAAATCGAAGACGTTTTAATTCTTCTTTAAGCGGCAGGGTTGCCACTAGAAAGAATTAAGTTTATCTTTTTATATAATAATTTTAAATCAATTTTATTTGTTTTGTATAAATGATTTTATGGTGAAATTTTGAATAATATTAATTAATTTATACATTATTTTAGTAAAAGAAAAATATGATTTATGATAAATTTTGAAAGCGTTTGCATTGCAGTATGAACTGCGAGTGAATTTTTTTTTAAAGGGGATGAGGATGAAGGGTTGAGAGAGATGTAATTTCCGGGAGAAAGAAGCCAACCAAAGGGGTTGCTCTGGCGAGGGAGGCAACCAGGTAGGGAGGGTTGAGGCAACATCTCGCGCATCAACAAACAACATGATGCAGTGCTGACACTCATTTTTGTAGTTGGCTATAGGTTCAAGAACCACACCCAACGCTGGGTTAGGTGTTCGAAAAATATCGTCAGCATGAACCATAAGGCACAAAACAGTTCGTTACACAGAAAATAATGAAGTAAAAAAAACAATACAAAAATAAAAAAATATTTCAGTTTTAAAGCGTCAAAAAAAAGTGTACATTATCCATACATGTCCCCTTGACATCTGCGCCCATTGCGCCACCAGTTTCAGTTCCTCCTACATTATCTGGGTCAACACCTCCAGTTTCAGTTTATCCTACACTATTTTCAACTCATTTAATTTGACTGCGAATTCGACCGCAACCTATGTCAAAGTTTATTCCCTTGGTGGATAGTGTAACATCCAAAATATCACCTCCCCAGTTTCCTTCTCCAGGGCTTTATATTTCTATTCCTAGATATATTTTCAATACACCCACCAAGTTCAGGAATAATAGGGTGTATCAATTAAAAAATGGATTGGGCGTTCAAATGAACGGATTTACGGAAGAATAAGGCACCTTTTTTATGGTGCAACTCTTCCATAAGAAGAATGCAACCTGGGGACACAAGGGAAGGGATTTATTTTTAAAAATCTACAAATCACCAGTGTGTTACAAATACATGCTGAGTGTAGGATTCAAGCTGTCATCTGTTAGCACTATTCACAGGTGGCAATCGGAGATCTGGCTCACATCAGGCTTTACGAAACCAACGGACCAAGGTGGAAGGAATGACTGCCATGGAAAAGAAGTGTGTTCATGCACAATTGACGTGGACCGCCATGACAACCATAACTAACCATCTTCACTTTTTTTTCAATTTTTCATTCAACATACATTTTAGCAACAAGCCGGTCGAAATTTTTTTGTTTTAATCATTGCTCTCTTTGATCAATAATTTTTTTTTTGTAAAATAACTTCTCTTTTTGAAAAGGAAATAAAGTGTATAAGAGCATATAGGTTTTAGAAAAAAAATCGTGTTTTTGCCCTTTCCTTTTTTATTGGATTTTTTGATGGGGAGGGAGAAGCACAAGGGAGGTTTTAGTTTGTTTCGTTTTTCGTGCCCAACCAAAGGAACGCCGTGCTGCACGACCCATTTTCCGTGCCGAAACAATGCCAGACGAATATCATCTTTTTGGCCGAGTTTGTGCCGAAACATTGATTCTTTACGAGTCGGATATCTTGCTCTACCGCTGGCCATAGCCCGCTTCACCTCATTTACGCTGCAAACTTGGAATTCTTTGCTCCGCTGGCCGTACCTCGCTTAAGTTGCTAAGTGGAATCGCTTACTCCGCTGGCCGCACCTCGCCTCACTTAAGTTGCAAAGTGGAATCGCTTGCTTCTCTGGCTGCACATCGCTGCATTTACGTTGCAAGTGGAATTGCTTACTCCGCTGGCGGCACCTCGCTTAAGTTGCAAAGTGGAATCTCTTACTCCGCTGGCCGCACCTCGCCTCACTTAAGTTGCAAAGTGGAATCGATTGCTCCTCTGCTTAAGTTGCAAAGTGGAATCGCTTACTCCGCTGGCCGCACCTCGCCTCACTTAAGTTGCAAAGTGGAATCGCTTGCTCATCTGTAAGTGGAATCGTTTGCTCCGCTGGCCGCACCTCACCTCATTTTACGCCGCACGCTGCAACACGCCATCAAGCTAAGGGGACATCCATTAACCGTCATTGTTGGTTCATCGTGCTGTTAAAATAACGGCATTCGTTTTCTTCACCACGACGCCACGCCACCAAGCTAACGGGACACTTTCTTTGTTAGCATTTATATACTGCTGAAGTGAAGATCCACCATTGCTTCGATTGGTGTGGGAAAGAGGGAAGACAAAAAAAGGACAAATTCATCATTAAAGTCATCAATCAACAGTTTTCATCAACTCAACATAAATTTTCATGAAATTCTACCAAAGTTTTTACAGGAAAGTGCGATTTTCCTTTTACATTGATTGGCATTTTTTGTTTTTATATAAAATATATATAAATTATAACAGCGATTGCTTGTGCGCCTCCACAAAATAATTTAGACTTTAAATTCAATCGCAAATAATACGATTGAATTACAAACAAAGATAAAAAGACAAAGAACTGTAAATCATTTGAGTAGACATTAATGTATTATAAAAAGGTTTTCCTGACAAAGGAAACTCTTAGTTTTAAGACAACCACGTATAGCCAAAGATTTCCCCCTAACAATGGTAAGGGATCTAACGCTTAATAAAGAAACATATTTAAATTAAAAAACGGATATTTTTATTTTTACCCTGTTAGAAAGAACAGGAGGAGTGTTTTTTTATGGTTAATCTTATACTCGAATATAAATTATATATAAGGAATCCATCGCAATCTCACTCTTCGACCGCGGTTAATTTTTTTAAGTTCATTGTGTTATTCTCAGTGAAATCATTTTGGGTTGCTAATCCGGGAGATCGCACATACAAGTAAGCAAAAAGCAGAATTCCTTCTTGGAAGCTCGGACTTCCGTCGACGACAGAACGATTGTTCGAATCAAATTTTGCTCTCGGTTTTAATTCATTTTCTATTTGAAAATATTTTCAATGTTTTCTCAATTTTTCTATACAGAGCGTTTGTATTGCTTTATTTGAAATGACTGTCCGATCCATTGAACTCTGATTTATTGGGCGACAAGTGCAATATCTGCAATATCAATATTTTGGTTTTTGATGCGCAGCGACAGCAAATATTGGAAATTATGATGAGGACGCATATTTCTTATGAAGTGCTTGATAAATGTGTTTTCATATGAAATATGCTGAATACTATGTTTTAGTAGATGAGTGGCAGGAATAGAATTGGGCTCTAAAATTAATATAAATAAGCATAGATGACGATGATAAAATCAGAAATTGTTCAGATATTATAGTCAAAGGTTGCAGCCTATGCATAGCGACAGCGCGCCTTTAGAGTCAATAAACAAATACAATACAAAGAAATCAATCTTTTTATTAAACTTGGACTTTTCCCCCACAAGAACTCTTCTCCTCAATTTTAAGAGAAAAGTACGGTTTGTTGGGTCATTTCTGTAAAATGTAACTTTTTTTCTTATTTTCAGGACTTCGGACAGACAAATGCTTTCATCTGCGAAGACTCTGAAGATCTTGGAAATCGAAATGGGTCGGACGGAACTCCGAAGACGCTTCTCGCATCTACGGGTCTCTTCCCAATCTTATTTTATATATATGTATGTATGCGTATGAACTAGATTGTCCGGCTATTTGAGTACCTTCTATTACGAAATACCCAAAGACTCGAACTGTCCAACTCAAGCACTATCTGTTTAATTTGTACGGTTACATCTTCCTTGCGGCAACGCGGTACCGAGTGCTATACACCCAGGCGCCGGGACTCACAAGGAAACTGCAACTAAACAAAAAAACTGAAAACTTTATGTAAAAAACAATCAAAGGAAAAAAAGACTAGAGAAGAGTAGAGGTCTGGCCAGTTCTGGGCTCTTTATTCTTAAGGTTCAGAATCAGACAGAATCTGTCAACAATGTTTGTGTGGCGTGTGATGGAATTTAATTATTAATATAATATAATATTACATTCGTTACAAGTAAATGTTTAAAGACATCAGTGCAGCTATTCAGGCCACCATACGACAGTTCAGTCAGAACCGATCAAATAGCATTCAGAACAACACCCATCGAAAATCTATTAACAGACGCTGGACTTATATAATTCCCGATCGCATTGAGTTCTAAACCACCTCCATTCTTCTCAAAATCAATTCCTGTAAAAAATCACCTATTATAATAATATTCATCATCCCTACTCAACGCCATAAACCTTTTAACAAAATTGCATATTCCAGTTCAAACCAACTCAGTAAAATCTTCAATATTTCCAAAATGGAAATTAAAAATTAACTCTATAAACACAGGCCTACAAAGTTTCCCTAAAACAACAAGTAATGAGATCTACCGAAAAATACAATTGGAAGTTTAGAATTTAATGAATTTGCAACTAATCCAACCCAAGAAGAAATGGCAGTCCATAAGAAAACTGTCAATTATAGGAAAAAAGCTAAGAATAAGGATAATATCATTAAAAGCGTGGAAGTAAAGAAATCTTCTTCGAAAATAGAGAAGAAATTAAAAAGGTGAATGATCCTAATAAGAATGTGAAGGATTTAGTTACACACGAAAATGAAAGCGTAGTACCATTAGTTGCTGTGGCTCAAGTAAATGTTTCTAGGAGCAGCTTCTGAGTCAATAGGCTCATTACATGCAGACGATTCATCATTTCGATACCTTCCCGTAAGAATGTATTAAGCGACACTTTTTTCGAAAATGACTTTTTAATGTGGAACTATACTAGAAGTTAAGCGCCACATTTTGGCCTGGGTTTCGCTGCCCTATCATGTATGCAAAAGAAACTAAAGAGAAAATAAAATTGTAGCAACCGCCAAGTTTTCTGACTGGAATAATGTTGCTCCCTCAAATTTGTATTAACCGCCAGTGAAATTATGCTAAGCGACATTTTTAAAAACCTTATTGTCTTAAGCAACCAAACGTCCACAAAAAAAATTTGTTAGATGTCGCATAGTTTAACCGAAGTCGTCGCTTAGCACACTCTTCCAAATAGAACTTGCTCCATTTTTGTCGCTTATAACACTTCAGATTGGTTTCTTTGATTTTGAATATTTTTCTATGAAGCAGGCTACTGCTTTTTCCCATTTATTCTGTGTTTTTTTTTTGTTGTCTGGTCGGTTGTAAGCGTATTTTTGTATGTAAATTCCGTTGCACATATAGCTGTTGATTTTATTTCAAATATTTGAATGCAGTAAGTAGGCTTGGGTTTTGTTTCAGGTTATTTTGTTCCTTTTGTTCTCGTCAGTTGTCATCGTACTTTTTTCGTTGAGGAGTGTTGCAAAAATAGTGGCTTATTGTGATCATTTATTAATTAGATACATACATACGTTTTTGTTTGTTAGTTCATCGTTTCGTGGTAGTCTAGTGAAATTATACATTTTACCATGAATGAAAATTTACCAGGTCCCTCTGGATTACAAAAGCCAATTTTGTTTCATTCAAGAGCTAGACAAATGGTTGAATTAGCAAAACAATCTTATGAAGGAATGAAAGTAAGTAAATAAGCTCCTTGATTCTTGATACATTGTTTATTATTTTGAGGTAGGTGAGATAAATACAATTCTGAATTGTTTTAGGTTGATCATTTTGAAAAAACCAAAAGTACTACGGGTGAAAGGAGTTTGTCTGCACCATACAAATCTGTATCTGGGTCTGAGTGTGATCCGTTTGAAACAGATGGGAGTTCATCTTGGCATAATGATTCCATAGAAAATTCAAGTTCCGATGAAATAATAGACCATCGAAAAGTAAACGAGAATCCAAAGCCGAAAGTCATGGCCATTGAGGTATGTAATCAAGGGTTGGGGGTAGAATCAAAAAGAGCTCGTGTTGAGAAAAAACATAAATCTGTGCAAAGAAATCCATGCAAGAGCTGCCAAAACAAATGTGCTACTAGATTAAGTGAGTCACAAAGGCAAGCCGTTTTTGACTTTTATTGGAAACTGCCACATACACAGCAAATAGATTGGTTATTATCTTGTGTTGATCGTGTTCCTATCAAAAGGCGACGAAGCGAAGAAATTGAAAAGAAGAAAGAAACAAGGAAATATTTTATAAATTTTGAAGGGAACAGAATACAAGTATGTATGCAGTTTTTGCTGAAAACTCTTAACATTTCCAGTAGAGTTGTCACATATGCCCTTGAAAGAACAACAGTTTTAAATACATCGGAAACAGACAAGAGGGGTGCAACACCTACGTCAAATGCTACATCCGATGATTTAAAAGAAGCCGTTTGCACGTTCATTGAAAGCTTACCAAGGGTTCCATCCCATTATTGCCGTTCTAGGACCAATAGAACTTACTTGCCCAACGAGTATTTTAGTGTTTCTAATCTTTACAGAAAATTCAAAGAAAACCAAGAGGAACAGGGTTTGAATTTTGTCTCCCAAAAAATATTTCGCGGAATTTTCAAAACGTACAATATTGGCATCCATGTTCCCAAAAAAGATAAGTGTACCTTTTGCGAATCCTATAAGGACCGTGAATTGGATGAGACACAGAAAAAAAAAGTGTCAAAACATTCTCAACAGAAAGAAACGAGCCATAAACTGTTTAAGGAAGACCAGGAAAAAGCCAAAAATTCACCTTCATTTGTTTGTGCTAGTTTTGACCTGCAAAAAGTTCTAAACGTTCCACATACGCAGAGTATGCTATTTTATTATTCGAGAAAATATTCGTTTTATAACGAGACAGTTTATGAGAGTGGAACTCATAATGCGTATGCTTTTGTTTGGGGCGAAGTTGATGGAATGCGAGGAGCAAATGAAATTTGTTCAATCCTCAATCAGTACTTGAAAATCGTCGATGAGAGAAAAACTGTTACTTCCATTTCCTTATACTGTGATAGCTGTCCTGGACAAAATAAAAATCGCCAAATCATAACAATGATTTTTTTGTTTATACAAAAACAAGCTAAACACATTAACGAAATTAAATTAACATTTCTACTTCCTGGCCATACCTACATGCCTGTTGACTCTGTGCATGCTACTATAGAGCGATTTGTTAAAAAAAGGACAATTTGGACACCATCAGAATGGGTTACTCTGATTTCGAATTCAAGGATAAATCCCAAACCTTATGAGGTGGTAGTGTTGACATACAAAGATTTCCGTGATTGGAAAAAAGAAGC
This sequence comes from Philhelius pedissequus, assembly GCA_910595825.1. Lineage (NCBI taxonomy): Eukaryota > Metazoa > Arthropoda > Insecta > Diptera > Syrphidae > Philhelius > Philhelius pedissequus. Next base: position 241,453,762 of record OU343161.1, on the reverse strand, counting down.
GCTGAAATATTTTCCAACGAAAGGAGTAAAAACCAAGGAGCAAACTAATTTCAATATTACGGAATCTAATATTTTCATTTTTTCTAAATCATCCACTGAAATAAAATATTCGCAATTTCAAACACCTTCTCCTTCATATACCCTGGATTTTTGTCGCACGCGCAACCAAGTGAAATGCCTTGAAGAATTCAATGAACCTGACATTCTATATTCTTCCAAACTGTCAATATCAGGTCCGAAACGAAAGGATTTAGAGAGTCTACTCAAAAGAAAGTTTATTCCTGAACGATACATACAAGAATACGAGGATATAATAAATACAGTCGGTGAGAAACAAGACGAATTAGCAGAGACAGACGAAGAAGATGATTTGTCTGAAAATCAAAATTATAATCATTAATTTTAAAATTTCCGTTTTTATCCCTAAAATTAATTTATTTTGCTTTATGTTGCTTTATATAGATTTTTATGTATTATTTTTTTGATCAGTAATCCTCAAGTGTCCTTTTTGAATTTTTGTTTTGAAATCAATGTTATGTTACTTTTTATATAGATTTTTATTTATTTTATTGTTAGTGAGAAAAAAATAAAAAATGAATTAAACGACACAATTTATTTCAAACCCTTATTTTTTGAGACCATTACAGTGTCTTAAGCGCCATTTACCATTGTATCAAGCGCCAATGTCTTGACCACGATAATGTACTAAGCGACATAAACTTCTTATCTGATTAAAATTTCGGTTTTGCAATGATGTCAAGTTTTGTATTCTGAAAATCCCTATCCAAATCTGTTCCTTCCATTACAATCCACAAAAAAATAACTAAATGAGACGTTTTTTTTGTTTCCTGAACAATTTTAAAAATGTCGCTTAATACATTCTTACGGGAAGGTATCGATTTGATATGGATGGTGAAAATTTCATGAGCAGTTTTTAGACAATAAGTCTCGCTCAGCTAGGGTAATGGTTTAAAAAAAATTGTTATGGAAATCTCTACCTGAAAACAGTATTGTGTTTACAAAGTTTAGGTTTTTCTTACAATCATGCAATTTGAAGAAGAACATCTTGATTAATTTATCGAATGCTACAAGACTAATAGAACCTTGTGCGATTTAACGTCCAAGGAGTATGTTCATGGGCAATTGTCGTCATCTGAACTCCACGGTTAAAGTTGCATAGTTACATGAAATCAAGAGTGCTGATGATCCAATTGCGCTTGAACAGAACTAATCTGGTTATAATGGTTGCCACCGGTGAGCACACCTAATAAAGTTCGACAATTTATTGCAGTTATTGCAGTTTAATGGGTGTGGCTCGCCGGTGCCAACCATAACCATCTTTGGGTTAAATTGGGTTTAATTAAATTTTCTCATTCTTCCTTCCAAGTTTATAGTATATGTACAATAAAACATACAAACCAAACAAAAGAAAAACAAAACGTGTTATATTTTCAACAAAAAAAGGAAAGAGACAACAGAAAGAAAAAAAGGAAAACTCCAGCTACATGCATACAACGTCGCCGATCGCTCTCCCTTTGGAACGTGTTATTGCTCAACCTGCCTTTTAGGTTTTTTTTGGCCAGAGACTACTTGGCCTATTGTGTACATTGACCCCAATAAAAAACAAAAAGCAAAATTTAGTGAAAAAATACCATTCGTATCTCTTATAGGAGAGAACTAAAGAAAATATAAAAATCTGAGGCCAGTTGACTAGATTCAGTTTATATACCAAATTATGGTATTTTCAAAAGTTGGATTTTTTGAAGAATCTAGAGAAACCCGCGGAGAGCATTTCCTCAATTGCGCCAACGGATATTTTTTTCTGAGGCAGAGGACCTTAGTTTTATGGATAGAAATGGAGAAGTAAGAAATCGGAAAGTAATAGCTAGTTTCTCATGAGGTGATATCGCTTCTCTAAATTGGGTGTCATCCCTTTTTATAAGTTGAGACACTAATACCAGGACTTCTTCAAAATTCTCCTCTGACATTCTGAAATAATTTCGGAAATCTTCCTGCTCAGAACTGCTTATTTCGCTTATAATCAAGGTGTCAAGAATTTTGTATTGGTATTTTTGGATGGTCTACCAGGAAATGGTGATTCCATTTCTATGGGAGAAGTTGACACACCAGTTTGGAAGTTTGGTCTAACTAAAAAGAATGATACTTTCCCCCGAATTTTACTGGAGCATTCAACTCATTCCTAAGCGATCCCAGCGTCTATAGTGTGTCTGGGCCGAAGCCGAGATCGCAAGCAGAGCTCGATCTACTTCAGTGCTTCCATTGCCAGGTCCATAGCTTCCTCTTTTTATTCTAGCTGGCGACCAGGGTGTAATATCCACCCAAATGTCGATGCTCGACACACTTAAATGGGGCATACATTCCTGGTGGATAAAAATTGACGGACCGAGATTTACTGGCACCAGTATAGCAGCTGGCTCCACGGACACCGCTAATATTTAAGTGAGTGTTCTTCTTCCTTGTCAATATATTTAGAGTAAACTGCGAAAAACAGGCCAGCTGTTTTAGCACTGAGTGTATTTAACTATGTACATGAAAATGTAAATTATCATTCTAAAAATTTACCAGAGGAAGCCAAACCGAAGCCGTGTATGTAACTTAAAAAACCTCAGAAATTACTGTACCAAGCACAGTTCCGACATTAATGTACTCGGCATACAAAAAAAAAGGTAATTTTTGAAGGAGTACAGCAGCGGCCTGAACAGAGTGAGAGTAAAATATATATATAACTTAGTGTCATTATGCTTTTCCCACCATGGTCTCGGCATATACATAAGAAATGATGTTGCATAACAATTTCAACCACAATACGCTTTGGGCTCAAACACAAATATTAATTTCGTGTAATTAAAATTCTCGGTATACATGCACATAATACACACATAATTCCATCACGTTATGGACCCAGAGATATCTAAATCGAAAAATTAGTCATTGCACTTTAAAATCCCTTCAGATTGCATCAGTCGAATCATGGCGTCAAGCACAATGTCATCGATCGAGAAGCTCACGGGCCGAGATAACTATAACACTTGGAAGTTTGACATGCAGGTATACTTAGAACATGAAGATCTCTGGCAGTGTATCGAAGATATGAAATCGATTACCAAAGCCAAGTCAAAAATAATCCTCGCAGTCGCGTCGACCCCATGATCCAGCATGCACTCACTGCGAAAGATGCATGGGATAAGTTGCAACAAGCATTCGAGGATTCCGGACTAACTCGGAGGGTTAGTCTTCTTAGAGCATTCATAACAACTCGTCTCGACGATTTCGATTGAAGAATCGACAAAATTATGACAAACACAAACTAAATGCTTTAAAATTGTCCATGTTGGCGATGAATGGGTCTGTAAGAAGAGTACAAACCGATGATTATGGGTCTAGAAAATCACGCAATTTGTGCAGAAGGGCCAATGTATGTTGTTTGATGCTGGATTGCACAAAGAGTATTTGGCTGAATCAGTGGCATCAGCGGTCTACATAATCAATCGAACGCCTATAAACAACAGTACAAGTCTGTATGTACTACCTTAAAATTACACCTTGGTCTCAACACCAATTACCTCCAATGCCCATCTCTATTTCATTTTTTTCAACCAACAGACATGCAGCTGCAGTCAAAACGAATTCTCTCTTTATATAAGAAAAGACAAAAGAACAGAGAAAAAAATGTTAACGTTTTTAGACCAGAAATAATTTAACAAGTAAAGATACCTATAATGGCGTACCCAATGCGGGATCAAAGAGTTGGTGGAATACCACCCCAAAATCAAAATAGAAATATAAATAATTTAAATTTTAATAATAATAATAGATTTAATAATAATGAAAACAGGATTAGACAACGTCCGAGAGACGCGCAAAGAATGGCTGAATATAACCAGCAGCAGCACCAGGTTATTCATGGTGAAGGAAACTGGGCAGCCCAGATGGACATGCAGGATAGACAAGATACTGCATATCAAAGGTTTCGGAATCCTAGAAACCAAAGATCCAAACAGCAGCAGCGGCAGGTAAGACCGCCCCCTGCTATAGAAGTAGCAACGAAAGAGACACCTCCAAGATATGGAGTGCTGTACTCAGGCAATTGTCGCGGCAGTAAGCCCGTCAAGAAAACGTTAGGACAAAACTTCGATTTCGCCGGATTTACCCCCCTTGTTCGTCAGGTGTACGATAGGATGTGTGTTGAAAATCAACGGCTACCAAGGGAGTTACCATTCTGTATCTTCCAGCATGCAATGGTAGAATTCTTGAATGCATACCTTCTCCATCATGCAAAGTTTATACTAAAAGTACCAGAATTACAAGGGTTGATGGATCCCCTTGCGGCAATAAGCGCTGATGGTTACAATATACCAGTGCCTATTTTTGAGTACATCAACGGAATTGGACCGGCCATTACGCCAACAGGAGATAAAGTCTTCTGGAACCTACCGGCCATAGCTATTCCTCAAGGAGAGTGTATTTCTAATGAAATACCATGCAGGAGTGGAACTTTTGGACCTCCAACTGAGGAGACTCACAACGTTTATGAGTCATACTTCTCTCCATACATTTCTTCTGAATATATACTGCGAATCGCAGCGGTTGGACACCATGATATAGAAGAGCATTGGCAACCATTCCCTGAAGGATGGATAAATGAAGCCCTGATACCGACAGAAAATCTACTAGGCTTTAGATTAGTCGAGAGGTTACACCTTGATGCCCTTAATAAATGTAGAGAGGCAACTTTTGATGAAGGTGATACAATTACCGGCCGATTATGTCATAGCCCATACGTTATGAACCTGACATCAGGAGTCATTGGAAGGATGACATCAATATATTTAGAGTAAACTGCGAAAAACAGGCCAGCTGTTTTAGCACTGAGTGTATTTAACTATGTACATGAAAATGTAAATTATCATTCTAAAAATTTACCAGAGGAAGCCAAACCGAAGCCGTGTATGTAACTTAAAAAACCTCAGAAATTACTGTACCAAGCACAGTTCCGACATTAATGTACTCGGCATACAAAAAAAAAGGTAATTTTTGAAGGAGTACAGCAGCGGCCTGAACAGAGTGAGAGTAAAATATATATATAACTTAGTGTCATTATGCTTTTCCCACCATGGTCTCGGCATATACATAAGAAATGATGTTGCATAACAATTTCAACCACAATACGCTTTGGGCTCAAACACAAATATTAATTTCGTGTAATTAAAATTCTCGGTATACATGCACATAATACACACATAATTCCATCACGTTATGGACCCAGAGATATCTAAATCGAAAAAATTAGTCATTGCACTTTAAAATCCCTTCAGATTGCATCAGTCGAATCATGGCGTCAAGCACAATGTCATCGATCGAGAAGCTCACGGGCCGAGATAACTATAACACTTGGAAGTTTGACATGCAGGTATACTTAGAACATGAAGATCTCTGGCAGTGTATCGAAGATATGAAATCGATTACCAAAGCCAAGTCAAAAATAATCCTCGCAGTCGCGTCGACCCCATGATCCAGCATGCACTCACTGCGAAAGATGCATGGGATAAGTTGCAACAAGCATTCGAGGATTCCGGACTAACTCGGAGGGTTAGTCTTCTTAGAGCATTCATAACAACTCGTCTCGACGATTTCGATTGAAGAATCGACAAAATTATGACAAACACAAACTAAATGCTTTAAAATTGTCCATGTTGGCGATTAATGGGTCTGTAAGAAGAGTACAAACCGATGATTATGGGTCTAGAAAATCACGCAATTTGTGCAGAAGGGCCAATGTATGTTGTTTGATGCTGGATTGCACAAAGAGTATTTGGCTGAATCAGTGGCATCAGCGGTCTACATAATCAATCGAACGCCTATAAACAACAGTACAAGTCTGTATGTACTACCTTAAAATTACACCTTGGTCTCAACACCAATTACCTCCAATGCCCATCTCTATTTCATTTTTTTCAACCAACAGACATGCAGCTGCAGTCAAAACGAATTCTCTCTTTATATAAGAAAAGACAAAAGAACAGAGAAAAAAATGTTAACGTTTTTAGACCAGAAATAATTTAACAAGTAAAGATACCTATAATGGCGTACCCAATGCGGGATCAAAGAGTTGGTGGAATACCACCCCAAAATCAAAATAGAAATATAAATAATTTAAATTTTAATAATAATAATAGATTTAATAATAATGAAAACAGGATTAGACAACGTCCGAGAGACGCGCAAAGAATGGCTGAATATAACCAGCAGCAGCACCAGGTTATTCATGGTGAAGGAAACTGGGCAGCCCAGATGGACATGCAGGATAGACAAGATACTGCATATCAAAGGTTTCGGAATCCTAGAAACCAAAGATCCAAACAGCAGCAGCGGCAGGTAAGACCGCCCCCTGCTATAGAAGTAGCAACGAAAGAGACACCTCCAAGATATGGAGTGCTGTACTCAGGCAATTGTCGCGGCAGTAAGCCCGTCAAGAAAACGTTAGGACAAAACTTCGATTTCGCCGGATTTACCCCCCTTGTTCGTCTGGTGTACGATAGGATGTGTGTTGAAAATCAACGGCTACCAAGGGAGTTACCATTCTGTATCTTCCAGCATGCAATGGTAGAATTCTTGAATGCATACCTTCTCCATCATGCAAAGTTTATACTAAAAGTACCAGAATTACAAGGGTTGATGGATCCCCTTGCGGCAATAAGCGCTGATGGTTACAATATACCAGTGCCTATTTTTGAGTACATCAACGGAATTGGACCGGCCATTACGCCAACAGGAGATAAAGTCTTCTGGAACCTACCGGCCATAGCTATTCCTCAAGGAGAGTGTATTTCTAATGAAATACCATGCAGGAGTGGAACTTTTGGACCTCCAACTGAGGAGACTCACAACGTTTATGAGTCATACTTCTCTCCATACATTTCTTCTGAATATATACTGCGAATCGCAGCGGTTGGACACCATGATATAGAAGAGCATTGGCAACCATTCCCTGAAGGATGGATAAATGAAGCCCTGATACCGACAGAAAATCTACTAGGCTTTAGATTAGTCGAGAGGTTACACCTTGATGCCCTTAATAAATGTAGAGAGGCAACTTTTGATGAAGGTGATACAATTACCGGCCGATTATGTCATAGCCCATACGTTATGAACCTGACATCAGGAGTCATTGGAAGGATGACATCAATATATTTAGAGTAAACTGCGAAAAACAGGCCAGCTGTTTTAGCACTGAGTGTATTTAACTATGTACATGAAAATGTAAATTATCATTCTAAAAATTTACCAGAGGAAGCCAAACCGAAGCCGTGTATGTAACTTAAAAAACCTCAGAAATTACTGTACCAAGCACAGTTCCGACATTAATGTACTCGGCATACAAAAAAAAAGGTAATTTTTGAAGGAGTACAGCAGCGGCCTGAACAGAGTGAGAGTAAAATATATATATAACTTAGTGTCATTATGCTTTTCCCACCATGGTCTCGGCATATACATAAGAAATGATGTTGCATAACAATTTCAACCACAATACGCTTTGGGCTCAAACACAAATATTAATTTCGTGTAATTAAAATTCTCGGTATACATGCACATAATACACACATAATTCCATCACGTTATGGACCCAGAGATATCTAAATCGAAAAATTAGTCATTGCACTTTAAAATCCCTTCAGATTGCATCAGTCGAATCATGGCGTCAAGCACAATGTCATCGATCGAGAAGCTCACGGGCCGAGATAACTATAACACTTGGAAGTTTGACATGCAGGTATACTTAGAACATGAAGATCTCTGGCAGTGTATCGAAGATATGAAATCGATTACCAAAGCCAAGTCAAAAATAATCCTCGCAGTCGCGTCGACCCCATGATCCAGCATGCACTCACTGCGAAAGATGCATGGGATAAGTTGCAACAAGCATTCGAGGATTCCGGACTAACTCGGAGGGTTAGTCTTCTTAGAGCATTCATAACAACTCGTCTCGACGATTTCGATTGAAGAATCGACAAAATTATGACAAACACAAACTAAATGCTTTAAAATTGTCCATGTTGGCGATGAATGGGTCTGTAAGAAGAGTACAAACCGATGATTATGGGTCTAGAAAATCACGCAATTTGTGCAGAAGGGCCAATGTATGTTGTTTGATGCTGGATTGCACAAAGAGTATTTGGCTGAATCAGTGGCATCAGCGGTCTACATAATCAATCGAACGCCTATAAACAACAGTACAAGTCTGTATGTACTACCTTAAAATTACACCTTGGTCTCAACACCAATTACCTCCAATGCCCATCTCTATTTCATTTTTTTCAACCAACAGACATGTAGCTGCAGTCAAAACGAATTCTCTCTTTATATAAGAAAAGACAAAAGAACAGAGAAAAAAATGTTAACGTTTTTAGACCAGAAATAATTTAACAAGTAAAGATACCTATAATGGCGTACCCAATGCGGGATCAAAGAGTTGGTGGAATACCACCCCAAAATCAAAATAGAAATATAAATAATTTAAATTTTAATAATAATAATAGATTTAATAATAATGAAAACAGGATTAGACAACGTCCGAGAGACGCGCAAAGAATGGCTGAATATAACCAGCAGCAGCACCAGGTTATTCATGGTGAAGGAAACTGGGCAGCCCAGATGGACATGCAGGATAGACAAGATACTGCATATCAAAGGTTTCGGAATCCTAGAAACCAAAGATCCAAACAGCAGCAGCGGCAGGTAAGACCGCCCCCTGCTATAGAAGTAGCAACGAAAGAGACACCTCCAAGAGATGGAGTGCTGTACTCAGGCAATTGTCGCGGCAGTAAGCCCGTCAAGAAAACGTTAGGACAAAACTTCGATTTCGCCGGATTTACCCCCCTTGTTCGTCAGGTGTACGATAGGATGTGTGTTGAAAATCAACGGCTACCAAGGGAGTTACCATTCTGTATCTTCCAGCATGCAATGGTAGAATTCTTGAATGCATACCTTCTCCATCATGCAAAGTTTATACTAAAAGTACCAGAATTACAAGGGTTGATGGATCCCCTTGCGGCAATAAGCGCTGATGGTTACAATATACCAGTGCCTATTTTTGAGTACATCAACGGAATTGGACCGGCCATTACGCCAACAGGAGATAAAGTCTTCTGGAACCTACCGGCCATAGCTATTCCTCAAGGAGAGTGTATTTCTAATGAAATACCATGCAGGAGTGGAACTTTTGGACCTCCAACTGAGGAGACTCACAACGTTTATGAGTCATACTTCTCTCCATACATTTCTTCTGAATATATACTGCGAATCGCAGCGGTTGGACACCATGATATAGAAGAGCATTGGCAACCATTCCCTGAAGGATGGATAAATGAAGCCCTGATACCGACAGAAAATCTACTAGGCTTTAGATTAGTCGAGAGGTTACACCTTGATGCCCTTAATAAATGTAGAGAGGCAACTTTTGATGAAGGTGATACAATTACCGGCCGATTATGTCATAGCCCATACGTTATGAACCTGACATCAGGAGTCATTGGAAGGATGACATCAATATATTTAGAGTAAACTGCGAAAAACAGGCCAGCTGTTTTAGCACTGAGTGTATTTAACTATGTACATCAAAATGTAAATTATCATTCTAAAAATTTACCAGAGGAAGCCAAACCGAAGCCGTGTATGTAACTTAAAAAACCTCAGAAATTACTGTACCAAGCACAGTTCCGACATTAATGTACTCGGCATACAAAAAAAAAGGTAATTTTTGAAGGAGTACAGCAGCGGCCTGAACAGAGTGAGAGTAAAATATATATATAACTTAGTGTCATTATGCTTTTCCCACCATGGTCTCGGCATATACATAAGAAATGATGTTGCATAACAATTTCAACCACAATACGCTTTGGGCTCAAACACAAATATTAATTTCGTGTAATTAAAATTCTCGGTATACATGCACATAATACACACATAATTCCATCACGTTATGGACCCAGAGATATCTAAATCGAAAAATTAGTCATTGCACTTTAAAATCCCTTCAGATTGCATCAGTCGAATCATGGCGTCAAGCACAATGTCATCGATCGAGAAGCTCACGGGCCGAGATAACTATAACACTTGGAAGTTTGACATGCAGGTATACTTAGAACATGAAGATCTCTGGCAGTGTATCGAAGATATGAAATCGATTACCAAAGCCAAGTCAAAAATAATCCTCGCAGTCGCGTCGACCCCATGATCCAGCATGCACTCACTGCGAAAGATGCATGGGATAAGTTGCAACAAGCATTCGAGGATTCCGGACTAACTCGGAGGGTTAGTCTTCTTAGAGCATTCATAACACCTCGTCTCGACGATTTCGATTGAAGAATCGACAAAATTATGACAAACACAAACTAAATGCTTTAAAATTGTCCATGTTGGCGATGAATGGGTCTGTAAGAAGAGTACAAACCGATGATTATGGGTCTAGAAAATCACGCAATTTGTGCAGAAGGGCCAATGTATGTTGTTTGATGCTGGATTGCACAAAGAGTATTTGGCTGAATCAGTGGCATCAGCGGTCTACATAATCAATCGAACGCCTATAAACAACAGTACAAGTCTGTATGTACTACCTTAAAATTACACCTTGGTCTCAACACCAATTACCTCCAATGCCCATCTCTATTTCATTTTTTTCAACCAACAGACATGCAGCTGCAGTCAAAACGAATTCTCTCTTTATATAAGAAAAGACAAAAGAACAGAGAAAAAAATGTTAACGTTTTTAGACCAGAAATAATTTAACAAGTAAAGATACCTATAATGGCGTACCCAATGCGGGATCAAAGAGTTGGTGGAATACCACCCCAAAATCAAAATAGAAACATAAATAATTTAAATTTTAATAATAATAATAGATTTAATAATAATGAAAACAGGATTAGACAACGTCCGAGAGACGCGCAAAGAATGGCTGAATATAACCAGCAGCAGCACCAGGTTATTCATGGTGAAGGAAACTGGGCAGCCCAGATGGACATGCAGGATAGACAAGATACTGCATATCAAAGGTTTCGGAATCCTAGAAACCAAAGATCCAAACAGCAGCAGCGGCAGGTAAGACCGCCCCCTGCTATAGAAGTAGCAACGAAAGAGACACCTCCAAGAGATGGAGTGCTGTACTCAGGCAATTGTCGCGGCAGTAAGCCGGTCAAGAAAATGTTAGGACAAAACTTCGATTTCGCCGGATTTACCCCCCTTGTTCGTCAGGTGTACGATAGGATGTGTGTTGAAAATCAACGGCTACCAAGGGAGTTACCATTCTGTATCTTCCAGCATGCAATGGTAGAATTCTTGAATGCATACCTTCTCCATCATGCAAAGTTTATACTAAAAGTACCAGAATTACAAGGGTTGATGGATCCCCTTGCGGCAATAAGCGCTGATGGTTACAATATACCAGTGCCTATTTTTGAGTACATCAACGGAATTGGACCGGCCATTACGCCAACAGGAGATAAAGTCTTCTGGAACCTACCGGCCATAGCTATTCCTCAAGGAGAGTGTATTTCTAATGAAATACCATGCAGGAGTGGAACTTTTGGACCTCCAACTGAGGAGACTCACAACGTTTATGAGTCATACTTCTCTCCATACATTTCTTCTGAATATATACTGCGAATCGCAGCGGTTGGACACCATGATATAGAAGAGCATTGGCAACCATTCCCTGAAGGATGGATAAATGAAGCCCTGATACCGACAGAAAATCTACTAGGCTTTAGATTAGTCGAGAGGTTACACCTTGATGCCCTTAATAAATGTAGAGAGGCAACTTTTGATGAAGGTGATACAATTACCGGCCGATTATGTCATAGCCCATACGTTATGAACCTGACATCAGGAGTCATTGGAAGGATGACATCAATATATTTAGAGTAAACTGCGAAAAACAGGCCAGCTGTTTTAGCACTGAGTGTATTTAACTATGTACATGAAAATGTAAATTATCATTCTAAAAATTTACCAGAGGAAGCCAAACCGAAGCCGTGTATGTAACTTAAAAAACCTCAGAAATTACTGTACCAAGCACAGTTCCGACATTAATGTACTCGGCATACAAAAAAAAAGGTAATTTTTGAAGGAGTACAGCAGCGGCCTGAACAGAGTGAGAGTAAAATATATATATAACTTAGTGTCATTATGCTTTTCCCACCATGGTCTCGGCATATACATAAGAAATGATGTTGCATAACAATTTCAACCACAATACGCTTTGGGCTCAAACACAAATATTAATTTCGTGTAATTAAAATTCTCGGTATACATGCACATAATACACACATAATTCCATCACGTTATGGACCCAGAGATATCTAAATCGAAAAAATAGTCATTGCACTTTAAAATCCCTTCAGATTGCATCAGTCGAATCATGGCGTCAAGCACAATGTCATCGATCGAGAAGCTCACGGGCCGAGATAACTATAACACTTGGAAGTTTGACATGCAGGTATACTTAGAACATGAAGATCTCTGGCAGTGTATCGAAGATATGAAATCGATTACCAAAGCCAAGTCAAAAATAATCCTCTGTTATATATGCCTTTCTCGGGTAATATATAAATTAAATTTGTATATCATATCACAACAACAGCAACAACACCACCAGCAACAGCAACAACAACAACAGCAATCAATTATACTAACTCAGATGATGACGTTTTTTGAGAGCGGCGACAATTTCCATGACTTGTATTTAGAAGATCAATTATTTGATTATGATGATGATCAAACAGCCCCGTGGCTAACCGAGGAATACCAAGATTTGGATGGTTTATACGATCCCGGCTTATTATCTGATCCTAAACTCATTAATAATCAAGATTATACACTGAATTCACCATTAATTGCAGACACACCTCAAGCATTTTTGGCATATCTTCAGAAGGATCAGACATCCGCATTGTATGGACAAAAACATTGGGCAGAAAGTAAAAGATGGTTAAGAGACAACACTATTAACTTTCACACGTTAAAGGATCCTTTGCTATTTCATTGTTCTTTGTATCAGATATGGCATGAGATCCCTATATCAAATCATACGATCAGAACTTTGATTCGTTCAGTGGATGATTACGCTAGACAAACATTTGTGGTGATTAAGACTTATCTACAATCCTGGATCAAAAAATGCATAAATTTTATGAGCCGAAGTATAAATAAGGATGATACACTGAAGTATGGGACACATATGTTGGATAGTTTGAAAATGACTTGGATAATGAATGCATCAACAAAATCAGAGGAGGAAGCACTGACTACAAGTATAGGAGTTAAATTCACTCCCATCGGAAGTGGAAAATCTGGTGCAATTTATGATTCAGAAGTTTTTGGAACAGTTTATATCTGTCAGAACTTCATAGTACTACCTAAGATTAAGGCTCTATGGGACAGAAACATGCTCTTAATGTATAAAGACACAGCCACAGCTCGGTTTCAGACTCTATTCGCCATTGAACATCGTCAATTTTATCCATATGCACATGATCACTATACGACGATGACCAAATTGTATAAAATTGGAGATCAACTCCTCAGACATGATCCGCAGACTGGATATGAGATAATTGGATTAACCGAGCCATTATCATCTTTAAAACTGGCTGAAATGGCCGGTAAAGATAGACCCTTGATACCTCCATTTCCCCATTTTCGGGAGCATATCCAGCAAAAGTTTTTTGAATATTCTTCATTGAATCCTATCTCCAGGGAATTCCAGAGTACGATTGAAGGGATCACAGATCGGATGACACTCTTGACTGTTTATGGGTGCTTTAGACACTGGGGTCATCCCTTTATCCATTATATGGAAGGATTGGAATCTTTGTATAAAAATGTCACGTCGACCAAAAATGTCATAGATGACAACTACGCAGAACTGTTAGCATCCGACCTGGCATTCAAAATACTGAGCAAAGAATTTCATAGTAATCAGACTTGGCGGATTGATATCACTAAATTGGCGGTGAATCATCCGCTATACCAACATGTCGAACAAAACACTTGGCCAGCCACAGAGATGTTGTTGGACATGCCTCCAGATTGGCACAAACTCCCTTTGACTCCCTGTTGGCAAATCCCAGAAACGGTAGATCCATCCGTAATTTATTCAGACAAGACACATTCTATCCAACTATCCCAACTGATAGACCATCTTACCAGATTTCCTCACAAAAGTATTCCCACAAAAAAGGTCTTAACGACTCTTTTAGAAAGTCCAAGTACTGATTGGCCCAAATTTTTGCAAGAAGTAAATGATAATGGAATGGACAAAGATTCATTGATCATCGGTCTTAAAGCCAAGGAAAGAGAGATCAAGTGGAAGGGTAGATTCTTCTCTCTTATGAGCTGGAAATTACGGGAGTACTTTGTATTTACTGAATATTTGATAAAGCAGAACATCATCCCACTTTTTAAAGGACTAACAATGGCTGATGATCAGACTACCCTTATCAAGAAGATGTTGACAAACACAGCAGGTCAAGGGACAAGAAATTACGACCATATAACCATAGCCAATCATATAGACTACGAAAAATGGAACAACTTCCAGCGAAAAAGATCTACTTCACCTGTTTTCAACGTCATGGGTCAATTTTTTGGGTTACCATTTCTCTTCTCCCGAACTCATGAATTCTTTGAACAATCGCTAATTTATTATCGGGATCGACCTGACCTCATGCAAGTAGTGGATGGACAGGTGGTCAACAAATCTGACAGTGAGCGGGTTTGCTGGCAAGGACAGGCGGGAGGATTAGAAGGGTTGAGACAGAAAGGCTGGAGTGTCTTGAATTTGTTGTGTATCCAACGGGAATCTCTGATAAGAAATGCAGAAGTCAAAATATTGGCCCAAGGCGATAATCAAGTAATCTGTACTATGTATAGGTTGAATCCAGGGAAAACTGATGAAGATAAAGTCTCACATATATTGTCTACCATAAAAAACAACAATGTAATAATGAGTGCTATCAGAAAAGCTACATGTAAAATCGGGCTATTAATCAATGAAGATGAAACACTACAATCAGCAGACATGTTGATTTATGGTAAAGTAATTGTATATCGAGGAAATATTACAAGTTTGGACGAAAAGAGATATTCGAGAATAACATGTACGACAAATGACCAACTCCCGTCTTTGAGTAATGTTCTAGCAACCGTGGCCACTAACTGTCTTACTGTTTCGCACTATTCCAAGAGTCCATTAAATGCTATGGTTAATTACAATTGGTTGGGAAACTTGGTCATATCATTGTTGAACATTCACAATCCCGCACTCAGAGCATCTCCTACGGATTTGGTGGAGGATCCAATGGTCTATGCTAGCGACACATTTCGTATTGCCATATTATATCTTGATCCTTCAATTGGAGGGATCACTGGGACATCTCTGGCTAGATTTCATCTTAGATTATTTCCCGACCCAGTCACTGAGTCATTATCATTTTGGAAGGCTTTAGCAGACAACACGTCCGACACAAGACTCAAAGCACTGTGTTGGAATATGGGATCCCCTAGAGTGTTACCTTATAAAACCAAACACTGTCACTATGCATAATAGTTAATTGTTATGCATTCTGACTCAGTGGGTTAGGAGGTGAGACATTTAAAGTTAATAAATATACGTATGTATAACATCCCTCCCCCCTTAGGGAGTTCAAGACAGGTCTCCAGCAATAGGTTCGTCTTTCTTTATTAGATAATTAAATGTTAATACTAAATTTTACATACATAGGTATTTAAATTAATTAAATTTGTATATCATATTTTCATGTTGTTTTTTTTTTTCGCGGTTACAATACTTAATACCTAATTATGTATATTTTTCTCTAATTTTATTTCTAATCGCTTCTTTTTTCTAATTTTAACCACAATACAGAACATAATATTAAATTACAGAACGATTTATAATATATACGTGTGTATGTATAGGTAGTAAAGAAACTATTAGATTTGAGGAAAATTATAACGGTTTTGTTCTCGTTTAACAAAAATAATAGTGAAAAATATATAATACGCTTAACAATGTATAACAAATTGCATGGTTTTGTTTTATTGTTTATATAGTACCTATTTTAAAAATTTAAAGTTGACTTAAAAGTTAGCTTTTTTGCAAATTTCCTTAAAGTTTTTTTTTTTTATAATTATATAAATGTCAATTTATTAAATTTATAATATACTTGTTTACACCCGGGCAGAGGTGACGCTGAAACTCGCTATGTCTGCTTTAGGCTGTGGCGTTGATGGTGCACGTTTCCTTGGTGTTCGGTTGACTGTCAGCTCACGGAGTGGTAGAATGGCTGATGGTGCTTTGGCTCGGATAGAACGAATGGTTTGTGCTCTGGACCGGAGACATCGGACTAGACAAATGAAAATAACCGCTACCGCTGCTAAGGTGACTAAGGTCAACATGGAGTAGCGATGTAGTGACAACTCCCATTCATGATCTGTCACTTTTCGCTCTGCGTTCAGAAGGTTCCATCCTTGTTCAAGCTCTTCCATACTCTTTTTCCCAACATTAAGTTCGTTGGCAAAATGCTTGTGGTTGCCAATAAGTATGGGAAGAAGTTTTAGTGTGGGTGCCCGTTTAACTGGAATGGAATTGGCTTGAAATGCTTTCACAAGTTCTGAGTGGTCCACCATTGGTTGTTTGTATTCAGTAGAAACCTCAGAGTGAAATTCGTACAGTAGCTTAAATCCTTTGGCACTGGCTTCGCAGGGCTGCTCCATCTTAAGGATTCCTGAACCGTTGAGGGTGGCTGTATATTGTTGGTCAGCACACTTCAAGTTCAAAACGAAGGAATCCTTTACTTTGAAAAGCCACTCGTTCGGTGCCGTCATCTTTAGGAATATTCCTTTCCTTGCTGGAACCGCAGTGTATTTACACGAATCTTTTGATGAAGCTGCGTGTTGTAATAGTTCTACTAAGCATTCATTTGATCCAGATGTGAATACCGGGGTCTCGTATCGGCATACCGCAATGTCCTTTTTAGCCTCTCTTATTGCAATATGTGAGCATCGGGAATACTGTTCCTCATTCAGCATTACGAAAAGGTCGTGGTTATCAGATTCTGCGATGTATTCATACTTTGTATCGATAACCAGATCCCATCGTTCCTCTAAGACTGTTGGTAAGGCGTACACTTTATGGATGTCAAAATGCAAGGAGTCTGGAAGTGGAAGCGTTACCTTAACAAACAGGTTTCCCTCATTTGCAAAGAATGTTGTTCTGGCCGCTGAATTAATGATGCCAAGGTTCTCGAATGAGAATCCTCCTTTGACCGATTTCTTAAGCAGGTCAGTAATGTTTCCTACGTCCAGGATGAAAGGGTGGAGTTTATTTTGGTTAAGGTCATCAAGTATGGAAAGCTCCAGGGATTGCCGGTTTTGGACCTCCATTATTTTTGCGGTGATCACTGATATCATTGCACTCGCTTCGCTCCTCATCTTAAGCATCGAAACTTCCTTGTTTGTGAATTGGCTGTAATTTAGGAAAGATTCACTTAGATTTCCCACACCTGCAGTCACGTTTTCCATTTCCTCCGCTAGTTGTGAAATTGGCTTAGTCAATGTATCGAAATTTGATTTCATGACAGATAGTTGTCGGTGCATTAATTGGAACGAATCCTTATCCCGTTTATGTAGGAATTCCAACTGATGGTAGACCTTTCTAGCATCTTCGCTGTCCATCGTTCCGAAGGCCCATTTGGAAAATCCTCCGATAAACTCTAGTGCGCGCTTTTGACGCTTCGAGTGTATCAATTGCCTCATACGATTTGCTGTTTGTCGTAAGTTTACGATATTTGTCTCTGTCTCCTGGGCGACCAAATGGCAATGGCGTTGAAAGTCATCGTCCGCAATGCTCCTGCACATGGTTTCTAGCCTGTTGTCACATTTTTGCACCATCTGAATTACCATTTCGTAGTCCATTGGTGTGAACTTCGTCAAAATTGTCCACGTATCACTGTAGAATAGGGCTTGTTCTACCGTTTCAAACACTACTGGTGATGTTTTTTGTAATGACTGGATCTTGTATGGTTTCTCATTCTGTGTCTGCCCGGGATAGAAGTTAATAACTATTTGTACAGTTAATGCAAAATACCGTAGGTTGAACATTTTCTTTTCAACTCGATAATTAACTATATATGTGTTTAAGAAAAAAAATTTTATATAGTACTAGCCAATGTTATATATGTATATTATGTAAATAATATGAATGTAATGTTAATTATAAGCTAAATCTTAGATTAGTGTAACTTGTTTGTTTATGTGCCTTTCCTTTTGAACTCGCTTTGTTTTTCCTTTGTAAAGAACTGAAAAGAGAAAAAAAAATTAGTTAGGTGAACTAAATTAAGCATATTAGAACTTTTCCGTTCCCTTTTAAATTTCCTATATTTGAGGCAGTGGGTAAAGCTTGAGTAGTTTAATTCCCGGTCCTATCTATACCTGTTAGCGTCGAAGGTTAGTGAGTGTAATTATAAGTGGTGAAAAGGTTTTACTTTAGGATATTATTCATAGTATGTGTTTAAATTTAACTATAATTAACTTGATTATGATAAGCCTTAAGTTGGTTGTTGTGTACTCGTTTTGTTTTTCCACCTACTCGGATATTAGTATTAACAGAATCATTCACGGACACCACCTCATAGGGTCCCAACCAAATAGCTGAAAACTTATTCTTTGTAGTAGGATTTTTAAGCAAGACTTTTTCCCCAACCGCAAACGAGGCAGGATTGGTATGATGGTCGTATTGTTGTTTTGATTTTTGTTTTGCCAGTGCCAAATTTTTCCTCGCTAGTTCGTGCGTCTTCTGTAGTTGATGCTGAAGGATTTTCGGATAATCTTCCGCATTATACAGAACTGTAGCTGTTCTTTTTAAATTTGTTGGCATTTCGAATTCAAAACCATACAAACTCTTCGTTGGTGTCAGTTTAGTAGCTGTATGCACGGTGTTATTATGGACATGCATCGCCTGTCTCAACCATTGGTCCCAGCACCGATCGTCATTGTCAACAAAACTCCTTAGGTATTCCGCTAAGGGTCTGTGACTGCGTTCGAGTGAACCATTAGCTTGTGGATGATATGCGGTAATGTGAACTTTTTTAACTCCCAGAAGCTTACAAGTTTCTGAAAAAAGTTTCGAAGTAAAATTAGTTCCATTATCTGTGACGAGTGTTTTAGGTATGCAGAACCTTGTAACAATCTCCTCGTAAAAGGCTCTTGCTACTGTAGATGCTTCCGCATCTGGAATGGCCACACAAGTCATATACTTTGTCAGGTCGTCCTGGAATGTTAAAATATACCGGTTACCGGAATACGTCAAAGGAAGAACACCGACCATGTCCATGTATACCTTATCGAATGGGAGGCATGGGGTGTCTGTCAAAACCATTGGCATTTTGGTTAGTTTGCCTGACTTATTTTTTTGACATTTTTCACAGTTCCTGATATAATTTGCAATGTCATTTTGCATATTTTTCCATCTAAACTGACGACGAATTCGTGCATAGGTCTTCGCCATTCCCTGATGTCCTCCAAGTACGGATTTGTGGAAATCGCGAAGAACTGTTTGTATGTCTTCAGGATTTTTTAGAACCTGAAAGTCATCTCTACTTGCTTGCTTGTTATTATCCTTTTCAGTAGTTTGTTTATTATTGTTTTCAGTATCCAAATTTTGCTTATTTTTTTGAGTCTTACTTCTTGTCTGTACAATTTTAATATTATCATTTTCTTTATAAATCCTACTTAACGCATCTGCATTGCAATTTGTTTTACCGGGCTTATAAAGGATTTTATAATTGTATTCAGACAACTTGTGATGGAATCTAATAAGTCGTGTGGTTGGGTCCTTAACATTAAATACTCCTATGAGAGGACGGTGATCCGTGTAGACTGAAAACGGTCGACCTAAAAGATATGTTCGGAAGTGCTTGCATGCCCAAACTATGGCAAGCAATTCCTTTTCTATAGTCGAGTAATTTTTTTCTGATTTATTTAGTGAACGGCTAGCATAAGCTATAGGCTTGTCTTCACCCACATTACCCTGGGATAAAACAGCTCCTAAAGCTTCGTTGCTGGCATCGGTTGTTAAAATAAATTGTTTTGTAAAGTCTGGATAAATAAGTATAGGTGGTGAAGAAATCGCTTTCTTAAGGAGCTTAAATGATATCTCACAATCTGGGGACCATTTGAAACTATTTTCTTTTCTCAACAACTTTGTTATTGGGGCAGCTATTTTAGAAAATTGTGGAATAAATTTCCTATAATAATTCGTAAGTCCCAAAAATGATTGCACCTGTTTTATTGTTTTAGGTATGGGAAAATCTGAAACACATTGGGTTTTGGCTGGGTCAGGCGAAGCTCCGGCTTCAGAGCATATATGTCCCAAATATGATACTTCACGGCATAGAAAATTACATTTCTCGGTATTTAATTTGAGATTATGCTGCCTAAGTTTAGTCAAAACCTTTGAAAGCTTTTCGTTGTGTTGCTCTAGATTTTTACCATATATAACAATATCATCCAAATATACAAAACAATCAATGCCATGCAACCCAGTCAGGATGTGATTCATTATCCTTTGAAACGTTGCTGGAGCACCGGTTAGACCAAAGGGCATTCTATTGAATTCGTAATGTCCTGTGCTGGTACTAAACGCCGTTTTCGCTCTATCAGCTGGATCGATCAACACCTGATGGTAGCCACTTGCTAAATCCAAGGTGGTGAAAAATTGGCAGTGACCCAACTGATCAAGAATTTCTTCGATTCTTGGTAGGGGGAATGCATCTTTAATTGTTACTTCATTCAGTTTCCTAAAATCTACAACCACCCTCCACCGTTTTTTGCCTTCAACCGATTTTTTGGGTACAATAAGCAAAGGCGAATTCCAAGGAGATTTGCTTTCCGAAATTATGTTTTGATCAAGCATCTCTTTCACTTGCTTCTCAATTTCTTTTTTATGGATCTCTGGCGTTCTATATTGCTTTGTGTTGATCGGTGCTTGGTCAGATTTGGTGGGAATGTTGTGGGACAAAACGGGGGTATAACTTAAATTATCACCTTCTAATAGAAAGACATCAGAAAACTGAATGCATAACTCCTCTACAGATTTTTTTTCCTCCTTGGTTAGATTTTCATCTATTTTAATGGAGCTTAGAAGATTATTTATCCGTTCATTACTGGATTCCCTTTTAAAATTTGTTAATATTTTACCTCCGTATTCATTGTTTTCAATAATTTTGAAGTTTTTTAAATTTGAATAGGTAGGCATGAAATTTGTGTCCATGACATAGTCCTCTGTTGTGCAGTTTAAAACAGGGGCATGGACGTAATCGTTATTTGCCTTAACAATTGTGTTTCCCAAATAAATTCCATTATCAATTTCCTGCGAATGTATAAACAGTTCATTTGATTTTGAATTTGGGATTTGGATCTTCACAATTGTCTGTGTCCGAGCCCCAATCTTGCACTGCACAACTTTTTCGTTCAGTGAAGACATGGTAGCTAGACTCGAAGGCAAACATTTGAGGGGTAAATCAATTAAGACTTCCCTTTTTCCATCTAAAAACGTTATTCGTTTGGAAACTGCGTCGATGATCGTGTTATTCCATAGGATGTCACGACCTAATATACCGTCCGCAGGTATATCATCGTCATCGACTATGTTCCATTTAGTCGAAAATTTTTTTGGGAAAAGTAAATTAGTCTTAATTGTACCCAATGTTGTGCCTACACCACCAAAAACGCCACCTAGTTGCTTTGTTTCTCGGGTGTTAATATTGCTAGCATTTTCTAGAGAACTTCGTTTAAGTAAGCTCGAGTCTGCGCCTGTATCAACAAGAAGAAGTACTTTTCCGTACTTAGCTAATGATGTGGGCAGCTCGACGAACACATCGTGCTTACGAATGTTCTTAAATGTATACAATATTTTCTTCTGGTTAGTTTTTTTTTTCGTCATAGCGAACTGGTTCAAATACTTACAACAAAAACTAAAAATAAAGTTCTTAAACGTATTCGCCAAGAAGACAAAAAAATTATTAAACATTACGCGACACTTACTCACAACCAAGCAAATATTCGCAATTAATAACCATAAATTTACTTGATCTAGGACAACTTTTGCCCCAGATACAGGTTCTATAGTTTTTTGCTTCGTTTTGCTTACCGACTGAAAAGTGAGGAAATTTAACTCTTTTGAGTAAGTTTTCCGATTTATTTTTATTTTTTGTTGTTTTTTGTGCTGTAATGACATAGGTGGTATTTGGCTGCTTAGCTCTGATGACATAATTTTTTTATTTGAAGAGGGATTTTTTGAGGGTGATTTGTTTGTGGAGTGTACATTTGGTGGGGCACAGTTTATTGAATTAAACTGGCCCCCGGGCCGTTTCCCGATTGTTCCTTCAGATAATTCCTTTTGGAGAAACAATCCTCCTCCACATGCCCCATCCTAGAACACCACTTGCATTTTATTCTGGGCTTTTGTGATGTTACTCGTGTAATACGTATTTGTGAACGTTGGCAACTGTTTTGATTATGCCCATAATCTTCGCAAGAATCGCAGTATGGTGTTCTTTTGCGTATTTGACACTCGGCATAAGTGTGATTTTGTTTTCCACAAAATCCACATTTTGTAACAGAATTTGCCGTTCTATTTACGTGTCTAGTACTTGGATGGGGGGAGTCTAGATTTACCTGGTTATTTGATTGATATAACTGATTGTTGGGTGGTTGGAAGTGATTATGATATTGTGGTGTGTATGAGTTTTGAAGACTATGTATATTTGTTTGTGGGTATGTTGGTTGCGGGGGAAGTTGTTGAGGCCAGGTGGGTGGGTACGCACATGGTGAGATAGCACTGAACACATTTGATTGAACTCCCCAGTTGTTTTGATTTCCCATTAAAAGGGATGTTCTCTGCGCCAAATCAGCCAACTTTGTTAAGTCAGTTTCAGCAGTTGTCAGCATAAACTGACGCAAAGCAGGATCATACAATCCCATTTTGAAAACCTTAACTAAACTATTATTGAGTTCAGCCACCAACGCTATTGATTGCGCTTCACTGTAACGTGAATCAATAATCTCTTTCGCTTTCATTTTCAGCGTGAGTAAGCGTCGAGCGAATGACTGGAAATCTTCATTCATCAGTTGGTGTGATTGATTAATTTCAAGCATCACACTGTCAAGAGTTATAATTGTCAGATACGCTGTTTTTATAACTGACTCCAGTTCTGCTAAGGTTTTGGGAGGATTAGATCTAATTAGTTCAAATGCATCCCCCGTTAGCCTTGTGGAAATGCAGGCCACATACAAGTCTTCAGCTTCACCTGCCTCTAGGCATTTCAACCCTAAATGGCAAGCGTTTATAAACTCGTATACTTTGCTTGACAAGTCCGGTGTCCTTTGCCCTGAAAATAGGGGTATGACACGGGAAACAATCTTTGTCACCTTTTCGTATGACATATTGTATATTTGACTGTTAATTGGTTGTACCTCCACCAATTCTTGTCTTAAGTTAATATGGTGCTTTTCGATACCTGTGACAGTAGTCTGAACACCCTTATTCACAAGATTTTTAGTGACACGGGTTTTTGGAGACGATGTAAAACACAGGGGTAAAAATTTTTTTGAAGAATCAGATGAAGCTGACTTTGAATTTTTTCTTTGCAACTCCTTTTGGGCTGACAAGCTTTTATTCAACTCACTTGTTAGTTGGTCAAGTTGTTCGTCAGCTTCGTCTGCTACTTGTTGGAGTTGTTTTTCAGACTCCTTACGCAATTTCTCGCTTTTTTCAAGTTGCTTGACTAGCTGTTCTGTCTCTTTAGTGGTTCTATTTCTTATATTCTGTACGGCCTTAATATATTCCGTCAGAATCGCGTCTGTTGTTTCAATACGCTGAAATTGACCCCACTGAGAGCTAAGCTGAGACTTAACCAAACTAAAAACCTCGGGATTTAAAATATCCTTAAGTTCTGAAAGGAGTACCTCGTTGAGTTCTTTAAGTTGTCGCCGTTGCTCTTTTTTCTCTTTTTTAAGAGTTTCTAGTTCCTCTATTAAATCATTAAGTTGGGCCTCAATTTCTCTCTTGGCCATTAACTTTATTGATATTTACAAGGAACTTCAGGCTTCAACCCAAACTCAACCAAAAAACACAATTAAACTACTCTTATTAAGATTCAGAAAAAAATAAAATTTCTTTAAAGAAGAGGAGAGGAGGGTTGTGAGGTATGTGTTCAAAAAAAATCAATTATAATGGAAAAAAAATGTAAATTATGTTAAACTTAAAAAAAACATCAACACAATATAATCATCAAAATTCTTACCAGACCTTCTATTTTTAGTTCACTTTGTGATAAAATTAATTTATTTCACTTTCAAACTCTTTTATTTTTATCGATTCACTTTTCTCGTTAGTATATATGTATATTTTTTTTTTTTTTTTTTTTACTATAAATTTATTTATTTCACTTTACGACTGTTTTATTTTTATAAAAAGATTCGCGTACCGGCTGCGCCAATGTTATATATGCCTTTCTCGGGTAATATATATAAAAATAACCAAACACTCTCGTTCGCGGTTAAAATCAGACTCAGCCTGGTTCTGGCGACCTACCTGGAACTTCTTGGTTAAACTTCCAAAATGCATTACTCAGCTTTGACCTACTGAGTTGCATTCTGGAAGTTGACTTGTCCCACTAAGCCATTGCGTCACAATAAGTGTGAAACCAAACACTGTCACTATGCATAATAGTTAATTGTTATGCATTCTGACTCAGTGGGTTAGGAGGTGAGACATTTAAAGTTAATAAATATACGTATGTATAACACCTCGCAGTCGCGTCGACCCCATGATCCAGCATGCACTCACTGCGAAAGATGCATGGGATAAGTTGCAACAAGCATTCGAGGATTCCGGACTAACTCGGAGGGTTAGTCTTCTTAGAGCATTCATAACAACTCGTCTCGACGATTTCGATTGAAGAATCGACAAAATTATGACAAACACAAACTAAATGCTTTAAAATTGTCCATGTTGGCGATGAATGGGTCTGTAAGAAGAGTACAAACCGATGATTATGGGTCTAGAAAATCACGCAATTTGTGCAGAAGGGCCAATGTATGTTGTTTGATGCTGGATTGCACAAAGAGTATTTGGCTGAATCAGTGGCATCAGCGGTCTACATAATCAATCGAACGCCTATAAACAACAGTACAAGTCTGTATGTACTACCTTAAAATTACACCTTGGTCTCAACACCAATTACCTCCAATGCCCATCTCTATTTCATTTTTTTCAACCAACAGACATGCAGCTGCAGTCAAAACGAATTCTCTCTTTATATAAGAAAAGACAAAAGAACAGAGAAAAAAATGTTAACGTTTTTAGACCAGAAATAATTTAACAAGTAAAGATACCTATAATGGCGTACCCAATGCGGGATCAAAGAGTTGGTGGAATACCACCCCAAAATCAAAATAGAAATATAAATAATTTAAATTTTAATAATAATAATAGATTTAATAATAATGAAAACAGGATTAGATAACGTCCGAGAGACGCGCAAAGAATGGCTGAATATAACCAGCAGCAGCACCAGGTTATTCATGGTGAAGGAAACTGGGCAGCCCAGATGGACATGCAGGATAGACAAGATACTGCATATCAAAGGTTTCGGAATCCTAGAAACCAAAGATCCAAACAGCAGCAGCGGCAGGTAAGACCGCCCCCTGCTATAGAAGTAGCAACGAAAGAGACACCTCCAAGAGATGGAGTGCTGTACTCAGGCAATTGTCGCGGCAGTAAGCCCGTCAAGAAAACGTTAGGACAAAACTTCGATTTCGCCGGATTTACCCCCCTTGTTCGTCAGGTGTACGATAGGATGTGTGTTGAAAATCAACGGCTACCAAGGGAGTTACAATTCTGTATCTTCCAGCATGCAATGGTAGAATTCTTGAATGCATACCTTCTCCATCATGCAAAGTTTATACTAAAAGTACCAGAATTACAAGGGTTGATGGATCCCCTTGCGGCAATAAGCGCTGATGGTTACAATATACCAGTGCCTATTTTTGAGTACATCAACGGAATTGGACCGGCCATTACGCCAACAGGAGATAAAGTCTTCTGGAACCTACCGGCCATAGCTATTCCTCAAGGAGAGTGTATTTCTAATGAAATACCATGCAGGAGTGGAACTTTTGGACCTCCAACTGAGGAGACTCACAACGTTTATGAGTCATACTTCTCTCCATACATTTCTTCTGAATATATACTGCGAATCGCAGCGGTTGGACACCATGATATAGAAGAGCATTGGCAACCATTCCCTGAAGGATGGATAAATGAAGCCCTCATACCGACAGAAAATCTACTACTGGTGGATAAAAATTGACGGACCGAGATTTACTGGCACCAGTATAGCAGCTGGCTCCACGGACACCGCTAATATTTAAGTGAGTGTTCTTCTTCCTTGTCAATATATTTAGAGTAAACTGCGAAAAACAGGCCAGCTGTTTTAGCACTGAGTGTATTTAACTATGTACATGAAAATGTAAATTATCATTCTAAAAATTTACCAGAGGAAGCCAAACCGAAGCCGTGTATGTAACTTAAAAAACCTCAGAAATTACTGTACCAAGCACAATGTACTCGGCATACAAAAAAAAAGGTAATTTTTGAAGGAGTACAGCAGCGGCCTGAACAGAGTGAGAGTAAAATATATATATAACTTAGTGTCATTATGCTTTTCCCACCATGGTCTCGGCATATACATAAGAAATGATGTTGCATAACAATTTCAACCACAATACGCTTTGGGCTCAAACACAAGTATTAATTTCGTGTAATTAAAATTCTCGGTATACATGCACATAATACACACATAATTCCATCACGTTATGGACCCAGAGATATCTAAATCGAAAAAATAGTCATTGCACTTTAAAATCCCTTCAGATTGCATCAGTCGAATCATGGCGTCAAGCACAATGTCATCGATCGAGAAGCTCACGGGCCGAGATAACTATAACACTTGGAAGTTTGACATGCAGGTATACTTAGAACATGAAGATCTCTGGCAGTGTATCGAAGATATGAAATCGATTACCAAAGCCAAGTCAAAAATAATCCTCGCAGTCGCGTCGACCCCATGATCCAGCATGCACTCACTGCGAAAGATGCATGGGATAAGTTGCAACAAGCATTCGAGGATTCCGGACTAACTCGGAGGGTTAGTCTTCTTAGAGCATTCATAACAACTCGTCTCGACGATTTCGATTGAAGAATCGACAAAATTATGACAAACACAAACTAAATGCTTTAAAATTGTCCATGTTGGCGATGAATGGGTCTGTAAGAAGAGTACAAACCGATGATTATGGGTCTAGAAAATCACGCAATTTGTGCAGAACGGCCAATGTATGTTGTTTGATGCTGGATTGCACAAAGAGTATTTGGCTGAATCAGTGGCATCAGCGGTCTACATAATCAATCGAACGCCTATAAACAACAGTACAAGTCTGTATGTACTACCTTAAAATTACACCTTGGTCTCAACACCAATTACCTCCAATGCCCATCTCTATTTCATTTTTTTCAACCAACAGACATGCAGCTGCAGTCAAAACGAATTCTCTCTTTATATAAGAAAAGACAAAAGAACAGAGAAAAAAATGTTAACGTTTTTAGACCAGAAATAATTTAACAAGTAAAGATACCTATAATGGCGTACCCAATGCGGGATCAAAGAGTTGGTGGAATACCACCCCAAAATCAAAATAGAAATATAAATAATTTAAATTTTAATAATAATAATAGATTTAATAATAATGAAAACAGGATTAGACAACGTCCGAGAGACGCGCAAAGAATGGCTGAATATAACCAGCAGCAGCACCAGGTTATTCATGGTGAAGGAAACTGGGCAGCCCAGATGGACATGCAGGATAGACAAGATACTGCATATCAAAGGTTTCGGAATCCTAGAAACCAAAGATCCAAACAGCAGCAGCGGCAGGTAAGACCGCCCCCTGCTATAGAAGTAGCAACGAAAGAGACACCTCCAAGAGATGGAGTGCTGTACTCAGGCAATTGTCGCGGCAGTAAGCCCGTCAAGAAAACGTTAGGACAAAACTTCGATTTCGCCGGATTTACCCCCGTTGTTCGTCAGGTGTACGATAGGATGTGTGTTGAAAATCAACGGCTACCAAGGGAGTTACCATTCTGTATCTTCCAGCATGCAATGGTAGAATTCTTGAATGCATACCTTCTCCATCATGCAAAGTTTATACTAAAAGTACCAGAATTACAAGGGTTGATGGATCCCCTTGCGGCAATAAGCGCTGATGGTTACAATATACTAGTGCCTATTTTTGAGTACATCAACGGAATTGGACCGGCCATTACGCCAACAGGAGATAAAGTCTTCTGGAACCTACCGGCCATAGCTATTCCTCAAGGAGAGTGTATTTCTAATGAAATACCATGCAGGAGTGGAACTTTTGGACCTCCAACTGAGGAGACTCACAACGTTTATGAGTCATACTTCTCTCCATACATTTCTTCTGAATATATACTGCGAATCGCAGCGGTTGGACACCATGATATAGAAGAGCATTGGCAACCATTCCCTGAAGGATGGATAAATGAAGCCCTGATACCGACAGAAAATCTACTAGGCTTTAGATTAGTCGAGAGGTTACACCTTGATGCCCTTAATAAATGTAGAGAGGCAACTTTTGATGAAGGTGATACAATTACCGGCCGATTATGTCATAGCCCATACGTTATGAACCTGACATCAGGAGTCATTGGAAGGATGACATCAATATATTTAGAGTAAACTGCGAAAAATAGGCCAGCTGTTTTAGCACTGAGTGTATTTAACTATGTACATGAAAATGTAAATTATCATTCTAAAAATTTACCAGAGGAAGCCAAACCGAAGCCGTGTATGTAACTTAAAAAACCTCAGAAATTACTGTACCAAGCACAGTTCCGACATTAATGTACTCGGCATACAAAAAAAAAGGTAATTTTTGAAGGAGTACAGCAGCGGCCTGAACAGAGTGAGAGTAAAATATATATATAACTTAGTGTCATTATGCTTTTCCCACCATGGTCTCGGCATATACATAAGAAATGATGTTGCATAACAATTTCAACCACAATACGCTTTGGGCTCAAACACAAATATTAATTTCGTGTAATTAAAATTCTCGGTATACATGCACATAATACACACATAATTCCATCACGTTATGGACCCAGAGATATCTAAATCGAAAAATTAGTCATTGCACTTTAAAATCCCTTCAGATTGCATCAGTCGAATCATGGCGTCAAGCACAATGTCATCGATCGAGAAGCTCACGGGCCGAGATAACTATAACACTTGGAAGTTTGACATGCAGGTATACTTAGAACATGAAGATCTCTGGCAGTGTATCGAAGATATGAAATCGATTACCAAAGCCAAGTCAAAAATAATCCTCGCAGTCGCGTCGACCCCATGATCCAGCATGCACTCACTGCGAAAGATGCATGGGATAAGTTGCAACAAGCATTCGAGGATTCCGGACTAACTCGGAGGGTTAGTCTTCTTAGAGCATTCATAACAACTCGTCTCGACGATTTCGATTGAAGAATCGACAAAATTATGACAAACACAAACTAAATGCTTTAAAATTGTCCATGTTGGCGATGAATGGGTCTGTAAGAAGAGTACAAACCGATGATTATGGGTCTAGAAAATCACGCAATTTGTGCAGAACGGCCAATGTATGTTGTTTGATGCTGGATTGCACAAAGAGTATTTGGCTGAATCAGTGGCATCAGCGGTCTACATAATCAATCGAACGCCTATAAACAACAGTACAAGTCTGTATGTACTACCTTAAAATTACACCTTGGTCTCAACACCAATTACCTCCAATGCCCATCTCTATTTCATTTTTTTCAACCAACAGACATGCAGCTGCAGTCAAAACGAATTCTCTCTTTATATAAGAAAAGACAAAAGAACAGAGAAAAAAATGTTAACGTTTTTAGACCAGAAATAATTTAACAAGTAAAGATACCTATAATGGCGTACCCAATGCGGGATCAAAGAGTTGGTGGAATACCACCCCAAAATCAAAATAGAAATATAAATAATTTAAATTTTAATAATAATAATAGATTTAATAATAATGAAAACAGGATTAGATAACGTCCGAGAGACGCGCAAAGAATGGCTGAATATAACCAGCAGCAGCACCAGGTTATTCATGGTGAAGGAAACTGGGCAGCCCAGATGGACATGCAGGATAGACAAGATACTGCATATCAAAGGTTTCGGAATCCTAGAAACCAAAGATCCAAACAGCAGCAGCGGCAGGTAAGACCGCCCCCTGCTATAGAAGTAGCAACGAAAGAGACACCTCCAAGAGATGGAGTGCTGTACTCAGGCAATTGTCGCGGCAGTAAGCCCGTCAAGAAAACGTTAGGACAAAACTTCGATTTCGCCGGATTTACCCCCCTTGTTCGTCAGGTGTACGATAGGATGTGTGTTGAAAATCAACGGCTACCAAGGGAGTTACAATTCTGTATCTTCCAGCATGCAATGGTAGAATTCTTGAATGCATACCTTCTCCATCATGCAAAGTTTATACTAAAAGTACCAGAATTACAAGGGTTGATGGATCCCCTTGCGGCAATAAGCGCTGATGGTTACAATATACCAGTGCCTATTTTTGAGTACATCAACGGAATTGGACCGGCCATTACGCCAACAGGAGATAAAGTCTTCTGGAACCTACCGGCCATAGCTATTCCTCAAGGAGAGTGTATTTCTAATGAAATACCATGCAGGAGTGGAACTTTTGGACCTCCAACTGAGGAGACTCACAACGTTTATGAGTCATACTTCTCTCCATACATTTCTTCTGAATATATACTGCGAATCGCAGCGGTTGGACACCATGATATAGAAGAGCATTGGCAACCATTCCCTGAAGGATGGATAAATGAAGCCCTGATACCGACAGAAAATCTACTAGGCTTTAGATTAGTCGAGAGGTTACACCTTGATGCCCTTAATAAATGTAGAGAGGCAACTTTTGATGAAGGTGATACAATTACCGGCCGATTATGTCATAGCCCATACGTTATGAACCTGACATCAGGAGTCTTTTTTTTCTTTTTCAATAAACTCGAACGAAGTTTTTACAGTGTACTTTGAGTTGCAAGTAACACCTTGTAGAATTCTACCTATGTACTTAGACAATTCATAACATGGGACTTTCATAGACGACACAATGGGTCTCAGTGGTTTCTCTCATTTTGTTTCATGGTTAATAAAGTGCCCCTGGAAAACTAATGAATATCTTTCATTAATAAATTATCACGACCAGAAAAGCCGAAGAAGTGAAATCTTCAAATTTTAAAAAAATTGATACATACTTATATACCGTAGATGGAAATATTGAGATGTCAGGCTGCGGAAGGGGTATGAGAGGACAGATTGAATAAGTCGAATGTAGTATATTTCTGGGGGTGTTGTTTACGACCTAGGCTTATGATGTGTTCAACATTGTTGTTTTATCATCATTACAAAATTGTAAACTCAAAGAAAATGTAAATTGGTAGGGATGATAGATTAAGAATATTTTATATTTTATAAATAGTGTAGAAAAATAATAATAAAATCAGTTAAGTTCAGTTGAATCAGTAGAATCGATTGAACGAGTTAATTAAACAAAAAAGTAAAAAAGTCTTTCATTGTAAACCTATTATTTTCGATCGAATACCTAGCTCGTATCAAAGGTACATTATTAATCCAACTTTAATTTATTTTCAGGTAAATTGGCCTTCTAAGGATACATCAAATAGCCGCCAGTGGCTATTCAAATATACTGGCAAATACATAATAGGCCTTCTAAGGCCACCCAAAAGGGCCGCCAGGGCCAGTTAAAAAAACTGGAATCCCCTCGATAGGTAGGATTATATTCTTTCGATTAACATGTCCAGTTGGACGTATCAAAAATATTATACAACAGAAGGAAATTTGTTCAAAATCTGTCCATGCAGATTTTTAGGAGAGGATCGAGTTCGCAGGAATTTTGGGAGCTTTGACTCGAGAGTGGAGATGCTACTTAATGATGTCAATGATCCTGGAAATTATGGAACATATGAATTTGCAGAGTTTCCAATGTTGGTTAGTGATAGGACAAAGGAAAATAGCAACACAAAGATTAAACACGTGCCAACAAAGACGCACCCTAAAAGTGACCATAAAAAGGGTTATTAAATTTTAAACCACCTACCAATCCCAAAAGCAGGTATTTAGCGAGGTAAGTTTTTTTAATTTTTTTATTTTTCAAAGTAAAAAAAAAAGGAATAAATTCTTTAATAGGACTTTTCAGGCGGTAGAAATTGCTACCGACTTGACTTTTATCCTGCGAAAGGAAAATTATAAACTAATAAAACTAGTGGGAAAAGACCAAGCTACCAGCAATAACGGCAGACCTCGATATCGTGTCGGAAACTCACACTCAAAGCGAGCAGGTTGTGCACATCAGGATGATGATGTTACTATAAAGCTAGCATTTAAATAAGCAACAGCGTAGTCTAGAGAGTAAGACCGTCGTCGGAATCTGGAACTTATCACATGGAAGACCCTGAGTTCAATTCCAACTACGACCAAAGTTAAAATTTTAATTGTTTTTATGTGTTTTTTTTGATTCAAGTTTTATTTTAATTTTAATTAATTTCCTTTGTATTTTATTAATTTTTTTTTACTTAAGCAATCATAGATTTATTCATTTACTGTGTTACAAAGTGTAAATTTGCTGTGAAAGTAAAATTTAAATTTTAAATCTATTGAAACGCGAAACGTAATGAAGAAAGATCAGTTGGCGTATTATTATATTATTTGTATTGCGTTATTTAACGCTCCTCCGGAAGCATACAATTTAAGCTAAAACAAATTGTTTCATAGAAGACAAATATCTATAAAAAAAAAAGTCATTTTCAATCAATATTATTAAAGGCCAGAAAACCGACAAAGTTTTTTTTTGGTTTCTATGTAGATGCACTTAAAACTGAGACAAAAAGTAAAATAAACTATTTACATGTGTTTCAATATTTTAATGAAAATTTGAGAAACGGCACTAAGAGTTTTTAAATTGGGATTTTAAATTTAAAAAAACTGACTAAGGTAATCTTTAAAACCACACAAAATATTATGCGTTAATATTATTAAACAGTTATAGACATAAATACAAAATAATTGAAGAAAACGCAAACAATATGTCTGTATTATTTTTGTTTTACAAAATATTCAAACGCCATACGAATAAAGTTCCGCTAGCTTCCCAAAATAACACACTGTGCGTCGCGTAAAGAATAGTGGTACCTCGCGGTGGTCCCATCTATCCAAATTTTCAAAACATGGTTTTAGATAGAAACACACTGTTGCGTGAGATGTATGAGTTAGCAAAAAATTCTGTGACAGGCGAAGTGCTCCACCAACTCTGGACCGAAAGGCTTCCAGAAAGAATTCGTCCGCTTCTGGCGATTTCTGATAATCTCCATAATCTCAACGCGTTAGCAGAAACAGCAGATCGAATTATGGAGGCAATTGGCTGTTCCTCTGTCATGGCGGTCCAAAACAGAAATCTCAAAAGCTCACAACATTGCAATTCACCAGACCTTACTAGTCTGGAACGCCAGCTGTTGGAGATGCGCTTGATGTTGGAATGCTGCCCACAGGACATAAAAAACTTGCAGACTGAACAAAAACAGTTGCTAAATCAACAACAGCGACAAAATGTGCACGTTCATCGTCCAAGAGCTAGGTCTGTTACTCCCAATCGAAGTGGTTTCTGCTATTACCACGCTCGATGGGGAAAAGAAGCACGTCGGTGCGAAAAGCCTTGCAAATTTCAATCTCAAGTCGCCAACCAGGGAAACTAACCACGCTGTCACGGATTGGCGCGGTTGGTGACAGCGTTCATGATTTATCAGCTACAGAAACTCGACTACACATACAGGATTTTAACAGCAACAAAGACTTTCCTCATTGATTCCGGATCTGTCACCTCGATCATACCAGTGAACTTCTTTAAAGCTAAACCAGAGCAAGACCAAATGATATTATACGCAGCAAATTCCTCCCAGATCAACACTTATGGCGCAAAGATTCTCAAGCTAGACCTCAATCTCCGAAGAAACTTTCCCTGGACATTCATCATCGCGGACATAACTACTGCCATAATTGCAGCGGATTTCCTCGCGCATTACAATCTACTTGTCGATCTCAAAAATCAACGCTTAATCGATCCACTCACTTCGCTCTCCTCCAAAGGTAAATCACTTACGACGAAAATCTTCAACGTATCGACAATCGATGAATCGTTACCACGGACTTATACCGAACTACTACAAAAATTCATCCAGATAACAAGACCTTCGCACAAACCCAATCTAGACAACATGCTCTATGCTCACCACATCGTTACACAGGGCTCTCCAGTTTCAGCTCGTGCTTATAAACTCGCAGGAGAGAAGGCCTCATTAGCAAAAACCCAAATCTCGGAGATGCTTGAAGAAGGTATCATCAGACCTTCCAAAAGTCCGTATGCTAGTCCCATTCTCCTCACCAAAAAGAAAAACAACGAATGGCGGCTTTGCGGCGATTACAGGAGACTCAATGCCATCGTTACCACGGACTTATACCGAACTACTAAAAGAATTCATCCGGATAACAAGACCTTCGCACAAACCAAATCTAGACAACATGCTCTATGCTCACCAGATCGTTACAAAGGGCTCTCCAGTTTCAGCTCGTGCTTATAAACTCGCAGGAGAGAAGGCCTCATTAGCAAAAACCCAAATCTCGGAGATGCTTGAAGAAGGTATCATCAGACCTCCCAAAAGTCCGTATGCTAGTCCCATTCTCCTCACCAAAAAGAAAAACAACGAATGGCGGCTTTGCGGCGATTACAGGAGACTCAATGCCATCACGCAAGCTGACAAATACGCACCTCCACTAGTGCAAGATCTTTTTCTGCGTCTAAATGGTACCTTCATCTTCAGCAAACTCGATCTAGAGAGAGCATACCATCAAGTCCCGTTGCATCCAGAAGATGCACATAAAACGGCAATAATTAAACCTTGGGGATTGTTCGAATACGTGGTAATGCCATTTGGGCTCCGGAACGCCACACAGATTTTCCAACGGTTCATGGACGCCATATTCCGAGACTTAGACTTCGTCTTCGTGTATATTGACGATATACTAGTCATGTCACAAGACGAAGATCAGCACCAAGCACACCTGCGAACAGTCTTCGAAAGACTAAGAACATTTTCACTAAGTATCAACACCAAAAAGTGCGTATTTGGACAGCCACAAATCAACTTTCTCAGCTACATCATCAACGCTCAAGGATATGCTCCATCCAACGAAAGAGTTAAACACGGTCCACGGTCCATTCAAACAGAATTAACAGTAACTACCAAAAATAAATCCAAAAGCAGATTTAAGTTTTTATCTATGGCGAGTTTATGTAAGCAATAAAATATCATAGTGACATGGTACTGAAGCTATTGCTTTATTGTAGGTTCTAATTTCATATATACATATGTGAAGATGAAGAGAAACCAAAAATAAAAAAAAGAACGGAACAAACGAGAAAGATATATGTATCATCACCTGCGATGGCAACCAATATCCCGAGAAACAACGAGAGCAAGTTAAGAAAGAGATCTACTTGAGAGCGGTCCCAGTGCGCGGATAAGTATAAGTGCGGTCGTCGAGTGCGGACGTGCTTTTTATTCGCTCTGATAATCGTGTTTAATTTTATATATTATATTTGATACGCTTCAAGTGTTTGTGTGAATAATTTGGGCAGTATTAATTATTTGGCCGAAATCTTTTAAAGATGGAATGCCAAAAATGTAATACTGCTATAGTAGGAAAGTCTTCCATTAAATGCGATGGTATATGCAAAAAAGTGTGGCATCTATCGCCAAAGTGTTGTGGTCTGGACAGCTATAGCAGTGGTATTATTCAATCAGTGAAAATGGTTAAATTTATTTGTGATGATTGTTTAAATCATATTTATAATGTGGACAGTGTAATAAATAATATTAAAAAAGTTATAGACGAAAACAACAAGGGTTTAAATCAGTACAAAGAACAGTTTACGGAATCTTTAAAACAAAACAGAGCCGAGATTAGAGATGTTTTAGAAGCAATGGAAAAAAGGCACAGTGAAAAGTTAAATTCATTTAACGATACATATAAATTAATTGAAAAAAGTGTTAATGAAATAAAAAAAATTAATGATTTTAATTTAAGTTTGAAGGATCAAAGTAATAAGATTTGTGATGGTGTTAATAAAATAATTAATGCAACAGATTCGCTAACGGAGATAAACAATCAAATTGTGAATAACGCGAGTGAGAGGGATAGTCAAATGAAGGAAAGTGTTAACACTATAACCAAATCGGTAAATAAGCTTTCGGTAGAAATTAAAAAGAAAAACAACAGTGCTGACAGTATGGTTGAAAAGAAAACATACGCAGGTGAATTAAAGAAAAATTCTCAAATTAAAGTTGTGCCAAAGGAGTTAAGTCAAAGTGCAGAGAAAACAAAATCGGAAGTGAAATCAAAAGTAAATCCATCTACAAGTGGTATTCAGTTTTCAGGAATACAAAAGCTCAATAGTGGGGCAATAATAGTGTCGTGTGATAATGAGAATTCGGTTGAAAAATTATCAAGTGATGTTAGAGATAAACTTGGAGATAATTATTGTGTAAATGTGATAAATAAGAAACCAAGAGTTAAAATATCATATATCTCGGATAAATTTGAAGAAAAAGAGTTTTTATCCTGCATTCGTAGACAAAATGATTTTTTAAAGAACTCGGAGATAGAATTCAAAACTATGTGGAAGCGAAAGGGTAAAACATCGGTGTACTATACTGCAGTGATAGAAGTGGATGTAGTAAGCTACAATGAAATCATGAAAGTTGGTAAGATCATTGTTGGATGGGACAAATGTCAAGTGAGTGAAGCTGTTTATGTTAAGAGATGCTACAAGTGCTTGGGTTTTGGGCACTTTAGTAAAGACTGTGTAAATGAAAAAATGGTTTGTTTTAAATGTGGAGGGCAACATACTGGTTCTGAATGTACGACGACAATTTTGTCTTGTGTGAATTGTGTGAAAATGAATGAAGAATTAAAGCTAAATTTAGATGTGAATCATAATGCGTTGGATAATTGTTGTGAGGTTTATCTTCGCAAACTTAAAATAGAAAGAAAAAGACACTTGTAGCAACCCACCAATAAGAGGAAGGCTATTTCGTATTGTTTAAATGCGCAGAGTCTTCTCAATAACAAAAGCCATGTTGAGTTATTGGTAAATAATTGTAACCCTGATATATTGTTGTTATCGGAAACCCGAATAACAACAGATATTGAAGAATGTGAATATAAAATAAGTAACTACTCCAACATTAACTGCTTTTCGCATTCAAGGCATACAGGAGGTGTAATGGCGTACATTAAAAAAGGATTACGTTTTGAAGTGGTGAATGTTACACAATATAATAATTTTGTATGGATTTTAAAATTGTATGTATGGTTTGAAAGTAAAAAATGGGTGTTTGTTGGTGTATATAGATCGCCGAGCTCATCGGTAAATGAATTTTTACGGTTTTATGAAAATTGGTATGCTGAGAATTTGGAAAGTGAAAGTAACACAGTAGTAATGGGAGATTTTAATATTGACTTGCTAACGGATGATACTAATAAAGTGAGAATGTTAGACTTAATTATTGATCAAGGTGACATTCAACTTGTTAAGGAGGCTACAAGAATTACAGAACATTCTCGAACATTGATTGATTATGTGTGTGTTAACATAGACGCGAAAGATGAATTTAATGTGTGTGTGGATAAGAACTTTAAAGTATCTGATCATGAGACAATAAGAGTTGAAATAAAGGGTAATAATTATAAAAATGATTTGCAGAAGAAAAAGATTCTTAAGTATTCCAAATCTAAATTAGATAATCTTTTGAATAATAACGGCTTTCCTGAATTGTTTTATGAGCGGAACTTTAATGATCTTACGGTGAGATTTGATGATTGTATTGGAAGATGCTGTGACGCTATGACTATTGAAAAATTGATTGGAGTGAAAGTTGATTGTCAGTGGTACAATGGTAATCTATGGAGAATGAAACAGGAAAAAATAACGGCTTTTAGAACAGCAATTTACAGCAACAATGTTGAAGATTGGAGGAGATATAAAATGATTCGAAATAAGTATAAAATAGAAGTTTTGGCAGCAAAAAATCGACATATTCGCACGCAGATACAATCGAACAGTGGTAATCAAGTCGGTACATGGAAAACGATTAAGTCTCTTATTATGAAAAACAATAAAAGTAAAGATATCACTAATGTTAAGTTTGGGCAAGAATCTTTAACTGATGAAAATCAAATTGCTAATAGGTTTAATTTGTATTTTGTTGAGAGTGTGGTCGAAATTAATTATTCAATTCCTTTTCAACATTATATTCCACCAAGCATACACATAAATTGTGTTTTTAAATTTCGTTATGCAAGCGTGGAATCGTTATATGCCCTCATTAAAAAATTAAATAATAAAAAGGACTTACGAGGTATTAACAGAGACATAATTTTAAAATCAATTGAAATCATTGGCCCTGTGTTAATCAAAATTGTTAATAATTCATTGTGCTACGGGATATTTCCAAGCAGTTGGAAAGAATCCACTGTTATTCCGGTAGAGAAGGTGGTAAACACCGTAAAATGTGAAGAGTTTCGTCCAGTGAATATGCTGCCTACATTTGAAAAGATTCTAGAACGTTATGTAGCTAACCAACTACAAGACTATTTAGAAAATAACAACATTTTAATAAAGAGCAATCTGGGTTTAGGAAAGGTCACTCTTGTGAAACTGCGTTAAATTGGTTGATATATGAATGGAAAAAAGAAATTGATTGCAATAATTCGGTAAGCAGTGTTTTTGGATTTTAAGCGTGCGTTTGAGACCATTGAAAGAAATATATTAGTGCGAAAGTTGGAAATGTATGGAATTAAGGAAAATGAACTAAACTGGTTTAAATCGTACCTTACAGGGAGGACCCAAAGAACAAAGATTGGCGATATTACATCAAATGCGACTGGAGTGGAACTTGGAGTCCCTCAGGGATCAGTTTTAGGTGTGTTGCTTTTCCTTTTGTACATAAATGATATTAAATGCGTGCTGAAATTTTGCAAAGTTGTGTTGTTTGCGGATGATGCCCTGATATATATAAGTGGAAAAAATGTTAAATGGTTGTTACAATGTTTAAATGAGGACTTGGAGAGCATAAACCGGTGGCTTCAAATGAATAAAATGAAATTGAATGTAAAAAAGACGAAATGTATGAAACTTAAAGTAAATGAACCCATAAATGTATGTATGGATGGGGAAGTTATTGAGTGTGTGGATAGTTTTAGATATCTCGGAGTTGTTTTGGACTCGAAGTTAAATTTCAAAGAGCATGGGAGATATGTGTGCGGAATAATTGCTAAAAAAGTTGGTTTTATAAAAAGAATTAGAAGAAACTTAACATTTGAAAGTACTTTGCTTCTATATAATACTATTGTCTTACCCCATTTTAATTATTGTTCAACTCTTTTGTATGGTTGTCAACAAGAAATAGTAAATCGGCTTCAATTATTGCAAAATAAAGCAATGCGAATGATATTGAGAGTGAATGTCTACACCCCAATAAGAATGATGTTGGAAGTTTTAAATTGGATGAGTGTTAAACAGAGACTTAGATATAGCGCTATGTTATTAATATATAAAATGAAAAACAATATGGTTCCTGAATACTTAAAAGTTAATATTATCAACGTTGGAGAATTACAACCTTATAATTTACGCAACAGTGAAAATTTGAGGCCCAATAGGTGTAACAGAAGTAGCACCCAGGACTCAGTTATGTATATGGGAATAAATTCTTTTAATAGACTTCCAAGTGAATTGAAGAATGAGCTAAGTATAAATGTTTTTAAAAATAAACTTATTTTGTATATAAAAAATAGTGATTAATAATACATAGATGTTTTATTGTAAAGGTTTGTCTGACCTTATATATTGAGTATTTTAGAATCTAGAGCACACATCAGAGCCTAATCTCCTGCAATGCAGAGATAGGTACTCTTGGCGTAAGCTGAGATGGTTCCAGAAACTCTGTTATTATTATTATTATAAAGCCAAGTCAAAAATAATCCTCGCAGTCGCGTCGACCCCATGATCCAGCATGCACTCACTGCGAAAGATGCATGGGATAAGTTGCAACAAGCATTCGAGGATTCCGGACTAACTCGGAGGGTTAGTCTTCTTAGAGCATTCATAACAACTCGTCTCGACGATTTCGATTGAAGAATCGACAAAATTATGACAAACACAAACTAAATGCTTTAAAATTGTCCATGTTGGCGATGAATGGGTCTGTAAGAAGAGTACAAACCGATGATTATGGGTCTAGAAAATCACGCAATTTGTGCAGAAGGGCCAATGTATGTTGTTTGATGCTGGATTGCACAAAGAGTATTTGGCTGAATCAGTGGCATCAGCGGTCTACATAATCAATCGAACGCCTATAAACAACAGTACAAGTCTGTATATACTACCTTAAAATTACACCTTGGTCTCAACACCAATTACCTCCAACGCCCATCTCTATTTCATTTTTTTCAACCAACAGACATGCAGCTGCAGTCAAAACGAATTCTCTCTTTATATAAGAAAAGACAAAAGAACAGAGAAAAAAATGTTAACGTTTTTAGACCAGAAATAATTTAACAAGTAAAGATACCTATAATGGCGTACCCAATGCGGGATCAAAGAGTTGGTGGAATACCACCCCAAAATCAAAATAGAAATATAAATAATTTAAATTTTAATAATAATAATAGATTTAATAATAATGAAAACAGGATTAGACAACGTCCGAGAGACGCGCAAAGAATGGCTGAATATAACCAGCAGCAGCACCAGGTTATTCATGGTGAAGGAAACTGGGCAGCCCAGATGGACATGCAGGATAGACAAGATACTGCATATCAAAGGTTTCGGAATCCTAGAAACCAAAGATCCAAACAGCAGCAGCGGCAGGTAAGACCGCCCCCTGCTATAGAAGTAGCAACGAAAGAGACACCTCCAAGAGATGGAGTGCTGTACTCAGGCAATTGTCGCGGCAGTAAGCCCGTCAAGAAAACGTTAGGACAAAACTTCGATTTCGCCGGATTTACCCCCCTTGTTCGTCAGGTGTACGATAGGATGTGTGTTGAAAATCAACGGCTACCAAGGGAGTTACCATTCTGTATCTTCCAGCATGCAATAGTAGAATTCTTGAATGCATACCTTCTCCATCATGCAAAGTTTATACTAAAAGTACCAGAATTACAAGGGTTGATGGATCCCCTTGCGGCAATAAGCGCTGATGGTTACAATATACCAGTGCCTATTTTTGAGTACATCAACGGAATTGGACCGGCCATTACGCCAACAGGAGATAAAGTCTTCTGGAACCTACCGGCCATAGCTATTCCTCAAGGAGAGTGTATTTCTAATGAAATACCATGCAGGAGTGGAACTTTTGGACCTCCAACTGAGGAGACTCACAACGTTTATGAGTCATACTTCTCTCCATACATTTCTTCTGAATATATACTGCGAATCGCAGCGGTTGGACACCATGATATAGAAAAGCATTGGCAACCATTCCCTGAAGGATGGATAAATGAAGCCCTGATACCGACAGAAAATCTACTACTGGTGGATAAAAATTGACGGACCGAGATTTACTGGCACCAGTATAGCAGCTGGCTCCACGGACACCGCTAATATTTAAGTGAGTGTTCTTCTTCCTTGTCAATATATTTAGAGTAAACTGCGAAAAACAGGCCAGCTGTTTTAGCACTGAGTGTATTTAACTATGTACATGAAAATGTAAATTATCATTCTAAAAATTTACCAGAGGAAGCCAAACCGAAGCCGTGTATGTAACTTAAAAAACCTCAGAAATTACTGTACCAAGCACAGTTCCGACATTAATGTACTCGGCATACAAAAAAAAAGGTAATTTTTGAAGGAGTACAGCAGCGGCCTGAACAGAGTGAGAGTAAAATATATATATAACTTAGTGTCATTATGCTTTTCCCACCATGGTCTCGGCATATACATAAGAAATGATGTTGCATAACAATTTCAACCACAATACGCTTTGGGCTCAAACACAAATATTAATTTCGTGTAATTAAAATTCTCGGTATACATGCACATAATACACACATAATTCCATCACGTTATGGACCCAGAGATATCTAAATCGAAAAAATAGTCATTGCACTTTAAAATCCCTTCAGATTGCATCAGTCGAATCATGGCGTCAAGCACAATGTCATCGATCGAGAAGCTCACGGGCCGAGATAACTATAACACTTGGAAGTTTGACATGCAGGTATACTTAGAACATGAAGATCTCTGGCAGTGTATCGAAGATATGAAATCGATTACCAAAGCCAAGTCAAAAATAATCCTCGCAGTCGCGTCGACCCCATGATCCAGCATGCACTCACTGCGAAAGATGCATGGGATAAGTTGCAACAAGCATTCGAGGATTCCGGACTAACTCGGAGGGTTAGTCTTCTTAGAGCATTCATAACAACTCGTCTCGACGATTTCGATTGAAGAATCGACAAAATTATGACAAACACAAACTAAATGCTTTAAAATTGTCCATGTTGGCGATGAATGGGTCTGTAAGAAGAGTACAAACCGATGATTATGGGTCTAGAAAATCACGCAATTTGTGCAGAAGGGCCAATGTATGTTGTTTGATGCTGGATTGCACAAAGAGTATTTGGCTGAATCAGTGGCATCAGCGGTCTACATAATCAATCGAACGCCTATAAACAACAGTACAAGTCTGTATGTACTACCTTAAAATTACACCTTGGTCTCAACACCAATTACCTCCAATGCCCATCTCTATTTCATTTTTTTCAACCAACAGACATGCAGCTGCAGTCAAAACGAATTCTCTCTTTATATAAGAAAAGACAAAAGAACAGAGAAAAAAATGTTAACGTTTTTAGACCAGAAATAATTTAACAAGTAAAGATACCTATAATGGCGTACCCAATGCGGGATCAAAGAGTTGGTGGAATACCACCCCAAAATCAAAATAGAAATATAAATAATTTAAATTTTAATAATAATAATAGATTTAATAATAATGAAAACAGGATTAGACAACGTCCGAGAGACGCGCAAAGAATGGCTGAATATAACCAGCAGCAGCACCAGGTTATTCATGGTGAAGGAAACTGGGCAGCCCAGATGGACATGCAGGATAGACAAGATACTGCATATCAAAGGTTTCGGAATCCTAGAAACCAAAGATCCAAACAGCAGCAGCGGCAGGTAAGACCGCCCCCTGCTATAGAAGTAGCAACGAAAGAGACACCTCCAAGAGATGGAGTGCTGTACTCAGGCAATTGTCGCGGCAGTAAGCCCGTCAAGAAAACGTTAGGACAAAACTTCGATTTCGCCGGATTTACCCCCCTTGTTCGTCAGGTGTACGATAGGATGTGTGTTGAAAATCAACGGCTACCAAGGGAGTTACCATTCTGTATCTTCCAGCATGCAATGGTAGAATTCTTGAATGCAGACCTTCTCCATCATGCAAAGTTTATACTAAAAGTACCAGAATTACAAGGGTTGATGGATCCCCTTGCGGCAATAAGCGCTGATGGTTACAATATACCAGTGCCTATTTTTGAGTACATCAACGGAATTGGACCGGCCATTACGCCAACAGGAGATAAAGTCTTCTGGAACCTACCGGCCATAGCTATTCCTCAAGGAGAGTGTATTTCTAATGAAATACCATGCAGGAGTGGAACTTTTGGACCTCCAACTGAGGAGACTCACAACGTTTATGAGTCATACTTCTCTCCATACATTTCTTCTGAATATATACTGCGAATCGCAGCGGTTGGACACCATGATATAGAAGAGCATTGGCAACCATTCCCTGAAGGATGGATAAATGAAGCCCTGATACCGACAGAAAATCTACTACTGGTGGATAAAAATTGACGGACCGAGATTTACTGGCACCAGTATAGCAGCTGGCTCCACCGACACCGCTAATATTTAAGTGAGTGTTCTTCTTCCTTGTCAATATATTTAGAGTAAACTGCGAAAAACAGGCCAGCTGTTTTAGCACTGAGTGTATTTAACTATGTACATGAAAATGTAAATTATCATTCTAAAAATTTACCAGAGGAAGCCAAACCGAAGCCGTGTATGTAACTTAAAAAACCTCAGAAATTACTGTACCAAGCACAGTTCCGACATTAATGTACTCGGCATACAAAA
This sequence comes from Philhelius pedissequus, assembly GCA_910595825.1. Lineage (NCBI taxonomy): Eukaryota > Metazoa > Arthropoda > Insecta > Diptera > Syrphidae > Philhelius > Philhelius pedissequus. The sequence continues at coordinate 241,409,239 of OU343161.1, read as the reverse complement.
AAAAGGTAATTTTTGAAGGAGTACAGCAGCGGCCTGAACAGAGTGAGAGTAAAATATATATATAACTTAGTGTCATTATGCTTTTCCCACCATGGTCTCGGCATATACATAAGAAATGATGTTGCATAACAATTTCAACCACAATACGCTTTGGGCTCAAACACAAATATTAATTTCGTGTAATTAAAATTCTCGGTATACATGCACATAATACACACATAATTCCATCACGTTATGGACCCAGAGATATCTAAATCGAAAAAATAGTCATTGCACTTTAAAATCCCTTCAGATTGCATCAGTCGAATCATGGCGTCAAGCACAATGTCATCGATCGAGAAGCTCACGGGCCGAGATAACTATAACACTTGGAAGTTTGACATGCAGGTATACTTAGAACATGAAGATCTCTGGCAGTGTATCGAAGATATGAAATCGATTACCAAAGCCAAGTCAAAAATAATCCTCGCAGTCGCGTCGACCCCATGATCCAGCATGCACTCACTGCGAAAGATGCATGGGATAAGTTGCAACAAGCATTCGAGGATTCCGGACTAACTCGGAGGGTTAGTCTTCTTAGAGCATTCATAACAACTCGTCTCGACGATTTCGATTGAAGAATCGACAAAATTATGACAAACACAAACTAAATGCTTTAAAATTTTCCATGTTGGCGATGAATGTGTCTGTAAGAAGAGTACAAACCGATGATTATGGGTCTAGAAAATCACGCAATTTGTGCAGAAGGGCCAATGTATGTTGTTTGATGCTGGATTGCACAAAGAGTATTTGGCTGAATCAGTGGCATCAGCGGTCTACATAATCAATCGAACGCCTATAAACAACAGTACAAGTCTGTATGTACTACCTTAAAATTACACCTTGGTCTCAACACCAATTACCTCCAATGCCCATCTCTATTTCATTTTTTTCAACCAACAGACATGCAGCTGCAGTCAAAACGAATTCTCTCTTTATATAAGAAAAGACAAAAGAACAGAGAAAAAAATGTTAACGTTTTTAGACCAGAAATAATTTAACAAGTAAAGATACCTATAATGGCGTACCCAATGCGGGATCAAAGAGTTGGTGGAATACCACCCCAAAATCAAAATAGAAATATAAATAATTTAAATTTTAATAATAATAATAGATTTAATAATAATGAAAACAGGATTAGACAACGTCCGAGAGACGCGCAAAGAATGGCTGAATATAACCAGCAGCAGCACCAGGTTATTCATGGTGAAGGAAACTGGGCAGCCCAGATGGACATGCAGGATAGACAAGATACTGCATATCAAAGGTTTCGGAATCCTAGAAACCAAAGATCCAAACAGCAGCAGCGGCAGGTAAGACCGCCCCCTGCTATAGAAGTAGCAACGAAAGAGACACCTCCAAGAGATGGAGTGCTGTACTCAGGCAATTGTCGCGGCAGTAAGCCCGTCAAGAAAACGTTAGGACAAAACTTCGATTTCGCCGGATTTACCCCCCTTGTTCGTCAGGTGTACGATAGGATGTGTGTTGAAAATCAACGGCTACCAAGGGAGTTACCATTCTGTATCTTCCAGCATGCAATGGTAGAATTCTTGAATGCAGACCTTCTCCATCATGCAAAGTTTATACTAAAAGTACCAGAATTACAAGGGTTGATGGATCCCCTTGCGGCAATAAGCGCTGATGGTTACAATATACCAGTGCCTATTTTTGAGTACATCAACGGAATTGGACCGGCCATTACGCCAACAGGAGATAAAGTCTTCTGGAACCTACCGGCCATAGCTATTCCTCAAGGAGAGTGTCTAATGAAATACCATGCAGGAGTGGAACTTTTGGACCTCCAACTGAGGAGACTCACAACGTTTATGAGTCATACTTCTCTCCATACATTTCTTCTGAATATATACTGCGAATCGCAGCGGTTGGACACCATGATATAGAAGAGCATTGGCAACCATTCCCTGAAGGATGGATAAATGAAGCCCTGATACCGACAGAAAATCTACTACTGGTGGATAAAAATTGACGGACCGAGATTTACTGGCACCAGTATAGCAGCTGGCTCCACCGACACCGCTAATATTTAAGTGAGTGTTCTTCTTCCTTGTCAATATATTTAGAGTAAACTGCGAAAAACAGGCCAGCTGTTTTAGCACTGAGTGTATTTAACTATGTACATGAAAATGTAAATTATCATTCTAAAAATTTACCAGAGGAAGCCAAACCGAAGCCGTGTATGTAACTTAAAAAACCTCAGAAATTACTGTACCAAGCACAGTTCCGACATTAATGTACTCGGCATACAAAAAAAAGGTAATTTTTGAAGGAGTACAGCAGCGGCCTGAACAGAGTGAGAGTAAAATATATATATAACTTAGTGTCATTATGCTTTTCCCACCATGGTCTCGGCATATACATAAGAAATGATGTTGCATAACAATTTCAACCACAATACGCTTTGGGCTCAAACACAAATATTAATTTCGTGTAATTAAAATTCTCGGTATACATGCACATAATACACACATAATTCCATCACGTTATGGACCCAGAGATATCTAAATCGAAAAAATAGTCATTGCACTTTAAAATCCCTTCAGATTGCATCAGTCGAATCATGGCGTCAAGCACAATGTCATCGATCGAGAAGCTCACGGGCCGAGATAACTATAACACTTGGAAGTTTGACATGCAGGTATACTTAGAACATGAAGATCTCTGGCAGTGTATCGAAGATATGAAATCGATTACCAAAGCCAAGTCAAAAATAATCCTCGCAGTCGCGTCGACCCCATGATCCAGCATGCACTCACTGCGAAAGATGCATGGGATAAGTTGCAACAAGCATTCGAGGATTCCGGACTAACTCGGAGGGTTAGTCTTCTTAGAGCATTCATAACAACTCGTCTCGACGATTTCGATTGAAGAATCGACAAAATTATGACAAACACAAACTAAATGCTTTAAAATTGTCCATGTTGGCGATGAATGGGTCTGTAAGAAGAGTACAAACCGATGATTATGGGTCTAGAAAATCACGCAATTTGTGCAGAACGGCCAATGTATGTTGTTTGATGCTGGATTGCACAAAGAGTATTTGGCTGAATCAGTGGCATCAGCGGTCTACATAATCAATCGAACGCCTATAAACAACAGTACAAGTCTGTATGTACTACCTTAAAATTACACCTTGGTCTCAACACCAATTACCTCCAATGCCCATCTCTATTTCATTTTTTTCAACCAACAGACATGCAGCTGCAGTCAAAACGAATTCTCTCTTTATATAAGAAAAGACAAAAGAACAGAGAAAAAAATGTTAACATTTTTAGACCAGAAATAATTTAACAAGTAAAGATACCTATAATGGCGTACCCAATGCGGGATCAAAGAGTTGGTGGAATACCACCCCAAAATCAAAATAGAAATATAAATAATTTAAATTTTAATAATAATAATAGATTTAATAATAATGAAAACAGGATTAGACAACGTCCGAGAGACGCGCAAAGAATGGCTGAATATAACCAGCAGCAGCACCAGGTTATTCATGGTGAAGGAAACTGGGCAGCCCAGATGGACATGCAGGATAGACAAGATACTGCATATCAAAGGTTTCGGAATCCTAGAAACCAAAGATCCAAACAGCAGCAGCGGCAGGTAAGACCGCCCCCTGCTATAGAAGTAGCAACGAAAGAGACACCTCCAAGAGATGGAGTGCTGTACTCAGGCAATTGTCGCGGCAGTAAGCCCGTCAAGAAAACGTTAGGACAAAACTTCGATTTCGCCGGATTTACCCCCCTTGTTCGTCAGGTGTACGATAGGATGTGTGTTGAAAATCAACGGCTACCAAGGGAGTTACCATTCTGTATCTTCCAGCATGCAATGGTAGAATTCTTGAATGCATACCTTCTCCATCATGCAAAGTTTATACTAAAAGTACCAGAATTACAAGGGTTGATGGATCCCCTTGCGGCAATAAGCGCTTATGGTTACAATATACCAGTGCCTATTTTTGAGTACATCAACGGAATTGGACCGGCCATTACGCCAACAGGAGATAAAGTCTTCTGGAACCTACCGGCCATAGCTATTCCTCAAGGAGAGTGTATTTCTAATGAAATACCATGCAGGAGTGGAACTTTTGGACCTCCAACTGAGGAGACTCACAACGTTTATGAGTCATACTTCTCTCCATACATTTCTTCTGAATATATACTGCGAATCGCAGCGGTTGGACACCATGATATAGAAGAGCATTGGCAACCATTCCCTGAAGGATGGATAAATGAAGCCCTGATACCGACAGAAAATCTACTAGGCTTTAGATTGGTCGAGAGGTTACACCTTGATGCCCTTAATAAATGTAGAGAGGCAACTTTTGATGAAGGTGATACAATTACCGGCCGATTATGTCATAGCCCATACGTTATGAACCTGACATCAGGAGTCTTTTTTTTCTTTTTCAATAAACTCGAACGAAGTTTTTACAGTGTACTTTGAGTTGCAAGTAACACCTTGTAGAATTCTACCTATGTACTTAGACAATTCATAACATGGGACTTTCATAGACGACACAATGGGTCTCAGTGGTTTCTCTCATTTTGTTTCATGGTTAATAAAGTGCCCCTGGAAAACTAATGAATATCTTTCATTAATAAATTATCACGACCAAAAAAGCCGAAGAAGTGAAATCTTCAAATTTTAAAAAAATTGATACATACTTATATACCGTAGATGGAAATATTGAGATGTCAGGCTGCGGAAGGGGTATGAGAGGACAGATTGAATAAGTCGAATGTAGTATATTTCTGGGGGTGTTGTTTACGACCTAGGCTTATGATGTGTTCAACATTGTTGTTTTATCATCATTACAAAATTGTAAACTCAAAGAAAATGTAAATTGGTAGGGATGATAGATTAAGAATATTTTATATTTTATAAATAGTGTAGAAAAATAATAATAAAATCAGTTAAGTTCAGTTGAATCAGTAGAATTGATTGAACGAGTTAATTAAACAAAAAAGTAAAAAAGTCTTTCATTGTAAACCTATTATTTTCGATCGAATACCTAGCTCGTATCAAAGGTACATTATTAATCCAACTTTAATTTATTTTCAGGTAAATTGGCCTTCTAAGGATACATCAAATAGCCGCCAGTGGCTATTCAAATATACTGGCAAATACATAATAGGCCTTCTAAGGCCACCCAAAAGGGCCGCCAGGGCCAGTTAAAAAAACTGGAATCCCCTCGATAGGTAGGATTATATTCTTTCGATTAACATGTCCAGTTGGACGTATCAAAAATATTATACAACAGAAGGAAATTTGTTCAAAATCTGTCCATGCAGATTTTTAGGAGAGGATCGAGTTCGCAGGAATTTTGGGAGCTTTGACTCGAGAGTGGAGATGCTACTTAATGATGTCAATGATCCTGGAAATTATGGAACATATGAATTTGCAGAGTTTCCAATGTTGGTTAGTGATAGGACAAAGGAAAATAGCAACACAAAGATTAAACACGTGCCAACAAAGACGCACCCTAAAAGTGACCATAAAAAGGGTTATTAAATTTTAAACCACCTACCAATCCCAAAAGCAGGTATTTAGCGAGGTAAGTTTTTTTAATTTTTTTATTTTTCAAAGTAAAAAAAAAAGGAATAAATTCTTTAATAGGACTTTTCAGGCGGTAGAAATTGCTACCGACTTGACTTTTATCCTGCGAAAGGAAAATTATAAACTAATAAAACTAGTGGGAAAAGACCAAGCTACCAGCAATAACGGCAGACCTCGATATCGTGTCGGAAACTCACACTCAAAGCGAGCAGGTTGTGCACATCAGGATGATGATGTTACTATAAAGCTAGCATTTAAATAAGCAACAGCGTAGTCTAGAGAGTAAGACCGTCGTCGGAATCTGGAACTTATCACATGGAAGACCCTGAGTTCAATTCCAACTACGACCAAAGTTAAAATTTTAATTGTTTTTATGTGTTTTTTTTTTGATTCAAGTTTTATTTTAATTTTAATTAATTTCCTTTGTATTTTATTAATTTTTTTTTACTTAAGCAATCATAGATTTATTCATTTACTGTGTTACAAAGTGTAAATTTGCTGTGAAAGTAAAATTTAAATTTTAAATCTATTGAAACGCGAAACGTAATGAAGAAAGATCAGTTGGCGTATTATTATATTATTTGTATTGCGTTATTTAACGCTCGTCCGGAAGCATACAATTTAAGCTAAAACAAATTGTTTCATAGAAGACAAATATCTATAAAAAAAAAAGTCATTTTCAATCAATATTATTAAAGGCCAGAAAACCGACAAAGTTTTTTTTTGGTTTCTATGTAGATGCACTTAAAACTGAGACAAAAAGTAAAATAAACTATTTACATGTGTTTCAATATTTTAATGAAAATTTGAGAAACGGCACTAAGAGTTTTTAAATTGGGATTTTAAATTTAAAAAAACTGACTAAGGTAATCTTTAAAACCACACAAAATATTATGCGTTAATATTATTAAACAGTTATAGACATAAATACAAAATAATTGAAGAAAACGCAAACAATGTCTGTATTATTTTTGTTTTACAAAATATTCAAACGCCATACGAATAAAGTTCCGCTAGCTTCCCAAAATAACACACTGTGCGTCGCGTAAAGAATAGTGGTACCTCGCGGTGGTCCCATCTATCCAAATTTTCAAAACATGGTTTTAGATAGAAACACACTGTTGCGTGAGATGTATGAGTTAGCAAAAAATTCTGTGACAGGCGAAGTGCTCCACCAACTCTGGACCGAAAGGCTTCCAGAAAGAATTCGTCCGCTTCTGGCGATTTCTGATAATCTCCATAATCTCAACGCGTTAGCAGAAACAGCAGATCGAATTATGGAGGCAATTGGCTGTTCCTCTGTCATGGCGGTCCAAAACAGAAATCTCAAAAGCTCACAACATTGCAATTCACCAGACCTTACTAGTCTGGAACGCCAGCTGTTGGAGATGCGCTTGATGTTGGAATGCTGCCCACAGGACATAAAAAACTTGCAGACTGAACAAAAACAGTTGCTAAATCAACAACAGCGACAAAATGTGCACGTTCATCGTCCAAGAGCTAGGTCTGTTACTCCCAATCGAAGTGGTTTCTGCTATTACCACGCTCGATGGGGAAAAGAAGCACGTCGGTGCGAAAAGCCTTGCAAATTTCAATCTCAAGTCGCCAACCAGGGAAACTAACCACGCTGTCACGGATTGGCGCGGTTGGTGACAGCGTTCATGATTTATCAGCTACAGAAACTCGACTACACATACAGGATTTTAACAGCAACAAAGACTTTCCTCATTGATTCCGGATCTGTCACCTCGATCATACCAGTGAACTTCTTTAAAGCTAAACCAGAGCAAGACCAAATGATATTATACGCAGCAAATTCCTCCCAGATCAACACTTATGGCGCAAAGATTCTCAAGCTAGACCTCAATCTCCGAAGAAACTTTCCCTGGACATTCATCATCGCGGACATAACTACTGCCATAATTGCAGCGGATTTCCTCGCGCATTACAATCTACTTGTCGATCTCAAAAATCAACGCTTAATCGATCCACTCACTTCGCTCTCCTCCAAAGGTAAATCACTTACGACGAAAATCTTCAACGTATCGACAATCGATGAATCGTTACCACGGACTTATACCGAACTACTACAAAAATTCATCCAGATAACAAGACCTTCGCACAAACCCAATCTAGACAACATGCTCTATGCTCACCACATCGTTACACAGGGCTCTCCAGTTTCAGCTCGTGCTTATAAACTCGCAGGAGAGAAGGCCTCATTAGCAAAAACCCAAATCTCGGAGATGCTTGAAGAAGGTATCATCAGACCTTCCAAAAGTCCGTATGCTAGTCCCATTCTCCTCACCAAAAAGAAAAACAACGAATGGCGGCTTTGCGGCGATTACAGGAGACTCAATGCCATCGTTACCACGGACTTATACCGAACTACTAAAAGAATTCATCCGGATAACAAGACCTTCGCACAAACCAAATCTAGACAACATGCTCTATGCTCACCAGATCGTTACAAAGGGCTCTCCAGTTTCAGCTCGTGCTTATAAACTCGCAGGAGAGAAGGCCTCATTAGCAAAAACCCAAATCTCGGAGATGCTTGAAGAAGGTATCATCAGACCTCCCAAAAGTCCGTATGCTAGTCCCATTCTCCTCACCAAAAAGAAAAACAACGAATGGCGGCTTTGCGGCGATTACAGGAGACTCAATGCCATCACGCAAGCTGACAAATACGCACCTCCACTAGTGCAAGATCTTTTTCTGCGTCTAAATGGTACCTTCATCTTCAGCAAACTCGATCTAGAGAGAGCATACCATCAAGTCCCGTTGCATCCAGAAGATGCACATAAAACGGCAATAATTAAACCTTGGGGATTGTTCGAATACGTGGTAATGCCATTTGGGCTCCGGAACGCCACACAGATTTTCCAACGGTTCATGGACGCCATATTCCGAGACTTAGACTTCGTCTTCGTGTATATTGACGATATACTAGTCATGTCACAAGACGAAGATCAGCACCAAGCACACCTGCGAACAGTCTTCGAAAGACTAAGAACATTTTCACTAAGTATCAACACCAAAAAGTGCGTATTTGGACAGCCACAAATCAACTTTCTCAGCTACATCATCAACGCTCAAGGATATGCTCCATCCAACGAAAGAGTTAAACACGGTCCACGGTCCATTCAAACAGAATTAACAGTAACTACCAAAAATAAATCCAAAAGCAGATTTAAGTTTTTATCTATGGCGAGTTTATGTAAGCAATAAAATATCATAGTGACATGGTACTGAAGCTATTGCTTTATTGTAGGTTCTAATTTCATATATACATATGTGAAGATGAAGAGAAACCAAAAATAAAAAAAAGAACGGAACAAACGAGAAAGATATATGTATCATCACCTGCGATGGCAACCAATATCCCGAGAAACAACGAGAGCAAGTTAAGAAAGAGATCTACTTGAGAGCGGTCCCAGTGCGCGGTTAAAATTCATTATTGTCTAATTTTGTCATTTCGTTTATAACAAATATCTGTAATGTTATTATAAACATTTTTATTATAAATTAAACATTTTTATTACATATTAAATGTGTTTTCTAGAAATTTGGGGGCATCGTCCGAGAAGAATCTAATTAAAGAATTTCGTATTGGTGTGGAGTACGAATTGGTGTTCTGCAATTTAATAAAAAAAAACCTTTTACCGGTAGAAAATTATGTTTTTTTGGTGATAATTGCTACGTAAAGAGATGATCAAAGGCTTTTTCGACGAGAGGTCGAAACATCGGGCAGAATTTCGGCAAAACATTCCCCGTGCCCAAGAACAACAATACGATAAAAAAAAAATAAAGGAAGCCCACCAATATTCCAATGGCGATATTGTGGCTATGAAAAGAACGCAGTTTGGCAGTGACTTGAAGCTGCGAAATCGTTTTTATGGTCCATATAAAATCATCAGGCTGATGGGTAACGATCGGTATGAGTTGGAAGTGCAGGATATTCTATCAATCCTGATAGGAAGACTGAAGATAGAAAAGGCCGAGTCTAGTCCCAAAGAACAGATTAAAGGCCTTTTATTAGGATCATGTCTTATGCATACCTCTTTCTCTAGGGATTTGCTGCTATAAAACATTTCGGGCAAGCTGCCGCCGCTGCAACATTGCAACCGACAGAACCATAGAATCTTTGGGACATATTGTCATGATGTATAATGTGAGTGGGTTTCAAAATTAAAATCAAAACTATCACTATAACCTCTCAGATCTCCTGGAAATGGGCTAGAATCTTCAACAACGATCACTTTTCAAGATTTCAAACATTACAAGGAAGACATCTTATATGTGCAGCGTATTTAAGTGTTGCAGAAACAAACTCTGAAATTGAGAATATGGTTCTATTACAACCTCCTTCCAATAAAGGATTGTTTGCGAAAGAAAAGGAGAAATGATTGAGGATAATGAAGGAAAGAAATTCCTCAGTGGAAAAACAATCGACCAGAGCTCCCACCAAGGAGTTAATTAAATTGTTAGAAGATTGTCCAGAGGGTTGATCCGATGCAGGTGAACGGACCGACTGGACTGATGTCTATTTTATCAAAAACTATTTAAAAGACACTTTGTATAAAGCGCCTTCTGACACAACTGTCAAAGCCAGCTGTATGCGGATGGGCAATTTTTTGGCTGGGAGGAAAGGCACCTATAAAGACATGATTTTAGATGCTAAAATCATAGTCTTTTCTATGAAGTCCCCATCAACGGAAAACATTTGGACTCACCCTCAGAAGATACAACCAATTTGAAGATAACTTATGACTCGATCGGATATTGCAAGTCAACTGAAGCAAATGAAGAATTATCAAGTGGCATTGCTGAAAACATCGTTGAAAGCGTCGACCCAAAAGAGAACACCACATCTTTCCTAATGACTGATGTGGCAGAAATGTGGACATGGGTGGACAAAGCCATGGAAAACACAACTGGAGAATCTGTACACCATGATGATTATTTTTCTGCCATCAATGTCGTTGGAACTATGATCCTTCATGCCATAAAATTATTTGCTCGCACTCCAGAATCTCTGAACAAGGCCTTTCAAACCAGATTTGTCAAACACATCAAAGCAATATATGCAAGCAGCTTGTTTGTTGGTTGGATTTATCAAAGTGTAGTATGTTTTAAATGTATATAATTAAATATTTAAGACTAAGGTAATCTTAAAAACCTCACAAAATATTATAAAATTATATTATTTAACAGTTAGACATAAATAAAAAAATATTCAAACGTCATACGAATAAAGTTCCGCCAGCTTCGCAAAACAACACATGTGCGTCGCGTCGAGCGCACTTACAAGGATACCATAAAAGTGGTACCTCAACGGTGGTCCAATCTATCCAAATTTCCAAAACATGGTTTTGGCTTTCACATTCGATAACAAAAAAAAAAATTGGCCGATAGAAACACTAAACATACATTTCTCTGGATTTTCATTCAAACAGAGATAAAGCTACCAAAAATATAACAATCTACCTACAGAAATCCAAAAGCAGATTTAAGTTTTTATCTATGGCGAGTTGGATGTAAGGAATAAAATGTCATAGTGACATGGTGCTGAAGCTAGTGTTTAGTTGTAAGTTCTCATTATATATATATGTATATGTAATTTGTTATGTTTGATATTGAATTGAATTGTAGTTCTGATTTTTCGAAAAATTAAATTTGAAGAAAATTATAATATATAATGAGGATGATTATCTACAAAACGGCACAAATGTTCACATATACCTCTAAACACTAAAAAAAAATAGCTACTACATGACTATTTGTTTTTAAATACATACATACATTAATTAATAATAATTGTATTATAAGCTTCTAGTTTAAAAACACTTACTCTGGTTTTATATCTCCTTAACAACACACTACATAATATGCTCGTTTAAATGTTTACTTTTTGTTACTTATTATGTAATTGTAAATTATTGATTACATACTTTGTTGTGTTTTGTGGCTTGTGTTGAACTTTGTATTTTTGATTTAAATTTTGTTTCTGTGGGCGTTCATTGTTGTTTTCGTAGGTAATCTTGTTGTTAATTTTTTTTTTTTTGGTGAGTTATAGTTTAGTTAATGGTTTTTGTTTGTTGTTGTTTTAATTTTTTGTTTGTTTACGTATTATTTCGGCCAACACATATTTTTCGTAAAGCTTCTAATTCTTTTCGTTGCAGGCGTAATTTAAACATTGCTTCCATAAACTCATGACAATTTGTAACAATTTCATCACGAAGAATTCCTTCACGAAAAAGATTTGCCAATGCAGCAATATCATCACAGGCTAGAATTGCCGATTTGTGAGTAAGGAAGAGTGCCAATGCAGCACGGAATACTACCTGGAAATAAAAACAAATTTATTATGATATAATTACGTATATTTTTTTATATCAGTTTGAATATACATATTCGTTTATTTTTAATTTTTATATATTAGCACAGGATACTTAAAAAAAAAACAAGTTTTTCGGACAGCTACATAATTTTTATGTACACGAAGACTCAGAGTGAAGGTTTTAATTGTATTTATCTTCACTATTCTGCTATTCAAGTGAACTATGTAATTCGATTCACCCATTTGATTCCTTGCCCATTCTGTAGTCGGATTTTAAAAAGCGTGGCAGATCGCTTTTGCTGGCGCTTTTGAATTTTCGTATTGCTAAATGCGATTCGCTTTTATTCCGCCATTTCAATGAAAGCGAAAGGACTTTCCAAATATTCTGAAAGTGGTTGGTGTTTGACTGGAGAATAGCGGTGGGAGATTTATAATAAAATGTATCTTCCATACTGTGTGCTAAGCCATGGCAATGTGGAAGTCTTGTCCAACGCTTATCGACAGCCGAAATAAATTTAGCAAATCTAAGTACATAAGTATTTTAATAAATTAATTTTAAAGTCTAAAAGAAGAAGACCCACTGGTGCTCCAAGAAATTTTACTCGGAAGAGTCCCAAATTAATATATTGCAGGGTGACTCGATGACACACACTTTTAATTCATTTCATTTGGATCTTCAGGTCTTTGGTTATCTTTATTTGCTTTCCTTCTTTACTTTTCGTTACGTAGAAAACCACTAATAGAATCATCAAGAATCAATCAAGAATTTAATAATAAGAAACAAAACCTTATATTAATTTTAGGATTTTTCCTTAATTTTGAAATTTCTGGAAATCCAATGCGAAAATTAAAAAAAAAAACTTACAAACAACTTGCAAATAGCCGACATTTTAATGAAAAATTACCTATGTTGGCTTTTAGGAATAACCCAAAACGAAGGTGGTCGAAATTAAGGTAGCGCTTTCAATGCGATCCACCGCACTGTTTAGTGAAAATTCATAAAAAATTACCCCCGATGAATAGCAGAATAGGGCTGTATATCTCAAAAACTATTGGTTTTATGAAAAAGTCACTGCAGGTGTTAACCAACAATAACGATCGGGTAACTTACTTTGTAACCTTCTGCAAAAACACAATCCCATATCCTTAGGACTGTTTCGACAGGCAGTACTTCAGCAAATATACAAATGAACCACTTACTGGCTATCACAGCATAAGGAAGACCTAATTAGAGAAACAATACAATTTATATATTGGATATTTATGAAGTTACAAACAAAAAATTAAAAAAAAAAACAATAATTTACCCAAATTTTCGATATGTCTATTCACATCAGGTACTCTCCGAATGACCAATTCCTTAAATACAGCTAAATCTCTTAAAAGATTCGCCATGTTTTTCGTATGATACTGAGGTACAACACTTTCTACAATATGTTTCAGTAACCAAAAGGATTGCTCTTCATCGTTGGTGATTATGACTAAAAGACCTAAAGACAGAAATATCATTTATGTAAATGCGAGCCTTATAACAAAAAAAAACTTGAACACGAAAAAGTAGTCTGGATTAAAAACGCCTTTTAACGGTTCTCTGACGGGTCTATGTTCTTATAGTTTTAAAGAAATTCAGTCTTTTTTTAAATCTTTTTAAAACTGCATATTTTTGGGATGTATTCCTTTTGTTTTTCCGGACCGACAACAATATGTAACTAAATTTTCAAACCTGCAATGTAATTCAGTCCTTGGCAGTAACCTATCTCCCGATTATGATGTGCATATGCTATTAGTGTATTATAAAGTTGTTCTTTTTTCGTATCGAAAAATATATTGTCTGGAAATGTTCGAGGTAGATCGATTTTTATGGAATCACTTATTTCTTTGTCGTAATTCACATTAAGCAAATTTCGATATAAATCGGGAGATCGTTCTTGAAGTTTATTAGCTCCGGATATTTTCATCCAGACATCAGGACGGTAGGGACCTATCAATATCAAAATAAGGCATGATTATTCTATTTTTTGCTTTACTTAAAACTTACCTGGAATCCCCTTTCGTATATAGCGTTTTAGCGTTGAATTTACATTTGTTAGGTCGGTGTTCTTTTGAATTAAGCCATCCCATCGTATTCGGCGTTTGGCAAGTGTTTTCAGGTAACTTGACATAAATTTCTCATACATTTTGTAATCAAAGTGTTCGCAACGTTTAAAGCCATATTCATCAACATCACTGAAATAAATATAAAAAGAAAACGAAATGTTTAATAGTGTTTGACGAGAAAAATCGAACATACATTTAGGAAATACTATTGCATTGACTTTAAGAAAATAAAAAAAAAAAATAATTCTTACGGAGGTCAGAGTATACCAAGCTTCTCACTATTGTATTTCTGGAACGTCTCAGTAGCTGGATTGAATTAAAAAATCAGACTTTTGAGCGAATATCAGGCTGGACTCAGGCCAAGTTACTCAACGATTAAAAACATTTTTGTGCTCGCAAATATTGGGAGAATATTATTTTGGTTGTGGGAAAAACTCAATGCTTTCTGTATTGATTTGACTCAATGGATAGAAAAGCTCTTTTTCTCAAAATCAGCAATATTGGCATTTTTTCCAAAATTCTCTGCCTGCTACAAAATATGTATGAAAATAATCGAACAGCCATATGGAATGGAATGAAGTTATCAAATTGGTTTAACACTTCTTCGTGGGTTAAACAGGGCTGCCAACTTAGTACATTTCTCTTTAGCTTTTTTTGGGCGATGCTCTTGACTGCCTTTGCTGAGGAAAAACAATCAACAGCATCGCGCTAAAAGGTTTGATGTTTGCTGAAAACAAATTGACCCCACAAAATCAAAAGTTGAAAAAAAGTGATATGTCGAAATAATTCTCGATATACACGTGATGAAAAGTGGTTCAAAGCATCTGATCCTTTAGAGGTGGTTAAACGGTAGTGCTATCTTAATATAACCCTCACCTACAAGAAAAACTAAAGGATGCCAAAATAGGTCTCGGCTGCTCTTGGAAAAATATTTTTTGCTGTAAAGAAGTTGTAATCAGAACAAAGTATAAACTCTACGAAGCTAATGCGCAATCAATAATATGTTATGGAAGTCAGGTATGGTGCTACGAGGAACACAAAAAAGTTGAAAAATTGCAGAGATATTTTATAAAGCACAAAAATAACATAAGTTCCTAGTTACCGATAGCCGAAAGTTGTACTTCTCTATCTTCCAAGGAGGAAGGCAGGATTCTTTGCCAAAATGCAAGAGCTAAGCGAAGAGCTAGGAGTAGAGTTGTCTCGCAGATGGGAAGATTAATCCACATGGAGACCAGCATTAGAAGAAATACCCGAAAAACTGGACGAGAAAATACATGCAGGATTATTTGAGGAAGCCGCTAAATCGCAGAGTCGCTTAGTCAACAAAAGTTTTAATCATGAAAATTGTAAACCATATAAACGATTAAATAAATTCAATACCCCAATACTAAGCATAACCGGCAAAACTGTACGGGATATGCTCCGCTCCATTATATGGATGAGGATATATCCCCTTCTAAAAACAATTGATACCTACCTATTTTGCGCCATAGGTCAAACGTTCAAGACTTCGAACTTCCTGAGTCACCGACCTCAAAGGCGTTATTTCTACTTACCTAACCGTCACATGCAAACCCGAACCTGTGGTACTATGTATCGTAAAGGTAAACAATTTGCCAACAATATTTTCTCTTAATAAAATTACAATTTAAGAAAATCTCCATTCTCCGCAGTCACTCCGGACACATTAATAAAAAGTGAATTTTGTCACGAACGAAAACAACAAATCGTTTAAGTCTATTTGGGTCGACTAAAGCTAAAAATAAACTCAAAACGTCACTGCAAACATGTTACTTTTTTCTTTTTCATCTACTCATGATTCAGATTGTAAAATAAGCATAAAAGAAAAGCACCGGCATGCGGGGGAGGGGGCATAGGAATTTAAATGGAGTGAAAAAAAATAAACTTCGACTCAAGGCAGAAGTAGCTATAGGCAACATGCTCACACAAGAAGGTGTAAAAAAAATCTTGACCCCGAAATCCTTAAAGTGGACTCTTCAAGAAACGAAAAGAAGCACCACTCGCTATAGCAAAGATATGTTTCAGAGTCAGAGAGATAACCGTACGGGCGACACACTTGTCCTGATTTGTATGCAAAGGGAATGAACATTCTCATTTTTAGCTTCGGTAATATTAAGTGGCACCATGTAGTGAGTGCTATGTTCAAGCACATGGGTACTTAATGTATTTAATTTTGTGTGTTAAATTTAATAGACCATTTGCTTATGTATGACGAACTTGTGGTGTCTTTAGGATAACTTAAGCTCAATGTATGTTTGTGGTGTTATGAAATAAATTGTAAGGCAATAAAGTTCAGAAATGTTACCTACATAGAGTTTGTCGTTCCCCAAACCTATTCACATATATAGCATTAACCTCCCACGATATAGAAAGATGTAATCCCTCTGGCTTTAGGCTGCCAACATTAAAGAACATACAAATCACATTGTAATCCAAAAGAAAACCTTCTCCTATTGTCGTGGATCTAATGCATTTCAAGGACAAAGCTGCGGGGTTTGCAAGTTGTTAGTGCTGCAACTATTTGTTATAAATAACATGAGTGTTTACATCTTTTTGTATTGTTGTTGTTCGTGGATGCTTCAGAGCGTAGCGCTTGAAGCATAATACTACAATACAAGCAAAAAAAAAATAATCGAATCTATCTCATAAATCTAAAATAGGCATATAAATATATTTGTCCAATAGGGTGGTGGTTAAAAAATACAGATGGATACGCCTAAATAAGATGTTTATTTTTCAATCCACTATCACATCGAGGTGTATTTAACCTAAAAGGATGAATAATTTCGTTTAAAATGTGATACATAGCAATTTTATGGCATTTCGAACGTTTGTGTTTGCTCATTTTAACAGATTCTGCAAAATGACTGTTAGATTCTAATTAAATTTCGGACATGCAATGTCAAAATTGTAATGTTTGTGTTATTAAATTGTATTTGAAATATTGTTTTGTGTTGTGTTGTTGCTGAGAATTTTCTGATTTCCAAAATTTCTTCAATAAAAAAAAATGGTTCTATGGCAGATACCGTTCATAACAAAATATGTAAACAAACACGGGTGGCCGTGGCGCGATAGTAGTGTGCTCGCCTGTCAACCTCGTGGCTACGGGTTCGATTCCTGCCGTTGACTACGTCTTCTTATATTCCATTAAAAACGAATTCTAAAAATTGTCATAAAATAAGTTGCTGCTTTGCTCATTACATGCTGTTTAGGCATTACACTTACAACATGTGATTGAGTAAACTAGCATACCCATAAAACATGACACCGAAAGAAATAAAATAATGCGAATTATAAGGGACATAAATAAATAAGACACGGTAATTCTCTCCGCATTAGTTCAGCCGCCATCCCTGGAGATAAATCTGAGACAACAACCAGCTCTAGTCTCAGAACATCGCGCCACACATCTTTCATATCCTTCTTTCTCTTCTTCACCAGATGCCCCCGCTGTGTTAAGAAAAACATATAAAGGGTATTCATAATCCCTTGAGCGCGTGCAGTTATACAAAAAAAATTCTATGGTAGTTCACAGATGTTTTTAAATCAAAATCGTTAGAGCGGATTTATCGATTTACGATTTTTGCTCCAAAAAATTGTAGGGCATATACCGTTACATAGCAAACTTCGTAGGCCAGGTTTTTTTCGAACAGGATAACTGAAGTATATTTTTTAAAAACATCGATGTTTTCAATTCGATAAATATTAACATCGATAATCAGTACTCGATGTTACATGAATGTTATTTTAATATCGTTCATCCCTATTGCTTCAGATCTCATGTGCTTTTGACAGGTTACTCATTTACCTTAACTTTGCCCAGCTAAAAACATAGATCTAATTTAGGGGTTCAGGGCGATCGTCACCGTAGGTTTCAAAAATGTAGAATTTGTTTACCAGGGTGACTTCAGGGGTTTCAAAAAACGCTTTTGGGCAACTTCAGGCCTCAACGAACAAACCTAATATCTGATGACTTTGAATGCCCAACAACAGCTTGCGTGTGCTACCACCAAGTTTTTTCTTAACTAATTTGGCTGGAATTATAGCTATGTCACGACTTGTCAAGGTCGATCATCAGACTCCTTTGCTCTAGTGGTGCTGGTCTACTTTTTCATTTTAATTGAAAAACTTCTTATGCCTTCATCGTGTATTGAACCATGACCAGCCGCTTAGTAGCCAATGCACTTCGCATCACGCCACCGAGCCCACCGAGTCGTTTCAATGCAATTGATAAACGGAAAACCTGCATTAGGTTGGATCTGATCATGTGGGCTCGGTGGCGTGATGCGAAGTGCATTGGCTACTAAGCGGCTGGTCATGGTTCAATACACGATGAAGGCATAAGAAGTTTTTCAATTAAAATGAAAAAGTAGACCAGCACCACTAGAGCAAAGGAGTCTGATGATCGACCTTGGCAATTCGTGAAATAGCTATAATTCCAGAAAAATTAGTTGAGAAAAAACTTGGTGGTAGCACACTTAAGTTGTTGTTGGGCATTCAAAGTCATCAAATGATACAAAAAATGGCTTTAAAAAGCAAGTATGTAATCATACAAAAACTGAACAAACCTAATATCTCCAGCAGACATGTAAGATGACCACCGAACAAAGCTAAATTATATGAACACGTTAGCAGAAAAAACAACTGCTTTAAAAATATATTAACGCTTGTTTTATTGTTTGGGATTTGCTAAAGACCTGAAATTTTGGAAAAAGAGTGTTGTGTATTGGACCAGATGTTCAACGCCCGCCAGGCCAGGCTTGTAGGTCGAAATAAACTATAAAAAAAAACTGTAAAACACGGTAGAGGAAGTATGATGGTCTAGGGTGCCTTTTCTTAGCATAGAGTAAGACCAGTGATATTCTTATTGAATGATGAATACATTTTCATACCTTAACATATTGAAAAATACTATGGAAACATTTTCGTTCCGAGTCAATGCCAGTCAAATTGATTATGTATGCCAATAATCGAAAGCATGCATCCAATGCGGCCAGTGATTGGTTTACCAAAGAAAATATTGACGCTCTGAAGTGAGCAGCACAAAGCACCCGTTCTTAACCCGATTGAAAACTTGTGTAGTGATGTAAAACTAAAGATTGGGTAAAAAGAATTAAAAAAATCGGAAGAACTTTGGACTGAAGTCCAGGAAGCACGGTACTCTATTCCACAGATGAAAAATCATTGTCTATCAACAAAATGATTAGCTTGGTAAATAGGGATACATTTAAATCGATTTTTTAAGAAAATTGAAAATAACAAAAACTGCTTTTATTTAATGACTTTGAATGCCTAACAACAACTTGAGTGTGCTGCCACCAAGTTTTTCTCAATTATTTTTAACTGGAATTCTAGCGGACAAGGAAACACCCACCTCTTTGATTAAAAAAAAATCTAAAAAAAAATACGAAACAATATACATTATTATACCCACCCTAATTGTCCAACTACATATTACATCATAATCTCAAATACCATCCCATGACCTACTTTAACTCCGTTCGCATCAGACTAAGAGCAAAGAGATAAAATTTCGCATGCATCGTATATGCGAAAATTTAAATTTTATTTTTTATTTTACAAAATCTGCAATATAAATCTGTTGCCCTCAAATAATAGATAAAAAAAATTTTATGAATAAATTATAAAAGAAAAAAAATATAAAGAGGAGATAACTTCGACATCGTATTATGTGTTCGTTAAAATAATGAAAAAATATTAATTATGGATAATTTAAGACAATGTACACACATGGAGTTTCAACGGAAGATGTGAAAATTATGTTTAATCTAATTAACGTCATCACGCATCATAAAGATGGTGTAATAGGTCTAATAATGATCTGAGTGCAGTTAGCCATTGTTAAAAAAATCACATGTACATATGTCTCCTTTTTTGTTATGTTCTGGTAGTGCGACAGCTCGCTCTAGGACTCAAACAACATATACATATGAGTTAGTAGCTAGAGGCTTCCAGTTTTGCAAATCTAGGTTATTAAAGTCACGCAAAGCAACCTTAGGTGGAGAGGGCTAGTCTACTTACTTTCCAAACGAACATCTATCTTACAACACTTCCTCACGCAGTAAAAGCCGCATGGCTATAGTATGTAGCTCAAGTACCGAACAGCCCAATAAACGGAAAGAAATCGAGATAATAAAAACGTGTTAAAATTAAACAAAACGTAAATTGTATCGTATGTAAAAGATGTGGATGGCAAAAAAAAACATGGCTAAAATGGTGTAAAATTGTGAAGAATCATTAATGTTCACGTAACTTGAGAAATGAATAATTGTTCAATCGATTTTTTTAAGCCATTTGAACTAATGCGTGTTTTAAATAGTTTCTCCTGGACATTTCAAGAGATGGCATGATAAAAAAAAATAAAACTTCGAAAAGAACTTCAGAACGAAGCTAAGTTCCAAAAATAGGCTAGGTAGGTAAACATTTGAACTATAACCTCAAATGAGGGATCGAGGAGGGGCAGGAGTTTTTGGACCTAGAACCAAATACTTTGTACCGATGGGGCAGTTCACTAGTATTTAAAAGCAGTAAAGTTAATTACATAGGAAAATGCACAGAACGTAATCTAGAAAACAACTATACGAACCAAAATATGTCCTTCATGTCAGAAAGTCAAGCTGCGTTAAAAGCACTCTGCTCTAATTCCAACAGCTCAAAACTTTTATGGGAATGCGTTAACAGACGGAATGAGTTGGGCAAGTACAAAAAATGTCTTATTTCATTGGATACCGGCCGGTGCATGTAGGAATCCAGGCAATGAAGAAGCAGACTTACGACGAAAAATGGGAGCGACGTCGCCCCTAATGGGCCAAGAGAAGAATAGGAGAAAATGTGATAAAAAAAAGAACAAATCTGAAGAGGTCAGATGATCAATAGATTGGAATGAACTCACCAGGCTAAATTACTACTTGGCCTCTACAACCAGCAACTGTTTTTATCCTGTAGAATCCTAAGTAGAAACAATATAAGATATAAAACAGGTCTCCTCACTGGCCACTGTAAGCTCAACATCCCAGGAATAGAGAGCAGTGGTGTCTGTAAGTTCTGTAAGGTATAACACAAGACATCAGGCCATATATTAGATAGATGTAATGCCATCATTCACCAGAGACACACATTTTTGGGACATCTCCTAATAGAAGAAAAGCAACTATCCTATCTAAAATTTCTTAGAGTAATTAATTTGGAGGATGTACTGTAGAATGGGAAATCTCCCTCGCCTAGAGCTCTTCCTCCAAATTTATTTCCTTTATGAATTTGAGTATTTGGAGTATTTTAAGATGTGGTAAATCTCTCTCTTCCAACTGTTATCGTCCCAGGTGCTTTTTTCCTTTGGTGGACAAGTGCATCACAATTTATCAGAATATGTATATAAATGGCACTACTTACTAGGAGCGGTGTACAATAGATCCCAGGGTCGCAGTGCATTAATACTTAAAATTATATTAATTCATTCAAAGTAGTTTGTATTTTTAACTAAAAGTATGACGTGACTTCAAGGTATGCGAATCCACTAATGGTTTCTTTATCACTTGTAATCCTGGTGTTATCAAAACTTACGTCTGGCAACCGATTTAAAAAATTCCTCGTATTGAAGACACTTTCATAAATTCTTGTATCAGAGTACAAGAGTATTACTCAATTATTTGTCATGTGAATCATTATCATTTTACTAATTGCCTTTAAACGATAATTATTTTAGCCACTACCTTAAACCAAAAGAAAACTACCTGAAAGGTTGACTGAATTTGAGTGATAACGCACACAAAAAAAAAAACGATTTCGAAATGGAATATACATATGAAATTCAAAAACAAGTTTATCGAATTTCGGTGAATTATCATACATCAAAGAATTTTCGTAGGTACAATGAATATTTTTGTTTGTTTTATTTTAGAAAACATCTTAAAGAAAATGGACGTGACTTGGTGAATGCCAATAGTGTGACAGAAAAGTAGAATTTATGAGCATTCGACTTCGGGAATTAGTTGTTTGCAAGGACGTCTTTAACCTATTTGAGGTCCTGGGCATATTAGGACAATGCGACCGATGACTTTTACAGAAAACTATTTTGTTAGAATAAACAAAAAAGTAGATAAGCAAGCTTCTACATTTATTTTTATTGACACGTCACATTAAATGAATAGATAATATAACATAATCCACCAAAGAATGTAACTGTTTTAGCATTTGAAGGTTAGTACTTAAAAATGTATGTTGATTGAAGAGGAACCCTTCTAGATTCAGGCCCGTTTGCTGATACGAATTATAAATATTTATGTTCAACTTAAAACGCTTAAGGGCTTTTTCCTCTGCGTAAACTGTCACATAAGTGTTTAAGTAGAACTTATGTAAATGCTTAAGTTGTGTATGAGCCTCAGAGACGGGCAAAATCGTAATCACTCCGTCAAAACCGATGTTTTTGAGTACATCACATTCTATGGACTTTAGCGTCAAGCTGGTTAACATCTCCTAAAGCATTGTACTTCTCAATTCTTTTTTTATTCTTTTCAATTTGAAAAAGGAGCATTCTTTACTGCATTTTGAATTGAATTTAGAGTTTTCAAGCGAAAAAAGAAATGGAAGGGGTATCTTATACGTAATTACGGCATTTGTGGTCTCATATTTTCAAACGTTCTAGTGATATCATGGACTTATATTTTTATATATTTAAATTTATTTAAGAGTGCTGAAAGCGAAAGCCGAACTTATGGACGAGAGTAGAGTAGATTCTCGCAAATTGATATTGAAGTCAGTAATTTAGGTTCGATTTATACGAATTAAACACTTTTTTCTGTAATAAATATTGATTATCGTTCAATGATGAGGCAGGAACTAGGGGCCCCCTATCGATCTCAGGACCCTGGGCTGGACTTGCCTATAGTGCCTAGTGGAAAAGAGTGGTCTGGTTGTTTGCTTCCGCAGATACCCAAACGCGCCAAGCTCGTGGAATATTTTTGAGAGTTTTAAGGACGAACAACTGTTATAAAACTGTTATAAAATGGCATTTCATTAGACTCTTCCAACAAAAATACTGCTTTTAAGAACAGATTAATATTTGAAATTGTTTTATTTGAGATTAGCAAAATCATCAGGAAAAAACAATAAATACAAATTTGATTAGGAGAAGTTTGAAATGTTAACCTACTGCCCCATATTTTTGAGACTATCAACTCATGATTGTTCTTAGTATCTTCCGTTAAGAATACTTTTTGATAGTCCATTAACGTTATGTGGTATCAAGACAGAAATTATAGACTTCCAACTGTAAATGACAGTTACAGTTTGGAAATTATGTACCGGAATAAATTGTTCTAGAATTATGAGTTCAATACCAATCAAAACACTGAAATCATGCTCTTTGACGTTAAAAAAGAAGATCCATGACTAAATATTGCACATTAATGACATTGCAAAAATCGTCATTATGTTCAGTTTATTATATGTGAGTAGGCATAATAATTCAACCGCAATTGAAAATAGAACTTCTAGTGCTTGAAACTTTCAGTTGTATTATGACCCTTGAAAATTCCTCAAGAGTGCACATACATATGTACATACATTCCTTACTTAGTGAATCCGGTCACTGATTCTCCCACAATTTTTTGTTTGCAATCCTCACATTCACCATGAATACAGGTTACCAATGAGCATTTAACTAAATTGGTTACAATTAAATATATGCAGACAAAACGGGTGATTCACAGTGCTGTTGGGTTGACAATTGTCGTTTAAAGTGCAATATAGCCAATTGGTTAGAAATTGGGCACACAACGTTTTTATGCCTTTTTTAAGTAGATATAGTAAATGGTAGTGTAGTGTGTCAAGGAGCAACGTTCAAACCATTAGGCTATGAGATGAATGTTGGGTGCGCAATTAATGTAAATTAAAAGAAAAAAAAAATACCAGCATCTTGTTTTTTTTTCTGTCATACCATTGGCTGTGAGAAATGAAAAATAAACACTTCATGCGTATATGATTATTTTTTTGTACTACCTCACTCTTGAGTAATAACCATAACCTAATAAAAAGCAAAAAAGGTTTGTTGATCTTGTTTCGCGAATGTCGGCAGATAGATATGAAAAAAAAAACATAAAAACTAAGAACAGTTGAAAGGTTATTTCGTTTAATTAGCTATGACAATAGCTATCTAAAAGATTTAGGTCATTTTTTAGCAGAGTCAACTGAGCATTTAATTGGACGAAAATCATATTTTAATGAAAAAAAAAATCGTAGTAATTTACTTGAATAAAGTATGTTTTTTTTGAAGCTGTACCGAAATTATTATTTTAATTGGTTCAAATTATGAAACACTGTAACAAGGCAACTTAAAGCGGTAAATGGTAATGTCATTACCTTTTTATTACCCGACATGATGATGCCAATGACATCGGCCGGCACCATATATTTCGTTTATTGTTTGGACGAATCTAGAGAAATGCGAATTTATGACAGTTAAGGACTATTCACATGAGAGCGACCAACGACCGACGAATAAACAAATAAATTCAATTTAAAACAATTTACCAACCTAAATTCTTCACAAATTCTAAACAAAATTGTAGAAATATAATTTAAAATGATACGAAAAATGGCTTTAAAAAGCAAGTATGTAATCATACAAAAACTGAATATAATGGAAATATAATTTATATTAATGTTTACGACAAAAAATTTACATTTTAATCGCCAAAATATGGTAAATTTGAGAAAACAATATTGGTCGTCGAGAATTGCATCTGATTGCTACGAACAGTCAAACTCTATTCGTCCACATACCATCCACCCTTCGACAAATAAATTGTTCGCGCGCGGCTAACCACGATATCAGATTTTCTACTTGTATTCGTGACGAATAAAATTAAAGCCATGTGAACGAAATGTCAAAATGTACGAATATACTTTGGTCGCTCTCATGTGCATAGTACGTTACAACATCTGTTCGC
Organism: Philhelius pedissequus; assembly: GCA_910595825.1. Classification (NCBI taxonomy): domain Eukaryota; kingdom Metazoa; phylum Arthropoda; class Insecta; order Diptera; family Syrphidae; genus Philhelius; species Philhelius pedissequus. The sequence goes on along the minus strand of OU343161.1, from coordinate 241,384,198 downwards.
TATTAAAGGCATTAAATATTTCCCGATTGGGGGACTGCTGAAGCAAACAACAAATTTCCCGGAAGTCAAATGCCCTTTTAAGAGGCCGCATTAAACTTCTATTTTTCTGTCACACTTTTGGCATGTCCCAAGTTTTTCCAAGAGATTTGGCGACAGATTAAAAAGAAGAACGAATCGTATCATTTTTGCAACAGCTCATGAAGACCCTGGACTTGGTCACAGTACACATAATAAGGTAATATATTGCGCATGTTGTCAAAATTGGGTTATCATAATTTAAAAATTCGGTTGTCATATTTGGCTGAATGTCTCTGAGATTTGGCACATGCACTCTCATTTTTTACATTTTCACATACAAATAGGGATGGGTCAATATTTCAGTAAGATGTGTCTAGTGAGAGGTAACATTAGATCAAAAGTAACTGTTATTAAAATAAAATTTAAAATTTCTAAATTTCTATTTTGATCAAACCTAACAGCAAAATATAGATGTAAAAGTGATGAATAATTAATTTGAAAATGGTAGTGGAAAATAGTTTATTAAAATTGTTATTTCACTGACAATTTTTCTTCGATAATTGTTATTTCCGTAACATGAATTTATAACTGCTATTTAAAAGTAGCAGTAACAGATATTGCAACTAGCAGTTTGGCCCATGCCTAAGCCTATGTGCATGTTAAATGTGACACAAGTGTCTCTGAGTTTTGCCACATGCGCGAACTTTAACGAAAATGAAAACCGGAATATATTACCTTTATTATGTGTAGTGTGGGGCTTGGTTACGTACAGCTCTCAATCATTCCTGTGAGCATATTCTTAATAGACAGGAATGGAGTGGACTTACAATTTTTTGCCGAATGGCAAAGATGAAAGGCACTTTTTCAAGATATTTTTGAAAAATTTGTAAGTTTCTCGCAAGCTGATCTATACATCCAACGCTAGACCTTTGTCCTACATAGGTAGGTAGTTCTTTCACTTTGAAAGAACTGCAGAATCTTTTATTAGAAGGATTTATCACATAGAAATCGAACCATTGCCCTATTGGCTTACTTTTTCATTTACTACTTTGCGACAGAAAAACAAATTACAATTCTTGAAAGCAAGTGAGAAAATGTGTTTACGATTCAGGGAATCGGTACAAAGTAATTAGGTATCCTGTGAGACCCCAAGAGCTGTGTGTGTTGCTTGGCAGCTCTAAAAAAAAAACAAATCTTCAATTCTTTAATACATCATTATTTCGTTTTTATTTTCCGATTCCGACGCGGGGGAGTTCCTAAACCCACTTGCACTTTTTTAATATTTGTTTCCAAGAAGTGTTTAACAATTTTTTTTATTTTTTAATAATATTAATTTACTTTTTCTGTACACTGCCACAAAATAAAAATTAATTCACAACTCAACAATTGAGAAACTTCAAAACAAATATTGATTGTAGTGTGTGTGTCAGAATCTGTGTGCAAATCCGTTTTGAATCCGTCCGCAAAAAGAGATTCAATACGGATCTGTTTTTCCAGAAAAAAATTGGTTTTAATTTGAAAAGAATCTGATTTTCAGAAAAAAATTGACTGCGGATCGAGGCAGATCGATGTTTTTATTGAAACGAAATCGACAAAGATTTTCAGAAATAGTAAAGTACACGAAAAGCAAATAAAAAAAAAAACATCTGTCGAATTTCATGAAAAAAAAAATATAAATGCAACAAACTAATAATTCTTTTCGAAACAAGGATTTTACAAAAACACATTACTTTAAAGTGACCAACCGAATCGGGGGCGTTCACTCACTTATTAGATAATTATGTTATTTCTGATACCAAGCTATCTGATTTATATCTGTAAACGAATCAGATAGGTTAGCTAAAAGCCGTCAGAAAGCAAGAACAAAACATGCCTTCTGTACTTTGCAGTCAGCTCTATACCTATGTTCTCGGATAGCTAGTTATTCCAAAATTTTTGGGATAACTCAAGATAGCTTTCATGAGAACATGTGCTTTTGCACTCATTACAACAACAGAAATGTCTTCCAGATTGCTGAGAATAATTGTGTGAACGCCCCAATGGCCTCATTCAATAACCGAACTAGGGTAGAGTCCCCAGTGGCCGGCCCCTTAAGGAATTTTTCGTAAAAGATATGGCACAGAAGCTGCAAATATCAACCTTTTCCACTCATATTGAATCAAATTATTCTTTATTTATCTCTTAACCGATGAAACAAACTAAAATGTGAATTTTTAAATGAAACAATTGTTTATTTAGGTTTTATCAGAAAAAAGTCATATTCTTCAGTGACCGGCCGCTATGCTCCTATTTCCGGCCAATTATGCTCCTGAATTCGGCCACACAGATTTTTTTTTTATATGAAGCGGCCGAACTTAGGACACACATCCCAATATCGGCCCCCTAGTTTCTACTTACAAAAAGGCGACATAATACTGGATTTTATTGATTTTTAATGTCAGTTTTTGCTCGAATGTTCGTGTTATTACTCATTTATTTATTTTTGTAATTTTCTCAAAAAAATAAATGGTGCCTATTTTCGGCCAGGGGTCGATTTAAGGAAACTTAAATTTTTTGTGTTTCCTATGTGCGGCCTCTAGAAAACGACCATAATTACAAAATATTTTTCAATTTTAAATCAAATTTTAATGGGAAATATATACTCTTACTATATAAACACCATATACAATTATTAAACCAATAAAATTCCCTCAAAATCTATAAATTCTGGTACAATGTTTACTAAGGGTTTCCAAAAATTATCCAATGCAAATAATTTTCCCGATGGGTTGCGCATTTAATTATCTCATAACTCTGAAATTACTTAAAATATCTAATGAAAATTTTGACATATTATACGGAATAATGTCAAATCGTAATAAGGCTCTAAGCAGAGAAGTAGGTCCTTAGATTTCTTAATTACAACGCTTTAATTTGGAAGGGGCCGGCTACTGGAGTTGACCGGCATTAGGCGACTCTACCCTATAGCTATATGGATTGGTTGGTGTTGCTGTATTCCCATGTAAGAACACAGCTGATGACAAGCAACTGCTGCCAAAAAAAATCTTACATTGGAATACAACAACACCAACCTATCCGGATAGCTAATAGTTCTGTTATTGAATGAGGCCAATGAAGTTAGGGTAGATATCTTCCCAAATAAAAGGCGAAAAATATTATTAATACAAAATGAATTAATATCAGAAATAGGTGCAAGGAGTGAAAGACCATTCATCTTTTTGTTTTACACTCGACTCAACTGCTTAACAGCCTCCACTGGACATGAATGATGTTGAATACCACAACCACAACCTAATTACCAATCTGATGTCGCTTCATGGGCATATACCTACATAATCCCAGCATCGTATACCTATATACCTACACATTATCAAGCCTACATACATCTCTATATCTCGATTTATTCGCAAGATATAGTTACTTGCATTTGATAGTAGGTATGATTATGAATTTTCCTGCGTAGTTCAACTCTACGCTAATCGGAAAGTTCAACATTCCCACTCCATGCTACTACTACTTCTTTGGGCACATTCAAATTTTACCACTTTATTTTCCGCAAGCAGCACATCGTTGCTATAGTTTTATTACATGAATGAAATATGATTTCGATCGTAAAATTGTGAAAAGGAACTTTACCTATTCAGCGATAGACTCTCATGTCTCATGCATGACCGTTTGTAAGCGTCATCGAATAATAGCGTAGTAAAGGAGGGCGTATTTCTCCTTTTTTGGAGTCGGAAAATGTCATTAGACGGTGAATGGCATTTCCAAAGCCTTTCAACTTAGGTTGAAGTAATTCGCACAAAATTACAAAAAAACTAAAGACAGTACATACATAACTAAACTAGATATATATATAATGAAGAATTACTACAATGCCCAACCCATTTTCCCAAAAATAAAAAAAAAAACAATACAAAAAAGACATTTCAATAAAACTTACCTAAATTGTGAACTTGCTGCTGCCATAGGTGGAATAAAGTTTCAATAAAACAAAAACCTTGTTAAAATTGAATTTATTAAAACTTTTCACTTGATTTTACGTTTGGCAAACTTATCCAACACCAAAGTTATATGAATGAAGGTGTGTATGTGGTGTGTGTGAAAATGAAACAAGAAGACGCCGAGACGCAAGATATTCGATAATTCTGGAGGCGTATCGTATATTCGCAAAAATTATACCCAAGTTCAGAATTAACTATTTATAAATGATTGACACTTTATATCCGGATTTACTTTTAGTATTATATTTTTTTGTTCATTAAAACAATGAAATAGCTAATGTGTTCTTATTGTGTGTAATAATAAAATGTGTTACGAGGGGTGTATCGGCTAGACGGCTAATGCAGAATCTGACGCTACACTTTTTACTTAATTATTTTAGCTCACAATCCAATACGTCGAATTTTTTTCTTGATAAGCTATCTCTGGTCGAAATTACGTGCATAGAAGTTCAGATTTTTTAAAAAAATAAAAATAACGAGGACGCCACCAGCAAGAAGAAGTAGCTAACACCTGCACGATTCTTTCTCGACTCATATTTTTTCTTTAATTTTATTTCTTTGGGGGATTATTCTTGGATTTTCGGTTTTGCAGTGGTTGAAAAAGAAGGAAATAGAAAAACGCCAAAATTGGTTACAAAAACAAAATGTCAAATAAAATGGTGGAGCTGATTTTCTTGTGGAACGTATACTAAAGTGGATCGGATCTGTGGTGAAATTTTATGGTGAGATTACATTTTCCAATTAGGGAATTTTATACCAAATATCTGACAAAAGAAATTCAACAAAAAAAAAAACGAACTATATTAGAAGTTTTTCTTTTTTCGTTCAAAAAGAAAAAAAAAATAAATTAAAAATATACATATATACAATGGCTTCCCAATTAATAAAAAAAAACTAGGCATTTAAACCCGGTAGAAAAATTGCAAGCAAAACTAATACTGTTCCCATCAAAGCGAAATCTGAGATTTTAGCAGGAAGATTTCGAAATTTCAAATTGGTGTTCACACCGCCAAATCCACGATTTCGTCTCTCAGAAGCTCAAACAACAACCATAATTCACATAAAAATTCATAATCTCTTTTTTTATCTCCTTATCGTTAGAGTGAAAGATCGTAATTTGCACATAAAAAGATTTCCAACTAAGTATGGTGAAGAATCTCGGATTTCGAAATCCCAAAACTATATGGCGAAATGCGAAGATTTGGGTTGAAATCTACGAAACCTCACATATCGCTTCGGTGAAAACGTGGTATACGCGACAAACACATTTTTTCCCTTCGTGTACTGCGAAGACTGGTATTACACGACGACTTATGAGTCGAGACTCTTTTCGAACATAATGAGTGCGAAAGAGAAAAAACTCGAGACGGAAGAAAATTGCCCTGCGAGTCGCGGGCAAAGATTTCGGGGGCGCATTTTTGACGTTTCTATTTACACTCATTTGTTATCGAAACATACGCTTTATTTCCTATCCTTGCGTGCGCGGGTAATATCCACAGATGAGCCATACCAAGATGGGAAACTTTCATAAATAGATGTGAAATCAAAATGGTTCTTAGCTTGTTAGGCAAACCAAAATGTATGCCGAAATTTCCCATCTTTGTGTTGCTCATCTGTGGCGATATCAACGTGACATAATACATAATATAATACAAATTAGTATTTATTCACTTTGTCTTACTCACCATCAGCCCGAAATTATTTTTTCTGATTCCATAAATATATTTTTAACAGTTATAATGATAATTTCAACAAAAAAAACACGAAATTCGAAGTAAAAGAAAACTGTCAAATTTGAGTCTTGACTCTAAAGTCTTGCGTAATAGCTCGCGCCTCAGCGTACGAAATTTCAAAGAAGAATTCGAAGAAGAGTCGCGACTAGTAACTCGTGGTGTAATACCAGTCTAACAAATAAATAAATATAATGCCAGATTTACACAAGTGACAAATTGCCATTATTTCTTCCATTTTATTGAAATTCATGACAAAATCGTGTAAATGGTTTGAAAATTTGTCATTATTTTCGTCGTTTAAAAAAATGGCAGGGAAAACTGGCATTAAATAAGCCATTAAAATGGTGCCATGTAAATGCATAGTGACACCATTTGGGAAATAATGGCACAGCGCGAGGAAGATTTAACTTGCTCATTTATTAGTGGCATATTGATCAGTCATTATTTTGCAGTGACAAAACGCCACGAGCAAAAGTAAACAATAACCCTTTATTGAGCAAGAGGGAAAACATTTTATCGACCGCTATGAGGCAAGCATTGTACAATTTAATACAAAGCAATTGAAATAGCAGGCAATACATTATTATCCGCCTATGTACTCATTTTAAATCTGAAATAAAATTTTTATTAGAATAAGAGCAAATGTAACCATAAGGTCTCAATAAAAATTCAATTCAATTCATTATTTTGCCCCTTGTAAATGCTTAAGATTAATGATTTGATTTTACCATTATTTTGCCAGTTTAATGGCATGAATTAATGGCAATCTGTCACTCTTATAAATCCGACATAAGATAAAATACAGTACAGTGAGCTTCATATGTACATCAATTTTGATCGATTCTATTTTTGGAGTGTTCTACCCCTTTCGATTTAAATCAAATTTGAAAATGTCGTACTCATACATTTTATAGCCTATTGGAAATCGAGAACAGAAAAATACTCTGAAACATTTCTCTCAACAGCTAATCGAACATTTTTGGAGGAACAAGATTGAAAAAGGAGTAATTACGCAAGTTTTAATTTTTTTTTCGAAAAAAAAACTGTTAGTGGAAGATTTCGAGGTTTGTCGATAATATGCAAAAAGGGTATTTTCTTTGGCTAGATAATTGAACGCATTCACTAATTTAAAACAGTTGACACTTTCAAAACTCACCCAAAAATTTGACACTTCTTTTTTTCTTCCAGTTCCATTAAAAAAACATTTTCGTCGTCTCGTCGAACACTTGTCATTGCCATGGTTTCTCAACCATTGGAGGAAATCACCAAAATTATTAATAATTGTGGTGATTTAAAGAAAAAATACGTTCCAGCATCTTTACCAGTAGAATACATCGATGTCACGTACCAGGAACACATATTCCAGGTTTGGTTTCATTCAAACAATAATTGGTTTCTATTTAATTCTTCCATGTTCGACCCAGGATGATTCACAACACATGCAGTTAAGATGTACTGACCTGCCATACGCATTTTCTGCGAGCCCAGTGATATCAGCTCAAGTAGAAGACGCCAAAATCCTATACGATGGACCAATAGGATCAAAAAAATTCATTGAACTCACACTGAACTATGGCACTACCATTGATCATCAGTTTAATCCAGGAGATGCCATCGGTGTTCTAGTTTCTAATTCCACCAAAGATGTTGCGACGGTTCTTGGAAGAATATCATCTTGTGACTCACCTGATGTAACCTGTGATATCGCAATCAAGTCAGACACAGCGAAAAAGAATCCTAAAATTCCTCAGCATGTCCCAAAGCGAACATCGCCGCGAGCTATTCTTCGCGATTGTCTTGACATGAGGAGTGTTCCTAAGAAGTTATTTCTTCGTTCTTTAGCTGAATATACAACGGACAAAGATGAAAAGAATTTTCTATTGTGTTTGTCATCAAAAGAAGGAGCAAAACTTTACAATGAGATCATTCTGGAGAAAACGATGAATTTTTTGGAAATACTTGAACTCTGTCCCAGTTGTTGTCCTCCACTTTCCCTTCTTATCGAACATCTTCCGCGTCTTAAACCCCGACCTTATTCTATTGCCAATAGTCCATTAACAGAGTCTGGCAAAGTGAAGCTGATCTTCTCAGCTCTCTCCGAAAACTCAGGAGTAGCAACTTCATTCCTGACTGAGAGCGTTAACAGTTTTCTCGATAATCCCAACAAAACAGAAACAATAAACTTCTACTTCCGAGAATCAAATCAATTTAGTTTTGACCATCAAGAAGACGGAATTTTGATTGGAATTGGATGCGGAGTATCTCCGTTTCTGGGATTCCTGGAACACAAGGACGAACTCATGAAGCAAAACACAACTGAACTGGGATCAACTTGGTTATTTGTTGGTTCAACTTGTCAAGACAGTGCTGTGCACAGAGACCAACTTTTTGACTACCAGCTTCGAGGCGTCCTGCAGCACTTGTATGAGAGTTTTTCAAGAGATCCTGATTCAGACTGTGGGGAATTTAGGCATGTTCAAGATCAGTTAAAAGCTAACGCTCTCGAGTTCGTGGAACAATTGACAAAAAAAGGGACGAATTTGTATGTTTGTGCCGATGGCACGAAGATTTCAAAAAGTATAGAACAATGCATAAGAGAATGTCTGGCCATGGTTTTGGAATGCTCAGACGAAGAAGCGGGATATATTATTAAAGAAATGCGTTCAGCTGGAAAGTATAGGGAAGATATTTGGATTTAAATTTTGTTGCATGAATGTTTATTGCAATAAAGTAAAGTCATATACAACATTTGTGTCTTGTTTTATTTTTTTTCTTCGGATTAGGCGTTTTATGCTTTTAAAAAATTCTATTCTACTCACTTTATTTTCTAGGATTTGCTTTCTTTTCCAACAAATTAAAGGGTTCACGATTCAGGATAACAGAAGATATTTTAAAAAATACATTTTTTTATATATGTACATACATAATTAGCGCACACTCAAGGGGATTTTTGTTACCCTAGCTAGGCACAGTGCGAGCATTAGGAAAGGGAGAGAAGGTTAGAAAGGAGGTGTCGGTGCACATTGGTTTTGAATTCCTGACCATTGCAAGACGGAGTGTGGTAAGACATACCACATTTGCGTAGTAAGGCTAAAGAACGAATATTTGAACTTGACAGTACGACCGAAGTTGGCCCGCAGGGTATACTGATGACCATTGTTTGAGGGGAGGAATGCAACTGGCTATTTCGCTAGAGCATAATCCGTTAAAATAACGGTATAAAAGGGTGAGACAAGAAACTTAACGCCAATGTTCAAGCGACGTAAATAGTTGAACAATGGTATTATCACCAATCATTTTAAATGCTCTGCGTTCAATACTCTCCGAAAGACTTAAATAAGTTACAGGAGCACCAGCCCAGAGGTGGGAATTATACTCTAGCTTAGGACAGATATAAGTCTTATAGATAACAGCCAGATCAGAGGAGGAGAAAAACTTCTCGCATTGTCACAGGTGGGGAAACCCAGACATCTTTGGCAATATCGCGTATGTGATGTGTGACATACCGAGAATTTCGAGATGTTGAATTTCCTTGATAGTGACAAATTTGGTAAATTATGCTTTAACGACAATAGGCAGCATTGAGTTTTCGAAGGATTAAATTCTACTCAATTTTTAATTCCCCATTTAACAATGATGTCAAAATTTAATGAGCCTATCATATATTGCCGTTGAAGATCCACATCTGAAGAGCAAGGAGGTGAATTCAAAAACGAATATGAAAAACGAGGGTACTATCATCAGAGAAGCAGGGAAGTAGATTAGACTTTTCAGACAGGAGATCATTAATAAAAATGATAAAGTTTCAGAGACAGAACAGACCTGGGACACACCAGCATTTATGTTATGGTTTTCAGACTTGAACCCATCCAATACTACTTGTAATGAACGGTTTGAAGTAGAGATACGTCAAAACTGAAGGCACGCATTTTCGATAAGAAAGCTTGATGCCAAACTCTATCAAATGCTTTTGCAATATCAAGCGCAATAATCTTACTTTCTCAAAAACGATGTAAAGATTTGTGCCACTGTTCGTGGAGATATACCATCAGATCACCAGTGGGCCTATTGCTGCGAAAGCCGTACTGCCGTACTTTCCTTCAAAATGTTTCATGCGATCGGGAACCTCCCACGGAATAAATTACCCTGGAACAAAAAATCGTACGAAACGACAGCAAAATTCCCTGAAACTTTTGAGCATCATTCACGTTCAAAGATTCCAATTGGACAAAAAATTCCAGGGACTTTTCCATGCATGAAAACTGTATGATTAAAGTTTCTTACGCAGAATAGGATATAGGTTTCAGTTATGTGTATCTTCGAAATACTTTGCGAGCACTGGATTTAACCCCATTTACCAGATTAGATACATTGTACATTATTTAGTTTATATGTATATTACAAATCCATGAATTAATACAAAATAATTAAATATGTCATATTTACCATTATCCTTTATGCACACATATGTATGGAAGTATACCGTATTAAAATTCGGAAAACTAAACTTTTTTTCTTCTGAAACTTTAAAGTTGAAACAAAACTGTCCAATGGGTCCGTCCTTGTCGGCTAGTTCTTTTTTTCTAATTTGTTTGGTCTGTGCTCACGCCACATTTTGTAGTCTGTTGCACATAACACGAACGAACAAGCGTACGAAGGAAGAACAGCTACAGCTACTGCACAACCACAAGCAACAAATATTTCAACCATAGACTTTACACGTATGTAGATTAGATACTGAACTCATAATACAATTTGCCCTACAACCAAAATAAAGCCGAGGCGCCATGTTTTAATAGGTTAAAAAGATTCTTCATACAAATAATGGAAAATTTATTTAATTTTTTTAAAACAATTTTCTGACTGATTTTTTCAGCTAGGGCAAATACATACATATAATAAAAAGTATTGTTTAGTTTAGGAATTATTTTGGTTGAATAAAGTACTCAAGTTGTTTTTATTAAACAAAATAGATAAATACATTACCTTAAACTTCCATGTTGAAAAGATAATAAAGTACTATGCACATGAGAGCGACCAGCGACCAACGAATTAACGAATATTCGTCCATTTTGACATTTCGTTCACAAGCCTTTTATTGTATTCGTCACGAATATAGGTCGAAAATCTGATTTTGAGGTTAAACGCGCGCGAACAAATAACTCGTTGAAGGGTGGATGGTATGTGGAACGCGAATAGAATTTGACTGTTCGTAGCAATCATATGCAATTAGCGACGACCAATATTGTTTTCTCAAATTTATCTTATTTTGGCTATTAAAAAGTATTTTTTTCTGTGTAAACATTAATATAAATTATATTCCTACAATTTTGTTTAGAATTTGTGAAGAATTTAGGTTGGTAAATTGTTTTAAATGGAATTTATGCATTTATTCGTCGGTCGTTGGTCGCTCTCATGTGAATAGTCATTAAGTGTATTCATGAAACCGCGTTAACGTGGTAAATGAGCTGCCAAAATTTGTATGGAAAAACTTTACCAAAAAATGGTAAACTTATCCGCATAATTTTGTGTGGGATAGTTTACGATCTGAGCTTCGTAAATGTGAAAAACGTTTCACGTTTAATTTTGACGTTTTATGTGTCATAATCTTGGTATAACTATCTCTCTTCCTCTTATTATTTTTGACAGACATTTTAAATGAGAGTAATAACACTTTGTTGATAAGTTGGTTATTTCACGAATTTGATGTAGAAAGGGAATAAATAAACTAGGATTCCCGCGTACTTCTTAAATATTTTTTTCAATGAAGTTTTTAACAATGCTTTTAATTTTTAATAATATTAATTTATTTATTCTGTACACTGCCACAAAATAAAAACTTCATTGACAAAATAATATTTGCGAAACTTCAAAATAAATATTGTAGTGTGTGTAAGAATCTATGTACAAATCCAGATTCAATTGGAGCGTGAATGATGTTCAAAAGTTTCCCTCGGAATTTATTGGTATCAGGAATAAGCTTTCCCAGGAAATTTTGCTGTCATTTCATACGATTTTTTGTTCAAGGATTAAATTTATTCCGTGGGATATTAACTATCGAAGCAAAAAATTCGAGAAAAAAACATTCCATGGGAAACGAAATTGCATGCGAGATTACCGATAGGGCCCAATACGGACTAGTTTTTCATGGCAAAATTGTTTTTTTAATTTGAAACGAATCTGATTTTAAGAAAAAAAATCAATGGCAAATCGAGCGTAGATCGATGTTTCTATTGAAACGAAATCGGCATAAGACTGACCTTACACAATTTTCTACGCCAAGTTTTCAATCTGTTCTACATTTCTGAAAATGTTAGCCAAATTTGGTTTTCCATTTGTAAATCTAGATTTTAATTTTTTTTTCAGCCCAGTGGAACTTGATTTTAGATTCAGATTGCTGTCGGCGTGCTGTCTTAATTTGTTCATTGTTGCTTAAATTTTTATAAGTGAGCAAAAGATTTTAAAAAAATTATTTATTTTTAAGAAAATATTAAGTCGCTATAAAGGATGTATTTTTGTTAAAAACAACATGGAACAAACAAATTTGTGAAGCTAAAAATTGTATTGGTGTAAATCTGAGGAGAAATCTAGATCTGTAAAAATGATCTAGATTCAAAAATCAATCAATTTATTATGCCAAACGAAACACAATAAAGGGAAAATAGGTTTTTTGACAGATTAAGATCAACATAAATTGATTTATCTAACCAATGGGAAACCACATAGTCCCCTTTCACACAAGGAGACTGAGTTGCCGGCAACTGGGAGTTTGCTGCCGAGAAGGACAAGTAGGGGAATGAAAAAAATCTCCCTGGTCAACGATTTGAACAGATTTTTTTGACGTTTTGCTTTGCATTCCAATTAGCCCAACAAAATCTTCCCAGTTTTCACCTCAGTTTTTTGGTGCCAGTTTCTTCGTGTGAAAGCTACAAGTCAATTAAAGGAAAACGTCAAAAAAATCTCCAGTAACTGGTTTCCCTGTGTGAAAGGCAACATAGAAATTTTCTCTACAGGTTGATTCAGATAATACATAAAAAAAATCTTTATTTTTTTTAATTTTATTATAAAATTTCTTATCCACGGTTTTAATATAAAAAAGATAAAAATTAAAAGAACAGAAAAACACCACTTTAAACAATTTTGTTTAAAAAAAAATTGTGTATATTTTATTATTTCTCTTTTGAGAGAAATTTCGATTCAAAAATAAAATATTAATATTTATAGTAAAATAATACGCTAAACATATTTTTTTTTTATTTTTGAAATGCACAGTGGCCTGGTGAATATATAATAGTATATTATTTTTATAATTAATATTTAATTTGAAATGCTTACCATAGAATGTATAAACTATAACCTAAAGCGAGAAAATAATACAATAAAATTTACAATTTATTATAATAATTATAATAATAATAATAATAATTTTCTTTTGATAGATGGGGAAAATACTTAATTACAAAACATTTAAGACACACTCGTCGTTTCTAAATATAGACAACAAAACACTTAAAGTTAACAAAAAAAAAACTAAAAATAGTAAATAGTTTTTTATCTTTTTTTCAACAAAACAAAACAAACAATTAAAATATAATTAATTTATATTTGATAGTTTTAGGTATACTTTTTTTTAGACAGTTGTAGTTGAATATTTATGAAATATTTATTCTGTGATTGTTAATTTATTTTTATGATTACTTAGTTTTGAATTCTATAGACAGATTAAAAACAAAACCACAAAATACTAAAGACTAATGGGAATTCGTTTTTCGACTTTTCTTAATACTTATGTACAATTGAATGATTATTGTTATTTTAGTGTAAAAATACAAAAAAAAAAACTATAATCTTGGCTATTCTTGCTTTCTTTACGTTTAATTTTTTTTAAATGCTATTTATTTAAAATATCATAATTTTTCATATATGTATATTTATAAAAATGAAACAATTAAAGTTATTACAAAAATTGCTTTCTTTGTATAAAATAGAAAAAAAATGCGTTGTATATTGTGCTTAAGATAGTAAGTTTGTCCTTTAGTCTAAGGTTCCATTTTATATGAATTTTCAGTTTTTTTCTTTTTTTTTTTTATTAAATACAAAATGGTGACAAATATTTTACAGGGTACTTCATTAAATATGTCTTCAATTTTCTTATTTATTATTAGTAAAATATTTTACTATTTTTATTTTTTTTTGTAAGATAAGTATGTTATCAGTTTGTTTCATAAGATCTAAACGAAAGTGATTTTAAATTACTACAACCATTTAGATATCATAGATTTTAGTTTAATTGACATCCAATATATGGAGTTTTTATATAGACAGTTCTATTTTGTTTTCTTTCATGTGTATGGGTATGCAGATTTTAAGTTTAAACATTTTGTTGAGGTCTAAAACGGGGACTATATAATTGACAATGACTTTTGTATGATAATATGAATATGAAATGCAATACTATAGTTTTCAAGTGGGAATGTTCTGATTTAGTTACTAAGAACATGTTAAAAAGATCGGAATGTTCAGTAGATATAAAATGCATATTTAAATTAATAATAAATTACCAATAATGAACAACATAATTATTAGAATAATATAGGAAGAAAATTGATGAGTTTAATAAAACTTTTATTATTCAGGGAAATGGTTAAGCTAGTAATCGGCCAATGCGTTGAATCTCTGACGTTATAATCTGTCACAAGTCTTGTGATTTTTAACGAAAAATGTCAACGTGTTAACGACAACGTTAACACCTGCGTTCACACGAATTTTTCGATCAACGCATTGACGCTGTGGTGACAGTGAAAATACATTTTGCGATAACGTCAGAGATTAAATTCCGATTTTTTTATTTGTTTTGCAAAGTAGTAGTAAACTTTATTGAGATTTCAGATACACAAAAATTATTACATTTAATTATACACCCCTGGCTTCAAATTGGCCAAGCAATACTAGATTTTATATTCTTTGCTTTTTTAATTTTGACCAATAGAAGGATAATAAGTAAATTAAATTTCAGGGTTAGAATTTATAAGCGCCCACTCAAAAAGACCATTTGCATTTCTACAAACTAAAAGAAACATCTTTACCACATTTTTGCAAGAGTATGCGTTACCTGGGATGTCATTGAATTTGTTCTGGTGAATTAAATGCAGTTTTGAAATAAAAGTCGATGGGGATCAGATATAGCTCTATTATAATCTGACAGGGTAGCTCTATTTTACTTAATATAATTTGCCATCATATTGTGTACAACATAGTTGTTGTCGCAAACATATTTAGTTGATGTGCCGACTTGAAATGAAAAAAAGAAAGTCGGCTGTTTTGGAGCCAAGATGCGTTTTTAGTCTAAGAATTGTTTTGATTATTTAAAAAAAAAAAACAAAATAAGAATACAAATTTCCACTGGTCTTTGACTTATTCCCTATAACACTGTCGTTAAGTATTGGAAAAAGCTTCAAAAATAGGTACACATCAATCCTTCCTAGTTTTGTTATTGCACCGAATAATCAGAATTTATCATGAAAATAGAAATGAACTGAAAGAGAAATACATCTAAGTTTTATGAAAAATAAGACAAAGCAAAAAAAACAAACATCTGGAGACAGTTTAAATTTAACAGGGTATATGCCATGACATATTACAACAAATTAATAATAATTTCATGTTAATGTTTTTTTTAAGGTTTCTAACTGAATAAGCACTTATACACATTTTGTTTTATTCAGAACACAATTTCTTCAAAAAACTGTAATTATAGTAATTATTACTTTAATTTGTGTACATGGACACTAGATCATGCCATAATTTCCCACAGAAATATGTCTTGAAATGAAACATAAATATTTATGTTCAACTTAAGGCGCTGATGCACAAACTGTCACATAAGAGGTTATGTTCAACTTAAACGCTTAATCGGTTTTGTATCAATAGATATTGTCAATATTTGCAAAATGGCTGATGATAAAAATAGCTGTTGCCAAGATATAAATCTCAAGCTATCAGACGACAAATGTCAAAAACATATGTATTTATATGCAAAAAACATACAACAACTTACATGGATACTTACATAAATCGGCTATCACCTATTCCAATCCAGAATCATAATATTATTTATGATTCTGGATTGTGCCTTTATGGGATGTGGATCCGTTTTTTTAAATAATTTAAAAATGGAAAATTCCACCACAATTTATTATAATGATTCGAAGCTTCCTATCGAATCGATACCACAAATAAGCCATAATAAGATTTTAAACCTTCGTACGTTTCAGCCCCCCAAAACCCATTTGTTTACATTGTTGTATTTGTAGCTTTGAAACTCTATCCATGAATAGATGTGAAATCTAAAAGCAAAATAAAAACAAATTACTAGGGCTGTGTTGTCTATGTGTCTATAGGAAGAGGAACAGAAAAGATTCTTGTGTGCGTTTTTATCAATGTGTCTATTGGAAGAGGAACAGAAGATTTACTTGTGTGCGTTTTTCAGCTTGTAGGCAAATGTCAAATGAAAGCAGAGGTTTATTAGTTTATGATCGATACTGTCAATATTGAAAATGCAACTTCCCACATATCTCTATTCTGCCAGGAGTACCACAAGGTTCGATTTTGGGGCCGGTTCTGTTCAACATATATTTATCTTACTTTCCTAAATTAAATTTAATCATTTTGGGTATTATAATTCACCTTCAACAATCAATTAAGTATTTAGGAATCACCTTACACGAAAGATTCAAAACCAACGGGAACAAAAGAGTTGCTTTGAAGAATAAGGGGAAGCCAGTAACTGCAATGCTAAAAAACCTCCTCAATTCCAAGGTAAACCGGACGAATCTCCTCATGTATAACACATTCCTTTGACCCTTACTGGACATATGGATTCCGGGGTTGGTTTTTGCATCACACCCAATGTTGCACTAGCCCTCCAAATCTTTGAAAGAAAAATCAACCGAAAATGAATATCTAAAAGCCGCAGACCTAATGGAAAATGGTATAAAAAAAGCAAATTATCATAAGCCAATTCTGAGCCGGCAAAGCAATTCTATAAAGTGTAATAATTTTAAGAAAAAAAAATCTCAATAAACTTACTATTACTACTACTAATTTTCTTTCACGACGCATTAGACATTACTTGCATTTACCACAATTTTGTACGACTAAAATGATAGCCATTTATCAATAGTTTGATATCATTCAAAACTTCCAGTTCGACAAATAAATTATTCAAACATATTATGATATCTGCATCAATAAGGTTGTAACATCTCAAGTTTATTATCATTATTTCATCCTTCACACAAAACCTATTAAATTAAATTATTTAATGTCACACAAAGATTATGACTAATGTTGTTCCTATGTCATTCTCCACAAAAAAATATTTAAATTAAAAAAACAAACCAAAAAGTTTCTTTACGATATCCCATAATGTAACCTTTAAAGTTCATGTCAAATTGTGTCAAACTTGTTTTCTCTCAACTTATTTTTTCTAATAATTTCTCATCAGAATTCCATCAAGGAAACATATACGAATAGCAGGGAGAAATAAACTAAATTATATTTCGTCATTAATCTTAGGCTTTACAATAATCCCCTATGAGTGCATCTTTCTATATTTCGATCTTCATCTAGAAAGAGGGTGTTCTTTACATACACACACACTCTATTCGAATTAAAATATGAGAGAGGAAAAAAACAATAAACTGAAAAATGCATTCGAAAAATACTTTACTGACTGAATGATTGATTGGAGCCGATTTTTTGTTTTAATTTTCCTTGTGGAAAAAAAATCTTCGCCGAGATTTATGATGTCAATGATCAGATATCATTTTGGAACAGTTTATACGTCAATGCTGGCCAAACTCTGTCCCTCCATGTGGATGAAATTTATGAATATTTTGACAGATGGGGTGGTTTACACCGCTTTAGAGCTCAAACACAATGTTAAATTAATTCGTTGTGATAATAATTAGTTATTGTTTTCTGTTTGTTGTTTTTTGTTTTGTGCTTGAATGGAAGACATAATAATAAGATAGATAATACAATAAATTACCCTAGCTTCCGTAAGTCGTTTTTTCTTGTTGTTGTTTTTGAAAAATATTTAGAATACATTCAGTAGTTCTATAATGAATTCTTTGTAAGAAAAAAGAGTAGGGAAAAAGTAATATTTTACTAGAGACAAAAAAATTAACCTAATGGCACTTTTAAAATTAATTAACCTCCTCATTGAGTCTTGTTATGTATAAATATTTGTTTTATACAAAAATATCTACCATGTATTTTGCTTATAGTTTTTTTTTTTTATTTGTTGGTTTAGAAAAATCCATTGTGCGATTTGATGTGATTGTTCCTGCGCTTAATTCGTTTGTTTATAAAACAAGTAAAAAAGTAGAAATCGTTGTTGTTTTTGTGTTTTTTTTTTAAATACTTAGTTATGTAGTCTTTACATATTGCAGATTTCGGTAATTTTATTTTTCTTCATAGGAATCTGAAATAAAATAAAAAAAATAAAAATTAGTAGATCACATCTAAATGTTTAATTATAAAGTTTTTTAATAAATTTAAATTATAGTGCACATCTAAGAGAAATCTGAACTCTACGAATCAAATGACACTTGTAGAATTATGATTGTTTTTAACAAGTGCTAATTACTGTTAGCTTCTGTCGACTTTTATAAATAAACGCCATGACAAAATTATTAATCAAACATTATTATAATGCCTGTTTGGTGAGTAGAAATTTTCACCCAGTTTCCCAAACTTGGGTTTTATTTCCTATGGATTTTGACAGCAAAATGCGAAAATTTGTACAAATTCGTAAGAATTTTCACGTTATAAAACACATATACTCGTAATATATTTGTCTATATTTTTTTAAGGCTTAAGCAGAGCTCGTAACTAGCGTTTTATCACCCCGATGTAGGGTAAATTTGGGTGATATGAACACACGCATCAGAAAAGTGATTTTTTCTCTTCGGTTGATACAGACAAAGTTGCATGTTTCACTTCTACATCATAAGAGAATATGAAACACAATTAGCATTTAAAATAGTAGTGTCAAAATTAATCTACTTGTGGAACGGTGAAAACACTATTTGAGATTAAGTAACTCTACAAGAGATCGATGAAAACGCAAAATCGCATTAGCAAAAACATATATGATACAGACTTTGAATTCCCCTTATGTTCCTATTGTTGGTTTATAAATAAGATTTACCCCCAGTTTCACAGTGCGAGTTTAAACTTCACTTTCAGATCAACAATTTATTCGGTTCCACAGTATCGTTTAACCCTTGAACTGAGATCAATTTGTAGTTTAAGTTAACCATGATTATTCTGCCGTTTAAGCTTCAGTTCAGCGTTTGTATTGCTTTTTTTTCAGAAAATATTATTAACAAAACAAAATTTTATTTATCATTCTCATTGTCTCGTGTGTTTTTTTGTGTCAGAGAGAGAAAGGAAGAAAAATGCTGCCAACTATTATTTTACATAAAATGTAGTTAAACGAAATTCAACTGATCTGAAGATCAGATTTCACTGTGAAACCGGACGAATTAAACCAAAAATTTAAACTTAGTTTAAGGTTCAGTTGATCTTAAGTTTAAGCTCGCACTATGAAACTGGGGGTTAAAATTGTTATTTTTGTTTGAAATAAAAATCATTGCCATATCCCCCGACATTGCATATCCAATATTGCTATAGCCCATATACCATATAGGGCGTTCAGAAATTCGAATTAGTTAATTGAATCCTAAAAAAATATTGTTATGGATTGGCGAGATATAGGCGAAAATCACAAGATATGTATGTAGTTTGAATTAAGCCAAGCATTTTATGGGATCCGAATTTTTGAAAAATTTTAGGCAGCTTTTTGACATCCCCTAACAGCTGCGTTAACAATAGCTGTGTTCCCGTACTTTGTTGAGCAACAAAATGCATAGACTGTCATTTTTTTAAGAGTGGTGGGAGTACAAATTTTAGCAACTTTTCAAACGTCAAAACAAAAGGGTATTTTCGAAAATGTGTAAATTTTTTTTTAATAACCATTTTGTTTAAGTAACCGTAAAAATCTACTTTGAATCAATAATACTGCATATATACCAACATTTTTTGAAAAATATTTTTTTTTTGATATTATGCTGTTAATTTTATATTATTAAATACTCAAAATTGACTACATTTTTTTTAGAATAAAATTAACGAAATTCTGTACATACTAAATTAAGTAAAAACCGATTTTAAGGTGTATAGGTATATTTTTAGACGCCAGTTATAGCTTTCATTGAAACTCATCATTGAAAACTTTAACTATCAATTCTGAGGCACTTAAGCAAATAAAACTGATGTCGTTTTGGTATCAGAATGAAGGTAGTAAGATATATAATTTTGTATGTCAAAAAATATGTTATTTGTTCCAACACTTTCTTGTAAAATACCTTTTGATTTTTCAATGATGTCAGCTGTTTATTAAAAAGCCTTTTCATCATTGAAAAATCAAAAGTGAATTTACAAGAAAGTGTTGGAACAAATAACATATTTTTTGACATACAAAATTATATATCTTACTACCTTCATTCTGATACCAAAACGACATCAGTTTTATTTGCTTAAGTGCCTCAGAATTGATAGTCAAAGATTTTAATGATGAGTTTCAATGAAAGCTATAACTGGCGCCTAAAAATATACCTATTTAGCAGTTTCTACTTCTTGTGCATAGAGCAAGTACGTACGATCCCGTCGTGTATTTTATTATTTAATAATTTGATAGTCTTCATAATTTTGTACAAAGAAATTTCTTTAACTGAAATTCGCAGCCTAGGGAAATATTTTACTACTAAAAAAAATTTCTCAGCTTTAGATTTTACTGTTACAAACCTAACGTCACGTCAAAATAGTATTACTGCCTGTTAAAAACTGCGAGGTCATGCTAGTTTTAGGCTTACATTTCTGAAGTAATCTTTTTCATGGAAATTAAGCTCTGAGTTAACTAAATATATCTTTTTGATGCACAATATACTTTTGTTTTATACAGTTGTGATTAATTGGACTACCATACCACACAGACCTTAAATTCCACGTACTCTTTCCTTTCCTCCTTGTACCATCCCACACTATAATTTGTGAGCACAATGGATATATTGACGTCCAAGTTAGATGATGCGACTTGATGTATCATCACCAAGTCTAACCTAACCTAGACCCCAGCATCGTTTGGTTGAACTTTAACTATAGGTGCATTTCATTTAATTGAATATTAAGCACAATATCATTCATTTTGTAAGATAACAGAAATTAAGAATTTATGACGCTGAACTAATGAATCTACACATCATTCATGGCCAAGTCATGCCCATCTCGCTGCGGTCTCTCATTCTATTATCATAATTTCCAACTGCTTAAATTTTACATTTTACATATGCACTGTATAACTAGACAATGGTCTAAAGAAAATTTAATAAATACGACTGTTATGCTAGATTTACGACAGACAAAATGCCGGTGAATTTTATAGAAAAAAAAACTTATCACGGAAAATATGGAATATATTTTGTTAGTCATAATTTCATAACTCAGTCATTTAACCTACTAAGGGCCAATTTTTCAATGGTCCGTTAAGCAGTCAGTTAGTACATATTCTCCAGATAGAGCAAAAATCATTTACAACTTAATCTAGGAATAAAATTATCTGTTCATTTGTGAATGGAATAAGGAGTTAATAAATAGATATTTTCGATGTCAAAAACATTTTGAAAAATTATTGCTTTGAAATAAACGTTAAACAAAAATTAATTTCTATGAAAAGTTCGATACTCGAAATAAAAGTGACGTTCAAATTAGATTATTCTATAGATTGTTTTTTTCTTGATTGAAAAATTCGATTTTGATATGCGTTGTTTAACAGTCAAATAAGTTTATTCCTCTGGCAAATAACTGGATGTTTATCTGGTCATTGAAAAATTGGCTGTAACATAAAAAAATTAATGAATTTCTCATAAAAAAAATTTAATGAACTACTGGGTCGCACGTACCTACTTGCTCTTAGTATTCGATCAAAGCAGAAACTGCTAAATACATTTTTAATTTTACTTCATATACAAAATTAAAAAAAAAAAAAATTAAAAAAATTTTTAATATTTTTTTTTCCAAAATATTACTATGCAGTTTTTTTTAAATTGGAAGGACCTCTTGTAAAAGAAATATGATTGAAATCGGTAGAGCCTTAACAAGAAATCGCAAATTAAAAAAACGGTTCTTGAATTGCTTGAAAAAGGTGGCAAAAAAGTTGGCAATATCTTGCGGATTATTCGAAATTTCGTTACGAGTAGTAAAAGAAAGAGAGGTAAGGTAGCCATCGGATTTTCTTTTGAATCAAACATTTTTAATCAAATATTTATATATTTATGTTTTTTTCTTTAACTCTTATATGGATAAAACCGTTGTTTTTTGGGCTAAAAAATATTTTAGAGAAGAACCTGGGGAGCCGCACATAAGAAGTACTTAGTTTGGAGCAAATCGTTTCAGCAGTCTAGGTTACAAAGCAATATAAAACAGACGAAGACAGAATTGGGGATCCACTATCATCGTAATGTCAAGTTAGACCAAAATCTCGAGTTCCAAGGTACTACACCCTTTATTTACGATTTTCGACCCCCTCTATATTCAGTCCCAATGAAGTCAGAAACTTCAAATTCCGAATATTTGCTAAGATAGTTAAGCACAAGCGACTCACCAAATTTTTCCTTTTAACCATAAATGGTTCCTGAGATATAGGGCATCAAAAAACACAAACCCGTATCTGATTAGTCATTACTGACACAGATCATCAAAATTGACATACTGACTAGGTAGCTGATCATCAAAATTTTGCACAACAGTAGGTGTTGTGATGCAAGCAAAGGAATAAATCGAAAATTTGAGGTATCCGCCCACTTTCTCAGAATTGTTATCAATTATATGGATGTAGAATAACGAAATTTGGTAGATTAGTCGGCTTTAAAGTACCTATACTCTGTTCAATTTATATTTTCAGTACAGGGAAGATAAGATATTTGCCTTTCACCCTTACTATTATGGATTTCAATAAGATATCTCTTTTTCTATAAAGCTTTTCCATTTTCCATGGTTGCCGTAGTGAGCATTATAAATTGGCATATTTATCTCATAAATATCGGTAGGGTTACCAATTGTTAATTTAGATTTCATGAACAGAAACATGTACATCGTAGACTAAATCTAAAAAAAAATTAAACTAAATCCAAATAAAATAAATCTATCCTTCTCCACACTGCCAAGAAGTAAGATAGTAAGACTTAAGAGTTCCCCAGAAGACCTAATCTATTTTAACGTGAAAATAAATCGCAGAAAAAAAACGTATGAATAAGGTTTAATAAGGAACACAGCATACAAATAAGAATATCACCTCAAATTGCACCGCACTATTTTAAATATTATATTTATATACACGAAACCATCTCCATTTTATTTTTATTTTCATGAACAAAAATTTAATGTTGCAATTAATTAATGAACCGAACTTCATACATCAAAAACTTACTCAACTAGTAATTTAAAAAAAAAATACCAAATAAATTATATCTTCATTTTAACCGTTTTCCAAAAAAAAAAAAAAAAGAAGATGTAAGCAGAAAAGCACGCAGCGACAACACATTTTTTCTTAAATTTTCAATATATGCTCTCAAAAGCTCTAAGTAAGCTTCGATTCTGAAAGCTCCATAGCGAAAACCAGAGGAAAAGGTATTAGAATTTCCATCAACAAGTTGAGTTTGATGGAAGTTTTCGCAATGTCATTTCTTTAATAAACACTATAAGCGAGAGTCAACACTATGGCGATTAGTCTCCTCTCAGCCACAAATAAGCCATAATAAAGATTGGAAACCTTCGTACGTTTCACCCCCCAAAACCCATTTGTTTACATTGTTGTATTTGTAGCATTGAAACTCTATCCATGAATAGATGGGAAATCGAAAAGCAAAACAAAAACAAATTACTAGGGCTGTGTTGTCCATGTGTCTATAGGAAGAGGAACAGAAAAGATTCTTGTGTGCGTTTTTATCAATGTGTCTATTGGAAGAGGAACGGAAAAGTTACTTGTGTGCGTGTTTCAGCTTGTAGGCAAATGTCAAATGAAAGCAGAGGTTTCCGGTCTTTACATTATTAGTTTATGCTCTCAGCCGCGGAGCAGACAGGTTAAGGTGAAATGTATGTGGGTTTATGGAATATTTCAGTAGCAATTTCTTAAGTTGTGTGCCATGCAAACACCAGCCGGCACCAGTGTGTTTGAAAAAGCTCTCCCATAAGGCCTGTACTGAAAATATAAATTGAACAGAGTATAAAAAGAGTAAAGTATAAAATCTGAAGTTTTTCATTTAGGAGGCGTGGTATGCACCCACTTTTTGAAAAACGGTTTAGTTTATATGTAGCACTTCCCATTGCTGTGGAATGATGCAATTTCATAGAGCGCTTTTGTAGAGAAGTATTTTTAGAATTAACGTTTTTGGTCTGACCGCAATTATCTAAATTTAAAGCTATCCATTCCGTTGCACCATTTACGCACCTATCAACCCCAACGACAGCGGTAGGGTACGAGTATGACGAAAACCCGACAAGCTGAAGCACTTTTAAAGTCGGTTACGAATTTCTAAGTGCCAAGTGCATCAAAAATCCTAGGAATAGGCATAGCATGGCTGGCTTGTGTGTTATGAAATTTGTCAATGGAAAAATCAAATATAGTTAGATAAAAATAATGGCGAATTATCAAAAAAAATATAAAATTGGCAAAAAAAAATGTCTAACCAAAAAATTACGATAAGAAAATAAAAATGGCTGAAATGATTTTATAGCACGAATTTTTTTTATGATAATAGTAACACAGGGGGATGTACCCTTTGACGCACATGCAACTGGCATAAATATTTACTTATCCATTAGCAAAAAAAAAAAACCAAAACGGAAATTCTTTTTAAAAAAACACACACATTTTTTTTAACTTAAAACGTATAGGTACATACCAACTTGGTTAGAATATAATTTATGGTTTATCATGATAATGTAGTTCGTGTTCTGTTCCATCAATCTTGCTTTTTTCTCTTCTACATTCTATACTTTATGAAATAGCAAAGAATAGTGGAAAATACACATTTAAAAGATATACAGCCACACGATAGTTGACAGTCATAATAGAAACGTTATCATTTGGTGTTATTTGTTCAACAAGTGATGATAAGAAAGCAACAAAAATTATTATTATTGATTTGGGTTAGGAAATTATTTGATTTTGCTATTGGTTTGTTATCTACGAGGGCAATGGACAAAAATAAAATAAAAATTAAATAAACAATCCAAAGACAAAAACCACAAGAATATGAAAGTAAATATATTGAAAAAAAAAATATTGACAAAATAAATTTGAACTTTGAATTTTGTTTTGGGTTATAAAGGTTAAAAACAAAAATTAACTGTATATTTGGGGATATGGAACGAACTTTTTCAAATTTGATACGCTCCATAATTATTTTTTTTTATAGTTTTATTTTTGATTTACGACATTAGCAGAACATAAATTAAGTCTGGATCGTTCTTGTCTGGTCTGTTTTAAGATACGACCAAAAGTCGTATGCCCTTTAGCAGCTATGGCGGACATCCTTCAGCTTTTTCTCGTGGTCATAGAAAATTCTGCCAAGTGAGCGATTTGCCAAAAAAGGAGACAAAAATGAATAGACTCTATTTGCAGTTTCACGGAAACATATCTTTCTGACTTCACAACGGAGTTCAATTGCAGGAAAGAGAGAACTAAACTCTCAAAACAAATATTATCAAGTGAAACAGTGATGGCTCGAGAACGTCAGAAGAGACTGGGGTAGTATATTCTTCCCCACGATACTAAATTGAAAAAATTGCATGATCGTTGTAACTTGTATAGCAAAAATCAATTTATTTTTGACTTAGATCTGTCAAATAACTGATTTTGACAATTTTTGCCTTCGATTGGCCAAAAAAATTGATTTGTTTTTTTTTTTATTTTAAATCAATTTTGCAGATCTGGATTTTTCGGCAGATCGAACCCTCTTTTACTAACATCACTATGCTGCATAAATGACAGACATCAGTTTGACAAGTTCTTCTTATTTGATAATAATTTGTTTCGGTTGCAAGAAAGAATTAAAATAGTTTTGAGTTCAAATGGAAATAGTTTTAAATGAATTTAAAACTATTTCCATTTGAAATGATTCGTCCAGCTCATCTTCGGACTTACAAACTTGAAATTAAAAGCAACGTTCACAGACACAAATATACACCAATGATATAGCAAATAAAAATCTATCTGAAAACGTATTCGTTCGTTACGAAAAAACATCAATTTATATAGATCAAAATATAAATTTTCGAAACGAAAACCCCGGTAAAAAAAATTTTAACGATCGTAGGCGTGTAATCGTTTGTTCTTAATGAGTTGAAATTGTGAAAAAAATTCTTGTTCATATTTATATTCTTTTTCATACTGAGCTTTCATATTTTAGTGCTTTTTGAAGCTTTTGAGAGAGAACTTCTGAGAAGTGTTGATAGGCGTGCTTTTCTATTCATTTCTTTCTGTTCCTGAATAAGCCGTTAAAGTGCGTAGTTAAAAGTTTTTGGCATCTATCCTTTCAAAGAAAACAAATATTTGTGCAAGGATTTAAAACAATTACAGTGCTTTCCACTGTCGCAATGATTTTCTTTTAAGTAGTAAGGTATGGTAACCCTTTCGCATTGCCTTCTAATTTTAGCCGATTTATATTGCATATTATGGTCACCCTGTGAGAGGTTAAAAAAAAGCGACGGATTATTATAATTCACTGCAGTCAGAGGGAGAAGCGAATATCATAACTTTCTGTACTGACAATGTTAATACCCTAACTTTCTGTACTGACAATGTTTATTAGACAGGGTATAGAAGCAAAATTTCCGATAATAGGACTGCCAACTAAGACTAACATGCAAAGAACCGCAACCAGAACACTCCCACTATCTCACATAGGCAAAAAAAAAAGAACTAAACTCAAATGACATCAGTTCAAAGCTCTTATGGTAAAGTGTGAGCAGGTTGAATGAAATCGGCATGAAAAATAAAGTTACATTTCATTGGGTACCAGGTGTTCAGGGAAATCCAATGACGGAAAAATAGGCGCACTCCCGTTCATAATGGGGCCTGAATACTAGTGTGTTATCGGAAAAACGTGATTGAAAAAAGAAGAGTAGTTTAAGAGATCCAAACAGTGACTTGGGAATTATAATCAAAACCAATTCGCAATCTTTATCAGATTGAATAGAAAAAACATATGAATTAAAACGGCCTCTTGATTGGTCATTTTCAGCTTATAGAGAAGACATTTAAACATTCTTGGCTTATCAGTTTGAGTGACACATAGAGCCTTCATGACATCTGATAAAAATTCGTTCAGTTTTAGCGGGGTTAACCCCGATGCCGTTTTGCTCAGTTCACGAGGACAGCTTCTTAAGCGCAGATTCCATTTTATCCTTAATGGTGGTAAGATATTTACCAGAACCAGATATCAAAGTTACTACGTCTCGCAAGAATATTGTTAACTACATACAATGACCCATAGGAGAGGTGTGGTGTGCCTCTAGGAATTGTTTTGGTTTTCTCGCCAATAGTGTCCCCAAGTTGCGAGTTTATGATCCTACCATTGAGCATGGAATATACCCAGTCCATAATGACTGATTCAGCTCTAACTTTCTCCAAAGCGGATTGATTTAATGGACTCCGTTTTTACGTTGTTAAAGGCTCCTTCGATATCCAGAAATGCTGCTAAGGTGTGTTCTATACGCTCGAGACTGTTCTCTATTTTTGAAAAGACTTCGTGCAACGCAGTTTCCACTGATTTACCTTTAATGTGAAGTTGGTAGTTACACAAGTTGTTTGGACCGAGAAAACATCTAACAAATACATCAATGATTCTCTCCGTGTCTTGAGAAGAAACGAGGAGAGACTTATCGGTCTATAATCCTTCACAGTGAAGTGTGTCAGTTTTCCAGCTTTTCGAATAAAAACCACTTTATCTTTTCTCCTAGCTGATAGGGACGTACATATATAAGTTCAATACAAATTTTGAAGATGAAGGTGATTATCTGAAGAACGTGTTAAGCGTCTCATCTGATCCAGCTGATTTATAGGGTTTGCACGATTTTATTGCCCACATAATCTTCTGCTCTGTGATAATCTGAACCAATTCTCGTACTGAATTGCAGTGATACATATTAATTTAATTTTACAATGTCTATAACAGTCCATCATACAAATTTTGTTCTGGTCACCTTGATCTGCTAACTTGAGGGGCCCAACAACATTTAGTTCTCGGTATATGGCCCAAAATTTACTGCACTAACAGTTTAGAAATGTCTGAACGAATTCAAAAAGAACTGCTTTTATTAATACTTTTTTTTTAATCATATTATTTTCCAAATGGTATTATACTTTGAAAATCTTCTATCGACTCTGCGATTCCTAAAAAGCTCTCTCACACATTAACATTAATTCAGTTGACAACAGAAAATGCCAGCATCTTTTTATGTAGGCTCATACTTTTGTCAAAAAAAAACAACGTCAAAAATGGTTCAAAAGGCCTTTTCAAACACAGACTGTCATATTCAAAATTATGTGTGGTGTGTTAAATTAATGATAATAACACTTAATGAGGCAAATCAACTTCAATCCATTTTCCATTTATCAAAGCTGATAAATCAGCATTTATTTACACATCACACTCATAATATTATACAATAGTGTCTTGATGGAGAAAGAGATTTACTATAACAATAGTAGGTATCTAAGAAAATACATACAACATCTAAATATACCCACAATCATTCCCAATAGATTACGGTCATGTGGTTAGATTCAATTCAATGACAAAAGACGGAGAGACTATGAATTTATATTCTATCTTATTTTACCATGACTTCATATCGCATGAAAATGATCGAAAACAATGGAATATCGATTTACATTAGAGAGAAAAGTTTTGTTGCATGCAACATGCATTATGTACAATTAACTATATATAATATGGTCTCGTAGTTGATACATCCAACGTAAGTACACATCGTTGTGGAAATAATTTCTTCCGACATTTTCCTTTAAAAAAAAAATATATATATATATATTAATGCACTTCGGTTGGGTTACCTACATATGCACATACATAGATATGCCGCAAAACAAGGACAGGCAATGGCGCTGGCGACTGGCAACGCCTTTTCCCGGAGTATAATTTTCTCTGGCATGCCTCAGTAATTTTTCTCTCAGCTCAATCTCCTACTCGCTGTCGCATGTGAACACACGGGTGCATAAGTCCGACGCCGTAAACACTCCGCATCAATTAATTGAAATCAAGTATTTTTTTTTTATAAAACTTTGGAGCAAATTTGTGAATCAAATTCGAATACACTAGTTTGCCATTGCACAATCTATAAGTACACATAAACAGACTGACGACAAGTAAGGTATGTAATCGGCCATTTTTGAAAACGTCATCTGCGTCAAGACTGCATTTGTAAAATTTTCTTAAACAAAAGCCGCAAAAGTACCTAAGATGCATACGCATAGTATAGAATTGTGTTTGATGCAGTCTGTAAAATCACATGTTCGGAAACATCATTTGCGGTGCAGCTGTGCAGTAAAAGAAATATCGAGATGACATCAAAGACACAAAATAAGAGAGAGAAAATCGGTCGTCTCACTGGTCATTCAATCATTATTAGCTCCACTTTGGTGTTTCCTATCAAAGTGTACGTGTATTAAGGTGAATTCAAAACGCAAAATTTTGCATTTATGAATTTTTTTTTGTATTATTTCCCACTTTCGACAAAATACATTTTTATCTTATACATTTTTTTTAAACGTCTTAAAGTTTACGATTCGAAATTTTACGAAATACTTTTTAAAAGAATCCATTTTGTTTTGTCATTTAGACTTTTTTGAAACTGTCAAATTCTTTTGCAGTAAAATCATTTGACGTTTATCAAAAAAGACTGCAAGCGGCGATCATCTGCGTCAAAAAATAACCAACTTTTGACAATCAAATTGAATTTAATTGAATTTGATATAAAGGTTTGGAAAACGGCCATCTTTTATTTTAAAGATAATGTTATAACTTTAGTCAGTGCATTACATTTGACACTTATTTTGTGTGACTTTTGGCTTTTCCTTAATTGAGCTCATAGTTATTATATCCAGCATTAATGGCTTAACACAATGTTGTAGCTGTAGCAGTTCCCTGTAGCACGGTCAAAGTTGAAATACATCGAAAATGTACAGAGCGCCACAATGGGAATAAGAAAACAACAAAATTCGAACTCGCCAAAGTAGAATTTCACTTCGAATTTCTGCTACAGGTCGCATCTACATTTTTAAATGACAAAAAGACATAAGGAAATCGCACTAGAACATTGTAGATGTCTTTAGCTACTGAGTGAGGGAATTCAGTGACAGGTTTTGATCTATCTACTCGTATTCTTATAGATAAAACGAATTCTAAGTTTGTTCTACAAGCTGTCAAAATTGCTTATGCGCTTAAAATCGAACCGGTCCGATTGGTTTTAAGCAACCAGAATATGCTGGTCGTTGCCGCAAGCGATTACTATTTTAAAATAGTAAAAGCAGACACAGAATTATTTCTGTTTTTTTTTAGTTTGGAGACATTTTTCAGTACGGACAAAAATTTCAGTCACAAATCGACAGCTATTTCACAGTATACAACTCTTTGCGATAGAGTATGCAAGAAAAGAAATAACTGTTTTATAGTACACTTTGGACTATTAGTTAGTATGGTGACCGCAGAAAAATTGAGAACTTCTGTTAAATTGAGAACGAAACGCAGTAATCTACAATTAAATTCGAAAATTATAGGTTCGTTCGTCGAACTTTACCTAGGGTCGACCCAGGTTTTTTTGACAACCCCAAGTGTTGTCAAAAAAAACTGGGGTTTTCGGTTCTCAAAAAACACCCGAGGGCCATTAAATTTATGTTGCAGAAAAGCAAGTTATGTCATTTAATAATTGAAACTTAAATTTAAGTTCTTAGTACATTTTTTCTGACCCTTTGCGCAATCCTCAACTTCAAAGCTTTCCATTTTTCATGTCTGTGTCTGAAAATTAATTTGAGTATTGTTTTATTTCCATTTTAAAAATAAAAATTTGCATACAAAACGAGAATTCACAACAAAACAAATGCTTCAGATTAGGGATGATGGATAAGTCCATCCATGTTATTGAAATATCGATATTAAAATAAAAAATCGATGATTCAATATCGATGTTAAAAGAAGAATAAGGAAAACCCTTCAACACATCGATGTTTTGTATTCGATAACTATTAACATCGATGATGAGTACTCCATATTCTCCTCAATATCGCCCATTCCTACTTCAGATCTCATGTGACTTTGACGTTTATTCATTTACCTCAAGTTGCCCCTGCTAAAAACCTAGTTCTACTTCAGGGCGAGTTGAGGGCGACCCTAGGTTACAAAAAACACAGAATTTGTTTGTCAGGGTGACTTTAGGTTTTTCAAAAAACGCTTTAGGTCGACCCTAGGGCGAGTTCGGGCTCAACGAACAAACCTAAAGTTTAACTTTCTGTATTCCTTATTAGTGGGTTCATTGGTCGGTTAAAAAAAAATCGAAGATACTAATCAACTAATACTGAGTGTACTACAAATATTAGCTGAGCTAATTCTTTATTTTCCTCTCAATCATAAGAGTTGCAAGGTTTTCTGATGAAGCTACATAATTACAACGACAAACGCATCGTTGTCGTCGCGACGTTGTCGGTCATTGTATTTAGTCGCTTACCCTACCCGCTACACATAATAAGTGCAAGCATTGATCCAGGATACCATGCCAAAGCGGAACTCAAATAAACATTTCTAAATGGCAATCTGACAGCAGAAGCGACGACTTTATTGAATGAATTTATCATCTTTGATCAATTAAGTTCAAGAACAAGGAAAAATCGAAATGCGACAGTATACAGAGTATTATAAATACGATACGTAGACCTACCCAACTGTCAAGAGTCAAGAGAGTTGACTTGGAATTGTAAGTGCTATCATTACTGGTTATGTAAACAATTTCAGTTGCTGTTTCGGATGTGTGGAGACTTTTCTTCTCTATTCGAAATTCTCGAAATGTCAGATGCCTAGATTGTGGTGTCTGCTGCCTAAGGAGCAGAACATTTCCAAACAAATAAACAAACAAAATAATAGTCATTTTTTAGCGAATTTTCGAGCTTAGTGTTTTATGGTTCGCAATCATTTTATGTCGATTGCTGTCGTCATCGTAACAATGAAAAATTGAAATTGTTTACTTTGTTTCTTTTTTTTTGCAATTCGATACAGTAGAGTATTCGGTATACGAATTTGCCTTGATTTTTTGTTTTGCTTTACCTAATATACGGATAGAATGAAACTTCCATTATAAACAATGGGTTTGGCGCGGGTTAGAGCGGAAGTTAAGGTGTTTTTTTTTTTACTCATATATTAAATATTATGTATTCGCTGAGAATTGAGTTGATTTGGTTTGTTTACTGAGTCATATATCGATCCAATCTGTACAGAGTCAGTTTATATGTGTTGGATTTTTTTTACTCATATGGAAACTTTTGCAAACAAAAAAACAACAACAAATCATTTTCAGACAGTTCTTTAAGGGTGTGTTTTTAATGTCTGTCAAATTGGAAAGGTTTCATTGAATATTAAAAAGAAGGTGGCTTTTGTGTAAATTATACAATGTCTAGGAAAAATGTTAAAGAATTCAGCAGTTTCTCACTAACTTAGTTGGTTGATCTCACGTTGGGCGCCATTATTTTGTAGTGATTATTGCAACGCTAATCTGGTTGTTCAGTTTTTTTTTTGTTTTTGCAATTTATTAGATTGTTCTATGTCTAAGTCAACCTTTTTGTTTGAGCAAAAGTATACATCAGAAAATGTACCTACCTATTGGTTTTGTGGGAGACTTTTCTTAAACGGATTAGTTTTGGTAAATTGTCATTAAATCTGCCATTCACTGTCATAAAATGTTATTAATATACATTTTTCGAAAAATGAAGGAAAAAACAATTTGTCCATCATTAAAAATCATTTAAATTGCATCTAAGAAAATGATAGTAAGATACTGTTGAGACCTGTTCAAAATAGTAGGAACTATAATTAACCTGCGATTGGGTGTGGCCGTGGCGCGATAGTTGTGTGTTCGCCTGTCAACCTCATGGTCACAGTTTCGATCCCTGCCGTAGTCTATGTCGTCTTATTTTTCCATTAAAAATTCTAAAATAAACATCATAAGAGTTGCTGGCTTACTCATTACATGCTGTTTAGGCATAGAACTAACAACATGTGATTGAGTAAAACTAGTATACCGATAAATATGACAACGAATTAAGAAAAATAATGCGAATTATAAGGGACATAGATAAATAAGATACGGAAATTTCTCTGTATTAGTTCAGCCGCCACCCCTAGAGATAAAATCTGAGACAACAACCACGTCCAGTCTCGGAACATTAGGCCACACATCTTTCCTATCCTTCTTTATCTTCTAACGCCCGCGCTGTGTTGAAACATTTAAAGATTATAAAAAAAAACCTTTACAAATAGGACTGGAAACAAAAACGAGACTAGTCTTTTAAAAACACCCGAGACGAGGCCGTATTTTTGGTACCAAAATTCACCGAGAGTCTTGGTGGCTTGGTTTCGGTTTTCGTTAGAAGAAATATTTTGTTCATTTAATTATTATTTTTTAGTACCTTCTAAGTTTTTTTTGCGAAATATTTCTATAGGTACGCGTTAAAATATCAAACCACATATATGTAAAAATTTATACTCAGATAGGCACACTGCAAAAATACAGAGAAGAATGCGAAAAAGGTGACTTTAAAACTTAAGACAAACGTCAAAATATAGTAAGTTTGCCTATCTGTCAAGCCATACTGTCAAAATCGATTAAGTGATGGCTCCCATTTAAATTGATTAAGAAACCTCTACAAAATTCAAATTTAGCCTCAGAAAATTCGAAAATTTTGTGATTTTATTTTTCGCTCCCGAAATAGTTGATTTTAAGCCTTTTGGTGACATTTGGAAAAAACTATTATCCAAACGTCAAAACATAGCATGTTGTCACCTGTCAAGCCATGAACTGTCAAAATTCATTGAGGGATGGTTCCGATTTGAATGGATTAAAAAATATCTACAAAATTCAAATTTTACCTCAGAAATTTCGAAATTACCCACAAACTGCTGAGATACCGTGCTCTTTCTTTCAATATGAACACGCGTCTTATTTTACATCTTTTTACTACAAAAAAAAAACACGAAATAAACCAAGACTAAGAATGAGACCAAGACCGATACCGAAACGAGTCCGCACATTAAAATTTTAACGAGAAAAAGGCGAAACTAAGATCGCTACGTGCCTATTTACAATATACCTACAACCGAGTTCACTTAGTTTGGGGTTAAAGATTAAAATGAATATGAAAAATGAAACAATATAACGGGTGACTTTTTTGCTACTTGGTTTTTGACGTTTATATTTTTGACAGATCACACATGACAAATTCCACAAACATTTGACATTTCGATTCAGTATTGTTTGCCATTTCATCATGAATAGACTTAAGCCTGAACAACGTTTGCAAATTATTAAAATTTATTATCAAAATTCGTGCTCTGTGAAAAATGTGTTTCGCAAGCTACGTCCGTTTCAGCGACGAGGCTCATTTTTGGCTAAATGGATACGTGAATAAGCAGAATTGCCGTATTTGGAGTGAAGAGCAGCCAGAGGCAATTCAGCAGCTACCAATGCATCCCGAAAAATGCACTGTTTGGTGCGGTTTATGGGCAGGCGGCATCATTGGGCCGTACTTCTTCAAGGACGATGAAGGCCGCAGGGTTACGGTCAATGGAGAAAGGTACCGTTCGATGATAACAGATTTCTTTTTGCCGAAAATGCAAGAATTGAACTCGGTCGACATGTGGTTCCAACAGGACGGTGCCACATGCCACACTGCACGCGAAACCATGCATCAATTGAGAGGCGAATTTGGTGAGCAGTTGATCTCACGTTTTGGCGCAATCAATTGGCCACCAAGATCATGTGATTTGACCCCGTTAGACTATTTTTTGTGGGTCTATGTTAAGTCTATTGTCTATGGGGACAAGCCAAACACGATTGCTGCCTTGGAAGCTAACATTGAAAACGTCATTGGTGAGATTCCGGCCGAAATGTGTGAAAAAGTTTGCCAAAATTGGACCTTCAGAATGGACCACCTGAAGCGTAGCCGCGGGCAACATTTAAGTGAAATTATTTTTAAAAAGTAAATGGCAGAAATTGATTGATCGATCCAAATAAAAATTTCATTCACTTTTTACAAGTTTCTGTGTTTTTTTGAATTTTCAAAAACCAAGCTCTTAAAAAATCACCGTTTATATATGTAAGTATAATGGACAAATACATGTTGATATATTCTAGCCATTTATTTAATTTTGATTGTACATATTTTATGATAACGAGTTACAAAAAAAAACACCGTTCTAAATGTTTTATTTTCATAAATGATAAAGTTTAAAAAATAGTCTCACTTTGTTACACACTCTCTCATTCACAAAAGCTAATTATTATATTAGAATGCTTTTGTTTTAAGAGAAAAAAAAAATATTTGCAATCGAAAGGCTATAGTTTCATTGAAATATCTTATCTAACGATAATTATTGCAAAAAAAAACATAAATATTCTTTGACATACTTTCGATAAGAAATATGGATATAGGTATACCTACTTTAATTCAAGTTTAATATTTAAATGTTTTCCGCGAAAAGCTCCCTATATTATACGATTACTTCAAGGACAAACTATAATAAAACGAGTGGAGTGTATTAGTCATTTTCTTTAACGATTTGGTTATCTTGAATTAGCTGGTGTTTTTTATGTTATCAGCAAAGTAACCATTGCTGAGTTCTAGCTGCCATATTTGTTTTCAAATATCATAGCAAAATATGGATATCAGGGCAATCGAAGATTTTATAATACGAGTATTCTGTTTGGCATTCTCAACAGCAAAAAATAATGTATGATGTAATGCACGACAGGATCATACGTATTTACTCTATGTTCGAATACATTTTAAGCACAGGATTTTTAGTAGAAACGACTAAATATATTTTTAATGTTGTTTTTATTTATTTTTTTATATACAAAATTATTTAACAAAAAAAAGTGTAGGTATAATAATTTTAAGTATTTAACAATCATGACGCGACATTCTGTATTCAATAAGTCGAAAAGAAACGACATCGATAAAAAAAAACGGCAGTATCTCTCATTCACAAATTTGTTCACGTCAGAGAAATGGAAGGTGGCAAAACAGTAAGTATTCTTGTTAAATAATTTTTTTTTTGTTTATAATTTTGCACGCGCTCAAGAGACTATGAATACCCTTTATATGTTCTTAGCACAGCGCGGGCACACGGTAAAAGAAGAGAAAGAAGGATAGGAAAGATGTGTGCCTGAGACTAGAGCTGGTTGTTGTCTCTGATTTATCTCCAGGGATGGCGGCTGAACTAATGCGGAGAAAATGACCGTGTCTTATTTATTTATGTCTCTTATAATTCGCATTATTTTATTTGTTTCGTTGTCATATTAATGAGTATACTAGTTTACTCAATCACATGTTGTTAGCGTTATGCCTGAACAGCATGTAATGAGTAAACCAGCAACTCGTTTTATGACAATTTTTGAGAATTGGGTTTCAATGGAATAAAAGAAGACATAGACAACGGCAGGAATCGAACCTGCGACCAAGAGGTTGACAGGCGAGCACACAACTATCGTGCCACGGCCACCCCAAGGAAATAAATGCAACTGGAGGAGGCCCAAATCAATTGCAAGCTTTATCTCTACTTAAACGTGTTGTAGTAAATTTGCTATATTTCAAAAAGTGGTTGAATCAAAGCGGAAATCCTATCGAAGTATCCCAAACAAAATTGTTTACACATAATTGCATGAAACCAAAGGTTATAATCAAAAAGACTATTGCCTGAAAGATTAAAAGTTACTAACTTAGTTTTCTCACTAATAATTAGTTTATGAGCAGCAAACTATGTCCTAAGGATTTCTAAATCTTCTTCAATTTTGGCAACACAATCAAAAGTAGTATTAAATTGATAGGTGTATGCTATATCATCTGGAAAGGCAGTAGGGGAACCATTTAATTTAAGATTGAAAAGAGGATTTATATAAATTAAGAAAAACAATGGGCCGAGAACGGAGCCTTGTGGAACTCCATTTTTTAAGAAAAGTGAATTGCTGAAAGTTCCGTTCACATTAACTTTTTGTTCTCTTTCTTTTAAGTATGATTGAAGCCATTTAAAAATTACACCTCAAAAACGAGCATTATACAGTTTGTTTAACAGAACGTCGCGTCGTGGTCAACCATATTAAAAGCCTTAATCATCATATCAGTCATATCAACAAAAAGAGCCATGGTAGTTTTATTGCAATTTAAACTGCTATATAATTGAGTACAATGCCTTAAAATAGCATCCTCAGTAGACATTCCAGATCGAAATCCAAATTGATTATCGCTGAAAAATTTATTTTTGTCCAAGAAGGAAATTATTCTTACCTTTATAAGTTTTTGAAAAAGTTTTGAGAAAGTTGAAAGCAGAGAAATAGGTCTATAGTCGGAAATACTTTTTCTATTACCTTTTTTGAAAAGCGTCACACCTTCAGCACACTTAAGGCGTTTGGGAAAACAACCATTTTCTACACTTGCATTAAACAGGTAACTTAATATATCGACCACATTCAAAGCAATTTTTTTAAGTAAGATACTAGTACCATCAGTAGTACAAGAATTCTTATTTTTAAGGATAAAATAGCCATGTAAACTTCACGTGAAGATATAGAATTGAAAACAAAACTATTTGATTGTAAACTATCTGACGTTATGTTTGAAAATATTGAACAATCACAACTTGAGCAAGGATCAACTGAAGGTTTAAATTCAATGGAGTTGGACGACTTGGAAATCAAGAAAATCAAAATCTTTTGATGTTGTTTCTTGTTTAACTCAATCATCAACTGTCAAACTGGCCCAATGACATGTCCACACACGGGTTGTTTTATTCATAACACCGACATTTTATCGTCGGAAAAAACTCTTTCCAACCGAAGAGGTTCAGAGTTTTTGGCAGTCCAGATTTACCTTATAAACTACTTTCTACTTTCAATACTCAATTTCCCTAAAAACGATAACTGATAAGAAGAACATAACCTCTGATAAATATTTAACCTTGATTTTATTACTGACGAATTATTTCTGACAAAGGAAAAATATGATTCCAAAATTGTGCATTAAAGAACAATCAGTTTAATGCAGCACCACTTATTCGCGTTAAGTGTTGCCATATATTGGTTACCCCTTTTTAGATTATTTTTCACACACAATTTAACAAATAATTCACCTCAAAAGGTTTCATGTGCTGACGTTCATCAAATTACATTTTTTTTTTAATCATACGACTTTCAGACAAAACAACAAAACTGACGGTGAATACGCATTCAATATCTATGCTGAGCGGAATTATTTTCAATTGGAAGTCATATAACGTAGATGAGTCACTCGCACCTATAAAAGAGGTCGCAGTGTTTGTTTGATAAATTATTTTAATTCACGTTCCACTGATCAATAATAATGAATCTGACTAAGCGAACTGTCATCATATGGTCAGTTTCAATTTTCCACCGCCCCACCGACTGCGCGCATCAAATTTACTGCGGCCAAGAGTGATGGTCACTTGTGTTTATTTGTTTTTACCGGGTGTACCATTCACCCTCGCCATTTGGTATACAGTGGCGCTTAGTCATGACAGCTTTAATATATTTCTACATATAAAAGAGGAGACATAATAAATTTGCCCATCAACAGCGAGAGAACATTAAAATGTTAAAAATCACTAACAGCTTGGCTGGCTAGCCAAAATGAGTATAGGTATATAATTTTTAAACTGAATCACTTATGTGAAACGTGTGCCAAAAATTTGTTTGGGGAATTCCTAGGAAAATTAAATAATTGTTTATCTGAAAATAAAAACATGAAATTAAATTGTTAATTATTTATTATTTAAGAAGATGAGGACCCAATTAGTGAAGAGTGACTTCATCAAACATGAAAAAAATATTCTAGGATTTTCCCACATTGACAAATAATATATTAGGCGAGACTAGGAAAATGACAATTTATAGCAGTTGTTCGCCATTAAAAGTGTGAAATATTCATGGTGCTTTGCGTGGTTAGACGCCGGGTGAAAAATTCAACTAAGTTCCGGAAGCCGAATGCCCTACTGATACTGCGGGGTATAAAGTAAAACTTTTTTAAAAAATACAATAAATACTTTTCCATCAAAACGACAAAAATAAATTTGCTAAGTTATCATTTCGACAAACAGTGTACCACATATTCTGCTGATTGCGATCCAGATAATTGATTTAGTCCATAACAGTGGGTTCAGTTTAAAATGTTTCGCTATTTTTTGTTCGTTAAAGTTTGAGTTGTAAGCTATAGGTCCTATTAAGACTTATTTAAAACAAATTCATGGCAAATCATCAAGAATTAAAGAAGTGTTACGGCTCTTGAGAAAGTTCTAACCCCTAAAACTCGATTTAACGAAAAATTAAAATTTGTTTGAGATCTAACTCATTTCTTCAACGTTAACGCGCCTTAGAATTCGAATTTAGAACTTTGTGTTAGTTAGAATTTTCTCAAGAAATTAGCCATTAGAGTTTTAAAAAAAATTATTTGAAGTGAAGACACACCCGAGTTCTAAATAATATAAGCTCGAGAACTACTAGATCGAGTTTTTAATTAATTTTAGAACTTAATCAACTTTAGAGTAAATCTACTTTATTTTAATCACGGTTTAGACGTCGGTGAAAAAGCATTATTGAACCTTTCAATTTGACAAGTTAACAAGACCAAAAAGTGGTTCAATTTTCTAAATTCCAGTGTTAAATCTATAATGTTCTACATTCCAGTATGCCATAATTGGTGGAATTTCCTAATTCTCTATGTTTAAGATGTTTACGAATTTAATCACACGTTTTCGTTCCTTACATATTTTGAAAGTTCGTTTACAAAATCGTAAGCTTTCCGATTTTTTACGATAGTTTTCCGACGTTGCACGAACGCACACATTTATAGCTAAAATCAATGTTCTTGTAGCTTGTGGACAAACCCATTTGACAGTGCGACGATTCGTATATCTTGGTATCATTTATCTATGCTATCAACGTTAAAAGTGACAGTTAGTACTTTGTTGAAACTGACAGTGATAGTCTTTATTGTACTATAGGGCAAGTTTGTCATTTGGAAACAAAATCGATCGACATTACGATGATAGAGAACACGAAAAAAATGGGTCCCGCATCTACAGACTTAACGGCTGAAGAGATCTTCTTCAAACTTGATATTTTAGGTTGAAGTAGTCAGAGACCTTATATACCTAGGATCCGCTATAAACTCAGCGAATGATACCACTGCTGAGATCAAACGTAGAATTACTCTTGCCAATTGCTGTTTCTTTGGGCTAAGAAGGCAATTGAGAAGCAAAGCCCTCTTTCGAGCAACTAAACTGTCGTTATATAAAACGCTCATCATCCGAGTCCAGTTGTATGGTGCAGAGACATGGACACTGTGAACGGTGGATGAGAACGCGTTAGGGTGTTTTGAGAGGAATATTCTCCGGGTGATTTTTGGTCCCGCTGCATAGATGGGGAATGGAGAAGACGAGACAACATCGAACTGTACGGGCTGTATAGCGACACTGACCTAGTCACAAAATTGAAAAGCCAACGACTGAGGTGCCTAAGTCATCTAGAGCGAATGGACACCAATGATCCGGCCCGGAAAATCATTGAATCCAATCCCGTGGGTCAGCGCAGTGGAGGTGGACAGCGTAAAAGGTGGCGCACGCAAATGGAAGAGCAATCTCAACCAACTTGGACTACGAAACTGGAGGCAGATAGCTAGAAACCGAGCCGACTCGAAGAAGCTTGTTGGTTGATGCCCTGATCCACCCCGGACTGTATCGCCACCTTATGTAAGTAAGAGTAAGTATTTAAGATTGCCTCAAACAATTTTTGGATAACTTTTTCAGCCTCAAAACTAA
This sequence comes from Philhelius pedissequus, assembly GCA_910595825.1. NCBI lineage: Eukaryota > Metazoa > Arthropoda > Insecta > Diptera > Syrphidae > Philhelius > Philhelius pedissequus. Next base: position 241,343,203 of record OU343161.1, on the reverse strand, counting down.
CGGTACCTGCCATACAATTTGTTGTACCATATCTTAATTATCTCGAAAACGGCTCTAACGATTTTGATCAAAAAGACTGTGTGTACTACTTTAAGTATAGTCAACGTTTTGGTTAAACATTTCTTTTTAACATTTTGTAATAACCGGTACCTGCCACACAACCATTTTTTTTATTTTGGAATTTCTCATGAACGTCTCGACAGAATGTCGATCAAAATGTTTATATTGGAAGTCCTTCGAATTCTGAATAATATTGCATACCAAAATGTTCGAAAATAATTTTTTTTAAAATTAAATAATTCGAAAACGTGTGGACGATTTTTTTTTTGAAATTCAGATTTTAAATTTATATTGTTACATTTTTTTAGAAACACTAACACTTTTAAGAGCTGACAACTGTTATAAAACTGTTATAACTGCTATAAATTGGCATTTATCTAGTTCCGTCCTTTTTAAAAAATAAAGAATTAATTTTATTAAAAAATGTATCAAATCATTTAAATCAAATCATTAAAATATCGTCAACAGATGGCGCTAAGTATGCGTATTTTTATATCTGTTGTATGGTCCGAAATAGTCGCTGATCCTGATATTGATTTAAAGAATGGAAAAATATTCTTTGGAACAAGATACAACTAGCAGTACATTTATGTATAATGTGTTATGGAATTATGTTCATCGAGTATAATCAATTTATCAGAGTATTTAATCAAACACTGGTTGAAATGTTGTGGAATATATGTATGTACAAATTCAACCATCTATTAAATTACTTAGCCTACACATTTTGATAAAACCTAACCAAGAGTGAACAAACTGGCCCTAACTATAGTATAATAAATGGGTTCAAACTTTTTTCAACAATTGAATTCATTTTTAGCTTTGGGCCTTAACTAATCATAATGTACAATTATTGTGTGCTGCCAGTTACGGCACAATGTTAATTACAGTGCGACCATCTCATCTCGTTGCAAAAACACTATAGGTAGATATATTATGTGCAGAACAACCCAACGGCACAACGGCTCCAAACAATCACAGTAATTGCACCCAACTCTACATACGAGTATGCATGAATAACACAATAATAATAAACCCGATGTGATGACAATGACAATAGAAACGTGTTCTTGCAACAATAGCCGCGTTCGAGTCGTTCGCCCTCGTCATCAAGACCGCCAGATCAGCAGCGGGGACTGTTGAGAAAATTTCGCAACCAGTTTCAGCAAACGAATATTGTGTTTTCTGTGTCAAGTTTTCGATAACGTTGGAGATTTTTTTTTTTTTTTTTTTTGAGTTTGTTATTTATTTTCTTCTTCTCCAATTCTCTATTTCCGTATGCATACATTTGTGTAACGTAAGTATATGTTTTAAAGATGGCATCGCCTCCCGTTGCAAAAACACGGTACAATCTTCCCTCTAATAGTGTCAATTATTGAGTATGTTAATTATATTTTATTACATTAGACTGATAATGGCAAGAACGTGCGATTGGATAATATAAATTTTCCTTAAAAAAATATACTCAGAGGAATGTGATTTATTTATCGTCGAGTATAGGAACCTATAATACTCGTAGTGCTTACGAAAAATGCGGAGTAGAGAGAAGATTAGGTCAACCAGTTTCTGAGAGGCTTTTACATATTTGGTATACGTAATCACTATCAGAATTGAAATTTATTACTTATGCCTGCGTTTCTGGGAATTAGTTGTTAACTGACGAAATTATGAGAAATAAATTAATTAAAACACAATTTGAAAACTATGTATGGTAGAACTTTGTTTTTTGGATTGTACTGCTCATTAAAGAAATGTAAACTTTTTCCTATGGAATTAGGAAGGTTTATGTAGACAGAAGTGCGAAGACAGTTTGGATTATACCTAACACCAACACTGTTAAATCTTAATTTGAAATTTGTACAGTTATTTCTGTTACTGCAAGATGTTGAGCATTTTTTTTCTGTTCCGGTTTATTTAATTGGTTTTCTCAATTTTTAATCCAGAAAGGAGCATTTTCCTGTGTATAAAGTGTGTTTGTTTCTTTTAACTTATAGCATGTTTATTTTTCAGAGCATGATATAAAAGATTGAACGAAATTGACTAAACAGTATTAACAATAATACTTATTCCCAATGGAGAATAAAAAACCGCGTAGAATTGAATGCTTCAAAAACTCAGTGCTGTCTTCTGTCGTTAAAGCAGAACCCACCTATCCATGAGCGGCACTGGCATTGAAGAAACCGATCAGCTTTCAGTCCTCGGCATGACCACCTCTTGTGAAACGAACACATATTTGATGTCGCCAAAAACGCTGCAACGTGTTTGGGCTTTCTTTGAAGGTGCAAGAAATTCTTCTCCCCGTCTGATCTGGCTGTAATCTATAAGTCCTTCATTCGTCCAAAGCTGGAGTATAACTCGCACATTTGGGCAGGAGCTCCAAAAACTCATTTGAATCTTTTGGATAGAATTCAAAATACAGCTCTAAGAATGATTGGCGATAGAACTATAGTGGAAACATTTACATCTCTAGAACACCGTCGAAATGTTATATGTCTCTCACTATTTTATCGCTGTTTTTAAAAACAATGTTCGAGCGAAATAGACAGTTGCATTCTTGCCCTTGAGCCCAACGTCGGACGTACTGTTAAGTACAGATAATCTTTCTTTAGCCGTACAACGCGAATGTGGAATACTTTACCCGGCTCTATTCCCCCCCCCCCCTATTTTGATATTCAGAAATTCAAAACCAATGTGCATCGGTATCTTCTCTTGCATCCTTCTCTACTTTCCTAACGCACGCACTGTGCTTGTTCATTTTAAGGGTAGTCAAAAGCCCTTCAGTGTGCGCATCCGTTAAAAAAAAAAAAACATGGTCAACGGGATTTAGCTCTGAATAATGTTAATTAGGAGGTAGCTCCTAGTTTTCAAATTAGTCAATTGTGGTATGGTAGTTATTCATTCAATCAAAACTATTGATAAAAAAAGAGGTAATTCGTGCCGAAAATTCTCCGCATTCTCTTTTCTTTAAAAATTCCAAATCAAATTTTACCTCATGCAGATCAAAATTGATTTTTTTCTTTCATTCTCGAGATTTATCTCTGATTTATCGGGACAGATAAAAAAATGTTCGACATGAAATATTTTTTTCCAAAATTTAGGCCTGATCCCGTACTTTCTGCACAGAAAATCACAAAATATCAAATCTCGAAGAGTGGGAATGGAATTCTCTCAAAAAATTTACACACAGCTCAAAAGTACTGAACGCTTTAAACCTACAAACATTAAATTCACATATAAAATAATTCAAATTGATTGGGTTTTCTATGCTGCAAATTTTCAGTCCAAACAAATTTTTGAACAGAAAATGACAGGAAGGGGAAATTTGGTAGTTATTATCTCTCGTGAGCAAAACATCCATAGATTTCTGTTATCAAAATTTTAAAACCATTTTTGATATGTAGATTTTTTTAAATAGTTATATCTATTTAAGCTAATGGCAATACTATAGATTGACACGATCTGTTTTATTGAAAGCCAAGCGACAAAGCTATTTCTCTCACGAGACGGTGGAACTGGGAAAAATAGGATAATTGCTTGAACCAAGCCAGACATAACCAACTGCTAAGATTCCACCGTGTAATATTTAACAAGGAATTGTAAGAAGTTTCAGGAAAACTAACGAGAGATATAACTTGCTTGATAGCTTTGGAAGAAACAGGATACTATCATTATTACCAAATTTCAACTAAACAAGAAATCCCTGCGATTTCTTGCAAGTATTATTACGGGCATAATTTACTGGGGTATCAGGTGAGGAAGAGGCTCATGAGGACACATCACATTGACATTGAAATTTATGGGAAGTTACTTCTTTGATGACAAAGAACAACTTTCGTACTTTTTAGACAACAGCCCATTGAACTTTAGCAATGCCTCCCAAAGGCTTGATATTTCGTAGATATATAGGATTTTATTAGGGAAATTATTACACTTAAGATATACCCTTACAATGGATTTACATTTCTCTAAGTGTCACGCTAACAAGACCAACTGTCAGCCCATCTACCTAACGTAACCTACATCATCTAGATTGGATAGCCCTGAAAATGGGAACAGCTCAATTCCTTGGGAAAATACCTCTCTCCTGATTGACGGAAATTAGGCAAACGTAATTTTCTCAATGGGTTCTAACCAGGAATCCCCCAGAGAATTTCGTCTCCCACGGATTATTTTATTCCATCCAAATTTTTCCTGTGAATTTCCCACGGAATAAATTACCCTAGAAAAAAAGATTCATACGAAATGACAACAAAATTCCTGATACCTATAAATTCCGAGGAAAACTTTTGAATATCATTCATGTTCCCAATGTTTGAATGAGAGAAAAATTTCCAAAGAAACCCCGAATATAAATCAGATTAAATCAAAATCTCGAGGTCGTAACTAAAATTGATGAATGATTTTTAAACTTTTATGCCAAAAGTATAAATCCAATGTAAACATACAATATATATGTACACATATAATATAAGTACAATGAGATACATTTTCCTCATTATTTGACCATGAAAGTTGAAGCTAAGAACATTTTATTTTTGTTTTATAATGTTTCAATTAGAAAGAAGAACACAATGTGTCTTGGGGTTAAGGAATATATGTGAACCCAGTGTTTTGATTTGAAACCTTTTTTTTTAACTACATGATGAAGAAAAGAAAAACAAACTGAAACACACAATTATAACAAATTGAAGGGGAAAAGCAAAAGTCGTCTATTCAACTTTTTTTTAATTAACTCAATTATGTGATGGAACTCTTGTATAGATGCATGGTAAATGAAGCCGGTGGTGGTGCAAACTTCACAATTAATGTAGGCGACTTCAAGCAAGCCCGCAGCTAGGTGGGGGTTACTTTTAATTTGCCTCATAGGGTAGTAAAACTTGACCCTAATTTGAAACAATTTTTTCATTCGTTACTCTAAGTCAGCTACGATATACATATATCAATTTCATGTAAACCGGTCAAAGAACAGTGAAGTTGACATTTTTTATACCTGTCCCGTACTTGTATAAATACATTCCCCAACGAGATCATCGACTTAAACATTACAAAAGAGATAGCCATAGAATGAAAAAAAAAACAATGTTGTAGGTACCCATTTAATTTTTGAGAGCGTGTCGTGTTGTGTTGTCGGTTTGACAGCTCCATTGAAAATGTTTAAATAAGTTTTACTTCAAAAAAAAAAAATATACCTACTCAGTTTGTAAAATGTTTACACATTTAATAGCTGCCAATGCTTAAAAAAAATGTTTTAACAACGTAAAAAAGGTGTAAATTTTTAAGAAGAAATTTCTACGGACTCGTAAACCTAATAATGATATAAAATTATTGAAAACAATTGTTGATCCCCAAAACTCTATGATTACGAAATACTAATTGCTAATATAACGAGTTCCCCCAGTTTTGTTTCGAGCATATGGCCTTGATTCGGCACAACTCCACACTCTCTTCAAGTTGATTAAAATTTCATCATTTTCAAAGTAATTTTCCACCTCCGCTAGATTTTTAACATTTCTGTTTTTTTCTTATACCATCCCTGCTCTCACTCTGTTCAGTTTTTTTTTTCCTTCTAAACAAATTAATCACTTTGATGACTTGACTTGCATTGCATGCGATATTAAACTTGCTGTTGCTGTTTTGCCTCTAAATGGAGGGGCTATCCCAAGTGTACGAACAAGTATCTACACAAGTATGTAGTACGTATAGTAGCAAATAAATACATGAATACGTTACGTACGTATGTACATACATATGAGTATAGTGTATCTTTTGAATAGAAAAAAATATGTACCGGCTTTTCATAGCGTGAGCCGTGATGGTTTGCTTTATATGCCAGGCCAGAAGGACGTGGCCATCGTTTTCGAAGAAGAAGAAAATGACGACAACGTGTCGCGGGGTAATTTCATTAGATGGATTGTTTTGGTTGGTTTTGTTATTTTTTTGTTTTTGCTTTTATTTTTCGTATTCATTTTTTTTTTCATTCTTTGTGTTCACATTTTAAATTATTGCTACCCTGTCAATGACATTTTTGAGTTAGTAAGTAAAACTGCTATAGAAAAAGACAGTGCATGTGATGTCAGTGATGGGATAACCAGATGCACTTTATTAGGACAGATATAAGGTGTGCTGCGTTGAGCTTCAGTAAGTACCTACATCTGACTGCAGTCAACTTCTTTTACTCTTTTGTGATGACAGTAGTTTATTACAGTAGTTACGAACTGTAACTCCGACAGACGGCGACACCATCAGTAAAAAGAATTTGCATATAAATTGTTGTTGTTTTACACACTTTCCAAAACATTATATTGGTTTTCTGGTATTCCTCTTTCCGCTGCTCATATAATGCCATTGAGTCCTTTCCATCCATTGACATAATAAATCAGTGTTTCCATCATTATTTATGTAGGTACGTCCAATTATTCAAAACCTTTGCCTACAAAATATAGTATTTAATGGAAAAAAAAGTATTTTTGTCTAAAATAATACCATTTTATTTTGTTGTTGTTAACCAATCACCGTACAAAATATCCAAACCAAATCTGAACAACAAAATTGACATTTCATATATTGAGGTTAGATTCTACATCTGGTAAAATGAATGCGTTCCATCCAACATCTACTAATGTCGTTTTCTATTCTTGACACATTTGACATTTGGTCTGTTCAGTACTTAACTCATAATGTCTGAGCTAATCGAACGACCCCTCCATGTTCAGAACGAAAAACGAAACACACATTCGGTACCCTGAGCGCTTTGACAGAAAAGGAAACACAAACAAATTTTTGGCAACTTAGACTCTGCTCTGAACTAAATAATAAAAAAGTCTATTGAGAACGATAATTTACCCGATGAGGTATGGTGGATTGGATTTACGTGTATCTTACGTCGAAATCCTGACAACCTTTTCAAATCGATTTCTTACAATTTTTACTTGCGATATAGGCACTATAGGGCAAGTTTTGCATTTGGAAAAAAAATCGAACTCGAGATTTTAATCAAAGTTGACATTACGATGATAGAGAACACCAAAAAAGTTGGTCCGGCAATTCCGTCTGCCTGTCTGTCTGCAGAACGATCTACAACCTAAGCGGCTGAACCGATTTTAGGTGATTGTACAAAATATATGTATGAATAGTTGTTAACCCAAAAAATAACGGTACTTGCCATACAAATTTTTCTACCATCTTAATTATCTCAAAAATGGTTCTAACGAATTTGATGACATTTTGTGTGATTATTGTTTTGAGTACGGTCTACATTTTGGCAAAAAAACGTTTTTTTTTAATATTTTGTTATTAACGGTACCTGCCATACAACCATTTTATAGATTTTCGACTTTCTGATAAACGCCTCAGCCGGTTTGGATCAATTTTTTTTTTGAAAATTCAATATTTCGAAAACGGGTGGAGGATTTTTTCTGAAATTTTGTTTTTTAAATTGATATTATTAAATATTTAAAATTTTCATACCAATTTTTTTTTTTAAAGAATTTAGGAATTTTTATAAATAAAAAACGACTTTAAAAATACATTTAGCCGTTTCCATTAAGAATCTTTTGCACATAATGTGATCGATTATAGGAGCAAGTACGTGCGATCCAGTCGTGCATTTTATTTTTCTTTGTTGTAAGGAAATTGAAAAAAATCGATTTTTCGTGTGAATACGAATTTATAGCTGCAATTTTAAGGAAACAGAAACAATTATGCAAAAAAAGTCAATTTGACGTAAGATAACTGTCAGATTTCTCTAATATTTAGATGGTCACAAAAAAATTGAATAAATAATTGAAAGAATTCTACATTAATTTCATTTCTTTAAAAAAAATGGAGGTTTTAAAATGGCCGATGCATAAAAAAGTCAATTCTCTTCGTGTTTCGCGCATCTACGAAGAGCCTAACAAGAACAACTAAATTCCAGAAGTATACAGCCCTTTTGACCCTTGGGCTGCATAAACAGTGCTTGAAAAAACTGAAACTCTTATAAATTGGCATGTCTAGATTCACTCCCTTAAATTACATCTAAAATTAACATTTACACTAGTAAAGAGAGAAGATAAAAGAGTATTTTGGTCTGATGAGTTGTCGCCCTTTCTTGTAAATTTTCGCTATCGTACAATTGAACTTTTCTAAACTAAGTGAAGTAAAGAGTGCGGATATATGTATATTTGAAGAAAGTTAACATCTATTAAATATCGCAGTGCTTTAAAATATCTCTGCAACCGAAAGGAGTCCAAAAGAGAATAAATGGATTAAAAATCGATGTGGTGCAAAAGCAGCAATTCATTTGCCTTTAATCTCAAATGTTCAATTTTCGCGCGAATGCGTTTGAAATCGCAAGCGTTCATTACAAATTCATAAATTATAAATATAGTGTGTTTTTTTAGCTGCATGAAAAGTTTCGATGGATATTGTCTTGGGTTTGACAGTTAAGAATGCCAAACTCTGTTAACATTACTGTTCAGGAAGGTTTTGCAATTTATCATGAATCGTTTAACGCCGGAACAACGTTTCAAAATTGTGGAAATTGACTTTGAAAAATAAATAAATCTGTTCGTAAAGTTAATAGAGCACTTCCTCCATTTCATTTTACGTGATGAAGATCTGTTTAAATGGCTTCGTCAATAAGCAAAATTGCCACTACTGCTATTACACCCTTTAAAATTGACTTTTTGGTGCTATTTACACGCTCGATGATCATCGGTTCTTATTTCTTTCGAAATGAGGAAGAAGCTGCCGTTAGTTTTGTTGAATAGCGAGCGCTATCGATCCATACTAACTGATATTCTGTTTCCAAAAATTAATCTATTAAACATCCACGACATTTTGTTCCAACAAGACCGATCAACTTGCCATACAGCGTGCTTAACCATAAATTTATTGCAAAATCAATTTGGTGTCAGCTTTATTTCCACAAGTGGTCCTGTTAACTGGCCTCCTCGTTTGTGCGACTTTACGCCTTTGACCCGTTATGTTAAGTTATTGGTTTATTCCGACAAACCAGCAACTCTTGAAGCATTGGAATCCAATATTCCAAGTCACCATTGACGCAATACAGCCAGATTTATTGTAAAAACTAGTAAAAAATTGGACTGTTCGATTGGACTATGTAACTCGTAGCCGCGGCGGACATATGCCAGAAACATATTTAAATAAAATGCACGACTGGATTGCACGAACTTGCTCTTATGTTCGATCACATCGAATGCAAAAGATTTCTGTTAAAAATCTAATTATATATTTAAAGCAATTTTTTACTTCATTTTTTATATATGCAAATTATCTTTAATTTTTTCGAAAAAAATTGGTATGGCAGTCTTAAATATTATAATATAAACTTAAAAACAAAATATTAAATCGGCTTAATCAAATAAAAAATAATTCAAAATTCTGAAATAAATATTTAAACTAATTTAAGCTCCAAAAAAGTACGCCATTTTATTTTTTAGATAAATTTGAATTTATGAGAAAAAAAATTAAAAATCTGTGGACCGGTTTTTGAGAAAAAAGTTTTAAAAAAAAAACTTTTTGAAAACATTTTTCCAAAAAAATTCAAAAACGCTAATTCATAGGTATTCAATAAATACATACAAATATAATTTTTGAAAAAAATTAATGAGCAGTTTTCGAAATATAAATTTTCTTAAAAATACAAAAATACTAATTAAAAATATTGGTACGCGGTATAATTTGGGCAACCTAAACCTTTATATGTGTGAAATTTCGAAAGGAATCGGTTGAGCCGTTTATGAGATAGTCGAAAGCAAAAAAAAACGGTCCTATGGAAAGTACCGATTTTTCAATTTTTTTTTCAACCGGTCGTAGCTAAAAAGACGCACAGATTTTTTTTTTTTTTTTTTTTTTTTTTTTTTTTTTATAATCTACGCGCGCTCAAGGGAGTATGAATACCCTTTAAATGTTTCAACACAGCGCGGGCGTGGGGGTGAGGTTAAGGAAGAGAAAGAATGATAGGAAAGATGTGTGGCGCGATATTCGGAGACTGTAGGTGGTTGTTGTCTCAGATTTTATCTCCAGGGATGGCGGCTGAACTAATGCGGAGAAATTTCCGTGTCTTATTTATAGATGTCCCTTATAATTCGCATTAATTTTTTTAATTCTTTTTGTCATATTTTATCGGTATACTAGTTTTACTCAATCACATGTTGTTAGTTCTATGACTAAACAGCATGTAATGAGTAAACCAGCAATTCATTGTATGACATTTATTTTTAGAATTGGTTTTTAATGGAAAAATAAGAAGACATAGACTACGGCAGGAATCGAACCTGTGACCATGAGGTTGACAGGCGAACACACAACTATCGCGCCACGGCCACCCCCTTTTTTTAATCAAAATCGTTAGAGCCGTTTCCGAGAAAAATAGGTTTGAACGTAACGGTTACATGGCAGGTACCGTTATTTTTTGAGCTAAAAAAAAATTTTCAATTTCCCCTCTGTCCAATACCGAAAAAACTCTATATACCAAGTTTGAAGGAATTCGGCCCACCCGTTTGTGCTGTAGGTGTCTATACATACCTACAGACTGACAGACAGACATACAGACGGATAGAATTTTTAGACCATCTTTTTTCGTCTTCGCTATCATCGTAATGTCATGTTTGATTGTTATCTCAAAACTTTTTTTCGACGAATGCATAACTTGCCTTATAGTACCTATGTACAACCGCAAGTAAAAATAAATGCCATGAAATTATCTACAAAATTATAATAATAGAAAATTCATTTCAACTATATTTTTGTCTTGTATTATTATTTAATGTTCTCAAACTCCTAAAAAAAAACACCCATTACAAGTTTTAAGTTGAGATATCAAATAAACAAACATATTTCAAAAAAAGTACGTAAGTACATGGCAAATCATTTACCACACTTGCTAAATTGGACCCCTGGTCACCCCAGCATGTTGTGTGCATACTTTGTCATTCAATGCATTAAGCCATGCGTTACAACATATGAAGACCCTAGTATTATTATTTTTTTTGTCATTTTTTTGTATATACATAAATTCTCGCTCGAATATAATGAACGTACGTTGGTTTTATTGTTATTTTACGCGATTGCGTGAGTCACCATTAACTTAGGAGATTCATTTAAGTCAAATTATACCATGCAAGCATTTCTCAAATTAAAAGTAGGTATGTACATATGAAGAGTATATACCTACTAATTTTTTTTTAAGGAGATCTAACATGGAAATAAGTACTCAAACTCAAGTAATTTGTTTTATCAAGCAAACACAATAAGGGCGGGCAATGACAAATAGTATATGGTACTGTAGAGTAGAAAATGCTATATGTGGTGGATATGAGATTTTTTTTTTTAATTTTAGCAAAATTTAATTGGGACTCTTGTTTAGCCAGTTTAATCAACTTATTCACATTTTCAACATTCTCAGACTGTTCCAAGTATGTATTTCACATTTTGTTGATACATAATATTGACGTAGTTTCTCGAGTTTAAATTCAAGGTCATTAGAAAATCAACGATTTACTTTCTCCCTTTTGTGTTGGTTCTTCTATTGTATTTCGATTGATTTTTATTATGATATCTAGGTAGATATAATCGCGGATTAGAGAAAAACTTTACATACATAAGTGTTGAAATAAAATATACCTATAATGATATGAAGTTTCTTCTCTGGTTGGATAATGCTATTTAAAGGAGATTTTTAGATTTAAAATATCGGACAATCGGAATTTATTTAGCAGAATAATTCAGCCGAAGTTTAACAATCAAATATGTACTGATGGAAGTCTTAAACTTCCATATTCGTTATCGGATTTTTATTTCAGTACTTTTATTTTCGAACTATTTTTGACATTTGTGTGAAATAATTCCAAGGGAAGACCAGAATTTCTTATTAATAAACTTTTTCTACTGTGTGATACCTTTCCTGTGTTTAACACCGGAAATAATGACAACACTTCATTATATCTTGATCTTGAATTATTATTCCAATTGCAATCATTTACGTATTCAAAAACACGGATTAAAGAACTGTGAGATTTTATGAAGTGGGTGCTTGTGACTTATCCATCCTCCAAGTCTCAAATTTGACAACTAGAAGTTATCCTCTCGATATCAAATGTGGGGCAATATTTCACATTTATATTAATATGAATTACAATTTATTCTTTGCACACATGTGCTAAATCGCCGTTGTTAATCGTTTATTAATAAGAACAGATAATATTAAAATATTTACTAACCAGGACTGACTTAAACAAGCAAGCAGAACTTGTAGCATTTATTTGTGTTAAGTGACTTGATCATGGAATAATATTACATATCTATCTATGAATTTATTTAAACATTATTTTTGTGAATTTTTACTTATATCCTTTTCGATTGGTGGTCCGGAAGGTTTCCGAATGCTTCTGAAACTCTTCGATTGTATCAAAAAATGACAGTTCTTCTCCTGAATAGAAGAGAAAGTTCCTTCCTGATTTGAAGTCAGAATCAAAACTCACACCCACAAACTTGAATTGAATTTCAACAACAATAGCCCTGTTCTTTTGGTAAATCTATCGGCAGGAAAGCAGTATTTCCCAAAAGAACGATCCGCAGCAGCCTGATTTTTTGTATCTTTATGGTGGTATTACCGAACTTGTGTCTAATAACTAAATGCAAAAAATCTACAATTGATTTGTTTTTATTTCTTAAGATTAAAGACATTTAAGAATACTAAAACTTGAATTAAAAGATGCAAATAAAATGGAATATATATAAAGCAGTAAGAAATAACAAAAAGTTGAATTTTCTTCATCTGTGTGTCCATTTTAAAATTATTTTATGTGTTTGACATTTCTTTTCAATAAATCAGATCTTGTGGCAATGAAAGGGTATGTTTGCATTCTGTTTCCTTGAAAAAAATGATCGCATTCATTATTTAACTATTAAGTATTTTAAACTTCGTTTACAGCGGCTCAAAAGTAGAGAGCTTAATTAAAAATGAGTTATATGAAATATAGACAGAAATCCCCTTTTTGAATCTCATAATTGGGGTAAATAGTCGGGTTTTGGAAAAAACGTTTAACGTCGCAACAAATAAACACTGAAAAAAAAGACGATTATGTCTACTTTTATATTCACTGGTTAGTCAACGGTCAACTCGACTACGAATTCAAAATGACATAAGATCGTCAAAATCTATTTTGGCACGAATTTTGAGGGTCAAGTTAATTATATACGACATACATCAATAAAATTTGACATTTTCTAGCTAGGCAATAAGGTATATTTTGAAATATTTAGAATGTATTTCTTGCCTAATTTCGCCGAAAAGCTCTAAATTATCACTCTTTTCCGCAGGTGATATTAAATCTGATAATTTCCAATTGGTGGTATAGCCAAATTGAGATTTTTTAGAAGAAATCTTAATAATCTTGACAATCGAATTCGACAGCTTATGTCTTACACGTGTTATAAGTGCTCTATCGATAACATACACTTACGTGCTGCTAATGACTGCTTATTTATTACTAAATAAATGATATGCACTGACTTGCTCTTTAAATGCTTATTGCTATTCCAATTTCAGAGCTTTGGTAGGGCGGCGCTGCTCAAGTTTTAGTTAGCTATTTTTTTTTTGGAAAATTGACAGCAGCTGACACAAAGCCACTCAATCATCTTTTATTTAAGTATCTTTGATCTGTTAGTTTCGCATGAATAAGCTAACTTTAACTTTTACATAATTTGGAAGAACGCCCCCTACCTATGCTTATTTATATGATTTATAAAGCAACAAAAATTAATAAAACGTATTTTTGGCCCAGTTTGTTGCGTTAGACATTTTTTATTTCATTAAAGTCATTGGAACTATCAACTAAACAACATAATAACATTCGATACTCGAATAAATGTCACAAATCTATCCAAAGCAGACTTCTGCTTTTAGTTTTATCGAAAGCAGATTGTTGTATTTGTAATGAGTGTAAATTATACTTTGCTGCCGATGTCATTTTGAAAAAAGAACAGCCCTAATGTGGTGTTGGGATGAGCAATATTGAAAAATATCGATGTCAGAAATTATCGAATCAGAAATATCGAGTTTTTTAACATCAATGTTTTTTTTATTGCATTTTTTTTTTTGAAAAATAATAGCAGGTTAAAAAATCGATCAAAAATGCAATATATAATAAATTAAAAGTATTTACCTTAATAGCTTTGAAAATTATAGCAATGTTTTGTATCGTAACTTTCTTTTCGCTTTTCGAATGTATGAGATATATCGCATTAAACGGCAACTGGACTTCATAGAATTTCACACAAATACTTATTAAGTGTAGTTCCGCCAGATTGCAATTACAATTCCGACGATTGCAGTCTAAAATTTAAAGCATGAGGTCATTGACAAAAGATTTTTTTTAAGTCGATTTTTTACATGCTTCAACATCGGTGTTTTTTCGTCGAACATCAATGTTTTGCCAACATTGATGAACATCGCCGGTTCCTACATTGGTATATCATTGTTTTGTTTTTATTGGCTTAAATGTTCTAGTTTCAATGTGCATTTGACATTTCCCGCCTTACTCATACACTCGCATTGAACTTCATAATTTAGAATCTACGTAGTTCGATAGGGTTCCCGTATAGGAGACTTCTACTGGATTACCAATCGAAAAGGGCATTACTTACATAAATGTCAAATTTCTTAAAATCAAATGGTTTATCGATTTCTTCTTTTTTTATTCTAAAAAAGTTGAAAAACCAATTTTTATTGAATGTGCTAATTGATAGGTGAAATTTTAAAGAAACGACAACAATTATTGCGAAAAACTGGAAAATTTAAATTTGACGTGAGAAAAATATCAGATCTTTTTTGTGTACCAACGTGTAAAGCCGATGTCGTCAAAAAAATTAATTTGGACTAAGACATGTATACACGATGTACCCGCCGCTTAAGGAATTCACCAAACTTCCAGACTTTTTTTTGGGCAGAAATTGGCAGCTATCAATTTTCGAAAAGTTGGGATGAAATTATCTCAAAGAAATAAAGTGCGAAAAAGTCTGGAACGGCTTGAGCACAATTTTCTTTCAATTTTTAAACGTCAACACAACATTGCTTTTTTATATCTTTAAACTCATAATTTTGTATTTTAGGACATTTAAATTTATTTATTTGTTTAATAAATCATTTCTCACAATAAATGGGAGACGATTTTTTTATGACAAATGTCAACCATTGATCATTTTTTTTTTTTGCCCACAATTTGCAGAAATTGTCAGGAAGGGGAAATATTTTAACCTCTCACTAGCGCTCTCTTCTGTCCAAAAGTACCAAATATGTAAGTCTGGAACAGGAATTGGCAGAAATTGGTGCCAATTGGCTGTTTTGTCCGAGAGTGTAGAACACAACTTCTAGTTAAAAAATTGAACATGGATTTTAAATGTTTACATTACATAACAATTTATTTAATACATATTTTATTTTTATTATTACATCAAAGTACCTAACTAACTTAAAAAAAAATTATTACAAGAGAAATACCTACAAAACTAAAATCAAAATGAAGAAGATTAGTGCTTATAGTTTCAATAGCTATTTTATGCCCTCTTCAGCAAAAAAAAATACCTAGAATACCTGTCGTGGTTGAACAACCGTCACATTTAAATTCCGACAATCCAAAAAAAAAAACAATATAATCAGGTTCATGTTAAACAATTTAAAACTATGTAGGTAGTTCCAAAAAAAATCCTTCTAATCCCATATGTTGTACTTCATTAGAGCCAAAAGCAAAACCAAAAACGAATTCCACGTACATATTAAATCCCAAAAATCCCTGCAACTTCCGTTTTGCGGCATTACAACTTAATTCCTTAAAACACCAAACGAAATCAAAAACACAAAAACCAAATCAACCCCTGAAGTAAAATAAACAACTAAACCCGGGTGTGTGCAAAATTAATTATTCTCTAAAGAATTCCTTCCATAAAGGTTATTCGTTCTCGTTCCAAAAACATGCAAAAAAACTATTATATTTTTTTTGTTGTTTTATTTAATTTTCTTCGGGCCTTTGGCTAGACTATGAGAAGTTATTCTGAATAAAGTGCTGGAATTATTCCACATGTGGAGCCAGTGGAATTTTAAATAAATTTAAACAAAAAATAAACACACACATACATTTTATCAATAGAAGTACTTGTGTTCTAAGATTTATCGTGGTTTCTTGATATTAGCGATGAACATAAAAATATCAGTTCCAGCGATATGCATTTATTTTTAAAACTCTCCCTTCTCAACCGTCGCATCCGCCACGCCGCCGCCGCCGGCCGTTCCAATCGCAACCAACCTTGCCAACGAACAAAGACACTTCAGTGATGGAAGAGGAGCCGTCTCACCAACCACTCCGATCACCGAACATGTAACTGCTCAAGTGAAATATTAATGGAGAAATGATTCCAGATAAACGAAAAACAAAATAATATTGTATAGTTGGTGTTTGCCGAGTTTTATTTTTATGGCACAACTAAAATATACGGTTTATTTGAAAATTTAATCTTCCAAACAGAGAAATATAATGGAGGCGATGAAAATTATCACATTCTCCCTTCTCCGTGTTCCCTGCTATTTTGCTTTTGTTGTGTATTTTCCCCAACAAGACTAGACTATAACGCGAGAAGCTTACTAAATTGAGCTCATTAATTCTTCATTAACGTTGAATCTTCTGTCTCTCTGATGCCCAAGTGCAAGAGGTGCTGCGGCTTTTGTAAATTTGCATACACGATTGAAGTTTTAAAATATCTATACCTACATGATATCGACAAATGAATGAAGTCGTGAAAAGACAAGACGCATTCTGAAAATAAACAAAGTTGAATTGTTATTACTGCAGTCAGTCAGTGTGGCCAGACGCTAGATTCGTAGAATATCTGAGGCAGGTTCTCTAAGCATTTACCTATATCCAACCCAACCGGGTAACAAACTTGTGTCATTCACTTTCTTAATTTCCCCAACGTTAAAATCAAAGTCTAAAAATGTATAATAAGAAATATACATACATATCTATATAAAATTGTTTGAGATTCCAGAAATCATCTCCATTCATATGGAAATTAATATTCACCACAATCAATGCAAGTCGGCAAGTTTGTCTGAGTGAAAGTAGTGACCGTATAGTTGCCTACTGAATCAAGATTATCAAGTTTATGTTTAACTTTCGTGTTCTTCTAATAATTACTGGCATATATTTTTCCTATAACATATTTCTTTTATTATTATTTTTTTTTTTTTTTGTAGAAAGAAAATAAAAAGAAAAACACAAGAAAATTCACTTTTTATTGCTCGTACGTAACTGATTTTTCTTATAGCTACGTGTTAATTTGTGAGATTCATTAATATCGCACACGATTTTCTCTCATTTCTGCGGTTTCTCTCATTCACCAGCAATTTCCGGATCTGGTTCGGACTGGCTGTTGGACTTCCCATAATTTGAACATCAAACTGCAGCCATTGCCCCCTCATTGATTTATTTCATTAAATATTTGATGAAGTAACGGCGCGCGGTTTGCCTGCAGCTAGAAATGGAACGCATTTTCACTTTTTTTTCTTTATATATAAATAATATAGACATATGTATACATTATTACATATTCTTGTAGAATTTCTTTCATCTTTCATAGCCCAATGGCCACTTTGCGTGGTTGCTAATTGATATAACGAGCAAAAATAAGGAATTCTGCAAAAAAAAATTAAGTGAAGCACGAAGCGGATGACGGTGGCGTTGTTTATTTTTTTTTTTGTTGGTTTTAATTAAATAAGTGCTCAGAGTGGAAAAGACGGAATTCGGAGAGCAACATGTCCCGACGTGTCTTCCTACGATTTGTCGTCTCCGTCATTTTCCATTTTTAATTCAATTTACGCTCTTGAATGCACCTAATTGTATTTGATAGGCAAAGTCGGAACATTGAGTGTGTACGCCTACGTGGTTGCATTAGAGAATATAATTACAATAAATGCAAGACAATGACCGTGGTGATGTGCCAAGGCACTTTCGTTTACGTTATGAATGGTAAAATTCACTCAACAACGAGTCTATAATTTAAACAACAAAAAAATACTTTATTGACAGAAGAAACCATCCGACCACGACCAGCCCGCCCTAAACTCAAAATACACATCGACCAAATTAGATTTTATTATGGAATTCCTTTCCAAACAAGTAGCCTACCTTCAAAATATACAACAAAAGAAATACATTTCAAAATTACTGTCAATGAAAAAAGACGAAGCAGGTAAAATATATGATAGAAAACTTTAAGGTTTCTTAATTTGAGACACAACGACCATCATCAATTAATCACAACACAAGAAAATTTAAGTATTTTCTTGAATTGTTTCGTTGATCCTTTTCACAAAAGATTACCACAGATGAGCGAATGAGGATGCATTGTTATGAATCATTTTATGGTGAAATGGAATTTATTTAACAACAAACAATCGAAGGAGGAAAATTCGTTCAAAGGTGTAGACTTGACGTCCTTTGTTGAGGGTTTTCGTTGATAAAAAAAAAATATGAAAAGGATTTCAGTTCTGACATGTGAAGGCGGCAAAAGCAGAATGCACGTACAATATAGAATGAAATAAGATTTGATGGATCCTTATCCTTAAACGAAAAGAAAAAAAAACGCATAAGAATTATTGATTGATTTAGGTAAAAAAAAACATTTGGTTTCTGATCACGTTTTTTCATCTGTAATTCGAATTAGCAAAAGCTTCATTGAATGTACATTCAGGCAAACATATTGCATGACAGGATTATGCTCAGAAGTGTCATCTCATGATCTAACTATAGGTTTGTCCGTTGAGCCCTGAAGTCGCCCTAAATGTTTTTTTGGAAAAACATGAAGTCACTCTAATAAACAAATTCTGTGTTTTTTGAAACCTAGGGTCGCCCTGAACTCGCCCTAAACTAGATCTAGGTTCTTATCGGGGGTAAGTCCGCTTTCACACAAGGAAACTGAGTTGTCGGCAACTAAGCGGAATGAAAAAAATCTCTGCGGTTAACTATTTGAAGAGATTTTTTTTAACGTTTTGCTTTGTATTCCAATTAGCCAAACAAAATCTTCCCAGTTTCCACCTCAGTTTCTTGGTGCTAGTTTCTTCGTGTGAAAGCTACAAGGCAATTAAACGAAAACGTCAAAAAAACCTCCAGCAACTGGTTTCCCTGTGCGAAAGAGGACTAAGTTGAGGTAAATGAATAAACTTCAAAGTCACATGAGATCTGATTTGATTTGTTATTTTTAAAATGAAAATAAAAGAATACTCAAATTAATTTTCAGACCCAGACACGCAAAATGGAAACCTTTGAAGTTTTGTATTGTACAAAAAATGTTCTAAAATGCAAAATTTTTCATATTTCAAGTATTAATTATTAAATGACATAACTTGCTTTTCTGCAACATAAAATTAATGGTATCGGCTGTTTTTTGAGAACCGAAAAACCCAGGTTTTTTTGACAACTCTTTGGGTTGTCAAAAAAACCTAGGTCGACCCTGGGTAAAGTTCAACGAACGAACCTTATGTATATACTTCTAAATAACTACATGGTATATACAGGTTCAAATAATAGATAATAAAGGTGTATGGATTACGGGTAAGTGTGGACTATGTTTTATGTTGCCAAAAACCATGCAGGGTGTTTGGGTTTTCTAAGACGATGCAAGAAATATCTGTACCGATTTGATCTGACTGTAACATATAAAAGAATATGTTCATCTCCAAAGCTTGAGTCCAACTATCATATCTGGGCAGGAGCTCCCATAACTCACTTCAGTCTCTTTGACAGAATTCAAAAAAGAGCTTTAAAAATGATTGGTTATAGAAGAATAACGAAGAAAATTGAATCTCTCGCATTGTTTTATCGCTATTTTTATAGACAGTTTTCTAATGGGTGATTTTTTTGCTACTTGGTTTTTGACGTTTATATTTTTGACAGATCACACACGACAAATTCCACGAACATTTGACATTTCGATTCAATATTGTTTGCCATTTCATCATGAATAGACTTACGCCTGAACAACGTTTGCAAATTATTGAAATTTATTATCAAAATTCGTGCTCTGTGAAAAATGTGTTTCGCAAGCTACGTCCGTTTTATGGTCGTCATAATCGACCCACCGAGCAGGCTATTCAGCTCATTGTGACCAAATTTCGCACCAGTTTCACTTTATTGGACATTAATCCAACAAATCGTATCCGTAGAGTGCGTAACGAAGAGAATATTGCTGCTGCATCCGCCAGTGTTGCTGAAGATCGCGATATGTCCATTCGGCGCCGATCGCAGCAATTGGATTTGTGTTATTCGACCACCTGGAAGATTTTACGCAAAGATCTTGGTTTAAAGCCATACAAAATACAGCTGGTGCAAGAATTGAACTCGGTCGACATGTGGTTCCAACAGGACGGTGCCACATGCCACACTGCACGCGAAACCATGCATCAATTGAGAGGCGAATTTGGTGAGCAGTTGATCTCACGTTTTGGCGCAGTCAATTGGCCACCAAGATCATGTGATTTGACCCCGTTAGACTATTTTTTGTGGGGCTATGTTAAGTCTATTGTCTATGGGGACAAGCCAAACACGATTGCTGCCTTGGAAGCCAACATTGAACGCGTCATTGGTGAGATTCCGGCCGAAATGGTTGAAAAAGTTTGCCAAAATTGGACCTTCAGAATGAACCACCTGAAGCGTAGCCGCGGGCAACATTTAAGTGAAATTATTTTTAAAAAGTAAATGGCAGAAATTGATTTATCGATCCAAATAAAAATTTCATTCAATTTTTACAAGTTTCTGTGTTTTTTTGAATTTTCAAAAACCAAGCTCTTAAAAAATCACTGTTTAGTAAAATAGACACTTGGATTCCATTAGAGAACAAAGAATTCAACTCGCGCTTCTAGGAATGCAAATCAGCAACCAATAATAACATTTACGAGACATTATTCCTGGACATCACAGAGAACAACAAATCCCTGGGTTGGAACTTGCTTTTCACCGATTCTTCTAAGTGAAGCCAGATCTGCGTTAACTATGTTCTATCAATGCAATAAAATAAATCTCATCCTCGACAATTTGAAATTTAGAAGAAAAATATCCTCGGATAATTACACCCACGCCTACAAAACATTAATCCTCACGGTACTAAACCGATATACCCAACGTCTCTCATAAGAAACTGAAGATTTACATAAGAATTAGACTCGGCCACACATATCTCACACACAAACATTTATTCAAAAGGAAATCGCCTGCAGCATGTCACCTTTGCGATGAAAGTACTTCACTATTCTTACTTCATCTCCTTTCCTACAAAAAAAAAACTACCTCAACTATACCAATAGCATTTCCGAACATAACCCCCCATACCACGGGCACTACAAGAATGTGGAATGCGTTACCTGCCTTTTTTCCCTCCCATTATGATACTCAAACATTTAAAACTTTTTTTTTTATAACTGAGCGGGCACTAAAGGGGTTTTGGCTACTCTTAATATGACAAGCACATTGCGAGCATTAGACAAATAGGGAAGGATTTTAAAAGGAGATACCGATGTACATTAATTTTGAAGTTCAGAATATCAAAATGACGGGGAAAAACTAATATGCATCGATATCTTTAAGAGCAGATTTAACAGTCAGAATTTTTTGTCGACAAGTTTCATTTTCGATTACAGCTTAAAATGATGTTTCATGAACTGTTCATTATTTGTATTTTATGTTGTCCATGCCAACTATTTAAAGTGATCATTTAATGGTCTACTCTACTGGAATTAAAAATAGACCATTAATCCAAATGTGCAATAAAAATATTTTCGATGATGTTGTTAATTAATTAAAATATATAAATAGAGACCCTTACATTTTTCTTAGAAATGAAAAGATAAGAATGGAGTTGGAAAAGTAATGATAAGTCAAAGTAAATCCCCTAATGCTATTGTCGATTTTTGATTAATTATAATCGACAACGATCAATCGCTCGAGCGTGCTGACTAATGTTCTATACATTAGACACCTGTTTTTATTGTCTCTTTGGTTAATCAGGGAGTAAAAGTGGAGCTTTTTCTCGAGACAGTCTGAATGCCAAGGAGGAAAATCTACCAGAAAGATTTATTAACATCGGAAAACCGTTGAAGCATTAATAGTAATACATATGTGTATGCTGCATTTTGAAAGAGGACAAATATAACGTCATGTGGGATACTGACTGCTGTGTTGAATGTACACTTTTTTATATATATTTTTTTTTAATAAAATTAGTCAATAAAATTGCTAAACTTAAATTTTTTGTACATTAAATACAATTATGAAAAATGGTTTAATTTTAAAGCCATTAACACTGCAAACGTCATCTCATCTGTCGCGTCATAGAGAACGATATCATATATTTGAAACAAAATAAAAAACGATACGAAGTCAATGCATTTAAATATGGTTTGCTGCATAAACTAATTGAACGTGCCTTGCATTAATACGTGACAAACATTTTTATAATTTATCCACTCAGAGTTAACTCGAGTCTAACTTACAACACTTTGTTTGAGGAGGTGTTTTTTTTTTTAAACTGCACCAAATCAATCACGAAAGTAATTTCAATTAATTTTATCATTTTCGGCTATGGATCAAAAAATAAAACACAATACAAACATTTTCGGCTTCCGTCCAAGTACATAATAGGAAAAACACTGAACGTGACTTTCACCGTATTTCTCCTCTATGATATTTCAAAAACAGATTTTTTTTGCGGCAAGTTCTTCATTTTTCCCTTCTAAGTGTAATGTTAAGACTTAAGGAGCAGATGTCTTGAGTATTTTAAATTTAAATGAAAGACAGATAGATAAAATCGTTCAGACAGAGTGATACTTTGTGTAAACAAATGCATTTTAGATACAAAGCAAGATACGACCGAAGCAACCAGACCTTATAAATTAAACGTGACTGACCATCATAATTTGTTGTTGGCGCGGGTGTATCATTCATATAATGTACACACATGTATGTAGTATGTAGTATGTATATGATTTTCCAATGCACATAATATCTGACCTTGTGCTGGAAATTAACTTGATATTATTATGCACTCAAGAAGCGTAGTTGGGTTTCAAGAGTGACATTGAGTGCCGGTTAACGTACTCGTCGACTATGACGACGACCAATATGAACACGACGACATCGCGGAGCCACGAACCAAAATAAAAAATAAAAAAACGAAAATAAAAATAAAAAAATAAGCTGTGGAGAAAGAAAGTTGATTGACCCCCTGGGATGTTTGTCTGCTTTCTCAATATTCGAAAGTGAGTACTTTTTATTATACGATTCGACCGACAGATGCATTTTTTTTAAAGAGTATTAATGGAAACACATTCTTAAGGAAAATTAATTACAATAATTGATTGGGGTAGTTCATTCTATCGATTTTTATTTGTTTCGGGTTTGGCCGGGAAATGTTTGACTCATCAAATCTTTCCTTCAATTAAATGTGTAATATTAATTAACAAAGTTGCAATTGCTTTATGTTTTAACTGATAGACAACTAATAAATACATATTGCATTACAGTTATTAGGACAAAGTGCTTGGGATTCTTTCAAAAATAATTACAAACATATGTATATGGATTGAAAAATTTAACCTTAGTTGCCTTCTGGATAAATGCAACTGCTTTTAAATAACAAAGTCGTAATATAAGACATAATCGCCAATAATTGGTTACGAGTACATTAAGAAATGTACGGAAAATATACAATAATTTTGTATGTTAAAGTCTTAAATAAACCAATCGCCTAAACCAGTCAAATTAGAAACCTTGTTATTTACACTGTTTGAATGAGTTAAAAGTTCTTTGTTGTCTGGGATCATTTTTAAATGCATAAAAAGTATATGACAGTGTTTGGTTGGACAACTTTTTTATTTTAAGCAATTTTGTTACAGATTGATATCTATTACTTTCTTTAAATTTGTGTTACCGTATGATGTATTTTTATGACTTGCAATATGTTTACTCCTGACTTTTTTTTATTGAATTCAAGTTAAACGATATCATAGGTATATGTGTATTTATAAGACACTGCCTCTTCTTATAAAGTCTGGTTTAATAGAGAGTTTGTTATTATTTCTGAAAAATAAATATTTTTATTCAATTAACTCTACTATATTAATGTTGCATTTGTATATTATTGAACAATAAGTTTACTCCCACCTTTTCAAAAAAAAAATAAATAAAATGCACGACTGGATCGTACAAACTTGCTCTTGCAGCTAACAACTTATGTGTGTCAAGTTAGCATTACCACTTCAAAATTTTTAAGAAATTCTTATTGGATTAATTGTCGTAAATTTGTCGTAAATTTGTCGTGAAACAAAAAAATTTGTCGCGCTTGTTTTTTAAAAAATAACCCCTGGTAATGCTAACTTGACAGTCAAGTTAGCATTACCACCCCTCAAAAACGGTGTATATGAAGTAAAAAAAATAAAAATGGGTATGCCATTAATTGTCGTAAATTTGTCGTAAGCCAATGGCGAAACCAAAAAATTTGTCGCGTTCGTTTTTTTAAAAATAACCCCTGGTAATGCTAACTTGACAGTCAAGTTAGCATTACCACCCCTCAAAAACGGTGTATATGAAGTCAAAAAATAAAAATGGGTATGCCATTAACTGTCGTAAATTTGTCGTAAACCAATGGCGAAACAAAAAAATTGTCGCGTTCGTTTTTTTCTAGCAAAAAACGCCCTTTTAGTATAGTCAATACCATAAAGTAGGAAATTTCACTAAATCTAGCACTACCATACCAAAAGTATTTGTTTAACTACTTTTTCCCAAAAAAAAATTATTTAAACAATTGTCGCTCGATGTCCTTGAGTAAGTTGTGTAATCAAATAATTTGTCGTGCGCCTTTTTCTAACAAAAAAAGCCATTTTAGTATAGCCTATGCCATAAAGTAGTAATTTTCCCCAAATCTAGCACTACCATACCAAAAGTATTTGTTTAACTACTTTTTCCCAAAAAAAAATTATTTAAACAATTGTCGCTCGACGTCCTTGATTAAGTTGTGTAATCAAATAATTTGTCGCGCGCCTTTTTCTTACAAAAAACTCCCTTTTAGTGTAGCCATAAAGTAGGAATTTTCCCCAAAACTAGCACTACCATACCAAAAGTATTTGTTTAACTACTTTTTTCCAATAAAATTTGTTTATTTGGCGTAAAAGGGCGTTTTTTTGTTAGAAAAAGGCGCGTGACAAATTATTTGATTACACAACTTAATCAAGGACGTCGAGCGACAATTGTTTAAACAAATTTTATTGGAAAAAAGTGGTTAAACAAATACTTTTGGTATGGTAGTGCTAGATTTAGTGAAAATTCCTACTTTATGGTATAGGCTACACTAAAAGGGCGTTTTTTGTAAGAAAAAGGCGCGCGACAAATTATTTGATTACACAACTTAATCAAGGACGTCGAGCGACAATTGTTTAAACAAATTTTATTGGAAAAAAGTAGTTAAACAAATACTTTTGGTATGGTAGTGCTAGATTTAGTGAAAATTCCTACTTTATGGTATATGCTACACTAAAAGGGCGTTTTTTGTAAGAAAAAGGTGCGCGACAAATTATTTGATTACACAACTTAATCAAGAAAGTCGAGCGACAATTGTTTAAACAAATTTTATTGGAAAAAAGTAGTTAAACAAATACTTTTGGTATGGTAGTGCTAGATTTAGTGAAAATTCCTACTTTATGGTATAGGCTATACTAAAAGGGCGTTTTTTGCTAGAAAAAACCGAACGCGACAATTTTTTTTGTTTCGCCATTGGTTTACGACAAATTTACGACAATTGATGGCGTACCAATTTTTATTTTTTGACTTCATATACACCGTTTTTGAGGGGTGGTAATGCTAACTTGACTGTCAAGTTAGCATTACCAGGGGTTATTTTTTAAAAAATGAACGCGACAAATTTTTTTGTTTCGCCATTGGTTTACGACAAATTTACGACAATTAATGGCATACCCATTTTTATTTTTTTACTTCATATACACTGTTTTTGAGGGGTGGTAATGCTAACTTGACTGTCAAGTTAGCATTACCAGGGGTTATTTTTAAAAAAACGAACGCGACAAATATTTTTGTTTCGCCATTGGTTTACGACAAATTTACGACAATTAATGGCATACTCATTTTTATTTTTTTACTTCATATACACCGTTTTTGAGGGGTGGTAATGCTAACTTGACTGTCAAGTTAGCATTACCAGGGGTTATTTTTTAAAAAACAAGCGCGACAAATTTTTTTGTTTCACGACAAATTTACGACAAATTTACGACAATTAATCCAATAAGAATTTCTTTAAAATTTTGAAGTGGTAGTGCTAACTTGACACACATTAACAACTTTAGTGTTACTCACTGACGCTGTTGGTAGGTAGCTAGTCTATTATAGTTATCCTATGCACATTTAAAGCTCATGTAGGTAATATTACCTTGATTCTCAGTATAATAAATTGTCGAATGCATGATTCGTGTTGGAACTTTGAAGAGTACAAAAAACTAGCCAGTTGTTGCTGATTTTAAAAAACCAACCAAAAAGTGTTAGAATGCGCAGTATTTTTTGATATATTTGTTTGTTTTTTGCCTGATGATGAGCATAACCATGCTTGAAACGTCGCACGAAATCTAACAACAGCATTATTCTTTCCGACCTTTAGCCCACTAATCGATTCAAACATTTTTATGATTCAAGGAATAGTTAAATAAGTACTTACAAATGTATATTTAAATGGATATTAATTATGTAAATTAGGAGGGTAATAATGTAAATCTGTACAAGTACATACATGTATATAATGAAAGTAAATGGTGTATAGGTGGGAAAAAATTGTTTTTTTTTTAAACTTATTTAAACCATCACTTTAATCAGTTTTTCGAAAAAAAAGAAGAACGCCATTAGATGCCATGGATCAATAAAAATTTTATTAAAAAGTATTTCGAAAATTGTAGGACGAGTTTTGATGAAATCCTGTTTTTTATTTTTCGTTTTTTTTTTAAACAAAATTCTTTTGAAATTTTGTTATGCAATTTTTTAGAGACTATTAATGTTCATGTGAATATAAAATTTAAAATTATTCTTTTTGATTAGTTTTAAAATTATTGATTTTTCAAAAAATTATTTTAATTTAAAAAAAAAAGTTATTTAAAATGTTGATATGCAAAAATAATTAAGCTACTTAGATCTTCTCAGATAAAAACAGAAATCCAATGACAGAAATTCAATGTACCGTTGTTACCGAGAAAACCAAAAATTAAAAAAACCGTTATATGAAAGGTACCGTTAATAGACTTTTCCTGTAAACTTAGTTCATATGAAATGTAGCTATTACCAACAAAAAAATTCTCAAACATTTTTATCAAAATCGTTGGAGCGGTTTTAGAGAAAAATAAGATTTTCCTTCAACGTCATATGGCAGGTACCGTTATTCTTAGGCCTAAACATAAAATTGCAATTTCCCCTCTGAGGAATGCCAAAATAATCACACATACAAAATTTGAATGCAATCGCTTAATCCGTTTAGGCAATCGCAATGAATGCTTAAGCCGTTTAGGCTGTAGCTCGTTATACATACAGACGGACAGACTGACAGACAGACAGACAGACATTTTTTGTCGATCACTTTTTTAGGCTTCTCTATGATCGTAATGTCATGTTTGATTGTTAGAATTTTTTTTTTTACGAATGCATAACTTGCCTTATAGTACCTATAATCGCAAGTAAAAGACGGATTTTCTCTTCTTCTAGTCTCAAATTATAATTTTTTGTTTGATTTAGAAGTGTAAATACAAAGAAATGTTGCCCAATTTATCGCAAGACTTCTTTGGTGAATTCCTTAAATGTACATCAATTTTAACGGTGACCAATTGAATGTCTCAGTGCAAGTGTAGGGACGAGTACCGTTTGCATGTTTTCATTATGAAAGCGCGACAAGAATTATTTTCAGAGTGATGGAAAAAAAATGTTCAATTTTCGAAAACGATCGAAATATTTATGCACCTGTATAGGTTGAAAAACTATTCTTAATTTCTGGTGCAATTGTGAATAGTTTTTAACTCGATTTCGATAGAAATGCGAAATTGCTTTGCAAGTATGAACACATTGAGTGTGCTCATCATTAACAATTATTGAAGTGTGAATGTAAAAAATTGTAATTAAAGCTAAGAATTTGTATTTTACTGTTTCTTGTCTAAATTAAGACAAAAATAAAGTATTAAACTTATGCATAAACTTGGACACATTAATAGCCCTCTGATCGTACGGGGCTAGTGACTTAAAACTTAACTATTTCTGCGAATCTATTTTTGATCAGCGAAATCTTAGACCCTATTAAACGCTTGCTGTTTTTAAATTTGGTGACAGCAATACCCCTATTTATTCGACTTAATTCATACCTCGAAAACTTAGTAACTTAAAGCTAAGAATGAGAAGGATTGGGTGGATAATTTTGAAGAAAGAATTTGAGATTAGTATTAGTAAGTTTAAAGTCAAAACAATTTTCGTGTGAATTAAAACATCGCAGCAAACGTGTAAAGGGTTCATTAGATCCATATAAGGTAAGGTGAGTGGGGTGGCATAATTGTAAGAAGCGACGATTGCTCTCAAATCCTCTGAGTGTTCTATCTGTTGTTTGTTTGTTCTTTCTTTCTGTGTGTCTGTCTCTCTGTCGAATTGTAAGGTACTTTAGTATAGATTTATCTACGGAATAGTGTAATGCAATGTAATTTTTGTTGTAGTTAAATTTATAAATGTAGGTATAGGATATTTTATCAAATCTGAAGAGGCAGTACACTAACAAAAACAAACAAAGAGCGGGATTCGATCCTAGACCTTAAACGTTAACGTCTAAAACACTTAAAATACTCCACGAGCTACTACAGTGCAAATTATAAATATTTGCTTAATGATTTTGAATGACCAAGAACAACTTGAGTAGATAGCACACCAAGTTTTTCTCATTAAATTTTTGGCTGGAATTATAGCTATTTCACAATCACGATTTGCCAAGGTCGATCATCAGATTCCTTTGTTTTTTCTAGTGGTGCTGGTCTACTTTGTCATTTTAATTGAAAAATTTCTTATGCCTTTAGCGAGTATTGAACTTCGACCAAGCTGTCTCAGAAGCCAACGCACTACGCACCTAGCCATCGAGTCCACATGATCAGATCCAACCTAATGCATGATTTTCTGTTTATCAATTGCATTGGAACGACTAG
Organism: Philhelius pedissequus; assembly: GCA_910595825.1. Taxonomy (NCBI): domain Eukaryota; kingdom Metazoa; phylum Arthropoda; class Insecta; order Diptera; family Syrphidae; genus Philhelius; species Philhelius pedissequus. The sequence continues at coordinate 241,313,874 of OU343161.1, read as the reverse complement.
CGTGTTTATTAGCCAGACAAGTTTATTGTTTATTTTCCTTATTGCCAACAATTGATTGTCCATATAAGGAGGGAGATTTTCATATGATCATTTTTAATTTTATTATATTCAATTTTTGTATGATTACATAGGTACTTGCTTTTTAGCACTTTTTATATCATTTTAATGATTTTGATATTTTCTGCAGCTTTTATCTTATAATTGCAAAATACTCCAAAAACCAAATTTCGATTTTTTAGGTACCTATATAAATAGGTTATCTTTATTTTATAAATATGATTATTTAAAAAAGAGTGTGTTAAGAGGTGGCTAATTTAAAACAATTTTTTTCTTTCATGATTCTAAGTCAGTTAGAAGATATTTCAATTTCATGGAATCCGGTTACAATTTTTTTCTAGTCGTGTCGTGTCATGTTGTGTTGTTGGTTTGACATCCCCACTTTAAAACAGCTTTACTTCAAAACATTTGTTCAGACGAACCTACCTTCATACTAACCTATACATGCAATACTCATCATATCCAAAAATAAATCAAGACAATTTGTTTATTATATACAATTTACCTATATAATAAATTTATCATATTATAATGGAGGTCATCTAAAAAATTAATAAATAACTGCCTACAAAAGGTCATCGAAAATATCGGAAAAATAAACCACCAATCAGATACTTTTACGATTCAGCATCATCGTCTTTTATTAAAGAACACACTGCGAAGCAAGCTTAAACCAATTTAAATGCAGAGAAAGTTCGTTTTGACTTTATTCGTGATAGTGGAAACTCTATTTAAAAATATTTCAAGAAAACATTGCAACTAGGAAATATGTATAGTTAAAACAATAAAAGTAAAATATAGAATTAAAATGTTATATATGTATCTACTCACCATCGATCCATTTGCTTCAAGAATATCTCATTGAAAAGAAATCAAGAGAAGACCACAATTAAACAAAATGTTAAAAATCCGTTGTGTCAACTTGATATTTTGCCACTCAATAGCACCCTGTATAAAAATTTGTTTTTGTTTCTTCTTTTTCTTTTATATAAATCATCAACTACAACTTAAACAAAAAAAATGCACTTTTAATTCTCTCGATTTCTCAACACTTAACACACTCTTCTCAGAACTTTTTTAGCCGCTTTTATATTTGGCACCAAAGCCCTTGATTCGCAACAATCATCCAAAAATGGATGACTCAAGAGTTCATCGGCTGTAGCTCTCTTATCGACTTCTACCTGCAAACACCGATCGAGGAAATTTTGCAAGTTCGGTGTGAGTTTGTCCCAACTCTTAACATCAGGACGGCCATTCGCTGCAATTAAATACAAAGCCCGCAGAGGAGTTTCATAGAGATATGGTGGCTGGCCTTCGATCATTTCGATTGCCATAATTCCAATTGACCAAATATCTACTTTTTTGCCGTACTTCTTACGAGTGACCACCTCTGGGGCCATCCAATATGGTGTTCCAACCATAGTTTGCCTTTTTTCGTCGCCTTCGATGTTGGCACAGAAACCAAAGTCGGTTACTTTGACCGCACCATCCATGCCCAAGAGCACGTTGTCCGACTTGATATCCCGATGAATAATACCCTTCGAATGCAGGAAGCTTATGGCATACAATACTTCGCGACACACACACGCAATCTGACGTTCCTTCATAACAGTCTCGGTGACAACATCGGTCAGAGGGCCACCATCCATGTACTCCATGATCACCCACAACTGGTCCTCTGGCTCGAGCAGGTAAGCATCTAGGAAGTTCACCAGATTCCGATGGTTGAAGTCCTTCAAAACACGAATCTCAGTCAGAATCAGTTCCTTCGAGGACTGGTTCTTCATGTCGATCGTCTTCACAGCCACCTGTTGGTCAGACATGTTGTCTGCCGCAATGAACACCACTCCAGAGGCACCCTTACCCACCTCAAGGGTCGTTTTGTACCGGTCGCGTGGATTGTTCAAATTGCAAATTAGCCTAAGCTCGGCATAGATCTCGGCATCGCACTTCTGTTCACGCCTCTCCTTCGACCGGCGGAGGATGCTCTCGTCTACAGGTGCGTCATCTAGGTTTGCATTGGGCTCGGCAGCCTTGATGATGATCGTATCGGTGTTGATGTGTGAATTTGCTAAGCCAGACGAGATTAGTCGCAAGTCCTCGACGCCTTTCTGCAGTTTCTTATTGCTGTGTGTGATTCTGGGCTTTGGCTTTATTTCTGGTTTAAGCGTTGGCAGTGTCATGCTCTTTTTCGCTGGAAGAGGTGGCGGGGAGGACGGTGGAGACAAAGGCATGCACTTTACCGGCGATTTGGTGGGAGATCTCTTCGTCGCCGACATTGTCTTAAGCTGTTCATTGAGAATTGAGGCATTGCTGCTGGTGTTGCTGCTGCCACTCTCCTCACTGCTGGTCTCAAAAGATTCCAGCGAATCGCCCAAACTGTCCTGTGACTTGTGGGCATTCTTAAAATTGACATAGTTCTCGATTTCCTTCGATTCTTCGTGGATAGCTTGTTCAGTGATGAAAGGCTTAAATACATCTGCCTGCTCCTTCTTCTTTATCGAGTAATTGTAGAACTTGACAGCCTGATAGGCCGCTTCGGGATCTTTCTTTTGTTCATCTTGTGTGATTTGGTCGTTCATCAGACGTAGCCATGGCGTCGGCAAGCCCTCCAAATCACCAGTCAATTTATTCAGCGACACATGAACGTGACGTTGGAAGTCGGTTGGAGCTCCAATTTGTGATATTTGCTCCTTGTTCGGTTTTAGCCAGCGTTTGATGGAATGCATTTTTAATTATGGTTTCGCTGTTCCTGGGACACAAAGTGCGCGAGTCACTAAGAAGGAATTTGTTGTTTTCTAGCAAATAAAAACTCAATTAAGCCAGTGAATCATCGCACGCAAATTTTCTCTCAACAGCTCTGAGACCTTTTGAGAAAAAATGTCAAGACTAATGTTATGTTGTTTTCTCTTTTGTTCTCGTTTGCGAGGATCTTTTTACACTGTCTCTCAAGAATTATATTTTTTTTAAATTGCACGGATTTTTTTTTGAAATTTGTTTTACTAATTTCGGAATAGAATAATTCAATTTTTATATTATTTTTTTTTCAATTTTCCCTTAAAATGTATTATTAACTTTCACTTTCAGCACAAAAACTAGTATTTTTCTTTTTCCCGTTGTTGTTTTTTTTCTTTAATTTTTGCTCACAAAGAGCAGGAATGAAGGAAAACAAGGAAGGAGACAGAGAAGATATTCCAGTTGTTTTTTTTTTTTTGTTATAATAGGAGTGGCACTTAATATCGAGTTGTTAACAAAAGAATTTTGAGTAATTTATTTGCTTTCAGATAATAGAAATGCAGTATAATATAAATTATGTGAATTTTTTGTATTAAAATAAAATTTTTCATTAACACGACACGGATTGAAAATAAAAAATCTAAACGCGCGACGAGACAACGTCCACGGGTAACTTCCTCAAAGCGATTAATTTTAATAAATTTCTGAAAGACCAAATAAATTATTTGACGACGACTACTACAGTGGACGACAAGTGAATGAGAAGTGCAGCAGGATATGCGATTTGGAAATTATCTATCTAGCTTTGTCTATTTGAGGACTTTCGTTGGATATTTGACAAAAGAAAAATGAAAATAAAAATGGCTGCTTTACATGATTGGTCGTTATGAACATATGTTGGTAATGTAGTGTGGGAGTGTGTTCGGCAATACACTTTCTACAAATATATTTGTTGTCCGCCATTACACGCCAATTCTATGATTTTCAATTTTTGTTTTGTTTGAATTCTTTCGATCACAAAAATTCTTTTATTTTAATTAATTTAGTAAAATTCATTCGAACCACAACGAAAATAATAATATAGAAATCTGCATTTTTTCTACCTATCTCCGCAGCCACATACGTCATATGTACGTCAACGAGCTTAAAAAAATCTCACGGCAAGAGTCAAGACCACTCATCTATATAAAACACTGGATAGCAAAAAAGACTGCTATAACTTTATAACACTTCGATTTACTTTTAGAGGTCATATTGAGCGGTTTTATTTATTTGTATAAAACAATAAAATACAAAATATTCCTTTTTTGGTTTGGTTGGTTGGTATGGGTCTGTGTTATTTTTCAACACGTATTACAAGAACAGTGCGAGATCCAGGACTCCATCGGGATTTATATCTGGATTTGCAAATATTAGTATTAAGTTTGGCGAACAGAGGGTATATTTAAGTACCAATTTTTCATAACCCAATTTGTTTTATTTTCACGGGGTAAGCCATATGGGTTATTACCGATAATAAAACACGGCTAATGTCAACTTAATTTTTTTTACTCGGATAGATGTAAAGGATGGTACCAGCGGCTTCAAAAAAACTGAGAATAAACTGAGTGTTTTATAAAGATCAGTGGTCAAGATACTTTCCATGTAGTTGAATTTTGGACATGTTACATTTATCTGGTCACGTTCTTTTTTAACAGTTATATGATCCCTTTCACATAGGGCAACTGAGTTGCCAGAAACTTTGAGTTTGTTAGGGAGAAGGGCAAGAAGTTAGGGGAATGAACAAAATCGGCCGGGTCAACGATTTGAAGAGATTTTTGTTGACGTTTCCTTTTAAATTACTATTGAGTTTCATTCAAGAAAAGATATTGGCTCTTTTTTTTCAAAAGATTGGATCTTTTTAAGTTTTCAGAGTTTCATTCCAACAAAAAGGGCAAATCTAGATCAAATTTAAACACGAAAGATCGGATCGATGGGTTGGCAGATTTGTTCTGAATACACACATACATGTAAAAAGTCTTTTCTGTTATGGGTCAAATTGAAAATACTTTGTTATTAATTTGTTGTGAACTTGTGAACTAGTGCTAAAAAATTTTTAAAAAAATTAACAAATAATGGACGAATATGTTAATAATTTATATTTTATACTTTTAGTGTAGTTTTTGATTGTTTCATCGTCGTCTTCCCCGTCATCTGATGATGAAGATATGTTGTTTTTTTAAGGATGTGTGTTTCAGTCATTCACCAATCCTACAATTAAAAATAAGTAAGAAATAAAGTTTCATTGAAAACATCAAATCTCGATTTTAAGAGGAGATCTTTGAAATTTGAATAAAAGCCGCTATACGTGCATGTGCGCTAAATTGACTTACTATAGGCGTTTTTGTTTTTTTCGTTGAGAGCAGAGCACTAGAGTTATTCGCACACATAGATTATGCTCTGAACTTGTTCGAAACCGAGCATACACTCTAATCACTGATTTGTTGTAACACACTTTGAACCACACAAACGAGAATAAATTTTCATTTTAATCATAAAAAGCAATATATAACACAAAACTACCCAGATACAGAAAATCAACAAATGACCAACTTATTTTTTTTATATATTTTATTAATATTGATATCGCTGTAAAAATAGATTTCTCTTATGTATAATACAGGTAACAGTTATGTATGTAAGTTAGTTTATTTATTAAAATTAATAATTCTCTGCAAAGTGAATACAAAAATATTTTATTACAGCATTTTAATTCTATATGATTATTTTTTCTTCACATTTTATTTTTCAACGCACATGTCATTTCATGTGCTCAGCAATTTACTCATAAAGCTCAGACGATTATGTTCCAGAACAGCGGACCCGCTTTTCACATGTTCAGAACAAAAAAAATACACAATCGGAGCTCTAAACGCTCTGACTGAAAAAGAAACAAACACATTTTTTGACAACTCAGACTAATGCTTTGAATTAAAAAAGAAAACGGCTTTATATGGCTAATGGAGTAGGGCTATGTGAAAGAGATGAGATCAACTTGATTGAACTTTTTCCATAATTGTGCAAGCGCCTGTTATACAAGTATTTAAACTTCTTTAATTCAGTATCGGTTCCAGGTTTTAAACAAAACATTTTGGTGAAACGCGGTTCGAAGCATATAATTATGTCGAAATTCAACAACCAATTCAAATCGATTTCTCCATATTTTTTTCTTTGTTAAGAATTTAAAAAAAAATAAAAAATCAATTCTTTTGTGCATGAGAGAAAATGAAAATTTTCAATTTGACGTAAGAGAAAGTTCAGATTGTGTGCATGGAAGGGCAATGAAATCTTACTGAAAACGAAAGATCTGTTTTGATAGCATAAAATGGATTTTGTTTAGAAATAATTCAATTATGTTCAGAAGAAATCAGATGTTTGGTTGTAAGGAATTCGGCAATAGTTTTCAGTAGTCAATCCACAAATATGGTGGTGTTAAATAACCTGAAACCAAGGCTGAACCAGAATTTAAATATTGCTACAACTGGCCCTAAGTCAACTGCCTATATCCAAAAACCATATTTTTCTTGTTTCTTTCTTATTTCGATCTCTCTCACAATTAGAGCCTACTTTTATTAAAATTAGCACGTTTAATAAATGCCACTTCACACGTACAAGTCGAATTAATATTTAAAGATTGTAACTTATATAAAAAAAACTTATGATTGTTAATAAATAATATATGTATATATTTACGTAAGGTATTTTCTGAAAACTCCCTATTTTTAGGTTCCAAATTTGCGACCAATAAAATACTATTCGCTTCCTCACATTATGGATTTGGTTTCAAATTTCAGGGAAAAAAACATGACTATAGACTTCTTATTAGTTGAAGACAAACTAAAATAATTGTTCCACAAAAGAACATGTGTGGTTAGTCCATTCGTCATGTGAAGCATTAATTAGGCAATAAATAAGTGAACATCTAAAAATAGAATCTTCTTCGGTTAGGTTTCATAGGCGCCTGTTGATGGGTGACTCTGTAGGGTAGTTGTCACTCCCACAAGTATTCTGAAAACTATAATTCAATTTTAAACACAACAGCTAGAGAAATAAGACCTTCGAAATAATAGAGTTCCATATTATTTTTTTTTTGTTTAAAATCAGATTGTTCACCTTATCATCAGTTTTCCAAATAGGTCCGTATTGAGACCATTTCTGTGATATGAGCATTATGGTTGACTTAGCCAATTAGAAGATAGTAACTGGCTGAACAGAATGGACGCGCGGTCGATTTCGCGGCACTTTAAAAAACGCTTTGTCAAAGTTAAAATGCATAAAAACTCGTTTGAGTAAATACAATGGAGCCGCGGATGCGCGTCGTGACGCTAGACATTGGTTATCTTTTAAATTTTTCTGTTTTTCCGCGCATCGTTTGACAGATAACGAAAAAAAAAACAAAACTTCTATTGTTTGTTGTTGCATCCACACAATTGTTGATCTTCGTCAGCGCCCTCCTCAGGGGGAGCCAAAGATGTTTTTATTTTTAAAATGCAAAAATACACATTAAAAAAAAAGTTTAAAGAAATAAATACAAAATAAATTAAAAACAACAATTTCCCATCCGCTATTTTGATATCAACGCGCGTCCCATTGTGTTCAATTTTTTTTGGGAGCCTTGCTTCTCGCGACGGCGGCTGATATGCACGAACGACCGCGGGTCCATTCTTGTCAGTCAGTAAAGTACTTTTGTTTGGTTATGTTTGACATACTAAAATCATTGCACTTCGAATAGTTTATATATTTTAGGCTAAAGTATTTTAATAATTCGTAGTATCGTAAATGTTATGGACTTCCCTCCCCAAAAATTTTTTTACGGACGCCCATGTGAATATTGTTGACCTTTAACCTTCATCACAAAGGGCAAAGTCTTGAAGTCAAGTAATTTTGTAGCTGTTTATGCAGTGATCATCAAGTCGAAAGATACATTATTCCAAATATGTTTCTTTGTCACCACGCGACAAGCAATTCATTAAAAAGTCCGCAAAGTGGTTAAGGGGGTAAATCTGGCGCTTATTTTTTTTTCGATTTGAAAGCCAATTATATTTGGATGATTAAGTTTTATGGATAACAGTCGGTGTCGGGTTATTATATATATGAATAAAGATATGACAAAGAAAAAATATTTTGACTGCTTGACTTCTTAAATATACTTGGAAGATAGAAGATTGATATTATGAGCCTTAAAATTTCTTAATGTTATTTTTATTTTCCTATTTATTTTCAAAAACAATACAAATGAGTTAAACCGTCCAATATTTTTTTAAGATTAATATGTTTTTTTGACAGTTTTTAATATTATAATTTTAAATAACATCAACTAGTAAATTTGTGTTCAATGGATGCAGTTGACCACATATTATGTAGTCCCTTCTATCTGTGACCATATGTGTAAGGTGCATTTATACGTGGATATGTCAAAATAGTGAATAGAAATCCAATCTAGGTGCATCAAAATTATTTGGAATTCCTTTAAAAAAAATTGATTTTTTTCTCTGTCAAAAGAAATCTTGCATAGATACAAACATTTGAAATTGCTCACATTATTTTTTGTGCCTTTGTTCTTTATAATAATAATAAAGCCGTATGTTTAAGCTAAGATTATATGCAGCGCAGAAAAATTGAAGAAAACGATTATTATCATTTTTATATTTATTCTGTAAGAAAAAAAGTATAAGCATCTGATTTCATTTAAACTGAAATGCATTCCAAAGCACATGCTAACCAACCTTTCTGGTGTCGAATTCCAAACAACCTAACAATCGATTTTTTTCTGAACATAATCGAATCATTTCTAAACAAAATCGATGTTATGCTGTCAAAACAGATCTTGCGTGTTTAACCAATTTCATAGAATTTACAAGCACACTATCTTTGCAAATTCTTTACAACAAGGAAAAAAATTGATCTGAAATCGATTTTAAATGGTTCTTTGGAATTCGATATGAAACAATTTTTTTGCACTCAAATAAAGCTTCATCTAAACATCATCATTAGCACGGCTGATAAATTGCAGCTGTCAAACAGCACTCAACTTATCAAAAAAAGAAACATTTTTTTCAGATTCTTCCAACAAAGAAAAATAATTGGAAGAAATGAAGAAGAATGCCAACATATGGCATAAAAGCGGAATCACAGGATTCAGTAGCAGACGCTTTTGTGCACATTTTATAAATCTGTAGAAAACGTATAATGGACAAGCAGCCTGCTTAAAACAGATTCTGTTTTGAACTTTGTTCTGAAACTTTAGCGATCAAGTAAAGAGAAACATAAACATTCAGTTATAATGTTGAGGGTGTTTTTTTGAAAACATATGGACAATCCAAACGGTATGTCCCCTTTTCATTTACCACAATAACATAATCATCTTTTAAAATTGAAATTCAGTTTCATTTTCAAAGTGAACGGACAAAGACATAACATTTTCATAGTATACTAAATAAAATACTTTAATAAAGAAACCATGTCGAAAACAATTTGGTTTCTTATTTTATTATTTTTAATCGGTAAAGTATATCCTTTGAATGTACCTGAAACAACAGAGGGAGAGTCTTCAGTGGAGGCAGAAACTACATTTTCTTCACACTACCTTAGTAGTTTGGATCATAAAATCGACACTATGGTAAAGTCATTAGCTGCGGTTGATACATCTATCAAACAGCTTCAGGAAAAGGCACACACCTGGGCAATATTTCACCATCACATCGACTCATGGAATGATCAAATGAAAACAATCGAACATAAAATCGATTTGATTAAGCGTACACAAGATGAGAATCAAGTGGTAAATCAAAAACTGACATCTCAAGAATTCACCTTAAATCATATTCTATCGAAATTAGTTTACTTGAGTGACGGTTGTAATCGTGGTGAAAATGAAAAAAATGAAAATGCGAAGGTTCGAAAAATTGAAAATAGTTTTGGTGAAATTAAAAAACTTATCAATGGCGATCGCAAGATGCGCAATGAAATCGGAACACGACTCAGTAATATATTACGTCATGTCCAAAATATTGAAAGGGATACATGCAAAGGCCTTAAATCGAATCTCAATAATAATGAAACAAAAATGGCTAAATTGATACAACCGATCATGACTTGTAATGGGACAAAATCAATTGGTAAAAATGACCTGAAAGATATTGAAAAGAAACTTGGCCATATTATCGAAATTATCCCGCATAATGAGTTGAAAGAAATATTTGAAAACAATCTGAAAAACTCAAGAAAATGGGAAGAGACTGCAGAGTATTTGGAGAAAATCGATGAACGTACCATTCTGTTGTTTGACAGAAACGCGGAAAATAGCATGAATCTGTCAAATTTGTGTCAATCGATGTCAAGTGAAATAACTACGTTTACCGGAAGTTCAGATTTGTTATTGAAGAAAATCGAAAAACTGGTCATAGATGTGCAGAAAAGGGTTGATAAACTCGCAGAAAAAAATGAAAATGGAGGTAGTTCTGCGGAAAAAGAAGACAATATAGAACATGAAAATGACGGTAATGGAAGTGAAGAAAAATTTGAGATAGATGGCGAAAGGCATGGAACAACTAATTCCACAGATGTTGAGCAAATTGATGACAGCAAAGAGAAAGACAGAGAAAATGAAGAGCCCCAGGAAGAGATCAGTATTATTAAGACATATTCCATCAATTTAAAAAGAAAATTAAAATTCAATCTATTCTTCAATTTCAGATTTCGTGCAACCATCGAAAATTGGCTGCCATGAGCTCACTAAACGCGTAGATGGCATTTACAAATTCTCAACACCGGAACTTAACGAAGCTGGACGTGATATGAACGAACAATATTGTGTATTCACCACACCGGGACCTGCTTGGACTGTCATTCAAAATCGTGGACCATATATAATTCAGGAGAATTTTAATCGTTCTTGGAATGAGTATCGTGATGGATTTGGTAATTTGGAGAAAGATTTCTGGCTGGGCAATGAGTTCATTCATCAATTAACTTATATTGAAAACTATGAATTACGAATTGAATTGGAAGATTTTGAAGATATTAAGGCATGGGTTGAGTATTCGACTTTCCGGATTGATTCAGAGAAATACAACTACAATTTAATTATCGATGGTTATCGGGGTGCCGTTGCTGATGGATTGAGTTATCACAATCAGCAAGATTTTAGTACATACGATCGCAGAAATGATAAGAGTATCGACGCATGCTGTGCTTGTGCAACTGGGTATGCCAGTGGGTGGTGGTTCAATAAGTAAGTATTGTTTAAATTTGCTTAAAATTTTATATTTTAATTAGTTCTCCTTTGTTAAATAGTTGTGCGGAAGCGAATTTAAATGGGATATTTCATGAAACACCACTGGGACATAATTACGTTGGAATCGTTTGGGAGCAATGGCATGGTGATTACTCACTTAGAAGTACAAAAATGATGTTGCGTCCAAAAGTGTGGTCTAAGGAAGGAGAAGTTGAAACGTATAATAATAAGTCATCAGAAGATCCATAATATGTGGCAGTAAAATTTTGTTGTTGGAAATAACTTCAATCACAAAAATTTTAAGTCACAGTTAGGGCACCATAACCTTAAAAAAATACCATGTAATTATCTTTGCAATAAGCATATGTATGTTATAGAGATATATTTTTTTAATTATACTTATCTTCGTATATAAAATGAGGCATTTTACTTTTTCTTAAAGAAATAAAAAAATATGTACATACTAGATTTTGTCATGGCTATAGCGCAGTGAGGCTTTGGAAAACATTAGATAAAAGCTTGAAAAATCAGTATTTGTTACATGATTTCACATAAGTTTAATTTTATTTAATTTAAGCCATCTGAAAAGAAAATAGTGTTCAGTGACCCCTGCAAAATATTTTAAACATTACGGCCAATGTGCCAATTTTTGCTTAAGAAATGTAGTGAGGACTATCAATATCCCAGAAAACCAGTTGATGGAGATTTTGTTGACGTTTTCCTTTAATTGCCTTGTAGCTTTCACGCGAAGAAACTAGCACCAAGCAACTGAGGAGGAAACTGGGAAGATTTTGTTGGGCTAATTGGAATGCAAAGCAAAACATCAAAAAATCTCTTCAAATCGTTGACCGGGGAGATTTTTTTCATTCCCCTTACTTCTTGCCCTTCAAGCGGAGAAACTCCCAGTTGCCAGCAACTCAGTTTCCTTGTGTGAAAGGGGACATACAAACGATAATAGCTCTGTTGCCGTACTTTGTACACAAAAATACACACTAATTTTTCCGAGAGTGGGGCGGTAAAACTCTCAGAGAGAGGCAAGCTTTCACATTAAACAAATAATTTAGCTAGTTTTGAAAAGCCAAAACAGAAGTGAATTTTTGAAAATGCTTTATAAAGTCTTTTATGAAAAAGATTTTTAAAATAGGCAATTTTGTATCGGTTATTTTATTTTATTGCATGATAAATTCGATTATTTCCAACTTTTGTAATGACACCCTCTTCCATAACTGGCAAATAATGTATTGCTTGTAGTTTTTTTTGTCGTTTATGTAACAACCTTCATAATTTTGTCGGATAAAATTTACAGCATGGGAAAATATGTTTGCTCTCTGCGAAAAAGTGAGAAATTCGTAGATTTTAGCAGTTTTATGAAGTACGGGGTCCCCCTAATTTGCATTTAATGGTAATGCGGTTGGCAATAAGGCAGACAAATGTTATATACCGAATTCGATTAAGCTCTTATCTACGCCTGGATGTAAAGAAAAACTAGAGCGTGGGAGATATACACATACACCACAATATTAATATTCGTGAGAGTGGCCAGGTTCAAAAGACTCTAGAGACTACATATAATATAATAATAATAATTTTAACTATATGCCTGTAAGACCTAAGGTCTTTTAAATGCAACCTGAATTGCACGGCACTAGTTAGAAGGAATAGAAAGATAGAAAAGGATTTTCTTATGTATAGTCACCTGCATGCATTGAATGCAAATTTGACTAAAAAACTAGTTAAGTTTTCACATGTCAAACTTGGAACTTCACTTGAAAAATGTATACCCACGCTAGGCGTGCACATGCAATTTTTCCGAAACGAAATAGTTTAATCACGATGAATTGAACGATGATCGCGCACATAGCAACTTAAAAATCAATCAACGAGATAAACCAACACACAGACAATATTTTGTGCCAAAACACAAACTTTTAAGTTGCTCGAATCGCAGACTGAATTGTTTTTGCATGTGCGCGCGCACTCTCATATAAGTCCATATTCACCTTAGCAACCAATCTGTTGCAAAACTGAAAGTTGCATGTGCGCGCCTAGTCTTATAGTACATCTTGCAAAAAAATTAACTCCAACATTTTTTGTGATACAAAATGACTTTTCTTATTAAAAATACAAATTTCTTACCATCCTTCGCAATCCTCGATTTTATAACAAAAATCCATAGTAGTTTGAGGAAAATATAAGGTTTTGTACGTTGAGCTCTATGCAGTCACGCTAGAGCGTTTTTTTAACCTGAGCTCATGCTGGGGACAAATTCTGTGTTTGTTGAGACTAAGGGCCAAATTCCGCAATCGAGTTTCCTCTGTGTAGACAAAAAATCGGGTACACATAATTTGGGACTCCGCAAGAGCCAGATTCAAATTGTTGACCCCTACCGCCCAATTCCGTGAATGATTTTCAGTGAAAAAACTTATTAATGTTAAGAATATGGGTGATAATAAATTTGCCCATAAATTTACAAAACCAATTAAAATTTCTCCTTTGGATGTTGATATCTGTAAAACCAAAAGGCACAACGAGATGAGGCGTATATAGTGCTAAATATATTCTGTCCTATCGAGGTAACCGATTGTCGGAAAAATGTTTCGCACAGCTCTCGGAAGATTACCTCGAAGCAAATATTATCCGATTCGGACGATTTCGGAGAATTCTCCACTCCGACGGTTACATCACTAGGGCCAATTAACGAGGTCTTTCAATTGGTGAATAAATTGTTGTGAGAATCATGATAATTTTGTTCATGCTTTTTTTTTGTAAGTTACAGAAAATTAACAAAACGAATTAAAATTACTATAAATTCAAAAGAAAGATTTCGTTAATACTAAAAAGCTTCTACAATGTCTGGTTCTCTAAATATTTGCATCAAAAGTTATATGCGGTTTTTTATGCATTATGTTTTAACTAAAATTAAAAAAAATATATGTTTTTTTTGCTGAACTTTGCCGTTTACCTTTAATTTCCAATAAACACCTCCTTTAATTATTGACACAAACCTTGTAAAATGTTCCTTATTAATTTCCACAGATGTCACCACAAAACTAAAATACCTAATACAAATTTTCTTCGAGACAACTCTTGAATCTCTCAAAGCATTCACAACCGTGTAGACCCGTATAGTATCGTTTTGTATCCCTATCTTTCTATGGGAAATCCAAAGAGCCACCCCAATAAACAAAATAGTTGTTCTCCAAAAAAATCCCTTTCCTAATCACTATTACCACCGATTAGCAGGTAATTTGAAAAATACAATTTTAATTTATAATATTGTTAACACATTTTTGGAAGAGAGATATACATTTTGCAATAATTTATATTCGTTCACCTAGACCTACTGCTACTGCTGTCAACTCACCGTAGAAGGATTCAGATAGAAAATTTCATTGAATTCTTTATTTAGCTCTAAAGTTATTTTGATTTGTTAATTTGATTATATGTAGATATTTTGGCAAGAATGTAACTATTGCCATAACTATACTATTATTCTAGAATAGAATATCGTCTTGCTTCCAACACAGAATTGATGCAAGTTCATTTTATTGCACATAATTATGAGCGTTTAACGTAGGTCTTACATACCCTACCCTTTATATTCAAATTGCCTTGGAGATCTGGATGGATCTTTTGGTTCATTTTGAATCGAAATCATAATCATTTTTCTACAATTCGGAAACTATTATGTTGAAAAACTTCCTTCGAGTTTTGTAAAAAAAATTCTGAATAGAAAATGCAACATCTCGGCCCGATTCACGTTGAGTGTCAGTTGCTTTTCTGTTCTTTATCTTATATTTTGACAGAAGTATCAAATTAAGAAGGAAAGTGTTGGAGACGTACAATAGATTGGTTCTGTTTTGCAAATCTTGAATTATATTCCATAATTAGATTAATTTTGGAATAAAGAAAATTAAAAAAATAAAATATCCACTAGAAAAATAGAAATCATTATCAATAAAAATTGTATCGTCGGGACAGTGCCCGAGAAACCAATTTTCCTTTGGAGGTTTTTGATGATGAATTGTTGATGGATGTATATACATAGGTATGTAGTTTGATGCTACAAATTATTATTGTTTCTTTTTATTTACTTTATAATATTGTTTTCTTTGTTAAATTGTTTAATGAGTTTGAGAAATATTTTTCTGAGTCCAACATAAAACTTGTGGAGATTTTCCAACTTTTTTCGTCCAACATTTAATTCTTTGCTCAAATGGGCTTGTTTTCTATGAATTTGTATAGACTTTCCTATCCAATCATCTACATACATTGTTTGGGTGTTAAGAAATGGGCATCTTCAATTTAATATCATTTACTCAAATACATATGAATATACATGCTTACATATTTGTTGTGTCTATAAATATAAAATTTCCTTTTCAGATCAATAAAAAAATGCAAAGAATTCTTGACAAGATTATTATTGAAGTGTCAATCGGCTGGTGTAGTCCATACAAAATGGTATATAACTTAGGTTGTCGTATCTGGGCAAAGGAATTCAATATCCTTTAACGCAGAAATGGAGACAACAATTTCCTTGTGAGTATAATTTCATTTTCTCATTTTTGTTTGCACTTTATGTTGTTTTCTTTCAACTTAAATATTTAGTAATTTTGTACAATTAGCGTTCTCGTTAAGTGAATTTGTAATATTGAAAAGATTAGATGCTTATTTTTGTACTTAAGAATTCACTCCATTTATATTGTGTATATATGCTGATGCAAGAAAACACTATAGGACAAGTTGATGAGAAACATTACAAATTTTATACCTATCATATACTTTAGATGAATTATCTTAAAACTTAAACTTAAAATTATCTTTAAATATGAAACGAGAAAAGTCTCAAGATTCGAAATCAAGTTTGCAAAGTTGATACATACATATGTGAATTAGTTTCTTAGAAAATTATGTAGTATTTATTTCATTTTTCTATTCTTCGAGGAAAGTCGCTCTTTGTTTAAGGCATTGGCCCACACCTAATATCGTTTTCTTTTCAACGTTAGTATTATTCATTTTGCACTCCATCTTCATTCGTTACCTACCCCTTTACCACAAAAATTAGAACTGACTATTTTGACCAATGGTCTTGGAGTCTTTTTCTCTTCTCGATTTCTACAAAGAAGACTTTTTGTCAGATGATAAATACTTCAACAAACCGTTTTCTATAAAAATCCATAATATTCAATAGAAGACGAAATGATGATAAAAATAGTCTTTGAATGTAATGGAATTCATAGTTTTCATTTCTTCAATGATTATGAATGGTATCTCTAGTGCTGGACTATTAACTTAAGAGGTGTGGGTTCCGAGTCCCTAGGCTGTTTTTTTTTATTTCTTTAGTTTCATCTTAATGACACCCATGACATATAATGGGATACCTTAGGGCCTATTAGCAAGTTTCATTTAAGAAAAGATTTGCTCTTTCTGTCAAAAGATTTGATCTCTTTGAATTTTAAGAGTTTCATTGCAACAAAAAGAGCAAATCTAGATCAAATCTCAACACGAAAGATTTGACTTCTAATGGGTTGGCAGTTATTCACCATTACTACAATTAAATCTGGAAAAAAGTTTAATTGAAACGATCAAATCTCGATTTTAAGAGGCGATCTTTGAAATTTGACTCGCTATAATTTTCAATCCATTCTCTCAACATTTTTTCTTCCCTCTAAATATAGTACAGTTTAATTCAAATTGCAATCAAAAGCACATTAGACATTACGGGCATATAATGTAGATAATTGAATGCAAGATTTTTACCTTTATTTATAATAAAATAAAGGGTAACCACTTCTAAAATAAAATATAATTTAGATAAAATAATGCTTCCTCTTCTTAAAATTATGAGAAGGTACCTAGTTGGGATTTTTCCTAAAAGAATCAAGTTCTTATTTGACTTTTTCCGGGAAACGTGAACGTTCCTATTGGCTTGACTATTCGAAAATGAAAAATGAAATACACCTATTTATGCACTTTGATTATTGAAAATTAAATTTTATTTGGAGGCGTTTAAAACGCAAAATCGATAGTTATTTTTTGATTTTGACCAAAAATGGATAGAAACAAGAAAAATTAGGTGAAATTATAACCATTTTCTGACTGGAAATAATAATTAATTGCCAGTTGTATATTTAATCCGAGGTTCAAGATTCAATTCCATAGATATTGGCAGATTAACTGAAGATCAATGATGATTAAAGTATGTGTTCAGAACTAACTACATATCTAAACCCCACTTAATCAGCTGGTACTGTTGTGTTTAAATCTTCAACCAAGGCTAATACTACGTTTCCACTGACCACTAAACCGAGATTTAAGTAGATTTAGCTAAATCTTCTACAAATCTTGAGGATTTACCATACAAATTTTAATCTTCTCAGATGAAGATAAATCTCATTTAAGTCTTCAATCGAACTACCCTATTTCCATATCGAAATGAACACATTCTTCGGGAAAGTGAATTTTTCTCTTCGGTTAACGCAGATGAAGCCGTCTGTCTCACTTCTACATCATAAGAGGAAATGAAACGATATATGCATTTTGCATAGTGCTGTCAAAATTAATCTACTTTTGGAGCGGTGGAAACACTTTGAGATTAGTAAATCTAGATTAAAGTTCGGTGGAAACGTAGTATAACTCTAATGTCGTTTTTATTTGGCAATCCGGAAGCCTTCTTGACTCTTCTGAAAGTGTTCACTTGGGAAAAGATGACTGTTCTAATTCTGAAAAGAAGAGAATTTTGATTCTGGATTTGAAATCAGAATCGTAACCAGAAGTACTCACACATTCATACACTGAACGTCAAACTTGACTGTTGTCATTTTTTTGTATCATAATTGTGCAACAAACATTTATTATTGAATTTGAATATTTCCACGTACACAATTATTTTCACACATACAATCTCATTAAAATTCAGAATCGTCAGAATCACACAAAAGTGTTCAGTTGGGATCCTGGATCGGATAGATATTCCAGATTGCCAAATACAAATGCCATAAGTTAATTTGGCTTAGTTTTGTTTTTCATGTGCCCAATATCTGTATTCCACTTTTTGTGAATTCACACAAAATAGAAATGGATGAATCCACAGTTTTGACAGTTCGATGACATTTTCAAGTTTTTGAAATCGATAGAAAGGATTTTCATTTCATGTGAATTTGAAAAATCATTTCAATTGGATTTCGATCGAAAAGCAGAACATGGGTGAACGAAGGTAACGAAATTAAGAATTACAAAATTTTAATCTTAATCCTGATCAACTAACAAAAATGATAATTTTCGGATAAAAATATCCCTTGATTTTTAAACTTCTAAAAATAAAAAAATTCAATAATTAATTTTGTTAGCTATAACTTGTCCCTACAGTTGAAAACCTTTTAAACAAAAAAATTGTTTGTAACGTAGAAACTGAAAGAAAAAACAAAAATAAGAATTTAACCGCGAAAGTTAAGGCATACATTTAACGAGCTGTCAACACAGAAATATTAAACTTTATAAGAAAACAACTTTGCAACTTTTTAAATCTGTAATATATATTTACACTATATAAAACCATGCTATAATATTACAAATAAACTAATCATTTGAATTTCTTTTATTGCAGGTAAATCTCTAAATTTTAATTAAAAAAAAATGTAGAAATGTCTGCGCGCCGCGTAAATACGAGACAAAAAAGTTGCAAAATCGTCGGTAAGAAAATTATAGAACCGTGTCGGTAATAGATTTGCAACATTTAAATAAAAAAAACAAACAAACCTTATTCGAAAATCGAAACTTCGAATGATTAACGCCTCAATTAAGTGCGCGTGGTGTACTTATGCTCTTGAATTTATTCAAAATTAACAAGGATAATAATTAAATTCTCATATTACACTGCAATAATATTTGAGTTTTGCAATTTTAAAAGTGTTGTGCTACTTCAAAAGTGACAAATTGTAAAGGCAAACGTGGAAGTATGCTGCATCAAAACGATACTCGATTCGGTAATCAACTTCGTCTCAACCCCTAAACAATAAAAAAGAAAAAAAACCTACCTTATCCCCGCATAGTATAACCGAGTGAAATGGCTATATAAAAGCTAATAAGAGTAAACAGTATAATCCGAAACGAAAAAAAAAAATCAACCTCTAGCAGCCATGTTCCCTTCTTGTTCTATGTACAGTGGCCACTACGAAAAAATCCTATCTTGTCGGCCGCCATTGTTTTGTGCGTGAATATCGAAAAACGGAGCATTTTTGTCGATTCTCTGTTAGAGTCAATTTTCAAATTTTCATCCATTTCGAAAGCATTTGTCGACTATAATCACAATAAATTCTTAATAATTGTGTGTCTAGAGACGAGAAGTGAAATACTTGACCCCAAAACAGCTAAATAAATTCCAATTATTTTTCAAAAAAGACCAAAAATTGTAACGAAAACAAGAGCAACACTACTAACTAGCAAACCAGTGTCTAGCGAATAAGAATTACAAAAATAGCATTTCCGTTTTAGCTAAGTGAAATTATATAAAATAAAAACAAAAACCAAAGCCAAAAAGGAATCCCATGGAGTTTCCCATCACTGAAGATGGATAATTGTGAAATAAAATTCTTTAAAAAAAAAGATATTTTTTTTTCTTGCGCGATATGTGAAGTATAATGAATTTTTTTATTGGAAAATTGTGTGAAAAGAAAAAATAACCCGAGAAAAAATTTATGAGCAAAAAGTAATAGAAGAAAAAGAAGTGTGAAAGAAGCAGCAAGATTGAAAAATAAAAAAAAAAAGAAGAAAAGAGTAGTGCGAGTGCAGCAAAAGTAGCAAGCAGCAACGACCAACGAGTGGAGTAAATTTATCTTATTGCGATTTGATTAAAACATTTGATAAATTAAAAAAAACCCTTTTAAATTGGATTACTATTTTGGATAATTAAACACATTTTCAAGTAAGTTTTTCGTGTTTGATGATTCCATAAGTACGAAAACAGTTTTTTTTTCAATTAAATTTGTCAGACATTTGTTTGGCATCTCATTCTATCGTGAATTTAGTGTGCTCCGTTGGTGTAAAAGGGAAGCAGTGATTTGTGCTAAGTTTAAAAGAAGAAGCTTTGATGATATTTTTTCTTTTCTGTAAAGTAGTTTTTTTTTTTATATACATTTTTTTAAAAATTAAATTGGGGAATATTTTATTTATAATTTAAATATATTTTGCTTAATTTAAGTGTGAAATGTGAAGTATTTGAAGACATATGAGCCTCGGGTAATCCTGAAATTGAAACTACCGAATTTCTAAAGAGATTTTTTTTGGGTGGAAACATGAATTATCTTGTTCGACATCGCCGTTTTTTAAATGGCGCGTAAAAAGATTTTGATGGCCAGGGTTACCACTTTAAAAGAATTTATTCGAGTTTATTTATTTATTTTGTCGTTTTCAAAATTATTAGAGGAAACCACTACTTTTTTTTAATAATAATAATAATTTTAGCTATATTTATTAAAAAAGAAAAAAAAATAGAGGGATTTATAATTTTTAAGATAATGTATAGGTAACTAGCTTTTTTTTGCACGGCTGGTTAACTAAACCAGTCTGTTGAAGAAGTTTAAGTTAGTTTGCATTGGTAGCCCCTTCAATGAAAAAATACGCAGTCAATTATGATGCATATTGGTGTTATACAGCCCTATTCTGCTATTCGTCGTTCTGAATTTTTCACTATTCACTATTCTGCTGCTCATTCGAAGTGAATCTTGTATATTCGTACATTGGTAAAGTCGGTAATGTTGTGCGGTATTCTCTTATTCACATGATCACACTCCATACAATTCAAACCGGCATAAATGGCCTCGTTCGGTGGCACAACCTAACCGATCCGGATTGCTTGGTGTTGTTGTAACACCAGCTTATAACCTAAACAAATCTCAAGCTACCCAAAAATTATTGGATTCGTTGAGTTTCGTTTGGAAATGTGAGGAACAGCTGATTCAAAACTTCAGCTGTGTAAGCAATACAACTGATATAACGAGAAAGCTACCTGAATCGTTCAAAAATAAATCCGCTACAAAGGTATCTTGGATAGCCTATTGGCTGCGCGCCGAACGAGGCCAATACCTGCGTTTGATTACCTACGTGTCTGGGTTATTTTTTAACACGTATTACAAAAACAACACCGGATCCAGGTTTCAATATGGGTTTGCAAATATTAGTATTAAATTCGGCGAACAATGGGTACATATAAATACATAACCCTGATCGTTTTATTTTCACGATGTGAACCATATTTGCGATAATAAAACACGGCTATTGTTGCGGATTTGGTATTTTTTGTCTGTTTGGTTGACTGTTAAAAAATTTCTTGAAATATAATAAAATGGCTAGAAAACTTTGATGGAGTTGTTTAAAAATAAATCTATAAGCTTCTAATAATAAATTTTCTATTTAAAAACATTTTTAAAAAATCATCGTATCACGTTTCAAGTTTTTCTTTATGTTCCTCCGTAGTTATCAATTTGAGAATTTCCTTATTTATTTTTGTGACAGAAAAAGAGTCCAATACATACGTACATATTGTACTTTTGTAACAAAAAAAAAATAACCAAACATTTGTATCCAAACTTCATACGATTTTCTTATGAGCATCTGTTATAAATGTCAATAAGATTGTCCAGTGACGAAAAAGTTCGAACAGAACAGGACAGAACAGAACAGATTCGTGAGAAACTTCAGAACAACTTAGAACAGTAAGTCATCTGACAGATATTATAAAAAAAATTATTGTTGCTTACCTACAATTCAAATTCGTTTATTTTTGTTCAAACAAACTTAAAAATAATTTTGAATTCATTTAAAAAAAAAAATATTTTTCATGAAATTTAGATGCTTCCGACATGAAAAATGATTTATCAACTAAATCTAACGCCGTAATGTTTTTTTTTTAACAACAACAATTGGTTTTGACAGTTCTCACAAATCTATTCTAGCCTCTTCCACCTAAAAAGCAAGTGCAGAAAATCCTATTCTAAAGTGTTCCAAACAGAGTCATTGAACACAAAACCAGAACAGTTTAGAACAGAAAATTTCTCATTGAACAGCAAAATCCTGTACTTTTCTGTTCTAATCTGTTCCGAACAGCCTCATTGAACGCACTTAATTTGATTTTGGGATAGTGCAGTTCATCTGACGGACCAAAAATGCGGAATATGCACTGTTCAAATGCATGTCATGCATATGAGAGTGTATTCGTGAAAATAACTCACGTATACATTGTGTAGCTTGAAGCAGAATGAAAAACCTTTTGATTTTTATTCAATCATCAAATACACTCCCATATACATGACATGCATTTGAACAGTGTATATCCCGCATTAGAACAGTACGATAGCATCTAACTGATAACCCCAAAAAAGTAATAGGTAGGTATATAATTTATCAAGGTTAAGTTATGAATTTATTTTTCGCTTTGTACATATATAGTAAAATATAAAATGAAAATATACATACTTCGCAAGAAGGAACTAACAAATAGGTAGAAACAAAAAAAATCAATATTATAAATTTTTAATTATTTTACTCCACGCCAAAGTTACCCATATAGGTAAATATTAAACAAACTTTCTGTTCTCACAAAAACAAAAACAGTTACACCTATACCTACCTAATATAATTTGATCTTAATCTAAAAACGTAACCTCAATTTTTTCACTGCAAATTAACGATAGCACATCTAAGCGTTAGGGTTATTCACGAACCGCTGCAACTAGTCTAGTATTATTGTAAAAGTGCAATTTTTTTTTCATGCACCACAACAACAACTTACATATATTGCACAACTTACAACAGTTGCACTTTTGCTACACCCTAATCCTATTGCAACAGAAAAATATGTTAGGGTGTAAAATTTGTCTGGTGTTGATGACAGTTTGGCAGATGTTATTTTCTGTCAGAAATGTTTGTGAATTTAATCGCCTCATTCAATAACAGAACTATTAGCTATCCGGATAGGTTGGTGTTGTTGTATTCCCGTGTAAGATTTTTTTTTCGGCAGCAGTCACTTTGTCATCAGCTGTGCTCTTACATGGGATTACAACAACGCCAACCTATCCGGATAGCTATAGGTAGTTCGGTTATTGAATGAGGCCAATCAGAGTCAGTTCGGAGTCAAACTGATTTTGACACTTGAAAAGGTTCGTTCACGATTTACAAAAAAAAAAATCCCAATTTTACTAAGTGAATAACCCTATTAAGTTGCAATGGTCTAGTATCATTGTAAAAGTGCAAAAGTAGATAGTACAACATTTTTTTGCACCACAACAACAAAATAAAATTTTCCCACGCAATTGTTTGAATTTACGTAATTAAGATCTATACCTAGTCAAAATATCAAATTTAACAATTTTACTGAGCCCATTGCACATAATCGTGAATACCTCCATTGAAATTTGAATGTTTCACACGTTGAAACAAGACCAAATACAGCGAGTCCAAATTTTATATTCTATTTATCTAATTTAAACATTAAATTTAAAAAAAAATTAATAAAATGTGTCGTTGGCAACACTTTAAATGCACAATATTAGTTCGTCTTCATTGAATTTCCAGCTATTTATTATTCCCATTTATATTATCTCTGTCGATGGCATATGGGTTGAATAATATTGCTTTCCTTATCGCTCTCATTTCTAATCTATTGTTATTGCCTGCTTTTAAAATGATATGTTTCATGAGTAAGTACCTATACTGATACTCAATAAAAAAGGTAAATTCACACAAAGCAAAACCCTTATGCATCGAACATTGCTTAGGTAACAATTTTCTTTTGATTTCACCTTAGTGAAAATACCTATCTATGTAAATCAAAATGAGAGAATAATTATTTTCTGTTAAGTGTCGTTTTTCTGCCTTAGTTGAACATCAGACGGTTTTCCAGTACAAGCATTTTTGTTGGTTTTGTGCGCAAGACTCAATATGTAGGCATTTTCTTATTTTCATCTCAAACAATGTGCCAAGGCTGTTGGCGCCAACAACACAAAAATATAAGAAAGTAGATAGTTATTCACAATCACACCACACTGTAAGTACCTACATAGTTAGATTACACTAACAATATTGTACAATATTCGCGTGCTTCAGCACTGGTGACGTGTTTATTCTTGTTTGCAACTAGGTATTTGGCAAATACATGCCGCCCCTTTTTATTTAGAAAAGTTTTTGTTTGTTATTTGTTATATTAGACTTTTTGAACTCTAGGTTTATTCGTTTGTGGGTAGGTCCTACACAAAATTCAAATTGGGTTTTTAAGATTTGAACGAAATTAAATTGGTAACCATACACACCATACAAGACAAATGAAGTGCCATCAAGTTAGCAGTGCAAGTTGAGCAGAATAAATTTTTTGTGACGCCATAATTAGATGCTAATTAAGTGCTCAAAAATAAAATTTACAGTACTTTTGGAGAAAATTAATGTTGTGCTATCTTGATTTTAGGTTAGCAGGGCAAATATCTAAAATGCTTAAGACGTTGAATTGGGAAAATATTAAGGTACTATAAGTGCTCTACGCTCAAGTGGGTTCTATTTTTTAAATGTACCTAATTGAGCGCGCACTTAAAGGGGGTTTAACTACCCTTAGTAGTCAAGCATAGTGCGAGCAATAGGAAAATAGGCAAGAATTTGAAAGTAGATAGCGACTTACATTGGTTTTAAAGTTCAGAATATCAAAGTGAAAAATAATACCTGGTAAACCATTCCACATTCGTGTTGCACTCCTAAAGAAAGAATCTCTGTATACCTGACAATACGTCGAATAATTTTAGGGGAAGAATATACTGTTTATAAAAATAGTGATAAAATAAATTGGAAGACATAAAATATTTCGTTTATTTTCTAAGGAGAGATGTAAATGTTTCTATTATACTTATATTGCCTATCATTTTACAAGAGATTCAAATGTTTTGGGAGTTTGTATAGATTACAGCCAGGTCAGAAAGAAGAATTTCTTGCATATTCGAAAAAAGCCTAAGCACAGCTGTATTTTTGACGGCACCGAATATTTGAGCACTCCCATAAAGGGTGGTCTGTGATGTAGGTGCATAGCAAGTAGCAAGGACTGAAAGCTAATCGGGTTCTTTAGTGCGAATGCCGCCCTTGGATAGGGACATGGGGATGGGGTTTCGCTTTAACAACAGAAGACAGCATTAAGATTTTCTGCAATTGGAACTGCACGAACGACATAGTGATATTAAATGGTTTTATGCAATTTTCCCCATATATAGGTATATTATGTATGTTCTTTGTATAGGTAGTTACTTTATAATGTAAGTAAAAAGTATATTTAAAAACAAAGTATGTAGGAAGCTAAGCACCTACCTAATTAACTAAGAATAGCTATCAATTGTTCATATCAATTGAACCTACATATGTTTGCACGTATCATATTCAATAAACACCTACATTTTTAATTCTATAACAAACAAAAAAAGCAGTAGCAAAATTCCTATTAAACACAATTTACTGCTACATTATGTACATACGTCTACCCCAGCTAATCTGAAAACTGAAAACGTGATCGTGAATCATACAGCAAAGTTCTTCAAAGTTCGTCGATTATATTTTTTTTAGGTAATTTTGTTTTTTTTTCGAACTTTATATATACGTACAATATCAAATAGATAAGCAAGTGTGTATTACAACTATGTGAATCTTGATTGTTTATAAGTCAGTTTGTTGGTATCTTTTATCGCATTGTTATTATTGGTAAACAAACATGAATACATTCAACCTAAGCTACTATGTAATGTGATCTGTTGCGAACATTCACGCGACTTAAATGCACACTCATTAAAATTCTGACCTTTTCAATATTTTTATTAGGAAATATTCAAAGTCGATCAACAGTGCTAATAAGCAATTTAATTTAGAATTCATGTTTGGGTACTTTGTATATGTACATACATACTACATTAGGTGTGTTTGGTAACGTGATAATTCGTACGAATTTGTAGGAATTTCCACATTTACCTGTCAAAACCCATAGGAGAAAAAACCCAAGTTTCGTAAACTTGGTGAAAATTTGTAGTTACCAAACAGGCATATTATATTTTATTGCTCGGATAGGTACCTAGGCATTTTAAGTAACGTAGAGTTGCCAATAGGCGGCCGCTTAAGGAATTGTTCGTAGAAAATATGGCACAGACAGATGACACGATTCATTCTAGAAGACGATGGAAAAAAAATTGTGTATATTTATCTTTATCAAAAAAAGTCATATCCCCCAGTGGCCGGCCAATATTGTCGTATACCTGGGGTTTTATGCTTCTGAACTCGGCCACATCGATTAATACAAGATTCATATCTACTTGAGATATATATATGTAGGTACCTACTATAGGGCAATTTTTTTTGCATTTAAAAAAAATTGAATTCGAGATTTTAGTCAAACTTAACATTAATATAACGAGGATGGAAAACAACAAAAAAGCGGGTCCCGCAATTCCGTGTGACTGTCTGTAGATCGATCTACCTATGTACATCCTAAACAGCTGAAGCGACTTTCTTCAAACTTGGTTCTTAAGCGTTTTAGGAGATTGTCTCAAATAGATTTTTGAATTGTTTTTTTGACCCAAAACTAACGGTACCCAACTTGTTTCTACCATCTCTATTATCTAGAGACAACTCTAATGATTTCAACCATTTTTTTTTTATTTTCGATTTTCTCATAAACGGATATCAATCGAAATTTTTATATAGGAAGTCCTTCGAAATGCTATGGAGAGGAAAAATTTTAGGTGGACTAGTGGTAACACATGTCTAACGACAAAAAAGATTTGACCAAAGCTGGATCTTAAACGCTCTAAGGCTTTGACCTCTATGCAGACGGCACATTAGCTCCACTATAGGTGTCATCACAGAAAACTGCCTCATAGATAGACATACTGCAAGACTGCACTCGCAAACGACTTCTGCAGAAGCTTTTTAGATGAGGAGGAGGAGACTTCTTCTTCAGTGACATTAATGAACTAGCACATTTAGACATTAATTCTCTCCTCCACTTCATAAGAAGCTCAAAATGGTTTTAAGTTCTTTTTGGGGGCAAAAGACCCAACTCCTGTCGTATCACAATGGTTCTTTCTTTTTGGACTAAGTATGTTAGTTATTCTTAACAGCCACTTTAACCTAACCTAACCTTAGTCCTTTGAATTATAATACAAATAATAAACAAATACATTGGGAAGGCTACTGGAGGGGCCGTCAGTAGGCGACTCTAACCGTCTGCTTATCAAATAGAGTAGAGACAAATTAAATTATAATAAAATTGGAGTCTGAAAAAAGTAGATCAGCTCTGGAAATTTTATTGGAGAATCTATCTTATAAAATGCAAATATTCTTTGCTGCAAAGAAAAAAGTTTAAGATTAGTTATTTATCATCGATAAGTGTAGCATTTACCTAGGTTTCTAGGTAGGTAGGTAGTAATATTTCAAAACAAAGTAAAATAATCATAAATTACTCTCGACCCTCTTTACCTTCTAATTGTCGTACTACTTCAAATGTTTTGCAAAAAATTGGCTAAATATTTAAAATCACTCATAGGATAGATACCTACATATATGTATATGCTACCTAGGTATAATATTTTTTATCAAACATTTTTTTTTATAATTTTCTATAACAGAAGACAACTTCCACTACAAATTAAGAGTGATTAATTTTTGTATTTTAAAATCTGATAAAATACATATATATGCCTAGGTATACTCGTACCTACATATATGTATTCTAAAGAGTTAGGTAAGTGTTTCAACAATTTATTGAAGGTAGGAACCTAACCTACGTCTATGCAAAACATGTCAACATTGAGTTCTTAAATGTACCTACTGTTATTATTCTTATTTGTGAGAATTAAATGTTTTATTACGTACATACCTACATACTTACATATTTTATATTAAAAAAAAAACAAAGTGAAACAAAAACCTCTTATCGGTATAGTTAGGCATGTGTCTACATCGTATGTATATTTGGTTTGTCATTCTAATACTAATTAATTACAAATCACGAACCGGTAAGACAGGCAAAACACCAAATAAAATCATTCAAATCCATTCACCTATGCATCCCCATCACCCGCCTATTCGACAATCCCCCCTTAAAATTGTCATTTAAAGCAAACAAACTAAATGGCACAATGAGAGCAAGAATTAAATTTAAAAAAAAACTTAGTATGAAAATCTACTACATTTTCTTATCACACTCACACTTTATTCCAAAGACACCAAAATAAATGTATTCTTTTAAATATAAGAAGTAAGAATAGGAAAGAAAATACAAATATATCTCTTTCGTAAAAAGCAATTCAGGGCAGCCAGAATCAGAAGAGACACCTCAGCACCTAAATGAAAGCAAACAGAAAAAAGCCCGGCTATATTGAAAAAAAAACTTAATAAATGCTTTCCATTCTCTCTGTAAAAGTAAATAGAAAACGTGTTTTTAAAAAATCCACGAGTCACAGTGGGGTGATTTATGTACATTATGAAAAGTTACTAATATGCGTTTTACTTTTTTAACTCAGAGCAGGACAGTCTTATTCATTAGAATACGCTAAACGCGTGAATAGTTATACTATATAGTGTAGTTATGCAAAGAGATAATTTCTACCCATTATAGTGTTATAATGTGCCTATGTCAAAAAAAACTTTTGTCAAAAAATTCATGTAAGATGAATTAAACTTAACAAACATTACGTATTGACAAGGCCCTCACTAGTCAACTGATGAGCCCAAATGAGATCGCCCCGGGACGAAACGCAACATTTTATGAACTAAAGGCCGTAAAAAGCTATTTTGGTAATGAATGGTATGCAGGAAGTCTCAAATATCATTTTTATATGGAAAAGTGAAATTTGAGACTGAGATGAATCTTCGTGCATACCAGCCAATAATTCAAAAAGTCAATACAATGCTAAGGCCCGTTTGCTGATACGAATCATAAATATTTATGTTCAACTTAAAACGCTTAAGGGCTACTTTTTCCTCTGCGTAAACTGTCACAAAAGGTCTGAAGTAGAACTTAAATGCTTAAGTTGTGTATCAGCAAACGGGACTAAGTCTTCTACTTGTCTGATTAAAAACCTTCAAAAATAAAGTATTCATGTACTGTTGTTTTGTCTTTGGTAACGCACAGCATCATCGTTGATGCATCGTGCAGACCAAAAATACACATTTGCCCACCCTTAAATTTTCGATTAAAAATCCCTCTTATGTAGGCTCTATATAACCTTCCAAATCGTTTAGCTTATATGTTGCTGCTATGCAAAGTAATGAATAACATTTTTGTGTTTAGAGCAATTATAAAGAGAATATAGTCGTATGTACTCGCTATGATGCGTTAAGGAATAAGGATGTGAGCTTTTATGAAATGATCCGTTAGTCTTAGCTGCCCTTGGCTTTTTGCTTCATTTCCTCCGTCATTTTATTCTGAGCTAATAGAGCATTCCGTGCTATTAATGAAAAAAGAAACACAAGCTGAGAGCTCTGCGGTATGTGAGCTTTAAATGAAACACTGATATTTTTTGACGCTGTGTGATCTGTGTGACGCTCTGAGATAAATAAAAAGAAAACCCCTTAATGTGACCAATATGTAGATACAGCATTCAATTTGGAGATACATATATTTTAAATACCGTTACCGACTTAAGTATTTAACTCTTAATTAATATGTTAGTGTGAAAGAGCTTTGACATATCTTTTCTCTGTCTCACATTTTTCTTTGGCTTCAGTATTGATTTTTTTAAATGAAACCTTTAATCAACGGTTATTAATTTATATTTGTTTAAACCGAATCTTGAATTTCCAAGCGATTAACGAGTGTTTTTCGTCTGATCAACTGGAAAATGGACTCATGTTGAAATAAAATAGCACTCAGTCCGAATTGTACTGACTCAGCTTATAATTTTAATACAAACATGTATACATTTAAACTTGAAATGATAGCTGGCCAGCTATTTGAAATCTAACATCTCACATAGTTTTTCATTCGCATAATATTAGGTTTGTTTGTTGAAATTTACACAGGGTTGACCAAGAAACACCGAGGAATGTCAATCCTGTTATTTACTTTCTCCTCTGATAAGACTTTAGATTTGGTAAAATTTCTCTTCTGGGGTGTATTTGTATGTGATTTGGTGGTATTCCATTTTCTATTTATTAAATTAGATCTCAAAAATAAGCACACTTTAGCACCATGACATTTGACAGTTTATTCGTTACCTCAACTCAGCCCAGCTAAAAATATAGATTTAGTTTAGACTAAGTTCAGGGCGACCCTATGTCTGAAGAAACATAGAATCTGCTCACCGGGGTGACTTCAGGTTTTCAAAAAAAAAGCGTTTTAAGGCGACCCTAAGTTGACTTGAGGACTCAACGAACAAACCTATTCTTAACTTCTATACCCGCTATAAATAATATTTATTTAATTTGGCCAAACCTTATATTCCGTACATATGTAGGTATAAAGGTGTAGCATTTGTTTAAAAACAAAACTTAAGTTGGGATTAGGAAACTGAGTTGAAGTGTAAATCCATCCAATTATTTATTTATTTTCCACGTTTGTTCTTATTGGAGCAAACTTATAAGCTATTCTACTCTACTGTAGAACGAGAAGAAAAGAACACGAATTACAAAAGCTAAAGATACGAGAAACGGGAAACGACCGATTGGTAGGTATTATAGGTAGGTACTAGTTTTCAGTTTCATACACAAAACATACATAACACAGATGCAAAGCGGGCTTCATTGTAGTCAGGTTAGAGTGGTTGTGTTGCGTTGTTGGTGATTAAAACGTTTAAAAACGTATGAAATGTACATATTTAAAAAAAATTACCGGCTACGAAATTGTTTAGTTATAAAAACTCAAAGAAAAAGAATGAGAGAGAACAGAAATGGATAACAACATATTAGCAATTTCATCAGAATTTTTGAAAATTTCGATTTCAATGAGGAAACTCGTCACATTAGACTTTGAGGGGTTATAATTGTAGTCTCTCAATGTTATTCGTCGTCCTTGATGCTTTTATAAAATATATATATATAAATGTTGGTAGGTGTTGTGTTAATAGTCAGGGGGGTGTTTCGGTTTTAATTAAACAAGTGTCAATTGCCTGAGACTGAGACTTTTTTCCGGTGTTTTCTCGTACCTAGTCGTGCCTCTTTTTTTTGTATACCTATTGTGTGTAAAGAGGTACTATATATACAAGATTGCCTTATCTTCTATTAATAAAACCCTTAAAATTATTTCGCGCTCAATGTTTCTTTAGGTCAATAGGATGGCTAAATTGTTAAATTTTTGCGGTAGTTGGTATGTAGGTACATTGAACTGAGGTAGGTATTTAACAAATAATTATGGAAGCTTAAACATTGTGAAATGTATGTTGCTATTTGGGAAAAGTATGATGCAATATTGGAGAAGAAAGAACCAATCATCTTATCAGAGGATGCGCTAAAATTATGTTGCAAGGGTTGTTGGCTCTGTAGAAAAGTCTGGCATGGCATTGGTGGATTGGCTTTCGTACGATGTGGACTTAGTCAGTGAAGGTGTTTCACTTCAAAACTTGAATTTTTAAATTAAATTAATATTTGTTTAAAAATGTAGGTTCGTATGAGTATGTTAAATTCAATTAATAGCGCCAAATTGTATCTAAAAAGTGGGGGATTTTGAAATTTATTGTTAAGCAGGAAAATTGTTAAATGTGATGGTGGTATATAATTTATAATTATAGGGGTTTAAAACTCTACTGAGGGCGTAGATTTAGAAACTTGTCACATGGAGAGCATTATCACAGGACCACAGGCTATACCTTTTTTAATGGTACCTAGCTAAGAATCATAAGTGAGCATTGGAAGCGTGTTATTTCACAACAAAATAGACTTCTATCCATTTTAGATAAAATACCATTGAATTATTTATTACCACCTATCTCTAGTAGTTTTAATTATAAAAAATACCTTGTTCTAAAAGTTTTCTTCTTTCTCTTCTTTCAGCAAAATTTTAAATATTGTATAACTTTGAGCGTCAACAACTAACCAAGCGGTTTGATATAAATTCGCATCTAAAGTAAATGAATGGGCTTACGGACCACAACTAGAACCCCAAAATTACCAATTAATACAGAAAATCTATACAATTGTGAATTGCCATCAACTTCGTTATCAGTAGGCGAACTTATAAAATCAACAATATTTCTGCATCCCGATGCAGCAATATCGGGCAAAATGGCACCAGCTCTCACTGAGCCGTTAAGCCCGACCAATAAATTATCTTCATCGGCGGCATCGGCATCTCCAAGACCAACTGCGGCAGGCAGTCCACTCCAATTGAATAACAATAACAGTGAAACAAATAATAATAATGATACCAGCATTGAATCTGTAGATGAGAATTCGGGCGTAGAGACAAATTCGAATCATAACATAAGTGGCAGTGATAAAGATCAAACTGTGGAAGATAAATCACCACCAGTACCAGTACCAGTGGCAGTAGCTCTACCTCAAGCAACAGTATCAGCAAAGGGAGCTTTTCAGCTGGCATTTGAACAGAGTGTTGGAGTTGTAAAGACACCTAAGCCTACAGTGGTGAATGGTGGGGACGATTTGTCCGCTAATTCTTCTCAAATGGGCCCCATGTGTGATTCAAAATTACCGCAACCGCCGTCATTAGGACCTAATTCATCGCCTTTGATAAAATCTAAAATTACCCACATAGACGCTGAGACTGCCGCAAAAATAATAACTTCACAGTTTGAAGATTTCCCCAGTGATATTGAGGAGGCTATAACTGCAGAAATTTGTCTGCGACAAAAATTAAAATCCAGTGAAGAACCAGAAACAGTACAGCAAGAAGAACAACTAGAAGGAGGACATCAAGAAGTAGAGCAAAAAGAAGAAATTGCTCAACAAGAAGGTGGACAAATAGAAGGTGGACATCAAGAAACAGATGAAACAAAGCCAGAAGTCTTAGTAGAAGACAGCGATTTGAAACTGGGCGAACATTTATTCGAGGAACCCAAAAAGCCAATGGATGAAAAAATAACAAAACCAAGCGATGAAGTCCCCCAGGAAGTTAAAACAGAAGACAAAACTCCAGCACAGCCTATTTCTTTGGAAGAAACAATCCAACCGATTTCTGAAAACCTTGAACCGAAAAATGTTGAGATCGTAAACAAGCCACAAAGAGTAAATATAATATCGGTACAGGAGCTTCCACCAATTAAAACAGACTCTACGGTAACAGCATCGGAGGATGATAATATCGAAGGTGAGTTATGGTAATTTTCAGCTTAGTACCATAATAATATTGTTTATTATTTCAGAACGCTTAAAACAACTCGATAGTACAGATGATTGTCCGATGCCCATTAGCCAGGAAAGTGGCGACCAACAACCAACTACGCCTCCACGCAATACTTCAGCACAAGTAATATCGTCGCAGCTAACGCCGACCAACAATGCAAATATAACTACTACACCCTCGTTGTCATCATTAACACCGCTTAGCACAACTTCAACCCTATGTGGAAGTAGTATTGGTCATGGAAAAGAGTTCAAAGACACCAACAGCGAAATAGACCATGATATCGATGATGACCTGCTGCAGGTGTTGAAAGGTTTCGACCCCAATGCTGCTGGTACTGATATTTGTGATTTGGCTGGCTTTCTTAGTGAATACGGAATGAACTATGAAGACGTTAATCCACCAACTGCCAAGGAAAATCCAATCAAAGAAGTTCAACTTGAAATCGAGAAAAATCAGCAAACAATGCAGCGAAAGATTGATTTTCTGTCGAGACGTTTGCGTAAGCTTCAAGCTCGTTATATGAGCAAGCAGGTCAGCGAGGAAATCTCTGGCCTGATGGAGTGGTCAGCACGGACGACAAAACGTAAAAATAGCAATGCCGACCATCAGCAAATGACATATGCTGAGGAGAGGTATCATCCAGTCACAACGACAACCATGCGAAGTGTTCTCAAAAGAATTGAGAATGCAGCTACAACTGCACAACAAGTTTCTTCAGAGAAAAATATACAACAACCTTATGCTGGGAAATTTGTTGAACCCCATTTCAATGCTCCTACATTTGATGTTGTAGTTCCAAATTTTGATGAAAAAATAACGGAAGAAATAGCTCATGTTTCGGGGCGCTTACAGGCAGAAATGCGTGAAGTACAAAGTGCGATAGATTCGGATGCTACTGCATCGAGTTCTGGTGGAGAATCGGCAGATGAAATGGTACCCTACAACAATATCTCCCAAGAAACATTGCCAATGTAAGATTGGAAAGTAAGAAATCTGTCTTAAAATAAATTTTACAAATTATCTTTTTTTTAGATCAAAACGAGCGGCATGGCGGTATTCTCGTGATCGCGCGGCAATAGCATCGCGATGGTCATGGTTGATATCTCAGATTTCCGATTTGGAGTTTAAAATTCGACAACACACTGAACTCCATCAGCAATTACGTCAACGCAAGGGTAAGGTAGTAATGTTTAACGCATCAGAAGCTGGACCGTCTGTTGGCGTTGGACCTAATGGCTATCGTGGTGCGTTGCCTGGTGCAACTACGTCAAAGGCATCAGGGGGATACCCTACAACCGATGAGACAGATCTTGAAGCTGAGCCACCCGTAGGTTCTTGTCGAACACGAGCCTTTCAAAGTAGTTTTTATCGAAAGAGAAAACTCTTCCAAACGGCAAATGTACATACGATATCAAAGAAAGCCGCAAGGCCAAGGTAAATTAAATTTTAATTAAATATTTTTCCAGGCTGTCAAAAACTAATAATATCTATAATTATTTATCATTTGTTGTTTTAATTTTTTCAGCACAATAAAATGCGGTTGTCAATGGCCACTTCACCCGTGCGCTTTATGCACTGGACGCTCAGACCCCACAGCACCTCGAGACCTTCCAGACACTATGATAAAGTCTCAAAGAGTTGCTCTACTTGATCCTGGATTCCATCCAGTCTTGAGTTTTCCTGAAGGTTTGTTTATATACATATTTTATTTTGTTCAATAGCCATTTAAATAATAATTTTCCAGGAATTTCAAACAATTCTCAATACTAACATTCTTCTTTTGTTATTTACCAGATATTTCAAGTTCGATTTTCTTTGAGAAAATATCAAGAGATGCAAATTGGCAAAATCGTGTTGCACGTAGTACTGCAAAAACAGTTATTCGAGGTGCCCTCGCCGCCCAACGAGCTGCCGAAAAAGAAGAACAACGCGCGAATAATGCCACAAGTGGACGGATAACACCAAGTACGCCACAAAATGCCAATATATCGAAATCGTCATCAAACTATGGCGGAACAACTGGCAAGCGAAAGTACACAAAACGAAGTCATCAGGATTCTCATGGCGGCGGAAGTCAGTCGACAACGCCACTTGTGGCCAACAGTAAATTATTGTAAACAATAAAAATCTGATAAAAATTTTATTAACATAAAACAAAAACAATTTCGCCATCCTTTCTTTCTTTTTTTCTTTGCATTATGTGTGTGTGTGAATATGGTTTCTTTCTGTGGTGTGCTGCTTTACCTTTGATAGAGGTGGGAAAAAGCTCAAAGAAACAACATCGACAACGGAATCGATCACCGGATTATGTTCCATATCCACGAAAACCAACAAACAACAACCATCAGACGCTTTCATCTCACCAGTCTCTTCACCAAAATGCCGAGCAATCCAATCATCACCCAGCACCTTCATCATTGAACTACCAAAACTCAAAAACTAATAAAATACGAAAACTGTCATCAGCATCTACAGCAGCAGCAGCAACAACTATTACAACAACACCAATTAATAACCATAGCGGAACCCATTTATCCTGTAATAACATTCTAAATCCAAAAAACTATCAGCAACATTTTAATAATCAGCAGCATCACAGCTATAACAACGAATTGAATTTCCTGCACTGCGATGGTCTTGACGGAGACTCATCTACAAATGGCCTAATAATGGGGCCAGTAGCACGCAGTAGGACATCGTCACCAACACACGGTAGTGCTCACCACAAGAATGAGAGGTGTGTTTTTTTTTTTAGAAAGCAAATCTATTATTTTTTTAGAGAGAAAAATTGACAATTTGTTTTATTGCTTGCAGATCTCTCGAAAGAAGAAGTCGTACTTCATATGACATTGATAACATTGTCATTCCATATAGTGTGGCGGCGGCGACCCGTGTTGAGTTGCTACCCTACAAAGAAATTCCAACGCCAAAGTAATAATTAAAGAATATTCAACTTTCAGATCTGATTTATATATTTTTTTTGTGTGCATTTTATTATTTAACTAGATGGCGAATAATAGATTACGATGCTGAAGATTTCAGTAAAGATTTATTAAATTCGGAAGGAGAAATCCAGCCAGCGGAATACATCGGCTTAGAACTCGGCCCGGAAGAGAAACTAATTAACAACAAAGAAAAAGGAAACATCTGTGGTACTAGTAATTTAAATGATGATGCCGTTGATGAAAATGAGGATATATCTGATGACGCAATGATATTGCGTCATGAACGTGCCCTCACTGAAGAACGAAGAAAATTTAAAACGTTCTTAAAGTTTCCCTACAGCACGAGGTCAAGGGCTAATCGCCGCCTAGACAGTCGGGCTGAATCGAGTGGAGCTAACACACCAGATCCTATATCGCCTGCTCCAAATACACCAAGTGCAGGAGGAGATCAAGAGGTAATATAAAAGCTTTATTTGATAGAAATTAGATTTTTTTTTATTAGAAAATTTTGGTTTGTTTTTAGTCGATTCCATCACCATTTGCTCCTTCAACCCCACTGACTCCACTTGAAAGTATTGCTGAAACCGGGGATATTACTAGTAGGTCTTTTTAGTATTTCACCAATTATGGTATTTATATTTGTTTTTTTTTTTTTTTACAAAAGGTAATTCATCAGCCTTAGATAATACTCCTTCAATTATGAGTCTCTTAAATTCGATAAGTAGAAAACAAGAGCGTCGCAGAACGGTATCAACTAAAAAGGATAAAGATGAACACCGTAGAAGCTCTACTCCCGACCCAAAAGATGTGAGTGTGAATAGAAATTTAGTCTTAATTCTTCTTCCCTTTGAAGTGATTCAAATTAAAATTTATGCGAGGAACAGACAGATACGCTAATAGGACAAATTATAGACTTTTAGTTTGTTTAGTGCTCCTGTTTATTTTAATACGATAGTTGTATACCTCATTTACCATGGAGCCACTTTTTTTTGACATGTAATGATGTCTCATAACTCACATGTGGGTTTTTCTTGCCTTAGAGCCTGGAATTTTCATACATCAAATGTTGCCCTGAGATTTGTGTTCGAATCCCGCATAATCCCACCTGAATTCACCAAATTTATTAACATTGAAAAAATCTTTTAACAGTGCATATGATAGAATAAAGTAGATTAGGATGTTTATTCCCTCGTCAGGATTGAAGCAAAAAAGGCATAGTCAGGTGTAAGAAATAGGGAATAAGAGATTAATTAGGATGTCATTTAAATCAATTTGAAAAAAAAAAATTGAAATTTAGATCAAACAACACCATTATTCTGCATTCTTGTTTTAGTGGACTAATTTAATTTTATAGAAATATCAAATATGTATTTGAATCATTCTTTATTTATGTGTGTATGTACTTTTTATTTGTCTACAGCTTATTCCACCCTACGAACCAATAAACTTTCCTATTCCAAATGATGTCTTCGAATCAATGTTAAAGATGATGCCCGATGAATATCCTGCACCACAAGAAGACTGCCCCGAATCAATAAACAAATCATTAAATGTTTTAACAACAACATCAAATGGTTTTATTGATACGAATACCTCTCAGCTGCCTGCACCGCCGGCGAGTGATGCTCAAAATAATGTCTGTGATCAAAACAAAAAACTAAATAATAACAAAAACGCATTCTTAACCCTTAACAACCAAAAAAGCACTGAGCACATTACGGGCGAAGATGAGGATGAAGAAGCAGACTACGATTATTATTCTCGTGAGGCAGTAGCTAATGGTGATAGTATTAACGATCAAATGCTAGCTCCGCCGCCACCGCCACATCAGCCGCCAGGATTGCAATTCCAGCAGTCATTGGTTTGCCGAAATAATTTACTCGGTTGCAGTGATACTGAATCTTTGGAATCGGAAAATGATGGCGATGATGATCCCAACGATCCCGAATGGAAGGAAGAAGAAAAAGAAAAACGCAAATGAAGGATTATCACTCATAATGGATTTAAGTATTTTTTTGTATTCATGGCAATTTATCTTTGTTGTCCTAAGTTGTTAATTATTATTATTTTTTTTTACTTTAATTCAATATTAAGACAATAGACATTACGTCGTGGTGTTATGTGGTAGCTTCAAGATTATATTACAGACTTGCAACATAATTCCACAAAATGTCTTACGGTATACCTTGAGTGTGCCTAGTTTTACTATTTCTTATTTGATCTATGTTTTGTTTTTTGTATATTGAATTCATCAAAACTTATTAATTCATATTATTTTAATTACTCTCAATCAAATTAATGGTAAAAATAATAAAATGTAAAATATAACCAAAAATATGTCCATTTCTGTTGTATACACAAAAAGTTGCTTCTTGTGCATATGGTCAGAACAAAAACAAAACAAAGAAATGTAAAACTATATTATAAAAATAAGGACAATAAATATTTCAAAAAGCTTTTTTGTAAATCGTGTTTAGAAATTAGTCCTGAAATACATAAGTATCATTATCTGCTATCAATCAGTGAATAAATAACGTGAGTGAATATGATAGTTAGACAATGAGGGACTTTAAACGTTTTATCCATCTGATGAAATATCTTTTATGTAAATCATTTAAGAATTTCTAGTTATTTGTTGAAATTTAGTTTCGAACATAATTCAATTGTCTTTTATATATTTTTTCCATGGATATCAGATACCTTATTACGTTAAAGGATATAGTTTTATCGAGCTGTCCTCTTTTATCTGTACAGAACATAAGAAAGAACAAACGCCGAAATGATATCATTGTTTTGGTTCTAGGTTATAGCACACTAGTAAATACATACACATGTAATTGGTTTTCTGATGTCAAATATGATACGGCTGTACAGCGTAGGAAAGCTTCTTAATATATTAGGAAAGTTCAGAAAAAAATTGATCCCAAATTTCTAACTACCTAATGACATTAAAAGAATAACCAAAAGATAACATTCATATTTGTTGTATTAGACTTGATTTTTTACACCCTCGAGATTCGGGACTTGAGTATTTGTTGATGCTCCACCAAAGGCAATAGTAGTATAGATGGTTCTCAGCTAACGTTTCCAAACATAGTCAAAATAATTAATTATGTTTTAAAATAAATTTTATAAATATTACGCTTGCTGCTTAGTGTTGAAAGGTTTTTGTACGTAGAGAGCTTAGCTTTCTTAATTTAATCAAAAACAATCGTTTTGTTTTTCTTTTTTTTTTCTAATACGAAGGTTTTCATAAAATCTTTTAAAAAAACCGAAATAAATGTAAAAATAAAAACAATGTAAAAAAAAATAATCTGAAATGTTTAGTATTTAAGAAAAGTTATTGTAATCATTTAGTATTTTTATATAAAAAGAAACATGTTCTATGTTTATTTTTTCATAAGTTGTTTATTTTCCAGTTTAATGTAAATATTTAATATTTTATGTTTATTTAAGTTTTCACTTTGCTCAGCAATAAAAAAGGAAATTATAAAATATTTGAAAAAAAAAACAAAATCAATTAAAACTGAGCATCGTTACTCAATTTTTTTAAATTTATAAATAATACATATAAATTAAAAAAAAAAAACAATTATATATTATTAGATATATATA
Source organism: Philhelius pedissequus (assembly GCA_910595825.1). Classification (NCBI taxonomy): domain Eukaryota; kingdom Metazoa; phylum Arthropoda; class Insecta; order Diptera; family Syrphidae; genus Philhelius; species Philhelius pedissequus. The sequence goes on along the minus strand of OU343161.1, from coordinate 241,273,928 downwards.
CAATTACACTATGTAATATGAAGTTTTAATAGTTCTGAAGTACATATTTAGAATATGATGTAAAAATGGAGGTCAACATTAAACAGTAAATAACATACATCATTAGCTTTTGAAGGAAAACAAAATTATTAACTGTAATAAACAAACACTGGAAAATCAGAATAAAAATATATTTAACATAACGCAAAAAAAAACTTTAAGATTACAATAAAAAATTACAAAATAAAAAATTCGCATTTGTTTTGTTTTTGTTGAAACTCAGAAACCCGTTGTTCTGTGAGGCAATAATGCTTTGATTTCGTTCGGGGCTTACTAATGATGTGAATTTGTTCGTATTTGTAGTATAAAAAACATACGAGGAACTCTGTGATAGAGGTGGAATAAAAAAAATAAAGGCGATACTGGAGAAATGCCTGGGATGGTATGGGAGTTATACAACAGTTGTTTACCAGAACAACTAGAGCTAGAAAAAACAAAATTTTGGAAATCGAATGCCTTGTTATAGGGTCTCATTAAAAATAGCGAATCGAATATTCGATAAGTTGTGAATAATTTATCGAACTTCGATTATCACAGTCAGCCCTATCACGAATTCCACCGTAATCGGAAACTTAAGTGAAAAAAAAACGGATCACAGACCCCAGCGGAAAATCCCACATAAATTCCCACTACGAACGGATTTGGTGATAGTTTTTTCGAGATTCGCGAAAAATTTCAGATTACGATGGAATTTGTGATAGTGCTAATTAATAGCGAACTTTAACGTTCGCTTAAAAATAAATGCTGCCAAAAATAAATTCCATGTTAAATTAATAGTTTTAAGTGGCTGCTATTAAAACTGTGTCGGTAATGATTTCGGTTTGGGACTATCAGAGTCAACTGTGTCAGGCGACAAGCAAATTTGGACGTATGTCCCGACAACAGTAGCGGTCACGTTTTTTTGGTAACTGCAATTTTTTGTTTCAGCTTTAACTTGGACCAAATTCTTAAACGCAAGATTTGCAAAGCAAGTCCCATGCTAAGCAAATGCACGAACCCGTTAAAAAGCAAGTGAACTGCACAACAAAAGTTTAAAACTTGCACGATTGAAATGAAGTTTGCGCAAGAAATAAGAATGAACTGCGTTTTGAGACAGTGTGCTTAGTAGATGTTTTTTTCTGTTATCGTTTAGGGACAGTTTGCTTAGCATTTTATGCGCAAGATTTGCGTTTAGGAATTTGCCCTTATAGTTCAACCAAACCTATGTACAAAAACAATCTTAGGTGCAACCAAAATATTTTCTTACTAACCATAACCTAGTCTTTTCCCTCACGAATATAAGGTTCAAGAGAGTTTAATTCGACAGGAAATTGTCCCCAATAATCTTTTTAGTTTTCGAAAAAAACAAACACCTATACCTTGCCATACGTCCGGATTCGATTCCATCAAATTAACTAGTTTTGCAAATTGATTTGCATTGGTCCTTATGATAAATTATTATTATTTTTATTTATTTAACAATACTCACAATTTGTACATAAATACCTTTTTCTTTTGTCGGTCATTACGAAAAAATAACCACCTACAGGTTAATACAAGTAAATTGAAACTTTTATCAACAATAAATAGAAAATGTTTCACGGCACAATTAATTCGCTAACGTTTATCACTATTTTGATTCTATAGTCACACACACGGGTTAGATTAGCGAAGATTCGCTATATCCCTCGACCCGACAATCAAATTTTTTGTTTTGAAATTTGAAGCGAGCTAAGTTTGGGCGAAGTTTTTTCTTTTTTAATTTTTTTTATTTAACTATATGCCTGTAAGACCTAAGGTATTTTAAATGCAACCTGAATTGCACGGCACTAGCTTGGCACAGTGGATTTGAGAACCAGGTATTTACTGTCTCATTTTAACCCATGGGCGGCATCCAATTAAAATTGGGGTATAGAAAAGAATGCGCCTGGCGAGGGGATCGAACCCACACGTCCTAGTTAGCAATCAAGAACTTTATCCACTGCGCCATTGCCACCGAATCGCTATCCGTAATACGGTAAACGATTTAAGTTCGGGGTTTTCGTGAATAAAAATTTCCCTGGAAATATTTCTCCAATTCGAATCTTGTGAAAGTGAAATGATGTTCAAAAGTTTCATTCGGAATTTATTGGTATCGGGAATAAATTTTCCCAGGAAATGTTGCTGTCATTTCATACGATATTTTGTTAGTGGGAAAAATTTATTGCATGGGACATTCACGATCACATGCAAAATTTTAAGGGAATGAAATATTTTGTTGGAAACGAAATTCCCTGGAAGATTCCAGATGGACCGGATTTTCATTGGGGAATCATTCCGAGTTGAATTTTTAAGTAAACCTACAAATTGGCTCGAGTTATTTTAAATCAAATCTTTGGCCAAATTCCTAAACGCAAGATTTACAAAGCAATTATCATGCTAAGCAAATGCACGAACTCGGTTAAAATTCAAAAGCAAGTGAACTAGGTAACATAGGTTTAAAGCTTGCAAAGGAAAAAAATTGAATGTGTTTTGGGACAGTCTGCATCTCCGGGATTTTCATGTTTGCGTTTTGACACCAAGATTAGCGTTCAGGTATTTGTCCTTTTAATAGTTTATCGCGGTTTTGATATTCAATCCTTTTTTCAACTTAACGATTTGCACAATTGACTTCAATTCAACAAGGTTCTTTACCCAATTGGGTTAGTAGGTTTTGTACCCCACTTGACAACGTCTAGGTTGCGAATATATGCGAAAACCAAGACTTGTTTGAGCATATTAAAATATGTACCAACAACATAAACATTTATAAATAGTTTGTATAAGCTTTTAATTAAATTAATTTTTTACAATCAATTTCGGTCGATCTTTTTTTCATTCTGAAAATTATTTATTAATTGCACCAAGTTATCTGAACTTCAACAAAGCGGTCATCTATTTCTTGCTCGAGAAAATTGCTGCTTTAGCACTATCAACTAAATCGGTAAATATGTCCTTTAGCTCGTCCACACTAGTTGGAAACTTATTGATTGGCTCTACTCCGATCTCATCCCCTGGCTTAATACCATTGATAAAATTATATGCAATTAAATAGCCTTTCCTCGTTTCAACGAGCCCCTGTTGGGCAAATTTCTCGGCCTCTTTGGGATAACATAATGATGCAATGCCACCAGCCCCGATTCCAGAGTAAATTATCTTCTTGAAGAAGCCTCCTCTGACGGCGAGAATAAGACCAGCTAGGCCACCAATAGCTATAGCTCCAACCCGTGGCATAGTGTTATCGGGTTCATTGAGGTAATCAATCGTAGCTAAAAGAAAGGGGTTGTTTTTTTATCATTATCACAAAAAGAAGGCTTGTAATATATAATTACATTTGGAATGCGCTACTCCTGTAGCAATGATTCCATCGACATTCTTTTTCTGTTGGGCAACAACTTTATAGGCTGAAGTGACTTCGACACGAATAGCTCGAACTCCACTTTCGATGGCTTCGCGCACCTTAGAATCTTTAGGTGGATGTGGAAGGGGTTTCGGTCTGTAAAAATTGCAATTGTAGCTTTCTATTAAAATAAACTATAGAGGTATAATTTTTACTTGTTTAATGAGTGCAATGGAGCATAGACAGGCAGCTCCGATGGCCTGCACTTGTAATGGGCCAAATCATCTTCTTTTGATGTTGGAGTTTCAACAGACTTGACTGCAATTGCTGCTGCCATTGGTGTTGCTGCAAATGCTAATTTGGCGAACATGTCTTTTTTTTAGAACATGCAGTTATTTAATTTGTTGGTTACAAAACTGAAATAATCGTTAAGCAATTGTGTATTTATAATAATCGTTTTTCATTTCAAGTTCATAGAAAATTTAAAGAAAAATTACCGAAGTGGATTGACATTGCATAACGTGTTGACAGTTTTGTGACAGTTCAAAAAGTCCTTCGGTGGGGACAGAATGAATGTATTCAGAAATATTTGTGATGAAATCGATTCGGTTACACGAGAGGTAGCACATTTGCCGATTGGGCCAGCGCAAACGAGATGAATTCTTCCACCATCGTAATGAATTTGATGGAGAGGGAAGCGAAGTGTACGGAACGAAACGGAATGAAAGTTCCGCAAAGATTTAAGTGGAAGAACGAGGTGGAACAGTAATACAAACACAACTTTCAACCTTTGAGAGTCAGGACGGAAATACTAACAGAAAAGAAGTAGGTACATTTTCCACCCAGAAATATTCATCTCGTGTGCGCTGGATCAATAAATAATAGTCGTGTTTTTTCTAAGCCCCGGGAAAATTGGACGAAAAAAACGATGAGTGGGATTAACAATGTGCATGCCAAATCCAACAACAACTAATCCCCGGGGTGCTTAGCTTAAGCCCAGAGAATTCTCAGGGCTTAGCTTTTAGAGAGGATAAAAACTCTGTGCTACCAAATTCTTTTTCATTATTTTCATTCTTTCAAATGGAACACTGCTGCCCAGCTTTCTCACTAAACACCGTGGTCGTTTTTTCAACCAATTATCCTGGGGTTTGAAAAAAACGCACCTAATATCAGGAATTACACTGCGCGTGATATATCTTAATTGCATCTATAGTTTATTTTCTTTTGCACTTCTATTCGTTAAAGGGCGCACTATTACATGAATCTTTCTTCGAGTCGCGCATCTTTTTGACAGCTCTCTTTCAATTTTATTCATAAAACCACTAGAACTCTTCCCCAACCATTCTATCGTTCGTTCACGGACCGCACAAGACAAAAGTAAATCAATTAAAAACCACGAATAAACAGAAAGAGAAACGTCAAAAACATGCAGGTAGGAAAATCCTAGATATGCATGTGTAGGTAGATTTATTTCTGTCTCATGTGCCGTGCAATCACCATTAATCACTGCGTTCTTTTGAGCTGCAGTATGTACTGCTAATTACTTTTGACTACACTCAACTTCTTTTACTCTGTGATGATATTAGTTCATCACAGTAGTTACGAACTGTATCACCGTCAGACGTATCTGTAACTCTCATCAGATTTGCTGCTGTTGCCCAAGCAATAGTTTTACAAATCGAATTAACCTTCCCTTATATTTCCGAACGCATTTGGTGACAGCAAAGCTAATATCCTCCCTTGTTTTGGTGGAAATACATTTCATTGATGTTTTTAATCTTAACTTAAACATAGTATAACTTCGAATCTTAAAAAGTAAGCATTAATATTAATGCAAAATTGTACCATTATTATTTACAATATAACATCCCTGTGCATCGTTAAAAAAATAATTATAAAACGGTCCACTGATAAGACCCTGAATGTGTTTTCTTCTCTTGGCACATAAACAACAACAAAATATTTTCTGACAGTGAGTCAACTCTTCGACGGCCTGCTTTTCTTCACTTCTATTGCACTGTTTTTTTTTTTGTATTTTCGTACAAAGTTTTACAAAATTATTAATAAAATTTAACAAAAAGAAATTTTCAAATTCCACTATTCACCTTCATAATGTCTAAGGTGTATACGCAATGCGAAGACAACGCTGCCAGTGATGATGAATTTCAAGATGCCGAGTCTAAAACAAACGCAGAAATTATCGATGAAATAGTTTGCAAACAAAGTGAACTCACGTTGCAGGACAGCACCGACAACAAAGACTTGGCTCATCTTGATGTAATCGATAATGAAAACAAGAAATCTTCCACTGATATATTCTCGGACTGCCATGATGATCTTATCGATGAAGAGCATCTGAGAGAATTAGAAAAGGACCTAAGCGATGAACAAAAACTCAAAAACAAGGAAGAAGCCGAAACGCTCAAACAAAAGAGCAATGAACTTTTTAAATGCGAGCAATACACAGAATCGGTGGAGATGTACACAAATGCCCTCAAACTCTGCCCCCTCGAATATACTAAAGAAAGATCTGTGCTGTATGCTAATCGAGCAGCGGCGAAAATCAAGCTAGATTCCAAAAACGCAGCCATCGAAGACTGCACCAAGGCCTTGGAATTGAATCCCGATTATGTGCGCGCTATGTTAAGGTAAATCATTAGGTTTAAACTTTTTTTAAATTTTCAGTACCAAAAATAAACTAGTTTTCATTCTAGGAGAGCAAAGTTATTCGAAGACACCGACAAGTTAGATGAATCCCTGGAGGATTACAAAAATGTTATTGAGTTAGATAAAGGGAATATAGAAGCCAATGAAGCTATTATTCGATTGCCTCCGCTTATCCATGAACGCAACGAGAAACTCAAAGTGGAAATGTTAGGGAAGTTAAAAGATTTAGGAAATATGATTTTAAAACCTTTTGGCTTGTCCACCAATAATTTCGAAATGAAACAAGATCCGTCTGGGTCATATTCGTTTAATTTCAATCAGAATAAGTAGATGTAATTAATGCTGAAGTTTTAATCAATTACCTAATATAATATTAAACTACACGAAAACTGTAATTAAACTTGTATGTATTTCTATTTAGATTTCTAGACCATTATGCAGGTTTTTATCATTATATAAAATGTGTATTGTATAATAAATTATGATTAATTTTCTATAACGAGACTACTACTAGTGTTTGATTATTCTTAAAATGTTGCTCTCATTATTAATATAAGTATAAAGGTATTTCCTTCTATTGAATTTCTCAATTATAAATTACATAATACATAATGTACATTAGGGTGGTCATTATTCTTAAGAAAAAAACGTTTTTGCTTTAATTTCGCGGGGCACCACGTAATTAGAAAGTTTTTTAGTAGTTTTTGGAATTTTTAAATGGTATTTAGATGTTGCTACCAAGGTTTTTGTTATATTGTTTTATTTTTATAGCAAAAATATACAAACGTGCAAAATTATTGTTGTTATTATGAATAAAGATATTGGGCCCTATCGGGAATCTCCCAGGGAATTTCGTTTCACACGGAATATTTTATTCCCTGGAAATATTTCCTGCGAACGTGAATCTCCTACGGGATAAATTTCCCTCGAACAAAAATCGTATGAAATGACAGCAAAATTCCCTAGGAAATCTGATTCCCGATACCAATAAATTCCGGGGGAAACTTTTGAGCATCATTCACGTTCCCAAGTTTCGAATTGGAGAAAAATTTCCAGGGAAATATTTATTCACGATAACCTCCATTATGTAGATATTTGAATAATTTATTTTTAAGATACAACGGTTGACTTGTTATAATTAGGGTACATTTTCCTTTACTCTCTCACCAACATTTCTTTATTGTTTGTAATTAAAGAAATCTAAATCTAATAATGCTAAATTTAGACGCGTCGTTACAGAATAGGGGTCGAGGGGAGGAGGGATAAGAAGCGATTGTCTATGCGAGTTTCACTTGCACGTAAAATGTGATGTAAACACCTATATGAAACATTAATGACACCATCATTTAAGCTGTACTTCAATGCTTTTTGTAAAAAAATTTTACAGCTTATAGCTCTAAATACCTCTAAATTTAACGAAAAAAAAACAACAAACAAATCTTATTTCATATTTAGAGGTATATAAAGTCGAAAAGTAAGGACCACCCTAATGTACATGCTTGTAATGTATGGAATTCGATACTGCAATAAAATCATTGAAAAACCATAAGACGATATGACCCAAAAAATCCTTACGACTACCACTAGAAATAGATTTATTTATATGGACTTTAAGTTCCTAAGGCTGCAAGTACCGACGAATAGAAATCTTATATCTTATGTGATACAAAAACTGGCTAACAAATTTGTCTGCTGCATGTGGGCAAATTCCTAAACGCAATATTGCCCAAAATATGGTAAGTAAACTGGCCCTAAGCGCAAAAATGACAATCTCTTTCAATTTTTCCCGGATTCGTGCATTTGCTTAGGATGAGACTTGCTTGCAAATCTTGCGTATAGCCCTGTGATTGCCGAGGTAGCAATTTGAGCTTAAATTCATTTAAAAGTCATTTAAAATCACTCTAGTTCGTAAAGAATTTAAAATAAAAATATAGATAAAATTATACTGGACTGATTTAACAACTTAAGACATCAAACCTATTTTTTGTATTTGTCTTGTGAAAAGCATAGTATCATGGATTATAAGAATCCAAATACAAATGTCAATTGCTCACCAAATCATTTGGTATTTTCGGATTCATGGTTTAGGAAGAGGTAGGTAATCGGTTTTTTTGGTTCACCCTAAAGCGTATTCAAGAGAAGTATACGATATTATACGAATTCACAGAACATAAATGGACTTTACCTTCCTTGTTATACAATTCGATGGGAACTTTCGATCAAGGATTATTTTTCAAAAATATCAAATCATTCGAGTTTTAATTAATGATCTGTGATTTTTTTGCAAATATGTAGGTTTTCTTATATTATTATTTTATGTTTGAAAAATAATTATTTGCTTTTGTTTTTTGATAAAAAATAAATAAATTAAAAGAATTTATCGATACTATTGTATGCACAAATCAGATGTTTTAAATCAATTTGTTGTTTTTCTTTTCTTTATTGTTAACGCACCGATTTCTACTCTACTACATATTGATTCGTGTAACACCATTACAAAGAGAATTCTGGTTAAAATTACAATTAAGTTTGTAAAATTTAAATAATCTCAGAACTCTCCATAATGCTTATTTATGATTAATTTTGCCTTTTAAAAAATTGCGGTTGTTTTTTCTTGTAGTTATGGCAAAGTACAGAAATATGTAAGTATGTATATATATGAGCAAGGTAAGTTAGGGCAAGAGTACGATCACTCAGTCGATAAGAAATATTAACGGATTTCTGTAGAACAGTTATATATAACCATTTTTACTTGCGATATATGTTTACATGGCAATTTATGGATTCGTAAAAAAAACGAACTTGAGATTTTGATCAAACTTGACATTACTATGATAGAGAACACCAAAAACGTGGGACCCGCAATTCCGTCTGTCTGCCTGTGTGTCCTCGAGTATACAGCCTAAACGTTTTGATGGATGTTCTTCAAACTAGGTACATAGGTATTGTTTTTTCGGCAATATGCCCAAACGTTTTTTAAATTTGTTTAAGACCAAAAACAACGGTACATACTATACATTTTTTTTGGCTAAAAAAAAAAAAAACATATTTTTCTCAGCTCCAACAATTTTTATAAAAAAATCCAGTTCATAAATAAAGGGAATAGGTTCTATTCTAGAAGGTCCATTTGTTTGCATTTGGATTTTCCGGAAAACAGTTCATTTGATTTTTTTAAATTGTTTTATGCAGAAGCTCCTAGAAAGTCTAAAGACAAAATGTGTAAGACAAAATGTTTCAAAAACATTTTTTTTATTAAAAAAAAACCCTTTCTTGAATACTCAATATTTAGAATACGACTTAATAAAATGTATGAAAGATCGTATTTTGTAGTTCTTTGACATTATATTAAATACTTAAAAAAAGTATTTTCCTAAAACAAAAAGAACGGTACCTCCCATATAAATGTTTAAAAAAAAACGTAAAGAAAAAATATATTTCTCAAAAACGGCTCCAAGAATTTTTATAAAAAAATGTGTGCGTCCTCAGATTAGTGCAGTTCATTACTTTTTAGTAAACAAATATTTTACTTTCTGTACTTATTAACGGTACTTCCCATATAACCATTTTTTATATTTTCGACTTTCTCACTATTGGATGAACCGATTCAAATTATTCTTTTTTTATGAAAAAGCTCACTACAAGTGTTGGATATTAACAAAATAAATATTTTTTTTACAAGAGCAAGTTCGTACGATTCAGTCGTGCATTTTATTTTAATATGGGTGGGGTGGGGGTGTCTTGATTAAGAACTTTAAAGAGACAAAATAGAAGGTATATATAATCTCACAATTTTGAATAAATACAATATAAACTTCTTTTTCCCGAAATTTTGAGTTTGAAATTATTTTTTTTTTTTAGAAAACTGTTCAGAAAAATTACATGATTCAGCAGCAAGATGATGGAAGAGAATTTAAGGTTTGGAAAAAAGCACCAAACTAAATTATAAGTAAATATTACCGTTGTTTTTAAATATTTTTTTTTTATCATTAGAAGTGTTTTTTTCTTACAAAATTGTCGGTCCTGCTTAAATGGTGCGGATAGACCCTCTCCCACAATAAACAAAAAAAAAATACTTGTTAGTAACTGTTCAATACAAATCCGTCATTAAACCTTGTCGTCAGAGTTATCGTACTCTCCCCTAAGTTAGATATTATATTAAAGTCCATGGGTAGCTTCTATTGTTTTTTTTTATGAATTGAATATTAAATAAATAGTATTTAATTTATACGGAAATTAGAAACATTAGAAAAGAATTGATTAAACTGTTAAAAACTACAAAAAAAAACTATTTTTAAGCTAATATAAAAACTTAACTAAAACATAAAAGAGGTAAGTTCTTAAAACGTTAAGTATATAATTAAAACAGTTCAAGTTATAAATAACTTCAGAAGTATAGTAAAAGTGTTAAAAATTATGTAAAGAAGGGGTCGGGGGCAAAGTGCCCAAAAACTATGTTTTATGTGTTGTGACAAATAGAAGCAATATTTTTTGTGGCAAAAACAGAAGGTGAGAACACAAAATGATTGCATACACAAAACATCTACTTTGGCGATTTAATTAAATTACCTTCAATTTTATTTTATTAATAAGATTTCACAATTAGTTTGATTCTCCTATACAGGGTGTTCCGCAAATATTTAAGACTGAATTACAATGCAATAAGAAATCGTAAGCATGACGATACCTATCTTTTCTAAGACGTAATCTTTTAATAATCAATTTCAAATAATAATATATGTTTATGTACAAATAAAAAAAATTATTTTTGTCAGCTATAATGATGAGGTGTTTTTTATGCATCGCATCAATACCCGATATTGGTCAAATTAAGTTGGCTGGAGAGATCACTTGGAATAACGCAGGTCAGCGACACATTAATTAAAAAATGTATACCTACCTATATATTTACATACATATATGCATATGTATATCTAACCTGTTCTCAATTTTGTTATGCTATTTACCATCCCCACATAAAGTTTTCGTGTTCGCTAAGTGTATTCACCTACTTATAATCTCTGTCTGTAAGGTGTACGATTTTTGTACTTACATACGAGTATTTGTTTGCAACCTTATTGATTGATTTTCTGTTATATATGGAAAAAGAATAGTCGAAAAGAAGCCTTAAAAGTTAAGGCTTGTTAACGATGACAACAAAAATATATTTCATTGAAATAGTTAAAATAATATCAGGACAGTTAGTTGAGTTCTAACCGTTGAAAAGACCGGTCTTTCCACTATACTAGTATATTATTATAATTTGTAACTAAAAAAAAAAAAAAACTTATTCTAATTTAATTAACGACTTATTATACTCTAAGGATGTAGACACTCGAAATGAAATCCAAGCCCAAAAAACAATCTTCATCATCTGGGTTTGGAATAAACAAGTCTTCATTGAATGCACCGTACCATAAAAATATTCCAAAATCATCTTGGACTTCGAGAAATAATCGCAAGGAACCAACAATTAAGGAAAAGGACAAACCAATTATTGAGGACGATGATAAGGATTTGAATTCTGGTTTTGGAGATTACATTCGGTCGCCAGAGGGTGAGTTCATTTTTCTAATAAATTTTGTAAACTTTTTCCCCCTGTCGTTGAAAACGATATACAAATCCTTTTTTTTTTATAGAATTTGCTTAAAATTAAATAAAATTGTATAAAATTTTATATTTCGTATATGAAAATATAAAATATAAAAAAAATAATATTTCTACAGCCCCTGATTTAGCTATATTTTTTTTTAATCACAAAGAAAAAAATAAGAATCATCTACTTTAAAAGTCGAAAACGTGAAACATTTTAAGAAATCAGCAATTATTTAACGGATGGCGTATGACACCTGATTCGGATTGGTTGTTTTACTGACAAAAGGATAAGACGTAGGTAGTTTTCCATTGGTACAAACACTTAATTCTTTTTTGATACAAATCTGCCAAAATACGGATTTCCACAATTAAATCCTTCCATTGAGCAAGAAAACTTATAAGAATCAAACTTTGATTTTTTGAATCAAATTCGCAGATCTGTATTTTTCGGTGAATCTTTGCGTCTTTTTACTAACACCACTAAGCCCTTGTATAATTGGAGAAATTCAGTTTGACAACTTTCACGTCTCCTGTCGTTTTTTATTGGTTTCACTCAGGTATTAACTCATTCTGAAATTCAATGAAACAGAGCTAATTGCTTCTACTCCCATCTGATGTTTTATACTGTGTGTGTGTATGTCGTTTAAGAGTAATGCTTCCCGAGTGGATTATTCTGATTCAGTTTCACATAAACGAATACACGCCTATACCATAGCAAAAGAAAATCTATCGCGTACAATTCGCCACGAAAAATATCAAATTTGACATCAAATCCTGAATTTACTAACGGAAAACAGAATTTACCAATGGAAAACCCCCATTTATTAATTTAGAAAAGGTAGACATGTCAATCAATGTTATGTCGAATTCCAAACAACCATTTCAAATCAATTTCAGATCGATTTTTTTCTTTGTTGTAAGGAACTTGCAAAAAATATTGAGAGTGCAAAGTCTGAAATCTTGTTAAAAACGCAAGATCTGTTTTGACAGATTTTGTTTAAAAATAATTCCATTGTGTTCAGAAAAAAATCGATTTTAGAATTGTTTGAAATTCATCATTAAGTACATTTCAAATTATTAACTGTGGAAGGGTAACGCTCAAAATGTCATTCCGTCCATTCAGTGATGAATATTTCATTTTCACTCAAATAAAATATCCTAACAGCTTAACTATACGTTTGTATTATTATATTTATTAAAACATTGTATTTCCTTAGCGGCCGAAATGATGAAGCTGTTTGTTGTGGCGAATTCAATTGTCATCATTTTAACCATGGCTTGGCCAAGCATGAAGGAACTCTATACAATGTTCGAGGAATGGTATTTTTATAAAAATATGTAAACACCAAAATTAAAGCATCCCAATTTTCAAAAAAAAAAAAAAAATCAAAATAAATCGACATAAAATCATTCAAACAACAAAAACAAAAATACACTATGGTTGGACCGTTTATGCAAGGAATGCTCCTAATGGGCGTTATGTATTGGTATTCTAAAGGAATGATCAATATGATAAATGAATATTATCGATCTGAATTTCAAAAACAATTGGAAACTAACCCATCGGCAACTAAACCCAAATCAATTGGATCTGATGAAATTGAACTTTTATTGATGAAACAAATTATAGATATGCCCGGACCATTTTCTGGGGAGAGTAGAATTTTGACAGATGGCCGTCTGACTGATGTGTGTTTAAATGAAACCGAGTTAAAACGTTTTCTGACAATAACATTATTGGTTTGTTTTGGAGATAATTCAAATTTATTTGGCCGTGTGTCAAATATTTAACTATACTTATGCTAAAATATTGACATATATACCTATGTATATTGATAGGAAAGGGATTTGAGGGATTTGGCAAGTTTAATATCCTAAAATTAAGGTAATTTATTGGCAGAATAATGAAAACTTGCCTTACCTTTAAGTCTTTTAATTTTTTTGTTGAATATAGCAAAATGTTTGAACATATTCTCATAGAAATATGTTATATTTTGTTTGACAGCTAGTTTTTCTATTGATAAACTGTCAGTTTAGTCAAGCGGTACAAGATTAAATCTTACATTGACACACGGCCAAATAAAACATAAATAAATAGAAGAAAATCGAATGGGTACTTATAAATAACATTAACGCATTTTGAAAGGCAATCGCAATTACAATCACAGATTTGAGTATTTGCCATTTGGGCAAAAGTAATAAATAGACATATAGTAGATTATTAAAAAGAATCAATATAAAAAAATCTAGTACGTAATAAGTAATAAAAAGCTAGTACTAAATAAGTAATAACATTTACGTATTTTAAAAATCAATCGCAATTAACAATCATGGTTTTGGGTGTTTGCTAATTGGGCAAAAATAATAAATATGTAGTAGATTAGTAAAAAAAATTCAATATAAAACAATCTAATACGTAATGAGTAATAATATTTACGCATTTTAAAAATCAATCGTAATCAACAATCACAGTTTTGAGAATTTGCCACTTGGGCAAAAATAATAAATATGTAGTAGATTATTAAAAAATATTCTATATAAGCAAATCTAATGGGTAATGAGTAATTACATTTAAGCATTTTGAAAATCAATCGCAATTAACAATCATGGTTTTGAGTATTTACAATTTGGTCAAAAATAATAAATATGTAGTAGATTATTAAACAAATATTCAATATAAGCTAATCTAATGGGTAATGAGTATAATTACATTTACTCATTTTAAAAATCAATCGCAATTAACAATCAAGATTTTGAGTATTTGCTATTTTGGCAAAAAATAATAAATTTGTAGTAGATTAATAAACAAAATATTAAATAGAAATAAATCTAATGCGTAATTAGAATGACATTTACGCATTTTTAAAATCAATCGCAATTAACAATCCCGGTTTTGAGTATTTGCTATTTGGGCAAAAATAATAAATATTTAGTAGATTATTAAAAAAATATGTATTAGTTATAAAATAAATCTGTGGCAGAATTAATAAATATGCGTAGTAGATTATTCAAAAAAAATATTCAACATACCAACAAATCGAATGTATACTGACCACTTACACATTTTCAAGGCAATTGCAAATAACAAACACACAGTACTCTATATTAGCCATTTCTGCAAAAATAATGTATGTAATATGTAGTAGATTGTTGACAAATATTCAGCCTATTGTTGACGTAGTAAAATAGTTTGTAGAAGTTGATAAGCAACATAAACTGCTAGCTAAATATGAGAAAAAAAAATCTTAAATATTTCAATATACGAATTTATTATTTCATTAAAGATGCTAATATTCTATGCAATATAATCAAAAAAAACAATAATCATTTATTTTAAAAGTTATAATAACCATAAACATTATATTCATGTATTCAAACTTAATAAAAATATAAGGTCTAAGAATAAGGTACAAGAAGTCCAATCAAACAATAATAAATCATGTAATCATTATCAGTCTATTATTATTAACAATATACATATAATCTTACCCAGGTAAGAAATTGAAATCAGAGATTATTTTATTTTATGTAAGGCAATGAAAATTGTCGTTATTCATTTATTAAATAAAATATATCGCTTCTAGCTCCCTACATAATTTTCTTTAATTTCTTAACCTAATTTGTTGCAGATGGCAAATCTGCAATCACTGCACATGTAACTAATTCATGTCAATTCATTTTATCAAATTTGCTTTCAATTGGACAGTTCAGAAAACTGTTACTCACAGAATTTCTATACGTCAAAAATTGAAGAAGAATAATTAAATTTGGTACGCCTTAGAGTATACGTAAAAATGGAAAATATAAAAATTGAGATTTTCTCGTGAGGGGGCGAAATGTTATCAATAATATAGACACCTTCCGATAGCCGTAGAGTGATGAAATTTGATGGAGTGGTAGGCCTTGATGTACGTAAAAATTTAAAATTTGACGTTTTTCATTTAGGAGGCGTAGTATCCACCCACTTGCTGTAGAATGATAAAATTTGGTATGGCAAGTTTTATTTTAATTATGCCCAATTCGAAAGCTTTTAAAAACTACTAGTGAGCCCATCAAAATTTAGGCAGTATTCAGTAAATAAATTCTTTCTTCATGAAGTAAGAACTTTGCTTACTTTTAGATCTCACTACTTTTCACGGCTGACTTATCACATAGAAGTTTTTGTATAAAAGAACTTGGCTCATTTTTGTAATTAATGTTTTTAGTTTGATTATGGCTTTCTGAACATAGCCATTTTTTCACTAGAATTTTCAACTGCATAATTTCTGTTTTACAGAATTGCTATGTGATTTTCTGTCATATAACAGAACGAGACTTGACTGGAAGTACTATACTCTGTTCAATTTACATATATGTATATTCAGTACAGGGAAGATGGGATATTTGCCCTTTCACTCTGAGTGTAATAGATAGAAGATCGTACTGCTTTAAAGCTCTTACAAGGTTGTAGTAGTAAGCATACTAAATTACAATAAGCTTAACAGTGATGGTAGCTCTGGTTCAATGTGTTTATTTTAAAAGCACATAGCGAGCGTTGAGTACACGGTGAAGGCACACAAGTAGTAGTGTGTAGGTGTACTTGGATGTGCAGTAGGACCCCTTTCACCCAAGGAAACTGAGTTGCCGCCAACTGGGAGTTTGAAGGCGAGAAGGGCAAGAAGTAAGGGGAATGGAAAAAATCTCCCCGGCAAAGATTTGAAGAGATTTTTTTGACGTTTTGCTTTGCATTCCAATCAGCCCAACATAATCTTCCCAGTTTTCTCCTTAGTCCTTAGAAAGCTACAAGGAAGTTAAAGGAAAACGTCAACAAAATCCCCAGCAACTGGTTTCCCTGTGTGAAAGGGGACTAGGTAGGCCATGGTGAGATACACGTTGGTTTTAACAAGATTACTAAGACAATTTCTATGTAACTCAGTGGTTATTTTTAATGGGAATTTGAGCAACAGGCATCAATGTGTTTGAAAAAGCTCTCTCATAAGCTCTGCACTGAAAATATAAATTGAACAGAGTAACAGGAAGTTGCGTGGTGAAACTTGTACCTATTAGGAAAATGTATGTTGTATGAAATATACATATGTGTTTTTGTTCCCTTTTCCGAATGAGGACCTCAGGGACAGTTTAGATTAGGAAGGTTAAGTCCGGTGTCACGGCAGTTTGTGCGCAAGAAAAGGGCGGGACAAATAGACTCGTAAGACCCGAAGAAAATATAAAATTCTTATTCATGAAACATTCAAATTGTTGCTGTTTCAATGCATTTCCAGGCATCTCAATGTTTCTAATGTAAAAACGACGAGACTAACCCAATACATGGTTCTATGTACATCAGAGCTCCTCCGATTATTATAATAGGTCTACACCTTTAATCGATAAAAGGTTCGTTGTTGAAAAAAAAATTACAAATAATATATATAATTCGGCTGGTAAATTCGTATAGCTTGTACCCTATGTACTGTGAAATTAAAAAAAATCCTTGCTAAGCAGACTATAAGGACATATTTTTTTTAAAATCATTTTTGAGGCAAAATAAAAATGAATGACTTCGAAGAAAACATTGACGAGTCTTTAGAGGACGAGCCTCAATTGAAGCCAGAGCGTGTGGGGGTAAAATAAACTTTGGTTCAAAAACTATTCGTCTCATTTTCATTATTCAAAATGATTTTTGATTTCTAGGAATATTTGGGAGAACGCAATTCTTTAGGTGAGCGACACGGTAAAGGTTGGGCTATTCTTCCAAATGGCGATCAATACGACGGATCATATCGAAAGGGAATTAGACACGGACATGGTTTGTATGTGTTCAAAAATGGAGCACGATATCTTGGTAACTATCGATGTGGTAATTTTATAAATCTTTTTCAAAATTTTTTTTGAAAATCAACGGCAAAATTTATATACATATGTGCAGGAATAAGAAGTGGTTTTGGAAAATGTATCTACCCAGATGGTACTGTCTATGAAGGAAATTGGCATAAGAATACAAAACACGGACAAGGCACATATACTTATTCGAATGGGGACACATATTCTGGGGCTTGGTATAAAGGGCAACGCCATGGAGTGGGCATATACAAATGGAAGGATCATGGAGTGTATTTTGAAGGCACATGGAAAAATGGCATACGTGTTGGCCCGTGCATTGTTCAGTATCCAAAATGTATATTCCATGGTTGTTGGGATTATAAATATCCACAAGGACCGGGTGTATTTAGTTTTCACGATAAGCACATTCTTCATGGATACTATAGATCTGAGTTGTTATTTAAAAGCAAGGAGCTTACATCTTGTGAGAGAAAACTTAATAACGACAATAGACTTCAGGAAGAAGGCGATGACAACGATGAGCAGGAGCGACTGATTTATGGTGAAGAAGAAGGACAAGAAATATCCGAAGTTGACTTCGATGTAAAACCATCGACATGGATCTCGCAAAATATGGATGCTTTTAATTATTCGCTATTGCCCCAACACCCAATACCTTTGCCAATTGAAGATTCTGAACAATCTTCTTGTGATTTAGATTCAGTGGAAGTACCTTCTTCGGATGTGGAACCAAAAAGTGTAGAACCTTCTTTGGGATTGTTCGAACTGGAGGAGGAAGCGAACCGGGAAGATACTTTGGAAGAGGGACAATCTGATAGCGAAATTGAATGTGATATTTTTAATCTATTGAACTAAAAAATAAACGCTTGCAAATTAGAAAACGATTAAACATTGATCTTTTCAATCAAACGCTAAAAGCGGTAATACATTTTTGGAGTATGGATTAGTATTTCTCTCAGATTGGTAGTGGGGATAAAAATCAATCCACTCGAAAAAAATGTCTGGCGCATAATTTTAAACAATTTAGTTCGATGTTAAGGCAGGAATAGTATGCTACTAAACGAAAAAGAGGATTTTGCTAATTTTAAACGAGTTAATGATCGAACTCTATTTTAACATTTTACTAAAGTTAACATCAATTTTATCTAGCTATTTTATCTTTTTAATATCATACTTTATCTATATGACACTTTGACATTTTATAAGTGCCAACAGTCATGTTCGCTTAGTCATTGTTTTAGGGGCGCGTTCAGCTGGTGTTTATCAAGAAAATAAGTTTAGTATGGTGCTAGTTAAAAAATGTTTAAGATTTTAGTGAAGTACTTTCTAATTAGCATACTGTTAAGTACATGCAAAACATTAACATCAGACTGTTTAAAATTTTGCGCCAATAATTTAAGTTTTAAGCAATCTGAAATACCTACTTGAGTTTCATACAAAGAAATTTATATGTTTAGTTTATTAAGCTGGAAATAAACTATGATTTTATAAGAAAATTCATGAGTCGTGTGCTATTTCTCTTTCCTTGGCTATAAGTAATTAAAAAACTAAAATTAAGCATTCGCACCGAATTTAATCATAAATTTATTTTATTTGAATTTACATGCGAAACCAAAATGCGGGTTGTGTTTGAAATCCCGCTTTTTATAATCCCGTTTTCTAATATCCGACTTTTTAAAATCCCCTTTTTTTAAAATCCTTTTTTAATTTGTCCGTCTCTTATAGTCCCATATGCGATTTTTGAAAGCAGGATTCTAATAGATCGGCATTCTAATATATCGGGATTTTGAATAAGCGGGATTTTAGAAGGTGGGATTTGAAAAAAACAGTATTTGAGAAGACGGGATTTTAAATTTTTTCTGGATTAAATAAATATGCTGCAAAATATATATCTCACTATTCACATCTAATTCGCTGTTACTTTTTATATGCATTTTAATAATATTTTATTATTTATTTCTTGCCCTGAAACCATCCTATCCTATCTAACTATCACAACCCGGCTTTATAGCTTATCACCTTTATTGTTCTCAGTTGTATACCATACCTACTGTGTATAGACAGTCAGCATACACAGAACCAATTTAATCTCACAAATGCATACAACAAATAATAATTCTTCTTTTGTAAAAAAAAAAAAAATAAAAAAAAAAAATAGATTAGCTTCCATAAATGCATACCCAAGACCTCCAAGCATCACTTAATTCGATTTAAATTTATTATCACTTCAAGACTCGGATCATTTGCTAGACTAGAGCAATAAACAAATAATACAACTTCTTCCATAGGTACCTATTCAAAAAAAAAAATGAATACATTGTAATTTAAACCAATAAAAATCACCAACCCACCAAGGTCATTGGACCTATGCATACATATAGTATGTATGTGGTTAATAAAACTTGGTTATCTAATGAATTAAAATAAGATAACAAAAGAGCTCCTAAGTCTGTTCATGATCACTAATATCGGATGAAATTGATGTGAATGACTCACAATCACAAGATTTGTTCACAAATGAAATGAACATTCATCCGATCCCTAAATGCGATGCCATGCGATGATGTTTTTAAAGTTCGTTACAATTTTAAATAATTTGTTTTTATTAAATTTTAATTATATACCTACAGAAAACGAACAAATTTATAATTTACAAGTTTTCCGTCTGTGGGAATCATTTGACAATAATTTCATATATGTGTCTATATACAGGTAAATATAGTAAAATATCGAATAATATTCGACCCCTAACAATCAATTTAAAGCAATTTAAAAAGTTCCATAAATCAACGATACACACCTCCCTGTGACCATAGTGTTGCCAGAAACACCGATTTATCGTATTTCTCCCGATTTTTAGACCTATTTCCGATACACGGATTTTCTATGTTAATAGGGCACATTCCCCCGATTTTCATATTTAAAAATATTTTCATATATTATCCGCTCTTGAATTAACATCATATCTGTAACATCTTAGCTTGGCAATGACTGACTTACAATACTAAAATGATACTATTAAAATATATAAAAAGGAGCAATCAAGGTTTGGCCCTTTCAGTGATGGCTAATTTTATTTCATCGATATTAACATTACCAAACTCTTCAGCTAATGTTGAGAGAACTTTTTCTCAAATAATTTTAAATAAAACAAAATTCAGGAATCGCCTTGTTGTTGAAACTTTACAAGGAATTTTACTATCTAAAGACTTTGTGAAATATAAGGTGTGTAAATGTTTGAACCTTAAGGTTTCTGATGATTTATTTAGAAAATTCAATCAAAACAAATATATTTTATTTAACCAAAAATTGAAGCACTAAAATCGTTTGTGGGTGCGATGCGAAATGCAAGGGTTCAACTTGAACCCTTATGTCATATTTTTTAATTTTTAAGCTAGAAGCACTTAATGTTAAAGTTTTTATAAGCTACCCATATGCAAGAATGTTTATTTTAGAAGAGAAATATTTATTTTTAATTTTAAGAATCTATTATCTTATCTACCTACTGTGTTAAAATAATATGAATTTTAAAAATGAATTTAAATAAAATAAAATGATGAACAAACAATTTTTTTTAAGGTAGGTGAAATTATTTCTACTTTTAATTCCACGATTTCTTATGTGGAAATCTCCCGATTTACAAAAATATTTTATGGCAACACTGTCTGTGACACTGCCCACTACACTATGATGAAGTTAGATGTTGCGTGTGATTGATATCAGACCAGCTATGGAGTATGCGCCTTTGAATTCAACTAACAATATTCACACAGACACCCAATTAGACCTTCCTCTGATTTGTCCCCTTCCATCGCCATAGAACACCCTACAAGAACTTTCTCATCGTCATCATAATTTCATACCAAAAAAGAAATTCCATCGGATGATGGTCCGTTTATTCCCCCCTGGCTGGCACTGACAACCCCTGAATAAAATCAAACAACGAATGATCAAGCTTCATCCACAATATTTTATAACTTCCCTGTTTTTGTATGTACGAGGTACAACTGGTATAAAATCCACCACCCAACGTCGTTTGACGTTCATTCGGTTGTTTAACCTCGTTGCTCGTGGAGTGTCTTTTCTGTTCGTTCAGTTCAGTTTGAGAGTAGTTCTTCGAAGATTTCCACATTTTTTTTTGTCGAGTTAAAATCAATTTTTAAAATAATGGCCGTCTGGGAAGGAAAAAAATACAAATTGGAAAACAGCGAAAACTTCGATGAATACATGAAGGAACTTGGTAAGTGCAAATCAATTTCAAACAAAATGTGGTCCATTCCACATCCATAAATAAAAATGTGAATCTGGCAAAAAAAAAATCAATGAGACAGCCGGTGCCGGCGTTTTGCTAAGCTTTTTTTGGATTAAATTATTTATTTTAATATTCAATATTGGTGTATGGTGTTATCATGGCCGGTAGAGTGTGGTTTTTTTTTCATTTTGGAATAATAATCGCCTGACGGCTTTTGTGCTCTCATTTCGAGTACAATAATAACAGTTCGTTCTTCTGCTGCGCTTAGCTATTCATCATACCTAGGTGGATAGAGAATAGCATTCATTTTGCTGGGAGCTATGACAACGACAGAAAATACAAAAACCGCCAACAAATAGTAATGGTGTTCCCAAAATCTATGTTCTCTCTCATTTCATTCGAATTCCATACAGTCATCAGTTCATTTTTTTCATCCAAATTCAGACCGAGATACAGATTCCAGCTACAGCTATAGAATTCAACAAACTCATTTATTTAGTGCAGAAGGTTCTCGCAACAACAAACTTCCGTTGCCGGCTAATGAAACGGCATAATATTGAATTGCACATGCTCTTCTTGATTGTAGTAGTTTGGTTATATAGAATAAGTAAATTAGATTTTTCGGCAGGTAGATATACTTGGTGGGAACCGGTTTAGTCATCGTCAGCATATATAGAAGCTTTGAAGCTTTTTTTTTATTTTAAAGAGGTAGTTAGGTATGCATTTTGTTAAATTTGCCACCGACCTGTCTTTAGTGGGTCACTCACTATAAAAGAGTCCTGAAGTTGTAGTGGAAACTCAAGAACACTAATAATATTAGATATTTTAGTTCTAGGAAGTTACATAAATTATCCATTCCAGGTTTCTGAATCCTAAAGAGCTAGTGGGGGACTAGAATACGATATTTCATATAAACTTGATTTCATGATTTAACGAAAAAAAAATGATTATTTTGTTTGGGTTTATGGTAACAAATTTATGAAAAATATAGTTAGTGAATATTGGGTCCTAGCGAGGTAACCGTCGGAGCGGAGAATTCTCCGAAATCGTCGAATCGGAGAATATTTGCTTCGAGGTAATCTTCCGACAGTTGTGCGGAACTTTTCTCCGACAATTCGGAAAATGTTCCGCTCCGACTGTTACCTCGATAGGGCAGATTGTTTGCTGAAGAATATAGCGTGGGACTTATGCTCCGAGCTAATAAATCAAAATAAAAAAAAAAAAACCAAAGACGTGACAAGGTATTTTCGATCTTAAACAATAGCTGCGTTTTATTATCTACGTGTCTGGGTTATGTTTTAACACGTATTCCAAAAACAACACTAGATCCAGGTTTCTATCGGGTATCTATCTGGGCTTGCAAATTTTAGTATTAAATTCGGCAAACAGAGTGTACATGGAAGTACATAACCCAGATCGTTTTATTTTCACGGGGTGAAGCATATGGGTTATTGGCGATAATAAAACACGGCTAATATGTAAGCTCAATTTATTATTTTGGATTTAAAGACTGATGAAAATGAAATTTTGAAGCCTAAAATCTTTTATGAGCGCAAATAGCTTAATTTTAACTCGATGTTCTTTAATGGAATATGATATCCCCGTTCTTAAGATGTATATACTCGTATGATAGGAGTAACAATTACTTACGGGACCGAATCCAAGTTTCTCTAAATATGCTACGATACAATAATCAATTTTTTTTCAAAAATGAATGAAAAATATACCTATTCCAATTTAAAAGTTCACTATCCAAAGTTCTAATTTTCTTCAATATTAAATTGGAGCAATTCCACATACTATAGACTCTAAGGCGAATGACGGAAATAAAATTAATTGGATAGATAAAACGTAAAAGCCATCAACTATACAGTATTTAGACTTTAACCTTAATTTGGGGTATCCATGTATTTTTCTTGTCACGAAAGTGATTGACAAAAAAAAAAAATAATTACTATCACAAATTTCCAAACGGTCCAATGAATAAGTTATGTCTAATATTTAGCCATACGAAATTCCTAGAAAAAAAATTATTAAAAAATTATATTTTTTTTTCTACATAATACATCCTATGCATTTATATTCTGAGAATATATAAGTAAAAATCGATACCTATTAAATATTATTGTCGTCGTAACGTTGTGTGATTTTTATTTGTTTATTTCAACGTATATAAATTTGATGCACAAGAGACATCTTAAGCAGTATATTTATCCTTTATTGTTTATTTTAACATTGGCCTCGTAAATCAATCTTAAACATATACCTATACGTAACAAATAAAAATAAAATACTTTTCTTGCGTAAATAAGAAACCTTATAGTTTTGTTGTCTTTACAAACAAATTGTGTTTTTTATTTATGAATCAAGAGTGGTTCATATTAAACGATTAGCACTTCATTTCATTTAATTTAAAAGTGAAAAAAAAAACAAATACCCATATTTATGCATGTTAATATTTCTGTAGAACAAAAATAGGGATGTGTTTGCTAAAGACCAAAATAAACACAAAATAAATTCGTTAAAATTCCATGCTTTATTTTACTTATCACTTGCTCCGAAAACGGGTTAGTAACCTTCTCATCTATCTACATGTTTTATATTGTGCAAATATTTAAAAGAAAAAATATATATTTTCGTAAAGCCTTAATAAATAATGATAAAAAGGAAACAAAAAATAATTGAACTAAATAGATATGAAATTTTCCTTATAAATAACCGAAGATTGCACTTAATTCGTTCAATTTTCCATAAATCATATTTAGAGGCAAAAATGGATTTTTTTATTCCAATTGAAAACGTGATAGTCTTATGGGCAAAGCATAATAAACGGAAATTAATAAAATTGTTTATTCAATGCTTGAGTTCGAGTTTATGTGCGATGAATGCTAATTACTTTAAATGTCTGTTATAGGCGTTTTGTAGAAAAGACCTTGATACAAATCAAATTTGTAATACCATTCTTAATGTGCATTATATTTTATTTGTTTTTAAAATATTTTGTTGTTTCTATACTTAGAAGATTTTTTGTTTTTGTAATTTACATTTGATCATGTAGATATGTTGTATATTGTATACATATAAATAATAAATTGCATGTTATTTTTAATGAAGCAACTTCTTTTGAACAATGCCTACGTTTGCGTGACAGCTCATGTTTTCATAACTTTTATATGGTGATTGAAAGATCAGCTTGCTATCATCTTTGCCGAAGAGAGATCAGCGGATTCTTGCAACAAAGAAAAAAATTGAATGTGTAGATTCATAGAAAATTCATACATATGAAAAGTTTATATGAGCCCAAAATTCGTTCAAATTCTAGGATTCATCGTTTAAGAAATGATTCAATTCAATTTTCCATTCATGGTCCTTTGCAGTGGATGCCTTTGGTAAGAATGTTAGGAGTTTGCCTCAGTACAGTCGTGTAAAATGTGTACTGCAAACACTCGGGGGTGGTCGTGGAGCGATAGTTGGGTGCTCGCCTGTCAACCTCGTGGTTGCAGGTTCGATTCCTGCCATTGTCTATGTCTTCTTATATTCAATTAAAAACCAATTCTCAAAATTGTCATAAAATAAGTTGCTGCTTTGCTCATTACATGCTGTTTAGGCATAACACTAACAACATGTGATTGAGTAAACTAGCATACCCATAAAATATGAACCAAATAAATAAAATAATGCGAATTATAAGGGACATAAATAAATCAGACACGGTAATTCTCTCCGCATTAGTTCAGCCGCCATCCCTGGAGATAAATCTGAGACAACAACCAGCTCTAGTCTCAGAACATCGCGCCACACATCTTTCCTATCCTTCTTTCTCTTCTTCCACCGGATGCCCGCGCTGTGTTAAGAAAAACATATAAAGGGTATTCATAATCTCTTGAGCGCGTGCAGTCATATAAAAAAAAAAACTTAAATGCATTCCATTGTTGCTTCAGTTTTGGTATCTTGAAAATAATATTTTAATTGAAATAGTCCGACATTAAATAGAGTTAAGATTCAAACGAACAAGTATCACAGCTAAAATAAAAATTAGAGAACTAAATGATTTTTTTAAAGAACTCCCGAATTTGTGTTGTGTGCAAACATCAAAATTGGAAATAATGTAATTATTTTTATTTGATTTCAATTTTGTTCACACAATTTGCAAATAACCAAATTGAAAGAAAATTCCCATCATTTACATTCCCTAGCTTATGTTTTAGGTTCATATTTCACTTGACCCAGGAGAGCAATCATTTCTCGTAGCCAATTAAGGTCAAATCTGAATGCCCTGAGATTTATTTTAGTTACCTACTGTTACTTTTCCCTTATCGACTTGTTTCGTTTTTTTATTCTTTTTTTTATTCGTTACTTACTAATTGAATCTCGGCTCTTTATTGTTATACATATGTATGTATATATCCATTTATTTATGTCTTCTTTGAGCATAAATTAAATTCAATTAAGCAGTGAAACCTTCGCCCTCTATATTTCACTCATTCTGAAGAATATCTTTTTATTAAACATTAATTCAACAACTACAAAGTGTTGTACTGCGTTTTTTTTTTCAAAAAAAAAATATATATATAAAAACTAATAATTTAATTACTATGGCGACGAACATTCAAAAGAGCTCGCGGACGAAGAGGACAGCGACAAACATCACCCGGATCTAGTCAATTATGGCTGAGTAGGTTGCCTTTTGATATCGGAAGTGTTTTTACTTGCGATTATAGGGTACTATATGGAAATTTTGCATTTAAAAAAAAAACGAACCCGAGGTTTTAATCAAACTTGACATTACAAACGTATCTAAAAAATTGGTGTGTTCTTATATTAGTGAAAACTACTTTTAAGTTTAAAATATTTTATTTTGCGTTCTTTTTAACGGTACTTTCCATAGCACCACTTTTCATATTTTCGACTTTCTCACTATTGGATGAACCGATTAAAATTATTTTTTTTTATAGAAACGCTTCCTATAAGTGTTAATATTTTTTTTTATAGAAATGCTCCCTAGAAGTGGTAATAAAACTGCATAATGAAATTTTCAAAAAATTGTTTTTTCGATTTAAAAAAAAAATAAATAATATTTCTTCCTTGAAAAATTTCCTTTCAACCTACCTAATGATAACTAGACTACGTACCTACAGCGTCAGTGGTTAATTACATTAAAGTTGTTTGGTACAAGAGCAAGTTCGTACGATCTTAGTCGTCCATTTTGTTTGTTCTTCGTTTGATTTAGAAATTTGATTAAATTGTGCAGCTGAATAAGTAAGTACAGAGTACATTTTTTTTATGATCTACACGCGCTCAATATTATTATACTACCCTTTAAATGTTTCAACACAGCGCGGGCGTGAGGTTAAGGAAGAGAAAGAATGATAGGAAGATGTGTGGCGCGATGTTCTGAGACTATAGGTGGTTGTTGTCTCAGATTTTATCTCCGGGGATGGCGGCTCAATTAATGCGGAGAAATTTCCATGCCTTATTTATCTATGTCCATTTTTTTATTCTTTGTCATATTTTATCGGTATACTAGTTTTACTCGATCACATCTATGCCTAAACAGCATGTAATGAGTAAACCATCATCATAATGGAAAAATAAGAAGACATAGACTACGGTAGGGATCGAATCTTTGACCATGAGGTTGACAGGCGAACACACAACTATCGCGCCACGGCCACCCCCATTTTATTCATTTTATAATAATGTTGTACTGTATAAATTATAATAAGTCGAAAACATACACCATTTGTCATAATAACGCACTGTTTTTCAGAGTTTTTATTGTATACAATGCTAAACCGGATACTCCGAACTAAATTGCAATAATAAATATTGCAAAAAATGTAAATTTTGATAATTTGTGCTCCTAAAAGTGCCACAGTCTTGACAAATATTTTTATTTTTGTGAAAATAATAATTCTTATCATCATAATAAGGTAGTCAGTAACAATTTATTATAGGTAGGCTATTTCTAGCATGCACAAACAATATAAAACCATATAGGTATATGTATATATAATTCGTCACACGATGAACTGACCCACACCTTAAGATAAGTAGGCTTTATATTCAGTGATATCAGTTCTTGTTGTTGTTGATGCTATTTTCTCTGAAGTATAAATAATTTGTGTACACATGTATATATAACGGAAAACAACACAAACAATTTTTAAATCGATACATATGTATGTACGTACGTTATTATGGGCAGAATTATTTTCTATCCGATGATGACTGGACTCTGGCTCTTGGATAATCAATTTAATTGGTATTGTTTATAAAGCTGTTTATTGAATTTTCTTATAAATGTTTATTGAGGGTTTCGTTTGATTAGATTAGTCTAATTAAAACAGTAAATTAAGTGTGCGAAGCGATATGTATTTGAATTTA
This sequence comes from Philhelius pedissequus, assembly GCA_910595825.1. Taxonomy (NCBI): domain Eukaryota; kingdom Metazoa; phylum Arthropoda; class Insecta; order Diptera; family Syrphidae; genus Philhelius; species Philhelius pedissequus. The sequence continues at coordinate 241,245,834 of OU343161.1, read as the reverse complement.
TAAGCGATTTTATCATTTTATTGGTGATAAGAAAAAGTAATCTTCTTTTCGCAGAAGTATTTACATATATGTACATATCTATGTATATATGTATGTATGTATGTACAGTACATATATAATTTCAGCCATGCAATTCTTAAGAAAACTTATTAAGAGTCTTCATGAAGGAGCGGAAACTCATAATATTCATGATAATGCAAACATTGTCATCTTTTATTCGATGAGGTTATGATCCGAACTATGAGATGACAATATCTACTTCACTGTCTCTCTATTAGTCCTCTTCTGAATGCTTTTTTTTTTTTAAAGAAATTTGAAACGATGCGATGAGAGATGCAAAGCAAAGTATCAAAAGACCTAAAGATGGTTGTGGGGCGAAACAAATATGTATTTTCTATAATGAAGATGGAAGCATTAAGTGCAGAAAGCTACTATGAAACAAGAGGAACCAGTTGTTGCTTCAAGTGTTTTCTTTTTAAATACAGTCAAACCAGTAGAGATTTACGTGGAATTTTTTTTTTAAATTGTGACTGAAATTGATGATTGAGATCCCAGAGACCACATGGATCATAGAAATATGAATAGGATATTTCAGCAAAATTTCCCAGGTACTTATTGCTTAAAATTTTTGAAGTTAAGCAAAGACAAGGTAGGCGGATTCCTTCCTATCCTAAAACTATAGCAGCCTTATAAAAGTTAGTCTGCGGACTAAAATTTTTAATTAATAAAAAATCTACTACAATAAGTATCAACTCTATCTCATTTTATTCTATGTCCCAGTAAGTTTTGTTCTTTGTCAATTCTTAGTCCTTCACTAAACCACCGGTCGAAGGACTATTGTCGTTTTTATTTGGCAATCCGGAAGCCTTCTGGACTCTTCTGAAAGTTTTCACTTGGGAAAAAATGACAGTTCTAATTCTGAAAACAAGAGAATGTTGCTTCTGGATTTGAGATCAGAATCGGAACCAGAAGCACTCATACATTCGTATACTTGAACGCCAAACTCGAATGTTGTCATTTTTTGTATCATAATTTGTGCAACAATTTTTGAATTTCAATATAAATAAATAAATAAAGAATCGTCATAACAGTTCTGTTTATACAATTACTTGTTAGGCGATATCGAGGGGTCAGAAATGACAAACAACTGTTATAAATATGATTGTCTCTAATCTCATTTTTTTTTAAATACAGGTAACATGTCAACGCATTTATAGTCTTTTCCTGTTTCGGAAATACTTCATCGATTAATCCGAGAAATCTCCGATGGGAGAAAAATTCCGTTTTAACGCATACTTCCATTTTTTTTTCGGAAGAAGGTACGATTGATTAATGGGAATGGTTACAATGATACAAATTCGTACATTTCGTACAAATCGGAGGACATTTTTCTCTAATCTGTTACGATGATAGGGCCCAAAAATTATTATTAAATGGTATTTCTTTAGTACGAGTCTAGAGGAATGCCATTTTATAACAGTAATAACCGTTTTATAACAGTTGCTCGCCCTTAAAAGTGTTACATATTCCAGGCCCTTTGCGCTGTTGAGGGGGTGCTGAATCTATTTTCAGAAGTCGAATGTCCTTTTAACCATAAACTCTACCTTTCTGTCACACTGACATACTGTTGGCATGTCTCGAGACACATCCATTTCTTCATCAGTTTATTTTCGGAATTGCTATCATGATGGTTGTATCGTAGATACATTTTTCATACATTCTTACCATTTAAGGTTTAAGGTACTCTTTCGTCTGCTTTATTATACATGAAACTACTAGCATGTACATTTGTATATTTTTGTTCAGTTTTGAAAAAGATGATAAATTTAATTTTCAATTTAAGTTGAAAAAATTGTGGTTGCGGTTTGGTACAGAAAATGCGAATAAATTTCACTTTTTCATAAAGGGGGATTGATTTTACGTGAAGAAATGTCATAAACATTTATACAAAAGTACAAACAATAATTATGTACATATGTATATTTATTTTAACTTTTGAAAATTACTAAAACAAATATTTTCATTTTTTATGACAGTTAACAACATTAAAAGTTAAATTAAACCTCTGTGTCACCTAATCGTTAATTGCCGCAACAATATGAGGTCCATAAATTCAAAAAAATTGTGATGAGTTATGGTTAAATCCATGAGTAAGCTGTTAGTTTAGTAAACAAATAGTAAAACTTTTTTGTTTATTTAGTCTTTAATTATGTCGAAAAAAGGTAATTAAGGTCGAAAAGTTGTATTGTTTATTCCTTATTGCTTGCTTGATAAATCAGTATGGCTATTCTATGAAATTTTACAATTTAATTGGGGCGCGCATATGGATATTTGTATGTACATTATATAGAGTCACAGTGTTGACTCTTTGTTATATCTCGTGAACAATTATTGCAGTTAGTTTTATGAAATTCAAGAGAGATAAAATAGGATTCAAGAATGGCCACTTTGGCATCTAAATATTTACAACCAAATATTACCGCCATATGAATATACATAAGAACTAAACTTCAAATGTTTCAGCAAAAACATTACATTATTTATACTTAACTAGAACTTTCGTCCAATATGATTCCGATAAAATCAAAAAATATGTTATTTTGTGTGAACATTAAACTAATGTTTTTTGTTTTGTTTAATTTTAGGTGTTGGCATGGTCTATCGCAAGATGGGTAACAGTGTCTCACCAACTGTTGAATTGAAAAAGGATGGTGAGAAATACACTTTCACCACCACATCAACCTTCAAGACATCAGCATTCTCTTTCACATTGGGAGAGGATTTCGATTATGAAACTCTCGATGGACGTAAAGTTACCAGCGTTGTTACATTAGATGGCAACACCCTCACCCAGCAGGAAAAAGGAGACAAACCAACTACCATCATTCGTGAATTCTCACCGGACAGTTTGGTTGCAACCATGACCATTGGAGATATCAAGTGCGTTCGAACTTACAAAGCTGTTTAAAATATAAAATCTTCATTAAAGACCGTCCATAATCGTTGATAACTTCAACATCATCAACAATAACAACACCAACAACAACAACAACAACTACAGCTGAAAAAATTGGACTAAATCAAAATATTAAAACAATAAGTAGTTACCACTTTAAATTAACATCACTAAGCGTAGATCGTTACTTTCGTTAAATTAATTAAAATAATTATTATTATATTATTTACTGTATAAAATATTTTCTAAAAAGAACGGAAATTGACTGAAAACAAAAATAACATTTAAATAAATTATTTAAAATAAACAGCAAGTAAAAACTAACAAAAGAAACAGAGAAGAAGAATGTCATGTGTTCAATAAGAAAAAAAAAAGAATCAATATACTACCGTAAAGATTTCCACTTACATACATACATAGACATATATGTATGTTGTTTGCACATTTCGTTAGTATTTTTTTTCTTTCTTTTTGTTTATGGTTAAAAAAAAACATGTTCAATCGCACAAACAAAAAACAAATAGACCTTTTTGACCAATGCTCTAAAGATTAAAATGAACACAAAATAAAACAATAATGTTTAAATATGCATTTATAGATAGACAAAAAGAAATATGTAATTCAAGAAAAAAAAAGACAAAGTGAAGACCTTATTTTATATTTTTTTTGCTATGTGAAATAGTTTATTGTAGTGAATGATGAAAATTGAATAAAAAATCGAAGAAAATACTCTAAATGCTAAAAGAAGTTTGTTTTCTTTGTTGCGAAAAAAAGTAAGTCCAATCAAGCATAGGTAAATAAAATAATGGATCAAGAACTTTGAGAAATCGTTTTCTTTAAATGATAAATAACTACAAAACTATGTATTTTTAAGGGACGAGAATAGAGAAATGACATATAACAGCTACAATAGTTTTATAATAGTTGTTCGCCCTTAAAAGTGTTACATATTCTGCTGCTGAACCAAACATCTAATCTCCCGAAGTCGAATGCCCTTTTACTCCTACGAGGAAAATTTAGTTAAAAAATCAATCGAGATATTCAGCTCTATCATAAATTCCATCGTAATCGAAAATATGCTAACTTTCCTGATAAAACTATCTCAAATTCCATCGCAGTAGATCGGAGTGAAAAATTGCTTACGATTTTCTAAGTTCGAGTAAATTGGTATCACTGAATTCGAATGCAATGGAATAGAACAAACTTTTTCTACGACAAACCATTTGTGTGGGACACTGAAAGTAAGGCGTCGTAAACAGTTATATTAAAGAAAAAATTAAGTGTTTTCACAAATTCTATGGTTTATTAAATAATATTTGATTTTAAACGACAAAAACAACAAAGTCCATAATGAAAGAATCTTTTAGCTAATGTGGGTGGCAATGGCGCAGTGGACAAAGTGCTTAATTGCTAACTTAGACGTGTGAGTGCGATCCCCACGCTAGGTGCATACTTTTCTATACCTCCAATTTTAATTGGATGTCGCCCATGGGTTAAAATGAGACAGTAAATACCGGGTTCTCAAATCCACTGTGCCAAACTAGTGCCGTGCAATTCAGGTTGCATTTAAAAGACCTTAGGTCTTACAGGCATATAGCTAAATTAAAAAAAAAAATGACCGAGATAACCGACCCCTCAATCCTATAAAAAAAACTGGCAAAAGAAGAAGTTTAAAATTTCTAGCAATTTGCAAAAGGCGAAAATAATGGGTCCTATCGGGAATCTCTCAGGGAATTTCGTTTTTCTTTTTACTGCGAACGTGAATCTCGCACGGAATAAATTTCCCTCAAACAATAAATCGTATGAAATGACAGACAAATTCCCTGGGAAAGCCTATTCCCGATACCAATAAATTCTGAGAGAAGCTTTTGAGCATGTTTCAAGTTCCCAAGATTCGAATTGGATACAATTTTCCAGGTAAATTTTTATTCACGATAACCCCAATTGCAGATCTCTAGAGGAATTTTGTTTCCCTCGATATGTTTTCTGCGATCGTAAATCCCCCGCTGAATAAATTTCTCTCGAAGAAAAAATTGGATGAAATGAGAGCAAAATTTCTCTGGAAAGTTTATTTCTGATACAAATAAATTCCGTTAAAAACTTGAATATTTACATAACTCTCACTAAGCCCAAAGGAGAGAAACATTTTCAGGGAAATTTTTTATTCGTCTAATCAGTTGAACCATTTTGATCAAATATTTTTCTGATGGATTCCCTCCTTTTTTCTAAGAAACTATTTGTTATTTTAAATATTTTTAAAATTAAATTATGCTAACTATGCTTCCCATATAGAAGCGTTCGTTAGTTTTCCAACTTTCTAGTTAACAGCTAACTTGCTGTTTTAACTTAAACATCACTTTAAATGCTAATTAATAACAATCCGTATTTACATATCGTATTACATATCTATAGTCTGTTCATTTGAAGTAATAAGAAAGGAAAATAATAATATTTTTGACTTGTGAGGCATGCGAATTACAAAAATTGAAATAGGGATAAGATCTTGGTTGGAAATTTTCCTTTGTTGGTCTAAAAAGGCTTAATATAAATATCTAACGGTTTAATTTCACATTTAAATTGTTTGATCAACATATATGAACTAACCAGAAAAACGCAATGAAAACGCAACAAGACAAAACATAGCACATGCGTTGTAATAAAAGCTTATTGAGAAAAAAAAACTCATTTACATTTCTACATATGTACATACATATATATATGAACCTATACTCCCCACATAAGTCACTGCAACAAATAGGGTTGAAAAGAACACAAGGTAATCCCTGAAAATTTAGTCGATATTTCGCCGGTTTCCGAATAAGTTTATATAGCGTGACTGCAATTTTTATTGTTCCTCCCTTTTGTTTATTGATTAAAAGTTCAAAAGCCGGTGAATAATTATTTATTCCTGCAAAGCTATAAAGACCATTCACCTGTTTTGTTTTCCTTTTGGTTTTTTTTTGTTGTTGTGATTCTTGTTATTGTGAAAAAGTCCCTCCAACTTCTGGAGTACTTTTTTTGAGGTTACAAGGATACTTTCGGTTGGTGTCAGTGAATCATCAAACGATTGTTATACTCAAAGTGTGAGTAGCGTGTCGCAGCGGTCAACGAAATAAAATGTCTCACGCTCTTCAATAATTCCAACAACCATTAAACTGAAACAAAAAAAAAACTCATTCTTGAGAATGAATTTTGTTAATTAAATGTGCCAAATCAAAGGTGAGTATAGTACAGCTTGACTTTATAGTTGTTGTAGCCTTCGAGTGCTTATGTATATTCAACAATTCAAAAGTGGCTACCTATCTTATATAGAATTACCTACAGTAGAAAAAAAAATTTAGTTGAAGACATTATTTTATTGATTTATTTCATCAAAAAGTCCTTAAAATTTATATGAAAGAGACAAAGAGGTGGAGGCAATAAAGGCTTCCTATTTAAAAGTGAAAGTTTTTAACCGGCATTTTGTTTGTAGACAATAATGACAATACAAGCCTCGTGGATTTATTTGTTTCCTGCCAAACAATGAATCTTTTGTTGGAAAATGGAAGGACGAAGGAGACGCGACGTGCTGATGATGATGTCATACGAAATGTTTTGCACACATTTTATTTTTTCATGTACTGCGTTGCAGTAGGTACACACTAAGTGTAGGGGGTGGTGAGGGATATTCCCATGGACTAGGATTACTGAACAAACAACCTGGTGTCGTAGGTTTATTGATTTTATTTTATTTAACTCTGAAAACGGGGATTACATAAGAAAAGTGGTATAGGTCGTTATTTGGAAAAGCAAACATAAAACAGATGATTTGCCGATTCTCTTGTACAGGTTAATATACGTTTTTTCTGCCGAATAAAATGTTTATTATAATGTTCCGGTCTGGGGCGCGGTGACGTATACTTGCCTTTTTTGTTTTAAATAATAAAAAGTGAGTCTGTTTATAAGCATCGCACTGCAAATATTAGCGTTATTGGATTCACACAGAAAACTTGATTGTCGAACCTGCCAACTAAATCTTCAATTCACCATGTGCTGATCGCCTTAAGACAACTGTCAGCACATCTTAGAAGTGTTTGTTGCAGCAAAATTCAGAGCCTGCGAAAATGCTGTATCGTAAATCACTGGATTTAACCAGACCAGACGTTCGAGTTTAAAAAGTCATGCAATCCCCGTCCCATATATTGAAACGACAGGGAAGGTTCTATAATCCGATTTAAAGGCCAAGCCATATTGCGGATGCGAAAGCGCTTGATCTAGATTCTAGATGACTGTGAAAGCAGCGTACTCGCTTTTGAAGAGAATACCAACTTGTGTTTTTTTCCATGAAAAAATTGCCAACAAATATAAGTTATGTTGAATTCCAAACAACCATTTCAAATTGATTTCAGAATGGATTCTGTTAAAAAGTTTTTCGCAAAATGTTTAATCGAAAATTATTCGAAAACATTTGAAAAAAAAAACAATATGAAAAAAAGAACTTTTTCGTGAAAAAACGTATTTTCTTGAAAATGGGAAATAATTGAAAAAAAAATCATTCCATAATAGAAAAAACATTGCAACCCTATTTTTTAGATGAAGTTTTCGAATATGTACATTTTTCAAACTGCGATTGTCAGTTCCATACAAAACCTGTATTGAAAATGGGGTGAACTATCTTTACGCCCCTCGGAGCAAAGTAGCAAACAAAAATATTACTTTACTTTACTTTACAAGCCATCATTGCCACTCTTGGCACGCGCACCATATTTAGTCAACAGGCAAAGAATCTAGGGCCATCTATTGTTATTTTGTATAAGATAAGTGCTGACATCTACTGTTTATAGTGCATGGGGACTATAAGAAAAATTCCCTTTTGTTTCATTTTAGGAAAGAGATTGCTTTTAGGGTTTAGTTCGAAATAAAACGAATAAAAATCTAATTTTAATTTTCCAATTAAATTAATTCTTTATTTTAAATCAATTCATTTAGAAAATTGTTTCTCTTTTGTTAGTTTTCCGTTTCAGTAGTGCTTTTAAGGGCTGAGATTTTTGTTCTTCTTAAAAAATGCAAAATTTTATATAAACAATTAAATAATAATTTCGTATTACCATATTTTTTTTGTTTTATTTGCATCGACCAGAAAATTCTTTAAAAAAAATAAAATTTAAATAAAGCCATTTACTTTCGATATATACTTGTATGGAAGAACTAACTAATTATTGAGGTTTGCGGCCCGAATTCACTTCGAGTTGTAGCGTCGAAAAGTAAAGAAAAAATAAATTGATATTTGATCTAGCGTTAATTGTATTCCGCTCATCCACAAAGAACTATAATATAGTTGCTTGTAGAACTATAATATAGTTGCTTGTTTTTTTTCTGTATAAAATAGAGAAAAGGAAATTTTTGTATTTGTGTATGGATTTCATTGAAAAAAAATCCCTTAAGCACTGGTACTTCATAATATTCGTGATTTCCGCTGGGAACTGGGTGGCGCTCGTGTTGTCCTAGTTGAGGAGAGATCCAACGTCAAGTTGGCTTCTAGCAGTCCATATCTTAGTATGTCAATGGTAGCTAATCTATATTTTGTTTTATTAATACTTTTTAAGTAATAAAATAGCCTAAGATCGTACATACTCAAACTCTGGCTAAGCCCGAGAGTATGCAATTTTGGGAAGTTTCAAAATTTAAATTTTTAAATCCAACAGAACCGTTTAGACTTTGCAAAGCTTTTTCGTCTTCCCTATGATCAGTTTAGATTGAAAGCTTGAGATGATAGCATAACTTTATAACGAATATCACTTCATCAGAATCAGTGTCACAACACAAGTAAAAAATGGTTAAATTCTCTCCCTTTTTCCATGTGACTATACTAAACCTTATCTCAGTTTCTCAGTAACACTTTTCATCGCTGATGCTCTTGGTGTTGGTGCCTCAACACCTAAATAAGCATTTCTCCTTACTCATTTTTCTCTGGGTCGTAGAGCTTTCACAATCATGCTATACTTGAAGGAAAACAAAAAAAAAAAGTTCCTAACACTTGCCCCAAGCCCCAACCCGAACACCAAAAGCATTGTTTTCTGGACATCGTTGAGCTCACATCATCGCTATTATATCCAGTCACTGATCGCTTCTGCTGGAGTGGAGATTGAACACATCCTCGAACGTTCTGCTGCCCACCTTGCTTTCGTTCGATCCCCCTCCGCCAAACAGTTTGAATTATTAGCACCGCTTTCAATTCGCATTTTATGCTTTTGGACTTGGTTGTTCGGTATATCGTGGTCGTGGCACTTGGCACACCGGTGTGTGGTGTCATACGATTTTTCTTGTAAGCAATTTTTTTGTTGTTGTTGTTGTTGTTTAATGTTTTGTTTAATAAACAACATTTTTAAAAAAATCAACTACTATAAAGTGTTAAATGACGTACATAGTCAGTGTGATAGAGTGCATAAAGTTCATACCGCTATATCTATGAAGCTCTTAAATTAGCAATCAATAGTTCGTTATTTGATTAGGCTGCCAAGCGATGATCCAAGTGCGAATGTGGTAGCGGTGTGGTAGAGGTGATGGACGACAGTCACAGTGGTGGTTTCACAATTTTGTTCAAAGTGGTTTTGAGATTACGAATCACAACTTTGATGTGGTTCGACAAAATTCAAATTCCATAATATTCTTATATCGCTCTATTCGCCACAAATCAAATAATCGAACCACTTAATGGAGAAAAATTAGTTTTTGTTTCTTTTTTTTTGTAATTTTATGCAATAAAATCAGCAATGTATTAGGTACCCCCTTATATTTATTTTTTTAATGTATTGGTAATAATCATATATGTAAGTAGGTATTATGTAAGTATATCATACCTTTAGAAATATTGAAATATGGAGGTATCAGGTATTTTGGATTAATTTTAAATTTCAATAAAGAATGATGTTTTTTTTTTTTTTTATTTATCAGTGAGGTAGAAGTGCAAACAAAACACTGATAGCTTTGGCATAAATATATAATATCTACTTAATAAGTATAAATGTATTTTTGAGTCAAGGTGATAAGCAGTAAAATCTTACACGCAGAGAAAACAGTTTTTGCATTTTAAATTGAAAAAAACACACGTCTTTCATTTAAAATAATGACTAAAATATCTGAGTATCAACAATATTTTCAAATTTAAAAAAAAATGCTACAAATTGCCTTATTTTATTTTGTAAACAATACCTAAAGCTTGCAATTCGTATTTCGCTCAGAGTTAATTTGACTTGTTGATTTCGGAATTTCTAGAAATCCAAATAATTCGCTCGGTACGAAACGTACAATAGGTGCGTTTTTTTCCAAACCCCGGTATAATTGGTTGAAAAAAACGACCACGGGGCTTAGTGAGAAAACTTGGCAGCAGTGTTAAATTTGTAACAATGACAATAATGAAAAATAATTTGGTAGTACAGTTTTAATCCTCTACAAAACCTAAGCCCCGAGAATTCTCTGGGCTTATGCTAAGCACCCCCGGGGATTAGTTGTTGTTGGATTTAGCATGCAAATTGTTAATCCCACTCATCGTTTTTTTGTCCAATTTCCCCGGGGCTTAGAAAAAAACACGCCTAATGTTGAGTTATGATATTCTTGTAACAAATTATTAAAAAATCTAAAAAAAATAATAATAATGATATAATAATGCTAAATAAATAGTATAGAACAGGTTAGAACAGAAAAACCAAAGCAAAAGCTAACATTCAATAGGTGCGTTCGCGAATTCACTTAAACTTCAAAAATATAAGAAAGCAGTCAAATCCTGCCTGCTGAGAGGGTATAACTTATTCCCAGAAAACAATTGCCCGCAATTTTTGTTTAATACGATTGCCCGGAAGTTATGAAAAAGTACTATTTCGTTTCAAAAATATTTTATTTATTTCTTTAAAATTTTTTTGTAAATATTCTAAAGAAAAAACTTTTTTATATAAAAGAAAAGAATGAGGATTTTGAAAAATTTCGTTGACTCCACAAAAATCTTAAAATCCAAAAAAAAACTGCATACACCAAAACTCGACCCACCCAAAATCCTATATTTGGTCATAAGAAGGGGTGCATGGGACATGTCCACCTAACGCGCCGTCATGTCATGACAAAAGAAATTCCGCTTCCAAAATTAAAAATCAATAATTAATTTCTGCGTACTGTTAAATATCAAAAATAATATTAGTTTCACAGATAAGTGTAGCAAATTACGGGGAATTGGCAATCACGATACGGGAATTCGTTTTGCGGGCAATCGTTACTCGGGAAATTGTTTTCCGGGCAATCGTTATCCGCGAAATCGTTATCCGGGGAATTGTTTTCCGGAAATCATAGCCAACCAATCCTGGTCCCGTACTCTAATGTCGGTTTTATTTGGAAATTCGAAGCCTTCCGGACTCTTCTGAAAGCGTTCACTTGGGAAAAAATGACAGTTCTGAAAAGAACAGAATTTTGCTTCTGGATTTGAAATCAGGATCAGAACCAGAATCACTCACACATTCATACACTTGAACGTCAAACTCGACTGTTGTCATTTTTTGTATCATAATTGTGCAACAAAATTTTGTTTTTAGTTTGAATTTTCTCACGTACACAATTATTTTCACACATACAATCTCATTAAAATTCAGAATCGTCTGAATCACACAAAAGTGTTCAGTTGGGATCCCGGATCGGAGAAGAATTCCGGATTGCTAAATAAAAATGCCATAAATGTTCGTAGTTTTTGACAGATGAGAGCGCTAATGAAAGTTGATTTAAATATTTCGGCGTATGGGAATAATTTTTGGCAAAATTAAAAATTTAATGAAGAATTTTTTCCAGAATCATTATTAACTTTTAAATGTTGAAAACATTTTTACGAGAATTTTATTCGCTATAACCCTCATTGTCATTTTTATAGAACTAATAAATCAGCCCAAATAAAATTGGATTTTAAGAAACCACACATTTCACTGTTGTTTATAGGTACTTGCCAATAAAATATTTAAAGAAAAACTTCGTTCATAAAGAAGATTATTTTGCATACAATTAATTATAAAAAAATAAAATGAGTTTTAAACAATTATTTGGGGAGACTAATTTTAAAACAAATAATAATATTTAAATGATGGAAGAAAAAAACAGTGTTTAAAACTATGTATGCCAAATCGAAGAAAACTTTTTTCTTATACTGACAGCCAGCACAAGAATAAAAAAAAATTAAGGTAATATATTTTTGAAACAAAAAAAAAATATTTTACCATGAAAAGGAAATATGTACCAATATTTTGCCAAATATCATGGTTTCGTGTTAAAAAAAATCGAGTTTTTATTGAAACTTTGTAATATTGCGATAGTTTTATAGTGAAATAAATTAATTTTCGTCATACAGTTGATCGAAACTAGAACCCTAGCGAAAGGTTGAAACTCATTCAGAAATGCTAATGGGGTTTTTATATGGCAATCCGGAATTCTTCTCCGATCCGGGATACCAACTGAACACTTTTGTGTGATTCTGACGATTCTGAATTTTAATGAGATGTTTGAAAATAATTGTGTACGTGAGAAAATTCAAACTAAAAAAAAATTTTGTTGCACAATTATGATACAAAAAATGACAACAGTCGAGTTTGACGTTCAAGTGTATGAATGTGTGAGTGCTTCTGATTCTGATTCTGGTTTCAAATCCAGAAGCAAAATGTTCTTCTTTTCAGAATTAGAACTGTCATTTTTTCCGAAGTGAACGCTTTCAGAAGAGTCCGGAAGGCTTCCGGATTGCCAAATAAAAACGACATAACTGTTACAAAAAAAATAGGTTTAAAGCTGGACTGATTTTATTATAATTTTGCAAAAGAAAGCTTGCTTAATATTGCATTAAACATTTTTAGAAATCATTAAATACTAAAAAAATCTAAGAAAACAAAAAAAAAATCTAGTTAAAACTTCAAGCTAAATTTCGATAATTCAGTTCTCAAAATATAATTTTGAAAATTCCAAATTCTGTCGCAAAACTTATATGACAAGCAGAATGTTTAGAAACTTAATTGTGAAAAGAAAATTTAAGGCAGAAGGTGATTTTCAAAATCAAAAAAAAATCATTGTTTTGTTTAAATTCCGTTTTTGAAAAAATCGTTTTTAAAAATTTTACTATTCAAAAATCTGTGAATGCAAAATAATCAGAATTTAGTTTAAGAAAGAAAAATCTATTTGTTTTTGTCTGTACAACAAAATAATATTTTCTTTTTTCCTTAAATTGATTCTCGTCTACATTTCCGGGGATTTCTTTGTATTTTGTATCTTATGTAGAACAATTTTAATTACTAGGCAAATTTTCACACTGAAAAGTAATTAAAATTCATTTGTAGGCGAGCATCATATATCTCATTTAAGCTATTAACACAATATAAATTGAGGAAAACATCTGTCAAGAAAAAGATACAAACTACCATATATGCATGTACATCAAGGGCAATGTGTTTTCATCCATTTGTTTACAATTACGAGTTCTATAAAAATATCAACAATGGATTATTATCTATAAATGAGTAGTATGGAAAAACAACATGAAATATTATTTAAAAATTTTCTCAAAGACTAAATGAAAAAAAAAATCACACATTTGTTTGCCAAAGAAAACAAATATACTTTTCAGAATGTTTTTGATGTGAATTTAATTTTAATCTCCGATCTCAGATTTGACATACTCATATCTAATACAGTGCAGGAAATCGTTTTTTTTGTGATTTTGAGGCAGATAATAATAAGTGTGTTTCCGTACAAAAATGTGAAGACTGTCATTTTTGCAAGAGTGGGGGTAATAATCTCTCAGAGCGCAACAAATTTTCACAAAAGTACGGGAACGCTTTGAACAACAATTTTTGCCATTTTTTAAACGTCATCATAAAAGTGTATTTTTGAAAATGTTTATTAAAGATTTACGGAAATTATTTCTTAAATTAACCAATTGATGTCACAATAAATTAAATTAACCAATTGATGTCACAAATTTCAATTTATTGCACGGATAAGCCCGACCAGACTATAAATTCCTTTATTTTCAACTTTTGTAACGACACACTGACAGCTGATGTATTGTTTGTTTTTTCTTTTTTCACTCATTTGACAGTCTTCATATTTTGTCCAAAGAAATTTCTTGGATTAAGATTCGCAGCCTGGGGAAATATTTTACTCTCTCATGAGCGCTCTCTTCTATGAAAAACTACGAAAATTTGGAGTACGGGAACAGGATGTGACTGTTTTTCGTAGAAATTCGTAGATTTTTGCAGTTTTAGGGAGTACGGGAATGAAATCATTACTCTTTGAAAATTAGTTCTTAACGGTAATTGAAAGTGGATTTCTTTCTCTTTAAAATTCGTACTGAATATTACCTATATTTTTCTTCCCTTGAAAATCCCTAGTTTTTTTTTCGAAAATTTGAATTTGAAAAAAATATCACGATCGTTAAGAGACAATCGAAATATCAGTTCTATGACAGGTATCATTAATAACATTTTGGGGGTTATCGTGAATAAAAAATTCCCTAGAATTTTTTTTTCCAATTTAAATATTGCGAACGTGAATGTTGCTAAAATTTTTCACTCGGAATTAATTGGTATCGGGAATAGGCTTTCCCAGGGAATTTAGCTGTTATTTTATAAGATTTCTTGTTCGAGAGAAATTTATTTCGTATGGGAGATTCACGATAACAGGAAAATTTTCGAGGGAATAAAATATTGCATGGGAAACGAAATTCCCTGAGAGATTCCTGATATAGGGCCTTTTTTTTATAACTATATGCCTGTAAGACCTAAGGTCTTTTAAATGCAACCTGAATTGCACGGCACTAGTTTGGCACAGTGGATTTGAGAACCAGGTATTGACTGTCTCATTTTAACCCATGGGCGGCATCCAATTAAAATTGGAGGTATAGAAAAGAATGCGCCTAGCGTGGGGATCGAACCCACACGTCCTAGTTAGCAATCAAGCACTTTATCCACTGCGCCATTGCCACCCAAAAAATTAAAATCGGTTACTAGTTGGATTTGAATTTTTATGTACATTTTTTTGTCTGAAAAAAATATAGACCATTACTACACCCTTCGCATTGTATTTTAACATTTTAGAGATACTCATAAGGCCCACGCAAAATTTAAAAAAAAATGGTAGACAATTTTTTTTTATAAAACTCATTAGACAAGTTTTCGAGATAATTAATAACAATCAAAAGCGTGCATTCATTAACTACATTTTTAATGTTGCGAAATCGTGGAACAAATCCTAAAGTCTGAGCCTAGGTATATTTTACGACACATTTTATTAAAACATGTCAAAATTTAAATTCTGTAAAAGGTGGTGTATCTGGAAAAATCCTTTATAAAATGATACTCTATTTCTAAATAAATAAAAAAAAAACGAATTCAAATATCTCAAAATAAAAAACAATAGACTTAGGCATTTTGCATATTGAACGACGACAATATATGCAAGAACAAATATGTACATATGCGTACCTGTTTTGGTCGTCTACATATAAAAAATAAATTAAACTAAAAATAAATATCAATATTTTTCACTGTGTTATCTACATATTGTGTCTAATATGGTCATATGCACTTTGACCTTCAACCTTAATTTATGAGGACGGATTTATTATTATAGGTAGGTACTATAGGAGAAGTTGTGCATTTGGAAAAAAATATCGAACTCGAGATTTTTATCAAACTTGGCTTTAAGATGCCAAAGAAAGGGTCCCGCAATTCCCTCTATTGATTTACAGCTGGTACTTAACGGTTTTAGGGGATTTCAGTAGTTTTTTTTAGCACCAAAAATAACTGTACCTGCCATACAATCGTTATGAAAAAGCTTAGTTATCTTGAAAACCGCTTTAAAGATTTTCACAAAAATAAATCTGTTCCATAGAACCATTTTAGTTTATTTATGACTCTAGGGATTTCGGTAAAAATTTTTATTCAAAATTGTAAATATTACTGCATATTAAAATTTTGGAAAAAATATTTTTTTTTTTCGTATTTTTGTTAAAAAAAAATCTTTTTAATGAAAATTCAATGTTTCTAAAATGTTTGGACGATTTCTTTTTTTAAATTATATTTTTAATTTTTTTGTACAGTTAAATATTTAAAATATAAATATAACGACGTTGTTTAGGAAATAAAATACACGACTGGGTCGCAAGCACTTGACCATATGTTCGATCACAAGATTCTTTGTAGAAACGATATGTATTTTTAAGGTCGATTTTTATTTAATTTTTTTTTATACAAAATAATTGAGTAATTTTTTTTCATAAAAAAGTGTTTGTATTAAAGTGTTTAACATAATGTAAATTTAAAAACATATCGTCCACCGAAAATCGAAATATAAATTGAATTTTCAAAATAAAAGAAAAAAAATATTTTTTTCCAAAATGTAAAAAAAAATATTTTTCGAATATTTTTTGGTAGGGTCAAGTGGGGTAATTGTGAACAGGGGTAATTGTAAACACACTTTATTCTATAAAAACCGTTTATATTTCCCAGCATGCAATTACTTTATTTGAAAACACATTATATTTCCAATATACTAACACGTGGAAGGTGATATCTATCAAAGAGTTTTTTACGTTTTGTTTATTTGCGTGGTTGACTAATTTTTCCGTTTTACATTTTTTCGCTGTTTACTTAAGTTGCTTAAAAACAAATAAAGGTGATCAAAGTAAGTTAACTTTTGTGTTTAAAACAGTCAAAAACAACTATTAATGCATGCCTTTTTTTTATTATTTTTAATAACAACTATTTAAAGTTATTAGCTGTTTACAATTACCCCATTTTTTTCATACCATGTATAAATGTAAACACCAAAATGGGGAACATTTTGGCGTAGTTGTTAACATAATTTTTTAAATGTTTATGGCGTTGACTTAGCTTTATTTTATATCAAAAAGATGTACCGTACGTATCAACGAAAAACCACGGCTCTATCATACACATCAGATGATATTTTAAATTCAGTAGAAGATGTTTTCAACAAATACAAAACATGTCGACAAGCCCTAGAAGCGTATACGGTGTTCCGATATCAGTTATTTATTAGCGAATCGATGGCAAGAAAAATCTTACTGCCAATATATCTCTAGGCAGAAAACTTGCACTGTCATCAAACGTGGAAGGCACTATAGCAAGATAAGATGTCTTATTTCAAGAGCTCGTGCTGGTTACCCGTCCAATAAGAAGGACTTCGTTGATTTAGTTGGTTTCTTCATAACGAAAATTAACCTGGTTACTTCTTTCTACAATAGAAAGCCAAGAGATGACTGGTAGCGAAGTTTCATATCACGGCATCAAGAGCCTTCATTAAGAAAACCAGAGCACTTACCAAATGTTTTTATTCTGCCTGCTTAAGATACTGAGATCCTTGTTTTCATTTACCCCGTTTTCCTTGTTTTTTCGAAAAAAAGACGGTGGTGAATGTAATTATCAAATTTTATGAAAACTAATAAGCGAACACGTTTAAAATTATTACTTTTCAATAGATTAGAGAATGCAAACGTAAGCTACATCAACAAAAATATACAATTTAGCATAATTTAGCTTTTCTGAACACTATAAATTGAAAAAAAAAAGAAATTGTAAAATCGTTTACAATTACCCCCCTTGACCCTATACAATATTATTTAGAATTTAAAGAACCTCCTATATAAGCATTTTGATCAAAATCCGTCGAGCTGTTTATTAGAAAGTCGAAAAAAAAGATTATACGGCAAGTACAGTTAATAACGAAATATGTAAAAAAAAATATTTGGACCAACATTTAAACTGTATACCTATGTATGGTAGTGCACAGATTTTTTAAAACCAAATTAGATCCATTTTCGAGATAATTTAGATAGATAGTAGAACAAATTCAATGGCCGTTATTTTTGGGGTTAAACAAATCTTAAAATCTTTTTAAAACAGTCCTCCTAAAACACTAAGGTCCCCAGTTTAAAGAAAATCCATTTAACCGTTTAGGCTGTAGATCGTTGTACAGACAGACAATTGAATTGCGGGACCAACTTTTTTGTTGTTCTCTATCATAGTAATGCCATGTTTGATTAAAATCTCGAGTTCAATTTTGTTTCAAATGCAAAACTTGAAAACTTTGAAAAAAATAAGTAAAAACGTCTTTACTCCTTCTAATAACGATACATAATTATGTTGATTTTGTTTTATAATTCGTTCTTTAATGTGTACAGGTTTTAACAAACAAACTAAATTATTATGTATTCTTGTAAATATGTTTAAAACATTTAAGTTCGCTAAAAAGATTTATATACATATAGATAAGAAGATATAATTTTCTTTGATATACCTACAAAACTTGAATTATTGTGTTTGTTGTGTACAAATAATGAGATGACAATCAAAATGATTTAGAATATGCTTTGTATTTTTTTTTTTTTTGAGATAAAACGTTAACAAATTAAAAAAGAAAAAATAGTTTATGTTAGATTTGAATCTATAATTATATGAAATTTAATTAAAAATAATCACATACATTTAATTAAAAAAAAAAACTATATTTTTGTATACATTTCAGTTTTAGATTTGTATGCCTTCTAACTTTCATTTTTATATTTTTTTTTTCAGACATTCCACTCCATATCAGCTCATATCTTTAAGACATAATATTTTGTGTACGTTGAAATTGCTCAATAAAATAAAATAATCGAAAATGGATAGACGGAATTTTGTTAATCCTTTTGGACAACGACCATGGATGGCGAATTCGGGTGCTGCAGCACCTGCTGGACAAACCAAAGGCTTGAAGGGTATTGTAGCTGGTGGTATAACTGGAGGAATCGAAATCTGCATTACATTCCCAACAGAATATGTTAAAACACAATTGCAGTTAGATGAAAAAGGTATAGTAAACATTAAAAAAAAATAAAGAAAATGACATACAAGCATTCTAAAACAAAAAAAAAAAATATAAAAAATAATAAGAATCTGCAAAATATTTAAAAAAACATAAACATAAACATAAATAAATAAGATACTCAAAAAATCGTAATTGACTTAAAAAATCTTCAAACCACTCAACAACATCTTAACAAAAAAACTCGAATAATTCAAAGAATTTAAAAAAAACACAATTAATAAGAACCTATACATAACCCACAAAGCTTTGAAAGAAAGACTTATCAACAAGACTGAAACCTCAAAGATACTCTTAGAACACTCTAAAGGTTTCTCTAGAGGTTTCAACAAAATTAGCACTCCATATTAATTTTAAGGCTCTAATCAATGATTATAAAAATCCATTGAGCCCTAGCGGGAATCTCCCGGGAATTTCATTTTCCACGGAATATTTTATTCACTCGAGTTTTTTCTGCGAACGTGAATCTCCCACGGGATAAATTTCGTTTCAACAAAAAATTCCGAAATTCCCTCGGAAAGTTTATTCCCCATACCAATACATTCCGAAGGAAACTTTTCAGCAGCATTCGCACGTTCCCAAGATTCGAATTGGAGAAAAACTTCCAGGGAATTTTTTATTCACGATAAAACCCATTAAAAGATCTTACTGAGGTCTAAATTGTAAAACAATAATTCAAAAGTCTATTGACTTTTTTTCAAAACTAGATTTGCTTTAAAACTAGTTCGAACAAAACCAAACAAATTGATAGTTTTCGTCATTTTGAAGTAGTTGAAATCCATTATTAAATTTTGGAAAACGTCCATACTTTTGAACGTAACTAATATCGACGTAAGTCTTCCAAGCACTAAAAAAAATCAAACATTAAGCCTGACAGCAAGACGTGAAAATTCACTGTCTACTACTCATAAAGCATCCAATACAAGACCGTATTTTTGGGCTGAAATTTACCATACAAATGATGATCATATACCTATGTATATTACGATTATTATCATTTATCAATTGAAAATTGGTATTTTGAAACAATTTATTAAAATCATTGTCAAAATTTTCTTGTAATGATCTCTGCATTCTCACGGATCAAAACGTTTTGGACTGGACTGTTTAAATATTTATCATACATCAATTGATAGTTGCGATAAAAATACTATTCAACAAATATTTTTAAAACATTGAAAACTTCAAAATAATTAAGGGATCTAAAAACATTTGAGCTTTATTAATTTAAATTTTTTTTGCAGGTGGAAACAAACGCTACAACGGCATTGCTGATTGTGTTAAAAAGACTGTTAAAGAACGAGGTTTCTTGGGACTTTATCGTGGACTGAGTGTTCTTTTATATGGAAGTATACCCAAATCTGCAGCAAGGTATGAGGATACATTTTCTAATTTCTGGAAAATAAATGTATAAGTATTTTTTTCTGTTTTTTTTTTTGTTTTAAGATTTGGAGCTTTTGAATATTTCCGGGGCAACATGGTCGATGGCAGAGGCCAGTTAAGTAATTCTGGGAAATTACTGTGTGGCTTGGGAGCAGGTATATGTGAGGCTATTTTGGCTGTGACTCCAATGGAGACTATTAAAGTTAAGTTTATAAATGATCAACGAAGTGCCAATCCCCAATACAAAGGATTTGCTCATGGTGTCACTACCATCATAAAACAGGAAGGTAGTTTTTTTTTTAAATCCGGCATATACAAAATATATCACAAAGGTATATCAATTCTAGGATTTTCTGGAATATACAAAGGTCTTACTCCTACTATCCTTAAGCAAGGATCCAATCAAGCTATACGATTCTTTGTCGTTGAGAGTCTTAAGGACCTGTATATGGGTGACGATAGAAGCAAGCCTGTTCCTAAGCCAATTGTTGGTCTATTCGGTGCCATTGCTGGTGCTGCATCAGTATTTGGCAACACCCCATTAGATGTGGTGAAAACTCGTATGCAAGGTCTCGAAGCATCGAAATATAAAAACACAGTCGATTGTGCTGTACAAATTTGGAAAAAAGAAGGTCCATTCGCATTTTATAAGGGTACAGTACCCAGGCTGGGACGTGTTTGTCTCGATGTTGGTATTACATTTATGATCTACGATTCGTTTATGGACTTTTTCAACACAATATGGAAGTAGAATTTCATATGATATGTGATATGGTATAAATTACGAGATACTTACATAATATACGTAGATAAGTTTAAGGTCCTAGTCGTTGAATTTGTAGAATACAAAAGAAACAAAAAACTAACATTCACATACAAAAAATCGACGAAAACTTAGCCATGTTACAGCATTTTGTTTATAATTTTTATAATAATTAACAAAACAAAACAAACGAAAGCCAACAACATATTTTTTTGAAACTATTTTGAGAAACTATTTTAATTTTTCTCACAGCACCTATAAGAATATGCTTTAATATTGTCAGTTCTTTTTGAAAGAATTGACAAAAAAAAATGTTTAATTTTGTAGAGTTAATACAAAGAATATTATTAAATATGGGAAACTATTCAAAGAATAAATAAATGCTTCAATGTTTTTTTTTTTTTTATAAAAACGCCAAATCTATGTTTTAATTTTATTGTATGCCCGCCCACCTGTAAGACTTAAAGGTTTTTAAATGCAAACTGCACTAGTTGGTATTTTTTTAAGTTCTTATTTTTAGTTGAATTTTCCATGAAAACTACACTGAATGTGTCGAAATTGGTAAGTCAAAATCTTAAATCGAGGTTGAACCATTGGATTTTCTTAATCTAAGAAACCACACCCCATACCCGCATTCGAAGGACAATTCAAACTGGGAAACGAAGGTTTCTGTTTCAAAGCTGCCTCATTGATTTGAGACTTTTTGCTTTTAGAAAAACGGTTAGGTATGGTCTTGAAAATGTCGAAATTAATTGTTAAACTTTTACTTTTACCTTAAAAACAAAATTCGTACAATTTTGCGAATAGTTTTGTCTGGTGTATTGATTCAAGTTGATTATCCGGTTCCCTGAGCTTGACACATCATGCGGAATAGACAGGAGCACACGGAAGCCCAATCAACAAATAACTACCACTATTTGGCAAATTGAACTGATTAAAAACTTTCCAATAAAAAAAAACTTAATATTTAATTTAAAACTATTGCTTTTATTTGATTTTATTAAAATTAATCAAAATCGCACTAAACACCAAGGTTTTAATACAAAGGTGATAAAGTATTAATAAAAAAGATAAATACTATAAAATTACATAATACATACATATGTATTTACATACATAAATCTTGTTTAAACATTATTTTAACATTTGAATATACTTTGTGGGTTAATACACCTTTTGAACCACAATAACAATAAACAAGCAAAATACGAGATTCGATATTTTTATTATTAAATTTAAGTACATATGTACTTCTAATATGTAAAGTTTGTAATTTAATTTGTATTCAATATTTGTGACAAAAATTATATGTTCTGTTACTTGTGTGTGAACCAAATTACTCCATGTCGCATAATCGAATAATGAGATTTACACTGATAACAAAATAAGTTGAGTATTAATGGGAACAAAAATATGTACGAGTAAAACAAAATGCATATTGTTAATATTTACAAAAAAAAAAACAGTCTAAAATTTTAAATTTGAGACATAAACTCTATGGAGATTCAAATGTAAATTTCTTCGAGTTACAAGCATTGCAGCTTATCTTATAACATTAAGTGGCAGTGTAGAATGATTACTACCAACCATTCGTCCAAACTTATCCTCAAGTTCTTTGCTCATCTCCTGCCAGACAGCCTTGCCAATGACCGCCACTTCTTCCAGTGGAGGACGGAATACCACCAACAGTGTCAAGCAAAAACCATCGGTTGTATGTGGATATGCAGCAGGAGAATGTTCGACAGTGAGAAGTCCATGTGGACGATGTTGAGGGAGCTCAGCTCCGAACAGTTCGATCATAAATTTCCGCAGTGTCGAATGAAGACTCCGGGCTGGATGCATTTCAACCGTTGGCAAATGATGGACATTTCTTTCACTAACTAAAACATTAAGCGTGTTTGTGGCACGCTTACGAATTACTGCCACAATTCGCAAGTAGTTCTTATGGTGTGGATATTTAATTGGCATCATTTCTGAGTGCCATAGGGATGGAGACTGCGCACGGGCCTTATAGGTTCTTGTCATTTTTATTAGATTCAAAATATCATTGGCGCGTAGAGTAAGTTCACTGATGTCGGCGAACCATTTGGCTTGTAGAGATTCCTGGTCAGCTTGATCGGGTGTCTTCAAATTGCCACTTAATACCCGCCCAGTTAGTAAAAATCTAACCCACGATCCACCAGCAGTTTCGACACCAATCAAAGTTGTCATTTCACATTTCAGTCCAGTTTCTTCGAAGACCTCTCTCATAGCAGCTTCGTTGATAGTTTCACCGGTTTCCATTTTACCAGCGGGCAGATACCATTTTCCGGCGCACGACTGTTTGGCCTCTTGTATCATTAGAACTTCATCTTGATCATTGATCATCACCACCGTCACAATATAGGTCACTGATTTCCCAAGTACCGGAACAAAATCAGAAGCAGCTGATGGCTGAACGCCCTGTGCTTCACTCACGGCATTTTGTTCTTCCAACGAGAAGTCACATAGCTCAGGGGTTATATCACCTAGATCCTGACATTCAATTAGTTTGGTTAGTTGATCATTTATTGATGACACAGTTTGAGGCATTTTTTTTTTTAATTTTTTGTTGTTGTTGTAAATAGGTCGTTAAATTCTTTTGGTTTTGCAACTACATTCAACTCACAAAAATACAAACGCTTCCGGTAGTTTGCAAATGTTGCACACGAACGACGTCAACCTATTATGATCTGGAATTCAAATTTGGTTAATGAAAAAAAAAAATGCTTTATAGTTTGTTGTTGTAAATGAAAATTATTACATTTGTATGTATGGATGGATGGATGGAAATGTCGGTTAATTGCTTTGCCGAAGTGCGGGGCAGTGAAATTAAATGCAACCAGAACAGTCGACGGCGACGACGCTATGGATGACGCGCGAAAGAATTGCAATTTTAATTTTCAATTATGCAGACAAAAATGTGAAGACAAAAACAACGGTTTGGTCAGTAGTACTAAGTACCTACTTGTCGCTGTTAATTCTTTGTTTTTTTTTTAATCAAGTCCAAACTCTATAGACAGAAGAAACAAACTAAAAGAGAGACTACAACTCAGGCATTGTTGCTGTGGGTTTCGTTAGAAAATGTGTTGTTGGTCAACTATAAGCTTATTGGAATGGAGTGGTTAACGACAATCCAATGAATACGACTATACGATATGTGATGGTAGAGGCTTGAAGAATGTCTACTCGCAGTCAAAAGAGAAAACAAAGTGGCGTCGGTGGGATATACCTAGTTGTTGTGTATGTTTTTTTTTGTAAAAAAAAGAGACTATCATGTCCAGATTTTTGTGTTATATTTATTTACCTCAGCAAAATAGCCAAAACGAGAAGAGCAATAAAGTGCAAAGGTAGTTCAAGAAACGATATGGAACTATGTAAACAATTTTTTAAACGAAATAGCCAGTTTTTAATTGAACTTTTACATCAATATTGTGTCCTCTTATGTTACAAAGTTCCAAGTAATAAGACGTACATACATACTACATATGCATATAAATTTGTAAGAAAAATTCACAAACGATGCACTGTCGTTCAAAAAATTATCATCGTAACAATAGGTATTTGTTGGAAACCGAAGCTAAAACATTATTATCGAAATTAAACAAATGGAATTGATGACAACTTCGAATCCATATGTGGATCGTATACGAGAGATTCCACCGACAGGTTTTCAATCGACAAAACCAAGTATAGCTAGGTACAAATAAAAACACCAAATCATTTTCTACAAAATACTTTATTTTTGTTTTTCTTTTGTCTACTTTTTAGAAGCACGTTTGCCTTCACCCTTCTTTGGTGGAGCTTTGCCTCGTAGTCGTCGTAATCTCTTCATTTCCTCTTTGAAATCTTGATGCTCATCACGGAAAAGGCCATACCAACGGAGATGTTTCATTAGAAGATGCGTCTCAACATGCCGAGGGTACCAATTTTTGACGTAATCACGCATGTGAATGGGTTCTTCGCTGTACATTCGGACGACTTTCATTGATTTGTCATTGGTTGTGCGAGCTACTTCACCGAATATACGATTTGATAAATAATTCATGCGACGAGCATATTGGGTGCCAAGTTTTATAAGATCGTTATACTTGGACATTTTATAAATTAAATTATTTTATTAAAGAAAAGAATTGTATTTTATATTTTGATTCGGAAACAAACAGAAACACCTTGGTTATGTCATTTTTTTTTTGTGTAGCAACTTGACAGTTCATGGAAATTTCAGAAGCAGGTGAATTCTTTTAGATGAAATCAGAGACATCTATGTTTGAGTACATTGTAGATTTCTCAATCGGCTAAAGGCATTATCACAAGCAAGCTTTCATTACGGGCGTTCACTCATTTACTCTCTGATACCAAGCTATCGGAGTATATCTGTGGATGAATCAGATAGGTTAGCTGAAAGCTGTCAAAAAATCAAAGCAAAACGCATACCAATGAATTTTGCAGTCAGCTGGTTCTATAGATTTGTTCTGGGATAGCTAGTTATTCCAAATTTGTTGGGATAACTGAAGATAGCTTTCATGAGAGCAGCAGTTTGTTCATCAGATGTGGGTTTGCATGCAATACAACAACAGAAAGTTTTTCCAGATTGCTGAGAATAATTGAGTGAACGTCCCCATTAGTTTAAAACCCGGGACTAAATGTGGGCGATCACTCACTTATTAGATATGTTATCTCGGATACCAAGCTATCGGGGTATATCTGTGGACGAATCAGATAGGTTAGCTGAAAGCTGTCAAAAAATCAAAGCAAAACGCATACCAATGAATTTTTGCAGTCAGCTGGTTCTATAGATTTGTTCTGGGATAGCTAGTTATTCCAAATTTGTTGGGATAACTGAAGATAGCTTTCATGAGAGCAGCAGTTTGTTCATCAGATGTGGGTTTGCATGCAATACAACAACAGAAAGTTATTCCAGATTGCTGAGAATAATTGAGTGAACGTCCCCATTAGTTTACAACCCGGGACTAAATGGGTGGCTTACGTTTATTCAACGAAAAGTTATGTATATTTTGTGCGATTAAATAATAGTCGCTTTTCCTTTTTAACCTATGGGCAGAGCTTTAATGAACATGATTGATTTGATTATGAAACGTAATTGAGTACTGAATTGCCTTAAAATAAGTAATGTCAATTTACATGAAAAATGACATAAGGTAGGTCGCACTCAGTCTCCCCTTGTTCTCTTCATTCGTTCATTTATGCTTTGCTCCCAACCTCATAAAGAGGTATGAAAAAATGAAAAACAAGTTAAGGGTTTTGATTTACCTGAGGTAAAATGTAAGGATTAACCTTTGCTCTAATTAAACAAA
Organism: Philhelius pedissequus; assembly: GCA_910595825.1. Classification (NCBI taxonomy): domain Eukaryota; kingdom Metazoa; phylum Arthropoda; class Insecta; order Diptera; family Syrphidae; genus Philhelius; species Philhelius pedissequus. The sequence continues at coordinate 241,219,517 of OU343161.1, read as the reverse complement.
AAGTTGTTGTTTAACCTCTCCGTTTGTCTTGATATTAAAAAAATGATTTGATTTAGAATTTAAGAATTTGAAAATGAAGAAAATTAGGGATGAAACTACATATTTATTAAAATAAATAGGGCATTTTAAAATAGCAGTATGTAGTGTGGATGAACAGAAATGTCATGGTGTTACTCTTAATTTAATTTAAAACAAATTTTAATAATTATTTTTTGTGTGCTTAGTTTTTATTTGTTAAGTGTTGTCGATTATTAGTGAATAGATGGATTCAAGAAGGAGAAATATGGAAATTTGAAAAGGTTTATAATTAAGGTTGGTGGAATTACAACTGCGAATATATAATTCGTTTTTTTTTTTTAATAGGGTGAACAGGGATAAATGTGACATGAGGTCGAAAATATAAGTGACGTTTTCTGATGTCGAGATATGAATAAATCTAAAAGTAGAAGATTGACGATTGATGAGTCTTATAGGATGGGGAAAAATATAATATTAGTATTCATGCAACGGCGGAAAACCCAGATAAGCCTCAGAAACCAGATAATTTTATCTCCGCAGAAATGAACTGTCAAAGTTTGTATGGGAAACAGATAAAATTATCTCACACAATTTTATGTAGAAAGGGAATAAATAAACCTAATAAATTTAGTTCAAGGAACATCTGATTATGTATTTCCTACATTTACGTAAGTATTTTTAATAAGTTCATGCACACGTCTGGCGGAAAATTATATCATTCTGCAAAGCGGAAAATAATCTCGTTGCATGAATATGTTTAATGTTTTATTTTTTTTTTAATTCTGTAAATTTCAAAACCCTGATTTTGAAATAAAAGTCCCAAGATGCAGAAATGACAAAAATTGTTAAATTTGCATTTGCTCTTATGTTCGATCACATCGGCTTAAGGCGTTTTTCTTTTTTAGTTCCGAGCAGAATCTGAGTTGTGAAAAAAATTTGTTTGCGTCTTTTTAACTCAGAGCATTCAGAGCTCCAAATGTGTATTTTTTTTCGTTCTGAACATGTGCAGATCGCACTCGACGTGCTCGGACATAATTGACTGAGCATGTGAGTAAATTGACGAATGCCATGTGTGTCAAGAAGGAAAATGTGAAAAAATATAATCAGACACAATTAAGTTGGCGAAAGAAGTTGACCGCTTGTTCATTTTCTGTAACTGGGTTGTATCTGTATAGAAAAAACAGTAGTTTTGTGTTATATTGCCTTTTATGGTTAAAATGAAAATATATTCTGATTTATGTGGTTCAAGTGTGCTTAAAAAATATTTCAGTATTCAGAGCTCGCTCTGCTTGGAACAAGCTCAGTGCATAATCTTTATGTTAGAACTCTGTTCAGTGCTCTGCTCTGAACGAAAAAAGAAAAACGCCTTTAGTAGAAAGAGCAAAATATATTTTTAGAGTCGTTTTTTACTTATTTTTTTATAAACAAAAATTCTTATATAAAAAAGGATAGGTATGGAAATTATAAGCACTTAACAATATAATTTAAAAAAAAATCGGGAACCCGTATTCGAAATTATTGAATTTTTTTTTCAAAAATCCCAAGAAACTATTTTTCGAAAATTTTGTATGTATTGTACAAAATGGTTGTATGTCAGGTACCGTTAATAACAAAATATTAAAAAAATATTTTGGGCCAAAATGTAGACTCTAAAGTACTGCACACTTTTTTTGTTATCAAAATCGTTAGCGCCGTTTTCGAGATTAAAGATGGTAGAAAAAATTGTATTGCAAGTACCGTTATTTTTGGTTCTACAAAAGCGATTCAAAAATCTATTTGAGACAATCATCTAAAACCAAGTTTGAAGAAAATCGCTTCAGCCGTTTAGGCTGTAGATCGATCTAGAGACTGGACAGGCAGACAGACGAAATTGCAAGACCCATTTTGTTGGTGTTCTCTATCATCGATTTCGATATTTATCGCAAGTAAAAATGGCTTAAAACAGTTCACACAACTCCGCTACAAAAAAAAATGAAACATTAAACCAGTATTAATTTTTTTTTCTAAAACCTAGTACGCTGTTTGCGCAAAATTTAAGCTTAAAATTTTCTCCAAACATCATTAAAACCTGGCTAAATTTTGACATTTATTAATGCTGTGACCGCAGAAAAATATATTTCTTCAAAAACATATGGCAGGCGAGGTTATCCCCTCCATTTAGCAGGGAGGGCAATTATCTAAAAAAAAAAACTAGTTAAAACATAAAAAACAACGGCAATTTTAGCTCGAGAATAAAGTACCGAACAAATATTTCATGATTTAAGTTCCGAAAGATAAATCTACATCTTAGATTCAAGTTTGTGTTTTTTTTTTGTAGCTTGAGATTAATTTTAGATTCGTTAAATTTATATAGGAGGTCATAACTATTTTCTATTACTTAAGCCAACAGGGTAAGCGCTTTTATGTAGTTTTATCAGATTCATACCGAATCAACTTTATTTACCTCCATAAGAACAAAAAAAAAAAAATAATTCAGTGTCGCAACAGTTCGTGCAGGGCCATGGTCAATTGACTAGAACTGTTAACTGTTGTTAATTGAATTAATTTTCTGCTAATTTAGAACGGCCATAATAAATTACTTTTCTATGAGAACTTGTTACTTCCTCGGATTTTTAGTTTAATAGCTTAAGCCAAAATTAGATGTATGTACATACATGCATACAAGCAGTAGATTTTATACAGGAAACCTGAACATTAATACACTATACATTTTAAACATTAAATGTCTTGTCATATTTGACCTTTCTTTAGGTACTTCAATCATAATCTTCATATATGATTTATGTAAATTTATTGCCGTTGAATGTTTCAAGTTATCTAATATACATACATATGTGCATATTTTCAATGAAAGCTAAATTGACGACGAAGAGAATAAAACGGCACTTACTATTTATTCTCATGAGATGACCATAACTTTTTGACGTTGAGACTCTTTGCCGATTGTTCTTAACTTTTTCAACGCACAAATCAAGTTGCACACGACTCAAGTGAACAAAAAGTTGCCGACATTTAAGCGTGTGGCATAGAAAGTAAGCACAATTCTCCTTGCTAATAACAAATTTCATAATACAATCTTCAACAAAAAAATGTTTAGACGCCTATTTTTTCATTTTTCAAATTCAAATAAAAAAAAAACACTTAGAATAATCCCCCTTCACAGTTTCTTTTTCAGAATTTTAAATTCATTCAAAAAATAGCGTCGTAAAATTAGTAAGTCAATAACTAAGCCAGTTTATCTGAATACATATTTACTTTCTCATACCAAACACAACAACGCAAAGTTAGACTCATTTTTTTTTAAATTAAATTCTTGAGTTAGCAAAGCATTTTTTTTATTTACAAAAGAACCTGTTTACCATTTGTAGTTTGCCAACATTCGAACAAAAAATAAAAAGATTAAATCCACAAAACAAGACCAGGCGGCAGTTAGAAAACGAAAGCAAAATATATATTTTACAGCTTCATCATGATCATCATTATTAATAATAACACACTTTCTGTTTTTTGATGCCGCCAACAGAGACTTGAGATTAAGGATCTATCAAGATGCCAACTTTAAACCGGGTTTAAATTTTCATTAACGCTTCGATGACCATCAACAAACCTGAATAGTGAGATCAAAAAATGGAGCAAAAATAATAAGAAAAAAAATAATAACAATTGCTTAAACGGCCGTTAGACAGACCTTCATTTGAAAATGAGACACATAATTCAATCCGCTCAGTTCAACTCTACGTAGAACTCTTTTTTTTTTGCAAGGCTTCGCTGAGCAGTAACTGAACCTAAATATAGGTACCTTCTCGACAACAATACCACTCCCATCGTGTCGTAGAATTCATGGTTAGTACTCAGGTGAGGTAAACACGATTAATAAAAAAAAAAAGAAAACAAATCAAATAAAGAACAAAAATCAAATGCGACGAAGCGGCGGCAATTTGAATTAAGCAAATTCAAATTTAGCTGAGGCTACAAAAAGAGTATGATTAACTATGGAATGCCGTTAAAACTTCAAGACAAACGTAAGTTGTGTGGGGAATAATTTCCAAGTATTACAGTGACTCACAGAAATTGTGCGTATGTGTGTGTGTGTACATTATATATGTAGGTATAAGTGGGTGTTATAAACTAAGTTCATAAATCAAGCAGGTGAGCTCAGAGATCTTCTTTAATGGAAATGGCTCGATGACAAATCAACGTTAATTTGAAATCGAAATTAATACAAGATATAGCATCACGAATGATCAGATAACTCAACTATTGATGATGAATTAAGACAGTAATAAAACTTTTTGTTAAAAGGCATATGGGAATATGAAATTCGACTAATCTTTGTATCAACAGCGCACACAAAATATTTTTCTAAACGCTAGAAACTGGAATAAGGCTGATAATCGACAACTCTAAAGAATGTAGGAAAGATTAAAATTAAATGTTTGCAAATAGTCAGGGGCGTAGTTAGATGATTTAGGCATTGAAGCGAAAAAATAGGGGTGAATCTATCACCGAGTCCCTCGTAGCAAAGGTCCGAATGTTTTGTTACGCTAAATTCACTCCATAAGCCCCGAACGAAATCAAAACAGCATTCCCTCACAGAAACCCCTTTTGCGGAGTTTCAAAGTCATCTGATTTACGTCAAAATATGAGAAGAAAAATCAATTTCAATGTTTTTCGTTAATCTTTTGATAGTTAAATTGTTTTGTAAATCAAAAATGGATTCAATGGCCATTGCAATTTTTGAGATAAATGGAAAAAAAACCCCAAATAAAATGGAAAGCCTTTTATATTAATTGCGGTTTGTATAATTACTTTGTTTGTCCTTTGAAAATTAAGGGTTATTACATATTTTCACGATTAATTTCACAATAAAAGTTACGTTTATCGTTGAATTAAATATTTTTGGGCGTTGTGCCTATTTGACTGCAAGTGATTCTCTTATTTTTGATCCCTCTTCAACAGGCTACTATGAAAATAACTGTTCGTAGAAAAAACAACAGTTTGTGACTGTGACTGTGATAAGGCTGAATCTTCCTATTGCAAAAAATTTCCAAGAGTGGACGAAATGGCTTCCCATAAAATTGGTTTATATAAAACAAAAATTACTTAAAAAGCTTAAAAAAAATGATACATCTACGTACTGGAAATACGATTCGGTCAACGATAAGAGACGTCACTGGAGGAGTATAAAAAATTAAAGTTGTTACCTGAGATATTCACCTTATATGTGATTAATTCAAAATCCAATAGCCACAAGGTTCCTAAATCTACAGGGCACAGAAAATTGTCTGGAAAATAATAGGTTGGTTCGATAAACTTTGCCTAGGGTCGACCCAGGTTTTTTTGACAACCCTAAGAATTGTCAAAAAACCTGGCGTTTTCGGATTTCAAAAAACACCCGAGGGCCATTCAATTTATGTTGCAGAAAAGCAAGTTAAGCAAACTTAAAATATGTTAAGTTTAAGTTTCTTAGTACATTTTTTGTGACACTATGCAAAATCCTCAACTTCAAAGCTTTCCATTTTTCATGTCAGTGTCTGAAAATTAATTTGAGTATTGTTTTATTTCCATTTTCAAAATAACAATTTGCATACAAAACGAGAATTCCCAACGAAAAAAATGCTTCAGATTAGGGATGATGGATAAGTCCATCTATGTTATTGAAATATCGATATTAAAACAAAAAAATCGATGATTCAATATCGATGTTGAAAGAAGAATAAGGAAAAACCCATCAACACATCGATGTTTTCGATTCGATAACTATTAACATCGATGAAGAGTCCTCGATATTCTCCTCAATATCGCCCATTCCTACCTCAGATCTCATGTGACTTTGACGTTTATTCATTTACCTCAATTTGCACCTAGTTCTACTTCAGTGCGAGTTGAGGGCGACCCTATGTTTTAAAAAAACACAGAATTTGTTTATCAGGGTGACTTTAGGTTTTTCAAAAAAACGGTTTAGGTCGACCTTAGGGCGACTTTGAGGCTCAACGAACAAACCTAATAGTACAACTTTTTGATGTTCAATGATATTTTTTTTGAACATTAAAGAACAGGTTTTCTGCATTTGCTTTTAAGTCATAAATTAGTGAAAACTGCCATATTGAAATTTTAATTGTCAATTATATTAGAATTAGACAACTCATTAATATGATCAGGTTTTGTTATAAAATACTGAGAAAAAAATTCCGGATTCGACTTCTCAATTTTTGACGAGTGGAAATTTGCATTGCTGACGTCTTAGCGAGTCTGTAGAGTGTTCCAGGAGGAAATTTTGGCAATTAGAGAAGTACTCCGCTGACCCAAAGAAAACGTGATATCAAGATCACTGAACGTGAGGAAAAAGCTAGAACAAAACAGAACAATTTCGTGAGAAACTTCAGAACAAAATAGAACAACTTAGAACAGTCAGTCATCCGACAGCGATTATAAAAAAATATATTGTTTTTTATCCACAATTCGAATTCGTTTATTCTTGCAGAAAAATCCCTAAAAATAATCTAAAATGGAGTTGAATTTAATTTTAAAAATTATTTTTTATGAAATTGAGATTCCATGTTGGAAAGAGTTTTATCAACTAAATCTAAATCTAACACCGAAATGTTTTTTTTTTTTTAACAACAATTGGTTTTGGCAGTTCTCACAAATCCGTTCTAACCTGTTCTACCTAGAAAGCAAGTGCAGATCATCCTGTTCTAAAATATTCCAAACCTTTCCAAACTGACTCATTAAACAATTACCTAGAACAGTTTAGAACAGAAAATTTCTCATTGAACAGCAAAATCCCGTACTTTTCTGTTTTAAAGTGTTCTAATCTGTTCCGGAAAGCCCCATTGAACATACAAATCGACTACCGATATCCGTATTTTCACAGATAGGCAGGCGGCTATTAAATCGCTGGAATCGTCCTCTACAAACTCTATAACTGCTCTCAACTACCGTTTACCTCTCATGGAGATGGCGCAGCAGTTCAATATGTTCACCTATGTTGGGTGCCAGAGCACAGGGACATTCGAGTAAATTGTTAGGCTGATGAACTTGCCAAAAATGCACCGACACTACCTTTAAATCCTGAAGAGGAAAATATAGGTATACCCATCGCTACATGTAAGTTAAAGCTGAAACAAGATGCTATAGAAAGGACAAACCGAAAATGGAGAAATACAACAACCTGTCCGACGACAAAACAGTTCTGGTCAAAACTTGAATTGAAACGCTTCAAGTGTTTGATATCCTTAAGCAGATTGCACATCAGCTCCGTAATTGTTATCATAACCGGACACTGCTTCACTGGTAAGCACGCAATGAGGCTTGGCGTATATTCAAACTATGTTCGCGGAACCTGCATGGACGAATAAGGGGTGGAATCTATTCCTAATCTTCTGTGTACATGGCCTGCTCAATCTCAGAGACGTAAGCTCCATCATGGAGACTTTTTCTTCCATGATCTCAGCGATCTAAACGATATAGACATCTACATTCTCTTACGCTTTATTAGAAGCTCCAAATGGTTCAACGAATAGGGAGTTTATCTCTGGATTCATGTAGTATCACAAGGGACGACCAACTCTGGTCTAAGTGTGTCAGCTGCAACGTTGACAGCCATGTCAACCTAACCTAACCTAGCGCTCTGAGGGGTCTCAAAAAGTAACTCAGAGCAGTACATATTTTGAAAATCTATTTCAATACAAATATTTTGTAAAATGCTAAATAAACAACATATAATTTTGCAATCTATCTCTGCCTCTGGAGCCAAAAAAAAAAAACAAGATTATCTGAGAATATTGATAAACTTATTTAGAATAAATGCTGCATATTAATTTGAAAATCATACGCTGCAGATGCTAGCCGGAATTGTTTATCAAAAAGAAAATGTAATGTTTACGAAAGCATAGCGGCGAAAACGAAAACAACAAACATCCTAAACCTAATCAACTTTAATGTTTTCTTTTTACCTATGTCCCTATAGGGATCTTATGGACTTGTCAGATCTTTCGATATTTCTTTGCAGATTAATTAATTTATAGAAATAAAATAAAAATCAAAAAGTTATAACATAATAGTAGGTATATCGTTATTTTTATAATCCGCAGTGTAAGACCACAAAAATAATTTTAATGTATGTATAATTAATTCACTTAACCGGTTTTATTACATTTTTAAAGAATCAATGAACAGTATAATCAATAAACAACATGATTACCTTCGTTTGACTTATGGAATGAACCACTGTACAAGAAAACTACCACCATCGTGGTCCAACGAGAAATAATAATAATAATAAATAAAAAACAATTCTCGAAACTCGAAGAATAAGGAATTTTCTAAAAATATCTTTTGGTTATTGTGTTTGGCTTTGTACCGCAGAACTTAATCACATTTGGGGAAGGTAAAAGAATTACTAAGAATTAGCTTTCTCAATCTTATGGTCAGTCACGCTCGCGACTGTGTCTCTCTGAGAACAATTGTTGGCTCGCTGCAATTCTTGCAATCCAAATAAACAAAATTAAATCAAGAACTAGACTTTACTACTAACAGAACCCAAAGACAGAATGCAAACTTAAATTTGGAAAGTTAATAGGTAGCTGCTCAAAAGAGGGAAATGCGGAGCGTCACAGTTTAAAAAATTACAATATCACAGTTCACAACAGACAACATAAAGTGTGAAGCAGGTACGCTCTCTAAGGGAAATGAAAATGTTAATGGTAACTGTGATCGCGTATAGATTTGTTACTATAATAGTCGTAGTTGTTGTCGTCGTCATCCATAGCTAGTAATGAATTTCAAACCAGTTTGCTCAAAGACTGAGAATGTGCGTATCTGCAAGAAGTTTTTCTAGTAGAGAGGCACGACGACAGAGTTTGTGTTCTGGTTATTCTTCATTTTTTCATTATTAGGTCACGAAAAGGCATTCATCTCAGTCACCGCACCGTCATGAAATTCGCCCTAAGAGCTTTAGGAATGCAACAGCAAAAGAAAGGCATTTTGTATTTGAATTAGAGATTGGAATGCATTTTCTTTGAATGAAAATACCCACAGAGCAATTAATGAAATGAAGGAGTTAAATTTTATATTGGAACTTATCAAATTTACCTGCGTTTAGTTGTTTTTTGTAAATTCCAAAATATTTTCTTTTGCTAATATTCCAGTTAGAAATGTAGACTTGTTTTTAAATCAAATTTTGTATATTTGATTGTTTAAACTTATGAAAATGTTTATCAACAAATTAATGTACATACAACCACCCGCACACAAATAAGAAAATACAACCTGCTTAGCTTAGTTGCTTGATAACAAATACAAAACAAAACAAAATTTTCATTTTTCGCAGGTGCACCACTACCATTCTTTTGCTTTCCGTCCGCAACCAGAAATTCAAATGTCAGATGTTGTAGATTGTGGAATCCATGTTGGCTTTGTTGCCAAACTAGCGACACCTAGTATTCATAACAAAAAGAAGATAATCTTGTTAATGCCGCATCCACATTTCTTTCAGAAACCTCTTTTTTACTAAATTTTCACACTCGACGACATAGAGTAGAATGTACTCTTATATCAAACAAATATGGGTCAGAATTCTAAAATAATTTTCTCGTAAGCACAAGGGCACAAGGGCTTCAGTCGACCAAAATTTAGAGGGGATGATGACAAACTTCTCTTCTCTGATTTAAGGTGATGGTTATAGGGTTTTCGTTTGGTAAATTTATATTTTGATCTATAAACTTATTATTTTTCGTAAAGAATCGAATACGTTTTCAGCTTGATTTTTATTGGCTATGGTGTTATAGTGTATATTTGTGTTTGTGGACCAGCTAGCTATACCAACTGTCTTGTCAAACTGATGGCTGTCATTTATGATGCATAGTGGTGTTAGTAAAAGAGAGGTAGATCTGCCGAAAAATCCAGATCTGCAAGATTGATTTAAAATAAAAAAATTAATCAATTCTGTTGGCCAATCGAAGGTTACAATTACTTGTCAAAATCAGTTTTTTTGGCAGATCTAAATCAGAAATAAATTGATTTTTGTTACCAAACGAAAACCCCATTATATTCTTCAACGTTTCAAATTTCTTTTGATTTATTTCCCCAGGTCTCATAACTTGCCTATTTTCATTTTCAACGATAGTGTATAATTCTGTACAAAACTACAATAATACTAGCAAGCTAACATTAAGGGCAACTTTAACTAACTGCTTTTGGTGGGTTAACCGATGTTCAACGATGGGTCAAGCATGTATTTGTCTTCCATACCATACTGGAGCAATGAACTATCATTAAACCTCAATTTATCCACCAAAATCATGAGTTAAACTTGCTGAATCACACATAAAATATTTAAATCACGTTTATACAAATGGCCCTAAGGAATTTAAAGTGACAAAAGACTCCTAATCATCCATCAGAAAATTTTGTTATTATTTACTCGGTGATTATTGAGTTTACTGAATTTAAAGATTTGTTCTTAATTTGACATAATAATATATGTCTTAATTTTACGACCGTTTTTACAAATTCTAAACCTCGCAACCAGTTTTATGTTGTATAAAAATAGTACTTCGAAAATTCCTTTTTTCATTCGGGTTGGATGTTTTTTATAAAATGCTAAATTGCAAGTTTTTTTTTATTAAGCATTGTTTTCAATGTTAAACATTTTCAAATATTAAAAAATAAACATATTTAAATTTCTTTAAACAATGAAAAAAATATGTCGAATTCCTTGCAACCTAATTTTTTTTCTAAAAACAATAGATTTTTTCTAAACAAAATCGATTTTGTACTGTCAATCCAAATTTTTCGGTTTTAGCAAGATTTAACACGTGCCTTCACTGATTTTTACAAATTTCTTACAAAAAAATCGATCTGAAATGTTTGTAAGGAATTCGGCACTAAATTCGCCTCCTCAGCCCTTACTGATGGAGCGAATTTTGGGTGATCTCATTTTTTTGAATTCTAAACTACAAAAAATTCTCAATTGAAAAATGTTATTTTTAATTGACTCACCAATTTGATTAATTTAATGCATGATGTATGAAAAGGTTTCATCCTTCCAAGAATTAGGATCACTTTATATTAACGAAAAAAAGTCTCACAAAATGTTTGTATTAAAACACAATTTGACACGCATATCACACAACGATACTCTTAAACAGGATTCTTAAACAAAAAAAATATTTATTTTAAATATTCAAAGTCATATTTTCAAAATAAAATACATACCTTTAAGCCGATTTCTTATTTTTTTGTTTTAATTTTGAATTTAACGACTTGTTTCTTAAAGAATATATATGTATATATATATATATTTATATATATATATATTTATCGTAAGGGAACGATGCACTGCGACCGAGTACCACTATAGCATACAAAAAAGTCAGATTGAATCCATAAATTAACAATTTCCGCCAATCAAAACTTTCGAAACTTGAAAAAAAACTAATCAAAACAAATTTAACTAAATAGTGTAAGTATTTTAGACCGAATATTTCCAATTTAACACGAGAAAATTAATATCTTTGTTACTCGATCACCACCACTAGACATGATACAGCAAGAAAACTGAGTCGTAATTCACAATGCCGCTAACACATTATATAGTCAATTCACAATCAGGTGTATGCTTTTGCAAAAAATTTATTTTCTGTAAAAAAATTAATGTAGGTAATTTGAACGAAATAACACATTATTTTATTCATCGCATTATATTTGCTAAATTATATTACTATTTTTCTAAAAAAAAAAATTAAATAATCTTTCTCGCGCCATGTTATTTTTTGCATGCGTTTTTAAGCAATTATCCTGTCATATCTTTCAAATATTCATATTGAATCAAAAACAAAGAGCCATTTTACATGTAGTTGGCAAATATTGATAAGTTTCACATAATTGCGTGTATATTTAGATTTAGCAACAATGGCATTTTCCTTTTATAGCTGAGAGCACGGCACTTAGGTGTGAAAAAAGAATCTGTATTTCATTTTTTTACTCAGACATTTCAGATGTCAGATCTTGCAGATTTGAGTTTTTTCAAGCAGAGCTAGCTCAGAGCATGCTCTATGAGCTCAGAATAAAATGCTTCTTCAGCCTCTGGTTGCAGCACTCTGCTAAGAGTTAAAAAAAAGACAGAAGGCCAACGAATTTAGATTTTTTTAAAACATTTCAAGCCCTGCAAGTAGAATAATTGTGAACTTGTTTGAAAATTGTACTAAGACTGCTTTTAGTCCCATTTCACACAAGGAAACTGAGTTGACGGCAATTGGGAGTTGTAGGCGAGAAGGGCAAGAAGTAAGGGGAATGAAAAAAATCTCCCCGGTCAACGATTTTTTTGACGTTTTGCTTTGCATTCCAATTAGCCCAACAAAATCTTCTCAGTTTCTTGGTGCAAGTTTCTTCGTGTGAAAGGTACAAGGCAATTAAAGGAAAACGTCAAAAAAATCTCCAGCAACTGGTTTTCCTGTGTGAAAGGGGACTTACTACAAGGGGGGTCGTTCACTCACTTATTAGATATGTTAACTCGGATACCAAGCTATTGGAGTATACTTGTGAACGTATAAGATAGGTTAGCTAAATGTTGTCAAAAAACAAGAACAAAACTCATACCAACTAAAGTTTGCAGTCAGCTGCTCTATACATTTGTTCTCGGATAGCTGGTTAATCCAAAATTTTTGGGATAACTCAAGATAGCTTGCTAGAGAACACCTATTTTTCATCAGATGTGCTTTCGCACGCGTTACAACAATAGACAGTTATTCCCAATAGCTGAGAATAATTTAGTGATCGCCAAAATTTCACCTTGTGATTTTATAGGTATGATCGACACTCCCCAAATTGGCATAAATTGGCACCAATTTCTACCAATTCCTGTTCCAGACTTAATAATTTAGTAGTTTTGATTTAGTTGATTAGTTAGTTGGTTTAGAGAGCGTTCTTGAGAATAAAATATTTCCCCTTCCTGATATTTTCATTGGATCAGACTTTATGGCTGATATGCAGGAAGCTTCATCTCGGTCTTAAATCTCAATTTTTTAAAGATTTGTTCAATAACACTAAAATGAGATTAGAGACTGCGACAAAGCCTCCTGCAAATTTCTCAGTTTTTCTTTATAATTTTTGTTATGGTACGATTTAACTATTTTATAATTTACAAAAAGTGGTACAAAAATTTAATTCCTTTGGATACGAATTTGCCAAAACATGGATTTCGACAACTAAATCCTTGCATTGGGCAAACAAAATTATTTTTTTTTGATTCTGAATCAAATACGCAGATTCGTATTTTTCGGTGAAACTACCCCACATTTTACTAACACTACTAGGCGCGGGTACAACGAAGCATTTAGTTTCACAACTACCAGATATGCAGATACTAATATTCGACAAACCCCATAAAACAAAATAATCTATTCAAAATGCTTTTCATTTGACACGAAAAAAAGCAAATTCCGCATCAAATTCTGAATTTTCCAATGGGAAAAACCCCATAAATTAATAAGAGTAAAGAGTGTGGATATACATAATGTTTAGTCCACATCTATTCACTCCTTTTTCAATTTTTTAAAATTTTTATAAGTCACTAAGTCGCTACGAATCACTCCTTCTAAATGTTTGAAATGGCGACGTTTCAAAAGGACTGTAATTGGATGAGAATATGACACAGTAAATTCTGTGGTGTGACAAAACTACTAAAAGGATTTTATTTCTTAGTTCTGAGCAGGGCCCTGCAAGTCGAGTATTAATTAAAAGCAAAGCTTTCCGAATAAAAAGAGCATAGACATAATTATTCTTAATTTGTCATACAGAGAGCTAGACATCTGTCCAACAATATAGAAAAACTGTAATGCTTTATGCTCGGTCATTTTTTTCTGACCTAAAAGAGCTCACGCTCTGACCGATCTAGCACCGCTTAAAAAATGAAAGTCACAACAAAATTCTCTGTGCTTGTCAAGTTAATTTTAGACATATCAACAAATTTATACACTTAGAATATTTTGCACTTGTCCATTCATGTTTTTAGAACTACATTTAATTTCATTTGCACTTTATATGAAATTTTACTCTCATATATATATTATTTATTATGTATACAGGTAGAAACATATATGAAATTCAATATATAAGCCTAATAAAAATGTATGTACATATATAAAACTAAACAATAAAGCGATTCTTGTTGAAGCCATGAAATAAAATAACTCAACGATCAAATAAAATTAAAGTAGCTACATACATAAATAATATGTATATAAGGATACATATGTAATTTAAAAGTAGAAACTAATTTGAAAAATTATTTAGTTCAATATTCATATTTTTTTTTTTTTACAAAAAATCAGTTCTTCCGTTGAAAAAGAAAATTGAATCAAATTGTGAATTGGCTACCAGAGTGCATCTCATTTTTAATAGTTGAATTGTGAATTAAGCTGGAGTTCAGTTTGTGAAGTGCCGTTTTACGTATTGGTGTCCATCTCCGTGCTCGATTAAATTAAATATTCATTTTTTCGGTAAATTGGAAATTTTCAGTCTCAAATTTATTCAATAATTATTTATTAATGTTTGTAGATCAGTTTTACAATAAGTTTCGAAAGTTCTGTGCCGGTTAAATGGGTTTATTTTATCGATTCAATCGGAGTTAATTTTCCTATGGTGTAATAAATATGCTACGTGACGCCGGAGTGCATCGTTCTGTTTCGTTTTTTCTGTTTAAAAAAAAGTCGTTAAATTCAAAATCTAAAAATATCGTTATAATATTTAAGAATTAGTGTGAAATGTTTTTTTTTTGGAAAATAGGTATATGGTTTTTATTAAAAAAAAGTGTAAGCTAAATGTTTTATGCCCCCTAACCCCTCTCGGTGTTCAGAATATCGATATAACCCCTTCGTGTGTGCTATTAATTTTAAAATTTAAATTTTAGAATGTCGTTTCATAAGTCGGTTTTGTTTAATTTTAAAAATGGGTGTCTTTAAGAATATAGCGTTTAATTTATTAAAATCTAAAGAGTGTGTAAATTGAAAGTTTTACGTGAATGTGTTCTTTGCCCACTTTCCATGTCCAGAATATCCTTCTCCCCTTTTGTGTTGTGTTTGTGTTAAATATGGCCTTTTCTTAAAAAAAAAAGTGTTTTTTGTTGAATTTGTTAAAAGCCAAAGTGTGCAAGTTTTAAATTCTTTAAGTGTCCCTCCCCTTTCGGTGTTAGGAATATGTATCGTTTTCCTTTTTTAGTTGTGTAAAATTTGCGCGTATTTTTTTGAAGTGTGTACAAACATTTTGTGAGACATTTTTAATTGTTAAATTTATTGAAAAACTTGCTGATGTTTATTATGGTGAGTCATAAAATATATTATTTTTGATTTCAATATTTTCTAAATTTAAAAAAAAAAAAAAACTTAAATTGAAAAAGGTTTAGACGAGACAATATAATGACAATTTATACTAGTTGTTCGCCAGTAAAAGTGTGACATATTCCATATTTTAGAACAGCTTATAAAACAACTATTATAAAGTGGCATTGTTCTAGTTTTAAGTAACGTCCTTAGCTAAATCTACTGAAATCTCGGTTTATTGGTCGGTGGAAACGTAGTATAACATACTAACATATAACAACCGTGTGTTTACACAAAAAAGTGAGTCATAATTCTCTAATACAAGTAGGGAGGAGAGTACGATAACTCAGGCGCCAAAAAATAAAAATGGATTCTTGTAGAACAGTTAGTTACAAGTATTTTTAATACGGGAGGAGGGGATCTATCTCTCCCCGCTTAGGCGGGAGGGACAATTTCCTAAAAAATGACTTAAAAAGAAAAAAAAATATTTAAAAAACAACGGCCTTAGCGGGGGAGATAGACCCCCCTTCCATAGTAAAAAATGCTTGTTTTTGACCCCTTTAAAACAATCCGTTATTATTTTGCGGCGCCTGAGTAATCGTACTCGTGCCCTAGTAGGTGTTTAGAGTTAGACTTTCCATTACGGGAGCACGCTTAGAATTTTGATTTTTTCTTTCTGAGAGCAAGAGGTCTGTACTCTATAGACCAACTTTAAAATATTAGTGTGAGGAAACACTGTTAAATATTATTAAAAAATGTTTTAATTTTTTTAATTTGGAGCATTAAATATTAGTTTTTCTATTTTGAACATATTTTTAAAGTAAAAAAACTGTTTAGTTCTTGTTAATACTTTCCTATGGTTAGTGTTCAGATATTCTGCCCTATCGCTGTAACCGTCGGAGCGGAATTCTCTCCGATTTACTACAAATCAGAGACATTTTGCTTCGAGGTAATTCTCTGATCGGCTGATCGGAAATTCTGTCCGATGAAATTCAATGCATGCCATTTGTATGCGATGAAGTACTTTTAATGGTTTTATTTATGACAGATACAAACAAAATATTCTCCGAAGTCCTCCGACAAGTTCTCGTTGCGGAAAGTGTTTTCTTTTCAAAGAAATTGGCTCAAAATTTTAAACGATTTAGTAAAATGTTAAATTCGCTTTTAGCAATTTACTAAGCTAAAAAGATGATTGAGCTAATTTTAAACGATTTTAACATTTTACTAAAGTTAAAATCATGGAATGGCTACTTTAACTTTTAGCAATTTGCTTAATCCATTATAGAATCTGATAGTATATCAGCTTTGCACACGGGGTGTCCAGGTTCAAGTCTTGTTGCTGCACAATTTTTTTTTTTTTTTGTTGTAAATAATGAAGTTAAAATGATGAACATAGAAATAACTAATAACTTTTTAGTCATCATTTGCATACATTTTGTATGAAAAATGAAAACTTTTAAATATGTTTAAAAACATAAATAATGGGTTATCCATTTTGCGGTTTCAAAAGTAAACGTAAATAAAACAAATATAAAATATTTTTTTTCATGATATTTCTTTTTTATTATAAAGTTTGAACGTTGACATTATGTGTGAAACACTACATCATTTAAATGACCACCACGCGAATTGTTGCAAGCATCGATTCGTTTGAGCTAATTTTCGACCACTTTTTGACACATATTGGGCGGTATCTCAGCCATAACTTGACGAATGTTGGTTTTCAAGTGCTCAAGAGTTAAAGGTTTATCTTCATAAACGCGGTCTTTCACGTAGCCCCACAAAAAAAAGTCAGCGGTCTCAAATCACATGATATTGGTGGCCAGTTAAAATCGCCACGACGAGAAATTACGCGGCCAGGAAATATCTCTTGCAATAAAGCCATAATCGCTCGAGTTGTGTGGCATGTGGCACCGTCTTGTTGAAACCATTATTCTCCAAGTCGTATTCTTCAATAGCGGGCAAAAAAAGTCGGTTATCATATGATCATAACGCTCCGAATTGACGGTGACAGCCGTTACATCGTCGTTTTCGAAGAAGTAAGGTCCAATCACACCTCCGGAGCAAAGAGGCACGACGAGGAATCAACATATTCGGTTCTTCGGCAACACTTTCACTTACAGCAGCGATATTTTCAGTGGTACGAGCGAAACGATGATGCACAGGCCTCAAAATATCTGTAACCAATCCAGTATCTTCAAATTTCTTCACAATTTTGCCAATTGCTTGCGTAGTTGGACGATTATGTAAACCATAATCTCCTCTTAAACCGCGATATGTGGCTGTGGCAGAATCACCATTTTTGAAGTAGGTTTTAACAATTTTTATGCGTTGTGCGATAGTTAAGCGATCCATTTTCGTAAATGTCAGACTTTCAACTGAAAAAAAAAAAATTGGTTTAACAACTTAGTTTGACAGATGTCAAATTCCAGCCCTATAC
Source organism: Philhelius pedissequus (assembly GCA_910595825.1). Classification (NCBI taxonomy): domain Eukaryota; kingdom Metazoa; phylum Arthropoda; class Insecta; order Diptera; family Syrphidae; genus Philhelius; species Philhelius pedissequus. The sequence goes on along the minus strand of OU343161.1, from coordinate 241,201,736 downwards.
TTTTAAAACCGCAAAATGGATAACCCTTTATAAGTTTAAAAATTTAAAATTATTATATTTATTGTTTTTAAGCATAAATCTACCGAAGAAAATTATCCGCGTGTTAAAATTCATTTCCATCCTCTGTTTTTGACTAAAAATTGATTTTTTGAATACCAAACTAGTAGGCACTTAATTACTTAAAATCTTTTAAAAAAAATTTAGTTAAAATAAGTTTGAATTTGAAAATTAGTTTTTCAATAAATTGTTCAAAGAAAATAAAAAACCGAACTTCTGGTTTTCCATTCCATATTTCATATTTAGTATTTTTTTTCAAGTCCATTCAAATTGCACGCTCTAGCATTTTGCGAAGTACCCTTTATAAATGTTAAGCATACGCCTAGGTGACTATTAGTTCAATAGACCCATTGCTGTTTTCCATTTAGTTTTAAGAAAATGTGATAGATTTAAATCAAAGTTGGCACTTAAATTTAAAAAAAAAATAGTGTTCTGGTATTTTGGCAACTAACCAAAGGCATCACATTTTCATTTAATTATTAATTAGTTTTATACTTAAAAAATACGCCTTAATGGCTGTCTGGGTGATACGTATGTCATTCTATAAACACAAACCCGTCGTCACTTGGCAATCCTCACTAACTGTCCAGAGATTTATGAGTTCCCTGTCCTAGATTTTTTTTTCGGATTTTTAAATAAAACCAAAAAATGTCTCTATAATTTGTTAACAAATTTTTCTCTTTTTATTGAAAAATACAAAAACTTAAAATAAACACAAAAAATTCTTAAGAAATTATTTTCTGTTTTTTTTTTTTTAGTTTATAAATCATCAAAATTAAAATATATTTAAAACAATTTATTAGTTGTTAGAAAAAAAAGCTTACAATTATTTAATTATATTAACTTAAATCACAGATATCTATTTTACAGTTTAATTTTTTTATTTTGTTCAAATAATTTTCAAAATATATTTTAAGAAATCAAAAAAAAAAAACAAGTTAAATCTAGTATGGCTGTGAAAAATTTTTTTTTCTTTTTCCATAAAATTTATAACTTAATAAATATTTTTTTAATTTTCGGTACATATGAAAAATCATATTGTTTATGTTTATTTTTAAGAGTTTTTTTTTCTATAATTCTCTCAAATTTAATAGTTTAAATTAAGTACAATCAATTGTATGTATGTAATATAATTAATAAGTTTCTTAATGCATTTCTAAAAAACCCAAGCCTATTACTAACGATATCTAGTATGCATTGCGTGTTACTGGCTGCTTACAAAAAATAATAGGTATTCAAGGCTTTACAACGTTTTCGTTCACTCACGACTCAACCCGTTAAAACTCAAATATATACAGATTTTACAAACTTCAATCAGAAACCTGTTTCTTATTGATTATCAAATGAACTCACCTATTTTGAACAATAAAAAAATAGACTCTCTGTAAAGTTTGAGCAAAAATCTGAGCACATTATTGCTTTTGAAAGAAATAATAGGTGTGTTCGATGTTCATGCACAAGGTCGCACTGGGAAATGTCAGAGTCCTTAAATTAAATGTCGAACACTTTAGAGCTAAACGTTTCGACATACATATATCTTATTAATTGACATTTGGGTTGTTCATTTATATTGTTTTCGTACACAGTATTTATACTGTGTCAGCCTTAAAAAAATTTAATAAAAATAATAATGAAAATAAAAAGAAACGTCAAAATTGAAGACATTTCGTCAAGACTCGACAAAGTTGGGAGTTCTTGCTCCCGATAACTGTGGGACAAGGACAGGTTTGGTGACAATCTTAATTTTGATGGGGTCAAACGGAAGTATTTCGATTTCAAACTTCAGTTTAGGAATTTCTTTTTCGCACTGTGCGTTTACGCTTTCGTTTCAAGGTGATTACTATTAAAACTCAATCTTATTCTTTGAATATTGTTGAGTTCAGTTCTCAACTCAACAGACGGTGCTTGACATTTTGTATTTCCTTATCTGACATCTGACAGAGAATCGCGATGGAAAAAACTCAACTACACCAAAGTTTGATGCTTTCTTTCGTCATCCTGTAAAATTATTTCAAAAATTTTATCCTAATAAAATAGTTAGTAAAATCAACTTATGCATTTAATAAACGCCACTTGGAAACCCTAGAAGACTGTTAGCGAAATTTTAATTTAAAAACTAAGAACTCCCTGTAGTAGTTTCAAGTCGTTTCACTTTTAACGAAAAACGGAATACTTAGAAATGACTATTCATTATTCAATAACAAAAATACGAACGCACAAGCAAAAGCAAGATTTCCATAGTAGGAATTTATTACCACATTAAATTTTATTGATAATTAAAATATATCGATAACTGAACATAGCAGTTCAATCCAACAAATGTACTAAAGAGCAATCGAATTTGGAGCTATAGTATACGAGTATACAAAAGAAATTAACAGTTATTGTTGTATCCCAAAGGGTTTTCGTAAGGCTTCGAAACTGGTTGCGAAACCTCAGAGACCGTATTGTTGGAAGGGTTGAAGGGAAGACATCGAATTAAACAAAAAACATGTAGAAAATTTAATTCAGCACTTATTTCACCTACTTTACTTTTTAATATGGCGAACATTAATAACCCTTTACCCTTTTTAATTAAAAAAAACTAACTTGAAAAGTGGAAAATTAATCGTATGCTTTTGATTACAATTACAAATGACACTGAGTAATTATTAGTAATTACAATTTTGAAGTAAAACTTCTTTTGCGGCTTTGGGGGTAAAAATGTTCAAACCGACAACACGACACGCTCTCAAAAAAAAAATGTATATACCCACAATATTGTTCTTTCTTTCCATGGTTTTCTCTGTTGTATTAATTAATGTTTGTTTTGTTGCCAGTGCTTCAGTACTTCGACTTCGTAGATTTTTATATCAGGAGTAGTAATGTTATGCAATGTACAATTGGAAGATGGTATTGATATGGGGGATGTATATATTTATGCAAGTACGGGGCCGGTATCAAAAAATTTGACCTGATTCCATGAAATTGAAATAGCTATGCTGTAGCTGACTTTGAATTTCAAAAGAAAAAATTATTTCAAATTATGGAAGTTTTACTTCTGGTGCGTGTACGTACACACTCTTCTTTTTTTTTCAAATTACGAAGTATAATGGATAGTTAGATTAGTTTTCTTTAAAAGACAATAGTAATGGTCAAATACATGTATTTTTTAAATTTACAAATTAAAAAAAGTAATTGATCTTTCAGTTGCAAATTACACAGACTTCCTGAAATTACACCATAGGAAATTATACAAAAAAGAAATAGAATGGACAAAAATGCCCAAAAAACTCCATACTATATTTTTTTTCTAGAAGAAAAAAAAAACAATTTTTTTGGAGTTTTTACCTGAAACAATATGAAAAAGGCTAAAAGAAATAATTTGGAAAAAACACAGAACAAAACTTGTTGGTTTTTTTTTAAGCAAAAAGGATATAAATGGACGTACGTAAACGTACTTGCTCTTATATTCGATCACATCGTATGCAAAAGATTTCTATATTAATTTTTACTTACAAACATTTTTTACCTATTTTTTTTTGTCTAAAAAAAATGGTTTGACAGTTTTAAATATTAAATAATTTAAACTTAAACACAAAATTTAAAAAAAAAAAATCATCCACCCGTTTTCGAAAGATAGAATTTTTCAAAAAAAATATATATATTTTTCGAAAATTGTGGTATGCAGTATTATTAACAACTTAAAGGACCTCTTACGTAAAAATTTTGACCGAAATCCGTCGGGCCGTTTATGAGAATGTCGAATGTCGTATGGCAGGTATGTACCGTAAATAACAAAATATTAAAAATAAAATGCTTCACCAAAATGTAGACTAAACCTAAATTAGTGTACACACTTTTTTCATCAAAATCGTTAGAGCCGTTTTCGAGATAATTATTAAGATGGTAGAAACAAATTGTATGGCTAGTACCCTTATTTTTGGTGCTACAAAAACATCACCAACAAACACCTAAAACGCTTAAGAATAAAGAAGAAGAAAATCGCTTAAGCCGCTTAGGCTGTAGATCGATCTACAAACAGACAGATAGATAGATAGAGAGAAAGCTAGGAAATTAAGCCAATAGGTTTATATTTTTCGGCGTAATATCCATTTTCACTTTTGTTTTTTTTTTTTTCCAAAATTAGGGTGTAACTTCTATACATTTTAGTGAATTTTCCTAAAATATTTTGGGGTTTTTTCCCAAAATTATTACGCCCAAATTTTTTGGGCTTTTTTTCCAAAACACGTTTGGGTGTAATTTTAGGAGCCATTACACAGGATAATGGGCTACCAGGAGTAATGTGCTTCATTACAAATGCAAAAACATACTTGATAAACTTTTAATTGCAATGGGTAATACAACTACAACCATCATTAATGTACCCTATTGAGCTGATAAGAGTGACATACCCTGTATGATTTGTTCTTTACAGACTGACTGTACTAATTTGCTAAAGTGCTAAAATGAATCAAGTTTTTAGGGTTATAGTCGCGTGAATATTTAATTTTAATCCAAAAAAAAAGCTTCAATATAACTATACCCTTACCCTAATCAAATCACTGCTTCCGTCCCCAGGCATTTTACAAATGATTTCTCTTAAAATTTCCTACATAATTTAAACGTATAAGATATGAAATAATGGCTTAAATTAAATTTAAGTGATATGTCTTAAAAAAAACACTTAAAGTGTTAATATTATGTAAATAAATGACTATTAGGTAATGTTAAATTTAAAATTTTGACTTTTTCATTAAACTGATCTAAATGTCAATTTATTTTCAATTTCACAAAAAAAAAAAAAAAATAAAAACAAAACTCTTACGTTATAAAATTTAAAAAAAAATTAAAAAAAAAACTTATCTTATTCTATATGTTTTATGCAAAATTAATGCTTTACAATTTTATAATAATTATTATTTTTTTGTTGTATTTGATGATAAATATTATAGGTATATAGGACAAATTCTCAGACATGAACTTCCGGACAATCTTCATCTCTGATCGATGTATAATGCACTTTTTTCGAAACTGTATCAAACACTGGCGTAATCATATATTTAATTCTGTCTCTGCTAACATATATTAATGCCGCTACAAGTGCAATTAAAATCATACTCAGTACGATCAGTAAAAAGATGAGTGTCATTGTGTGGCCAGTCATTGAAGCTCTCAATTTAGCACTGGCACACCTGCCATATTGAATTTTCATAATTGGTTCGGGTTTCGTGTGATTACGGAAGCACATTAGATTTTCTTGGTTGCGAACTGTCACAGCTGTTTGTTGAATCCAATCGTGCAGAACACTAATCTTGCAATCGCAAACAAACGGATTTAGATTGAAGTCGACAATGAGATTTGCGGTACGATCGGGATTTTCTTCTAGTTCGTCCATTAGAATCAAATCCTTGGCTTTGACGTATTCGAATTTGTTGCGTTCTAAGTCGAGAAATCGAAGATTCTTAAGGCATTTTATGTCAAAATTGATCTCTTTCAGGTTATTGTCACCCAGATGGAGGTCACGCAAGCTCGGCAGGTCACAGAACACTTTGCGATCTTTGAAGTGGGATATTTCATTCTGTTCCAAGTGGAGTTTCTGCAATTTGGCCAGATTACTATTGACAAAGATATCATGCAGATCTTCACTTAGACGGGGCGATGTATTGTCATCGAAGGCATCTGTCAAATGTAATGCCTCCAAATTCATAAAGTTTGAAAAAACTCTCGGATGATGATGGTTAACCTCATCATCATCCCTGGATATGCTCAGATTATTGTGATTCAATATGAGACGACGGATATTTTGAACATGGTGATAAGTCTTGCCTTGGATATCTCGAATGTGATTGTTACTCATGTCCACAATTGTCAAAGATAAATAATCATTAATTTTACCAAAGACATTCCACGGTAGCTGCGGGATATTATTGCCAGTGAAAATTAGAATTTCAACTTGGGCAGGCATGAATTCCAAGACGCTGGTATCTTGGAGATTGGTATTTGTGCAATTGACAACATAGCGAATCATTAGTTCGTAGTTTTCGTGGCCACATATGCATTCGGGTGGGAAATTGGGACCACAAGTTCCGGCAAATACAGTTGTGCTGATAAAAATTGTGGCCAGTACTAGGGTGCTCGTTGTGATTCGATACATTTTGGCGGTCTGGAAAGAAAATACAAAAAAATTGTTTGTTTAATATTTTGTTAAATTGACTTTATAAAAAAATTAAGTAAAACAGTAAAATTTAATGGTTAATTGATGGACGCCATTTTAAATTTAATGAGCTATTCAATTGGGAACGACTTAAAATTACTCTTTAAATTACCAAAAATAAAATCAATTTAGGAAAAGAAATTGGTCGTCGTGATTGTTACGAACTGTCAAAGTCTGTTTGCGTTCCACATATCATCCACATACTTCAACGATTATTATCAATTTGTGATGCTTTTTTAGTCTATAGAGCTGAGGTACTGTCAACGGGTCCAGGGCCTGACCGAAGAAATAAATAAAATTTGTTGCGTGAAGAGTTCCGAACTCAATTTGACTATTTTTATTCGACTTTAAATAGTTAAATATTTTAACAGGGTAATTCGTATACTTTACAATATATTGCTTTAAATAAACTAACGTACTACTTAACCTTAAACCCCTAGATTATTTCAGCAAACACAGCCATTTGTCTGTCGTCTCAACGGCGTCTCCCAAATTCTGGCAATTAATGAGGTTTTATCTTGGCTAAGGGAAAACATGATATCTACATTGGATATCCGTATTTTCTAAGATAGTCAAGCAGGCCCCTAAATAACTTTGTGGTGTTTCCATAAACCCTATAACTGCCCGCAACTATCGATCATCTCTCAGAGAGATGGCAGAACAGTTAAACATTCACCTTATACGGGTACCAGTACACAGGGATATCTTGGGAAACTGCAAAGCCGATGAACTTGCTAGAAATGGAACCTTAGTACAAATTCGACCTAAAATGAAATACGTTGACATACCTGTCGCTAGAAGTAAACTTATGCTAAAACAAGATGCCATACAGCAAACAAACTTGAGATGATCAAGCCCCACAACCTACATAACTACTGAAAAGATCTGGTAAACAATGGATCTAAGAAGTTTATAGTCTTTGCCTTGAATAAATCTTAGCTCCTTATAGGCATTAAAACTGGTCACTGTGAAAAGATATGGGGTGTTATCCAACGACTTTTGCAGAAGCTGCATGGATGAGGAGGCGATTATTACTCACCTTCTTTGCTCCTGACTAGCTCTCTGCCAATTACGTTAAATATACATGGGAGAATACTTCTTTGATGACCCTAGTGATCTAAGATACGTAGATTCCTGTTACCTACATCATTCATTAGGGGCTCCAAATGATTTAATTAAAGAGGTTATATCTCTTCATGTGGAATTACAATTGACCTATATGTGGTCTAAGTGTGTCAGCCTTTTTCCTGGCAGCCATTTCTACCAAACCTAATCTAAGAAAACTAACACGGAATTTCTTATAAATTGGGATAGATTCACAGGTCGTAGGCGAAGTTCAAACACCAAGTATTATGAGATAGAGTCCTCGGTCTTAACCGAAGCTCAAGCACTAAGCCTTATAAGGTAGAGTAACCGCCCTAGCCAAAGCTATCCCTTTCGTAAACTCAATTGGTACGTCCAACACCAAAGGGAGAAGTCTATGCCTTTGCAAGTAAATTTCACCGTCTCTTGATATTAATGCTGTAATGAGACAGTGTGAATCGTAAGAATGCAAATAAACTTTTCCTATGTAAATTACATGGCTTAGCGCTTGACTTGATGACGACGGTCATCTATTAATGTGTTTTCATTATAACGATGTGCTTCGTCTATCCGATATTTGAGGGCTATCGTCTTGCACTCGAAACTCAAGGGAGGTGTTGCGATGGCAGTTAGCTCGTTGTTGAATGCGATATATAGTGAAGATTAGAATGTCGGTGGTTATTTGGTAAGGGAAGATTATTAGTTGATCACTATCATCTGTATTAGTCCTGTGATGAGCTTTTTGCTTTCCATCAGCCGAGGTTTTGCTTTCCGGTTAGCGAGGGCCGTAATGAAAAAAAAAACGAAACTCCAAATGAAGGTCTCGATACAGAAGGCCGAAGCTCTGGTAGATGAGCAAGTACTAGGCCACTGGTGACACCGCACGGGAAAGCTCTGATAGATCAGCAGGTACTAGGTCCCTGGTAGCACTTGACAAGGCATAGAATATAGTCGGTGATGGTTATATATAATTTAATTTTTCTTTTCTTTTAAAAAAAAGTAGGCATGCAACGCTTCGTTACAATCCTTAACGGCGAATAATATTTTTTACCTTCAAATCTGTTTCTCTTCGGCAAATAGGAATTTTTGTAGATCGATATAAAACGGGAAAAACAACAGACAGCTGGTAAGGAAACACATCTATTATATCTGCGTTTATAGGAAAGTCTGGAATTATTCTTGCCGATATATTTTTTTACAATAAAGTAAACAGTTGATGATAAATTATATCAAAATACGTTTTCCCCTCGACTTATTATTTTTCCAAATTCAAATCAATAAGTTTTTTGAAAATCTGTAAGTTCCTAATATTTTTCTTTCGATTCGAATTCCAATTAAATTCATATCCAAAAAGAAAACGAATCGTTTCGTAATCGATATAGTGATAACCTCCATTTAAAAAAACAAGAAAAAAGAATAAATCCCTTTTTCTATTGATTGATATCTTTCCATCACTACTTGACTAGACACTCTAAGAAAAAAACCATCATAAACATTGCAAAGCTCTTACACATTTGATAGCTTCACAACGATGTAACTTAATCCCAACAACCCAAACTGTTTATATACATAAAGAAAGAAAAGAAGAGATTCGTCTATCATCCAATGGATTACAATAAAAAGGGTTTTCCACCATTTGTTTTTATGAGAAAATCAACTTATGTATGAGCGGAAACTTTGAATCGGCAACATAAAAATACGAAAAAAATGAAATGAAATATACCGTTCAATTTGTTTTAGGTTATCTGGTGAAGTAGATCGATTAGTGTCATATCTGTTATTTGTATTCTTTTGGTTATCGATGAACAAGCTTTCTAAAAAAAAATATCCACAGTGGCATAGAAAACAATACTTTCTATAATGCATTGTAAACTACATGTCGTTTTTTTTTTTTAGAAAAACTGTCAGCCAAACTTGTGTAAAATTTACTAGAATGGCTCCATTTATTTTTCATGACCAAAGGTTTATCTGTAGTCAAACTTTTTAGAACTTCTATAATGTGTTTCTCAAAACCTCTTAATGGATTATCTTTTTTTTACATTTTCATTTCTTGTTGTAGGATCTGATCTTCACAAGTCTTACAGATAACATCAACGAGCTAACTACCACTTCAGCTTCAATCGAATTTTCAAATTCAATAACTGTAACCGTCAAAGAGCCGATATGCAGAACCTCGTCACTCGACAGTAAGCAGACACGTGACCATATGATTTTTAATGAAAGCAGAACATCATCATCAAGTCAAACATCATATCATATGATTTACATGGGACGAGTTCTTCTGTACTCCTACAATTCACACTTTCTTGTTACTAAAAAATATATTAAGAGGAGATAACATTTGTATGGAAAAGCATGGACTTCTTCCTTGGATGTCTATCAATCTAGCGTGGTGCACTAGCTAGGAGTTTCGCAGTTGTTGGCCTAGTGTAGTAAATATTGTGCCTTTGGTTTCGACCAGGGTCGGAGACTCTAGCCCTCGAACATTGTGTCATTGGTTTCGAACAAGGCCGGGGACTTTATCCCACGAACTTTGTGCCTTTGGTTTCGACCAGGTCCCGGGACTCTATCCTACGAACCTTGGACCCGCTAACTCTACCTCAGCTATAAACTAAAAAAAGCATCACAATATGATGAGAGAATTACTAAGGATCTGTGAAATCCTTTGTATTTGGCTTAATTAATCTCAAAAATGAGTTGGCCTTAGGGATTATATAATCAAAATGTAGATAAAATGATAGGGCAGAATCAAGAATGATACCTAAAAACTGATTAAAAAAGTCAGCAAACAATTCAACTTTCGATTAAAAAAAAAAAATCATTTCGAAAAAGAAAAACATTCGATTGAACAATCTTGAGGTCTGCTCAGACTAACCCTAAGGCAGCGAGGTCTTCCGGAGTTCCGAGTGAGCAAGTTAGAAAAATGTTAGGATTTTGCCTGAGGAGTCACCGAAGAATTCCGAAAAAAACTGGTGTACACCAAGGTAGCGTATTGAGACCTTTGCTCTTTATTTTAGTTCTCGACTATGTATCTGCTTTGAAGGTGAAATGGCTGACGATGCACCTGATGTTTGAGTAGACGTATTCACAGGAAATGAATATGTTATAGGCGATATCCCAATCTGATTCTCATGGTACATTTTTCGTAAATTTTTTTGATTGGAACAATACTTGACAATTGAAAACGTTTTAACATTTAAAAGACCAAATGCAACACAAATTTTAATGACAAATTAATTTTATTATCGAATAAGATTAGGGTGGACAAAAACGGACAGGGAAGCTCCGCAGTGGGCTATGACAAAAAATATCCTCATAAGATCTTATAAAGAAATTACAAGCTTGGTATGGCGAGCAGCGACAAAACTAATTAAATTAGAAGCAATATCCGGAAAGTCCTTCACTTCAAAATCAATATATCAGTGACTTTATACAGCACGGCCGTTAAACAGGATACCTTGCAGAATTTCAATTCGTCCATCTCATTTGGTTGCATCAGTCAAAATATTAAGAAACTGCTTCAATTTTACACATCTCATTTCTGCCGTGGAGATATATTAGCAAGTCGACCTTTGACTATAATATATTGGCTCAAATAAATCAGTTCTGGCTGCGCTCCCGCTATATACGATAGTTGCTGCTATTCGTTGATATATTGCTGACTATCCAGCCAAAAAACCAACAAAAATTTCCCAACTACGAGTTTTTGTATGACAGGTGTAAACATCATCAATTCTGATGAAATTTACGCAATCCTGTCAGTTTTTGTCGATGGTATTTACATTCTTAAACGGTAGCAAGCACACGTGAAAAATAAATAATAAATGAAGGACAAAAAAAATACAAGAAGTCCACATAAATTCGGAGACAATGAAAAAAGCATCCCTGAATAACTTCAGACCAAAATAAAACTAATCTTGTACCCCGCGCCATCGTATGAATAAAATTTACGACATTTGAATCAGTTTTTTTGTACCCCATGCTACTTAAATAATATGCTGTTTCTGAATGCACACGCCCACTTCCACCCATTTATTCATTTGCTGAGAGTTTTTCTTTATTCGCTTTTTTTTGTTTAACGAAGCCACACCGTGCGTCGTCGTCGTCAGAGAACGAAAACAACACAAGCGAACAAAAATAAAATAAAATAAAAATTCAGAAACATCATAAAGAATGAAAAGACTGTGAAATTTATTTTGTATTCTTTAAATTTGTTGTTGTTGTGTGTTTTTGGTGTTGTATCCTACTCGTACGTATGTAGACTTGGAACATTATATTTTGTCATCTGCAGATGCTGATGGTCCATAAATAAACATTCAGCTTAAATGTACATACATAATATGCCAACAACAAAAAAGAACAAAAAAAATTAAGAGAAATAACAATTTTTTTTTGGTTGGGATGGGGGTTATACATAAATGCCTCGCAACTTTAGGTTCAAATTTCCACATATGTAGGTATGTATGTATGGGAGCAAAAAAGGTGAATTATGTGAAAAGGGTATTTCAGGACAGTTAGTTGCAATTTGATTCGGACGTGTTTTTTCGTCCCTAATTCTAAGGACGCTGCTACTTGAAGGGGAAAATTCCAAAAAAAACATGAGAGCGCAGCTTTAACTTTAGATACATATTCCACAGTTTGTATGTGTGTGTGTTCTAAGTAAATTTGGTAGCTTGTCAAAGTTGCTTTGTATGCATGCAATTTAATTTAAAAAAATATGACAAATAATAATACATTCCACAAAGTTTCATAGTTTGTGGAATCTATTCATTGCTTCATTGAACCAGCGAAGTTCAAGGCTTCACTCTTGATAGATATTTGGAGGAGAATTTCTAACTTTTAAAACACAAATATGTTATAGGATACAAACGCTAACTTAACGTAATTGTTTTCGTAAATGGGTTCCACAATGTTTAACAGTTTGTGGAACCTATGGCATTTTTCCATTCAACTATGTAGGTGTGAGTTGACTTCACTTTTCAACTTCAATTTTCATACAAAAAAACAATAACGAAATATTAAAAAAAAACTGCTTAGACTAGTATATGAGCTCACTTCTCACTTCCACTTCCATAAAATTAAAACTTAATACATTCCACAGTTGTTCATTGAAAACATAAGGGAAAAGGTAAAAAATTAATAAATTAAATTGTTCATTTCTAACTTTTCGTCAATTAACTTCTTTTGAATTCAAAAAAATTGTGTCGAAGATAGTCTCTACAAATTTCACTTCACATCGTATAACTAGATATTAGCACGAAAATCGATTTCACTTGAACAGTTCTTGTGTTTACTTATATGTTGGTACTCCTAAGCTAAGTAGGTACCGAGTTAATTTAAAAAATGAAGATTCCTAACAAAAGTCATCGCCAACCGTTTAAATTAAATTTTAACTTTACATTGAATTCATTGACAAATGTCATTTTTTCACAATGCAATTATTTATTTCCTCTATTTTACTATCCATTGAACGAAATGTCGACAAAAACTTCTACCAACACATTTAATTTTGTTTCGCAATATTTAGGTACTTGTAGTTTATTTGAAATGAAATTACAGATATGTTCTACAAAATTCGTTTCACTTTATATTTTTAATGTTAAACTGTATGTGTATGGGAAAAAAGTGACAGGAGTTTGACATTATTTGTTTCAACTTTAAAAATGATACGTAGTATATGTATTTATTTAACAAAATGAGCTAAATTGACACAATGCTTCACATTTCCTTTCAAAAATTAAATATTTTCTTAGAAAAATGAATAGGTTCCACAATAATTTGTACATCACTATTCCATGTAAAATATTGTGGAATGTATTGATTTTTCATTTCCACAAAAGTAGAAAAAACTAATGAAAAATGAAATGTAACATTTTTGTTATTGTTTTTTTTTTAATTTAAAATATTACTTCAAAGATTATATATTTCTACTGCGGATATCTAAAATCGAATGCAAGGTTCAAAGAAAATTACCATTGTTGTCCAACTCATATATATTCTATCTATTTTTATTCCAACATCGCACTATCCGCATTGATGATTCAAATCTCGAACTTATTTTGCTGAACTAATAAATTTATCAGCTCAGCTTAACATTACGTGTAACATTAGTTTTCATACCCGATGTTACTTCTTCTTCTAAGAATATTGTATCAACAACAATGACAGCCACTTACGATTTCATATTATTTGCTCATACAACAAACAAACAAAAAAAGAAAAGAACAAATAACAAAAATAAGAGGCTAAAAGATAGATAAAGACGTAAAAGGAAAACACTATAACAACTGTTGGAGTATCTACACAAAAAAAAAAAAGAGTAGAGATTTGATTAAGGTGGTGTTACCATCTGCCCGGGATTACATAAAGTAGTTGAATTATGTTATAACCCTTAACTTTAGCTTGACAGACAATTTTTATACAGTAAATAATATTAAAATCGGATGTAAATTAACCTTTTATGTATAAAGATGCCAAGGAACCATTATTGGTACATCGTGCATGCCAAAAATACACATTTACCGACCCTTAAAAAAAGGACGATTTCGAATGACTTTTCAATACAAAATCCCTTTTATGTAGGCTCTATACAACCTTCTAACCCGTCTAGCTTATGTTGCTGCTATGCAACATACATTATACAGAGAACATAGTTTTATGTACTCGCTATGATGCGTTAATGAATAAGGCTGTTAAAAAATTGCAGATGAAAAAAATATTACTGCCGAGAAGGAGGACATTTCTGAAGGGGTACAAGTACAATTTTTCGGCTGCCCAGTTGGCCCATATGCCACTGGAAATATCTAGCAAATATCCATGATACTCCACTATTTATAAGAGCAACTTTGAAGTAGAAAGTTGGGTTTAAAAGTGCGAACGCATAATAAGACGAAGTGTGAAAGGTTTACAAAGATCTTATTTGGTGACTTTGTCTTACGGAAAGAATTGCTGATCGATAAGCAGGAAAGATAAAAGACTGTTTCATACATATTTAGTCCTATATGTTCTCGCGGAGGGCGATTAAATATGAATAGATACTATGGCCTAGTGACTTACAACTATCATTCAACTATTCCTACGTGCGTATCGTTAATTTCCAGGATTGAAGAGGACCTACAATTATTTGCCAAATGCGAACAGCGATTCGTGAGAATTTTTTTTTTAGCTTGAATAAGCTGGGATTTGGTACCCGCTCGAATCTCCCCTCTGTTGGCATTACAGCTCAATGTAACTTACCATTCCGCTACACACTACTAGACGAACTTTGCATAGCTATCGAACGAGTCTTTGAATACCAAACATATAGGTTTGAGTCAACAAGGAAGATGTAACTTCCGAAGGACCAAACCATCACGAATTCCTGAGGGCATACTATGCATGCTAGCGTGTATCGCCACAAAGTCAAAAATTGCTGCCTCAACGAATTAAGATTGCTAAACAAATCGAACTTGGGTTAAAATGAGACAGTCAATACCTGGTTCTCAAATCCACTGTGCCAAACTAGTGCCGTGTAATTCAGGTTGCATTTCAAAGACCTTAGGTCTTACAGGCATGTAGTTACATTTAAAAAAAAAAAAAAAACTTAGTCACCATAATCCGGATCCCAGAACATGTGACATAAAAGGGAATAAAATCGCAGACGAACTGGTCAAAACGGGATCATTACTTGAAACGAACTAAATCGTTTTCGGAATTCTTGTGCCAATGGAATAAGAAAATTTTGGAATCCAACAAACTTTCCTCAAAACCGCAAACCACAGAAGGTCAGATATCGACAGTTGTTCGGTTTGGAGAAATCTTTGGATAGATATATCTCTAAGAAAAAAACAAAATATTTACTAGGGCTTACCAGACCTCAACTGCCCTCCTGATGGCCATCCTAACGGCTCATACATACCTCAATGGGAAGCATACATCTGACTTATATAGGTATTATATGCACGAAGACAAGGAAGAGGGCTCATATCACTTCCTCTATGAATGCCCAAGCCTAGCCCTAACCAAAAAAGTAGCCCTCGAAGATTATTTCTTCGGCGAAATGGGCGATATCTCTTATAAGCCTCTTAAACAAATCTTGAAATTTATTCAAAGGTCAAGATCGTTTAGGGAGGCACCTCAAACCTAACCAACCAGTTTGCTCACCACCTTAAACTTCCCCTTTCCCACCCTGGAGAACGTTTGCCGTTTTACTACCCCTTCTAGTCCAACCTAGCGTTTGGTTTTAGAAACTGCAGCAGACTGTGCGTGTGAGCTATTCAAAAAAAAAATAGCGTGGTCGATTCCGCGCCATCCATCCAGCTCAACTAAAATTTTATGTTCTATAAAGCTTACATGCTTACATGACATGACTAACTGAAGCTCTATCGAATCTGAAATATTTCTTAGCTGGAATAGCGCACAACCGCATGCAGTTTCGCCAGCTTGTGTCGGGGAAACTGTATATATTTTACACTCAAAATATTTCATCATCATTGGCTTAATTTATTTGCTTCCTAAAAAAAAATATGTTAAATGGTCACCGTAGTTCCTCCCCTAGAGGTAAAGTAGAAAACACGTAGTTCACATAAATAAATAATTATACAGAATAAATTATCATTCTAACAAGTGCTGCATTATGCGGAGCGCTTGATGATGTATTCGAGTTTGAGTATATCCTTGCACTTTCATTAGATGTGTAAAGATAAATGAATAAATTATATGTTTGTTATTATTTTCTCTTAAATGTTTTACATAGCTTTGTTAAGTTTCGTTTTTTTTTTAACACCTGATAAAAGTTTTCATAGAAAGTTAATTCATAAGTTCATAAGCCAGCTATATATAGATGGGAACCTATGTTCACCATGTGTGTATCTTAATCATTTTACACGTATTATATAGTACATATGTAATAGGTAGATGAATTTTTTTTAATTTCTTCTACAAATCGGAAAAAAATTATTTATAAACTTCAACATAAAGATAGACAAAGCTCCGCATTGAAGTCGAAAAATTCAGACGTCCTCCTTCGCTGCGTTGCGTCATCGTGTCGGTCGGCTTTATCGTATCATTCTCGTTAAACAACCACATATACCAACCAATGCACGTACATATGTATATGCTGCTTCCAGGCAAATCCTTCTTCTATAAAAAAAAACAATCCTTAAGATTGTTTTTCATTCACAGAAAAAAAAAAAAAAAACCAAACCACAAAGTTTGTATATTTATTTTGCCAATGCAATTATAAAAAAAAACTTGGATTAAGAAGTTTCGATGGATTTTTAACAAAATAAACCCACCGAGTACCGAATACGATGATGATGACTACAACGACGACGACGACGGTTAAGTTGAAAATGTATCTTTTCATAGAAAACTCTGTGAAAGGAATGCGATCATAACTTTATAATGGAGCTTGTTAGAGATGATTATGTTTCTTACGACTTAGACGACAAAGCACATACAAAAAAAAATACAAAAAAAAATTCACAACGAATTGCATTTAAAAGATTTGAAAGGTTTTCTTTCGAAGAAAGGTTAAGTTATTTTTAATTAATTGTGCTACAAAATGTATGCTTGTGTCGTATCTATGCAATCAATGTTCTGAAGGATAACGACGACGACGATTTTTTCACGTTGAATTAAATCACTAAAGTCATATTTTTGTCTCATGTGATTCTACTTTAATTTCTTTCTACAAATTTAATTCAGATAGAAATTTCAGTGAGAGAGAACTTGTGCGGCAATAATATTAAGTTTTCTTAATCCGAGCGCAGAGACATGCATGCATAACATATAGAACATTGATTCAAAAAGGAATTAGATTGAGATAAGTCATTCCAATTAGTGAAGGTGAATAGATTTACATATCCTTGAAACCATAACCATATCGCATGATGAGAGATGATGGGTGCTCTGTTGAATAAGGCGGTTTGTTGGTGTTTGTTTGGAAGGGTGGTGAGAGACGAATGACATTTCTATGAATGAATGAAGCCTAATAGATAAATGCGTTGTTGCTTTAAACCAATCATTTTGTCCTTCTTAATATACTCATACATAAATATTATATAACACTGCAATTAAAATTGTATAAATAATTTAGAAGTCATAGTAGCATAGGTTAGCTTAAGTAGAAGGGCGAAATACCACAAGGATCTAGAAAAAATAATAAGCAAAAATAAAGCTTGCCAGACACGTTATGATCGTGTAGCCAGATTGTGCATCTTTCGGAATAGAGCAGGAAATGTACATATATGATGAACAATAATCTTCTCTTGTGCAAAACTTATGTACTTACATAAAAGCCAAGTCACGTTGCATTATTATTGAAAAGTAGGGTCGAGAGTTAATTAGCAGTCTGATTACCTCTTTGTTTTCATTGTAAGCCATTAGTTTCCCCACTGCAACATTGTTTTATTAAAGGCAGGTCTACTACGACTAACCTTACCCAATTTGTTTCCATGTCAATTTATGCTCTGGATAAAGACTACGATATTGATGTGATCACTACTGACTTTAGCAAATTATTTGTATTAAACTTGGAGCCTTTCGGTTTCCCCCAATATTCATCCAATGGGTGAGATCCTACTTTGAAAACCGGCAATATAGTGTTGTATTCAGATGCTCTGTGTCTAATCCTATCTATGTTACCTCAGGTGTTCCTCAGGGTAGTCATCTCGGGCCACTTTTATTTGTCCTTTCCATTAATGACGTTGAAAGCATTATTTCTTTCTCAAACAAACCTTTCTATATATGCCGACGACATGAAAATTATGAAAGTAATATCTGCTCCTACTGATTCTTCCCTGATTCAAAATGACCTAAATTCTTTTCACACATGGTGCACTAGAAATTTTCTCGAACTCAATGTCACTAAATGTCCACACATGACTTTTTCTCGTAAACCCCTGTCCTTACCCTCTCGTACTTATCACTTTTGTAACGTTCTGATTCATTCAGTTTCCTCCATTCGCGATCTCGGCATTTTATGTGACAAAGAGCTCAATTTCCGTTCTCACATAGATAATATTATCGCTAAAGCAAACTCTTCCCTTGGTTTTGTAAGGCGCTGATCGAAAGAATTTTCAAACCCATACGTAACAAAATCACTTTTTACCACATATGTTAGACCTATTCTTGAGTATGCCAGTCAAGTTTGGTCTCCTTATCAAACAACCCACTCGTATAGAATTGAAGCCGTACAACGCAGAATCCTCCGTTTCGCTTTACGTAACCTATCTTGGTCTGATGCTCTTTTCCTTCCCCCTTACGAACGTCGTTTACAATTGATCGACATAAATACCCTTTCCAAGCGTGTCGTGCTGTTGCAGACATACTTTTCGTTTAACAAGTCATCACAGGAGTAATAGATTCTCCGCCACTTCTTAAATTAATTTTTTTTCACACGAAACGAACCACGTGCTGTCGACATGTGTTTCTTCTGTTGTGTGTTCTTCCCATCTCTGTCTCTCTCTGTTGTATTAATGTATGTAAAAAGCTTAAGCCAATGGTCAAGTTGCCAGTGCTTCAGTGTCTCTACTTCGTAGATTTATCTGCGGAGTAGTATAAAATGTAATGTAATGTAAGTACCAGAAATTGGCTGGGCACTACCGTGCCCTTCGATGAGTTATATAAGCACCTGTCCAGATATGACGGTTTTAATCAGGCTTTAAATGTATGTATGTATTATAGGTTTCAGCCAGATCAGTAGAATCTAAGAAGACACAAACAGTTTGCAGCATTTTTGGCGACATCGAATATTCTAGCGATTTTATTCCCTATTGAACAATTTTGTCAAGGTCAGAACTTAATGCGTTTATCATACGCTGGCGTTGAAATTCCACATCCGAAGGACATGGTTGTGAATTAAAAGAAATGAATCCAAAAAGCTGAGTGTGCAATCGTCAGTAGAAAAAAAAGACATCATTGATGAACACGAGAAAGAGAATAGGAGATAGAACGGATGTCTGGGGCACCCCAGCGCTTATGTTTTGAATATATCAGACTTGAAACCATCCAATACGATTTGTATTGAGCGATGTCGATCACATCATTGAAAATGGATAAAAGATTGAAACATTATTTATTCATGTATGTTGGTAGGTTATACAGCTTGTAACTGATAGGTTACGAAAAATAAAAAAATAAAAAAAGTTGGATATTGGACAATGTCTAATTTTGAACTAAATCGAATTTGTTGAAGCTAGCACAATCTTATATATGGATCACCATCAAGATGTATATTCTGAGTTAATGACACTTATGTAAGTGGCTAATACTGAAGACTTACATCTCTGTAACAGTTGCCAAAAATCAACTAGTTGACAATTGACAAGATTTGTCAATTAATTGATTATTCGTTATTATCAACAACAATTTATACATTTTTGACCCATTGTGAACAAGAAACAAAAAAAAACTTGTGACTAGGTGAGCGTACTCCGTTTGACATTTCATCAAATTTTAAGTAAACTTTCTTCCGTAATGCTCGTGCAAATTTGGTTAAACTAAGAGTTTGTTATCGAATTTGGAAAGTGTTCACTAATAAAATCGAGGCACATTTTTACTTCAATAAAATTCCAGAGAAACACGAATTTCAAAATGGAGAAATGTTTCGCAGCCATTGAAACCTCGTTATTCACATGACACGAATCGCACTTCAAAACATTTCTCGACCAAAAAGCTCGTCACTTCAAATTAAAGGTTTTTTTTGTGTGTGTTTCCTTTGTTCCATTTATTCATATATGTAGATAAAGCTGTCATCCAAAGACCATATCCAAAGCCGCCCAATAAATTGTTCGAATTCGTTTCGAACTGATACAAGGATAATCTACATTGTCAGAAGGACCCTTTCACATCACTCGTAGAAGCACGAACAAAAAAAAAAAGACTTATCTGAACCTCCTCTCCGCCCCCTATCCTAAATATACTAATATTTAATTTTTTTTTGTTCCTGCTATTTCACGAATTCCAAACGCCATCCAGCACGCCATTGGCAATTTCCTGTGTCTATGTCAGCCCAACATCGAAACAGGATACAAGTCGACTCTTTCAACTCAACTTGAAATAAAATTGCATACGCTTGCATTTTTTTTTTATTTTGTTTCTGCTGCCCGACAGCTGTGTGTCGGTGTTTTTTTTTTTAATTTTTTTTTGTTCAACACCTCGACGCTTTCATCTGTCGTTCGTTGGATGAAAGCAAAGCGTTTTTCCTATTGTTTTGCTCGCATGCTGGAAGGTTTTTAACAAATAAAAAAAAGTAGGATTGTACAACATGAAAAAAAAACTTCGTAATTTTCATCGGTGCAAGGATATTGTGTCCTGTCCATTTTTTTTCATCAACACGAACGCGAACGAAGAATACAAACAAAACAGAATTTCCCTTCCGAATGATATTTGAAATAACTATGATTTGGCAAGTCGCTCGCGATGTGTATGTTCCGTTGACGATTAAAATTCATTCCCTCTATTCCAGAATGAAGAAAAAAAAGTGTGGTGGCTGAATATCATAATGGCGGACTAGATTTGTGGTGTTTTGGGCGCTTTTATTTGGAACATGAGTGTCAACATCGAAAATAAAACCTAAGTACCTGCTTTTGTGCAAAAAATGAATGTTGTTTAAAACACAAACCTACATAGTCTCAGAAGTAGGAAATACAAAGTTGGATAAGTTTTAATTTTATTCTGTTTGATAATGTTAGAGCAAGAAATACAGGGAATTCGAGTTTAAGGAAAAAAATAGTATAAGGCGCCAAAAAAGCTTCTTATGTTAACGGCATGTTTTTTGAGTAATCTAAATTAAACTTAAATAAAGTTTATATATATTAGGAAAGTTCTCAATCAAATAGCAAGATGTAGAAACATCGCTTTTAAATAAACGCCTTATCAATATCAAGACCACCAGTTAAAGTAAATCCACCCCTGATGACAAAATTTGTATGTTGGCAGCTCAAAGAAGTTTCTTCTCTTTCTTAAGTCTTCCTTAAACTTAACTCAATTTTCGAGCCAATTCTTTAAGTTATAGCCAATATCCTCTGGTAGTACAGCCTTGACCGATCACAGTATGTAATGTAGTGCGTTGGCTTGATAGCTGAATGTCACTGCACCTCTTTTCATAGGCTAATACAAATGCAAATAGCAAAACACAATGAGGACTTTTATCCGAGCATGTAGAAGTTGATTAGAAAATAACATCTCTCAAAAAGTTCTGAAATACATGGGGAATGTAGTTCCCTTCCTTTTATCTCATTATAAAATTAGCCAAAATCTGGTTTGTCTGTGTCGAAGATCGTCATTTCATCAATACACCTAGAAAATATTTGAATCCAACCTTAAAGGACGACACGACGTATGAATAAAGAGGGGAATTGAACTACCGTTAATCAGTTTGACCCATCCACAAAGAAAGGAGACACCATGAACTGTACCAACTACAGAGGTATACATAAGTCTCCTCAACGAGCATCGGTCGCATATAAAATCCTGTCGTATTTATTGTGTGATTGCTTAAAACCTTTTGTTAACGATCTGATTGGCCACTATAAGTAGTGGTTTTATTCCCGGCAAGTCAACAGTCGATCAAATGTTTATCCTCCGGCAGATTTTGGGAAACACTCAGGTGTTTCAAATCAATGATATCGTAGACCGGAACGAATTGTAGAGAGCTATGTCGAATCCCGGCATCCCTGCCAAACTCGTCCGCTTATTCAGGATGAAGATGGAGACATTTCGCTGCTCCGATAAAACTCGGCAAGAACACCACCGAATCCTTTGATGTCGAGAAAGGTTTAAGGCAAGGTGACGCGTTATCATGCAACCTCTTTAAAATCGTTAATGAAGCAATTGTACACAAATCATAAGTCCATAACAACGGTATACAATTTTTCAAAAGTCCGTTCAAATACTTGGTTATGCCGATGATATTGACATCATTGGGAGGACGAAGCGAGCTGTTCCCGGCGCGTTTGTATTGAAGCGGAGGCGACAAAAAAGGATTTAGCAGTTAACAAGGACAAGACGATTTACCTGCTTTCATCGAGAAAGAAATCTCAACGTTATCACGATGGGTAGATAGAACTTCAAAGTCGTTGTCTCCCTGGTCTCAACTATTACCTCGCACAATGACATCAGTTCGTAGATTAAATTGAGAATCACTCCTGCCAATCACTGTTTCTTCAGGCTGAGAAGCTATTTGAGTAGTAAAGCCCTCTCTCAAACAACCAAGCAGATACCTTGTACGAGACCCTCATAATCCCTGTCTTGCTGCATAGGGCGGAAGCATTGACCCTGTCAAAAACGGATGACTTGGATGCTTTGATCGAAAGATTCTTCGGGTGATCTTCTGTCCAGCCATATGTGTCGAAGGAGTATGGAGATGGTCGAGCTGGCCAAAAAGCTGAACATACAGCGGCTGAGATGGCTGGGACACATGAAGCTCGATGATTCTCCGAATCTACACTCGAACAATCACAAACATGAAGTCCCGCTAGTTCAGGCCGTAGTCCACCCTGGTCTGTAAGCGACATCTAAAATAAAGTAAGTAAGTCGCAGATAAAATGCAGAACCCACTATTTTATTCAATTACCCTTTAAAATCACAAAAACCAGTCAAAACGATAAACATGAAACTACATTATCAGTCCTCAATTGGAGTTTACATTACAGTTTAAAATTACTACATCCCAGCATTTATTCCATATTCAAATTTTCTACATCCCAGCTGATATACAATTGATATGTCAAACAAAAATACGTAAATGTGCAGTGTGAACGCTTTTGGGGGTTTTTTGACACTTTTTGCCAAAAACCGGGTTCTTGGTTCGGTGTGAAAGGGCAAAGTTCAATCTTCTATTTCCTTATAAAAGATCAATATTATTAAAATATTCTCTTTAAAAAAAAAAGAAAATATATATTTTGACTGGGCCTTCTATGTCAAAAAAGTTCGGACCGCCACCGTATAAAAAAAGAGAGAATTATAAATGACATGAGATACTATGTTACATACTTTGTGTGCTACCCAATCGCCATTATGATGATATCCGTACATAGCAGCAGATGGTAGTTGCACTCTCTGTCGACAATAGGTAAGAATTACGCCACATAAAAATAAAAATACGACTGCTAGCTAGTGCTAACTGTGGTTTGGAACACCATAGAGAGAAGGACAGTCTTTTACAAAATCCTGCCGGTTAGTTACCAGTTGCCAATTAAAAATCGATTATAACGTACACTCAATGAATTTTAGCCAACTGTCGGGAACGATGATAAATGGATTTCTATTACGAGAGCGAGCGGGTCATCGTGTAGTTAGATCTCCTGCCCAGCCCAAAACCATGATTTGTCGTCCGAATGGTAGGTATAGCATGAAGGCTGGATGAAGTGTATGTAGCATAGTTTTGGAGTCTTAATTGAGTTTTGTGGGTGCAGTTTGAGGTGGATGGGATCAATTTTAAAAGCGAGGGATTTTTATAAGCTTACATTTACGGCAAAAGGACCTTTGTATGAATGGGTATATATATGGAGATAGAGTATGGTCCTGAAAATGTGGTGAAAAAAATAAAGGCGACAATAATTAGTGACACTCTGAATATTTAAAATTTGAAATCTCATCAAGGGCGTTTGGTGTGGCGTTTATTTTGTCGTTAGATACCCTTTGTTGGGGATGAATAGCTATGCAAAATTGTATGGATTCTATTGGATTAAGTTTTGTTGTTGTTGAACTATAGAAGGTACTCGTGTATATATATATATCTACATAATTTGGGCAAAAGCAAACCTTAGTGGGTAAATATAGTGTGATTGAGGTCAACCATGTTGTGCTGACAGGATATACTCATTTAATTAAGCTCTGTCCTTTTGCTTCACCAGACGTAATACCAACTGTATGGATTGATGGATTTAAGTTATGAGCTTATGGATCCAAAAGGAGGAGTGAGGAGATTTTGATAAAATTAATAGCAACGATTGAAATCATAGATCTATTAGACCGTAAGTTAAGGTATGTTCTTTCAACTGTAAAATGTACTTTGTAATCTGATATGTTCAATGATGGTGCTACTAGATTTAATCATTACATATGTACATTATGTACTATATACTATGTATGTATAATGAGACTTCGGATTAAGGCAATTAAAATATGTTTAGGAATATGGTTCTGTTGTTTGACATGCTACGTGTTCTTAGAACTTAATTGCAAAGCTTAAATTGAATAATTGAATTTAGGTTTTCCTTTCTAATGAATATACTATGATTGACTGAATTAAGATAAAACAGTAATTTAGCTGAAAAAATTAATATAATGTTTCCAGATTAGATTACGATTGATTGCTCTTCGTTTTATCTGTTATTTTGAATCAAATATATTACATTGTGCGCCCAAAATAGCTCAGTTTTTTTTCACTTTTAGCTTATTGTTCCATTTGCTGGTGAAAAACTGCACATAACCGCAGTCATGTTGACAGTTGAGTATCTACTTATGTAATAAACTAAATTCTGCTTGCGTCTAATTGCCAGTTTCATTTGCAATTCATAATTAACATTTTGTGACCAAAATAGCTCAGTTTTTTTCAGTTTTGGTTCAAAGTTCTTTTGCCGATAAAATACACATCAAACCACATTTCTGTTGACAGTTAAGTGCTGTTGCTATTATCTCAATGGTGGAAAATTTACTTAAACATATTTTACATTTTGTGTCATGTGCTCAGTTTTGCTAATTTTAGTTCACTGTCAATTTTCAAGGTAAAGAATGCATCCAAGCGAAATCATTTTGATAGCTGATTCCTGTTTTAATTACTTGAATGGTATGCCAAATTCATTTAAAATATATATTTCATTATGTGCTCAAAATAGCTCAGTTTTGGCAATTTTAGTTCACTTTTTCTTATTTAAGGTAAAGAGCATGCACCCAACTGCTCTCCGAATTGATTGAATGACCTCAAATTCATTTTAAAAATATTTAAAAATATGTGCCCAAAATAGCTAAGTTTAGTTAGTTTAATTTCTCTGTTCATTTTGTAGGTATAGAACGCATCACACTGTAGTCTTTGACAGTTAAGTGCATTAGGTAATTGTCATCGTGGTGTTACATTGATTTGAAAAATATACTGTATGTGCTCAATATAGCTCAGATTTGTCAATTTAATTAACTCCCCCTTTTGTGGGAAAAGAATGCATACAACCTCAGTCATTTTGAAAGTTGATAACCTATATGTAATTGGCTAAATTACACTTGCATCCAATTCATTTGAAAAATTATTAACATTGTGTTGCCTAAGCCGCTCAGTTTTGTCAACTTTAGATAACTGTCCCTTGTATATGGAGAAAAAGCTTTTAACCGCAGTCATTTTGAGAGTGTTGTGTTTGGTTCTGAATTGCCTTAAATTAATTTTAAAAATATTTAACGTTATGCGCCCAAAATAGCTCAGTTTGGTTTAATTTATTTCTCTGTTCATTTTGTAAGTAAATGGCGCATCACACTGTAGTCATTTTGACAATTAAGTGCTTTTGTTAAAATTGGTTTTAAATTCATTTGAAAAATATTTTAAATAATGTGCTCAGTATAGCTCAGTTTTGTCAATTTTAATTAACTATATCTTTTGTAGGTAAAAAAACGCACCCAACTGTAGGTGATTGTTTTTGTATTTACAGTTAAATATTACGAAATTCAAGTAGGAATTTTTTTCCCGTTTTGTGCCCAAAATAGCTCAGTTTTACCATATAGTTTATTATTGCTTTTGTACGTCAAGAGTATATCCACCTAATTTGATGTTGGTTAATTTTTTTTGATTAATATATATAAATAAACCGAATGGCCGGAAATTACAAGAAAATTGTAAATGTTAGTATTGGTGCTAAGTCAGATTGACCAATTTTTTGAGGCGTTGAACTGATTTTCCAAATCACAAACAAAATGACATTAGGAGCTTAAAGTATTTCTGAAGATCTTTTACGAGAAACTCTAATATGCTAGCTTATTTTATAATTATTCTGGCAACACTGTTTACTATTAAACCGGAACCCACATTTAATTTCGTGAAGAGCCCAATTTCAGGATATTAATCCAACGTCTAGATCTTTTATAAGAACACTTTCCTCCACCGGATAGGTACTAATACCTGGCAGTAGTGGCTTTGCTAATGCGGTGGGTTTGTTCTAGTTATATATCCTTGCATTCTAATTATAAAGAAGATAACTAACCTAACCTAAAAATAAAACTCTTGCCAAAGTCAAAAGGTATCACACAATCTGGAGTAGATAGATATTCCATGTGCGTCGTCGTTCGTTGGCTTTGTCCTCGTTTTCCATTGCAAGTATCTCGTTTCTGGCGTGCCAAGAAGAGAGTAGGTAGATTGTACATAACCAAGGTGCATCAGAGAAACACGTTTAAGGTAGCTATCAACTAATGAGCCACAAAAATAAAAAATAAAAACAAACAAGACAAAGTACATGAATTGGGTGCCCTTAATGCGACAATGGCATTTATGTGAGTGCATTCCATGCAACTGCTTGCTCTAGGTACCTATACATATAGGTGTACCTCTAAAAGTCGTCGGTCGTCTTCGTTGTCGTTGGAGTCGCAACCGTAACAATAGTCTATAACATTACCTTGCCAGGAACAATGTTATCCAAGGACCTCGCGTTCATTTGTGCAGAGCATTTTGCCAAAAGCTTGCAGTTTCCTCTTTTTGCCTTGTGTGTACCAATTTACCACACTCTTTACCTCAACCTTAAGTTTTCATTAGGACAAAATGGTGTGTTTCAGGTTGATTTATTCGTGGCGCACCACCGGACATGTTACCTTCTATACCACTACCTAAACCAGTGAGCCGTTTATAATTAAACGGCTCAATTGCTGCCAGCGCCATTACACAAATCTTGGTTGGAGTACAACCGTATACATAATGTCTCTGCTGCTTGTGCTCTACTATCATCATCAGATGTATCTTTGGCAAGGTTTAAGTCCAATGGGTTGATGATTAAAGCTAACTGCTTTTGACATATTTAGCCTTTTTGACTTGACAGAGATCAAGTTTTGTACTGTAAGCTATGTCACTTACTCATATATGTATCTGTACACTATGTCATTTGACACTTTCGACCAAGTCAAGGTAGAACTTCATCACAATTCTATATAGTTCTCTGTGTGTTAGTAAGTACACACGAGCATAAAGGTTAGGTACCTATACTCGTAGCTGCTAAGATATTAAAGGGAGGTTTGTCATAATTATAATTATTTTTATATGCGGAAAAGCTTTTTCTACGCTAAAGTAGCATTGAGTATTCAAGGGTTTAACCAAAAAAAAGTTGGTACTCTGCTTTTTGTAATGACATTCATGTAGGTACTGTGTTATATTGTCAAGCGATATATGGTTTGACATCAAAAGGTCCTTTGGCGGTGTTTTTTTTTTTGTATAGAAAGCACAAAAAAAGAGAAGAAAAATGTTTCGTATTTGAATGTCTTTTTCCATACAAAGTGGAAGAGGGTGGGAATATAAAAGCAAAAAGAGATGTCGCATATCAAAAGGATGTGTTGTGTACCTGCATAAGTAAGGAAGTAGAATATTATTTTGTAGAAAGTGTTTCCTTTTTGAGGGATGAAATGTGCTGATGTTCTGAATAGAAATTTTCATGTCATTGAACGTCCCGGTCTGTCGGAAGTTAATTAATTATTCAGTATAATGACAGCCTAGCTTG
This sequence comes from Philhelius pedissequus, assembly GCA_910595825.1. Classification (NCBI taxonomy): domain Eukaryota; kingdom Metazoa; phylum Arthropoda; class Insecta; order Diptera; family Syrphidae; genus Philhelius; species Philhelius pedissequus. The sequence goes on along the minus strand of OU343161.1, from coordinate 241,173,731 downwards.
AGATCCAATTAAAATGATTTTCTACCAAAATTAAGCCTTAATGGAATTCATCTAGAATACCTACCTAAGTTTTGAAGGAGAATTTTGTCCTGCAAAGTAAAATTCCATCTAACAGGGCGCATTTAGCCATCTCTTTAATTACAAACAGGAATTAAAAATTGATAGTTATGAATTCTAAAGAAACATGTATATACGAGTAAGAGGTAAGTAAGAAGGTTAAAGAGGACTTATATCAGACTAAACACATAAATGTTAAAAAAGAGCCAAGTTGTTCTATACAAAAACCTCTAACAAGTAACAAGTCAGCTCCAAGTAAATGAAAACTTTTTTGCAAAAAAAAAGGCTGGATAACACGCCTCCTAAAATGAAAAACCTCAAATTTTATATTTTTCTCTTTTTAGGTACTTAAAGGCCTACCACTCCACAAAATTTCATCACTCCATGGCAATTTAAATTATTGATAACATTTCTGATGGGCGGATACCACGCCTCCAAACAAGAAAATCTCAAATTTTATATTTTTCCCTTTTTACGTACTTTAACGCCTACCACTCTACCAAACTTTCATTATTCTACATCTACAACAATCGGAAGCTCTCTATATAATTGAAAACAACTCTGAGAAAGTGGGCGGATACCACTCCCCTAAATTGAAAACTTCTAATTTTCTATGTTTGCATTTGTATGCAATGAAAGTCCTACCGCTCTACCAACTTTTATTATTCTGCAGAAATCGGAAGTGCTCCATTCAACTAACACCAATTTTGAAAAAGTGGGCGGATACCACGCCCCCTGAATGGAAAACCTCCAATTTTTGATTTATTCCTTTTCTTGTACCACAAAACCTATCGTTGTGCAAAATTTTGATGATCAGTCAGTCAGTAGGTCAATTTTGATGATCTGTAAGTGATGAGTGAATCAGTTACTGTGTTTTTTGAGGTCTTATATCTCAGGAACCACTGATGCTAAAAAGTAAACAAATTGGTAAGGCACCTGTGCTTGACTAGCTTAGCAAATATTTCGAATTTAGTTTCTGACGTCATTGGTACTGAAGATAGCTGGGGGATCGAAAATCGCAAGTGTATTTTTCCTGTAAATAATGATTGTAGTCAGTGTCAGAACTTGGCTTCACAATTCGGGGTAAATAAACGAAGACGAAATAAATGTCAGAAGCGAATGAAATAAACTGGTCTAAAACTGGCATGTGTATGTTTGCTAACTTTTTTTTATCCAAATAACTTACGATATTAAATTTTGAATAGGTATCCATAGGGCTCCGCTTAAAGGCCTGTACTATTGCTTGCTAGCTTGAATCACTCGCTATTAAAGTCCAGAGTTTAAATTTCATAGTGTAAGAGATGCCAAACCTATACTTGTTTGAATAATATAACGTCTATGGAGAGTTATATTTCGCAAGTACATATTACGAACTTTGGAACTTTCATTGGGGAAATATTGAATCAATGTTTAATGATGATACGTAATGCCGAATTTACACGAGTGACAAATTGCCATGATTTCTTCCATTTTATTGACATTAATTACAACATCGTGAAAATGGTTTGAAAATTTGTCATTATTTTCGTCATTATAAAAAAATGGCTGCGAAAACTGGCATTAAATTTTGCCATTAAAATGTAATGTAAATGCGCAGTGACACCATTTTGAAAATAATGGCACACCGCGAGAAAGAATGAACTCGCTCATTATTTAGTGGCATATTGCCTTTATCACTCACCCCGTTATTAGTTAGCCCCGTGTAAATGCTTATCATTAATAATTTGATTTTACGAACAAAAATGCCAGCCTTAAAGTCAATTTGTCACTCGTGTAAATCCGGCATAAGGTGTTGCTGTGATTAACCCAAATATATTTAGAGAATAATGTCACTTTCTCGAAATTGGAGAGTCTAGAAGATGACCGCTTCACTTCGGGGAGAGTTTTTTTTTGTTTTCATAAATTCATCAAAGAAGGCCGAAGCGGTGAAGTCAGCTAGAGTAAATCGCCAGATTTAGACATTATCTGACTGTTGTAATGAAGTCTAACTACAATTTGTCATTTTTACTAAAACAATATTTCAAATGATTGGTATAAACTGGTATAAATTGGTTAAACTTAAAGATTGGTTAAAACAAAAGAATTAAGTAACACAAGTGTTCTATAGCACTGCCTAATTACCTAATATTTTTTATATCTTTCTTGGCCAAATCGTTTTACCAGAACCATAAGCACTCTCAAGTTATGTATAGTAGCTCAAGGTTATTACCTATAGACTTATGTAAGGTATAAGGCGTAGACATTTAAGAGCAAAAGTAAGACTCCTTCAGATCTCTGATGTCGAGGTTCTACTATAAAATTCTTTTATTCCTGTTACAAAGTAAGTTGTTTTCTCTCCAGCACCTGCCATTATAAAAGTGATTAATACAATTTCTGTTCCCATTTTTATTTTCTGTCAAGCCTTTTTTAGTACCTACTATTTTTTATTATTATTTGCCTACTTTTTGCTTATAGAGCTTTTAAGTAGTTCTCTATGTTTCACTAAAAGAAGAAAAAAAAATCCCCTTGAAGAGACCCAGGTGACGGTAATTAACTTATAGAGCATGTAAATTACTTTAACTTCACCCCTCTCTACGTCTAGCTATAAACAATCTACTTCCATCTATATGTGTATTATGCCTTACATACCCTACATTATATCCATTCATCTGAACGTTTTATAATTTTGCAATTTTTAATGGGCTCCAACCGGCTCGACGACGACGATGACGACGTGCATCGCACACAAGAAGACGTGCGCGACAAGTTCGTTGGGTTCTATTTCAGCAATAGGAAGGTACCTATATCTAGGAAGGAAAAGAAAGAAGGATAAAAATTTAATTTTGCACTTCAATTGGTTCTTGGGAGTGTGGGCCATGTAAAGGTTAGGTGTTCTGCATAAATTGAAAGGAAGTGCACTTTTAGTAATAATGACAGAATAATTAAATTACAAGAGGTGTGCGAGAGGGCAGGAAAAGCTGGCAGCACTCAAATCTAGACGGCATAGTACATGGGAAAAAGAAGCAATGAAAAAAAATAGTTTCAAGAGTGAAGTTAAAACTTTTTGTATGTCTCATCCGATATTCGCTTACATACAGTGATGTATTAGCGGTTAGTAACTTCGCAAGGCCAACGTGTCAAGGGGGTCAAACTGTTATAATAATATTATTTTATTTTATTTTTTTTTATTTTATTTTACTTTATTTTATTTTATTTTATTTTATTTTATTTTATATTATTTTATTTTATTTTATTTTATTTTATTTTATTTTATTTTATTTTATTTATTTTATTTTATTTATTTTATTTTATTTTATTTTATTTATTTAATTTTATTTTAAATTGACATTGGTGTCACTTTGGTCACACTCTAGTATTTTAAAGACCAAGATGTAATTTTGACGATGTGACAGCAAGTTAGGTTTGGTTGGAGGCTAAAGACAAAATCGGCTATAGTCTATAGCTTCTTCCAGGAGGTTTCGAAGGTTAGGTTTGGTTTAAATAAAATGTGCAAACACCCTTAATTTAGCATATCGAAAAGGAAGAACCCTTAAAATACCCTGAAGCGCACTTCCCTGTAATAATTTGGATATAAGTAAACGGTGATTTTTTAAGAGCTTGGCTTTAGAAAATTTCAAAAAACACAGAAACTTGTAAAAAATTAATGAAATTTTTATTTGGATCGATAAATCAATTTCTGCCATTTACTTTTTATAAATAATATCACTTAAATGTTGCCCGCGGCTACGCTTCAGGTGGTCCATTCTGAAGGTCCAATTTTGGCAAACTTTTTCACACATTTCGGCCGGAATCTCACCAATGACGCGTTCAATGTTGGCTTCCAAGGCAGCAATCGTGTTTGGCTTGTCCCCATAGACAATAGACTTAACATAGCCCCACAAAAAATAGTCTAACGGGGTCAAATCACATGATCTTGGTGGCCAATTGACTGCGCCAAAACGTGAGATCAACTGCTCACCAAATTCGCCTCTCAATTGATGCATGGTTTCGCGTGCAGTGTGGCATGTGGCACCGTCCTGTTGAAACCAAATGTCGACCGAGTTCAATTCTTGCATTTTCGGCAAAAAAAAATCTGTTAGCATCGAACGGTACCTTTCTCCATTGACCGTAACCCTGCGGCCTTCATCGTCCTTGAAGAAGTACGGCCCAATGATGCCGCCTGCCCATAAACCGCACCAAACAGTGCATTTTTCGGGATGCATTGGTAGCTGCTGAATTGCCTCTGGCTGCTCTTCACTCCAAATACGGCAATTCTGCTTATACACGTATCCATTTAGCCAAAAATGAGCCTCGTCGCTGAAACGGACGTAGCTTGCGAAACACATTTTTCACAGAGCACGAATTTTGATAATAAATTTCAATAATTCGCAAACGTTGTTCAGGCGTAAGTCTATTCATGATGAAATGCAAACAATACTGAATCGAAATGTCAAATGTTCGTGGAATTTGTCATGTGTGATGTGTCAAAAATATAAACGTCAAAAACCAAGTAGCAAAAAAATCACCCGTTATAAGCATTTAGGAAAATTGTCAGCAAAATAAAATGAAACTACATATATCAAATCCAATCACATTTAAATTTTGAAGTCTGCCATCGACATGACATCTCTCTACTCATATTCGTATAATGCACGTCATATGTGTCAAAGAGATAAAAATATTAATTTCTATACATTGAAAACTTTATTAATTAAGATGCGTCTCTCATAATGAAACTCCCAGTTCTGATAACTTTGTGTGGATAGTTTGTAATCAAAAAAAAAAATTGGAACGAAACCCTGAAAGGTTTCATCATCGAGAGTAAAGTTAATTTTTTGGGGAAATAATAATTTGCTTATAAAAATTCTCCACTCGAAGTTCGAGAGAGAATTTTAATTAAAATTTCATGACTTGTCAGTTGCATATCGTCCCGTTCGTTCTGTCTGGTTCTCTAGGCAGTTAGCTTAGTTTTGGGCAAACATTTCTAACATGTCTTTTGTATATATTTTTTTTAAGGATGCGAATGGGGCTTGCTTCAGGCTAGGGAATTAAGGGTGAATAATTTGTACTGGTAGTTGTTATGTAGGGGAGTTTAATAAACTTTCAACTTTCATACAGTTTATCAGAGACTGATGTTGAAAAGTTGGAGATTATTTTGGAAATAACATGGAATCCTATGCTCGTTAAATATAATGTATGTTGTATGTAAAGGAAGCTAGCACCAAGTGGTAGTTGTTTTATGTTTGGGAACATTTTCGGATTCATTTTGAGATTTCTATGGAAATAACGGAAAACGATTGTTTGTATAACAGCAGCCAGTTTAAATGAGAATAGGAATTTATTATTATTATGGCAAGCATGAGTGATTTAAATGGTGAAGATGGTGAAGTTATTGAGTTAATTTAGTTTAGCTTTAAATTATTCACTGCTGCGGGAAATCGCATTTTATGGCTCTTATTTTAGAGTTGGTTTTGGCAGTTCATTATCTTTCCCACATTTGTATATAGTGTTAACTTTTTGATGGTCGAATGTATTTTATAAAGGTTATTTGAATTTCATCGTAGCCACAACTTGCTATGTAAATGGTATAAATAAACAAAAAACTAAATTTTAAGTTATGAAAGACAATATCCACTTTTTGCAGAAAAGCAATTGGTTAGAAAAACATGATAAATGAAGTGATAAGTATAACTATTCTGCCAACTGGTATATAAAATAAGCCTCATTAATAGAGAATAAAATTAAGGAAAGGAAATGTTAATATTTATGCTCTAAGTAAAAGAAGAACAGTAAAAAATATTTGTATTTATGTATCTTCTAACTGGTATAAACTAGACTTTCGACCATTCACAAATAAAAATATGGAGAAGTAATTAATTTCCATGCGACATGAGCATGTGCCTATTAGTATTTCCTTAATGCACAATTTTATATTGTTTTCTTCTATATAAACACAACTCTCGAATAACTGGTATAAACTAGACGTAACTTCGAAAATATGAAAATACATACTTAGGCTGTAAAGTTTTTCTGTATTTTTCTTTTTGTTCAGATGAACAATGTGCAAGCTGAATGATAAATAATAAAATATAAAGTTTTGTAATTGGTATACAAATATTTTATTTGCCATGCGATTTATAGTTGTTTCTTTAATTTTTGCTCAAATAAGAGATGACAAAATATTCAGATATGTAATCATTTACATGATTGCTAACTGGTATGCACGAATTAATCCTTTTCCATTTACTTTTTTTAAATTTAATTTAATTTAAGTAATTATTAAAAAATGTTATTAATTAAATGTACATAATCGACTGACTGGTATAAATCGGTCTGCGCAATAGGAAAAATGCTTATAGAAATAATTCTATTACTTACTTTGATTTTAAAATAATGAATGATATGCATCGTTCCTTTAATTTATATATTATTTACTTTAAAGAAATAAATTTATAAGCAAATTAAAGAAAACAAGAAAATATGTTGTATGAACATTGCATCAAGTTTTAGTAAGCTTTGAAAAAAGAATGCATTATCTGACGTTTTTGTCATTCTTTTATATACTGGATGGTATAAAATGGCCTAATGTGTGTAGAGAAGAAAACCAAAAAAAAAATATATTTAATACGTTTTATTTCAATCGTTTTTGCTAGCCTTTATACCACATCGAATAAAGTAATAAATCGATTGGAAGAAAACGCAAACAATATTTACATATTATTTTTGTTTTTGTGGACTGTGTGTATTAAAGCCAATTGAAATATTTTGTGACCTATAGTCCAAAATGCGTTTCGCATTTCGCATTTGCAGTATATATATGCTGCAAATTCTATTAGAGTCGGTAGACATCGACCAAAAACATTGCGTCTTAGAAAGGTACGATTGCATCTAACTGATGAGCCCAACTATCGTGCCCGGGCGAAACGCATTTTGGACTATAGGTCACAAAATATTTCAATTGGCATAAATCGATTGGTATAACTGGCCTTAATCATTTGAAATAATACGCGGCTTTGTTTTGTTTTTTTTGTATGGATTTTTTTTTTGGTGAACCAAAGCTTATATGCATGTGATTTAACTTTAATTGGTATAAAATGTTAAATACAAGACTTGCAGAATAACATATATGTAGATGGAAATTTTGAGGGGTCAATTTATAACACTTTTGTTTATAAAGACACAGTTTTTTTAAAAACTAAAGTAGTATTTAAACTATTTTATAATTTGTCTGTTATTCGTATTTATCTGGTATAAACTTGCCAAACACATAAATGAAAGCGAAACACAATTTTAGAACTCAAATTATTTTCATACGAATTGATATTATGTATATTTTTTTTAAATACTTGTAATTGTAGTTGTATAACCCGGAATTAATTAAATAATATAGAAAATAGTATTTTTAGTAATTTAAAACTTACGTTATTATAAATTAAAACTTCGTCAAATCTATAAATAAAATAATAAAACAAATTATGATAAAATTTAATAATGTAAAGTATAAATGTGGCAAGAAAAAAATATTTTCAAAGAGATGTTTTTTTTTAAAACAAACCAAAATTCGATATTGAAAGTTGTTCAGTAGTAAATTTCCTTTTTTCAACTATTATTTTTAGTATCAATTTTGTAATTCACAAAATTAACTACTTTTAGCTCAAAACTCGACAAAATCTAAAATTTTAAACGAAAAATACAAAACAATTATTCTGCACAAGTTTCTTGTAATTCTCCAAAAAACTGAAGCACGAAATTGATGAAACATCACTTGAGCGATAGTAGGTACTGGGGCGCGGCAGTTATGCGTGGGAACTTTTTTATATGTGCTTAAATTTACGCAGCTATTGCAGTGACCCTAAGGATATTCTTAGGTATTAAGGTATTTTAGAAAATAATTCCTCTGCCTTCTTTTTTTAACATTAAATCAAATTAAATTTTGGTCTAGCTTTTAGTTAGTTATTGAGTTAATGGAAAATTGTAATAACTGTCAGACTTATAGATCTGCCAACATTTCTGCCTCGTGTTTATTATATCTTGGTTGAATTCTTGAAGTCGTCCTCTAAACAAATTTAGTCATTATTATAATTCAACAAAAAAAATGTAAATAAACAAAAAAAGAATGCCAAGGCTGGTGTCAGACACTTTCTTCCACTTCAGCCTCCTTTTTCCACATCTTAACTTCTCTAAGAAGATCCAGCTTCCCTGTCTTCCCGCAATGTAAAATTTACTTCAGAAACAAATCGTTTTTTTTTCATTTATTTATTTCAAAGGAATTTTTATATTTCACTTAAAAAAAAAACTAAAATAAAAAAGTCTGTGTCTGTGGTGTTATAGTGCGTGTGAAGCAGAACTGTATGATGGCAGTGAGCAAAGTGGCGTAAAGAAAAACAGTGCCGCGCTCTTCCACACTTTAACCAACCCAAACCCAAGTAGGTAAACAAAAACCACTCTCAAAAAAATTCTTCTTCGGTTTTCTTTTTTTTTTTTTATATATCCTTTTGTTTTATTTACATTTTTTATTTTTTTTTAGTAAACCATAAAGTAGAAAATGTTTTCGCGAATTGTTTTCCTCGGTGGAGTGAAGAAAGGGATGCAAAGATGTAGGTTTCGGGTTAAAAACTTCCCGGGTAGGATTTTATTATTTTTTTTTTATTTCCGTTTAATGGTATGTATTTGTTTTGTAATTTTTGCTCCACTGTTCTGAAATCGTGCATCATTCTGAGATTCTGCATGCATAACTCATGCATCATAATACGTTGTGGAGAGAGCTGGAAATGGAGATGTGCATCACAGTCATAAGAATGCATTTTGTGGTGATATGTTGGCATCATGGGCATTATGGTTTTGGCTTGGGTGTGCTAGGCTAGATTCCTCTGGGTGTACAACATTTAACATACTTTGACAATGCCTGTGTGATTCAAAAATTCTCTTTTTCTGTATGAGAATGTGATTGAATTCTGTAGGGACAGTGTTATGGTTTAGTAAAAAGTATTTGAGATGCAAATTTAAAATGCAAATAGGTTTTCATTTCAGATGCATTCGTCATGGATCTCCGACAAACCCAAGTGTATTAAAATTGTCTTTGGGCTGATTGCTTTTTATTTTCTGTTTTGTGTTGACGAAGCACATATTGAGCTTAATTCGTGATGATGACTGAAATACTATTCTATATGTGAACGTGACTTGTTGATTATTCACTGTTCATCAGCAAATAATCGAAGAGTAATAATTGCAGGTGGTTTAAATATTTAGATACAAGTATCTATAGGCGAAATTTGACACCAAAATGTAGGTATCAAATTTGAGATTAGAGACTTGTGTTCTACCACAATAATTAAATTCTCAACAATTGTGGTTTTGCTATTAGGATTGTTAAAACGAAATCTCAATTTTCTTAAATGAAGAAAAATTATCTTCCAAATTAAAATATTAAAAAAAAAAAATTGAGAAACGTTTTGTCATCAACTTGTCTGTTTTTGAGGTAAAGAAAATTGTTATTCCAAGCATATAAAACATTCCCATCCAAGGAAATGAAGTTCCTAAATATAAAACATCAATAAGTCAATCAACTTCAAATACCTTCTCATATTATAAGTCTGTATATGGACGAGACCAAGAGGCAACTACATACTATGTTATATTCGTATAAATTATAATGTGTGGGTATAGGAAGTAGATGACTTCATATCAAATAATAATGATTATAAATAAAATTTACCAATGGCACGTGGTTATTATTTGTGTGGTAGACAATATATGAAGATATTGTTTATTTTTGAAATTGAAATTTTGCTTAACATAGCAGGCAGCAACTTGAAACAGTAGAGTAGTGACGAAGAGAGATTGCAATTGGATATTTTAATGTGATAGACATTAATGGAATTATGGCGAATGAAATTCGAGATCCTCTGATGGAAATTTGATGACAGTTATGTTTGGTGTCGATTTTTGTTTGATTTGTTATCGGCATAAAAGGTGTAGGGTTGCTAGTATACAAAATTATAGAGGTGCATATTATTGGTAAGCTAAGTTATGCATGGTGACCAAAGGAAAAGTATAGATACTTATAAAAATAAAATGCACAACTGTATCGCACGTGCTTGCTCTTATGTTCGATCTCATCGTAAGCACACGTTTCTTAGTCGAAACAGCTAATGTAAATATATTGTCAATGCAGGTTTTTACTTAATTTTGTATTGGATGATAATTTTAAGTATTTACTATTATAAATTTCAAAACTCAAAATGTTCTCAAAATGCTTCCTCGCAAAGGGTTAATTAATCTTCTTTATATAATAAATGCCACTCTAAGGCTAAAGTACGTTCCGAGCCAATGGAAGGTTGCGGAAGTTATAATGGTTCTCAAACCAGGAAAACCATCATATGGTAAGAAATCTTATAGACCTATTTCGCTTCTGCCCGTAATATCTAAGGTCTTTGAAAGAATATTACTTCCGCGCCTGCAGCCAATAATAGAAGAAAAGCACCAAGTACCTGAACATCAGTTCGGATTTAGAAGCAAGCATACGACAATTGAACAAGTGCATAGGATCACTGACGTCATTGAGAAAACTCTTAAAGAAAAGAAAATTTGTTCGGCGGTGTGGCACGAAGGCCTAAATTTTAAATTAGAAGAAGAAGACTTTAATTAGCCTCATTTAACCAGTCCACAGATCGCGCAAAACTTAAATGCCCATTTTTTAGGATTTTCCGCACTTCGATAACCTCGTGTAGATCTTGTTTTCTCAAAATGCGACAACCTTGATAATTATTCAAAAATAGGGCTTCATAGCTGAACACAATTTTTCAAAAAAACACTGCCGCCAACTTAATTCCAATTTTTTTCAAAAAAAAAAAAAAAAAAAAAAAAAAAATAAGTTTAAAAAAAATAAGTAATTTTTTTTTATGAATTTGGAAAGGGTTTAAAAAAAAAACAAAAAATTTTTAAGAACAATCCAAATTAAGTTGCCAGAGCAGAGCATTTTTTTGGAATTTTTTTTTGGATCTAAAGATTATACCAAACCATATTTTCCAACGTTTTAAACGTTTTTGCTAATTGCTCTGCTTACTTGAAATCAAGATAGTAAAACATTATTTTTTTTTCAAAAAGTACCTACTGGACAACTTTGTAATTTTAACGTTGGGTACTTAATGAAGCAGTTAATTAGCATCTAATTATGGCATCACAAAAAATTGTTTTGCTTACCTTGCTCTGCTAACTTGATGGACACCAGCCTTAGGCTTTAGGTCATATTTCAACGTTTAGATTATAGAAAATATCTTGACTAATAATTTCGAATTATATAATGTACAAAATCGATCTAGAAGTTAACGAGATAAATAGAAATATCGTAAAAATAAACAAATCCTTTAAAATAAATGTCAAAATCCTATTTCCGTTTTGTGAATAATACGGCACAAATCTTAAAAGCAGTTTGCTTAGAACCATTTTTGGCGAAGTTTAATCTAACCAGTTTTAAACAGTTTTAAATTAAAAAGAACAAAAGCCTAATAAATTTTATCCTAGGCTCTAGAAGAGATTATAAACAAAATAATAAATTCTTGCAAAGCCTTTCACCCTTTCCGTCGTTAAGGGTCAGTACACTTTTAAATCAGTTCAGGAAACAAAACCTTAAAATTTTATTTTTCTTCTAAATTAATTATTCAGAAGATAAAACCTTAAAACCATGTCTTATTAACAAAACGTATATAAGAACCCAAAGCCGAAAGAAAACAAGAAGTCTAAATGTGTTCAAGTCACCGAACTTTTACAAAACAAAAAAAGTAGCAGGAATTAAAAACGTAATGTAGTCATAATATTTTTAATATATTTTTTTTTGTTTAATTTAAAAATGTAAATGAACGAATAAGTTTTCCATGTGACTTGAATAAGTACTCCAAAAAATAAACCGCCAACATTATTAATTAAAATTATTTCAAAATGACAAATGATGTAGATACTCGTACTTGTGCACGTACTAGAGTCTAGACGCCAAAGGTAACCAACACACCACATATTATGTACCTATGTAGAGTCAACAACAAAAGTCAAAACTCTAAAGGGCCGTGTTTGTTGGAGCCAACTATTAAAAAAAAAATAATGTGATTCAATTCGAGGTGAATAGAGTTTTTGTAGGAACATTCAAACCATACAATGCTGTGTATAAAATTATTTGTGAGTTATCATTTGAAATAAAATTGAAGTAGAAAAATTAGGTGCTCTACTACTACTAAATACAGCTGGAAATTGACTATGATTAATTTCAGCTGTGTATATTTAACCATTACAAGCCTTAAACTTGACACACGAACTTATATCCTAATTGGTATAAAAAAAAATTGACATCAGAAAAACTTGTTTTTCACACACTTAAGTCTCCAATATAAGGAGAAATCACATCTAATATTTTTTCTTAATTATTCGCGGTTTGGTATAAACTGGTATAATATACACAACTAACAACAAGTTTTAAGAAAAATTGTCCCATTTCCTGTTTTACTCAAGATACTTATATATACCATTTTAATTTAACTATTTCTATTATCTGAATATCTGGTTTTATCTAAATATTTTTTTAATAAATCCCCGAAATATGTTTCGAAACAAATGTTTTGTTTAAAACACGCAATAATACACTGTTGCAGTGAGAAATAATAAAGTTATGAATTTAAACCCCTTAAATCCTAGGCTAAACTGAACATTATTCAAAATTAGACCAGTTTATACCAATAACATGTTTGAAAAAAATATATAATTTTTGCATTCTAATTTATGAACGTATATGTTAACCTTTGAATATTTGTATCATCGACACATATAAACTCTGATAAAACCTAACTGGTATAAACACACAAATTGAACTATATTTTCTACAAATATTCGTCGAAAGTAAATATGTTTCAAATATCAAGCATATCTATCAAGACAACAAACAAAAATATTTCTTTTTTAACTGGTTTTTGGTATTAACTGGTCTAAAAGACAGAGTACATACCAAGCTTAGGGAAAAATGTTCCAAATGGGTAACTCGAGAGAGAGCCATTTTTAATCAATATAAGTTTAATTGTCATATGCGCCAACCCACTGCCAAAGATTACCTACTATTGACAATGATTGGTTTTTGCCCACAGCACTCTAACTCTACCAATGCCTGCCACCGCTGACAATATTGCGTGCGCGAGATAGGACATTTGAATTCAAATTAGATTTAACTGTAATTGCAAAAAAAAAAAGAGTCAAGAACATAACTAGACTCTGGCGCCCCCTGGCATTTGCACACAAGATAATAAATTCCATGTTTTTGCGAATTTATGAATCTAATTTGTGAGAAAGAAGTCGTTGGGAGGGGGGGGGGGGGAATAGATTTAGCAGATGTAAAAATGTGTAGGTAGGTAGGAAATTCAACATTGATAAGCGACTTTGAAAGGCGTGCGAGGACAACAGACAAAGCATCATAAGCACCAACGATAGAAAGAACATTGCCATCTTTTATCATACTTCACATGAATGGCAATGGCAGAACTATATTTTGAGCTGCAGCCAGCTATCCAGGCAGCAATCCAGCATTAATTCAGCGTTTTGTTGTTGGCAGTTTATCTGTTTTTTTTTTTCATTGATGTTCTCTCTCTTTCAATAATGTATGCCTTTTAGCCGCCGCGACGCGCCGCCATCACCATGGTGAAGGATGAGATTCTCTGATGGGTGTGGGTGTGGGAAATGAGGTTTTGGAACTAGGAGTTATTTTTCTGGCAGAAAGAGGTAATGAAGAGATTAAATGGTGACATGAATTTAATAAATCACTTGGTTTGAAGGCATGGAAGAGGCTACCTATCCATTTTTTTGAAAATGATTATAGGAATATATTTACATATAGAATCCTGACTAGAGATGCAGAGAGTTATGGGAATGGGAGGATAATAAAGCTTTACAGCCTTGGAGGCATATGATTTATGGTGTTTTTGTTGCGGTATTCTTGTGTCATAAAATAAAACCCTTTTACGAATAGATTATTTGAGATTCTGATGGAATAGCTACATTATAGGTAAAAGTTTATGGTGGGCTTTAATGATCTTTTATTAAATGCTGTTTTGCACAAGAGAAAAGATGCAATAAATAACATAGGGATGAGCAAGTGAGATATTTTTCAAAACAAAAGTAGAAGAGAAAATCGATATGGAAGTAATGGTTCAGTCTTTAATATATACTCGTGATTGTTGTTTTTTTTTTAACTAAAGACGAGACAGACTTCTTGGCGTGGAGTTAGCTGATCCATAGAAAAAGGATAGACTTAAGGAAGTTTACAAAAACAAGGAATTATTAACTGTTCGGAACTCGTAAATAAGCAATTCGTCGAACTATACATCGAAAATCTCATGTAAAATTACAGATTTTCATTATGAACAATAGGTAAAAATAATAAGCCGTAAAAATCGTATAAAAATTTCAATTGGTGTTTTGGGTTCGATATCCCGCTTTGTATAATTCCGTTTCTTAAAATCCTGCTTTTATAATCCCGCTTTTTTAAAATCCCGCTTTTTAAAATCCGATCACTTATAATCCCGTTTTTTATAAGCCCGTTTATTAAATTCTCGTATTTGGAATCAACACGAGGTGCAAAAAGAATGGCGTGTAAGAATGGCATGTTGCGCCCTGCAACCCACTGCTTAGCCCAAATAGGATTTGCGGTGGGGTTGAGTTTTTGTGAATGCAAAGTGTTTTGTGTAACATTTATCAAAATGTTTTGGATTTTGGATAAGAGTTATTTTAAAAATGCGGGATCTTAAAACAGCGTTATTTTAGAAGGCGTGATTTTAAAACTTTTTTTCCGGATTTATAAAACGCGATTTTAAAAAGCGGTTTTCCGACACGCTCCCTTTCGATTGACATATCATTGTATGGTGACGACATTTTACTAAAAGCTTACCCAATTTTTCTCAAATTGCTATTGAAAATTAATTTAAACGGTATTTCTTCATATTTCTATTTTTCTTAGTATCCATTTGGATATATTCCCCAGACGTGACTCTGTGAATACCAACAAAGTGAGATAAAAGTAGAGTTTTCACGGCCAGTAAAGTTAAAAGGGCATTCGACTTCCGGAAATAAGTTATTTGGTTCAGCACCCCCCAATTGCACTTGCTCTTATGTTCGATCATATCGTGTGAACAACATTCTTAGCAAAAACGGCTAAATATATTTTTTAAGTGGGATTTTACTAAATTTTGTATATACAAATTTCTTCTAAAAAAAAATTGGTACTGCAATTTAATGTATTAAATAATATACGCAAATATAATCTCGAAAACAAATTGTGATCCGTTTTCGAAATATTGAATTTCCAAAAAAAAAATAATTTTTTTTTCAAAAATCCTAAAAACTATTTTTATAAATTTTTGTATGCAGAACCATTTAAAATTCAAAGGTTATAAAAGGTATAAAACATTTTAAACGAAATCCGTTGAGCCGTTTATAAGAAAGTCCAAAATAAACAAAAAATGGTTGTATGTCAGGTACCGTTAGTAACAAAATATCTGAACAATTTTTTTAACCAAAATGTAGAATGTACCATAGTAGTGCACAGATTTCTTTTAACAAAATCGTTAGAGCCGTTTTTGAGATAATTGGGATGGTAGAAATTGTATGGCATGTACCGTTGATTAAAAAAAAACGATTTAAAAATCTATTTGAAGTAATCACCTAAAACGCCTAAATACCAAGTTTGAAGCTTCACCGGCTTAAACTGTAGATCGATCTACAGACAGACAGACATACGGAATTGCGACACCCACTTTTTCGGGTTTCTCTATAATTGCAATGTCAAGTTTGATTAAAAAATATATCGCAAGTAAAAACTTATTTTTGAGGTTTTTAAGAAAAGAAGAAAAGTTTTTTTTGACGAGTTTCGGAGTGGGGGCTTTTTAAAGCTTTTATTATTTTGTGTTTATTTTTTGTTTCAACAAGTCTTATTAAGAAATCGTATTATAAAACTTCTGTTTTACCTCTTAAAGTTCTTAAACAAAGCTGCACAAATTGACAAACACGATATAAAAAAGTAAAAAGCTGTGCAAATTGACAAAAACGATATAAAAAAGTAAATTTAATTAATAAAATTGTAATATTCTTAAAATTTGGTACAACTGCAATTCAAAGCTTAAAAAAATGTAAGGTCCTTGAATTTTCTCTTTGCTAGAATTGCGCCTTATACTCTCTTCATGGAAATTCAAACAACTCATCTGAGTTAAACATTTTGTTGGATATTATTTTGAGAAATTCTGATTGTCAATTAAAAATTATCAAATAAATGTAAAAAATAGTCAAAGTAAAAATTTTCATTTTACCAATAGAGCTTTCTAATGACTTACTGTCGGTTTTCAAATTGACAGTTTCAAATTGGCTTATTTTGTTTGACAAGTTTAAGTAATTTTATTGTAAATTGCACGTTTGCTATTTTTGCTTTTTCTTTCTTTTTCTAGTATTACACACCACGTTTTTTGACTTTTCCATACAAAAGCTTTCAAAAGGTTTTTAAATAAATTTTGGTTTAAATTCTTATAAAGTTGATTTTTGCCTCATAAAAATTTAGTACGAGTATATACATACATAAACTGTCGGAATATACCTATTTCAGAAAATTTAACATTAATTCAATATTGTGATGTTAAAACAACAAACAAAAGAATGTCATCAAAGAAGATAGATAGTAGGCAATTTAGGAAATATCAATCATTAACTGACTTCTATTTCAGAGTATCTCATAAATTCTTCTATTTAAATTCTCCAATACGAGCTACCTACCCCCACTTTTTTACCACCATTTCAGGGCCTTCTCTCCTAGGTCTCAAATTTATAATAATTGATTTCGTTGCGAACTTCTCCCTCAAGGATGTGCCCTTACTGTCAAGGAAACGAGTGTTTTTTCATAGAAAAGGTACTCAATCAAATAGCGGAAAGCATACTAACAAATGCGAAAGCAAAATTCCAAACAATACTCTTCCCTCATCTAAATCTAAATAGATACCACAACGAAAACATTAAAACTTCAAACTTTTGAAAAACAATAAACATTTATCTAACTACTCATATTCGACTTTAGTTTCGAAGCAAACTTTTAAAAGTGTATTTTTCATTGTTGTATATAGTTTAGAAATTTTGTACTTTTTTTTACGTGTCTCATATTTTGTTGATTATTTCATTTTCAACTACCATAAAATCACAATTGCCACAACAACCACAAAAACACAAATAAAATAAACTCTTCTTTCATGTTTTTTTTGTGAAAAACAGAAATAAATGGTAAAGTATTGCAAGCACGTTTCTAAAATAGACTCCGCTTCAGATAGATATACCTACCAACCTACTTGTTTTACCTACCAACTTAACTTGTCTTGCTTGAACTCTACCGAATAGATAAATAAACTTTTCCCTCCTAAAAAACAACGAAATAGGAAAAAAAAAACTTTTTCCAAACAAACAAAAATAATGAACGAAACGCCCGACCTTCTTCTACCTCGCTTCGTTCTTCATGTTGTAGCCACTTGACTGTGTAAAGACTTACGGGTTTGCTAACAACTTTACACCACTACCGAAAGTCGTCGTCGTCCCATCAATTCAATTTCAATCTCCTAATTGCAATATTCGTCTCTTCTCTATACAACACCTCCTCAAAAGGAAAAGGATATTTTTGTTGAAAGGCAGCTTCCACGCTTTTGAAGAACTTTCCCCACATAGGGTCCAGCCCATTCCATTCCTGTCATATACTTCCCTTAGGTAAATTTGTTCTGCAAGGGACGGACAAGCGATAACATTTTTACTTTTTGCCTTTCTGATGGTTCGCGGGGTTTTCTAACTCGATTCTTCCATTACTTTGTGAATAAAGTTTAAAGCAAACCCCCATTCCATTGTTGATTTTGTTGTCATCGTGTCGTGGGGTTTTTCTCTCCTCGACATTCCTGGCCTACATAATTAACAATGGCAACTTGTCATCAAAAACCACTGTGTCATTCCCAAAAGGACTAACCAACTGTAAAATGACTAAACAAGACAAGAAGCAAAAGGAAGTTCTCTCTCATCCCATCTTAAGACTCCTGGAACTAGCAACCACCAACATCCAAGAACACCGGACGGAATGAGATCAATGTTATGAAGAATTTGTTTTTTTTTTTTTTTTGTTTCCAAAAACTACTTCTACCCTAAGGGTCTGGAAAGTTACTTCTTTCCACGGGATCAACTTACCTTCCCCATTTTGTCTCACAAAAAGGAAGCAAGACAAAAATAAAGACACAATGACTAACTGTGTCGGGTCTCGGTGGTGGCTATGACGATGGATGACGATAGCAATGGTATGGTGGTTTGTTTTCAAACAGCAAAGTTGAGAAAAGTAAAATGAAGAATGGGATAATGTTTGCTACCAAGGGAGATTACATTTCCAAGGTAAAAAAAAAAAAACTATGGCAGAACTCTTCTGGCTGCGCGTTGTCTTGCATGCGTAAAAATATGTCACATCGAAGCAAAACTTGTGTAACCATAGACTCTTTCCATATTCTAGGATTTCCCACTGGGCTATACACTACATATACCTACCTATAGATTATAAGACAAGCAGCAGATTATGTACAATGACAGAAAATAAAATTCACTAACTTTGCAGAAAAACGATGAAGAAACATTTAAAACCATTTCGTCTCAAAACAAACTATCAAATTTCAGTTAAGAACGATGTTGTTGTTGAAGCGAGCGAGAAGGGGAATTTCTCCAGGTCGGTAAACACATTAGCAGTAAAAGCTTAACGTATCTCTATGATGGCGTCGACGCACCGGTGGGTAAGAACAATTATAATAAAACTTGAGCGATTCAAACGACTGAAGGAATGTTGCTTAATGAAATTTAACAAAATTAGAAGAATATTCTACCCTAGTCTTTTCAATATATATGTATACTTTGATGTTTTTAATGACCCTCTGGAATATGGGGGTGGCTGTGGCGCGATAGTTGTGTGTTTGCCTGTCAACCTCATGGTCACAGGTTCGATCCCTGCCGTAGTCTATGTCTTCTTATTTTTCCATTAAAAACCAATTCTAAAAATAAATGTCATACAATGAGTTGCTGGTTTACTCATTACATGCTGTTTAGGCATAGAACTAACAACATGTGATTGAGTAAAACTAGTATACCGATAAAATATGACAAAGAATACAAAAATTAATGCTAATTATAAGGGACATAGATAAATAAGACACGGAAATTTCTCCGCATTAGTTCAGCCGCCATCCCTGGAGATAAAATCTGAGACAACAACCACCGAATATCGCGCCTCACATCTTTCCTATCATTCTTTCTCTTCCTTAACCTCACCCTCACGCCCGCGCTGTGTTGAAGCATTTAAAGGGTATTCATAATCCCTTGAGCGCGTGTAGATTATAAAAAAAAAAAAAAAAAAATATGAAGATGGGTTTCATTTTGTCATTCCCAGTACTCCATTAGACTTTTGATAAACATTTTCCTATTATTACTTGCGATATATACATATGTAGGTGTAGTATATGGCAAGTTATGGATTCGTAAAAAAAATTGAGCTCGAGATTTTGATAAAACTTGACATTACAATGATAGCGAAGACGAAACAAGTGAGTCCCGTAATTCCGTATGTGGCTGTCCTCGAGCCTAAACGGTTAGATGGATTTCCCTTTAACTTGGCAGATATTGTTTTTTATGAAATATACCCACACTTATTTTTGTCAAAAAACGGCTCCAACGATTTTATAAAAAAAAAATCAGGGGAAGAGGTATATTTTGGTCATAAAAACAAATTGGTTATTGTTGGTATCTATTGTAGATTTTCGATTTTCGGGAAAACGGTTTATTTGATGTTTTATGCAGAAGCTTCTAGAAAGTTTAAACATTAATGTAAAAATTTTGAAATTAAAAATAAAATTGTTTTTTTTTATTTTGAAAACTCAATATTTTGAAAACGACTCAATAGAATTTTTCGAAACTTTGTAGTTGTTTGACATTATCTTAAAAAAACAATTTTCCTAAATCAAAAAAAAAAAATAACTGAACATACAAATGTTTAAACAACCGATGAGACATAAATTAATTTCATAAAAACGGCTCCAAGAATTTTGATAACAAAATGTTTGTATTCTTAAATTAGTGCAGTCCACTTTTAAGTAGAACTACTTTTCATATTATTGGCTTTCTCACTATTGGATGAACTGCTTAAAATTATTTTTGTATGAAAATTCTCCCAAAAAGTGTTAGGTAATAAGCCTGTATATTTAAATTTAAAAAAAGTGTTTATCGATTCTTTAAAAATAAATCTTTTTTTTTTTAATCGATTTTTCAAAAGCCAGTCACTAATTTTTTTTTTTTAATTAAATGTAAATTAATAATTAATTCAAATTGGTGTTTCAATTTTTTTTTGTAAAACTGTTTTTAAAATTTTATAAATAAAAAAAATATTTTAAATAACCGCTCCAACGATTTTTGAAATTTTATTTTGATTATTCATATTTCTCCAACAATTCAATGGGCATCTTTTTTTCCCCTCAAACTATAACAACTAAGCAATCTAAAAATATTTTATTTCATGTATCATCCATGTATTTCTACCTAATTTTATTTCATTTTTACTTGAAATGAAATAAAATTAGGTAGAAATACATGGATGATACATGAAATTAAATATTTTTAGATTAAATATTTTATTTCATGTATCATCCATGTATTTCTACCTAATTTTATTTCATTTTTACTTGAAATGGGCATCTTTTTTTCCCCTCAATTTTTAGATTAAATATTTTATTTCATGTAGCATCCATGTATTTCTACCTAATTTTATTTCATTTTTACTTGAAATGAAATAAAATTAGGTAGAAATACATGGATGATACATGAAATAAAATATTTTTAGATTGCTTAGTTGTTATAGTTTGAGGGGAAAAAAAAGATGCACATTGAATTGTTGGAGAAATACTAATATATCAAAATAAAATTTCAAAAATCGTTGGAGCGGTTATTTAAAATATTTTTTCTTATTTATAAAATTTTAAAAACAAGCAAGCTTATACGATCCAGTCGTGCAATTTTTTTAAGCCTGTATATTGAAAACCAGTATGTATTAGTTTTACCTTTTCTTTTGGTTTCCTCAACGAAGTGAGGTTCAAAATTAATATTTTGTTACTTACTTTACTTTCATTTTCACAAGCTTCACTAATATTGGTTTTACTTCTTAAAGGTCTCAGAATTATGGTTTTTAGTTTGAACTGGTTCCTAAAAATATGATATTAAAAACTTTAATTTTGCCATCTTACATATTTTATTTATCCTACTACATATCAGTTTTCCAAAATTCTCCATACAAAATAGAAAAAAAAAACTAATTTTCTCAAACGTTTTATATACATAGTTCTATACCTGTTGATCATTCTGTAATTTTTTTTACGTGACTTAAAACAAAGAATGTAAAGAAATTCACCTTCTTTCTACCCTCACCCTATAATTTCTCTCATTATTACGAAAACCTTACTCTCAAATAATTAATAAGCCTCTCGAACATCCAACTGCAATGTAAGACCAAGATTACAACAGTTCAAACGCAATTCACTCACACCACACTCTCACACAATTTGAATTCTCTTAGCCACAGACAAGAGAATAAAAAAAAATGATCGCATCGTTTCGTCTCAGTCATCCCTTTTGTGCTTCGACTGTGGATCGAGTCGAGATAACAATATTACAATAAAGTTCAAAAAGTTTTATTTCTATTCGTAGTTTGCTGTTTGCTCCGCCATTGCATAAGTGAAAAATATTTTTAAAAATATAAAATTTCAATGTTAAGTGATAAAAAATAATAAATAAATATTAAGTAATTGTTTAGTGAGTTGAAAGTGTTTTTTTTTTTAAAGGAAAGTCAGTGGAAAATTAATTCTTTCTTAAATTCAATGTTAATTTTAATTTCTTGAAACTGTCATGGCGGCGCGTACATCGGGTCGGTCCTGCGTTGGTATCTTTTCGGTGGTAAGGCAGTGCGTTGTGGTTTTGTTATGGGATTATTTTATGATAAAGCCAAAATGACGATTTGAGATTATGTATGCATGTGTAAGTACTTACTTAACAGTTTATAAGAAAAAAATATGTGCAGATTAATTATTGCACAGTAAAACCCTCAATTATTATTTCAATAAAACTAATTATTTCCAACAAAAATTTTTTTTTGCCTAAAAATGTCAATATAATAATTTTTCATTTTTATTTATCTTTTAAGGTAACAACTTTATATCAACATACCAGCGAGGGAAATAAGGGTAAGCCATTTGAAGTTTGGTTGAAAATTAATTAATTTTGCGCAAATGGTAAGCGATTTTTTAATTTACTAACTATTTACCTATATTGTTTTTTTTTTAAACAAAATATATGTATAAAAATACATCAAGACAAAAAACATAATGAAATATATAAAATAATCCATCAATAAAATAATGACACTCGATGGATTCCCATGTATATTACAATTTACATTTATTGTTATTTTTTGTATATAATCTTTTGTTTTATTCATTTTATTTTTTTTGTTGCCTGAATTTTTTTTAGGTTTCTACTATTGATTATTTCGAATTTGTATTCATTTCGTTTTAGGATTTTTGAATTCATTCCAATTGCTGCGTTTTAGAATATTTAACTTTATACTTAAGTTCGTTTGGTTGTTGATATTTTTTTAAAAATTTAGTTCGCATTCTTGTTGTTTTTTCTGAAAGTCTCGGGCTTATACCTACATCAATGAAATAAAAAATGAAAGGGAAACATCAATATATCTTAACTTAAAACGTTTGCAAAACGGTATGTTTGATTTAATGGCCATTACTTTGTGGGTTTTGAAATAAATTTATATTTCCTTGCCGCCCAAATAATTAAATTTTTTTTATTATTTTCACGAATATGAAAATTTATTTTTTTGTATGAAACTTTCACTTTGCTTGTATGTATAAATTTCCGCCTTTAGGATCAGTTAGATTTTGGTATTTAGGTCCTTTTCAAAGATTTAGATTTTCGAAATTAAAATTTCTTTTCTTGTAAATGTAATGTAAATGCGTAAAAAAGTGCTCTACTGTCTCTCCTCTTTCATTTACTGATTATTGAAAATGCTGTGAACAGAAACAAAAAAAAAATTAGCAAAATTAGTGCAACCGTTTCAGAGAATGGTGAAATTTCCTCTAATCCGTTAAATAAATTTTATGTATTTTTAGGCATGAAAATAAAAAGATTTTCGATTTTTTTAAATTCTTTCAAAACTAGTCACGGAGTTTCGCTTTTTGAAGTTTTTCATATAAGAAATTCGTTCTGGAAAATAAAAACGAATTTTCATTAAAACTCGTTTGGAATAGAATTTAGAATTTTCATTTAATTTCGCTCAGAAATTCATTAAAATTTATTCAGGGTCATAAATTCAAAACTAAAAAAAAAGCGATCGTAATTTTTTCAGTAAGAATTCCAAGAAGCTTATTCACAATATCGTCGTTATGTTTTCAGAAAATCAGTAATTTGTTAGATTTGTCAAATTTTATTTAAATTCTTTAAGGAAGGCTTAGAAAATCGCTTAGAGATTCATTTCATACACGGATAAAAATAGAATTTTGCACAGAATAGTAAAAATCGTTAAGAATAGCGCATAACCATCATTTCATAAAAGATCATTCAGAA
Source organism: Philhelius pedissequus (assembly GCA_910595825.1). NCBI lineage: Eukaryota > Metazoa > Arthropoda > Insecta > Diptera > Syrphidae > Philhelius > Philhelius pedissequus. The sequence continues at coordinate 241,150,001 of OU343161.1, read as the reverse complement.
GTTTGATTTTGTATTAAAAGTCATAGCGATATAATAGAAATGTTATGAACTTCGTTAAAAGTTTCGTTTAAATTCGTTCATAGATCTATCAAAATTGTAAAATTGACTTATCTCTGACGGATTTGTTAAGTTCGTCGACAATTTTGCAGTTGCATAGAATTTTGGAATAATAAACAAATTTTGATAAAATAAAAAAAAAATTGAAAGAGATATTTTAGTCAAAAGGTTCGCTAATATTTTGGGGAAAACAATATAAAGAAATGCGCTTTGGCTCTGTCTTTGACAGCGTAAAAATAAGCATGCCATTTTGCGGATGAACTGCAACCTATACCCAAGTGCTTACTTAACTTAACGAAATTCAGCCGAACAAATTTACAATGATATCGTAAATGATGGCCCCTAATTCGTGACTCTTCGACTATAAATTTTTGTTGACACTCTTCATAAAATGTTATTTTCTTCTTATTAGTCTTAAATGTCTTTTTCGTAAAGATTTTTTTCGGAATATTATAATTTGTGATAAGCTTCGTTAAATTTGTTTAGAACTTCATTAAAACTCGTTAAGAATTTGAAAAAGAAGAGATATTCGCTTCCTTTTTGATGGTTTAATAAAATTTAGGGTGAACGAAAAGAATTTAAGTAAAATTTGATTAAAAAATGTTTCGTTAGGTTTCGTTAAATTTCGTTTAGAATTGTACTGAAAATCGCTGAGTTTAAAAATTTCACACGAATCGTAAGAATCGAATTTTAGAGAAATTTGGAACCAAAGTTTAGGCAAATGTATTTAGGGATGTATTGAACAAGTTCCACAATTGTTAAAAAAAAGAGTTTCATCAAACTTGACATTTTATAAGTCGAAAAATGAATGTCTTCGTAGCATGAGCCCACACGGCAGTATTAAGGAAAATAAAACTCTTATATAACTTTCTCAATAATTGCTTCACCCATTTAAATAATTTTTTTTTTAAACAGAACAAAATTAAAATGTTGAAAAAAATATGTAATTATTCAGTTTCATCCTTCAATACTTAACGAAGCTTCACTGTTCAACTTTGATCATTATTAAATTTGCTGATCATACTATTCCACAAAAATCGAACAGTCCACTCGGGCGTTTGTGGAATATTTCCACCCCTAATTTTTTTTCTTAAAGTTTTCTTTTTTTATAAAAGCAAGAAGTTTGAAAGAACTTTGAATTCGGTCCAAATCGGTATCTTTTGTAAAAAACTATCGATCTTGTGAAATTCTCCCTTCACATACACTCCACCCAGAAACAAAAAGTAATAAATAAAAAAATAAATGATGTAAAGAGATTTGCAGTGTCATTGTACGCAACGGAAGCTTCATGGTCGGTTGTTTTTTGTCCGGATCCGGTGAAACATAAGAATTCTAGGAGTTGATTTTTTTTGTAATGTATCGATTTTGGGATACAAAGTTGAAAAAAGGGAGTCTACCTTGTGAAGAGTATAAGAGTGCCCTAACATAAACTTGACAAGGAATCACTTTTCTTCGACAAAATATTCATTATCAATATGTCGGCTAGGCTTTGTTTTTCTTGAACGTTGGATAGTGTATAATTTTGAACCAAAGAAGGAGGAGGTGGATGGGGGTTATATAGAAACTGGGTATACCAACATATGTACATTGTATGATATGAACGTTAAGGAATGCCATTTACGTGCAGAGAAACGTCAAACATTTATCGACGACATTTTAAACAAATGTGACTGCGACGAAATTTGAATATAAAATGTATTTATTCAATTATTCATAAAATATATCAAAGACATAAGCAAAAACACGCGCCAGAGAAGATGTGTTATTTTCTACATATGTATTTGAAACAAAAACACACTCTGAGTCGATTGATTGTGGTCTATATTTTTGTGAATTCTTTTTTTTTCTGGAGTTTTTTTTCTCTTACTACGTAAATGCTCAAATTTGACAATTAATTTAATTCACATATTAAGCGCATAAGTTGTTACGAATTTGACACTAATACTCATGACATTACAATTTTTCCCCAGCAATGTTTCAAAGTTCATGAGGTGCTTAATTTTGTATGAAGACTGTTTTATTTATTTTCAAATAAAGTTAATAGTCAAGAAAAAATCCCAAATTGTTACTTCTGTGACAATAATACAATCACAATGTCAACATTATTGTTATAATTTTTCGTGAAGTACGTCTCCTGGAAAACAGAATTTTCCTTACTATAAACTGATTTTTTCACAGTGTGTCAAATTTCCCCGGGAATTAAATCCACACACTTTAAATTTAATATCCAAAAAAAATATGATTTGATATAGTTACGGATGTGATACAGACCTTGAACTATAAAGTCGAACTCAGCAATATTTGCATATATCAAATACACGTATATCTACGTTTTTAAGGGTGTGACACTTGGCACCTCATGAATCAATTGTACATAAATTTATTAGAACGGATTTTATTAAAAGATTTTCAAGATGGTTTGGATATAGATTGAAAAAGAAAGCACTGACAAATTTGAAAATATTGACATTTAATATTCCGCTCGGAAATATTCGATGATGACAAGGGAAGACGTGCATTCTAATATATCAATGAATTGCTTAACACTTCCTCCAGTCACATTGACTTTGTTCACAATCATAAAGGGTAGGTATTCAATATTCATGTAGATTTGTAGTTTGCTTGGTATATTCGCCTTCTTGCAGAACACAATTGTGTACCTATGCAGATATACACACTTGGAAGACACTGTCAAAGTTGAAAAGGACGAAAATAATATGTATTTTCCGAAGCTCTACATCTACATTCCATTGTGTTCCAACACCGTTAGCTTCGTTCTTCCTATCCTGTCATTGACAAAACAGACTCTACTCTGATGTGTAGGTACCTACAAATCTTTGTCCAGTAGTTTGCCTTTTTTTCCGTTTAATGCTTTTCTAACAAAAAAATACTATTAAAACATAGGTTTTAAGCGATGTAGGTTAAATAAAAATACGGCGAACATAATACGAAAAAGGGTTATTTGTTTCTTCTAAAAATAGACCTCAATCAAGTAAAACAGAGTTTCAAAACGATTTAATGTTTTTAACCCTTATAACGACCGACGGTGGGGAAAGGCATTCCACACAGCAGGAGGACATTTTTCGCGAAAGGAAAATCCTTATAACTGAGTAGGGCTATAATATGACAGGATCCATGTTTGATGGAAGAGGAAAACCGCAGAGGTTAATAATACTGCATACAATTTGATGGGCCTCATAAAAGTTTCAGCTGATGTGTTTAACGTGTTACGTGGGAGGAATAAAAAAAGAATAAATTATTCGACAAAGCACGAATATGGTGTCGTTTAAAGAATAATGGAATATTAGAAAATTGTTCTTTTAAATTGAAATTTTTTTGGCTGAGTTGAGTTGGGAGTAAAGTTGTAAGGTCGAAAAATACAATAGTATTTTTTAAACAACCAGATGTTACCGTAATATTTGTTAAAAATATTTTCAAATTTATAGTAATTAATTTTACACACTATAGTATCACCTTAAACTGCAGCTGGAACACGCCTAACACAGTGACAGTTCATGCAGCAAAAATTCCTTTTCTGATATCAATAAATGCCAACTGTCATATAATCTTTACACGATACGAAAAATGTAAAATGGCTGATTATTTTACATAATGCTTTAGTATACTAAATCCACTAAAATTTGCTCCAAACATTTCAGCTTCTATAAGGTTTCGGTAGATCTTTATAGAAGCTTAAATAACTTAGCGAAGCCTTATCGAAGCTGCAATGTTATTTGGAAAGGAATTTATGATGGGTAGTAATATATTGACATTCGTATTGATACTTCAGGCAATATTAAGGAGAGGAAACTCAGTACTTTCTTTCGAAGATTAACATATAGTAAAGCCTTGCTTTCCACCAGTAGTTCCTATCTACCCCATGCTATAAGAACTCCCCCTCCAAAATTTGATGGTTTATATTTAAAAAAAAAACTCAATAACCTCAAGACATCTTTGTGGAATAAAACTTTCTTTTTTCCAACTCATCAATTTTTATTTTATGTATTTTTTTCGTCTGCCCTCAAAAATGGCCGCCCCATTTGTCGGATGTCCCTATAGAACATGGTAAAATTTTCAGTTTAATAGATCCACTTCTGCCTGTTTATGGTAATTATTATAGAACAAAGAAAAGAAAAAAACAAGAACAAACACTTTGTCAAATAAAAGGTTGCCTTTACTAATAAAATCCCATTTTACCATCAATAACACTTTGTGACAAAAACTCTGTGCCATATTTATCTTTTCATGCTCAACTGCGTGAATCAGTCAGTTTCCTTTTTTCTACATTATTTTAAATTTTTATTCCGTCATTTAAAGAGTAAATAGACCAAGACCGATACGCCAGCAAGCACCCTTATAATAATCAACCGGTTTAGGGTGACCATATTTAAGAATTTAGCAAATGAATATAAGACAAATTAATAAAATTATTTTGTCGGTTTAGAAAATGTTATAAGTATACTAAGACTGATTTTTACAATTAGGTCAAATTAAGTTGAATCTGAGCTTAAGTACATGTCAAACGATATATGTAGGTAGTTACTATTTTATATGAACGCCAATGTACATTTTTCGGGACGAGGTTTTCGCATATTAAATAAATGCCATAGAAGACAATCCAAGAACCAAATTTGTCAATCATCAAGGAATGTTAAAAGCCACCATAGATTCGGGTAAAGATGTCAATGGCTCATACATTTATGATGGATAATTCCAAAGAAAGTGACATTCTCTCAGTACTTAAGAGCATAAATGATCTCATGTGATGAATCTTCTTTAGCATTCGTGCAGTTGCTAGAGTCCTTAAAGACCTTGATATATGCAAACCCTCTGGCCTGGTTATTATCCCCCGCATCATTCTGAAGAAGTGTTCTTCAATGCTGACAAACCATTGCGTAAGCTTTGTCATCTGTCCTGCTCTACTTGTCTCTTTCCGAGTGGATAAAAAATAGAATGGGCTGTTTTCCTTCTTTCTAAAGTCATGGAAACGCTGATAAATTAATGACCGGAATTATGGATTTCGTAGCAAGAGGGCCATTGGCGATTTGATGGTATATCTCACCGAACAGTGGCACAAATCTTTACATCGATTTAGAGAGAGTAAAATTACGTTTGATATTTCAAAATCATTCAATAGACTTTGACAGCAAGCTCTCTTCACAAAAATGTGTGCATTTGGTATCAATGAATCTCTTCTTCGTTGGATTAGAAATTACCTTTCGGACAAGTTGTTCTGGACGGTTTCAAGTCTGAAGTTCACAAAATGGTATGCCGGAGGGCTTCGTCTTGTCTCCAACTCTTGTTCTCATTTTCAGTAATGATCTCCTATCAGGGACTTCTAATCCACTAAATTGTTTTGCTGACGATACATTTTTTTTTTTTTTTTTTTTAATTCATTTTTATTTCATTTTAACTTATAACTATCTTAAAGCTAGACAAAAATGTTTAAAACTAGCCTAATTATCAATAACTTACAACTAATTTACTGGCCCTTTACGGGCGCTCTAAATTAAACAATAACTCTTACAACTAATGTCTTTCGACCTAAAAACTATTTTAATTAAATCTAATTTTTTTTTTATTTATTTTATATTTCAAGAAACTTATATACAAAAAACTTGATATCTGATCATTTTTTTTTTTTTTTTTTTTTTTTTTTTTTTTTTTACCTATAAACTAAACCTAAATATATATTAAAAATAATTAAAACTAAATAAAACTAACTTATACTAACTAAAAATAACTTAAACTACTTAAAATACCTAATAATACTTAAAACTACTTAAAAACTAGAACAGCCACAGCAGCATTTTTTTCGTTTTTTAATTTTTTTTTGTTTATTTTTTATATGCATGCAGACACACACCAGCATGCAAGCCACCCACACATGTACATACGCACATACATATACGTACGCACATACATGTACAGACACGCAGATACATGCACGTATGCCCCCGCATACATACATATTTTTAATTTTTTTTTGGTGCCACCCTGACTGTTCCCTATACCTAATGCCCTAAATCTATGTAAGTCGACCAAGATATATCATCTTCATCGACTTTATATATCACGATGCTGTTCAGAGAGCCACCAGAACTGGTTCTCCTGTTTCGCCCTATCCCTCCGGTCCCGATCGGACACAGTCCTACTGAACCGAAGGTGCTCTTCTCCACCTTGAGCGATGACGTCTCGACCATACAGGAGTCGCCTATCCACAGTTTTCCGGCTGACGTGGTAGATGAGCGGAACCGCCCCTCCATCCTGTATCAGCCCTCGACTGTCTAAATAGAGGAATGCCTCGGGAGGGATGTAACCACTTAACCGCGCACTCTCAAAATATTCGTTATTGGGGTAATACGCCCCAAAAATTAAGCTGTTAGTTGAGGACATCGCTCTTGCAACGTGACCCCGAATCAGCTTGAACAAAAAATTATCTATTCTGTTTATGTTGGCTCCGTTGTATAGAACCTGGTTGGAATAATATCTTGTGTACTCCGACTCTGGTGTTCTGTGTAATCCAAGGCAACGTCTAAGACATTGCCTCTCAAACACCCGAATCTTTTCCATTTGAGATGGGGCAACGTTGAACCACACCGGGCATCCGTAGGCAATCATCGGCCTGATGAGGGCCATATAGCAAATCACCTTCACCCTGCTGTCAAGACGGCTGCTATAAAACAGTCGTTTTGTCAAGGCAAAGGCTCCCCTAGCCCTGGCCAAAGCAGCACCAATATGTCTGTCGAAATACAGGTACTGATCCAACCAGATGCCAAGGTACTTTACTACACTTTTACTCGCCAGTGGATGTCCATGTGGCCCTACGATCACCAGCTTGCGCCAGTTCTTTCTCGTATCCCTTGAGGCGCTAGACAACGGAGTCCTAAACAAAATAGTTTCTGATTTCTGGAAGTTGATTTTCAACTTCCAGTCATCACAATATCGCTGAATCTTGTCGAAGTCACTCTGCAAGAGACTTTTGATGACCTCAACTGTATTAGCTGTTCTGTACGCAATTAGATCGTCGGCGTACGCAATTGCCTGAGTTAGACTACCTATCAGATCGCTGGTGTAAATGCTGAATAGAATCGGCGAGTTAACCGCTCCCTGCTGAAGACCATTATTAATATTAAAAATTGCGGTAGAAGTTACATTGCCACTCTTGACAACAAACTTTCTACCATTTAGCATGTCATAAAGCATATACAATAGAGGTTTACTTATACCTAGTCTGGTTAGCTTTAGATAGAGACCTTCTAACCATACGGTGTCGAAGGCCTTCTCCAAATCAACCAGACAGGCACCCGTACACTGCTTTTTAGTTTTGTTCCATTGGATATCAGAAACTAGTTTAGACGCGGCATGAATTGTGGCATGTCCCGCCTTAAAACCGAACTGATTATCCGGGATGATATTTTTGTCCTCCGCCCACTTGAACAGGGCTCTATTAATAACCTTTTCAAATACTTTGCTGATACTCGGAAGAAGACTTATCGACCGGAGATTCGCCGGATTGGAGTTGTCCTTTCCCTTTTTTGGGAGAGGGTGCACTACAGCTGTCTTCCACCGCAGTGGATAATATGCATTATTCAGCGCGTTGTTAAACAGTGTGGTATAAATGTCAACTGCTTCTTGAGGCAAATGTCGTAGTACAACGTTGGATATACCATCGACTCCTGCAGACTTCTTTTTCTTTAATGAATCGAAGATGAGCTGGAGCTCATTCTTTGAAATTAACAGGGGACTGGGCCCATTTCGGTCGGCGATTATGGCGTTTGCCAAATCTTCATCATTAAACCCGGTAAAACCAAGGTTCTCAGATCGCCATTCGCTTATATCGTTTCGGAGCCATAAGTGATGAAGCAGAGCTCTGTTCTCCAGGTCATGATTCGGGCGAATGCTAGCATTCACCTTGTACACTTGCTGGAAAGCAGCCCCCACAGCCTCCACCTTCTCCTGCGGATCTTCGATTATGAAGAGGTCATCGTCCAAGACGGCGTCATCTGGGTCTATGCCTGCTGTCAGAAGTACGTCTCTGTTTTGTGTCGTCCTCTGGAGCTTAAGACACGGAAGGTCGTTTTGATCTTTTCTTCTGAATATCTTATTAATTTGTGGGAACATACTCGGGTCGGTAGCGTTCACGGCCCGAATTTTGTTGTCCCAAAACAAATTAATGGACAACCTATAATTTTCTTTGATCAATTGGTTGATGTTTTTGATGGACGACTTCAGTGTCCTTATCTCCAGATCTCGTGTGTCCGTAAACCGTCTGTACAAGCGTTTTAGTCTTGTCAGTAAGCCACTTTTTTGTCTGTGTAATGCATCAATTGTCGCGTTACGGTACATGTCAGTTGCGTTACGTTCTTTGTATTTCGGTATTGTCCTGTTCATTGTTCGTTGAATTGTTTCGTCCATTTGTTCTAAGTATCTGTCAATTTCAGTATTTGTCATGTTCCTGTCATTTGGTGGGGATATACCATTTGATCGTAATTCGCTCAATAAGACGTTCGAGAAGCGTGGCCAGCGCACCTTACTGTAATTGTAAGTATGCACCGGTACATACTCCTCCAACTCCATAAGCGAGTTCGGAAGTTGTATTACGGTGGCGAGTCCGCAGTGGTCACTGTCGTACTCGATCGTTCTTAAACAATTTTTAGACCGATGGCCCACAGTATCAGTAATTGTTAGTCTTGCGTCTTTCAACAATAGATCCAGATAGGCACCGCTTCTTGGAAACGATGGCCTGTCTGTAGCGAGAAGTTCAATGCGATACTCCAGGTTGTATCGACCCATCCAATTATACAGATGGTTACCACGAGGATTTTGTATTTGATTTCCCCAATCTATATGTTTGGCATTCAAATCACCAGCCAATATGTAGTAGTTTTCTTCCGAGCTCAATCTTAAGCATTCAAAAAGCTTTTCAAGCTCTGTTATAAACTGTGTGGGCTGAGGTGTTTCCGGTGCATAGGCAGCGATCACATACATTCGCTTCCCCTGTTGGAGATGAATGCATATGATGCATGCCTCTAACGTCCGAAATTTACGCACATCACTATTATATATTACCTTATGACTAATGCCTTTACGTATAAAGATTGCGACGCCCCCTCCTTGAGTGGAGTTGGGTCGGTCTCTCCTTACGATATTGTAATTGTTGTTAGTCAATTTATGTTTCTGGTTAAGCTTAGTTTCGCTAGCCATAAACACATCTGGACTTATGTCTTTAAGCAATTGGAATAAATTCGCTCTACGTTCGGTCCTAATCAGTGAATTTACATTCACAGCTAGGATCTTAAAGGGCCTCTCCGGCAGCGCGCCCTTAACCTCTAAGTTGCGTTAAGCTCGGCAAAACAGAGTAGATATAATCCACCCTAGTCGCCTGCTCCCTGATCTGGTTTTGGAGGCCGTTCAACTGGCCCTGAATGGCCAGTAGAACGCCCATAATGTCCGCCTGTGCCGCCGGCGCCTTAGGCACGGGGGCCTGTTGGGCGACCTTTGGTGTAGGCTGTACCGTGCTTCCCCTTCCTGACGCCATTTGGGCGTAAGAAATTTGGGGGTTGAAGGGCGTTGTTGTAGGAGGGCGCACTGTTGGACGCTTTTCTACCACTGTTTGCTTTGCTGCTTTATTGTTTTTTATAAGCTGAAACGTCGGGCATCCCCGATAATTAGCGGGGTGTCCGGCGCCTCGGCAGAGTACACATTTAAGCTGGGTCCTATCTTCGACCCGTTCCTTTCCTAACTTGCATTCATCTGCATTGTGGTTCTCTCCACACTTAACGCAGCGTGACTGCATTTCGCAGTTTGCTGCGGCGTGGCCGAACCTTTGGCAGCGCATGCATTGAAGCATGTCGCCGCGCCTTTTTAATTTGTCCCAAGTTACAACCTGGTAGTTGAGGACGGATATACTCCTCAAACTATCCAGTTTGCTGCTGGGTGAGAGTTGAACAAGGAAGAAGGGAAGTCTCCGCTTCTCCCGCCTAGCTCTAACTGTAGCGAACGGCTTGACCCCGATAAAGTCGAGATCGTCATTCGCTTGTTGGCGGAGTTCATTTAAGAGCACCTGTGGTTCCGTGCAGGAATCTATGCCCTTCAAAAGGACCGTTTGAAATTTTTCGGTTTTAGGGGTGAAACTAAAGAATTCGGTAGTAGTTTCTTTCAGCAACTGACGATACATATTCGTTTTCATATTCACCTCATTTATCTTCGGATGTGGAATTGCAACGGCAGCGTATGATAAGCTCATTAAGTTTTGATCTTGATAGTATTGTTCAATGGGGAATAACAATCCGCGTACAATTTAATACTTCAAAAACCCAATCATGTCTCTTGTCGTTAAAGTGGGCGCTTGCATCAAGGAAACCGACCAGGTTTCAGCCCAATGACCAAATATTCGTATCCCCAAAAACGCTGCAAAGAGTTTGTGCTTTCTTCAAAGATGCACGCAATTGTTCTCCCCCTCTGATCTGGCTGTAATCTGTAAAGCCTTCCAGGAATGCTCATCAATTTACTATTGGGCCTAACTTCGGAAGTACTGAAAGGACAGAAATTCTTTCTTTAGTCGTACATCACGAATGTGGAATGCTTTACCAGGCTCTATTTTACCCTCCCATTTTAATATTCAGAAACTCAAAATCGGAGAGTTCAATTTAAGTGATTAGGACCATAATAGTTGCGAAAACTGTCAAAATTTAAAAATGCATGTCTTTGAAACAGGAAATTCAGAAATTAAAAAATTGTTTTGAATAATTATTTTCTTAATTTTTTTTGTTAAAAATTTATAAAAAACAAAAGAGAATGGTCACATTGCTTTAAAATTATATTACATTCAAGCAACAAAGTATGTATCTATATCCGAAAATTCACATCCAGAAAACTATCTTCATTGTGTGTCATATTATTTCATGGCGTCGCGTCTTCATCATCATACCTTAAACTTTAATAATGCCAATTTCCGCCCACCTTCAAGAAGAATAAAAGTTTTTTTTTTGTATTTTAGGTAGTTTCGTGCATTCGTTCGTTACTATAAAAAACACGTTTTACGGTCATCTCGAAGTATCTTAGCCATCAGTGATGCCTGATTAAGCGCAAGCAATATTATTATGTGCAAGCTGCAAGAGGGGCTAGGTGAAGAATCGTGCTGTAGTTTGGTTTTTGAATGTCTCTGATCTAACTGTGATTGTGCGTGGGCATTCATAGAGATAGAGTTGTTTATCGATTTAAATACTGACTTTTAAAGATAATTTGATTTCATTATTCTCTCTTCAATAAAAAAAAACGAGTTTGAAATTCTAATTGGATATCGGATTATTTTGATTTTGTAGACGAGTCAGCTTTCACTTTTCTCAATTTTCTTTTTCGACGAAAATGAATTACATATATATTGATATTGTTTGTACTGATTAAATTATTTTCATTCGAACACGAAACTTATAAATAAAAATGTGCTCTTTAAAGTTTACCTTTAACAACGATTTTTAAAAGGCTCCAATCCAAAATTGATGATACTACTTAAGAGGAATATGTAGATATAAAGACTTTGAAAATACTACCAGTAGGACGAAAATATGTCAAAAGATAATACTTTAGAAAGAAATGATAATAATTTTCCCTCAGCAAGTTTTAACATAATCTTGAAGGATTTCATGTTACTGTCAAATTTGTTTGAAAGGAAAAATGGTTCACCATAAACCCAAGCACTCAAGTGCGTGCTAGAATGTGTGAAGAAAAAATCGTATAAATGTTCATGTGTAAACACACATGTCAAATCATGAGAGATGGGCTGTCAAATTCTCAGAAATGGACTGCCATATCTTATTTTCACAGTAACTATTGTACTAGACCTATTTTTACAATATGTTTGGAATATATTCTATTCTGTTATTAATTCAATACTAAATGGAGAATTTGTTTCACATTTCCCATTATTTTGGCTGATTCTACTCCAATTTGAAACAAAAACAAAAAAGATAAAATACCTACCACTAACAAATTAGCGTTTGAGTTAGTTAAGGGATGTGTTCAAAAACATTCGGTTTGTAGACCACGATGAATCAAGTAGGATTAAAGTTGATTACGAATTGAAGCATTAAAACGACCCCCGATTTGCTCTCATTCTGAATCATTTAAAATAAATATTATTCAATAAGAAAATTAACAATTTAAAAAAAGTCAAAATCGTTTATTCAAATCAAACATTAAAAGGTTTTCAATTATCTATACTGTGACTTACAGGACTGTCAGAATCGCTGACACAAAATTTGCAACAAAATCAATTTTTCCGCAAATATGTTTTATATTTTATATTTTATATTTTATATTTTATATTTTATATTTTATATTTTATATTTTATATTTTATATTTTATATTTTATATTTTATATTTTATATTTTATATTTTATATTTTATATTTTATATTTTATATTTTATATTTTATATTTTATATTTTATATTTTATATTTTATATTTTATATTTTATATTTTATATTTTATATTTTATATTTTATATTTTATATTTTATATTTTATATTTTATATTTTATATTTTATATTTTATATTTTATATTTTATATTTTATATTTTATATTTTATATTCGCCCGAGCCATTTCGTACCATTCTTGTATCAGATAGTTCTTTTAGATTAGAAAGAAAAGCTTTCCCAAAGGACTACATTCTTAGTCTGGCTAGAGCGGGACACTTGCAGAGGCAGTGAAGTGAAGCTAGCAAAGTGAGGAAGTGGGAAAGACATAGAGAGTTTTAGAGACTCTAAGAAAATTGTTGCTCCGACACCGTATTCCATTTTAGATCTGTCGGTAACAATTTTTACGTCGAAAACTTTCGACACTTCGTCATCTTCACAATTCTTCCTGGATGCGAAGATAACTTTAAAACTTTTGCTGAATATGGTTGCTGTAGTCAGTGTTTGTCGACAAAACATCTGGTGGAATCAAATTTGCTGTGGCCGTACGGTTTGGCAGGCCAGCGTTTTGACTCTTTAAGTCTTAACGAGCTTCAAGATGCTAGAGGTTTAATATGGAGGTCAAGACGTAGAAAATATAAAACATTACTTGAGGCATCCGTTGAACAAGATCTTAAGACCTTAAGGCCCCTGTGGCAGATATCCTTAAACTGTACAAAACAAACATTGTTAACGTCACATTAGGTATTCCTCAAGGCAGTCTCTTGGGCCCACTATTATTTATTTTAGCAATACACAGTTGAAAATCAATGACTTAATTTTTTTCCAAACATGCTGCTAGGGCAAAAATAGCTCAAAACTCAAGTCAATTTAATGTGAATTCATAAACTTTATTCTGCTTATTCTGGCTTCCCTCACCAAGTTAAACGATACCTACGTATGTACGAGTATGTAAAAATATGCGTCATTTGATACCTTAGAGTGGACGTTTGCAACCCAAAATTCTCTCTCACTTTTGCAAGACGCTAAAGCTTAATTCGCCAAACACCTTTACATTAATATTTATGTAAAAGCATTCTAAGTATGATAATTATTCCACAACATTAATTCGTATATCATTGAAGCCGTTGAATGAAGGTCTATTAGGTTTGGTCTTCTCATCTTGTATTCTCATGAAGATCGATTGCAATTGACCAACTTAGAATTCCCTGACACATCCTTTATTGTTGTCCCAACTCCTAAAATGTCTATAATATCGATTCGCCTGTCCTAACGGAAATGAGTCCTATCTAACATGCCCCTTCTTAAAAGTTTTCACTTTTTTTTTTTCGCTAAGAATTGGTAGGTAATGGTAAGGCATATTATCACAACATCATCACACCAAGGAAAACCATTAAATTAATAATCTCCATCATTACTTTTCATGCGATACCCAAAACAACAATTTTGTTGGTATTTTCACTTTTTGTTTAGGTTTTGTTTTCCTCTTAAAATCCTCTCAAGAAATTTTGGGTTATTCTTTTTGGTTTCTATTTAACTTTGGCTTAAAAGTGAAATCAATATGTATATGTGTATGTGTATATATGTATGTGATATTATATTACTTTAAATTGTGTATGTTTTTCATTCAACACATAATCAGCATCTTTGTTTAACATGGGCCATAAAAGATTAAATTTCTTTTAAGACCTTTAACCCTTTTTATTATTGTTCCTAGAGGGCAAGTATTGGCTTACAAAAAGTGACGATGTATCATATAACTTAATGATAATTGGAAAAGTTAAAAATTACATTTTGATAGTAGACATTTGTATAATTGACCAAAATAGACAATTCCTTACTATTTATAAAGAAAATATAACAGAGACGAAGCAAGTACGTGCGACCCAGTTGTGGATTAATACAAATCCAAACATAGAATTAATTATCCCTTCTTTTTCCATCATCAAACAATATCTCTTACATTAATCTCTAAATAAGTGGGCGGCTATATGTAGGCGGCGCGCTGCGTATATAATTTAACTCTGACACTTAAAATCCACCCAACTTCAAGTAGCACAATAAAGCCTTCCCCAGCCAACCCAACATTAGCAAGGTCCACTATAATAATATGTAGTATATGTTTGGCCATTTGGCGTAGTTTTACTTAAAGAATCTTTCAACATCCTGCTATTTAGGTCAATAGCAAAGCAATGCCAACATAATAATGTACAATGTATTGGCTCAGAGAATATAGCTACTTAATTCCAGATTGAAATTTGAACTTCAACACATGCTGTGTCCTGCTCCTGTGTCGTGTGAGTCATGTGCTGGGCATTATAGTGAATGAGAGGGTATCGTTGTGCTGATGTGCCGAGGTCCTCCTGGGCCTGCACAACCCCGACCGCCCCGCGCCTTCCCCCTTTGAATAGTATATGTATATACTATACAATAAAGTCGATATAATATTTGTGACAAACTGCAAATTGGATATTTTCGAACTTATAAGAGGCTGCAAGCTCACTGCACCGCCCGCCATGCCAGCCGTTGTTGGAGTAAATAAATGGTCGACTTGTAGCACAATGCACTTTTTGACTTATTTCATTTAAAGTCGAACAAAAGACTAGTAGTTGTATGGGAAGTCTGAAAGAAGGGATAAATGTGGTATGAACTTAAAGTGGATTTTGTGGTTAAGTTTTTGGCAAATGGATTCGACTTGTACGAGTAGGAAGAATTGTTGAAAGAAAAAATTCCCAAGAAGAATGCTTTTTGTTGGATAGGGTATTTATTTAGTTTTGAGGAAATATATACGTGCTTGTTTGCTTTTGTGCAACAAGAGGCATAAACTACAGAGTACCAGTTGCAAGTACCTATACCCCTTTTCATCTCTCCACAACCTCAACATACAATTATATAGAGAGATAATTCTTTGCTATATTCGTATATATATATTGTATTTCTTTTGAGGTTAAAAAACTGCAGAGAAATCAATCCATTATCCAAAGGAAATCACAACAAAAAATAAATAAATGAACCTCACATAAACGTAGGTTTCTCTAAGGGCCCAAAATCAAGCACAATTTCTTGGAGGCATTATTGCACGAGAAGAGTAAGACAAAACTCGCTGGGAAATGGGGCGTATAGGGGTTATGTCAGTTCAATTAGAAAGTATGTCCCCTAGAGATGAGGCAGAAATATATTTTACTGGAGAGACTAGGTATTGCAAAAATCGATATGGAAATCCAATAGTAACTAGTAGCAAGAAATTAAAACTGGAGAAAATTGGGAATTGAAATACGAGGCGCACTGGTGTCTACGAAAACAATAAACTCTTCGAACTACTGAGGGCTATGTGACATACTTTGTTGAAATAAAAATAAATCAAATTAGATGTTAAGGCTTTTTCACACGAATTTTATGAATTTTTACGTATTATAAGTGAAAATTAATGAATTTTACATTCCACAAAATATTTCCTATTCCAGGTTTTTCGCCCTCGTCAGAAGCCGGAATAATTCTCTGTAAAAGATATAAGAATTCATTCAATTTTAATTCACGCCAGATTATTGCTAGGATACTAAAAAAGAATACAAATAATTAATGATATGCGCATTCGAATGAAATAATCGATTATAATCGATTCTTACGTTATCTCAAGATATCGCGATACTTCATCTGAAATCATTCGAATTATTTGCATTCATCATTCGAATGATGTCTCATCTCTCATACATCTCTCATGACCGAATAAAAATGGAATATTCGAATGATTTCATTTGCTTTTATACAGCTGTATGTAGTCAGTAAAAAAAATGGAGTAAATTATCGATTATTTTGATCACTCGAATAGTTACTAACATCTCGATTATTGAAACCATTCGATTATGCCCATTACTGCAATAATTGAGAATAGGATGTATGTTATTTTTATTTCATTTCACGAAAAATTTCACCCACAACCAATTAATATTTGGGAAATAAATTTTCTCACAAAAATGTTGCTTTTTGCGATCTATTAATTTTAATAATATGGCTTAAAATAAGAAAAGAGGCTGTGGAACGTATTCAATTTTCATTTCAAAGGGGTTGTACGGAACGTTTACGTTGATTTTTTCCCTTCAGGGGAGCAACAAAAATTCACTGTGGTACCTAATATTTTAAAAATCAGAGTAATAATAAAACAGTAATAGTAAAAAATAACATAAAATTTTGCAACGAATTTTTTTGACATAAATATTTTTTTGGATCTTTCCAAAGACAAATTATAAGCTTTGCACATTACCGCAACCTTATCCTCACAATCATATTCATAGATATTGAAAATACATATTTGAAAACTTGACGTGTATGAGATTGTGAAATTTAATTTTCAAAATTTCACGTGCGGGTTTTGTTGTCTACCATGTGTGAAAAAAAGTTGAAACTGGAAAAAACATTTTCATCCGAAAATATGGTTTACATACAATAGTTAAGAGGAAATTGTGGAACTTGTTTTTCACTCTTCTCTTAAAGAAAGAAATTTTAACTTAAGCCAATAAATTTTGCAAAATTATAATCAAATACCATGTCATAATAATAATAACATTTACATTGACGAAAGCTTTTATACTTTAGACGAATCCCTCACATAAATGGTTTAAGATCTACCAGTATATTTTCAAAACAATTGACAGATTTTACTTATGGCTTTATGAAGCTTTGTACTGAATTAAACAGTAGACCGCAGATATTTAAACATTTTGAATAATTTTCAACCGATTGGTATAAACTGGGCTAATGCAAAACAGAAAATTACACCTAGTATTCATCACTTTTAACATCATAATGATAAAAAATAAACAGATGTAGTATTTATTATTTGAGTTATACCAGTTTATACCATTCAGCGGATAAAATATTATAAACGCACTTATTTTAAATATATATTTTGTATAACAGATACATGTGCATCTTCAATTATTAGGTCAAATTATTCGATTGCCTCCTTTTAAATTCTCATAATGCACAATCAATTATTATATTGTCCTGAAACACCATCAATTCCAACACAAACAACGTGAATTCAACTAAGGTTTCCTTCCGTATTTTTCTTGTTTGCTTTCGTTTCATAACTCTTTCCAAATTGAAATTTATGAAAAAAAAAAAAATAAAATAAAATGCTTCTAGCAAATTTAACTTACAGATACACCAAGAAAACATAAATTCAGGATTTAATGTTTCAAAACAAAAGACTTTCAAAGGATTTAAGTAGAGACAAAAAAAATACATAGGTACAGAAAATACGACGCAATGTATTATCTTTTTTTTTTTTTACTTCCCGGTCGGCATAATTGGCCAATAACTCTTCATATGCAATTGCTAAGCGGTGCGGATAACATAAGCCTTGGAATTTTGCGGTTTATACGCAAAAATACACACCATGTATCTGACTCTTTGCACATCACATAAGGAATGAAAGAACCCAACAGAAAAAAAATGAATGAAAAGGATATCTATAAAAGAACAGCAAAAGCCAGTTTATGTATTATATGTAAATGTAGTTAATAAGGCAAACTATAGAAGAATTTTCTCTTGAATTCAATTTAATGCGGTAAGATTTAAGTTTATTAAATTTAATTAAGAATGTTAAAAGAGAAATATTTAATTGAAACAAAAAAAGAAACTCTTTTATACGTTATGTGCTCTTGAACCTTGACTGATGGTAAACAAAACAACTGACTACACCTTAGCCACCACAAGTAGGTAGTATTTAAAACACCTTCTGGAGGCACCATTTATGTAATTATTTTTATATAAATTTAGTAGCGAATTACTGATGACCCTGAGCACACTGGCGTGGAACATATTGTATAAATACATATGTATGTGTAAAGCACGCGGAAGCAGATGGTATGAGAATAATTGGAAGAAACTCATCACAATTAAATATGGGGTTATGTTACATGGTCTATACAGTATGTACAGGGATCAATTTGACATAGACGAACAAATGACACATGATTTTTTGTTAACTTATTCGCTGATTTGTATAAACTGGTCTAATAAGTCTGGGAATGATAAATTGACAATTTCGAAAGTAAACTACAATAAAATGCACTACTCGGTCGCATATTTCTAACATCTTCGTTGAAAGGAGCTAAAGCCATTTTTCTTTCTTAACATACAAAATTTGTATTAGGTACAAAATTTCTTTAAAAATTTGTATGACAAATTTAAATACTTCGCAAAATAAATTTAAAAATATAATTAAGAAAAATCGTGTACCCGTTTTTTTTTGAAATATTGAATTTTTAGAGATGCAAAAAATATGGTATCCGAAAATTTAATATGAAGTAAATATTTTTATTTGAAATTTTTTAAATTAAAAAGTTTGCATCTATGGCAGGTATTGTTAAATTTTGTTTTTACTAAAATTTAGACCATATTCTTTTTTTTATTAAAATCGTTAGAGGCGTTTTCGAAATAACTAAGTTTTTACTTGTGATACATACATGTACGGTATTCTATATGACAAGTTTTGGATTCGTAAACAACTCGTAACGAACTCGATATTTTGATCAAACTTGACATTACGATGTGGGTCTCACAATTCCGCCTGTCATTCTAACCCGATGGATGGATTTTCTTCAAACTTGGTATACATAATGTTTTTTCGGTAATATGCGCACACTCTTTTTACGCTTTCTTAAGGCTAAAAATATCAGTAGGTACCAGTAAATTTAATAGTTCTTAAAAACGGCTCCAACGATGTTTTATATTAAAAAAAAATCAGTTAATTATTAAAGTAAAATGTACCTTTTGAAATTTTTCTTTTTTTTTTGGAAAAAGTCGCTATTTCCGGTACCTGTAGTATAACAATTTGTGTGGGTTTCGATTTTCTGGAAAAACGGTTCATTTAAATTGTTTTTGGAGAAGCTCCTCAAAATTTTATCATATTATAAACCAAAAATTTTTCAATTTTTTTTAATCAACAGTTTTTTTTTTTGAAAACTTAATACTTCGAAAATGATTTACCTAATCGACTTCTTCGAAACTCCATTCGTTCTAAAGTTATAGCGTACCAAAGTTTTCATTCGCTTGCTTTAAACAGCCAGACTTAAAATAGCTCCCATTTTGACGAACAATTAAACTTTGGTACGCTATAACTTAAGAACGAATGGACATACAGTAGTCGTTGATATTTCATTTTGTAGATAATTGAACTGTCTATAAGTTGTTCTCAGAAAATTTTGAGAAAAATAAAATAAATTATTATTAACGCTACAATGTGTACCTAAAACTTTTTTCAAAAGAAAGTAATTTTGAAAAAAAACTAAATTTCCCGCCCCCTAAAAACTTTTGCTCCGCTCCAAATTAAGGGTACTTTTTATGAAATGCTTAGGACCTAAAAATGAAGCTCTCTACCAAAATTCAGCTTTGTCGGAATTTTTTCGAAATGAATGTCTTATTTTACTGAACTATTTTTCGATTTTTAAAAAAATAAATACTTTTTTTTTCAAAAATCGATTTTCCAAAAACGAGTCACTCAATTTAGCTTGAAATTAAAATTTCAGACGAATATTAATAATGACTTCAATTAGTGTTTGAATTTTTTTTCCTAAAAATGTTTTTGAAATTTTAAAACAACGATTTTTGAAATTATTTTTTCAATGTATTCATATTTTTCTAAGACATCTTTTTTCCCTCAAACTATAACAACTAAGCAATTTACAATTATTGCATTATGTATATTATACATTTATTTCTACCTAATTATATATCATTTTTACGAATTTTTAAATACATACCTCCTCTTTTAAAGTTAAGTTTTTTCTTTCATTTCAAGGGAATGACACCCTTCACATTTTAAATTTCGACTCATTATAATTTCCAAATTCATTATTATTTTTCACTCCAATAATGTAATCACTTTGATCCACATTGTATGTACATTTTTTGTTTCGGGTCCTATTTACCAATTTAGATAATTGAAAATTATGATTAAATACACTCAAATCGAGAAACAATAAAATTTGAAATGTTTACATATTCTCTTTGCAAAAAAAACATATGCTTACTAAAATGAAATATCGACCAATAATGTATACTGTGTGATTCTAACAGTAAAAAAAGTAATACATGTGTACATACATGCATTATATATATTTCTGATTTGAAAATCAAACATTAAATTTTTTTTTTGATATGAGGGTTCATTTTGGATTCTTAAAAAAAAAATCAAACTCGCGATTTAGATGAAACATTATGTACTTTGTATTAAAGTCCAAGCAGCTGAGTCAATTTTCTTCATACTTGGCATTGACAAGTGTTCCAAATATAACGTTCCGTTAAGAAAAAACGTCCGTGTTTTAAAAACTTCTATAACGATTTTGGTAAGTTTTTTGTGTATACTTTTTTTTTCTAACTTAACATTCTCGTTAACGACTTTACTTATTTCGATAAAAACCTTTCGTCAACTGCCCCTTTAAGATCGAAATATTTATTATTGCATTTCCAAAACTATTTTGTTTGGATCTACTGAAAATTCTATATCTCGTAAACTGTTGTTTCCCTACTATAAATTGGTATTTTAAAAACATTACTATCAGATGGTATTTCCGTTTTTAAGTACAAACTACTCGTATTCAAAGAAGTTTTTGAAGACATTTCTCTCTAAAACTACCGATGGCTTTGTAAAATAAATCTTCTAACCTCTAAGCCAATTGAACTACAAACGAAAATACGTGCAAGTGCAAGTCTTTCTAAAGCCCTTTGAATTTAATGTTTGCTTAAGTCAATTCACCACTCAACTTTATCAATGGTTGTTGCTTTTTCGCATTTCAAAATGTTTGCCTTTATATATGAAAAAGTTACCACCCTTATGCTTTATCCAATTTGGCAAACTAATAAAAACCCGCCTCAATCTCTCTTAACTTATTGCCAAGTTAAGTGGAGATACTCATTTAGTTTTCGTTTCGTTGCCAAAACTAGCTATTTGCAATCAAAAGTGATTTTAAAATCCACATCTGTGTGTTTACCTTTCGTTTTACTTATCTGTACTCTTTCGCTTTTTTACCACTTTGAGATGATGCAACTCCAGGGAGTCAAACTTCTGCAGGATGATGGTGCTTCTAGCTTTGCAATGTATAGTGAACTTAACGTCGAAGTGATTTAAGGATTCTCCGGCATTAGGTACATACATGGTATTTTTGTTAGAATCCTTTTGCTCATCAACTTGTTGCCATATCCCTTAGCAGGGAGAGTGTTTCACCTAATTCAATCCTTCAACCACTACCAAATGACGGGACATAAATCTTGCCAAATATAAAATTCACTCGGAAGTACCTATAGTATTAAGCATGTATTTGGCCACAGGATATAGGATTCGGTTAGTTTAAATCAAACAAGAACACGAACGTTCAGTTGTGTATTGGACCAATGTTAAAGGAATGACGTTGCTACTCGTATAAACGGATATTGCACATAGGTGATTCGTCACGATGCGATGATAAAACATTTGAATTTTAGTTTTTGGTCGAAATTATTTCGAGTTAAGGAATTCATTTTTTTTGTAAATGTAAATGTGTTTTTGTTTTGTAATGAAATATTTACGACGTACATTTATATTTATCTTAAATGCTTGGACATTGAAAATGGAAAGAAATAGAGTTGGAATAAATTCAATATTCGTGAAGTATGGCTAAAAAAAACAATCTCTTGAGCTTAATTCAACCTGACACATCAGATGTCTGTAAGGTCTTATAGAAGCTAAAATAACATACCGAAGCTTTATCGAAGTTAAAATTATAGTTAAAGAGTATATCAATGGGAAATCCTAGCACAGCGGGTATTTGCAATTAGCTATTTCACTAGAACATTTATGCAAAAATACCGGTAAAACAATGAGTCATTGGGTCCTATTGAGAACCTCCCAGGGAATTTCGTTTCCCACGGAATATTTTATTCCCTCGAAATTTTTACTGCGATCGTGAATCTCCCACAGAATCAATTTTTCTCGAACAAAAAATCGTAGGAAATGACAGCTTAATTACCTGGGAAAGCTTACTCCTGATACCAATAAAAAAAAACTTTTAGGCATCATGCACGTTCCCAAGATTCGAATTGGAGAACATTTTGCAGTAAAATGTTTATTCACGATAATCCCCATTGCTGCTATGTTCCAACTTATCGGTTGTTTTTGAAATGTCACATATCAGCTTTAAGGCTCTGCTCTGGATTCTATATTCGAGAGGTAATTATAATTTAGGGTGTCCCGGGGACCAGATATGATAGATGTAGTACAGCTTTGGACGTACCTTACATTGGTTACACCTTATAAATTGTTTCCAGATCAGAGAGGAAAAAATGAAAATTAAACATTTCGTTGCATTTTTATCATATGCCAAATTAGGTGGTTAACGAAGGAAAACAGCTTTGGGTCTTACCAGCCTTGACTCCGACACGATTTTTGATTTCCGAACAATGCTTAATTAAGTTGGAATTTAACGACTTGATCATACTCTCCTCTTGTAGTAGCGGATTTTGGAAATAAGAATGTTGCTTTGCAGTTTTAGACAAGATATCGTTAAGAAAAACGAGAAACATGTTCGGAGAGAGTACGGAGATTTGAGGTATGGCAGGAATTGATATTTGTTTAAGTTCAAACTTAAAATGGTCCAAAACATTCAGAAAAGTAATCACTAACCTGCCCTCAACGAGTATGTCATCGATACCAAAAGTATGTATAATATTCTATTCCAAAAGGATCGCATAACTTTATTTCGTAAAAAATAATATGTTTTGAGAAAATAAGCACAAATGCACCACCGGAGCGCTGGCTATGGGAAGTAGGAAGATTAAAACACAAAAACTGATATAATTAATGGTTGTTCACGTTTTTCTGTAAATCTATTACTTTATGTAAAAATGTTTAACAATCATTTAAAACAACCAAATCCTAAGTCTGCCCTGAAATAATTTAATAATTCATTTCGACTGAATTGCCATTTTTACACTTTTGATTTCACTTCTTCCATCATTCGCAAAAACTGCTTTTTCTAACCAAAACACGAAATGTGTAAAAATACACCATCGAGTGTAAAACTTAATAAATTGTGTGATATTTTAATGGGATGTTTATTATGGGACAACAAGCCACCTCATAGTTGCCTGTCTATATAAATACGAGTATGTAGGTTTACAATACTGTTAAAGAAGGAAATTAAAATTTCACACGAATCGCCGGGATTTTTCCAATTTCCTTCAATATTTGTTTTAACATTCGACGTTGGACATTGGACATGAGCTGATTGCCATATATGTTATACAATAACGTTGCATTTTCTTAACCTAGTCGTGCAAAGCAATGGAAAAAAATTCTCACTCTCACGTAGCATGATGCCTACATATAGTTACTCGTATAAGTACAATCATATACTGCAAACAAAGGGAAGGTTTTGTTTCAATAGTGGGAGAAGGACAAGAGTTGAAATTTTATTTTAACCCAAGTTAACATTTAACGATGGAGGAAAATCTCACCTACTTCGCACATAACATGTGTACAGTCTGTGTCAAAAGTAATGTAGCACTTTTCATACCAAATAAAGTGCGGCACATGGACATAAGTCCTCGGGAAATAAGTCCAAAATTCTCCTTTTTTTTAACTTATGCCCCAATTTGGTAGGACACAAGTCTAAAATCAAATTTTCCAAAACAATATTTTTTAAAATGAGACAAAAGAACCTTTAAAAAAAATACTCGACTTCACAGTTGTTTTTTTTTTCTCTTCTCGTTCAGAGATTGTACACAATGTACACAGGGTGTCGTATCTTTGAAGAATTTTCATTTTAACCCCTTGATTTGTCCAATTATAGTAGTTAGGGTGATTCGAGTTTGGGTGTATGCAAGGTGTTTTTGGATTTAAAATTTCCCCCCATTAAAGTGAGACACAATTCCAAAATTCGGTTTTGGACCTATGTCCCGAGGACTTGCTAAGCTATTCGGGATGTTGACATTTGAAATTTCGCAGCCAACCCGAGTTTTGAATAAAAAAGTAAAGATAGAAATTCCAATAAAGTCCATTTTTGTGGGTCATAATGCCACAATGAATTGAGTAGACATCGACAGGAATTTCATATAACCTTGTGACCGACCATCAGACTGGATTAAGAGATTACAATTTATGGGCATGTAACCATTAAATTTGGGCAAAAGTCCAAATGTGGACTTATGACTTTATGCAAACAAAATGATACTGAACATCCCACCATTATCAACAGAATGATAATCTAAAGTCCTCCTAGACATTATTTTAGAATGAAAAAAAAAGAGAGCCAGAGTGTATTTAAAAGTTTTTAAACAACACTGTGTAAATCTAATTATCACATAATAAGGAGGTTTTATCAATGAAACCCTGGGAAAGATAAATATATAAAAAAAAAAATTGCATTGCTGTCATATAATCGTTTATGATGAGGCTTCCCTTTGAATCATAATTGAGGATTGCCCCAAACACCATTATCACAAAATGTTCATGTTTACTCCCAGCAGATACACCATATCCTCCCTTTTCTATGCCTTGAGATTTTTTGCGTCCCTTATCATCGGCTTGTCTGACATTGGTATTCTGGAAAAGGTCAATTGTGAGTGCGAATGTGATATCTCTACAACAATCAGAAATTAATGTATTTGGTTCTGGGTATTTTTTCATGGAACGACACGTACACACATTCATACATATGTATATAAGTAAGTAGCTATACAATTCATATACATATATTATCTACAAGTAAGAAGGAGATTTTGGGAAAAGTCATTAGATTTAGTTATTTATGAGATGTTAGTATCACATCCTTAACATTTTGACGCACAACCATTCGTCGCAAAATTCAATGTTGTTGAGAAATGGAAAAGTTTTGTTAAGGCTTCACAGAAGAAGGTTAACACACAATTGAATAATTAGGATAATTTCGGACACAGGAAATAATTGGAATCATTAAATATTCATGTACTTAATTATCTACAATATTTCTAATTTAGGTAATAGAAAGAAGTTGGTAGGTTTCCTTTTTAAAACTGAGAATGACGGGACTTTTGTCTAAGATGTGAATTTCGTATGTGAATATTTGGAAAAATCCTTACAAAAATTTGCACAGCGAATTCAAAAATTGAAAATTTTGGGTTTTCTTTTTCATTCTGCTTTACTAAGCATTTTGATGAGTGGAATTGATCATTGCAGGGAATTATTTGAAGAAGTTTCCAATCTTTTTTCGCAAAAGAATTGATAAATTTTTTTTGTTGAGCCACCTGGTTCAGGAATTCATCTAAACAGTGATTTTTTAAGAGCTTGGTTTTTGAAAATTCAAAAAAACACAGAAACTTGTAAAAAGTGAATGAAATTTTTATTTGGATCGATAAATCAATTTCTGCCATTTACTTTTTAAAAATAATTTCACTTAAATGTTGCCCGCGGCTACGCTTGAGGTGGTCCATTCTGAAGGTCCAATTTTGGCAAACTTTTTCACACATTTCGGCCGGAATCTCACCAATGACGCGTTCAATGTTGGCTTCCAAGGCAGCAATTGTGTTTGGCTTGTCCCCATAGACAATAGACTTAACATAGCCCCACAAAAAATAGTCTAACGGGGTCAAATCACATGATCTTGGTGGCCAATTGACTGCGCCAAAACGTGAGATCAACTGCTCACCAAATTCGCCTCTCAATTGATGCATGGTTTCGCGTGCAGTGTGGCATGTGGCACCGTCCTGTTGGAACCACATGTCGACCGAGTTCAATTCTTGCATTTTCGGCAAAAAAAAAATCTGTTATCATCGAACGGTACCTTTCTCCATTGACCGTAACCCTGCGGCCTTCATCGTCCTTGAAGAAGTACGGCCCAATGATGCCGCCTGCCCATAAACCGCACCAAACAGTGCATTTTTCGGGATGCATTGGTAGCTGCTGAATTGCCTCTGGCTGCTCTTCACTCTTCACGTATCCATTTAGCCAAAAATGAGCGGAAAAAAAACGGACGTAGCTTGCGAAACACATTTTTCACAGAGCACGAATTTTGATAATAAATTTCAATAATTTGCAAACGTTGTTCAGGCGTAAGTCTATTCATGATGAAATGGCAAACAATACTGAATCGAAATGTCAAATGTTCGTGGAATTTGTCATGTGTGATCTGTCAAAAATATAAACGTCAAAAACCAAGTAGCGAAAAAATCACCCGTTATATTGGATTGAATATCAAATCTTCGAATAACACTTCAGTGTGGCTAAGCAAATGCGTTAAAAACTCATCTCACGAAGTAAATAAGTTCTTTATATGAAGCCGAAAGCTGGGCAATAAGAAGGAAAGGAGAGCTATGATACTAAGCTCCTTCCAAAGAAATAATGTACAATGGATATTTGGTCTAGTATGCGAGGAGACCATATACAACATCTAGCTCTGTAAGAGTTGTACAAAGATGTGGTTGCAGACCAAAAATGCAAAACTTGTCAACTGCATTAGTATTTGCACATTGGCCCAATGCTCGCAGCTGAAGAAATCTTCAATTCCAAGCTCACACGTTGAAAACGACAAGGAAGATCGAGACTCTGCTTAAAATATTTTTCGCGGATTGCAGATCAATTTGTCTGAGTGATTAGAAGCAGTGTGGCCAGGATGGAAGAAGTTAAAGAACTGTCTTTTCTCATGCGTGGACTTTCACGGTTGGGGATTCGGAAACGGGTTAATTAAGTTTAATCTTTCCACATTCTGGGCGTACCTATCCCATTTAGATGCGAACCTCTTGATTTTCATAAAGGTCTTTGTGACTTTACCGACGGATAACGTACATATTTTTCCGATAGGTATTTACTATCTAATATGAATATGATTCTTAGATAATTTACCTCTCTCTTGGCTTAGATTAGTTTGCCACTTAACCGAATGGGGCAAGGGCATAAATCTACAGTCCATAATTTATTTTTCATAGGGTGGGGCCAGGGTTACCTCTGCAAAATTTTCAAAGGAGTTTAAAAGAAAGTTCTGGCTAAAAAAAATGAGTCCATTAAAAACTATAAGAAAAATATTCTTATAGTTCAACAAATATATTCTTATATATTTTTTAAACATACCAACACAATATTTTTTTCAAAATAAATAAACCTTACAACTCAAAATAATCCAGTTCTTTTCATAATGCTAAAACAAATTAACAAAATAAGTTGATAAATAAAAATCTGAAAATAATAATTGTTTGGAATATTTTGCCTATAGTTCTGAACTAAAATTGGGTCAGGAACCTAATCTTCCAGCTGCTGATCTTCTAAAACGTTTAGGGCAGAAAACATGGATTGACAAGTTTCTACTTTAAGTCGGTTCGTAAGTTCGTTTTTTTTGTCAACGTTAATTTCGAAAACATTCTTTTATCACAAGCGCTGCTATGTTAAAATGTTTGTAACAAAATCATACAAGTTTTAAAACAAGTACCCTTCTAAATGGTTATTTTAATCAAAAAGTTTGAATGTCTTTAATCTAACATAATATTTTAAGACTATCGTCTTGAAACTTCATTAACAATAGTTTGTATTCTTCTATAATTTTTTTCTGGGTTTAGAGTAAGCAAAGATTTGAATAAGTTCATAAAGGGCTGAGTACAGAGAAGAATGCGAGCAAATGCATTAGAAAAGTTTTCAACGAAGATTTAGTATTAACAAAATTATTTAAATTGTTTAAAAGAGCCCGGAATTTTTAAGAGGGGTCTATTTACGACTATTTTACAAAAGTGGCGTCCGGGAGTACTGACTTTAAAAAGGAGCCAAACGGACTGAGTGGAGCATAAGCCATGATATCATAAAAGGTGAAGGCAACAAGGGCTATTGCCAGCAGGACGTGGAGGTTTTTTTCCAATATTCAATAGTTTTCTTGGACTAGAGTACCTTGCATGGACCACTTTGCGGGCTCCAAAGAAATTAACCCAGTTTTTGGGTCCTTTGTTCCGTTCGACGGTTTTTAAATAGGATCGCAAATATTATTCCTATAAGAGGATAAATGCGATTACCTGCGATTTCAGAACTTCAAAAAATCCCACAAGCAAAAGTCTAACGGGGCGAAATCGCACGATATCGGTGGCCAGATCACATCACCACATGGGATAACCATGAATCGCTCGTGTAAAATTTCCACTGTGGCGTGAGCTGTGTGGCACATAGCACCGTCCTATTGAAAGCACATGCCGATAGTGTCCATATCATCCAATTCAAAGCAAAAAGAAGTTGGCAATCATCGACTTATAGCGCCGTTGATGGTGATGACCTGGCCAATGACTTAGCCAGATTAAAATCCAGGTGTATTTTTTACGCTATTGGATCTCGTGTGGATTGGTCCTATCGTTGAAAATGTTTTTTCGATTGAATTTAGAGTCAGCTTCCAACTCTTGCGGAACCCATTTATCGAACACAAGTCGTTGACTATAATAGTTTACCTTCAGCTCCTGATGGGTTAGTTGAATTTTTAACGGTTGTAGGCCCGCCCAAGTATCGATGAAAAATTCGGCAGTTGTGTGATGAGCGACGTGAAATGCACTGCTTCGATCTCAGCTGCTTATTTTCACGGATAGCGGTATGTATTTCGGCAGATTTTACGTTTCGTCGACTTATGGGTGTTGCTTGATCGTTTACTGAACGAGTGGACTCAAATTTATTAACCACAATTCGAATATTTTTTATCGGTAAGACGATTATGGCGACCGTTAAATGGGAGGGGCGACCGAATAGAACACACAATAAATAACAGCCAATTTAAAACATGAATTTTCAACAATATTTCCGTTACCAACTGTAAGGGTTATGACTCATGTTCAATAAGACCCATCTCATAAAAAAATGTTTCCTTGGATTTATTTAAAACAAAATGCCTCTTCTTTCTGATTTAATTTTTTTCTTCATTCTTGCAAAGTCCCTACCTTAATTTTAATTTTTTTTTTTAAACACCATAGGTACCTATGTATACCTCTTACCTATCCTTAAACGTATGTCTTTTTATTATTACATACATTAAAGCTTAAAAAATTCTCCAACCTGTTAACTCGTTTACAATATCCAACTTCCAACCAAGCCATACATATGTATGATTATACCTATAGATACATAATAAAAAAAAATTTATGAAACCATACCACAAAAAAAGTCAACGAAATAAATCCAGTTTTTCATCGAATCCAACCAAACAAACTGTGAAAAATAAAAAAAAAATAAACAAAAAAAAATGACAAAACCACAAAAGTTAAATAAAAATAAAAAAATAATAAAAAAAATTAAACTGAAACCAAGAGACAAGAGAAAATCCACGTTAAAAATAACCAAAAGACTAACCCAGGAATTCTGATTCCATTCACTTCTATATGGCCATCAATAATAAAAATATCTTCGAAGTTATGGGCAACACAAAAGTATCAGAAATAACAATAACAACAACAAAAACTCAACGGTGTACTAAAACATGCAAAAACAAATTTTTTTGTTCCCGTTTCTCATCACTGATCACTGGATTGAATGTTTCTGAGAAGGAAATTGGCGTTTTTTTTTTTAAATATTCCGCGTTTCATCTGGTTACAACGTTTAGCTACCTACACAACTTCATTCCTTCTGCGAGAACTTTGTAATCAGCCCATTTAACCACACGACACATTCGTTGCAGTCAGTCCACAAGAGGATACAAATTCGTACAAAATAAAAAAAATAAAAAATATCCTCTCAAGTCGAATAGGACGATCAACTTGTAAAAAAAAAAAACGGAAACCTGCCCACATGATTCCTTAACCGGACTGCCTCTTCTACCTACACACTACCTGACCGACGACGACCACCATACCAATTCAACTCCCGACTTTATGGTCGCAGAATTGACTTTCATCAGTTCTTTTTTTTTTGTTGAAACTGAAAGAATTTACCTGCTAATTTGATTCTACTTAATTCAGTTTGAGTAGCAAAAACGAATCCAAGAAAAATATCCCACAAAAGCTAACGAACAAAATATTCAAAAAGAAAAAAGATGAAGCACACGATTTATCATTTTTAAAGCAAGATAGAGAGATATCCACCCGCACGGCACCATACCGCACATAAAAAAAAAATTAGGCAATCGAACTTACCTGTTCTCTTTCCTTATCCTCGCGACTTCCTTCCCTTTGTTAAATGACGATGGTTCCTTCAGTCGAAAGAAAAAATTACACAGTTACTTTACACAGTTAATCCTTTTTAGATCCTTGTCCTATTCAGCTAGCTCAAAAATATACACACAGCTATTTTGAATATTACAAAACTGTTACAACCCTCCTTTATTTTAAAGCAGTTTTTTTTTTACGGATTAATTACGCATTCTATAGGTACGTAATCCACATTTAATCCGAACACAACGATAGAAAGATACAATCAAAACTAAAGCAAACAACGGCAACTATGTACCTATTTGTTATTTGTTTTTTATTATTTACATTGACAGCTAGGCACAGGTATATATAATTTTAATTTCACCTCGAAATTAAAGTGTCACTTTGAGTAATTACTTTTTTTTCCACCAGATGATGCAGCGACAGTGAAATAAAAAAAAATATATTTAAACTTCGCACTGCATGTGGAATTGCCGTTAACAATGTATGAGGAAGGATGATGAATTATTTATTTATTTAAAAAAAAAAAACAAAAAATTATATTTCAAATGTAAAATCCAAAATAACAATCCTCATTCACCACATAAGTACCACACACTAAACACACCAACGCAGGTAATAGCTTTTATGCACACTCGAATCTCCTTAAATCCCGCGAAGTAGATATCAAATTATTCGACTTTCGACAAAGAAAACACAAAAAATAAAAATAAAAAAACTACGTAAACGAAAACCAAAATGATGCGAATATATGAAATTCCTATAAACGAGACGAGACGACTTCAACCAACGACACCGAAGAGAGAATCTGCAGTGAATCTGAATCGTTTGGTTGTTGTTCGTTGGATATTTTTCACTACACTACAAAAGTACGAAATGAACCACGATACAAACGACGACGACGACGACAAATAAAACGTAAAAATGTGGAGCCTTTTCGTTTGGTTTGGAACGAACGACGACGATGATGATGAGACGAATAATAACCCCACCCGTATACCGGTTATTAACAGACTGACAGCTACAACCAGAGCCAGTTGTAGTAAGACTGTAGGACTGCGACTGGTGCTGGTTTTGGTTTAACATTTACCAACCATGCCAAAGCGACACGAACGACACACGAAACGCAAACGACCCACTGGAATAAAGTCAAAGTGAGGTAAGTTTTTTTTATTATTTTTTTATATACCTATTTCTTCACGAAGAAACCAACTTCGACTTTGGGCGCCGTGGGCGATTCTAAAGACAACACGACGAAGACGACGATGACGATGTCGATGATGATGGCAATGGTGGATGGTGACGGTGAGTGGTGAAGTAGTGACGACGACAACGAATATATTCTGTCCTCACCACCGTCTCCCACTAGCCTTAAAACACAGTAGTTTACACATACAGACCAATAACAATTTTCATCTGCGTGTTCAAATTGTTGTTGGTTTTTCAGTGTATTATTTGCACACTTATGCATGTGCTGGCTATATGAAAATGTGTGGACACTGTTGCCGGTACGGTGTTGGAGCATCATGGTGGCGCAGTGTTAAATGCGTATTCATGTACGGCCCATGGGTAGAAATGGTGGAGAGGTGTAGCCAATAATACATTTCAGTTGCTAGTGTGACCAAACGCCAAATAAAATTTGAACAAAAATAATAGAAAATTAATTTTTGTGATAAATAATTGATCTCATATTTTTAAAAAAGGACGTTACTCAAGACATGATGACAGTATGAAAGTGCGTTGGGTTTCTTTAAGTTTAAGTGTGACCGTTTGTCACTTTCGCGTTAACAATAATTCTACCACGGCACTGTTACAATATGACAGTAATATATTGTGACAGTGTAACAGAGTGGAAGCTAACAATTTTTTCTTTGTTACACCACTGGAAATATTCAGTTTTTAGTGCGACAGTGTATGATTTTTAAAGTGTGGCACTATTAAAGTGTGCATTCTGTCTTAAAAGCGACAATGTGAAATTGGGAAGAATTACCAGTTACTTACTATTACCAATACTACTACTTTATTTTGTAACTCAATCGATTGTTTGATTCTATAAAATACATGCTTAACCTCTAATTCATAAAACCAATGCCCTTTTGTAACGGTCTCAGTTGGGTGGAATAATAATTTTCGAACCAAATTTCACGATAAAATTACTAAGACTTCTAAATAAAAAAAATGATATTTATAGTTTGCAATATGACAATTAGCTTGACATTGACAGATAAAACTAACTAAATTTTGTAATGGATTCGAAAAACTCTAAGGTTTGAACAAAAAACGTAAAATAAAGAAAAACTTCAAATTAGATTTTAATGACTTCCTTAGTTCACTCAAAATACCGCTTTTTATTTGATTTATTCTTTAATAAAAAAACTATCAAATTATTATACTTTTAAATAAGTTATGCTCAATTTGCAGATTCCATAATTATACACCAACATGTTTTTAGTGTATTTTGTTCACAGTCAAAATGTTACAAAATACTGGGATTTTAAAAATTGTCAGCTGTCAAAAATAAGGGTTTTAAGTACTTACTCGAAAGTGGAAATTTTTTTAATGTCAAAAATACCAAAGTTCCTCAAAAATAATTTAATGTGGATTAAAATCTAGGTTTGGCTTCGTAATTAGAAGTCGATTATGGGATTCGCGTTTCTAAATTCGGGAAGACAAGTTAACAATGATGTTACAATGTCTTGCATTATTTTATCACTATTTTTGTAAACTATGTTCATGTATCATATGACCGATAAAACTTCTCAATCGTAACACTCACGCTTCTGGAAATGCTCATCATTATACTTTCAAACACAGAGGTTCTTTCTTAAGCCGTACTACATGAATGTGGGATGACTTGTCTGGTTCTATTACCCCCTCCCATTTTAATATTCAGAACTTCAAAAGCATGTTCATCCGTATTTACTTTAAAATCTTTTCCTAATTACCTAACGCACGCTAGGGTTGTCAAAACCTCTAAAAAAACAGCTTTTCTGTTTAATAGTTGTCCAAAAATGGAAATCAACCACAACTCACATAGTATTTAACTTTTCGAAGAAGGTTTCCAAAATGTAATGCTTTTGCTAAATGTATACAATCACTTGAAAAAAAAAACAGATTCTGGTCAAACTAACAGTATCAAGACCAGCAGCATAGCTAGTCAAGTCAAAAAGGGGAGCCCAACCGAATCCAACAACCATTTACAAAACAAGAGAGGGGACACGCGCGTTTGTTATAGTATTTGTGCTTGTGTTTCGGTAGTGGTGGTGTGATATAGAAAATCCATTTATAAAACTGGCACCGGGTTCGTTTCTATCATAATATCTGATATGATGATGCTGAATACACAGGGGTGTAATTGAGGCAAACACTGAATACACTGCATAAGGTCAGGGCGAGGGATTTCATTTGGGTATATACTCTAATGTAAACAAAACCCACAAAATAATAAAAAAAAAAATTGGAAACAAAATATATCGAAGGATAAAAGGTACGAATTTGGGTAGGTTTTTTGTAAAGGGTAATTTTGTTGGCAGGAAAAGAGGTTTGTGTTTGTTTTAGTTTAGCTTCGATGGGTTATGGGTAGTCAACAAACATATATTCGTATAGTTACAAGGCATTGGTGTTGTGAATATGTGAAGAGAAAATTTCTTATAAAAATTTCAAAGATAAAAGGATAACAATCCAATTATAATTTTTTGTTTGTTCGATCCTTGGATGGATTAGCATTTGTGAAGTGTAGAAAAGTACCTAACTATATGTACATATTAAAAAGTGAGCAACCGAAGGGATAATATATTTAGCAGCGCTCAAACACATAATATGATGACCTTATAAGGACTTTATGAATAACAAAAATATTCAAATTATAATACTTGTGATGTATCCCCAATAGGTTGCTTGCCTTTTTGTGTAGACAGATTTTGCTTAAATTGTGTACTGAGGATAGACAAAATTTGTTATTTTCCAGTGTTCTTTTTATACAAAATGAGCAATTAGTTAATCGACTTGAGAATTTTGATAGAAAGGTAGGAGGAGTATCATTTTATCATGTGGACATTTTTTTTTTTTTTTTGGGAAAATAGCTGCTTTGCCATCCATCTTCACTATTATAGGGCCCTCAACTTGGACTTAGACCATTTACAACATTCTAAAGCTGTTCGCTTAAACTAAGTCAGTAAATAAATAAACGGTAAATTTTTGTTACTGGGCAAAAACTTACCCAATGTAACTCCATGAGACACTCTTGAATTTATCTAAAGTTGCAGTTTAGTGTACATTAGGCAAGTGTGGGATTATTGGGCACTATTTTGTGAGAGAATGCGCATAAGCTATGCTGTTCTTCAGCAGCTGGAATCCGCTATATCACATTGATATAGAAAACTTCAACAACTAAATTAATTAGTGCATGAACTGTATCGCCAACTCCAAGTGACAATTTTAAAAAAACTGCTAAAGCCCATCAACTCGTTAGCATTATTTTAGGTCGCACAATAAGCTTGCTGCTTCATTCCATAGTTTCAAAAAGGCCAGAGTATCCGTATCGACTCAGATAAAACTAAGTGAAACAACTGAACTAATAGACAGAATGCTATTGTTCTTCTACTGCATTTCACATTTCCTCTAACTGAGTTGAAAAATATCACGCAAACAGGCCTTGTTTAAAAGAGTAGAGACATTTGTTTTTCAATTATCATACAAACACATAAAATGTTTAATTTGTTTGTACTTTGAAGCTGTGAAGCAACGCTAGCACTGGTTTGCTAGTATTTTTTTAGGAACGATTTTTATATTTTTTTTATTGTACATACAATGAATTTCTTATCAAGAAGATTTATATTTAAAAATAATATATTCCACATTATGTGTCTCCAAATATTTTATTTTTTGGAGACTTCTCATATCTTCAAATAGATCTTGAAACAAAAATGGACAATTTATTTTTCTATTTCCAATTTACGTATCAGATTTTTTCTTAGAACTGCAAATTTAAAAATGTAACTTGAAAGCTTCTGAAGGCCCTCTGACCTGAAGTCCACCCCCATCTTAAACAACTTACTAAACAGGCACCCCAGTGTCACTTATGAAGGTATATGTGATGTGTGGATTGCAAAATTGTTCCTAAGAAAATACAAGTAATTTATATATATATAGTTGAAGAGATTAACGCGTTTCATCAAGCTTCCAGTAACTTCTTTACTGACAATCAACGCAACAGTTGTTCACAGTTAGCGCCTAAATGTCGTCCGCCTGTCAATACCCCCCTGGCCGAATATATCACTTTGGTCGTTTGAAAGAATTAAACAAATAAACATATACGACACTTTTTTCCGATTGTGTCAGTTCAGCATAACACCAAGAAAAATAATGTATACCTAAATAAAACATTTGACAAACAACCTAAACCGAACCACACGCCATTAGCACCCTCTCTTCGGTCTTTTTAAATCCAACAAACTTAAATCTAATGCAATCACATTTATTCTCCAAAAAAAAAAAAAGATAAAATACATAACTATTTGTAGTTTTTATTTAAGTTTGGCCAGCACTAAACCAGCACTGCTTGATGGTTTTGGTTTAGTGTGTGTTATGTTGTCGTTTTTGGGCTATAAAAGCTGTATAAACTCATTGAGTAAACTGAAGTTGGTTGGAAGTTTTTTTTTATTTTTTTTTTGTTTTATTTTTGTTTAATGTTTTATTTTCGTTCATCCAAAATTTTGTATTTCATTCATTTCGTGTGACGGTGAAGTTGGGAAATTAGATAAAAAGCTAATAGTACAGTGAGGTACTTGAAGTGCATTATGTTGTGGGGTTTTAAATTTGAAGAGGTTTTTATTTTATTGACACATGGAGATGAAGGTACATTAAATTTTTCAATATGTGAACCTTTGTTAATGAGAAGGTCGAAAATTAGAAAAAAAAATGGTTTATTAAAAAAAGGATAGTTATTTTATCTTTAAAACGTCACACTAAATCCAACTCAATTTGATATTTGCATACGCCAAAAAGCTTATTAAAAAGATATATAACATCCAATTTCTCAACATTGGTTAAATTGAAAATAAAGTTACGGAAGTAATGCACTCCATTTTGTTTAAAATGGTTGGGGAATTTGACAAGGGACTTTTTTTTAAAGGTTCGTGAATTTAGAAGGTACTGTTTAACCTTTAAAAACATCACTTACCAAAATCACCAACCATTTTAAAAAATATAGGAAGTAAATGCTAAAACCATTAACGTAAAACCGAAACCGTTAGGGTACTGGTGGAATACGTCAATGGCAAAAATGTAGAGAGAAAGGGATGGGACACTTTAGAGAGAGATAGCTTGGTAAAAAGCCCTATTAGACTGCAATTACAGCCTACAATAAATTTGATCCTGGGATTTTTAAGCACGTGCTGAGATTTAAAAAAAATTCAGTTATCCTTTCCTCTTTTTTGTGCTTTTTCTTATTGTTCAACGAACTACCCTACGTTTAATTGGAGTAACGAAGGCGGAGATATTATTTCTCTCACTTGGAAAAATTTAACCTTTATGAAAAATCGGCATTCGTGTAAAAGCATTCTTGTAACCGAAAGGGAAACAAATTAAAATCAACGTTTAAAAATCGCAGGCGTGTAAGAGCAGACTTACACGATTCCTTTTTTTTGGTTGTTTCATCTTTCGTATTTTTCACAGATTTTTCACATAGAAGGAAGTAAGGAAACCACAAATGAAAATTTCAAAACTTTTACTGGCTGAACTTTGACGTTTCTAAATTGCCAACTGCATGCCTCTCGTTCTTTGAAAAAATGGATATAAACAAAAATTAACTATTGATTTTTTTTTTGAAGTAAAACTTTTATGGGTGTTTTGAGAGCATAATTTAAAGGTTGAATTTTCATTGAATCGTCTGTCCATTGATTTTCGAAAAGTATAATTTAACAGTTTGAATATGCCTGAGAGTGGCTCTCGTTTTTGAACTTCAAAAAACACTTATGTGTTATGAGTCTCATCAACTTAAGGGCAATTTATAAATGGTTGGCGAATACTGCCCTTACTACTGTTCTATTTAAGTATATATAATAAGGTGTTAACATATAACAGCCTTAAGCCCAGGTTACTAAACAGTTTTTTTTTTATACAGTTGATTAAAGTGTATCTACCTTTTATTACTCTTCACCAATCAAATTTTAAGAAAATAGCATAGGAGAAACTGGTGACCCCTGTGGACCCTTGTGGGAAGTACTAAGTGTAAAACTTAAAGTGTGAAGTGTTAAATGGTGCACTTCACAAAATCATTTCGCACTTCACACTAAAATTCACATTAAATTTCAAACTTTAAGAAGCATGTGAGACAATCTTTAATGAATATACATACACTGCCTGCCAATAAAATAGGTTTAGCTTTGTAAACAGCACATAAGAGCTTTTTTGAAATATTAATAGGAAAAAGGCAAAAAACCATAGCCATAGGCAAACCATAACCATATATTTTTTCAGTTTGTTGCAGTTCCCCTCAATTAAAACAGAACGTTATTTAGGCCATATCTACCGTTTTTACATAATTTTGGCCCTTTCTTATAAGTATGCAGCAAAAGTTAGCGAGCTTTTTGTAAAGCTTTTTAGGAGAAGAAAAGCTCTTTTTTAGTGCTTATTAGCAGTGTCAATGCGAGTTCCATATACATATGTTTTTAATTAACAGATCAACAAGATTTTGCGAATTAAATATTCTTTTGCTTAAGCTTTTATACCGGTGGGAAATCTGAAGTTTTTTGTCGCTCAAAATAGGTGCGGTATGAGCTCTTTTATAATATTCTGAATATGATGAAATGACTATTACTATTTAAGCCAAGTTTTAAATAAGATCTTATCCACCCCTGGATATATTTAAAAATAACTTTTCAGTTAATCCATAGTGAGTGAAGATTTAAATTAATTGATAAAATATATTTCTAAAGTTTACACTCGAGTTTAACCTCGAAACTTGTATAATTTCCCAATGAAAAACTAGGTCTGCCGTCACATGAAATAATCACAATCTCTTCCGCTTCGGTAAGTGTCAAATGAAATGACATTTCTCTGATTCCAACTTCTGTTGTTTTATATTTACGGCGAGGTACACACAAAAAAGAAGTTGAATCCAAAATTCGCTTCATGGATCCTTCTTAATCGAAAATGTAAAACCACATCAGTGCATCAATGAATCTTCGTATCACATTCGTTTAAAAAAGTGAAAGTTTTCACAGTTTCACAATGCATCATCACTCACAGCAAAATCATCCTTCAACCTGATTTCGAATACAATTCTTTAGAATGACAGATGCTCTGGTGTAGATGTATGATGGTGATGTTGGGTTGCGGTTGGGCTTGGTATACGACCGCTGTGCGACGGATGTGTCATATGCATTTATGCAGAAGAGAGAACTTCCCAGAGTTTTTGTCTCACAATAATTATTGATGACAATAGAAGAGGGATTCAGGTGCGGATCAAGTCGATGACTTATGTAGGGTGGAAGAGGCTGGATTTTTAATAGATTTTTTTCCATTGTGAGTGAAAAATTTAACTAAACGTATTCCTATAGTTACACATGTGCTCGTTGTGTCCGTTATAATGTAATGATTATGATACACTACATTACGTCCCCTACCACATCCATTTATAGTTATTTTTTAACATACACAAAGACAATAACCTAATGTGATACTCTTCAATACCACCTCCTAACCTCACAAACCACTGATGAATTAGAGTGGAGAAAAGTGATAGGGGTTTTTCTAAAATGTTATAGTTCACACTCACTGCGAACCAAAATTTATATATGGGAAGGTCAACAAATAATAGCTAATCGAGTACAGGACAACCGGGACCTAACAATGTATTTATAGTTGTAAGTTAACAAGTTGTATATAATTGTCCAATAAAATCGTTAAATCGATAGCTATAGTAGAAATTACCAATATAGTGTACGGGTTAGTTCTTCTACCTTTGAAGGCCAAGGTAACACATCTGGACAGTGGCTTGCAGGTCTAAGTATAGTTATATAGTGACGACTGCTATCTCAGGTTGTAAAATATAGTGAAATTTAAATATACGTCAATATTTTAAGTTATATAAATCTTATTGTAAGATTATTAAAAAATATATTAACCTTGTAATAATAAGAATTGTGAATAAAAAATACACTAAAGTTTTGTGGCTTAATTAGCAAACCCTGGATCTACCTCAGCGTACGACAAAAAGCATTTCAAAAAAAAAAAATTTGTTGGAAAGCTTCGTGCTTACACAAAACTTTTAATTTGACAGGAAACAAACACTACGATAAACAATTGTGAAAAGTTGTACTTTAAAAATTACGAAACGTTGGGTTTCCTTTTTCCAAACATGTTTGACCCCTCCTCCAGTTCCGTGCTTGGCTGGTTGTACGACCAAAGAGATTGATGAATTTTGGTGAATTTTAACATACCGATTAGCATATGCGATTCATCATCTTCTTCTCAATATGTGTTTTTTCTCCATCAGAATGCACTGAATTAGAATTCCCGATTACAGTTTTTAATCAGAATTTCATAATACCTATCTATCTATCTTGCCTAGCACTAGGTCCGTTATATAATGCTCATCAAGATGGAAAAAATCATGATACACCGGAATTCAAATACACATAGGTACATCATTTCAAGTTTTTTGTAGTAAGCATGGACATTTAATGCATATGCTTACCTGCTTACAGCTTGGATGTACTTATATGTCAACAAGTAACTGTGTGAGCGAGGCGAAGTGACAAATATGGACGAATATTTTTTCTTTTCTTTTCAAATTCCCCTTATAGATGCACTTAGAATAAAAACTAGATACATTTTTACCGCCTACGACGACACACGGCGTGCTACAGTGAATATCTTATCGCAGATCGTATACAAAGCTAGAACAAAAAAAATTATTTTATATTCCTGAATCATCAACAGAATTTATTAGCATGTTTAATTTTGTATGTAAACATTATTTTCGAAGATGAAGCTCGCCGCTCTCTAATAAATTCAAGAAAAAAAAAAATAATAAAAATTATAATATTTTGCGTTTGTGCATATTTTCGTATGTTTGCTTGTATTTCATAGGAATAAATTTAGCGCCGACAATAGGGTAGTTGAAAATTGCTCAGGGGCCCATTGTGCAGGGGCAGGCATTTTAGTTCATCGAATGTAGGTTAACCATTTAAATAGATCAAATAGTGATCAAACTACAAACATCATTGGATACATTTTGCTACGATTTTATATAATTCACAGTTTATATATTTTTTTGATAAAATGATTGAGATAGCAGGGTGCGTACTAAGTCACATTCCAAGATAGCAAACGTCACCTTACAAAAATCTGGGATAGCAAATATCACTAAACCACAATCTGAGATAACATACGTCACTAAATGACAGTCTGAGATAACAGATGTCACTAAACGACAGTCTGAGATAGCAGACGTCACCAAACCACAGTCTGAGATAGCAGACGTCACCAAACCACAGTCTGAGATAGCAGATGTGACTAACTAACTACTTAAAACCTGGGCTTCCACTGTCCTTTCTGGAACCTAAGTCTTTCAAATATTCCCGATTGGTACTTTTACTACAATGGTAGATCTCGCTTTTCTGCTGTCCTTCATCATATCAATGTTTCCATAAGAGCTGAGTGTGAACTCTAAGTTCACAGAATACTTAGTAATACTATTCCACTCCGAACACTACTATCTGATCAGCAAAGGTAGTGAAGTTGGCTGGTAAATGTACTTCATTACAATCTAATGATTGAATTTTTTTAATATTACATAGTAAATATAATATTTAGTGGTGGCTTAGGCGTATAGATACATGTCACTAGGCTCTAGTTGTTGCGCGAGGATTTATAGAGCTTCCAAGTTTGGATGCGGTCTTCTAGATTCCGGAGAGCTATAGCAAAAATATTGATCCAGAAGTGTCAGATTTACTTCTTCGAACAGCTTCTTTTTTGGTATAAATTTCTTCGTGATTGCGGTATAATGCAGTGCAAAAACTCAGCATCTTCCTTTCAAAAACCTTCATCTTCTTAATTGTTCTGGGTGAGCTGGTGAAACAGATGGGGAAGTCGTAGGCTAGAACTGGTCGGATGAGTTGCTTATACACAAGAAGGTTGATTTTCATACTTAGTCCATTTTGCTTACTAAGTAGCAGATCAACTAATTGGAGGAAAAAGTTGGATATCTTCAACATCAAGTCTGCGTATTTCTTAAATTGTAGCTTATTTGTGAAGTTAATTGCGAGGTACCTCCACCTCTGTGCTGTCGGGCAGATTAATTTCTCAACCATTCTTCCTAACATATTAAGTGGCGTTCGGAAGCAGATGAGTTCGGTCGTGTCACTATTGATCTTCAGTCCCCATTTGTGAACTACTGCGAATAGGTTCCTAATGTGCTCCTGCACTCTCCTAGCAGAAATTCGTAGTGAAGAAGAAGATGTGTAATTGATGGATTCATCTGCGTAAAGCGTTGTCTTTGTTCGCAGTGCGTTGGCTGGTTGATCGGCGGTGTTCGGTGTAGATGTTGAATAGCAGGGGTCCGAGTTTTGTTCCTTGTAGTACTCTAGCGCTGATTCCTTTCGTCGATGAATTCTGTTTTGCTACCTGCACATAAAAAAGTCTATGGGTTAAAAAATTTTTGATAAGTCTTACCAACTGGCTTGGAAGTCCAAGTTCCGACAGTTTGAATATTCGTTCCGTAATCCAAACCCTTTCGAAATCCTTATGAATGTCTACCAAGCATGCTATGGCCGTTTCCTTTTAGTTCAGTTATCGTGGAACA
Organism: Philhelius pedissequus; assembly: GCA_910595825.1. NCBI lineage: Eukaryota > Metazoa > Arthropoda > Insecta > Diptera > Syrphidae > Philhelius > Philhelius pedissequus. The sequence goes on along the minus strand of OU343161.1, from coordinate 241,107,596 downwards.
TCACAGTGGAGACCCAGCAGTGGATGAATGGTGGAGTGCTTATTCCGAAAGCCGAACTCGTACTCAGGTATAACATCTTTTTCTCTCCAAAATACGTGAATTTTTTTTAGAATTATAGCGCTTCAATTACCTAACTCATAGAGCAGAGCAGCGAAATTGGCCGATATCCATCAAAATTTGAGCAGTTTGTCTTCTTTGGGATTGGTACTACTTTGGCTTTTTCCTTCCCGCAGAAAAGTAACGGTTGTTCTGGCAGCTATTGAAGATTACTTCTTCAGGAGAAGTAAAAACATCAGTCAGTAGGGGCTCTGTTGAAGGGTTTTCTACGTTAAATAAGATCACGGTGTAAGTTATCTCTTCAAAGCGGGTTCCCAGTTCTTCAATAAAGCTTGAAAGGTGTATGGGGGACGGTCTTTGAAACTACCCTCAAAGTGACGGCAAATCATTCAGCTTTCTCAGCAGGAGTTGTTGAAACTTTTTTTCTGTGAAGAATGGTTACTGGAATGGAGTTTGCTCTTCCAACTTTGAGGTTGATTAGGTTAAAGCTCTCATGGCCATGTTCAATATCCCCAAGTCTCTTCCTGAATTCATTTTCCTGATGATGGAGTGCCTGGTTAAACATTGTCTAAATTCTGAGTTTACTTGCCGGTACTCGTAACTTTCCTTGTTGAAGCTGGTCCTGTGGTAGATTCGCTCGAGTTTTTTGCTGAGCCTTTGCCGGGGTGAGCTATTGCTTGTATAATATTTATATATGCTGGGAAAATTTCGCGTACCTGTCTCTGCTGGTGAGTGGTGTTTTCTGCATGTCGTAGAGCGTTGTAGACCTCTGCTTCAAATTGATGGATGGTGCTGTCGATTTCATTGTTGGACAGGACATTTTCCGATATGCTCCTACCGTCCTTTATATATAGATATTCCTATGTGAACTATAAATTGACAATAAAAATAGTCTAAAAATTGGACTTTCAGCTCCATATTAAAAAAGGAGATTCATAATTTATGTATGAAGGCACATAAAATGAATATCATACAAAATACAATCCGAGTTAAAGCCGACCAACTTCTGCTGCCTTAATCTTATATCTCACTTATAGTGTCAAAAGGTTGGAAATTGACTCCAAAATATATGGAGTCTTCATAATACAAGGTTATATCTAGTAACTATTGAATAGTTCATGAGCTGGGGGTTCAATCAGTCTGGAAAATATTTCACCAGAAACCATAAGGAGCAAAATAGGTCAATGGCATTAGATTGACTTATGTAAGTTACTTATTACAATATTATGAACTGACAAGTTACCATCCTTGAATCAGGTCCTTAATATACGAGCAGTTCATAAAATGTCCGTTATCTCTACTATACGAGTATTAAGGGTCCATCGATTTTACTCAGCAAACTATTTTGTCTCGAAACCCATCTTGGTGATTATAGACTGCCAATTTGCTGTAACATTACCCTCAGCTTATCCATCTTAAAAAGAAACAAAAAACGACCCAGGCGTGCATTTTATTTTGCCTTCATATTGATGGTCCAAATTATGTCCCATAAATCAGGAGTCGTTTGTTACGCTAGGTTCTGTGGTTATTTTTAGCCACTAAAAGATGGGGATCAAAAATGGTAAGTTGCCGCATACATAGCTAAGCTTCACAAATTGACTGCGGGAGAGATGGAACATACAAAAATATAAAATCTTCGTGTAGGGTATAGGTATGTCAGCAGAGGTATAATTTTAAATTTAAATAACTGTCCCTCCTTATTCTATTGGGCCATAAAATTAGTGAAGATACCTTACATCCTACAAATTCTGAGATTCACGCTTTTAGGGAAACTATAAATAGATATGGGGACTTATAAATAATGCAGATTTTGTATGTAATGATGAGATGGGGAAAAAAATCATTATTTTTGGTTTGGTTCGGATAATGGTCAAATGCTGTTGTTTTAAATTTTAATAAACCACACGAGTTGATGGTGATTTAGATATAGTATTTTTCTTTACAAGCTGGATGGATATGACTTTTGCACGTTGAACTTTTTTTTTGATACTGTTTGCATATCTTGCAAGCTCGTAAACTTTGTTTCGAAAAAGTAAAAACAGACAACATGAACATGGAGACATAATTCGTTGATCACGTAAGGCAAAACTGTCTTGTTATTTAAATAATTTTTTTTCGAATCAATATTGAATTATTCGTCTATAGGTGTGTGTTGAGATGCTGTTCTTCAAGGAAGGTGTTTATAAACTCAATCCAACAAAAAAAATGTCAGTATTGATATCAAAGAAAAGCTTTTTTTCAAAAAAGTGGGACCAACCTCTAAGTTAAGCTTACACAATTACTGCCCTTTGTTTTGCTTGTGTCCAGAATTAAGACTTTTGCATTACTCAGCAACTTAACTGAGATGCTAAAGTCATACTTTCCTTGTATTCCCAATTTTTGTTGGACAGGGTATGTGTAGAATGTAGATATCTTTATTTGCCTCTTAAGCTGGGTTCGTCAACTTCTTTATATTTATTTTCTTGAAACGAACGCAGATCAATAGACCTTCATTTAATTGATTCGCCGCCTACATCCACTTCTGTTTTATCTGCATTCTTACAATTCACACTTACTTTAAACCACAGAATAGGATCAGAAAAAGTGTCGATTGTATGGAAAGGGGTTTTCTAGCTTCACCATGGTAATTAACTATAGTAAACTCTATAAAAGCTCTCACTCTTTTTTCAATTACACAAAATGATATCATTCGATTCTTCCATTTTCTTTCGGTCATTCCATAAAACAAAAAATCTCAGATACACTACTTTCCTGTATATCGAGTGATCAACCAAAATTTAACAAACTGTGTTCGAGAACTGCGTGATTACTATTACTACTTTAACTAATAATTCATTCGAATGATGAATGGTACAGAAAGAAATACATACAAAGTATTTAATTCCAATTCTAACATACACGTCGAAATACAAACATTACAAACAAAGACTATAGACACTCACACACCACAATACGTCTTGGCTCTTGCTCGAGGGCTTAATTAGTAGCAGTAGTAAAGTAGAAATTGATAAGTTCCATGTATGAGAAATGAGATACTCGTATCATTCGAATAATGATTGGAAATCATTCGAATGATTTTCGATGAAGTATCGCAATGTTTCGAGATAATATAAGAATCGATTAATTCATTCGATGCGGACATAATTATTTCTATCAAAAAAAATTACCCAATTGAATGGAGTTATCCTGAAAAAAAACACGAGTTTTTATTTGCTTTCATGGTTGAGAAGCTGGACCTGTTGAACTTCTTCATGTATAGGGCTTTTAAGTGCCACTGATCTCGTCTGAAATTGGGCATCGAAGATTTTTAAACCATCGAACATTTTAAGTTGCTACATATATTTCTATAAATTTCAATCTGACGAACAAGATTCGTCAAAGTTGCAAAAGGAGGTGAAATATATATCTAATTTAAATTAAGTTTAAATTTGATGAAATCTCAGAGATCATACACTGTTAATTTGACAGGGCAAGCAAAACGCCTGAAAAATTATCAAACTCCGACAAAAGCTAATAAAAAAACGAATCAATCATTTTTGTAAAACTAAAAATAACTGTAGTTGCCACACATTTTGTTTTGCCAAAAAGAGAAATCTTATTTTTCTATAAAACGGCTCAACCGATTTTGATAAGAAAATGATTTAGTGCAGTATTATAAGTATACTCTACGTTTTAGTTAAAATTTGCTTTTAAATAAAATGTTATTAGCGGTACCTGCATAGAACGATTTTCTTTATTTTCGACGTTCTCATTTACGTCTCAACGGATTTCGATGAAAATTCTTATACAGAAGGTCCTTCGAATTCTAAATAATATTGAATTCCAAAATTTTCGAAAAAAATAATTACTTTGGATTTTTGAAAATTCAATATTTCGATAATGGGTCTATGATTTTTTTGAAATTCTATTTTTAAATTTACATACTTAAAATTGCCATACCAAAATTTGTTTAGAAAATAAATTTATTTAGCCTTTTCTACGAAGAATCTTGGCCTTACGGTTTGATCGAACATAAGTGCAAGTACGTGCGATCCAGTCGCGCATATTATTTTTTATAAGAATTGTGATAATAAATGCGTTCAATATGACATAAAATATGCCCATTTGTTTCCGGTTAAAAAATCAATGATTTTTGAATCCACAACCACAAGAAGCAATATTTCCTGGAGTTTTTTGAAATACTTTGATCACTTTACAGTTGAATTTGTTTGTATTTAAAAAACACAATCCGACCATAAATGTAGCCTATTCTTAGGAGCTCAGACACTATTCAATATGAAAAGCTTAAGAAAGTTGAAATTTTTTAAAGCTTTATGAGTTTCAATACTAAAAAAAAACAAACAAAAAACAACAACGAAATCATAAATATTGCGATTAATCTCTTCATCGCATTTAATGTAAAAGCCTTTCAAAAAAATGCGTCAACATGTTTACTTTTTAACATTGCGACGAATTTTATTTCCACCTATCTACATATCCAGATGTGGTACCAATATACATACGCAATTTCCCTTTTACAAAAATATTTATGTTGAAAATTAAAATATATGTACATGTGTATATACATATATTTGTGTATAATGTAGGTCGGTAAACAAAAATAATCATTCAAAGAAATAATTTATGTCTTAGAAAAACAACTGGGTTCTTCCTTTTTTATTATTATTTATCATCTGGTGAATTTACTCTTTGAGTCTTACTTCCCATACAATTTGGGGAAGTTTTGCTATAGGTGCTTTAAATTCTAAAGGATATTTAGTAGTTTGAAAAATAAAAAAATTATTTACAATATTAAACATAGCTTTAATTAAACGTTTATCTCCCTATTTTCTACAAGAATGATTTAACACATTTCGAACAACAGAATTTTTATCACGGTTCTTATAAAGTCATCTTATGTGTAGTGTATATCAATTTTAATCAATTTGTTTTTAAATGTATAATTTTCAAAACCAGATGCTCATTTTTTTTACATTAAATATTTAATTCTAAATCAATATTTTTTTCATGTATGCGCATAAAATTAAAATAAAATAAAATAAAATAAAATAAAATAAAATAAAATAAAATAAAATAAAATAAAATAAAATAAAATACACGACTGAATCGTGACCAAATTATTCTTAGTAAAAATGCTTAAATATATTTTTACTTAACTTTAACAAAAAATTTATGGTTTGTGTCTAAAAATATGCTGATATGTCAATTTTAAGTATATATAATGTAAATTTCAAAAAACATTATTTAAAAAAAAATCGGTCACCTTGTCATCGAAAAATTGAATTTTCAAAAAAAAGATGATTTTGTTAAAAAATGCTAAAAATCCGTGCATTAATAAACAACTAAAATCACTTCAACTTAGCGAAATAGCTTTTCTTCCCAAACAAAAAGACGACGGCTTTGGGTGAAGACTGAAGAGCTTCTAACTGCGACCTTTTAACTTCAGATTTAATATTATAGACTGTAAAGAATGGGGCATATTCATAGTCACTGATAAACCCAGGTCTTACTAAACTACAATTTAAGACAATCTTGGCGCAATGAATGTAGACCAATTTACTTACAAATTGTTGTTCTTATATATTTTTATAAGATTATTAACTTGTCTTACTACACAAAAAGCTTCAAATATTTTGGAATTGTAAACGAAATAAAATAGAATCAACTAAACCTAGGTTTAACTTAGACAAAGTTTAAAAACGACTATGAATACGCCCCAATTCTTTACTTTGATTTAGGATTTTCAAATATTGTGAACACGCTTTCTTTTTTAATATTTTTTTAAAAACTTAGGGTAGTTGATGTTATATTTATTCACAATTCTGTTTATTTAATTTTTTAAAAAACTTTGATACACAATTTTCTTTTTATACATGTTCCTGTAGTCTTACAATAAACTTAAAAAAAATGTTGCCTTATATCTAAGTTTGACTGAGATAGCAGTATCCTCTTAAAAATAACAAACTGAAATAGTATTCGGCACTAAATTTCAAGCCTTAGATAGCATTCGTCGTCGTTACTAAATTTCAAAACGGAGATAGTCTTCTCTAAATCACTAACTAACTACTTAGACCTGGACCTGTGCCCTGGGCGTCCACTGTCCAGCTAGGCTCCCTTGTTCTTCAAATATTCGAGATCTAACTTCTGCACTGAATTGGTATTTCCACCACTGTAGAAGTCGGTAAACCTCCAGCTTCCATCATTTGTTGACATCCCTTATAAGTAGTCATATTTCGATTCCTAGTGAGTGTGAACTGTAAAGTGGTAGAAAAACTCACATTACCTTTCTCTATTATACTTCATCAGTGGTGGCTTCTGAATACGGGGTATCTGAGGAATATCGCTACCTTGGTTTATTGTTTTTTATTCTACAGCTACTGATTCTGACGACACTTCTGAATTTTCCAGCCTAACAGAAAAACTTACACCATTGTATTTTCCGCCAATATATGAGCAAGTTACTGCGACTCAGTTGGGCACATTTGTTGCCTTTTTCCCATTCATATAATATGTAACATTTGCCAACGACAATTTGAGTTCATTAGACGAAGATGGTCGGTCAATCTTCTCGGCTCGGGGCAGTTTTTCTCCCTCTCGCGGGGCTTCAATAATTCTAACCTCCTACTATTTATCACTCATCTTATAATTGTGCACCAAAAACAGGCATGGGTCTCACGTAAAAAAAGATACGAATACATTGGATTTTCTTTTGTATTGTTATTCTTTTGTTTTTTAATTTTATTATGAATTAAATAGAAAAAAGAAAAGCTCAAAACACACTCTACACTCAAATAAATGTATCTGTGATCTGTCTTGCTTTGAATGTGTGAGGTAAATGACTATGCCTTGCTTGAACATGCTGCACGATCAGTTTAAGTTTGTATATCGTTGAAATAGGTGCTGTTTTTTTTTTTAGAAATACCCGACAGATAATATTTAATTAAAAAAAAATATATATATTTAAGAAATAATCTAAATTTTGAGTGAAATACAATTTAAAAAAACTATTACACAGTGCAGTATCAAGATACAAAATTTAAAAAAATAAATAAATTTATCTACAACTAATTGTGTTGCAAGAATTTAGAAAAATGCCTTTGTTCGTGCAGTTTCTATTTGCCGCAACCTTTGTGCTTCTTGTGAGTAGTTTTCAGCTTACAGGAGGGGCACGAATTTTGGTGATTCTCCCAGTTCCCCTACGCGATCATCAAATTGTTTTTCGTCCCCTAGTTGAATCTCTGGCAAAACGTGGTCACAATTTAACGATCGTGACAACCGATCCTGAAAATTTCGTTAATCTAGCAGCCTCCAGTGGGGGATCAGTGTCCCCCGAACAAGTCGAATTGATTGATTTGAGTTTTGCACATCGTTTGAGTGTTTTGAATATGCTCAAAAACCACGAGAACATGATGAGTGGTTCAGATATGATGCTGACGGTGTTCCATGTAATGCGAACTGTTGCTGTTGCCGAATTAAAATCAACTCAAATGCAAGGGCTATTAGGTAATGATACCGAACGGCAGAGGAGGCATCATCATCCTCGTGAAGTGTACGATGCTGTGTTGGTCGATTGGTCAGGACCAGCGTTGATGAATGCTTTTGCACATAAATTTAGGGCGCCACTTATTGGAATTACCCCCGGTGGTGCATATATCACTTCGCATGAAGTCATTGGTAATCCAAATCATCCGGTGGCTTTTCCGAGTGTATTTATGCCGTTTAGTGAAGACCTGTCGCTATTTCAACGAGTCGCCAGTACTATCTTCACATTGAAGTCAAGGTAAGAATTTAGAAGATTGTCTCTCACATTCATATACGCACATCATCATTTTATTTTGACCTGAATGAGTTGTTTCTTTTATGTTCTGGTTTTAACGACCAACACGTAAATTTGGGGACTTTCCTTTGATATCAAAATTTCACTTTTTCAAGTTGTGAACTCTGGATTAAAGTGTAGCCTGTTTTTGGGAAGAAAGTTTGTCGACGATTTGTGTGTCTTTTCCTTTCGTGTGCTTCTGTACTTACTTACCAACCTTTAAATCGGGTTAGATCGGCCTAATCCGGTGCATCAATTTGCTTTAAAATTGGAAAAAGAGGTTTTGAAATTTTAGTTCATTAAGAACGAGTAGCTCCCATTTAAAGGTTTTGTTTATTGTTCAAAAACGACTCTAAGGATTTTGATTAAATTTCGGTATGCATTTAGAAATGTGGCAATGAGGTTTCTTAGGGATAATTTTTATGCGTTTGGGGTATTAATTTATATCTCGTATCGTAAATGACTTAACTGATTTTGCTCCAATTTTTCAAATGGGTTCTTCAAATTGTATTGTTTCATCTGTTTGCGAAGAAAATCAAGAAATATTCTAAATAACCTTTAGAGTTCAATGAAGTTGGTACCGAGTAATTCGAAATACCATTTTCTACTTCCTTGTTGCGATAAATAATGACTATACAATGTCTTGGAATTTTTTGTTTTGATTGCTATGTTTTTTTGTCAACTAATGTACACGTGATAATATTTTGATGGAAAGTTAACCAACTTTGCGTGATTTTGATAAGAAAAATAGTCTGAATATTATAAGTTAGATTTAATAATGCATGGTGATAAGGTAGGTAGGTAGAATCTGGTAATGTCTAATACGAGTAGTTATGTGTAGAATGAAAAAAAGAAAGATTAGATTTTAAAGTTTGCTTAAAGAAAATCAAAATATTTTTTTTATTACATTTTTTGCGAATGATTCACGCTGCAGAATTTACTAATAAATTGATGGTCATGGTCATATTTTATACTACGAATAAGTTGTCAGTTAGTTGTCAAATAAATTAAACTCAAGCAAATTAAATAATTTAAATTTTATGATTTTTAGTTGAAAGAGAAATTGAAGTAAGGAAAAATGCATACAAAAATTAGCAAAATTTTGTAGCTATTGAGTGTGGTCACTTGGACATTTTTTTAATGCTTAAAATGTATGACACTTAATTGCGTTTGAGCAAAATCTAAAGTGGTGATTTCTTCGTTTTGTGGTCTCTTACGAGATTTCAAAAAAGCGCTTTAGAGAAGAAGTCCGAAGAATGCATCGAATATCCAAAACAACAAAGAAGTAATTTAACCTCACTTGAATGGTCAGCAGTTAGTAATTGTCTTGGTCTTTCACCAAAATTCTAGGTAGCTAATTATCTACTTGTTCCAAACTGTGTTCATCTCTCATGTTCTTGATATTTGTGGACTCTTTCGGGCCTCTGTCGTTATACTCGGTCAACCAAGATCCACTTATTGCAAGATTTATACAATCAACTCAGTTTGCACACAATTGTTTGCGCACGTGATGCAGAGAGATGAAACAACAGACCGGAAATTGATTAAATTAATAAAAAATTGCTTGTTGTGAACATAAATGTCAAAGCAATAAGACCCACCATGCACAAACAAAAAATTTATTCAAATTCATAGACTATTTGTTTTATGTTTTTTTTTTGTTGGTTTAGATCACCGCAGAAGTCACCGATTTCTTCCAAAAAGCTAGCTTAAGTTCTTCCCACGTCTTCATGCTTTGTTGTTAGTCATACGAAACAAAGTCACCAGAAGAAGGAGAAATATAAAAAGTGCTCAACCACAAATCACAAACTATTCAAGAAGTAGAGAATAGCTTAAAGTTGGAAGATTTATTGCCTTGAAATAAAAAAGGTGTTTTTTTTGTTGTTTGCCAAAAGGATGACATTTGCACCCATTTCTCCATTTTCAGTTTTGAGCGACCAAAGAGTTTTATGATAAGATCGGGGACGTATGACAAACTTATAGTCGTTAGAGTTAAGAATAGGCCTAAACTCAGCTCCACAATTAATATCTATCTTTTTCCAATCGAAGATTTTTTTTCTGAAATCAACCAATTTCGATATTAATATTTTCAAAAATTAATAACATCACCCTTGACCCCATATTACTGACCTAGCGGTTGTCAGATCAGTTAGAAAATGTCTGAGTTTATAAAGCGTCATATTACTAACAGCCTTGTCAACTTTCAAACTGCTATAAGTCACGTATTCTTATATAGCTGGTACACTTTGGACCTTAATGCTTTCTATGATATTGGTATACATTTTTCGTTCAAAGGATTATGACGTCATTGCAGAAAAATAAAATAAAATCAAACTATCGATAAATCTACTTCTATGACACTTACGACGTAAATGATAAAATTGGACTTTATGACATATTTAATTAAAAAATTGAACTCTTATCAAATCATTGTCTCTGAGCTTTTTTTATTATTTTTTTTTTTTTTGAATTTCTTTGTTTTGAAACAAAATTTAGCGTAAAACTGTCGTCTCTCAGACTATCTCACTGTTGATAACACTTTTTGTTGCGATTAATTTGTGAAGTCAAAACGTCAGAAAAAGCATTAAAGTTCAATTTCAAACAAATCAGGGTGATCGTTTCTGTGCACTGAGCCAAAAAAATGTGAATTAAAAAAAAACGTGGATCTACATTTTTATCATGTTTATATTTTATATTTATCATTATTTTTATTTAAATTCTAGTCGTGTTGGTGTTAGTGGGTTGGTTGAGAGATTATTGCAAACAAATAAACATGTCTGTCCTAGAATATAAATAAATAAAAATGCGAGTTCGTGTTAACTTTGCATAAGAAAAATATTTTGGGTTTTGAAAAAAAAAAAAATTATTAAACAAAATAAGCAGGGCATTTAAGAATAAATTGCACGACTAGATCGTACGAACTTGCTCTTGTAGCTAACAACTTTAATGTAGCTTATCACTGCCGTTGTTAGTAGGTACGTAGTCTAGTTATCATTAGGTAGGTAATATTACCTTGATTCTTAGTATAATAAATTGTTTTTTTTTTAATATTTTTTTATGTATAAAATTAAAAAAAAAAACATTTAAAAAAAATTGAAACCCCATTTTAAAGTTCTTATTAACATACATATATAAAATTTGAATTAAAAAAAATCAGTGACTAGTTTTTAAAAAATCAATTTTTCAAACAAAAATTTTATTTATTTAAAAAAAAAATGCGCGACTGGATTGCACGAACTTGCTCTTATGTATGTTCGATCACATCGTACGCAAAAGATTTATATTAAAAATCTAAATATCTAAAAATGACTTTATTTTGTATATGCATATACAAAATTTCATTAATTTTGTTCTAAAATAAATTGGTATGACAATATTAAATATTTAATAATATAAACTTAAAAACAAAAGACTAAATCTGTTTAATTAAAGAAAAAATAATTCAAAATTCTGAAATAAATACTTAAACTAATTTGAGCTCAAAAAAAGTACACCATTTTATTTCTTGGATAAATTTGAATTTATGAAAAAAAAATAAAAATCTGTGGAGCGGTTTTTGAGAAAAAAAGCTTTTTTTTAAAAACTTTTTGAAAATATTAAAAAAAAAAATCAAAAGGGAATGGAGGTACCACTGTTTGTTATTTTAGAAAAACTATTCAAAATAATGTCAAGAAACTACCACATATAAAGTTTCAAAAAAATCGATTGAGTCGATTTCGAAATTTTGAGTTTCGAATTTTTTTTTTAATTTGAAGAACATATTTTTTCTTGCAAAATTTTGGCTCACATTAATGTTTAACCTCTTTAGAAGTTTCTGCATAAAAAAATTCAAAAATATTAAAAAATAACCATTTTTTTTTCAAAAAAAAAAATACCAAAAAGTAGCTTTTCCCTTCATTAATAAACTGATTTTTTGTATTTTAAATCGTTGGAGCTGCTTTGAGACAAATGAGACTTTTCTTTTATCGTTATTTTTTGTCTTAAAAATAATGAAAAAAATGTGTGGGCATTAACCGAAAAAACAATATGTACCAAGTTTGAAACAAATCCATCAAAATCGTTTAAGTTTTTTTTGATGTTCTCCCTATCATCGTAATGTCAAGTTTGATCAAAATCTCGATTTCGATTTTTTTTAACGAATCCATAACTTGCCATTATGTATACCAGAAGCATATGTTCTATAAATCGCAAGTAAAAAATTGACATGAAGCTTAGCATTTATCAAGAGTCCGTCGAGAGAATAAAAATATTTTGATATTGATACATCGTTATTCAAATCACTCAAAAAGCGCGTGAACCATGATGTGAATGCACTCAGATAGCGTTCAAAGATTTATAAATCAGAGATTACTTCTGTCTCACAAAACGTTGGTTGAAGTCGAATTTAGTGGTTAGTAAAATGATTATTTTTCGTACGTTTAATCACATTCATTTCACGTTTTCAACTGATTATTATTATTTTTTTTTTCAAATTGAATTAAATTGAATTGAGTTGAATTGAATTGAATAGAATTGAATTAAATTGAATTGAAAATAATTGAATTGGATTGAATTGTATTAAATACAATTGAATTTCAAAATTTAAAAATGCAAGTCTTAGAAAATCATACATGTATAATTTCTGCAAACCCCACAAAAACTAAACAACGACAATTTGGACACAAGTCATAGAGATAATAGTATAAGGAGTTTAGAGATAACTCACACAACCGTTTAGATCTTGTGGCTGATTGCTAACTACGCAGAATTATTTTCTTAATCCAATCCGTTATCAACTGTATGTCAATCTAACCTTGATCTGAATCAATTATGTCAACAAAAAATCTGTCATACTAGTGCAGTTGCATTCATGTTGCATTTAAAAGGCCTAAGTTCTTACAGGTAATTCGTGAAAATATGTACATATTTTCGGCATACAAAAATTGTATAAAAATCATACCCCACATATTATGCTAACCAGCATTCAAATCAATAAACCACAAAATAAAAACACACAAGTGGCCACATTTTGCGCAAACAATCAAACGTATCTATCTATAAAAATCATAAAAAACACAAAAACAAAAAGCGAAAGAGTCGAGCCCCCACGAGATAAACGAACTATTCATACAATCTGAATGACTTCATAGATAAAATAATATAATTTCTGTTTACTATAATTTTTGTTTTCAAAACAAAAACATACAATACTCTTGTTTTCAACCTACTCGCCATCACTAGCTATTTGTGAAAGTATGCGAGTATAACACCTGAATATAAGTTGTTTACCCATTTTTATGTAACATTCGGTATCGGTATCTGCAGGCAAGAAATATGTTGTTTGCCTAACAATCTATCTTAAGACGCACCAAAGTACATATACATACAGGTGCCTAAACTCTTGAGATTTCCTCTATGTTTTTCTCTATACAAAGAGTTGGGAAATTTTATTTTTTCATAAACAAGTTTCATTGCAAAAAAGAAAAAGAAAAATGAACAACAAACTGTGTAAATAGACAAATATTTTGAGCAAAAGAAAAAATATTATTCCACCGAAACTAAAGCATATGTACATATATATGTTTGTTTGTACGACGATATCTATTAGGTTTGTGATGCTGAAGCCCACTTAAGTGATTTGCATAGTATGTAATTTGTATGCATTTGTCTAAGAATAATACTTGAGTTAGGCCGGTAGAACCTTGTTCAAAACGAGTTGTAGATTTACTTTTAACCTTTTGATGTTAAAATTAGGAAATACATACAATTTATAAAGGTTGGGTGTTGGTTTTATTTGTCAAGCTATGCATTAAATTTATTTATATTTTTCCTCAAGTTTTAGAATAGTAGATAAGCGCCTTATACGAATTGACAATACCTGTCAAGTTTTTTTTTCTGTTGTCAAAATTTAGATTTAGTTTTTCTTTTTTAAATAACCTAACTAAAAAAAATCTGTAGCACGATAGACAAAAAATGTTCAAGTCTGTACCCACGCACAGTGGGGCTTGAACCCCAAAGTTTTGTATAACTTTGCACTCGGGATTATGCATACAATTATGAGAAAGAAGGATAGGAAAGATGTGTTACGCAATGTTCTGAGACTAGAGCTGGTTGTTGTCTCAGATTTATCTCCAGGGATGGCGGCTGAACTAATGCGGAGAGAATTACCGTGTCTTATTTATTTATGTCCCTTATAATTCGCATTATTTTATTTATTTCGTTGTCATATTTTATGGGTATGCTAGTTTACTCAATCATTATGCCTAAACAGCATGTAATGAGCAAAGCAGCAACTTATTTTATGACAATTTTTTAGAATTGGTTTTTTAATGGAATATAAGAAGACATAGACAACGGCAAGAATCGAACCTGCAACCACGAGGTTGACAGGCGAGCACACAACTATCGCACCACGGCCACCCCAAAACTTGGTACTTACATGTAAGTACGTGTTAAGAACAATTTTCGATTATTTGAAGTCGAGCAGAATTTAAGTAAAATCAAGAAAACCCCATCATTGCGACACAATGTTAATTTTTTTTAGGAATTTTGTGTAAACTTGAGTTAACTTGCCAAGAGTCAAAATTTTGGTTTGATACCCTATAAGAGGCTTAATATTAGCCGTGTTTTATTATCGCCAATAACCCCGTCATTATAAAACGATCTGGATTATGTACTTAAATGTAGCCTCTGTTTGCCGAATTTAATAATAATATTTGCAAATCCAGATAGAAACCTGGATCTCCTGTTGTTTTTGTAATACGTATTCAAAAATAACCCAGACCAAAATCCATAGATAATAAAACACAGCTAATGCAGATATGTAATACTTTTAACACGATTATGAACTTTTGGATCCGAATGGCAACAGTGTCAGATAATAATTTTTTGTAGGCGTGTCGTCAGTGGGCAGAAATATTTAGGTGGTTAAAAATTTTCTAAGAAGTGGGCATGGACAAAAAAAACCCTTTGTATATTTACAACAACTTCAATTTTAAGCCAGTATTATCTTTTTTAAAGTGGGCGTGGATGTAGGTGGAATTTTGTGTAGACTTAAGTTAACTTGTCAAGAGACTGCGATAACCCCTTAAGCATGGGCAAAAAAACCTTTGTATATTTACAATAGCGTGCATTTTTACCCCTGTATTATTTTTTGTTTGTAAAGTGGGCGTAGTGTTGGGCGGAAATAAATAGTCTTTGATTTTTATTATCTTCGGCATTCAAATGCGGTGAAGTAGTTTAGATTTCGTGGTGAGTTTGTCCTCGTTTTTCATACAAGGAACACCACTATGCAATGACAGTATTGTTACAGTATTGCTTCCAAACATGACAAACATCTCAAATATGAAATAAGTTAGTATTTATTTCTAAATGATTTAGGCATACACATGGTTTTTTTATATTTAAATTTCCAAAGTTATTTTTGTAACAGTATTTACGAGAATGTTCTTCCGAATTAATGCAAATACTAGGATTAAACTGTTAGACATGGTAAATATTTCATTCTGGGTTTCTTGTGATATTTTTTTTAATATAATTAAAAATTAACACAATACTGTGTGTGTTACTGTAAGCCTTTGATTTGTTCAAAAAGGACAAAACATTATCTCAGAGACTAGCAGGACTCTTATGATGACATTTACTGGCCCTAAGCTTTTTTTAAACCTTTAATCAAGTAATTTTCGTAACCATAGTCAATCTGGAGCTAAAATGTACGATGAATTAAAATAATGGTCCGTCTGAGAATCCATTAAAGAAAATCTGCTACAGTAAGTTTTTTCTTGTTCTACAGTTTCGTATATTATTGTCAAATGTCAATTTTTATTCCTTTCTTCTTAGACGAAAAGAATCTGCTGGGAAATTTTAAAATTAACAGTGTATAGCCCGAATTGGTTGTAAAGACTAATTTCAACAAATTTTTGTATGTTTTTCTTTATCAATAGAATTGAGCTAATGCAATGGGCTAGAACTTGCAGAATACAGTTTTAAGTTTATGCTGATATTGTAAACGCTTGAAATGGTAAAAAATGTAAGTGACTATAGGTACTCTTTTGGTCTTCCTGGCCAAGGAAATACAAGGATTTCGAACAAGTCGAAGAGTTACATTAACATTATTATTTTATTTTTTTTTTTATTTTAACTATATGCCTGTAAGACCTAAGGTCTTTTAAATGCAACCTGAATTACACGGCACTATCTTGGCACAGTGGATTTGAGAACCAGGTATTGACTGTCTCATTTTAACCCATGGGCGGCATCCAATTAAAATTGGAGTTATAGAAAAGAATGCGCCTAGCGTGGGGAGCGAACCCACACGTCTTAGTAAGCAATCAAGCACTTTATCCACTGCGCCAGTGCCACCCATTACATTACTGTATGTTATCAATTTTTTATATTACTAAGCCGAATATTAATTTTACGTCTACATACACCCACATCACTTAAGTGCATCCACCTCTAGTATGGGTCGTTCATTGAGTCACTTGATATTTAGTAGCTTAACCAAAAAAATTATTAGAACCTTGCAATTCAGGTTGCATTCAAAATACCTTAGGTCTTACAGGCATTTAATTAAAATTATAAAAAATGCTAAAAGTAGCTCTGAGAAAAAAAATACTATCTTGAATGAAACACGATTAACGGAGTACCTTAACCCACTTATCACATCAGCCCAATAATTGGCGAAATATGTCAGCATTTATTACTGGCAACCACTTCTGCATGACTCTACGAGTACTCTTACCCATTAGAGTTATCGAAAAATTGAAAAAAAAATCAATAGATGAGATAATTTTAAACACTTAGATACTCAACTCATTAATGTTATTGCTTTTAAAACAACTATCGCAAATAATTACTCTCAATATAAAAGATATCAAAAATCACATTTAATTTTCATTTAAAACAAAAAAATCAAGATTAATTGCTCCTGAATGCAAATTTTATCCATGAACTTTTAATAATTAAATCACCAACTACTCTGAATTATTATACAAATTATTTTCTCTGTCAATTTACATATATAATTTGTATGAAACAAGCTTAATGATGTAAAAATATTTACCTCAAGTGTCAGGATAAAATGCGTCAATGATAATCAAAGCACTTAATTGCATTTAACTGACAACTCTATTTATAGTTAATAATAATTTATGAAAGGAAAAAAATGTAAAACAAAATAAAATAAAAATTAAATGACGGTTTTAAGGAGTTACGCTACATGTGTATGTGTCAGTGTCTGTTTATGTGTGGTTGTCAAGAGGTAAATCATTAAGTATATCCTTACATTTTAATGAGTTGAAGTTAATCGATCGTTTAAAAAGGAATTGAGGCAATAATCTGTGGTGTTAAGTTTTTATGAGTGCTCCTTTAAAATCTTATCAATGCAGTGAGTTTTTATTAGCTTTTTTTTATTGCCTTCTTAAGGACCAGGTAGGCAAGAAGTAGCAAATTGAACGAAAGTGATGGGCACTTGGTGTTTCAATAGGAACTCCAGTCTTCTTTGTCATCTCGAAGATGGGAGTTAGGATTTAAAGGCTTTTTGGGGAGGAGATTTGTTGTCCACATATTGGTAGAGATTACAGGATTCGTGGCTTAATCTACATTCGCCCCTCTCGCACACATGCCCAGATATCTCTGTGGCAGAATTTTTCTCTCTAAAAAGTTAGTCATCAGCTAACTTCCATAGAGCTCCGCGAAAATTTAAAAATGCTTACGTAAATGTTCTTGTATGTAGAAGAACTTGACTACTTTTTTAACATCATAAGTTAGAAGTGTTCCATTATAATTATTATAATTGACAAGAAGTTTGTGGATGAAACGCAACTTCATAATTTCAACTTTTTCTTTCAATACATATGAAAGCTGACCGATCTACCAAATTTCAAAATCCTGCACCTATCGGAAGTGTTCTCAATATATTTAATATTATTTCGTTGAAAATGAGTAGTTGCCACGCCCACTGAATGTTAAATCTCAAGTTTTTAATTTTCCCTTTGCTTGCGTGTTAAGTCCTTTCGCTCTACCATACTTCATCATTCTACGACAATCAGAAGTTCTCTACATAGTTGATATCGATTCTATGCAAGTGGGCGGGTGGCACACCCTTGAACTTGAAATCTCAAATTTTGCCTTTGCCTGCACTTAATGCCATACAAGAATACCAAATTTAATAATTCTACGACAATCAGATATGCTCCTTATAATTGGTATCAATTCTATGCAAATGGGCGGTTGCCACACCCCTGATGAAAAATCTGAAATTTTAAAATTTTGCATTTGACTGCACTTTAAGCCCTATCGATTTACCAAATTTGATCAATCTACGACAATCAGAAGGGCTCCAAGTATTCTATATCAATTCTATGAAAATGGGCGGGCACCACGCCCCCGAATGGAAAATCTTAAATTTTCGATTTTCTCCTTTGTATAAACCCATAAGGCCTACCGTTGTGCAAAATTTCAATATTCTACGATGTCGGGAAGTGCTCCATAATGTGAGTCAGTCAGTTACGGTTTTTGAAATTTTTACAATCTTGTCTCACGGCAACTACAGAAATTTTGTGAGTTGCCTAAGCCTGGTGAGTTTAGCAAATGCTGTGAGTTTGAAATTTCTGACTTTATTGGTACCTAAAGTTAGAGGAGGGTCGAGAATTTGATCATGTAGAAAGTGTGTAATGTCAGAAGTTGGGTGAACTCTCTTGTGTTCTTTGATTAGTAAATAGTGTGCAGTTGAACGAGGACTAAGGAATAATTCATGCTAATAGTCCATATAACATTTCTTCTCGAAGAGTATCCCAGTATCTTCTTTGTCTTCCCTTAATCGTACTATTTTAACAGTCATACAACCTTTATGAAGTATAAATGTCGGTTCCTATTTATCTTGTGGCAACATTTTTGTGAGAACCTGAACAAATAGGTGGCGCTACAGTCCGGTGTGGATCAGGGCCTCAACCAACAAGCTTCTTCCAGTCGGCTCGGTTTCTAGCTATCTGTCTACGGTTTCGCACGCAGAGTTAGTTGGCGTGCACCACCTTTTACGCTGTCCATCTCTTCTGCGCTGTTCCACGGGGTTGGATTCAAAGGCCTTCCGGACTGGATCATTGATGTCCATTCGTCCTAGGTGACCCAGCTTGGTGTTTCTGTACATACCGTACATTTCGTTCCCTATGCAGATGTGACCATGCAAGCTCCTCCGTTACTTGGACCTTAAAGCAGAGTTGGTCCTTCATAAGCACACATTTCCCCGTTCGCAGGGAAGTTTGATATAAATTGCAAAATCCATTCGCTAAATAGGCCTTGTCAGGGTTAATAGAAATTCAAACCAACTTCTATAATCACACCTCGCCAATCTCCAGTTGATATTACATTTTGGATTTTTTTTTAAAGCTTGACCTTTTTTCAGGTCTTTACAAATGTAGTTCATTTACATTTGCCAAATTATCGCTTCTGCACGTACCGCACATATGTATATACATAACATATCAATCAAAAACACTTTCTAGCTGACTCATTGCCATTGAAACTTCTAGTCACGATGTCGCTCCTCGTTTATTGTAACTTGTAAGCTTCTAGATAAACGTATTCATTCTAACGAACTTTACAAGTGCTTCTACTCTCGTTATCAGTTGATGGGTTTTTCGTTGATTTTTTTTTCTTTCTTTTTTTTTCTTCTATAAATCGGGAAATCTCATCAATCAAACGCTTTTCAGTTTACATATTCACCTTCAAATCGATTTGCTATCAATTCATCTCACAATATTTATTTTTTTCTCTCGTCCTTAAAAAAAAAAACAAAAAAAATTGGTATCTAGATATGTGTACTTCAACGAAGAGCTACCCAAACAGGATGAAATTGTAAAAAAATTCTTTGGTCCTGGCACACCGTCCATTTGGGAAATTGAATCGAATGCAGATCTGCTTTTGGTGAATTGCTATCAGGCATTGGGCAATGCCCGTCCTGTTGGACCCACTACCATCCACATGGGTGGCATTCATGCGATAGAGGACAAATCGCTGCCTTGGCATTTGCAACATTTCCTCGAGAGCCAAACAAATACAAATACAAATGCTGCCGGTGGTGTTGGTGGTGGTACTGGTTCCGGTGCTGTTGACACTGGATCTGGCACCAACTCTGGCGGCAATGTCGGCGGTGTCGGAAATAACATCGTGGTATACATTAATCTTGGGGCTATGCTTACACGTGCGTTTGTGGAGAGTCATCGGATGGAAAAGCTCGTGAAAGTACTGGAAAAATCTAGCTTTGATATTGTACTTAATACAAATGGAATTGGTGATGGCTACGCATTAAATACCACGACAAGGATGTATCAGGGGTCAAATTTTGAACAGGAGAGTCTGCTAGGTGAGTTATTTAGTCATGGTCATTTGGTGCGGGCGGGTATATTCTTTTTGTTATTTGGCTGTATGTGCTTATAAAATGTATATATATATTTTGTGTGGTAACATTTTGGGCGTAATCAATCAAGTAGAAGATTTATGAAGGTCGAAAATAGGTTTTGAAAGATTGAAGATTAAGGCCCATGACAAATAAGACTTTTCGCTGGGGTGAACATGGACATCAGGATACATGTATAATGTAAAGCTGTTCAGGGACTAAAGTGTAATCGAGTTCCGACACGAACTCATACTTATTTACAGCATCCTGTGATATATTAAAAAGTCATCCTTACCAAAAGAGAACAAAAATATAAAAAAGTAAGTTTGCCCTACGAACCTAATAAAAAACGATGATATCACGTTTTGATGTCACATGGCTCGTTAGTCCAAATTTTCTTTGACATAACTACAAGAAGTTATCCAATTCATCGAACTGGAAAGAAATTCATTCGTCTACTGGGAGAGATATTATAAATAAAAGTCATAAACTATAGACTGGTAGATTTAAATGGCGCCCAACGATTTCTCTGACCCAATAAACAAGTGCATGTCCTTCCGCATGAATGTCCCATCCACGTATTAGTCAGGGCATACATTTTCTAGATGAATTCAATTAGTGTGGTAGTCAAAAGTAGTTTTATATTATTTGTGGAAATCAATCAGCTAAATGTGACCAATTCGGAATATGAAGCTTGTTGAGTATGTCTCAAGTGTTTCATTCTGAAACAATTTCCTAAGGTCTGATATTTTGCAATTTCCTCCCACTTTTCATTTATCGACGACTTCATCTTCACAAGTCAGATGATAAGTAGTACAAATTCTCTTCAATTAGATTTTATTTGCTTGTGTCCCGTTAGTTTCTGTTGGATTTACATGAAATATTTTTTCCCATTTCTGAAATTAAACACGAGTATTTTTCAATAAACGGTAAAATACTTGGTTGGTCGGAAAGTGCCATAAGGTTTGACACTAGAGAAACAAACTGAATTAGATATATATTTTTTTTCAAATAAGCTATGTAAACGTGGATATCCTGAGGAACGCGGAATAATTGCTGTCAAATATCAGGTTGCTGATATTTCTTTTTGGTGTTTTACACTGACCTGCTAGAAAAGCCGATTCGACACCTCAAGTAAGTTAAAGTGAAGGGTTAATATTAGAAAGCCAAAAACTCCCGCGGCAGCCCTCTAGAAATGGAGATTTTGGAGTTCGGAAGAAAAACCTTAAACTAATATTTCATACCAGTGCTGGGGGGTATTTAAAAGGGAAAATTCCTTCTACTTTTAAAAAATTTCCTTGTTTTCCAACAAAAATATTTTTTTTATCACCTTTTTATTTCCCAGAAATAATTGCTTTACTTGTGCACTATCAGCTGAGCTTCTTGCACTTACGAACGATGTACATGAATGTTCGAATTCGAACTAGCGAATAGAAAAAGAAGCTCCAAACATAATTGAGTTAGTTGCGGTTTCAGAATTTCTTGTTAATTTATTGTTGAAATAAATGTTAATAACAACAGAAATTTCTAAAAAAATCAGTTGATTTTTCTTTATCACCTTTGAGGTCAACATTTCCACAAAAGGGATTAATTCCCATGATCATTCAGCACTGTTTTATATATTCTTAGCCACGAACAGCAAGTTGGTAACCTACATATATTTAAATTGTGAAGCATTAAATTTTTAACATTTAGATAAACTTTTGACAACTGGAATGCTGAGATTGCGCAGTCTTAATTTATAGCTCTGAAAAATATACACCGAATGTATTTGTAAAATTGTCGAAAATGTGTATATAACTTTTTTAAGTATCAAAAGTAACATGCACACATGTTTTTTTTTTTGCAAAAAAGTGATAAGTACTCTTGCATAGCTACCTAATGAATTAACTCGGTAATTGACGTCAGATAGTTTTAAAGCTTTTGATAATCTCGTTTTGAATTTATTTTAATTGCGTCAACCACTATAAAATGTTCGAAACTGCATTTTTAAATGTAGGTAAGTGTATGGCTTTTGCTGATAAACAGTTCAAGGTTTCTTGCGATAAAACCACAGCGATAAAAAATGATTTCCTATGTAAAAAAAAATAACAATATACGAGTAGTTTAATAAAACTTGCAAATAAAAATTGACAATAGGGTAGGGCAAAAGTGTATTTCATGGCAATTTATTTTTTATCAAGTGTAGGAAACTACATGGGTTAAGTGGCGGCCATTAAAATACAGGTACTCATGGGCTCTTTTGAAGCTTAATGAAATTTTCACTTCAAAACTAGACTAGAGCCTAATACTTCTTCAATATAAAACCTCTTTAAATTAGGAGAATTTATTTCTTGGCTTTTTCCCAAGCTATGTTCTATCAGCAGGTCATATTTATTGTCCGTCTTTATTGTTATTTATTAAGCCTACTTCAGCTAGTTGGGTTTAATTTTTTTTTCATTAGTGAATAGTCGACAAGTTATTGACTTAATGAACCAGTTGCAAAAACTTGCCTTATTTGTTATAAACTTGTCGATGTAATAATCTTGAATGAAAATTTATATGAATTGTACTATAATTGATTAAGCTAATAACAATTACTCTTTTTACTTTCATAATAGCTAAGTAGGTAGGTAGATAATAAACAGTTATTATAAAAGAAGGTCAACGGATAGCTATAATATACATAATTACTTGGAACACATTTAAATAACTTTTTCATAATGACTTGTTTTCTGGTCCAGTATTCAGATGCTCAGTTTTAAGAGCACAATTGCTCGGAGTTAGCAACTTATCTGAACTTGACACCCTAGTTTTTTATTTGATCTACATATTTGCATACTTGGACAAGTCTTGGTCTCGTGTAAAAAATTAAAAAAATCGGGGTTTTAGTTGTTTCTTGATATTGTACATTGATGGAAAAGACCAGATAAAGCTTTTAGGTCCTGCGTCCACTTTACACATCGAGCTAGAGGATAAACGATGAAACCAATTTGTTTTACAATCGACCTTTTGTTTAGTTCATTGCAAACCGATAACTGTCATTCAATGATTCTTAGTTCCGTTTTTAATTTCATTTTCGAAAACTTCTTTAACGATTTGGATTAAACTTTGTATTTGTATTTATATAAGGGGAAGATTTCAAGTGACAAATATGTCATCGAAATGGCGCCCAAACAAAACCGTGTAGAACATAAAATACACCCATGGTTTTTAAGTTGAAATTTTTTAAAAATAAATCAAAATAAAAAATAGGTATAGTAGATTTTTGCTCTTCAAAAAACGAACCTGGCTAAAAATCGATTAAAACTCTGTTGTGGTTTTGAGAAAATTGAATATTACAAAAAAATTCAAATTAGAATTTGAACTATTATGAGCCGCACAGGGTGGCATACGAATCGTGCTACAATAAGAAATTTAAATAACTTTTATTTTAATCCATGTATTTCATTAATTTTTTTTATTGGATTAAAACCTAAATTTTATTTTAAATAACTAATGGTTCTTAAAGATAATAGACCGCGAATGACCTCCACGCTCATCCACGCATATACGGCACCTGATCAGAAAATTGTTCATTGCGGCCTGAAGGGTTGAAATTGGGATCGCTTCAATTATTGTCTATATGGACTGCTTCAATTCAGTCAAATTCCTGGGTTTCGTTTTGTACACTTCCGGCTTAACATAACCCCATAAAAAAAGTCTGGTGCAGTTAGGTCAGGTGACCTTGGGGGCTAGCGGAATGTGCAGTTTCTGGATATCAATTTGTTTGGGAATTTTCGTTGGAGCTCCGCCATAACTTGTGTGGCTACGTGTGCACTTGATCCATCTTGTTGAAACCAAATCCTGCTGAAAGCGATACGTCTTCGGCGAATTCTGGGTAAAAAAACCTCTTTCAACATCTTTAAATAACGGTCCCCATTGACAGTTTGTGTTACACCGTTTTCTTCAAAGAAGTATGGCCCGACAAAACACCTTGATGAAACTGCGCACCATACAGTGACTCGTTCTGGGTGCAGTTCCGTCTCATGGAGCATTTCTGGATTAGATTCACTGCATATACGGCAAATTTTGCTTGTTAACATTGCCGTTTAAGTCAAAATGGGCCTCATTAGACATGAACAAGCAATTCATCAATGTGTTGTCTTCTTCGGCCATTGCAATTATATTTCGGCAAAATTCCAGGCGAACAGGCAAATCCTGAGGGTTTAAATTGCTTGTAATTTGGACTTTGTACATTAACAAGCTTAATTCATCATGAAGTATCCGTTGTAATGATCGTCTGCTAACTTCAATTTGGCCCGATAAGTTTCGAGTCGAAACACTTGGATTTGCCTGTATTGCCAATGCAACAGCCACGATTGTATCCTGAACCCGAACATTGGGATCTCGATGATACGGTGTTCGTTCGATGCTTCCAGATTCGACAAACATGTTCACCAGCCTCACAATGGTGCATCTATTCAGGAGAGTTCCGCCAAACTCCAGCCTAAATTCTCTTTGACGGACTGCAAAGAATGGTATCGCTGCACTATCCAAATCCTTTTTTCTAAATAGAAGCCTATAAAATAAAAAAAAAGCCGATTAGTGAAACTGAAAAAAGTTATTACGTTTTATTTTTGTAGCACGATTCGTGTGCCACCCTGTATTATATAGAATTCGCAAAAACACCTGAAAACGGTTGAATTGTTACTCATCAAATAATCATTTATTAGAGCTCTATTCAACGTTGCGTAAATTCATATTCATTACACATTTTCGCACCCGTTTTAGTTAAAATGCCCTCGTTTCAAAAAATTTACCAAAAAGTGAAATATATTAATTTTTTTCGTTCAGAGAAAAATCTGAGTTGCCCAAAAATTAATTTGTGTTTCTTTTTTCACTTAGCGCGTTCAGAGCTCCGAATGTGTGTTTGTGTTTTTTTCATTCTGAACATGTTTAGAGCGCGCTCGATAAGCTTGGACTCAATCGTCTAAGCATTCTGAATAAATTGCTGAGAACACAAAATATGAAAAAAAAAAATAATCAGATACAATTAGAATAGCTGAAGAAGCTTATATTGCTTGTTGATTTCTGTGTCTGATGTGTATCTGTGTACAAAATAAGGGTTGTTTTGAACACGCTCTGTTCGGAACAAGTTCAATGAATACTCTATGCCCTCGAACGAAAAAAGAAAACCCGCTTATGTAGGCACTATTTATCCTCTTAAAATGATTCTATTCAGTATAATATAAAATTTATGAATAACATTAGAAGCATTGTAACTTTTAAAATTCATTTACGTATAAAGGCTGACTGTTTTAGGGCACGTTTAATATTGTCTGACTAAAATTCTGATTAGTTATCCGACAAAAGTCAAATATTATAAAATTCTGGATTAAAAACCTATTTAAGTGAATCCAGAAATAATAATATCGACTTATGGATGACCCTGTATGACTTCACTTCACTTTCTGTCATCGCAATATCGCTCAATCGGTTTAAAATTAACAACAAAAAAATCGTCAACAAAAGCAAGAATGCATGTCCAGTATCAGATCTGTAGATTTGGATATTGTTAAACAGATTTTAATGTCGTGGCGTAACCAAAATGTACCATTACAAGGTAATTTTATTTTCTATTCATAGATACATTAATAACAATAATATTTACCTTACGTGTCGCGTCGGGAAGTGTTGCAATTTTATTTACACAAACAATCTTTAAAGTTGTTATCATACAATTTTTCAATGCGTTTTAATTCACATAAAAATATAAACACGATTAACACTAATATATTTACATGCATGCATAAAACACGTCACACAATTTACTATTAGCGCATGCTGATGTGTTCTATACATACATTTCAAATAGGCACATTAAAAATTGCATGAACGCAACAAAACACCCAAGGACATAACCAACTAGTTAAGTGATAGATTAAAGTAATAATATAGAAATAATAAGTAAAAACGAACAATATCAAAACAATAGATATTATGGTATAAACAAAAACAGGAAGACGGCGTGGTAGAAACACGGCCACGTCATGCAAATAAACAAAAATAAAACTGCACTTAAAATCATTAACTGAATATAAGTGCACATTTTGTTTACTGTTTTCATCTGAAAGTGCATATTTTATCATAATAATGAATAACTATAAAATACATACCTACATACTCGTACATAGATACGTGTGCTTTCTAAAGATGCTGTGTGTTTTGTTATGCAAGAAATTGATATGTTAGTTTCATTCAAAAATAAAAATGCACAAGTACTGTGCCGCATATTCTGGCCTTTATATTGCAAGTGGCTATAGTTTTAAATATTTCCTCTTCTTTTCCGATTTCGCTGCTTTCCCAATTTATTGTTTTATATCCAGTAATACGCCTGTAGGTTTAGCCGAGTTGGACTCAGAAAATGTCAAAAACTCCACGGTTTTGGACTGTATCTTTTCTGAAATCAAAATATTGTTCTTCCATATGCTTGTAGAAATCAGGAGTTTTTCATTTGCCTCTTTTATCCGGCTGAGTCGGTCATCTTTGTCACTTCTCCTATCATGGAAAAAAATCTTCATATCTACTGCTGTCAATTTTCCCAATTTGTTCCCATGTTCAACTGAGTGCACTGTATATAAAACTGCATTTTCCAGTGACACAAGAAAGCGCCCGCTAATGCGAAAGCCATTTACTTTGAAGACAACCACCATCACCAAATTCTCATTGTACTAATTACATATAAGAGCAAATAATTCACTTCTGAAATATCATAAACTGAAATAAAAAGTAAGGGACTCAATACATTTCCTTGGTGTGCACCAACTTTTATTGCAAATTCTTTGATGACTAATTGAACGTTGACTTCTAGAACTTCCCGTTGCTTAAGGGCCGATAATATCAGATTTTAGGGTGACCAATTATTCGTTGTTTTCATTTTTCAAATTATTATTCTTTCAATGATATCAAAATTTATTTCAGAGAGAATGCGAGAATAGTTTTAATGACAAATAATTAATTGGGAAATGTTAGCGAAATAATAAAATGCGTGTATAGAACAGCGACTTGTAGCATATTCTAGATTTTAGTATTGCATATCCACTTAAGATCTACAAAAAATCAATCCAGACGCAAATCTATGAATAAAAAAAAAGAGTTTTCGGTATTTTCGAGTTTCTGTGACATCGCATAGAAATTTTGTTTAACTTGGTTGGTAACGATTTCTGAATCTACTTTTATTCTTATTCAGCCCACATTTTAAATCTTTTTAATCATTTTCATATTATTTGAAACATTTTAATTTGAAATTTGGGTATGGTCACATCATACACGTAATGAAAATCTTTGAAATTTTTCTTGTCAAAATGTGTCTGTTAATGTTAAGTGAAAATCTAAATCGTCTCCTGTTAAACGGATTTCGCAATTTTGATGAAATTTTGCTTTCTGAACTTTGAAATTATCTAGATAGTTTTTAGCAAAAGTTGGACCTGGTATGTAACGCTAATGTCGTGATCCTCAAATTCTTCTAATTTGTTACCATATAATAAATAAAAAATATAAAAAAAATACATTTAGTTAATGCTATACAGTGACACACCTATATTTTTATTTCATGGTTTGTTGGAAATCCCTCTATAACTTTGAGAAGACTCAAATGATTAGGATGACATTTTCAGCTTTTATTTTCTGTACAAAAGAAAACAAACAAATGATAAAAATCCGCCCACAACCACGCCCACTTTTACCATTTCTTGGTTATTCTAAAACAATTAACGATTTAGATAAAAATTTCAGACCTTGTTTTCATGAGCAAGAAAAAAATTCAAAAAATATTTTAAGTTACATCCGCCCACTTTTCTTATTTTTTTTAGTTTTTAGAAAACGACTTAAAGGATTTTAATTACATATTCAGAGTTTGTTTGTAAGAACCAGAAAATACTAAGAAATTGGGTTTAGTAAACTCCAACCACTGTCACTCCCACTTTTTTTTATTATTTCTTGGTTTCTTGGAAAAAATAAAAATAAATATTTTAGTGAAATCCGCCCAGCACTCCGCCCACTTTTGTCATAGGTATAATATTTTAGATTTCAAGTTTATCTTAGAAGGTGTTATTCAGTGTTGTAGACAGGTATGCAATTTTAAGTTTACGGTTCTGATTCGACGTTTCTGATATTCAAGATTTTCTTTAAATATAGGCTGCATATAAAATAAATTGAAGAAGAGAGGGTTATTAATTTGATTTGATTTTTTAGGAATGCAAAAGTTGATACAAAGATTTAGAATTTCGAAAAATTACATTAGTTGACACCTTAGGATAGAGCGTAGATACATGTTTGAAATATTTCTACATTGAAAAACTTCAAAATTTGTCGTTCAAATATTTCGCTTTTACTTATGTATATATCAAAGGGCAGGTAAGCGTCCAACCAAGTCCTGACACTACACCCTTTAACATGAACAAACTCAGGCGCTTTTTGACCACCTTCTATTTTCAGTACCAATGAAGTAGGCGTGGTACCCGCCCACTTCCTCAGAATAGGTGTAATTGGATGGAGTACTTCCGATCGCTGTAAAAAAATTAAATATTGTAGGGCGATAGGGCTTAAAGTGCTTACAAAGAAAAAAAAAACAGAAACTCACAGGTTTACCATTCAGGGGCGTGGTACCCGCCCACTTCCTCAAAATTGGTGTTAGTTGAATGGAGCACTACCGAACGATTAGATTTAGTATATCGGTAGAGCTTAAATTACATGCAAAGGGTAAAATAGAAAATCACAGGTTTTCCATTCAGGGGCGTGGTGGCCGCCCACTTTCTTCGAATTGTTATCAATTATATGGAGAGCTTCCCATCGCCATAGAGTGGTAAAATTTGATGGAATAGTAGCCCTTGATGTGCGTAAAAAGAGAAAAATATAAAAATTTCTGTTTTTCATTTAGTAGGCGTGGTATCCACCCACTTTCTAAAAAAAGAAGATTTAATTTCAATAAAGACCACTTCCGATTGTTAGAAATAATATCGGATATAATAAATTTGTCATACATTTTTGATGCATTAATATTGATTGAATTCAGTTTTCTTGCCCTTTAACGTTAAACGTCTGATTTCTGTTATCTGTCAAA
This sequence comes from Philhelius pedissequus, assembly GCA_910595825.1. Taxonomy (NCBI): domain Eukaryota; kingdom Metazoa; phylum Arthropoda; class Insecta; order Diptera; family Syrphidae; genus Philhelius; species Philhelius pedissequus. The sequence continues at coordinate 241,078,265 of OU343161.1, read as the reverse complement.
GAAATTACCTGTTTCTATCAAAGCGCCTTGTTTCTATAAAAACCACGAGCCACCAGCACCTACAACACTACAAATGTACTTGAACTTGTCTGGTTAGTTCAGTTCGTCGTTTGCTCTTTGTAAACTAACGCTCGCGGGAATACTCTCCTCCTCCGACGACGACGACGACCGCTAGAAGGTATTTTCTGAGCTGTCAATTATCTGATGGTAAACGTGGTTGACAAACAACAAAAGCAGAAAGCCATTGCTACTGCTTTAGTCTGCTCAGCTTCTCTAACAAAAACAAAAAATCTTTTGTATCATGAGAATTCTAAAAACCATTCTAACAATCACCACCAACGCCAACATTACGCCAAACTATTTATAGTTCTGCAGTTCGTTTAACTTGAACTAGGTGGAGGTACCATACGAGCTAAGAAATAAATAAAAAATAAGCTCAGTGATTCGCTAAGTACGTAGGTAGTAGATGATGATTTGTTATTGTTGTTGTTGTTGCTAGAGGACTATGCTCGACACAATATTATACATATGTATTCCACAACTTAAGTGAAAATGAAACAAATCTGCATTGACGTATGCCTCCTCCTCGGAGAACTAAGTGAGTGAGTGAGTGACTGCCATTGTCCAATATTATGAATTTGTTTCAATTAGAATTTTTTGAAAAGAAACATCATCATGAAAGAAACTACTTAGCTTTGTTCGAGCTGCTGCTGCTATCAATAGACATTGAGTGGTTTTATTTATTCTTTGCGTTTTTTTTTTTTGCATGTAGGTACCAATTGTACTTGTACAGAACTATAAAGCTGTTTTTTTTTTTTTTTTTTTTTTGTATATCAAAAGAATTGTGGTATAATTGTAGATACCACAGAATTACGAGAGTACATACTTTATATTATTTTGTTAAGCTTTTGTATGAATTGCAAAACGTGCGTGCTTAACTGTCACAATTCTATTTTGAAGAGAATTAGGTTGCCGCCAAGAGAGTGTTAAATGAATGACTTGTGAATGAGGTACTTTTTTGTCGGGGCCCGCTTCCAACATGTCTAGATTTGATTCTATTCAATTGTGTTTGAGGTTTAATATTATGATGTAATTGTGAATTTAAACAATTAACCGAATTTTGGATTTTTTTTTTATCCGATTGAAATCTTCAAAAGACACTCGGTAAGAATCGGTACCGAGTAGTGTGGGACTCTTACCGCACTAATACCACAGGTGAAACCAGGACCAATCTATGAAAGATCGACAAATGATTTTACTATCTTAATTTATATTTAAATCGCATTGGGGAAGTTTAAAGTTATTACACTTTCTCATAGCTTTTAGACCATCAGCTCATAAGGCTTGGTTCTTCTTAATCTCCGAACATTGTCTCGTACATTTAAGACGGTCTCCATTTCGGAGTTGGTATGACTTTGCAGTCGCTGGTTGTGGATACCACTTCTGTAACCATTTCAATTTGAAGGTCACGATATTTCTTATATACCAAGGGGCATTTATTATTCCACCAAGGACCTTGCTTTGGAATTTTTGGATGGGTTCAGCATTTGTTTTCTTTGTACAGCCCCATGATGCCCTATGTCCAAACGGGTTTCAGTACTTGCTTATATAACATTAGTTTGTTCTGGATATATAGGTCAGAGTTCTTTCCTAGTAACCAGTACATTTATCTGTACTTCAAGTTTAGTTCTTCTCGTTACTTTTTGATGTGCTCTTTCCAAGGTATTTGGCGGTATTGGAGTAAGGTACTACTGTATTATTTATAAATACTGGAATATTGTTTATGTTTTTGTTAGTAAAGTTTATATGCGTCGATTTCGTTTCGTTTAATTTGATACGCCACTTCTGCGTCCAATCACTAACTTTATCGACAGCATTTTGCAATTTTAGTGTAGCCTTCGTAAAGGATTTATCTGGCACCAATATTGCCGTATCGTCAGCACAGGTGGCCATGATAGCGTTGATGTCCACTGGAATATCCCTTGTATATAACAGATACAGGTTGGGCCTAGGACACTTCCTTGTGGTACACCGGCTTCAGTTTTCTTTAGTTCCGGGTAATTTTGGTCGTACCGTACTCTAAAGAGTCGGTTCGTAGCGTAGGATTTCAGTATTTCGTAGTACTGCCTGGGAAGGACCCTATGCAGTTTGTACTCAAGTCCCAAGTGCCAAACCTTGTCAAAGTCTTGAGCAACATCTAAGAATATAGCCGAGCATACTTGTTTTTCTTCAAGTGCCTTTTCCACGACATCCATAATTCGATGCACTTGGTCTATTGTGGAATGTTTATTTCTAAATCCAAGCTGATGGATCGGAATTAGTCTTCTTTCTTTTTTTTTTTTTTAATTGTAACTATATGCCTGTAAGACCTAAGGTCTATTAAATGCAACCTGAATTGCACGGCACTAGTTTGGCACAGTTGATTTGAGAACCAGGTATTGACTGTCTCATTTTAACCCATGGGCGGCATCCAATTAAAATTGGAGATATAGAAAAAAATGCGCCTAGCGTGGGGATCGAACCCACACGTCCTAGTTACCAATCAAGCACTTTATCCACTGCGCCATTGCCACCCACCCATTCTTCTATTATTTTGTTAAGCCTTTTCAGTAGCAGTTTTTCAAAAAATTTTGCCATGATTGGTATAAGCGATATTGGTCTGTAAGATGTTACTTCTGTTGGTGGCTTACCTTGTTTAGGTATAACAATGACTTCTGCAATTTTTCAATGATGTGGAACATATCTTAGTTTAAGGCATGCGTTAATTATAAACAGGTTCTTAGCGATCCATAATGACAGGGGGTCGTAGGTCATAAACATGGATTTTTGAATGCTTGTATCTCGAAAACGAGTTGGTTTCCCCCAGAAAAATAGTCTGCGTCTTACAATATTCAATTAAAAGCTAGATCGTTTTAATTCTACGAGTATCATGAATGTGTTCGAAATGTAAAAAAAAAATGACAAATAATTTTCAAGTGGTTGGTCACTCTTATGTCCCAGAAGCCTACATTTGTAGTAAAAATAATATACCTATCACTTTGACTTCTATCAAACTCTTTGGTTTCAGTTAAAAAGTGTGCCACACGTACATTTATTTTTTGTGAGTTTCACATCTCGATAGATTTATCATAAACTAAATTTGATTACAAAATAAATTACTCTTACCATTTGTCATATGTTTGGCACCATTTTAAACATCTGTCACATAATTATTGGCACTGTGGAGGTGAAAACCTTGAGATTAAGGTATAAGGGATTTATGTTTGTTGTGAATAAATGTATAAAAATGCGCTTATGGAGGAATCTATAAGTGAGAGTCATAGAATTAGTGCCACTCGAAATGTCTGTCATATCAATAACCTGCAGTTACTAATCCTTGTTTAAAAAATGCACCCACAAAATGTAAATACAAAGTATATGGTCAAGATATTGGGAAGCTTCTATTATAGTGTTTTCTTAAATTTTAATTTTCCATTAAATTTATATTTTTTTTTGTAGCTCATGAAAGTGTCAAACTTTTTATAACCCCAGGTGGTCAGCGAGACATCGAAGATGCCATCCATCACAAAGTTCCAATTCTAGGAATTTCATTCTCGAGCAGTTTGGAACATTATCTTTTGCAAATTATCAAACACGATGCTGGTTTAGTATCAAACTTTGATATGGAATCATCAGCTGAATTGTTGGCAAAAATCGAAGCATTTGCCATTACACAAAGGTAATCGCAAGTCAATTCGTAATGAAATTATTAAAAAAAAAAAAAATAATAATAATTAAAATGACTAAGTATAACAAGTTGCACAAAGTCTTGACGTAGGAGTGATTTTCATTGTCATACTAAATTTAATTCTACGTTTCTGCTGATAAATTATTCTGAATGAGGGCAATAGAAATAGAAAAAGCTTTATTAGGTAAGGTTCCATACCAGTTTTGTAGGTATTTTCCGCAAATGAATATGTGCTTCTGTTTCTAATGAATTGACATTGCTTTGCGGCAATGGCAATTTAATTTGAAAATCAATTCATTTTCCAATGCAATAAACTTTAAGTTTGACTGATTACATATGCATGTTTATAAATTGATGCCGTTTTTCTATTTTAAGGATTTCTATACTTAAAGTATATGTAAACGAAAAAGTGATAGGAATTTCCCTGCTCGAATACATGCCAAAGAATTTGTATTTTTCTAGTTTTTGTTTGTTTAAAAATTGCAATTTAAATAACGCAAATAACATATCTACAAAAGTGCTAGAGTTTAAGTTCAAGATCATCGACATCGACAATGACAAACTACATAAGTAGTTGTATCAATATTGATTTGATGATATCACGGTGGTATTTGATATATGGTGTTTCAACGTTTGAAGTGATTGTTTGATTTAGTTTTTATATAGTAACTCCCTGAGGGGGAGAATTGCACTTCCCATCGAATTAAGATAATTTTATAGGACGATTTTTAGGCATGAATTTTAGAATTTAAAATCCTAGCAAACTCGACATTACAATGATATGGAAGAAGGAAATGTTGGTTTTCCTACAATCATGCCTATCCACGCAGCTATAGCCTAAACTGCTTGCCGATGTCCCCTAAACTTGAAACGTAATGATTTTGGCAGACTACCTATGGGCACGTTTTTTTTTGCTGAAACAAAAATAAAGGTGCGCACTCTAGAATTTTTGTAGTAGTCGAAAATAGTTAGTACCTTTTTGAATAAATAACCTAGGTCGTTACTTCGGTAACTTTTTTTACAGTTTTGTTCCAAAACCCGAAAGATACATATTGCTAAAAAAAAAATTAAAATTAAATTTCGAAAACAACTTAGTTCATTTTATTTTAACTTAACTTGAATAATATCCACAAGTTTTTTTAATCGTTTATTTAGGAATAAAAATAGCAGTGTTTATTAATAAATGAATAGAAGAAAACGCAAATAATACCTACATATTATTTTTGTTTTTGGTTTAGTGGACTGTGTGGGTTTAAGTCAAATTGAAATACTTTATGACTTTTAGTCCAAAATGCGTTTCGCCCGGACACGATAGTTGGGCTCATCAGTTAGATGCTATCGTGTCGCTCTAAGACGCACTATTTTTCGGTCGATGACTACCAACTCTTAATAAAATTTTCAGCACATACATACTGAAAATTATATTTTTTTAGGGGAATTTGGTCTTTATTAATCGAATACTAAAAATTCGAAAAAAAAATTCTATCAAAAAAATGTTTACTTACTAAAAATACTCGTGTTGTAGATTATAATAAAAATAATAATTTTAATTATATGCCTGTAAGACATAAGGTTTTTTAAATGCAATCTGAATTGCACGGCACTAGTTAGAAGGAATGGAAAGATATGGAAGAATTTTTGTTGGCAGACAGAATTAGGTCTTTATTATCTCATTAAAATCTCACACGAGGCCACCTTGCATGGGGATCGAACCCGCACACATCTAATTTTTTGTAAAACTGCATTCCTTCTATTTGTACATTTTTTCCTCATAGACAAATTCAATTTTTAATAAAGAAATTAGATGACGTAAGTTCTCTTAAAAAATGTTCCTTCCGCAATTCTTAAATTTGTATGTTAGTATGTATTTAAAAAAAATTAAGAATGTGAGTACACCTGCTTACTCTGAAACTCGAGCAAAAAAAAAATGTATTATATTTGTTATTCGCACAATAACAAAAATAGAACAAAATAAACAGGTGCTTTATGTTTCTGTTTACCACCTGACAACAATATATTAATGCAAGCAGTTTGAAGTTTGAAATTCAAAACACAAATATGTACAGTCAACTCCGTTTAGCTGAAATGGTAATTTGCCAAATTTTTACTTGTGATATAGGTACTATGGGCCAAGTTTTGCATTTGGAAAATAAATCGAACTCGAGATTTTAATCAAAATTGACATCACGATGATAGAGAACAACAAAAAAGTGGGTCCCGCAATTCCGCCTGTCTGTCTATTTGTACAACGATTTACAGCCTAAACGGCTTAAGGGATTTTCTCCAAAAGATTTTGTTTTTTTAATCTCAAAAACGCCCTTAACGATTTTCACAAAAAAAAAATAGATAATCTTATGCACAAAATTCTTAACCGAAACATCTAAATATATTTTTAAATTCGTTTTGTATTTAATTTTTTATAAAGAAAAAAATCCTAATTTTTTTTATAAATAAATGTTGGTATATAAAATAAATTATAAGTATTCGACAATATAACTTTCTAAAAACATAATTTCAAAAAAAAAATCGTCCACCAGTTTTCAAAATTTTGGATTTTTGAAAAAAAAAATTTTTTTGAGAACATCACCTAAACCACTTAAGTATACCAAGTTTGAAAAAAATGGCTTCAGTCTCTTAGACACTGTAAATCGATCTACAGACAGACAGCCAGACGAAATTGAGGGACACACTTTTTTTAGTATGGACTTTCTCACAAATTGCTCAACGGATTTCGATTTAATTTTTTATATAGGATTTTATATATTATTAATAATACTGTATTAAAAAATTTTTGAAAAATATTTTTTTTTTTTAGATTTTTGAAAAAGAAATTATTTTTTTGAAAATTAAATATTTCATAAACGGATTATATTTAAGCTTATATTATTAAATACATGAAATTGCCATACTAATTTTTTTGTTTGAATAAAAAATAAAAAAAATTGTATATAAACAATTAAGTAACAAATCTTTAAAAATACTCGTATATTTAGCCGTTTCTACTAAGAATCTTGTGCATATGATGTGTTAGAACATAAGTGCATGCGATCCAGTCGTTCATTTTATTTTATTTACTTAAGTAGTGGTATTTTCTCCAGAGCGAATCCCGGATAACTGACACTTTTCAACTTTCCAATAATTCGTTTTAGTATTTAAAGTTGGATAAAAAATGTTAACAGTTAACAGTTGTTTTCAGTAAAGTGTTGTTTAAATTAAACGGAGTTGACTGTATATTATATGTAAAATAAACAATAGTAAACATTAAAAAAATAGAATCTCAGAATAGCCGTGTTTTGTTTGCAAGTCCATATGGACTTGTCGAGAAAAACGACATCAGAGATTTACATGTCAATATAAAACTTGACTCTATATGGAGTTAGCTAAATCCAGATAATATGGAACTATCTTAACTCCCGATAGAATAGGTAATGCCAAACTATATGTAGATATTATTGTGTTATCGATAATTTTATAGAGATGTCAAAAGTGACGTTCTGTAGTGATGGTAATAACATATAATTTTTAAATTTTAAATGTCATTGAATGCACCAGTGCTGCCAATAAGTTTAAAATGATATTCCTAAATCCGGATGTCGTTTTTTTAACAACTCTATATGGAGTTGCAAACAAAACATGGCTAATATGCATTAACAAAAACATTGTGTGCAGTATTTATATTGTTTTAATAATTATTATTTAATTATTTTGAAAATTAATAATGCAATGTCAAATAAGATAATTTTGTTGAAAATACCCTAAAGGCCTTTTCACATGGGTGCGACCAACGATGGACGAATAAACGAATAAATTCCATTTTAAACAATTTACCAACCTAAATTCTTCACAAATTCTGTTGTAGAAATATAATTTATATTAATGATCAGATACAAAAATTTACTTTTAAATTGCCAAAACAAGATAAATTTGAGAAAACAATATTGGTCGTCGAGATTTGCGCCTGATTGTTGCGAACATGCAAACTCTATTCGCGTTCCACATACGATCCACACTTAAACGAATAATTAGCTTGTCGCGTCTAACCTCAAAATCAAACTTTCAACTTATATTCGTGATGAATAGAATTAAGTCCATGTGAACGAAATTTCAAAATGGACGAATATTCGTTAATTCGTTGGTCGCTTTCATGTGCATATTATTTACTTAAAATACCCATAAAAATCCACTACTTTTCGAAATGATTTATTCCTTTACGTTTACTTTACTTTTATTCCCAACGAAATTTCCACATTATTTAATGGAAATATTTAATTGTCGTACAGATCCAGCCCCCCCCCGGACGGGCTCTTTAAATTTATTTAAAACATAAACATTTTTTTTTTCTTGTCCTAAGGCAATTAAACAAAAAAAAAAAACGGGTTAGGTTTACTCTTCTTTAAGCTTCGTTTTTTTTTTTCAAAGATCTACTTAAATGCTTAAGCTGATTGGCAAAAATAACCTAGGTAATTTTATTTTCCAACTGGACGAAAAAATTGAATACATTGATGTACAATGCTTCAAACGTTATCTTACACGAAACCCATGTATTCGTTTTAGGTTCTATAAAACAATTGGTCTTACTTGTACGTCATAATAAATAAATTGAATTATATTCAAAATTCATTACACAACCCCCCTCCCCCACCTTGTGACCGGCTTCATGCAAATATTGAAATCTATTTCAAAAGCTTTCAAAGTTTGTGTATTCAAATCCAACAGATAATTAACTTCCAATTCAAATTCAAAATTAAATTAGCTTTCAAACAAAAATACAAAATTTCAGATGAAAAAGTTTCAGTAACTAATATAAACATAAACATAAAGTAAGAAGTAAATATTAATAAATAGATAAATCCAAAAATGAATTTCATCTGTATAGAAATTAAGGTCATAAAATAGAAAACATTCATACCTAACTATAGAGCTCATTTAAAGATAAATAAGTTGACTCAGACTAAACTTTAGATCTAATTTCTCCAAGCTGAACATAACTTTATTTTTTGCATTTAATTATTTCAAGATACCAAAAGAACATAAACAAACTCCACACAATCATCACCGATGAACCGATGCGCCCTGTGGAACGAGGCGTCTGGTGGATTGAATATGTTCTCAGAAATCGTGGAACACAACATTTGCGTCATTCATGGTTGAAGCTTTCGTGGGTGCAGTATTTGCTATTGGATGTTGTCTTAGCTATTTCAATAACATTTTTCGCCTTCGTTTTTGCTGTTGTCTGGACTTGCATTCGAATTCGCCGCTATTCAAAGAGCTTACCATTCGAAAAAGTGACGAGACGTACTAAGGCGAAAATGATGTAAGACAAAAAAAAAAAACAACAACAAAATACAAAAGTACATGAAAACTAGACGGAAGTAGACGAAATGTTGTGAATATAATATTTTTAAGTAGATAGTGTTCGTTAAAATAATTGTAACTGAAATTTAATTTAAATTATAAATTAAAAAAAAAATTTTATGATAATGGTTAGAGGATATACCTAATAGTTAAAATAATATCAAGAGTGACCAACAGAACTGACTGATAATTATTGTTTGTACATAAATATAAAATGTTTCCTTTTACCCATGGTTATTGATTTAGTTTAAATAACACTAATTCTATGATTAGGGTGAAAATTTTGTTACATTCTGAATGTGATAATAAATGCCAAGATTTTTTTTGATTTTGTAAATTTAAGCGATACAGTGACGTACCAAAAATAGCTAACTTTAATTTCAAGTTTAATGTTTAATTAAACGTAGTTTTAAGAGATGATAAAAGTTAATGAAACAAATAATAAAATTATCTGTTTTTTTTGTAAGTTAAGTGTAAATGTGTTTTTTTTTTAATCCTAACAGAGGCAGAGTGTTAGAGTTGAAAACATGACGGTTTGAAATGTGACGGCAATATATACGATATAGAGATGGGTAATTATTTTGGAATCAAAAGGGTTGATTGATGGTTTTCAAGGTCACATTATATTCGTGTTTTTGGTTTTTAATTTAAAGCTCCAGGTTTTTGTATCGAAGCATCATCATTCCATATCTGGAAGGAATTATTTCAAAATCAATATTTCTTGGCCTGATTTTTCTTAAGAATCTCGGAAAAAATGAGGTATTTTTGGCTAAATATATTTTTTTGGTCAACGGCCTTGGCTCTGATGAAATCATCGCTTCCCATCGAACAGCGAAATCAAGTATTGTTGGGCGTGGTTAGTACTCCGATGGAGAACCGTCTGAAACCAACCACGTGCTGTTGACATGTGTTTCTTCTGTTGTTTGCTATTTCTTTCTATGGCTCTGTCTGTTGTTATAATATATGTATTGCTTACAGCCTATGGTCTCGTTACAAGTGCTTCCGTGTTTCTACTTCGTAGATTTATCTACGTAATGTAATGTAATATTTTTCTGACAATGAAGCCCTTATTTTGTTTAAAGGTCTTAGAAAAACTAAGAGTAGATTTTTACTACAATTTTGTCATTTATGGAAGGGCCTGTTTATTCTCTGTACATCACTAAAAAATTCATGACCTGAAAAGGTGAAAAGGTTTCATTTGGAGATAACACAATACAAAAGAGAATTTTAGATAGTTGAGCATAAAATCATAAAAATCACTTTGGTTGGAAATATTTCGAGAGTCTTTTGGTTTTGGGTGTAGACAGATAACGAATAGGCCTTGTTTTCTATCATAAGTAAATAATATCGTTGGGTTTGGGAAACATTGTTAAAAATAGCATTGATTGCTTTTCTCTAGAAAATTTGATTAAAATGTAGCTTAGGTTCTTTAAACAATTTTACCACTAATTGTATGTATGTTCTTTATATAATCCAACACTTAAATCTTCAACATAATGGCGATCATGGTAATCACTCTAATTGCGCATTTGCAAAGTGTATGTACATTTCCTAATACAAACATCAACAACAAATAGTTGTCCCCGTGAGGCGAGTAGAATAGAGCTCTTTAAACGTGTTGCGTGCAACGGACTTAAGTGGTTTATAAAGACTATGTAAATCAGAAAAGAGTGCCCACGCCATCTCTATTGTATTACAACACATAAAATGTGCACTACATAATTATGTATTGCTTTATTGACTTTGAATAAGATAATTTTGTTGAAAAACTTGCACTTTACGATTCCATTGTTATCTCACTTATCGACTTAAGCTTAAGAAAAAAATAGGCATCGATTTTGAGGTCGATTTTTTTTTTAAATTTAAAACGAAATTATCTCTTGAGCCACAAAAATCATCTAGTGCCCTATTTTTTCATTTTAACAATTTCAATTTTAACGCCCTTTCTAAGATGGGATATCTATATCTATATGCTTCGTTGATTTTAATACGTAGGTGTAAAATAATTTGAGATAAAATTGATTTATTTGTTGAGCTAAAATGGCCAATGATCGACATCAATTCTTCAATCAAAGGAAGTCAGCTTAAACATATTCACAGAGGCCAAAAGGTGAGAAAAGTATTTTTATGTCTGGAAAATAAATATGAGCATAGATGACTCCCACATTCAAAAGTGAAATATGTTGTCAATTGGTATTTAAATCAATTGTTGGTAGCTCAACTTTGCTCAGATTTACCTTTGAAACTTTCCTAAACAAAAGAGTTGAGGTTGAAACCTAAAAAATGAAAATATTCATTGTCCTTGTTTCTGTTCTTACTGTGTGTTAAATTTTGATTCCATGGGTTTTGGATAGTCAACATATTTATATAAGTTTTCAATGTTGCATTTGAGAAGTGAAGTTTTATAAAACCCGAAGAAAGTGATCTCTGTCTTTGCTGACAGAGTACCTATTCAAAATATGATTTATTCCTTGTTAATTCCATTCAAAGTGTTGATTTACTTTTTAGGGCCCTTTCCTTGAATTACCTTTAGTTGGCATGCTAAACTGGATAGAATTTTTTTTTTATTTTCTTTTTGTGTCTGTTAAATGTCATACAAGATTAGTTGCGTCGAGCGAGGCAGAAATAAATTGATGGATGAATTGATATCTGAATTAAAAATTGAAGCAGGGCTTATGGGAGGGAAATGTAGACCATAAGAGGATAGTCAATTTAAGGTGACTTAAACAAAATTTAGATTGATAGAAGAATATTCTTTACAGACTGAATTATTGAAAATTTCATAGAAGAGTATTAATCGTCTTGGCAAAAATATTGGCCTTTAATTTCGAATTTAATTTGTCTTAAATTATGCTCTGTCGTTAGTTTCCATAGCAAAAGATAGTGCCGAAATTAAAAAAAAAATATTTATGAAATTTTGAGTCTAAAACCGATTTGCTGTAATTTAAGAAAAATTGTATGTCCTAGGTGCATCTCAAAAAAATATTGAAAAGGGCAAGGGCATCACATTACATTTCTCGAAGTTAAAAAAAATAGTTGAAACCGTTTTTCACAAAAAAAAAACTATTTGTAATAGGTTCAGAAGTGGGATATTTTTGAATGGAAAGTGGAGACGCTATGAAGTTGTTTGCAAGATATAATAATAACTAATACGTTTTTCGTAACATGTTTCGTTTTAAATTATTTATTTTTACAAAAACTATATCTACCGCATTTTCAAAGTAAATATTAATTCTATATTTTTTAAATTTATAAATTGCAATTACAAAACTCTCCAAGAAAAGCGATTGTGTAGAGTTTTGTTTAGTTTTTGTGTCTTTTCTTTTAATTTTGCATCTTTGGGCAAGAAAATTACATAATATATATATTTTTTGTTTAAATTAATAATTATATAATATTTTTTTAAAAATTATTTTACATATTTTAATTTCTTAAAAGTAATTTTTGTTTAAAACAAATTAAAATAAAATATTTTTTTGATTTAACTAAATAAATATTTTACATTTAATTTTAATTTTATATTTTCGTTATTGCATATATTTATTTTGATTAATTTAAAATAAAGATATAAAAATATATAACAACAGATTAAAATAATTACTTATAATTTAAACTTTAGATAAATGTATTTACAAAACAATCATAATTGTATAAGATTATTTAAATTACAACAAATGAGTTTTTTTTTTTAATTTGTATAAGACATAGTTTGATGAGAAGAAAGAAATCACAAATTACAAAGCAACTGTATATAAGTTATGCAACTACTTTTGCCTTAGTTTAACTTTTTTTTTAACTTGGTAAAATATTAAAATAAAATTATATATTTACAATTTTTATATTGTTTTTTGTATTTTGATAATTCAGTCATCATACAACATTTTCCATAATCCAAGGAACAAATTTTGATATCCTCGTACAGACACCAGGCAAGTTTGCTTCAGCACATCCAATACCCCACGAAATGATTCCAGCGAGGAAAAATCTACCATCCTGTGACTTCACCTGAGGATTTGTGTAAACAAAAATTAAAAATGTAAGAAAAGTCTGATTTAAAAAAAATCATATTTAACCTGCAAAGGGCCACCAGAATCACCCTGACATGAATCTTGTCCGCCGGTTTCATAGCCAGCACACAGGAATATATCCGGAATAAATTCCTGCCGTCCGGCGCGCAGAAACATTGACTTGCACCGGTCATTGCTAACAATCGGTACCGACACCTGTTGAATACAAAAAAAAAAAATTAAGATGATAGATACACCATCATGTAAGAGTAAAAACTAACCTCTTGTAGCACAGATGGCAATGTGCCACCCTCACTTAGCCGACCCCATCCCGTGACGGTTGCATTCATTCCAATTAGTAGACTATCAGTTGACGGCAGACAAATGGGACTCACATGCGGGGCAAACTCGAGAGGCTGCTCCAGTTTAACCAGCGCCAGATCATACTCGTACGTGAAGAAGTTGTATTTGGGATGGACGACTTTTTTGGAGACTCCACGCTCGATGTATGGTAGTTGCTCTTGGACGTGAGAGAAATCATATTCCCCGACTCGAATGCGGATTTGTGACGTTAAAAGACTGTATGTGCAAAGAAATGTTCTCAATGAACGGACACGGACTTGCGACCAAATTTGGCCCGAACTGAACTTACTCATCCACACAATGGCCTGCCGTCGCGATCCAGTTCTCATTAATCAAAGCTCCACCGCAACGATGAGTGCTGGAGAAGCCAAAGAAAGATGTCCGACGCACTGACACCTGCCAAGGCCATCGTCCGAATGGAGCACTTTTGCCGCCAACAATGCGGGTTTCCGGTCGTGCTAGTGATGGGACTCCACACTCTATGTAGTGATGAAACAAAAAAAATGGTGAATTATTTAAGGTTGTGCATCCTTAAAGGCAAAAAAGAAAAAGACTTACCACTTCGAGCTGCAGAAATGGTTTTGATTGGATTATCGTTTGTGGTAACATGGTTGAGGATTTCATTGGACTCGATGGTTGTGAGATTTAGGGGTGGTGGTGTAAATCGCACAGGAAACACACTTGGAGTTGTAGTGGTGGTTGTGGGGGTGCTGGGGAATTTGATGGGGCCTTTTGTTGGCTTGGAACTTGCGGGGGAGATATATGCTGGATAGGATGATGGTGGTGATGGGGATGAATGATGTGTTGAGGGAAAATAGAAGGTGGTCGAGGACGTCGGTCGAGAGGTGGTAGAGGATAGTGGCGTCTTACTCGAACTGCTGAAATATGGTGAGTAGGGTCTAGTCGTTGTTGCTGGTTTTGTTGGCTTTGTGCCAAAAATCTATAATGAGTTTGAGGAGAAAAAAATACATAATGTTAGTAAGAATCAAGTGAAAAATAAAATTTTGTAAATATCTGCAAGCTCTGGGGGTGTACCCTCCACAGTATACGCAGACCATAAGTTCCAAACACACTTCGGAAAGATCACAGAAAATTCCTAAATTTATTTGCTCGCTAATTAAAAACAGTCGTACGAAAACTTTCCACCGGACGGAAAAAATTTAGTGGCTCTTTAGTTGTATGGACTTATGACCTTGCCGCAGAACTTTACTACAATATTGACAAAAAAGTCTCGATTGAATTTGAGTAACTTAAGAATAAGCCACTCTCAACTTTGATTAGCATTTTGTCCCCTACTTAACTTGGCCCTTATTTAAAAAAAAAAACCTACATGTGGCTTCGATTTGGTTGGAAAATTTCCCGATGTAACGATTGGTCTCCGAGTCGGAATAAATGACGCCTGTGTCTGAATAGGTTTCTTTGAGGGTTTAATTGGCTTCGATGGTTTGTCCCAGACCGGCGGTCTCGGTTTCGTTATGAAATTCGGTTCAGTTGCCATGTGCCATTGTACTGTCTGCGGTGATGTATTCCAAAGACCTTTGAATGAGTTAATGAATAGAATCAAGTAATGAAACCTAAAATTACCAAAATAAATTGAACTTACTTGAAGAAATACTGGCAGATGTTTCCATATCAATTAATGAATTGGTAAGACTAGGATTCTTCGTTGTTGACATAAATGTCAGGGTGGACGTTGAGACGGACGACGACAACGGCGATGAGGATGATGATGAAGAGGATGACGTGACTGGCTTCTGATATTGCGGTTGGTAGTAATTACTGCTGCCATGATGATGGGTGATGACAGTCTGATGATGGGGTCCAGGTGGATGACGGACCACAAGAGTGCCAGCACCATGCGGTCGTTCAATTGTTGTAACTCCACTAAATTACACAAGTATAGTAGTTAACGCATTTTTAGTGCGCTGTCTAAATAGACAAACGAGAATGTGGAGGTACAATGATTTGAACTTACCTTATACTCGACGGTGGTCTGGGCTTATGATGGCCCGACGATGACGGCAGATAAGCCGAAGAGGCAAGCGATGGAGGCGGTCGAGTGAAGGAAAACGTTTGCGGCAGAATAACGTTTTGTGTGAGATTGTGCGCACAACATGATCCGAACATAAATGTGTCCACGCACATGCCGACGTGTTGACCCTCGGATTTGATGCACTCCCAAACAAACATGCATGTACCGTCGATCCTACCAATCGTACATGGCTTCGGACTGATCTTGTAGCTTTGACTTCGATGCTGATAGGGGGCGGATAGGGATGGTAGCAGAGGCTCGGGTGCAGGTAGATGATCATAATTATTATCACTTATGCTATCGTAACTATTGCTATATGTATCACTAAGACTGTCGCTGTAGCGCAGATGCCTATTATTACTACTGCTAATGCCAGTGCTGCCACTGCTGCTGCCACTACTGATGAAGTCACTTGCAGCAGCACCACTGTAGGCAGCTTCGGCTGCCAGTGGCACTGCGCTTAGGCAATTCGTTATCGTTAATACTATTTGGTAATAGAGTAATATGACTGGAGCGCTGACTAGCCATCTACTCCACATTGTGGAGAAGATATGATTTCCTAAAAAAAGAGAAAAAGTAAATAAATTAATATTTGGCATCATTTGTCTCAAAAACTATTTGGCCAGAAAAAATGTATATATCAAGGAATAATCAAGAGAAACAGTGTGGATTGCCGGAAAGCAGCATTATAGGTCCCAGCTTTTTCAAAACAAAAATGGCGTGATCGACAACAGAGAGCTCTACAAATCAATGATAACCAATTTATTTTGCCCCGTAGTCAAGTCTTGGGTTTATACCATTAGACCATTAGCCACAGAGTTATCGAAAATTAAACCTCTTGAATGGAGATCAACCACGGAAGCTACAACAATGTCTTCGTAAGTTGGTGGTGGAAATGGATATAGCGACGGAAAACAAACCCAGCTTGGCAGAAAGATTAATATTGGATGTGTCCCATCGCCGATCATCGTCTAGCCTGCTCTAAGAGACCCATACCACGGTTTGATCCCACAGAGGGAATGTGCCTGCTATATCCAGCAAAACAAACCATCTTCTCCTGAAACCTGACTTATTATATTGACTGAAACTTAATAATTCAATTGCATGATCAATCGGTCACTGTTCATCATAAATCTCATCAAAAGCCGTGCTTCGCTTGCTCGCGGTCTCACGAGGGTGGTCTGTTAAGTACTTAGCCTACAAAAGAAAAACAAACATTTTGGATTTATTTCTCAACATAGTCTCTTTTAGCTCCAGCGGTGCTCCAACTTCCCATACGAAAAATAGATTTTCTCGAGGTCTGCAAATTAGGCCTCCGCGGCGGCGATGATCTCCTCATTTGACTCAAATTTCTGCCCGGCGAGTGATTTTTTCAAGTTTAAAAAAAAAAAAAAAGTTGCACGTAGTCAAATCTGGAGAATACGGTTAATGGTTCAACAGTTCGTTGTGCAATTTGGCTGTGGCGATGTTGGAGGTGTGAGCTAGAGCCGTTTGATTGTTTTGCCCTTCTCCAGGTAGTCGATGCAGATCACACCTTGCGAATCCCAGAAAATGGTGGCCAGCGGATTTTTGTTCGGAGTGAGCCAACGCGGCACCCATCGCGCCGACAGCTTTCTCATGCCCAAAATTGCATGGATGATATGGCCCACGCGATCGTTTGAGATGCCTACTGTTTTACCTATCTCGGGTACCT
This sequence comes from Philhelius pedissequus, assembly GCA_910595825.1. NCBI lineage: Eukaryota > Metazoa > Arthropoda > Insecta > Diptera > Syrphidae > Philhelius > Philhelius pedissequus. The sequence goes on along the minus strand of OU343161.1, from coordinate 241,061,088 downwards.
GCAATCAGCGGTCTGCCAATATGAGATCATTATACTCCGTGGCAGATATTTTCGGGGCAACTCTTTTTCTATTTTTCTAAATTTAGCGAACAAGCTGGCTTCCACACGTGGCCAAAACACAACTACGACCCCGATTCATCTGAAATTGACAGTAGCCGTCGAAGAGAATGTACTAGAGGATAATAAATCTCTCTTGCGATACTGGCATCATTGGGTGGCGAGACTAAGTACTTGTATCGGGCCATCATCGTAAGATTCTGAAAAAATCCTCGATACAGAAACAACTAGAATTCTCCCTAGAATTCGCTTCGTCGAGCTTAGGAAAGAGTTGAAAAAATGTGAAAGTTCGTCGAGCTCGTCAAAAAATTCTGGCCAGAGCAGGGCATTTACAGAGTAAGTGCAAGACTATTTCTTTTTCCCGGGGATCCCCACAACTTGAACCATAGTATCTCCACATGCCTTTCCATCTGCCAGTGTCCAGTGTATGTGGCAAACTAGGTCAATTCGCCAAAGTTTATGATAGCAGAGCCAGATCATTCTAGATTCGATGCAGCTCGATTAAACTGCTCCACCCTTCTCATTATTGTTGCCTGTTTCCTCCAGCAAGCTATCAAAGGCTGACCCTTGTCTGATGGCGTTCTCAATGCTTCTATTACCTGAAATCAAGCTAAATCCTAGTCAGCTTATCTCGGCATTGTAGCTGAATCGATGGCACTATGGTATATCAGTATTCCAGTCACACAGCAATTCCCTTTATAAATCTTCCTCTATGGTCACATTTTTGTTTAAAATGCAGTAAACCACATGTCAAAATAGTTATTTAGTCTAGTAACATTTTGAGCCTTTCAGATGGGATACTACCTACCCTACATATGTATGTGCCTGAGTAGTAAATCACAGCACAACCCAAGTGCTTCGCATGCTACTTCAACCAGACAACATTTTTCCACGTTACAGAAATATAACCATTTAACGAATTAAATTGCTCCAAATTTGGCATGGAATTCAAATAAAATTTAAAGCAATTTGTCAGGTATACACCTCTCTATCTCATTAAACTGAATGAATTTTATTTTATTTTATTTTCAACAGCAAAAAAAAACAACACACAGTAGATATGTATGTATTTTGGTTATAGAAAAGTGAAAGACACACCGACACGATGAACATGATGTGTGTTGCAGCAAAACTAGAGCACATCAACGAACATGGTGCGCAGAATTTAATTTAATTTAATTTCCTCTTAGTTGTTGTCGTCGTTGAGCGAGCTGTGCTGAGCTGAGCTGCGACTTGATTTAAGTTGAGGTGAGGTGAGTTGAGTGTTGGTCGTGCAACTCGTGTTCGGTGTGCTAATGAATTGTGCTTTAAAGTCCATCGCTCGCAATTCTATTGCCTATTCTGTCTGTATATCTGTATTCTTTGTTGTCGCTCTATCCGCCTTGAAAAGTAGCACCCAAAGACTTTGACCATAAATCACACCAATATGCCATCGTATAACTCTCTTTGCAACCATCAGCACCGCACCTCTTCCTCGTAAGGGGATTACGATTTTGCGGCCTGCGTTGAGCGGTGAAATTCACTTGCGCCTCCCGGACAGAAGCAGACAGCCAGACTAAGCCTCCCAAACAAAATAAGATCGTGTCGGACAAATTTGTGATCTGCGATTCAACAATGTGCAGCATCAGTAGTAGCAGTAGCACCATCAGCAGAAATTCAGCTGTTTTAAGCTCCGCCACCATTATATACGTATCACCCCCTGTAACACGCCGACACCGCTAATCTATCCAAGCAAGAAAGTGTATAAAAGGCGGATTTTTAACGAGTTGTCAGACTTGGACACTACAAACACCAATTGAACTTTGTTGTTGCCACAAATAATAGTTGTAACTCTAGTCTATGTATATAGGTATCGACCACCTATTTCCTAACATCGAATTGAGACTTTTTTGCTGTCTTTCCTCTGATTTCGGCCAAGATAGGCGCAATTCTCTATTTTCTGCATGGTTGATTAGATGCAATAGCAATTTGCAAACAACAACAACAAACAATGGATTTAACTTTGCCTGTCGATCTTCATCGACTTCTTGTCGGCTTTGGCATCGTCGCGTCGCGTGCGTTGAATCGTCTAAATCTCAATCCTTATATACAATCCCTCCCACTGAAGATAGTCTGAAAAAACTCTTCACCTGCTCTTTGTTGATTGTTACATGTTTTCGAGCTTAACTAGTGTTTGATATGTTATGGGTAGCAATTAGGTGGAAATACCTTTCTGTGTATTGTTTTGTTGTCCTGTCCAAATCAGGTAAGCAATTAGGTCAATTATTTTGACGTCCAAATGCGGTTGGTGGACTTGGGTTAGGTAGGTTTATACCTATACCAGTTACAACATTGCAAAATGCATATGAATCCTCTATTTGACGGAAGTACGTTCGTTGAAACTGATAAGGTAATTATTGTGTTACAATCACCTCAAATCTGAGCCCTTAAAGCTTGATCGAATTCACAAAAAAATATACTGATATTTGAAAGCTCGAATCAGGTGTTAGACTATAATGCGACCGACTTGGGTAGTCGGTAAAATTAGGCCTGTCTTGAAACTTCAGTCAATCATCAATGGAAAGTGAAATCGGGCTTACTTTTTCGGGAGCCGATCTACGGAGAATCTTTTTCATCCACGATTTGGATTCAAGATTGGCACGATTGTCATTCACCATGGCTTAACTAAAGATTTCATCTTCATTGTCGCATTGAATTTCGGCACATAGTATCCGAAGAGCATTGTTGAAAAAATTCGCTTCATATAAATATTTTACACATTTTGACTTTTTTGACAAGATAGTACTACAGATTGAAGAGTTAGCAGTTGCATCTTTATTTATCCCAAATGAGTTGAACTTCTTTTCTACTTCGGATACGCTATGCTGTTTTGTTGGCCTCGTTCCCGTTTCCCTCTAGACCAAGAATATTTGCTTGATCTGATCTTCAATTTCTATTATTGACTTTGCTCAAGATATATCTTGATGATAAAAATATGACCGATCAGAATGTTGAGGCACGATCGCACTTTTGAATGGATCTTAAATGAGATGAGGGTATAGATCGCTGCCAGTACACTTTTCTGTAATGTTTCCTATTTGAAAAACTCAGCTGGGAGATCTTAAGATTCTTATTTTATATAAAGTTTTTAAGTGCGAGTGTGTCTACCAAATCTTCTTATTTTGCGGGAGAACTGACTCTTGACGTTTGACTAGCAGTTTCGTTCTACTACTCGCCTACTTGATACCCCTTTAGCAGTTCCTGGTAATGATAGTTAACTGCACTGTTTCGATGAGTTTTAACTGGTCGTTTTAGTCTTATAACCAGCAGCTCCAAAATTTCGGGTGATGTTTCGATTACAAGACTCTTCAATTTATTATTCTCTATACTTTCTTACCAAGCTGGTCTTTCGAATGCACTGTCGTCATCATTTATTTTTCATGTTTCATATTTTTATCTCTCTCTGGGGTGTTTTTTTTCTCTCTGGGGTGGCTGGGAGAGTACGGCTACCTCTTTGATGATGTTTCTGTAAAAGGTATTGATTGTTAGGATGTTTGGGAGGTTAATGAAAGTTAGTGTCTTCTCTGTTACACTCTGGCACTCTTTTTCTCAACGGTTCGTGATTTCTTTGCATTCTGTGCAAATTGGCGTTTTCTTTTCGAAATCTATGCTGTTTTCAGATGTTGCCTTAGTCTCTGGAACCAATTAATAAATGGTCGAATTGATAGGCGTTTCGACCTAGATAGCAGTGCCAGGGTGGTATTTGAATTCGTATTTTTGGAAGTCGTTATATGTTGACTATTCCGGGTATTTTTGCTAGTCGCATTATTCGATGCTCCTCGTGTTTCTTTAATTTCTGAAGTATTTTACGAGGTGGAGAAGTTATCCTAACCACATACGAATGTATTTGGGGTATTGATGCTCTTCGACCTTTATGTTTCATAAATGTGTGTCTCTGGTTAATGATGGACTTGCAACACCCAAGTATATGGTCTGATGTCCCCTTGTACACCTTACGGAAGCTAAAGACAGCATTGCTCTCCAATCCCAGGATATTAAGGTGCCCATTCACTTTACAGTGCAGTGACCAGTGAGTAGACCTGTTATTACCCTTAGTTTATTAATACTTAGGTTGGTTGTAGTTCTCAAATGGTATTTTAGCATGTCTTAACCTGAGGAGTTCATTTCAAATGTTGGTTCTTTTGGCCTCTTCTTCGGATCTGATCTTGTTTTTGATCACGTTTTCTCCCATTCCGCAATAGGGCTCTGGTCCATTAAAGATGACGTTGCTCCTATTTTTTCTAATGAGTCTGCTTCTACTATATTCTGGATTCCTATATGCCAAGGTTCTGCTTACACATTCCAATACCAGTTTTGAGCTGATAGAGTAAGACCGTAGTGCCTTTAATGCAGCTTAACTATCTAACCTGATGGCAATGTTTTGGTTTCTACAATTTCTTTTGAGATAACCTACTACTCAATTTCATATTGCGTTAACCTCCACCTGAAGAATGCTAGTGGAATAACCCATCGAAACAGAGAGTTTCGTTATAGGCCCAAAAGCTTCTGCACCAGTTCCCTTCAGTTGTTCTCGATCCATCAGTGTACCACTTGGAAGCATTTGCTTTGACAGCGTGTAGTTAAAATTCTCACATACCGACTCTTTTTTTGGAACTTAAGAACTTAAGAATCAAGGCTCTTTCTCTAGAATTTATTACTTTTTTAACCTTTATGGAAGATCTTAATATGGCGTTCTGAGCTAAGTTTTTTTTTCAAACTACGTACAATGGACTCAAGTTGATAGTGACTTCCATTGCAGTGGTGGGTCAGGTTAACATTACTCCGGTGATGCATATGCATGCCAGGCTTTGTATTTTTTCTAGTGATTTCCTAGTCGCTATTAGTTCGGTTTTCATATGCCATCCAACCTCCCCATAGGTAATGATGGGTCTTACCATCATGGTATACAACCATCTCAGGATGTTTAGCTTGCATTTGCATCCCCATGTCTTATTTGCAAGTCGCTCTTGCATATCCTGAGTGCTTCAGTAGATTTCCCGACAGTAACTTGGACAAGATTTTTCCATAGAAGTTAACTATCTAGTGTGGTTAGTAGATATTTTACCTCCTTCTGTATGTAAATTTCTTCCCTAGCTAACCGAATCGATTTAATTTATGGCAGAGGCCTTTTCCTAGTAAATGTTACCATTGTTGTTTTCGTGGGACTTATGTTAAATCCCAGAGAAACACAGGAATTCCTGATTATGCTCAGTTCTATTTGAATTATATAACAAAGATTTTCTTCGAACTTCCACTACTAGACTCCATAGTTGGGGTGGTACATTTTTGGACCAGTTTTACCTATATGTGTGTCCTCCGCCTTCATGGGAAGTGTTTTCAAAAGCTCTTTCAATGTCCAGAAACGCACATAAGACCCAGGCCGTGCTCCAGTTGATTAACTCTATTGAATTCAAGTCCTGTGCTCCAGACTTCTGCTGACTAGTTACCGAAATTATAGTGGTCTTTCTTTTATATTTAGTAATCATTCTTAAAATTTTAGCAAATCAGGCCCCATGGGTGACATTAGTAGCCAGCGGCTACCGCTATGTTTGTATCAAACCAATTTTGCTTATTTATACCAATCAATACAACTAAAAACAACTACCACGACCCATTTATAGCCACGTTTCTTAGCTGTGATCTGCCATCATTATTTGACGCACCGCTGTTTGAAATGTTCCTCGAATATTCACATAGCATTCATTGTTATCTAATAAATCTTCTTATTGGTAAAATGTGGTCTAAAAAGTTCTAAAATTATAAAACACTTATATTTCACTATTACATTAAGACGACTTGCAAAATATCGTAATATTTCTTCCATTTTATACCAATTACTTAACATAAAGTATAATTTGGCAATTTGGTACAAAACTATTGGTATAAATAATGGATGTACCGTGTAAATTCAGCTTAAATGGTGGGAGTAAATTATGAAAGGGATTTATTCCAAGTCACAGCTAAAAGAAGTGTTACATATTTTAAAATGACATTCTCTTATTCAGATTTGAGACAAATTGTTAACTAGTGAATGTAAATTTAATACCATTCTTTCCGGTTTCGATAAACTTTAAAATCAAATCACGTTCCTCCTTCTTTACAGAATACTAGTAAGTATCATAAAACAAATTTTTGCAAGAAAGACATCTAGTTGCATAATGTCCAGTTAATAAGCCATTCTACTTGCGACACGACATCAAACTTAACGCTTGACACCTGAAACTGAAAACTAGTTACATGATCATAACCGATGTGATGGTAGATCTTATGACGCCAAGGTCTAAACAGCTTTTGCATTTTAAATAGTATTTTTTTTTTTGAAACTGGCACGTGCTCAGGAATCAACAAAAAAAAACTTAATTATGCTCTTACCGTTAGGTAGTTTAATTCTGGCATTTTTTGTTCATTTTGAATGCAGCCAGCAGCAGTAACCTTTTATTAAACTACTTTCCTTTTTTCATATTTTTTTTTAGTAAGTTCATTGCATTTTTACTATGTTCGTCAAGCCCTCAAGGGAACAAGAATGTCGCTGTCAATTTATTATTAGGTAAATTGTTTTCCCTTTTTTGTTTGCTGTTGATTCACTTTGAATGTTAATTTAATGATCTTAGGCGTGCGTTGGTCGATCGTTCGTCGGCAAAGTCACAAAAGAACTGGAAATTCTCATTTTTCCATTCCTAGTCGACATCGACATCAGGGTTATAGAGGTTGCAACTAGGTACTGGCTGGTTGTTTTTTTTTGTTTTATATTGACGAGGGAAAAGTGAAACTGAAAATTGAAACAATCGAATTCAGATGCGAGGCTGATCGATTGCTGACTGGCGATTTGATTAGCCCTTTTATGGATGTAATTATGGTAGGAAATATAGTGACTGAGGGAATAATGTCTACTTTTACTTTCCGATTAAGGGCCGTCGCGTCGGTCTTACCGATGGTGTTGTTGTTTGAAGACTGAAGATTTATCAGCAACTTTTTTTACGAGTTATTGTGTAGTGGTATAATGAGTTGAATGGGTTTTCAATTTCATCTGAAGTCTTGAGAATCGGGAGAGGCGTATTTCTTCAGAGAAGGTATGTGTAAGTATTTTGGAGATAATTGGATTTAATAGTAGAAAGAAAAAGTTAAATGATTTGGGGCTATATTCACTTTTGTAAGATAACAAGCTTTGGCTTTAGCGTGTCAGGAATTTATCCAATTCAAATTATTAAGTAATTCGAAGCTGGACAGTTTTTAAAAGAATAGGTACTTGCAATGATATGTTCACCAATCTTATAGAATTTGGTTGATCAGAAGTGTTTAATTAAAGTTTGAAGAGTTGGGCATGTGTTTAATCTATTAAACTATTGGGAATGAAAGTTGATCTCTATCTGTCACTTTTAATACCCGCACATTACCAACAAGGGAGTTATATCATTGCGGACTAAAAATCTAAAGACAACCGTAAAATTGACCAAAATCGTTGAATTCGGCAAACAAAATTATAGGTCCCCTTTATTTCTGCTGAATAATTCCTAATTCTCCAGGAGGTGTTGCAGCATCAAATTTATTTATTTTGTGTCTACCAGACCCAATTCAGGTAATTCATCAACAAAATAAATCGTCGCATTTCAAAGAAATGGTCTAAAGATTACTCTATTAGAAATAGCAGTTATGGCTCTTAGGGCCAGTTTCACACTTTATCCCTCAGTGCCAATTGCCCCCTTAACTTCACTCAGGGTAAGATTTCAATTTCACACAAGCCAAGTTGAAGTGGGACTTAAGTGGCTTTTGTTGGGAACTTAAGAGCTCTTAAATATTTGACATTTTTGCTCAAGGTCTTTTTATTCCGGGAGCTCAAGAATTCTCTATGGGTATTGTATTCGGTCTCTATTTCTTTCCATGCCCTCAATTATATTTTTCTTTTCATTTTTTTTTTCATTTTGAATTAAACTTTAAATAATAATGTCAGAAATACAAGGGTTGCCATCGTTATTCGTGCTTTTGAGTGAAGTAATTTTAAGCGACTGTGAAACAGAAAAATAACCTAAGTGACACTTATCGTTCGACGTTTACTCAAACTAAGGGCCAACTTAAAGTGTGTACTCTGAAACTGGGCCTTAGTGTATTACTCGCTTATTTCAAATGATTCAGATCTGTAGATTTTGTTTGTTAACTTTTTCACTGTATAAAGAAATTTACCTCATCCATCAGTTATGATAATTTGTGACGAAATTGTTATACATCTTGACAATTACCTATTTTTCATTCTTTAAGAGTATAGCCTCCCATTGACTATGTCCACAAATGTGTTGGAATCACAACTTTCAAAGCCTTGCATTTCAGGTTTTGTTTGTCCATCAATAAAATCATTTGTCAATACTCAATGAAAAAAGTATTCATTGTTGTTTGAAAATGGACAAATGATATACAGTTCACAAACAAACCCAAGTCTCTATTCTTCTATGATTTTAATTTGTCTGCAGATGGACCGACTTATTTGTTTTTTTTTTTGCATGTAAAAAAATGGGCAAATATTAGTTTAACTATCGTGAACCACTATAGCTTTTATGCCTCCACGCTAAATTTTGAGTTTAAAGCTATGATATGATTTTTTTGTTCGAAACTTGGAAAAAATTGCATGAAAATGTTAAAAAAAGGCTGCTTATGTAGAAAGAAATCTTGGTACATTGAAAAATGCATTACGAGGTGTGGAGTTGGTTTCAAAACGGCGCCGTTCAGCGCTACCTACCTACGAGGTGGAGTTTTTGAAGAAAATAATTGGGAATTGAAAACGCTGTGCTACGCTGTGCTCTTTTTTCTTCTCTTCAGTCTCTAAAACTGATTGATAAATTATTGTTTTAATACAATTTTTGATAAAATTAGTGGAACATCTGAATTGACCTATTCTGGCGCAGATTTTGAGTCACTTGTATTAATAAAGGGTTATCCATTTTGCGGTTTCAAAAGTAAACGCAAATAAAACACATATAGAATATTTTTTTTCATGATATTTTTTTTTATTATAAAGTTTGAACGTTGACATTATGTGTGAAACACTACATCTTTTAAATGACCACCACGCGAATTGTTGCAAGCATCGATTCTTTTGAGGTAATTTTCGACCACTTTTTGACACATATTGGGTGGTATCTCAGCCATAACTTGACGAATGTTGGTTTTCAAGTGCTCAGGAGTAAAAGGTTTATCTGCATAAACACGGTCTTTCGCGTAGCCCCACAAAAAAAAGTCCAGCGGTGTCAAATCGCATGATCCTGGTGGCCAGCGCCCCAAACAGTGACTTTTTGTGGATGTCATTGCCTCTCTTCAATTGCTTGAGGATTCTCAGAACCCCAAATACGACAATTTTGTTTATTAACATACCAACCGAGTGAGAAATGTGCTTCGTCGGTGAAGAAAATTTTGTTCGAAAAATCGCCGTCAATCGCCTGTTGTTCAAGCACCCATTTGAAGTATCTACGACGTTGTGAATGGTCTGCTGGCTTCAGTTGTTGTGTGAGCTGGACCTTATATGGATGTAGGTGTAGATCCAAATGCAAAATACGCTATAATGTGCCGTAAGACAGTCCTAATTCCTGAGAACGACGAGGAATCAACACATTCGGGTCTTTCGGCAAGACTTTCACTTACAGCAGCGATATTTTCAGTGGTACGAGCGAAACGTTTATGCACAGGTCTTAGAATATCTGCAACCAATCCAGGCTCTTCAAATTTCTTCACAATTTTGCCAATTGCTTGCGTAGTTGGACGATTTTGTAAACCATAATCTCCTCTAAAGCACGATATGTGGATGTGGCAGAATTACTATTTTTGTAACTAGTAGGTCTTAACAATTTTTATGCGTTGTGCGACAGTTAAGCGATCCATTATCGTAAATGTCAGACATTCAACTGAAGAAAAAAATTAGTTTGACAGATGTCGAGTTCCAGCCCTATATTTTTGAAACCGCAAAATGGACAACCCTTTAGTTTTGATAGCAAGCATTTGATTTTCATCTGTGAATAATTCAGATTTTTAATGTTTCAAAAGTTTCAGCAATCTTAAAAATGTGGTGACAATTTCTCAGCAAAACAATAAATATATCACTTTTACTAAAAAGAAAGATAGAAATGACATAAATTGTATGTCTAGTGAAGCAGTTTGCTAATCTGACTTAGGCTCGATTGCTGATACATAACTTAAGCATTTAAGTTCTACGTTAGAACTTATATGACAATTTACGCAGAGGAAAAAGTAGCCTTAGCGTTTAAAGTTGAACATAAATATTTATGATTCGTATCAGCAAACGGGCCTAAGTGCGTTTGTATTACTTCATTTTTTCCTTAAGTTTGTACTAGTAAATTAACTTTAAATGGAACTCACCTATGACCGGCATGCGTGTCAAACATTAATTCCGTTTAGGGCGCATAACTGGAAAGGAAAAAAAATTATAAAGGTATTTTATTGATTTTTTTTGGTACTTTAGAGTGTTTTATTTATTTTTTAAAATAAGCATAAAATGTAAAGAAAATTACGGGCGATACGATTTGCTCGAGAGTTATATTTTAAAACTTTGTGATTTCGAACGCTAATATTTACTAGGTTAAAGTTTTCATTATCAACTATTACTCCTTAGTCGAACATATCCATATTTCATAAAACTATTATTACCAAACAATAAATAGTTGTTCTCGATTTAAAACCTGTAGGGTACCCATATCTCCTTTAATTATTTTGATATTTTTTTCTCAAGAAGTATTTGCTGGTAAGCTAAATAGCTTTATTGACGCATATATCTAGTCACGGTAAATGTTATTTTCTATCTATCTCTTTTCAGGTTCAAATGGTTGTATTTAGGAACATAACCACAATCACCATAAAACTCCCTAATCGCCGTTTTCCAAATGTGATGGATTTTTTCACACGCGATTTTTTTATATTATACAAGAACCCTTAGTATGCCATCAGACGTAGTGTCAAATAGAAAGATTCCTTCTTCAGACGTACTACACGAATGTAAATTCCAGACAAAAAATATGATCTATGCTAGAATTAAATTCCCAAACATTTGAGTGAAATGCAGCAAGAGTAGCTCATCCTGTGGAACAAATTATTAAAGGTCGCATAGTCTCTAGCTCATAGTGTACACTATTTAAAAAAAAACGTTTTTTTTGGAGGATTGAATATTCTTTCTTTGAGAATGGCATCGAAATATTGACCGGAGTTGATTATATGCGAAAATCTGGTTAAATAAATATGGCTTTCCTTTAACAGCATATACCTTAGATTAGGAGACATCCTCATTTCCAATAATTAATTCATCTATTTTTCATTACAAAAAGTCTTGACCCTTTATTATCATCTTGGAAAAGTCTTATTGCAAAAGTAGAAAATCTGAATAATTATTATAACTGTCGGCTTTTCCGCGTCGTCTACTGACCTTTTTTCTTATCTAAATTTATTTTTCTATAGCGGGTAATTAAAATTAAATTTCAAGTTTAAGACTATCCTGCCCCTTAAAATTAACTATGCACGCCCATGGCCTAGAGTAATAAACACGAATTTCAATAGAATACATTTTCAGTTGGGATATGATGTCGTCCATCGAATCGCCCCGTTCATTCGCGACGGTCGCGTCGTGACGACACGTTATTGGATTGTCTGTGCTTAAATTTCTTTATCGCTCAACCAAGTGGCATATATTTCAAGAAAGGTCCACTCTCTAGGTCAAAGCCGCTTGGTCATTTGATTCAATTTCAAAATAAAATATATTACTCTACTCACAGAGTTATTCATATGGGTGAGCTCTGTGTTTTTTTTTTCTCGTGCGGCTTTGCTCGACATGCATGCATATGTGGAGTAGCAGTGGGAAGTGGCAAATCGCATTAGATGCAATGCAGTCAATCATGGCCGATTGAATTTGGTAACTGATTGAAAGAAAGTGATTTGGTAGGTTATTTTGGATTTATCTGTGTGAAAGTGTCAATGGTTAATTAACAATAAATTGATGGAAAATCTATCTATTGAAAAGGGGATACAAAAAAGATTTAGCTATCCCAAATGTTCACCCACTCCCTCTTGTCGAAAGAATATACCAACACATATAGCTTAGGTAGTATTACTTGTCGAAAATAATATGACAGTTGATAGGATGAGAAAGTAACTGCTTCACAGCGACTTATTTCATTTGACCCTTGAACATAATGGAAAGAATCATTAAGACACACAGTGTCATTAAAACCGCTGATTCATGTGGTGACTCCCTTGTCTAGTTCTCATTAATAGCAGAGAGGTTTTGAACCAAGAACTATACACAAAAATATATGTAAGCCAGTCTAAAAAAGTCAACGTCCTATTTCTACTGTAATTACATTTTTTGTTAAAAAAAATTATGACAGTCCAACATACAAGCAACCAGACAAACTGATCTAAATGGACTACAGAATTCCACTTCCAACACATCTTATACGAATGATCCTCAAAGAATACACTGCCCATCAATAGAATAGGTTCACCTTGTAGAGAAAAAAAAGAGCTTTTTTCTCATTAAAAAAAGCTTTGAAAAAAGCTTTTTTGTTCTCTATTTTGAGACAGAAAAAACCATTTAACGAAAAAATTTCAACAATTTTGTGTGAAATACCCGCAAAAAAAAGCCTTTGTCGATGGGTCAATAAAAAACTTCTCTTTTATTAAAAAAAAAATGGATTTTCCTTTCAGATTAAGTTTTTATTTTTGGTGCTCCATTCAGTAAGCCTTGGAAGTGCGTTCATCAATCGCTTTTTAATTTGCTCAAAAAAACACGCACGAAATTCTGAGCCACCAACAAAATCACCTTGAATCTCGGTGAAGCTTTTTTATTAGGGCCGTTGGAAAAAAATATAAATGTACAGTTATGTTTGTCTCTTTCTTACTAATTAATATATTTCGAAAAACTGCAGGTCTGAAAAAGAATCTCCATAAAGCTTTTGGTAAAGCTTTTTTAGGAGAAAAAAGATCTTCTTTGCTAGCTACAGGGTGCACCTATTCTAATGGCTGGAAGTATATACAAAAGTACGAGTTCAAATATAAGTTTTCAAATCTCTAAAATGTTCTCCTATTTTTAAAAATACAACACAAATACAAGATATAAAAAAAAACCTAATTGGCGCACTGCCACTAATAAAAATTTAACAATGGAAATGGAATGTCAAAATCGCAACATCAGATCAATTAAAAAAACTAGTAAATAAATGCTATAAATATATTTTGCCTTCTATATTCTATCACAAAATACAAACAAAATTTAAGAAAAAAAGATTAAGACTTAAAAAAGAAACCAATTAAGAAGAACATCCTCCTTAACACAAAATTGACCAATTATACCGAAACCATAAATTAATTATCAAACTTTCAACACCTACAGAATAAACACCACCCTTCACCTTCCTCTACCATTACTCATCTCCTTGGGCATCAAAAGAAAGGCTTCTTCATCTTCATCTCTCTGCTTCACAAAAAATCAACTTAATTATGATTTTGATCTTTGCCAAAATGAAAACGATTTGTAAAAAAAAAGAAAAAAAAATTGCAAAAAACAAACTAAAGACTAGCTTCATCGGAGTAAATTTAATTCTATTTGCAATTTATCATTAGACCAGTTTATCTGATGGTGCGAGATAGCCCCAGGTATTTTAACAATTCAATTTCTACTGAATGAGTTGTCAAAACAATCTGCCATGTTCGTGTTTGCTAGGCGTTAACAAATTCGGTGAAAGAGCTTCAATTGTAAGAATTTGTAAAAAAAAAATGTAGTAGAATTGTGTTCAATTGTATAGCCCTTCGGCAGTCTTATAGTTGTTTGTCTAGAAGAAACACCTATTTAGTTGATTACATCGTCAAGTTTGCTCAGGATTGACAGCTTTGCTTGTAGATTCTAAAAACGTTTTGGTCTAGATTTAGTGCTGTTTTTTATTCGGGCACTCCTACGGATATAGAAGAATTTTCATTTAATTGAGGGGTCTTTGCAGATTCCGGTCTCTTTCTTCTTTAATTCTAGAATATTTGACTAAAATTTAGACTTTTACTGAAGAAATGTATTCTAATAGTGGGTCATCCGAAAAAAAGAATTTCATCTTTATTAGTGCCATTTTGTTAATCTCACATTTGTACCTTTAAAGGCTGAATTTGAAATTTTCTAGACGAAGTCAACTGCTGGCAATACAAAAGCTTTATCTAAAACCTTCATTAACATAGCTGTATTGAAGTATGATGTCAAAGTACTTACGAGGTAAATTTCATTGCCTGATGGATTGCACATCTTTTTGTGGTCGCCGCAAATAAGAATTGTCACGCAATCCTTGCAAAAATGATGTGAGAACCATTAGCGCCAGAAAGACCGGTCCTTGATGTTGATTTGGTTCATTTGTTTGTTAGTTATACGAGTAGTTAGTCTTGTCTTTTACTGATGTAGACTCTATACGTACGAACCATAAGGATATACTAGTATAATGTAGACAGAACTTTGAAATGGTTGGGCACTAGCTAACTAAGTAAATTTAAATGACTCCCTCCCTCTTCCCATTTTCTGATGCTGCTTACCACGACGAACGCGTTCATCATGCTGTGATGGAACTTGTATCGAGTCACTTCATAAATAAACTCATTCATGGATAATGTTGTTTTTTGTAATTATTTAACATACCAAAACCAGATTTGAATTTAATGAAATGACTGAGCAGAAGAGTCTCTTTAAAGTTTGCATGGTAATTCTATAACGTGTTTATTATGATGATTCTTCTTATTTATAGAGTTTGGAAAGGGACCGATCTTGGTCAGGTTTATGTGTATACTAAATATATCGATGGCATGTTTGTCTGCGTGGAAGTTTCATAAATGCTAATGCAGTTAAAGTCAGCCAAAGGTGATTGCTTATTAATGGAGACTTGGTAATTTGCATTGAAGAAGTCCAGCTTAGTGGATTTTTTTTTTGTTCTTGAATTCCAGAAGCAGTTGGCAGGGTTGGATCTTTGATTTAAGGAAACGAGGCGATTGCTTAAAAAGTTGAAATATCTTATAGGTGCAGTATGACAAAGATAAGCTTAATTACCCGGTTTTAGACCAATTTATACCAGTCAGCGGATAAATAATTTCAATAGTACTCAGTTTTGTGTTTAAAAATAAATACTTTCAACTTCTATTAAATTTCGACATTTGATATGTATAAAAGGGACATTCAGTTTTTCTACTTTATACCAGTTGCATAATAACGATAAGGTAATCAGTGACATCTGCTTGATATAAGTTATTGTAAACCAATATGAGAATTATTTGTATCAGGAGGAAACGGGAAAGTTATAAAACGAAAGTTTGAAAAAAACAATAATAATATCTGACATATTTTTCCTAATAGGGTTGCCGGGATGAGCTATTAAATTTGTTTTTTTAAATATTTGATAAAAAAAAATTGATACTTAGGTGCTTCGAGATCATTGTTTTAAATTGATTTTTGATTCATTTTTTAGCTCTAAAAATAACGGTACTTGCCATACAATATTTTTTTCTACCATTTTAATTATCTAGAAAACAGTTCTAACGATTTTGATAAAAGTAACTGTGTAGATTACTTTTACTATAGACTACATTTTGGTCTACATTTTTTTTTACATATTTTGTTATTGACGGTACTGCCATACATTTTCTTGATTTTCGACTTCCTCATAAATGGCTTGACGGGATTTCGATCAAAATTTTTATGTAGGATTCGCTTCAAATTCTTAACAATATGCCATACCAAAATGTTTGAAAAATATTTTTTTTCGGATTTTTGAGAAAAAAAAAAGTTTTAAAATTCAATATTTCGCAAACGTTAAAGATTTATTTTCGAAATTATATTTTTAAACTTATATTATTATATATTTTTACACAAAATTAATATACCAAATCTTATTCGGCAAAAAACTAAAGAAATTTTGTATATAAAAAATTTTTTAAAAAACTACTTTAAAAATATATTTAACCATTTATACTAAGAATCTTGTGCATACAATGTGATCGAACATAAGAGCAAGTACGTACGTGCATTTTATTTTTATTAAGTTCACAATTTCCGGGACAAATTTTGTACCGCAATTTTGTTTTGGAAAATTCACAGAAAAAGTCGGACATTTTTCTAACTTTTTGTATGAAAATTTTAATTAACAAATATGTCATTTAGTTTGATCATTCTGCCTTCACATGTTTTTATGGTCAGAGTACACATGTTAAAGGTCTGATTTTTCTCTGTGTTCTGAGTTTTCATTTTCTCAAAACTCAAAGAGATTTGTGTCACATTTGGCATGGGCCAAACTGTTAGTTGTAATATTTGTTATTGCTACTTTAAGTAACAGTTATAAATACCTGTTACTGAAGTAAACAATTATGGATCAAAAATTGTCAGTAAAATAACAATTTTCATAGACTATTTTCCACACCAATAATTTTAAAATTAATTATTCATCACTTTGTCATCTATACCCGCTATTCGGTTTGATCAAAATTGTCGATTGAACTAATTGCTTGATTTTATCAGTTTTTCTTTTTTAATTTTGATATTTGTATTAAAACAAAAAAGCTCAAAGCATTACTGCCTTTGTCAGAAGTACTAGGCAATTGTATGGTGTTTCCGATTCAATTAGTTGCCTTTGCCAGCAATTTTATCAAGGTATTTAAATATTAAATATATTAAAGGTACCTGTATTTTATTATTTTTTTTTTTAATTTAAGAATATTATGTATAAACTACTATAAATACAATGCAAGTAACTAATTATTAGTGATTCTACCTACTTTTTTTTGTTAGAATTTTGCATTGAATTTTGCACTAATAAGGAGCTAAACTCATATAAACGAAATCAGTAATGAAATTTAAATAAATCTTGTTTTAATAAAAATTATTTTCGATCTGCTAATACCTGTTACTGAATCACTGTTACTGAAATATCGACCCATCCCTATAATTGTATTTGGATCTTCCAAAAAACAGAGTGCATGTGTTAAATCTCAGAGACATTTTGTCAAATATTACAAGCGAAATTTTAGAAACATGCGTAACAGAATAATTTGTAATATTTGTCCAGTGGTGTTTAGTAGTTTCAAAAATAAGGTTTCAAGAAGGGTGGGCACCCTTATCCATCCTTATAAAAAAATAGGAGTTTATTTTTTTTCTGACAAAAGTTCTTGATGTATTTTCTTCATTTAAGGGACATGCGCCTAGTTTTTCGTTGCCACTAAGAGGGGTCAGGCCGGTCCTGTCAACAGGTGTTGTAGGCAAATTAGTAAAAGTTTCTCTTATTATCAGCTTATATTTTTTTACTAGAGTATACAGATTAATCCATTAATATGCTAACTTTTCATTCCATTTATAAATAGTATATATGTATATCTATACATATGTATATGTATAATGTAGGTTGATATTGTGAATAAGGTAATTCAGGCTTTATCAATCTTTAGCGGTAGAGGACTCGATTTAGATAATGCGAATGGGTCCCATAAAAAATAAGCTATTCAAAAGTGAAAATGAGTGCTTTCATTTCTAGCAACAGGATATGGACTTATAGGTTATTTTCGTGGCCAGTAGGGGGACATTTTTAAATTGATAAATTGCCTAAGTATTTAGGAAAACTTACACATTTTGTTCTTTAATCTTCCGTATAATTTTGAAAAATATAAGTCGCTCTTGAAAATATAAAGAAAACCTCCAGGAATTTGCCATCAACCTGTGTAACAGTTTTTGATTAAATACATTCCTCGGTTAGGCATCCTAATAGTCCTCACCGCCTCTTGTTCGATGATCGATCAATTTAATAGCTGCTAGCTCCCCTTACAGTATACTGAAGTACTATACTAGCCGAGCTCTTATAAAACTATTCGGCTTCAATTAAGTGATTGACAGTTAATTCCACTAATCAAATTATAGGACATTACACCGTCATCACGCATGCAATGTTTCTCCGGTAGCCTCTTCTGCTCATAGCTATACATATATGGGAATAAGGAAATTCCGTTCCAAAGGCTGCAACGTGCTTTGTGCATTATACACTCTGCCTGCCTTGATTCAATCATAGATCGTAGAAAGTGGAAAAATATCCAACGTAATGGCAAATTTTTCCATGCGCGTCTCCAACGAACCGACTCATCATCATGAGGGAGAAGGGGTTGTTGCTGCTGTTGGATTTTAGTGATTGGTCTTCTATTAGCGGCAGAAAAACAAAAAAAAATACCGGAATCATTTTAAACGACAACAAGATGTGTGTGTGTGTGTTTTTTTTTTTTTTTTTTATTTAATGTTGTCGTCGTCCGCCGCACCGTGGTGTGGTGCCCTTAATTACATTTGCAACAAGTTGTTGAAAGTAGGTACAATTATCAGTGCAACGGTGCTGCGACGTTGGTATGCAATTTGTGCGACGACCAGCAATGTCTTCAAAGAGTGGCAAGGGATGTTGAAACTTGAAAGTTAAAAGCCCCACCGCTTGCCTGCAGATTTCCTCAAAAAGGCTTAAATAACAAAAAAAAAAACGAAGTCTATAAGAAATGTGGAGGTGCATCACTATGCCTTGTTTGTGGTGGTTAATGGATGACAACTTTGCCAGTGAATTGAATTGGGAATGTCATGTTGGCAGAGTGTAATTTTACGGTAAGATGAAGTTGGCATTTTTTTTCAAAGATACCTAATTTCAATTGAAATTCTGTGTTATGTAATGACATTTTAAAGGAAGTTGTGCAATGAATTAAATGGTTTTCCATTCTGGTAAGCTGCAAAATACAAAATATCAGTCACTGGTTCAGAAGCAGATGCAGTTTTTTTTTGTCGGGAATAGAGCAGTATTATTTGTGTTTTTTTTTCGGAAACTTGAGTTTGATTGTATTTATTTCTAAATCATGGACAACCATAAATCTGGTAGAGGTAAATTTCAAAGATTTCTATATGCTTAATCTGCCAAGCTACTAGTTTGAACCTTGCTTTGCACCTTCTTCTACACTATCTTTTCAATTGAACTGGATTTTAATTAAAAAAAAAAAACAAAGTCATTTGGACAACTATGTTTTTTTCATTTTGGAAAATCTTTTAAAAAAATTGAGTAAGGGAAGGGTATGTATTCTTTGAAATTCGCCTATTACTTCTGTTTGCATTTCTTAGTGTTTAACTTCCAACAGGCCGATATTTCGTAATTTTAAAATTTTCGATGTTCCTATATCGCCATTAATAGTTTTAGAGACAAAATGATCAGCTCCGAAAACCTTGCAATTCAATTTAAAACTCTCGGAAAACCTATCTGGGTGATGTTTTCATTGCTACAATCTTCAATCAGCTTGAGTCATATTTTTCTTCGTCTGCCTTCTGCTTCAGACTTTTTCTTCATGATGGGCGGACAAAATGGGATTTGACTACCCTTAAAATGATCAGGCACAGTGCGAGCGTTAGGAAAATAAGGAATGTTTTAAAATTAGATACCGATTGGTTTTGAATTTCTATGAATATCAAAATGGCAGCAGAAAACAGAGCCCGGATAAAGCATTCCACAATTGCGTTGTACGGCTTAAGTAAGAATATCTGTACTTGACAGCATGTCCGTAGTTGGGCTCAAGGGGAAACTGATGAGCATTCCTAGAGGCGCTATAGTAATACGGTTGAATAATTTTAGGGGAGGAATGCAACTGGCTATTTCGCTAGAACATTGTTTATAAAACTTAAGCATTTAAGTTCTACTTAAGAACTTATGTGACAGTTTACGCAGAGGAAAAATTAGCCCTTAAGCGTTTTAAGTTGAACATAAATATTTATGATTGGTATCAGCAAACGGGCCTTAGAGTTATATTCTATCTAAAAGATTCAAATGTGTGAGTTATACTCCTTTGTCATCTTTCTTGGCGATATCGAATTTTGAAGCATTAAATTCTATGCGATCTTCTATTCCCCATTGTACAATGCTGTCAAAATCAGAATTTAATAATCTTATCATACGCTGCTTTTGCCGTACCACATCCGAAGAACAAGGAGGTGAATCTAAAAACGAATATGAAAAGCTGAGAGTACTATCGTCAGCAAAACAATTTAGTGGATTAGATCTTCCAGATAAGAGATCATTAATAAAATGAGAAAAATAGTTGGAGACAAGATGGAGCCCTGTGGCACACCAACATTTATTTTGTGAACTTCAGACTTGAAACCGTCCAGTACGATTTGTCCGAAAGTTAATTTCTAATCCAACGAAGAAGAGATTCATTGATACCAAATACACACATTTTAAATAAGAGGACTTGATGCTAAACTCTACGAAATACTTTTGGAATATGATGCGCAATAATCTTACTTTCTGCAAAACGATGCAAAGATTTGTGTCACTGTTCGGTGAGATATGCCATCAGATTACCAGTGGACCTATTGCTACGAAAAACATACTGCCGTTCATTAAGGAGTTTTGTTCTTTAAGATATCTCTTAACCTGATATTTAATAAGCGTTTCCAAGACCTTGGAATAGGTGGTAATTAGAGGGTTAATAAGATTCGTCTTTTTTGGGGACAGGCTGGAAAATTGCTGTTTTTAATTTGGCACAACAATTTTGTCTAGGCCGCCGAATATTAGAATAGTCGACTCTAAATACACCTACTATTTTAAAATTTAAAAACAACTAAAGTACACGACTGCTCTTCTTTTAAGCATATAATGTATCTCTTGACACATTTTTCCATCTGGAGAGTACCTTACCTATGGAAGCCAAGAGTACCTTACCGTCAAGTTAAGATCTGCTACAAAATCTTTAAGTCAGAAGCCGATGACTATTTCCACTATATAACTTATTACTGGAAATTCCCGAGCACAACTTTTAAAGCCTACTTCGAATGGACTAGGTCCTCTATAAGATTTGTTAAGTAACAAATTGACGTATGTGAGCAGTCTAGCACCCATGTTCTATAACTTTCTAATCGATAAAAGTAGTCAAGAAACAAAAAATTGTTTGTTTGGTTTTTAGGATGCCAAAATGACATTTCAATTTATCGCCTTCCATTGGAAAATTCCAGTCAAACAATTTAAAAATTTACGGTATCATCTCAACTTACAGAAACCCATTTTGTCAGCAGAGGTGATAAGTGAGCAAAAGTTATTGCCTGAGTTACAGAACATGACTACAGCTTTCCTAAATAATTAGCCTCCATCGCTCAATATCTGCTAATTGATCGTTTGCCACCTGATATATACCTGCTGATGCTTCAGCTGATGTTCTTTTTAGGCTATCAGGGTATACTGTTATTGATGTTCGGGCTTTCCGATTGCCACCGTCATCTCAAATTGTCACCTCTTCATAATTCAGAACAATGCAGCAAAGAGAAACGCGCTCTGGTAGAACAAAAAACGTAAGTGCAATAAAGTATCAAGTTTCCTGGATAACATAACACTCCGATATTATCTGATGTTGCAACAAGTCATCCAGCCGTCAATTGGCCAGGTCGTAATAAACACGAAAAGCGAAACTCAACGTCGTGCAATTAAATAATTATTATTTAAAAATAAAATTGTTTTGACAGTTTAGATTAACAATTGATTGAGTGCAACTCTCGCCATTATCGAAAACAACTCCGCGGGAATGCAACAAGTGCCACCGATATGCAACACGAAACGAAAACGTCGCCGTTGAGTCGCTTCGTCAATGATGTTACCAAGCATATGGGCTTGCGGCCTGCAGAGAATTTCTTTTTTTTGTTTTGTTTTTTTTTGTTGATCGCGCTTTGGTTTTGGTTATGCCATCGCGATCGCATGGTTATCGGACAAATTAATCTAACGAACAGTGATCGTGTGGCATGAGATTGGATGTATGGTGCAACTTCCACCAAAGTTGCAACTGCACGCGCGCACAATCCAATTATCAAGCGATGAATGATAACGCGTGATATAGCGAAAGTGTAAGTTGTTGTTATGTTTTGCTCAAGTTTTGACAGATTTATCGAAATCAATTTAAAAATAAACAACTTCATCTGGAAGGAGATCCTTAATCATACAATGTAATAACATCGAGCGAAATTGCACCAACTTCAGGCGCCCCATCAGCACACATGTTGGCTATGGTTTGGGTTGCAAAACGATTTCTAAAATCTGCAAGGTGAAAGAGTTTGTTGAATTGATGAACAAGGATGGTTGTGGTAAGTTCAACCAGTCAATCCAGTGAAGTTGACCTCTGCTGCATCGAAAGCCTTACGATTTCTCAGTTGGAACCTTGAAAGCACACATGAGAATATGTAACTGGAAAATCCCTTAGGCAGATTGGAATTGGAACCTTTTAATTTAACTTCTTAACCAGTATACAATCCGGAGAAATAACTAGGTCAACCTTTCTCCGAAAATATTTTTAAAGACTAAGAAAAATTCTGTCACCACCAAGTATAGGAAGACACAGCGAAGCCATCGTTCATTGGCACGATATGGGTTGGCTATAGCTGCAACCAGGGCAACTGCTAACATCCCAACTGATACCAGCCGTTTGACGCCTTGGGAGAACTACTACCACTACATCTGATACCCGGCAATCTGCAACCGGAAACAGAACTTGCCATACAAATTTTTCTTATACAAAATAAAACTCAACGAAACCAATAGGTTCTTGCATGGAATGATTTAGTTAAAATTATATTTTGTGGAGCTTTTGTACCATACCATAGACCAAAGTACCCAAAATCTTTAAAAATATGTTCTGCCCTTAGTCAATGTGCATGGAATTTTTCAGGGAACCTTAACAAATGAGCTTAATTAAAGAATTCCACCCAAAAATGTTTGATAAACGTCCAAAGCGGAATAATATATTTGCTTTACTTCCAGAACTTCATCTTACGTTGAACAAATGGCCCCATTCACACCATCGATTCCAATTGAATAAGACACCCATAGAAAATTTCATTACCACTTTCAATAAAACGACCAACTACTTATTAATTTTTTTTTTTTAAATAAACTGACACTTAACTCACGACGACCAAATGCACTTTCTATCATCTGCGGTCTTTTCCATATTTAACCTCTATCAGTCGAACTTAGAAACAGGATGCTAAAAGCTGCTGTTCCAATATGTGTAATATGCTTGTAGACATATTTTCCAATCAAAACATAATTAGTCGGATTAAGTGTGGAATTTCTCTATATGCATTTCACTGTGGCATTCCAAATCCAATGCTCAACTTCAGCCATTATACAATCTGGGGAAATACATACTTCAGATGCATTGCGGCATTGTTGGCTTTAATGAGCTTTGAATGCATATTAATTTAATGGTTGCATTTTTTTGGTTAAAGTACTGTAATTTCAATTTCAATTTTTTTTTATTATTTTAACGAATACCGATTAAAAGCAAGACTAATATTGGTTTCGTTCAAAAGCTTTTTAATGACTTTTACCCAAATAAGTGAATCACAGCACAGGTCTAAACATTTGGATGCATGTGTTAATAGCTTCGAGACGAATCATTGGTGATTATTTTAATTTGAATCTTAAGAAGAAATATCTAATTGAAAAAAAAAACTGATTTAAAAGCATGAGATATTCGATAAGTAGTTTAAAAATGGAAGAAAATCCATTAAAGTGCGAAGAAGAATTATGTCTATGAAAATAAATAGCTTTCACAATTTTATTCGTTCAACTTTCAAAAAATTTAAAATAACATTTTATGGGACAGTTTTGAAAAGGATGGAGCGTAAAAATTGATAGTTTTACTTTGCGAATATATCGCGAATTTTATTTGCGATATAGATACTATAGGGCAAGTTTTGCATTTTCGAAAAAATTGAACTCGAGATTTTAATCAAACTTCACATTACTATGAAATAGCACACAAAAAATGTGGGTCCCGCAATTCTGCCCGTCTGTCTGTAGTTCGATCAAGAGTATAAAGCAATTTTCTTCAAACTTGGGACGTGATTGTCTTAAAAAGATTTTTAAATATTAGTTTAGCCTCAAAAAATCTTAATTATATAGAACAAGGCTTTAACGATCTTGCGAAAAATTTCAGTTTTGTTCGAAAACAACTCAAACAATTTTTAAATCATTTTCAGGGTTAATTTTTATAAACAAGAAAAAAATAAAATATTTGATTTTGTAAAATCTGAATTTTAATCTTAAAAAATCTAAAATTTAAATAGTTAAATATTTAAAATTATTATACCTATATTTTTTAAGAATTTTTTTTAGAAAATTTGTGTATAAAAATTAAGTAAAAAACGACTTTAAAAATATTTAGCCGTTTCTACTAAGAATCTTGTGCTTACAGTGTGATCGAAGGGAATAGCAAGTAGGTAAGTGCGATCCAGTCGTTCATTTTATTTTCATGCGACTGATGGTTGAGTGCGTGATTCAATTTATAAATCTTAATTCTTCGCTAAAAAAATTGCTGGTCCTTGGTAGCATAAAACATGATTTAGGGTCATTATAGTATAGTTTAAACAGATTGGTGTTATCAAACAAAATAAAGAAGAACGTATTGGTTACTGAACTATAAACCCAATGAATAAACAAATAAAACCATAATTTGTACTGTCTGCCAGTTGCTTGGTATGGCAAAACGTCCGACAGTTTTATTTTTAAATGCATCAGAGAGATTGTAAAAAAATCTCTCAGGATTTATCAAATTCCCAATTGATACATTTTGATGGAATAACTTATTACCCGCTTATCCGCTTCTGTACTTATTTTGTAGAGATTTAAACAAGCTGGATGCAATTACCTTTTGAATTGGCTGTAATTTTGTCGGAAACATAAAAAATTAAGCTCCCTTTTAACTGAAGATGTAAAATTGGTGGCATTAGGCTCAAAAAGTAAAATGACGAGCTCTTGAGTTGATCCACATTTATTCTTGTCTGGCGCATTATAAATCATTGTTGGTAGGAAAATATCTTTCCCCATTTTTTTTTAATTTCTCTTACTCTTTGGTGTTGAAGATTTTAAAAAGTCTGTCTGGTGCGCCATCAGATATGATGATCTTTAGTCCGCCAGTTTAAATCGCCAAAATCCAAGTCCACACGGCCTGGTTTTTTTATACTACTGAGGAGCAACAATGCTCGAGACCTAATTCGCCTAGCTTGCAAACACTCAGCTTGCCTACATTTCAAGTCGTTGTTTTAAAGTTTAAAAACCATATTTTTTTAAGGGTGTCACTCAAAATGTCTGTCATATTCCTCCCGTCTGTCTTCTGGAATTATTAAATCTATAGAAATGTTCTTTATTTTTATTTTTCCAAAATTTTGAATTTATCAGGCCAATCTTCATTTATAGTGGCAAAAAACTAAAGACATCACAAATCACTTACAACTTTCAAATAAAAACATGAACCAGTTTTTAATTGCCTTCAACTGCAAAAACTTTACATTATTTTTTGGTAAATTGGCCCAAAAAGAAACTCAAATCCTTCTCCCGACTACTTTCAAAGATTTGCCTAATTGGCAGAGATGCCCCCATTAAACGCACAAAAAAAACACGTCTTACAGGATGTCTCCCAAAAAAAAAATGCCAATGTTAACTGATTCAAGTTGAGTTCTTCCGGCATCAACTGCAGGAGAGACCTTTTGGCAATAAAGCCCTTCACTTTTTTTTTAATTCCCAGTCCTAACTTATTAAGAACACGAAACTACATTCATGGTCAACATTTCATTAAAAATTACAAAAAAAAAATAATATTGTGCCTTGACAGTTAATTCTGAACGTCAGTTTGTTTGATACCCAAATTCTATGGAATTTTTTTTTTGTGAGTAGGCAGAACGTAGAATTGAACTCAGGCATTGCACCCAAGATTTTTGTCTGATCTCAGAAAATAGCAGCGCAAATAAATATGTCTGACGTATCCCGAAAAGCAATCACATCACATTTTAACCCGGCAATGGGTGAAGAATGCACAGGGTGGTATTTACTTAAACTAAAATCCTGTTTAGTATTTTTTTTTTATGTGAAAAGTTTTGACATCAGATTTTGCGCTCAGATGTCAAAATATTATTTAAGAAAAAATTGTAATAAAATCACTAAAAAAATATCTTTCTTCTCGCTTGGTTCCTTGTTGTGCTGTCAAGATATTGGAAAATATTCTTTTTCCATAAATAACGACGGAATTTTTCTATATCTAAAAGTGGCTGTGGCGTGATAGTTGTGTGTTCGCCTGTCAACCTCATGGTCACAGGTTCGATTCCTGTCGTAGCCTATGTCCTCTTATTTTTCCATTAAAAACCAATTCTAAAGTTGCTGGCTTACTCATCACATGCTGTTTAGGCATAGCACTAACAACATGTGATAGAGTAAAACTAGTATACCAATAAATATGGCCCCGAATAAAAAAATAATGCGAATTATAAGGGACATAGATAAATAAGACACGGAAACTTCTTCGCATTAGTTCAGCTGCCATCCCTGGAGATAAAATTTGAGACAACAACCACCGTCAGTCTCAGAACATCGCGCCACACATCTTTCCTATCCTTCTTTCTCTTCCTTAACCTAACGCCCGCGCTGTGTTGAAACATTTAAAGGGTAGTATAATCCCTTGAGCGCGTATAGATTATAAAAAAAAAATCTAGAATTTTGAAGTAATTTTGAGCATCGTGTGTCATCGACTTGTAAGAAATTTTGTATAACGTGTCATTAGAAACTTCCATAAGAACTTAACTTCCATGACAAAAATGCCATACAAAAATTCCGTTTCAGTTCTCTGAATGTGAACTAGATAACAATTACAGTAGGAATAAAAAAAACTTTTATAATTCAAATTAAAAAAAAAAAATGTCCGTATTAAATGAATAACGTAACAAAACACCCTGTGCTTGCTCTTATCTTCTGTCTTTTCAGAGGTTCAGAGAGGAATTCATTTCCTGGATTCTGTAAACGCATTGCTTTGTTTTTTTTTTTGTTCGTGCATATAACTTAGACTTGGTTTTTTTGTGTGTTTGTGATTTTCTTTTTCGCAGAACATTTATCTCTTTCAAGTTTTGGTTTGGATGCAGTGATAATTGGATGATTGGAATTCTTTGTTGAGACAGATTTCACCCGTTAAGTGGTACCTAATTAAAAAAAAAAAAAACTTTAAATCGAATGCACCTTTTAGAAATTTATAATTTTATTTGCACATTTTTGGAAAGCCCTGTAGTCATGCAAGCTGTTAAAGTTTTTACATAAATGTACATATATTTGAAACTATGGTATTTCTGAGGCTAGGTTCAGCTTTTAAATGAGGGGAAATAAGTTCATTAACCGAAATATTTTCGTCGTCTTCTAACTAGGCCTTCATTCATTCACGGCTTGAGTGAAATTCCTACATCTGGACATTCTTTAACTTACTTAAACCTCTTGGAAAACATTATTCAAAATAGAGGTTCAAATGTTATTGTCTAATGAACTATAACAGAATCAATGACAACCATTGTCACATGTCAAGTATAGAGACACCTTCTTGAGCTGCACAACACGAATGTTGAACGCTTTTCCCGGCCCTATTTTTCCCAAACTTTTTATTCAAACATTCAAAATTATTGTGCATCCGTATGGCTTATTAAATTCTATCCTATTTTCATAATCGCTTGCACTATCTTTAAACATTTAAAGGGTAGTCATAACCTCTGGAGTACAAAAAAAAAACATATTTACAAAACATTAAAAATTGATTTATTCAAAAAGGGTATACGAGATAAAAGGTAACAAACTAAGGACTGCAAATGATGAAACAAAATAATCCATCTAAATGTTAAGATCTTTTCCCTTTCGACTATCCACCTGTCTGATCTTTTCTTGAAATAACCCGACAATTAAAAAAAATTATTAAAAAAAAAGAAATAACATATCTAATAAAAAACAACAAAGCATTAAGTGAACAACAATTTGCCATGACAATAAACAAAGAGAGTCACTATACAGTTAGCTTAAAATTACAGCCAAAAACACCTACTTTTTATAGTATTCCATCCACAACTGAGTTTAAACAAAATAAATAACCCTTTCAAGTCCACTGAACCATTTTTATGACATCAGGTTACTTTAAATTAAAGTCTACACCATTTCGTGTAAAACTGTCATTTTTTTTTATTTTGTTTCAAAAGGTCGAGACATTTCTCAGCTTAACACTATTCCTCTGGTTTTCAAGTTCATTGCCTGTGTTAATATGTTTTTTTTTTTCAATTAAATTAGTGTGTCCAACAAAAAAAAATTAAGTCACGAAATTTCGACAAAAGTAAGGGCCAACAAAGTTATATAGGTCATCAAGAAAAAAAAACAAGACAAACAATACCTTGGACGTGATATTTAAAAAAAAAAGTAGACAATTAGACGTTTTAACACTTAATTATGGATCTTGGCATTATCGCCATTCTCGCCGCAGCTAACATAATTACAACCTTCATGAAGTCGAATTTTCTCATCGATTTTGGCAGAAAAACATATCGTGTTGATATTTAGGTAGGAAGCTTCTATAATCAAAATTTAGCATTTAGACAAAAAAATAGAACTCGAGATTTTGATCAAACTTGATATTATTTCTATATTATGTTTTTACCACGATCTTCAGCTTGCACCGGCGAAGCGATTTTCTTCAAACTTGAGACTTGAGAGTCTTAAGTGATTCCCTAGAGAATTAATTGAATTATTTGTTTATATAATATAACGATACCTATAATACAAACAGTATGAAAAAGCTTAATAATCTCAAGAATTGCTCTAACGATTTTTATTAAAAAAAATTCTGTGTGCTAGTTTATTTTACAATTGTACATTTTGGTCACATTTTGGTCAGCAGAAACTGAAGGTTAAATATTATTAAAGGTATATATATTGGATATTAAAATTTTCAAAAAAAAAATATTTTTTTGGATTTTTGAAAAATTATTATTTTTTTTTTTGAAAATTTAATATTTTGTATTAATTTATATTTTTTTTTAAATTTATGTTTATTGTTTAAGGACTAAAATTGGAATGCCAAGATTGTTTTCAGAAAAAGTTTCATGGAATTTTGTATATAAATAAAATGCACAACTGGAACACACGTACTTGATCTTTTGTTGGATCACACCTTAAGCACAAGATTTTTAGTAGAAACAGCACAATACGTTTTTAGTATTTTTTACTTAATTTTTTTTTAAACAATTTTTTAGTATGATAATTTTATGTATTTAATAATATTAATTTAAAAAAAAATCGTCTACCCAGTTTCGAAATATTGAATTTTCAACAAAAAAAAATGTTTTTATTTTCAAAAATCCGAACAAATATTTTTCTAAAATTTTGGTATGCAGTATTATTTAGAAATCAAGTGACCTCATACATAAACATTTTGATCGAAATCCGTTGAGCAGTTTATGAGAAAGTCCAAAATCAAGAAAATGGTTGTATGGCAGGTACCGTTAAAAACAAAATATTAAAAAAATGTGTGACCAATATGTAGAATATATCTAGTAGTGCACATGCATTTTTTATCAAAATTGTTAGAGCCGTTTTCGAGATAATAAATATGGTAGAAAATATTGTATGGCAGGTACCGTTAGTTTTGGGCCTAAAAAAACAATTCGAAAATTTATTTTAGAAAATCACCTAAAACACTTAAATACCAAGTTTGAAGAAAATTGCTTCAGACGTTTAGGCTGTAGAGCGTTGTACAGACAGACAGGCGGAATTACAGGACCCACATTTTTGTGTTCTCTATTATCGTAATGTCAAGTTTGATTAAAATATCGAGTTCGATTTTTTTCCAAATGCAAAACTTGCCCTATATTACCTTCATATATATGTATGTCGCAAGTAAAAATTGTCAGGTTTGTTTAAATATGTCGAAATTTGTCCCTTAGCTAATTTATAAATTCCGTTATTAAAATGTTGCAGAAAACGACTCAAAAAATGTAATGCCTACACGCGCCGATTGAATTACTACATCATTTCAAGTTCTTGTCATAAGCAATGGAATTATAGAAATCGTTTTTTTTTTGTAAAAGAATTGCCCTATTTTTAGGTTATTGCCAAAAATATCTCGTTAATGACTTAAGCCATTTTGGTGTAAATTTGAAAGCTTTACAAATAATTTCCTTATTGCATTTTATGATAATGTAGGCTTATTAAACTATATATTATAAATGATTTTTAATATATAAAAGATTTCAACATTATACTTAAAAGCGTCATCGATCTAATTTACCTTCTGTACTCCCAGCCATGTTGGTCACATTAGCAATATAAGGTGCTGTACCAAATGCACACAAATTACCATAAATTGAATTTTAGTATTCAATAAAAACTCACGATGATGATAATTCATAAAAGATTTGTTATGACCTTTAGTTACACCTCTCTCGGTTTTGATGGTGAATTTTCAATCATTATTTGTTGGCCAACCGCCCTGCTGACCTAATAGCTTCAAATGAAAGAACTTATTTAGTAGAGCTCAACATAAATAATATTCCAAACGGAAATTGTAATCGCTTTGAAATACTCGCGCAATTGTGCATCAGATCCATTCATTATAAATCAAATCAATTGAAAGGGGCGACCTTAATTCTAAATCGAGACTTAGAGCGCACATAGGACGTCGTCGCCGATGAAGACTAAATGCATTCTTCAGTCAATATTCTATAGACACAAGTTGATAATTATATAGGTATATATAGAGCTAGGTGAATGGTGTTTGCTGCATAGACCTAAAGCTGCTTCATTGCTACTGTTTTATCAGGCAAAGGCAAAAGCCTACATAGAAGTGCATGCGTGAAAGAATGCGAGCAAATCTATTATTTTGTGCACAGTGGTGCCTATTGAGGCCCCGGGATATTAAAAACTCATTTGTGAAATTAAAAAAGCAATTGTATATGTGTATGAAAAGATTAACCATTGCTTTTTTAAATACATTTTTTTGAGTTTTGCTTAAAGGTCATTTGGAGGGTCACTGAAATGTGCATCACAGAAATTTAAAAAGGTCACTGAAATTTAAAAACGGTGCTGAAGCTTAAAACAGTCACTGACATTTAAAAAGTTTTTCGTGCATTTTTTGTATTCAAAGTTTTGAAACAATTTTAAGGCTGTTCAATTGATTCAGGGTTGTTTTCTCTTTATTTGGGAAATCTTAACTTGAAGTCTTTTACATGAATAATAAATTAATTTGTCAAAAACGTCAACTGAAGCCTTAGTTTTTTTTCCGTCTTGATGCACAAAAATGAATTTCATGTAAATGTATTCAAAGATTGTATATGCCTTCCATAATTGCGAACCACTGATTGCCCTCACAGTCCGAAAACCAGTTCATTTCAGCTTCGTGTGAACTAGGAAGCAATCGCTTGCCACTCATTAAATATCATTAATTTTCTCTTAGCTTGGGATTCCTTCTATTTCAACCCAACAGTAGATACATGCCGAATGCCGAATGCCAAGTCAAACCACAAGAAGACAGATGAATGAGCCAAACAAAAGACCACAATAATAAAAAAAAAATACAACCAGCGCAGAGCAGCGTAATAGAAGTCAAAGGCGCAGACAAGGAACAAGAAGATGTTGGCCATCATTTTTTAATGCTCGTGCTCATTCCTCTTGCGCGTCGCCCTCTCTTTTAGCCAGCCAGCGCAGCGCAGTGGGACCAAAGTGTGAATGAAATTCCATAGAAAAACCATCCATCGCGATAGCAGCAAAGCATTGATTCCACGATCTATAACTGTGATTACTCCTACTCCTCTGCGAAAACCTGCCAGGTTTACAGGTGCCCACAAGTGTTAATCGAAAGCGCGAAGCTAATTTCAGTAATAGAAATGAATTGCATGTCACATTTTGAAGCTACCAGTGTTGTTGTTGCATTGCGTTGGTTTGTCGTTTGTCCATAGCCTGCCCCGATTCAGTTCTATAAGCCAAACTAGACAGCACAAATTGCGATCATTTTTCTGGAGGTGTTCTTCGTAGGTAGGATGTTCCTGTGACACCACTGTAGGTATGCATGTGTGTGCCCGCAGCAGAGCAGAGAAATGTGTCCTAAAGGTTTTCAAAAAAAAAAAAAAATAAGAACATCATGTGGCCTGTGCGACAGATTATTAAGACACACAAAGATGTTAAGATTGTTAGATAAACAGATACAGATACTGTATCTTTGTTCGAGCAGCGAGGGGTGGTAAGAAAACAGCGACTTGGGAGCGTTTTTAAATTGATTCTTGACTTGTGGCGGAGGTGTGTAGAGCGTTATTACTTGTAGTACAAAAATCTTCCTTATTTTTTGTGTTTTCTTTTTTTTTTATTCGATGAAGCTCTTTATTTTATTTCGTCAGAGAAGAAGCGAATCGCAGGCGACAGATAAAGATAAACAGAGAAAATTTCAATAAAAAAAGATACAAGCACCACACCACGCACCGGCACCGGCCGGATGAGTTGAAATTGAAGGCAGCATCACTTTATACCAAGAGCACCTTTGGGGCAATAACCCAGAAACAAGAAGAATTTTGTGTCTTTCCTGTGAGTTTTTGTGGTCGTTTTTTTTTTTAAATTGTTCGTTTTTGTGTGTCATGAGATTGGTGTTCAGGTGAAAAGGATTACAAGGAGATATTTGTTTCGGTTTTTATTAGCCTTATGCTGAGTGTTTTTTGTTCGAAAAATGGGCAGTGTTGCCACTTTATTAAAATTCAAAGAGATTTTATTCTTCTTTATTGCTATTGCTCGAACATATGACCAGTCAATCGTATTTGTCGCCATTATCTACCCACTATCTCTATATGCATATTCGAACAGGGTTACCATTTCTAGTTGAAAGCAACAATGTGTTTTGTCAAAGAGCTTTTGGGTTTTGTTGATTTTTAGAGCTTTTGAAAAGAACATTTTGTGAGGGCTTTAAGGAGTGAAATATTTATACAATCCGATGCAATTGGACTGAGAGGCAAATATCTTTTTTCGCCTGAATTGACTTTTCCTGTTAAACAGATTTTTCCAAAGAGCTTTTGAGTTTTCTTGCTTTTTAAAGCTTTTGAGGCGAAAACTCTGTCAGAGCTTTAAAGAGTAAACGATTTATACAATCCGAAGCAATTAGACTGAGATGCAAATATCTTTTTTCGCCTGAATTGACTTTTCTTGTAACAGATTATTCAAATCATTTTAAAACTGAATAACTTTGAAACAAACATCAATTTGTTAGTACTATACTGCTCCAGATCTTCGAAAATGAATTTAAGAAATGAGTTTGCATTTATTTCTTAAATTGATTTTTTTTTCTAAAAAAAAATTAGTTTTTTTCAAAAAAATATTTTTTTTTTTTCATTAAATTTAATTTAAAAAAAAATTGAGGTTTTTATCAAAAATTAATTTCTAAAATCGATTTACATATAAAAAATGATTTTAAATTTTTTTTTTTTTGTTAAATTTGGTTTTATATTTTTTATCAAAAGTAATTCCTATAAACGAAGGCTTACGCTATGCTCTAATTTTGAACTATGTATATTTGTATGGGACTGAAATGAATATTAAACAAAAACCACATCTATAAATTAATTTTTTTTTTCAAAAAATTTGAATTCCTTGATTTAAAAACAAATTGATTTAAAAGAAAATAACTTTTTATCCTTAGCACGTATATTAAGCAGAATTTGTCATTAATTAAGTAATATGTCTGCTTTCTGACATTTATAAATTAAAAGCTTATTCCTTACTTAACTTACGGAAGATGATATTTTAACGATGGAATAAGATTTGACAATTAAAATACTTTACAGAACTATACTACAACTAAATAGAATGTAATAAAGTATTACTGCAGTAAATTTTCTTCGGATGTACCCTTTATTTTTATTAATTAAAAGTTTAACTCGCGGAATAACATTTGTTCTATGGTTTATTAGTGGTAGTGAATAATAATTAACTTCTCAAAAAAAAGTCTGAAGAATTTCTACGAGTGTAGAGCACAAAAGTTAAATTAATTTTATCGCATTTGTTATTTGTGCATTAATTACTTAAAGTTTTGATAATTGTTTTCATTTTTTCCTTTTCGAAATTCCAATGAAACTTTGAAAGCTACAAGTGGCAACACTTAGTAAGTATCTTGTGTTTGTTGTACATTTGACACAGTTTGACACCAGAAGCTTATTTATCTTCAACTAAGTTGTATTTTAACTTAAAACAGACAAGCAAGGTTCAAGAAAAAAAAATAATAGAAAGCGAAAGGCTAAATATTTTGATTGGTTTTCTTCGTACTAACTGAAGGAGTGGTTGACTTGAAAACATGACCTTCAGATGCAACCAACACAAACCCAATACAAGGGTCAGATTTATTGCAAATTAACACGAAAACATTAAACGAAACATGATTCAAAAATTACACACAGACGATGCAAACGATGAATATAAAAAAAATGCTGTAAATGTCAAATTTTAATTATAATCTTGTTCTCGGTTCATCACTTTGCAACAAGCCTCATAAATCTGAAAATACGACTTTTAAAAAATTGATAGTTTATGGACAAGGTTAACAGATAGTCATTTACAATTATAAAAAAAATCATAAATCATATTTTTTTGAGATTAATGACTTTAAGGACTTTGCGTTCGCTGAATATTGTTCTTCAATGGGTTTGGTTTAATTCTGAAGAAATGAATAAATTGCTTAAGGCATCGTCTTCCTTGAACTATACATACATATATGTACTCAAGAAATTTCACTTTTGGGATATCATGGTGCCTCATTTCTTCAAAAAGGTTTGGTAAGCGATACAGAGCTATTTATCAGCAAGTTTTTATTGCAAAAAATTGATGAAATGCTATGCGGTTCCAACAAGACGATGTATCCACACACATAGCTTACATGACATTGTCCTTATCGATTTGAACTAGCCAACAAGATCGTACGATTTCACCACTTTAGACTTTTTTCATTAAGGTCACATACTAAAAAACAACCGACAAGAGTGCGAAAATTAAAAGCTCCAAATTAAATTTAATTTAAAAATTACTTTAATTTCAAAGATATAAATTGAACTTGGGCCACCCTGTGTGTACATAACAAACAAAAAATTAAAACAAAGTTTATTGCACTTTTGTCAATTAGAAGTCTTATTAGCATCTCTTGCATCGTAAGTATCCGACACAAAGCTTGAGAAAAGTGTTAATTTACAAATGATAGTGATTCATTTTAGTTTTTTGCCTTTTTTAAGATTAATTGTGTCTTTTCCCTGCTGGGTGGGGAGGGGAGTGGAGATAGGTGCCCATTAAGTTCATTTAAGTTGATTTTATGGAGTTTAAACTAACAGGTGTTTTTTTTCTTATTATCTTCACAGAAATTAAAATGAATGTCATTGTCAGAGAGGAAGTTGTTAGAACACAAAAAAAAAAAACACTTTTACCATACGTCCAACATTTTTGTTCAACAAACGCACGAAAGCACGAAAGAAACAAAAAATGTTATCAATAAAATTTGGTTAAATTATTCTAGTCAAACAAAAGCTTAAAGAAGCAAATGAAGTTGTTAGGCCTGAATTTAATGAGAATTATTAGGTTTGTCAAATTGAGAGATAGAAATCTTTGGGTGAATTTGAGATTAGATTTATCGGTTCATTTTTGTTTTTGTAAGGTAACACCTGGAGGAAATCGAGACAAAGACAAGTTAGAGTATCGGAAGTGACAATATAACATACAAGATCACAATTGTGTTATTTTGGCTTTTAGAAAGTAACAGGAAGTAATTTATAATATCGTTTCTTTGTTCATCATACTATTAGGCCTTTATGACGTTCCATTATATATGTAAGAGACTACAAAAATGGACAAGTTTGAAAAGTGATGAATTCATTAAATAAATCAGTCAGTTATTATAGAGAAGGCGAAATGGGAGACTTGCAATATTTTTCGTCTGCAATTTTTTACTTGCAATTATAGGTACTATAAGGCAAGTTATGCATTCGTAAAAAATAAATGCTAACAACCAAACATGACACTACAGCCTAAACGGTTGGACGGATTTGCTTCAAACTTGTAATATGCCTTCATTTTTTTTTTCAATTTTTTTAAAGACAAAATTTAATGGTACCTGCCATACATTTTTTTTTAGCAAAAATTTAAATCTTATTTTTCTCAAAAAACGGCTCCAACGATTTTTATAAAAAAAGAAATCAATTCATTAATTAAGGGAATTTGGTGATTTTTTTTAGATTGTTATTTTTGGTACTTCTAGTTGAACCGTTTTCGATTTTCTGGAAAAAGTTAATTTGAGAATTATCATAAAAAAATGCGTGTTCTTAAATTAGTACAGTCCACTTTTAAGTATAAAAATGAAAATATTTTATTTTATAGAATAGAACTACTTTCAATATTTTCGACTTTCTCACTATTGGATGAACCAATTATAATAATTTTTTTGTTATGCAAAGGCTCCCTAAAAGTGTTAACAAATTGATAAATTTTCAAAAAAAAAAGTTTTTTGATTTTAAAAAAATAAATAAACATTTTTTTTTGTTGAAAAATCGGTTATTCAAAAACCAGTCACTGAATTTTTTTGAAATTTGAATTTTATTTGTATATTAATGATAGCTTCAAAATGACGTTTCAATTTTTTTTTTTCTAAAAATGATTTTAAAATTTTATAAATACAACATTAACGATATAAAAAATCGCTCCAACAATTTTTGAAATTTTTTTGATATACTCTTTTTTGCCCAGGAATTCAAATGGCATCTTTGTTTTCCCTCAAATTATAACAATTAAGCAATATAAAAACATTTTATTATGTGTGTTATACATTTTTTCTAACTTATTATATTTACTTTTTACGATTTTTTGCGTACGTCACTATATAATATTTAGGCCCTCATAAATTTATATATATTTCCCTCCTAATTTACATAATAAAATTCCATTTAAATATACCTACTACCTATGTAACAAAGTAATCTAACCTATATCGGCTTTCAGCCTGCATATGATAACTAGACTACCTGTCTCCTAAACAGCGTCAATGTTTAGCTAAATGAAAGTTGTTAGCTACAAGAACAAGCTTGTACGATCCAGTCGTGCATTTCATTTCTTTTGCATAATTAAATTTATTAATATTTCTTTTGTATAGTGAAGAGTTCTTTATTTTGATTATTTAATTTATTTTTATTTATTTATTTATGACGAAAAATTTATGAAGTTAATTTTTTTTTCATGTGAAATAAAAATAAATTTATTAAAGACAATGGATTTGCATCCGCCAAAATGTTTTCCTCCAAATCCACTTTTTTTTATGCAATCTTAATGACATAAGGTATACCATAATTGGCTTGAAGGCTTTTTAACCAAATAAGCAAATGCGCATTGCACGAAATAAATGTATGTAAACATTTGCAATTTAATTCTTAATGACCAAATTTTCTTTGACTTTCTATTTGATATTATTCGCGCCATGCCACTGCCAAGTACTTATTTGGAAAGTACTTAAGTAAGGTGTAATACACAGACTTTAGCACATCAGGGGATACAAATTATAAATTAGAACTGAATTCATAAAAAAAAAGTGAAGTAATTTGGACTCAAATAGAGCCTTGATGGACACTAGCAAATTGATGATGTTATTCAAACATTTCAAATGGCTTCCACTGGGATTTTCTTTTTTGCCGACGATGTAATGGATCTTAATTAGAATCGAATAACAAGACAGGTCAATTTTCAGCGTTGGAGATAATTTCGACTTAATCTCATCTTTATATGCTGTTTTTTTGCTTATATCAAATATTTATTTTAAATCATTTTTATCGAAAACACCTAGAGCCTTGTCAAAGACTCGTGTTTTGAAAACCACTTATTTTAAGCATTAAAATAATAGTGAGAGTTTTCTAAATTTTTCAACTCTTCCAAATTCTATTCCCATTCCTGGTTCGATTTTAATCACATAACAAATATGCTGCAAATTTTGACACAATTCCACATCTTACACCAGTTTTGTTTTCTACTCACACCATCCATCATCATCATCAATCTACAATTGATAATGATTTAAAAATCAATCAATTGCTTATCTATTCCCATACATCGCAATTTAGGAAAAAAATCACAACTACTGTTTATGCAAAAGAAAATCAAAAAATATTTTGATCCTGGTTCGATTCCATGAAATTCGTGCCACACACGGTCAACAATTCGCACTTGTTTTTCGATTACGATCGAAATGTTGATCCCACAAAAGAAAAACAACGACACCAACTATGACTCCCAATCACAATACCACAACCAATTGTGTTAAAAACATTCCACTTTGGAATTTACTGTCTCACCGTGTACCATGCCGCCGCACCACACCATTATGTAGAAGATAGATATATTTCCTGAGCCTAGATTGTATATTTGAATTTTCAACTCCTATTTGCAACTACTCTATCGGCCAACTCAGGTACTCTCTGGGCAATAAGTCAAGTGCCATGATTATCTTAGTTGAACTGCGTCCGCGTCCGTCCCATCGTCACATAGCCATCGCCATCGTCATCGCCTTCGTTGTCTCCTGATGGTGTACAGCTTGAAGAGAAAATAAATTCCAGAATCGCTCCACATACGCGAAGGAGGCTTATATGTATACAACATTATAGAATCGCATGCAGCATAAAATGTTGCAACTTCAACCGCAGCAGATTTTAAGAGATGATAACATACACTGCCCCATGTGTTTTAACCTTTTCAGATTTTTTTCCTATAGTCAAATCAGGAAATGACTGTGGCATTCCTTATTGATGCAGGTAATGCATCGTATGGCAAGGCAATCGCTCTCTACCACCCCACTCAATCAATCTAATTCTGTCAAGTTGGTAATTATATGGCAACAAAGTGGGTGATGAAGGATTTCTGTGATGAGAAAGGTCCAAATGAATAATTCTAACACACATTGGAACTGGTTATTAGGGAGGAGCAGTCCCATTGGGAGCAGCTTGTTTTTGTATCGGATGAACTTAGGTGGAGCTACAAATTATACTAAAGTACCTACCTATGTTAACTAATTGTTATAACACACAGTCTTTCTCGCAAAAAATATACAAGTTCCTGGGAGAGATTTGTGTTCTGGCGATGAGTCTTTATATTTCAAAACACCAAATGGACATTTTTTACGTTATCATTATAAAAAGCCCTGTATTCTTACACATGAAAATGCCTTACCGCCGAAGTAAAAAAATGCCAAAAATGGTTTGGCCTTCCAAAAATACTTATTTGCCTTTGTTCCAAAAATAGTTTATTCCTTCGCCGAACAAAATTGTATTTGTTTGCCTTTCTCTAAACATTTTTGCGCCTTCCACTCATCTTTAAACATTTTGTACTTATTCTCAAAGGCTGGTAGCTTAATATTATGACAAAAGAATGTTCAATTATAATTTCGACTTCAAAGTAACATATTTTGACAACATCCCACTACATCAATAATCGGTAAGCGCTCTCATTCCCTTATTCGATTGTCCACAGTGGATACCTTATGAGAATTTTATTAGAAATGACAGCCACAAGGACAACAGTAGGGCCTGATATGACTCCGAATTCGACACCAATTTTATTAAGTTAGTTGATTTGTCGACAACTTTAGAGGATCATCGATCTGATCCCTCAGTGGATCGGGTAACAGACTGGATGAGATTAACCCGTAACTACCCAACTAACATTTCAGCTTCGGTAAGGTTTCGGTAAGGAATTTTAGCTTCGATAAGACCTTCCCGAAAACTTATACAAGTTGAAATGTTAGCTTAGGAGTTTGTGCTTGGTTTATAACAATTTTAATTATTTGTATATTGTAGGAACCGAGTATGTAATTTTGTATAAGGAGTCAATTCTATGGAAGAGTGACGTCACTGACAATAACACATAATTAATGAACATCTATTTGAGGTATACGTCTCGACACCATTAGCCAATTTGGAATAATTTTCATACATACATCATTTTTGTCTTTCTTTAACTTCCATAAAATATTCTTCCTCAAAAGTAACGTCACTGACACAAGAGCTATATTTGTATTCCTTAATATATCTTTTTGAACATAGAGAGTGGAAACGAACTTGCTGTTCGAGAAGCAGTATCTAGGTTTAAAATCGATAGCAACATTTTCCAAAAAAATATACCCTCTGTAATGATTCTGAAAAATGTCTTTAACGTTTAGAAATACACTTTACCGAAGCTTATTTTACTCTCCGAATATTTGATTCATTTTGGAAATATCAACTTTAAGCGACATATTAAAGATTTTTATATGAAATTTTTCACAAACTCATTTCTGAAAAAAAAAACATTAGACAAGCTTTATGGAAGTTAGTCTTCCTTAAAATGTGTTCACTTCATCTTATAACGTACTTGAACTTAAAAAATTGTATTTATACCGAAATTTCTTACAGACCGAGGACAAAATTAGAATAAGAACATGATTACAAGTATATAATCCTCAACGAGCTTCCAAAGGTTTTAAAAAATAGGGGTGCTAGAAGTATGCCCACTGATATAAAATTGTCTACTGGGAACTGGGAAGGAAACCGAATTTCGATAACATTTGTTAATTTTTTTTTTCATTGTTATTTTTAAACATCCAGAAGGAGTGACCTGATATTTTTTTTTTAATTCTCAAATGCACATTTTATGGTATTTTTAACTTCTATTAACTAAGATCTTTAGAAGGTATATAAAAACTCGATTTGCTTAAACATCTTACATAGTCTTGTCCCATTTGATGTGTTACGCGTGATGTAAGTCAAATCAAGTTATGCAGGTATACCATTTCATAAGTAATCTGGTTATTCAAAGTAAGCCTACTTGAATATAAGTTGAGCTATCAACCTACTTGCTTCCCACACTGTACACTCTACAGGTACACGGGCAGCTAATGTACTACGTACATTTATCAGGATCCTGATTTGTTTTACTGAAAGAAGTGGGTTGAAAGCCTTATCCACATTAAACGGGATGTGGTGTTAATTTTGGTACAGCGCCAATTACATATGCTTATTATCGATTCACCGAAACTAGACTTTAAATCTTTTTCATCGCCCCTCACCATATCTAGCCAAACAAACAGGTAGGACTAATTAATTGGAGAATATAACCTGATTTTACCTGGTGTGTTTAGTTTGGTTGTGTTCTCCGGCTTAGTGGACGCTGCTGAGAGAAAAATAATGTAGCGCATCGGAGGGACGATGTTACATCAATTACATTATTATATAGCCACACATTCATGCTGGGAAACCAAACCAACATGGGCGGCGGCGGCTATCATCTAAGCAAATTGGAAAAAGTCCTACGTGTAAAGCATACAAATCTTTTCATTAAAAAATGACTGATTTCAAAAAAAAAGTTAAATATTTCTACATATTGGTTAATTAAGTGTTAATGGCGATATATAAACTGTGGACTGCGAAAGGTGTAGCAGGATCTAACCTGCGATAGGAAAAAATTAATGATCGATTAATTATATGGATTCTTGATTTGTATAAGTTCTAGTTCATCGAATGTAAATTGATTGCCGTATAATTTCGTTCATGGCAGGAAGTATCTAGTCTATTACAGAATAAAGGATGTTTCATAAAGAAGGACTGTCAGCTTGTGGAATGCCTTAGTGCACAGTTTTCAAAAGAAGTGTTAAAGTATAAAGTGTTATGTCTTATTCTCTAAAATGTCAGAAATTCATACAATTATCATTTAGGTCAGGTTGATGTGATACCGCCATCACAAAAGGGCCAGCATTTAGTCGTAAACCTTCTGGAATAAATATCCACCATTTAAAGCCTAACTTCCTATAAATATGTTGAATATTTTATGAAATCATTGAGGACAAACTTTTCAATTATTTCACATACTAACATGAGCATAAAGGCACACCAATGATACTCTGATTAAAGGGTTAACCATAATATACCGTTTTGTTTCTTGTGGTTGCCACCGATCTTCTGCTGCTTCTTCGTATAGCTCCCATTGGTAATAACACCTCACCACCATTGTAGCAGAAAAAAAGACTGCATTTAATTAACTAGGACTACTCTTATATGCAAGTGACTATTTTTCCGTGTGAAATAGTTTTTTTTTGCGACTTGTCGCACAGTTATTATGTTCATCACTAACCGCTCAACTCACCACCTCAAGCCCGTTAGTGCTGCTTTATTGATTCTGCATAATATTACGACTATGAAAAAAAAATAACTAAAGGGGGAACGCTGAATGGCTTGAAGAACAAGAATGAAAAAAGAAAAACAAAATTATGAAGTTTCTTGCATCATGGATAAACGTAACTAAATGCGATGATGATGTTGAAATGTTAATGATATTATCTGTGAGAAGGATGATATCACATAACACATCTTAACGTACGGAGTTTTTAGAAGAGACAAAACGTCTCTTAGAAATGCATCTTCTTTTTGTTTTAATGACATCAATGAACTCGGCAGAGACTTGAACCTATGCGGATATGTTAATGGAATCTACTCTACTATACACTGATTGAATTTAATGTGATTTTAAAGAAGCTAACCGAGCGTGCAGTAGTAAATACGAGAAGTGGACAAAATGTTGAAATTTTATTAAAATAAATTTTATTAGTAGCTTTTTTTTAATTTTTTGTGTTTTGAACTTTTCCGACAATGCTGTGTTCAATGCAATCACACCACGACGCACGTGGAAAAATGTGGACAATGTTTGAAGTGAAATTTACATCAGAGTCAACTTATTGAATATTTAAGCTGACTGTCTAATTGTAGTTTTACCCTTGATCCTAATGCCAGGCGAACGGCTCCCGGAAATTACGCCAGATTTTTTTTTTTTTGAAAAAAAACGCAAAAAAATCTTCATACAAAATTCTAGTGTTTTTTCCTAGGAAAAAAAGCCAAAGTCTTTTTTTCAAAAAAAATTCAGGCGTTTTTTCCATTTCCTAAAATGAAAAAAACGACAGAAAAAATTGGAAAAAAAGCCAGAAAAAACTTCGGGCTTGTGTGAAGTGTTTTTTGCAATTGGGCTCATGGCGTATAAAAATCTCGGTGGGTAAGGAAGGGCATGCTGCCCCCTGCAACCCCCGTGCTTGGCCAAATATAGGATTTGGGGTGAGTACAACTTTGTGTATATGCACATTTTTTTCGGATTTAAAAAGTTCCAAAAAAAATTTCCAGGGGTGCAGCATGCCCCTACTTACTCACCGAGCTATTTAAAATTTATTGTTTACCTTTGAAAATTTTCTGGCTTAAATTCCATTTTGCTTTCAGGCTCTTTTTCCACACCTATCTGGTATAATTTCCAATATTTCTTATTTTCCAAATTAACTTTTCCTCTTTTTTCCAATTTTGAGCCAAAAAAAAGCTGGCGTTTTTTCCAAAAAAAAATTCTGGCTTAATTTCCGGATGCCGTTTTTTACAAATTATTTCGTTGGCCTTCTTTCAGTATTCAAAACACCCAACAAAAATATGAAAAAAAATCCAACATTTCGGACAGAAAAAAAAAATTTGGCCGTTTTTTCCTAGGAAAAAAAAAACAAATATTGTATTTGAGTTTTTTGAGCGTTTTCCTAGAGCGTAATTTTATAGAGGCACTGTCAATCCCACCAGAACTGTCCACAGATCTTAGGCCCTGTATTTTGGATGGGCGTGGTTGCAAAGAAGCATTTTTATGGGCGTTGTATAGCAGACGGAGCTTTTTCGCTATTGAAAAGTTGCGACATCAGATGTAACTTTTTTTTTAAAGAATTGTTTGGCAGCTGCAGTGCAGATCGGTTGAACAATGAAACCTGAACGTACTCTTTTCGAAAAGTTTCATTAACAACATTTAACCGTTTTAAAGATAATTTTGTCTGGAATATTTTTTGTAAAATTAATATCCTCATATTTAGTCAATTTTTCTATCTGAAAGAAAAAAACGTTGCGCATACGCCCCGTTTGTCCGTTTAACCTTCGAATTTATTTTAGGTATTCGATATTAGCTTAACCGAATGTGGAAAAAATCAACTTACGTTACAACTGCGTAATTCTTACATACATACACACAAGTATTATTACATATCGGATGAACCATCACAATCATATGGTCATGAAACACATTGCTTTGTTCTTTTTTCTCAGAATATGTGAACAGATGCATTCGATGTCCAAATATAGATTTACACAGGAGTAAATCAATGCCCACCATATATGGTTTAAATAAACTCCCCATTCTTATCTACTCCCTAGACATTTACTGTCACAACAATCATGAGAGCTATACAACAAAAGACCGCTGACTAACCAGCGATTTTGTCACCTAATCCCTGGTAAGCTCCATCTATGTATGGACACGACTCAACTCTATTGACAAATCTCATTAGTACTTTATAGTACCCTAGTCACAACGCAACAACAGGACAGTGCAGAAGATTGTTCTCCCGGGACATCGGGCGAAGAGTCCAAAGATACTGCACATCTGCACACATCTTTAATACTGCCTTTATGCTGAGATACCGTCTAAAGGAACACCCAAAGGTCAGCAATTAAAAAGCGTAAATCATACGAACAGTGGTTGTGTGAAAGTGCATACCAGAAATTGACCATTCTGTGTCCCAAAGAGCATAGCGGCAGCGGCAATGCAATGATTCTCATCTCGTAGAGCCAGCAAAAGTGCGAAAGTCAATGTCGTCAGGACAGCAAACATCGAAGGTGTAAATTGCTTGACACTATGTGTTGTTGCAACATGGGCGCCATTCATGCATGTATAGTTGTGCGAACAACTATAC
This sequence comes from Philhelius pedissequus, assembly GCA_910595825.1. Taxonomy (NCBI): domain Eukaryota; kingdom Metazoa; phylum Arthropoda; class Insecta; order Diptera; family Syrphidae; genus Philhelius; species Philhelius pedissequus. The sequence continues at coordinate 241,016,373 of OU343161.1, read as the reverse complement.
TTTACTATACGACACGACACCGCCGACGATCGGTGTCGGGCCACTTGAGGTTATTGTAAAAGTTTTATTTTATGATCAAATACCGCCTGAGAGAGTTAATGCGTCAGTCAGTATGGCCGACATAGCTTTTTGTTGGACACTCTTGAAAGTCGTCAGTCAATTGCGAGGCTTTTATCTTGAATTTTTCAACATTAAAAACAACAACAACAACTGTCGAAATGAAACTAAGTGAAAGGAGAAGCAATTTGACTTTTTGATTGACACTTGATGGTTTTGTAATGGACCCCAATTAGGGTACTTTTTTTTTTAAACAAAAATAAGTTAGATAGTGAAATTGGAACAAAAATAGAAAATTAAGTGTAGATCGCTCTAAATCATTGACAAGCTGAATATATAAAGTAAGATTTTGCACAGAGAGTATATTTTAATTTAACGTTTTATTATTGTTTTAGTGTGGGGGAGGGAATTTAGGACGGGAGCACTTTCCATGGTATTTTTGGATAACAGCAATACAATTTTTCTTCTTGAAGATGAATCTTACTGTGAGTGTTAGTTAACAGAAGACTAAAATTTCGAATTGCTTAGGATGACAATATTCCGCAGATGATCATTATTTTTGTCTTAATATTTTCAAATCTAATTTTCAACTAAATCCGTGTTTAAACAAATCTTTGCAAGAAAAACAAGTGGTTTAAGTTTTAAAGTTGCTTAAGGAATTTCGACATTTTTGAGTGAATTTTGTCTATTTAAAAAAAAAAATAATTCATCAGACCTAATGAATTTTTTTGAGTCAAATGGTGTTTCTTTTTAAAACTACATTTCGGAAAAATATTTCACACATTATTTTTAATGACACTGATGCCGTAAGCTTCTTCACGGGTATCAATCCAAACATCTGCTTAGGTCAGTAGGTTTTTTTTTGTTCCCAAAAACTAGTAGGCGAACGTAGGTCTAAATGTATAAGAAGCGGTTAACTTTGTTCGCTGGACCAGCTTGGATTAATTCGTATGTAAATTACACACATCGGAATACAATATTTTGGTCTACCATATCAAATATTTGGTTTATAAATGAAAAAAATCATTTGATGGTGTCAATGACGTCAAATTGACAAGTTCCCAAATTCCATTTTCTTCATAAGACTACTATTCTTTTTGCATTGCAGTAATCCACTATCCTCTTTCGATTGCTCCAGTGTAGTTTCTTGGACTTATTACTTCATTTGTGGCATTCACTTTGGTGGAATACCTTTGTTTGATCGCTTTGAATCACTTGTTCTGAACATTTTGATTCTTTTTTCTTTCATTTGTTCTGACTTCAGGATCCAGCATACGTAAGCTTTAGCTTTGTCGTCATATCCCCAAAATATAGCCTCAATTCCTCGATTATCTAACTTACATCATTTAACATGTGGTACATTGACAAAACATTTACCACCAAATATTGAAATTGTTCGATCCCTGGCTTAATACCGTTCCATCCTTCAAATGGTGTCATATTTGTTGTAGATGTTATAACTTTCGATGCTGAACAAAATTCGCTGTTAATATTGCTTCTCCCCAAGAACTGTTTGGTAGTCCCAAATCTCTTACCAGGTAACTTGCCATTTCAACTAATGTTCTACTATTTTTATCGGCTTTTCTATTTTGTTGAGGACTGTATGGAGCGTATCGGAATCTCGCTTTTCAAAAATCCCGAAAATAAGTTAGTTTTAAAATCCCGCCTTCTAAAATATCGCTTTTTAAAAATACCGCTTATTTCGTTTAATCCCGCCAAGCTCGTTTTGTATTTTGATAAATGAATAAATGAAAAATTTTGCATACACCCAAACTCGACCCCACCCCAAATCCAATATGGGTCTTGCACTTTATGTTGATTTTGAAAACAGAATAATAATTAACGAAATCATAAAAAAACGGGATTATAAAAGACGGGATTTTAAAACCGCGATTTATAAAAAGCGGGATTTAAAATAGCGGGATTATAAAAAGGGGCATTTTAATGGATCTTAGGAAACGGGATTATAAAAAGCGGGATATCGAACTCAACCCTGCTGTGAACTATTGCTGTATTCCTTCTGACTTCAAGTACTTTGAGAGAATTCTTCCACTGTACTCCCCACCACGATCAGATCTTATTATCTTCGGCTTTTGTAAAAAGTTAGTTTTGCAAAATTCAACAAACTGTTTAATTGGGGAGCGTATCAGAATCCCGCTTTTCAAAAATTCCGATAAAAAATTTAAAATCCCATCTTCTAAAATACTGTTTTTTTTAATCCCGTATCTTAAAATCCCTCTTATTCAAAATCCCGGTTTGTTAATCCCGCTTTTTAAAATTTCGGTTAATCCCGCTTAGACCTTTTTGTATTTTGATAAATCTTACACAAAAAACTATGCATACACCGAAACTCGACCCCACCCCATTTCAAATAATTGGGCCAAGCGGGGGGCTTGCACGACGTCGTATTTGCACATTGTGTAGATTCCAAAAGCGGGATTATAAGAAACTGGATTATGAAAAGCGGGATTATAAGAGACGGGATTTTAAAAGGCTGGCTTTTAAAAAAGCGGGATCTTAAAAAAGTGGGATTTTAATAGCGGGATTATATAAAGGGGGATATCGAACCCAACCAGTTTAATTGTTTCTTCAACTTCCATTTTTGGTTAAGCAAGCTAGCAACATTAAATTCCGTATAACCACCTATGAATGTCACAATGACGAATTATTCAGTTTTGGAATGCTTTTTAAATGACAGTCTCGTCATCTTTCCTTTCATGCAGACATCACACAATTGTTTAATACCATAGTCAACAATATTTAACCCATTGACAGATCCAATATTTCAAGTTTTTCTAATTGCAGCTGGATTTCTGTGGTCCATTTTATGATAAAATTGATGGATAGAATTCTCAGTGTGTTAAAGCACTTTGTCGCAAAATATATAAAGAACCAGAAGTTCATTGAAAGTTGCCATGTAACCCATTGTTTGTCAGTTGCTTCTTAGATAACATATTTAAAATAAGGCTAGGTACATACAAAACTTCGGTATCCTTTGTTGGATGTTCATTAGCTCTTTCATCCAAAAAAATCAAGGATCCAGTACATATTCCTTCAAGTTTTGTGAATATGCTAGTTCTATATAGAGCTCTTGTAGGCCTTGTCAATATTCGTAGAAAATGAATTATAATTTGGGACATGTCGAGTTGCTTCAGAGTCAACAATCTTTCGATATTGATAAATAAGAGTGATCTCTTGGCTGCATTTTGTTTTCAGATGATTCTTCAATTGTATTAAATATGTGGATAAATGCCTAGTAGAAGATTTCTTGAAATGAACTAGTTTTTGGCAGAAACAGCAAACAACGACGTTAGCGACCTCAAAACTGCATTTCCTGGATCTCCTTGTAGGAAAATGTCTTTCGTATTCTGCAATATTTCTATACTAAAGCGAAAGTAATTCCTTCTTCCCAAACGTAAAACAAGATATAATCTTACAATTGGGAGAATAATTTGAATATGAAATATATCTCCTAAATCGAAGACAAAAGAAATTCCAAAGAGTCGGCAAATTTATTGCATCGTCTTTGGTAACGTCGAATGTGTGCTAATTCCACAAAAGATGCTTTTTTTTTTAAACAAAAATTGAGTAAAGCTTAGTTATGTAAATTAACCCAGTTTTGAAACAGAAAAGAATCTTTACAAATAGGATTTTTTTTAAGACCTTAAATACTTAATCGCTTAATAAAATACTATAATTCAAAAGCGTTGAAAACTTCACATCTTTTTCCGAGACATTAATCTTTACTAAATAACCTTTTCTAAAGTTTAAGCCCCTATTTAATCGAGATTTAGTCACGATCAATTAGAACGAACAAACAACCAAATACAAAATTTATTCTGTGTGCCCTTTTTATTAATCTTAATCTTTAGCATATTTAACAGATTCGGTTAATATTAATGAGATATCTATGCAAATTAATAAAATTCAGGCGAAAACGTTCTGCCTACACTATATTTTCTATGCAAATTGTGTGAAAGTAGTAAAGATGAATATAATTATTTTTTTTTGTTTGTTTATTTAACAAATAGCAAAACAAAACTTCTCCTTATGTATTATGTCAAACATAAAAGTTTTAATTTAAATCATTAATCAGTCAAAGGTATACTTCAAAAGGTTTAATCTCGTGAGATGTTTGCTATTCACGTAGTCGGTTTCTGATAGTTTATGACTGAAATATTGACTATTGACCTTTTGGTAACCTCGGCTTACTTATAAAAGATTGCGTTTTCTTTAGTGCAAATTTCAGTTTGGATTAATTTATGTTTACGGTCTTTCTAATCTCAGAAACAAAAGTAGGATTCTTCAACTTACTCAGAGAAATTCATCAAGGAAGACAAATCAATTGCTGACTTGCTAAATACCCCGAGCGACCATCAGTTGGTGGCATTTATTTCGAAAACTAAACCAACCTTTCTTCAGAAACCAGGAGCTACAATTTTATAATAGCGCTAAGCAATTCAAAATATGAACCTGTTCAGCTAAGCATCAAACTCAAATAACCAAGCCCAAGCAGCGCTCTACAGAAGACGAGATCTTAACAGACTTCAAATAGATGTTAATGACGCAAAAAGTTTGACTTTACCGCTTCTCTGGACAATCAAAATTATGCCAAGATTTCTAATGACAGGTACCAGTAACTAGACAGTAGCTAAAACAAGATGTGCAAGGAATTTAGCAACTTTTGCTCAGCACAACTAATGTCAACTCCTATACAGTATTGGGCAACCTTCAGTGGGTCGAAATAATGTCTTAGAATTGGAAATGGCCCTGCAAAAACAACCAAGTCCAAAAGAGATTGCTCTCAATCGAACCTGGCCCTAACATTATCAATAAAATCAACAGAATTTTTGTGAGAAAATCACCAATACCTGAAAGAATTGTCATAAACTATGAAAACCGAAATTCAACCCAATTCTTCCAGAGGAAATAGAATAATTCATCTATCAAACAGTCTGCTAAAAAGTTCAGCAACATCAATGCTGTGAGTCATCCAATTGTATAGATATAGGCCTTTATCCATATCAACTTCATTTCCATTTTTGAGGCAATTTTTGACTTGAGAAATAAACACAGATAAACGCCAGAGTTGGAGTTCCCCAAGGGACAATACTTGGACCACATCTTTACAATTGCATTTGTCGATAAATATTTATATCAACCAAATATAAAATCTTAGCCGTACTAAGGGGTAGTTGTACAAATATTTGATCCGTTCTTGTTTAAAACAGTGTTTAAGGTTAATGTGAGAATAGGCTTGGTTGGTCTTCAGGTCAAAATCTTAAACGCGAGTGGCTTAAACAACAAGTTGCGAATCGTGTCTTTCATTATCTATCATAGTGTTAGTTTGTGTTTTAGGAAATTTGGGTGACTGTATTTCTGATAGGACTTGTAACGAGACAAGACTAGGCGAGACTTTTGTTAGTCTTGTCTCGGTCTCGTCAAAATCAAAAAATCAGTTTCTTCTCGGTATCGATTTTGGTCTTGCCTAACCAAATCTCGTCTCGGTCTCATCATTAGTCTTGGTTTAGTCGTATTTTTTGCTAGTAATTAGATGTAAGATAAGACCCGTGTTCAGATTGAAAGGATAGAGTATGGTATCTCAACAGTTTGTTGGTAAGAAATATGAGGGTTGTTGAGTCTTATGGGAAGCACGAAGAAAAGGTAAAGAATAGACCCATGAGTCTGTTAACATTTGTTGTTGTTTCAAACGGTGAAATTGTAGGATTGTAGTTTTTTTCTTTCAATATATTTTGAGGCGAATCAAAGTGTTTAATATAAACCATTGTCTCATTGTTTAATATAAACATAAGTCTCCTGGAGAGATCTCAAAACAGAGCTTTAAGAATGATAGGTGATGAAACAATAACTAAAACAATTGATCCTCTCGAGTACCGTCGCAATGTTTCATGCCTTTCATTATTCTATCGGTATTTTTATAGAGAGCGCTTCTACGAATGCTCATCAGCTTACCCTTGAGCCCAACTTAGTATGAACTGTCAAATATAGAGATTCTTTCTTTAGCCGCACAACACGAATGTGGAATGCTTTACCCGACCGAATTTGTCCCTCCCATTGCAATAATCAGGCATTTAAAACCAATGTACATTGGTATCTCCTGTCTAATCCTATCCCATTTTCCTAATCGCTCGCATTCTTTATAAACATTTAAAGGGTATTCATAACCCCTTGTGTGCGCGCTTAATTAAAAAAAAAAATATACATCATCGAAAAATCGAGTTCGATTAAAGTTTGATATTTTATCAAAGTTTTTTCTTAATGCTCCATTTTAAGTTAATAGCTTGAAAGGTAGGCAACATACTATATGTTGACGTTTGGATAATATTTTTAATATTTTTGTCCAAGTGTCACCTAAAAGTCTTGAAGTCACCTTGTTCTGGAGGGCGAAACTAAGCCTGCAAAATGAGCGATTTCTATTCCAACGACATATGTACATACGCAGTTCGACTATCTGAGTATAACTGTGTTCATATGTGCTTTGATATTCTAACTCGCATAGTTTGTGATTTCATGTCTTTTGAACTGATGAAAATGTGCCAATATTTAAAAGCTCAATTACAAATCACGATTTTATTTTGTCACTGTGAAATGTTCTAAGTTTTTTTTTAGCCTTTTGTAGCCTTCTGAAGCCTTGCACAAGGTGTCCGTTTTTCATTCTAACGCAAATCGCTGATTTGTTGTCTTATTCTATATTGAAACACTTATCTATAAACTTCAAGTCATATTATGGTAAACTGAAGCCCGGATTTGATATCAACTTGTTTTATCATCAATTTTATTTTGCTCTTCTATTTTTCTTTTTTGTTCTTTAAGATTTTCTTGGCCGTTTCGATTGATGTCAGTTTTAAATTGATTACGGAATCAAGATACGCATTCACCATAGCTATGGCTACTGCATTTGTATTCCAATGACACGGTATTGTAGTACCTGTACCACCAGCACCACATCGATCAGAGTGCGCAATGTGTATCTCCATCTCCGGGTATTTTATACACGCGCGTTAATCTATCAAACAATTATAAATCATCAACAATCATAATCATAAATAATAGCACAATAACAACAACACCACTATAGGACGTGGTACAACATTGTTTTTTATTTCTGGTTTCTTCAAATTAACGCAATTATTTATTAAAAGTGCGTTATATCGCAGTCGGGCAAGAAAATAGAATCCATCTTTAGATGAAATGCAGCGAATTGAATTTTGTAGAAAATAGTTTCTTATAGAGAAATATTGTTGTGTAATTAAATAGTTTCGAAGCTGTTTAACGGTGTTTTTTTATTTTGAAAGGGGAATGCTGGTCAGTTTGATCGATTCAAAGGCATTTTAAGCAATAAGATCGAAAAAGAATGGTGATGTCGAGAATAAGCATTCCATACGGAGTCAAGCTTAGGATAACATTTCATAGTATGCCTCTGTTCTTCTCTCTTTTTCAGGAAAATTTTGTATATTACTCGCATATTAAAAAAAAAACAAAAAAATCACGACTCATGGCTTTTGACACTAAGTGAAATAACCGGCAGTAGGTTACATCAGCAGCTCTATGATCTTACTCAACAAGTGCCTTAAGCGTTATTTTACTAAGAATTGTTTCTTTAATTCGTCCCGGTCTTTTGGTTATAAACCTTGATAGTTAGTTTTTTTTTCAAACTGTGTTATTACGGTGACATCGGTCTGATATTCTATCCCAAAGGAATAACCTTTTATACTAACCTAGACAATGGGCCCTAGCAAGGTAACCGTCGCGTCGGAGCGGAGAATTCTCCGAAATCGTCCGAGGCGGAGAATATTTGCTTCGAGTTAATCTTCCGGCAGTTGTGCGGAACATTTCTCCGATAAATCGAAAAATGTTCCACTTCGACGGTTATCTCGATAGAGCAGAATACCTAGCCTGGAAAGTATACTAGAAATTCCATACTCACTGCCCCTATTATGGGAATCAGGAGTAAAGGAAACAAATATTTGGTTTGCTTGGACAAAGTCATTTTTTGGCAAGCTTGATGAATTTTGAAAGAAATAGATTTCTTTTAATTCAAAAAAAAAATGAATCAAATCCAAACTTCTGCGACGTTTGCAGCTTGCTTTCCGCCAGGATCTTAAGAACACGCGGAACCGAAATTCTGTAATATATCCGCCTTTGACAGAAATTACCCAAATTATCATCAATCTACTTTGGCGAATAAAAATGTTTCAAATTTCTTCTATCAGGTTTGATCTGTTTTACAGCTTCGCTTCTGTTTTTAGTTCTGCTAAAAGGGGTAAAAGGGTTATTTTACTTTGACACTTTTGTAAATTAAACAGGTAAAAAATACACGTCAACATAACATGAACCGCTATGTTCCTAAATAACGCGGAATAATTAGGCGAGTTCAGAAAAATAATAGGTCTCAGTAAATTTAACAATCTCCTCATTTATAGGAATAGGACTCCTGGTCAAAATATATCCATTTTGCTGTCAATAAATGAGAAAAAATAATTGAATTCGTCTCATCAAATTTTGACAAAAAAATGTGAGATCTCAGTTTTCTGAAATGTTTCGATAGTTTCGATTGAAATTTCCCTCCATTTGCAAAACTTGTATCAGTTTTCCATATTGTGACAGATTTTGTGCGACGTTGTGGAAGAAAGATAGCCTAATCCTGGTCCATTGGTAGGTACATGGGTAGAAATGGTGGTCACGAGGAACCTAATTAAGGCTGCATTGCCACCAAGAATACGAATTCTTTTTTGTTTTGTATCAGGAGCCTATACGATTCGACCTTTCATAAGGATACTTGGAAGCGATAACCCGACGATCCTCCGCATGCTGAACTCTCCATGTTTAGCATGCCGCCTGCCATTGACTCAGATGTTTTTCTTTGTTAAATAAGGATGGAATTGTAGTTTTGATGTGGGTGTTTTATGTTGCAATCGACTGTCAGACGTCCTAAAGCCATTTTGTATTGTTAAGAAAGGAGGATTAAATGTTTAACCTTCAATTCTGAAAGCTCGCTGATGTTATTGTAGAAAGTCTTTACGAGTGATTGCTGCCTTTTACTGGCCACAGAGTTACATTTGCAGAGGAAGTAAGCAACATTTTTTGTTTCCGACATCATCATCACAACTGCTACAGTGGGTATGGTGAGGGATACCCATCTTTGCCCCATGCTCTCCTATTGGCCATTGACCCGTATATGTTGCCACGACCTGGCTATGTTCTTTCTGGGTCAACGTAACAGGTCAGCGGCTTTCTTTGAAAAGTCAATGATTCCGGCAGTGAGCTACGAATGGCATCTGCCTGCGCAGCTCGTCAGCACGTTCATTATCCTCAATGTCACTATGACTTGGAAACCAGATAAAACTGACTCTCAGGGCAACATTCAGACTATCGAGATCATCACGGCATTGCTGGACCAGTATAGAGGATGTTGTTGCTGAATCAATGGCTTTACGGGAGCCTAACTGTCTGTCAGGATTGGAGTGTTGCGGTTTTGGTTAGGGTCTTGATTAAGTATCTTGCATGCTTCGCTAGCAGCTCTGCTCCGAAAACACTACGTTTAATGATTTGGATAAAATTCCCGACCCAACTCCACACTCCATCTTTCAGCTATCTGTATAAAGATAGTTGTGACGAAGCACCTTGTCGCAACGTCATCCTCCCAGTCCTTCCTGAATTTAATTTTTACTTTAAAATCCCTATTGAGATCAAGAGAAGGAGTGCAGTAATCAGTGGGAGGTACACATAACCGATACAATTAGCACATTTCGAGACGTCTCCCAGGTAACCCATAGTCTAGTAAAATTGCTTGAAGTTTTTATTATAATCTACGATATATTTTTTTCCGAGTCGGATCATATTCTAAACTTCGCCTTAAAAAAATATATAGACTTTGGGAAATAAATGCTAAAATAAAATGGTGTTCCACAAGGAAGTGTTCTTGGTCCAGTATTATATCCAAAAATAGAGAAAAAAAGAAAGACATGTGGTAGGCAAATCATAATTTCAGCAGACCAGCGATCTTTTTACCATTTAGTTGCAGAAATGTATGATGCTACGTTTTATATAAATTTTTGAAGCAGCATTTAATCGGGAAATAAATACTCTTAATTCATCTAAAATGAATGCAACATTGCAGGATGTAAACATAGCCCTCTATGTACTCTTTCTTAATTGTTAAGAGTAACCATCAAAAATTATAACTAAAACTTTCCGATAGACAGTATTAGAAAGAATTGAAAGTCAAACTTTGTTGAGTTCCCGAACGTTTATATTTACGAATTCTGGCATAGTTCTGAGCACTGTTTTTAAGAGTAAGGTGTAGATTTTTGACAGCTGTCGCATTATTTTCCTCCAGTATTTGAAAGCAAAATTGAGAAATATTTAGACAAGGTATTCTGCTTATGCCCGTATTTATGAAATATTTGATTTGTGAAAATCTCAGTTTTCTAAACTGCCGAATTTTTACCACAGAAATATGAAAAACGGCAAGTTTACACTTACAAATTGTCATACATAAATTATTTATCACAAAAAAATGCTAAAGGCATTTTGTCTGCTTTTAAAAAACCTTCAACGAATTTCTTACAAATAAATATATATCAATATTTTGCTCAAATCTTATAAATGTAAAAAAACCCAAAAATTAAACTCACCAGTATTTCCAAGAATAATTCACAATCTCAGCGATTCGTTCAGGACGTGAATTAGAAAACAAAAAAATTGTACTTTTCGTATAAACTTCTTTATTTCCAGACCCAACGAGGTTACCACTTTACGCACGCGCACTTAACAAACCACTTTTCTTTTCGTCACACAGAATAGGCGTTACAGAACAGAGAACAGACTGGATAGATTTATTATTTTTATCTTCTCTTCTTATTTAATTATTCTATTTTTTTTATATTTTTTTTTTATTGTGCACAATTTAATTTCACTTAAATTGACGAGTTGTACTATTTTTAATTGCTACTATTACATGAGGGTTAATTCAATCGGATGGTCTTGTAGGATTTTAATTATTAGTTCTTCCTTAAGTTCACTTTAATTTGCCCATTTTATTACGTTTAATCCAAGAAATTGCGAGGAAATAATAAATTTTATAACTTTACGATACCAACTCTGAAACAGAAGAAAAAAAAAGAAAAAAATTATGTAAAGAAAAAAAAATTAATTGCTTGGATAAAAAAAAAGAGGAGGAGGACAAAATTGAAAAATAAAATGAAAGAAAGCCAAATCAGGGAAATAGATCGAGGAAGATGTAACGTAGATGTAGCGTGTGGGTGATGATGACTATTCGTGATGCATTTTGAGGTTTTGAAGTTGAAGTTGACGTTGTAATAGATTTAGATAGCAAAATTAATTTTATGATTTAATTGTTTCTTATTTTTTTTTTGAAATAAAAAAATATGAAATAATAATTATAATTGGGATATGTCACACAATACAAGCACAGACTTTTCCATCATCATTATCATGTAACCAGGAAACGCGAACGAGAAAGATGATTTTCTTGATTAAAAATACATAACTGGCATTAAAAAAAAAATTCTTAAATGTATCTCAAAAGCTTTTATATCCAATTATCTTCTTTTTTTTATATTTATGCTATACAATTAAATCCATAATAACAATAATACTAGCAATAAGATTTATCATGAATAATTTTAAATAAATCATCTGCCATAACAGTGCGAGTTCAACAACATTTTGATCTCGTTGAAACTTTAAAGGCGCATTATTTTTCAATAGAAAAGGAAATAAAAAATTCTTTTTATATCTTTTTTTTTTAGAGAAAATATAAGTTAAGGCGCTTTAAAGATTAAAATACCAAAATGAGTTAATTAATTCAAAATTAAAAAGAAATATGGGCTCGGATTTGTGATTAAAGATGAAAAATCCAAATATGATGAGGTGAGTAGGTAACCTTGAAAATGTAAGAAAAAAAAAACCACAACAAATATAAACCAATTTGATTCCGATATAAATGAAAGATTACTAATATACAGGGCCGTGTTGTGAGAAATTTCTTTTTGGGGGAAGGTGAAGGTATTGTATTTCTGTATTTCAAAGAGACATATGGTAAACCATGAAAACTAGTGTTTTTTGGCAGAGGATATGGAGATCAAGTGGTGATGGTTGTCAGTGGTAAATACACACTATTGTGAAGTGTACCTCAGGGAAGCGTTTTCTGTCCCTTGCTATGATTTATGATATTTCCTTCATTCTGTTTAAATTAAAAATGATGAAATAGAAATTTTTTGGTGAAGATGGCCCACCTGCCGAAAGAAAAGTCGAAAAAGTTTTTGACTGATATTTATTTAAGTTGATTAGAGTATCTCGAAATCATAAATTTAAGGCATAGATTTATATAAACAAAGAAGAAAACTGTAATGATCAATATATGACTTTCCTAACGTTGGATGTGTAAAGTAGATGAACTTTATTTAAGGATTAAACTTTAACAAAAGCGTTTAATATTTTAAATTTGATAAATGGGAGCAATTTGTTTTGGTCTCCCAATAAACAACTAGTAGAGAAGTAATCCTCTCACATCGGATTATAGTGTGAAAGAGATGGAGCAACATGAATGATAAGTTCTTGGGTACGCAACCAGCTGGTCTTCTCAGTAGGATTTCAATTTAAAGTTATGCCGGTCGTCCACTAAGTGCGCAACAAGCTCAACCAACTTTATCAATCTTTTCATTCAACTCCATCGTTGGATGTCAAAACTTACAAATTCTTACACTAGTGCACAAACTTGCGTTCTTCACGTTGAGCAACGAAGCCAGAGGAATAATTGAACAAAACGTGTTGGGAGCCTCGTACATATAGTTGACAAACTTAGTGAAATGTTGAATAACCTCGTCCACTTAGTTGATCAACTCGTTCAATTGTTGGAGAACTCCGTACACCTAGTTGATCAACGTATTCAATTGTTGAATAGCTTCGTACATATAGTTGACAAACTTACTCAAAAGTTGAATAACCTCGTACACTAGTTGATAAACTTTTTCGATTTTGCGTTTTCGATATGGTTGTTCAACAAGTTGATGGACGTGTTGATACCTTCGTACACCTAACCAAGACGCACTCGTTGAGGAACGCGTTCAAAGCACGCGCTATAGCTGCTCAGATATTGATGACATAGTGTTTACTTGTAAAAATTTTTAATGTCTGTTTCATACACATCTTTGTTGGAAAATATTGAAATTAAACTTTGTCTAGAAAGATTAAGCATGATTTCCTCTCAAAGAAAAAAAAAGTGGCTGCCATATTAATAATATTGGAGAATTAACTACAAAAAAAAAGATAAAAGACGATGACGAAAAATCAAATCACAATGAACAACACTGCACCAATTTTCAAGTTGATGTCAACACAATACTTCAACTCATGCACGCACATCAACAAATATTTTCACGTCAACGGCAACCTACACCAAACAAAATTTAAAAGTTGATCAACGAGTTGAACAAATAATGTGCAACACATTGTCTTAAAAACGTTGCTCACCGCGTTGAACCACCATTTTCAACCAGCAACACGAGCAGGTACACTAGCCGTACACTTTTTGAACAATTCGTTTCCAGCCGGATTAAACTCGTTTTTGAATGGAATTGAGTCCATCGTACATTAGAGTTGAATGTGTTGAACTTGAAATTTGTGCGTTGAATGCCTAGTGGACGACCGGCATTAGGTACATTAACAATGGGAATAAAGAACTGAGCCTAAACAAAAATAATAATTTTTTGTTTGAACAGACTAAATTTGTTTATGAAATTCTAAGAGCTATCTTCAATTGATATTTATTTGCTTAATTTGTAGTTTAACTTAAATCCCTCCAAAATGATAAAGTTTTTGAACAGATTTAAGTATTCCAGATCTGTTAAGTTTCATAAGCCCAATTTATTCACCCCCCATCAAATTTAAAGTTGATATTTGAAAAGGGAAATTATTCAAAATTTCATAAATTTCATAAATTTGACATTTCTAGCAGACAAATTTAATAAAAGCAATAAGATTCCAAGTCTCATACTAAAAATATAAAAAAATGATGAACATAAACGTACTTTACGAAAACTTAAAAACTGTCAAAAATTATTTCGAAATATTTTTTATTGAAACAAATTTTGGTTTCAGTTATGTTAATATTTTCCAAGAAAAATATTTTTCGAAGCTAAAGTTATAAACCAAATCCATTTTTGTTATTGTCTTAGACTGTTTTGCAAACTATTGTAATAGTTGCTTTCGTATTGAAATATAAGAAATGAATTTTAAATTCTTCCATAAGCATTTAAAAAATTCCAAGAAGGTCTTTTTTTTTTCAATACAATTTGTGTATTCTAGTATTTTTTTAATAAGAAAAGTAAATTGGTTAAATTAAAACGTTCAAGGTTTATGGCGTAACTTTTTTTTGCTTGCGATATAGAACACGTTTTCCATTTGAAAAAAAAAAAAACTCGAAATTTTAATCAGACGTCAGACGTCACTCTGTGTAATTCTGCACCTCCATCTATAGCGTAAACCGCTAAAATGGATTTCTTTCAACTACTTAGATGTCTAATGTGATTGCCTTAAGGAAAAATTCAAACAAATAGCTTAGTCACAAAAATAACTGTCCATGAACAAAAAAATTCAAAAATCGTTGAAATGAAACTCCATTTTGAAAAATCATTTTTCCATCTTGAAAAATCGATCTTTCGAAAAAAAAATTTGTACTCACTTTTTAAAAATCGAAAAACCTTTTTTTTTTTTTGAAAATTTGAGAAGGAAGTTTTATTAATATTTCTAAGGACCATTTGCATAAAAAATAAAATATTAATCGATTCATCCAATAGTAATAAAGTCGAAATTATGAAAAGTTGTTCTATGGGAAGTACCATTAATAAGTACGCAAATAAAATATTTTTTACTTGAAAGTGAACTGCACATTTAAGAACACACATATTTTTTTAACATTCTTTGAGCTGTTTTTGAGAAATAAATGTTTTTTTTGACAGTTTTTTAACATTTGTATAGGAGGTACCTGGTATTTGTTTGAGGAAAATATTTTGCTTTAAGTGTTCAAGATAATATAAAAGAACTACTAAATACAAAGTTTTGAAAAAATTTATTGAGTCGTTTTCAAAATATTGAGTTTTCAAAAAAAAAGTTGTTTTTAATTAAAACAAAA
Organism: Philhelius pedissequus; assembly: GCA_910595825.1. NCBI lineage: Eukaryota > Metazoa > Arthropoda > Insecta > Diptera > Syrphidae > Philhelius > Philhelius pedissequus. Next base: position 241,001,138 of record OU343161.1, on the reverse strand, counting down.
TTAGTGCTTAAACTTTTATGAGCTTGTATATAAAAAATCTCAAAAAATGGTATGGAACGTTTTCCAGAAAATAGAAAACCGAAAAAATAGTTCTACTAGAGGCCAAAAATAACCTTATTCTTCACAAAAAAAAAAGATTACCAAAAAGTACATTTTCCTTCATTAATGATCGGATTTTTTAAAAATAAAAATCGTTAGAGCCTTTTTTGAGAAAAATAAGATTTTTCTTTTTGGCAAAAAAAATTATGAGAAGTACCGTTATTTTCCGTCTTAGAAAAATGAAAAAAAAAACGTGTCAGCATTTAACCGAAAACACAATATGTACCAAGTTTGAAGCAAATCCATCCAACCGTTTAGACTGAAGACTGTAGACTGTAGCCAGACGTAATTGCGGGACTCACTATTTTCGTCTTCGCCCTCATTGCACTGTCAAAGTTTGATCAAAATCTCGAGTTTGACATTTTTCACGAATCCACAACTTGTCATAATAGTAGTTCCTATGTATTTATATGTCGCAAGTAAAAAGGCAAAATGGCTCTAACAATTTTGATAAATAAATTTCTGGTTATTATAGTCTTCATTTTGGCCAACACAAAAAACACAGAAAATGTTTTTTTTTTATTGTCGACATTCTCGTGCTGACCTCTACCGATTTCGAACGATCAATATATTTATTCTAAATAATGCTGCGTTTTTAAATTTTTGAAAACAAAAAATCTATATTTCACGAGTTCCAACGTATAATCAACTAAATTAAAAATTAAATTCATTTAGGTACAAAAAAAAATAAAACAAACTTCTACCGACCAAAAAGGCAAAATTTATGATTCGCTTTAGCGAAAATCAAAGTAAGCAATTAAAATTTCGACTGATAAACCCATTTTTTTGCACCAATTTTTATATTTCATAATTTAATGTTATACAAACTAATTTTGAAAATTTCCCTATAAATCTATTTTGATGTTCACATTAGATGAGATTTTTTTAAAAAGAAACTAAGCAGATGTTCAAATTAATCCTTAAAAACAATATTTTCGAAAACCTACTCCAGCATATTTTTAAAACATCCCATCTATATCTATACGTATATGTAAGTCAAAAATTGCTATAAAACAAATCGATTTCTTTTAAAAATAATTATACCCATCGATTATATAAAATAAAAAAGATGAATACTTATTTTATTTTTTGTACACATCTAGACGAATTGAAATTCTTATTCAAAAAAAAAATTCCAACAGGCGTGAAAAGTAATAATAAATAAATGCAGATATTTTTGGCGACAAGTAAATTTATTTTTTTTTTTAACGAAGCGAATTCTTGGACTTTTCTAAGCCAAACATGTGACGTGCATTTTATTTCAAACCATTTGAATCAAATTCCTAAGAATTTAACTTTATTGTTCATCATTTCTTTATTAAATACTTTTTTATTTTTGTAAAAAGAAAAAATTAATTCAGCTTATTAGTTCTGGCCTACCAATTTCAAAATTACGTCACTGCATGTGCATACCATTAACGAATAAAACGCATCTTCAAAAATTTAAATGAATTTCCATTAACCTAAAAAATACCTCAAATAATTCAAATACCTATGCGAGTATACTACAGTATGCTAAAACTATAGAAGCTAAAGCCTACATAGAAATCAACTATTCCATCCAACAGTAGAAAAAAAAACAAACAACGAAATTAATTAGCCACTTAATAACAGGTATCTTGACGCGCATTGCACTTCCTCTATATAAACTAGACCTTACACCACACATCAGTGCAGCAAAACGAAGAAGAACAAAAAGCAGAGTATCTTTGCAACAAAGGCCACGCAAGACTCATTAGCCAAATAGTGTTACAGCAGCAATGCAGAATGAAGAAAACCTATGGCTATACAAAAAAAAAATAAGCCAACAAAAATGTCACGACAAACGAACAGAATTAAATTTATAAAAAAAAAAACTAACATACAAATGAAACAAATCCAGAACAATTTGCTCTAAAGCAGCAGCAGCAGCTGGGTACTTGGTTGATGCCTGCTACTACGGTGCAAGCAGCAAAAGCACCACCACCAGCAGCAGAAGTCAAAAGAAGAAGAAGTTAACAGCACCGATGCAATTAATAAACCATCTAAGAAATTTTTTTCCAACCCAAAGACATTTTTCTAATTTGAATGCAAAAATGTATCTGTGCGCGAGGTTAATTAAAATAATTTCGCAATTAGAGAAAAATTCGAAATGAGCAGCAGCAGAATACGACGAAAATTGGTTTTAAGACACTCTAGTCCCATCGCGGCAATGTTACATTCTTTTATAGCACCACCAACAAGTAGTTATATGCCTTCTTCTTTCTTCAAACACCGCAGCAGCCCATTCCATTAAGATAATTATATTTGAAGCTAAAGCAAAAAAAAAAAATATATGCATAGATACTTCTTTGAAATTTTATTTCAAACCCGGACGACTTATTAGATACGTGGTCTCTCTGACGCGGAACACAGGAAAGTTGTTACAACATCACACTCCACACTTCAAGAACACCACAACACGATTTGAATATTAATTATATTCTTCTCGGTGACAGTCCTGATATCAACAATAAACGTCTTGACTTCGAGATAAAAAGCCAGGGTGTGAATATGTGAAGTGAAGCTCACAAGCTCATTAATTTGCAAATATTTAAATTTGAAACAATTTTTTTTTATAAAATTTTGGGCAAACTCTCACTTTTTTTTTATTTTTTTGCTATTTGGATGACAGATACTTTACCGCGTATTAAATTTGTGATTATCTTTTTTTTCAATCGTTTTGGGCTGATAACAGATTCATAGATACACGTTCGAGATAAAAAAAAAAAAACAGACACTGGGAGTCGTTGAATAGCCCCGGAGAAAGTCGTCGGTCGGTGGATGGCTGCTAAATGATGACCGCGATGATGGTTCGTTCTGAGCAAGGATGCCACTGAGTATCTTTGAGATGAAAATGTATCCTAATTATAATTGATACATTAGTTTGTATAAATCCCGATTATGGAGCCGACGTCCACGACATAAAGTTACTCCACTGCAGATACTGATGACTTTACGCAGAGACAACGGCAACGACGACGACTAAACGACTGAATTGCTGAAGCACTCGCGAGTTACTGAAGCAACTGAAATACCATCCGCGTTCGCAATGGTACTGTTAGCCTGGTTTTTGTATCTAAGCTGTGCTATCGAACCCCCCTAAAATATCCAATGAGTACTGTGGTGTACTTGTGCAAGGTGGCACAACCAGAAGAAGATGATGTCTCGAATCTGAGATTGCAACGACCATAAGAAGTATATCTTTTACAGCAGTTTAAGAAATATCTTCAACAGAGAGCAAAGGAGAGATAGACTGGCAGAGAGATTAAAAAACGAGGAGGAGAGAGCTTTTGCTGCTGCAGATATGCTATCAGCTGTCTGCGTGAGTTAGATATACTTTTCCCCACATAATGTAGGCATTTTGGGGTCTAGCGAAAATGCCGGTTTAAAAACTTTCTTTCGAATTTCGATTGTTCGAAAAGGGGTATTTGTTAAAGTTGTTGGTCATTCATAAAAAAGTTAAAAAAAAACACAGAGAACGAGAGAGGTTGGTGTTGCGAGAAAGCTTTTTCTTTTGGGGCATATCTGGACCTGGAGAGACATACACAATAATCGTGTTCGCACGAGGTCGTTTGGATGAGCATAGATAGCATCCCATCATCTCCCAGCTACACCGCTGGCTGTAGCATATATACTACCTACCTACCTCAAAGCTAATCTTGTATTTTGTCAGATGTGTCGCGCCTATTATTTTTTTTTCTAAGCGCTGCGCTCGTTTGGTTTGTTTTTATTTATTTTTTTTTTTTTGTGTACTTCATTGTCAATCATTTTTTGTTTTCGTTTAAAATGTTTTATGTATGAGAAGAAAAAATGACAGATTATCACTATTTAGAAAGCAAAATCTACTTTTTTGGTGGTAAATACACACAAGACAGCATGAAAATCACTCATAAAGTCATTTGAGATATTTGAGGCGAACGGCTTATAGTGCATGGAAAGTGACAACTGTGTTCAATGAAAGTCTTGAGAATAAACAGAAAAAAAATATATGAACAATTGGGTGAAGCTGCATAAACACTTTTTGGGTGCAGTCGATGTGTTATGTGAGAAATCTATTGATGCAAATTTGTTTTATGATAGGTAAGATGCATAGATACATCCAGAGACCTACCTAGAAGGTTACAGAGTACACGAGCATAGAAATTAGCAACTATAAATTGAGGCTTGATGTCAAGATGATAAGATAGTAATTTTTTTGGGAGGCTGATTGAAGATTGAAGACTTTGTGGATAGGTTTTGCATTAAGTTTTCTAAATGAAAGCGAAAACTGACACTTAATACAAATATTCATGATCTGAAAATTGGCTAGAAGAGAGTACAGGAAGCGACTATGAAAGTAGTGAAGGGTAACTTTTTTTAGAGCAGACTTGCTTGAATCTTGAGATGGAAGATATTTAAATTAGGAAGATACTTTACATTGTATCCGGCTGTAGTGCTCGTGACTGATGAGAATTTGTCGTTCGATAAACATTTGGAGTGATTGGCAAATACAAATAAATTGGCACAATCACGTCGTAAATTAAGTGTTTGCAGGTTTAAAAGTTTAAGTCGGTCCTTAAAGGGCGTCAGGTTATAAAAATAATACAAAACATGTCGCCCTTAATTTTTGGGTCTAAAAAGAAGAATATTTAACAAAGTGGTATAAAAATAGATAAGAACTAATAAATAAAGCATTTGGAAAACGTTTATTTTTAAGTTTTGACTCCGCAATTCTCAATGTTAATCTACAAGTAAAACTGAATTCTTTAGGGAGTAAGATTAGTGTTAAAATCATAATTTATACTTAAATAAAAATAAGAGGCCATAAATGGCTTCCTTGTGGTATCCCAAGTGGTGTACGAATAAATCGTTTTACTTAATCTTTTTTAGTGATTTTGTTTGTCTAGCCGCTCCCTCATACTTAACCCCATTTAATTTAATTTCAGCCCATCACCATTGTGACTTTAATTGTATCATTATTAAATTAATCACTTATAGGAACACCATTTATTCCCCCCAACAAAATGAACTCACCGATGTGAAAAAAGCAAAACATTATCACGGAACGGAGAGATCGCAACTTCCATAAAACGGAAACCCAGACTTGATGGGTTTTCTCCAAGAAGACAAATAAATACTAAATGCGCTCTAATAATAATAAATTGATAACTACCGGACGGATGAATTGTTGTGTGTTTCTGTGTCACTGATGTGACTACTGAATGGTTCGTGATTTGTTTGCTTTGCAATTATTATTGAGCAGTGAAATGTATGTTTCCTTTTGTCTACAGCGGAACACTTGAATCTTCTCTGCAAAAAGGTCTTCCTCTTCTTGTAAAGAAGAGACACATTTACGACGATAAAAGTAAAGCTATCCAAGTCAATACTGCAGACATCACATGGCTGTGTGAATATAAATAATTATTGATGTGTATCATACTTATTGTCATTTTTTTGTTTGCTTTTGTAATATTTTCATTCAATAGAAAAATAATAATTAGCCTTAGCACACTTTTCAATTCCTTGAGAGTGTGTCTTTGTTATAATGGTACCTTGCGTTTTTTTTTGTATCGCTTGGATCACTACGATTTGTTGAAGAACTAAAGTAAAAGTGTAACACATTTGTCGTTCATCTGTACACTCGGTGACATTTGAAAAGGGACAAGCAACATTATGTCAAAAATGTGTAAATGAACATAATTTTGAATTCTAATAAATTAATTTGATTATTCAGAATCACTCAACACAAAAACACACATACAAAAATCCAACTCCGTTAAAAATTGTTGTTTCCATAAGCACTAGCTCTTGATTACTCCTCAAATCTCCTATTTAAACCGAATTGAGTCGGGAGAACATTTTAGGCCGCCTCAATTTTGTCCGCCACACAACAGGTAAAAATAATTTTTAAAAATTAATAATGTAAGTCACTAGGTCCTGCTTCTCAGGAGCTTTCCACTACAACTTTTTAAGTTAAAAAAAATAGTATAACTGTTATTAAATTTACTTACTATTTTAAAAATATAAGGCATATTTGTACAAAAAGTTAATACCAATTCAAATTACCCGTAGTGTGTATGTAGGTACATACATTGTGTTGAAGATGTTTTCTGCTTTCGAAATAGAGACTTAAGTCAATCAATTGAAGAATAAATATATTTCACAAGTCGCTGAAAATTTATGTTTCCCACTATAACCACACTACAAACGAAAGAGTTGAGCAACGAACTCTATTTTGATTTGTGTTCAAGATATCACTCCACTATGTGTCTATGACGATGTGTGGACATTTTGATGTTTCTTTAGGATTTCTTCACTTTTTAAATAGCAGGTTTTAATTTTTGTTCGTCAAAAAGTACTGCAAAGATTTATACTCTTTTGTGAAACAAAATATTTTGTTTCGGTACACGGGAGACGATATGACTCTGTTGAAACTTATTTTTGAAATTCAACTCTCAAACCTGTGATTTGACAGGCCAATGTACTCACCCTCTAATATCATCTATTTTTTGTCTTGACCAAACTTTTAAGCTATAGTATCAGCCTAAAAAATTATATAATAAAATTTTAACAGAATTTTCTGTCTACAAGTTGTACTGTTAATATCTATCATGTATTTAGCCATTTTTAAGTACTCATAATTTTCTATTACTATTATTTGCGAAATTCTGTTGCTTTTTTTTGTTCTTTCATCCATAATTACTGCATGTTATACAACAAACATTTCATGGTGTCATTAGAATCCACCAAAGCAAAACGAAGAACATTCTACCAAGTAATATCCACCTTACCATGAAAAGCTTGTAAAATATTGTGACAAGTAAATTATTATCAGACATCGCAACAACTGTAGCCACCGTGTCGTCGTCGCCGCTTTGGAATAATTTTAATCCAGCTCTAACGGGATTTGTGCAGAAGTCGTAAAAATGTGTTGTTTTTTTTCCCTAAAGTGTTTCATTATGGGCAATTACAGCAGACATCATCCCAGTTCCCTAGATGAGGTCACTCAACTAGGCTTAGGAACTATATAAACACCAAACGTCGTCGATGGGTAGCACACCACAAAGTCGAGATCTCCTATCGCTAACTTTGACAGTTTTGCTATCACAAAACACCACAAATTAATTCACATACAAATTAGACTTAACATTCAAACGGAATTCTTTTAAGATCTGTCATTATTATCTAAGATATAGATAGGTATGAATGTTTAAAATATTTGAATCACTTTGTGGTGCATCATCATCATCATCATCATCATCGTCGTCCAGCGTGTGTGGGTTCTGCCAAATTGATTAGAGTCACACGGCGATGCCTATCGCACAGTCATTTGGATGGAGAACTTAAAAAATCTGCAAACCTGATGGATTAGACATCCGAAATGTCATTCAACTTTTGGCAATATAAAAACAAATTATTTAGTTGACTACCGACGGACGCGCCGTACGATGGTATTTGATTTGTAGCACAATTAAACTTAATAATTATTATGTTATCAAGATAATTTAGTTTATTTGTAAATTGATTAGCCAAACTCTATGTTTTTTTACGTTGCTATAAAAATCAATCATGCCAAGCGGTATGTGGTCAAGATCGAGAATAGCTTACGAATATTATTATGTGTGTGGGGTTTAATGATGGTGTATTAAATGCGAAAGTAGGTGAGCTGTTAATTGGACATAAATAATTTTTTTTTAAGTCAACGTTCTGTGGTGGTGAGCAAAGCAAATAACAACAAATGAGGAGAAACAAAAACATCGAAGTCTGTTTAACATTTTATAGATTATTCTAAGAAAAGCTGACAAGATAATTAGCAGACAGGTAAGAGGGCCGTAATCGTTAAGACAGCGGGAGGGCTTTTTTCTACTAACAAAGCTATATTGTGCATACTTAAAGATTAAAGAATTTAGCTGAACATAATATTTTTATGTCTTGATTGAACAATAAAATTTTATTGAGAAATATATAATTAATGTGGGATAAGCATTTCATTCAATGAAGGCGGTGTCGAATACAGAACTGTTGGGGAAGCCAGCAGTTGACTTCAACACATCTTAAGAAATAGAAAGGATATTTTTAAAATTCCACAGAATTTGCAAAATACGGTGCATCAGAAATCAGAATAAGTTTTGATTTCTGTGTTAAAATAGGAATAATTTCAAACATTGCTTTAAGACAAAAATTATGAAAATAGCAATATTGCCCTGCGTTGCATGAACGAACGTTAGTAAAATGTAGGCTTTCTGTTTTGAAAAAAAAAAATAATCACTTATTATAGGATGCATATGACAACCCTTGCGCTGCATCCATAAGTAGGATTTGAATGATAATGTTACTTATACCTTTCTGGACTTATCTTTATTTTGGCTCCCGGAAATTACGCCAGAGGAAATTGGGCCAGAATTTTTTTTCTTTGGAAAAAACGCCAGAATTTTTTTCTGGCTCAAAATTGGAAAAAAGAGTAGAATTTTATTTGAAAATTAAGCCAGAAAAATTGGAAATTATTCCAGATAGGTGTGGAAAAAGAGCCTGACATCAAAATGGAAATTAAGCCAGAAAATTAGTATATTCTTACCACAAACATCTTTAAATCCTAAAATGGAAATTGGAAAAAAGCCAGAAAAAAATTGGGGTATAATTTTTTTCTGGCTTTTTTTATAATTTTATTTCGCCAGAATTTTTTTTGGAAAGAAGACCAGAAATTAAAGAAAAAATATCAGGCCAGAATTTTATATGAAGAATTTTCTGGCGTTTTTTCCAAAAAAAAATCTCGCGTAATTTCCAGGGGGCTTTTATCTTTACGAATTTATGATGGACACTAAACTATAGGAATTGACACGAAATGTTCAAAACTCACTTCTGCACACAAAATTGAAATAAAAGCAAGATGTCTTATGTTCCCTACCGCTTGCGTTCGCTACCTGAGATCCGGTCATCCTTCACTGCTGCGTAACTTGAGGATATTAGCACAATAATTTTCCGTACCGGAGTGATATCTTTGACGCAACCCAGCAGTTATTCGACTGTTTTACCAACTAAAAGTCGTCGAACGTTCCCATAAACTTTTGGCCAGGAGAAAATGCCTTCTTTTCCCATCTTGTAAGATTTCAATAGTCTTTTAATTTTCCTACTGTATGTTACCCCAATATTGACTTTATTGCTAATTGTGGTTGAAACTAAGAACTTTTTATGTCTAAACCTGTCCGAAACACGAATCAGTTTTTCATATTTTTACTGCCCGCCCAATTGCATGGCTCGAACGGTGGTTATATCTGCTCTGTATCTGTCTAGTGCATCCACTAATTTATCTACTGCACGTGATCATACATATCCGGGGTACGTTGTCGTGATTGGGTTTGTTGATTCTTCGCAGCTACCTATAGGGTCAGCCTATAAATGCAACTCCCATGAATGATAGTCTTCTAAACTGCTGCTTAAGAGGTTCCCTAAGTAGTTACACATGGCTGGAAATAAAGACGTCACCCGTGGCTTACTTTTGAGGGATTCGCCCACTTCCAACAGATGCTCCGTACCATCTCCTATAATTAACCGACAAAATTGGGTAACTCATTTAAGGACGAATAAAAGTTCAATTTTTTATCCAAAACAAATTTATTGCTAAATTTAAGACTTTTTGACACGCTGCGTCAGTATTTTTCCTTGGATTTCCATAGACATACCTACCTTAAAAATTAAACTAAGTCCATTAGAACATGATGGAACATATTCATTTAACATTTCACGACAAGCGAAGAAGATTCCACTAAAATACAGTATTCATTTGCATAAATACTTCTTCTGGTAATTAATCTCTCATTATTATTCTTCCGCATCCACCTGCGCCAAACATCTATATCTATGTTGCAACTAAACCGCACAATTATTATTATTAAGATCGCTTGTGACACAAGGTCATGTTCGGTTAATTCATCTATCCTCAGTTTTCACTCTCCACATCATGGCGCGAATCATTGGTTTCACTCTCAGTCAGTCGCCCGCCTTAATGATGATTATTGATTGCGATCGACATTGGCTGTTCATGAAAATTATTATTTTCTCTATTAACAATGCCGACAGCATCAAGCCAACTGCCAGCCAACAACCAACAACCCACAACCAACGATCAACGATCAACGACCACCACCGAGCGGCTTTTTATGCCATCAAAGTTCTAATATTTCATAATTTCTTTTGTTTCCGAATGCAAGTCCATTTGGTATGTATATACATTAGATAAGGGTTTTATTGGATAATTCTACTTGGTGATCGTGATACCATTTGCATCGTTCCAGATCATTTGCATTGCAATAAGAAAACCCACGCATCATCATCATCACCATCATCATTATCATAATGATGATGATTCTAGCTCTCATGCGACATCTGTGGCAGCAGCCAGTATCTATGTATATGCCTGTTGCATGTAGATAGCGGCTGCAGCGGCGACGCGCGGCGGCATACTTCAACCAATTATGCGGCCAATGACCGTGAATCAGTGCAAGCAGACCACCCGATCACGGATGGTTGGTTGCATGATGGTTATACAGAAGAATTTTTCTCTATGGCATATTTGTATATATAGGCGAAGTGCATCATCGACACAGTGTTTGTCCTTGGATATAGCAATAGGATATTAGCGTTCAGAAATTCTCAATACCACAGATTATAGTGCACTCTGGTTTATATGGGTTGGGCCATTAGACTATTGTCATAGTCAGGGATATTATGTTGGGTTTTGTTTAGGCAAGGATTTTTAATTTCACAAGTAGAGCTTAAAACTGATGGAGCAAATACAAGTTAATTCAAAATTGTTCGCCATATTGGGTAAAATTTAATACTTCTAGAAATAGAAAATTTAGCTTTGATTGCCAAAGGCCACCGTAGTGTTCAGTCATGTTCTGGCACTACACCCTTTTTGCATGATCAAACTCAGGCGATTTTCGACCCCCCTCTAACTTCAGTACCAATAAAGTCAGAAACTTCAAACTCTCAGCATTTTGCTAAGCTCACCAGGTGAAGGTAACTCACCAAATTTCAATTCTTAAGCTTTAGTGGTTCACGAGCTATAAGACTGCGAAAATCGCAAAAACTGACTCACTCACTGACAGATCATCCAAATTATGAAGCACTTCCCGACATCGTAGAATCTTGGTTTTTAGCACAACGGTCGACATTGTACTGTATACAAAGAAAACCATTGAAAACCTAAGATTTTTCATTCAGGGGGCGTGTTACCCGCTTACTTTAATAGAATTGATATAAATTATTTTGAGCACTTCTAATTGCCGTTGAATAATAAAATTTAATACAGCGGTAGAGCTTAAAGTGCAAGCAAAGGCAAAATTTTAAAATTTAGGATATTTTGTTCAGAGGGCGTGGCATCCGCCCATTTTCACAGAATTGATATCAATTAAATGAAATTTGGTAGAGCACTAGGACTTGAACTGCAAACAGACGCTAACTTTTAAATTTTATATTTAACATTCAGAGGACGTGGCGTCCGCCCATTTTATCGGAATTTTTATTAATTATATGGGTTACTTCGGATTGTTGTAGAATCTTACTATTCACGGCTGACTTGATACGTTTCTTTGTATATATAGAAGAACTTGGCTACTTTTTTTAACATTTACGTTATTGGTGTAATAATATTACTACCTCAGCGTAAGGTAAATTTGACATGCAACCGGAGTTCTTTTACTATAACAGATCTCCTTAAAAAAGTGGTTAATAGAATCCGGTTAGTAACCGGAAATAGAAGGCAAGAACACCAGTTTTCAAAGAGCATTATAAAAAAAGCATGGAACAACAATAAGTTGAAGTAAAATACATATTTAAATTCCAACACTCTTTCCCTTGACTATATAAGCTTGTAAGATTATATTGCTAAAGTATGTATCTATAGGTGTAGTTATCGTAGAGAAGATAAGTGAAGGAATCTCGATTCCCTTATGAAGGTGGTCAAGTTAAGATGCAAGAAGATATGAATATACATAGTTTGTTGAATTTTAAATAAAACTTATAAACCATTAACTTTAGATTAAAAGAATTTTAATAAATTGTAAAGGAAATGTGGATTTCTTCTTCGTTGGATTAGAAATTACTTTTTGAACCGCTCAATGCAAGTTATACTCGTACTAGACGGTTTCAAGTCTGATATTCAAAAGATAAATGTTGGTGTACCTCAGGGCTCCGTCTTGTCTCCAATTCTTTTTCTCAATTTCAGCAATGATCTCTTATCTAAAACTGCTAATCCAATATATTGACAGTACCCTCAGCTTTCGGATACGGTATTTAAATGGTAGCGTAGACCGTCAGACTATTAGCCAGATTGTCAGTCAGAGTATAGGTCAGACTGTCAGTCAGACTATCAGTCAGGGGATTTCTTCTATTTCGGTTCCATTAGCATATTGACAATTTGAGAAAACCGAAGAATGATTCCTTGCAATCGCTGCTACTTCAAACTAATATATCTACCTAAATTAAGTCCTTATTTAAACCAACCAAAGCTATAGTTTAATTTTGTTTCAATATTTTTTGGACAATCAAACGCCTTGAATTCTTAGAAATAGAATTACATCCTATAAGGAGAAATAAGAAATTATTATCTAACGCATTCCCATTGACACTATTGTTCTCCCAAAAGATCTAAAAAGCCTGAAATATCCTCCCGATCTGCGGTAATAATATTGCAATTCCAACACAAGCGAATTTCCTTCCAATCCTTAACCCTGCAGTTGGCTATCGAGTAACCAGAAAATTTAATTTATTTCCACTAAATTATGTTGGCAATTTCTCAGTCTCTGACATCCAGCCTCAGATACGCGCTATTCAAGTGCAACGTTAGAAATTAATCACCATAGATACTATATACAAACGCATTTGGTGCATACAGATACAGATTTACCTATTATACGCTCCTTGGCAATGCAGCTATCGGCCAACAATGTTTGATGTATGCAGATATGCATGTGGAATGGTAGATATGATATATTTTCATACTAACGGTAAGCGAGTAAGTTTGTATATTATCAAGTTGCATCAATGGAAATTATCTGCATATTCTAACGGTAAACGAAAGCGATAGTGAATTGCTAGACATTAGTTTCGCAATATCCCAAGAAAACTATACATATCCATAGTATATGTAGATAAATAATGTAATTGACGAAGATGGCAAGCAAGCAACAACAAGAAAACAGGCTAACGAAGAACAATCATTAGCAAGACTTCACACTGCCGATGATACTTGAAGTTGCATAAATAATAAGCGAAATAACAATCTTTCGATGAGAATGATGATTTCTTGTAACGAGTTTTTTTTTGCCTAGGAGGGCAAAATACGTAATTGAATGGGATAACATAGTAAAGTTGCAATTACTTAACTGAGAGGAATAGCATTTGAGGCTCTTTATGTCAAGGGTGTCTTGCTTGCTGCCGTAGGTATAGGTGAAGTACTTAAACTTTTGTTGAAGATTTCTTCTGATAGGCATTACATTGTCAAGTGCTTCAGGGCCTTATAGGTGTGCGACTCAAGACTTACAGGTTTGTCTAATTTATCATTTTGGTAGAGTCTTCCAGATTCATCTTGGCTCATATTTGGATTAAGGTCAAATATAGATTATTAGAGTACGTATTTGGTTGAAATGTATTTGCTGTTGAAATACCTCGAAAGACTTGACGATGGGGAAAAGCTGAATTGTAAAATAGTGTAAGGTCTATTACCTAAACCATTTTCCGACTTTAAGGTTATCTCCGTTGAATTTGTTGTTATCGGTGCATTCCGGAGAGAATTGGGCCATTTTGCCACGATTTCTACCTGAATGAGCTCGTATCAGTATTTATCAAGCTAACATATCCTTCTAAAAGTAATTTTGTAAGATGGTCTGATATTGACTTTGTGGCAAAGCAGCAAGAATATTCATTTCCTCTTAATGTGAATGCGTTATTTATCAAGCTTGTCACTTCTTCTGTACTTCGAAACGTATTAATGATACCTACCATCAATATTCTTCCAAGCTTCTAGCCCATGGCCACTCAAAATGAACTTTGTAAGAACGATGTATAAACAACTCAGCTAAGGATGCATTTTCACATCCCACTATGATTAGGACCAATATTTTAGTTCATCATCAAAGTTCGACTATGTATTGATTCATTAATCCCATTTTTCAGATAATTCAACTACTACACCTTGCTTCATAAGTTTTCAGTTTCGTCTAGTCCACCAATTTGTCAAGTGTTCATTCTAGGAAGTTAGAATTCTCATTACCGCTCCATCATCCACTATAATCTGAAATCTAGCTCTTCCAAATCAATATTTGTGTTGGCTTTGTTGTTGATGTTGCTACTGGGCCTGGGTTTGTTGACGTAGATCGATCAATGGCAATCAGGTGGCACAATATGTTCTTATAGTAGGGCAGAGTGGGACCTCGGGGCAAAATTAACCAAACCGATTTTTGGCGTGGTTCTTAACTTGATCTCATATTCAATAATGAGAACTTATGAAAAACCTACTTTGCCAACATATCTCTTAGTTTCATTGGAAAACTGAAGTTACTGTGGCTTAACTACCACTCCGCCTTGCCCCACGACGTACTGGTTCCAATTTCAAAGCAAAACAACAGCTACCTAATATAAGTCTGTTTTGCTACATACCTTCACGTAGATGAAGAAGATCTACGCAGTTCTTATTTAACATTTTTTTTGTTTTTAAAAATGGTTCGAACATATGTACGTTCGAAAAACAACCAGAGCTGCTACTTGGAGCAAAGATTATTTGAATAAAGCTATCTATCCAATCAAAAGCAGGCGCAAACAAATGGACTGTCTTAATGCAAACAAGGAGCTTAAGAAGCCGAAAGCCACTATCATTCGTAAAGTGATACTGGACACCCAAAAAAAAAAAAAAAAACTTGGACGATTCGTAACAGTCTTCAGTTAAGCGAAGAAACTAATCGCACATCTATTGGATTTCTTAAAAAGATTCTTCCACTCGAGATGTTCGAGCTCTTGCTTTGACCGCGAAACAAAAATGGCTGGCAAGGACTGGCTTTTAAATTTCTGAAAAAGGAATCCTAAAAATCGTTTTGCGAAGAAAAGAACTAACGTCAAAAGCCAGATTTTGAGCTTTTAATACGCCAGTCATTTCGGCATACTTTGAGCTTTTTAATACTGATTGTTTTTAATATCATTGTCAATTTATAAATTACTTGTTTAACTATTCTGATTGTTTACTGTGATGGAGTTCAAAGGTTAAAGTAGTATCTACAAAATATATGCTTCTCTTTCATTAATAGAAACAAAATTATACAAAATACAAACTACTGTGTATCCTTTTCTATCGCCGTTATTTCTCGAGCTTCAACTATTTAAACATACAACTTTCCCCACTTTACAATTGCGTTATTCTTGTGAAGTTCGATTTTTACCAAAACTTCTTCAGCATACAATTTTTTCTCTGCAACATTGTCTTCATATTTATTCTCTGTATATGTTCAAAGCAATAATTCTCAGTAAAGCTAATAGCCACACGTCTAAGTGCAATTTAATCATTTATTTCATGAACACTTCCACCTTCTTGATGTTCCTAATTAAAAGCCTGTTATACCTACAATAGACATAGTCGACCAAATACCGACACACGCACATTACAAGTACCTATACTCGTGTATGTTCTTCTAGGAATCTTTTCTCTTGCTACGTTTTTTTTTTAATTGTTTTCAAATTTATCTCTTCTCCTTATGAAAACTCGTTCCATTAAGATCTCTGATAAATCTTCCAGCCAGAATTATATCGAAGACTACATAAAAAAAATCATATCTAAAGAAAAATTCCATCAAACAACCTTTCTATATAGCTTGCTGATCTTGCCTATATAGCAAGATCCGGCTAACACAAGATCAACAACAACAACAACATCAGCAAAAAAAAACAGACGAGGCTCAAATAACCATCAGCCAAACGCGTTTCATTGCAAGTAATTGCATCACACCATCCTGTTCTATAGAATCTATCACCGTCATGGTCATCATCATTATTATCATTACATTACTAAGTCTGTTTTTGGTTGGATCGCAGTGTGGCGAAGACCATCAAATCTTAGATTCAAACTCAAACTTGAGTGTTTTAGATTAGATTTCACTCCAAATAGCCTAGAGAATTAACTCCAAGCTATACCAGACCACAGACTAATAATAATCTTAATGAGATCCTTGAGAGATATAAGGATGATCAGTTCTGCTATATCTGATGGTAAAAATGTAAGCTTTTCTTCTGTGTGTTTGCGTGTGTACATTGCGCCAGAAGCTTCCGGAAGGTAATGTTGGTTAAAGTGGGTTCATATTTTCTAAAATTTCTGATGTAATATAGCAGATCAATACTATGAGTCCTTAGAATTTTAGACGACTTTTACAATGAGATAAGCCCTGTTAAACTGGTCAGACATTCCCTCTGTAATACTGACTACTATATTCAATACGCAGCGCGTGGAAGAAGCCGTCAAAATGCCTTGACGAACACCCTGTAATAACAAGCATTGCTATAAGAATTGTGTTCTTGTGTGAAGGAAGCCATAAGGAAGTTATAAAACTCCGATAAAAATTTCTATCACAAAAAATGACGACGGACAGAGAGGTATACAACCATCGTCGTACAATGTTCCAGATTCGAATCCAATAAGCTCTTAATGGAAGTACCTACATACTCGTTGAGTTATCTAGCCAGGATTTATGCAGATAACTTATAGAGACAGGAGCCCAACAATATAATTTATAGATTTCATTGGAAAACGCCTCGAGTTGAATTGATTAGCATGCGTAGAGGGTTCCGCACTTGTTGCGCTTCTATACGTTATATGAGCACACACCATACCAGAGGATTTATTACCAAGTTAGTATGGTAGTACATGCGTGTTCGACAAGGGTCTCATTTTGTTGTCAACAAACTGTAAGTGTGCATAGCTATACAAATTAAATATTATGATGAACCAACAACGCCTGCTGATGTCGAAGTCTAATTGGTCCAACAGTGTTTGATCGTTACATGAGATAAAATTGCGCAGGCGCAAATTTTTTTAAATTAAGTACCTACTGGTATTACATAGAATGTAACTGTAGGTTGAAAGGTATAATGATGACAGTGTGAAATGGGTTAACACTTTTAATTAACACTGACGTCTAAAAAATTGCTCAGTAATTGGACAATTTTCTGTTTAATAAAGCATTGTAGCTCATTTTGAGCTTGTTTTCTTATGCCTAAGTAGGCATATTTAACAGTTTTTCTATTTCAAGCATAAAAGATCAGTTAGACGTCGTTGTTGGGCGATTTAGTACTTGATAAAGGTTTGATGACATGTTCTGTCAGAAGGGTATAATCGGCACATTGTTGCAAGTTTAAATACACATTGTTTGTCATAAAACATGATTAAGGCGTTTCATAGCTTAAAAACATGAAGGAAATAATGACATTTTTTCAATCGTGTAAACCCATCAGCATAACAGTCAATAATTTTAAAGTGATAGTTCTAGGAAATGTTCTTAGGGAAAATATGATATTGACAGGAAACTTGATTTAGGGTAGTTCATGCATTACCCGGCATAATTGTATCCTCTTCTCAAAAAGACGAAGAATAAGAAATGATGAACAGACTTGATAAGCAGAAGTTGAACTCATAGGCAACTATGAAGTTCTGATCAGAGGTAATCAGTTTCACCCAGTTTAAATGTGGAAACCATCGTATAATAGCACTAAAGGAGTACTTACATTTAACACCCCGGAATGGATAAAATTCTAAAGTTAACCAATAATCCCGAGATAATTTAATTTCCTGTTTATATTAGATGGAACCAACGTTTGGTCTAAGTATGCTATGGAAGATACTTCCACTTTTTTAACTATTGTCAATTTCCCATTTTTACGCTTCCTTAAAAAAATATTTTATCCATAATTTTAATTCACAATTTTGGGGTTGGTGTCAAAATTTGCAAAACCAAAATCCCGACATTTGTTGTGCAAAAAATTATATGAAATGAAATATGTGCGCTTTGTTTTAGGTTAAAATTATTTAATATCAACAGTTTTTTTTGGCAGCATTACATTTCCGTGAAAGCTCTGCCTTTTTATAGAATCGACTGGCACATAATATTCGATTCATAAAAAAATCGAACTTGAGATTTTGATAGCGAAGATGAAAAGAGTGGGTCTCAGAATTCTGTCTGTCTGGTTGCCTCTCCGCTGACCTAAAGCCTAAACGGACTCATGGATTTTCTTTCAACTTACATATTATTCTGTCTTGGGTAATATACCCACACGTTTTCTTGATTTTTTTAACATTAAAAATAACTGTAAATGAAATTAATTTTCTTAGCCCAAAAGGTAAAATTTATTTTTCTCAAAAACGGCTTCAACGATTTTATAAAAAAAAAATAACAAAAGCAAAAGATACATTTTAGTTTTTATTTTTAAATAGTTATTTTTGGTACCATTTTTTCTGGAAAATAATTCGGGTGATTTTTTTTATTGTTTTATAAAGTTTTAACAGTATTGTGAACAAAAATTGTTTAAAAGCTTTTTTTTTTTAATTAAATTAAAAAACTTTTTTTTTTGAAACTCGTTATTTCGAAAAAATCCTAAAAGTAATAAACCAATTTTTTTAAATTGCAAAAGAATGTTTGTTTTTTTATAGAAAAGCTCCAATAAAGTTTTAACACTATTGTAAATAAATTATTTTCAAAATCATTTTTTTAAATTATTAAAAAACGTTTTTTTTGTAAACTTAATGCATATTTCGAAAATTTGTCTTCAAAAATTAGTTTTTTGTAGTTTATAAAAATTTCCTTGAATACCTATTGTCTACTCAAAAAATGCTAAAACAAAAAAATTTTGCATACGTTAAAAAAAACGTTAAGAAACATTTTTTTTTCTCAAGAACGACTCCAAGAATTTTGATTAAAAAAATGTGTGTTCTTAAATTAATGCAGTCCACTTTAAAAATAAAAAAAATTGCTTAGGAAACATAATTTTCGGAATATAGGTTTAACCTTCTTTAAATTTTGGGGATTAGACTAACAAATCTCCGGAATGTTGTAGTCTGATTTCTGGGGTATACTAGTATAGGCCCAAGGAATTTAAGCCCCAAAAGTGAAAATCATACTTTTTTATATTAAAGTTTTTTTTTTGCAAACAAAAATAAAATAATACCCACCAGAAAATGTCAAATAACCGCTAATGATTTTCAAGCAGGGAAGGTATAAGGAGGGTTATAAAGAGGGTATTGAAAAGGGTAGGAAGTGAAGAAGTGCATCCCTCTTAAATTTTTCTTCAAAGGCTGAGTTTTTACTTGTGGCTAAAAATACCGAGTGGGTCTAATGAAAGAACTGTTTTTACGTCACTGGTTGGTGTAGCAGCTACTGGCCAAATTGTTGCGCTTGTTAAGGGCTACTTGTGGGAGCTCGCATATTATATTTTGAGGCCTTCTGCTTTGAGTTACAGTAGACAATTTTCCTTACATAAATAACGTGGCCGCCCATGATATGTTGCTTAGCCAAATTTTATACGTTTTAAATTCTTTTGTGAACAATGACTGATAATACAATATAGATTCGACGGACATGATTGGTATTTCAGATATCATTCGAATGAACTTAATTTCACCATTGCTAAATGATGTAACTTAAATTCCATGGGTGGCAATCCATCTGCATCGATTTGTCTCTAATTTATTATCCTTACTTTAAAAAACTTTTCCTGTAAATCGACTTTTTGTTTAAATTCTTGAATCAAAAAGCAATTTACTATTTATGGTCGAAATTCTTAAGATGCGTTGGCCTAAATCCCCTCTTATTTCCCATATATTCTTCGTTATACAAAGTAAACCTTTTCTTCGATTCGACATATCTAAATGAACATCGACGATGCTCCCCACTGACAGCCCGACGTTGTTTTTTTTCTCTCAAAACTCAACCAAGATTCATTTCCTTAAAAGTTTCATTGGAATTAAATAACATCCTGCAAAAAAAAAAACGGTTCAGCAATTCCATTTCTAAACATTTTCACGACTCAGTTTGAGAACATTATGTACATAAACTTACATACACCAGAAAAAAAAGTAGGCATGTCACATAATTCAAAAGTTTTCCTCGCACACATTCCTCCACCCAACACCAAAATCAAACAAAAATCGACAACAAGAACAACAACATCAAAAAAAACCTGAAGCACGATTCTGCATCTCGGATCTGTGTTTGGTATAAAAACAAAATCTTCATCATCTCAAGAAGCCAAACTGACCTACTTAACACCCAAGATTCAAGAACTCTATACCTTACAAACACACATGATGGCAAAACAGTCAACCTTCCTGCCTTTTCTGCCAAATGTCTATACAAAACTCGTCCAGTCTTTTTGAATATCGTAAATATACCGTATCTGGTTAGTGAAAAATAATACAAAAAAAAAATTCTTAAACCCACAAATACACACTCACGCCCCTCTGTACGAGTAGATAGCTAATTCATCCTTCGATTTCAATAGTAAGAAGTATAGAAGAAGGTTTATATAATTCTCTTCCTGTTTTGCCCAAAACCGCATTTAAATCTCAACCCGATCTTTTCCCACATTTCTATTGCTTAACCGCTGGCTGGGTTATTTTTTTTTTTTGTTTCATTTTACTGCTGCTTAACGCTGAAGCTAAAAGCTACACCACACGCTCCAAACACAACATCGTTCCATATGAAAAGTAACTGAATCTTGGGACCGATGATGATGGGAGAAAAAATAACACCGCCACCGCTGCTGCCGCTGCCAACAGCGAAAAAGACGAAGATAACTTGAACGTTGAACGGAGAAGAAGACTTCTTTTCGTTATTCGTTCTTGGCGAATTTTTTTTTGTCCATCTCCATTATGATATAATCACGTTGGAACCGTGCTTATGCAATATGAAAAGAGTGCTCCCATATACGTTACGTATGCGGCGAACGGGATGCAAGCCAAAAGCATCACCTCACCACCATGCAGCAACAGAAAAAGCTAGATAGAAGAAACCATGGATGAGTTTCAATTACGCATTTTGCCTGCGAGAATATAGAATTCCGTCGCAACAACCAACTCATCATCATCATCAGCAGCAGTGGCAGCATGAGCTCCAGGCTGGTTCTATAAGAAGCTATGGCTCTTATGCTTCTATGTTTAACGCATCTATGTTGCATAAAGTTGCACTTGCAGCACGACCACGAACAAGACCACCGCTGCTTGTTGCCAAAAAAATACGAAAGACAAAAAACCGGAAATCATCATCATCATCAGCATCTTGAGGATAACAACCTACCGGGATATGTTGGCTGGCACTTTGAAACTTGTCTCGCTGCTCTCTGGTAGTAGTCGTCGCCCGTCGTCGTCGTTGTCGCCGCCGCCGCCGCGCCGGTTATTCTAGATTTCCTATACCTAGTTGCAGCGAGCGAGCAGCATGCGTGTGCGTCTTAGTATAGTATTAGTCTTAGGGGCAGTTTTGCCATTTGGGCGGATTTGCTTCTAAATGATTGTTGCAATGCGTTACCGCAGCAGCACACCAGCTGTATACCTCGAAAGCTTTCGCCCGCCGCAGCCGCAGTCTCCATGTTGTAATTCTAACAGTTCGCACTGTTTTATTGTTCCAAATTGCACATAAGTGGCCTAGAGGCAGCTGCCCGGCTGGGCTATACAGCTGCTGCTGATAATGAAGTTGATGATGATGATGATGATGATGCTCTTCACCTAGAAATCTAAGGCGCTAGATGGGAGGAAACCGCATTGAGCGATGACGCGACGTTCGAGACGCTGCTGCACACAGCAGTGTTGATGGAACTCAACAAAGCAAGAGGAGACAAACAAGAAGAAGTTGTTGCAACCTGTAGCGATAGAACAACAACGTTGCTGGACAAGTTCAAGTGTTTCGATAGCTGGTTCAATTCCATCGTAAACACTCGAAGATACTTTGCGGCGCAAAGCTGGATCTTGAAATGGCAGAGACATTAGCTGCCACGACTTAGCCCCATATCCGTCTGTTCTTTATATTGTAATCTCTTTCTCTCGCTGATGCTTTATTCCCCCCTTTTTCCGGCAGTTGTTCTTGAAAATCTATTTGAATTGTTTCCTTGATGATGAGGGGAGCTTATACCATTGGAAGTCTGTAAATTGTCGACATAATCTCATGAATCGGTTAAACTGAAATGCCGCTGCTTCGCATATCTATGTAATATGCGGTGTGTTGTAATAACTACCGCCCTAAGTTTATTTGTATAATTTCCAGTGATGGAGGTGGATTGGCTTATCGGCGACATATTGACGTATGTTTACTTATTTTAAGGCAGAGAAAGAAAATTAGGTTTGTGTTACATTTCGAAATTGAAGCTTAAGGCTCTCATGGTTTATTCAGCTTTCATTTTAAGTCAGGTCCTTAGGTAGTTAGTGGCCTTACAAAGTTATTAAGAAGGTTAGAAATACATAGGTATATGAGTTTTGTTCACAGGTGACGTGAAAAACTTTACTGAAATGTAAAAAAATAAACGGCTTCTGCAAACTTTTTAGGAATTTTTAAATCGAACTCTCTTTTGGGTCTTTTGACACCTTTTGTCATCTTAAAGGTGTTTGCAAGACGAAACGCCCCACTTTAGGGGTTTAACAAGTATCAAACAAAGTTTGAGACACTATCCCCTTACATATTTTAAAAAATCAGCTTTGAAAAAATAACGTAGTTGGATATGCACTTTTAACACTGTTAACATATCTCCGAAAAGCCCCAGCTTTGAAAATTCGGTGTGTCCATTCGTTCTTATCTACTTTGGTATCTATTCACAGAAAAAAATTCAGCTATGATAAAATGACGTATGTATGTCTGCCGGCCCTGGGATCTTACTCTATTCGATTTTGTCCTTCCAGGGCGAACTGAAAAATGTCAGTGCATTTCAATGAACTGTCAAAAAACCTATGAGGCTTAACAGTATACCCTCACTGTGGCACCGAAAAACCTTCAAAGACAGTGCAAATGAACTGGGATAAAAAAAGTGTTATATCGCAGAATTCAGTGCGTACATCGAACAAACCTTTTAACTGTTTATCGAAAATATAAAATTCGGGAGGACAGAAACTCTTGGGAAATGATGGATAAGAAGCTTAAATCAAAATCTCTAACTATTTGAATCAAATTTTTCCTACCGTTTAGTTTTATAGGCACTGCGAATTACGAAGTGCAGTGTTTGAAATGCGAAGTAAAAACAATGAGAGTCCCAGGTGAATTTGTTTGAAGTATCTATGTAATAAATTCCATGCGTATGGGAAATGGGGATTGCGAAGTGCAGTGAAAAAATGCGAAGTACAAAGGGTCGAGTAGAGTCAATTGAGGAGTTTTTTTTAAAACTTGTTGCTGTATTTACTCTAAGTATTATCTTCATTTAAAACCATGTTCCTAAGTAAAGAATATTTATTCGTTAAGTTTTTCATCATATACAATCATTTGTCAAACAAGAAGCATCATTGTCAATTTTGTATATTAATTCGACATAGAATTGTCCAGTATATAAAAACCTTCTTCGAACATTAAATTCAGTCTACGTTCATCTTACGCAGTTTCACTTCACTAAATCCCACAGCCCTTCACAAACAGTTTCATAATTTCGAACTTTATGTCAGCAATGATTTCAGAAATATTCATTTTTGCGCTGAATTGGGAATTTTATTTCACATTTAGGTTTACATGCTGGATTGAAACGTTACTAAAGCTAAATTCGATCATATGTAAACTTGTGTTCAGTTTATATTAGCTTTGTTCGATTCGATCAATATTTTCGAGCAGAATTGAGTCGAAATTACAACGATCCTTCAATTTATCAATTCCCAAGTAACAGTGTAACTCAACATGTAGATTGTGGTAGACGCAGTAATATATGACAGCTGTCAAAGTAGGTTATAAGTGTCATTTCAAATTGATCCACATAGATGGCGACACTATCCGTTTAAAGGAATTTACGTAAAAATTGTTGTCGTTTGATTTGACATTTCTCCAATCAGAAAACAGTTGTTTCCGGCTGGAAGTCACATGGAAATCTTGTTCTTATTTATCAATAGCAGATGTCAGTCGGAGGTCGAACTTATATTAGATTTCGAATTATGGTTGCATTCATTGCCACCGAAATGGTAAGAAAAAATAAACGCTGGAAACAATTTCATAAATTAATTTACTTCATGAAATATGTGGTTTTCATTTGAAAATTTCTATTTCATATCTAATTTTACGCAGTGGAATATCACCTGTGAAGAAATGAGGTAAAAGTTATATGGTGTCAATCACACAAAAACCGGAACATGTGAAAATTTCAGTGTGACGATTTTTCAATTACCACTTTCCTATTCATTGAAATTGACAACAAAATTACTCCCCAGTGTTTGCAGCATGAAATTGACCATATAATCAACAATTCAAATGTAATTGAGAAAAAAATTCGTTGGAACGCTTCTTGTGTGCCGAATATTTTAGTGCAACCTGTCGAGCCATAACCAACTGACATAACGAAACCATCACCTAAACTAATTTTCTTCCTGTTACGAGTATATATAGTGCTGACAATTTGCTTCAGTTTATGGTGCAAAATAGGCGTATAAAAATGCATGATGTTATTTTTTTTGAAAAATTAAATAAACATCACATCGCAAATAATCCCCAGAAGCTGGACTGCAACTGCTGCATCGCACTACATTAGGTACACTAGGCTACATTATAGGCCGCACCAGAAATCCAAAATAGCAAATAATTTATCTTTAGTGTGTCCGTAATGTTATGATAAAATATGCGACCAGATCGCATGGCATATACGGAATAACGGAGTTCTGATGGTGTAGCCTAGTGCAACAGGTTGCCAGCATTGGAGTATAGGAAAGAATGCATCACATCGCCACAAGTCTTCTCCGTGCCGCAGCTGTCCTTGGTTTGCCTAGTTTTGTATGCCTTCATGTCACCGCTGCCGCCACTCGTCTTTCCTTTTTGTATACGAAACCCATCATCAAAGCCCGATGTCAGAGTCTGTGGCTGCTGGAGTGGCTGAATGTATTTGTTATGTGCTTGAAGTAAGAAGCTAGGAAAACAAACTCAACGGCCAACCTACCAAACACCTTAGTTAGCTTATCCATCCGCATCCGTCTTGTACCGAATCTGCACTATGTTCGATGACGATGACGACGGCGACGACGACTACAACGGCCGGCGAAGACACAAATGACTTGGAAGACTGTGGACGCTTCTTCACGGATGCGCATGATCATAATGCGCTGAAGTGTGTGAGTTGTTCTCTACTCATTGCCACTACATCACCTGTGGGCATTTTCCATAAGCATTAAAGGTATAACCACAACATAGCGTCAGGGATTCGCAGTCCAAACGCGTAGGTATAGACTGACCGCACGCATGCTGCTTCTCTCACGATATCGATTACTTAGGTGAAAAGACCGCGTCAGACTGTATATTTTCTGTTGTGGTTGTTGTTGTTTTTTTTTTTTTGGCCGGAAATTTTCACAGTTTATGAGGAGGATGGTAATCTAGCGTTAAACGCCTGGATGCACTGTGTGATCCCCAATCGCCCATATCGCAATAGGGAGCAACGTTAGCAGTTGTTGGCGGTTGCGGCTGAGGCGGTCATCAATGCAAATGAGCTTTCGCCATGCGCATGCTCACCGTTGTCGTTTGGCGCGCTGAGCTGCCACTGATGCCCATGATTTATTTACTCTTCAACGTGGGATACCTAGATGACCTAACAGAAAAACTAACTCGGTTTTTCGATGTGCATATTGATGGCTGAGTGGCTTGCGGGTAAGCAGGTGGCTCAATCTACAGGATGCGGAAATAATTCAATAATGTACAGGCGATTAGCACGCGCATTAAGACTACACACAACTGGCAGTCGTGTTTGGATAATTGTTTTATGTTCTTATCTGATTTGAAATATAGAAGAGCGATAATCGTGTTAACTTGGAGCATTATACAGAATAATGATGGCGAAATAATTTGGTTAGAGAATGTGTTTGATGGGGATCACAAATTAGATACACTTACGTAAACGGTCTTCTACGATGCAATGTATAGGCAATAATGATGTATCTTATAAAGAGAAATAAATCATTAAACATTTAAAATGTATGAATGACCAAATTACATCATAGATCTAAAGTTAAAGCTAACCTTGCTGTCCAAAAAAACGAACTTCTGCATAACAAAATGTTCGCGTATTTTGATAGTTTTCTCTTATTTGTAGATGTATAACATTTCTCTCGCGTAGACAATAATTGACAGGTGTCAATTTGACAGCTCGTCAAATTTGAAAATATTGATCTGAAGCCGGTATAGAAATTTAACCATTTTTATTTTGTTTTATTTTATTTTCTTTTATTTTATTTTGTTTTATTTTATTTTATTTTATTTTATTTTATTTTATTTTATTTTATTTTAATTCATTTTATTTTATTTTTTTTGTTTAATTCAATTTATTTTAATTAAATTTTAAAATTTCGAAAACGACATGGTCGATTTACATTAAGCAATTATTCAAAGTTATTAAACAAATTAAAATAAATTAGTTGTTTTAAGATGGCAGCATTTCCCTTCCAGTACCACTCTTAAAACTTATTTTTTTAACCCAATGTTTCTGATCATTTTTCTCCAAATCATTTATCTTTAATCTTTTTTGTGTACAATGACAACTTTTTTCAAAAGAACCCATGGTTTTCCAGTAATTTAAAGAAAAAAAACTGAATTGTACCTTCCCCCCTTTAAATTTTTTTTCCGGCCTAAATTTAGGGTATTTCTTAGGAAATGAAGCTCTCCACCGAGCTCAGCTTTTTTGAAGTGAATATATTATTTTCCTTAGACTATATTTTATAAAAATCGTTATTGAAAATCTTATTTGTTCTCAAAAACATATCAAGTGATTTTGATTAAATATTTGTTTTCCAATTTTATGACATTGTTAAAAATATAATAATCATTTGGCGCTAAACTATAAAATGACAATAATAATGAAAGTTGCAATTATGGCATCTGGTAAATCTATGACATTTGTATATCTACGACTAAACCTAAAACACTTCGCATGTTTAAAGGTTTAAAAATAGTCTTAATTACCCGTTTTATTATTTTGATGTGAATCTTTAACTATTTCCTGAATTCTAAAATCAGGCATTCAAGTAGATCTATATAAAACTCATCAAATTATTTGATATTTATGAACTGAATTTTTACCAGGCCTACAATTAAGTTTTAATTACCAAGAAGGTGTTTCTAGCGACCTCAAGCTTTATGGCATTTTATTTATTTCTATATTTTTTATGGTCGAAATCTTATAATATAATTAAAGGATAATAATTTTATGAAGTTATTAAATTAATCAGATTGTTAAACTTGTATTGGCGCATTTGTATCTTTTATAATAAAGAACCCATTGCTTTTAGGTCTTAAAATGTCAAAGAAAAAGAGAGATCAGAAACTCAAACCAAGGGCAACGCAGTTCAACCCATTGTCAAATATTTAAGTAACTTAGCCTTATCTATTCAAAAGACTCAGTGGCTCGCTTTATTATACAGAGCCTCACCTATCAACTATCAACTTTCTAGCTAAAATTGATTCTCTTAACCTTTTTGAACTATTCGCCCTATTGCCTTTGGAAATAACTCTTGTTTTCATTAAAAAAATAAACACTTAAAGAACACCTAGAGACCGAGACCTGCTAAGCTATGGAAATACTTTCACTTGTACAGAAACAGAAACCTTCTGCTTCATAGCAAAAAGGGACAATTACGTACCACCATCATTGGATCCCAGGGAACTATTATAATCCACACAGCCAGCGATAACATAAATCTATGACTACACGCCACCTTTATGGTTTCGAAGGTAGTAGGTATATAAAGTTTCTCTGCTGCCCTATTGCCTCTGTTGCAACACTTTAATTCTACTACCGGTCTGCAGTACTTCATAATTCCATGGCAATCTGCCGCAGTTGAAAGCCAGTTCCATTATCGAGGTCATCAATGTCAAACCCAGCGCATAAAGTTAGCTTCTCTGCTTAGTTGTTGCGAATAGCTGATGTTTGTTGCAATCGGAACGTTCGTTGTAAAGATACATATACTACTCCTATTAAAAGGCACCACTTCACCTTTTGACACCTTCAGAAGACATGGCACTTCTTCATCACACCTGCGAGCGAGTGAAGCAGATGCAATGCAGTTGGAATCATATAATTGCGTCCGGTGTCCGGAGTTCATGTTATTGGGGCAATTTTAAAGTCGTTGGTTTATTTCTGGGCTTTTCGTTTAGACTGTGAACATTTGAACTACAAATGATGAAAATATGCCAAGACGCAGGTGCATTATTTTGTGATGTGAAAGTGATGATTCTTCCTTCCTGCATTTTTTTATGATTTGCTGTTGTTCTTTTCTGAATTCTACTTCGGCGAACCAATGATCCACTAATGATCCACAACCATGGATGTTTTCATGGCAAATTGTATAGCATTACTGATGATGGCATTTGGTCTGTAATTTTTGTATCGACAAGAGATGAAGATGGTTCAACGGTCGGTCTAGTCTTGGGACCACCATCAGGCATCAGTCGAGTTAGGTAATCGGTATAGCCTCCGGCCTTTTACCAAGTCGGTGATTTGACGCAATGGGAGGTTATTGGTATTAAATTGATTTGCATTTTTTTTTTGTATTCGATTCAAGTGATGATTGACGCGAATTCTTGGGTGGAGTGGAAATGGGAAGTTCAGTTGGCGTTTGCACAATAAAATAAGTCATCAATTTTCAAGGATTAAAATTAGGCAATATTTGGAAAGAATATAAAGTGTTTTACTGCTAATCTTACAAAAAGTAAATTGTGTCTTTATTAAATAATTATATAGTTTTAACATATCACCAATTGAGTGCAATAACTACTTTGCTTTTTAAATATTAAGGCAAAAACAAAACTATTAAAAACTTTAACTAACTTTTCATTCAATATAATTCCCAAATAGCTAAAGTAGTTACGAAAACGGTGTTTTGATACGTCAAAAACGCTTGATATTTTTGCTTCGCGCTAAGTGGTATACTAAATGGTATAAACAAAATTACTGCTGTCTCCAGTAACATGTTTCGAAATTTACCATTTTTCCTGCGAAGGATTGTTATTTTACGATACTAAATTCTTTTTGTGACTAGTTTATACCAATCACAAAAATGTTTACCTAATAAATTGTTTCATCTACTACCTATAGTAAACACAATTATTCGTGTTTCAATTTTTTTTTTTATTTTCGACACAATTATAGCGTAAAGTAGTATAATTTGTATTTATACCATTCAGGCAAAAATAAAATTCGTCCTTTTTGTTTGTGTATCTTGTGGTCCGTATAACTAATTCGAAAACACACCTAGATTATTATTTTTCTTTTCACTTAAAATACAGGCAAATTTAGCTTATATATGTTTTTATACCAATCAGTGATGGTGTGTGTTTCAAGATGAATCCATCCGAAAAAATTCAGCTACTAACTTTTCGACCAATATAATTTCCAAATAGCTAAAGTAGTTATGAAAACGGTGTTTTGTTTCGTCAAAATCGCTAAAAAATTGATATTTCCATCCTATCTAATTAGTTAAATAAATGGTATAAAAAAATGACTCCCTTCTTTAGTCACATGTTTCAAAATTTTCCACTTTTTCTACCAAGTATTGTTATTTTACGATACTTAATTCTTTTTAAGATTTAGACTAGTTTATACCAATCACAAAAATGTGTGGCCAATAAATTTTTTGATCTATTAGATACCTATAGTAAGAAGAATTCGTTTCAAAAATTATTTATTCTCCAATTTGTATTTATACCAGTCAGGCAAAAATTGAAGAGGTCATTTTTGTTTATGTATGTGGTGTTCCGTATAAATTAGTCGAACTCACATATCGATTTTAATCTTTCTTTGCACTCCAAATACAAGCAAACTTTGCTCTTATTTGCCTTTATACCAATCACTGATGATGTGTGTTTCAGGATGAATTAAATTATCCGTAGAAAAAAACTACAGATGTGATTTAGTAGCTGGTGAAATCAATCTATCTTTACGACGAATTGAGCTTAGTTCTTGAAGCTCATTTTATTTTCTCTACGCGTTAAATGTTACAGCTTATGACCAGAATGATTATTTTCCATTAAAGTATCCTTAAATTC
Organism: Philhelius pedissequus; assembly: GCA_910595825.1. Classification (NCBI taxonomy): domain Eukaryota; kingdom Metazoa; phylum Arthropoda; class Insecta; order Diptera; family Syrphidae; genus Philhelius; species Philhelius pedissequus. The sequence continues at coordinate 240,970,815 of OU343161.1, read as the reverse complement.
GAAATCCTCTCATAAACAATTAAGAACTAACATTTACAACTACTACTGCCGCTGTAAAATTTGTCAACTATTCCTGACACTTTTAAAGGCGACAATCTTTATAAAAGCCCAGAAGACTGCGCCAGCAACGATATCTTCATGACACTTAAAAACGTATAAAATAAAAACCCTCCAAGGGGAAACATTATTACAACCCAAGAAAAAAATGATAACATGACGCATTTAAAACGTAAACTTGTCCATCGTCAAAAAGCAACAGACGAAGTGGAATATTTAAAAGGCAAATTCCATTCCGCATGCAACTGTTTGCTCGCTCAACTTGGACTAATAAGGCCTGAAAACCATCTCGATTTCAATCTCTGGATGTGTAAACCTCTCCTCTTTGCTTTCAAGATACATTGGGATATAAATCTGGAAGACGACTACAACAACTACGACGACGACAAAAGAATGCCACCGAGCAGCTTCAACCAGAGATGATAATCATCGGTGCTCTCGCAAGCAGCAAAGACACATCTTTTGCTCTGCAGCATATTCTGTCCCAAGTGGAGTCTTGTTATCATCGCGTTCAAACGGCCATGTCCATGTCGTCCAAGCGAACTTGAATGCTAACGCACTTTACCTGAATAGCTTGTGTGTCGCGTGCACCTGGACCCAGAAGTAGAATGCCACTTATCTAGAGCTGAATGTATAGTGATTTTTTTTTGCTGTTGTTGTTGTTGCTGTTCAAGCTTTAAGAAAACTTGATCTGGCAACATGTTGCCATAGCAATACCCACAGTTGAGACGACTTACAATTATTGGTGTGTGGTTATAGGGTGATAATTTGTCACTTTGGCGTCAAATTGTCAAACCCGGAAATTCCACCTAGTTTTTACCAAAAATTAAATCAAAATCAACAAGAATCCCAGAATACCAAGAACAAAAAGGAAGCAACGTCATCGCCTAGATAAAGCAAGATGTAGATGAAGTGGCAGCAACATTTCCATCTAAAAATAAATCACCGTTATGTAATCGAATTGCAACAGTCGGTCGGGGTCGGTGGCGAGAAGCTTATACACTACAGATTTCCAAAGTCAAGTTTTTAAGTTTGCTTAACCAGTTACAGTGGCGGACGTTGGGAATAGTAAAAAAAAAAAACAAACAACCAGGCCCGATTGCCTTGTCAGCAAGACTCTGAGATTGCAACAACCGCATCATCATCGCTTAACCGAGAAACAACTGCCGCCTGCCTCCTGTCATGGAATAAGCTACGGTCGACTAGATCATGACATTAATGAATTGTTTCACCTGTTTCGGACTTAGATAAAGGAAAACAAAAACCGAACTTAAATAGAATCTGACCAAAAGCCATGCCAAGCCATCAGGCCTGGCAAGGCACCCAGTAGCCAGGTAATAGTTGAGGTCGTTCTTGTGGCTGTTTTGATTTTGTTTTCTATTTTTTTGTATTTTTTTGCTTATGCAACTTTGGTTCTTATATATTTCAGCGAGATACCCAATCGGGCTCTATAGCTAGCCTAGAGGCTTGGAGTGCGAAACTTCAATGTCAATATAATGTATATAATATATGGACTCACTCCTTTCAAGTGTGTAAAATGTTACGTATATACGAGTTTAAATTTAAGCCAGCGGGAAACTTCTTTTTAGACAAAGTGTATCCCCGTGGGAGATCAGCTCACAAGAAATAGGAAAACCTGTCGTTTGATAGATGGACGGTTGAGTACTAGGCGAGTTGTTGAAAATATAACGTTTCGTCATTTGTTATGCAATTTTTAGCAACAAACACCGCCTAGCATCGTTGACGGACGTGACGGGCGAATATGCAAATTGATTTTCGCCTCATGACGAATTGATGGATGTTGGGGGCTTGGGCTAGACCTTGTCCGATTATAAGAGAGAAAGAGAAGCTCAATGGCTTAAAGTTAACTATAATATGCAAATTCTATATTATTTGCATCCAGTATCCCACCACAGGGTGGCGTGGATATATTACATGGATCATGCACGTTAGAACTTTAAAGATAAATGACTACAGTATTTTGGTCATGTATAGTCCTACCTATATTATTCTAAGAACACTTACACGACTAATCTGAAGATATTGAGAAGAAAAACTGGAATCAATACAAAGTTACCCTTTTTATTAAACAGACAGTGAAAAGAGAAAGGTACGTTGCTGTACAGCTGGAGAAACAGAGTTGCTGTCAAAAAATTCAGTTTCTCAGAATCGGTCAATGACCGCTTGGACTTTTCAATATGCCAATGGAAATAATATTCAAAAAAGGAGAATATATCATGCCAGTAATATATCATGTGAGAATTTATACCATGCGAGAGAACTAGCATGCAAAATATTTAATCAGTCTAAGAATATGAAAAATATAAAAAAATGAAAAATTACGAGAGAACTAATAATAAATTGTACATTCACATTTATCATGCGAAAAAATTATAATTCGCGAAAAAAATCATGGACTGCCAGCGTTATATCATGTGAGAAAAAATATCATGCGAGTAAATTTAGCATTCGAAAAATATAAAAAAATAAAAAAAAAAAACAAAAATTAGGAGAGAATAACATAAAACGAGAAAAGTATCATGCAAATTATACATATTCACATATATCATGTGAAAAAAATATAATTCGCGAAAAATATCATGGACTGTCGAACTTGTAGTAACCCTGACAGGAGTTAAACCTGATTGTCGTTGATGGCCAACCAATTACTAATATTCCAGCTGCGAAGAGGTTTCGGTAAATCATTTAAGCTTAGGTAACACCTTGCCGAAACCTTATAGAAGCTGAATGGTTAGCAGAACAACGTCATAAATAATGTCACAAATATGACAAAATAATGGAAAAAAAGATCAATATTAATGAGTGAAATTCAGAGTGAGCCAAATATGAACGTGCTATAATTCTTGCAAGCAAATGGTGTCAGTAATTAAGCGTTTGACTGAGTCCACTAACAAATGTCGCAAAATGTGGCAGATCACGTATTGCTAGTTGGATCGAGAATATCACTAAATGCCACACTCTGAGGAAGACCACAAACATCGTAACCTTGACTGGAAAGCGATTCAGGCAAAGGGGTTCTTTTTCCGCAAGTTGCTGAATAATGCCCCGAGCATTGTTTGTTCCAACATGACGGAGCAATCAATTACGATGGAGATTTTAAAACACTAATTTCAGTTCTGTTTAGTCTTCCGTTTCGGCCAAATCACCAAATCCGATGGAGCCAAACTTCTACTCCAACAAACCACAAATCATCCAAGTCACGAAAGAGTAAGATATTTCCACAAACTCGCATTTTATCCCAAGAAATTTCTTGGGACAAAATTATGAAAGCTGTGAAGGAAAAAAATAAAAAAAAAGCTGTCATTTGTGGAGTTTTTAGCCCGGCTTATTTGTGCAATAAATAATTATTTTCGATGGCAAATTGTTCATCTTTAAAAACTTTTCACAAACAAGATTTTGCTACACATTTTCAAAAATTTACTCTTAAAACATGGCTGAAATTTGAGGTGAATGCGTCTGTCAAAGTTTGTCTCTCTCTGAGAGATTTCCACCTCGACTCTTGAAAAAATTAAAGTCGATGCATTTTTGTGCACAAAGTAAGGGAACACAGCTACTAAATAAGTGACATTTAACTAACATTACACGGGCCCATAGAAATCAACTGGATCGGAAGTAAGAACCTTCATTCTGACAGTTGCCATTTTTTTTTGACATGAAGAATTCTGCAACATAAACTAACTATGCACACAGAAAGCGTCAAGAAAAAGTATCATAGTTTTGTGGAATGCCCATTATTGTTAGCTATTTTAATGCTGACAAATACGAGTGCCTTTATTTGTAATGAGAATCAATGTACTCTTCCTCAAAGTCAATGATTATACCATCTGCGAATTACCAGAGGCAAAACTTGATCCTTATAAAGGTTTTAATTTAATTCAAATAAAAAATCAAATAAAAACACTTTTTATCACTGCATGACGTCTTATCCATTAAAAGAGAAATCAAAAAAACTGCTCTTCCTTTTTTATGTTCGCCCCATAAAACCAGCTTTAACCAATGCCCATTTATGTCCCTTGGACATCCTAGAAACAGATATCATTAATTGACACAACATCTCTTCTTCTGCTGATCCGCCAAGCAAAAGAATACTTCCTCAATCTTTTCCAATCAATCTTGTGTTTGTGCAGAGCAGATGAGCAGATCGCGCACAATTAAAAGAAATTTAATAAAACAAGAAAAGGAAAAACCGCAAAAGCGAGAAACAAAGAATCTCAAGCTTTAACTTACCATCATATACATCATGAATCGGATCAGCAAAAAAACATACTGAAACTGAGAACAAGAAACAGAACTACCTAGATCTGGTGAGAACATATGAAGAATCAGAAAAGATGAAGTCTTGTTTTATGCAGCGAATCGGCTTAAAACCCTTTGATATTGCACACGTTGGTTATGTTGGGTTGAAGCATCAATCCCCTCACGGCAGCGCATGCAATCCAGTCGAGATTGAAATCGAATCAATCAAAGTTAACACTATCGTTCCTTTGCAATTAATTTTTTTTTATGTTTGCTTACACTAGCTTCGATGATGATGATACACTCCAAGCTCGATCAAAATGATGAAGCAGCACAAGGAAGAGCTACAGCTAGCGTAGCGCTCATATGGTGTAACAAGAAATTCCAATTACATTAAAGATTCCATAAGACCCGACATCATCCTGCCAAAAAAATACACACATGCACACACACACTCACGATAACCGCAACTATCAGCCGTCACATATTCTACGAACGCACTCGCGATGACAACATGATGGGCGATGTTGACAATATTGGCACAGGTATTCAAGGAAGTAAAAGGGAAGGTTCGTAAATTCAAATTTCTTTCGTCTAGTCTTTCGGTTGACAAGGCGACGACGGTGACGATGCTCACGATAGTTATTGGGTATCACTTGATCAAGAGAGTGTGACAACTGCACTTGACAATGAAGGCAAAGGTCTCAAGGATACAAACCACCATGTGATGGCAGTCAATTGTCAGACAATGGTGTTTTTTTTTTTAAGTACGTATGTACTGAAGAGAGAGAAATGTGTTGATGATCTGCAGTAGCAGAGGACAAAATGTTGAACTTTCCATAAACGCGATCTTAGGGAAACTAATTTGATCAACGTCGATCAACTGCTGCTTCTTCAAGTACGACTCCTGGAAAATCGTACATATTATGTAGAAAAGATAGAGAGATCTCTGGGTTTGTATGGTCAATGGTGAGGATTGAGGAGTTTTTATTAAGGCTGAAGAAAATTCTGTAAACGCATGCAATTGGCATATAAGTTTGACTGTGTGGAGCTAAAGGCTGCTTCGGTATCTATATGCAAGTATCTATTGATTGCATCCATCCATCTTTTCCAGTGGTTTCATATGTCCAGTCAGTGATTCGATGACTGTAGAAGAAGAAAAGTACAGTGGAGTGTTTCAATGCTTTAAGGAGGTCAAGATTTGTGATTTAAAAAACCGTGGAATGAGTGGGAAACTCTACTAACATTTCAGCTTTTATAAGGTTTCGGTAAGGTCTTATCGAAAGTGAAATTATATTTGGGACACATTTTGCCACATTTTATTAGTGTAAATGTAAGTGTGGTATAGAAGATGCTGAAAATTTAAGGTATAATTTGCATTGGAAGGCATTGGCTAAGCTTACATAAAGAGGAGAGCTTTTAATCCATGGGCTGGGTTGTGAAACCTGAGTTATTCTCTCAGGAATCTGGGTACAAAGCTCTGCCGAAAGCCCAAAAATTATGTCGGAAAAGTTATACAATTAATTATCAGCCCATATTCGTTCTTCCCTCTCGTCTGGAAAAAAAACTGGGTTGTTTTTCGACCATCTCGGCAGAGAGATTGATTTGTTCCGATGCTGTTTTCCATTGATGAAAATAATCAGTAAAGAGGCTTTTGATCTTATTTGTAGACCCTATTTTTGTTTAGGTTATAAACACTCATAGCCCAACAGAATAAAATTATCGACGATTTCAATAAAATTTCTTCGAGATCATTTTCAAAGCACTTGGTACACCAAATATGAGCTTATAACAATCTTTTTCATATTTATGATCAATGGAGCCTGAAAGTCTTCGAACAACAAATATCCATATTGCGCTGCATGCAGGATATTTTGTCATCCCTGCTAAATTATTAGTTAGACTTATCAGGAAGGAATTAGAGAATATTCGCTTTCAAGTCAAAATTTTAAGGTTGTGCTTAGGAATGACATTAACTGAATTTTTTTTCAGTCAGCCCTTACATTAAGCTTTTTTCACGCTAAAACATAAGTTAAAGTTTTTCGATAAAATCACACAGCCTATTTCTTCTACCACTGTACATCAGGCTCAATTGTCCATACAACTTAACGCAAGCAGCATTTAGCTTAAAGGTACGAACTATACGTTCAGCCTCCTGCAATCTTATATGCAACTACATACAGCACGAGTATAACAGCAGCAGCAGCAAGTAGACTTTTCCATACTCCCTGACGTATAGATATTATTTTATTATGTAGGGAATGCGAATTCAATTGGGAGTTTTGTGCCACACAGGCTTTCTGCCGCCACCACTATCGTCGTCATAGTACAACTTAGTTAGGTACGTAGATTCATACATTCATATCTCTGCACTTACATGGGTAGATATATATACATCGTTTTGTAGGTAAAATGGTCGTGTCTTATATGTATGTAGGTTTAGTGATACTCTGACTTTACCACACCACAAAGACAAGAAATAGGCAAACTAAAATAAAAGGTTTACAACTATAGAAGACCAAAGGAACTGAAACGAAGACGGTTAAGTCGGTAGATGGATGGATATCTGCCGCAAGGAATTTCAAATTATTATTGTTTCAGCTGATATGGGTTGCATTGTGGTTACATATAGCCGGATGATTGTTTTTTTTGCGTTCTTTCAGCCAATAGCTGGCGGCAGCTTTCAGTCTATCAGAATACATATAAGCATAAGCTGGTCATGTAATGGTCTTGTGAGGGACACAATTTCTGTTGAGTGAATTTCTATTGTCCTTCATCAAACAAAAAAAAAACAAAGGATGAGTTAAGGTGTCTAGTTCTTTAGGCTTCAAAAAACCTGTTGGTCTTACTTGTAATGACGCCTTTTATAATTTAGAGTTTTTGTTTGGACGATTTTTAAATGAGGAAGTGACGTGAAAAGCGAGTAGAAAATCATCGAAGTGAAATCCTTAACTTTACAATCCATATTTTCTATTTTGAAACGAAATTGTTTGTTTGGCATACCGTGGATATGCGAACTAGCCTGTGAAAAGTTGTGGAAGGTATCAGTAGTTTTAAAAATATATATATATATGCGAAATTAAAAATATTTTGTGGAAAAGATTGTGGAACTTGAGCGTTGTACTTGTACAATCCACAATTATAGAGTACAAAAAAACTCTTACAACAAAAAATTAATAGATTCCATAAACTTTTATTGAGAACCTCGTTTAAAAAAGAAACTGTGGAATGTAAATTTACACATTTCACGGTATATGAAAATACCACTCTAATTAGTGTTTTTGAATAAAAGTATGGCCACAATAGTATGGCGGCTAAATTCGTATGTACTACTTGTACACCTAGCTAACGAAATGTAAAAAAAATCAGCCAGAAGTCATAAGTCTACAAGTCAAAAGCCCGCACATGACTTTTGATTCCTTTTGGGTGAATTAAAATGCCACAAAATAATTATCAACTTCTCTGGTGGGCGACACCTTCACAAAGAAATTCCTGTAGAATTCTGTATAATTCATATTATTTCAAAAATTTGTTGACAAAGAAAAAATGGCTCTCAAGTAGATTTTCATATCTCTACACTCTCTCTCTCTCTCTCTCTCTCTCTCTCTCTCTCTCTCTCTCTCTCTCTCTCTCTCTCTCTCTCTCTCTCTCTCTCTCTCTCTCTCTCTCTCTCTCTCTCTCTCTCTCTCTCTCTCTCTCTCTCTCTCTACCCTGCGCCTCCACAAGCAATTTTTATTTCTGTTTTTATTTCAGCAATTATTGCAGACATTTTTATTTCTTCGTTCAGTGGGCAAATCATTTCATGAAGTCTTATTGACAATCAGAGTGCCAAGCACAGATAAGAAAGACAAAGATGGGAACCTTTCGTACATTTTGTCCTCCAAAACCCATTTGTTTACATTGTTGCATTTGTATACTATATTTAACTTTAAATCCTTGGAATTCCAACTCAACCCATCAAGATACACATATAAAGCTAAAAAGCACACAAATGTCAGTCGAACTGACATTAGACGTCAAAATATTTCTTTATTTATTTCCACAGAGATGGTAAAAAAAAAATGTTGAAATCGATTTTGTAAAATAATTCATTTCATGAAATTTGTGGTCTGCATTGGAAATTTCAATTGCATGTTCGATTTTGTTAAACAAAATTATTGCTTGCTTGAATGACAAAATCCCAAATGTCAAAATGCTGAATGACTTATATTTTTTAGGTACTGGAGGGGATGACTATCAGATATGGGGCTACAACACACTTAGGATTTTGGGAAAAGTATAATTAAATGCAAAAAATTGACATAGCAGGGCAGGGCCCGAAAAAAAATACTCCTTTTAGTGATTTCGACATTTATAGAAATTTTGATTTTAAGCAATTTCTCCAAAAATCGCCATTATTGACCTTCTCCAATGGGGTTTAGTTACCTCCCTTATTCTGAAATGAGAATAAGATAAAATTTCAAAATTTGATTTAAAATTAAAGCCAGCAACGTTCGTATATTTCCGTAACATTGCCTCTTACCTTCAATTGTTCACATAATCGTCCTCAATCGATTAGGTTTTTTACTCATTTCTTCAAAATTCCTTTTATTTACATGCTTGAATGTTGGCTTTTTGTGATCACTCTGTCATTTATGACATTTATTCCACAATTATAGTGTTCTAATGAAAATTAAATGACAGCTCTCAAGATCTCAAATTACCATTCGTAACCTGTCACTTTCAAACAGGGCCCAGGTTGTCACTTTGTGGGCTCTACCGGCATTTAAAAAGAATTACTTATAAAAAGCCAGTAGGTGAAACTTTCGGATATTACAAAACCTTATCTCACCAAGTAAATCTTATATTTTTTTACATTTTACTGTTTCTAAAAGCAAAAGTAAATTAGTGTATAAAAACGTTTTCTCTTTCACAAGACTGACTTTATAGCTGAACTGCACCCAAACATAATAAACTTTCCACGCAACAAAAATAATTGCGTTGCCTGAGAATTATGATGCTCGAACAAAACCTTCGTTGTAAAAATATTATTCACGGCCGCATCTCCATACAAGCGTGCAACTTATGCGCGCTGGGCAATGCTAATGGAAAGGAAAACCTGCTAATTTTTACACCTGTTCGAGCATAACAAAATATGGGAGAGCAAAAAATTTCCCCCCGAGTTGGTAAAAACAAACAAAAAAAAAAATTAATTTTTTTGTGCAAAACTTAACATTGAGACGATAGAAAGATTTACAACTTCATCTAACAGACCGAACGACCGCGCGCGCTCCAATTAAGGTCAACAGAAACAGAATTATAATTGCACCTTAGCACGGCAAAAGATGCCTTACCTTACACTTGGGATGCTCAGAAGCTCAAAAGAGTTTGAGGTGCATTACTACCTTACTATAGCAACTTACAATGCAAATGGTCGTCGCACATAGAAATGAAATTAAAAGTGTAAGCCGCAGCAGCAGATTTGTGTTTACTTTTCTGAGCCAAGGCAATTTTATGGGCAATTAAATGTCGGTTTTTTTTTTTTTTGTTATTTTTAAGAAACAACTGAAATGCCCAAGAAGAAAACCACCATCAGCCCAACCAATGCGCGCCGATCAATGAACAATTGATATGATTTACGACTTTATAGTATTCGAATGTAAGTTGGGAATTGTGGCATCAGTGAAATTTCAATTTCTCCTTAAACTTGTCTCCAATTTCAAGAGGAATTCCAATGATTTATGTTGGGACAGGTTACCTTCTAGATATCACATGATACTCTTGACTCTGGATATATAGTTATTAAGAGCTGAAAACACTGCAATAATCGAAGTTGACATTTTGAATAGATTCAAAAATTCCAAAGCGATGTCTACTTAGAGAGAGAAAATTGCATTAAACAAAAGGTAAAGAAACAACAGTGATTTAAGCGCGGAATATAATATATCGATTGACGAATATTCATTCATCCTTTCCGTTTGTAAGTACTATCCGCGTTTTATACATAAATTTGTTTTACAATGTATACTTTTTATTTATTTATTTAACAATTTACAAAATCAATTAATTAGCTATTTAACAATGAAGGGGCATCAAACCATTTGAATTTTGAAGTCGTTTATTACGTTAAAAACGAAGATTTTGATTGGTAAACTAAAAAAAGATCTTCAAAAGGTTTGCGCAGCGGGAACACCAACGACAGTCAAGGAAAAGTATTCAATGTAAAATTTTCCCTGAAATTGGAAGAACATTGATCATCTTCCTGCGATCTGACATATGATAAGACGGGATTTAGACATTTAAACGAAAACCGTAAATAATAAATATTTAAGACTTACCAAAACAAAATAATATAACATCCCTGTCATCCATTATTTTCATTATTTTTTTTTATTTTCAAACACAAATTCTGTAATGTTTGTTTGGATTGTGTTAAAAATTTAAAAATAATTTATTGTATAGTCTCAACAAATTATGATCATATTGTCTTCTTTATATTTCGTTAAATATATGTACCTATCTAAAAACATTTAGGAAAAATCACAAAAATTTATAAATAATTAATTAAAATTATTTTATGATGTTAAATATTAATTAAATAAACAGTTTATAAAAAACTATATAAATCCATATATAGCTAACTATATAAATACATTTTTAATTAGTACCTACATGTTTTTATTTAGTGTTTTCGTTTTTTATTAGTTTTATTTGATTTGTTAACCTTCTGTTTTATTTTAATTAGTTTTCTCCCTCTCAAGACAAAATAAAGGTTATGGAGAGAGAGAAAATTATTTAGGTACCTATATTTAAAAAAAAAGTTATTGAATTAAAAAAAAAGTATGTTTTTTTTTTATTTTTAAGCAAATGTGTTTTCTTAATTATTTCTTGGTTAGTATCCACATAAAACTTGACTTTATTTCTTAGAATGTTACGGAGTTGGTTCCTGAAGAGTTTTTTCCAGAAAATTTCTGCTTTTGCCTCATAGTTCGTCAATCGACAGTTTTAAGAATTACTCAAAAAGAAGAAAAACACAGAAAGAAGTTATCTTCATAACAAAAAAATGATTATTAACCAGGAGCTCATGTTGAAGCAGTAGAGGCTACTTTCTATTGTAACGTACCTAAATCGATAACGAGCAAAGCGAAAGATAAAACGAGATCAATGACTAGCATCTCCTTCGCACACTTGTTTGAATGGAAGAGAAAAAAAAAACAAATCCATACATGGATGTAGCTCATTCGCACACTTGCTTGCAAAAAAAATTAAGTAAGAATAATAATAGGAAAAATGAAAAAATCTACGGTGACCAGATTAGCAATAATTTGGCGCAAGAAAACTGGTCGAGATTTGTGTTTTTAAATTTGTATTATATGTATTTATTTTTGTTTCGGAATGTTGATATAGCAACAAGGAAATAAATGCATCTAAACTATACCATTTTTATTATTTAAAGAATTAAGAATTTTTTAAATTCTTGTTGTGGATGCCAACGAAAAATTTTCTACATTTGTAAAATGACAGACACATTTTCGAACAAAAATTTGAATGTTCTACCAGGCGCTCATAAGAAGCAGTTGGTATGGGATTTTTATGTTTTCATTTACCCGCCTAAATTTTTGGTGTAAAAAAATATCTAAGCCCCTTGCTCCTTGCACCTCATCCACAAAATGTATAATGTTCTTACAGCGCATGCTCGCTACTACAGACAATTCCATTCTCCTTTCTGAAAGGCGGAGTCTAATTTCTATGAGTTTGACAAATACTTAACTCATACATATATAATTGTAAAAACAAAAAATCGAAATTTCTATTCCTACAGCTGAACATGCTTGCCTGGTATTTTGCTCTTTATTTCGTTTGTGTTAAACAGAGCCAAAGCAATTTTCCTTAATATTACTCAATTACCAGGCGCTCATGAACAAGCGCAATACCTACCAATGGTATTTTTTTCTTGGTTTGCAAAATTAACTCACGCACACTTGTTTCTAGAGTAAAACACATAATCAGGCAAAAGGTGAATCGAGAGCATAAAAATTGCATCTCATTCACACACACTTACAGAAAAAAAATAAAAAGACACAACATCAAAATAACCAGTGTGACCAGATTGGTAACTTGATGAAAGAAGATATGTTGTTGATTCTTTATTTAAATATTTTTGTTTGTAGAATATTAAAATGTTCAGGAAATTAAACACAAATATAGGTAATAATAATATCTACTCGTAATAAAATGATATTTATTTTCAAAATTATTTATTTTATTTAAATAAGGCGAATTCAAGTGGTATCCACTATGAGAAAAAAAATCGCTTTTGTGTTTTCACTCCAAGATCTTATTCTGTAAAATCGATATCGGATTTCTTCGGTAAATCTAAAATGAAAGTAATGAATAACTATTTCATTTAATAGAAATTAGCAAAAGAGCAAAAAAGAATGTCAATCAAAGTTGTAGGAACCGTTTACAATAAAATTAAATTTTTTGCAAGAATTATGACACACTCACATATTAGCTCTGTGTCGGTACTTTGTGCACAAAAATTTGCAGACTCATAATTTCAAGACCGGGAAAAATCTCTCAGAGAGAGAAAAACTTTTACAAAAGTACGAATAAACCCCACAACTGACAAGCTTTTTCTTTTATTTAAATATGGTCATTCATTTGTCCAAAAAATTCTCAGGCTAAAATTCGCAGACTGTGGAAAAATTTTACTCTCTCATGTGGAATCTTTCCTGTGAAAAAATGCGTAAATTTGGTGTCAAAATCGAAATCAGTAGAAAACTATGCATGTCATTATGTGAATGAGTTATTGATTTAGAAATTAACTCCAATTTAAAGAATTGGACAGTTCACAAATAAGTGAAAAAGGTGAATCCAAATTTTGTTTCGCCAGTATTTGACAGACATTTAGCTGAGGATTTATGTGAATAAGAATGCTGACATCTTATTTTTCTAAATAGTGTTGCTATTTCCTTCGATTGATCTTTGTAATTTCCCAGTACCTAACATATTTTAAATTTGACATTGTCATAAAAGTTGTAAGAAATGTTTGTGACAAGTTTGTCAGAGCGTAAAATTTGTTGAGAATATTCACCAAATTCTGAAAAAAAAAATAATTTCTCAGCAATCTCAGTAATATTAACAGAATTCCTGCGAAAAAATCTTTGCTGTCAAATACTGTGGAAAAAATGTTGAGTTCGCCTTCTCATTTTGGACGGAGGAAAATTTATGAAATCTCATTGTTCTGAATCTTTACTGGTCAATTGTATCAAACTGACAGCTACATACTATATACCTGTATTTATTTATAAAAATTGGGTACAAGTCTTCTTCTTTAAAAAGAACATCGACCTATTAAAATTCATTCCCACAATCATTAAATACTGAAATCAATCTAAAAAATCACTTCCTTGTTCCAAATATCAACTACTATCATCATCATCTCCGGATTAACCACAAATTACAAAGGCCCTTCCTTAAATTTAACTGTTGTCATGGACGTTCTTTAGGTATATGCTGCTAAGTTGCTATCTCTCTCTCTTGCTCTTCCCATCAATCAAAAATAATTTCAATCTCCCGTTAACCACCGAAAATTGGCCTTAATCTCTGTCAAATTAAAAAAAAACTTAAATTGATTATTCCCAACCACCGCAAAATGTTTTATATTATAGCCATCATCATCATCATTTGACGCTTTAAGGAAAGTTCAAACAAAAAAAAATTAATAATAAACCAAAAAAAAAAAACGGATTAACCCACATAATCATGTCGTCGTAAACCAAAAGAACGCATCTCAACGAACACCCTAATGATGGCTTCTCGAGCCTTTTTATCATCTTTCAGTCTCGGCCAAAACCTAAAAAGAAAAAAAAAATGACATTAAAAGTGTAGTTAGGTATAAGTATAAAAACTACCAATTATCATGGCATATCTCTACTTTATATTATAACGGTCATAAGGAACCGATTAAAGCCACTTGTCCAGCATTTCATTGGGCATCCCGTTTGCGTCTGTTTAATTTTCGGGTCATACAAGAAACCGTACCAAACCAAGCGACCGAAGCGGACGCGACGTCGCATACGTCGTCGTGCGGTATATAGATAAGACGACACATCTTAACTGGGGGGCTTGAAAATAATTTACTCGCGCTCAAGGCGAGCTTGGTAAATAATGCAGTATCCATCGGCCATTGGCCATCGCGCGTCGCGTACCTACTCATGTTAACGAGATCTTTTGGGGTTCAAATTGGAACCCACATAATAATTTGCTGCGTGCTAAACGCAAGCGGACCAACAAATTAACTTAACAACGAAAATCTGGCGAAATGAGGAGAAAACGTCTTGCAAAGTCTCGCTTGGATTTGATCCTTACCCATAAGCGCAACCTACTTTGTTCCAGAGATCGCTGTCGCTGTTGGGTTACTTGGCCTTAACCACGACCATGATGAGGCTTAACCGCAGAACGACAGGCACACAAGTCCAACCTTTTTGTTTTTTTTTTTGGGAATGGGGACTTTGTGTCTTTTTTTCCGGTTCCTTCGTGGTCATGTCCACATGTGTTTTTTCAATGATGAACATGTGTGCTGCTAGTGGTTAGTTGAGAACGCACCTCTTGTATGACCGCCAACGGCTAGCGGCTGGCATAGGAATGTGGTAGCAGCCCCAGCAGCAGTAGCAGGCGTCACGAAGGAACACTAAATTCAGTCACTGTCGCTGTGGTGTAATGGACGTGGACATGCAATTTTCTATTCGAATGGTTGTAACTATAGCTTAAGCTGTGTGCTGCTGATAGCGGCTGGGAGATGAAGTTGTGCAGGCGAATAGCGCATCAGCCAAGTTGTCTAGTGAGTGAGGGTGTTCCACTGAACTATATATAAAAATACTCGACTTCAGGAATTCGGATTGGGGAAGGCGTGCACGATGCAAACAAATTGGGCTGTGTTCGGAATGTATGGCGAGCGTGATGTGTATAAAAGATGCCTTGTATCTACTTATCGTGAGTCAGGTCCGTAAATAGAGAGATTTGTGAGGTTATGTGGATTAAAGTTAAAGTTATTTAGTAGTGTTACTGGTGGATTTGAGATTAAATTTGTTGTTTTCTGTATTTGATGAAGGTAATATATTTTTATTGTCCTATTGAAGAAAGGTGTATCTGGGGAAATTAATAGAATTACATTTACCTATGGGAATCATTGCTTAAGATTGAAACTAACAGTCTTAATGCGTTTCAACCTGAATTCTTTAATTGACCATGGTCTTTTTTATGTTTAGAAATCGGTCACCTACATATTTACAGTTATACGGTTGTGAGTTCTTTTCTTAAGACCAGAAAAAGAGTTGCTGTGTTTTCGTCTACATTCGGCGGCGCCCCTCATACTTTCTCAACTTAGCTTGTTGAGAACGACTGTTTTATTTCCTTTGCAAAATGGTTTCGAATTTTCATTTTATTTGATTTTTTCGCAAAGTTCTTATTTCCCAACAACTTCTTTAATCTAAAAGATGAAAAACTGGAATGTGGGATGAACACCATTCATTTTTTTGAACTTTTTCCTTACAATGAAATATCAATTGATGAGGAAAAATCATTTCTGCAAAATTGTATAACGAAGTTGACGAAACCAGCAATGCTCTGTCACAAGTGATGTGAATCGCATGGTAGAAAGAAAACAAACAAAAAAAACCAGAACTGCTCAACCAATTTTAATGAAATGTTTAAGCAGAATCGCACATTGCCACGACCAAAAGTTCTAACAATGAAAACTTATGTAAAAAAAAATAATTTTTAAGAAGAAAATTGGGAAGTTTTGTATTTGCAAAAAAATTTAACTCATCGAACTTGATATTACGATGATAGAAAACAAAACAATTCCGTCTGTCTAAGCCGCTACTGAATCGATTTTCTTTGAACCTTGTACTTAAGCTTCTTGTGATTGGATCAATTATTTTTTTTTCTAATCTCTATGTAGCCCCAAAAATAACGGTATCTGCCATGTAATTTTTTTGTACCAAAAATGGTAAATCTAAATTATCTCGAAAACGGCTCTAACGATTTTGATTACAAAAAAAAATCAGTATGCTATTATAGACACATTTACATTACATTTTGGCTTAACATTCTTTTTTCGACTTTCGCATTAACGGCTCAACGGAATTCGAAAAATAAAATTTATACAAGAGGTCCTTTGGATTCCAAATAATACTACATAAATTCAAAAAAAATAATTCTTCGGTTTTTGGAAAAAAAAAACATTTTTTTGGAAATTTATAATTTTGATGACGTGTTTTTTTATATTAACTATATTTTTAAATTTAAATTTATTGTAATATAAAAAAATAGGTAAGAAACGATTTGATGGATGTTATAGAACACAAGAGCTAGTAAGTGCGATCCAGTCGTGAATTCTTAGATTCTTTGCAGAAACAACTAAATATATTTTTTAAATCTTTTTTTACTTATTTTTGTATTTATACAAAATTTATTATTTAAAAAAAATGTGTATGTCAATTTTAAGTATTAAATAATATAAATCTAAAAATATAGTTAATATAAAAAAAACCGTCATCAAAATTTATTATAAATTTCCAAAAAAAAAAAAGATTTTTTTTTTCAAAAACCCGAAAAATTTGTTTTTTGAAAATTTTGGTAAGCAATATTATTTAAAATCCGAAGGAACTCCTATATAAAAATGTTGATCGAAACCAGTCCAGCTGTTTATGAGATAGCCGAAAATCAAAAAATTGGTTGTATGTCAATAGCAGTACTTGGTAAGTCCAAGCGACCTGAGTAACAAACTGTCTACCTCTGTTTGGATTTTAGCCAGGTACTCTGTGTAACGAAACGAAAGGCAAACTTTTAAAAATGAAATAACCCCATCTCCCTCTTTCCGTTTTTTTCTTATTTGTTTGACAATCTTTTCAAACTGTATATTTTGCACAGCAAAAATGCGTATCATAAAACATTTAAACAACCACACAATAGCCCATCAAACACAATCCACATTTTTACGACGTAGGCTTAAGGTTCGAGCCCCATCTATCAAGCCGCGTCGAAACGACGTAGTCTCGCCTTCCATGTAAACCACTCACCATGTCTTGATTTAAGGCGGCGTTACTAAACTTGAATTCTCTGAGAGGTCATGTGAAAATCGCCTCTTCTTCTGAGCGACGTAATAGGGTTTAGTTAGATTCTTTATCAACATATACATACATACATATTTATATAACCACATAGTGAACCTATGACCTGAACGTCATATCATATCCCGTGAATATATGCTCCATAGAGTTTATTTTTGGCGCACAATGTCATCTGGCCACAACAAAAGGAGTGCCATTCATTCCACACGCTAACTAACCTCCTATCTGCAGTATAGAGACTGAAAATTTGATGCAATCAAACTCCAAATACGGGCATCTCTGGAATATGTAGGTCTTTGAAATTAAAATTCTCCAACTTCTTTCCTGTATAGACCATCTAGAATGTGGCCCGCAATAGACCATCTATCTATACTCATAAACTGAGTCGATAAAAGTCCCTGATCTCTGGCGGCGACATTTTAAACTCCATTTGAATCGGTATATCAGGAGATGCGCCAATCGAATCTTCCATTACCTTCAATTAAATTATACCTACTCTTCTGAGTGTGGATTGTACGTACACAATGCTGCCATTGCCGTGGAATTGTTTAGATCCAATTTGTTTTGGTCTGTGCTGATGTCAAGACATAGATGGTTGTCTTTATTCATACAATGAGAAATTGGAATTTAGTGGCCCAGTTCGGTGGTGTACTTTTGACCGAAACTTGATAGAGAATTAGTGATTTGCATCTAAGGAGTCAGATATATACCGAATTAAAGATGCTGCTGTTCTTCTCTAGAACCAACTGGACAGGAGTCCATTGTAGATGAGTTCTACATTTGAAAACGAAGAAGAAAAAAACAAAGTGACTGGGCCATGAATTCATAATGAAATACCATTAGGATATGTTGCGGAGGGGAAAGTCTTAATAGAAATTAATTTTTCACATCCACTTTTAGTAGACTTACAAAAAGTAACTCTAAATTTTTTTGAAGTTATAATATTACTTTTTTTTGTTAAATCATACAATTTTACCAGAATTCACATTCAAGGATTTCTTCAGCTTCCTGAAAAGTCGACGACGAATGCTTCTACCGAATATTCCTTATGCAAAGGTCCTAAGCGCTTAAAAAGACCCCAGACACAAAACTCGCCAGTGAAATCCCAAGATGTATTGGAAACCCGGCACAAAAGGCTAGTCTCTTCGCTGAACATCTCACCAACGTCTTTAAGCCATTCCCAGCAAATACAGTTTGTTGATAGAAATGGCAAATGTGAAATTCCTTTTGTCACGGTGTACCACAAGGAAGTGTCCTAGGACCAACACTGCATCTGTTATATAGAAGGGAGATTCTAGTGGACATCAAGGCTATCATGGCCACCTTTGCTGATGATACTGCAATATTGGTGCCAGATAAATCCGTTACGAAGGCTACACAAAAATTGGAGGATGCAGACGATAAAGTAAGTGCTTGGACGCAAAAACGGCTTATCAAATTAAACGAAACAAAATCGACGAATATAAACTTTAAAATAAAAACGTAACTTCGAAATGGAGACCATCTTAAATTTTCGGAGATTAAGAAAAACCAAGCCTAATGACCTGATGGTCTAAGGCTATGGAAAAGTGTTATAACTTTAAACTTATCTAAATTAAGAGAGAAAATCATTTTTCCATCTTTCATAATTTTGTCCTGATTAACCGGTGGCTTAAATCCGACACTACTTGGTATCGATTCTTATTAAGTGTCTTTTGAAGATTTCAACTTCGCCCTCTGAAAGTTTTCGTTGTTGTTAAATTTTTGACGGATGATCAGCAGACTACCAAGTTATAATATATAGATTAATTTATGGGAATCGAATGCCTGTCATGATAACATTTAGCCATCTTCCCTCAAGTTAGCGGAAATGTTGTTTGACGTGAGTGTCAGACTTTTGCTTTGAAGTTGCTAAGAAGCATTTTGACGTACGTCAACCATATATATTTAAAACCACTTCATAAAATTAATAATTCTTTGGTTGAATCGTAATTCTCCTCTCTGAGTCAATGACATTGGATACACAACAGACTTGCTTGTAAGCGTGAGCGTCAAACAAAACGTATTGCACGCTTTAGTTCAGATCACCTTCAACTTCAGTCTGAGCTACGATATAATTCTTAACTAATTCATCATCTCTCAGGGTACTAAATATGAAATTCCAGATCTTACTACGCCAACTACGCCTTGTTTGTTAGACTTTTACTTTATGGCTAATGTGTTATATTCTTAATGAGACATTGGTGCCGATACTTCCCGAACTTAGGGTATACTCACAGAATTTCATTTACAGCTGTCAGTTGTGTCGAAATGGGTGAATTGTCAACTTTGGTCAATAAATCAATAAGGCGTTTTATTAATCGTTAATGTAATATTTAATATTATATTATATTAAATACCTACCCTATTTATTCCAGTTTTGCCCTATTTATTCCAGAAATCGTCCACATTTATTTTCGGTCTATTTGATCTGTCTGCACAGAGTTTCCATCCATTTTTTGATGCCCCCCACAAAATATGATTTCTGGAGAACCTCAAGATAAGCATTTATTTCAAAGATAACCTCTTCATTCGACCCAAATCTCTTACCTCCTCATATTTGAAAACGAGAAATAGTCGCAGGGAGATAAATCTGGGGACTGGAAGAAGGATTTTTCCATTGCGACTCCGGAATTGCGCGCCGCTGCCTTGGCTGTAACAAAAAACTATTTGACAGATTGTAAAGTATAGGTTTTGATCGAAAAATGAAAGGCACAAGAAACTGTCTGAAAATTTGTGTGCATTCTTTGGAAAGATTGATGACAAAAAAAACTGATAAATTTAAAGTGGCGACAAAATGTGTGCTAATTTTTAGGGACTGATTGACCCATGTGTAACAATTTTAGAGTCAGCAACCAACGTCTTTAATATGAAAGACTTAGGGTGGCAGCACCTTCCCTTTTATTTTTTAAAAATCCACCCAACTTCTAAAATAACTATGGCTGTTCTCACTACTTTGATCCCCTCTAGGACTTTTCTTGTTTGTATTGCCTAGCACTCTTTTTCTGCGGCCAACCTTATTCAAGAGGCTCGAACTCTGACCACATTCTGAGTCAAGTATACTAAAAACACATCACCATGGACTTAGCCATGAAATCAGAGCAGAAAAATATCACTTAGGTTAGGTGTCAAAACTTGTACCATGGAATTACACCGTGACAACTTTTGTCCAATTTAATTCTAAAACAAATATCAAAAGAAGACAACTTCAATTAGAGAGCAGTAAATTGTTTTTTTTTTTAATTTTATTTCCGCGGTTTTGTGCAAATTAAATGAAAGTATGTCAGTAAGAATCCGCAACGATATCTCGATGTTTACGCAGAGTCACTTTGTATACAATTTACTAGATGCTGTAGACACCGACAAAAAAACCACACTCTTCGATCATAAAAGAAAAAAAAGACCAAATCACCACTAAAACTTATCCTACTGCAAAGGGAAATCGAAAAAATGACCAATTTACGGCAAGAGTAATTTATAGTAAATCCAAATCGTTCAAAAGGATTTTTCAACTTTGTGGTTTTCAAAAGACATACTAAGAATTTTAAATATGGTATATTTTAAAAGGCTTAGACTAATTTATACCAATTAGGTGATAAATATTGTACAGTCTTTAGACATCGTATATGTGTATTTTTACTACGTTGACACCTATCTATAGCGCATAGAGATATACAAGAGTAAGTTTCTTGAGATACTCGTACTTACCACATTTTTTAAAAATATAAATATAGGCGTATTCAATATCTATAGTCATGCAAGTTTTCTTTTAACTAATCTCATGTTCTTTATGGCAAACATGGTCACCAATCGCCTCATGCATGCTATGTTAACATACAAAAAAAGTGCAAGATACATTGGGGCCATCATTTCAAGAGAATCTTGTTCACATAGTCACAGGTTATTCAAGGTCGTGGAGTCTTTGTTTGGTGAATTTAATTTCGAAAATGACTACCATCATTATATTGTCGCGCGACAGCTGTTGACTTGACTCTTAACTGACTTTGTACCATCTTTTCAGATCAACTTTCGATTGCGTTCCCAATTGTAAGAAAGTGACTAAGCCTGATATGTGTACATATGTTAAATAATATCCGACTGTTCCCAGGAAATATTAAAAGGCTAAAGATTATGACAGTAAGCCACACATACCTAACAAGACAAAACGACTCACCCTAGCTGAGTAGGTATGTATAAGTATATGCATATAATGCTGACCCAAATAATTCCGTCAGAAAAAAATGGTCAAGATATGATGCTGGTTTTTGTTGTGGTCATTTTAAGATTATCATTTTTATAGGATTTGTATTGCCCAACTTTAATCGTTTTTCAAATGATGATGATTCGTTGGAAGTGATACTTCAAGCTTAAATCACTGATGAAGATGCCGACATTTTACTCGACACGGCTGCCAATTTGCATAATTTCCAACAACGAAAAAAAAAACATACATAAATCTTGAGATGAATCTTTTGAGTTTGATTTTTTTGTATTTATAGGTTGCTTGTTAAATTATTTATGATTAAGATAGGGGACCATTTATCTTTGGGTTTAGGTTAAGTGTGTTTCGATAACCAGCTGGGTTTTTTTTCTATTCGTAATTTGATACAGAGATTAAGATTAGTCATCAGTGTTTACACTCTATAGCGACAGCTGTCAGTTTTTTAAAACCCTGGGTGAATGTGTCATTTTTTTTTTTTTTTTTTGGAAAATAAAGAGTTTTTAATCGAACCGTTAATATTAATATATCGTTGAAAATTTTTTGTCTCAGTATGTTTGATTGTAAAACGGAATATCATAACAGTGGGTTAGTAAAAAAAATGTTACCCTACACAAGTTTTACTAACGAACTTTGGTTGTGCATCATCTTAGTTTTCGAAGCATTATTCACCAAGCCGTTATCGTGGCAATATCTAACTGCAGCATTAAACTCCTCCTGTATTATCATATAGTCGCCGTATCGAGAGACCACTGACGGACCACAATCGCTGCATCATCAGCAAAAGTAAATGGAGTACCCAGCTTAAAGACGCGAAGTAACTTGTTCGTGTTCAGAATAAAAGGAATCGGACCAAATATAGACCCCTGAGGAACTACATATTGCACATCCTTTTTCTCACTCAAAACGTACTTAATCTTGATGCAATACATCCTATTGTGCAAATTCAGTGAGCTATTACGATTCTAATTCCAATCCGTATGATTTAGAGTATCAATAGCCTTACCAAAGTCAATGAACAGGACAAAGGCATGATGGCTTTTATTCAAGCTTTCATAGACACAATTCACAAATTCGCCTAATAGTTTGCCTGTAGTTTTGTTTTTCTAGAATATGTTGTGACTTTTGTGTATTAGGAGTATTTGTCAACAAAACTTATCGAAATAGCTCCTTCTAGACACTTTTCCACTATGGATAGTATCAAAATCGACCTATAATTACTAAATGACAACAGCAGTTTTCAGCGTTGTCGGTATTTTTGATTCTGTCAGGCTGAGGTTGATAATAGTTTACATAGTGCTCTAATTCCATCTACTAATTGGACAAGTTTTGCATTTGGAAAAAAAATCTAACTCGAGATTTTGACATTACGGTGATAGAAAATACGAAAAAGTTGATCTAGCAATTCCATCTGCATGTCCGTAAAACGATATACAGCGTAAACCACTGAAGCGATTTTGTTCAAACTTGTTACTTGAGGCTCGTAAGAATCCTAAAACTACTTTCATCTACTCAAAATTATGAAATATCACTAGAAACGAGATCAGAAGAACGTCATTACTATAACCTGGACCTTCACCTCAGATATGTGGCCAAGACGATGTTCGAATGCAACGAAAGAAGACTTCCACATCAATTAACCAAAATCCTCCTAAGGAAAAAAATTGTTCTCGGTAAAAGAGGTAAACAATCTTGGGCGTAGTTATAGACACAAAAAAGCTCAGATCTACTACTACATCTGAAATCAGAGAGCATATTGAAAAACCAAAGGATGGTAGGTATCTGAAAGTAGCATAAGAATCTTTAAGTATCCGAATCATTCAAGAGGACAATGTTACATCACCGATGACTCCAGACTCCACAAAATTATAGGTTTGTGGAGAACGAAACATCTCCATGTGCAGTTTGCAACTTGAAGGAAGAAGAGAACATCCAGCACTTCTTAGGCAGATGTCCAGGTATAGAGCGTTATCATCTGTAAAATATTGACTCGAACGTTGTTTTCAACTTCAAGTTTGTCAGTTCGAAAATGAGCTGGACGAATAAATTAATTAATTTAAAATTGCTTCCATTCGAACCCAAAACTATTTTAATTCCTTTTTTTCCATTGTCTACTTTCTCATTAACAGCTCAGCAGATTTCGATCCATTTTTGTATGATGTCCTTCAGGATGTCCTTCAAATTCTACATAGTACTGTGTAAATAAAATTTTTGAAAAATAATTGTTTGCATTTTTGAAAAAAAAATCAAAAAACGGTTTGACGGTTTTTTTTAAACTATGTTTATAAATTCGTATTGCTAAATAACTTAAAATTGTCCGATTTACATTATTTAAAATAAAATGAAAGAACTTTTGTAAATATTTAAGAAATTAAGTAAAAAGCGGGATGGTCGTGGCTTGATAGTTGTGTGTTCGCCTGTCAACCTCATATTCACAGGTTAGACCCTGCCGTAGTCTATGTCCTCTTATTTTTCCATTAAAAGCTAATTCTAAAATAAATGTCATACCAGTTGCTGGCTTACTCACTACATGCTGCTTAGGCATAGAACTAACAACATGTGATTTTGAGTAAAACTAGTATAACGATAAATATGACAACGAATAAAAAAATAATGCGAATTATAAAGGACATAGATAAATAAGATACGGAAATTTCTCCGCATTAGTTCAGCCGCCATCCCTGGAGATAAGATCTGAGACAACAACAACCTCCAGTCTGAGAACATAGCGCCACACATATTTCCTATACTTCTTTCTCTTCCTAACCTAACGCCCGTGGTATGTTGAAACATTTAAAGGGTAGTATAATCCCTTGAGCGCGTGTAGATTATAAAAACAAACAAAAAATGTAAAAAAACTTTAAAAATATATTTAGCTCTTTCTACTAAGAATCTTGTGCTTACGATCGATGTGATCAAACACAAATACATAAGAGGAGGTCCGACTGATCCAGTCGTTCGTTTTATTTTGATCAAATTGATTAAAACCTTTTCCGAAAAAAATTACAGCCAACATTTCCTTTCCAATAATAGTACCTTAACTATCATCGATATTTGTGATAATTTTATTACACTCCCTTTATCATATCTCTTTTCTCTCTGCCTATATCTCCTTTATCTCTCTTCCTCTCTCTGATCATACTCCCTTTCACTCTTTCTTTCTCATATATATATATACCTTCCGTATATCTCCTTTTTTAACTTTCCCTCTCTCTCCATTTTATCTGTCTCTGACATCTGTATCTATTATCTAATAACACCAAGTCGGAACCTTCTGCAAATTGAGCAACTTTATTGGACACCACTTGGCAATTAGCATTCAAATTTTGAAAGATAAATATATTGCCCACAAAATAGCCAAGAATCGCTCTTAAGAGTAGTTTTCACATTTTGAAGTCATGTCTCTCAAGTTTTATGGTACAAATTAGATTATGCAAGAATTAATTAACACTCAAGTTAACTTCAATTTAACAAATACACACTAATACTGCGGTATCTTCACTTTGTAACAGTACAAGTAATATATTTCTCTGAAACTATTTAAAAATTCATTTTAGCTAGAAGCTTCACATAAACCCTACCCAGTCATCGTGGGCAGAAAAGTATATACGGAAACAACTCACAACCGAAAACCACTTACCGTTATTATCATAAAAATGTTAATGCATTTCATTGAATTCTATACGCTGAGTCTTCTTCGTTTTGATATTCGTTTGTTGGTTTCGCTGCAACGCGTAAGACTTTATGCGCATCGAGGTCGCAAGTTCAGTTGGTCGGAATAATTTCATAGTAAGTGGTCATTGAAAAAAAAAAATATATATAAATAAAATAAAATCCTAACACCCAACCAAATCAAACCAAAGCTAAATGTGATGCGCTTCGCCTCCAACTAATCCCAATTTTAATTCACATGATATAACGAACTCAATTGAATAACATGAAAATTAAGGCGAGCACAAACAATAAAAAAAAAAACGGGATTGAAGTCGCTTTAAGAGGATAAATATGTTTAGTCAATATTCATAGGCTTTTTCTGATTGTCTGTTGTCTAACATGAAGGCTACAATTTATTCATCCCACAATATAGAGATTTGGTGTTAGACTATATCCATTGACCACAATGATCGTCTTACTGGAAAGTCTGCACGCAATTTGCGGATTAATTTAATATTAAAACTTGCATTTGGTCTAATTAATATTTTTGAGATAAAAAAAAATATAGACGGCCGAAAAATTAAGTATTCTCTTTGAAAAAGACCGTTTTGTTCAGACGATCGCGATACCCATGTTTATGCATCGAGTCAGTGAAGCTTAGATTGTTAAATTGGTATTTGGTTGGATAGACGCATGGTTGCGTTAAGTTGTAGAGTTTTTTTTTTACAAGAATAGATGTGAATTTTGCGTGATTATATTGTGCAAAAGTATTTAGTGGGAATTTTTAAATGGAAGAGAGAAAAATGCAATTAATTAAAAGCATTTTACCTATAATGATTATCGCAGTCGAACAATGTACTTCAGAGTCTGAGCTTATCTAAACACAACAGCGATTGTCTATCTTTATTAAGCCCTAGACACTTCTATGAAAAGAAGTTTTCACTTGTCATTTCGAGTCTCGAAGACAATAGCGAATAAATCCAAAAGTCATCTGCATTCAATTAAAAACCAACAAATTCATATTAAAAGATAAACTTTAAAAAATTACATCACACAAATATCGCATAACCTTCTATTGTCAAAATTGTCAACCATTAAGCTCAATTAGTTTACATAAACTGTCAAACAACCATCACCCGACGGTATTATTCATATTATGTATTGTGCTATAAATAAGGCATCTGGAATTGCATAATTCAATAATTATGATCGTCAGCGAAAGTGAACAAAATTAATCGTCTGAATTACAGTCACCCCATTGCCTCAAATAATTGGCATAGTTTAGCGATGCCCAACAATCCACTACACATGATGTGATGAAGCTGTAGCCCATTATCGAATTATAAATAATATACTCTTGCATATACTCGTAGAACTCAATTATACGACCCACTGAATGAACAGACCTTAACTTGCCAGCAAAGAGAGCAAGATATGTACTTCTTCTCATAAAAGATATGACTAGCTTGTCTGTCTGAATGTGTCTAATAAATCTTATGCAAAACACAGACCGAGCGACTAATTGTCTATCGAATCATGTATTTACATTATTGTGACATTGAGTTATATACATATATTATATATGTACTTAAGTGTGTTCCATCCATTGATTGACACTGGTGGTATGTAAAGAACCTCTGGTTTGTCATCACCTGAATGGATTAACTCTTAACATTTTTAGTGAAGTGAAAGTTATTTCACAATTAGTTGTTGACGCTCTTGAGATGACAGAGTTGGATACAACAATATAATAACAACGCAAAATTGCATAAGACATCATCTTAATTTCGTCTATACATACATATGGCATTTGGTGTGGTGTGTGATTGTCAAAACAAAAATGACAGTGTTACAGCAGGTGGGTGCGTTTTGACAATGCAAATATCTTAATCACAACACGTAGAGTTAATGGAGGTTTTTCCTTAAATAAATATGAGAGCGCGTACTGTCTTTGTTGTCTATATGTCTACTGTGTCTGTCGAAACAAACCCATATATAATTTGTTGTTGCTTAAATGCAAATGAAAGTGAATTTTGGTTAAATTGTGCGGTTTTTATTATTCATCAAACCGGAGTTTCCCCAAGTGCATTAACGCAATATTTCGATTTCTTTGTCGGTAAACAAAAGAGCTGAAAAGCGAACCTTTAAACTTTTAGACAATGTTTCTTTCTGTCGCATTTATGATGAATGCATGCTAATGCATAGACAGATACAGCTTTGTTATGCATATATGTATGATAAATGTGAGAGTAAAATCCATTTTTAATAAACAAAATTGTAAAAGTTTTCAAAAAGTTACTAACAATAAATAATTGTAAAATTTTCTTTTATTCATTTTTATTTGATTTATCACAGCAAAGCTTTGCTCTTTGGACGTTACGTATTTTTCTTAAGAAAACATAATTAATAAAATGCATGCATGGGTCGCACATACTTGCTCTTAGCTTCGATCATATAATCGTAAGCACATGCTTAGTAGAAAGAAGAATATATTGTTGAAGTCGTTTTTTACTTACAGTTTTAAATGCCAAATAAGTATTTAACGATACTATAATCTTCAACCCCTTTTCTAAAGTTTAATTTAAAAAAAAAAAAATGTTCAAAAACACTCGAAAAAAATATTTTTTGAAAATTTTCTTGTATGAAATTTTGTTCGAAATCCGTTGAGCTAATGGGAGTCGAAAATAAAAAAAAACCGCTTCAATGGCAGATACAGTTCATAATTGGTATACAACATTTTATGTAACACAATTTTTAGACCAAATTGTAGTCTACCTAACATAGTTAACTGATTTTTTTTTATCAAAATCGTTTGAACCGTTTTCGAGTAATTAGTATTTACCTTTTTTTGCTCCAAAAATTGTATGGAAGCAACCGTTATTTTTGAGGATCTTAAAAAAGAATCTGCACATAAAGACCCTTAACTATCAAGAAAATACCTTATCGGCTTAGGATCGACATACAGACAGACGGATTGAGGGTTCAGGTTTTTGGTGTTCTCTATCATCGTAACGTGAAATTTGAGCAAAATCTTTTAACTAATGGAAAACTTGTACTATAGTAACTATATATCTCAAGCGAAAATGGACCTGTTCGATGACCGACTTGAATGGTATAATTTGTTAGTCGAGTACACCCTGAATAAATCGTCTAAAGTCTGTGGTGTCACTATAATGGTACTCGATCTAATGACAATGATGATGACGACGTCTTTTTCTTACCAACCGAGAGCGTAAATTATACCAGCTTGTCATGTTGACAATTTTCATTTTTAACTGGCATTGGTATCTTTACTCCCCGCGCACAAGCTGCGCAAGATTATTGAAAACGACCGACGCGCCGCGCCGACAACGCACAAATGTATCCTATGATTGTGGTGAGTTTAATTCGTTATGATTATTTGTTTAAAAGGAGTCGCTTGCTTGCGCTGATGCTGCTGCGCGCGGGACGTTGAAGACGTAGGCAAACTATCAAGCACAAGCTGCAGCCTTCTGGTGCGCTGGCGCGCAGAGTTGTTATCTATTATTATTGGAGTCTATGGAGTTGTTAGTCGATAATCACGCGGAACAGCGGGCTCCTTAGATCCGGCTGGTTAAGGCAATCCCAAGGTTGTTGCCGCTCCGTGTGTAGCCTTGTCTGCGTAGGATTTAACAATGTTGTTATCTGGGAAATGTTGCGTCATAAAGTATTGTAACGCACTCGATCTTTCTCTATAATCTCTATTCCTAAACTACAGATAGAAGATACGTTCTCGGTTATAAAAGATGCTTAAGTTCAGATGTGGCGGTAGAGACAGGTTGTGTTGTTTTTTATTGGGAGTTTCTCGATTTTGCATGTTAGCGTTGGCGTCGGCTAATTAAGTTGTTATTTTCAGTGTAACACTTCGTTGTGCTTCTGGAGGCGTTGTTAAGATAATTTGCAATTTTTTGCACAAAAAAACGAGTATTTGCGTGCAGTCACAATTATTCAAATCAGAAGCAGTGAATTGTATGTGAGTGTGTTAGAAAAAAAATGTTAGTTTTTGGGTGTACATTCACTTAAGGCGATATGAGTTCCAGCCGGATCTCTATGATGCAACTTAAGACATTTGAATTTTCTACATCCCAGCACATAGACTTATGGTGGAACTTCTTAATTGAGTAGATGCCAACTTCATTCACTCTTTCATTAGATTAGATTTAGATAGATTTTTGCTCTTATGACAATCAAAGCGAATTTTCAAAATACAATTGGAGATCTCTGATCGATTATTTATGCTTGGATTGCGTTTACACGAGAGCGATTTTTAATCCTTGTTTCTGTTTTGGGCTCATTTTGGTTACAAAAATACTTTTAAGCACTGCGATTTTTACAACATATTAATTTTGGTGAACTACAAACACCCGCACTTTTCACTCCAATTAATTTAGAAAAGTTTAATCGTACCATAACCAATATCTGAAGAAAAAGAAAAGTCGATAAATCTGCAATTTTTCAACATAAATAATTTTGTTTACTAAAACCACCACCACATACGTCCCTCAGCAATGTGTGCTTAAAATTCGCAAGGTGAAATGGTATGGTGTAAATTCAAACTTTCTCGACTTTGCTCAGGCTGTGTTCAGAGTTCATCAAGATAGAAAAAAAGATGTTTCGCCTATGCGTTTAAATACTGAGTGAATGTTATTATTTCTGTCATTTCCACGTATAAATTCATATCAGAAGTGTCAAATTATCTATCAAACTGAACGATGTGTTTACACCAAATAACGTAATTTCTAAATTATCACTGCTTTTACATCATGCAATTTGAATTTGCTATTTTTATGCTATTGGGTGAGGGAACACAAAATTGCTCAGGTTGAAAAATTGCAGAATTATCGCCATTTCTTCTTTGTAAATTTTCGTCATGATACGACTGAACTTTTCTAAATTAAGTGGAGTAAAGAGTGCGGATATATGTTTGAAAAAAGTACAACTCTTAAATACCGCAGTATTTAAAGCGCCCTACAGACGATTAATCTTACTTGATAATATTACTTGAAGGAGCTGTTGTTCAAGTAAAATTGATCGTTTATAGGTCCTTCGATGTTACTGTCAAGTAAAATTGAAGCATTGACGAAAATCAGATCTGATTTGTTTTTCATCAATGTTCATTATGTCGCTTATCATTGTCATGGCAATTATCTTGATAAAGGTGTCTGATTTTCTTCCAATTTTGTCAATCTTCATTAAACGTTTGGTGGCGATTTTTTAACAATTTTTGGCAAAGAAAACGTCAATAAAACTTGTCAAGTAACATTGATCGTCTGTAGGGCGCTTAAAAGTATCTTTGCAACCGAAAAGGAGTTCAAAACGGAAACATGGATTAAAAATCGCTGTGGTGTAAAAGCAGTAACTGTGTTCACTGACTTGTTCTGAACTGTTTTTGACAGAAAAGTACAGAATTGTATGTTCTAAATTGTTCTGATTTGGAAGTGTTCTAGAACAAATTGGAATAGAAATTAACAGCATTTTATGTTATGGCTTTTGAGAATGATCAAGCTAGAACAGAATCGTGGGAACTGTTAAAATGATTAGTTTGTTTTATTAATTTGGTGGTTTATTTAATTTTGTTTTGTGGTTACTCTTAGAGTTAATCATCTCCTCTTTTATTTTAATAAATATTTATTGATAACAAAATCAAAAATTGCATTATCAACACCAAAAAAAAACACAAAAATTCAATATTTTTATTGTATTGTTTTAACAAATGACGTTTGTTTGACTGTTCTAACTTTTTGATCTAATTTGTTATGACATGTGCTGTTCTCTTCTGATCTTTTCATCAGTGAACACAACTATAATTTATTTCTTTTCGATTTTTTGGAGTGAAAATAAATGTTAAGCCCTTATAGCTGTCAAAAACAATAAGCTGTCAAAAAATGTTCCAACAAAATGTTTATTTAAAAAAAATGTTTATTGAAAACAAAAAAAGATTTTCTGAAAGTTTTTCTTTTGACAGCAAAACGTCATGTCGGATTAGATCATTTTATTTCACGCTGTCATTCTTACTTAATAGATTTATGTTTTTCGTTTTCATTCAACTGTTAAACCTATACATACATACATACCTACATACCTTAGGTAATATTAATTTTAAATTGTGTAGACATTCTGAAAAGGTAGTACACGTATTTCTAAAAGTGCCATAAAAAAACTCACTCTACCACATCACTCTAACTTGAAATTCCCCTTAAACTCTTAACCTTATACTCCACACACATTGCCCCCTTGAAAAATTTTCCATTTACCCACTAACCCATTATTGGTTTCTTTTCTCTTAGAGAAGACATTGCATCTAATTCCTATATCAAGACTCCATTCAAAACAACCTTCTCACAGCAGCATTAAACATATATTTTCAATATTTCCACGCCGCATTCCGGTGCCAAGTGCATTTAACTTTAAGTCTCAACACTATTTTTGCATAAATTAACAACACCAAACCGGGTAGGTATATTATATGTTGAAGAAGTTTGCTTGCCGTTGAGCCAGCAGCGCAGCGCCAGTCAGCGCCGCCAAACCAAATATGGTAGACTTCAAGCGACTCTCTAGGATAGATAGCAGAGAGGAAGAAAGATGAGGAAATAAGTTCTAGACACGGATCACAGCACATCGCCAAGGGGTCTTCCCCATAACGGCTCCATAATTAATCGCACCAATTTCGCTGTAGGGTGCGTGCACACAAGCGCTGGCAACCATCAAAGTAATACACTCTGAAACTCTGATGTAACAGCCGAACGCCGGTGCGCGCGCCGCCACCGCTGCTGCCACCAAACCGGTACTGGTATTCGGTGCAAAAGAGCACCGTCATCGCCATCCTATCATCAGCATCACAAAACCATTTTGCTATCATTGAGCATTTGTCATTTCGCGCTCCAGCGTAGCGAGGCGAATCGCGAATGTTAAGAACGACAACTCATATGATGACCCTCTGTGTTCCCAGCCAGCGGTTTTCTATATCTTCCATAGCCCTGGGCTGTATACAGCATGTATTATATTTGTGTGCCGGTAAGTTGAGGTGGTCAATTCTGGCTAATGCTATTGATTTGTTTTGTCCCAGCCACACGTGATGCTCTTGCCCATAAATATTTGGGACTGCACAAATGGTAATGGTTGGACGAAGCCAGTGCTACATGTGGTGATGAAGCAAGCCGGACTTAAACACAGTCCGAATATGACCTACCGCTGTTCCTTTGGCAATCCGATAATTGGAAAATATTTATCCATAAACTTGGCTAATAAATTGATGATAAGTTGCAGATGGCACTGGAGGTCATTGTTTGAATATGTGCCGAACATTACGGAAGCAATTTGTTCCGTAATGAATTGAACAAGCCTTGTGTGTGTTTTTAACGAACTTAAAATGAGAACTTGCATTTTATTAAGGGGTATCACACTTCAGAGTGAAATTTGTATTCGGTGCTTGCAAGTCGGCCTGTAAGCAATCGAAAGGTAAAATTACACAGAATTTCAATTGAAGATTTGATTGAGAAATCCCGAAAAAGTGTCCGGCAATGTGGGTAAAATTCTTAAATTGGCTGTTTTATGATTTGAAAAAACCGAAATGCCTTTCGAAGAACGATTTTTGATAATCTTAAAGGAAATTAATTAATCTTTCCTAATTCAAAGTTTACACAGCTGAGGACTATGGTTATGCCGGATTTACACGAGTGACAAATTGCCATTATTTCATTATCGTTTTATTGACATTAATGACAAAATCGTGTAAATTGTTTGAAATGTTTCACTATGTTCATCATTAAAAAATGTCAGGGAAAACTGGTATTAAATATTGTCATTAAAATGGCGTCATGTAAATGCACAGTGACATTATTTTGAAAATAATGGGACCCCGCGAGGAAGAATTAACTTTTCTCATTCTTAAGTGGCAGATTGCCCATATTATGCCGGACTTACACGAGTGATTTAGGACATTATGTCTTTTTAAACACCTTTTTTACTTTTAACCTCTTTAAATATTTTTTTTGAAAAGTAATATGTACCAAATTTGACAAGCATGCAAGGAAATTGAATTGAAATGAGACAAGAAGCCCAGTCTGTTACAAATAAAACAAAACGGGAAATGGTACGAGGGAAACCAAGCGAATGTGTAGTACCTTCTCCCTCGCTGGTAAAATAAAAATGAAAATATCTGTCAAAAGGAGAACGTTTTAGAATGAAATGTGATTTTTGACGCAATACTCATATCAGAAAATGAGACAAATTACGAAACTTGGCTTTTTCCCCGTTCCTTTCTTTCATTCTAAAAATCATACGTTCTCTTTCTTAAAATGATATCTTTTTACGCTTGTGTAACCAGGCACTATGGTATTCACGCTCGGTTCCAAAACGAATAAATGGGTGGTGTCATCACGAGTCTTCAAATAACGGTCCCATAAAAATATTAATAAAGCTTCCAATATTATATCTACAGCCTACTAATTTCAACAAAATAAAAAATAAACCAAATTTGTTAAGAGATTTTTTGACCGTAAAACATTTTTGAACCCTTACAACAGTTAAGTACTTATCATCCGGACTTTGCCTGGGGTCAATTTAAATATCTTCATTTTCAATCACTACAACATGTTTTTTTCAAGACGCAAGAACCTCAACCAACTCCCTAATTATATGAAACTGTTATCGTAAACATAAGCCCAAAACTGAACCTCTACCAACCGTTTGTGAATAAAAATTACAACCTTTTACCGGTAGAGATACACATACTATACCCGTATTTTGTAGAATCAAGGTAGGTACTGAAACTGATGATGAGGAACACCGAAATTTTGGCAATGCAATTCTGATTGCTTCCCTGGGGGCAAAAAACATTTTCGCTAATTCGTCAAAATTCTCAAAATGACAATAATTATAGGGCTATTATGCAAGAACCTGCAAGGTTCCAGTCAAGATAATGTGGAGATTCTGTTGTATTTATAAGGTAAATTATAAGGCCATTTTATTTTTCGGAAACATGTTATCCCACAATTGCAGTGCGCGGATGCCACCTGTTGAGGCGTTTTTTTACTGGTTGGATTCATCATAAGAATTTATTAAAAAAAAAAACTACAAGGTAGTCGTAAAGAAATAATTTCATTGAAGAGCTCTTTAAAATAACGGATTGGTATTGATTAAATTTTAAATTGAGGTAATCTGGAGAACCAGCTGTAGGATTTAGATTCAATTTGAATTGTTAAAGAGGCGAAGAACACTTAAATCGATTTATTCATTTATGTCGTTTTCGATTGGCTATTCGGATAGTTAAAGTTTTTACTCCGAATTTTCCATATTCTATAGGAAAAGGAAGTAACTCCGAACAGCCAATTGAAAACGACATAAAGAGATTTTTCCAGCTACAAAAACAATGTCTTTTTTGGCGGATCGTCACATCCTAATATGCATCGCTCAATATCATATCTAAAATGGATTAGAGTTGCATACACTTTCAATTTCAAAATAGTAGGAAAAAACCGACCAAATAAGAACGACACAAAAAAATCATAAATGTCAAACGAAAACAACATTTTTTTTCCCAGTCTAGTTTTAAGTTTAGTTTATTAATTCATTTAGGCTCGTTTGCTGATACGCATCATAAATATTTATGTGCAACTTAAAACGCTTAAGGGCTACTTTTCCCTCTGCGTAAACTGTCACATAAGTTCTTAAGTAGAACTTAAATGCTTAAATTGTGTATCAGAAAACGGGCTTTAATGCCTATACACTGTAAGAATACAATTCTTATAAATTGGTGATAAGCCAGCAAAATAAAGAGCGCAAAATTGATATAATTGTAGTAGATTATTTTGGGAATTTTCCACTCATTTTTTTCTAAAATAATGTATACCTTCAAAATTACATTTTTTCATTCAAAATTTGGTAATTCGTTTGACAGATCAATAATTTTGTAATTGCCACTCTGTTACTTACTTTGCTCTCTACTTCTTCAAATCGTATATACCGTTATTTAGCGGCGGGTAGGAAGGACAATACCTTTGATACTAAGGCAGTGTTCGCAATAGTTTTCAACGTCAATTTTTGTTCAATACAGGGGCCCAATTCCGCAAGAGTGAATGCTTTTCCGTGCAAAAAAATTATTCACCCGCAAAATAAGCGTGAATAAATTTGACTATCTGTGTACACGTCAAAAGAATATGCATCGCACCCTTGCGGAATCAGAAAAATGTATGTGTACGCAACTTTCTGTGTACACAGAGAAAACTCATGCTTGCGGAATTGGGCCCCAGGGCAATAAGAATCTCTGCTTACAACCATGTTCGAGTTGAGCGAGAGTCGTTTTAAAGAGTCATCGTGTAAAAGGGGCCTAACACATATGAGCTTACCCACATTTTATATAAACTATGAATGTTTCTTAACAAATGTATACAATCTGGAGCTCAAGTCCGCAAACGTGAGTTTTTAACCCAAAAAATCTGGTACACATACATATTTGTGATTCCGTAAGGGTGAGATTCAGTTTTTTGACAGATAACGTGAATACAGATATGATATATTTATTCACCCATATTTTGGGTGTGAATAGATTTTATACACCGAAAATTATTCACTCTTGTGAAATTGAATACGTGCCTCAATGGCGATATTCATACTGTGGTGCATTCACAGCAAATCATTGTTAAATTCCAAAAATCCAAATTTAATTTTGATGACGTTTAACATTTCCATACCCAATATACCACAAGTCACAATATTTTTGTGAGTACTCCTTCACTTTAATTTATTTCTACAATTCGTGATTGTAATGGTTTTTCACTTTTTCTTGAATAAACTTTCCCATATATGATCGCTTCAATATAACTCCACACATTTCCCATAAGGTAAGAATGTGTTTTTCTTTTCACTTTCATAGAAAATGTCAAAACATAAATGTCACATAAATTTTCCAAATAATACAAATACACACACCATGCCAATGCACAAAGCCATGCTAGTTGCGACTTCGTGACGCGACAATAGCAATAGCAATTATTATCAAATAAAAATCTCAAAAACTATAATCACAATAATAATCTTGATTTTCAATTAGTTAAACCAAAATGGAAGCAAAATCGTGTAGTTTTGTGCTACCGTTAACCAGCTTTAGGTTTCAATTCCAAACCATAGAGCCACCTCTCTTGGTATGCTTTATGTACAAGCACAATGTACATATTTTATACATCTATCAAGTTATGAGTTTCCCAGAGAAACAATCATTAATCATTCTACGCGCTCTCAACGCTTCGATGTGTCTTCATATTTCATTTATCTTAAACATGTTGTACCATATTTGTGGAGCTATATACCTGCGATTCTGTTCAATCTAACCTCAAAATGAAAGTGTCTTGGCTTTGCGCACGAAAATTTCACTCCAAAAGCCTTTTTAAAACCAAAAACACAACTCAAAACAAAAAAAAAATATAAACAATATTGGTCCAATGTTAGCGTTCAATTAAAATCAATCACTTTACTATTTTCATGTGGTTTTGTTGGCAAGATGCGGATAATTTATTAGCGAGACAGATTTGTAGTCATTCATCGTGATGCACTTTCTTTTGTTCAAATAACGCAAACGGTTCGTCGAATATATTGAAATTAGACACAAGCATCCCTCTTATGATCCATCATCACAAACTGAGAAGAAAACTGGCCAAGACTACCTTAATCAGCTGAAGTGCTGATTGAAGGTAGCGCATCAAATTCGTTGATGCACCGGTTAGGTGTGTCCAATATTTAAATAGGCGGCGTTTTTTTTAATTGTCAGTGTCAAATTTGTTTGCCCATTAGGGCTTGTAGAAATAGCTTCAACAGCGCGTTCATAAATTTGTATATCTTTATGTTTGGACTTTGTTTTCTAGGTCAACATTAAAGCCAAACCGTTTGGTTTGGTTACAGAATATGTTTTTATTCAGGGATAGAGCGCAGTGTCAAAAATATTTTTTTTTTGTTTTCTCACCTGCTTCTAGGCCTAAAATCTTCTTTTAAGCCAGGAAAATAAGTTTTCAGTAACTTTTTGGCAATACAATTTGGTTGTAGATTAAGATTAACTTCTAGTACATTATGCATTTGTGGTACAGTACAAATTCCACACTTTTATCACTAAAATATGTCCTAATTCAAATATTATTTTATGTATATTCTTTGACCGATACATGTTTATATGTCGGCTATCCAATTGTTGACGTAAATCCGAAATCAAACAATGCTCGCATCACGTTTCACCGTGCACGTTTTCTCGCAAAACGTTTTCTAGCAGCACAGTTGGCTATAAGCGTTTTCTTTTTAAGTTCACAGCAGAGTCCGAGTCAAAAAATGTGTTTGTGTTTGTTTTTAACTCAGGGCATTCAGAGTTACAAATGCACGTTTCTTTTTTCGTCCTGAACATGTGAAAATCGCACTCGATGTGCTGGGACATAATGCGACTGAGCATGTGAGTAAATTGCATTGGGAGGAAAATGTGATGAAAAAAATAATCAGATAGAATTAAGTTCCGAAACAAGTTGGTGATTTTCTGTCCGGTCCCAATTCGGCAAGCGTAAATGCTTTTGCTTGTAAAGAATGTATTCACACTCAAAATATGAGTGAATAAATTTACCTATCTGTGTACACGTTATCTGCCAAAAAAAATGAATCACACCCTTGCGGAATCACAAATATGTATGTGTACCCAAGATTTTGTGTACACAGAAAAAACTGTGTGGTGGTAGTTCTATTCTGCTTTTTATAATTTACTATAGCTTTTGAACGCTATCACATGTAGTGGAAATAATTTTACTTTGAACAAAAATATTTCATTGATTGTGACAGCAGCGCAGGGCTTAAATTCTTACAAAACTTAAAACCACTACGGTCCATCCGTTTTTTTTGGGAATTACTTATAGACAAATTCGCAGTAAAATAAGGCTATTGCCCACTCTTATATTTTTGAAAGTTTTAGCGCACAAAAAGTGATATGAATATTTGAACACACACAAACAAATCCAGACGAGGATGCCATAATTAAGATGAACATATATTCATCTTCACTCTATAATCTTCGTTTAAGGCGGCTTTACATGGATCTGCATCTGCAGATTTGAAGAAAAGTAGAGCGGGCCAATAATATAAAACAAACATAACAGTAAGACAGGGTACACACTAATAACTTACTCGAACTCTGCTATAACTTTCTTGACACATCTCACAATCACATGTTCTTAGCGTTCAGGTATGTAGTTTTGAGAAGAAAATTTTCGCTATTTTCGTTGTTTTTAAGCAAACTGGGGTGAAATGGTAAAAAAAAACTTGAAAATTCGTTATCTGAACGGAAAAAATTATGGTGCAGATGAAAATGCTATAATGAAGATGAACATGTTCATCTTCACTATAATCTGCAATCTTCAGGTTCGTACTTCCTATAATCTTCATACATGAAGATGATCTCCATTTTGGTTTTCGCTCTCTATCGCACAAGTATGAATTTTTTATTTTGTTTCCTCCTTTTTTGCAGATGCCAATGCAGATGAAGATGAAGATGCATGTAAAGCCTCCTTTATATTCCTCGAACTTGCCATAATCTGCATCTTTGAAGAGTTAAGCCGGCTTTACATGGATCTGCATCTGCAGATTTGAAGAAAGGTAGAGCGGGCCAATAATATAAAACAAACATAAAAGCAAGACAGGGTACACACTATTAACTTACTCGAACTCTGCTATAACTTTCTTGACATATCTCACAATCACATGTTCTTAGCGTTCAGGTATGTAGTTTTGAGAAGAAAATTTTCGCTATTTTCGTTGTTTTTAAGCAAACTGAGGTTAAATGGTAAAAAAAAACTTTAAAATTCGTTATCTGAACGGAAAAAATTATGGTGCAGATGAAAATGCTATAATGAAGATGAACATGTTCATCTTCACTATAATTTGCAATCTTCAGGTTCGTACTTCCTATAATCTTCATACATGAAGATGATCTCCATTTTGGTTTTCGCTCTCTATCGCACAAGTATGATTTTTTTATTTTGTTTCCTCTTTTTTTGCAGATGTCAATGCAGATGAAGATGAAGATGCATGTAAAGCCTCCTTTAAGGAGGCTTTACATGGATCTGCATCTGCAGACTTGAAGAAAAGTAGAGCGAGACCCTAATTTAGAACAAAGTCCCCTTTTCCACAGGGAAATCAGTTCCTGGAGATTTTTTTGACGTTTTCCTTTAATACCTTTCACACGAAGAAACTAGCACCAAGAAACTGGCACCAAGAAACTGAGGATGAAACTGGGAAGATTTTGTCGGGCTAATTGGAATGCAAAGCAAAACGTCAAAAAAATCTCTTCAAATTGTTGACCGGGGAGATTTTTTTCAATCCCCTTACTTCTTGCCCTTCTCGCCAACAAACTCCCAGTTGCCGGCAACTCAGTTTCCTTGTGTGAAAGGGAACAAACATAAAAGTAAGACAGGGTACACACTAATAACTTACTCGAACTCTGCTATAACTTTCTTGACACATCTCACCATCACATGTTCTTAGCATTCAGGTATGTAGTTTTTAGAAGATAATTTTCACTATGTTCGTTGTTTTTAAGCAAACTGAGGTGAAATGATAAAAAAACTTGAAAATTCGTTATCTGAACGGAACAACGGAACATGGTGCAGATGAAAATGCTATAATGAAGATGAACATGTTCATCTTCACTATAATCTGCAATCTTCAGATTCATACTTTCTATAATCTTCATATATGAAGATGATCTCCATTTTGGTCTTCGCTCTCTATCGCACAAGTATGATTTTTTTAATTTTGTTTCCTCTTTTTTGCAGATGTCAATGCAGGTGAAGATGAAGATACATGTAAAGCCTCCTTTACTGCATTCGGGCTCTATCTATTAGACAAATATAAATTTTATATGATACATCCCTCTTTTTTAATTAACCAATTATTAAAGATAAATGTGTAAATCCTCAATTAAACTCTCATCAATTTAGTTAATTTAATGTAGTTTTCCATTAGTATACAAATTTAATTCTTATTTGATACAAATCTGCCAAAACACGGATTTCTACAATTTAATCCTTCAATTAGGCAACAAATATTAATTTTTTTTGTTGATTCTGAATCAAATTCGCAGATACCTATTTTTCGGCGAATCTGCCTCTCTTTTTGCTAACACCACTAAGCCCTAGTGCAATTGGAAGTATTCGGTTTGACAACCATCAGTTTCACAGAAACGATTTTACGCCAATACCATAACAAAAGAAAAATTTATTCAAATAGCGACCCATTCGCCACGAAAAATATCAAATTCCACATCAAATTCTGAATTTACCAATGGAAACCCCCATAAGAAATTTAAATGAAATTAAAAGCAAACAAAACCGACCGATGTTGTATAGTTTTACAATTACGAAATATAATATTTTTCTCTTTCGCATACATTGCAAATAAAATAATTAAATTTAAAAAA
Source organism: Philhelius pedissequus (assembly GCA_910595825.1). Taxonomy (NCBI): domain Eukaryota; kingdom Metazoa; phylum Arthropoda; class Insecta; order Diptera; family Syrphidae; genus Philhelius; species Philhelius pedissequus. The sequence goes on along the minus strand of OU343161.1, from coordinate 240,930,035 downwards.
AAAATGAGCATTTAACATAATTAGAAATATTTTATAATATATTTTGTAAACATGATATTCTGGTATAACGTCCCTGTCTCTAGTTAAAAACACCATTGTGAATGAAACCTAAATTTCTGACAAATGCCAAAGCAGATGGTAAAAAAGAAACGTCACTTTTTCGTCTGTTGGGCTGTTCTGTTTGGATTTTGGAATTTTTATTTTTCAACCTCACACAAGTCGACGGCGATTTTTATTTGTTTGTGCTCTGCTCTAGCTCTCCCTGTTGTTTATTATAACAAGGCGAATCAATCACAAAAGATTTTTTTTCTCAACCCAATCCCAATACACAATATTCAAAAAGAATTATTCTTATAAATTTTCCCATTTCGATAGTTAAGTGATATCATACAAAGAAAAAACAAACGACTTCATTAAAAAAAACTTTAAAGCTGCTAATTAATTCCAATTAGTTGACAAGAAAAAATAAAATTTCGACGAGCTCACCGTCTAATAAATAAAAAGAACTAAAAAAAAAAAATCTTCGAGGACAAGCAGACTGTTTGAATTTTATGAAAACAACAGCAGCAGTGATAGCATTTCCAGTGGCAATATGACGAATATGCGACCACCCAATAAAACCATCCTCCTGAAGGTTGTGATTCTGGGCGATGGCGGTGTAGGCAAAAGTTGTCTGATGAACCGATTCGTCTCGAATCGCTATGAGGAAAACAATTTTCACACAATTGGCGTCGAGTTCATGAACAAAGACATCGAAGTCGATGGCGAGAAGTACACTTTGCAGGTTAGTCAAACAATGATGTGTTGCTAGCTGACCTTTTTTTTTTTTTGCTGCTATTGAGGGCAATTAGTCTGGAAATGGCGGGGGTGGTTTCTTAATTGCTGATGTTATTGTTGTTATTCTAGATATGGGACACAGCTGGACAAGAGCGCTTTAGGGCATTGCGAACACCTTTCTATCGAGGATCAGATGTTTGTTTGTTGTGCTACGCTGTCAATGACCGTGATAGCTTCAAGGGGCTAAAGTTATGGCGAGATGAATTCCTGCGTTATGCCGATGTAAATGCAGACAAATTTCCATTTATTGTTGTGGGAAATAAGGTAATTTTTTTGTTTGTAATCGACTACGTATGCAAGAAATTGTAGGTACTGCCGCAAATGACCTCACCAGCTTTTTACGCAGCAACGATCGATAGTTTAGATTAGAGGTAAAATTTGTGATTGTGTTGTGTTGTTGGCTCATATGTGGCCTGTCGGTCGGTGATAGGAGATAGATAGTTCAAATGAAAATTGATAACTTTTGAACTTGAATATTTAACAATCAATGAACAAGGTGCATTCGTCCTTGTCATAACGTGAGATTTATAATTTCTTTTATTTTTCGAGATCTTGTAATCATGATTTCATAGTTTCGTTGATAACTCCATTCGATTAACTTACCCACCAAAATCATTGAAGCATGTCTACGGTTGGCTGCCATATTAACCTTTTTGTTGTAAATATCAATATTCAAGGTTTCTTCAAACCGTGAAAGTTACCACAATAGATTATTTTGCGATATGATAGATAAAGCAATTGTTTCAAAAGATTATATTGGTAGTACCTATGTACATTCTAGTTTTTCTGGAATATCTGCCCTTGTGGATTAGAAGTAAAAATATTTCTAATCCATTTTTTATCTGCATCTGAAAATATCTTTAATATTCTTTGAATTTGAATATCATCTTGGTTAAGTATACTAGATCATCAAGAATGAACAATTCAGATTTCAGAGAATATTTTTTCGATGAAGAGAACGTAGTTACGAGTTTTCCAGTGAAGAAAAATTCATTAAGCATCCAGCTCATCTTTCGAAAATGCGTGCTTTCGATTTCGACGAGTCTCTTCTGCGATGGATTAGAAACTACTTTTCGGACCGTTCAATTCCAGTAGTATCGGACCGCTTTAAGTCTGAAACCCTCAAATAAATGTAGGTGTTCCCCAATGATGTGTCTTGTCTGCGATTCTGTTCTTAATCTTCATTAATGATCTACTCTGTAATTTCTAATCAACTGATTTTGTTTGCAGACTCTCAGCTTTTTATATTTTTTGCCTGATTCACACCCTAATGTCCTTCGGATGTGGAACTAGAACGACAAAGTGTGATAAGCTCATTAAATTCTAATCTTGATAGCAATATAATGGGTTATCCATTTTGCGATTTCAAAAGTAAACGTAAATAAAACACATAAAATATTTTTTTTTATGATATTTCTTTTTTAATATAAAGTTTGAACATTGACATTGTGTGTGAAACACTACCACCACGCGAATTGTTGCAAGCATCGATTCTTTTGAGGTAATTTTCGACCACTTTTTGACACATATTGAGCGTAATCTCAGCCATAACTTGACGAATGTTGGTGTTCAAGTGCCCAAAAGTTAAAGGTTTATCTGCATAAACACGGTCTTTCGCGTAACCCCACAGAATAAAGTCCAGAGGTGTCAAATCGCATGATCTTGGTGGCCAGTTGATATCGCCACGACGAGATATTACGCGGCCAGGAAATGTCTCTTGCAATAAAGCCATATTCGCTCGAGTTGTGTGGCATGTGGCACCGTCTTGTTGAAACCACATATTCTCCAAGTCGTATTGTTCAATAGCAGGCAAAAAAAAGTCGGTTATCATAATTGACGGTGACAGTCGTTTTCGAAGAAGTAAGGTCCAATCACACCTCCGGACCAAAGAGCGCCCCAAACAGTGACTTTTTGTGGATGTAATGGCCTCTCTTCAATTACTTGAGGATTCTCAGAACCTCAAATACGACAATTTTGTTTATTAACATACCCACCGAGTGAGAAATGTGCCTCGTCGCTGAAGAAAATTTTGTTCGAAAAATCGCCGTCAACCGCCTGTTGTTCAAGCACCCATTCGAAGTATCTACGACGTTGTGAATGGTCAGCTGGTTTCAGTTGTTGTGTGAGCTGGACTTTATATGGATGTAGGTGAAGATCCAAATGCAAAATACGCCATAATGTGCCGTAAGACAGTCCTAATTCATGAGAACGACGAGGAATCGACACATTCGGGTCTTCGATTGATATTTTTAGTGGTACGAAGAAAACGATGATGCACAGGCCTTACAATATCTATAATCAACCCAGTCTCTTCAAATTTCTTCACAATTTTGCCAATTGCTTGCGTAGTTGGACAATTATATAAACCATAATCTCCTCTGTAAGCACGATATGTGGCTGTGGCAGAATTTTGTAGTAGGTTTTAACAATTTGTATGGTTTAACAACTTAGTTTGACAGATGTTGAATTCCAGCCCTATACTTTTGAAAACGCAAAATGGATTAGCCTTTACAATGTGGGATACGAAATCGCGTAGAATTTAATGCTTCCAAACCCCAATGCCTAGCCGTCAAAATCAAATCCTTTTGCTTCGTTAAGGACTATAGAAGACTTTCAGAACTTCAATTTACCAGGTAGAGTTGACGGGAAAGTTCCACTACTCAGAACTAACAATATAAGGCTCCGAAAAAAAATTGTCTTAAGCCATAGAAGTTGGAGCGGCCATGAAGCAACAAAAAATGGTGTAATATCCTCTTGAGTCTTAGTGGTGTAATATCCTCTTGAATATCCTCTTGCCTACTACCCTCGCTATACCCAGAAAACGATTAGACACGGAGAAGGAAATATTATAGTATGAGGCTGTTTCTTCGTGTACGGTATGCGATATTTTGGAAGATGAAATGCTTCAATTTTCCAAAGGAAAACTGCCTCCCTGCTGTTTGAACTTTCAGCAGTATAACGATCCGAAACATACGGCGGGTCTTGTAAAAGTTTGATTTAGAGACGAAAGAAGTCTCAATTGTTTCTTGGCCAAGTCAATCCCTACATCTAAACCAAATTGAGAATTTGTGGAAAGACCTTAAGCGAAAACTAGTACAGTATTACACGGATATGAGAAACTCTGTCATTTCTTTGGAAAGTGGGAACTTATAATGAAGGTCTTAACACAAAGATGCATATTCAAAATATTTTGGCATAGGTTTGTCTGACAAAGTAAATTTTTTATAAGCGTACTTTTTTTTCTAAGAATTGATTTTGGTGTGTAAGAAAGGCTTTCTTATAAACGATTAAGTTCTAATGTAATATAAAGTAAAAGGCACGGTGTTTCTCATTGCATTTCTTATAAGCGAGTTTTTCTTATATGAGTGTTTCTTTTATCCGTAAAATACTGTAGACCAATATTTTCCAAATGTAACTGATTGTGGGATGTTATTTAGAGGCAAGAAACATGCAGAAAGCGTGTAGAGTCCATACGCATTTGTCTAACCCGAATGTTTTATTGTTATAATAACTTAATTTAAATATAGGAAATAGAGAATATAAAGCTAACTTAACGCCCTACGCTTAATCAGAAGGAGCCAGAGGGGAAAATCGGGGTTTCCTGCCCTAGGCCAGTCCAAGGGAAAGTTGGGTAGCTCACAACTTACTCAGGATCAGTAAGAGGGAAAAGTCGGTAAGGAATCTAATTTGGTAACCAGTACTAACTTTACTGCGGCGGTCGTTTAGGAATAGATAACGTAACGCTTCGTTACAACTTTTAATATTTTTTTAAGTTTTGATGGTCTTATAAAAAACTAATGTTAAAATAATGTGTATGAAAACAAAAAAATATTTTGTATGCACCAATTTTGTTGGCCAGCTTTGTATATATAAGAAATTATAGTTCAGGGGACAGCCTTTTCCTAAACTTACACTCACTGACATCCCTATTCATCTCTACTTCCCTTGTAGGCATTATGAATCCATTCGATCATCACACATCAAAGCTGATCTTAAAAAACAATTCAGTGACGCAGCTTATATATTCTTTTCCCAAGTCTTTCATTTGGGTTTAAGTATATTGTCATTTTAATAGTTCTTAAATTAATTAACGTCAAAAATTAATTAACGTCAAAAAATACCCAAATCAATGGAGTTATCCAGTTTCATGGACGATATAACGCCGCCATGAAATAATTGATGGTCATATTATGCTAAGGTGTCTTATTTCTTTCGTTTGACATTCATATGGGAGCGATTGAAAGATTCTATAATTTTAAATATGTTTAATTCCTTTTTTTAGAACGATATGGAAGAACAGAGCCGACAAGTTACTCCAGAAGAAGTCAAAGAATGGTGCGATGAATATCATATTGCCAGCATTATTGAAACATCATCAAAAACAGCTACAAATGTAACTGAAGCCTTCATTCTGGCTGTTCGACATTGGCAAAAATTAGAAAAAGCCACCGAGCGTGAAATGCGCCAGAATGGCGATACAATTGATTTAACCAGAGCCATTCGACTACCAACAAGTCGATTTTGTTGTAGTTCTGCGGTGTTGGGTGATGCTGAACATAATCCATCATCAAATACAAATTCACCTAGGAGAAGACAAAGAAATTAATAATTAATATTTATTATTATATTAAACAGACAAAAGTAAAAACAAAAAAAAAAAACAATTGAAAGAATATTTTATATAAAAATGAATGAAAATTAATTCAGAAAAAACATCTTTATTATAAATATACAACGAAATAATGAAGATTGGATTAAAGGATTGTGGATGAAATCAGTTATTTAATGTTAACTGAAATTTAGTCGTAGATATAATGATGTGACAATTTTTTTTAAAAACCTAAACAAACAAGAATGTTGGAATTTAGAAACAAACAAAACAAATATTTGTATTTTTTTATAAACTATTTTAACCTATTTCTAACACCATCACCTCTACTATTATAATATTATACCACTACTATCACCATCACCACCGTAAAACGATACTCTCATAATCAACACTAAAGTGCTTAGCAAAAAATACATTTTTTGAACTTAAATTATTTTTTTTTTACCGAATGACCGCCGTAGATTTTGGGTCCGATTTGGTTTATTGTACTCAATTCAACACGTCGCCGCGCTAGCCGATAATCATTCCTATGACGAATTCCATCGTAATCGGAAACTTGTTACGAATCCCGAAAAAATCTATCACAGAATCCATCGTGGTGGAAATGCTCATACAAATTGCCATTACGAACGGATTCTGCGTTAGCTTTTTACGGGATTCGTAAAACTATCCGATTACGATGGAACTCGTGATAGGGCTGAATATTTGATGATAGGAAGCGTATCGTTTAAAAAAAAACTATATCGATGCAATAAATGCTGCATGAATAGCAGGAATGATATAATTCTGTAAGTCTTGTAAATTTAGCATTAGTCTTTTATGGCATGCAACTTATGAATTTAGAAGGCGATGTAGACGTAATTATGTCGAGATCTTATCACGAACAACCAAATGCAATTCTAGTACAAGTTCCTCAACGCAAGATTTGCAAAGCAAATGCACGAATTCGGGTAAAAATTAAAAAGCAAATAAACTGCGCCACATAACTTTAAGACTTGCCCAAATGATGGACTACATTAAGGGACATTCATTCTGCATTGCAGGGATTTTTATGCTTCCGTTAAGGGACAGTTTGCTTATCATGTTTTGCGCAAGATTTGCGTTTAGGAATTTTCCCTGATGTATTTCTTTTTACGACGTGGAAGGAGCTATTGCCTACATATTTTATATATAAAATATTTATCGACCTCCCGATGGAAGCATCTAAAAACAACTAGAAAATGCTATGTATATATTTAGAGCCGAACAATACAGATTGTATTTAAAAACCCTAAGGTCTTATAGGCATATAGTTAAAATTAAAACAAAAAATTATAGGCACAAAGCTCTATCACGGATTCTACCGTAGTTGGAAACCTACAAATTCAAAGTAGCCACTATAAATGTATAATCCTTAATGTCAATTTCACCACATTACTCAAAATAATTTAAAAAAAACTGTGCGTAAGAAAATCAATCTGAGTTTTTATTTCACACTATCAGAATTGGCCGAAGAGAGCTTATAGCAAGCTCTGTCTTCCGACCAATGGTTTGCCAACACAGAAAACTGTATTATACCGCCGGCTCCTCATTTAGTGCAGTGTTAGTTGTTAGTAGGCAAACTCTATTACAAATAACACTTACACAAGTACAAAATGAAAATATTAACAAATAATATTACGTCCAAAACAAAACAAGAACATAATATGAAACAAAAACATTTAGGAGCGTGGAGCACTGGTTTTGAGTATATTTTTTAATTTAATTTTACTGATATTGAAATCAAGAATGTTTGAATTCCAATTTAAAAGTCTACCCATATGTGTCAAGGGCTCATGCATCCCATAGTTGGTCCTATGTGTTGGGACCTTAATCAAGTCGAGGCCACGGAGATTATAACATCCTCCCCGATAATTAAAAGAAACTGAACATAGTAGGTCTGGTGCATCTGTGACGCCAGTTATTATTTGGTGGAAGAATACGAAATCATTGTTAGTTCTTCTCTTTGAAGAATAGATAAACGTTGGTCATAAGGGAGGGCATTAAAAGGATCACTCCACTGAAGCCCTTTCAATGCGACACGAGTAAAGTTTCTTTGAACATATTCTAATTTCTCAATATGAATATCGTAAAAAGGAGTCCAAACCTGCGATGCGTATTCAAGATGGGGACGAACCAAGCAGTTGTATAAAGCACGAGAAACATTGGGATCAACAAATTCTTTGGACCAACGATTCATAAAACCTAACATTGAATTGGCTTTGTTAACTATGATATTAATATGGGCAGAAAAGTCTAAATTGGGCGTGAAGAGAATTCCAAGGTCCCTTACAGTTATAACACGAGTTAAAATGTGCCGTGAGATAACATAGTCATGTGAAGAAGGAGAACGTTTTTTTGAAAATGTCATTGTTTCACATTTTGTCGGGTAAAGATTCAAACTGTTCTTTTCACACCACAAGGCAAAGTGGTTAATATCCTCTTGCAATAGAGTTCGATCCTTTGGAGATGATATATTTTTATAAATCTTAATATCGTCTGCAAAGATAAGAATTTCGCTATTGCGTACACAAAGAGGAGCATCATTGATAGCCAATGTAAAGAGTAATGGTCCAACATCTGATTTGGCAATAAAGGGTCTTGAGTAAGAATTTCTGAATTTGACTTGATATAACCTATCTTCAAGATACAAGGATATCCACTTGATGAAAGATGGAGGAAACCCGTATGAAGTTTAAACTTGATAATCTCGTAAGATAATTGATCAAAAGCTTTCGAAAAGTCTGTGTATACACAATCAACTTAACCACTTTCTAGTGGGTTTAAACATTTAGTTAGGAGTTACAAATTGTAACTTGTAAAAAGGGACTCTTCGGTTTTGCCGCTTTTATTTTTTTGGTTCAGATAATCGACTAAACTAAAGTTCCAAGTATTATGGTGGGCACTATTGATAAATTCCAATATTTCACAGCCTTATTGTTTTTGTTCCCATGTCTATGAACTGTGGTCAAAATGAAATGTCCATATTTGGCCAAATTGAGTATGTAGTTGTTGTCTTAAAACTTTAACCCCAAGATGACGGAATTACAAATTATAGTTCCAACAATAACATTAAAGACTTAAATAATTGAACGCCTATAATGTGTTATTTTGATCAGGCAAAGTGGTCAGTTTTCGAATTAATATAACGAATACTAATATGCTCATAACAGTAGATCTCCCTTACTACGAATATATCGTTTTCTAATGATTTTCTTTTATATTTTTTTTACAAATCTAATAAATTTTTAATTTGCTTATCAACATTACTTAAATACTCCAAACTGTGTTTGGAACCAAAAATTGGACTTTTTGTATTAAGGTTATAAAGACCTTTCAATCGCAGTTTCGTGTTTTCTTCAGTATGATCGGCCGGCGAGCAAAATCTCGACTGGAAAGCAAGAGGCAATGTCTATTACAAAATTCAAACTGAAAAAATTACTTGTTGTTTGCATCAATTGTAGATTGTGGCTTTTCACTAATCCATTAGGTTCGTTCGTTAAACTTTACCCAGGTTTTTTTTCAAACCCAAGAGTTGTCAAAAAAATCAGGGTTTTTCGTTTCTCACAAAAAACCGAAGGCCATTAATTTTATGTTGCAGAAAAGCAAGTTATGTCATTTAATAATTAAAACTTGAAATATGTTAAATTTAGTATCTTAGTACATTTTTCTTTGGCCCTATGTACTATCCACATCCTTAAAGGTTTCCATTTTGAATATTTGTATCTGAAAATAAAATTCTTTTATTTCCATTTTAAAAATAACAAATCAAATCTATTATGTGACTTTGACGTTTATTCATTTACCTCAACCTACATCAGCTAAAAACTTAGATCTACTTCAGGGCGAGTTGAGGGCGACCCTAGTTTTCAAAAAACACAGAATTTGTTTATCAAGGAACTTCAGGTTTTTCAAAAAACGCTTTAGGGCGACTTCAGGGCTCAACGACCAAACCTATTATACTATGGTTTTGTAGGTAAAGCCAACTCATCTCTCTTCACCATTATGAAAAAGCGACTAGGAGTATGTCTTCTGATTCACATAAAAACGTCTTATATGCGGCAGATAATTTTTATTTTGTTTTCAACTCCTTAACCAACAATAACTAAAATATTTCACATCAAAACTCATTTAATTTTTTTTTAAATATTAATCCCAAAAATCCAAAGAATTTTTGTTTGCATTTTGTGCCTTCTTTTGTTTAAAACAAAAAAAAATATAATTTATAGAAATTAAATTAAAAACAAAAAAAAAAACTGAATTATATTGCTTAGCAGTTAAAAAAAAACAAGCACTCAAAAATTATTGAAACAAACAAAATAAAGCACAATGAAATTTAAGGAAGTATAAATGTTATATTAAACAAAATTACTGCTTTTTATTGTAAAAAAAAGCAGGAATATTTTAAATTTAAGATTTTAGGCATTTAAAATTTGTTTATTTTGTGTTTGCTAATTAAATTGATAAGAAAAAGATGATATGAAGAGCAAATAAAAAAGAATGTTCGAAATTTCATTAAACTTGTTAAGGGGTAATTATCAGCTTAGGTTATTTTAGACAGGTTGATGATACAGCAAGCCGCATCATCTCACTCTGATATCAGTGGATTTATTGCGCTGCCCAAGTTATAGGGAACAGAGTAGGTGGAATTTAGGTTTGACGATGTCTTCCTGGGCACCTTAATTGTCAAATAAGGTAAATTATTTTTTTTTTCAAATGTTAAAAACTTCGACTTTCTGAGGAAAGTTATAGACAACTTAGACTAGTTCTTGAAACTTAAATGAGCAGATCATGTCTTTCGATCTTGCAAAGCAAAATTTGTTCAGTGTTTATTCGATTGCAATAAAACTTATAGGGCAGCTTCGCAATAAGATACTGTTGCATGTTGTCTCAGATTTTTTTAAAATTATGTAATTGATTTTTTTATTGTGCCATTTAAGTACAACTTACATTCATTTATATAAAAAAAATTAAAAGAAATCTCTGTGGGACTTAGTGAGTGCAAGGTGATATTTACCTCTTAAGAACAATTCTCTAGTGATAGATAATAGAAGAAATTACCCTCCGTGGCAGTTCGACTGGTCATCAGAGCCCATCTTCTGAGAAGCCTTCAAGATGGCCAATCGAAAACGTCAGCAGTGACCAGTTTACAATTTTCAAATATCATAGTTTTTCATTTTTCTCTCGGATTTCTTAATAAATTAAAGAAACTACAAAAAAATGTATGTTTTGAAATTAAAATATGTAGGATAAAATCAAAATTTAAAAAATTTTGTAAAGATCTTAATGTAAAATTTAAGAAGTTAATTAATAACATAACATATTGGTGCTGTTGAATTAATTTTGTTTTTGTCTGCATTGACCAATTTAGAATTGATTGACTTAGCTAAGCATTTCTGATTTAATTTTCTTTGCTGAGGATTATATAATAAATTACAAAAAATAAAATTGTAATTTTTTGTATTTTTAATGCATAATATCAAGTGCTAAATTTATATAACTAAGTGTATGTATTTTATATTTTATTTGCATAAATATTATACTTTGTATGTATATGTGACTAAAAACTATCTAAAAATGTATTTTATGTTTATTAATTTTTTAATAAAAACTAAATTTAAATAAATCGTGGTTTGTGTAAGTAAAAGAAAACATCAATGAACATAAAACAGTAGATATCTTGCTGTTAGGCTTGTGGCCTTTGCGATTGGTAGTCCGGAAAGCTTCCGAAGCCTTCTGAAAATGTTCGATTGGTATCATATGACAGTTCTTCTCCTGGATAGAAGAGAAATTTCCATCTGGATTTAAAGTCAGAATCAAAACCGGAAGCACGTACACACTCACACCCACTAAATGTCAAATTCAAATTAATTTATTCACGTCATTCAGCCTTATTTTGAAATTCGAACGAATAGCTTATGTGTTAGAATATATCTATTCATTCGAATTAACTTAGTATATTTTGACATTCGAACGATATTCATTTCTAAACGATTGCGCAAAATGAACTTGAATGAATCTTATTTTGAAAGTCAGATGTTTGAAATTTACTGACATTTCTATTGGATTTATGGGGTTATCTTTTGTTAAATTTATATTTTGATCTATAAATTGTTTTTTTTTTCGTAACGAATCGAATACGTTGTCAGATTGATTTTTATTTGCTATAGTATTTGTGTATATTTGTGTCTGTGAACCAGCTAGCAATATCAGCTGTTCTGTCAGACTTGGGTACATTCAGATGTCGGCACGATAGCCTATCTAGATATGTTATAGCGAGTTTCATTTAAATTTCAAAGAACTCCTTCCAAAATGGAGATTTGATCTTTTAAATGAAACTCTGTGTCCAAATTTAATTGTAGTATTGGCCGCGTTCGGTGGCATACCTAAAGCAATCCGGATTGCTTTGTGTTGTTGTAACGCCTAAGGAAAAACCAGCTGATGAACTAAACATATGTAGTCAAACACAAATCTCAAGCTACCCAAAAATTATTATTGGGGACGTTCACTCAATTATTCTCAGCAATCTGGAATAACTTTCTGTTGTGTTGTTGTAATGCGTGAAAAACCACATCTGATGAACAAACAGCTGCTCTCATGATAGCTATCTTCAGTTATCCCAAAAAAAATTGGAATAACTAGCTATCCGAGATCAAATGTATAGAACCAGCTGAATGCAAAATTCATTGGTATGCGTGTTGCTTTGATTTTTTGAAAGCTTTCAGCTAACCTATCTGATTCGTCCACAGATATACTCCGATAGCTTGGTATCCGAGAATAAATGACTGAACGCCCGCATTAATTTGAGGAACTGCTGATTCAAAACTTCAGATTTGTATACAATACAACTGACTTAAGAGAGAAAGCTACCTGTATCGTTCGAAATCGCACCCGCTACTAAGGTATCTTGGCTAGACTATCGGCATTGCACCGAACGCGGCCAATGCTGAATGACTGACACACACATTTCTGAAAAAAAAAACATCTTCATCATCAGATGATGAGGAAGATGAAGACAAAGCAATAAAAAATTCCACTAAATTTATAAAATTTAAATTATTAACTTCTTCGTCTATTATTTGTTTATTTTTTAGTTTAAATTTTTAGCAGGGATTGGCACAATTTCACAATAAATTAATAACAAAATAGTTTCCATTCGATGTTTGACAGAAAAAACGTTTTACATGTATGCGTGCATTCAGATCAAATCTGCCTACCCACCAAAGATGAGATCTTTCGTGTTGAGATCTGATCTAGATTTGCTCTTTTTGTTGAAATGAAACTCTCAAAATTCAAAAAGATGAAATGTTTTGTCAGAAAGATCAGATCTTTTCTTAAATGAAACTCGCTATTAGTATCCACTGAAGTTCCTGAACAACCAACATCGAATAGGTTAAATTTGTATGAGTTGGTGCGTTTAGCAATATATACTCACATGCTCAGATCTACAAAATTGATTTATGTGGTTATCGTTTGGTAACACAAATCAATTTATTTTTTATTTAGATCTGTCAAAAAGCTGATTTTGATCATTTTTGCCTTCAATTGGCCAAATAAAATGATTTATTTTTTGACATTTTGTCTGAAATTTTGTAGTTTCAATTTCAATCTTTAGTGAATTTAAATTATGGATATCTGTTCCGAAGGCAAATTTACCCTTCAATAACTGTAATTTAGCATTTTCATCAGGAATAACTTCAAAATCTTCTACATTTTTGTCAGCCATGTTTACAAAATAAAATAATCACAAATGTGCGTTTGACATTTCATGTCTTACACATACACTCAAATGCGTTTTCAGAATCTAGAATCTAGTGTTTACTTGTTCGATTGGAATCCCGGATCGGACAGTTCTTCCGGATGACCAATCGAAAAGGACATTCATTTGTTGTCTAAAAAGTTTTTAACTACCTCGATGAGCTATTTACCACCGTAATTATCTGGAGAAGTATTTAGTTGTATTTTTCAGGTTGGTCTGTTTTGTTTCGCATCATCTTTTACTGTTTTTTTTTTCTCGAACTCGAGATTTTGATCAAAATTGGCATTCTCTATTATGAACACGAACAAAAGCAAGTGCCGTAATTCTGTCTTTCTAGCTGCCTATCTAAACGCTAAAGCGTTCTTTTTAAATATCGTTTTATCCGAAAATAACTGACCTGCGATACAATTTTTTGTACCAAATATGGTAAACCTTAATTATCTCGAAAACGGCTCTAACGATTTTAATTTACAAAAATTCAGTGCTCTGTTATATGTGTAGTCTACACTTTGGTTCAAACAAATAAAATATTCAGCCCTATCACAGATTCTATATAACGAGGCTATAAGGCGAAGGCAAAAGCTTAAAATCCAAACAAGTCAACTTAGAGATGTATGCATACAATCCATTAGATATGCATGAAAACTTGTACGTATAGATATGAATCAAGAAATTAAATTTCTGACTGAATAAACAAGCGTTCAAGTACGTTTTAGAGGAGCTGCGACAGGATTTTCTTCATCAATAAACTTGGTTTGCCAGCTGGCTGCTGCACTGAGATTTTTGGGAGAAGGTAGCTACCGGCTTGGTGCTGGTAAGGGTTCCAATGTTTGCAATGGAATATTCCAGTTTAATTCGGATTCAGTAATACCAAATTTTACGAATTTCGAAATTCCAGATTTTCCACTACGAATGGATTCTATGATAGATTGTTTGGGTTTCGACTACGATAGATTTGGATGTGATAGGGCCGATTATTAACAGTACCTGTCATAAACCGTTTTTTTTTTTTTTCTATTTTCGATTTTATCATAACCTTCAAATTCTAAATAATACTGCATACCAAAATTTTCGAGTGGACGATTTTTTAAATGCTGGGTTCAAATTGATATCGAAAATAAAAATTTCCCTGGAAATTTGTATCCAAATCAAGTCTGCGGAACGTGAATGCTCAATAGTTTCCCTCGGAATTTATTGATATCGGAAATAAGCTTTCCCAGGGAATTTAGTTGTCATTGCATACCATAGTTAATTCCGTGGAAGATTCACGATCGCAGGAAAAATTTCAAGGGAATAAATATTCAGCCCTATCAAAAATTCCATCGTAATAATTCCCCGCACGGACAGTTACGCCCCGATCTACGACAAACAGCTTTCACAAAATCCGAGTGGAATATTCTTATTTTCGAAATCAGCGGTGTATGTCAAAATCAAAGGGTAAATAGCAATACCGTGCTATTTTTAATTTTAATTAAGCTTACACACAAGATTATGTGAAAATTTAAACCAATCTTGTAGTCCAAGGTTGCCTTCTATAATTTCCCAGAAATTTTCAATTTCTTATTTTGCCAGTTTCTTACAGCCATGGGAGGCCAGGTCGCCTATCTCGATCATTAGAGACTTTCATATTAAAATTTAAAATCAAATATTATTCATAAAACCATAGAATTTGTAAAAATACTTACATTTTTTCTTTAAAATAACTGTTAACGACGCATTACTTTCAGTGTCCGACACAAGTGGTTTGTCGTAGAAAGTCTGTTTCATTTCATTCCATTCGAATTCAGTGATACCAATTTCTACGAACTTCGAAAATCGTAAGCGAATTTTTCACTCCGAATCCACTACAATGGAATTTGTGATAGGTTTATCGGGAAACGTAGCATATTTTCGATTACAATGGAATTTGTGATAGGGCTGATTATGAAGGAAAAAAATTCCATTGTTAAATACCTATTTAAAATTATCATTCCAACAGTTTTTTTTTAGAAAAAAATGTAAGTAATTTTGTATATAAACATTAGGTAAAAAAACGACTAAAAATATTTATCTGTTTTTACTAAGAATCTTGTCACATAGTATAATGATCGATCAAAAAAGCAATTACATACGATTCAGTCTTGCATTTTATTTTATTTTGTACTGCCTTGGTACATGTTTCACAATCACCCCTATCACAGAGTCCCTCCTAGCAGATTTCCGAATGTTTAGTTACGCTACGAATACGAATAAATTCACATCATAAGCCCCGAACGAAATCAAAACATCATTGCATCACTGCAACCCATTTTTCGGAGTTTCAAATTCATCTGATTTAGTTCAATACATTGGAAGAAAAATGGATTTCGATTTTTGTTCTTAATCTTTTGACAATTTAATTGTTTTGTTAATCAAAAATGGATTTAATAGGAATTTTGGAATATCCTTGGACGATTTCAGGATTTTCTTGGACCATTTAAAAAAGCCTTTTATGTTGAATGCGATTTGTAATTGCTTTGGTTGCCCTTTGACTTACATTTCTCTTTTAGTTCAATATTTTTGTGCGATGTGCCTATTTGCCTGCAAGTAATTTTATATTTTTGCTTCCACTTCCACAAGCTACTATGAAAATAACTGTTCGTGGAAAAAACAGTCAAGCTTCCTCATAATTCTAGGCTAGTGATGTCAATTTTCCCGAACTCCGAATTTCGTAGGGAATATTTTTAGTACGACGGGGCCTATAATACATTTGTTCGGGATTCGTAGTACGAATATATTACGACGGGGCCTGTGAGAAGGCTGATTGTTTGAATAATTAAGTTCCTAATTACTTATCTGAAACATAAATTAAATATTGGAGCATTTAAAACCTATTTACGTGAATCGAAAAAAAAAACAATTATGACCTGTGCCAACAATACATACAATTTATCAGAATTAATTGAATTGTTTTTGATAAAATGACATAATGTTGCTCTTTACAGTATAGGTACATTTTATTAATAAAAAAAAATAATAAAAATCTATTCATGAATAAAATAAAATAAACGCTTGCATATTTTGTTTAAATACTTTAATATTTTGTCTACAGAAAAAGATTGCACATTTAAAATAAATTATATATAAGACGCTATACACAATGCTTAACTTAATAGTTTTATTTTATAGTTATTTTAATTTATACTAAATATTGTCTTATTCGGGATACAAAAACTCCTGAACGATATTTTGAAATGCGATTTTAATTTTACCACGATCACGACCATTTAACTTTCTTATATCAGGCAATAGACTCATAAGAAACATTGCATCTGAATCTGTTTTACAGTCACACAACTCTGTCCTTCGAATTGGAGGAGCCGAAGCAGAAGCAGGACTTACTTGTTCAACCCAATTGGTATTGGGACTGTTTGCATTTAAAGAACTAACAGTATTCACTTCCACCGGATGTAATGCCGCCAAAGTCAATGGCCTTACCAACGAAATGTTATTTGATGCCGTTGTAACAGGATTGAGATCAGTCCGAGGACGTTTTATTAGACTTCTATTTACACAGCAATCGTTCTGTGGATTTACTTTATTTAATTCAGTTTGATTCGAATTGGAATATGTTTCATCGGATATTTCAATTATTATATCTTTGAATTCATCATGTTCTCGAATTTGTGCGCTGTCCTTGTCTTCGGTATCATTTTCGCTCTCAGATTTTACTTCGTTTAAAATGGAATTATTAGAATTGGGTTGGGTTTCTTCTTCGATTATATCGTCTAGTTCTTCAGGTGAGGGATGTGGATTGTCTTCACAATACGAAATATATTGATCCATGTATTCATTGACAGAAGCTTCACTGTTGGTCGTTAGATTCTGTTGGGATTTATAGTTTAAGTTGTTTACTTGGGCCATAGCCTCTTGCAAATATGAATCAATTACTTTGGTGGGCTCTGATGGTTTTTTACTGCGAAAATTATAAATGAAAATAAATGTACTGATTTATCTAGGTGATAGAGTATTTAAATTGAAGGTACTTATGTAAATAGTTAGGTAATATCATTAGTATGTACTGTAGGTATTTATGTATGTATTTTAAAATACTTGTTTTTTACTTGCGATATACCTATAGGTGGCATGTTTTGGACTCGAGATTTTGATCAAACTTGACATTACGATAATAGAGAACACTAAAAAAATGCCCCGCAATTCCATCTGTCTATCTGAATGTCCGCGAGTTTACAGCCTAAACGGGTGGGCCAAAAATAACGGTATCTTCCATATATTTTTTTTGCTAAAAGATTAATCTTATTTTTCTCAAAAACTGTTCCAAGGAATTTTAATACAAAAAAAAATCAGTTCATTAATGAAAGGAAATGGTACTTTTTGATATTTTTTTTAAAGAAAAAAATTGATATTTTTGGTACTTCTAGTGTACCAACTAACAGCGGCAATGCTTAGCTACATTAAAGGCGTTAGCAACAAGAGCAATTCCGTACGATCCAGTCGTGCATTTTATTTGTAAGTGATTTAGTTTGGCTGACAGAGTGCAACTTTATGTATAAATTACACGAAAACTTTTAATTACTGCAAGCCTGAGGCATAACTCTTTTCGGCCAGCCTATATGGTAACCAGTGTGACCAATGAAAAATTTCAAATAAAAAATCCTGCCAACTGAGGAAATCCTGTAATTAGTTAGAACGCAAAAACGTAAACATATATCTGGACCAATCGAACTTGTCTTAGTGTGACGTTTAAAATAGGTAAAGAGAGTATAGGTTCGTTCGTTTAACTTTACCTACGGTCGACCCAGGTTTTTTTGACAACTCCAAGAGTTTAAAAATAACAATTTGCATACAAAACGAGAATTCACAACAAAACTAATGCTTCAGATTAGGGATGATGGATAACTCTATCTTTGTTATTGAAATATCGATATTAAAACAAAAAATCGATGATTCAATATCGATGTTGAAAGAAGAATAAGGAAAAACCCTTCAACACATCGATGTTTTTGATTCGATAACTATTAACATCGATGATGAGTACTCGATATTCTCCTCAATATCGCCCATTCCTACTTCAGATCTCATGTGACTTTGACGTTTATTCATTTACATCAAGTTGCCCCAGCTAAAAACCTAGTTCTCCTTCAGGGCGAGTTGAGGGCGACCCTAGGTTTCAAAAAACACAGAATTTGTTTGTCAGGGTGACTAGGTTTTTCAAAAAACGCTTTAGGTCGACCATAGGGCGACTTCAGGGCTCAACGAACAAACCTTATATTTTTTTGTAGCACAAAAATTTCACAAAATTCTCGTTCTTCTTCTACGGTGAAATAAAGTTCTGATCAGGCAATTTGTTTGATTATATTAGGAGGAATAATGAAGGCATCACAACGTTTCTCAGATAAATTATCTCGGATAAAAAGTATACTATTTAGCAAATCAATTTTCATTCTATTCCTTTTTATGATCCTTTACAAGATTCATTAAACTAGACACTCTTTCGACTGCAGAATTTGAAATAGGCAATAATAAGTCTTTGTAAGGGTTTTCATTGGATACATCGGTGAACCTATAAAATTCAACAGTATTTTCAATATTCTCCCATTTAATTGGATTTATGTTGTCCCATCATGATTTAATTCTGGAAATAATTTCAGAATTCATGATTTTATCTTTAAAAAAATCTTTAATGGTTGTTTATGAATCCGCAAACATTTTTTAACATAAAAGAAATTTACATGCTGCAAAATTCGTATATTTTGTAGAGTTCGCGATTGAAGAGCTCTGTGATGAGCGATACGCATTTATGTTTGATTGAGTTTTAACTCTTTAAAGTAATTTTAGGCTTGCGAAATATGAAAACCTGCTAGATTTCCTGCTAAAAAAACTGCGGGCAGGATTTGAAAATAAAAAAATGCTAAAAGCTATATTTTCCGGCTAAATTAGCAGGAAAAATACTAAATTGGCCACACTGATGGTAAATATCAGAAAATTGAACTTCAAGGAAATAAGATTTTTCTAATAAAATTCAATCGAAAGAATTTGTACAGGAGTACAGATCTCACTTGAAGATTCCTAAGGAACTGTGAGAATAGGCAACCTACCATTCTTCACCACCCACTCTGTAATAGTTATTACTAGATACAGTAGATGAATTTTAATTTTGGGGCGTTTAGGACCAACGGAAAGGACTTGATTTGGGTATTAAAATGGGACAAACAAATTGAGTTTCCAAAAGTATCTTAAACTTGACAGTATGTCGGGAAGTAAGATTCAAAATAGTATACCAATAGGTAAATTACAGTGGTGGTGTTGAAATTCACGGTTTGTAGGTTCGAGACGCCTAAAAAATGTCAACTGTTATGTGATTTTGATTAAGGTGGGATGTATGCATGTGCCAATAAGTGTAAACATGACCCAGTAAGTCAACTGCTATCGAAATACCTTTACAACAGTTTTCCGTTACACATAATACGATTGTTCAGTGAAAACAAGTTAGAACAGAATAGAACAGAACAGATTCGTGAGAAACTTCAGAACAAGATAGAACAACTTAGAACAGTCAGTCATCTGACAGAGACTATAAAAAAATGATTGTTGTTTACCTCCAATTCAAGTTCGTTTATTCTTACAGAAACATTCTTCAAAATAGTCTGAAATAGAGTTGAATTTATTTAAAAAAAATATTTTGCATCAAGTTGAAATGATTCCGACACGGAAAATGATTTATCAATTAAATCTAACGTAGTTTTTTTTAACAACAATATGTTTTGACAGTTCTCACAAATCTGTTCTAACCTGTTCTGCCTAAGAAGCAAGTGCAGAAAATCCTGTTCTAAAGTGTTCCAAACAGACTCATTGAACACCAAAGTACAACAGTTTAGAACACAAAATTTCTCATTGAATAGCAAAATCCTTTACTTTTCTGTTCTAAAGTGTTCTAATCTGTTCAGAACAGCTTCATTGAACACACATAATGTGACGAAACGACTCAGTACAAAGCCCTACTTCCAGAATGCAACTCTTCAATAGGTCAAAGCTCAGTAATGCATTTTGGAAGTAACCATAGGTAGGTTCCAGGTAAGTCCCTTGAACTTCGGGTGAGTCTAACAGAAACCATCAACCAAGTCGGTATTTTAGTCATTAACAGGCTTAGGAAAAGCCTTAAGTGAATTATTAGTGTCTGTGTTAATGGTGTATTAAAGTATTCGACATTTGTGGTTTACAATCACCACCTGATTGTGAACATGAACAAAATAATCATCATTATTTATTTTAAAACCTACTTGCGCAAATAAGGATGTAGGAAGAACATTCTGTCGAAATATGACCAACATGGTGGAGTTTTTTCCTCCAGGTAATTTGCATATTCCCGCCGAAAGGATATTCTAAGATTTGTCCATTTGGCCAAACTAGCACCAGCTAGAAAAGAATTATTAATTGATTGTAAACAAAATATTGTATGATGATAGATTAAGATTTACAATTTTTTCTGAATAAAAGATCCATTTCACGCCAGAAATTCTCAACGTACGGTCGACAAAAGTAGTATTTGTGTCGCGGATTATAAATTGCTTCATCCCTCCTCACCTGGTCGATGAGTTGGTAAACTTCTTCTGTTAACCATCGTGAACTGGATGGTTGTAAACGAATTTCTTGTTGCACCGGTGGGATTGCATTCATTTTAGTATATTTTCAAATTGTAACAGCATTAAATTTAAGATTGATGAGTTATTTTCAAGCAAACAAAAATTGGAAGCGATTTCAAGAGAGAAATCCCAAATGCAAAAATTTGACGTTGTTTTGAGGGAGGGATTTGTTTGTTGGCAAAAAAAAAAATCTTGGTAGTCCTCAAACTGTAAAGGTTATGGGGAGCTCAGTGTTACACAGAGAATTTTCAATTATTCACACAAGTAGATTTTTAAGTTAAAGCCCAGTACGCAGATCGGGAAAAATTAAATTTTATCTCTACAATTTTAATCTCTACAATCACTTGGAAAAAGCCGCGCAAAATTTTGAAGTTGGAGAAATAAGAGGAACTGTCAAGTATCTGTCAATCGAGAATTTCAAAAAGGCAAACAAAATTTTCTTTGTTGCACTCTTTTTATTAAACACATTAAATTAATGCAAAACAATGGGTTTTTACAAGGTTTTGCACAAATGTATCGCGGGTAATTCTTCGATTTTCAATCATAACTTGAATTGGATTCTAGACGGTCTAAACTTCATGATATGGATTCATATCTTTTCTCAGTTGGTTGTGAGCCAAACATTTCGCCAGCATCTTAACTAAAAATTAAATATGTAAAATAGTTATAATTATGCCTTTTTATTTTGAGTCCTAACCTGCACGTAATTGTAATATTTTTCATCGATCTTAAAACCTTCTGTGCCCAGTTGAAGCGTGAAGGATTCTGCTTCGATTTTCATGTTGGTTTTTTTCATTAAAAACAAAGATACCAGTAATGAAATAATTCGGCTTTAATTTTGTTTTTGGCCCGGCCGTAGCGAAAATTAATAAATGTTTACTTTTAAATAATGTATAGCACAATATAATTCTGGCACAATGACTATGAGCTGTCAGCCGATTCTCCCCAACATCACTGATACTTCGCAAGTCACAAGCAGAGGTGAAATTAATTTTGTGAATTTTTCCGATTCTCCCCCAAATTCACAACTTGTGAGAGTCATAAAAACAATGGAAATTGTGATCTAAACAACAACGAAACAATTTATTTTATATCCTGACATGAAGTAAACAGAAATATGAAACTCTAATTTCAGATGATAACTTTAGCAGTGACTAGCAGAGAGAAGGAAAAAGTGTCAGAGCATCCTAAATAAACTCTTTATCAGTAATCACACAATAGTGTGATTGCCTGTAGGTATTCTGTTCATTCTATACCATTTGTAATCAAATATAAATTCTTTTACATTTTCTTGCTTGAAAATTAATGAAACGGATTCTCTTTGATAGTTGTTTATTTGTTTAAACAAAAATAAATTAATTTATACATATTTGCTTATCTTTATTATTACATCTATATTAAATAATCCGCATCAATTTAAATTTTTATTGCGTTTTTAATATTCAGGTGTTCCAATAATGCCACTACGAAATTCACCTTTAGCTGTGTTGAGTTTCTTTGTGAGTTTTCTTGTGACGATTGGGGGAGAATTCGATAAATGTTATCGAGTCACAAT
Source organism: Philhelius pedissequus (assembly GCA_910595825.1). Taxonomy (NCBI): domain Eukaryota; kingdom Metazoa; phylum Arthropoda; class Insecta; order Diptera; family Syrphidae; genus Philhelius; species Philhelius pedissequus. The sequence continues at coordinate 240,907,632 of OU343161.1, read as the reverse complement.
AATCCTCGCAATGAATAGTCACAAGGGCTTGTGACTTGTGATTCGTCGTCATTAGTGGGAGAATCGGGCTGTAAGACTAACTTACTTACTACAGACGATCAATGTTACTTGACAATGTTCCTGTCAAGTAAAATTGAAATATTGACCAAAATCAGATCTGATTTAGTTTTCATCAATGTTCATTGTCACTCTTGTCATTGTCTAGTGGGAATTATTGTGATAAAGATGTCTGATTTTCAGGCAATTTTGTCAATATTCATTGAACGTGTGGTGGCAATTTTTCATCAATGTTACTTGACAAAAGAAAACGTCAATAATACTTGTCAAGTAACATTGATCGTCTGTTGGGCGCTATAAACGATGTCAGAACTTAAAACATTCCATGAGCGCTGTAAACAGATACCCGAAATTCAATCCAATCAACAAACAGTGCATTTTTACTCCAGGGGTTTTGTCGGGGGTTTCATGTCATGTCACTCATTTCCTTTACACCATTACATCTAGTTTTTTCATCAACATTCATATTCATATTTAACAAACATCAAATTAAACGTCAAATAGATCGATTACAAAATAAAAAAAAAACACTAAAAAATAAACGTCAATCTATGGCTTGATTTTTTTTCAACATGTCACTGAATAGATTGCTTTTACACCAGACTTATTTTAAATCCTTTTGGACTCCTTTCAGTTGCAAAGATACTTTTAAACAGTACGATATTTAGAAGATGTTAGGTTTCTCCAAACATACATATCTCCGCTGTGCTTACTCTTTGAATTTAAAAAAGTTCAATCGTACATTTGGGAAAATCACAAAGGAGAAGAGGCGAACTCTGAAATTTTTCATCTTGAGCAACTTTGTCTACCCCGGCCACCACAATACTCGTCCCTCACTAACGTGATTAAAAATCGAAAACTGAAATTGAATGATGTAGAAGCAGTCATAGACTTAAATTTGTTCATGGCATGTACATAGTTCTGCCACCGTTTATGACTTGTGGAGGTGGTAGTCTTACTGACATTTGACAATTATTTACCTAACCAATACCTAAAGTATTTATAGCGCGCTATAACGCCTTCATACTTTAACTTGCGGTTTAATATTCTATGGTTCTGAAAAGTTGTTGACTAATTTGTTTGTATCAATATAGAGATAGAAGTTGAATAGTGATATAAACAAGGGATGACAGAATGACTAAACAAAGGCGAATTTGGAATAGTTACCCGGCGATGTTTTCCCTTGCCATTTCGATTTGCAAGCATTCAAAGCCAATGTTAATCGACACCTTCTGTCCTCTCCTTCCCATCTTCCTAATGCTCGCGCAGTGTGCTATACATATGAAAATGGAAAATCATATAGTCCCTTGTGCGCGTGCTAATTATAAAAAAAAGGCACAAGAAAGAAAAATGGCGTTTAGGGTTTCTTACATGTTTTTCAGATTTCGTGATTTTTCACCCTCAAAATAGCGTGAATAAGTTTGACTATCTATGTACACGTTATATTTCAAAGCAAAAAAGAATATAATCCATGCTAAATCGTAAATATGGATATGTACACGATTTTCTGTGTACACCGAGAAAAATCAATGCTTTCGTAATTTGGACCCAGATGTCCAATTCCGCAAGCGTGAATGTTCTTCCGCGATAAAAAATGTATTCACCCTTTAAATATGTGTAGATAAAATAGCTTATCTTGTGTACACGTCATCTGTCACAAAAAATGAATCGCACTCTTGCGTCTCATCTGAATCGCACCTTTGGGGAATCGATTTTTTGTGTACACAGAGAAAATACAGACGCGGTTTTTGTTCCAAGTTCCACTGTATATAAAATACCAAACTGTAAATATATTTTAAGTAGTCACATGTGAACTGGCCGTCACAAAAACAAAGCTTTCAACTATTTATTTTTGCCGACTACAGATGGCGCTTAAAACAGCTAGCCGGCGAAATGTCAAGTTTATGTTGTATGCTTTTATTTGTTGTTGTTCGCTTTAGCGTGTGAAAAAATTTCGTTTTCGAGAACTTAAAAATCTATTTTCTATTAAACATTTTCCAATAATTAGCAAGTTAAAATTGTAAAAAAAATAATGGCAGACAATGAAGATTCTACCCTTTTAACATCTGATGATTTCAAAATCACATCCGAATTTACACCCCAGGAATACGAACAGAATTGGTCGGACCGTTTGAGTGATTTGGATGACAAGAACGACTTTGCAGAAAGGAACAAAGTATTCAATAAATTCTATAAACATATTTGGAATCTCCTATTCGGTCCGGATGCAACACCAGAAACTCGCATTCAAGCCGTAAAATTCCTAGAGCTCGAACGCCCCGATGCTGCATTTTTCAATCCATTCATGTACAATGATTGGATTCGGAATGTGAAGGATGAGATCATCAAATGTGAACTGTTTGATCTTTGGATAAATGAGTTTGTACCAAAACAACTAGGATTGATATGGGCTATGGATTCAGACTATTTTGATGACATTGACGATCCGGAGCCAAGAGAATTCTACAAATTAAATGAATAATTTTTATTGCTTTTTTTTCTAATGAATAAATAATAAAAAATATTTTTGGCAAAGCAATTTTTGTTGTTATTGTTATGACTATTGTCAAGACAAATTGATGAAATCATTCATAATTAACTTGTTTCCGGCAACAGAGAAAATGCCGTCGTACCATTGTATATAGATATTAGGTTTCATATACAATGGTAGTACTAAAATCATAAATAACTGTACTTGGAGGCTTGGAGCAGGAGATGAATCGGATAACCTCTTAACTTATTATCTGCTTGTAATAAGTCTATTTAAAACGATAAGGTTTTGACTGACGAACTAAGATAGATATAAGCAAACTTTAAAATTATCCCATATTGTCTAGTGGTTAGGATATCTGGCTCTCACCCAGAAGGCCCGGGTTCGATTCCCGGTATGGGAAACTTTTTTTTTTTAATTTTGTTGAACGTTAATGAATTTTCAAAAAATTGATTAAGGACTTTATTTCTCAGTTTTTAAAACGAAGATCGAAATAATATTTGTCAACTTTTTAATCGCCGGTTGAATAATTTTGGAGCGCACTGTTGAATAATTTTGTATGTACGTCCAACTGGACATATCAGTCGAAATGATAGATGAGAGAATTTGAACCTACCTATAGATGATTCCAGTTTATTTAATTGGCCCTGGCGGCCCTTTTGGGTGGCCTTAGAAGGCCTATATGTTTTTGCCAGTATATTTGAATAGCCACTGGCGGATATTTGGATGTGGCCTTAGAAGGCCAACTTATTATTACCTGGAAAGAAAAGAGGGATTATTGATTTACCTTTCGATAGTTCAGGTTCTGGTGGTGAATCGAAATGAGAGACTTTGTACCTTTTGTTTTTTAGATCAACTGATTCAACTGATTGCTTTATTACTATTTTCCTACACTATTTTTACAAAAATATTCTTAACCTATCATCCCTACCAATTTATATTTTCTTTAAGTTTACAAATTTGCTATATTAACATTAGAATATATCGCAATTAATTGCCCTACTATGGACATTCTAAATAAGCATACCTCAATAAATATTCAAATGCAATAGGGGTATTCACGATCTGGTGTACCAAGTCTTGTACAATTTTATTTTTTTACAACAGACTGTGAACACACCTTTACTAATCTGTAGCAACACTGAAGCAAATATCAAAATCTCTTTTACATTTGTTCTGAAGAAGGCTTAAGTTTGTGTTAAAAAAATCTTACATCCTTGTATTTTTCTGTTACAATAGGGTTCGGGTATTGTAAAAGTGTAAGATTTTGACATTCAGTATATTTTTTTGTGCTACACTTTTACACTTTTACAATAATACAAGACCAGTGGGGGTCAATTCCCGATCTGTGAAGATGTGAAGTGATAAATTTTATCACGCTTTCACGTCTAATTCGATTCTCGATTCGTGAAAAAGTGAAGTTAATCGCCAAACATTTTTCATATGATAATTTTTTTATCAAAGTCAATTGTTTTGTGAAGAAAATATTTCTAATCGAATATTAAGAAGAAAAACAGGATTTGGCTCATGACAATTAAGCAACAATTATATTTATACACACATTTATTTTGGTAGTAAGTTATATTTGTGTTAATTCGAGTAAATAAAGAAATTGCTAAATCATTTTGTCAAATTGTTAAACAGATTAACAACAGCACGCGACGGTGCTCATTCCCACGACAGATCGTTGGAAACTACCCATTGCAAAAAAATGCAGAGCACTTTACCATATTTAAATGGCTTTGGAGCGCACTTATAAGTTGAGTGTTTTTCAATAATGCTCTCAATTCACGTATTAAATCCCTGCATAAATGTTTTGGGAATCTATAAAGTCCAATAAAGTGCTCGTAGTTGTAACTTCGAATAGATTCTGCCCATCTCGAAGGTAAAGCCTCAATATCGTCACATGAAAAAATAATAAATCTTACTTAAAACAGAGATACTATTGAATATAATATAAAACCCACAATTGTTCAGTACGAAGTCTTTAATTAATTTATTAAACGAATTATTATTCCGGACATTATTCTTAAGCAAATTTAGAAACTGAAATGAAATATTTACCTTTCCCAACAAAAAATCTAATCAGAAATGACAGAATTTATCATTTAGTACTTTTTAGTACAAACTTTATCACAATGAGTTCTAGGGGTCAATTCCCGATCTGTGAAATTATGAAGTGATAAAAAAAACATCATTTCAGTTTTCACAGAGGTTTATCATTTTCCAACTTCACGCACACGCCTAATGCGATTCTAGAACTCATTGTGATAAAGTTTGTACTAAAAAGTACTAAATGATAAATTCTGTCAGTTCTGATTAGATTTTTTGTTGGAAAAGGTAAATATTTCATTTCAGTTTCTAAATTTGCTTAAGAATAATGTCCAGAATATTAATTCGTTTAATAAATTAATAAAAGACGTCGTACTGAGCAATTGTGGGTTTTATATTATATTCAATAGTATCTCTGTTTTGAGTAAGATTTATTTTTTTTTCATGTGAGGATATTGAGGCTTTCCCTTCGAGATGGGCAGAATCTATTCGAAGTTACAACTAGGTGCACTTTATTGAACTTTATAGATTCCCAAAACATTTATGCATGGATTTAATACGTGAATTGAAAGCATTCTTGAAAAACACTCAACTTATAAGTGCGCTTCAAAGCTATTTAAATATGGTAAAGTGCTCTGCATTTTTTTGCAATGGGTAGTTTCCAACTATCTGTCGCGGGAATGAGCACCGTCGCGTCGGCTGTTGTGAATCTGTTGATTTAACAATTTCGTTGTTTACTCGAATTAACACAAATATAACTTACTACCAAAATAAATTTGTGTATAAATATAATTGTTGCTTACTTGCCATGTGCCAAATCCTGTTTTTCTTCTTAATATTCGATTAGAAACATTTTCTTCACAAAACAATTGACTGTGATAAAAAAATTATCATATGAAGAATGTTTGGCATTTAACTTCACTTTTTCACGAATCGAGAATGGAATTAGACGTGAAAGCGTGATAAAATTTATCACTTCACATCTTCACAGATCGGGAATTGACCCCCTAGAATCGCATTAGGCGTGTGTGTGAATCGGGAATTGACCCCAGGGGGTCAATTCCCGATCTGTGAAATTATGAAGTGATAAAAAAAATATCATTTCAGTTTTCACAGAGGTTTATCATTTTCCAACTTCACGCACACGCCTAATGCGATTCTAGAACTCATTGTGATAAAGTTTGTACTAAAAAGTACTAAATGATAAATTCTGTCATTTCTGATTAGATTTTTTGTTGGGAAAGGTAAATTTTTCATTGCAGTTTCTAAATTTGATTAAGAATAATGTCCGGAATAATAATTCGTTTAATAAATTAATAAAAGACGTCGTACTGAACAATTGTGGGTTTTATATTATATTCAATAGTATCTCTGTTTTGAGTAAGATTTATTATTTCTTCATGTGAGGATATTGAGGCTTTCCCTTCGAGATGGGCAGAATCTATTCGAAATAACAACTAGGAGCACTTTATTGAACTTTATAGATTCCCAAAACATTTATGCATGGATTTAATACGTGAATTGAGAGCATCTTGGAAAAAAAACTCAACTTATAAGTGCGCTTCAAAGCCATTTAAATATGGTAAAGTGCTCTGCATTTTTTTGCTATGGGTAGTTTCCAACGATCTGTCGTGGGAATGAGCACCGTCACGTCGGCTGTTGTCAATCTGTTGATTTAACAATTTCGTTATTTACTCGAATAAACACAAATATAACTTATAACCAAAATAAACTGTGCCAAATCCTGTTTTTCTTCTTAATATTCGATTAGAAACATTTTCTTCACAAAACAATTGACTGTGATAAAAAAATTATCATATGAAAAATGTTTGGCATTTATCTTCACTTTTTCACGAATCGAGAATCGAATTAGACGTGAAAGCGTGATAAAATTTATCACTTCACATCTTCACAGATCGGGAATTGACCCCCAGGGGCCCAATTCCGCAAGAGTGAATGCTTTTCCGTGCAAAAAAAATATTCACCATCAAAAATGTGTGAATAAATTTGCCTATCTGTGTACACGTTATCTGTCAAGAAAATATGCATCGCACCCTTGCAGAATCAGAAAAATGTATGTGTGTGTACACAGAGAAAACTCACGCTTGCGGAATTGGGCCCCAGATACACCGGATCGTGAATACCCCTAATATTTCCTACACATACGTTTAGCGTCATCAATTTCATTGCTTGACCAGGTTATGCCTCTTTTCAGAAAAGTGCATTCATACTTTAATTGTTGGTCATTGACCAGTGCATTTTTTGTCATATCAAACGATCGCTTATGGTTTCAGTGCATTGTTTGTATACACCACCCGATCGCGTATCGTTTAGCTGATTCACACAATTCTGTTGTTGGTGTCGACCTTGATGTTAATTTAATATTTTTTAATGTTTGTTAGGGAAGGTCGTGGTCATATTATTATTTTAATGATTGTTTAGGATGGTGCTGGTTATGTGGGAGCTTAACACTTTTGTTTATTATATGTTATGCGTCTCACACAACAGCACGAACTTGCTCTTATGTTCGATCGCACATAATCAATCAACAGCACAAGATTTTGAGTATATAAGCAGCTAAATATAGGTATACAAAAATAAAGGGTGATTTTTTTTAGACGTGTGGTTTTCAATGTGGCAATATTTTTTTTCGGAGTTGGTCTTTTTGACAGCTGTCACTTGATTTGTACTCAGTTTGGCTTGCCATTTATAATACGAAATACAAAATTATAATAATGGTTCATGGGCCACGCTACAGGGCCACGACGAGAGATATTCCGCTCACCAAAGGTTTCCTTCAATTAATTGATTGTTTCGTTGGCTGTATGGCATGTAGCGCCGTTTTGTTGGAACCAAAGGTCGTCTGCCGAACCATTATTTTGGTAATAAATTTGCACGGCTTGCAAACGTTGTTCAGGAATAAGTCTATTCAAAATGAAATGGCAAACCAAACTGAGCATAAATCAAGTTAGTGATAGCTGTCAAATAGACCAACTCGGAAAAAAGTATTGCCACATTGAAAACCACACGTCTAAAAAAAATCACCCTGGACGTCGATTTTTCGAACAAAATTTTCTTCAGCGACGAAGCACATTTCTCACTCGGTGGGTATGTTAATAAACAAAATTGTCGTATTTGGGGTTCTGAGAATCCTCAAGTAATTGAAGAGAGGCCATTACATCCACAAAATGTCACTGATTGGGGCGCTCTTTGGTCCGGAGGTGTGAATTGACCTTACTTCTTCGAAAACGACGATGGAACGACTGTCACCGTCAATTCGAAGCGTTATTGTGATATGATAACCGATTTTTTTTTGCCTGCTATTGAAGAATACGACTTGGAGAATCTGTTGTTTCAACAAGACGGTGCCACATGCAACACAACTCGAGCGAATATGGCTTTATTGCAAGAGACATTTCCTGGCCGCGTAATTTCTCGTCGTGGCGATATCAACTGGCCACCAAGATCATGCGATCATGGGATACGAAAAGACCGTGCTTATACCGATAAACATTTAACTCTTGAATCAAAAGAATCGATTCTTGCAACAATTCGCGTGGTGGTCATTTAAATGATGCAGTGTTTTACACATAATAGGTCTCATCTACACTCTGCCAATTGGCACAAATTGGCACCAATTTCTTCCAAAACCTGTTCCAGACTTACAAATTTGGTAGTTTTTGGCAGAAGAGAGCGCTCTTGAGAGTAAAATATTTCCCCTCCCTGACAATTTCTTGCCAATTCCTGCCCAATAAATAGGTCTGATCCACACTCTGCCAATTGGCACCAATTTCTGCCAAAACCTGTTCTAGACTTACAAATTTGGTAGTTTTTGGCAGAAGAGAGCTCTCTTGAGAGAGTAAAATATTTCCCCTTCCTGACAATTTCTTGCCAATTCCTGCCCAATAAATAGGTCTGATCCACACTCTGCCAATTGGCACCAATTTCTGCCAAAACCTGTTCTAGACTTACAAATTTGGTAGTTTTTGGCAGAAGAGAGCTCTCTTGAGAGAGTAAAATATTTCCCCTTCCTGACAATTTCTTGCCAATTCCTGCCCAACAAATTTTATGTAGGCAGCAATTTTTGGGCAGAAAATTTACAATTGTCAGACTGACGTTTTTCATAAACGAAAAAAAAAAAAAAAAAACGGTTCGTAGTTGGTGTGGAAAAATATTTGTTGAACAAATAAATTAATTTAGAAACATTAAAATACAAAATAATTAGTTTGCAAAGAAAAAAATGTGAATTTACAGCAAATCAAGAATCCTTCGAATCTTTGTTTTCTTTGTTTTCCAAAAACAAAAAACAAAGATTCGAAGGATCTCCCATGTATAAACATTGGTCGAAATCCGTTGAGCCGTATATGAGAAAGTCCGTTTTGAGCTTCGCCATTTTTTTGGCCCAGAACTGATTAATTTCCATCGTAGCGCTCAGATTGTTTTTAGAAAATCTTAGAAGATTCAATTGCACCCCGATAGCGCAATAAAATAAATATATAAAAGCGGATACCAAGGTTACAATGTATCTGATCTAATAAAACTTTTTGAGGAGTTGTAATGAATAAATTGTTCAAGTTTATTTTTTGAAATACACCTATTTGAATGCAATGTGGGAGTCCTTTTCGTAATCGGTTTTGTTTTTTTTTCTAATAACAAATCCTTTAAGGAATTTTCATTTCATATTCAACGCAAATTATTAAATTATTTTAATAAAATGCCTATCCATGTTTTTGTATTCTAACATATTAGAAAGCTTGAATAACCAAATGGAATACATATTATTTTAATTTAACCTGTTAATTTACACAATTAAATGATTCAATTAGTCTGTAGTTACAAGTGTACATACTTCTATTGAGAAATAATGGAGAGATTAATCAATTCATTATTAAAAAGTTTTGTTTTTGATATTTTATGTAAAAACCTACCAAATTGAATTGAAACCTACCAACTTACCAGAGCTGAAAAAACTTACCACAACGGCAACCCTGTGCTTAGACACAAAAATTTACTTTTAACCGCCAAAATAAGATAAATTTGAGAAAATAATATTGATATTCGCGAATTGCATCTGATTTATACGAACAGTGAAATTCTATTCGACTTCCACATATCATCCACCCTTCGACAAACAAATTGTTCGCGTGCATCTAACCTCAAAATCAGACTCTCAACTTGTATTCGTGATGAATAAAATTAGCCATTGTGAACGAACTATAAAAAGGAAAAATATTCGTTTTCGTTGGTCGCTTGTCGCTCTCATGTGCATAGTACTTTACACATAAGTAAAAATTCCTTCAGAGTGCATGATCATCGCACCCACACATACATACTTAATATTTCTTGTTTGAACCTGCACCAATTCAAACTCCATTTTTAATTCTTCAGTTACAAAGTGCGTTTGGATTTTTGCAAAATACATATATTTTTCTTATTTTTTAGTGTTAATTGGCAAAATTCGTAAGTTCATATTAAATATTTTCAATATTGTCGAGAGAGAGTTTAATAATTCAAGAAGTGTTTTTTTTTTGTTTTCCGAAATTAAATGCGATTAGTTTTCTTTGTTTTATCGTATTGCGATGGCTCCACTTGGTGGTGTTGTGTTCCGTTAGAAAAAGTTTATCTATATATCTGACTTTAAAATTGTTTTAAGTTTTGTTTGCTTTAATCTGAGAAAGTTTAATTATTTTAAATTTTATTTAAAGTGAAAATGCGGTAGACTAAATATTTTGTGTTAAATAAAGTGCGCTTGTACCTATTTTCTGGAGAGGAAGAATTATGAAACTGTTTAATGTTTCCATATTGTTATATGTATTTTGGTAAGTGATTTTTAATTTTTAAATATTTTCTATAATTGATTTGATATTTTACTTATAATCTGTTCTGTAATCAATTTCCAAATATTGGGGTTGGGATTTATGCATGTACTTTAAAAAAAAATAATTGGGCCTTATCGGTAATCTTCCAGGCAATTTCGTTTCCCACGGAATATTTTATTCCCTGGAAACTTTTCCTGCGAACGTGAATCCCCCACGGAATAAATTACCCTCGAACAAAAAATCGTATAAAATGACAGTAACATTCCCTGCGAAATTTTATTTCCGATACCAATAAATTCCGAGGGAAACTTTTGAGCATCATTAACGTTCATTAACGTTCCCAAAATTCGAATTGAAGAAATATTTCCGGGGAAATTTGCATTCATGATTACCCCTTTAATTGGTGGTTATCGTGAATAAAAATTTCCCTGGAAATTTTTCTCCAAATTCGAAACTTGGGAACGGAATGATGCTCAAAAGTTTCCGTCGGAATTTATTGGTATCGGGAATAAGATTTCCCAGGGAATGTTACTGTCATTTTATACGATTTTTTGTTCGAGGGTAATTTATTCCGTGGGAGATTCACGATCGCAGGAAAAATTTCCAGGGAATAATATATTCCGTGGGAAACGAAATTCCCTGGGAGATTGCCGGTAGGACCATTATAAAATCAGGTTTAACAAAGAAAATGGACACGTTCAGTAGGACGTAGTCGAATTGAAAGCTTGCCAAGTGTCTGGTTGCTAATTGTCCATCTGTTAACTAAGATTTTTTTGACAGCTGGCCAATCAGAAAGCAGAAACTTGACTATACTCTGTCCAACAAAAAAAAAATCAATACAGGGAAGATAGGACACTTGCCTCTCTCTCACTCTGACTGTAATCTATTACAGGCTGTAATAGATGGCAATAAGTTCGTACTGTGTAATAGGTCCACTGCTGATCTGATGGTATATCTCTCCGATCAGCAGTGGCACAAAGCTTTACATCGTTTTGGGGAAAGTAAGATTATTGCGCTTGAAATTTCAAAGACATTTGATAGAGTTTGGCATCGAAAATGCGTGCCTTCGGTTTTTGACAAATCCCTCCTTCGTTGGATCAGAAATTACCTTTTGGACAGTTCAATACATGTATTATTGAACGGATTCAAGTCTGAAAACCACAAAATAAATGCTGGTGTGCCACAGGGCTCTGTTTTGTCTCCGACGCTTTTTCTCATTTTCATTAATGATCTCTTATCTGGAACTTCTTATCCACTAAATTGTTTTGCTTACAATAGTACCCTCAGGTTTTCATATTCGTTTTCAGATTCAACTTCTTGTTCTTCGAGTGTGGAACTGGAACGTCGGCGTATGATAAGCTGATTAAATTCTGATCTCGACAGAGTTGTTCAGTCGGGAATAAGAAATGCTTCAAAAAATCAGTGCTGTCTTCTGTCGTTAAAGCAGAACCCACCCCCCATTGCCGCTATCCATGAGCGGAGGCACTTACATTGAAAAAACTGATCAGCTCTCAGTCCACTTTTTTTGGAATTACCACATATTCGATGTCGCCAAAAACACTGCAGTGTTTGGGCTTTCTTCAAAGATGCAAGAAAATCTTCTCCCATTCTGATCTGGCTGTAGGTAATTGTTGTTAAAATTGCTTGTTCATTTTAAGGGTAGTCAGAAACCTTTAGTGCGCGCATCATTATACAAAAAAAGCTCTTACAGGATTCCAATAGTATTCATACTAAATTACCAAACGTAGCAGTGGCAACTGTGACTCAAAATGTTTATTTTAAAAGCACACAACGAGGGTTGAGTGTATTGTGAAGGCAAGCAAGCAGAGCAGCAGTGTGCATGTGCACTTGAATGCGCAGTAGATAGGTCAAGATTACAAAAACAATTTGTATGTAACTCAGTGTACATTTTCAGTGGTAATTTCAGCAACAGGCACCAGTGTATTTTAAAAAGCTCTCCATGAGGCCTGTAATGACTATTTTTGTTGGGCAGAGGCAGAGTATAGCTTTCAAGTCGACTAAGTCTTCTGAACGTGGCCATAACATACCACTAAATTAAGTGGATATCATGACTTTCGGTGTGATTTAAAAAAACAAAAAAATATAAAATATATTAACAGTTTATTTCCATTATAACAAAACAGCATTATTAACCTTTTACATATTCCCAAAGAGATCTTCCACAGACTCATCATCATCCATTATTGTATCCACATTACTCGCGGCCGCAATTTCCTTCGAAATATCATAAAAATTCTCTTCAATTTGTGGATCCTCCTCCAGACAAAGGCCAAGTTTCTCCTTTACAACCACATCTTCCCAGAAGTCGAACATTTTTCTTTCAATCACTTTGGCACGCACATCTCTCATCCAGTCATTGTAATCATAGGAACTATTGCCGGCCAAACTTATCTCTCGATAAGCTACCAAAGCCTTACGAATTTTCTCATATTGCTTCGTCATTGACTTAAAGAGCAAATCTGATATAACCGAAGCCATCTGACAAGCATACTGATGGAATTTTGCAGAGCGTTCAGCTCCATTTGGAATCTTGGTAACAACATGAGTGATAAGAGCTTTAAAGTCCTCAGCTGGTGTTACAGTACTAACATGTGTACATTTGGTTTCCTCTTGCTGATCGAGTGCAAGCAAACTTGTAGCTAGTTCTCCATCTCCTTGATCAGTGACGCCATTGAAAAAGTGTTTCTTGAGTTTGTCCTTGGTATGGGCTTCACTTTTTTTCAACTCGAATAGTTTTTTAATATTTTCAGCAGCTTCTGAAGCTTCTGGCTGAAAGAAATCAGCTACTTTCATAAATTCTAGAGAGGATTTATCAGACGGTTGCTTTAAAATTCTGCTATTTAAGAAATCTATCAAATACTGCTGACGAATGTTGGGAAGGAAATCAAATGGCAAACGATCTATGAAAAGAGAATTATATGACTCTACATCGGCCTTGTCGTGCTTAGCTGAGAGATCCATACAAGCCATTAACTGGTCAATGGCTTCAAGTTGACGAGCTGTAGGTTGATTTTTGTTTGTTCGTAATTTGGGGAAATCCCAGAATCGATGTTGGGAATGATAAGAAAGTTCAATCATAGACAATCCAGCAAGTTCGTACTCCAAAGTGGGGATCAGCACAATTAGTTTAGGTTTGTTTGAATTATTATAGACCTTCCAGGCTAAGATGCTCGTACAACTGGCCAACATAACTCTAACTAAAGAATCTAAAATTTTTGCTGATACACGTTTACCTTTCTGCGGGAATAATACATAAGTCGAAGAACCAGTGAAGTGTTCTTGTGGAATGTTTTCCGATGCAACAAATCCAATGAAATAGATCCCCTTCTTGGTGTCAATATGAGGAGCCTGTCCTAGACTGGGATCATAGGCCATGGGAGTGTTACCCAACATGTAGCCAGCAATTTGCTGATGTTCCAAATTATCATTCAATTCATCAACGCCGGAATAGTAATTCTTCTGACGAACAATTGTCTCACCAAGGACTTTGGATTTTTTTTGGAAATTTGGCACTCCGGTGTCTGATTTGACAGGAATCACACCCGAAACATTTATCACAATTCTTGAGCCTATAGCGAGTGTACTGTTCCAGCTCCAGGGACGCAGCAATTTTTTGCTTAAAATAATTGGAAGGGCGTCATTGAAGTTACAAAACTGCGTCAATGGACAAAGTCTTTTCAATTCCATTGCTAGTTCTTCGTTTTTAGCCTGACTCGAGGTCTTATTTGTGGTGGTTTTAAAATGAGCTTGTAAGTTTCCCTCTGAATCGGGAATATAATGAATGTTATGGCTTCTGTAATTTTGAGAAAGAAAAACTATTGACATCTTGGTACAACAACCAATTAAATATCATATCTTACACAATGATCAGCTTGCAGTTCAATTCATTAAGTTTATCAACTATTGCATCATCCAGTGACGATAAGGGCGAATCGAAGTTATGAAACAAAACTATTTTCGATAGACGGGTTTTATGCAAACTTTCAAATTAAAAAAAATAAGAAATTATAACTTTTGTTTCAAAATAAAAAAAGAAATGTTAACTCACGTAGCATCTTCTGTAATTATTCCTATGGCTACAATCAAAGCATCAACCCAATCGCCAGTTTTGTTTTTTTCTGAATTCAAACAAGTAGTTAATTCTTTTGCCATGTTCCAAGTGGGTATTTGGGAGCCTGGCATAACCTGGCATATGTCCAGATACTGATCGGGTTCTTCGGTATTTCCGCCGTTATCAGTTTTTGCCGTTCGAAGAAGTAGAAATGAAAGCATATCTATTTTGTGATTGAAGATCTAAAATTATTAAAGAAAAAAAAAACAATATTATGATACAATTAAAAATCCAATTATAGTGAGTAGCGAATAGCTCGAGGAGAATAAGGGCCCATATTGATTTATACTCCCAAAAATTCATGTGTGTTCATAGTTAGTCGACAGGACCCAAAATGTTTGGCGATTTCCAGTGGAGGTTCTTAACGATAATAAATACATTTTTGACACTTTTTCATATGAGACCTACAAAAAAGACAAGATACCAATCTTGGTAGTGTTCCACTGTAAATATCACGCGAAGAGGTTTATTTTATCTCCTCAGTAAAATCAACATAAAATTTGACAACATAAACATACATTTTGATTCTTTTGATTTGCTAATGATTGGCTTAATCGATGAACAAAGATCACCTCGCCTCACCTCACTCAGATCTCAATGGATCCATCACGGTCCCCAGGATAGGAAAGCGGAATTTTAAGGAGGGGAATAAATGACCTTTAAACAAATTTCAGGATATGTCGCTTATTAGAGACACCGCCCAATTTGTCGAAGAAGTAATCTCCGAGGGCTTCTTTTCTGGTTGGGGCTAGGTTGGGGCATTCACAAAGGAAGTGATATGAGCCCTCTTACTCCACTTCGTCCATACAACCACTGCATAAGGTAGATGTGCTGATGCCCATTCTGGTCATGTGGGTTCCCATAGAGTTGTGACCCGTTAGATGCCCATCAGAGGCACAGAGTTGAAGTCTGTAAAGCCCTAGTAAATATACCGTTTTTTTCCTTAGAGATATCTATCCAAAGATTTCTCCAAACCCGACAACTGTCGACACCTTTCCAACCGTCGTTTGCGGTATTTTTTTTTGTAATTTAACTATATGCCTGTAAGACCTAAGGTCTTAAATGGACCCTGAATTGCAAGGCACTAGTTTTGGCACAGTGAATTTGAGAACCAGGTATTGACTGTCTCATTTTAACCCATTGGCGACATCCAATTAAAATTGGAGGTAAAGAGAAAAGAATGCGCCTAGCGTGGGGATCGAACCCACACGTCTAAGTTAGCAATCAAGCACTTTATCCGCTGCGTCATTGCCACCACATTGCGGTTTTGAGGAAAATTTTTTGGATTCTAAAATACACAAATATCCCGGAAATGATTTAAGGCTCGTTTCAAGTGATGCTCTGGTTTTGGCTAGGTTGTCAGCGATTTCATTCTCTTGTATGTCACTATGTCCTGGGATTCTGATACTTTAATAAACTTTTCTCTTTTTGAAAACATTTTTAGAAAAAAACAAATTGAAATGTCATTTTAAAGTTATTATTAATGACGTTTTTATTTGGCAATCCGGAATCCCTCTCCGATCCGGGATCCCAACTGAACAATTTTTTTGATTCTGAATCTCAATATGTGATTGTAATGTGAAAATATTATTGTGAAAATAATATTGTTTGTTGCACAATTATGATACACAAAATTACAACAGTATATTTGTATACTAAACGTATGTATATGAATATATGAGTGCTTCTGGTTTAGATTCTTATTTCAAATCCAGAAGCAAAATTCTCTTCTTTTCACAATCAGAACTGTCTTTTTTTCCAAGTGAACACTTTCAGAAGAGTCCTGAAGGCTCCCAGATTGCCAAGTAAAAACCACATAATACCTATGTATATAAAATTCAAATTTTGAAAAAAAAAGCAGTGACTGGTTTTTGAAAAATCGATTTTTCTAAAGAAAATTCATTTTTTTGTTTTGTTAACATTTTTAGGGAGCACTTGCAAAATAATTTTAATTGATTCATCCAATAGTTAGAAAGTCGAAAATATGAAAAGTGGTTCTATGGGAAGGACCATTAAAAAGTAAACAAAATTAAATATTTTTTACTTAAAAAAGTGGACTGTACTAATTTAAGAACATACACATTTTTTTTTACAAAAATTCTTGGAGCCGTTTTCGAGACATTTAAAATAAAAATCAAATGAACCATTTTCCAGAAAATCGATATCCAAAAAAATGGCTCTGTTGAGGTACAAAAAAATAATCTTTTTTTAAAAAAAATGCCAAAATGTACCTTTTCTCTTGATTAATGAAATGATTTTTTTTTTAAATCATTGAACCGTTTTTGAGAAAAGGAAGATTCATCTAAAAAAATGTATAGCAAGTACCGTTATTTTTCGTCTTAAAAAAATGAAAAACACATGTGGGCATATTTATGAAAAAAAATATGTACCAAGTTTGAAGCAAATCCATCCAACCCTTTAGGCTGTAGACCCGAGGACAGACACAGACGTAATTGGGGACCCACTTTTTTTTATCAAAATCTCGAGTTCGATTTTTTTACGAGTCCATCCTTAACTTGCCATAGGTATAAGTAGTACCTATAATATCGCAAGTAAAAATGAAACATTGTACTTATTGCAGCTTTCGCCGCATTAGTTTTAGCTTTAATATGAGCGCGAATATTCAGGTTGTATGTCATTAAATCCCAAGATATTTATAGCGAGTTTCATTTAAATTTCAAAGAACTCCTCTCAAAATGGAGATTTGATCTTTTAAATGAAACTCGGTGTCCAAATTTAATTGTAGTATTGGCCGCGTTCGGTGGAAAAACCAGCTGATGAACTAAACATATGTTGTCAAACACAAATCTCAAGCTACCCAAAAATTATTATTGGGGACGTTCACTCAATTATTCTCAGCAATCTGGAATAACTTTCTGTTGTTATAATGCGTGAAAAACCACATCTGATGATCAAACAGCTGCTCTCATGAAAGCTATCTTGAGTTATCCCAAACAAATTTGGAATAACTAGCTATCCGAGAACAAATGTATAGAACCAGCTGACTGCAAAATTCATTGGTATGCGTTTTGCTTTGATTTTTTGACAGCTTTCAGCTAACCTATTTGATTCGTCCACAGATATACTCCGATAGTTTGGTATCCCAGAATAAATGAGTGAACGCCCGCATTAAAACAGCTGATTCAAACTTCAGAATAGTATGCAATACAACTGACTTAACAGAGAAAGCTACCTGGATAGTTCGAAAACAAACCCTCTACTAAGGTATCTTGGCTAAGGTATATGACTGACACACATATTTCTGAAAGAAAAAAACATCTTCATCATCAGATGATGAGGAAGATGAAGACAAAGCAATACAAAATTCCACTAAATTTATAAAATTTAAATTATTAACTTCTTCGTCTATTATTTGTTTATTTTTTAGTTTAATTTTTTAGCAGGGATTGGCACAATTTCACAATAAATTAATAACAAAATAGTTTCCATTTGATGTTTGACAGAAAAAACGTTTTACATGTATGCGTGCATTCAGATCAAATCTGCCTACCCACCAAAGATTAGATCTTTTGTGTTGAGATCTGATCTAGATTTGCTCTTTTTGTTGAAATGAAACTCTCAAAATTCAAAAATATGAAATCTTTTGTCAGAAAGATCAGATCTTTTCTTAAATGAAACTCGCTATTAAATTCATTTAATGATCTCACCATCGTACCCAAACTATCCAATTAATGTATAGGGTATAAAAATTGTAGTAAATTTTCTAGAAAATTGAATTCCCGCCCATACGATTTTTTCAAACTCCGACCCAAGCTATACGCTCTAGTGTTGATGCATTGTCTGTTAAGATATTAATTTGAATATCAGTTTACTTTGTTTATAATAACTTGTTTATTGTAATTTAATTAAGTATTCTGAAATTCTAAATTAATTTTATTCCTAATCAAGCTGTTCCATAAGAAGGACGTAATAAATAATTTGTATTCTTTTGTAAAGTAAAGTCTCGTAAGTCAATAAGGAATCAACATTGTCCCTGCTCTTCATTCATAGACTTTACCTCAGATTTTTAAATATTTGCCGGCTTAGTTGGTACATATATTAGCAAACTTTAAAAGCACGTTATTTTATAACTATCGACTACTTTACAGAGTTCCGGACAATTCCTTCAAAATCCGCGCTACAATTAATGTATTTTCTGTGGCTCTGTGCAATTTGTAGCAAAACAATTGGGTCGAATATTTAAATATTTCAACGCGGCTAATAAGAACAAAATATATAAAGTAAAAAGTTTCTGTTACTGTTGGTCCTAATCAACAGGTTGGATCAGTTCACTCATGACCATGAGACAATAGAGTAAGGATTTAGACCAAGCATTTCATTCTAAATTTCCTTAAAATTTTGTAGACAATGATAGTGTTGTCAATAAAAAGTAATAAACAAAATAGGAATTCCACAAATATTATTCTGCATAATGAGTAATATGGTGAAATAGCCTAGCCTTAGCTATAGGTGAAATTCTACCTACCTTGTGTTTGATAACTTTCAATGAACACTGGCCGGCGTCTTTGGTTAGCTTCTCGGCGCCAATCCCAACATCTACAATGATCACCATTGATTCCTAAGAATCCAGATTTAATTATGTGCAAATATTCATTTAATTTTAATTAAACTTACTTTATTCGCAGCCATTTTTTGTTTAAAATTTGTTGGTTTGTTGTTCTGTGATTTCGATTTTGTTGTGTTTATTTTTTTTTTTGTGGTGTGTCACACAACTACTTCTGTCACTCTAGTGCTTTTTTGAGTGCATTCAAAGATGTTTGAAAGTACTTTTTGGTACTTTATGGTACATAGACGATGACAAAGATAAAATATATCCGCCAGCATTATGTTAAATTGAGATTGAGAAAATGAAACATTTCTTAATTAATATTAGTTTTATTGTTTAACAAAAATTCTTAATATACAATCACATATTTATTCTTAAAGCTTATAGAATTCTTCAGGTTCTGGATCATTGACATCATCAAAATAATCACAATTCTTAGCCCATAACAATCCTAACTTTTTTTTCACAAACTCATTTTTCCAAAGATCAAAAAGTTCCTGTTTTATGATCTCAGCTTTTACAGTACGAATCCAATCGTTGTAGATGTACGGTTCGAAAAATGATGCATCGCAACGGTGAACTATCAAAAACCGTATGGCAAGCATACGACTTTCATCTGTTGCATCTGGCCCGAATAATAGACCCCAAACATGTCTATAGAATTTTTTGAATATTTTCTCTCGTTCTTCATAATCGTTTTGTTCGTCTATATAGCACATATGTTCAGACCAATTCTTTTCGTAGTCGTCGGGAGTAAAGTTGGGAGTTATTATAAAATCGTCATATTTTAAAACACGAGGTTCTTCATTTTCTGACATGATTATCTAATTTATTATTTTAACTTTTGTAGGTTTTAAAACTCTTTTTTTTTTCTTATACAATAGGATTTCTTTAAATTTCTTGAAATTGACGGAGCAACAACACAGAGAATAGAACAAAAAACTTTAGTTTTGACAATTAAAATGTGTGTTTTCCAACTTTGAATGACATAAATTATAGTTCTGTTTGTTAACTTTTTGTTGTAATGTGTAAAAATTGTCAAAAGAGCAATTTGAATAAAAAAAATTCTTAGGCAGGGATAAACTCTCAACGTGTAGAAAATGTCAGAATTCAAATCTTAAATAATTTGCATCTTTTAGGTGAGATCGACGCAACTAAAAGGATTTAACTCACGTATTTCGACCAATTAACTGAGGCTAAGCCGTGCCCCAATTATGTTTAGTAGAATGCATTAAAACCTTAGCAATAACTTGATCATGGAGTGTCATAGAATTTCCGAAGCTTGTATTTATAAGGTTGGAAAGTAAAATGAGAAATTTGTAAAAATAAAGTGACATTTGTTTGGAAAACGAACATTTTGGGGTAGACAAAATGGACGAGACTGGAGAATTGCTAACTTATAACTTTAAGGGCCAGTTGTACAAACGTGGTTCAATATTTGATTCGTGGTTGCGGGGTAATTTGAACTCGCCCATTTCGGCCGATCAACTGCATTTAAATGACGGGTCACCCATTTAATTGATTATTATCACTTGCCCGAACCTTGAACAATCGTTGAAACTCAATTAACCCACCAAAATGGATAAATTTAAATTCATTTAACCACGGAACAAATATTGAACTATGTTTGTAAGACTGGGCTTAAGTGTCGGAAGTTTGTCCACTGGTGTTTTAGAGTACTGTTACTCCCAAATTTTTCGAACACTTTTGGAGCTCTTAATTGAAAGGAATTTAATATGAAGAAGGGCTCGCGCGTAAATCTTCTTATATATTGGGGGTTCTCGTGATTAAAAATTTCCCTGGAACATTTTCTCCAATTCGAAACTTGGGAACATGAATGATGCTCAAAAGTTTACCTCGGAATTTATTGCCGAGGTTGAGTTGATGTGATTGCCATAGACTTTAGCAAAGCATTTGACAAAATTTCACACAAAATTATCATTTTCAAGCTTATAGCTCTTGGATTTCCTCCTGGATTTGTTCAATTGATGGATTCCTACCTTTCTGATCGTAAATATCGAGTCTTGTTCAGGTCTTCTATATAGGATCCTTTCATTGCTAAATCTGGCGTCCCACAAGGTAGCCATCTGGGTCCTATTATCTTTATAATTTCTTCACCTTGTGATGCTTTGCGTCTGCAAAATAACTTAGATAATTTCTTTGTGTGGTGTCAAAACAACAATCTAGAACTTTATGTCGATAAATACCAAGCAATCACATATTCTCTCAAACGTGAGATAAATAATGACCTTGTTTCAAGAGTAACATCCATTCGGGACTTAGGCGTTATCTGTGATAGTGAGCTCAATTTCGGATCTCATTATGAAAACATTATTTCTAGGGCTAACTCTGCTCTTGGTTTCGTTAAGCGTTGGTCTAAGAAGTTCTCAGACCCTTTCGTTACGAAATCTCGGTACACAACCTTTGTCCGACCTTTACTCGAGTATACTAGAAGAGTATAAAGAATCGAAGCAATCCAGCCTTCCTTGGGTTGACAATTATAACCTGCCCCCATATCAAGATCGTTTAAGGCGCATTAACTTACAATCTCTCGAAAAGCGCCGAGAGGTGGCTAATATTATTTTCGTACACCAAATTTTATCTGGCGTTACTGATTCTTCTACCTTACTCGTGTTAATGAGTATTAACATCAATTCACACACTCTAAGATCAGTGCCCCAATTAAATCAAGCTCCTCGCAGAACTGACAATGGTAGAAATGAACCAGTCATAAGAATGTTCAGGGAAGTAAATGCAAATTCTAATGTATTTAACTATAATCATAGCAAGATCACACAAAAAAACTTCTACATAGCTCGTCATCTCCTTAACACTAATATAAATGTAGATAATAACAAAAAAAATCTAATTTTCTAGAGAAACTTAAACTGCTAACTATTAAAATTAACAAATGCATTAGCATGCTATTCCTTTTAATTTTTTAAACTTTTTTTTTTATTATTTTTTTTCTCTTATTTCTTTAATTTATAGATCTACTAATCGTATATTTTTAAAGTTTTTTATATTTTATTTTTAAACTGCTTGCATTAAGCAGGCCCATAACCCTTCTTCTTCAATACTCGCATTGTCCATAAATACAAGCTGTTGTCTTAGGCTTTCATTTAGAATTTCATTTTGAAGTGCCGATATGACTGGCAACCTAATTTGCAGTCGTACTCGGTGCAAATGGACCCCAACGCGTGCGGTATCTGGGGGGATAGAGTCGTGGGATTATTTATTATGATCCTCCTAAGAATTAAACAAAAAAAATATTAGTAAGGCTTTGGACTTAAAAGATAGAAGACATTTGAAAATAAATAGTGAACAATTGAGTGAAATATTCACGTGAATCGAGAGATTCGATCGGATCGGGTAGCAGATTAGAGCTGATTGTTACATCAATGAGTTTGTTTTGTCCTTTACGAGTGATGTATAGTTAATCATTCCAGAATTAAGAAATGTAACTCCAAACTAGGTGTCGTTGAAAATTATAAATATTTCCGTAAAATCTATTGGCCCTTCTCTCAAAAAAAATATGTTTCCAATACCAGCTGTATGACTTTATTCTATTTTTACATTATACCTAGAGTGAACCCAAGGTATTGCTAATGCACTCACACTTCCGCTGCTTTCTGAATTCCTGTAAGATAAGATTCCATAGAAAAATATTCGAATCATGTTCCAAACATTAAATGGTACGCAACTCTACTCATAAAACAATACAATTATAAAAACAACTTACAAATTTTATTTGTTTTAACATTTTAAAAGTACATTAAACAAGTACACATTTATATTTTAATCATCAAATCGATCTAGGAATAAGGTAAACGTCTGTTCAACTTCAAATGGCAATTTTTTCTCCTTCAAAGTTTCCCTGAATGCATATCGGCATCCTTTCAAATTGTAAGCTGGCTTAAAATCTTTTTGTTCGCTCTTCAACAAACCCAGTTGTATTAGAAAGAAATTCATGACACGCGTTACTTGATCAACTTCTACGGCATACGCAAACGAGTCTTCATATAAGGCCGTTGAAACGTCTAGAGCTTCTTGGGATACTTTAGATAGTGCTGCACATTTGAGGACAGTAAATGTTAACATTATAAGGTAGTTGTCGCATTTGAATCCCTTGAAAAAAATTATAATAGAAAATTAGATTTAAAAAATACAAACAACCCTACCGTTTAAACTTACTTTTAAATAATCACGGAATGCGTCCAGCTTATCTGTGTCTTCGATGCTTTCAAACATTTTAAGCGATGGATTTGGTGTATTACAAAATGTCTCCACTGTATTAGGACGAGATTGTTCGCCCTCAAATGTGACACTTGTATTGGATTGGAAGGATCCTTCGGCGTTATTATCATTGGACTAATAATATAAGAAGCAATTAAATGATAATAATATTATAGGTATATATGTTCTCCTAATTTTTGATGAGAAACAGCTCAGATGGGGAAAATGATCAAATCACTTACCGTATTAAACACAGCTGTGACGAAATTGTCTGCAGTAGCATTCTCATCGCCGTACTCGTCACCATAGATGTCATTCTCTTCGTCAGCCTCTTCCGTTGTATCATTATGGTGATCTACATCTTCATTTACTTCCTCTTCGTCATCCTCATCATCATCCTCATCATCATCATCGTTATCGCCATTATCGTCATCATCATTATCATCGTCATCACTATCTTCACCTTCACCTTCATCTTCATCAAATGTTGCAATTAAAGATCTTGGACAAGTACTGGTTAACGTTTCTATGATCTCTTCAATGCTGCCATCGCCAAATTTATTGCAATCCAGTTTGAGTAACTTCAATTTGGGTTTGTTTTTTAGAGCAGCTACCAAAGCCATACCTCCTTCGGGACCAATTTCATTGGCTTCCAGTATTAAGGTTTCCAGTTCCGGCTGGTTGTCCTCCAACACATCAGCCAAATGATATGCTCCTTTTGTCTTCAAAAGACAATCACCCAAGTTTATTTCTCTCAAACTGAAAAAAGATGTATTTTTATTGATTTTTTTGTTTTCAAAAAAAAAAAAATTCTTACTGTGGCATCGCTAGGATAGCGTTGGCAATAGCAAGAGCACCTTTCGGTGTCATAATGTTATCGTTAAGATTCAAAACCTTCATGTTGGGGTTGCTTTTAAATCCCTCACACAGAGCGGCGATTCCCAAATGGAAAATCGAATTCTGTGGCATGGCAATCTCTTCGAAGGTGTTGATTGTGCAAAATATCTTTGCAATTGCCTTGGCACCCTCGTTCTCTAAACGATTTCGTCCGGCGACAAATACTTTTAGGTCCAGAGGAGTGCCAGCAGCACAGCTATTCTTGTAGCAATCCAAAATCGCCTCAGACAACATTCTGCCACCGTAGATACCGAGTCCGCAATTATTCAAATGCAATTCCCTCAGGCTGAAGCAAACTCTGCTTCTCAAGAGAGCTTGCAAGCCGATCATTCCATTTGGACCTAAAGCATTGTCACTGCAGTCCAGCACAGTTAGCTGAGCCGATGCGAGCATCAAGCCATTTCCCAAATGCTCGAGAGCTTTAGGAATTTCATTCTTCAAACGACCAGTGAACATGTCCTTCCACAACGCTTTTTTGAATTCTGGATGTTTTTCCAAAGATTTGCCAATAGCAGCAGCTGCATCCACGCCAAGCGTGTTTCCCTCCAATTTGAGGTATGTGAGATTTGTTGCTGCATCTATTGCAGATGTTACTTCCTTGACTAAAATTTTAATTTAAATCATTTAATTATTATTTTATATGTATGTTTGTGCAATTAATCCAAGGCGAATAGTAGTACCATCTTCGGCAGTTGTCCATTTCAATGATCCGCCAGCGAACGTTAGACCTGGTTCTTCGACTTCTGTCAATTCTTTGGTTAGGTCACTTAAGGAAAATTGAGCCATGATTTTATTCAATTCAGTTTTCACTTTTATTCTATTGAATTTATCTAAATATGAAACAAATGCTAAATTTTATTTTTGCAATGTTCTCAATGCCGGCACATGCACAAGCGATACGATTAGCGGCTAAAAAGTTTGTTTAAAAAAAATAGTGGTGGTTGACAGCTGAAGTTGAGGAGACGGTTGTCATTTTTTGGAATTTAGGCTCACAACACAATCGGGAGCTTTTTTGGCTTACAAGAAAATGCCAGTGTTCCTCAAAGTGTTATCATATTTCTTAGGCAGTATACTCATCAAGTTCATATTTTTATCAAGGGTATACTGCTTTCGCACAATAAATTTTATTTGCCGACAACTGGGTATTTTGATGGTGAGAAGGGCAAGAAGTTAGGGGAATTCCCTTTCTTTCTTGTATGAAAGCAGTCGTATTTATACAACGAGATAATTTTTCGCTTTGCAGAAAGGTGTATATTTCCGCTAGACGTTTGCATGAACCACTCCCCTTTTTTTATATAATTTTGCACGCGCTCAAGGGATTATGAATACCCTTTATATGTTTAAAACACAGCGCGGCATCCGGTGAAAGAAGAGAGAGAAGGATAGAAAGATGTGTGGCGCGACGTATTGAGATGGTGGTTGTTGTCTCAGATTTAATCTCCAGGGATGGGGGCTGAACTAATGCGGAGAATTACCGTGTCTTATTTATTTATGTCTCTTATAATTCGCATTATTTTATTTTATTTATGAGTAGTTTACTCAATCACATATTGTTGGTGTTATGCCTGAACAGCATGTAATGAGTAAACCAGCAACTCATTTTTATGACAATTTTTAGAATTGGTTTTTAATGGAATATAAGAAGACATAGACAACGGCAGGAATCGAACCTGCGACCACGAGGTTGACAGGCGAGCACAGAACTATCACGCCACGGCCACCTCCGACAAAATTAAAAATACTTTCCTAAATGTAAGAAACAATCAGCTGTTCCTTGACATAACTGTATGAGGTTTATTTCTGCTTTTTCTAAATCAAATTTGTGAGATTAATTTATCTGCTTTGGAGAATATTTTTCCCATACAAAAATTTTGATTTTTGTTTTGTACAATTTATTGGTTAAAAAAAAACTCTTAACATATCAGTCGATACGTTGACAGTTTATTTCTGCGGAGATAAAATAATCTGGTTTCTGAGGTTTATCCGGGGTTTCCGTCAATGCATGAATACCCTTATTACGTTTCAATTACAATCATAATGGGGACTCAATTATTCTCAGCAATCTGAAATAATTTTCTGTTGTTGTATTGCGTGTAAAAGCACATCTGATGAAAAAACAGCTGTTCTCATGAAAGCGATCTTTAGTTATCCCAAACATTTTGAAATAACTAGCTATCCGAGAACAAATGTATAGAACAGCTGACTGCAAACTTCAGTTGGTATAAGTTTTGTTCAAGTTGATTGACGGCTTTTCGCTAACTTATTTGATTCGTCCATAGATATACTCCGATAGCTTGGTATCTGCGATAACATACATATCTAATAAGTGAGTGAATTTATTTCAGTATTTTTGGCCATACGGTTCATCCGCTCCATTTAGAAATAGATATTTTCGTACAAAAGATTTTTAAAGCTTTTTTTTTTTAATTTGGACTTTGGATGTGAACATATTTTCACGAAATGTAATAAGTGTTGTTGTTGTTGTTGTTGTTGTTGTTGTTCAAATGTCAAAGATAGTTTCTGGCGGAAATGCTTAATGATGGAATTTCCGCTTTGTGTATGTTCGATAAGTTTTTACATAATTCTTCAGCTACTTTCGTGAAACTGAAAGTATATTTGAAAATACGTCATTTCAAAATAATATAGGAGAATTTGAATGGCAAATGGGATTTCGTGAAAATTGAAATTCGGTTGTTTTCTTATTGAGTAGCTCGAAGTTTCCAAATAAATAAATTAGAAAAATGTAATCTATCTTTTTGCAGTGCTGTTTCAAGAAAAATGACGACGAATTCAATTTTTGTTTGACTATTTGATAACACATTAATAAAATTCGGCTAAAGAAAGGTAACTGAAGTTAACTGTACGTTTGAAGTTAGTTTCAGTTGTTGGAGTAGCAGTTGAGTAGAAATAATTAAAATTAATTATATTTTTTACTGGCAGGCCCTAATGTAAAATGCGTTATATAGGATTTACACGAGTGATAAATTGACATTATTTCTTCCATTTTATTGACATTACTGACAAAATCGTGTAAATGGTTTGAAAATTTGTCATTATTTTCATCATTAAAATATTGGCAGGGAAGATTGGCATTAAATATTGCCATTATAATGGTGTCATGTAAATGCACAATGATACCATTTGGAAAATTATGGCACACCGCGAGGAAGAATGAACTTGATCATTCTTTAATGGCAGATTGTCATTATCAATCAAACAGTCATGATTTTTCCCGTATAAATGGTTATTATTATTGATTTGATTTTACCATTATTTTGCCACTTTAATGGCAAGAATTAATGACAATTTGTCACTCGTGTAAATCAGGCATTAAGGTGATAAATTAAAGCCAGAGGATAGCTTTTGCTTTTTAATTAAAGTCTGGGATTCGTCATATCCCGGTCATTAACTGTCATCGCATATTCAAATCAATATTAAACATCAAACTACACCCCATATATAACCTACGGGCTTCTGCTGAATAATTATATATGCCAACATTGTATTAATTAATTTTATTGTTTAATAAATAATTTAATTGTTTATTTCTAATGGCAGACAATTTTTCTCTTAGTATACCCATGCATATTGCAAAAAATAATTCCAATTAATTTCTAAAAAAAAAATCAAATGATTCAATTTGATAATCTCTGTGCAAAATTAAAATCATTTTGAATTAATGTCTATCTACATATATAATCTTATAGTTGGTACGGAAAGATCTATATGAATCCAAATTTAAAATAATAGAAAATCGAGAGCAGCCCATTTTGTGCATGTGGCATGCCCATGAATCAATCATCAAACATGACCAACCCAACCATGCGGCAAGCCTTACTTCAACTTTCCACAAGAAGTAAGTTGTTGCACATTAGGAGCATTAGCGTGTGAGCTTGCGACTCTTTGCCTACCGTGTGTTGCACCGGCTGGCGCTATTTATAATGCATAAATGTTCCGCCACAATTGCCATCGCTACACAGAGGAATATTTGACAAGAAAATTTGGCAAAAACAAGTTTTAAATATTCTCTTAAGATTAATTTTTGTTATTAGACCAGTTTATACAATTGTATTTTTACACGTCAAGTGGTGCTAAAGTACTACCATACAAATATTTTTTTTCTGATGACTGGCATACATTGGACTAAAAAACATGGAGGTAATTCTACCATTATGTTTCGCATAATAACTCGTGCCAATTATCACTGATGCTCCCTCTGCCAGTAGTGCCAGAATAGTATTTTCTTAATAAACAATTCATATAATATTGATTTGCAGCCAAAAATAAATGAAATTTGCGTCACTGTGTTGCCACCAACATAAAGCAGTTGCGATTCAAAAAAAATACTTTAAATACAAAATTTCACCACCTAATTTGTTATACGCGATCGTTTTACCCGAATCAGGATTTCTGGGTTCAACGGACACGAAATTCTTTAATTTTCGATTTAAATGGCTAAAATTAAAAGTATTATACGAGTATGTTTTTTTATACCAATTATTTGAAGATTATGACAGAAATAATAGCAAACGGCTATATACATAGTTCAATTATAACTATATAAAGCTTATATAAACTGAATTTCTACGTGGTCTTTAATTTGTATGTGTATTATAGAAATAAGTTTATACCAACTAGCAGAGAGTTTAAAAAAAGATATTAAGTTCGATTTCTATCGCTCTGCATAAAACACTTGATATTCTTTTCTTGAAATTAATTGTAGGATCTTTGTAAAATATTTTTTTTTATCAGTTTGATATTTATACCAATCAGCTTATAAATACAAAACGATGTACATATCTCGTTTTCAATTCAAAAGCTACATTCAGTGATAAAACACATTGAAATGTTATCAATCACTTTGTCCTTTAGACCAGTTTATACCAATAAGCTATTAAATACGCAATCTGTTCACTTTAACAACTGAATATATCACTGTAATTAATATGCACTTTTTTGACAAAATTATAAATTAGGTATAATAATTTACTTATTGCAGAAGACAATTTTATACCAATTACCATACAAAACCTATTATTTTTTGCGTCTTCGATTTCTATTCACTAGAAAACACCACTCGACATTTTCTTCGGGAAATTATTTGCAGAATTAAATAAAACTAAAGTGCTTTATACATTAGACCACCTGGCCATTCAGCAAAAAAAATTAAAAAATTACAATTTTTGTGTTTTATTCACTTAAAATTAGATACTCAATTGACTTATTGGCTTTGAGAACTTTGTTTTGCAGAATTTTGTAAACATATAGATGCGTAGAAACAATTAAACTGATATAAAAATATTTTATACCAATAACCGGATAGCTAAATATAAATGCTTACTAGTTTTCACCATATTATATATGATAGATAGCAGCACTTGACAAGTTCTTATGAGAATCATTTGGAAAAATTTTATTATAAAAAAATGGGGTAAATTTTTCGATACACATATTTGCTAGGTCCGGTTATACTAATGTATATACATAAATATAGCTAATTATTTATGTATTCAATTTACAAAATATCGTCTCCTAAAATAGAAAATAATCAAAAGGTGTCACCATTATTTTACATACATATCCATTATTGGCGCTATCTAATGAATATGTATAATGTATATTGCTATTTTATGCATTGATTGGTATAAATATTTAGTTCTAGGACACATATTGATTAAGGCAAACATTTTTTAAATCTACCACCAGATATTATAGATAATAAATACAGATTCACCGTCGTTGTTTAAATTTCTTAGTTAATCTATTCATTTATACCAATATCGAAAAACGAAGAAAGAAAACAATTTCTATATTTCATCTGAACAAAATAATTAAAATTACAATCACAACATGACTTGTAATCGATAAACATCGGCTCGATCCGAAATACATAAATGCTTCCAGAAATAATCAACTGATGTCACTTTCGATTACCTACTACATGAAGTATCTACCTACCAAGTCCCGGCCGGCCGGAGCGGCGGCGCGCCGCAGCTACAAATGTAACAACAACGAAATTAAAAAAAAAAAAAAACAATCTTAAAGTTAGTTAGTATTAATAAAACTGCTACATAAAATAACATCTCCATTTAAAGTGCCATCATTATTGCCCTGGCACTAGCCATATAGTCAAGCCAGGCTGAGAACTCCAAATTCCATAAAAGCAAAAGTCCTCCACACCACAGTCTACCAATTAATTAATCGAACGATTTATCTTTAGGAATTTTCTTCCCACAGCCATAGCGCGAGGGCCAGTCAGAATGCCATATAATCTGCTTGCAACATTGTTGCAGCTAGCAGCAGCAGGAGTAACAGCAGCAGAAATTTACAGGACAAATCAACTGTAGCATTGTAATTGGCACTTTGCAATCAAGACCCAAGCCAAGCCAGACCTGTGTAATTATGAACCGAGTTCGTATGAGGAAAGTGTTGAAACCTCACTTACTGCTGCATAGTGCCACAATCGAACAAGGTTTCCCTGTTGCATGCGGGATAGCATTTTGTGAGTTATATATGTAGCTGCCTGGACGTCGAAGAAGACAAACGATTTCAATATCATAAAACAAGCAAACGCGCTCCTGTGGCGCGTCCTCTCTAAAGGCCAAACTCGGTCAACCGATTGGAAAACCTACAGTGGTGCATATGAGAACAAAATTCGATTTTTTTTAACTCGTTTACTTTTCAAGTACATTTTTTGTTTTTCTTTTCTCTCTATATTTGGAATTGCTTTTTAAAAAGAACAAAATTAATTTGAACAAGAAACGCCCTTAAAAAGTAGGCGTGGACAACATTTAATGAAAGAATTTGTAGAATTTCAATAATTTTCTCTGATATTATTTCAACATTTCATCAAATTCAGTACAGTTGTTTAGATTGTTTTTCTTTTTTTTTTTGATTAAATACCAAAAACCTTGAACCACTGTATACGAGTATATTGCATACAAGCAGACAGAAGTAGCCGAATGACATATTGACCATGGGGCGCTAGTCAGATCGATGAAATTTGTTTTATTATTTTTGTCGATTGGACTGCCGAGGAGATTCCCATGGCGATAAATTTAAATTTTGAAAAACAATCATAAGGGAGGGGAGCTCGTGGATAGTCATCTTCGTCTTTGGCATTGCTGATCGGTGGAGCCGTTGTAGTTCTTGGTAATTTACGATGAGCACCTCTTTCGCATGACCTTGTCTGATGGGCTAATTGGCGTATTGATTGAGGGGTCTGGGTCTGCACATACATACAATATACATATGGTCGGTTGAAAGGCGGACTTTTCAATAAGCAGGCTCTATCACTAGCAGATCATCATCATTATCATCATCATCATCATCATCATAGCAATCATCAATATCAACAATGGCGGGCTGTCTGCTACGCCGCGTCAGCCGTGCCTGCATAAATGCTGAAGTTGTTGAAAAATTATCATCGAAGACTAGGAGCTAGTTGTTCATTATTAATCATAAAGTAGAGGAGGCCTCTCTCTGATGGGCTGCTGATTTAGATGCAAAAGACATATTTTTACACGGCCTTTTGATTTATGGGCGAGGATTTTCTAGAAATAATGCAAAGGGAATATGCAACACTACACAAACAACTACTGACAAGGCTCAAGATTTGATGTTTTAATAATTTTTTTTTTGTAAACGCGTTTCATTTGTGAAAAGGAATGGAAATATAGTATAAATCAAAGGGAATGCTAGACTAAAAATTCTGAATCTAATAATGAAATTAGACTAATTAATATAAATTTTCCAAAAATGAAATTACGGTAAGATTTTTGTCGACATATTTACTATATTAAGTATTATACCAATCAGCGGACAAAATAAATATTTGAATTACAACGAAATATCATTAGACCAATTAATTTATAAATATATGGCAAGTGCCCGAATCCTTTAGTCCAAATACTATGACATTAGACCAGTTAAACAAAAATAGATAGATGCATGTCTCCCACAAAATACACAAGAGTTAAATTAGGAAGTTTTATACCATTCATAGGAAAATGAACACAAATGTGTATAATCTATATTTTCCTTTCGTATATCAATTTATGGAAATTAGACCAGTTTATACCATTATGTATTTTTCATACCAGTCATACACAATTCTAAGATTTATTTCCATGCCAATATTTGACAGATGAATTTTTATCAACAAATTAGCATCTGATCCAAATACTTACATATACAATTCCTAATTTAATTTTTATTTGAAATCAATGCGCGAAAATTTCATAGCGCCATTAATTGAGTACTGATTTCTGATTCTTATTTATGAAAGTTTTTCTTTTTGAATATTTAGAAAAGCATGCTGTCGAGTGTTATTGCCTTGCCTATAAATGTCACAGTTCTGCCCCCATTAAACCTCTATGGCTTGAGTGTTGTCTTTGAATGTTGATTAATTGATTATTTTTCATCCATTAATGTTGTTGTCGTATTTCAACAAAAAAAAGAAAAAAAAAAGAATAAGAATGACCAAGGGAGAACAGAAGAGAAACAACCGCTCCTATTTTAGATAGAACTCAAATTATTGAGCGTAATTGGCACATGGGATTGATTGAGAAAGTTATTGACAAAATTTTAAAATGACAGCCACCATTAGTAGGTTTTTTTTTGCTTAAATAATTGTAATTCTAAGAAAAGATAACAAATTCAGGTTGATGGGAGTGGATCTGCTTATATATTTCATAAATATTCTGTTTAAAAATTGCTAGAATTTAGATAAATGTATATTGTGAACCCATATCCAATTTTTTTTCTAAAATTTAAGTTGCATTTATATACAACTGGCAAAAATTTAATATTTTAGCCAAATTGAACCAATAATTTCTATGACAAAGAATTGGTATAAAATGACAGAAATATTGTCATTTTGACAGGGGGTGGCCGTGGCGCGATAGTTGTGTGTTCGCCTGTCAACCTCATGGTCACAGGTTAGATCCCTGCTGTAGTCTATGTCTTCTTATTTTTCCATTACAAACCAATCCTAAAAATAAATGTCATATAATGGTTGCTGGTTTACTCAATACATACTGTTTAGGCATAGAACTAACATCATGTGATTGAGTAAAACTAGTATACCGATAAAATATGACAAAAGAATAAGAAAAATAATGCGAATTATAAGGGACATCGATAAATAGACACGGAAATTTCTCCGCATTAGTGCAGCCGCCTGGAAATAAATAAATAAATAAAATCTGAGACAACAACCATCTACAGTCTCCTAATATTGCGCCACACATCTGTCCTGTCATTCTTTCTCTTCCTTAACCTCACTCTCACGCTCGCGCTGTGTTGAAACATTTAAAGGGTAAGGATTCATAATCCCTTGAGCGCGTGAAAATTATAAAAAAAAAAAAAGCAATGTGTCATTTGATTTTCTTTTGTGTTTACCTCATCTATTCTCTGTGAATTATTATACCAGTTTTATACCTATCAGTGCATATAATTAAACAAAATATCTTGAGGTTAGATTTGTATTAAACTGGTTCGAAACATGGGGAATATTTTAAAAGTTTAGTTGCTAAAAATTAGTATAACTGTTATAAAGTTTCATTTTATTAGTTTCTTCTATAAAAAATGGACGAGCCTAGGAAAATGCAAATTCAAAACAATTAAAAGGTGTCATTTAACTAGTTTTTTTTTCTAAAAACATAATGGACGAGCTTAGAAAAATGTCAATTTCTAATAGTTGTTCGTTCTTAAAATTATTAAATATACCACACGCTTGGAGCGGTTGGGGTGCTGCTGACGCCAACGACTAATTTTCGGAAGTCGAATGCCCTTTTAGCCCTAGGGGTCGCATAGAATCTACCTTTCTCACACTGTCAAACTGTTGACATTCACCTAGTCACGTTCATAAAAAAAATACCAATACCTTTTCTAAAATTTTATCTCCCGAAAATTAAAATTGAAAGATCAAAATCAAAACTCCAAAAAATGGAACTTATCTGAAAGAATTTGAAATTTCCAAATATCAAAATTCCGAAGATCAAATCTCTTAATTCTTGAAAATCACAATTTCGAACATGTTATTTAAATCCCACAAAATCCAAAAATAAGACCTTCCTCTAAATCGAGAGGAAGAATGTCCCCCTTCCCTCTAGCAGCTCTCACTGCAGTCGCCTATCACATGTTCCACACTCATAGAGATTAGTATCACAAGTTGATATTATTTTCTAATCAGGTTGATATGACAATGACAACAAAAAAAAAAAAACTGTTTTCTAACTAGCGGAGCCCATCGTGCAACAACAACGACAACTCTAACTGTATCAGTAACCGAATTGAATAACATGCACCAAATCACCCATTTCCAATGTTCTGCATCTTTGATTTCTGCGAGTGACTGCACTGCGAGAGATTTCTGCGACGCCACAAACTGCGCAGCTATACCTTACCTATCTATAGTTGCTGCAGCACATTGCGGATTTGCACAGCAGCAGTCAGGTTGACTGATTCTTTATTCACTAGTCACTAGTCACTAGACGAGAAACCTAATAATAGGTGCGGGATTCAGGAGTGAAATTGAGAAAGAAAGAAAATAGAGAAATGCATTTTTTTTTCGTAATTTGGATGAGTGAGTTTTGTGTTTCGTATGTAAACATTTCTCTACGCCTCTTTGGTGAATTGACCTGATTACTATCATCTTATATTTTTTTTATCCTAAATCACCCTCTTCCTTCATCAAATATGAACCAAGTCCGGTTTAAGGTTATCACGAAAAAAACGTGATACATAACACAGTGGCTCTTGGCCAAAAATGTTGTACCATCCTCCTCACCTGTTTGAGAAGCCAAATCTTTGTAATTCATTGACTTCTCCTGTTAGTTGAGATATTCTACATTTCAAGATTGACCATTTATTCCCTAATTTAAATAACAGGCATAGAGTATAGATTAATGACTAAACTCACTATAGTAACCAAGTTTAAATGTTTAAGGGCTTTCAAACGAATATAACAGGAAAGTGCGTAGCGTGCATGCTAATCGTAGGAACGGTTTTCACATAAATGTTGCTGTTGACAGTTAACATCGATAAACATCAAACGATATACCCATGAACATTAATTCCAACTTGATTCCAATTAAGTGTTGAACTTTTGCAATCCATGGACTCAGCTGATTTAGAATCAGAATAGTAGAGTGCTGCTCCATTGCATCTGGTTGCACTACACTACCCAAGCCCATAGGCACACAGATCCCTGACCGACAGCGGAGGAGATCTGTTTTGCTATCGTGATTATCACAAACAAACCATCTACGAGATAAGATTCCTATCTGGATCTGGGTCTTGGTCTGGATTTACTCGTATTCCATGCTAATATAAAGAATCTGCTAAAAGGAGACTATATGGATGATAACGATGACGCGGTGCGGTGGGATGAGATATGCATCTTATCGAGAGCGCCACTGCTCCTTTACATCACCACCACCAGCACCACCATCCTTCAACCATCACCATACAGGTTGTATTTCCTAATGCAGTTTTCAATGCGCACTTTCTGTCTGTCTTAAGACTTTGGTCGAAACCGAAACGATAAATATGCGATTCTATCGATTTGTTGGCCTAATGCAGCCGTTGTGAGACACCCTACCGACCGGCCCCTTCCTCTTATCACCATCTGGATTGCGGATTCGCTTGGTTGGCATTGCATGGCGGACAATCGAATTGGTGTTGAAATTAATATCCACTTGGAGTCGAAGATGAAGATCACTGCCACGGTACGTCCCGAACGTCGCGTCGCCGCAACGCCGTCGTCACCCGCCGGAACTGACCAAACGAAACGAGAGGCTGGAAAAAACCTATACAAGAACTACCTACACACATACTTGGTTGTTGTTGTTAAATTTAATAGCCTTTGAGAGAAAAGTACATCAGTGGGGCTGTGTGCTAACACGGCAGGCGTTTTTTGGGTTGACTTCTTGGTGAAAAGCTATTTTGTTTTTCGATTGATTTATAGTGGGCACAATCTAGGAATTGATTATCGTATACTTACAAAAACTAGCCGCTAGACAGGAGTAGAAATTTAATATCTACAAAAATAAAATTAAAAAAAAAAACAATTTTGTGTATTTTGATAATTGGATAGATGTCCTTTTGGTTCGTTGGAGAGCATGTGGTCTTTTAGCCTCTGGGTTAATGGATTTAATAGAAAAAATATACCTTAGTTATAACTTGTTAAAATTTTGAGTATGATTTATTTACATTTCTTAAAGAAAGTGAGTTACATTGTTTCATGAAAACCAATACGTTTACACATTTTACATAGCTGGGAAAATTTTGATTTTATAATTTGGCTTAACACATGATTCTTGCCGCATTTATAGTGAGTCGTATTTTGGCTCTCGAAAATTAAACTACTTTGTCTTTCAGAAATGGCTTTCAAAAATTCGTAAATGAAATCCGCAGTGTTTTCACTTTTTTTAGAGACTAAGAAAAAAGTCATAAATGATTTTTAAAGCCTAAAAACAACCTTAGCACAAAAATACAAAACTTTATACCAATAAGTAACTAGTTGTTTATAGACAACAATGTATCTATATAAGTCAAAATTCGGAAATATAAATTCTTGTCTACTTTGGTAACTAACTGAAATTAATCTTTAAACAACTATGTGGATTAGTAACGAGCTTATGCCTGATTGGTATAAAAAATATCTACTGACTAAAACAGTCAAACATAAAGATATTTTCCGTCAATAAGGCCAGGGGAACATTGTGTTATTTCTATTACAAGCAACGTGTATTTGAATAGCTTATAGAAACTCGTATCTAACTGGTATAAAACAGATATCACCTCCTGTGCTAAAATTATAGGACATATTATCATTTAGACCAAACACAGATCTACGTTACCATACTGTTAATATTATTATAATTTTATTCATGTTAAAATAATTTATACAAGTTCATACCTGATTGGTATAAACAAAGTCAAAACAAATGCGAAATAGATTTCTTATCGATTTAATTTTTTGTATCTAATTAAAAATACTCTCATATGTTAAACGGCTCTAATAATAGATGCGAAAAAGCAAGCATCTAAATGATTGGTATAAACTGGTCTAACAGAGAGTAAATAAGCCTTAAACTTGATAACTTCAATTTAAAATACTTGGAATCGGATTGTCATTGTATAACTCTCCTCCAGATGTTAAAGAAATGCATAAAATCATTCACTCGCAAAGACAAAATTGCAGAATTCTTGTCATTAGGACATTTCTCACTTAAAACAACAAGGAGGAAAGAGCTGTATGAATATCTTCCGAATATGCTTTGGATTATAGAGGCTTGCAAAATAATATATAGGTTTTTTTTTCATTTATCCTATTCCCTTGGGTCGCAATAATATACTTAAATGGTATAAACTGGTCTTAAATAAAAAGAAAAACAAATACAAAGAAATTCAATGTTACAAACATTAAATAATATTGTGCATTTTGTGTCTTGATTTTGTGTGCAAAACCACTTCCTCAATTATTATGGCTGCTATCATTAATCACTCCAGAGAAGCTTGTAATTTTGAAATTAAATCATCTCACGCTGCGTTCTACATTCAAATTGGCAATTCTCTTGTCTAATAATTCCTGGCCGCATCAACAAAAGAAAATTTTTCAAATTACCAAGCTATACCAAGTTCTAGAAAACACATACGTGATTCTATTCAACAAGGAGCACATAATATTATAGCCAAGTCGAGAGTCCATTATTCCAGTGGCTGTTGTTTATGATAAATGATGTTGCTGGGCAACAATTTGTTGCACATCGGGACAATGAGCTGCGGATCAGCAATGGGTTGGACTTTAATCTAGAATCATCAAAAGGATTTGGTATTTATTAGAAAGGCATAGTATATCAATCTTACTCATGTACATATATTATGTAGCTATCTATATTGATGGAATTAATAATTTATTCTTCAATAGAATTCGTAATAGAAAATTGATGAAAAGATGAGCAGAAAGAGAGTATTGAAATATACATAGCAATCATTTGTTACTATTAGCACCAACTAACTTACTATATAAATTGATTCAACAGCAACTTGTGGTGGTGATTTAGACAGACAAAAGTGACGAAAAAAATAATTTGTCAAGCAATTTGTAAACTGAATTGGGTGCAACACGACACACATTTGATCCTAATTAAGATGATCATTTAGTTTTTAGTTTTTTTTGCAAGCATAGCTCCAAAACGCTTGGTCCAAAAAATATGGCGGTGGTGGCAGAAAATAGGCCAAACAAAAATATATATTGTCACTAGTCTCTAGTCACTTGTCAATTGTCACTGTGACTAGTGACTTGTGACTAGTGACTAGTGACTAGTGACCAATTTTGCAAAAATAAAAAATAAATAGTTTCCGAAGGATAGTCACACTGACAATGGCACCCAATGTGTATTTTGGTTTCGTCCATCTCTTGACACAACTACCATATTTGTTGAACCAAGCGTTTAGGAGCAATTTACTAAAAATATTGCACACAAAAAATTATATAGTGACTAACTTTCTGTAACTTGGAACTTGTAATTTGTAACTTGTAGCTTGTAACTTGTAGTGACTAGTGACTGTTGAATATTGACTAGTGAGAATGTCCAACAATGTTCCGTACAACATACATAGAAATCAGCCATCAGAATATAAGTAAAGTTAGCAATATTTTGACGTGCCTTTAGCACCTGGTACCTGAGAATCAGGTTGCATACGTTAAATGTACGTACTAACATTACTCTACCACGTACAATTTATCCATCAGAAAAGAAAATAAGTAAGGTCTGGGGCCCTGGGATCTTGGACTATAAAAATACAAGTTATCTGCTGTAAAACTGCATAGGATAACTAGACTAACCTTACTTCTACCATTGTCAATTTTAAGCTACATTAAATTTGTTAGCTTCAAGAGCAATTCGAGTTTCACACTTATGCTGATGACATGCGTATCTTAGCGCATATTAAATGGCCGACTGATACCTTAGAATTTCAAGTAGATCTTCTTCGACTAGTGTCAACACAATTTTCCTAAACTCAATATTAATTAAATGTCAAGTATTCTCAAAATCGTCCTCCCTTATTACAGCGTCAACTTTTTATTAATAATGAACTAGTTTCATTTGTAACATTCATTCGTGTTATCTGTGATAACACAATTTTCGGTGATAAATCGGTGGTACAAAGAATTCAATAATTGTATGTGACGTTTGTTAGATATATCCTTGAATATGCTTCCCAAAAACTACTTTATTTTTTTAATCAAATACAATAGTTCAAAGTTTCGTTAAAATTCCCACATTTTCGACGAAATCACTTGTGTATCTCTAGAGATTTATTAAAGCTTTCCAACATTTTAGGATACGATTGATTTTTTTCTGTTCTGATTCCATTTGTAAATACACTGTATATACCAGTTTGAAGTTTCGTTAACATTTTAACAGAGATAATTGAAGGAAGACCCTAAATTTTCTTCGAAAACTATAAAACTTATCAAAAGTTAAAACTTTTTTAAACCACATGCTTAACCAATTAGAAAATGATACCAAGTTTCGATAAAACTTACAAAGCTCTTGGAGAAAGTGATATACAAAATTCATCATATTTTAACAATATTATTTTTTTAACTTTAACTTAACTTTAACAAGTAATATGGAATGTTAGTATAATTAGCTTTTGATTAAATATCTTGAGCTTTTCCTAGGGGCGAATTCAACCAACAGTAACGACCTTAGTTTTTAATTATAAGAATTTAATGAAATTCGAAAAGTTTCGTTAAGTTTTTAATTGTTGCTTTATCACATAGTGGCTTCAATTACCATTTAGTATTTATCAAAAATTCAGCATACTATTATCATTTTAAGTCACCCCTCTCTATAATCTATGTGTCAGTTTCGTTAAAATTTGAACACTGGCTTTTGACGAAATAATGGGAGTCGTCAATAACTAATTAGATCAAAACGTCATTATACGTTCATTTTTTTTCGCTTTGTGATTCCATTTTAGATGCCGCAAATTAACAACCTTATAGATTTTAATTTAAGAATTTAATGAAATTCGAAAAGTTTCGTTAAGTTTTTAATTATTGCTTTATTACATAGTGGCTTCAATTACCATTTAGTATTTATCAAAAATTCAGCATACTATTATTATTTTAAGTTACCCCTCTCTATAATTTATGTGTCAGTTTAGTTAAAATTTTAACACTGGTTTCTGACGAAATAATGGAAGTCGTCAATAACTAATTAGATCAAAACGTCATTATACGTTCATTTTTTTTCGCTTTGTGATTCCATTTTAGATGCCGCAAATTAACAACCTTATAGATTTTAATTTAAGAATTTAATGAAATTCGTAAAGTTTCGTTAAGTTTTTAATTATTGCTTTATTACATAGTGGCTTCAATTACCATTTAGTATTTATCAAAAATTCAGCATACTATTATCATTTTAAGTCACCCCTCTCTATAATTTATGTGTCAGTTTCGTTAAAATTTGAACACTGGACGAAATAATTTGAGTCTTCATAAAATAAATTAGATCAAAACGTCATTATACGGATATTTTTTTTGCTTTATAATTCCATTTTAGATGACGCAGATTAATCAAATAAATAAATAGTTCAAAGTTTCGTTAAGATTTTAATATTCATTTGATTTTATGAAATTACATATGAGTTTCATTCTGGTGATGTTATATAAATTATATCAATAAAATCATATTAACACGTAATGTCTTATTAAGAGATCTATTTGGTATAAAATAATGGCAATGTCCTCCCTTACAAATTCAATTATTTTTCCTCGTTTCTATAAATTTCAAAATAATGGAAAATAGAAAGTTTACTGTATAGTTGAGCTGTTCGATAACCAAAACGAAATCATTGAACGTGTTTAAAATGGCAATCAACGGCTATAGGTACGAGTAATTAGCAAAAAGCAAAAAGATTTTCTCCGATAATAATTTTTCATGCGTGCGCATACCAAAGCATAAGACGAAGTATGACTCCATGACAAGCCCGCATTAAAGAGACGTATTAGCTACGCGAGGAATTAAAACGGCCTGCTTCACCAATCAAATATGGAATAATGACAGTTGCATTGCAGTTAAGGCAAAACAAAAAAAAAATACAAAAACAAAAACAAAAAGAAACTACAAATCTAAACAAAAATGTTAAAAGTTTTTAGGTAGGTACCTACCTATGTTCATATGTACATTTACAGTAAAAAGAAAATATTATGTCGGAGTTGTAATAAACGAAAAGTGAATGAACTAGGTACCTATGCTCAGCGCACTTACTGTCACTCTTATTGCTGTATGCTGTCACAAACTAATAACCACACGTACCTTTTACAATCTACAAACGTAATATAATGAACAAAAGAGGAAATATTTAAGCCTCTCAATCTAAAGACTCAAATAAACCCCTGAAGCCTAAACAACTAGGAAGCTTCAATTGTTTTATGTCATAGCGTGCACATAAATACACGTGTTATGAGAAACGGTGGTACGTGCCACAATTTTTAATTTGAACATATTTCAGCCAGGTACTTGAGAATTTGATGTAAAAAAAAAACAAAACTATTATTGAATTTAATTAATTTTTCTTGAATGTTGGTTGACCCCAGGCATTTTTCTCTTCTGTTTGTTTGCTTTTTATTTTTTTTAAATGTTAACTTGTTTGATTAATGTTTTCGAGTTTAAAAAAGGTGTAAATCGGTCAAATGTTTTTTTCTTACCTTACCAGGGGGTCTCAGTGAATCACGATCAATTCGCATTGTAACTTTTGCAATCTTTTAATACCATCGCTGTAATAAATGTTACAATTTTGTTTTTTTTTCAATAATATGTACTAGGTAAGCGCAAAGTCAAAATTTCACAATTGAGTGGGGTAAAGGAACACGTTTGGATCAATAATTGTAATTTCATAATTTTAGAAAGTTTGTGGTCAAAAATGTACAACTTGTTGGAAGAAGTTTTACTGTAAAGAATTTAGACATTCGTGATGTTGCTCAAAATTCGCATTTCGTAACAAAAATGAAGAGAGTGTAGAGCGAGAAAATCTAATGAAATTAAGTTTTAGTTGTTTGAAAAATAAAATGTTCGATTACATCGTATGCACAAGATTCTTAGCAGAATCAACTAAATATATTTTTAAAGTCGTTTTTTACTTAATTTTTTATCAAAAAAAAAATCTATAATTTTTTTTCTTAAAAAAGCATAATTTCAAAAAAAAAATGTCCATTCGATTTCGAAATATTTTTAATCTAAAAAACAATTTTTCGAAAATTTTGGGGTGCAGTATTATTCATATATACAAATTTTGATCAAAATCCGTCGAGCGGTTTGTGAGAAAATTCAAAATTAAAAAAAGCTTGTATGACAGGTACCGTTAATAACAAAATACCTATGTAAAAAAAAAATTAACCAAAATGTAGAATATACTTGCATAGAAGTGCACATATTTTATTTTTATTAAAATCGTCAGAGCCGTTTTCGAGATAATTAAGATGGTAGAAAAAAATGTTTTGGGGCTAAAAAAAAACGATTCAAAAATCTATTTGTGACAATCACCTAAAAACCAAGTTTGAAGAAAATGGCTTCAGCCTTTTAGGCTGTAGTTCGTTGTACAGACAGAGCGACGGAATTGCGGGACCCACTTTGTTATTGTTCTCTACCATTGTTATGTTAAGTTTGATTAAAATCTAAAGCTCAATTTTTTTTCCAAATGCAAAACTTGCCCTATAGCCCCTGTGTATATCACAAGTAAAAATATAAGCCAACAAGCCGGTCTTAAGACCGCAATTGATGGGGCCTGAAGTCCATTTAGTAGCCCACAAAGCAGTATCAGGAGGATGGGTGGTCCGTTGGCAATAACAAAATATGGGGTCTAAGGAATAATGCTCTAATTGATAATTTATAATCTTAGCATATATTTTGAAATACTAATCGGTGACAAATAAAATAAAGTATTTGTTTCAAAGAATAATCCCAACTAAACATTTGTTGTTAAACAAATATATTTTTTTCTGATAAAAATCATTTTTCCTACCGCTGGCTGCCACTTCGTCGTACAAAATTGAACAAGTCATTAAAATTATTTGTGTTCCAATTTCTCTTGTTCCACTGACAGAATTGTAGATGACCAATTTATTCTGCGCATTTCAATCAGAAAAAAATGGTTTCTTTTATTTTTTATGCTTACTTATTTATTTATTGTTTACAATATTTCAAATTTAGTTTCGTTCCCATGATGTTTTATACCTATATTAAGGTTATCAAATATCAATACAATATTTGATATTTATCAACAAAAATCAGTAATGCATTATCAAACATCAATTTTTTTTTTGATACATTTTGAAAGATGTGAATAGTTTAAATATATTGTGAATTGTTATATTCATCAATATTTTATTATCGTTGTCAAAAATTTGGTGTTTATCAATTTTTTAATCAATGAAAAGTTGTTTTTGTTGATATATCGTTAACTATTTGAAGCGTCTACGAATGAAATCTTTCGGTGAAAGTATGAAGTAATGAAGAAAATTAGTCAATTCTTTTAGTAGACTGAACTTCAAACAATGTACATCACTTATAACTATAAGTGTTATTTTGAAATACCATTAAAGTTAAAATGTAGATCACCTTATAACTGTGCACAACCATTACATTTTCATTAGAGAAAAAATTATAAATTCCATTCAAAATTTATTTCAACCAAATTATTTTCACGAAATTTTCCAAGGAAACTTAACTTGAATTGAAATGTCAAACGAATTATGTAGTATTCACAATAGTGTCTGGAAACTCAGCATACACTAAGTAGGACCGAAAAAAAAAATTAAAATCCAGGGAGCCCAAGTCTTCAGGTTGTGACAAGTGCTAGGAATGATCAAAGTGAATACCAACAGTGTTATTATTTTAACTTTCCCAATTTAACTATTGGTCTCATTTTCCCTATTGCTGGGGCGCCGCCCTTCATTCGCTTATGATATAATAAATGCACCCTAGAGCCTTCACATCAAACAAAATCAGTTCATTCATTCTCAAACAATTTTACTTTCACCCAAAAACACTACGAAAAAATACACAAAATAATGCACATTGAAACTGAAACTTTCCAACAACAATAACAAAAAAAAATAATAACGACCTGAAGCCCGGCTGATGGTAACCCTTTCTTCATTCACAATGTTGGTGGCATTTTAAACTGCATCCTTGTTAAGGCCAAACAATAACAACAATACCCAAAACAAAAACACAATCAAGTTTATGTTATATATTTATTTCCCTTCT
Organism: Philhelius pedissequus; assembly: GCA_910595825.1. Taxonomy (NCBI): domain Eukaryota; kingdom Metazoa; phylum Arthropoda; class Insecta; order Diptera; family Syrphidae; genus Philhelius; species Philhelius pedissequus. Next base: position 240,863,087 of record OU343161.1, on the reverse strand, counting down.
GGCTGCACCTGACCAAGTGAACTTTCCAGCTTAAGATAGTTAAACACATCGATCTTTGTCAAGGCCGTAGTTTGGATTTTTTTTTTCAAAAGGGGAAAATTTAAATTTATTTTACTTTTAAGCATATTGAGTATATTCTGCGGTTGTTAACGATTCGGGGGGGTGATTTGTTGAATTTGATCCCCCCTGGGGTACTGGTTTGATCGTTTCAAGGAAGCCGCCACTGCAGCTATAATCAATATCCACCGATCAATCGCCATTGATCGCTGCGTCTGCATCCGTAATTACCGGCTCAGAGCTGTGCATAAAATTCAAGACACGATTGGGTGCTGCTTTATGACAATCATAATGTTAGGGCATCGGGCAGCTAAATTGACGACTGCCCATTTTCGCTTCTTCCGGTTCTCACTTTCTCCCGTCTTCTGTCTTCGCTCGTCGATTGTCGATTGTCGATCGTGTCATGTCGGTCGTCGCCATCTACGTTGCAGAAATCTACATCAGAAAAACGCGATTAAAAGTCCGTCGCGTCGTCGGCAATTCACTTGATCGTGATCTAAGCAAGCACCATACTTGGATACTTTAACCAGGTCAAATAGACGATTTGAACCCACCTTGGGCTACCTTATAGGAAGATATAAAGAACAATGAAAAGACTAACAAAATCTCCTTCGAAGAAGATGGGAATTTAGAGAACTTATATCTTTACCGCACTTTTTTTTTTTTCAAGTTAAGTATCTGACAGATTGGGATGTCTTGGTTGAACGATTAAGGTGTTAAGGTTTATTGCACCATCACGTGCTTGTGCCCGGGTCTATGGATCTTCCAAGGTCTTTGATAAAATACCCACATGCGATTTGATTTTTTTTTGGCAGATTTTAAAATTGTAAGCTTACGATTAAGGTGTAGGCTTTGAATAGACAAAAGTAAAAATGAGTCATAATTTTAATTAAACCTGTCGTGGGATGTAATTGTGAGTTATTAATCGGGCTATCTATCTCGCGTGTCTATATGATCTAACATTAAAAAAGACTAAATTGATAATTATTTTAAAGTAATCAAGTAGGTAGCGGTATTTTGTTTAATTAAGAAAAAAAATAATTGCGGTATTTGACTTCTTTAAAAATGGATTCGATGATTTTCAACGAAGATTATTTGCATCATTCTTTTATTTGTAAACAGCACTGGACAAAGAAAACCACCATGTGGAACTCCACCATTTATTTGTTTAAATGGCCAAAACACTCAATTTCCTGCCAAATTTAAAGTAGTTAATTTTGTTTTCAAGTCAAGCTCTATCCACAAGATACAAGAGCACGCATGTGCGACTTGATCGAGCACTTAGCAATTAGTCTAATTGCAGGTGTTGAGAAAAGAACATAAATACTATGTGGGCATGGTAAAGTACCTTTTTTATATGAATTAGTGAAGCGTTCAGGTTTGTGCGTTTATAAAGTTTCGATTTTGGTGATCGCCGGATGCACTTTCGAATAGAAATGATGTATGGGAACTTAGTTTTTTTTTTCAATTGAATGTCTGTTGTTTTCTGTTGTAATTTCTTGTAAAATCAATGGAATTGTTGTTTTCTTTTGATTTTTTTTTGTTTATTTCAAATATTAAGAGAGAAAGTTATTTATTTAGGCATTGTGACTTTGTCTTGTACAATATACAATAAAGGTTGTATTGTAACACATCTATAGAAACTTTGGAAAGGGAATATGTTAGAATTTTGTTTTTAGTTTCTTTCAAAAACTTCACTGTTACCTCATGACTTCTTTATCAGTGTATGTATTGGAACATTATAGGGTAGAGATCAGAGATAACACACCGATACAAAGTTTATACAAAGAAATTTACGCAAATAAATTGAGCTTTTGAAAAACGGTGGCCAAGTTTTGAAGTTGCTTAGATCGCATTTATTTCGAATAGCACTTAAGTAAAGTAATACCGTCAAAATGATTGATGATGAGATTTTGATCAATCTTGCCATTAGGATTTTATCGAAGACGAAAAGTGGGTGTATCACCGCGCCTATAAACCTAAACGGATGAATGGATTTTCTTAAAACGCGGTACATATTGATTTACGGTAATATGTTCTCAATTTTTTTTTGATTTTTAATTTTTTTTAGGACCAAAAATAACGTTAGATACCTGCCCTAAATTTGTTTTAACCAAAAAACGGCTACAGCGGTTTTTATGCCAAAAAAATCTGAAATTAAATTAATTAATAAACTGAAAAGATACTTTTTCATATTTTTTTTTTGTCGAAAATGGTTATTTTTGTTACCTCCAGCGGAACTATATTTCTTTTTGGTTTTCGATTTAATGGAATTTCCAATAGATTTAATTTTTTTATGGAGAAGCTTCGAAAAAGCTTAAATAATATTGTAGGTAACTCAAAATATTTTAAAAACATTTTTTGGAAATTACATTTTTTTTGAGAACTCAATAGTTCGAAAACAACTTAATCGATTTGTTCGAAAAAATGATACCTACCTTACAAATTTTTAAAAACCCTTAAGGAAAATCTTTTTCCCCAGTAACGGTTCCAAGAATATTGACACAAAATTTGCTTGTCTTTAAATTAGCGTAGTCCACCTTTAAATAAAACAAATATTTTTTTAGATCAATTTTCATATTTTTGAATTTTTATTCTTTAATTAGCAGATTAAAATTATGTTTTCTATAAATAAAATTAAATGAAACACATTTTTTTCGAAAAATGTTTTCAAAAATGTGTACATATACATAAATAAGTACATACATATTTATATAAGTATGTCTGTCCAATAATTTAAATGACATAATTTTATTTGCGAAATAGACAAGTTTTGCATTTGAACAACAAAATCGAAATCGAGATTTTAATAAAATTTGACATTGCGATGATCGAGAACACGAATGATGGATCCCGCAATTCCGCCTCTCTGTCTGTAGATCGATCTACAGCCCAAACTATACTGACTGAATCGATTTTCTTCAATTTTGGTACTAAACGGTAGATACCTGTCATAGAATGGTTTTGTTTGATTTTCGACGTTCTCATTAACGAATTTCGATCAAAATGTTTGTATAGGAGAGGACATTCGAATTCTAAATAAAACTGATTACCAACATTTTTTTTTTTAAATTTGAACTATATGCCTGTAAGACCTAAGGTCTTTTAAATGACACCTGAATTGCACGGCACTAGTTTGGCACAGTGGATTTGAGAACCAGGTATTTAATGTCTCATTTTAACCCATGGGCGGCATCCAATTAAAATTGGAGGTATAGAAAAGAATGCTCCTAGCGTGGGGAACGAACCCACACGTCCTAGTTAGCAATCAAGCACTTTATCCACTGCGCCATTGCCACCCACAATTTTAAACAATATTTTTTTTTTTATAAGGTTTTTTTTTAATAATACAAATTATATATACTACTGAAATATATCAGCTGGATATATTGATTATGGATTTGTTGAATTATTGATTCAAAATAGCTTTTAACGGCCTTTAGTCCAACAAAAATTAGCGTTTCGTCCCGGCGATCTCACATGGACTCATCAGTTGACTATTGAGGACCTTTGTCAATACGCAATTTTTGCCAAGTTCAGTTCATCTTGGCTGATGTATTTCAGTAGTATATAGAATTTGTATTATTAAAAAAAAACTTCTTATATAAATAATGCCAGGCCACGTGGATAAAACAAAAATTTCCAATTTAATGATTAGGAATTCTAGTCTTGTTGGATATAGTTCACACCAGATGTTCTTTACGAAATCTATGTAAGATGAACTGAACTTGGCAAAAATTGCATATTGACAAAGGTCCTCACTAGTCAACTGATGAGTCCATGTGAGATCGCCGGGAGGAAACGCCAATTTTTGTTGGACTAAAGGCCGTTAAAAGCTATTTTAAATTAATATTTTTTTTTCCAATTTTGAAAAAGCGAAATTTAGTTTTTTTGAAAATTAATTTTCCGATTTTTTATAATGTTAAAAAATCGTACTAGGCATTTAATGAAGCATTGTGTTTTTTGAAATATTTTCATAAGTAATGTTGTCATTTTTCGAGATATTAAGAAATTTCTTTTACCACATTTTATGTATTTTTAAAAAAGTAAAAAATAAATGATTCTACATTTTAGAAAACTTCTCTATTGATATTTTAATTTTGATAAATAAACCAAGACTATTGTAAGAATAAAGTAAATCTTTTTTTTTCTCAAAGACGGCCCCAACAATTTATATAAAAAAAATCAGTTAATTATATTTGGTAAAGGGAAAAGTACTTTCTCGTAATTTTTACTTGCGATTATAGGTACTATAAGGCAAGTTATGTATTCGTAACAAAAAAATGTGTTTTTCTAACAATCAAACATGACATTAAGATCATAGAGAACACCTAAAAAGTGGGTGTCCGGCTGTCTGTCTGTCTTCGAGTCTGCAGCCTAAACGGTTGGATGGATTTGCTTGAAACTTGGTACATACTGGTTTTTCCGTAATATGCCCACACGTTTTTTTCATTTTTTTTTTGCCAAAAAAAAAATCTTATTTTTCTCAAATACGGCTCCTACGATTTTCATACAAAAAAATCAGTTCATTAATGAAGGCACCTTTTGATAATTTTGTTTTTGAAAAAAAAAGTTATTTTTGGTACCTCTAGTACAACCATTTTTTTGGTTTTCGATTTTCTGGGAAACAGTTAATTTGATTTTTTTGAAATTTGTTACGCAGAAGCTCCTAGAAAGGTTAAATACTATTGTAAACCAAATTTTTGAAAAAAAAAAAATTTTTTGGAAATAATTTGAAAACTCAAAATCATCCATTCGACAATTCATTATATGTACTAAGAATCAAGGTAATCTAACCTACATAGGGCTTAAACCTTAACTACACCTAACTAACTTAACCTCAATGAATATAGCTACATTAAAGTTGTTAGCTACAAGAGCAAGCTCGTACGATCCAGTCGTGCATTTTATTTTTTTTTTTGTCAACAAATGGTTATTTTTGATATCTCTACTAAAACCACCATTTTATATATTTTCAACTTTCTATTATTTGGATGAACGGATTATTTTTATATAAATAATATTGCACATTTAAATTTTAAGATCTAAGTTTTTATGATTTAAAAAATCTTTTTTTTTTTGTTGATAACTCAGTTTTTTTAATTTGAGATTTTTTTTTTTAATTAAATTTTATAACCATATTAATAATTTAATTAGAATCCATTTCTTTTTCAAAAAATGTTCAAAACTTTAAACAGCGATTTTGAATTTTTGTTTGTATACTCGTATCAATATATTTATCCAAGAATTCAAATTTTTGAAGTATTAAATTTTGTTACAATACAATTGCAATTACAGAGTTTCCATACATGTTTTTTTCAACTAACAAAAGACGTAGGTATATCTAACCTAACTATATTTATAAGATTAAAGTTTTTCGATAATTAAAGAGGACACATTTTAATAAATAATGTTTGTTCGTTAAAATTTAGCAAATGACCTAAAAATTAATATACACAACCAAAGAATATATTCCTTTAAATATAAACGCTGATTTTTTAAGAGATTGGTTTTTGAAAATTCAAAAAAACACAGAAACTTGTAAAAAGTGAATGAAATGTTTATTTGGATCGATAAATCAATTTCTGCCATTTACTTTTTAAAAATAATTTCACTTAAATGTTGCCCGCGGCTACGCTTCAGGTGGTCCATTCTGAAGGTCCAATTTTGGCAAACTTTTTCACACATTTCGGCCGGAATCTCACCAATGACGCGTTCAATGTTGGCTTCCAAGGCAGCAATCGTGTTTGGCTTGTCCCCATAGATAATAGACTTAACATAGCCCCACAAAAAATAGTCTAACGGGGTCAAATCACATGATCTTGGTGGCTAATTGACTGCGCCAAAACGTGAGATCAACTGCTCACCAAATTCGCCTCTCAATTGATGCATGGTTTCGCGTGCAGTGTGGCATGTGGCACCGTCCTATTGGAACCACATGTCGACCGAGTTCAATTCTTGCATTTTCGGCAAAAAAAAATCTGTTATCATCGAACGGTACCTTTCTCCATTGACCGTAACCCTGCGGCCTTCATCGTCCTTGAAGAAGTATGGCCCAATGATGCCGCCTGCCCATAAACCGCACCAAACAGTGCATTTTTCGGGATGAATTGGTAGCTGCTGAATTGCCTCTGGCTGCTCTTCACTCCAAATACGGCAATTTTGCTTATTCACGTATCCATTTAGCCAAAAATCAGCCTCGTCGCAACGGACGTAGCTTGCGAAACACATTTTTCACAAAGCACGAATTTTGATAATAAATTTCAATAATTTGCAAACGTTGTTCAGGCGTAAGTCTATTCATGATGAAATGGCAAACAATACTGAATCGAAATGTCAAATGTTCGTGGAATTTGTCATGTGTGATCTGTCAAAAATATAAACGTCAAAAACCAAGTATCAAAAAAATCACCCGTTATTTGTATCTCATTACATATTGATTTATATTTTTTTAATATCTTTTATAACTTAGCGGACTAACATATAAAAAAAAATATTTTGTATTCGGGAAACCATGCAGCAGTCAATACCTATTCTCAAGTTGTTGTAAAAGTTGAAACTATTTTCTTTTTTCTTCCGTTTCAGTTTGAAAATCGCTTAATTATCTCAAGACAGAAGAAAAAGTAGGAAGTTACACATAACTTGCTATATCAAAAGTATTAAACAATTACCCGCCAATCTATCCGACAATTAAGTAAATTTATTTCGAAACAATAAAACTCTGGATATTATATCCGCTTTTCGCTTGACTAAACTCCATACTCCATAATTCGGAGAGTAAGATAGATATGGACGTGGAGGTAGTTACAATTATTATTATCTACTCACAATCAATTGCTGTTTTTCACTCAATTTTCAAAACATGTGCCACCTTTATAGTCAGTACCTATACCAGTATCAGTTCAGTATGCATATAAAGCCATAGAGAGCCGCAACCATAAACTTTCGAAACAATCCCCATAATAGGTCTCTATTCAGTTCGGTAGCAATATTGAGGATTGACGTACTTATCTATCTACAATTCTACATATATGCCGAACCCTGCGATTAAGGTATATACACGTCGCATCGCGTCGCCCTCAGTGCACAAAGAAAGTGCTTATTAGGTTCGAACTCCATTCGATCGTATCGAACCACCATGTTTCAATTGCATGATTTTCTTTCTTTTTTTATATTTTTACAACTGGCCGGTGCCACCGCCTGCCATCACTTTAACTATTCCAATGCTACTACTGCTGAGATACAGCCAGTCGCCGCGCCGGCCGATCGCCATCAAATCAATTGTAGTCCGTTGGTATCTAGCTTTGAATGGACATTTCGAAATGATTACGCGCACCTTAACAGTCAAAATAGTATGCGCTTCGAAATTATTAATTTCTAAGATTTTCGCATTTTATTTCTCAAAAAATATTTTCTGTTTTGTGGGACGCAGGAGGGTTCCGCATGTTCCACGATATTATTTGCTTTTATTTAGAAATTCATTTTATGAAAATTTGTTCAACAAATATCCTTGAACTACAGAAAGAAAAAGCTTAATCCCTCTGCAAAAAATACCAGGATTGATTTAAGTGGTATTCCAAATCATCATTTATGTTTCTAGGCCTTGTTTTTTTACAACACAAACCTTCTTATGCCCAATGTACGTTCCATCGCCAATCAATTTTTAACACTGTCTGTAAACAAAAAAACAAAACACCTATAGTCCCATAGTTAACACGTGCAAGTGGTAATTACTTTATCTTAAGTCGTCAGTTATATCCCTTATGCATGCAGCGTCCTCGTATATTCTGGGATATTTTTAACTTGTGTTCATAAATTAGCACTGTCCAATCCACTACTTTGTCCAATTCACCTTCAGAACAATGTTGACCTTGTTCTTTTAATTGATTTAACACAACACCTCTGAGTTTGTAAAGAAGATAAATAGATACTAGCATGATTATTGGTTTCAGTTAAGATAAGATACTCGTATCTCAAGCTTAACAATTTTTTGTTCTTGAATTCGAAATAGAGGTGCTAATGGGCCTTTTTTTGAAATTTTTGAAACGTGTGAAATGCAATAACAATGGGACATTCAAACTTTGTATTAAGATAAGGCAGTCGTTGATATTTGTACATAAATATTGAAAATTCGATATAGTTAAAAACGAAGCTGTTAAAATGGAATAGTATGAACGTTAGAGTTGCATTTAGGGATTGATTGATGATTTAGCGGACCATGGCGTCAAATAAGTTTCATTTATCAAAAATATACTTTTAACGAAATAGCTTGTCATAAAATTACAAATCAAATTTTTCTTCAGTTGGCGACTAGATGTATCTAGTCTACTGAAGCTTGGTCCATAAAAATACAATTCTTATTCAAGAAATGGTTTTTTATGAAGCTTTCATATGGAAAAAATTTGATTTGCTTGTGAAAAAGTACTTTTTTGTTAACAAGACTTGCTGTTTATTGGAAGAGGTTCTTGAACTTTCTCAACTGATAATGTACAGACATTTGAATGGGCCACTCCAGCAGAGCAGAGTATTCTTGCAGACTTCTTATCAGCAGTGAGCACCAGCAATATTTAGCAAACTACTTTTTTGCCGTCATAGTGAAATATTTCCCAATTAGTGGAGAACGAAGGTTAGGTTAGCTGACACCTTTAGACCATAGTTGGTGCCTTGTGACACTCCATGAATTTAGAGACAATCTCCCTATTCGTTGAAACATTTGCAGCTCCTAATGAAGCTTAAGATGAACTGTAGATGTCTATTTTATTTAGATCCCTGAGATCCTCACAGAAAAAGTCTTCAATATGGAGCTTACGTCCCTGAGATAGAGAAGGGCATGTGCACAGAAGATGAAGAATAAATACAACCTTTCCTTCATCCATGCTGCAGGTTCTGTAAAAATTTGTTTGAAAAACGCCAAACCTGGTTGAGTGCTTGGCTATAAGGCAGTGTCCGGTTATAACACCAATTACAGAGCTGATGAGCAACTTGCTTAAGGATATCAAATGGAGCGTTTCAGGTCAATATTTCTCCAGAACTGTTTTGTCATCAGAAAGGTGGTTGTATTTTTCCATCGTAGGCTTGTCTTTTCAGCATAAACTTACATGAGGAATTTTGTATTTCCTTGAAAATTGGACAAGTTCTGTTTTCTGAAGGTTGACTCCAGGGCCAGACTTTTGTTAGCGTATTTAAAGTGTTTTGAAGATGTTCTTTTAGGAGGTTGGGGTATACTTTCCTGAAAGCAAACACTCTGTAACTCTCCTCTTTCAGATCTATCAGCTGCTCATTTGCTACCAGATTCCAGAGAAGAGGAGATATAACACCGCCCTGCGGCGTATCTCTACTGACAAATCTTCTTGCAGAAAAATCTTCTAGTTTTCAATTTTGATAACCCTGCTATAGTCAAAATTTTATTAATCAGTTCACCAAGCGATCCATCTACTTTTAGACATGACAGTTCAGATGCGATTGGAGATATATAGACATTGCTAAGACCGCCTTCTCTATGCCCAGGAAAGCGACCATAGGGGTGGAGGGAGTATTGATAGTTCGTACAGTGTATGTAGACCAGGGAGAACAAAGTGCACGCATATTTTTCAAGACACTATCAGGAACATATCTAACGGGTGATTTTTTTGCTACTTGGTTTTTGACGTTTATATTTTTGACAGATCACACATGACAAATTCCACGAACATTTAACATTTCGATTCAGTATTGGTTGCCATTTCATCATGAATAGACTTACGCCTAAACAACGTTTGCAAATTATTGAAATTTATTATCAAAATTCGTGCTCTGTGAAAAATGTGTTTGCCACACTGCACGCGAAACCATGCATCAATTGAGAGGCGAATTTGGTGAGCAGTTGATCTCACGTTTTGGCGCAGTCAATTGGCCACCAAGATCATGTGATTTGACCCCGTTAGACTATTTTTTGTGGGGCTATGTTAAGTCTATTGTCTATGGGGACAAGCCAAACACGATTGCTCTCTTGGAAGCCAACATTGAACGCGTCATTGGTGGGATTCCGGCCGAAATGTGTGAAAAAGTTTGCCAAATTAGACCTTCAGAATGGACCACCTGAAGCGTAGCCGCGGGCAACATTTAAGTGAAATTATTTTTAAAAAGTAAATGGCAGAAATTGATTTATCGATCCAAATAAAAATTTCATTCACTTTTTACAAGTTTCTGTGTTTTTTTTTGAATTTTCAAAAACCAAGCTCTTAAAAAATCACCGTTTATAATGTTCAGAATGAATAGGTCAATTCTCCGATCTCCCTCAGCATTTTTATAAATAATATGGTAGACAATTAAATTGCGAAACAGAAATTCAGTAATAACTTCCAGTAATCAGAAACTGTTTTCCTTTCCTTAAGACTACTTTGCTTAGAGCTTCTAAGGATCCCAGAAGAAAGTATGCAAGATAGTGATCTTGGGACCATATTCTTGACATCTAAGTTGCATCAATAATTATTATAAAACAGATTCCTATTTTTTGTAACAGCTTTCTTAGGAAGAGACCGTCGCCATTTCCAAATGAGTTAGAAGAGTTTTTCTGTTGGTCAATTTCATTGCAATTAACATATTTTTAATGAACTCTTGTGGAGCTCTAACATTCAAACTATTTTCGAAAAAAAATGATGCAGAAACCAAAATGGATAAGCTTTGGATATTTTTTTGAGTATAGATGCTTACACTGTACAATATCTTAACGAACTTAGCACAATTGTGAAACATTTTAAGGAAAATACTTTTTTAGAAACCATAAGAACAATGGCAACTTAATGCTTCTCCTGTACGGAAAGTTAAAATTAATAGATCCGCATTGGGCGCCAATTAAAATAAATCTGTATAACATATGGCTTAGTTTTAAAGTGGGATTTTACATAAATTACATATATAAGCTGCTAATACTGCTTTAACTTTTCGGCATACAGTTTTTTTGATAAAATTAATTCAAATCAAAATAACCACATATGGCACAGTTGACATTAACAATAATAATCAACAAGAGTAACTATTTCATCCTAAAAAAATTTAATTCATTCCATTCCATTTCTAACGTTACTCCTCGGACTTGTTACATTAAATACCTTCAAACGCAGTAAGGTGTGTCATTCATGGTTGAAGTTGAATTGTACACGACCCAGCCCTTCACTTTAAATTCAATTGTTAATCCAAAAATTGAAAAAAAAAATTAATAGATATCACTGTCATTGCCTTGAACCATGGGGAAGGTAGCAGAGATTTGAGGTTTTATTTGAAACAAAATACTCCAGATTGCGAGCGACAAACCGACAAGTAGTAGGTAGGTACAATATTGCCCCTTAAAGCTTTTTTATTTCTATTTAGAAAGTACCTAATAGTTTGGTAATCATCATAAAATTATGTTTTTTTTTTACGTTTAAGTTGAACATTCTATGCAGTTTCACAAGTTTTCCGGGCTCATGGACTTAAAGGCATTGATTTAAGAGGAATGAGCGGCTGGCGGTGTGGCACATTGGATGGATATCTTAACTTGACTTACCGACCAAGCCCAGCTTTGTTTTTGTTTTGTAATTTTTTTTTTCTTTAAATTTAAACTTCACTTTCCCTCGTTAGAAGATTATGTGCGGGAGAGAAAAAAAACACGTTAAGTGCCACCTTACTGCGGTCCATTATTAGGAACACACACCTCTTCCTTTCATAGATAGACGATAATAACTGTTGCCTATTGCATTTTAAGGTCTTAGCAATGACAGACACTTATGGTTGGAAAAAAATAAAGTATGTGCTGCGCTGTGCAGTTTTGTGTAAGAATGAATGAAATTTGAACAATGATATTGTTGACAGGTATTAAGGTGTGCCCAGCATCCAACTCATAATAAACATTTTTTTTTAAATATTTTCCTTCGCCTTAATGTTGCTGATACATGTTCATAGAAATACAAGCAAATTTTGAAGAAAGCCAAAAAAATGGGAGTAGGAAAAAACTTTGTTTATAATCGATTTTCTTATAAAAAAGACATCAACAAAGCTTATGATTTTTTATCATAGTTCACGTTATTATTTTGGTAATGGGCGTGTCAGTGGGCGGAAACCATGCTCAGTTTTAAAAATAATTCTATTGATGGCCACATACCTTCAAATGTTTCTGAGTCAAATAGTGAAAAATTCAAAACATTTATAGATACCTTCAAATTTTTTTAAACTTATTTTGTTCTGGTGTTGGGGCATATTAAAAATGTTTCTGCAACAATGAATAAATATTTCAGAGGATTTTTGTTTATTCTTCTATATCATGTAAACATTTTAAAACATTTCTAAATCAAAATAAGGAACATAAAGGTACAAATTAGTAACACCCCTTTAAATTTTTAAACAGCATTTCTTCTCTGCGCACAACATACTAAAATGTTTCTGCAACATTTTTATAGAATTTTCGAAAACCTTAAAAATCAAAATATTTCAAACGTGTAACGTGAAATGTTTCTGAACCAAATCAACATGATTGTATATAAACTCCAGATGTTTATATACAATAGTGTCATATAAATTTATATGTTTCAGCAACATTTGAAGGATATTGCAGAGAATTGTCGAAGGCTTTTTATTTGTCTATTAAATGTCTCTGTTGGGTTGAAAATGATATAGATTTGAACAAAACTTAGTAAATTTTACAAACATCTTAGCTACGACAAAATGCGGTATCTCTTGCTTTACAGTGTCTTCAGATTTATCATAAATTAATGAGAACATGATGATTTTCCTAGAAATAAAGAACTCCAAGACCATCAACATGACCTATGATATTAAAATATGCACATCCTAAACGACATTCTTTTTATATTTGCATGCTGCACGTTTAAAATCAAAGTGACTTAAATTGCGTTGTGCTGCATTCTGCCTTTCGACCCATCGTCGCATCGCCATCGTCGTTGTTGTTGTTGTTGTAATCGTCGTCGTTGTCGTTGTCGTTCCAATATCAACTTCGAATGATGTTTTAAATGTCAGATCGAAATTGCTAGCCATCGACATGATAATTACGAAAATTACATTTCCTCGAGACTCGATAGCGCGATGCATCAGGTTATTTTCGGCGGCTGATGCATCAGCAGTTGAGCACTTACATCAGAAGGTTTAATGTCTGCTGAACGCAAAACAGGCTCAAAATTAGCTTGAGTCCACCACCACCACCGGAACAAGATACAAACTCAAAATACCGCCAAAAAAAAAAGAAGAAAAAAAAACTACATAAACTTCAAGATAATGGTGATTGGCTCCACACATGTAATGTATGTATGGGATGAGGAGACGTTTGAGTTCAGGTTTGGGTTGCCTTGATATGGTGGAGCGCTAACTTGCTGAAAATGGCCGTACCACCTGCATCGCCTGCAGGCAGTCAGACTGGCATAAAAATGTTGTCTGAACCTGAGGCATGCAGGCAGCGGCAGCAGGATGACAATTGCAGTGATTGCATGCTTCCACCACCGGACCCGCCCCCGCCAGTACAGCGCCCTCGGGATCGTTATACTCACAGGAGGTACATAGACCTTTTGTGAAAGTGAAACTTTTGCCGTAGGCTGCAGAATGCTTGGCTAGATGGTTGGCTATATGACTATATGGATATGGTTATATCATGGTAGCACTGGCCTGGCAGCGGCCGCCATCAGCTTTGTTGCTGTCGCGTCGTCATCGTAGTCGTTGTTGGTCGTGGTCGTTAAACGATGTCTGTTTGGGTCGAACTAAAATCGGTTAACTCCACATGATCACCAAGTTGACCATGTCAGCTGTGATGGGTTCAGTTAACCTCCTCCGCTATATACCATCACAGTAGCAGTATGGCGGGGCGGCTGCTGCTGATGTAGTTATTTGAATAATTCATTGGCCATTGTCGTTTGCTGTTTGTGGTGCGTTACTGGTTGACCAGAGCTATAGCTGAAGGCTGCCACTTTCATACACATGAGATGTGCGTGAGAGGAATTCACGCATATGATCGTACACTTTGTTGCAAGAATTGACTTTGCCTTCTTCGAAAACTATGCGGCGCGGACGTCGGCGGTGGTGGTGGCATATTTTGCCAAATATATAATTTGTATTCGCATACCTGCATATGGTTAGATTGGATTGGTGACTGAGGCTTTTGACGGTGTTGGACCAGGACCGTTTCATCAAAATGGCAAAGTTGTTTCTGAACTCAGGGTCTTGTAAATGAGTGAAAACAGTTTGGCAATTTGTAATGAACCCTTTTCTTTCGTAAAAACTTAGAACAAGAATATGTGTGTGAAGTTGCCGACGTCATTACCCGTACTTTTTTTTCCAAAATATTTTATTTAAATGACAAACACGGATAGTTTCAATTTTTTCTTCCATATGTCGAAAAGATTGAAATAAATATTCAATATTTAAATGTTCGAAATCATTAAAATTAAAAAAATATATAATATTTATTTACGTAAAAAAATGTATCTAGTAAAAAATACTGCCGCCATTTTTGACTAGGCTAATATCACATACAAATATTGTAGAGATTTCTGTGTTTATTTGAAATTTTTGAATTTTATTTTATTGCAACAATTTTCAAGTCGTCCTATAATTTCATTCTGTTACGAAAATGTTTCTTAATGTACCTAAATGAAATTATAAATTATTTCTCTGTTTCGTTAAGGGATCTGGAAGAAATACAAATTGTTCATGTAAGTTTTTTCAATAGTCGTCATTCTTAAATAATCGAATTTTAATTTTTATCAACACTGCCTCTTCGCATCTGAGAAAAAAGAACATCTTTTAATTTACAAACTAAAAGAATGGGATCTCTGGGTCAACATTTGGTCATTCGAACCGGATTTCTTGCCAGGCGACCGTGACTTATCACAACTACATTTGTTTTTAATTTTATTTTGTGGCACAATATCGATCGACTATTCTTTGTTTATTTAAATTTGTTTATTTGTAAATGTTGGACAATTTGAGGAATGTGTTAAACAGTTTTAGTGAGATACTATTTCAGTCGCCAAATATGCCTCATCGTGCTTAGCCGGGGTTGGGCGCTACAGACCTACATCATCTCTGCTAGAAAGTCCACACAGCGTCACACAGCCAGCCGTAAATACTTTTTCTTTAAACTGACAATAAATTCTTAAGACCCATATCACAAAAGGGCGCCAATATTGAAGAATCCACTCTTGGAATTTATGCGGCGGCAATGGCAGATGAATTTCACTTCAACGACATGAACGACGGAATTGCGGAATTTCGAAGAAGAATTTTTTACTTTGTTGAAATGAATTTAAGATTCATGTTGGGATTCTTATAAACAAAAAAAAAACAGTGCCGTAGGTCAAGAGAATCTATGCCATACGTTTATATTTCTGCCGCTGTTTGTTGAAGTTTTTTTTTCAAGCATTAAAGAAATTTAAAATGTATGGGACATTTAAGCTGGGACGTCACCGAAATAAAATATTGTAAAATACTAAAATATTGTAGTATTTTTAGATCACTGAAATTGGCAGTACTGTTTGTTCTCTGAATAATGATACTCAGTTAAAAAGACAGGAAACCTCTGCTGTCATTTCTATTTGGCTTCAAACTCGAAAAGCATTACTGATATTCACATTTTTGCGAAAGTATGTTTTACATTAGATTGTCAATTTTTCCCCGACATTTTCCTAAGTTGTCTGTAAACTTTTTATAGTGAACTTTTTTCAGTTTTCGCTTAATTAAATAGGTCGGATACGATTAATCATGGGAATTAGCAAGAAATAAGGTTCACACAATTCCCGCAGAATAACAACACGCAGAGATTAGGTCTGTAAGCCTGGTAGGGTCTGGTTCACACAAGATTCCGCACCAACAAATTTATGAACAAACGTTTCTACAAATCCCTTGAAATTCTCAAGATTTTGTATTCTCAATTTGATTCAACGAATCTAATCGTTTATATGTTTGCCAAATGTCTAAGCGCGATGACCAGGTGCAATGTACAAATACCTATATCAAACCTCTAGTTGGTGTGGTCAGCGTCCACGCGGTTCCGCCTCCAGATGAATGTCAAAATCTAACTTTCCCAACAAAAATATACACCCTGACCCATATCTGTTAAATTAATCCCAAGAACATGTCTGATTCCAGTCGACCTCCATCACCGGAAATCACTTCAAATTATAACAAAATCAACCTGAAGTTCTTCGCCATAAAAAAAAACTCAAATCAGAGAACAACTAATCCAAAAGAGCATCCTGCACCTCACCTACAAATCAACTTAAAAATTCTAATTCCAAACGTCAACATTCTTTTTGTTGCTCGCCAAACAGTATTAACGTCATTCCAACCCCACGCATTACATAGTTTTAATTTGTTAAAAAATAATATATATATACAAAGCTCGATCTGAAACTCTATTTACCATTGGACACTAATCCTAATCGCCATTAGCTGAACTATCAATCAAGTGACAGTCTACCCCGCCGCCATCAACCCTCCACAATATATAAAGTAGAGAAATTGCATCCATCTTAGATAAATATGATGAGCTGTCAGAGTCTATGATTAGCTGTATTATGCATCTCATAAAATTTGACAAAGTCAAGACCGTAGTCATGGAAGGGGGTCAGTCTAAAAGAAATATGTAACTATCTTACAATCAAATGTAATATAGAATATGTTATTTAAACGACTTGGCGTGCGGGTGGAGGGGGTTCCCCGAGGAGGGTCTGGGGACGGGGGGTAAAAGTTCCCCCAAAGTGGTATTTCATCAATATTGTATCAACTAGATTATACTTTAACTTACATAAATATTTTGAATCGACTAGGAATTTATAATTTTTTGATATATTATCGCTGCAATTTAGATTTCAGAAAACTGACAAAACTTACTCATTTTGACAAAAGAAAAATTTAAAGATTTTATTAAAAAAAACTCAAAACAAATTATTTATTAAGTTGCTTATATGTATATATATATGTATATATGCTCAAAGCTAACTCTTGTAACAAAATATTCTGCAAATTGTCTCCCATTCAATTTTTTTTCTGACTACGGCCTTGGTACAATTCCAAGTAATTAATAACGAATTTCTCTATCGTGTTGATCTTAGTGAAACGTTTTTATTCAAAAAAAAAAAAAAACTAAAATCAAAAAACCAAAACAAACAACAAATTTACCACATTATATTCACCTGTTGCATTAGACAAGTTGACTTGTAGAGCTGGCGAGTGGTACCAGTTCGATTATAGACTATACCGCGCGCCGATGTGTGCGCTGGAATATATGCGTAATAGTTTATTAACCCAATCCCTGTCCCAAATGGTAAAATTGAACACAAATTCTTGATTCTCGTTCACAAAATCCAAAGCAGCCAAACGAATGACTGATCGAGATGAAACATTATATATGACGAGGGGCAACAGCAACAGTACATAATATAATCAAAGACTCATTCGATTTGTTGTTGTCGTCGGGTCGTATTAGTCGCTGGGATGGTGGTTTTTTGTTGTTGGTTTTGAAGCTGAAACCAGATTTCAACGCTAGAGGTCTTGTCGTCAAACTAGGAGATTGAGATTGGGTGGTTGCTGGGTTATACCTATATACTATGAGTATAGGTATCTGATATGATCATGGTGGTGTGTTTACTGCATGGATGGAACATTTAAACAGCTCCATAAGATTGACGTGAGATATAGTTCATTAAACTTTGATTGAGTGAAAATGTTTTGTGTTGTAATAATTTTTGTTTTGATTGAATTTGTCGACAATTTGGCATCGCCACGTTCATTTTACAAAACAAAAACTGATTGCCAATAATGTTTTCCCGAGGCCAAAAAGCTGCCCACATTTAAAATTAAAACCATTGCATAATGTGTATTATTATCAACTATGATATTTTCGATTTTTAAAGATCGATATGATCAATTTACACGAATGAACCAGTCTTAGGGTTTTAGCCATTGTATTGTAAACATAATGTTCGATTATACTTATGAAAAGGAAATATTGGTTTTGACAAAACTCGTGCTCGTTAGATTTTCTTTCAACTTGGTGCCATTTTTTGTGTTTTCGTTTTGTCAGTTCTTATTTTTGACCGTTCGTCACCTCAACTGAATACTCAAAAAAGCGCTGACTGATTATGTCAATACACAGGATCTAGTAATGTAGAATGTCTTCTATAGGAGTACTTGTACAAAGATACCTAGATTAAATCAATCATATTTTGTTATTAACGTTATTTATGTGATATTAACCAATTTTTTATTTTCGACTTCATCATAAACGGCTCGACGGACTTCGATCAAATGTTTTACGTAGTAGGTACTTTGAATTATAAATAATACGGGAGCGTGTCAAAAAAGAATTCCATTATCACCATGAATTATTCAGTTGGGGATTTTTCGGTCACGCCAAATAGTGCACACACTGTTTTCTGGAACATTTTTTCGGACATTTGTTTTGCTAAGTTTTAACACGAATTTTAATTTATAAAAAAAAGATTTTTGCTTAAATTTTATCAATTTGTAGATTGATAATTCTTAGCCTCGTATTTCCCAGATAGACCAGATAAGAATTAGTTGTAGATGTTCTAAAATCATGACTTGTGGTGGTAAATTTATAATTTAATTACATTAAAACATAACCAATAAAAAATAAATTAACCGCCGCCAGCAATAAACATTTAACATTTATTTGATACCTTCATCGTATAACTTTATGCTCCATAACTTTAAATGACTGTGTACTCACGTAATTTTTAAATACCTTGGCCACTGTATAGGGACAAACGATGAATTTTAAAGTAGGCTCGGCTCACACAAGGAGTAAATAATTCAACTGGGACATTAAAAAGGATTCATTAAATGAATGTTATTATATTTATCATACCAGACATTGAATCTAAAAATGTACATTGGGGCAAATTATAAACTAACATTTGCTTCATAGCGAAAGCTTAAGAGCTTTTAAGCTCATGCCTGCGAACACTCACATTCAACACTCTACAGACACGCTCACCAAGTGTTCGACGTAAGCATGTTTGTGGAACCTATTTAAATTTATTAAATTAAAAAAATATTCATATAAAAATGATCTGCGTGAATTTTTCAATTTTACATTCCACAGATTTCATTTGCTTCATAGTGGATTGATCTACAAATGTGTGGCTTTGTACACTTCTCACGGTTTTTTCACATGCAATCAAACTGTCAGAAATGTGTGTTATGCTTAATGCCTTACGTCACCGATTTGGAACGTACTATTTTTTTTAGGCTTTATAGCTTATTATATTACCAATTTTAGGGTTATATTCATTATCAAATCGTACAAGGCACCTACAAGGTGTCGAAAATTGTATATCTTGCTTAGAAAAATAGGCTCTGGAAGGAAGCATATAAATTCACGTGATATAAATTGTAAAAGAAAAAAAAAGTTTAACATTTCACGTAGTCCATTTTTTATGGATTTTATATGTATCAAAAGTTTAACTAAAAATTCTATTCCGGCTTCTTAAGTAAGAAGGTAATATTTGCAACCGCAACATTTACAACTTTTGTATCTTTGTTTTTTTTCCAACTTGGCATATCACCTACCCCAATGTGCAAACAAAAAAAATGATTACACAATGCCACACAACGCTTGGACCACAATAGCTGAGTTGTCAGAAACTTCCATAAAAAAATGCATAAAAAGTTATTATCATGCTCACTGGTTTACTCCGAACAAATCGGGAACCTGCCACCAAAACCATAAAAAAAAGGAAAAATAAAATTCCAAACGATAAATTTCCCTAAAAAAAAACGCAACAAATGCGGATAAAAAATATCACTAAAACACTAAAGGCTGCACCTTCAAAAAACTGAACGAGCATCATGTTGATATTTTAAAGCAATTCGTAGCGTAACAAATTTTTATGTTAACCCCATGATACAGCAGGACACATAAATCAACTGTCCCAAATCGTCCCGGTCCCAAAGAAGATGAGTTGCTGCTATCCACCCAAAAAAATAAAAGGGTAAATCAAAATAAGACCCTCGGCTTGGAAGGATTTTTGGGCATGCAACCGAAGACGAGGCGGGCTTGGGGCTTGTATCGACTTAGCGCGTTTATTATATGGACGCGCACTTAAAATAGTCGATATACGCAACAATGGACAGACACGCAGTGTTGCGCGGATGACCATAAATCATTTCACCACGAAGTTGCTGGTGGTGGTGTCTCCAAACGATAACCGGAAAATCACCGAATTAAATCCCCATGAAATAAATCTTCAAATTCCCGATTTAACCAAAAAAACACAAAAAGCCTCATGAATTTTTTGGGACTTCTTGGAGAGACAATAATCATCCATGTCGTCGTAGTCGTCGTCTCGACACGAGCCTGATGTGTGTTGTGTGTGCCTTATCTGTCCCGCCCAAAAGGAACATATTTCGGGACAATAGCATTTGGACGAACCACCTCGATTGTCGCTGAATTAATTTGAATTTCAACGAAGCGACGCGGCGCACGGAACGAAAAGCATCTTCTGATGGGAGTGGTGCTTCTGCTGCATGCTCTCCGCTTGCTGGTTGCGGCTTAAAAGCTCAGATCAATCTTCGAAATCTGAGAAAACGACAAATGCCAGGACATTAGTAATTTATCGTGCCTCCCGCTTGGATTGATTCTGGATGGTTCTGGCAATTCTTTTTTTTTTTTTTTATTTGTCCTTGCACTTTTCAAAAGACATAAATCAAACAGTTCTCTGTGTGTGTTTCTAGAACCGCCATCGCCATCGACAATTGACATATTTATGTTGCTCCTGCTGCACTAGATTTGTCTGGAACTATTAATTTAAAAAGTGAAACGCTTCGTCAAATGAAATCGAAACTCAATTTGAGACTGCGAAAACACAAACGAAAAAAATAAATAAACATAAATTTAATAAAGTTGTATCGGCCCCAGAGCTATACATTATGAGGTACTCGTAAAGACAACAAGTTGATGCTTGGTTTTGATTAATCGCTCTGTCTCCCAATTTCAAGTTCAAGCCAGAGTCAAGTAATATCCTGTGAGAGTGATAGTCTCTTAAGTGATTGTTTTTATTGGTTTCAATGTGATAGAATAGAGAATTAATGATGTTCTCACTCGAACCTGCAGCTGGATGTTTATAACAAAGGTAATAAAAAGGGGACGGATAAGACAATTGGTTAACATAAATTCATTTTTTAGTACATTTTTATTATGGGGCTTAGTACATTCTTAGTACTATTTAAATTATTTTAGTAATTTGTTTGACAAGTTCCCGCCATCTAATACTTTTTTAATATTTTTTTATTGTGTTTTAAAAATAATAATTATTGACTTACTCTTAAGTCATTACAAAATTCAAGTTGCTTATTAAATTTCCAAAGGCACATCCAAATGACAACATTTTGAATAGTCACAATCGCCAGGTTTCAACAGTTTTCTTAATCAACATATAACATATTATCAACAGAATTGAAATGTTGAGCAACTAATGAACCCTCAATCGTTGGTGAATTTAAATGCACTTCCATCATACGCAATCCATTATGTTTAGTCACTGCTTTTTATGGAGGTGAAAAAGTTCGCAGTTTGCATTCCACATGTTCATGTTCTTTTCTTTTTGCCTCTACACATAATATAAGCAACATTTTTAATCAAACCACAATACCTAATAGTTCATTTATACAATTTTCTCTCAGCTTACAACCCTATAGCTTTATAGATACAAATTAATCTACCTTCTACCACCACCAACCAACAAAAAAAAATACAATCTAAAGATCACTTTAAGATTTTTAATCCATTTTGACCTTTTGATCCTCAAGATTCTTACCGATTTCTTGTTGTTTGCAACATTGTTGCTAACACTATGCGGTCCACGAAATTCTGTGATTGTGCACTATGGCCGCTATTGTCGATGTTGCTGTTGCCTCTGCCACCATCAAACACAACACTCGTTTCAGATTAGAAAACGGCAATAATGCAATGTGAACATTTCTCGCTGTAACCCACTGTCATAAACAACACCGAAGAGCAGCCAACGCAGCGCCACAAAGATCAGCAACCGAATTTTGCGAAGATGTATTACAAATCTCAAGACGATAAGCGCGCAAAAACCCATGTTGCCACCTAGAGATCAGACTAGATGATGATAATGATGATGATGCACCGAATAGGTTGCATATTTAATAAAATAAGTGATGACACTTTATTTTTATTTATTTAATTTAGTAATATTTTGATTTTAGAAAAAAAAGAAATCGGTTTTCGTAGCCTACAAAATTTTACTTAAAATACAGAAGTACTTATTTTTTTTCAAAATAGGAAAATATATACAGTGGACGTCCAGTTTAACGAATGCTCGATATAACGAATTTCCAATATAACGAATGAATTTTTCTTTTCCATTAATGGTTCTGTATAACGAATGGTTTAAAAATTGTACGCTCTGTATAACGAATGTCTGGCAAATTTGTGTAGGCCCAAGTTAACTGCGATATTGTCATTTCTTGTATGTATCCTTACTTCTTTTAGTAACAACAACAACTGTTGTTCAGTGTACATTTTTTTGTTATATTGATGTAATTTTAAAGGAAATTTAACTGTTTTAGTTTGTTAGGTTTTTTTAGGTTTTATTTTCACGCCTTTCATTTCGCGAAGTATTTCTAGTGATCGATTGTGTTTGCAGTTTATTCAAAAATAAATCCAATAATTTTTATAGGTAATTGATTCGTTTACCAACAACTTACTACTTAATTTCTATTTTCTTATAAATAAACACATACATACATTTCACTGTAAAAATCACTTGTTTTTTTCTATTCTAGCATTATTAAGCAAATAAAAAAAGACAATCGTTATAACGAATAATTCGTTATACTGGACGTTCACTGTATCTCAGGGATGACTCAAGAGATTTCGATTAAATTTCGAAAAACATCAACGATTGCAATTCAGATATTTTTTGCGCCCGAAGTTGAAGAGGTTAATAACCTATCCCTATAAATTTTGAATCGTGACAATCTTCGTTTATTTAAATAAATATTTAATTTCTAAATCTACTACTATTTTAAAATAGAAATTGGCAATACTGTTTTTAAATACACTCGATGACAGAAGCGGTATGTTAAGTTATTTGAGGATATTCGGTTTTATTTAGAATCACTGTACGTTGGACTACGTTGACGATGCGACGTGTCGATCCAGAGTTAAAGATTCCAAGATGTAGGTATAGGTATTATCGATTTAGGAATTGTGCTTTGGTCCGCGAACTCGACTCTCGAATGGAGCAGTGCGGCAGCTCAACAAAACTCGTGACTTTGTTGACATTTGAATGAGGAAGGTTGTATTGGTTGTGTTTTTTTGTTGGTGCGTTGACTCTAGGACGTACCTGACCTTTAGGGAACATTTTTGAAGGAACCCATCCATAAATGGCAAACACCACACATTCTTCCTGGGGTGATACCGATGATCAAGTCAATGCATCTGCACCACCAGTAGCTTTGTCGTTGTCGTCATCAACCTCATCCTCATCCTCATCATCATCGCTTCCTCGTCCGCGAAAATACTCATGTTCATTTTGGACACAAGGTATAGATATAGTCTTAGTCCGCTGCAGCGCCAGGCAGTAAAGAGTACCTACCATTTTTAGGGGCTAGGAAAGGTAGTTACATATAGATAGATATGTAGAAGCTCTCTCAGATTTGTGGAAAATTGCAAAATTCCTTTTATTCACTGTTGGAACTCCTTACCTTACCTGTTGCTTAGGCTAACTTCTATCAGTGGTATGGTGGTTGTGGTTTTAGTTGGTGAGTAAAATGCAGCTTTGCCCTTAAATGGCAAGTGCGGTTGTTTATGGTAATTGGAACTTTTACTTATTGCAGCAGTAGCAGTAACAGCAGCAGTTGCAGCGCGCACATGCACACATGGGGCAGACTCCTTGCTTGATATGTAGGTTGGCATGGCATGGCTCATGCATGGCATATGGCATATGGGGATTCGACAACCATAACGGTCATAATGTACAACATAGTTGAGAGAGTAGCTTTGCTATTTTTGTTGTTGCTGTTTTGGGTGGTTGGTGGTTTAGTTGCAATCAGGAGCGTATATCAAGAAAGTTGTCTCGATTAGGTGGAGCACTCTCAAAGTGATGAATTTTTACATTAACTTCAAGAAAGTTGTTTGGGTGAATCCGCCATTTTAAAGAAGAAAAAAATGTAGACTGCTATAATTTTCGAAGCTGTATCAAAATATAAGTAATTTTAAATTTAACCCGATTTGATTAAGCATTTCGCAATATTTTCTGATTTGTAGAGCTAGGGGCAAACATTTAGAAAGTGGTTTAATTCAAAAAATCCCCCCACTACCACGCCCTCTCTTCATTTAAAGTGAATGAACAGAAATTTGAAATTGAATTTTGACAATAATTAAATCTTAAGAATTGCCAAGTCACAATTTTAATATTTAAAAAAGAAAATCAGTAAATGCTATAATTTAGTCAAAACTTGCGAAATTGCTAAATTGCAAAAGCTCTTTTTTAAACTTTAAAAAAAATGTGCCTTACCTTATTGTCAAAAAATTTAATACGCAAAAATTGATCTGAAGTCTTTATTATTATAAATAGTGCTCAAAATTGCGAAATTGCGAACATGCGAAAAATAAATATTTTCACTACAACATGTATTTTATGGATTTATTTTACAGATGTTTTAATATGGACTTTTTATCTAAAAAAAATTATAATTAAAATTAATATTAAAGATTATGTTAAAAAGTTGCGAAATTGCGAAAGTTGTTTTTACTTTAAAAATGTTTTTATTGTTAATATTAAACTAAGTAAACTTGATATCAAAAAGTAATTTAATATTTCGGTGGCGTTGCGCAAAAAGGGCCAATTTTGTATATTAGCGACGCGTTTCGGACTCAATGTTCCATCTTCGGGCTGTTGAAAATATCAGATTTGCCCTTTTTGCGCAACACCATCGATTTACTCTGCGTTATTTTTTAATGAAAAAAAAATACGAAATTTTTTATTTCATTTATGACTTTGAATTTTGAGAAAATTTTTTTGAACTTTGTAATTTTTTGCAAAGTTTGGTTTTATTATCCGAAGTCAACACTTCCTTTAAAAAAAAAACCATAACCATACAACACCCCCCCCCCCAGAAATTGCCGCTGAGCCATAAATAATATCAATTTAAAAATTTTCCCTGACTACGGCCCTGAATTTGCGCAGCAATGAATAAGGAATAGGAAATTGTATGAACAAAAAAAATCATTGGACAAACTATTGTGCAGCCGGAAAATGCACAAAATATTTTCAGACGATGACCAGGAAGAAGAAAGTGGATGCTAACTTACCGGCATTTGGCAATGATTTAAGGCGCGATCGTTTATTTCAGTCATTTGGCATAGTTTTTTTTTTTTTTTTTTTGAGTTTTAGTTATTATTTATGAATTTTTGTTATTTGTTCGAAAAGAAACCACCATTTAAAAGTGTATTTATTCAGATGATCTGAAATAAATATGAAGAAAGTAGAATGTAGTTTGAGGAATAGGTAAAGAGTTTAATAAAACGCAAAACGCATACAACTTTCGCTCCAGAAAATCCACACTGAATTTTAAAGCTTTCCACTTCATTGCCATTGAATCAAATTCAATCAAATGCAATCAAATTCAACAACAATGACATTGTAATTGCATTCGAAAAAAGTCCCATTGTTAGGTACATTGCAACATTGAAAAAAAAAATCAATTTATACAAATTTTGTTGCAGCTGTTGCCGATGACGCTCCCTTCAAAATGATTTTAAAAATAAGCAACAATACAAAACAATCAACTGTACAATAAAAAGTGCCTTTCTCCCTTGCTTAGCTTTAAGACTCAAACCCAAACCCAAAGCCAAAACCAATCACCGTTACAAGAAGCCGATTGTAGATGTGCCACTGGGCGAAAGTAATCTGTTAAAGCTTTCCAAAAAGGGCTTCGCGCCCTCACCATCATAATTTTTTTTTTGTTAAACCTGAACCGTGAAATTGCTCATGGTTAATTCAAAAATTGTTCTTTAATTTACTCCATTCGCTCGTGGCTCTATTGTCAACGATTTTTTTTTCTTAAATAAATTGTAATCAAATCAATTTTATAAGAAAAAAAAATTGTAAAAAGCTATTCCCATAAAGTTTTGATTATGTCAAAATTAGTGATAAACTACCATGAGTATGGTTGTGGTTGTCATTGTTGCTCAAATTTGGTATATGCGTTCAGTGCATGAGCGGAAAATTGCTTTGACAAGGTCACAGAATTATTATCTTGCACGAACTTGAGAACAAAACAGTAGGTTAAATAATTTAAAGAAAATGTGTTAATTGACATCGTTTTGTCAAGCTTGCCAGATTGTGCAATCAATCACAAAAATCCCTGGGTTTACAGTAGAAGGTTTTCGGCATTCCTTGTGATCGCTGACCTAAACTGGGATTTCGAATAGTTATAGGAAGTACTATTTCCCAGTTGTTTGTTTTCCAATCTCGAGTTTGTCCATCTCCATATAGAGCTTTTGACTAAACTATTTCCAATATGCAGCTTTGAAGTCGATAAAGAGATTGTGGTTCTCGACTTGAAATTCGTTGGTATTTTCCAGGATTTGTCGTCTGTTGGCCTTTTCGATTGGTCGTCCGGAAGACGTCTGAATTCTTCTGAAAGCGTTCGATGGGTATCAAATAACAGAAATTTCCCTGTGGATTTCAAGTCAGAATCAAAACCAGAAGCACACACACTAAATGTCAAACTCGAATTAAATGTCAACAACATTGAATTGTAGGGATGAGCGATATTGAACAACATGGATGTTAGCATCGAAAATACAACATCGATATCAGAAATTATCGATTCAGAAATATCGATGTTTTTTTAATTCATTTTTTGGAAAAATATTAGCACGTTCAAAAATCGATTAAAAATACAATATATTATAAATTCAAAACCTTTATTGTTTTGAAAATTGTAGCAATATTTTTTATCATAATTTACTTTTCCCCTTTCACTTTCGCACTAAGCGCCATTTAAATTTCATACAATTTCAATTGAAACATCGATATTTTTTCGTCTAATGGCGTTCTTACTTGGCAATCCGGAATATCTCTCCGATCCGGGATCCCAGCTGAATAGTTTTTTGTTATTCCGACGATTCTCAATTTTAATGTGTTTTTGTATATGTGAAAATAATTGTGTACGTGATAAAAATCAAAATCAAAAATAATTTTTGCTGCACAATTATGATAAAAATGACAACAGTCGAGTTTGACGTTCAAGTAGATATATTCGTATGAATGTTTGAGTGCTTCTGGTTACGATTCTGATTTCAAATTCAGAAGCAAAATTCTCTTCTTTTCACAATCAGAAGTGTCATTTTTTCCAAGTGAACACTTTTAGAAGAGTCTAGAAGGCTTCCGTATTCCCAAAATAAAAACCACATAACATAGATGTTTTGCCAACATCGATGTACACGCCCATTCCAGCATTTTCATGTCATTGTTTTGTTTTCTCTCGCCTCGAGTGTTAACTTGTTCGTTTGGAATCACGAGTCGGAGAGTTCTTCCGAATTAACAATCGCAAAATACTTTATTGTGAAGATTTGTTCTGTTCGACCGAAAGTCAGACTGATACCTGCCTATTAAGGTAGGTAGACAGAAATGCCAGTCAGGCGGAAACTAGGTATCTGACATAAGGTCTCGGAGAAGATTGTTGCCTCCTCCCATGGACTCAGTGTTTTTTCTGTTAAGAAAAGATGGGATTGTTATTTTGCTGTGAGTGTACTATGTTGCAGTCGACTGTCAGACGTCCTAAGCTCATTTTATCTTGTTATGAAAGGAGATTAAATCCTTAACCTTTAATTCTGAAAGTTCGCTGATATTATTGTAGAAAGTCTGTCCGGCACGGAATAACAAAATTATCCCTAAATCAAGCTCGCATTCAACAAAAAATTAATGATTTACTTTTGCTTCCGATGTTTTACTCTTAAGAAGACAATTTAAAACTGTAATGAAGAGCAAAGGCCTCAAGTTACTTCCTTGGTGTACACCAATTTTCATTTGTAATTCTTCTAAAACTCCTTGACTTTGAATGGACACTTGCTCGAATATGTGGAAAGTAAACGCTATAGTAATATTAAATCAAATTTTCCAAAAAAATATCTAAGTGTAAAACAAAACACTTTAAACAATAAAATAATTACGCATTTTGTAAAATAGCCTCTACTTCAAATTAACCTTTAAAAAGATATCAAGAACAAACAACAACAATTATTTATTAATTTTTTAACGTAAATAAAACTCAATAAATCTCAAAACATACATAATTTCTTACAATCAAAGTGTAAACATTGGTAGGTTAATCGTTGATCATTTCGTATTTGTAAAGGAACATAATATCGATTGCTTTTAGATTAGAAAAGTTTGCCTTGACGAATGCTGTTGTTCCGCAATCAACCAAGAGTTCTTCGGATGATAAGATCCACTCCCACTAAAAAGTATGGCTATCAATTTTTGTTTTATAGATAAGAAGGTTTGTTTTAAAAAACGGGACTATCCCAAGGTAAATACATAATTTGTAAAAAAACATTATCGATTAACTGAGTCGCAGTATGTACCAGTGATATGATAAGGGCAGGGTTGTTATATTCACCAAAGCTTATCATTATATTGTCTGTGATTGGAATAGTAGAGATTTTCGGAAAAAAAACGAGTATAATATATACACATAGATGTAAATTAAATAGTGTTGTTCCAGGGTCATGGTTCCAAGTGAATTTTCGGAAATTTGAAAGTTGTGAATTTTCACAAATAATAAAACCTACGATCGGATCGCATTTACTTGCTCTTATGTTCGATCACGTGAAACAGTGGGAAAAATATCGAAATAAAGTAGTTTTTTACTGAATTTTGTAGGTACCTATAAACTTTTAAATTTAAAAAAATGTTGGTATAGAAATTTTAAGTATTTAACAATATAAATTCAAAACATTATTACATTGAATTTTCAAAAAAAAAATTAATTTATTTTTTCAAAAATTTCAAATAAGTATTTTTTGAAAATGTTGGTATTAAATTATTATGCTTTTAATATAGAACGATAAAAATACTATACTTCCGACATAGACTACCATTTTTTACTTGCGATTATAGGTACCTACTCTAAGGCAAGTTTTGGATTCGTAAAAAAATAATTTTAACAATCAGACATGACATTACGATCATAGAGAACACCAAAAAAGTGGGTCCCGCAATTCCGTTTATATGTCTGTCTACAGCTTAAACGGTTGGATGGATTTGCTTCAAACTTGGTACCTACATATTATTTTTTCGGTAATATGCACACACGTTTTTTAAAATTTTTTTTAAGGCGGAAAATAACGGTACATGCTATACATTTTTTTGCCATAAAGAAAAATCTTATTTTTCTCAAAAACGGCTCCAACGATTTTTATAAAATAAAATGCGTTCATGAATGAAGGCAAAGGAAACATTTGTTATAAATAACAATGGTTATTTTTGGTAGGTACCTCTACTCTAGTAGTACAATTTTTTTGGTTTTCATTTAATTTTTTTAAACAGACGCTCCTAAAAAGTTTTTTTTTTCAAACAAAAAAATTATTGTGATATTAAAAGAAAAACTTTTTTTTGAAAACTCAAAATTTCGATAACGACTCTAATGGATTTTTCGAAATTTTGCATATCGCATTTTTTAGATTATCTTGAATAGTTAAAAAAAACTATATTCCTAAAATAAAAAACAACGGTACCAATGATAAAAAAAATCGTAAAAAAATGTATTTTCCGAAAACGGCTTCAAGAATTTTTATTAAAAATGTGTGTATTCTATATTAGTACAGTCCACTTTTAAGTATACAAATAGTTATTTTATTTTGCGTACTTACTAATGGTACTTCCTATAGAACCACTTTTCACTTTGAACCGATTAAAATTATATGTTTTTGTACTTGCTCCCTAAGAGTTTTAATAAAACTGCATAGTGCGATTTTCAAAAAAATAAATTATTTTTTTTTGAAGAATCGATTTTTCAAAAACCAGTCACTGATTTTTTTATACAAAATTTATTTAATTTGTTTTTTAAACAAAATATTGTTATGACAATTTTCTTTAATTTTTTTTCTAAATCAAAAAATACTTACTAATGGTGTGCAGTATTTTTTATAATTCGAAGGATCCTATATAGAAATTTTGACGGATATCCGTAGAGGTGTGTGATAAACTCTAAAATTAAAAAAATGGTTGTGTGGCAGTTACAACATTTAATAACAAAGTATGTAAACAATTTTTTTTTGACGAAAATGTAGACTATATCTAAAGTAGTCCAAACACTTTTTTTTTATCAAAATCGTTAGAGCCATTTTTGCAATAATAAAAATGGTAGATAAAATTGTTTGGCAAGTACCGATATTTTTGGGGCCAAAAAAAAAACGATTCAAAAATTTATTTGAGACAATAGAAAGACAGACAGACAGCCATACAGACGGGATTATGGGAGCCACTTTTTTGGTGTTCTCTATCATCGTAATGTCAAGTTTGATTAAAATCTCTAGTTCGATTATCTTCCAAATGCAAAACTTGCCCTGCAGAACTTAGTATGAATTTAGGAAGTAAAAACTAAGTATTAAAAACTGAAGGTTTGGGTAAAACGACTTGTGTGTGTTCGCTCGAAGCTTATAGGTTGAAGTTATATCTTGGATTAACCTGATCATCTACTAAAACTAAATTCTTTCAAAATTTAAAAACTAGTAACAAATGTTTCATTAAACAAAAAGAACTACTGCCGTTTTTTAGAATAATATTTCTTCTGTAAAAAAAATTACATCTCTTACATGATTTTTTTTTCGTATCTAGACATAAGGTCGCGACTCCATTAGAAATATTTATTTCGGCCATTATTGCAGACACTACTACTAATAATTTATATTTCTTTGCTATGTGGGCAAAAGTGAATCTCGAAATTTCATTCTTTTCCAAGAAGCGCTAAGCGCTTTAAGTACTTTAGAATAGGTATAATCTGTCTCATCTGCACGATTTATGTGGGATGTCATGAAACGTCAAATTTTATTTCTCCGTTTATTTCTTCCGAGAAGACAAGAAATAAATACAGATTTTTATGTCTAAAAATAAAAAAAATCCAGACATAAGGGGCCTCCACAAGAAATATTGACTACATGACACATTTCTTACAATCAGTTATTTCAAGTGGAGGCCTAGGGTAACGTCACATGTTTATTTAACAAAAAAAGAATATGTTATATTGTGGGCGTGGAAGTAGGCGAAAAAGATAAAATTTGCGAAAATTGGGCATATTAATGGACGGGCAAAATATTTTATAATTCTTTAGGGTGAACAGAATTTATTTCCAAAATGATTGTTCTTCAAGGGCGTTAAATGAGAATACCATCCAAATCTAAGCATGGTAGGTGTGGTAGTGGGCGTATTTTAATAAAACAGGTCTGTCTACTAACCCAAAATGCTCATTTTACGACTAAAATACGGTAAAAAGATGTTTTTAATCAGCAGCATTGCAAATGTTTAGGCTCAAGCTATTAGCCATTTCAAAAGTGGTGATTTATATGACAAAGCCTATCAAGACAAGCGTGTCCATCATGAAAATTTGCGTGTTTTCTATGTTTATACTAGTCGTTACCAGTCCACCGCTAGTCTATTACTTTGCGAAACCATGGAATAAAAGTTAGTTCGCGGACAAAAAATTTTTCAATTACTAAAAATCGAAAATCCAAGAACAAAATCTACTACAATAAATATCAATTTTGTAAATTTAAATGTAAATTTTGTTCTTAATGTCAATTCTTAGTCCACCACCATCATCGATGGTTTACCGAAGGACTAACTTTGTAAATATCAAATAGCAAAAATTCTGTTTTATTAATAGCATTTTGAACTTAGTCCACGGAATAAGTCCTACACCTGTCCTAGTCCATGTTTATTATTTTTGGGTGTTCATTTGTAAACCAAGAGAAACAAGTAAATATAGCTTAAAACAGTATTTCAAATGTGCTAGCCATCATCTTCCAATCCTAGACACATACTCTTCCATGTTCGAAATACGTTTGAGAGAGTGAATTATTTTTCCACTCAATTGTCCCAAACCTCATACAACTCGAACAAGTTCGATACTCTCGCACACGCGCAATTGAAATTCTACTCAAAAAAACTCCACACAAAATCAAAACAACCAACAACAACAAACAAAACAAAATGTTCAACAAATTGAGTCGAATTGACATCATCGCTGAATTACCGTTCGGCCGCGATTCAGTACCGTGGATACACTCGAGTTGAAAAGTGTGCTGCTTGTGCGTTTTAGATTAAATTTCTTATCACGTGACGCGTGTTTGTGCCGAACTATACCCATATGAAATAAAAGAAACAAAAAAATCATAATTATTCATTCAATCATTATTATTTTTTTTTTTTACCTTCATTTCACATTATTTTTCGTACAAAACAAAAAAAAATGTTGTATGACTAATAACTCAACATTGGTGATACAAAAATACTTGTGCCTTAACAACAACAGTTATTATTATTGAATACCGAATATACCTACGATTTATTTGAACAAAAATTAAAGATCCCAATTGACATTTCGACAAAGACAAAACACGACAACGAATAGGTAGCTGCTGTCAAAATCAATCGCCAGAAAAGTTTTTCTCGAGCCTTGGTGTGGTGGATTTGTGAACTAAAATTCGGTTTATCTGTCCCGGTAACGCGAAAATAAAAACCAAATCAAACGTGCATCAACCCTCCTCCCCTCTGTCAGCTAGTTGGTTTTCGGTCTGTCTGTTTGTCGGTTGTTTTTTGTTTGTTATTTTTTTTTTCGAGTTCGCGATTCTTGATTTGTTGCTGGCTGGGTCTGTTCTGTAAACAGCCAGCCATACCTACTACTATCGCCTCACCGTAACAGTCATCCACCTGCCTGCTTTGGTTTTTATGAAAATTCCGTTCGCCGTCGTGGAACGTAACGTGGAGTGCCTTGCCTATTAGCCTGTCCCTGTGGTGCTGGTACGTGCCCTTCACCACCGCTCCACTTGAGCTAAAGTGAAAAATATACGAAAATACCAAACGAAAAAAAAAAATAAATTAAAAAAAAAAAGACGACAAGTGTCGTTGTTTTTGAGCTGAGAGTTAAGTGAGTGAGTGTTGTGCCTGCGGGCATCAGAGAATATGGCCAGCTACGAATTAATTTGCATAATTCCAACATAAATTTAAAATAAAGAAGCAAAACAACTGGATTTCCACAGGCAGAGCTTTTTCAAAAAAAAAAAAAATTGCCCCAAATTTTTAAAAGCCTAAAAATGTGCCACCACACAAACTTGTTTTTTGTGTTTAAAAAAATATCGGATTAGGCTTTGATTTTGTTTCTTTAAAAAAAAAGAATCCATAATTAAATCGACAGAATTTTATTTTCAATTTCCAACCAACCATCTGGACGGAATCAAAAATTTTTGAAACATTTTTTTTTTGAAAAAAAAAAAACAAAACAAAATAAAATCGTTTGGAAAATCTTCTAAAATGGGAACCCGGACAACGGATTGTCGAAAATTTTCACCAAACATCTTTAACAAGAGCAAGTGCAGCCACTGCTTTAGACAGCGGGAGGAACATAGTGCTGCTGCTTTGGAATGCAATAGGGTGAGTTTTTTTTTCGTATTTTTATTTTTGTTGATGTGATGTTTTTGTTGTTGATGGATTTCTATTATTTCATGGAAATCAAAAAAAAAAAGTTGTGTTATTTTGGAAATCTTGTTTGAGGGTTTTTTTTTTGTTCGCAATCATAGGTAGTGAGAAATGAACAAAAGACTAAAGAATCGGACTCGGTGACTCGGGAGGGAGTCTTTGTTTTTCTTTTATGATTATTCGTGTAAGGAAGAAGATGCGTGTAAATCAGAGCTGTCATGTGTCGAATTTAATTTGAACGCACTGTTGCCTCTTTAAGAATTTATGTAGGGACTAACTTATGTTTCATAAGAGCTATATATATGTATTTGAGAAATTGACAGACAAAAGCGGAATTGTCACATTAAGGTCCGTTTGCTGATACGAATCATAAACATTTATGTATTTTCAACTTAAAACTGTATGGGCTACTTTACTCTGCCTAAACTGTCACATAAGTGCTTAAGTAGAGCTTAAGTTGTGTATCACCAAACAGGCCTAATTTATTTTACCGCAGGAAAGCTAAAAATACGAGAGTGTGATTTTTGATTGAAAATGCAGTTTTTGTAATTGTTTTGTTATGTTTCAGGAAATTTAAACATTTAGTATTTATTCTGTGGACTAAGTGCGAAATTAATAAAACAGAATTTCTGCTATTTGGCATTTACAAACTTAGTCATTCACTAGACCATCGAAGACGGTGGTCTATCTATGGACTAAGAATTGACATTTAAGAACAAAATTTATAGGCACATAGAATAAAAAGAGGTAGAGTTGATACTTATTGTAGTAGATTTTGTTCGATTTTTCATTAATATTAAATTTTAGTCCATGGTCTAACTCTTATTCCATGGTTGTGTAAGTCCATGGACTAAAGGCGGACTAAGCGGCTTTTATTAATAGGGCTCTATCACTTTTTATTCCATGTTCCTATTAATTTTTTGGTAACGTCAATTCTTATTCTTTCATTAAATCACTGTATTCCATGGGTTAGCGAAGGAATAAGTTTGTAAATGTCAAATAGCAGAAATTCTGTTTTATTACTGACATTTTGTACTTAGGGCCAGTTTCAGAGTACACACTTAAGTTCGCTCTGAGTTTGAGTAAACGTCAAACGATAAGTCTCACTAAGGTTACTTTTCTGTTTCACAGTTGCTTAAAATTACTTCACTCAAAGCATGAATAACGATGGCAACGCTTGTTTTTTTTTTGAAATTATATTTAAAGTTTTATTCAAACTGAAAAGACATTGAGCAAAAATATCAAATATTTAAGTAGCTCTTAAGTGCCCAACAATGTCCACTTAATTCCCACTTAGTCTACGAGTTAAAGATATACCGTCACTATATAGCGTTTTATAATATGGATATAACAGTGCTATTCTGAAGGTGTTATAACTTTGAAAACACTGTCTAACCTTATAACTTTTTTCTTCTGTCAAAACTAACGAACACATATTTATTGTCAAAAATCCATTTCTTCAAAAAACTACTGATATAAAAAAAGAAGTTTTTCCATATCTTTTTTTGTAAATCACAAATGACATTAAGGAATGCTCAGAGATGGACTAAACAAACGTACCTAATAAAATATTGAATAGTCAATTAAACGTCAAAACAAACAGTTGCTGTCAATACTCAAGAAAAATAAATGTTTTAAATTGGAAATATGGAATTTGAAATCATTTTTTAGTGACAAATACATACACAATTTTACAAAATACATAACTAATACATATTTAAACATTGTAAATATTCCATGGATACAAAAATGTGTGTCAAAATAATTGAAATGTCAAACAAAACGAACGTTCACAGTCTGAAGTCTCTATGAGTTTTTGAAAAAAATTTGCCGAAAACTGGGGTTTTGTGGTAAACCTCGCAAATGTACTTAAATAATTGCTTGTGTCAGTTTCTGTAAATAATCAGAACTAACTGAACTGACAGCAAACACGGCGGACATTTGTTTTTAAAACTTTTGTCACACAAAATTCTAGAAATAGAAATAGTGCCAGAAGGCCGAACACTTTTTTAGAACAATTGGTGGAATTCAGGCCAGAATTTTTGCATTCACTTAGGCCAGTTAGCGATATTTCCGCTTCCTGTTAAAGACTGACTATCCGGAGATGTTTACGAGGTTAGAATCAAGATAATAAGATTTAATTTATAATACCTAATTACTTTTAGAACGGGGCTGATTGCTTAGAAATGATACGTATTTTCTGAAGATCTAAGGTTGCAAAGTGAAAACTCTGTATATCTTTTTGTGGGCCATAAGGTTGGTAATTTAGACGGAGTAGTTTCCGTCTGGACTTGCATGAATAGAATACTGGTCATTGAAATAATTATTGATTCCAAGATTATGCTGCCGACTGTTGTACATGATTCTAGTCTTAATCTGTTGCGCTTTTTCTGCAAACTCCTCAAAGCATGTCTCATCGATCTTTGCCAGCAAAACCTCAAACGTTCAACTCTAATCTTCCAAACTACACTCCACCAGTTGGATGTTATACTGAAGTTCCAGACGTGAGTGTGTGACCATTCCGAAAAACAACTGATATTTTCGCTGCAGTAAGTTCCTTACAATTATTTTTGGTAGTCGATTATTTGGCAGAGCTAATATTTTCCTTACTTTCACTTTTCTGAGGGAAAAAAAATACAAAACATTTAAACACAAGTCTCCATATGCATCATTTAGGTAGATCTATTTTCAGGTAGTCGAAAGATTTTGTTAAGAAAATGCTTTATCAATTTTTCTAGTTTTTCGAATTGTTAAAAACCCCAAACCTGTCCAACATATCACATGACATGATCGTATCACCGCTTTCAAAAGCTTATATTTAGCGCTTGTGGCAATAGGTTGTTTATCGAAAGACTCTTCTAGACTCCGCTATATTTATATTCCTTTACGATTTCGAAATTCTCATTTCCCTAGGTGCATTTTTCATGTCTGGTATATCTGCCTGTGCCTTTTGGGAAAATCAGTATTTTCGACTTGTTCTTGTTGTTAACCGTGAGGCTCCACAGACGACATTAGAATATTGCAATTAGCATATTATCATTTGCACCACTTTTTGAGACTAAGCTAGAATGACGATCCCGTGCTATGATGTTAACTCCCTCAAAACTAATGCCTTCAGTCAAAGCCGTTGCGAAGTCATCTAAAAGCGGACTAAGAATACGTCCTTGCTTAACCACAGTAGTCGCATTAAACCAAGCAGACCCTTTGTTGCTCTCCCAAACTGCCGTTGTATTTATTTTTCTTTAATTCCTTGTATTACCGTTAGGCTGCTTAACTTATGAAAGAGGGTATTCATATCAATTGAGTCAAATAAAGAAGAATCCTTATATAAGTTTTTCCCACTTTGAAGGTAAGACCTAGCAATGCAAGTGAGTGCAAAAAATTATGAACTTTACAGTAATTTTTCCTGAAACCAGCTTGAAACTCACTGACTCAATTCGCATTGTTTGACCAAGGTTTAAAGCCTGTCTAAAATGTCTCCAATGAAAATTTTCATTACTGAGTTAAGGAACGATATACCTCGCCGCTAGCTTACGAATCTTTAAGTAAAGTAGTTAAGTATCTGCAAATTGTTAAGTATTATCATACTAATACCTTAATATGAGGCTGTTTAAGATTTTGCGCCAATATTATTAATTTTCCTTAATTCGTTTTTCCGGGTCGTCAACAGTTGATCCGTTCCTTTCCGAGGTATTTGGTGTCTTCGCAACTTTTTATTTTTTCTATGGCGGGTTTGTAACCCCACGCACAACCCCCAACCTGTAGGGCCAGGGCCTTTGTTGGACTCCTTTGACAGAAGGAGCGGAAAGTCCGGAGTAAGTACTCGGCTTCGGGGATATGAGCGCTGCCGTTGGTCTATTAACGTCTCATCCGGCACCATCTCTATTTCAATGCCCTGACTTGCATTGAATTGTCCCAATAACCTTAACTCCAAATACATTGAAGTAGCTCTTTAGGGCATCAGCCTTGTTGACTGTTGAAGCCACCGTTGCGCTGGTCCAATTATTTGGTGTCATCCGCCAAACGTCCTTTTTCTAAAGGGACTCGTGCAAGACTTCTGCGAATTGATCAGAGTAGTCATTAAAGCAGATCATTATAATAGTGTTTCTATCTTTTCTGTGTTTTTACGGATTTTTCTTCTAAGCATGGACAAATATTCCGCGACAAACTTAAAATTTACGACACACAACATCACATGTGGCTTAGTTAAATAGGTATGCCAAAATCAAAGGTTTATTGAACGATTTAAAGTTGTTGGCTTGGAATAATTCCTAGAAAAAGGTATCTATATTTTTTTATTTTTTGTTCTCTCTAAATCATACTTTCGCCAATCAGAATTCAAATCAACACAAACAAATTAAGAACAAATTCCGAGAATTTATAATTCTATTCCTCCATACTTCTATCATAGGGTGTCAGACCGTCTTGCGTGATTTTGTTTGTTCCAAGCTGTTTCTTAATCTAAATATGTACCCAAATCTATTCTTATCTGATGTCAAGATTTGAAGTATGTCTTTTCAAATATTATGATAGTTTTAGAGAATGCGAATGAAAACAACACGATCAACAAAAAAAAAAATCTATTGCCCTAAGGGAGCTAATGGATTGGTGTAGAAAAAAAAAACACATTCGAACTACATGTAGATCTTGATTTTTTTTATAACTTTATTTACAACATCACTCACCTAGCTTGCTTAGCCTACAACTCTCAGTTCTCACTGAAATGTTGATTTTTTTTTATGTAAATACATATTAAGGTCACATTCGTCATCCAGATTTTTTTTTTCAATATTTGAATAGTTAGCAGATTGCAGTCTTCTATAGGTATCTATGTTTGTCTTAAAAATTAATCTTATGCATTTTTGTTTGTACTTCATAGATAATAATAAATGCTAATCAAATAAAACTAAGGCATCTTTTTTTTGTGGTGGTTCTATAGGTAGAGGTTAAATATAGAAGCACTAAATTAATAGGTGTACACTCAGAGAAAATACCATACCCATAATTTTTGATTAGAATTGATGATGAACAGATATGTGGGCTAAACAGCTTGGCCCTGAAAAGGGTCAGTTTTTTTTGTCCAAAATGGGAATTAAATTAACTCATTGAAAATTAACGCATTCAATTTTTGAGATTTTTCAAAATTGATTTGAAAAAAATGTTACCTAGGTATTTTTTTAGAATTTCCTTGATTTTTGAAAATTTCTGAACACTATTGCTCATGTGCTATTTACTAGGACGTTTTTTATATTATCCGCGAACAAAAAGGGGTTTTGACTACCCTTAAAGTGATCAAGCACAGTGAGAGTGTTAGGAAAATAGGGAAGAATGTAAGAGGCAATTCCGATGCATATTGGTTTTGAAATATCAAAATGGAAGGGGAAAAAAGAATAAGGTAAATTCGGGTTTTGAAAAAATGAATGCCTTATAGATTACAGCCTGATCAGAAGTAAGAAAAATTTCTTGCATCTTCGAAGAAATCCCAAACATTTTGCAGATTTCTTGTCGATATCGAATATGTGGTCATTCAAAAGAGATGATCTGTGATGCACATACCATATATCAAGGACTGAAAGCTGATCGGTTTCTTCAATATACAAGGTGATCATTATTGAAAATAAGAAAAAGAGTTGGACACAAAATGGAGCCCTGAGGCACACCAACATTTATTTTGTGAACTTCAGATTTGGAACCGTCCAGTACGACTTGTCCGAAATGTAATTTCTAATCCAACGAAGTAGAGAATCAACGATACCAAATGCACGCATTTTCGATAAGAGAGCTTGATGCCAAACTCTATCAAAGCTTTTGAAATATCAAGCGCAATAATCTTACATTCTCCAAAACGATGTAAAATTGTAAAGATTGGTGTTACTGTTGGTTGAGATATAATACCATCAGATCACCAGGTTACATATTGCCGGTCATTAAGGAGCTTTCGTTCTTCAAGATATTTCCTAAGCTGATAAGTAATCGGCGTTTCCATGAACTTGGGCAGAAGCGGTGTAAGTGCAACTGCACGGTAGTTAGAGGACATGCCACGAGTCCCAATAATGTGAGAGAAAATTAGAGCTTATCCGGCACCGTAGGGTTAAAAGGACATTTAACTTCCGGAAATTTTTTGCCTGATTTAGCAGTCTCCAACCGAGCGAGGTGCTCTCAAATATGAACAACTATTATAACTGTTATATATTGGTGTTTCTATAGTCTCTTCCTTTAGACTAACCCTTTAAATTGTTGTTGTTTTTTTCAGATAAATGTACAACATATTGTGAAAAATGTAATTTTTGAAAGATGACCACTAGTTAAATACCAAATTTAAGGTTGTCTAGATGTATTCTAGTTGGTCCCATATGTCCTTTTAATCTGAAGTAATTAATTGTAAATATTTTAATCGGTATTTTATTGTGTATAACTGGTATAAGTAATATGTCGGTTCTTTAGGTGGTATCGGCGGTTTAGTTATTTTTGGTAGTCTAGGTGGTCCATGTGATTTAAATGGCCTAGGTGGTGGTCCAAGTGATTTTGGTAGTCTACGTGGGCCAGGTTGTTTAAGTGACCAATTTTTCAAACCTTTCTTCTTGCAAGATCTGCACAATGTTTCGTTCTTTTCAACCAAAGAACATCTATCGTCATTCGTTACAAAAAAACTAATTATTGGAATCTGAAAGCGCATACATTGCCTCTTAAAAACCCTTTTTAGCTTTTCTAATCCGTTATTTTGTCTTCGAGCTGTACATCACTATCTTACCTTCCATCACATTGTGGTAGATATTCCCATAAAACTGGTTCCAATGAATGGTGATTGGAAGTAAAGTGTAATGGAAGATAGTTTAGTGGTGGATGCACTCAACTATATCATTGGTTCGTCGGTACCGGTACCGAGTACACCAATCCCCCGATATCCATGGGTTAAAATTTTCTTACCGAGTCTTTTTCACGGTTTGTGCAATTGGACTTAACTAACTCTGTTTTAACCCAGAGTTAAGTCAGCCAGTTAAGTTACTGCAACTGTCATCTCGTTTTCTAAACACTATGCCTTATTTTTCTGATTGAAGGCCTCTTTAACTTTACGTCAAGCAATCAGTGTCCATCTCACGAAATATATTCCTCCGAGTGTATTCTAAGACTTTTTTTTATCTTCTATTTCTCTTTTCTAATCCTTTTGGAAAAAGATAAAAATAAATAAAATTACATCTTTTTTTTTTCTTGTCATTGTTGTAATATCTTTCTTTGAAGTTGCGCAGCGTGCCGCCGCCGACGCCACATCTTATCTAATCGAAATGTAAGACCAGCGTAATTTAGTTGCAGTGGAAAAGTCTATTGAAACAAAAGTAACCTTATGTATATAGTGTAAACTCATTTGAAGGCAACATAACTATTTAAATATGGGATGTTTTTAACTGTTCAAGGTTGGATGCATTTTTGGACACGAAACGCTTGAAACAATCTCTCCCAATTTGGTAAATGTTTTTCTTTGAGAAACATTTGTTTTACTCGCAGATATATTTATATCTGATTGTAATCTAATCTTTGTATATAAACAAAAAAAAACAAAAATAAAGACAAGTTAGACGTCAGAAGAAAACTTAGGTTGATGGATGATGAATGACGAATTTTGTCAACAAAATACTCAAGTACATACTATATTGTCAGACACAGAAAGAAAAAAAAAGTTAAATTTTTACTTAAAATTTATCCACAAATGACCCTTCAATCTAAGCTTAATTCCCATCAGCATCTACCCATTTTTTGTAAATTTCATGTTATGTCTTAATAGTTGGCCAGCCAATTTTATGATGTATAGACGACGCACGCAGGTACGTATGCATATGATGAATTTCATAATGTGTATTTTAATTAACGATATGAGTTTTTAATGGATTATGATCAGAGTGACGGAATTTGTCAAATTATAGGCTTTTAATGCGATTGAGAAATAAACAACAACACACAAAAAAAAATAAACATAAACTCACAAACAGTATGTAAGATGTAAGATGATTAAATTACTTAACAACTTAACTAATGACTTTTTTACATTACTATATAAATAGCTGGTACCTACATTCATCAGTAGATAAGTAATAGAGGTTTTGAAATATTTGAGTGATTTTTCAAATAATTTATTTGATTGTAGTTAGTTTTTTTTTGTATATTTTTAAGGCCTCTAGTAGCCTCTGGCGGTAATGGTCATATCAGAAGTTTTATATTCGAATCCGCCAGAGGAAAACTCTCCAAGAGGATTGAACAAACATGATTATCACCTCAGGCGTTCTTACATGGGTTTCCTCCTACAATTTGTTTAACATCTTGAATTTTGAGAAAATTTTGGCAAATTTCTTCGTGGCAAAACCAAGACACTTTGCTCAATTCCACGAAATCTAGACTAAGCTGTCAAATTCTCAAAGGAAGTCAGATGAACCTTCTTTAGAGTCAGATAATGCTGAAGCCCGTTCTGCATTTATTGAGTTGTGACTCGTTATAGAATTTCAACAAGGACGAACTGTCTAGGATTTCGTTTGTCTCGTTTTGACCAAAGACCATTTGTTTCATTTTTGATAATGAATGTCGATTAAGACAGAATCCTAAATCCGGCAAAATTAATCTAAAAAAAATATTAAATGTTAATGACCTTAACACACCTCCACCTTTTTTTTTCAGTACCTATCCACAACTCCCTCTTATTTTCATCAAAAGATCGTTAAAGGCAAGCTTCATAGGATTTTCACCCACTTTTTAAAAACCAATTCAAATAACATTTTCCATAAAAAGGCATCGTAAATTTAAGATTAAATTAAATAAAATAAATCAGTATAAACTTACCTACATTGACGACAGCAAAAAGAAATAAATAAAATTCTTAGGTGTGACCGGCAGATAAATCAATTATAATGACATCAACCAACACATAATAACATGTCAATAAACTTCATCTAATTTTCAATTGAAAAAAAAGTAGTCTAGATATCTGGATAAATGTAGATATTATAAGTCCAACACATTCTTATATTTTAAATGATTTTTTCAAAATCACTAAGATCGAAGTGAGAACAAAAGGAGACCAATCCCAACACCTTCAGCACCACCGACCGTATTATCGACCGACACAGTAGAAAGCTTGACTATTAAACGGGGTGCAAAAATTCACTAGGAAAAATACAGTAGTAAATTAGTTGCCTATTTCCTTTGAATACATTTGACTTAAAAGATTATTAAGCCAGAATGGCAGATTCTTTAATTTGTTCAAACAGAATTTACACGACG
The DNA here is from genome assembly GCA_910595825.1 of Philhelius pedissequus. Lineage (NCBI taxonomy): Eukaryota > Metazoa > Arthropoda > Insecta > Diptera > Syrphidae > Philhelius > Philhelius pedissequus. Next base: position 240,820,044 of record OU343161.1, on the reverse strand, counting down.
AAACAATATTCCCTTTTTTTACTTTAAAGTACTGACGTTTCTGTCAAAAAGAGAAATTCGTTAAATTTAATTCAAGTATCGTAAAACTACCATTTCTAACAGAGACTTTAAATTTAATGGAGAGTTGAAAAATTGGATAACCTGACAATCTTGTCAGTTTAAAAAAAAATGTTAAGAATGAAATTTTTCACCCAACTCTTTTTTTATTGTAACCTGACTTGTTGCATTTAATGATTACAAGCTTACTTTAATATTATGTGAACAAAAACATAACAAATAATTTTTTATTTGATGCCAAATTTTCTTGTATACATACCCCACTGTTGACTGCAACACAAAAGCCATTTAATCAAAATCACGACATATCAAAATGAGTGACACATTCTGCGCGTAGGAGTGGACATAATAATTTGGTTGCATATTTTCTTCTTGTTTCTTCTAACTTTAAATCGGTGTTAGTTTACAATGACTTTGCACTCCAAATTTATATAGTAGACTCGTTCGATAAAATAAATGAAACTTAATACAGAAAATTAAGAAAAAAAAAATGAATTTAATAAAACACCAAATCAACAGAAATATGATTAAAATGAATCTAACCTAAAATTATTCTGTAGGAAGAAATAGTTTTGGGTTACTTGTTCATGTATTTTAGGGTAAGTTTGCATGTATTCAGTAAGAAATAGAGGACTGAATTAGGACCAAGTGAAATGAGATTGAAATAAAAATGGCAAAAAAATAAAACGAAGTATGATCTTCTTCTCAGAGCCTATTTTGTTTTTTAACAATAATTTAAAAACAGTCCTACTTTTTGTCAACTTAAGTAATAAGTAGTAGAGTGCTTGTGGGTTTGTTTTTACACCTGAGAAAAACTGTCCTACCGATCCATGATATCTAATTACATTGAAACAAATTCGGATCACAACTATCTTAGACTTCATAAAAAAGACTACTGTAGTGTCAAGTACTTTTTGAAGCTCGGAAGCCTTCACTGCTGAAGTGTAGTATCAAATACTAGTATCAGTGTTTTTTTTTTTTTGAATTTATAATTCGCATACAGTTTATACCAAAATTTGCTTAAGATTCAATTGCTGAATTTTTCAAATGAGACTTAACTTCCGTCTGTCTGTAGGTCGCTCTACGCGATTTACTTCAAATTTGGTAGGTACTGAAGCGTTTTAGGTACCTGGGTCTTATATTAAATCTTTTTTTTTAGTTCCAAAAAATAAGTGTACTTGCAATACAAATTCATAGAGCAAAAGTGGCTAATCTCAATTATTTTGAAAACAGCTCTAACGATTTTGATAAAACAAAAATTCAGTGCACCATTATATGTATAGTCTACATTTTGGTCAGTAAATTTTTTAATAAAAATGTCATCAACAGTACCTGCTTATGATGTTGTTTTTTGATTTTCGACATGAATGGCTCAACGGATTTCGATCAAGGTTTTTAAACAGGAGGTCCTTTAAATTCTAAATGATTCTGCATATCAATATCATTTTCAAAAAAATATTTGTTTGGATTATTTGAAAATATAAAAATCTCCTATGTTCGATCACACTGTATGCAAAAGATTCTTAATAAAACTGTTAAATATATTTTTAAAGTTTTTCACTTAAATATAAAAATTCTTAATTTTTTTCTAAAAACAAAATTGGTATGAACATTTTAAATATTTAATAATATAAATACAAAAACAAAATTTCAGAAAAAATTGTCCGCCCGTTTTCGAAATATTGAATTTTCAAAAAAAAAGCAATATTATTTTATCGAAATCCGTTGAGCCATTCATGATATAGTCGAAAATCAAATCAAATCAGTTGTATGACAGGTACCGTTAATAACAAAATATTTAAAAAAAACTTTTTTGGCCGAAATGTTGACCATACCCAAAGTAGTACACACACCAATTTCTTATCAAAATCGTTAGATCCGTTTTTTATGATAATTAAGATGGTAGATAAATTTGTATGGCAAATACCGTTATTTTTGGGCCTAAAACAACAATTCAAAAATCTATTTTGGACAATCACCTAAAACGCCTAAGTATTAAGCTTGAACCAAATCGGTTCCGCCGTTTAGGCTGTAGATCGTTCTACAGACAGACAGACGGAATTGCCGGACCCACTTTTTTGGTGTTCTCTATGATAGTAATGTCATGTTTGATTGTTAGAAAAAAAAATTTACGAATACATAACTGGCAAGTAAAAAATTGAAAATTCAATATTTCGAAAACGGATGGAAGATTGTTTTTGGATATTATGTTTTTAAGTTTATATTATTAAACACTTAAAATTGCCATACCAAATTTATTTTACAAAAAAGTAAAAAGAAATAAAAAACTAATTAGAAAACGACTTTAAAAATATATTCACTATTTAGCCCTGGGAGCATATTGGAATCCCGCTTTTTATAATCCCGTTTTCGAAAAATCCCGAAAAAAAGTTTTCAAATTCAGTCTTCTAAAATACTGCCTTCCTAAAATCCCTATCAAAATCCCCATCTATTAAAATCCCGCTTTTTAAAATCGCGTTTAATCCCACTTACCCAGTTTTGTTTTTTTAATAAATGTTGTACAAAAAACTTAGCATACACCCAAACTTCACCCTCCCACAAATCGTATATTGGACTAAGCAGGTAGGTTGCAGGGGCGCCGTCCTTTCTGCACCTTGTGCTTATTCCAAAAGCGGGATAATAAGAATCGGGATTATAAAAAACGGGATTTAAAAAACCGGAATTTTAAAAAGCGGGATTTTATTAGCGGAATTTTAAGAAACGGGATTATAAAAATCTGGATATCGCACCCAACACTTCAGCAGCCGTTTCTACCAAGAATCTTTTGTATACGATGTGATCTAACAGAAGAGCAAGTACATGCGATCCAGTCGTGCATTTTATTTTAGATCGTAGCTGCAAGAGAAAAATCATCCGGTAATGTGAACAAAATTTTAATTTGGCTTGAACAGTGGATTAGACTTCAAAATTCAAATGTTACATTCTCTTGCTTTTTTTTCCAAGCCTGAAATGTTAAATGAAATTATTTTAGTAAACCTGAATGGAATTCTGTACATCAAAAATTCGATAAAGTTTGGATAGACCTTTGGACGTTTAATTCCATTTTAATTTTACTTCGCAAGATTGTACATATGTATAGGGCTTAATTTCAAGATATTTAAAGTGAACACATGGAAATTAATAAATGTAGATCAGGTAAGGTCAACTTAGTCGTGCAATTAATTTTAATTGTTTGTATTTATTTCGGTGGTAGGTCATATATAAGCCATGTGAGTCCACAATTACGTATACAAGGTTAATCAGGTCATGAAATACTACTAAAGTACGTACTAAGCGGTAGTTGAATTGATCAAGACTTACTATGTACAACTTCGACTTAGAGTTGTTTTTTTTTTCTCTTAACGTGGGTTTTGTATAAAAAGTATACATTTACCTATAAAACATTTCAAGTCGTTCGTTTTTCAAAACTATACCTTGAGTTGACTAAATATGGCGACTTTTTTGCCTTTTCCTATAAAGTCGTCATCCGAATGGCAGTTTTGCCCCATTACCAGAACCCGCTGCGTGTAAATTGATTTTTCATTTCATTTCATTACAAAAAACCTGCCCGTTTGCTTATTCGCCTTCACCATCATCCTACACAAACTGATTGCACAATATTTCGGTCATAATAATTAACAAAAATAATTTCCAAGCAAACTTCTGTATCTGTGTATAGCTATCTCTCCATCCAGTTAAAAGTGTCACAGATACAAATTATTACAAATATCTTGATCAATTTATCTGCAAATTTTCCTTTTATAGATTTTAATTGCAATTAAATGTGAAAAAAAATATAAAATGTTAGATGGCTGAGCAGATTAATGTTTTCCTTTTTGCATTTAAATTGCATTATAATATTATAATTGAATTGTTTTATTTAAGTACACTCGCACACACAGATTGAATGATTCATTTCGATTAAAATCAGAGTTTTACCTTGTTATATTATTGTGATTTGTTTTTATGTGTTTAAGTAATTAAAAGCCATTTATTGAGAAGATAAATGCATAAAACAAATAAATTGCTGGTTTTAAATATTTTTGCATAAAAGCAAATACAAATTTGATGTAGATTTGTGGTTTCTAATTTTTAGACGAATATTATAAAAAACAATTAAATTAAGATTTATATATAAAATATTTGTTACAGAAACTTTATATAATTCAGTGAAATCTATTCCTAAATTTATTAAACTAAGCTTAATTAATTACAGTATGGGATATCAGTCTGAGATAATAGCAGCTACTGAAATATTGAATGAAATAATTTTAGAGATAACAGACTAGGAACTACTTTTCTATATGAAAAATTGGCATCACTAAATGAACAGCTTTAGATATCAGACGTCACTAAAATATAGTCTGAGACAGTAAACGTCTCTGAATAACATGTAAACAGTGTCACTAATTTCAATACAGTATGATATAACAGACACTACCGTATTATATCTTGATATAGTAGACTTCACTTACAGTCTGAGATGACAGATGTCACTTATTAACAGAAATATAATAGCAGACGTCACTACGGTTAAAATAAAATGCACGACTGGATCGCACGTACTTGCTCTTATGTATTTTTAAAGTCATTTTTCACTTAATTTTTTATATATAAAAATTCTTAAATTTAATTAAATTTTTAAATTTAAATTTTCTAACAAAAAATTGGTAATAACATTTTAATTATTTAATAATATAAATTCAGAAATAAAATTTCAGAAAAAGATAGTCCACCCGTTTTCGAAATATTGAATATTCAAAAAAAATAAATACATTTGCCATTTGTAATAGGGACTTGAGTTTGTGAATTATAAAATTCAATAAATATTCTTTCGAGTATGATGGGCTAGCTGTGTGCTCGGCTCGAGCTCGCCGGAAATGGTTGGGAACTGGTCACCACGACTTAAATCTCCCCTACCACAAAAAAAAAAAAAAAAACATTTATCATGCCAAAATAAACAAAAAAAAAATATTTAAAACAATTGAAGATTGATCTAAATGAAGACTCAGACGGATGAAGAGGAGCGGTGATGTTGATCCGCATTGGCCCAACCCACCCTACCTTGGAAGTTATTAGGGCTTTGATGACATAACTCCCCCTTTTCCTCGTTTACCATCTTTTTCCGCTTAGTTCACCAACGCCGTATTATGTCAAAATTACCGTATTATTAAAAAAAAATAGTATTTGAAGGAGAATTTTGATCGAAATCAGTTGAGCCGTTTATGGGAAAGTCTAAAATCAATAAATTGGTTGTATGGCAGGTACCGTTCATAACAAAATATTTAAAAAAAAAAATGGCCAAAATGTAGACCATACCCAAAGTAGTACACAAACCAATTTTTATCAAAATCGGTAGGGCCGTTTTCGAGATAATTAAGAATGGTAGAAAAATTTGTATAGCATGTACCGTTATTTTTGGGGCTAAAACAACGATTCAAAAATCTATTTTGGACAATCACCTAAAACACTTAAATACCAAGTTTGAATAAAATCGCTTCAGCCGTTTAGGCTGTAGAGAGTTTTACAGGCAGACAGACAGACGGAATTGTCGGACCCACTCTTTTGGTGTTCTCTATCATCGTAATATCAACTTTGATTAAAATATCGCGTTTGATTTTTTTTCAAAGACTTTAATAATATAAACTAAAAAACATTATTTCAAAAAAAATCTTCCATCCGTTTTCGAAATATTGAATTTTCAAAAAAAAAATATTTTTTTTTTCAAAAAAAACTTTGAAAATTTTGCTATGCAGTATAATTTATAACTTGAAGGAAATCCTGTATAAGCATTTTGATCGAAATCCGTTGAGCCATTCATGAGATAGTCAAAAATTGAAAAAAAAACGGTAAAAGAGAAGTTTTGAAATTATACCCTTAATTAATGAAATTTTAATTAAAAATTTTACTGATCAAAATTTAGACTATACCTATATTATGATGCACTGAGTTATTTTTATTGAATTTTTATCAAAATCGTTAGAGCCGTTTTCAAAATAATTGAGATTTGCTATTTGTGCCCCAAAAAACGCTTAAGTACAAAGCTTGAATGAAATCGCTTCAGCCGTTTAGTCTGTAGAGTTACCTACCGACGGACAAAGAGCCGGAACTGTGGGACCCACGTTTTGTGTCATCGTCGTTTACATCAAATGTTTGTAAAAATTCTAATTTTCTTATTGAAAATGTTCTGGTTTTCCTTGAGCTCTTAACGTACATTTTCGCTAATTTGAGAGGGATAATAGACCAAAAAGTATTAAACAGGGTTGCCAACATCAAAAAATAGATTTATATATAATCTTTCCTTTTTTATAAATTTTGCGCAGGCTTATAGACAGAGACTAAATCAGATAATCATACAACTTATTTCAAAAGTGGTGCTAAAAGAAAAATTAGACATTTCAAATTGTCAATTATTTCGGTATTGACATTTGACAGTTTTAAAAGTTTTAGTTTTTCCTTTTTTATTTTAAATTTCATTTAACTGCTCAAAAATCAAATTCCAAGTTAAATTTGGCAAAGTTGTTTTTTAAACAAAATATTAAGATCAAAGAAATGTGTGCCAAATCAAAGAAACCGAACTGTATATCTATATACCCATAGTGGCTCCATACTCATATAAGCATGAATCACTCTAGTCTAAAATGTTTGCATTAATAAAAGTAACACAAATATAATATAATTTAACCCAAGACACAACGCCCTGAGCTAAAATTTTATAACAAATAATGTACCAATGCTGTATGCGCACTGTGCATCACCATGTGGAGGAAACACAGCACCTCTAGATAGCCAGAGGACAGGGACATAAAAACTTAAATTTCATATACCTTTACGTTCTGTAGTTGCACGCCTGATGGCCGGTTTGACATCAGCTCCAGCAGACAATTCTGTCCGTTCAAAGTATCTTGGTGCTGATCATCAACATGATTCCAATGGTGATGATGATGATGATGAGCATTGAAACGAAAGGGGATCATCATTTTTATTGCGTTTGCACCACAGTCAGCGCCCCATTACCACCATCAAAAGAGCAGCATAACAATAATAATGTGTGTGATTGACTAAGAGGCCTGGATCTGGATTCTGTAAGGATCACACATTGCAACACATCGTGCATCGCATCAGTTCGGTGTGGTGTGGTTTTTTTTTTTTTTTTTTTTTCTTGTCTAAATTTAGAATCCTCATTTTGTCTCTTTAGCCAGGGTGTGTTTCGATGGAGCAGTAGAACCTACCTACATTTTTTTTTTGATGCACAAATTTCATTCCGCCCCAAAGAACATAAACATTCCGATTCTATATAAATGAAGCGAAGAAAATTTAACTCACCATACGAGAAAACGGCTGAACAAAGTGAAAATGTGTCGTCGTCCAAATAACAGTGGAAAGGCATGTTAAGAAAAATTGGAAAAAAAAAACAAAAATTAAAAAAAAATTTTTTTTTTAATTTTGAATGCAGAAATTCAAAACTGTGTTGAAAGTTTTATGTTTTTAAAAGTCAATACTAAGAAATTTTAGCCATAAAACACACCCATAAATACGCCCACTTTTTGTTAAATTTTATTTCTGCGAGAGAAGTAACATTAAGTTGGCTGAATTGAATTTAGTCTAACGCACCTAAAGCATTTTTGCACCCAAAAACACGGCTCTTGTGATATGTGTTACAGTTAAACCCGCTTATATCCAATTTTTTTGATCTTACCTTGTGAAATTGACAGTATTTGTAACATATTAAATATTACATACAAAAATCCATTTTAAATTCAATGTCTACTGCAGATTATTTTTAAATGTTTGTCTAATAGAAAATACTTATCATCTTAGAAAATACTTGAGAGATTTTTATAAAATATATTTTGAGCTTTAGCCAACTTTTTTTCTTTAACAAAGTTTACAAATTATTGTTGAGGACCTAAAATTATAATTCATTCTTAAATTTAGATATAGTTTTGTTGAGTATTTCTCCTACTGTATCGTAGATTTCTAGGTTTTGGTTGAAATGCAAGTTGGATCGTAAATTTCAAAATACTCCCCGGGAATAAATTCAAAAGAATAAAATCAGAAATGATCCCAAAATTTCTGCCTTTTCAGCGGAGCATCTAAACACTTCTTGTTTTTTTAAATTTTTTTTTTTGTATTCGGTTGGTAAATCCTGAATAATGTCGTGCGTAGTATTGTTGATGGGGTTTGATGCAGTGCAGCATGCCGGCCGGTTCGACACACGTTCTGTTTTTGTTTTGTTATTTTTTTTTTAGTTTGTTTTGTTGTTATTTTTGATTCCAAGGCAAGTTGGTTTTATAGATTCACATTAATTTTCGGTCCAATACACATTTCCGCTGCCGGGATTTTAAGGGATTTTGTGTGCATCATTAGTTTGGTATATAATACATACATAATATAATGTTAGATGCAGATGAATGTGTGAGTTTTTGAGTTGGTTTATTTATGTTTGCTGGTTTTGGAGTTCCTTAAAACGTGTCGCCATCAGTTTAACAGTGCTGGGTCTATCTAGGGATCTAAAATTAGGCATTTTCAATGAGCTCTGATCCCTTTTTTTTGTACATCATTAGATGTAATTATTTAAGATAGAATCTATATTTAAAAAAAAAAACATACATTATGTGGATCCGGAAAGGTATATGGAAGAATTAGAGTACACGCTATAAAAGAAGAATGTCAAATTAACTCAAAGTCGACTTTATAGGGTTACTAAAAATTAATATAGAGTAGGCAATCGAATTTATTTTATTATCGTGAGCTAAAACCCTGTCCGCATAAAAAATTAAAAATATAATATGGAAAATGCTGATTTGAAATTAAAAGATTTACATTCCACAGCTGCTTTTACATTGAAATACAAATTAATTCAATGACAAATGCCGGAAGGTCGTTTTGTAGGTGCATGCACAGGGGGCAAAAAAATACCACGTTGAAAATTGTGGAATTTACAGCTCATACAACTGTACCTACGTTCCACATTTTCTGTATTTAAGCTTATCTCGCAATTTTAATTTTTTTCACTCAATTTTTGTATGCTAAGATGAAACAAATGTGGAACAAATTGTGAAACATACTGTGTTTTTTTATTTCTTGAAAGTTAGTGCACAGCTGGAACGAGGAAATAAAATATCTATACGAATATTTTGAATCATAAATTCCACAGCTTGTATTTCTACTTTTTTTTTCAAAACTTTTCCAGCTTATTTGTTGTCTTCCTTCCTTTAAAATCCTATTATGTACGTGAAATTTTTATTTCACAGTTTCTATGTGAAATTTCATTAATTTGTAAATTTTTGTTATTTCTTTGTAAGCTAAGTGAAATAAATGTGGAACGCAATTGTTTTTTTATTTCATGAAAACTAATAACCTGCTTGAAAACTAATGTACATTATTTTGAAACAGAAACACAAATCTATCGACTTAGTAACTTGTGGAATGTATTCAGTTTTCATTTCACGAATGGTGGTTACTTGAAAAATTTCAAACTAATTTTACTTTTTGCATAAATAGGTATTTAATCCCACGAAGAGTGATTTAATTGAAAATATATGGCCTGAGAAAATTTGTGGAACGTATTTACATTTTTAACTTTCATGAGATGTGGTTATATTTCAATGTAATAATCATGACCTGTAAAATATTCAATCAATGAGTGTCTTAGCTGTGAAATTCTAAATAAGTCAGTCAAAAGTATGTGGAACGTATTCCAGTTTTCATTTCACGCATGTACGTGGAACTGATTCATCATGTTCCACAATGTTCCTCTCGCAATATTTTTATTTGTTCAATGTATTGTCACAAAGCAAATATCATATCTTATAGTTTGTAAAAGGTCAATGTTACGCAATCAATAATTCTGAATTCACATTAAAACTGTGGGACGTAAGTTTTAATAGTATTATTAGTAAAACATCTAATTTATTTATACCTTTAAGGTATGTATTACAAGACAGTGGGGTTTCATCTGCATTCTGCTAAGTTTTCACTTCTAATGAAGTAAATTCTGAATATGTTCCACAACTTTCTTCATATCATATTTTCACTTTTTAATCCTGTGACTATAAGTGAACTTTGTGGTTAATATAGTAAATATGGAAGTTTTTTTTTACATTTTTTCAATAAATTTATTTTCCTTCAAAATATGCATGGTTGTTATTACGTACTTACTTATTTCACAGACACGACGACATTCGATGGTTATCCTTTTCATTTTCACTCGTGAAAAATAAAATGCAATAAAAATAAAAATAATATATAGAGGTCATCCAGTTGTTAACCACTCAATAAATTAAAGCACTTTTTTTTGTGTTAATAAAAGGATTCCAATTACCACTTATCCACATTTACAAGCACCAAAGTGCCATCCGCAAAAAGCCATCATCATCAACATCAACGTCGTTGCATTCGCCCGTTGGCGTCCACGTTGTCGTCGTCATCGTCATCGTCTATCGACCGAATGAGGTGCGGTTCATTAGGTTAACCCTGTGCCGCAAAAGACATATATTTATATACCTACATAAATGTCTACCCCAGGCTCGGAGGTAAATTTGTGGTCAATGAGACAGGAAAACTGTGTCCCCATTGGCGCAATATCAAATATCCAATCAAAAGGGCAAACAGCAAAGTTAAAACTTAAAATAACTTCTTTTACTCGAAAAACTCCATAAATATATCCCTGATGCTGGCTCATGCTACATAGGTATATACCCGTACAAGAAAAAAAAGTATGTAAGTAGGTACCTATACCTATCTTCTTCTCGAGTTACATGAAGAGAGCGCCTTCAGTGATAAAGGTCCAATGCAGTCATAAGATACATTTTATAGTTTTCTTATATAAATGTAGATATATATTTCTTCTCAACTTTGGAACTTTATGGAGGACTCACGAAAGGCTTAAAGATTTTTTTGTCGATTTTTTTTTTTTTTTTTGAGAAATGAACAAATTTTCAGCAGACTTCCAGGCACCATTTTGCCAAAGATCCACAGTCATCATCATCATCATCGTCATGAACAACTCTTTACCCTCTGAGTATGAAGGTACTACTAACAAACAATGCAACTCTTTTTATTTAAATCTACTTCCAACAACCAAAGATATGGAGGGATCAATTGCTGGGACCAGGCAAGGGGGTTAGTAGAGGGGGATTATTCGAGGATAGAGTCATGACTGCGCAAAATTTGTTTATGTTATTGTTTAAGTTCAGACTTGATGGTTGTGACTATGGGGCACCCCTCTGTGCAAACCTTCAGATGACGTTCTTTGAATTATGTATTCCTTTTTTTTTTAAACAAATGTGACTAACTGTCCGAGCATAAGGTCAAATCAAGGGATTAGGGCTGGCAACAAGACCAGACCAGGCGAGACTAGTCAGTCTCGTCTTGGTCTCGTTGAAATCGAAAAATGTCAGTCTCGTCTTGGTATCGGTCTCGCCTAACCAAGTTTCGTCTCGCATTTTTCTCTTGAAAGTTTGAATTTTGTAGAGGTTTTTTAATCCATTTAAATCGGAGCCATCCTTCAATGGATTTTGACAGCTAATGACTTGACAGGTAGGCAACACACTATATTTTGACATTTGGATAATATTTTTTTCCAAATGTCACCGAAAAGTCTTAAAATTAACTTTTTTCGGAGACAAACAAATCGGAAAAATTTCGAATTCTCTGAGGTAAAATTTGAATTTTGTAGAGTTTTTTAATCCATTTAAATCGGAGCCACCCTTCAATGGATTTTGACAGCTAATGACTTGACAGGTAGGCAACACACTATATTTTGACATTTGGATAATATTTTTTTCCAAATGTCACCGAAAAGTCTTAAAATCAACTTTTTTCGGAGAAAACAAAAATCGGAGAAATTCCGAATTTTCTGAGGTAAAATTTGAATTTTGTAGAGTTTTTTAATCCATTTAAATCGGAGCCACCCTTCAATGGATTTTGACAGCTAATTACTTGACAGGTAGGCAACACACTATATTTTGACATTTGGATAATATTTTTTTCGAAATGTCACCTTTTTTCCGGAGGGGGAAACAAAGTCTGAAAAATGAGCGATTTCTATCCCAACGACATGCGTATACATAAATCGTACGTATTCTTCGCTGGATTTTCGTAGTGCGTTATTCGTCGTGTAAATATGAAGTCTGCTTGCTTAGAGCTGATTTTGGAACTCTACACTCTTTTAATTTTATCTGTATTTAGGCAGGATTTTTAATATCTGAAGAGGGAATTTTCATTTACCATTTTAATTTCTCCTCTGTGCTTCTGATAATGCTTGATACTAAACCAAGTGTCTACAACTTTAATTTCGCCTCAACTATTGTAGAGATTTACACTCCATTTCTCTACAAGGTGTATAATCTGATCTATCGTGTTTAGTTTAAACTATTCTTTAACTCCAGCATGATTGATATACTTAAATACATAACAATTAAATAATTTGAATTTTATTAACTCTCCAATTTATTGTTTTTCGTTGATGACAGTTTAGAGGAATTTGACTGTATTTTCATTTGTAAGTAGTTCAATTGCACTGTGTTTGCTATAGTTGCAAAATTTAAAAAAAAAATATTAAATGAGAACTCAGCTTATGCCAATACATTGTATTTTTGCACACAAAAAAAAAACGATACAATTAATCCGAACACGTGTTTATTTAATTTTTAACTTTTTTGAAATTCAGATCACACGCAAGCTTCCACTACTCACTACAGACAGACAAGCTGGCATAATTATTTCAATTTATCTGTCAGTCTTTCAACAAAATAAAAAGAAGGAAAATTAAAAAAAAAAAACTTGCTCCAAATTGCCATAAAATTCTTTGATACAGTAAACCATTGCTTCCTCTCACATTCCTAGAATCTCAGTTAAATCTTTCGAATTCGATTCGAATTTTGCGACTAAAATGTGAGAATTTATATGAAATTTGATATTAAAAGCGCTTACGAGAAAAAAATAATAAAAAAAAAATAAAATAAAAACTGAAGCAGCTTATTTCCTGCCACAGCTCCGCCCTGGGCTAGGCGGTGGTGATGGCAACTTTAACTCAAATATCTGGGTTTTGAGGTGAAATTTTTTTTAGTGTATTATGCAAAACAAAAACAGAATAAAAACAATTTCATTCCGTTTTGTGTGTGATTAGTTTTGCTATATGAAATGCAATTAAATTTCGCACAAATCGCATGTTCTAGAATGACACACAGGTGCTCGTGTTTGGTCTTTTGAAAGGCTTTATAGGTATTGTGTTTTGGCATCAAAATTATAACTTCGCATTTTTTTTTTTCTGTTTCTAATTGGCGAACTCAAAATCCGATTCTCATATATGTATGTATGTATGTACCTAGCTAACTACTACTGTACATTGTCTGTTAGATACATAGAGAGACCCATAAATGCAACATAAAACACAGAAAATACCCGTGTGACACATTGCGCGACTTGAGCTAATTTCTAAAATTAAGCTCCCAATGGGGTTTTCTTGGGTCGTATTTAATCGGTCGTCCGTCGGTCGTGGTTGTGGTTGAATTGAAGAGTCTATTGTCGGATTGGGGCAGTTGTTATCAAGTTGTTTTTCTGTGGGAAAAAAATAACCTCTGTATGGCTATCGACCGCTGCATTTGTGCAAGTTGTTTGTACATAGGATTTCTGGTTGGACTTTAACAATGTATAGCTAAATGGTTGTGTAGACAAATTGTGGCAATTTCTACAAAAGTATTTTTTTGTTAGATGTGTGTAATGGGAGAACTAGTGGCTTAGCTTATAACTATCAAGGAAATGTCAGAAGCTTCTAATTCAAAAGGCAAGTTAAGCAATTATTTAAGAAGAAGAATTTAAACCTTTTGATCAAAAATAGCACAATTTTATGTTATAAGTTTCCATATTTTGATGTTCTAGTCTCATTCAATATTTGAGGCCAATATTTCTAAAATATATAGAAAATTTCATAAAAAACAATTGGCATTAAAAAAGGAATTTTTCGTACGTTCCACCAAACCATTTTTTTTTCAATCGTGTTCAGAACCTTTCGAATGCAATGTTGTTTTTGGTCCATTAAGCGAAAAAAATCAAAAATACTGTTCATTATCCTCGTTGCGTCAAAGAATAACGTGCGTCAATGCATGAAAATATGATGATAACACAAATGACGCAATTATTTTTCGTGTGGAGAAAACCACGTGAATTAACTGTTTATCGATAAGTCTGGTTTGAAAATTCAGTTTTTTCGATAATGGCGAAGTTATTTCCCGATGTTGTTCTTTTTTATTTCTTCTCGGACTTAAATGTTTCAATGAGATTTTTCCTTTGACACAGAAAAAGTTGGATATCACAAGACTGTTTCTGGTACTTTTTATTTCAAAAAATATTTTTTGATCATTAAAATCGATAGAGTCGTTCCCTCTCTAGGAGAATCATCTAAACATTTTAAGTACCAAATTTGAAGAAAATGACTTCAGAACAAATGTGTTGTGTTGAACAATCCCACAGAAGATCAAAATGTATATCTGTGGCTGGAAGTAGAGAATTGGTTCATCTTTGGCGACTGTGAATTTTGTTACTGATTTAAATGATGATATACCTTCATGGCTCATTAGATTAGGGATACCGTTCGATTGCTTCCTAGCGTTAATAAACTTCTAAAACTCTTACTATTCGATTTCAAATCATTGTCTGTATAAGAATTTATTCAAAATATCGAAATTGTTTTGCAAAATTCGATAATTTTTGTAAATTACTGCTAATAAACTTTGTTTTTTATATTATTGAGATAAGTATTCGTATTTGTAGTTGTAATTGTAATTTTAATTATAATTGTAATTGTAATTGTAATTGTAATTGTAATTGTAATTGTAATTGTAATTGTAATTGTAATTGTAATTGTAATTGTAATTGAAATTGTAAATTGAATTGTAATTGTAATTGTTATTGTTATTGTAATTGTAATTGCAACTGTAATTCTGATTGGATTTGTGATTGTATTTGTAATTGCAATTGGATTTGTATCTTATAGTCGAAGTAATCTTAACTAACATTTAGTCTTTTATAAGGTTTCGGTCTTATATGTGAAGATACCGAGTTTTTTAGCAATAACTTTTCTTGGTTTAAAAAAAAAATAAAATAATTAGATTTAATTAAAATAGTTTTTAGGTCGAAAGACATTAGTAGTAACAGATATAGTTTAGTTTAGAGCGCCCGTAAAGGGCCAGTAAATTAGTTGTAAGTTATTGATAATTAGGCTAGTTTTAAACATTTTTGTCTAGCTTTAAGATAGTTATAAGTTAAGATTAAATAAAAATGAAAATAAAAAAAAAAAAAGTTTCGGTCTTATCGAAGTCATATGCAATGACAATTCAACGCATTTTGGGAAAACATTAGTCAACCTGCGTCTTTCCTGACACTGTGAACTTTGATGGTGTGATGACATTAGATAGTCAGGCAGATGACCACATTAATCGGTTTGCAATTATTCGCAAAGGCTGGTTTCAGAAATATTACTTTCCATTCGGCACGGTTCGTATGCAGTTATGTTCCACATGTGTGAACTGGTAAGAAAGTCCGATCACATTATTATCAAAACCGCGCACAGAATCATTTTAATACGAATCCAAAAATTTTTAATATGACTTTAACACCATCATGCTTCTAATTCGTTTATTTTCTCTATCTTATTTATACAAAATCGTGACGTTTTCATAGTTACGATCCACATTTCCTATTTTGAAGCGAAATGAATTTATCCACTAATTTTTCACTTTTTAAAACAACTTGTAGTATATTCCTTGGGAAAATCGTTCTATTACGTGTATTAATTTTTAGTTTCACGTGACGTGAATAGTAAGCTTCAGTAATTGTGAAATTGAAATTTCATATGCCACCAATCAGCTAAAGGTTTTCATTCTAACTAATGCGCAATAAAAATCCTTAAATTATATGGCAAAATTATTATTCTCCTGCAAATAAATAAAATCAAATATATTCATCATGTTTGTATCTGTGTGGCCTTCGAAGTAGTTACAATTTTCGCCTTGACCAGAACCAAAAAAAAACAACATTGTTTTTGGATGAAAATAAATACCATGTCTGACACATCCAATTTATTATTTAAAAAAAAAAAAAAGTTATGACATTGATTCATCCAAATGATTCTCGTATTCTTCATATGATTAAGAACAAAGTAACACCCCACTGCACAGGCAGGATATAAAAATTAATTATTCTTTTTTTTCTTTTTTTTTTATTGTTATGCATAATGCTTTTTCATATTCTTAAGAAAAACAAAATTGTTTGTGAGAGCTCATCAGAAGCGAATCGTACATAATGGGTTGTGATTGAAGATAAAAGGGGTGTTTTAGGATACAATTTTGATGATTTTCGTTGAAGGTTTTTTTGTTTTTTTATTTTTAACAAAACTCGATTAATTTATGAAGTTTCATTTAATTTTTTTCTTCTCTATAGAAATGATTCAAATATTTAAATTGGTTTACGTGAAAAAGGTGTGTTGGATGAAGTCATTCATAATCATAGTTTAAAGTGATTTATTAATGGAATAGGGAAACGTATTAGTTAGAATCTTAGAGTGTCGTAAAGGTTTTTTTTTTTGTGGAATGAACTTGCAAAAATGCTGACTTTATTTTTGCTTAAACTTCTTCATAATATTTCTTGCCTTGAAAACGAAAGAAGTTTCGATTTGAAAATATATGTGTCCCTCCATTCCTGACTGGTTAGCAAGGCGTACACAATAATTTTCAAAAGTAGTTCTTGGTTTTCGTAGAACTTTGACTTCACCAAATTTAATTATTTTTTTCTTAAACTTCAATGCCCTCTTAGGTTCAGGTTTAACTTTTGACAATAAGCCCTTCCAATCAGTTAAGTAATATCTGTCTTCAATGTCTGAAAATTCGATCACAAGTGGACAATATTCATTCTACAATTATCGGTTTCACGAGACTTTGAAAGTATCTGTTGCAAATATCGTAATATTATAAGCTCAATGGAGTATCAGTTTCCGATCATGAAGCCGAAAGGTCAAGTTTTGCTCTGTCGGTTTGAATTTATGAGCTGGGAGTATTTTCAATTCGTTCGAAGTGCCCGAGCCAATTTATTAGTTGTGTTTTGAATTTAAATATTACACCTACAACTTGGTACATCTAACAGTGTTCGTGGTAGTAATTTATCCATCAGCCTACTACGAGCAGGGCCAAAAATGCTTCCAAGAATTTTTCTTTCCACTTAGCCAAGGGACTGACGAATAAGATTTCGTAGAGCATGCACTTCATCGGAAGAAGTTTGGAAGTTATTGTTTCGCAAAACTGAAGACTCAGCTGTTTCGTAAGATAATTCTCCTGCAGAATTAGTTTCTACTCTGAAACACCTATAGGACGGGAGTTAAAAGAATGCACTTTGTCTTGTCGTCGTTTACTTAAGGACGTGGAAGGAATCTATTTCGGCAGTTTGGAAGAAGCAAAATGCCGATATTGTTCACCCACACGCCCAATAATAATTGGACAGATCAAGAATAGTGTCATGCATGCAATGTACACTCACCAGAAATTGTTGAAGAAATCACATCACACATCTATTGCGTGTTCAATATTTCTGCCATTTTTTTGAAATTATTTGGTATCAAAAGGTAAAGGAAAAGGGACAAATAATAATTGTTATAAAATGGCAGAAATACTGTTGTGTAAACGCAGCATAATGGGTTTCAATTGGGCTTAAGATGATTGATGGAAATGATCTTAATTAGTTAGAACTTACCACTTCAACAATTTAAAAGAACACCTATTGGATTAATTGTCGTAAATTTTTCAGACAAAAATCGTTTTTTTTTAAATATAAATCCACCCTGAAAATTGAGTTAAATGATTTCGATAAACAAGGTCTGCCAATAACTGTTGTAAAATTGTTTTAAATTTGTCATAAATCATTTGTTGAAAAAAATTGTCAATTTTCTTTCACACAAAATTTACGACGATTAATCCAATAGGAGTTTCCTTAAAATTTTGAAGTGGTAGTGCTAACTTGGCAAATATAAATCTATCTAAGCATTGTCTGACAGTTTTCTTCGGATGCTTTTTTCATAGTTCAGATTGGAATATTTTAGTTTTAGATGAGTGGTTAATTTGCTGGATTTCTCATCTTTCAAAACTACATTCCTTATTTAACGAAATACAGCTTTTTGGGAAGGTGATTAGTTGAAAAATCGCAAATCTGAACAATCAAGTTAATTAGCAAACTGAAAAAAATCTGTTCTTGAAATTCTTGCTTTTAATTATATTTTACCTTGTGACCTTTCATTAATTGAACTTCACCATATTTTAAAGCAATTGTATTTTCAGTTTACCAACTTTACATTCCAATTTAAATCGGCTTATATTGAAAACCAGTAGGAAAAAAAAATTGACAAAATATGAATTTATTATTTACATTCTTTCGTAATAGGGGCGTTTTATAGAATGCCAAATTTCACACATGTGTTTGCTACTTTGAATTTATTTATTTTAATGTTTGAAGTTTATAAAGTTTCTTAAAGTACGTTGATGAATTTAAAGAATTTTCAATAAACTCAACAATTGTTTAAAATTGCACAAAATAAATTATGGAACAAAAAGTATAAATAATTTCTTCACTGTTAAAAAAATGTGTATCTTTATTTATTTAATTTCAATCGAAAAAAAAAAACAGACAGATACCTTTTTGTTTTCGATACTCCACTTCAATGTTTACTCACATGTGTCGGTTAACTTCGAAAACGTAAATGAATTTGTTTGTTTGAAATTTCGTTTTAATTTCCAATTTACCAAATTTTGTTTCTAACTAATTAAGACGTTTTATTTTTTTTTATTTTTCTTTTCAGGTATGTACAATTTAGTATGATTCATAAATAACTGTTGTGAGTATATGTGATAAACGTTTAAAATTTTGTGGTAAGTTGAGAAAAAATTGAATTTTATAAGCTTCCCTTTTTTGTTGCAACTTGATAGGCCATTCTAATATTCTGAACACATTCGGATCAAAACTAAGATGATCCGACTATACCACTCACCAGTTAATCTTCGACAAGAACTTCCACTAAGATCCACTTGGGAGGATGAGAGGTTCTTAAAAGATTATTCAGCTCACTTTTTGACGGGCGGTTCAAAAACCGAAGGCGGAGTGGGTGGGTATGTGTACTCAGACAGACTTAATCTTAGTCTCTCTTTCCGTCTCCCTGACCATTGTAGCGATCAAGCAGAAATTCTGGCGATTAAAGAGGTTCTTTTTTGGCTAAAGAAAAATGTGATATCCACATCGGATACCCGTATCTTCTCTTACACTCAAGCAGCCCTCAAATCACTTGGCGCTGTTTCCACTCTATAACTGCCCAAAACTGTCGATCATCTCTCAGGGAGATGGCAGAACAGTTTAACATTTACTTTATTTGGGTGCCGGGACACAGGGAAATTTTGGGAAACTGCAAAGCCGATGAACTCGCCAAAAATGGAACCTAATTACCATATCAACCCAAAATGGATGAAATCGGTATGCCTATCGCTACATGTAGACTTACGTTACAACAAAACGCTTTAAAACGAACAAACATAAGATGGTCAAACATCTCTACCTGTCTGGCTTCCAGACAGGTCTAGACAGTTATAGATCCAGGACGCTTTAAATGTCTTAAAAGACTGAGCGTATTCTCTAATGACTTGTGCAGAAGTTGTATGGTCGAGGAGGAAGAGAAGAATATCTCCCATCTTCTTTGCGCATGTCCTGCTCTCTCTCAAGGACGTATAGATTACTCCTGAGAGAACACTTCTTCGACAACCCCAGTGTGCTAAGACACATAGAGATTCACCAGCTACAGCACTTCATTAGAGGCTCCAAATGGTTTTAATTAATGAGCTAATATCTCTTCACGTTGTATCACAATGGATATATCTAAGGTCTAAGTGTGTCAGCCGTTTTCCTGCCAGCCACTTCAACCTAACCTAGGTGGTTTTTAATAACTCAAAGAATCAAAATGTAGGTTTGCCAAACCTAACGGTCATAACACAATTGATTCCACAAGATATTCTGTCGACAAACACAGACTACTGTAACCCTACTCAAGCCCCTTACTACAAGGTCTCAGCAAAATTTTTAAAGTTTTTTTATTACATTTTTATACGAATTTTTACCGACGGATCTAAAATGGATTGCGGTGTAGGAGCAGGAATTTTCTCAGAGTCGCTTAAAGTCTATAGATCTTTCCGACTTCCCGATTTTGTTAGCGTCTTTTAAGCTGAAGTACTAGCTAAAATAGAATCATTCAAAATTCTTAAATTAAATCCAACTCCAAATATAAATTCAGCAATAATCACAGACAGCCAAGTCGTAAATTCGACAAAAATATATTTAAAACTTGTCCAAGTATGTCGAAATGGGCTTGATAACCTGGACAATAACCATAGAATCACTTTAATCTGGTTTACAGAACACAGTGCCATCGAGGGTAATAAAACGGGTAGATGAGCTGGCCCGACAGTGATCGGCCCTTCATAGCATTCTTGCAGAGAATATATCTATCCCTCTAGCTGCTATGAAGGGAAAATTCTTTGAAAATTCCTCACGGAATCCAACAAAAGATGTACAAATCTAACCGACTGTACGATATCTAGAGTTATATGGGCTACCTACAATGAATCCCTCACAAACGGTCTCATTTGTAGACCAAATCGGGACACATCAAGGATAGTAGCAACTAGCAATGAACACTAGCCCTTGGTTGAGCACGGAGCAAATAACTTACCGTAGCTGTAAAAACCATATGGCAAAGGAACAAGTGCTTTACTTCCTTTGCAAGTATGTCCCGCTTTGGTCAGGCTAACAATGCAATCCTTTGGTAGGGCTTCTTCTCCGATCTAAAAGAACTGTCTGATACAAAAGCTAAAAATCTCTTTCTTCACGGGTCGAAATGGCTCTAGCGATTCTCCACTTGAGTGGTTTCCCTCTCTCTTTCCGCTAAAATATTTTTTTTATTCTGTTCCGTACGAATGCTTAAGGTATCAAAAGGGCGCTTTCTAGCACTAGGTACTTGGGCCTAAGATGCGAGTTCGCTCTGACCGCTATTTTACCTACCTACCTTAATAATCAATAATGTGAACGATAATTTTGTCTTGTTGAGAAAATACATCATGTTTTGTTTCTGAAAGTGCGTAGTCGTTTAACATGACTTCAACATGAAACGTGACTAATTTTTTTGACAAGAGATGGAGTTGGGAGCCTAATCATTTTCTGAAATAATTTTCTTTATCGCAGGAGAATATCATTTTATTGCTTGATAAATATTTTTGCCCTTGTACCAACATCTTCCTCTTCTAGAAATATTTCCCAGACCTCGTATTTTTATTCAAAAACAGAAAGAAGAAAACTTATATCTGAGAACTATCAAGTCTTTTGCAAGACTAACGCATGTAATTCAGTCAGACAAAAGGAATCCCCTTTGCCGTTTAATTCGCCATCATCATCATCATCGTCATCATCATCAAGCACTATATTCACAGCATCCATTGCAATGTTCGTCGTAGTAGTAGTCGTCGTCGTCATCTTCGTCATTGTAGAAAATCCCTTAAACCCTTTGCTAAATGAAGCAACAAAAAAGAAATCCCACTGCGAATTCCTATCTCAATCTGGCTACTTATCCCATTGCCAGACATACAAACTGACGTCGTAGTTTTTTTTTTTTTTTTTTTTTTTTTTCTCTCCTTCCAACCTCTAAGATATTAGGAGTAAGGGAAAAATCCATAAGGAGGATTAAGACTTAGACTTGATTACATATAGAAACTCTCCATAAAACCAGACGAAGACGGCCCTCATCTCTCACACAAATCTTGATCACATACAAATTCGATCGATCTTCGCCGCGATACCACAAATAGACGAACACAATCCACCATCAGGACCCCGCGCAGGCCATCACGTTCTAGTAGTCGCAGGGCACAGGATGAGGATGAGGATTGCGGATGGAGGATTATGATGATTGTTCTTCTTCATCAAGAGAGAGAGAGAGAGAGATGATGATGAACGAGAAGCCGAGAACACGGCACATCCATATTTGTAGGCAGGAAGGCTGGGTAAAATTCATTATATTAGGGTTTTTGGTATGAAATTATTTTTTTTTTTTTCAATACTGTTGCGGGCTTGGGATTCTGCCATAATAATGATCATGGGATCTCTGATGTAACTTCTGGTCGAATAATTTGACGATGGACGATGAAGTCGGTGGACTGACTGACTAGTCAAGTTGAGGTATCCGTGTTTGGTGCATGGCATCGTATCGGGAGATACCCAAGCGGACTTCCATCACAATTTGCACTCAATTGAAGAGGTTTAGGTGTGTAGCTGATGCGGATTGCCATAGCAATGGAGTGGAATGTTTAACCTTGAAAATATTTCTTGGGTTAGTTTTCTGTTAAGTTGATGTTTTTTCTGGCATTTTGTTATTTTTGATTGACTCTTTCATGTGGAAGAATGAGTCATAGAATTTGGAATTAAATCGGGAAAATTTTTGAGCAAGATGGGCAACTAATTGTTTAAACCTTTTCGAATTTTTAAGTTCGCTTGATTTTATTATGAAATAACTTGAAGTGCTTTGCCAGCTTGTGATCAATTTTTTCATGTCCACTTTAATTTGCTCAAGTTCAGAATTGTTTAGTTTTTGAAACATTTTAGTGAATGATGCCCCAAATTCTATTAAAAATAACGTCATAATTTTTTAGGCTCCAGAATTCTGTACAAACAATCTAAATCCTAAGCGGAACATTAAAAGTCAAAATTCTCTTGTACCAAAAATCTCCTTATCAAAATTTAAACAAACAGAAAATCAAAAACTTTCAAAAAAATCCGAACATCAAAATTTGCGAAATATCTAGTATAGATTTTCTGTGAAACTAATCGTACTAATTTTGTACAAAATTTTGAAGAAAGCTTTGCCTTTTTTTTTAAAAGTCAATATTTGATGTTTAATTTTTTTTTAAAAGGTTTGTATCTTAATTGTGTGTATGGAC
Source organism: Philhelius pedissequus (assembly GCA_910595825.1). Lineage (NCBI taxonomy): Eukaryota > Metazoa > Arthropoda > Insecta > Diptera > Syrphidae > Philhelius > Philhelius pedissequus. The sequence continues at coordinate 240,796,969 of OU343161.1, read as the reverse complement.
TAAATTTTGAATGACATTTTTAAAGGAAAAGTTCAAAACCACCAAACTCAATCCCTTCAAAATCAGAAATTTTAAATAAAATTAATATTAGATAAAAATCATAATTTCAAGATTTTAAATTTCGAATTATCAAAAATTTGAATAGTCTACTTAAATATTTGACCAGTTCGCATAAAGTGATCTGACAGCTTTTCCTGCATCAAAAATTGATTTATTTCATTTTCTTAACTAATTCTGTACAAATTTGTGTTTATTCAAAAATGTGTGTTCCAAATTCTGTTAAACCGCTCACATTTCATTTTAAAAATTCGCCTATTTAGTACATTTTGCTATGTGCCAAAATTCAAAACACTAATTTTTCAGGAAACCAAAATCGCAAGTATGTAATTTAATTCCCAAATAAATAAATGCCTAAATTTGAAAGCCAAAATTTTGAAAAATCTTAATCGTTCTTCCGTGATTTTGAACGCTAATTTAGAATCAAATTTTAGGAAAAATGAAAAAGAAAATAAAAAAACTGTAACTGTTTGACAAATTTTTCAACGCACTTGTTTTAAATACATTAAAAATATTCTTGTGCACTGCAAAATATGGTTTGCACAATTGTCTATCATTTTTAATGTATGTTAAAGTTAATATCTATATTTTAGTGTATTAGGTATTAAATTAAGTATTTTCAAAAATTATAAGAACAAAAATCCACAATAGTCTTTTGAGAAATTGATATATACTTTTGAACTTTAACACTATCCGAAAAATTTTAAAGTTTTTAAATTGTCAGATTTTCAAAAATCGATTCCTGGAAATTACACCAGAATTCTTTTTGAAAAAAAACGCCAACAAATTCTTCATTCTGTCCTTATTTCCTAGGAAAAAAAAAACAAAGTTTTCTGATAATCTTTCCCAAATTTCTAGCCTTTTTCCAAAAAAAAATCTTGCGTTTTTTTCCATTTCCTAACATTGGAATGAATTGCTGTAAAAAATTAACAGCTATGGTAGGCATTCTTTTTGTGGCGCAGGGACATAAGTCCCAATTTAACTGTGAATCGAGTTATTCATTTTCGAAAAAGAAATGTAAATTTTAAACTTTTTCAAAGTCATTCATTCATTCCAACAGGGCTTAGCACTGCAGATTTTAAAATTCACACGTTCTTTAGTTTTTATTAAGTGTATGGCCAAACCTGTTGTAAATCTTAAATCCCTAATTCAAAAAATCGCAATTATTTAAGACATCCCAAGTAATTATTAAGCAGAATTTTGAAATGTATACTCAACAAATATCTACTCCCTTTTTTATGAAGTCATCATGGTCACACCATCCCATCTTAGCCTTATTACTTACATTTTTTTGCTTCTATAATTTACGATCCAAATTGAGCTAATTTTTCAAACGAATTCCCCAACATAAAAAAATCCATTTGGACAAACATTTCCTTGGAACAGCAAAAAAATATAATATCACACATTGCAGAAAAGGTATAATAATTTGTGTGCAAAGTGTGCCCTTTTCCGGTCCCGGTTTGTTGTCTTTGAAAATGTTTATACTCAACTCAAAAAAATTCCTGACTTTGGCTCGAGGCTAACAACGTTTTTTTGTTTTTTTTTTTATTTCGGCTTTATGCAGCAGTTTATGTTTAAAATTTCAAACTCTAAAAAAAGTGACTCGTGTAAACGACCCATAAGAACAAAAACAACAAACTTAAGCTAACATTTGTACACATGTGCAATCATACTTGTATCTCTGCTATATTCAACGTCAGACCGACACACAAACTCATGCATACAACCGACAAGGTACCTACGTGCAAGGCTTGATGCTGCCTTCAATTGTATCTTGCAATGTTTTTTCCCCAAACATGAAACAACCGACCTTCCTTTTACCTGTCTGATGCAATGTCTGATGTGCAGATGTGATTTTTCATATCACAGAGTGACAGGTATACACACAAGGTAACTCCTTCTTTCTCCTTGTTCAGCTAACAACAACAAAAAAAAACACAAAACCCTTCGATTGCATGTATCAGAAGTTTGAGGATGTGTTCTTTCTGTAAAATTGTTAATTATTTTTCGGTTAATCTCTCTGAAACAACATACAAAACAAGCAAAGATACACCAGAAACAAGGAAGAAGTTAACAGGGGTTAACACTGTACACTGCATGCCACCATGGCCACCGTGTCGTCGCATCGCGCGCCGCGCCGAACGCGCTGCACTGCGTCGATGGACTTAAGTACACATTCAAAAACTAATTGGTTGTATGATTTAATTTTTTTTCTTATTTACTGTAGATGTTTTGGAAAAAGGCTTAAATTTTGAATGTTGCATTTGGAAGATGCCTCAAGGGTGATATATACAACCCACATTAATAAAATAGGTACATCTTATTTTTTTCATTTTATATTCTGAATATTATATGGATATTTTTTTTAAAAAGAAAATCAGTAGATATCCAAAAAATTCGAAATTAAAAAAAAAATAACTGTTCGAAAAATTTACAAACTTCGAAAATCAAAATTTCGAAATGAACTTCGAAAATTATCAAAATTTGTATTTTTACTTCTAAAAAAAATGATGTTGGTAAAATTAGAATGTGTGTCCATAATTTTGAAATCATGTTTTTTTTTTAACTTCGAAAAAATATGAAGTACGAGTATGTAGTTTAGAAAAAAAACATTGACATTTTAAAGTTCATGACAAAATTTGCTAAAAGCAACTCTGATTCTGTCAAAAATATAAATCATTGTGTTTATTGAAGAAAAAATAGTAGAAAAACATAAAACACAAAATTAAAAAAAAAATACATTTCTCAGACTGTACATTCCACAATATGTTTAGGTGTGATTAAAGTTTTGCTCACCACTGTTGTCTCTGATCCAAAATAAAATATGAAGAAATCGAGTTTATATGAAAAAAACAATAATTGCACCTATCTTTTAGAGCAGCTGTGTATGTACTTGTACATATGCTTCCAATTTCGTTTAATATTACCACATTTGGATATTGTTGAACAAACTTGAAAAAGACTGAAATGATTCTTTATTTCTCAAAATGAAAATAGATGTTACTATTCAGTAACACTTGAGTGTATTAAATTTTCTTCGACGAACACAAAAATAAACATGAAATTTGTTTTTATTAAAAATGCACACAGTGTTGTTTTCTTTTTTTGTACGTGAAAAGTCTGGCAGTTCGTTGTATGTTTTATGGTGAAGAGCTGTTACCTATACTATTGGTTATCTGTTTATCTGAAAATTATATTCAAAATTCAAACCTCAAGTTGTTGGTGCTATGAAGAGATCCCAGATACAAGGTTAACGACCCTTAAAGACGCCGAACCACAACAGATCTCAAATATATAAAGAAAAAAACTATTTTGAAAGGAAAACGATAATTTACCTTGAGCAAGATCAATTTAAAAAAAAAATTATATTTCTCTTGGAAGTGAAACAAACAAATAAATTACTATACTGGATCACACTTGGTCTTCTGATTGAAAACTAAAACGTGGCTTGTCATTAAGGATACAAAGAAAATGATTTATTTAAATAAAGATATTGTAAAGGAGAATTTCTACATTTGCATTGATTTGTTTGTTTAAAAAAAAATTCAATAATCTGCGAAAACTTTGGAAGAACCCGTTTCCAAAGTTGAAAAAAAATGTAGGTCAAACCAAAATAACCTATTATTTCTTAGCAAAAACCCTCAACGAGCGAGTGAGAAAAAATTTAATCAAAATCATTGGAGCTGTTTAAAAAAAAAATAAAAAGTACTTAGTCACTGTATCTGTTTTAGGGAATCATCTGTATAAAATCGGCCGGCGCCACGTTCAGTATGACGAATACAAAAATATAATTTATAGATTTATTTATTATTATTTTGACTGAGCGTATACAAACAAACATTTATAACTGTTACCTAATCGGGTAAACGGATTTCAATGAAGTATTTTTAGTTGGTCGCAAAACACTTAATTTGATATATCACCCAAACCTACAACGTAGAAGATAGTATATGTATCTATACAATTCGCAACAGAAAATGCAAAAAATAAGTCTGGATTTTATTTGTTTACTCATCGAGAGTAAGAGTGGTGATGAGCTGTTGTTGTTATGAATGATCTTTTTTTTACAATTGTTTTTTTTTTTTTTTATTATTATTATTATCTAGCTCTATGTTGTTAGATATAAATTCGTGTAGAAAAAAAAGGAAAAGTAAAAAATAAGAATAAAATGAGAATACGTAGCTATATGATTTTGCATTGCAACAGAATGGACTGTTTGTAAATTTTATATGCTGTTGTAAATTTTGTAAAGTAAGCTTGTCGGAGAGACTAGGCTTTGTTAAGGTTTTTTTCCATCAAAACTCTGGAACTTAAGGCCGCGACTCCATTAGAAATATTTATTTCGGCCATTATTGCAGACATTTGGGGGTGGCCGTGGGGCGATAGTTGTGTGCTCGCCTGTCAACCTTGTGGTCGCAGGTTCGATTCCTGCAGTTGTCTATATTCCATTAAGAACCAATTCTAAAAATTGTCATAAAATGAGTTGCTGGTTTACTCATTACATGCTGTTCAGACATAACACTAACAGCATTTGATTGAGTAAACTAGTAGACCCATAAATATGATAACGAAATAAATAAAATAATGTGAATTATAAGAAACATAAATTAATAAGACACGGTAATTTCCTCCGCATTAGTTGAGCCGCCAGCCTTGGAGATAAATCTGAGACAACAACCAGCTCTAGTCTCAGAACATCGCGCTACACATCTTTCCTATCCCTCTTTCTCTTCTTTCACTGGATGCCCGCGCTGTGTTAAAAAACATAGAAAGGGTATTCATAATCCCTTGAGCGCGTGCAAAATTATAAAAAAAAAACACAACTATTGCAATTAATATTACCTTTGCTATAAATCGTGAAATTTCATTCTTCTCCAAGGAGCTCTAAGCGCTTTAGGCACTTTAAAATAGGCAAAAAAAATCCAGACATAATCCACGCTCTCCACAAGAAATATTGACTAGATGACACATTTCTTGCAATCATTTATTTCAACTGGAGGCCTAGGGTAATTTATAGCGATTTCTGAAAGTACTAATCTTCTTCTTCAAACCACAGTCTAAAACCTTTTAATATTAGTTGATTTCTATTCTTTAAAAAATCTTGTGTTCGTAATTCTTGTAGGGACTCTTAAACTAGTTGAAAGATTTTGATGAAATTAGTTTTTTTCTACTAAAGATCACCAGAATGGAATGGTTTTTGATTTGTAGGTGGCGCTGATGTCGATATCAACAAATTTTCCACTAGACCCGCTAATATGCCAACCAAGTAAATTTTAAAATAAAGTTTTATGAAAAAATTAACAAGACATTGGAAAGAATCTAAATTGCATTTAAAATTTTGTTTGAAAAAATGCAACATAACCTCAAAAAATGCCAAAAAAAACCTTTACAGACACATCTCGAAAACCTGGATTTGACACAAGAACACGAAAAACTTCCGTTTCCTGGAACTCAAATCTTGGCTTGTGGCTTGTGAATAATGAGCAAAAAACTCAAACACTTAGATTAACCAGGAATTGTTTTGGCAAATGCCAACTAAACTCAAAACTAGTGGAAATCCTATTGTTGAAGGTTTTTGATTAACTAAATGCTTAACTGATAGCTCAACCGAAGCTGAAATAGTCATCCGAAAGTGAATTGAAGGGGGTTTCGAAGCCAACATAGGAAAACGTCTGTTGTTCCTTCCCAGTTTCTGCAATTTGTGCATCTTGTCGCCGAAAAATATGTGTTTTTAATTATTTTTAAGCTACGATTTGTTTCAGACATCAGTTTATCGATTCAATATTTAACTAGTTTACAAAAATTTCAATACTATTTTCTAAGCCGATTTGACGTAAAAATTTGGGAAATTGTCATGGCTGATTCAACGAAAAGCATTCAAAATAATGTCTGTACCCTCATTGGTGGTCAACAAATTCACAAGAAATTCCAGCTGCATGTATCTAATTTTCTCTTAAGAGCCGCGCTCATATTTGTTTTATTCATTTGAAAATTTTGGTTGCATATCACATCGCCAACGCAAAACTTCGAGTTGTAATCTCAAATGGATAGTGCAAATATCCGGATTGAGAATATCCTGAAAGTTTATTATTCTAGATGCCCAGGTCCAAACTGCTAAAAACTTCTCATTGTTATTGACGATGACCGCAACAACTTCCACGACAACCAATATGATGAAGAATATCAATTGTGTTTTTTTGATCTTTTAACCATGCGTCATCATAACATTAAGTTGCGTTTGAACAATTGTAATAAAGACCCAACACTTAAAAATAAAATCGACTTTATTTTAAAGATACTTCTTTGCCATTTTGATTTGAATATGATTTCTGGCATATTGCCACCGCGGCTGCTTCAGATGTAATCCAATTTTGTGGTCCAACTTTTGAGCAGTCTGCAGCATTTGGGGTCGTATATTGGCAATAACTCGGGGAATATGGATTTCCAAGTCGTCAATCATCTCTGGCTTATCGGTGTAAATTATCGATTTCACATAACCCCATAGCGGTTCTAAATCGCACAATCTTGGAGGCGAACTTATATCTCCGAGGCCAATCAAATGCTGATTTGCTTGTACCAGGAGGGTTTTGGTCGACATCTTCTTCTTCTTCTTCTTCTTCTTCGCGATCGTGTTGGAACTTTGTATGATACTACCTTTTTGCCAGGGTTCTCCGGATTTCTCATTTGAACATGACAATATACCAACTGACCCGGTCTTACTCTAATTTTCGCAAGATGGTATTTTTGACGTGAAGGTTGCCACGGATTCTAGTCAGGCTCAGCTGCCGTCAACTAACTCTCGTACTTCTTGTAGATTGTCCAACATTGTGAACCGTATGTGAGTATTGGGCGCAAAACTGCAGTGTAGAGTCTTCCCTTCAGCTTACGGGGCATTTTTCGATCACAGAAGATAGCCGAGTTTTCACGCCACTTCATCCACCCTACGCGTATTCGATGATTGATGTCGGCAACACAAGTTGTTTTACTATTGATCACAGATCCCAGATATTTAAACTTTTCGCGCTTGGGAAGCAGGTTTCGGTTCAAATAAATGTCTGGAGTAGACATGTCCGGGTCAGAAAAGGGACAGCGCAAGTATTTAGTATTTTTCGGACTGATGCGGTACCCGCTTCCTTCTAAAACGTCTACCCAAACGTCAAGTGCTCATTACAGAGATGTAGGATCCTCGCTTATGATGGCTCCATCGTCAGCAAAGAATAATTGATATACAGTGTTCTGTACTTTACCTTCGAGCAGATATACAAGGACTGTAATAAAAAGTAGAGGACTTAAGATGCTTCCTTGGTGTACATCTACTGTGACATGGTATTCTTCGGTGACTTCAGCTGCACATCTAACCCTCGTCACTGCTTCTTTGTACAAATCAATGATCATCCGCAGGTAGGCTTCCCGTCACTCCTCGTTGTCTGAGGCCCACCCATATCAGATCTCATGGTTGTCTTATACTTTTTAAAGTCAACCAACAAAACATGCAAATCCTCCTCCAACAAATCACCGTGCTTTTTCATTTGGATTGGATTTGTTGTTGACTTACCCGCGATAAACCTTTATTGTTCATCAGATAGACTTATTATTTTCATGTTCGAGTCTATTCACCGATTGCTGTGCATTGTGGTCGTGCGGCTTCAATTATTGCTCGAGTTGGATTTTGTAAGCAAGAAAACCAAGATCTTTCCCTGAAATTTTCCATAAACTAAATGGACACATATCCAATTACAATGTCAGATGCACTCATTCGGTTATTCACGCGATTCGAAAATAAAATTACTGGTGCCTGAAGTATGCCCACCGACTTGTGATATGTCCTGCGCCTGCGAACCTCTACTACAAATTGCAATATCTATTAATTAACTTTCTTGTTGGTTAGAGAAGTAAAAGGTTTTGTTACATATTTAAATTGTAGGTTATTTTTTAATAAAATATGTACGGTTTTACCTGAACGCTTACATTAAATTCACCTCCTTTATATAGACAATATATCTAGCAATCTTTTTCTCGAAAAGCACCAAACCCAATAGTTAAAATGAATACTAGTTCTTAACTTGTTGAATTCTTTACTCAAGTTTTTTTTTATGTCATCGTTATTCCTACTTTTATACCTACATAAGTCCCTGATGGAATTATTCACACCATCATCCGGCCAAATATTTACTCCCTAAGTTGTTAAAATAAACATTAACATATTTAGGTCAAATCTTTCCGACCTATATTTAACGTATAATACGTCCGTACATTTAAAGTTCCCCAGACATTGTCTATTTTATACTCGTAAACAACGTACAACAATATTCTAGAATGACAGCTGTTTATTGGATTTCTCTATATGAAATCAACAAGCAATGTTCGACTATTTTTACTCGAGTATCAAAACTTGCTTCCCTTTTTTTTCTGTGGGTTTTATTTTAAGTATAAATACACTTATGTCAGTCTGTCGCTCTGCCATGCCTTTATGTGTGTGCTTGCAATAAGAATAGATCTCCATGAAAAAGATAAGAAATAATTGTTCTTTGAACTTTAATTTCAAATACAATCTCACCAAGAGGAAAATGAATCAAATCGAAATAAACAACTCGTCTTTAACTATGTAGGTCACGTAAGAATCAGTAGATAGGTACTTCGTTCGTGTCCATAGTTGAATTTCTGAACTTTCAACTTTCATTGGACTGCACGGACTAAACAGTCAAAATCAGATATATGCAGTAAGAAAAGGGGAAGAATTTATCATTGTGACTTTTCGCCACATGCGTTAGACCAGTTTATACCAATTAATTTATATAAAGTGATATAATTTTATTATACTTTCATCGTTCAATTTGTAAAAGTTTGAAAGTAAAAACTATGACTGCAGTATTTGTCTTTATACCAATTAGATTCGTATAACGTATAAACTGCATTTTTCTTATTTCTTCTACAAATCATTAAAAATTACAGAAAAACCAACAATAGCTTTCTGGACAAATTTAATTTAAATTTACATAAATCGTTTTTGCATCTGACTGGTATAAAATATAAATTCCCAAAACACAAGTTTTAAAATAAAATAAAATCATTACTAGGTATTTATCGTTTTATTTTTTTGACATATCAAAATAAATACGCTTCAATTTGTAAGTAGTTATATAAACACCGATTCATCTCAATTGGTCTAAAACCTTGCAATTGGTCAAGTACGATTATAGTGCACTTCAAAATAGTCTAAAATGTAAATATACATTTTAAAATAAACGAATTTTTCTTAAAACCAATTGCTCAACCATTTGGTCTAAACTCTAAACTATACAAAACGATTACAGTACACATCAAAGCAATTTAAAAAGTTCATTTAAAAATAAATCATATACTGGGGTTTAACTGTAGTTTAAATTTTCAGACTTTGTGTTGATAATACGGGCGACTTTTTATTTGTTGCACTATAGCTTCACACCCAATGTCAATGAACTTTCTTAGGAACTGAAAGTTGGTATGTATATGCTTATAGGTAGGTTCGGTATATTTGTCTTCAGCTTATCGAAACAAGTTGGAGACAAAATTAAAAGAAAAAAAAACAAAATTTCCACAAAAAGACTTATACATAAATTCTAATTGGAATTCAAACTTACCATGTCTCTTTATACGCATCTATAAATGCAAATCTTTTCTCCCAAAAAGGTGTAATAAATTCTAGTTTTTGTTCTTTTATTCTTTATTATTTTGTGAGATTGCCTTTTAGTCCATTTGTGAGTTAGAGAGGCTTATGTTATTAATTTCTCCCTTTGCTGCTGCGTTTTTTTTTTATTTTTAATTCAAGTTGTCTATTATTATCTATGGTTTTGTGTCCCTAAAGACCCTACTATAAGGTCGTATCTTATGGAAGAAACAGTTATATTCCTTTCCAAAAATAAATCAGAAATTAATTCAGAAAGATAATAGCTGGTTTATTGAACGTGAAAAAAAAAAGATTCTTTTTTTTAGAAGAACATATGTGGGAAATGCATTCTTTTTTTTTCTAGGTCTTGTGGATTTATAGTATATAAGAAATTCAAATAAAGGCACGCGCAATAGGTTCGAATAAATCTTTATGAAAGCTGCTTTTATGTTGTTTATGTTGTTGTTTCAAAACAAAACACAACAAAAATGGCTACCAAATTACAGATTGCCCATTTTTCAGATTTAACTCAAGACAATATCCAAAAATACTCAATGCATGATTTTCTTGTATGTAGAGTATAAGATCACGAATCAAATTCCAGGAGTTTTTTTTTCTGGAAAATGGCGCGTGGATTGATTCTGTCGCCATTTTGTTTTAACTAATATCTTTAAAATTACTCAGTTTTATAGTTTAAGGACTATTCACATGAACACGACCAGTGTGACGTTGCGATATTACAGTCTGATTGTTACGAATTGTCAAACTCTATTCGCGTTCCACATACCATCCACACTTTAAATAAAACAATCTGAGATTATCAATTGTAAAACGTCATTCGCGATGAATAAAAATAAACCATCTTTGATGAAATGTCAAAATGGAAGAATTTTCATTAATTCGTTTTTCGCTCTCATTCTCATGTGAATAGTCATTTAGAGAGCTGAATATAGTCATTTTGAGAGCTTCCTCGAAATATTGGTTTAACATGAAATAATTTTTGCAGTGACAGTGAAAAATGTCATTATAATTTGACATGTATGTTAGTTGAAACATTTACACAGCGGTACACACTTGAAGAATATGGAATTATTGAACTTTTTTGAGAAATTTCTGTTATCCTTAAATACATTTTTTTATCCGAAAGTCCCATACAGCTCGGGCAACGCTGAAGATTTTGGGATGATCTCACATTTGCTGCTCATGGACAAACTACTGGGGCTTCTTCAAAATCTCGGCTTCCACAAACCTTGCAAATATTGACAGCCAAAATCTTGACACCAATAATCGAGAGCCAGATGTTTAATTTTAAAATCTCAGGTGGTAATATTGGTATTTATTTAAAACAGTGGCGAAAAAAATAAACAAACGATTTTTTTGAATGATTTAACTTTGGTTATCATTTTATATAAACAAAGTATAAGTAAAAAACTATTTGAGTACCTACAGTGGAGATAAAAATCAACAGACTGGTTTAAAAATCACCCATACCCACTATTATACTTGAAAGTATCTGTTTTCTTTATTTACATGTTTGGTAAACAGTGGTATTGCATATACATTTTATTATTTATTATTATTTTTCGTTTGCTGCAGCTCCAACAATTTCTAGCCATAATTATATAAATGGGCCGCTTTAGGCCGGCCGGCCGGTTGCCACAAAAATCTATAGGCAAAACCTGTGGATAAGTTTCACTAGGTATCTAACGACTATTACTCATAAAACATTTTTTTGAAAAAAAAAATGAAAGTTCTTCAAAACCAACAACAATGCTCTAGAACTTCTCTCTAACCCATATAAGTACCTGTCCGCACACACACTCGTATTTATCATTTCATTGTTCCTAATGAACAGCTATTGAAATTTTTTGGGCTCATCTCTCATTCAGGCCAAATATAAATTTAATTTACAAAGCCTAACCTTAGTTTTTGTTTGTCAATGTTTCATACATTTAATCGAATTTCAAACAAAAAAATATTATTTGTTCCCACTTGGACTGTTTTTTTTTGCGTTTCATATTCTGTACTATCAATCAAAATGTTTAATTCCAAATTTGGGTCAGCTTGAGTTGCCTCCTCATCCGTTTTTTAGCTTCCATAAGACTGCAGCATACGTACTACATTCAATCACAAATCACAATAACGATTCATACACATATGAAGACCTCTTGAACAAAATTGAATAAAAAACAAAAAAAGAAATAAAAGATTTTTATCAATCACAAGTGCGGTGGAAGGTAACCGGAGTGTCGGTATAAAACCACCTTCGAAAGAGAGGTAATAACAAAAACAACAAATCATTAAGCATTGTGCGAACACACAATGTTCTGTATTCCTTTCCGGGTAAAAGGGGGGCACATTGAGCACATCTTCAACAATCTTTTGTGTATTCCAGGAGCGGATTAGGTTGTGTGGATACTCTCAGTCTATGCCAATGCCGTATTGAAAAATTTGTATTAATAAATAATTGAAAAAAACCATGAGTTAATAGAAACAAATGCAAAACTTGCCATATATCGCAAGTAGATACTCAAATTAGTTGGGAAAAATATGATAAAAATAACGACTCAAAAAGGCTTAAAGAGACTTAAAATTCTTAGAAAATTCAAAATCTGCAAAACAAAAATTACCAAATCAAAATCCAAGCAAGATAATATTAAATAAGACTGAGGCCCTTAAAAACCGTAAAGCGCCTATAACCAAACGACTATTTGCTTGTTGTGAAATCCGTCCCTGTTTGTGTGTTGTATCTGCAAAACAATACGCTCATCGGCACGATTTTAGTTTAAAAAATCGTTGTTTTTTTTCGCAAAGAAGTGAGAATATTATTGGAGATCTTTACACATTGTTCTTGGTGATGATGATAAAAGAAAGAAAAAGAAAAGAATAGGTACCTACACAATAAAAAAATCAACAAAGAATGAAGATTTGCTGAATTTTTTCTTTATCGTTGGTGGATATTGCAGAGGTCGTCACACTTAAGGACAGGTCATTCTTCCATCGTTCCATGATGGCATGGCATGGTCTTTTCTTATAATAATATCTTTAATTTTGCTTTTACAAGGCAAATTGTTATTGGTGTGGTGATGGTGCGAGAAGGAAGATGCAGATGGAGATGATTATATCTATTTTTAAACGAGACATTGGTCTTACGATCTGTGAGAATTTAACAATGAGAGTGAACCGTTAAATGAACAAATAAACCATTTTTTTTTTAAATTTCAAATCTTATTCGGTTTCTGAAAGGCCAATTATTTTAGTTTTGTTGTTTAAGATCTTACTTCCGTTCCGTGAGCCGACGAATGGTATACTTAATTGTAGGTTAGTTGAAGGCTGTTGTGAACCTTTATTTGTCTTTAAATATAATCAAGTGTGTACAAGTACTGAGATCAATTTTGAGTTATGTTGAATTAATTTATGCGTTTCATAAAGGTCTTATGTTTAACGCTGAAATTTCATTCAATCTCCAAAATTTAATATAACCACCTTATGCACTAGGCTTAAACCTAGAATGTATTAAAGGTGTAGGATGTTGAATAAAAAGAGTGTATGATCTTAGGCATATTAGAAACACACAAACGCTATCAAAATCGCTGATATGAAGCTTTATTTCAAAAGATTAACAATTAAATAAAAATAGGTTCCACAACTTTTCCCCGCCATAATTTTATCATTATCACTACGAGTAACTAAAAGTAACAAGTAAAGCCTTATTTGCTCAGTTTAAAATCTATTTGTTGATGATCACAAATGCGATTATTTCACGCGGTGTGAACATTTTAATTTCACTCGAACTATGTAAAATGCTTAACTTAAAAATAATAATTACACATTACGAACACTTTTCACTTTTATTCGAACTGCTTACTAAAATGGAACAATACGGAAATACATTTATTATTGAATCTACATTGCGAAAAATAAAAATGGTAAATTCACGCTGTCAGAATTTTTCACAAGAAAATAATAAAAGTTCTTACATTTTTACTGCTATGATACCCTTTAAATAGAAATTAAATATTCATTAATACATTTTCTTCCACGCGTAGTGTTCAATTTTATATTTCAAAGCTTCAAGTTCAAAACGAATAATCTAAAATACATATCATGTCTTGTAACGGATTTTTGGAACGTATTCAATTTTTTTTTCATTTCACGAGATTTTCGCACTAATAAATGTAAAATTTCATACTATTCTAAAATTTTACTTCCAAGAGAAGTTTTGACTATTCGAGTATTTGTCCTTACAGTCCCATTAAACAATTTTATTGTGAAATTTCTAAATGATAATTTTACTTGATATACAACATTTAGTTTCTCACCTACAAGTACTTATCGAATAAATAAAAAAAAATTGGAAATTGTGACAAAAATCAGCTGTGGAACCTATATAAAATTTTAATTTTACGAATCGCCATATTAAAATTTTATTTTACTCGAATTTCTGTGAAAATTATGCAGTATTCGTAATTTTCATATGAAAAAAATATTTTACATTAAAAATATTGAGAATTAGATTGTGGAATGTATTTAATTTATAGCAACATTCTAGATACGTTGTATGATTTTTTTTTCAGTTTTATAATGTGAAGTTTCTACTTGAAACTAAAAATAAACATATTCAGCACTGTATAATGTTCCACAATCTATTCAACTTGTGATCACAAAAAACTAGGTAAAGTATAATAGCAAAAGCCCTTTCATGTTTCGCCGCAATTGCTATGAAAATATTGACATTTTTGTCAATCAATTCATTCGATGTAAAAATATGATTACATACATTTGTATTTTTTCATAAAGAATTTTTTTTTTCGTGATATTTTATTTTCACATTCAAACTCTGCAGTTTAGGTATCAGTAAATTGGTAATTATTATAGAATAAAAGTTTTATGCTGTCTTGCAGTTATGCCGTCCCCCACTCTCGATAACATCCTTATATTTTTCATTAGCAACATAAACATCAGAACAAAACAGGCTTCCAAATGCCATTCCAATAAACGACTCTTGTTTTTTTTTTTTAGTTTGTTGTTGATTTAACAAACTGTTATGTAACTTGCAGTCCGTCCAACTTCATATGTAGGTATATAAAATTCAATAAAACTAAAAACCATATGCCGTTTTATATCTCAGTTAATAAAAGAAAAAGAAATAAAACTGAACTCCTTTGCTTGACAAGCTGACTTTTGCTGCTGCTGCTGCAATCGTAAAGCAGAAAATAGCTGGAATTGTAAAGTATCGAAATTATTAAAGCATATTCGCGCATTCGTACATGAAATAGGTTTTTTTTTTATATTTTATTATTATTTTTTTATAGATAGATATATAGGTGTATTGGCGAGTATCTCAAAGTCTCCATCAACCTTAATAAAAAAAACAACCTAACACAAACTACACCAAGTAAACACGGCTTAAATGGCGAACAAGTTTTTCTAGTCAAAGACTGTGGCAAGTATCACTCGCTTACTATAATACATACCACCGCTCACATTGAATGCTTTCGATCATAGACGACCGACTGACAAACCGCTCAAGTCGCACTGCCCTCACCGCCCACCCATCCCCTTCGGCCTTCGCTTCCACGACCGACCGGTGTATGGTGGTGCACTTATTCAACAACCCAAGCAACAGTCATCTTTATCATGTTTGTGTCTTATTCTGTTTCATTCATTTTCAACCTGAGTGTAACTACACTCAAGTGCAAAAAAATAAAGGTTTTTCAAACCTGGTATTGAATTTTCTAATAAATTAATTTAAAAACCACGAAAAATATTTAGAAATTTCTTACAAAAAAAAAAGATATTTTGATTCGATTTTTTAGCACTAAGTACAAGGTGGCCCAAAAATAAATGTAATAATGTGTATGTGCAATAATTTTTCCAAATGGCGTCAATGTCATTATTCTTTGACATTTATACAACAAATAGAGCTCCATTTTTTTCATTTCTAGCAAATAAATATTCAAGGAAATTTTTAGATGTTCGAATTTTGGGAATTAGATTTTTTTCTAACATCGAGTATTGTTTCGAATTTTTGACCTTGCATTTGATATTTATTGATTTTTTTTTCAACACATAGATTTTTAGAACCGTATATATTTTTTTTGTATTTGCAGATATCAGAAAATCTAGAACCAGAAAAAAAATCAACGCCAAAAAATAGAAAAGTCGAAAGTGACCAGATCGGCAATTTTGAAAACGCTTTTTCGAAATTTGTTTTGAATTTTTGTTTTATGTTTTTTTTTAAATTGAAGTTGGATATTTTTAGAAAATTTATTTCACGGAAATTATGCATTTTTAGGATTTTAAATTGCTCGTTATTGTTCGTTCCTATTCAATGGATTTTGAATATTCGCAAATTGTATTTGTTTTAAATATTTTTTTTACTGTATTACAATTTTCGAAATTAAAATTTCAAACTTTGATAGCTTCAGTTTGAAATTTTAATTTCTCCAATGTGACAGTTGTGTTTTATTCCATTTTAGGGCTTTAAAAATTGTGACATGGTTTTTTGATGTACGTTTTTGATTATTAATATTTTTTTATTTTAAATTGTATATAGTTTTTGAAATGTACAACCCAGCTGTCGTTATAAATGTTCAAATAGGTTTTGTTTAAATTTTGTGTTGCGTATGACGTATGACATTCAATTTAAAATAACAATTTCTATGTTAATAATTAAAAACCATCAATGTTAGCGATGGACTATCAATCAGTCGATAAAATATCAATATACTATAGGTAAGTGAAAAAAATCAATAACTGTTAAAAAAATAGTTGTCTGTAGACTATCGAACTGTTAAATCAAATATGCATTATTTTCGATAAAATGTCGATACTTTTGTTAAACTATCGAAATTTAGACATCACTAATATTCATGTGTTTTTATTCGGACTGTCGTCAGGTCTTCGAAACATTAGGTAATATTCATGAATCAATTTTATCAGAAGCTGTGTTAACTCTGGACTTAATCAGACTGAAACAAACATCTATCAGGAGTTAACTCGGGTTAAATATCGAAATACAAACTGGGTTTAATGAGTTACTTCGAGCTATTTATTTGCAGCATTATAGTAAATATCTAGCCCTTTTTTGACACAAAGTTAATACATGACTTTCAAACTATACCCTAAAATGTCACAACCAAAGTCAAAATGATAAAAAAAATATAATTGGATTATTTTTTTTTCACCTGAGTGTTAAAAAAAAATATACGTTCTCTTGAAGTCTATCTGTATTTATATCCATCATTATATCATTTTTGCGCGCAATTGCAACAAAAATTATATAGGTATACATTTTTTTTTGCTGTAGGTAACCTCTGTCAGAGTGTTGGGACAAGGGGGCTAATGCGTGACCAACCATCCGAAGGGAACAAATACAAAAATAATAATAATAAAAAAAACCTGACTATTGTTGTTTTCTGCAACAACAACAAAACAAAAATTGTACATACAATTGTAAGTAAAGAAACAAAAGTCGTCATTAGCTAGACAAATAAAAAAACAAAAAAAATAGAAGTGAGAATGTATCTATCTAAATATCTAGCAAAGAGCGATGAAGGTTAGAAAAAAGTATCTAGCGAAAAGCAAGGCAACCAAGAACCTCCAAACTCACGCATGCATAAAGTTTTTTTTTTTTTTTGCAACACGTATGATATAACTGTTTCATGTACTTATGTACCACCTAGTTCAACACCTACACTTAATTTTTAGCGGATGTGGTAATCTAAATATGGAGCGCTTTGGCGGATCTTTTAGATCAATAATTTGTCAATATTTAACAGCTATAACTTGTATTCGAATACAACCTACTCAATTGTTATAGTCAGGAAAGTGGAGTTGTAATTTTATGTGTTTTTGAATCAGAATAGATTAATAATTAAGATAACTGCCATATTGGATTCAATATCCTAAATCCTTTTAGTCTCACATCTACAATCTACACTCTTTGAAAATTTGTTTAGAAAAAGTTTTTGAACATTTTAACTAGAAAATAGAAAAAAGGAGAATCGATTTCAAGATGTCTGCTATTCCAAAAGTTATCATATAGATTTGTATATAATGGGTTATCCATTTTGTGGTTTCAAAAGTAAACGTAAATAAACCACACAGAATATTTTTTTCATGATATTTCTTTTTTATTATAAAGTTTAAACGTTGACATTATGTGTGAAACACTAGATCATTTAAATGACCACCACGCGAATTGTTGCAAGCATCGATTCTTTTGAGGTAATTTTCGACCACTTTTTGACACATATTGGGCGGTATCTCAGCCATAACTTGACGAATGTTGGTTTTCAAGTGATCAAGAGTTAAATGCTTATCTGCATAAACACGGTCTTTCGGTGTCAAATCGCATGATCTTGGTGGCCAGTTGATATCGCCACGACGAGAAATTACGCGGCCAGGAAATGTCTCTTGCAATAAAGCGATATTCGCTCGAGTTGTGTGGCATGTGGCACCGTCTTGTTGAAACCACATATTCTCCAAGTCGTATTCTTCAATAGCAGGCAAAAAAAAGTCGGTTATCATATGACCATAAAGCTCCGAATTGACGGTGACAGTGGTTCCATCGTCGTTTTCGAAGAAGCAAGGTCCAATCACACCTCCGGACCAAAGAGCGCCCCAAACAGTGACTTTTTGTGGATGTAATAGCCACTCTTCAATTACTTGAGGATTCTCAGAACCACAAATACGACAATTTTGTTTATTAACATACCCACCGAGTGAGAAATGTGCTTCGTCGCTGAAGAAAATTTTGTTCGCAAAATCGCCGTCCACCACCTGTTGTTCAAGCACCCATTCGACGTATCTACGACGTTGTGAATGGTCAGCTGGCTTCAGTTGTTGTGTGAGCTGGACTTTATATGGATGAAGGTGTAGATCCAATTGCAAAATACGCCATAATGTGCCGTAAGACAGTCTTAATTCCTGAGAACGACGGGGAATCAACACATTCTGGTCTTCGGCAAGACTTTCACTTACATCGTCGATATTTTCAGTGGTACGAGCGAAACGATGATGCACAGGCCTTACAATATCTGTAACCAATCCAGTCTCTTCAAATTTCTTCACAATTTTGCCAATTGCTTGCGTAATTGGACGATTATGTAAACTATAATGTCCTCTTAAAACACGATATGTGGCTGTGGCAGAATCACCATTTTTGTAGTGGGTTTTAACAATTTTTATGCGTTGTGCGATATTTAAGCGATCCGTTATCGTAAATGTCAGACACTCGACTCAACTGAAAAAAAAAATTGGTTTAACAACTTAGTTTGACAGATGTCGAATTCCAGCCCTATACTTTTGAAACCGCAAAATGGATAACCCTTTAGAAATATTATAGGGTGTCCAAGTTTTGCCTTGAAGTCGCATCAATATTGCTAGTTTTACGACTCAGATTTTCCATCATACCTTTCGTCTAGCTTTTTCCACTTTGCCCTTAGGGACATCTAATCTGTAACCTATCAGTCTGTAATCTATCAAACTTGAAACTCTACTTCTAATATAGCCAAGTATAGTTGTTCGTAGCCACGGATTTTTGTTTGTATCTTGTTGAAATCATTAAAAATAGAAAGGAAAATTAAATTAAACAAAAAAAAAATAATGGGCCAAAGAACAAAAACACATTTTTTAATCATATTTAACAGTGTTCTCACCAAAATATTTATAAGCAATTCTATAGAGACCCCTAACTCACCGTAAAAAAATCAAAGTTCCAGGAATGCTCCCCTAATGGAAAGTCACCCCAAATTGATTGTAAGGACTACCGGTGGTGGTGGTAATTAAAACAAAAAATTTCATTTACCGCAAAGTAACCTAATTAATCTAATAGTTGTACCATGGTGTTTATTATTTACCCGCTGGCAGATAAGAAAAATGTTCATCTTCTCTGGCCTAATCTACCTATTTCATTAAAAAACCCTTCACCCATTTTTCATAAACAACCTGATACTAGCATTTCAAACAACAACAAAAGAGAGAACCATTAAATGACAGGAGCTCAACATTTCAAACGGGTATATACACACATTTATTCCCCTTGTGACCCAAATGAAACCAAATAGATAACGATGTGACAGTGATATTGGCCTATCTATAAAAATAGAAGCCGCCTGTCATCAACAACAATAACAACAACAATAACAAAAAAGACGAAAAAACAAAAAAACTAAATTAAAATAAAATGATAATAATAATTCAATCGGTTGCATTTGAAATTGATAACAAAAATTCAATAGGATGAAATTATAAATACACAAGTCTTTACCCTTAATTGATTGATTTGTTTCGAAAACAAACAAAAAAAATCAAGACTTTTCAAGCCCTCATGACAAAAGACATCAAATTTAATGAGCCTGATAAGGAAGGGATTTGTTTTGTTTGTGAGTTTATCAATATTGAAGTTGGTGTTTTTTGTTTTTGTTTTGTTTTATTTTTTTTTGTGTGTTTCATTTCGAGTAAAATAGTTGGGGTGTAAAATAGGGTTTGTCGGTTTAGTCAGATAAGAAAAGAAAATATTTATAAATGCTATAAAACCCAGTTTATTGACATTATTTTTCGAACTTATCGTAGTTTTTTTTTTAGGATTGACGAAATTGTAGGTTTGGTATTTTAGAAATTTAATTTTTGGAAGTACGCATTGATATAATAAATATAATAATTCATTGTTACGTATTTAGCTTTATCAATGGAATTTTATCAGACCTGTTGTGCTATCCGCGTTGATTGAATAATTCTATTAAACTTATCGATTTTTTCACTCAATGGGTAGTTTTTTTTTGTGCGATATGGTCAGCACTTTGATGAAATTGGTCAATAATACACATTTTAAAAAATAAAAAAATAGTAAACTTGGATGCAATAGTAAATTTTACGGGCATTCCTAGAGTGCGACTATTATTACACGCCGGAATTTTTCAAGAAGATACAAACAGCAGTTAAACAACAGTTGCAAATGTTTCTGGCATATTTCTTCACCTCAACAATCTATTTTTACTTGCGGAAGGTATATGAACCATAGGGCAAGTTTTGCATTTGTAAAAAAATCCAAATAGAGATTTTAATCAAACTTGACATTACGATGATAGAGAACACCAAAAAGAGTGGGTCCCGGAATTCATTCTGTCTGTCAGTGTCTAACGATCGACAGCCTAAACGACTGAAGTGATTTTTTGGTATTTAAGTTTTTTGGCTGATTATGACTTAAAGATTTTGTGAATCGTTTTTTTAGCCTCAAAACTAACGGTACCTACCTGCGATAAAATTTTTTCTACCATGTTATTTATCTCGAAAACGGGTCTAACGATTTCGATAAAAGAAATCTGTGCACTACTATAGCTATAGTCTACATTTTATTTAAAAATTTTTAGACATATTTTGTTATTTTTTGATTTTAGTCTTTCTCATAAACGGCTCAACGAATTTCGATCAAATTTTTTATTTCGAATTATAAATAATACTGCCTAGCAAAATTTTGGAAAAATATTTGTTTGGATTTTTTTTTTTTTTTGAAAATTCAATGTTTTGAAAACGGGTGGACGATTTTTTTTGGAATTTTTCTTTTTAAATTTATATTTTTAAATACTTAAAATGGCCATAGGTACCAATATTAAAAAAAAATTAAGAATTTTTGTTTTCACTTTTAATTGAAGGTCTCAAAATGCAAACAATGCAATTCACCGTCGTGTAAAAAGGGAGCGTATGAATTCCGATTTTAAAAATCGGGACTTTAAGAAACTGGGATCTTAATAGCGGGATTTTAAGTATTTTACACTATAAACTTAAAAACCATAATTTAAAAAAAAAATCTTAAATCCGCTTTCGAAATATTGAACTTTCAAAAAATCCCAAAAAATATTTATCGAAAATGTTGGTATGCCTTATCAATTAGAATTTGAAGGACCTCCTGTATAAAAAAATTGATCGAAATCCACTAATCCGTTCTTTAGATTTTTTTATCACAGTCGTTAGAGCCGTTTCCGAGATAATTGCGATTTATCAATTTTGCGTCCAAAATAATTGTGTAGGAGGTACCGTTATTTTTGGAGTTAAACAAATTATTTATAGAGCCAGTCACCTAAAACGCGATTTATTAAAAATAAAAATAAACAACTTTTTAGTCGATGATCTTATTCGTCCTCGAAATTTCGGCTTGAAGGAAGAAGAATAACTTAAAAAGTATTCTGAAAAAAAAAAAACAATTCTTAGTGCCAGTTTTTTCACTGCAAGTTCAACAAAGTTTCAAGGTTAACTCAAAAATTACGTCGACCTCTGGATTAACCGAGTAGATATATCGGAAAGATGTTTGCCAAAAAAAAAAGTATTCAAACCAACGTGTGAAATTATGAAATTGCTTTTTCGATCGTAAAATTATAATATTCCTCATATCGATTTCGATAGGTTTTTGCCAATTGAAAGGTTAAATTAACCCTGCACTGTTGAAAAACTGATTTCTAATTAACTTTTTATCAGGATTTACTTCTAATTAACTTGAAGTTAACCCAAACACTGAACATTTTTGCCTCAAAGTATTGAAATTATCAATGTACGCAACAATTTGTATGATGCCTGTTTGTTTTACAGAAATTATAAAACACATTAGCAAAATCACAAAAGGATTATGTGAAATCACACTTTTTTTTATAATAAAAAAAGTTGAAGTTGTTCTCAAGTTTTTTTTTAAATAATATTTTACAAGACAAAATTTAAATGTAAATAAATTCAACGAAAGAAAAAAATATACATTCAAAATGATTAGACTGCTAAATGCGGCATAGACATAAAAAAAAATATTTTGTCTTTACAACATAAAATTAAGGCGATAACACCTATAAAGCTAAGACTATAAAAATTCAGACAATCAAAAATTTGACTCTTTTTAAAAGCTTAAGATTTTTTTTTATGGGAAATTTTGAATATAGGTACCTAGTATATCTGTCTAAAACTTCAAAATAAAAAATTTAACATTGATTTTAATTAAAATAATTTATGGGTCACAATTTTATGGATTGATTTTGTAACTCTTTATGTTTATGGTAAATTAGTTAACAACATTTTATACACAGTTAATCTTGTAGTGGGTTTCTTTTTTTTTGTTTTTAAATTTTTGTCAATTATATCGTTTTACGGAGGCAGACAATTTATTTTTACTATCTATCTTGGAAGCAAAAGGCCAGAAATAGCTTCAGACAAAAAAAAAATGATTACATTGGATTGATAGGTCTTCAAAGGTGGGTTTAGAATTAATTAAAAAGTTATAGCGCCGCGGCATTTTAATAGCCGAGTTATTTTTTTTTTTTATTTTCCAAAAATTGTTAAATGCAATATTATTAAAACTGTTTAGGAGATTTTGTATAGATAAAATAATTCGAATCAGTTAAGCCCTTTATTGAGAAAGTCGCCAAGACGTAAGATTTCTTTGATCGTTAAAAGTTCCGCCTGGTATGGATGATTGTGATTACACTCCATCACCAACCGCATCAGCGATTTTTGATACTGATACATCGAATAAAGCTTTTTTGACTCTTCCCAAAATCAGAGCCAGATATTTTGCTTCTTCTGATAGATTCGCTGCGTTCGAAATCTGGCAGAATACGATAAAGCAGGTACTAAGCCACTAATGGTACTTAGTGAGTTACTACTCAATTATACAAATTTTTAGATACTGAGTTATGAAATTCGATTTAAAGCACCAAATTACATTTTGAGCAATTTTCATTTGATTACATTTTTGTGTGTGTGTTTTTTTAATGACCAGAAAATACCATACTTAGCTAGTATCATTGAAATTAGGTGCAGAAAGTTAATGTTTCTTCACTCTTGTTAAAATTAAAGCTATTCACCTAATATACGAGTGAGAGTGAGTATAATATAATGATCACACGGTGATTTCACAAAAAAAAAAAACCAAATAAGTTCTTAGCCAATTAATCATCATATGCGTGTCTTTAACTACTCTGCCTAACGAGCCTTGAATAACTTAATTTAAAAAAAAGACACAAAGAGAAAAAAAAACAAAAAGAAAATATATATGTATATATTTTTTTTAACGAAAATATGTCACTTAAATCTTTGCATATCAACGAATTAATTATAAAATTATCACGTTGGAGAATATTAATGATCAAGAAGACAAAATAAAACATTAAAACAAAATTCCTTTCCCTCGTTTACCTATGTATGTTTAATGTTGATGTGGATGTTGATTTTTTTAAAACTGGAAATCACTTGAATAGAATTATAGTTCTGGGCTGGATTTATGCAAATCGGTGGCCTCGAAACAGTTACTTTTCCCGCTCTACGAAAATTCTCTTTGAACTATAGGAAGTTTTCCATTCGTAAAAATACGAACTTGAGATTTTGATCAACTTGACGAAAAAAGGGTCACTTAATTCCGTCTGTCTGTACATCGATCTACAGCTTAAGCAGCTGAAGCGATTTTCTTGAAAATTGGTACTTAAGCGTTTTAGGTGATAGTCTTAATTAGATTTTTAAATCTAACGGTACCAGCCATACAATTTTGTCAACCATCTAATTATCTCGAAAACGGCTCTAACGATCTTGATAAAAAAAATATCTGCACTACTATAGACCTAGTCAGTTTACACATATTTTGTTATTGCCATTAAACCATTTTCTCGGCGGATTCCGATCAAATAGGGGGACCTTCGAATTTAAAAAAATACTGCATGCCAAAATTTTCTAAAAATATTTTTTTTTTTAATACTGCCCCAAATTATTTTTTAGACAAAAAAAAATTTATATATACAAATTAAGCAAATAATGACTTCTAAAATATATTTAGATTTTTACTATCAAGTATTTTATTATTAAAATAATATAAAATACTAATATTTCATGTACCAAGTTTTGTGTCACTCTGTTTAATAGTCCAAACTCTGGTGTTTATAAAAAATATTGATAGCTCAAAAATTGATTTTGAAAAATATTTACAATTATTAATGTTTAAAGAAATTGTTACAAATTAAAACTTGTCAAAATTTCAAGTGTCACTTTCTTTTCCCACAGATTAGACAACAGCTTGAATCTTTTATTTCTTGTGTCGAATTGAAAAAGAGTATTTCCGATGAAAAAGTAAAATTTCACGTTCAGAATTTGTTTTCAAAATATTTTTTTATATTGAATGATAATTAACAAGTTTTTTATTGTTTTTTGAATATCAAAATAAATGTGTTGTTCAAAATTATGGTTTGAAGTTTTTTTTTACATTTTTTTGAAAACTCGTAAATGATAACAAATTAAGGGAATAAAGGGTGGACACAATCCCGAAACACAGAACACCCAAAATACAGAAAGTCTATAACTCGCAAATTAATAAAGCCCTAAAAACATTTGTTGGAAGCGACTCTAACCTTTTGGATTTTGATTTCGGAAAAAAATCAGGCTTGTGGGTTTTCAAAATTTTAAAAATTTGAAACTACGACCTTCAATAATACATTTTGCGTATTTTTAGAAAATGTTTTGCCCGAAATTAAAAAAATGGTATATATTAAAAAATGTTTTTTAAAATTTTCAAATACCTTATTTTTCTCAAAAACGGGTTGGGATCATAATCCCGAAAAAATGACCTCGAAAAGCCAAAATCCCTAAAACTTATAATCCCGAAAATCATTATTCCCGAAATCCCATAATCCCGAAAACCCATAATCCCCAAAACCCAAAATACTGAAAGTTTTTCCCAAATTTAGAATTTGGGAAAACTTTGCGAGATTTATTTTTTTCTTTAATATGATATAATAATATGTTTTTTTAAAGTTTGGTCATCGCTCATCACTCTTGTAGTTGTATTACGAGTATGTAATAAGGAACCTGTTTATTGGTGTGATTTGTTGGGGTAATCTTATCAGTTATCACTATTGTCACACCAATTTCTTCAAGGGTATAGTTTATAACATAAGTCTAGTTTGATTTCTGTCTATTTTTGTTACAAATTCTTTTTTCTATTTTTGTTATGAATTTGCTGTTTGCGGGATTATTGTTTTCGGGAATAATGTGTTTCGGGATTATAGATTTTCGGGATTTTTGCTTTTTGGGGTAATTTTTTTCGGGATTATGTCGGTCTCCCCTCAAAACAAATTCCAACTGTTATGCAATAATACAATAATAATTTATATTAAAATTTTCAAAAAAAGTTTTTGTAATTTTGAAAAAAAACGATATTTTGAAAACATTTTATTATTTTTTTATGTTTTATTTTTATACTAAAATGTATTAAAAAAATTATGCGCCGAAATTCATATTTCATTTTGTTTACAACATACGCTAATGGTGGCAAATGGTTTTCAAAATCAGATGTGAAAATAAAAAAGACAGACATTTTATCAAAACTTTTTATTTTGGCGCCCACTTTTTTTTGAATAAATCCACCACTGATGGGTTGAGCTGGTCAACTAGTTTCTGACTTTGCAGACTTGTGTCTTCTGGTTCAAAACATTTATATTTTACACTAAATCCTATACTGCTTATTATTCATTGTTTGGTTCATTAGTAAATTATTATATTTCTGTTTGTATTTGAAAGCTTTATTAAATATGTACATTGTACATAATGTACTGTTATTATTTTTTTTTTGTTAGAATAATATTATGTTTACAATGCTTATTTAGTATTTTAAGCGCCTATCCATTTGACATTATTATATTATATTATATTCTTTTTCATTGCAGGTAAGAGGCAATTCTATTGGTTTTTGTTGTTGATGGATAAAAATGTTCTTATGATGTCTTATAATATTTAAATATCAATAGAAACTAGTTATTTGATATGCAGGTATGTTGGTGGAATGTGTTTTTTTATTTTTTTGTACTTAATCATTACCATGAATAGCATATTATAAAAAAAGTAGTTTAATGATTTGTTTTCTGATGGCGAAATAAAACAGTTTTTTTTTTTTATAATCTACACGCGCTCAAGGGATTATACTACCCTTTAAATGTCTCAACACATCGCGGGCGTGAAGTTAAGGAAGAGAAAGAATGATATGAAAGATGTGTGGTGCGATGTTCTAAGACTGTAGGTGGTTGTTGTCTCAGATTTTATCTCCAGGAATGGCGGCTGAACTAATCGGGAGAAATTTCCTTGCCTTATTTATCTATGCGCCTTATAATTCGCATTAATTTTTTTATTCCTTGTCATATTTTATCGCTATACTAGTTTTACTCAATCACATGTTGTTAGTTGTATGCCTAAACAGCTTTTAATGAGTAAACCAGGAACTTTATTTTAAGGATTGGTTTTTAATGGAAAAATAAGAGGACAATAGACTACGGCAGGGATCGAATCTGTGACCATGAGGTTGACAGGCGAACACACAACTATCGCCCCAAGGCCACCCCCAAATGTTATGTTTAGTTCTTTTTTAGCCAGGGGAGGGAGAGGGTGCTAATTGGCATCATTATTTCTATATTATGTCAGTTCATCCCCCAATATACCCTGGATATCCACTTCATAAGATAGAGTAAGGTTAGACTGAAGCAAGTGTCAGAAGAACCTTTAAACTTAAACCAGTTTGGTCCGTATTGAATATATTTATGTCGGTGCTTGCGAAATCACTAGAGGATCAATAGAGGAATATATCTAAAATTAATTTCAAAAAAAAGTTTGATCCCCTTTTTGCGAGGTAGTTACTCAGTTCATGCCATTAAACCCAATACAGATGAATATTTAACTGACCTGACATTTTCATAAGAGAATATCAGCAATTAAGGGCGCGTTTTAATTTATGATTTCGTTGGTTCACTGCGCTAAAGTGTTTAAAACCTTTCTTTTTGAATAAAAAGAAAACTTGTGAAGTAAACCCAATAACATTTAGTCAGTATTCATAATAAAATGTATCTTTTAATTTGTAGTTGTTTAAATACTTCTCTAAATATTTGGTATTAGAACTTTATGAAGTAAGAACTTGGCGTAATTTTCAATCTTATAACTTTTCACGGCTGGCTTTGTTTTGTACAGAAGAACTTGGGTCTTTTTTAGCATTTAAGTTTTTGGTCTGATCTCACTCCTTTTTACAAAGATTTTAATAGTTTGTCGTGTCAAAATCTCGAAATATACTGAAAGTGGAAGTGCTCCATATAAATTAAAACTTTTCTTGCAGAAATTGTCCGGCAACCACGCCCCTGAATGGAAAACCTTTGATTTGCTATTTTAGCCTTTGTATGCAATTTAAGCCCTACTGCTCTACCAAATTCCATCGCCCTGCAACACTCGGAAGTGGTTCATTAAATTACAACCAATTCTGAGGAAGTAGGTGGATACCACGCCCCTCAACGGATAACCTCAAATTTTCGATTTATTCGTTTGCTTGCACCACATGACCTACCGTTATACAAAATACCAAGATTCAATAATGGTGGAAAGTGCTCCATAATTCAATTGATCAGTCAGTCAGTTGGTCAATTTTGATGATCTGTCCTTGTATCCCAGGAACCACTTATGCTAAAAAGTTGAAATTTAGTGACGCCCCTGTGGTTAGCAAATATTCGGAGGTTATAGTTTCTGACTTCAATGGTAGTGAAGATATAGGGGGGTCCAAAATAGCCTGAGTTCGTTCCTGTAAAAAAGGGCAAAATTCAAGAAAATGGCTGGGCACCATGCCCTTTGATTCCCAAGTAACAGTTTGTCCTAACACTGCTTAGAAAGTTCCGTCTATATTTATGATCCCTTGGGCTTCTCTTCTGTGCTGAGTCTCTCTATGATCAAATTGTCTTCTATGTCGCAACAAGGTTCAGGACCTTTTAAGGGGAGTCATTTAGTACCGCCCCTTCAACCCCTTCATCGGTGTTTGATCCATCCTGATATAGAGATAGTTGTATATTTTCTGGCGGAATTCTTACGGTTTCTGATCAATATCTGACTATGGTCTTTAAGGACGAATGCTTTAGGTATATCTGATCTAACTCAAAAACAGTTAATTAGTCAACCAAAATTGAAGTGGTTCAGTGCTACGGAAACGTTTTTGACTCTAAGGTCGAATATTTTATTTGTTACAAGAGATCTACGATCCACTACGATCCAATGCATAGTAAAATCGCACCATGCAAATTAACCGAAACTACGAACAGACTGCTGCATATCTATTATTTTGACAAAATATTTCCATTTTTGTAGAAGTATTGCAGACCTTCGGAATACCATCAAATTTCGCCATAGTTATCGGTAAAATATATATATCACCTCTTCTTTGTAAGAAATAAGATTTCAAAATTCAGATCATGGTTTTATTTTTCAAAATTTTGCTATCGCCATCTGTACAGTCAGTTTTACAAAGTTGGTACTATTGGTCGTCTAAAACTGAATCTTAGACGAATATTTGACGAAAAAAGGAAATAAATCATTTTTTCAGTGTCTTACTCCGTAAAACTGATTTAAAACCTCATTGAAAATTAGATAGATTGATGATGTTTTATAAAAATCCGTCCAGTAGAAAACATTTAAATTATCGCAACTTTTCAATACCAGACCATCAAATTGAATTATCCTCCCTTGAACATAAAAATGACCCACCACCGTGATGGCATCTCCCACAGAAGCTGTCCGAAACGATGATGCAGCAGATTCATTTCCAACATTTTTGCATATGCGGCAGACCAACCAAACACAAAATACCACTCGGGTGGTTCTTAAAGTGAGTTTGATGGATGCGAAGTCATCTCCTGTATGCATCATCCGACGTTCGTCTCCTCTTTTAGATGATGGGTCCTTTTCTTCATCTCTTTCCCTCTCTCTCTCTCTCTCTCCTTCGCTCTCTGTATTTGTATCTTGGCCAATATAGGTTTACATCTTCTGCATCAACAAATAATTGCAAAAAAAATGCTAGCGAAGCTACTGGGCACAAGATCAGCCTTCAGAGAGTAGCTGTATAGAGTTTTGATGTAAAACCACAATCATCCATAATGCAATCATTCCATCTAAAGTTTCTTTATAGAAAAATGATACTATCTCTAAGTATGTGGTACACTGAGAGAAATGTTATGAAACATTTTAATTTTATTTCAAATTATTTCGTGTTTACTGCCATCTGTTGTCGAATTTGAGAATTAAATGTCTTGATTTTATTATAAACGGTGATTTTTTAAGAGCTTGGTTTTTGAAAATTCAAAAAAGCAAAGAAACTTGTAAAAAGTGAATGAAATTTTTATTTGGATCGATAAATCAATTTCTGCCATTTACTTTTTAAAAATAATTTCACTTAAATGTTGCCCGCGGCTACGCTTCAGGTGGTCCATTCTGAAGGTCCAATTTTGGCAAACTTTTTCACACATTTCGGCCGGAATCTCACCAATGACGCGTTCAATGTTGGCTTCCAAGGCAGCAATCGTGTTTGGCTTGTCCCCATAGACAATAGACTTAACATAGCCCCACAAAAAATAGTCTAACGGGGTCAAATCACATGATCTTGGTGGCCAATTGACTGCGCCAAAACGTGAGATCAACTGCTCACCAAATTCGCCTCTCAATTGATGCATGGTTTCGCATGCAGTGTGGCATGTGGCACCGTTCTGTTGGCACCACATGTACACCGAGTTCAATTCTTGCATTTTCGGCAAAAAAAAATCTGTTATCATCGAACGGTACCTTTCTCCATTGACCGTATCCCTGCGGCCTTCATCGTCCTTGAAGAAGTACGGCCCAATGATGCCGCCTGCCCATAAACCGCACCAAACAGTGCATTTTTCTGGATGCATTGGTAGCTGCTGAATTGCCTCTGGCTGCTCTTCACTCCAAATACGGCAATTCTGCTTATTCACGTATCCATTTAGCGTCGCTGAAGACAATTTTGCCGGACGTAGCTTGCGAAACACATTTTTCACAGAGCACGAATTTTGATAATAAATTTCAATAATTTGCAAACGTTGTTCAGGCGTAAGTCTATTCATGATAAAATGGCAAACAATACTGAATCGAAATGTCAAATGTTCGTGGAATTTGTCATGTGTGATCTGTCAAAAATATAAACGTCAAAAACCAAGTAGCAAAAAAATCACCCGTTATATATAAAAATTACTTGCATCCACATTGAAAAAGTCTCTTTTTTTCGGTGAGAGTGTTAGTTTTTTAACATGTTTCTTCAATATTTTGAAATATTTTCCTCTCAGTGTATATTCATTCATTTTGTGTATCTAAATCTAAACCAACATCCCAGACGAAGACCAAATCCAAAATTCAACGAATGTCAGAGCGATTTGCATTTATCTTTTTGATTCGCGCAGCGAAGTGCTAAAGGGGCTAGCATTTTGGAGTTATCGTTTAGCTTTTAACTCCGGTTTATCATGTTTTCATGCACACATCTCTATGTTTGGCCTTCATATTATTTGTACCGTACCTACTGAGGGATTCTTATTTGACATTTGGTGAGTCTTTTAATTCGCCAAATAGCAAACATACACATCATAAGATACAAAAGTATCTTATAGATGTGTATTCACCATTCTGATCGGATAATTGCTGATGGGGCCTGCGGAAATGTAAAGAGCAAACCCATCTACGCCTTCTTGTGGATATACATATATATAAATCCATCAATGATTACCATGTCCGGTGGGTCGGAATGGGGAATCACCTCGACACCATATCTATACTTGGCATGTCATGCATCCAAGATGGATGCTATGTCAGATGTTAGGTAAGGTACGTCGAGTCGGTTGCATCGTCTTGAAGCTCGTTGTTCAAATCGACGCTATGTAGCTGCCGGTGTGCTATGTGTAAAAACCTAAGGTAGATAATTACTGATGACATGGATATCCATGCCCGAGCTTCAGGTGTTGTTATGCGCAAAATGACCCCAAGTTGCGGGCACTCCTCCAAAGTGCATTTCATAGTATCTATCTTTCATTCAAAACTTGGATGCCGCAGTTT
The DNA here is from genome assembly GCA_910595825.1 of Philhelius pedissequus. Lineage (NCBI taxonomy): Eukaryota > Metazoa > Arthropoda > Insecta > Diptera > Syrphidae > Philhelius > Philhelius pedissequus. The sequence goes on along the minus strand of OU343161.1, from coordinate 240,765,378 downwards.
TTTTTTGTGTTTTGTTTTGTTTTTCTTAACCTTTTTTTTCTAATTGTGGGAACGATAGTCTGATGATAAGACGGGAGATGCAGTGAGTATAATTTTTTTTTCGTAATCTATGGCTTGCTAAGAGACTGCTGCTGCAATCTTCTTGCACAATTTTTCTACCGAAATCGAAGTTTTTTCGTTGTTAACCTTTTCCAACAGCTGAGCTATTCAATTGCTTTTGGGGGTAATTTTTGTGTGTGTGTTGTTTGTTGGATTCCTATCTTTTCATGTCCATCTTTATCTTCTATACCTATAAGTATAATGAATAGTGTGCGCAGTATTATGCGATTTCAATTTGTTGATAGGTTTATAAAGCTTGAAGCTTTTAAACTAAGGATTTCACCAATCAACTTGGAAGTTTTTGTTTTGGTATCTATCTCTTGTGCGAATTTGAAATCACAGAAACAAGTATTCGCGTATAAAGTAGCAGACTTTTGTATCGGATGGTATGAAATTACTGCTTCCAGTTGTTTGACCATAAAGAAAATGTTGCTAAGAAAAAATAAAAAAAAAAATCTCTATGCAATTGAGTATAGTACGAATCTATATGGTCACATCCGCTGCTGCCATTGATGTGTTTCTATCTAGATATTTTTATTTTTGGTAGTTGCTGCATAGTTGATCAATTTTGTACATTGTGTTTTTTTTTTATTGTATGAAGTAGCAAAATTTTCATTTGAAAAAGATAATCTTTTCAATCTTAGGAGCTATTGCAAAAAAAAGAGGTTACCCTTTTAAAAAGATGCGGTGGAAACAGAGATGAGTTGTGTCATCTCATTCATAGTGCTGTCAGTTGTGTGACTTGAGAATTTTATGACGAAATATTCAAATGAAGATCTCTTGAAATAATATTGCTTTTGAAATGTTGCTTAACTGTTTTTCAACATGCTTCTTACATGCTTACGAAACATTTATGAATATTTTAATCCATATTGTATATTACTGGAGTGTTTTAAAAATATTTCCTTAAATGTTTCAGATAGAATGTTTAGACACATTATTAACATGTTTTTAAAACACTTCTATGAATATGAAATTATTTCCAAAGATTTTTCTTGACTATTTATCAAGTGCCATTGTTGTCCTCATTGTTTTGATACTATTTAAACAAGTTTCTCACATTTTGTATAAATTTTGTTGGTAATGTTTCTGGAGTAATGTTTATTTGTTTACGAACATTTAGTTAATGTTTTGCTATCTATCTAAAGATTTTCGTTTTCGTGGTATATCTAACACCTTCTGAAATATTTTTATATGTGTCTTTAATGCTTCGAACATTTTTGGAATGTTTATAAACAAATATTCTTAACTAATTAATGTTTGACACTCGTTTCTCGAATATAACTTGGACTTTTCTAACATTTACGTTATTTTTTCTTAACTAATTTCAAAATAGTTTTGGAAACATTTGAATATGTTGCGCAACAAAAACACATACATAAAAAATTCTTATTGTATGTGTCTGAAATTCTTTTGTTTGTAATTTGTTCTTAAAATATTTTTGAAAGCATCTATAATTTATTTACTGACATTAATTCTTAAAATTTTTCCAAGATGTTGCCGTGCTATGTTTTGAATGTTTATTAAATATTTTATATATGTATACTGGTTCTGAAATATTTCAAAAATGTGTCTTAAATCAAAAGAAAAATATTTAGAAAACATGAACGAAATGCTTAGATACATATAACTAAATGTTTCAATGACTGAGCAACATTGCAGACATGTTTTATTTTATTTCTGAGATATTATGGGAAGTTTTTAGAAATATGAATAATTTTCAGTAGTTTTATTAGCAAATTAAAATTTCAGACTTACGAGACAAAGAATAAAATATACAAGTTTCTTTGTATTTTGATTTTTAAACAAGTGTAACTTTCAAATTATCATGGTCACCTTCAAACGTAGCTTGCCATTCTATGTAATGGTGTTAAGCATTTGCACTTGCAATAGCAAAACAGTGCAACCTGACGCGAGGTCATCAATTCTCTAAGACTATAGCCAAAGCTCCAGACACCGTCGTGTACCGTCGCATAGTCAATTGGCTTGGTAATGTCAATTTTCATAGCCAACGTCAAGAGTGTTGGGAATAATTAATTTCAAAAAAAAAAATTAAATATGAATAGTAAATGAACTGAGTTATTTTTTTTTTCCTTTCCTGACAATCTCATGTAAGTAATGCAGATGCAATTGTATCTAATTATCGAGTCATGTGTTATTAAGTTGTCGCTGATGAATTTTGTTCCTTCTTTCGCTCGCAACAATCAGTAAGCAAGTTTTTTTTTTTTTTTAATTTTACTGACAATACAACAAGGTAAGTTGTTTTGAAAAGAATGTGGGAAGGTTTTCGAGTGAATTTAATAACTTATAATAGGTATGTTGTATACCTATTGATATATGTGTAGGGGGAACAATGTTTTAATTATAGTCGTTAATTTGATGTTGCAACATCAAGTAAGATATTTCCATACTGATAGGGAAGTGCTAATACATGTGTCATGTTATTTTATGAAAATCTCGAAACAATAGAAATTGGTATACTTGTTTAAAATGTTCATATCTATATATTATACATTTTTGAAAAAAATTAAATAATTAACCATTTTCGGTTAATTGTGGAGAAGCTTAAAAAAAAGAAAAACACAAAAAAACTTTCTAACTGAGAACAATTGCGTGACAAAATGGAGCTTGATTTTGGTAATCTTGTTACGAAACTAATTTTGAAAACATTGTAAGAATTAAAAAAAAAATCGGTAACATTTTATATTGCTTTTAAAAAAAAATAATGTTGCAAAGAAGAAAGTGATTTTTTCTATTAAAAAAAATTGAAAATTCGATCAGAAACATCCGCCATTTATTTATCGAATATTTATAAATGATTTTGAAAAATTCCTGAATTGCTTCTAAAATTTTTCTGACTTTTGTTCATATTTCATTTGAAATAAAATCATAAATATGTTGGAGTGTCTCTATTGAACGGCTAATGCTACACAGGTTATTAATATCTTTTAAGAACCTGTACTCAATTCTGAAAATAGCAGCAGTAATCCATTTTAAAGCACTAACTAACCAAGTAGCTTTTCAAGTCAATAACTTACATTTATTCAAAATATTGCAACTCGATTAAATTGCTTAATTTTTCTTCATTGATTCAAGAAATTCCCATTGTAGTAAAATATTGAGGGTTTCATAAGCTAGGCAAAATCATTCTATATTCGTGTTGTACGGCTCAAGTTAGAATGATCGGAAATATTGCATTCGTAGCAATAGGTTCAGAGGTTATCTGATAGTATATCTTAGCGAACAGTGGCATACATCTTAAGATTGTTTTGGAGAAAGTAAGATTATTAGTCTTGATATTTCAAAAGCATTTGATACTGCTTGGCATCTTTTCTTCGTTGGATTAGAAATTACCTTTCGGACCGTAGTATAGTGATATGCCTCAGGGGTATGTCCTGTCTCCGACACTCTTTCTTATTTTTATTAATGATCTCCTGTCTGAAACTTCTAACCCACTTACCTGCTTTGCTGACGATAGTACCCTCAGCTTTTCATATGCGTTTTAGATTCACAACCCTGCTCTTCGGATGTGGATCTTGCACGGCAACGTATGATAAGATCATGAAATTCTGTTAAATTTGGAATCAAAAATCGAGTAGAATTTAATGCGTCGAAAACTCAATGCTGCCTACTGTTGTTAAAGCATAATTTGCCACTTTTGCCAATATCCATTAGTGGCACTTGCAGCATGGAAACTGAACATCTCGATAATTCTCGGTATGTCTATCTCCAACCAACTCTTGTGGAAGGATCACATACGCGATGTCTCTAAAAATGCCGCTAGATGTTTGGGTTTCCTGAAACAATGCAAGAATCTCTTGTTACCTTCTGTTCTGGCTGTTATCTATAAGACCTAGATACGTCCAAAGCTAGAGTACAATTCCCATCTCTGGACTAGTGCTCCTGTAACTTACTTAAGTCTCTTGGACAGTATTGAATGCAGAACATTTAAATTGATAGGTGATAGTATCATCGTTCAATAATTTACGTCACTTGAACACAGTCTTGAAGTTTTTTGTCTTGCCCTTTTCTACTGTTACTTTAACGAATTATGCTTTAGTGAAATAGCCCCTCAGACAATTCAACCGTAATATTCGCGCCTCCAGGAATGCTCATCAGTATACCCTCGAGGCCAACTTCGGTTGTACTGTCAATTTCAAATATTCGTTCTTTAGCCGTACTACACGAATGTGGAATGCGTTGCATCACTCTGTCTTGCCCGGACATTGCAATGTTTAAGAATTCAAAACCAATGTGCACCGCCACTTACTTTCAAACCCTATCTACCTTTCCTAATGCTCAAACTGTGTCTTGAAAAGTTTGATTGGTGTATGCTTTGTATTTTCTAAATTCTGGTAAATAGCCTGTTTTTTCGGTAAAACCCAAGTTTTGATTTTAAATTGAAATTCTCCAATGACTCAGATTGGGTATTATGTTCGACATGATTATGTTTGTTAAAATTGACTTTTGATACTTTGTCAAAATTTGCTTAGGTTCCCATTTCTAGGAATGTGTATGTAGTGTTTGTGTGTTCAAGTTCGCTGAATTAATTCCAAAATACCAAACAAAAATACTCACTATTATTCTTTAAAGCTCAATAGGCATTTTCTGCCAACATACACGCATGATATGTTGAAAGCCTTTAAAATACCCCCGGTAGACAATAAGTCTATAAATTTTCATTGAAATTCCAGTTTGACAACTTTTTTAAATAATAATTTGTTTTTGTTTTCAAAATGCCACCACGTATTTGATATTATGTTTCCGAGAAGCTAAAAATAAAGCAATTTACTGGCAATTTGGATCGAATATTTTTAAATATTCATCTATTGATCTGATCTTGTTTTGAAGTCACCTAACTTCTAAATATTTACACTTAATCGATTTCCTTCTTTTTAACGATTCTACTTGAATTTGTGATGATGTTTCCTTTTTTTTTTGGAATTTAATACTCTTTCCCATTTAATTCCATGAAAAAAAAACCCTTTTCATCTAATCTATAACTGCCTATCTACCTAACTAATTGAAATCAATGCAAGTGAATAAATTATTGGGTTGAGTTTGGCCTAAAAGAATTGATGCCTTGCGGACAATAACCTGTGCGAGATACAAATTACCATAATTTAATTTTTAATCGCTCTGATACTGAAAACAAAGACAACCGATGTGCGATAAACAGTGGAACAGAATTGTTATAAAATTGGAATGAATTTTTTTACTACTCATTTGAAAGCATGTGGAAATTCTCACGAAAACAAAGCGGACAAATATTAGCACATAGTTTTACCAATTACAGGAAAAAAAGAACCCGTCATGTTTTAGCCGTTTTCGAGATAATTAAGATGGTAGAAAAAATTGTTTGTCAAGTGTCGTTATTTTTTAGGCTAAAAAACCGATTCCAAAATCTATTCACCTAAAACACTTAAGTACAAAGCTGGAACAAAATTGCTTCAGCCGCTTATGCTGTAGATCGGTCAACAGATAGACTGACAAGCAGACAGACGGAATCGCGGGAACCACTTTTTTGGTGTTCTCCATAATCGTAATGTCAAGTTTGATTAAAATCTCGAGTTCGATTTTTTTTTTCAAATGCAAAACTTGCCCTATATTAACTTCTCCAATTGCTCAACATTGTTGTGAAGGATTTTTCGTTTCATTAAAACGTTCTGGATTTAATTCAACGTAGCATTTCTTCAATTCAAATATCTAATACTTTTATTTAAATTAAAAGAATTTTAACCAATTTCGATTAGTAAAAAAAGACAATTTTTTCCTACTTTGTATATACATTTACCCACTGTCCGATAATCAAGGCAAGATTAGATTTGGGTTTCTGATATATTTTTAATACATAAATGCCTTCATTAAATGGATAAAAAAATATATATATCGTAAAATGGAAACGCCTTTGATTTTTGGTTCTCCAGGTTTTTTTTCTTTTCTTGAAATCAATGTGCATCATGGTATAAGATGCATTTATAATTTTTATTTTTATATTTCTTATACTTTCCGTCTATCAAAGCGGTCTGTTTTAAAATGATCGAACTTTCTCCTTCTGGAAAGATTATCACAATATTATGCGTCAAAAGTAACAGCAACCCATGTATATACGATCGAAGATTGTGAACATTAAGTGAAAATGTTTATAGTTACAAAATTTTTTATTGTGTAGACTGTTAAATGGGTTTTAATGATTGTTTTTTAAATTCAGTATTTATTATGTAAGTCTGATTGTAATTATGTATTTCTTTCTAAAATAAAAAAAATGATTGCACAAGAAATAAAATATCTAAAAAGCAAAATTTCAAATGGAAAAATTGCAAAAAACTAAAAGCTCTACAGAACCATTTGAACAAAGTGGAACTATAAATCGAAAAAGTTATACTCTAAATAATAGTAAAAACCCAAGAAAAGCTTACAAGTTGTGGAAAGTTAAAATCTAAAAAATTATTAATTAAATAAAATTTATGTAAAATATATTTTTTTTTTTTTCAAAATTTATATTTAAAACTAAAATCATCGCAAAATCTTAGTCCCAAAATAAATAACAAATCATTTTAAAATCTCCAACAAAATTTAGCAGAAATTAAAAAAAAATTTCTTAATTGGTTTAACTTTTGGAAAAATTAAAAAAAATAAAACCAAAAAAGGGTTAAATTTTAGACATAGTTACTGGTTTAAGAAAAAACACTAGCCTATTTAAAGAAGTCGTTTATTTGCGAGCCCTTATCTAATATTTTATTAATTTTAAACACTTTAAACAATTCTTCTAACTAATGTAGGGTTTTAATGCGATCTTAGAAAGTTTCAGTTAATCGCATCTATTTTTAACCTTTTTTCCGATTATGCACATTTTTTCCGTTAAAATGTGAAATCACAAGGATTTGTAGTGCTGGGCAAAATAGGAAAGCCGCTATACGTTACTGGCTTTCCTGAAATTTTTCGAACTTTACATCGTTTTGATTTTCTAAGAAGCTCAAAATCATCAAAAATATTTATACGTTCCGTTTAATTTTTTATTGTGAAATGTCAAGTCAGAAAAGAAGAAAGAAATAAAGAAGCGTTTTGCTGTTTTTAAAGTTAGACGACCTCTTAACGCTAAAGTATACTTTTTGTCAAAAAGTCGACTCAAATTTAAAAACTCGGCCCCCACTTTAAAATACATTGAGAGGTTTGAAATTTTTAAAATTTTAAGCCAATTTCTCAAAATCGAAATTTAAATTCTTTGAAATCAATCATTGAATTTCTTGTTCAAAAATAAATAACCAGAAATGCAAAAGTTTTTAAAATAAACCGGTTGAGAAAATCCTTACAGATTTTTAGCACATGAGTAGTTAAAACAAATACTAACACATTAAAATCCTGAAAAAAATTACAAAAATTCAATTTACCAGAAGATCAGACATTTAAGTTCAATGAAAACCCTTAAATGTAATTTTCTTTAAAAATTTAAATTTAAATTTTCCAAAATTAAACCTTATTACTTTAAATAAATAATTACTCCAGATAAAATTTTAGTCAAATGATCGAAATCATTAACCCAACTTTTCCATTTTTTCATAAAACTGGCTATAAACATTTCTCAGTTTTAATCCAAGATTGTCATTACAAATGTAAGTTGACTAACACCTTTTTAAATTTCTTAAAAGCTTCGTTTCAATCGGTCTTGACCTCATACAAAAAATAACTTTATACTACTTCCTATCCTGCTTTCAGTCGATCTCATCATCATTTTTGGCTTATATTATATTTAAAGTCATTTTCTTAATTAATTTCTTATATATACAATTTTTATACAAAAAATTGGTATGCCAACTTTAAGTATTTAATAATATAAATTTCAACAAAAATTCGTCTACCGTTTTTTAAATATTTAATTCAAACAAAATATTTTTTTTTTTGAAAAATATAAACAAAAAATCGAATTATCGAATTATTTAGAATTTGAATTTTGTATAATTCATTTCTATTATATTTCATTTTCTATTATTTTTGCTTTAAACCTTAAACTTATTTTTAATTATTATTGTATTTCTTTTCAATTATATTTATATTTTATATTGCATAAGTTTTCGCTTGCAATAAGCTAAATAAATAAATATAAAACAAATTGTTTAAAATCGGTATAGCTGTTAATGACCAAATCGGAAATCAAGATTCTTATACGCCTAATATATTTGAATGTAATTGTTTACTTAAATTTGTATATATAAAATTTCATAAATTTTTTTTTATAAAAAAATAATTTGGCAAGTCAATTTTAAGTATTTAATATATTAAACTTAAAAAAAAAATAATTTAAATAAAATCGTCCACCCGTTTTCGAAATATTAAATTTTCAAAAAAAAATCGTTGTTTTCAAAAAATCCAAAAAACAATTTTTCGTTAAATTTTGGAATGCAGCATTATTTAGAATTTGATCGAAATCCGTCGAGCCGTTTATGAGAAAGTTTACAAAAAAGTTATAGTAGTGCACATATTTTTTTCTATCAATATCTTCAGAGACGTTCTCCAGATAATGAAGATGTTAGAAAAAGTGTTATGGCAGGTTCCGTTTTTTTTGGGACTAAACAAATTTTTTAAAATCTAATTGAGACAATCCCCTAAAACGTTTAAGTACCAAGTTAGAGAAAAACCGATATAGGGTATGAGAACCTTATTCTTCAAAGTCAAAAAAAAAACTATTGGACCTTTAAGTGGAACTTTTCATTCAGCTTTCTCAAATTATACGTAAGAGAAAACCATTAATGTTATTATCTAAAAAAATCTATCTGAGTTAATTTCTAAAGATTTACATTTTCTCTTTTCTCAAATTGCCATTCCCTTGCAAATTTCATAGTTATTCATTCTTCAAATGCGGGCTCCAAATTCATCAAGACCTATTTCGTGCAAATGTTTTCTTTCGGTTGTGTCAACAGAATTTACAATTTCGCAGGTATTTATTCTGAAATTTTCACGGAAAAAGAAATATTCCCACAAAAATCTCGATTTCACGACAATAATCCCTAATAACATTGATTTCTTAAAAAAAAAAAAAAAAAAAAAAAAAAAAAACTATGACTCAATGTCTGTCCTCAAGGGTCTTCATCTTCGACATGATCTTCTTGGATTTTAAATAATAACCATAATAACTACATCTTCCACTCTCTATGCCATTAAACCATCGCGCATCGGCATCGTTATTTTACAATTTTCTTCTTCGTCTTCTGTGATGCTAAACAGATTTATCAGAGCCTTTAAGCTCGAGGCAACAAGTACAAATAATTCTTCAATTTGACCTCTTGACCGCATGGACAATTGCAAAACTGTCCAACGACGATTCACTTTATAACAATCAAATATACATAAAAAAAAAAGAAAGATATAATAAAAGGCACACGTTCCACTCTTAGGTTACGGCCAAGTCAGCCATCAGCCTCCTCGTTTATTGTTATATATATTTACGAGTATATGTATGTATGCAAACTCTGCGGTCAATAGGGTATCTCTGGCCCCAAGCTTTCGAAATCCCATAAATCTGCCAATCATTTCACTTTGGCATTTTGTCTACACTGAGAAAAAAAAATCCCTAACCACGCTCGGTTAAGTAATAATTAATGGACTTCAGCGCAAAGAGACTAATTTAAAAGTAAAGACCGTTTGGTCTTCGACTTGATCTTGGTCCATGCTGTTTTTTTTTTTTTTTTTGAATCCACGAACAATGATTGCCCTGGATCGAGGTCTAAAGGTGTCCAAATAACGGTTGCCATTCGCCGATGTCATTCTTTATACCCAGAAATCCATTCTCCACCTTTCTTCGTTCACTTATACTTGGGGATATAAAAACGTCTTCATAAAAATACTTTAATAAATTTTCTTCTCGTTGCGTACTAAATTCCGAGTTAAGAGTTTTTTTGGTAGTCGTTTGGGGCCCTCTTAAATTTTTGTGTGGCACATATTTATTTTTGCACCCGGTTGGGCACTATGCGAGGGCATGTAAATGACCAAGAACGACAACACGGTGCAATCAACATAATTCTGTATGCAGAACAGTGGGACAAAACAATCTAAAAAATGAGATAACTTTTTATAACATCTGAAATAGTAAGCTCGGTGGGTCTCGCGACATTGTGGTGTGGGATAAAAATGGTCAAACCGTATTGTCCAACTTTTGTCTGGGAGGAATTTGACTACCCAGCTTTGTAAATGTCAAACCGCTAACAAAAATATGTTTTATATTTTATTATCCCAAACAAATATTTTTTTATTTCTTTGAATTTGAAAACGTCCCTAATCCCATAATTAAAATTTTAAATTCATGTCACAAACGTAACAGTTTCGTATTTTATTTTTTTTTCTGAATATTAATTTTATTTTAAAAGAATCTATGGGAATCTACCACATTACGACCATATTTTTCAATTGAGATTTCTTTTGATAAAAACTGTTTATGTGTAAAAATATTACTAAGTCACACAAGTAACATTATACCTACTGCCACCTTACAAACATAATGTTTGGATGGTATTAACAGTTTTGCATCTCTTACTTAATATTTATTATAATTTACGACAAATTTACAATTATTTTACAAATTTGCAATTTTTAACAATTTTTCATGCAAACTTTATGGTTTTATATACCATTTTGTGTTGTGGAAATGCTTACTCGACTGTACTGCTTTAAGTTAGCATTTTTCGGAGTTATATAAAAAATACAACTAATTTACGACAGATTTACAATTTTTTTTACAAAGTTCTTATTTTTAGTGAGGGATAATGTTTACTTTACTGGGTTGAGCTAGCATTATCAGCCTTTATTTAAAAATAAAAACAAAAACACGACAGACTTACGACAAACTTACGACAGTCCAATATGTTTCCTTAAAAGTTACAAGTTTAATTATGATTTATTTTAAGAATATATTTTTCAGTTCAGACTCTTATAGCTCATTTGAAAGTTTCAAGTCTAAAGATCGCATACATTTTGAAATTATTCCAGCTATGTCGTATAGGTTGGCCCACTGTGCACTGTTCATTTCGATAGGTATATAGCAAAAGCACGTGACCCGCTTTTTTGTGACCATTATATTACGAGCGTAACTCATTGCAGCAGAAAATAACCCATCGCCTGGTCATTCTTTTAATACCGACAGACTTTAATGAGGAATCTTTATTACCCGAAGAGTTATTTACTGATTTATGGGTAAAATGTTAATATTGACAAATAATATACGAAAGAGGCAGGATGCATCCATGCCTGACGACAAAACACACATTAATGTACTGTCTCCGGGTTAATTTGAATGAGTTATGGGCTGTTATGTTATCATGTGGGGATGGGTACGGCAACGACCACTTAATATCCCTTTAGGTTTGTAATTAAAAAGTTGTAATAAATTTCTTAATCAGTTTAATAACGATTTTTTCTTTTTTTTTTTTTTAAATAAAGTCAGTAAGTATCTATTTATTGTGATTTGTGGCTAATGCTTATGTTAATAATAAAATAAATTACGCATGTACAAAAAAGAAGAAAATCAATTAAAGATTTAATTGCTTGATTAAGTGAGGGGACTTATGATTAAGTAAATTAACATCCCAATGTCCATTTAGTACCCTCGGTTTTTATAGCGAAATGACATCCTACGTTCGGATTGCAGTCTAGGGCGATTATGGTTAAATTTGTATTTTTTTTTTTAATTTTATTTGATCGTGACATGTTTCTTAATGGACACTGTAATAGTTCTGATTTTTAAGAATGTTTCTTGCATACATTTTTCAATTTTATATTTGTTTTTGTTTTATCTGATTCCGAAAGAAAAAAATGTTTGAATATTGGTCATTCAGTTTCTTTTATTAATTTATATGCTAATGTTGGTAATTTAAAAAAATTTAAATTGTTCACTTTTTGCTTAGAATTTGGTTTTCTATTCTGTAACTTATTTTCGAAATATGTACAATTTTTTTTGTAAATAATTTTTCTGATAATTTTCGAATTTAAGTTGATATCCATTAAATGTTTCTAATTTATCAGAAATGTTGCATGACAGTTTGCGAAATTTGTCCGTCTGTTTCAGGCACATTTTTGAAATGACTTTGTTTCATTAACTTTTGTTTGATGTTTCAAACGAAAAAATCTAGAACTTATCCTTGTGCTTACACAATTCACAAACGCTGCTTTAACTAATCGAAATATTTCTAATTTTCTTCTCAAATGTTTCAGAAAAGATTTTCATGATTTTTTTTATCAAGTCTCACAGAATTTTTAAACGTTTAGTTTCAAATTTCTTAATTTTTTTCTAATACCTATTTTTTTCTAATTTTTTCTTAAACGAATTCCAGAGAGCTCCCTAAATGGCGGGGTTCTCAGTAACATCTATATAAGTGTACAATAACTAGCCATATTAAATTTGTTTTATATGCCCTTTTAGCACTTAAAAAAGGCAACGAATTCTTACATTAGTTTTTTTAAGTGGAGCACCTAGTTTTTTTGGTGTTCCCAAAGGCAGTCATTTAGGGCCTCTACTTTTAACTATTATTGTGGTATTAATATAATCACCAAAAAATTATGCATTTTACTTTACGTCGACGATACAATCTGATGCCTCAAACACTTTTTCGTCCAAAAACAAACCTAGTGCTGTTGTTCGTTTCTTCTCTCTTTGTCTATCTCTGTTATATTAATGTCTTGTAATGTATAAGTCGATGGCCTGAGTTGCCCAGTGCTTCAGTGTCTCTACTTTGGAGATCTATCATTCATTTCATTCAATCCTCTATTATGCTCGTTGTGTGAATCGTATTTCCTAAATTCCTTAAAGCCTTAAAACGACAGACAGACCGACATAAAGTTACCATTGTTTCAATATTCTCAGGCGATCTGAAGCCCCGAGGGACTCAAATTCTTCAATTTGTCACACTTTTCTGAATGACTGACTCATGTAACAATTAATTTTCGATCCTAGACAGGGCCCAAGTTGTGTTGCTGCAACATGTATATTACTTCTTCGGATAATTAGCTAAAACTAAAAATATTCTTTTCCAAAAATTAAAAAAAAACATTCATTTGTATTTCAATTGAAATTTACAAAAAAATGTTTCTTTGCTGCTTATCGCAAATTATTTTTATGTTGCTGATGCATGTTGCTGGAATTTAATTTCCCATTACAAACATGTTTAAAAATTATTATTCCAATAATGTTGTGAAACATTTGCTTTAAATGTTATTCCGAAATGTTTCGTAAACTTTTTTAAATGTTTCTGTAACATTTTTGAATGTTTATAAAATGTTTCGAAATAAAAATGTTGCATACAAATTTACCTCCCAACACTAAACGGTTTTTGGTGCCACAATTTTAGCTTACATCAGCATTAAAACCTATAATCCAAATACAAAACCTTGAATGGCTTCCCCGCTTCTTAACCAAGAACCCTCAACCATCATTTACATGTGTATACGATTCGAATCAATTCATTTGAATTGAGGCTATTCGATCGATTTGGTGGATTACTGGTGGATTCTTAAAAAAAAAGCAAACGTCGCATTTGATTTGTTTGCATTAAGTCAATTTGCTGATTCTTCAGTTGAACTTAATCCCCTTAACCTCCTTAAATCCCAATTAGTTGCATTATGTAGAATAATCTTAAAGGCCATTTAATACTTAAAAAAGAGGAACATTGAATTTGTGAAAAACATGCTCAAATCTATATGAGAGAAAAATTCCTACAGCAACATTGTATCCACAAAAGGCGCCTCCAATCTACCCACAATAAAAACAGCAAAAAAAAAACAAGAAAACTAAAAAAAAACCACACACACAAAGCGATCTATATCCTCCTCCTACCAGCATCTTTTTCGAGCGCACACCAAAGCAGTAAAAATTCTTTGCATATGACCTCAATTTCAAGGCTTCGCACATATCTACATGAATTCCAGCACCAGGCACTCCTTTTTGTCCAATTCCACATTTTGCCTCACTCCATAGCTAAACCAGCATCCATATAACATTAGCAAGCAGCAACAGTAACAGCGCACCAGCACATCATTGTAACATCAGCGCTCAGCACAGCGCACACAACACAACATGATGTTAGAGATGGTTTCATGGTGCACATAAACAACTAACGTGGATACCCATGCCCGTTCCCGTGCCCGTGCCCGTAAAAGCAGGTTCCGTAAGCTCGCGTCCGAAATGGCGAAATTCTAACATTATACCGTAATCATAATCAAGATTGAAACCAAAGAGGGAAGGAGACAACAAAAACAAAATAAATACACGCCGGCCGCACCGGTGTTTAAGAGCCTTCTTCTTTTCTGATGCCACATATATACAATACACTCCTCTCTAGGGGAAGCTCAAATTAATCGCTCCACAGCAAGCCCAGCTATAGTAGAGTTCGAGCTAGAGTCATGAATGTACACATCAGCATTTGGAATCATCGTCATCATCATCATCATTAAATTTCCTCGCATCCTCTCTAGAGAAGCGTTAGAAAATTAATATCATTCCCAAGAGAGCGGGACACTCCATAATGCTGACGCTGCTGGCTGGTTGTTGTTGACTGGTCAGTAGGAACACTTGTTCCGTTTTTTTCTTGATGGTTTCAGTTTTGGTTTTGGGTTTGTGTCGCGCAGGCAGAAGGTCATACTGCTGCGCGTTACAGAAAAATCATCCCTGGGAAAAGAAGATCTGCATTTGCATGGACAGAGTGTGCAGTATACTAAACACAGCACCGGCTGCTTCCTAGATGATGCTGTTGCTGCTGCTGCTCAATGAACTGAGATTGGTGTAATCTCTCATCCTGTTTCGTCCCTTTCATGTGTGGAGCACTCGTTGTGGACGACATGGTGTCGCAACTTGTCCTCCATTCTTCTTTTTTTTTATTCCCAATGCTACAGACGACGCTCCGCTGCGATGGTAATCATAATTTTCTTGCCGCGGTCATAAGTTGCTACAAGAATTTTGGAATTCTACCTTTGGCTGTTGCGCGCTTGCGGAGCGAATGGGGGGATATATACGTTGTCGTGATGGCGAGTGCAGGCATGTGTGAGCTGGAATCACTTCCTTCTTGAATGTTTTTTTTTCTAATTTATCTGACAGATAAGATAACATGAATGACGATGATGTAAGGAACATGATGATGGCTAACAGGAGGATAGGACACTTGGCTGGTAGTTAATAACGATTAGATTTTTCCTCGAACGAAAGAGATAGAACATGCACGTAGTTTGTTTTTTGTAATGGGAATTGAAAACATTTAAATTGAACGACATGGCACATGGAATAGCTAAGGTTTACCGGATTATGGAAACAAGATTGAAATTACCATATGGAAAGGGGAATTAAACCAATTCAGAATAGTAATAAGAATGTAGAAACGTGTAGAACCAAGGCACTATGGTTGGACTTAAAGAGCAAAGGTCTAAATGTAGTCTACTGTCTATTCACCCTGCCTCCTGTAAGGAAGTGACAAATCTTTCAGGATTACCACTTTTCATGAAAAAGTACCTATCTGTCCCAGTCAACATAAATTGGATACAAGAGAAAATAAGGAAATTCATGGAAATCATATGAAAGATTTTGTTTTCGCTAAGTTTATGTCATCTAAGAATAACACGCTTTCCTGTTTAGTCATACGGAAGATGAATTATTTATTTTCATTCGAAATTAGTTAGCGAAAATTCATATCAACTTTCGGATCATGCATTTATTTTTGTTTCGCTAAGTTGACCTCCAAAGCATATCTTCACCAAAAAATTGTGTTTTTTATGTGTATGTGTAAATAATTTAGGAGCCAATTATAAAATTGTGCTTATTCCTATGAACTTTTTTTTATTATTGAGAGATTAATTTTGTTGCTTACTGAGCGAAACACCCTCATTTCGATAACTATCTGAAAAGGAAATTAATTGTTGTATGTATTTCTAATTCTTATTAATCATATTTGAAAATACGTTTTTAAGAGGGTATATTGTTTCGCTAAGTTGATGTCAAATTAGCGAAATACCCTTCTTCACTCTAAAGGGGAGATTGTATGGCAAACATTCCTAATTAGTTTAATTATACATTTTGGGTAGTTTACATGTACATTTGATAGTTTTTTTTTCGCTAAGTTCACAACAGATAAGCCGTTGTTCGAAAGTAACAAAAGTTTTAATTTTTGTCCGTTACTAATTCAATTTTCAATAAAATAGTAATATTATTTGTAAGTTTTTTTATTCGCCAAGGTGACACCAACTTAGCGGAATTTCTTCTATGTTTGGGAGGATAAATTGTTTATTTATATTTATTATATTCCAATTCAAATAATAATCAATACGTAACAAAATTTCTATCAACCTTGGCATAATTTACTGTTTTTCGCTAAGATCACCCAAGAACAACTGTTTCGCTTACAAAAACCGCAGTTCATTATTTGCATTTCTTAATAATTACCGATAAATTGGTTTTAAATGACTTTCTACTTTTTGGTCGTTTATTTTCTATTTTTGGAGCATATTTGTTTTGTTATCTTAGCGAAACTTTCTCTTGGCAGTAACATGGAAAGGGAAATTAATTATTTGTTTATTTTTATCGTTCAATTACCTATTCTTAAATGTCTACCAACTTGCTGATGGCTAACTTATACTTTCCTGCATGGTGTATACATTTCGCTGAGTTGAGGGTAACACGTTTTTCTTAAGCAAACAAAACATTCGATTATTTATATTCCTTGCAAATGTGCAATATATTATTAGCAAAAGTCTCATTTACTATAGGATAACTTAGGCTAATCTGTATATCTGAGAGAGTTAATTAAGTTTCGCTTAATTGACTTCAAATTAACGAAAAACGTCGTTTTACAAAAATTCTTATTTATTCTTATGTGCAACGTAAAAGCGTTCAATTTGCAATTTTTATTGTTGAAATAATGTTTTGTTTTCGACCGTATTACGCCATTTATCTCGAAATATTTATCTTAAAATTGTCATTTTCTCAAGATTTGCAATACAGTGATTGAATTACGAGTATACTTGGGCCGATTAACCTATTTTTTTTTGTTTCTGATATTTTATCTCAACCCAGCCCTTGAAAAAGTACGTTGATTTAAATTTAAAAAAATACAAAAAAAAAAAACAAGCACGAAATAAAACACCTAAAGGAAATCGTGATTCATCTTAAAGATATTAAAAAATTGGTCTATCCCCGCTTAAAAGGAAAATACCCAGCAGGTTTTTCTTAGACAGAGATGATGACTGATACTGAAGTTACAGTCCCTCGAGTCCAGGCTCCAGGTCTCTTTGGCAATCTTCCAATGCAATCAATGAGATCACACAAATTTCGTGGCGCACTTCATGCCGCCATTAAAAAAAAAAACACCAACTTGACGAGAGATCCCGAACGGGCTGTATAGCATCTCTGTACTCTGTATTTTATTGACTCTATGGCATGTGCGCTTTTCCTTTGTTCAAGCCCGTTGCAGCCAGCCAGCGATACCATGTCGTAGAAGTTGTCTGGATAATCTTAGATTTGCATGAGGATAAACGTGCCTATACGTATAGCATGTGTGTGTCGTCTTGCTGCCAATTGGTTGCTGGTATCTTTTTCCATCGTCAAATGTGTATCTATTCCTAACAAAAAAAACAAGAGTATCTTTACTTTCATATCACCTCGATGCGCCGCCGCTGCTGAACGGAAATTGGCTGCTACAATTTCGTGGTTTCCTTAATCTGGCTAGAGATAGATAGGAGCGAACGACAGACACGACACGAGTATCCCTACCTACCTATACTGCGCTATATTAATCTGAAAATACACATATGGAACTCTGCCAATTTCCCTCTATTTCACCGTTATAATTTGATTTCTATCCAGCAAAAAAAAAGACGACTAATAAAATAGTAGAGAGGATAAAAATTTACTTTTCTATGCAAATTTCTCGTGATTTTCACATAAGAATCTTTATAATTTGCCTTCTCTGCATAAATATTGAAGGGCATCAGGCGCAATTGAAGAGGTTGAGGTCTTGAGTTAAAGTGTACGAGTATGGTTGGTTACGAGATGGTGTCTTGTGAAATTTGCCTGCCAAACAACAATGGGCGCTTAAATCTCACATGAAAAATCAAATCAGAGAAGAAAAACAAAAAAAAAAAATAAATAAAAATCCTGATATCTGCGATGATGCTAAAAATGCTAATGGAAATTATTCCCAAATGATGGTTAAAGTTTTTTCACTCGATTTTTATGATTTTTGTTGTTGTTGTTGTTGTTAGGCTATTGCGGCAAATTTAAGTGCAATTCTGCAATTCATTATGCAAATTTTTGTTAGAAAGTAAAGTATATATGAATTCCTGAAGTATGAACTAAACAATTCCATTCAATGCTGTGGTTATGAAAATGGATGAATTTTTAAGCAATTTGAAGAAATTGAAAGGCTTTTGGAATTCGCTGAAGGATTTTAGCTTTGAAATGCGGGAAATAACAAAAAAAAATGTAACATTCATATTCAAACTAAGTTGATTAAATTAAAAATAATTTTTTTAAATAGTTTGTTTTTGAAAACTACGAGATGATGTAGGGCTTTCATATTTATGAGAGACTATACCTGAATAGTAGAACAATGGGAAGGTTAGAGACCCTTAAATCGAATTATCGGTATGTGAGTTAGACAAGGCCAGATTGCACTGTCGACCATTGTCGATCATTGTTAAAGTATTTGCCTAACATTTTTAAGTAAGTTTTTGTATTATATCTCTTAATTCTCCAGAAGGCGCATCGAAATTTTCAAATTTTCCCCGCCTAGTATACACTCTACATCAGACAGTATCTTCCATTTTTGTGCGATATTATATGGGTGCTCTGACCAACATTTTTGTGTAACCTGGCATTAGAATAGGTTTTTAATGCAGATTGTTTTCGTCTTTTTTATAAAACTCTTAGTAGTAGTTTTTCTATATAGGATGCATTTTTGTTTGGTCAACTTCGTCCTGTGATGGTACCAATTCTTTGATTTAGTAGAGTATGTCTCAAGTCATTGCTTAGAGAGATAGAATACCGAGTAATCTTCAGTATTCTTCCCTCGAAACTTCCGAATTGAATTCTTGAAAATCTGGATTGAATCAAGTAAAAGTTTCCGTCGAGCAGATCTTAAACATCTTTGACCAGTAGTATAAACTTTGTATCGAATAAACTTTCGACAAACTATCCTTTATCTCCAAGGAGTATAGCAATTTCATTGATAACCGTATTTTCTTCAGTCATCAGGACTGAAGTTTTTCCTGCAGAATACATGTAAATTGAGCTTCCTCCATCATTCGAATGGAAATCTTAAGATTCCGAGTCGATATCTGATTTAGCATTTATGATTAGTCAACTTCCTTGGCTCTGATGAAAGCATCGCTTGTCATCGATCAGCGAATTCAAGCTTGGATGAAGGACCATTCAAAAACATCCGCGTGCTCTTGACATGTGTTTTTCCTGTTGTGTGTTCTTTCTCTTTTTGTATCTTTTTGTTGTCTTAATGCCTTGAAATATTTAAGGCGATGTGGCCTCATTTGCTCATTGTCTCTATTTCGTAGATTAATCTATGGAGTAGTATAAAATATAAAGTAATGTAATGATTTAGAAAGAATGAACATTTGTAGCCAATTTTTACCGATACCCATGTCCAAGTCATCGCTTAAAATGTCGCCTTGTTCAATTTCTTCCTCCTACGAAACTTATTATATTTAATTTTCGCCTTTTTATTCATGTATTCGCGGATAACCTGGAGAATACATTTAAAACTTTTGATGTGCAAGTATTCAACGAAGCGGAAATTACAGAACAAGCAATGTTTCACTTGTCGAATTAAGTATAGAGAAATAGGAAAGTCTAAATAAATATATTTGACGTGACAGGCATAATAAAATTCTTCTTCCTTGGATTAGGTATAACCTTTCGGGCCGCCTTATACAAGGTAATTCATATTCATAAAATAAATGGTGATGTGCCACAAGGTTCAATTCTGCCTCCGACACTCTTTCTTACATTCATCAATGATTTCTTCTAATCGATTAAAATGTTTTGCTGATGACAGCTTTTGATATTTGTGTATAGATTCACAACAGAGTCTTTCGGATGTGTTTTACAACGGTTGCGTATGATAAGCTCATTAAATTTTTATCTCGTCAGCATTGACGAATTGAGAATAAAATACTTTATAAAATTTAAAAACTCAAAGCTGTCATTTGTGATGCACGCACAATATCGCTATATGAGCTGAATTTTTATCGAGAAAACCGATTAACTTTTAGTTCTCGTTAAGAGCATCATACACCACATTTTATGGTATGACCGCACACATTGTCACATGTTTGGGTTATCCCACTTCTGATCTGGCTGTAATATTTAAAAGACCTTCTCAAAGCTTCAGAACAACTTCCTACCCTAGGAGCTCCCACCCATAAAACACTTGGGTATCTGGTAGAGAACCCAAAATGGAGCTTTAAAAATGATTACAAAAAATAACGCACCTCTTGGACATCGTGTTAATGTTTCATGTAATTAATTGTCTTATCGATATTTTTATAAAATGGCCAATTACATTCATCCCCGTAAACAAATTGACCGTAATATCCGTGATATTAGGAACGCCCCTATCTAACATTAAAGTCATACGTTAAGCTGTTGTTTGGAAAAGTGCTAGGACGCGTTCTAAAAGTTCAATTCTGCTTGTAGTTTTTGCGAAAAAAAAGTTCATCTCCAGTGGATAGATTAGCTATAAGATTAAACAGTTCAAAATGGCGTGGAATTCTACACTGCTTATTGATAGAAATAATAGGATAAAGTTGATTATCTATGTCATGACATTCTTCAATGAAATTTTATATTTTCTGGCTTGGAACTTAGGCAATAAATTATATTTTCACGTATTTTGAATATTTCCTTCGAAATGTCGGCCAAAACCTCTAAAGTCGCCTTTTTCTGAAAGTGCTTATTTATTCCTTTTTTTTTCAATTGAGAGTTTTATTGTTTGGATGTAAAATATTGCTTGATTGGCTATCCAGTTTTTCAAAAAACACGGCTTCTCCTCGGTCATTCTGGTATTCTGTCAAATATTGCATATGGACCAACTGTATGGCAGTTGCCCACTAGAGCCTATACATCTCAAACAAACTTTCGGATATATTGTCCCACATGGAACATAAAGAACAACGCTTTTTTTCTTTCCTTAATTATACTCACGCCTTCAGAAGTATACAGCACAAGTGTCTGTTCCTATCCTACCATAGATTTCACAAAAAAAATATTTGCCTTTGAACTTTTAATCCCAATTTTCTAGAGTTGACATGGAAATCATAAACATAAAATTCCAACTTTCATTTCATTTTCTGGTTAACGTTTGTGACACACAAAAAAACACTAAAACACCAACATCAAAAATTCCCCATAAATCCAAATCAATAGGTAAAACATTCCTAAAATCAATTTCGATGATCGTGGTTCGGTTCAAGTCAAGACAATCTCAATCTAGAAAATTGTATAAAATTCCCATAAACTCAGCGAAAAGTATTTTCTGTGCTATCAAAATTTACAACACACACATTTTACCGTTGGTATCTCAAAGAAGGTAGGTATATGCTACTATTTTTCGTGTCCAAACTAAAGTGCATCCATAAGATACTCTCAACTAGGTACTCTCAACTTAAAACTGATTCTGATTATACCTACTCGTATTTAGTAGATACGTATGTATGGAACCCATCAATGACGGAGACTGAACTATAGAATCGCGCCTGGTTATATCTAAGAAATAAATTTCAATACTGCACCATTTAACTGTTTTGGATAATTTTCTGCCAAACAACGAGAAGCAAACGTCTGCAGCAGTTTTACGGTATAACAGTAACACTGACCAACAAAATGGCCATTGCAATAAAATAAACGCATAACGTTATCCATGCGGGAAACCTACGTGGAAGTTGGAGTTGGAGCGATCAATGTCACAGAACGTTTTTACCTTGCTCGGCGGCGCGGCGGCGCTCTGTGCTGTGTCATTTGGTCGTAGGATACAAAAGAAATTTCCCCCGCTAGGAGATGGGCAGGGGGAGAAATTGATGAGGAAGCTATGGCTACCGATCGTCCAACCGACGACTATAGATTCTCATCCAGAATATCTATCTATTCCTGTTGTAGTTCGAAGCACACAATGACGAGTCAAATGCATTTAACTGAATTTGACATATTTATTGTAAGTAGATATAGGTAAAATTTTTGTGAAGATTTTCTTCACGCATCCTTCTTGGTTGAGTTGAATTTTTTTGTTCCTTTTTTATTTTCCCGTTTCAAAAAACAAAAAAATAAATAAATAAAATGTAAGAATTTCCATTTTCCTCCTTCTGACCAAAAACGGTCAATAAGAGATTCCACTCACTACCTTACCATAGATGTCTTCTTGGTCGTCCTTCTGCAGTTGAAAATGCTTCGGGGGTTGTATTTATTCGTTTTGGGGCCTTGGTGGTTTTTTGCTTTGGCAACTGGCAATATGGTCGACAGGGTAAATGCATAAGACTTGGTTGATCAAACATGTTGTGATCGGTCAATGTTGTTCTAAAATAAGTG
Source organism: Philhelius pedissequus (assembly GCA_910595825.1). Taxonomy (NCBI): domain Eukaryota; kingdom Metazoa; phylum Arthropoda; class Insecta; order Diptera; family Syrphidae; genus Philhelius; species Philhelius pedissequus. The sequence continues at coordinate 240,742,721 of OU343161.1, read as the reverse complement.
TGTCAACGTGATTTTTATTATTCGTTAGCACTCACAACTTTGACGAACACACGACTTGAGAGAAAGCATTTCTTAAATCAACGCAACGAAACAAAAACAGTTTGAGCTTTGAGCCAACTAAACTCTCAAGGCGATCGTCGACAGGGTATACAATTTTGCCATATCAACTCACGTTGGGACACTGTCAACGCGATGACGAATAATCCTAAAACCCTTTCAACTCGTTCCTGTTCCGTTGAAAAAAAGACGGTGTGTACTTATGTACACGCGCCAGAAGTAAAACTTCACTAATTTAAAAATATTTTTACTTTCGTAATTCTAAGTTAGCTGCAACATACCTATGTGTATTTAAATTTTATGGAAATCGGCCGAAGAACAACGAAGTTGACAATTTTTAATACCAGCCCCGTACTTGCATAAATATATCGCCGTCACCGTCGCGTCGTTTGAAGTTTGATTCATGGTTCAGCAATTTTACATTAGATACATTATACTTCTCAGTAGATACACTGAAGCTCTGGCAACGAGACTATCGATTTAAGCCTTACACACATTAGTATAACACAATATACACTAATGTATGAGCATTAAGGAAACAAAAATACAAAAAAAATCGCCGCCAAATACACACAATACACACTTATCTTATCTTATCAACAAAATAAACCAACAACACAATGCGTATACCAAATACATTAGTCTATGCGAATCCACAACGAACCGACAAAAAATTGAATCAAAAAAAAAACAAAGCAACAAAATAAAATTTCTCGTTGAATACACACAATTCATGTAGTTACCTACAGAATGAGAATCCACAACACCTACCAAGAAAAAACTCTTCAGCGAATACACACAATGCAGATATATAAATATGAAATCCACAAATCGAACATAATTTGGCATGTGTCTGGCCACGTCAGATGTCCGGTCACGTCAGATGTCGGGTGACGTACTGTGTCGGGTTACGTCAGATGTCGGTCGCCGCAAAAGAAGTTTTACTTCAAAAAGACAACGTGTCAACACAGAGTTAACGCTGTTCAATGAATTGTGCAAACTCGATTCAACGCGATGACAACATTTTCCGTTGGCAATCACACGACAAGCCACAATAAGGACATATTTTGACGTAGTTTGTAGGTTAGAAAGTCAATGCGTTTGATATTTACGTTGATCGTCTAGTTGCAGCTTTTATGTTTGATTTTTTAGATTTTGAAAAAATATGTTTCTATCGTAAAAATGTCGAACATGGATGAAACGTTGGCCATATGCCTGAAAAGTTGTACCTGCCGCCATTCAATAAGCTTACTAGCTGGTAGGTTTTTGCCTTGCACCTTCATTTCCGATCAAATATACTCCTCCCAAGTTATATTACAACCATCTCGTCCACTGTGATCTATAGTACCTACTGTTCGTGTTGATGCAGGTGGATGAATGTAGTTCTTTTGTTCCTGATTGGCTTTCTCCTATTTTAAACTTTGTTGAGCACTCCCCCTCACCCCCTTCTTTTTTTTAAGTTAATTACTACATTGCTACAAAATAGCAAATCCACTCATGACTTTGTTGTTTCAAAACGCAAAATCTCAGCGATGATATCATGGAAACAAGCATCATGGAGCTAGTGCAAGCCGCACGATCGATCGACAATCACCGAGAAAAGAGATTGATTGACAAGTCGGTATGTGGCCCTGGGCACATATGGGAAGTTTGCCATTTTTATATGGATTTGCTTGCGACTGACCGGTTAACGGATGCGTCGCATCTTTCCTACATATAGTTTTGTCGTAGATGGATACCATACAACTCACACACGATTACACATCATGAGGAGCTGGTTTGCAGTTGACGTTTCTTATAGAGAGGAGATCTACTATACCTACACACAGTCTACCCAATTCTTGCCGAATATGGCTAAGACGGCATTTTCAGAAATGGGCAAACAGGAGTAGGGATTGCGCGAATCTCGATCGCAGCTATACACCGCCACCACCGCAAATAGCCAGCGTCTAGAAGTGCGCACTGCGCATCCATCCAGGAATGGATCGCAAACGCAACAAAACTATAGACATTTGCAACAATATGCTGCAATCGACCAAGCAACAATGTTAAGTATCCCTAGATAGATACACTATACACAGTAAGTGTTGCATCCAAAGAAGTCGCAGAAAGAAGAGGCAGACGCATAGCTTTCGCGGATCATTGTGGCAGATGAAGGTACATATACGCAAGAACTAATCTTCCATGGATACGCTTCCGTGTGCATAATTTAAAATCTATTTTATCTTTCCTGGTTTTCGTCTTTGTCGTCGTCGTTCTTTAAGGTATTTGTGCATTTGTGGAAGAAGAACTTTTTAACCAAGTACCGGTACCGGACAAAAAAAACCACACACACACACACATTCACACATTCTTTCGGCTTATAAAGGTTTCACAACATCATTTCAAGAAATCTCTACCGAAACAGCCTACAACAAATTGTGGAGTTAGCTTTTCAAATGAAGAACAGAATAGGGGTTAAGCGGAGAGATTTCCTTTAGAGTAGAGCTCTGGCAACACATATCCTCAATTGGCAAATGAATAGGTTTTTTTTTTTTTTTTTTTTTTTTTTTTTTTTTTTTTTTTTTTATATAAATCTCTGGCGATACCGAAATGGGAAAGACGCGCAGCATCTAGGAGACAACAAAACCAACTTATGTGATCCACTTTAGATTTGGTGGAGCTTCAATTAGAGAGATCTTGGGATAAGAAATCGAAAAAGTGTAGGTATAAACTTCAAGTAATGTAAACGGAGACAAGGAATGTTCTATGAGGGTTAAGCGATTCGGTTGATTATGGGGTACAGTTTTGGAGGGTTCAAAATACTTGAGTATAAAGCCGGAGCTTGGTTAGCTTAATTTATGGTGAGAATATTCAACAGAGTGGGATATAGGCTCAGACCGGAGTTACATATTTTTTTTTTCGAACATAGCCAAAGCTAAGATCTCGGAGCACGATTTTGATTTGTCATTGTAAGTTTCTCAGATTTGTGTACTAAGGGAAGGTCCTGGGCATTCAGAAGTCGTTTTTCCTTACTCTTCCAGGTCTATCAATTCTTTGGAGATATCTGGGAAATGGAATATTTCCAAATATTTGGAACTTAATTTTCCCAACCATCCTTCTCAGGAGTTTACCTTAACTTAACTTAGAGACTGGACCCCACTAAAAATTTAGTTGGGTGTTAGTTCGATAAAGGAGCTAATTCGTAGGAGCCAAACAAAAATTAGAAGGAATGGCAATCACCACGAAAACTGTACCTATCCTGTACTCGATTGTAAGAAACAATAACATCAAACATGGGTCAAACTCTTTTAACATGTTGGACATCGGTTCTGGCTTTTTGCCCAAATATCTTTTAACCAACCAATACCACATTCAATCCTGAAAAGTAACCCTTTTCGAAAAAAAATCTGAACCGCTGAACTAATTTTGATGAAATGGTCTTAAACGTGTATTTAACATTCAAGAATTTAGCGGATAATTTGTTTAGGTTTATGCGACTTTTTTTCGAGTAATTTTCAACGGTCTTGCGCTTTGTCTGCTAGTAATCACTCTTAATGGCAGAATCTATTGGCCGGCTGGTGGGTCTATCTTATCGACATTCGACATACAAGTAAGTTCTACAAGTTCCAGAATCCTATAATTGGCCGGTGTCGTCAATGGACTAACGCACATTTGAGAAAACAGAAATGTGGCAACAATAACCACCCAAATTTACTGCCCCACATTTGACTCCTGAATCTTTATTAACATTCCATCTTTATCAAAAAACCAAAAACAAAAAAAAAAAACTTTTTATATCCCACATTCCATAACCTAATCTCAGGCCCCGCACCTTTAAACCATGTGTCGTTATAGTCTTGAGAGCGTATACCAGTATATATAGTCACTTCTGGTGGTCAATCTAATTTGCAGTCATAGCACGCGGTAGCATGGCGGTTGTGCCGCACCAGTTCCAGTCATTCTATAAGGTACTACTCCTTAGTCTGTTTTTTTCTTGTTTGTGTCTGTTTTGTTTTTAGGTAGGTCACGACAATCCCAAACAACAAACAAAAGATCGTTACTCATACGAAGTACGGGACATTTGTATCCCAAAAACCCACTGCCCGACAATGATTAACCATTCAACCAGCTCGACGACCGACAACGACGACGCGACGCTAGCTGGCTAGGTTTCCATATAGATCTTAAGTATCTCTTTTGGTATTTTAATAAACTCAAAAAAGATACAATAGATTACAGGGACGGATTTGCAAAAAAGAATTCATGTTCAATTCCCTTTGAGCCAGGAAGAATATTACATTAGAGGAGAACAAGCTTGAAGATTTTTAAAGACGTGAAATCATCACTGCACTGTCTTTATGCACTTTTTAAATTCAAATTACATGCATATGTTCCACATATGTACGTCAATTTTACGTTCCACACATCTTTTTGTGAATGATGAACGAAAAGAAAAGTTTCTTTACTTTAGTATTCCCTCCCTGTTAATCCTAACACCCAGATCCAAGTGAAAATTAAATATTACGTTCTAATGAAATCGACCAAATGAACTTTTTAATTTTAGATTCCACAACTTCGATTTTCATTCACAAGAAATTGTCTATTAATGTTTGACTTTTCTACACATACTGAGGTTATTTCACATCTAATCGCATTATTTCAGTTTCATTTCACGATTATGAGAATTAGGTTTAAAATGAAAATGAATACGATCCACATGTGTTCCACAAATAAAAGAAATTACGTACATATGTACATGGACCATCACAAAACAACGTGTTCTTTTGAATTGACCGCTTGCAAAGCTTAATTCGTTCCACTTTGGGTCCACAAATTAAGAAGCAGGATTGCTCTGTACATTCAAAACCTATTTTAGATCGTTAATTTGGGGACTTTGTTCTGTCAGTTTTTATATCGACATTTCATTGTCAGAAGTTCCACAATTGAATTTTTTTTTTTCAAAAACCCGGTCCCCAAGACCTCATGGCCCAAGAATTTCCTATTCCATCCCAGTAAGTTTAAATGCTGCCTTGCAGAAAGAACAGCCTAACACACACAATTTTTATTGTCCATTGTCTTGCGTATATCTTAGATAGCCAAAGCCAAACTGTATAAGACAATAATAACTGTTTACTGGTTCACCGCTTTTCTAAGGAGTGTAAGTGCGCTGATGGCTGGCATGCAAGTTTCTTCTCCAAAACGGAATTGCCACAGCAGTATGGCATGGTTGTGGCATGAATCAGGTATAAGTCACAATATACATAGCATCAGCGATTAGCTATGAAGCAAGGAATGGTTGCGGTACGAGAGTGTCCATAAAAATACGCATCATGAATGAAATAACCAAAACCAAACCCCACAAGCCCCACATCAGTAGCAAAAGATCAGCTGCAGCGGGACGACCGAAACACCACCACCGAACTTCTGATCCAATTTCTCATTTAATATTATTATTATTATTGGATAAAGCTTGTGGGGAAGTGATGTGATGGTATGAATGCGTGTCTACACGTGACATGTTTTTTAATATACGTAAGACAGCCAGAGAGTACGATCATCATTAAAGGCTTAGACTATAAGCTATAGGCTATATATGTAGGCATAAAGAAGAAAGGTCAATCTTCTATGCAATCTTTGTCCAGGAAATGGATCTTTATGTACACTTTCTATAATTAGTATGGAGTGTGTTGTTGATATATGGAATATGATTGAAACTCTCCGCCGGAGTTGCAGCAGAGGAGTCTATAGCTTAATTCAGAGTCGAAGTCAGAGTCAGTTTCCAACTTAAGTCATAAGTGGAACAAATGACACTTTAGCAAAGAGGAATTGCCGCGTGAGGCATTATGGATTATGGTAAAGCAGGAAAATGTTGTATTTGGCAGTTGTGTGCCTGCAATGAATGGAGTTGTGGCGAGTGTGTTTTATGAATGGCAATTGGGTTGCTGTAGATGAAGTTTAAGCTAAGTTTAATGAACAGATGTTAAGATCGTTTTTTTTGTTGCTTTGTTTTGCTTTCCAATGAAAAACGATACAGTATTATTACTCTTGTTTGACAACGACAAATAAGGTTAAAGAAGTCAGTTCGGTCAAGGCGTAGCAATAGATCTTAATAACATGATATGTAACACATTATTTTGCACTTGCCAGTACCTATTTCGTCAACGCTTAAATCGAGGTTTCGTATACTACATAATAGAGAGCAAGTAGACAGGTTAATTTTTGACAGTTATCTTGCATTATTATTCATACATATAGAAATTTAATCTCATGTTAAAAAGTTTTTAAACAGCTTAAACTCTTAAAAAATGAGTTTTATTTATTTTCTTAAATGGCGCCCGGGTAATATTTTTTTTAATTTTTTTACCGACATTTTTTAAAGTAAAATTATATCGGCTTCAATATTGTTGCTCACTAAATTAATTTTTAAATAAATTCGAATTTAAATGGAGATGGTTCAACATTTAAATGGTAATGATGAAGTGGATATAGTGCTTGACTGCTAACTTAGACCTGTTGGTTTGATTTCGACGCCGGTGCTAGGCAGCATTCTGTACCTCCAATTTTCATTGGATACCGCTTGTCGGTTAAAATGAAATAGTAAATACCTAATTCTCAAGTTAAGAACTGTGCCAATCCAAAATTCTTTCCTATCTTTCTATTTCTATTTTAACTAGTTCCGCGCAATTTAGGTTGCATTTAAAAGACGTTAGGTCTAATAGGCATAAGGAAATATTACTTTAAAAAAATGAGACAAACAAATGGCGTATTCTAGTGCCTAATTAAAAAAAGACTTGTAATAATTCTTCCATGAGGGCCTATGTTGGAGATAATATAGATTTATTTGTGAGTAAATACATTACACAAATATTGAAGTGGCGCCCAGGTGATACACTTTTAAACTTTAGTTTGAAAAACTTTGATTATTATTGACTTAGTTTGATATTCCTTATCTTAAAACATCCATTTGAAGTAAATGTAAATTTAAATTCTGCCTATGTCTGAAATAAGTAGTTGTATTAAGTGGCGCCCGGGTCATAATCGTCAATTGTTGATAATTATTATTGATGTATTTTCTATTGAAACAAATTAAATAAAACAAACTGCAACCTAAAGTTTTATAAATGGTGATCCGCTTAAGGTGTGACAAAAAGCTGGATATTGTAGTTAAGTAAACCCAAGATACAATAATTGTATACGAGGGGAGTCTATTCTTAACCAGTTTTATTTTCGCTAAAATTACATAAAACAAAAATCTTTTAGCCAATAACTTGTTTAAAACTTGGTTAAGTTGCAGTTAATCCACTCAAATATCTATTTTACAATCTTTAACCAATCCCCAATCACGGTTTAATTATTTCTTACAACTGATCCGTAATAATTTCAATTTCATTTTGCCTAGCAGTCAGACAGTTTTGAGTTGTTAAATTTTATGTCACCAAAGTGACCAATGTATACTAAAAGTGTATTCTCTTTAAATTTTTTTTTAAATTGCGCCCGAGTAATTAACTTTTAATCTTTTTGTATTGTATTGTTTCAAGTAACTATTGCTCTCTCAAATATGCGCAATTAATTTTAAGACTTGACCAATTTTAATCTGAAACTAATGAGCTATACTATTAAATGGCGCCCGTGAACAATTATAATATCGTCTTCGTTAAACTGAGTATCAGAACATGTTTTCAAAACTAATCAAACATCGATATTCTGTAAAAGGTTTTTAAGTCTTTTGTTGCCATTTCTGAAAACTTTAATATTTAATATTTTTATCAGTAAAAAATTCATTACAAATAAAAATACCTTAAAATATAAAAAAAAATTTGTTGGAAAGTTTCTATGAAGTGGATTTTTAAGATTTTACTCTCTCTTCTTTTCCAGTTAAAATTTCTGGAAACTTTTGTACTTTTTTTTATTCTTAAGTTATTTATTTCGTAAAAAATAATTATACCGTAAAATTTAATACTTATACTCGAATATTTTTTTCTGTTCTCTTTGCAGGTAAGCATCATCATTCATTACTTTCTCCGTCAACATTCTAATTGCAACAACAAAAACAACAGAAATGAATCTAAGTTAATCAAATAAAATCGAGATGAACTTTTAAATTGAAATCTACGTAAATTAAACGCTTAATTGGCATTTCGCACGCATCGCTGTCTATTATATTCTTAACCATTTTGACAGAGCGAACAGCGAACTAGCAACGCATCGACTCGCGCGCCGAGTCATAGTCATCATGATGTATCTTCTGTCTGACTGACTGAATGGATCTTGATAAAATCACGATCATTACACGATTCACTATTCGTGCAATAATTTTGTTTTTATTTATTCATTATTATTTTTTTTTTTTGGTTTCGTTTAGTTAAGCCAAATATTTCTCCATAAATGTATACGAAAGTATCTTTTCCATGTGGAATATCTTTAAATTGTGAGAAGAAAAAAAATTATATTTATGAACTCAATTAGATTTTATTTTTGCTCTTTGTGTGTTCGCTATATAGATACATTAACCTACACAAAAATGAACAAACATTTCATTGCGAGAAGTATACGAGAGTGAAAACTTAAGTGCACAAATAGAACAGGGACGGTTTTAGAGAAAAAAACATTTCGGTGATGAAGTTAGGGCGCTCTAAATTCTTTCACATTTTCTTTTACACAAAAATAAAAAAACATTTCATTGCGAGTAGTATACGAGAGTGAAAACTAAAGTGCACGAATAGTACAGCGACGGCTTTAGAGAAAAACTTGTCGACGGTGAAGTTAGGACGATCTACATACTTTCACGTTTTTAGAAGCTTTCTTCGAATTTGATATTTCAGAGGCCAACTTGCCCGTTCCCGCTAACTTTACTGTGAAAACCTGTACATTTTTCTTGGAATTCAAAAATTTTTCACCCATTTATGTCTCGGTTTCAAAAATTCAATATCATCAGATTTCGTTGCATTTTCTAAAACGTTTCCCACCTCCCTTTTATATTCAAGTGGAGAACTTAAAAGACTTGTAGCTAGGCCTAGACTTGGTCCAAAAGAAAACAGTCACAATTGAATAAATCAACATTTTTGAGGTAACAAAATTCTGAGAAGATACAAGCTACCTCTAGTTCGATATTTAGAACTTACCGAGTTAATTTATAAATTGAATTGTGTCTTGTGCCAATTCTATTTGGTGACTCTCAACCCCTCCCTCCTCACTCATGACCAAATGCGGCCCTGTAGTACATATGTTACATTGATAAAAGTCTTGCGTGTGCGCACATATCTGTCGGTCAGATGAAAACAATTTGTATCTTTAGATTGTTTTTCGCTGTTGGGATTTTTTTTAAATTTACTTTTTGTTAGTATGTCGGTGATAATTGCAAATCCAATACAAAACACACTCTCAAAATAAGACACTTCACATGTTAGTGAAAGTTTTTACAATATTCAATGGGTGCAAAGGTGTTTTGTTTATTTATCTAGGATTTCGTGATCGGAAATAATTTTTTTGTGATGAATTTTCATTAACATTTAAAATTAGTAACAATTTCAAAAATCGAAATTGTGGACGTGCAAAAAAAACTTAGGCATTTGAATGGTACAAAGACGAAGTTTTGTAGTATAATTTGTTTGTACCTAAAATTTGTATCATAAATATTTTTTCACTAAAAATTGCCATTAATGAAATTCGCAAATCGCAATATTATTTTAGTGTGATTTGGGTAAATTTCGTAAAAATCCAATACGATTTATTTTAAAAAGCAAATCTGCAATAATTTTGTTTTAAATTATATACAAAGCTATAAGTTTCAAATTTGAGTTATTTGCTTTGAAAGCTACAGTTGACGAGATATTCACAATAACACAATGTTTTTGATTTAGTTGATGTACATATTTTAGCTTTTCAAATCCAATTATTCAATAACTTGAGTTATTAAAAAGAAAAGGCAACATGTACTGAGTAATAAAATTTAATCATTTCATGCAAAAACTTTTACCTTCTTCAAATTTAAATATCTCCAAAGCATTACTCTATTAAGGAAAAGTAAAATTATTTTTTTTGTAGGAAATTTCCTAAGATATATTTTTACTATGAACATTTTATCTCTTTAAAATCTCTAAAACCAATATTTTGGTGAAATGTGCTGAAATTTTTATATCGAGTCATCCGGAAAACTAAAACTCTTAAAATTAAATTTTTTATAACTTATATAAACTATTGGTTTCAGTTATGATATTATTTGCGATAATGTTACTGTTGAGGAGATATTAAAAAAAAACTTGACATTTTTGATTTACTTGAGGTTCTATAACTCTCCTTTTTTATATACAAAGCCAAATTTATTTTCAAAAAAAAATATTCAGGAATACAAATTAGACAATAAAGTATAATTTTCTGAAAGAAGCTTTTCCATTGAGCGAGATATAAGGAAAAAAAGACGTTTATTCTTGTAGAGTTAAATATCAAACACCTTCAAAGCGAAAAGTTTGTATTTGTATTGTGGCAAATATTTTAGGCTACATATTTTTATGCGGGTGCATTTGTTTTCTAAAAGCTATCACTAACGAGGTATTCATAAAACTTAAACTCATAATTTTGTCGAAGTTTATTCAATTCGAATTATGTCCAAAAACAACAGTCATAGAAAATATCTTCATCATCTTCCAGATGTTTTTTTTTTATAGAGATATTAAATTTCAAACTGACCATTAAGGAGATATTAATAAGAAAAAACGGGTTTCAAATATCTCCAAAACCATTACAATTATCCTTTGTTAGTAAGGTACAATTATCCTTTTTGTAAGAAATATCCCAACACATATACATTATAAATTTGAGATATTTGGCTTAAGAGTTATCGTTGACGAGATATTAAAAAAAACGATATATTTTGGATTAAGTTCCGGTTCAATAACTCTTCTTCTTAAGATTTAAATTTAAATTTAGGAAATATTCTGCAATACAAAATAGACAGCAAAATGCAATATCTTTAACAAAAACTTTTCAATTTTTCGAGGTATTACGAAAAAACGTTTATTCTTTCAAACTCAAACATCTTCATATCGTTTTGAGGAAAAGTTAGGATTTTCTAACTACAAATTTTGTGGCGGACTTTTTTTTCTATAAGAGTTAACATGTACGAGGTATTCATTTTGGAAATATCTCCAAAAGCAACTGCAGTGGTAGAAAATTGAGTTACAAAATCTTATTCAGATAAATTTGTCAAGTAACAATTTTTTTGGATTGGAGATATTTACTTTTAAACCGAACATTATCGAGATATTAGGATAAAAAAATAATTTCACTTGAGATTTTGTAAAAGTTCATTCATATATATGTACAAGGTGCCTTAATACTGCTTTAGTTTGTTTATACATTTTCTTGAATCAAAATTTCCGAAGCTTAAGTTTTTTTTCGTAACTGTTTGTACAAAAGTGCCTTATAACGCGATATTCGCCAAAACAATGAAATGTTTGCTTGTTGTTGTTGATGATCTTATAACTCGTTAGAAAGAGATTTATATACAAAACTGAAAATATTTACAAATCACGAAAAAAAATATTTGTCCATCTGTGATGATATGCTTTATACAAACGGGTTTCAAATTGTAATATCTCCAAAATAATTAGACGCAGAAAGAAGAGTAATAAAATCTTTTTTGTAGAAAATATTTTAAGCTATACACTTTTTGCATTTTAGCGTTACCAAGATATTCACTGAAGCAGTTTTTCCAAAATATTTCACTGCAGTGCAAATGTATGACTACCACAAATGAGTTCAATACGAATTGCTCAGAGTTCCATTCATAATTTCTGATCTTTTCAAAATGCATTTAGTCACTAAATCGCACATATAAACCAAAATCTCGCTTTCTTGTTTTTTTTTTGTCAAAAGAAAACCACAAAGGAATTCCACTAAAAGCTAATAGTCTGTTATATTCTTTAATATGTGACAATAATCTTAAAACGAAGCTCGAACAGAAAATATTTTAATGAGATTCATCATGTGTCAAAAACCTTTAAAAATATTCAAAACACCATCACCAGAAAAAAAAAACACCAATAACCTAACCATCTCACGTATATGTATAGTCTTTCAAAGAAACAAAAAGCAAAATAGATTTATCTTAAAAAAAAAAAAAAAAAAAAAAAAAGAAACAAACACCTGTAACCGAAGAAATGAGAAAGTTGACACCTACCTACCTTTTAATCTCTGCACTCTCCATCAGAGCCAGCATTGAATTCTTCGTCTAAACAATCGACATTAGCATTAACCATTGACCACGAATATTGAGTCTTGGATCTGGCTTTGGTTTTTTGAGAGGAGTCTTTAGTTTGTGTGTGCATGTGTCTTCAAATTAAATTGCCCGATAGACAGAAAGTGGAAAAAGTCTTTCTTTTCTTTCGTACGTCTTCCGCCAAAAGCAAGGTGGAGTGTTTGTTGCATGCATCGAATTGAATCGACAACACAACACAACTTCCTTCCTATACAAGAGCTCCGCAACCAAAGTTGTTTGTTTTTGTTTGTGCATCCAAAATGGTTTCATAAGCTAAATCCACCATCATCATCATCGCAGGTTGCCTAGTTTGGGCTTACACACGTGCAATCATTAAAAACGGCCCAAACCTTAACCATCAGCAACAGGCCACAATGTGTATCGCACATTTAATAGTTTGTTTGGTAAAGGAAAGAAGTTACAGAAGAAAAAAAAGTTGCCAAACAACTTTCCATCATCAACATCTCATCTTCTATATAGCTTGAATGTTTGGATTCCTAAACTCTTTCCGTCTGGCTGGTGTTTCATCGTCTCGTCGCGTCATGGTCGTTGTATTCGGCATCAAAGCCTTAAGTGCAACTTCCCATGCCCAAGATGATAATGATAATGATGATGGCAGTGGACAAGTGAAATCTTTGTTTGACATTGTTTGGCTTTTGGGGGGGCTTCTAATAAAGCTTCTGAATTTATGGTATGTTTATGGAATTTCGAATTTAGATGCCTTCACTGAAATGCGTTCTTTTGTGTCTGTGTGTGTGGAACTTTAACAACCAATTAAAATTTTTAACTGCTATTTGCAATCGGCTCTTTAATCTATGGGATGATATGAGATTAGGAAAAAGTTTTAAGGTTTAATTCCAGCAAATGGAGAAGTTCCACATTTTGTGTACCCACGTAATATCTCACATTGTGTGTTGTAAAAGTTTGACACTAATTGTCGATCAATCAATTAATTCGGTTCGGTAAAAAGCTGTGGAATGGACATTTTAAAATTGTGTCAATTGATGTGGGAAGCCCTTAAAAACGCGAAAGCATTCAGTCATGTTTTTTTTTCTAAATCTTACATCATTGCTGAGAGAATTGCAAAATCTATATCCCGAGATCATGAAATGTATATTTGTTCCTTGTATGAAATATGGCAAAAGTGTTGGGATTCTAGGGGATAACTTGGCGCAAAACAGTCTAATAAGAATCTTTAAGAAGTTGTAAGTTTGGGAAAGCTCAAGCACATTTCTAGGAACATAATTATATGATGTGGAATGGCAAACTTCCCCTGTTTCGATAGCGAGCTAATAATATTCGGTTGCGTATCAAAAGTTCCAGGCTTTTTGGTCTACGTCCAACCGCCCTATTTTTTCTAGCCTAAGAACTATCAATCTGTCACTTGCCGAGTCTCCTCCTTTGTGTCCCGAACTTTATTTTGGGAATGAGGTGATCGGAACAACGAAGTTGGCTTTTCTTAGTTTCCAAGAAACTTGGGCTTCAAACGGAAGAGTTTTTTTGTTGCAGTCCCACGCTTGACGTATCTCTTGGTTGACAGTTTGGTTAAATTTTGGTCTTTATTTTTGAGATGACCTTGCCTTTTCTAAGAAAATGTACCCACAACTCCAATAGTCGAAATATTTGGTCTTCGACGTTTTAGGCAAGTTAAATTGCCTTACAGTGCTTTGACGTACGTTAGAGAATTTTCTGGACATTTTCTGTTAGGGGTCGGCTTATCTCTCTGTTAGAAGCAGTGGATACGACTGTGTCGTAAGAGGTTTGGAAATCGCGCTTACCGGGTACTGCCTCTTACCAGGAAGTAAGAAATCATTAAAAAGTACAGTACAGCCTCGCTAGTCCGGGCACTTAAGTTTTCGACCGTGACCGGAACAGCTAGCCACATATCTATAAAGACAAATTTATATACAATGGACAACCGACAACTTTTCAAAACCTTTTTATTACAAATAGAAGTACATATACACATAATTTAAATATATACGTATATATATGTACGTATATGTAAGCAATATGTATGCATTTTAATTTTAGAGTAGCAAAGAACGTGTTAGTTTTTCTTTGGAACGCTTTATCTAAAAACGTCTTTTGAGCTTTTTCGAGAAACCTCTTTGACAGAAGGATATAGATTTGAGATGCATTATTTTCTTCGGCAAACTGAATGCCCTTGGCATCTTCCTTGACTCATGTTTGAAATTTTCGAAACTTCTTTGTTGTCATCCAAGTTTTGTTTGGATTTGTAAAGCGGACTGAATAACGTCATTATCAAAAAAGCCGCGGAAGAGTTAATTTTAACCAGTAGCTCATTTATTGATTTCATTTGTGGATGTGCTACCATTTCGATCAATGATATTTATTATGCCATGAATTCTATTTAAATGAACAACCGAAGAATCCGAGTCAATTTGTTAGCGTAACTGTGAAAGTGGTATAAGGTTTTCATTATCCCATTGGGATACCAGTTCTGATCATAAAGTTGACCAACTCTTTTTAATATTTTTCTCTCCAAAACATTTTCAAGCTGAATCTAAAAAACAGCAGCGTTAGAACATGACATGGCAAAGTAACGCGATCTTTGGATATTTTTCTGCCAGGAGCAGATTTCTCATTCACATGAACCAACCAATGTCGTTCCTGGAAGAATCCTCCAAAAGGCAGCTGACTCATCAGTATTATAAACCTGTTCTTCACTTATGTTAAGAGAATTAGTCTTTTCTTAAAAATTTTTTGTTGAAAAGGCATAACCATAGTAACGTCGCTGGATACTTTTTTCGCCACAAATCTTAAGACATCGAATGCCATGTTGCAATTTAAATGTTTCCAACCAATCTGGACTTGCTGCAAAAATCTTCCTTACGTGTCATCTGTGTGTTAAAGAATTTAAGTTTGGTTTGAATCATATCTGTTGAAATTGGCACATGCTGATTTTTTTGTTGGATGAACCATGTCATCAATGCTTCTACCCCTGGGTGTTCACCTTGTCTGATAATTTTTCTCTGTCCTGCAGAGGTAAAATTTCGAAAATGTTTCCGGGCTAGCAAGTGTCCGGACTAGCGAGGCTGTACTGTGTCTTTTGTCTTGCCGCGTGCTATTATTAATCTTCTGATATTCGTTAATCCACTTTTTATTTTCAAAACTTTTTTCTTACAACTAAAAACTATAATCCAAAATGGCGGACAAACACTCTCCATTTGATTTCCATCAAATCTCCATCTAAGAAAGAAATGGAGAGTATGAAATGTATGAATTGTCTCATTCCTAATTGATTCTTCGTTGTTAACTAGACAATACAGGAATAATTTCATTGCCGCAGGCGTTTGTTACCAACAATTCTTTATTGTTCCCAGTTGGAGTGCATTATGTTCAACTTTCCTAATTTCAAGTAGATATTTCTAATCTGTCACATTGATAGCGTCCCTTTCTTAAATTGTTTACTTCTGACAGTCTATTTTGATAATCTTCTCAAAAATTACCAACTGACGTTCGATTTCAGTTAGATTGTTTGAAGATGTGCCCATCCGTTCTTGCTTCTGACAATTCTCCTTTCAATTTCGTTTAGACTTTCGCTTAGCCGACCGATATCTATGTGAGGTGACTCCAAAAGTAACATTTCTTCATGTTTGGCTGGGAAAAATAAAAATCGTGCAATCGAGAGGAGATGGCTTCCTTTTTTTATATTATTTTGTTTGTTGTTGTTTCGAAATTGGTACTCGGTCTGCACTCTGTCAATTTGTGTACTGTATACCACTCGGCGCTATTAAGAGTTCGTTGTCACCATCTGCTGGGTAATGTCTGTGCCATTAATTCATTAGCCAACAGTAAATTTGAGACAAACTAAAATCGAATGTCATCATGCCCAATTGATCGAGAGTGCTGATATTACAGAGAGTGAACCAAACCGCACCAAACTGAACAGATCGGTTGATCCATCTAGTATCTGTTGATCGTGCCCTTGTGTGTCAAAACGATCATGAAATGTCATTGTCGTTTGAACTTTTGACTTTGTAACTAACTGCACATTTGGAAGTTGTTTTCATTTTTGTTTTAATTTTTTTTTCAATCTCTTTCCCTTTCGATCCATCGAAGGAGATGTCTTGTATAGTTGTGGTGATGATTGTGTTGTTTCTTTCTGTTTGACATTGCAATTATTGTAGATAGAAATGAATGCCTTTGACGGACGTTGATAAATTCTTGATGAATTTATTTTGTGACGTTTTGAAGAGATGTCACGGGATATAATAATGTTTAACAACTGGTTGTATTGTTTGTCTTTTTGTGTTGTCGTTTCATTTTTATCGACCGACAAACGATCATTAGTGAAAGTCGAAAGTAAAATTATTTTTAATCGGATTTGTTTCAAGAATGACAATTAAGAAAATGTGTCAATATTCCAGTGACAAACACTCTTTAAAAAAATTTAATTGTATGTAAGTATGTATGTTTAGGGTGATACTTTAGGAGTGTTTCTTGTTTTCCGACTTCATTTGGTGGTGGACTGCACTTTGAATAGTAGGGATGCAATGTACCTTTGTATACAGTATTCCCCACTTAATTGCACTAATGTATTTTCAGCTTATTCGGTGAATTTTTCGGGTGATTCTATTAATGACATTCGCCTATTTGACCAATATGTGCAATTAGCAAACGAAAATGTCAGCGTCAAATTTGAAAAAATTTAGAATCAACTGAAAAAGATATACATACACATATGTACATGATAGAGAAATGGTGATAACCCAAACTCTTGCAAAATTGTAAGCTTCAGATGATTTTCGACGACTTTGTAAGCAAATATAAATGACAGCTCAGATTTCCTGTCTTTATAATTTTGTATCTTTGGCTGTCGTTCGTTATGCAGTGATCAAGTGCTGCCAATTTCAAATTTTATAGTATTTTTTTGCGGAACGCTCAATTAATTGAAAAATGTAGTTTGCTAACTGCATTTTTTTATTAAGATAAATTTAGAAATTAATTCAATTAAACGGGGTTTAACTAACATAAGTGATGCCTTTTTTGTCTAAATGCTGGGGAAAGCTCGTCGGATGTCAGGGTGTTCCCGAAGAAAGTAAGTGAAACCCGGGTAAGGAAGACGAACTCTTTCGAATTATTATCAATTTCAATAATATTATTTTGTATTAAATCTAAACATTACGTAAATTAGGCTTAACGATACAGTCTAAAAATACGGCTTAATAATACGATACAATACGGCTTAATACTACATAACCACTTTATTAGGAGAAGGGAGTCCCAGTTGTTGTGGTAGGGAATCGAATAGAAGGGAGTTGGCATAAATCTTGCTTGAACGGATGAACTAACCAGGAGTAGAGAGAATACCACGTCTTACTAGTTATAGGAGGAATTTTGAAGCAGAGAATCAGCGGAAGAATGGGAAGGAGATTAAGCAAACTACTTTTGATACCAAACAATTCACAGGGGAAAATTACTAACTTCCACCAAATGATGGGAAACTTATACTGATTTATTCAGTTGTAATGAAAATTGCTCATGAATATCAAGTATTTCTAAGCTTTAATTTCCAATGGAAATTTTACATCTTCTTAAAATAATTCTGGGTGGAGCAAGTGTGAATTATAAGCAATTAAGGATTAATTTAAAAAAAAATACACTTATTGTTATTATACAGATGTCACGTAGGTGGTTGACGGTGGCTGGAACTGTTTTATGGACAGCACAATCCGGGTTGGCGGATGATGTACATTTTATGTTGTTAATGAACACTCCGGGTTGGTCGGTTATGTACGGTTCGTTACACCAAATAAAAAATCTGTTGACCTTATACAGATATTTTTCGAACGCAATTTTTTCCTTCAATTAAGCGGGAAAGTCAATTAACCGATGTGCAACTAAGCGGGGAATAATGTGTGTGCACATAAAGTTTTTCGTTTCTTAACCTAAAAAAAAAAACAATTCACTCATTAAAAAATCTCCTTCATTGCTAATAAGGGGAATCCGATTGGCTAATTCAAAAGCAGACTCACTGACGGATTACCAAAATGATTGAGCACTTCCCGACATCATTGACTATTGTAATTTCGCACAACGCCAACGTAAATGTTTCTGCATGCAAAGTTAAACACTTATATCAGAGGGCGTGGCGTCTACCCACTTCTAAGAATTGGTAACGATTCTACTTTACAATCTTATGATATTTAATGATTATTGCCTAAAATGTGATAGTGTTTTTGCTATTTCTAATTTACCCACAGATTTTGAAGAATACAAAAGTGAAACTATCTACCAAATTTAAGCCTTGTTAAAACCTGCACTATAAAATAAACCAAAACAAATATGTACTACGATAATGTCCGCAACATATTTCTCATGAAAAAGAGCAAATGATCAATCAGTGTGGACATTCCTGACGAATGACAAATTTATCACTCATAAGACAAATATTTTTTAACTGAAAATGAAAGTGCATTTTTAACAAAATTCTTTAGCTCTTTTCCGAAATATTATCAATCTTAAATCTCTCATATAAAACAACAGTTAAACGAGTATTTCAGTCCGGCAATTTCAAGTGATCTTAACGACAAACAATTTGATCGAAACTCCTTAAAAGAAAGCCAGTCAATATTAATATAATGATGCACGAGTTGTATACTGATTTTTATAAGCCATTCAGTGTCCATATGCACAGGCAAATCAGCCTTAAAGATCGATCTTGATATTACTGTCAAGAAAAAAAAATCTGCTTAATAGCTTGTTCCTCTCCACTAATAACTGTCATTTTAGTTGTTTTTTTGTTTTCCACAAAACGCACGCATTAAAAAGTTCCAAAATCGCTTCAGTGCTTATTATCTCAATTTTTGGACGCATTAAATCTGATGAAGGAACAATCGCCGTCGCTGCTTTAAAATGTTTAACTTGTTCATCGAATGCCAGCATGGTATTTCCCATTATCTCTGGACAAACAGTGGGCATTTTCAACTTTAAACATGACCGTAATCTCGGTAATTTTTTTTTTGGCGTAAATGATCGACGACTTGAAGAGGTATAGTGAAAGTTACAAATAATTGAGTGAATGCTCGATTTGCGAGCATTTACTCAATTATTTGTTATTAATAGGAATAAGTTTTTTGTTTAAAGATATTGTGTTGAGGTTTTTTCATATTATTTTTGTTTTAAGAAAAAAATCAATAGATTATACTGAAGTGTTATTTTTTTCGAGTAATCACTCATTTGAAAATATTCGTGTGAATTAAAATTCTGTTGTGGTGGCTATACAATTCGGAAGCAAGTGCATTTCTATTAGCACTTCCTTAGCTTTGAAGCAATTGCTCTGAGCACATGCTCCGTTCACAGTACCCACACTCATATTATTTTAATGAAAAACGATTTTCGTTATCAAACTCTAAATAGAAAAGTATTTGCCTCATTTCATAAGAAAACAACCCACTGTGAAACAACGATGCATATGAATGTGCAAAATCACTTTTCCACCTGACCTACTCATCGCTATAAATCATTTTGCAAAAACAATGTGAAAAACGAAAAGTAATCAAACATACCCCATGCGATGACGTTTATCTGCGGTGATGGCGACTGATATCGCTTTCCGGTTCAACATTTATCAGAATTTTTCTGCCAGACCATTTTCAATGGCAAGCAGTTACCGACGAAGACCAACCGATCGACCGACCGGCCGACCGATGCGATCGCTCACTCTAGCGGAAGATACTGCTTTCAGTTTGGATTTTCTCGTTTTATTCATTCATTAACCGAGTCACTATGTATAGTTTTGATCAATATTTGCCGCCGCGCACCGATCGTGTAGAGCAGCATAGCCTCATGAAGATGAAGTTACGGACTTTTTTTTTGTTTGACATTTTTGGCGGTCGAATGTTGTGTTCTGAATTTCAGCGACATTGAACATCGCAATCTTATCTCAAGACCGCTGCCGCTTCATACACATCGTAAATATTTGCTCAACTTTCTTTATCTTTAATCGATGACACACAGCAAATGCGATGAAACATTTTGAGATGCGGTGGGAGAATTGTGAGAAAATGAAAGTGGACAAGTGAATCCCTCAAGGAACGGAACTGGTTAAATTGGATTCTTTTTAAATTCGAACATCGAAATGGAATTTTTTTTGTCTTTTTGTGCAATAAAAAAAAACAGAACAACAATAATTTGTGGGAAATATCTTTATGTTTTATTGCATTTTTGAGAATTGCATTATGTTCTCTTTACGAGAAAGGGACAACGATGAGGTTAAGTATGTAATTTGTGGCGCTTAATTTGTTGGGCCACAGGAATTTTGATTGGTTGGATTTATGCAAAAAAAAAAAAAAACTTCATATGAATTTTTATTGAGTTACCATATGAGTAACTCATTTAAAAAAAAATGAGTTGACTCAGTTGCTTTTGTCACACGACTCTTCATGTACCAAAGTTTGCAGATGAGTTGGTTTATGTTCATATTCCTAACCAACTGATATCCTGCTGCTCCTAACAGCTTGTTGAGAAGGCGCCAGGTACAGCTCTTAAAGTTTTGCTAATGGGGTCTTCACATTGTCGTAATTTTCTTCAAACTTTGTCTTAGGTGATTTCTTATATTATTATTTTATTGAGCCCCAAAAATAACGGCACATAAGTTACTAGCGCTATAATTATTTAATTTTTTCGAAAACGGCTCTAAGGATTTTGGTAAAAAAAAAAATCTGTATTCAAGTGTAGTTATGGACTACATTTCTGTTATAATTTATTTTAAATACAATGGTGCAAAATTTCAAACGATTTAGTGTGTTAAATCATTTTTAGTGTGATACTAGGTTAAAAAGAGGATTTGGATAATTTTAAACAAGTTTAGTATCATATTATCTTCTTAACATTTTACTAAAGTTAAAACCACCGAATGGCTACTTTAAATTTTTAATATCGTACTTAATCCACATGTCATTCTGATAATATATCGGCTTTGCACGCGGGTTCGAGTCCTTCTGGTGTCAATTTTTTTTTTTTGTAAATAATGATTTTAAAATGATAAAAATATAAATATCGAATACTTATTTAGAGCACATTACAAAGCATAAACACAATAGCCGTGTTTTATTGGGAAATTTATCCACCGGTAGTTTATCCGTCGTAGCATTTTACATACAATTCGCTACGGTCAATAAAAAGCTAAAGTAGAAGTTACGGTGGATGGCTGGTTGACGTTTATTCGAGTCTCGAATTTGATTTTGTTAGTTTTGTTGGTACGATTGCTAATTGGATTGAATCTCGATGGATGTGTTCATGGAGTGTTATAAATATTAATTTCATTCGTAATACAAATCGATTTTTTTTATTCTTTTTTTTTTTATTTTTACAATTGGCCAGTTTATATTTCTAAAATCTTAGATAACTCCATTTTTTAATAAATTAAAAGCTGTAATTCGAAAAATAAAACTCTAGCTATCTATCTACTCAGAAAATAATTAAAGCATGAAATATAAAGGGGAAAAGGGAAATGTAAGGGGAGGGAACAATTTTAACTACGGTTTAGAGTGCGTTCAGAACCAAGAAACATTAAAAGGAAACAGGCAAATGTCCGACAATTTTGTTTCCTCGTGTGAAAGCCATTGACGATTTTTAAAGCAATACAAAAATTGCCCTGTGTAAATAGGGACTTGATCATAGTCTATGAACAACCCCATTCACTTATCATTTCCTTTCTATTGGTGCAAAATGAATGTTCGAATTTAAAAGTGCAAATGCAGACAAAATGAAAACAAGAAATAGGTTTGTAACATAAATTAAATATTGGTACGTTTTTCTACTTTCTATTTTATATGAATAAAAGCTAATTATTGTTTATAATTTTGATATTTTCTTAATTTTACTTTGCAAATGACTCTCGCATTACTTGGGACTGCTGTGCAGGGATACCATTTTTACAAAAATGAAAAAGCTACGGTCCATGTTACGGTCGATGCGTTTTTTTTTGGGAATTACTTACGGTACAATGGATAGATTCCCAATAAAACACACCTAATAATTGTGTTCATCAAAATTCAAACCCTACAAATGATTTGCTATCGTTTAATTAGCATTTTACTATAGTTAACAAAAGGTTTTAGAATTATGAAAAGTTAGTAGGCTACTAAGTACAGCTGCGGTAAAAAAAATAGCACCATTACGAAAACCATACTTCGTTTAAAAATTAAATTTAAGATGATCTTTTGAGGAACATTTTGAATATGCGAAAAGCTTATATACGTCAAAAAATTCTAATTTAAAAAAGAATTCCAACTTTTATTCATTAACTTATTAAAAAAATTATTTTTTTTTCGAAAAACTCAAATAAATAAGTGGTAAAAAAAATAGCACCATTGCTTCATCATACAACTTTAAACCAAAACATCATAAAAATAAAAAATCTTTTTCTATAATTTTATTCTTTAGGGGTAGTCGAGCAAAATTAGTATTTTGTTGAATAGCCTTTGTTGGCTATAACTGATTCACAACTTTTTACCGGAATATTCTCCCAGGCGACCTTTACTGCAGCCCATAGTTCTTTGTTACTAGTCGGTTTGGTTTCAGCGACTGCTTTCTTAACGTCAGCCCACAGATTTTCAATCGGATTTACGTCAGGCGATTGCGCTGGCCACTGACATTAATTTAATGATCTCCAAACCATTTTTTAGCCTTCTTACTGGTGTGCTTGGGGTCATTGTTGGAAGACCCACAAATGTGGCTTCTCTTCCTCTGCATAAGGGAGCATAACGTGATGTGTTTCGTCCAATATATGGGTCCAACTCCATTGTAGGAAAAAGAAACCCACACAATTATGCTTGAACCTCCGTGCTTAAATACTTTATTTATTTATTTGGGAGTATATTCCACTTTTGGAGGTCTTCTTACGTAGAAACGAGATCCTTTACCGCCAAACAATACGATTTTACATTCATCTGTCCATAGAACCTTGTGCCGTTTTTCTATTGGCAAATTAAAATGCTGTCTTACAAATATTAAACGCTTTTTAGCATGTTTTGCAGTTAAAAGAGTGACTTTTTTTGGACTACAAGGGGAGAACGGTTTCCACGCAAGCTGTAATAGTCAGCTCTTTTTTTTTTAGCTCAGTTGCAGGCTTAAAGTGATTTTTATGGCTTTATCGGACTAGGCGCATGATGAGAGTTGTCGTCATAACAGGTTTTCGTCCACTAGATTCGGTTTTAGGTGTGTATGTTATTGCATTTGGAATCATTTTGTTGGAACAGCCAACAAACGGTCGAATTTCTCCATACGTTTTACCTTCCGATATCATTTTTTTAAATAATTTCCCGTTTTTCGTTGGTACAATGCTTTTCACGACCCATTTTCTTTGAAAAACTGTAAATTTTGTGTTTTAAATGAAGAACACTTACCTTGAAATGTGCACAAGAAAAAATATTTTTTTTGTAACGAAAACTGCGATCAGTGCTATTATTTTTAGCGCACAAACAATGGGATTTTGGCATTATGGCCTCGTAAGAAAAGAACCGTTACTATTTTAGAGCGCCAGAGATATACAATAGAGAGAGGTGATAGTTCAAGCAATGACATAATAATAGTACGAGTAGAAGCTGTAAATATTTTTCTATTCACTCAATTAAAGAAGTTAAACTGAAACTTGTACCAGTGGCTATTTTTTTTTACCGGCACTGTATATAGTAAATTGTTAACTAGTATCGTCTTAAGGTCTTAATAATAGGTTGTTTAAAATTTTGCGCCAATGTTGTTAACGGTTCCTGATTTCTCTGAATGTCAACTTTCTCGTGAACGTCTCCACCGATTTCGATCAACATTCTTATGCAGGAATTCCTTCAAATTCTAAATAATATTGTATATTAAAATTGAAAAAAAAATATTTTTGTTGTAGGTACTCGTATTTTTGAAAATAAATCTTTTTTTGTTTTGAAAACTCAATATTTCGAAAATGATAGATTTTTTTTTGAAATTATATTTTATAAATTTGTAGGTGTTATGAAATTTTTAAAATTGGCATATACCAATATTTTGCTTAAAAGAAATTATAAAGACTTTTTTTTATATAAGGACTTAAGTAAAAAACGACTTAATAATATTTAACTGTATCTGATTGAAATCTTGTCCTGGAGACGTGATCGCGCATAAGAGGAAGTACGTGCGCCCCAGTTATGCATTTTATTCATACTTGGAGATTATAGTTACACGTCAGTAATTTTTAAATGAACATTTTGTCTCCCAAAAAAGTATCGAAATATGTCTTACCATGTCCCTCTTCAAATTGTCGGTAACCGCAAGTGTTCGACATTTGGTGAAAATATTAGACATTTGTTTTAAAATACGTGGGCTAGCTACTAAACTACAGGTCAACCGTCAACACCGTCAATGTGTTAACGCTAAAATTCGTGTCAACGTAAGGGTGTCAACAATTTCGTCAATGCATTGATCATTATTTCTTTGTTGACAATCACACGACATGCCACAATTAGGAAATATTTTGACCTGATTTATACGTCAAGGAGTCAACGTATTGTCTACTTACGTTGACCGTCTGTATTTTGCTTAATATAGCACCTTTGTTATAATAACAAGCGCATTTGGAAAATGGAAATAGGTACATTTGTATGTTTGGACAGAAAAGAGTTTAGTGCCTCAGGAAATATCAGATATAATTTTTCAAAAGTTCAATAAATAAGCCTTGAATGCAATTTTCTCTGAACTTTTTCGACAGATGTTGATAATTATTTTCGATTCCTATTTGTCTTCTCTCGACGATCTTCAAACAAGGACAACCCAACCCATTCCAATTTCATATTTTTATTTTTTTTATATTGAATCAAAAAAATAAGCTCTGACATTTCAAAGTGTAGACACTCGTGTATACGATAGAAACAGTAAAAAGCGAAAACGGTAAAAATCACTTTGGCTGATCAATAGTATGTGCCTACCTATGTATCTAAGTGGTAGTAGGTCTTCTTCGTCGCCGTCTCGTCGTGTTGAGACGATCATTCCCACACATAACCAAACCCCTATTATTTTATTGGTTTCAGACTCCTTTAAACTGCAGCAATCCACCATACCGAGCCATGTCCGAAGATACTCAAAGAGAAAATGAAAAAAAAAAAAATAAATTTGAGTAACTAAAAAAACAAAAAAATAAAAAAACAAATGAAAAGGGAAAAGGAAGAAGCTCGTCAGGATGACATTAAACCGGTTCAACGGTAATAATAATTGTCCCCATGTCGTGACTTCTTTGACATTTCAATGTTGTGAGCTGCTTTATGTCTTGCATCAACAAAAAAAAAAAAAAAAAAACATCAGCTAATGAAGCATTCGCGCGGAAGCCAAGAGTATTCTGCGAAGTGCATTTTGTAATCTTGTACCACAAACCAAACGAACAATATGACTAGACTACAGACTGCTGATGATACCGGAAAGTAAAGGCAGTTATGTTGGCATATAATGGCGGCGGCAAGGAAGCTTGTTTAATCATTTAACATTTTTGTTCATGCTAAATTGCGATTGCACCAGTTTTAATTCAGTGAATCCTACCACGTATCAGTATTTTTTTGTACGTTGATCTATTTTCTGGCAAAAATGTTTTTTTTTTTTGTAAAGGAGTCGGAACTTTTTATGTAGGATTTTATAAAACATGACATTTCGTTTGAATTAATTAATAAGATTTGTGTGTGTCAATGCCTAATTCAGATTTTAAATGGAAAATATTTATAACTGTTTTAATTATTTTATCTTATCGGAAATTGCTTTAATGATTTTGATGAAATTTGATTTTTGCTCTTATACATTTTTTTTTGACAATATTGGTCTTCAAAACAATGGACGTTCGTTGATGACTATGTATTATAAATTTCGACGGTCCGTGTTCGCATTGCACAACTTTGATCGCCGCATTAAGAAATATCTTGAAGAACTACAGCTTTCGTGGTAATAAGACCACCCGGTGATATGATGGTATATCTCACCGAACATTGGCACATTGATATGTTGAAACCATTTGATACAGTTTGTCGTCGAGTCTGATACTCACAAAGTAATTGATGGCGTGCCCCAAGGTTCAGTTTTGCGTCCGCCTCTCTTTCTTATGTGTATCAATGATCCTTTGCTTTAACTTCTAATCGATTAAATTATTTTCCAGTTGTCAGTACCTTCTAGTTTTACTTGCGATATAAGAGGGCAAGGTTTGCATTTGGAAAATGAAATCGATCTCGAGATTTTGATCAAACTTGACAATACCACGAAAAATTCGGTCCCACAATTTCGTCTGTCTGCTTGTCCTTAGGTCGGTCTACAGCTTAAACCGCTGAAGTGATTTTCTTCACGCTTGGTTCTTAAACGCCTTAGATGATTAACTTAACTCTGCCATAAAATTTTTTCGGGAGAAAAAAGTTAGACCTTTATTTTCTTGAAAACGCGTCTAACGATTCCGATACAAAAAAAAAAACGCGTCTAACGATTTCGATACAAAAAAAAAATCAGTCCAGTATTTTAGGTATACCTAGTCCGCAATTTTTCCACAATTATTTTTTTACATAAAATTTTATTAACAGTGCCTACCATTGAACCGGGTTTTGTTTTTATTTTCGACTCTCTCATTAACAACACAACGGATTTTCGAAAAATATTTGTTTGGGATTTTTGAAAAAAAAAAATGTTTTTTTTTTAATATTTAATAATTTGGAAACGGGTGGACGATTTTTTTTTGGAAATTATGTTTTAAAATTAATAGTTTTATATACCCAAAATTACCATACCAGAATTTTTTTTTAGAAAAAAAATAAAAACATTTTGTACATAAATAAAATGCATGACTCGGTCGCACGTACTTACTTATATGTCCGATCACATCGTATGCACAAGATTATCAGTAGAAACTGCAAAATATATTTTAAAGTAGTTTTTTTTTCATCATTACTTATATACAAAATTTATTTAATATTTTTCTAGAAACAAAATTGATATGGCAATTTTAAGTACATATTTAACAATATAGATTTAAAAACATAATTTAAAATAAGAATCGTCTACCTATTTTCAAAATATTGAATTTAAAAAAAAATATATTTTTTCGAAATTTTTGGTATGTAGTAGATATTATTTAGAATGCGAAGGACCTCCTATCTTGTTCTTGAATTTTTACTAAATTTAGGGGACAGTGGTTTTACAGAGGTGACAAACAGTCTTTTGGTATGAAAAAGAGGGACTCTTCCCCCCTATTATGGGACGTCTGGTAAGCCTATACATGTCATACTTTTTTTTGGCGAATAAAAGGTAAATATCGATTATCTCGAAAATGGCTGTAACAATATACACAAATTTTGTGCACTATTTTGGGTATATAATCTACATTTTGGTCGGAACAAATTTTTTAATATTTTAAATAAATATTATTTTTTTATTTTCGACTTTTTCATAAACGGTCGTATGGACTTGGATGAAATTTTATTTACAGAAGGTTCTTCAAATTCTAAAAAACACTGCATACCAAAATGTTCCCAAAATATTTTGTTTGGATTTTGAAAAAAAAATATTTTATTTTTCGAAAATTCAATATTTCGAAAATGGTAATGGACATTTGTTTTAAGTTTTATATTATATATATATGTAGCTATTTCTATAATAAGAATCTTATGCTTACGATTTGATCGAACATGAAAGCAATTATACGTCGTGCATTTTATTTTTATTTGTTCATAAAATAATTTAACCGGAATACTCGTAACTTGAAATCCAAATTTTATTCTATTCTCGTCGATTTGATATCTACATTTTTGAGCATTCTGTAGTTATTGTATCAATGAACATTATGTATGATATTTTTAGTTTCTGGTCGGCTTTTTAAAATGTCTATAAAAACATCAGAAATAAAAAATGACCGAAAAATATTTTTTGAACATTTTTATATATCAAATCACGTAAATAATAACAATTACAACAAGTTACAATTACAATTTGTTTTGTGATTTCGATTTGGAGACTCAAATTTTCCACTCTCCATTAAAGTTGCTGTTACAAAAAGGGAAATTCATACAATTTTATACAACTGTCTTAAATTTCCCATTTTTAACTGAGGTTTGAAATGAATTATGGAGCCGTAGGTCAACTAATGTATATTTAACATTTTTAAAGTATTTTCGATATTATGTGCTTTTATGTTTTCTAAGTTGTGCCATTGGACATGGTACAAAAATGTATTTTAAAACATAACACAAATAGAAACATTCTTGTTTTTGATCTAATTAATTGATTTAATGTGTATAACAAATACTTGTATATTTACTCTTACATGTCTAGCCGGTAACTCCGCCTATAACTCCTGTAAGTACAATTTGTAGTAAAAGTTTAGCTTTCAAAACTTTAGAAACTCATTAAATGCATGTTAATTTTTTTCTTTCATTTAAAAATCAGAAAAAAATAGTATTCGAAAATTCAAATACCATTCATTACATAGTTTTTTATGTAGACACTAAATAATATATATCAAAAATCATTTACTACACTATAGAGTTTGAGAGGTAATAAAAATAATTTTATTTCTTGACACGGTTTTTTGTTTGTTTCTAAATGATTTTTATTATTGTAGAAATTTCAAAATAATTTCAATCGCTTCTTGTCTTGAAATAAAACTTCTTTAAACGCCAAATGCCCCCGTGTCGCGTCATTCACTGGCTGCTTATACAGTGGTGGCTTTTGCTTCTTAAAAAAAATATAAATTTGTGGTTATGATCTGCAAACTATTCTTTTTTCTCTTTAAGGGCAACTGTAGGGTACTAGGGTACTGCATCGGCAGAATACGGCTATTTCATCTTTAACAGATGCACACTCGACTTGCTATACAAAAATGTACATAGATATCATTATCCACACTTAAGAAAATCTTCATAAATATCCCAGATTCCGGCCAAAAAAATAAAAAAATATTTCTCTACATTCAATTTTACTGCACATTTACCCTTGTTTACCCTATTCAAATAGATTTTTCTTAAATTTCATTTAATGCAGGTACCATATTTTGTTAATATCGAACTAACAATATAATTTGTCCAACAATTTTATCAAAATTAGCCACAGTGTTGTTGGCCACTCACTATAGTTCTCCATAGATTCTACACGACTACTTTTTATGCGAATTCAGTACGAAGAAGTCGTGACTAAATGAGTCATCATCATTATCTTGCATATAGTCAGTGCAACTTCTTAAACAAAATTGTCTGCCAATTTAAAATGGGACACATGGTTGGTGGTGGCGTATTATAGCTTGTTCAGACTAGACTCCTATATATATCGTGTCCAGTCTGACAGCCTCGACGCGCGTTGTGCGGTAGCAAAATTTGATCGCCCCCAAGTGCTAGGCTGGTTGTAATTTTTGAGCCTCTCGTAATGATCCGTATCCGAATCTATTAGAACTAAACAACAACAATACAAACTAACAAAAAAAAAAAAAAAAAAAATTCAATTTAATGGTGATTTATGTGAATTTAAATGGCCCCAATAGGTTTGCTCGATTGTAATAGTGTTTTATTTTTTTGGTTTTGTTTTTAATGCCTTGATAGTTCTAATTTTATAAAACTGGGGCTATTTCAAGCGGTTGACTTTTTTTTCTTTAATTTTAAAGTGACAAGTTGATTGGATTTTGATTATTGCGGTAATTGTAACCTTTTAGGGCGCCATTAAACACATAATGTGCAATGAATTCAATGAGACAAATGTAAGTAGCTAATTTATTGCTGAATTGTTGATTGATAAAAACAAATAAATTGATGCATATATTTTACTCAATATTAGAGCGATTGATAGATTTATTAGTTATAAGAGCACGACTTTAATATGGATGTCAGACAAGCGTCTTTATTTTGAGAATTATTAGCTTTGTTCTTTTGAAAAATACTGACAATTTTGAAGTTGAAAGTATTCGAAATGCTTGTATTGGTTAATTTAATTATCGTAATCAAATATCACATTTTAAATACTTTTTCATATAGCGCCATCTAGCTATTGAGTAAGGCTAATTTCATTTATCTACTTTGTTTTGAAAACACTTTTTTCAATTTTTTATTTTTAACATTTTATTTAGTAAAAAAAAACCTTATTTAAATTTT
The DNA here is from genome assembly GCA_910595825.1 of Philhelius pedissequus. Lineage (NCBI taxonomy): Eukaryota > Metazoa > Arthropoda > Insecta > Diptera > Syrphidae > Philhelius > Philhelius pedissequus. Next base: position 240,712,331 of record OU343161.1, on the reverse strand, counting down.
CCATTTTTTGTTTTAGGCATCACGAAAGGTTTCTAAATGTGGTTACTTGTTTGTCGCACCGGACTGGGATTTTAACAACCCTCTCTACAGAACTAAGGTAAGTTCATTTAAACATATTATGTTACTTTTAAAATCTACATGACATATTGTAAGCTTTACACTATTTTTAATAAATAATCACGTTAAATCAACATGAGGTATTTACCTCATTGATCTACTGTCAAACTGATAGCACTTACCTACATATTTAACATGATTGAATGTTTAATTAAAACTGTTACCATGTTAAGTTGGCCCGAGAACTTCTATTTTGCCGATTTTTACCTGTGCATCAATTATTGCTTAAAAACTGACATTCACTTTTACTTTAAAGCTAGATGACGAAAACTTCAACATTGCGATTTGGTTAAATACCGACAAAATTATCCCTATATTTTAGGTAATAACAAATAACAAGATAATCTGGTTCTTGTAGTTAATATAACCAGACACACTTTAAAATTAATTCAATTGTTAAATAGAATGTATGCATCTTAATAAGGATAAAATTTATGAACATACTTTTTGATCTTTTAAATTCTTTTTAATTTAAACAGACAAACCGTTCAATTTTACTCAAGGACAGGTTAAGTTACTAGTGTAATTGTAATAAAAACTGTTCTAATTATATTTAGTTAAAATTAAACAAAAAATCAAAACTCCAATCATGTTAAAATCTTGTTAATTTGCTAATTTACAATATTTTCATGTTGAAATAACATGACATTTTATTAAAACGTCTGCAATGTTGTAAATTAGAGCTTATTTTTTTATCTACAGCCTGATATCCTTCCTAAATAATTTTATTTCAGAGAAATTCATTCAAATTTCTTTATCTACATTATTTGCTATTGTTGGTCCATAATTATTTCTGTTTTCAATTTGATCTGCCACAAAGACTTCAAATAGTACCTAATGTTCAATAGTCTTTGGTACAACAAAGTTGCAAATACATATCACAATAAGCCGTTTATTTATTTTTTTTTTTTTGTTATATTTATCTTTCACCCACAAGCCAGCCAAGTCAACCTTAAGCTGCCGTAACTGAAAAGACCAACCCACCTCTTTCACACCACCAGCTCATGCTTTGATCATCACTTTGCGGTGTAGCTGGAGGTGATGTCTATTGAGTCGACAGTAATTTTAAAACCGCACATTCCAAGATTAATGTCAAAAATATCTAACAACATGGGCGACCATGGCGGTGTTAATACAGTGGGGCTTAATAGTTAAAAAGTTGAGCTCAAAAAATATTTACTGCTGCATTTCATATTTAGTTTGTTTATATAATTTTTTCAATTTTATTTTACTCTGACCTATGATCTGCCCCACTGTTTGTTGATGGCTGCGACTATGCGGCGGCCCGTCTAACAAAAACTTTGCTTTACCACACATGTTGTTGTCGGCGGGCGGCGGCGGCGACTAGCCAATTCTACACATACACTCGTCTGACCTTAAACTTTTTTTTTTTTCATTCTAATGCTGTCAAATATCTCATGCGGTTTGTCCCAGAAAATCCTTCCACGTTATCAATACTCTTGGGATTTTATGTCCTTCAGTGCCGTTAGATTGAAAACATGACATAGGCGGAATATGTCAGTGGTGTGTTTTTCTCTACATAACAGACACTAAGTCAATTTGACAGCTGGGTTAGAGCTGAGTGCGCACTAGTGGAATAGTGTGGTCAACAAATTTAAAGGGGGGGCAATAAACCCTTTTAACGCTTAGGACCGAGTATGTATACGGAAATAGATGAATGTCACTGTTTCGATAACTCTTTCACGTCATAATTTGTAACAACAAAAAAATGGTTGCAGTATTTTCACGATATCGGCATAATTGGATTTTTTATGGCAAAATTATGGCATGTTAGAACATTGACTCCATGAGATAAAAATTGCACAATGTTTGCATTGCGTTCTTATTATCATAGGTACTCTATTATCGCGCGTCATGATTTAGCCATTAATTGACACAACCGTGTTTTATGAAAAATAATGAGTACAAAATGACAGAAAATATGCGATTTTTATAGTCGTGTAAATCTAGAACCAGTATCTGCATTCTTTGAAAATACTATACCTATGCTGGGTATTCTGGGTCAAAAGCCTACCTCCCCTTAGCCCAGCAAAAGTACATCCATGTAACTTGGTCCTTGCTCAGCTGTCACCAATTAATGTCAGTAAGTTAATTTACGTCACTCTCCACTTGTATCTATCCTACCACTTAGGATGAGGTCTTTCTAACTAATATGTCATGCCTCATTTTTCTAATCCTTCTAGTCATGAAAGAAGATATAAAAAAGTGCAAGACCTATAAAGATTTAATCGGCCGAGTTCCTTGGTAACGTGGTTGCATATTTCAATCTAGATATACGATTGCGAAATACGGAAATATTAGCATTGTTTTATTTTCACCAATAACCCATATGGTTCACCCCCTGAAAATAAAACGATCTGTTTTATGTACTTAATTGTACCCTCTATTCGCTGAATTTAATCCTAATACCTAGATACACCTTGATAGAAACCCTGATAGAATCCTGGATCTCGTGTTGTTTTTGTAATACGGTGTTAAAAAATAACCCAGACCCAGATACGTAGATAATAAAACGCAGCTATTGTGACTTTACAAAAATCAGAAGTGGGCTTATCCCTTTATTGTAATTTGCATTACTGAATCAACTGCAGTTCCAAAGTTGAGATAAATTAATTTGAAACTTCATTACATTAAGGTTCCTATTGCCAAGAACAAAATTCCCAAGACATAAATTACCGCTCTTAAAAGTGTCTTGGTTTTCAAAAATACTGCTTAAATCATACTTGTGATCACTCTATTAATTTCTTCAATTCTCAGGTTTATGGAAAATAAAAAAAGGCATGTATAGTCAAACCCGTTTATTTTCTCAATTCTCATCTTCAAAACATATTATAAAAAAAGCCTATAATCAAACCCACTTAGAACCTTTTTTTGCAAAATTAAAATTAATAATTTACTCTGCTTTAAAAGCTGACAAAAAATATTTTTAAATTTTATATTTTGACATACAAAAATCGCTTGTAAATACAAAATACAAATTAAAAATGATGGACGCACATACAAAATTTACCAACAAGACAAAAAGTAGGTTTTAAATGTTCACTTTCTCTATGTAAATACTTCTGATAGATGTAAGTACATAAATATAAATGATATATTTATTGTTTGTACGTTTTGTTTTTATTTGCTTCTAAAGTCTTCTGTCCGCTTAACTGCATCATTTTTATAATATATTTTTACTTGCGATATATGTAAATACAGGTCCAATATGGCAAGTTATGGATTCGTAAAAAATCCAACTAGAGGTTCTGATCAAACTTGACATTACCATGCTACCAAAGACGAAAACAGTGGGTCACACAATTCTATCTATCTCTCAGTCTGTCTGTCTGTCTATCCGCGAGTCTACAGCCTAAATGGTTGGATGGGTTTTCTTAAAACTTTGTACATATAAGTTTTCCGGCAATATGTGCACACACGTTTTTTTTAAGTCCAAAAATAACGGTACCTGCCAATTTTTTTTTGCCGAAAAGGTAAATCTTATTTTTCTCAAAAACGTGTCTAAAAATTTTTATTTAAAAAAAAATCAGTTCATTAATTAACAGAAAAGGTACTTTTTGGTAAATGGTTAATTGGATCTTTTGAATTTTTTTTAATGGAGAAGCTTCTAAAATGTTAAACTAGTATTTAAAACCATTTTTTTAACTTTTAATTTTTTGAATTAAAAAAAAACATTTTTTTTGAAAACTGAATTTTCGAAAACGACTTAATCGATTTTTTGACATTTTCTTGAACACTTATAAGAACTATTTTCCTAAAAGCAAAAACAAGGGTACTTACCATAAGTGTTAAAAAACCGCTAAGAATAAATTTTGTTTAAAGAATTTGTTAACAAAATTGTGTGTGTTCTTAAATTAGTGCAATTCTCTTTTGAGTACAAACATATAATATTATTTTGCATTGTTATTAACTGTAGAATTAATTTTCATATTTTTAACTTTTCGTTCATCCGAATAAAATTATTTTTTTTTGCGGATGCAGACTAAAACTATAAATAATATTGCATAGGTATTGAAATTAAAAAAATTATATTTTTGCTATTCTTAAAAAAATAAGTAAAATATTTTTTTTTTTTGAAAACTTAATTTTTCAAAAAACGAGTCCCTGGATTATTTTTGAAATTGCATTAATAATTACTTTAAATTGGCTATTTAATTTTTTCCTAAATTTTTTTTCAAAATTGTAAATTTTTTTTTTAAATATAATAAAATGGCCATCTTACCATACATTGGCTTCAAACCTGCCTAATGATAGCAATACTACGACTACCTAACTTCTAAGAGTGTCAATATTTAGCTGCATTTAAGTTGTTAGCTACAAGAGCAAGTTCGTACGATCCAGTCGAGCATTTTACTTCTACCAGATTCCTCTTAACGAAACTTCTTTTCAGTTACTAGATGTTCGTTTAATTGAAATTATATATGTAAATATATCTAAAATTTTATATTACATACATATATATCTTAAGATTCATACAAGCAGGTTTGACTGTCTTGCCTTAGTGCAGCAGTATATTGAAAGAATGCTCGTGATAACGTAGCAACATAAATTAACAAAATTGAAGGAATCCCATTTCGTACAAGAAATCTTTTAGACGAAATAAAAGCTCAACACCAAATTGTCCAGTTTCAGAAATCATTTTAGTTTCGGTTTAACAAGTCCTGACAAATTTGAAAGTTACGAAATATGAAATATAATGTTTTGAATTTATATTTTTAATGGTCCTGTGTCGCCCCTCGATTTTAAGGCGCTAGTTATAGCTTTCATTGAAACTCATCATTGAAAACTTTGACTATCAATTCTGAGGCACTTAAACAAATAAAACTGATGTCGTTTTTGTACCAAAATGAAGTTAATAAAATATATAATATTTTTTGTCACAAAAATATTTTATTTGCTCTACCACTTTCTTGTAAATTCACTTTTGATTTTTCAATGATCATTGAATGATCATTGAAAACGCTTTCCATCATTGAAATACCAAAAGTGAATTTACAAGAGAGTGGTAGAGCAAATAAAATATTTTTTCGACAAAAAATATTATATATTTTATTAACTTCATTTTGGTACAAAAACGACATCAGTTTTATTTGTTTAAGTGCCTCAGAATTTATAGTCAAATTTTTCTGTGACGAGTTTCAATGAAAACTATAACTAGCGCTTAATAATGAAAATTAAATTTCTGTAGTGTTCCGCATCGTTTTCGAGCAATTTGTTGACGTTAATTGAAAGCTAAGCCTCCACTGAAAAAATGCTTCCAAATTATATCGGCTTGAATTAATTTTTTTTTATTAACTTCGATTAAACGCGGAGTTAATATTTCAAGCTTATGATTTTCTTGTTTCTCCAATTTCATCAGTAGCTGATTCTAATTGCGTTTTCGAATCTTAAATCAATTCCGAATCCGAAAAATAACTAATTTGAATAATCAGCCGAAAAGACCATCTAATTCCCAACATATCCCATAAACGAAAATTCTCAACATACGCCTGTAATATAATAGCTATTACAGGTCTTTAATTAAATTTTTATTAATTAATTAAAAAATAAAATTCATTAACTGACTTCTAATTAAAAAGAAAAAAAAAACTCAATATTCCACGGAAATACAATAAATTTTCTTTTAAATCATTGACGACGCGACACGCCGTCGGCCATTCGCGCCGGACAAAATTGTCTTCACTCCCAAGTTTATAATCACGCAATTCTCACTGACTTCCGTGTTTCACCAGCAGGAGGCAGCAGCTATCTAACTTATCTTCATATAAAATGCGTTAATAAAATTATGATCTGAGATGGTAATAAAAAAAATTCTCGATGAAGCTCCGGCACCAGCTTGGCTCCACTTATAGCCCGTCATATCGTTTCGTACAGGTGATTGCTACCGAAGATGGCTTGGCGTCGACCAGAACGTCGTCTTCTAATACGGCTGGCGCGGCAAGCGACGACGACGAAGCAACACTATCTTAACATATCGCACTCTGTATACCAATACTAATACAAAACGGCCGGCCGCCCTCCCGGCCGGAGCGTCGTTGTCGACAAAGTCATCATAGTCATCATGTTTCGATAAAAAGATACAAAATGGAATGTTTGGCTATTTAAGTAAAGATTTCTATGCCTAGAACATGAGCATTGATGATAGGTTTTTTTTAGTTGCCTCTTGCCTCCGTGTCCAGGGTTTGAGGTGTGTCTTATGGCTTATGGGCAGGGGAATAATATTAAATAATGTTAACCGCACATAGCCATATGGGCAAGCTTAGAACGTGCGTTCGTCGTATCGTCGTCGGCCGTTAGAGGAAAACTTGTAATGTGCGATGTAGGATAATTTTGTGGGATAAACCTAATTTGTTTTAATGTTAACTCTCATGAGAAGTTTTGCACATGAACATTAGATGATTTTGAATGCTTAAACGGTTGCTTTCAGATAGGGTCCTTCCTGATCAGAGATTATCAATTTATAAATATGAGAATTTCTTTTTTTATCTCGTACTTTACATCCTCCAAACACACACATTTGTTTACATTGTCGTTTTTGAATGTAACTGTATGTACGTGTGACGGTGTGCTGCATTCTTTAGAAAAATATGAATATCACCTGTTTTTCGAGTTTTATGACAAATAGAAATGGCAGCTGAGGCTTCCTGTCTTTGAATCTACTGAGTGTCTTTGGTTCTGATGATTGCAACTTCTGAAAAAGGTTGTTTATTCTTTGAATTGATGAATTGTAATGAGTTTTATGTTAAGGTAATAGTAAATGACATATTTAGTAAATGTTTACATTCTGTCAAGAAAAGCGCCATAGGCCAATTGGGAGCGACAAACAAGACTTAAATTTTTTCTCAAAAAAAATTGGTATGAACATTTTAAATGTTTAATAATATAAATTCAAAAACAAAATTTCAGAAAAAATTGTCCAACCGTTTTCGAAATATTGAATTTAAAAAAAAAATATATTTTTTTTCAGAAATTCAAAAAAAACTATTTTTCGAAAATTTTGAAATGCAATACTATTTAGAATTTGAAGGAGCTCCTGTACAAATTTTATCATCGAAATCCGTTGAGCCGTTTATGAGAAAGTCGGAAATCGATAAAATGGTTGTATGACAGGTACCGATAATAACAAAATATTTAAAAAAAATTTTTAGCCACAATGTGGACTATACCCAAAGTATAAGCCAATTTTTATAAAATCGTTAGAGCCGTTTTCGAGATAATTAAGATGGTAGAAAAATTTGTATCTCAAGTACCGTTATTTTTGGGGCTAAAACAACGATTCAAAAATCTATTTTGGACAATCACCAAAAACGCCTAAGCTCCAAGTTTAAACCAAATCGGTTCAGCTGTTTAGGCTGTAGATCGTCCTACAGGCAGACAGACATACAGACAGAATTGCTGGACCTACTTTTTTGGTGTTCTCTACGATCGTAGTGTCATGTTTGATTGTTAAAAAAAAAAATTACAAATACATAACTTGCCTTATAGTACCTATAATCGCAAGTAAAAATTGAAACGATATTATTATTAATTCATTATTAATAAACGTATAAAATTTTCATTTAAAAAAAAAATCAGTGGCAGTTTTTGAAAAAACGATTTTTCAAAAAAAAAAAAAATTTGTTTTTTATAAATTCAAAAAAAGAATTTATGAAAATTTTATGAAAATTTGAATATGTAATTCTATTTATACTTTAAAGGAGCATTTGCATAAAAAAAATAATTTTAAATGATTTAAAATAGATTTTAACGGCCTTTAGTCCATAAAATTAGCGTTTTGTCCCGGCGGCGATCTCACTTGGATTCATCAGTTGGCTAGTGAGCGCCTTAAAAATAACGGGTTATCCATTTTGCGGTTCCAAAAGTAAACGTAAATAAAACACACATAAAATATTTTTTTTCATGATATTTCTTTTTTATTATAAAGTGTGAACGTTGACATTATGTGTGAAACACTACATCATTTAAATGACCACCACGCGAATTGTTGCAAGCATCGATTCTTTTGAGGTAATTTTTGACCACTTTTTGACACATATTGGGCGGTATATCAGACATAACTTAAGGAATGTTGGTTTTCAAGTGCTCAAGAGTTAAAGGCTTATCTGCATAAACACGGTATTTCGCATAGCCATACAAAAAAAAAGTCCAGCGCTGTCAAATCGCATGATCTTGGTGGCCAGTTGATATCGCCACGACGAGAAATTTCGCGGCCAGGAAATGTCTCTTGCAATAAAGCGATATTCGCTCGAGTTGTGTGGCATGTGGTACCGTCTTGTTGAAACTACATATTCTCCAAGTCGTATTCTTCAACAGCAGGCAAAAATAAGTCGGTTTTCATGTGACCATAACGCTCCGAATTGACGGTGACAGTTGTTCCATCGTCGTTTTCCAAGAAGTAAGGTCCAATCACACGTCCGGATCAAAGAGCGCCCCAAACAGTGACTTTTTGTGGATGTAATGGCCTCTCTTCAAATACTTGAGGATTCTCAGAACCCCAAATACGACAATTTTGTTTATTAACATACCCACCGAGTGAGAAATGTGCTTCGTCGCTGAAGAAAATTTGGGCCGAAAAATCGGCGTCCACCGCTTGTTGTTCAAGCACCCATTCGAAGTATCTACGAAGTTGTGAATGGTCGGCTGGCTTCAGTTGTTGTGTGAGCTGGACTTTGTATTGATGTAGGTGTAGATCCAAATGCAAAATACGCCATAATTCCCGAGAGCGACGAGAAATCGACACATTCGGGTCTTCGGCAACACTTTCACTTACAGCAGCTATATTTTCAGTGGTACGAGCGAAACGATGATGCTCAGGCCTTACAATATCTGTTACCAATCCAGTCTCTTCAAATTTCTTTACAATTTTGCCAATTGCTTGCGTAGTTGGACGATTATGTAAACCATGATCTCCTCTTAAAGCACGATATGTGGCTGTGGCAGAATCACCATTTTTGTAGTAGGTTTTAACAATTTTTATGCGTTGTGCGATAGTTAAGCGATCCATTTTCGTAAATGTCAGACTTTCAACTGACAAATAAATTGGTTTAACAACTTCGTTTGACATATGTCGAATTCCAGCACTATACTTTTGAAACCGCAAAATGGATAACACTCTCTAATTTGCAGGATGTATATGCTTATGCTACATACATAGCATAGTCATCGTCATATGTCATCGACCAAAAATATTGTGACTGATGAGCCCAACTATAGTACCCCGGCGAAACGCATTTTGGTGTAAACATTTCTGCTAATTGTCTTAACGACTGACTGACTGACGGTTGAATCCAAATACATTTTTAACATTTTTACAAGGTTTTGCCATTAACCTTAAATCTCTGACAGAGTTAAAAAAATGAAGCTTTCCTAAAATTCAAATTTTTCTACCATATTTTGAATATAACTCTGTTTTATTTGAACTTGACTTGTCGACATGAGGGCTTCCATGATAAGACAATACCTACCCAAGGTCAACGTCCATTAATTCGTTTTCTTCATTTGAAACAACCGCAAAATCTTAACAAACACAAAAAAAACTTCTTTAAGTACTCTTACTTTCTTAACTAAAATGTCCATCGAATGCGCGCTTAACAAAAAGTGCGTCATCAAATGTTGCTTTAATTTTTTTTATATATATTTTATTTATTTCGAAAGCAAATACCCATGTACCTCTATATCAGCGAGTGTATGTATAACTACCACTTTCACTTTGCACATTGCATTCATTGCATGACCAACGTCCAAATGTCCAAGTGTTCCAAGACAAAAAAAAAACTCTAGCCTCCGTCCGTAGCTATTCAAGCCAGTTATCGACTCTCTCATTCGCCATTAACTACTATAACTCAGAGTTTGCTAGAAGCGCCCCATAAAGTGTATTGAACGCACCCATATGTCTGTAGCTCTGTTTGTTTTTATTACTCAATTAAACAAAGAAAACAAAAAAAAAGAAAACAAATGTAACTATCCCTTCTGCTAATTCCATTAGTGAACAAAACATTTTAAAAAAAAATAAAAGATAGAGGACCAAATTGGATGCCTTGTGTTGTGACAACAGACAAAAATTCCAGCTCTCTTGCATGACAGATATCTTGTCTATGCAATGCTTTTCTATTATCTGCGACATATTCTAAAGCTGCATTTGAAAACCAATCGCTTCTACACTGACAGAAAAAAAAAACACAAGCTCAATTGGATTAGCATTAAATATGTGAAAAAGTTTGGAGACCACAATGTGTTGTCTTTAAACCGCCATTTTTAAAACTCATTTCGATTAATATCTTGAGAAGAGTTTATATTACAGTTTTCTTATATCAGTTGATCTATCATCCTTTAAGTAGTTAAGCGAAATAGCAAAATATTTTTGTAGTTATTAAAGAGTCGTATATAAACCAAGTCTCCAAAGCTTGATAGTCAAGCTTTGTTTTTAGATATGACAGCTCTCCAACTGAATATACTCAATACTTATAAAACCTCTAGCAAGTCTCCAATCTAATAACTTAAGAAACAATATAAATAAAGTAGAAAATTTTAATGTAAACATTTCATCACAGATCAATATTTTTTTTCAGTGTAGAGAATTGACTTATTTTGGACTTGGACGCACTGTAAATTCCCGACAGATGTAGCCTAATCAGCTTTAGCTATAGCTTGAACAATTTCCCCACATAACTGTTGGATTGTTTACTATTTCATTATGTATTGTCGTTGTCGGGCGGCTTTGGGCTTGTTGTCTTGAGAATGGACTACAGATAAAAATTAAAGTCTCAGCTCTTAGTGTTATTATATCGAAACTACAAATTACTGAGGCAATTAGAGATAATTGCGTGCACCAGTTTTTTTGTTTGTTATGGTTTTGTTGTCAAACCATTCATAAATAATTGCCCGTCTTGATATGGAAAGTGGGGGGTGAAATTTAAGTGGTGTACATGTTCACTTTGGGATCTTCTTAAAATTAAAGTTCCACAATCAAAGCGATAAATTTTGTTTGATAGAGCCGCATTGGCATTCTGAAAGTTTTAGGATTTTAAAAGAAACAAGTCAAAGAATCTTCAATTTAACATAAAATACTTCGAAGTAAAGATAATATTTACTTTAGATGGTGTTTACAGTCTATGATGGACTATGGCCTCAACCAACAAACGCCTTCAGCACGGTACCTAGCTAAGTAGCTGCCTCCTATTACGTTGTTGCCGACTTTGACGAAGAACCGAGATTTCTCCATCGTCATCCTGAACAAGTTGACGAGTTTGGCAGGGATGCCAAGATTCGACATAGCTCTGTATAATTCGTCAATAAAGCCGTGGTGTGTATCACTTTGGAACTGCAGAGTTTTTCCCAAAATCTGTCGGAGTGTAAACATTTGATCGACGTTTGACTTGCCGGCCTAAAACTACAACTGATTGGGGCTTTTAGGCGTTCACACAATACAGACGACAGGTATTTATATGCGATCGACGTTGACGAAACTTATAGTTGGGACAGTTTGTCTTCTTTCGTCTTGTACACCAAGGTTCTATCAATCGGGCATACTTTCATCCTACCAATTTTTTTTATATCCCCCACCAAGTTATTTCCCGCCGCTTTGAATAGTTCAGCTGGAAGGCCGTCCGCCCCAGCAGCTTTATACGGTTTAAGCTTGTGAGGTCAGGTGTGCGGAAATCTTGGCCATCATTGTCCAAATTAATTGGAGTGTTTTGCCTAAAAGCGGAATTTTGCTCATCACCACCGTTTAGCAGTCTAGAAAAGTGTTGCTTTGAGATCTTCAGCACCAACTGTGTGTCTAATACCATATTCCCACTCTCATCTCGTCAGGCCACTGTTCTGGCTTTGTAAGCTTGGGTAGATCACTTTACCCTTTGATAAAACTTTCAAACATCACCTCTGCCGCTACAACCCTCAATAGACTTACCACCCACTTCGCATGCTCTCTTTTTTTTCCTCCAGAGAAGTCGGCGTTCCTGCTTTATTTTTTGCCCGCAGAGCTCTCGGGCTATTCTCTCAGTAGCTCTGGTTCTGGATTGCAGCATTGATTGATAGGCCTCGTTCTTGGCCGCATGAGCCAGCCGGCATTCTTCATCGAACTAGAGGTTTCATAGTGGTGGCCTAGTGAAATCCAGCACATTAGTGGCGGCACATATCCAAAACTTATGGTTGTTTCGGAACCTTGACGCACAGCCCCAAACCTGGAGGACCAGAACCTATTTATAACACCAAGGGTCAATCGGATAGACCGCTCTTTATATGCTTGAGCTACGAATATGCCGTAGTAGCCAATATAAGGTGTTCTGCAAACACCAAGCAGTTCGTCCTAACTGGAACTGGAGCCATACCGCTGCGACATAATTTACCCTATGGGGATAATACAATCCATACATTTTTTTGAGTTATAACTCGACATGTTTTGGGACAGGATTATTTCGGAATTTCATGCGATTTGTCTATTTTTAAAAATGCGTTGCTCCATTGTGGATAATCATAGATGTATAATACAAATTTAAAAATAAAAGATAAATTTTCTGATTTTTTCCTAAAAATTTGTGTCTCATAAGTTTTCGTTCGGCTTGGTTTAATTTTTTTTTAATTTCCCATCTGAAGTGCTTGGGGATACCATTTTTCGAGATTTTGTTTGCTCAAATAACCCCACTGAAAGACAAGAACTCGTTAGAAGTAACTCATGTCCCAAACGATTCGAAAATGAGTAACAACTCTTTCTTTTGAAGAATTCGGTGTTTCATCTTTGTATAGCTCCGAGCAGATGCAGAATGAACCGAGTGTAATCCGAGCTCTAGGATTTAACTATGAATCACAGTTACACGCTAAATTGTCAAATACATGCAAAATCTGACAAATTACATGAAAAATGATGTGAACTTCATTTTCGCGGATATTTTATTCTTAACTCCGAGCTAACTCTGAAAAGCGAATCACAAGTATTAAAATTATGTGTACCTTTATCTTGGATTTAGCAAGCAATAAAAAAAATAAATAATAATTGAGGTAGTACAAATGTGTGTCAAGCACATGACATTTGTACCAATTGATGTATAGGCTACAACAATTTTCATTTTCGAAAATCCTGGTGGCAATTTGATCGTTTTATTCAGCTTTTGATGCCTAACACTACATGTATAATCAAAATTTTTGCAATGTTAACAAAGGTTGTTGGTGCAATCCGGGCCTGAGTTTTTACTTTGTAGTGAATGTTGTTTAACGAGCAGTGATCTTACCCAAAATTTGCAATAAATTAAGAAATTATTTTTTTTACCATTGGAATGTTACTACGAGTATTATATCTTTTTTATAAAAATAGGACCAACTAAAAATCTATATATGTACATTATGTATACAAATTTGTAAAAAAAATATACGCTCCACATGGTCATATGGACAGTTTTTAAAAGTCCAACTAATGTGTGTGGTTTAGTTTTGGACAACAAAACTTGAACCTCACCTTGCCCAAACTAACATGTATATCTTTTTCGTTGCTTGCATGCCTATCTAGATAATGCACATCAAGAAGGTGCATGGGAAGGCGAAAAATATGTGAAAACTAAATTAAGCGAAAGTTCTTCCATAACTACTAGGTATGTTGCACCTAACCTATACTCGTATACAAGTAAAAAAAAGTGTTTTTGTTGATCTAGGACTACAAAAAAAGAACGCTTTTCACTTTTCTTCTTTCTAACGAAATAGTACCTACTGTAGATGTAGTAGACCAGTGTTGTCGTCTTAACAACTGAAAACCTGGTTTACACGTTTTTAATATTTTTTGATGAACAGAAGTCATTGAGGTCATGGTTCAACGGATGGCTTGAGCGTTTCTCAAAAAATGACTAACATTATTTAAAATTTCTTAATTGAGTTTTTCTTTTGAAATCTAGTACTCACCTTTCGCGAAATGAAATCTAAATGTATTTCACAATCTTTTCATGTTCATATTTACTACAAGTATAATTAAGTATGATATACCAACGGATAAATCTGATGCAGGGGCATTATTTCACGGGAATTAATTTCACATGGGAAATAACTTCACATCTAGTGGGAGTGAAATTTTTTCCATCGTAATGTGAGAATTAATTTGATTTTTTGTTGCAAAGAATTTCACCTCACACAATTCCGAAAACTCAAATCTCGAAAACCCTAAATTCCAAAAACTCAAAATCCCAAAAATGCACTCGGCGCATAATGGGGACATGCTGCCTTTCTAGAAGCCCCCTGCTTGGCCAAATTTAGAATTCCCAGTGGTGTTGAGTTTGTGTGCATGGAAAATCCTATATTTGGACAAGCAGAGAGGCAGCACGAGTCCCCTTACCAGCAGTGTGCATTTTCGGGAGTTTTTTTTTTTTAATTATAACATTGAATTAATAAGAAAATAGGCTTATACATTAAAAGAGCGCATTCTTGATTTATTTCGCTGTATTTTGGATAAAAGTCGACAAGTTTACCGAAAACTTTTCAACGAAATTTAAATATTCCGGGATTTAAACTGTCAACTTATTTCTGTCGGTCAAATTTCAGTCGAATGCTGCCAGTAATCCGGCTCGAAGGACCATACGTTCGACACAGTGTGTTTTGGCCGAAAACAACCCGATTTACTGGCAACATTCCTTCATCAGCACTCCTGATTGCATGCATTTTTACATTAATATTAGCTAAAATTTATATTTTCCCAGTCAACGTTTTTGTTGTCGACCATTCGTACGCTTCCCGAATTGTTTTATTTTTTGTTCCCAGTAGTTGTTTGCAATTTATAATTTTTGTTTGCATTCGATTGGTTAAATATCTTAAGATATTTAAATTGCAGGAGGGAAATAATTTCACATACATTTTAGTTAAAATTATTTCTCACGTTAAGTGGGAGACTTGAACAAGTTATTTTCCGCTCTAGGGGTGAATTTATTTCCCATGTGAAGCCGCTTGGCCGAATAGTTTACAATTTATAATCAGTTTCATTTTGATAAAAATAGAAGATGTGGAAGTTAAAGTTGAAATGAAATACACTGATAATTTTGTTTAATTATTTCATCTTCACACAAACTCTTAACTAGAAGAGAATTTAAAAATTCGAAGATTCTATTAGAATACAATTTTTTAGTACCTAGTATATCTAAATAGTACTTTCGACAGCACTGTTAGTGCGTATGTTTATTTTTTCAAAAACTAATTTACCCTTTTATTTAAACATCATTTAACAAAACCAAAACAAAATACACCGCTTTCCACTTAACGTTTTCCACCTTTGTATAGGTCCAACCTGAACTCGTTAAAGACATCGCATTAGAATCACCATATTAGATACTATTATTTTCCGGACTATGGTGACTTTTTTTTCTTTGACAATTTAATCGCTTGGTAATTTGCCTCAGCGATGAGTTTATCATAATTTAGTGTCATTTGGTTAAATGAAAATCTTCGACTTATGTGGCAGAATCATCCGGCTGAAGTTGTTCAAGTCCGCCGGGGGTACGTATAGTATAGTATATGCATAGAAATTTGCTCCTGTTCTTTGATGATGATCGTGGATGAAATCATTGCTCTAGCAAACTGCAAATTGCTTATATCTCATGAATTAAATTATTCGAAGGAGATAATTGTTAAAATGAACCTCGATTGAGTGGATGTGGTCTGTCTGTCCGAACCATCTTCCTATAAACACAAACACACACACACTTAAACTCTCTATATAAATGCTCTGGATATCGTCGTCAAAGAGTTTTATTGGCCATTAAGAAAGAAGAGAGCTCTGGAAAAACCAGGAAGTAATTTCGATGTCGCCATCATTTGTTGTTCTGTTAAATTGGATTTTTTTTTATTCAAAGTGGAGAATTATCTTTTCTTAAGAATTTAAGTGTTTGGAACGTTTATATAAGTCGCAGTTAATTGGTTATTACGAGGGCTTGAGTGGAATGAAGTTTTAAATTGAATTTAATCACAGGACATAAAAAAAAGATTGCAAGTCTTGTAATTCAATCTGCAGGCCCAAATTGGAAGGTGTTTGTTTAAGTATCTAGGGTACCTTTATTTAGTTTAAGTGAAACAAATTAAATTTGATGTTTTGTATTATTTTCTTGCACGGACCTTAAATATTGTCCTGAATTCCTAAATTTCGATAAAATCGGAATTATACAATCTTTGGGATAAAAACGATTTTATGTGTTTTGTATGAATAAGGCAATCATCAGGACTCCAGCAGACATAGTAATTTCTTCAAGTTATAGCAGTAATTTGTACACTTCCGTTTGAACATGAAACTGTTTTTGCTCCGTGGAAAATTGTGACAATGCTGGTACATTGTCCTAACTCAAAAATGGTACATTGTGCAGTGGTAAAAAGCTGTCTACTTTATGTCCCTGGTCAAAAAGACTTAACAAAATTAACTTGAAAAAATATTGCGTATTGCCAAGGCCTTCACTAGTCAACTGATGAGTCCAATTGAGATCGCCGAGATGAAACGCTAAATCTTGTGGACTTAATGCCGTTACATTACACATTACGGAGCCAGGGCCGTTAAAAGCTATTTGGAGTCAATAATTCAGTAAGTCCGTTTAATATATTGCTAATGGCCGATTTCACGAAGGACTTTCAAGTATTTAACAGGCTTCTAAACCTTAAAATTGGGATTTTTTGCGCTTTCAAATGACACTTTTTTTTCGTTTATTTTTGTGTCTGTCTGCCCTCTGTTTTTCTTCAAACTTGGTACTTTAGACTAGAGTCTTAGTTGATTGTCTCAAATAGATTTTTTAATCGTTTTTTAGCCCCTAAGTAAACTGTAACTACCATACAATTTTTTTCTACCACCTTAATTATCTCGAAAACGGATTTTGATCAAAAAAAAATCTGTGCACATGCACAGTCTACAACTATTTTTTTCGATTTTTGGCTTTCTCAACGGGTCGACGAATTTCGATGAACTATTTTATATATAGGAAGTCCTTCGAATTTAAAATAATGCTGCATAACAAAATTGTCTACAAATAATTTTTTGGATTTTGTGAAAATTCAATATTTCAAAAACAATTTGACAATTTTTTATTTTAAATAATTTTTTTTTAAATTTAGTATATTAAATACTTAAAATTGCCATAGCAATATTTCTTCAGAAAAACTTTAAGAATTTTTGTTTATAAAAAATTAAGTAAAACAATGACTTTAAAAATATGTTCCTACTAAGAACCTTGTACATACGATGTTAACGAGCATAAGACCAAGTACGTGCGATTCAGTTATTCGTTTTATTTCTCATACATTTCGGTTATTAGAAAAAAAGAATTTAATTTTAAATTCATTAACATAAATTAATTAATAAACATTTTCCTGAAATTTCCCTTTTATTAATTGATGAAACTAAAAAGTTTTAAGGTTCTCATAAAATTTAAGAGGATTTTTGATAAAAAGTGCTTTTAGTTTTTGTTTATAAAATTGGTCATCTCATAGTGTTCTACTTGACTGAATAATTCAGTTAATAGTATATAGAGTTTTTATTATAAAACCCTTCTTTAAAAAATCAAGTTAATGCTGTAGAACGTATAACGCTTTACGGCTTCCATACAACTAATGAGTCGTTGGCATTCAAAAGGGAAATGTTTTCAGATAATAACTGCTATCTTACCAATTTTTAATATTTTTTGAGGTCCTCTCGGGAGTTGATTGCATGTGTCAAAAATTCCAAATTCTTTTGTGTTGGTACAAAATATTTTCGATTTTAAAAATTTGTGGCAATGAATTTTCAAAAATTTCAGGTCAATCTTAAAACATTGGAGACTAAATTTCAAATTTTGAATTTTGAAAAAAATTTTGATCGAAAACAGCTAATATGCATATATAATAATATAATAAGTCTAAAATTTAAAAAAGGAGTTCTATGGCAGGTACTAATTATGTGTGCATTCGAATGAAGTAATCGATTCTTATAGGTATGATCTCGAGACATATCGCTACTTCATCTGAAATCATTCGAATTATTTCCATTCATCATTCGAATGATGTCTCATCTCTTATATATGGAACTTATCAGTTTCTAATTCACTATACTAATGGAATTGGAATTCATCATTCGAATGATGACGAATCACTCGAGATACAGGTAGTATATCTGAGATTTTTTGTTTGTATGGAATGGCCGAATGAAAATAAAAGAATTGAATGATTTCATTTGCTTTTATAGAGTTGAATGTTGATCATGGTACCTTTAAGCTTTTCTTATGCATGTTATAAAATTATTTTATAATTCGAAAGATCATTCGATTATTTTGATCACTTGAACAATAATATCTCGATTATTGAAATCATTCGATTATGCCCATCACTAACAGGTAGCTTTAATAATTTTTTTTTGTCAACATGTGGGCTGTAGATCTTTCTACAAGCAGACAGAATTCACAGTATTGTTGAACGCACTCTGTTCGTGTTCTCTATCATCGTAATGCAAGTTTGATAAAAGCCCAGACTTCGATATTTTTTCAAATTCAAAAATTACTATTGTACCTTTATCGCAAGTAAACATTAACAGATATTAAAAGGCTCTTTCTCTCTTTTGTCCCAATTACCTAACTCAACTCTTTTTAATTCAAGCAACCTAAGGTTGTCAATTCAGGATTAACCCTATTTAACGGTGTTATATGCTCTATTAGAGTGCTAGATGAAGAGGAGTAAATTTTGTAATCCACTAACTCCTACCATCTAACTAATTAATGAGTTATAACTCTTTCTGTTGGGACATTATGAATTTGTGTATGCAGACTATTTAAAGAAAAACCCTAAAGAATAAACTGGTATATTGGAGAAAGAAAGGAACTACAATTTGGTCAAATATTTTGTTCTAGATTTTTTGACTCTTTTTGAACTTAAGTAATTTAGTTGATACTCGTAAATTTGTTCCCCGTATGCCTGGGACATTTGTTGTTTTTTGTTTGTATGAGTTGTACACGAACTCTTTTATTTTCACGGAAAACTAACTAGAAGCCTATAAAGAATTCAAGTAGATCGAAGCTGCCTTAAGACCGCTCCTACCAAAAATAAAATTTGGATCAATTAGGTGGTTCGTTTTGTTGTTATTTCTGCAGACTAATCCCCTCTAATACAGTACTTAAACCATAATTCGTATTCTTGGAAAATGAAATAGTTGATTTTTGTCTAGTGTCTGCAATTTAATTGCACAATTATGAGCACAGTACCACCCACGCCCGAAATTTATTTAGCGACACAGTGACAATACCACAAATTATAACTTCAGACTGTTTTGATTTGCAATCGAGAAGAAAAATAGATTTTAATACAATTTCCGATGTCTGCAATTTTAACAATAGATTTCTAATTATATTAAGGTGTGAGATAAATAGTTTTTTATTTTGTTGTATCCTATTGACATAAAATCTAAATAAATTGTTTAATTTGAATGTTTTGATATTTTGAAGAAAAAAAAAACAACAATCAACTGCAAAGTGTTATTATATTTTTTTTTGTATTACCTCATTTCGATTTAGTTTGTTAATTTCTACATATTGTATTCAAGTCAATGTCGCACTTCTAGAAAATTGACTGTTGCCTTTTTAGCACTTTGTTAGAAATTGCAAAACATGTGTGGCATTTTGGTTTTGTTGTTTGTTCCTGCAGTATGTATAGTTAATTAACTATAGTCGAACCAGCTTATGTGAACTTAAGATTTATAAAAATGTGAGACAGTTTTACATTCCTGAAGTAAAACAATTGAATTACTAAAATAGTTTTGTTTTTCTTTAGTTGAAAATGTTCTCCTAAAGCTAAGATCAGATGGTCAGCGAGTCGGCACTTTGATGTCTCAAAAAACGGTCAAAGCACTTAAAGTGTGCCGATCAAAGGACGACACGTTGACATATTCAAAGGTGGTTTATTTGAATTTTTTAACTCGCGCTAAAAAAATCTGATTTTTAGAGGTTCTTTAATCTACCGTCACCCTAGGCATCCTTCAATGGATATCGACAAGCTATAGTTTGACAGACCGCAGACGAACTATATTTTAGAACAAATAGTGTATTTCTTACCTCCAGTCAAAAAACTGCGAAGTTTTGTCGGAATTATTGGCAATAGCCAACTGAAACTGTTGCAACTCGGTTTAATGTTTTTTTTTTTGTTTTAACTCGGTTTGACAGTTTAATCCACGAAGTTGACACATCACTCCTTTGGTCCTTTGTTTTTTAAGTGTCAAATCAGTGATGCAATGACGATTATACGACTTGACAACCTTACCACAAGTTTTTACTTCGAAGATTCAACGAGTTGACTATTTACGTTTACTGCATAATCTTAGTTGAACTGCACATTCGTCTTTGGTTGGTGTGTCAGTTTTGACGAATCAGTGTTAATTTTTTCGACTTATAATAATTCTGGTTCCCTGAATGCACATTCAGTTGAGATTTTATCGAATTCGGTATCTCTTTACAAAAAACATTCAACAAATTTTCTTCCCACTTAACTGGAATAGACTGTACGGATCCCGTCCCGATGCAAATGTAGACAACAGATAGGTTGGTGTACCTATACTACGTCCGTTTGATATGCAATTTCTGATTTCTATTCAGCAACATTAATTTATTTAACATTTCAAAATTTTGACAGACAGACTATTACAGAGGGCCTGGCCCGCCTCTTCCCACATAAAAATATTTCTCTGAGTAGCCCTCAGAAGAAAATGCACCCAAAAGTCTCAGTGAAAATGTGATTTTTTTCAGTTTTTTTTCTTTTGGACTACAAATCCATAGATGGTTGCAAGAGGAGGCATAATTTTTGAAGGAGCCCATCCTTATGATTTTTTTGTTAGCCTTGCCCACGTGATTTTCCTTCGAATCTTGGCAAATTAATACTCTATGGTTTATAGGGTAGATGTGGAAGGAGTAGGGCGGTTGGCTGATGGGCGGTAAACGTTTAAAAAAAAAAACTGCAATTCAACTAAGAATTTCAGATAAATTAATAAATAAGCGAAGATAAAAAACGAACATAAAAATGTAGTCTGCAATAACACCAAGTTGGAGTAGAAAGGCTCAAACGCAAATCTGATGCCTGATAGTCTCGTAAATCATTCAATTTTTACTCGACTTTCGTTTAAGTTGATTGCATTAGTTTTTTTCCTTTTTATTTTCTTTTTAATTTCGAATTCTTTTTAACAGGTTGGGACTGGCTACGTGAGCAAATTTAGGGCCCATCATTTATTTTTGTGGTATTTTGTCTTGGGGGTTAATGCCAACAGTAACGGGCAAACCATCTGAAGAAATTCTATATTTTTAAATAAGTAAAATTTTTTTAAATATATTTACAATGCCGGTAAGAAGTTTCAAATTTATTTGAGAATGAATTTTGGCCAAAATAAGGGATATCTTTAAATCACTAAAAAAATATCTCATGCAAATTACAATGAAACTCTTCCCATAGGGCCCCTTATCTACTATCAGCGCCCACACGTTTTGCTTGGTCTTACTTTAAACAAACTCCGGACCTGTTTTTTGAAATAATTCTTGTACACAATGGTTTTTCAATGAAGCTCGTTTATAAATGCTCCAGGGGACATTATTGTTTGTGTGTGAGAGAGTGTTTTTCTGTATGAAGTATATTTGCATTTAAAATCTGACATCTTTTAAAGATCAGACACTCTACTAAAGGCAAAGGGTTTCGCCCATGCAATGGCAAAAATGACTAAAAATCTCATTCAGACGACAGGCGGAATTTAATTGAAAATTATTATTTGAGCAAAAAGGAGAAAAAAAAATCGCTTGCTCTAGCCGCCGAAGCCCGCAAGGATATTTATAACAAATTAAATCATGGACTATATGTGTTTTTTTTGTATGTGTATGTGGGATGTTGTGTGGATCTTGTTGAATTTATGGATCAACAAAAGTTAAGCTAGAAATTCAATTATACTATGTGTGTGTATTTATTGTAGAATGCCGAAGGACTTGAGCGGCACTATGTGAGCAAATCAAAGAATCGTTTTTGATTAGCCCTAACTAATGTGTAGGTTGGGAGATTTGAAGGACGTTTTATTTTTTATCAGTGTCAGTTTGGGTACCTACGTAATAAATCAAAGTTGTGCCGAAAAGGAAATTAAAGATTAACAGAACTTTTGGAATTTGCGGAAATAGCATTTTAGCAAAATAGTTTTAGTACCTATTTACAAAAACAACTAACAATTTTGTAGTAATAAATATTGAAATGCAACTTATTTTGGAAAATAGATTCGACTAACTGCAGCTTTTGTGTAGTGTGGCTTCCGACTTAAAAGGTCATCCTCTATGAAAACATCCCTATTGCGGGAATATTCAATCTCCACTTCTGATGTTGAGAGTAGTTTCCGCTATAACCAAAGATGTCCGAGATGCATCGACCTCCATAGCAAAACCGTGAACATGAACAATGAATGCACCATTATTCTGGACCACATAGTATTGCTTCTTCCGCTTGTAAACATTAACAAGCTGAGTCAACCATATCTTTTTTGTAAACTCTAAGACCAAGGACCAATTTATTGATTAGAATACAAACTTACTTAACTGAACCTCCACTCGAGTTTGAGGACTGGCTAACTAAGCTTCTCTTACCAGCTTGGTCCCAAGCTATTTTTTCCCGTTTCAGTCCTATACTGCATCGTCCTTCGGGGCTAAGGATCAAAGATCTTCCGGATTGGACCACTTTTTTTACGACGGCTTAGGACTTTTGCTGGTTTTGGCTAATCGATGTCGGTGTTGTACATTTAATTGTATATCTTTGTCACTTTGAGTGCAATTAAACTCAAAACAGCATAAAGCCTTTTCATCCATCATACCAGGGTTTTTATCAAAAGAATACCTTGGTGCTTTTTAGAATGTGCTTTACTACCTTAGTGACTTCTTAAGTTCAAAGAAATTCTTGATGACAATACAGACGTCCTCATTAACCATTGAACTCGTCCTTTTCCATTTCCATCTCAGTACTCACACAATCCCCATTGACATCACGTTCTATTCTTCCAGATGTGTCAAGTAATTGGTAAGTGTGAAAGATTATGTCTTGGCACAGTGCAACAAAGGGACCTGTTAGATGTGTGGAGGGGCAGCGTGTATATCCTTCCTTGAAGATCGGGAAAACAGTTCTCAGCTTCTATTCGTGGGACATGCTTTTCTGTAGATGAGCTGGTACATTCTTCTAACCATCAAGGCAGTGCTCCTATATCTAACCATATTACTGGTAAGCAGCTCCGACCCTTCTAGCCGCATCTGAAGCTGGAGGTTTCTTGCAATACTGCCATAGACTCTATTAGGGCTTCTCGAGTGGTTATTTGAGAATTGATTGGACAAGGTTCCGGTGATTGCAGACCGACGCACCTCGATCACTAAACATCGCATCTCTGTAAAGATCATATTTCTCCTCCCCTTTCGTGACTTTTTTTCAATTATAATGGTCTGCACTTAGCCAATGATTTTCCCTAGCCTGGCTGGAAGCTAACCTTCTACAGATCAGAGGGTATCTAAACATCATACATTTGTGTAAGTTTGACATGTTCTTAAAGCCAGTGACCATCAAAATCCAAAACCTGTCAATTTTACGAGCCGCCATTAATTAGATGAAATCATCCTCATCAATGCTATATACATTTGAATTTTTTTCACAAAACTGCTGCCTATCTTAATAGTGCTTTTTAACTTCAAATAACTAAAACTGTTAAAAATTCAATATAAAACCGCCATAGAGGCTCTTCTGTCAAAATGGGCGGGATACATCTGCTGATATTAAAAATGTTCAGTATTCTAGTTTCCACAATTCTGTAAAGTTCATAATAATTATCAAACAACCTTCAATTTAATTTGTACCTAACCTTTTCGATTTTGACAGCTTTTTCCATTTTGACAGTGCTTCACCTTGAATCCCCAATCATTAGAACTCAATCTATATAGGTATTGGTAGGCTTTGAAAGTCAACACCATATCGACCTTTTTAAAGGCTTGTTGGTTTGTTTATCCTATTTATTCAACCCGCATTAATTTCGATTCGAATCTTGACAACTGAAGGCAAACCTTATACCCTCTATTCTTATATACCGAGGTCTTTTTTTAAATCAAAATCAAGCAAAAAAAAAAAACCTCACTCTTTGAGGTTAAAATTAAAAATCCATTTGACTAATCTTAATCTTAATCAATAATCATACTATTTGCCTACTATCTCAAACACACTTTGTCATCATTTAATCTTGACAAATATTTCCTCACATTTCTTGAATACCTCTATCTACTTATTTTGCTTCTACGCACACATAATGAGCCTATACTAAACTACTCATCATTAACATCAAGCCTATAAGCCCACTCAAAACAAGTACCAAACCTATTTTGAAGAAAAGTGGCACAGCGCATTTGTCAAAAAAATAAAAACCTAACCTAACCTTACAATGGAATTGCATTATATATAGCTATAAAAGACATGAAATGACATCTTAGATATTTTTTTTCTATTTCTTTGATGTCACTCACAATAGTCGTAAAGCCCCCGAATGGGTGAGACTTTTGTTTTTTTTTTCTTTTTGTCTGGAATGACGATGAAGAAATGTTATAATCGAAACGTGAGTTTAAGAAGACTCTCTATGACAAAGACACATATAAAAATGACAGGAAGGCGACAACAATAAGGCGTGCTATTTCCCACACACTTACACACGTCCATGTATAAAGTTGCATTGTTGCAACAATGCGATCATAAATAATGACGAACTTACTTCGCATTTGACAGGGATTAAGTCGTTTTAGCCATTTATCTTAACGGTGTCATTGATATTAATTCGTATTAATCTGTCATGTCAACGGGTTTTGCTGTGCGTTTGCGAGTGTAGGCATTATTATGAAGATATACAAGCATTCGTATATTGTGTAGAATTGCGATATTTGGGCTTTACCTCCTCATAAAGAAAGCAGTGTTCTGTGGAAGTTTTGAGAAAACTCATATCTTAATCTTGAATTGTTATTAAATTTGACAACTAAAGTGTCAATATGCAGGGACGGCTAACATCTTTCAAATGCTTTTGCTACCCTCTACTCCACACCACACCAAGCCCCACAACACAAGTGTGTTGCAGCTCCTGGGGTTCACCCGTGTTGTATATTAATCTCTTTAAAATAGGCTAGATGCTAAAATTGAATAGAACAAGTTGTGTATGAGATCAGCAATTGACATTTTTAAAAGTCACATTTTAAAAAGCTTGGCAAATGACACTATGGTTCGTGACTTTGCCGTATACGTGTGAATTGCGTCTAATTTGGGATGACTCTGGCACATAGATTAGATTGAGTTTGGTCTTTGTTGACTTTTCTTGGGACCCGCCGCTTATCGCTTGAGAAAATCCCACAAAAGAGTAAAATGGCCCGATAGGAGTGGAGAGTTGATGTCCATCTCCTTTAGGTCAGGTGAACAAACAACAAGTCGCTCCTACAGAATGCGTCTTGGAACCAAATTTGGTGACGTCATTTTCGAACGAACTGTGTATGATGCAATTGGCCTGCAACCCAAACCAGACATTGAGACTTGGTGGACCTCGCCTGAATTGAAACTGTCCCAAATCCATCAAACTTCGCTCGGGGCATTAGTTCGGTCATCGAAAAATGGGACTTATCCATTTTTTGAGTTGCATGTCAATGTAGTATAACAGTTCTGCTTATACCAGTATTTTATTTACGCGGCCCCTCGCCCTCAGTGTAAGAAGGCTGTATACCTCCGGAAGCTTGGTGAATATTTCATACTTTTAATGGCGGACAACTGTTATAAAACTGTTGCACCTGTTATAAATTACTATTACTCTAGATTTTTTGTTAAAGTCGAGGCCCGTTTCCAACTGATCCATCGCACGCCCCTACTACACCATTATCAAAACACATTACCGACAAAGCAATCCGATTCGGTAAGGAGATTTATACATCCAGTATGCTGGTTTGGGACTGTGAAAAATGAATTGTCAAAAATTTCCCACAAAAAAAAGTAGTTGAAGTAAAAATCGACTTTTATTTAAATTTTTTTCTGTCTTTCAGTTCAATGGCTACTATTTTGTCCATTTGGTCGACAATTTTTTTGTATCTTAAATGATTTCTAACAAAATATTTCATTCAGAATGAAGCATATATATATCGCTTTCAGCCCTGAATGCCTATTCATTCACTCGCTCAGTTCCAAAAAAAAAAAACATCAAAAACTGTCGGTAAACCATTCCCAATATTTTTACCCGCGCGCCGTATCGATATACTCAGCCCTATCGAGGTATCCGTTCGGAGAAAACTGTGTTCGAAATCGGAGAATTTTTTTTTACCGAGGTATCCGTTTCGAATGACACATCGGGCAAATATTCCGATAAAATGTGAGCCAGTGATCTGATGCAGTACGTTTAGTAAAAAAAATTTTTTCCGACAAAAAATTGTTGTGGAATTTGGTTCGAAATGGCATCTATTACAAAAATATAAGTAAAATATTAATAATTTATTTTATACTACAACCATATATTGGAAAAAAAGGAGAAATTTTTGAAATTTTGTCGACGAAAAGACCTCCGGATGAAGTTGCGATTTTTGGACAAAACATTGCAGATGAGGTCAATTACTGATAGGAATGTAAAACAAACTCTATCGTATGTTTCATTTTATTTTTCTCCGCAACAGATACTTCGGAAGCAAACTGAGTTCCGATCG
The DNA here is from genome assembly GCA_910595825.1 of Philhelius pedissequus. Lineage (NCBI taxonomy): Eukaryota > Metazoa > Arthropoda > Insecta > Diptera > Syrphidae > Philhelius > Philhelius pedissequus. Next base: position 240,685,524 of record OU343161.1, on the reverse strand, counting down.
GAACTGACTTTTGTTTCAGAAATTTTCCGGACGGATACCTGCGTAGGGCTGCCTATACCGAAACAACATTTCTCCAAATACTGTGTCGGTATATCTCTTATTCACACCGCCTTAAAACTTTATCGACACTATGTATCGGTACAGTGTTTCGTACAGTAAAACAATAAAACAGCCATTAACTGTCAACATTTAACCGTGCTTCATCCATATTGGAATACGTGTTGCCACTTTTGATTAACCAGAAATTTGTATAATAAATCAAGTAAATCCAACCCTGTTTTTACTTGTGGGTGATCTTCATTGATATTACCTACCTAGCTTACCTATTGCTAAAAGTATCTCTCTGTGGAACAAATATCTCACAGTTTGTTGAACAAATAAAAAAAAAATAACAAAAATGTCGCAACCAAAATTATGTCATTCAATTTTTTTTATTTTATTTGTTTTTGAGTTTCGCTCAACGAAAAAAGACACCTAACTCCTAACCTGACTGCATTAAATACCGTCATAAGTACGTAGTAAAAAATATAGGTACATAATATTTAGATTGCGTCTTGAGTCGTCTTACTTCGAATTAGATACTTATTTTCTTATAACTCAAGTTTTGATTTTGATTTGAAGAAGAAAAAGTGTTGATTCGGTGTAAAGTGTAATGGTGGTATACGAAGTCGTGCTTGGCTGATATTTGGGATCACGTTAGTCGGATAGTGGGATTGTATAGTTGAAATACATGGACCAAATTCGATAAAGCTATGTGCTTCTGGTGTTAAATGGTGTAAGGTTTTATGAAATAAAATTGTTATTTTTCTGATATTTTAAAAGCTTAAGAACCGAAAGAAAAAATGTAGTTTTTAATCCTATTTGTATTATTTTTACCGAAATTTAATCATGGTTGTCCCACTGTTTGTCGTAATACATTACGCGCACGTTTTTAGCATAAGTGTCGTCTGCATTGTTAGTTTTGCAGTTTTCCTATTTAGATACTCTTAATCGGATTTTGGCCGATTTGTTTTCTTTTGCCGCCGGCCGCCTTTTGACCCCCGTTTGGGATTATTTTACATAGTTTGTTTAGCTTCAGGTGTGTGTGCGATTGTTAGGTTTAAGTTTGAGATTTTGTTCATAAGCATGTGCTTGCGTTTAAAATCAAATTACACGGAAGTTTAATAATGGTGTTTTGTACATCTTTTGAGTATAATATTGCGTGTGCTTGATGTGAAAACCAAGAAGTCGGTTATTTGTTTTGGTTTTGCTGCACCTTATAGCCCCCAGAGGTCTATTGTTATGTTAGAGAAAGTGATGTGCTTAAATATTTATTATAAGCACTCTCACTCTCGGTGTAATATTATTATATCAGACATTAAGATTTTGGGGAAACAAAAATCTATTACACCTATTTCCTGAATGTAGTGATTTAACTAAGATTGAGTTGAATTAAAAAGTAGGGGGTTTTAGCCCCCCTTATCTGTTTGAATTATATATTTCAAGGTCTTAAAACAAGTGTCTAAAATCAACGAATTCCCCAGTCTACTAACCCGTTTTTTTACTGTCTTATTTCAACCAAAAATTTAGGTGAACCAAATATCTAAACAGGGTTTTGATCAGGGGCGGATTAGTTCATCGGAAAACTCGCAGAGTTTCTCAAAACGGAAAACAAATTTCTTTCTAGAATTAACCTATCGAAAAACTTAATAAATGTTTTGAAATATATATTTAGTTTTTTAATTTTTTTGTTTTTTTAAGTGAAAACATATTCTGTTTGGCAATGCTGGGGCGCCGACAGTATAATCCGGTCTATTTTGACAATATTTATTTTCGGCTAATCGGAACTACCAAAGCAAATGCGAGTTTTCTAAGCTAATTTTGGGTCAGTAAAAAATTAAATGACATTTTTCCCTCATCTTTTCGGGAAACCCCCCAATCCGCTCCTGGTGTAGATACAAGGAAAGGGATTTTTTTATGAGTTAACTACTAGTGCAGTCGATTTACAGATGATACTTGGCTTTCAAATTTAAATTTAATTTGCAATTTTGTGGTATTGATTTTCAATAGTTCCGTCTGTCCGATTTTTCATTCGTTGAAATACAAAAAGAGACAATTTCCTCATTGAACAACTTGTCAAAGTGTTTTTAGCATTTTCATGTTTTTTTTGTTGTTGTTGTTCTTTTAATTTATTTTGTTCTGGTTCTTTAGAACTCACCCAGTATTTGGCATTCCGGGAACGTAATACCTTCAAGCCTTATAGTGCCCTGTTACCTAGTCATCTACTATATAGAGGAGAGATCTTCTAAATCCCGAAGGCGTGGATGGCAATGTCTAGAACGTAACTTGTTGAAATTCCAGTGGAGTGTACTACAAGTCGTCCCCATCATACCATCGCGTCGTCGTGCAGTTGTATTATTGTTGTTGGATTTCAGTTAGAAGCTAAGACTTGTGTGTCTATTTTTGCACCTTCTTTCGGTTGATGATGATGCGATGCTGTGCTGTGGATGGAGGATTTGGTTAGGTAAGGCGATGCACGCGACGACCGACGGACTGCCCGAACAAAAAGACGGTCATTGAATCAATCCTTTGACTTGGTGTGCCCACCACCATCACAACTGTTAGCAATGCGCGGCGTGTTGTGTAATCAAAAGATAACGGTATTTAATGGTTTCTGGATGAAGATGAAGATGATGATGATGAAGAACATGATGAGGATAATTCACAACAAATGGAATCTAGTGGTTTGGGCAATAATCTTGAAATTCTTCTGCAAAGGCATGATTGTAATTTTGCCGCAAAACTGTGTGATACTTACACAATGTAATGTAGAGTAAGGGCGGCAACTTGGCTTATATTAAAACGTAATGACGACTTTGGAACAAATTTTTGTACAGGATTACTATTGAACTGCCAGAGCTATGAAACTGGCTGAAGACATTTGAATGAGCCAATGGAAAATTCCGATTGCCTGGAGCAATATCGCTGAGCCGACAAGTGGACATACAATTTGTATATATTCAATTTCAAATTGCAATATCGAGTGACCAGGAAATCGCACTAGGGTTCTGCTTATTGTGTAGCATGAGGAGTTTTAGATTAATAGAGACCATTCAAGTCGAAACTTCTATTGTTAAAGAGTAATCTCTTAATATTAAATCAGTTATGGATATCGATTAACGATTTTTTGTTACTACATAACTTCGAATCTCGAATTCGGAAAAATCGAGAACTACACCTTATATATCGATGACAGTAAATATAACTCCAAAACGATATAATCGTTCTTATCGATAGTTTTGGGGAAGTCAGATATTTTAATAAAATTTTTTGAAGGAATTTACAAGTTATCTTATTTTATTTCGATAATTTATCCAATTTTTCTAAAAAATAAATAAATTGATTTTCCTATTAAATTGGCTCTTTTAGTAATGTACACCATCTATTATTATCGATTACATTAGATTTTTTTTCATTTTCTTCAAAAGAACAATTATTGAAGTTAAAGTTTGTTTAGGTATATATTCGAAATGAAGTGTTAATTGACGACAAGTCGAATTCGTCCAGTTTGCCATTTACAATATTAAAGGAATATCGATGTTTTGTGGATATTTTTGATATCGATAATCGATTTTTTTTTAATGAAAACATGGCCTTCAATTCATCGAAATCTTTTAAAATACTGTTTTTTGTATTTCTCATCTGATATCAATGATGTTGTTAAGCAAACTAGTTTTTTTATTTTGCATCGGAATCTATCGAAATCGATGATTTTCTGACATAAAAAGATTTCTTGTTTCCTTTACCGAAAAATAATTTATCATAAACATCGAAGTTTCAGGTATTTCATAAATTGAAATCTTGATACAAAATTTACGATTTTTACTTGCTATATATACATACGTACTATAACTATAAGGCAAGTTTTGGATTCGTAAAAAAATCGTTCAAAATGATAAACAAAAAAGTGGGTTCCGTAATTCTATCTGTCTGTCTTTCCGCGAGTCTAAACAACCTAAACGGGTGGATGGATTTTCTTCAAACTTGGCAGATAATGTTTTTTGTGTAATATGCCCACACGTTTTTTTTTTCATTTTTTTAAAGACCAAAAATAACGGTAGCTTATTTTTCTCAAAAACAGCTCCACCTATTTTTATAACAAAAAACTAATTTCTCTAAGAAGGGAAAATGTATTATTTGTAGATTTTTTTGTCAAAAAAATAGAAAAATTTCTTGGTTTTCATTTTCTCGAAAACGGTTCATTCGATTTTTTTTCATTTTTCTTATGGAGAAGGTCCTAAAAAGTTTAGACAATGTAACCAAAATGTTTCAATTTTTTTTATAAAAAAACAATTTTGTTTTTGGAAACTATATTTCGAAAACGACTTAACGGATTTTTTTCGAGACTTTGTGTTTAGATAGTAATTTTTTGACATTATCTTGATTACTTAAAAAACTATTTTCCAAAAAATTAACCAACTGTACCTGACAAATGTTAAAAAAATTTCTTTCTCAAAAACGGTTCCAAGAATTTTGATAAAAAATGTGTGTATTCCTAATTTAGTTCAGCGCACTTTTGAGTAACAAAATATTTTATTTTGCGCTCTTATTAATGATAGTTTTTATTTTTTTGACTTTTCACTTTTGGATGAATCAATTAGAATTAATTAATTTTTTTTAATGTTCCATAAAATTTGTAAATAACATATACAAATCGATTTTTCAAATACAAGTCACTGAATTTATCTAAAATTAAAATTGCATACGAATTTTAATATACTTTAAATTGGCATTTAATTTTTTTTTTTTCAAATATATTTTTGATATATTTTTATTCAATTTTTTATTTTTAGTAAACATTCCCTCACACAGATCCATATATTTCCTCAGAAACATAGGCGTTCATCGAAATAGAATTTCGTGCGAATTCCGTGTCATTAAATTGCATTAACTCACTCGGTCAAATGGTCAGCAATTAGTTTAGTTCATAAATAGAAACCATGAGACATGCAACAAAAATTCAGTTATCGACTGAAACTGAAAATAAAAAAAAAACAACATAACTTCATGAATTTCACATACTTCTAGATTCTGAAGCCCAAAAATAGCTAGCAAGTTGAACAGCCTTATATTTCACTAAACTTGGCCGCTCTCCAATTTCCTGCATCGTGTCGTCTTCGTCGTCGATGCAGATAGAAGTGCAAGAAAAGAATTATTATGTCCCTACATATTCAAATGGTTTACATTGTCCGCTGATCCATATGATGAAGGGTGACCACCCGCCCTTTATTCTAATGGGTTGAGTTGATAGTTAGGTGCTCGTGTTTTTGTTTATAAAAAAAAAAAAGCTTATGTAATGACTATTGGTTTTGCATTTAATAAGTTGCTGGTTATATTATCCTGCAGCTTTTTGTTTACCTTTTAGCTCAATTTGAGCTATTTCCATGTAACATTTTGTCAAATATTTCTACTTCTGAAAAAACACCAATTTTTGACAGTAGTTTTTTGTATAGTAAAAGAAATGTAAATTTTAGATCTACAATTCAAATTGTTTAGTTTTAAAATCTTAACATTAGGCAGTTAAGGAATGTATTTAAATGTTGGATGTACTCATATTCGATATTGAATACCTAAGTGATTTTTCCCTTAAGCAAAATTACAAAAGTTTCCTAATTTTATTATTTTCACATTTATTGTTTGTTTTGTTGTTTTGACAGAATAAAACGGAAACCAGGGAAAAATATCCGTTCTTATTTCGACATATAATTTTTTTTTTTAATATTTCACAAATAAAATTTAGAAAAAATCAAAATGGTCACCCTAAATTCGCATTCTGCCTTTTTGTCCATACAAAACTGTACTGCAGTACTCAAGTGTCGAAATTTGGGGTGTGGTAAATTGAAAGTGTTGCCAATAAATTATCGGCAAATTAATTTAAAATTAATTTTAAATAAAACCCAGGAGCTCTAGCAATCACTTGCACAATCATACAATAAACTCTTAACGAATTTTATCTGCCATTCTTGGTAAACCATTGGTCTTTTCTTGGTAAAACTAAAAGGGTACCTTTCCCTTTTGTATCATTAGTGTATTGGAAAAATGGTCGAAATGTATCGAAATTAGTATAGCACCGTTCCGTTTCTGGGGAATAACCTTTAAATACCTTCCAAAAAATTTCGATATTTTTTAAATTGTTTTTGAACATATCGAAAAATTTGTTTTAATAAATCGAAATTCATGGACATTTGAGAAATCGATATTTGCTTATTTTCTTGTGGTTTGATTTATTTAATTCAAATTATCGATATCTTATCGATTTTTTATCGAAGAATTTTGGAATTTCCTTATGATCAAAATGGTCTTACAGAAATGTAGTGAAATTATACAAATAAAACGTATAAACATACATTCAATACGGATCTTATGATTTAAATAGTAAATTTTGATTGTAAAATTGTGCGCCTCTTAAGCAAATCCGCCCCTGTCGATTGGGCTGATAGATTTCCCGTAATCCTCATATGAAACAAAGCACGCTGTCCATCAATTTGTTACAAAACCGCTACCAACTATGGCCCAGGGAATTCCTGCAGAATGTCCCTCGTGCTCTTTAAGCATGGATGTGTGATTGTTCCAAGTCTTAAAGACTACTGATGGCATCACTGCTATATTATACCTAGTTATTATTATTATTTTTATTACTTTAGATACATTTTGAAGCAGAAGCGCACTTGTTTGTTGTTTTCGCGAAAATTTAGATATATGTAGGTACCAGAAGCAGCTGTAGCAATCAGTTAGGCAACAAGTTCGCCCAGCACTTCTGCCAGCTCCAGCATCCCCACACACCACCAGTGAAGTCTATTCAACAAGCTAGATAGCCTTAAGGCATATAAAATAGTGAATCAATGTTTTGAGATTGTGCGCCCGGAATACAAAAGCGAAATGTTGTACAAGGTTTGGACGAAGTTGACGCCGACGACGAGAACAGCGTGGACGGATGGTCGGACATATGGTTCTATGACGAGAACCTAACTTAACGCAGAAAACTAGAAGCTAAAAATGCGCACTACAGAATTGGTAACGTTGTGCTCTGGAGAAGAGGAAGCCGGAGCAGAAGCCGAAGATAATCTTGTTGAGGTGTTTAAAGAAACGAGATTTCAGGAAGCAGGTTGCTTGGCTAGCTGGCTGGTTGGCTATGGCTGTGCTGTTCTGATGAAGCTGAAGTTCGTTCGGGCGCGTGTTACTTTAATCAACTTTTGCCAGCGATAGCAGTTTTATATACTACTTCACTTGTAGGAGGAGAAAAATGTTCCTCCTGGTTTTTCCTTATTTTTTTTTTTGTTTTTATTATTTTTTTCGTTGAAGTGGAAAATTGTTTATTAATGATGAGATGCATAGTTGATTGCAATTGACATAGATTTAGTGGTGCTGGGTGCTGTTGTGGGAATGGCGAGCGGTGACGTCAGAGGAGAGGACTTACCGACGAAGACGATGAGCGGCATGAATGGTGGGCATATTGATGGGAGTTTAGTATTGATTTTTTTTTTTTTTTTAGTTTGCACCCGATTGAGACAAGTTATTCTGGAATATTGACATTTTACACTTCTGGTTAGAAAACTTAAATGGAAATAGAGTATAGTGAAGTTGTTGTGTACTCATTTTGTTGTCTATAAATAAACTTAGCTTTAATTTCTTTTTAGACAAAGGAAACCATGTTTTGAAAATAATTTCGCCACACAAGTGCTCTGCTTGCGAGATTTAATTATTTTTTCAATTTTTGTTGGATATTGGCTGTGATTATTAACTGAGTCTGAAGAACAGAGAAAATATTTTCTATACAGTTCATCCAATAATCAAAATTTAAATTAAATTAATGTGATCACTAAATTCGTTCATTGTCTAAACTCAAAAATATCGAAAGTCTATCGAAACATCGACAAATTCTGAAAGCAAAAATGAACTCACTGCGATTACTTTCTGATAAAAGGTTTATAGAAGTTACCCCGACTATTTTGACAAGTTTCCATGCTGCTATCAAAGATTTGAAACCAATCTTTTGTCTTAGCATTTTATGAAAATATGACCTGGATAAACTTTAGAAAACTGTTGGCATTTATAAGAAGCAGAAGCAGAAGCTTTACAGAAGCTTAATTTTTTAAAGCTTTTATAAGATCCAAATAGATTCGAAATAAAACAGAAACAAGACCACCTCTATTATCATCAGCAAAAAAACAAAAATCGGCCATTGTATTCAAACTATTAATGAACAAAAATTTGTTATTTGTTATTACTTCCAAAAGACTTAATTATGCAAGTCAGAACTCTTACATGGCATTTTATATTTTTTTCTTATTTTCTAAAATGATTCGCTAGTAAATTTTGAACTCAGTTTGTTTTTTGATATTGAATTAGTTCCATAATTCGGTTTCTTATAGATTTTGGCAATGCTTTACACAAACTTTATAGAGACAACTCCTTCTCTAAAATTGTATTGCATAAACTGATTTGACCGCATTTTTTTTAAATACCAGTCAAGAAGACCTTTACTCTTCATGATTAAATACCAAATTCACCAAAAAAAAGAAGAAAAGTTTAAAGATCTTCAATGGAATATGTAGCTTTATTGGAAGCTTTATAGAGAATTCGACTTCCTTCTTCGTTTACTGATATTAATTTCCTGATGAGTTGTTTTTTGGGCTTTAAAACTGGTTCTGCCAAAATACCTTACAAAAATTATGACAACTGAGCAATTGTTGTGGTCAGCTTCCAAATGTAACAATCGCTGTAAAAATGTTCCTTTAAATGCATGCGGATAGCAATTTGTACTTTCTCCAAGTTATTTTTCACTTCGAGTTCAGTGATGTCGACGTCCGCTGTTCAGATATGCTAAATTTTGAGGGCCTCGTGTGAAAAACAGAGACTTAGATTATAGATGCATAGGTACCTTTGAAATCCTACTGCATCCAAGAAGTTTTCATCGATCATTAGACTCTTCTTTTATCTGGGGACTACATTGCAACGTGGATATTATTCCTCACTTTCACCATGCACATAAGCGGATATAAAATCCATCCTTGCAGTACTCCACTTTCGACTGTAAGACCTTTCGATAACCTAACGTTGTAAACAGCACCAAATTTCGCATCTTCATTCATATTACCTCTCATGAGTCATGCTGATTTCATCTTCCAATCTCTATAGCTCTCTCTCATCGTTTAACCTTTTTAATTTTACGATTATGACTTTAAACCTTAATTTCAATCTCAAACTCCATTACACAGTCAATATAATTTGATTCCAACTGGAGATAGAGGGTTTATTTTATTACAGATCTATACCCTATAAAATTCAGGCATAACATAACCTAAATTCTAAAGAATAATCCCAACAAAAATTCATCTCGATTTTACGGCCATTAAACCACAATTGAAAATCCTTGAAATTGGTCTTCTTAAACGAATAGAGAGAGAGAGTGCCAATGCAAACTACAATTTGAGAGTGTTAATTTAAAACCCTTCACTTATTGTCGTATAGGTACCATGATCAATACTATTCAGTGCGGGTTAATGTTTATTGAACAAATATTAAAAATGCCATAAAAATGCTATAAAATCGTTTTAACCATAGAGGTTTTTGCAAGAATTTAAATTTATTTCTTAAAGATTACATTTGAGTGCGGTATAGTATAGAGACGCGCATAGCGTTGAGGGTTTTGTAGGTTTAATGCGGGCTTAAGTTTTATTATGATTGAAAATCTATAAGCTGCACTTAATGGTTGTCTTATCTTTGCATGGAATGATTTTAATGTGGTCTGAACAGATATACTCACTTTTTCTTTTATGTGTATTTCTGACACAGATAGCTAAGTTAATATTTACACTTTGTTATTTTTATAACTAAATGAAACCAAAAATATAAATAACATACAATTTTATAATAAATTGGTTACTAATCATTGATTTTTCTGTTTCATTTTGCAGGTACGTTTGATGCCATTTTTTGAGTAAGATATGATAAAAAAATTATTTCTGTTGCCTAATTTAAACTTTAAGATACATCATGATTTTTTTCCGAAATTTGAATATTTTAGTAATTAAGTTTTGACACCTAACCGAGTTTAGCTAAAAGCTAATAAATAAGTTCGACACGTACAAATTTGCACTTTTGCAATGTATTTCTCACTTTGATACTTATTTGTTTCATTAGTTTTGCTCATTTCAAACTATCATTCTAGAATTATTATTAAAATCGAGAAATTTTAAATTCCAAAAAATCGTATACCTACTCTTAAGATCCCAAAAACCCAAAAAAATTTAAAATTCAATGTTAACAAAACCAGTAATAACCTGATTATGAACTAATATAAATATATAAATCCGAATATAAGAAATCTTAAAATTTCGAAAATCTGCAAATCCTAAAAATACGTCAAAAAATTTCAAAATACGGAAAACCAAATTGGTATTTAAAAATTCAAAACCTCAAAGGGTAATACTTCTCGGCGAAAGCTACTTCTCGTAATATTTTTTTTTGAAAATGTATATCACTCCCTTATTTCACTTAAACATTCCAAAATATTGTTTTGTTCAGAATATTGCTTCCAATTTTTTAAATTTTAATTTTTCAAGAAACAGGAGTCCAAAAGTCGTTTTCTTAATTCTTCATTTCAAAATATTGTTTTTTTTTTTTAATAAAAATCTTACAAAATTAACAATTAAAATACTTTCAAAACGAATAATTTAATTTTTCCTTTAAAATCAAACATTTTCAATCTAAACTTTGTCTCCAATATTTTTAATTTTTTCATTTTTTTTAAATGAATACCAGAAATATAGTTTTTAAAGTTTTGTAAAATTTTCAAAAGTCAAATTAAAAAATTTGTATCGCAATATTTTTTTGAGATTTTTTTTTTACAATTTTATGTGTATAGAGTAATTGTTGTTATTATTCATATTGTGTTTTCAGAATTTTCTTTTTAATATTTTTTATCGAAAATACTGCGTTACAAAACTTTACACCAATTCCAAAATTCCGTTACATTTTTCTTAATTTGAAACTTTTTTTTTGTAACTTCGAAATCTGGTCGGTTTTATATTTTTTTTTTTCAAATTTTTGAACTTATTTTTTTTTCAATTTTCTTATAATTTCTTATTTTCCAAATTGTTCATCGATCATTAATGGAAATAATTGGACTTTTCAATACAGTACAGTTTTCACTTCCAACAAAAAATATTTTTTTCTTAGACTACATTTCTAATTTTTAGACTCTTTATTTCTTTAAATTCCACACCATTTTCGAATACGGTTTTTAATACTCAAATTCTTTATAAGAAAATATTCGTTTCCCCAAATTTGGTAACGACATTTGTTTGATAAAAAAATAATTTACGTTCCGTTTTTGTTTTTTTTTTAATTTGTATTTTTTCAAGTTTAGAATTTACCTTTTTTTCATTTTTGTTAAGGATTTTTATTTTTTAATGGTTTTTTGAATATAATTTACTTGATTTTTGAGGAATTACAAAATTTATTTTTCCCAAAATTCTGTATTTAAGATTTGTGAATTTGGAATGTTTTTCTAAAAAAAAAAATACCCATTTCAATATTTGTCATCCAAAAGTTTAGTTTTTTTCTTGTTTTTGGAATTTCGAGTTCAAAAAAGTATTTGTCTCAAATTATATTTTTCAAAACTTCATATGTTATATTTTTTGGGAATTCTATTTTTAAGACCTTTGTTTCCTGAATTTGTAATTCTTAATTCTATGAAAGAAAACGCAAATTGAAAGACTTTAATGACGTCTAACCCAAAATGTATTTCTTTTTCTTAATTTTGTTAAATCGTAAAATTGTGAATTTTTCAAATATGGTTTCGGGAAATTCTGTGTTTCTAATTTTTCATTTTCTTTTAAAATTTTTTTCGAAAGTTTTCTTTTGTCAATTTTGATTCAAAATAAAATTTATTTGCATATCAAATTTTGATTTTTAACAATTAAATTGTTTTTTGTTTAGTTTGGCCTAAATTTTTGACCTCAGTATTACTCCTCAATTCGTATCGCAAATTCTGTTTTCATAAAATTTTTTTTTTGCAGAATTTTGAAACACGAAATTGCGAAACGTCAAAAACTCTTCTTTTTAAAAAAATTCTATTTTCTGACGTCTTTAATTTTTAATTCGGTTTCAAAAATCTATACCAAAAAAATTGTGTTGTACTTTTAGTTTTTTAATTTTTAATTTCCAAAACACCAAATTTCGGAAAAAAGTTTCATCTTTTTTATTTATATTCAAAAATTCATTAGTTCATTTGAGAATTTGAAAGTAAAAATACTCATATTCAGTTCAAAGTTCAAAACTGATCAAACTATTTTTCCCTCAAATTATTGGTGGAGAGCTCTTAAAAATAATTCGTTGACATGTAAAATACTTGCTTTGATTTGGGTCTGTGCCCTTGCATAAATCAGCTTGTTCTTTCTAAACACGAGAAAGATGCTAATTTTACATCCTTGAATACTTCTTTGTCGCTTTAACAACACTTAGACAGAGCAAAAGGCAGCACGCTGCTTCACACTTTTAACATTCCCGGCAAACAAATACATATTTTTGCCAACTTCTAAGCCAACGCCCTAAAATATGCAAAAATGCCATAAAAATGGTGTTATATCTGCCTGTGTGTCTGTCTGTCATGTCGCACTTACGTACACTCAGTTCGCTGTGTGGTTTTTTTTTAATGTTTGCCATCTGTCTCGCAACCTGAAAGCCTGAATGCATGATTTATGCCCATCTTCGGTCGTCCATCTCTCTTAAGACACGCGCGCTCGCCCGCTCACTTATCGCGAACTAATTCAAACAAATGTCTTAGCAGGCACTCGTTCTTTCGATTCGGAGTGGCAGATCTATTTTGTTCGATTGAGTTCATGTTCCATCAGCGATGCATCTACATAATGACACACACAAATACAGTGGGGCAACATTGATTTAAAAATGGGAAAATTCATTTTAAGTGAAAACATTTTTGAGAAAAATTAAAAAAAAAATATTGAAAACTGTGATTCACTCGCCGACTAAACCAAGCTAGGGTTCGGAACTGGATATAAGATAATTTAAAATTGATTTCATTTAGGTAAAGTAGGAACCTGAAACTTCTTATCGTGTTCATTTTAGTAAACTTTACGCCCATATCGCCACTCCACCCCTTTTTTTTGCAAAAATTAACGTAAAACTAAAATAAACTCAACCAAAGAGATTCATGAGCCTTTCAAGGCCTTTCTTATTTAAAAGTGAAAACTGGTTTTAGCTAAAACTGTAGGAACCAAACACAAATACGCCCACATACACACCCATTTTCTGGTACAATTCATTTCAAACTGTAATCTTTTGAGCCAACGGAAGCTAAATCCAGAAATTTGTTGGCAGTTTTCAAGATCATTCATTTATCTTAAATAATTTTTTTTTTGAATTTTTCGAAAAATCTGTCCCACTGTTCGATGGCGAAAAAATTGCTTTAAAAAAAATAAAGGTGTGTGTGACCGCTTTCTACTTATGTCCCATCACTATTATCGTTGGTTTTTTGCTAATAAATTAGCATCCACAAAAATGCAAATATGTCAGGTGAATAATGCGGTGGGTTGTGTCTTGTTGGTCTTGTCTTGATATTTTGAGTTGTTGCACATCCATCAGATGCAGATAGCTGATCGCTGATACTGAAATGATGATGATGGGTTTTTATTTTTATTTTAATTTTTTTTTTTTGAGTGAGATGTACACTATACATTGTGAGCTTAAGGTGTGTACCTCCTATAGGGTCGACCGACATGTATTGCATAGTGCAACCGTCGTCAACCGACACACGTTGCGACGTCAACCACGACATAGAGATGATGGTATAATTAAGTACCTACATAAATGTGTATACACCTCCACTGCCCACCTTTGGTTATTTGTCCGGGGTAAAATTGTTTGTTCCATTTTTCCATCAATACCAGTAACGAATTAATTGCTAAAATTAGTTAAAATATTTTTGGGGCCCCTTTTTCAAAAAGGGGCGCTGAAGCTTTTTAAATAGAATTTCGCAAAATTGTTTTAATCTTTTTTGTAGGAAACTGACAGCTACAAATTTGGCAGATTTTTTTTCTATGAGAGTGACGGGTACTGAGATATTTGCATTTAATCATTTTGGGGCCTTTCACCCCCCATCAAATGTTTAAGTCAATGTACTCAACCCTGCTTCTAAAATACTTTTCCAAGTAAGTTTTATGACTTACAAATTACAAAATCAACCGACACCAAGATTTCGAGGTCAATTATTTGTGTGCACCTTACAGCAACCCCCCTCCATAATTTTACATTAAACTTGATAGGGTAAAGTAAAAATAATGGGATTATGTTTTGAGCAAAAATCTTTAGACAAATTTAACAATACCAAAATTGATCGCCCTGGAAATATTGTACTTAGGCCAACAGTAAGCCTTAATCCAGCCCTGAGCCCACAACTTTAGTATGTGGCTTGACTATACTATTAGCACCATCTTTGTTGCTCTTGGAATTATGGATGAAGTTTTCGAATTGTTATATTTATGAGAACTGATCTCAATTCGTTTCGAGAATAACTTATCGCGAGCATATTTTTTTTTTTTGTAGATGAAGAGCTTAATTGAGAAGAAGCAGGAGGATGGGTGTGCTGCGATGATTTGCATATCAATTAGAGGGAAATCTGATTTAAATGCATTTCATGGAAGTTGTTTGTGTATCTGATCTTATATCTGATTTTAGTAAGCTGCCTATGGCTTTGACTGTGCTTGTGCTTCGGCCTGTGTAATGTGTAGGAGCGGAAGTTGTGATAAATTTGTCAAGATTGTTAATCTTGAATACCTATTTCAAATTAAAAGACAAAATTAACTATGTCTAGATTCGAGTTTGATAAAGATAGAAAATTTCATTTATGATGTTTTTGTAAATTTTGTTTTTTAACAAAAAAACAGTAGTCTTACATAGGAATTTATAAACATACATTATGTTGACTTGAAAAATGAAAATGGAGACGTTAGTGAGTGTTCAAAAATATTATGCTTCTCGACTGACAGCTATTTTTTTTGTAAATTAGGAAATGCATAATTTTTTTTAGAAGAAAGTGATATCCAAAATATAGATTGTTTTTTTTAATAAAATTGTAATTTTGAGTACAATATTGTTCGAAGGTATTAGTATATGCATTTCTGACCTACTTGTTGGACTTTAATAACAGTATAGAATCGTACCAGAAATTGTCAACGAAATTAGGTAATTGGCAAGCAAAGAGAGATCCCTTGGTGGCACTCGAATTGGTTAAGGTCGTTTTCTACTTGCACCACATCACCTAAAGTGTGTTTTTCGTGTGCTGCGATTTCTCTCACGAATAAAGTCGAAGACTCGTGAAGCTGGAGCTCCATGGGCCCCAACCATCTCACCAAGTTTTTGACCAAATCCCCAACTCTGTTTAAAGCGTAAATTTCGCTATTTTAACTTTTCTGCACTGAATATATACATCTTGGACCGAATATCACTTGAAGAATCTTTTTGTCAAGAGGACCAGCAAATATTCGTCTGCTTTTGACAAGAGTCTTGTTTGGAGTCTGCTTCATTGTTTGAGAAAGAGTCTTACTACTTAGATGCCTTCTAAGCTCAAGGAAACAGTAATTCTTTACTTGACCTTTACACTGATATTATTTTCCAAGTTATTAGTAGAGCCCAAGTAGATAAAGTCTTTAGCCTTCTCGAAGTTATATCTGAAGTTTTTGCCTAGTTTTCGGCGTGTCAATTTTCGACGAACTTCAATAACTGTAGTCGTAGAAGTTTAGCAGAAATGTAGACAACCGACCCGATGTACATTTTCCGAAATCTCGGGAATTGTGGAGATTAAGTCAATGTTGCACTTACCAGTCCTAACTTGCTAATAATAAGGGTCGATCAAGTTCTATGTTTTATTTTTAAAGGGATACTTTGAAAACTAAACTTAAATTATAAAAAATTGGAGAAGTAATGCTTAATTACCTAGAACTCTCAGTAATTCGTGTACTCTTCTCCTTTATTTATCGGAGCCCAAATTTGGACAGAAATTCAACCTTCAACGAATTTGATGCTCTGTCTGACTCCATTCAAAGAATTTATTCCCATTATCCACACAATGAAATCGTCATTACGGGCGATGTCAATGTACGCACTCTAGACTTGTTTCTTGCCTCTGACTCTGATAAATATACAGCAAGTGTATTATCGCCTTAGGGCACATTAGAACATTGTGTCATATCTGCAAATTTCTCATGCCAACACCTCTCAGTTAAAGAAAAATCACCTAAGATATTGCTTTAGCAATATGCGAAACCCAACTGGGAGGGTCTCCATAATTTCCTCAGGAACTTTAACTGGTCACTATGCTTTCTCGGTAGTGACGTTTCAAAAAGCTAGTCAAACTTATAACGCTCACATTCAGAGAACAAAATTTTTGCATGACCAAAAAATACAACAATATCCCAAAATTAGTAAAAATGTTGGTCATTTGAAATTCCACGCCGCCAGAAAGTGTTATGACTCCCTGCAGTACTTGAGAGCGAACACGATTCCATGAGATGAATCTTCTTTCGCACTCGTGCAGTTTCCAGAGTCCTCAAAGACCCACACAAATCCACTGGGCTAGATAGTATCCCTCATATCGTTCTGAAGAGGTTTTCTTCAACGCTTCCGCAACCACTTAGTAAACTTTTCCATCTGTCCTACTCTATATGACTATTTCCGAGTGGATGGAAAACAGCATTTTTCCAGCCTGTCCCTAAAAAAGGCTCATCATCATCACCCTATAATTACCGTCCAATTGCACTTATATATGCCCATTCTTTCCTTCCCTTCTGTCATGGAAACGCTGATTAATTGTCAGCTTAAGATATATCTTCAAGAACGAAAGCTCCTTAATGGCCGTCAGTATGGCTTTCATAGCAAAAGGTTCACTGGTGATCTGATAGTATATCTCACCGAACAGTGGCACAAATCTTTAAAACGTTTTGGAGAAAGTAAGATTATTGCACTTAATATTTCAAAAGCGTTTGATAGAATTTGGCATCAAGCTCTCTTATCGAAAATGCGTACATATGGTATCGATGAATCTCTTCTTCGTTGGGTTGGAAATTACCTTTCGTACAAGTCGTATTAAACGCTGTCAAGTCTATTAATTACAAAATAAATGCTGGTGTGCCACAGGGCTCCGTTCTGTCTCCAACTCTCTTTCTCATATTCATCAATGATCTCTTGGCTGAAACTTCTAATCCACTTAATTGTTTTGTTGAAGACAGTACCATCAGCTTGTTCTTCTGGATGTGTAACTTGAACGGCTGCATATGGTACGTTCATTAAATTTTGATCTTGATAGCATTGTCCCATTGAGAATAAAAAATCCTGCAGAACTTAATGCTTCAAAAACCCAGTGATATCTTCTGTTGTTAAAGCAGAACACAACCCGCATGCTGCTATCCACGAGTCGCACTTGCATTGAAGAAATTGATCAGCTTTCAGTCCTTGGTTGTGCGTCACAGACCACCTTTTTGGAATGACGTTTGGTATTTCTTCGAAGATCCAACAAATTCTTCTCCCCGTCTGATCGGGCTGTGATCTATACGACTTTCATTCGTCCATAACTAGAGCACGACTCCCACTTTTGGGCAAGAGCTCCCAAAACTCATTTGAGTATTTAAGATAGATTTCAAAATAGAGCTCGAAGAATGATAGGCGATAGAAATACAGTGAAACCCGCTTAAGTGAAACTCAAGTGAAAAACCCGCATAACTGACAAAAAATTTCTGATTTTTTGGTGTTGCACTCAAGCGGGTTCATTGTGTAAAGAAACTTTGACATATCCCGAACGCGGTCGAAATGTTTTTTTATTATTTTATCTCTATTTTTTTAAACTGTTCTAGCGAAATAGCCAGTGGCATTCCTCCCTTTAATTTATTCAACCGTAATACTCGCGTTTCAGTTTACCCTTGAGTCCAACTTTGGACGTACTGTCAAGTATAGAGATTCTTTCTCCCATTTTTATATTCAAAAATTCAAAACCAATATGCATCGGTATCTCCTCATATATCCTTCCCTATTTTCCTAACAGTTGCACTGTCCTTTGTCATTTTCAGGGTAGGAAAACCCCCTTTAGTGCGCGCGCATTATTATAAAAAAAAATCCAAAGAAATGGAAGAGGCATACAATTTATTTCCGAATCTTAACGTAAAATTTGAGGAACAATTTTTACAAGACAAGAGATTTGCACTTCCTGGAAGGGGCAGTACCCGTAAAAGAATATATTTTTCTTTTATACGAAACAGGAAGTAATTCGTTTTGGTAGATTAACAGATGCCTGATGGTTGCTATAAAGTCAGTGGGCTAAGTGCCGGAAGACCTTTAGATCCGTTCCGTGCTTATATTATATTTTTAATGAAGTCAGTTTTAATAACTCTCTTTAGTCCCAGCAGTAGAAGAGCAGTTTTGTGATGTAAGTCTTTAAAATTTGATGCGCTAATTGATTTAAATACCCATTAATTGAATTGGGCTTCAATATAATAGATACACCTACAAGCTTTTATAGAGCTCTAAATATCTATAAACACCCATAGGCAATAAATTCAAGAAAACACATAAAACAACCCACGAAGCGAAACGACAGACCGAAACGACTGATACAAGTTGCGATATAAGATGGCAACGCTTTAAGACCAACATTAGGCTCAATGCTAAAGACATCTCCTATTGTTCGATAGGTGTTTCCTATTACAATGCGATGGAATTTTAGTTTTTTTTTTTTTTAGTTTTGCTATGACCTATGAGTCTCAAATTGAACAGTTATATACTTGGTGTGGTTTTGAAGAAAGATTTTGATTTATAGTCATCATTTTTATGAGTTTCTATTATAAGAATATAATATACAATCAACTTGTAGAAGTGTATTGGCGGCGAGTAAAACCGGATAGTTCAATTAGATTGACCTTTGAAAATGGCTTGAGGCTGTAATGGTATCTAACAGTTTACAAGTAAAAGGTCAATGAATGAAGAATATTTCTAAAATTTCATAATTTAGAAGGTATTTTTTTTAAGTGACTAAATAGGCATGCCAATTTATAAAATGTTTGTATAATAAAAGGTAGGTACTTGTAGGGCCGTTCCACAGGGCCCTGCGGAGATCTAGTTTGCACATTCATAATTTGGTTTTCAAACTGAACAATACCTCCTTCAAAATGGGTCTTCAAAAAGTTATTTTAAATTTTACAAATTTATTACATTCCACTTTTTTGTATCTTAAATCAAAATACAACTGTAATTTTACATACCAGAGCGCCAACTAATCGTTTGGGGTGTTTTTTTCCTGCAGTTGTAAGCTGCACGGTTTAAAATGTGTTGGAAAAAAATTTGTGGAACCTATTTATTTTGTATTTTATTATTGTTGAGTCCTTGTGTTTCTAAAAAAGGGGTACCGTGAAAATGATCACATAACGGAAATAGCGTTTTACGTTTAGTACGAAAAAAATCCCCTTTTATTTCCTTAACAACTTAGCTAATTTTGTTCTACTTTTGTAAGGAGGTATCTTTCATCACAAATGCATTTCATACCTTGTGGAACGATGATACACAAATCAAAAAATAACATACTTTAAATGTTTGTTAATTTGCTTTCACATATACTAAATTTCTAACAATTTTCGCCCCAAGTGTTTATTGAATGAATTTCTTGAACATGGAAATGCACGACTTTTGACTAAAATTGATAGAATTTGACAGTTTGCACAAGCAAAATGTTGAACAGACATAATAAATGAAATGTGGAACGTATTAATTTTTCTATTTTTTTTAAGTGAAAAAAATTAAAAATATTTTCTTTCACGGGCATTTTCGAGGAATTGGCAAATCCTTACGATTCGACAGAACTAGTTCCAAGTTGATTCCCAACATTCTTGTAATACGAACACTTTTTAAAGACTGAGAGAAGATAAGAATTAGACATTGCCTTGCTTTTATGAAATAAAACAATAGTTTTAAAATCTGTCCCAAAGTTGTCAAGTCGAATGATCGTATTTGCAGCATTGACACATGCTTTGATACGGTTTTAAAAGTCAACGTCTTGACTGCTTTATGTAGCGTGTCGAAAAAAATCTGATTTAATGGCAACCAGGTAATATTTCGAATGAAATACACTATTTGTCCCAAAATATAGTTCATCGATCATAAGAAACCTCTACAAATTATAATTTTTACATATTTCTTCATTGCCCCGAAAAACGTGATTGAACAATTCGAAGGAATTTACCTTTAACCTTACCTAAGTCAACGTGATCGCCGCCATTTAAAGCGAAAATCTCTGATGCTCGCTTTTGGAAATGGTCAATACGGGTTGTCATAGTTAAGGCTTGTTATCGCCCAACTATTAAGAAATCACGTTGGAACATATACCAATGTCAACGCATTTTGGAACAAAATTGACGGACCTCGTGTAATTTACCATATTTTATACCGTAACACGGAGTTTTGACTGTTTTTATTTTTTTTTTGTGAGACTTCAATAAGTTAACATGTCGACCATTTACATCCCATCTTTACAATTTGTCTGATAAATTCATTTATTAGATACTTCCACAATGTCAACAATTATCTTAAATTCATATCAAGGTTTTTCAATCTGCGAAATTGTTTCGACCTCACTCACTATATGTATATACCTACTAACGAATTCTTTCCCACTCTTAACTCATTATAACTAATTGAAACGGCCAATTGAAAGCAACAACTTAAAATCCATCTGGTATCCAAACAAAGCGCACCCCCAGGGGGTCAACCTCGTAAAGTAATCAAATAAGTAAAATTTATTTCTCAAAAAAAAAAAAAAAAATCAACAAAACTTAAATCAAGAAACGCATTTAATTAGTTTAACAAAACAAATTGCACTTCTGCGTGCTGTGAGAGCAATGCAAACGTGTAGCAATCAGTATATCTCTAAAATAGGGTGACCGTCTTTAACTTTAGAAAATGAAAAAAAAAAACACATCAAAGTTGAAATAAAATTTTTTAGACAAAATGTCAATTATTTAAAAGAAAAAAACTACATTCTTATCAGTTTTTCTAAGTCTCAGAATCTGGTCCACATCAAATGCTTTGGCAATTAAATACTAAAATTCGATCTGTCAGCTGTCATAGCTGTCATTATAGATAGTAAAAATGGAGATAAAATGAGAAGAATAAAATAAATACACAACATCTTAAAATTGTGATCTTTTTTTATTTTAACATGATCAGTTTTCGATCCTGATTTGATATTTAAAAAGTATCTTTTTTTCAATCAACACAAGGTAACTCTACTGAAAATCCAATTTAAACAAAACCTAAATTTTTGCTTCTTGTCAGTTTGTGTTCTTATTTATTTATTTTTTGTAAACCAAATGCAATCTGTCATAGTAAATTAAAGACTATCTCAGACAAATTAGGACGCTCAAGAAGAAGAGGAAAAAAGAACTGCATGTCAGTATAACTGTGTACGTCTTAAGTGATGGAATGATTCATATTTTTACATCAAAATAAAGAATGAAAAATTAGGGCAAATTAATGACTAACCATGCTTTTAAGATGTGAATATGAAAAATGCTGACTAGGTCAACACTCAACTCATCATGCTCTGAATTGCATAAGAGGAATTTAATTTATTTTAGTTCTTGTCAGGAGTTTTTTTGTTTTTATTTTTAAACTTGATTCTCAAATCAATCATGATGATGCTCGTGGTGGTAAAAGATGGTTGCATAAAGAAAGATACCAAAACGACTAAACGGATTATATTTAATTTTAGGCTGTAACTTAAGTAAACCTCTGAAGAGCAAGTTGGCACTGAATAAAAATTGACAGTTAAACGGAATTTGGAACTCTTTAAAAAAAAAGAATTTTCTTGCATTCCTTGGTGAGAACTTGGATCCGAAAAGGCTGTACATTTTTATCAAATGTAATATTGTAATTTATTTGATTTTTATCGAAAAAAATACCCTCTACACAACATTTCAAACGTGTCCATCATTATGGCTTGATTCGACGAATGTCATCCCAATGCAAAATTTTTCGACCACTTTTTTGCCGTGGAAATGAGCACTACTCATACTTCAGGCAATACTCATGCCATCAGTTTACCCTTTAGCCCAACTTACTTAGACGAACGTTTAAGTTCAGAAATTGGTCGTTTACCGGCAATATACGAATCTCAGGACATTGGGAATCAAATTATGGGTTCATTTCATTTCGAGCAATTGTCGCAAGTTTCCTTCAGTAATTTGAGTGTTCATTTGCTGAAATCACACCTCTTTCATATTCCACGTTTTTGTCATTTAATCGTGAGACAAAATACTCAACAAAAATGACTTAATATTGAATACCGTTGGGCAAAACATTTTGAAAGAAAAAAAAACTAGCCTAATTATTAATAACTTACAACTAATTTACTGGCCCTTTACGGGCGCTCTAAACTAAACTATATCTCTTAATACTAATGTCTTTCGACCTAAATCAAAACAGGGAGTCTAACCGACACTTTCTGAGGTCAGTGCGTCGTACCCCACCGGCAGATCAATAGTGTGAAGCAGATAAGTGGGAGGGTTGCCATCCCTTCAAGATCAAAATAGCGTAGAAATGAAGAAGATCATACGATGATTTTGGGATTTTAATCTAGTGTGGATTGTATTTGTTCCAAGTGCGAAAATTTCATACCCGATAATGATATAACCTTACTTACTTAAGGTAGCTCTATAGTGGGGCTTCGGGCAGGGACCCAAACAACATGCCTTTCCAGCCAAATCGGTCCCTAGCTAGATGTCACCAGCCTTCCTATCCTGCTTTGTCCCTTGGGATTGGATTCGGAAGACTTTCCGGCCGAGCTCTACATATGACCCAGCTACCTAAGTCGTTCGATCTTGACTCGTTTGACCAGGTCAGTGTCGCTATACATCCCGTACAGTTTGGGAGTATATCTTCTACTCCACTCTCTATCTCTATCTATGTAGATGGGATCAAAAATCAGCCGAAGGATTTTCCTCTCGAAACATCTCATCCACCTTTGACAAGTTACACAAGGGGCACTTTAGTTGCTCGCGAGAACGCCTAATACTCAATTGTCCTTTTAGTCTCTAAAAAAGTAGCGATTGGCAAGAGTTATTCTCCGTTTGACTTCGGCGCTGATATATTTATTTTACAAAATTATTGCCATCGCTAAACATCAGTTTCCCTACAAAGCAGCGGATCCACTATTAGTTGATTCTGCAACCATTCACCCTAACGATGGTATTTCAGTTCAATTCTTGCTAGATTTGAATCTTTAAAGCCTTCAACCCAAGATCTTTGGAAGTCTTCAACATTATCCTTAACGGGTGCAAAATTCGTTTGCTGTTTATGAGGCTTAGTGGAAATAATACAGTCAACAGCAGTCTCAAATGGACCTCTATAAGCTTGGCAGACAGATCCAGAATTTTGGAATAAAAAAAAAATTTGCCAACGTTGTTTTTGAAGAGCCATCACGATAGATAATGGAAAGACTAAACTGAATAAGAATGACATTGATAGTTTGCAGTATAACTACATACATGTGTCTGGAGTTAGGACTGGGTGAAAAAAAAACACCCTTTACCTAGTTTAAGAAAAAATCAAGTCGAGAACAATTTTTAAAATTTTTTCATAATAAATTTGTACTTAACCCATAAAAGTCCTAAAATAAAAGTGGACTCAAAATTCCCCTTTTAGGGTACTTTCTTTATTTTCTCTGTTTATTGTCATTACTTTTTAAAATGTTTTCATATTTTCTATTAAGGAAAGAAAAATCATACTCGCATTGGGCATGCATGCGACAATGGCGACAATAAATTTTCAAATCTGTCTGCTGACACATTTTATTAAAATACTGCAAATTACTTTAATAAAAACGTCTAACGACAGCCTTAATTGAAGACCTATCAATAAATCACAGAAAAAATTCACATTTTTTGACCTGAATTTATTGGCAATTTAAATTGTAAATAGAATTTAAAATGAAAATGAAAAAAAAATCACCAGCGTACGTGTTTTTCCATCCCACAATTTGTTGTATTTTATTTTAATGTACAAGTATCTATAGAAAAAAAATGTACATGTAAGTTTGATCAACTCTGTGAAGCTTGAAACTCTAAAGCAGCATAGCGACTTTTCTAATATGTGTGTACCTACAAATAAATGAAGTAGTCGATACTTGATATTATTAAAATGGTTTCGACCATAAAACCCATAAACCACTTAGCTTTCTTCTAAATTACAAAATCTTATATGCATTCAGATTGTAGATAAGTAGATAGGTACTTTTAGAGTGCGCAATTGATAACTTTAGTTTTTTCTTATTTGTAAACGGTGATTTTTTAAGAGCTTGGTTTTTGAAAATTCAAAAAAACACAGAAACTTGTAAAAAGTGAATGAAATTTTTATTTGAATCGATAAATCAATTTCTGCCATTTACTTTTTAAAAATAATTTCACTTAAATATTGCCCGCGGCTACGCTCCAGGTGGTCCATTCTGAAGGTCCAATTTTGGCAAACTTTTTCACACATTTCGGCCGGAATCTCACCAATGACGCGTTCAATGTTGGCTTCCAAGGCAGCAATCGTGTTTGGCTTGTCCCCATAGACAATAGAATTAACATAGCCCCACAAAAAATAGTCTAACGGGGTCAAATCACATAATCTTGGTGGCCAATTGACTGCGCCAAAACGTGAGATCACCTGCTCACCAAATTCGCCTCTCAATTGATGCATGGTTTCGCGTGCAGTGTGGCATGTGGCACCGTCCTGTTGGAACCACATGTCGACCGAGTTCAATTCTTGCATTTTCGGCAAAAAAAAATCTGTTATCATCGAACGGTACCTTTCTCCATTGACCGTAACCCTGCGGCCTTCATCGTCCTTGAAGAAGTACGGCCCAATGATGCCGCCTGCCCATAAACCGCACCAAACAGTGCATTTTTCGGGATGCATTGGTAGCTGCTGAATTGCCTCTGGCTGCTCTTCACTCCAAATATGGCAATTCTGCTTATTCACGTATTCATTTAGCCAAAAATGAGCCTCGTCGCTGAAGACAATTTTGCGATAATTTCATAATTTCGACATTTTTCACAGAGCACGAATTTTGATAATAAATTTCAATAATTTGCAAACGTTGTTCAGGCGTAAGTCTATTCATGATGAAATGGCAAACAATACTGAATCGAAATGTCAAATGTTCGTGGAATTTGTCATTGTGATCTATCAAAAATATAAACGTCAAAAACCATGTAGCAAAAAAATCACCTTTTATAATTTCATACATAAATGTATCTACCAGATACTTTGTGTGTGATTATGAAATCAAATGCGGCGTTCTATAAGCTGATGTGGTAATAAGATACAAGTTTTTTTTTCAAACCGATAAGCTACCCCCAAAAGCCGGCAACCTAGGTATAGTGATTATCTATATGTATTTGTAGTTTGTAGATATTAAATTGCAAACCTTATACATATACTGCTAAGCTCCCAGTTCCCATCGACTGCTTCATAATATACATACGGCTAGCATGCGTCGCGCTACCACCTCAGGTCGCCCCTAACTGTCTGTGGTTCAGGGAATTTTCTTCCCGGTGAAAACTTTACGAAATGAATCTCCCAAAGGAAGCAGGGAGAAGCAAAAACTTTTAAGACGGAAAAATAATTTTCTATACCGCACTGTGGTTGTATAATTATTTCTTAATAATTACCCGCGCATATCGATACGATAGCTGATGTATACATAGGGTGTTCCCTATTTACAAGTTTTTTTTTTAAATAAAATTTAGATTTGAAATTCGATTTCAGTTTTGTAGAAAAAACTAGAATGAAACCAAAATTTCCGAAGTTGATTTGAAAGCAAAAAATATGCCTATCATTTATTTTCAGTTTTTTTCTACTTAATTTTCTAATTTTCTATATAAAAAAATGTTAGTGCGATAATTTTAAATATTTAAAAATATAAATTTAAAATCAGAATTTGATTTTGGCAAAAATCAAAAAAAAAATATTTTTCGAACATTTTGCTATATAATATTATTTAGAATTTTAAGGAACTCCAATATAAAAATTTTGATTGAAATCAGTTGAGCCGTTTATGAGAAAGTCGAAAACCAAAAAAAAATTGTCATTAGCAGGTACCGTTAATAAATTTGTAATTTTTTGAACCAAAATGTAGATTGTGCTTATGGTAATGCATATTTTTTGTATAAAAAATTATTAGAGCCGTTTTCGATAGAAATAAGATTTACCGTCTTTAGAACGAATAATTTAATGACAAGTACCGTTATTTTTGGGGCTAAAAACAAAAGATTTGAAAATCTAATTGAGACAATAACCTAAGACGCCTAAAAATGCTTATACGGTTTAGACTGTATTGCGGAGACCGCATTTTTTCTGATCTCTATCATCGTAATGTCAAGTTTGATCAAAATCTTGAGTTCGATTATTTTTCCAAATGCAAAACTGGCAAGTAAATAGTGATTTCGTTCGGAACACTGCAGAACAGAACTTCAAACATTCAGAATTGGATGCATACTTTGTCTTACGACCCCAAACTTCTAATCTCTAATTTCATATTTGGACACAACGTTTTTGGACTCTAAATTAATTGAATCGAATCCAAAATTGTGTAGTCCAAGTATTTAAGCGTGAAATTGGAATTCAATGCTGACGTTGCACAAAAAAACAATTACATTTATTGACGTTAACAGATGAATATAGTTATTCGTTAGGTTAACGAATTCATTAGTTGTTTGAACGAATTAAATTCACAAGCGTAAGCAAGACATTATTAATGTATTATCTAGTCAACTAATTTTGCAGTTTCGCAACTACATCATTTTAGCTTCGATAAGACGTTACCGAAACATTATAGAAGCTAAAATGTTAAATATGAAGATTTTATCAAAATAATAATTTATATAAAACATATGTTTTTAATTAATTATTTTATTTTTAAACAAAAATGTACGTTTCTATGAAAAAAATCAGAGGTCCATTCTAAAAAGAACTTTTTATTTTGCAATATTTCAAAAACAAAAAATAAAATACCAAAAGCTGTAATTTTGCGAAGTTTTTCAGCAAAAGAGAAATTCTTAGAAAATGAATAGTTTTTCAGGTTCACGTTTCACAATTCACTTTCCAAGAAGTATTTCCACTTTGCAAATTTAATTTGTTTTATTTGCGAATTTGCAAAATTAAATTGAAAAGTTGCAAGCCCCAAAGTAAAAAGTGATTGATGAAATATGACCTACGACACCCTGTCAATCATTCCACTGTGATTTGCTATTGTTCCTGAGTTACTCTCATGTGAAATGGTGAAATGAACACCAACACGGGGATTCACGTATAGCACGTACATACACAAAAAGACAAAAAACTCATTCGCATCGCTGCAACTTATGCCTGTCAGAATGTCTCAGGGCTGGTTGGTTGGATTTTGCTTTAGTATTTTTCTATTTTCCTTTTCTAGGTTTTATGACAAACAAAAAACTGAAAAGAAAAACTCTAAAGTGACAAAAGAAAATCTCATTAGAAAAGCATTTTCGTATTATATATGTACGTAGGTACCTATACATTGCACATTCTACATAATATAGAAAAATATGACGGACGACGTAATTAGATTAGAAGGTACACCATAGTTCATTACAGAACAAAAGACTATTATAGAACAGAAGACAAAATAACGTCAAGCTTTAGCAAAGAGTCCATAATAGAGTCTATAATTAAGTCTTGTTATGTAGTAAGGTATAGTTATACCTGTAGAAATGTTATATGTACCTAGTTAGTTGGAAGAAGATCCAAATGCCACTATTGTTCCATTTTGTAATGTAGAGAGTGTCAATCATGGCGATATGCAGTCTAGTTTATATGGGTGACCTCAAGGTTGGCAATTGAACCACATTATGAAAGAAACAGACAGGAAGATTATAAACTGACGTTTTTTTTAAAGAATGCTGATATGTCTAAATTGTTTGCGGAAAAATTGGTTGCATTTCAAAAATATTTCAATTTTTTAATTGAACTTAACATTAAGGTTATGGAGAAGACCGCTAGACCTAGTGAGTAGACCAATTTGCTATAAATTGACTAAACAGTATTTCTATATCGAGAGAAAAAGGGTAATTGCCATCTTTCCATTTGGATTTCAAATTTTCTTGCGAATAACTCTACCGGTTTTCATTCAACATTTCAACTATATAATTCAGAATTGTTATTATAAAACACAGCAGAAGGGTCACAAATCCACATGTCGCAAGTTCTTAATTCTCAAATGACTTTTTTGACCCACTTGCATTGGTTATAATCCACAAATCAATTCTGAACATCTCACCCCCTTTGTTGGGCTGCAAATTTCATGAAATTCCTATGGAATTCTGCCTCTACTCGTATTGTGGTTTTATGACACACTTTTGCCTGCTGTCAAACTAGCTAATGAAAACTTTCCGAACGCCGAATGACTTACGCCCGTTTGCTGATACGCATCATAAATATTTATGTTCAACTTAAAACGCTAATGGGATAAACTTTCCTCTGCTCTCACATAAGTGCTTATGTACAACTTAAAGCTTAAAGTTGATTATCAGCAAACGGGGATTAGTACTTTATTTGACATTCGAAATACATTCAATTAGTTACTGGGGACTGGCGGGCGGTTTCCGCTAAAGCAACAATTTTAAATTTCATTGCGAAAGTATCCACTTAAGAAGTACAAACAAATATTGAAATTTGGGATTTAATCCCGAACGTAGCCATTTGGGATTTTTGGCACTTGATGGACCTTTTTTGTTGGTACATTATAAGCTCTTCAAAAAACTGCTTTTCAAGCGTAAACAACGACATGTAGCGAAAAGAGGGTTCGAGTCTTTTTTTTTTTTTGAAAAAATTGCCTCATTTTTGATTTTTTCACGTATGTATATGTTCTAAATTATTTACCCAATTTTAGTCTACTGTTGTATACTAGTTGTTCTTCGTATACCAAGTAATTAAGTGTTCCGAAATTTCAGAAAAAAAAATTGTAACAATATTTTTTAGTGTTTTTTTTTATATTTTTTAATTAACAATTAATTGTATTTGGAAACGAATACTGGTTGGCTATTGGCACAAAAATGCAATTATTTTCTTATACAAATTTGTCAAATCAAGGAGGGTTTTGACAATTAAATCCTTCCATTGGGCAAACCAAATACTTTTTTTTTATTCTGAATCAAATTCGTAAATCGTTATTTTTCGGTGAATCTACATAACACTAGTACAATTGGTAGCGTTCAGTTTAACAAATGCCGCTTTAAATCAATTCACATTGCGTTCCATTAGCCAAGATAAACTCCACGAAAAATTCCGCTTCAAATTCTGGAAAAATAGAATGTAAACAAATGGAAACCACCTCATTCCTCTTCTTTTTTTAGGATAGGAAGTTCTTGTTAAACTAAATTTAAATAATAGTCTTTATAATGTTAAATCACCTGGGAGACCGAGCTTTGTTCTTTTATAATAAAATACAATTTAAAATATATTTTATACGAATTGTGGAACAATTAGCTAAGAAATATAGTTAATTGAAAAATTATATGCAATTCTTTAAAAATCCGTAAAAACGAATATCAAATTAATAACACATTTACCCTTTCGTTAAGTATGATAGGCTTTGTCAATCCTCAAAAACTTTTATATGTGGCAAAACCGAAGAAATCTACATTTCTTGACAACCCCAAAAAATTTTTAAAAAGTGGGCGGGGGTAAAGTGTGCGTATCTTACAAAATTAAAGTTTTTACCATTTTATTGTTGTTTTTTTTTTAAATAAACTCTGAAAATTTCTTTAAAATCGTTTGAGTCATTTTCGAGAAATCTAAGAAATTAGATAAATCGGTGTGGCAGCTAGCGGATGTTACTTAAAATATTTTTTGAAATTTTGTTCTTGCCATTACAAACTCTTAAGTGTTCGTTCAAATCGTTAGAGCAGTTTCCAAGAAACCAAGAAATGATCAAAGTAGGCGTGGTGGTGTACGGATTTTATTAAAATATTTTTTTTTTTCAATTTTTCTCTTGCACAGAAAAACAAACTTTGAAAATGGCAACCAAATCATTTTAGTAGTCTCCAAGAAATAGAGAGCTATTTCCGAAAAACCATGAAATTGAATAGTGGGCGTTGCAGTGGGTGGATTTAAATAAATCTATATTTTTTTATTTTTTTTTCTCGCTTGTAGGAGCAAAGTGTGAAAATAAGCTCGTTTAAAGTAATAATTGTCTTAAATTGTTTTCTACTGAAATTTGTTATAACTTTGTTTTTTTTTTTTTTTTTACAGAGATGGCAACGAAGGTGGTTTGTGCTGTACGACGATGGCGAACTTACATATTCCGTGGACGAACACGTAAGTACCTATCTTTCTACTTCTTGAAAAAAAAATATTAAGATTTCTATATCAATAAAAAAAAATGTATTTCATTTTTCAAACATTCCGTCTAATTTTTCAAAAATATGAATTTCAAAGAATTTTTTTTTTTTATTTTGTGATTTTTATATTCATGCATTCTGCACAACAATTTGTCTGTTCATTTATTTGACATTATTTAAAACTGTTTGATTTTTGTGCTGATAATTTTTGGTGAATTTATTTTCATACACACTCTACCAATCTAAACGTCGAAAATGTTATTTTAACTCGAAAGTCTTTTATCGTAAATACACACCCTTTTCAAAATTTTATTTATACACCCGACATCGAGCGCCATTTTCGCACAAAATTTTACTTGCAAAATGCAGTGACAGTGATACGCAGAAGAGAAGCGCATTCAGGGGAGTCTTAAAGCAGACATACATTTATAGATTCGAATACCAACATTCAAAACAGTTTGGTTTTTATCCGTCCACTTTATGAAAAATTGTATATAAATATTATGGTTTAAGTGGTTTGGAAGAATTGCGTCGAAATTACTGTTATATTATTTAAGTCCAGGAAACCCCACAATAACTCAAATTTTACACTGTGGGAGCCCTAGAGAATTCCACAGATGTTCAAATCGATTCCGACCATCTTCATATCAATTTCAAAACCGCCCTATGACCTGTCAAACTTGTCTGCTTGAACGTGATGACAACGGAGAATGGGCGCTGATGCATCAATGTATGGAACACACCGAAACCTTTAATATCAAAAAACGATTTAGACATGGCGATACACTGTCATGTGACTTCTTCAAAATCGTGTTTTAAAAGGAATTTTTGTCGCACAATTTCTTAAGTCGGAAGAATTACTTGCTTACGCGGACGATATTGATATATTTTGACAGATCCCAGAAGATGTCACCCGCGAGCTTGCAAAAATAAAGATAAAAGAAGAAAATGATGCATGGGGGTGGCCGTGGCGCGATAGTTGTGTGTTCGCCTGTCAACCTCATGGTCACAGGTTCGATTCCTGCCGTAGTCTATGTCTTCTTATTTTCCATTAAAACCAATTCTAAAAATAATTGTCAAACAATGAGTTGCTGGTTTACTCATTACATGCTGTTTAGGCATAACACTAACAACATGTGATTGAGTAAAACTAGTATACCGATAAAATATGACAAAAAGAATAAAAAAATTAATGCGAATTATAAGGGACATCGATAAATAAGACACGGAAATTTCTCCGCATTAGTTCAGCCGCCATCCCTGGAGATAAAATCTGACACAACAACCACCTACAGTCTCCGAATATCACGCCACACATCTTTCCTATCATTCTTTCTCTTCCTTAACCTCACCCTCACGCCCGCGCTGTGTTGAAACATTTAAAGGGTATTCATAATCCCTTGAGCGCGTGTAGATTATAAAAAAAAAAAAAAAAAAATGTGGTAAACGAGGGTAAAACAAAACACATTTGTGCTGTCAACAAGGACGGACACTTAACCCCAAATAAAAGAACGGAGTAGCAGTAGACATCTATATAATATGCAGCTGACAGTAAAATTAGCCAAGGGTCACTCCTGCAAATTGCTGTTTCCTTAAGCTAAAGACGCAATAGAGTATAGTAAGTGCTTATCACGAACAATGAAAACCTTACTCATCACAGTCCAACTTTATTCTTCTGAAACGTGGAGAGTATCGAAAGCAGATGAAAAAATCCTTTGCGTTGACGAATTCTTAAAGAGAATACTCCACCGATATAGTGACATCTAGTATAGTTAGTGGTATTGACATCTCACTGGTCAAGCAAATTGAAACTCATAGACTTAAAAGACTAAGGCATTTAGATCGAATAGACACCGATGCACCTCAGAGAGATAACTCAGTAAAGGAACACATCGCAAAGTTGTCGTGGCACAGCACTAACTGGAAGAGGCTTGTTGATTAAAGCCCAGGTTTAATGCGAACTGTCCCATAGTGAATTATTGGTCTTTAAATATAAAATTTTTTAAAACATCCTTGTTCTAAAATTAAAACTTCTTTTCAAAATGTTTACTTGGAAATAATAAAAAAAAGAAAAAAAAATCAATGACGACTATAATGTAGACCCGGTGCTTGGAGCAAAATATTCCTTATCATCGTATTTTTGCGCAAAATATTTCCCAACAAAAAAAAAAAAACGTCCCGTCACTGCAGTATCCAATTATTAAGTACTCCACACCTGCTGCTGCGTTATTTCACTTTTGCGCTTTTAATTATGACAATTTACCGCACCGATAAATATTTTCGCTGGTGGTCGCAGCAAGGTACATATTTATTAAAGGAAAATTCACCTCCAAGCATATTCATTCAAAAACTTGGCCCCATCATTCAAAGGCCCTTTTCCTCTTGTCCACCTCCCATTCCCAATTTCCACTTTAAAAAAAATCCTGAAAATGCAACCAAAAAAAGTTGATTTTAATTCGCGTGCAATCTTTTGACTTACCTACCAGTTTTACTGCAAGGAGATCAAGATTTTTCTGACCACTTTCGATTCTTTGGAACTTATTACAAGTGAATTCGAGCAGCTGGCTATGGTTTGGCACTGCCGAGCTTGCACCAGGTCTTTATACATGCGATAAGTATCTGTGGCTTTAATTTCATTTTGAGCTTCAAACTAGCTGGTTCATTTAATTTTCTTACCACTCCAAAAAAAAGTGAGATAAAAAAAAATTCTGAGGCTCATACTTATAGAGTGTGGGTCACGTAATATTGACACTTTATGAATTATAACATCGTCGCGTCGCCTCGTAATAATTTCGCACATGTCAAGAAAAAAAAATTACAGGAGTGGCTCAGATACATTTTTATGTTTTATGTTTTCCCACCAAAAAAAAAAAGTTATGAAAAGAACAAGCTGAACATGCGATATTTTACACGAGACCAAAACCTTACCTTATTTCAAAAAAAAAGTATCGAAATATCTATGCATTGCTATATATAGATTTTCGACGATGGGATATTTAGAACAAGGATGTTTCTAGTCACTAATTGGCACCCTACTGGCTACGCTGTCATGGAGCTGTCCATGTTCCTTATTGCGTACAAGCAAGTTATAGTGCAGCAAACGGAGTAAATAAATTGCAGGTCTTAGCTCGCCTGACCAAATGGGATTTTCATAATTTTTCACTCAGCAACGATTATAATCTTTTGGATATTTGATATAAGATCTTAGGGTTTAGATATCCAAAAGATGCACTTTACTCTTAAAGGTATATTATTTAAAGAAAATAAAAAGAAAAAACAAAAACATGAACAACAAACTCCCTAAGGGCAGATTAGCTATGTTATAAGTCTGAGAATTGTGTGAACGTATAGGGTTGCTAGTGCTTTGGTATAAGATCAATGGGACTAGACCCCAAAGTATCTAAAATGAAGTAGTTACGAAAATGAAGCAATATTATTTACCAATTTATAAGATGTTACCATACACATGTTTTTGGGGTCTTTTAAATTTATGAAATCTGTCGAAATTTGTTTTAGGGGACTTGTGTTTTGTTGCTTCACACTATGGATCAAGCCTAACGTAGGCGCCTGCAAGTTAATGCTTGTATTCCACGGGGGCCCATCGACACTGCCGTGGTCAAGAAAAGTGTTGACCAGAGCCCTAGGACCAAAAAGACACGCCCCAGTACAACTCTAATGGAAAGTTCAAGCCTATCCAATCGACTGCGCTTGATTTGGAGTGATTGTTGGTGAATGATTGAGACATCCCAGGTCCCAGCAAACAAACCAGGCAACCCATACCGCATATCAATATCTCACCACAGGTCAGCCCCAATGCCAATTAGTTGAAACCCAGGACAAAATGCGTTTTCACCATGGCAAGTACTAACGCAAAGTGAGGACCCCGCTGCCAGTAAGTGGGTCAGGTCCCTCCCACCCAAACAGCCACCAGCCAGATGTTCACGGCAGAAAACTTGGGGCCCTGAAAGAACATAACCGCAATTAACGCTGGATCCATGCAAATCATTCAAAACTCCTTGTGAACAAGAAAAGTCATGCCTATAGAGTCGGCAATGGGTGAACCCCTGTTAACATATAGCAATGTCTACAACGATACAAACAGAGTGCCATTATTCCCGCCGAGTCCGGAAGATACGGAAAGGAAAGATGTTTAGATTCTCTGCCGTTATCCTCGAAAAAAGGATCCGCCTGAAGTCCCAAGCGTCATCAACCCGAAATACACCCACTGCAGAGAGATCCCTGAAGTGATCAAGTTTATCGCGGACACTCAACCAATACTTGTATCCAATGCTCTCTCGGAGCTCCACACGAGTATTCTGGAGAGCTCGCCAAGGCCCTTTGATGCAAAAATGCATTCAAAAAACCATGACCAGTGAACAGACAGAAGCCAAGACATTCACGCACACACGCCCTACATAACTACTTGTCGAAGGAAAGTAGCTCTTCACTTTTCGCTATCCACACATCAAATCTGCCATCTGGAGGAAACACATGCCCTCAGCAAGCTTTGAGCATTCAAGAGAGAAAATGGTAATTTATTATCTCAAAACTTAAAGATGACTAGTCTGCAGTGTCCAGCTAACCGATAACGTCTGTTTCATTATTTTCTCAATTTAGCGAGTTCTGATTTCGACCAGTTAATCGGGAAACCCCATTTGTTGTAAGACTTATTTGTGGATGTAGGCCCAAGTTTCGGACAGCAATCAATGGAGAGCTGTGGTGATGTTTTATTATATCAAGATTATGTAATGTTCACTGCTCTTCCAAGAGTTTCCAAAAACTGCTGAAGATAGTCATCATGATCCTATAACTTCCTTCGGGACCGCTGTTACTATTTAGAGTTTTTATTTTCAGGCAATAGCTGCAACTTTCCATGTATATTGGTTCACTGTGTTTTCAGAAATCAGAACCATTTAGTTTCGCGTCACCAGCGTACTATGCTTAAAAATGTATATAATGACAACCTCCATTATAAGGAAGCAAGCTAGCATAAGGATTAAAATTGTGAAGACTTAAATTTTCTTTAGGTTTTGCCATTACCATTCTTAAATTTTAAGTGAAAAAATATGGATGTTATTTAACAAAAACTGATATGACAGCTAATCGACAATCCGGTCTAGATTTTGTTCATATCTTCTTCGCCAATTTCTTTTGCCGAAATATATCTAATTTTGTTTTCCTGTTAAATCCTAATTCTTTAAAATATTTTGTTTGTTTTTTTTTTCAGCCCGAAACAGTCCCGCAAGCAAGCATCGATATGACAAAAGTCATCGAAGTCTCCACTGCCGAAGATGTTACCGGCCATACAAATTCAGTTGCCATCACAGCCCCAGATCGTGTCACCTTTATTAAAGGCACCTGCCCGGAAGAATCCAAATGGTGGTTGAATATATTGGCGGCTTTCCCCAAGTCAAAAGGACGACACAAACGGAATGCAACATTTCCTGGCGGTCAAGCCACAACGATATTACAACAATCGACTGGTCCAATCACAGGTTGTGTTGTTGGATCACGTAATCGCCATAATTCATATCACAAAGACACACTTACCGTAATGGGAAATTCAGGTGGTGGCGTTGTCGATTCTTGGGATTCAGCAATAAGTAATGTCAATGTCAATGAAATGGATGATAGGGATGTAGATGAAGATGAAATCAATGATCCAGATGACGATGGCATGGATCGTAATCACCAGACATCAAATGATGGACAGGATGAGAATAATAAAAATGCTGGCAACGAGATTACAAATCGTGGTAAGTCAAAATTTATTTTTTTCTTAATAATATGACTTCAATTGAATTGAATTTGTAAAATGTTATCCTTGTTCGAAACGTATATACAAAAATATCAACTTTGTCGAAAGAATTTTCCCTTGCAAAGCTTTTAGAATATGTTTTCAAGTGTAAATAGTTGCAACCCTGTTTACCATTTTTCAATTCTGGTGTAAATCGGGAAAATAGGCCTGTTCACTCCAAATCGCCCCTTATCGAAATGCGGCTCTCCGAGAAGTCTTCGCTTGTTCCCCAAAAAAAAGCAATCGATGTACTTGATGTTGCCGATTATCACCTCTACTAGTAATAACTTAAATCATTCCCGATCCGTCGTGATAGGTCTCTGTCTGACGCACTGCATTCCCCCATCCCGGGAACGCTGCCTCCAGTCATCCAAAACAAGAGATCTAGCATCCGGCACAGCCTGGTCTCTAAGCCGGAGTTTCGGTCTTCATTGACGTCTTGAGCTTGAGGGCTGGGATTCGAAGACTCTTGGTTGAAGTATTGTTGTTCATTGAGTCGCTTGTAGCCTAATCAATTTAGTGAGCGTTGACGTTTTTGATTACATCCAGATTTTTGTACAGCTCATAAAGTTAGCGGGGTTTCTTCTCCTACTATCGCACTCAGGACTATATATATTTCGAAGGAGTGTGAGAACTTGGTTCCGTAAAGCAAAATTCACAGTCTTTTGCGAGAGGTCTCCAATCACAGTAAAGGCGTCTATAACTGCACGTTGGGAGCTGCCAAAGATTTAAGTGTTGTCCAATTATTGCAAATTCCTCACGTCTCGTCAAGAAAATATGTCTCCTTTGTAACTCCGAATTTCTAAAAAAAAAAAACAGGACCATCCATTCCAAGTTAGGAAAGTTCACACTACAGTCACACTGTGAATATAGGTAAATGCAAATGTTTTAAAGGCAATCGTTGGAGATTGATGTGCAGGCTCATAGAGCATGATCTCTACTCAAATGAAAATCGTCATCACTGGAAAAAATACGTCCTCTTGAAAGTTCTCACTTGAGTTCCTCCCATGATTGTGCGTTAGGAGTGTTCCGGCACACTCGCCAACGTGTAGAATTTTTTGTTTGGCTCCGTCGATCAAAGCATGGGGATTGACATCGAGCTTGTTACTTGTCGCATTTGAGGTTTTTCTGAACGTAGTGACCCATGTAAATGTAACAACTATTTTCCGGTCCAGGCAGGTTCCAAATGGGCTACATTAATCGAATTCGGACTTGCGATTGTAGGTATTTATTATTAAAACTTCGATTTTTTCTAAATCTCCCCTGATTTGAATGAAGATCTCAAAGGGCATATATTCAAAAGACAGTTCGTAAATATTTATTTATTCGAAAGGATTGAATAAATTATTTTCAATCGATTGGTATGCAAAGTCAACATTTCAAAATACGAACAGACAGGATGGGGCATATGGTCTCTGAAATGTATATTTACATAACAATCTGTAATTACAATAAAAGACTTACCTTCGTTTATTCTTGATCGGCAAAACCAAAAAAAAAAAACAAATGAAAAAAAAATTAAAACAAACCAAACTGAATTCATGAATAATTCAAATAACCTTCTGGGTTACCCCCCCCTCCCCCTCGGTCGATATTGCAGTAAGACTGTAAGTTTTTTTGTTTATATTTGTGAAAATCACTTTTCGCTCAGTTGTCTTATGATTTCTTACAAAACGACAGTTTTTTTTTATTGGAATATCTTCATGTGCGGTAAATCCAAAAAAAAAAATGTTTAATGAATTCAGTTGCACAATAACAACAACAGCAACAACAACAACAAAACGATTACATGCCAAATGAATGAAATCGAGAGTGAATTCAAAGAATCAGACGAACTCACGTTATGTAGCGTGTGACCTTTTTTATGTGTTTCTTTTTTTTTTTTGTATTAATTTGTGCAAGTTTCACACAAATTATAGGTCAATTTATGTACAATATAGCGTGAGTTGAAGACGTTTTAATTTGTGTAAGAATTTGTGTCTTTTACGCTCGTATCTATGACTGCGTGAGAATTTTGTATTAAAATATAAATTTAAACTTGTGTTCTGAATAATTTTGACACGCAAACGCAACTAAGAAGTTGCAGTTCGTTGTTTTTGGAACAAGTCAATATATTTCGTGTTTTAGATTTCGATTTTTGTAGTAATTTTTTTCACTAACTAGCAGAACCGTGCTTTCGTTGCTTTTGTATTTTTATTTACGATAAAGTTATACGGAGATGAATTAGTAATACAGTTAAAACTTCAAATTAGAGAAATATTCTGACAATATCGCTTTAAGAATTTTACACATATTTAATATGCGTAGTAAAATTTCGCTGTAAAAAAATTAATTTACTACATTTACCATTTTAACGTGTTAAACACGACTTTATGATGTTCAACCTCCTTGATCGTATAACAGTACAAAAACGCATTCAAATTCGTGCAGTGATTCTTGAGATAGCGGAAACTTATATATAAAAACAGACCCCTCTTTACGGTAGAGTAGATTTAAATGTATTGATTCGCTTAGAAATAAATATAATTATGTTCAACAATATAAAAGCAGGAGGTATGTTCTTGTTCATTCAACTTGGCATCACTTGGCATAGCAACTACGGTTTAAAAAAATATATCTTCAACTAAATAATATACATACATACATAGCTTTTAATTAAACTATATAATTTGCCATCAAACTCTGGAGAGTTCATTTTTCATTAAAAAAAAAAAAACGTTTAACAGAAGCTTAAAAATAAGAATGTACATTAGGGTGGTCATTTTTATTTTTCTCGACCTACAGCGGCTATTCTAAAATTTTAATTTCCCAATCAACTCATTTAAAAAATATAAAGAATTTTTAATAGGTATTTTTTTTAAGACAAAATTTTTTCTCCAGAAAAATATAAGACGACAAAATTTGGAAACAAAATTCCCACTAAGCTTTTTTTTTTGTGGAACTATAAACATTTTATCACAATTCCTGGAGATTTGGGCGGGTTGTTACCATTTTTACTTGCGGTAGATTGGGCAATTTTAACATACTGGAGATTTAAATGAAGCTTGACATTGCAATGATAGAGAACACGATAAAAGTGGGCCCAGCTATTCCATCTGTCTTGTCTGTCTGTAAGTAGATATACAGACTAAACCGCTGAAGCTATTTTCTTTGAACTTGAGGGGCTTAGGTGATTCAATCAATTCTTTTTTCAGCCCGAAAAATAACGATAACTGTCATACAATTGTTTGCACCAATAATGGTAAATCTTAATTTTCTGGAAAACGGCTATAATGATTTTCATAAAAAAAAATCAATGCCCTATTATAGGAGTAGTCTATATTTTGGTTTAAAATTTGTTTTTAAATAAAATATTAATTACGGTACCTACCTACACTAGAACGGTTTTTTTTAATTTTCGAATTTCTCATTAACGGTTCAACGGATTTCAATCAAAATGCTTATACGTAATAATGTACCTCTTAACATTTATGAAAAATATTTTTTTTTGACAATTCAATATTTTGAAAACGGGTGTAACATTTTTTTCTTGATATTTGTCGTTAAATTTCTTTTATTAAATACTTAAAATTGACATACACATTTTTGTTTGTTTAAATTTACGAATTTTGCTTATATAAAAATTGAATTAGTAAAAAATTAACTTAAAAATATATTTAACGTTTTCTACTAAGAATCTTGTGCTTACAATGTATTCGAACATTAGAGCAAGTACGTGCGATTCATTTACTTTTTATGGGGAGGTCTAATAGCGTGTAAAATCTCCTTTTTTTTGAAAAGGTAACTATCTCAAAAACTATATAGTTTTTTTAAAATGTCTCATTAAAAAGAAATTATTTCTCAAATAATGGACACCCTAATGTACATGCACCTATTATAAATATCTCAGCAAATATTTGCTCACATTTGTTTCTTCAGTTTGTTTGTTTTATTGAAAAATAAAAAAAACAACAAACACTACACCATTTTTTCTCAGTATACGTCTACATTTTTATTGTCTTGTTTGATCTTTCAATAGGAAAGCTATTGTTTTGATCTCGATTTCAAATTCAATTCCTTATCCATTATGTCGCTTACATTTGTATATACAAACCGCAATCGCACAAATATCTTTAACCTTCAAAACATTTTGCGTAAAACTTCGCCAAATCTGTCAATTTTTTTTTTTTTTTTTTTTTTGAAATAGCTATTAGGACTCTCCAAAGTGGTTCACTTGTGTATCGATATCATTTTAACCTCTGTATTCTTCAATTAACCTTCACAACTAACTGAACTGCTTTTTTTAAATTAATGGATGGATTTTGTTGACCATTGACACATGACAGCTTACATTAATTATTACCCAAGTCATTAACAATGGAAAATGACCGAGGTAGGTGTAAGCTTTTTGGACAAAAGAAGTTGGTTGTTTTTTTTTGTCAAGGACTGTTAGTAGTTGTGGGTTAATTTATAACAATAAAAAAAGCTACTTGAACTTGAAAGATTGTAACTAAATGAAAATTAATTGTTGCTTTGATCCATTGGATTATAGTGGAGCGAATTTAGCACTTATGAAATATAATAACGTCAAAACTATCCCTAATGGATTTAAATAAAACTTGTGGGAAATTGTGATTGAATCAGCTCTTCGTTAGATGATGCTCACATTGGCCTCGTACTCTACGGATGATTTATTTTGACGTCTTTGAGCTCTATCTCTGTCCCTCTTTATAGTTAGAGCGATATTCCGAAGTGGGACGGTTGTTTTTTTTTTAGATTTCTTAAAACCTTATGGGATTTTTTTTTGAAATTTGTTATTCTGACACTTTGTGATTCAAATAGTTTCCAAGTGTTTTTTGTATTTTTTTTTTCACTCATGTTGTCAATTTTTCCAACAGAAATTTGAGAATCTTTTGACATACGTCAAACTGAGTTCGGTGTGTTCACACTACTTACTTCAAAATAAATCCGAAAATAAAGTGAGGCCAATGCAAACACTGTCTTAACATGTCATTTCTCATTTGACAGTTTAAGCGTGTGACATCTTAGATTTGAAATGTATCAGGTCTGTTCGATTACTAGTTCTATAGTAGTTCTGGTTCGAAGATAACTCCTTGTAGTATAAGCACTTGCTTCTACAAAATCAATTTGCAATATGTACATATATGCTTAGTGTGGAATGCTTTTCAATTAGCCAACTTTTTTAAGTTCATTTCGTTTCTTTTTCGCGTAAGTTTTCCATTTAAGCTTACCATCTAATGTCATTACAAGATACTTTCTTTCTTTAGCATACGGTATTTGTACTGACTTAAGATAAATGGGTAGATTGTTGATTTTTTTTCTAAGTAAAATTTACATCAGTTTATTTAGGTTCATTAAGAACAATACGTAATTTGTTGGTCCATTCGGAAATATTGCTTACTGTTCGTTGGAGCTTTTCATTGTCATTTCTATTGAATCTGGCATTGAAAGTATATCCATTTATGTGTTACTGTATTTTCTTCTTGGTTTATTGCGAGTGTATAAAACAAACAATATCGGACCAAGAACACTTGCTTGTGGAACACCAGCAATTGTTTCCTTAAATCCCAAATATTTCCGGCCTCTGCTTCACTCGAAATATCATATTTTCGAGGTATGATTTGAGGATACTTGTTCCGGAAATACCTGTTATAGTTTATACTCCAGGCCATCGTGCCAGACCTTGTCCAAGAAGAAGAACACACTTTTTGATTCGAAAACTTCTCAACTTCATTAGTTATTCTGTAAACCGGATTAGTTCTCAACTGGTGTATGATTAAATCCTTGACAAGGATTACGTTGTGGAATCAAACGATTGGTTTTTCGCATAGGCTCAATTTTAATTACAATATTTAGAATCGATCGAGATCTCTGGCTATAACACTTAATGGTTATCTGTTATAACATTCAATCTTCTCAGAATTTAAATTCTTGCATAATACTCGATAGCTATCGGAATAGCTTACATTAATCATCCTATATTATTGTGAAGCGAAGTTATACTATGTTCCCACCGAAACGAAATCTCGGATTTGGTAGATTTCAGTCCAAATCTTCGTATTTCAGCATATAGTTTTGGGATTTCCAAATGCGAGATTTCGTTGAAAGTACAAAGAAAT
The DNA here is from genome assembly GCA_910595825.1 of Philhelius pedissequus. Taxonomy (NCBI): domain Eukaryota; kingdom Metazoa; phylum Arthropoda; class Insecta; order Diptera; family Syrphidae; genus Philhelius; species Philhelius pedissequus. Next base: position 240,643,165 of record OU343161.1, on the reverse strand, counting down.
CACATTAAATTCCATTTTAAACTTCACCCTACTTAGGTAAAAAGCTTTTTATGTGCAAATTACGATCTTTCACTCTAACCCTGTGCTTCCACAAGCAATTTTTATTTTTGGTTTTATATTAGCAATTATTGCAGACATATTTATTTCTTCGTTCAGTGGGAAAATTATTTCATGAAATATTATTGACTATCAGAGTGACAAGCAAATAACACATTTACATTTTCGGCCTGAAATTTCAGCTCAGCCTATCGATATAGACATGGAAATGTAAAAAGCACACAAATGTCAGTCTAACATTAAACGTCAAATTATTTCTTCATTTATTTCTACAGAGATGGTAAGAAAAAAATGCTAAAATCGATTTCCTAAAATAATTTATTTCATGAAATGTGTGGTCTGCATTGGAAATTTCCATTGCATGTTCGATTTTCTGGAAGAAATTATTGATTGTGGATAAAAAGAGAGAGTATGAATTTTTAATCGACAACGTGGCTTAAGTTGATGGATTAGATAAGCAAAAATGGTTGTTGTTTGTGCTTTTGGGAGACGAAATCGTGGATTTGGCGGTGTGAATACCCATTTCAAATCTCGAAAGCTCCTGCTGAAATCTCAGATTTCGCTTTGAAGGGAACATAGAATTACCTTAAAATTCGTTGTTTACGTTTCTTTAAGAATTGGTAACAATTTGTGATAGTCCGTTTGACCAACGATGTTGATAGGGAGTGGGAGACTAATTTTTGGGGTGATTTTAAAAGTTGAGTTTTACTCGCTGCTCATTAGTCTAGAAGACCTCAGGTTAGGAACCAGCTTTTCGTTTTTTGTTAGGCCTTCTTTGTGGTCCTTCCGTTTTGCGTGATAGCTCTTCTACACCAATTTCATATTGAGGGTTTTTGGCTGAGGTGAGACAGCTCTTTTGATTTGAAGAAACTGGCTTTTTTGTTTCTTTGCGAAGAAGAGGAGCTTTTCTAAGCTTTTGATAGAGCTTCTGCATTTCATCATGTCTTTTGCGGAGTATTCTATTGTCTTCCTTAAGACTTACCATCGTTGAGTCATTTATTATGCTTGTTAGAGGTGCCGGAGACATATTTTTTATGGCAACATTAGATCTAGATTGGCGTGATCGAGAAACCTTTAAGATTTTTAAGAAAAGTAAGAAAAAAAAGAAAAAATCCGTAAAGCCATCTCCGAAGAGGGCAAATTTTACATTGAACCTAGACTGCCAGGCCTGTTTTACTCATCACATATTATTGTAGATGGAGGTTGGATTTTAGTTGCCCCTTACCAAAAGCATGCCTTACCTCTGGTATATTCCTTTTAGTTTCCCCTACACGAAAGGGACTTTATTTTAGACTTAAAATTATAATGGTTAATTAATGATAAAATTTAACCTTTAAAACATTAGGGAAAGCTTTAAACAGCTCCGTAATAGCAACTCCATTATAACCGTGTCCATGATTTTGTTTTACAAAAATCCAATATAAAACTCTTAGCAAAAAATCGATTCGTTCCAATGCATTTCTGATTCAATGTGAACAAAAATGTTCATCTAGGATCAACTATCACTCCCAATAACACTCATATTCGCTTCCACTTAACAAAACAATATTTCATAAAATATGTTGTTTTTTTTTCGTTGTTCTTATTGTAGTTTACACTGATCAGCCAGTCTCATCGAAGTCGCCACCCACACGGGATAAAATTCATCCCGAAACAAAGGCTCAAGTTCGAATCAGGAATCGCAATCGGACAACACCAACATCAATTCAGGTGCAACAGGATGACTCCGAGTCGGGTAAGTGTGAAATATTTTTTTCTTTTTTCTTTTCAAATTTATTATGTATTTTTGCATGACTTTACATACAGTCGGCTTAGAAAGAGTGGGGACAATTTTATTTATGCCAACGGTTGTGTTTATTCTGCGACACTATTCCTTGCATTTAGCATCGTAAATTCGACACCATTAATATATTTTCGAAAACTTTTTTTAATTGATGTCCTTTTTTAAAGACGGTCGTCTAGTTAAACAGGGTCTAAACAGGTGAACAGTTATTATGTTAGAAAACATTTAGACAATCAAAAATTACTATTCCTAAGTTTTTTGGGTTTTGTCGGCTGTATAAAGTTAAACATGGTTTAATAATATTTTTGTTTAAATGATTTTCTAAAAAAAATAATGGCAGTCTAGATAAATTTAGCAAAATTAAATAACAACGAAAACAGTTTTGAATCTACTCATAACTTTATAGATATATAGATTTTCATCATGGACGTCCTCACAGGGGACTCAAGGCCCATGGGCACCATCCTCAATTTTTTTTTTTTTTTAATTATATATCAGTGTTTACAAATTTTCGGAACAGACTGTTTTTGGCATTTACATGCCTTTATCGTTGAGAATACATCAATTTATTTTTGCACACTTCTTCATCTGATTACCTGCAACTATATTCCCTTGTTTTACCCTCCATACGTATTCGGCCAAGTTTGTAAATTCGTCTCACACATTTTGTGAGCGTTGCATGCAATATGTCAAAAGAAATATGCGTTTCATCACAGGGACAGGACAGGACCTTCGCATAATATCGAGGTTGAAACATCAAAGCGGAGAAGCGGACTCTCTTCATTCAGCCATGACGATGACGATGATGATGACGAAGACGACAAGACGAAGTGCATCTTTTGTACCTTTATAGATTTGTGGCTCTACCATCATCATCATCGTCATGCATGTGGTATTGGGTACTTGTGAGAGTTGGGTCTATTATTATCTAGAGCATTCTTGGAAATCTATTTTCAAGTTCAATAGACGACGCACAGTCCATGTCCAAGCCCAAGCAAAAAAACTATATAGCTGCAAGTGAAGGTGCTAGTTATAAAGAGTTGTTCCCTTATTGTGGTGGGCTGCATCTCTGCGTCTTCTCTTGAATGTTATATACTCACATGATGTGGACCTCATCAAAGATGCGTGCGATAGAATATAAGTATACATTTATGTATAACTGCCCTGCCCCAGGATATATTTCTGCCTCCTTCCTTGGTTTTGTTGTACATTTTATTATGGAAAAAGAAAAATTAAATTCTATTTAGCGTTGATGATTAAATTATGGGTTCGAACTTCTCGTAGACTTGAGATGTTGTGCTCAGTCAAGTGGAGCATTAAAAATTCGTTTTGAGTTACGGTGTTTCTTGAATTGATGTTTTTCTTTTTTCTTTAATAATTTTGTTTTATTTTAAGAAATGATGGATCGATTTTTATATTCCTTAAAAAAATTGTTGTTTTTCTTTAATTTGTTTTTTTTTTTTTTTACTATGAGGAAAAGAATTTGAGTCCTGGTTAGTTCATAAATGTTGCCCTTTTAACTTAAAATCCATTTAAAGTTGAGCATCGCATCATATTTCGGCAAAATAATTTAATCGAAGTTTTATAGAAGCTACAACTTGTGTATTGCTATTTATTTGCAAAATATATGCCGGGTTGCAGAATTCAAGCTATTTAAGCTTCTATTAATTTTATCCACAAATAATAAATGTGTGAAACTAGTTTCGAACAAATCATTCAATACAAATTCAATGGAAGTTAAAACTTCTTCAGCGAAGCTGTTTATTATTTAAATCTCTAAAATCTAGTGCTATTAAATTCTTATAATTGTTGCCGACAATATTATTGAAGTAGCGGACCAACTTCCAAATGAAGTTTTGTATAAGCATTTGTGTCATTGCCTTTTCGATAAAGGTTCCATTAGTGCAAAATCCAAGACTACTTCTGCAAAACTTTGAAATAGGGTTAGGTAATATCAAATTTTAAAAAAATCTATTGAAGTTCTACAGTCGTGTCCCTCAATTGAAATTATTGTACAGGCAAAGTATGTATAGACACAATTTAATAGAAGCTTTATAAAAGCAGACATGTCTTTTACTTTTTTGTTATTAATTTAACATTACATTTAAAATACATTCTACGTTAACAAAATAGCCAACTGCGAGAAAATAACTCATTAGAAGTTTTATGGAAGCTATTATGGCTCTTGGAATTTTCTAAAAAAAAGAAGTTTGTTTAATTCTGAAGTTAAAACCAGTTAAGTTGTCCACAAAAATTTGTAAAAAAAAATTGTATATAAGCTATCAAGTTTCATAAATCTTCCATTAAGGTTTCATTAGGTAAACGCCAGCATTCAATATCTAATGCAGTTAAATTAAGTTGAACATCATTAATTTCGAAAAATAACTCAATAGAAGTTTATGGAAGCTGAAACTTGTTTGGAATTTAATTCCAACAAAATTCTAAGCTGCATAAAATTTTTTGAATTGTCAAATTCTCAATCAAAAACCATCAGCTTCCAAAAGAAAAATTAAAGAATTTTTATGGAAGCCAGTCTTTTAACTAATTTCGATTAAGTTGACATTAGTTACCTAAACAATCCATTACAAGTCATGTGTGTTGAGTAACATGAAATGATTTATAGAATTCGCAAAGGTCTTTTAAGTGTTTCCCACAATGAGTGGGATCGTCTTCCAAGCAATAATTCAAATAAACTTTTATAGAAGCTCCTACTTCTTGCACAGATTTTCTTATATAAAGGACCTTTCAAATGAATCTGGTCTTTTATTCCCAAAGTTTTCAATTGTTTCTTATTTTTTTTTTCAAAGAAAAAAAATAACAGTAACGATCAACCTAATTAACACAACTATGCTACCTTTTTATCTCGTAAACAATTTCACACAAACTTGGCTTCAACAATGCAACTTCCCAACAAGTCTCTTAAGTGCAACCCATCAAGCTTACATAACTTTGCAAAAAAAAAGAAAAAACGATTGTTCTCCTCCAACCGACATGCCACGAAAAGTACCTAACCTAGCTTACCTTACTGTCTGAATTCAAGTTGTCTTTCAAAAGACAATATACAGCTAAACAGGCAATAGCAACATTCCTCCTCCCTACACTATTCAACAACCAAAAATACCAGATTTTCTACGTTGCAACTTTTTTCCTTTTTAACAATTTCACGAATTCAAGACTTGCACTAAGCCCGGCTGTAACTCCTAGCTCTTTATATCAAAAAAGCAAAATCAAACTTCAACAAAAAAAAAATCAGAAATCACCAAGCGTGGGAAATGAGTTTTCCAAATCGAAAATTAAACAACAATCAATAGATCATCATCGTTTGATACGTTTGACGGAATGAAAAATATCAGCAATCCATCCCTCACTTACGTACCCATAACCCATGATACAATATGGCCCGCTATTTAACAGTAGTTGCAACTTAGAATGGTCTTTTCGATAAAACCCCAAACACCAACGATGGATGACCTGGCGATGACCCTGATTCTCAGCCTTAGCTCTCTCAAGCACTGAAAGCAACAATTTTTTTCAGATATGATTGATGTCCATATAGTGAGCCGTTAATTTTGTGTTCGGTAATGCAACGTTCAGTTCATATCCCGTTCCGGCAAAGAGCTATTAATTCATCGAACTATGTCGCAACAGAATTGGAAGAATGTTGCAGCCCAAGCTTATGGTTGGGTTATAGCTGGGACGGAGAGACTGCGCATTGAGCTGCCTTTGCCGGGTGGAACAGGTGTTGCGTCATTCCAGTTTTCAGTGTCGGGTGTTTGTGTTTATTACCTGTAAGCCACCACCGCAGCCGCCGGCCGTAGCACTGTTCGGTTTCATTGAGGACGAGGGTCTGCACCGAACGGACATAAATCAATTTATCATTGGTAAAGCTTTTCATATTGGATATTTTTGTTTGAGAATCGAACTTCTAGCTAAGTAGGTTGGTTAGTTGGTTTGGAGGTGGTTGGAAGGTGGATGAATGAGAAGGGAATTTATGAAATTTAATTGGTAATTCGGGGCTTTTGGTTTCAGTTTAATCAGTGGCACGATATCAGCTTCGAAGTAAGCTAAAGAAGTGGCATGCAACATAAGAATTTCGTATTGTTCAGCCACAGATACATCAGGTGTTGTCCAATTGGTATGAAACTAAACTTGATGTCTACAGGAGGGTTCGAGAGGTTCAAAACAACTTTAAAATATTTATTCGGGTGGCGCGATATGGTTAGTTTTGTTTTATCGGCTTGTCCATGTAAATAATTTTGACCAATCTACGGTTGGTTGGTATTTGCATTCCTATCGATTTATTGTTGCTATCGATCGAAAATGTGGGAACGAAATGTGTTTGCATTTTGTGGTCCGCTCAGGGTGTAAGTCCATTGGTGTCACTTCGTTCAATATTAAGATTCTATGGTCAAACTTTATGGGCAATCAATTTGGAGCCCTTTAACAGTGAAACGGGCGAAACTGTAGAAACTGTGTTTGAGTTTTGTTATGCAAATAGCTCCTACCTTCGCAATTCTACAGATAACACCTTGATTCGTTCCACCGTTGAGATGTGTTGTCGTTTTCGACAACGATATCTAAAGGAAACATCATTAACAACCAGGAAAAAACAATCAAGTTGATACTGTAGAACCCCGTGGGACTCCATTTTTATTTTAAATTCCTCCGAATGGTGGTGGTTGTTCGTTCTTCGACATTTTTAAATCTATTTTCAGTATTTGACTACGAAGTGATAAAAGCAATGTTTAAAAAAAAAAGTGCAACTTAGTTACCTACCCAAAATTTGGAAAATAATCACTTTGAATAAAATCACAAATAATCTTCAAAAAATTTTACTTTGAAATGTAATTTCTCAAAAACTCGGAAAATTCGGAATTTTTCCGATTTTATTTTTTTGCTTCGGAAAAAGTTGATTTTAAGGTTCTGGTTGAAATTTGGAAAAAAATGTTATCCAAAGTCAAAATATAGTTTGTTGTCTACCTGTCAGGCCACGAGCTCTCAAAATCCATTTAAGAATGGCTCCAAATTAATTTAATTAAGAAACCTTTCCAAAATTAAAATTTTACCTCAGAAATTTCGAAATTTCTCCTATTTAATTTTTTCTTCTATAAAAAGTTGATTTTAAGCCTTTTGGGTGAAATTTGGAAAAAAATATTATATTAGTTTGTTGCCTATCTGTTAAGCTATGAACTGTCAAAACCGATTGAAGGATGGTTCCGATTTAAATGGATTGAAAAACCTCTTCTAAATTCAAATGCTACCCCAGAAAATTCAAAATTTTTCGTATTTTCTTTTTAATCTCAACACGCGTCTTATCTTAGATCTTTATACAACCAAAAAACACGAACGAACTTAGTATGAGACCAAGGCCTAGACCGAGGAAAATGCGAGACCAAGATCGAGACGAGACTTGGTTTGGGGTGCAGTGCACTAACACCCACGGAATTATCACCCGCGGGTTTTAATTCTCAAAATAAAAGGAAATAACCCCCGCGGGTGTTACTGCCTTTTGGAATAAATAATGCCGAACGTGGCTTGAGAAATAAAGCCGAGTCCCACTATTATGTTTCTTTTGGTAGTTGCGTAAAGTGTTTTTTTTGCAATTAGGTTCACCGCGTATAAAAAGCTCGGCGCGTACAGGGGGCATGCTGCCACCCTGCAACCCCCCTGCTTGGCACAATATAGGATTTGGGATGGGTTCAAATTTGGGTATATGATAATTTGTTTGGATTTGAAGATTTCTTTTTAAAAAGTTCCAAAAAAAAATTGCATACTCAAACATGTACCCACCCCAAATCCTATATTGGGCCAGCATGCCCCCCTTACGCGCCGAGCTTTTTGTACGCGGTGGCTTAAAATTGTAATTAAAACCCTTCAGGAAAAGGAATTAACCACCGCGGGTGTTAGTTCCAATTTAAAAATGAATTAACACCCGCGGGGGTTATTTCCTTTTTTTTGGGAATTAACACCCGCGGGTGATAATTCTATAATTCCGTGGGCGTTAATGAACTGCACCTTGGTTTGGCGAGACCGAGACCGGCATGAGACTGAAATTTTTCGTCGTTAACGAGCCATCAAATCCTCGCCTGTTTATAGAAGTCTAAAGTCCAATTTGAAACCATTTTCCTATGGAAGTGGGCGCAATAACTAATTTGGAGGGTAATTTGTAGTAAGCCTGACAGAGTACTAAACTGCAAAAATGTCTGATTAATACTAAACAAACCATCTAGAGCCGATATCTAAAGTATTAATCTATTTTTTTTTTGTAAACTTTCTTCCTTCTATGACTTGAAATTTTAGTTTGAAATTTGTAAACAGGGTTTCTTTATAATATTAGAACTTTTTAATGAAGTCTCCTTACAAGTACTTCTGCCAGCTGCACCTGAATTATGCAAATCATTTTTCCAACAAAAAAAATCTCAAGACAAATTTTCTGCATCACGACTCCCACCATTTTCATTGCCATTGCACACCAACTAACACCGACTCACCAGTGCCAGTGCAGCGTAATAAACCAAATAAATTTGCAATTCCATCGCACATTAGGCTTAATTAAGGTCTCATTTAGCATCATGAATAATTGTTGATGATGCAGAGGCTTTTATGCGAACCCAGGGTGTCTTTTAGAAAGAGCAAGCAATATATTTAGAATCACCACACAAAATTTTAGTTCCATACCATTTTTTTTTCTTATTTTTATATTCATTTTACAAGTGAATTATAAATATTTTCGATCGAGACCCCGTCTCTTTGGGCTTGAGTGCAGTGGACAGCCTTGAGCTACAAAAAAATTCTATAGCTTGAGTGTAATTGATGATTGTGGTATTAAGACAGTGAGCAAAAAAAATATACATGTGAGCTCATAAGATAAATTATTGGAGAGCCCGGCACACAATAAGAATCTATCAGCAACATTTGTTGTATCTTTATTCTATTAGATACCAAAATTTCAAACTAATGGATATGAAAATATGTCATGTGAGTTAGTTGTTGGGGACAACAATGTTTGTCTTTTTATTAAGTATCGCCGGCGGCAATTTGTTGTTCGGAGAGTATCTTTGCCGTAGTATCTTAAACCGCAAAAAGAAAAATCCGTGATTTTGCCTCAAGAATTGAAAATAGTCAACTGAATATGCAAACGAAAAACACAAAACAATTTTTCTTACTTAATACTATTAATTAGCCGTCTAACATTTTAATTTTTCAGTACAATTAAACAAAAAATGTCAACATTGTCGTGACATTGAACTGAGCTATTACAAAAGTGCTACTCATAAGAATTCTTTATGAAAATATTTGTTCTTTTTGATTCTCACTTATTTTAGGTAGATTCTTTTCATTTGCTTTCGTTTTACATCAAACTGTCAACTCCGATTTGGGCCATATTACTTCTGAAAAGCTCCGACATAGCTGAATTTTTGTCGAAAACCTTTGGATTAAAATATTTAACATTTTCTTAAAGTGACCATTTTATTTCAGGGTCAAGAGATAGAAAAGAAATCTATTATATATTCTGCTATCTATTTCCCAAAAACAGATTTTCCGAGAAATATCAAGTAATGGAATAATTTGCCAACATCTCAAAATCAGCTTTTGAATAAAAAACTGGCAGTTTCCAAGAATTGGCCAAAAAACTAATAAATTCCATTAGTTTTCCTCCCAAAAACGATAGTCCTCCTGGTCAAATTTTATTGTTTTAAGAAATCCTTGGCAGATAACAATTTTGCAAAAATTCAGTCTTAAGAATATTTTTAGATGAATTGGATTGTAATTAGTTAAATTTTGGGGACCTTTGTTATTCCTAGTGGATTATGAAGAGCGTAAAGAAATCAACCGGCATGAAATTCAGTCCATTGAAAACACGCACAGAAAATATTATGGAGTATCGAAATCCAACGGCCCCATCGACCCTAAAATAGCGGATTTCCAATACTTTCTGGGAAAGTACTTTTTGGTACTTTTTTTTTTAGTTTTGTAAGGGGTTTTCCAATAAGAGGTGTTATTTTGAATAGCCCGCTAATTCGGTAGCTGTCACTTTTGAAGCTGTCATTTTTTGACATTTGACAAGTAGAAACTACGCTATTGATAAAAATGGAACGATACACGCTTCAACAACGCATTTCTTTTTTTTGAATATCAAAATAACACCTCTTATTGGAAAACCCAAGGGTTTTCCAGGGTTTTCCAATAAGGAGGTGTTATTTTGAATAGCCCGCTATTTCGGTAGCTGTCACTTTTGAAGCTGTCATTTTTTGACATTTGACAAGTAGAAACTACGCTATTAATAAAAATGGAACGATACACGCTTCAACAAAGCATTTCTTTTTTTTGAATATCAAAATAACACCTCTTATTGGAAAACCCAAGGGTTTTCCAGGGTTTTCCAATAAGGAGGTGTTATTTTGAATAGCCCGCTATTTCGGTAGCTGTCACTTTTGAAGCTGTCATTTTTTGACATTTGACAAGTAGAAACTACGCTATTGATAAAAATGGAACGATACACGCTTCAACAACGCATTTCTTTTTTTTGAATATCAAAATAACACCTCTTATTGGAAAACCCAAGGGTTTTCCAGGGTTTTCCAATAAGGAGGTGTTATTTTGAATAGCCCGCTATTTCGGTAGCTGTCACTTTTGAAGCTGTCATTTTTTGACATTTGACAAGTAGAAACTACGCTATTAATAAAAATGGAACGATACACGCTTCAACAAAGCATTTCTTTTTTTTTTTGAATATCAAAATAACACCTCTTATTGAAAAACCCAAGGGTTTTCCAGGGTTTTCCAATAAGGAGGTGTTATTTTGAATAGCCCGCTATTTCGGTAGCTGTCACTTTTGAAGCTGTCATTTTTGACATTTGACAAGTAGAAACTACGCTATTAATAAAAATGGAACGATACACGCTTCAACAACGCATTTCTTTTTTTTGAATATCAAAATAACACCTCTTATTGGAAAACCCAAGGGTTTTCCAGGGTTTTCCAATAAGGAGGTGTTATTTTGAATAGTCCGCTATTTCGGTAGCTGTCACTTTTGAAGCTGTCATTTTTTGACATTAGACAAGTAGAAACTACGCTATTAATAAAAATGGAACGATACACGCTTCAACAACGCCTTTCTTTTTTTTGAATATCAAAATAACACCTCTTATTGGAAAACCCTATATATGTGTTTTTGATTTTTTTGAAAATAATTATATCTCTTTGCAAACAAATTTGCAGTTCTGAAAAGAACTTTTAATTCATAGTTGCCCCATCTTGAACATACAAAAAAAAATATGTTAAATTAGCTTCTTAAGTACTTTTATGAGACGACGATTTTATTTACAGAACCAATAAAATTCCTCGTCAAAAAAAAGTATTTCAACAAGAGTAATTCTGGCGTTTTTTTTTTTTGGAAATTATAAATAATAATTGATATTGATTATTGTTGGTCTGCGAATTTATTTAAAAAAAAAATTGTTTTTGAAAGTTTTGGAAAACGTAACTTTCCTTGTCATCGTTTTTTTATTTTTGTCTTAAACTTTTGAAAAAATATTCCACGAAATGAAAAATGATTGGTATGCATTGTGTTTAAATCCAAAAAACGTTGCATACTTCCAAACTCGTCCCCACCCTAAATCCTATATTTGTTCAAGTAGTGGGGTTGCAGGGAGGGCAGCGTGTTTCCCATTACATGCCATACCGCCTACACCCATACCACACACACCCACCATACCTTCTACCCACCTACCTTTTGAAATCAATGTACCTATTTATTTCTTATTGAGGTTTTGCTTCTTGTCTCTACCTTGTTCTAAACTGAGGAATTTTCCGAAACCCATTCACATTTTATACTTTGTATCCAACGGTGAATTTTTATTTTGCTTAGTTTTGCGTATTTATCACTTTTTTGTGTGACCAAAACTTAAAGCATTGAAATTATGAAAACAGAGCCGGCTACTAAAAATGCAAAAGAGGAGGAGTCAGAAACTTAATTGACTCGCGATTTAATGGCCAATCCGGAATAATGATTTTGTGTATCGTGAATAGTCAATTCTATACCAAGTCCTTCGCATTCTCTACATTAATTTCGTTCAATTCCAATTCACGGAACTGACATAAAAGTGAAGAAGAGTTCAAAGAAAAGTAAATCTAGCAGACGAAATCATAGCTTTTATTGTACCTGTCTCGCCAAAGGTATGAGATTGAAAGTTAAAAGAAGAATGTATTTTTCACGGGTACTTTTTCTTGCAAGGAAGTGACAAATACTTGAAGAGTTTGCCTTGTCATGCGAAAAAAGTGCCCTTCAGGCTTGGTAGAAAATTATAGGTCCCACTTTTCCTTCCGATTGAATCAATGAGATCTATTGTGCCTCCGCCTAGAGCTGGATGAGAATAGCTTAACTTACAGGTCTTCCTCCAAATTTATTTTCCTCATCAATTTCAGTATTTGGAGTATTTTTAGAGTTTTGTAAGTCTCTCTCTTGCACCTGCTATCTTCACAGGTGTTGTTTCCTTTGGTGGACGAGTGTACCATAATTTCAATTTTCAATTTTAGCTTTATTCTCACAAAAAATTCGAATCTACATACAATAGTTACAATATTCTTAATAACAATTTATACAGAGAATATGTAGTGGCATTCTGCCCAGAATATGGTCGGCTGTTTCCTTCAGATTGGAAAATAATGGTAGACTGTCCATCGGTATAGAAAGTCTGGTTATTGACCCAAAAATTCCTGCACCAGTCCCTTCCGTTCTCGATCCTTCAGTTTATCACTTGATGGTGTTTGCTTTTAAAGTGTAGTTAAAACTATGACAGTTTTTCTCGAAGTTATATTTTTTAATCATACCATCCCTTGGAATATCAATACGGTTTGTTACTGAAGACTTCTTAATGTTGACTCTTTCCCTGAGAACTATGCATTTGCTCGTTCCAGTTCCCTTTTTGGCAAATCTCATAATGGCTCCCTTGGCAGCACTTCCGACTAATAAGACACACAGAAATAATAAAGAGTTGAAAGACACTTGATGAAATTGTGGTTTTAAAAATATTGGTCAGTATTTTAGAAATAATGACACTATTCTTCACTTACTTAGATTACGGTCTTAAGTTAGTTCCACACGCCTACTGGTTGAGCTTGGTCATCTACTGTACTTAGCGTAATCTATTCGTCGCCTTGATCTATGTAATGGATGGCTCTTCTATATTTCCGACTTTTGGACCACGTTGTCATCTCTGCATAGCCTGTACTCCTTGTTTTTGAATCTTCTCTTATACACTCCAGCGATACACAATTTAACTAACACCTATAAAACCCAAGCAACACATAAACTCTAGCAGAGCTCTGCAATCAAATCTATCTACTCTTAGTAAGGTTTTAATTATATCTTCTTAATACTATTGTACTTTTTGACCTCTTAATTCAGTCTTAAAAAGTGTTGTTTATTTGAACTCTACCAAAGTCATTTTTAAAACATCTTTAATACGTTATGTTTATTGCTTTCCTATGCGAGTCCTCTTTAAAACCTCTTTCAAATCAAAGCGCTTTAAGAGTATTTCTTTTAACTCTCAAAGAATTTTTTAAGACGTTTTATTACAACCTCTTAATGAATACTTACTATTCTATATTAAAGAAGTCTTTATGATAGCTTTGGGTTGGCAAAATATGTACTGTCACGTTGACGTTTCTCTTTTTCATCTTGCACATTTCTTTTATCAAAATGAAGAAAAATTGTTTGGAAACGTGGAAATTAAAAAAAAAATCGGGCAATTATAAAAGGCAAAAGGCAAGACAAATTGCTGACCAGTTTGCCCAGAGTGTAGGTATTTTGTCGAATGCAGCGCAATATTCATCACCTCAACAAGATGTAGTTCCTATAACAAATGACGAGGAAATGTTGCATAAAGAAAGCAGTCATTCGGAAAATGATTACCATCTCACAAATTATGGTGAATGGGATATGTTTAGTAATGCTCACGGGGAAATGAAAAGCGAAGATGGAGGTGGCATCAATAATACTTTTGAAATAGATAATCTTCAAAACAAAATGTCATGCTGGGCAATCGAAACAAACGTGAATCATACACAATTAAAAGGCCTATTAGAAATTTGGAACAACCATGTGCCCTTGCCAAATCTGCCGAAAGACCCACGTACGCTCTTACGAACACCAAGAGCATTAAATATAGTAAGTGATGGCAAGCAACAATATTGGCACTATGGTCTACAAAAATCTCTTCTCAACGTGTTGAGTTTATCTCCTGATGTTCCAGAAATCATATCACTTATTTTCAATGTTGATGGGTTGCCTAATTCTGGTAGCTCAAAACAACAATTTTGGCCTATTCTGTACAGAATCTATGAAATGAAGAATTTGCCCCCCATGACAATTGGAATATATTATGGTTATGGTAACCTACATAAAAGTTGTTCTGCATAAGGTGTGATATAAAGCTAGAGTGTGTAAAATGCGTGAGAACTCTAGTTTTTTTCTACATCGTATACATTACTAGCTTTTAAATATCTTCAATAATAACTAAAATGGCCGGTTAAAGTTATATTTTTATTAAACTCTTTATGGACACTTTGTAGACTCTTGGCAAGTGGTGCCAACGCAGAGGTTTGTAAAACTTCTTAATATGTGCTTTAAAACGTTTAGTAAAAATATGAACATTTTTGTAAAGGGTGTCGTGTTTTTAATTTTTATTTCGATAAAATTTTATCAATTCGACTTCCTGTTTATTTTATTATTTTATTTGAATCAGATTATGATTCAATTATCAATTAATTTTAGCACTAATAGAAGTAGGCACTAATATTAAATTTTGTAATTATTTTCAGAATATTCAGCACTAAATATTTCGAATATTTTTTTAAAATGAAAAAAAAAGAATACAGAATTATTATTGATAATTATTGTAAAAATTTAGGGCTTTGTTAAGAATCGGTGGACAAACACATGCATGAATTCAGACAACATTAGTGACTTTCAGAACCAATATAAATCAATAACATATAAGATAGAAAGAGTACACACTAAAAGCTTCCCATACATTTACTATAACTTTTTGCCTTATTCATGGATAATTCGATTGTCCCGATTACCTACCGAAATACATTCAATGTAGACAGAAACCAAAAAATACCATTTACAGCAAAATACCAAATAACTAAATAAGGGAAACCTATATTCTGTGCCTTTCCTCGAAAATGAAGATACACACGAATCCACATAATAAATTTGCGCTTTCTTTTTCGCGGAAATAATTATATGTATACTCAAAAAGATACATGTGACACCGCACACATACAACTAACTTACTTTGCCATATTCTTAGCACGCTATACTATTCTGACAAATTAGTATGCAGGAAATTTGTTTAATGTGCAAAATAATTAAAAAATAATTTGATATATGTATATTTTAAACAAAAAAATATTTACAATGCACGAATCACAATACAAACTTAATAAACGAAAATGATAATTTGTGAATGAGCCCATTTACAAAAACGATCCTAAAGATATAAAATGTGAACGCGGCCAGTGTTTTTATTATTAACTCTATGGATAAAAAGGAATAATGAAAGAGAGCTGTCAAAAAAGACGAGCGATGCAAAAATTAGAAATACTAAATGTAATAACGCACGATGGACGTGGCGTGGTGTGTGACAAAGACCGAAATACGCGGACTAAAGAACGTCGAAGTGTAATATCGCACTTTTTGGCGCGCATGCGCGAAAATATTGTGGGCCATTTGCTAAAAAAAAATAAAACACATTCTCATAAAAGAAAATTGCGCTGTGTACAACCTTTACGGCAGTTTTACATGAAGCTACAAGTCCACATCTTCAAAAAAAAGACGATGTTAACTATATACAACCCCTCATGTTGGGTAGAGTGAAAGTCCAAAATGCAGACAGTTTCATGGTTGCAGACTATATGGGAAATATAACATTCTACTCAATTGATACAAAATTGCACATTTTCACATCCGCTTAATTAGCTTACATTGTGTTTCGTAAATAGGTACATATTTTTGAATGCGTTTCGAAATATGGTTTTGCGCAGTTTGCACTTTCAATTACATATAGCTGCGTGCTGTGTGTGTTCGTTGACAATCTATGATTACGGGACTATGGCACACATCGATATTTTTTTTTATCAGAATGTAGATTGTATATTAAAAGACTGATAGTTTTTGGTAAACTTTTCAATTTTGTTTCAATTGTTAAATGAAAAATGATTTTCGGATATACCTATTTAATCGCAATTCCCAAATCGCAAATTTGCAGATGCCAATTCTTATAAAAACTAGCTAGTGTTTTCTTAATTTCTTGGATTGGTTCTTATTTTGTATTCTAAGATTTTTAAGTAGTAGGTATTTACATATCTAAAAATAAATAAAATAAAAAAACATTTGCCACATTATTTAGAAGTGAGGCACCCTGTGGGAATATTCGTGATGTCGCCATATCGCTTGCAATTAATTTCGGTACAAATTATTATTTATGCGATTTAAACTATGATAAATTAATAGTAATAACCACACTTATTTACTACAGAATGCTTTCCTTTTAAATGTAAAAATACTAGACTATATTTTATATAGCTTTTGTATACTCCGTGGGTTATTTTTTAAATTTTGTATTAAAAATTATTCCCATATGTTATTATGTTTGTGGCCCATTTATTTAAACGAAGTAGAATGTGGGATTACAAAATAAATCTTTTGTGGCACATCAAAACACAGATATAGAGCACTAGAAAAATGTATTTATTTTCTCTTATAAATCGTATAACCTATAGATCTTGCAATTAATGGGAAGTAAAAAATCGTCTTGTTTTGACATTTTATTTAACTTCATTCTATTTCGTTTCAATAATATTAAATTTGCTTTTGTGTAAAAGAGATAGAGATTTATCTTTATTATTTCTTTTTCTTTCTTCTACAAACTATTCACTAAAACCAAAAACATCTTCAAAACATCTTTAAAAGATCTACAAAGATCAATCAAAAATAATCCTCTTTATGAGCTCTTAAGAACACTATAATAAGAACTCTTCGTTTTATGCAGTTGGCTCCGCCCCTTTGGTCCCTTTTGGGTCTTAATGACCTCTTCAAGATAATTTAAAGAGTTGAAAGCTCTTCTGGAAGTAGATTTCAAGATGTTTAAAAGAGTCGATTGTGTTGCTTGGGAAGCACCGCACCTAATTTCTATCTGTTTATGACCTTCTATGCTGTGCGACCATAGAGCTGATCATTAGTTTTTTTTTGGAGAAAGCACTGTAGTTGTCAAATTCGGCCCGTAGGAACAGCTATTAGACAAAGTGATTTTTCGTTTGATATTTGCTCGTAGATTTCTTTTTGCGAGCTAGATGTGTCTAACTATTCATCGCGAATTTTCGCAGGAATCAAAGAGTAAGGTCCTCATCAACAGCCAAGTCCTTTTTCGCTGTTTTCGATAAATTCCACAAAAGAAAAGGACGTGCTTTGCTGCAGTGCTTTTTCGCATCAAAGGGTTCGTTGGTCCTCTTGCCAATGCCATCCTGAACAAGCGAATGAAGTTTGACAGGATTTACAGGTGCTAGAAAATAACTCCTCACAATTCACGTTATCAGTGATTTGATGAAAGAAGTGGTTCCAGACACTTTCCACACTACAATTTTTCAACAATTCTGTTTTTAACTGTTAATGCATTTATCAGGACAATCGACTTCTGGAACTTTGTTGATGTTTGCAAAATTAATTTTTTTTTAAACAACTCGTTCATGTTTTAATAATCCATTCCCCGAAGAGTTTCTCACCATTTGCTCTAAATTTAAACATCAATATTATTGTTACACTTTGTTGCGTCTCTTATTAAGGATAATTCAGCATGATGTTTCCTGCTATTAGAATTCTTTGTTCAATATTTGTTGAAAGCGAATTTTGTGTCTGCTGGCGCTTCAAGAAAGTTCAATCAAATTCCCGTTCAACGAAGATTACTAATGATTCTCGACAAATTTTCTATAATCTCAAAACTAAATAATGATTATAGAACTGCTTGCGCAATTTCTACTTCCTCCATAAAATAATCCAGAATTCCCGCAACGTAATAAGGAAAAGAATGAAGAAAATAGAAATTGGTGAATTACCTGTTCACAACCTGCTTGTCTAGTGTATGTATGAAGAAATAGTCGTGGGAAAAGGGCGGCATTGGCAGTGCGGAAGCACAATCTAACCATGAGTCCTTCTTTTCTAACAAAAAAAAATTAAATAAAAAACGAATGCTTTCTTCAGACGACTACCTAATCATTATTGGCATTATCGATAAAATGACTACAGCGACGACGACGACACGATGACCATGAAGACTGACGTTAAAATTGCTTGGGCTTGATGTGTGCATCTGAAGGATGCGCAGATGATGATATCGAAAGATGAACTCGTTAGCTGCACCATCAATCCCAGAATCTTGGATTTGGCCTTTGGGTATATTATGTACATCCGAATCTATTATGCAATTTGTGATTCCTTCATTTGGACATGACATGGAAACCACTTCGCCTCGGGTGGTGTGCTGTGCTGATGGTGCATTTTGTAGTTCATTGTTTTCCCTTCATTTCACTATCATTGAAGTCATTCGTGAGAGTAAATAATTTTTTCGTCATTTAGAATCAAAAGGTATAGAAGTTGTTCTAGCATCTCTAAATTGAACTTGTGAAATTGAAAGGCTTGATGGATTTTTTTTTTGTTGTAACTTTCGATGGAATGAAGAGCAATTTTGTAAATTAGACTTCTACGGAAACAGAGATAAAAAAGTGAAGTCAAATGGTGACTCGAGTTGTCAATTAACTAAAAAGACTAAATTTATAACTAATTTTTCAGAGTTTGTTCATTTTACGAGACAAATATTATTTTTAGTAAAATTCGCCCTCTACCACGCCCACTTCCTTTAATTCTGCATGGGTATCTCAAAATCGGTTTATACGATTTGAATGAAATTTGCAGTTTGTTTTTATTAGTGAGAAAGAAATTCTGGAATGGTAAAAAAATACTACTCCGCCTATTACCACGCCCACTGATATAATGTTTGCACGTGACACTAACTTGCCCTTCTGCGAAGGGTAGGCGGCCGACAATTTTAATTTCAGTTGGTTACTTACTACGCAAGCACTCTTCAAAATTGCAGGATAAAGTGGATTCAAACTTAGGAAAAAGGGAGTCAAAAGCAATTCTGAAATACAAATTTCAGAAATCCCAAAATTTTGAAACACAATCTTGTCTGTAAACTTCTATATTTTATTTTCTACGCGTCCAACAACTTATCTACTGCGAACTGTCAAACGTATATTCGCAATCCACAACACATTCCACAAAATTTAACCTCAATCACTCATTGTATTTGTTAATAATGTATGACAATTCTCCGCAGAAACATTTTGTACTAAATTTCAAATTGTAATTCGCAACCAGTTCTACTATGTATTCTAAAGGTGGTTCTATATATTGTTTATCTTTGGATATCCATTATTAATATCCCTTTGGAATTTATCTGACCAATCATTTATTGCCCACCTGGCGCTGCCGGACAGGAGGCACTTTCAAGATTTATAATTCACATTCCACATGAACTAATTAAAATTCTCCATCAATTTAACATCCCCACAGATGATTCACATAATAAATTTTATGGGGCCTCGCAATTAAACTACAAAACGAGAACGAAAACAGTTTATACAAAAAAAAAATACACAATCTTATTGTTCATTAATAATTGCAAACAATTCGAAATGAAATTATATTTTGTGTTTTATTCTATTTGTGTGATGATGACGAAGCTGATGATGATGACGATGATTCTGATGATTAACCTAAAAGGGGAGGCGATCCAGACGGCAAGCGATACGAACTCGAAAGAATGTCGTGCAATCGTGATCGTAATTTATCCAGGCCCACCTTTTTTATTTCTTGGAAGCGATTATGCTCGTACCAAGTGTATATAAAGTGCTAACAATCCTATGCAAAAAACTAACACGAAGATTCGTCGCAACTGATATATGTGTATAAGTCTTACGTATCTGACCTGACTGTAGGCCTGGATCTGGATGCCATCAGCCATGGGGCAAGAATGGGTGGAATTAATTTTCATAGATCTCGCCGTATATATACAGCTGGCCGGCCGGCGTGCGCTTGGCAGTGACTAATTACCTTCAATCAATAATCGAAATGGCCCTTTAAATGAGCCAATTTATTATTCTGCCCTGTCTTCACCTGGAAGACGACCTCGCGCAGTCTTTATAATATCGCGAGTTTTTCAAAGCACAGACGACATATCACCACCTCTTTTCTTCTACGTCGCGTAGTCGGTCGGCCGTCTATAACACTGCACCACCAGCCCACTTGCTGAATTAACATCATTGAGGAATCTGGCCAGGGGATATTTTAGTTTGGAATTAAATTTTGCACGTCTTCGTGTTTCACTATTATCTTAAAAGTTAAAGCTGTGATGGCAAGCGGTTGGCGAGGGCGGTGATGGCGTCTAACGCGAACGATTGGGCTCAGGACTTCACACTTTTCATTTCGATTGGAAGTGGCAGCAGGAAGATGATGATACACTGATAGAAAAAAAAACTGAGTAAACTTTAAAATTTTCAACAACAAACTTTCATTGTTTTTTCTTATCCTTCTGTTAAAGCTTTAATCCCCAATCGTGAACTGATATTCATCTTTAAATATTATTTTCTTTTCAAAATTTAGTACAAAACATGGATTGAATTTAGAACTTTTTCATGATGTTAGTACATTTCCATGAAATTTAGTACTTACATACATGGTACTTTACCCAATGTTCTTGTGATAAAATTATTTTAGAACTCGGTCCATAATTTTTAGTAATTTAGTACAAGGAAAATTTAGTAGAGGGAAAGTAAATTCAATACGAAATATTCTTAAGGACCAAAACAGGAAATATTTCTTTCTCTTTCTAAATTTAATATGAAATATATCTCGAGATGGTTTTATAACTTCTATCTTAATTTTAGAACACTCTTAGTTTCGAATGAAGATAATAAGTCTACACATCGGCGTTTTTAAAATAATGTAATTGTTTATGCCAACGCAGTTTTACTTAAGACCTTTTTACTTAAATTTAGTACACGTTTTTATTTAGTACGAATAGTATAAAATTAAATTTCAAACATTCTCAAAATGAAAAATATTTAGGAACCCCGTTCTTAGAGTTTAGTTAAATTAAGTACTAACTTAGAAGTAAAATATTTTTTTTTTAATTTAAAAAAACACACGAAGATCCATAACTAACCTACATATCTAAAATCAGTTTTAGCTAAAAAACCGCTTACAACAATATTAGCACTTCTGTGGACAAAAAAGTTTAAAGCTTTAAAAAACAAATGCCCGAAAGTTCTTGTCATATCATGTACTAAATGAGAATGAATTTAGAACTTCTTTCCTTATTTTAGAGCATTGTTGTTAAATTTAGTACAAAGATTCCAAAGCCAAATATCAAACATTAATAAACTAGAATGACTTCAAGTCTCCGGAGTAATCATTAGACCAATTTTCTGAAGTTTAGTACTAATCTAGTTAGAAATTTATATTTGATTTATTTCTGGAATATAGAACAGTTTTCTTAATTTAGTACTAACAAAATAACGCTTATGTAACAATTTTCCTAAATGTACCTACTGGTGCTTCTTACTAAAAAAATATTTTAGAACACTTTTCTTAATTTTAGAACACCTTTTAAATTTAATAGGATTTCAATAGAAATAACACCAAACGTTCTCAATAAAAAAATTGATTTTAGAAAAGTATTCCTTGATTACACAACATTTGTCTTTATTTAGTACTAAACGACTAAATAGTTCTCAAATAACCATTACCTTTAAAACACTTTATAAATCTCAAACCTTAACGTTAAACTGAGCTTAAATTCTAGGCTTTTTTCTCTTAGTGC
The DNA here is from genome assembly GCA_910595825.1 of Philhelius pedissequus. NCBI lineage: Eukaryota > Metazoa > Arthropoda > Insecta > Diptera > Syrphidae > Philhelius > Philhelius pedissequus. The sequence continues at coordinate 240,621,379 of OU343161.1, read as the reverse complement.
ATAGAAAATAACTTCTCGGGGGTAAATCGAATATAAATTGGAACCAATCCATTGGAATACATACATCCATTCCAAAGGACTGATCGTCGTCGTCATCGTCGCCATTTACACCTCAGGCCATCGACATCGATGCGTTGCGTTGCGTTGATCGTGGCATAAATAAGCCAATGGTTGAACGACGCGACGCAAGCCACATATTCATAAGTATACAATTCCAACCAGGCTCCATCACAAAAAGCTTATAAGGTCCAATCTGCAAGCAAAGACAAATTCTACAACAGCCTGGCCTGGAAAATGTGGTCCAGTCCAGTGTCCAGTGTCCAGACGACGAAATAACCGAAGATTGTTAAGGGTTCTAGCTAAAATCTGACAGGAGGCAATTGCTCCCGAAGCGGATTCCCGATTACATATTAAACAACAACTCAAACTAAGGAGCTAGAAAAAGTGTGGAGGATCATCTTCGAGAATGAATTGTCGGTTGTGTTGGAAAATTATAACTGATAGTTTACCATGAGATGTTCAATTAGATTCTGAGGGGTTTGTTGGTTATATAAAGAGCCTCTGCTACAAAATAGATAATGCTAATACTCTGTTGCTGTTTCTGTTCATATAAGGACCCGAAAGGTAGAATGTGAGGGTCTCTCTAACAGCAGTCCGCAAAAATAAAGTGAGGATGATGATTATAAAAATGTATCTTTTTTTTTTACTTTCTGAGTCCGCATTTTGTTTTTTTTTTTAAACATAAGTTATGTTCTCACCTGAGGAGATTTTTTTTTTGCATTTGGTTTATAACAGAAATGACTCACAGTGAATCTTACAGAACTCTTTTATATCTGTTCTGGGGGCTTGATGTGTCTTTATCTTTTCAGATACGAGTATAATGCCGTATGACAGTAATTGATCCTTTCAATTATTCTCAGAAATGAATTTTGTGCTGTGAAATAAAACAACATAGAGAATTGATATAAAATTGCAGCAAACACGCGATAAGAATATTAATGTTGTAAAACGAATTAAGACTGCAACATTGAAGAAAATTGATAGATCGTAGAAGTGAGGCAGTTTTTTTTTTTGTTTAATTTTCCCCATGAAAATAATGGAAACAGAAATCTACTTTAATGTTGTTTGTTCTGATATTCTACCATTCTAGGCCAACTAGTGCTATTAAACAATAATTCAAGCTTTAGCTTGTTAAGAAATAATATGTAGATCGCAGATAAAGCACTGGGAGCAAACTAGGCCAAAAAAGGCAATGGGGCTTGCCCTGACGAGAAACATATGAATTTTAAAAAAAGATGGGAGACATCGGGTTTAGATGGCTGAAGATTCTCAACTCCAAGCTTATAGGAGGTGTGGTGTGCCTAAGCAATGGAGGATATTCAGTGTATGTTTTTTTTTTAATTTTATTTGTTTTGTTAACCCCTCAGTTTTAGTTTAATCTGTTTTCTCGCCCTCAAGAGAAAACAAAGCTGATGGAGAGAGAGAGAGAAAACCATTTATTTTATGAAATAATAAAGTTATTGAATTAGAAAAAAATGTATATATAAGTGTTTTTGTTTTTGGAATTGAACACATGTTAATTTTTTGGTAAGCTTACACATTTTTAAAAACACCTTGAAAATTTTTTTCCAAAAAACTTCAGGTTTGACCCCACTGTATATTAATCGACAGCTTTGAAGAAGATGAAAACACAAACACAAATGAATTTCATTCATAATGTTAAACGGTAAGCTTTATAGTAGGCGGAATGTAATTTCTCCAAGCATGACATTTATTTTTGCCAAATTTTTGGAAATACTCAAATTCAACGCTTGCTACTTTCGCATGATTGCCTGGTATCTCGTTGTCAAATTTCACTCATTGAGTTACAAAAAAAAAAACAGGCCAGGCGCTCGTTTTTGTAAACAAAAATTTCTAAGAAATATGATTGATTACCAGGCGCTCATGTGGAAGCAGTAGAGGCTACTTTTAATTGGAATGGCCATAAATCGATAACAAAAAAAGCGAACTAATAAATTACATCTCTCATTCCACCCACCTTGCCCAAAAAAATTATTGCCAAGTCCTAAAAGCGAAATCAAATAAATCGACCAGGCGCCCATGCGAAAGCAGTAGGTATGCGATTTTTATGATTCCTTTAAGAGTTACTCATTCAATGTTTACAAAAATACCTAAGCCCCTCTCCCCGCTTTCGACTTTTGACCATCACAACAAAATTCGAACTAGAGTAAGGCAGATTCATAAACGAAAAAAAAGACAGGATCAAATGAGTTTTTTCTTAAAATCAAGATTGTATTGTATCTTCCTTGATTGTGTAAGTGTTGCAAAAAAACATGAAAATAATCATACAGCACATGCTCACGCCAACAGAGAATTCCCTTCTCCAGGTTTCAATTGAATTTTTCATACAAAAATTTTACTGAAATACCAGGCGCTCATAAACGAGTGCACGTCTAGTAGGTATTTTTCTTGATTTGCAAAATCAACACATGCAAACTTCTTTCTATAGTAGAAGTGATATTCAAGCCAATGATGAAACGAGAGCATAAACTGAATCTCGTTCACACATACTTGAAAAATTAATATGAGCAGAAGCAAAAAAACCAGGGTGACCAGATTGGTATCGTGGTGAAAGAAAACAATTTAGGATTTTTTATTGAATTTTTATTTTTTTTTATTTATTTTGCAGCAAATTATTACAATCTTAATCAATTTAATAACATATATAGTAAACATGTTATTTTTTTTAATAAGGCATTCAATTGGCGCCCAATATAAGAAAAAAATCGATTTGTCATTTTCAAATGAAAAACAAACATACAAGGATTGTATGGACCAGCGGTGGACTAAGCATTTTTTTAATAGTTATCCAACCAAAAATATATGTACCTGCCTCTCCTCAACCTCTATACAAAAACCTAACTATCTCGAAAACAGCTCTAACGATTTCGATAAGCAAATCCATCCAACCTTCTAGGCTGCCTAATTTTTAAGCGTAATAAAATAAATGGAACAGGCGCCCATGCGAAAGCAGTAGGTAGACGATTTTTACCATTAATTCTAAATTTACTCATACATTGTTTACAAAAATACAAACGTAAGGCAGATTGAGAAAAGAAAAATAGAGACAGAATCCCGCCTTTTTCTTAAAATCAAGACAGTATTGTACCTTCATTGTTTGTGTAAGTTTTGCAAAAAAAAAACATGCAAATAATCATACTGCACAAGCTCTCATACACAGAGAATTCCCTTCTTCAGGTTTCAATCGAATTTTTTCCATACAAAAATTTTACTGAAATACCAGGCGCTCATAAACGACTAGTAGGTATTTTTTCTTGATTTGCAAAATCAACACATGCAAACTTGTTTCTATAGTAGAAGTGATATTCAAGCCAATGATGAAACGAGAGCATAAACTGAATCTCGTTCACACATACTTGAAAAATTAATAGGAGCAGAAGCAAAATAACCAGGGTGACCAGATTGGTATCGTGGTGAAAAAAAAAAAAACAATTTAGGATTTGTTATTGAATTTTTTATTTGTTTTGTAGAATATGATTACAATGTTAATTAATTTAATAACAAATATATTAAACATGTTTTATTTTAGTCAGGCATTCAGTTGCATCCACTATGAGAAAAACAAATCGATTTTTCATTTTCGCTCCAAGATTTGCATCTGATAGCTTCTACGTTAAAAAGTTTAAATAAATCAAATTATTCGATTCCCAGAAAATCGAAAACCAATAAAATAGTTCTACTAGAGGTTCAAAACATAACCATTTTTTTTCCAAAAAAAAAATACCAAAATGTACCTTTTTCCAAAAATAAAAATACCAAAAGGTACCTTTTCCCTTTATTAATGAACTGATTTTTTGTTATAAGATTCGTTGCAGCTTTTGTTGAGAAAAGTAAGATTTTTTTTGGGCAAAAAAATGCATGGGAGCTACTGTTGTCGTTTAAAAAAATTTAAAAAAATGTGTGGGCATATTACCGAAAAAAAAACAATATGTACCAGGTCTTAAGCAAATCTATCCAACCGTTTAGGCTGCCTAATTTTAAGTGAAATAAAATAAATGGAACAGGCGCCCATGCGAAAGCAGTAGGTAGGCGATTTGTATGATTCTTTTTAAATTTACTCCTAAATTGTAAACAAAAATGCTCAAGCCCACCCCGCTGTCAGCTTGAACCAAACGCAAAATTTGAGGTAGAGTAAAGCAGCTTATGAAAGAAGAAAAGAGACAGAATTACCAGAGTTTTTCTTAAAATCAAGACAGTATTGTACCTTCCTTGATTGTGTAAGTTTTGCAAAAAACATGCAAATAATCATACAGCACATGCTCGCGCCAACAGAAAATTCCCTTATCCACGTTTCATCGAATTTTTCATACAAAAATTTTACTGAAATACCAGGCGCTCATAAACGACTGCACGTCTAGTAGGTATTTTTTCTTGATTTGCAAAATCAACACATGCAAACTTCTTTCTATAGTAGAAGTGATATTCAAGCCAATGATGAAACGAGAGCATAAACTGAATCTCGTTCACACATACTTGAAAAATTAATAGGAGCAGAAGCAAAATAACCAGGGTGACCAGATTGGTATCGTGGTGAAAGAAAACAATATAGGATTTGTTATTGAATTTTTATTTATTTTGCAGCAAATTATTACAATCTTAATTAATTTAATAACATATATAGCAAACATGTTATTTTTTTAATGAGGCATTCGATTGGCATCCAATATGAGAAAAAAAATGTATTTGTCATTTTCAAATGAAAAATAATCAAGGTATTGTATGGGCCAGCGGTGGAATAAGCATTTTTTTTAATAGTTATCCAACCAAAAATATATGTACCTGCCTCTCCTCAACCTCTCCTCAACCACTATATAAAAACCTAACTATCTCGAAAACAGCTCTAACGATTTCGATAAGCAAATCCATCCAACCTTTTAGGCTGCCTAATTGTTAAGCGTAATAAAATAAATGGAACAGGAGCCCATGCGAAAGCAGTAGGTAGACGATTTTTATCATTAATTCTAAATTTACTCATACATTTTACAAAAATACAAACGCAAGGCAGATTGATAAAAGAAAAATAGAGACAGAATTACGCGCCTTTTTCTTAAAATCAAGACAATATTGTACCTTCCTTGATTGTGTAAGTTTTGCAAAAAAAAACATGCAAATAATCATACTGCACAAGCTCTCATACCCAGAGAATTCCCTTCTTCAGGTTTCAATCGAATTTTTCCATACAAAAATTTTACTGAAATACCAGGCGCTCATAAACGAGTGCACGTCTAGTAGGTATTTTTCTTGATTTGCAAAATCAACACATGCAAACTTCTTTCTATAGGAGAAGTGATATTCAAGCGAATGTTGAAACGAGAGCCTAAATTGAATCTCGTTCACACATACTAACAGAAAAAATAGTAAAAGAGGAGAAGCAAAATAACTAGGGTGACCAGATTGGTATTGTGGTGAAAGAAACCAATTTATTATTTGTTGATTTGTTATTGAATTTTAATTTTTTTTTGTCTTGTAGAAAATTATTACAAATGTTAATTAAATTATTAACAAATTTAATAATAATCTGATATAATCTTTTTAGTTTGTATAACACGTCCACATAGCTTTAGATCATCAGCTCATTGGACTTGGTTCTTCTTAATCTACGAATATTGTTCCCTATATTTAAAACGGCCGCCATTTCGTGTTATTTAACCACCTCTGCAACCATTTCAATTTGAATGTACGCCATTTTTACGTCGAAACACCTACTGCACACTTGATTGCATTTTGCAATATTTGTGTAGCCTTTGTGACGGATCTGGCACCAATATTGCAGTATCATCAGCAAAGCTGGCCATGATAGCGTTAATGTCTGCTGGAATATCTCTTGTATATAACAGACACAGGGTTTGTCCTAGGACACTTCCTTTTGGTACACCAAGCTTAATTTTCTTGAGTTCCGAGTAATTTTAGTCGTACTTAACTTAAGATTTCAGCATTTCTTAGTACTGCCTAGTATGGTTACTATGAAGATTGTTTTCAAGTCCCAAGTGCCAATCCTTGTCAAATGCTTGAGCAACATCTAAGAATGTTGCCGAGCATACTTGTTTGTCTTTAAGTGCCTTTTCCACAAAGTCCGTAATTCGATACACTTGGTATTTCGTCGAATGTTTGTTCTTAAATCAAAACTGATGGCTCGGAATTAGTCGTCTTTCTTCTAATATTTTACTAAGCCTTTTCAGGAGCAGTTTTTTGAAAACTTTTGCCATGGTATAAGTGATATACATAGTTCTGTAAGATGTAACTTCTGTTGGTGACTTACCTTGCAATTTTCCAATGTTGTGGCACATGTCTTAGTTTAAGACATGGTTTTATTATAAATTGCAGTTTTTAAAGGATTTTAGATCGTACCCCGGTTGTTTTTATTGTTAGTCAACTTATTTTAACACATGCTTCTTATTTCTTTGAGTGTGACAACAGGAATTGCTCATTCGTCTTGTCTATTAACAGACTCTTAGGGATCGGTGTATTTGATGGGAATTGCTTAAAGACATTTGCAAGATGTTCAGCGAAGAGATCAGCCTTTTGCTTTAGGTTTCCGATTCATTTACCATCTTGAGATTTTACTGGCGGGTTTTGTGCCTGGGGTCTTCCATTAGACGCTTTGCTCTTTCCATAAGCTGTGTTCGGTAGAAGCATCTGTCAGTCAGACTTTTCAGTAATCTACTAAGTTAATCATTTTTAAGCTCACAGATTCTTTTTTACTTGCGATATATGTGTTATAGCGTAAGTTTTCCATTGGGAACAAAATTGAACTCGAGATTTTAATCAAACCCCGCAATTCCGTATGTCTGTCTGTTTTTAGATCGATCTACATCCTAAGCGGCTGAAGCGATTTTTTTCAAACTTGGTTTTTAAGTGTTTTAGGTGATTGTCTCAAATATATTTTTAAATCGTTTTTTTTAGCCCCAAAAATTGCCATACAATTTTTTTCTACCATCTTAATTATCTCGAAAACGCCTTTTACGATCTTGATAAAAAAGTGTGTGCTTTACTTTAGGTTTAGTCTACATTTTGGTGATTTTTTTTCTTAAATATTTTGTTATTTACGGTACCTGCCAAACAACCATTTTTTCGATTCTCCACTTTCTTATAAACGGCTCGTCGGATTTTGATCCAAATTTTTTGCGTAGGAGTTCATTTAAATTATAAGTAATACTGTATACCAAAATTTATCAACAAAAAAAAAATTTTCTAAGTTTTTAAAATTAAATATTTAAAATTGTGAAACCAATTTTTTTTAGAAAAAAAATTAAGGAATTTCTGTTTATAAAAAAATACCTAATTAAGTTCCTAAGTATATATTTATTCCCTTCTACTACATTTGTGTGTGTATGTGTGTGTGTGTGTGGTATGTCCTAACAGATATAGGATTTCTGCAAAGTCTTCTTTAGTTGTAAAACGCACGCCTCGGAGGGCAGTAAACTCTTTATTTTCAAACCAATACCAATTGTTGTTACTTGCATTTTTTCATAAGTGAACTTTGGTTCTCCATAGTGTTTCAAGTACTTTTTTATAAGTATTTCTGATCCTCCTCTAGCTGTGTCAGCGGGGTGCGGAGCATGTTAACTTATATAGTTTGGTCATTTATTATCAAGACTTTGTTCTATAGCGAGCGTCATCGTTGAACACAACTTTTCAATCAAAGAACGAACCGAAGCCAGTTTTTCGCATACAAATTGTTCACGTGTTTGACGAAAAAGAAAGATTAAGCTATCAAATCTATAAATTAAGATCATCTTCAAGACTCAAAATGTTCGGCTTTTTCGAAAACAGCTATTTACGTCAAAACTGCATTTTGAAAAAAATATGTTTCAAGAGAACTTAGGCAGTTTGTTTTTCGACTCCCATTTCTTCTCAATTGCACCCATTTTTTTCGAAAATAAAATGCACGACTGGATCGCGCGAACTTGCTCTTATGTTCGATCACATCGTAAGCAAAAGATTTCTATTTAAAATCTAAATATATTTTTAAAGTCATTTCTTACTTTATTTTTTATACACAAAGTTTCTTTTTTTTTTCTAAAAAAAAATGGTATGACAATATTAAATATTTAATAATATAAACTTAAAAACAAAAAATTAAATCGGATTAATCAAAGAAAAAATAATTCAAAATTCTGAAATAAATACTTAAACTAATTTGAGCTCAAAAAAAGTACACCATTTTAATTCTTGGATAAATTTGAATTTATGAGAAAAAAATTTTAAAAATCTGTGGAGCGGTTTTTGAGAATAAAGTTTTTTTTTAACTTTTTGAAAAAAATTCAAAAACACCAATTCATAGGTATTCAGCAAATACCTTATTAATATAATATTTGAAATTAGACATTTAAATTTTTTTTTTCAACCATATAATCGGTCGTATCTTAAAAGCTGCACTGATTTTTTTTACCAAAATCGTTAGAGCCGTTTCCGAGAAAAATAGGATTTAACGAGCTAAAATAAAATTTCAATTTGCCCTCTCCACAATATCTAAAAAAAACTCCATAGACCAAGTTTTAAGCAATTCGGCCCACCCGTTTGGGCTGTAGGTGTCTATATATACATACAGTCAGACAGACTGAAAATACATACGGACAGAATTTTTAGACCATCTTTTTTTCGTCTTCGCTATCATCGTAAAGTCATGTTTGATTGTTATCTCAAAAGTTTTTTTTTCGACGAATGCATAACTTGCCTTATAGTACCTATAATCGCAAGTAAAAAATGGTCGATAATCAATGTAGTTTGCTCAAATGACATGTTCGAAAATATGTGCAGTAAACAAATTAAGACTTTTCTTCATAAAAGGACGAACATTTGCTCGTCAAATTGAAATAAAGTTGACGTTTCCTGAAACGGATCAATATTATTAAATGTCCGAACTAAATGACTACTTTGTAAGAATTTTCGTATCTTCCATATGAACTCAAAATCCAAAGTCCAAACTTGAATTCCAAATGCTAATTTATAGAACCTCAACCTTATGTCAAGTGTTTTATTTTTAAATAAATTTTATCTTAACTCAATTTGATCTGACCTTGACAGTATATAATCACACACTGTGTCAGAATAAAAAAAATACAAAAAAAAACCTATCTCCAAGTCAGCGGGGGCACATACATACAATCATTAACTTTATTTTTTTTATTTATTTACCTACATCCACCTCATCTAAATTGCTTATTAAATTACACCGCAAAATGACTGAATCGTTTCAATTCTCGAAACTTTTATAATTTTTTTCTTACAACTTTTATGTCTTGATGTGGGTACGCTGGGTATGGATATTATAAGAAAATGGGCGGTTGATGGTGAGCATCAATAGAATCACTTGAAAGATAAAACCGCTCCAGCTATTTTATTCTTTAGAGGAGTCAATAAGTTTTTATTAGTCGAAATTAATGCCCTAAAGTGATGTGTTTTTGAGTACTTAAAAAAAGCAGTGTTCGCGTAGTAATAATCAAAGACTGATTGTCTGTCTAACTAAAGTGTGTCTAAAGAAACATATAATCATCAGAAAATTATACAACAAACTACTTAACTAGCAGAGAGTATTATTGCCAATTAACAGAACTGGACCAAGTATACTTCCCTGCGGAACATCATTTTTTTTTCATTGTCTTAAGCTTTAACACAAAACTCTTGTCGAATGTAGATCTACTATTAGACAGTTAACGTAATCGGTCTGTGATGTTACCAAAAAATTGTGTCATCGCAAGTGTCAACATTTTCGTCAACGCAGTTCACAGTATTTTCGTTGAAAACATGCAACATTTTGTTGTAATTTTTTTTTGTACATCAGAGAGTTACCGCGCTGAGCGCTTAAAACTTTTAACTCACGAGTCCTTGTAAACTATATTCAATCCCATTAAATTCGCACTTTAAAGCCTTACCAGCAAGTCAGCCTTTGACTATGATTTTCATACAAATTGAAGTCCATTAACACGAGAAAACAATAATTTGACTTTATCTTTCAAGTACAATCTTCAAAACAAATCTGTTGCTAACTACTTTTTTTTTTGTTTCCAAATAGGCAGCCGTCCATCGTGTTTTGTAAGGAATTTTTTGACGTTGTACCAGTAGAGACTTTTGAGTGCATTTGATTGAGTGGGAGGGACAGGATGTTCTTCATCTTTTTCTTCGAATGACTTAATTAAATTTGTTCAGATACTTTGGCAGTTTATATTTGATCGTGCTTAGTACTTATTTATCTTGTTTTGCGTTGTTAAATGTAGATGGCGACCTGAGGCTAAAATGGTAGGAAAAATACAAATCCTGAAAAATGCACACATATGAATTGTACATGTATCCAAAAACAGTCGGAGTTCTCTGGATGGAATAAAGTTGGAATTTTAATATGGATTTCAGACATGTCATTAAAGTTTTCTTATAAAAATACAGGATAGGTTAGCATTCAACTTAAGGATTTGTTGTTTTTTAGCCGCCCTCCTTTTAATTGCGGGAAACTGTTATAAATTTGCATTTCCCTACTCTCGTCCTTTAGAGCATCTATCGACTTTGAAAAATCATTAATCGAGATATTAGTAACCGAGTGATCGAAATAATAGAATGAACAATTCACAGCAATATTTCACTTTGTACATGTTCCATATTTCGTTTAAATCTTATAAATGTCACAAAAAGAAAGACATTCACCAATAGGGCCCAATGTTAACCAATTACGTGCCAATAGATACTTCAACATTTAAATTTTAAATGCATGATTTTTTCTTTCATATTCCAAGTCTGTAAAAGCACACCCCCTTTTTTTCATTTATACGACAAGAATTCATTCGACTCTTCCATTTTCATATCGGTCATTCCATAAAACCATACATTTCAGATACACCACCTATGTGTGTCTGGATTGAACAACATGTAACAAACTGTATTCGAGAACCGAGTGATTACTATTGCTGTTACTATTTTACTATCCACCTTTTGAATCTTGTTCTAGCCTCTTGCTTTAAATTTGTATTAAATGATGGATGGAAATTATTCGAATGTTTTCAGATGAAGTATCAAGATGTCTCGAGATAATGTAAAAATCGATTATAATCGAATATTTCATTCGAACAGTCACATCATTACTGACAACGGGACTCTGTACTTTCCCTGAATATGCTCAGCATTACGATTGGGAGAAGCAAACAATTTTGTTCAAGTTGGTGTTGAGACTTAAATAAACTCAAACTTAGTCTTCTAGGAATTGAAAGCCAGTCAAAAATCTTCAAACTTTTGGTAAATATGGCTCTCAATTCCAATTTCTTTCCTTCGACATTTGTTAACGACATCTTGAACTTTCCTCACTAAATGAATTGCCATCAATATTCCACTGGAATATTTATTTCCAATACAGTAACATTTATCTTTCTCACCTTCGAACAATTGGGAAGTTCGAAGGAGATAAATATTATCAAGAAATCTTGCCATTGACTTAGAGAGCTCCTAATGTATATAATGTCTTTCCATCCGAAAGAAAAACAAATTAGGTATTCGAAATTACTGCCTCACAAAAACGATGAGGATCGGAAAAAAAGGTCTGTAGTAGTTGTGGTCGATCTTGTATTTATCTTTTTTTATTTTTTATGTGAAAACTTAGGTATTTATATGTTTTATTGACTTTAATGTTTCTCTTTCTGGACGGAGTTCAAGGTTGGGTTCAAGTTCAGCAATTGTTTGGTTTTAAACAGTGCGTTATATGACTTTGAAGACAATACACAAACACCATTATTATTTGACTAATGTATTTGAAATGACTGACTCCATGTTATTAACAATAATGTCAATAATATTTATTCAGTGTTGTTAATGTTTAATTTTAACTGTGTTTAATGAGCTGTGTTTACGACTAACTCAAAGTGTATGTCATTAAAAAGTAATTTTAAGAAAAATAACATGTCTATGGGTTACGCGCGTGTATTTTACAATTCTTTTAATAAATTGAATAGTTTTTTGGACTTGTTTGTAAGGCAAATATTTTTGAAAGAATTTTTTAAAAAAATAAAACATACGTTTCTAAAAGAAAACATGCTTAAAGATAAAACAATCATACAGAGCTTATGTATATAAGGTGGTTTCAGACTGTGACGTTTCAGGTTTCAGCTGTACCTATATGTATACAAGCTGTTATTGACTTAAACTTGAAGCCCGTTTAAAAACATACGTTTTTTGAGTTAACAAAATGGCACACAGAAATTAACAGTTCTATAGAAGGAATGTCGTCTACTGTTTCCCCAAAACTGTATCCCCATTGAATTCATTTCAAGTTGATTCTTCTTGAAAAGATAATTGGATTCAATTATTTTTTATCGGGCCCTAAGTTAAAAATAGTCAATCCTCCACTGAAATTCATACAGTGACACAAATAAACTTTTGTACTTTCCTGCGTTTAAAATTCAGTTAGGCCAGAACACTCTTAAAACCGTAAACTGGACTTTACGAAGTTTGCTGGGTGACATGTGCCGTTGCTCTTGTTTTCTGGCACTTCCATCCATTCCCACTTGGTTTCCTGTCTAAGTTGAGATCTTCCTCTTTTCTATCACTATTTCAATGTTGTCTTTATGCTCTTGATTGATTGTAGAAACTGTCCTGTTTTAAACTCAGTCTATTTCCGTCGGTACTGGTGGGTACCTCCCTGGTTAATTTTAGGTAGTAGATATTTCTGACAACTGCTGCTAAGTAAGCGCCAAAATACAACCAATCTCAAATTGCTTTCTTTGCAGAGTTTAAAAATATAATGTTTCCGAATAACTCTTTTAAATGAAATTTGATTTCCTGACCATTTATCTCTTCAATTTTTTAAAATTAACTAACAAAATATTATTAAATTTATTAATTTTTCGTTACAGTTACACCCTGTTTGTTGATCGAAGATGCTCGTCGCGATGAAAAACTCAAGGACATAGCCAACACAATTACCAATCTAAGTCAAACATCAAACCGCTGGAGTACATCCGGTGTAGGTAAAATTAATGTAACAGTTACAACGGTCAACAACGCCCTAAACAGTCAGACCCAGGGCTTAAGCGATGAAAAACCAACCCGAGACGAAACAGACTTCGCCCATTACCGGCCTGTCCATTCAACCGTTATCAATCTAAGACCAAAGTCATTGCCTCTGGCATCGAATTCAACGCCGGCCATTGTGTCAGCTATAGTCAAGAAAATTCCCCCTGTTCTAGAACAAGCGACCGGTGGTAATAATCTTAATAAATCTAGTCCAAGATTACAGCAACAGTTGCGCCTGCTCCAACAGCAACAACATAAACAGTCCCAGTCGCATGAGCGAGGCGATCCAGATGGTGGATGCAATTTAGATGATTTGTCGACGAACTATTTGGCCAAAACCTCAGAGCTGCGAGTTAATTTGCCTGCCGAGGAAATTCTAAATTCGAAAAAAGGCTGGCTTATGAAGCAGGACGGCCGAACGGGCGAATGGACGAAACATTGGTTCACGCTAAGTGGAGCGGCGTTATTCTACTACCGGGATCCGGTGTCAGAAGAACGTGGCGTGCTGGACGGTGTGCTGGATGTAAATAGCCTTACTAGTGTCACAGAAGTGAATGCTTCACGAAATTACGCCTTCCAACTGTCGACTTGGGACAAAAGACGTCTTGTTTTGTCAAGTCTGTCGGCGAATTCACGTAACAGCTGGATGACAGTTTTGAAAAATGCTGCCGGTCTTCAGCCAGAACCAAAAGTTGAACCGGAATGTATTCTGGCGACAGAACTGATAATAAAAGATAATACAAGTGATGACATCAAGAGTGAAATTGAAAAGGACTTCATCAAGGCTCAAAGAAACCAGGACTTAATCTTGAGCAATAGCACTAAGTTAACTCAAGACCCCAGTCCAGTGGTTGTACAAAAAACTGTCACCACACCAGTCACTCCGTTGACTCCAAATCCAAAGAATTCGATGTTTTCGTCGGACGAAGAGTACCGGACCGCTTCCGAGGGTGGTCGGAGAGACAGTGTTGACTGGGGATCTCCCTTGTCGCCGTCACCTCCTATACCGATTGCATTGCTGAGAGCCAAAGAACGAATGCGATCACGCCCTGGGAACTGCCCACGGCTTCACAAGCGCAGTAGATCTTCGCCGCCAAGCTCGAGAAGGAGCACAGTTGACAGTGTGGGTTCCGACGAATTGCCAGTGATTCACTCGGTTCAAGAGGAACTAAACATTGACAAGGAGCTACAATTCCGACTTGGAGCCGCCGAAAAAGAGCGAGATGTTTTGCGCAATGAAGCCCAAGAACGAGAGGCACGAATGTCAGAACTTCTCACAACTCTAGAGCGGACAGAAAAAGAGTTAAACGCTCGAATAAGGGAAATGGAAGAAGCTCGAGATAACCTTTCTAGCCAACTGGATGAAGCCAAGCGGAATGCGGAAAAAATCGTAGACCGCTTAACGATCGAAGTGGGCGAGAGTCATAAAAAAATCAAAAATCTCGAAGACCGTCTATCGCGTGGTATCGAGGAAAACGAAACGCTCTACAAAAAGTTGCGAGAGCTCGAGAGTTGCAGTCCATCGAGTTTTAGCAATCTCAACCGTCACAAGCTGAAACGAATGGATTCGCTGAGTGACCTCACCCAAATCAGTGATATTGATCCATATTGCTTGGACCGTGACATGCTGGCCGATGAATATAATGAACTTAGATCGAGATTTGAAAAGGCTGTCAGTGAGATCAAAGCCATGAAACGGGAACTTAAAGAATCACAAAATCAATTCGATACTTTGGAAATTTCGTATGCATCTCTAAAACAGGACCTTGACCGTCAACAAATAGAAGACCGCTCACAACTGCAGATGATGGCAGAGCGTATTCAAGATCTTACTCTCAAATATAGTGGCTCAGAACGACAAGTTCGGACCTTAAAACAAAAGCTTGCCAAATCAGAACGCAGACGTTCGCTCTCCCTCAAAGGCAAGGAACAGTTGACAGTCTCGAAAGAACTCGAAATAAAAGTTACAGAACTTGAGTCGAAGATCGATGATTTGGAAAAGAAGTCACCAATTCAGCAATCAAAGGCACCCTCGTCAAGTTCAGTTAAAAAATCAGCCCGCAGACGATCCCTTGAAAGTTCAGCCAGTACAGATTCATTGCAATTTATGATTCGAGTCAACGATCTTGAGAAACGTTTCGAATGCTTTACCTCGTCACAACCATCGGCACCCACAATCGATGTCAAACGGAGCTCGTCTAGTCCAAAAATGTCCGAGCATCTGATCGAGCGTCTAAAATGCCTGGAAGGAGTGCTGATCTGCAGTAAAGATCGTCTCGAACAAAGTCTACATCAACTGCAGGCCTTAAGATCGACATCTCGAACTCGTCGATCAGTTTCACCCATCACCGATCGAAAAGACTCATACAGATTTGTGGAACGTTGTCTCGTCGAAGTGGTGAAGCTTATTCGGGAGTCTTGTGAGACGTGTGTCGTAAGTGAAAACTTCACAACTCCTGGACTAATCCTCCTGCCTGAATCGAATCCCATTAAAATTGCATTGATACAGCTAGAAGCGCAACTTCGCGGGAAGCTGGGAGATCTTTTGAAGCAAAGACGAGTGCTTAGGGAACGTAATGAACTCACAGCTCGTAAGGATCTCGAGTTGCTGGCCGAGAGGATAGCTTTCGAAAGTGTCTGTTTTGGAAAACTTCGGGAGTCTATCCATCGGGCTGAGAATCCCGAACTCTTCGGACAGCGGCAAACCCGTGCTGAAATCGCTGAAACATCCCAGCTGATGTCTATGTTGAAGGCCAAACTCGGTGGAAAATGTGCATTCAAGCCTAGTGGCAGCCTCGATGTTTTAGCCGGAGTGCTTGCGCGACGCCTTATCCTCTCCTCTTTCCGGAAGGACAAAACAAAAGTGCCCGAAATGGATCCTGTCGAACCAAAGATTCTCGAAGAACTTCTTCGCCAACAAAACGAGATCAACCTGATCGCAAAACGGTACAAAAACAACGCCATGGAAAATCTGGCTTCGGGTCTAGCAGCGGAGACGCTCAGCTACATTAGTTCTAATGATTTGGTGCAGGGAGCGGTTCAAGAGGCTTGGCGGCAAGCGCAGGAAACTGTGAATGCCGAACTAGTGCAATCAGAGATAGCTCACATAATGATAAGAAATGCCGAACGTTTTGAAACTTCAATCACACCTTCGTTCGGTTACACGCTAACAGCTGAGGAGCGAATAACCTTCGAGTCATTCGCTGATGCTGTTCACGAAAGTCTGCGCAAGGAGATGGACAATGCAATCGAACAGCTGTCTCAGTGTTATGATGAGGCTCTGCAGAAAATGAAACGAGGGCAGTGGAGAATGCATCTGGAGCAAGAACGCAAAGCCAGTGAGGGAAGACAGCTGCTGTCAGAGTTTGCGGATATTGTTGCACATAAGGCATTAGTGGATGCAAGAATAGCAGTTCTGCGGGGAGATTACACAACCGCAGAAAATTCTGCTCAACTGGCTACTATTGACTCGGGCAATACGTTCAGTGTATCGAGCTTGCAAAAGTATGAGAACCTTTTCGAAGAACTCTCGAATGATCTCCAGATTTCTAACCCCGATGACATACTGGCAGAAGCTGACTTTGAGTTTGTCTATAAAAACCGAACGATAGACTTTATCAACGATGGAGCTATACTCAAAGATATTGCCAAATTTCTCAGCCAATTGGAACAATCTATTGGCAATCTCAAACGTGCTATTCAACCAAATACCTTCACTGCACCTAACAACTTTGAACTGAACACTCTGGTGGACGTCTGCCAAAAATGCTGTGACCTTAGGGCACAAACTGATGGTCTCCTCGACGATGTACAAAATTTGACAGCTTCATGCTCTAGTTGCTCCCAGTTACAAGACACCATCTGTGATTTGCACGTGCAGCACGAGTCCCAAATTATGCGGTTACAGCAGGACCATGCCAAAAATATGTCAATGCTGATGCAGCAAGTCGATAGCCAGCGTCACAACCTCGAGTCTCTGGAAAGGGAACGTAATTCCCTGCTGGATGAGATCCACCAGCAGTCCAATGTGGTGGACGATCACGAGCGTGAACTGGCAACACTGGCCATGAAACTGAAGTCCAAAGAAGAAGAGTGCCATCGCAAAGAGAATGATAATCTAGATCTGATGGATCGGTTGGAAGATCAAACCGAAAAAATACGCAACTATCACAGCGATAGGGAAAGTTTGGAGAGCAAGTGCTCGCGTCAGGATGAAGAGTATGCAGTTCTACTTCAGGAACGTGATTTCATTCAGGCCGAGCTGAATAAGGAACGCGAACGTTGCAGACGCATGGAGCGCCGTTTGGAAATGCTCGAGGTAGAACATGGCAAACAATTGGAATGCCTTCAGGAGGCATACCGTGACCAGATTCTTTCCCATTGCTCAGAATTTACAAACATCGCTGATGAGGAGAGTTTCCGTCAGCGCTACCAACAGGAGATCGAACAGCTAAGAGTGAGTTTTTGTTATTTTCTTTTTTTTTTTGTATATTTTGCAGTTTTACAAAATCTGTTTTCCATTCTAAGACACTCTGTGAGAAAGGTCTCACGGCAATGGAATCATCACATCGTCGAATAATCAATGATTTGGAAGATAAACATCGACAAGAAATCGACAGGTTACTCATTGAGAAAGAGACAGCTTTAGCCGAAGAAACTCAGGTACTTTTTTTTTCGTAATATTGGTATTTAATGTTAAATTGTTTTTTTTTCAAGGCAACTCTGGCTGCTTTAGATGCAATGCGTAAGGCACACCAAAGTGAAGTTCAACGAGAGGTAGCACGTTTCAAGCAGGAATTCCTAAGGAAATTCCAAAAGGGTGAACACTCAATCGATAACACCAAAATTAACGAGTTAGTAGTTTTTTTTTAATTTAGTTAAAATTGTTTTGAGGTTTTTTTATACAATGTAATTTTGTTCTCATTTTTTTTACAGAGAGGAACTCGAAGAATTAAGACAAGAAATTTTGTCATTTTCTGAGAAGTACTCAATTAAGTGCGTTGAAAATGCAGCCCTCGAAGAAAAATTGCGTTCGGCTAATCAAAAATTAAAACATTTTCAACAAATGCAACAAATTGAATTGAGGTATGTTAAAAAAATTCAAAAAATTACAAATAAAACAAGCGTCACAAATTTGGGGGCTCAACCCGGATATGATCTAAATTTTTTGTTTTGCGTTTGGAGAGGAAATTAATGGATTTCTTTTTGTTTAACAGTTTTATTTATTTATTTTTTTATTTTGTTTTATAGAAATAAACAGTTCCGTGCACATTTAGCATCTGAAGACCCATTAAGTGATGTAAATTTCGTGCAAGGACTAACGTCATCCAAAGATGAATTGCCATGTCCAGATAGTGAGGTAAGTTTAAAAAAATATACTACACATACACAAACAACTCACTCATTTGTACATGATTTCACAAACAAAAAAATTATAGCTTTAAACTTATACGTTTTTTTTGTATTATTTTCTTACTAAAAAATAATTTAAATTAAAATCTATAACAAAAAAAAAATATAAACATTATGTATCATATTATTATTATTTTACTAAAACCAATACAAACAGCATGCGCTTGAAGTTAGTTACACAACACAACAAGCACACCCCGAAAACACTAAGTCAACACAACAAGAGCAATCCTTACCCACCGCCATCATCATCGGCAGACAAAATGGTAGAACCGATTTTGAAGACGATTTAAATTGTTGCTATGATCCGTGCTATAAGCTGAGTGGTGCATTTGATTATAACCCGAGGAACTCTATTGAAGGTAAAAACATAAGACCTACAAGTTCAACAAATTATCCTGGGTCGTTTATACCTTAGAACTGTCTACGTACTGTCTAAAACCTTTAAGTTTCTTTGTATGTCTATTAGGGTGGGTACAAAAAGACACAAACTTTTTATTTTGTTTTAAATTCCCAAAATTAAAAAAAAACGTCTCAAGTCCCTAAAAATTGTTTAAAACTTTTTAATCGTTTAAGAACAACCATTCCACTAATAACACAATATGACACGACAACAAAAACACAATTTAACTTTTAGAATAAAATTGTTCGGGACTAGTATGTTGACCTCTATTTTCTTTATTATTAATTTAACATAAGTCTGTTTCCGAGCATCTCCGTTTATCGATAGTCGACTGTATAAAATAGTCAAGGTTATTTTCTGTTCGGCAGAAATAATGCTATAACAAAATTATCCGCTATTCTGACAAATTTTTTTTGAAACTGGTTGTATTAAAATTCGACTATTTATTTATATTTTAGAATTTTTGTAGAAAACTAACATTTTGTGAATTATCGTGAAATTAACATTTTTGTTCATTTTGAGAATTTGAAATTGTATTATTTTTTTGACCACCCTAACGTGTATCTCCATTGTGTCCTTTTGTCTTGCTTTTGTGTATTACCTTAACCCTAGTTCTCAATCATAAATAATTATAAATCACTTTCCTGTTATCAAAAGTTGTGAAATTTCAACTAAAGTAACTGCGGATTTTTTGGGTTTTCTTTATTTACATATTGGGGCGTATTCATAGTCATTTTTAAACTATGTTTAAGTTTATATTTCTATTTTTTTAGTGTATCATTCCAAAATATTTGAAGCTATTTATGCAGTATAACAAATTAATAATCTTATAAAAACATAAAACCAACTGTTTGCAAGTAAAATGGGTCTGTATTCGTTGATCCAAAATTATCTTAAACTTGAGTTTAGTAAAACCTGGGTTTATCAACGACTATGAATATGCCACATGCCCAAAAACCTAGAGCATGTAGGTTGGGTCGAGGCAAGACTTGACATTGAAAGTCTTACCTTTGTTTCCTTAAAAAAATTTTGTTCAAGTTAATTTTTTTTTAGAAAATTGCCCCTCCCACTTAAACGGGTAATAGAACCCCGTGTACGATTTTTTTTTATATCGACCCATTCTACACACTCTAGCTTTTCGTCACACTTTATGCAAGTCACTATGTATAATAGTCGTACTTTATTTGCAAGTTGCCTGGTAACTAACAAAAAATCGAACTCGAGATTTTGACCAAATTTCACATTACTATATAAAAAAGGGGGTACCCGCAATTCAAGCAGTCTGGCTGTCTGCCGGCATGTACAACGACCACTAAAGCAAATATCTTCAAACTTGATACTAAACACCCAAATTAATAAACATGGACAAGTTAAGGTTTAGGACTTAGTCCTTCGCTAAACCATCGAAGACGGTGAATTTAGAAGAAGAAGAAGAAATGATATCTGTTTTTTTGTTTTTAATACAAGCAATTGTATAAATTTTAACACATAACTATGCTTTTTTGAAACATTATTTAATGACTTATTTCCTTTCTTTCTACTCGTTCTAACTCTAATTCCATGGAATTAAGATTGCATTTAAAAGATTTTAGGTCTAACAGGTATATCTACCAAATTAAAATTTAAAAAAAATAATGCTTCACTAAGCTTCGATAAGACTACACCGAAACCTTATAGAAGCTGAAATTTTAGAAGTTTGAAGTTAAGATTATTATTATTCTTATTAATTTGGTATTTCATTTTTATTTTATTTAAAAATATTAATTACAATTGAAAATTGTTAATAATAGGCCAAATTCCTAAACGCAAAATTTGCAAAGCGAGTCTCATGCTAAGCAAATGCACGAACCCGATAAAAATTAAAAAGCAAGTGAAGTGCGCAACACAAGTTTAAAACTTGCACAATTGCAATGAAGTTTGCGCAAGAAAAAAGAATGAACTGCGTTTTGGGACAGTGTGCTTAGCAGAGATTTTTCTGTTTGCGTTTAGGGACAGTTTGCTTAGCATATTATGCGCAAGATTTGCGTTTAGGAATTTGCCCTTTTAATGAATTTTAATAATGTTTACTTATTTTGCTTCAATTGAAGAGCGCAAGATATTTTTGACATTTGCACAAATACATTTGCATTTGCGCATGAAAATAAAATCTACTATGTATAGGGACAATCTGCTTAGCAGGGATGTTTACGTTTGCATTTTGGAAGTGTTTGCTTAGCATAATTTGCGCAAGTTTTACGTTTAGGAATTTGCCCATATTATTTTTTTTAAGACAGATGCAGCGAAGGCTGTCGGCTCTATAGTAAAAACATATTGTTATACAATTATATTAATTTTGGTAAGCATTTCTTTTAGTTTGTTTATATTATTTTGACTTGGTTCTGTAACTAGTTCCAGTAGGTTTTCACTTGGGTTTAAAATGTTTTGAAGTGATGGCTTTGACGATAAGCCGGGGCTTAGCAGATGTTACGATGTTGAGCCAGGTAGGTCAGGTTGGAGGAGATTTTCTTTTGAGTAGGTGCTGTCATTTTTAATTATTTATTAAAACCAAATTTTAAGAAGCATTCCCAAATCAGTTATACATATATTTTTTGTTAATAAAAAATATTCTGGAAATTATCAATGTGCACTAGATCCTTATTTATTATTTCCCTATATGCACATTTCACATATATTGTAAATTACTTAATGGCGCAAAATTTTAAACGATTTAGTAATGTTTTAAATCATTTTTAGTATGATACTATGTTTAAAAGCGGATTTTGCGAATTTTAAACGAGTTTAGTATCGTATTATCTTCTTAACATTTTACTAAAGTTAAAACCACCGAATGGCTATTTTAAATTTTTACTTTCGTACTAAATCCACATGTCATTCTGGCTTTGCACGCGGGAGGCCCAGGTTCGAGTCCTGCTGGTGTCAATTTTTTTTTTTGTAAATAATGAAGTTAAAATGATGAAAATAAACGGTGATTTTTTAAGAGCTTGGTTTTTGAAAATTCAAAAAAACACAGAAACTTGTAAAAAGTGAATGAAATTTTTATTTGGATCGATAAATCAATTTCTGCCATTTACTTTTTAAAAATAATTTCACTTAAATGTTGCCCGCGGCTACGCTTCAGGTGGTCCATTCTGAAGGTCCAATTTTGGCAAACTTTTTCACACATTTCGGCCGGAATCTCACCAATGACGCGTTCAATGTTGGCTTTGTGTTTGGCTTGTCCCCATAGACAATAGACTTAACATAGCCCCACAAAAAATAGTCTAACGGGGTCAAATCACATGATCTTGGTGGCCAATTGACTGCGCCAAAACGTGAGATCAACTGCTCACCAAATTCGCCTCTCAATTGATGCATGGTTTCGCGTGCAGTGTGGCATGTGGCACCGTCCTGTTGGAACCACATGTCGACCGAGTTCAATTCTTGCATTTTCGGCAAAAAAAAATCTGTTATCATCGAACGGTACCTTTCTCCATTGACCGTAACCCTTCGGCCTTCATCGTCCTTGAAGAAATACGGCCCAATGATGCCGCCTGCCCATAAACCGCACCAAACAGTGCATTTTTCGGGATGCATTGTTAGCTGCTGAATTGCCTCTGGCTGCTCTTCACTCCAAATACGGCAATTCTGCTTATTCACGTATCCATTTAGCCAAAAATGAGCCTCGTCGCTAAAGACAATTGTGCTTGCGAAACACATTTATCACAGAGCACGAATTTTGATAATAAATTTCAATAATTTGCAAACGTTGTTCAGGCGTAAGTCTATTCATGATGAAATGGCAAACAATACTGAATCGAAATGTCAAATGTTCGTGGACTTTGTCATGTGTGATCTGTCAAAAATATAAACGTCAAAAACCAAGTAGCAAAAAAATCACCCGCTATAAACATCGAATACTTATTTAGAGCACATGTTGGGTTTCTATCAACATATAATCAATTTACAAAGCATAAACACAATAATTGTGTTCATCAAAATTCAAACCCTACAAATGCTTTGCTATCTGCTTTAGCATTTTACTAATTAATAAAAGGTTTAAAATGCATAAAAAGTTAGTAGACTACTATGTATATAGTAAATTGCTAACAAGTATCGTGTTAAGGCCTTAATAATAGGTTGTTTAAAATTTTGCGCCAATATTTCTGCAATGGTAAATGGAACTGCCTGTTTGTTTTAGTGTTAATAACAACAACTATGTTTTAAACTAACCTATTTCACTTTAATATATATATGTTTTTCATTTTCACTTTCATTTTATCATAACTAAAAAAAAAATATCAAAATTTAAAAGTAAAGCTTTTCTGAGCATACTCTGAATAACTATGAAATTAAAGCACCTTTTCCTCGAAATTACAAATCTGTAGTAGCCATTAAGTTACTCTTATGTAATTGGGTATAACCTTTTATAACAATTTGTTTATATTAGTATTTTTTTTTTATTAAAAGAAATAGATTCTTCGTTAACAGCAAACATTTTGTTTTCGATAAAGCAGTTACATTGATAAAAGTTTATTTATGCTCAGAAAGGCTCCACTTGACTTGCTGATTAAAAAAGCTTAATTGAATCACTAATTCATTACTCTGATTTCACATTTTTAACAGCCAGACACAAAAATTGCTTTTGTATTATACTAAACGCATCCGACAGCCCAGTTTTTGCTCATATAGTACATAAACACTAATAACAATTTAATTTAACGTGTCAAAAAAAAAAAAATAAAATTTTTAATGAATGATTATTTCTTCTATATAATTTAATAGGTTTAAAAAAGTCATCATCGAACCCCATGTTCGGCAACCACAACAACATGCCAACATCAACAAGTTGCATCACCATTGATTTACAACGTAACAGATCATCACCCTCCTCCCATCAACAGTCTTTCACTACCACTAGCGCTCCCTTAGTACTGCAAAGTGGTAGTAATAAACAACAATTACCATTAACCAAAGGATTAACCCACCACCAGCACCATCAACATCCCCATCAAGCAAATACCATGTCGACAGCGAAACCGACGATGATGATAACGACGACAGCAAAGACAACGACGACCAAACCAGTGGAACAACCAAAGAACATTAATTTATTAAAAAATCTAAATCCAAATTCAACTCAATTAAAATTAGTTAATAATAATCTTAGATTAAGTTGTAATAATCTTATAAATAATAGTAATAATACCGATGAAACGTCATCTAGTAATAGTAGTAACATCAACAACAACATCAATAACAACAACAACAAAAGTAACACCAACAACAACATGCGCATCTTCAGTCGATCAAATCATCGTAATGGTGGCAGCAGCAGGGGCAGCGCCAATAGCGGCAGCGGTGGTGTTCAAAGTAAGCTGGCAATAAGCTTGGGCAGCTTTAGCGATATCATTCGCAAAACAACGCCATCTAGTGACGACGCTGTGGGTGATAATAATCCAGCGACAGCGCTGGTGATGCATAGGAGTAGGGGTGATGATCACAGCAGCAGTAGCAGCAGCAACAGCACCGATGATGATGAGAATGGTAGAGTGGCAAGAAGCGTTTGCAAAGGTGTCTTCGATGAGTCGCAATCAAGTTCGGCGGCAGCGGCGGCGCAAACGTCGACCGCAACAGCGGCAACACCAACGACCATCAAGAAAAAGCATTCAACGTCAAATTTTAGTGGTAAGCTATGCTCACCCCCTCCCTTAAGTGGGAAGGACATTGAGCATCATCATGCGACCTCACACTTGAGAAGATTTGAGTTGGAAATATAAACGAAAACAATAAAAGTTAAAAATAAACAATAAAATTATTCAAAACTTACCAACAACCAAAACAAAATAATATAACATCCCTGGCATTGATTGTTTTCTTTATTTTTGTTTTTTTTTTTTTGTTTATTGTCAAACACAAATTCTGTAATGTTTGTTTGTATTGTGTTAAAAATATTATATATAATTTATTGTATAGTTTCATCATTTTGTAATCATAATTTCTTCTATTTCCTTAAATTTACCTTTATATTTTGGAAAAAATACTAAAATTAAAAATAATTATTATTCTATGATGTTAAATATTATTATCTATATCTATTAATTAGAAAGAGTTTATAAAAAAACCATATATAAATCCATATAATAATATTATAAATATATATAAATAAATCTTTAAATTAGTGCATGTTTTTATTTAGTGTATGTTTTTTTTTAGTTTTATTTGTTTTGTTAACCCCTCAGTTTTATTTTAATTTGTTTTCTCTCCCTCAAGATAAAACAACGCTGATTGGGGGAGAGAAAAAATCATTTATTTTATGAAATAAAAAAGTTATTGAATTAAAAAAAAATTAATATCTAAGTGTTTTTGTTTTAGGAATTGAACACATGTTAATTTTTTGGTAAGCTTACACATTTTTAAAAACACTGAAGAATTTTTTTCCAAAAAATTTCAGGTTTGACCCCACTGTACATCAATCGACAGCTTTAAGAATAGCTCAAAATGAAGAAGATCAAAACACAAACGCAAATGAATCCCATTCATAAAGTTTAACCATAAACTTTCTAGTAGGCGAAGTCTAACTTCTCCAAGTATTACTTTATTTTTATGCGAAATTTGTGGCAATAATCAAATTCAACGCCTGGTATCTCATTGGAAAAATTTGAGTTGCAAAAAGAAGAAAAGGCCAGGCCGCTCGCTTTTTGTAAAAAAAAATTTCTAAGAAGCAGTAGGGGCTACTTTATTGGAATTCACCTAAATCGATAACAAAAAAAGCGAAAGATAAAACAAAATAATAAATTACATCTCCTATTCCCCACATTGCCCAACAAAATTATTGCCACGTCCTAATTTTAAGCAAAATCAAATAAATCGAACAGGCGCCCATGCGAAAGCAGTAGGTATGCGATTTTTATGATTCCTTTAAGATTTACTCATTCAATGTTTACAAAAATACCTAAGCCCCCGCGCTTTCAGCCTTACCCTACGCACCAAAATTTGAGCTAGAGTAAGGCAGATTTATGAAAGAAAAAAAAGAGCCGGAATTACCCGAGTTTTTCTTAAAATCAAGACAGTATTGTAGCTTCCTTGATTGTGTAAGTTTTTCAAAAAACATGCAAATAATCATACAGCCCATACATTCTCGCATACACAGAGCCCTTCTTCAGGTTTCAATCGAATTTTTCCATACAAAAATTCTACTGAAATACCAGGCGCTCATAAACGACTAGTAGGTATTTTTTCATGATTTGCAACACATGCAAACTCAACACATGCAAACTTGTTTGTATAGTAGAAGTGATATTCAAGCCAATGATGAAACGAGAGCATAAACTGAATCTCGTTCACACATACTTGAAAAATTAATAGGAGCAGAAGCAAAATAACCAGGGTGACCAGATTGGTATCGTGGTGAAAGAAAACAATTTAGGATTTGTTATTGAATTTTTATTTTTGTATTTGTTTTGTAGCAAATTATTACAATCCTAATTAATTTAATAACATATATATTAAACATGTTATTTTTTTAATAAGGCATTCAATTGGCATCCACTATGAGAAAAACAATCGATTTTGCATTTTCGCTCCAAGATTTGCTCCTGTTAAAGCAATAGTTATCTAATTTCTTCAGTAAATCTGAAATGAAAAACAAACATACACATTCTATGGTTAAGCAATGTTATGGACCAGCGGTAGAATAAGCATTTTTTCGATAAGCAAATCCTTTCAACGTGTAGGCTGCCTAATTCTTAAGCGAAATAAAATAAATGGAACAGGCGCCCATGCGAAAGCAGTAGGTTCACGATTTTTACCATTAATTCTAAATTTACTCATACATTGTTTACAAAAATACAAACGTAAGGCAGATTGAGAAAAGAAAAATAGAGACAGAATCCCGCCTTTTTCTTAAAATCAAGACAGTATTGTACCTTCATTGTTTGTGTAAGTTTTGCAAAAAAAAACATGCAAGTAATCATACTCCACAAGCTCTCATACACAGAGAATTCCCTTCTTCAGGTTTCAATCGAATTTTTCCATACAAAAATTTTTCTGAAATACCAGGCGCTCATAAACGACTAGTAGGTATTTTTTCTTGATTTCCAAAATCAACACATGCAAACTTCTTTCTATAGTAGAAGTGATATTCAAGCCAATGATGAAACGAGAGCATAAACTGAATCTCGTTCACACATACTTGAAAAATTAATATGAGCAGAAGCAAAATAATCAGGGTGACCAGATTGGTATCGTGGTGAAAGAAAACAATTTAGGATTTGTTATTGAATTTTTATTTTTTTAAATTTATTTTGCAGCAAATTATTACAATCTTAATTAATTTAATAACATATATAGTAAACATGTTATTTTTTAATAAGGCATTCAATTGGCGTCCAATATAAGAAACAAATCGATTTGTCATTTTCAAAAAAACATTCACATAATCATACTGCACAAGCTCTCATACACAGAGAATTCCCTTTTTCAGGTTTCAATCGAATTTTTCCATACAAAAATTTTTCTGAAATACCAGGCGCTCATAAACGACTAGTAGGTATTTTTTCTTGATTTGCAAAATCAACACATGCAAACTTCTTTCTATAGTAGAAGTGATATTCAAGCCAATGATGAAACGAGAGCATAAACTGAATCTCGTTCACACATACTTGAAAAATTAATATGAGCAGAAGCAAAATAACCAGGGTGACCAGATTGGTATCGTGGTGAAAGAAAACAATTTAGGATTTGTTATTGAATTTTTATTTTTTTAAATTTATTTTGCAGCAAATTATTACAATCTTAATTAATTTAATAACATATATAGTAAACATGTTATTTTTTAATAAGGCATTCAATTGGCGTCCAATATAAGAAACAAATCGATTTGTCATTTTCAAATGAAAAACAAACATACAAGGATTGTATGGACCAGCGGTGGAATAAGCATTTTTTTAATAGTTATCCAACCAAATATATATGTACCTGCCTCTCCTCAACCTCTCCTCAACCACTATATAAAAACCTAACTATCTCGAAAACAGCTCTAACGATTTCGATAAGCAAATCCATCCAACCTTTTAGGCTGCCTAATTTTTAAGCGTAATAAAATAAATGGAACAGGCGCCCATGCAAAAGCAGTAGGTAGACGATTTTTATCATTAATTCTAAATTTACTCATACATTTTACAAAAATACAAACGTAAGGCAGATTGATAAAAGAAAAATAGAGACAGAATTACCCGCCTTTTTCTTAATATCAAGACGTATTGTACCTTCCTTGATTGTGTAAGTTTTGCAAAAAAACATTCAAATAATCATACAGCCCATACATTCTCGCATACACAGAGCCCTTCTTCAGGTTTCAATCGAATTTTTCCATACAAAAATTTTTCTGAAATACCAGGCGCTCATAAACGACTAGTAGGTATTTTTTCTTGATTTGCAAAATCAACACATGCAAACTTCTTTCTATAGTAGAAGTGATATTCAAGCCAATGATGAAACGAGAGCATAAACTGAATCTCGTTCACACATACTTGAAAAATTAATATGAGCAGAAGCAAAATAACCAGGGTGACCAGATTGGTATCGTGGTGAAAAAAAAACAATTTAGGATTTGTTATTGAATTTTTATTTTTTAAAATTATTTTGCAGCAAATTATTACAATCTTAATTAATTTAATAACATATATAGTAAACATGTTATTTTTTTAATAAGGCATTCAATTGGCATCCAATATGAGAAAAAAAAATGTATTTGTCATTTTCAAATGAAAAACAAACAAGGTATTGTATGGGCCAGCGGTGGAATAATCATTTTTTGAATAGTTATCCAACCAAAAATATAATTACCTGCCTCTCCTCAACCACTATATAAAAACCTAACTATCTCGAAAACAGTTCTAACGATTTCGATAAGCAAATCCATCCAACCTTTTAGGCTGCCTAATTTTTAAGCGTAATAAAATAAATGGAACAGGCGCCCATGCAAAAGCAGTAGGTAGACGATTTTTATCATTAATTCTAAATTTACTCATACATTTTACAAAAATACAAACGTAAGGCAGATTGATAAAACAAAAATAGAGACAGAATTACCCGCCTTTTTCTTAAAATCAAGACAGTATTGTACCTTCCTTGGTTGTGTAAGTTTTGCAAAAAAAAAACATGCAAATAATCATACTGCACAAGCTCTCATACACAGAGAATTCCCTTCTCCTACAAACCTACCGGGGGCGGAGGCTAATTCCTCGCATGTACTAAACCTTACATATACATGCATACATTGATTTTAAATTTGAAAAAACCGCCACATGAAATTTCTATACCTGCAGCTCGACATGAGCGCCTGGTATTTTGGCGCCTAAACGAGCGCAAACGAGATTTCTTCTTGGTTTGTTTGCAAAGCAAATTCAACTCACTCAAACTGGTTTCTGAGTGCAATACAATCAAGCGATAGAACGAGAGCATAAAGTGCAACACATGCTCGCAAACACAGACAATTCCCTTCTTCAACAAATCTATCGGAGGCGGAGGCTAATTCCTCGCATGTACTTAACCTTACATATACATGCATACATTGATTTTAAATTTGAAAAAACCGCCACATGAAATTTCTATACCTGCAGCTCGACATGAGCGCCTGGTATTTTGGCGCCTAAACGAGTACGAGATATTTCTTCTTGGTTTGCAAAGCCAATTCAACTCATTCAAACTGGTTTCCAGAGTGCATACAATCAAGCGAAAAATGAAACGAGAGCATAAACTTCATCTCGTTTACACATTCTTACAGGAAAAAATAATAATAATAATAATAAAATGCAAAATAACCAGGGTGACCAGATTGGTATTGAATTTTTATTTTTATTTGTCTTGCAGAAAATTATAACAATGTTAATTAAATTATTAACAAATATAATAATAATAATCTGATATATTTCTTAAAATTATTTATATTAAAGATGTTTCTTCTTTAATTAGGCATTCCAGTGACTCCAAGATTTGCCTCTGTAAAAGCGATAGGTATCTGATTTCTTCGGTAGATCTGAAATGAAAAACAAAAATCCGTTTGTTAAATAGGTGTTATATATAAATAGAAGATAATATTAAAGAATTGATTTATATTGAAAACTGGTCCGTTTTGAAGAAAATTAATTCCTCCAAATTACTCTAACCAGGGGGACCAGATTGGTATCGTGGTGAAAAAAACAATTCAGGTAATTAAAGTGCTTTGATCCAACCATCCCCGACTTGTCGATATAGGCCCTATAATCGCAAGTAAGAACTGGGAGCTTTTTCATCCTCTTTAGTGAAAAAACATAGCAGCTTTCTTCTCAATCATAACAATTCGATAGTAAGAAACTTTTACGTCCACAAGCTTAATGTAAGTGCCAGATGGAAAACTTCAAAAACTTACTGCTGGAAGGTTTTTTTCTATTTGGCGGTTTGGTTGTGTGCTACTTTTAGGGAGTGGCTATATACAGGCAAGGCTTACCAAACAGGCATTCATTTATTGAGGACAAAGTTTATTGAGGGCAAACATTCCAAAATAGGCCACACCCCCACACTAAAAATTAACTAAGCCACGCCCCAAAAATTAGGCCACGCCCATTTTTGCTAAATCGACGCCTAAAAAAATAGGGAGGCCACGCCCCCAAATTAGGCCCCTCCCCTTTAGGCCACGCCCACTCAAATAGGCCACTCCCACATCGATTTTTGTGTACATTGTGCCACATTTTCATACAAAATTAGTGAAAGGGTGTGGCCTATTTGAGTGGGCGTGGCCTAAAGGGGAGGGGCCTAATTTGGGGGCGTGGCCTACCTATTTTTTTTAGGCGTCGATTTAGCAAAAATGGGCGTGGCCTAATTTTTGGGGCGTGGCTTAGTCCAAAATAGGCCACACCCCCACACTAAAAATTAACTAAGCCACGCCCCAAAAATTAGGCCACGCCCATTTTTGCTAAATCGACGCCTAAAAAAAATAGGTAGGCCACGCCCCCAAATTAGGCCCCTCCCCTTTAGGCCACGCCCACTCAAATAGGCCACTCCCACATCGATTTTTGTGTACATTGTGTCACATTTTCATACAAAATTAGTGAAAGGGTGTGGCCTATTTGAGTGGGCGTGGCCTAAAGGGGAGGGGCCAAATTTGGGGGCGTGGCCTACCTATTTTTTTTAGGCGTCGATTTAGCAAAAATGGGCGTGGCCTAATTTTTGGGGCGTGGCTTAGTCCAAAATAGGCCACGCCCCCACACTAAAAATTAACTAAGCCACGCCCCAAAAATTAGGCCACGCCCATTTTTGCTAAATCGACGCCTAAAAAAATAGGGAGGCCACGCCCCCAAATTAGGCTCCTCCCCTTTAGTCCACGCCCACTCAAATAGGCCACTCCCACATCGATTTTTGTGTACATTGTGCCACATTTTCATACAAAATTAGTGAAAGGGTGTGGCCTATTTGAGTGGGCGTGGCCTAAATGGGAGGGGCCTAATTTGGGGGCGTGGCCTCCCTATTTTTTTAGGCGTCGATTTAGCAAAAATGGGCGTGGCCTAATTTTTGGGGCGTGGCTTAGTTAATTTTTAGTGTGGGGGTGTGGCCTATTTTGGATGGGTGTTTTTTTTTGGAAATTTGCTTTTTGTCGTTGTGGTTTATTAAGAATGTGTGCAATTTTTTTGGGAATACATTTGAAAGACAAGGCTGATTACGTATGTATATGTTGGGGACAAGGTTTTGTCAATACAATTTTTATTGGTGAAAAAACATATTGGGGTGTGGCCTATTTCAAATCAGTGTGATGGCGTTGCAAATTTTGGAAGTATAATATTTGGGAGACTCGCTTGTTCGGCGGTGTAGTTTGTAAAGGATGTAACCAATTAACTTGTTACTGTCATAGGAGGCCGTCCGTTGACTTAAG
This sequence comes from Philhelius pedissequus, assembly GCA_910595825.1. NCBI lineage: Eukaryota > Metazoa > Arthropoda > Insecta > Diptera > Syrphidae > Philhelius > Philhelius pedissequus. The sequence continues at coordinate 240,589,604 of OU343161.1, read as the reverse complement.
AAAGAAAAAGGACGAAATATTAATTTAATTCAATCATCAATTTAATATTTTTGGAACATACCCGTCTAAATTTAACTCGCAAGCAATCGTGGTGATTTTTTAAGGAATATTTTTGATGAGGGGTGGGTCCTGATTCATTTTGATATTATTAAAAAACAACGCTATGTATTTTTAAATCTCGCCCAACTTACACTCTCTAGCTCTATGTAGAAAATAAATACATATAAATACACACAAAACTTACTGAAATTAAAAAAGAGAAAAAGTATATGTCAGGATAGGTTGAGGTTGAGGCTGCCAGAAAAAAAATTGTATAGTAAGTATGTATGAGTAAAAAAATATACAATTAATAAGGGGTTTTCCAATAAGAGGTGTTATTTTGAATAGCCCGCTAATTCGGTAGCTGTCACTTCTGAAGCTGTCATTTTTTGACATTTGACAAGTAGAAACTACGCTATTAATAAAAATGGAACGATACACGCTTCAACAACGCATTTCTTTTTTTTGAATATCAAAATAACACCTCTTATTGGAAAACCCTTTATAAAAATATACATGGCATCAAAAAACCTAAGCCTAGCATAACCTACATAACCTACATAATCTGTACCCTCAATAAGTTTTGTGGCCAATAAATGCATGCCTCTTCGATAAGCCTTGTCTTTATAAAGCCACTCCCTAAAAGTTGCACACAACCAAACCGCCAAATAAGACAATTTCCTAAATAATACCCACCCAAAAAAGGACACGCCCCACATTAAAAATTAACAAAGCCACACCGCCCAAAATTGGTCACGACCATTTATGCAACCAAAAAAAAAAAATACGAATGCCACGGCCCTTCCTATTTTGGACGAAAAAAGGCCACTGTCCCATTCATTTATTTATGGTTGAGGTGACATATTTTCTTAATAATTAAGTGGGGAATGGGGAGTGGCCTATTTCTATAAAAATTATCTATGCCACACCCCGAAAATAAACCACGGCCATGTCAATGAGAACTCCCCACCAAGTTAAGAGCCTACCCTTTTAGGCTATTATTTATGGTTGAGGTGACATATTTTTATAATAAATTAATTGGGGAATGGGGAGTGGCCTATTTCTATAAAAATTAACTAAGCTACAGTACAGATTATGTAGGCTAGGCTTAGGTTTTTTGATGCCGTGTATATTTTTATATTAATTGTATATTTTTTTACTCATACATACTTACTATACAATTTTTCTTCTGGCAGCCTCAACCTCAACCTATCCTGACATATACTTTTTCTCTTTGTTAATTTCAGTAAGTTTTGTGTGTATTTATATGTATTTATTTTCTAGATAGAGCTAGAGAGTGTAAGTTGGGCGAGATTAAAAAATACATACGTTGTTTTTTAATAACATCAAAATGAATCAGGACCCACCCCTCATCAAAAATATTCCTTAAAAAATCACCACGATTGTTTGCGAGTTAAATTTAGATATGTGCCAAAAATATTAAATTGATGATTGAATTAAATTAATATTTCGTCCTTTTTCTTTCTTAATTGGTTACATCCTTTACAAACTACACCGCCGAACAAGCCAGTCTCCCAAATATTATACTTCCAAAATTTGCAACGCCATCACACTGATTTGAAATAGGCCACACCCCAATATGTTTTTTCACCAATAAAAATTGTATTGACAAAACCTTGTCCCCAACATATACATACGTAATCAGCCTTGTCTTTCAAATGTATTCCCAAAAAAATTGCACACATTCTTAATAAACCACAACGACAAAAAGCAAATTTCCGAAAAAAAAAACACCCATCCAAAATAGGCCACACCCCCACACTAAAAATTAACTAAGCCACGCCCCAAAAATTAGGCCACGCCCATTTTTGCTAAATCGACGCCTAAAAAAAATAGGGAGGCCACGCCCCCAAATTAGGCCCCTCCCATTTAGACCACGCCCACTCAAATAGGCCACACCCTTTCACTAATTTTGCATGAAAATGTGGCACAATGTACACAAAAATCGATGTGGGAGTGGCCTATTTGAGTGGGCGTGGACTAAAGGGGAGGGGCCTAATTTGGGGACGTGGCCTCCATATTTTTTTAGGCGTCGATTTAGCAAAAATGGGCGTGGCCTAATTTTTGGGGCGTGGCTTAGTTAATTTTTAGTGTGGGGGTGTGGCCTATTTTGGACTAAGCCACGCCCCCAAAAATTAGGCCACGCCCATTTTTGCTAAATTGACGCCTAAAAAAATAGGGAGGCCACGCCCCCAAATTAGGCCCCTCCCATTTAGGCCACGCCCACTCAAATAGGCCACTCCCTTTCACTAATTTTGTATGAAAATGTGGCACAATATACACAAAAATCGATGTGGGAGTGGCCTATTTGAGTGGGCGTGGCGTAAAGGAGAGGGGCCTAATTTGGGGGCGTGGCCTCCCTATTTTTTTTAGGCGTCGATTTAGCAAAAATGGGCGTGGCCTAATTTTTGGGGCGTGGTTTAGTTAATTTTTAGTGTGGGGGTGTGGCCTATTTTGAAATGTTTGCCCTCAATAAACTTTGTCCTCCATAAATGCATGCCTCTTTGGTAAGCCTTGCCTGTATATAGCCACTCCCTAAAAGTAGCACACAACCAAACCGCCAAATAAGACAATTTTCTAAATAATACCCACCCAAAAGAGGACACGCCCCACATTAAAAATTAACAAAGCCACACCGCCCAAAATTGGTCACGATCATTTATGCAACCAAGAAAAAAAAAAGATGCCACGTCCCTTCATATTTTGGTCGAAAAGGCCACTGTCCCATTCATTTATTTATGGTTGAGGTGACATATTTTCTTAATAATTAATTGGGGAATGGGGAGTGGCCTATTTTTATAAAAATTAACTAAGCTACATCCCCAAAATAAACCACGGCTATTTCAATCAGAACTCGTTCCCAAATTAAGATGCTCCCATTGTAGACCACGCACCCGAAAATAGACCACTCCCTCATTCCTAATTAATTTTTTTTTGTTGGCTAAAATACCATAATATGGGCGTGGCCTATTTTGGGATCGTGGATTACTTCTTTTTCTGGAGGTAGCTTATTTGTTGGTTTTGTTTTTCAGGGTTGATTACTATTTTTGGGGAGTGGCTTTATAAAACAAAACTTACAGAGTATGTAGACTTGACACCAGGCTTATTGAAAGCAACACTTATTTGAATAATACGTAATTGAGGCTAGGCTTTTACGGCCAAGGCTTATTCGGGGTGATGCTTATTGAGCACAAAGCTTAGTTATAGATTTTACTAATGCTTTAGTTCTACAGTTTCCCACGAGGCCTCAAATATAAATCCAATTGAATTTGAAATAGTTTTTAATTACCTTGGTTTATATTGCAGGTTTTTTTTGTATTATACGTTTAAAGGATTCATTAAGAGGTCCAAGTGGTGCTGGGAGTCAATTTCATTCTGGCAGCCTATGAACTTAACCTGACTTAACCTATTGTAATTTACTGTAGTCAATTTCATTAAAATGTGTGTGTAAAAAGTATTTATGTACATACATTAGGTATATTTTCTATACTTTCATATACATATATGTAATAAACTAATGATAAACCCAACAATTTGTCTAATATTTACTCCTGCTGTAAAGTCGCCTTCCACTTTCGTAAAACGCCTGGAGTCCTTCTCTTTCCTATAAAAGTTCATAATTCAAAAATTTAGACTATGTGCCTTTTAATCATGTCAATAAGAACACATCGGAAATTGACGAAAGAAAATTATTATAAATTCAAAGTCGAAATGTATTTTGTTATTTGGCCTTTTACAATAAAATAGTTACACCAAAGGAAAAAAACCTTCCAGGAGTAAGTTTTTGAAGTTTTCCATCTGGCACCTACATTAAGCTTGAGGACGTAGAAGTTTCTCACTATCGAATTGTTATGATTGCGAGGAAAGCTGCTATGTTCTCACTGAGGAAGAAGAAAAAGCTCTCAGTTTTTACTTGCGATTATAGGGACTATAAGGCAAGTTATGCAAACGTACAAAAAAAAACAATCAAACATGAAATTACGATCATATACAAGCCTACAAAATTTTTTCGACAAAAATGTGTGTCAGTCAGTCTGTCCATCTGTATGTAACGGGTGATTTTTTTGCTACTTGGTTTTTGACGTTTATATTTTTGACAGATCACACATGACAAATTCCACGAACATTTGACATTTCGATTCAGTATTGTTTGCCATTTCATCATGAATAGACTTACGCCTGAACAACGTTTGCAAATTATTGAAATTTATTATCAAAATTCGTGCTCTGTGAAAAATGTGTTTCGCAAGCTACGTCCGTTTTATGGTCTTCAGCGACGAGGCTCATTTTTGGCTAAATGGATACGTGAATAAGCAGAATTGCCGTATTTGGAGTGAAGAGCAGCCAGAGGCAATTCAGCAGCTACCAATGCATCCCGAAAAATGCACTGTTTGGTGCGGTTTATGGGCAGGCGGCATCATTGGGCCGTACTTCTTCAAGGACGATGAAGGCCGCAGGGTTACGGTCAATGGAGAAAGGTACCGTTCGATGATAACAGATTTTTTTTTGCCGAAAATGCAAGAATTGAACTCGGTCGACATGTGGTTCCAACAGGACGGTGCCACATGCCACACTGCACGCGAAACCATGCATCAATTGAGAGGCGAATTTGGTGAGCAGTTGATCTCACGTTTTAGCGTAGTCAATTGGCCACCAAGATCATGTGATTTGACCCCGGTAGACTATTTTTTGTAGGGCTATGTTAAGTCTATTGTCTATGGGCACAAACCAAACACGATTGCTGCCTTGGAAGCCAACATTGAATGCGTCATTGGTGAGATTCCGGCTGAAATGTGTGAAAAAGTTTGCCAAAATTGGACCTTCAGAATGGACCACCTGAAGCGTAGCCGCGGGCAACATTTAAGTGAAATTATTTTTAAAAAGTAAATGGCAGAAATTGATTTATCGATCCAAATAAAAATTTCATTCACTTTTTACAAGTTTCTGTGTTTTTTTGAATTTTCAAAAACCAAGCTCTTAAAAAATCACCGTTTATAAATAATAATTTTATTTATAATATATTAATATTTTCAGCTTTAAAATCTAATACTAATAGTTTAATTTTTTTCTTTATAATTTTCTTGGTTTTATTTGTTTGATATATTAAAATAATTTTAATATTTATAACAAATTAATTAGTAAAATTAAATGTTTAAATAAAAAGTTTTTTTTTTTTGTGAAGTTAAAGTTTCTTAGTGCTGTGCGGTGGAAAAATTGTTAAATGTAGGTAATCTTTATAATTAATAAGAAAGGTGTATGAATTTATTTGAAGCGTAGCCTGATAAATTTAAAACCGGCTGTTCTTTATAATAAATACATATAGCCTTTTGAAATTCATCATCTAGGTACTTATGTATATTTATAACTTATAGGTATATGATACAATTTATTTTGTACAAACTTTTAAATACCTAGACCGAATAAAAAATAGAAAATTGAAAAAAAAAAATAAATCAATTAACATACACACCTACCTAGACATATTTATGTGGATAAAATAAAAAATAAAACAATAAAAAATAAAACAAAAATAATATAATAGGTAATAATAATATTTTTGTTAATGCACTAAGTTATTTGTTAAAAAAAAAATAAAATGCAAGACTGGATCGTACAAACTTACTCTTGTAGCTAACAATTTTAGTGTTACTCAATGATGCTGTTGGTAGGTGGCTAGCCTGTATAGTTATCCTAAGCAGATTTAAAGCCCATGTAGATAATATTACCTTGATTCGTAGTATAATGAATTGTCGACTGCATGATTCAGGGAATAGTTACATAGGTACCTACTTACAAATTGGGAGGGTAATAATGTAAATGTGTAAAAGTACATACACATATAAATATAATGAAAGTGAATGGTGTATAGGTGGGAAAAAATAGTTTTTTAAACTTATTTAAACTGCCAAAACTATCACTTTAATTGGTTTTTCGAAAAAAAAAACGAAGAACGCCACTATGCCACGGATCAATGAAAATTTTATAAAAAAGTATCTCGAATTGTAATACGGGTTTTGATGAACTCCTATTTTTTATTTTTCGTTTTTTGAAAACAAAATTCTTTTGAAATTTTGGTATGCAATTTTTTAGAGACTATTAATGTACATGTGAATATAAAATTTAAAATTATTTTTTTTTGATTAGCTTTAAAAATATTGATTTTTCAAAAAAAAATCTCAATAATTAATTTTAATTTAAAAAAAAGTTATTAAAAATTTTGATATGCAAAATTAATTAAAAAATAAAATGCACGACTGGATCGCACGAACTTGCTCTTATGTTCAATCACATCGTATGCAAAAGATTTCTATTAAAAATCTAAATATATGTTTAAAGTGGTTTTTTACTTAAATTTTTATAGATACAAAATTTCTTCAATTTTTTTTCTAACGGAAATTAATATGACAATCTTAAATATTATAATATAAACTTAAAAACAAAATATTTAATCGGCTTAATCAAAGAAAAAATAATTCAAAATTCTGTAATAAATACTTGAACTAATTTGAGCTCAAAAAAAGTACGCCACTTTATTTCTTAGATAAATTTGAATTTATGAGAAAAAAAAATTAAAAATCTGTGTAGCGGTTTTTAAAAAAGTTTTTTTTTCAAACTTTTTGTAAACATTTTTCAAAAAAAATATCAAAAACTCCAATTCCTAGGTAGTCAGCAAATGCATATAAATATAATTTTTGAGAAAAAATTTTCATAGTATATACATTTATTTATTTAAAAAAAAAATGCTTTTAAAAATACAAAAAAATATTAATTAAAAATATTGGTGCGCAGAATAAATTGGGCAACCTAAACCTATAAATGTGTGAAATTTCAAAAGAATCGGTTAAGCCATTTATGAGATAGTCCAAAGCAAAAAAACGGTCCTATGCGAAGTACCGTTTTTAGACATTTTTTTAATGATCGGTCGTACCTAAAGCACTGATTTTTTTAAAATGAAAATCTGATCTAACGATTCCCGAGAAAAATAGGCTTTAACGTAATGGTTATATGGTAGCTAAAAAAAATTTCAATTTCCCATCTGTACAATACCTAAGAACCTCTATATATCAAGTTTGAAGCAATTCGGGCCAGACGTTTGGGCTGTAGGTGTCTATACATTTATATAGACAGACGGACAGAATTTTGAAAACCTATTTTTGTCTTCGCTATCATCGTAATGTCATGTTTGATTGTTATCTTAAAACTTTTTTTTTCGACGAATGCATAACTCGCATTATAGTACCTATAATCGCAAGTAAAAATCGCTAAAGAAAGTGGAAAATTAAAAAATCAAGAATGTCGAAAATCGATAAAAATGGTTCTATGGATCTTTTTTTATGCATCTACTTTCTTGTTTGCAAACATTAAACAAAAAATTATCATCTTTTTATTACCGTACTAATTAAAAAACATTTTATGTTTAATTTTGTTCTGACCAAAATGTAGAATATACAACTACAAGAATTACTAGTAAGTACACTAAATTTGTCGCATCAGAATCCTTAGCCGATTTCAGGTATCGTTATTTTTGCGGATAAAAAAAAATAAAATGCATGGCTGGATCGCACGTACTTGCTTTTATATTCGATCACATTGTATGCATAAGATTCTTAATAGAAATGCCTAAATATATTTTTAGTCGTTTTTTACTTAATTTTTGTATACACAATTTTATTTACATTTTTTCTAAACGAAAATGACAATTTTAAATATTTAATAATATAAACTTAATAACAAAATTACAGAGAAAATCGTCCACCACTTTTCGAAATATTGAATTAATTTTTTTTTTTTAAATCCAAAAAAACTATTTTTCCAAAATTTTGTAATGAAACATTGTTTAGAATTCGAAGAACCTCCTGTATAAAAATTTTGACCGAAATCCGTTGAGTCATTTATGATAAAGTCGAAAATCAAAAAAAAAATATTGTATGGCAGGTACGGTCAACACAAAATGTAGACCATACTTTAGGTGATACACATATTTTTTTTATCAAAATCGTTACAGCCGATTTCGGAAAGATTTGTATGGCACGTACTAATTTTTGGGGCTAAAACCACGATTCCAAAATCTATTTTAGACAATCAACTAAAACGCTTAAGTACCTAGCAAGTTTGAAAAAAATCCGTTCAGCCGTTTAGGCTATAGAACGTTCTACAGACAGATAGGCAGAGAAATTGCGGGACCCACTTTTTGTCCTCCATTATCGTAATGTCATGTTTGATTGAAATCTCGATTTCGATTTTTTTTCCAAATGCACGACGGCCTATGGTACATAAGTATATCGCAAATAAAAAATACTTCAGGAAGTAATTCAAATTCTTAATTATTCTGGGTTTTAAAATTTTTGAAATTATTTTTTTTTTTTGAAAACGGAAATTTTGAAATTTTGCTATAAATAATTAAATTGCTTGTAGAAATGTTTCATATATGTACTTAAGACAAACGCCTGGTATTTTGTTGTTTAATTTTTGTTACACATTTTTGTGGGCACATCGATATTTCCCAACGAAAATATTACCAGGCGATCATACACGCAAGCCTATACAAGGTATTTTTTCTTGGTTTGCAAAATCAACTCATAAAAACTTGTTTATAGAGTACCAATTAATTACAATGGACAATCAAGCAAAAGATGAAACGAAAGTCTAAATGGCATCTCATTCACCCCATTCTTACAGAAAAAAATAATAAAAAAAAAAAACAAAAGCAAAATAACCAGGGTACCAGACTGGTATCTTGGTGAAAGAAAACAATTCAGGATTTGTTAATGAATTTTTAATTTCTTATTTGTTTTGTCAAAAATTTATTCAATGTAAATTTAATTAATAACAAATAATGCGCCCAAAAAAACCTTGTCGCCATGTCGTCCTAACTTTAAGCGAAATAAAATGAATCGACCAGGCGCCCATGCGAAAGCAGTAGGTATGCGATTTTTATGATTCTTTTACAAAAATACCTAAGCTCCTACGCTTTCAGCTTAAGCCAAACTCAACAAAATCTCAGCTAGAGAAAGGCAGATTGGTGAAAGAAAAAAAGAAACAGAATGAACTGAGTTTTTCTTAAGTTCAAGACAGTATTGTAGCTTCCTTGATTGTGTAAGTTTTGCAAGAAAGAAAAACATGTAATAATCATACACCACATGCTCGCAAACACAGAGAATTCAATTCTCCCACAAGCTACTTTTTCTTAAGGGCGGAGGGTAATTTCTCGCACGTACTTAGCCTTACATAACCATGCATAAGTTGATTTTAAATTGTAAAAACATCCACATTCTGTTGCTGCAGCTCGCCATGATCGCCTGGTATTTCAGCAAGTTGTTTTTTTCTTGGTTTGCAAAATCAGGGTGACCAGATGTGTATCGTGGTGAAAGAACAGGATTTGTTATTGAATTTTTATTTTACAAAAAAAGATTAAGGCATACATTTTACACAACATGTAAAATTGCAAAAATAAACAAATATTCAGTAAAAATACCGTCTTCTACTTTAATAATTTGTTTTTTTATTTTATATAAAATATATTTTTTTTGTTTTATTTCAAGAAACGTTAATCAAAAACAATAAGTACAAAATTAAATCAACTCACAGAACTTCCATATACTTGTATGGGGAAAACCACCTTTATTTACCCTTTCCGCGTCACTTTTTGATGCGAAGTTGGTTATCTAGGCAGTACATATAAATCTATCGAAACAATTGAAAAAATATTCAAAAATTGTATGCTCAACTTAAAAAAGAAAACGAACAACCGTTTTTAATTTTGACGCTTCTGTATAAACATTGTAATTATATTTTCCAAAATTTTAAATAAACCGGCTTTAACTTTTTGGATTATTATTTATCGTAGGTGGAAAGTATGAAAATGAATTATTGAATTTTTCAACTAAGATTAGTAAAAGGCAAACAGTTTTGTTTAAATATTTTTGTTGTGCCGTATGAATAATTTCCATGAATAAAAAGCGAAACTGTGCATAGTTACTGCTTGTAACAGGAGGAAGGTATAACTATTTCTGAACATTAGTTCCTGAAAGCCGAAAGTTCCATTAGAGCGAAGCTGCAATAGCAATAGTGTAACCTGAAAGATTCTTGAAGATTATAAAGAATACTAAATTTAAAAAAAATAATACTTGGGCTCGTCCGGGATTTGAACCCGGGACCTCCCGCACCCTAAGCGGAAATCATACCCCTAGACCAACGAGCCAGGTGAATAAAGTTTGTCAAATAAAAAATAAATATTTTACAACGCAAAAAATAGATTGAAAATAAATTATTGTGCTAGGTTTTAACTACCTACTATTTTGTAACTAGGTGTGATGAAATAAAAACAGATTGGTCGATGCCAATATTTTCACTTTTATGTAAAAAGTAAACGTTGTGAATTTTTAATGATGTAATAGAGATTCAAATTAACTGTAGTCAAGCCAATTAATTTGGTTTGTATATTCGAAATTATTCTTTTTTTTTTCAGTACAAAAACCTTCCGAGTAAGGTTTTCAAAGTACATATTTTCCTGCTCTCGATGTCACAAGGGAGTAAAAATATAACACACTATACATTCGAAGTTTTTCGGCGGATTATTTGTGAAACATAATACAATGAAACCCGCTTAAGTGATACTCGCTTAAGTGAAAAACAAGCTTAACTAAAAGCATTCATATATCCCCGTGTATATTTACATACAAAATACCTCGCTTAACTGAAACTAGCTTTAGTGAAAAGCCCGCATAACTGAAGAAAAAAATCCGATTGAGTTTTCTATTTTTCTATAGAAACAACTCGGCTAAGTGAAAAATTAAAAATAGAACAAAACAAATCAAACGGATGCTGAATTGCTTCAATTGTTTATATTTTAAACTCCACAACTTCCATTAATATGACACATGTAAATGCTAAGTTTTATAACCGTAAGGAAATTACATTTAACACGGGCTGTTTTATAGCTGCTGAAGGTCGTTATATGTATTAAAAAATGATTCGTAACACGAAGTCTGCTTTATTAAATTTTTTTTTTCAGTTATCCGAGACCCGTTTAAGTAAAATACATATATTTTTCATTTATATGAGATCCGCTTAACTAAACGAGGTTCGCTTAACTGAAAAAGCCGCTTACCTGAAAAAAATGTCTAATCTGCTGTTGTTTCGCTTAAGCGGCTTTCACTGCAATTGTTTCAAGTACCATTTTTTATAGGGGAAGTTTTTAATTTGGAAAATAAATCGAACCCGATATTTTGATAAAACTTGACTTTGCGGTAATAGAGAACACCAACAAAGTGGGTCCCGCAATTCCATCTGTCTGTCTGTCTGTAAAACGATCTACAGCTTAAACGGCTCAAGCGCTTTTCTTCAAACTTTTGGTGAACAATTTTTTTTTACATAAATATTTTGTTATTAACGGTACCTGTCATACAACGGTTTTTTGATTTTCGACTTTCTCAAAAATGGTTTGACAGATTTCGATCAAAATTTTTATGTAGGATTCGCTTCAAATCCAAAACTTTCGAAAAATATTTTTTTTGAATTTTTGAAAATAAAAATAATTTTTGAAAATTCAATATTTTGAAAACGCATAACGATTATTTTTCGAAATTATATTTTTAAACTTATATTATTAATTACTTACATAAAGTTACAATATCAAACATTTTATTCAGAGAAAAATTTAAGAAATTGTTTATGTACAAAATTTTAGTAAAATACGACTTTAAAAATATATTTAGCCTTTCTACTAAGAATCTTGTGCACAAATCTAAGGATTTTAATAAAAAAAAAAACAGTGAACAAAATTTTAATATAAAATGTTATTAACGATACCTTATAGGTTTGGATATTCCGGGTGTTTTTTTAGACGTGTGATTTTCAATCTGGCAATACTTTTTTCGGAGTTGGTATTTTTGACAGCTGTCACTTGATTTATGCTTAGTTTGTTTTATCATTTCTAGAATTGGAGCCGAACGACCATCAAATGCGTCGCACGTTCGGTGAATGGGCCAAAAACGAGATGGCCACCGATCCCGAATTTTGTTCAGCGATGAAGCTCACTTTTGGTTAATTGTGTACGTTAATAAGCAAAATTATCGTACTTAGAGTGATCATAATCCACAAGCCATTGTTGAAAAGCAGTTACATCCTCAAAAAGTCGATGTTTGATGTGCTCTATGGGCAGAGGGAATCATTAGTCAATATTTCTTCAAACATGAAGCCGACCATAATGTTACAGTCAATGGGGAACGCTATAGAGCCATGATTAATGACTTTTTCGTGCATCAATTGGATGATGTTGATGTGGACGACCTTTGGTTCCAACAAGACGGCGCTACATGTCATGCAGCCAACGAAAAAAATCAATTTATTAAAGGAAACTTTTGGTGAGCGCATTATCTCGCGTCGTGGGCCTGTGGCGTGGCCTCCAAGATCGTGTGACTTAACACCGCTGGCCTATTTCTTGTGAGGTTATGTGAAGTCGCTTGTCTAAGCAGATAAGCCCGAGTAGATTGACGCCTTGGAAGAGAATATTAGGCGCTTTATTGCTCACTTACGGCGACGGCCCCAATTGGTCGAAAATTGGGCGTCTCGGCTGGAATTTAATCGAGACACCCGCGGCGGCCACTTGCCCAAAATCATTTTTAAAACATAATGGCAAACCTATGTTTTTATAATAAAGCTCAATTCTTGGCCATAACATTCATTTATATGCGTTTTTTCTTCTTGAAAACTACACGTTTAAAAAAAACGATGACTAGGCCATGTAGAACAAATGGACAACAATGCTCCGGCTCGCAGGATCTTCGATTCCATCCCAGAGGCAAGACGCAGTCAAGAGAGACCTCGCCTTAGGTGGGGCACTCAAGTAAAATATGACTTCCAACAACTTGGAGGGCGAAACTGGAGGAAGTTAGCAACATACCGAGCTAGCTGCAGAGGCATGATGGTTGAGACTCAGGTTCGCCACGAACTGTAGCGCCACTTAAGTAAGTAGTACGGTCTAAATGAGAGCAAAGAAGTATAATGGAAACCTCATTTTTACTAACGATACAGGTGGTACCATAGAGCAAGTTTTGCATTTGGAAAAAAATCGAACTCGAGATTTTGATCAAACTTGACATAACAATGATGGAGAACATCAAAAAAAGTGGATTCCGCAGTTACGTCTGTCTGTCTGTCTATAGAGCAGCTAATCGACTGAAACGATTTTTTTTTAACTTATTACTTAGGCGTTTTAGGTGATTGTCTAAAATAGATTTTTGAATCTTTGCTTTAGACCCAAAAATAACGGTACATGCCATACAAATTTTTCTGCCATCTTAATTGTTTCGAAAACGGCTGGAACGATTTTGATTAAAAAAAATATACAGGATCTCCTTTGAATTCTGAATAATACTGCATTTCAAAATTTTCGAAAAATAGTTTTTTTGAATTTTTGAAAAAAAAAATGTTTTTTTTTTGTTTTTTGAAAATTCAATATTTCGAAAACAGGTGGACGATTTTTTCTGAAATTTAGTTTTTAAACATTACATATTCAAAATATTCGTACCAATTTTTTTTTTTTGAAAAAATTTAAGAATTTTTTTATATAAAAAATTAAGTCAAGACCGACTTTAAAAATACGTTTCTTTAAAAATCTTTTGCATATAATGTGATGGAACTTAGGAGCAAGTACGTGCGATCCAGTGGTGCATTTTATTTTTACACATTTTGTTATTAACGGTACCTGCCATACAACCATTTTTTGGATTTTTGACTACCTCATAAACGGCTCAACGGATTTCGATCAAAATTTTTATTCGGCAGGTTCTTTGAATTCTAAATAATATCTACTGCATTTAAAGCATTTCAAAAATTAGTTTTTTTTTTGGATTTAAAAAAAAAAAAATTTTGTTATAGGTAATTGATTCGTTTACCAACAATTTACTATTAAATTTTTATTTTCCTATAAATAAATACATAATTCACTGTAAAAATCACTTGTTTTTTTTATATTCTACCTTTATTTAGCAAAGACAAAAAAGACGATCTGTATAACAAATTTTGCGTTGACTGTGCATTATATAATTCGTTATACTGGACGTTCACTGTAGACATTTTTTGATACAGAAAATTAAGTAAAAAAAAACGACTTTAAAAATATATTTAGCCGTTTCTATTGCAAAACTTTGTACATACAATGTGATCGAACATATGAGCAAGTAACTGCGATCCAGTCGTGCATTTTTTTTTTTCAAATCTGAAAATAAATCTCCTGGTCTTGAAGGACCTAACTAACTAAATTAACCCTTAATATAACCTGTGTTTGCCTAATGACTGAATATAAAAAATTAGCGAAAGGGAGCAACTATAGTGGCCATTTTCATCGATCCTGTTTGAAATTATGGATAAATTGCCCTTTTGGCTTAAAGTGTTATTATTATGCTATTATTCAAATGAGCTCACTTCAAGCCTTGCTAATTATATATAGGTAAAACTCGACGATAGGCAACTTCGTACAAGCAACCTAAATGCGGTGTTATTCGCAAAAGCATTAACTTTTTAGTTCCAGAGGGCTTAGATTGAATTCTATATACAACAAGCCGACCTTATTGCAATGAGCGTTTAGTAAGTCGTTCAACAACCTTCAACAAACCGACCGATGACGAGGCGACGAGAACGACGATTATCGCAAGCAAATTTATGCCAAATGGAATTTAATTATTAATTGTCGCGGTGCAAATTAAATGGTCACCTAATTGGCCAGAGGTATAACGTTGGTCCACCGCTCCGTGCCGGCCAGCCGCTTGACGACAACTCTTAATAGAATGCTATTTCTCTTGGTTGTTATTTTGGTCGTAGACGGAACACCATTGATCGCTAGGAGATTTACGAAGAGGAATTCATAACAATTAAAATGAACGAAACACCATGTTATCGTGGTAAAAAGAAGAAAGTATCTTCTGGTCCGTTGTGAGAATGTGCGGAAAGGCTCATTAAGTTAGCGGTTAATTACACCAAGCGACCTTAATTAATTCAACGATTGGAAAAAGGTTCCTTTGGGGGCGCTCACATCGATGTGCTATGAAGATATGAAGCAGAAGAAAGGAAATTCGAGATTATGTTTAGATTATAGCTGAGCCACAATGAAGATGTTGTTGGGTCACCTGGGGGCAACATTTCAGATTGTTTTACTTCGACAAAAAAAAAAAACCTTAGTTTGTTTATAGACATTATACAATGTAGCAACATCGTGATGATTGTTTTTTTTTTTTTGAAGATTTTAATTGATAAAAGGTTTTTGTTACTTTTTATTGGAAGGAATAAGTCGAATGCAGACATGACCTGGTAGTCAGGAACTATATGAAGCACATAGATAAAGATTCAGACACAGAAGCTCAGGATAGACTCTTTTTCGAATCATTGTGTTACGTTATAATATTTCAAGTTTAAAGAATCTTGTATAAAAAAAATTCGTAAATATTCGAATTGCGGCTTAAAAGCAATGAGAGCACCTTCCTCCTCAAAATGTGATTGATGAAGATACCTACACTAAAGTGAATATTACATCATCATCACCATCATCATCGGCAGCTTCTTTATTCCCATAGCTCGCGGTTACCTATGGTGCAACATCTACAACAACAAAAATACCAAAAACAAATCGAAGAGAAATTGAATTGAAGTCTAAAAGAGGAAACTCGAAGAAAAAAAAAATACATCCACTTTGACCTAAAATAACCTCAAAAAAAAAAGTTTCCGCAAAGCAGATGATCTCATCGCAGCGCGCGCCGCCGCTGAACCACCGAAAGTCCTACATATTCCTCGGCCGCAGTATAAGCTGCGGCGAGCCGGTTGCCTCTACCGCTGGCTGTCTCTGTCAGTGTCTTAAGGTGCAAGACGTGATTTATCAAAGGATGCTCCCCAATGTGAATACACTGCGCATTCATCGCCATATCGTTGTCTTATAACTATTGCAATTCACTGTAGATAAGCTGCCGCCATGAGAAAGTGGTTCGGCATATGGCAAAAGTTGGACCAAAAATGTTTTTTTTTTTGTTTCATTTACCAGCGCATTTTTTTCGTGTGTTGCCAGGTCTTAAGGACTATTCACATGAGAGCGACCAACGACCGACGAATAAACGAATAAATTCAATTTAAAACAATTTACCAACCTAAGTTCTTCACAAATTCTACACAAAATTGTAGAAATATAATTTATATTAATTTTACGACACAAAAATTTACATTTTAATCGCCAAAATAAGATAAATTTGAGAAAACAATATTGGTCGTCGCGAATTGCACCTGATTGCTACGAACAGTCAAACTCTTTTAGCGTTCCACATACCATCCACCCATCGACGAATAAATTGTTCGCGCGTCTAACCTCGAGGTCAAACTTTCTACTTTTATTCCTGACGAATAGAATTAAAGCCATTTGAATGAAATTTCAAAATGGACGAATATTCGTCAATTCGTTGGTCGCTCTCATGTGTATAGTACTTAATAAAAAAAAACCTCTCGAAAGGCGTTATGTTGCTAATGACAATTGGCAAAGGCAACGACATCTCAATTTTGGGTATTTAAGATTATAAATTCAAAAATAAATATATTTCTAAAAAAAAAACCGTCAATCCGTTTTTGAAATATTGAATTTTCAAAAATCAAATAGCAATAATTTTTGGAAAATTTTAATGTGCAGTAGTATTTAGAATTTGAAAATGTAGACCTACAATTTAGTACACAGATTTTTACCTGTGATATATACATATGTGCATAGGTTCTATAGGTCAAGTTTTGCATCGAACCCAAGATTCTGATCAAAAATTTATTACGATGATAGAAATCACTAAAAAAGTGGGTGCCGCAATTCCGCCTGTATGTCTACAGCCTAAACGGCTGAAGCTTCCTTCAAAGGACCTACTTAAAAGTTTTAGGGTCCTGGCTCTATTTTTTTTTTTACAAAAATGGTAAATCTCATTTATCTCGAAAACGGCTCTAACGATTTTGAAAAAAAAAATCAAAAACTCAGTACACCATTATAGGCATAGAATACATTTTGGTCAATACATTTTTTAAATTTAAATGTTATTGACGGTAACTCCCATATAAACGTTTTTTTTTCGATTTTCGCCTATCTCACGAACGGCTCAACGTATTTCGAAGTTTTTACCGGAGGCCCTTCAAATTATAAATAATACTGTATACCAAAATTTTCGAACAATATTTTTTGGATTTTTTGAAAAAAAAAAATATTTGGTAATTTTTTGGTGGCAAAAATGGATATTTTTGGTAATTCTACTAGAACCATTTTTTTTGGTTTTGATATTCTGGAAAACTGTTCATTTGATTTTGTTTTTATTTTTTATAAAGAAGTTTATATAATTTATTTATATTTAAAAAAAACATTTATTTTGAAAACTCAATATTTGGAAAACATCTATCGATTTGTTCGACTTAACTTTGTATTATAAAAACTTATTTTCCTAAAACAAAAACAAGGGTATACCTTCCATATATGTATGTAAATGTTTAAGAAATCGTTAAGGAAAATTTTTATTCCACAAAAACCCTCCCCAAAAAATTAATAATATTGTATACTCAAATTTTCAACAAAAAAAAAATTGACCATTTAAAAAAAAAAAAAACAAATCAATTTTTAATTTTCAAAAATCGATTTTTCAAAAACTAGTCACTAATTTTTCTTGAAATTTAAATATGAAAACTTTTTTTAGAAACAAGAAATTGAAACGCAAATTTAAAGTAATTATTAATAATTACTTTAAATTTGCGTTTCAATTTTTTTTTCCTAAAAAAGTTTTCAAAATTGTAAAAATACATACAAAATTATTTTTTTTTTGTAAATTGTTAGCTACAAAAGCTAGTTCCTACGAACCAATCGAGCATTTCATTTTTGATCAAAACAATTACAGCTGTTTTCGAGGTAGGTATGTAGTTAAATATATGTATATTTTTTTTCAAAATAAAATAATAGATAAGCAACAATGTTTTCCTTAAAAAAATCATTATTTTTGGTTGATAATTAAAATATGGTATATAGGATTTTGGGAAAAAATATGTCATTCGACACCACTGTAGTATGCAGCGCCACCACCAGTCGTGCGCTTTTATAAGGTCAACTAGGAAGTATCTATATGTGAAGAGATGCATTTGGCTTTATCTTCTTCCTCGTAACCGAAAGATGAGCATTGAGCAACTCTATGGGAATATTTTTCATTTCCACAAATATGCACTCTGATCATCTACTTCTAATTGTGTGGACTTAATACACAGTTAGTTAGTAGTTCGGTTCGCACTTTTTTTTTAAATTCATTTTTATTTATTATTAGCTTATAACTACGAGTATCTTAAAGCTAGACAAAAACTTACAACTAATTTAATGGCCCTTTACGGGCGCTTTAAACTAAACTATATCTCTTAAAACTTATGACGCAAAATTTTAAACGATTTAGTAAAGTGTTAAAGCCACTTTTAGCAATTTACTAAGCTAAACAAAGTTGAATTAGGTAATTTTAAACGATTTTAACTCTTTTTCTAAAGTTAGAATCATGGAATGGCTACTTTAAATGTTAGCAATTTGCTAAATCCATTATGGCATCTGATATTATATCGCCGATGGACCCGAAGGTAACTGGTTCGAGTCCTGCTGGTGTACATTTTTTTTTTTTTTTTTTTTTTTTTTGTAAATGATTAAGTTAAAATGATGAAAACAGAAATATCTAATACCGTTTTAGATCACATGTTGGGTTTTCGTTAACATATAATTAATTTACAACGCATAACAACAATAATTGTGTTGATCAAAATAATTCCAACCCTACAAATGCTCAGCTTTCTGCCTAGTTAGCAATTAACTAGGTAAGAAAAGGTTTAAAAAAATTGAAATAGTTATTAAATCAATAAGCACTTAGGAAATTGCTAACTAGTAAGATGCTAAGCCCTTAACAATAGGTTGCTTAAAATTTTGCGCCAATGTCTTTCGAACTAAAAAAACTATTTAATTTAATTAAAAATAATTATATATTATTATTTAAATTAAAATAATGACTTGATTTTTTATTTTACCTACAAAACTTTTTGCAAACAACTTGTTAGCATATAATTCTTAAAATGTTTACTTATGTATGTATCTACTACCTAAATCTAGACTAAAAATAATTAAAACTAGATATAACTAACTTATACTAATTAAAACTAACTGAAACTACTTAAGATACCTAAAAATACTTAAAACTACTTAAATCTACTTAAAAACTCGCTCAGATACAAAATTTTTCGTTTTTTTTCACACCTTTTATACATACACGTAGGATACATGCACATATGCCCCCGCATACATACTTGTTTTTTATTTTTTTGGTGCCACCCCGACTGTTCTTTAAACCTAATTTCCCTAAACCTATGTAAGTCGCCCAAGGATACAATCTTAATCGACTTTAGATATCATTATGCAGTTCTAAGAGCCACCAGAACTGGTTCTCTTGCTTCGCCCTATCCCTTCGGTCCTGATCGGACACAGCATATTATATATAATAATATATAGGATGGTTTTGCTTCATATTAGTGTTAACACTTTCCAGGAGCTTCTGCATAAAAAAATTGAAAAACAAACCAAATGCTTTCCAGAAAATCGAACACCAAAAAAAAATGGATCTACTAGAGGTTCACAGAAAAATTACCTCAATGTGTATTTTCCCGTCGTTAATGCACTGATTTTTTTTTTTATAAAAATCGTTGGAGCCGTTTTTGGGAAAAATAAGATTTTTGTTTTTGGCCAAAAAACAATTTATGGGAACTTTTCTTATTTATTAAAAAAAAAATGAAAAAAACGCGTGGCTTACCGAAAAAACAATATGTAGGTACCAAGTTTGAAGCAAATTCATATCTAACCGTTTGGGCTGCAGAATCGATGGCAGACAGACAGACAGACAGAATTGCGGGACCCACTTTTTTGATGTCCTCCATCATCGTAATTTCAAGTTAGATTAAAATCTCGAGTTGGATTTTTTTTCCAAATGCAAAACTACCCAAATCGCAAGTAACAAATACAGGAAGTAATTCTAAATTATACTGCGTTTTCAAATTCAACGCTTGCTACTTTCGCATAATTGCCTGGTATCTGGTTGTTAAATTTTAGTCGTGTTAAAAAAAAACATGCCAGGCACTCGCTTCTTGTTAAAAAAAAATCAAAACAAAAACAAAATCAATAAATTGCATCTCCCCCATTCGCACCTTGTCCGAAAAATTGTTGCCACGTCACTTTCAACGAAATTAAAATAAATCGACCAGGCGCCCAGGCGAAAGCAGAAGGTATGCGATTCTTATGATTCTTTTACAAAAATACCTAAGCTCCTACACTTTCAGCTTAAGTCAAACGCAACAAAATCTCAGCTAGAGAAAGGGAGATTGGTGAAAGAAAAAAAGAGACAGAATGAATTGAGTTTTTCTTAAAATCAAGATTGTATTGTACATTCCTGGATTGTGTAAGTTTTGCAAACCATAAAACACATGCTCGCGGAGGCTAATTTCTCACATGTACTTAGCCTTACATATACATGCATAAGTTGATTTTAAATTGTAAAAGCAAACACGTGAGATTTGTATACCTGCAGCTCGACATGATCGCCTGGTATTTTGTTCTTTAGTTTCAGAAGTGTTTGTTAATTTCGGGGACACAAACAGGCTTTCAATAGATTTTTTCCAACAAAAATATTAATGTATTTACCAGGCTCACACACAAATGCAAGTCGGCAAGTTATTTTTTCTTGGTTTGCAAAATCAATTCATGCAAACTAGTTTCTATAGTACAATCACAATGAACAATCAAGCGAACGATGAAGCGAGAGCATACATTGCATTTCGTTCACACATACTAACAGGAAAAATAGTAAAAGAGCAGAAGCAAAATAACCAGGGTGACCAGATTGGTATCGTGGTCAAAGAAAATAATTCAGGACTTGTTATAAATTTTTTTATTTTACTAAAAAAAAAAATCAGGCAGAAAACACTTAAAATTGCAAAACAATAAACAAATATTCAGTAAAAATGTCTTCTACTTTAATAAATTGTGTTTTATTGTTTTTAATAAAATATATTTTTTGTTTTATTCACATCAAGCACCATTATTCAAAAACTATACAAAATTAAATAAACTCACAGAACTTCCATATACATAATTGTATGGGGAAAATCACTTTTATTTGCATTTTCTAAGATGTCAGATTTTGAGTCACTTTTTGATGCGAAGTTGGGTATCTAGGCAGTGCATATAAATCTATCGAACCAATTCAAAAAATATTCAAAAATTGTAGGCGCAACTTAAAAACGAAAACGAACAACCGTTTTCAATTTTGACCCTTGTGTATAAACATTGTAATTATATTTTCCCAAATTTTAAATAAACCGGCTTTAACTTTTTGGATTATTATTTATCGTAGGTGGAAAGTATGAAAATGAATTATTGAATTTTTCAACTAAGATTAGAAAAAGGGAAAAAGTTTTGTTTAAACATTTTTGTGTAACGTATGAAGAAGCTCCATAAATAAAACGCGAAACTGTCCATATCTACTGCTTATAACAGGAGGAAGGTAGGTATAACTATTTCTGAACATTAGTTCCTGAAAGCCTAAAGTTCCCTTAGGCTTAGAGCGAGGCTGCAATAGCAACAGGGCAATCCGAAAGTTTCTTGAAGGTATGTCAATAAAGAATACTAAATTAAAAAAAAAAAAAAAAAAGAATACTTGGGCTCGTCCGGGATTTGAACCCGGGACCTCCCGCACCCTAAGCGGAAATCATACCCCTAGACCAACGAGCCAGTTGCAAACTTGATGACAGATCGCTGTTTTGTATTTAATTTTTGTACCAAAGATATAATATTCCACCACGTTAAGGCATTATTATTATTTGTAGGTAGATTATAGATATAAACTCCACCGTGTTATTTATTGACTTTGCTTCTATTTATATACAAAATGGAAATTTGTGTGTCAGCATAGGTAATTTACTCGTATGTAGGTGAAAAGTTTATTTTTTTCCAGATAGGGATTAAAATACCTAGTACGTGGTTTGATTTGTTCTTCTCCTCATTAGAATTACAGGAGTAAGTTTAGATGAAGGTAGCTGGCATTTTGTGAACAAAAAGCATACATAACTGTTCTTGGCTCTGGAGAGTCGAAGGTGTAATGAAAACTATTTAAGATTATTGGGATTATTATGTGTTGCAGAGTTAGCGAAATTTTTTTTAGGGAATGCAAGTCAAAGATATTAATTTTATTCACAGTGATTCAACTTGCCATAAATGTCATATTTATCAAACTCTAGTCTATTTAAAATTGAGAGTTGGACACACAACTAATATAAAATGTTAAGCTTGGTCCATTTTGGTTGATTTGAAAAATGCTCTGTGATATTTGCGACAGATAATATATTTTTTCCACAACTGTGGAATAGAATTACCTATTTTTTTCTTTAAATGTAGATATTAATTGATATGGGAGAGCGCTTTTATGTTACAAGTTGAAAAATATAATTGTAAAAAAAAGGATTCTCTGTACGTCGGTACACGCGCCAGAAGTAAACTTCCATAATTGTAAACAATTTTTTCTTTCGTAATTCTATATTATATTTTTATTTCATGGAAGCCGGTCAAAGAACAACAAAGTTGACTATTTTTTTGATACCGGCCCCGTACTTACATAAATACATCCCCCATAAGCATTGGCTTAAAGCTTGAACCAATTGACTTGGCCGTTCTTCTGAGAAGCTCACATTTGTTTGAGACTGTGTCGTGTTGTTTTGACAGCTTCATAGAAACTTTTTTGCCCCAACGCCGCAGTTTTGAAGATTTACTTCAAAAAGAAAAATAAGTGGAATGTCTTGAAACAGAAAAAAAATCTTTTTGGAAAAGAAACGGAGGACAGTATAAATAAAATTTATTTCAAACTATCTGACCCGACATAGGTTGCCTTGTTTAAATTTCAATAAACTAAGTTAATTGTGAATTTTCAATCTCGAAACATAGCGAACATAACAAAAAAAGAATTTTGTCATTCCTTTTGCACAGTTATATGCAAAGTGCATACAAAAATAAATAACGAAAAGAAAGTACATATCCATATTACTCGAATCGTGGGTAGGAATAGTTTTGAATTCCAAAACAATTCCATAGAAAAATCACTTTGAGCCTTTTCCCAATTTTCCGATTTGTCGTATTTTTTTTTTCCATTTTTCTCGCCATAAAAACCTAATTCGATATACTACAGAATTATACTACAGATTATACAGAACACGAAAAAAAAGTGGGTCACGTCCATCTATCTGTCTTAGCCCTAAAAATAAAGGTAATATACAACGCCATTATACAAATAGCTTAATTATCTCGAAAATAGCTTTAGCGATTTTTATAAACAAACATTTTGAGCAGTTTTGTAGGAAAAGCCTACATTTAGACCAACAAAATTTTGACATATAATACTATTGATAGTATCTACTATAGAACGGTTTTTTTTTTATTGTCGGCTTTCTCGTTAACGGTCCCATCGGTTTTCATTAAATATTGCATACAAAACGGCTAAATAATACTGCATTCATATCAAACACTTTCGAAATTAAATATTTTGTGCACAATAAAACAAATCTGTTTCTTGTTTTGGAAATTCAATATTTCGAAAACGGGTGGACGTATTTTTTAAATTTTTATTGTTAAATATTTAAATTTGGCATGCCAACATTATATTTTTAGAAAACATTTTAAATATTAAAGACGTGTGAACTAATCGTGCAGGTTTTTGAAAAGAAAATGTATTCTGTTTTTTTTTTCTACGGTGAAACTTGACATTACGCAGAAGCTCCTAGAAAGTATGAACACTATGTAAACCAACATTTTTCAAAAAAAAATGTTTTGATAGATTTTTTCGAAACTTCGCATTTAGTAGTTTTTAGACATCATCTTGAATAGTTAAAAAAAACTATTTTCCTAAAATAAAAAACAACGGTACCTCCCATACAAATGTTAAAAAACCGTTAAAAAATGTATTTATAAAAAACGGCTCCAAGAATTTTTTATAAAAAAACGTGTGTTTTCTTATATTAGTACAGTAGACTTTTAAGTACAAAAATATTTTATTTAATGTACTTATTAACAGTACATTCCATGGAACCACTTTTTATATTTTTGACTTTCTGACTATTAGATTGCCCGACTAAAATTATTTTTACTTGCGATATAGGTACTATAGGGCAAGATTTGCATTTGGAAAAAAAATCGAACTCGAGATTTTAATCAAAGTTGACATTACGATGACAGAGAACACCAAAAAAGTGGGCCCGGAAATTCCGTCTGTCTGTCTGTAGAACGATCTACAGCCTAAACGGCTGAACCGATTTTGTTCAAACTTGGTGCTAGGCATTTTAGGTGATTGTCCAAAATTGATTTTTGAATCGTAGTTTTAGCCCCAAAAATAACGGTACTTGCCATACAAATTTTTCTACCATCTTAATTATCTCAAAAACGGCTCTAAAAAATTTAGTGTAGAGTATGGTCTACATTTTGGCCGAAAAAAATTTTAAAATATTTTGCCATACAACCATTTTAATGATTTTCGACTCTCTCATAAACGACTCAACCGATTTCTATCAAAATTTTTATACAGGATCTACTCTGAATTCTAAATAATACTGCATTTTAAAATTTTCAAGAAATAGTTTTTTTTTGGATTTTTTGAAAAAAAAAATATTTTTTTTTGAAAATTCAATATTTCTAAAACGGGTGGGGGATTTTGAAATTTTATTGTTAAATTTATATTATTAAATATTTAAAATGTTGATACCAATTTTTTTTTTTTTAGAAAAATTTAAGAATTTTTATATATAAAAAATTAAGTGACTTAAAAATACTTTTAGCCGCAAGTACATAGCAGCAAGTACGTGCGATCCAGTCGTGCATTTTATTTTTTATGCAAATGTTTTCTAAGGCTTAATAAAACTGCATACTCAAATTTTAAAAAAACTAAGTTTTTCGATTTAAAAAAAAATAAATACTTTTTTTTGAAAAATCTATTTGCAGTTTAAGAGTACATATATTTATAATATATGTACATTATATAAATCTTCAAAATGGCGTTTCAATTTTTTTTCCAAAAATGTTTTTAAAATTTCATACATATGTAATTAACATTATTATGCAAATACAATACAATAAAAAATAATTTTTTTTTTAAACCGTTTCAAGGATTTTTGAATTTTTTTTTGATTAATTCTTATTTTTCCCTCAAACTATAACCACTAAGCAATAAAAACAAAACATCTAGCAATGTGTATTATCCATTTATTTCTACCTTATTATTATTCCCATTTATCATACTTTTGCGTACGTCACTGAATACTAAGTCGTGCATTTCATTTTTTAAATAAATCGAATGCATTAGGGCAGACAATTTGTAAAACCAAATATGTATTAGCAAAACTAACAATTAGGATGATGTAAATGGATTAGATATCACCAACAATGGTGCTTTCACATAATGTTGCCAAAGGGAGTTTGATGGGAGGCTGGTACACTATGTTGTTAAGCATTGGCCAACTGGCTCGAAGGCCATACTATCGAATTGGAAGATTTTACTTAAAAGGTTTGGGTTACTTGGGTTACGAGCGTGCCAAAAGCTCCTGCAAATGTTGGACGAGGACGAAACCATGCTTAACTTAATTTCAATGTCTGACAAATCATATCTCGACTTAATTCCGGCAATATATATAAGCTAACAACTTTACTAAATACCACTAATTATTGAAGGTTTCGCACGGCTTATTTTTTGTTTCTTTGAAAGAAATTCTAAGCTGAGTCAAAGCATAATTAGTATCACTAAATGGAAATGAAAATATCCCTTCCATTTCAAATAAACGAATAAACACCTATAAACGCAATTTCGTGGAAGAAATGAAAAAAAATACAAACTTTTATCTTCCCAAATACAATCTGTAATAGATATCTATAGAATTGGTATATCAACATTCTTATTCCTTTACCAGGATATTCAAACACATAAAAGATACAAATCCAAAAAGAAAAAAAACTAGCAAACCAAAAACATCAAGACATTATCGCACAACATGAGAAATTTTCTATTCCGCAGCCAACTTGGAAACACCGATGACGTACTCGATATGAATTAAACATCCACGGAATCTATAAGTCTTCATCGGAGTCGACTGATCCATCATTATCACACACAAGCCATACAAAACAACAAGCACTTAACATGACAATTTTTTCTACATAAAATCACTTGTTTTTGCTGCCCATGCCCACTCTACTTAAAAGTATCTATTCCTCCTCTATCTGTTCTGGTTCTCTATGGTCCTGCCTAGACTAGATGAAGATGAACATTGTATAACAAAACTACATATATAAAACTGACCGCCTTACTTTCGATTGCATGTTCCGCCCATGTACGCGACCTCACAACGCATCAACCAATAGAGTACACTGACTGGTGTACTTTCGAGGTTGGTCTGTTCTGTGTTCTGCGTCCATCCAATCCATCCAACTATGGTCATATGCTGTGCATCTAACAAATGCGAAGTTTTGTGTTTTCCTAGAAAAATAATCTATTGTCAGCGACTTGAGTTGTATGTTTCTATGATTTTCATGCGAAATCCAACTCCATAAGCTACGAGACCTGAATGTTAAACAGGTGCATGGGAAGAATCCCGTCATGAGTGGAATCCCATGGAATCCTTGCAACTTTCATCAACCTAATTAATTTCTATTCCTCAATCTGATCCTTCTATTTTGATTCTTTTTTTTTATTTGTGTCTCTTTTTCTCTCACAGTATTTTTGTGGCAATTTATTAGTGAGACGCTAATCCGTTGCTACCTGACTCAAGTGATTCTAATTTCGAATGAAAATTAGGCCCCCCAGGTGGAGGTGGTGGAAGGCAATCGTCATAGATCACGACTCTCCTCTAATTGTTAATCACTACTTTCCTCCGTGACAATAGCAGGAGTCAAAACAGGCTGCTGTTGCCGTCTTGTGGCATCGTTGTATTTGTATGGCAATGGGTAATAGATGCAGTCTCCTCCCTGGTCTTGATATTTCAAATAGTGCTTAGGGCAATTTACACTGATAGAAAAAGAAAGTGAGTGGAAGTAAGAAACCAAATAAAGCCTACTACAATCGTTTTAAAAAATTAAATATAAATGCGTTCCACACCAATTGTAAATTTTTTTCACATCATAGATTTAATATCAGTTTTCGCATGAAATGACAAATTAAATGCATTCCACAATCTTCTACTAAGAAGTGTGAAAAACTGACATTTTCCATAAAATTACATTTGGTTTAATGTGGAATGTGAAATTAAAAATTACAAATTATACGCTGACGATATTTGTATACATTTCATTTTCACTCGAAATGTGTAAACTACTTTTATGGAAAACACTACCGCAGCTAAAATAATGGTAAAGATGGTGGATGTCAACACCATATTCTATTAACTTTTTGTAGTCGATGTGAAAAATCACAAAAAAGATTGTGAAACGTATTTACTTTTCATTCTACAAGTGGTAATGATGATGACTTTACATCAAATTTTTCAAATTTCACAATAAAATCTAATTGATTGTTGTATTCTAAAATTATTCACTCCTTTCGGATCGTACTATCCACAGAAAAAAGTCAGTGTGAAATATCTATTTTCTTTGTTTCACTCCACAACATCCAGATGTCACTGTTTTATTTTTCTTTATTTCATGGTAAACAATTCATAATGGTATAGAAAAAAATTGTGAAAAATTTCACTTTCAAAATGGAATCTTTGAAAATTCTAAATATTCTATAGTTGCCATTTTAAACAAAAATTATTATCGCATAATAAAAATTGGGAATTATGACAGTTTGAAGATTTGAAACTCTGTTAATTTGTCATTTCACGAGAGGTGAATCTACAGACTGAATTGTGAAAATTCAATGTAAAAGAACTATCAATGTGAATTTTAAAAGTGTACATTCCACAAAATATTTTTTTAATTATATTATATTTTTAATCAATTTGTGGAACGTATGTTATTTCATTAAAGATTAATTCAATTTTTATAAACAATTTTTTACTATTAACATACAATTTTATATAAAGTTCGAGGGAAAATTCAATTGCTCAAATTTTTCGTTCCACAGTTTGATTCCAATGAAATAAATTGGATGAAAAACATGTGAAATTGATGCAAAAATATAAATTTGTGGCGCCTAAAATGTACGAGGGCGGGTCAATACGCCCCTGACTTTTTGAATTTCTGACCTCTTTACTGAAACAGCAACACTGCTCCTGTCAACAGGCATCTGTCAGTTGACTCCTGTCAAAATTTAAACTTGCTGCGTCAGTTAGTTTGTGTTTGACAGCTATTTTTATCAGACTACTCACTAATTTGAGGAGAAAATGGAAAAAAGTGAATTTCGTGTGCTTATTAAGCATTATTTGTTGCGAAAAAAACCATTACCGAGACCAAGGCTTAGGTTGGTAAATATTATGGGGACTCTGCACCATCGATTTCAATGGTAAAAAAGTGGTTTACTGAATTTCGTTGTGGCCGTACAAGCACTGAAGATGCCGAACGTCCTGGACGCCCAGATGAGGTCTCTACACCCGAAACAATCGAAAAAATTCACGATATGGTGTTGGCCGACCGAAGATTGAAAGTGCGAGAGATTGTGGAAGCCGTAGGGATCTCGCATGGTTCTCGCAGTGGTTTCAATTTTGAATGATCACTTGGGCATGAGAAAGCTTTCCGCAAGATGGGTGCCGCGTTTGCTCACAGTCGACCACAAACGCAATCATGTAACAACTTCACAGGAAGGTTTGGCGTTGTTTAATCGCAATATGGAGGAGTTTTTGCGCCGTTTTGTAACCGTGGACGAAACATGGATCCATCACAACACACCAGAGACCAAACAACATTCAAAACAATGGGTTTCTAAGGGTGAATGGGTGCCAAAGAAGGCCAAAGTGGGTTTGTCAGCCAATAAAGTTATGGCGACTGTTTTTTGGGATGCACGCGGGATAATCCACATTGACTACCTTCAAAAGGGAAGAACAATCAATGGGGAATATTATGCCAACTTATTGGACCGATTCAATGACGATTTGAAAAAAAAACGACCTCATTTTGCCAAGAAAAAAGTTCTTTTCCACCAAGACAATGCAAGGGTGCACACATGTGCAGTTGCCATTGCAAAAATCCATGAATTGGGCTATGAATTGCTCCCTGATCCACCCTATTCTCCAGATTTGGCTCCGAGCGTCTACTTCTTGTTCCCAAACCTGAAGAAATGGCTTGGTGGAAAAAGATTTGACTCCAATGATGAAGTCATCTCGCAAACAAAGGCCTATTTTGAGGACCTCGACAAATCATTTTTTTTTTGGAAGGGATAAAAAAATTGGAGAAGCGTTGGACAAAGTGTATAGAGCTCAAGGGAGACTACGTTGAAAAATAAAATTATTTTTTTATCAAAAAATCTGTGTTTTATTCCAAAAGTCACGGACTTATTGACCCGCCCTCGTATTTGATTGTCATGAACTTAAAAATTTAAAAAAAAAATCTAAAATTCAAATTGTGCTTAATTTTTTTTATCAGTGTATAGTTAGCAGCGTCCAATTTGTCGGTGATGGGCATCTAATAAACTTGCATGCGCTCTTATACAGCACTGTGTATAGCACATATTGGTTCCGGTCAGGGGTCTAACGACACGGTACTGATCGAAAGCTGAATGGACCTCTCGCTCTTCACAAATGGGCCACGCAAAGGAGAGTTGTTTGTAGGTAATTTCTTTTGGCTCTTGTGATCGACTTTTCTCTTTGTCGGTGAAGTAAAATTGTATAGCTCGAATTCACGTGTAATTACTCCTGACTGTATACGGCTTCCGACAATTGCTTCTGTTTTTTTTTACATTTTTGTTTTCTAGAATAGTTGGGACGTGATGGAAACTCTATAAAGGGCTTATATCGAAATCATAAAGAAAAATGGATTTTTGATAGAAAGCCATGAAATTAATTTGAGGTCGCTATGATGGGGTCAAAAAAATGATTTCGTCTTGGATCAGTGGTTAAGTAACCCAAATATGCCAGGGAAGTGGTAAAATCCTAAGTTTTGACGGAAGTCGTTGTTATGGCCTAACTACGGGCTTCAGTTCGAAGCAAAGTCGATATTTCCTCAGCTATGTCAAACAACCACTTTCTCATGCAGATATTTCCGCCGTTTCGAGAGATTGTGATAGTGATTGAGCATAAACAGGAGGTGCAGAAAAATAGAAGGGCAAATTTTGGTAAAAAGAAAATCATTTTAAAAAGTCCGAGAAAACAGACAGCGTGGAGGTTTGCTCAAGATTTAGCTAAATAATGCGGAAAAAATATCAAAAAATCAAATAAAAAAATTAACCTTCCATTCATCTTAACTCATTATCTCGTACAGCTTCCCATTTATTATGCAGAAATGTGTAATGATAATGGTGCGTATGTTTATCAGAATTGAACTACATTACCATCGTCACGATTGTCCACATAACGACATAATGCTCTTGTCGTCATCGCATCGTGGTCATTACAATCATCTTCATCATTCCGACTGTACTCGTATATAGAAAGCAAGCACACTGCAGGAACAACCATATGGCGAATAAGCATTCGCCGAACGAAAGGACAACGATCGTAAACGACGATCGGATGTGGTGAGTAGTAATTTTCATTATTGGAGCAGTAAATGACGGGGCGTACGTACTACATGTTGCCCATTGAATCTGATTACATATTTGTTATGTCCATCAAGAAGAGGCAAAGATTGCTGGATTTCTCTGCGCAGCAGCATGCGCTGCAAATGGAATTTAACATGGCTTTGGATGTTGTGTTCTCATCAATTGCCATCAACACAATGAACATGTTCAATGTGCACCACTTGAGTCTTTTGATATTCCCATAAGGAACCACTTTATATGACAGTATTTGCGTTTGGCATAATTTCAAAGTGGAACCTACTCGGTCACTTGTCCGTAATTGGATTGGTTTTGTAGGTAAATATTATTTGTTTCGAGATGGAAGGCTTCAAGTTGTACAGTATTTTGAAATTGGAAAATTAATGCGTTCCACAAACTTTCCAAATGCATAAGCCGCAGTAGTTATTGAGAGTTGAACGAATACGTTCCACAAGTATATACTTGCGGTGTTCGAAATATTAGCAGAATACGAATTCATTCTGCTTTACTTTACAAAATCAAAGAGCAAAAATCAATTCAAATAAACTTCACGGGAAATGACTACTTAGCCTAATCTCAAAACTCAAAAACAAAGTAATAGGTTCCACATTTGTTTACACCCTCCTATCCATAGCCAAAAGATCATTAAAAACAATAATTCAAATTGATTAATAAATTAGTTTTGTTTTAGAAGAAAATATGTGGAATGTAAATCTAAAATTACGTTCCACAATCATAAATATTGATGGGGTTAATAAGAAACAAGAAACTAAATATCTCAACTTACCTTTCTAATATCTCAGGAAACATAAGTACCGGTGTATCATTGATTGAGAATTTGATTGATCTCCATAAACAGATGTTATTAACTTCCAAGAGCACTCGCTTCCTCCACACATTGCACCACATTTTTATTTGTTTGTGTTTGTGGAATAGAGAGGGTAATCTGATGGTTGGGCTAGGAGAGTGGAATCTGGAAATTGCTTGAATGGCCTGGTTCTCAAATGTGCATTTGCAGAGCGCATTTCCATCAATTTGAGTTCGAAAATAATTTCAAATAATTACCCTCACGTTGAATAGTTGTTTGTTAGATATGTTTTTAGATTGGCTATGCGAAACGCAAAAGCAGCAGCATCAGCCGTTGTCAGTTCGTTTGTACAATGCGAAGCCGCGCGCGCGCGCGGGACTGTATGGCGATTTGAGTGCATGTTTGATTCCCATGTTATCGACGACAAGATCATCAGTGATCAAAAGAAAGAAGACCAATCGGAGTTAGGTACACATAAGTATATAGATGGACCGGAGGCTATAGATGGGATAGCGCCCCATGTGTTACAAGCATGTCCATGTTTTAGAGACCACCGGAAAATTGGTGCAGAGCAAGGAAAAGGAAGAATTTGCAATTTGATTTGAAATAAATTGGCATGGCAGACAGGTTTAGCGGGTCTTGTGCGGTTTGCTCCTGATTTGGTTTACCTCGTTCGTTGATTGCCTGGTGATTTGCTTCGATTCATTGTCCTCGCACACTGAAAAAAAAAATAGACGTAAACATAAAATAAAATTAATTATTAATATGTAAGCTCACCCACCCCATGACAAAGAAAATCCGAATAGGTTCCACAATATTCCTCACATCCATAATTTCAATTCTGCAGGCTCTAAAAATAAACATAAACGTTAGGCATTTTTAAATTAATTAATTAATTAAATAATTAAGTTATGAATTGTGGAAGGTATTTATTGAGTCGAGTGATTAGTTGACTCATTTTTTTTTTAAATTCAAATCTTAAAAAAGTTCTTAAAAAAAGTTGAAAATTTAGGGAAACAAGTTTCGAACAAAAATGATAAATTGCCAAAAGTTTACTCTTATTTTCTTATGTCTAATTTCACGGGAAATGGGTGATTTTTCTTAAAAAGTTTATATTTCACTTCACAATTTAGAAGTTAAGAAATATATAGTTAAAAAACTATAAACTTATATTTAAATCAATGCTTGAGCGAAGATGAAATATCGAGAGAAATTTTAAAGATAAAATCAAAAACTTTACACTCTGCAATTTGTTTTTCAAAACAGAATTGATAAAGATAAAATTCAAATGTTCTTCCTCCGGTCAAGTTGGAATTAGGACGAACAAGGGTTTGGAACATATTTAATGTGTATTTCCCGTGGAAAACTAATCTGTCTTCTTCTATAAATTTAAACAAATATTATTTTTAGATAATTTCACTTTCACAGGATACTGCGAACTTTAGACAACTATGTGGAATGTAAGATTTTTTTTTCAATATTCTTACAATTACATAATTTAAATTTTTTTTCCCAGTGTATTAAAAAAAAAAAAAAAAAATGTTCGGTGAAGGTTCGGATTTGTTTCTAATAATGTGCGACCATGTTCGCGAACAGCGAAGGAAGAATTCCAAAAGATTGTTAAGTCTTGATAGAGCCGCTTTACGATTGATTGTTGTTTTATATATTTAAAACCAACATCTGTGCGTGTAGGTTTTGTAAAGCCATCTGACCGTTTGACCTCGTATTGAGATTTAATTTTGATTAGTTGATCCATTTAGAGATGGTAGATGATTCACGTATGTATGGCAGATGTGAAGGTAGCAGAAAGATCAGTTATCCTTCAAAGTTGAACCGCCTACAATTTTTGTTTGGAGATTTTCCAATTTTTTTTTTTATGAAAAAGTTCTTGGGTCCATGTATTTGGAACATACATCTGTCAAAGAAAGTTTTATTTTACGAAACTCGAGTCAGGGATAAGTGATTGCCCATGATAAAATCAAAAAAAAAAATATCCAATGGGGTTAAAACAAAAAAATAAGGGTCCTAGGTGCCCTCCCTGCGGAACACCAGATGAACAGATAGAAAGTGAATTCTTGTGAACTGGGATTTTGAAAAAAAATCTTTCCAAAGCTAAGGATAGACTCCAAACGTATTGAGCCATTGGAAATCACAGGGAATTATCAAGACATATAGTTGTAAGGCAGAGTTACAGAGCTCACTTGTCCAAGTTCAAGGTTTTAGTAGGTTCGATTAAAATGCGGAGTTTTATTTGTTTACAAATGCAAGAGTTGAAATTTAGTGCAAGAAAAGCCTTTGCACTAGTTTTTGAGATATTCTATGAATGTACAGCTTTAAGCTGGAAGGATTATGAAAACGACCCTCTATTTTTTTATCACTTCAACCTAACCTGACCTCTATATCCAGACTATGGGTTGAGTTGACGAAAACTGACCCGATTTGATTCTATTTTTTTTTCTCAAAATTTTAGCACAAAATTCAAAATGGCCAAACTTACTCCAAACGAAGTCATACGAAGTATCGAGACAGGATTACTGAAGTTTGATGCACTCAGTCAGTTTGCCAGTTAAAATTCCAAAGGTTTCATTATTATTCCCGCAGTGACAGTGACCACGACCGTCAGAGACAGGAAATGCAAAATCTTTGCAATTATGGAAGTTTCAGGGATATTTGTTTTTTTTTTCTTTTGTGCACAAAGTGTTTAAGTGGGTATACATTCGTTGTGCTACAGCGCAGCACGACATACATAACATAACAACACACAGAGCATACATATTCTTTCTTAGCTTGGACTCGTTTAATTGATTGGAAATTATGTTGCATTAGGACACGCGCACCACATCGTATTGGAGTTGCACGCACAGCAATTCCATGATGATGGCCACTACCACTTCTCCTTCGATCCTTCGCCTTTCCTTAAACATAGATGCGTTCCATGTTGATGAAAAAAGCTGCAGCTGTAAGACGCTGCTGCAACTTATTTACTAAATGGTGTGACGGTACTAATTCGCCGCAATGCCCGTACTCACTTATTGCGTGGTACCGCTGGGAGACCGCATTTGAAGTTCGTCGCCCCGCTAATTGATATTTTCACCTTCACCCAATTGGTTTGGTTTTATTTGGCATTTCTTAGATGCACGCGGCCAAGCTCGGTGATGCTGGCGTGCGGTGAGCTGAGCAGTGTTAAAGTGGTGGAGTTGGAGTTAATTTTTGATGGCGCTACAAACCTGATTAGAGATCTGACTCTGACAAACAGCCACACGGCTCCATACATCTTAAAGGAGGACGACGACGATCGACGGCGTGATTTCCTTGTGGTATAGAAATAAATGCAGTAAGGCAGGCAGACACAGGCTCCCCATGACGATTGGGGCACAGGTTTTGTGAAAGTGCGTAGCGAAAGGCGGAACTAATGATGTACAAATTGAATTTGGATCTAGCTCTGTGTGGTTTTTTTTTTTTTTGTAGGAACATTATGCATGTAGGTACAAAACATAAATGAAGTGTCTAATATAATGGCGGAAAGGTTGTGAGATGGGTAGGGTAAGGTAAGGTAAGGCTAGGCATACGAAACCATAAGACAGGAGTGGAATTTTGATGGAATGAACCTCACGTGGGGTTTCTAATGGAAATTTTTGTTCAATTCCTTAGCAAAGCAAGTACTCTCAATATGAAAAATCTATCACTTTAGACGCACCTCCATCCTTCCAGTCAAATATTATTTTGTGAGTTGGGTCGTTTTACCCTAATTTTATTTCTTTTTTTTTATAAAATTGGTTGAGCGGTTTGGCAGATCATTTTCAAGGGGAATTCTGTTTCTTATACGAATATTTTATTCCAACAAAAAATATTCTGCAATCATCAACCACTACAGTCAGAAATTTCCCCCGAATAAAAAATCTTTCGAAATTCTGAAAAAGTTAATTCCCGAGACAATAAAACTTTCCGAGGGAATCTTTCGAGAATCAATAATAGTGTTCCCTAGGTTCGTTTGAAAGAGGCAAACCTTTCGTAGACATATTTGTCCACGCCAACTGACAATAACTGCATATTTATAAATATATCAAACAAATGTCAAAATAAAATGCACCACTGGATCCCGCGAAGCTCTTGTAGCTAACGACTTAAGTTAAGGCAAAAATATAATAAGGTACACATAAATGGATGAAACACATATAATTAAATTGTTTAAATTACTAAGCTGTTATAGATTAAGGGAACAAAAGATGCCATTTAAATTCTTGGAGAAATATGAATAAATAAAAAATCGTTGGGGATTTAAAAAAAAAAATTGTATGAATAAAATTAAAAAAAAACATTTTTAGGAGAACAAATTTTAACGCCAATTCAAAGTAATTATTAATATACGTATAAAATTGTAATTTCAAAAAAATTCAATAACTACTTTTTGAAAAATTGATTTTTAAAGGAAATATTTTTATTTTTTAAAAATCGAAAAAACTGCTCTATTGAAGAACTCAAATTTTTACTTGAGTACTTGCCATAGGGCAAGTTTTGCATTTGGAAAAAACAAGCGAACTCGAGATTTTAATCACACTTGACATTACGATGATGGAGAACACCAACAAAGTGGGTCCCCAATTCCTCCGTCTGTCTGTACGCGAGTTTGCAGCATAAATGGTTGAATGGATTTGCTTTAAACTTGGTACATATTGTTTGTCGGGTAATATGCCCACGCCTTCTCTTCATTTTTTTTTAAGATGACAGATGAACAGTAGCTCCCATAATTTTTATTACAAAATAATCAATAATGAAGGGAAAGGGAACATTTTGGTAAATTTTTTGTTCGAATTTCTAAAATAACAGCTGAATTGATTTTTGTCACATTTTTTATGCCCCTAAAAAAGTCTTAACACTAATGTAAGCCAAAATTTGTGAAAAAAAAAAAAACTTGAAAACTCAAATTTCGAAAACGACTGAATGGAAAAAATGAAACTGAATGGAATCGAAACTTCGTATTTAATAGTTTTTTGACATTATCTTGAATAGTTAAAAAAATTATATACCAAAAATAAAAAACAAGGGTACCTCCCATACAAATGTTAAAAAAAAAAACAAGTTACAGAAAAATGCTTTTCTCGAAAACGGCTCCAAGAATTTTTATAAAAAGTGTGTCTGTTCTTGAATTAGTACAG
This sequence comes from Philhelius pedissequus, assembly GCA_910595825.1. Classification (NCBI taxonomy): domain Eukaryota; kingdom Metazoa; phylum Arthropoda; class Insecta; order Diptera; family Syrphidae; genus Philhelius; species Philhelius pedissequus. The sequence goes on along the minus strand of OU343161.1, from coordinate 240,552,855 downwards.
TCCACTTTTAAATACATAAATATTTTATTTTGCGTACTTATTAGCGGTACTTCCCATAGAACCTGAACCACTTTCCATATTTTCGACTTTCTCACTATTGGATGAACCGATTAAAATTATTGGCGCAAAATTTTGAACAACCTACTATTAAGGCCTTAACATGATACTTATTTCAAATTTACTATATAGTAGTCTACTAACTTTTCATAAATGTTAAACCTTTTGTTAACTGGTAACATGCTAATTAACCAGATAGCAAAGCATTTGTGGGGTTTGAATTTTGATGAGCACAATTATTGTGTTTATGCTTTGTAAATTAATTACATTTATGTTGATGGAAACCCAACGTGTGCTCTAAATAAGTATTCGGTGTTTATATTTTAATCATTTAACTTCATTATTAACAAAAAAAAAACAAAAAAAATGTATACAAGCAGGATTCGAACCTGGGCCTCCCGCGTGCGAGGCTGATTATTAGATGACACTATAGATTTAGTACGATACTAAAAAATTAAAGTAGCTATTTCGTGATTTTAAATTTAGTAAAATGTTAAGAAGATAATACGATACTAAACTTGTTTAAAATTAGAAAAATCCTCTTTTTAAACTAGAATCATACTAAAAATGATTTCACATATCACTAAATCGTTTAAAATGTTGCGCCATTTTTTTTTTGCAAATTCTCCCAAAAAGTGTTAATAAAAGTGCTCAAATTTTCAAAAAAAAAGTTTTACATTTTTTTTTGAAAAATCAATTTTTACATAATTTGTAATTTGAATTTTTTATGTACATATATTAATAAAATATTTAAAATGGCGTTTAATTTTTTTTCTCTAAAAATGGTTTCAAAATTTTATACATACAAAATTATTTTTTTAAAAAAACCGCTCAACGATTTTTGAATTTTTTTTTTGATATATTTTTATTTATCAAGTAATTCAAATGGCATCTTTGTTTTCGCTCAAACTCTACAACTAAGCAATATAAAAAAACTTAATTATGTGTATTATAAATTTATTTCTACCGTATTATTATTCCCTTGTAACCAATTTTGGAGTAGCTACGTCACAGAACACTACATACAATTATATATGCATACATAATTGTATATAAATTACCTACCTACTAAACAACGTCCAGTCGAGCATTTTATTTTAAATCGAAATCGTTAGAGCTGTTTTCGAGATAATTAAGTTTTTATATATAGGAGAGGTTGAGGAGAGGCAGGTACATTTATTTTTGGGGCTAAAAAAATATTAATAAAAAAGCTTATACCACCGCTAGCCATAGAATGAAAGTTAGTCTGCGGACTAAAATTTTCAAATAATCTGCTTCACTTTGTCTGCATGATAGGTATGGATTACCTACATATGTACTGTAGATCTGTTAAGAAAAGTTGCAGGAAATCATATTTTTCTTCAAAACGGGTCAATTTTCAATTCTATTCAATTCTTTAATATTTTTTTTCTATTTATATACAATACGTTTTTAACAAACAGAATTTTTGTTTTATATTTCAGATCTACGGAGGAAATCAGATACCTATCGCTTTTATAGTGACAAATCTTGGAGCGAAGGTGAAAAATCGATTTTTTTTTCTCATAGTGAAGCAACTTGAATTTCTGATCAAAAAACAACATGGTTAATATTTTTGTTATTAAAATTAACATTTGTAATAATTTTCTACAAAGCAAATAAAAATTCAATAACAAATCCTAAATTGTTTTCTTTCACCACGATAGTAATCTGGTCACCCTGGTTATTTTGTTTCTGCTCTTTAATTATTTCTTCTGTTTGTATATGTGAATGAGATGCAATGTATGTTCTCGTTTCATCTTTCGCTTGATTATCTGGACACAAGTTTGTATGCGTTGATTTTGCAAACCGCCAAAAATAAAATACCTTGTAGGCTTGCATTTATGTATGATCGCCTGGTAATTCTTTAAAATTTTTGTTGGTATTTACAATTTAAAATCAATTTATGCATGTATATGTAAGGTGCGAGGAATGATTAGCACCCCCCCTTAAGATGATAGATTTGTAGGAGAATTGAATTCTCTGTGTTTGCGAGCATGTGTTGAGTATGAGTATTTTAAATTGGAAATTTTGTTTGCAAAACTTACACAATCAAGCAAAGTACAATACTGTCTTGATCTTAAGAAAAACTCAGTTCATTGTGTCTCTTTTTTTCTTTCACCAATCTGCCTGGTATTTTTGTATACAATGTTTAGTAGGAATCATAAAAATCACATACCTACTACTTTCGCATGGGCTCCTGTTCAATTTATTTTATTTTGCTTAAAATTAGGCAGCCTAAGCGGTTGGATGGATTTGCTTCAAGCTGGGTACATATTGTTTTTTTTCGGTAATATGCCCACACGGAAAACGGATCAATTTACATCAATTCTTAAATATTTTGTTCTATTTATATAAGTTGATCAAACACCAATTATAATTTAACAAAAGGATTTTTATTTTTGATTTCCGATCTACTGAAGACATTAGTTACCTATCGCTTTTACAGAGGCAAATCTTGGAGACACTTGAATGTCTAATTAAAGAAAAAACATCTTTAATATAAATAATTTGAAGAAATGTATCAGATTATTATTATTATATTTGTTAATAATTTAATTAGCATTGTGATAATTTTCTAGAAGACAAAAAAAATAAAAATTCATTAACAAGTAATAAATTGTTTTCTTTCACTACAATACTATTCTGGTCACCCTAGCTATTTTGCTTTTGCTCTTTCATTATTTCTTCTGTTTGTATATGTGAATGAGATGCAATGTATGTTCTCGTTTCATCTTTCGCTTGATTATCTGGAAACAAGTTTGTATGCGTTGATTTAGCAAACCGCCAAAAATAAAATACCTTGTAGGCTTGCATTTGTGTATGATCGCCTGGTAATTCTTTAAAATTTTTGTTGGTATTTACAATTTAAAATCAATTTATGCATGTATGTAAGATACGTAGATTTGTAGGAGAATTGAATTCTCTGTGTTTGCGAGCATGTGTTGTATGAGTATTTTAAATTGGAAATTTTGTTTGCAAAACTTACACAATCAAGCAAAATACAATACTGTCTTGATCTTAAGAAAAACTCAGATCTTTCCCCAATCTGCCTGGTATTTTTGTATACAATGTTTAGTAGGAATCATAAAAATCACATACCTACTGCTTTCGCATGGGCTCCTGTTCAATTTATTTTATTTCGCTTAAAATTAGGCAGCCTAAGCGGTTGGATGGATTTGCTTCAAGCTGGGTACATATTTTTTTTTTCGGTAATATGCCCACACGGAAAACGGATCAATTTACATCAATTCTTAAATATTTTGTTCTATTTATATAAGTTTATCAAACACCAATTATAATTTAACAAAAGGATTTTTGTTTTTGATTTCCGATCTACCGAAGACATTAGTTACCTATCGCTTTTACAGAGGCAAATCTTGGAGACACTTGAATGTCTCATTAAAGAAAAAACATCTTTAATATAAATAATTTGAAGAAATGTATCAGATTATTATTATTATATTTGTTAATAATTTAATTAACATTGTGATAATTTTCTAGAAAACAAAAAAAAAATAAAAATTCATTACCAAGTCCTAAATTGTTTTCATTCACTACAATACTATTCTGGTCACCCTACCTATTTTGCTTTTGCTCTTTCATTATTTCTTCTGTTTGTATATGTGAATGAGATGCAATGTATGTTCTCGTTTCATCTTTCGCTTGATTATCTGGAAACTTGTTTGTATGGGTTGATTTTGCAAACCGCCAAAAATAAAATACCTTGTAGGCTTGCATTTGTCTATGATCGCCTGGTAATTCTTTAAAATTTTTGTTGGTATTTACAATTTAAAATCAATGTATGCATGTGTAAGGTGCAAGGAATGATAAGCATCCCCCTTAAGATGATAGATTTGTAGGAGAATTGAATTCTCTGTGTTTGCGAGCATGTGTAGTATGAGTATTTTAAATTGGAAATTTCGAAACTTACACAATCAAGCAAAGTACAATACTGTCTTGATCTTAAGAAAAACTCAGTTCATTGTGTCTCTTTTTTTCTTTCACCAATCCGCCTGGTGTTTTTGTATACAATATTTAGTAAATTTAAAAGAAATCATAAAAATCACATACCTACTGCTTTCGCATGGGCGCCTGTTCGATTTATTTTATTTTATTAGGTAGCCTACACGGTTGGGTGGATTTGCTTAACTTTGTACATACTGTTTTTTTTCGATAATATGCCCACACGTTTTTTATAAAAAAATGCAGATGCTCGAAAATTTCAGATGACCATTTTTCAAAAAAAAAATACTAAAAAGTATATTTTCTGTTAATTAATTTACTGATTTTTTTTATAACAAAAAAAAAAAGATTTACATTTTTGTGTCGGAGGTTACAGTTATTTGTCTCTATCATCGTAACGCCAAGTTTGATAAAAATCACGAGTTTGATTTTTTTACGAATTCAAAACATTCCATACTTTAACCTATGTACAATATATCGCAAGTAAAAAACTAAGATGAAATTTTTGTATGACAGATGACAGACAATTTAAAAAGGATTATACTAGAATTTTTTAAAACTTTAAATGTTATATTTTTAAGTCATAGTCTAGATCGCGTAACGTCAAGTTTCGGGACAGGAACATAAATTCATAATGGACCCAATTTTTCGGTTTCTGTTCCTCACTAAACGAGCGCAGATCCATTGAACAAACTTTTTGTATTTGGCGAAACTTATCTGGATTACTTCTATCTTTAAATTCGTAAATAACTATGAAATTGTGTATATGCTTAAAAATCAAAATGTACAAAAACATAAAAAGGAATTTCGCGCAACTAACAGTTGGCGAAATGAAAATTTGTAAGATCACAGCAAAATTGTAAGAAAATTATCAAATAAAAGAGCGCAATTTAAATGTTGTCTCATTATGACTGATTCATAATATTGCACAACGAAATAACGCTAAGCATGACTTAGTTGCGAATAACATATGCCGAAGTCTTTCGAATGCAATAGAATGCGAAATCATAATTCTTCAATTATCGAATTGGAATTCTGCAAATTAAACTTTTGAAAATAACTAGGTTGCGAATTGATAATAAAATAAAAATTGGCTTGACAAAAATGAAAAATTGCGAAAAGCAAAAAGCAATAGGTATACAATAATTTTACGAAAAGGTTTGAATTGCATGATAAATTGAAGTCAAAACAAAATGGTTAACCAGTTGCGAGACAAACTAACAAATATTTATTCTTATCAAAAATGCGAAGCACGTTTGCGAAGCTATTAATCTGTCATTTATTCACTCTTAGCTATTTCGCAATTCAAGCCAAATTCGATTTATCTACCTAATAGTTTGTTTTTTTTTCTCTCCCATCATTAGCAAACACAAGATTAAATTGGAAAGTTGCGATTTCATTTCGATTGTACATCATGCTGCTTAAGACTTGTATAATTTCTTTGCCATCCTTTATTTCCTGACCCTGACGGAACTCCATTTATTTAGAACTCACTTTGGCGAGCAGAGCAATATAGTAGTACCAAACTGGCGTATCCGCCATTTCAACTATCTCTAACAAGTCAATAAATCATTTTCATTCGTACCTCGCAAAATGCCAACTTTAACAAATCACCATAGGTATAACTTCATTTGAATTTCGCATATCTACATGAATATAAAGGGACATCATATCCATATCGAAAATTAATTACTTAGACGCCTAACATACTTGAATGCTTCTTCACAATCTGGGCCATTTATGAAACCATGATCTATTTGCTGGCTTTGGCATTGGCATTTCTTGGCGCCCAACTCAGTTGACTTTACATAGAGTGCAATGAGAAAGCGTAACAAAACTGTCACCAAAAGGCGTATAGCATATTCACGTTGCACTCACAAGAACTATAACGTCACATATTGCAGGTAAAAAAAAAATACAAAATTTCTTGCAGATCGTGTTGTGCCAGATGACCACTTGTGGACCAACTTATCAAAATGTCCATTTCGGCGGCGGAAGGAAACTAGAAACGAAAAACGCGTCGGCCATGTCTTCTTCACATCATCGCAACGTGCGCGCAGTCGCCATTGCGTGTGTAGGGAAATGCTCCAAGTGCGAGTATATTGGCATACACGCGCTCCGGTGCGTTAGTAGGGCGTCAAAGTGGGATTTGGTGTTAGAAGTGAAATTGTAAACTCCTTCAGCATGGTTCTTAAGACTTTTTTTTTCTCTTCTTCTTAATTTAAAACGCATTTATGGAGGACGACTCTGAATGGCAACAATTTTTTTGTTTGTTTTTGGTCGAGCTGTAATTAAAAGAAGTTTTTTTTTTAAGCAACCAACAGACTCTCTAACAAGTTCTAACAAATGTTTTCTAAGTGAATTCCTCGATCTTGGAATGACCAAAACAACATTACCTCAATGTTGTCTCTGTTTTATTTATTTTTATTTTTTGCTGACAGATTTGTTAGACAAGACATTTTAATTTGCTTGCCATACAAGAAAAGAAAGATACAATATCTATAGGTATATTGTTGGAATTGATGATGGAATCCTTTTTTAAATTGGACTTGCCTGCCAATCCCATTAATATGTGCCAACGAAATTGTGAAATTTTTGAAGTTCTGAAAGGCAAACTAACAACAGTTTTTCCTTCTCAATCAAAATTCTGTGTGTCAGGTTCAAGACTGTAGCCAACAAGGGGGCATTTATTTGTTGAAAGGTATTTCGGTATCCTGCAAGTCTTAAAAAAACATTCCAACTTCTTTAAGGTTTCTGTAAGTTATTATCGAAGATGAAATGTTTGCTCACATTGTTCATTGCATTTTTTTAGTTTTCTTCGCATTTGATTGCAACGATATTATTTCGCAAATCATGCTTCGCAGGTACAGCAAACATGAAATCGGAATCATTTTGCAAAATTTTGAAAATCTCAAATTCGAACATTTAAGAACAAATTCGTTAACTCGCAATGCGTTCCTATGTATTTTGCAGACCTTAGCCCGTTCGCAATTGACGCACAACAATCTTCAAACTACTTATAACTAAAATAATTTTTTTTTATCAAAAGCGACATAAAAATTGCTTAAATAATATTGACATCTCCTTGACAATGTAAAATGCTATTCTCACCAAACAATAAACGAGATTTTACTCGTTTTCGTCAAAACGAATACTCAAAACTACACGTTTTCTAATACATTTTTCATAAACGACTTGTTTTGCAAAACGACTTGAAAACGAGTTGCAATTTAAAGATGAATTAAACGAACAAATCTTCCGTCAAGAGAAATTGATATGAATGTGAATAGGCCCATAGGCCCTCAAAAATCAACAACAGCTGATTGCTTGCTGTCAAAAAAATTAATTTCAAATCTTTCAAACAATTATGGCAGGGGTAAGGACATTTTTTCAAATACTTATTTGTAATAAATTTTTAATGCATGAGTTCTTTTTATTTACAGGAAATTCAAAAGAAAAAATCTAAACGAATTTGTGAAAGTACGGACGAGGATCTCTTGATCGAAGTTTGGGCTGAATACGAGCCGGGCCTCCGAGAAAGTTGGAAAAATGGCCATATCTATAGGGAGATGGCATGGCGGCGCGCGGCGTTCGAGTGTCGGCCAGTGGACTTTACCCATCCAAGAAATCCAGATTTTATTTTTTATTTTATTTTCCAATGAAGAAGATCCTGCTTGTAGATACTTCTGGCTCAAAAATAAAGTTGGTTAAAATTCTCATATTTAGTTTTGCTCTCTTTTTATGCTTATTTGATTGCTTAGCATTCATGTTGTATCAACGTTTTGACAGCTTTTTCAATAACAACTGAAATGTCATACAAAAACAAGTAAATTTTTGGTGTGAACGCTTTAATCGTTTTGGTAAACGAAAAGGGTAAACAGTTTGGTGTGAATAGGCTATAAGTTATACATTGGAAATCGGTTTGCAACTAGTTGATGTTTTGTTTTCTATCCGCCCAATAACTAGACAAATTCAAAATCAAGGACGTCAATTTTGTAATATTAAAGGAATTCAAGTTCATAATTTGCGATAAAACGTTTAAAACTCGTCATAAAATTATTATTTTACGCAACTGAAACCAATTGCAAACCATTGAACATGGTTTCATGAGATATGTGCATATATAATTCATCGACATCTATCGATTTGATTTGTTTGCAACTGGTTTGAAAATTCTTGCATTTTGAATACAAAAAAAAAGTTGCAAACTGGTTTCGAGTTGTCAAAGTAAATTAGTTAATCATGGACGCCATGTTGTGATGTTAAAAAAATTAAAATTTATAGTTTGCAATCATAGTTTAAAACTCGTCACAAAATTATTATTTTACGCAACTGAAACCACTTGAAAATCCATAAACATGATGCCATGTGATATGCCTCAAAAGTAATTAGTTTAGTTTAGTTTTAAAGTACTTCAAATAGATGTCGATTAAATCGGTCTATCTGCGTGCCTATTAATTTCGCTGAAGAGATTTGTTTGCAACTTATTATTGTATTTTGAATACAGAAAAAAGTTGCAAACCGGTTGCGAGTTGTGAAAGGTAACTATACTCTGTCCCAGAAAAGTAAGCAGTACACGTCTTATGGGAAAACTTTTTCAAAATCAGTAGCGTGTCATATTTTTGCACCATACTAAATTGAAAGAACTTCAAAAAGTGTTTGCCCGCACATAAAATTTATCAAATAATAATACAAAAATTAATTGCATCTGACCCAGACCTAAGGTCCTACTCAGCCCACATCTGGGTGTGGACTGAATCGCTTTTGCTGTGACATGTGCTATTCAACCCCCATATATTGATGTGCTTTCAGAGTTACCCGAGTCCATTTGTTAACTCGATCGATTTTTTCCTTGGGTTTCTGTTGAGGTGCTTTTGATTTGAGTTTTAAAAAAAGTTTAGAATGATGAGTGTTAACGTGGAGTGTTTTTATTCACAGTAATCACAGTACACATAATAAGGTAATATAGTATATTGAGCATGTTGACAAAATTCGGTTTTCATAATTCAAAAATTCGGTTGTCATATTTGGCAAAATGTCACTGAGATTTGGCATTTTCACATACAAATAGAGATGAGTCAATATTTCAGTAACATGTGTTCAGTAGAGGTAACCGTAGATCAAAAATAACTGTTATTAAAATAACATTTGAAATTTATAAATTTGTATTTTGATCCAACCAAACATCGGAATATAGATGAAAAAGTTACGAATAATTAATTTTAAAATGGTAGTGGAAAATAGTTTATTGAAATTGTTATTTCACTGACAATTTTTGTTCCATAATTGTACAACAGTAACAGGAATTTATAACTGTTATTTAAAAGTAGCAGTAACAGATATTGCAACGAGCAGTTTGGCCCATACCTAAGCCTATGCACATGTCAAATGTGACACGAGTGTCTCTGAGTTTTGCCACATGCGCGAACTTGAACGAAAATGAAAACCAGAATATACTCGTATTAGCTTTATTGTGTGTACTGTGGTTTTCATTGTTTGCACATCTTTTCATGCGTGAAAAATGCGTAAAATGCAGTTATAAAATTTTAAGCTATTTTCTTTGAAGAAGAACATTATTTGCGTAGATTTTTCTAGCGCGCAGTTAATTAATGAGAGTGAGTAAAGTATTTTTGTGTAAAATGTAGGTATGTATTCGTGTATTTTTAAAGAGGTGTGTTTCTTTAGAGTTTTGTTCAATTAGTTCAAAATGGCTTCGAGGATCTCAAAAGATTTAAGTTCCGGAAAAAAAAGAAATTGTTGACCCGAAAAAAAAAATTGCAAAATATGACAGAAGCTGTGAAGCAAGTAGCTGCTATTTTTCCTGTATAGGTGAACAAACAGATTACAGACTTCTTAACGAAAACAATTCCAAAGGCCAAAACTCGCCACCAATGAAAAACAAATCTGATAATGAATACATTTTTATTTTGGCTTGTTTTTTATTTAAAAGAGATTAGGCCTCCTGGAGATACCCTTCAAAAACGCACCTTTTATCTTACCTTATGGTGGTGTGGAAAATATAAATGTGTTTTAATTTTTATAAACAAATCGCTTTGTTTATAAAAATCTAAAACACATTTATATTTTTTAATAAAAAAAATCCTATCTAAAAAAAGGGTGGTAACCCTACATACTATTCTGTGATTGCTTTATTGAGTGACGGATTTATGCAATCCACTATAGAGAGAATGAGAGGCAAACGTCATATCTTGCCTACACTGCCTATTTTTTTTGGGACAGAGTATGAAATATCCTACACGATAATTGAACTAAAAAACTCACAAACCAAAGTACACTCCATCCTCCTCTCCCAATGAAAACATTTATGACTACGGCCTTTGTCAATATTCAAGGTTGATCGATTTGCAATTCGCGCAAAAATAATCCTTCGAACAAAGTCCAACTGCTAACAAGCATATAATTTTTTTTTTGTTAAGGAAATAAATCCAGGAGTTGTCTGTCTGTATCGAACTGCCTCCTCTTCGTCGTGTCGGTTGCATCTTCATTCTCTTGTAACCGAAAGCGATACAATTATCAAATTTGGCCAGCCAGACAGACAACAGGACAACGAAGTGTATTTTTCATGTTCAACAGACGCTTAAGGTGACGCGAGGAAAATATTTCGTTTGAACTGAATTCCCCAAGAAAGACCTTCCTCTTAGCGTCTTAACCAGTCGGGCAAAGGAGATTTTTTTTCTTTTGACGGATGCACATTTAGGGGGGATGGAATGAGTTATGTATTTGAAAAATCACATCACAATTCTCAAAAGGAGAATTTGAGGTTTTTTTGGGGGATAACTGCATCTGAGCGGGCGTTATTTTGACTGAAAAAAAAATTAAAAATATAAAAAAAGGTTGCATTCACGATTCGCGAATCAATTTGGCAATTATAATTCTTTTTGTCTGACGGATGATTGGTGGACTTTTTGTTTTCTTTTATCATTTTGTGCAGCAGATTTTTTAAGGAGTGGGAGGTTTGTTTTCTGCGTTGTTATACTTTTTTTGTATGACGGCGATTTAAAATAATATACTCGTACATTCAATGTAATTATAATTTTGATTCATGACAGTGGCGTAACGACTCGAGGGATGCTCCAAATAAATTGGGGTCGTTGTTATTTGTAATAAATTGTAGAGTCATTGAAAGGGTAATTTTATTTATCTGTAACCTAAGGACGTAATTGTAAAAAAAAAATAATTAGGTGAAGAATACTCCTTTTTTTGGACGTAAGGCTCTGCGTCAAAAAACCTGAATTCAACAATTTTAGAAAATTTCTTTTTCGTACAGGGCTGAAGACATCAAGAACAGCGTTGATTTAAAAATTATTCTGAGCATTTGTAGGTCAATCTCTCAAATAATAAAATTGCCCTAAGCGACTGCCTGCAAAATGATCAATTTTTACTGTTTAACCCTATCCCTCTGGTCCTGATCGTTCGTTGGATCTGATAATATTCATCGAAAGGGTAATAAGCCCCAAAAAGAAAATCGCTTTTGTAACGTGCCCGCAAATCCGCTTTAACACAAAATTTTAAACTCGACTTATCCAAAAATACTCTACTAACGACAACATCTTCATACTCAACAGCCTAGCGGACAACTTTTTGAATCAAGGTAAGGAACTGTATGTATTCTTCATCGATTTTAAAGCGGCTTTTGACACAATCGATTGAGGTGCGTTGCTGTACAAACTATATAGTCTGGGTTTATCACTGAAGTTTGGACGCGTTCTTGAAGATCTCTACAAAGGAACAAAGGCTGCAGTATGGACGGGAACAGAACTCTCTGATTGGTTCGCAACCTCAACAGGAGTGAGGCAAGGTTGTACACTAAGCCCCACCTTGTTTGCGCTCTTCATAGATGCCCTTGTAGACTATCTTCCTGGTGGAGTTGAGTTCGCTGGAGTGCATATTAAAGCACTGTTGTTTGCTGATGCTGTAGTCATGGTTGCGTATTCCCCAGAAACACTACAGCTCATGATAAACAAAGCATATCATTACTGTAAGCTATGGAACCTTATAGTTAACATCGAAAAATCAAAGGTGATGATATTCAAAAAGGACGATGGGCGTAATGCGGTAAATGAAAAATGGAATTACAATGGAGAAAACGTAAAATGCGTAAACGAATACAGGTATCTTGGCATTAATATAACAAAATACTTAAATATGGTAAAACATTTTAAGGAGAAACTGCAAAAGGCGAAAACTGCTATCAATATATCTTGGAAAAGAATATTTAACAATAAAAATATATCGCACAGCTGTAAATTTAAGGTGTTTGAGGCAGTAGCTGGGAGTATACTTTTGTATGGTGCGCAATTATGGGGATGTAGAAAGTTCACCACGGTTGAAAAACTGCTAACCTTTTATGTAAAGAGAATTTTGCACTTACCTAAGAACACGCCAAACTACGTTATTATGCTTAAAACTAGAATCTCGCCTCTATTTATAAAAACATTAAAGCTCCAAGCGGATTATTTACTAAACGTCTTCAAAATGCGGCTCGTTAGAAAAGTAGCTATTAAAGCTATACAAGATCGTAATAGTTGGTACAGAGAGTGGTTATGTCTTGCAGAAGGATGTCATACACATTTTAATATTTATCAACCAGTAAGGCCATCTTTTATGAAGTCATAACAAGGGTTGATGAAAGATGTAAAGCTGAATATATAGCTGAAGCTTCTGACTCCATACCCAGAACAACGTACAGTAGGCTAAATCATAACCTGGCTGAAAACAACTACTTTTGTGATTCCTATAATACACACGTGATTGCTACAATGGTAAGACTTCGTAGTGAACAACTCAATCTAAACTTCATTCCACACAGGCCTCTCTTACCAATAGAGTATAATATGTGCAACTTGGCGGAAAGAGAAGATGTTATTCACTTTATTGGACGAGGTCCCATTCTCAGGGAAATTAGAAGAGACATATTTGGAAGTGGTTGTAGTCAAACTCTACGATTACTGGAAAATAGCACAAAGGCATAAAACTGCAATAATGAATGAAATCTTTTGATTTTCCTTTTGTTAATTTTTTTAAATTAAATTGTTTAATTTCACAATATTTTTAAATGGCTTAATACATAAATTGTTCTGAATTGTCAATCTGGCAGACGGCAATTGCCATGCTAAAATAATTTTTTGTTTATATAATTATGTAAATGTAAATTAAAATGTATTGCAATAAAAATTTGTATCTATTTATCTATCTAACCAAAATATTACAATATTTGTCTTTTTCATGCAAAATTGCAAGAAATTCTAGTGGAACTTTGACATTTTACTTCATTGACCAGACCATAACCAAACTCTACAAAGACTACACACATCATCATGGTATTTATAGCGCGAATTATAAATTTAATCGCTACAATTAAAAACTGTCACGCAAATCAAACCTGCACTTTCTAGCTAAGTTTTGCCAGTTATATACTCTTTTAATAGAAAACGATCTTCGTAAAGATATCCAAAGTGCAGCATGTTGTGTATGGTTAGCGGTGTATCACGTTTAATTATAGTTCCTGTACATGGTAGAGTTTTAAAGTCATAAAATGTAATTCTTCTTGTTGTTGGAATTCTAACGAGATAATATCGCACGTAATAAACACTACAACCTGCTTCTATTTATTTAAATTTCTTGCTAGCGCACGTGTTTTACGAGAGACAGTGCAGAGTGCCATAGATGACCCCATAGCAATCCGGTAGTAGGTAAATGCTTAGTGAACACAAAAAAAAAAAGAAAAAAAAAACATGCAGTCAAAGCTATCAGGCATAATGGTCGCGCTTACTAAGACAAAACCAAAAAAAAAACACAAAGAATGTTAAGATAACTATCTTTAGAACGCACACTTCTTCAATAGGGGAAACTGGGGTAGGCAACTCGAAGTGACAATTTGTATTTTTTTTCTTATCTTTTTTTTTAATAACAATTCTTAGAGAATGTATTTATTTTATTGAGGACGGGTCATCGAACAGATTGGAGGAGTAGAGAAATAAAATATGAAAAATCTGATTTTATCAAACCTGAGAACTTCAAAACTTTTCATCTCTGGCAACACTTTAACAAAAACACTTTTGATTCACAAAACATCCTAATTTTATAGTTAGTTTTACAAAAATTAAATAATCATTCATGTAGTGCAGCATTTAATTTACCCTATGACCGATTGTTTTAATAAGCCCCAGTATACCCTACATCAACTAAAGGCATTGAGATTACACTTGCAGCAAATTAACCGTAGAAAAGTGTTAATTTGTTGGTCATTATGGTTGTTTTTCGTGTGTTGTTTATCGCATTATGCTTGACTACTAGGATGTTTAGTAATTTTTGACAGCGGCTGACAACTAACATGCTTTTCGTCGAAGAAAAAAAATCAACTTGCTGCAACTAACATAAGTCTTTCGTACTAAATGATCGTAAATATTTTTTGACTTAGGCGGTATATTTACGATTGGGTTAAACTTGAAATTAAATACAAAAATGTGTGACAAAGAAATAATTGTTACACAGCTTCACTTAAAATTAAATCTGCTTAAGCAATCAAGTCTTATAAATTTACTCAACTATTCTTCCAGCTGAAAGGTCTTGATCGGAATGTTCTTAAGGTTTATTGCCTGATTTAGTTTCGGAAATAAGTTTGCCAAAATGTGATTTTTTTTTAAATAAAACGAAAAAATTAAATAGATGAATAAGAAATAGATACGTTCCACAAACATTTTTCACTCCATATTTTCTATTTATTGGTACAGGTTGTGGAAGGAAAATTTGCAAGATTCAGTGTGATGGATCTTTATAGTTGAAACTTTACATGTCACAGTCTGTTTCACAACACAAAATTTAAGTAAGCTTTTTCGCATGCAAACAAAAATATATATACTGTGGAACACAGACAATTTTCTTTTTGTAATTTCATGAGTGACAAGTTGCCATTAGTTTAAATTGAAAGACATTTTATTGTTTGTTTTTTTTCGTATAAAAAATATTAATTATTGTTCGGTTAAAATTGAATTCGCAGCATAAAATTTCAGTGGTTTTATTTCCTTCTCTTCTGACCCAAAAGAAGGTATCTACGAAATTCTAGTGTGAAATGGTTTGTGGGACGTAGATTTTCACCATACTTTGTCATTTTTTGATTGTTAAATCGCACACTTTCCAATGGCAAATGTTATGTGAAGAAATTTGTGGAACGCATTCAATTTTCATTTCACGAGATGTAAAATTCTGTGCTCTAAAATAAGATGCAACTACTACTACCGAGTGTAAAAAATATTGCGACAGAAAATGAAAAAAAATATCAACTTTTAATCAAGTTCCTTATGCTGCTTTTTTCACTTCTTTAGTATAAAGAACCAATGGAAAAATCTGACCCTGTATGCAAAACTTTTTAATTTGACAATCAATTATGTTTTGTTTTAAAATAGAAGCTGTGGATTGTAAAAGACAAATGTTGACGCTGACGATTTTGTACAAACATTTTGTTTTAACTCACTTAAATGAAAAAATGTAAAACATTTTTTACACAATTTCACTGATTTTCCGTATGATCACACGCTGTGAAATTGGCAGGAAAATTAAATGTGGAACAAATCGAATTCATTATTTCAATGTCATATTTCCCTCAAATTCCTATGGCTAAAATATTCTACATTTTTTTTTTAAATTCAATTTTAATTGTTAAAATTCTTCTTGTGTTGGCAATGCTGGTCTTGAGAAAATATGTTATGGTTATGTGTTTAAGTGTGTGTTCGTGTACCTTATATGTGTTGTCGGAATCTGCACGAATAACCCTCCATTAAGATTCACTCATCGAGCCTGTTATTATGTGTGAGACGACGACGAGCAAAACAGGAAACTTCATCTGATGGCCATCTACTCAATTGGTCCTCTGGGTTTTTTTTTTGGCATGAGGGGGACATTCAGGCGCAACTCCTTAAGTTGATTAACAAAAGCGCAATGTAAATTAACTACGACAACAAGGAGGACGCATCGTTAAACGAAGCGAAATACAAAATGCGGGATATGTGAATGGGTCGGGCTTGATGCAATTTTTTTTTTATTTTTGCTTTTGTTAATTTTGTTTCTTATAATCATAAATATCTGTAGTGGAAGAAACTGCGGACGGAGACCTTTATTTTTTGTTTTGTTTCAGACCAGTTAACCCGTTCAGGTTAACTATACCACCATCGCCAACCATCTTAGAGACTCAAGGACAACCAAAATTGTATAGTCTCTCGCAGATCGCGCTGAGATAAACTGTTGGCGATAATCGAAACACGCGTGTCGCTTTTTATTGCATAAAAAATTACACGCGTGGTATAAAAAAAAAATCATATCGAAATGAAAAACGAAAAAAAAGTTAGCACTCTCATATATGTATGCAGCAGTAAGAACAATGCGGTAGTTCCTGTTTTACTCTTATAAGGACTTCAGTTTGCAAGCTGGCAATGAAGAAGAACGACAAACAGTGGAGTCAATTCGCCTAAGAATTGGAAATAAGGCTAAGGCATTTTTGTAAGTAATATAGCACATTTTTGTACTGTTTGTGTGAAGATGCATATTTATCATCGATAATTTCACAATCTTTTATTAAACGCCTATTTTCTATTTGTCTATTTCAAATCAAGCTAATATGATTATTAAAGCCAACATTTTCCAAAGAAATAAAGAGAAACTGAATGAAAAATTGTAATTAACTGCAAATACATTCCACAATTGTTCAATTGAAATTTCACAGTTTTGCTAACGAACGGAAGAAAAAGGACATTTTCAATTCCATAGTTGAAAAGGGAAAATATATGCCTGTGGAACGTAATTATATTTCAAAACAGATGAAATTATGAAAAAAAAACATAATTCATCTTCGAATTTAATTCTACGAGGATTGAATAATCTAAAAGGACACACTTCTTTTGAAAATAAATACGTTCCACAAATCAAATTAAATAAATATACAAGTAGGTTCCACAATCTCGTTTTTGACCTTAATTCACATTTCGAATAAATGTGGATTGACAAGGAAAATATCACAAAACAGGAAACATTTTTTTGTTTAATTAAAATATGCATAGCCTAACTACGTAACATTTCACAGCACAAAAAGAACAACAATTTGTTTCCAGTGTCACATAAGATAAAAAAAATGTGCCGTGAAAAAAATATTGTAAGGTGATTAGGACCAGATTTTTATGTAAAATCAATATGTTCCACAAAGTGCTACTTAAATTTAGTCCCTAATAATTTTAAAATAATTAACTTAATTTTTCTGTATTTTAATTTTATGATATAAATTCGCCCACTGTATAACAGTCGAATGTACATTTAATACTTTTTGTCGACGAAAGGGACCAAAATGGTGAATTAAAGTTTATGCACGACATAAACTTTTGTGTTTCACAAGAAGATAAGGTTCAATTACTATATGTATATGTATGAAAAGTTAGCAGGACCCAAACTTCTCAAATTAACGTAGATTTAAAAGAAATATAATCATCTCTACAAAGCCAGTAGTTCAGGCTGTAAACTTGGGTTAGCTTCAGATTCTTGTTGTTTGATTTGAAAACTTCGATATTATCAAAAGGTGGTGTTTGAAATCCACACTGCACGTATGTATGTGCCTTACGTGTGCCTTATGTGGTTGGGAGCGAAAAAAATCAAAGAAAAATATCACTTATTGTTAATATATTAAGGAAGAATAAATCCAATAAATAAATAATGGAGGAAAACCAAGCTTGGAAAATACATAAGTTGAGATTGAATTTTTAGATAAACAACAATAGCTGAGTATTTTTGGCCCACTCTGTATCAATACAAATATGGACAAGTCCATAAAAAAAGTCGCAGCCATCATACCTTCAATCAGTTTTGTATAACGCTAGAGCCAAATCAAATAGACGGATTTAGCTCAAATTTGGTCCAGGACATTTTTCTGACATTTCCTGGGTAAAAATTTGAATGTTTATGTTCGCTCATGTAGCTAATGTACCTGCAACCATTTAATTGTTTTTCTTTAAATTAAATATCATGATTTTACTGACTAAAAATGCTGTTGGAGACATTTTTGTAGAGTTTTGGGATTTGAGTTTTCGTAAGCGAATTTTTGATTTCTATTCACTAACGGATTTTTGTCATATTACAAGAATTCAAATGAACCACGAGAACAATATGGTTACGAAAACAAAGGAAAAATATTATTGGAGAGTTCGACCAATTGCAAACAAAATTCACAGAAATCATATTTTAATGAAAGAAACAAAAAAAAAGAAGAATAAACACAGAAAACTAAACTGTCATGGTCCTGGCTTATATTTCTATGCAAAAACAAGGAGTGGAGACTTCTCCGAAAAATCAATAAAAAAATATCAATTCTGCATATGATTTCGGTGTGTCATATTTGTTTGAGAATTTTTGTTTTTCATCAGAGCATAGGTTCCCTTATGAATTTAAAATAAATATATCCACAGGATGCATCCACATTAAAAGTCGTCGCGGTGCATAAGTTGACATATGCATCTACATATAGTTTCCATATTTTTTTCATAAACATGTAGAATTTGTGGAGCCCTATCTAAATTTGTTGTTTTCTTCATATATATTTATTGAATCGTTAAAAATATACCATACCGGTTCTATCCTTTCGCTTTTAATAATCAAAATTAATCCGACTTGTCAACGAGCATCATCAACTCTGTGTTTATGTTCTTGATACCCAGAAACCCTCTCTGTCTCATTCTGAGTTTCCATTCTAACTTTGTATTAATCGTTTACACAAAACAGGATAGGACAATCACTCCTCCAGTTTTATATGTGTATGTACTTCAAAAGCCATTGAATTAAAATGTAAATTTTACTCATGTGCTAAGAGCCTCCTCACATGCTAACAATTTTTTTATGATTCGAAGAAAAAAAAAATAGCTACTCACATAAACATATCTATACCTAAATTTATTTCACGCCGCCTCGTTCCAGAGCCTTTCGACCGACACACAGCAACAACGACGCCACGATACAATATTCAATGTTATTAGCGCGTCACATACATAAGTGGTCTCTGTTCAACCTATTTTAATGGCCAGAATGAGAACCATGAAGAGGTTGACCAAAGGACCAAAGCTTCGAAGGTCGAGTATATTCAATGGCCTAGAATCTGAGACTAGATATATAACTATAGAAGTTTTCGCGACGGAAAAAAATGACGTCGACACTTTAATTGGTAATAAGTTATGAAAATGTGATGCTATTTGGTCTAGATGGTTAAGAGGAACCCTATTCCAATCTTAATACGCAGACGAAGACCATTTCTAAATCGAAAGATCCTATTTCAAGAATTTTCGATAAATAAATGCTTGACCATGAACAGACAGAATAAACATATATTTTTATTTCAATGCTGTTTGGCTGGGTTTCATTTTTTAAGAATGATAGGAAGTGTAAATCGGATCGGAGCTGATAAAGCTTTGGAAAAACGTATTTTATGCTTATTCATCCAAAAAAATGAATTTGAAGTTAGTTTTCGACAAGATGTAATCTAGATTATAGACGATATAATCTTCCGATCGTTTGTTTATAAAATAAGACTGATAGCCTAGACCCACTCGGAGAAGCAAAGTGACTGTACAAGGTGGCGCAAAACATATCACCATATTGAAAGATGCTACAATTTTTGCAAATGACGGCAAATGTTAATCAACACAAATATCCCGCGATCTTTAGAAGTATAACGATTCATGTATTGTTGATGTATATCTACTTTCACAAATGTCAAAGTGGATTTACATTGAAAATTATAGCATCTTCCGATAGGGTGACTTCTAAGAACCTGAAATTATTTATTCGAAAATTAATTCTTTTAAGAAGCTTTTGCTCGAAAGCTTTTAAGCTTTCAAGACTTCCACTTATAAAAAGGTAAAATTCAATTTGAACTGCAGAAAAATTGTGTAGAGTAAGAGTCTTACCAAAAAGGTTTGTTTTCCTCCTCTTTGATTCCGAGCAGTCTGCTTCTGCATCTGCTTCTGATAGCTAGGCCTTTCTAACCGAGGTTTGGTCCTCCTTATCGCCTATAACAAATCGACAAATCAATGAGTGTTTTGAAGAGTTGAAGGAAGGTTGTATTTCTTAAGCTCCGGTTCCACTTCGCGCAGATAAGACGGATTATTCGCGGCAGAACTTTTCTTTCGAAAAAGCTCAGTAAAAGCTCTCTGCATATTGCTTTCAAAATGGCGGAATAAAGCAGTGTCTGCATAGTAATCGTTTCGTAGTGTGTTAACTCCGTTTTTTTTTTTTAGTAAGTTTTGGGGAAACAGTGTAAACCGAAAATATCAAGTGGTTTTCAGCAGTAATTATTCGGTAACGTGTCAATGTCAAGACGGGAGCTAAACTTTCGGGACATCAGTTTTGTTTAATGCATTGATTACATGTCCTTGATCTTGTTTTCGAATAACGCCTTCCGTGTAAAAGTCTGCCTTGCGCACCATTTGCTTCAGAATAGGAATGACAAAATCAAATGATAGAGCATCGCCTTCAGGAAACAATATGTGCAATGAGCGGCGAATTTTATAATTCCTTAGACATAACCGAATTAGTTTTAAAACGATACCAAGGTCGGCAATCACCATACAGTCTTTTACAATGTTATCCATCATATTTGGCTTTGAAATCGATGAAAGGATAGTGATCATCCACTTGAAATTCAATGCTGTGTTCTAGTGATGAGTGACAGAAACGAGATTTCACCCAGATCGTCGAAAAAGTGTTCCCTGAGGGCTAGTTTTAAGCTGTTTTCCGTCTTTTCATCCTGACACACTCTGCACAAGCCAGTGGTTTTTCGGTTCCCATTGCCTTTTGACCAATTAGGATTCCAACCAAGTGGTCTGCTTCAATATTTCGTTTTTTTCTTACAGAGATCCGGCCAAAGATTTCTCAAGGACCAATATGACCCTCTGTTGTTCACAAGTAAGTCTGGCAACCAGACCGAGACTAATCCCAGTTTCGTCTCGGTCTCGACGACTAGAAGAGACTAGTTTAAGAGCAACCGAGACGAGACCGTATTTTTGGTATCGAAATTCGCCAAGTCTCGCTGTTCTGGGTGGTTTCGTTTCAGTTTTCGCTAGAAGAAATATTTTTTTATTTAATTAGTTTTTAGTACTCATGCTCAATTTTTATAATATTCGCAGGTTTTTTTTTTCGAAATATTTTTCGCACATTTTTCAGACTTTTTTTCCCCTCCTGAAGTGACACTTTGAAAAAAATATTACCGAAACGTCAAAATATAGTTTGTTGCATACCTATCAAGCCATGAACTGTCAAAATCGATTGAGGGATGGCTCATATTTAAATGGATTAAAAAACCTTTACAAAATTAAAATTTTACTTCAGAAAGTTCGAAATGTGGATAGTACCAAAAAAAAACCAAGGAAACCAAGACTAAAGATGAGGCCAAAACCAAGACGTGACTACATATTAAAATTTTCACGAGAAAAAGGCGAGACCTAGATCGAGACGAGGCAAATTTTGCTCTCGGTCTCGCCTAATCAAGATACCGAGAGCAAAATTTTTCGACTTTGACGAGACCGAGACGAGACTAACAAATGCCTCGATTGGTCTCGTCTCGTTGCCACTTGGAGAAGCTTGTAGTGGATTGTATTCCTTAACAGGATTATGCATCGATGTACATATACATAATGTAAGTACGTTGCCTTTTTTGAAGATTGGAAGATAGGTTTGCCACTTCAGTAATCTTAGCACCGATTTTTTGTAGATGATTTGTGCTCTTGGCACAATTAACGGACACTTCCGTTCCCATTTGCTTTCTTCAGACAGTCGAAATCAGAATTCAGGTTCAACAAGAAAAATGGCCACAGTGGACGTTTATCGCTAGAAATCACCCTTCTTCAAATTGAAATATTTACTTGACAGATAACTATTGTGCTTATAAGCTGGCAGTCCAGTCGTATTTATCATCTACAAATCTCCCTGAGTTACTACTCCTTGTCTGCTAGGTTTTCGTTTCCAATATGGGACTTCTGAAAAATTAATTAAAATAATTTCTATCAACCTGGAATATTAATGATTGCTTCATTATTTGTATTTTGACTCAATGCTCCGACTCCGAGTATTGCAATAGATTTGATCATCTCTAGTGGCCTACTGGTTGTTCCACTTCGACTTGAAGACGAAAAGAAAAACTCAGAAGCAAAAATTGCTCATCATTAATTTGCAGTCAGAGGCAACGGGCAGGCATCTCCCGTTTTCTTCGAATCCTTGTCGTCATTAATCGCATATCGATTACATTCCACTCTAGCGCGAGAATACACTGATTTTTTTGTTGTTGTTATTGTGTTGGAGGCTAACGATTTACTCGAATAAGGGACTAGAGTAGAGTGTCCTAGCATCGTGTGCCAGCGAAGCCCAGCACCACAACAATCCACCTAAGGAAGCCATCATCGCAGATAACATTTTTATTTATTATTCCAGTCAGTGAAGAAGGGTATTGAAGGTTTAGTTGTTCTTGATGTTGGAGTTTCATGCGGATGAAGATGGAGATGGTGCTAGAGCCTTTGCCCATCAAAGACTATCATTTTCGATTTCTAGATTGAGCAATGACCGTCGCGTCGTCGGTAGACCGCCACCGCAAAACAGTGTCCAGATAAGAACCATGGTAACACACCAACGAGCAGGCGCGAGGAAGATAGATCTACCGCTTTGGATTTAGAGGATGTTCATACTTCAGGGACAAGTGTAGTTTGTCCAGGTGATGTTTTCGGAGAAGAAGGAGCCACAACCTGCACTCTCTATTTCTCTCTGGAGACGGACTTGGATTTCAACGTCTTATTCCCGATGATTCGGTGTTCCTCAGAAGGGTAAGCATTTCGCTCCAAATTGCTATTGCATGCAGTTAGCAGCTTAGTAAATTCTCTTTCGATCTCTGGGAGGAGTTACCAGTTCCCAGCTCGTTAGCCATATCAGGACAGGGAGACTAACCATACCGTCGCGTCGTCGGTCGCCGTACGTCGGGCAGCCATCTCCACCTGCGCGTCTACCAACCCGATGATACTCTGGAACAGAAAATTAGAATTTTGATTTATGATTTCGATTGTTATGGCGGCTGGCTAGGGCAGGAGCAGGAGCTAGAGCTGAAGCCAAGTGGTGTTGTTGACTGTGTCCAGCATTTGTGGCAGACAAATGGGCAAACATCATGGCCATCTGGGAGGGCGACACAGTTGTTGCGCGATCAGGCCTTGATCAGGTTTTCTTGTTTTCTTATTTTATTAATTACTGTGATTGGAAAGGGGTCAATGGATTTGAGTGGATGGCAAGTGAAGGCTATCGAAGCATTTGACCCTGGAGCCGCTCGCCGGCCGCGAGTGATCAATTGATCAGTTTTTAAGAGATTGCACGAGATACACACGTACGAGAGCGGGTTAAGAATGTTTTTAAGCTTGAAGATCAACGTGTCGAATAAATTGATTGTAAATTTTGCTTTGCTTTGGCTTTTTAGGCAAAGTGTGAAATGGAATTTTTATTGAATACAATTTTTGTTTGTTCATCTTGAGACTATTAATCGAGGTTTAGTTGGCTATGTGCCATATACAATACAAGTTCTGAGGCTTTATACCAGATTTTTCGAAAAATAGGTACCTGATGTAAATTAAACTTTTTCACAAAAGACATTTTAAGCTAGACAAATTGAAAAGGTTTCAATTTAGAAGAAAAATTGGAACACGTGAATATTGGAGATTGGGTCTAAAATGGGTACTGAAAGGAAGGACTTTATCTTGTGGTACAGGCTTTGATTTTTATTAAATTTAAATTTATAATAGATGAAAAAAAAATTCTAACTTGGAATCACATGAAACTGTTTTATACCAAATTTGAAGGAAACTTGAACGTACAGAAAACGGATGAACTAGCCGTTGAAAAATAAAATAAACAATAGGTGACTTTAATGACTACCCTGTGGCATTCAATGAAAGTATTTAAAAATTGTCTTATTCCAAAAACAGTCTCGTAATGAGTGCTCAGTTTTTGTAAATTCTAGTGTTCCACAGGGCAGTCATTTGGGTCACTTACTCTTTATTTTCTTGTTTACGACATATTCATGCCGACAATTCATTTTTTAACCTTTTTCCTCCACTGGGAATAGTTACCAATACTAAACTGACATTAATTGACCCATTTTATAGGTTTGCATGAAAGAAAACTAGCGGGATTATTAGAAAAGTTCTCTTCAACTCAAATTTGGTATGATATGAAAAATAATTTAAGAGAAAGGTAAATGTCGTATTCACTTAAAACGTGATTTGAGTAGTGCCGGAACATAACGCCGCGGGACATACATAAGTCCAAAATTCCTTTTTTTTTGGACTTATATCGCACTTTGGTGGGACATATATTATATTTCTATATGTATGCATTACTCAAAATTCTCCAAATATAAGATAAGATACTCTGTGTACAACCTCTGACCGAGATGAGAAAAAAAACTGCTGTGAAGTCTAGTAATTTTTTTTTTAAGTTTTTAAATTTAGATTTTGACACATGTCCGCGGCCGATTCGATTATGTTGAATTTTCACAATATGACTGTCAGAATTTCTGTCGCAATAATTACATGATGCCAGATTAATGTCAAACCATAAAATATGGAAGAAATTATCTAAAATTTCAAAATCAGCGTAGATTTGTCAGTTTTGCTTTACGCGGGCTTAGTTGGGAAGACCCATACAAATGCTCTCTCTACGAAAATCGTCTTAAACTAATTAAGCTACAGATTTTAAGCCGACTTCGTGAAAACGCTGACATAATTGTTGTACATCCGTATTTGACTGGTGGTATTGATAGTCCAGGGCCTTTATTCTGAAATACGAAACGAACGGCAGGAAAAAACCAAACCCAGACAAACGACAGTATTTGCGTAGAAATGGAATCAAAAAAATGTCGCAGGCAAAATTGAAAAATTATATTTTTCTTTAAAACGGAACTAACTTCGCACCTATTTACAAATGCTAAAAAAACGCAGCAAAAGCAGAATTTACACTCATTACAAATACAAGAACCTGTTTTCTGATTTGTGACATTTATTCGAGTATCGAATGATATAATGTTGTGTAGTTAGTAGTGCCGAATGATTTTTATGAATCTTGACGTCTTTGTTCGTAGAGTTCTTCTTTCTTTCAATGGCCACGTTCACCCATTTATTAGATAAGTTATCTCGGACACCAAACTACCGAATGTATTTGTGAACGATTCGGAAATGTTAGCTAAAAGCAACCAAAAATCAATAATTTTTGTTAAGTGTTTTTTTCTCAAAAAAATTGTTTCACACCTATTCACGTACAGGAAATAAAAATTATTATCGCAAAACCATTTTTTATTTATTTTTGTTGCCTTATAAATCATATCAATAAGCATAAGTATTCTACTTTCAGTAAAAGTTAAAGTAAGCGAAACTGCCAGATCAAAGATACTTTAGTAAAAGATGTTTGAGTTGATTTGTGTCAGCTGCTGTCAAATTGCCTAAGAAAAGAACTAATTAAAACTTGAGTAGCACCTCTTACCAAAGCTCTACAATTGGAATAGCAACAAGTACTTTAAGGAGCAAGTAAGTGAATATTATTTAGTAATAAATAATCACTCATTATCAGTACGTATGTGTGTATTATCGATAGCCCACTTAAAGGACGTGCAAGATATAAACTGTCGAATTCCATTAAAAGATTTTTATTAAGATTTGTTCTAAAAAATCTCAATACCAAAAATTGGAAATTTATTTTTTAATTTAATCTGCGGAAAAGGGTGATATTACACTCTAAGGGTGTGATACACTCTAATTATTTCAAAATATAGTTTATTGTAAATGGACATAATCGTGTTTTCTGTGTTTTATTTATTGTGACATTTATAATTTTTACCAAAACACGGCTATTTACCCCAGTTACGAGATTCGTATCAAAAATGAATCCTGTCGTATGCTGATCTTTCGGCTAAAGTCAACTTTTTTGGTGGTAACTTTTCGAAACTATAAAAAATTATTATGGTGGTATTTAAACAAACAAATAAAATATATTTTATAATGGGTAATTTTTTGCTACTTGGTTTTTGACGTTTATATTTTTGACAGATCACAGATGACAATTTCCACGAACATTTGACATTTCGATTCAGTATTGTTTGCCATTTCATCATGAATAGACTTACGCCTGAACAACGTTTGCAAATTATTGAAATTTATTATCAAAATTCGTGCTATGTGAAAAATGTGTTTCGCAAGCTACGTCCGTTTTTCTTTTCCGCTCATTTTTGGCTAAATGGATACGTGAATAAGCAGAATTGCCGTATTTGGAGTGAAGAGCAGCCAGAGGCAATTCAGCAGCTACCAATGCATCCCGAAAAATGCACTGTTTGGTGCGGTTTATGGGCAGGCGGCATCATTGGGCCGTACTTTTTCAAGGACGATGAAGGCCGCAGGGTTACGGTCAATGGAGAAAGGTACCGTTCGATGATAACAGATTTTTTTTTGCCGAAAATGCAAGAATTGAACTCGGTCGACATGTGGTTCCAACAGGACGGTGCCACATGCCACACTGCACGCGAAACCATGCATCAATTGAGAGGCGAATTTGGTGAGCAGTTGATCTCACGTTTTGGCGCAGTCAATTGGCCACCAAGATCATGTGATTTGACCCCGTTAGACTATTTTTTTGTGGGGCTATGTTAAGTCTATTGTCTATGGGGACAAGCCAAACACGATCGCTGCCTTGGAAGCCAACATTGAACGAGTCATTGGTGAGATTCCGGCCGAAATGTGTGAAAAAGTTTGCCAAAATTGGACCTTCAGAATGGACCACCTGAAGCGTAGCCGCGGGCAACATTTAAGTGAAATTATTTTTAAAAAGTAAATGGCAGAAATTGATTTATCGATCCAAATAAAAATTTCATTCACTTTTTACAAGTTTCTGTGTTTTTTTGAATTTTCAAAAACCAAGCTCTGAAAAAATCACCGTTTATAACTCATTTTTAATTAACCTCTCTACTCCAACTGGATCTTTGAAACTCATATAAACGCAGTTCAAAAAATACTTAATAGTTAAATAATGAATGCTAACATATTTGCAAGGAAGCACTATGCAAACACACCCCTCCACTGGCAACACAAAATCTGATTTATTGGAAAAAAAGGTCAAACACATGAAATAATTTTAAAATCAACATTTATAAACACACAGAGGTGGAAAATTCAACTTTTTGTTATTTCTTAGATAGATTTTCCAAAAGAAGGCCGCTAATGTGATTGATGGAACAACAGCTGATGTAAATAAAAATACGAATATTGTTTTTTTTTTTTACAATTGTCGTTTCTCGTAATCGCAATTTAAAAAATATTCCGTATTAAAAACGAGTAACGCCCTAGTTCTGCATGGAAAAATTAAGCAGAACGTAAACCATCGTCGTCAGCATCTGTGGGGTATTGTAAAAAATTCAATTTTTTTAAATGTTTAAAACTACAACATTTTAGCATAATATAACTATCTACGAACACATCCTAATCTCTGCCTGAAATTCTTTCCAAAGCTTCCAAAACTATATTTCCACTTTTTTTAGTGCGTTATTTATATGCACATTATTAATTTGTTGCTGTTGTTTAACTTATGTATTATTCTGCAATTTATACAAGAAAAACTGAAAGAACTTAATCCTTATAATTAACCTAGAAAAACTCCAAACACAATGTAAGGTTTTATTTAAAGAACACGTTGAATGATTTGATGCGTCTAATCTTTGCATCACGCAATTAAAATAAATAAACCATGCCAAATAATTTGATAGCGAAATGTAAGAAAGTAAAAACAAATATTTAACACACTTACCGCTCAGCTAGTTCTCAGATTCTCTTTATATCTCAGTCAATTAATAAATTTGTCGAAATGTGAAATTCAATAAAAAGAAAAATACACCTGCCGGACTCTTTGAGCATATCCAAATGAATAAGGCATTTAAATTATGAGCCAGTTCGAAGTTAGGGGCTTCACGGCAATCCAGGTATTGGGGGATTTGAATTTTTTTAATAGCAAACGACGAATAACTAGAAAAAAATATTAAAAATTGTTCTTTAGTAAGAAAAGGTTTAAGAAAAATTATAAAAAATGACATACAAAAAATTCCACTTGGAAAACTTCAAAAATGCGAGTTTTTCATTAGTTGGCTTAACGTTGAATCAGAGTTAGTTTATCCTGCAAACAAAATGAATCAGAACTAATTCGGTAGATTTTCAAATTTAAAAAAATCGACGTTTACACTATTGAAATCGAGAGGGCGACACAAGGTAAATCGTCGCACATCGATTTTAACAGTTTTTTTTGACAAGCATCTGTCAGAAGAATGAAGTCAGTTAATCAGGAATGAATCACTTAATTTTACCCCTATGTAAGTAAAGTACCTACTAGGAATCTAAAATTGTTTCAGGAGTTAACTCCGGGGTTAAACCTAAACTAAAATAAAATTGAAAAACTGAAACCAAATAAATTAATTTTTTAAAATGAATATCTAATATCTATTTATAGGTTGTTGATGAAAGAAATACTCGCAGTTAAATTACGCCCACTACCACGCCTGTTTTTTTAATAATAAAGTTTTGTAAACAATTTCATCATTACTAAAAATATTAATTTCTTTTTCCGTAGTAAATAAATAATCATATATACAAATTGCTACCACCAGCTCCTTAAACTGAATGAACAGCTGAGGTTTGTTACCATCACCATGGCACGAGCGTTTAACGCGCCATAAAAAAGTGTCATCATAATAAATCAATCAAATTGCATATTTATGCATTTGATATGTGCAATGCCCACTCCAGAGTTCCAGTATTTGGAGAAATTAGTTCCTTACAGCCTGAGTCATATTATCATTACCAAAGCGATATGGCTAGTGTTCTATATACGAAACACAGTGGGGAAAGTTACACTAAAATATTGCCAAAAAAAAATATATAAAAGTAAATAAATAAATAAAAACATATTTACAAAAAAATAAACTGATTGCCAAGACTGAACTTATTTGATCTAATTTAGTGATTCATATCCTAGTTTTGACTCTGCAGGTAAGATGAATTTTGCAAATGCTGATGTTAAGAAAAGAGACAGCAAATATTTTTGAAACATTTTTAAATATGTATACTGATTATTCAATTGAAGTCTTTTGAGGTCTTTTTAACAGTAAGTCCGAAATTGAACTGAATTGAAAGTCGATTATTACGGTTTAAAAGACTCTCAAGTGAGTTAGTTATAGGAGCCAGCACCTGCATTACACTATGCAGTTTCAGTTCCAAATACGAAGGCTAAGTTTGTAAATTCTTTGTTCAGCATCACAGTTCAACGATTATAATTTTCAGACGAGAAATAATTTGTGAATATGGAAAAAAAACAGAGTCGGTGATACATCGGAACCCTGGGGCACACCAGTATTTATTTTGAATCAGACTTCAAACCATCAAATAGGGCTTTGAATTGAGAGCGGTCTAAAAGGACAACTTCTAATCCATTAAAGAAGAGAAGAGGCTTGATGTTAAACTCTATTAAATGCTTTTGGTTTGTACCACTAAGATGTGAGATATATTCGATGGGGTGATAATTTAAGTACACCAGACAGTAACCCTATGTTGCTAAAAACGTCTACTGCTGGAGCATAAGTTCTTCAAAGAATTTCTTAAGCTAATGATCAATCATTTCTACTTCTATTGACTGATCATTGAAATAAAATTGAAAAAATAAATAAAATAAAATATAATAGAATAAAGTAAAATTAAAAAAAACGGTTGAGTACCCTGGCCTCAAGGCTACGATGTGTATAAACTTTGTTGCATAAAGTACAGTATATATATGGTACAAAAAAAACAATTTTTATAACTCGATAATGTTCTAACAACGAGAAGCAACGAGAATCGAAACGTAAAAATTCAAGCCGAAAAAGTTTTGACATTTTCATCTGGGTTTTCGTTACGTACTTCCCCCTATATTTCTAAGTCACTCACTCAATCTGTGAAAAAGGCGGAACAACCAAAAAAGGAATCCTGTAAGGCCGCTTTTACACGAATGCGATTTTTAACAATGCTTTCCTTACTCTTCTTAAATGCAGGCGTGTTTCCTCAGTAAACTGCAATTTTTTTCAATCTCAGCACGTGCACTGGCTCACATTGCAAGGTGTAATAGCAATCTAATCGGGTTTGGTTTTACGTTAATGGCTCGTGAATTTACTTCGTACAGTTTTTTAAATGGGTTGGTGAATTTGGTAGGGGATGTTTTAAAAGGTAAAAAAGTTCTCCCACACTCACGAACCTTTTAAAAAAATCCCTTATCAAATTCCCCAACCGTTTTAAAAAATGAAGCAAGTGAATGCTAAATCCAACTATCAAATTGACAAACCATTTTAAATAAAAATGGCGGGCGTTACTTAATTTTCCGTAACTTAATTTTTAATTACCCCTACCCCTGCCGAGATCTACGATTTTTACACATCAACAAAAACATGGAATACAAAATACAATTAAATAAAATTACACGACCATGTTTTTTTTGTATAATTATTGACATGATTTTTTTGTTTAAAATGTAGATGCGGCAAAACATCAAGATTAAATGTAATTTCGTGTCACTTAAGATAAATTTTGCGGAAGATTTTGTTTCACTTTAATTAAAAATATCACAACAACATAAAATTTGTATCGATCATCTTCGCTAGAGGGTGATAGCTTATTAGAAATCTACCTATAGTGCCAGTTATCTACACCATTATATCTTTAAACGGAAACACATCCTTCAGCTTTTTTATTGAAGTATTAACAAAAATGCGTGTTAGTGGGTGTAAGTTATGCAAAGTCATTTATTCTATACACTTTATGTTACAATGAAAGAAAGTTATATATAATTTATTTTAATTATTCTCTCTCCAATTTTGGCCTTCTCAGAATGTCAATCTATCATTTTACTACAATACTAAAAATGTTTAATATTCTACTACCTATCTTTGAAATTTAGTTCATTTCTACAAGTAACTTGAACCACTGTTCGATGTGAGTGGTGTCGGCAGGTATAGTGCTCCACCTAGTGGCTAATGTACGATATTTAGTTTCTATACATCAGCACTATGTGTTTGTGTGCCAGTTTTTATTTTTTTATTTTAAATAGGTATATCGATTAAAATTAATTAAATGAAAGATTAAAAATACATTTACCTATTTATGTATCTACACAAAAATATTGTTACTGGTTTTGGATTAGTATGGCTTAAAATAATTTTATGACATCCATCATTGCGGTTGGATGCTGCTGTATTTACAATATGCATTATATGGAGAAACCAAACCCACAGATAAAGGCTTTTCATGAATGTGTTACGAAGAGTTTTACGATTGCGCGATAAAAAGATTGATCGCATTCTAGAAGGTTGGTCTAGGTAGTAGGTTAGGTATACATACATACTTATAGTTTTTGATGGAGTACGAAGCCGGAAGAAAGCAACAGGAATTTTGTTTTGATTTGAGTTTTTAGGCACGACTTGCACATGAGTGCCCGCTTTCACAGTTAAGCAGATCAACTTGAGAAAGAAAAAAAGAGAAAAAAAACAACCTCTCACATAAACACACACGTAAGCCGATTAACCTCCCAATTAGATCGAAACCCCCCTTTAATTAAATCGAGGCGCACGAATTAAATCAATTGGATGTGATGCAGAAAAAACTTCCTCGATCGATCATTAAACTTGGAATTATTATGGCAATGTTTGAAGTTGTGGTTGAGATAGGTATGGAAGTAATAGCTGGAGGAGGATGAGAGAAGGTGTCTAATTCTGGAGGGAAATTTTTACTGTAATCACTTGGCACAGTTATCTACTTGACCGGAAGAGAACTGAAGCGATATGTGAGTTGTTGTTTTTTATAATAATATCGCGTGCCGCAATATTGTAGTTTTATCGAATGGTGAAAGGTGAATTTCTTTAGTCTGTTGGAATGAATACATTTTTATGATATTTGTTTATTTGTATTGTTTTTTCCCAATTTTTATAGGCCTTTTATAATAATTTTATTAGAGACAATTTTAACCGGCATTGCCAGAACAATGTTTTTTAAAAAGTATATTTTTTTTGAGTGACGATGACTTCAAGTATTTACCAATATAAATTTAACAAAAATCGTTACACCCGTTTTTGAGATAATTAAGGTTCAACTTTTTGGCTACACAAAATTGTATGACAAGTAGCGTTATGTTTGGGGCTAAACAAATATTTTCAAAAATCATAGAGGGAATCACCTAAGACGCTTAATTTTTAGGTTTGAAAAAAGCGCTCCGGCGCGGTTTGGGATGTATGTAGATCGACCTACATATACACGACAGACGGACCCACCATTGGGCGTTTCTATCATCGTAATTGATTTTTTTTTATATGCCATATCGCAAGTAAAAATATTGTGGAACGTATATAATTTTTCAATTCAATGAAGTGAATATATTTTTTTTCCAATTTCATTGGACAGCTTACAATATTGTAGCCAGTTCGCACGTAAGCGTGATTCGCGGTTAAATTGGCGAAGTGAATTCCTGAAAATCACATTTCACAGCTATTGACTATGACAAATAAAAAATATTTGTTTTCATTTCGATAGAAATTATTTCTAGGGAAACGCTGTGTATAAATTTCTGCTGTTGGGTTTGTCACATCTGAAAACATATGTGAGTTGAAAATTATTACTAATTTAGAAATAGTACTCGTATAATGAAATAGAGTAAAACCAATAGGTTCCACAATTTTACACTTGATATTTTTCTTTCGGAACTTCTTTAGCAAACTACTGGAAAAACTGTTGAAAAAGATGCAATTAAAAAATATCATTTTAAAATCGAACTTGTGGAAGTCTAAAATTTCACGCTAAGATTTTCTAAGGAACTTTAGCTGTTATTCAGTGAAATGCGACTAAAAACTTCCATTATGTGCTTCTCCCAGGAAGAAAACAGTATATCTTTGGTATATAAATAACAGTATCTAGTAATAAATTTTCCCTACCAACACGAACTGGTACACTACAAATGAGCATATGATCCAATAGAAGGCCAACTTCATCGTCAGTCTTGCAAGTTCCTTGATTCCTTTGTACTCTACTATAGGGGTGCTGGCAACGCCATAATATTACCTTCTTGGTTGATGCACAGATGTTCGAATAGATTGGAACTCGTGTTTGGAGCCACTACACTCTATAGGTGATCCTCTGCATTGAACAAGATTTATCACATGCGCTACCGATTTATATTCTTTCGATTGTGACAGTGAATTTTTTGAGGAAGGCTAATCTTTTTCTGTTTTGTTGGTAGTTTGCTATAAAAAAAGCAAAAAAAAGAAGACAATAGCATGATTCCCAATAGGAATTGGAGCATTATCGTTATCACTGGCTGCAATCGGGAGCCATCTATACTCGAAGCTCGAGCGACAATGACAGAAGAAGAAAAAAAAAAAAAAAAAACAAAATAATAGAAAAGGAGAACTCTCATCTTAGTCTATGGTAAAAAGGGAAATTTGTTGTTGTTCTTTCGATATCACTGCATGCATGCAGGGTCTAATTGAGGATCGTATATTGAAGATAAAGCCCCTATGTGAAGCCGAAGATAGTGCTGATGCTATAAGAAAGGAATATATTCCCATCAGGGGCAATAGGTGACCTGGATTTAAAAGGCTCCATACGATATGCATGAATGGCCGGATGAGATGTGGAAGATAATGGCGTGATTGTGATTGTGTCGGCTCCCACCGACCTTATCGACTGACAATTAAAAGTGACTTTCAATTTTTTGAACTTGACATACCTATAGATGAACTGTTTCGACAATCAATACGGCCGGCGCGCGCGGCGGTGGTGAGGTGAATTGATTTACATTTTATATATAAAGTGTCGGGAAAATAGTTTCTACACGAACAATGGAATATTTTAGAAAAAGTGTTGACCCAAAGTTAAAATATTTGATGTTGATTAAATAAAGTAATCCTGTTTTTTTTCTTCAGATAACTTTTAAACCTTTTCTGTAGAAAGTTTTTTATTTAAGAAATGGTACACATTTTTCAAAGTGTTCTACAACGTTATTTAATCATGACATATGGGTTCAGGAGATAGTAGAGGTCAAAAATCCATGATAGTTGGACCGTCTATATTTATTCAAAAAGAAGCTGACATTAAAGGTTTTACGAGTAGCACCAACAAAATCGACAAAGATCGTGACATCGACAGCTTTCCAGGAAAATAGAAAAATAAAGTCAGGATGCGGATGAGAGATAGGGTAGAGACACGCTTGAGAAAGTTGGAAAGCTGTGGAAAATTAAAATATTTAGAAAATTAGAAGGCTTTAAAAAGTTAGAAACTATAGAGTCAGAAAATTTTAGAAACAAGGGTAGAAGTCAAAAAGATTTAGAAAGTTATAAAGCTTGAGTAAGTTATAAAGCTTTAGAAAAAGTTTTCGAAATTGATATTAGGCAATTCATCTGGCCTGTATTTGACAGATCAGGGTTATATAGTCTAGGTCGAAAATCGGTGATAGTTGGACCGTCTATATTTAATCATCAAGAAGCTGCCATTAAAAGCTTTTACGAGTAGCAGCAACAAAATCGACTAAGATCGTAATACCGCCAGCTTTCCAAACAAAAATAGAAAAAGAAAGTCAGGGTGCGGATAAGACGAGAAGAAGCTTTAGAAAGTTAAAAAGCTTTAGAAAGTTAGAAGCTTTAGAATGTTAAAAAGCTTTAGAAAGTTATAAAGCTTTAGAAAGTTAGAAAGCTTTACAAAGTTAGAAGCTTTAGACAGCTAGAAAGCTTAAAGAACTTATAAAGCCATATAAAAGCCTTGCTGGCTTGTGTTTTTTAGAGATCAGGGTAAGCGGAATTTTAAATCAAAAGTGGAGTTATACAAGGCTGAATACTTACACCAATACATTTATCCTTGGGTTATATGATGACTATATGACCAGCTATTACGACCTTATTGGCAATTAAACTCGGTGTTGTGTTGGCCCTTAATTTATTATTTTATTTTTTTCCAGTAATTCTTAATCATAGAATCCACATATTTATATCCGGAACTTATACCGGTTGGTCATATTATTCAATCACTGCCAAACAATCTGTCCAAATATTTCCCTCTATCAACATATTGCAACTAATTTCCTGGTTCCACCTACATTTCGATTTGAGTGATATATCTTCCTTTCAAGTCCAGGGCCTTTGAATTCCACCTCCACATATTTTATTAAATGAAAAAAAAATGAGGCCCCATCAACTCCAATCATCTAATACTCAGCTCGCATGCAAGAAAATCCGTATACGTTCATCGACCTTTCTTTTTTTGTTGTTGTTGCAGAAGGGAGCCTCTTTCTTTGGTTTATCAAAGGTTTTCAAATACACGTACCGCCCCTATACATATATAACGATCAAGCCATAATTTATAAAACTGGTCCGAAATGGTTTGGGCTTTTAGCATGAGCGTAATTAAAACGTACACCTACTCACACACCACAACTTGTGTCCTGTCATTACGTTGAAGAAAAATTGATGCACTCCCGAAGGCTGTCACATATGGTTGATCAAGGTAGGTAACCCTCCCTGATCCCCCTGGGCGAACGATTGCGTCTTAGATTATGAAATATACCTTCATATACCAACCTATATACAATCGATGTGCTTCTTGTATTTCTTGTCTTGATGGTTATATGGCTGCCCAGTCTCTACCTATATATATGTATAATTTCCATGTGTGTTTGCCGCATGAATTGTCCCTTTAGCCATGGCCATGGCCGTGAAAATTAGAAAAGTGCTCGATAAAAATCTCCACCATCATTCTTTTTAATGGGTTCCTTTAGCATAGAGCATTCATCCCGTTTGAATAGAGCTTGTCTGGTCCTTAATTCCCTTCCTTCGGAGTACGAGTCTTGTTGTTGTTTGTCCAGTATAACATTCTTTGTGAATTGATTATAAAAGAGCGCACAGTGTATAAGGATTTTAATTTATTGCGTCAAGAATTATGAGATATGACAATGATTTCACTGGCAAGGTTCATTAGGATTTTCTAACCCGGACGTCCAGTTAATTGTGTGTGTCTACCTGGGTATAAAGATCTTGCTTTAACTTTCAAAGCATACTAACAACATTTTGGTTAATTGAATGTGAGTTTTATGGGAAGGGGAGATGAAATTAAAGAGGTGGATGTTTTCGAGATAAAATACACTGAAAAAAAAACGGAAGAGGAAAATCTTAAAACAACATTCTGCTACATTTGTATTTTTTGGACAAGAAGCTTAAGTATATTCCTGACATCTAGTCTACGGCCATGTTTCCCCAGTGAGCTGGATTGTTAAAAGGCTTTTGTAACAGTTTTTTCAAGGTGTGTATGCAATAAATTTGGAACTCTCTCCTTCCAAGAATGTTAGCAGGTAATTTAAAATTAATATGCCAAAGAATAGGGGAGACAGAATACCGCCTTGTGGCATTCCACTACTGACGACAGGTTTCTTTGCTGAGAAGACCACTATTTTCGTAAAGTTTGTCAAGATTTGGGAAATAAATTTATCAAGCGATTCATCTACCCTAATCTCAGTGATGAGAGAGTAAGATAATCGATTGCAGATGCATCAACATTAACACTGAACCACAGGGTCTTTCTTTTCTAATGAGTTTAGCTTTGTTGTGGGCGGATTTAGGGAATTTTTGAATTTTGATATTCTGGTTTTTCCAATTTTAGGGTTTTTAAATAACATTTAAATTTTGTCACCTTCTACTCTACTTCTAAAGATGATAATATATTTCAGTTGATTTTAATTCAACTCTAGAAAATGGGTCACTCAACTACTTCATCTAATCAATGTCAAGCTAATTATAATTTAAAAAAAATACTCACATCTTCCCAACCCACAACCTATCGCTTGTGTCGTATAATTATTTAACGCCAGGTGTCGCATACTTTCTAACATATGTTTTCGCATTATGGCGGTAGTCGTCAAAGGTGCCCTCTACAGCAAATTGGTATATGGGAAGCAAAAACACAAGTCAAATTAAAACGAACATTTTAACACACACTAAAAAAAATAAAAACACTTTAGTTGGAAACCAAATGGGGGTCATAGATGCGCCCAACACTTGTAAGCTTGTAACGGCTATTTAATTGACCCATATATCACATAGAATGCATCACGTACTCAAAAGACACTTAACGATTATGGTAGTGTTATTGTAAATGGGTGTTTCATGTGTGTCATGTAAACAGGGTATTCCAGTAAAAAAACACAAATACAAAATGACGTTTCATAGTTCATTTTAATGAAACCCATTTTTTTGTAGCTTTTATATGAATTTGGAAAATAGTTTAAGGGAAATTACTACTTGTTTGCATAGAACTAAGCTACTGTAAGATGGAAAATGAATACGATCCAAAATCTACTTTACACGATATTTTAAATTTCACACATGCTAAAAAACCCAAAGAAAATTAAAAGAAATTGAATGACAATAACCATTTACTCAATTTAATTTCACATGGGACCTATCGAAAGTTACGTTCCCAAATTTTGCGATAACCCCGACGCATATTGTTCGGGGGAATGTTTTATTTAATGATTTGTAATGTACCTATCTCAATTTTTTGGCATCAAAAACTGTCATACAGTTCTTTTGCATTTTTTGTTTAAGTTTACATCTGGTGAAATGTTAAATGAACATCTACGTTCCACAGATTTTTTTCTTAAACTAGATTTAATTTGTTTTTCTTTTGGCTATCTTTTGTAGTGAAATGAAAAAACATTACGCTCCACATTCCCAACTTTTTATAACGCATGTTTTATCGTTTGGGAAATTAAAAAAAATAAATACGTTCCACAAGTAGTTTTCGGTAGATTTGTGAATACTGTTTTTCATATATTGTGTAATAAAGGAAGGATAAGTTATTTTTTTAATCACACACGTACAATTTATTCAATGAAGTGTCGATAGTATGTAAAACGCGAATAGATTTTCACTGTTCGTAAAAAATATATATAAATTATTTATATACAATTTTTTTTAGACTTTGTGAAAAATTTAGGTTTATAAATTATTTTCACATGTCATATGGGAAATGAAATGTCACATTTATCGTTGGTCGCTCCCATGTTAATATTCCGTCAATATTTTTCGTTTCACTTATCATGAACTAAAAAATGAAAACAAATACGTTCCACAAACTGCTTTCAATTTGATTAAATTTTAAACGTTTCACATTTACTAGATATAGTAAAAAAGTGTATACATTCCACAATGTTTCACTCAAAATAAAAATATTTTCACAGTAACCTTAGAATTTCAAGTAATTTTATTTTTCGAAACAGCTGCACAAAACCATTTGGAACACCCTCTACCTCTGCTTTTTACTGGTTGTTAAGTGTTTTCTGTTGTTGCAAACTTTAAACACGAAACACATGTCTCACACCTTGGGGGCCAGACGGAAATGCGATAAGTTATATTCGTGTCCCATCACAATAAGCTTCCAACTGTTGTAGCTGGTCGAATCATTTGCACATCATCATACGTACACCCAGAACAGAACAGAACAGTCCAGACCAGACCCAACTTGCCGTTATATACATACATATGTAAGTTTAAAGAAAATAATACAACTGGGTAATTAGTTAAACGCCTAGCGGGGTAATTAAGACGGCAAATTGCAATGTATGCAGCTTCTGCCATTGCTGCTTCTGCTGATGATGATGACGCTGCCTTATAGAAGTGTCTTGACTGGGTCAAATACCTGTCCCAATGTGCTGCGGAATGTTCATTACTAACACAATGCCCTTAAGGAGTTCTGAGCTCTTCTTTATAACATCGCGTTCTCCTACGCGCTTCAGCTTTAAATTGCACATAGGCCGTCCGGCCTTCTACAAAAAGGAGCAACAGCACCATCAAGAACTAGAAACTTGGAAGTGGATTAATGGAGTTTCACCCATAAATGTCATTGGTTTTTTTGAGCAATGGACGTGTCCAAGTGTTGTGTTGCGTCCCTAGATTAACTTCCTGACGACCGAAGACCGACGACGACAACGACGACGATAGTTGAGGTATTGTATGGGTAGATAGAGAATTCAGGTCGAAGCTAGATGACTGTATCCATTTTGGTTCCAGCCATAAGTATATGTGTTTTTTTCTTTCGTACTTGAATCAAGGATGACAGGCAGTCTTTTTAGTTCTTGAAGTGGATGTAGGTGCTCCAATTAGTTGTGCTCTGCATAAACATACTCGAAGTCAAGATGTGGTTGTCTTTTGAAAAGAGCCTTTGGCAAAATATTAAGAAGTCGAACTACAAAATTAATGCTAGTTCTTAATTTTGACATTTGTGTTGGCATTCCATTAAAAGACGATATTTTATTCAAACCCAAAAAAAAAACATACCACAGATGTGGGTTATAGAAATGGAATCAGTTTTAATGAAAGGAAATTAAATTGGCCTCAGGCTATAATCTATAAAAAAAACTAAATTGACATTGAAGTCAATAGTATCAGTAGAATGATAAAAAGAAAATGAATGTCTAACGACATAGATTAACTACACATAGGCCAAAGAAAATGTATTTCCTAACATTATAGGTCAGAAAACTTCCTACCAAAAAAACTGCAAGTGAAAACTTTCATTGAATGGCATAAAACGACATAAAATATAAGGAGAGTAAAATGTTTGTCGAAAAACGCCCTCAAGTTATAGGCGTGGTGGAAGGTTTTCATGAGAATGTTTAAGAAATATTTGGTAATTTTTTTTTGGAGTAACATTTAATTTTATTCATTAGATTTATTTAACATTAAAAATTTTTAATCGGAAGAGTTTTCAAAAGTGAGCAATATGAATTTGTTTAAAAAAAATTATTATCTTTTTCTAGATAATTAAGATATAGTTTGTGAAATTTTCACAACATTGACTGATTTGGTTATGGCCCTGATTTAAAATTTTCCAAAATCCCAATATTTTAGGGTAATTGGTGGATGCAGGAATTTTGGTGTAGGCAAAGCAAAAACTAAAGGCAAAAATCTACATTCTGCATTATTTATTATTTGTTATTTATTATTTATTATTTATTATTTATTATTTATTATTTAATATTTATTATTTCTTATTTATTATTTATTATTCATAATTCATAATTCATTATTCATTATTCATTATTCATTATTCATTATTCATTATTCATTATTCATTATTCATTATTCATTATTCAGTATTCATTATTCATTATTCATTATTCATTATTCATTATTCATTATTCATTATTCATTATTCATTATTCATTATTCATTATTCATTATTCATTATTCATTATTCATTATTCATTATTCATTATTCATTATTCATTATTCATTATTCATAATTCAAAATTCATTATTCATTATTCATTATTCATTATTCATTATTCATTATTCATTATTCATTATTCATTATTCATTATTCATTATTTATTATTCATTATTCATTATTCATTATTCATTATTCATTATTCATTATTCATTATTCATTATTCATTATTCATTATTCATTATTCATTATTCATTATTCATTATTCATTATTCATTATTCATTATTCATTATTCATTATTCATTATTCATTATTCATTATTCATTATTCATTATTCATTATTCATTATTCATTATTCATTATTCATTATTCATTATTCATTATTCATTATTCATTATTCATTATTCATTATTCATTATTCATTATTCATTATTCATTATTCATTATTCATTATTCATTATTCATTATTCATTATTCATTATTCATTATTCATTATTCATTATTCATTATTCATTATTCATTATTCATTATTCATTATTCATTATTCATTATTCATTATTCATTATTCATTATTCATTATTCATTATTCATTATTCATTATTCATTATTCATTATTCATTATTCATTATTCATTATTCATTATTCATTATTCATTATTCATTATTCATTATTCATTATTCATTATTCATTATTCATTATTCATTATTCATTATTCATTATTCATTATTCATTATTCATTATTCATTATTCATTATTCATTATTCATTATTCATTATTCATTATTCATTATTCATTATTCATTATTCATTATTCATTATTCATTATTCATTATTCATTATTCATTATTCATTATTCATTATTCATTATTCATTATTCATTATTCATTATTCATTATTCATTATTCATTATTCATT
The DNA here is from genome assembly GCA_910595825.1 of Philhelius pedissequus. NCBI lineage: Eukaryota > Metazoa > Arthropoda > Insecta > Diptera > Syrphidae > Philhelius > Philhelius pedissequus. The sequence goes on along the minus strand of OU343161.1, from coordinate 240,511,567 downwards.
ATTCATTATTCATTATTCATTATTCATTATTCATTATTCATTATTCATTATTCATTTATGAAAAGAAAAAAAAATAATTTTGCCGTTTCGTTAAAATGTGTTATTTTAAATTTACGAAAATCCTCATTTTAACGGTAATTATTTAAAATTTATTAAATTAATAGAGCCGTGAACTGTATAAAAAAAAATGTAATGATATTGTCGGAATGTGTCAAAGCGATTAGAATATGTTGGCTCATATAAATAAGTCGATATTCATTGGTCGCTGTCTCAAATCCGGCTCGAAGGACCAAGGGTGTATGCAAAGTTGTTTGTGTAACATTTATCAAAATATAAAACGGGCTAAGCGGGATTAAACGGGATTTTGCAAAAGAGGGATTATAGATTTTAACAGATCGGGATTTTTAATAAGAAAAATATTTTAGAAAAAGATTTTAAAACTTTTTTTGGGATTTTTGAGAAAAGGTATTCCGACACGCCCCCTTTAAATACATTATTACATTTTTTATAACTTTTTTGAAAATCCCATGTTTTGGGTTATTGGGGTTCTGTATTGTTGTATTTAACTTTCAAATACTTTTGGTTTTTGTTGATAAAAAAAAATATCATAAATTTTTTCTATGAATCTTTTCAAAGATCACACAAAAGTAAATCATATGTCAAACTAAAAATAATGTACATTCTCAAATAACACAATGAAACAATTTTCATGATAAAACAAAGCGAACTTTTTTTTTAATTCAAGAAATCTATGACGTTCTTTGTTCTAATGACCACCCACTGATTCCTTCAATATAGTTCAATGAACGTTTGCTGTTCGAAAAAATTAAAATGCAAGTGTTCATTCTGTGGCTGAGATGCCAAAGCCGATTCCGGCCACCTGACCACTACTTGACCATCACGCACTCAACTTAAATACAAAAAAAGGTGTGAAGACCGCTTTGCATATAGGCTTCCACTAGCGGCCACCCTATTGCTTTATGCTGCACTAGCCGCAATAAGCAAAACCATCGCACCGCTATGTAAAGACCACCATGAGAAGCCAGGCAAAGAACCTCAAGGGCAAACCAAACCACATCGTGCCGCAACGATGATGGACATTACACACAATAACGTGCGTCTTCAGCGTTACGCCGCGCCGCCACGCCGACTAAAACACCTTTTGGTCAAGAATAGTGATTGAAGGAACACCTATATCAGACATGCGTATACAAGTGACAAACTTCTAATCACCCAGGGTGGTATATTTGGCATCTCGTACGGCAAGCACGTAATTAAAAATGACTTTTATGTTCCCGATGGCAGAGACACCTGTGATGGGCTATAGCTTTGATTACATGAATGTAAAATTCCTAACCATCCAAACGAATCATAATGGTTTAATGGTGCATGAGTTGGGGATCATTTTTTTTTCTGTTCGTGGAGTCAAGTTAAATTAAGTGTGCAATTTTGGCAAATCCAACATGACAGTTCTGTAATAAACATAAACTGACAGATGACACATTTTAATTTGTATTGTCATTATCTGTTTGACAAATATTTGATACAAAAAAAAAATACTCAAAAATGATATATTGATAAATTATGTAGAATGACATATTTGACATTGTTCAAACTTTTTTTAACACAACTTTCGAGTCCACTGTCAATTGGTCTTAATTCAATCTGACTGATACTTAAGATGCAAACATTTGAAAATGTTCATAAGGTGCCCGAGTACCGATAAAATTTTCCTCAACTAAGTTACTGTCAAATTTAAGCACATTTGTCACGATTTCAGCACAAAGACCCGGCTCAATTAGATAAGCCAAGTCCAAGTTTAATATTTAGGCAGTTCAGGTTTCTGACATTTCCAAGGTCGCAGCAATTTTAGAATTCAATTTTCAGCCAAAAACTGAGCAAATGAACCCTTTTGAAATATCACAAACGTTCAACTGCCGGATTAGGTGAATTCCACAGACTTCCTCGGCAAAATTACTGTAAAATAATGACATTTTTTCTATCACTTTTAGACAGAGCAAAATTTGTGCGATCTGATTTAAACAATATACTGTCTGCAATACAAAAAGGTTCAGTAAAAAATTGACAACAAAATATTGGAAAATTCCCGACAGCCGTCTTGACGAAAAATCTCCCTCCAATTAAAAAAAAAATGGTAAATTGGGAAGTTTGGTCACCAACTTCGTATGGCTTCCTTAATAGTTCAAATAAAATGTATCATTTTCTGCTAAGGAAAAAGCCCGCAATATGTCAAACACCGTAAAATATGTCATCATGTAACTCCACATACCCATTTGATTCCGAATGCCCCCTACTCTGTTTCAAAATCATTTTCACGGTCAACAAAGCATAAAATTGCGTGCACCCGGCCAAACAAGCCCAACACATCACTGATGGCCCAAACTCAAACTCACTCATCACTCCACCTTGAATTTCGCCATAGTGATGGAGCTCCTCTTTTTTCTTTATCATTGCTGGCCCATCTATAATGTCAGGAAATGCAATTCCTATGCGGTTGCTGCTTATGATAACAATCAAAAGAGGGCGTCGTTTTACTTGGCTTTGACTGGACTTTGAGATGCTTGAAGGAAGTATTCCTCTGCGCGGTTGGCATGATTTATGAGCGTGTTTCGTGCCAGAAGTGTTGGTAGGTACGTGAATCTCTTCTTACTAATTATTATGCCATCATTCATATGGAAACTTGTCAGAATTCTCTGTGCAGTATAATTCAGACATAGTAATAAATACGAAGAGGGCGCTGAGTGAAAACATTCCCTTTATGCTAATTACAGAGCTGTCGACTAACAAACAAATGATGCAGATTTTTTTTTATAGAAAGTTTTCGACTTCACACCCTTTTCACATCAAGGGTAATTTTTTTTAAGCAAAACATAAAGAAATACAAAGTTTACACAACTTTTCTAGCTTCCACAGCATACAAATTGTCGGGGTATGACCTACAGTTATCGATTTTTTAACTCACAAGCTCGTATTTTGAATTTTACTATTAAATGTGGTGGTTAACTGAAGAACATACACATTTTTCAGGAGTTAACTCTAAGCTCCAGAAAATGGAGAATTTTCTCACTCACAAAAAAGTACCAATTGAAAAGTAGTATACTTTCGACAGCACTGTCTTACAATTGGATTATTATGCCTGATTGATTTCGATTAATTTTATGTGTCCAGGAAATCGAAACTTAATGACAGGCCCTACTGTTATGGCGGCGGTGGTGGAATGCAAAAATTGCCATGTGCTATGGCCCGCGTCTATCTTCAGGCATCGATCAGCCAACTCTATAGGTACCTCTGCCATATTCAGTTTCAGCTTCTGGATCTTTCTATACACGTATCACCACATTAACAATAAAATTTGAAATGCTGGCTGGCTGGCTTGATGGTTAGCTTCCCGGTTGAAACATCATTACAAACAATGATCTTTTATATGATGCCAACTTCAACAATGTGCCTGCTTCGAGAACTTTGACTTCTATTGGAGGTGCATCTCTTGGAGCACTGATGATGGTTTCGTGTACGTCATTGGGTTTGGGGGCAAATTACCAATGGGGCGTTGATTATAATGATGGGCCGGTGATGCCTATACCACAGATGTGGGCTGTGGCATTTGAATTACATTTTGATATCGAACTCGCGTTGAGGTGAAAATTTAAATTTAATTGTCTAACACTGGCACTGATGGATGGATCGATTGAATGGAATGAACATCACCAGTAGCAAAATCCAATAAAGGTATACGGTTTGTAAATTTACATATTATATGGCGCTGGTTGATGGGCAAAAACGAGGGTCACTTAATTGAAATTATCCGCTATGTTGCAATGAGGAAGCCATTATGATTGATGGCTTTTATTTGTTGATGCTCGTCGAGCAAGGTGTACTGGATAGTTCAGTATGTTGAGAGATCGACAGCGGGGACTGCAAAATTTGGTTGAGATGGCGCCGTTTTTCACACCTGTTGATACGAGCCAAGACAGTTGGGAGTGCCACTGATTCAAATTTGGACACAAATCAGGACTTTTCCCTTGAAATTGAATATAGATTCTTTAGTATCCTACCAGCCCATCAATTTCCAAGACTCATTTAAAGTAAAACAAAAATTTGGAAACATTTTGCTCTCCAGTAATCAAAAACGGACTAATTTACCCAATCTGCCAAAGTAATTAAATTTCATTTAGAAATGGATCGAAGACTTGAGCTGAGTTAAGCTTGACAAAAATATAGGGGAATAGATATCTACTTCTTCGTCAACCACGCGTGCCAAATTGTTTTTTTTTTTTTTAATTTTGCGCGCACCCAAGGGGTTTTGACTACTCTTAAAATGATTAGGAAAGTAGGGAAGGATGTAAGAGGAGGCTCCCGGAAATTACGCCAGAATTTTTTTTTTTAAAACACCAGCATATTTTTCTGGCTCAAAATTGGAAAAAAAAGACCCGAACTTTATTTGGAAAATAAGCCAGAAATATTGGAAGTTATGCCAGAGGTGTGGAAAAACAGCCTGAAAGCAAAATGGAAATTAAGCCAGAAAGTTTTCATATTCTGGCCTAATTTCCAAATAACATTTTGGTAATAAGGCCATAAAATGTTTTAAGGTATTTTCAAACAAGACGAACGAGAACGGGGTGATTTAGGTAAACAATAAATTTTAAAAAGCTCGGCGCGTACCGCAACCCTCCTGCTTGGCACAATATAGGATTTGGAGTGGGGTACAACTTTGGGTATATGCAAATTTTTTTTGAAACTTTTTAAAAAGAAATATTCAAATCCAAAAAAAAATGCATATACACAAATTTATACCCACCCCAAATTCTATATTAGGTTAAGCAGGGGGTTGCAGGATGGCAGCATGACCCCCCATACGCGCCGAGTTTTTTATACGCCGTGAACCTAATTGCAAAAAAAATCACACAAATTGTATGGCTTTTATACATTTTTTTTCTAGCGTTTTTTCCATTTTAGAAAATGGAACAAGGAATTTTTTTTGGGAAAAAAGGCCAGAAATTTGGGAAAGATTATCAATTTTTTCCTAGGAAAAATGCCAGAATTTTGAATATGGAATATTTTGGCGTTTTTTTTTTTCAAAAAAAAAATATGTCATAATTTCCGGGAGACGTTAGAGGAGATACCGATACACATTCGTTTTGAAAGAAAATATAGCCGGTTAAGGTATTCCACATTCGCGCTTACGACTTAAGAAAGAACCTCTGTACTTGACGGTACATCCGAAGTTGGGCTCAAGGATAAGCTAATGAGTATTCCTAGAAGCACCATGCCAGCATTACTGTTAAATAGTTTAGAGGGAGGATTGTAACTGGCTATTTCGCTAGAACATTGTTTATTAAGATAGCGATAAAATAATGAGGGACATATAACATATCGACGGTGTTCTAGAGATCAGATTTTTAAATGTTTCCATTATTGTTCTATCGCCTATCATTTTCAGAGCTCTATTTTGAATTCTAAAAGATTCAAGTGAGTTTTGGCAGCTCCTGCCTAAATGTAAGAGTTATACTCCAGCTTTTGACAAATGAAGGCCTTATATAGTCAGATCAGACGGGGAGAATTGCTTGCATCTTCGAAGAAATCATCGCAAAACCGACATCGAATATGTAGTCATTCCCCAAAAGGTGATACCAAGGACTGATCGGTTTTTTCAATGCATGTGCGGCTCATAGATAGAAGTATAGGGGCTGGAGGTGTGTTCTGCTTCAATGACAGAAGACGGCATTGAGTTTTTGAAGCATTAAATTATATGCGGTTTATTATTCCTCATTGGAAAATGCTGTTGAGATCAGAATTTAATGAGCTTATCATACGCTGCCGTTGCCGTTTCGCATCCGAAAATTAATGAGGCGAATATGAATATGAATATGAAAAACTGAGAGAACTATCGTCAGCAGAACAATTTTGTGGATTTAGAAGTTCCAGATAAGAGATCAATAAATGAAAATAAGAAAATGAGTTGGAGACAAGGCGGATCCCTGGGACACACCAGCATTTATTTTATAAATATCAGACTTGAAACTCTCCAATACGACTTGTATTGAACGGTCCGAAAGGTAATTTCTAATCCAACGAAGAAGAGATTCATCGATAACAAATGCATGCATTTTCGATAAAATGTCTTGAGGCCAAGCTCTACCAAATGCTTTTGAAATCGATGAGCTATACCATCGAATCACCAGTGGACCTTTTGCTATGAAAGCCATTCTGCCAATCCTTAAGGAGCTTTCGTTCTTCAAGAAATTTCTTAAGCTGATAATTAATCATCGTTTACATTACTTTGGAAAGAAGGGACGGTAGTGAGGTGATGACGAAGATTCGCCTTTTTTGAGGACAGGCAGGATATATGCTGTTTTGCATCAACTTGGGAAGATATCAGCAGAGTAGGACGGATGGAAAAGCTTACGCAGTGGTTTTGCCAGCGTTGAAGAACAACCGGGCCAGCTGATTTGTGTATATAGATGTCTTTAAGGTCTCTAGCAACTGCACGAGCGTGAAAGAAGATTCATTCCATGTAATTGTTTATTCTCTCAATGGAGGAGTCATTACACTTGAAAATACAATTTTCTCATTTAAAAGCTGAAAAATTGGAGGTCTGGGTCGAAAAGGGACACTAATTTTCCCATGTATTCTCAAATTCGGTCCAAAGAGCTGCTTTTTTAACACCCCCAAGCAGTCACACCAGTATATCATGTCTCAAAACTCTTAAAAATCTTATAAAAGGTTTTTTTCAACCCTGTACATATACTTTACACAGCCATATCTGTCAAACCAGTTGACAAATTGCAGTCACTATCATATTTATTCAATGGTCTTCACCATTTTATAGGGAATAGGCACAAAATCACAGTCATTGGATGCACTGTTTTATCGAGAAATCGTGTTCATCGATTATATTAATTTTTTGGTTAAATATGACGTCGACGTGTCCACAAAAAAATAATCTTAATTTATAGCATTTGAATTGAATACAATCCACATAAGATTATCAATATGCCGCCCTTCGTTACACCCTTAGAAAAAGTCCGCAATTTGCTGCAGTGGGTTGATGGAGTCATAATAGCATTTTCTTTATAAAAATGAAAATTACAATCAAGAATATGGCTGTAGATCCGTTTTCAAGTCCTTTTTTGATATAGTCTTCCTAGTCGAAACTGCTGACGGGATGCAGCTGATGATAAATAGGCTTTAACTCTATTGCAAAACTTGGACTTGAAATCTATCATTAAATCTTTCGAAGTCTAAAATGATGATATTGAGAAAAGGCGGTGGGACCTACTTCAGGAGTGCCAAATGGGGGTTGGAAGCGGATTAGATCAAAATAGTCCAGGAGTATAAGTATCTGGGATTACTTCTAATATTAACCTGCATAAGCATCTGCAACCTAAATTAGCGAAATCTAACCGTGAAATGTGCTAAGTGCACATAGCTGAATATAAACGCTTTCGAGCAACTGTATTTCTGCAATTTTGTTCTACGGCGCACATGTATGGGGATATCGTTCATTTGAAGCTGTGGAAAAGTTCCTCCGTTTTTGCATAAAGTGTACTTTTAAGCTGGCCAGTAATTCGATTAACCTGAAGCTTGATAACTTGCTGAACAAAACCGGCAATATGATGCATCATAAGTTAATGCAAGAAGGTGAATCGACTTTATATAGAGCTTACTACAGTAAATTAACCCATTTTTTAAACCATAAACCCTACTTCTTGCTAAAACAATTGGAAAAATTAGTTTGATATTCAAAGAGAAAGGCGAACTCAATCGCAATAGAGCATGAGGATGAGGATTTGTTCCATTTCCTCGAAATTTGCCAAATACTTAATGAATTTCAGAAGCGCTTCTTTATATTTGAAATTCTCAGTTTAGAGGAAATGATTAACATTTTGAATGCAGAACGATGGATGGGATTTTCTATACAACAATACTCTGTCGCCAAACCATTTGAAGACTTATGTAAAAACCACTTTTTCGAATTGTTGACGACATACAACCACACACTTGCATGAAAAAGTGGTCGAAATCATTATCTCTCGGATCATTCAAGTCGTACTGGCATTTGTCCACAAGTTTTGTTTAAAAATTAATCTCAGATCCCATTCCTGATGGGACATACAACTCATATGCATTTCATTCAAAACATGCCTTTAAAAAAACACCCTTCATCTATTTTAACGTTTTTCACTGTAACACAAAGTTCATATGACCCCTCCATCATATTGCTTTATTTTTTTCTTTTTTTTTTTTGCAAATAAACTTTATAGTTTTCCATAAATATTTACGGCCAAATTCAATCAAAACTTTTTCTCCGCAGCACAGCAGCGGTCTCGTTGTGTATAATTAATTTCGAAAAATACAGCAGGTTGAAGTTGTACGGAACCTCCCTAAAATCTAAAATTGTTTCTGTTTTATGTTTGTTGTTGGTTCAAATTGATACCTGCGCACTTGGCCAAAAGTCAAAGAAGCCATTGGCACACTTTTTTTTATCTGCATTCGAAGTCGAAAAACCAACAAACAACCACCTACGTTCCTTTGGCGCGCTATGAATTGTGCAACTCTTCTTTGAGGAAAAATTATTTTCCAAAAAAGTGGATCAACCAACAAGCGCACCACACTAATTTTGAATCATAACAACAACAAAAAAAAAAAAAAAAACAACCAACGATAGATTGTAAGAGACTATAATAATCTTCTGGGTATTTGGCCAATTTCTTTAATGGATCAGTGCAAACCAGCTAAGCGAGATCCTATATATTTCGAAAATGCACCTTACTTAATTTTCATGTTGTTTTCCTCGTGGTAAGGTGGTGATCCAATTTCAATGTTGGTTAGTGTTCTCCGCCTTCATCGATTATGATGGGGCAAATTATTGAAGCCGAAGTTGAAGCTGGCTGAAGACACAGCTCTGCACGCGAATGAGCTTTTATTATTATTATCGTTTTGCCAGTAACATAAAATTCAATTAAATTGACCACACTGTCTGCCGCTCCATTGCCACTGCACTGAATTGAACTATTCGAGGTTTTGACCATTCTGGTGTACGGCGATGGCTTTGTGAGCTAATTTTACCTTAAAAAAAATAGAAAACGCTCCATCAAGCTAGCAATTTGCTTTAGGGAGGTACTCTACTCAGCCTCAGCAGCCGCAGCGGCTTCAATTGATTTCGGTGGCAAAGTGCTACAATTTGTGAAGCTGTGGCACACTCTCGGTTGATTCCATTCAAGAGCCCAAACAATAATAGACGATTATTTATATTTTTTTTTTTTGTGGACTGGCTGGGGGCGGTAGAAATAGGTTGGGCTAATATTACGACGTAAGGTATTTCTTAAGATTGCTGGCTGATGTGGCAAAGAGGTGGATCATTAAACATATCCTGGTTTTTATATCGCGGCCAGCAAGACAAACCAGAGACCACTGCAAAAGTGAGAATGCGTTTTTCTTTTATCACGAGATTTATCATTAAAATTTAATTGAAGCCGAGTATACGACTATGGAGACATTGTTGCAACATAAAACGTTTGATTTTTTAGACAAAAGAGGCTTAAGTTGGGACTGGGAATGCAATTAAATTGTTTCGTTAAGAAAAAAAAACGGTAGATTTACCCATTTTTGATGGTGATAAGGGAACATTGGGCCCGAGGAGATTTTAGTCTCGGACGGTGTAGCTTAATCGGGTCTCCTCAAAACGTATACAAGTACCCAACCTGACAACTAAGTATTTCTGATAGGTGTAAGGCTATCAACTATCCCACGTTTTAAAGTTAACTTAGTTAACATAAATAGTTAACATCATGCCATTGTCAGCGAATTGACAAACAATTCAAAATAGTTTTGTGATTTTTTTTTTTCACAAAAAAAACGTGAACTGGAACTGCATTTTGATTCGACAGTTTTAAAAATCGTTAGAGTCCTTTTCGAGCTAATAGAAAAAAAAATCAAATAGTACGCAGGTACCCCTTCTAGATGAGCATCGGCCACATTGCGAGTATCATCTCAATTATGAAATCACATAAAAATGTACAGTGAACGTACAGAGACACATACACACACATACGAATAGTTCGAAAGTCGTGCAGACGAAAATCGGCTATTTCACTTCTCCCTATCATTGAAATATTATGTTTAATTAAAGGACGAAACTAGATAAATTCTAATTTAGAACAGTTATAACAGTTTTATAATAGTTGCTCGTCATTAAAGTGTGAAATACTAAGTACCGCAAGTCGAATGCCATTCTACACCCACACTCAAAAACCCCTTTCTGGACAGACTGCTCTAGAGAGAAGCAAACTGCCTGTAAAATTATTTAACGTTTGGATTCCTCCTGCAACCAAAAATTTACTACAACCTGTCAGTTTTGTATTTATTTCTTCCTAGAAACTGACAACTTTTTAAATTCAAACTGCCTATATTTTTCTTTTAACATTTAGCCATCTATGTGTGACATATCAAACTACACACTTTGTTGTAGTTCATTCTCCAGTTAAACTTAACGAAAGTAGTATAGTTTTTAACCTTTTAGTCAAATTTAGTACGGGCGCAAACATAAATTGAAATGAATCGGTTTAAAATTAATTTGGCGCTTGTATCTGCTAGAGAGATGTTCAAGTAAATTTCACAGTTTCTCAAACTTTAGCCAAAAAAAAAAAACCTTATATACTTTCAGGGTATTTTTATAAAAGGCCTTCTTTATCATATAATTTGGGGCGTATAAGGCGAATGGCAGTTTTGTTTGGAAATACACTACTGACTAATGAACGGACTTATATAGCTTTACAAATCTATTTATTTATTTGCTAAATTTTTAATGTAGGTAAGCAGACCAGGACTCTTCTGGGAGCGACATTCATGGCATTTACATACAGGAGAATTTAAACTCAAATAAGTGGAGTTTAGGGACTATGATTGCTTCCACAAACTACATTTTATACTACTAGATATTACGAAGAAGAGACACTGATCACTGGGCAACTGAGATCATCCGCGTAAACATTACAAGACATTAGTACAACAGAGAGAAAAAAGAAACAATAGAAGTTCGCTGATCGAGGGGATTTCATCCGAGTTTAGGCCGTTGACTACACAAGTTAGGTATAAGAATGGATTGTTAGCCTGTGAAAGTTTATTTAGTTAAGATTTAAGTAAGTCTGCTAATTTAGTAATAAAACCATACAAATATATGGACAGTATATGCATTCCACACAATTACCAAAACATTTCGATTTCGACTGTTTGAGAAAATTGTTATTTAAGCTTGACATCAAGGAGCTCTCATGAATGCCACTCATGGGTGAATGGGGGCGGATTTACACACATGCATTACGTGACTTTCTCTCATGAGTGATAGAGGGTGCAAAGGTTTATTTAAGATCAACAATGAATAGATATGTTTGTACTTACATCGATTGATTTTTTTATTGAAGAAAACTGCGGTAATCGATATCGAATGATTTTTCTGTAAATAAAAAATAGAAGGTTAAAGATTTACATAAGATTGATTTTCAATTTACTAATTTTGTATAAGAATATCTACATTGTACTTTTTTTAAGTTTATTTTATAATGAATGTTGATTAGAAAATATTTGTTGGGTGCTCTAGTTTCATGAAAAAATGATATTCTTACTAAACTAAATATCGTTTTATTAAAACATAATATGTTCTTTTGAAACTCAAGAAAAAGTTGGATGCAATAATGAATATTTTTTTGTTTCACTGAAAATTTTTAAAATTGAAGCTTGGTAAGAACTTCATAAATAATATAGAAGTCATAATAAACTCGCTCGAAAAAATAAAATTAAAATGTACCACTGAGTCGCACAAACTTGCTTTTCTATTTCAAGTGGATCAGAACTTTAAGGTTTAATTTATGCAGGGTGGTTCTAATTAGATGCGACAAATGTTACACAAGAAAAAAAATCTCGGAAAGGGGTGATTGCTTATCACTGCCCCGTTTAGTCGACAGGGACAATTTATTTTTACAAAATTCACGTAAAAATTGAATATGTAATTTCAAGACATTGTAAGTGTTAATGTTTTTAATTTATCATTTTTTGTCTGGTTTATTTGGACTCAACCAACATGCTGTAGCTTTTTATTACGCCTTATCAGAATCACCTTTAGGTATATGAAAAATATTATGGGATCATGACGTTATCTAGAATGAAAAAATCTCGAATGGACAAAATCTATAAAAACAAAAAAAATCTCGAATGAAAAAAATTCCCGAATGTACAAGTGTTTTAAGATTCCGTCTCTCAAAAGCCCGCTTTTTAAAACCCCCTTTAATTCCGTTGAGCGCGTTCCGTATATTGATAAATGTTAGAAAAATAAAATATACGACTGGATCGCACGTACTTGCTCCATGCACTTAAGTTCGATCACATTGTTTGCAAAAGATTCTTGATAGAAACGGCGAAATAATATATTTTTAAAATCGTTTTTTACTTAATTTTTTGTATGCAAAATTTCTTTAATTTTTGTTTTTATGTCTAAAAAAATTAGTAGGGGAATTTTAAACATTTAATAATATAAACCTAGAACCAAAAGTTAAAAAAAAATCCATCCGTTTTCAAAATATTCAATTTCAATCAATTTTTTTTTTCAAAAGAAAAAAAATATTTTTTTTAAAAAATGTTGGTATGCAGTATTATTATAATTAGAAATCCGTAGATACGTGAAAAAAATATTTTTTTTTTTTAAATATTTTTAAATTTATATTTTTAAATACTTAACAATAAAAAATGTTGTATATAAAAAATTATTTAAAAAACGACTTTAAAAAATATATTTAACCCTTTCTACTAAGAACCTTGTGGATACGATGAGATCGAACAAATTATTCGATAATAAAAAAGTTCAAATTATAATCTAAAATAATTCATGTTGGGAAATTTTAAAGTTTTAAATTTTATAAATAAAAAATAAAAGCATACATTTTGTTTTTTATATTTTATTTTAGTACTTGTGTACCTTTTTTTTGTAAGAAAACAATACAAACGCATGTACGTAAGTATTGCTTTTGTTCTTGTTTGTGGACTCTGCTTTTAATTTTAATTTGTTTTTTTTGTGACCTTTAGACCAAATTATGACCCATTCCTACACATACATTTTGCTTTTTCCGATACCTTACCATTGTCGACGTTTTAGATATACAAACAAATAATATGTCAGTATTTTATAGCGACTCAATGGAAAATCAATTTGTCAGACAGAAAACATAAAATATTCTTCTTGACCTTAAAAATCTATTTTCCCTTCGAAGTGGCAGCACACACACAAACAACTGACCCCCCCTCATACTGACCGTAATATCTGCCGACAATAAATAAGAACACAGCAATAATAAAAAATGAAATAAAATAAGAAGCATAAGAGAATCCACACAACACAATTAAAATCCCATTTATAGAGCTACCGAATTTGTGTGTCATTTATCATTAAGATAAATGTCAAACTGTCAGAAATACAGAAAATATCTTGTTGTAAGCTTCATCTCGGCATCTTACCAACAGAATAAGTTGCCGCTTCATCATCTCCATTTCCATCTTTATCTCAACCCAGCACATCGCCGCATTGCTCGCAGCTCCATCAACAACAACTAAAGAAGCCGAATCCAACTGAATTGAACCGAACCGAACCAAAAACAACCATCATCAACTCACATCTTCCATCAGCAGTGGGATGCGAACAAGAGAGAGAGATAGAGAGAGTCAAGAACCTAACTACAAGACCCGAAATTGATTTATCTGTCTGCCCAGGTGATGCCGACAATTTCATTTAATATATCGGAAACCTCTGGCACAGTGATTGCCACAGAAACAGCAACGCAAACATACAGCATACACCATGACAGCAACCATACCCAAGACCGAAGACCGAAGAACAGCCTTCATCTTGCCAAAGGAACTGGACGCACAAACGCAGCATGACAGGCTAATGTGAACGGACATGACCAATGATATGGTGAAATGAAAGATATATTTGAAAACTGACAAAAGGCCAAGACCACAAAAGCAAACCCAAATCCAAATCCACTAGACAATTACATTCACAGGATCTCTCTCACTTCGGTTCGTTCATATGGTCAGGTGAGTGAAGGGCAAGATACACATATCTATATCTACAGAAATACTTTCGGAACAGCTTAGCCAAGTCAAGCACACGCATAAGATGGCGCATTTCCTCCCAAAACAGCAAACCAACCTTCAAACCCATCTATTCATCCCTTTGGGGAGCTGAATTTGCACGAGTATAGTGAGTGGCGCAAAACGATGGGAGTTGGTAGATACACATTGTGTGCATCTCACCTGGATTAATTGGACGGAATAATCCAGAGCTTTGATGTGGATGCGGACAAATAGACAGGCCAACAGACAGACATGCCAGACAGCTGGACAGGCAGACGGACAGAATATTATATTATTTAGCATTTAAGTCCGTCATGTTTATTATGGATGTCAGAGCAGAGAATCAACATCATCCTTTCGTTAATCGGAATGTACATATTTCTTGTTGTAGTCAATGGTGCTACTATAAGGTTTAAGCACGAGGACCAAAACAACAGAGTAGTAGTCACGAAAGGACTAAAAGGTAGCTCATGAGCTATGGCTTGTAATTTTGTCTTAAAATGAAATGAGCCCAAAAAGCAGATTTTTTCAAAATGCTCTACATTCCACAACTTCTACTTTTAAATAAAATAAATTTATTGACAGATCGCAAACTTTCTAACCTTCACTAGCGATTTTTGGAACAATTGTGGAATGTATCAACAACTTTACGTTCCACAGCTTCTTATTTCTTTCAAATAACACTAATCATATATTTTAAATTTTTCCCAGATAATCAAAGCTTTTTTTTCTTGGGCTCACTTATGTGAAATCAAAAATTCACCTTGAGTAAAATTGAGAATGATAACAAAAATTTAACTTCGCTTCAAACAAAAATTAGTTAATTTGAATATCTCAAAGATTTAAATGAAAATTCAGCAAATGAGATTAAAGCAGAAACGTGGAACTTAGCAATCTTCTTTTTTTAACACAAATTTAAATGTTCCCAGCTTTTTTTCTATTTGGAGTCAAATAGCTTGTGAAAAATGAACACATTCACATCACAGTACTAAATCTCTAAATTCGAAAAGTTCAACATTTTTCATGGTAATTGAACTATTCAAGAATTGTGGAACGCATAACATAACAAATAAATAATTTCGCTATTGTGAAATATGTTTCACAAATTCTCTTTTAAAAAATCAATTAGTGTAAAAATTTCAATATTTTCTAATTTACTCTTTTCACTTGTGGATTCACTACGTATAAAACAAACATACTTTCATAAAAAAGAATTTTTAATTGGACTTTCAATTCATAACTTCAAAATCATTATTATTGTTCTGAAGGCACGCTTTAAAACTAAAATAATCACGTAAAAATAATTGTGGAACGTATTCAATATCATTTGACAAGGGAAAGGGTATTTCAGTTTAAGTTTAAAATTTACTTTTAATTCATTAGATAAGTACATAGTTTAATTGATTAGAGAAAGTATTGCACTTAATTCGGTGTGAAATTTGTAAATTTTTTTTCACAGCTTTACGTTTTTCCCGCAAAATTGAAATGTTTCTATGGTTGTGCCAATAAAATAAGGCATTTTAAAAGATTTATGAGTGAGAATTTAGAATTTTTCAATGAACAAAATTATTAAATTAAAGCAGTGGCAGTTTATAAGCAAAAATTTGAATACAATCCACACTATTTTCACATTTGAAACATTAAAACTAGAAAAATGTTTATTGTAATTTAATTTCAGCTCTATTTTTTGCAAACTGAGTTTTAAGCATTTAGCAATTACTAAAGACTTATACTTACTTTTCATGAAGAAAAAAATAAGCGAATACAATCCACAACATTTTCTTTCAAAATTCTAAATGAATCTCCTTTCATGTTGAGCAAAATTCTATAATCAAAACAGACAGTCGAAACTACGCCACTGCTTCATTTTAATATATTTCCTTGTACTGTAGTCACCTACTCCCAAGGAATCCATTGTAAATGAACTTCACTTAGCTTCTACGTAAGACCTTCAGAAAATCTAAAAAAAAAACACACACACAAAGATATAAGAAGTCAAAGCCACAAAACGCGCATTCTAAAGCCGCCATGAAATTGAGTAAGAAAACCCCAGCTGTCCAGTAAGTCAAACTAACTGTCTTCAGCAGCCACATAGAGAGTTTAAAGAGAGAGAGATGATAATAATTTTACGTCAGAAGTTAACTTAAGGCTCGCAAGTTGACAGGATTCGGGCTCACGCAAGGCATTACTGTTCCCCTATAGAGGTGTCTCTTCGGTTTGTATCGGGGTTCGGTCTGGTGACTGGTCATCAGAACGACCAGTTTCGAAGAGGTGTGCGCGAATGCAAATAAGCTGCAAATTACGACTTGGAGCGCATCGAATGGACTTTAGCAAGATTCGATATGCCGTTTATGAATCTCATCTGCGCTTGATGATGTCAGCCTGATTGTATTGTGCTGCCCTTAGTAGGAGCCGCTTGTTCTGTACTTTTGAAACGAGTTCTACATAACTAAATGTTTTTTTTTTATTCTTAAGATTTCTTTGATTTTCCTTAATCACTTTTAATCAAGCTGATTGTGGGAACCAGGTGGATATAAATTTAAAAAAAATAATAACTTTATATTTCACGGTTTGATAAATGTCAAACTTTTTCAGATCTGCTAATATTTTTCGCTTGTAAATGATCACAAAAATTTCAGGTAAAGAGAGAATCATGAAAAGATAATATCATCAATGCGTTCCACAATATTTTTTTAGTCGAAATTTACAACGTAAGTGCATAAAATTACACAGATTGTAAGAGCAATATGGAAAATTCTGACATTTGTCAATTTTTCTTATTTTTTGTTGCGAAAAGTGATGTGAAAATTGAATGCGGTCCAAAATTTGTTACAAGGAATGATACGAATTTCCGAACATGTAGGGAAATGTGGAAAAGCAAACATTTTGTAAATAAATTAATTTTGTATCACGATAGAAGTTGTGGAATGTGAAAAATTCACACATGTATAATTTCATTTTCATTCAAATTCCACATACCAGGCTTAAAGATTTAAAATAAATACTAACAAAAATTTAATATTCCCGGCATCACAAATTGTCTACCGATATACCTTACATTTCCGAAAAAAAAAAGAATCAGCAACGAAAAAATAATCAATTTCATCTCTCCCTCCCTTGAAGTCGAGGACAATTAATTTTCCATTCTCACCTCGAAGAAGGAAGAAGAGAGCACCGAATGTCCTTTCAATTGGCGATTCTGTCAAGTACGAGTTAAAATGATTGTACATCGAAGGATGCTATTTTTCTATTTACTTCGGAACCACCACCGTGGCAGCGAACAAAAGATTCACAGGACCAACATTCAGTGGCGTCGGGAAACGTGTATTGTTTGTGTGTGTTTGTATAGTCAGGACCGGCCTCATGCATATATTAGCTTAAAAGTAAGATTGCATTTACATAGGTACAGCATCTGGCGTTTTATTTAATTTTTTAATATTTAAGGATCAAACAAATATTTTTGAAATTCACAAAATATTAAAACAAATCGATGTGTTTTTATGTGATTTTAAGGGCCGCATCTCGAAAATTACAAAAAATTGATGTTAGACTTCAAAAGTGTTTTACAAGAATAACTTACTGAAATTTTTCGAGAAAACAAAGTTCGTTGAGGCGCTGCTTAACCTCAGTGCGCCCCTGTATCAAGTTAGCTGTGAACACTAGATTCGTCGGCAGTAAAGTAGTGTTGCTGGATATGACATCTTCATTTAATAAATTTTGAATAAGCATTCTTTCCTTTTTTAATATTCGAGGAGAATTTTTAATTGCTTTCATCGAACCGAGATTTATAGCGTCTGGCTTGAAATTTTTTAACATGGTATGCAAGAAATACCTTTGAAATTCGACAGTTCCTAAGCACAAATGGAGTTCCCAGAGTTTTAAGAAAGCACTATAGAGAAAATCCCTTCTACCTTCCACTGTGGCTAAAAATCAGTCGCCTCAATATCACTAAGGGCCCATTCACATTAGAGCGACCAAAGAACAAAAAATTATTGAAAATTCGTCCATTTTGACATTTCCTTCACATCACATATTTTTATTCGTCGTGAATGACGTTTTATAATTGATAATCCATGATTTTGAGGTTGAAGTGTGGATGATATGTGGAACTCGACAGTTTCTAACAATTTGATTGCAATTCTAAAATGTATTTCTATCCTTTGCTTAATAAATTGTACAAAACCACATTTATCGGTTATTTATCGGTTGTTGGTCGAGAAGTAGCTGTCAGTTAGCAAAAAAGTATTTAAATTAATGAGTAAACAGCAAAAACTGACAAAATACTGAGGTGTAAACCAAGAGCAACAACTAGAGAAAAGTACCGAGCCGGCAGAAGAAAATTCTGCGTTAAACAGGGCGCACCTGGTAAAAAGCCAAGCCACAAGCTGCTTGTAACGACCACTTTTTTCGAAGTAGTACTTAATTTCTTCAAAACAGCAAACGTAACCTGCATTAAAGCCAAATAATGATATCATTCATCAGCAGTAGCTTTTTATGTCGAGATAGTTATAAAGCTGTATCAGTAATATGTAACCAGGGAATATCAATTCCGAATTATTGCAAGGTCTGCGAAGACATCCGACAATACTGGAATCAGCTGGCTGGAATTCCTTCCTTAACGGCAATTGAAGAACAGGCGAAAATTTTTGGTCACATTATTTTGCATGTTTTTCTTTTGAAAGCGGGAGAGGAATTGGATGAAAAAACACAACATTTGTAACAAGCGTCGGCAGAGATAATTCGCGCCGGTAACACAATTTTCTATGGAATATAGGTAAATCAGGAGCCAAGCTCGAAGGGAATTACTGGTTGCAGCATTTAGCATTTATATAAATTGTGTGGTCAATTGTTCTTTCGTATAATTTTCTCCGGTTTTGGAAAAAAAACTCGCCGACTATTAATAGTCACACTTTCGAAGCAGTAAAGGAGTTTCTCTAGGTAGTTAGGGGGGCCGTAGCGCGATAGTTGTGTGCTCGCCTGTCAGCTGTTTTCTATGTCTTCTTATATTCCATTAAAAACCAATTCTCAAAATTGTCATATAATCAGGTCTACTCATTACATGCTGTTCAGGCATAACACTAACAACATGTGATTGAGTAAACTAATATACTCATAAATATGACAACGAAATAAAAAAAATAATGCGAATTATAAGAGACATAAATAAATAAGACACGGTGATTTTCTCCGCATTAGTTCAGCCTCCATCCCTGTAGATAAATCTGAGACAACAACCAGCTCTAGTCTCAGAACATCGCTCCACACATCTTTCCTATCCTTCCTTCTTTTCTTACACCGGATGCCCACGCTGTGTTAAAAACGTATAAAGGTCATTCATAATCCCTTGAGCGCGTTGGCGGTCAGAGCGAACTCGCATCTTAGACGCTGGAAAGCGCCATTTAGATACCAACGAACTCGTACGGACCTGAATACAAATTTTTTTTGCGGAAAACGAGAGGGAATCATTTCGAGCCGTTGAGGAAAGAGTATAAGTTTTTAAGGTTTGTATCAGACAGTTCTTTTAGATCAGAAAGGAAAGCTTTTCCAAATGATTGTATTCTTAGCCTGCACAATGCGGAACACTTCCAGAGGAAGTGCAGTACTATTTCCCTTTTCAACTTGTTACAGCTACGGCAGTAGGTGTTATGGGAAATACCCAGCTTTGCTGCGTGCTCTCCCAAAATGCCAGTGCCCAGCGCAAGTAGGGACTACTATTGATATGTCCTGCCTTGATCTACAAATGATATCATTCTATAGATATCCAAGAGTAGGGTTGGATTCCGTGAGGAAAATTGAATAAATGGTTGTTTTTTATAGCAGCAAGTGGGATACAGATGCTCTCTGGAAGCGAGCTATGAAGGACCGATCCCTGTCGGGCCAGCTCGTCTTCCCGTTCATTATTCTCAATGCCATTGTGTCCTGGAATCAAGATTAAATAGACTCTATGGTTAATTTCCAGGTTGTCAAGCTCGTTGCGGCATTGTTGGACCAGTTTTAAAGATATTTTTGTCGAATGTGCGACTTTGATAGCCGCTTGGCTGTCTGTGATTATTGCCGAATTTAGATTTTGAATTGGATTTAATTTAAAGTATTTTCCATGATTCTAGTGTAGCTAGTACTTCAGCTTGAATCACTCTGGCAAAGTCTGGAAATCGGAACAATCTAAAGACTTTTAGCGACTCTGAAAAAATTCCTGCTCCGACACGGCACACCATTTTAGATCCGTCTGTAAAAAATTTAACGTCGAAATCTTTTCATCTTCCCAATTCTGCCTGGATGGGAAGATAACCTTAAAACTTTTGCTGAGACTCAGAGTAGGAGGGAGGGGGTCAGTGTTTGTTGACAGAACATCTGATGGCATCAATTTTGTAACCGTAATGTTTAGCAAACCAGCATTATGACTCTAACTTCTTAGCGTGCTGCAAGATACCAGTTGTTTTGTTTGGAGGTCAAAAAGTAGACGATATAAAATAACACAAAAGACATCCGTTGGGCAAGATTTTGAGGCCCTGAGGCGCCAACGGTAGCAGTTCTCTGAATTTTCCTAAGGTTTTTGATGTTGTATTGTTTGATAATGAACCATAGGACAGGATTGGTCATACTACCACTGTGTATGTCCTTAGGATTATTTGCGATTGAAGACCACATTTTTTACCGAATGTTTTACTACTAACGTAAAAGCTATGCTGGCCCTCTTAACAGGTTCTTCAATGTTGAGTTTGCAGTCAAGCTTAGGGTCAAGGATGACTCCTAAATATCTCGCACTGGAAGATAGTAATAGATTGTGTTCATCTACTTGGGAATAAACCTTAACTCCACGAATATCACCATAGTGAAGAGACAACTACGAATTATCTGGGGAAACACTTGCTACTTCCGTTCGGCGAAACAGGTGCCTTCTCAGTTTTTGATGCGAAAAAAGAAGTGGCTGGATACTCTACAAAACAATATTATAGTTGGATGATAAGTAGAAGAGCTTGAAAGCCAGGGTTCTTCCCACAGACACCTCCAAATTTTGTGAGTTGTACACTGTACGGTCAGAAAAGTCAGAAACGCCCAGTGTACATTGGAATAAGCGAAAAATTAATATTAGATTTAGCAATTCAAGCTTTTTAAAGTTTCAATTTCAATATAATGAAAAACCAAGTACATAATTTGCCACCAATATATCCAAATATTAAATCTTCAGGACTATTGCCAGAGTAAAGTCTCTGAAATGTCAAAACTAATCCACCTACAATGCTTTTCCCTCTTCATCAAAATAAAATACAATAACACATTTCAAAGGACCTACATCCACGAATTTTGTATATTAAACATCAAAAACAAAAAAGCAACAAAATAAAATATATACATATACGAGTACATACATACATACTAAGATCTGAGGCATAAATACAACAAGGACTTTCCACATCGGCACCACAAACAAATCCTTCATGAAACCTAACTGACAGCTTAATTACCTAACGCTTTGTCATTCCCCGAAAGCTGTGTCAGTTTAGGTATACTTATATATATATATAAGAAAGAAAGGGGGAAATAAATTTACCACCCACGACTTCCTGTCACTCTCATTCACTTTCGTTGACATTTTTGCATCCGACATCCTGGTGTCCCATCAACAGCAGTAGCAGCAGCAGCAAAAGCAGCCGGAGCAATAATTGGAGTGGCGCCTCACCTTTTCACTCTTGGAACTCTGAGAGACTCCGGGGGTTTGTCGTCGTTTTACTTTCAATGTCACTCGGTTCCTGATGCTATAGGGGTTCGAGGACAATTTATGTCAGGCAAGTTGCGACAGATGGCACAGCCCCCCCAAAAGCCCTAACCATGATCTAGCAGCAACCTGATTTATTTTCTCGACTATCACAACTTTCGGTCCTGCCGACGACCATATCCTGTCGCCCTGCCACCCTCTAAATCGAGTTGCGGAGAGCGAGAGTGAGAGTGGGGACCAAAAGCCCACGGAATACACTCGTGTAGTGAGAGAATAGAATAAAAGGATATTTATTGAGATTGGGATGTGCTGAAACACCACACTTGCACACCCCCTCTGTCAGAACAAATCCAAAAAAAAAAAAAATATATATAGAAATATTTAACGATGGGAAGGATGTGAAGAGTTCAAAGCTAAGCGCTCTATTCTGTTCTGTGTGTGGTAGTCACAGAGTGGTGAGTTTCTTCTTTAACTTGCTGCTAAATAAATCTTCTATTTCTTGTTGGCTCTTTGCTCGTAAAGTGCGAGGACTTCCGATAAATGTAGAAGGATGTGAAAAATAGCACTAGTGCTTGTTTGTTTGCTCTCTTCTTGTACAAGGCTTGGGGACACGATAGCAATGGGGGGATAGAGAAATTGGAATGAATGTCCTTTCATGTGATCTCGGGGAGATCTTAAATTATGTTCTCATAAATCTTCACAGAGTTGGCGGGCGAAATTAATTCTCTCTCTCACTGTTTAAGTGAAGCCATTTTTCGTAACGTCGTCGTCGTCGTCGCCTTTCGCCCCTGGATCCCTAGGTCCCATTCCCATCCCATCCTTATCCAGAAAGAGTAGAGTCCTTACACAATATACATAGACACTATATAGGTATTCTAGATACTTTTTGGTATGTCCGGTAGTTTGTGTGTCATGTCCTTTCGTCGCCTTCGAATTTCTATTTTTCTCGGCGATTGTTAGTTATTGGTCGACAACTGATAAAGTGAATTGCTTAAAGGAGATTTATCGACCAGACGATAAATTTTGGTATAAAATTAGGTAGCCGATGTTCTTTGAAGTCAGTTTCTTCCCTTTTTTTTGTTTGTTTGTTGTTGGTGGGCATCTTAAGGGTCCGATAGAAGGATGACTCTTCTTAATAAAGATTCCCTGGGAATATTTCAATTCGAGTTATCTTAAGATGAACGAATTAATGGGGAACATTTAAAAATGATGAAGGGATGTACCTAGCTTTAAGTAGGTACATTGCTCGAGGCAAAATCAAATATCAATTGGCATAAATAATAAATACGTTCCACAGCTTGTATTTTTAGGAAATATTTATTTATCGACATAAATGTTAGTAGATCCGTGTTAATGATTTATTTTGAGATTTTATGCCATTTTGCGAAGATGGAAATATGTCATTATTTAGATTGTGGGACATGAAAGATTTTTCCATCTTTTTGAATAGTTTCAATTCATTTTGAAACCAACAAAGAAGCTTAAGCAAATATATTAAGCAATAATAAATCCATTTTGCTTATGACTTGCAGACAATATAAAAATATTACTTGAAACAGATTGTGGAACTCATTACTATTTCACTTCAAATTATGATCCATGATATGATCAATATTTTTTTAAAACGAAATTAGCAGTGAATGAAACATTTCAAAACACATAACAAATTCTGTTTTTTTTTTATTTTGAAGTGGGATGCGTTCCACAATTTTTAATTTTTTACAAGTCAAATTTTCACTTTCTAAAAATGTGACAGCAGGGGAAAATGTCCATTTAAAATTTGACATTCTTCAATTTTCTCCTAATTAAATCTTTAAGATTTAATATTGAAAATTTCACGCTAACAGTTTTCTATAAGCTTGTACTTTTTAACTGAACTTATTAATTTTTGTCCACTGGCATTTTATTTTACAACAAAAAAGGAATGATGCAATATTCTTATAGAATTAAGGTTAAGTTAAGAATATGATAACGTAAAATTCACTTGACTTTCCAAGTCTAAATTTTTTGAAAGGACAAAACATTCAGTAAAATGAAAAATAAATGCGTTCCACAAAAAATGATAATCCCTACATATAGGTTATATTTTTTTTATTTAGCAGGTCAAATGTACAATGGCATGTGAATGCGTTCCACAATATTTTTATAATGAAATTTACAATATCGGAGAAAACTGATTATATGTGAAGGTGCTCGCAAACTTTCAACATTATTTATTAGTAAAATGTAAAGATCTAAATTACCCATTGAATAATTAATATAGTTAAGATTTTGTTGAAATTGTATTAAAATATACCCAAGTGGTAAGTTTTTGCTCGATATTCATTACACTGTGGCGTAAAGGTACTATTTTTTTGTTTTTTTTTTTTTGGTAACTTAAAAAATATGACATTTTCCATACAATTTAAATTTGTTTAAGTTACATAATAAGTATATTTACACACATTATTATTTTCAACAGTATAACCATGTAAAGTAAAATTATTCATGCTTAAAATTGATTCATCAATCAATATGTTTTTTGCTTGGTCAAACATCGTTTATTAACTCTTCAATCAAAAACCTCCGAACTATCAATTTCAACACAATATAATTTTCGTGTCCATTTGCGAATATCAACAACAATCGCCCGCAACGACCGATATTTTGAAATTAATTTGTCATCGTTCGTAAGCCTCATCGCTGACAGATATATGCCCATTCGACGACGACGACAACAACGACGACGATAGTATCACAATTCGAACCGAAACCCTAACCAAATTGGTTTAACTCTAGCTGTACATACACGTTCATAAGTCAAGGGCGCAGTTGGCATGGGCGGCAAAAGTGTGGTTTATATGGGCGCAAGGTTTTGAGGGGCGATGGGAAAAAATCGATTTAGTAAAGAAAATTTCAATACATTAATCTTTAAAAGACAGCTAGTTTTTTTTTTAATTGAAAATTTAAATATCACTTGAGCATGAAGTTTTAAAACAGATTAAGTGACATATTTGTGAAAATTAGTTTCTGTGTTATTTTGATGGAGCTGACTTCATCCAGCTTTAGCATGTGTTGGTTCAGCATCTTTCAGCCATTTTAGCAGTATGAATTTTCGCCATTTCTTATTTCACGAGTAATAATTCATCATAACTTCTGCTATAAAATTGACCAAACTATTGGGGGTAAAACCAATGCCTCTTTGACAAGCATTTCCACATATCTACTCAAATAATGTCAATCGGCTAAAATGACAAACTTTATGACAATTTGTCTAATGGAAGAAAATCAAACAATGGCAATAAGCAAAATTATAAAATATTTAAAAAAACATTGCCATTTTGTGAGTGAATAAAATACGGCGTACAATTTCATCGACCTTTAACTGGAGCCGCCTCTGCCCTCCCTAAATAATAGCTTTTCCATCTCAATGCTTCGGGCGCTCCGATCTACGCCTTATTTCAATGTAAGTCAAGTTGCCAAGTTGATGTCTACCATAAAATTAGCTAATCCTCTCCGCTTTATGTGACCGCCCTTACCTTATGTACCCAGGCCCTATTAACTGTAGTTACGACTCTGGTATGCATAAAAAATATCCTTGGAAAACCCCCCAAAGACACAGGAGCAACAACAATATAATCATTGACATGAAAAATTACTTCGAAGCTGAAAGCTGGAATAAAATAATCGATTTCACATCACCAGTCATCAATTCGGGTAACTGATAGGAGGTCGGTCTTTGACAAACAGAAATAGCAAAACAGAATAACACAAGCCCACCAAGGGGACGTGCATATGATATCAGTGGGATTTTTGCCTTCAATCAATTTCATATAACCGAGAATTGATCATAAATCGTAATTATTATTGATATATGAATTATACACAAACAACAAAAAAAAACAAACAACAGTTCTTCGGTATCGCTATGCTGCTTCCAGCTTAATAAAATATCATCGTAGCTATTAATCAAATAAGCGAATTTGTGTTCGTGTGGTTCAGGACCATTGAACAGAAGGCTAAAGTAAAATATAGGTTTGTCGCCTCAAGCTATAGATACTTTGAAGACATATAGTTGGGGACTTATCAAACAAAACAGGAGGTAGGGAAGCAGGAAATCATATTTCAGCTTTTGACGATTTAGTATTTCCGTTAGATTTATGGAACTGTAAGAAGGTATTATATAAATGTTCTATGTTCAGTTCAGTTCATTTCGTTTAAGTATCTACTTAACAAATCGTTTATGAATTTTCTTAAATGACTCCCAATGACTTGAGCTAACGACACATCGATTTTCCAACTATCAGAAGGAAAACTAATTAGAATATACGGTAGACAATATTTTAAGAATTATTTTTGGGAGAAAATTTGAAACTAAAAATAAAGGCTAGAATTTTGGGTTAGATTCAAGAGTTGCTAGGCCTCAAACCTAGATCTGAAAAATAGGGAAAGAATCTAAAACTATAATCGAAGGCGAAATTTTGGATTAAAATTTTCGGCTAAAATTTTAAAGCCCGATTTTAAGTGCAATATGGGTCTAAAATTCTTGGATTAAAATTTGGCTTAGATCAGGGCCGCAAGAATTTTGTTCTATATTTTAAGCTACAGAATATACTAGGGTAAGACCTCAAAGCTTGAAAAAATGTGATAATGGGTCAAAGTTCTGGTGAAAAAGCACCGTTATTCCTTGCAGGATTTGTATATTGTGTGACTTCGAAAAATCATTCGATGGACAACCACGAGATCTGATATGGGTGGCCCTCATAGAACGAGTAGTGCCGCGCCGGAACCCTACTTGCGGATGAATATTGATATGTACAAAGAAGCAGTTACGAGGGTTAGGTGTCCAGCTGGAGTCACCGAAGAATTCTAAGTCGCAGTAGGTGTACACCAAGAAAGCGTATTGATTCCTCTACTTTTTATTACACCTGCTCGACGGTAAAGTACCAAACACTATACATCAATTATTCTTTGCTGACGATGGAGCCATCATAAGCGAGGATCCTATATCCCTGCAACGAGCACTTGGGTAGACGTTTTAGAAGAAAGTGGGTACCGCATCAGACCGAACATGATTGAATACTTGTGCTTCCAAATTTCTGTGGGGGCAATCCTGTTCCAGACATTTATTTGAACCGAAATGTGCTTCCCAATTGAGGAAAGTTTAAATATCTGGGATCTATGATCAATAGAAAAGCAAATTGTGATGACGACATCAATCATCGAATAAGCGTAGGGTGGATGATGAGGCGTGAAAAATCCGCTATCTTCTGAGATAGAAAAATGCCCCCCTGAGCTAAAAGGAAGGATTTACACTGCGGTTGTGCGTCCAGCACTCAGATACGGTTCACACTGTTGGACAAAGTGCAAAAAGAATGAGAGAAATTTGACGACATCTGAAATGAAGATGCTTCGTATGGCAGCAGGAGTAACAAAGCATGATCGAATTAGAAGTACCATGATCCTTGGAAGCTTTCACGTCAAAAATCCCATCTTGCAATAAATAGCACGACCGGATCGGTTGGTTTGTCGTGTTCAAAGAGAAATCCAGAGAACCACGCCTAAAAGGCAATATCTTACAAAGTTCCAACGCGACCTCGAAGAAGGAAAAAGGAAATTCATACCAAAAGACTCATGATAAAAGCAAATGCAACGACATCAGCATTTGGTTGGCCTCAGAAATGGAACAATTCAAAACCAGTACTTTTCCCGACACTTTCTGAGGTCAATGGGACGTACCTCACGGGCGGATGATCACTGAATTAGGGTTAGAAATTTCTGTTAATCAAGGGTAATAGTTGGTCTAAAAATCTTTCTCATTTAACTTGCTGTATAAGGTGTATTGACGACCTACAAATTTTGCGGGTTTGCCTTTGCTTTTTGTGTGGAATGACCATGAGGAAATGTTTTTTCTTCGTCTGCCCGGAACCCCTTTGGAAAATTGCAGACTTCTTTGAACTTTTTACTTGAATCCATTTGATTGAGATGGCTTTTTTTCTTAAGTGAATAGAAGATATTACGATTTACGGTCGGTGCCCGTTTAAAATCTGACAACTTTCGGTGTCCCACAGGGTTGTCACTTAGGGTATATATTATATTTTTGTTATTGTTAACGGCATAAAAATGATAGTTTTTAGGGACTGGTCACTAGTCATTAATTACTACGTCACTAGTTACTAGTCACTAGTCACTACTCAATAGTTACTTTTGTACAATTGCCTATAAATTTTTCAATAGTTTAAGGTGGTAATTGAGCGGGCCAAGTACCGAGATCAATGCTATGCTCTTCCAGCCATCTTTTGACTTTTCGTGAAGTATGCTTTGGGCCGCTATCGTTCAGGAATTGCCACTTAAAATGCATTTTCCACTTTGGCATACAAATGCTGGTCCATATTTTCCTTAATCCAAAAAATATATTGGAATTGAATCCGATTTTCCGGGGTCTTTTGGTAAAAAGTTTTCCTTGGACTTCTTCCGAATAGATTTTGTTATTTGAATCGTCTTCGGACTGTTTTAGCACAGGCGGTCAATATCCAGTTTGATGTCTGCAGCCGACTTAAAAAGAGTCTTTCTTGGAGAGGGAATTAATTTGGATGTCATTTCTCGGTGATATTTTTCGTGGTTCGACCTGTTTTTGTGGGCTTTTATGGGTTGTAAGGCATTAAACAATTTTATTTTACCTTCTAATAATTCTGGAAACTTTTCGCTTTCATGTGTAAGATTAAGGATCAATTTCCTCATGTTTACTGAACAATGCACTGCACCACCCATGTTGAGCGTTTTTAACATTGCCAAACATCAAGAATAGAGAGTAAGCTATTGTTAAAGTAATAAACAGATAAACATCCATTGATGGGTAAATAAATAAATTACAGAGATATTTTCTTCAGCCGAACTACACGAATGTGAAATTTCTTAACCAGCTCAATTAACAAAACAAATGTGCATCATAACCGCTTTGGCAATTCTCGGTCCCACTGTGTTTTGAAATATATCACTTAAATGGTAGCCATAACCCCTAGAGAAGAAGAAGAAAATATTGCGAAGCTGAAAAATACTAAAAGTGCGACTTGAGTGTTTATTTTGTGTGGAGACATCTTTAAGAAGAAAATATATCTACACCAATTTGGATTCATTATGAACACATAAAATCATGTATCTTCATGCGTGCAACTCATTCACAACATAACTCAACAATACTTTAGCTGTGGTAAACTATTGTAATTTAAGATGGTTTGCGAACAACAAAAAAAAAACAACAACAAAGTAGCAAGAAAAGGCTTCTCCGAATTGCCATTGTGAATAATGGATCATAATTTCATTGTAATCAGCACCCAACATCAAGAAACGCGTAACACTGGAAGGCATTTGCAGCAACCACAACATAAACTGACAGCTTGAAGCAACACTAACCAGCCAACCAGTCAACCAGCCCCACCAACCAACAAAACATGCAGGTCCAATATTTCGCAGAAGAGAAAAAAAACCCGGGTGGTTATGGTGAAAAGAAAAAAGCGAAAAAAACCTACCTTGTTGCATCACAAAGAACGCAAAATGTTGCAGCCTCCTGCTGTGGTGTCGATATTCAATTCGAGTCTCTAGTTCCCGGTTCCATATTCCGGATACCATAACATGTCAATCAAAACTAATAGCACACATCGCATGAGTCTGTTTATTGGGTGTTCTTTGTGCTCCAGAGCATTGTTTCATCTCACCACCAACAACGGCTTTGGCATCATCATCGGTGGTATCGGCATCGACATGGGCAAGAGCAACGGGCAAGGGAAGGTTGTGTTCGTCTGACGCAACGGTCGAATACCTTCATGGAAAAACATGGACTTCTATTGGCATAGCATGACTCTGACATCGCACATCATTATCAGAGATCAGACTTCGGCTTTGTGGCTCCCAGCTCTAGTTCCAGTTCAAGCTCTAGCTACTGTATGGCTGTGCCTGCTCTACCCCTCAATGGAACCATACGCATGTACTGTAATTAGAAGTCATCACTCCATCAGTCTACGCCACATGACTGATAGATGGATTGATGGATGAATGGTTGGTTGGAGGCATCAGACTACCAGTGTGTGCTACTACTACTACAACTCGTACTGCCAATTCCAGGTAACCAATATCAATCAACGCTTCTTTGTTTTTTTTTTTTTTTTTTGTTTCTTTTACAGAAAATAGAGTTTGCGTGGTCTGGTGGTATTGCTTGCTTTGCCGCAAAGGCGATGGTGTGCCACCTTTAATCGAGTCGAGTGCGCGAAACATGCAACTTCGGAGCAGCACATATCACAACGCACATATACCTAGTTGATTGTGTATCGAGTCTACAAAACCATTTACCGCCATCGCAATCGTTGCCTGAGCCGCCGCGCCGATTGGACATTTACTTGGAAATTGTTAAATAGGAGTCCATTAATCTTGTTCCATTTGACAGGCAACCATCAGTTTTAGATACCAAGTCAAGTTAGTGTGAGTATACAATTTCTTTTAATTCATCTTTTCCATATTCGAAGCATTATCACAATTCAAATTAAGACTTTTAACTTATTTGCGATAGTATGAAGTTCGAAATTGAAAACAAGACGTTGAAAAATTTTGCGAAATTCTGTCTGTCAGAAATCCGAAGCAGCTGGAAAAAATTCTTACGCTCATAAAGGTTGCAAACATGCGAGTTGCCATTGGCAACTTTACGGCACGTGGCCGCTTGCATAATGTTTTTTTTTATTTTGTTTTGCTTTTGAAAATAGAAAATGGCGGTGTTTCTGGTTACATGCTCCTCAGAAATTGGGAATTTTGTGTAAGACTTCTCTTTTTAGGTTTCAGTTTAGCCTTTTTGAATATAACGATTGAATATGACAGGTGGCGCAAACGATTCCATTATTTTTGCAAATGGCTGCAAATGTCACTTCAACTTTGACATTTGTGAAATAAACAGATACAAACACACGTCTGCATGACTTGAATGGCTATACTCATTTGGACTGCGGAGTAATTGTTTCGATTGACATTTGGCGCCATTTGCAAAAATTATTGCATACGTATTCCAATATTGTGACTCTTGCGTCACCTATTATTTACAATAGATACACATTGTAGGTACATCTATAGTATATATGGAAAATATCCATATTTCTAGGAAAAATTCACTAATAGACAAAAATTTAGGTTTCTCACTTTTAAATATTGAATGAAAAATGTCTGCGTTCCACAATATCTTTTCACGTGATTTTTACTTCCGATATAGTTACTACAGGGCAAGTTATGTATTTGAAAAAAAAAATGTAATCAACATTACGATAATAGAGAACACAAAAAAAGTTGGTCCCGCAAATTCCTTCTGTAGGTTGGCCTACAGCCTAAACCGCTTAAGCGATTTTCTTCAAACTTGGTTGTTAAGCGCTTTAAGTGATTGATTTGATGCTTTTTGAAATCTTTGTTTTAGCTCAAAAAATATAGGTACTGCCATACAAATTTGTGGGTGAAAAATGTTCAAACATGTGCGCCATTATAGGTAATGTCTACAATTTGGTCAATAAACATTTTTAATTGAAAAAAATTATTATAATTTAAAAAATTACTAACGGTACCTGCCATATAGCCATCTTTATTGATTTTCTGATTATTTTGATCAACATTTTTATACAAGGGGTCATTCAAATTCTAACATTTTCGGAAAATATTTGTTGTGGGCTAAAAAAAAAAAACATTTTTTTTTTTGGAAATTCAATACATATTTCGAAAACAAATAGAAGATTTGTTTTTTCGAAAGAATGTTTTTAATTTTTTATTATTAAACACTTAAAACTGCCATAAGTATCTACCAAAATTTTTGTAGGAATAAAAATTACCGAAGTAAACAACGACTTTAAAAATAAATATATTAATCTTTTTCTACTAAGATTCCTGTGCACAGGATATGATCGAACATAAGAGAAGGTGGCACATACGTGCGTTTTTTTACTCGCGATTATAGGTACTATAAGGCAAGTTATGGATTCGTCAAAAAAAAAAGTTTTGAGATAACAATCAAACATGACATTACGATGATAGCGAAGACGAAAAAAGATGGTCTAAAAATTCTGTCCGTCTGTCTGTCTGTCTGTCTGTCAGTCTGTGAGTCTGTCAGTCGTCAGTCTGTCAGTCTGTCAGTCTGTCAGTCTGTCAGTCTGTCAGTCTGTCAGTCTGTCAGTCTGTCTGTATGTATGTATAGACACCTACAACCCAAACGGGTGGGCCGAATTGCTTCAAACTTGGTATATAGAGTTTTTTAGGTATTGTACAGAGGGGAAATTGAATTTTTTTTTTAGCTTAAAAAATAACGGTACCTGCCATATAACCGTTACGTTCAAACCCATTTTTCTCGGAAACGCCTCTAACGATTTTGATTTGAAAAAAATCAGTGGAGCTTTTTAGCTACGACCGATCATATGGTTGTAAAATAAATTTAGAAAAATGTCTAAAAATGGTACTTTCGATAGGACCGTTTTTTTTTTCTTTCGACTATATCATAAATGGCTTAACCGATTCTTTCGAAATTTCACACATATATAGGTTTAGATTGCCCAAATTATAATGCGTACCAATATTTTTAATTAATTTTTTTTTTGGTATTTTTAAAAGCATTTTTAAGAAAAAAATTTTAAATTTATATTTTGAAAACTGCACATTAATTTTTTTTGAAAAATTAGTTATATGTTTTTTTTAAATACCAATGAATTGGCGTTTTTGATTTTTTTTAAAAATGTTTTCAAAAAGTTAAAAAAACCGCTCCAGATTTTTAAAATTTTGTTCTCATAAATTCAAATTTATCCAAGAAATAAAATGGCGTACTTTTTTTTAGCTCAAATTAGTTTAAGTATTTATTTCAGAATTTTGAATTATTTTTTCTTTGATTAAAAAGATTTAATCTTTTGTTTTTTAGTTTATATTATTAAAAATTTAATATTGTCATACCAATTTATTTTAGAACAAAATTAAAGAAATTTTGTATACATATGACTTTAAAAATATTTTTAGATTTTTAATAGAAATCTTTGCATACGATGTGATCGAACATAAGAACAAGTTCGTGCGATCCAGTCGTGCATTTTATTTTATTTAACAACAAGCAAAAAAGATAATAAATGTTAGTTACATTATGTAGTCTTACAAATATAACTTACGCAAATTGTGGATCGTATCTATCTTATTATTTTCTTTTTCTGTGAGAAAACAACCAACATCTGTTTTTACCTTTTCATGAAATTTCCTTCTCTTCCCATGTTTTTTTTTTTCAGAACATATAAGCAAAATAAAAAAATAGCTAAGTAAATAGACAAAGATCCCCTTATTTGATTTGCTTTTTCACAGACTTTGATTGAAAATACAAGCAGTTCAATTTAGTATTGTCAATTTCACACATTTTTTTCACAAATAATTTTTTTCTTTTTTTGATTTCACAGTAGGCAGTGAACAAATAATACAGTGAAAACTACGTTCCACATGTTTTCTTGATGCCGACGCCTAAAAAATTAATTTTGCGTGAAATACGTCTTTTTAAGATGTGAAATTTATTTGGTTTCCATTTGAGCATACAACATTTAGAGTTGGAAAGTTTCAAACAAAAAATACTACGTTCAACAATATATTTTTTTTTTGAAAAACACATAGATTTCTCAGCATGAAAAATAATACACAAATACAGAGTGTGAAAGGAATTCATTTCATTTTTGCATTTTAAGGCAAAGATAGTGAAAATGTTTAAAATAGAAAAAAAAAATACAATACTACAATACTTTTCGGTCAAGTTTGAAAACGTTTGAAAAAGAAAAAAATAAATAATGCCTGGCTTATACATACATAATTGTGATGTGAAATTTAGGGGAAACATCAAGTTAAAGGTTTATAAAGGTCTATAAACAAATAATTTCACGGTGTGATTGGTTTAGATTTGTTGTTCGGCATCGCTTGTCATCGACATAATTGCATTTAATTTTATTTTTCACGCAAAAGGGATTTTTGGTATGAAAATTTCAGTTTGCTTGGTTATGTAAACCAGGCTTAAATTATGAAAAAAACATTTTTTTTAAATTCCATAAAATTTTAAAATCAAAAACGTCAATTTCACAATATTTTTTCACAACACACTTTAATTTCACAGTGAACAAAAAAAAAAAAAACACAGAAAACCTAGTAGGTACTCAGTTTGAGTGAAAATGAAATAAATCCATACATACCTAATTCGGGAAATTTGGTTGCTGGTGTTGCATTAGCTTATAATGAATTTTTTGGATGGATATTATATTTATTAATTGACAGATCGGTATTCAATTAATCGCATCATTTAATTGCAATTGATCACGCATAAAATTGGTCGAAAAAATTGGAAGTAGTTAAGCGAGGAATACTTTATACAAACTGGATAATTTAACTCCTAAACTATTAAATATTTCTACATGAGAAACCAATCTACCTATTTATTTCAGCTCAATGTTAGTTAAGCCATAAATCGATTCGGATTCGACGAAACTTTATTCCTTTTACCAGCAAAACCTTCAAACATATAAAAGAACCGCCATCATTAATTTCAACCGCTGATTATCCATCCATCTATTTTGGTGTCAAAGATGTTTCCTATAATTAACGGTCGTCCATAAAATTGCTAGTCTCAAGAATATCCTTATCCTTATCAGGATACACACAGAACATGGAAACTTTTTCATCGCGTTTGATATGTACGTATGGTTGGTTGGTTTTACTACTTGTGGTTAAGTCCTTCGTCTTAAATGAACTTATCCCAAAGTCATTTGGGTCATTAATTTTCCAGGACCTCACACCCACAAAAAGTCGAATCATAAGGAACAAACAAACAAAAAAAATCACACACACAAACACACTCCGAGAAGCTGTAGCCCAGAACATGCAAGTCACTTCAAAATTCATTAATCATTTCGGTTTGCTTGTCGTTCACCCTTAAATGGATTCCACTCGCTTCTCTAACTATATGGAATCATAAAACTCAAATAACGTCCGTAAATGACGGGCCATCAATAACCTTGTTTCCCCGGTACGGTTGATTTCCTTACATTTTGCCCAGTTTCTTTCTTTTACTTACGGGTTATTGTTGGAGTGGGGTTTGGATTTTGGAATGTAGATGAATGAAAGGAAGTTAAACTATCAACACATCGATCAAAGCAAAAGTCAAACAGAAACCAACACTACCACGACCATCGCATCGGTGGCGGCGGCGTTTTCATTCTTCAACCATCAGGGACAGAGTGACAGTGGGGAGGGCAACTAAGCCAACAAGTGAACAAATGTTACCATCCGCACTTTTAGAGTTGGCGGTGTCACACAGTGGATTGTTTTACTAAATTTATTTGGAAACATTCGGTAGAAAACTCATGTCACAAATGCGTTCCACAATTCGTTCACGCATTTATCTGAACTCCGTATCTTGTAAAATTTAAGGAAAAGTTTAAAAAAAATCTGTCAATTTCACCCTAACGTTTTATGTTCTGTTGAACAAGAATTAGAGAAAAAAAAATTCCACAAAAATTGTATCTGAATATTTTCATTCATTTAAAAATTATTTTTTTTTAAATAAATCAAATCAAAAGAATCCACTGTCTTTTCGGTGGCCGGCGGCCAAGAGCAGCGTAGTTATAGCACAGAAGAAGGTGACGTGAAGATGATGACGTGACGTCCGATTGGAATTGGCTGTTGCTTATATTGGTGCTGTGTACGTGTATAAATAGGACATAACTTTCCCTTCTGGTGCCACGACCCACGACCTTTCATGGCCTCATATTGTATAGTTGAAAAGTTGTTGACGAAGATATAGAGCCAGGGGCTATATTCTGATAGTAGAACTTGTAACAACTTGTCATCTGCTGAGTGGTGTTTTGCAGACATATTGAGTAAGTTAAGGGTGAGAAAGAATATATGCGATATTGTAAGGATCGATAGCTTCCACAAGATTGTGTTGTGGTTCTTTAAGAGTTTGACTTTAAAGTTGTTCACATAAGAAGTGTAGGTATATAAATTAATCAATGATTTATTGAAATAGAATTTTTTGATAGAGACTATCGTAGGTTATTAGGAATCATGAAAGATTGAAAATTGATATAATTAGTAGTTATTGAGTTATGCCTTCTTCGAAACTATGGACCGAAGAAATAGATGGCAAATCAACGAAGCGAGCAAGTTGCACTCAAAAAATCAGCATAAAATTTGTGGAAAGCATGTGCACAATTACCAATAAAACATCAATACGTAGAGCTCAAGAAGAAAAGATCCCCACCAAGTTAGCGGTCAAAACTGGAGGGCCTAGCTGAATTGGATGAAGAAGACTTGTTGTTTAAAAACCTGGTTCAGATAGTGCCACCTTAGATTAGGTTCGTAACAATTACCCGGAACTTAGTTTATCCCCCATAAATATTTTTAACAAGGCGTGGATCCTGAGTTTTATGAATTTTATGAGCCTGTAAGGCGCTGGAACTTGGTGCGTGTAAATATGGTTGGCGCAAAATGTGTGAGTTAATTTTTACACGTTCGAATACCAAACGTTAGGTTCGACTAAAATAAATTTGATGTCGCTAAAAATCTAAATATTCGTTTCCTATCAACTATTTTACTGCCAGTCGCCCATCAAAATGGACGAAAACCACCTTTTGCTTGACAGACATTTTTCTCTTCACCTAATTTGTGTCCCGGGACATAGAGCTATCTTGGAAAACTGCAAAGCCGATAAACTTGCCAGAAATTGAACCTTAATACCAACATAAAGGACTTTGGTATACATATCGCTACATGTAAACTTATTCTTAAACAAGACGCCATAAAATAAGCAAACATTAGATAGTCAAACACCAACAACTGCGGTCTACAAGGACTTTTGCAGAAGCTGTGCGGGTGAGGAATAGGAGAAATTGGTCGAAAATCCTCTAATGAAATTAAACAAAAGTAAAATAAATAAAATATACGACTAGATCGCACGTACTTGCACTTGTAGTTAACAACTTTAGTGTACCTAACCATTGACGCTGTTTATTAGTTAGGTAGGGGAGACCGGGGCTAAAAGTAACACTTTTTAATACAATTGATGCTGTTCCTAAAGTTTTGAAAATGAGTTGGCCAAACATTTTTCTGTTTAAAGATCAATATTTTAGCCACGAAATCCAATAAAAAAGCTGATCAGAATTTGTAAAAATATAACGTTTAGACAAAAAAACGTGTTGCTACGACTTACTCCGTATGCGGGTAAAGTTGTAACATATACCTAGAATTGTAACAAAACCTGTCATCTTCTTTTTAAAATAATATGAATTTTTAAACAAGATTAACAACAAAAAATATAGCACATACACCAGCAAAACTTATGAAATTAATATAAAAAATTTAAAAGTTATTATATTAATTCACACATTTAAGTAATTTATTAATTTTTAAAGTTCCTAGAAAAAACACACAATCAATATTAATTTTTGGAAAAAAAAACTGAATTTGGTCGCATAAAAATTAGGAATGTAATTAAATATTCCAAAGCCAGTATTAGATATACATATAAATAAATAAATAAATACGTCAAATCGACTTTTTCCTTTTTATAAAAAAATAAAGAAAAATATTAAGCAAAACGAAATATAAACAAAGAACACCATTTCCATCGTCTTGAATCCCAAAAATGTGTTATTTTAGGAATATCGTTTTTTTAACTATTCAAAAAATCTTTAATTTATTCGAGGTAATGTCTAAAAACTATTGAATACGAAGTTTCGAAAAAAATCGATTGAGTCGTTTTCGAAATTCTGAGTTATCAAAAATAATTTT
Source organism: Philhelius pedissequus (assembly GCA_910595825.1). Classification (NCBI taxonomy): domain Eukaryota; kingdom Metazoa; phylum Arthropoda; class Insecta; order Diptera; family Syrphidae; genus Philhelius; species Philhelius pedissequus. Next base: position 240,473,907 of record OU343161.1, on the reverse strand, counting down.
TTTTTTAATTTCAAGACAAACAAATTTTGAAAAGTTTTGGTTAACATTAGTGTAAAAATTTTCTAGGAGCTTTCATTTTTGGGGTTGTCTTCATTTAGTGAGCGTTGAATATGTTAAAATAAAATAAAGTAAAAATAAAAAAAATTAAATAGCGGTTTATATTATTCGTAGACGCGTTTCGGGTAGTTCTCCTACTCAGTACGTGTACCGATGATGGAGGAACTACCCGAAACGCGTTTACGAATAATAATATACAAAAAAAGTTGTGACAATTATTATTTATTAAATGTTTTATAAATAAATTTAAATTATTAAAAATATTAAATTACAAATCGCTATTTACAAAAATTTCTTTTAATTTTTACTTTATTTTATTTTAACATATTTCTAGGAGCGTCTGCATAAAAAACTGAAAAAAACTGAAACTGTCCAGAAAATCGAAAACCAAAAAAATGGCTCTACTACCAAAAATAACCATTTTGTCAAAAAAAAAAAAAAAAAAAAAGTAGCTTTATATGTACCAAGATTGAAGCAAATCCATCCAACCGTTTAGGCTATGGACTCGAGGGCAGGCAGAAAGAGAGACAGACGGAATTGCGGGACCCACTTTTTTCGTCTTCGCTATAATCACAATGTCAACTTGATCAAAATGTCCAGTTCTATTTTTTAACGAATCCATAACTTGCTACATACATATATTCATAGTACCTATATATCGCAAGTAAAAATGTAAATTAGAAAACAAAATTTCAAAAAAAAAAAATCTTAAATCTATCTTTCGATATATTGAAATTTCTAAAAAAAATTTAATAAAATATTTTTTTTCGAAAATTTTAGTACTCAGTATTATTTTAAATTCGAAGTACCTTCCGCCTGTAGATTTTTTTTTATCGAAATCCGTTGATACGTTAATGATAAACCATTAATATCAAAATACGTAAAAAAAAAAATTTTTGGACCAAAATGTCTCAGATATTTTATTATACAAAAACCGTTAGAGCCGTTTTTGAGATAATTAAGATGGTAGAAAAATTTGTAAGGCAGGAACCGTTGTTTTTGGGGCTAAAAACAAAGGTTTAAAAATCGATTTGAGCCAATCACTTAAAACGATTAAGTACAAAGTTATCGTAATATCAAGCTTGATCGAAATCTCGAGTTCGATTTTTTTCTAAATGTAAAACTTGCCTAATACAGCTAAAGCTCGGAAATTAGAACTCGCAGAAATTAAAATCGCTTGGAAATTAGAACAACATTTTTTATAACTTTAACAGCTTGGAAATTAGAATATAATATTTTAATTTTCAAACTTTCCAATAGTAGCTCAAATTCAATTTTTTTTTCGAAAACATTATGTAGACATGTACAAAATAAAAAGGGCCTTTCCCTTTACAACTATCGCCTACTATGTTGTGATTATGCAGTAATGCAAAAAAGAAGCTCAATTTCATTACCTCTAATAGTGGCTATCTTACTAGGTACAAGATCTGTGAAGTGAGTGTTGATTTTTATAAATTATATATTGTGCTCATAAATAAAAAAAATGCCACCAATGAAAAGAAAAAAAACACCTTGTCGTTAGAGATTAAATCGCAAATCATAGAACAAATTAAAGAAGGTGCCTCCAACAAAGCATAGGCTCTTAAATATAATGTTTTGGATTAAGTCATCTTGTGTGAATGTGTGACGAAAAGTTATCTTGCGATGTGAGTGCTGTTGTGCCATTTCAACATAAGTTTGACAAAGCGGTCAGAGAAATGTGTCAGACGCGTGATTAAATCTACAACGCAGATAGGTCTGATTTATTTTATATATTACTGCCGGAAAAAAAATATTGTGTCTAGCCAGGAAAAAAATGCTCCTGGTCTAAAAACTACAAAATAGGGAATAACTTTAATGATGTGCTCCAATGCTACTGGGACACACATAATTAGGCCTCTTGTTATTGGCAAGTCTAAGAACCTGAGATGTTTTGTTCATTTTGAAAACCCACTAGAGTACGACTCATCAGAATCCGCTTGGATGACAACATTTATTTTTCGCAAGTGGTTTAATTTATTCGTGCGACAGGTTTGTTAAACATGAAGGGATTTGGTACACAGACTTCCTCCTAATTTGATTAAATTTTTTCGGCACAGGTTCGGTAATTTTTGGCTGAACAATCTTCCGATAAAAGGATTACTCCTTCTTAACAATGCAACAAGCCATGCAGATATGTAATCGTTATGTTCCTTCCACCAAACGCGACACCAATTTTACAACCCATGGACCAAAATGCCATATGAATGACTAAACTGTAGGTACTATGGACAAAGCTTACTATCGATGGTAATCGCTACGGAGAATGAATCATTTGAAGAAAATTTCAATAAAAGATGCAATCCTCTTTCTGTAATCAGCATGGGATAAGGTAACAGCAGGGCGGTTAAAGAAGTGCTGGCAGAAGATATTTGATCGATCGAAAACCTGCACCTCCGAATTGGCTGAGCCGTTCATAAATATGGATTTCGATGAAGAGGACAATGTACCCTTGATATGTTGATTCCAAACACTCACATTCAAGAAACAATTGAATTGTTTAACCTTCTTGGACAACCAATAACAGATCGTGAAGTTGAAATTGGGATTTCTGACAACGTTTCCGTCTATTCAAATGAAGGTGATTCCAGTAGCATTGCATCTGATTTAGAAGAAGAAGAAGGACGAATTGAACAAGATATTACCTACAAATGCGCAGTAATATTTTGCAGTAGTTTTCTGAATTGGGCTAACGGCAACAACGTTTTAACTACAGAAATCTTTTCTATTCAAAACCTGCGGGATAAAGCAGTAAAGCTTTTTTTAACAAAGAAACGGCAAACACAATCCACTATTTCCGATGTCTTCAAACCGATATAAAAAGCAGTTGTTTTCTTACTCATTATGTACCTATTACACAATATATAAAATTACGAAGTCTTGAACCTACTATTTTTAATTTTAACGTTATATATAGCTTTTAGACTAATGTAACAGTTTAATATTGTGATCTCTTCTGCTAATAAAAATACGCTTGGAAATTAGAAACATTTGAAAATTAGAATTTGCCAAAACTATAATTATTCTAATTTTCGGGCTTTGCCTGTAGTTCATAAGCTACAAACTTGTAGAATAAGACCCCCGTAACTGAAGTATAGGTTACCGAATGATAATGATCTCATCCACTTGTCAGTCTATCTAATTTGTTTTCTGAATTATTACAATACTTTCAAATTAAGATTTAGATCTTTTCTGTCATGTGTACTCAGTTGCACGTGCTATTCTTTATTATTTTTCATAGGATAATTTGAGAAATAAACTGATGCAATAGCGATAGAAATAGATATCCTTTCATCTTTTTATTGACAATTTTGATTCGAAAAACAACTATTTGTTCTTTAAAAGTACCATTTCGTATTTAGACCGGTTTATTTGCGAACAAGTTTCCCATTTTTCTTATTACTTTAGATAGGAATCATCATACTTAATCTGTCTGGTCTATTTTCCTTCTTCCTTATTGCAAGATATACAACATTCACAGTTACACCATTAAAATTTAATTTTCTAAATTTTCTAAGAATACCCTCTTTTCCGTGAATTTTCTCCAAATATAGCACAATGCAATTCTCGACCACCGACACCCACATAATTGTGATAAACATTTTATATGTACATACATATGTATGCAACGCCCATAAATCAACAATAATAATGTTAGTTATGGTTAAAGAAAAAAGGAAAACAAAAAAGCAGAACAAAATAATTTATTGTAAGTTTGTGCAAATGGCCATAAACATTATTTCGCTGGAATTTAATTTTCAAGGAACGCGCTTACCAGACAAACTACAATGCAATGTCTGCCTATTTAATAACTATTATATCGCATGCAGATGTTGTGTTTGTATCTGTGTACACTACACATCCCTACATATACATATATTTGTTGGAAATTATTTAAGCAGTATTCTGGTACACCGCATCGGGCAAACAATGCACTGTAGCAGTCTTCTTTCGAGCAGAAGGTAACACCACCACTAACACCACACTGATGTTCGGCATTGTAATGAAAATAAGCCATTAGTTAAACAATTTAATTTCCAAGAAAACTAATTAAAAAAATTGCGCGTACATGAATATTACACCTCGTTATACAGGGACGAATTTGGTAAATTATTGGAAGATAGGGGGCGATTCATGGGAGGCTCTATTTCAATAACCGAATTTTGTTATTTGAATTTTAGTAATGGCACGGAATTTGAGAACTACTCAGTTTTTGCTTTTTAACATTGAATCCCACTAAAATGCACAAGACTTTCTGAATGCAAATAATATATTTTTTTTTATTTTGAAAAAAGCTGTTAATTTCAAATCTTGTACCATAGAATTCTTATGGAAAAGACACTCCCATTTTGGAAATTTTCAATTATTATTGTCGAATCGCGAAAAGCGCATAACAATTTTTCTGTTAATTTGAAACATTGTAATTGAAACGCCGACGACAAAATTTATCCAATTTTTATATTTCTAAACAGTCATTATTTTGAATCGCACGAATCGCTTATTGGCATTCTGTCTTTGAATGGTTGATTTCAAAAATTTGTTAATTTCAAATATTGTGCCTGAGAATGCCTATTGGGTTTTTAAGCCTTATAGTCGTATCGCGCGAATCGCATTATACATATCACAATCAATATCAACTTTTCTCACATGAATCAAAATTTTGTATTTCTGTGATTTTTGTTCAATAATAAATGCAATAATAAAAACCGTCTAAGCAGGTAATTTGGTTGAGAAAATGGAAATCAATTTTCGGGGTAAGTAAGCAGTGTTTCATATGAATAGCTCGAATTCTTTTCTTAAATGAATCGCACAAAACACACTATCATTAATTATTAGCATATTTTGTGTTATTGATTGAACGTTTCCACATTTCCATTGCTTACAGATCAGAATTTCAAGGTTCTTCTACTAATGACTTTTCTGAATCGCACAATTTGTAATGTCTCCAAAATAATTTATAGTTTTTTAGGTTTAATGGAAGACTCTAAGCTCCAGATTTAATAAATTAAACTGGTATTGTAATGGATCACTCATTTTTATTCATTCTTTTCAATCAGACATTCTACTCTGATTATTATTATTTTTTTTTGTTCCAACAACTTATGTGTAACCAATTGATGAAACCTGAAACACGCAAATACTGCCAAGACTCAACTGAAAAATTTCGAAACAACTGACATATAGACAACAACTTGATCTCAAACTCCAAGCAGACCAAAACGCAGACTTTTTAATGCCAGAACAGATCGTAAAGGCATCTTACCCGCAACAATACTGTGTAAGCGAAAAGGATGTAAATCTGGAAATGAGCCTTGCTTTGATAAAGATTGCCAAAAAGATTGTAAGACATCTTTTGCATGGCTTAGAATTTTTCGGAATTTTTTCTAAGGATCATCTAGAATGAACTACATGGATGTCAACACGAGATATAAAGAATTATGTAAAAATAAAGAGGAAATATTAGGAACAACAAGCATCCATATTGACGACTTGCAAAAATGCAACAGATTTTAGGAAACTTGCCTGCAATTGAATGGAAATCAATTCGCTATTCACTTTGTACATGCATACTTTTCACCCACTTCAAGGAGCTACTGAATCCTGAAACTTTATCAGCAAACTGGTAATGGGATACCTCGATTCAACAACGAAATTTTGGTATCAAAACATAGCTAATAGCAGTAAATATAAAAAGTTGAAGCTGTTGTAGAGAGTATTCTTCTGTATGGCGCTCAAGTTGGGGATGTAAAAAGTTTCTCATGGTGGAAAACGTTTTAACACACTACGTAAACACAATATTTCGAAACTACTTCCGTGATTCAAATAAGGTAAAGTTGATTGCTATAATGATCAAACTGAGGAGCGAATTACTCAATCTGAACTTCATCGCTTTTCGTGGGGAATTCAAAACGAAAATTTGGTGAAAGGTTAAAAGGGCAATCCACGGCCTTCTACAACAAAATATGGGGAAAAATCGTAATCTTACTTACTCCATTTTTTTTTTTTTTTTTAATGTTAACAGCAAACAAAATACGCACACCAATTCCATAGAACATGTAATGCGCCCAAATGAATTCTTTGACAAATACAACCATGTTCCTCTGTGGAATATTTTGATGATATCTATCTACACTATAGATCTAAGCCACACTTTGCACAGTAGCTAACGAGTGACGACGTACAATAGCAAAACAAAGTATTGTTCGTCGAAAAGAGGCTTTCGCAAAGCATACTGGAACGTCGATCGATCCTTGGTCCCTGGGATTGCATGGCTTTCATAATGAATCCATCAAACGCTCCACTTGCAAAAGCAACGTTGATGGATAGGCAGTTTTCCTTCTTAGCGCTTAAGAGCCACACATGGAATAGCATAATTAATTTATTATAATGCTTGTCCAAATTCACCTCACCTCACCACCGCCCACCACAACTCTCTCCACAACCAATTCCAAAATTCCCCACCTTTAGCATGTTGCAAATGCACTGTCAATTATTTAAGCCGTAGCATTATCAGCAGCATGGATTTTGTAGCCCAACTCTTCAAGCGGAAATTGCATTTGCTGTTGGTTATGGCTATGGCTTTGGATTTTGGACCCGAGAGTTGCAGTCAGAAAAGACGACCGACAACGAAAGGAGGAGGAAGGGTACCTAGTTGCTTTGGTGAATGAATATGGAATCTCCCTTGCATGGATTTCGGTTTCGGGTTCGGCATAAAAGGCTGCTCCTTCTCTCTTCTTAAGTGCGTGCTCGATTGTGATTTGGAATTTATGCATATTGCCCGAGGAGTGATGGATACGATTAATGGCACGTTGGACGTTGAATGTGCGTTGGCTGCATCATAATTCTTCCTCGTCTTCATCCTGTTTCCACCAGCCACCTCCTCCTCAAGCGTTCCAACGTACAAATGATGCATCATGAGTTCTTCTATACAAATACAAATATATAGCTACTGAAGTTCTGCCTGGTATATCTATATAGATACATAGATAGATTTGTATCTTTTGTACTTGCTGGCACAGTCTTGGAGTCTTCGAGGCTTTTCGAGCTGTCGTCATAATTCTGCCAAAGAGAAAAATTATAAATGCATGCAGATTATCGCACGAAACAATGGGCCCAGGCCAATTCAATTCAGCGCCGAGAAATTTATGATTTGATAAATGGCTGAAAAGCTGGCTGGAGGTTTATTAGGGTAAACACAGTTGTGTGTGGAAAGTTTTCGAACAACTGAATTGATGCGCTTCACATGTTATTTTTGTTGAATAAATTAACATACTACATACATACTAAAATATGATTGATTTATCTTAATCCGCATTTAAGCTAATCGTTGCGGTCTGTTTGTGTTCGTGCGTATTTTTTGTTAGTTTAATTTAGTGCGTACAGAAAATTAAAAAAACAAGATTCCACAGATAAGAGTTTAATTTATGTATTTTAAGATACACTCTTGACTTGGAACTTTCATCATACATATGAGTGCTAGGTTGTGAACATACACCAGCTACTGCTGAACAAGTCTGACTCGTGTTTTACGCTTGACAAATTGTTAATTTATCAATAAGACTTTCAATATTTGAACAGATGTTTTTGTTTGTATAGCCTTGAGGCACAATTATGGATGTGACTTACATTTTTTTTTCTAAATTATATTCGAACTGATTCATAACTGGCTCGTTGGTCTAGGGGTATGATTTCCGCTTAGGGTGCGGGAGGTCCCGGGTTCAAATCCCGGACGAGCCCAAGGATTAATTAATGATTTTTTTGTACCACCATTTATTCCTTTAACCAAATGAAAGTTATAAGGCAATAAGTCATTATAAGTACATCCGACACTCAAAGGGTAGAGACGTGGACTCAAGAGGAAACCAGTGTCTCCAAGATTTTGTGCCGCAGAGTATCTATGAAATAATAATGTGGCCTCCTAGCGGTGAAAATCGGGAGTCTAGTGCCACTCACAGGGATTAGTTCAAGTCCTTTGGAAGGTGTTTGGGCAGCAATCGAATGCTGTGCAAGAATGTTTCTCCCATCAAAGTTGATGCATACAGTTCCAGCAGGGCATATTTGAAGTTCAGGAGCGCTCCATCCCTGTTCTTCGAGTTACACTATAGAAATAGTACAATTTAGGGGTATCTCTCGCAGGCCAAAACTTACTTTGTTGTGAAACATCAACAAGTATCGGGTAAGGACATATTTATTGATATTAACGAAAAACAAGGATCTTGGAAAAAGGTTAAGTTCCCTTGCAGGCGGGAGACCCGAGTCTGGTTTTACTACCACCTTTAAGACACTTATGAGCAGTGTCTCAGCTTTGACATTGAAAATTTCCTAGGCGATTTTAGCTTCAGTCCGTGAAGATGGGATATCTTTGGTGGTGGTATGGTCCAGCCATCACGAAACCAGCTCCAATAATCCTTTGAGGATGAGGGAGTTGGCTGTGGGGTAAAACATTGTGCTTTTCTAAAATATTAACATTCGCAAGAGAACTCCTGATCAATCAGGCAAAAAGCTATTATATCCCTTAGTCCAATCGCAGTCAATACACGAAGTTTTGTAAAGAAATTCGACAAAGAACCGTTGCTATCACACACGATTTGCAGATACTTTTCCACGGGAACCTCTTTTATAATAGAGTATTCAGAAATCAGAACCAGTGACATTAGAGATGCTGCATGTAACGTGCTGGGCTCTTGCACAAGTATATGCAGCTAAACAAGAGCCTACAAGGTTGAGCTGCATAGAAAAATCAGACCTGTTTGTGAGCTTATGAAGAAAGATTAAAACCTGCTTCTGCGAAGAAAAACGAAGGACCGTGAGACGATTTTCATTGTAGGAGAGATGTCCAGGAGTTTTTTTTAACGGTATAAATCAACATCTCAAGGTCACAGGACTTAAACAAAATGCCAGAAAAGCCGATCAATTGAATATAGTAATAGAGTTAAGAGTCAATATGGAAGAACAATTGCTGAAAACTACCAAATTCCGTTATAAGGCACATTCTACAACTTCAGTTAAACTTAAAGTAACTGGGTATTGAAAGTCCACCATTGCGACACAGTGTCAAACCCGACAAGAACTTCAAACTGATACCCAACACCTTTTTCTTAATGCCAAGGACGTGTAAAACATCATCTGTAGAGACTAGTCATCATAGACCAATATGGCCTTACTTGTGTCGTGTCCTAGATTGGTAAGATTAATTGTGGTTTGGTTAGTATAGTTAAAACAATTTGACAACCCCTCCTTCTCTAACCCAAAAACTTCCGTGATGTTAAACTCAAACTTTCCATAAGCTAAATAGGCACTTTGGTGTCTAGCACCTAAGCCAACTAACATTTTAGCTTCGATAAGGCTTCTATTTGTCATTTCAGCTGCGATAAAACCTTTTCGAGACTTTATAGAAGTTGAAGTGTGAATAGAGATTTCCCCACACGGAAGAACCTGACACACCAAAGTGCATAGGTGTCTACTGTCTAGCACCTAAGCCAACTAACATTTCGGCTTCGAAAAGGCTTCTATTAGCCATTTTCAACTGCGATAAGACCATTCCGAAACTTTATAGAAGTTGAAGTGTTAGAGGTTCTCCCACACGGAAGAACATGGCGGGATAAAATTATAGATTTTGCATATACTTAGAGTTCATTAAGGATAACGGAAAGCGAAGCCCGTCATAAGAAATTACTCACCATACCAACATTTTAGACTAAACACTAATCACTTCATTGTTTTAACAGATCATATCGTGGGCAAACGCATAAAATATTTTGTCTCTAAACTAAAACAAATAAAAATAATATAATATTATTCAAATTCAAAAAGGGTCTTCAAACTCCTAACGCTCAGTGTTTGTTTTTATATATATTCTCAAACAAATGAAAAACACTCTGACAAAAAGCCACCTCTGTTCGTTATTATCATATACCTATCTACAAGGATATCTATACCTTTTTATACCTATGCTCTCAAATACACACAAGCAACTTGTTCAACAATTTGACATATGCATAAATTTAAACTCCAACTTCAGTGCTGATTTATGCCCCATAGACACGACAGTTAATTTGATATTTTGATTAACTGCAAACAGCACAGGCAGGATACTAAAGCAAAGAGAAGGCGTTTTGGGTTGTTTTCGCATGAGAGCGATGGCGAGGGTTGATGTATTATTTGGTAACACTGTATGCCTATGTCATAGCATAGAAATGGTGGGTGCCTTAAATTGTCGGGCAATTAACACACACGTCACAATGATACACGATTCCTGTTCAACCATCCTGGCAGATAGACGAGAATGAGATGGATGGAGGTAAAATTTAAAAAAATGGCATTCCTCAAGGCTACACAATAACACATGTATTCTTTCACAGTGTTTAACTCTCCGTGACGGATTTAACTTAATATTATGGAGACAATTTTTCATTTCACAAACTGATTTATGCTGCGAAAATATTGTTCCATTTAAGTCCTATTGAAGCGCCTAACCCAAAGAGACTACTAAATTAAGGAAACGTTAATGAGAGACCTTTAGGCTGAGGCAATCAGCGATCAAATAAAAATGTTAAATGGCACATAATTCTTACTTACAAGACAGCTCAAACTCCAGCTTCAGCGCTTGAGAACGTGCGCAGCCAAGAAGAGAAAACGCGATGCGACAGACAGCACGAAGCAGCAAAAAAACGACTTCATAACCTATAAATTTTCAAACAGCCCCCCTGAAGGATATAAATGAGAAATGCAAGAATTATAGTCATGGCATTCGAAAATGAACACTTTTCCCGCCCTGGTCTCTCTATAGAATTATATCCTTGTCTCTCAATGGGCAGCAGGGCAGAGATATGAAGATGAGGATGAGGAGGGCAATATTTTGCAGAATTGCCCGATTATTTACGATGCAACGCAGAACACACAACTGGCGTCGCATCGCCTCGCCTTACCATGCCACATTCCCCATGGAATTGGTGCAAACAAATTTGGTTGGTATTTTGTATGTGAAAAAAGGACTTGGATGTTCTCTCTCTTTCTTAGCAGCCAGTGAACACAAGGTCCAAGTCCACACAGCCACAGTATAACAGCCACATAGCCACACAGCCGCTTAGTCGCAGCCGGAGCGTGCAAGTCAAAGTGAAATGTCTGTAATTTGGAATGCTTGATGAATGGTTATTTGCCACGAGATGGCAGAACAGTCATTATTCTTTCACAACGATAATATACTTTATATAGCCAACGTAGACACACAAACACACACTATTTTACGTAAAAACAATTTCGATGATGATTCAAAACCTCCAAGGTATTTATAATAATTCATCCTCCCGCAACTTAAACAAAATAGCACAGGCACAAACGACGAAAGAGAATAGTGCAAAGCGAAGACAATGGGCAAACTATCATCAAGGATCATTAAGGACATGAATTCTGTCTTTGGCATTCTTTTTTATTTCTTCCAATTATGGTGTGCGTGATGGGATGGATATCCCTATTGGCACAAGAAAATAATTGATACGACTTAATAGCACGAGTTTCTTTTATTTTTATTTTTGCCGAAGAATAAGACTAGAAAAGCTGTATAAACGTTGCTTGGTTTTCGTAGAATACCTATACTTAAAAAATAAACTTGTAAGTTTACGATTCATAAGTTAAAAGCCATGGCCCCCAACGTAGTACGGAAATTTTCGTTAATGATTACTGTCGCTAGATATTGTTACTATTTAAAATGGCGCCGGAGTCACTTGAACTTTAAATGACTTTTCTATCCACTTAATACGTGGTTCGATGAAAATCATACATGAGTTCGTCAGGAGAATTCTGTTTGACGGTTGAATTCGGTATAGTTAATCAACTACTAAATTTTCAGGATTATAGCCAGGTTCCCGAAAAAGACATTGTTCCAGACAAATATTGATAAGACCGGTATACGTAGTACTTGATTTGTAAGACTACAAATCCACACAGCAACATCACGTTCTACAAAACATGTGCCAATCAACATAAGGCACGTACCAAATAACTTAAACGTTTCCTTTTATTAACATAGGCGTTGACCATTTCGCTGTTTCGAAAAAAATTCAAAGCTTGACTGTCTAACGAAATTTTGAAATATCCAAAAGAATATATTGGACGTGAAACGTCTTACCGCTATAACCAGTTGCTAGAATCCATAGAGAGTACCTGTCTGATCAATCATCATGATTCACATTCCACAGACTCCCACAATCAGTGGTTCCATTATCGTGACGGTATCAACGAAATAAGCGTAACGACCGTCTCAGAAAGGAAAACTCTGGTTAGAAACAAAACGGGCGTACTCTTTTTCTCTCTCACCTAAAGGAGATCGGAGAGCAATTTCATGCCAGTTTTAAGACCAAAACGAAGTAGCAGTTCATTTCTTCGAAAAAGAGACAGTTAACTCCAGTGACCGATGCAGTGACAATATTAGATGTTATTAGCAGCATTTCCAGCAGTTGCTAAATGAGCATCATGATTTACAATAGGCTTTTTTTTGACAGATCACGCGTAAATGCTAGCAAAAACTCTATGAAAATCCGGTGTTTTATCGTGAAATTTTGTTCAGTGATGAAGGCAATTTCTGGATCAATGGGTACGTTACTAAAAAAAATTACAGTATTTTGGCTGATCAGCAACACAAAGAGTACCAGGAGCTACCATTACAGCCATTAAAAATAACGGTATGGTGTGGTTTATGGGCTGTTGGAATCATTATTAGATCGTGCGATATCACACCTTTGGACTATTTTTTTCTGGAGAAATGTAAAGTCTCAGGTCTTCAGGAATTAGCCAGCTGGGACTGACGCTTTGGAAGTCAGCATTACTCGTGATATTCCCGATATTCCGGTCGCTAAGAATTGGACCTACCAAATTGACCACCTGAGACGTAGTCGTGGCCAACATTAAGATGATATCATTTTCAAAAAGTAATTGCCATGAATTGTTATTTTAACCGATAATATCACCTAGTATGAAAAAGGCAAACTTGGCAAATGATTAGGAACAGCTACTTCAACGGATCTGATGGATTGCCAGCGGAGTTCTTCAAAAAATCACCGAAGAATGATCTATGGCTGAGATCTCAGCTCCATGTGTCTTATGTGCAAAAAAGACAATTCAATTTCCTTTAAACTTATGGAAGCATATACCTGATAAACGCACTGTGTGAATCCCAGGCCGTTCTGCAACATTTTAATGGACAATTGACAATAAGACCTTCCAACACAGTAGATCGACCAAACACCAATTCGATTCCTAAAATAAATTCGGGGAAATACTAACGAACTGCATGTTGGGACTTACCATCCCTTCATCGACTTTAAACCAGCAGGCGCCTGAAGCTATGGCGATGGAAGAAACAATTTGGATCCCGGGAAAACTGATTAAGCTGAGACACGTGAAGTGAAGAAAATAGTCGGCACCGTAATTTTGAATTATTAAATAGCTCCAAGCAGGCTCAAGTTTTGGGCAAGAACTTCATGCTTGTTCTGGATTAAATAGTACGCAAGTAGTGCGACATCTTCAAGAGATCTCTCCAATAATTTGATATGCTGAATATATCAAGTGACAAAGTGCCCTAACAGTGTCAGTAACTTTTGAAATTATTAAAGATTTCATCCACCTCAGATTAAAAATTAATTTCACGAGTGTCACGTGTCACCTTAGCGGAGATCGGTCAAAGAATTACCTTAGAAAATTGCTCGTCATTCAGTTTGGGGAATCAAATCAAAATTTCGACGAGTAAGACGGAGCACATGCTCAATAAATGCAAAGGTCATTTTGGAGTGACAAAAAATATTTCACGGATTTTAGTTTTGTGGGGGAAAGGGCTAATTAGAAAGATACAACGGAGAAGCCATGAGCTATATCGAGCATCGGGTTTAAGACCAACGTATCTCGGATGCGAAAAAACTTGGCTTGAATGACTGAAACCTGCATTCACGGGAAAGTCGCAGGTGCCAGCCAGGAGATCGATATGTGAAATTGTTCGGAAGTAATAAAATTCTAATAGACTATGTTTTTTAAAAATGGCGGCAAATGTCAGTTCTATTTTGGCATTTCTAAACACAAAATCGCTATAATCCTTGGAATAGTTGTTTCGATTGACATTCGCCGCCATGTGCACAAATTATAGTTTGATCCGGTAGGGCGCCATGCCACCCGGCAGATATAAATATCAGCTCGTAGATGCATCTACAATCTTTTTGGAGAATTAAATATTAATTTTCATCACAACCATGTAGATAACCTTAAATGTGATTTTTCATCTTTGTGTGAATTTCCATACAAAAAAAATGTAGCAATAACTGTCAAAACAATCTAAAACCCACTCCTCTAAATTCGTATAACTTTCAAGAAAATGAGGGCAAATAAAATTTGTTCAGTGCGAAAATAATCTAAATTTATGAGAAGTCGTAAAGTAACATTTAATGTGACTGCCGAAAACTCCTTGCTATATACTTTGGAAGGTTTAAGCCCTCCTCGACATAACGAGCGACCCAAGGAAATATTACTAAGCCAACAATTTCTCTGCGCACCCCATAAAACATCAACCTATGAAGATTTCTATCCGCAACAACCCTGTGATTCACTTCCCTTATACTACGAACTTACTCTGCCCGTACTACGTAAGTGTATGGAAGGTATAATAAATATCTAACTTGACATTCACAACTTACAAATGCCACTTTGCACTTTGCAATAGCAAAATAATTATGGCAGGGGCTTGAAGCCAAATAAGTACGCTCATCACTTTGCATACTTTAGTATGTCTACTCGGATTTTTGGTATGGCGGTCGGCGGCGGACGGACCACAGCGCCATACCGCCCCATTTTCATTTCGTTTGATAGCGTTCCTCTGTTCATCCATAATTTCAACATTTTGCAAGCATTCTTTTTATGGGTAATAAAAATGCCGACACTTTTAGCCACAACGACACAGTAAAAAAAAAGTAAATCGGCTACCCTCGTTTTTGGACTTGCAATATATGGATATGGTGCGAGCGCAGTGCAAATGAAAATACCAAGGGACGAAAATGCCATATAACGAGGCATTTATTTGGCACTCAGTTTGATCCAGAGAGGATAGAAGATGATGCCAATTTGTAATAAACCCAGAGGCCGATGATAATGCCATTGCCATTGCCACAAATGAATATGACAAACTGACTGCTGAGATCGTAAAAGAAAAATCCTAAAAATAAACAGGAAATAGCAAAGTATGTACAGTGGCGGACTTGGATGAGGCAAATAATACATCTGTCTAGGGCTCTGAGATTTTTTATTGCAAGGGATCAAAACGGGGCCGAAAATGGTTCATACGATTTGTTTCCTATTTGGAAAAAGGAGAGAATATAATTATTCGGATGTGCGCTACTTTTCAACAATAAAACTTACCTTGCCGTGGTTTACCTTATATATAAAATCTGCACCTAACCAAAGTTAAATATAGCTATAGCACCTGTCTTAAAACCTGGTGTTAACGCACTTATTTTCTTATTGTTTCTTTTTCTAAATTGGGTTATAGGGTTTTACCCGCTTAATTGCACCAACTTTAATTGATTTGTTTCAGCCTAATTGATTAAACAATTGGGTTCGATTAATTTAACCCCGCTCAGTTGTATTACTCGCTTTTTTTTTATAACTTTGCACGCGCTCAAGGGATTATGAATACCTTTTATATGTTTTTTCTTCACACAGAAGAAGAGAAAGAAGGATAGCAAAGCTGAGTCTAGAGCTGGTTGTTGTCTAAGATTTATCTCCAGGGATGGCGGCTGAACTAATGCGGAGAGAATTACCGTGTCTTATTTATTTATGTCCCTTATAATTCGCATTATTTTATTTATTTCTTTGTCATGTTTTATGGGTATGCTAGTTTACTCAATCACATGTTGTTAGTGTTATGCCTAAACAGCATGTAATAAGCAACAACAGCAATTTTTAGAATTGGTGTTTAATGGAATATAAGAAGACATAGACAACGGCAGGAATCGAACCCGCAACCACGAGGTTGACAGGCGAGAGCACAACTATCGCGCCACGGCCACTCGCTTAATTAATTTTTAAAAAAATGTAGCAAACAAGATAAAAACATATTAATCTTTCGGGCAACTGATATGCCGCAAGCAAAAAAATCATTAAAAAATCTAAGAAATTCTAGTAACTTGGAAGTACTAAAACTGACAGCATTGCTTATGCTACAAGTATTAACTTAGTTATATAGACGGAAAACCTCATGCAATTAGACCTTTTGGACACATTTGCGTTAATTGAACCACCTGGGTAATTAACCGAAAAATCTGACAAAATGTCCAGTGCGGGTAATACTGCTTTAGTAGTGTTCCTTTGGATTTATGCCTCCTGAGAGAATGAAAACTGTAATCTAGTACTACCGTTTCTAACACATATGTTCTCTTCCTTAAGTAGATGAGCAGCACCTAATAACGCCAGAGGCAGCCTGATTTTAAATTCAGAAATAAAATTCATAAAATCTACTTTTTGTTAAAATTTCATAATTATTGTGAACGTGACTCACAATGGGCTAATGCATAACAACTGTCAAGCAAGCATTCCTGTGTACAGGACACCACAATTGTCTGCCGAATTAAAACGCAATTTCAGTGGCATCGAATAGTAAACGTTCGAAAAATATTTTCTGAAGTGACAGAGTCCAATGTACTTACCACGAGTCCGACTGTTGTAATAAAATTCCTTTTCAATTTTTTGGCAAGAAATTCACAGAACGAATGTTGTAAACGACAACGAAAAACAGCGTTTACTTTTTTACAAACACGTTAGTATTTTTTTAGGATCCTACTTTCTCAGATACTTCGATTACAATAAAAAATGAAAGATAGAGAAAATATCAGTTTGGCACTTGCCAATTGAACGGCATTGATCATTTTCTATCCTTGTCTTGCTTGCTCCTTGAGCGTCTCTGTTATTCAAAATTAGAAATTATATTTAACTCATTTTATGCTTTGTGCGCATGGCCACCACACAAAGTAATATGTTTATACTAGTGCCCAGTTGGTATAATCTATTATTGGTATAATCTATTAAATAGGACTGCAGATTACTGATATCTACCTCAGGCCTCTATAGACACAGAAATAATCCTTATTTGACATTTGTCAATTCCTCACGTTGCAAGAAATATACAGACAGAAATATCATGTCACGACTATTTTGCTTTCAATTTGTTGGAAAATAAAGTTTTTAATCCGAATTGGCGTGTATTCGTTTCTGTGAAACTGATAGTTGTCAAACTGAATGCTTCCAATAGTACTAGGCTTTAGTGGTGTCAGTAAAAAGAGGGGTAGATTCACCGAAAAATACGGATCAGCGAATTTGATTCAGAATCAAAAAAAAAAAAAATTTTTCTTGCCCAATGGAAGGATTTAATTGTGGCAGATTTTTTATCAAAAAAAATTACATTTTTGTACCAACGGAAAACCATATAAGTTAAAGTTCTGCTCTAAGTTGTTATTTTCAAAGTTCGATATGTATTTGTTTTAAGATTCAAAACCACGACAAACAGTCACACAATAAGCCCTTATTTCATTTTCAATGACATCTATAGACACCAGCATAATACATTCACATGATGACTGAGTGTTTTGCAACGAAACGTCACTCATCCAATGAAAATCAAACATCAGAACTGTCAAAGATTGATTATTTGAAAAAGTTAGACTTATGCATTTTCTAAGCTTAAGCAAAATTCAAATAAAAACTTCGTGAAGTATACATTAAACGAGTATAAATTTCATAACTAATTCCCATGTTCAACCAAAATGTCAGATTTGATGTTAAAATAACTTTGACCACATGACATATTAGCAGCTGCCTTATGATTTTCAATTCGTTTTCTTTGTTCACTCGTCGTCTTATTGCTGCTGCTGCTGCCACTGCCGCTGCTATTGTGTTCATTGTGTGTTACATGTGTGTTGATTGATCGAGTTTGTTCATTTTGTGCTTCAAGTCTCCTTTTCCATTTTCATCACTTTTGACAGGTACACACTAAGCCCCCGAGAAAGAAAAAATGAAAGATATTGCATGACTCAGTAAATGTGCTTGCCGCACATCAATAAAGTCAAAACATGATCAACTAAAGAAAGAGACACAGCAAAAAAAAAAAAGAAGTCAACTAACTTCATGACACAAGATGTAACCCTTAGTTATTACTAGTATAGTTGCATGTGGCATGAAAAACAGATAAACAGACAGACAGACAGTTATAACAACAAAACTGTGGAGTGTGGATGTGTTGTTATAGCTTTTAAAGCCGACTTCCAAGTTAAACAGATTGACACCGTCGGGTATACAGAGTGACAGGTATTAATGAGCAATGGCGGTCAAATAAATCATTTTGTTGAAAAGATTGACAGGCTTAGAGACAAGCTGGACAGAATGACAGTTCGTGTCATTAAAAGCGTTTGTGTGTTTGTGACACTTTTGTGTGCTAAAAGCAATCCCAGTCGGTTGTCTGTGTGTCTCTCCGTATCGATATCGGTCTCTCTTTCTGTTTCTTGATTGATAATAAAACTGATGAACGTTTGTGTTCGTTTTTGTTGTCGTTTGAGTTGTCTGTCAGACTGGTTGATCGATTTTAGTTGCGTGCTCACGCAAAACTATGTCGCGACTCATGTTCATTGTTCAATGTTCACTGCTTATGCTCATTTGAATTTGTATACTTCCTACATAATGAAGTGACGACCGAACACGACGATGCGACGTGCTAACAATGTTGCATTGAACAAGCGAAAAGTATGCTGGGAATTTTATTCGGCAACATTCTATTCCATTGCAACATTTTAAATAGGTACCTCTATACTACAGGAAACTTTGTTTTTTTTTATCCTACAGAAAAGTCATTCCATTTAATCCTGTAAATTGGCTATACAGAACATGCTTCCATATATAGAAAATACTCACCAAATGTACGTACATTTATCGTGTGATTTCAAATACCGCAACATATCGTTATACCCTATCATATCTTTGGACAAGAGCGAGAGGTCGTGTTTTTCGTTGGGTCCCCTTTTGGTATGATATACATTTTAATATTGCCGGAAATTCCTTTTGGAAAAGTATTCTCCATCCGGTGTGTTACTATGTGTGTAGGAGCTTATATCCTGTGACCAAATCTCTGTCATCATCGCAAAATTACCACATTGAACATGTGTATATGCCATGACAGTGGTTGTTGAACAATCTAGTCAAAAGCATTTAGAAATATCTTATCGCTTCGCTATTGCACAATTATATGGCTACTTTTCTGACTGGACTTAACAGTGTTGCCATATGTTGATTTCAAAATTTTAGTTTGGGTTTTTTTTACAGCAAAAACAAACTTAAATGCTGATTTACAGCGACATCTACTTCCCGGACTTATTATTCGTATTTTTAACAACAATTATCCATGATTTGCAAAAGCGGGATTATAAAAAAGTGAATGATAAATAAATGGGATTATGAATACAGGATTATAAAAATGGGATTTTCAACACAAGACATTAAAAGTGAGATTTAAAAACGGAATTTGTAAAAGAAAGGTTATAAGCACTGAATTATAAAAATGGTATTTAAAAAATGAGATTAAAAAATGGGATTAAAAAAATGGGATTAAAAAAATGGGATTATAGAATGAGATATAGAAAAATCGGCGTTTCGTACACAACCCAGTAGATTTGTATTCAGTCAAATCGAGTGTCGACACAACACTGATTTCTTTTTAAGACGTTCGTTATATTTTCTCCACCAAAGAATATTAAGTAGGTAAACTTTTTCGAATATCCCACAAATGAGTTCCAATAACTATATGCTCTAACTTTTAGTCGGCGTGAAACAAGGATAAATGTGAGGATTTGTGAGAGCTTTGATAAAGTGATATACAGTGAAATAAGGCCAAATTCCAAAATATTAAATTATTTAACTTTATTAAAGCGAAAAAAGCGAGTCCATAATATTTTCAGATTTGCACCCCAAAAATGTATCGCTTAATGGATACACACATATTTTGTTTAAGCGGGATTATACGGGGTGTTAAAAAGCTGGTTATAATAGATTTTGAATAAGAGGGATTTTAAAAGGCGTTGTAAAAAAAACAGTATTTTTTAGTGGGGACATTATTCGCATCTCTTTCATTTTCAAAGCTCAAGCACATTTTTAGCTAGTAGAGATACAATTGAAATTTTACATTCCACATCCTGTATTTCACAACCAGATGAAAATATTTGTAAAATGTCAATTTTTATTACTTTAATTTTTTACATTGGGATTGCACATTGGTAAAAAAAAAATTCTAAAGACCTAAAACAACTTTGACGTGGAATTTCCAATTTTGCATTCCACAACAGAAATCTTCGGAAAAAATCAATTTATTGTAAAATGTAACATTTTTTATGTGTTTGAAATTGAAAATTTGGACGAAAAAGATTGTGGAATTTTCTCAAAAAAAAAAACATGAACATTTCAGACTCACCGCCTTTCTGGTTTACGCTCCTCTCGAAATTAGAAAGGACTGTGGAACGTATTTATTTTTTATTTCACTGCTAACATTTTTGGTCTTTCAAATGGGTTCATTAAATTTTTTTTGCACATACGTGGCAACCCTGAATTTGCACAAAAAAATAGAACCTGACCATCAACATAACCACAACCCATCGTCATTGCCATCATCATTTCGATTGTCCTTTAGAATCCGTCGTTACCATAGAATCCTAAGTACTTGTCGTTTCATAGTCATCTATGTACATATATGTAGTATCTACAGCAAAAGTTCACTTGCAAATACGAGTATTCTGCAAAAGATACAGTTCATGTTGTTTCTTACACCATCGACAAACCACATCATCTAAACTGGTTAACCCTCGACACCGCCCTGTCTAACCTTTTCCCAATGAATTCCAACCAAACAAATACACGGCATCTAAAAACTTGTTATCCTCTAAACTAAATGCATGAAAAGGGTTAAAATCGGAAAGGTGTATACTGCATATATGTACTCTGCAGACGTGCAAAGTAGGATAAACTCGAAAACGATTTCTGTAACAACAATGTTTTGGGGTGAAACGAGTAAACATAACAAAAATAAAACAAAAACAATGCAAACAAAAAAAAAATATAACAGAATAACCTCAAAGTTATAACTGTAAATAGCTTAATGAACTGGTGTGGAAATTTTGTGTATAGGTAGGTACATTTGGTCTTGGTATTTGCCAATATTTATGAAACTACTGCTGCTTACAGTTACACCACCATCACCAACAACCACCAGCAGCCCCATCACCATTTTCTTCCACAAGCGTACGTTTCCTAAATGAAGAAGGAAGTTGGTAGTAGCTCTATATCCATGTCTGTCTTGGTTAAATAACTTCCGATGAGCAATTGGATGAAATCGGAGAATGTGGCAAGGCAAAGGGATTGGTTTTTGGCTCTCTAACTCCAAGTAGTAAAGCTCAGGGTCTCAACCACCACCAACCACCACACCATATCAACCCTTACAACTTTATCCAAAATTGCCAAGCAGTAGAAAATTATCATGGATTTTCCATGAATTACAACTTTTTAAGGCAGACACTCTGGTTAACTTAGGAATGAAATAATGTGTTTTCAGATTCGGATTCCTTCATCGGTCGATGGTCGAGAAATTCTCGTATATAGTACATATATACGGACCCAAAGTAAAATGTCGGATTATGGCCAAGAGAAATGTCAGACGTATTAGATTGTGTATTTTTGTGGGTAAAGCATCAGTATGGCAAATGAAGTTGTAGACAGGCAGCAAGACAACTATAGAAAACTATTTTGAATTTGATTTGCTGCCTAATCTGGCCCAAGGAGTAAAGATCAAGTGATTTTGTGGAATGTAATCTTGAGAAACAAAATGATTGCATGAGTAATGGGTTATTCGCATAAATATTTAAATAATAGAAATATTTTCGTTTGCATATTTTGAGGGTTAATTAAGTGAAAGAATTTTCAACGAAAATCAAAAATGTTTTCAAAGTGATTTTAATATTCGAGTAATTGGTATTGGGCACGAGGAAGACAAGTGGATTCCATTGGAGAGTTTTTGTTTCCAAAACCCATTTCAATATATCAACTTTCTTATCACCATAGCGATTTGGGTTTCTCTATATAGACTTTTGACTGGAGATTGGTTTCAATAGTTTGGAAGATTATTGGAGCGGCAAATCAGGAAAGGGTTCCACTAAGGTACGATCCGGGCAGCGAAAGAATTTCCTAAATGGATGAAACGCTAGCTAGTTAAACTGAACAACTCTATAAAGGCCATATATTTGACTAAAAGTTTGGTGAGCAGGACTGTACGGATCAGTTTATTCTGGTTCCCATCCATAAAGACCCAGACTGAAAGGACGGGTATCTTCACATGCGTGATGAATAAAGCATTTGGAATATCGGCAGATGGTAGTTTCGGAAACGTCTACGTAGCTGCAGGCACTCAGTACAATAGATGTTGAAGTCGCCAAAGGACCAAGCCAGCTAACAAGCAACAGGAATTAAGGCCCTTCAATCTCATCACAACCACACCAACCAACGGCTGTCGGCAAAGGTCAGGCCGACGGTAAAAAATTAAATTCAAGTTTCAAGTTTTACTTTTTTACTTTTTACAAGACAACTTTCATTGTAAAATGTATTCAACCCTACAATTTGACGAAGCAGAGCCCCTTCTGTGATGGAAGATATATAATATTAGACTTAAAAATTAATTGTTTGTAAATACAACTGTAAAACTCTTAGCCTAATAAAATTGTATTTAAATAAAATGCACAACTGGATCGCACGTACTTGCTCTTATGTTCGATCGATCACATTATATGCAAAAAATTTTTATTAAGAATCTAAATATATTTTTAAATCATTTTTTATTACTTTTTTATAATATACAAAATTTCTTGGTATGACAATTTTAAATATTTAATAATATAAACTTAAAATCAAAATTTCAAAAAAAAAAACACCAACCCGTTTTCGAAATATTGAATTTTCAACAAAAAAAATGTTGGTATGCAGTATTATTTATAATTCAAAGGACCTCCTACGTAAACATTTTGATCGAAATCCGTCAAACCGTTTATGAGGCAGGTACACCGTAAATAACAAAATATTAAAAAAAAATGTAGACTAGACTATAAATAAGTTAGTGCACACATTTTTTTTTATAAAAATCGTTAGAACAGTTTTCGAGGTGTTATTTTTGAGGCAAAAAAAAAAAAAAAAACGTTTCGAGAAACTTTTTAGGCAATCACCTTACACCTTAACACTAAAGTACCAGCTTGAAGAAAATCGCTTCAGCCGATTGGGCTGTAGATTGTTCTACATACAGACAGACTTAATTGCGGAACCTACTTTTTTGGTGTTCTCCATCATCGTACTGTCAAGTTTGATTAAAATCTCGAGTTCGATTTTTTTCCAAATGCAAAACTTGCCCTAAAGTACCTATATCGCAAATAAAAAACAAAGAAAAAAAATAAAAGAATTTCTCGTTGAATACACACAATTCATGTAGGTACCTACAAAATGAGAAACCACAACACGTACCAACAAAAAACATCCTAAGCGAATACACACAATGCAAATACATACATATCTGCACTCATCTATGAAAATCCACAAACCCAACGAAAAACAAATTCCAAATATTTGAAAATAATACTTCCAACAATAACATATCGTGTGTCATATCGTATGGTCATGTCGAATATAAAATCGTATGGTCATATCATATGTCATATCGTTGGTCGGTTTGACAGCTCCATAGACATCTTTTTACCCCCAACCCCGCAAAAGAAGTTTAACTTCAAAAATATATGATGCAGAGGCATGTACGTCCGCGAACAAATTAAAATGGATAAAAACGTTTTAGGTTTTGAGAGGAAAGTTGTACGGAAGATTTTTGGACGGTGAATGGAGGAGAAGAAACATTAATTAACTATGGCAACGTCCTGGTCGAAAGAAAAAACGCCAAACGACTGAGGTGAATGAGTCAAATGACCAACAATACTTTGGCTCGGATATTCTTTGACTCAGCAGCAAAGAGTGGTAGAAGACAATACTGACTTCCGAACCTGGAGACACCTAGCTTAGGGCTAGCAGACTTTAACTTGGTAGCTTATTGGCTGAGTTAAAATCCACACAAGACTGTTGTTCACAACCTTAAGTGAATAAGTCAGTAAATAAGTAAGAAAAACTTGATTTTGAATCAAAAATGATTATCTAAAAACAAAAATGATTTTATTTTTGTTGAATGCAATTTTTTCCAAACTTTGGTATTTTTTGTATTGAATCCAAATTAAGATCCAAATTTTTAGATCCTTAACTTAGATGGCAAAGTGTGAAATTTGAAAATCGAAAAAAACAAAAGTGATTCGTCTAAAACTATTTTGCTTTTTTTTCTTTTTGCATGATTGTGTCAAATTTTTCGGACGAATCAAAAGAAAGCTAAACCAAATTTGTTGTCATTTTGATTGTTTCAAAAAAAAATCCTTTCCAGTTACCCCCGACAGGCTTTAGTACATATTATATCACTTGAATCGCCAGGGATTTGCCTTTTCAAACAAAACTTCTTTTCAAATGATATTTGTGGAACCCATCAACCCATCAAAGTTGTTTACTTCTATACAAAAAAAAAACAACCTTATTGTTATATTCGCATATACCTATCACTATACAGAAAACCATTTAGTTCAATTTGACAGAAGAACAAATGATTCCAGATGCAACTCATCAAAATGGCTCAACTATACACACAGATAGATACAACATTCCGGTCGATTATTCAAAAAGTCCATCAATTCTAAACAATATAACAAACAAGGAGGGCTTCAAAAATATTCATCGGTTAGGTACCTTTCCAATTGCATAGCCGGGGGTGCGAGACAAAACAAATGAACAACACATACAGCGAATAAAAACAACAAACACCGAAAACAATTTACTTAGATCATTATTCATACTCAATGTAGCTAGCTGCTAGGTACGAATAATACCTCTCTACTATATACCATCAAGCCGATATGGAGCTGTGGCCCCTCTGTAACGGCCGCCGCGCGCGACAGTGGACACTAATCAACGTGATTGATGGAGTCACTTATCACGGTCGACACCGACACGAAACGTCATTAGATAATTTGTTAAATTGGGGATTAGAGAGTGTATACTGTGTATATTGTGTATATACTCCATCAATTCTAGCTAGCAGCGCCAGGGGGCGACATCGGCACGGCAGCCATTATTGCCGCGAGCTATGACAGCCACAGCCTAGCACGCCACGCCATGCCATGCTGTCGCTGTCCTTCTCCAAGTGTAATTTTTTTTTAAATGTCAGCTTGTTTTGTTGTCTAGTTGTCAATTAATCTACGTGCTACCATCTGTCGCCCAAAAAGTGAACTCATTAGTTAGTTTGCCATAAATGGATTTCCCTGGTAATAAATTCGATGACACTGCTGATATTTGGCGCACGAGGTTCTAGTGCCATTAAGTGTAGTTGTTGTCCCTCAGTTGCTTGGGCTCATTATGTTGTTTGCCTTCAGTCAATGGCTTCGGCTTCAGCTTGTGCTTCGGTTCGGCTATGCTATGGTATTAAACTAATTTTAATATCCCCGACTATAGGGTGGTTACTAGAGGAGGTGTGGTACATCTACATTTATAAGTACCTGGCCTGGTCTGGTAAATCATCTATCATTTTAGACAGTTTTCAAAATGAACAATGATCATTCTTCTCCTTCTTCATTATTCAGTCTTACTGGCATCATCGGCATGGAGAACTGGTCTGGTTATGGCTGGTTCGCTTGTATACTTTTATTCTTCTTCATCATTTCCATCATCATCATCAACATCAACGTCGTCGTTTTCGTCTCGTCTCGTCTCGTTTCTCACTTGTCCTCCTTTCTGATTTGCGTTTTTGAAATATATATGTTTAAAAAAAAAAAACACCACCCTGTGTTCCTTTCTACATCAGCTCAGAAAAGCGACGCAAAGGCAACGTTCTCCCATCAGTTCTCTAGAGAGGAAGATAAATTGCACGTCAGGGCGCAATGGACAGCAAGCAGAAAGAGCAAGGAGACACCAACACTAGCACCACCAACCATCACCGCACTCCTTTTTCTGTCGAGTAATAATAAACTCATTAATCACCCGACTGTTGTAATCCAGCGCCAGCCCCTGGATCCGGAGATCTTCAATCCAATCTACCACTATGTAGGTAAGAGCGAACCGTGTGGCTCTGGACCTGATTCCTGTCATCCCTGACAGATTTGTAGCGGCTATGAATCAAAACACACACAGCAACTCAAAAGGCAGACCCAGGCAGACACATAGAAAAGTTTTGTATGAGCAATGCGGTTGATTTTTCTATCTGCGGTAACTCCTGCATTAGCGAGTTCCTTCTGCTCCTGATACCTGATGGTGCTGGTGGTTGCTTCCTTGAATGTCATTCAACAACAACGTCGACGACGACGAACGACGTAGATGGCTGCTGAATGGTGTTGTTTTTGAAATAAGGGGCAACGATGTATGTATAGAGAGAATCCCGGTGAATATTAATAATAATAATAGCTGTTGAAATTTTTTGATTGATGGCTGTCTGGTATAACACATGCACTGAAAGCACACAGCCACAACAACAGTGGGGTACCCTATGTAATCCATTTGGAATAGTTTTAACTTGAAAAGGATTCTAATGGAATATGTATTGAGATTAGAAGTCTCAGCAAAATGTATTTAGAAGTCATTGTTTGGAGTTAAATGGAAAATGTATGGTGACCAGACCACCCTCAAAATAAAACACTTAAACATAAAAAAACACGGGTTGGGTTCGATATCCCCCTTTTTATAATCCCGTTTTTTAAAATCCCGTTATTAAAATCACGCTTTTTTATAATCCCGCTTTTTAAAATTCTGCCTCTTATAATCCCGGTTTTTTATAATCCCGTTTCTTATTATCCCGCTTTTAGAATTAACACAAAGCTTGATTGAGGCAAGGCATCAGCTTGGCGGGATTAAACTGGATAAGTCAGTATTTTGAACAAGCGGGATTTTAAAACTTGGGATTTTAAAAAAGCGGTATTAAGCTAACCGGTTATCAATTAAAGACCTCAACTGCTTCATTGTTGAATTTTTTTTACCGCGAAAAATGTTCCGAGAATTTTTTAACAATACATTCCACAGCTTCAATTTATAAGTCACAACTTTTCTACACTAAATCAGCTTTTTCCCTTTTCATCAAATACTCAAGAATTAACATAATTGCTATTCCAAGGTTGTGGAATGCGTTTATTTTTTACTGGGAAAATAAAAACATGGCGCGAAAAACAATGTGGAACGTATTATTCTTTTTCAATTCGCAGAACATAAATACTAGGTTCAGATAAATATTTATTTTGTAATATGAAATAAGTATTGCGGAAATAAAGCTTCTGGGTTTCATTTCCTTAAGTAAAAGCAATGCCTATAATTCGAGTTGTAATCTGTAGATTTAGAGCTTTAAAATTCGTACACAATAAAAAATAATTTAAATGTAGAAATGGTGAAAAAAAATTCATATACGTTGTAAAATGTATGAAAAGTGTCTTAACTCTACTCTAAATATTAACTGATATCCCGA
Source organism: Philhelius pedissequus (assembly GCA_910595825.1). Taxonomy (NCBI): domain Eukaryota; kingdom Metazoa; phylum Arthropoda; class Insecta; order Diptera; family Syrphidae; genus Philhelius; species Philhelius pedissequus. Next base: position 240,446,201 of record OU343161.1, on the reverse strand, counting down.
AGGAAACTCACCTAGAGATCCAATAGTGGTGCATGGTCCGTTCATAAATCAAAAGGTTTTATTTAAAAAAAATCTAACATTTAGGTACAAAAATATTTTGAAAATAAAAATAAATAATTTTTTTAATCTGCATTGTTTAACCTAATAATTAAAAGGGGTGTTTCTTTTATACCACTAATTTTAAATTTCGAAAAAATACGGAAAGCTTTCAGCTGAAAAATGAATTTGTTCGAATTATTTAACTAGTTTGTCCCACTGTTTGGTACGCCGCCATTTCTGTGTACTTGTCCATCGTTGGCGTTTCAGTATGTGTGTGCAAACGAAATTGAGGTCGGACTAAAATTGATGAGATAAGATGTGATTGATCATCATAATCATCAGCACTTCTTCATATTCGTCTGCTTTTTTTTATTACAAAAACAACAACAACTCCAATGTTAGTTAGTTGGTATAATAATAATTCGCCATATTTGATGATGCATCAGCACGATGTGATTTTGATTGCGGAAACATTACCACAACAAACGAGTATGATGTATATGGTTGGTAATCAATCAAGTTACTTGTAGGTATTTATTATATCAATCTCTCTATCTCTCTCTCTCGCCCTATCCCTATAAGTTTTTCTTATTAATAATTTTGTGATCATAAAGAAGAAAAAGTTGAAAAAAATTATCATCAAGTCATGATGAGGAGGTACCTACATAATTACATGGAATGATGCATCTGTTAAGAGGGAAGTAAATGTCCTTTAGATTCAACGAACCATAAATAAAGACTAATGAATAGTTTGGAGAGTCTAAAGTTCACGTGAAAATTGTATAATTATTCACAGAAAAAAATGCGATTGAGAAGCTTACAACTTTACCTTTCACGGATCTGGTTCTTCAATAAAAACAATCGTTCGATGATTGCAATAAAGCGCATATCAAATCAAACTAAAATCAAACTAAATTTTCCCCGTGAAAATTAGAATTTTACGTTCCACAATTTCTATTATTAAATAAAATGGTTAAATTGCAGTATTTTCCAAAATATCGCCTTATTTATTTCTTTGCAACTTTTTGTATTGCGATACAAAAGCATACAAAATAGTGTGGAACTTATTCACTTTGTGAAATTGTCTATCACAAGAAGTAGGCATGTAATATCTCCAAGATGTCGTCTTAATTAATTGAAAAACTTTCAAATTGTTATTCGTGTTCAACAAAAATAAGAAAAAAAAAAAGAAATAACCCACCCCCAGTGTCATCAGAAAGCCCATAACTTTTGAAGGACTTCCAGTCAGCAAATTGTTGGCGTTGCATCCACACACACACAAAAACAATAAAAGAGAATTCATTCATTTTGATGGCGATGGCGATACTACAAATAGGAATGCATTGTATACTGTCAACGACATTGAGCATTTAAACCCTATATGCATCTCTAAATCTTGTCCCTCTCTCTCGTGCCCGGTGTGCATGTGACATACATGCCCTACAAGCCACGCCAACAGTCAGCATCATGAATCAGTACAGTATATCCTTCTCCATCCGGGGCTGCAGATCCAAATCCAGCCAACAACATCAGAGCCATACATCGTCTAGTGCACTAAATTTGTTGGGAAAAGAAAATGTGTGTTTAGTAAGCGCCATCTATTATGTGCAACCATTTGTTATTAGCCCCAAAACAAACTGCCACAAAACTCCGCAGGAAGTATCCTCCAGCATTGCACGAAAACACACAAACATATACAATACACTACTACTTGCTTGAAATTCGAATCTATCTCTCTCGCTTTCCTATCCGACCCGCCCAGGCTGACATCTGACTCAGAACGTATGAAATTTGTGTCTGCCTCTGATATCAAGAATCCAGTTCCTTGCTGCGAAGGAGCATCCAACCAAACAGATTCAGAGTACGAGGCAGAGTGAAATTCCAGTTCCCAGACCCTTTCTCTGTCACAGTTCCTTTCCCCACAGTTTTGAATCCTCTTTGTCAAGTGTACTGGATATCCTTTCAGCCAGGCGTCCATAATAAACTGCAGTGCGCTATCGTGTGCATTTTCCAGAAACCGGCTGCAGGAAACCATCCTGATTGTATAGAACAATAAGTTTCGTTTGGTGGTGCGTCCTTAGTGTGTCATGCGCTGCCTGTTGTTGATGACACCGACTTCCTCTCCTCTAAATTATATTGGATGTGTATATTTTTTTGTATGTGAATGGATGGGTGGGTGTCCTTTTATCTATGTCCCAAGCAGAAGACGTTAATCACGCTGAGTTATGTGATGTCTTTATGTTCCACTGTCACGTTCAGTGCTTTCTTTTCTTTTATATACGACCGACGACAACGACAACGACGAGAGATGATGATGGTGGGGCGTTTGTGTTTTCTTCCTTTTCGCTTTCTCTCTTCATATATCGTGTAGTTGATGCAAGGACATTGTGTTGTTGTTGGGTTTGTTATTAAATGAATATGCTAAATCATTGAATTCTTTTTTTTTTCACGAATGAAAAATTTAATTTCCAAGGAAAAAAACAAGAATAGATACCTACAAAGGTACTACATTACGTGGAAAGAAGTGAAAAGTACGTTCCACAAATAGTAACACTACGAAATTATGAAATCTGAACTTCCGTAGCAGTTTGATATATCTCCTTAGATCCTCCATTTCGCTTTTCTTCAGTAGTTTAACGAATCTGAAATAGTTCTTAAACAATTTTCACGCTATAACTTGGAATCTACTTTAGAAAAATGAAGAATGAATAAGTTCCACAGAACTGCATTAGTCGTTTCTTTAAAACTTCTAATAATCTTTGAATCTCTCTCAAGATAGAAATTTCGAATACGTTCCACATTATTTTCACAAGGGAAAACAAAGTTTTTAGGTATCTTGAGAAGTCGAAAGCTGATTTTAATGAAATTATAAAAAGTCGCATGTTAAATATTTAGACAACGATAGGAAAATGAGACCTTCACATTTAATATATCTTCCACTTTAAAAAGCCTAATTATTACAGTTCGCAGAATAAAATAAAAACACATTCCACATATTTGTATGACCGACAAGGACAACAAAATTAAGAAATTTTTAATGAATATGTAATTTTGGCTGATAAAATGTGTGTTTTTTTGGTAGAGAGTGACGTTCCACAGAACTTGTTTTACACATGTTTAATGTTTTCTGTTATCCAAACGATGAAATATTAAAATTTGATCAGAATACGATACAACTATAGCAGAAAAGACTTCCAATTATTTTGTTGTCGTATTCACAAATCATCTAACATTGTAACACATTTTGCGCTTCACCCATTGTCCTCGAGCGTTTTTCTCATTTCCACCTGTCAAAATAAATAATTTGGCAAGTTTTTTCTCGTGTCTGGTGGTGACAGTAACAGCATAGTATAGCAGCAGCAACAGCAGCGGCATCAAGTCTCTTTTTGCTTTTCCTCAGAGTTTGCCCTGCATTGATCGCAAACCAACAACCAAATTATAACACACTCTAACGACTGACGAACGAACGAACGAACAAACTTATTATTGCCTTCATGTAAACGACTTCATAGTGACAGCCTCAATTAAGTCCGAGCGAAAAGTCGACATTAATTAAAATGACAAATTCCACTGAGTGTAAAGTGCGCGCCGAGTGACAGGCGCCCAACGAACCAGTGCTGATTTGTGCACACAAAAAAAACCCTTGTGATAGCTTTCGCCTCATCTGAGGCCGGTAAAAGTGACGAGGAGGAGTGCAAAGACGAACGGAAGAACAGGCTGATTTTGATGGAGAAGGACAGTCGGGCTAAATGTAGTTTTCGACAGCGAAATTTTAAACATCAGAGTCAACCTCAGGCTAAAGACACAGAGCACGAATAAGAAAACGAAAAAAAACCTTGGACGGTTTTCAATTTAAGTTATATTATAATTTACACTGAGAGAAAAACTCATATATGTTTTCTTTTTTTAAAAATAAAATCCTTCTGGATATTGTGGAAGGTATTCAATGTTCATTCCATGATATAATTATGGTATCGTTTCACTTTATTTAAAGTGAAAATTGAATTTTGTAACACATTTACAAGATGTGGAATGTGAAATAGATTTTTTATGAATATTTCATTTTCACTTGAACTAAAAATAGATACATTCCACAAAAGGTATGACTGGCAATAAATTTTATTTGGAAAATAAGTTGTCGTAAATTTATAAGAATTTCAAGTAGGCAAAGTTATTTTTTGAATAATGTTCACATTTGTGAAAAATATTCATATTTGTGAAAATATTCATATTTATGAAAATATTCATATTTGTGAAAAATATTCATATTTATGAAAAATATCGAATAAGTCTACGGGAAGAAATTTAGATGAAATATTTGAGTTAGTACATTGTACCAAGTGATATGTGGAATGTAAAGTCATAGAATTTCATAGAATTTTTCCTGAGTGTAAGTAGCTACACACCATTCTCCGTTTAGTTGGCTTAGCTGTATATATTTGCGTGAATTGCTGCGTTGTCCGTGAATTTCGTAAAGCACTTAGTAATAATTTTGATATTTATAAATATTTTGATTTAATGAACGCAAGCTCTTGGCCCCGGAAATTTTTACATTATCTCGCAGAAAGGATGAATAAATCAATTATGCATCGTTGGCCAAAAGGGAGGTGTGTGTGCATGTATATGGAAATTTCAATTTGAGGTTGAAGTTTAAGTAAGCGTATTATGTAATTTTGAATAATTAATCTTGTTTGCGATGTGATACTTATACGAATTTCTTGATATTATCAGAGAATTGCTAATAAAAGTGAAAGTGCATTAATTATCGAAAAACTGTCATACACTTCACTTCAGAATTTTACATTATTTGGCAGTTTTTTTTTCATTAATAAATAAAAATATTATTGAAGGCAATTTTTAAACATTTTATTTTCATTAAACGATTTTAATGCGAAATTGTAGATCAGACATGTGAAATTTGTGGAACGTATTTTTTTGACAGATGAATGGTAATGGAAAATAAAAATATTTTTTTTAGAAAAAAATTTGTATTTCGAGACAAAATATCGAAATCTAAAAAAATATTGCACTTTTCGTTCTGCGTCTCACTTTTCCCTTGCTGCCGTATCAGGTGAAATAATATTATTATTGTAGAACATAATTTTGTAAATGAAAATGGATGACATATAATTGATGATTTTCAATCTCTTTAAATGGTTTTCATTTTAAGGACAGCTGCGAAAATAGTACTGGAAGTGGAAAAAAGTAGAACGTGGAACTGAAGTCGTGAAACATCTATGTACAAACCGTTGAATGCGAATTTTATATCCACAACTTACCATCCACTGTCTTGTATTTTCAAGCAATAAAAACGAATGGACATATCAAACTTTTTATACTTTTCTTTGGTTTTCCCGTGAGAACAATTGTGGAACCTATGGTTATTTTTACAGATGAAAATGTAATTTCCAAATGGAAATTTTGAATCCACAATAATTCGACTTCTTGTATCTGTACAGAAACTAAAAGAGCCTGGTTCTCAGAATAGGTAAGGAATAGGTACAGATGATTGAACTTGAAGTGACAAGCAAATAAAGTGACAGAGAAGCACGAAAAAGTATAATACTAACGAGCATGGGTTTTTTTATAAAGAAATCACAAAGAACTAAAGGTGGAAGGTGGAATCTATTACGGATTGGTTTGGACATGTTCGATGGATCTTACAAAGTTTGAAGAAATTTTCGAAGGATACAAGGTCAGTGGTGCTGCTTATGTGGATTGAAGTTATAGAAAAATCTTGGGCGATATAAGCCAACTGTTTGTACGAAATTTTTTTCTAATGCACTCGGTGAGGAAAACATTGTTTCACACCATTTTTTCACCATTAAAAGTTATTTCCCAAATTATTTTTTGTTTCACAAGAACTACCCAAACAATTTTTTTTTCAATATCCCCAGCACTTTTGACCTATCTTTAGCTAAACAACAGACCTGCAGCAAAAACCTGCAGTGTGTCTGTGTAATCTGACCATGTCCGCCTATGTAGTTATGACACATGGCGCATTTCCTTGGCGTGATGGTGATGTAAATTATAAAAATTTTAAATGATTTTATCTTCAATTTTGGAATTGAAGTTGTACCACACCAGGAAAATATTATAGCTTCGCGTCGGTCGGGCTCGGCGGGCCAGCATCAATTTTTATTATTTATTATTTCACCTGACATCGTAAACAAGACGCGGGCAAGCCGACAGACAGCCCAACCAAACGCCCCAGTGTGCAAACGAGCGGCCACAAGCGTTTACGATGGCAAAACACGCTATGGACATAAATTGATTCGTCGCGTCCGTCGTCATCGTCTTGGTCGTCGTCATCGTCGTCGTGGTCTTCGTTCGATTGGATGGAGTTCGAGTCAAAGTTAGCTAAAGAGTTTTACGTCCCGTAATCATTCCATTCCGATCCCAGTGCGCCTTCTTATTGTTCGGAATCAACGCATTACTCAAAGTCACTTCCTTGGGCAAGCCAACAACTTCATTTGGAGCTTGAACTCAACGAGCCTTTTGTTAAATCCCAGCAATGATTGCTTTAGGTAATTCTGGCGTGGTGGTGTGTGGCGGAGTATTGAAGAAGGAGCACCGCACACTCTAGTACCAATCTCACTTTGATTCCGACCTCATATCCTTTCTGTGGTCATAATTTTGTGAGCACCGATCGCAGCAATCGCAGCAGCCAACGCAACTCGCTACGTGGGCTGGTTGAGCAGGGCTTAATGTTGTTTTATAATAAATTGCCCCTAACGATGTTACATTTCTCTTGTGTCGAAGGAGACAGAAGGAGGCGTGGTGGCGGAGGGCGGAGTACCAAATGAGATATGGGCTCCGATTCATCGGCTGATGGTGTAGTGGCTAAGACGCTGTTGTGTGCGCGTTAGCGTCCGCTGACGGAGTCAGATGAAAGGATTTCCACAGGCAAGCCGCTGTTGCTGCTGATTACAAATCGTAAATTGCCGCCTTAAAATGTCGCTGCCACAGTTGGTGGTTAGTGGTGGTGGTGGTGGTGGTGGTGGTTGAGGTTGTGGTATTGGACTGTCGGTGCTCACTCGGACTGTGAGACATAGTATGTAGAGTCTTAGGAACAATGGTGGCGGTCTGCCGCGGCCGGTCAGCTCGGTAAGTGTATGTGGAATGCATGACAGAAAACAATTGAGTTATGATTTGTTATTTATTGTTATTAATTTTATTGTTGTTACCTCAGCCATGATGTATTGCTGAAAGGCTGGATACATATTGGAAAGACGATTTATGAGGGTATTAATAATATTAAACCACATACGTACGATCGTATAATATTATTTATGTATGAGTCTAAGGCAGATAATACAGAATTGATGGGTATTCCTCCTTTTAAGCCATTAGGGAAAAAATAAGTCATCGGGAACTACAAGTTCATGCTTGGGAAATTAATTTCCAGCTAGAAAGTGGAACATCATCTCTTTGTGGGAATGGGAGTTGATTGAAAGATAGGTTTATTAGCAATACTGTTCGAAGCAGAATAGTAACGGTAGAAATTTAGAGTAACAATACATTGGCGTGAAATTTTCAAGTTTTTGTTTTACTAAATGTCAAATTTCTTCCAAATATATGTAATTTTTTTCATAATTGTGGATTTTTGAAAGCAGTGATTTTAATTTCACGCGAAAAAGGCACCTACATAGATTAAAAATCAATAGTGGAAAAATTGAGGAGAGTTTTTAAAAGTTAAGTGTATGTAGTAACTTCAAGTTTCTATATATTATTTTCACAAAACGTTTCACTTCACTAGAGGAGTGTTGAAATAAAATTTCCACTAAAAACTTCTTAATGAAATTAACAATTTTATATATTATTAATCTTGGTAAGTCTTAAGCTTTTTCAATTCTCAGTTAGCCCGTGAAATTTGCATTTCGACGTAAAGATATTGTGAAATTTATTAAGTTGCTACTAATAAGATTAAGAAATGTCTAGATCTAGTAAAAAATACCATGAGTGAATATTTCAAGTTAGATTAGGCACTATATTTTATTTAGAACGAAGTTTTGCAAATTTCAGAAAAACAAAGTGTGCCTGGGGAAAAAATGTGGAACGTATTTCTCAATTTAATAAAATAGAGAGAAAGATAGTTAGGGAATTTAAAGTCCTTTTCAACCAGGCACATAGTTTTAAAATAATACATCAATAAAACAACATCAGTGAAATTCACAACTTTACATTCCACATCACAATTTTTTTAACCAAAATGATATATTATAATATTTATGGCTTCTTCTTAATGTAACGCTAAATAGTCTAGCAATTTCTCATTTGTGAAATTGAAAATGTTGTGGTGAAAAATATTGTGAAATATATATATACATTGTGTATAATTTTTTTAAAAATGAAAAAGAGTTTCAATAAAATATAGGTTCAAACATCAAAGTGAAATAAGAGTTTACACTCATAACTCATTCATTTTTCTGCGGAATGAAAGTGAATGATGTTCTACAAAGTAACAAGAAACCAATAGTGAAAAAAACTAAGTTTTTTTGAAAATTTGACGTATGTATGTATTTATTTTTTTTAACACAGAAAATGTGGAATGAAGCACTGTGATTGAAAAAATAAGGAATTTCATGAAAATTTATTCTACTCCAAGTGCACCTAATGCATTATAAAAATAATAAAGGAAAAAAATCTTGGAATTTGTAAGAGAAAAAAAATAAGTCAATCCACTCATTAAGAATTTATATTCAACTTGTATGACATTCAAATAATTACGTTCCACAAAATATTTCACTCCATATATGTATAATATTGTAATTTTGTGACACAAACCCTTTTGGGGAAATGAAAAATGAATGAGTTCCACAATATTTCCACTATATATTCTCAATTTCCCACTATTTTACGCCAAATTTTACGTTTTTTGATTGTCAAAATAGAAACTTTGGAATGTATAATAGTGACATTTATGTCAGCGAAGTTTTTTGTAGGGATATTTCAGTGACCTAATCATAAAGAATCGTCCATCTGAATTTTTGAATTTTACTAAGGAAAATGTGATGACCACAAATGTTGAACTGTTACTTTGCCCTATAACCGATTTTTGAAGGCCTTCATTTTTTACGGCAAAACCCTACAGAAGCTTTGAAAATTTGTTGTACTGTCAATCAAATAATTTATTAATAATAAAAATAGAAACAATAAAATGCATTTAGCTCGCAATCGAGCCACGATTTATCTTATCGTGACAATACATACGTGCCACTGCCCAGACCTAACACTTCTCTCTTCAAAATATGGAAACAAGAAAAAATAATTATTATAGTGTGTCACTCATGTTACAAACCCCCTCGACAGCCGCTACCTCCAGTCAGGCGTATTCATAGGGAAATCGATGTTTATTATTTTTGCCGGGTTAGTTGGTTGTTGGTTAAGCATATGCAAACAATTCGCCGTAATCCATAGACATGTCAAAAAAATTTCAATTGCCCGATGATTGATGGCGGCTGTCATCAGCGTCGTCGTTGCCATCGTCGCTCGCTTCAGACAACAATCGCTTTGAGTTTTTTAACCCACAAGCTCCTGCGATAGGCCAAGCAAAAAATAACACACAGCAAAATGCCCTCACACTCATCAATCCCCACACTTTGTGAATTTAAAAAAAAAACACAAGAGTCTGAATGATTTGGCATGGTGCGGTGGTCAAAGCCATGATTTTGTATTCCTGTCACCCTTTGATGTTCCAAAAATAAATTCACTCACGAATAAAGAATCCGTTAGATAAAGATAAAAAGACTTGGTGTATGCATTCTTTATTTTGCTGGTTTGCTATTTTTACATATCAACATCAATTAGAGCTTTGAAATGCAAACTATTTGAGCGTTGTAAACTTGCATAGCATCGATTCATCAATCACTCGGTAGCCCAGACCGACATTCCGTTTTATTACTTTTGGCTCAGAAGTGGGATCACCTTTTGGCTGACAGATAGACAGACGGAGAAGAGTTGACATGTGAGATAGATTTTCTGCGAACTTGTATCTCTATGACGTGTGTCGTTTTTTTTTTTGTTGTTGTTTGTTTTTTCGGCAGCCTTTTTCGTCAAGTCCTGTGGCAAGCAAATAAAAATGTATATGTACATCAGTGGTGGCATGCAGGGAGTGTGAAATGAATTCTGGCACCAGTGGCAGTCACACATATGTCACTTCTGTGAGAACCTCCCCAATTAAGAGCTGTCAACAAAGAACATCGTGCTTTAAATATTTCAAATTTTCATTTTCATCAGACGATGAGGACGACGAATGACGACCGACGACGACGCTAGCGGCTGTGATGCAAAGCGGCGCGCGAGGAAACTCGCGATGCATATGCGAACGGGTATGCACCACGAGCGAATTCTTGACAGCTTAGGTATCTATACATTCATATACTAACATTACGTATATGCAAAATGGGAAACGAGAGTGTTGGAATTGGAAGATGTTTTTGGGAGTGCAATGCTTTGATACAACAAAAATTCCACAAATCTCATGTTGGCTGATCTACTGATGCAGTTTTTAGTTAGGTGGTTGTGGTGCTCGTAGTGCCTTGGAATTTTAAACAAATATGTGAATAAAGGATTTTTGTTCACTTTGTTTTGTAAGCAGCGTCGCATTTAGAACGGAATGTCTTTGGTATTTCATTTTCAGTCCTTTAACGATCGTTTTAGTTTAAAAAGATTTTTGAACTGAAAACTATACGATATATTTTAGTTTCTAGATCTTTTTGTTGTAGATACAAATTTTTAATTTTTTTTAAATATTTGATTTTAAGATTTCAAAATAATAAAATGATTGGCCGATAAAAGTTAAAAAATAAACTTTTAAAATCCAAAGCAAAAAAGAATTGAAAAAAACAAAAACCAATTAAAATAGTAATTGAAAGTCCTCAGCAATAGAAAAAAAAAATGCACGACTGGATCGCACGAACTTGCTCTTATGTTCGATCACATCGAATGCAAAAGATTTCTGTTAAAAATCTAAATATATATTTAAAACAGTTTTTTACTTCATTTTTTAAGTATACAAAATATCTTTAATTTTTTCTAAAAAAAAATGGTTTATATTATAATATAAACTTAAAAACAAAATATTAAATCGGCTTAATCAAAGAAAAAATAATTCAAAATTCTGAAATAAATACTTAAACCAATTTAAGCTCAAAAAAAAGTACGCCATTTTATTTGTTACATATGTATGTATAGATTGTCATATATAAGATTAATCCACCAAAATCCCAAAATAGTACAAGACTCCAAATCATAAAAAATCCAATAATTTAAAATCAGAAAAAGCAAAATATGAAAAGTACAAAATCCCAAAATGTTGAAAATATAAAAATCCCAAATTTAAAATCACAAAATCTAAGTCCCGAGAAACGCCCGTAATCCTTAAAAAATATCTCCATCGGAAGAAATCCCCAAAAACTGCAATCCAACACGACTAAATTGATATATAGAAATAAACACTCCAGATTTTATTCCTTGTTTATATTGGGGATTTTTTTTCCTGTGAGCCTTTTCGCCGGTCTTTATACATGCGATATATAGATATTTAGGGACTATATGGCAAGTTGTGGACTCGGGAAAAAATCGAACTCGAGAAGTTTATTCAACTTGAGATTACGATGATAGCGAAGACGAAAAATGTGGGTTCACAATTTTGTCTGTCCGCGCGCTTACAGCCTAAGAAGTTGGATGGATTTTCTTCAAACTTGGTATACCTATATTATTTTTTTTAAGACCACAAATAACGGTACCTGCCATACATGTTTTTTGGAGTAAATATTATTTTTCTCAAAAACGGCTCCAACGATTTTTATAAAAATAAAATGCACGACTTTATCGCACGTACTTGCTTATATGTTCGATCACATTGTAAGATTCTTAATAGAAACGTCTCAATATATTTTTAAAGACGTGTTTTACTTAATTTTTTATATAAAAAATCTTAATTTTATTTTTAAAAAAATGGGACGACAATTTTAAATATTTAATAATATAAGCTTAAAACCTAAATTTCAAAAAAATCGTCCACTCGTTTTCGAAACATTGAATTTTCAAATAAAAAATTATTTTTTTTTTGAAAACATTTTTTTTTTCAACAATTAAAAAAAAAACTTATGGTTGTATAGCAGGTACCGTTAATAACAAAATATGTAAAAAAAATGTTGGTCAAAATGTAGACTATACCTAAATTAGTACACATACTTTTTTTATCAAAATCGTTAGAACCGTTTTCGAGATAATGGTTGAAAAATTTGTATGACAAGTACCTTTATTTTCGGGTCTAAAACAAAGATTCAAAAATCTATTTAAGACAACCACCTAAAACGCCTAAGTAATAAGTTTGAAAAAAAATCTACAGATAGGCAGACTGACGGATTTGCAGGACCCACTTTTTTGGTGCTCTCCATCATCGTAATGTCAAGTTTAATCAAAAACTGGAGTTCGATTTTTTTTTCAAATGAAAATTTTCCCTGTGCTATTGTAACTATATCGCAAGTAAAAATTAGTTAATTATTGTAGGGAAAAGGCCTGGATTTTTTGTTTGTTAAAAAGATGGTAACTTTTTTTTGGTTTTCGATTGGAAAATTCAAAGAGTATTGTAAACCAAAATTTTTCAAAGCAATTTTTTTTCCAAACTAAAAAAAACTATTTTTTAACTCAATATTTCGAAATGGATTTTAATGGATTTCTTCGGAACTTTGTATTTAGTAGTTTTTTTGGCATTGTCTTGAATACTTGAAAAGAAACTATTTTCTTCAACAAAAAACAAAGGTACCCCTCCCATACAAATGTTGAAAAACCTTTAAGCATTTTTTTATCTCAAAAACGAAGATTTTGATTAAAACAAAAGTATGTGTGTTCTTAAATTAATGCAGTCCAATTTTAAGTATAAAAATATTTAATTTTGAGTTCTCATTAATGGTACTTCTCTTGGTACCCACCTTTTATATTTTCGACTTTTTCACTATTGGATGAACCGACTAACATTTTTTGTTTTACATAAAAGTCAAAAAACATAATGCTGCATATTGAAATTTTCAAAAAAAAATGTTTTTTTTTTCCCGATAAAATACATATTTTTATTTAAATCGATTTTTGCAAAAGGATTCACTGAATTTTTTTTGAAATTACAATTTTGAAGGTATATTAATAATATCTTTAAATTGGCGTTTAAATTTTTTTTTCTTTGAATGTTTTTAACTTTTTTTTCCAACATATTCATATTTCTCTAAGAATTCAAATGGCATCTATTTTTCTCTCAAATTAATGGCACCGAACTAGTCCTTGAATCATCCATTCGACAATTCCATGTACTATGAACGACGGTAATCTAACCTACATCGGCTTTTTACCTGCTACTTACAGCATCAATGTTTAGCTACAAGTTGTTAGCTACAAGAGCAAGTTCATACGATTCAGTCGTGCATTTTATTTTTGCTCAATTTTCACCTGGGGTTTTGTTTTTATTTAATTATATTTTGGGACCAAACATCACCAACCCCTTAACTCCAAATAAATCGACTTGTCCCAGTTTCCAAAATCACACATTCCATATCCTGAATGTAAAAATTACCACCTAATTGTAAAACAACTAATGACGTCGTAAAGTTCTTTCTTTTATCAAAACTGTTATTCGGGATTTTTGGATTTAAGATAAATTTATGAAAAACTGAACTTCTCTACGAGAGCCAAAAATATAAAAATCTCTTAAATATTAAACTATGTATTAACTCACCTGAAACTTGAAATAATTTACGTAAATTCACATCAAAGGCGGACCTCGTAAAACAACACAAAACGATAAACAATTAACTGAAGCGAAAAGCGATACACGCCGCACGCAGTCCGATAATATCACCCAACTATAACTTACTTCATTAAAAGACAAAAAAAAAAAACTAATGTGCGTCTCTTTCTGATTTTACATTTTGGACATATTTTTTTCTCTTTTCATGAAAACAAAATAATTCAGAATAAGATGTGATGACAGTAATGAGTCATAAGCCAATCAAGTCGATAATGCAGTGTCGAAAAGTGATGCCAAATTTCCATAATTCCAATGTTCACACTGGACACTGATTTGTATTTTCTCAATTTTCTCAATGTCAAAAAATCGACGAATAAGAGACCCAATTTCGTGATTTGTGCAAAATGTTGGTACTTTTCTCTTGCCCTTACAAAAAATTTACAACACATTAAAATCGACAACTATTATTACTCGTAGCATACCGTAATGCGTCTTGTTTCGATTCTAAAAGAGCATGTTGTGTGTTTTGCACCTGAGCGAGACCACCAACCAAAAGATTTCATCTTCAGCCATCTCAAGTTGAGTAGGCATAAAAGGAATGTTGCAATCTTAACATATCTTTACACAATCTTTCCTCCCATTCTCTTCCAGATTGATGTGATTAATCTAGATCTGTCGCGCCGTGCGTCGTCGTCGGAACAAGCGTCAGAAATAGGACATCAAACAAAAAACAAAAAATTTGAAGAAATATAAAAAAAAACAGTTACCATCCAACGATGACGCGCTGATAGAGATCTGTAATTTTGTTCTCACATTAAACGAAACATGTCCAAGGAAGTCAACACTTCTAGAGCGCGCAGTAATTATGCGTACACATTATAAACACGTATGCTGGCTGCTCAGCTGCTGGCAGAAAAAAGGCAGAGTCTGAAAAGAGTCAAGTCGAAGTCGCCGCCATCAGTTCATGCATAAGATAAATGACAAGCCAAACGCTCCTATATAGCCCGCCACTGCCACTTTGACAGACGAGCATGCAGCAAAAAAGGAAAAATGAAAAAAAAAACGCACAACACGGCAGTTGCATGCGGTAATCGAGTTGCATTCACATCGCACATAATCGGCTGAGGATGACGAACAGCAACGAGAACTCTTGTCAGATGTCGGATGTTCAACTGGATGACTGCCTGACAGAGAGTTGTGTTGCTGTGCTGTCTTCCGGATGCAAGTGCGTGTATCGAGCCACCACCGACCGCCATCACCCATCATCACATAATCATTCCCGATCGTCATCTCTATGCCCCATGTGCCCATGCCCCATCACCATCATCATCGCAGTAGCACGAACAAAACTGACAAAATCGTCGTTGTCGTTGTAGTCGTCGTCGTAACTGACGATCTGCCGCCCTCGGCACTTTTTGCGGTTATATGTGTCGTCGTCGCCGAGGACGTTTATCATGACAGCGATGGGGACGACGGACATCACCATCATCATAATCATGCAGAGGAACATCAGCCACCGCCTGATGCTTTGTCCTCGTCATCACTCTTCATCGTTGTCGTTGGAGTTTTCATAATTACAGTGCATGTCGGTGCCAGAGACAGTGCTGGGTCGAACGACCAGACCATAGACCATTATTTTGCAATGAGTATTGGCATTTGGCATTTCCTTATATAATATGTATGTACATACATATATAGGGGAAACGGAAAAGACATCGCTCTCATAGCCTCATGATTGCGGTCTCCTGCTGGCCGGAGTTTAATAAATTTCACATCGCTATCTGATTGCTTTGATGGAATTCGCGGCACCGTAATTAATTTATTCATTATTCTTTTTGTCACGGGTCCATTCCATAGCCTTCGCCATCGCCATCGCCATGATGATGTGTGGGTAATGCCCATAAATGGGCGGCTATGGTGCGGTCATGTCATGTCTAGCTATGGAATTCACGTAAATCATATCTTTTTCGTTCATTTGCTGAGATGAGATACAAGGTCATGAAACGTCATGTTGATGTCAGGGTTTTAATCAGATTTTTCTTGTTTGCTTGTAAGATAATTATCCCTCATGCCTTGCCCAAGTACACTGCTAAAAATATTTTACTTGATTTTAGATAAAATGAAATTGCGTCACAATTCGTCATCCGTCATATATCAAATAATCCATCAATCATCAACCAACGCAACGCAACGACTTCAAGTTATACCTAACTTAAAAAATATTTCCTCAAAAAAATTAACAACCAAAAACCTATCATCTTTTCCGTCACACCACACTATAGCGCACCACATCGATGCCGCGTGTTGCTGTCAATATTTTGTATCTCTTCTATTGCATGTCAATTTCACTTGTCGTCTATTCGTGCGCCTATCAATAAAATTTTTTTTTATTCAGATAGCTACTACCATTTTTTCGACGTTGTTTGAAGAACCTACAGGAAATAAAATAACAACACATTGTCGATTTCCATAAGGACAACATAACTTACCGGGAAAAATGTATGGGAATCATTTTGTTAGTGGAGTTTCGTTTATTAAATGCAAACAAATAAAGATATTGAGTAGCTTTGTAAATATCAACTGACAAAAATAAACTACGGTAGCTATATTTGCACAACATATAGTAGTTTTAGGGTGGGAGATCTTCAAGCAGGGTCGATTTATGATTAAATGGCGCCCGGGTGGGGATTCAAATATCTTAAAGACCTTCTATATGTGTTTGTTTTTTTTTTATTTTCAGGAAGCAAATATAAGCATTCAATATAAATTTGTTGAATTGGTTCTGCATCTGCATGTCATATTCTTATCTCTCTATTTATGTATACAAAGCACAATATATCTTTAGGTACATGAAAAATTACTGGAACATGATATTGCGTTTATTTGAATGTCAACAAATAATGATTGAGAGCCTTCCTAAGGAAAAAATAAAATAATGTCAAACATAGACCAGTAGCTAGATAGAAATACTCAAAGTCATCTATGAGTAGGGTCAATTTGTATGATAAAATGGCGCCCGGGTGTGGATTGAGAAACATTAAACAACTGATAACATTTAATCACCAATTATTGACACCCAAGAAAGTGGCTCCACAGAAATTAAGCAGCTATATGTAATTGTGTTGTTAGAATAAAAATCAAACAGTGACAAGGGCTATTTATGTACCTAAGTATCTCAGAAGCTTGTTCGAAGCATTTGTACCATGTAATAATCCAGGTAAGTGCTGAAGACAAAAAAAATATTAGGTATTCATTTTAAATCAATTTTATTGGACCCTTTTAAGCTTGTAGCGATAAAAACAGAAGCGGTTTTGGAAATCAGTTCATATGAACTAACTAAAATCACAAGTGTCGAAGGTCTTATTGTAAGGACAGACTGCCGGTAAGTCAACAAGTTTGGAAGCTGTTGATATATATATATATGAGCCAGCATGCCACACAGCAGACACTAGAATGTAGAACCTGATATTTTGAGAACATTTGTCAGATTTTCTTTGACTACAATTTTTCAAATAGATAGGTTATGCTGGGTTTAATTGGCTGTCAGCAAAACGGCTGCCACACTTAGACCACAGGTCCAGGTGAAGAGATAATAAGTCTCTAATTAAACTATTTGGAGCCTCGAATGAAGCAATGTAGTTGGTGAATCATGTGTCTAAGATCACTGACGTCTACGAAGAAGTATTCTCCCAGGTGTAATCTGCCCCTTGGAGAGAGCAGGACAATAGCATAGAAAATGGGGAATATCTTCATCCTCCCCTTCGCCCATGCAGCTGCTCCAAAAGCCGCCGGAGAAATCGCCCATTCTTTTGGCTTGGCTGCCAAGTGTCAAGTAGTCAGTGTCCAATTATGACACCTATTACGGAGCTAAGATGTTTTTTGCTGAAAGAGAGCAGACCTTTTGAGCGTCGTGGATCCATTATTGATCTGTCTAGTACCAGGCAGGTAGTGATGCCATATTTATTTGTTTTGTGGCGTTTTGGTGTAATATAAGTTTACATGTACCGACCATTTTAGACAGAATTGGTATTAGAGTTCCATTTCTAGCGAGTTCATCGGCTTTGCTGTTTCCCCAAGATATCCCTCTGTTGCATCACCCAAATCGGGTGAATGTTAAACGGTTCTGCCATCTCCCTGAGAGGTGATGGACAGTTGCGGTCAGTTATAGAGTTTGTTGAAACAGCGCCAAGTGATTTGAGGGCTGTTGACTGTCTGAGAAAACACGGACATCCGTTGTGGATATCACGTTTCCTTCACCAACATAGAACCTCTTAAATCGCAAGAATTTCTGCTTCGAACACGATACAATGTTCGGGGAGTCGGAATGAGAGTCTAAGATTTAGTCCTTCTGAGTACACAACATCACATCCCACCCTTATCGCTTTTCGAACCATCCGTAAAGAAGTGAGCTGATTCACCTTTTAAGAACCTCTCATCTTCCTAGGCAGATCTAAGATGGATTCTACAAAGATTAACTGGTGTGTGGCGTAGTCGGAATAGTCCTAGTTTTGATCCGAATGTGTTCAGAATATTAGAATCACCTATCGAGTTGCTAGTTGTTTGAGAGACGGCTTTGAGGCGAATTGCTGTACTCGCGGTAACTTGTTTGCTGAAAATATCAAGGGGTGTAATGTTAAGTAGTTTGTTTAGGCGGCCGAGGGTGTAAAACAGAGAGCTCCACTAATTCATGAACTGGCTTACCTTTGGGCCCTATTTAACTTGTCACAATATGTGACTTTGTCCAATGCAAATGCAATCCACCATACTGCTACCCATAAGTTAGCGTACAGCCAGTGAGTAATTTGTGGGGATAAGCCCTTTTTTCCAAGAGAAGAGTGCAACTGTTACTTGTATTTCTCTTTCTCTTTCTTGTTTATTGGATTTCCAGTTTAGCTTTCTGTCTAGTATGAGACCTAGATACTTGGCTTCATCTAAGAAAGTCATTGGCGTACCATTTATTGATGGGGGTTTAAGTTGGGGGATTTTATATTTCCTAGTCGAAAGGACAAGGTCTGTATTGGCCGGGTTTATATCCAGACCACAATTGGTTGCCCATATTTTTAGAGCATTTTACATTAAGTCTGCTAGAGTTGGACTGTTCTTTCCTGATACAACAATGTCTACATCATCGGCATAAGATATCAGCTGCTATCCTTCTGCTTCCAGGTCTATCAGCATTGCGTTGACACTGTATTCCATAGAAGATGGGACAAGACACCACCCCGCGGAGTCCTTTACCGACATATGTATCTTCTTTTTTAATAGTCTCCCAGAATTGAGTTGATTATTCACCTACCCTGCATAAGACTAATCAGCTCTGTCAATGAGTTACACATATTAAGGCTTATCCGCGCTGTGATTATTGCCACTTTACTGACATTGTTGACGCAACGAGTATTCTAGATTTCGTACAAGCGTGTGTAAGACGGTTTCAACCAATTTTTCCTTACAGTATGCGTGTTGAGCAGTAGAAACGAGATAGGTGTTTATAGCACTGCGAAGATGAATATCGATCAGCCTTTCTAGAGTGTCTAGAAACGAAGACATAAGCTGATTGGTCTGAGGTCCTTCGGATTTACATGCGTGTATTTACCTACTTGGGGTATGAAAATAACTCTGACTTCTCTCCACAACAATGGGATGGCGTGAGGTCAATGCACCCATTTAAAATAACAAGATAGCTATAGTTATATCTGAGGCTATTTGGAGTTCGGTCCAGCTGATTTATAAGGATCAAAGTTTTTGATTGCCGAAAGTAGTTTTTTTCAAATAGATACCGCTTGACATTTTGTCGGACAATTTCTACAATCATACCCCGCCTATACGGCCACCGAAAAAACACAAAAAAAAAGAAAATAAAAATAAATTTTGTTGATTGATTAACTCGAATAATGACCAAAAGCTTTCAGCAATTTTTATTTTTTTACAATTTTCACCGAATATTTTATTGTTGATTGTCTAAATGATTAATTGTTATGTTGAACTTTTGATGATTTATTCCGAAAAGAGAAAATCTTCAATAAAAAAGATTATATAAAATAAATGCGCTTCTTTAAAAAAAAAAAAAAAAAAACATTCCAACACAGTATATCTGCCTAAGCATAATGATGAAATCCCCTATCGAATCAATCTTCTTGTCAGGCAATGCATATGACTACTTCATGCCTATGTAATTATTTCAAAGCTAATCGGTCATTTTCAAAACGAATCCATCCTAATCACTCAAACATTTTTATGGTTTTTATTTATTTTTTTATAAATTCAATACCCTGGCACTCAATCAATATGCGCTACTGAAATCCATTTGGCGCCAGAATTTGACACCTCTTCAATACAAAAAAAAAATGAAATAAATAGCGTCTTAATAAAAGTCGACCCTTAACATAGACTGTAACATCAAAATGTCAAAAGAAAACAAAATATAATGCACTTCATCGAGTCGTTCGCTACTCAAGACCCCAACTCATGTTCCTATCGCGGGAGTTATTTATTTTTTTTTTTAATCTGATTAAATGCCGCATATAATTTTTCGTCCTCTGCTGTCCGTTTTATTTATTCAGTTAATAATAATTTGCCTTTATTACGGCGGGAATTAATCAGCTTACTGTCTGACGCCATACTTGTCAAAGTCAAATACAAATTGTTTCTCTTTTCAATATAATATCCAGTATCCACCCTATATGTCGAAGACAGTGGTACAAATTTAGAATTTATTTCCATTAGAATGATTTTAGTCAAGTCTCAATAAGTTGAAGTTCACATAAGTCAGTGGGAGTGGAATCTATCTCTTTAGTCCAAATTGTAAAATGAAAAATAAATAAGTTCCACAATTTGTGTAATCTATTTGTAAATTCGAAAAAAATATGAGGCCGACAAACATCTAACATTTGGCAATAAATTGTTTGTTCTTCAAAATTATATATCTACCTATGGGTCTATTGTGGAATGTAACTTTATAATTTTCACGGTGAATTTTTTTGTGTTCTAACTTAATTTTGACTCGAGATATCTGCTAAGCTGCCTCTTAAAATGGAAATTCAACACAAAATTTTAAACAAACAACTAATCTAAAAGTGAGTACGTTCCACAATCAATTTCATATCAGTTTTTCAAATGAAATAATAACTAAATAGCATCCACAATTATTTTCAACTGGAAATGTCGTATTTGCCAATGTTTAATTGTAATGAATGTTCTCAAGGAAAATAGATGAAGAATTGTGTAAATACTAAACATTTGCAGAAAAAAATATGTTGGAAGAAAACAGAATGTGTGCAATGTAGACTCAAAATCTGACATTTACCAACAATTTTGCACGAAAACTTTGTTTCAATCAAACTGTGTAAGAGAGTGTAAGACATTGTTAGGACTTGTTGGGAATATAATTCATTTCTGTTTTTAAACCTTCTACCCCTCGTGAAATGAAAAAATGAATGCGTTCCACATAATCTTCTAATGGGCATACTTTCTTTATTTAATGGAAAAAACCTGTTGCACCGTGAAATAATTTTAAATTTGACGATCATTTATTTTAGATTTGTGCCCTAATACGCCCTATTCGTAAAATAAAAATTGAATACGTTCCAAAATATGTTTGAGGGAATAATAAAATTTTGCTTTCGTTATAAATTTACCAGACCTTTCTGACAAAGTCCATGAACTAAAAGATCGTCTTAACCAGTTCCAATTGAAAGTTTTCTTTTTTAATTATTATTTTAATTTTTGTCCAAACGTGTATTATGTGTTGTCCTACTGTACACTTCGTCGCTTCGAATGACGGATTTGTCAGCAATCAGCCGTATAATGAAATCAATTTATATGGATATTGAATTTAAATCGCATCCATATAGACATTGCCTCAAGCCCGAAGAGGGACTTGACTTGAGTGAGGTGTGTAAATCAATTATATATATCAGACGAAAATATCATGCAGCTGTCAAACAGTAGCGGATCACTTGATAGCTCCTGGGAATCAGCCAATGATGACGACCTGAAACGACGACGACTACGACTCCGACGACGATGACAATGATGACTAATCACCCGCTTGCCAAGGGATAACAGCAATCTATTATTTATCAAGCCCAGGTAGCTGGCTGGTAAGCCTATTCAATGGGGTATACCACCGCACCTCCGCCACCGGCGGCCTCGGGTACTATTGTCATAAAAGATAGAGTGGTGCGTTTTGGCCGTGAAAGATTAACGGAGATTTGTGGGAATGGAATGAAGATAGTTATGTCTAGAGTTGAAGCAAAAGGTCAAGACATATAGCAAAGGAACTCCAAGTTAATCTTCTTTAGGTGGTTACTTTTTTCTATTTATTTTTGTCAATTTTCTTGGAATGCGTTGTGTTGGTATTTGCACAAAAAAAACCTTAATTTATCATAAGGAGGGATTTGAGAAATTATATATATATTGCTGAAGTTAAATGGTATTAGATATTTTTAAGTTAGAGTTGTCGTAGTGAGAGCTAAATTAATTTGTGAGGATGTCAACGTTCCTGAGAAAAAAATATAAAATTTAATCGTTTGCAAGCCCGGATTAGGCTAGCAAAAACCTAAACCTTTCTCATCAGACCCATCAGTAAAGTAGCAAAAGTTTTAAGACTTTTAAATAAATTTCTCAAGGGTGGGTCAAAAAAAATAAGTGGATTTAAATAAAGTTTCAAAAACTCAAACACTCATATTATAAAAAACACGATTTAGTGGCAGTTTATCTCACTCGTGGATTAAGTGTAATATGTCATAAATCAAACAAAATGTCTGCTATTTGAAAAAAAAAATAGTCTGGAAAGGTAACTCCGGGTACCTCAGTTTTAAGAATCTTACGATCTCAGTTAAAAATGGCGATGGGAATTTTTCGACATTTGATATTTTATGAATACCTATCCCTTTTTCTGACAGCGACTTTAAGAACTTAATGGAGGATGGCAAGAAGTTTAACTAAATATGTATTCATTTGAAATCTGTTTTTTAAGGACCATGTAACAACTCTCCATTAATTTTAAAATCGCTATTAAAAATGGAAAATATATGCCACTCAAATTTCCCTTTTAAAAAGCGAATTTATATTAAATGGACTGAACAAAAATATTATAAGGTCCTAAAGCCAAATTAATTCCCTCTCCATTAAATTTAAAGCCGCAGTTTAAAAGAGAAATTCATAAAAATTACCATTTTTATCTTTGGTAAACAATTTAAAGGGAATAAACTGGTCCAAAGCTAAAATAAGTTTGTATTAATTTTAAATCTTTTCATCACTTTTAGGCTACATTTATCTACTCGCCATTAAATTTAAAGTGTCTGTTAAAAATTGGAAATTATTCGAAACTTTCCCATTTTAAACAGAGATTTTCAATGTCTTATGCCTTATTTATTCATGCTCCATTATTTTAAAATCCCTAATTAAATGCTACACTTAGCCATTTGTATGAAATTTTATAAATTTCTCTTTTTAAACTGCGAATTAAAATTTAATGAAGTGAATAAAGTGGCCCTAAGGTATTAAAGTCCCTGTTAAAAATTGGATTAGAGATACATAAAATTCGTAAGTTTTCCAATTTTAACAGACATTTTCACATTAATAAAGAGTCAATAAATTTGACCTAATGGATTTTTTATTCACCCTCTATTAACTTTTTTTCAACTTTTAGAATCGCTAATAAAAATGTGAAATGTATGCCATTTAAATTTCCCTTTTTTAACAGCGAATTTATATTTAATGGAAAGAACAAACAGGTCCTAAATCCTAAAGTCATTTAAATAGATGCAAATGCTTAAAATTTACAAAAAAAAATCAACTCTTTTGGAACAAAACAGAATGTGTCGAATGTAGATTCAAGAATCTGGTATTTACCAACAATTGTGTACAAAGACTATAATTTTTAATCAAACAATTTAAGAGCTTACAAGATTGTGGGCCTTATTGGGAAAATATTTAGGTTTTTTTCGTTTTTAAGTCTTTTACTCATCCTGTGAAATGCAAAATGAATGCGTTCCACGCATAACTTATTATATTTAACTTATTATATCTTTTACATTTAAAGTCGTTTTTAAAACAAGGCATATTCATAAAATTTACCATTTTTACCAACAAATTTCACATTTAATGAAGAGTGACTAAGCTGCATCTTAGGATTGGGATTTTAAAAATCAATCATAACATAAGTCACAAAATCAAAAACGTAACAACAACAAAATAAACACTGATTCAACTTTATAAATTTCGAGGTCAAAATCGTTTCTAATAAACAAAATACTCCAACAACTTCCAACCCACTTTCTTTCGAATCTGCAAAACATTAAGGCCCCCATTTCAGTTGAAATTTATTTTATTATTAATCGGCTTATCATTTTCTAGGCAAAACTACACTATTAAAATTTTATTTCAGTAATTCTCCAACCTTTTCACAAAAAGAACTCCTATAAAGCTTATCTCCATCTTGCAATCTTCACAGCTTAATTTGAGCTTGAAGCATCTTTTCCCACCCACTGGCACATAACTTCACTGCAAGGGCGCATCATTCCATTATTATTATTCACTGGAGAGAAGATGAAAAAAAAATAACAGACACGAAACATAATTCCCCAAACGGAAAAGTAAAATATGAATATTAGGATCTCAGATAAGGACTCTGGGGATGGTGCTCATTTTTCTATAGACCAACCAGCCATTCCAACAACGAACTATACAAAATCATCGTAATCATATAGTCAAAGTACCCTCTGAGCACTTAATTGCAGACCTTTTTGAGACTCCAACTCTCGTGATTTTCTTTGCAACTAAATCGATTGTAGGTAAGGTATATTCGAGGTATCCCCCGAGAGCCTTATGGCGAGACTTTGCGCAAGCAATAGGTGCTATTATTAATTGGTCGCTGTCATAAGCTCACCTGGTCTCCGGCTGGAGTTTTTTTTTTATGCTGATGCAAAGCCTGAAGTCAGGCATGGGAATTCCTTTTTCTAAATTGAGATATCTTGTGGACAACAATGGGCAACTTAGCTGTTTTTTTTCTTTCGAAAAGATTGGTGTGGCTTTTTATGATGGCAGCAGGAGGAGGTTTTCGACACGATCCATGATAAATATTTATTTTATTGTTGTATAAATTGCGCAAACGGAGCAATCAAGGAGAGAAGGAGTAGTTAGTTGGGAGTGGCTATGGCCTGGTCTAAGCTGAGGATCACGAAACTAATTTAGTTAAAAAATTTCCATTGCATAAGTCATTGTCAAAGAAGGTGAATTTCAGCAAGGATATAATTTTCATTGGTAAGTGATGTGGGTTCTCATAGCCAATGTTAACATTTTCTATACTTTTTTTTATAAAGGTGACTTACATAAATTGTGGAACTTAAAATGAACTTTCTGGAACTTATTAAGGTTTCTCACTTTATTGTCATGCCATTTTCATAAACCTAAACCGTAAAATTAATAAATGAGAAGGAAATTTTCATAGAAAAATAAATACATTTTGCATTCTAAAAGTGAGATGAAAAATGAATACGTTCCACATTTGTTGGAACGAAATCGAAGCGAAATCGAAATCAAAATCAAAGTGAAACATAAACAAATCTCCCGTAGAATGGTTTAACAACAAAATAAATTGCCCTCTTTCTAAAAATAGAGTTTTTTTTAATTTCGCCGAAATATTTATATTTTATTTTATTTTTTCACGCATGTGAAACATATTTTTATATAGAAAAATACACTTCGGCGCTTAGAAAAAATCTAATAGTAAAATGTCTAATGGAATGGGATGAAAATGAATATGTTCCTCCATATTACTTTTTTTTGTTGAGTATTATTATTTCCGGTTAATAGTCTATGGTTACATATGATTGACCTTTTTTCATAAGTCGTGAAATATAATGCAGGAATATTTTTTTTCAAAATCAACGCTCTTCGCCGAAATCATTCAAACAAAAAAAAACACATTGATTGAATCTTTTCTTTTAGTGTGAGACAAATTGTGGAACATATTATTCTAATTTCACGTGAACAAAGTAGCTGCCATACTTATTTTCTTCCAGTTGATATCGTAAAATATGAACCCTACCAATATGGTGGTAAGAAAATGTAAAACAACGCTTATGTCTTTTGGTGTAAGGGACTAGCAACTAAGTATATGTAATAAAAATAGGAGGGACGTAGATATTTTTTTAAAGCAATTTAAAATGCAAAGCTTATGTGGAAGAAATGCAAAACAAATAAAATTTCGCTTAAGCGTATTCAAAATAAAAAAAATTGGGAAAACAAAAAAAAATAAAAATTGGGCCGTGAAATAAATTTGTGGAACATGTTTTTTTTTTATTCATAAGAACAGATAAATTAAGTATGATAAGCTGAATTCGTAAGTTCTTGCTTGTTTATACCATTGATATGGATCCCATTTAATATTTACGTTTAGAGAAAAGTTTGACAGTTGTGGCAGGTCTATTTTAAAACCACAATCTGACAACTTTTTGAATCGGGACATTTTATCCTTTCTGGTGAAATTCACATAATTGTTAATTTTGTGTAAAATAATGACATACAGTAATTCTGGAATAGGATCAAGGATATACACGTTTTGCATTGATTAGGCCATTATAGCAGCAACAAGGGTAAAAAACAACAAACATTTTCTACAGTTTACTGTGAATTCTACAAAAGTGTAAACCCAGAAGGGTATAATACATCAACCGTGTGCCGTCTGCAAGTTATTTTCACCGCGAATAGTCAAATTAATCACAGACAAAGAGCTGTCATTGTGACATGAACAGCAGCAGCTTCAACTACTTAAACTTCAGCTTCAACTGTGGCCATACACATGTTGTTTCTGCCAAGTCCATGCCACGAAATGTATAGGTATACTCGTACGACGACAACGACGAAACGTTTCTGTGCCACTACATGACATGTAATGTAATCTATCGTTGTGGCTGAATTATTTCTGGTGTCGTTGCATGGTACTGGGTGCGTAATTACGTCATTCATTTTCATCAAGCTGACGGACGAACCCAACGAGTTTTCTGCCATCAAATCTAGTCAACCTAACCTATAACCATAACCATACCAAAGACTCACGCACAGTGGGGTACTTAGTACGGAATCTTGGAATTATTTAACTTAATTTTCAAATTTAGTTTTTTTTGAAATTATTTAATTTCTTTTTAATCTGTTTTTGCATTTGTTTGCAATTAACTGCTATAACATACATTTATTAATGAATACGTTCCACAAACTTCCACATGAGATATCACGTCGAATGAAAAAGTTGATATTATTTGTCTACGTTTCAAAATTACATCCACATTTATTCTTATTTGAAATTAAATTTTTTAAACATATTAAATACCCTACTGTGCGACGGCTACGCGACCAAGCAACCCACTGAACCGTCATTTGAACGACTAAGCAAGTAAAAAATGTCACAATCAATCATAAAGATGACCCGCTTGACAGTGCTAATTTTTCACTTTGCGTTCTAGAGTGAAAGAGCCTGCCTAGGCTATAGGAGGCGAATTGCGTGAGTTGATTCTCGTTGTATGATGGGGCCATTGTGATTGCAGATGATATAATATTGATTCCCTGGAGGGCTGTCTGTCAGTCTTTGAGAATATATATTAATAATTTCGCCATTTTTCTTTTTGAGAGTTTTGTGTAAATAACAGTCTGACAGGAGGCGATAGCTAACTTTTTTCAAAGTGGAATGGGCTATGAGTGATTGAATCTTTCTGTTTCAGAGTTAAAAATAAATAGCTATGTCTTCAATTATTAATATGGAATATTATTTATACATAGATGAACATATGTACACATGCATTCTGTAGGGAAGTGTTTTGAAAATTTAGTTAGATCCTAAACTGTGGCAGATTTTGAAATCCCCTTTGGAGATTTAACCACTTCAACATTCTATAGGTTTTTTTTTATCCCACAAAATTATATATTATTTTGTTTGCAATCTTGATAAGTTTTTGTTTACTATTTGAACAGCAGCTGGAAAATAATAATAATTAACTAATATTTTGCTTATATTCAGTTGAAAACATTGTTGTTAATTTTTTTGTTCGGTTTGATTTAAAATAAAAATCTGTCAACTGACTCGTTGGTCTAGGGGTATGATTTCCGCTTAGGGTGCGGGAGGTCCCGGGTTCAAATCCCGGACGAGCCCAAGATTGTTATATTTTGAGTAAAATGCACTTCTTATTAATTTGAAGAATGTGGAACAAATCGAACTTGAGATTTTAATTAAACTTAATTTTATGACCAAAAATTATCTTTAAGATACATTTCCTTGTACGCAATTTATAGTTATTTATGCTTAATATCAATTACTAAGCGAATTGAACTTCAGAGCAAAATTTTGCGAACCATTCGTGCTTTTTTATTTATTTTAATGAACGAATTTCACAGCAACCTAAAAACCAGTAGAATTATTGATTTATGAAAATTCTCCAAAAAAAAAATTTAAAAAAAACGAAAACAACAGTATAATGTGAACTATGAGTTCTTGAGCTAAAATTTAACTACAATTACGAGTTGAAGTTATATTTTGTTGTGATTGAATGAGAGCCTCTGTCAATATATCTGGTTATATGGATTATTGTAGAATGCAATATTTTGTGAATGCAATCTTTAAGAATCATTTATTGATTACAATTAAAAGATTGCATTCATTAACTTCACTTTGAGATTGCGAGTTCAAATTCTGCAATCATCAATCCTTTCACATTAAAAGGATTGGAATAATTTTTTGGACATTCATTTTTAACCATTCAATTGATTGCAATATCTTGAGAATGCAAATGAATGCAAATAAATTTTTAAAAAATGCAAAGAATATGTACATAATAATGAGAAAGAATACTTAGAATGCTAAGAACTCAAATGTACAAGAGTTTTCGAAAGATTGCAATCGAATGATCGCTTAAAAATTAATGGGGCCAAATGATTGCAATCTTTTTAATGTCAAATCAATGGCGGTTTCGGAATTTATAGTCAAAGTCTCAAAGTGAGAGCAATGATTGATTCAATGAATGATTTTTATCTCTATTAATTAGAACTAAAAATCAGTGAGGAAATGAATAGGATCGGTTGAAGATTAATGCTATTAATTCACCATACGTTGGAATCGTATATGATGTTTTAGCTGTTTTCAAAATATATATATAAAAAAAATATCCACAACTTCTAATACCTGGTTTTTGCTTCAAGAGATTTTTTCGAGAGATTTTTGTTTACGAGCTTTGCTCGGGATTTTTCGAATTTGACATGAAATTTCATTGCTATTAGTTACGTAGTTAATTATTGGGTAAAACAAAAATCATATTTTTTTTTGAAGAACTAATTTTACATTTTTTTCAATGTACATATATATATAACTATTTCACAAACGCATCGAACGCTCTATCCCAAGGTGTCGGCTTATAGTACAAAATCCGACAACATATTCTTGAAGTGAAAGTATAACAAAAATATGAGTATGTGGGTTAACACTTTTAAAACCACTAATTTTATTTTTCAAAATTCTAAAATTTTGTATTAACTTTTGCGTTCTTAAAAAAAATCATATTAATAATGCATTTGCCCTCCACTATGATAGGCTTTGGCCATCCTCAATAAATTTAATATGTAGCCGCCTGAAATTTCTTCTTCATTTAAATAATAAAATTAGCCTGTAAGTTCACGGATTTTACTTAATATAATTTTTCTCTAGATCAAAAGATCAAACTAAATTTCATTCAGATTGTTAGAGCCGTTTCCAAGAATCGAAGAAGTGTTACAAATAGGTGTGAGACTAGGGCGGAAGTTATTAAATTTTTCGTTTATTAAAAAAAAACTCTGAAAAATTCTTTAAAATCATTTGAGTTGCTTCCGAGATACTAAGAAATCATAAGAAAAAGTAGGCGTGGCAATACCCATATTTTATAAATAAAACTTTAATTTTGTTCTTATTGATTTAATTAAAATGAAAAAAAAAATTCTATAAAATTGCTGTGAAACTAAAAAATTAGATAAGAGTGTGCCAGCGAGCGGATCTTATATTAACATATTTTTGAATATTTTTTTCTGGCCCATAAAAAAAATGTTTAGATGTTCTTGCAAATCTTTAGCGAAAAAACCAATGTTACTAAGATCAAATTCTATTTTATTTTCGTTCATACAAATAAAGTATGAGAATTTCATTAAAATGATTTGAGTCGTATTAGGAAATCTAAGAAATAAGAAAGTTGGGCGTGGTAGTGGGCGGATTTTAATGTATATTTTTTTACTACTCAGTATAACAAACTCTGAAATTTAAAGACTATTAAACAATAAATAAATTAGACATTAAATTGAGTTTTCAATGTTTCTTTAAAAACGTAAAATGTTTATTTTTATTTCTATGCGTCACTTTTGGGCCGTTTACCGCTCATCTTTAGAAACATGAATTAGATTCGTCTCCAAGAAATAAAAGTATGCGTGGTGGTGGGCGGATTTTAATGAAATATTTATTTTGGATTTGGGTGGATTTAAATAAAACTATATTTTTATTTTTTTTTCTCGCTCAAGCAAACAGTGCTAAATTCATCCAAATCGTTGAAACCCGTTTTTGAAAAACCAAAAAAATTGTAATGGTTGTTTTTAGACGTGGTTTTCAATATGGCAATACTTTTTTCGGAGTTAGCTGTTTTGACAGCTGTCACTTGATTTATGCTCAATTTGGTTTGCCATTTCATAATGAAGACTTACTCCTGAACAACGTTTGCAAATCGTGAAAATTTATTACCGAAACAAAATGGCCACCGATCCCGATTTTCAGAAGAAAATTTTGGTCAGCTTTGAAGCTCACTTTTGGTTAAATGGGTACGATAAAAAGCAAAATTGTCGTATTTGGATTGAACACAATCCACAAGTCCGCAAAAAGTCACTATGTGGTGTGCTCTATTGGCAGATGAAATCATTGGTCCATATTTCTTCAAAAATGAATCCGGCCATAATGCTACAGTCAATTGACAACGCTATAGCCATGATTAATGACTTTTTCGACCTTTGGTTCCAACAAGACGGCGCTACATGCCATACAGCCAACGAAACAATCAATTTATTGAAAGAAACTTTTGGTGAGCGCTTTATCTCGCGTCGTGGGCCTGTGGCCACCAAGATCGTGCGATTTAACACCGCTGGGCGATTTTTTGTGGAGTTATGTGAAGTCGCTTGTCTATGCAGATAAGCCCGAGTCGATTGACGCCTTGGAAGAGAATACTCGGCGCGTTATTACTGATATACGGCCCCAAGCGCTGCAAAAAGTGGTCGAAAATTGGGCCTCTCGGCTGGAATTTATTCGAGCCAGCCGCGGCGGACACTTGCCGGAAATCATATTTAAAAATAATGGCAAACCCTTATCTTTTTAATAAGGCTAAATTCTTGACCATAACATTAAATTATTAGCGTTTTATTTCTTCTTGAAAACCACACGTCTAAAAAAAACACCCTTTAGATTGTCAACTGCTTGGATTTTCGATTACCTGTGCCACAATTTCGAAATCAAATTCTTTAAAGGATTTTTAATGCAGCTTTTGAAATATGATCGAAAATAAAATCTTTAAAGTCTTTAGCATATCATGTTTTTCGCGATACACATTGTCGTGGAAGATATTAGAGATTTCTCCCTTAAATACCTCATCAATATTAGCATTGTTTTTGGTTTTCCCACTGTTTTAGCTTAAATCCACTTAACACGGCTCTAGAGAAAATTTTATTGAAGATTAGAGAACAAATGTGCCATAAAAATTTAACTAGAGTGAGTCCTTAATTAACAACCCAGCTTATTTCTTTTCACTACTGTAAAATGTTTTGCGTTGGAGATATTTAACATTTAACCTGGCTATAATATTAGATTCTAAAAAAACTTTTTTTTATAAAAAATATATATGTACAGTGCGAGCAATTAATTATTCCCAGCATCTAATATCTCCATTTTACTTCAAATAACTCTGAAGTGTTTCGTGTTGGAGATATTACACATTTTCTTATTAAATCGCCTAAATCTCTAAAGGAACTTATTTTGTTTATAAAAATAAATACTTCAAGGCCCATTTAATCCCACCTATAATTAATACCTCCTTTTTTTAAAATTGAACTTGACAGTTTGCTTTTGGAAACAAGGCAATTTTTTTCCGTACTGTAATTAACCCACGCTGTAGAGATCGAAGCGGTAGAAATATTTAATTTCGTATGTAGATCATGTGGATTGTAATTTTTATCAACGCAAAAAGAAAATATCTAATGACATTTATGACAAAAACAAGTTAATATGGTGACAGTGTGTGTCATTCTGCCTTTTAAATTTTGGTTAATGTCAACAATAACACATTTATTTTTTATTTACTTTTACAAAGTCATGATTTTATGGCTTTCAGCTGTCTTATTTTGGAATTAAGTTAACATCTAAATAAGCTTACAATTTTTCATGCCCGATACACATTTACTTTCCGAAATAATATTTCAACTTGAGTCAGTTTTATAGCCGAATAGACATAAAGATGGTGGAAATAGCTTCTATCATAAATAACCCTCTTAACTGCTCCTCACTAACAATATAACAACAATAACAACGCACCACCAAGAACAGTATAAGAGGAACAGTATAACGTCAGCTCTAACACCATTATAAGTTTCATTTCTAGGTAAGAGTGAGTATATGCAGTGCAACAAATATTCCACACAATAAACATTCATACACAGACACACATTCAACGAAACTGCTTGAGTAATGTGCGCTATTTACCCTTTTGATAGGCGCGGATATTACTCGACGGTTGATTTAGGGGATATACGTTGCCTCCAATTCCCATTCTTTTCTACCCCCATGCCAATCACAACCGTATACGAGGAGCTCACGGGGAGAGGATAGCAAAAAAAAAAATAAAGGTTCTTCTTTATGCGATTATGAAAATTATTTGCTGCCTCACGCAATTGAATAACAACTTGAAACTCGATTTTGGCATTTTAACTTGGCAAATAGAGAAAATATAGCGGAAAAGCCTGCTCGTAGCTCAATAAGCTCTTTGTATTTCCATCACACCCCACCACACCAGACCAGACCACAGTTAACCCATACCCATCTCAAGCCTACAATCTCACAGAAATAATATTCCCAAGCAATGATAAACAGAAAGTTCCGTATCCTTTTACATTTCCGCTTTCCGCCATTCCACAGCGCGCTCGGCGAACATTAAGAACAAATTTATGGCTCGAACGTTACTCAAATAAACGGTTTTAAAATAAAATGTTCTCAAATTAGCTCAGACCTTAGGTCGTTCGTTTGGTTTGGTTTCGTGCCGCGGCGGTGGTTGTGCTGCCGCATTCGCATTTGAGTATAATATGTACGTTATATTGGCCATTTATCCTTTGGTTGGGCCGGGCGTCTTGCACCTCTGCTCTGTGAATGGGTGTGAATGGCGGACGGAAATATTGGCGTTGTTTCTATGGTTTAATTTGGATTGGATTTAGTAGAGCCATACACACTGGCTCTGTGCTGGTGCTGCATAGAGGGTAATCGTTCTTTGGTTTAAATTTACGATCCAATTGCAAAGATATAGGAGAACTTTTTTTTGGGAAAAGATTCCCCAAATAGAGTGTAGGTTTGTAGGTTTTATATAAACCTCTGTATATCCTTGATTTGGACTTGAAGTTGGGGATTGTAAATTACATTTTGATAGTGGCGCAGCGGGTGGAGGGTTCGTGGTGGTATTTCCAAATTGACTTCCGGGAGTTAGCGCTTGAAAGTCATTTGTTAGTGAGAGGTTAGTAAAGATGCTTTTTCAAAAGGATTTAACTACAATTGGTTGTAGAAGTTATTTAAGATTGTTTTCCATTGAGAACCCATTTGTTGCGGCAGAGTTTTACTATACATACATATATGCTTATAAAACGGGTATCACGCGCTGTGAAGATTGGTCATGCAAAACTGTACGTGAAAAATGTAGTGTTTTTTTTTTTTTTTTTTACATACCGAGTTTAGTAGACATAAGTACGTAATAAGTTAATTGACATTTAAATTAAGTAAAGAGCTTAGTTAAGAAAATGGTAGTTAAGTCTTGCCCACTTAATTTCACATTGGGGTCTAAAGGGCCACTCAAATATTTTTTTTCTCACATAAGAAATGGCGGTTTGATCTACAAAATTCGAGTTGACATAATATTTGTCATGACAAAATATCGAAATTTCTAAAATCGCAAATTATAAAATTCCAAATTCAAAAATGCTTACTAATACAAATCCGGCAGATACATATTTTGGGTTGCCCGCTCAAATGGGTAAATTTTGATATTTACATATATAGAAAAATTCGCCATTAAATCATAAACGCACAAGGAGAAATAGATTTAATTAGATTTCTCTCAATAATTTAAATAGAACAAGAAATTCTTAATAATAATTGTGGACATTTAATTTCATGGTAGTCTTGTAGTGGTTTGCCGCGCCAGATGGTTCGTTTATAGATTAATTATGGGTTTATGGACTTGTAACTCAAATAAGTGCGTACAAAGTATGTTTTCAATAGTGCGCCCATTATCCTCGCTTAGCATCAACAATTAATAGTATAAATGGGAGCAAAAATTTAAAAAAACCCAAATCCTAAAATCAAGAAAACGAAAAATAAAAAAAAACAAAATCAAAAAAAAAACTCGAAATAAAAAAAAAACTAAAATCAAGAAAGTCCAAAACTCAGGAAACCAAAAATCAAGAAAACCCAAAACCCAGGAAACCTAGAAAACCTAAAATCTAGAA
This sequence comes from Philhelius pedissequus, assembly GCA_910595825.1. Classification (NCBI taxonomy): domain Eukaryota; kingdom Metazoa; phylum Arthropoda; class Insecta; order Diptera; family Syrphidae; genus Philhelius; species Philhelius pedissequus. Next base: position 240,411,661 of record OU343161.1, on the reverse strand, counting down.
AAATTAAATTCAAGAAAACCCAAAACCCAGGAAACCTAAAATCAAGAAAACCCAAAACCCAGAAAACTAAACTAAAATCAAAAAAATCCATAAGTAAGAAAACTCTGAAATCTCAAAATCCGATAAAAACCCTTAATCCACAACAATAAAAAAAAACAAAAATAAAGAACATCCGAATTCCAAAAAAAAAAAACTAAATGCAAAAACAAAAATTCAGAAAACCCACTCTTAACCTTTTTTAGCTTCAAAATAACTACTATAACTCAACGCGAATTTTTAAATAATTTTCGCGCGATTTTGATTTCTGATACAGGTCATTTAATTTTAATTATATGTCACATAATTTTAATAATAAATAAAACTGGAGTTTCGATCACCCTGTATTTAAATTGTATTAAAAAAAAAACTAAAGTTTTAACCTAGAAAAAATACAAATTCTTGGGCTCGTCCGGGATTTGAACCCGGGACCTCCCGCACCCTAAGCGGAAATCATACCCCTAGACCAACGAGCCAGTTGTATAATGTTAACAAAATTAACTTTAAGAAAATAAACAACAACAACAATAACTTAACTTAACCTTCAAAATTGGTACATTTATTTGTCAGCCCAGTCAAAAAATTTTTTTTTAATAAAAATATCAAACATCAAAGTGAAAAGCTTTCGATTACTTGTAAACAGAATTATATCAAGTATTTTAAAATTGAAAGAGAAGCCAATTTAAGATTGTTTTATAAACGCAGCTATTATAGTTGATCCGCATTTAGTTTAAATAACTTAATTGAAAAAAAATAATATTAACCAATGTCCCACTTTGAAAAAAGTTATCCACATCAACTGGAATTTATAAAATCTTATTTCAAAATGGTTACGAGTGTTAGAAACTTATGTTAGATTAATGTAACATAGTTTTATTTTTTGCACATGAGGAGAATATAACAGACGAAATTCGAATGGTAAATTATTGCCACCGTCATTTCTCACACAAGTCGACGCCCGTCAGTGGCAATCCACGTCATTTGGAATAGGTAACGTTAGTGTTCGGTGTGGATTGTGTTTATAAATTATGTTTTAAGTAGAAGAATTCGCTAAATTTATTTACATATAATGTTATCTACATTATATATGATGAGAGCCTCGACACAACTATTTTTATTGATGACCCAAAGATGGAGTGTGGAGTTGGGTCGGGAATCTTTTCCGAGTTATTAAATGTAGTGAAAAAGGCTACCTAATTAAGCTAATGTCTTTCAACCAGATCTTAGCAGGGAACATGCAAAATACTCAAGCAAGACTCAAACCAAACCGTAACACTGATGTCCGGACAGATAGTCAGGCTGCCGTGAAAGCCATTCCTTCGACAACAACATCCTCTAACCCTGCGCCTCCTCAAGCAATTTTTATGTTTGTTTTTATTTCAGCAATTATTGCAGACATTTGCATTTCTTCGTTCAGTGGGCAAATTATTTCATGAAATCTTGTTGACAATCAGAGTTCGAAGCCACACCTATTGTATTCACATTTTTGGCCTGGAATTCCAACTCAACTCATCAATATACACATGTAAAGGTAAAAAGCACACAAAAGTCAGTCGAACTAACATTAAACGTCAAATTATTTCTACATTTATTTCCACAGAGATGGTAAGAAAAAAAAATGCTAAAATCGATGTCGTAAAATAATTTATTTCATGAAATTTGTGGTCTGCATTGGAAATTTCAATTGCATGTTCGATTTTCTGAAAGAAATTATTGCTTGTGGAGGCGCATGATAAGCTAGCACACTAATGGCGAGATGACCTAGCTAGTCTGAATGTTGAACTGTGAGTCACTATGATCTGGGTTCCAGGTCACAGTGACATTGAGTGTAATGAACGGGATTGTAATGGAAGGCCAATAAAGAATCGGCTCTTCATAGCTCACTGGCGGAAATAATTGAAATTTCCCCAGAGACTATGAAGGATAATATATATTCAATATTCCCCAAAGAAGCAAATCTTAGGTGGGGAAGTTTGTCAAACTGCAGTCATTGGCCAATAGGAGAAAATGGGTGTTCCTCACAATACTCACTCTGTGAGGATCCACAAGAAACTGTTACGCACTTCCTCTGAAAATATTCCGCTCTGACGAAAAAAGACTGCAATTATTTGGAAAGACCTTCTACAATGACATTGATGAACTTTCAGACTTGAAGATTATAGATTTAATCTCCTTTCATAATGAGATAAAGTGGCTTTAGTTTTCTACTTTCGCACTTCTGCGGGGATGCCGGAAGATTACTTTTGTTGACTTAATGGCAGTGTATGACTCATATTTAAGCTGCTGAATGTAGTTTCCCTGTCTAAGGACATTCCGCCTTGTACACAACTTACTCTCAAATCGCCTTCTTCAAGTTTTTATTAATGATAAGAAAAGCAGAATAATAAATCTCAGCAATGGGCTTCACTTGCTTATTTAAGTTGGCGCTACAGTCCTAGGTGGACAAGGGCCTCAGCCAACAAGCTTCTTCAATTTTGCTCGGTTTTTAGCTATCAGTCTCCAGTTTCGCACGCCAGGTTGGTTAAGATCCTGTACACCTCTAATGCGCTGTCCCATGGAGTTGGATTCAAAGACTTTCCGGACCGGAGCATTGATGCCCATTCGCTCAAAGTGACCCAGCCATCTCAGTCGTTGGCTTTTCAATTTTGTAACTAAGTCGGTGTCGCTGAACGCCCGAACAGTTCGTTATTGTATCTTCTTCTCCATTCCCCATCTATGCAGATGGAGAATTTTCCTCTCAAAACAACCTAATGCGTTCTCATCCACCGTTAACAGTGTCAATGTCTCTGCACCATAAATCAGGACCGGGATAATAAGCATCTTTTAAATGGACAGTTTAGTTGCTCGAGAGAGGGCTTGCTTCTTAATTGCCTTCTTAGTGTAAATAAACACCGATTGGCAAAAGTAATTCTGCGTTTGATCTCAGCACGGAGTTCGCAGTTTATAGGGGTCCTTGGTTTACAAAGTCTCTGACCACTTCAAAATTATAACTGTCTGTAGTGACGTTGTGTCCGAGACGTTGATGTTTAGAGTCCTTTCTTGTTGACAGCATAATTATATTTCGTTTTGCTTCTTTTGTCTTTCTTCTCAATACTCACGAAAGGACCACTGTCAATGTCGTCACCGTAAGCGAGTAATTGCACGGCATTTTGAAATTTTGTGAATCTAATGTTGACGTGAGGGTTTTTCACTATTTTTTCAAGAACGATGTTGAAAAAGTCGCATGACAGCACGTCCCCTTGCCTAAAACCTTTTTAGACATAAAAGTTTTCGGTGATGTCTTTGCATCGTCCTTGCCCCTGTGCTATTTAATCTGTATATCAGTGATATTCCTGTGAGCGTATCAAATAAATTTGGAAACGCGGATGATCTGGCAATTGCTTACCCAGGGTAAGCACATCACAAACAGAGTGAGGACTCTTACTTTAGATCTTGAGCAAATCAGCATAATACTATCGACAGTGGAAACTGTGTCCAAGTATGTCTAACACGGATGTCTGCTATTTTCACCTTACAAAAGAAAATTGCAAGCTTCATTCAAACTTAACGTCCAATTTAACAACTCCCACACTTAACCACAGTCGAAACCATAAATACTTAAGCGTAACATTCAACAGATTCCTCACTTACAAGTAGCACTTAACAAATGTGGATGCAAAAATTCAACATTCACAATAACATCCTGAAAAACTAACTGGATCGGCCTGGGGTTCATGTCCATCAACGCTTCGTACCGCATCAGCACTTGACCTAATGTACTCTACAGTGGAATACTGCGCTTCAGTAGTGCTCATGTACAAAAGGTGGACGTGTAACTGAACAATACAATGAGACTCATATCTGTTACTATAAAGTCAACACCAACACGATTGCTTCCTGTGCTAAGCAATATCCCTCCACCTACCCTGCGCCACGTGCCGCCTAAACACTCTTCTACGGAAATGCAACAAAATACGGACCAACGCCGGACTTCCCATTCACGAACATATTGCTACCCTCTGGTCACATCAGCAAAGAATTAAATCTCGTCACCCAGCTATATAGCTCACTGATCAACCTGCAAAAAATGGCTGTAACACGAACTCTTCCTTGATGTCAGTATGGGTATCATTTACGCAAAATGTATCGAACCAATTATTCCAACTCTTTGGGTTTGACTTACATCGCAACCTCTGGTCAACTCTTAACAGAATATGAACAAATCACGGAAAACGCTGGGGAAGCCTCAGTTCTTTAGCTTTCGACTGCAGGGACAACGACAAACCATCTACCATATTATTGCGAAATGTGACAAGCGTTCCAACCTTCCAACCCGGGTGACATCCAAGATTCTTTTATTTAAAGTTAATTTTCTAATTTTCAGAAATTTAACCCCCGCACCTCTCCGCATAATTTTCTTTCGTTTCTTTCTAAATGTTTCTCAAGACTGTGCGAAGCTACACGAACATAAGACCGTTAATTAATAATACCAGCAATACTACATAAGAGTTATCTTTAATAATGTCGACATAGGTAGGCTTACCATCAGCACAAGTTCCATAGGACCAGTTTTCGTGAAAAAGAAAAATAAGTTCTTAAAGGTTATATGACAGACACCATTATTTTTGGATGTAAAATATACAAATTTTATCTGTCACTATGTATAACCTTGGTTTTCGACAACATTTACATTCCAAAAAATCAAAAAATCTATTGGCTTACAATAATTATGCTGCCTACAATCTAAAATCGTCTGGATTAGAATATTGTCTAAGCTTCATTCTTAATAGATTAATATTTATGGATTGTTTTTCATTTTGACATTTGCCATTAATATAATTTATCTTATCCAAATCAAGACGAAGTCATTTATATTTATAGGTTTGTTGTTGTAAATTTAACCTGTCTTGGTTATTAGTAGCACTGAAAATCATGTCTTCCATTTACCATCCCCAAAAACACAATATTAATGACCAAATTAATAAAAACGTACGCATAAATAACATCAACGGATGCTTATCGGCACCTTTTTTCCCTCTCAAACAAAAAGAAAAAAAATATATAATATTATTGCCCATCTATAAGGTGGCTCCCATATAACCATAACAGATAGACAGACAAAACAGACCCGCCATTAAAGCTGTTTTTGCTCTCAGCACATTAATTTGTATAAATATTCTTTTTTTTCAATTTTTTTTTTTGTGGGGCGAAAGATATTTCAATTTTCACTTCGATAATATCTCACCGTTTTTAATACGAAAACGAAAAGATACAAGAATTTACGACCGAACCATCTGTGGGTTGTCATCATCATTGGCGGGCAAAGGCGACATTGTGAACATGACAATTTTTCACTCGCAGATAATCAACAAGAAGAAATTACAATCAGTGGAAGCAGCAGCGTAGCGCAGGAAAAATAAAGAAAGACAAGACGAAGATGAAGCAGAAGAAGAACATCATGGTGCACGGTGCATAAGTATCTATACTGGGGTCTTAGATCTCTTCCATCTCTGCTCTTGGCTCTGGATATGTCTTTGGGTATTTTTTATTTTTTGAAATAAGATATCACAATAGTACAGGGTAGATAAATCATTTCGCATGGTTGGATGCGTTCGTTTGGTATAGTGGCGATGGCGGTAAGAAAACGCTGAAATGTTCTCTAATTACCCCCGGAAAAGGGCTTGTCACATGCAGAGACCCCCACTGTACACACTCGAGAGGGATCCTCGTAACAACTATAATTAATGATCTTCAACTCACCCCAGCTAGATTTCTCATGTGGGAAACCCAGGATCGTATTAAGGAGAATCATTCCCAAGGCCTTAACTGAGCTGCATTATTATCACTAACTTCACATTGAAATAGAAATAGATGTTATTGAAATTTTAATTGAATGATCGAAAAGCACATCTGAAGACTATTCACATGAGAGCGACCAACCATCGACGAATCAAAGTGTAAATGTGATTTAAAACTATTTAAAAAAAAAAAAGATAAATTATTCACAGTTCGCAGAAATTGAATGAAAATTGCATTGACTTTAATACAATTGAATTGAATTATATTGAATTGAATTGAATACAATTGAAGATAAATGAATACAACTGAACAGAATTAAATGTAATAAAATTGAAAAGAATTAAATAGAATTGTAACAAATTGAATAGTATTGAAAAAAATTGATTTTAACTGAAAAAAATTGAATCTAATTGAAAAAAAATTGAAAAGAATTGAAGAAAATGCAAATAAAACAAGACTAATTCCATAATTTTTCTTAACGTTTCGTAAGTATTTCTTACGTCCTCACGGGTTATATATTTATTCAATTTAAGTATTAAACACAACACAATGTTATTTGTTTCATTTTTCGCTCCAATTGCATCTTTTTTGTAGATGGCACTGATACAAAATTAAGCCTACAAATACAGTGGAATAGATCTCCAAAAAAATTGGTAAAATACATCAAACAAGAGAATATAATAGAAATGATAATAATTATATAAATTGAACAGAATTGTATATAATTGAATAGAATTGAATAGATTTGATAATAATGGAAATTAATATTTATGTTAAATACTAAATGTAAAATGCAACTAAGATAAATTTGAAAGATCAAATTTTTTGTCACGAATTACAAACTGAGTGTTCCGAACTGTCATCATGTTCTACTTACCATCCACATTTTAAACGATTGAATTGTTAGGTGAGACTAACCTCAAGATCAGGTGTAATCTAACGAATAAAAAATGCAATGTGAACGAAATGTCAAAATGGACGGCAATTCATTAATTTGCTGGCTCTTATATCAACATTCGTTTAGAGTTTCATACTCGTAACAACCTTTGAAAATGCGCTAAGCACGTCTAGTCCAAAGGTCTGAATGATTTTCTGCACTTTTTCTGAGTGAAAATTGCAAAAAAACATTATGGCACAAATGAAGCGCTATAGAGTTAAGACCTGCTAAAAACTCTGAGAAGTAAACGTCCTAATACGATTTAACATAGATTTTTAAGAATTGTCGAAAATTTCACTAACCTAAAATATAAGTCAGGCAAGAATAGTACAGTCAAACTCAGATAAAAAATGCGGAACATCACAGAAATTTGTATAAGAGTGGACTTTACGTGTATAAGTTCCTCATAATCTAGAGTACAACACAATTAGGGTAAATTCGACTCTATCGCCCACTCCCCCCCCCCCCTCCCCCACACCATAATTTGACTGAAATCTGTTTAATTGTATGCACAGCTACCTTTTGATTCTTTGAACATTTTATGTCATCGGTGAAAATTAACACCCCCCCCCCCTTTAAAAAAAATTACGGCCGCACAAACGATAACAAATTAATTTTAATTTGATATTATTCATGTTGTTACCATAACCAATAAATAATTAAGTGTAATGTTGTCAATCTAAAAAAAAAAAAATAAGGGTAGGTGTACCCCACCACCATAACGAATGTGGATTGTTTCACCCAGCTGCCTGTCCCTCTTATTTAATATTCAAAATCAAAACTAATGCGCATCGACATCTTCTGTTAAATCCCCTCCATCTTTCCTTATACTTGCACTGTATATTCAAGTTCAATATATAAGGGTAACTGAGCAGACGGACTGGGGCGCCCCTCAGTCAGCATTCTCTTGCACCATCTGAAAGATCCGGCACTGGCGAGAACTACGTGCTTTTCAATGCAAGGTGATCTTTCGACTTAGTTTTAGATTAATGTCAGAGTTTATAATTAGACATGTTTCTTGCAACGCATGGCTTCGCCAGGCCAGCCCAGGGCCCGAACACGGACAGGACACATACAGATCTGAGTAATACCGGCGCACAACGTCGCATCGTTCGCTCAACCTCTTCATAATCGTTGATTGAGAGATCGATTCTCAACATATCGATAAACTCATTAATTAAGAGAGAGAGAGTGGAGACTGGATGGAATATGCGACTGGGAAATCGAGGGGGTCCTCAAGTGTGGGCTTTTACCTATATTCTTTCATGTATCTATATACCTGAATGCGTCGCGAACGAAATATATAGCCGTTGTTTATGCCATCTGACATGGCCAACTGTCGGCTAATTTATTCCAAGTCCGATGATTTATAAGTGAAACGATTTTTTGTTTTTAACTGGCAAACTATTGGGAAAGGGTTAGTGTGGATGCTGGGGGGTGATGTAAGGGGGTAATCCCAAAAACCGGAGATCTTCATCGTGCTCGCTGTGTGTCAATTCCTCTATCCCCGACAACGACTGTATATAAAATTTCAAACGCCCATTAACAGCACCCATTGTGACAATGATAAATGCCCAACCAGGGACCATTTAGTAGCTCTCTCTCCCTCTCTCTCTCTCTACTATACGAGACGAGTACCTATACTAGCAGGTATTCAGGAAGGGGTTAAGAGGGCCACAAAGGGGATTTTAGATTTATTCGACAAGCACATTGTGTATGAATATAAATCATCGAAAATATTTAGTGTCAGGCAATATGCATATTTACAACGGGATTTTGCATATTTATGTAATGTGGAGTCTATTTTCGAGAGATACAGTTGGCTGATAGTGCTGGGAATTTATGAATACAATTCTATGTTATGCTTGATTGTCATGATGATCATAATGATGATGGTGATGATGATGCACTGCGATAGTGAGTGCCAGCAAGCTGGTGTGTGGTTTGAGGTTATTAGTAAATATCTATCTACAAATCGAAAGGTATACAAAATAACTGTGCAACATAGAGTGGTAGGTAGTTATGTTGGTAATTTGTTGTGTCGGATGAAAACGATGAATACAGTATTTGAAATAAAACAGGAGTGGATCTCCTTTCGGGAATTTTGTTATTTCCAATTTCCTTCTTTTTTGGACATTTGGATAAGACGAAGTAAGAAGCTTCCGAACAAAAAGCAAAAGTTCCAAAGTCAGAGTTATTGTTCGTGTTTCAAGGATATTCAAATAAGCCTATTCCGGTTATGTTGTTACGACATCAATTAGTAACAACATGCACCTAAAAATATTAAAATTTCTAAATTCCGAAATCAAGTTTGAATGTTTACAATATTTTTTTTGATTTTTAGAGAGTTGAAGTGAAGGTTAGTGTTTTCAGACAATTCAACTTAAGTACTATTTTCTAGTTTAAACGCAAGAATATTAGTACTAATACTAATGGATTTGATAGACCCCATATAAGATTCTTGATGGCCGAACTCAGGATCCCGGCAAAACTGACCCGGTTGTACCATGTGATGCTAGAAGCCACTCAGTTCAATATGTATACAACTAGGGAATAGTTCTCCTGAATTTATCAAAAAATGCACACAGTTTCGACAAGAATCTGTGTGACAAAAGCTTAGACAAAGCTTCATTATTGATAGCATCAACTTTGGGTTAAAATTGCCTTCTGAGTGAACGTTAAATCCACGAATGAAGATCCCATGCACGAGAGAATTATCATAGCAATCTGCTGCTAAACATTTGGTCGTTAATTCCACGAAGTGGTCTATGTCTACCGAATACTTATACTGCCAGTCCTCCTTTCCTTCCAGCAGTCGACTGAAAGCAGGAAGAAGTATCAGCTTACTTTGCTATTTTTAAAGAAAAAAATGTCAGACGGATCTTTGGCCCAGTGCGTCAAGGGAGAATAGAGGAGCACATACAAAAAGGCCTTCGACTAACTTCGAAAGCCCACATAGGGAAAATGGAAATCAATGATCCAGTCAAGAGTTTCCGATTCGCAGCCTATTATTTACTGCTGATCGATGTCACTTGGGATATTGGGGTTGGGTTCGATGTCTCGCTTTTAATAATCCCGTTTTTTTTTTTAATCCCGGTGTTTGTGTCCCGCTTTTTATAATACTGATTTTTTTAATTCCACTTTTTATTATCCCGTTTCTTAAAATCACGTTTTTTCACCACCCCGTTTATTAAATTCCTGCTTTTGGAATCAACCCAAGGTGCAAAAACGATGGCGCGTAACCACCCTGCTTGGTCCAATATAGTATTTGAAATTGGGTTGAGTTCCGGTGTATGCAAAGATTTATCTGTAACAAAATACAAAACGCACTAAGCGGGATTTTAAAAAGCGGGATTATAATAGATCGGGATTTTTGAAATGCGGGATTTTAAATAGCGGGATTCCCACACGCTTCCGGGGCATTGATCTTGCTATGCAGCAAAGTCAACGCCTGCTAGGTCGAGTGCCACAATAGAATACATGTGATCGAGTGTCATAGACTTAGCAGTACCTGCTAAGTGTCACCAGAAGCGTAATACACACTGATCTAACAAAGCCAAAAACTTCTGTACCGAAAAATATCAAGGACGTAGTACCAGCTAGTTGAGATTCATCAGGGCTTAGTACCCGTTAATCTAACAGAGAGAAAGGCAGCTGTCTAAAAGTACCACAACGGGCGTAATACCCACTGATTAAGTGCTACCATGAAGTTTAGTACCTGCTGATCTAGCAGAGTGGAACCTAGCTATTTCGTGTGCCACTAGAAGCGTAGTATCCACAGATCTACAAGCATCAAGACCTGTTATATCGAGCCGCAAGAGTATGCCAGCATTTGCTCGTAGACGCCTTGCAGATACATAATATCAGCTAATGAGCTTAAGATTTTGCTGTTTCGAGGGTCTCAAGGGCCGAAGTACTCGATTATCTACAAGAGTCAAGGCCTGCTATGTCGAGTCACACTAGGACCGGAGTACTTGCTCGTACCGAAGCGTTATTGTCTTCTGTTTTGAGGGTCCCAATGGCCGAAGTACTCGCTGATCTACAAGAGTCAAAACCTGCTGTGCCGAGTCACATGACGACCGGGTTACTTGCTCGTTAACAGCTAACACAGACTTAATGCCTGATGATGTACCGAAGCGTTATTGAATGCTGTTTCGAGGCTCCCAGGGGCCGAAGTACTCGCTAATCTACAAAAATCAAAGCTTGCAGTGTCCAGTAACCCGAGGCAGCACCAGACTACTTGCTTGTTGACTGCTAACAGAGACCTAGTACTTGCTGATATACCAGAGCATTATAGCCTGCTGTACAAAGGGTCCCAATGGCAGAACTACTCGCTAATCTACAGGAGTCAAAACCTGCTGTACCTAGTCACATGACGCCCTGCTTACTTGCTCGTTAACTGCTAACACAGACTTAATGCTGTTTCGACGGTCCCAGAGGCCGAAGTACTCGCTAATCTACAAGAGTCAAAGCCTGTAGTATGGAGTGACCCAAGGCAGGACCAGACTACTTGCATGTTGACTGCTAACAGAGACCTAGTGCCTGCTGATGTACCACAGCGTTATTGCCTACTGTTTTGAGGGTCCCAATGGCCGAAGTTCTCTCATACATAAGATTGATGGAATGCTGTGTCGAGTGCCTTCAGGAACCTAGTACTTGAATGCTTACTTCGAACACAGACGTAATACTTGCTGATGAACCAGAGCATTATAGCTTGCTGTTTCGAGTCACATCAAGATCTCAGTAAATGTTAATCCCGTCCCAGCATTCAAGGATCAATAGCAGGAAGCCAGTTTTACCAATACCTAAAAATTAGGTATACGAATCCAGATTTGAATATCATGAAAAACTTTTCTATAAACCATCACCCGCTATATCAGTTAGAACATGAATCACTCGATTCTCTGAATTAACCACGACACTAGTGAATCAAACCGAAGGTTAACAACATTCCAAAAGACATTTTCCTCTGAAATTTCGCAAACGCCGCGCTAGCCGCCCTTTTTAATATAAGTATATTTTGTTTTTTAATTATTAAATCCATTAAATTAATATCAACGCAAAGTTCCCACAAGAGTGCGGAAAAACTTTAAATATTTTTTTTTATTTATTGAAAGTAGAAGCTGTGGAATGTAAAGCTTTAAGTTTCAAACGGCCGTTCCTTCTTCTATGTAAATTAAATTTTCTTTTTTTCCCTTCACTTTTTGTTTTTTCTTAATTTCCATAAACTTGTTAGCCAGCCCTGTTTTTCATGTTTTAGAGACAATGATTTATGTCGACTAGTTAGTTTCCAGAGAAATATTCACTGAATTTATCGACTATGTTTAGATATCGAAATATGTAGATGTTCCCCAAAAAAAAAAAACAAAAATATTATCCATAGGTAGCTTTACACCTTCGGACAAGTGGTGATTTATCAAACTGGTTAAAACGGAGATTATAAAATTCACTATGCAAAATAATTTCATTTCTGTTTCCGGTCAAAAACCCCAACCACACAAAAAACCAAAATTCTAAATCTATTCGAAATTTTGAATTCCACCAGAGATGCACAAGCACATATTGAAATTAGGTCTATCATGCGTATATGCCGAGTTGTTGTCAAAAATCGACATAATCGTACACAAAATTTCTGACACTTGGTGCTTTGCAAATACACCACCATAAACACATCCGCTGTCCCGAGGTATTATTTGCTCGCATTTCCGGTGTTGTGGCATAACAATTGTTCCTGCGACATGATAACAATTTTAACATCACTTGCCCCTTATTTATTTGGCTGTCTGTTTTATTTTTATTATTTTTTTTTAAATTTATTGCTAGGCATATTTCTAAATGAAAACTCATTTGCATTATGTTTGTATTCGTTTGGAACGAACCAAGGTAGGTAGGTATATAGGAGGTAAGGTAAAAGTACCCGTGATCTATAGTAATATGGTATGTAGTTGAGTTTATTTAAATTTCGAAATATCCAGGAGTGTTTACTCTCCGAAAACGGGTTGGTGTTTGTTTGGTTTTTATCTTGTGTTAAGTGTTGTTGGCTGGTTTCAAACTGTTGAGTGTTTCGTTTAATGGTTGAATAAGCCTGGTATGAGGGCGACCACATTGCCATGCCACCTGGGTGGCTGGCAGAGTTGATTTCACCACACACACCACTCAGATGAATTTGAACATAATTACATCTAATCTTTCTTCAAAGGCGACATTTTATTATGGGTTCTTACGGTTTTGAGTTCAGAACCTTTCAACTGCTGGTGGTTGCTAGAATGAAAACACCCGGGTTTTCTAAAATCTAAAATCTAAATCAAAGGCGGTAAAATGTTTTGTTTTCGTTTTGGAGTATTTGTTTTCGTTTAAGATGTCATAAAGTTATATCTTTTGTCTACCGATCTACCTGCCATGGCTACCAAATCTTCTGATGCAATCTTTTCGGAAGGGATTTGTTGTTTTGTCTATTTACTGGTCTTACCTATTTTGGGTTATTATATTAATCTCTTGTTATCAGCCTTCGAAAAAGGAATTGTATGGAGTATTTAATCTTTATTTGCCGCCAGCCATGTGCGGCATCTTTTTGAGTTAGAGATTTTGTAAGTGAAAATATTTGCTAAGGTAAGATTGTTAGACTGTGTATAAACCGCATTTAAGAAAAAAGATAAAGTTATCTTACAGAGGGCAATCCCTATGATTAAATTTCTTTTGTTTACATTTTTTTTTCTTCAGAAGACTATACTCGTGAAAATGGCAGCGAAGCAATTTTGGGTTTTATGAGTCGGACTGTTTTGGAAAATGGTATAATCTAGTCAATTTGCCCATATTAACGGCATTCAAGTAGATCCTGGTGTAATTAGTGAAATGGGATAATTCCGGTTCAATAGATAGTTCATGTATTATGGATCTTCTTAAGCCATATATTCAAATCACATGTTATAGGGTTGGGAAAGGTCTTAGATTTGTAGGTTTATTTTGCATCACAATAGAAGTACTGGAGTGTGAAATCGAAAAATTCAAGTGTTTGAACATTTCTCATAATTAGTATTTAATGAATACATTCCACTTTTTTCAAGTTGAATGTTTAATAGCTGATGATTATGATCTCAAGTGAAGAATGGAAGAACTTGTTTTTCTGAGCAGAAATGATTGTTCATAGAAAATTGACAGTGGAAATTGGAAATTTACGTTCTACAGCTTTTATTATTATTCAAAACGAATTTATTGTTAAATCGACATGTTTTCTAAGCTATTTTTCCTTATTACCTCATACACTCACAGGATAAATAAGGACATTAAACAACTGTGGAATGCATTCACTTTTTCATTTCAAATGACTAAGACTACTTATTATGAATTAATACGTATAAGAACTTCTTTCTTATATTCATTTACATTCCACTTTCTTTAGGTTGAATATTTAATATCTGATGTTTATGACTCAAGTGAAGAATGGAAGAACTTGTTTTTCTGAGCAGAAATGATTGTTCATAGAAAATCGACAAAGTGAAAATTGCAAATTTACGTTCTACAGCTTTTATTATTATTCAAAACGAATTTATTGTTAAATTGACATGTTTTCTAAGCTATTTTTCCTTATTACCTCATACACTCACAGGTTAAATAAGGACATTAAACAACTGTGGAATGCATTCACTTTTTCATTCCAAATGACTAAGACTACTTACTATGAATTAATACGAATAAGAACCTAGTAAATACTTGCATAAGGTGCCAATTATAGCGATCAGGACAAAAATTCTAATGGGATATTTTCACCCGTTTTAAAATAAACATGCTATAATAATTTTAAAAAAAATTGCAAAAAACAATTGTTTTTTTTTTCTTAAAATGGTATTTATTTATTTTCCTGATGAAAATTAAATTTTTGTGCCAGCTGACTGCCATTTTAAATAAAATGAAATAAATCATTCGAATGATTTGAGTTCCAATTTCTATCGATTCAATAACATAATTGAGGACGGGTGTATTTCAATCAGGAAAACGTGAGGCTTGGCAAATTTACGAGTAAATTTCCTGTTTGTTTAAAACGACCATCATTTTTCCAGATGCGTTTTCCTGATTGCTACAACTGGCCCCTAACATTAAACGAAGAATGAATACTTTTCACAATCATTTTTTTATATATTTCAATTTTGTGGACAGCTTTGGAATGTATTTTGATTTAGCTTGACCTCACTGAAAAGGTTGTTAGTACATTAAACATCATTAAACACAAAATAGAAATATTAAAATTTAAATAGAATAATTTAAAATGATAACCGACGCACAATGGGGCAGAACACCCTTAAAGTTGGCATTAAATCCACCAGCAAAGATAAAAACCTGAAATTTGGCATGATTACTCTTGGTGCCTATGTTAATACATTTTCAAAGTTAGTTACAGCCACGCCCACCAAAAACGCCCAAAAATTATTTTTATGCATATGACATTATGTATGAGTTTCAAAGTAAAAATTAAATTAAATAATATAGTATTTGTATATATTTTCTTACTAAATAAATAATAATAGTAACTTTAAGTACATAAAACTATTTAAAAATCTTCATCACTCTCATTAATTTCAAGGTCACAACCACTTTGGATTGTTAACGGTACAGATGGGGGCATAAGCAAATCGATAGCTTCTTGGGGTAGACTTTGCATTTTTTTTTTTGGAATCTTGCGCATACTTGTTAAAACCGGATCTGATGACAGCAAAAAAAAATTGAAAATGTCCGCATTTGTATTTTCTCTGCAATTTTTGCGAGAGTGATACTCTCTATATCTTTTGAAGTCCTTATTGCGGGCTTCTTGCGCTTCTTCGCTCAGCTGCCCGATGGGTAATAAGGCCGATGAAATTATCTCATTGCCATGAATTAAGTATTTGTGGACAGTAGGGGGCATATAGTACCAGGGATATTTAGCTACGAAATATTTCGCAGTTTCATGTGAAAATACTTTAAATTTTGGAGCATTAACTTCATGGCCGCATGAAACAACAATCATTATGATATGCATTTTTTTGATCAAAGACAAATCAATCTTTGTTATTTCTGCTGAAATTTCTGCATTTTCGAAAAACCTCCTTGCAGTATTTCCGTCCTTGGAATTACCAAAACCGGGCTTTGGTTTATCAACAATCAAACCCAAACGTTTTCGAAATTGCAGTTGAATTTCTTTTTTTGTTTCCGCCACAATTTTTTTATTTTCTTCTCCTCTGGCTTGCCATTGTCTTATTTTTAATTTATAGGAGAGATGAAGAAGACATTCAAAAAAACGAATCCATCCATGCAACACGGATAAACCGAATTGTAGGTTTTCAGTTTTAACTGGTCTTTGTATCATTTCTTCAACCAAATTGAATTGTTTTGATTTGGCATCACAAATGTAGCATTTTTGTGTAGAAGAGTTTTCGGTGATGGCATTGCAAACCTTTCCATCAACCATGGTGAATATCAAATTGTGTTGAATGAAAATACTTTTTTCACTAAATTCTACAATGCTAGGTTCGAGGTCCTTAATTTGGTTATCTACTCTTTGCTTTTCAGTCACGGATACAGCAGAAGATTCTTTAAGAAACTCAATTTTGAGTGGTCTACAATATCTGGTTGAGCTTGGGCGAGGATTCTGCCAAATTATTTTTGCGCCAGAAACTAAACGAAGAGGAACAAGGCAGGTGATAAAAACAGCTGAATCATCTGCGTCCAATCCATGGAAAGCTTGCTTATACGAGCTGTGACCAGAGCTTCCATCAAAGCCCCATTTAGAGTATAAACATACATTTTTCAATTCTTCGGGGCTAAGTAAATCGATCACTTCTTTTTGAACAGTTACTAAACGTTTAACTGTCAAGTTAAGTAAACTTTGTAAATCTGTACTTACAGAAGTCTCTGAAATACTCATTTTTTCAGGTTTAGGGTAGCAATTTTTTTTGCAGTCTTGCACAATTTTATAAGAAGGAAATATTTTGGGTGCTTTTGCTCTTATGATTTCATACTGAAAACGAGTCAGGTTTGCTTCAACAATCATTGCCAATGCTTCTTCTCCAGTCATTGAAGTGGGTTCATTGGACTCATTTATAGCTTTGATACACTTTTCAGCATATTTTGGAATGGTGGTTACTTCTCGAACTAATTTTGCAGCCCCCGATTGTCCAGATGCTCTTAAACCCTTTTCAGTCGCATATGTTAACTCGGCCAGAGACGTGAATTTTCTCAACTGTTCAGTTTTTTGTCGTTTTGTTCTGTCTGAACCTTCTTCAAAAGACATTTTTGGCCGACCACGTTTAAAGCTTACAGAGCATGTATATTTGAACAGAATGGGTGTTTTAAGCCAACTACTATTGTTTTTTAAAAACCGAGCTTCTATGCGACAAGCTTTATCCCAGCGTGATCTAAATTTTGATTTAAAATCTTTAATTTTTATATCAATATCGTGTTCAACAGTACCACTGCATTGAATCCGTCTTTCAATTTCTTGCCTTAAAATTTCCATTTGGCTATCCAATCTGTGGCAATTTGAACTCTTCATAATATTGTAAAGGTCTTGCCTTGTGATAGACAAAGTTTTGGAAGTTGTTCGGCCTGAGAAGTAATTATGATAAAAATGTTACTAAAAAAAAATAATTTTTTTTACAGTGACGTCACCAACAAAAAATTTGTATTACACGAAAAGGAGCAAATTGGAGCAAAAAAAAATTACATATTCTGAAAATAGACAAAACACTTAACACAATGACATATAATACTTCGCAGCACCTCACAGCCATCACAATTAAAAGTTTAAGTAATACAAAAACAACACATTGTTCTTACACTTTTTCTATATTCAACGACAAATTAAGGGAATACAAAATATTTTTTTTTGTTAATTCAAAAACAAAAATTCACACCTGAGCTTACTGATTCCATGGCAAAAAGATTTATTTTAATCCAAACACCGAGTAATAAATAAAACACAATATACTTAATCAAGGCAAACTAAAAAAACACGTGTGCGCGCGATGCGAAAAGTGAACAAATGCTCCATTTTTAACGATCTGCCGAACATCACGTGATCCAAATGACTCTTCTCTCTCTCATTTCTAATTCTCTATCATATTTAAAAGAGAAATAAAACCAAAGTTTAAGACAAAGCTCAATTTCAAAATTTGATTTTCTGCCAGCTAGACAGGTATTTTGCCCCATTGTGCGACGGTTATAAATTAAAAGTTTTTATTTTTAAAACGTACGAAAAATTTAAGCGAGGTAAGACATTCCACATTCGTCAAGTACGATCACAAAAATAATCTCTGTATTTTAATTGGTCTTAAGATAGCCTGTTTTTGGAAAAAAAAGTTAAATGATTGTTAACACTAGTACCCTACGCAGTTGGAGGGAAAAAAATGCATACATTTTACAATCCACAGTTTATATTTTGGTGCTACATACATATATTCACTTTTTATTTCATTTCATTACATTTTACGAGGTGAGTACTGGACTTTAAATGTTAGAATAATTTCATTCTATGTATTTCTAAGGATTTTTCGTGAAAAATTGTAACCTGCTTAAAATTGTTGAAATCATTCATTTTGCATTTCATAAAATCTAAAGTCTAGATTTAAAAGGCATTCAAGATAAAATCAACTTAGTTCAGAATATAAGTTTTTACATAATTTGATTCGGAAATATTTCTAAGTCCTATAATTTTTCAGAAGCGATATGAACATTTTTGATTTCAACTTTCATTTGTAGACTTGTGCTTAAAGGTCTTCATTCTAGACATAGTTTTTTTTAATTATTATTTAAAATCCATTTGTGGAAGAATATCATAGCATTCAATTTGAAATTCACAGAAAAATTGGAAATTAACTGAAAAAAAAACTGAGGGCAAAGTCATAAGAACAGATTCGTTACAAAAACATCTTGTATGAAATAAAAATGAAACAAGTGAGCAAACATCTTCCACATACAATCCGATTCCAGAAAAATGCTGAAATAACGATTAATGCGGAATTTACACGAACAGATAAAAAAAAATTGTGTTTGTCTCCAAGTTTGCAAATATTTTTTTTTTAATAAAAATGTTTATGACAAAAGATGGCTAAAAGACGTCCATTGTTAGATTAAGTCCGGATTTATTCTGGATTTACATGAATTTTTCAAATTTCTAAAAAAAATATTTTCTAAATAATAAAAATAATATGTATAAATTTTTCACGAGGACAAATAATTGCAAGAAGCTGACAGACAAAACTGCAAAAAAAAATAAACGTCAGTTTTAATTGTCAATATGGCATAGAACGAAGATTTTGGACCATTTACACGGTGAACATGCTGTCAGTTTATTATATTCGTGATTTGAAGTAATTTCCGGAGATCTGTATTTCTGGGGCTGCTTGTAAGCAATTGAAGATTTATATTTCTACTGGACTGGTTTTGCCAGCAGCTAATTTATGACGATTTGGATATTTTTACCAACAAAATTATTACGTTCCACAAAATTATTTTGATTATTCTTTAATATTTATTTATTTTATTCAAAGGGAAACCCCAAGAATATTTGAATGTGAACACAAGCAAAATATTTTTTTTTGAAAAAAATGTCAATAGATTAAAATAAACTAACCAATGTATGTGGAACATAATACGTTTTTTCGTTGGAACGTAAAATTATTGGAAGAACCAACACGTTCCACAATTTTTTCCTGCAATTTTTAACCCAATAGTTTTAAGGGAAAATGAAAAAGTTCCACAATTTCTAAGCCCAAGGATGTTAAATTTTCCCTGTTAGATGTTATGTTTAAAATAGTGGAAAGGAATATTTTGAAATATTTTGTTAAAAATCTGAATTTCTAAAGTCTTCTTTGTGAATTCGACAAATTGTTTTAAAGGCGTTTTTTTTATATTTTCCCTGCAATCACCTTGTTTTTTTTTTTTGTTTCTCTCGTAAAATAAAGAAACAATTAAATTAACTACATCACACAGTTTATTGTGTCTCTAATTAATTTTGTCATATAAAAGCGATTTAAATTAATAAAGCCAGTCTCACACTTTAGCTTAACAATAAAACGCATCACCACACCAACGACCGCCATCGTTCCAAACCATTATGGTGCGCGGAGCGGCAATAGCATCAGCAGCAGCAACACACTGTCTGGTCTTGCTAGGAATAGTACAATAAAACCCGATGATCAACTCAATTGTATTCCATGTGGAAATGGAAACAGAGAGGGGCACCCTGTGCACCGTCATACAATGCAGGCATTATTGCTATAGCTGAACCTAGTGCTGCACTACTGACTACCGTCAACGTCCGCAACCTAGGCCCCTTACTGAGGGCCGTAAATCATTTCGAATTATTGCCCAAAAGGAGAACACATTGCGAACACAAGACAACGGCAGGGGATCGGTTCGGAACAGAGTGGTGGTGTGCGCCTGTATTTGTGAACGACGACGACGACGTATACTGCACTGGAATTAAAAGTAAATTACAATTTCAGATCGGCTCTTTGATTTATGTGTTAATTAAATCATTTTATGGTCGCACTTAAAGCGATATGTTGCCTGTGTGTAGAACAGAAAGGGTATGAGTTGTTGCCGAGTGGTTTTATATAGTTTGGCTTTGTTGGGATGCGATGGTAAGTATGTGTGTATGCGTGTTTTAGGAAAATGCAGTGTGATTCGGTCGGCATGTGAGAAGGTCTGTGCGTTTCCTAGACGGGAATAGATAAACCGTGCATTTGTGCGTTTTGCTTGATACATTGCACTTGGTTGTAAGTTAAATAATAATTATTATCCCTGTGGAGAACTATAGCGAACAATAAAGTACGATAGTGCGGTAAACGTGGGGTGACCATATTTTGGAAGGAAATTTAACAAAATTTTGTTATTGACTATGATACCTTTGCTAATTTACCCTTATTATTGAATATCTATAAGATAAAAGGAAAAAGAATAAGATCCACAATCTTCTTCACACGGTTTATGACATCTGTCAATTTTTTTTCATTTTTTTATTTAATACAAGCTGATTAAATGTATAATGATTTAAGATTTATGCGACAATTTTGTGATTTCAGCGTTTTAAAAAACCTTGACTTAGAATGAAAAGTAAATACAATCCACTTTTTTTTCTCAACAAACTATGTTGAAAAGGATTTGTATGAAAAGAGGGAAAAAAGTAAAAAATTCTGCTTTTGTACATTAGGTTTGGTATTTTGTTGTGAACCTTAAAGTCCTAAACATGATATACTCTTCTGTGGAACGTAAGGATAATACATATCAATATATTTCAGTTATAATTTGAAATTTAGTGTTTGAATGCGTTCCACAAACGTTCTCAACAAAAAAACGACTTCTTTAACTTAACTTTAAATTCTGTGTTAAAAAATTATATGGTCACCTTGGTTAGACAAAAGGAAGCCATTGAATTAGGTGTTTGCTTGTATTTTATTTAAAATGAAAAATATTAGCACTTTAACGTGCATGGAATTTTATTAAAGAATTCGAAATAAGGAAAATTGCAGTATTAGTTAATTTTCTGAGACAACAAGTTATGTCCAAATCTATAGAAGTGAAGCCAAATATATTCCACAATGTTGTGGAATGTAAGATTAAAATTTCATTTTCAATTGTTCATTTTCCAAAATCCGCTCTTAAGAGAAAATGTCGAAGAAATATGGAAAATTTACACAATTTTACTAGAATATGCATATGTAGATAAATAATTGCTGTGGAACATATTTTTTTAAATTTTGGAATGTAGAATGCTACTTTTCTCTAAAACAAAATGTATTACGTTCAACAAAATTACTTTGACAATTTTTTAAATATTAACATATTTATTTAATTTAAAGGGAAATTTCAATTCCCCAAGCATATTTAAATGTGAACACCAGAAAAATTCTCGAAGAAGTTTTAAAAGATTAAAAAACTAACTAATGTATGTAGAACGTAATGATTTTTTTTCGTTGGAACGTAAAGTTATGAAATTCATAGAAAATTTATTAGAAGAACCAACACGTTCCACAATTTTTTTCCCTGAAACATTTAACTGAGTAATTTTAAGAGAAAATGAATACGTTTCACAATTTCTAATTAAATAATTTCTCCTGTAAAATGTTATGTTGTGAATTGTGTAACAATTCAATGCAAATTTTAACAATACATTGTTATTTTGTGAAAAATCTGAATTTCTAAGGCCTTCTTTGTGAATTCGACAAAAGGTTTTAAGGCGTTTTTACATAGGAAAAATGAATACATTCCACAAACTTTCTCGTCCCAAATTACTCAAATTTCAACTACCTTTAAAAAAATTTCGAAATTAGAAACGTTTTTCAAGAAACTTTATTTTTACAATTTTCATTCTGGCACATGCGCAGTAGATTGCATGATTGCTAACTTAGGCGTGTGGGTTCGATCCCCACGCTAGGCGCATTCTTTTATTTACCTCCAATTTTAATTGGATGCTGCCCATGGGTTAAAATGAGACAGTCAATACCTGGTTCTCAAATCCACTGTGCCAAACTAGTGCCGTGCAATTCAGGTTGCATTTAAAAGACCTTAGGTCTTACAGGCATACAGTCAAATTACAATTACAAAATTACATATCCGAAGGTCAAGATCTTGATTACAAAACTCTACTTTGTCTGTTTGTGAAAGCAAAAAAATAAAAATATATGTTTCATAAAACGTTTCGTTTCAAATTTGGAAATCATTAGGAGCGAAATTGAATTTTCAACATGGAAAAATGTTATTTGAAGAATGGAAAAGTTTGAATTTTTTTTTAGTGGGGATCGTGAATAAAAATTTCCCTAGAAATGTGTCTCTCTTTTGAACGTATAGGAAACGTGAATGATGCTCCAAAATTTCCATCAGAATTTATTGGTAGCGGTAATAAAATGTCCATAGGAATTTCACTGTCATTTTTATGCGATTTTTTTATGTTCGAGGGAAATTTATTCTGAGGGAGGTTCACGACTCATTGATTGTTCCTTATCATGCCTTCAAGCACCATCTGGCAAGTGTAGAAAAAATATCCCCCTTGTTACAATTTAGATTAATAACTCAAATCAATCTCCAACGATATGACACTTTGTTAACTTTGTTGCCATCCCAGTTTTCCCTCTAAATGTCAGATTAAAATTTATTTTAAAACCTCCCAGATTGCGACTCGCCCTATCCCCTTATACCTATATCTATATACGTTACTGCTGTCAAACGAAAAAAAAATATTATTTAACAATGCCCAATATATCTCAATTGACATAAGTCCTTATAAGCGGTAAAATATTTCCCGTTTTTCCACTTAAAGGAATTAAATAAATCCTCGTTTTTCCATAAAGCACGAGTAGTATTATAAAGTACCCATATCATAACCCTTTTGGCTGCTTCTTTTGCAATTGCCTTCCCAAGCCCAAGCAAGCTAACGAGCTAACGAGCGAGCGAGTGAGTGAGAGTAGCATGTGTAACATGCCTATTAATTTTACCCTGTCATCCCCTTCCTTTCCCCTTCCAATTCCAATAAGTAATATAATAAATGCGGATGTGAGCAATGTAGCCATGTTTATTGCGGCAAGTTGCGTTTTATTACCCTTCCATTACAATATACATTATAAAATTTATTTCGTATAAGCTTTACACACAAATTCACATTGAGTTGAGTATAGGGCATATAAAAGTCATAAAATAATTTTTATTACCAACGCTTAATGCCAGGATTTGTGTTTTTGTGATTCAACCCTCTTTATCGCCAGCCCTCTGTCACTATATCTAGATCCATATATACTCTATACCGATCCCACTTCAACGCCCCTACACCATGATAGACGTCGTCGTACGTCGTCGTTGTCGCTATCATAGTCATCGTCAATATACCATGAGTAACACAGTAACTCTGTGCAACATTTCTTGAGAAACAATGAAACAGTTTTGAAGTTTTATGACAACTGCTTCGATTGTAGGTCGTTATTCATTTAATCAAATGGAAACCCCTTTGGCACTACTGCCATGTTTGTTTGTTGGCCTGTTTATTTTATTAATGTAATTTTTATTTTATTATACGCTGTAAGTGGCTTTTTTAGAGCCCAAAACCCGGCCAACACTTGTCATCACAGAAGGGGTTTTGAGTCGCGTCGTCGTAACTCTTTCCACTTTGAAAGAGGGTTTCTAGAAACAAAACCATGTTCGGTGCGACAATAAAAGTCAGAAGTTATGATCCCGAGTAATTACGGAATCGCTGATTCTAGTTAATTCGACAATGATGATGACGAAGACGACGACGCAACGGGGGGGTTTTTCTTACTTGACATCTTTTCTTTACAAAAAAAAGGACTGATACTTCTACTCGGGTGTTATCCGTGCCACAGCATTAAATCATTGCCCAACTGAAATGAGAATAAGAAAAGGCTCAGCATCAGCATCCTCCTATAATATATTACGATGGAATGGTGGCACAGAGCCACTTTATGTTCTACTACTAACTGGAGACAGCTATAACTTAAATGGGGATTAATGGGATTTTCGAAGAAGTGATTTACAACTCGCTAGACGCCTTGCGGCGTTCGTTAGTTAAGTGTTGCACCCGAATTGAGGGGTAGAAAAGGAAAATTTTACACACCGATATGTTGATGATGCGCTTAGGCGAGAAATTATACGCCACATGATTGTTGTAATTGTAATCCATATCCAGCATTATTTTATTCTTTCGGGGTGTTGAAGTGTTTTGAGGTTTAATTATATTTATGTGTATGTTGTTTCTGGTATCTTGGTTCTACGAAGGAATTTAGATTTACCAATGGAAATAATTAAATTGGAATGAAAAGAATTTTAAGTGAAGCTGAAGCAATTTACTGGTTGAAGACAGAGAATTTATGATTGAATCTGGTTTTGAAACAGAGTGGATTATTGTTTTTTTTTTTTTAGAATAATTTTCATGACTTGAGATGTGTTTAATTTTTTTACATTAAAAAATTAAGATAGTTCATGCGTAAAAAACGAGTTTCTAATAAGTTTGAATTTGTCCACTTCGCAAGTACGTGGAACGCATGTGGAACGAAATTGGAACGCACAATATAAGCTATACAAATTCTGACCTCTCGTGAAATGAAAAACGTATGTGTTCCAAAATCTGTTACAAGATATAATTTTTACAAGAAAAAAAAAACACTTGTGGTATGAAAAAGAGTCAAATTAGAACTTGTGGAATGTAAAATTAAAATCTATGATTTCATAAAAAAATAAGAATGTTTTTTACACTTCTGATCTATTTTGAAGAACAATTTAACTATTCGCGAACAAGGATTTGCCAAAACTGCTCAGACCTTGAAGAAGAATGTAGAGCGCAATTGTTCCCATTTTAAATTTATTGTTAATTGTGTGTTTTTTTAAAACATTATTAAAATGTTTAAAATGTAGTTCTACAAAAAAGTTAGGAAACATCATTAATACGAGTAATAAAAAAAATCACTTAACAAGTTTTTTTTTTCATTTTTGGCATTTAAGAATTTAGTGTTCATGTTAAGTGAAAAAAATGTGGATCGCATTCCATAATTCTATAAAATTGAATACATTTAATGTTGAACTATCACAAAGGAATAACCAGGAAAAAACAAAATTTAAAAAAATAATTATTTTTGTTGTCTTTAAGGAGCTGGGCGGATTGGATTGTATAACTGTTTAGTCTAAAATTTCGCTCGAATTTTCCCATAATAAAAAAATTGAACAAAAGTTCAAAGTGTACAGTTATTTTTTTATGAAGAACTAAGAACTTTCATAATTTTTTTTCATAAAACGAATACATTCCACAATATTTTTCCCATGGCAATCAAAAGTGAAATTAGAATGAAAAGAGGGATTTTGCAATTTATGGATTTTTTTAAAATATAAATTGATTTGGAATTTTACATGGTAAAAAAGAGTCAGTTGATTTCCCGTGAAATTTTGTCTAACGGACATTGCCTCCAGCGAGAAAGGATGAATCCTTCTAGAGTAGATATCTCGAAAAAGTACTTATCACCTTCGTTGTTCCTGTACATTCCTGTCGAATAGCAACATGCACACATTAATGGCTGAGAATTGTAGATAAGTCACTAGCGCCCCCTATACTTTTATGTATGTATTTGTATCATCATTTCCTTCATAAGCAAACTCGTATGAGCTAGAATGACGGTTTCATTTGCATCTGCCTATTTTCATGTTATCTTCTTGAAAATCGGAAAGAACAAATTATAATCCCGAAAAAGTGCAAACAAAAGCGGCCCTAATAGGCAGCCTTAATGTACATCACATGGTATTGTCATTTTTCTAAAAAACAGCGATTGCGAAGAATGAATGTTGTTGTTCTCATCACTGCATGCAAGTGAGAAAGTATTACTATCAGTTTTCATGGAATCAAAGGTAAACAATGCAATCCACAACCACTTTAGTTCGATAGGATATGCCATCCAATTGTTAAAGAGAGGTTTAAACAATTTGTTTTATTGTTTTATAGCTGCGCACAACATTTCTGGTAGCCATATTAATAAATGTCACTAAAATTAACTAACTTATTTTTTCGTTAGTTACTGCGATACAATTTTTTTGTTATTATGGCGTAAACAACTGTCATGTCAATTCTCGTTAAAAATTTCAATGTATATTAAATTTCACTCTAAATCCGCTTGTGTATTGACTTCGCGCCATTTAATCACACACACACAAATGTTTGTGTACCAAATATGTCAATTTGTAAAATAAACTATCTATGTCACCTGTCAGAGTGATATTAATTTTTCAATAACTCTTTGATATTTTTTTCTTCCATTTTCGTTACAAGTTTTACCGCCAAGAATATTTATAGAAAAAAAAAACTAAAAATTAAAGTGATTTAGTGCAACACATGTCCATGTCCAATTGTCCAATGGACTTATATGTACTACATTATGAACATACATATACATGTCTAACTAACATATTACAAATCGTAGTAGAAAGTTTATGAATTTAATGACCAAGACTGCCTGCCATGTCTCAAGCCATTCTCGGCTCGTTTTGTCATTCATTCATTTTTTTTTTTGTAAAGTAAACGATTTATTAACACAGTCCGCAATTGGTGAAGGTTGTCGCGATGATGGTGGTGGATGGTAACCTTGTTTGATGGCGACAAACAACGCGCAATGCCACATTTAGTCCAGAAGTCAATTAATCACTGTTTACTCGGGCGGCCAAAATAAACTAGTGGTTTGGTTGTAATCGTTGTGATAGTTTACTTCAAGATTAACAACCTAACCACTAATAAAATTGCCGTAAAAAAATAATAACAGTAAATTCGAATATGATGAAGTTGACAAAGTACAAGTGTTATGGGAGTTACGGGGCTGGACTAGAGTCGTATAGAGCCTGTAGGATTTTAGTACCCCTCGCTATCTCAGATAAGTCGGATAACGATAATCAACTGGTTAAAGACGGATCTAAAAACATAAGTGGCGCCCTCTATTCTCATGGAATCTGGCATTAAAATAATTAGGTATGCTTCATTGTAAAAATCTACAACTTTTGATTATGATTTTTAAATATTCGACTAATCGACATAAACTACATACGTAAATTCTTATTTTTTTTTTCCAAAATGGCGGACAGTTCCAAACAAAATTGTGAAAAATCCAAATCTATAGATTTCCTCATTTATCTAGTAAAACTATTTATATGAAAAATGATATTTACTAATCTATATAAAACGATACTAGGGCCCATAAATAGTTAAGTGTTGTAACTAATCGAAAATCCCCCATTGTTTATGTTACTTAGTTTTCTCGGTTGATTAAATGATTACTGTATTTGGTGGTTGAAGTTAAAAATTCGGACTTAACTACCATATTGCATACCTATTTCATCAAGCATCAATCAAATTTTATTAGGAAATAATGACAGGAGCTATATTTTGTGTCACTGGCATACAGTGGGATAGTAAATATGAAAAAATTGAGAAAAATTTTAAAATATTTTTTTATTTTCTTCTTCTTTTTAAGTGAAAATCATTAAATGCACAAATATTGAAATGTTAAGCAACCAATTTAAATTGGAAAAGGTTTTCCATTTACAATGTGCCTGATTAATGGTAAATAGTTGAATAATTAAAAAAAATGTCTTTTTGATCTTCATTTAGATAACCGATCAAATTCTGTGTCAAAGTTAGCAATCTCAAAGAAATTTGAAAATGCTCTAAGTAATAAAGATTGGTTACCATTATTTTGATTCCAACTTGTAGGCTATTTTGTTCCACTGTATTATTGGCTTTAGAATAAAAGGGGCCGCTTTTTCGTAAATAATAAAAGGACCAGGACAGCTGATATCCGATATTCATTAAAAAAAACGAACACACACTGACATAATTCAAGTTGAGAGTATAATACCATTTGAACTCTATAAAAACTAAGAACCTAGATATACAAGTTGAAGCATAAGGCTACCCATTGGGTGTCAACGTTTGTTTGACTTATGATGACTAATGGTTTTATGACAGCTGGGAGATTAAGTAGCAAATGATGGAATAGTGTTTGGACTATGATTACAAGTTGCAAACAAACCAACAGAACAGAACAGACACACTAAGCAAGGGCCAAAGAATAATAATAATTGTTGTTTGGTTGGGTTTGTCTAGAAATGACAAATGAAGTCAGTACCATACATATGTACATAAATAACAGAGAATATAGTTGAATGATTGACTACAGCTACAGCAGAGAGAAGACAAAAGGGATTATAGAAAAACTGAACCACAATCAGTCCAAGCATGAGTAATGATTTTGAAATGTGCTGGGATATAGTTTGGATGGGATTACAAAGTGATTTGTGAATTTATAGAACTTCGGTTGGTTTTGGTTGATATATCTACTATTCTGTCTTAAGGGTTAATAATGAAGAGAATAGAATGGGAACAAAGGAATTAGGGACTTATTTAGATCGCTGAGTCAGAAAAGCAATTTTGGAAGTTTTTGTAAGTGAATCTATTTTAAAGGGGAGTCAAATTCGGAAGAGATATACCAAAGGAGTTATTACGCAAGACATGCGCTTATCAGAAGCCTCAACAATATTTAAAAAATGTTGCAGTCGATAATAGGCGTCTTACTTTAGAGAGAAGTGAGGCTTTCAAGAAAATAAATATTAATATTTAAATGAGGCGTTAGAAGAGTAAAAGTCACGATTATATGAGGAAATAAGGAAAAATGGTAAAAACTCATTCAAATGGCAGAACGAGGCAGAAGTATGTTTTCTAGACAAACGGGAAACTTGACAAAATGAAGCTATGTTGGATATTGAAAATAAATTAGAGAGAAAGGTAATTTCAGCAAAACCAAGGCCCACTTTAATTTTTCTCACCTATTCACTTTTTGACTTGAAATATAGAAATTGACATTTCGATGTGAGTAGGGATGGCAACGAGACGAGACCAGGCGCGAATTTTGTTAGTTTCATCTCGGTCTCGTCAAAATCGAAAAATTCAAGTCTCGTCTCGGTCTCGCCTTACCAAATATCGTCACGATCCTGCTCTGTCCTATTTCTCGTGAAAATTTGAATATGCAGTCTCGTCTCGGTATCGGCATCGGCCTTGGTCTTATCCTTAGTCTTGGTTTATTTCGTGTTTTTTGGTAGTAAAATGATGTAACATAAGACGTGTATTCAGATGGAAAAGATAGAGTAGGTACGGTATCCCAGCAGTTTGTTGGAAAGACAAATGCGGGGTGTCCAGTCTTGTGTGAAGCAAAAATAAAATCGGAAAAATAACCAATTTTGTGAGTAGAATTTGAATCCATTTAGATCAGAGGCATCCCTTAATCGATTTTAACAGTTTATGGCTTGACAGGTAGGCAACAAACTGTATTTTGACGTTTCGATAATATTTTTTCCAAGTGTCACCTAAGTCTTAAATCAGCTTTTCCCAGATTAGGAAACATAGTCTGAAAAATTAGCGATTTCTATTCAATCGAAATGCATACACAAATCGTGCGTATTCTTATCTAGATTTTCGCAGTGCATCTATCTGAGTATATGTGGTTTGATATTTTAACGCGCATAGAATCAAAAACACAAAGAAACCACCGAAACCGGCGAGACTCTCGACGAATTTCGGTGCCAAAAACAGAGTCTTGTCTCGGCTCGAGTGCTTTTAAAGTAGTCTGGTCTCGGGGACTGAGACTGAGACTGAGACCGAGATTAGTATATGGGTCTCGTTGCCAGCCCTTCAGATTCTGAACCGCCCTAGAATTTTGGTATGCAGTATTATTTATAATTCGAAGGACCTCCTATGTAAAAAGTTTTATCGAAATCCGTAGAGCCGTTTATGAGAAAGTCGAAAATCAGTTGTTTCCTATCATCGTAAAGTCAAGTTTGATTAAAATCTTCAGTTCGATTTTTTTTCCAAATGCAAAACTTTCCCTATAGCAGTAGATACCTTCAATCGCAAGTAAAAATAATTATCTCGAAAACGGCTCGAAATATTTTGATAAAAAATTGTAGACAAGAGGTCCATCAAATTATAAGAACTTCAAATAAAAAAAAAAACATTTTGAAATAAAAAAAAACATTTTGAAATAAAAAAAACATTTTGAAATAAAAAAAAACATTTTGAAATAAAAAAAAATATTTTAAAACATTTTGGATTTAAAAAAAATATTTTTGATTTTTGAAAGAGAATTTTTTTAAGAAAATTAAATATTTTGAAAAAAGGTCGACAATTTTTTTAAATTATGTTTTTAAATTTATATTATTAAGTACTATATTATTATAAAATTGGTATACCAAATAATAAAAAGAATATTAAACAAAAATAGAGGATTTTTTTTAATAAAAAAATTAAGTAAAAAGAACGAATTTAATATAATATTTAGCAGTAGATACCAGTAGTTCAATTTATTTAAATTTGAG
Organism: Philhelius pedissequus; assembly: GCA_910595825.1. Classification (NCBI taxonomy): domain Eukaryota; kingdom Metazoa; phylum Arthropoda; class Insecta; order Diptera; family Syrphidae; genus Philhelius; species Philhelius pedissequus. Next base: position 240,381,033 of record OU343161.1, on the reverse strand, counting down.
GTATCTGATTTTTGAACTTATATAGGTACTTAAAATTAAGTTCTCGTGGAATTAGTATCAAACATGTAGTTCTTATTTGGAAAACCACCTACCACAACGCCCCTTTTCTTTTTTATATCTGGGTGTTCTCCTCGTTTAAAAATCTCTTAAAAGTTGTAATTTTGCCACTGAGATCTCTTTGTTTACAAAACCTTCTACCACTCCCACCTTTTTTATATCTGAACCTCCTTAGAAAGTTGAATTTTTTGTCTTTGAGTTATTTAAAAACAAAGGCGTAACATTTTAAACGATTTAGTAAAATGTTAAAGCCACTTTTAGCAATTTATTAAGCTAAAAAGATGATTGAGCTAATTTTAAACTATTTTAACATTTTACTAAAGTTAAAATCACGGAATGGCTACTTTAACTTTTAGCAATTTGCTAAGTCCATTATGGAATCTGATAGTATATCAGCCTTGCACGCGGGGTACACAGGTTCGAGAGCTGCTGGTGCACATTTTTTTTTGTAAATTATGAAGTTAAAATGATGAAAATAGAAATAACTAATACCTTCTTAGAGCACATGTTGGGTTTTCATCAACATATAATTAATTTACAACGCAATAACAACAATAATTGTGTTCATCAAAATTCAAACCCAACAAATGCTCGGCTTTCTGCTTAATTGGCAATTTACTAGTTTAGAAAAGGTTTAAAAATTTTGAAATAGTTATTCAATCAATAACCACTTAGAAAATTGATAACTAGTAAAATGTTAAGCCCTTAACAATGGGTTGTTTAAAATTTTGCGCCAAAAACTTTATTTTTCTTTTCTTCTTATGTGATAGGTAAGGCACATTCAAATTTCCAATTGGCTGTATATCATTCGCTACAATCGAATGCATGATTAAGACTATGTCTAAGGGAATGACTAGGTTTATCGATAAATTTCATCGTGATGAGGAGTTGTGTTTTCTCAAAAAATAACTTTGGGCTCGTCCGGGATTTGAACCCGGGACCTCCCGCACCCTAAGCGGAAATCATACCCCTAGACCAACGAGCCAGTTACGTGAGCATTAATTTTATACTTTTTGTCGTGAACTATAGTATATTGAATATCATATCGAAATAGATACCTACTCAAACTTAAGTAACCAACAAAAAAAATATTATTTTCTCATTTTAAATCAAACACATCTGAACAAAGTTTCAACAAAATAACTTCCAAGTATAAAGTTGAATTGTTTTTTATATGTTTACTTTGTACATAACGGGTATGTCTATTTGCTACTTTATCTGCTATATATCAACATTTATGATAAAATAAATAATGACGACATTAGTGACAAATTCTTTATCAGATAGAAAATGAAAACATCTGTAAACCTAAAAATTGCAAATTTTCTGGTAAACTTTGTTCCACTACGGTTTGTGCAAATTCTAATACATGATTACGACAATATTCGACATAAAGTGATAAGCAGTGAGAGTGCCTTTACTTGTGTGCGATTCCGGTGTGCATGTTATCACTCGGCAGGAATGGAGGGGAACCGAACTCGAAAGGCTACGCTGAGAAGACAAGAATTACTACTTAATGCTTCATCACTTTTTCGATCAATTTACATCTGACGTCAAAGTCCAACGCGCATTAACAATTAAGCACTGGCTACAAGTCTTCACGATTATACTGACGTAACTGCCTAGAATTGTCCAATTCACACAAAAACCGTATATCTTGAATATGGTTACACAGATTTGGAGCATTCCCAGATTTACAAGATGTGATTTTTTTTGCTCTTACGTTGTTTTGTCTAATTGGAATTCAATTCAAATTTATTGAAATTTGCCCAGGACGACGTCTTTCGGGTCAGCTAGTATGATTTTTTTTAAATCAATTTTGGAACATGAGCTGTGTTTGAGGTTATCTGAAAAAAAGTAAAAAAGTTGATATCTATGCGTCATAACGTCAATTAGTCTGTTTGTTTGTCCACACGTCGATCTTTTCGCGTGTTCCCAGTTGTTCATGGAACAGAAGCCTAAGGGCCACATTGCCTAAAATTTGGTACAGATGATTTTCATATAGCTAGATATAATTTGCCCATCTAGAACTCAGAGCTGTCATACAACAATTTCCTATTTTACAAGTTCACTCGAAAACAGCTCCAGCGATTTTGATAAAACTTCTTCCATGTGATTCATAGAGCATTGCAAAAATATTCTAAAATTTGTTTGCATTTTTTTTGCTTAGTTCTACGAAAATTCAACCTTTTCTTAAATGATCTCTATCTGACTTATCCAATACACCCAACCTGCTGGTTGATTACATAATTCAATTTAAAATTCTGTCAGTTGGCTGATTGGTTTGTCCGACATTTTACGAAGCTTCACTAGCACGAAGCAAATACTCAAATAGTCAATGCGACGACACGTCCTGGTTCTGGACCTATAGTCTACCATCACCACCACACCGAGATTGAGATGCAAGGTCCCCGAGATGGATATAAAAGGGATAGGTTAATAATGGGGAAGCAGCCGTAGCTGAAGGTTGGACAGTGCAACTTTGTGAATTACTGACTGAGTTTATTTATTTATGGAACATGGCGGCCGACAGCCTCTGACTGCTTTATGGATGGCCATCAATTTATCAATGCGATGTATTGCCGGTGCTTAAGCTATCGTCAAGCTAGATATTGCTGCTGTGCCTGTGGGGTGCGGTGTGGCGAAGTGCGATGCGTTGCAATGATGACTGTGTGCGTATATTTATATGGATATGGAACAAGGAGGCAGTGGGCGGAGGCGCTCCGAATGGTTTATTGTCAGATTCGTATTCGTTGCAGTGTAATGGATGGGATGTGAATGACTCGGCAAAGAAGCACACAGGTTCCATCAGAGTGGTTGTTTTCGGAATGATGGATTGGATTGAGGCTGAGAGCAAATACTCTCTCTCGCTCCTCAGAACCGAACCGAATGAACAACAAACTGACAGATAGATTGATGTTGCACGGTATAAACGATAATTACTGCACTGAATTTCATTTCATTCGTTGCATATGCAACTTTGTGTGTTAATGTGCTTCTCGAACGAATCTGGGATAGTTCATAGGTACGTAACGTATCCTATGCACACATCAGTCAGAGCGTTGGTGGTAATGATTGAATTAATTACCACCCTCTGCTCGCTCTGATGTGATGGGCCAGCATGGTGTGGTGGCGCGCAGAGGCTTGAGCAACTTCTACTCAGTTGATTTATCAAGTAATCACCAAGCCAATGCAACGGAAGTGAAAGATGTTATATTTTGAAATAAAAAATGCCTGGCGATATAATTCGCGCGAGCGTGTGTTGTGATAGATGCAATTAACACATCTTTTTGTGAGTGACACATATATAGACAGGCAGCATGCATGGGTTCAAGACAGATGTGTTGATGAATTGATCAAAGAAATCGAAAACATCCGTCAATTTGTAAATGACGGATACGTGATTGTATAATCAACGATATAGGATATAGATATGGACTGTGCCATTTCCGCACTTTACTTCTACCTGTGTCTATCTGTCACGTCAACAACAGCACCTTTTAAATATCAATTGAGCGCCAACGACATCGACATCATGCTGTATAAAAGCTGGGTAGTGCACATGTCAACAATGTCTTTTCTAGCCGTTCTAGGATTAAGCCATCATTATATACAAATTGGTCTGATATTTATGAGCTTATGAGCTAAGTACAAGAGCCGTATCTGGAAAAACTTCTTAGGTAACATTAGAGCTTCTATAAGGTTTCAGTAGTCTTATCGAAGCTCAAATGACTTACCGAAGCCTTTTCGAAGCAGAAATGTTTTCTATTTTTTTTAATTAGTGCCGCGCAATTTAGATTGCACATAGCTATAATTAAAAAAATCGGGTTTATTCAACCTGAATTACTAGGTAGGTAAGGAAAAGTAATACTAAAACAAGATACCCAATGCCAAACAGTCAGGCAGCCGTTAAAACAATGGATTCAGCTACATCATCCTCCAAACTGGAGGGGCAATCAATATAAACATTTCAACTTCTATAAGGTAAGGTCTTATCGAAGCTCAAACGACTCACCGAAGCCTTTTCGAAACTGGAATGTTTTCTATATTTCTATTCTTTCTAATTAGTGACGAGCAATTTGGATTGCACTTAAAAGACCTTAACCTTTACAGACATATAGATAAAATAAAAAAATGCCAGTTTTTTCAACCTGAATTACAATACGCCAATCGGGAAAGGGTAAATAATACCCCGACAAGAGAGACATAATTCCAAATAGTCAGAGAGCCGTTAAAGCAATGGACTTAGCTATACCATCCTCAAAACTGGAGTAGCAATATAAGCATTTCAACTTCAATAAAGTTTAGGTAAGGTCTAATCGAAACTCAAATGACTTACCGAAGCCTTTTCGAAGCTGGAATGTTTTCTATCTGTTTATTCTTTCTAATTAGTGCCGTGCAATTCGGATTGCACTTAATTATAATAATTCCAAACAGTCAGTCACCCGTTAAAACAATGGATTCAGCTACATCATCCTCCAAACCGGAGCGGCAATCAATATCAACATTTCAACTTCTAAAAGGTTTCGGTAAGGTCTTATCGAAGCTAAATGGATTAACCGAAGCCTTATCGAAGTTGAAATGTTAGTTGGGAATGACATAACGAACTCGAACGACTAAAGACTTCTCAATGTCAGTCTAATCTAGTTGCCGGGCCACAGTGCTATTAAGGAAAATGGAAAACTTGCCAGGCAGGGATACGTCCTTAATAGCTCACTTGCGGAAAGAGCAACATTTTTTCAATTTTCATTAAAGAATCCAATTTATGTGGAACAGTTTAAATAACTGCGAAAAGAACCGATTTGAAATGCAGATCCAGGAATGAACGTAGCAAACAGAGCATGTAGCGAAGATGGCTATTCCTCGCAATACTCACTGTTGTGGTTGTAAGGCCGTAAATGTCCGGCTTGGAAGGTCTTTTTTGACGACCTTAACCAACTTTCTGAACTGAAGGCCAAGGCGAGAATTGGGTGAATGACAAAGAGGGTTCAAAGGTTGAAAAATGGTGTTGACGATTAACACAGTGATCGAATGTAACGTTTACTTGTCATTCTCTGATTCTGCTTAGACCTCCAACCTAATTGGAGTATTCAAAATCAAATGATTCTATGGACAGTGAGGTGGAGGCGTTGAGTCATCCCATTGAAAACTATCTTTGCTACGGGACTGTTTGTCATTACATTGATAGATTTATTATAATATTAAGACTTTAAAAGGTATAAGAGGTTTGTCATGTATTGTATTCACTTTTATTAGTATTAGATCCTTGCCACCAAAGTATGCAAGAAAACAAACAGTGTGCAGTAATCTTAGTAAAAACTAATAACCCCCATCATCCGTACCAGTATACCATTTCGCCGAGGTAAAGTTAAATTTCATTGAGATTATGTAAGCACAAACCATATACTTATTAACAACTTTTCACCTCGTTAGAGGAAAAGGATCTTTTATCCTTCTGCCTCTTTCTCCCAATCCCCGCACTCATTCTATGCGCAGAATAATTCATTCTGCAAACTTATACCTGTACCGTTGGTCGTTCCAAGTATATTTATAGCATATCTCTCTCTGCACACTTCACTACTCGCACACAGTCAGTTTCAGTTATAGTTAGTTAGTTCAATGGGGGCATTTTGCTTGTTCGTCCGTATGCAATAAATTGCCACATGAATGTTTAAATTATAAATACGAGCAATTATTTTTACTGTACTTAACAAATTACCATGCCGCATATGGGTTATAAATTACTCTTGAATTTTGTGTTTGTGTTTGTTCGTTATAGAGCTCGTTGTTGTCTACTTACTTACATATACCTACGTACTATGTATAGTCGTAGTGCAACTTGTAAATGTGTAACTTTTCTTGTGAACGAGCTTTTTGAATGTTTTGTATGCAACAATAATATTTACTTTCGAAATGAATTCAGGAAATTTTTTTTAATTAAATTTATTTTATAAATTTTGAAAAATGACTCCATTTTTTAAGGATGAATGGATGACATTTTCATACATATTGTCGAGACTTAGGAGTTTAAGTTGATGGCATCATTTTTTATCATAAGATTTCTTATGGCAAAAAAAATTGGGGTTTTGACTACCCTTCGAATTTTTAAGCACAGTGCAGGTTTTGAAAGTGAATGGGATTTAAAAGGAGGTACCAAAGTTTAATATTGAAATGGGGTGGGGGGAGGCGAATAGATAGGTATAACATTCCACAACCTCTGTAAATATGAGGTTGGACTCAATTGTAAACTTAGGACTTTTCTAGAAGGGTTGAATAGTTTAGGAGGACGAATGAAACTGACTAGAATTCGCATGTCGCGATGATATTGAAAATATCGAAATGGTCATTGGTCCTCTTGTGAGTACAGAAATGTAAGCAGCGGCAATGAACTTAAAGAAAAGGCTAAGTATGTTTTTACATCATGGAAGGACGTCCAATAAAGCATTGAACAAAACGTCACAATACACAGCGTTAACTTTGAGGAAGACACTTTGTGTAATCAATTAATTATGAATTGATTATTGACAATCGCCGTATCTTAATCTTTTTTTTTTAGCAAAAAAAAGAATACCTATAACATCCCTTTTCCTTTATTTTTTTTTTATTTTTATTTTTCTTTATTTTTATTTTTTTTTTATTTTTATTTTATTTTAATTTTATTTTTAGTATTTTATTTTCATTATTTATTATTTTTATTTTATTATTTATAATTTATTATTTATTATTTTATTATGTATTATTTATTATTTTATTATTTTTTTATTAATCTTTTTGCCCTAAAATGAGATCCACAACTGCGTAGGCAAGGTGTCTTGAGGTTAAGGTCGTAGTAGGTAATGTATGAGTTAACACTCTGCAACATACGAGAGACTGGTTGTTAGAGTCCCAAGACGTTCGGTGGGCGGATATATAAAATAGATGAGGATTTGTTATGTTACGAGTGTTGGCATTAAAAAAGTTAAAGTTATAAAGAGTTGTGCAGTCGACCGAATATGTAAGGAGTCGATAAATGAATAGAATTTCAAACATTTTTCTTCATTCTTCGAGAGAAATTAAGTTAATTAGTTTAAGGTGATCGAGGTAGGGAAGTAGCATCAAAGGATTATTCGAGGACAGCCCTCCAAGAGCAAATCGAAGGAATCGACGTTGGATACTCTCTAATCTGGTAATATGAGTATTATGGTAAGGGAATCGTACTTGACAGACATATTCGAACAGGGGACGAACAAAGGTAATATAGAACCTTTAACGAGACCGAGTTGCCGAATTGGCTTTATGAGTTATGTCGTCATAATAGGAGATAAAGTTGAGCTCCTGATCGCATAATATACCAAGGTCGCGAATCTATTTAACGATAGATATAGGGGGATCGTGAAGAAGATAAGACGGGGATAAGATTTGTTACCCTTCGTGAAAATATAATTGAATGGGATTTTTGGCAATATTTAAATCCAAGCAGTTTTTGGAATACCAAGACTGAAAAACTATCAAGGTCACTTCCGATGAGAGTAGATTCATGTGTCGAAGAAATGGTCTTGAAAAATTTGGTATCTTCGACGTAAAATGACATCTAAGAATAGTTGATGACCAATTCAATATCATTAATAATAAGAATAAAAAGAACAGGGCCCAAGTGGCTGCCTTGAGGGACGCCGCCGGAAGTGGCTAAAAAAAGGCTAAGGAGGTAGATCTTAATCGAACGAAGAAATCCAACTCAATAGAATGAATTCAAAGGTGGACAATTCGAGGGTGGACAATTTGGAAAAGTCTATGGGAGATTTGAACGAATGCCTTGCTGAAATCGGTTGATATAACATCAACTTCTTTGTCATTCTCTAAATCTGATAAGATAAAAGACATAATTTCAAAATAGATTAGTGGTCGTTGATCTATATTTAAGAAAGTTGTGCTGTTTAGGTGAAATGATTGACTTACAGTGAAAGCTTAAAATTTCATACAATATGATTTATACATGAGAGTTTGGCAATTGTACATTAATTGTTAACATAGACTTTCGTACCATTTTGTAAATTGGAATCTTAAAAGAAGTTTTGCACACCTGAGAGAATTCTTCTTCTGATAGGGATAAACTGAACATTTTTGAAAGAACTGGAGAGCCATATGGACCAGGAGAAAAATTATCATCGAGTCGATTTAATTTATCCTCTACGAGAAAGGGGTCGACAGTGCGTGGGAAAAATGGTCCGATTGAGGTATTCATAATATAAACTTAAAAGTATAAATGAATTTTAAATTCAAAATATTTTTTTTCCAAAATTTTAATCAAAACTTACGTACACAAATTTTAATCAAAATCGGTTGAGAAATTGAATTACCTTTAACAATTTTGAAGAAAATTTAAAGAATTGCGGGAACCACCTTCTCTGCATATCACCATCTACTTTCTCTAACTGAAAGATTTCTACTGCAAATCGTCCTGTGATTTGACAAACACTGACATCAGCAAATTCGTACACTTACGTAGCAGGTCCAAATGGTTAATCGAGTTCGGAGGATGTTTTCTAGATTAATGTGGTACCAAAACCGTCTTATTTGTAATTGTGTCGTCGGTTTTTCTTGCCGTCAAACATTTCCACCTTTCCTAACCTACTAAAGCAAGCCTTTTGAGCTCCTACAACCAAATAATGACCTAGTTTGAAAACTATTTCAAAAGATAAACGGAAAGCTATTGCCTTAAGTTTCAAAATGATTTCTGAATGAACTCTTTAAAGAAATTAATCGGTTGCTTTTTTCCAGTCAAATCCCCAACCCACCGAAAAATCTCAAGCACTGAAAGCCTTCAATGGCGTGTGACTGTGCATAGCTATGTCGTTAATTTAAATCGAAAGAACGTTCGAAAAAGGATATCCACAAGACGCCAGGCAAAAGAACAAAAAAAAAATAAACCCAGATAAACGACTCCGTTCGCCATTATCCTCTTCCTCATTCGCTCTGTCGTTCCAGCCCCAAAAAAAGAGCCATAAACTCATACAAAATGTTCTCTCTATCAGCGTTAATGTCTTCCACATACTGATAAAAGAATTTATGTCCATCGTTTTGTTAGTCTTTTCTATTATTTTTTGTCTTCTCTCGCGGGTGGATTCTTTTTCATATAGATAGATATATCGCCCACCAACGCTCTTGTCCCATCACATCACGCCAACAGAAGACCAGCCAACGAGAAATCCATTTTAATGGCTGTATGGCTGGTGACTTGGTCCTTCATCGTTTGCGCAAAGTCCTTTACTATAAATTGATTTGTGAGATTTTCATTTGCTGACATTGCTATATAAAAAAAAACACCAAGAGTCTTTCCGCCACTCAGCAGCAGCAGCAACAGCAACAGCAGTTATTTCCAATCCAATTTACTATCGCGTCAATTTATCACAATTTGTTTGCCGAGTGGGAATATGAATTGGTGTTCTGGTATTGGAATTTATTCCACCATAGAATATAGCGACCTTCGTCCTGATTGAAATTTATTTCTATATATTACCAGAGATATAGCTTCAAGTGTTTCTATTACAATTTTGTCAATATCAAGGCTACAATCAACCATCCCCTACATTAATTGGCGAAGATTTCAAGATGTTTAAGAAGAGGTTGTACTACAACCAGTGTGTCCAATAGCTTGAATTTTTTTTTAAGTAAAGATAAAAAAAATTAGTTTACCCTTGTTGTCACTTAAATATCAAAATTCTATAAGTTATGTTAACATAACGTCTCATTTTATTGAATACAAACTTCTTCCAACTTTTTGAAACTATTAGAATTTCTGAAAGTAAATTCGACCACAACAGCATGAACACAACATGACTAAGGGCTGAAAAGAGCTTAGAATGTAGTATATACCCCAAGGAGCAGAAATTGACCCCAAAATTAAAAAACAACATGATTTAATCCAAAGGAGATAATAATGATGTTTTCTTTGCAATACAAGAATGGCGCCCAATGTGGGACTTTTTTTTATTGTTCATACTTAGAAGAAGCAGATTGCTTTGAGATGGGGCCTAGGAACCTTAAAAATCAAAACAGATTAAAATCATAAAATAGAGCTAGAGATATAGATTGAAAATATACTACATTGGTCACACCACCTCGCCCCTATTGTTTTTCTTTATTTCTGACATTATAAAGACTCAATCTCACTATCAACTCAATTGATTTTTATTAATTTACAACTTTCACTGTCATTGTCATCTTCATCATGGTATCATTGATGCAATGTAAAATAACAGAAAAAAATGGTTGAAAAACATATTTTTGAGTTTTAGAACCTTATTTAATACACTATTGTTCAATTGGATGACAGTGGTGTACTACAAATGAAACAAACACTTTGTCTCAATTGTCTTAATGTTTTTTTTTTTATTCTCAGATTGACAAAGTGAATTCGGATGCGTTGATTGGTTATTGCTGTCGCTGATTGCCACTCTCTGATTAAACAGCATTTAATTTGTACATTTATGACACACAATGTGACACAAGGAGGGTTAAGCAAGCAATCAAGTCAGCAACTGTATAGACAGTAGACACTAGACAGAAGGGAAACAAAACACAAATTGAACACAAAACACACAATTATAGAGAATTACTGACATGTGAACATGCTGTCGATCGTGTTCGATGATAATGTCAAAATGAAATTGAAATCATTTCTAAGCAATCTACAAACAATTACAATTCATTAAAATTAATGTACAAAGCATATTGTTTCGATTACAATTTCGTGTTGTTTCGTTGTTGTTGTTTTTTTTTTATGGTTTATTTTATACTCGTACATAGTAATTGACGGTGCTGGTGCTGATTTGTTGTCATTTGGGTCTTTAAGATTTGACAAGTTGGGTTGTTTTTCTTTATTGAGTAAATTACTTTTTTGTATGTCCAATGAGGGTGTCACCAATTGGATGGAATGCTGGTTGAGAACAAGTTAATTTATGGCTACGAGAAAATAACAACATTGATTACAAATCAAAAACTAATTAGTTCACAGTGAAGCATACATTTGAACTAAAAATGAACAAACAAACACCAAAATTCTCCTATTCTTTGGTGCAAGAGGACGCTTTTAATTATTTCTTTGATTTTACCAAGGACTAAGTAAATGTTAAATACTGGCGCCCAATGTGGACCTTTTTTGTTCAAACTTCATTTCTTTTTAGGGAAAGTGAAAGGTAAACACTAATAAAATGTAAAGATTTTCCTCCGCACGTTGCATTAAAATCCTGATAGTTTTAATGAACTAAAGATGATTACAAAATGGCGCCCAATGTGGGAAATTTCCTGGGAATCGTTTGTATTAAAGAATAGTCACCGGAATTTTTGCATAAACTGAATATTTTGTATTTGCTATTTGAAATGACAAAATCATAAAATCACGATTGTGCCAGTAATACTATAAAACAAGTATGTTTTAATTGGTATTCAAAATTGTACCCCAGAAATTTACAAAGTTTACCCTGGAAATGTGCCACCCTAGATACCGTAATCAAGTCCGGAATTTTCTCTGGAAATGTATACGACTAGGAACCAGAAGTAAAATGCCCAGGGGAATTTCGTTGGAAATTTATTCCAGGGGAGCTTCACGATCAAGAATAAATCGAAGAAACAAAATTGCCTGGAAAATTCTCGAAAGAACCCAACGAGGGTTATAGTTTGCTCTGCATTTTTTTTTTGGAATTTTCACATTTTCTTAGCCCCACAAAGTGCTTTATTTTACCGACAAATTCTATCTTGGTTGATGATTGGACAAGACCTGGTCAGAATAGTACGATGATAATACCTATTGTTGATTTCCCAACATTACCGACAGCGCGAGCACCGAGGTGAAAAATGACTGGCTGATAGCAATCAGTCTGTTTATTCTTTCATTGGTTTTTGTCAGGTAAAATGGATTCGTATTATGGTACGAAACAAAAGGCTTTGTTGAGTTTCAGTTGACCAAACAAAACACAAATTATTTCAATTGAAAATACTCCAGGCAGTGTCAACAAACGCAGAAATTAATTAAATTAAGTGCGGCCTAACAATACACTAGTACTCCGTGAATAAGGGTTCTTCTGGAGCCTTTTTATTTATCTTTCTTTGCACGTGTCCTATGGGCTTACAGCATTGCTTTTTAAGAAAGTAAATAATATTAATTATTTGGTTGTTTTTTCTAATGGACATAAATGTGTACAAACTGGCGCCCAACGCGGGTAAGATACATCTACTTACAAAAAATTGCCTTTGATCTGGCCATAGCCTTTAAGATTGGAAGGGTTTATATCTTTCGAGATTGGCGCCTAACGTTTTATTCATAATTATGTATATCAATATAGAATTGAACATATTAAATTTATTGTGAATAAAATTATGACATTCACTGAAATTTTCACCGCAAAGTTTCTCAAACGAATCTAAAATTAAACAATTGAAGTTCCCAGGCCTGTTAACAGCATTCTATTGTATATTTTTTCATAATTATATATTTTGAATAAATAACATCATAAAATGGTTTAATTAAAAAAAACACAAAGTTCGCAGGTCTTATCAAAACAATATTCATTATTTTCCTAAGAAATAAATAATATGTGTCAGTTGTCTTGATATTCATAAAATGACTGCAATAAATTTACATGTCAGCACCAAAATGAAAAACAATAAAATTGTCACAATTTATTATTATTATTCCTTTATTTTTAAATCACTATATAAACCTCAACAAAACGAATGAAGTGAATAATAATAGAAAACTGTGAACCAATTTAAAATGACAAATGTGTTTGCTCAATTCTATAGATACCTCCTATAAAATCTCCTCTGTAGGTATATACATAAACATACATAGATGCAGATAAACGAGCCGTTTGCTCGTGTCCACTTTTATGAGACAGCTCCATTGAATGGTCATTGAAAAAATTTATTAAAATTAAAATAAAAAAAATAACAACAAAAAAAACACAAACACGAACACATAAAGCGAACGCATTCACATTGATTAAAATGTCACTTTTCTTCATTTATTTTGACGTAAAGTGACGAGGGCCATTAGAGAAAACATTTCAAACGAGTGCTGTATTCTCGTGTTTTGTTCAAATTGTCATTACTGTCAAACACCGTGCGACTCTTATATCTCTAGCTGGACTCTACAATCAAATTTATAGCAATATTAACAAATGACAAGGGTTCAACTCTCTCAACTCAATCGGTGCGCAGTCGTAAACACTGATTAAGAGATCCGTCCCTTTAAGCCCGCATCATTAGATGCATAATACGAGCATACCGAACACCATGTGTGTAAAGTCATAAAGATCTGACAACTTAAACCGCAGTGCACTTAAGTGAGCTGATTGTCTCTCACCGAGACGGGAATGAAGAAAACAACAACGACTCTGACGACGACACAACGACGACGTTGATGATGATAGTGATCACTTTTGAAAGCAACATCATACACAACCACTCAGCAAAACTTTCAAGAGTCCCATAATAGACGGCTTCATAACCAAGTTAAAAAAAAGCACTCCACTGACATTATTCCTCCACAAGTAGACGACAGTGATATGTGGAGAAGGCTTGAGAGCGCTGTCAGTCAGTGCTATGATGGTGTTTGCATTCAAATGATGTCCGCCTCGCTTGACGCTTGACCCGAAAAGGTTGATGATGTGTTTTTTTTCTTCTCATTTTGTTTTCTTTTTTTTAATTTGCGTCAATTGGCATCACTTTTCATCAGACAAAAACATGTGGGCTGTCTTTGGAAATTGAGTACACATATATGTCAAAATTTTATATTGACTTGACAGATATGAATTGCAAATTTGACAGCTCTTATCGAATTTCTAATGAGTGACGTGCGCACAATTTTGTTACAACTCATTTGTAAACTCACGAAAAGCACTTTTTTTTAAAGGCAATGAAATAATTATTGAAATTGTTTTTTATACTTATTTTCCTATTTGTTCGACTATAATCTTTGTTTATATTGTGATTGTAATTTTGGGCTGAAAATTTGTTGATATTTCCACAGAAAAAGGACTGAGTAAAAATGGAAACCTTACGTTCCACAAAGTTCATAGCTTCTGAAATACTAAGATTTTTGTTTGACAAATTTCTCACTTCTTCAAATTAATTAAATAATCTAATCTTATAAACAAAAAGAACCACACAATGCGTATAAAATTAATTTAAAAAAAGCAACAACAAAATAATTTCACCTTGAATACACACAATTCATGTAGGTGCCTACATAATGAGAATCCAGAACATGTACCAACAAAAAAAAATCCTCAGCCAATACACACAATGCATATACTTAAATATCTGCACTCATCTATGAAAATCCACAAAACGAACAAACATCTCATAAGTCGGATCACGTCAGATGTCCGATCACGTCAGATGTCGGGTCACGTCAGATGTCAGTCGGCTTGACAGCTCCATAAAATTTTTGTTTACCCCCAACACGCCGCAAAAGAAGTTTTGCTTTAAAAAATATTTCTCTTCTCTCGTGAAACGGGGATTTCAACTTTATATTCACAGTAGATATTTTTATGAAAAAAAAATCAATTAGTGAAATCCTAGCTTTTACACACTGAAATTAGTAACCCCCAGATCCTTACTCTTTTAATTTCTAAATATGCCTCCAAAATGCAAACGACGCTAAACCAGTAAAACTAGGCGATGAAATAAAAAAGATCAGCGGGAAATTTAAAACATTTAACTCGAAAACTTAAAAAACACTTGATACCGTATTTCAAATATTTCAATTTTTTTAATGTGGGAGATTGTGGAACGTATGTTCGTGTTTTAATTTCATGTGATACATCTTACTGGATTAAATTGTACGCAAGGTTGCTAACATGAAAAATTAATAGTTTACGTTCCACAATCTATTATATGGAATTTTAATTTTGCTAAATGAATTCACAAGGGAAATTGATAAATTGATGTTGAAATATTTGACAAGGGAAATTGAGAATTGATAAATTGACGTTGAAGTTTTGTTTTGACATAGGAAATTGATAAATTGGTGTTGAAATATTTGGCACTTCTTGTCAATAATTTGTTTGTAATTATAAGTTGTCGATTGTAAATTTTTCACGAGGACGTAATATTCCATGGATAGCAATTCGAAATTAGTAGTAAAGTGGTAATCTAAGGTAGAAAACAAAATTACTTTACATACGAGCAAGTCATTCTCACTCAGTGAGTATATTTCCCATTAATTGAGATGTGAGACGAAGATGGAACTTATTTCCGGAAAAAAAATTCAAGGGGAAATTGTGTTAAAAAATAATTTTATTTCTCCTTGAATTTTTCCAAGAATTTCTCTACACTATTTGTGTGAACACTCAATTTAGCTCTTTTGCTTTGAATTCTATATTCAGATATTTCCTGTCATCTCATTTATATCTGATGATAGCCCTATTTAATGTGCAACTTCAAATACACTGACTTGCTCATCACCGCAATCATCATTCGCGTCACGAAGCCATTTATCGCACCGCACTTAATTTAGACCCACCGCGTATGCCATCCGACTGTCATTATTCACATTTATAGTCTTGCTGTTTGTTAATGCTCTCTGGTCCAAACTCCAAACAGACATAGACTAAGATAGAGAGAGAGAAAAGAAGAGCTAAAACTGAAACATTGCATATCTTTTGCTCGTTTGACAAATTAATGGTGCGCAGCAGTGAGCTCTGGAGCGCTCAAGAAAAATATCCCGATTACGGGATGCTTTTCATCACGCGTAAACAAATTTATTTATTTTCAACTCCATCATAATCCCCACGATATCGTGCAAATGCAACTTTGCTGCACCAACAGCAGAACCAGCAGCAAAAGATCCATGCAATATCAAAGGGCAGTCAGTACAGATATTCTACATGAGGCATATTCTTCCCGGCAATGTGCTGTGTGCTACGCCAAGCTATGATTCAGTTCCTTGCCACCGACCGAACGCCATCCCATCACTATTGTGCGTATCTTTGAAATTTATGAGCTCATTTTACATGCTGTTCCACTTTGGGCCCAAATCTAAATACTTACTCGTAGATGATAGAAGAGAGATTTGGAGGCGCGGTTCGACATCAAAGGAAAAGGAACAATCTTTATTTTATGCCGTTCGCTCTTCTTGCCATACAGTCGTATAAAATTGTTGAAAGAAGCTGCGTTGTCAAGTGGCACACAAAGTCACAATCAAAGAAGCGAGAATATTAGACGACAGGCCCGTATGCATTTGAATATTTGGTGGAAATATTTGGATATTATTTTTTTTTATTTAAAAAAAAATGGATTTGATAGAAGAAATTAATTGGGACCAAATAAAATTGTCACTGAAATTGAGGGCAACACAAGAGTCTCGCCGAGCAAACGCACCTTATAATGATTTTCTGACCGGGAAGTTTGTACCCCGTTAAAACTCATTAAAGAAAGGTAAGTGACGAACATTTGATGGTGGCAGTGGGATTCTATATAGCATCCACACAAATAATGAGATGTTTGGAAACAATTGCCAAACTGTGCGTCTCGTGTAAACTTCTCTCGAAAGGATTTTTTCCTCAAACTTCAATTTTGACCTGACGTTCAACCACCTGAAGATTTTTGTTCCAATGCTATATTGATAGCGGAAAACTTCTGTTAAAATTTTTTTTAGTAGGTTCCACAAATTGCTGCCTGCGCCTGACCTGACATTACAACTAGGTACGGACCTGTTTTTTTTTTTTAGCACGCAGCAGTAATTTAGAAAAAAGAAGGATGCTGTGACGGCGGTGTTAGTTCTTGTGGCATGTGGAATGAAAGGGAAATTTATGGCAGAAGGATGCAATCGCCGCCGCCGCCGCCGCGGTGCAATCAGCATTTTAAGTTAATGTGAATGTGTTGGCTCTCAGAAAGACAAATTGCCTAGCGGCAAGCTCATCGGCAAGGGGCAGAGTGTTCTGCGTTTCTTTCTACATGACCATATCTCTAGGAGTTTGTTGCAGCAACAGCAGCAGCAGCAGCGAGCTCTCACTCTTAACTTGACACTGTGTGTGGATTTCCTGCTTGTTTTGTCGCGTTGTATATACACAAAATGGATTTGGGTAAATTTATTATTTGACAAGAGTCATTAGTTAATAGGAGTACCATCATGACTAGCAAACAGCTCCACCAGTGGCAATCTACTTGAACTATACAATTTTTCCCTTGCCATGGGTCGGCGCGAGCAATCATCTCCAGCCCCAGTCAGTGTGAGACAGTGACAGCAACAGAAATAAGGAGCACCAGGAATGAGGGAGGATATTATATATATTTTATTAAATGGCCGCTGTGCCGGATCTGCTCTCCGTAGGTAGATTAACGTTAATGGTTGTCTATGTCTTTTGCTCCAAAGATATTTTTTATTGCATCACACTGTATCGCGCAAAGGCTTCGCAAGTGGGTGGCCACAACCGAAGCAGCGGGTCCAGGAGGGCGACAATTTATTTGATAGTTGACAATCGAGCACGCTAAGCATGGGAGTGTTTCACTAATGGCGGTAAATTATGTTTTTTGATGGGGAAAAGCACTGCAACCGATCTGTTGCATCCACATTTCTTATTGTGAATAAAATAGGTATGCTCATATACACAGAAACTCTATGAATAAACTCTATGCGACTCGGCATCATGACGACTCGTTTTGGTTGTTAATTTTCTTTGATCGCTCATTTAACGAACCATTTTTGGTTTGACATCTCATAAATTGTGATGGCAGTTTTGACAGTCTCATAAATTATTATCAATGAATATAAAAACACACAAAAAAAAAAAAAACGAATAAACGAACGAGCGAAAGATGTGAACAATTAATTTACTGGTTGGTTGAAATAAATCAGAAATATGTCAAATTGTGAATTCCAACGCGGCGAGTATATTATTTTATAGATATATTATGTTTTGTTTTGACAGATAAGTATATTAATGTATGTCACTAATTAGAAAATGATTTTCTGTTATGAATTTTAACAGAACAATTTTATCTGTTTGGATTTTTGGTTTTTGCCTGTACAGGGTGGAATGTAACAGTATTTACAGTCCTAAAAACTAATTAGATGTGAAACATGATTTTATAAATGGTGTTTCGTAATTTTAATTAGCTAAGCAAATCAGTTGCATTTGACACTTAACATAAATGAGCTTTTATACAATAAGGTTAGCTCATTATTAAGAAAAAAATTAAAAACTCCTCCTAAAACTAATAAAGAACAGAGTCAAATTATGAAAACTAATTAATTAATAAATGAATTTCCTATTTTCAATGCATAGGTGTCAAATTTAAAAATATATAATTAAAATATAAACATTGAGAAAAATAAGTTAAATTAACTTACTTGAATATTAAGCAAAAACATTAAATGGAAGTTCATGATAATTGGGGTTCCAGTCAAATTGCACAGGGTCGTAGTCGGGAACTTTTTTCAAAGAATTGGTTGAATGCTGTAAAAAAAAAAACTAAACTTAATTAATATATACATTTTTTTTCCATTTTTTTTTATTATTTGTTTAATGGTTTTATAAAATAAAATGCACGACTGGTTCGTACCAACCTGCTCTTGTAGAAATAAATGAATGATACGCACAATACAATCTTTTTAGATTGCTTAGTTGTTAAAGCTTGTGGGAAACGGAGGAGCGGACTTTTAAAAAAATTATTTCTTATTTCTAAAACGTTTAAAACATTTAAAAAAAATTCAAACGATATTTTGAAGGACATAATTATCAATGAACATATGTATTAAATTTGAATTAAAAAAAAAAATCAGTGACTGGTTTTCTGAAAAATTTATATTTCCAAACAAAATGTTTATTAAGTTTTTAAAAATTGAAAAACCAATTTTTTGACACTTTTAGGAAGAATTTGCAAACAAATGATAATTTTAATCGGTTCATCCAATAGTAAAATACAGGGTGGCACACATATCGTGCTACAATGGTGCAGCGATACCATTCTTTGCAGTCCACCATTTCCGTCCAAAGGGAATTTAGGCTGGAGTTTGGCGGTACTCCACCGATTAGATGGACCATTATGAGGCTGGTGAACATGTTTGCCGAATCTGGAAGCATCAAACGAAGACCGTATCATCGAGATCCCAATGTTGGGGTTCAGGATACAATTATGGCTGTTGAATCGGCAATACAGGCAAATCCAAGTGTTTCGACTCGAAACTTATCGGGCCAAATTGGAGTTAGTATGACGGTCATTACAACGGATACTTCATGATGACTTAAACTTGTTTCCGTAAAAAGTCCAAATTACAAGCAAGTTAAACCCTCAGGATTTGCCTGTTCGCCTGGAATTTTGCTGAAAAATGATTGCAATGGCCGAAGAAGACAACACAGTGGTACATTGTTTGTTCTGATGAGGCCCATTTTGACTTAAACGGCAATGTTAACAAGCAAAATTGCCGTATATGGAGTGAAGCTAATCCAGAAATGCTCCATGAGACGGAACTGCATCCAGAACGAGTCACTGTGTGGTGCGCAGTTTCATCAAGGTGTATTGTCGGGCCATACTTCTTTGAAGAAAACGGTGTAACACAAACTGGCAATGTGGATCGTTATTTAAAGATGTTGAAGGAGTTTTTTTTACCCAGAACTTCGCCGAAGACGTATTCCTTTCAGCAGGATTTGGTTTCAACAAGATGGAGATCCAACGAAAACTCACAAACAAATTGATATCCAGAAACTGCACTTTTCGCTGGCCCCCAAGGTCACCTGACCTGAGTGCACCAGACTTTTTTTTATGGGGTTATGTCAAGCAGGAAGTGTACAAAACGAAACCCAGGAATTTGACTGAATTCAAGCAGTCCATTAAGACAATAATTGAGGCGATCCCAATTTCAAGCCTTCAGGCCGCAATGAACAATTTTCTGATAAGATGCCGCATATGCGTGGATGAGCGTGGAGGTCACTTGCGGTCTATCATCTTTAAAAACCATTAGTTATTTAAAATAAAATTTAATTTTTAATCCAATAAAAAAAATTAATGAAATACATCGATTAAAAGAAAAGCTATTTAAATTTCTTATTCTAGCACGATTCGTGCGCCACCCTGTATTCTTTTACTTAAAAGTGGACTGCACTAATTTAAGAACACACACATTTTTTAATCAACATTCTTGAAGACATTTTTGAGAAATACATTTTTTTTCTTAACGGTTTTTTTTAACATTTGTATTAGAGGTATCATTGTTTTTTATTTTGGGGAAATAGTTTTTTAACTACTCAAGACAATGTCAAAAAACTATCAAATATGAAGTTTCAAAAAAAACCATTGAGTCGGTTTCGAAATTTTGAGTTTTAAAAAAAAAATTTTTTTAATTTCAAAAAACAAAAATCTTGGCTTACATTAGTGTTGACAAATATTTTTTTGGATTTTTGAAAAAAAAAACATGTTTTGTTTTTGAAAATTTAATATTTCGAAAACTGATGACGATATTTTTTTAGAAATTATATTTTTAAGCTTATATTATTAAGCAACGGGTGTTTTTTTAGACGTGTGGTTTTCAATCTGGCAATACTTTTTTCGGAGTTGGTCTTTTTGACAGCTGTCACTTGTTTTTTGTTCTTGTTTGGTTTTCCATTTCATAATGAATGGACTTACTCCTGAACAACGTTTGCAAATCGTGCAAATTTATTACCAAATCGACATGGTCGCCGATTCCGATTTTCACAAGAAAAATTTGTGAGCGCATTATCTCATGCCTGTGGCATGGCATCCAAGATGGTACAATTTAACACCGCTGGACTATTTTTTGTGGGGTTATGTGAAGTCGAAAAGTGGTAGAAAATTGGGCATTTCAGGTGGAATTTCTTTGAGCCAGCCACGGCCGGCGGCCACTTGCCCGAAATCATTTTTAAAACATAATGGCAAATCATTATCATTATAATAAAGCTAAATTCTTGACCATAACATTAAATTATGTATTGTGTATTTTCAATAAAAATTAACTTTCTGGCAACAAAAAAAATGTATGGCATGTACCGTTATTTTTGGTTTTAAAAAAATGGAAAAATGAAAAAAAATCATGTGGGCATATAAAACAAAAGACAATATCGGCCAAGTTTAAAGAAAATCCAGTCATTCGTTTAGGCTGGAAACTCGAGGACAGACAGACAGGCGGAATTGCGTATGTGTTCGTAATGTCATGTTTGATCAAAATCTCGAGTTTGATTTTATTTACGAATCAAAAACCCGTTTGATAGGATTTGAATACTTCACAGCTGTCCGCCAACTGTTCTCTTTCCACTTGTAAGTCACAGTCTTTTGCTTTATGTCCTTTCGGTTGGGGTGATGATTTCCATAAGCACCAGAAACCGCAATGGGTAAATCTATATTATTTTCAGTTTGGTTTTGTAGCCTCTCAAAAAAAAAACCTAGTCAATAATTTTTTACACGACCTATAATTACTGGGATGATAATGGTCTTATAAAGCTCTCTGTTTAGTCGATTTTTTTTTTACTGTGGGAGTCAACCTGCCCCGGGATAAATTTCCCTCTTATTCCCAATACACAATACTTTTGTCGAAAATTTTTCGAACTTCATTCACGTTCCCATTTCAACATTCAAAGGATAGAAACATTTCGCAGGAAATTATTATTCAGGATTTTTCTGATTTTAATATGATTCTGCCTCAGTGTCAATACTCACCAAAATATCTCTGACATCTTCTGTGCTAATTTTCTTAAGTTTGATGACATATTTCCAAGCCTGTGAAGTCGTTTCAAATTCCAGCAGTGAAGTGAAATTTTGTATAAATTCACGACTGTAAATCTTCTAAAAGAAAAATCCTTCTTTTACGCTTATTTGGTCCAATTCACAGATAATTTAATTCTAAAGATATCACGCAGTTCCTTATAATCAAAGTGCTACAAAAATGTGAATGTTTAAGCGCAACAGAAACATAACAATGTAGCGTTAATGTTTTTCGTTTCGGTCATTAAACTTAAATATGAAAAACTTTAATTAGTATTTGACACGCGGCATGCCACAGACTCGAAATGCAACAAAGTATTTTGAAGTTTTATGTGCAAATGTGAACTACAATAACAACAACATGTTAACTCAGCCAGAGAAAACTGACCCAAGTGGACCAAAACGCTAATTCGTTACGGCAAATTGCATTATTTTAACGCAGCGCAGCTGTTGAAGTTCTTGTTTCGCTACATGATTTTAAATGTGTCACAATGTTTCGACGACGACAAACATTGTTTTTTACAGCATTTGGGCATACAATAATAATTACAGATATATATACATATATACATACATATTAGGCGAGACAGTAAATTGACATTTGGACTTGGAAATACGTTCCACTGCTTGGGGACTACTTAATATAGATGTCAAATTGTCAACAAAAAACAAAATCAAAAACAGAAGACCCTAATGACACGTTTTAACGTCGAGCGACTTGTTATAAACAAAAAAAGCTAACACATACAATGTGAGATTGTAGGTACATATCCGTGCTCGAGCTGTGTGGACAAATTTAAAGCTTTTAAAATGTTGGCATTGCTGTCAAAGTAATGTCACTATACTTTTAAATATGAGAAGGGTTAGTCAGTTTGGATGACTTTATTTGGCGAATGCCGTATGCCTTTAGTTTCTTACAGAACAACAGTTATGCATCTATAGCAAACTTTCATAATTCAAAAAAAAAAACGACTACATGCATATATAGATCTGTTTCTGTCAGTTTTGATGTGTATGAATGCGTGTGGAACGAAAGCGATCAGATGATTATACAGACTTGGCGACACATGAGAATGGATCTCTACACGTGGTCAATGAATAAAAATTTAAGTATTGTATGAGGATCTAAAGTGCCTATCACATGAACTGCACCGACCAGCGAACGCGAATAAATAATAAAACAATTTTTTTTAACAAATTCTTCACAAATTCTTAACGAAGTGAAAAAAATATATTAGTTTTTAACTAATGGGGTTTCGTTTGGTAACAAAAATCAATTTATTTTTGATTTAGATCTGTCAAAAAACTGATTTTGAAAATTTTTGTCTTCGATTGGCCACAAAAAAATTGATTTATTTTTAGATTTTGCAGATCTGGATTTTTTGGCAAATCTACCATTCTTTTACTAACACCACTATGCATCATAATTGACAGCCATCAGTTTGACAAGTTAGCTGATACCGCTAGCTGCTGCACAGACACAAATATACACCAATACTATTGCAACTAAAAATCAATCTGAAAAGGTTTTCGATTCGTCATGAAAAAAATCAATTTATAGATCAAAATTTAAATGAACCAAACGAAAACCCTATAAGATTTGCTTTTTTTTATTGCATATATAAGATCGTTTTAAGAACACAAATTCCAATCTGATTGTTTTAGGGCTGTCAAACTCTATTGGTGTTCCACATACTATCCACACTTCAATGAATATATTGCTCCTGCGCCACTAACATCGCAATCAGAGATTTAACAATCAGAAATTTAACAATCAGAAAACTAAAACGTCATTTACAACGAATACAAAAATTAAACATGTTGACGAAATGTCAAAATGAACGAATATTCCTCAGTTCTTGGTCGCTCTCATGTGAACATCCCTTAAATCTTTTAAGGTAAGTTCTAGATCAAATATCGTTATCTTTTTCTTTTAGCTTTTTGAAAAATAGACTTAATGATTTCTTGAATAGAAATAATTACGTAAAATTATCTCTAACTACAAAAATGCGAAAATTCACAATCCACAAAATCCAGACGCAATCAGCGAAAAAGGGATTCGTTGGAATTAAATTCGAATATATATCCGAAGACTAAAACTAATGTCAAATTACAAACAACCAAACATTCGTTTTTTTTTCTGAACGCAATCGAATTATATTTCTAAACAAAATCTGTGAAAACAGATCTTACATTTTTAGGAAGATTTCATAGACTTTACATGTTCCTTTTGCAAGTTATAATTACAACAAAACAAAAAAAAAATCGATCTGAAATCGATTTGAAAAAAAAAATCGACATAAGTCTTAAAGCGAAAATTTCAAGCATTTACGCCCGCAGATTTCATATGACATTTGCAAAACGTCATTGATTCCAGATGACAGATGAAATGTTGAAATTTAACTCCCTCAAACTGTTGTGTTTAAATGTCTGACAGGAATGCACAAAAAACAACTTTTCGTTCAACTTAAAAATTTTTGTTTTCATTTTCAATGTTTGTTCTGTTAGAAAGAATATTTGACATCTGTCATATTAATATCACACTTCAACCGGAAGCTGTCAGAATTATTTTTTTTTTATTTTTCTTAACCCATCGCATCAGTCAAAAATACAAAAAAAAAATAAAAATAAACAAAAAAAAAAACAGTTCAATCATTTCAACAACACAAAACTAATTAATCATTTTTATTTTCCATTCGGAGAGCACTCAAAGTAAAAAAAAAAAAAAAAATTCTGAAAATTCCCGGGACTGGCACTCTGGCATAGCATACACACATTTATGTACAAACAAACAAAAGGAACGCTCCAATTATGTGCACAGCAGCATGTGTAAACACTTTGTTACAATTTTTCTTAATCACTTCACTGTCGTCCACGGTCGCGTCTTCTGTTGACTCAATCGCTCACTGGCGTACACATACACCATTCATTCCACATCACATATGCGACATGCCGTAATAACCACAGCTCACAACATTGAACACACTGCACTGCTACGGCTCATGACATTCGGCACGGCAGCAAAGGCAACAACAACAACAACAACGGCAACAGCGGCGGCGGCTGTTATGAATAATTCAAAATTTGAATTCTTATATTCGAATAATTCGAGAATCGTGACTAATGGCCGACATTGCGGAAATTCATGTAACGCTCTGTTGCCCATCTGTCGTCTGAGTGCGCGTTGCAATCGCGAGCTCGGGCTTCAAGCTACAAGCTAACCTTATCCCATTCCACACACTCTGGCAGTCTTGACGATGGACGATTACTCAAAACGACCGCAAAACAAATGACCAATTGTCAGTGGTCATTAAGGCGATTCATTTGCAGAGCACCAAAGCCATATCCCCTGTGAACCCACTGAGGCGATTGGAGTAGCAAGCAAGCAACAGCTAGCCAGAGCCACGTCGCGTTGGTCGGTCGGTCGCCTTCCTCCATGTCCATTTCCACGTCGTCGTCGCGTCGTTGTTGTCGCGGAATGGACGCGGAAGGGTGCACAGGCATTCTTATAGAGATGACGATGACGACGACCACGAAGGCGCACATAAATACAACACAACACAACATAGGCCAACTAGCCAGCCAGACAGGGCCGCAAAGATATCTCTGATGGATGATTATCTAGAGTAACCACGGATTGGATACCCCAGCTCTCTTTGTATGGCCTGAGACAAATGTAATAATTAAAATGATAAATTGTCCCATTTAGGTTCAGATGCGAAGATGATGGGGTAATTATTATTTTTATTTTCTGGGCATTTTTCACAGGATTTCCCGATTTGAGAAATGGCCGCAATAAAATTCGTTTGAAGTGGCCATAAAGGAGACCCCTCATGACAATTAGGCGCAAGGTGAAGCCGCTGGACTTGGACTCAGCAGACCATTAGGGACATGAATCGCTGCCAAGTAGGCTATAAAACTTGGATTATTAATTAATACTTATACAAACAGAAGAAAAAAATAAAATTATATCTGACCACTTCATACCGAGGAAGATATCGTTTTGGCCATTGTTAAAGTTTGGTATATGGCCGCACAATTGATTATGTTAATATAAGATAAGAATCTTCAGGGGTGTCCAACTGAGGCATACTGTGTATTACATAGACCTATGTATATGTATTTCACTTCACGATACTTTAATCGTTTTCGATTGGCTGTTCGCAGTTATTCATTTTTCACCACTGTTGTTCTATTCCTATAGAATGGGGAAAATTCGGAGGAAAAAGAGTAACCCCGAAAAGCCAATCGCAAACGACATGGACGTCAAATACTTCACCTTGCTCAATATGACATTTGTTCCCTATTTTTAGAGGCAAATTTTTAACAATTCAGAAAAATTAATGGCTGTCACGTTTGGCGTATTCAACTCACTTCTAGATTATTAAACGCCTACAACTAGATTAAAAAAGCGACTCGTTAAGTCTATTTCCGTTTTCCACTGTTTACGGAACACAATCATTTGATAGATTAATTGATAGCTGTCCCTCTTTGAAAGGCTTTCATTAGTGCTTATTCGTTAGTTACATTCGTTATTTACATTCGTTAGTTAGAGCGATATCTTTCTGTCGTTTATTCACTAACGTCAAATACTTCACTTTGCGCAATGACATTTACAATATGACATTTGTGATATGACATTTGCAATACGACATTTGCAATATGATATTGGCAATATGACATTTGCAATTTGACATGTCCTTACCTATTTTTGAAGGCACATTCTTGACAATTCAGAAAAAATTAATGGCTATCACTTTTGAAGTTCGCAATTCACTTCAGGATTATCAAACGAATTAAACAACACACAACTAGATTGAAATAATGACTCATTAATTCTATTGCTATTTTCCACTCTTTAATTGACAGCTGTCACATTTTTATTTAAGATAATGTGGTGTATCAATCATGCCACTACGTTTTAATAGAGCTTATTCGTTAGTTAGAGCGATAGCTGCCTGTCGGTTATTCACCAACATTAAATACTTCACTTTATTCAATATGATATTGCTTACCTACATTTGATGGTTGAAATTTAAAAAAAGTGACTGAATGTGACTTATGACGTTGGAAGATTCCTAAAACTCACTTATCGATAATAATCAATCCAAGACACCAAAAATCCCTATGACCTAAATCTAGATTTAAATAATGATTAGTTAAATCTATTGCCATTCTCCAGCATTTTCGGAAAACAATTATTTGAAAAAGCAACTGACAGCTGTCACATTTTTATGTTAGATAATGTCTCTTACCCACTACATTTTCATTAGAGCCCAAATGAAGTACGTTTGAAATTTACAAAAAAGTTTTTCATTAAAATTTGCTAAATTAGTTTGACAGCTTTGTTGTATTTTCAGTTTGTTTTCCACACATCAAGATTTGACATTTCTATATAAATAGTTTTTAATTTTGTTTTAAATGTATTCCAATGGAGCATGAGGATGTAGATTTTCTCACGTCCAACCTAATACTAGGTATGTAGATACATTGGTCTTGGAATGTAGCCTGTAGAATGAGACCTGTCAAATGTTGAACAAAATAAATGTTTTATATTTTACCAACCCAAAACCTTACTCAACCACATGGATTCCAAAAGCTTATTTCCCAAAAATACCAACCTTTTTCCAACAAAATGCCCAATGCGAAAGTAAAGGTGTTAAATATTTTCTCATTCAAATATTTTTTTTTTTTTTTTCAAAAACCTAATTCCGTCAATTATTTTCAATCTACGAATCACAAAAAATTCCAAATATGCTGTCAACTCCATACCTATTTGATTAATTATATGATTAACAAACTGTCATGTCAATTTGGGGCAAATTCGATGGTCATTATTTTCTCCTCTGGCATCAGCACTTCAAAGAGACGATATATTATATAAACATATAATTTCGAGTGATAGT
Organism: Philhelius pedissequus; assembly: GCA_910595825.1. Taxonomy (NCBI): domain Eukaryota; kingdom Metazoa; phylum Arthropoda; class Insecta; order Diptera; family Syrphidae; genus Philhelius; species Philhelius pedissequus. Next base: position 240,353,371 of record OU343161.1, on the reverse strand, counting down.
TTTACTTTAAGTTGTTTTTCTTTTATTTTTTTTTTCTTGTCAAACGAAACCAAGCTAAAACGAAAAACAGGCGTTGATGTCATTTTGAAAGCTCAGATCCCATCCTTTCACATTATTTCAAAAGAAATTGAACTCAACAAGAGTTGACAGACAAATTGAAGTGGAAATGGAGATGTCATCTAGTTGGTTGGCCCTTTGCTTCGCAAGCCTTGGGGTTGACGGCACAATTTGGTGTTTACAAATTTTATTCAAAGGCTGATTAGCAGTCTACATGACTGAAATAATTTCTGTCATATTTTTAAGACATTTAAAACAACAAGTTAGGGTAAAATGTGAGAAAACACATTCAATTTTTCAATAGTCTAAATTCTGATTTGGTTGTTAAAATAACCACCTCTTCTTTTTAAATTTAACAATATCAGATCTACACGAATGACAACTGTCAAAAATGGTATCAGTTATTTTATAAAACATGAGCTTCGTTTCTTCTCAGTGTAATTGCATAAATGTCACCTAATTTTAAATGGTGTCATATTATCAAAATTTTGACTTTAGTGACTTGAACGATGGCATAACATACCATCCAAAAATACCAGCATCTGTCAAAAATGTGATTCAGATTTGTATTGTATGTTTATAGCAAATTATTATTACCAATTTGACTTCATCGTTTGACACATGGTCTAAAATGTGTCAAATAAATTTGACGTCTGATTTTTCCATTATAACTAACGTAAGCCAGTAAATGTTGTTCTGTTAATTGGACTGAAGTTCAACTACAAAACAGCCTTTTACCATACACAACACACCATTCAGTCATGTCAATTTTGTAGTTTCCATCCCCGCGCCATTACGCTTTTGTCAACACAAGTCCACCTTTCGAAGCCAACGGAATCACTTGTATATATTTTTATGGATATAATGTATGTAGATGTGTGATATGTTTAATGAAGAGAACCCCAACCCAAAGCCAGACAAAAATAAACGAATGAAATAACAAACGTCAAATTAATGACACACCGTAATGTGCTTACAAATTCGAATGTGGTTTTAAATTGTCAAATAAATTCATTAAGACCGCGGGTATTTAATGGCAGTTTTACGTGCCTTTGCCGGATGTTTGCTGGCTATGCGATGTGTTAAAAGCGGAGTTGGGAGGGAGTTAAATTTTGCATCTTTCTCTCTGACATCCAGCACCGACAAGACCATCGCGAATATTCGCAATATATTTTGCGTGTCGAGATCATTAGCACAACAAAACAAAAAAAAGTTGCGCGAAACTGCGATATAAATTAAAAAAATAAAAATTAAACAAAAACAAAAACAACAATCCACTTAAGCAATGGCACTTTCAGCTGTCTTTATCTGTCAGTCCTCTTCGAGGCTGTCAGGGAATTTTTTGTGTGTCCTGTCCTGTCGCTGTGCCATGACTTGGTTATTTGTATCAGCCAGTTACAATGTGTTCACTTCATCATTCATGTTTATTTTTGTATGACAGCGAGGATTACAGTTAAACAACAACATAATTTTAGTTCTTTTTGTTTTTTTTTTCTGCCTTTGGCCAAACCTGTGTTGATGGGGGGGCTTTGAAGTTAGAAGATTTTTTTTTAAATTTATGTTTAAGCAAGTTTTCTCCAACACATGTAATTATTACTCCTAACAGAAATGTAATTTTGAATTCAAGAAGGTACTGAAATTTGCTGATAGGTGGCGTTAAAAAAATTGAGAAACAAGGGATCGAATACGAGTTTTTTTTATAAAAAAACGCAGATAGCTGGATAAATGCTCTTTTAGAAAAGTGCCAAAATTGACAACTTTACATTCCACAACTTATTTTTTTGACATAAAATGAGTGCATGTATACGTATGTGGCCGTGTGTAGGTGTATGTGTATATACACATTTTGCATGTCATTTTTAAATATTGTGGAACGTATCATTTTGTTTATTTCCCATGAGGCACAAATTAATGGATATTCTTATTTTAAAAATTATAATCCAGTATACACAGGTAAAAAAAAGATCATTGCTAATTGCGTGCTCAAAAATAAAAAATTACGTTCCACAAAAGGTATTTTTTTTCCAATTTAGATTTATTTGATTTTAGGAAAACCTTTGGAACGCGTTTGATTTAAATTATTTTTTCAACTTTCAATGAATAAATTCCACAGCTTTTATTTTTTTTTACAAAATATGTACATATATAATAAAAGTGGCGCCCGGGAAAAAAAACTATATCGCTTCAAAACTACGCGACGATTTAACTTAAAGTGATAAAGTTGTTTAACTTTTTCGGGCGAAGCATTCTTTTTTTCAGAGTGGCGCTCGTGAGAACTATGTAAATACCATACGTCATGTTATAACGACAATTATAAACTTCTGACGGCCCTGGTTTTAAGTATTTAACTCCAATAGTAGTAGTGCCAACCAACTCTTCGTGCAAGATTAACAAAATTTACATCCATGCAACAATGTTATCGCTTCTCACAAAAAAAAAAAAACAAATCATCACATAATAATTCTCTGCTTACATACTAGCAGCACCTAACCACACCACCAATCATAAATACTTAAAACTGACATAAACTTATCTTCGCAGTCGTTTTCTTTAAGTGACAGTTCTGCTCTTTGGCGTCCATTTGAGTGAAATTAAATTATCCGAAATTACAAATGACATTATAATAATTTAACAAACTTAATGAACTGAAATTAATTCGCTGCATTTTACGATGATGTGGATGACAACCCCAACGACCATGGTGATCATTATTGCGCTGTGGTTTCATTTGGTTGCGCTTTCACTTCAGAAATGGCGCTGTTGCAGTGCGGCGTGCAACGAAGCGTCCGTCGTCGTCCAAAGGAGCTTTACCCCCCAAACCGCTGCGCCGCAATCGACCGTGTCGGTCGGTTGTCAGCCGTCGCCGCCGCCGCGCCGTATCGGTATGACCAACTTATTTATTAGACGCGTCGAGATTTTGCTTTCAATTTGCATCCACACCACATACTCGCTGTCTCTACTGGCGCAGCAAGCACACGGCCAGCCAGGCCCAGGAGCAAGAAGATGAAGACGGAGAGGTGTTAGCCATAATCGCACGGCTAATTTATTAGTTGTTTTAATTTTCAGGCTTGGCCGCCTTATTGCCATCAGTGTGTCAGTGACAAAACACAAACACTATGGGCAAACCAACGGCAGCCAGTCAGGCTAACTGTCAACTTTGTGACATTTATTCCGCATTATGAAGAAATTTATACGGCCTCGCTGTATCGCTGCGCTGTCTCACTGGGTTGTATTTGTGCGTTTTGGGTGCACGATTTGTCGCCCGCTGACCGATCTTGACGCTTGGGCTGTGTAAATTGTATGCTTAAGCGACAAGCAGTTTTGTTCGACAGCCAGAGAGCCAAAGAGAGATTAAATATATGTTGGTAACAGCTGACTGTCAGTCGGCCATTTGCCGACCGTTGTCGGCGGGCAGCACGACGGGATATAAATTCAAGTTTCGGTTTTTTTTGTTGTTGGTATTTTTTAGAGGGTAAATTTATGACCGTTAATAAAATGTTGATGGCGGATTTAAATTGGGTGTTTAATGGTGCGGATTATTTTGAACGAGTCAGTTGTCGTTGCCATTGTCAGTGACGCGGGTTCTTCATCGTTTTAATTATAATCTTTCGTTAAAAGCTATTTGCCAGATAATTCCAAATTAATTTAGTTTTTTTTTTATATTTCCTATTTTTTTATTGTTTTGTTTTCAAATCACAGATAATGATGCATAGCAACGTTATGGTTATTGATACCTCAAATCATAAAGATCACAAATGGCTAATGAAATATCTGCTAATTAGAACGAGAACTGATACTGATACACATGCATGTGTCGAAAAGGAAAATTTAATATGTTTAAAGTTCACCTTTGACTTTTCAAGTTCGTAAGCTCGAGTAGATATGTACATGCTTTACAGAGTTCCAGGCATGTTCGAAAATATGGGTACCAAGCAGTATGGGATAAGTCGATTGGACATTTAATATTTGATACGCATTTCTTTACCACTAGTTTGTGTGGAACGTCATTTAGGAAACAGGTGTAAGCAGTTGCCACGGAAGCTTTTTCTAAGTTCGATCAATAGTTGACGGGTCCAGGAAACTTAATCAAACTTCAAGCGAAGTGTGCATCATTCACTCCCTTCAAAGTCCGTAGTCAGCATGCTTAGGGTCTAAGGAATTTGACGGAGACCATAGTAGGTAAAAGAAGATGCCGAGATGTTTCGGAGAGAGTTAGTTAAGGTCGCCTAGCTCTCATGTTGGCCTTTCCTTCTACTTTCTTCATTTTGTAGTTTCTATTTCCAGAGACTGAATATTGGTTCAATTTTTAATTGATAATGGTGGTTTAATAGTCCACCTGGCATTTTTCCACAAATCCACTAGAATATCAAGTTTTTCCGCAATAAGTATCAAAGGAATAATCTTCACTGGGCCACTTTCCTCCAAGCTCATTTCCTTCAATGTCACAGTGATCCAGAACCCAGATAAGAGTGAAGAGTTTCTAGAGGGGTGCCTCGAATATAAAAAATGTAGGCAATTGACCCAGGAAGACTTCCTTGTTGTACATCGGCTGCAGTTTTGTTCATTTCCGAAAACTGTTGCTCATTCTGTTCTCTAAAAAAATCGGAAAATGGTCCATTTCAAAATTTAGTAGTTTATAAAGTCCGAATTGCCAAAACTTGTCAAAGTATATCCAATATATTCGATGTACTTGATTCAAATTCAAACTGAATGCAAAAAGAGACAGTTACTGTTAAATTTGTCTCTTTTATAGTCGCAAGACAGTAAGTTACTGCTTGCTATCCCATTCCTTGAAGAATGTGAATTGCATACTGGAAATCCCAGGGAAATCTTGTAGTTTCCCGACTCAACTAATCGCATATAAAGGTGAAAAACGCGGGTTGGTGAAATTTTCCCCAATACATAATCCCCACATCAAATCCCAAAATTAAAATAACCAGCATCAAAATCCCCAAAGAAAGAATTCAGAGGGCAAAAATCTACATGCCAATATCCCCAAAACAAATGTAGTGAATCGGGAGCCACTTGAAATACCCAAAAAACAAAATCTCCCTCGGACGAAATCCCCCAAAAAATATATCCAACAAAAACGATATCCACGTGGGGAACGAAGCCTTATGGACAAAATCCCCAATATACTTTATTTTTGGCAAAATCTCCAAATTCTCAAAAAATCCCCAATATATTTATTTTGGCTAAGATCGATTCAATTAATAAATTAATTATTATTTAATACATTTTAGTCCAGTAAATAAAATATATTTTTTGAAGTGGATACCATACACACCAGGATATTTTTGTGAGATTTTCACTTCGGGATTTTGTCTTTGGGGATTTTTTTTTTTATTATGTTTTTGAAGCAAACATACCAACTTAGTAGTATCACAATAAGAGAACTTCATTAGATTTTTTCTGAAATGAAGATGTGCACGGACGATTGGGGATTAGAGATTCCGTGGGGATTTTGGCAGGAAATATTGTTTCGTTAGGGATTTTGTGCATGTGTATTATGTCTGTGGAGATATTAGCTAACCGTCAAATTAATTCTATTTCGTAATGTCATTCCATGAAAATTGCGACATCCATTGGAAATGTCCATTACTTGCCCAAAAATGTATGCAATGAATTATTGCTTGTAGAACATTGCCCTCCACTTTTTATAATACTACAAAATTTATTTACAATATCAACAACTCAATTAAAAACCATGGATAACAAATATCTTAAGTGCTTTTTTCAATTCAAAGATACAAAACAAGACCCTCTCGCTTAGGGAAACCCTTCAACTGACATATGTTTTATGTAAGCCATATAAGCATTCCCATCCGACAACATGACAGCTCTCAACTAACTTCCTATATCTTTTGGAAGCATGTCTTGTCATTCCTCCTTAACATCCCACTCGATTTCTTATTTTTTTTCTGTCTCTATTTCTCTCATTCTATCTCTCTCTCTCTCTCAACCTTTCTTTCATTCCATGATTCACCATCACTTAAACCATCTCTCATCAAATGAATTTCACTCGATAAATCTTTTTGGCGAAAACAATAAATCGCTTCAAGGGGTTGCTAGCAAGTGTCCTCCCCTATAATACGCCCGCTTACTTCGAAATGGTTCTGCTGGTTCCCATGATCATGATGGGCGAAGTGGGGAAGATGGGTGTAAAAATCCCTGTAAATATCCTGCATTGTTAAAATTTATTATGCCGTCAGATTCTGTCTAATAACCGAACCGAACAATCTTCTTATCGGAAATTTCATTGCGGGTTAAGTTCTGTTGTTGTTGAGAGAAAATTTATGGCCCGGTGTCTGGCTGGGAGCCCAAATAGGGGTGATTGGGGGTCACATACATTGGCTCGAGTCGAAAGTCTTTTGCGAATTATTTCACTCCTCTCTCGCTCTTTCTTCTCTCAAGCAGGTTTTGCTTACCTTAAACTGCACCAGTCAGCAAGTCTTTTCTATTCGCCACCACCCCCTCCCTGATGGCATTTCGAACTGAAAAACCTTACCAATATATGATGAGGGAGGGGGGGTGTATAAACATATAGAAAGAAAAGTCGTTTATTATCATCTGGCGTATCTATGTAGGAGATAACAGCTTTACACCAAACTCTATATAGACTCTTCAAGTTGTGTGTCTTCCAGCAGTTTGCTGTGCTGGGCTACCTTTCCCCTTTTGCGCAATTTGAGAGAAAAAAAGTGGGAGAATTCCCTCAAGGAGCAAACAGTTTGCCGCGTCGAGAAAGTGTCTAGGAAGAATGTTAAATCGGAAAACACCTTGAAAGGTACCTTTGATAAATTGCGCCAGAGGTTAGATTTATTTTCCTGCTCTTTATCTTGACTTTTTTGCACCCTTCATCCTTTGTTATAGGGTTGAAGGTTGAATTGAAGGTGGACTTGGAGCTGACAACGGTGGCGGCGCGGCGCGAGGTGGCGGGCGACAAAAACGACTTACTGGATGACACTAGCTACTACTACTTCTGCATACTACATATATTTTTACTTGTTTCGAACGAATTTCTTTTGCGCCTTAGTTTTATGTTGACATGACACAGCTATGTGGTGGCAAAGTGGCAAAGCGGTGAATTTAAATCAGCACTGAATAATTGAAGACTTTGACACAAGGACTTAGATTTGTCTTCTTGAACTCTATAAAACTTTGGTAAGTTATTGGGTTGCTTGAGTGGAAGGTTTTTTTATGTTGGTGTTTGAAAAAAGACAGGATAATTATGTGGTTGTTAATATTGTTGAAAATTGAAATTAAATAGGTGAAATTAAATTGGCGGGAAGGAAAGGAGTTTATACCGGAACTTAAAGAAACAAATTACGTGTAATGAAATTTAATGGAAAGTTGATTTTCTGTGTGCGATAATTTTTTTGTGTGCAATGAATCTTGCAACTTAAGGACGAAGCAGTATTTGGGGATGTTGACCTGTAAAGAATTAAAACAAAAAATAACTAGATTTTTCGCTGAAAAAAAAACTAATTCAGTGGTTTGCGTTAGAAAATAACCTAAAATGAAAACACTGTGGTTTTAGCTTCACTTGCATGAAGTTCTATGTTTATGATCGCGAACTGCAATGTTATCAATTACAAACTGTCAAACTCTATTCGCGTTCCACATACCATCCACAATTCAACGAATGAATCTTCCAAATCAGAGATTATTGCGCATCGTTTTGTTATTTACATAATTACTTTTTAGGTGTTATAGTTTAATTATGAATATATCAAAAAAATTACATCGTATGTAAAAGATTCTTAGTATAAATATATTTTTAAAGTCATTTTAACTTATTTTTTTATAAACAAAAATTCTCTAATCCTTGCCCTTATGTTCGATCACATCGTATGCAGAAGATTTCTATTGAAAATCTAAATATATTTTTAAAGTCGTTTTTTACTTTATTTTTTATATATACAAATTTTATTTAATTTTTTTCTAAAGTCTTAAATATTATAATATAAACTTAAAAATAAAATATTAAATCGGCTTAATCAAACACAAAATAATTCAAACTTCTGAAATAAATACTTAAACTAATTTAAGCTCAAAAAAAAGTACGCCATTTTATTTGTTAGATTAATCTGAATTTATGAGAAAAAAATTTTAAAAATCTGTGGAGCGGTTTTTGAGAAAAAAAGTTTTATTTTTAACTTTTTGAAAACATTTTTCAAAAAAAAATTCAAAAACGCCAATTCATAGGTATTCAATAAATATATATAAATATAATTTTTGAAAAAAATTCTATGAGCAGTTTTCGAAATATAAATTAAAATTTTTTTTATAAATGATTTTAAATATACAAAAAAAATACTAATTAAAAATATTGGTATGCGGTATATTTGGGCAACCTAAACCTATATATGTGTAAATTTTCGAAAGAATCGGTTGAGCCGTTTATGAGATAGTCGAAAGGAAAAAAAAAACGGTCCTATGGAAAGTACCGTTTTTAGACATTTTTCTAATTTTTTTTTCAACCATGATCGGTTGTAGCAAAAAAGCCGCACTGATTTTTTTTATCAAAATCTTTAGAGCCGTTTCCGTTTAGGTTTGAACGTAATGGTTATATGGCAGGTACCGTTATTTTTTGAGCCAAAAAATGTATGTACATAATGTAGGTGTCTATACATACATACAGACAAACTGACAGACCGACAGACGGCGAGAATTTTTAGACCATCTTTTTTCGTCTTCGCTATCATCGTATTGCCATGTTTGATTGCTATCTCAAAACTTTTTTTTTCGACGAATGCATAACTTGCTACTAAATACTACTAGATACCTATAATCGCAATTAAAAACAATTTGGTATGACAATTATAAGTATTTTGCAATTATAATTCTGCATTTCGAAATATTGTATTTTCAAAAAAAAAAAAAATTCTTTAAATCCAAAAAAATTTTGATCAAAATTATTGGTTGTGTGGCAGGTACCGTTTATAACAAAATTATGTAAAAAAAAATGTTAGACCAAAGTGTACTCTGTACCAAAAGTAGTATACATACTTTTTTAAATCAAAATCTTTAGAGCCGTTTTCAAAATAATTAAGATGGTAGAAAATATTGTACCCATATGGCAAGCACCGTTATTTTTGGGGCTAAAAAAAAGAATTCAAAAATCTATTTGAGACAATCACCTAAAACGTTTAAATACTGAGTTTGAAGAAAATCATTTCAGGCGAGGTACAGGCAGACAGATGGAATTGAGGGACCTATTTGTTGGTGTTCTCCGTCATCGTAGTGTCAAGTTTGATTAAAATCCTGAGTTTGTTTTTGTTTTCCAAATGCAAAACTTGCCCTATAGTACCTACATATATCGCAAGTTAAAAAATTTTAATCATAGAAGGGTTTTTTTTTTAATTTTATTTATAAAATTTTGAAAACATTTTTAGGAAAAAAATGTTGATCCCCAATTTAAAGTAATTATTAATATTCGTACTATACAATTTTTAAAAATCGATTTTTCGAAACAAAAAAAAATATTTATTTTTTTAGTTTTCAAAAAATGTCAAAAACTATTAAATACCTACAATACTTCAAGATATATTTTTGAAAACTTTTGGTTTACAATTTTGTTCAAACTTTTAAGGAGCATCTCCATAAATAAATCAACCAAGCCATTCACCAGAAATTAGAAAACCAAAAAATGGTTCTACTATAGATACCAAAAATAACCATTTTTGATTATAAAAAGAATACGAAAAAGTTAATTTGGCTTTTAATGCCTATTTTTTTTTAATGAAAATCGTTTGAGTCGTTCTTGAGGAAAATAAGAACAGGCACTACGAAGGCCGATTACAATTGAGAAACTTGTAAGGACTATTTTGTTTCAGTAAGCTTTCTCCAATCAGTGCTGCACATTTTCAAGTTCTCTCCTGTTACAAAAGGCTACAAGATTTCTGCTGATCTATTCTGCGTGGAATACAATTAAGATCTAATATCTCGACTCTCGCTTTGAAAATTGTAGAAGAATAGCAGTTCTTGAAGTACTTTTTTATATAATGATCTGGGATCTAAGGAGCATGCTCGTGAGATCTGTTGATTGTATAACATAGTCATGAGAAGAATGAAAACGTTTTTTAAAAATGTCATTGTTTGACATTTTGTCGTGTTAAGATTCAAACTGTTCTTTTCACACCACAATGCAAAGTGGTTAATACCATCTTGCAATAGAGTTCAAGGCTTGATGTATTTTTATAAATCTACATATCGTCTGCAAAGATCAGAATTTCACTATTGCGTATACAAAGAAAAACATCATTAATAGAAAATGTAAAGAGTAGTGGTCCCAGATGGCTTCCCTGCGGAACATCTGATTTGTAAATAAAGGGCCTTGAATAAGACTTTTCTAAATTTGACTTGATATAACCTATCTTCAAAATATGAGGATAACCACTTGATGAAAGATGGAGGAAACCCGTATGAATTAAGTTTAAACTTGATAATCTCATGAGACAATATTGATCAAAAGCTTTCGAGAAGTCTGCGTATACACAATCAACTTCTTGGCCACTTTCTAGGGAGTTTAAACATTTATTCAAAAAGACAACTAGATTAGTAACAGTAGATCATTTCTGCATAAAACCATTTTGTTGGTTGCAGATAATATTTTTACATATAAATTTCAAACTGTCACATACAACTTGTTCAAACAACTTAAAATGCAAATTGGAAAATTGGTCTATAGTTGATAATATTGGCTTTATCTCCCTTTTTGAATACTGGGGTTATAAATGCATTCTTACAAACTGAAGGCAATTTATTTTTTTCTTGTCAACGCAAAAATTTGGACAGTTGTCGAAAATCCAGAATGAAAACCACCTTGGTATACAATGTGAGGACTGGTGCTTTCAATCCATTGAGAAAGTCTGCTAGAAGTATATCGAAATTCCTCTATACTTTTCTGGTTGCCATGATTCACCCTTTTAGAAGATAGCAAAAATAATTGCTTTTGTAAAAGCATTAGGTAAGCAGACATTATCTAAAATTCAGTTGAAGAACTCTACTACGTAGTTTTTGAATTGTTCCCAGCTATTTCTAAAAAAAAAACTCTATAGGGATACCATCGCATTTTGGTTTCTTGTTGTTCTTCATGAGTTTAAGCGTACACTCCAGTTCACTTAAGGTTATCGGGCAGTCAAGTTCAGGTACAAGTTCAAATTGCAGAGCATAGCTGAAGAATCAAGACACTCGTCGGCTGTCAACTTCAGCTTCGAGAGAAATCTTCATTCCTTATAAAACCATGTAAACGAAATGTCAAAATGGACGAATATTCGTTAATTTGTTCATCGTCGTCGTCAGTAAGTTTTTATAACGTCCAATTTATTTGATTAAGACATACTTCGATATTTTAAATCTTATCCACAAATCTTAGCTACAAAACTTCTGTTGACGTCACAACAGACGTACATAATTATTTACATATATTAACTGTGAGGGGAGTTTATCTTTTGTATATGCATGCACTCGTTATGTTGACATATTAAATAAAATTACTCAAATTATATAAGAAAATTGAAATAATTGATGTAATTTTCGTAATTGTTATTATTTGTTATTTGAAAATATTTGGAAGTGAAAAAGTTTTGGTGTGAAAATTAGTATTACTATAAGACCTTTGAATGGAATTAATTTTGCTGAGTTGCGTTTCGGCCTCCTTCTGGCAAACACTGTCTAGTATTTTATTATTGGCATAAAAATGCAAATTATTTACTTTTTTATAACAACGAGTTATTTCATTTCACATTTGTTGGGAGTTGTTCAAAGTGAAATAAACCTTGCTGCATTCATGGATAAGGAATCACAATCCAATACTAAACTGCTAAGTCTGTTTGAGGAAATTCACAAAATCGAGCATTTCGCAAATGTGTTCGTTCTGAAAACAAACAAATTTTCGGAAACCATTGATGATAAATTGATTAGGGGCATTTATAATTCACTCAATATTCCCATCATTCTAGCCAACGACCAAACATCGTTCTATTTGAAAGGAAAATTCCATGAGAATCTTCTTACTTTAGTGGAATTGGATTATTCGAGAGATGTTGATCAAGTTCTTCAGAGACTTTCGGAATATCTTCATCATTTTCGCTTTAGTAAAGTGATATTTCTTCTTGATAGTCATTCAAAAAATGTTACCGAATTAAAATATCTTTTTGATTTTTGCTGGAAGAAGAGCATGGTAAATGTGATGGCTATTTTTCGAGACTTTCCCAGTTCATCGACATACTATAGCTATAACATTGGGGATATTAGATCTATTGAAGAAATCATTTGGAACAATAAAAGTCAACCGAAAAATGGTTACTTCCCAAATCGCTTGCGAGACTTAAACGGAATAACCCTGCCTGTATTGTTCGGAGGACCCGAACCGGGAATCATTATTTCAAAAAACAAAAATGGCGAAAACAATCTCTACGGGCCGATTGGCCATTACTTCAAAGGATTGGCAAAGAAACACAATGCGAAGTTGAATACTTCTAATATTAACATATCACTTACTTCACACGAGTTAGTTGAATTTGTATTCAATGGATCATCCGAAATATCTTCTGGTGCAAAATATCCAACACTACCGCTTGAATGGTATACAATACCCTTAGAATATGTTGATTGGTGTATAATGATTCCAGTTGAGACACCGATACCAATATTTAAAATATATAATAGAATTTTTAAGGGACAAAATTTGGTTATTACAATTATGGCACTAGTGATTCTATCTGCTTTACTCGAAGCCGCCACCTACTTGGCAACAGGAAGGACCTCGCTTATAAATTACTTTTTCAATGACAAATGTTTACGTGGATTAATGGGACAGTCATTCACAGAGTTGTCGAAAACTTCATTCAGTCTAAGGCTAATCTATTTGTTGATATTTATGTTCGGAATATTATTGGTAACTTCATATAATGCATTTCTGCAGGTCAATCGAACAACTCCACCAAGTGAGAAAATTCTAAAATCAATCGAAGATGTGCGTGCATCGAATTTGGAAATTGTTACACTCAAAATTGAATTGGAAATGTTTTATAGGTTTGTACCGGCTAACAGTCGAATATTTCCTTCATTTCTTGCCAAAGATGAATATCTTAAATTTATTAAACTTCGCAATTCCTTCAATACCACATGGGGTTTCACTGTATCATCTGATATGTGGAATGTTTATAAGAATCAACAAAAACTATTCACTCGACCATTGTTTCGCTTGCCTGCAGAAATGTGTTTGTACAATATGACTGCACATTGTTTTCCGATAAACGAAAATTCCATCTATCGACGTATTATGAATGATTTTATCTTGGAAGCACATGCTTCGGGACTTTTTGCTTATTGGAAGAAGAGAGCTTTTTATGAATTAGTTGAAATTGGAAAGGTGAAGTTTGAAGATTTATCACCAGAGACCGAAGTACAACCAATGAAAGTCGAAGATTTTAAATTGATTTGGATGGCAATGGGAGTGGCTTTCATGTTTACTAGCATGGTTTTCGTTGGAGAAATTTGTGTTTATAAGTGGAAGAATAAGGGCAATTGAAGAAGACAGTCTGTATATTTTTTTTTTAGATTTTTGATGTTATGATGTTTCAAATAAAAATAATAATTAAACATTTTGATAACTTATTTTCATTACTTCTTGGTTATGGTTATAAAGATTTAAAACATTTTTTCGAAACTATATGTTACTGACAAGCACTTAACTTCTAGATCATAAGCTACAACAATAAAAATTATATTGTACAATTATTATTAAATTCATTATATAAAAAAAACTTCTTTAAAACTTTTTCTTTGTGTGTGGAGCTCTTGAGACATTGCTTAAATAAAATAACACTTATGGTCGGGGAATTTATTTTAAGGTCGAGAGCGCAGAGATGTCAATTTATAACAGTTATTTGCCATTAAAAGTGAATTGTGGAAAAACTACGTTCAAGAAGCTACTGCGATTCGGGCCCTGTGGTACCACGGTGACTCGGGACATGCGAACAGTGTGACAGAAAAGTAGGGTTAAGAGGACATTCGACTTCCGATTGTTGTTGTTTAATTCAGCGCACGAAACACGAGGAATAATTGACACTTTCAAGGGCGAACAACTATTAAAAAACTGCTATAACTGTTATAAATTGTCTTGTTCAAAAATAATAATTGTATATAAACAGAACTGTTATAAATGGGCATGCTTAGAAGCATACCTGAGATATAATACTCAGGGAAGGCTATAAATCACCAAATGGAGGAATCATTGACGAGCCAACCCAAATACCTGACGTTGCAGGTCAAACCGCAAACACCCTAGACTTGTTCCTTACATCTGACCCTAATAAATACACGCTAAATGTATTATCGCCTCTAGGTACATCAGACCATTGTCTCGTATCGGCAATTTTCTCATGCCAACAACACTCAGTTAAAGAAAAACCACCTATGAGAACCGTTTGGCAATATGGGAAAGCCAACTGGGACGGTCTCAATAATTTCTTCAGAAACTTTGACTGGTCATTATGCTTCCTCGGTAGTGACATAGACTCCAGCGCAGATATGATAACAAATTTAATCCTTTACGGAATGAGAAATTTTATCCCGAATAGGGTGAAATCTATCAAACCGAAAGAAAATGCATGGTTTGATTCAAGCTGTAAAGAGCTTATTAAGGTTAGAGAAGTCAGTTTCCGGAATTATAAAGCCAACCCCACTGAGGAATACCGGAAAAAGTTTCAACAAGCTAGAAAGACTTGCAACGTTCACATTCGTAGAACCAAATTTTTGCATGACCAAAAATTAAGGCAAAAAATACTACAATGTTTCAAAGGTAGTAAGAATTTTTGGTCATTTGTAAAAACTATTCGAAATTCAACTTCTTCTTCGGTTCCAACGCTCGTCTTTAATGACACCCCTTTTGTCAGTTCTCGCGAAAAAGCCAATTTGCTTGCAGCGCAGTTCGCTGTTAATTCGACGCTGTCAGAAAGTGTTATGACTCCTCCAGTACTTGAGAGCGTAAACGATTTTATGGGACGAATCTTCTTTCGCACTCGTGCAGTTGCTAGAGTCCTCAAAGATCTTGACATAAACAAATCCGCTGGCCCGGATAGTATCCCTCCCATCGTTCTGAAGAGGTGTTCTTCAACGCTGGCAAAACCACTGCGTAAGCTTTTCTATCTGTCCTACTCTACAGGTCTCTTTCCGAGTGGATGGAAAACAGCATTTGTCCAGCCTGTCCCTAAAAAAGGCGCATCTTCTTCACCATCTAATTACCGTCCAATTGCACTTACGTCCCTTCTTTCCAAGGTCATGGAAACGCTGATTAATTATCAGCTCAAGAAATATCTTGAAGAACGAAAGCTCCTTAATGACCGGCAGTATGGCTTTCGTAGCAATAGGTCCACTGGTGATCTGATGGTATATCTCACCGAACAGTGGCACAAATCTTTACATGGTTTTGGAGAAAGTAAGATTATTGCGCTTGATATTTCCAAAGCATTTGATAGAGTTTGGCAACTAGCTCTCCTATCGAAAATGCGTGCATTTGGTATCGATGAATGTCTTCTTCGTTGGATTAGAAATTACCTTTCGGACCGTTCAATACAAGTTGTATTGGACGGTTTCAAGTCTGATATTCACAAAATAAATGCTGGTGTGCCCCAGGGCTCCGTATTGTCTCCGACCCTCTTTCTCATTTTTATTAATGATCTCTTATCTGGAACTTCTAATCCACTTAATTGTTTTGCTGACGATAGTACTCTCAGCTTTTCATATTCGTTTTTAGATGCACCTCCTTGTTTTTCGGATGTGCAACTGGAACGGCAGCGTATGATAAGCTCATTAAATTCTGATCTTGACAGCATTGTCCAATGGGGAATTAAAAACCGTGTAGAATTTAATGCTTCAAAAACTCAGTGCTGTCTTCTGTCGTTAAAGCAGAACCCACCCCCATGCCGCTATCCATGAGCGGCACTAGCATTGAAGAAACCGATCAGCTTTCAGTCCTCGGCATGTGCATCACAGACCACCTCTTGTGGAATGAACACATATTTGATGTCGCCAAAAACGCTGCAAAGTGTTTGGGCTTTCTTCTGTGTTTGGAAATTCTTCTCCCCGTCTGATCTGGCTGTAATCTATAAGGCCTTCATTCGTCCAAAGCTGGAGTATACTCGCACATTTGGGCAGGAGCTCCCAAGACTCATTTGAATCTTTTGGATAGAATTCAAAATAGTGCTCTAAGAATGATTGGCGATAGAACTATAGTGGAAACATTTACATCTCTAGAACATCGTCGAAATGTTATATGTCTCTCACTATTTTATCGCTATTTTTATAAACACTGTTCCAGCGAAATAGCCAGTTGCATTCCTCCCCTTAAATTTTTCAACCGTAATACTCGCGCTTCTAGGAATGCTCATCAGTTTACCCTCGAGCCCAACTTCGGACGTACTGTCAAGTACAGAGATTCTTTCTTTAGCCGTACAACGCGAATGTGGAATACTTTACCCGGCTCTATTTTCCCCTCCCATTTTGATATTCAGAAATTCAAAACCAATGTGCATCGGTATCTCCTCTTGCATCCTTCCCTACTTTCCTAACGCTCGCACTGTGCTTGTTCATTTTAAGGGTAGTCAAAACCCCTTTAGTGCGCGCATCCGTTTAAAAAAAAAAAAATACAACTTTTTTGGCTTCGTTAAGCAAGAAAACAAATATTGTCAATAGGTTTTTAAGTGTCAAATGGCTGCCAGACGATCTAACACAAATATATAAACGATTACGTTTTTGCATTCAATTTTATAATTGTTTTCATTTAAATTGTCAGTTATTTTAACTCCCAGGCGCATTCGAAATATGTCATAGTTAATCAAACATATTTCTGAAAGAGCCAGATGCTGCCAAATAAATCAAAGAACTTACATAACAATTTTAATTGCTAAGAACTCTTAAGCTGTAAACAAAAATTGGATTTCTGGAAACCCGTTCATTAAACAAATTCTTCCACATGATTATGAAGGCGCATGTATATCTGACACACTGTCAGGCGTGTGGCTCTGCGGTTTTCAAAGAGTAAAATGTCTGCCAGACGTGGTCAAATTAAACCAATTGCCCATTTGCAAGAAATTTTATCTTGGCTAACAAATCTGGCTTTCTACTAGGTAAGTGGTCCATAGAAAATAGTGCCAAACGTACTGCCAGACATACATAAATATTTACCATATGAACAAAAATTAAATTTTTCATTTGACATATAAAGCCCTTTTTTCTTAGAGATAGCTGTTCAAAGATTTTGCGAAACCCGAAAACTGTCGATACGTGTCGTTTGCGGTTTTGAGGAAAATTTGATGGATCCTAAAATTTTCTTACTCCAGTGCTCCCGGAAACTATTTGGTCCGGTTAAAGTAATGATCCGGTATTTTGCCAGTTCGTTTGCGGTTTCATTCCCTTGTATGTCACTATGTCCTGGGACCCAGATTAGGGTGACTAATTTCGATTCGCTTAGCAATCTTAATTCGCTGCGGCAGCGATGTACTATTTTTGACTTGGCATTGAGTGCCGCCTGGCTGTCTACAAAAATTTGTATGTTCCTGTTGACCATGTTTATGTGCGGAGAGATGCTTCACTTATTACGAGCACCTACGCCTTAAATACTGAGCAATAATTTGGAAGGATTTTCTGAACATATTCCTGACCCTACCACCATCCGTGCGTAAAGAACGAAATACGATTTTTGTTGACGAGCTGGTTTTCCTTCCAGCTTTCCCTTATTGTTTAACTGTTTTTATTGGGATAACTGTTTGTTGTTTGTGCGAATGGGTTAAAATCTATGTACGGTGAAATTTAGTCTGTTTGAATTGTCGTATTTGTAAAACAACTACTGACCCAATTACTGAGCTTATCAACGCCGTTCTGAAGATCATCAGCATATGCCACTACTTTGACACCAGTTGAACTTAGCTTTAGTAAGATCTGGTTGACGACCAGAAGCCAAAGATGGGGTGATAGCACACCCCCTTGCGGAGTCCATCTGCATGTCCTATCCTTAAGTTTCCAGTGGCCCAATTCTCCATTCAAGATTCTGGATTGAAAGCATAGTGTGAATCCAACGGGTCAATGCCACTTCATGGCTTTTCAAATTGGGCCCTTGTATGTCAAAAAATGCACCCAGATTAAACTCTTTAAATTGGATAGATTTTTCAATTGTGCCTATCAGATCCTGAAGTGCTGTCTCAACAGATTTTCCCTTAGTGTATGCATGTTGGGCCTGTGAGAGAACACCGTCATTTAGCTTTAGGCGAATATGTACATCATTTTGGTAAACACATTGGTAATGACAGATCGACTTTGTTGTATGTATTTGTATCTTTTTTTTTAACAAAAGTATCTAAACATCAATTATTCAATTTGATTAAAAATATGATGTGAATTTATTATGACAGTTTATTCCACAGAAGTCATAACTCATTTTTCGTAAGAACTGTTTGTTCAAAAAAAAAGGTTCCATAGACGACATCATATGAAGCCATATGATTTCCAGCATTCACCCACAATTCATCACAAATTGCAGAAATAAACATCAAAACGAAGACTGATATCCATGTGTCGGTTGGTGGAACAACGACGCATCAGAGACCTCAAGCCAATCTACATAGATGGTATAAATGGATGGTACTGGTAGTAGAATCCCTTTTTATAGGAAAACATCTTTTAGTGTGTGCCATAAATAAGCAAAAACTCACACTCCACCATGGCACCGCATTGAATCGAATCGCATCGGATTGCGAAGAAGAAAAAGGAGTGAACTTTCATATTGAAGGCTATAAATAAAAACCCCAACGTGAACGTCCTGACATTAGATAAAAACCTCATCTGAGGATTGAATTATGGGGTGTGTGTGTGCAGTATGTGTTTCGGGGTGTGTCGCACCGTTGTTGTTGATATTTATGATCACGTCAAAATTCTAGCCCAAGACGACCGACGCGACGAACCGAAGACTACGACGATGGAGCCGATTGGCATTAGGCGATTGCATTACAATTTATGGCCACCTCGTTCTCGAATCGACTCAACAATATATGCAAACACCACACCAAAGCGACAGCGAGTAAGAGAGAGAGAGAGAGAGTGAGTAGGGGACAAAGTACCTACATAGAAATGACACACTTGATGGACAGATGCATAAATGATTGGAAACACTGCCACTATCAGTCCTAGTGTCAACACATTACCATAGTGTACACATATCTATCAAGGTGTGAGAAGGCGGCAGGCAAACAAATGAAAATGTCACTATGACAATGAATGATTTCTCTTCATGTGACATCTAAGTGACACGACTGACAGTTGACAGAAATCAAATCTAATTTTGGTTCAAATAAAAAACAAAAATGACTCCGGCAACTGGAAATTAAAAAAAAAAAAAACAACGGAAGGCATGAGTACAGAGTTTTAGTGTGGAATTGTGATGGAGTTGGAGAGTATAGAAATAAAACGAGAATAAATGAGAAGCAGAAACAAACTGTCAAAGTGACAGCACACTAACACAATCTGACATTGTCGCTGCTACTGCTACTGTTCGCTCCACATCATTGTGTCATCGTTATGTTAACCGAAGGTGGAGCAGCACAAATTGCATTTGCTGTTGCTGTCCACTATAGCCAACGCCATCACAATCACTATGGCTGCCGTGGCACTTTCAGCATTTGACTTGACACAAAATGCACATGCATACTCAAACTGACACACACACACATTATACACATTTCGTTGGTACTCGTATATATCGGGTGATTGCATGCACTCATGTGGAAAAATCATGGTGTCATCTAGCTGCCACCTAAGTGCGCTGCCATACTCACACACCATCCTGCTGTCTCCTGTCTTTTATGTCGCCTATCCCTGCAGCGTCATTCTCATTGGAAATCAGTAGCGAAAAAATGTGTTTCCCGTTGAATGTGGGGTGTGGGGGTAAAGGGGGGTGGTAGTGGTTGATATGGTCTCTCTTCATCTCTATTTCCATATACACACTTCCATATAAAGTGCATGTGTTTGTCTGTATGTATGTATGTTTGGAATGCAAATTGACATTTGCATACGACGCCCTAGAGTAGACTTCAACCCTGTTGGCATGTTGACAGCAATGTCAAGTCAAAAGAAATGAATGTACCGCTGCCGTGTGAATTCAGGGATGGTGTTTCTGTCGGGTCTCTGGTATCGGGTATCAGATTGGGGTATGGTGTTGGATTTGAGTAAACTCTTTCTTCAATATACGTACAGCTATACACAAGGACTCTGTTCCTTTAGCACACAGAACTCATTTACAGTTACACCGAAAGAAATATCCACATATCCTAGGTTTTTGTTGTTTTGTTTTTTTTTTCTCACGGTGCAGAGGGTGCACAACAACATTTATTATGTAGAGCACTAAAGGGAATCAGAGGGGGGGACATGGGATGGCAGCAGCAGGAATATGGGTGGCCAGGCCATGCAAATGAAATTGCTTACTTTGTACTTTGTATTGGGATTTTGTTGTCTGGTACAGAGACGACTGTCATAATGTCTGATGCCGTCATCGTCGTCGTTGGCGTTGATATGTTTATACGTCGGTGTGTATATGTTGTGAACAGCATGTGAATAGATGTAAAGTTGACAACTTGACAATGGATTTTTTTTCTTCGTTTTTTTATATGATTTCGCACATACTGTGTGTGTTAGAGCTCACAATTTTTCTATACCCGAAGCCAGCCCAATCTGCATTCCAAGCCAAAAGTGTCACTCAAGTGGGATTTGCTTTTATACTGCAAAATTGGAGCAGTGAAATAGTGAGATTTGTGGCACAATAATACAAGTACGAGTATGTACGAAATACGACACATAAACAGGCGTCAATGTCGGTGTTCGTTGTTGACGTATCCCCTGGAGGGATATTTCAAAATCAATTTTGGAAGATATTTTTGACATTTACGTTATAAAGTTGATGTTGACTAAAGCAACGTCTGGGTAACGGGCGGGCGAAGGATGTGATAGATTTTCTAGATTGGTATGTACCTTTGTTGTTAACATTACATTCAATGACGTATACAATATGAGGTAGGTATGTTTGAGGGGAGATTACCATAATTGTTATGTGAGAGTTTGTTCATCTGTCAAAATTAAAAATGAAGTAAGTAAATATATGGTCGTGAATGGGTAAGTTTGCATTTTGCTTGTTTCTTTAGTTTAGATTTAAAAAATTTAAGTCTGTCACGTTTCTCGAAAAAAAATTTTTTGTGATGTCATCTGTCAAAATAAAAAAAAATTAATGCCGCTGTAGTGGCTTCATATGGTTGATTTAATTAAAAAATCTCGTATTGTTCGGTATCGCGGAGTATCAGAGGTCCTGAATGAACACCTCCCACTTACCAACAATCAGTATTCCTAGTGCCACGGCAGCATCGAAGACCTCGCAAACGACGTAGACTACCAGTATTCCCGGAAGTAAGGCGGGTAAACAAGCCGGGAACGCTTTTGCAGCTTTCTTGGCGAGATCAAATATGTATGCGTTCGTTCCAAAAGAGGTGGTCTGTGATGCACATGCCAAGGACTTATAGCTGATCGGTTTCTTCAATGCAAGTACCGCTCATGGATAGCAGCATGGGGCTGGTTTCTGCTTAAACGACAGAAGAGAGCACTGAGTTTTTGAAGCATTAAATTCTAAGCGGTTGTCGAGATCAGAATTGAATGAGCTTTTCATACGCTGCCGTTCAAGTTCCAGATCCGAAGAACAAGGAGGTGAATCTAAAAGCGAATAAGAAAAGCTGAGAGTATATTCGTCAGCAAACCAATTTAGTGGATTAGAAGCTCCAGATAAGAGATCATTAATGAAAATGAGAAAAAGAGTTGGAGGCAAATCTGAGCCCTGGGGGACACCAGCTCCAGAGTTGAAACCGTCAAATGCGACATGTATTGAGCGGTTCGAAAGGTAATTTCTAATCCAACGAAAAAGAAGAGATTCATAGATAACAAATGCACGCATTATTTTCGATAAGATAGCTTGATACCAAACTCTATCAAATGCTTTTGAGCGCAATAACTTTACATTCTCCAAAACGATGCAAGGATTTTTGCCATAATGTTCGGTGAGATATACCATCAGATCATCAGTAGGCATATTGCTACGAAAGTCAGACTCCCGGACATTAGAATTTTTGTTCTTCAAGATATTTCTTAAGGTGACAGTTAATCAGGGTTTCCATGACCTTGGAAAGAAGGGTAAGTCTAAGTGAAATTGGGCGGTTGAAGAAGATTCTCCTTTTTAGGGACAGGCTGGACAAATGCTCTGATCCATTCACTGGGAAAGAGACCTGTAGAATAGGACGGACAGGCGTGCGGTAAAAACATTTTAACAATATGAAACTAAAATTTGTGCTTAAGTACCACAACGTAGCCATCTCGGTCCACTGTTATTTATTTTAGCTATAAACGATGTTTATCAGGTTCTTGATTGTGGTTTATCTATTTATGCGGACGATATGAAAATCTTTCAACACATCTCATCACCTGTTGATGTTAGTACCCGACAGCGCAATCTAGTTATTTTTTTCTCTCTGTTGTCGAAAAACCCTCCTTGTGTTCAACGTCAGCAAATGTCACATTTTAACGTTGACACCGTTATTAATATAGCCAACTCGATATTCGGCTTTATTAAACGATGGTCAAAATAGTTCTCTGACACCCATACTTCGCAAAATCTGTTTTAGTTTCTTTTGTCCGACCCATTCTTGAATACGAGTCTCAATTAAGGTCCCCATATCTAATTATGAAAATTAAACGGATCGAAGCCGTTTATAGTAGGTATATTCGATTTGCTTTTCGTAGTCTTCTATGGGATGATCATTATCGACTTCCTACTCATTCAGATCGCTTACGGCTGTGTGTACTATTTATTTGTGATTTATTAACCAGTAACATTGACTGACCTGCTCTGTTAAGTCTTGTCTCATTTAATTCTAATCAGCGTAAGCTTACGTCAGTACCCCTTTTACGGGTCCCATTTCACGGCAATAACTATAGCTTCTACAATCACATGTCCTCAATGTTAAGAAATGTAAATAGTTCCTCAGATGTTTTTGATTTCCACTTTTCTAAATCGGTCCTTCGAAATTCCCTTTTCTCTTTCTTATCCCAATAACTTTCTCACCCGTCACCTACATGTTTTTTTTGTATTTTATTTTATTTTTTTATTTGCTAATTTTATGAAAAAAAATATATTATTGTTGAAATTGGTATGCAACATCATTTCTTATATATACGGCGAGACCACGGCGAGGAAAGAATAATGACACTAAGTTATACCCAAATAAATTAAATTCCGAAGGATCAAAACTTCCACCAATTTAAGTTTCACTCAGTGCCAAAAAAACTGGCCTGTGTTTCTTCCGAAGGCCACGAATGTTCCTATAATCTATACTTTAAATTTTCCAACTACTGCAAGAAGTCCTAAGACCTTTTAAACGAACAAGATTTTCGCAAGCTAATACCAGAGTTCCTTAACCAGTTCTGCAGTATATTTTATTCACCAACTATCAGTGTGGATTCCGACCCGGATGATCAATTATAGATTAAATGAAGCAATTCCTGGAAAACACCTGTGAATTTCAAGACAAGTACCCCTAGCTTTTCATCGAATTCAAAACCACATGTTGCCGTGCTCACGATATCCGTGCGCCCGAACAAAAATCCCCATTAATAGGTTAGGGTTAGGTTAGTAGAGATGATAAAACAGCAAGTCATATCCCCAACGCGTAGAAACGAAGATATAAAGAGGGAAAGCAAAAAGCAAACAAGCGGAGATTATGAATGTGGATCATCCCATTAAGCCTGAGTTGAACCGTTAAAAAAGTATGCTATGAAGGCTGATTTTCTAGTTCTGTCTAGGATGGGCGCCCCGGCGCATTAGCAAAATAATTCAGAAGAGCCTTCCTCCGCCGCTTTATTCTGATACACTCCTCTCCAGAAGTCAATGGGTTTCATTGAGAAGTGACCTGTTAAGATTACAACCAAAGAGATAGTTGTGGCCTGCTTAAGTTAGCAGTAAATTAATTCTCTTTAAAGCATCATGTTTTATCATTTTGTTTTTAAATTTAGAATTAGGCAGGACAAATTTCATTCCCATACCTTTTGTCAACTAGACATCTCAAAGGATAAACAATAATAAAGGCTTTACATCGTCATTGCGGATAAGTTCATAATTTATGCTACGCATCTCTTCAGCATTCTCTTCGGAAGGATATCCATAGATACCTAAGTAGTATACAATGCAATATCCTTAACTCTAATTATTAAAGATTAAATCAGGATCAAGTGTCGTCGTTCCCATGCATCACACTTTCTCATCATTTCCGCTAGCCGTCTACGTTTCGTCGTATAGTCTACATCGCATTGTTAATGCAAATACCTATCTAAAGTACTCCCTTGAAAATGTTTTAGTTTTACATTTACTTTTTGTAATCTACTTTTAAAATCTCCAAATAAAAGCATAACACTTCAAAGGACAATAATTACTATACATATATTTTCATTTCGTCGTCTCTCAGATCTTCAATGATAAAGGGTCTGTTCTGTGACCTTTTACGCATCAGTATAATTGAAATCAGATAAATATAATATGACAACGAGTGAATTTCAAATAAACAAGGATTTCATGGGTAAAACAGTGCATCACCTTTCAACCCTATTCAACACAAAGTTTTCAAAAAAAAAAAATATATATATATATATGTATGTACAAGGAACATTAGGAATTATCCTGTCATCGCACATATAAATATATCTTATTATGACAAACAACACCCAAATGTTCATGTGTACACACCAGTTTTCTCATCTCTCTCTCTTATCTCCCTTAGTCCAACAGCAACAGTACCCTTAACAGGGTACTCTAATCCGATCCAATTTCGCAATTGCAAATGTATAAATACCCAACACGCAAAAAAAAGGACATGCCAACTGCCAACATGAGAACCTGCTGCAAAAGCGACAAACAACTAAGCAAGAAGAACTCCTCTTCATAAACAATAAATTCTCAAAGGATGCTTTCAAGGATATAACCATCACCACACAATGAACAAAAAAAAATATTCATACATATATAGTTTACAACCCTGCCTGGGTATTCTATACACTGTGAATCACGTCCACCTCCTTTCCTGTTTGTTCATTTCCGTTTCACTCTCAAAGAGCAATGGGAGGCGGAGACAGTTGATCATATTATATATAGTATACTACAAGCGATAGAAAAGGATTTCAAGGATCATTGATAAAATATAATAATATATGAAAACTAAAGTCGGGTCTAAGTCGTCTAAGCAACAAACGGGGAGTGAAAGAAGATTACACACATGGGCCAAGGGGTTGACTACTGTCCTGGTTTCATCCTAATATTTTTTTTATTAAGAAACAATAACATTAAATCAAATCTCAATAAACAGGATATTGTCAGGGTAACCTATCTAAAAAGGAAACACACAAAAAAAAATGGTTCGTTTCTTTGAAGTAAGTAAATGTAAATTGAGAATTTGTTTAAAAAAGAGAACACACACATACAGAAATCTATAAGGACACACGATATTGCAATGCTAAATCACTGTGAAATAGAAAAGATATGACAAAGTCGAAGGACAAAATGCCACAACTAAAGGCAGGTCTTTGCCGACGACTAGAGTGGCCATTTCTTTTTTTTTTCTTATTTTTCCAAATTTTTTTATGGAATTTCTTTAAGCATTTTTTATACGACTTAGCTTATTCATAGAAACGCTGAATAAATCATCTGACACAGAAATATAATGGCCGACAATACGACTTTCGTAGAAATAGGCGTTTTGATTATTTGACAGTGCTACAAGTCTGTATATAGTTTCGTTTTGCAGAATATAAAACTATTACGGTTGATCGTTTACAAGCATTTGTTAGAGTTTGGCACCAAGTTTCTTAACGCCGTACAAGCAGGATTCGGCACTGGATCTTCCTGTGTGGACTACATCAACAACTTCCAGAACATCATCGAACAGTGATTTGATTGTCAATCAACTACTGATCATCAACATCGAAAAAAAGTTCGACAGTGTTAATAGAGAATTTATCTAGCTTCCTAGTTAGCTAAGGCTGTATACTGTCACCAATACTGTTTCTGTTGGATCTAAGAAATGTGAACACTGCAAGCGCATCTCAAACATCTGGACAATGAGCATGATCTAGGCTTACTTTCTCATTCGATCATGATGGATCTCCATCAAAGATTAACTACAAGGGTGCAGAAAGAACCTGAAATCGTTTGGCTTAAGACCAATACGACAAAAACAAGCGGACCAGCCTTGGAATTTCCTCATCTGTTCAAGAAATATCTGGACAACGACTAGAGATGGTATCATCTTGGGAGTACTGTTTCAACTGATAGCGCCACCGAACTAGATACAGGGTGGCGCACGAATCGTGCTACAATAAGAAATTTAAATAACTATTATTTTAATCGATGTATTTCTTTAATTTTTTTATTGGATTAAAAATTAAATTTTATTTTCAATAACTAATGGTTTTTAAAGATGGTAGACCGCAAATGACCTCTACGCTTATCCACGCATATGCGGAACCTGTTCAGAAAATTGTTCATTGCGGCCTGAAGGGTTGAAATTGGGATCGCCTCAATTATTGTCTTAATGGACTGCTTCAATTCAGGCAAATTCCTTTTGTACACTTCCTGCTTGACATAACCCCATAAAAAAATCGTGGCCGATTCAACAGCCATGATTGTATCCTGAACCCCAACATTGGGATCTCGATGATACGGTCTTCGTTCGATGCTTCCAGATTCGGCAAACGTGTTCACCAGCCTCATAATGGTCCATCTAATCGGTGGAGTACAGCCAAACTCCAAACTCCAGCCTAAAATCCTTTTTTCAGTATCCAAAGCATTAATTTTGATAAATCTAAATTGTAGCCTAGAAAATAAAATAAAATAAGCCGATTACTCACACAGAAAAAAAGTTATTACGTTTTATTTTTGTAGCACGATTCGTGCGCCACCGTGTATAATAAGCCGAATCGGGAAAGAGGACTGTGTGACCGGTATGTTGTCAGAAATGTGGATACATAACTCTATAAGCTTAAAGCTATATGGGTGTAACCCTTGGAAAGTCACTCTCGCTGTCACAATAAAGGTGCAAACATTCGTGAATATGTAGATATCTGCGAAAAATCTTCAGAAAAGGTCAGGAACTAATTGACACTACGTACAAGACACATTGCGCGTGAAGCAATATGTCACGCAGAGAAGCTGACGAAGATTAATCAGTTCAATTGCGAAAGACTTCCATAGAGCAGATATCTCAAGAAATCGAATAGGATGGTGGAGTGGGTATGTCTCGCAAGGGGAACCTCACGAACGTTACAGGTCTGACGACCTAAGTAATGCTTGATTTACACAAAAAAAAACTGGCAGTATTTCTGTCAAATCCGAGCCATTATTTTTTCTGTAGTACAAATGTTCGTAATTTGCCATTAAAAAACTGCTAAGAGAAATTGACAATAAATGTTTGCGTTACACTGGCATGGTGCAAGACAAAAAAGAATAAACTTGCTCCTTCCTTACTGACAGATAGCAGTATTTTTAATCAAATGTCAAATAGGAAATGCAAATTCGTTAGTTTTTTTTTTGTGTTGAATGAAAAAAATTATCAGTCATTTAAAAGTAATCTAATTGTTAAAAATAAAACTAATAAAATATCTTTTAATAAAAATTAGTAGCATGGAAAATATTACCAACAAGGAAGGTAGTTCAAAAACGCAGAATGGAAAAGAAGTGGAGAGAGGAAACTTTCTCTTTTGGACTTCTGATCTACAGTACAGACTACACGAACAGGAAAGTCCCAGGTAGCTCTGAAAATACAAACCATAGCACCGAATTTATTTTTAAAATGTTTTTGCCTCGTTTTTTGAAAAAAGTGCTACCAAATCTTTAATTTTTGGCAGTAATGTAAATACGAGTACACTCGGTTCCATTATTGTTAGCAAAATAAAACAAAACTGCCAGATTCTTAACCAGTCGTTATTTTAACTTCGTGTAACTCCTGTCATTAATTATTGTATGCAGTATTGTGACAGTATGATGACAGAAATACTGCGAACTTGGCAGTCGTGTAAATCGAGCATGTTTCTTATGGAAAGTGCGAGTGAGTTTGGTACTGATTAATCTCTTCTTCGCTGGAATAGGAATTGTCTTTTCGATTGGATGGCTTTAATTAAAACTAGTTAAAAATGGTGTGCCACAGGGCTCCTTTTTGACTACGAATCTCTTTATCAACTCAATAAACGATCTAAAACCTAGTAGAACTTTACCGTCTCCTGTTCATAAAATGGAATCCAACTAATCAACGTTCATCTCGGGGAATATATGTATCATCTCTTAAGGAAAAACTACACATTGGATAAGTGATCTTGATCTCCAATAGAGGTCAGCTAATGCCCTATATAGGGTAAGATTTGTAAAATCATTACAAAAAGTGAACCTAAGAACATGATGGGGGTTATCGTGAATAAAAGTTTCCCTGCGAATTTTTCTCTTACTCGAACTTTGGGAACGATAATGATACTTAAATTTTTTCCTTGGAATTTATTGGTAACGGGAATAAAATTTTCCAGTGAGTTTTGCTGTCATTTCATACGATATTTTGTTCGAGGGAAATTTATTCTCCGGGAGATAAATGGGGTTCACATTCTCAAATATGTTTGTCAATCCCGGCATTATTGTTTCGATTTTGATAATGTAAACACTCCATCATACGGCTTGTCAGAATGCTGGATGGATATCGAAATAATTTGATATTTAGCTAGCATGACAAGCATATTTGATAAATGCGAGGTAGAAATTTCATTTTCAAAAATGTTTCACCCAGTGAACTGCACATACATAATAAAATAGAAATTTCTATTTTGTGGCTTTATATTTTTTTAATTTTTTATGTTTACCAGAAGGTGAAAAAAGAATATAAAAATAAAATAAAGAAAAACCGAAAACAAAATTAAAACATGAGCATTTTTGATGCTCTTTCAAGCACACTTTAGTCCACATTCGTTTGCCCATTTTTTTTCAGTTGTTTTACTTCTTCCTTTTCCTTTCTTCTAACAATTTTGTCGACTGCTGCTGCTAAGAAATCTATCATGGTCAACATCCAAACGAGAAATGATTTTGACATCATGTTTGATAAATGTCAACGCTAATGGTTTTTATCCATCAATATTTCATCATAATAGGACTTAGAAATATAATTGAGAATGTCAACCCCTTATACACGAACGGGAATAAAATATTTCGTGGGAAGTGAAATTTCCTGGGAAATTCCCGAATTTCGACAGGTTCCAATAAAAATACATCTGGTAACCTTGGTAACCTATGAAGTGTCTCCTTTCCTACCCATAGCCGCAATCTACTTTGATTTTTTATGCAGTCGTTTAAAACGAACAAACAATTTTTGTTCAATATTTTATTATTTTACTTTTTATGATTTGTTAGCTCTGTCGACCGTTCTTTTGGGATAATTTATTTGTTTAATATTTTTCTTCTTCTTTTTTTTTTTGTTGGTTTGTATTTTTTTCTAAAGACTTTTGCACTTAATTTATTGCCAATAATGAAATATGTTTGAACTATTGCGTACCTTTTTATTTACATACATACATTTTTTTCTCCTCGTGCTTGTGTGGAGAAAAAAAAATAAAGATAAATTAGCCACATCCTGTCGATGGGATGTTCCACTAGATTTCAAATGGCTGAATTGTTTTGTAGATTTTTTTTTTTTGGTGGAATTTTTTGATTAATTGTTTATTACCAGTTACGTTTGTTTAGATTATACTAAATAAGCTTTAGTGAAAAAGTTTTATTAATTATAATTTTGACATTGAAAGTACATATATCGGTCGATGACTTCTGTAAAATGTTATGAACATCAAAAGAGAATAGGTGTGTTTCTTTTGCCATGCATGTTTTAGCTTAAAAATAATTGTAGAAAAAATGCATTCACTACTTATTCCGTATTTACACGAGTGACATATTCCCATTAATTCATGTCATTAAACTGGCAAATTAATGTTAAAATTAAATCATTACTGATAAGCACTTACACGGGGCAAAATAATGAATGTTTGGCAATAATGACAGAGAATGAGCAAGTTCATTCTTCCTCGCTGATAGTCATTATTTTTTAAATTCTGTCACTATGCATTTGCATGACGCCACTTTTTTTAATGACGAAAATAATAATGACACATTTTCAAACCATTTACGCAATTTTGTCATTAATGTCAATAAAAAAGAAGAAATTTGTCACTCGTGTAAATCCGGCATTACTCTATATGTAACTATATGAGTTATAGTATATGTTGGACTTGCTTGGGACTTTAAATAATAATAATAAATCAAGACAGAAATATAGCTGGAATGAATGTAAATAATTACATGGCATTTATTTTTTGAAGTGATAACTTCTAATGGGAGCGTTTCGTTACGTAACGCGTTACGGCGCCAGTCTGTCTGGCTTTCCTTTCTCTCACGCATACGGAGATCTTTTGAAATTGATCAAATTAACGAAGAACTTTTGAAGCTTTTCTCAAGTTTAACAATTTCAAAATTAGATTAGTTTAGTTTATCACTTCTGCTGGACGGGGCGTCCCAAGACGCACATGTTTTTTTTTTACATTCGAACAGTCCAATTTTTGACTACTTTTTCCAATAAATCTGGGCGTATGGCGTCAATGGTGGCTTGAATATTGGCTTCCAATGCTTCAAGAGTTGCTGGCTTGTAGGCATAAACCAACGATTTAACATAGCCCCATAAAAAGTGGTAGAGATGCGTGAAGTCGCACCAACGATGGGGCCAGTTAACAGGACCACTTCTGGAAATAAAGCTGTCACTAAGTTGTTTTTGCAATAAATTTATGGTTAAGCGCGCTGTATGGCAAGTTGCCCCGTCTTGTTGGAACTAAATATCGTTGATGCTTAGGTAATTAATCCTTAGAAACAAAAAAATCGGTCAGCATGGCTCGATAGCGCTCGCCGCATTCACCGCTAGCGTGTAAACCAAACCAAACCAAACCAACTGGTCAATTTTAATGGATTTAATGGTGATTCATTAATGGCTTAAGGATAGTTTTCGCTCCATATACAGCAATTTTGCTCATTGATGAAGCCATTTAAACAGAAATGAGCTTCATCACTAAACAAAATTCTTCGATAAAAATTCTCTTGAACTTAGCGAACAGATTTATTATTTTCAAAATAAATTTCCACAATTTGGAAGCGTTGTTTCGGCGTTAAATGAGGCGTGATGAATTGCCAAACCTTACTGAACAAAAATGTCAACAGAGTTTGACATTCTCAACAATCGAAACTTCTCATGCTAAAAAAGCTAAAAAAAAAAAAGAAAGACACCCTATATATGTAACTGAATTTCTGTTGTAAAATCGGATTAAATTATAAGCGGAGATTGTTGTTGTATTTTGAATGAAATATATTTTTAAGGAAATAATTTTCAGGTTCTACCTACTAACATATATCCTGACAAATGAAAATTCCAAAAAGAATCCTAGTACCCAAAAAATTCAATCGCATCTACAAATAAAACATTACGTATTTGTAAAAATATCGAATTTTTTAAATTTCTTTTTTAAATTTTAATACATATCAAAAGATATTTTTTTTCCGATTTATGCCATTCGGATTTTCACCTTGTTACAACTATCTAAAAGCTCCCACATCTTGATTCCTGATTGCAGAATCTCATGCTCACTTATTATGAAGAGGTTTTCTTAAAGATGCCACAGATGTCACCATCAATGTCACCTGTCATCAACGTGACATGCTAATTGCTTATCAAATACGATGCTTATATAATGTTTTTTGTTTTTTTTTTTTAATTTATATTTTAAGAGAAAACAAAGATAAATTTGCGAAACTTTTAACGCTCACGCATATCTACAGAAAATCCCCATTTGTTTCGGTTTATCCTTGAAAACAAAAACCGAAGCAGAAAAAAAAAGAAAATGATTGATGACTTTGCCGCATGTTTCTCATTTGTTTTGTCAGTTCTTAATGAAAATTAAACACATTGCCGCCACAGTTCATGCTCGTTAACACACACCACACGCATAGAAAACACAGAAAAAAAAGACAAAATAAAATCCTAAAAGTAGCCCACGCCGCAATCCATCATTTTGTTAGCGAAGCACCCCTGAGCTGATACACAGCGATGTAAGCCAACATCGACCCCTGATTACCTAAGTTGTGTTTTTTTTCACTGTCATCCCTCAACATCACCACCAAGTCACTAATTCGTTGGCCAATGTCATCATTAATTTTCATTAAAGTCACCTGGAGATACAGTCTCACATTTAAACTTGGACAGAGTAAATGATTTAGTGTTCCATTCGGTCAGCTCCATAACTGACAATCCTTCGTCGTTGTCAATGGCAGCCCTATGGCCAGTGTAGAGATTCATCATCCACAACCGAGAGACATGTCATCCATCAAAGAAGATAAATGATGGTCTAGCCATCTTTTATTGTCCTGTTCATATATATACACGCATACATCCAAACAGAATCTGTCTTATAGAAGAAGCATGCCAAACGAACGCTTGTCCTTTCATCTTCAGATGGGGCGGCGAGCACCCGCTCCAAACGCCATGTCTGCCATGCCATCGCCAGTTACCAGCAGTTGGTCAACATGTTGAAGGCTGCCTCACAGTTGACATGACATGGGACACGACTCTTCATTCCACATCCACATCTTTTCCAGGAGTTCAATTGTAATAATAATATGTTCTTCCTAGAGATACTCTCGGGATAGCATCAACATCGTCATCCGGCATCAGGAGTATACGATGTGGTGCATTGCTGCTGCTGATGATGATGATGACTCCGAAAGTGGCAAGAATCTAACATATAATAGGTTTATTTCACCAGGAAAATTGTCGAAGAAAGAAGCAAGTTGTTAAATTCATATTTTTTTAATTAATGATTGTAATTACTCAATTCAATGTTATAATTATTTTGTGGAATAAATTACATTAAGAGTCTACACATACACAATAAGAATTTTATTTAGTTTATGAAACACATTTCTCCAAAGTAGATGTCTATATTTTTAAAAGAAGAGAAGTTTTATTTATAATTTAGAGCAATTTATTTTGATTTAAATTATTATTTCGAAAAAAATGGAGAGTTTATTAAGTCTCCAAAATTGAATATCTAATAGGAAAATAGGATGTCGCCACTTAAAAAAACTACTTTTTACTTTAATTTTAAAATTTATTTTCAAGTGGATAAAGTGCTTGGTTGCTAACTTAGACGTGTGGGATCAATCCTCACGCTAAGCGCCTTCTTTTCTATACCTCCAATTTTAATTGGATGCCTCCAATGGGTTAAAATGAGACAGTCAATACCTGGTTCTCAAATCCACTGTGCCAAACTAGTGCCGTGCAATTCAGGTTGAATTTAAAAGACCTTAGGTGTTACAGGCATATAGTTAAATTTAAAAAAAAATCAAGCATCCTACTCAAGCGATCGTTTTTGAATATTGGTATCAGATCTTAGAGAAAAAAATGGAGATTTATTTTTTCTCATAGGTACACCATTTGCATTTTGTCGAAAAAGTTGCACAAAAGTTGAGAAAAATCTAAACTTAAAATGGTGTTTGGCTTAAAGTTCATAATTTTTATAGAAAATATGTTGTAAATATTTCCAAAAATAATAATAATGTCATAAAAATGACCAAAAAAAAATCCATACAAAATAAATGGCGTCTCAAGATTTAAGCTTTCTTGAACTTTGGAAACATTTTGCTTCGACATGACATTCACAAAATAAAATTTAGAAGCGCTGGACTAGGATAGTCGGGACCAGTTTCAAATGATCCAAAATCTACAAAATTAAAATTGACTATCTCTACACTTTTTCTAGCATATATTTCGAAAAAGCTCTTATTTTTTTTTTAAGTTTCAAACATGTGTGTTCTTTCAGGATAAAACATTCTACTTTTTTTTTTGTTTTTGTAAAAAAGAAATCGGCAACCCTAAAAATTAAATTAGACAATTTTTGATTCTATCTTTGATTATTTTTAGTTAAAAATATTTTTAAAAATTCCTCACCTATTGCAACTACAACGATTGTGAAATTAACCTTTTTTTATAGTATCTACTTGTACATTCTAGAGGATTTTAGAGTTGAGAAGATGCATTGAAGCTACAAATACCGATAGACGATAAATCAAAGTGAGATGTCATAAAATTTACCATTATCATGTGGCAGAGCATGTTGCATGTCGAAAAGGAACGAACTATATGGAAGTAGCTGCACCATCATCATCATCAGCAACAGCAGCAGCAGTAGAAGAAGAAGAAGAAATCGACCCATGATATGAACACGAGTGCTGTCCGCTGTCCATTTATGTCAGCAACATGATACTCTCATTTCATTCGATATGTGTCCAGTGTATACCTTGCTCGAAATTATGTATGTACCTATATGTATAGCATACATCTGGACAAGGTGGCCCTGGTTTTGTAGTATCATCTCCACCACCAAACAGTCTACACTATTTATACACAGCAAAGAGCTGCACTATGTTGTAGGCGTGGTGCATGTAGCAGGAGATAATATAGGAGGGATAGTGACATAACTGAAACGTACAAATGACGACGCCTGGAACATTGTGAAACTGTTCTCGATTTGTCCTGGTAATTTGAGATGCTGTTGTCGGTTGGACATGCAAACGGAAAGCAAACAAAAAAAAATAGAACACCCTTCTCTGGCATATGAAGGATTCTTCCTCTGCAAAAAAAATATATGTATGTACGAGTATATGAATTATAGTTTTTTGCTGTTTTCCTTTTTCCGTAAAAAGGGAATTCCAATTAAACTGTACAAACAATGGGAATACTCGACTAGACGTGTCGAAGCTACATCATCTAACCCGCAATTCCACTTAATTTCACAATGATTACCGCCAGTGGAAATGCAACAGCACGATTCCACTTCACGGTTAATAAGGAGCCATAAATCCTCATCATGATTCCTTGTTGCTTGGGTTAGCTTCGAAGTCCAAGTTCAGGCTCCGCAGAAATAGTATATGTGTAGCTATGTGAACAGAGCATAGAAAATTAAAATTGCCACTCTAGAGCGCACAGTGGCTCACCTGAGGTCCAACGTCAAAGAAATGTACTTTTTTTTAATCTGTATGTTCAGTTGGGACTAAAAAAAATAAAACCTAGTAATTTTCAAGTATATTTTTGTTAATCTCTGAATATTTGAGACTATTTTTCCACCAAAAATTTTATAACTGATAGGACTCATACGAAAGGATATGTACAAAGCAAAAAGTGGGCGTGTCAGAAGGTGTAACATTCTGTTTCTACTCACTTATAGTTTGAATAGTGTCAACTCAACTATATTGATTTAAACTTTATTTGAATTTAACTGACCTCTCCATACAACACGAACCACTGTGCTTAACATAGATCCTTCGATTTTTAAGCTCGCTCTACTGAAGGAGTCAAGGAAATTGTTTAGTTTTTTTCTTCTTTCTCAAGCATTTCGCGAAAATGATTTACAATGACACTAAAACTATTGTGGTGAGGTTTTATTTATTTTTTTTTTTGTTTCTGTTGCCTTTGGATTTCTTAACTTTTTCTCATGGTAATGAGCCCCGAACGATTGCGGCAGAGTTTTGAACATGGAACAAAGCTCTCTCTCTCTCTCTGTCGAACAGCGACATTTCTTCTTCGTTGAGGAAGAAAAAAAAACGAGGAAGAAACGCGACATGGCATTCGGGCAAACGCTTTCAATACACATGCAATAAATAACCACAAATCTGATGATTTATTAGGTGAAACAAATCATAACTATTTTTTGGTTTCAATTTTTGTTTCTTTTGTAATCCTGTAGGTAGACACTGTAGGTATACTGTTTTGATATTTAATTTTACTGATATATTGGTATTCGGAGCGATTTATTGAGAAAAAAGAACAAAAGGATTTTTAATGAGAACGTTGGCTTGACTAAGTGACTGGGATGGATTAGGCGTCTAGTTTATAACTTAGACTTTACCAAAGGTACTTAAGTGATTTATCTATAAGCTGAATTCATAACAAAGCACACGTTTGTTGAAACTGCTAGCCAAGATAATTTACATTAACTTTCCTGAAAGAGAATCGTATTTAGAATAGGGTGATGGAGCCAGTAGCCGACCACTTAACTTTTTTTTAATTTTGGCTTCCTTTAAATTCAGTTGTTCGAGTTTTGGATATACAATTTAGTTTAAATGATTTTTTTGGAATTTCTAAATTTCGAAATTCTTGTTTTTTTTTCTGAATCGATTTGCCATGAAAAATAAAATACTATCAAAAATTGAAATGAAAGTGTGATTCTCGTGAAGTCGGCCCCCTAAACTCCAGAGGTCGGCCAAATAAGTATCCAGTAGTTGGCCTCAATATGGAAATTTATATTTTCATATGTGTCTATTTCCAATTTTATAGAATGAGGAAATAACACTGTACCAAATGGTTTCATTTGCACTGAATACAGAGTAATTAGCCTCCTTATGATTTGCTAATGAATCATTAAGATTGTTCAGTGGCGAAAAAGTTAGAACAGAACAGTGCATAACAGAACAGA
The DNA here is from genome assembly GCA_910595825.1 of Philhelius pedissequus. Taxonomy (NCBI): domain Eukaryota; kingdom Metazoa; phylum Arthropoda; class Insecta; order Diptera; family Syrphidae; genus Philhelius; species Philhelius pedissequus. The sequence continues at coordinate 240,316,642 of OU343161.1, read as the reverse complement.
TTCGTGAGAAACTTCAGACAAAGATAGACCAACTTAGAACAGTCAGTCATCTGACAGAGATTATAAAATAATATTGTTGTTTACCTACAATTCGTGTTCGTTTATTCTTGCAGAAAAATTCTTTAAACAAATCTAAAATGATGTTGAATTTAGTTCAACAAATATTTTTCATCAAATTCAGAGTGATTACGACACAGAAAGTGATCAACTAAATCTAAATCTTAAATCGCTTTTTTTAAACAACAACAATTGGTTTTGACAGTTCTTACAAATCTGTTCTAACCTGTTCTATCTAAAAAAAAAAAACAATTACAGAAAATCCTGTTCTAAAGTGTTCCAAGCTGACTCATTGAACACCCAAAAAAAATTTCATACAACAGCCAAATCCTGTACTTTTCTGTTCTAATGTGTTCCGAACATACATATTGTATTGTAATGAACACACATGTTATACAATTTGTTCTATCATTTGGGAACTAAACCAATACCTGATTCCGATTTCGAAAACACGTCAGAAAGATGATTCGTTAAAATTAAATATACATGAAGCATTTCCCAAAACGCCTTTAAAGAATCTAATTGTTTTAAATAGTATATTAGCTCCCGAAACTACTTCGTCACTGTTGTTCAGATTGACAACTTCGAAGATGTGTGAAAAACTCATAGTAGCAATGATCTTCCAGGTCCATCCTAGAATGGGTTATTGAAATTCTCTTTCAAAATAATGTTTGGGCCGTTTATAATAAACCTGATGATTTTTGTGAAAATTCACATTTGACATGTCTAAGGACTTTTTTGTTCCAGAATAAATTTTTATTATTATTTATAATTATTATGTCGGTCTTGTAGATTACTTCTATAAACTAAGGCGTTTTCCAATAAGAGGTGTTATTTTGAATAGCCCGCTAATTCGGTAGCTGTCACTTTTGAAGCTGTCACTTTTTGACATTTGACAAGTAGAAACTACGCTATTAATAAAAATGGAACGATACACGCTTCAACAACGCATTTCTTTTTTTTGAATATCAAAATAACACCTCTTATTGGAAAACCCAAGGGTTTTCCAGGGTTTTCCAATAAGGAGGTGTTATTTTGAATAGCCCGCTATTTCGGTAGCTGTCACTTTTGAAGCTGTCATTTTTTGACATTTGACAAGTAGAAACTACGCTATTAATAAAAATGGAACGATACACGCTTCAACAACGCATTTCTTTTTTTTGAATATCAAAATAACACCTCTTATTGGAAAACCCTATATAAACAGATAAAAAAAAAAACAATCACAAAGTGCATTTACATTCAATAGTTATCAGCTTAAGAAATATCTTGACGAACGAAAGCTCCGCATTTGGTATTGATGAATCTCTTCTTCGATGAATTAGAAATTACTCGTACCTTTCAGACCGCTCAATACAAGTTGTATTGGACGGTTTCAAGTCCGATGTGACATAAGAAACCGTGCTGAATTTAATGCTTCAAAAACCCAATGATGTATCTTGTCTTCAAAGCGGTACCCTCCTCCAAAGGCGTTGTCAATGAGCGGCGCTTGTATCGAGGAAACCGAACACCTTTCAGTTCTCGGTATGTGCACCACCTACCACCTTTTATTCAATGACCACATATTCGATGTCGCGAAAAACGCTGCAAGGTGTTTGGGTTTTCTAAGAAGATGCAAGAAATATTTTCCCCATTTGTTCTGGTTGTTATATATAAAGCCAACATTCGTCCAAATTCAGACGTACAATTTTGGACGTACTGTCAAGTATAGAGATTCCTTCTTTAGCCGCACCACCCGAATGTAGAAAGCTTTACCTGACACCACCATTCATTTGGATCGGTTTATCCTATTAAATCATCTCCTATTTTCCTAATGACTCGCAATGTGCTAACACATTTTAAGGGTAGGCATAACACCCTGAGTGCGCGCATTATATAAAAAAATAGTTTGGTGATTATAGCTCTTTTTTAAAATCTGTACAGCGAAAAGTGCAGAATAAATATAATCATTGAAGTTGACCATGTAGAATTCGTCCAAGTCCCAAGGCAAAACACGCCAATACATACATCATACATGAGCTTTGACTTTCTTATTCTGCCATCAGCGGAAAAATTATTTAAGATTTTTTTTTTACTTCTCCAGATCTGATTGTCTCTCTTTTCTATTGCCGTTCTACAAAAATATGCTAACCATTCTAAACTAAATCTCCAATAAAAAACATTCTTGTCGAAGGAGGCTTCTCAAGCATTGAAGACCGGATAGAGATTTTGACATCGTGACTCATTCCTAAAATCTGCGAATCATATTGTTCCCCTATTCTTGCAGATTCATCAAAAATTTTGAAACGAAAAAAGGTTCCAAAACAACCTTCCAAGTTATATAAACAACATGCAACCCATACATACATGTACATACGTACATACATATACGTACGCACATACATGTACAGTTACCCAGGCACATGTACATATGCCTCCGCATTCATACATATTTTTAATTTTTGTTTGGTGCCACCCCGACTGTTACCTATACCTCATTGCCCTAAATCTATGTAAGTCGGCCAAGACATACCATCTTCATCGACTTTAAATATTATGCTGTTCAGAGAGCCACCAGAACTGGTTCTCCTATTTCGCCCTATCCCTGACAACGTCCTACTGAACCGAAGGCGCTCTTCTCCACCTTGAGCGATGATGTCTCGACCGTACAGGAGTCGCCTATCCACAGTTTTCCGGCTGACGTGGTAGATGAGCGGAACCGCCCCTCCATCCTTTATCAGCCCTCGACTGTCTAAATAGACGAATGCCTCGGTAGGGATGTAGCCACTTAACCGCGCACTCTCAAAATATTCATTATTGTGGTAGTAAGCCCCAAAAATTAAGCTGTTGGTTGAGGACATCGCTCTTGCAGTGTGACCCTGAATCAGCTTAAACAAAAAATTATCTATTCTGTTTATGTTGGCTCCGTTGTATAGAACCTGGTTGGAATAATATCTTGTGTACTCCGACTCTGGTGTTCTGTGTAATCCAAGGCAACGTCTAAGACATTGCCTCTCAAACACCCGAATCTTTTCCATTTGAGATGGGGCAATCATCGGCCTGATAAGGGCCATGTAGCAAATCACCTTCACCCTGCTGTCAAGACGGCTGCTATAAAACAGTCGTTTTGTCAAGGCAAAGGCTCCCCTAGCCCTGGCCAAGGCAGCACCTATATGTCTGTCGAAATACAGGTACTGATTCAACCAGATGCCAAGGTACTTTACTACACTTTTACTCGCCAGTGGATGTCCATATGGCCCTACGATCACCAGCTTGCGCCAGTTCTTTCTCGTATTCCTTGAGGCGCTAGACAACGGAGTCCTAAACAAAATAGTTTCTGATTTCTGGAAGTTGATCTTCAACTTCCAGTCATCACAATATCGCTGAATCTAGTCGAAGTCACTCTGCAAGAGACTTTTGATGACCTCAACTGTATTAGCTGTTCTGTACGCAAATAGATCGTCGGCGTAAGCAATTGCCTGAGTTAGACTACCTATCGGTTGATCTGTTCAGCATTTACACCAGCGATCTGATCAGGGAGCGGTTAACCCCTGCTGAAGACCATTGTTAATATTAAAAATTGCGGTAGAAGTTACATTGCCACTCTTGACAACAAACTTTCTACCATTTAGCATGTCATAAAGCATATACAATAGAGGTTTACTTATACCTAGTCTGGTTAGCTTTAGATAGAGACCTTCTTACCATACGGTGTCGAAGGCCTTCTTCAAATCAACCAGACAGGCACCCGTACACAGCTTTTTAGTTTTGTTCCATTGGATAACAGAAACTAGTTTAGACGCGGCATGAATTGTGTCATGTCCCGCCTTAAAACCGAACTGATTATCCGGGATGATACTCGTATTTTTGTCCTCCGCCCACTTGATTAGGGCTCTATTAATAACCTTTTCAAATAATTTGCTGATACTCGGAAGAAGACTTATCGACTGGAGATTCGCCGGATTGGAGTTGTCCTTTCCCTTTTTTGGGAGTATTTAGTACGTATGTATATGCCGGTGTGTTTAAAAGGGAGAAATGGGAGGAGATTAGGGATTTAAAATTATTTTGGCACAGTTTAGGTACATTTCGATTACGGATTGCCCATAATAATCTAAATTAGTTATATGTAGTTACATGATCCTCTTCAGCTGCGATATGAGGGTGTGACCTTATGACTGAATTTAATTCGAAGTTCAAGTTACTGAGAATCTTTAATGACAAGTGACAAACTATACATAAACGCATAAGTGCACATAAATGTGCACATGATGCAATCAATTCGAAAAACAAAGCAAACAACAACAGAAAAAAAAACACCGACAAAATGTGAAACATGACAACTTCACCGATATATGTCAGATTAAACATCAAACGCAGCTGCTCGATTTTATTTTACTTAGTTATCTAATCCATCAAATTAGAGAATGATGTCAATCAACTAAAGTGTAGTCTAGTGTATGAATCGACTTTATTTTAAAAAGGATCTGACAAAATCATCACAGTTCACAGAAATTGCTAAAGATAAGATCTAGGACATCTCCTCCGGTGTGGTATATCGGGTTCATTTCTTTTTTTTTCTTTTTTTTTTTGTTGTTTGCTTTTGTTTGGTCTTAGTGAAATCCTGGTGAAACTAATTTCAGCTATCAACACACCACCTTTGCATCCGCTGCTGCTACCGGAGTGGATTTCGCAAGGATTACCTAAGTTTCTATTGTTCGAATAAACAAAACCACACAAAAGGATATATTGCTCTTCAAGTTGACAGACCACAATGAAAATTATTGTTCTCACATCATTTGACGAGCAGGTAGGTAGGATGGTACAATATCCTGCGCAGGAATTCATGCGAAAAGGTTGTTTTTTTTTGTTCAGTTGTCTGGTACATATTGATGATGGGAACCGTAAAATAGGGCAAGTAAGAATTTTATTAGAGATTTTAATCAAACTTTAGATAACGACACGAGAGTGATGATTCTAAGAAGACATGTCGGTTAGAAGACTTGATTTTTTGCAAATTTATTTCAGTCAAATATTATGATAGGAATTTGTATAGGTAGATTGTATGTATGTACAGACCTATTTACATAGTTCATCGCACATGCATAGATTGATAGGTATATTAGACCAAAAACAACAAAACAATAGCTGCGTTTTATTATCTACGAGACTGGGTCTAGGTTATTTTTTTAACACAGACTACAAAAACAACACGAGATCCAGGTTTCTATCGGGGTTTCTATCTGGGTTTGCAAATATTAGTATTAAGCTCGGCGAACAGAGGGTACATATCAGTACATAACCCAGATATGGGTTATTGGCGATAATAAAACACGGCTAATGTTATATAAAGAGCCAAGTTCTTCTATACAATACAAAAACCTCTACGTAACAAATCTTCTGTAAAAAGTATTAAGATCTAAAAGTACGCCAAGAAGTTTAATACTGACTAAATTTTGGTGGGCTTATTTGGCAAGTTTTCTTTAATTATTCTCAATTCGAAAGGTTTTAAAAAATTTCCAAGTAAACCCACCAGAATTTAGTTAGTATTAAACTTCTTGGCGTACTTTTAGATCTCAATACTTTTTACAAAGAACTTGTTACAGGGAGGTTTTTGTATATAAAAGAAATTGGCTCTTATTTAACATTTATGTTTTTGGTCTGATGTCACTCCTTTTGGAAATGGAAAATGCAATCATAGAGAACACCAAAAAAGTGGGTCCCGCAATTCCGTCTGTCTGTCTATCTGTCTGTCTGCCTAGGCGTTTTAAGTGATTGTCTAAAATAGATTTTTGAATCGTTGTTTAAGCCCCAAAAATAACGGTACTTGCCATACAAATTTTTCTACTATTCCAACGATTTTTATAAAAATTGGTGTGTGTACTAACTTCGGCCGAACAAAATTTTAAAATATTTTGCTATTAATGGTACCTGCCATACAACCATTTTATTGATATTCGACTTTTTCATAAACGGCTCTTCTTCAAATTCTAAATAATACTGCATTTCAAAATTTTCGAAAAATGTTTTTTTTTTTTGAAAATTCAATATTTTGAAAACGGGTGGGCGATTTTTTCAGAAATTTTATTTTTAAATTTATATTATTAAATATTTAAAATATCCATACCAATTTTTTTTTGAAAAAAATTAAGTATTTTTATATACATGGTCCGCCAAATCACTTTTTTTTTTGAAAATGGGCGCAAAACATCGAGTGTAGCTTCGGCTGTGTGGCACGTAGCGCCGTCCTGTTGAAACCAAATATTGCCAATATCCTCCTCTTTAACTTTTGTGAACAAAAATTCGTTCAACATGGCCCGATAACGATCGCTATTGATTGTAACTGCCACTCCTTGCTCATTTTCGAATTATGCCTCTGGACCAAAATCCGCACCAAAACAGTGACTCGTTTTGGGTGTATCGGCTTTTCAATGTATACGTGCGGGTTTTCTGTGCCCCAAATGCGATAATTTTGCTTGTTACATACCCGCCAAAATCAAAATGAGCTTCATCCGAAAAAATGATTTTTTTTGGCAAAATCGGCATCTTCCCTAAGTCGATCGCCGGCCCACTTAGCGAGCGTTGTTCAAGCGTATACACAACCATATTCGTTCAGCGGTAGGATAAAACTAATTATCTGTCAAATCAGACATGAGCTAAGTGTTACCATTCACGAAATAAGCACAGTTGAAAAAAAAACGTTTGATGGCGGACCCGTTATAAAAAATTAAGTTAAAAACGACTTTAAAAATACTTTTAGCCGTTTCCATTAAGAATCTTTGCATATAATGTGATCGAACATAGGAGCAATAAACTATTTTTATTGTTGTTAACGTAGAATACCACATCGAGCACTCTTAATCTTAGAAAAGCCATGAATTTTCAAGATGGAAGTATAATTTCAAAATGACAATAAATAGACACTTCGAATGAAAAATCTTAGATTTTCCATTTTTTTGCTTTGGATAAACTTTAAGCTCTACCGATCTAACAAATTTCATCATTCTACGACAATCAGATGTAAGATTTAACTTAGTATAAGCTATTCTCTCTACTCTAACTTATAAGTAGTATCATAGCTGATTTCGCTGGACACGTACACAAAAGGTGTTTGGCAGAGTCGACCTTCTGTCGCTGCTGCTTTTGTTAACATTTTGGTTTTCCCTTTTATTTAATTTTTTCTTTCTATCTCTTTTATCTTAGATAAAGTTTCATAATTGTAAGGTATGGTCTTGTTGAGTGGACCATATTAAAATCAAGTGAACTGTGAGTACCCAAAATAAAGACAAAATAATTAAAAAAAAAAAATGTATAGCATGGCCAATTCTAAGTCCGCAAATTCTAGTTCTTAAGTGCGCAATTTAATGTAATCAATACTATTAAGTTTTTTTTTATAATTTACATGCACTCAAGGGATTATAATGTTACCCTTTATATGATTTTTAACACAGCGCGGTCGTGAGAGAGAGAAGAGATAGAAGAATAGAAGATATTCTGAGACTACAGTTGGTTGTTGTCTCAAATGTTTCTCCAGGGATGGCGGGTGACACGCCCCTGAATGAAAAATCTGAAATTTTAAAAGTTTGCCTTTGACCGCACCTTAAGCCCTACCGCTGTACCAAATTTTATCATTCTATAACAATCAGATGTGCTCCTCATAATTAATGTCAATTCAATTCAAATGGGCGGGTGACACGCCCCCGAATGTAAAATCTCAAATATTAAAATTTTGCCTTTGTCTGCATTTTGAGCCCTAATGCTTTACCAAATTTCATCAATCAAAAGTGCTCCAAGTAATTTATATCAATTCTATGAAAATGGGTGGATACCACGCCCCTTAATGAAAAATCACAAATTTCAAAATTTTGCCTTTGACTGCACCTTAAGCCCTACCGCTGTACTAAATTTCATCAATGTAGGCCAATCAGATGGGCTGCAAATAATTTATATCAATTCTATGAAATTGGGCGGATACCACACCAACTTAATGCAAAATCACAAATTTTAAAATGTTGAATTTGCCTGCACATTGAGCTCTATCGTTACCAAATTTCATTAATCAATCAGAAGTGCTCCAAGTTATTTATAATCTATTCTATAAAAATGGGCGGTTACCACACCCCTGAATGGAAAATCTTATGTCGATTTCGTTTCAATAATTAGGATTCGCTACTAAAACCAATACTTTTTTGAAACGAACGATTACGGACCGAATCTCTTTTTGGGACTGTGTGTGTTGCTTTCCCGATTCCGACGCGGGGGAGTTCCTAAACCCACTTGCACTTTTTTAATATTTGTTTTCAAGAAGTTTTTAACAATTTTTTTTTAGTTTTTTAATAAACTAATTTACTTTTTCTGTACACTGGCACAAAATAAAAATTAATTCACAACACAACAATTGAGAAACTTCAAAACAAATATTGTAGTGTGCACAAATCCGTTTTGAATCCGTCTCCAAAAAGAGATTCAATACGGATCTGTTTTTCCAGAAAAATATTGGTTTTAATTTGAAACGAATTTGATTTTCAGAAAAAAATTGACGGCGGATCGACGACAAGTCGATGTTTTTGTTGAAACGAAATCGACATTAAATTGTGCGTAATAACGATTCGCGATGTCGGGAAGTGCTCCATAATGTTAATGATTTCTCAGTGAGTGAGTCAGTGAGTGTGTAAGTGAAGGAGTGAGTGTAAAGGAGTGAGTGAATCAGTTACGGTTTTTGCAGTCATATATCTCGGCAACCACTATTACTAAAGAATTGAATGGTGAGTTGCCTAAGCCTCTTGAGCTAAGCAAATGCTACGAGTTTCTGACTTTATTGGTACTGAATTTAGAAAGGGGTCGAAAATCGCCTGAGTCTGACCCTGTAAAAAGGGTGTAATCCCAGAACTTGACTGTGTGGTCACTACTGACCTTTTGATAACATTTTTTAACTAAGTTTATGGTTAGTTTTTTTTCTCTACCAACAATGTCTGTCACTTATTAATTTCTAGCAGCAGAAGAAAGCATTTTTTTTGTTCAAGTCTAAAAAGTTTCTATTTTTGAAAGTTGTTAGTTTCCATAATGCCAGAGATCAAAGTGTTTTGAGGCTATAGTCGCAGTCGCAAAATGCCACAGAATGCAATTTGTATCGTTTCTCACAATCACCAGGAATGGAATAGGTACCTAGTCTGTTTTAGCAGTAGCAAATCCGCGCTGCCTCCGCCACACAACTGACTTAGCGCTATGCTGACAATGTGGACTGTGATAAATGGCCAATGTCTGGTCTGGAGGCAAATTTTACGAACTCATTGCACCGAATGGAACTTATTAATTAATCTTTGGAGGACCACAAGCGCAAAGTATCAATGTTAGACACGCTTGCCATTTGCCTCCTTCTTAATTTGAAAAAGATACAGAAAAGACTACGTCGCATGTAATTGCTTGAAATAAAAGCGCGTTCCAATTAAAATGTTTTCCTTGGAGTTCTTATAAGATCTTGACAATTATTGTCCTTCAAAGTCGTTTGAGTTAGATTTATATTACAAAGAAACAACGAGACTACAACCCTCAATTATTTAAAATCAAAAATATAATAATTTTGAAGAAAAATCCATAACAAAATTTCTACTAAAGAAATATTACTCACTTTGCATTTTGTGTATATAATGTAGGCAGATATTTAATTTTAGTGTTGGTATTTGCTAAACGAGATATTCACAGTTTAACTTTTTGTAATGCGAACTGAAAAACAAAACAAAACAATTTATTTATTATTATTATTTATTTAATCCCACAAGATAAAATTTAACAGTTATTTTAATTTTCAATCTGAATTCCGAATGACTTTTAAAAATTAGACCAATGAATATTCGACTTCGAATTACCAATGCAGAAATCACTGAACGTTACCACTCATTAAGGTGTAGTTACATTAGGGTCGGTAACTCACTTATTGGAAAATATATTGGGGGCGTTCGGTGGCGCACAGCTTTGTTGTGCAATACATTCTTCGTTGTTATAATACGTATTAAATAACACACCATTAACAGATGACGACCATGACAAAAAACAAAACATATGATTTCCAAATCGAAGCCAAGCTAGCGCTAAGTTTCTGGTATACTTTGGTAACGTAGTGACTACGAAATCAGCTGTCTTTCAATTGTTGTTTGTGACTTTTAATTACGTGCCTAATACATCATCTTCTTCTTTTGAAACATTTGTGGTCTTACTTCCTGATTCATTTAAAATTTATATTTTACCCAACAAATGTATGTTTAATTCACTTTGAGCTAAGGCGTAATCGTAAGCAATTAGTTTTTTTCTCTGTTTTGACAGAAATGGTTACCTATTGGGTATTATACGTTAACAAACGCACAGAATATTTTTCAACAATGTATCAGAAAGCTGTGCGACACCGAACGACCCTATTTTCTCATATACAAAACTATCCGATTATGTGGGAATCAGAAGGGTTATGAAAGCTGTCAAAAAATCATAACAAAACTCATACCAAATCATACAGAAATTTTATACATACTCACCTAAATGTAGAAATAAGAATTGTATTAGAATAAGATAGCAAATATAACCTATAGTCTCAATAAAAATTCAATTCAATTCATACAGCAAATATGCTCTATATATATATAAAGTATATTAATGTATATTTTCTCTATGTACCAAATGAACTTTGCAGTCAGCTGTTCTATACATTTGTTCAAGATCGTTATTCCAATATTTTTGGGATAAATCAACATAACTTTCTTGAGAACCGCTGTATTTTTTCATCAAGGTGTACTTTTGCACTTGTTACAACAACAGAGACTTATTCCAGATTGCTCAGAAATTAGAATAAATGTTTGAACGCCTGCATTAACTAATGTGGTTTTCCATTGGTACAAAAAATTAATTCTTTTTTGATATAAAACTGTCAGAACATTGATTTCGATACGCAGATACGTCATTTTTCGTTGTATCTCCCATCTTTCTGCTAATAAACTATTAACCACTAGGACAATTGGAAATGATTTATAGATTCTCCCCCATGTGACGAATCACAAGTCACAAGCCCTGGTGACTATTCCTTGTGAGGATTATTGTGACTCGATAACATTTATCGAATTCTCCCCCAATTGTCACAAGAAAACTCACAACGAAACTCACCACAGCTAAAGGTGAATTGTGTAGTAGCATTATTGGAACACCTGAATATTAAAAACAAAATATAAATTGAAATTGATGCGGATTATTTATTATAGATGTAATAAATATGTATAAATTAATTTATTTTAATTTAAACAAATAAACAACAATGAAAGAGAATCCGTTTCATTAATTTTCAAACAAGAAAATGTAAGAGGATTTATATTTGATCTGGAATGGTATGACTGGTATGACTACTTAGTTTCGCGACTTTTTTCGAACATAATAAGTGCGAAAGAGAAAAAATCGAGACGGAATAAAATTGCCCTGTGAGTCGCGGGCCAAGATATCTGCGACGCACTTTTGACATTTCTCTTCACACTTATTTGTTATTGAAGCATACGCCTAATTTCATATCCTTGCGTGTGCGGATAATATCCACAGATAAGCCATACGGAGATGGAAAACTTTCATTCGATTCTGTAAATATTTTTGATAATTATAATAAATGCTAATTTCAAACAAAAAAAAAACGAAATTCGAAGTAAAAGAAAACTGTCAAATTTGATTCTTGACTCTAAAGTCATGTGTGTAATAGCGCGCGCATCAGCCTACGAAATTTCAAAGAAGAATTCGAAGAAGAGTCGCGACTCATAAGTCGTGGTGTAATACCAGTATATAGAGTGAATAGAATACCTACAGGCAATCACACTATTGTGTGATTACTGATAAAGTGTTTATTTAGGATGCTCTGACACTTTTTCCTTCTCTCTGGTAGTCGCTGCTGAAGTTATCATCCCAAATTAAAATTTCATATTTCTGTTTACTTCATGTTGGGTTATAAAATAAATTGTTTCACAAAATATTATATCGAATGTCGCATCGAAATGTCGAAACTCAAACTATTTTTGAGTTGTGACCTGCTCTGAAGTAGATCACAATTTCGATTGTTTTTATGACACTCACAAGTTGTGACTTTGGGGGAGAATTCGAAAAAGTCTCAAAATTAATTTCACCTCTGCTTGTGACTTGTGATGTATCAGTGATGCGGGGGAGAATCGGGCTGTTAGTTTAACAACTACCACCTTTATAGACTCGGATATTTGCCAACACCTTCAAACACAATAATCTATTCAAATGCGTTCCATTTGCCACGCAAAAATTCAAATTACGTATAAAATTCAAATTTTTCCAATGGAAACCCCAATATATTTACTTTGATGAAAAAGCAATTTCTAATTAGGGGTGTCTTATAAGAAATCATGAAAAAAATTAAATGAACAAACGAAATGGAGATGAACATTTCCGACAAACATTTAAAAAAAAATGCCGAAAGTGGCAAGAATGTCGTATTCTCGGAAGGTGTCAAAAGCATAGATAAATAATACTAAGTTATGGAAACTTTCGTACGTTTTACCATGCAAACCCATTTGCATTTGTTTACAGTGTTGTGTTTGTGAATTTGACTTTCAATCAATGATTAGATGTAAAATCCAACAACAATATATGGAGAAGTGAAACTACACACAGATGCCAAAATATCAGTTTCTAGCATCGTAGCTTGTAGGCAAACCAAAATAGCTGCCGAAATTTCCCATCATATGTGGTAAAAAGTAGTAGGATTGGTAATAGCGTAAAATGTCCGTGCAACATGTGGCCGTGTGACTTATCTGTCATTTATATGTCAAATGTGTGAAAATTATAAAAAGTAGAAAAAATTTGAAAAAGTGCCATAATTTTTGAAAGATCGTAATTTGCACATAAAAAGCTTCATACCTAAGTGTGGTGCATTTTAAAATCGACTCTTTCATTGCAAATAGCTCACATAGGTATGTGATATCAATGAAACTTCGCATTTCGAAAATGGTTAAGTGCGAACATTTGAACTGAAATCAACGAATTCAATTCGGTGGGAATTTAGTAAATATAATCGAAATTGTTTCTAACTACGAGTAGCTTTGATTAACCGAAGTTTGATTAAAGGAGAAAACGCCGCTTTAACTATACAATTCGTATTGCAATGTTCCAGTTCAGTGGAGTCTACTGTAATCTCCGCATCAATTCATTGTATATCCGTGTGTGTAGTGTGTCAGATTTTATATGACAACGCTCTTGATATGTCATCATATCTTTGTCATTTTCCCTGTCAGAATTTCATACGGAAACGTATCCCGTCTTGAATAATTTTCAACGCCTACAATCCACGCCCCTCGGTAATTCTGATTTACGGGTAAGAAACATTCATTCCCACCCTATTTCCTGTTTGTTTGAATAAACGGCGGGTATTTCTGGTTCTGATTATTCAAAAAAAAATGAAGAAGATTGAGTGACAGCTACACTGAAAGTTGACACGTTATTTCGTTTGTGTGTAGTCTTTTTTTATTATTATTATATATATATTCGCATGAATGTAAGGAGCTCCAAGGGGACAGAATAAGATGGATTGTCTTTTGCAGGGAGATGCTTTTTCACATCACAACAAAAAATGAGAACATGCCAAAAGAATTCCCAAAGTGAGGATATGTGTTTCAAGGAAGTTACACAAAAGCATACTAGACTCACTGATTTGGGAAGAAAAAAGGAACATAACACCAAGTGAAACCTCGATGCACGAAGGAAACTCAAATGACAGCTACCCCGCTGAAAGCTGTCAGAAAGAACAAAACGTACATTATCGCTCGACATATCATTATTATTATTATTTTTTATAGTACTTACATATCTTGATGTTTGTTCCTTCTACTGGTGGTTCCTTCTGCTATCGTGAATATAAGAAAAATACGAGTATATTAAGAACAAAATCATATAACCAGCGAAAAAATTCGATAGAGTAAAACCTAAAAAAAAAAAACAAAAAGAAGTTGAAAATGAAAATACGTAATAATAATCAGAGTAGCTGAAGACGAAGACTACGAGCTTTGACAATGACTGACAGCTAAAAGGGTAGATACATGCAAGATATGTATTGAAAGCAAGTGGAAACAGGAACTGGCACTGCCTGTCTGCAGTCAGCCAAACAGACGGTTGTTGTCATTAAATTTTTTTGACATAACTTGAATATAGTTTGTCTTTAATAAATGAGGAGAATGGTTTTTCAGGGTGTAGGTATTTGGATTTGTAAATTGACAAGGAACAGATTTAATATTTTACACAACATATTCTTTTCTCTGATTGATAATTATTAGGTGTGTTTTTTAGACTTTTTAAGTTAATGGTAGGAAAATTGGCATCACCGCTTTTTCTACCATTTGTATACCATAGGAGTTGTAAATCCGTTATTCAGTTTGGCTTAGAAGTAGATATGTTTACCACCGCGAACTAAGCGAAACTGTTGTTGTATTTTATATTGCAAAGGCACACAAAATAAGCTCAAAATTGGGTAATTAAGGATAATTTATTATGTCTCCAATTGGCTTCGTTTACTCACTTTTGAGGGCGAAAAAAGCAGCTACTTATTCAAGTCCCAATAATTGTCAACGTACAAAATTGTGATAGAAGTCAAGACTATAAATGCTCTTGAAAACTTTTATATTTCTAATGTTTTTGTAAGTTCGGTATACTGCTGGATGTACACAACAGGTAAAATAAAAGAGCATCAAAACTAATGGGTAAAATCAATTTCTATTAAACTGTCAAATAATGGAGATCTAGGGATTCTCTCTTAATTAATATCGGTTCATATTTTGGCAGCTAAGATTAAACAGAATTTGTACATTGAAATTCGTCACATACTTTAGACCATTTATACTACTAAGCTATAAATTTTTAAAACAAATTAAGGGCGGTCTTTATGACAACTTGTGGGATTGCTTAAATCGGACAGTTAACCTCCGTTGCCCTGAAGATAATTGTTAAGGCTTAATTAGTTGTTACTCATGGGAATTTCAGTAGTACCATGACTTAGACTATCTCGCTCTCACTCTACAACCAGCACTATTTATATTTTCTTATAAATTTACTCACGAAATATTTCTTGTAAATGTGTCTTCCTGTCAAAAATTGCAAATGTCACCTCCTACAGTAATACTACTCTATCCACTCTTTTTAAAATTGTTGCCAATTACTTTTTTGACAGTTGTTGCTAACAAATAACGACATAATCCTTATAATAAACTATCTGTCATGGGCAAACCATATTAAATGCTGCGTCTTGCAAAAACAAGGCCGTCGCGTCATCGTCGTCGTCTTCTTAGCCGATGCGATGGTGTGTAAGTGGTAAATGATACTGGAAGTGCTCTTGGAATTTCTCCTTTCAAAGATGAAAAGAAGGCAACCCCATGCAGAGTTCACTCTGTCGCCCATGGTGCAAGTCCAATGATGATAAAGATGAAGTCGATTCCATCGCATTGCTGTTATAGTCCCAGCACCCAAAGATGATGCCGATGTTTCGGATGCACACAAGTGCAACGTATCTGCTAATGTGAATCAGCAAAAATATTTTTGAAATATCTTGGCATTTTTGCCCATTTGGCAATAGAAGTAAAAAAGAAAAACAACCCTCGTCCTTGTCATAAAGACAATATGGACGAAACATGAGGCATATACAACAACTAACGAATAAGGAAAAAAATATCAATTGAACCCTGGGACACAGACGAGTGCACAAAGTTCAAGCTAATTCTGTTTGATTAACACGATATGACATAACTGACATGACAATTTTCGATCCCTGTCGCCCATACCCACAGCTGGAGTAATTCCCATTGACTTACATGTCGTTCTCACTAAGCGCGTATCCTCTTTGATGGTGTCAAATTGCTTTTGAGGGCTATGGCAAAGCGCAAGGAAGGAAAACGAGAAAAGTGGACTTGTCCAAGTGAATTCACTGAACAACAAAACCATTGCCGAAGGAATATTTGACCGAAATTATTTTGACGTCTCTCTCGAGAGCGATCAGATCGAGGATAGGAGGACAAGGTACAAACGCGACCGAAACGGTCGGTCATATAATTTGAGTACTTTCTCCACCTCCGGTACTAATCTTCCAGCTCGGTGGAGGGGAGTGGGTCGATGTATGTATGTTTTCTCGAACGAGCGCTTTTCTTGATGTTTTTCTCGCTTCCTTTCGGATTGGAAACGCTTCGCTGAGCTGCTGGCTGAATAGAGTTACTTCACTCTGGTTCGCTCGTTTGGTAGTTTTTTTTTTCATTCTACGGAGCATAAATTCAAAATGACTATATTTAATGTGACACTTTACAAAACACGAGTATTTTGTCTTCGAAATTGGCCTCGAATGCTCAAATACGATGTTAATGTGTTTCGACATATTTGTTAGAGTGTACCATGCGGGGCGAAACGACAAAATAAATATGAATCGTGACAGTTGTTGAAATGGAAAGCATGTTCGCCGGGCCGGGACAGAGAACGGGACTTGGTTTGGGATATGTCATATATGAAACTGTATATTATGATGTGAATTCGAAAAATATAGAAGAGTTCTGATATAAAATAATAATATGGGCATTGACATGCGAAATGAATAATGCTGTGATGTGAAGTATTAATGTGGCAATTAGCAGTGATAGCTCGTATTATTAATAGGTACGACCGTTTTTTTTTTGTTTTGTAAATATTCATGCGAGCATAAGAATGTAATCAAGGCACAAAAAAAGAAAAGTTGTTTGATTGACAGCCGCATATGGACATGTAAATTATGAGTTCGATTGTTGTGGGAGTGGGTTCTTTTGAGATATATAGGCATACCTACCTCGTTTATGTCCACATCTTAAGCTGTCTCAACACCATAGTTCACTGCTTTATTCACATGTACCCGATTGAAAATTCAATTCAGAACTCTCCAAATCCGAATGTCAATAAAAGGCACACTTTAATTTCTATTCTGAAGTTTTCATATGGATGGCAATTGAACTTGAATAATTCGTGTAGAAGTAGAACAACTCTCTTGCGGTAGATTGCTTTTTTCAGAATAAGTGTAAAATAATATTTATAGAATTCTTATATACATATGGATGAATATAAGTTTTATGTTTAACCTTTGGCAGCACTAGCTTGCTCAAAGTTGCTGAAATATGCAAATAGAGTAGTAATTAAATATTATAATAATATGTCACTGGCTGTCAGTATATCTATCTGTTTAAATAGTCCACAGCTTGCAGCAAACTAGTGACAGATAATTGCAACGTAAGTAATTGTAGTCTTCTCTCTGTTGTGCGCCATTAATGTTCTTTAATTACTGACTTTTCACATATTTCATTTCCTGAATGTATATTTTTTTAACATTAACATCAACATCAAACATGTAATCTAAGCGTACCATTAACATATCAAATTAATTAAGGTGTGCACAGTTTCTCGCTGTATCTCCATACCTTCGCCATGCTGTTCAACAAAAAAAAATTATGACATTCGATTACAGACGACATACCTATTAAAACGCAAAGCTTACCTTTTTATTTACCTGCTTGCTGGCTGCCATCCGAAATCTAATTTATGACTTAATTATCAGGCCATATATAATGCGATCAATAAACCGCTTTAAAAAGAAAACCTCATCTAAGCGGGATTCCCGGTTCTATCCCGCCGAGTTGCCGATCAATAAAATTCCATTTAATATGGCATCGATTATGTATCAACAGACCATTAATGTCATGGAGTATAGCGCTCTGGGACAGCAGCACCAGCAGAAAACGACTCCGAACCCGAAGTCACTCACTCGCATGGGAGCTGGGGAGATGATATGGAACAAAAAGGTCTCTTTACAGCAGCGTCATCTTCATTGGCACTTTCATTATAACCAAACTATTTTTTTAACTGTGTCCCTGTGTGTGGTGGAGCTATAAATATTATTGGCTTTTCGATGGCTGTATATAGAAGAGGAAGGAGGACATTATAGAACGCTCCGTGTGAGAGCACATTTTGAGAAATTCAGTGTCGTGAGTTTCCCTACTGTCCGACCAACATACACTGATGTTATAAATTTAGGTACAACAAAAAAACAACCAAAACTAAGAAATAACAATTAAACTTCTGGGTTTAGGTCATAAATTAAGTTATTATCAGCCCACAAGCAAAGAAATACAATTAATGGAGAGATACTTGTGCTGCTTGATTCATTGTGGGATACAGGATGCCATCCATTTAAGTATTCCTTTTAAGTACATTTAACAGGTGCCTGTCTACTCTTCATTTATGAAAAAAACTCGAATTCTTAAATTTAAGACTAGTTTTATTTTGTAGAAGATTTTACGAATGTAGTTTTTATACCCTTTTCATAAAGAGCATATTAAGGGAATATTAAAATCATTTCGGGAAACGTCATATCACGGTGATGATTGATGACGAAACGAATATTACAGCCAGTCAGTATTATTTTGCTTCGTATAAATGTACTTCATTTAAGCTTTCTGTCTTTTACTTTGACAGGTTCTGCTTAGAAATTACTCCAAATTCGTCACTCGTGTAAATGCAGTGAAAGCGGACCTTAACCAACTTGACACCCGAAATTAGAGACAGCTAGGACACCTTTCACACGAGGAAACTGAGTTTTTAGCAACATTTACTCGTATAGTTTGTAGTGTTAAATGACAAGAAGGGGAGTGAACAAAATCTCTCCGGTCAACGATTTGAAGAGATTTTTTTTGCATCCTTAGACGCAACGACGCAATTAAAATAAAACGTCAGAAACTATAGTTTCCCTATATGAAAATGGAATATATAGCTTTTAAGATAATTGGCTCAAGGGGCTTGTTCTTCGGAGCACTCTTTCACACTGCACTGTAGCTCCACCTTAAATAACTCCACGAACACAATGGTGTAGCTGGAGCAATAGCTGTATGAGCTGTTTAAATTAAAATATACTATAAGTGTATATAAATAAAATGTTCCTTGACAGGTAATGTTTTGGCGCGATATACAATATGTTGACGCCATTTGCGTTTCAATGACAGCTTTTGCTACAGAATTTATTTAGCTACATCAACACCTAATTGTGTTTAAGGTGTAAGTGGTTAACAGTGAATTCTCAGCAGCTAGCTTTAAGCTGCGTACATCTTGAAGTCCCGCCAGCTATAGTTGTGTACATAATATTCATCAAAACTCCTACGTACGTACGATGACTTATTGGTTTTTACAAAATGAATTGAGGTCAGGATACTCGTACAAAAAAACTCCATCCTCACTATTTTGAAAATTCATTACACAATACATAAATAAGTGTGCACTTATACATATATGTAATTGAATTGAACATTCGTTGTGTACCCTTTTTTAAAATTCTGTTTTTGACGTAAATTGAAAAGAACACAAAATCTGATGCTTTGTAGTTTAAAAAAAAAGGACATCCACATCCACTTTGATAAGGATTTTAACAAAGTGAACATTAACATAGGGATTGACAAAAAAAAGAACAAGAACAATGACGGAGGTACACATTTAGAAAGCAACAAAGCAAATCCTGAAGTTCTATGTACCTATATATCTACACAATATAAAACATGTCATTAGATAATATAGGGTGACCGTATTTAGATTTTAAATACAGAGTTTAATTTATTTTAAATTTATGTCTCCTTCACAATACGAACACAGAAATGGCTAGAGCCCTATATAAGCTCTGTATTTTTATGAGGGGATATTCGCCCTTTTTGCTGTATAAAAAATGAACAATTGTTCATTGATATCTAATTGCATAAGAGACTTTTACTCACATACGATTCGAACGAAGGATATGCGTAATTATTATTCGCAATTGGTATCGCAAAGAGAATCACAAATAAATTTATTGAAATTTGGACAAGACAACGTTTGTCGGGTCAGTTAAAAATTAAATAATGATTTATTTGTATATCTAATTTAGTTACAGATTTTTCAGTAAAAAAAACAGCTGGTCACCATATTCCTTTACCTTTATATAATATTGAGAAACCAATTCTCTGCCCACCTCTCTTTCTCCTTGCCTGTATCTCTGTCTTTATCATGTTGCCTGAATGCCTATTTTATGGCCTTTCTGTTCAAGTCTAATTGTCCTCAAGTGGTTGACAGGAAGGTGTCACATAACCATTCATTCTTCCTATTTCATTTTCATGTGAATGTCAACTGTTTAAAACAGGATGCTGACATTTTTATGTACATGTCTTGTTTTCTACCTTTTCTCTCAATTTTTTTTTTTGAAATTTATTTGTCCTTATTCTATTTTCTCGACATGGGGTTGATATAGAGTGTAAGGCACAAAAAAAAAATATAAACCCAATGAAATGGACTTTAATGTGTGGTTGGACTGGTATATTAGCTGTCATGACACATGAATGTCATTAGAAGGGTATGCAATCTGCTGACATCGTTTAAATGCCAAATGAATGGGAAGACTCTTCAAATAATGCTTATGAAATGAGTGGTAAATTTTTGACAGGATTGTCACTTTGTCCTTGGGTTAATGCAAACAAAGTAGTGGAGAATATATTTTTTTATAGAATGTGCTTTTTCTGAGTTCACATAGAAACCTGGCGCAATTGAATAATGAATTTAATGTAGCTTCCATTGATAAGTTTATTTAGGATTCAGATCTGTCAAAGCACCGATTTCCCCCTTTTTTAAGTTCCATTGGACATAATAAATTGCTTTATTTTTGAATTCAGATTTGTTTTGCTGGTAGAAACTTGTGCAGCTGTCAAAATGTTCATTTTGCTAAATAAGTGAGATGAAAAGTTTCCAAAAATAATCGGTATTGTTTGGAGTTTTTTTTTCACCGTACCAAAAATGAATCTATATTTTGAAATGACATACAAAGAACCTTTGTATTTCTAGAGATGCCCCATAAAATATAATAAAAACTCCTCACTGACTATTTAAGCAAAATATCAAATATCAAATATGAAAAATTTTCCACAACAAAACAGAAAATGATTTCTATTTATTTTTCGTGTTGCGATTACGACTAGACGAGACTGTTAAGTCAAAACTGCTTTGTTTCGGACCATCTGCTAATATCATAAATTCATTTGACATTTCCTTAATGCCATATTTTATATACCTACAAGTATGTATTTACCTTAGATTGAGTATATTTATTTAATAAAATGCTGTCGTTTCATTACATATATCACTCTTAAAATTGTGTTATACATCAGAATGTGGTATAAAATTATAAATTTTGTAATAAATTTTATGGCCCCGTAGGATTTTCAAAAGAAACAGAACTTTATCTCTTATACTGATATCATAGTTCAAATAAGAGAAACAAAATTGCAAGCAATAAAAAATAGGTTTACAAACTACCTATATGTTGAGCCGTTTTAATCCGGGGGGTACTATAGCTTCTGATAATGCAGAATGATACGATAATGTTTTGGCATTATAAATTTGGTTGTCTTTTGTGTTTAAATGAGTTTATTAATACATGATGCTTGATTTTTTATTGTTTTCTCCATAAATATATTTTTATTAATGGAAAAAGTTGAACACGATGATTCACACAAGTCACTGTTTTGTGGAAAATTTCATTGTTGGCTAAAACAACAACTATACCTCGTGCCTAAATTTCGAGCCATACATTTTTTTGACAACTGAGATGTTATCTTTTAATCTATCTATAGCGTCTTATCTCTCTATATTTCTATTCTATTAATTAAAATAAATATACACACTTGCATATGAATGCTCTTATACAAATATGTATATAAATTATAAATTTTGAAGTTCAACTGTCAGTGACAGGATTACTGTCAGTCTAACGACACCGCGACTGACAACAAGACATCACTGCTGTCAAAATGAACACCTTTATCTTATATGCAGAAGATTCAGGTTGGGCAAAAAAGAAGTGTGGTTGTTTGTTTTACTTCTTTTACATGCATGGCAAATTTACATTTACGAACATATGTACGTGATGACTTTAAATACTGAAATTGAATAGGTTGATGACTTTTGTAATGAAAGTCCTAAGCTCTCTTATACAAAATATATCATAAAGCCAACTATTTATGATTCATTTAAGCAATTTCACCAGACGTAACATTCGTGTAAGTGACGAAAAAGTCAAAATTAACTAAAATGGATAAAAAGCAATAATCTGCTATTATGAGTGAATCATATATTCACTTGTTTTCATGTGATCATGAATATAGTTCTTCTACATACAATAGTTTGAAGCTCACTAAAGCAAATGTCATAGACAAACGAAAAGTAACTTTCCAAACTGTCAAAATAAGAATTAACTAATTTAAAAAACATAGACGAATTGAAGAAGTAAGTTATAGCTACTAATAAATTAAAATTCTTCTCAGACACGTTATAATAACAAAAATTATCTAAAAAAAATAATCCACCATAAAATGTTTACGGAAATAAGGCTCAATAAATTTTTGCCAGAGTACAAAGACCAGCTCCTCTCTGCCTATAAATATGTTGTGTCTTAATAAAGATCTTTTTTTTAGGCAGACACGTTGAGACATTTAGGCAAATTTTGTATTTCTTCTCCTTTAAATAGTAACAAGCCTTTACCTCTTTTAGGCTGTTTCACTATCTAATAGAATAAATATAGAATTTTAGGTTATCTAAATATTAAAGTGGGTAAAAAAACATGTTATTTTAAATAATTTTAGCCCCACATATGTACAAATCAACTTAACCTGTCATTTCTTTTGTCACATTTAATAACGCTAATTATAACATTTAACCTGTGTAAACTAGCTTTTACACACCTTGTCATCTCGCATTTCAATTTCCTGTCACTTACGATAAGCAATTACACTTAAAACTTAAATATAACTTCTCCTGGTAGGTGGGGTTGATATAGTCAGATAGCTATAATAACAAACAAACAACATACGAGTCACGATGTTGACTTTGTTCAAACCAAACACTCATGGAAGATTTATTTTTTAATTTGCAACTTCGTGTACCTCATATATGCTGTGATAATATGGAAACCATGGGGCTGTAGTGTCATAAAGTGATATTTTTCATTGAGTATAAATGTTTAGGTTTGTACATACCTAGATATACCCACATAATATATTATTCCCTCATAAATCCATCTCGTTTTAAAGTAGAATAATAAATATAAAAACTGAAAGTCATAAATTATATCAGTAATTATTGTTGGGGGGTTATCAAAGTATAATAAATCACATTTGGACATGCTCGCATACAAAAGATACCCCACTCTCCACAGCACCACACCGATTCAACTTCGACTAGCAGCGAGAGCTCTCTTCTCTGTCCCAGTTCTATATAGACAGATATATACCTACTTGAACAAAAGTCAAAGCAACTACCAGTAAACAGCACTTCTCTCCACTCTCCACATTCGATGACAGGCAAAATTTTTCTTTGAAAATGAGAATACAAAAAAAAATAAATTATATAAATGTTTAAATCATAAATAACACAACACACCACACAATGCATCAGTATCATCTGCAGTAAGTGGAGGAAGCAGGAGTTTTATATAGTATATAGCCATAGCACAGACTCAAACCCAAATCCAGCAACAAAAGACAGGATAAGTGAATAATATATGATCGAAAAAAAGGAACCTGAAACGATAAACCCACCAGAGAAGCCCGGTGGCTTGACTTTACATCGACAACGATGGCGATGTGCTGATGATTTATTATTCCTATCAGTTGCAAGCAAAATAAACTAATTGCCTTACGGTGTCCGGTATAATCGTATATACAACATATACGGAAATCAAAAAAAAAAAACTTAAAAAAAATAAATCTTGACAGCCAAAGGCCGGAAGGGGTCCAGCCAATCATCATTATTGACGAAAAGCGAAGTTTGTTTTGATAAAAAATCAACATAATTGCTTTCATTTATTTTTTAAGACTTAAGCAGAAAAATTTACGTTCCTACTTTCTTAAAAAATCGATTTACAGTTTAGTTCGTTTACAAAATACAACATAAAGTCAATTCTGGGATTTGAAAAAAAATTACAGGTCTTTATGTATATATATTCAACAATGGGCGTGAAGAGTGATTTACTCACTTCCTGTAAGGCCGCATTTACACCACAGCAATATTTTCAATATTTCTACCGTTTTATACCAATATGGTTTGTCGTAAATTGCTATAACCCTATTTTATGACAAACAATTGGTATAAAATGTCAGAAATATTGGCATTTTTTTAGTAGGGTTTAAGCATGGCATAAACTATAAAAGTTTATAAAAATATCTACAAAGAAATACACAATTTACATGCCCAAAGTAAACTTCCATTTAGTTGAAATGACCTTCCACCAACTCGATTCCACTTCAGGATAGGAGTCGAGTCGAAATTTGTGTTGAAAACCTGAGTCTGATAACTAGACAGGTGCCAGTTCTCATCTCAATATTTTTTCAACTCAGCTTAAACTGGAGTGTTCAACTCAAGAGATTAAAAATATAGGCCCAATTGTAGTATGTAATAATTGGCGAGAAATAGAAAACGGGACCATTTTTCAAAAAATACAATAGATTTTGTTGTTGGATTTGAAAAAAAAAATATTAATTGAAAATAACGGGTGATTTTTTTGCTACTTGGTTTTTGACGTTTATATTTTTGACAGATCACACATGACAAATTCCACGAACATTTGACATTTCGATTCAATATTGTTTGCCATTTCATCATGAATAGACTTACGCCTGAACAACGTTTGCAAATTATTGAAATTTATTATCAAAATTCGTGCTCTGTGAAAAATGTGTTTCGCAAGCTACGTCCGTTTTATGGTCGTCATAATCGACCCACCGAGCAGGCTATTCAGCTCATTGTGACCAAATTTCGCACCAGTTTCACTTTATTGGACATTAATCCACCAAATCGTATCCGTAGAGTGCGTACCGAAGAGAATATTGCTGCTGCATCCGCCAGTGTTGCTGAAGATCGCGATATGTCCATTCGGCGCCGATCGCAGCAATTGGGTTTGTGTTATTCGACCACCTGGAAGATTTTACGCAAAGATTTTGGTTTAAAGCCATACAAAATACAGCTGGTGCAAGAATTGAAGCCAGGCGACCTACCACAACGTAGAATTTTCGGTGAATGGGCCTTAGAAAAGTTGGATGAGGATCCGTTTTTTTATCGCAAAATTGTCTTCAGCGACGAGGCACATTTTTGGCTAAATGGATACGTGAATAAGCAGAATTTCCGTATTTGGAGTGAAGAGCAGCCAGAGGCAATTCAGTAGCTACCAATGCATCCCGAAAAATGCACTGTTTGGTGCGGTTTATGGGCAGGCGGCATCATTGGGCCGTACTTCTTCAAGGACGATGAAGGCCGCAGGGTTACGGTCAATGGAGAAAGGTACCGTTCGATGATAACAGATTTTTTTTTGCCGAAAATGCAAGAATTGAACTGGGTCGACATGTGGTTCCAACATGCCACACTGCACGCGAAACCATGCATCAATTGAGAGGCGAATTTGGTGAGCAGTTGATCTCACGTTTTGGCGCAGTCAATTGGCCACCAAGATCATGTGATTTGACCCCGTTAGACTATTTTTTGTGGGGCAATGTTAAGTCTATTGTCTATGGGGACAAGCCAAACACGATTGCTGCCTTGGAAGCCAACATTGAACGCGTCATTGGTGAGATTCCGGCCGAAATGTGTGAAAAAGTTTGCCAAAATTGGACCTTCAGAATGGACCACCTGAAGCTTAGCCGCGGGCAACATTTAAGTGAAATTATTTTTAAAAAGTAAATGGCAGAAATTGATTTATCGATCCAAATAAATATTTCATTCACTTTTTACAAGTTTCTGTGTTTTTTTGAATTTTCAAAAACCAAGCTCTTAAAAAATCACCGTTTATATTATTCATCGTGCAATATTTTCCTGTTTCCGTCTTCACAAAAGCTCATAAGTATGTAGGTATATTAGACGAGCAAGAACAAGCGACTTAGTTGGTTAAGCACATTTCTATAATAATTGTACTTATTATATACAAAGTACCTATATGCATATACATATACTTACCCAATGGTTCTGGTTCTACATACTTCGAATTCGATTTAAAAATATTTACAAAAATAATTTTTTTTTCAGAACTCACATCAGATTTATTATAAATGACATGCAGACACTGTCTTGACATATTGATGTGTGTCAAACGCTATTAATTAGCGGACGTAGATTGCCAACGGCAGCGGAGCAACGTTTCATCAGATTGGGTGAATATTTTTCTTATTTTTTTTTTATTTGGCTTTCGTTTTGTATTTTTTAAATCATTTTTAAATTTCTGGCCTTGAAGCTACTCATCAATTTAAGGAAAGTGGATTGTATAGATGGGAAATCTACTTTTTGCGAATATTATTTAAAATACATATATCAAATTTGAAGTGGCTAAAGATGATTGATTAGTTGTCAAAAGAAATAAGAAGAATTACATATAATAGGAATATTGCGAAAAGACGATTTTTGCGTCGTAATTTTCAGTTGATATTTTTTTATTGTTGAATTTTGTTTCGAAGATTGAAGAGTAATCACCCATGTTGAAATTCCATTTTTAAACATTCACGATCTTAAGAAAGTTGACACATGTCAAAATAATAATCATCAATAATATTTCAACGGTAGTAGGTAAATGTCCCTTTTAAAGCTCAAACAAATATTCGCACATTATTATTATTAAGTGTCAAAAGAAAAGGAATTCACTGAAAACTGGAACTTGACAAATTGCGCATATGTATAGTAGTATAGGTATACAAACCTATATACTGATATTTATATTTTTCCTTGCAGAAAAAATGAGCACAAACGCCATTTTAAAAAAGGTGAGATGAATGTGAAAGTATACACAGATTTCCCTCTCTCGTCACTTTACTTTACTACTTTATAAGGGGTATTCACGATCCGATGCAACGAAAAGGTGTAAAATTGCGAGATTTTATTTTTTTCTGTAAATCGTGAACGCACCTTTCAGTTTGAACACAAACATTTCTGACAGAAAATAACAGCTGGTAAACTGTCAACGACACCAGACAAATTTTGCAATGGGGTTAGGGTATAGCAAAAGTGTTGCAAAATCTTAGTCAGTGTAAGTTGTTGTGGTGCAAAAAAAGGTTGCACTTTTGCATTTTTACAATGATACTAGACCAGTTGCACCGGATCGTGAATACCGCTATAGTTTAAAACTTTACTAAGGATTTTGCTTGTCTTCACTTAATCGTGCCATATTCAGTATCTGGGTTGTATAAAAAATCTGTGGTTTAATTATCATAAAACATTTTAATGGGGGCGTTCACTCACTTATTAGATATGTTATCATGGATACGAAACTATCCAAATATATTTGTGAACGAATCAGATTGGTTAGCTGAAAGCTGTCAAAACACATATATTGATGTTATTTATTTGTTCTTGGAAAGCTAGTTATTCTAAAATTTTTGGAATAACTAAAGATAGCTTTCATAAGAATAGGTGCTTTTTCATCAGATGTACTTTTGTATGCGTTACAACAACAGAAAGTGTTATTCCAGATTACTCAGAATAAATGAGTACGCCGCGATAACTTAGGGCGACACTTAAGTTCTATGTTGGCAAGAAGACAAATTTTGCAATTAAAAGTGCAATTGAATTCACCTAATTTACGTTGCAATAACATTACTCATCACGGTAACCAACTCGATGGTAGCAGTAGTGTGTGCTTGCCTTAAAAAAAAAACCACAACATGCATGCAAACACATTAATTTCAAAAGGCCAATGCGCACAATTGTGTGTCAAAACATGGTTCACAGAAAAAGACATTAAACAACTGTCAAGTCATAAATTAAGTTAGCCGCAAGTTAGTTAGCTATAAACTTACTATATGAATAAGGGGGTTCAATATATATAGCTATCCAGTTAGGTGGGTTGGTAGATATATACTAAGTATAACCGTTGCAGACACATGGTATTTTTAAATAAATACATTTTTCATTCGCCGCCGCGTTAAAAGTCGACTTGGGAATTTTTCATGCAGCAATATATACATATCCATATCCACCCCACGATACGAAGCATGCAACAAAATATAGGTATGACAACCCCACATGAGTATCGGGCTTGAGCCAAACGGTAGCTGGCAAAAAAAAAAAACACTTTGTTGTATTCCTACACAAATATGGTCAAAATTTAGTTTTTGGGCAAAAGCGAGTAGGTACACGAACAACAGTAGTCAGAGAGCTCAACGACGAATTTATAACTCAAAAGTCAAGACCGATAGACCGATACCACGCGCGAAAATATTGCTCTGTACCTTGCTTTGCTTACGACCAAAAAAAAAAAACAGAAAG
Source organism: Philhelius pedissequus (assembly GCA_910595825.1). Lineage (NCBI taxonomy): Eukaryota > Metazoa > Arthropoda > Insecta > Diptera > Syrphidae > Philhelius > Philhelius pedissequus. Next base: position 240,288,265 of record OU343161.1, on the reverse strand, counting down.
CACCTACCTAATAGGTATATGCCATAAATCGTCTCAAAATAACAAACTTATCACACAGCTCCGGAATTGATTTGTAGCTGTGGTAGACCACCACCATGGACCAGAAGGCCCCCGTTCACCCTTTTTATAGACATCACAGACCCAGAGCTATATAGCAATAGTCAAGCCAGACCAGTCCACACAGCCAGACAACCATTCTACTATATACATGCTATTGCTGCTAGCTGCTACTGCTACCATTCTGCGCGAATGGCCAATTGTGGAAAATAATAAATTTTATTAAGTACCCAATTATTATCGCGGACATTTTGGAAATTTATGATTTCCTCGCAGAAACAATTTTTTAACGACCTCTCTGTCTTTCCATATTTAGCTTGTTTTTTCGTTTTCTTTTTATTTATACACATATTTTTTTATTTCGACTAAATTGAGCTTAATATACATTTTACTATTATTTTTTTTTATATATAAAAGTTCTGTCATTTTTGGTAAACTCTATGAAGCTTAGAAATGAAAATCTTAAATAAGAGGTCATAAAATGTATTTAATGTTCATGTGGATGTTTATTTATTTATTTTTAAAGTGGGCCATCTGTCCTATTAATTATTACAAGATGTAAATGGCCCTTTATGAAACTGATATCATGCTAACCGATATCATTATAAAAGACTGGAAACGATCGGGAGAAACGAGAAGTTCTCAAGGCATGGGGGTCGTCGTTGCGTTGTCGACTTGTCGTTGGCGCCACCACAATTTCATATTTATGACATTTAATGTGATAGGTTGGCGATAGAGTATTAGAATTTATTGAAAAAGGGTTTTGTGTTTATGGTTACCACTTTTAGAGATTTCTTAAAAGATTTGTAATTTTTGTTTAAGTTTTAAGAATATTGTGTGTGAATATTGATGGTAGGTATGCTGTATTGAAAAATATTCTTTGGAAAAATATATAAGTTTGAAAGGTTTCAAAATGGTGGAATAGTAGGTAGATTACTAAATATATCTAAAATTGATAAAGCATTCAGTGAAAGCCTAGTTTTTGTTCATATTTACTACTCTTTTTTTCAAAAGTACCTATAATGTACCTACATACATTATACAAACTAGAAATTTTTTCAAATCAATTTTTTTTCTTGAGTGGCAATCATGTTTGTCATGTGTCACATCAAAAATTAAAATACATAATATTTTGTTTGTTTTGAATGGCATACATTGATTAAGTAGAAATCTATATCTTTACCAGTTTAGAAAGTGATTTTTTTAAGTTTGATTTGGCTCACTAATAAAATACTTTATTTAAACTATTTACATAAAACAAATTAAAATTTAGACATTTGACTATTAGTTCTGTTGCACGTAGGATTGTGATTGCCGTTAAAATTTTAGAAATCATAATCGAAAATCTTTCAGGTGAATTACAAAATAAAATACTTGTCAGAATTTTTGTCACAAAACCGTCAAAATATTTGCCTAATTCAATTTTTAATAAATAAACCCATATATCTACCTATATGTATGTGTGCATTTGGACAAGGCTATAGAAATGCTAATTTATAAAAGTTATAACAGTTTTATTAATTTTCTCGCCATTAATAGTGTACAATATTCACCACCACAGAAATGTTATACGAAAGAACGAAAACTGACATTTGACAATAAATCATTTTTAAATCGTTGACCAGGGAGATTTTGTTCACTTCCCTTATTCATTGCCTTTCGTTACGACAATTTAAAAGTTGTTGGCAGCTTAGTTTTTTCATGTGAAAGCAATCAGTTAAATTGTCTACATCCCAGCTTATACTAGAAAAACAATTGATAGGGTGGTATACTTTTTCGGAATTATTTTCGAATTCGAATATTAATGACATATAGATAAAAAGGCACCATTTCATAAAAAAATAATTAAATGTTGGCCTACTCTGTAACACAATATCTGCCTTCTGCGAATAGATATAAGATACAAAATCTAAATGTAATTTTATACTTCCCATTTCAAATTTCAATCAAATTCACTGTTGTTGTCAATGAACATATTTATTATTCAACACTCCACCACCACCACAAGACATCACAAATGTGGTGACTGAGCTGGGTGTAGTAATCATTTGTTTGTATTTTTATTTTGAGAACGCGCCTCACTTCAAAATCGATGACATACGAATTAACAAAAGACATGACATTGATTCGTTTATCCAATAAATATCTCGTTTAATTGTTATTGCTCACTAATGCTAATACAGTGTTCAACAATTTTTTTTTTTTCTTAAATTTTAATTCCTGGCTCTAATCCACTTATCTTTTCGACAGATCTCTTAACAAAATCTTGACAGTTGGTGTTAATGTTTATAGGTAGGTACTTTGTATACAGATCTAAATTATGTACACAATTGTTGTAGGTACGAGTACATACTTGAAAACGAAGACGCTTTTAAATCGCAAAATTCTGGCTGTCAAAAAATAATTAAATTGATTTCGATTATCGCCACTGAAGTACTACAATATATTAACAATTTTATTTGGCCTCTCATCCTTAACTTTGGAAAAAAAATATATAAAATAATAAAAAATTAAATAAGACAGGATTGTCCAATAAATTTGCGATTTTGTGTATTTATAATTTCTGATGATTACCAAGGTTGGATTAGCTCAAATGAGGGCCTTATACTTGAAACAAAATGCGTTTTTCTGATGATCCGAAGAGAAAACGTCATTCCTGACATAAAGTTGGCATTTCCATACAAACTATCGATAACATAGAGATAATTAACGAATGTATAATATTTTTCTTGTTATTTCGGCGATAATTTGAATTTGATACATCATTCACTGTCTAAACTTTAAATTTTGCTGATGGGGCTCAATGTTCACAAGCAATCCGTCACCGATGACCAGGCCAAATACTGATATCTTGTCTTAATGAAAGTGGGTTTGAATGCGGACATGGATCAGAACGCGCGGTAGCAGTTTCTCTAGTCCGAGTTTTTTTTCGTAAAACCAAACATGAAACAAATTAATATGATAATACAAAATACATTGTATAAATAAAATTTAATGAAGAAATAAACGAATATAAATTACGATTAAAATTTTTTTTTAAAAAAGTTGTGTCATTTATGTCATTAAGACGAAGACGAAGAGTGTTTTAATTCCAACGTACAGCCGCATATTATCACACCACCAGAGGCCAAATGGTAGCGCTCATTATAAACGACAAAAATTATTATTCGTCGGGAAACAAAACGACATCGAATAAAAAAACAAAAAAAAAATATATTTTTGTGATCTTAGAGCAACACAATGAAATTTATTAGAGTCATTGTCGATGGACATCGCCAACCATAAATTATCATTTAAACAAAAGAAAAAAAAAGATTTCTTTTTCGGTTTTATATTGAATAAGGGGTTTGGGTAAGGGGTTCTTATTTCACACACACTAGACGGAAATGACAGACGCCCTATATTGAAATAAGTGTTAGTGTCAGCAGTTTGCCATCAGTTTGTCATTAGTCATTTGTCCGAATGGTGTTTTAATTGGACAAGACAAACAGAAATTATTTTTAAATTTATTTTGTGTGTTCATTCTTAGGGATATTTATGTTTTTGGTAGGGAAGAATATGATAAGGCAACGATATTCGTACAGCAAGTGAAGGTTATGAAGCAATATATGTATGTAGGTTAGGTAACCATGCGAGAACTCCCTCGTTTAATGTCAAACTATAGAGATTACCTACATGCCCAGCTGTTGTTTCATATGGTTCTATACATACAAATCAAAGTAACTGCGAGTCCGAAGAGAATTGGACTTAGATTATTTAAACCAACAAAAGTCTGCTATTGGGCTGAGTGAGCTACTTCACTTGTTAGTTTCCGGCCAATTTAGACAAGACGGCAATGTCAAATTTATATACATAATAGGTATGCTATCGATAATTTATATAGAAACGTCAAGAGTCATACAGTCATAGGTATACATACCCCTTTGACAACAGGTTCGATAGATCGAATTGGACTATAGGTTCAGATTTTCGACCAAGGGTTTTCCAACTCTTGAATTAAGTACTCCATTTGGCAGTGAGTTGAAAGGATTTTGAGATGACAGCTGTTGTCTTCACGCTCAAGCCCATTTAAACGGGGTAAAAGCTGTTTAAGAAACGCCTGCGTTCAAGTATTTCTAGTATAAGTATTCTATGGTATTCAGAATTATGTTTGTGAATGATACGAATAGCTTACATGAAAGCTGTGAAAAAGTAAATCTTTTAATCAAATTTCCAGTCAGCTGTCTTAAGTCGTTGGAAATTTTGGAGTAACTAAAGATAACATCATGATATTTCATCAGCTTACGATAACTACCTGTTATCCAAGATTGCTGAAAATTGCTATGTGAACGTCGCCAATGTCATTGAATGCACAGTGTTCCCAATATTTTCGGGTGAAATTCCTAATATCGGTTTTTGCACAATTCTATGTCTTTCGTCTCCTTACAGGCGGTCTTCATAGGTCATAAACGTTCTGATAACTATGAACATGCCATGTAAAATCCAAAGGAGTCCAAGAATCCATGTATTTGCAGCGAAAAAAAATACTTTTTGAAAAAGACAAGAGCGCTGTTGATAGCTTGGTCATATCTGACATCTGTAAGACCAGTGAATTCAGCCTGTTACCTAATGTACTAACTGTTATTAATCTCTAGCCTCGTCCTAAAGAAAAACTACCTTTCTATTTCAACAAAATGTTGTTTGGTTTTTATGCAATCACATGTTGAAAATTGTGCGTCTACACAAAGGGATTCTTATGTCATTCTTATAATGTATTGTTATAAATTTAGATTTTTTAAAAATTGTATTTAACAGAAAATATGTAAGTAAGATATAAAAATAGGCCGGATCGTGACAAATCTGGCAATTTGGAAAAAACATTTCAATTTTTTAATCCCATCACTTTAATTTGAAATTCTATTTTTTACTCCCCTTTTTAAATAACATAAAAAAGTCTGACATTATAATATATAGTATCTCACTATCTATAAGTAGAACTATTGCATTCAACTCAACTGACGCTAATTTTTCATTCTGTCTAAATTTAAAGTACAAGTAACGAGTTAACACCCTGTCATTTTCTGTATTTCGAATCACTAATTGCATGTTCTAGACACGGTATCTATTAAACAAAAAATACAAACTCCATGACATTATGACATACAAACTTAGACATGATGTTACTTTTCGAACGTCAAATTCACAAGCATCCAGTATAAAGTAGCAACATATTCTGCAACAGCGCAGCGAGTTCCCTAAGGTCGCCATCATCGTCATCGTCTCAGAAAGGAAGACATAAATTGTATCGTGTATTCTTGTGCATGCACAATGCACATACTCATTGTGTCAGAGTCAGTTCAGTGTTGATGAGTGATCCCGTATTGTCAAAAATACCCGCAGTAAGTGCCACATATTTTTATGTTGCACACTGCTGTTGTGTCAGTTTTTTTTAATTTTTTTCATTTCAACCGTACCTAACTTGGGTACAAATTGAGTTAATTCATTGAATATATGTAAACGGAAAGCAAGGTTGCCACTTTGACTATACAATACTGTGTTGCAGTATGTACTTAAAATAATTTATTATTTTATTTCTGAGTCACATATGTGCATTCACTGGTGAGTCATTAAGAATTATGATGTGGGAATTTTTAGTGCGGCTAATTGAATTGATAATTTGGAACTGGAAGAAGTTTATAGTTCAAATAGAACGGTGTAATCGCACACACGTTTACGTGATTATGTTATTTTTGAGAATGCGTTTACACATAACATTTAAGATCATTTTGTCGGAGTGCGCCCTTTAGTAAAAAGTAGTAATCAGAAATAGTTAACACGTTGGTATATGTCAAATATCAGCTGTCAAGTAAATTGATGATTGAGTATAAAATTCAATAGTTGAAAGATTTTTGCTTCAACTGTCAAACATATTATTACATATAATTTTTTTTGTCAGAAGTTACACGGCTCGGGTTTGTTAATCTTTTTTATGTTTAATATTTAATAAATCTTAATTTGCTTAAGCTACAAGAATTATTCAGCAGTTAAAATAACCTCCGCAGTTTGAATCAGGTTTGTAGTGATTAATATATCATGTGATATATTCTATCAAATTAAATTATATCAAGATTTCTTTTTAATATAAAGTGGGAACTCTTAAGGAAACTATAATGTGATTCTTCACGCACTGAATTAACATGATGTTGTTCCTCTCCTTAGATACGCATGACTTGTCATCGTCAAGTCCTATAATTTACGACAAAACCGTTAATTACCTATGACATCAGCTGTTTTGTGAAAGAATTTATCGCTCAAAATCATTGATACGAATAAGGGATGCATCTTTCATTTTTCAGAGTTACGGTTCGTAGAAAGCGATTTTCTGATAATTTTTCATTCTTTATTCTTGTTGTTGTTGTGCAGGCAGGAATTCTATGAGCTGTTGCACTTAACGCATATCACTGTGTGTAATGATATATCAACAACTGCGATGACAACATGAGGCTTCGTGGTGCATTGTGAATGGTGTCTACAAAACAAGAACATACATAGGAAATTTTGAGGAATATAACTTTGCATCACCATCCCGGCATCACAAGAGATGTAGAGAAGGCAGAATAATTTCATTATTTTTTTTTTGTCTTCACTCTCTGTGACTGCGGGTGGTATTTTTTAATGGTAATGAGTGTGTTGAGTGTTGCATACAGGGTTTGCCTCCTGGATGGATTTATAGAGAGATGGTTGTGGCAGTTTGAAGTGCATAGAGGCAAAGAAATCGATTTATCTTTTCAGTATGTTGTCAGATCAGATTCTTGACACCTTAAAAATGGATATGTCAATTTTTTTTCCTTTTTTCGTTTGGCGCATAATAGATTGAGTTGTTGATTTGTTTATTAATGGTGTGGCAAAGCGATAAGATATTCAGCGAGTGGGTTTTTTCTGTATGCTGATTTTAATATGGCGGAAGTCTTTGTTTTTTATTCGAGTTGATTTTTTTTTGTGAAACTAGGTACTATCTATTGATTAATTTGTGATATTATGATTCTGCTGCATTAAAATAATAACGACATCTTCTCTTAAAAATTAAAATAACAAAGAATTAGAAAAAAGGTAACGTCACCTCAAAAGTGAAATCTGTTTTCAAACAGATACAATTCTTCTATTCACATAAGGACATTTTCGAATGGTCTGTCATTGTGAAATGTGACATTCATCATTTTGGAGAAATTCACTTTTATCCTTTTTTTGAGTTTAGGTAGATCTTTTCTTTTATTCACACACACTTATTAAAATCTCAATTGTATATAAAAGAAAAAAATATGAATCCATGTCGTTAAATATTTTGGAACACCCTGTTCTCATTAAAATTCTATACAACATCTTTACTGATTCTAGCACATGACTAAATCGATAAAAGTATCACTCATACTATTTTATGTCACCAAACTTGTGCATTGAATTGATATTGATTATTATTATATCGATCGTTGGACAAAAAAACAACACAATAAAAATATCTTGACATAATTATATTAGCAATTTCATTGGAATAATAAACTTCAAGCTATATTATTATGACGCAAATTCGAATTTTGTTTATAACACTGTGATAAAAATATGTAAATTTTTAATAGCTCCACTAAATCTGATAACTAATTGATTTATTATTTGGTTTTATAGGGACGTGGTTGTATTGGGTCGTGAAGTCACGTTGCGTCTGTCATTTCCAAATGGTTTTAATTTTTTGTTAGAAATGAAATGCCTAACATAAAATAAAAACGATCAATCAAATATACATAAAAATCTATTTGCTCGTTGTCTCTTTCAATAAATAGATTTGACTTGACACAAAAATAATAATTTGCCGTGGCAATTTGAATACATGACATGCATTTTCGAATATTATTAGTTATATAGGGTAAAGTGGAATTGTTGGCATCCGCCAATAAGTAAACTTATTAGGTAAAATGAATACCCTACATGATAAATATGTTGCAAGGGCATCTTATTTTTTTCTAGAATGACGTCCCTAAATCATAGTAGGTAATTCTTCTAAAAAATACTTGTATTTCTTATGGGAGTGCTTTCCCGAAAAAAGAATGTTTGACCTTCAATTTTGTATCCAAGTGTCAACAACCCCGAAGTAAAAAATTATACTCACCACGAATATTTTTCAGTTTGTAGGAAAAATGAAGAAATACACGTATTTAGGCTTAAATCGTTATTTTTTTAACAATTTAGGCGCCAGATATACTTAGCTTTCATTGAAAACTTAGTCTATCAATTCTTAGGCACTTAAACAAATAAAACTGATATCGTTTAGGACTGATCAACACAAATTGGCACCGATTTCTGCAAATTTATGTTCCAGACTTACAAATTTGGTAGATCTTGGCACAAATAAGCCATAATAAGATTGGAAACCTTTGTACGTTTCACCCACCAAAACCCATTTGATTAGATTGTTGTATTTGTAGCTTTGAAACTCTATCCGTGATTAGATGAGAAATCGAAAAACAAAACAAAAACAAATTACAAAGGCTGTGTGTTCTCTATGTGTCTATAGGAAGATGAACAGAAAAGATTCCTGTGTGCGTTTTTCAGCTTGTAGGCAAATGTCAAATGAAAGCAGAGGTTTCGGGTATTTATGTTATTCGTTAATGGTTTTGGGCAGAAGCGAGCGCTCTTGAGACAGTAAAATATTTCACTTCCCGACAATTTCTTGCCAATTTCCAATACATTTTTCGAAGCAGCAATTTTTGGGCAGAAAATTTACAATTGTCAGATTGACGTTTAACATAAATGAAAAAAAAAAAACTTCTCATGGTTGTTGTGTGAAAAGATTTGTTGAACAAATGAATTAATTTAAAAGCACTACAATACAAAATTATTAGTTAGAAGAGAAAAAAATTTGAATTTTAAACAAACAAAAATATAAACTTTAAAAAATTATGCTCAAGCTGTTACAGACTTTTTCGGATTTTATTTCTTGGGGAGAGGAGATGAAGCCCAATCTTAAAAAATTATAAGCTGCCAATCTCTGCCCAAAAAAGACATAATGGTAGATACAACCGACTTGCCAACAAAAATTCAACCGTTTCACTGATTTGTGCTTCAGTGATGAATTTCAATGGAAGCTATAATATGGGGTTACACAAAACACGTCTTAATGTACATATTTTGGTCTAACTAGACTTGGAAGTTCGACTAATGTCTGTCAGTTTTATTGGTTGTTTCCTTTTTATTTTATTTCAAAAAATCTTCAATAACTTTTTGGCACTTATCGCCTCTAAAAAATGGGTTTCTGTAAGTTGGGGCGATACTTTAATGTTTTAATTTGTTTGACTGGGATTTTCCAATGGAAAGCGATAAATAGAAAGTCATTTTGGAATCTTATCAACAAAACAGACATTTTTTTTTACCATATATCTCGATTATTTTTACCGATTCCGGCAAAATAAAAATCTGTCAAAAGGAAAACGTCTTAGAATGAAATATGATTCTTTAACGCAATACATATATCTGAAAATGATAAAATTTGGCCTTTTTCTCATCCCTTTCTTTCATTCAAAAATCATCCACTCTCTTTCTAAAATTGATTACTTTTTACGCTCGTGCAACCAGGCACTATGTGGGTGAACGCCCCAAATGGTTGCGCTCCAAGTCTCAGTGCAATCTTAAAATTCGAATTCGAATTTACCATCCGCGCCATTTTTTAGACCATTTATCTTTCCTATTGGCATTTGCTAATAAAGTTGGCGTCGTGTAGGTCAAGTCCGTCTGAATAAAAATAATTAGGTAATTTATTGTGTAGTGAATAATTTATTATTTAATTAGAAAAGTGATTGTTTTTATTTAATTATTAAAAATATGATGTGCAAAGTATATAATTTATTGCTTTTTCGGATTCAGTTCGAAAAAAAAGTCCAAATTAGTTGGGCTTTTCCAAATGCAAAATCTAAACCGATCGTAAGTACCTATTCCATTCAATTCCTTCCCGTAACATGCAAAATTAATAAATTCCGCACTTTTTGCACTTAAATAATAAGCACAACATAGTTTATTTATAGTTTTTTTATATTGTGTTTCCATGAATCAAAGAAAACAAGATTACACGACACTTCTTTGGTTTTCTTATTTTATTGACGTCATATGTGAAAGAAAATCTGCAAATTGTTTGTGGATTAATGGATTTTGTTTCACATATGACGTCAATAAAATAAGAATAAAACAAAGAAGTGTCGTGTAATCTTGTTTTCTTAGATTCATGCTGTGCTTCCAAAACGGTGATTTTTTAAGAGCTTGGTTTTTGAAAATTCAAAAAACACAGAAACTTGTAAAAAGTGAATGAAATTTTTATTTGGATCGATAAATCAATTTCTGCCATTTACTTTTTAAAAATAATTTCACTTAAATGTTGCCCGCGGCTACGCTTCAGGTGGTCCATTCTGAAGGTCCAATTTTAGCAAACTTTTTCACACATTTCGGCCGGAATCTCACCAATGACGCGTTCAATGTTGGCTTTCAAGGCAGCAATCGTGTTTGGCTTGTCCCCATAGACAATAGACTTAACATAGCCCCACAAAAAATAGTCTAACGGGGTCAAATCACATGATCTTGGTGGCCAATTGACTGCGCCAAAACGTGAAATCAACTGCTCACCAAATTCGCCTCTCAATTGATGCATGGTTTCGCGTGCAGTGTGGCATGTGGCACCGTCCTGTTGGAACCACATGTCGACCGAGTTCAATTATTGCATTTTTGCAAATCTGTTATCATCGAACGGTACCTTTCTCCATTGACCGTAACCCTGCGGCCTTCATCGTCCTTGAAGAAGTACGGCCCAATGATGCCGCCTGCCCATAAACCGCACCAAACAGTGCATTTTTCGGGATGCATTGGTAGCTGCTGAATTGCCTCTGGCTGCTCTTCACTCCAAATACGGCAATTCTGCTTATTCACGTATCCATTTAGCCAAAAATGAGCCTCGTCGCTGAAACGGACGTAGCTTGCGAAACACATTTTTCACAGAGCACGAATTTTGATAATAAATTTCAATAAGTTGCAAACGTTGTTCAGGCGTAAGTCTATTCATGATGAAATGGCAAACAATACTGAATCGAAATGTCAAATGTTCGTGGAATTTGTCATGTGTGATCTGTCAAAAATATAAACGTCAAAAACCAAGTAGCAAAAAAATCACCCGTTAGTACCTATAATCGCAAGTAAAAATTAAATTTCCAATAAGTAGGCATCTAATTTATCATAGATATTTCATTACTACATTCCATTTATCAAACATATTATACAAACAAACATACAATGGTATGTACATAACGTAGATATGTTAATTAGCTTGTAGGGTCATTTTCAAAATGGAAATATTTTATATGAGCTTCCACATTTCAAATTCCATACCAACTATTAATTTTCCACAAATCGTAAATACACACACAACACCACATTAGAAACTTCATAAAAATAATTAACCGAAATTCATCATGCCATCAGTATGCGCGGCCAAGTAGTAACGAAAATATATTATCTATCATTCAACAATCAATTTATCAAAGTTGTAATCGATATCGATACATCATAATCAAAAGACCAACGATAAACTATGGCATTTGCAAGTAAATCTCCATTTGAGTGGGCAACCATATGCCCCTGGCTTTGTATTCAATTTGGTAATGCGTATAGGTAATGGTTTTTTTTTTGCAAAACGCAGGTTGTTTCTGGGTTAGGGGGGGTGGGTGGGTTGGTTTTAGTTAGACCTCGATTGCTTATTGAAAATCAAATTCAATTCGTTAACGTTAAAGTTATTAATATTATTTTGATTGATTGCCTGCGTGGCCGGGTCGCATTAGTTTGTGTACTCGTATAAGTTTAGACATGTAACAATGATACACTCTGTGTCATTTGATTAAATATTGTATTGAGTTTTGAGTGTTATAGCGAGTTTCATTCAAATTTCAAAGATGTTCTCTCAAAATCGAGATTTGATCTTTTTTATGTGGTTTTCGCTTGGTAACAAAAATCAATTTATTTTTGATTTAGATCTGTCAAAAAATGGATTTTGACAATTTTTGCCTTCGATTGGCCAAAAAAAATTGATTTATTTTTTGATTTTAAATCAATTTTGCACATCTGGATTTTTCGGCAGATCTACCCCTCTTTTACTAACACCACTCACTATACATCATAATTGACATCCTTCAGTCTGACAGCTGATATCTCCCCAGTATGAAATTTCGACATCAATGAATTTTTTTGGTGAATTCATCAATGGATTCATCGACTATTTCCATCGATGAGTAGTATGTTATGATTTCATAAGAAAACGGTTGCGCATTTTTTCATCAGTTAACTAAATTCAACGACGAACATTGCCTTTTTTCTACCTGCCTCGAGAAATGAGCTCAGTAGTCAGTATTCGCTGGTCATGACATGAGTTCGTGGGTTTTTTTTAGAGAAAGTAAAAATACGAGGTTCGTTCAAGAAAGATAGAATCTTTTATTGAATGAACCTCGCTATTAGTCTTAGGACGGAATATAATAATCATTTAAGTAAGTCTTGCTGCTTGGAAAATCTTCTAACAACTGGACGGCTTCCAGATTTAATTTCTTATCAAAATGTTAAAATTTGCACATAATGTAAGCTGTTCCTGTGGGTATCTAATTTCCAGAAATTTTCCATACATAAAAATGAGAACTCACCAATCTCGGAGATGTACTACTTATATGAATAAAAATCCTTAATTTCCCTCTAAAATGTTCCTTTGGACAAGTCCACGTGACACTGAATTTAAAATGTGATATGAAAAATGCTTGTAAGATGGGTATTGCTACGTTCATTGTATGAAATCCATACTTTCAGTTTCTTTAAGTAAGGTATCATTGCCTTTTCTTAGGTCTATTGTATTAGAGAATGAATTGAATAAAAGGAAATCCACTTGAGTGTGCTTCCGCAACTTTGTTTGGCTGAAATTATAAGGGCGTTTTTCTTTTTTCTATTAGAATAGATCTTCGCATAAAGTAAGAGTATGTTCTGCATTTCCAAGCGAAAGTCAATGCCACTGGAAATCGTGTAGAAAGAAATTCTCGAAAGAAACTACCGTAACCAAATCAATGCCACTGTGACGAATATTCAAGCCGCACTCAAAGCACTAAACTGCTACACAATTAGCTCTAAGCTGGTATGGGGGTTTTCGGAGAGGCCAAACAAAGTTGGAAAAAACAACAATGTAACACTTTATTGGGTACCAGGTAACGTTGGTGTCCAAGGCAATAAAGATGCAGTATACCCCTTAGCAAAAATTGTCTAGGGCGCTATTATGGACTAGAATAAAATGTGATTAAAAATAAAATCAAAACAGTGGACGAGACCAATAGACTAAAAAATCTGGAAAGAACTCCCTAATCTGAGGCAGGCCAAACTACTTCTTGAGAACTACTTCCAAGAGCGTTTCACATCTTTTATTAGCTTAAGTAGAAATAACTTAAGAACAATAACGCTTATCCTCACAGGCCACTGCAAGATGCAATGAGAAGACGCCTCAGTATTCTTGGCTTGGTGAGCAGTCCCAATTGTAGATTCTGTAAAATTGAAGGGCTGTTGTGTAACACTTATACATTAAAGACACAAATATCTTGAACGTCACCAAATAGAAGACAGTGAATTGCCCTCTCTAAAAATGTTCCAAATAAAATTTGGAGGAAGAGCTGTAAATGAGTAATACCATTTTATTCATTCATTCATCATGCTCTGAATTAGTTGAGAATAGAGCGAGCTTCGAATAATCTGATTTGCTTTTGATGTGTAACGTCTTTCTTCTCGCTTTCCTGTAACCTCTGGTCGTTATTTCCATTTTCGTCAGTCTCTCTGTCGGTAGGTCACAGCCTTAACGGCTTAATCAATTTCCTTCTAACTTGATACTTAAACATCTTAGCTGATTGGCTCGATTCTATTTTTAAATCTTCTTTTTTATCCCAAAAATAAAGGTATCTGACCTACAATTTTGTTTGTACCTAAAACGGTAAATCTAAATTATCTCGAAAACGGCTCTAATGATTTTGATAAACAAATTTAGTGCACTATTATAGGTGTACTCTACATTTTGGTCTACCTACAATTTTTTGTTTACATAAAATGTTAATACCTACCTGCCATAAAGATTTATTTTTTTATTGTAAGTTATATCCGCCCAACGAGCGGAATAGATCTATATAACCGAACATGTTTCTAATGCTCAAGCAATACTAAGTGAACTAACAAGTAACAAATTTCGTTGTATACGTGACGATTTCAACATTGGTGATATCGACTGGTGCTACATAGAAGAATATCATATTTTGAGCCCTTTTAATGTTCTTTCAAACTTCGTGATATTTTAACAAATATTGACGGCTTGTACCTTGATATTACTCCTTTGATAGATTTCAATCAACAAAGTTTTTCCGAACAGGATATTTTGGAAAGCTTAAAGGAAATTGATGTTTTGAAAAAAATTGGCTTTGATATGATTCATCCTATACTTTTGTTAAAATGTTCTAATTCACATTTTGACACTTATTTTTAATAAATCTTTTAAAAAATGTGTTTTTCTTAAAGAATAGAAAATATCTCTATACAGATCCTGTTTATAAGTGTGGGTCTTAAGCACTTAGTGAAGAACTATAAACGAATCTCAAAACTTTTCAGTTATACCCGAACTTTTTGAAAAAATCGTCACTCAAGGACTTTATTTTGCTATTAAGAATTCGCTGTCTCAACAACAGTATGGTTGTGTAAAAGGTAGATCAATTTAAATTAATTTAAGCCTTTTTGCAATTTATAATCAAGTGAAAAAATGTAGACAAGTTGATGCCCTGTATACTTATTTTGTTTAAGCTTTTGACCGCGAACATCATGGTCTTCTCCTGCAAAAACTTAAAATGTTGGGATTGATTGTCTGATAGAAAAAAATTTGTAAAGATGGATGAATATGTCTCAAATCTCATAGATATGGGGTCAGGTATTCCACAAGGCAGTCATTTGGGCCCACTTCTTTTTATGATATTTACAAATGATTTACCGTCTATTTTTAAATACTGTAACTTCTTGTTATATGCTGGTGATGTCAAAGTATTTACAGCAACATTTTCACTTGAAGATTGCCTGTTGCAGTTCGATATCAACAAGTTTCTTAAATGGTGCGACTACAACCATCTACAGCTGAATTACTCAAAGTGTAAAATTGTAAATGTATCTAGATTCTCATCCCTTATTGATTTTGAATATACATTCTATGATGTTAGTCTTTTGAGGGTAAATGATGTTAATGATCATGATCACAGTGGATACATTGTATCTAAATGTACTTCACTTTTAGGTTTTTTGGAACGTAACTGCAATTTTTGTAGAGGAGTTTCTGCAAATTCTAAATGATACTGCATACCAAAATTTGCGAAAAATGGTGTTCTTTTGATTTTTGAAAATTCAATATTTCGAAAACGGGTGGAAGATTTTTTAATACTAGAAAATCGTTCTATTGTCATTTAAAAATATAAAAAAATTATTTTCACATTTTATGTATTTTTATGATCTTGCAATTAAAAAATTAAAAGTGGATTCTAATGTTTAGAAAATGTATCCATTGATATTTTGAATTTTTATACAAAATATGTCAGATGTTATATAACAGTATTGAAAGGCTCGCTTTTTTCACTTCAAATATCGGTAGTGTAGGCAAAAAATGGGTCCCGCAATTTTGTCTGCCTCTACAACGGTTTACAGCCTAAACGTCTGAAGCGATTTTCTTCAAACTTGGTATTTAATGAGGCTTTACATGGATCTGCATCTACAGACTTGAAGAAAAGTAGAGCGGGACTATAATATAAAACAAACATAAAAGTAAGACAGGCTACACACTAATAACTTACTCGAACTCTGCTATAACTTTCTTGATACATCTCACAATCACATGTTCTTAGCGTTCAGGTATTTAGTCTTGAGAAGAAAATTTTCGATATTTTCGTTGTTTTTAAGCAAACTGAGGTGAAATGGTAAATAAAAAACTTGAAAATTCGTTGCCTGAACGGAACAAATTTATGGTGCAGATGAAAATGCTATAATGAAGATGAACATGTTCATCTTCACTATAATCTGCAATCTTCAGATTCATACTTCCTATAATCTTCATACATGAAGTTGATCTCCATTTCGGTCCTCGCTCTCTATCGTACAATTAGGATTTTTTTATTTTGTTTCTTCTTTTTTTGCAGATGTCGATGCAGATGAAGATGATCCTAAGGGTTTTAGGTGAATGTCTTAAATATATTTTTGAATCGTTGCTTTAGTCCAATAACTAACGGTATCTACCTGCCGTACAATTTTTTCTATCATCTTAATTATCTGGAAAACGGCTCTAACAAAATATGTGCACTACTATAAGTAGTCTAATTTTTTTTACATAATTTGTATTAGTCCCCTTTCAACTCAGGGAAACCAGTTGCTGGAGATTTTTTTTGACGTTTTCCTTTGATTGCCTTGTAGCTTTCACGCGAAGAAACTGGCACCAAGAAACTGAGGTGGAAACTGGGAAGATTTTGTTGGGCTAATCACACAAGCAAAACGTAAAAAAAATCTCTTCAAATCGTTGACCGGGGAGTTTTTTCATTCCCCTTACTTCTTGCCCTTCTCGCCTGCAAACTCCCAGTTGCCTGCAAACTCAGTTTCCTTGTGTGAAAGGGGACTTAACGATACCTGCCATACAACTCTTTTTTTTGATTTCGACTTTCTTAAAAAACGACTCAACGGATTTCGATTAATTTTTTTTTGAAAATTCAATATTTCGAAAATGCGTGTACGATTTTTTTGGAAATTCAGTTTTTAAATTTATATTATTATAAACATTAAATTGTCGTACAAAAAAAAATTACGAAATTTTGTAATGAGACTATAAACATACTGAGCTGTTTTTACTAAAAAATCTCGTGCTAAAGATGTGATCGAATATAATAGCAGTCGGGCATTTTATTTTTTAAACACTTGACCTCTTAGCTGTCCTTAATTGACATTTGAAACGAAACACAGTTCCGGAGCTCTGAACACTTTGAGTGAGAAAAGAAGCACAATTTTATTATATTTTTGATAACTCAGACTACGCTGAACTAAAAAAAAAATAAAAACGCCTCTAACTCAAGACTTTGTTAAGTCGGTCACCAAATTCCTTTATACTTATAGTAGTGGATTTAATTTATTTTAAATTTCTTGGAAAGTGAATAGATAACATAAGCTTTTTCACACTTCGTTCGATAGTTCCACATGATTTTAAATTTCATTGAAGCTAAATAGGTACTCGGGTTGAAAATCATAATTTCTTTTTTCCAATCATTTCTTTATAATTTCATGGTGAGTTTGTACCTTTGCGATATACTAATCTGTAACCTAGGTTGTTAACCGGGCTGTTAAATTTCCTTAACTAATCTAATTCTGTCAATTATGAAAAAAAAAAAAACTAATTAGCAGGAGTGTTAACCTTTCAAACGACATAACTTAAGCATACCGCACACTCGTTACCGATCATATCAAATTTGCAATCAGATTGCGATTAAATGATTTATTGAGCATTCATTTCTGATATTTCTGTGACAGAATTTTGACAACGCCCTTTAAATTTGGGTCGTTAACGAGCTAAAAACTTTTAGTAGGTAATTTAATTTAACAAACGGTTATTCCGTTGTGGCCCGTTAGCTTGGCGTAGCTGCGATTTGAATCAGTGGCTGGCTGCTGCCAAACAGCATTCAAGCTACTCACTGGCAACTTCATACCAAAATGAAACCCACACCACACCCATGTTTCTCACGAATAAAATTACAATAATTACGTTGGAAATCGTGTTAACCTCCTCAACCACCACAATCGTCGTCGTCGGTCGTCGTAAAATTTTTAATCAGATTTCCATTTGTCAAATCTCCTATTTCTTATTGTAGGTATTTCGAATACTCACTCGTGTACTCTTTTAAAAGATGGTTGAATTGTTTATTTTTTCGAAATGTCGAAAATAATAATAAATTATTTTGACCTAACCAGTGGCGTAGGCATTGTATAATAACTGCTCGTTGCTCTGTTGGTCGTATGTTATACGATTAATACTTTGACAAGAAATCAGTTTAGTCAAAAAGTGTAAATTGAGTTTAATTGAGTCGGTGTCAAGCTGTGAGTGTTTTAATATTAATTAATAGGTAAATTTTTATAAGCTTTTGCAATTTGAATAAGCTTTGATTTTAATTTACGTCGTTTTGTTATTTTTTTTTGTTGCTTTCTAGTTTTTTTTTTTTCTGTTGTTAATTTATTAGATCATGCAAATAAGTATAAGAGATTAGTCTGATGGCCAATTAATTGTGAATACATTTTAGCACGAACTGTTTTGTTGACTATAACGTTGATGATGGGTATCTGATTATTCATTATTCTGTATATTTAATTTTAATTGAGTTTTGCATATTTTTTTTTATTCGTTTCTCTTTTTTAACTGGCAGGTCCTTGAATTGATATCTTGACTTATTTATTGGTTTGGCTATTCTCATTGATTTTTGAAATCGATTAAAATACAATTTGTACTAAATCTTTAATTTGTGGAGGGAACGTGCTCGAAATTTTGAATGCTCTTCTACGTTGTTAGTTGAGACAGTTAGACAGGAAATAATTCAAACATATCTGTGTATATTTATACAAAAGTGGTAGATCGTGGCGAGATAACTTTTTGTCGAAACATGTGATTTGGTTTACCTGCTAAGTTGGCTATCCTACACTTTTTATTTATACTTGGATTACCCTAGCCAAGGTGTTAGTTGATTTATTTATTTTAAGGAAACCCGATAACTCTAGCACTACGTGGTGAAGAGATGGTCTAAGCATTCTAGCTTATCTACATACATTGCCTAGTTGGTCAAACTGGTCTAGCTTTAGATAATTTCGGTGATCTAGAAGGCTAAAGTAGTCTTTAGCGAAATAATTTAAATTTGCTAATACATAATTATGTTCATTTTTAATGAAATAACGTTAATGATAATACAGTTTTTTTAAGATAAATATTCATTCTTCAGTACAGGCACCGAACCCCCTCGAATACACATTCCACCATGCATCAGATTAGTATTAGACATGACACTTCTACTGTCCTGTTCAAAGTGCCGCCAATGACGAGTTTGAAAACAAACATCGGCTAATTCAGTCACTGTAATTATACATAGTTAGATCTCTGTGTCACCATAATAATCATTCCATCATCACATCAAAATCACGTGTAGGATAGTGTTGAGGATGTCATCGCTTGTCATCAGCAGCACTGCATCAGTCCTCCATAAGTTCATCTTCTTCTAGATCTACGCGCATTATGAACAATATTCACCTTATACAAAAACTTCTGAACCCGAAATGTACATTTACTTACCAGGGACGCATCGTTAATTGAGGCAGCGCCCATAGATTGGAAATCGCTATTTTATCCACTTTGATGAAAATTCTTGTAAGATACTCAATGTCGTCTTAAGAAGTTTTCTTTTGGTAACAAAAATCAATTTATTTTTGATTTAGATCTGTCAAAAAACAGATGTTCACACTCCTATGAGCACGCGTTTTCGATTCTCATAGAGCCTTTTCAAGGTTTTACACCTACCCACGGGAAAAAAACTGATTTTGAAAAATGTTTGCCTTCGATTGGTCAATTTTGCAAATCTACCACTATTTTACTACCACCACTATGCATCATAATATTGCCAGCCATCAGCTTGACAAGTTCTTGTCTTATAATAATTTGTTTCGGTTACAAGAAAGAATTAAAATAATTTTAAGTTCAAATGGAAGTATATTCGATTCGTTACAAAAAAAATCGATTTACAGATCAAAATATAAATTTACCAAACGAAAACCCCATTAATGACATAACCTATTTCATGTTTTTTATATTTAATATAATTTTGCAACATGCTTTATTGACATTTATAAATGTCAAAGTGACAAGTGCAAGATTTTTTTTTGAAACCTAGGGTCGGCCTGAACTCGTCTTAAAATAGATATAGGTTTTAAGCTGGGGGAGTTGAGGTAAGCGAATAAACTGTCAAAGTCAAATGAGATCTTAAGTAGGGCTGAACGATATTGACGAAACATCGGTGTAAAATCGAATGCTCATAGTCGATGTTCATAATTATCGAATCAAACTCATCGATGTCTTAAACGAATTTTCTAAATTCTGGTTTTGTTTCACAACTCTTTGGGTTGGCAAGAAAATCTAGGCCCATTTTGGGTAAAGTTCAACGAACGAACCTTATAATTAATATATTTTTGTAACAACACTTTTTTACATTTATAAATGTCAAAGTGATACATGGATTAGGTATGATACGTATTGGCGATTTTACCTCAAAATGTTAGATATACATAGTATGCTAAACTCGATATAACATCAGGACAAAACGACTAAAATGTTACGACTCCATTTTGATAAGGGCGGTACTTCTTAGGATCTAATAAAGTCAACAACTTTCGAAATCAAAACTGCATAATTTGAATTTAAGAACACTCGATTATCACCTTCTTATTCTTATGCCGGTCATAGGGCGCCTTTTTAGTAAAGGCACTTTACACCAAAAGTCGATACGGCCATGAATGTTATCACAGTGTCGTCACCGAACTTGTCGCATGGTGTGAGCCAATCGGGTTGGGCATTAATAAAAAACAAACAAAAAATACAGACTGGAAAAATCTACAAATGTCAAAACACTCGGCTAAATATTGTAAATCAAGAAAAATGTAAAACGCGATTGTGTCAGATTTTTATTTATTTATTGCATGTCGCTTACTTTATGGTACTTCGGTTGTAGTTTCCCTCTTGTTTTTTTTTTAATCTCCCCCTCTTCTCTTTAACTCCTTCGTTGAATTCCAATTTAATCATAATTTATATCATTTAATATTTTTTTTTGTATAATTTTATTCTTCTAGTTCTTAATAATTTGTCTTTAATTTTATCTTTTTTATTTTCGATGTCATATAAGTATTTTGAAGACCCGGAGGCGCGAAGTAGTGCAGAGAAAGAGGAGGCTATTTTTGTATGTTGATGATATTTTTTCTGTTTTTTTTTCTTTTGTTTTGCGAGTGGTTTCAGCAAGAATAAAACGACAACGACATTTTTTTTAGAAATGAATAACGACCTGATAATTTGGTTGGCAATTCTGCAGAACAATTTAAAGATTCATTAAGACCGGAATGTTGAGCATGACCAAAATGATGATGGCAATTAATTTTGAATAAAAAAACATTTTTGAAATAATTTAAAACAACCAAAAAAATAAACAAAAGACACATAAATGTTATTCGGAGACTTTATTCAGTAATTTTTCTTTTCGAATTTCTATAAGCCTACATAACTATTCTATTCATCGGTATACCCTGTATGAACGAAGTTTTTCTTTTCTTCTGATGTAATTTTGTAGAAAATGGTGTTTTGGATGTGAATACATCCATGAAACATGTTTTAAAATGGGCCCTGTCCCATGCAAAAGAAAGAAATAATAAGCCTTGAGAATATAGACAGGGTGATGCACAAGTAATGTTATGAATTAATTATTGAAACATTTGTTTGCTAACGTATTTTTTTTAGAATAAACTTTGACAAACTTGGGAAATTTATAATAGGGGTATTCACGATCCGATGTAACAAGTCTTGTATAATTGTAAAATTTTATTTTTTTACAACAGATTGTGAACACACATTTACTAATCTGTAGCAGCACTGAAAAATCTGTTTCACATTTGTTCTGAATAAGGCTTAGTTTGTGTTAAAAAAATCTTACACCCTGGTATTTTTTTGTTACAATAGGTTTCGGGTATTGTAAAAGTGTAAGACTTTGACATTCAGTTTATTTTGTTGTTGTAGTGCAAAAAAATGCTACACTTTTACACTTTTACAATGATACAAGACCAGATACATCGGATCGTGAATACCTCTAATGTATAAACTCAGCACACAACAAAGAACCAAAGTTGTTCAATTTAATTTTTAAAGTGGAGATTCAATTATTCTGACAAAAAGTTCATATCGAAATTGGTCCAGGGTTTTCAGCAGCAAGGGGCGATTGTGATCTTCCGGTTGTTGAAATCAAGTAAACACATCCAGATAAAAAATATCTCCAAGTTTCAAAAGGTATGTCTTGAGTTGGGGAACACTCCCGCGAAGTTTCATGGCTGCCAGCCTTTGGGAAATATTTTTAAATGACAGTAAAAGGTTTCCGTCCACCTCGGTTTTTGTGAAAATAAAAAAAAAGTGAATGAGTCCAGATAAAAAATATGTCGAAGTGTCAAGAAGTAGGTCTTGAGTTGGCGAAGCCGCCCGCGAAGTTTCATGGCTGCCGGGAAATAATTTTAAATGACGGTTAAATGTTTCCACCTCGGTTTTTGTGAAAAAAAAAAAAATGGAAAATCGCCCATAGTAAGTGATGGCCACTACTGCGTTCGACCGATTTAACGGCTCCAGATTTTTTTCTTTAGGACGACCTACAAAATAAGGGAATGTCAATAAGCCAAGAACGATACAACAAATTACAATGAAAATGAAGCACTCCGGTTGAAACATCAATTTTAATATTTTCCGCAGTGATTTCTGCTCGAGTTCATCTTAAGGTAAGTTCTTGATGAACCCTATACCTATAGGCATAATTTACAAAAAGATAACATACATATATCTCTTGAACGCCACCCCAATGTAAGGCATTTTTGAAAGCGTCATCTGCGTCAAAGTATTAAAAAGATTCCTTCTGGAAAATATACTTCAACGCAAACTGCAAAAGTGTTTTCAACGCAAGACATACATTTTAACTACATTATCATGTGTCCGATAATGATTTTTACAAAAATCACAAATGTTCAAAAATATCATTTGCAGTGCAGCTGTGTAGTAACAAAAATCGATGCGGCAACAAAATGGCATTTGAAACTAAACACGATGTGGCAGCGGTAAGTTTTGAATTATGAATTATTTTTTACATAATTGGTTTTGTTTTATTTTAGCATTTGTCTAGAATCTTCAACTGCCTTTACAAAAAGTCATTTCCGGTTGAACGAAAATCTTAAGTGCCAACAGGATGATGGCTACTGTTACGATTTTTATATATAATGCGAGCGATTAGAAACATGGGATAGGATTAGATAGGAGATACCGATACTTATTGTTTTTAAATGCTTGAATGTGAGAGAAAAATTCAGTCAGGTGAAGCATTCCACGTTCGGGTAGTCCGAAGTTGGGCTCAATGGTAAACTGATTAGAATTTCTAGAAGCGAATCTAAGCTTTAAAGATTACATCCAGATCTTCTGAGAGAACTATTTCTTGCATCGTCTCTGAAAACCCAAATACCCTGTAGAATTTTCGGCGGCATGGAATATGTGGTCTTTCCACAAAAGGCGGGTGGGTCATGCAGATACCAATGACTGAAAGTTGTTCGGTTTCCTCGAAGCAGGAGAAGCTCTTGGACAACGGAAACTAACGACAAAAAACAGCATTGGGCTTTTGAAGCATTAAAACCTACGCGATTTTGTATTCCCTATTTGACAATTATGTCAAGATCAGATTTTAATGAGCTTATCATACGCTACCGTTCAAGTTCCACATCCGAAGAACTAGAAGGTGAATATGAAAAGCTGAGAGTATTATCTTCAGAAAAACAATCAAGTGGACTAGAAGTTCCAAATAAAAGATCTTTAATGAAAATGAGAAAAAAGATTTAGGGACAGAACGGAACCCAGGTGCACACCAGCATTTAATTTATGCATGTCAGACTTGAAACCATCCAATACAACTTGTATCTACTGAGCGGTGTAAAAGGTAATTTCTTGAATCCAAAGAAGAGATTTTCCGATGCCAAATGTACGTATTTTCGATAAGAGGGCTTGATACTAAACTCTTATCAAATGCTTTTGAAATATCAAGTGCAATTATTTTAGTTTTTCCAAACGATGTAATGATTTGTGCCACCGTTCGGGGAGATATACCATCAGATCACCAGTGTACCTATTACTACGAAAGCCATACTGCCGGTCATTAAGGAGCTATCGTTCTACAAGATATTTCTTAAGCTGATAATCAGCGTTTCCATGACCTTGGAAAGAAGGTACAATGGCCGGTAGTTGGAGGGTGCAGAAGGTTCGCCTTTTTTAGGGACATGCTGTATAAATGCTGTTTTCCATCCACTCGGAAAGAGACCTGTACAGTAGGACAGATGGAAAAGCTTATACAGTGGTTTTGCCAGCATTGAAGATCAACTCTTCTGAAGGATGAGCGGGATACTATCCGGGCCAGTGAATGTGTGTATATCAAGGCTTTTAAAGACTAGCAACTGCACGAGTCCGAAAGAATATTCGTCCCATGTACCCGTTTACGCTCTCAAGTACTGGAGGAGTCAAAACACTTTCTGCCAGCCAGGGTCGAATTAGCAGCGAACTGCACTGCAATCAATTGGATGTTTCAAATGAGCTGACAAAAGAAGTTGGAACCGACTACGAGCTAGAAATCCGAATATGTTTTTTTATAAATGACCAAAAATGTGTACTAAGTGGGACTAGTATTTTTTTACTTAATTTTTGTTCATGTAAAAATTTGGTTTGTTTAAAACTTCAATGCAGGTCTTTCTAGCTTGTTTGGACTTATTCTGTTTTTTCTCAGTTGGGTTGGCCTTATAACATCGGACACTTACCTCTCTAACCATATTCACCTCTTTACAGCAAGAAATGAATGAATGAGTAATCGAAATAGAAGAAATCCATTTTTTTTCCAAACCGCAGATCAAAGTAAAAAAAAATGTAAACAAAGTCGTTAAATAACAAGTCGGCAGTTTATTTTTTCTTTTAATAATATTTTTCTGGTTTATTTTTACTTTTTTTTCTTTCATTTTTTTTTAAATTTAAATTCTTAAAATCTAGTTCATTATAATAGTTTATTTTGTTTTTTTTTTTAATTTTATATTTTTTTTAATAATAAAAGCAAATCTCTTTATTATTTTTTAAACAATGCAATTTTTTTTATATTACTTTTATGATACAGCAATTTTTTTAATTCACCATTTTTAAGGTTATCCATATTTTTATTTTTTTTATATATATATTTATTTGTTTACACTTTATCAAGTCTTTTTCTATTTACATAAATTCTTTTATATAAAGAAACTTAAAAATAGAAACAAACACAAATTTAAAAGTATTATTTTTTTAATTTCAATTAATTTGTTATTTTAAGTTTTTGTTTCTGGTTTTGTTTTATATCCTTTGGCGGAGTAGAAATTATTTGATAAAATAAAATAACATAATAAAAATCAAATCAATTAAATGATTTAAATTAATTAACAAATCGCCTTTGTGTGCGAATTTTGTTAAAACGATTTTTCGGTAAAAAAAAAAACATTCTGTTTTTTTTTCTTGGTTATCACAGGTGAAACTTCCAACTTGAGAGTGTGGAAGCAAGATGCTCTAAGTTTCCGGTTCATCTCTTGTTTTTGGTATCCATTTTAGAGGTGATGGGCTAGTTGGGGGTGGCTGTTGTAGCACACTTATTGGTGTACCGCTGCTGATCCGATTCGCTGGCCATACATTGCATATGGAGAATAGTATGGACCGAGCGCAGCGGCTGCTGCTGCTGGATTGAAGCCGCCGCCATTTCCGAATGGTGATGGTAGGGAGCCTGGTTTCGCGTATGGATGGTAGCGAGCGGCGGCAGCAGCTGCTGCAGCGGCGGACATGGGACTCAGTGGAGCATTGGGGTAGCCTCGTTGCAAGGCCGACGGAGGAAACAGCGAACTGAGCAGTGACTGGGTCTGTGATTGTGCTAGGGCTGCGGCGGCGGCAGCTGGATCGGACAGGTTGCCAGTGTGGGTGCGCAAGTGCGCGAATAGTTCGTCGGATGTGTTGAAACGCTTGCCGCAGTACGAGTCGCCGGCGATCCAGCTACAGACGTATGGCGAAGGACGCATTTGGGCGGCAGAAGCAGCTGCAGCAGCGGCAGCCGCTGAGTACGGATGGCCTGGTGGCAGAGATCCAGCCATCGAGGCAGCCATCGCAAGTCCGTATTTCTGGTGTTCACACTGTGTGCAGCCGCTTGGACACGGGGCACCCATCAGCATTTGTTGAGTGTGTTGCGAGTAGGGGCATCCCGGACAATAGGGATCTTTGCAAACTGGAACAATAGCTTCGCCACCCGATGGAGTTTTTATCCGTTGATAGCTGATGTAGGGGTTTGGATTGCCCTGACCACCTGGATATCCATTAGCTGCTGCAGCGGCCAACATTGCGGCATGATGATGGGCAGCATATCCGCCACCAAAGGGTGGACGGAAAGCGGGATTGGCATGTTGCTCCATGCCTGGAGGGCAGCAAAGCGCCGACAAGGGGTTCAATGGGCCATAGGGGCCGGCACTATTCTTATAGGCTGATGGGTGTCCATGAAGGACTTCCATTCCGGACCGGACAATTGGACTTGCTCCACGCTGTGACGAACCCGAAGGCGACACAGTTTTGCGGTTATCACCATTTGGTGTTGATTTGCCATTGTTATGGTGTTCATCTGATGTCCTTGTAACACTAATTTCCGGACTGCAGTTGGACTTGTTGCGCGATGGAACTCGACCAGCACCTACTCCACCACAATCACTTGAACTTGAGCTCTTCGAACTTGGACGTTGTTGTTGTTGATGTTGATGTTGGTGTTGCTGCTGTTGTAATTGTTGTTGTTGCTGTTGTTGTTGATGATGCTGTTGCGAATGATCCTCAGACTTTGTCATATGCTGATGATTCAAAACATTCGCCTCATATGGCTTAAAAGCCAATTTAATTTCAGTCGAAGCTGCTTGTGGGGTACTCGATTTAGGTGTTTTCACTTGTGATGGTGATTTAGATGTTGAAGACGATGATGAAGACGAAGACGATGAAGAGGATGAAGATGAATCATTATGATTACCACCAGCATTCTTCTTCTTATCGATTCCCAAAATCGGTTTGACAGCATTCGAATCGGCTCCAATTTGACTGCAAGTCTGAGCCAAAAGTGCAAGGGGGGATTTTTTTGAATCCATCTAAAAATAATAAAAAAAAAGATAGAAATTAGTTAAACTGTTTTATTTTTAATTAGAAGTTAATCTTGAGAAGCAGTAGAAAAATTGATAAATAGAGAATTACTAAGACAGTCCTGAGCAAAAGAAATACTTGAATTAGGAAAAGAAGGTTAGAGAAGCAATTGAGTGAGTAAGGCAAGTGCACCTAACTTTATCTCTGTCTTACAAGAATTTGTATTTTAACCGACAAAAAATGTCTAAACCTTGTTTAACCTTAGACAACCTTTAGACCAACTTTTAAATTCAAAATTTTGTTAATACAGATTGTTGATTGTTGTATAGGAGTTCTCTAATTGTTTTGTAAACCTCGACTAAAGCGACGCTTTTTATACTTGAATAAAGTTTATTTCAAGCTTATACACATTATGACACTGTTTAAACTTGTAACATTCTAAAAAAATCTAAGTTTTGTGATTTTTGATGCTTTTCCGAAAAAGAATATATATTAATTCTGTCCTTTTATATCATTATAATTCAGAATAACAAGTTCATTTCGATTTAATGAAAAGCTGTCATTGTTTATGATATCATATTTTTTATTTTAAGACATCTTTTAACCTACAGTGTAGAAGTAGTTACACTTCAAAGTCTCGACAACCAAATTGTCCCAGAAAATTTTGATTTCTTTTTAATTATGTATTTTAATTTTTCAAAACAAGTTAAGACGATTTAAGAGGGTGATAAAAGAGTTAACAAGTAAAACTCCATAGACCAAAGTTATAGAATATTTTCGATTTCAAAAAGTATCTAATATGTCTTTGGATGATCACCGCCGCCGGTATTTTATGAATTAAAGAGTTACCGTCGGTAAATTTAAGATAAAGCAATATTTCAAATTTATTTTAAAAATAAATGGTGGAAGGAAATATCGTTCAATTTAAATTTTGTTAGCACCTTCTGACCTTCTGTACTTAGACCTCTAGAGTTTTAAGTGAAACTAAAAAAAGGGGTATATTTTTTATCATCTTTTTTGTCTTTTCAAGTACTAAAAATTTTGAAATCTTATATTGTATTATTTAATTTCTACCGATTTCTGACTTTCGAGCAAAAATCCAAAAGCTCAACAGCAATCGGTTTTTGGAATTTTTTTCCTAAAATTTTCGTACAATTTTAGTGCATCCTGTATCTCAAACAGGTGGATAATGTATCTTATATCATTTTCACCTTTCTGTATATCTGATCACAATAAAATTTTGACAAGAATCAACAATAATTTTGAACTTCAAAAAATTAATTTAACTTTCAGTACTTTCTCTCACTTGTCGGACATGGTTTTTTTTTTTACAAAAAAAAAATAATGATCGAAGAAGGGAAGATGTTTCTTGGATTCAAGAACCGTCTAGATACACACACACTTACTTACTATTAAATCAAAACTTTTATTGTTTACGAAATATTAATTTTCCGTCTAAAAATTATCTAAACTATCGATTTCTATTGTGATGACCAAGATGATAAAACAATACAAAAATATAAAGTACCTATAGTTTTTTTTCTTCTTATCGACAAATCTCCATAACAATTCGTTTTAAAATGTATCTATCTTTTTAATTAAAGTGTATTGTTTTTTTTTTGATAGATATCTACCCGGCATGAAGTACATATTTTCAGATTTAGAACTTTTTTAAATAAAATTAAAAAAAAAACAATCTGTGATTATTTCAAAATCTCTCGCTTTCCTTATATACTCACTCTCTTATCTTCGAAAATATCTTTTTGACCAGAAAAAAATAAAAATGTATCTTTTATCTCAAGTAGTAGGTACTTTAAAAAGTATCTAATCTATCTATAATAGAAATTAATAATCTTGAGACTAACCGTATTTGGCAATGGTGACAGGTAATCCGGTTGAAGATATTGATTGTTGCCGATGGTAACAACACCACCGCCACCTTCTAATACAACCATGTTGATTTTTGTTTGTTGTTGTTGTTTAGAAAATTATTTATATAAAAGATGAAGAGTATAAGATTTGTAATCCTTCAGGTGTTAAGTGTGTGTCGACTAATAATAATAATATAATCCACAGGGAATAGTATAGGTTGTTATCCTTTTTCTTCACAAGTCACAAAGTTTTTTTTTTTTAATTATTTATTTTTTTCAGTGTAGTTATTAACACAATTGAATCACATAAATCACTTGATTTTTTGCTCTACCGAACCGGCAATATTATTTTCTGTTGTATCTTTTTTTTTTTATTTGTATTTTCAAGATTTGACACGGTTTCCAATGGACGTATTTGGGCTTCCGAAAAACAAGTCTTAACGCAAGGAAAGTCGCACTCGAACTGATTTTAGAATATCAACCTCAACTAGTCTTTAGCTTGTCTGAAATGTATCTGAGTTTTGTGTTTCTGTTTTCTGATGAGCATTTTAAAAACGAAGTATCTCGTATCTGAGTAGAAAAAGAGGGAAACCCAACCAAACCAGAATATAACAACAACAAAACTAAAAAAGACACACTCTCTTTCGACATTATTTGTATGAGTGAGAAAAAATTTACCTCGATACAAAAAAAGAGAGAGAGAGAGAGAGTGAATTACCTGAAAAAATTCCATCATGGCGGCTTTTTATCCAATCAAGTGTCATGCGCTTGAAGTGGGGGTAACTGCACGAGGATGTATTTCATGGATTTCTAGAGAAATCCCGATCTTGAGAATTGCTCTCTCTATTAAGGTGAAATGCAATAAAGTGATCTCTTTGATGAGAATTATCATCCCCTCCAGCAATTCGATTTAATCACCAATCACAGTGGACCGGCGCAGTGTTGCCAATTATTGCATCTCATAGATACACAGTGTTCTCAATTTCATATTTTGTGTTTCTTGGTTGGTATGTAATAGGTATTCATTTTTAACCTGATAATTTGCTGTAAAATAATTTTTTCTGTAAAAGAAAAAAAAAATAAATTAATTTGTTTATGAGGTGGTGTTGGTGGTTTGGTGGAAATGTGTTTTTTTTTTTATGATTTTGTTATTTTGGGGGGTTGGGTCTGGATGTATACACAACAATTAGTTGTTCTGGATTTGTGTGTGGGGTCGAGATATAGTAGTTATGATGGAGAAAAACATTTGATTTGAAATTGAACTCTGTTAATTATGTGGAACTAAAAAGGCGTGTGCGGGGGAAATGCAACGACGAGGAATTAATGAGGCATTTTTCACTTTGGTTCTTTTTTTTTTTTGCATTTTTTGGTGGGAATTGTTGATTGGTTTTTGATGTTAATTTTTTTGGTCGATTGTATAGGTTTTGCCGTTGCCGCCACTTTGCGGCAGCCTGATGGTATAATATGTTGTTGTACTTTTGTCGAGTATCTATGGCTTTTTAACTTAATGAAATTAAAATTAAGTGGGCGAACACAGGTGATGATACAACGATTAGTGTGTTTATGTTTTTTTTTATGTTCATTTAAATATAAGGGTATATCTAGTAGGTATATAAAATGTAAGAGAGAGGAAGTGAGTATAGCGAGGAAAATCGATTTTGTGGTAAAATGCAAATTAACCAGAGAATTGTGTGGCGGTAGTGGTTGATAATATTATGGTTTCAATGTTATTTTATTTTTATTTATTTTTTCATTTTGAATGAGAGAACATGGTTGGCTGGTTAACCAATAAATTTTTAGTTTGATATTAAATTATGTATGTTCATTTTAATATACAAGAAAATTATATTATTTTCATTTTGTTTTCTAGGTTAACCGGATTTTCATTTTGTTTGTATGCTTTTAGACATTTTGGTAACTAACTACTTTACAACATTCAAAATTATAAGATTTATTAAAATTGTTTTTTCTCGAGGAAAAAAATCAAGTTAGAATAAATCATTGTACATATATCTTTTTTAATTATCAATTTTAGGAAATATACAAAGTTGAAGTTGGCATTCTCACTCTTTAGTGCGGGAATAATTGTTAAGTGCTTATTTATGCTAATCAAGAGCTAATTAGGTATTATAAGATTATGTCTGTGTCTGATGTGGTGTTTAAAATAATTTGTATTCAGTTTTAATTATAATTTTTTTAAAATTTTTATAAATGCGATTTAAATTTTGTTTAAGATTGGTATGAACTTTTGAAGGATATTTAATTTAAAATATTATCTTGTCTGAGGAAAAATCTTTGAGATTGACCTCATCATGTCACATTTGAACTAGTCAATAAGAAATATACCTCGATTAGGTGGCATTTGAAATCAATACTTGTCAGAACGAAACGAGTCGACATTTATCCTTCGACCGGTCTCAAGCCACCGTGATATAAAGGGAAATTGAATTGAAATTGCCAAAAAACATTTTTACAAAATCCTGGGTAATTATGCCACAAACAATTTGTAGGACAATGATTGATACTTGTGTGTATGCGTTTGCCTGATGGTTTCAACCACCCGTTTTTGACATACATATATGTATGTAGAGGTTGTTAAGGCAAATAGGAGAACGTGGGCTTAACATGCTTCCTTTGTGAATACCTCAACCGACAGAGAATAGCAGCCTTCGCTGAAACCACTCTTTCAATAACCAACTGGTCGATGTCTGGTTTCTGCCTGTAAGGAACCTGACGTTTCTTCAGCGTTCACTATGGTTCAGATAGGCCAGATTTTTAATTAAGACTAAAATTTCAGCTTGTATTAGGGTTCGGTTAAGCCCTATTGAAACTAAAATGGCTTACTGACGCCTTAAGGAAGTTAAGATGACTTACTGAAACCTTATGGAAGCTGAAATTACTTACCGAAGCCTTATGAAAACTTAAATGACTTATCGTAGCTTTATGTAAGCCTTATCGAAGCTGAAATGTTAGTTTGGAATATCATCTATACTATTAACCAGTCCGCTCCCGAGTAAGCTGTTTCCAAATTTGTTTAAAAATCTCTTCAATTTGCTTGCACCATCTGAGTCAGCGACTCTGGGATGTCCTCAATGATTTTCAGAACAAGAGTTTTGGTGTTCATTAGCCATACATGACGAAGTCACTACAGTTGTTAGAATTTTACTCTTTTGACAGAACTGGGATGGCTAGAGTCTAGTTGCTTTCCGGAATTTATAGCGGAGCCTGGGTAGACCAACTAACTGTAATTAAAAGTTATAAAGCTGTCGGTGGTGACGTTCTGGCCAAGATCTCTGGGTTCATTTCTCAATTAGATTCCTAATGATAATCTAAAAAAAACGTACTTACCGATTCCCCGATGATGATTTCCTAGGTTTTTTTTTTGAGATATGGAATTTGAATATGATGTTCGACAACCTCGCTCGACATTTGTACCTGTCGGAAATGAACTTTTCAGAGGTTTTTGACTGTCATTTCAAACAATTTCTTATTTTGGTGGAAATGTATTTCTTGGAAGGAATTAATTATATCCAAAGTGAACAAGAAAGCCAGGTAAAACCTTCTAAAAATCGTTTAACCTTATAAGGTTCGGTTGTAAGATAATCTTTTTACAGCCTATAATAGGGTACCTATCAATAAGAAGCCTGAATACTACAAATGCAAAAGAAAACCATCATCATCATCATTAGACAGAAATAGCTCCTCATCCCAGCTTTAGTAAATACGATTTAGTCACTATTTTTTTTCCAAATGTCTAAGGGGTTTCTTTTAACAATTACAATTGTTTTCGAAATACAATTTGACATTGGCATCAAAACGAACACTGCCATAATCCATTACCTTTATACAGTAGATATACATTTTAAATAGAAATTTGAAAACATCTTTTATGTACAGATATGTTCATAAAATAATAATCTCTCATTAAGATTGTAAGTCATATTGTATAGATTTTTCCGGGTGCCAAAGGATCACATTATACCTAGTTTGTGTTTCCTATTATCTTAACAACTTTCTAATCCTTTTTAATTCGTTCAACAAAACAAAAAAAAAAATAAAACCATATGGCAGCAAATCAACCCATAAATACCTTTTCTGCAAATTAATCTTTTTCATATTTAACAATGTTTTCTTTTTGTTCTTGAAACTCCCGCCTTAAACCGCAAAGATTCAGATAATTTCCCAGATAATCCATACAAAAAAAAAATGTTCATAGCAAGTCCGATACGAACCTCTAGCTAATCCTGAAATAAATACTCATCGTAGAAGTTTGTTTAAGGATAGGATTAGTTTTAGGGTTATAATACACAGATAGTAGCTATAGTCCTATACATATTCTACCTAGCCGCTCCTTGTTGTCGTTGTGTGGTTAGATGAGTAATTTGAATATTTCAGAACAATGTAAAATTTTAAAATCCGTCTGAAACCATAAAGTCCTATAGGGGTTTGAAGTACCTAATGTCTTAATTATATGATTTAGTCCTCATTCAAGGTACATATAAGGTTACAGATGATTTGATTAAATATTAAATTGAGCGTTTAAGTAACTTGATGGACGACGCACATCTAAGAGGCTATTTACATGAGAGTTACCACCTACTGACGTTGGGGCGACATACCACACGAATGAACGAATAAATGTAATTAAAAACAATTTATGAACCAACATTTTTCACAAATTCTTAACAATTGTAGAAATATTAATGATATTAATTTTTAGTTATTAAAATTAGCTTTTTAAATGACAAAACACGATAAATTCGAAAAAAACAAGCTGCCAAACTCCGTTTCTCGTTCCACAAACCATCCACACTTCATATAATAAGTTCTTCGCACGCGATTAACCTCAAAATCATCAATTAGAAAACGTCATTCGTGATGAATAAAAAAAAGCCACGTGACCGAAATGTCAAAATGGACCAATATTTGTTAATTCATTGGTCGTTCTCGCGATTAACCTCGAAATCAGAGATTATCAATTAGAAAACGGCATTCGTGATGAATAAAAAAAGCCATGTGACCGAAATGTCAAAATGGACCAATATTTGTTAATTCGTTGTTCGCTCTCATGTGAAGAGTTACTTAGTTGATGTTGCATTGTTATTTACAAAGAAGCAGTGACAAGTGTTAGATGTCCAGCTGGAGTCACCGAAGAATTCCAAGTCACAGTAGGTGCACACCAAGGAAGCGTCTTAAGTCCTCTGCTTTTTATTACAGTCCTTGACTGCTTGCTCGAGGGTAAAGTACCGAACACTGTACATCAATTATTCTTTGTTGACGATGGAGCCATCATAAGCGAGGATCCTTCATCCCTGCAACGAGCAATTGACGTTTGGGTAAACGTTTTAGAAGGAAGTGGGTACCGTATCAGTCCGAAAAAGACTAAATACTTGTAATGCCCATTTTCTAACCCGGACATGCATATTACAGACATTTATTTGAACGGAAATGTGCTTCTCAATTGCGAAAAGTTTAAATATTTGGGATTTATAATCAATAGTAAAGCAATTTGTGATGACGACATCAATCATCGAATAAGCGTAGAGTGGATGAGGTGACGTGAAAACTCCGCTATATTCTGTAATCGAAAAATGCCTTTTAAGCTGAAGGGAAGACAACACTGCGGTTGTGCATCCAGCACTCACATACGGTGCACAATATTGGACAATGTACAAAAAGTATAAGAGTAAGTTGACGGCAGTTTAGATGGAGATGCTTCGTAAAACAGCAGGAGTAACAAAGCTTGATCGAATTAGAAGTATACGTACTAAGATCCGTGGAAGCCTTCACGTTAAAAATACCATCTTGCAAAAAATAGAGCACGACCGGCTCAGTTGGTATTGTCATGTTCAAAGAAGAAATCCGGAGAACCTCGTCAAAAAGGCAAAGTTTCAACACGATCGCGACGAAGAAAAAATAGAAAATAATAAAGCAAATGTAATGGCATCTGCATTTGGTTGACCTCAGACATGGGAACATTAAAAACCGGCAGTCTTGCCGACAATTTCTGAGGTAAATGCGTCGTACCCTACGAGCGGATCACTAGTGTGAAGTAGATAAGTGGGATAGCTGTCCGTTCCAGATCACAATATCGTCGAAAAACAAGAGTATCGGAATTTCGAAAAGCAGAAATTCGAACATCTCCAAAATAGTTTAAGTTACCTCTTAATTGAGCTCAACATACAATCCAAATCCATATATTCAAAAAATCCTTCAAACTCAAGAAAATGCACCACATGAGACACAACCAGTAAATGCAGTCTCGAATTTTGATATTTCATGAACAATTTTTTTTAGCTGCGCGAATTGTCAAATAAGTAAAACCATTTATTGAGTTTAAGTTCGAACAAATTTTTTTTTTGAATTTGCGATTTTTGACAGTTAAAATTTTTTTTCTTTAATTTGAAATTGATTGCGAAATTTTTCTATTTAATTCAAATTATTGTATTTGTTTAAAAGCTTAGGCTTATTCGATACTTTTTCCTCTGCATAAACTGTCACATAAGTGCTTAAGCAGAACTTAAATGCTTAAGTTGTGTATCAGTAAAAGGGCCTAAAAGAAGTAAGTTGATATTTGATCCAGAAATTCTTTTACAAAAATTATTCGCAATCGCATCCCTTGGGACTATGATTTCCAACGATCTATGTATTATTCAATTAGCATCTAGAAATATTTAAATTCGAATTTCGAAATGAAGCTAATGTCAAAGTTTGATAGGACATACTCAACAACCAAAGAAGAAGAATGCTTCTAGAAGTTGTTGTCGTTTTAATGCTTCTATATCTGAATTGTTTAAACAGCTTTATGATACCTATGATTACTTTTACTTTCAGATTTGTTCCTTGGTGCTGCACGAAGTGAAATAAAAAAAACGAAAGGAAAAGATTAAGTGGAACATATTCATTTATTAGTTAACAAGATGTAAGTACCCTATTTTTATATATTTTTATTTTTATAAATTTGTGACAGTATTGTTAGTATCCGAAACATTACATTTTGAAACAAAGCATATTTATAAAAGTGAAGATTTTTTAAAGATGAACAAAAATGACGTGAAATAGTAAATATAGGTGCTTAATGAATTATAATAGAGTATCTTTGGCCAGGACCTTCTAAACCGGTTGTCAGCTACTTCGGGCTTCCACAGTTTTTTTTATCAGCTTTTCATACTTTTAGGGGCAGAATAACATTGTCTTATCTTTAATCTCGTGCCTTAAAATAGTCTAAACAAGCGTTGCCAAATGAAATCTTAATCAAATGAGGCGGAGTGTGAAATGTTTTCGTCAAAATACTTAAAACACAACCGAAATCCTTTATTCTCACGTCCTTTTACATTGTAATTTATAAACGAATTCAATATGTGAGTTGATTGCTAAGTGAAAGGACATTCTTTTTGTAGATAGTAAATCTCTAAAACTTTAACACTTGAAAAGGAAGAAACGCATTTGCGTCGGTTTGCTTTTAATATTCCTTCGAAGTCAATTTCTTTTTTTATATTTTCGAGAA
Organism: Philhelius pedissequus; assembly: GCA_910595825.1. NCBI lineage: Eukaryota > Metazoa > Arthropoda > Insecta > Diptera > Syrphidae > Philhelius > Philhelius pedissequus. The sequence continues at coordinate 240,251,766 of OU343161.1, read as the reverse complement.
AGTCACAAAAAAGAAGGACTTTTTTGTTCGTTTTGTCAATTTCAAATGTGTGTGCTATGTCTACCATACATACACACACACTTACACATCCAATGAGGGATAAAATAATTATCTTCGCCCATTTAACTAATTTTATTGTACTTGCAGGAAAGCAAAATTGTTCGATGTTGTTAAAAGATGATCCCAATAACGCCGTTTGGGTGGTTAGGGAATCTTTTTTCTGGTTTTTTTTTTCTTTTTGCAACTGCATCCATAAATCTCCTGGTAAAACTAACAATACAAACAATGGAACATGAAAGAAAGGTAAATATCCACAGCAGCATAAGACGAACAAAAAAAAAAATGTTTTCGAAAGAAACGTGACGCGTTTTTCTATTGTTTGTTCAGATTCAGGATGCTGAATCTTCTCGTCTTTTCGAACAAAACATGCGTGTGTCTCTGACGGTGTGATGGTATATATTATATTACTGGATGATGCTTAATGTCCTTGGGAGATATTTATGTGTGTTTGTTGTTTTTTTTTTTTATTTTATGAAAGTCTGTTGAGAGGAAAGATGTTATCTTACCGAACAGTTGACAGTCATTAATAAAGATATTGTCAGCCATTATGGTATGTTTTGTTCCTTGTACATATATAGTCTCGTTTCTCTTTTCTCGTACCATGGAATTTTAAGGACGAAATTTGAGCACGCATCATAAATAACAAAACAAAAAAATTATAGTCTTTTGACTATATGTGAAATATGATTTTTATGACCCTGCTATAAAGTCTTTTCTTGAGATCTTTGTAAGTAAGTAGGTAACTTGTTTTATGTCTGATGTGATAAAAATTATGACAGGATTTTTTTTATTGTTGTTAGTTTATTAGAAAATTGTCAAACACTCATACATATTTATCATGACTTTCCTAATAATCTGCTGGGGGAAATTTAAGGTCAGATTTTGCGAGGGCTCTGAGTTGAAAAAAAAAATATACATATATGTATTTATAAAAGATTTTTTCACAATGAAATTTAGGCCATGAATGTGAAAATTTGGTATTTCAAGAGTGGAAAATATATTTTCTATTTTAACCTTTTTCTTAAGTTGTGGACAAAGTTTTAAATTCTAAATTCTAAAAAAAATATAACCTGTAAAATATTATTCGTGAAATCTTAACTTCTGTTTTACATACATTTAAGTTCTTGTTAAATTTTTGTATCTACTGTAAATTTTCCTTGAAAGGGAAATTGAAAAGATGGTCATTTTGAGATTGTGGAAGAATTTTTTTCACACTTTGGATTGAAAAAAACTTCGAAATAGATATTGTGGAATGTAAGTTGGCAATTCCAAGGCATCATTTTTCGATGTATATTAGTATACACACATATATTTTTCTTAAAATTAGACCTTGTGAAATGTAAAAAAAAGGAATACGTTCTACAAACTTCTCATGATATGTTTTGAAAGCTTACAACAAGTGTGTTTAAAGAAAATCCACATTATTTAACAAGTTTCATTTCAAAATTGAAGGTGTGAAATATAAAGTTCTAAATTTCACTAGTAAAAGACATTTTTCCATCATTGTGCTCTAAATTAATTTTCGGTGTTACGAAAAGCTTGTGGAAGCTGGCTGTGAAATTAAATAAACACCGTGAAAAAGATTGTGGAATGTATGTTTTTCTGTTGGCAACTTTAGCAAGTATATGTGTGTAGGTATTTGTTTCATGAATTAAATGGGAAATTTTTTTTTTGTGAAATTGACAAAACAATATTGTTCACACCATTTTTTCACAAGAATTTAGTCATATTAAGTTTGAAGGACTAATTCATATTGTATATGAAAGTGAAATATTCATATGGAATATAGTAAGTGCGAATTTTTTTAAAATTTACATTCCACAGATTGTATGTTATTACAAAATGAGTTTGTTCACAAATATTTGACTTTCTACCTTAGTTTTTTTCCCTTACTAAGATGTGCTCAGAAATGTGTTGATTTTGATTTTCGAATGTATTAAATTCACTTCACGGGATTCACGGACCAGACTTTGAAAAAAGAGAATGTGGGACGTATTTTTAATTTATTTTATTTGATGAACTTAATTTTGGTTTAAATTCATTTGCATATGTGAAATATGTACGTAAGAGAGGGGTGTAAAATTTGTGGAACATATGAAATGTTGAATTTTAGAGGTTTTAACTAACAAGTATCAATAAACATATTGAATTTTTTTGGATGCTCTAAGAACAAAATTATCAGACGGAAATATGTAAGGTAATTTAAAGAATTTAGATTGACAATTTTAGAGCTTCTAAATGTGAATGCGTTCCACAATCTTAAGCATACAGTACTACATCAATTTCGCCGTCGACAATTTTTCTAAAATATATGTTTTTTATTTTTACTTGAATTGTCTAGGGACTATATTTTATGGTGAATTAAGATGTTGCGGCATCATACAAATTCACAAGCCCTCAGGTAATTTCAGTTTTTTTTTGTTTGTCATAAATCAAAAAGAAAAATGGAATCACCTGTCCACCTCGAGTTTTCAACATCCACATTAATTCATGCAACTTTGATTGATTTTCATATGAAAGTTGGGGATTTTCATGAAAAAAAAAATCCTCATTCATCGCCTATCTAATCCTATAAATCACAAAACACGAATCCAAAATTGGAATTGTCTGTACTTTCGTATTTTCCACCATCAGGCACTCGTATCGCAAGTTCTACTCAGCTCGGCATAGGTCTGTTTATGGGGGCAATATATCTAAATTATTTTTCTACAGCTTGCATGAAGCTAACATCTTGCCGCTGCCTCTGCCGCTGTTGTTTTGTAGCCTACACTCACTCACTCACTTCCCCTATTCGGATAAGCTATTTCATGCCAGAAAAAAGTTATGACTTCTCATAAAACGGTGGAAAATCATATCGAGGCGGTGAGGCTATAAAAATAAGATATAATATCTATAATTTTTCTTCACTCCGTTTAGATTCCACACACTCGACGCTCTCGCAAGGCCTGTGATTGCTTTGCTGATCTCGCTCTGCGTAGATGTATGCAATGCATGTTAGTGTAGTTGCTGTTTTTTTTTCGGGATGGGTTTCTGGATAATTTATCTATGTGCAGATGTGAGCGTAGCTAATTTTGCTGTCATAACGAACCCATAAACACATATTAAGGGGGCACATTAGGTCCATTTTTCTTTTTGGATTTTTCTTATTCATACAGTATGTATATGTGTTTTTGAGGGGAAGACAATGAGGAACCGAGAAATATTATAGCAAACTTGAAGAAAAAAAAAATATAAATAAAGACTGAGTACAACATTTTTATGTTCGTTCATGAAGAAAACACAAGGAACCCAACAACAACGAAACATATTTTATGTGTCAGCCCAGTCGTTGCGTTGCTTTTGGTTAATACAATTATTAGATAGTGAAGCGAGCAAGCGAGGAGCGACCAAGAGAACGAGCCAGGCTGTCGAACGAAATTAGTTTCCTTTGATGGTGGAAATTAATTTCATGGTCAATTTAGCGCTGATTTATGTTTGCATGAGCTTAAAGAACATGATTTGCAGTAAAATGAACAAAATTGTATGTACATAACTATTTACTTAATGTTTTATCCTTTGAAATGGATCGGATGTTTTAGTTTTTGTTTTAGAGTTTTTTTTTATGAGAGAAGCTTAGTCGGATTCTGAAAGAGTATTTATATTTAAGGGCTAGTAAAATAGGATTGCCCCCAAATACGAATATTAAGCTTTGTGCCCAAACAAGATTTGGCACTTTTTGAAAAAAAAAAAAAAAAAATTACAATGAATTTAATTGTCTAAATTTATTTAAAATTTGTCACTCAAGGGATGACAATTTTCATTTGAAGTTCTAATCAAATGAGCTAAAAGATAGAAAATTACATCCAACATCTTTGCAGTTTTTTCTCCAAAATTGCGTTTAAATGTGTTTTTGAAGGTTGACACTTTAAAAACTAAATTTGAATCTAATCAGGATTTTGTTTAAATATTTGTCGTGAGCGTTATGTATTTCTGAAAGTTCGTCAACACTGAAATCATCTGGATGACAATTTGAATGTTATGTTCCACAAGTAGTTCTTATAAGACACGAGTAATTTAACAGTGTTTACCTTTTCAGCGCTTACTAATATTTTTTTTTTCGAGAGGTGAGAAAATAAAAATATTGTGGAACTTATTTATTTTCCCGTGTGATAGAATTTGAACCTAGCGACAAAACGAAAATTTGCAAGGAATAGGAATACAATCTGTCGATTTTAATTTCATAACTCTTGTGAAAAGAAATAAAAACTAACACGTTCCACAAAATTTTCCATTCGAAATTTTAAATTGCACTTCATAAAATCAGATGGGGCATGCAGTGTAAAAATAATTTTGTATAAAAGTTCACATCGTTTAATTCCATGGATTTCCTTGGAAATAAATTGTCAAATTTTAACTTGTTCCATATGCTGATTCCGCATTTCCCTTCTGATCGTACGAAGTGGAATTTAAGATTTCGAATGAAAAATGTTGTGGAACGTCTTAGTTTTTTTAATTTCTTTTCACAAGAGTTAAGTAATCATTTGCCTGGAATTTGGAAATAAAAAGAGAGAAAAGAGTTTCAAAAATTGTTGTTTCAATATAAAGTTTGATTTAATTCGAGTTTTTATTGTTGGGAACACAACACATACATTTCAAAGTTTTGAAAAAAAAACACATTTTTAAAATACATATGTATATACATACATATATACATTCATCGTAGGGACCCTTAATTTTTTTGGAAAAGTCATACAATCACTTCGATAGATGTCTGCAAAAAGTCCATATTGTTCAAGGAAGTATTATTCACATTGTCAATTCACATTCAATTGTGGAACGTATTCATTTTTTCATTATATGAAATGTTTTATTCCTATCAGTGCATAAATACAGCGTGTAGTAAAGTTGTGGAAGGTATTCAATTTCATAATTCACAGGGAACCTACTGCCTAGATGACAGAAAAGCTTGTTTCCTTATAAATCAAATATGAATTAATTCTTAGTTTAAATTTTTATTGGCACCTTTGATTGAAAAATTTAGATACATAATTCAAGCACTTTCCTTGATTTCATAAATTGTACGCAAAATTGAAAATCTCTCAAAAGTGGATGCAACAAACTTGCAAAATTCTCTTACAATTATTTTACTTCTGCACCCAGAAGAGAAAAGGAAAACAATTTATTAAGACTTTTTATTTTAGACAGATGAATGAACGACGTGCCGGGGTAGGTATAGGGACGCATATACTATAAAGGCAGTACAATGGTTTGGCTTCTGGCTGACTTTCGTTCCTTTTTCGCAGACAAGTGCCAGATGAAAAGAGGGTGAAATTTATGAGTCTGATTTTTTGAATGCTCTGGCGTCTGGTGGTGTAATAATTTCACTTCTATCCTTCATAAAATATAATTTACGACCTCGAAGCGCTGACGGACACAGTCCAGTTAGGTAACTTTTGTATTACAAATTTCTTCACACACAAAAAAAAAAACAAGTATAGTAAACGAGACAGAAATGTTGTTTGATGACGTGGAAAATTTAACTTTCCCCGTTGAATTGGCTTTTCTTTCATTACACCCATCCTTATGCTTAGAATTGCAAGAGGGTAGGTTTTCATTCAATAAATTAAGTTACCCTACACTTCTCCTAATCAAATCTAACTATCAACCATTCGTTGACGGTATAAATGGGTCAGTACAGCAGAACGCATTACCTACTACTTGGGTATAAAAAACATAGCTAGGATGTGGAATTTATGTGTTTATTTCCAAAGGACAATATATGAAATAAAATATTTCCCGCGTCATTTTTATGGTCATAAAAAAGTACATTTATAAAAATATGAATATAATATTTCTTTTTCCAAAAAAAAAAGGAAAAGATGTAAAGTCATCGTAATTTTCAATTTCCACGTCGCGTAATAAATTTTCACCGCCACCAACCGTTGCCAGTTGTTGCCATATTATATCCCGAGATCGAGACCCACCAAGGGAGAGATTATGTAGGTAAATAAAAAAAAAAACAGAAAGAATGAAATTGGAAAATTTATTAGCAATGGTAATAATAAGGATAATAACAGTGACCGAGCGACAGCAGAACAGTAGCAGACAACAGGATTTGAATTATGGTATATGCATTTATTTTCATTGTCCTTAACAAATTGTATAATCCTCTCTCGATCAGCCAACGTAGATGACGATGACGACGAGGAACCAACCAATGATGATAAATTTGCTTCTCAGCAGGAATAATGCCAAGGGAATGGTATTGGTATATAGAGAAACTTGAAATGGTTTAATATTTATGGCATTTGTCATTCTTCTATCTGAATTGTTATAATTGGGTAATAGGGGAAGTGGCGTGCAACAGTTAATTACCATTGTTGGATTGAGGGATAAGGGGCGAGACTTAATGTAGGACGATTTCTTTCGATATTGATTAATATTTGGGAGGAATGATTTTTAACAAATAACACTAAACAAACAAAAGGAAGATTACATTTTAATGTTCTTCCGTTTTTTTTTCGAACATTTAAATATCAAAAATGTTTGTTTAGGAAATGTAGGTAGGTATCAGCTGTTTTTCAAAGCTGAACTATTTAAAGATATACTAAATATAACCTTACCTACAACATATAAACAGGGTGATTCAAATTTAGTTTCCGAACTTAAATGCACGACTGAATAGTACGTTCTTCCCCATATAGATCACGACGTAATGTATAAAATTCAAAGTAGGAACAGCTAAATATATTTTTAAAGTCGTTTTTTACTAAATTTTGTATAACTTTGTGTTTTAAAAAAAACTTGGTATGACAATTTTAAATATTTGATAATTTAAACTTAAAAATAAAATTTCAAAAAAAAAATCATCCACCCATTTTCGAAATATTGAATTTTCAAATGAAAAAAATATTTTTTTTTTCAAAAATGAAAATTTTTGTATGCAGTATTATTTATAATTTGAAGGACCTCGTATATAATTTTTTTTATCGATATCCGTCGAGCGGTTTATGGTACCGGCAGGTACCGTTATTAACAAAATATCGAAGAATTTGTTTGACCAAAATGTGGCGTATATCTAAAGTAGTCCGCACACGATTTTGAAGAAAATCGTTTCAGCCGCTTAGACTGTAGAGCGTTGACAGACAGATCGGCAGACAGATAGATGGAATTGCGGGATCCACTTTTTTGGTGTTCTATATCATCGTAATGCAATCGTAACGTCGAGTTTGATTTTTTTTTTCCAAATGCAAAACTTGGCCTACAGTACCTACATCGCAAGTAAAAATCGTCCATGCGCCCATTTTCGAATTTCAGAAAAAATAAAATGCACGACTGGATCGCACGTACTTGCTCTTATGTGCGATCACATTGTATGTAAAAGATTTTTAATAGAAACGTCTAAACATATTTTTAAAGTTGTTATTCACTTACCTAATTTTTTATCAGTGAAATCTCCCTTTGACGGACAGCCATGGCGCTGCACTTTTTGCCCACCATGGGAGTTGTCCGTTTACGGGAAATCAAACAAAAACACTAATTTTCAAAATTAAGAGTATTTAATAATACATAATAATAATTTTAACTATATGCTCTGGTGTCTGTCTAAAAGAAAATATTTGTCCATTCATATGTGAAATTCCTGTCCGTGTACGTCCAAAACAGTGTCTGGCTAAGAGAAACTAAAAACAATGAAACTTATATGGACCATTTTCGGTACAAAAGAATGTGTCCGCCTAATGGTGGTGCCCGCAAAGGGAGATTGCACTGTACAAAAATTCTTAATTTTTTTTCTAAAAAAAAAGTTGGTATGAAAATTTTAAAAAATTAGTAATATAAATTTAAAAACAAAATTTTAGAAAAAATCTTCCACTCGTTTTCAAAATATTGAATTTTCAAAATCCAAAAAAAAAAAATATTTTTCGAAAATTTTGAAATGCAGTATTATTTAGAATTTTATTTAGGGGGTGGCCATGGCGCGATAGTTGTGTGTTCGGCTGTCAAGCTTATGGTCACAGGTTCCATCCCTGCCGTAGTCTATGTTCTCTTATTTCTCCATTAAAAAACAATTCTAAAAATAAATGTCATACAATGAGTTGCCTGTTTACCCATTACATGCTGTTTAGGCATAGAACTAACAACATGTGATTGAGTAAAACTAGTATACCGATAAAAAATGACAAAGAATAAAAAAATTAATGCGAATTATAAGGGACATAGATAAATAAGACACTGAAATTTCTCCGCATTAGTTCAGCCGCCATCCATGGTGATAAAATCTGAGACAACAACCACCTAGTCTCAAAACATCGCGCCACACGTCTTTCCTATCATTCTTTCTCTGCCTTAACCTCACGCCCGCGCTGTGTTGAAACATTTAAAAGGGTAGTATAATCAAAAATAAAAAAAATTAGAATTCAAAGGACCTCCTGTATAAAAATTTTGATCGAAATCCGTTAACCGGTTTATGAGAAAATCGAAAATCAATAAAATTGATGTATGGAATGTACCGTTAATAACAAAATATGTAAAAAAAAATTTTCCTGATTAGAATCTCGAGTTCGATTTTTTCCCAAATGCAAAACTTTGCCTATAGTAGTTTATGGTTAGCGCCCTCCGTCTCGGTGGACAAAACTCGCCCAATCACATTCTTTAAAAAAAAAACAAGTTACCACCGTTGAAATTTTCATACCTTTGATCGCTAAAAGCAATTATAACTGTTATAAACTTACATTTATCTCTGATAGAAGAAGAAAGAAGATGGACCCTAGTATGCATCCCTGTGGGACACCTTTTTAGTTCCAAATCACATTTGGAAACTATTTTCAGTATGTTGTGAAGAAGTTTTGATTGTTAGTTCAAACATTTTTTCGTTGAATTCTAGAAAAAAAGTTCAAGTTTCTATAAATGGAAGAAGGCATAGAATTATTTATAAGCTCTAGGTTTCTTAAAATAGGCTTTACAAAACATGGTCTAGTATTGGGTAAAGTATTATAGATTCAGAGATTCAAAATGAGCACATTTAAGGCACACACTAAAAGGAAAAAAAAATCATAGGACATTAATGCCCTCAGGTCTTTAATTATGTCCTCAGGGACTTATGTGATTATATACTACATACTTACATAATATTATACATCATATACATAGTCGTGCGCAATATATCAGTTCAGTTAAGTTCAGACAATATTCTTAACTCAAAAGATCTAAAGAAGCACTCGAGCATGTTTTCCTCTTACAACAATCATGTAACGCCCTCTCTGCTCACCTTGAATTAAGCCATCACACGTCTTATCTCCAACCAAACGCACACTGTTTGCCATACTTCATGTCGAGAGTCTCTCAAATTAAAATGTTAATATGTAGAACAAAATGTACGACCAAACATAAAAAAAAAATTCTTCTGGAACTCAAATAACATGCTGGGAATCTGCTGAGAGAGTCCTCGAGAATTCATCCTTGCTTTCAGCTTTTCGTTTACAACGAAGAAACAAAAACAAAACAAAACAAAAATATAGAACTCATCAGCGTGCAGGATAGAGAGCCGCCCATTTAACCTGTCCAACAGCTGTCGCGGTGGATATTAAATGCCAAAGTGGCAAATGGTTTGATTACACACTCGTTTCGACGGTGCTCCCCTTGTTCTTAACCTGTTGTCGGATTGGGTTCAGCTTCAGGTCCTGTCGGTTTGGTTAGGTCCTTCACAAAATCTACTTGAGAACTTTGTTTTTTTTTCTTACAAACTTTTATATATATATATTTACTTCTTGGTTTTGCTGTTCCAAGGGAAGACGAAGAAGCAAAACATGATGACACACGGATCCTTTTAACGCGGATTCAAATGGGATGAATGATTTCTTGTGTTTGCTTTTTTAGTATATAATTTTTCTGTCGAGTTTCCACCATCACCACCACCGACCGGGCAGATGAATTTTTTTTTTGTTTAATGAACGACCTGCCAAAGTGCATAAATGACAGTTCCCTGCCAAGTCACCTCCGCATAAAAGAGAAGATGAGAAACCAACAAAACAAAAAAAAAACCTGAAGATCTCTAATTTGAAATGTGAAACGAAACTCATTTTACGGCCAAACATAATAATATGGAAATGACATTACCGCCAGCCGGCTGCGGGAGGTTCCGCTGATATAAATGACGTTCCAACAACAACAGCAAATAATAGCTTCTATTCACGTCCGGACTACGAAAAAGGTGTGAAGAAGGCCAAATCTTCCGTGGATCTTAGTGAGCCCCTTGAGATTTTACTTTTTTTATTTGTATATAACTTACGTTTCCTAGTAATTGCGAGTACTTAAATGAAAAAGAAAAATTGAATTGTTGCTCTGCTCATCTGTCAAACTCTTTTTTTTAATTCAGTGTCTCTCTGTTGACTTCACACCAGAAAACTTTATACTATACTGACCCTTAACATTTCGACCATAGCTCTAAGCTCGCTATATTTTAGTTCAAACGTTTTGATTTTGAAACACTCAACTGTCAACTGCCAAAATGCCCCATTCGTCATTTTAATAACCTCCGAATAAAATGTATTGATTTTTTTTAAGAAACGCATTTGAATATTTTATGTTGAATTTGCTAGAATTTCAGTCAAAAAAATGTTCTCATAGGTAGTGAGAATATTTGTAATTTTTCACAGATTTAATTTGTGAAATTCTGTCAAGCTTCATGCACATCAGGTTAATATGAAAATTTGACCTTCAATACTTTGCATATCAATATCACAGTTTCACTTTTGAAAAAGTGACAGTGAGGCTGAAAAGTACGGAAACCTAATGCTCATATCTGTCATTTTACTGTCAAACATATTTGTCTACACAATATTAAGCGTTTTCAGTATAATTCAACATTGCAGAATTGAAAGTATTACCATGAAATAAATAAATAAAATTAAGGAAGTACTGACAACTTGGTGGTCGAACAAATCTGAGATTAGTCGTCATGTTTCGTACAATTTACCTATTTATCGAAAAACGTGTTTATCTGTCAACTTTGCAATTGTATAAGTCTGTCATTTGCTGTCACCTTTTTTCTATCGATATACAGAATTTCACTAAAGTAGGAATTTCCCCCAAACGTCAAAGGTTGGGATGTACAAAAAATTTGTATGGAAAAATGTTGGAATGTAGAAAAAAAATTAACCTCTTTTCACGAAATACTTTAAATAATATTGTTCACATGTCAACAAAAAAAAAGTTAAATGCGTGAAATGACATACTTATATCAATAAATCCCTCTCGCGATTCTTCCTAAAAGTCAAAATTTTCACTTTGTCGAAAATGACAGTTCGTTACCTATTTTTAAAATAAAAAAAGTAGCAACATAACGGTGGTACAAATTACTCCTTAAAATGTGGAAATTGATAAACAAAAATAAATATGTCAATTTTACATAATGAGAACTGTCACTTTTGAGGTTGACAGATTCGGAAATCATGTCCATATGGAAGATGTTCTGGCAAATAGTCAGCAGCTTAAAAATAACGGTATTATCTATTTATGCGAATGAGAAAATACTCTCTTTCTTAGCCTTTGGTTGACATAAACGTGTTTTATGGCAAAAAATCTAAGAACATAATGCTGACGAATCGTGTAAATCCAGGACGTTTTGTGGTTCCGTTTGCTACTTCAATTGCATGATTTTCGTTTCGCTAATACAAATTCGAGGAAATAAACACTGTTAAATAGAAGCGTTTCCACAAGTACAGGTTCCGACTACATAAGAGATACATTCTGTCAATATTCCCAAGAAATTTGATAGTTGTTTTGTTTTTTTTTTGTTTGTTTGTTTTTGCCAAGAAGTGTAATTTATTCATCAGCCTTTTTAATAAAGAAATAAAAATGTTATAATATAAATATCAGACATTGAGTCAGAGGGACAGATCACTTCGTATAATAAAATGACAGATTGAGACTACTATTTCTATTGACAGCAAACTGACAGTCCTATTGTAGTAAACATAGCAATCCTCATCACCTGTCGAGAGGATGATACCTTTTTTCATGACATAGTCTGGCCCTGTTTCAACTTGTCAAATTGGAACTGCCCCGTCTGCGGGCTGCCTTTGCCGCCACTGGCCAACAAGCCGTAATGGGACGTCATTTCCACTTAAAGATGTCAGAATGTGTGTCAGTCGATCTCGTACTGTGGAAGTGTTAAGACGTTTTCGGCTTCCCAGTTTTTCCAATTAAAATTCGTGTGTGAGCTTAAGTTCTAAATTAAATCAAAATTTCACAAGTGGTGCAGTAGCACAGTGATAGAGTGGCCGACCGAGAATCCGAGGGTCGCCAGTTCGATTCCCAGGAGGGCATCAGAACTTTATCAGCTTTTTTTCACAACCGTGAAGTAGTTAACTTTAGTGGTTGGGAAAACGAGCAAAGGAGGAGGAGTTTAAGCACCGGGGCATCGAAAGGTGTCCTAGGGCCAATGAGGCCAGCGATGGCATCAGCTGAGGGAACATCGAAAGATGTTCCAACTACAAGCAGTGATTCTGCAGCAACAACATCAACAGCAATAACAACAACGGCAACATCATCCGATGCTAATCAAAAGCGCAGAAAGAGGATCAAGTGCGCACCAAATTTGGTAAAAAGGAGATCCACGGCCACCTCAGCAAAGCTGCCAGCTGGGGTGCATACGTCCGATATAGACGAGACGTCAGAGGCAGCAAGACAAACCGAGTTAGACACTTCACCCGAAGAGGGTATAGCATATATGTCTGAAGAAGGAGAAGGGCACTTCACGACGGGCGATAGTACTGCCTTCGTGAACCTCTCCACATCAGAGGCGTCATCTGAGGAGGACGAACAAAGAATGTTCGCCCAAATTGATGCTTTGGAGGCAGAAATAGAAAAGATAAAAAGTAAAGTTAAGGCCAGCCAAGAAGCGCGCCGAGCGAGGCAACTAAAAGAACTCGAAGAAAAAGAACAACAACAGAAAAAAGAACAAATACAAAAACAACAGCCACAGCAGCAGCCAAAACAACAACGGCAAAAACAACAACAACAACAGCAACAGCAGCAGACACAAGTCCAGAAACAACCGCAAGAAAAACAGCAGCAGCAGATTCAAAAGCAGCAGAATCAACAGCCGCAGAAAAATCAGTCTCAGCAGCAGCAGCCACAGCCGCCGATCATGAAAAAAGAAAAGGTGCCACCCATTAATACTTATAAAATGGAGTTACAGGATACCATAAATCTATGTAAGTTGACCATAGGTCAAAATTTTACTATTAAAAGATTAAATAACGATAGGCATGCTATCCAGTGCTTCACACTGGAACAGCACAAAAAAATTAAAGAGTTGCTGAAAGAAACTACTACCGAATTCTTTAGTTTCACCCCTAAAACCGAAAAATTTCAAACGGTCCTTTTGAAGGGCATAGATTCCTACACGGAACCACAGGTGCTCTTAAATGAACTCCGCCAAAAAGCGAATGACGATCTCGACTTTATCGGGGTCAAGCCGTTCGCTACAGTTAGAGCTAGGCGGGAGAAGCGGAGTCTTCCCTTCTTCCTCGTTCAACTTTCACCCAGCAGCAAACTGGATAGTTTGAGGAGTATATCCGTCCTCAACTGCCAGGTTGTAACTTGGGACAAATTAAAAAGGCGCGGCGACATGCTTCAATGCATGCGCTGCCAAAGGTTCGGCCACGCCGCAGCAAACTGCGAAATGCAGTCACGCTGCGTTAAGTGTGGAGAGAACCACAATGCAGATGAATGCAAGTTAGGAAAAGAACGGGTCGAAGATAGGACCCAGCTTAAATGTGTACTCTGCCGAGGCGCCGGACACCCCGCTAATTATCGGGGATGCCCGACGTTTCAGCTTATAAAAAACAATAAAGCAGCAAAGCAAACAGTGGTAGAAAAGCGTCCAACAGTGCGCCCTCCTACAACAACGTCCGTCAACTCCCAAATTTCTTACGCCCAAATGGCGTCAGGAAGGGGAAGCACGGTACAGCCTACACCAAAGGTCGCCCAACAGGCCCCCGTGCCTAAGGCGCCGGCGGCACAGGCGGATATTATGGGCGTTCTACTGGCCATCCAGGGCCAGTTGAACGGCCTCCAAAAGCAGATCAGGGAGCAGGCGACTAGGGTGGATTATCTCTACTCTGTTTTGCCGAGCTTAACGCAACTTAGAGGTTAAGGGCGCGCTGCCGGAGAGGCCCTTTAAGATCCTAGCTGTGAATGTAAATTCATTGATTAGGACCGAACGTAGAGCGAATTTATTCCAATTGCTTAAAGACATAAGTCCAGATGTGTTTATGGCTAGCGAAACTAAGCTTAACCAGAAACATAAATTGACTAACAACAATTACAATATCGTAAGAAGAGACCGACCCAACTCCACGCAAGGAGGAGGCGTCGCAATCTTTATACGTAAAGGCATTAGTCATAAGGTAATATATAATAGTGATGTGCGAAAATTTCGGACGTTAGAGGCATGCATCATATGCATTCATCTCCAACAGGGGAAGCGAATGTATGTGATCGCTGCCTATGCACCGGAAACACCTCAGCCCACGCAGTTTATAACAGAGCTTGAAAAGCTTTTTGAATGCTTAAGATTGAGCTCGGAAGAGAATTACTATATATTGGCGGGTGATTTAAACGCCAAGCACACAGATTGGGGAAATCAAATACAAAATCCTCGAGGTAACCATCTATTTAATTGGATGGGTCGATACAACCTTGAGTATCGCATCGATCTTCTAGCCACAGACAGGCCATCGTTCCCAAGAAGCGGTGCCTATCTGGATCTATTGCTTAAAGACGCAAGACTAACAATTACTGACGCTGTGGGTCAACGGCCAAGAAATTGTTTACGAACGATCGAGTACGACAGTGACCACTGCGGACTCGCAGCCGTAATACAACTTCCGAACCAGCTTATGGAGTTGGAGGAGTATGTGCCTGTGCATACTTACAATTACAGTAAGGTGCGCTGGCCACGTTTCTCCAATGCCTTATTGAGTGAATTACGTTCAAATGGTATATCCCCACCAAATGACAGGAACCTAACAAATACTGAAATCGACAGATACTTAGAACAAATTGACGAAACGATTCTACGAACAATGAACAGAACAATACCGAAATACAAAGAACGTAACGCAACTGACATGTACCGTAACGCGACAATTGACGCACTTCACAGACAAAAAAGTGGACTACTGACAAGACTAAAACGCTTGTACAGGCGGTTTACTGATACACGAGACCTGGAGATTAGGACACTGAAGTCGTCCATCAAAAACATCAACCAATTGATCAAAGAAAATTATAGATTGGCTATTAATTCGTTCTGGGACAATAAAATTCGTGCCGTTAACTCCAGCGACCCAAGTATGTTCCCAAAAATTAATAAGATTTTTAGAAGAAAGGATCAAAACGATCTTCCGTGTCTTAAGCTCCAGAGGACGACAGAGAACAGAGACGTACTTCTGACAGCAGGCATAGACCCAGAGGATGCCGTATTGGACGATGACCTCTATATAATCGAAGATCCGCAGGAGAGAGTGGAGGCTGTGGGGGCTGCTTTCCAGCAAGTGTACAAGGTGAATGCTGGCATTCGCCCGAATCATGACCTGGAGAACAGAGCTCTGCTTCATCACTTATGGCTCCGGAACGATATAACAGAATGGCGATCTGAGAACCTTGGTTTTACCAGGTTTAATGATGAAGATTTGGCAAACGCCATAATCGCCGACCGAAATGGGCCCAGCCCCCTGTTAATTTCGAAGAATGAGCTCCAGCTCATCTTCGATTCATTAAAGAAAAAGAAGTCTGCAGGACTCGATGGTATATCCAACGTTGTACTACGACATTTGCCTCAAGAAGCAGTTGACATTTATACCACACTGTTTAACAACGCGCTGAATAATGCATATTATCCAGTGCGGTGGAAGACAGCTGTGGTGCACCCTCTCCCAAAAAAGGGAAAGGACAACTCCAATCCGGCGAATCTCCGGTCGATAAGTCTTCTTCCGAGTATCAGCAAAGTATTTGAAAAGGTTATTAATAGAGCCCTGTTCAAATGGGCGGAGGACAAAAATATCATCCCGGATAATCAGTTCGGTTTTAAGGCGGGACATGACACAATTCATGCCGCGTCTAAACTTGTTTCTGATATCCAATGGAACAAAACTAAAAAACAGTGTACGGGTGCCTGTCTGGTTGATTTGGAGAAGGCCTTCGACACCGTATGGTTAGAAGGTCTCTATCTAAAGCTAACCAGACTAGGTATAAGTAAACCTCTATTGTATATGCTTTATGACATGCTAAATGGTAGAAAGTTTGTTGTCAAGAGTGGCAATGTAACTTCTACTGCAATTTTTAATATTAATAATGGTCTTCAGCAGGGAGCGGTTAACTCGCCGATTCTATTCAACATTTACACCAGCGATCTGATAGGTAGTCTAACTCAGGCAATTGCGTACGCCGACGATCTAATTGCGTACAGAACAGCTCATACAGTTGAGGTCATCAAAAGTCTCTTGCAGAGTGACTTCGACAAGATTCAGCGATATTGTGATGACTGGAAGTTGAAAATCAACTTCCAGAAATCAGAAACTATTTTGTTTAGGACTCCGCTGTCTAGCGCCTCAAGGGATACGAGAAAGAACTGGCGCAAGCTGGTGATCGTAGGGCCACATGGACATCCACTGGCGAGTAAAAGTGTAGTAAAGTACCTTGGCATCTGGTTGGATCAGTACCTGTATTTCGACAGACATATAGGTGCTGCTTTGGCCAGGGCTAGGGGAGCCTTAGCCTTGACAAAACGACTGTTTTATAGCAGCCGTCTTGACAGCAGGGTGAAGGTGATTTGCTACATGGCCCTCATCAGGCCGATGATTGCCTACGGATGTCCGGTGTGGTTCAACGTTGCCCCATCTCAAATGGAAAAGATTCGGGTGTTTGAGAGGCAATGTCTTAGACGTTGCCTTGGATTACACAGAACACCAGAGTCGGAGTACACAAGATATTATTCCAACCAGGTTCTATACAACGGAGCCAACATAAACAGAATAGATAATTTTTTGTTCAAGCTGATTCGGGGTCACGTTGCAAGAGCGATGTCCTCAACTAACAGCTTAATTTTTGGGGCTTATTACCCCAATAACGAATATTTTGAGAGTGCGCGGTTAAGTGGTTACATCCCTCCTGAGGCATTCCTCTATTTAGACAGTCGAGGGCTGATACAGGATGGAGGGGCGGTTCCGCTCATCTACCACGTCAGCCGGAAAACCGTGGATAGGCGACTCCTGTATAGTCGAGACGTCATCGCTCAAGGTGGAGAAGAGCGCCTTCGGTTCAGTAGGACTGTGTCCGATCGGGACCGGAGGGATAGGGCGAAACAGGAGAACCAGTTCTGGTGGCTCTCTGAACAGCATCGTGATATTTAAAGTCGATGAAGATGATATATCTTGGCCGACTTACATAGATTTAGGGCATTAGGTATAGGTAACAGTCAGGGTGGCACCAAAAAAAAAAAAATTAAAAATATGTATGTATGCGGGGGCATGCGTGCATGTATCTGCGTGTCTGTACATGTGTGTGCGTACGTATATGTATGTGCGTATGTACATGTGTGGGTGGGTTGCATGCTAGTGTGTGTCTGCATGCATATAAAAAATAAACAAAAAAAAATTAAAAAACGAAAAAAATGCTGCTGTGGCTGTTCTAGTTTTTAAGTAGTTATAAGTATTATTAGGTATTTTAAGTAGTTTAAGTTATTTTTAGTTAGTATAAGTTAGTTTTATTTAGTTTTAATTATTTTTAATATATATTTAAGTTTAGTTTATAGGTAAAAAAAAAAAAAAAAAAAAAAAAAAAAAAAAAAAAAAAAAAAAAAAAAAAAAAAAAAAAAAAAATGATCAGATACCAAGTTTTCTGTATAAAAGTTTCTTGAAATATAAAATAAATAAAAAAAAAAAATTTAGATTTAATTAAAATAGTTTTTAGGTCGAAAGACATTAGTTGTAAGAGTTATTGTTTAATTTAGAGCGCCCGTAAAGGGCCAGTAAATTAGTTGTAAGTTATTGATAATTAGGCTAGTTTTAAACATTTTTGTCTAGCTTTAAGATAGTTATAAGTTAATATGAAATAAAAATGAATTAAAAAAAAAAAAAAAAAAAAAAAAAAAAATGTCAGAATGTGTAGTAAAGCAGACACCTAAAATCATTGGCGCATCGTTTGATCTTTTTCATTTCACATCCACACTTTTTCTTCGAAGTACTTTTTTGTTGTTGATTTTTTTAATTTTGCGTTTGGGTTCTAATTTGATTAGGAAGACATTAACAGACGGACAGACAGAATACCACTTGAATATGTCTACATCGTAGTCGTCGTCGTTGTCGACGTCGCCGTCAATGTTCGTCGGTGTTAAAAGTCGGTGAAATGATAAAGGTACCTTTAATAACTTTTTTTTTTCACGGTGATGATGGGTGCGATGCACGTACAGTAGCCCAAAATGACACAAAGCCAAAGTGGAGGAAATCGCTGAAGCAGACAAAGATGGCTGCTGACTATGATGATGGTGATGACGACGAAGACGAAGACGGTTTAACTTCTGTCGAACGCGTTTTTTTTTGTTAATGTTTAGTTTTTTTTTGTGTCTCCTTTTATTTTTCTTTTGGGGTTCCCGAAGGATTTAATGGATTTTTGTGTTTTATTTACACCTACACTACACACCCACCCAGATGCATTCAATTTGTCAATTTCAGAATTGATGTGTTGTGAATGGTTGAGTGAATGCATGATTGTACCTTTGACAAGAGATATTTTTCATGTTTGCCGACGAGATATTCCCCTACTCGTGTATTGGTATCCATACAATTTTTAGGGATCATGAATTGAATAGCAAAATTGGTGTTAAATTAAGATGGGCACAACTTAAATCGGTATATAATTGAAGGGCCATCTGAATCGCATTTCAAATGGGCTTCGGATAATAATTATATTCGGCGTGAGAAAAAAGAGAAACTTTAAATTGATAGGCGCGATAAATCTGCTTGTCTCGGAGCTAAGAATTATAGATATATGTGTTTTATCACCTTGTTACGTTTTGGTTTAAATTAATTTTAGGTACCTACCTATGTAGATATCTGCTTATTAGTATTCAGTTTGGTTAACATCGAATTGAAGAAATATTTTTGCGTCCATTGTCAACAAACAAACGGCTATGGATTATTCGATCTCATAAAACTTTCAACGTAGGTAGTTATATCGATACTTAAGGCCATAAATTGATTGTGATATCTCGAAGTTTATGTTTAACACAACTTTGTGGTTAAGTGTTGAGGAACGTAAATAAACCAATCACTAAACAAAAATAAAAGCATCTCAATAAATTGAAATAATAGGCACATTATCCCTCCCACAGACGGCACCTAATTTTCTTTAATCTTTTAGTTGACATATATGTATAAATTTTATACAAATATCTTCTTTTTTTTAGAAAGCATAAACTGCCTCATTAAAAAAACTTTTGAGAAACTTTTTAACTACCAATTTGTGGAAATAATCGTCTTCTCATAAAAATCTCATAAAAACTTGGGCATAAAACTGATAATAGTTCCTCTTTATGGTAAGTTTGCTCTCCAAAAAAAAAAAATCGATGTCAATTGTTTTTTTTTTGACAACTAAATATTGAAAGTTGATTTCAGTGGAGTTACTTCGGGTTGAAGTTATTTGCAGGATTTTTAAATTGGGTTTGATTGCAGCATTGAAAACTGATCCTTAAATCAGTGAATTATTATCTTTAACTTTCTGTTTTACTAAAATGATATATTGAAACCTACGTGAAAATTGTTTTTAGCAATAGAAATTGTGAGAGTAAACAAATATGCAAAATATTCCTTGTAAGTGCTAAGGGACATTAGATGAAAAACGATCCCAGGAATTAGCGACGACATTTCAGCAAAGAAGTCGACATTACCATACAAACTATCGATAACACATACAATCTATCGATAACACAAAAGTAATGCTGGTAACACAGTTTTCTCTGGAATTTTCATCGGTATTGGAAACATTCGAATAATTTTGTCTTTAAAAAATTGACTAGTTTTTCAAAATTAGAAACTTGACGAAAAATGCCTAAACTTCAAAAGTAATATTACTAGTTTTTGCCCCAAACTTCCACTACAAAAATGTCACTGATCTTGTAGTATCTGATACAATTTTTCTTTGAAACCTCATATTTCGAAAATTACAATGATTACAACTGAAAATTGGCATATCATATTTTGAAACCACAGCAATAATTTTGAATTTATTTTTCACATCTTAAAATGTATCGAGTGAATAATCAAACGGCGTACATTTTTCAGATCCAAATTAACTTCCAACGTCGTTTTAAAGACCTAATTGCATACTTGTTTATCTAAATTAATAAACGAAAGATAACGGAAAGTTAGTGAGCTTGTAATTTTACTACTACTATTTTCACTCACCAAAATTTAAGTTTAAACAACTAATAACTTTTTAACACACCTGAACTGTTTGAATGGCACACTAGTACGACAGTAATAAATGAGGAGAAAATTTGGTTAAGTGTTGCCATAGTTCTAAATAGGCAACTTAAAGCAGAAGCATGTTTATTAATGAGAAAAATTGCAAGTAAAAAAGTTTTCACTTTTTTTAAATTTGGCAACTTTCATTTGTGGACATTCATTTCTAGGTGTCGGGTTTTAGTCGTTTAGACGGATTTTTTTCGCAAATATTATTTCGCATTTATCGAAATACATTTTAATAATCTCGCAAAAGTTTTTTTTTTGCAAATTTTCTTTTGGCTTATAAATTAACCCAAAACACGATCATTTCGCAAACGTATTCTTGCATTTTTTTATATTGCATATTTTTATTTGGCAGTTGGTTGTTTTGCAAAATTTTATTTAGCTGAATCTTAATTTTTGTCTTGATATTTCGCCGTTTCATTATCTGAATTTCGAAAGGGAAACCTATCTAAAAGCGAAATAATATTATGCAAAATAAAAAAATGCGAAATAATATTTATCGAAATATAATATTGCGACGTAATGTAATGTAAAATAATGATAAGTGAAGTAATAATTTGCGAAGTAATTTTATGCGAAATGCGAAAAGAATGCATTATAATATTTTCCGAGCTTACAAATTGCGAAATGAAAAGTGCGACGTGTAATTTTCAAAATAATAACAGTTTGAAAACCATAACAAATTGCGAAATTTAAAACGGTCAAACATAATCTGCCAAACGACCCCTACTCCTATGTTGAAACAGTACCAAACACGATTTTAAATCAATTTTCTTCTGCTCAATATGAAAATCTCGATAATATTGTAATTCAGCATTAAAAAAAACTATTTTTGATTAAGAAGTATTAACCAACCCTATTCAAATTCAAACGGTGCCTCTGTTCCTTTTCTAGAAATATGTCGAACTCTTTGAACGATTTAGGTTTTTTATTCAAATTTTCTCGAAAGCACATTTAAAAAAATGTATTGATCTCTGTGCTACACGACAAAGTTTTGTGCCGTAGAAAAGAAAACATTCTACTAACTTCAAGAGAGACATCCCTTTAACCTTTCAACTTGAAATCCATTTTCATGGATTCTGTTGGCTTCCCATGTATGTACATACGTAGGTACAATATCTAAAATAAAAAATAATAAAATACAATTTAGGATCAAATGAAAAGTAACTGAAACAACAACTGTCTGCGAGGATATGAATTTATTTATACAATATATATTTCATCCCCTCATCGTCCTTGTTGGTGTTGTACATTTTTTTTTGGTCCATTTTATAGCAGAACTGAACAATTTATTAACCATCCAGGATACAAACATGCATACAAAGATACTACACATAGTGATATCCATGCGGGAGACAAGCGACGACCAACCACCATTTATTCCAACTTAAAATGTCCAATAAATTTCCCTCGCGTTCACATTCATACTTAACTACGGTATGGGATGAGTAGGTGTCGTTATGGGAGGGAGATAGTATATTACTACGTATGGACTAGAAGAGAAAGATTCGTCCTGCTGGGGATCATAATACAACACCATTTAAACGGCATGGGGTTCACAATTACCCAATTTATCTTTTTTTCATTCATCCGTTCCCCCGTCGTGTTCGCCTCTTGTTCATCCTTCTTGAATTTGCTCCTTGATCCTGGCCTGGCACTCACACAAAATGATGACTGTATAGTATGTATTATGGCTCTCGGAATGGGTAAGCTATGCGCCATCATTTGGTAGTCAGGATTCAGGATCCCAGAACATCAGAACACCAGAACCAAAACACCAGAACCAGAACCCCCAGCAGCAGTAGAATGTAATGGTATCTAAGAGCGATTTATTCTTGCCGCATCTCGAACGGGATCTTGTCGGTTGTCCTTTGGTTGTTTCATCTTGCGCTCTGCTTTTATTTGGTGTAATAAATTGCATTTGTCTTTGTCGGCGATAGTTTATTGCATTTTACCACCATGCCATCACCAACAGCAAAGTACACCAACATACGTGAATTTGAATTTATGTATTTTAGATTCTTAAGAGTGTAGAGGTAGTATGTATATATGTATGCACGAGAAGTATAATAAATTGTTTACACAAATATATCTTTTCGTATAGCGAACAAGGATAATGAATGACATAACTTTTTCGTAAACAAATTAGGATATTCTTTATGTTTACTGACGATGACGACGACGCGACGGTGGCAGCTTGGCGGTGATGGCGGCTCGCGGCAGCCTCTGCGTGGAAGAACAAAAGCAAGTTGAAGATATATTAACCTGGCAAAGTGTTTCTAATTTTTATGTTGACGTGAAAAATGCATACACCAAGCTATATACAAACATCCTCCTCTTATTTTATTGATGGTTCAAGGTTATGTTGCCGCGTGAAAAGCCAGAGCTCTGATGATCGCGTTAGGATATTTATTGTTTACCTACTATCTTGTTTAAGGTGCAAATAAAATTGTGAAACAAACTATAAACTGGCTCTAAGTGTCTAATGATGGAATAATAAGTTGAAATAAAGCCGACAAACAATTCCTGCAGCCTGGAAATTTACTTTTGTCGGCATTTTTCAAGGTAGAACTGTAGGTAACACCTATTCGTACAGTAGGGTCTAACTAATCCAAAGTTGGGATAATCTGAAAATATCAGAGCACTTTTAAGACGTTATGTTTGCAAGGAGTTTTTGAATGTGTCTGAACCAAAGATCAATAGATAGGTACAGAGATTGTAATTCCATTGTTGTTTTAAAAAGTTCACAAATTTCTAGGGACTTGTTGATGATAATAACTTCACTACTTTTTGCAAAGATTCTTTTTATCAGGAAAATGGGTTGGATAAACGCCCAACGAGAGCCTCATAAGAAAGCGTAAGTGTTTAATTTATGGCTTTTGAATGTGCAACAAGTCCTAGCCCTCTACCAATTTTCCTAAGTTAGAAGTGCTCCATCAAAATGATTATAATTAATACGAAGTGGGCGGGAGAAACGCCCCTACATGAAGAATTTCAACTCTATAAAATTTTATAATCCTGTACCAATCGGCAGTGCTCTCAAGATATTTAATATTAATTCTGTGAAAATGGGTGGATGGCACGCCCTTTGAATGTAAAATCTCAAATTTTATAATTTTGCATTTGCTTACATTTCTAACCCTATCGTTCTACCAAATGTCATCACTCTATGACAACCAGAAGTGCTGCTCATAATTGATATCAATTCTATTCAAATGGGCGGGTGCCACGCCCCTGAATGTAAAATCTCAAATTTTAAAATTTTGCCTTTTCCTGAACTTTAACCCCTACCGATGGGTCAAATTTCATTATTCCACGACAATCAGAAGTGCTCCAAATACTGTATATCAATTCTATGAAAATGGGCGGGTAACACACCCCCTGAGTGGAAAATCTTAAATTTTCGATCTTTTCCCGTTGTGCGAAATTACAAGATTCTACGATTTCGGGATGTTCTCCATAATTTTGATGATCTGCTTGTGAGTGAAGTCAGTTACAGTTTTTGCAGTCTTATATCTCGGGGATCACTTATGCTAAAAAATTGAAATTCGGTGAGTTGCCTTAATCTGGTAAGGTTAGCAAATTCTGAGAGTTTGAAGTTTCTGACCTTATTGGTATTTAAGTTATTAGTGGGGGTCAAAAATCGCCTGAGTTTGATCCTTTAAGAAGGACGTAATGTCAGAACTTGTCTGGACACAACCGTGCACTTTGATTACAAGTATTAGGATACCTTTCAATTTCATAAAAATAAAAAAAAGTACTTTTTTCGGATAAGCGAAACCCTACTGTAACAAAATTCAAGGCACGTTTTTATAGTCCTTTCTAAGTTTAGTTGATAATTTCATTATCCTTATTTTCCCGATTCAAGATTATACAATCGCTTAGGACCTTTTTCTTTATTTTTATTGGTTTAGTATGCTTATAGTTCTTTTGATAGCCATAAAATTTATTATGTACTATGAAGAAGGTGCCTTGCTACACGCATGTCGATATCAGCGGCGGCAGATGAATTGATGTATATGTAGTTTTGTTTATAATACAATGTTTCTATAAACGATAAAAATGTGATTTGATTACGAAGGATCAAAAAGTGCCGAATGAATGTTTCTGGACGTGTGTTCACGGTTGCCGTTTTGAATAGGGCAGATTTTTCTCGCTTTGGTCATTTAAAAAATTGTACCTAATCGTTTCGAATTCAAACTAAAAACACATTTGTACCAAATAATAATCGCCACTTTAACGCTCTGCGTCGGTTGATTAAGCTCGAACATTTTATTTGTGTAGCAAATATTGGATGAAATCTAATTACAATTGCACCAGATTTCGACAATATACTTGAAAAATGATGGAAAGCTTTTTTATGGACAGCGTTTCGTTAAATATCTAATATATAATATGTAAAAAGTTAACATTTGTTGAATTAATAAGCTAAAGCTTCGGTAGAGCTTCCATAAAATAATCTAACCTAGAACAGTATCTAGATCCATCATTTCATTAGGTACATGCAAATGTAAAGAAATGTCAAATCACACGCGAAATGTTGCTACTGTGGACAAAACAACTTTGCTGAGCTTTTATAAGAAAACGTTTTAAAAGCTTTTTAGAAATCGAGTTCGTTTTAAATAGCTAGCTATTTTTTTAAAATTTGTATGTGCCTGCTAAGTTGTATGCTAAAATGTACATAAACATATGTAATATAGCAATAGTACAATTATGGAAGTTATTGCTATCTTTCAGAAGCTTTTGCTCCAATTAAAGAGCTTTTAATAAATTAATACTTATTTACACTAATTTTGGGCATTCCTTAACTTAATTACCGTCGAATTTCTCAAAATGCTTCCTCACATAGGCTTAATTAATCTACTTTATATATTAAATGCCACTCAATGGCTAGAGTACGTTGCGAGACAATGGAAGGTTGCGGAAGATATAATGGTTCTGAAACCAGGAAAACCATCACATCAAAAGAAATCTAATCGAGCCATTTCGCTCCTGCTCGTCTGAAAGAATATTACTTCTGCGAATGCAGCCAATAATAGAGGAATATCGCCTAATACCTGAACATCAATTCGGGTTTAGAAGCCAGCATTTGACAAGTGACCAATTGCATAGAATCGGTGACTTCATTGAGAAAACTCCTGAAGAAATTAAAATATGTTCGGCAGTCTTTTTAGTCGTATCGCTTGCTTTCGATAAGATTTTGCACGAAAGCTTGAATTGTATAAGTATATGTCTTGAGAATAGACGTTTTTGACTAAGACATGGAAACGATTATTCAGATTTCAAGGAAATAGTGGCTGGGGTACCACAAGGAAGTGTTCTAGGTCCACGATTGTACCTATTATTTACGCGTGATATACCTCAAACAGAGGCAATATCGTAGCCTCAATTGCTGATGACACTGCAATACTAACAGTGGTCCAAACGATTAACGAAGCTAAAACTAAATTTCAAAACATGGCGCATATCGTTCAACGACGTAAAATTAGCCCATGTGGATTTTACGTATACAAAAATTAATAGATTACCGATATTTGTTAATATGGTTCAAGGACCATTTGCTAATGAGGCAAAATATCTCGGAATGACTGGAGTTCTGGATTATTATCGTAGTCGGTGGAAATATAACCTTAAAGAAAGAGCAGAAAATCGACAACGTTGTTTCACATCTCGGGATTCTCAAGGTTCGCATGAAATACAAAAATTTGCGGTGAAATCACGGAAAACGTTTATTACATTTACAACACTAATCGAATATCTCGATGAGACGAATTTAGTACGCCGCATGCGAAGGACTAAATCTTCTGACCTGGTGCACAAAACGGGAAACCACTTTAACCGTAATACTCGTGCTTCTAGGAATGCTCATCAGCTTACCCTTGAACTGTCAAGTACAGAGATTCTTTCTTTAGTCGTACAACACGAATGTGGATTGGTTTTCCAGGCTCAATTGGTTTAGATGTCTGAATTCACCCTTTTTCAAATTTTTTGATTCTGTTTTGACACTCCTTGAGAGAACAAATTTATTAGAACTGTCTGATTTTAGTTTTACGGTGAAGTCAAACATTTTTTTGACATTTCTTATCTTTTAACAGAAAAAATTATTAGAGCTGCCCAATTTTAGCTTTCTGGTGAGTTCTCTCATCTTAATATTTTGTGTTGACAGTTCTTGAGAGATGATTTTATTAGAACTGTCCGATTTCAGTTCAGCTCATATTCCTGGACACTTGGTGACAGAAGAATTTTTTCGGTTATTTATTCTGAGTTCACAGAGGGCGCAGCTATGTCTATTACTGATTTAAAAAAAAGAAACTTTTTGTAGTTTGATAGATTTCTAGTTAGTTAGACAATTGAGTTCTAAAGGGTGTTTCGTGAGCTTTGATTATACTCTTCTTAGAAAAATAGTATTTTTGCGAAGTAATTCTATGATAGTCCAGATGCAACATTGTGACATTTAAGCGGGTATCCATATTACAATAAGTCAATTAATACTATTGTTTTTTTTTCTTAAAAAAAACTTAGCTCACAAAAAACCATCCATAGTTAACGAGAAGAAAATTAAACCGGCAAGCCTAATGTAAACACTTGTGACAGCTGATGCCAAATCAATTGCTAAATAACAGACTGGCAACGGCGACGGACGTAGCCATGCCAGGGCAAGCTAAACCAACAAACAACAACAAAAGACATAACATACTCTGCAGATAAATAGACACACATATAACTTGCGAACTGGTTGAATTGATTGACGAACGCGACAGACAGACCAATGGACGGATGAATAAATATGCCAAAAGATGAATGAATAAATTTTCACTCCATCACAGCTCCAAATGCCAAAACAGCACAAACTTGATGCAGAACCGAAACTTCTCTCATCCCATCTGCATTCTGCATCCCCATCTCTGCATAGCTTTGTGTCTGTCCGCTCTTGCATTGATGGACAGTCGATTACCATAGGAGGAGCGCTCGAGAAGACAGGATGGCAGTTAAGCATGCACGCGAGATTAACGATGTAAACGAAAGTGTCCATCATCGTCTTGATCATCATCATCAGTAAAAACGCTAACGCAGAGGCAGCTTCACAGCAATGTGAACATAGTCGTTGTAGAGAAACGTGTTTTTTGCTTGAATGTGTTGGCTATCTGACAGACTACTTATATGGGAGAAAGCACACCACTATAACCACAACCATATCATATACTAGTATACCTACCACCATCAGCTTTTTGGATGAACTCTATTCTCTGATACAAGCATTTGCCAATTGCCTGATGCATGCGAATTTTATCTAAATGATTCCATCAGGAATCCTCGTCGTCCTCGATATATGTACATACATAGGTTTCAACTGACACAACAGTCAAATGGGCACGCAATTGCAAATGGAACGCAAATTATAAATCGCACGACTGCACAAATTGGGCAGTGTGTGCAGCACATGCATTGCATCCTATACTTATACAAATTGATGGAAGAAGGATGCGTCGCATTTGTTGTTTCATCGGATTGTTCCTGTCGAAGACAACTGAAAGAATGATGATAATTGTGAGCCAAAGGACTCCTGATTGATGTCTGTAATTTTACCCTTTCAATTTATTATACAAATAAAAAATGGCAAAATTCCTGATGGATTATTTAACAAGATAGGCGGGGAAATAAAGGGCAAGGAAATCAATGGAAGAGTTAATGCGATTAAAAAAATTGTGGCTGATCTTACATGAACACAAAAGTCTTAGAATAAAAACACAAATGTTTGTCCACTAATATATCTAAGAAAATCCTTAGCCGATTTGAAGGAACTTAATTCTATAAGTCGTCTTATTTTCCGGAGACTGCTTTGGACTACTATTTTTTTTTATAATTTAATTACTTTCAACTATCCTTTGACAAAACTACGTACCACATTAGAGATTTTTGTATAAATATGTATTTTCCTTTCTTATTTACTTTTACTATTCAGCTCATAATTGAAGAAGACTTATAAAATGTCCGCATATATTCCGATCTTCTCGACCTCTGATGCTCCTTGAATGCCATCATTCATGTTTGCTGAGAGGGAGATCCCGGAAGCAACACTTGATGTACTTTCCTATCCTTTTTCCCTTAAAGGACGAGGGTCAACTCTATTTTTTTTTTTGTTACAAAAGACTTTGTCATCTGTGTTTGGACAATGAAACTCTTATTAAAGAAAATATGTATTTTAACAGGATATGGATGGACATTGGACATCCCATGTCTAAAGGCTAAATAAACGACAATTAGTAAGGGATAATAATTGTATTATTATAGAGAAGGAAATCTTACAAGTGATTCACATATGTGTTGTATTGTTCGGCTGTTTTTCTCTCGTAATTCTATAGAGCCGTTTTAAATGAAAAGGATGATAAACTGTTGAGTTGTCTGTGTCCTTGATATATCATTTTATGTGAATATCAATGGGCGGAACCTTTATTAAGTCAAAGGCTAATACATATAAAACAACTTTTGTACGAAGATAAAACTTACGCTTAAATGGCGCCCGGGAGAAATTGTTAAAACAAAGTAGAATTTTCGTATCTGATATGGAGATTGATTCATTGGAGAAATTATAGTTGAGATCTTTTGAAAATTTGACATTTAAAATGTGACAAACATCAAAAAGAAACAATTTGATTTTTTTTATACAAATTTTTAGAACACATTATTTTTGGAAAAAATAATCTAAAAGGGCAAGACCAAAGTAATGCAATTTTTAAGCAGTTTATTGCCTTTAATACTGTGTGTCAATGCTGTACATGTACATGTCTGGCAGATGTCCAATATTTCTGCCATTAGCTTAGTTTCTCTGTTCATTTGGCAAAATGAAACTAACATCCAGTAGGACAAAGACACAATGACCAAAAAGCAAAATTACAAACATTTTTTTGCATAAAAAGGATCCAAGGACACGAATTAATAAAAAATGAATAACCAACAACAACAAAAAAAAAATTGCTACCCAAACAGACAAAACATACAAAAATGAAAAAAAGAGAGATTAATGTCGACAATGAGTATTTATTTATGTGTTCGCCAGTTTGTAATGTGAAAAAGGATGCTTAATTATAATTTATGTCCTTTTTTCGTTTTTTTTGTCTTGTTATTGTTGTTTCGTTTGGCATAATGAAATACGTTGACTGTCGACTGAAATTGGGAGAGAAGCTGTTTACATTTATACTCGTATATAGAGGAATATAATAGGGGAAGTATTTTATTATATATTTTTATTTATTTTTTTTTTTTTGGAAGAAAAAACACATAAAACGAAGACATAAATAACCGAGAATGGACAGAAAATAAAAGATTACCTACCTAACTTACAATTTACAAAGTGTTTGAAATAAATGGCAATTTATTTCCAAGTCGGGGTTTATTTTTTGCAAGGTACAAAGTTAAAATTAGAAAAAAAAATAATATTCTTTATTGCATTAAATTTATTCACATTCGATAGAAAAAATGGAAATTGCAAATTTAATTTAATTATACAAAACTTTCTGTAATTTTAATATATTCTGTCAAGTACCTTTAAATTCAAAGTCCCAACTTTGACTTTTTAAGATGTATAGGAAGACATTCGTTTTGCACAGGAAGATACCACTTTTGCATCTTGAAAAAAAAAAATTCTCAAAAGCTTCGAAAGCTATAAAAGTCCAAAGCTTTACTAAGAGCGCTGTACTGCCAATTTTTGTAGAATAGAGTGGAGTAGTTACCCAAATGTGGATGTATACCCTGTTCAATTTATATTTTCAGTACATACTTTATGGGAGAGCTTTTTCAAACACACTGGTGCCTGTCGCTTAAACTGTCGCCCACTGAAAATAAGCACTAAGTTACATACAAATAATTTTTGTGATCTTGTTAAAACCAGCTTATATCTCACGATGACCTACCTACCTACTTACTGCACATCCAAGTATGCCTTCACCATGCACTGAACCCTCGTTGTGTGGTTCTTAATTAAACTTATTGAGTCAGAGTTACCACAGCTACGTTTAGTTTAGGTAATTTAGTATGCTTACTACAGCAACCTTGTAAGAGCTTTAAAACAGCACGGACTTATCGGCATCTATTATGCAGTCGAGTGAAAGGCAAATATCCTATCTTTCCTGTAAAAATATATGTTTATTGAACGTAGTGTAAGACTTGGTTAGACACATATATGTGTTTCAAAGAGAGTTCTTGCTGAATCTATATGTGAGAGGATGCAATTTTGATTTTTTTAATTTCTTGAAAACAGCTTTAACGATTTTGATTAAACTCTACTTGCAAAATATACCGCAATTAAACTAATTTTGTAGTTTTTCGTCAAAAAATTCACTGAACCTAAATATGGTATTGAAATTTTCTTGACAAAAGTGGCCGTTTTTGAGATATTTTCGTATATCTCTTTAATGATTTAGCTGGTTTTAATTAAATGTTCCAAATTCTATTGAATTAAATATATGAACCAATGTAGCTTAGTTCAGAAAATGGCACAAACGATGAGTATTTCACACTTTCAATGCCGAACAACTGCTATAAAACTGTAATAACTAATATAAAACTGTCATAACTGTTATAAATTGGAATTTTTCTAGTCTCGTCCATCATTTTTATCCAATTCAATAATATATCCTACCTATTATACACTAATCCCTCTTTTATTCATAATCATACAATTTTGAAGTTATTCTAACAGTTCTAAGAAAAAAAACGGAACACAGTAAACTCTGATATTTACAAATAGCTTTCATTATTCATTGCTAACTTCGTTAACGTTAAACTAACACTATCTTATCTTCGCGATATCCCATCATGGAACGCAAGGCTAGACATCTCCTTCAAATTGATAAATTGAAAATGCTTTTCAAAAGGCATCTTCTTCAACATTGTATGGTATATCCTTCAATATCTTCAGCACATACCAAATGCTAAAATGGTATATGTATATCAGGAATGAAAGCTAGTTTCCATGTTTAACTGACGTTGATAGATACACTTGCTGCGCGCTTCAAAATTGTATCACCATCAACCCCTTCCCGGTCTTTGACTAAATCTATCTTATTATCTATCAACGAGACGACAACGATGAGGATGAGGATGAAGCCCGCCGGCAGTGCTCTGTAGTTGAAGTTGGAGTAAAGATGCCTTGGAATCGTAGTTTAAACTTGCCTTCGATATAAAAATTCCATCAAGGAGTTTTGATGTTGTTAAATGTGGTGTCTCGGTTAAACCCACTTGTCATTGGCGATAAAAACCATTCCATCTCTATAGCTCAAGCTGCTCCTTGCTCCTTGCATCTTGCTCCTTGTTGCTTGCTACTTGCTGGCTGTTGCTGATGGCTTTAGACGCCACTAATACTCCACCAATTCGAGACGATCACATACACGATACACGTGGTTCTTATGGCTCAGATATGGGAGTAGGAATAAACTACATCGCCGTAGACGTTCCTTCGTTTGTTGGTTGGTTGCATGGAAGGCAATCGTGATGTTTAACCGCAGCTTCGTGTGTTGTGAAATGAAAATTAATGACGTGCAATCAATTTTGCTAGTCGACGTTATTTGTTATGTTGATGGCTCACCCTTGGAATCATTTGTCAAAACCGAGTCTACGTCAACGACGAACGAGGACGATGAGAATGACGAGAATGAAACGCCAAGGGATGCCATGAAAATTTATCGTGCATTTCCAAGTCACATATAGATTGCCTGACGACTACAACGACCGACCGACCGACACATCGACGATGACGCTTAATGGTGATGGCTGGTGGTAATGGTGTTGGGGCAATGTGATGGTGGTATATAGTTCCACTAGTGTGGTAGTAAAGAGATGGATGACAGCTCTCAGGCAACTGAATCACCGCAGAGGTTCCCAAGTCAGGGATAACCCTGCACTGCTGAAAAATGGCCGAAGAAGTAATAATTTTTAGCAAGCAAATAACTGGAATGAATTATGCTTGGTGGGGATGACTTCTTCCAAATCAACAACCTCTAGATGGTGATGATTTTAGAGTGTGTGTTCTAGTAAGATTCTTGTAAATGTAGATACTATAAGGACAAGTGCTGGAATTGTAAAAAAATTGGTTCAACATGACTTGAGGTTTTGATTGCAACTTGATGAAATGTTTGTTAATTAATGAGTACATAAAGCTTTTATGGATCAACAAATTTTAATTAGCAAAGCTCTATAAGAACCAAGGAGAACCCTTCCAAGAGTTCTTACATCAATTACAACCACAGTGCAGATGTGTGGGGCGTTTTCAAGTGCGGATTAAACCTTGTTCAGTTGCTTCAAAAGGGGAAGCTTCTTTGGCGGACTTTTAAAGATGAATTTTACAAGCTTTACAGCTACTTCGATCTACTCTACAGCATTTAGGTTCATAATAATTGAATTTTGATTGAAGTTCCTTCGTCATTCTGCCAACCAGTCAATTGTTCTGATCATGTTTGTGCCCATGGACTTCTGCATCGCTGGGATGGGAACCAATTGAGTAATTGACGCCTGATTCTCTTGGATAAGGCGTCTGATGCGTTTTTTTCTTCTAAACATCACGCCATACATTCGTAGAATTTTTTGAATTTTGGATGGCGCAGCAGTTCATAGTGCAATTGGCCTCTGGTGTCTACCAGTGGATCCATGTTTCGTCGACAGTCAGGAAACCACGCAGAAACTCCTTCGGATTGCGCTTAAACAGCTTCAAACACTGCTCTGAAGTGTTCACGGTAGGGTTTTTTGTCTGGAGTCCGGCACCCATCGCGCCGACAGCTTTCTCATGCCCATGATATGACTCACGCGGTCTTTTGATATACCTACTGTTTCAGCTAATTCACGCACCTTCAATCGGCGGTCTGCCAATACGAGATCGTGGATCTTTGATACGTTATCCTTCGGGCACTCTTGGAATACATCTAACCAGTTCCGGACATTCTCTACGCAGTTCAATATTTTTTTAGTCCATATCTAAAGTCGGTATCAATCTGTTGCGTTGTGGTGTCAAATTATCATTATTGAACAAAATTGTTTCTCTTTTGGCGAGCATTTTGTACTAGAACATTAGTAATAGAAGAACAATTCTGAGGAATATCATGGTAGGTTTTGTACAATCTAAACAGGAAAACGTTTGAAACACCTATGTGCTGCTGGGTGGCTCCAGGTTAGTTGTGAATATTTCGGCAAAACAAGTTCATTAGAAAAATCGTTTCCGGTCCTTAAAGCTCCAAGGAAAGAAATTAGCCTTAATGTTTGTTGTTCAGCATTATATTCGAAATGCCAGCTTGTGCGACCAACTCATGAATTTATATGTAAGGATGTCATTGACTGCAGATTAGCATTGGAAGACTCAAGTTAACTTGTCGGTAAGTCACTTCCTTCCATATAAAACCCGGAACGCCACCTCTCAATACCTACATTCGACGTGTATTTCTGCGGTGACTTTTTTTAAATCGCGGACGATCATCAGGACAAAAATATCTGGATTTGAAATGACGGAGAAGAGGAAATTTTGCAATTGCCGTTCGTATTTTTGATGTCGCTGGGACATAGTGCTTGTGTGTGTTGTGACACACATCGATGACGAGACAACAACTAACTACTATACCACCAGCACTGAACACACCGAAAAGGAAGAAGGACATTTTGATTAAGGAAATTGCTGTTTTGTACACTTCCTCTTTCCTGACATTGCCACAAGAAGATTGATTGATTTTCTTCTTCCCCCTTATGTATTTTATTTCCTTTTTTTTATATGTTTGTGTTGAAATCGTTTTCGTTTGCATTTTCCACAAGTCCTTGTTTTTTTTTTGTATTCTACTTTACCCGCAAGGATGACGACGATGGATGGTGGAAATGGAAGTGATTTTTGATCGATTTTTCTTTTCTTTGCATTTTGGTAGGATGACAGGATAAATTACGACAGAGGGTGTCTGAATTAATAGGCATAATTCATGACAGAAGTTGATAAATGACGACGCGGTGGTGGCTGAAGCGGACTTTTAGCTTGTAAAGGTGGAGTTGGAGGTAGACACCAAATAGGTTTGAAGTTAGTAATATATATTATAGAAGAAGGCTGGAAATTATGGTTTTCATTTCAATCAGGAATACTTAAGATTTCAAAAAAAAAAAAAAAAAAAATGTTGAAGGGGCGGACTTTTGTTTGATATGAGTGATGTACTTGGTGTCGCCTTCAGATGACAGGATTAATATTTTTAAAAATTAATTGAAATTTTCAAATTTCCTTGAGATTGGAAATTTTATACGACATGACAGTGGGGCTGAATTGATTGGTTTGAGTGAGGGCGGTAGATAGTTATAGACACCTTTCAAGTTTTGAGATATATTTATATCTGTCATCTGTCCGTAGAATACGGCTTTTTGTTATTGCGAAAATTTTTTGTCTTATGCTATTTTCGGAAACTTTTTCGATAATTTTTCTGTAAGTCTTAAATGTTTATTGGGAAGGCCTAACGACAATTTAAGTTTGGGAGAAATGTCACTTGTGTTTAAGCTATAATTTTTGCCTTGACTTTTCTTGTTATATATTGAATTTGAATATGCTTTCAACAACTACGGAAAATGAAAGAATTGGAGAATTGGAATACTTTCAACAACTTCGGAAAATGAAAAACCGCTTCCAAACTTACTATACTGGAGTTAGTAATTTCTTATTTGTTTCAACTTTGTTAATACAAATTTCCAAAACTGATACATGTACAGTTTTATAGTTCAAAACATTGTCAATTTTTTAAGCCAATCAATTTTTTTGGAAAGCTGTTCAAAATCACCATTTTTGTTTGAGCTTAGTTCCACAAATTTACTGTGCCATTAGAAAGTTCAATCTTTCGCAGTATGAGATTTGATTCTACAACAAAAACAGGTTGAATTTTGTTGAAAAGTGTCCTGTCAGACTTGTAGAGGATTTCAACATCGATTTATCCGAGAGAAGAAAAAAAAATGGAGCAGGCAGTATTTTGAGATGTCTTTAAGGAAAAAGGAGACAACATATTTTTTCTGTGTAACATCACCTCAAAACTTTAACACATATTTACAAAAGCAATGCTTTGGACTCGGATATCTCGAAAACCTGAGAAACTGAATTCGAATTCATAGCATGAAAAAACGTGCAAAAATTTAGTTTCGTTCGAAAGTGAGGAAACATGAAATATGTGCGGAAATTCTCAACAATCGGTTGATCCTCCACCAATCATCTCGTCCTGAAAACATGATAACTTGGGATTTTCTAAGAAACTATTTTCAAATGAATTTTCAAAACACCCATCATCTAAATCACAGATTGCAATTATTGTTTTTTTTTTGTTCTGTACACATTTCCACTTAACCGTTTCAACTTTCCGCCTTGAAACATTTTTTCCCCACTCAACAATCAACACACAAAACAAATACCATAATCGCCCGCTCAATTGACTCCTCACACAGTTATTGGTACAAAACAACACAATTAGCCAGGATTCAAACAAAAATATCCTGCCCATTGTACATAAAGACGACACTGGTTTACCCTCAATCCCTGTGAGTCCTGGCTATATTTTTTTTTTTTTTTTTTTTGAGAAAAGAAAAACGGGACAGTTTTAGTGAAAATTACCTTCTTACCTGTGCGATGTCAAAGTGCCGCATTAATTATCCTGTTTCCTTTTTTTTTTTTAAATAAGGATAAAGTGTTTTGTTATGGGTCGAGGTCCTTTGGGTGACACACCTCCACACCCTCAATTCAACCGACTTTATATATACTTTTTCTTTCCTTGGCTAATATCATTTATTTCCTCATTTTGCCGTCGTCAGCGTTGTAGTTGTTGTCGTTTTTGGTTGGTTTAGTCCGATTCCATTGAGAATTTACACGTTCTCTCTTCTCTATTATGAACCTAACTGTGCGATTGTTTGTTGGTCCTTTCTCTAATCATTTGTCATTGTCCTTTTTGCTCTGTGACTGTGACTGGAGGTGTTTAGAAGTTCACGTGTATATTTTTTGTAGGTATAAGTATGTGAAAGGTGAATATTGTTTGCGAAGAAAACCGTTAGAGAAAATTGTTGTTTTTTTTTTGTTTTTGTATCCGCCGCCAGAGAGTTTGTCAGTCGGCACCTTCTCTTTGGTGTATGAATTCCATGGAATCTTTCACATTTTCCTGAGACTTATAAAACCTTGAAAGGATATTTGCCGAAAATAAATTTGCAAAGATATTTTCGGAATGGAACAATGAAAGGGAAGATTTTGTCCAGTTTTGTTGCCCTTCCATATCCTGCTATTAGTTTTGTGAATCACTCGTACGTACAATGATGTACGTGTATATACAGTGAGTCAAAGTGGCGTTGAGATTAATGTTTGCTGTCAAAATACACAATTGGACAATCTCTTTGTCCTGTTTTCTCAATGGTTTTGAATGATTTCTAAAGGAGCAGCATCCGAATGGGCTTCATAAATCACCAAATTGTTCATTAAAAGCTTGTGAGGGTAATAAATCTTCAAATACTACTACGGGTTATAATAAAAGAGGGAGAGAGAGTGAGAAAAAAAAATATAGAAACAAGAAGAAGAAGAAGAGTTTGGTTTGACAGGTAGGTATGGAGAGTTCTACCTCAATGTGTCAACTAAAGGCCACAAATCAATAGGGCAGCAGAGTAGTCGTTGGTTTTAATTGATTTTGAATGAGGTGACTTGAATGCCTTTGTAGATTGTTTAAAGTCATTTAATTTAATATGCTGCGGGTATACCTATTTTTATAAGAAAGAAAAAAATAAATAAACATAATAAATAACAAAATCGATAATGGATATTTTGTTTTGGGTGATAAATATTCGAATTTCAAATCGAATCAGGGTCGCGCGTTGTGTGTGCGTAAAATCTTTAAATGGATTTTATTTTAATGTTGAGATTGTTTTTTGTTGTTGTTGTTGTTGTTGTTGTTTTTCTGTCACACGCAATCAAAGTTGTTGATTCGGATTTGAATATATTTTACAGTTAATAAAATTTAATAGGTCCATAGTTTATAGGTAAAACATCGATTCTATTGGTCTTAATAGTTTGAAATTTGTTTCGATTTTGGACATGACAAGGTTTTTTTTTGTTTTTTTTTTTTTCTTGTGTTTCTGAATAACCTTTTAGAGTTTAAGGAAAACCATGTGCTTATGTATAAGGAACTTTGACATGAAAAAATAAACACATAAATGACGAAAAATTAAATTAAGAAAATAACATCCTGAAGCATTAATTTATTGAAATCCTGTTAAAGCTTATGCAGGCATCATTTCCAAGCTTCACCCACTCATCATATCCTATGTCATACCATGTATCATATCAGACAATGTATCATACATTATAATTCATACCGATTAGACCATCCATCATGCATTTTACGTCAACAAAATAGAGCTTAGTTTGATGTGTATTTAACAGAGAGAGCTTTACCGTAAAAGCTCCAGAATCTTAGCGAACACCAAACATTTCATTCTTAACGGTTAGTGCATTGAACTTGTATCATACATCATATATAAACGGTGATTTTTTAAGAGCTTGGTTTTTGAAAATTCAAAAAAAACACAGAAACTTGTAAAAAGTGAATGAAATTTTTATTTGGATCGATACATCAATTTCTGCCATTTACTTTTTAAAAATAATTTCACTTAAATGTTGCCCGCGGCTACGCTTCAGGTGGTCCATTCTGAAGGTCCAATTTTGGCAAACTTTTTCACACATTTCGGCCGGAATCTCACGAATGACGCGTTCAATGTTGTCTTCCAAGGCAGCAATCGTGTTTGGCTTGTCCCCATAGACAATAGACTTAACATAGCCCCACAAAAAATAGTCTAACGGGGTCAAATCACATGATCTTGGTGGCCAATTGACTGCGCCAAAACGTGAGATCAACTGCTCACCAAATTCGCCTCTCAATTGATGCATGGTTTCGCGTGCAGTGTGGCATGTGGCACCGTCATGTTGGAACCACATGTCGACCGAGTTCAGTTCTTGCATTTTCGGCAAAAAAAATCTGTTATCATCGAACGGTACCTTTCTCCATTGACCGTAACCCTGCGGCCTTCATCGTCCTTGAAGAAGTACGGCCCAATGATGCCGCCTGCCCATAAACCGCACCAAACAGTGCATTTTTCGGGATGCATTGGTAGCTGCTGAATTGCCTCTGGCTGCTCTTCACT
Organism: Philhelius pedissequus; assembly: GCA_910595825.1. Classification (NCBI taxonomy): domain Eukaryota; kingdom Metazoa; phylum Arthropoda; class Insecta; order Diptera; family Syrphidae; genus Philhelius; species Philhelius pedissequus. The sequence goes on along the minus strand of OU343161.1, from coordinate 240,213,025 downwards.
CCAAATACGGCAATTCTGCTTATTCACGTATCCATTTAGCCAACAATGAGCGGAAAAAAAACGGACGTAGCTTGCGAAACACATTTTTCACAGAGCACGAATTTTGATAATAAATTTCAATAATTTGCAAACGTTGTTCAGGCGTAAGTCTATTCATGATGAAATGGCAAACAATACTGAATCGAAATGTCAAATGTTCGTAGAATTTGTCATGTGTGATCTGTCAAAAATATAAACGTCAAAAACCAAGTAGCAAAAAAATCACCCGTTATTACTCAAACGACCATCCATCATGGATTTTACGTCAACAAAATAGAGTTTTCTCTGTTTAATTTATTAATTTACCGTAAAAGCTTCTGAAACTTAGCGAACACCAAACATTTTATTCGTAACGTTTAGTGCCTTGAACTGCCAGGGCAATTGCCGATCAATGGAAAATTACATATGCCGACATATCAATTGCTATAAAAATACCGTAATATGTGACGTAATCACTGCCATTGAAGAGCAGCACTAAGCGTCATACACTTAACAGCAGCCACTCCGAGAATGTGAAGAAATCCATCTATGTGCATTTAACTCCACGAATGATAACTTAGAGAGATTGCAAGAATTGCTCTAGGAAACTGAGTCACTCCTCATTAAGAACATAGACACTTGGTAAGAAAAAATTAAGTTGAAATACTGGATTTTTCATAAAGACAATTTCTTCGATCGATAGCTGGCCATATGTGGAAGAATGAGTATTAGAATGAATTATATAACTGCTAACGGTATGAGCTGTACCAAGATGTGGATGTGGTCCAGAAAATAAAAACAAGTCGGCTACAATTGTTAGGTCCCATAAAGTGAATGGACAACAATGCTCCAGCCATCCAACAATGGAAACACTTATGGACTAAGTGTGTATATTGTCTTTATGCTCGCAGCCCCTTCAAGTAATCACCAAAATCTTTTGATACCTTTTCCAACTGAGTTCAAATAACCAACTCAAACGTTTGGACCTTTCCCTTTTTATAGTACCTACATCTTTTATTAGGTGCATTTCCAAAACCAAAAAGTAATTCCATTCTTCAATGGAAGCTTATATTCCACTTGCCATATACCTGCTTGAGCTCATAAACGCTTATTAACTCTATTTCTCTTAAATAATAAAAAAAAGGCATCTCAATTTCAGTTCATTTTGTTCAGTCAGTTCCACCCCAAATCATTCTTCCACAAAGTAATTTCCCAACTTGAAATTGGATCTGACACTGACGACGACGACTATGAAGATGATGATGATGTTGAACACCTTGCTTGCTAAATCTTACTTACCTTCCTATACCGTTCTTACTGCAAAGAACCATTATCAGCCAACCAACCGAAGCTCAATTGAGCAAAGCCGCGAAAACAACTTCACGCCAACGTTAACCTGTCAAAAGTCATTATCACCGTCAGGTAGCAGTAGAAGTGAAGCTTCAATCTGGCAACTGGCTGACAGTTGTTTCCTGCCACACAAAAAAAAGCTTTATAAGCATGTGGTGTATATTACTATAGACTATACCTATACAAAAGATTGCAGAACGAAATAATACAAGTTGGAGAAAAGTTCATTTTAAAAAATAGTAGTTAAGCACCGAACAAAACGAGAGGTCTGCAATGTTTCATTAGAAGCAGGATATTCGATATTGTTGTATACCTTTAAATGATTACCACTTCGTTATTTTTTGTTATACTGAATTCGGTAGTAAAAATTTTAAAATTGTCAGCTTGAAATTTTAAATTTTAGGTGCATTATACAGACCACAACAGATTGATTGTCAAATGTTAAATACGCATACTTCACCATATTGCGGAATCCATTAATTTCACATCTTATAAAAATTGATCAAAATCATCTCCCGAAAATGAATGAGTCCCACAATCTAAAATTTCAAATATTCCATTCATTTCCCGTGTGTTCACAAGCTGTGAAATAGAAAATAGTTATGTGGAACTGCTTGTGGAACAAAATTACTTTTCGTGTCAGTGATTTCTTGAACCGTTCGAATGCAAGTTCCAGTAAAACTATAATATTAATGTCATATTATACAACATTACATTCCACATCGTCTACTTACAATTATACAGAACTCCCCTTTTTGTTTCACACGTTGCGATAAAGATTATATTTTGAAATAATTTTTGGAACGTATTTATTTTCAATTTCATAAATTATCCACCATTAAATATAGTCAGGAACTATCCAACATTACATTCCACAGCGTCTACTTCTAATTCTCCAAAACCCCTCTTTTTGTTTCACACGTTGCGATAAAGATTATATTTTAAAGTGGTTTGTGAGACGTATTTCTTATTTCATACAGCAAAATACCACCATGAAATGGAGAAATGAAATATTCACCATTACATTCCACTCATATTAAGACTTCCGGAGAATTTTCCTTTGTCTTTCATAGCAAAATAGTGTGTGGAACGTATTTATTTTCAATTTCACGATATTATATTGTCAAATAGATTTCACATCAATTGGCAACCGTGTTAAGGACAGTTTTCTTTCTAATATGAATCCCCTGCTACTGCACTGTCAGTTGTTGGCGTTGCCGGCCAGTCCGTGCCAAGTTCTTTCCTGTTTGTTCCCATTCCATTGCAAATTTTCCGGTGTGCAATTTTCAAGTTCGTGCTGTCGCAACCTTCAACCCTCGCAGCGAAAAAGGGAATGGCAGTTTTTCTTGCTTTTCTATTTTTTTTGTTTGCTTTTGTTGCTTTCTCCGGCACATTGTCTTGTGCACTGTGGCAATGGCACCAGGCACCTACCTCGCTACACTTCCATCCTGCTACATCCCCTATATAAAAAGAACCCTGAAGCACTTTTCATTGGGGTTTTTGCTGTCAAGGGGGAGAAAAAGGAAATTATTGTGTAGTTTCTTTCGTGTTGGATCATTATTCTTTTTCTTCTTTTCTATAACTGTAACTGCCACCATATCACTTCGCCTGTGCTTTCTTATGCTGTAGTACTGTACTGTTGCTGTTTGCCTCCCCAGCAATTTCCAAGTCGACATCCTGTCATCGTTGTGTCTTGTTAGCAAATCATGTCTGTCACAGAAAATTTAGTTCCATTTTTTGTTTCGGTTGTGTGTGTGTGTGTTTTTTTTTGTGTTGCTGTGTCTCGGTGCTTTTCGTTTTGTACTTGATTTTTTGACAGCTCGACGGGACAGCCAGCGCACGGATGAATAGTTGATGTTAGTGGGTATGTTGCACATTTCTATGTGCGACTGTGTGCTATTTCTCACTTGGGTGGGTTGATGGGTAGGTAGAGAATTTGATGGAGGGACGAACGAACTATACGTAACTCCCCTATTTCTATTTCTATACATTCATACAGTTGTCTTTGCATTGCAACACCACTTTTGGGGTAAAAGATTGAAAGACGGCATAATGTTCTCTTCTCCTGCTAAGGACATGAAAATTTCAATTCGTCCTGACAACTGTCATAAACAGGGTTTGAGATTTCAGACTATGTCAGTTGGGTTTTATTTCATTCGGTTTTGTTTTTCTTTTTTTTTTTTGTCTTCTAACAACTGACAGTTTATCTTGACATTTTGTTGTTTGGGGGAGAGTTCTGTAAAATGTCATCGTATTGTGAATGTCAGATTATTCTATGTTAGTATGGAAACCTATGCGAAATGTCACAGTCGTGAAATTCTGAGTTTTTATGTCATTTTTCATTTTTTTGGCATTATGTGTCATATCATAAGTATTTTATAAATAGATTAGTAGGTACAGACTAACGAGAACAAAAGGGAAAAATGGCGAATAATCGTTATTGAATTCTATATACAGTAGTAGGGAGTTTAAATGTCAAGGACCATTGCCTTGTTAACCTTTAGCAGTCAGTAGACAACATTTTGTCTAGCTAAATTAAAAAAAAAATTATAGAAGGTATATTATTAAACTCAATTGCAATAAAATGAGAAATTTATTCATGTTTCACGATTGTTTTCAAAGAAATGAAAATCATTTCACATAAACCCACACATTCCACAGTTTAGTTCAAATCGTTTGTACAGACTTTTCGTCAAAATGCATTCAATGACGTAAAGTATGTAAAAGAAAGGTTTTATCTCTCAAAAATTGTTTCTTATTAACCAAAATCGCGGAAGCTAAGGTTATATTATAAGTTTCTCTTTGATAATTAATACGTTCCACAAAATATTTCCACCGTTCGAAAAACTGTAGTCGTACAGGAAATGAAGATAAAACGATTAAGATTTTTCAAAAAAAGAAAAAAACTGCATGAGTCGGAATGAACAGGTGAAAATATTTCGTGAAAAAAATTTTGGAAATATTTCAAACAACTCTAAAACGAGTTCAAATAATGGAAAAATTTCAAGCAAAGTTGAAAACGAATCTAAAACGAGTTCGAGCTTTGAAATTAGCATGTCTATCGTAAAATGAAAGAAAAATGTAGATAGGTTCCATAATCTTGCAGCATTGAAAATGAAATGATCTTTTATGATTGAGTTCTTTTATGATTGAGTTTATTTTGACACGAATTTTTTTTTTATATCGGCTCTTGTGAAATGAAAAATTAATAGGTTCCAATATCTTATCCAACAAACATAGGTCGCTTTTCTGCGAGTATGTGAGTATGCAAGGGAAGGTTGTGTGGATTATCTAAAATTAATACAGTTAAGTGTAAAACTGAAAACTTCACGCGAATTTTTTTAGTACCAATATTATCGCTTTGTACTATACTTGTTCCTACATTCCCATGGCTTATTAGAATCTAGAGGAAATTCAAAAACTTTGAATATGTAATTAACAACGCTTAAAGCTATAATAATTTAAATCTGTTTTTTTTTTTTGTAGTCAGTTGTATATTAAATGCACTCGTAGTTTAATATTAATTAAAATTCAAATCACATTCGAAACCTATAAATCCATCCAAAACAATTGAATCCATATCGTTTGCTTATTTTCAACTCATAAAAGGATTTAATTTTATTCAAAAATTCATTCCAACTGCCATGCGATTAAAATTATTACTTTCCACAAATACCCTGTACCACACCACACCGCACCGCACCACATAAAACACAATGGATGACAATGACATTTCGCTGTTGAAACTCACCTAACTTCTATAATATTCTACCCTATAAATTCATCCGGTATTAGAGTAGTTGTAATTAGCATATGACAGAAAGGTGATGAATTGCTGTTATAATGGAAACAATTACAATTTCTAGTTAACTATATTTCAAAAAACTGCTTTCAAAGGGGGAAGCTCTATGTGCAGCGCCGCGCTAGCCGTGTCGGTCGTCATCGTCGTTTGCTTACTTCACCTTACCATAGGGTAAAGTACCCTACTACAATACCAAGCCTATTATTTAATTTTTTTTTTGTTACTACTATAATTTATGGGCTAGTGATACGGTTCAGTTAATTTTAGGGTGGTATTTAAATGGTAACAGTGTGCGATGATTGTGTGACTGAGATATATACTCGTTCCATACATAAATAGCTTGGTAAATAGCTGTGAATAGTTTTGCTCATTAAACAACTTCAATATCTGAGTGGTTTTTATGGCAAATAGTTTTTTTTTAGTACCTACTTAAAAGAGGTTTCCTGTGAGGTCTCATGTATTTGAATAAATCATAAACAAATAATGCCTTTCACAGGTTTTATTTTGATTTAAATAAAACAACGAAAAATATATATGCTTTGAATATTTGGAACACATAAAACAAAAATGTTGGACATACATTTTTTAATTAAAAAATGCTTAATAATTCTTTCTTGAAATTTGATAATAAATATAGCATAGTTTGGAATTTTAATGATAATTAAAATTTTAGTCTAAATTTAAGCTATAAATTTAAATTTAGTACCCATTATTTTCGGAGCGGTGAAATTAATGACAAAATTAGGACGGTTTTTCTTAGAACTTTAATTTTCACAGAGGTGCGAAGCGATTATCATTGCGAAATGATGGCAATATTTTCGATGCTGCATTGTCTTGCTTGATGACAAGAACATTAAAATACTGTTTTTTTTTTAATTTACTTTTCATATAATTCTTTTCGCATCGTTTATCGTTATTCCAACATACATTTCATTTCGCGAGCTTCTTGCGAAGAACATGCGAGAGACTTACGAAAAGCCCCATTTGTCGCATCACTGTGCAAAGCTACATCCATAATACTTTTATCGTACTGTTTATCGCCTTCCCTTGCTGATTATTGTGTAGCCGCAGCTTTGAGTTCAACTCGCAGCGAATTTCGAATTTATTTAAAAAAAAAACTTCTTTTGGAAAACCAATATTTCGATTTTTGATTCTGATTTTTAATGTGAGTGTATTCGTAAAGCGGAAAAAAATCAAAAAATGACATGAAAATGTAGATATGGGCGATGTTGGCTAAACATCGATGTTGGGCGGTAAATATTGACGTTTGAACTTCGATGTTAAATCATTTGAAGATTCAAAACATCGTCTTAAAATGAGCTTAAATCATTTGTCAATGACCTCATGCCATTAAAGGTTAGATCGAACTCTAACGAAACTATGCTTCACAACTATTTAGAAGTTGTATATAACTCATGCACACGAAAAGGAAAAATAAAATTTCTATAAAAAACCTTGACACAATTTACAAAACAATGTAGGTTTAAGGTATTTTGAATTTATATGTATTGAAATTTTAATCGATTTTAGAACGCGCTATTATTTTGAAAAAATGCGTTAAAAAACATTGAAGTTAAAGAAACATCGATATTTCTGATTCGATAATTTCGAACATCGGTGTTCTTTTTTCGATTTGAACATCGATGTTTTTCAATATCAGTATACGACATTGTTGTTGACATTTATTTCGAGTTTGGCATTTAGTGGATGTGAGAGTGTGTGCGATTCTAAATTTGATTCTGATTTCAAATATAGAAGGACATTTCTCTTCTCATTTGATACCAATCGAACAGTTTCAGAAGCATTCGCAAGCCTTCCCGTCGACCAATCGAAAAAGCCATTAGTAGAGCCATTAATTTTATATAGCAAATGCTTAAAAGAAAATCGAAAATTATTTTACGAAAATGTTGGTTGCATCATTCTTTAGTATTTAAAGAACCTCCTTTTTTAAGAACCAATTTTTTATAGAAATACGATGAGTTGTTAATGAGAAAGTCGAAAATAAAAAAAAAAACTTTGTATGGCAGGTACCGTTTAAAACATTTTATGTACTGTTTTTTTTTTTAGACCAAAACGGTTATCAAATTGACTAATCGTTGATTAAAAAAACCCAAAGCTCCGTTTTTTTTTAAGCAAGTCGATCAGATTGATTTATGAAGGTTTATTTTCTGATTTTCCTGAAAAAAACTGTGCATGAACAGAAACTGAGAAAATCATTTTTTTTAAATGGCGAACTTTTATTAGAAGCTTCAGGAATTTCGACCACTAAATAGATATTTGATCTAGATATTTAATCTAATTTTATTTTATTTTTCTCCAATATTACCCGAGTACACTTTAAGGTGTTGTTTGTTGTTTTAGCATTTTTGTCAAAATAACACGAACTTTCATTAAGTTGAAAGCTTCCAAAATTATGCTCCTGAAGCAGTCAAATACTGCAGGTGATAGTATGAAAATCGGCCTTGAGCTACTCAATATATCTATCTCTACTTTTCAATCGATATAAATTTATTAAATTTAAAATGAATCAGGTCGTGGAATGGTGTATGACATCTATCAAAAACCGGATAAGTCATGTCATTATGATTTCAAATTCGGTCCTCAGTGACGGTAATCCAATCATTTAGTCAGAATATCTATGCGATGTACCAACCATTTGCTTGTCACAAGAGTTATTCTGTGAGAACGGAGCACTCCAGTCTTAATTGTGTCACAGAACTGAACCGTCGTCGCGTCAATTCTCATTGTCTACCCTTGGATATTGAAGTGAAAATTTTACCCTTCAACCTAAGCCATGTACATATTTAATAAAACTAAGGTAATTATCATAAATCATCCAGTTTAAACAAAAAATAAGGTTAAATGATTTGGCCAACGCACGAGTTTTTTGAAAAAAAAAAAACATGCCTTCTTAATACTTAATCTTCAACATAATAAATAATTAAAGCCCACTATCGACACTTAAACTGTCACAACGATAAACCTCTTAAAATGTCATCAATACATCCGCCAGTTAATTCGTAACAATATTTTACGATCTTACCTCGGGCTGAGTGTGGAGTAGAGTAGAGCTGAAAATTTGAAATTCATGAAATTAAATTTGTCACAGAATGACAGCTATACGATCTCCAAGTGTCCAACCTCCATACCATCGATTCGGTCGGTATGAACAACAATCGACTTGGATTGGAATGTTGTCTGGGCTATTTATGAGCCCGCTGATTGGTTCATATCAAAAAATGCTTACACACTAATACACTTCGTATGTCGGTCGCCTTTGGGCTTTGCGTTCCAATCTCTCAGTCCAATATAATCACGGCTACTGGATTGGATTTTTTTTTTGTTATTTTTTTTTTTTTAATTTTTTGAGTAGGAGGTCGTGATCTGTGGCAGGCACCAACGAGATTGTTTTTTTGTTTCATTTCAAACTGACAGACGCTCCTCAGGTGTGGCACAGGTATATACCTAAATGGATTATATATTTTCGAACTTAATGTGAGCTTGGTTGTTTTAAAAACGTTGTTTTTCGTCCCAAAATGAGTAATTTGCAACACCACTTAAATGTTAATTGTTCAGGTTTTAAGCTTTTATTTTTTTTTTCTCTCTTTCATTCGAGTTTTTCCATTCGATGTTGTATTAAATGTTTGGCAAGAAGATTTATTTTGCTTATAAGTGGTGTAATTTATTTAGAAAGACATTAAGTTGTTTTGTGTTCAAGTATCTTATTTTAATGGTTTGTTTGGTCTCCTGCGAGTGTGGGCTCGAACGGTTTAATTGCATTTGAAAGATAGAATTTATAGTCAGTCTACCTGTATATCCTATCTATATGTACATATATGTACACTTTGTCGATATAAATTATTTAAAATTAAAAACACCTCAGGGTTCAACAGGGAACGATTTTGGTTTTATCCCATGTTTCTAACTCACTTTGTCTTAGAAATGGTAGGTACCAACATTTGAATATTTTTTTTTGTTTTATGAACATGATCTTGAAAGGGAACATCGAGGTTTTATACAAGGAGATTTTTTAAGTTTGAGGAAAAAAATATTAGCTCTATGACGGCAGTTGGGTAAACCAAAAACGTGTTCGTTTCTATATCCCCATACGATTACACGTTCGTGAAGCAGATACCTTACGAAAGATTGCATATCAGACCGTTTACATTGGTAATATTGCGTCTCGAGTACCCCGAGAGTCCCGTTACACACACTTTTTTACTTCCGATATTGTATATGTACTATACGGCAAGTTTTGGGTTCGTAAAAAAATCGAACTCGAGATTTTGATCAAACACAAAAGTGTCAGTCTATCTGTCTGTCCGCGAGTCTAACGCCTAACCGGTTGGATGGATTATCTTTAAAATTGGTACACATTGCTTTTCGGTGTGCTCATAGCACAGGTTTTTCATATTTGTAACACCAAAAATAACAGTACCTGCCATAAATTTTTTTATAACCAAAAATGTTAATTTAATTTTTCTCAATGTCGGTTCAACGATTTTCATTAAAAAAAAAATCAATTCATTTATGAAGGGAAAAGGTTATTTTGGTAGATACCTCTAGTTTCTAGTGGAACCATTTTGTAGTTTTGATTTTTCGTAAATTTTTTTTGTCGTAAAAGTTTAAAATTTTTCATTTTTTTAAATAAAAAACAAACAATTTTTGAAAATTCAATATGTTTCGAAAACGACTAAGCTATTTTTTAGAAGTTTTGTATTTAGTATATTTAACAAGTGTGAACACGGAAATGCATTTGGTTCATTTTTACTTGCGATAATCGCATCGTGAAAAAATGAAACATTTGCGGTTTAAATTACTGCGACTAAAAAATCGTATTTGCTGTACTCATGTGGTTTTTAATTGCATTATTTTTCAGCCAGAAATGGACCACACGGTGTTTGCTTGCTTTGTAGTATATGCCTGCATTTACATTCGAAGTTGTTCCTTGTATATTAAACTTTGTTACGGTCGCGATTTTTTATGTGCAGCGACAGAAAATCTCGAGTCGAATCGAGTTATATGCTGCTACTGGTAATTACAGTCTGGCATTGCCCTTTAATATATACATTATTTATAAATAGTATTGGCATTAAAAGGCAACTCTGAGGAACATCTAAATTAATAGCATTCTATGAGTTTACCATGTCAAAAAGTCATAAAGGCTTTTCAGTGTCATTCGCCTACACTGTTCCGGCAAAAATTAACAAATTTTTGCTGTTCATTGAACATTTTTATGTTCTTAAATTTTCCGAGTTATTAGCCGTGTTCTCGTGACTAGCAAGTACAGCAAAGTAAAACATTTTCACGAAAGCGATACACATCCAACTTGATTTTATTTATTTTTTTTCTGTCAAAAAGCATACAAAATACAACGAGAAAAGGAAATACAAACATACATTACTTACTAATTATCGGAACTCAATTATACTTCGGATGAAAAGGAAAAGTAATTCCCAGTATGTTGTTATTGTTGTTTTCTTTGTTAAAATTTTACTTTGCTGTACTTGATCGTCACGAGAACACGGCTATTTTTTTCTGTTTTCCAGAACAGACGAGAACAGGATTTTTTTCTTGGAGTAAAATAAAACAGAATAGAATCAAGAGAGATCTCAAAACAATTTGTTTTATTTACTTTTTCCTTAAATAAATTATTTATTGGTAAGAAAACCAATGAAGAAATGAACTCACAAATTTGTTTTTGAAAACTGGCCTTTAATTGACTGTTCTACTCTGTTCTGATGTCTCTGTTCTAATCTGTTCAGTTCTGTTTTACGTTTTTCTTCAGTGAACAAAGCTAATGTTAAAGAAATTTAACAAGACTGTTGTAAATTTCACCTGTCAGCTTAGATAATTGACAATCAATAAAGATATTCCGACGAAATTTTATGATAGAGAAAAACTGCAGTGTAAGAATTAGTCATATACTAAAATAAAATTAAAAGATCTTAACTGCAACGAAGCCTGCGAAAACGACCTTTAAGTCGCCAATTTGTATAAGAATTTTATAGCGCAAACCTCAATAGCCGAAAATAATTCTATAGCGCACACCAAATCGAATCTGTGGTTTTTCCAGCCATTATCTCGTACAAAAGATACAATACCTACCTAAACAAAAATTGCCTATCTTGAGTATTGAATTTTTTTGAAATTGAAAGGTCCATTGTGTATTTACAACCTTAAGCATATTAGTACCTTTTATTTATTACTTTATTACCTCAACTCGAAAATAGAAAGGAAGCCGCTAATAAAGTTACTTGAAGAATTTTATTGCACCTATACCTAAGTGTTAATCCGCATATTGCCGCAGTTTTATTACTTTTACTGTTTTACCAAATGAATCTCGAAACATTCTCTGTAACTCTATATGCATATGAAATTATATCCTGTCATGGATTACAACTGGTATACCAATAAAATAACAAATGATTATAAAACTGAACAAAAATGCCAAATATAGTTTTATTACACTCATTTCCGACGACGGACGACAAATAAAAAAAAATAAATAAAACAAAAACATTCAATCAATGTTTTCAATATATAACTACGAATGCCAAATAGCAAGTCTTTCATTTATGATTGCCCTATAGGGTAAGTATTGGTTTCGTGTAAAAAAATCTATTTTATAACTTAACATTACTGAGTTGGGGTAAAAATTTAAAAAAAACCTAAAATCCCGAAAATCCCAAAAATTTAATCTCCAGAAAACCGAAAACCCTGAAAACCCAAAAAACTTTAGGCGTTCTGTTCAATTGTTTTCTTAATCAACTGTATCCTGCCTGGCCCGCTTCGCGAGTTCCTAGGATTTGGATTATACTTTTGGGGCCTGTACATGTAAATTCGCTATTCAGGCAGGCGCCTATGTCAACAATTTTTCTTGGACAACATTACTTCGAGATTAGTTGCCCATTTAGGATTATGTGTTTTCACATTTTTCGGATGTTGGGTTTTCTGGACTTGGGATTTTTTGTATCTGAGATTTTTGGGATTGTGGGTTTTCTGGATTTTGTTTTCCGGAATTACGTTAGACTCCCGTTATCCGTCGGTATGTGCGTACCTATCTGTACGTCCACTGTAGATAGGTAGGTAAAATAGCGGTCAAGAGTGAGCTCGCATCTTAGACCCAATTAGCGCTGGAAAGTGCCACTTTGATACCACGAACTCTTACGGACCTGAATAAAAACGAGAAGGAACCACAAAAGATAAGCGTCGTCGCTAGATCCATTTCGTACAATTATGAGGAAAGAAATTAGATTTTTGATTTTTTTTTTTTTTTTTAGATAGTTCTTTTAGATCAGAAGAAAAGCTTTTCCAAAGGATTGCATTCTTAGTCTGGCGAAAGCAGGACACTTGGAGAGGAAGTGAAGCACTCCATCCTTTTCCAACTGGTTTGTACAGCTACAGCAGTAGGTGTTATGGGGGATATACAGCTTTGCCAGTGCCCAGTGCAAGTAGCGACTACTTTGCTATGTCCCGCCTCGGTCTACAAATGAGATTATTTGTGTCGATTTATTGTAGGTAGCCCTATTATTCTAGATATCGTACAAACGGTTAGATTGTTTTATCTTCTGTTGGATTTCGTGAGGAAAACTGAAAGAATTTGGCCTTCATAGCAGCGAGTGGCATAGAGACTGTCTCTTCAAGCGAGCTATGAAGGGCCAATCCCTATCAAGCCAGTCCGCCTGCCCGTTCATTACCCTGAATGCCGCTGTGTCATGGAGCCCAGATTAAGGTGATTTTATGGTTAATGTCCAGGTTATCAAGCTCATTTCGGCATTGTGGGGCTATTTTTAAAGATGTGTCTGTCGAATTTACGGTTTTGATAGCCGCTCGGCCATCTGTGATTATTGCCGAATTTAGATTTTGAGTTGGATTTAATTTAAGAATTTTGCATGCTTCTATTATAGCTAGTACTTCAGCTTTAAAGCCGGTACTCGGGAATTCGAAATGATCTAGAGAATTTGTGCGACTCTAAGAAAGTTCTTGCTTCGACACCGCACTCCATTTTAGATCCGTCTGTAAAAATTCTAACGTCGAAATCTTTCGACACTTCGTCATTCTTCCTGGATGGGAAGATAACTTTAAAAATTTTGCTGAAACTCAGAGTAGGGGTGCAGTAGTCTGTGTTTGTGGACAGAATATCTGGTGCAATCAATTTTGCTGTGGCTGTAAAGTTTGGCAAATCAACATTTTTACTCTTTTAAGTCTTAGCACGCTGAAAGATACCAGATGTTTAATGTGGTGGTCAATAGGTTGAAGATATACGTCCACGTACATCGAACTTAATCGTCAACCTCTGCAATGATTTACATAAAATTTGGTAAATTCGACGTTCTTGAAATTTTGCTTCGAATTTTTTTCAATAAATATTTTGGTCAATAAATTGTTTTAATTAAACTGTAATTAACGGTACCTGGCATATAACCATTTTTCGAATTCCTCATTAATGGCTCAATCTTGCGATCAAAATTTTGATACATCAGGCCCTTCAAATTCTAAATTACTGCATACCAAAATTTTCGAAAGATATTTTTTTTTTTTTAAACAAATATTTTTTGTTTAGAAAATTCAATATTTCGAAAACGGATCGACGATTTTTTGTGTATTATGTATTATGTTTTCAAGTTTACATTATTAAATACTTAAAATTGTCATAATAAATTTATTTTGTGAACGATTTTCGCATTCGATGTGATCGAATATAAAAGCAAGTCCGTGCGATCTAGTCGTGGATTTTATTTTTATTCTTTTCACACAATCTTTAGTAATGTTTTAGGTAAGAGCAAGTAAGTGCGATCACGTAGTGTATTCAAATACCTTAAGTTTTTACATACGAGCAATAGTTGTTGGATCAAATAAACCTCAATCGGAATCTAACAAAAGAACGTAAACCGGAATAAACAAGATAGTTTATAGGTAAAAGTGTATACCTACCACTTACAGCTTTGTTCTGCTGTTTTGTTTGCGCGAGTACTTCCTGTTAATTTTTATGGCCGACTGAATGTTATCGACTGAGGACTAATTGTACAATCTTTTCACTAAATCGTTTACATATAAGGTATGGTTCTTTTCTATAATTTTGTTGCTTTATGAGCTAAGTCCTCAGAGATATTGCGAGAATAAAATATCGACGTTTGCGCTGGCGTCGTCCGTCGGTGGGAAATAAAGATTTTTACATTCTTAAGCTATATTGTAAGGTTTTCCCTTGTTTATCAAATAAAAAAATTTCCAGAATTTAACTAATTTGCAATAAATTTAAATGATGGTGTCAATTTTTATAATTTTACCAAATTCAACCTGGTCTTTATGCACAAGGATTATCATAATTTATACCTGTCAGATTTGCTCAATCGTGTGAAGTTCCGGCGACTATTTCGATTAATTTAAAAAAAAATCGTTGCTTTTGACTCACGAAGTTTTTATTCAATTTTATCAGCTATCCGTCCCTGTGAAAAGACCCTTTATTTACTATCATCCACTTATTAGGCTTTAAATTGTAAATATAAACAATTATCGCCGGCCGACGGGAAATCAAACAGCTAAAACACATTTCATCAACAAATATTGATAACAATCAACCTGCTCAATTTACATAAATGGACAAGGTAGCTTGCTGGCTCACTTCCATATTGTCATTTCTGTTTTGGCCCTCCCTCCAATTATTTTTTATGAGTTCCAGTGCCTGCCTTTTTTCCTAACAACAAACACCATATTTTGAATAAAATATTCGTTAATGAAACCTGTCAAGTTCAGTATAGAGAGTACTGAATTTTTTGTTCTTGGATTTAAGTATGGTATTAATTCACAAATAATAATATTTTTAATCACAACCTTAGTGTAATAAAATTTTACGAAAAATACAACATCAAAGCATATACAAAGATTTAAATTATGATAAGTTAATGCGTTTTAACCAGAGTGATTGTTGAAAACTCTATTAATGTAAGGAGAAGACTATTCAAGCTTTTAGATAAATGTTAACCTATGTTAACTAAAATATTAGAATTTGCGAAAATGCTTTGAACTGTATAAACGTTGCATATACAAAATAAATGTCAACATGAGACAAATTAATACTTTTATGCCCCTCAAGAAATTTTTCTCGAACAAAAAATCAAAATAAAATGACAACTTTTATTGACCCTTATTAAAAAAAATTATTTTTTAATAATAGTTAATTGAATTTTTCTACATTTTACAAATTTACATTTTGGTTATCTTTATTTATTTATATTTATATTTATATTTATATTTATATTTATATTTATATTTATATTTATATTTATATTTATATTTATATTTATATTTATATTTATATTTATATTTATATTTATATTTATATTTATATTTATATTTATATTTATATTTATATTTATATTTATATTTATATTTATATTTATATTTATATTTATATTTATATTTATATTTATATTTATATTTATATTTATATTTATATTTATATTTATATTTATATTTATATTTATATTTAGTATTTACGCAGTATATACGAAAAATAAAATTTTTTTTAGTTATGGCAAGGTTTCTTAGGGTTTAAGAAGATACCACATTGAGCTCAGACCATTTTACACGTTCACTAAATCTTCACTGATACAAAAAACTGCATGCTTCAACCGAACTATAATTGAACTTCTTCTGCATATGGGTAGATCAGTTAGCAATAAAGAACGGAAGTTCTTTTACATAGGCCGAAATAAAAGAGGCCCAAGAAGGGACCCGTGCTGAAGTAAACCAGTGATATTTGGCAGAAAATTAGAAAACCTGTCTCCAATTTGCACTGTTTCCTTCTATTACTTATATAAGTTGAAGAAGATTAATTTTGTTGCACAAGAATAGACATTGAAGTTTTGCCTGTGATTGACTGTATCGAAAGCATTTTAGATCAAGTAAAACCACAAACGTCACCTCGCCTTTATGCAATGGCTACCCAAGTTAATCATTAATGTTCAAAAGGGACTTTGTTTTTTGTTAAGCATTAAATTTTCTGCGAAATGAACATTGATTTGTTTCTGAAAAGGCAAAATGGCGCCTAAACTCATCTCATTTTGATTTTTTTTTTGGGAAGTGGTAATATTTTGGCCACCTTCCAAAGATCCCGGTACAGTCCACATATCAGAATGGTATTGAAATCAAAATTAGTATATGGTAGCACAATTGGCAAACTGGCAGCACAGAATCAATGCCGATATCCTTCGACTTTATAGATATCAAATTTTCGACACATCGGTACTATCGAGCTCATAAAAGCTAAGTCTGGGTCTTCACGATCCTCCTGATCGATGGATGAAAGGGAATAACATTCCGTACTGAGTGTTTCAACCTGCCTTAGAGGAACAGTAACAAATGTTGTACCAATGCCAACTTTTCGGAGGTTTTTCCATAGTTGACGCCCGTTTAAAGATGAACTTAGTTGTTGAGAGAAATGTTCAGATTTGGAAGTATGTATTTCAGCTACAATTCTATTACGAAGGGATCAAAATTATATGCTTGATTTCGTTGTTTCATTTGTCATCTTATGTTACGCGTAAACCATGGTTTATTAATTGATTTTTTAATTTTTTTATTTATAGAATTTTTTTTGTTTATAGAGGAGGTGAGGTCTTAAAAAGCTTTGATGGTGAACTTTCATGACTTAATGCCATACTCATAATATTATGGACCCATTATGCTTGCTGGGGAAAAAGAGATTCGATCCGAAAACAGTCCAATACCTCGTACTTTAGAAAGATGTCTTATCTAATTTTCAAAAATATTCGTTTGTTCTTTGTTGATAGAATTTGTGGATCATATTCTTTTTGAAATTTTCTCTAACAATCTATTAGTATAATATTTCACTCGAAGGAAATGGGCATTGTAATACCAGTGAACATTCATAATTTATAACGATATAGATCGAGTGTTAGCCAAACAACTACTTGTTGTAAAATAAAAAATTAATGCGTTCCACAATCGATTAATTTTTATATTATGACATTTTGAGGATGTGATAAAACTTCTCATCCAGTTTTACATTTGGAAATCTACATAATATATATTTATATACTCGTATGGTTTGCAAATTCACACAGATGATTTTTTTCATTTTCACCTAAATAGTGGGCTCTAAAACCGAAATTAATATGCTCTTCTAATTTTGTGGAACGTAATATGTTTCGGCTTAGTAAGTGAACTTTCTTATCGAATTTCACTGAAAATATGCTAGGGAAATTCCGCGATATATACTCGTATGTCACCGTCACCACTCTCTGATCTGCTCTATTTCTATAATATTAATTCTCTTAGTAGTTTGGTTGTTAAATTTTAAATGTTTTAAATGTTTTCTATTCTATTCCGGTATGATTCTTAAAAAAAGCTTATTTCAATTTCCAAACTAAAGAAAAGATAATCTTGTTCAATTCCCAAGTCTCATGTTTAAAATAACAGTTAACTACTAAATTATTGGTCTAATAAACTTAATATCCCAACTTGAAAAGCCTTATTTATTTGATATGCTCATTTAAATCCATTTTCGTCGGTTAACTATATCTACCATATAATATACATTTTCTAAGCCTCTAAGTTGTCGTTATGTGACCTTACCCACCCAGCTTGACCATAAAAACTAGCTATTAAGAGACTAATTCAATTTTCTAATCCCTAAGCAATAATTATTATTATCATTTGTTATGGGGTTGACACATTTTTGAGAAGTTTAAGGCCACCACCACCTCTTTGAACCACGTACGACACCAACGTTGCGTTTTAAGTTTAATCCATATTTTAGTACGTTATTATACTTGAAGGTATTTATATATTATAAAATATTCAAATAAAACCAATAAAAAAACAGTACCTACGGCGGGCGAACGGGTGGGACTTGGGACAATATTATGAACAGTCACTGTTAAAAGAAAGCTTACAGGGAAGGTGATTTATTTAGAATCTTTCTATGTTGCAAAGGGTTCAAGGGTTTTGCGAAATCAGGTTGTGGATGTATGCCCTTAACAACCACGTGCTATTTTTTTTTTTGTAATTACAATCTGAATTGATATTTTTTTGAAATGTGCTACAGATTTGAATGTGCTATTTATGTGTCTCATATAAATATATACAGCATAAATATTTTGTGAGTATTTATTATTATTTTACAGTCGCCGTTTTTTGTACGTTATCGCCTATCACAGCGGCTTGACTTTGAGTAATATTTCCAATATTCTAGCACATACCGTTAAAATGTGCTACATACAAAATACTTCATCAGCATATTTTTATTAAATCCAATTGTATGTTTGTGCTTACATCGAAAAACTGCAATCTGGGATTTATTTTGAATATTATTTTTAATAATAAGGCACATATGTTAAAATGTGCTGCATGAAAGGCACTTATTTAGCACGTTTCCGTTGGTCAAATATTTGAATATTTGCTGTTATCTTCCAAATAAAAAAAATTTACTTTCGTCTTCCCATGACTGTCAATTCATACATAAAACTACTACAATTATTTCAAATAAAATTTGAAATGTGCTTTTATTATAAATAAATATTTTTCGAATTTTTATTATTATTTCAATGCAAGTCTACTTTTATTGTAGGTTTTTGATAATCTGCTATTTATTTTGAGTATTATATCAATCAAGCATATAAAGCAAATTTTGCGTAGATCAAATATTTGAGAATTTTGCTTAAAAGGATTCACATTGGCTTAACATATTCAGATTGTTGCTGTGGCCTTTCTTTCCCCGGTGACTGTGAGTGCCATACATAAAACTACTAGAAAGCACACACTTCACCTCACTCACACTAGGTTTTTTTTTGTATGTATTTTCTCTTAACTCAATGTAATCCTCCAGCTATTTCCATTCTGAACATTTAACGATACCTACTTGAGATTTTGACCACCGAGAGGCAACGAGACACTAAACCTGGAAAAACTCCCGACAACGACAAATCCAATCCAGTCAGATTGGACGGACCGGACCCAGCGTGTCACGAAACTCAAGAAATAACGAAAATAAATGTTTAAATAATGATGTTGTGTTTAATAAAACCATAAAATTGTTAACAAAGTTGTTTATTTATGGCGGATTAGTCAGAGTCAACGAGGTGGAGAAGAAGGCAGACGCAAAGTAGTTATAGTAGGTATTATTATTATGTGGAGCTATAGAGTAAGTCCGTTGCGGGTCCTCGTGTATTCGATGAAGAAACAGAATGTGCAGGGGGAGGGAAGAGAATATTGGAAAATTTACGACTGGGGACGCATTTAAAAATTGACATTTATTGAAACAGTAGTGGCGTATATTTTAAAGCTGGGGCTGACCAATAAGGCCACATGCTGCGCACAAGTGGGTTCGGTAAATATTATAGTAAGTTGACGACGCGACGTGACGGCCTTTATGGTGGTGGTATTGGACGACACGAGTATGAGATTGACTACAGCTACAGCTGCTGTGCTGGAAAACTACTTACTTACTAGGAGCTTGGATGTCATTATAATTGAAATTTATGTCCGTTTGACTTGACAGACATGTGATAGAGGAAACCATCGGGTTTTATTGAGATTTGATTAACAAAAGAACACGATTTGATTTTATGTCATATAGGTTTATTTTCGATAGATTGTGATATAACGTTAATTATATGTACATAACTGCTAAAATATGACATGTTTTGTTTTAATGTGACAAAATGGGAAAGGGGCGTTTTTTCTTCTTTTTTATTTGAGAGGTTTGTTCTTATGGAGAACCAGAAACCAGAGGTGCCATATGTTTTTTGTCTCAATAAAAGCAAGCATAGTATTTACGCAGAGAGGGAAAATGACGACAAATTGACGGTAATTATGGCTACACTTTTCGAGAGTAAATTTGAATTATTGAAATAATTCATGAGAAATAACTTAAGATGAAAAATTTGCTTAAGAAAAATGATATTTTAATTTAATATATGTAAGACAAAACTTAGTTAAAAAAAGTGTATGCAATTCTTTTTAAAAAATGCGTGCAGATTGGTCTTAAGCCAACTTGAAATATTTTATGACTTTTAGCCCAAAATGCGTTTCGCCTTGGCACGATAGTTTGGCTCACCAGTCATCAGTTAGATAATATCGTGACCTTCTACGACGCACTATTTTTTGCTCGATGATTATTGACTAGTAGAATTTGCAGCACATACATACTGTAAATTATATTTTGTCTTAAGTATCGGCAAGAATAGACTGAGGAATTTTATTTCATTTTTCTTTTCTAAATTGTCATTTACGTTTATGTAAACCATAATCTCCTCTTAAAGCACGATATGTATCGATACCCATCCTTTCTTTATCGATTTTAAGGCCTTGCAAGAAAGCATTTATAGAGACGAGCTATAAACAACAATGTCTAGTTTTGGCATCCCCACAAAGCTCGTCCGATTGTGCAGAATGACGATGAAAAACTCTCTCGGCTCCGTCAAGATTGATACTGACTTTACAGAAGCGTTTGATGTCAAAAAAGGATTCCGCAAAGATGATGCGCTATCGTTCGATTTTTTCAACTTAATAATTGAACAAATTTTAAGAATATCCCAAGTTTATTGTACTTGGACAATTTTTTTTCAAGTCTGTGATATTGCTAGTATACCTACGCTGACGAAATAGACATCATTGGCAGAACCCATCGAGCTGTCACTGGAGCATTTGCTAACATTAGACATTTTTCTTTTTTAATTCAGAGCAAAGTCCGAGTCTGAAAAAAATTTGTTTGTTTAGAGCTCCAAACTTGTGTTTCTTTTTTCGTTCTGAACATATGCAGAGTGCGGTCAATATGCTTCAACATAATCGTCTGAGCATAATGAGTAAATTGCTGAGCACATGAAATGTCATGTGTGTCGAGATTTGTCGATTTTCCGTATCGGGTGTGTATCTGTGTACACAAATAAGGGTAGTTTTGTTTTATATTGCTTTTTAGTATAAAAGCAAGTGTGTTTAAAAAAGTGTGCAGAGCTTGCTCTGTTCGGAACATGTTCACACCATACTCTATGCACTCAAACTTTGTTCAGAGCTCTGTTCTGAACGAAAAAATAAAAACGCCTATTAAAGATGGAGCTGGCAGTCAATGATGCAAAAAGGAAGTACCTGTTGTCAACAAATATGGGCACACAACACCGTCAGATTTGGCAAAACATCACAATAGACATGTAAAACATTGAGGTAGTTAAGGACTTTGTCTACCTCGGATCCGCTATAACATCTAACAACAACATCTCGTTAGAAATAAATCAAAGAACAACTCTTGCGATTTGCTGTTTCTAAGGGCTAGGTTCTTTATAAGACCCTGATCATCCCAGTCCTGCTTTATGGAGACATGGATTCTATCAAAAGCAGATGAAGAGTCATTTCGATTCTAATATTCTTAGCAAGATATTCGGTCCTATCTGCGTTAACGGCTTTGAAGGAGAAGGTTCAATCACGAACTATACGAGCTATATAGCGACATTGTCCTGGTACAAATAATACGTATATGTATTACGTTTAAGATCACTAGGTCACATATAGAGAAAGAATATACAGCAATGCTCCGATTTGCAGGATCTGCGATTCCATCCTTGAGGGAAGAGGGAAGAAGCAGTCAAGAAAGTTCTCCTTTAGGTGACGCACTCAAGTAGAAGATGTCCTCAACCAACTTGGAGTGCGATACTGGAGGCAGCTAGTCAAAGCCCCATCCAGCTGAGGAGGCTTTATGGTTGATGCCCAGGTTCCCCCCGAACTGTAGCGCCACCTAAGTAATTTTAAGTAAGGCTTAATGTTGCAAATCAATATATGCATGCAGTTTTGCGAGGCCCACTTTTTTGTCTTCTTTATCGTCGTAATGTCAAGTTTAATCAAAATCTCTAGATCTATTTTTTTTTTTTCAAATGCATAACTTGCCCGATAGTACTTACATAATATTGAGAGACTCAGAATTTTTCCCATGTAAAGATACTTGCCTTCTCCTTTTATTCAATTTCTCCAGACGCAAGTCCCTACTACGCTTTAAATAAGACAACAACAAAATTGAAATTTTAATAAATAGTTTATGTACCTACCTACCATATCTATACCTATTTATTGTTCGAAAGTTTGAAGTGTCTGTACATATATGAAGGATGCCAAATATGTTTTCAAAAATCAACTCCTTTCAATGTTACTCAATCAAATATTTAACTAGCCCATTGTGCTTGCCTGCCCCGAAATCCACTTGAATAATTTAAAATCTCAAACAAAAGCCTCGAATTTGGTTTATGAAAATCCTTTATATTTTTGTTACAAATTCCACTTACCTACCTTCTTCCCCCTTCCTATCGAGTCCCAGCATGTACAAGTACATACCGAGTAGGTAGGGTAGGGTATGTGTACTTTTCCAGTTATCCAAGTCCGTAAATTTTTGATATGTGTTATCCTAGCAGTTAGCGCAAACAGAAAATTTAACAACAACAACAACAAAAATCAACCCCAAACTGTTATTGTTTCATATTCTCGACGATATGCTGACTGACATTCGATAGCTGTGACAAGGACTCTTTCTTATGGCTCATAACCCTTCATCGAGGACACAATAACAACACTAACAACCCTTATAGCAGGATTTCATTTTCTATTTTATAAAAATCTCAAAATTGTAAATTTAAATTAAAAAAAAACAAGCATACCATAGACAATGAATAAAAAAAAAAAAATTCAAAGCCAAAAACAATTGTCGAACGAGATGATGATTGACGTTAAGTGACATGACGTGCCATTCCGAACGACTCAGGGATATTGTGACGACGACGACTACGCCGATTCCAATGATGATGGACGAGGGGATTTGTCGCAAGGGTATTCGAGCGGAAGAAGGACATGCACTAGATGATGGCAACAATATCAAGCGTAACAGTCATCGTCGTCATCTTTTGTGTGGTTCGGTGGAATTACTTAAATGTCACATTGTGAAATCATTTTAATTGTGTCACCTCTTGAGCAGGATCATATTTTTTTAATTTTTTTTTTGACAAGATGAGGGTTCCTTTTGCCAACCAACCCCTATATAGAGGCTGCTTCTTATGCCAGCCACAGTATGCCATGGAGAAGGCTTATTTAGATCGGTACGCGTGATGGTTGAATGGAACCCGGATTGTGCTGCTTGTGATGTCTCATCACATCACATCACTATACACTATACAGTGTACATTGTACACCTTGTCTGAAGACTTCGTATGAAATTGGTGTGAACTGAATTTCGAGTCATTAAAAAAAATTATCTTTTGTTATTTTTTCTTCTGTCGATGTTATTATACAGGAAGGGTCGACAAAAAATGATGAGCAAAATATGGTGATGATGACATAAATGCCTTCCCCTAATTTTGTGGCTTTTAAGAAGCAGTAAAAAAGTCTTTTTTTTTTTATAGACAGGTATAGGTATATCCTTTGTTTGAACTTAAGGATAAACATTTAAGATTTTACTTTGGTTTTCTGCTGTCTTTTACGTGCGTGTCGTAGTTGTTTTGCATTATTTGATGAATTGGATTTCTTATGGGAAAGAATTATTATTTTATGATTACGAGTTATTCAAATTGAAGTGCTAATGCGCAACCGGATGGGAACGAGATGGTTTTGAGTTTGAAGTATGAGGACTTCAAAAGCAGAACATGCTATGGATTATTTCAATTGTAAGAATTTTAAGTGGTTAATTTTCACCATCATTGAATTTGTAATAGGTACAAAAAAAGTAGGTTTATCTTATTGAAACAAATTGTGCGTACAATTTAGATACTCGTAAATTGTTAACAGTGAAATCAAGGATGTACATATATGTATTTATCATGCCAAATTAGCAGCACTGTTAGTTAAATACCGTGGGCATTTATCCGGGTGGAAAAGGGTTCAGCTTCCTTCCCATAGTCAGACAACGGTTTAAATCTAAATTTGTGTCATTTGGCCGGAGTTTAGAGCAGTCCCAGCTGATAAATTCCTAGAAAACTTTTCAGACAACATTTAGTTTTCTTTCATCATGTCAAATTCACCAGGAAATCAACACACTGAGTTGATTTTAAAAGATGCTTGTTAGTTTAAAGGTTGGGTGTTACTTTTTCACACGTGGAAACTTGTTTTAACAACTTTCTGGTGAACAACATTTATAACCAATCAGCTTTTTTATATTAATGATATCAATCAGACTTACCTGCAGGAGGTAACATTGGCGTGATCAGGACCTTCAAATGTACGGAGAACTCTTCCGCTTACATTTTTAGTTTTGTTTGCTTACTGGGAAACCACAAAAAGCGGACCCAGCAACGGCGCACTGTTGTCCAAAATGACTTTTTTCGTTGCAAAAATCATAACTTTTGAACACGTGAAGCTATCGCAACAATTTTTTTTTTCCCTTAAAGGTAATTTCCAAGGCTATACAAATTGTGAATTTTAAGAAAATTACTTTACAGGGTGTTTCAGAATAATTGGTTGATGTAAGATTTTCTTAGAAAAAGAAGTTAACAGAATAAAGTCTGAAAGTAAACCTTTTAAAAACAGTCCTAAATTTTTAAAACTTTGTAAAAAAAAAGTTTTTGACTATTCAAGTGAATTCATAACAACAGTGGATGCTTAAAGTTAACGCACCAATTTCAGAAATATTTTTTAAGGAGTATTATAAAACAGTATTTTTTCATGTTGTGGGGCATCAGTTTATTCTATAAACTGTTTGACTGATATATTTTATATGAAACAGTGTAGGAAAAAAGTAAACGGACGAAAAAAAAATTAAAAAAAATCAATAGAATATAAAATTTATATTAACAAAATAAAATAGAATACATTATAAATATTTGTTTACAATTAACTACTATAAATCTAATTTTCAGAAAAAAATTCATCGGCATCGTTATCATTTTCAACAATTAATAGACCTATTAGTTCTGGGCAGTAACTCTTTTTCAGCTCTTTTTTTGATCTAACGTGTCTTAAAGATGAAACAAATGGATCTGATGATATAACTAGCATATTAAATAAATCTTCATTTTGTCGTTTCCTTGAGACTTTGCATTTGAGTATCGATATCGCTTGTAGTCTTTATTCCTTGATTCCTGTGCTTCTTCTGAAAGCTCCCCGATTGGCAAAATTTGATGTCTTATAAGTTCCCTCCATGGTCCAAAATTTTGTGCAGAGTTGGTGTCAGGAGTTTGTAGCTGTATTTGGCTTTTAAAAGATCCGAAGTGATTTTGGTATACTCGTTGAATTTATTTACATTAATAGATTCTATAGATGACAGCGCATTTAAAATAACTTGCAGTTTCTTTATAAGATCCTTGTCTACTCGGGTTATAGTTGACGTAATTTCTGGATTTTCAAAAAATCTTCGTGAAGTGTTTCCATCATTTGTGTTACCGAATCCTTGTTTTGGCGTATCAATGATTAACCCGAGTTGTTCCCTAAATTCCTTTTGAATATCCGCTTTTCTTCTTCTTTCGGCTTCCTTCTTGTCGGTTGTCTCATCTTCTTGGTATAGTCCATAAGCTAGTTTAAGAACGAACTCCATACATCTTATTCTAGCGTGTAATGGTGAAATTCCAAATTCGTAGTTCCTCTTATCTGCTTCGGCTGACTAGTCTTCTTTTCGAAAATTTTTTTGTGTCCTTTTGCAAATTGGACATGACAATGTTGATTTTGTATTTGTTAGTTCATTTAACACTTTCCCGTCTATCATGGTTAGAAAAAACTCATGTCGAACCATCACATTTTTTTCTTCAGCAACAGTCACTACAGTTGGCCTCAAATTTTCTATTTGGTTCCTTATATTTCTGACAGTTGTCTGAATAATATCACTTGACTCCTTTGCATATTTAAAAAGAATCGGTCTGCAAAAGTGAACTGATGACGGCCTTGGATTTTTCCAATATTCGGTTGATTCACCTTTTATACGAAGTGAAACTAGTGATGCCATGAACATGTTCGCATCAGATATTACCTGGCCATCTTCTGAAACTATTGTTTGCTTATATGCACTTTGTCCGGAAGATCCATCGCATCCCCATTTGCTCATCAAAGTAAGATTTGTTGGAAGTAAAAGAAGATCCTGATTGACTAGGTTATTTAAAATCCTCTTTGCTGTATGGTCCACCAAATCTTGGAGATTCACTTCAACAGAAGTTTCTGTTACTATCAAATTTGATGGAGTTGCTTGTATTTTAGCTTCCATTAATAAATTGTAGCTCGGAAACACATCAACGTTATGGCTTCTTAAGGTCTCATCAAATTATATTTTTCTTTAGAAAGCCCCATATCCAAGAACAAGGCTAGCGCAGTGGGACCATCGTATTTTATTGGATCCCTTTGAGGTGTGGGAATACTCTCCTTTATCCGTTGTACTCGCAATGGGCTTGCATTAAAAACTGCTTTTGTGATATCCGCTTTTATCTTTTCGTGTTCCTTTTTATATTTTATACTCAGAGCCGTGGAAATATTTTCAGTCGAAATATGGCCCGTAGTTTCCAATAGTTTCCTCCTTTTGGTATATACTGAACATGTATCTAAGGATTTCGAAGGCCTTCCTCTTGATGTACTTGGCACGTCACTGTCTTCAATTTCATTACATTGGATTGTAAATGTTCCATTCAAAAATTCTTCATATTTTGAGAGAAATCTTGTTTTAACTCTAAAACAGTCAATCCATTTTTTTTTAAATGATGCGTATAATCTTTGGAGTTTCTTTTTCGTTTCATCGTTGTCACTTATATCTTCGTATTGGTTTTGGATCAGAATTAAAAATTCTTCAGAATTCGAAACATTGATAAAATGTTCAAAAATTGTTCTGTTTGAAATATTCATATTGGTATTTAATTTGCAAACTCCACTCTTAATGACTCTTGAAAACTAACAATATATATCCATTGTCATAGTTTATATATACCTCCATAATGAATATGCACAAGGGTTATTTTACCTGTGAAATTTAAGCTTAACAATATGGGGTATCGGAAGGAAATTATTATTCCTACCTGTTTTATTAGATCATAAAATAATAATCCAAAATTAAATAATTCTTTCAACTTTGTATATGAAGTAGGCAATAAAGCTATTAATCCTTTTCTTTTGGGAAGTTAATCTATGTTTAGTTACTATTAGAATAAGATCAATAAATATTTACAATAATTTAAGTTAAGGGGAATTTATTCAAAGAGGGTCGTTAAAGTGGGCGGATTAAAAAATTTAATGTTCAATAAAGTAATCAATAGTTTGTGTACAATATTTTATATTTTTTTTTTAATAATAATTGGCATTTGTATAAAAAGGGGCGTAGAAGTGGGCATTTTTTTTTTGTCAGAATCAAGATAGTAATAAAACGACTTTTAATTAAAAAGAAAATTTCACGTTCTCGACTATTTTAATTAATAAAATAATTGAAATTTTCCATAAGGGAATTTGCTTTTAAGACCAAAAGTTCAGCACTGGGAACACGACTTTTTTTAAACAAATTACAATTTCTCTGAAGGTTGCAAATAGTTGCAGCTACAATTTTGCATATGGTTTAAGAAATAGTTAGGGTAAACTATCATGGTCAATTTTCCGCGCGAACTCGCGAGTATTTTTTTGTAGCTCTATTCAAACCGAAAAAATCTGCTAAAAAAGGGTTTTTTTGTTTTATTTATTAAAAATATTAAATATTTTTTTTTTTTTTTTTAATTAAAATTTTGATTTTCGCACAAATAATACAACTAGAATAAACTATAGAAAATTAATATTTTACATTTAATATGCCAAAATTTCAAATACGAAAACGAAGAAGTTAGTTTTTTCTGTTTTTTTTTTAGCTCTAGAACGAAATTGACCAACTTTGAAAAGCTCTATAAGTCAAACTAGTTAGCGGAAAATTTTTTTGTTTGCTGTTTTTGAAGCTCCGTTTATATCTCTATTAGAAATAAAAAACAAAACTTTAAAAATAAAACATCGAAATTAGTATTTTTGCCACGAAATTTTCCTTTTCGGACCACAGTGCGGCGTGTGTATTAAAAGACAAAAAAAAACAGATATTGAAAGGTTTGTTCACGCTTTTCCCCAAATGTTTGAATTTCATAGTAATGTTGTACTGGCTTTCTCAATTAGGTCTACTTTTGGAAAACGACACCAAAAGCTTCCAGTAGTTTACAAAAGTGATGGTGTCCAAAATTGTACATTAAAATTCAAAAAAAGTGATATTGTAAAATTAATTTCATTTTTTTTTAAAGAAATATATTTCTATCATTCTCCTGACAAAAAACAACGTCTTCGTCGTTACGAAACAGGAAAACTAAGCAATGGGAGATTTTTCTTAGATCTCGATCTCTTTCCAAATATTTTATTTGTATTGGTATATATTCTAACTTTACCCACAACATACTATTCTCAAGGAAATTGAGAATTGAAGATTTTAAAATCAATCTTTTAGAGACGGTTCCTTTGCAGGCACCAGATTCTGCATATTTGGATTACTTACCTAATGTCTTTAGAAAGATTTCTTCCCCGTACTCGTTGTGAATTCCTGCTACGATCTGATGATTTTTATGTCTTAGGGGCCAGTTATAGCTTTCATTGAAACTCATCATTGAAAATTTTGACTATCAATTCTGAGACACTTAAACACATAAAACTGATGTCGTTTTGGTACCAAAATGAAGGCAATAAGATATATATTATTTTTTGTCAACAAAATATTTTATTTGCCCTACCAATTTCTTGTAAATTCACTTTTGATTTTTCAATGATGAAAAGCATTTTCAATGATCATTCAATGATCATTGAAAAATCAAAAGTAAATTTACAAGAAAGTGGTAGAACAAATAAAATATTTTTTGACAAAAAATATTATAAACCTTTTATACCTTCATTTTGTTACCAAAACAACATCAGTTTTATTTGTTTAGGTGCCTCAGAATTGATAGTCAAAATTTTCAATGATGAGTTTCAATGAAAGCTATAACTGGCGCCTTATTTCTAAAAAAGAAGATAGCATTTCTGTATTTCCCTCACTCACAAATCTTCAATTTATTTATTTCTCAAAGTGAATTATCTCAGTTAAAGAAAACCTCTTATTTAAACCCAGTTCTCAAAAACGATTTAAAATCTATCGTTCCATTGCCGAGCTTTTTCAAATTCCCAAAGCCTTAAAGCTTTTTCCAACGATTTTTTAACCTGTCGATGTAAGTCTTCATTTCTTCTAGACAACACGACTTTCAGAAATAAAAATCTAGTCTAATTCGAGTTATTTACCCTCACAACCTTAAAAATGGGAAACGCAATTGATGTCATATCTACCGATTTAAGTAAGACGTTTGAAAAAAAGACTATAGCCCATACTCTTCAAGCTATCAACCACGGCGTTTGAACCAGCTTTTTAAAATTTACCACTACTACAATGTTCACATTAGTTCCGTCGTTTTCAAGCTATACCTCCCTCCGGCGGCGTCCCTCAAGGCAGCCATTTGGGTCCTCTTCCTTTTATTCTAACCATTAATAATACCGAAATTATTGTAAAACATTTCAATATCCACCTGTGTGCCGACGGAATTGCAAAGTTTTTCAAGACCATTTGCTCAGCACAACGCTTGACTCTCATTCAATTAGACGAAAACTGATTTAAACTAAATACTCGTATAACCAAAAAATTCAAGCCAATAATCTTTCAAGTGAAGCAAATTAAATCTCCTCAACGTCTCTGCCTTATTCACAATTCGAGCTGTGGGATGAAAGAAATGTGTGGGAAACATACAGAATTGGAGTGTGTATTTCGAAGTGAAATTTACATGAGTTGATTTAAACTCAATAAGAATAATAAGCCATTTCTTGGTCTATTAAGTTTTATTGGAGCTTTTCTGTAACTATTTCAATTAAATCGGTTACTGAAAGTATAGCCGTGTCATCTGCAAATGTGGCTGTTACTAGAATATCTTCTTCTTCGGGTATGTCACGAGTGTGTAAAACAAACAAGATCGAACCAAGGACACTTCCTTGCGGAACACCAGCATTTATTTCCTTAAATTCCGATTATTTCCTGCAAGTTAAGCAATCGAAATATCCTACCTTCGAGGTATGGTTCGAGGATGGGATATACTTGTTCCGGAAATACCTATGGGAAACGTCTAGATATGAGCGGAACACACTTTTAGCGTTCATAAGTTGTTCTATAGACCTGATCAATAATTGTTGAGGGCCTTTTCCGGAAACCAAACTGATGATCCGGAATAAGAATTTTTTGTCAATTATGGGAATCATTCTCTTGGGCAAGATTTTCTCAAATACCTTGGAGATCAGCGGTAAGACATAAATTGGTCTATAAGATTTCTCTTCGTTCAGGTGGTTTTCCGGTTTTGGAACCATTATTACTACTGCAACTTTCCATTGAAGTGGAACGTATTTAAGCCTTAATGCCGTATTCATGAGGTTAAACATTTTGATAACTTCTTTTCTCGTTAGTTCTTTAAGGACATGGGCATTTATAAAATCGTACCCAGGAGCTTTATTAATTGTCTGATTAGGCTCGGGTAGTGAGACATTTCGAATAATAAAGTTCTCAAATAACGGTTGAATCTCATCAAGTTCGTTTTCTAACTTCTGTCCGTAGCAAATAAATCTGGTTTATCCTTATCTGGGTTTAGCCCATCGCCATTATTTTTTTCTGATTGGTGCTGAATGTATTTGAAGCTGTTTCATGCTTCTTAAAGCTTTCCAGAGGGAGTAATTTGTGTTTTTCTCTGTACTCAGGCTCTCTTGAAAATCGTGGATTACTTCTTCGAGATTACAATTTGAAAATGTGTGATCGAAATAGAAATGTCCGAAATATCCTAAAAAAAGCTGTAAGAATAAATGAAAAAAACTCAATTATAAACTAAAAAAAAACTTTCATTAAAGTTCATACGTTCCACAAATCCAAATCTTTCATATTTTCATGGAAAATCTTAAATTGCATGAAACAAAAATTCAATTAAATCTTTCTAAATTAAATCTTTGGAATGTAAATTTGTAAATCTCACGTCAACATCGTTCACTTGGATTTAACTTATTAACTGAAAATATCAAATATCGTCCTGAATTACCACATCCTCTTGGAACAATTGTTTATTATTACTCGTATCATTTATTTGCCATTGTCCTCTGGCTTTTCAAACTCGAAAGAAAATCGATTTTGTCGATTTTAAGAACCCATCCCACACGCCCACGAAGCTACATCTCAGGTTACCTATATATAATTATGTAGAATCATTTCAATAACAAGACATGTCAGACTATCTATAACTAATGTCATAATCACAATATATTAATGGTCGGTCACAATTCATCTTAAATTACTTTGACAGCAGCTACTGTTGTTATCAATATACGCACACAAAACAAACCCTAGGTGGAATCATTTTTCGGCCAGGCCAGGCCAGGCCAGTTCAGGAACAACAGAGCGGTATCATTTCAAATTTCAACCATTCTGACTTTTTGACAGCCCACTAACAAAAGCCGACAAAAAATTAAAACGAAAAAAAAAACTATCTGTCAATAAACATTGGATTTGTTCCTCTATATAGGTTTTTTTTTGTGTGGTGTCTTCCCTGTCGGATTTCAGGCCGAATACCGGGCCATCCAACTTAGACCAGGTAAATTATACCTGAAATATTCCTGGCGTGTTTTCAAATGAATTTCACTGATTGGAACATTCGACAGCAAAACCAAAACAAAAAAAAAAGTTAACACAAAAATAATACCTAGAACACACAATATAGGTGTAGGTAGATATACATAGACATTTAGCCAGAATCCAGAAGAAGGATATGAGAAAAAAAAGAAGTGTTCCCTGGAGTTGTTTGGTAGGTTCCACAATACCGAATTCCACATCCACATCAAGGCATGATTTTGCCTTTTTACTGAATCACTGATTCAAAGGAAACTAAATTTATTTAAAAAAAAATAAAAATAACATGGTGTCTGGCGGTTTTGTCGCGGTGACCCTTTGATCTTTTAACCAAACACGGGATTTAATTTGTGGACTTTTTTAAAAGACTTTATTTATAAATCGTTCCATTCGCTTTTGAATGCGCTCGAACAGGCTAAATGGGAGCTACGCTATACCTACATACGTGGATGGGCGAGGTGTCCCCCAAACAATCGATATACCCAAATAAATCCCTTTTAGGGTTTTCGATGTCGACGATTGTCATCCTATTCGGCTTTTCAAAAATCGTATAAAAAAAAACAACGTAGAGTTTTTAACTTACCTCTTTTTTTTTTGATTTTGTTTAGCTGTCAAAGTGACTAAAAATAGCGGGCACCGGGGATTGAAGGTGGGTTGTAAGAGGGTATTTTTTGGGGGGATTGGTTTGCGTGTTTGTTGACGGCCGGCAGTGCGCGATAGGAAAAAAAGCCAAGCCCTGTTTTCAAATGAAATGGAAAGGTAAACATTTTGGGTGACATCCATCAACAGAAATGAAGGATGAGCAGTTGAAGTTGAAGTTGAAAACTTGGAATGCGATATCAAAGGATGCCGATAAATTGCTCAGATGTGTATTGACAGAACTGAACGGGCGCTGGAGGCAAATATCATGGACTGACTGACTATACACACAGGGTGAAGATTGAAGGATGACATGCATGCTGAAAAAATAATTAAAACAAAAACAACGCGCTACTGGAGTTTATTTGAGTTTTGTTTGAAAAAAATATTTTCCGCCGCCAATGGGACAAAGGCACTGCTGTCGTCCTCATCATTTATTAAAAGGGATTCGTTGATTGGAGTTGAGTTATTAGTATTTGTTTGATTTTTCTGTTTTTTGCTTTCTTTTTGTTCAAAAATTGTTTGCATTGGAGACTGAAATTGGATTGATGATGGGTTTTTGTGGATTTTACATTTTTTGAAATGTCATTTTTCAGGAATGTCGTTTTTTTTTTCAAAAATGACATTTTTAGAAATTTTAGATACACAAAAGGGAATTCACAAAAGGCTAAACTGATTCTCGGAAATAAAGGTTTTGGTTTAGAATTCAACTTAGTAAATTATTGTCAATTCAATTTTTTTTTGGTGTAGGGTGGTCGGCGTGGTTTGCCGTGCGGAGGGCTATATTCTTAAAGGTCGCGCAATTCTTGAGTTCGTCTTGCAATTGTATGCATCACATTGGGCAAGTTCTTAGGGTTCGCTGCAGTTTTTAATGTTGAATGAGGTATTTTCTATATTTAGGACAACATTCTGAAAGAGGCATTTTAGTTTCTTATTCGATTGTAAATACATCCCGATTCCTCAATGGAGACATGATTTTGGAAACTTTACTTATCGCGTCGTCTCCTGATGTTAAACTATTAATGAGTAGCCTCGACTTAGCACCCTTACCACAGAGGATCTTCCCGAAAGCAAGCATTAAATTTGCTTCTAATATCAGTAGTTGTTAAACGCCAAATTTTCGAGACCTTCCACTTGGTTTTCTCAATAGTGGACCTATTTGTTAGTCGACTTAACTGTCAAAGTCACATTGAGTTATGAAGTATTTAATAGAATTTAAAAGATTATACCAATTTCTTATCAAAACGTATAGTTCAGCATTTGCTCGAATGTTATTTAATTGCCAAATATTTGCCTGATCCCTGATTGAACCTTAGTTAATTCAATAAAATCAGTGGGTTAAAATTTTGAAACCAAGGTTGAACCGCAGTTTGTATTCATAATATTAATTGGTGAACCCCACCTCTAAATGCGAACTCTACATCGACCATCTTTCTTATTTTTTTTTTGTTTAACATTCGACTATTTAATTCGTGTCTAATGTGAGTGGCCAGGGTGTACTGTTCTTCTTCATTTCATTCATTTATTGCAAAAATATGAATCTGTGCTGCTCTTCGATTTCCTATGTCAATACGCAGTCTCGACTAGCGATAAATAGATACAAAGCAACCAATAAAACATCGCAAGTGGAGAACGATATATCAACGCCATAAAATGGTACACTGATGGATCGAGATCGTATGAAGGGACTGGTGCTGGAATCTTTGGACCTAGAACCAATCTTTCAATACCGATGGGAAAGTCCACAATTATTTTTCAAGCGGAAGTTCGCGCAATAGAAAAATGTCCGGATCACAGTCTCGAAAGGAAATATCGTAACCAAAATATTGCCATCATGTCGGACAGTCAAGCCGGGTTGAAAGCGTTAAGCTCTTACGTCATATCCTCCAGAATGGTATGGGAATGTTTAGAAAAACTGAACAAACTGGGCAAAAACAATAAGGTCTCACTTCATTGGGTACCTGTCCATATATGTATCCGGGGCAATGAAAAGGCTGACTCTTTAGCAAAACCAGTGGCAACAACGCCATTAACGGGGCCTGAATCCTACTGCGGAATAGGAGAGAATGTGATTAAAAATAAAATCAAAATAGAAAAGGAGACCCGAAGATTAAAAAATTGGAAGGGACTCCCCAAGTTAAGGGACGCAAAACTGTTAATTGGTGAATACAACCAAAAAAGGTTCTTGGACTTCATCAGCTTAGCTAGAAATAAACTTAAATTCATAACTGGCTTCATCACCGGTCATTGTAAGCTCAGAAGACATCTAAGTATTCTTGGCCTAGTAGATAGTGCCACGTGTAGATTCTGCCAGGAAGAGAATGAAACTCCAGATCACATCCTAGGCAGATGCGGTGCACTAATGCAACACAGGAAAAAACATCTAGGTCATCAACAGGTATAGGAAAACAAGCTATCCTCTATAAATGCACTCCAGACACTAAAATTTTTAAGAGAAAATATGGAGGGAGAACTGTAAAAGAGAAACCGCACACAGCTCTAGGTAGGGGGGCACAATAGATCTTAAGATCGCAGTGCACTAAACCCCCATTTATTAATTCATTCATTCAAGTGGTCCTGTCAAATGGCCCCTCGTTGGTCCGACTTAACGCCTCTCGACAACTTTTTATGGAGCTATGTTAAGTCATTGGTTCATTCCACTAAACCAGCAACTCTTGAAGCATTGGAAGCCAATATTCACACCACCATTGATGCCATACGGCCCGATTAATTGGAAAAAGTAGTCAAACATCGGAATGATCGAATGGACAATGTAACTCCTAGTCGCCCCGGACATATGTATGTCGGAAAACTTATTTAAAAATTAATGCTACGAAATTATCTTCCAGATTATAATAATACAAAATTCATTCCAACTCAAGCTCTTAAAAAAAAAAACAATAGAAATATCAGCTAAGCAGCCAAGGTAACGCATACACTTGCAAAAATATGAATATCAGCTGATGTTCGAGATGGTAGATGCAAAAAGAACTGACTGCCGAAGTTGTTTCCTATCTTTATATTTTAGTATCTTTTGTGTAGATTTTTCGGTCGCGTAATATTACTTATCTTAAAGGTTAAATAATAACTAACCTTTCCCAAAAGTGAGATGAGTTTGTAAATCATCAATTGCGGATGTTGTCCCTCTTTAAGGCATTAAGTCCCATAACATCTCAACGAGTGAAATCAAGTGTTTATTCATCATTTGAAGGTAAGACATTTTCTATAAAAAATTCTTTTTTTTTCTGTAAATATTTCCCCACATGCAGTTGAATGCACTTACAATACAATAACTTGTCCTTATCTCAATAAAAAACATTATCTATAAATCTTGTAAGATACATTCGAATGCCCTCAACCCATCTGCGAAAAATGACTCAATCCGCTGTTGAACACAAATGTATGTATTCCCTCCATTCATGGGGCTCCGCTTGTATAGCTCTAGGATACCTATACTGCCTCGTTTATTCCCCACGCAAACACATTACACACGACTACTTACTTGAATTTCATACATTTTCCGGCACATAATTCGCTCGTTCATGGCTGTCGCCGCCAATAAAATCACGTCAACTTGCCATTACTCTTATCAAATCAACATGTCATTCCATTCGCTGTGTAAATAGCCTCTTGTGGTCTTGTCGTACTGCCTATCTGTGTCGGATGTCTTTCGAGGACTGTGGAACTATTTATCTGTTGAGTCAGAGTCAGAGACTTCGATAAAAATTAAAAAAAAAAAAGAAGGAAAAAACGCCATCATCATGCCTTATAGCATGCAGCGCCTTGCATCGCAACTTAGCATTTAACCATTCAGCAGTTGTTGACTTCTCCACACGCATATGGCAACCGGGCGGCAAAATATCAAAGCCTGCCATCATTTGGCACATAAACTCAACCTTTGGAAACATTAAACGTTGCCGGCTGTCAGCTCTTATGTTACTACTGCTGCGCCGCGTTGGTCGCGGCTTGCATCTTGTCGAATTGTCGGATTCGCAACGTTACATGCGACCCATCGACCAGGCGATCTTGTTGTGAGTTGTCGATTTATTTCCGCTCTTTGACTGAGATCTTCCATTTAACATGTGCCCGGACCTCTGGCCAAAAAAATGCAGTGGCAGCTACGCCCAAATGTCGAGTCGATGCCACGTGGTGACACATTTCCAAATTTGCAACAAAGCCACCTTTGTCGGTCTCGGTATGCTCCTAAAACATACCGCTGCGCTGCTCTACCGACATGCCAGACTCTATATACAAGTCTGGACCACTATACTCGTACGTAAGCTCCAACTCTCTGTGTAAGTGGACCACCAAGAGTTGGATGTTCTGTCTGTTTTGTGCATCCGGAGCTGAGTCAACTGATGCAGTTGTAAGGCAGCAAATAATGAACGACTCAATTAAGTGCATTCAATGGAGGAACACAATTAGGTGGCAGGTCATTCAGTGGCGACAGGAACAGCTATCGGTAGTGGTGATGGTGGGGAAAACGGTGGAAGACTAGAAGAACAAATAATGCATCGGCGGCCAGGCCAGGTAAAGTGAAGACGGTACATGAGACATGACACATTTAGAGGCAGGAAAAGCGTGTGGGAGTGAGTGTGCAACAAAAGGCAATGTCTTTATTTACACTCAAATGCTTTATACCGCTGCAATGGCTTGGTGGCTCGCTAGATGGATGCTGCTCTGTGTGGGGGCAATCATTTATTGCTTTGAAAAGTGGAACCTTATAAAATACATTGGTCTATCCAAAAGTAAGCATTCAACTTTGCAATTGTTGTACAAGAGCACTTTGAAGTTGATTTTTGTCGTTGTTTTTGTTATTTTGTTTTTATTAGCAAACAAATGCACTTGAACTGCTGCAATCGCAAAGATTGTATTATTGTAACGTATTTGAGAAATGTTTCGTAAAAATTTAAGCATGGGATGCGAAAAATATTGTGGGATTAATTCAATATTGTTAGAACAGAATTTATGTTCAATAATTAAGACGTTTTCGCAATGTGGATCCCACAAATTAAATCAAAATTGAATACGATCCACAACTGTGTAAATATTTTTGTAAGTTTCTAAATTCATTTATGTGATTTTGAGTCGTTGCTTAGGTATCGATCGAAAAGAATGTGGAAGGTATGTTTAATTAAATCTTTTTTCACGTACGAATACGTTTTGTTTTACCAAATTTCACCGTTCATAGGTTTTTTTCATAATTTTACCGAATGAAAATTTCCCTGGAGTTTTTTTTTTTTCAAATCGAATCTTGGGAACGTGAATAATGCTGAAAAGTTTCCCTCGGAATTTATTGGTATTGGGAATAAGCATACCCAGGGAATTTTTCTGTCATTTTATACGACTTTTTGTTCGAGTGGAATTTCTTCCGTGGCAGATTCATGATCACAGGAAAAATTTCGATGGAATGAAATATTCCATGAGAAACGAAATTTCCTTGGAGATTCCCCATACGGACCTGTATGTTTCGAAACGTCAATTTCTCTTTCCACACGGGAAACATTCCT
This sequence comes from Philhelius pedissequus, assembly GCA_910595825.1. Lineage (NCBI taxonomy): Eukaryota > Metazoa > Arthropoda > Insecta > Diptera > Syrphidae > Philhelius > Philhelius pedissequus. The sequence goes on along the minus strand of OU343161.1, from coordinate 240,175,068 downwards.
TACGTTTTACAAACTTTTTCACATGAGTTAAGAAAATTTCACATGGATTCTTAGTTTGGTTTACTAGGGTTAAATCCTTTCACATAATTTTTCCAACTTTTGTAAAAAAAAAACACATACGTTCCACAACCTATTTCCCGTTATATTGTATGATATAGTGCGTGCAACTTCAGGGACTAAAGCTGTGAAGTAATGTTTTTTTTCCAAAATACACAATACCAGTGCAATCTTAAGTTTCTATGAATATTTCATAGGTGTTTTTTTTTTCGTTTTTATGCGTGCTCTCAAATTTGTATCAAATTCCTTATTTCACAACATAAACATATGATTCTACCCACAAAGAACTTTTTCAAAGCTATTCAATCCATCTTCGGAGATATTATAAGATGGAGTGGTTTTTTTTTTTTTGTTATTTTTTTGTTGGTTTTTGTTATAGTTACGCAACATGACGTTGATTACGTTCCACCCATTGTACTATACCACAAATTCTTCGCATGCTACTTCATTGGGTGTAAAAGCAATGTCAGCACCCATCAAAAGCAGATGACATTTTCCTTATGCGAAGGAAAATTTCGACAGCAGTCGGTTTGTTTTCTCATTTTCAATATGCTCTATGGCATTTCAGGAGACTTTCACGCACACACACAACGCACACACACCCACGACAAAATAACATATCCAGATCCTCTTACGTTGCTTGTGAAAATATAAATACTCGTACATACCTACAGTGCTGTGAAAAAAAAGTATATCAAAAACGATATGAGATCTGACACATTTTATTCTCTCAAATTTAACATGCTAAATCATATTGTTTTTTTTTTAACATTTGGTTAAATCATCTTCAAAATGTTTGAAACTTTGAAATAATCTCATTCTCTTTTATTCACAAATTTATGAACTTTCACAAAAAAAAAAAAATAATGAAGTAAATGAATCCAAAAAAAATCTACAAAAATTTTAGACTTAAATGTCAAAATAAAAGTGCATTTTTGAAAACGTTTAATAAAGTTCTACCGACAAAAATTCTTAAATTTTGTTTAAAAAATAAAATTTAGTAATTCATAAAATTAATAAAACCAGAATTTCCAAAAAAACATATCGTCACTCGTTTTCGTAATAGTGAATTTCAAAAAATAAAAGAAGAAGAAGAAGAAATTTCTTGGACTAAAATTCGCAGTCTAGGGAAATATTTTACTCTCTCATGAGCGATCTCTTCTGTGAAAAATACAAAAATTTGGTGTAGAAATTCGAAGATAAAAAAAAACGAATTCGACAAAAAAAATCACACAGCTCTTTACAGTACGTTATGTACATATATTATAAGCAAAAAAGCAAAAACACAAAGGAAGTATGAGATGAATATTAGGTACCTACCTACACCAACCAACATTTTAGAGATGACATTTTTGACAGCGGCATGAAAATCAATTTGCAATACGTCAATCGTGGTTGGGTTTTTTTTTTTTTTTTTTTTGCTGTCGAATATGTTTTGGCAATAGTACACGACAGCTCGATGTGACATGTCCTTTCTGTTTTTTTTGTTTGTTTGGTGTGTATATATATAATTATTCGAGAATTGTGGCCGAACGATTGGAAGTGTCTTAATATTTTTAGATTGACAGTAAAATACTACCTTTGTCTAAAAAAAAAAAACAAATAACCTTGTTTTTATGTAATTTTGAAAATTCTTAGTTTGAGGAATTATTTTTATTTTGATGAACATGTTTAGAATTTTTAGTTTGGACAGATAAAATCGACAATAAGCAGGCAGTTATTGCTTATCTGACCAATTTCAGGATTGTTGTCTTAAAGCGTTGTAGATTTCGTCTTCCTTTCCCTCGAAAAAGAGTCCAGATCGCCATTTTTTGAAACCTCGCCTTAACCACAAACTTTATGGGCCTTATAAGCTCACGTTAAAAAAAGGAAATCACCAATTTAGAACCAAATCCTTTGCGATCATAAATTTTAAGTTACGGGATTTGGATTAAATGTCATCTTCCATTTACACCCATATATTCCAAAAAAAGTTTAACAAAAAACGTCAGCCAATTCACACAATTACATTACTTTTTGTCCCACCTTGTATATGAACTGTATGGGGTAGGGTTCTTAAGTTTTTCCGTTTAACAATCTTTCCCCTCAATTTTTTTCAAATTACGTTTGAAGCAATTAATATTAAAATTGTTTAACTTGAGAAAAGCTTCAAAAATTCTTCGTTAATTTGATTAATTTCAAAAGTTCTCCATATGCGTCAGAGAAAGGGAAACCAGACAGACTGACTAGCGTCGTAACGTGTTGCGTAACGAAGCGGTTTACCCTCCCAAACAACTTATGACTATAAAAAAATCAGTGACTCGTTTTAGAAAAATTGATTTTTCGAAAAAAAAATTATTTGTTTTCTAAAAATCGAAAAAAACAATTTTTTTGAAAATTTGATTAGGAAACATTCATATCCAATAATGAGAATATCGAAAACATGAAAGTAAGAACGCAAAATTAAATATTTTTTACTTAAAAGTGCGCTGCTCTAATTTAAGAACACATTTTTTATCAAAATTCTTCGAGGTTTTGAAGATTTTTTTTTGTCTTTATGGTTTTTTTTTTTAGTATTTATGTGTATGGGAGGTAATTTCAAAGAACTATTAAATACGAAGTTTCGAAAAAAATCGCCTGAGTCGTTTTCCAAATATTGAGTTTTCAAAAACAAAAAAAAAATGGTTTAAACATGTTCTAAACAAAATTTTTAATTTTCAAAAACAATCAAATGAACTATTTTCTAGAAAATCGAAAACCAAAAATAACCGTTTTTTCAAAAACAAAAAAAAAATATTACAAAAAGTACCTTTTCCTTTCATTAATGAACTGATTTTTTTTTTAATAAAAACAGTTGGAGCCGTTTTGGAGAATAATAAGATTTACCGTTTTGGCAAAAAAAGTATGGCAAGTATCGATATTTTTGGCCTTTAAAAAAAATAATTGAAAAAAAAAACGGTTAAGCTGTAGACTAGCGGACAGACAGACGGAATTATATCAGAAAAATATTAATGAACGTCTTTTTTGTCATTTAGTATCATAGGGTAAAGTCGGGGGATTGGGTCCCATTTTTGTTTTCCCTTTTTACTTCCAAAATAAAAAAGATGTTTATTTCACACAAAAATAAATTTATTTTAAATCTTATTTATAAACGAAAAAACAATGGGAACATAAGGATAATTCGCAGACAGTTTTATATATTTTTGTTTTTACAAAAGTAAAAAAATACAAAAAAAAAAAACGATTGAAAAAAATGGAGGGTAATATTGCACCTTTTCGAGGGTGATATGGGATCCTACTTTTTCTTTTAGTGCATGTTTGCCACATTTGTATTAATGTATTGTTAAAAGATGTGCATCAGTCATGAGAGCAAAAGTGACATATAAAAGCACTTAATCTACTCATCCTGTTTCGTTGGTAGATCATAATCTTCGCCAAGGCACAAGTATTTTCACCGAAGTCTTTCAGTCCGTCTGATTCATCGTTCAATGACATTTAACGTCCTTGGTGTACTGACATTAGCGCCAGCGTTGTTATTCATTATAGGATAGTTTGTTCTTTTCGCTTTTAACCTCTTTAAAAATGTATTTCTTCAAAATCAGAAGCGGGGAAAATGGCATCCGTGGCGGTGTGATTATCCCCTTTTTGACATGCATTCTGTTCTTTCAAATAACAAGATTAGGCACATTTTCCAAGTTATTATAGCAAGCAAATACAAAAACACAATATTAACTGTTCTATTCTTTTGTGAAAATTTACAAATTTTTTTTCTCCGTTTGTAAATTCAAAATTTGAAGAGCTATTGTGATTTTGTGTGGATCCACTGAGAGCTTACGTGAGACTAAATGACATTTTGCTCTTTTTGTTTTGAAAATAAGTCATTAAGCGGGAGGTATTGCAAAGGTGCCATATCACCTATGGTACCATATCACTCGACTTTACCCTATTCTTTTTATCAAATTCACTTTAGAATGAATTTCAGTAAAAAAAAAGTTCCTCAATCCTATAATCTACTTGTATATATTTCATACAATAAACTATTGGCTATGGATGTTGGAAAAAATAGATCTGATTTTTAGTACAACTTTTTAAATTAAATTATCTCTACAATTGGTTTTGAGTTCTAAAACTTCTTTTGTAAGTTTTTTTTTTTTAAGAAAGGATTTAAAACAAAAATTCCGAGAGTCAAATAATTAAAAAAAATACTTTCTTAAATTTTAGTACAAAGTGTACTAAATAATCTCAAAATCTAGTTTTCGCTTAAACTAATTTTAGATCTTTTTCGTGTAACAAATTGTCTAATCTACAGACTTAAACGTTATTTTTGTTAAATCAACCTTTAAACAGCTATTCATCTAAAATGATTTTTGAGAATATTTAACGCAATTTAGAACTCTTTCACCACCATCATCAAGAAGTTTCGAATGTCTGTGGTGTAGAAGGGGCATACTGCCTATTCATAATATCTAACTAATAAATGCAAAAAGCTAAAATAGTTCTACACTTTGTATTGACAAATTACTGTTATTTAGAAGAACAATTGTGTGTCAAGTAATTTTTTTCTCGCCATTACATTTCACGCATACGGAAAAATGAATGTTTTCCTTTGTTTTTTTTTTTTTTTTTTGAAGTAAAGAAAAAGTGAAAAAATATTAGTAATCATTTGTCAAAAGTTGAATGTTATTAAAAGAGTTTTTATGCTTTTCTGCATTTCACTCCTCTTGTCACACAATTATTCACTACGTCCTTCCTTATGCCATTCATCTTCTCTATAGTAATTTTTTGCCTGCCCTGTCATCCTTTACCACTCACTTATTCACTCACTTTGAAAACGGACAAGTCTTGGCAAACACACACCCAAACACACACTCATATCTATAGACAAAGAAATATATGTCAAGACGACTGACAGGAACAGATCCTTTTCTTGGAATCTTGGGCTTTTGCGGCATCCATCATCCTGTCGTTATGGGTCGTTGAAAAGAAATCTCCATACATTTTTCTCTGTTTCTGTTCTGACGTTTTCACTTTTTCGCCCAACTTTTTTCTCTTTTCCCATTTTATTTTTTTTTGCCATATTATTTGTGAAGAAGGAAAAAATATTGCAACATTACGTGAGGAAGGATCACGAAAATTTTCTTTCTATTGTCCTGAGCTCTAAGGCAGAGGAGTACGAAAAGGAATGGGGAATGTAGAGGGACTGTTCTGCCGGCTGAAAGAATACTTAGAGGGTGCAAAACTCAATGGTGGGTAAGGAAAAATTGAAGTAAAAATAATAAATTAAACACGAGGAGTCATTTTCTTATTGATTTATCCTTGTGATTGATATCTGCTAATGAGAGTGATTTATCACTGTGTGTGATGTGGAAGTGGAACTTGTTGTATTTTTTTGTTTGTTTCTCAGTTAGATATGGTCATACAGCAGCGGTAGGACTTGGGCTTGGGTATTGGCTTCAATTTAACGGACTGACATCACGGACGGGATGAGCGGCAGATTTGAAGGCAAGTCAAAAAGGAAACAGGGTGTTAGGTGTCCTGGTGTGCGCTTTTGTCTTGTTGATGAATGGTGTAATTGGAAAAGTTGATGTTGATGATATTTGGAGATGATGCTGAAGGTTAATGGATTGATGATGATTCATGAGAATCCTATTTGGTTTGGTTTTGGCGTTTTTTTTTTATTTTGGGAAGGTAAATTGTTGGATAGAGTGAAGAACATTGTTTGAAAACATTTTAAATGATTTATCTATCGCTAATGTTATACCTAATGACAGGTTGACTAAAGCTATCGGCATAGATTTAACTGTATACTTTTTATTTCGATTAAGTGCAAATGAGTGATTTGCAAGCTTTGTTGATAAATTGTAGGCACTAGTAGAACCATAATCTTTACATGTCACGTGTCACCGTTTTTGACTATATACGAGTAAAAGGTCGATAGAAGTTTGTGATAATTCTGAGGCCGACTTAAAGCCGTTGAGTTCAATTCACATTAGAACGACCAACATCCAACGAATGATGGGCAGCTGTTATTTTAAAAAATCGCAGCCTGATTGTTACGAATTCTTGGCGTTCCACAATTCAATCCACATTTCAACAAATAAATTGTTTGCGCGAGATTAACTTCAAAATCAGAGATTACCAAGTAGAAGACGTCATTGCGACGAATAAAAAAGACATGTGAACGAATTGACAAAATCGACGAATTTTGGTTAATTCGCATGTCGTTGGTCATCTTCATTTGAAGACCCTTGACCAGAAATGTGAAAGCCTCTGCTTTAAGAAAAAAATGAAATTCCTGAACCAAAATTTTTTCGATATAGGGTTAACAGTCTTTTGGGTTTTCCCATTTCAGAAATATGGCTTAAGATTTTTCAAGTCCAACTTCAGCTTCAAGAAGTAATTTTACAGAGTCGTCTAGATTGTTCCTAAAAGCTTTCATACTTAGATCCAAACTAGTGCCGTGCAATTCAGGGTGCATTTAAAAGACCTTAGGTCTTACAGGCGTATAGTTAAATTTAAAAAAAAAGTCCCAAGTATCATCTTGACATTTTTCAAAATTGTGAGTTATTATAAAGTTTCGGTAAAGTCTTATCGAAGCTAAAATGAATTACCGAAGCCTTATCGAATTTAAAATTACTTACCGATTTCTTATCGAAACTGAAATATTAGATTGGATAAGTTATGCTGCGCTGTGAACACTGTGTGAGCGTAAAGACATTTTTTCAAATTTGTGAGTTATAAAGTTTCGAAAAGTTCTGATCGAAGCTAAAATGATTTACCGAAGTCTTATCGAAGTAAAAATGACTTACCCAGGTCTTATAGAAACTGAAATTGGATAAGGTGGCTGTGAACACTGTGTGAGGGTAAAAACATTTTTTCAAAATTGTGATTTAGAAAGGTTCGATAAGGTTTGATCGAAGCTAAAATGAATTACCGAAGCCTTATCAAAGTTAAAATGACTTACCGAAATCTTATCGAAATTGAAATATTGTTTGGATAAGGTATGTTGTGCTGTGAACACTGTGATCGTAAGGCATATTGGGGAGGGTTTATAATGCAAGTGAGGTTTGATCTTCTGAATTTTAAAATTGGAGGGAAAATGGGGTCGAATAAAGTATTCCTCGTTAGTGTAATGCGGCTTAACAGTTCTTAAGAAGTTGAGCTGATGAGCTTTCTCAAAGTACAAGTATTAAATTTGAATTGTTTTAAATCCGCCATTCATTTTCTACAATTAGGTTAAAGTTTTCGACATATTTCCAATTCTAAAAATCTATCGATTTTTGTAAGTGTTATTGCATTTGCAGGCAATATATTAAATCTATTACATTCTGACCATCTCCGTCCTACACATCCACCCATTTAATTACAATCTAATTAAACATTACCTATACCTGCTTACCAATGCCTCAAATAGTTTTCTATTATAAATATCGTTAATGGAAAATTTAATTAAAACTGACCCACACTTACATAACCTATCGTTGTGGTGTCGACGACAATTACATACCCTTAGTGTTAACAAAAAAAAAAAAAAAAAAAAAAAAAACTAAAAAAGAGGTGGTCAAGAGTATAGACTTCTTTTTCCACATACCTACGCTAAGCCATAAAGGAATTTACTTACCTCGACTATTTATCTACAATCTAGTCTTACTCTCTGGTGTTAATGACGTTTACGGTACAGCCAGCCTAGCAATGGAATTCCACTTGGCTAAGAGGATTCCACAATTATCCGATTAACCGATGTACGGCAATGGCGTAAGCAAGCACATCAGGATAAAGAGTAATTATTGAGTGAGTCAGTGACTACAAATATTCCAATGTACCTACCTATTCAGTCTGACCTGAACACCGAACTCAGCTACTACCTACCTTAAAATCAACCCAAACCAACATGCTCTTAAGACCTGGTATTTATTCTCACCTCAGTGAGATTAGTCGGAATGGAATCCGCATGATGTTGAGCTTCTGCAAGGCAAAACACAAAAAATAAACGTGTGTGTTTTTCTTGTTTAATTTTAATTTTTTTTTTTTTTTGGCTTAGAGGCTTATGGAGGATTTGTTGACGGATTAGCAATGTGTGCTGAATTTGTTTGTTTTTTGCGAAGAATTTTTTTGCTTAACTATTTTATGGCAAGGACATTTAAATCAGTTAAGACTGATTGACGTTTGGAGGAAACGAGTGTAAATTTGTGGTTTCATTTGTAGTTATAGGAGCAGTTTAGATTGACAATGTAATGAGTTTGCTTAGCTTGGAACATGGGTCTTCCTTAAGACGATGTACGGGGAGAACTTGATAGGTCTGTGGGGATAATTAAGTTGCGCTTACATCAAACCTGATGGCTTCTTTCCATTAAATAGGAAAAACAAGTATTAAACAAAAAAACTAAGAATTGTTAAAGTGTGTAGATATCTTTTAGCAATTTATTACTCACCAATATATTTTTTAAGCACAATGTGAAGAAGATGGAAAGCTTGGCATATCGTCTTTACTCCTTTTAAACAAACTTTGGCGTTTATCATTAAGCATACTGATATAGCAGCGGGAACATTGACAATTTGTGTAGGATCCATGTCCATAGACTATTGACACAAACGATGGACTTACAAAAAATGCCCAAGACCAAATTACGGGAGTTTTATGGCTTCTTTCAAATTGCCCATATTGAGATTAGGGCTCAACCGCGATCTATTCCACTAAAGTAACCAAACCATCGATTCCCTTGTAGCTTGAACCGTTTTTCGGTCCTGCGGGATCCAAATTTCCCCCTAAGTCACTGTCAATTTGCCATCGGTTCGGAGCAACACTTTAAACATTTCAGCTTCTATAAAGTTTCGGTAAGGTAAGTTAAAATAACTTACCGAAGTCTTATCGAAGTTGAAATGTTAGTTGGGAAGTGCCATGGAAACGAAGTTACACTAAGGTGGCTCAAGGGAAAACACACACTCCTCACTCTTGGAAAGCATAATGGGACTAACCTAAAATGAAACAAAAAGCCACACCCAATTACAGGTACGAAGTTTAATCCAAATCATTAAAGCCGTTTTCGAGAGAGTTTTGGACGATCAGAATCTTTTTATCGCATTGAGAATCACATGAAAATGCTTTTGTATTTTCACACCGATGTATATAGAACTCAGTAGAACAGTATGTAACAAACTTACATGCCTACAACAGGCAATATGACGAAATCCACTTTGTTCGTTTTCTTCAAAAAAAATAAAGGGAGCAAGCACAAAGAAGGGAATCTACCAACTTTTGCACCCATTTTTTTTTCTTCGAATGTAAATCAAAAGTATTTCGAATAAATAAATGAATATGTCACAGAGACATTTGTCATCAATCCATTATCAGCCCCAAACAAATTTCCCATCATAAATTTTATCTAAAAGCCTTTTGGGTGTTTCTCTTTATACATCCTCGATTGTTTGGAATCAAAAAACCCTCATCATAATCATAGCCCAGACACTCTGTGTGCACACACAAACAACAACAACAAGCACCATAAATGTGAGAAAAAAGAAAATAGGAAATATGGTTAAATTTTCCATCAATTTGCATGACAAACTTCTAGCATCAATCAAAATTTCGTTCGACATCTCCCATTTCTCTCTCTCTCTAACCCTGTCTTTCTATGACATCCGTTCCCTGAATAAATGATTGTCCTTTGAGTCTAAAAAAAAAAAAACAACAACACCAACAAAAAAAAAAACCCAACATCACATATGTGGTCACAATAAATGGCAATAAATTACACATTCAACGTGTCCATGGGCCCCGGGCGGAAAATCCTTGGAAAATTAGTCTGATTTATTGCTGCTGGCAGCGTAAAGGCATATAATCGAGAGAAGAGGTGAAGTTTTAGGTTTTAGACCATCCAGAGAGACCGATGTAATTCCCTTTATCCGTTCTCATCGCTCATCGTGATGTGCAATTTATATTTATGTTTGTACCTATAGTTACATATGTATATTTGTGCCTGGCAAAACTTTCTGACATTTGATATGTTTTCCCCTAATTTTCTAAATTCCTCTGGCAACCACAAAACTGCAGGACTTTCGTTGCGCATATGTCTTGTGCAATATAAATTATCACTCGATTCCAAGGGGCGCATTTGTCATGGGGACATAGTATACAAGTGTGTTGGGCGTCAACAAGTGTGGGCGGTAGACATTTTAAAATTATCTACCCTTTTAGAGATTTAATCAATTGAAGGAGACATCAATCTGGAGTAAACTTGTGTTTGTAAATTTGTTATAATAGTTATTACAGTTTTGGTAAATTACTGTTATAAATGTCATGTCTCTACCAAAACTGTAAAAAATAAAATATGAGTTTTGTTCTCTGTGTAGAAAAGTTATGCACTGAAGGGCCCTCTCAAAACTAAAAGTCCGCTCCTGTTTTTTTACTTTGCGTGATTGAAAAAAAAAATAAACAAAATTGCAGCAATAATATTTGTCTTCATCATTCTTCTGACAATGGGCGCACATTTTCGTCTGCAAATGCAAACAACGCCTCAAGGGTTGATGAAGGGGTGTTGAATTGCAAAATACAACAAAAAAAAATTATAAATTACACTGAACAACAAAATCCAACCGATCAACAACCCCTTTTTCGATTTATTTGTTCACTATGTGTGTGTTGTTTTTTCAACATTTTGTTTGCATTGCGTTTGTAAAAATGTCAGTGTTTTCCGTTTTGAAAAATTGTAGCAAATCAATCAAAGGACAAACCCTCATAATTCATGTCAGATAACGTAACAGAAGACGAATCGGTTAAAGTTAAAGGGTCTTCCACTTTTATATGACACAAGGAGTGAGGAAAGGAATTGCGTTTTCGTTTTCTTTATTTCCATTAATGTTAGGGGAGCAAGCAAAACACACCAAACACCAGCACCAAAACCAAAACAAGGATAAATTATAAATAATAATGGTAAATAATAACGTAATTGACAAGGATATTTGGCAGATATACATTTCGTGATAAGGGATCGTTGACAAGAAGGTGTTTGTCATCAAACAAAAAAAAATGAAAAGAAAAAAAAAACACAACATGTGCGGAAAAGGTATTTGCATAAATTTAATTTTGCTTAAATTTACGATATGGAAATGTTAATAAAAATATTTTTTTGTGAAAATATGACAATAACGGAAAAGTTAGCTGTGCGGATAAGGTTAGTTTTCTTTAGCTTGTTCATAAATTTACCTAGCAAAATATTTCGCCTTTGGAATGTATATTAAGGGCAATATTTCAGAATATCCTCAGAAATTTATTAACGAAATCGAATGAATTTTTTGACTTTGAAGGTTTTGTGGCACGATATGAATTATGTTAATCTTAAACTCAATGGCGCAAAATTTTAGTCGATTTAGTAATATGTTAAATCATTTTTAATATGATACTAGGCTAAAAGGGGGATTTTGCTAATTTTAGACTAGTTTAGTATCGTACTATTTTCTTAACATTTTACTAAAGTTAAAATCACAAAATGGCTACTTTATTTTTTTTTGTATCGTACTAAATCTAGCCGCAGATTTTTGTGTGGTTTGGTTGCGGAGATATCACCATCCAAAGCAAGTCAAATGCAGTTGGGTGGAAAATCATGCGCATGACTTTGAATTAAAATATCTCAAGAACCGGATGTCGCAGATACTTTTTGTCTTCAGCTGTGGATAGGTATTGAACAGACCTTTCTTTTGATGTATATATCGATGGGTTTGGGGAAGGGGTTAGCCTTGATTTTTTCTAAAATGTCGAAAAAAGTGAAGTCATGAATTGTACAACAAGTTGTACAACAATGGAAAGGTTTGTGAAATCCCATTCGAGCACTGGTAGCCACCTTGACATTTACAAACGTCAAAAAGTTATGTTCACTTACTTTTTTGCACCATTTTAGGCGTGTTTAGTTGTAGTTTATTAAGAAAATAGATTTAGTATGTTGCTAGTTAAAAAGTGTTTAATATTAGGAAAATATTAGTAAACTGCTTTAGTATTAGCAAACTATTAAGTGGTATGATGCTAGCCCTTAACATCAGGCTGTTTAAAATTTTGCGCCAATTTGTTTAATTATAATTTTTTTTAACTTTTTTTTATAAGTAGACCATCAGGGAATTTTCGTCATGGAACATTTTTCGGTCCGAAATGAATTGGACAATTCGTTCTGTAAATGTTCCGGCCTCTGGCTTCTTTTTTTTTTTTTTACGGAAAGGGTTTCGCAAATAAACCACTAATGGACAACAATCTCGCACTCGTCAGTCATTATTTTTCAAAAATTAAAATTACGTTATTAAAATCTCCACAAATGTATAAAATAAATAAATAAAAAAAAAACTCTAAACAAAATGATAAATTAAAAATTGTTTAAATGGTCTTGTGATTTAAAGGCACCCTGTGTCGAGCTATTCAATTAAATACTGTAACAGTCACCCTCCTTCGAAAACACAAAATATGAAATTTTATTATATAAATTGTCTTTTTTTTAAATGTAATTAAATTTAGTTACATTTAAAAAAAAGACAATTTATATAATAAAATTTCACATTTTTGAATTCCACATACAATTGAAAAGTACTTTAACGAAACGGAACTTTGTTCAATAAAGCTGATTAGTACAACCATTCTTTTTATTCACTAATTGCTTTTTTTGCCGCAGTAGACGGACTGAACGAGTCTTGGATGCCTAGCTCTATCACTCCCAGTTTTCCCACTTCGTCACTCCTCAGATGTAGACAAGCTAAACGTCATAGACGTTTCCCCGGAAGCACAACACCAACACCCAAAGAGAAAACGACCTAAAATCAAAGAAAACCACTTTTATTTAAGTATATTTTTGGAATGATTCGGGATTAAAGATGAAAATTTTAGAATCAAAGTGGAACATCATTGATTCAATGTTTTTTCCTATATGAAAACTAATAGTTTTAATGCTAGATTTAAATACGTTTTCCTTTGATTTAAGGTGGACTCATAGTAAAATCAATATCATCCAACTTAAAAATGAAATGGAACAACTTCCATTCTACTGTGCGCCATATTAGATTCAAAGCCACACGTCTTTCAAAGCATAATGATCCCACTTTATTTTTAGAATGATGCATCTTAAAATTAAATGTATACGAGCTTAGAAATATTACGAACCAACTTTGAAATTACTATCTTTCAATTTTAATTTCACTACGTTTCAATTTTGTTTTAAGGAATTTCTAATAGAAAATACTTTGAAATGGAAATGTTTTAGTTTTAATCTTACCAACCATGAAACGTTGTAGAACTGACTACTTTACGTTTTTAAAATAACTACCAGGATTCACCCATGCTTACGTCAATGTGAATTTAATAAAAGTTTCCAATTTTTTTAATAAAAAAACGATTATTTTGAAATATAAAAATTGTATTTTTATATTTGAATTTACTGGATTTTAATGTAGGAATACTCTTGTGCTTTGCTTCAAACCACATATCCCAAAAAAATCTGAACGGTCCAATTTCTTAATTGCATCGGGATTCGGGATAAGTCACCAGAAAATGGTGTCTTGCTTAAGACTTGCTCCAAATAATCTAATGTATAAAAAAATAAACAAATTTTCTCATGGTTTCACTAAAACAAAAAAAAACTCTTAATAGTTTTACTAAAGGTTCAAAAGACAAAAGATGACTGAAAATATGAAGCCAAAGCTTCAAGATCGACGACGCGACGCCGGCGCCGTCTCCGACCCGACACTACATTGCAGGTAGTTTTTTTTTTTTTTTGCTGTTTTAATGAGTCTGCATGGAATCCACTTAAGATGAACTATGAATCCCTTTGATTTTACATCGATCGTAGTTTGAAAATGCAACATCAATGTGAAAATGAATACGTTTGACTTTGTTTCTACATCGCTTTCACTTTAAATTTTAAACATTTCGGTGTTACATTTGCTCCACTTAAAATTGGCTATAAATGAATTCAAATTAAAGTTGATCTTACATTGAAAATCTTTCATCAATGTTTGTGGAAGAATAATTTAATGTATAAGTTTTATTTGTAAGTGGCTGCAACTTCGGAATGATGTTGAACAAAGTAGAATTAACTATGTTACACTTTGAAAGTTTTGTATGGAATTTTAATTTTGGATACATTTTAGCATTTTCCACTTTAAATCAACGTTGAACGTACTTAATATTTAATGAAAGTTGTTTCACTGTTGAATCGAATATGGTTCACTTTAAAACAAGAATGACAACACTTAAAACAACGATGCGTAGTTAAATCAATATATTTTCAACGTTAAATTAAATACGTTCATGATACTATTTTGCAACGTTAAATCAAATGCGATTTCTTAGATTTTACGTTTCTTTTTTCCCAAAGTGAACGCTTCAATACTAATATTTACCCTACCCTAACTTGACTTAATTTTAATGATTTTAGGAAATCAGTTAAGGCAGGACATTAATAGTCGGAAGCTCACGGAACCAACAAAAAGCATTTTTTTTCCAATCGTCAAAAGCACAAGGCGCCCATAGTCATTTTGAAATTATATTTTTAACGTAGTATTTTTAGTGTAGCATTTGTATTTTAAGATGCGTGAAAACATAATATGTTTCACTTAAGTTCCCGAACCAACATCGGATATGTACAGCAGCTATTATGTCATCTGCTGTGTTCTTACAAGGGATTACAACAACGCCAACATATCGAGATAGTTATGGCTCGATTTTTAAATGCAGCCAATGACTAGATTACTGTCGAGTGTCAGTCAAAGCGGCACCATGTGGAACTTTATTAGCTGCAGAAGGTCACTTCGAAATTTGAAAAGAAATATTTCAAAATAACTAAGGAATCTTTAGTCGTATTTGTTTTAAATGTTTATATTCCACCTAAATGTCCTGTGTCAATATACACTCAACTCTCTTTAGCACTCGACTTTATTTTTAGCTTAGCTAGCCTGGACAGTAATATCCTTCTACTAGGGGATTTTAATCTTCCTCACATTGAATGGGTTCCTATCTGATGACGAATCCTATTTTGAAGCTTCCACAAGTTCATGCCAACAGGAGCTCCAAATGATGGATAATATTATCTCTACAAATTTACATCAAGCTCTATACAAAATTTAAAAAATAGACAACTTGACCTCGTTTTCTCATCTGACGCCTTTAGTACAGTAGTGGTAGAATCTACCTCTGCTTTATCGTTATCACCCACCTCTTGACATTTTTCTTGACTTGAGTGGTCACTTACTAGAAAATAGTAATCCTCATGACTGCTCCCATACTTTTGACTTTCGCAAAGGTGATTTTCAACAGCTCTTGGATAGTTTAATAAATTCCGGTAGAGAACATTTACCGTTTCTAATGATCTTGACTCAACTATCTCAAGCTTCTATTCTATTTTGATTAGATGCATTAATGAAACAGTTCGTAAAAAAAAATCTATTCCCTCTAATTCTTCTTGTCATCCTTAGTTCACAAAAGAACTGAAATGTCTCCGAAACAAAACAAATAAGGCTTGGAAAAAATACATTAGATTCATGACGGTAGAAAATCAAGTAGTTTATATTTCTCTTTATGAAGAATTCAAAAAACTCTCTTTCGAACTCGATAACAAATATCTGGAAACCATGGGGCGTTCTTTGAAGTTAGATCCGAAAAACTTCTGGAAATTTATAAATTCTAAAAACAAATGTGGCGGGTATCCAGTCAATCTAATTTATAATGACGTAATATTGAGTTCAACTTTTGAAATCTGTGAGGGATATGCGAGTAATTTCAGCCAATCCTGCGTTGATTCTCCTGTTGTTGTTGAAGAAAACTATTTTCGTATTTTAAGAAATTGTCCTCAAGTACCATTTAACAATATTACAATAGAACATGACAAAGTTTTGGGCTTTTTGTCACATTTAAAAGAGTATTATTCAATTGGGCCTGATGGAATACCACCTAGTTTTATTAAAAAATTGTAGGTTTATTTAAGCTCCTCTGCGTAACATTTTTGAACTATCTTTGAAATTAGGTAAATTTCCTTCAGTTTTTGAAGAATGCATTTATAACCCCAGTATTTAAAAAGGGAGATAAAACTAATATTATCAACTATAGACTAATTTCTAAGCTTTCTTGTATTCCGAAGTTGTTCGAACAAGTTGTATGTGGTAGTATGACATTTATGTGTAAAAATGTTATCTGCAACCAATAAAATGGTTTTATGCAGAAACGTTCTACTGTTGGTACCAACAGAACTAAAACGTAACTCTAGGAAGTGAAACAAAGGTTAAGAGGAACGTTAATTTAGGACCCTATCGGGAAGCTCTCAGACAATTTCGTTTCCCACTTAATATTTTATTCCCTCGAAATTTTTCCTGAGATCGTGAATATCCCACGGAATAAATTTCCCTCGAACAAAAAATCATACGAAATGACAGGAAAATTCCCTGGGAAATCTTATTCCCGATATCAATAAATTCCGAGGGAAACTTTTGAGCATCTTTAACGTTGCCAATATTCTAATTGGAGAAAAATTTCCAAGGGAAATTTTAATTCATGATTGATAACCCACAATATAAACGTTAATATAGTTTCGGTTCCGAGACCTCAAACATTACTACTAACTTAGACTTTTGGGTTCGACTCCCACTCTAGGCATAAATATTTTCTATTCGACAGTTTTAACTGGATGCCACCTGTAGAATGAGGTAGCTTAGAAAACATACATAATTTAAGCTTATTTATAAATAAAAGAATTTAAATACAATTTAGTAGTGTTCTTAATTTTTTAAATTTTCAATTTTATTAATTTAAAGCTTGAAAATTGAATGATACAATATTTTACTAGGGTTTTCTTTTTGGACCCGCTCAATGAGCCTTTTCATTCTGCCTAGTTTCTATCCCACGATAGTTTTTTTCCTTTGAATTCCATACAACAATACGAACGACACAATATATAAAAAAAAATATTTTTAAAGGTCTTTGGCAAAAGAATTATTACTTAAATTTTTATGATTAATGAATTTATTTAGACAAACAACAATTTATAATTTTATTTTTCTAAGAAATTTAATATTTTTCATGTGAGAAAATATTTAATTTTTTTTTTCAAAAAAGTCCTTTAGATTAAGATGTATTTTTTTCGTCAGCACAACGATAAAAAAAAGATCGGCCTTTTATCAAACGAGAAATTATAAACCATTCAAAGCTGATGGTGAACATCCCTATACCTACCTTACTACCCACTCTATTAATAATCAAATATTTCAACTTGACTGACTGATGTCAAACAAATGTGCAAGTCATCAAAGAACCACCACTCTTTACACATCTACCATATAGACAACAACAAAAACAGCCGTCAAAAAAAAAAAAACATTCAAAATTAATTAGATTCTAGGGATATAATCCTAATGATGGGGTCATGACATAGAACATATGTAGCAGAATGCCTTTATCATCATCATCTTCGTCTTCATCATCATCATCAACAACATCAACATCAACATCCAGCTTCAGGTTGAGCTCCTGACTTTTTCCGAATCATGCTCCATTCATTTTTCACTCGTCCGTGTCAAAGGTAAATAATTCTTCCGAGCGTTTGACAGCTTACATCCTCTAGGGATCCAGAAACATAAAGATAGGGGGAAAACACCGAGACAGCTCCCTTAAATAGAATTTCATTCCTTTTCCAAAGAATCCTCAACTAGATACGAGTACAAGTACATTATACTGAGTTAGAGAATAACAATTTTGTTTTCTTCTTTTATAATTTATCTATGCCGTACGTGTCCAATCGAAGTTTTACTCGCTTAAATGAAATCCATGCTTTGGGAAAAGAGTCGACTTTTTTTTTTTTGTCGTTTTTTTCGTTTTTCTAAGTCGCGCGCAGCGTGTATGCGGTCCTTGAGTCATAAAGATGACAAAACAGGCCCGGGGACACCTCCTCCTTTTTAAAAAGAAGAACAACAAAAATCCTGGAAAAATATCTTAAGGATTATTTATGACTATAGCTATTGACTTTGATGAACAATAGCTAATTGTTGAATCAGTTGAATGGATGCTTTGCTAAGTATTTATGTCCTTTGAGGCTTGGCAATATGGCATGACTAATTATATTGTATAGAGGTCTTTGTCATTGTCAATAATTATAAAATGTGTGTCCTAGAGGAGGAGTAGATATAAATAGAAAATGGCATTATTTCTTTGTGTTGAACCTTTTTCCCATCTGTATAGGGAATATATATTGTTGTTATATCAAATTTAGGGATTTTCTAAGGTTGCAATAAATTTGTGAAAATATAAATGATTTTACGACCTAACACTAATGGAGTTTTTCACTCTTATAAATCGATTCCGGAAAAACTTTATTATTTTCTTTTTGGTATTATAATTACCATATATTTTACAAAGGATTTATAGTCTCAACCGCCTACCTACAGCAGTGACCGCAAGGTCAACTTATCGAAGGATCTATATATTTTTGTAAGATCTTTAAAGGAGAGACTATTGTTATTTTTTACGATGTGCGAAACAGAAGCTGTGCAAGAGTTCCTAAAAGTGTCCTTCCCCCGATTGTTTTTGAAATAAAGCAAACCAAATATTTTAAAATGTAAAGTTTAAAAAATTTATTAAACCTTTTGCCGCATGATTTTATCATAAAATATTTTAATTTCTAAACCTCTTCTATAATCTTCACTCGTACAAGGGGAGATAGAAATACATTTCATATTCAATTGTAAATGAGCTGTGACTAGCGAATGCAATTTTTGTTTCAACATTTCGGAGAAGGTAATAAATGATCCCGCCCATAAACCTAAACAGAAAACACTGGGTAAAATTGCCTTCAAATCCAAACGTGAAAATATGGTATGTTGCCTAGCTGTCAAGCCATAAACTGTCAAAATCGATTGAGGGATGGCTCTGATTTAAATGGATTAAAAAACGGCTCCTGGAAATTACGCCAGATGAAATTGCTCCAGAATTTCTTTTTGGAAAAAACGCCAGAATTTTATTTGGAAAATAAGACAGAAATATTGGAAATTATGCCGTGTAGGTGTAGAAAATGGAAATTAAATGATGTTTTGGAAAAAGACAATAAAATGTTTTAAAATATTTTCAAACAAAATGAAGGCGATGGATTGCGCGTCCGCTCGGGACTGGGCCACATAACACATTGTAAAATCTTTATTCAAAACATAAAATAGATTTCAAATGTAAACAATACATTTTAAACAGTTCAGCGCGTAAGGAGGCATGCTGCAATCCTGCAACCCCCCCTGCTTGGCCCAATATAGGATTTGGGGTATGTACAAGTTTGGGTATATGCAATTTTTTTTTTTTTTTGAACTTTTGTTCCTGCGCCACGAAAAGAATGCCTTACATAATTGTTAATTATTTACATCAATTCATACAAAATACAAATTGGCTTTTTTTCCAAAATATTTTATGAAATGGAAAAAACGCAATAATTTTTTTTGGAAAAAAGGTAACAAATTTGGGAAAGATTATCAGAAAACTGGCTTTTTCCTATGAAAAAGGCCAGAAGTTAGTATGAAATTTTTTTGGCAACGTTTGGCGACAAAAAAATTAGCGTAATATCCGGGATCCTTAAAAAACCTCTACAAAATTCCAATTTTACCTCAGAAAATTCCAAATCATTTCTATCTTATTATTTGCTTCACACAAGACTCCACACCCCGCATTTTTCTTACTCAACAAACTGCTGAGATACCGTACTCTATTTTTTCAATCTTAATACGCGTCTTATCTTATATCTTTTAACTACCAACAAACACGAAAGAAACCAAGAATATGGACGAGACCGAAACCGAGACGAGACTGCACATTGAAATGTTACGAGAAAAAGGCAAGACACAGATCGAGACAAAACTTGGTTTCGCGAAACTGAGACTGAGACGAGAGTGAAATGTTTGAATTTTAAGGATACCGAGGCGAGGCTAACAAAAGTATCGCCTGGTCTCGTTTCGATGTCAGCACAAATTCGTTCGAATTTAACCTCAACTTCTGCATATCATTACATCTTTTGATCTATTTACGAGCCCAAGCAATCAGAATAGGCACATCTAAATAGACTCCCCCAAATCAGCCGAAAGATCATGACGAGGCTCTTTAACCATTTCATTGACGAATGTTTTGTACAAAAGAATCCATGCTCAAAAACGGAATAATTTAACTGAGGAAGAACAGCTTCTTCTAAAAAAGAATTTGGTATACCTAAGGATTTAATAATATAAACTTAAAAACATAATTTCAAACAAAATCTTACATCCGTTTTTAAAATATTAATTTTTCAAAAAAAAAAAAAAAAAAACAATATTTTTCTAAAATTTTGGTATGCAGTATTATTTACAATTAGAAGGACCTGCTGTATAAACATTTTGATCGCAATCCGTTCAGCGGTTTATGTGGCAGTTAAATATCGAGAAAAAAAACTGTTAAGATGGCAGGTATAACGATAATAATTTTTAATTAAAATTCCTATTGACCAAACTGTAGACTATACATAATTATTGAACACTGAATTTTTTTTTAATTATTAGAACCCTTTTCGAGATAAATGAGATTTACCATTTTCGCCCAAAAAAATTGTATCGCAGCTACCCTAATTTTTGGAGCTAAAAAAATGATTTAAATAAAGAATCGAGCCAGACACACCTAAACGGTTAATTACTAAGTTTGAAGGAAATCAATTCAGCCTGTTAGGCTTTACAGCGACCTACAATTCATGCGGGACCCACTTTTTTCGTGTTTTCTATCATCATAATGTCAAGTTTGATTAAAATCTCGTGTTTAATTTTTTTCCAAATGCTAAACTTGCCCTATATATCTATATCGCAAGTAAAAATCATTCGAATTGATTGTTCATGATTTGACAGATCCCAACTGTCAGTGACAAAATTCGTACTGAAAATGAAATGTCAAATTTTGCGAGCTCTCACAATTTGCCGTTCGTAAGTTGTGTTTTATCTTTAATTGAGTTTTTTGCGACCAAATTAATATGTGTTTCGCCCAGCTACTACAGTTGGGCTCATCAGTTAGATGCTGTAGTACCTTTCTAAGACGCAATATATTAGTCGATGGCTTACAGTCCACAAAATAAGGATCAAAATCAATACTTACGTATGTACATGCGTTTGTATTGTTTTTGTTTTTGCATTTATTCTTAAAGTTGTGTTTTATCTTTCCTGAGAGAAAAAATATAAATACGTTCAAAAATCATCTACGTTCGTTGATATTACGTAATTTGTTGTGATTTGTTAATTTTTGCAAAGTTTGACATTTCATTTTTAATACGAATTTTGTCACCGACAGCTGCGAGCTGTTAAATCCATCAAAAATCAAATCGAATGATTTTTTTAAACGCTGATTTGTCGAATGTATTCTATTTCTATGGTCATTAATGTTGATGTTGTTGAAAAGAAAGTTATGTCATCTAATAATTAAAACTAAATATATGTTTAAATTTAATTCCGTATTGTATTTGGTTTGGCCATATGCACGCATAATACAACATTTCAAAGGTTTCTATTTTCGTTTTCCATGTCTGAAAATAAATTTGAGTATTCTTTTACTTTCCATTTTAAAATATGATAAATTGCATACAAAACGCGAATATACAGCAAAACAAATGATTCAGATTAGGGATGAGCGATCTTCATCGATTTTAACGAAACATCGATGTTAAAACAAAAAATCGATGTTGAAATTCGTTAAAAACATCGATGTTTTCAATTCGATAATTATTAATGGCGATGATGAGTACCTATTCGATGTTACATCGATTTTTTCCCAATATCGCTCATCCCTACTAAAAGATCTCATCTGACTTTGACAGTTTATTCGCTTACCTCAACTCGCTCCAGCTTAAAACTTAAATCTACTTGAGAGCCAGTTAAGGGCCAGCCTATGTTTAAAAAAAAAACACAGAATTTGTTCATCAGGGTGACTTCAGGTTTAAAAAAAAAACGCGACGGCGACACTACGGCGTCTGCATGACTCAACGAACAAACCTACTGTCAGTTCTTCAGTACCAATAAATCGAATTTTTTGTGAGTGAATTTGGTGAGGAGAATAGAGAACCCACGGATCTCACCAACGAAACCATCATCATGGCGTAGAGAACAGTCACATTCTAAACAAGGACTTTGTACCTATTTAACGGTATTCTCTTCTATAGTAAAAAGGAGGTGAAGTTCCCACCAAAGAAAATCTGACAGTTTGTCTTTCTTCTTTTTTGAAAGTGTGATAAACTTCCATTTGACATGTGTGGTAAATCTTGTCAATTTATTGGAAATAGTTCTAATTTGTCTTTGTGTCAATATAATTGATAACATAACGAATCACATTTGTAAAATTGAATTAGTTCAAGATTTACCAACAAAAAAAAAAAATGTAAACAAAGAAAAAAAAAATCCAAGGATATCCCAGTTCGTATCCTTTTGTCATCGTATGTCACGCCACGCATCAATTTCAAACAAACAAAACTGTCGATTCGATAACAAACACAACCACCACCATCCGCTTCGCAACGTTCGTTG
Source organism: Philhelius pedissequus (assembly GCA_910595825.1). NCBI lineage: Eukaryota > Metazoa > Arthropoda > Insecta > Diptera > Syrphidae > Philhelius > Philhelius pedissequus. The sequence continues at coordinate 240,152,511 of OU343161.1, read as the reverse complement.
TCGTCATTAATGGGTTTGTAGCTTGTTAGTTGTTAGCACTCCTGGGGTCGGTCCATAAAGACATAAGGACACCACGTCGGCGACAAGGACGACTCAATAAATCACAAAATAAAACAACAACAACAAAAATCAAACCCAAGGCCATCAGAAAAGAAGAAAGAGAGTAAGGATGAAAGAAATAGGGGTATACTAGTTAAGGAAAAGAATATTGCACAACACAAAGATAAATTTATAATACATTTAATGTGTGTTTGCTGTGTAACGTGTGCCTATTTATTATCCTTTCAAAGGATCACAATTTATGGCCATATATATAGGTATCTACCTAAACCTATCTAGAGAGAACTACATACTTTATTTTATACGGTCTCTAACTGTATAATTTTTCATTTGCCATTTCCATTCTTCTATAAATGTCGATAGGTAAGTAGGTATATCTCTATGGTGGTTATCCTTTTTTAGCATTTTGGCAAGAGAAAGATTGAATATCGGGCATAGGGTATAGACTATAGAGACAAAATGTCCTGGGGCTTTTTGTCTCCTTTGACATTAAGTGTCGATGTCCTTTGCGATAATGGTTTCATGGTGGTCAGAAAGTAATAAATTTTTACGACAGTATTTATTGTTTTCTATATCTTTTCGCTCCATGACAATATCCCATTTATACCTCTATGTACCGTCATACATACATATGTATATAGTTTTACGGAACAATTAGAGGCGACAGTAAAATGACAAAGAAACATCTGCAAAAGGCCTTGACTTCGAATACCCCAGTGTCACAAATAAATTTCAGAGTGTTAACCTGCCGTGCCAAAGTAACAGCACACACACAAAAAAAAGGACTGATGTTATTTATGAGAAATGAGCTCATTCGTTTTCTCTCTCACTCTGTCTTGACGAAAGGACTATAGCAGCAAAGGTTGGGTCTTGAACAAAGTGGCAAAATGATTAATCGAAAAAGAGAAAGCGTTCTTTCAAAATCTGTCAATTTAATGATGTCCCTCCGACGACGATGAGGACGAAGGACGACAAGGACAACAGTTGGGCTGATGTTCTTTATCAAAAAGACAGTCGCCATTTAGTTGCAGAGATTTATCATTTAAGTATATCTATATACCTAACTACCTATAGGTATCTATAATATGTTGTTTGGTCTTGCTATTTTTCAATACAGTTATTTTATAAAAATATTACAAGTCGTTGGCATTTGATTTATAACCCCTAATGGTAGCAGATGAAGGACTTCATTCATTATTTATTTTTTTTTGTTGCTAAAAGGTGCAAAGAACCTTCTTCGTGACTGAGATAATTTTTAGACATTTGTGCGAATGGGATATAATTTTTTTTTTATTTTATTTTTGTATATTCCTGTCATTAATAATCTTGAGAGCACTTTGTAAAATGTAATATTTTCCCTGGATTTTGTGCAATTATGTAAGCTTGGGACGTTTCATGAAAGTCTGAATTTATTAGAAATGTATAAAAAAAGGGGCTTCTTGTGAAGCGCATGTTGAGAGCTTAAATTATAGATGTAGCTGTGTATTCTCTTGGGTCTTTAGCACTTTCAATGTAAATAAATCTTTCGACAAATCTTAGAGTTTTCTTTAAGGCCAGTACCAACTTTGATTTGAGCAAAACTTCATTAACTAGTAATCGAGACAACCTCTTGAATATGCTCACCACGTACGGATCCGGTGAATGTCATCCAAAAGAGCTTTAGTCACATTCTCCAAGCCGTATGTCACTAATGACATGAATTATGTTGGATCCCACATTAACAACTTTACGTCACAAGGTGGACCCACAACTCCTGCACAATAAGGCTAGGCGCATGAAGTTTTTCCGAAACTAAATACATAGTTTAATCACTAGTTGAACGATTATAGCGCACATAAGCAACTTAAAAGTCAATCAAGGAGATAAACCATCACACATGCAATATTTATTTAGTTTTTGTTTATTTTATTTTAATCGAAGAACCACACACTACAAAGGCCGAAACTGGGAACAACAACTGTCAAATCAAAATAAACACATGAGAAGAATATATTTTATGCGTTTATACTATGTACTTAGCTCGTCACACTTCCAAAACATCGGAATAAAATTCAATAATACACACACATTGCAGCGAAACTATTTAGTTGCATATGCGCGCACTTACGTTTAATCAGATAGTATAGAGGATTTTTTTCAGAGGGAGCAACTGTTCAATTTTGGCAATCAACAAATGAAAAAGGAAACCAATAATATTGGGATGTAAGGCGGTTCTCTTCCCTCTGAATTTTTGGCGAAATAGAACTATTGACTGCAACGACTTTCTCTCATGCACTCAAAGAAAAAGTTCAACTATTTGGTTTAATATGCGCGCAGGTACATATGATTTGGTGTGACACAAACTGGAGAGCTGATTTGGGGCGATTGTTCAATTTGTGTTAAAACACAAACTTTTAAGTTGCTCGAATCGACGACTGAATAGTTTTTGCATGTGTGCGCACTCTCATATAAATTCATGGTAGTTACTTTGGCAACCAAACTTTAGCAAAACTGAAAGTTGCATGTGCGCTCCTAGCCTGATGTCCTTCAATCATGACTCTATTTTGAATACGGGTGAGCGTAACATACATGATTACCAGCCCATATGTCATGTAACGGTGCGGCGGCGTTTCGATAATCTCATGTGTATTGTTTTCTCACCAGATGTAACAAAAAACCTTTTTTTGTTTGTAAGCTTGAAAGGAATTGTACCAAAAAAAAAACATCGGGAATTAGCGAAGGCCTTGAAGAAAAAATCGACATTTGCTTATAAATTATAGATAACAAAGACGTAATTCGTCCCTGTAACATAGTTTTCTCCGAAATAAGAACCCTCTTTCACACAGGGCAACTAGTTGCTGGTGATTTTTTCTAACGTTTTCTTCTAATTGCTTTTAAAATCTCCTGTACTTTTCACACGAGGAAATAAAGTTGCTAGTGATGATGTTTTTTTGGTTTGAACGCAATATACATTTAGTTTTAAAATGAACGTCAAAAAATCGTTTCAAATCATTGACCGGGGATATTTTATTCACTTCCCTTAGTTCTTGCTCTTCTTTTCTACAAACGTAAATTAGGTGGCAACTTAGTTTTCTCGTGTGAAACTGGTCTAATAGTTTAAAACCCACCGTTCTCTGATCATGTACCTAAGCAATCAACGAATTGAACGAATATTCGTCCATTTTGACATTTCGTTCACATGACTTTTTTTATTCCTAGTGAATTACTTATAATTGATATTTTCTTATTTTAAGGTCGGTGGTTAGTGAACTTTTCATTCGTGAAAGTGTGGGTGTTAAGTGGAACGATAATAGATTTTGACAGTTCGTAGCAATCAGATTGTAATTTGGGACGACCAATTTGTTTTATAAAATTTATCTTATTTGACATCTGCCAATTTTACTACCTGCAATGCAAATTTTACTATCTAAGCATTAATATTAATTATATTTTAACAATTTATTATTATTTAAAGATTTATTATTAAAATTAATTTAATGAGAAACGCAACTTCATCTTTAGATGACTGCTCTCCAACTCGTCTGAAATATAAGTGCTAGTCCATTTTCCTCCTCATAATACTTGTTATCGCAATGTTTCCAAATTACTTGGTTTGGTTACAATATTTTGCTTAGAATTTGTAGAGATCCGCCATCTTGGAGAATTCAAACAATCAGATTCCTTCCCTACAAATATATGGAGAGTTCTAACTAAGATTATGTACATTTTTGGAATGGAATATTATTTTGTTAAAAAAGTGTTTAAGGTCTTTTCCTGATAAATAAAATAAAAAAATTATAAATTTTAATACAAAGCAAAGACATTTTTTTTATTTTCATTATTTTCCGTGTATATTGAACTAAGCTAACAGAACTCTCCAAATACTTGTATGGGGAGTATCTGCTGTGTTTGCTCTCTCCAAGATGGTTTATCACTTTTTGATAAAAGGCTTTGTATCTAGGTGGTATTTAGAAATCGGCGAAAACAATCAGTTCCACACTCAGTTCATTTTGGGCATATTCAGTGAAATTTCGAAGGAAATGATGGACTGCATTTTGAAAGCATTTAAACTTCGTTTTCGATTGGAATTTCAGACGAAGTCGAAGCTATCGAAAACTTCAATCAATTAAATTTATGAAATCTAAATTATATACTTCTTCGTCCATTTTTTTTTATTTTTTGTTTTATTTTTTTAGCAAGGACTGGCACAAGCTCACAAGTTCACAACAAATTAATAACAAACTATTTTCCATTTGACGTTTGACAGAAAAGACTTTTACATGTATGTGTGTATTCGAATCAAATCTGCCAACCCATCAGAGATCAAATCTTTCGTGTTGAGATTTGATCTAGATTTGCTCTCTTTGTTGCAATGAAACTCTCAAAATTCAAAAAGGTGAAATCTTTTGACAAAAAGAGCAAATCTTTTTTTTTTTTTTGAATGAAACTCGCTTAAATACGCAAACAAATGTCAACGAATTGTCAAAAAAGCTAAAATCCGGAAAAGTTTTGTGCATGTTCGGCGATATTTCTGCGACTTAACGTTTATCTCGATAAACAAATCGCCTTATCTTTAATTGAAGCCGAAAAAGCAGTTCGTACTAGACAGCGTGGTTGACAGGTTTAAAAGAAATAAATTAACAATAAACATGGATCGTCCCCTTCCCAATTATGCAACGATTTAAATTTGGTTACCTGTTTGTCTATTATTTAATAATAATTTACTATTATTCAAATCAACTGAATCTCAATATTACTAGGTACCATTGCCGGCGCCAGAGAGAGCATTTCCCAGCTGCATAGCATACTTAATTACCAATTTTAACCAGGCTTGGGCTTATGTGCTGCACCTTGGCTGCAACAATAATACAGCCCTGGTAGATGGGTATAGGATTCACAGGAATAAGCATTGCTAGTTATTGAACTCCCAACAATAACAACTAGTCCCAGAATGATAATGTAAATGCCCGGCACACACAGGGGTTAAACACAATAATGCTCAACTAATGCTAATAGCAAAATTTGCTGCCCCATTGCACAAGTATAGGTATATAGAGTAGATATGTATTGGTTTTTATAGTATTAGCAGTTTCAGTGTATCCTTCACAGTCTGCGCTCCCATGTGGCCAATTCACTTAGTATGCATAGCGCCGCCAGTTCCGACAGACCAAACGACCCAAGACCCAACGCTTAATGTAATCAACCGAAAATTTGTATCTAAGTAGGTATATGCATCTAACAAGTCGTAAAATTTCATATTTACACGAATTCGTGGTATTCACTGGGATCTGGCTTGGGAATTTCAAAATTCAATTCGCTCTTTTATTCAGTTCATGCATACATACTTAGGTATTGTAGTCCTGAGCGGAGCGATTGAATGGAGTTATATTGTGGAACACCCACATTCAATTTGGTAGGCGGGGATTCAGTTAGTCCCGTCGAAAGTGCGGGTAATAAAACATAATTTCGTGCAATAAAACTTTTTTCAAAGAGTTTACGATCAAAGCTGTAAACTTGACTTGAATGCATCATGAATTTCTAAACACTGGGAGAAGGATGTTCGGGATTCTTGGAAACAAAATATGAATTTCAGTCGAAACTGATTTTTCATTAGCTACCGTCCGCCGTGGCGTCATGGTTGGGTCCCGAAGCGTTAAGGGGCGTTGTTGGTTAGTTTTGTTTTTATTTGAGTTGGTTTCCAAGAAAAGGTTTTATTTTTTCTTTTGTAATTCCTGGATCTCAACGGAATCTCGTTCAAAAACTGATACGTAATATAAAATAATTAAAAAAAAAATAATATACTTATACAATTTTGGCCTTGGCCAAATTAAGGTAAAGGAAAAGAGAGATTGCACTTTCACTACCTCCAAGAACCTTAAGGAACAAGTTTTGACGAAAGTGAAATATGAAATTTTTCAAAAATGACCGCCGCGGATTTTCGCTGGATGGCTTGAATTCTACAGGTCCAATTTCGGATGACTTTGAAAGGATGAGGCTGAATTTAAGCGGTGGCATGGATAATTAGTAACCAAGTCACAACGCTTAGACATAAGGAAATCCCCCTATAAATGGGGACAAATTGCACAATCAATCGTGGTGGTCAGTTCAGGTCGTCTTTGCTCTCAAATCACGGTTGATGGTAATTGTATTTGCATCATCCAATTAAAAAAGGTACGGCCGATAGTTGCCACCGTTCAAAACTCCACATAATGTCATTCTTAGGATCCATTGGATTTGGTGTGGTTTGGCAATGCCTCTGAATATGTCTTTTTTTGGAATAGGCCTGCGCTTCCAAGTGATCAGCGAAGACACCGTGCGGCGTTCTTTATAATCATTGTAATTTTGTCTTTCAGAACTCTTCATAGAAGAAGAAGAACGACCAGCGAATTAATGAATATGCGTCCATTTTGACATTTCGTTCCCATGGGTTATTTATTCGTCGCCAATGATTTTTTATAATTAAAAGTCTCCCGCGCGAACAATTTATTCGATTGAGTGTGGATTGTATGTGGAAGGCGAATAAATTTTGACAGTTCTTAACAGTCAGAATACAATTCAATTTCTCCCATTTTGTTTGTGGAATTTGTGAAGATTGTATGTCTTTAAATTGTTTTAAATCACATTTATTCTTACATTCGTCAGTTGGTGACCGTTCTCATATGGATAGCTTAATGTCCGAAAATTAAAATGGCTGCCATGAACTGTCAAAATTTGAAGTTCCATTGTTGCCAAATCTCAAATTATTCCAGCTCAACCTTATATTACTTAAATATAATTAAATTATTGTCGGTTAAAAATGGCGGAAAGGATCCATTTTTTTTTTCAGATGAAAAATTACATTCCACTGCCCAACCTTCAATTTGAAATAAAATTCAGCAATCAGGTCACTCTTTTTTAAGCTGCCTTATCATTTCTGTGAGTGTGCGCAAATTTTTAGGTTTAAAATATGATATAAACAAAATTGTGGAACATATCCAGCAAATATAATTTTGTACGATTTTCAGTAGAAACACTTTTCCTTTCGCATTTTTTTTTCGGAAAAGAGAATTTGCTAGGGAGTCCAATTTGTTCATCTCTGTTTGATTTTTTTTTCGTGTGGAACTGGAAATATGACTTCTGACAAATAACATTGTGAGAGAAACCCCAAAATTGTGTCATTCTTGTCTCGAGAATAAGCCTTTGTTAAGAGAGACAAATCCACTCACGTATAAATATTTAGTAGTTTGTGATTTATTTCTCCAAAAAAGTGAAGTGAGTTAGCTTATTTCAATAATGGAATATCAATTAAAAAATTATTATTTGAATAAAATGAATATACATAAAATGAAACGCAAATTTTGTGGACTAAAGGTCGTTAAAAGCTATTTTGAATCAATAATTCAACAAGTCCAATTAAATATAATGCTAAGTCTTCTGTGGCTGAATAATTTCAGTAGTATATAGAATAATTGTATTATAAAAAAACACCTTCTGAATATACACGACTTTTACTTTCAAAAACAATCCACTTCTTGGCAGGTTTATTATTTGGAAGTAGGCTATTGAAATTGATATTTGTCTCTACTCGATGGTGATTGCCAAAGAAAAATCATAGTAGAAAGCATTTCAACTTCTAAAACTGAGTTGAACTATCTAAATGGGTTCCACATGTACCTGTAATTTTGCGCGTTCAACTTCGAATTATGTGGAACGTATTATATGTTTTTTTATTTCACTTTCTGCAATATAAAATTGGATAATGGTAACCATTGTACAGACAAAATAAAGCACTATTGAAAAATTGCGAACAAAACAAGAGGCCTGCAAAGATATTAAAATTTCAAACAGCACAATGCGAAAAGTGGAGAAAATCAAATCTTAAATGAAAACTTGCGAAACAAAACTTTAATTTAATGAAATTAATGCTTACAATTACAATTATGCTAACAAATGCGAATTTGCTTCTTCTTTTGCGAAAGAAACATTATGAAGACAGAAATTTATTAAAACTCAAGTCGCTAAAAAAGCAAATGCGAAATAATAGCGAGATTTAAATGCAAATCTGCGAAATCAAAATGGACAACTGGGAGGAAAGTGGAAAATGCGAATTTATTAAAATATATAATGCCAAACAATAAATTATATTTTTCAGAAAAAAAAAAATAAACTAATCGAGTTCCAAGTGTTGAATATCCCGTATAATATGTTTCGTATTTCTTTTTCCAAATTTACGATCGAGGACTACCACAAGAAAGATTATTTTTCACAGCTCTATTGTCCGGCAATAACGAATGAGGATGGTAATAAATTTTCAAAAGAAAGTAACTAAACTCCTATATGGAAAGAAGGATGATGCAGGATACCTATATCTAATACTGACTTATTCCTGGCAAAAGGACACATAAACATATTTTGTTGCGCTATATGTGGTGCAATTATCGCTTTGTAAAAATCTTAAATAAAATTTCTTTGTATTTTATTTATTAGGTAGACAACGAGGACAACGACGACATGGACGCCGGCCGGCCGTTCTTCTTTTTCGAGAATCCAATATTGTCCAATCTATTGTTTTTACTCTTAAGTTGTGTCGCCTTATCCTCATGGTTGCAGGATGTCGTAAATTTTACGGCACCTGGCTACGAACAACAACAACAACAACAAAACTATATATACAGAGAAAAAGAATAACATTTTGTATGTGCAATGTGTAGGATAGAAATCAGAATTTATAGACTTTCATTGTTCTGGTCACATATTGTTGTTTTCTGCTAAATGCCTTCTTATATGGAAAGTCCATTAAAAAGGACATTCGAGATGACAACGAAAACCCAATGAATGCTAGCAATACAACACAACACAATAGAGCAGAAGCAGGTGCGTTACAAATTGTGCAACAGAAACACACCCAAATGTAATCTCCGTGTAATTTGAGGGATCACCCTAAGCATATATAATATATTATATCACTTTCTTGTAGGCATTTTATACATTATTTCAAGGCGGATTGCATGGAGTTTATTAAAATTCTGTCCTCACATCTTATCGTTTTTATCCTTCCATGGAAGTGAACCATCGCATCGGCTATATCAATTGTGTTTCTAGCTCTCAATTAAATCTAAAGATTTGTCACACGTGCATTTGGGAGGATAACTTTTGTCTCTCCCACGAATCCGCAGGATAAATGTCCTTCTTGTGGAGAATTGGTGTTTGACAAGCTATAATTTGTTGGACCCTTCCTTATTTGTTTTTCTCCCTTCGAATTCAAACTATCTCCGCAATCCACAGAGAGGAAAAGTACGTAATTCTATTACGGAACATTATGACGTTGTCAGCAAAAAAAGGGCTTGCAAACCAGAGTCCAGTCATTAGGGCTAAAAATGGGTCTATCAACCGTCTTAAACACACAATTTTATCACACCCTTCTTCCGTGTGGAGATTGACAGTTTATATTCCATGCATAGAGAAAAGCCACATGCGTAGCTAATGTCCAACTGGGACATTGCAGGCGACTTAAACCGAATTCGTCCTTTATTGTCTCATAAAAATGTCAAATAAATAGGAAAAGAAATAATTGTCCATGGTTAAGGGCGGAATTGTGTTACACAGAGGGACGTCCGTTTGTCGACAACAAAAAAAAAAAAAAGATGACTGTGACAGAGTGCTGTGATAAATAATAAGAGTATACAAAAGAATTCGGACATGGTTTGTTTGATTTGTTGTGCTGTTGTTGAAATTTTAGAATCGAACTGGAAATAATTGGGTTATTTAATATTGACAGGTATAAAAACTTAAACAAATGCCGTTTTTTTTTACTCAATTTTCTTAATTTGCACCTTTAAGCCTTGAAATTTAGAACTTTATATTAAACATCATTTTGAGGAAAGTGTGTTGAGGGATGTTTAGAGTCGATTTTCAAAATATGGTCACACTTCTTCATACTCGTATGCATGCATTAAGAGTTCTTAAGAGTTAACTGAATTGTGGATCGTATTTTTTTGTACGTGAGAGCGAACAGAAAGACTTTAACTTAATTGTATAAGCATAAGAGTTTCGAAAATAAATCGGAAGATAATTTAATATTTGTTTGACCATTTAGCTTAATTTGGCATGCTGTGAAATCAAAGTAATGGCATGAATAATGTTGTGGAACGTATTTTTTCATTTCACAAACAAGGTTTAACTTTAAGTTGATAAACACCAAAGTTTCGAATATTAATCTATATTTTTTGTTACCATTTTAATTTGATTTGACAGGGTTTGAAATCAATATAAAGGCGTGAACAAGATTGTGGAACGTATGTATTTTTATTTTTTATTAGAAGCTGGTTGCTATCATTTATGTATACCTATGTCAAGCTTTAAACAGAAGATTTTTGAAGCTTAAACGTGTTGGAATTTTTGCCGCATTTTCCCTTAGAGACCGTACACGTATTGTCAATAAAACATAGTCCGTGAAAAATATTGTGGCTAGTTCTAATATTTTTTTTCATACTAACTACTAATTTTTATTAATCCTTCAGCAGAGAACTATTTCCCAACTAAAGTGTTAAATCTGCAAACAAATTAGTTTCGGTAAAACTAAGACGAAATCAATACTTGGCATGAAAAAATGTGGAAAACGTCTATTTTTCCATTTAACAAAAAATGGGCACCAACCAACTCGAAAAATTATACGTTCGCCTTTAAGTAAAGTGAATCAAAATATCTATGTATGTACTAAGTATGTGAAATTTCCAATTTCATCTCGAAGTTTTTGAGTTAATATTTCTTTTTCTCTTGGAACAAAACCTGAGTTAAGCGTAGTAATGAAGTTCAAGTGAAAATGAAAAAAAAAAAAAAACAAAATTATCCATGTGAATTTTTCAGTCTTACATTCCACAGCCTAACCCAATTGAAATAATTTAAAGTTCTGGTGAATGCGAATTTTTTTTCATTTCATTTTTTCATTCACATTTGAGTACAAATATTTCACCATTATAAAAAAATATTTGACTTTCATTTTAAGAAATATTTGCTGTGACTCGTATGATCTAGAAATCAATGGTGAACTAAAAAACGAATACGATTCACATTAGTATACAGGTCTTTTTTCATTGTTTGCACATTTACGGTTTGTAAGTGAAAAACCTGCCCTATATGTGGAAAAATTTGTATTTAAAATGTGGATTGTAAAGTCCTGCAAGTATTTTATTTTCACTCCAACAGTACAGAGTTTGTCTTTTCACATAACTCGTAATCCAAATTAATATCTACCTTCTTTCTACGAATTATTCATTTCACACTGAATGCGTTCCACATTTTTTCACTCCACATAATTTACATACAAAGAACATGAAGTTCAATTTTTGAAACATGAATTTAATTGAATATCTATTAACACCACGTGCTAGTAATTTTATTTCCATTTAAATACAAATTTCAGTATTCATATACAAAATCACAGTCTCAAATATTATATTCAACAACTGTAGAGAAGTTACTTGAATACTCCGGACTTAATTACCACCCAGCAGCTGAATTCAAATGAGTATCATCACGTTGACCTGCTGTCAACTGGCTTGACAGCAGACGCGACTCATCCGTCCTCTAAAAAAAAATTAATATAAAAATAAAAATATAAAATCAGTAATAACCACAACGAGGGAAACTTCACTCAGATGTCCAGTGGTTTCTTGTACCACCAACAGCGTAGGCGCTTGCTTACGCTATAACTACATATTGGAAGCATCGGTCACGATCTCTGGCCAAGGATCGAATAGATGCAAGTTTCAATATACAACAACAATAGATAGATTCCACCAGTTTGTCGCCATCATTACACAGGGGCGTCACTTGTCATTTAAGCGCCTGCGTACACAATTGAATTAGATCATCACTTTCTAAATTATTCACTAAATGTTTAAAACAAAATTTGTTAGCGCCCCGTTGCATACACTCTGGCCTTGTTAAAACAAAAAAATGTCTATGATGATTCCTATGAACTAAACAGGAGCCCCTTTGTTTTTAGTTTGAATTAGTTCACATTGCCATGACATCTTCCAGAAATTCGAACTCTTTAAATTATAGCTCTCGAAAATCAACTGTTCTAACCCAGGCGCCTCTATCTAATCAATATTTTGCTCTCTTTAGATAGACGCCCTTGTATTGTCTCACAAACCACCCGCTGAATTCTAATACGCGATCAGATTTGTATCCAAATCGATCGACGACGCTCGATTCCAACTGAGAAGTAGGTGGGTGGGGCTTTTGCAGTTAGGTTGAAATGTTAATTTGATTGAAGATTGATTAAATGATTTTATTTTACTGTCCATCAGTTTGGTTGAAGAAAACCTTAGAAACGCGAAGCGCATTAGCAATTAGAGAGCACAGCTTGGCCAGCGACGACAGGCGATGCGATGGCGATAGCACATTGTTGATTCCCAGGAAACGACTGACATATGGCAGTGTCAAGGTTTTCATGTCCCATGTTTGTGAAATGGTCTGACGCGACGTTACACGGGCGGGGGTAACACTGAAGAGTTTTTTCTTTAAGTTTTTGTGTTTTTTTTGTTGTTGTTGTTCTTGTTAAGAATGTCGTCTGGCTCCCCCGACTCCATTTATGAAGAGATTTTGTTTATTATATTCATTCATTTATTTTATCGGATTGTTATGGATTTTTAATATTCATTGGATCCATTTTATGGTTGCAGTGTGGTCGGGAATATTTAATTACAACTGTCGTCGTAGCTGTCAGTGACCACATTCACATTTATGTGATGTGTGACATCGCACAAAAGACCCCTCTTTGATTGGGTGGGTATTATATTATAACGTGTGTGGCATTGCTCCCAAGTCCCGACCGACTACCAACTACCGACTCCCTACGAGTATAGGTGCTCTTGTCTCTAAGTCCCAAGTGAAATGCAAATGCAGCTGCTGTGATATGGGAGCTTTGCTCTGACTCGCTGCTGGCTGACTTGCTGACTGATGATTTTAATTATTATTCTTTCGTTTATTTTTCATTATTTATTTATTCATTATTCAATCATTCAATGTGGATTGATGTTGACGAGGCAGCTGATGGCGCCCATGTGCGATGAATTACGCTGTCATTTTTTTTTGTTTGTTGATCTGTGCGCATTCAATGTATGTACCTATAAAGAGAGGGTAAAGGTACTTTATTGGAATTAATTATGAGGTTTATTTTTTTTGTATTTAAAATTGTTGTTTTAATGTTGTCTTGTTAATAGACAAAAAAAATTGGGTATTATTGATTGTAAAGAGGATGGATATTAATTTTTGAGACCACCAACGAAAGGGAAAAAATATTTAAAAATAAAATCTGTCAAAATGACAACAAATCATATTTGCTGAATGTTGATTCAATATTTTCTGACAGATTTATTATTTTTGAATTTATTATATCAGTGTGGTTGTTGAGGGTTTCTGAGAATTCAGGGATGTGAGAATAATTTCGAAATAATAAGGCAGGCATTCAAGGGCAATATAATGTTGGCTTCATTTTCCTTTTAAGCTTAAGCCACACGAGATAAAATTTACCTGTCATGACTGCCATACCTACCTATAGTTCCCAAATAAACTGACAAGTCTGTAAGTAGTTCCTATGCTTTAAAGGCTGAATGGCATTATATCTTTCCATTTTAGTCTGGCTTTTAAGAAGGTTATTCGTATTCCAGAGGCAGGCGGTGGCATCATTTGTAGGAAGGAAAGTTTGTCATATAATCTGCCTTACTACAGTGAAGTATGTGGAACATAGTTTCGAAGAGGTTAAACCCACAATTGCCGAGAATCAATAGAAGAGCTCTTGACAGACCTTTGCTTTCCCGAGTTCCAATGCCACCTTGAAGACATGACCAAATGGTTCTAGTATTAGTCTTACATAAAATTATGATTTAATACCTCAAAATTTGTAACAAATTGAACTTCATTGTATACATAGCACTCCAAGAAAATTGTCGAATTCTCCCAATTTCCGTACTTTCATAGAAAAAAAAAACTATTTGCTTCGATTTCTATAAGCCAGAAATAAAAATTACTCAGACAGAAAGTTGGTCTGCTAAGAATTCTAATTTGTTTGGGTTTTATTTAACTCATTGACCTTAGCCCCAAAGCTTAGAAAACGGCTTTTTCTGACCTAAAGAAATTGTAACCGAAAAATTGTAATTTGAATATTTTACGCACTATATCTATTAGGACCCTAAGAGCCTGTTGGTACTCATAAAAATTCAAAAGTCAAAAGTATAAAATTGAAGATTTATAACCCATTGTGAGCCAAAGCTTAGAAATGTCAAATAAAAATGTGTAAATCTTTTAATTAACGAGTATAAGTTAACAAAAAATAAAACCACCCGATTTCGAAATCGAAGGGGTGAACTGGTAAATTGTTCTTTAGAACCCCGGGTATACAGATAGAAATTTTGTCGTTCTCAGCAGTAATATTTTTCTTTGCAATTTTTATATTCTTTTCTAATTTTTTTTGTACCAAAGATATTGCTATTTGGGCCCAAAATTTGTCTCTACGGGGCCAAAAAAACTGAGCTTGGACCCCTCGGATGATAAAAAGAGAACATTCCTTAAGTTTTATATTCAGTTGGTTTTTTTTTCAAGTACTTCTCTGGGTTCATAGGGTTCCAGGGTCCCCCAAATCAAATTTATAGATTTTAGGCCTCTTAAAATAATAAAATAATTAAAATTAGGGGCCCTTTATATAAAAGTCCCGGGGCCCCTTGAACGCCAGTACGCCCTCGTCAAAAAATGTGTATGCTTTGGAACGAACTCGTCGAATTTTCAGTTTTGAAGATCAATATTTTGATATCTTCCAAAGACGAAGTGGCTCTAGGGACTCGTGTGACTTCTGTCAAAAAGCTCCTTTGGAATTACTAGATTATGTGAAGGATTAACGACACACAGTGCACAAAATAACCTTACACATGGTTGGATAGACTTTTGCTTTGGTCAATCAATTAAAAAGGTCCCTAGTTCAACACAGTATGGTCAGTCCCTGTGCGGGTGGTATCCAGTGAGTAAGTATCCTAGGACCCACCTCGTAATAAGTATATCGAATATACATTCCACAAAACAATCAATGGGCTGAAGGTGACCGGAACCCCAGTATTGTTCTTGTTCTAATATTGTGCGGAGCCAGCAGACTTGACACACTGGAGTGTGCAATCTGAACATGATTAACGTGAGCAGCGTATAGGTTTTTGCGAGATCCAGGAAGGGTCCAATAAGTCATAGGCTAGTTTCTGTTCTGATAGAATAGAGCTAGGGCAAAAATTCGCAGGACCTTATTGGTCCTAGTAATCATCCACTTTTTATGTCAAACCCGTTACATTGATTTGTCACACGCGTCACATCTTTATTATTATTTTTTTTTGTTGACGTTAAACTTCTTTTGCGGTTGGGGGTAAAAAAATTTCGAAGGAGCTGTCAAACCGACTGACATTTGCTGTGACCCGACATAACTTTAGTAGTTATTTACAAATGTGGACGTTTTGCATGCTCTGATGGGAGCAATAGTCAGTAATACTCACGTGCCCAGGACATATGCCATGTTTGTTTGTTTTGTGGATTTCATAGATGATTGCGGATATGTACCTATGTATCTGCAATGTGTTCTCATTCTGTAGGTACCTACATGAATTGTGTGTATTCAACGAGAAATTCTTTTTTGTTCCTTTGTTTTTTTAATTAAATTTTTATTTGTAGGTACATTGTGGATTCGCATAGATTAATGTAGTAGGTATACACATTGTGTGTATTCGACGAGGAATTTTTTTGTTGGTTCGTTTTGTTGATAAGATTAGATTAGTGCGTATTGTGTGTATTTGACGGCGATTTTTTTCTTTTTTGTTTATGCTCCTACATTAGTGTATATTGTGTTGTATTAATGTGTGTAATGTGTAAGTCGATGGTCGCGTTGCCAGTGATTCAGTGTATCTACTTAGTAGATGTATATATATGAATATATATATACATATAATATACATATAATATACATATAATAAGTTTAACTTCTGGCCTATAAGCGGCGTATGTCGGTGATGGTGAGTGGAACTAGCCAGCATATGTACGTGCATACCCCCCCCCCCCACACACACACAAGAACATACATTAACGGTCGAGAGAAATTGGCGAAAAACGGGTGCCCCATCCATAAACAACAGTTTTCTAATATCACGTCGGTATCGAAAATTAAATTGGATCCTAAAACTTCAATAAATCTAAAATCATTTATTTCAAGGACATTTTTTGTTTTATAGAATATTTAAGATTTGTCTAAATAATTTCAAATATTTTGTAAATACGTGTCACATCCAAAACAACTGAAATACCCTTTGCAATCGGGTATATATCCCTTCATATAGTCTCCATAGATTTTTTGGTACATGTTCATCTTTTCTGGTTGAACTATTTTTCGAGCTCGCTGTGTAGATCTATGTGTGATTGTGTGTAGAATATTTATTTATGTTGTTAAAACATAAATCAATTTTTAGTTGTTTGTATGTTTTGAACCCTAAATTCTTTTTTCCAATTTGAATTCACCTATATCCAGTTTTGATCCTTAACCGTTATCCTTTTTTTCTCATATCAAAATAAAAATAATGATGAAAGGCAAAAGATACCTACCATAAGGTCAACTTAAGCTCTTATTTTGATTTCAATTTCAAAGAAAAACACAAAAAATTATCAACAAAATCAACACACAATCTACAAATTCTTTTTTGGCAAACAAAAACATCCGTAGCAGCTGTGCGCTATCCTAATACAATTTAAAAAAAAAAAAAAAACGAGATCTTCTTTTTGTTCAAAAAAAAAAAACTATGTGCTGCCAAACAAACAAAACACAATCCTCTTGCAATTTAACTTCATTTTAAACAAGTTCATCACACACAAGGAGAGAAATTAGCATTAGTGGTGTACCCCTAAGTAATTATCCTGTCATTTTAGAAAAAATCCTTCGTCTTCTCTAACACAAAGTACAATCTGCTCTTCATACAATAAATACCAGCGCTGCCGAAGGAGTTTATATTTACGAGTAGTAGTTTTTGGTATCTATGAAATTCTCTGATTTCCACTTTGACACTCATATTTAGATAAGTTTTCAAAAGCGACCACCCTGACGGCTCTGAGTGCAGACGTTCGTTCGACGGCAACCATTGGTTGACTTCAAAAGGCCTAAACTCTTTGTATATTTATTTTTAATTATCAAATGAATACAAGGACGAAAAGAAAACAACACAAAAACCTTAGAAAAATAATTTAAAAAAAAGGAAAAAAAATAATGATTGTCACCTCTGGCACTTCCTGCCGCAAACCCAACTTTCGCAGACTTGGTCTATATCTATAGGAGGATATATAGACAAACATTTACTTAGGTCTTATCATATTTTTCTTTCCAGTTTTTTTTTCTGTTTTGGTTTGTTATTTATTTTCTACTATTTTTTTTAATTTAACAGATTGGGTGTTTGGATATCCTTAAATTGGTTTCGCTCCTTGTTGTGGATTGTCAACATTGTTGGTATTGTTTTGATAAACCCTGCCTCTTCGTCTGTCGTCTCATATAGATAGATTTGTAAACGGCGGCGGTACATACACTATGACTTTTCTAAAGGAGCCGGTCACATTGCTAAACCTGATCGACATGTTGACATCTGAGATGGGTTGATGATGTTTTCTCAATCGTGAAATCCTGTCAGGATAATCGGGAATTTATGACATTTTGATGGCTTCTTGTCCAAATACCAGCTGAGCTGAAAATGATGGAATATCTTTTTACTTTTTTCCATCAACAATTTTTTGGTGTATACTGCATCTTTGTGCGCGCCTTGTTTTGCTTGTTACTAGGATGCCAAATCCAACCATAATCCTTATTAAATATGCCTCGCTGAGGATGTGTCAGATTGAAAATCTTATTCCGAATCTAACGTCAGAGGCAGAGAACTCGATTTTTTTTTGCATATTGAATGTCAACACATTTACTATTTTCTGAAGGATCAGTCGTTATGGGCTTTGTACATTGTAGATACTCTGGGGCTTGTTTATTTCACATCAAACCCACCAGCAGCATCAGGATAATAGGCAAACAAAAAAAAATACAGAATTCAATCCGGTAAGTCAGGATGACAGGATCGAATTTTTCTCTCGTTTATTATTCTTTTTTTTCACAAAAATGCGACAAGAGATTAAAATAAGGATTTGAAAAAAAAATTAATTTTTCTGTATGTGATGTGGAACTCGAAACTGTGCGTATTACTGTGTTAGGTGATGCGGACAAAAGTACTACAAACGTTAATTAAGGTAGATAAAATGTATAAAAAAAAGGAAACAGAAATATAAATAGGGTAGGAAAACATAGCAATGCCAAAGGTGGAAAAGGTTTTCTGGTATTTAGCCTATAAGGTTTAGAGAGTGAGAGTATAGACAACGAAGTAGCTTTATACAATACAATAGTTTTTAAGAGGATTTCCATTTCGCCCTTGTTGATAATAGAGGATTAAAATGTTACAAAATTTATAAAACGTAATTTATTTTTTTTTGTAGGGATTAAATTTTCAAACATATTGTGGGTTAGGTCGTTAGTATTTGAAACTTGAAACTTTAAACCAAATAGCTTTGGGTTTTTTGTTTCCTTTTTTTTAAATTAGTATAGGTCTTGGAATAATTCAGGGTGTATTCATTTAACTAGGTATTTTTTTCTAGTTTGGAATTTTCCTGAGTTCCGTCCTAATATTAAAGTTATGAAAACTTGTCGTAAAAAAGTAATTTTGATTGTATTATAATTTCAATCCATTTTTATAGTTGCTAATATGGTCACACTTCGACATATTCACATAGTAAAAGAGTCACACAATCGCATGGTCACATTGTGATTGTTAAACTGTCAAACTGTTTAAAAAACATTTATACAAACATTGTGGAACGTATTCAGTTTTAATTTAAACAATTGACAAAAACAATTAAATCTCAACACCCAGTGGCTGGAGCCATCTGTCATAGTCTATGTGTGAAAATAATGAAAATTTAATGTAAAATTCCCAGTGTGGAATATTTCACTTCACGTTCTAAAATTTTCATTTTAAAACTAAACTAACTTAATTTTCAAAAGTTATCATTTTCCACCCGGGGTGAATTAGCTCTTTCTGCTCGTATATATATGTGGATATATCAATCACATGTTTGTAGAGGACTGCATTCATTTTTCACTTCATATGAAGGTTTTTCACACAGTGGGAAAATTGTGGACAATTTTTGACAATAATTTTCGTTCTGAACGAAATAAACCCAAAGCGCTTTTGCTAATGAGCTACGACCAGCAAATGGAAATAATTTTTTTAAAGCAATTTGTAGAGAACAATTTTTTTCTACCCGACTGACAGCATATTTTCTGTCATGAACATTAATTTGCAATCCACAATATCAGTACGCATTCCACAAACGGGCGAATAAAATATTCGTTTGAATTTAATTTCAAGCAATAACTTTACTAACTTATGAACAATTATTGGCAACTGTATGCGATCCACAAAATTACTCATGTGAAAGAAATGTCAAAACTTGTGACCATGTACATTTTGATGCTAGTGTGCCTTGACGTTTATTTGCGTTTGCGGTTTATGCAAAACGATAACTTGTGGAACTTATTTTTAAAGATTTAAAAAATAAACTCCATTCATGTGAAAAGTCAAGCGAAAAAATGTCCTGGAAGGGAATGGAATTTGTGCTCAAAAATTTACGAAGCAATCAACTGACACGGAGTGTATTTATTCTTGTTACTCGTTTATGATGGGAACTACCTAAATTAGCAAAGATTGATACTGCGCTGATAATGGCACTAATTAAAGCACAAAAACCGCCGTTATAACGATCTTCCCAAAATCTTTTCGCAATAAAAAAAGGATGCTATTAATAATAATTGGTGCAATTTAACGAAATAACGCCTTCTTTTCAGTATTCCATACCTACATACATTTTCATTCACAAAAGTATTCTAAGAAAATCCACAAAAAAAATTATAAAAGTTAACATGAAGGTATATAATTAAGTTAGACCGACCGGACCTAACCCATTATCAAAATTAGTCCCAATGAATAGAGAAGCTACAAAAAAATGAACATCAAAAACTTATGGTTTTTAGCGCATCGTTTTACGACAAAATCAAGCCCAGGCGCTTCGAGAAAAAAGTCTATAAAGAGATGCGATAAAAAATTATTTCAAAGAAACACTTAAAAGAAAAAACAGGAAGGGTAAAATAAAGGAGCTGGTGGTAAATTAAATACGTCTTTTTATAGGTTCCTAATATGAATTTAGGTGAAAGGATGAAATTGAAAGTATTTGAAGTATTCTTTAAAAATTTAAAAAAAAAACACATTTCTTGTAAATTTATAAATTTACCGCAGTCACTTACAAATTTTTTATTGAAGCTTGTATTTTAGCGTAAAACATAATGTTTGAAATGATTTTATTTTTTCATTTTTAGCCAAGAAAACATTTTTTTCCTACAAAACAAAAAAGTAATGTGTCATATAGCTGTCACTTTCAAGATTTTTCAAAACGTCAGAAAAAAACTAAACCACGGAGAAAAATAAATTGGAAACCAGTAAAATTCGAAACCAAAACAAATCGAACATTAGAATTCACCGAAGTGCTTAAATACCGATATTCCCAATTCCGACATCTGGAAACCATGAACCCCGGAATTTGAAAATATTCCAAATTTTGGTGGAATTTCCGACAACAGCAAAAAACTTCAAAAATGTAATTTACCTTAAATAAGATCTAGGACTAACTTCGAGAAAAAATGAAATGCCCATATAAAATAATCGCATGTTCCACTTTACATTCCACAGCTGACATATCAGTAAAGGACAGTCCATATAACATCGGAAAACGAATTAACGAATATTCGTTTATTTTGACATTTTCGCATGGCTTTATTTTTATGTTTTGATAATCTCTGATATTGAATGAAAGCGTGTGGATGGTGTTGGGACTTGAATAGAGTCACGTGAATAACCCTTAAGCACTTTTTAGGTTTTTTTGAAAGTCCCTGAACTCTGTCCAATAAAAGTAGCGAATACAGGGAAAATAGGACGTTTGAAAGCTCTTACATGGTTGCCGAAGTAAGCTTACTAAATTACCCAAAACGCATCAGTGGTAACTCTGTTTCAATGTGTTTATTTTAAGAGCACACAACGAGACTTGGGTGCATGGTGAAGGTACACAGGCAGCAGTGTGCATGTGCACTTGGATGGGCAGCATGTAGGTCATGGTGGAATATAAGGGTTTTAACAAGATTACAAAAACAATTTGTATGTAACTCAGTGGTTATATTCAGTGGAAATTTCAGTAACAGGCACCAGTGTATTTCTAAACGATTTCCCATAAGGCTTGTACTGACCATTTTTGCTGGACAGAGTATAGATAAGCCATTTCGGAATTTGGAATTAAGGATTTGGACCCAACCTGTCCCGAACATCAAGCACGTACGGTATTTTCGGGTTCATTTTTCCTACTTTGCGTATAATGAATCTTAATTGAATATTTAAGTCTAAGTAATGAATTCTTGTCTAGTGAAAAATAAATAGTTTCCACATTTTTCTGCAGATATTTTTCTTCCTTTTGGAAATATATGGAGCACTTAAGTTTTTGTAAAATTGTGGAATGTAAAACTGAAAACTTCCACACTTTCATATTTTTCGTAAGCAAAAATCATTAACGTTCTATTCGCCTTAAAATATGGCAACCCTTGTATGAAGCCACTTAATCAACAGTTTGACCATTAGCTTCATGATCACAACATCAGCCAATACATCACCATCGAACAGAAAGAACCCATTCCACGTCAAAGATACACTAATGACCACGCTCAATCTCCACCAAAAAAAAGCCTCAATCATCAACAAAAAATTAGTATCGATCACATCATGTGTGCTGCTGCTGCTGCTTCTGCTCCTGCCTGGCTGCCATTAGTTAGTGCCATCAATACCTGCCGCATCTTAAAATTTAAATCGAACGCACCTGGGGTGGTGGCGGGCGGTAGCAGCTTTCATTTTCGGCGCTCTGCTTTTGATCTCCTTGTTGTTTGTATACAATTTGATGGCTGGCGCTGATGGAAGACATCTTTGAGTTGGCTGGCTGTGGTGGCGAGCGGTGCGACAAGTGGAAACCATAAGGAACAGGAACAGCTATATTGATGGGGGTAAAGCGCGGTCAGACGAAAGTCCCCCCAATCCCAGGGATTGATATATAAGTTATGAGAGATCACAGACACGTTTGTTTGAACATTTAGGTCCACGGCAATTGCTGAAGGCCGATGAGATCAAAGAGTTTTTCCAGCGTTCGGCCATAGGTTTTTATTGTGGTGATGGCAATGGGTCTATGTGGAGAGCCAAGAGCGCTCCTCTGAAAAATATCCCAACAGCATCAGCAGCATTAAAACTCAGCGGGACACAAGACTAGGTTGCTCCCGATCCCGCTCTGCTGCAGCCTTTATCCTCCTGTTGAAAATAACATTTTAATTTGATTTTAACTGCGGTCGATTGTATAGTATACGGTATAGTACGCCGTACAGCATGTTTATGAGCTGCATAAATTGTCAATGTGTTCCGCATGTGGTGTGCTGTACTGTGCAGTGCAGTATGCATGGGTTCGTGCTCTTCGTATACCTACTTGGAATATGGAGAGGATAGAAATTATTACACACCACCCCGGTGAGATTTTTAATTAATGGCCGATCATATTTCTTTGTTACTTATGGATGGTACTGCAGCAATATCGATGGATGAAATAATAAATTTTAACAGAGAGCGCGCGGTCTCAGGACAGAAAGGCGATGATTGAGTGGTTCAACGTAAGTCATTGGGATTCCTATGTAAAACGGATAAAATTGAGATATTGCTGTGATAAATTTATGGTGTCATATAAAGAATGTAGGTTGAAGGGAAGGAGAGTTTTTATGTAGTCTGAAACTATGAGGGCAGGGCGGAAATCAATAATTCTTTTGAAGGACTATTAAATATAGAACCCTATTAAATATTTTTTTTTGTGTGGAAGTCTTATATGTCGAACTCATAAAATAAGTAAAACTTACAATCCACATCTGTTATTTTATATAAAATTAGTTATTTTTTCTCAGACATTTAAATAATGACTTACCATTGTGGAACGTATTTGATATCCTTTTTCAATGAAGTTATTGAACTGAAAAAATATTTTGTATCTGTATTAGGAAGGTTGAGAAATTATTGTGGAACATATTTATGTAAGTTGGATTGGAATTGGAAAACTAGTCTCAGAATAATTTATTTCTTCCACAACACGCAGCAGTTCAATTTCAAAATTGGCATTATAAAAGTTTGAGGATCGTATTGATTTTTCATTCAAATAATACCACATACAGCATTGAGGTTGATAGATTGAGGTGAAGCGGAGTTTTCAACTAAAAATTATTAGGGCTCATTTCGGCCTCGTCTCGGTCTCATTTCGGTCTCATCTCGGTATCTTTCACCGAGACGTAGCGAAATTCGCAGACAGTCATTTATTTATATTTTAGTACCAATGATCAATTTTTATAATATTCACAAGTTTTTTCTTGCGAAATATTCTGTGTGCGTTAAAATATTAAACCACATATAGGTACTTAGTAATACGAAGTTAGTCACCCTACGAAAATCCAGAGAAAATTAAATACGATTTATGTCTGCATTTCGTTGGAATAGAAATCGCTAATTTTTCAGACTTTGTTTCCCCTCCGGAAAACGGTGATTTTAAGCCCTTTGGGTGACACATGGAAAAAAATATTATAGAAACGTCAAAATATAGTTTGTTGCATACATTTCAAGCCATTAACTGTCAAAATCCATTGAAAGTTGGGTCCGATTTAAATGGATTAAAAAACCTCTACAAAATTTAAATACGGCTCTTCAAAGGTGTCTGATAAAATTACTTTGCAGCCTATTTTTTACATGATCACATACAAAAAAAACACGAAAGAAACCAAGACTCAGGGCGAGACCAAGACCGAGACCGAGATGAGTCTGCACATTTTCGAGAAAAAGGCAAGAAAAGATCGACACGAGACTTAGTTAGGCGAAACCGAGACGAGACTGAAATTTTTCGATTTTTACCAAACCGAGACGAGACTAACAAAAGTCACGCCTGGTCTCGTTTTGTCGCAAGCCCTAAAAATTGTACATAGTTTACTTTGTAAAATAAAATTCCACAGCAAATATGACTTTTAGAAGGGTGTGGATTGTATTCATTTACATTCCCACTCTTCATTTCACGAGATGTGTGTTTTTAGGAGAAGACATATTTAAGAACTGCTTTTCTAAATTCTTTATTATTCACCTGTTTTTGTTAAAACTATAGCTGGAAAACCACTGTGGAATGTATTCGTTGAATTCATATATTTTCCTGAGAGATGAATTCCCAGATTTCCATGGAAATGGAAAACATTACAAAAAGCGTCAACAGGTTACTTTTTGTTTGAGTAAAAAACACTTAAATATTGGCGTTGAATGATACACGATATGTCTATGATGTCTTCTATCAATTTTTAATTACTACCTTTCAATCAAGTTGGACGTGGACCAAGAGAGTCACTAAAAATTAACTATCCGTATCAGTGTCCATCAGGGTAGCACTCTCAGCCCTTTACTTTTTATCACAGAATTTGATACTTTCTAATATTTTAGAAGAATCATCTGTTAACCCTGTAAATTAATCTATAAATAGGCCTCAGAATCTTTGCTTTGATTATTCATATTTCATCTCACTTAAAAATGATTCTCCTCTTGTATAATAAATTATAATGCATAAACATCAAAAACAAAAAATCTTTCAATACGCAATTAGAAAATTTGTTTGATGATTCATTTACTTCGTCGAGGAAATGATTTTTATAGCTCCACGAGTATACCGTATTAGCCATGCCCCCATTCAAATAAATTCATCATCTCCATGCACCAGCATCAGTGTACAGCTCACGAGAAGAACTCAAGATGTTAAATACTCTATACTCGTGTCTTCTCAATTTTCGACTGATGCGGCGAGCTGGAAAATGGTTTTTTTTTGTCTAGTGTGGGTGGTTGGTTTAGATAATTTTACCATGGCCTGAGAATATATCACATAAACTTAAAGTGTAGCGGCAAACCATGTGAACTTGTGGGCTGTGGAACGAACGCACATAAAATAAATGAAATGTAATGACAGCTTTGATCATCGTTCGCGATCCTTTGATGGCCTGGTTAACAACTGTGTTGATCATAAATTCATGTTTTAATTGAAGTATTATAATTTTTTCTCCTACATGTGTTGTCTCCCTTTGATTTTTAATTCAAGACATACCTAAATATGTATATCGCCTGGAATTCAATCTTTTGAAGATTTTGTAGATCTTGGAGAAAATGTCAAACAAAGTGTCAGGTCGTGCACTAGAATTATAGTGCGAATGGGTCGGACGGTCGGCATTTCTGATTGATGAATAGAATTCATGTGGAAAAGTTTACACAAATGTTTAATTTGACAGATCTTAATTTACAAAAGTCAATCAAATGATGTTTGGATGATAAATCAACCGAGTCTGTTTTGAGCATTCAATTTGTATTTGTGCCAGGCTAAAGGAGATGAGGTTATTTTCGTATAACGATGTATATACAATTTTTGGCATGTTTGCATATTCTGATATATGCCTTAGCAAATTCATCAATCAAGATTGATATAAATTAAATCAAATAGAAATCAAATGGAACAGGAGAAATTTCAGACTTAACAACATTTTTTCTTGATGTATGTATAACTAAAACGTACAGTGCCGTAGCTAGAAGCATTTGTTGGAGGGAATATTAAACTCTCCATTAAATTTTGCTGTGGAATTAAAATTTGGTTTGTGGAAATATTGTAGAACGTATGTGAGTGTTCTTCTACAACTTTTCTATGACATTTTACTTTACTGTGGAACTAAAAATATCGTTGTGGAAATACTGTGGAACATATGTTTTTTTTTATTTTAGGGAAGGCGTGTTCTTATACAACTTTTTCCTGACCTTACTTCACTGCGGAACTAAAAATATAGCTATGGAAATATTGTGGAACGTATCTATTTTGTATTTCACTGACGGCGCGCGTATACCTGAGTTTTGTATTAAATAATCAACGAATATTCAACTATGTGTCTATGAAGATATAAGTTGCGAGAAATTAAAATGGAAATTTTACTTTCACTAGATAAATGAATGCGTTCCACAATGTTTTGCAGGACTTATGTTTAACGCTTAATGTAGAAGCTTTTGAATTTAAAACAAAATACTTTCACGATGGCAATTTTGTGTAAAAAAAATACTTTTCACAAGAACAAGTAAGTTCCACAGCCTCGTAACATTTCTTATTTTGAATTCGCTGTTACACATCTGAACAGGAGACGACAAGGAAAATAAATGAGTGAATGTAAGGCTATTTTTATAGGCTATATGTTTTAAATTTCTCAGTTTTTACAAGAAAAGATGAAAAGTTGGAAAAGTCTAATAAATTTGTTCTAAAATTAAACCTGTGGAATGTTTTAATTTATTTTCATTAGATGGTTTTTCTATTTATTCTATTTATTGCCCCAATGTAATAAAAACCTTTTCCCTATCTCCTCTTGTGTTTAAGAATAAAATTAATCACGTCCAATTTGTAAATTCAAATTGATTTCAGGTTGTAGGTATACACCATGCCTTAATAACTATGCAGTGTGTCTAATAGAAAATTGTCCACCTTATCCAATTGTCAGCTCTTCAACTCATCCCTTTTTTCATTTAGCATATAATTCAAAGTGTTCCTTCTGTCAGCTTTGACTAATTTATCACCCGTCTTTTATATATGCGGCAACTTATCACGGCCGATTTTCATTTGACTAGCCCATTTATATAGGTATGTACAGATAACTAAGCATATTCTGTCCGTCATCCATGCCTTTTGTGGAAAACGTGACGAAAATGACTGCCCTGAGGCGCCACTCTGCCATTTGGATTTGTGATTGGTATTCAATTGCATTTTCAACCAATATAGGAATAGGTAGGACTAAGTCGATTGCAGTCATAGTTTTGAACCTTTAATTGAAAAGTGCCGCTGGCGTTGCACAGTGGGGCAAAATGTCATTAAAAGTTGGAATTGATTGATATTATGAAATTTTGTTTTTTTGAAGTAGAATTTTATAAACCTAATTTTTCGCTGTTGTAAACTTCAACTATATTAAATTTCACAAAAAAAATCTATTCATTGCAATTATACGTTCGAGTGAACATTTCAGTTACCTATGACATAGGTACGATGCCAATTTTCGATTCTGTAGAAAGCTTTATTAAATGATTATATCTTCTTCTTCAAATGAAGTATTCACGCATTCTGTTTGAATTTTGATTTTAGCAACAAATTTGGGAAAAAATCAGGGTTTCTGGAGTCCCTCAGGGAAGTCACTTAGGACCCCTTCTTTTTATGTTAGCTTTAAATGCGTTATAGCGACATTTTTAAATAGCTTTAAATGTGCATGCTATCATTTTCATTGGCCTTATACAGAGACTTATGTGATCTTTTCCTAGTCTTTTTGTCTGTCTTTTTTTTGTTTTTTAAATGTTAGGAAATTTCTTGTTTAAAGTAATTTTCCAAGTTTTCCTAACATGCGATCCCACTGTTCGTAAGTCGTTGTTTCACTATTCAACTTATCCGCCACAATCGTACCCTAAAAGTCAAATGAGATTTTTTATTTCGAAAGATTACATGCCTGTGTCTTCTTACACACGTTTCAATTAGACAAACTGCCACTGGTTTAAGAGGAACTATATTTAATTATATAACTATGTTTATCTATATGCATACATCTATACGACGAGCGATGACGACGACGTGTTGAATCAGTACTATCAACACTCTTATCCGTTGACAACCTACGTCAGTCAGATATGTCCTTTGTTAGCTATGGCACCCTGCGTTTTCTACACACATACACAAGGTTTTGGGGTGAGTTTTCGACATCTATGTACATCGACATGAAAGACCCTTGTCTATACAGTACATACACATTGCCGGATTGTAGCATCATTTTAAATGCGACCGCAATCAACGAAAGCAATTTGCCCTACGGCCAAACCGTGCAAAGGGCATAATTATTCATTCTAAGGGAATAATCAAACGTGAAAACCTTAACGAGACAGACGGTATTTTCCGCCCTTTTTTTGCTCGAAAATGTTCACTTTACCAATTCAAAATCAAATTCAAATTCAAAGAGTGAATGCACATCGCAGACAGTAAATTAGAATGCGAAAAGGGTGTGTGTAATGTCGGTACATCTCTGGTATTATATTAAGACTGCTTGGTATCATATAGAAACGCCGCGGAGTTGTCACTGGCTGAAGCCCGTTAAACGGACAAAATAAATGCTGGGTAAGAGGTTTCCTTTTTTAAGTCTTAATATATTCGTACGAGAAAATTTGAAGGCCTTCAAACTATCCGCAGTATTTTAGGCCTACCTTTACAACCACAAGCATCAAGCTCAGTTTTGTTAAAAACAATACATTTTTGGAAGTATAAAGTTGGTTCAGTATAAATGTTCTATTTACCCTTTTGGTTACGTTCAGATCAGAAATCAATGGTTTTCCATTGGTAAATATAGAATTTGATGTATTTCGTATGCGAATGGAAAGCGATTTGATTTGATTTTTTTTTGTGGCGTATATTCATGCCTGTGAAACTACTAGTTGTCAAATTAAGTGCTTCCAATGGTGTTTAGTAGTATCAGTAAAAAAAGGGTAGATTAACCGAAAATACGCATCTGCAATTTTGATTCACAATCAACAAAGAAATAATTAATTTTGTTTGCCCAATGGGTGATTAAATTGTCAAAATCTGTATTTTAAAAGATTCGTATAAAAAAATCGAATTCTTGTACCAATAGAAACCGTATAGGATTTAAATATACTACTACGTTTATCTGCACTAAGTTTCAACCCCTTGAATAGCTGAATCCAGTTGAAATGGGATTGATTGGAAAAACATCTTGCAACTTTCTCTCTTTTAAAAGTCCAACTAAATTCAACAAAGCGTCAAAGTTAATTTAACGACTACGACGATGTAATCAATTGAAATGTTTTATTTCTTCTTCACAAAACCACCGATTAAACTGCCTTGAGCTGTCAGTTTGCAACAACTTCTGCCGAGAAACAAAGTGTAAAATTCCATTATACATGACAGTTTGACAGTTTGAATTAATATCTCCTTCCGAATTTTAGTGTTCGTCACTGAAAGCTTAAACAAAAAAAAGTGACTTCAGTACATGTCGTTAACAGTTATTTTAGCTTATAAATCTGCATACAGTATTCCCCGATTAATTGCATCTGCGTTAATTGACTTTCCCGCTTAATTGTTCAACGTCATTCATTACGTTAGAAAATTTCCCATATAAGTAGAGCAGCTTTTTATTCGGTTAAATTGTGGTAAGTTCAAATCACTGTAATTGACAGTTCATAACATTCTACAGGCAAAAGCGCTCAATTATAATTCGACTGTATAATTAACATTTACCTATACAAACTCGAAAAACAGCTGATACTTACATTTTTGCAATAGTATGCATTATTATTGGAAAGGTTTCCGAAGTGGACGCTGAAATTTTTAGAATGAATTTTTTGGGTGAATAACCAATTTCTTTGACCGACTCGTGAAAATGAGGAATTATTTCACTACAGGTTAGAAATTAAAGTGCTTGTTTTTCAAGAAAATTTCAGAAAAATCTCCGCGAAATTTCAAGAAAACCATTATGTTCTCTAAATTCCAGCATAGGCATTTTACCCCAGAGTTCCCATACGTGAAATCTATCCACAAAATTCTGGCCGCAGAACTCTAGTTCCCCATAACTTAGGGTAACCTTCAAAAGTTGTATTGAACTTAGATACGTCTTAATCAGCTGGAGAAGAGTTAAATTTTGGTTTATTTCAAAAGCTGGGAAACCAACACATTCGACTATAAAGGATTATAACCGATAATTCTCCCTAGTTTATTCTCAAGACACTTAAGAGAATCATTTATGTTAGATACCTTCTCTGCGCTTAAGGAACTATTTTCGTGGGCAGAGCAAAACAGCCTCGGGTGTAAGCCTGCTAAAACTAAAATAGTTCTATTTACGATGAAAAGGAAACTGACTTAGCTTCTCCCAAGCTCAATGAAATTCTTTTGAAACTTTCCTAAGAAGATAAATATCTAGTTGTGATCCTAGACTTTAAGCTATGGAAACGGAACACAGAGGAAAGAACGAAAAGAATTGGATGTACACAGTGATCGTTCGTCTAATACTTACCTAAGGATCGATCATGTATTGGAATTTTGTATCTACCTGAAAAACCTAACAAGGTACAGAAACTAGTCTGTATAGGAATAACGAAGGCATGGAGTTCTACGCCACAAGCAGGGCTGGAAATCATTCTAATTTTTTCAGGCCTGGACAAGTACATAACGTGAACAGCAGACAAGAGTGCACTTCGTCTAAAAGAAATTGGATCTTGGAAGCAATTCACCAAAGATCATGGATCTATCTGACAAAGATATGACAAAATGGCCGAATTTGCTGTGACCACCACCGCTGTCTACTTACCACCGAAAATAGATTTTAACAAAACCTCACGATATTAATATCGGAAAGTCATGGATAGGAACCCAATTCACTATAAGAGAACATGAAATTTCCATCTACACTGATGGGTCAAAAATGAAAGAAGGAACTCTGGAAACTACCAAGTGAGTGTAACGACTTTCAGGCTGAGGTTTACGCTATTGAAAAAAGTGCCCATAATGATCCGTAGGAAAAGACTGATCTCGTCAGAGATCACATTTTTGCTTGGACAACCAAACAGGTATCAAAGCACTATCCATAAGATCCAATGCAGTGGCAAAATGTCGAAGCATTCTGAACATCATCGGTAACACCAAGCAAGTCAAAATCTGCTAGGTTCCTGGGCATAGCAATTCAGGGGGGAACGATCATCTGCCATGAAATGGCAAGGAAGGGCTCAATAGCACATAGGGACAGCAGCAGCTTATTGAGTATGAGCTGTGAAGTCCGGATTGACGTAGTTAAAAGGAAGATAGATATAAAATTGAAAGAGCAAATAAATTACTTCTGGACATCCAGGAGCAATTGTGTCATCGCTAGATCATCTCTGAGTTATCAGAACCTTCATAGGTGAAGTGTGCTAACAGATTGTGCTATAGGTAAAATTGATTCAAAATACCTTTTAACGGGCCTTTAGTCCAACAAAAATTGGCGTTTCGCCCCGGCGATCTCACATGGACTCAATTTTTGTTGGACTAAAGGCCATTAAAAGCTATTTTGAATCAATAATTCACCAAATCCAAATATTAAAGTGCTAAGGCTTCTACTTGGCTGATGTATTTCAGTAGTACATAGAATTTGTATTATTAAAAAAATCTTACATAGGTACAATGGCCACTAGATAAGGTGTATTGGTAGCTGATTTTTGTAGGAACTGTCAAGATGTTGATGAAACAGAAGCCATTAAACACCTTCTCTGCGACTGTCCAAATCTACACAGAAAACGCCTTCGACACTTCGGAAACAGGCTTGTTGATGAACTGGACGACCTAGTGCTGGTACCAAGGTAAATATGAAAAAATATATGTATAGAGTACGGGTTGGTTCGTAAATGAACAAGTCTTCATTAAAAATTAGTTTAGGGACATCTCTGTGCGAAAGTGGATCATAATGGACCAATAGGCGTCCTTGAATGCAACAGCCTTTAAGCTTTGCACACCCCTCCTAACCAAAGCTTGTTTTGCCTTAGAACTCCAGGAAATTTATTTGGTTCTAGAATTTTATCCACCGAAATATTTGCTCCAAATTACTGTAAATAAAATTCTGGTCCCTAAATTCAACCTAATGGTTTCTAAATTTAGCTGAAACTAGTACTCCTTTCTCGTAAAACTATTTCCTGCCTTTAAAAATCGTTTTCCGTCCGTTTTCTACATTTGTGCATCTGAGTGCAAACCAACAATTATAGAACATACCCAATATAAAAAAAGTGACTGACAGCAGTTTGAGTTCCTAAAACCTTTTTTTTTTTCGTTTTATTACACTTTGAGCACTCTCTCATGATAAGTGACACAAGAGTTGAAGAAGATTTCTGGCGTCATCTTCAATTTCATTGTCTTATCATCGACTTGTCTGTAACCGGAAATGGATAATTTCCAACCAGCACTTTGTCAGAAGATGGCTCTCTAATTACACGACTCTTACCCGCCCTCCAGCCGGAACCATAGTGTCAAAATTACTTATTATTTCTTCTTTACTGCCCACCCATCCGTCATCATGTCGTTGTGTCAGTCGGCTTGTCGGCCGGGATGGGCACTGACAAGAAATTCGATATCCTTTCGAATGAATAGGGTGTGCTGCCTACTGTTGGTTAATTATTTGTCGACACTCTTCTTCTTGTTGATTGTCGATTGCTTCATTTGATTTTTTGTTGGCTTCTTCTGATTTGGATGTTTTTGGTGTTAATTGGTCCTGACTACTAAACCAAGCCAAACCGAAACTGAAACACCAACCACACCATACCATATGTCGAGTTTGGGCTTCACTGCATCAGCTATAGGTTGTGTCACCTGACACCGACTTATGAGACAAGAGGTTCCACCGTCAGCGTCACCGTCTCCGTCGTTGTCGACCGTCCAAACCCAAACAAGCAGAAGCAGGCAGTTGCACTGCACACCACCCCTATTATGCCACTGCCACATATAATAATCCCTGTGTTTTGTGATTTCTGAATGGCGTGGTGTTTGCGGTCTTCAAATCGAGTGTTAGACGTAAGTTGATATTGTAGCTATAGGTAGGTATGATACGAGTATTATATTGAGCTCCCAGCAGCTCTCAGGTCCCAGGTTCCATTCCAGGGTGTGTGCAATGATTTCAATCATCTGACCACATGACGACCCTTTTGTTGTTCATTTCAATATATTTTTTTTTTTGTTCACATTTGGTTTGGCGCGAAAGATTTCTTAATTGCTCCTCAAGTGTCAGTGTTCGGATCGTGTAATCGATCTCCAGTAGCACATTGCAGTAAGGAATCAGTGTCAACTTTTGGTTTTTAGCTTATGCCTGTCAAGAGACTGATTGATTTTGGAACATGTGGTGACACTCTGAGGTGCTTGATTTATTTTTTGCTGTACCTATAGTCTTTTTATAACAGGAGAGGATGGAGTGGAGAGATATAGGTAGGTGATATGATGGCTCGAGTTAAGCTCGTGGTTAAGTCTTACATATATGCAAAACATATAAGCAGATGGTTTTGCAGTGAAATCTTAGACTTTTTTTTTTAATTTGACTCGTTGTTGTATTAAAGTCAGTCATGCAATCGAACGAATGTCGTTGGCATAATAATGTAACATGATCCGAAATGATTAGGCGATCTAATCATGCTGGCTGAATGGTTTTCCAAATGAGCGATTTTTTTCTACGAAACGGCTCATGTGCAAAATTGATCTTGCTTCATTTTTATATTTAATCTACACGTAATTATATTTGATCGATGTGGAAAATTTGAGTTGATTTTTTTTTGTCCCAGTTAAGAATAAAAAGGACTATAATTTCTGAGCATGACAGTTGGCCGAAACTCTGAAATTGGGCGAAATTAAATAAAAACTCGTTTTTTTATACAAAAATATTTCGCAACGCCAAGATTGATTTATTTCTAAAAGCCAGAAGTTCAACAGAAAACTAGGAACTGGGAAATGTTTTTTTCCTTTAAAAAACGACATTTTATGAAAAACGTTTTTTATATTATTTAAAATCGTTTTTCTTTTTCTTACGAAACGAATAACAGGTGTTTATTCTTTAGTTTCACAGCTTCTCGGTATTCAAAACTAAAGGAAAAACAAAAAACATATTTGGACATGACAGTGTGTGTGTGTAAAAAACGGTTTTATATGATAAAAATCGTTTTCTATTTGCCATATAATTACTATAGTGCATGTTTTGCATTAAAAAAAAGGTCTCCAGATTTTATTCCAAATTGACATTACCATGATAGAGGACACGAAAAAAATGGTTCTACAGCCTAAACGGCTTTTTCTTTATTTTTTTTTAGAAAACGTCTCTAACGATTTTGATAAAAAACAATTCAGTGCACTATTATAAGAATATTCTCCATTTTGATCAATGCGAATTTTCAATTAAAATGTTTATTAACGGTACATGCTATATAACAGTGTTTTCGATTTTCGACTATATCATTAACGGCGCAAAGGATTTTGATCAAACATTACAGGAGATCCCTAATCTATTTAAAATGAAGCATTTGTCAAAAATTAAGTTTTCCTCTTACAAAACAAAACGGCATATCAAAAATGTTAAAAACGTTTTTCTTATAGAAAACTCGTTTTTCATATAAAAAACCGACTTTCAAATATATGTCTTTAAAACCATACTGAAAAAACCGTTAATATTTTAAATTTCGTTTGACATAGAAAAATAAGGAACTGGGAATAAATATTTGATGAAACACGTTATTTAAAAAAAGTCGTTTTTATTAATTTTTGTTGTGCTAAAGTATATATATTTTTTTGAGAATTTTAAAACCTCCGATTTTATAGTCTTTCTATAAATGTTCCACCGAATCGTCGAAGATGAATTTATTTTCGATTGTAAAGTGAACTTAAGTCTAAAATAAAAAATCCGTTTTGCGTCGACACTTTTTTAATTTCAGTAAAAAGTAGAGAACAGACACATGATTTCAATCGGAAGAAAATGGAACATGAGTTTAATTCAGTATAATCAACGTAATACCAAGAAAACATACTGGGCTGCGACTACTTTTTTTGTGTGAATGAGTGAGTGTATGCAATATCGGTAAGTGCGTACCTAACCTAAGAAACAAATTAAACCTTTGACTGCAAACAGGAAACAGTTATTTTTCTTTGATTTTGCCACCATCTTTCGTTCAGGTTTATGTATGTTCATATGTGGATACTACAAAACTCTTGTCGTTGCCGCTTTTGAGCTCCCTTGGATATCTGATTGACAGCTGTTTATTCGCTACTGTCACTTGAATATTTTGCGTAACTAACCATCAGTTGTAGATATTCGAATCGTAGCATGCTGATGGCTGGCACTACCACCATGGAAATGTCCAATGTCCATCACCAACAGAATTGCCGATTCCAAAGATTCAAAGCATTTGCCCCAAAGCGAAGGTGGCTTTGTATAGCGCGTTTGGTATTAATCTTTGTACTTCGGTATTGCTTCTTTGTCGACTTTGTCGTTATTCTCCGACGCACGGCTTCTTCGTCGTCGCGTCGTCGGTGGAAGTTCAACAGACAGAGCCAACGCACACACACAGTTACATAGTTATCGATCCTTGTTAATGTCATTTCTTTCCTTTTGACATTGTCAAAGTGATGTTATGCCGTCAGTCATTCTGAGTTTCGATTCGATCCCGTATCCATTTAACCATTATGTTTTGTATCACAAGCATACGGCCGCCCGCGCCAGCCGCGCGCCGTTGCTTGCCTTGAAATTATTTTTATTTTGTCCTCTGTGACAGGAGTTTAAATACGAGAATGAATTATGTTAACCAATGATGACAAGCTCTAAATCATCAATTGGCTATTTGCAATTCTTTTTTTGTCTTCTTTTAAAAATATGAAAAAAAAAAATAATACTGCCTAACCATGTGCAATACTTTTGGGGAAAAAGAAAAAAAAAAACAGTTTGTTGGAATGCGTCAAAGGCAGCAGATGTAATTAATTACAGCATGACACGCCGACGCGACGTTTGGCTTTTGCGTCTGTGGATTGTGATTGCTCCTCCAGGCGAATCTCTAAAAAACACGTATGGAATTGACGTTAGGATAATAAATTAACGATAACACGAAATGGTTAAATTTGATTTGTATGTATAGGCATATTGTTTAGTCGTTTTAATTAAGTTTGACATACAACTTGGCCGCCATATATGTTTTTCTCTACCAATCTACCTTTTTGGTGTGTTAGTAAGTGACTAATTTAAGTTTTAAATAAACATACAAAAGTGCAGCTTTGAACACTTATTACTTCATGAAAAATAATGTTAAAACATTTGAAATGTGCTACACGTGATTTTCATACTTCATGATGATCTATCTGTTAATACATATGTGAATTTAACTGAGCTGCTATTTTCTTAAAAGTTCAGCTTATTACGTACATTATATATTAAAAATAAAATGTTTGGTGCCTTAATATGCTGCAAAAGTGCTGCCAACTGTCAAAAATAGTAGATATGTATAAATTTTAGTTTTTTTTTGTCAAGTCAAAGAATTGTTTGTTTTTTATTCTTTTCGAAACAATTTTATATTGTTTTGCAATGTTCGTTATTTAAATAATAATTTTCTGCTGCTTTTAATAAATCAACAATAATTTGAATGTGCTATCACCAATACCTGGAGTGAGAGCTCTATCACGACTGATAATTCGATCATAGAATTCGTTTAGTGATGTTAGGCTGTTAAGGTTATTTTAATTAAAAATACTTCTACTGAAAACGTCTTTTAAAAAGTCCCGCCATTTTTAAATGATTTTATTTACATTCTTTTTTTTTATTGAAATGTGCTACCCTTTTTTTGTCTTGTTCTACTAAAAAATACGGCTATGGACATTTTTATCATACATCTTAAAAAGACGTTGTTTTTTCACAATAAAATGATGACAATGGCAGATTATGTGTGTACATATATGCAAATGAAGCACATTTTATTTAATTAAAATCTTTTTTTAAAAGTCGTCTGAAAGTTTGATATGCTTGTTCTGTCCCCTGTAAACAATTCACTATTGAATTTTGTTTTAAGAACATGTTTGTGCCACCATTTTTGTTTGTATTTAGACAAAAATCTGCGCTGAAATGTGCTATTCTTTATATAAAAAGCTATACTTATATACTGGTTTCGTTTATGGATAATCGACTGAAGTTTAAGATGAAATTTTATAATTGGAATTGTTGGGTCGGTCGTCACTGATCATGGACAACATGTGTGAGTTTAAAAGTTGGCATAAGCTATTATGAATTATCCGCCATTTGTAAAATAAATCAATTCAACGAGTTCGCCTCAAAACGTATAGAAAATTGAACGAATCACAATAGTTCGGTACCTGTCACAAGGACACTGCAATTTTTTTTCTAATTCGTAAAAGTCAAATGTTAAATTTAAACGACACGACAACTGTCAAAATGTAATTTTTTCGGACAAGTCTATTTTATGACAAACAATCGGTGTAAAATGACAAAAAACACTGGCATTTTGCTAGTCGTGTAAATGCGGCGTAAATCATAGAAGAAAATTGTTGGTGCATACGCCCCCCCCATCTATTTCAAATTATGCATTGAAATGTTAACTATTGAAAAAAGGATACAAATACTTTGCGCTTTACTTTAAACATTTTTGTTCTCATACATACTCGTAGGTAGAGAAAAGTTCCCGCGAACTCTT
The DNA here is from genome assembly GCA_910595825.1 of Philhelius pedissequus. Taxonomy (NCBI): domain Eukaryota; kingdom Metazoa; phylum Arthropoda; class Insecta; order Diptera; family Syrphidae; genus Philhelius; species Philhelius pedissequus. Next base: position 240,114,985 of record OU343161.1, on the reverse strand, counting down.
TTTTCATGCGATTCAAGAAACAAAATGGTTTCCAACTTTATGGGGGTATTTTAGCACCCCACCCCCTCCTTCATACAAAACATTTACTTTTACAAAACGCCTTTAAATATTCAAAATTGTTAAAACCGCAAAGGACCCTAACAATATGGAAGTTTGTGTGTGTGTCGTGTACTCAGTTCTCACATACTAATCACATACTCGTACGTCCCTCAAATAATTTTGATTTATTCAAAACGGAATTCAGTCTCATAAATTCCCTCGTATAGGTATACAATGAATATTCGGCGTGCAATCGTGCGTGTTGGCTGAACTGAAACCAACTGGACATGCAATATTATTCGCCCTCATCACCATGAATGGCATTGAGGTTATTGCAGTGTTAGAGATTATCATTACACAATCAATTTTGTTAAGGACCCCGCCTGGTTCCCCAGCATGGGCCAAACGAGGATACCACATTCATATACACTTTTCATATATGAATAATAAATTCCTCTTCATCATCGACGACGCGGCACGGGTTTATTAAATATTAGTAATTTTTTAACCAGCACATCCCATATTTCTATTTATGCCCGTATAACTACCAACCTACCTAGCCATAACCATCTATCTATCTATCTGCGTATTTACTGCGCATAAATCTTTGAGCTCTAATCTCTCACCTGTGCGCGATGATGTATTGCACACCTTGCGAGCGCCTCACGACCCCGACGACCCATGTGCGCCACTGTGTCATTTGCATAATGTCCGCAATTGTACGTTCGTACATATTATAAATATTGTATGCCAAAAGTTTATGAGCACTGCACATGGCTTGAAGCTGACGGGCTTGAGAATGAGAATGCGAAAGGGGGTTAGTTGATTATTTATGAGCACCCATGCATGGTTAACACGCACCAGTGAAATGGTAGCCTGACTTGTTATTTTTATTTTTTTTTTTGTTCCTGTGTGCCTTTTATAACTGCAGGACTAGGGAGGCATAGAGAGAGGGGTTGGGACGGGCTTGAAAACTTTCGCGAAAATATGATTTACGATTGGCGTAGAGTGTAGACTGTAGAGGAGAAGATCTACGGCTCCGAGTTGTGTTGTTATTCCTACCAGTAGATACATGTCAGAAAGGGTGACCATTCAGGTTTAAAAAAAGGACATTTCTAAAACCTGTTAAGTTGTCAAAAATTTACTTCAAATATACAAATTATGGGGAAATCGGAAAGAGACTTTTTGGATGGTTCTTAAAAACGACTATTAATTATGGTGTCATTTTTCATCAACATCTCTAACATTTAATCATTTTTCATATTCAACACATGCAAAAAGTTTTAAAAACCAAGCTACTGAAAATTGAATTTTGACTTCCAAAAAGCGTCGAAAGCAACACATACAAGTAGTTATGAATTAGTGTAAGATAAATATTAAAATTTGTAGTTGTTAAAAATTTTTATATTTTAATTTCATAAAACAAACAATAACAAAAATACGGTCACCCTAATTGAGCTGTATACTTACAGCTTGGAATCAGTTAAATTAGATATGGTGGTGTTCCCTTCAATATTGTCCTGCTGTGGCGCAGGATTGTCTATTTGAACTTTCGCTAGAGGTAGAGCGCATATTGTAACGAAAGGAAGTCGTATGTGAATTGGTGTACGAGGTTACAACAGAGCATAAATGGGCAATAAATTCTGTGCAAAAACGAGATTGTGTTTTTTTTTGTGAAATGGGATTTTTGTTTTGTGGGGTCGGTCATTTGGAATTCATAGATGAATTTGTATAAAATAATGAAGCACTATTTGACGATAAAGTATGGAGTTATCAATGGCGCATAGCAATGGATAGATAAAGGAGGTGTGTAATGTTTTTGATAATAATTCTTTCTGGCTTTCAAATGTTATTATTTTTTTTTTTAGTGATCTGCAATATTTAAAAAAATACAATGTCCTAATTTGTCTCGTTTTTCGAGCCCTTTAGGCCCTATGGTCGCCCAAAGCGTTGTTTTAAAAACTTTAACTTCCCCTGGCGATCTAATTTTTTTTTTGTGTTGTGGTGAGTTAACCCTGCGCCTCCACAAGTAATTTTTTGTTTTTATTTCAGCAATTATTGCAGACATTTTTATTTCTTTGTTCAGTGGGCAAATTATTTTATGATATCTTATTGACAATTAGATTGCCAAGCAAACAACAACGAATTCTCGGCCTGGAAATCCAATTCAACCCATCAATATACAATTGTAAAGGTATAAACCGCACAAATGTCAGTCGAACTAACATTAAACGTCAAATTTATTTCCACAGGGATGGTAAGAAATAAATGGTAAAATCGATTTCGTAATTTGTGGTCTGCATTGCAAATTTCCATTGCATGTTCCATTTTCTGAATGAAATTAATGCTTGTGTAGGCGCAGCGTAAGGTAACGAAGAAACTATTAAAGTTACATGAATTGTAAAAAATTTGTGTTCTTGTGAATTTGCGCGGTGTAGTTAAAATTATTCATTTTTGAAATATAAATGAAAATACTACACAATTTCTTTCAGAAAATCGAACATGCATTTTAAATTTCCAATACAGACCACAAATTTCATGAAATAAATTATATTACGAAATCGATTTCAGCATTTAATTTTTAACATCTCTGTTGAAATAAAAAATGATGAATTTCTTTGACGTCTAATGTCAATTTGACTGACATGTGTGTGCTTATTAGCTTTAAATCTGTATATTGATGGGTTGAGTTGGAATTCTAGGCCAAAAATTCTGTTCTGTTTGCTTGACACTCTGATATTCAAAAAGATTTCATGAAATAATTTGCCACTGAACGAAGAAACAAAAATGTCTGGAATAATTGCTGAAATAAAAATAAAAAATTCTTTCGGAGGCCCAGGTTAACAAAGAAATTTGGAAATCGCTACACTGTATCACTCCGTCTCCATTGTCGATGAATTCATCGCAATTGCAATATCAGCAGCATAAAAGCAGATAGCAGAAGAACTGTCAAATTTCCTAGATTGGGCATGCCATAGCTTACTTTAGTGAAAAATGTCGATCGCAATTTTCATATACATTTCGAGCATTTGCTCTTGAAAACAATTTTGACAGTTTTATTTGCGATAAAGTATGAAATGTATGCGATAAATAATGATTTCTATTGCATACTATGAAATTATAACTTCCATATCGGCCTCCACTAGCAATATTGATAGCATATTTTATCGCTTTCTGTGGATTTATACATAGCTATGGGATAATTTCAGTTCGGCTTAACTGTACGATGGTATTAAGAAAATAATATTTTTATCGTAGTAAATATATTCCTACTGTTTTTGCTTAAGCGATATGTCGAACTTGTCACTTCAAATCTTGACATTTTATATTCATTATGACATTTCTATGAAATCTCATTGAAGTCTTATGTAGTTTTCCATTGGTACAATAATTTAATTCTTGTGTGATACTAATCTGCCAAAACACGGATTTCTACAATTAAATCCTTTCATGGGCAACAAAACTTAAGTTTTTTTTTGATTCTGAGTCAAATTTGCAAATTCGTATTTTTCGATCAATCTACGACTTTTTTACCAACACAACTTAATCCTATAAATTGAAAAAAAATCAGTTTGACAATTTTCAGTTTCACAGCAACAAATATACGTCAATACCATAGCAAAAAAAAAAACATATTTCAAATCGAGTCCCATTCGTCACGAAAAATATCAAATTCTGCATAAATTCTGAATTTACCAATGGAAAACCCCATTTATATATATAAATACATATGCCCTTAATGAACATCAAAATGCAAAAAAACAAGCGCTCCTTCAGATACCTACCTATTCGATAAAAAGAGATAGTATGCGTTTCTACTTGACATTTGAATTGACACTGAGAGATCGCACTTAACACGACTGGTAGTTCCGACAAACAAAAATGTTTAAGTTTGGTTTTTAATTATTTGTTTTTATAATTCATTACAATACCACGCAACCGCGCCGCGCCGTGTTTTCTGACATTTAAATGTCAAACAAAAATTAACATTCTCTTTCTGTCTACGCTTGGATTTTGGGCTTGTCATTTGCATAGCAAATTCTTTTCAACTTTTGACCTGTCATTGGCGAAATTTCGCTTTTATAAATCTTAAAATTCTACGTACAGATTTGGATTGAAATCCCTTATCTTGCAACATTTGTTGGAAATAAAGTAATATTTTTGTTACAAACCTTGTATTTTCTCCTGCATTAAAACTTAAAAAGTTTTGAATGTTCAAAGACATCTGTCCACTTACTTATGACAGCTGAGGTCAAATTGGAGGTTCGAGAAAATTTGAAATTTTCCCAATATCTGGGCCAATGTTCTGTAACTTTCGAATCGATAAAAATAGTCGAGAAGCAAAAAAAACTGTTTGTTTTGTTGTTAAGATGCCAAAATGACTTTTTCAAATTTTCGCCTTCCATTGGAAAATCCCAGTCAAATAAATTAAAAATTTAAGACTCATTTTACAGGAACCCATTTTTTTCAGAGGCATTAAGTGATGAAAAGTTTTTCGCCTGATTTACAGAACATGGGCCTTGGACATGTCTGAACATGTCCAATTTAAATTACAAAAATTACCTTCTTATGGAGATTTCTGTATAAGTATTGCCCTCACATTTATGTCAAACTCACAAAATCTCCTAAATTGTCAATCTTTTCAATAATAAAATTAAAGGGTTTAAGTTGAAAAAATTCTACATTGATTTATTTGCACTTGTACATATGTGTTAGAAATTAATTGTAAGATTTGTAAACAAAACAAATCCAATACATTTCATTTACATATTTGCATTAGTATGCAAAAAACTAATCTTAAAATGTCCAATTTTCCATCTACTTAACCAAAATTAAAAAAAAAAATTAATTACACAAAATTATAAACCCAACAAAAAATCAACTCCAAATCACCTGCCTCCCACTAAGCCATCGATCACATTCTTACGAAATTCTTCTCTGTATTTACATAATGGTAAGAATTTTACCACCCACACAAAACACCAAAAAAAGTGCATCGTCATAGACCCAAAGCCACAGATCATTGCATCAACCCATATTCCAAATTCTCCATTGTATCATGTCTCTATCTATTCTTTTCATACACCCATTACATTAGGTATGCAAAATACACATCGTCATTGTGAGAGTTTTTCTTCTTCTCTCGTTCAGTTCAGTTAGCAGTTAAAGTGAATTTCTTGGTAGACTTGCTCCGCGATCGTAAATGTTTAAAAATTCATTTTTTACATTAAATTTCAAATATTTGTTCGGAAATATATAAAATAAGTGTTAATCAATATGTGGTGATCATTTTTCTAAAAGAAAATGTTCAATTTCTTCACTAAAAGTGCGTTTTTATGTAAAAGTTAATTTAGATTTTGTGTCTCTCAATTTTTTTTTAATGGCGTCGTTGTTCATTGCTCTCTTGTCGTCAAGTGGTAGTTTTTTCGGTCAGTTGCAAATATCGTTAAATTCAAATTTGAACAGAAATACAAATTGAACAAAAGTGTAAAAGTGTTTGCTTGTGTTTTCTTAATTTTCATTTTCAATTAATTCAGTGTTAAATTAGTAATATGTAATTAGCTTAGAAATCAGTGTTTGTTTTTTTTTCTTTTGCTTGCATTTTAATGTCTAGAGAAAGCCTTAGAGCTAATTGTTGTGTTAAGTGTTAAAAAGTGGTAATTAGTTCTTCGTTTAAGAAGATAATGGCGTAATCACAATGTAATACATGTGGTGAGTTATTTTTAAGATTGATTTATGTACATATTTATAATTATTTATCAACTAAACTTTTATGTTTTATAAATTTCCATTCAGAAAAGCTTATTTATCTCAAAGAAGGTATTATTTCGAATTCCTTCCAAGTTACAACCAACCAATCGATATTTTTCGGAACACAATCGAATTTTTTCTAAACAAAATCGATTTTATGTTGATCTTTTTCAAATTCCTTAAGACAAATGTGTGGAAAGAATCGATTTGGAATGATTGTATGGAATTAGTTAATGTAAACTAACTATTTTATTAAATTGTTTTCCCTTAAATATTATTAAATATATGGATTTAAATTTGGGAACATTTACATGCTTATGCAGCATGGTTTGGGGTGAAAAAAAATCGTTTCTGTGTGTCGTCCACGGATATGTTTGTCTGTCCGTCAAGGTGTTCATGCATCTCGAGTGGGTAACCTGGCGGATTTGCTCTAAAAATGGTTGGATCATTTTGTGTGTCATTTTTTTTTTTAAATATGCGCGCACTCAAGGGGTTATGACTACACAGTGCGAGCGATTAGGAAAATGGGATAGGATTAGACAGGAGATACCGTGCACATTGGTAATCTCTATACTTGACAGTATGTCCGAAGTTGGGCTCAAGGGTAAACTGAAGAGTATTCCTAGAAGCGCGAGTGTTACTGTTGAATTGTTTAAGGGGGGGAATGCAACTGGCTATTTCACAAGAACACTGTCTAGTGAAGACATGACACATTCCGACGGTGTTTGAGCGGTGCAATTGTTTCCGTTGTTGTTTCATCACCTATCATTTTTAAAACTCTTTTTTGGATTCTGTCCAGAAGACTTAAGTGAGTTATGAGAGCACCTGCCCAGATGTGACAGTTCTACTCAAGGTTGGGACTAATATAGGCTTTATAGATTACAGCCAGATCAGAAGGGGAGAAATATTTCTTGCATGGTCTCAGAAAACCCAAACACCTTGCAGGGTTTTTGGCGACGTCGAATATGTGGTCATTCCATAAAAGGTGAACGATGATGCACATACCCAGAACTGAAAGATGTTCGGTTTCCTCGATACAAGCGCCTCATGGACAACGGCATGGGGGGAGGGTCCCGCTTTAACGCCAGAAGACAGCATTGGGTTTTTGAAGCATTAAATTCTACGCTACATACAGAATGGACAAGAAATTGTCAGGCAACAATATTAGTCTCGCAAATAGCTCTTAAAGATTTTGATAAAACTTCGTTCTTGCAATTTATATATTTATATATACTGACGTTCTTGCAACGATTGTTAATTATCAATTGATGATTGATGTACCTTCATATATTGAGAATGATGACTGATTGATGATTGACAATCGCTATAGGAATGTCAGTTTTAGAAAATCAATTTCGAGATTCTAATCAAACTTGACATTACGATGATAGAGAACAAGAAGAAAGTGGGACCCCCAAATCCGTTTGTCTCTAGATCGATCTACAGCCTAAACGGCTAAAGCGATTTTCTTCATAGGTGAGAGTCTCAAATAGATTTTTGAATCGTTTTTTTTTTAGGCGGTACTTGCCATACAATTTGCTTCTACCATATTAATTATCTCGAAAACGGCTATAACGTTTTTGATTAAAAAAAAAAATAGGTGCACTACATTAGGTATAGTCTACAATTTTGGCCCAAATATTTTTTTTTACATATTTTGTTACTAAGGGTACCTGCACCATGCCAGAATTTTTTTGATGGTCGACTTTCTCATAAACGGCTTGACGGATTTAGATCAAACTTTTTATATAGCATGTCTTTTGAATTCTAAACAATACTGCATACCAAAAATTTCAAAAATTATTTTTGTGGATTTCTTTGAAAATTCAATATTTCGAACACGCGTAGACGATTTTTTGAAATTCTGTTCTTAAACTTATATTTGTTTTATAAAGCTTTATAAAAGCGATTACTTACAAAACTAGAAAACTATTGAATTCTTAAAACTAAATGAAAAGTAAGAGGGATTAAGTTAGGAGTGCCTGTTGAAGAGAGGACTTAGAGAGACTTAGATCGAAAATTGTAGAATTATTAACTTTCCGAAGCATGTTCGTTTTGGGCATACTCAGTACGATGGAAGAGCATCGAGAACATTGGTATGAACCTTAGACGACGATGGTTTACTTTCCGTTTAATTTTTTTATGCAGAGCTGGGCTATCGATTCCACCACTCAAAAGCTGATGTACAAAAATTATATCAGCGATATCACGATGTCGGTTTAGCGTTTGTAAGTTTATTTACTTAAGACGATTTTCGTAGGGAGGTAAGTTATATGGGTCTTCCCAACCATGTAGGAATTTAAGATTTTCTTAACCAGCGCTTAGTGAAACCAAGAGTAGAATTTGCTTTGAACATTGGTATGAACCTTAGACGACGATGGTTTACTTTCCGTTTAATTTTTTTATGCAGAGCTGGGCTATCGATTCCACCACTCAAAAGCTGATGTACAAAAATTATATCAGCGATATCACGATGTCGGTTTAGCGTTTGTAAGTTTATTTACTTAAGACGATTTTCGTAGGGAGGTAAGTTATATGGGTCTTCCCAACCATGTAGGAATTTAAGATTTTCTTAACCAGCGCTTAGTGAAACCAAGAGTAGAATTTGCTCTATTAATGATGCTGTTTATATTTTGGCGGAAGTTGAGCAGGGTCCTATAACACAAAGCAACAAGTCAACTAGTCGACAATTATTTGTTCAACTATGTTTGTTCAAGAAGTGAAAATCATTTTTGTAACAATAAAAACTGTAACAATTGTCAATAGAAAAAAATTCCTTTCACTTGTTGAATCAGTTGAACAAGTAAATCTACCGAGATCATTATTCAAATTTCCGAAGAAAAAAAACAAGTATTTATTGCAAATATGATTTTTTTGGTACATGGACAAACTGCCTTTTTGTAAACAACATGAAACTCTCTTATAACATGATATTGAGATCCAGTTCCAAACCAGTGTGAGGCGATCAATAAATTCTGCCTTACACTTATTGCTTTACTTTACGAAATTATGGGAGAGACTTTTGGTAAGATAGTCACCAACTTCTACACGAAATGTTTGGGGTTCTGTTTCAAAGTGTATTCTATCCTTGAACAGTTTTGTCAGTCCTTGCCTCCCACTATCACTGTCCGATTCAGAATCAAAAAAAAAATGTTCACAAAACCCTAGGGCCACCAAATAATTTGTCAACATCCGTCCGATGTAATCACTTAATTAACACTACTTCAAGTTTTTATTTCTAACTTGTGGACTTTGAACTAGTCCGGAACCGTGCGTCGGTTGGTTGAAATTTATCAACTACTCAACAAGTTTATTCTCTTTTTTTTTTAACTCTTGTTGTTTCCAGTTACAGAAACGGTGAAATAGTGAAATTTCCCACTTGTATGAAGCCAAAACAATTGTTATAGTTCTCTTAGACACTTCTTGTTCCGTCATACACAATTTTTGAAAAAGTTGTTGAATTTCACTTGTTCAACAAGAACTTTATGTATTGTATTATAGGTCATTTATGATCATTTGTGAAATATTGTCGTTGCGACAAGGGCGGGCGTTTTCGGGAATAAGTAATGGCTTGACATTTTTTTATTTATTTATCTACGAGTAAGAAGCTCAACAGATTACTTTGAAAAATAAATTAAATTAATTTAAAAAATCTTAAAATTAAACAACATTGAAATTAAGTTGTTAACATTAAATAATATAAGTCATTCTTGAATTTATTTCGAGAAAAAGTCAGATCAATATGACCAATTAGTTCATTGAACTCCTTAACTGACCTTGATATCGGTTCATTCATACCGTAATTAGTTCTATGTCTAGTTTGAAAACGAAGGTGTCTCAGTGGTCTCGTTGGAGCATAAATACAAATTAGGGAAAGTAAATTAGGACACTTAATATGGTAGCACAAAATATCACGCACAAAAACATTATCATGAATCGTTCTTCGAGTTTTGAGCGGCTGCAAACCGAGAAGAATTTGTCTTGATAGAGAGTTTGGACAGAAATTCCAATACATTATTAAAAAGACATATCTTGTAAAACGATTCTGGACTTTTTGAATTCTATCACAGAATTTTAGTCGGTGCGGGCTCCAAATAACATCTGCGTATTCAAGGTTAGATCTAACTAAGGTAGTATACAAGGCCTCAAGAGTGTAATGGCCAGAGAAATCATTAGAATTACGTTTAATAAATCCTAACATTGAATTGGCTTTGTTGACAATAGCATCTACATGAGGTGCAAAAGAACACTTGGAGTCGAATGTAACCCCTAGATCTTTTACTTTTACCGTTCTCTGGAGATTACTGAATTCCAGAGAATATGGAAACTCATGCAAAAAATGTTTCCTAGAAATAGAGATGACAAAACATTTGTTGATGTTAAGGTTCAGGCAGTTTAACTTACACCAGCGGGATAAATTATTCAAATCCATTTAAAATTTTTGGCAGTCATAGTCGCTTGATACGTTCAAAAACAATTTGAGGTCATCAGCATAAATAACACACTGACTGAATTTGATATGATTGACTATATCATCAATAAATATGATAAACAGTAATGGACCAAGATGACTGCCTTGAATAAGTAAGAAAACTGCCTTGGAATAGGTAATGACTTGACATTTACTTACGTTACGATCGAGGAAGTTATTTTGACACCAAATAAAGTTGATGCTTAAATCTTTTTGTAACAATTGAATATTGTTAAATAATTAAAATTATCAGAAAAACTTTTCTTTTAGATACAAATTTCAGAAATCGTTTATATAAGAAATTAAGTAAAAAACGACTTTAAAAATATATTAGCGGTTTCTACAAAGAGTCTTGCGTACAACAAGATCGAACATAAGAGCAAGTGCGTGCGATCAAGTCGTGCATTTTATTTACATAATGGAAGTATAATTTTGGTCGTTTTAAAATAATTTCTGTTAATAATTTGACTTATTTGTTGTAATATTTCAATCCAGTTATTGGATAAGCCCAGCATCAGCCCCTTCAGTCGTTTTCAATCCATCAGTATACCCTTTCGTGTTCATATTTCACTTATAAATCACACTTATTTCTTACATTTCCGTATTAAACAGTGCAGGTCTAAGAGTACTTCCTTGCGGCAATCCGACATTTATTTCCTAAAATACCTAGTTTTTTTGTCTCTGGGCTCCAGTTACCAAAAAAAAATTCATTTGTACTAAATATTTTCCAAGAAACTTAATATATTCTCCGTTTTACTATCTATAAATCATGAAATATGTTAATGCTTTCTAAAAAGCTATTAGTTAGAAAATAAATCAGCTTCGAACAAAAACAACCTAAATCCCAAACTATAGGTTAGGTGTGATTTCAAAGTTTAAGGAGCTCTTTCTAATCATCGTCTATCATAAATCAAAGCTATTAATGTTATTTAAAATAACACACATATACAAAAAAACACAACTATGTATATGGAAAGTTAACCATAGTTTATATCCATCGATATATTGACAGCCGGCTGGCCGGCGCGGCGGCGGCATCAGCACTCAATATCAAAGAAAAACCAATCGAACTTAAAGCGGATAAAAAAAAAATACATATATTTATATTGATTGTTCTGGAGCTACCCTATTACCTATTATTCAAATATTCTATACCACGGGATGATACTACCAGAGGTCATTGGTATTCTCCAAATCCAAATTATAATAAATGACCACCGATATAATTCCTTTCAATAACAACAACAGCATTAGCAGCATCACCATCAGAATCAACATCAGAATCAGCTATACAACAACTTCAGCTTCCAGCTACAGTAGTCAAGAAAGAAAATGACAAATGATCCTGTTTGGTACAGCCGAGCCCACCGCATCGAAAAATAATTCAGTATCAGTGCTGTCTGCTTAATACAATTGTAGCACATTTGATTGGTTTTTGATTTATTCGTCGAAAAAGTGGAGTAGACCTTTTTAATTCGATAAATCTGACTGCTTACTACTGTTAGCATTGTTAAAATTCAAGTGTAAATTACATTTTTTGTTAATAATTTAATGTTTTAAGACTATATTTATTTGACTGGTATAAAGGTGAAAACATTATCGTACTCCTGACATAATTAAATAGATATTTCATATCTTGTAAAGCGTGGACTTACCGTTATACCACCTTTTTGATTGAAAAGTGTGTATTAATTGATTGGTATAAACTGGTCTATTTGTATTTCTTGCATACACCAATACTGCAAAACAAAAATTTACGTGTTCAATAAATAGATCGATCAATATTTTCTAAATTGTTTTAGTAATAAATTAATAAATTATTTTTCGTAGAATGTACTTTTTTTAAGGACTTAGATTTTTTTCAATGGATGATGACGACAGCACTGATATTACTTGACTTACTATACTACTTTCTTAATAACTTATACCTTAATGAAAAAAACAAACAAACAGTGACTACAACTTACAAGACAGGAATTATATTTACCCTATATTCGATTTAAAACTAAATTTACTGACTGGTATAAAACAGATATAAAACTGACAGGCTACTCCACAAGTATAAAAAGTTATTACTATTGTTTAATACGGCTTGCCAAAATCACTATTAAAAAAGATCTATATTTACATAGTAGTCGATTGTATAACTAGTTTTTGACATACTAGGTGCTGATTGGTATAAACTAGTCTATCGGGCTTTGTGATCATAATTTCATGATAGAGCGTTGCGAAATTGAAAATCTGCTTGGGGAATGAATCGATTCAACAATTTTTGATTTCTTTCAAAGTTTAAACCTTTGAATAATTGGTCTAATTTTACTAATCTGTTCGTCAGTAAGACATTATTTTCCATACACATAATTAAGTTCAGTTTTCCTTACTATCGGCTTTGTAATTAACAGCTAAACCGATTTCGATTATTTCTTTGGATTGTGAACACTCTGTAGTGGCCTCAAGCAATCCATAGCTACTGTAACCTATCGAACTATTGAGTAGAAGATTCCGATGTGAACTTGTTTACACATTCGTGTAGTACAGCTAAAGAAATAACCTCAGTTCTAGATGGTTCGGCTGGAGGAATGATCAATGTTATAGTGATGAGCATATTGGACGAAGCGAGTTGTCCTTTTAAATTGTTGTAGAGACCAAATGGCCCTAGGTATAAATTCCGACATTTGATGGCAAAGGAGCTATATCTATCACGTTAGAAAAGCTGAGACTATTCTGCGTATATTTTATTTTTACAAGCTAAATCAACTTCACTTGTTATAACACACCCTATAAAGTAAGAAGTAATCCATAAACAATATTCTGTGACTGCTGCTTATGCTTGCCTTCAACAATAAAGCTAGGTAATTTTAAGGTGTCATTATTACCACATACTCTCGCCTCCGATATATAGTCGACATGCCGCGCCGCCGGTCAATTCACAAAGATATTCAAATCCCCCTGTCATCTGACAACCGACACAAAGCGCCAAACCGACCGACCATCAGAGACTAGATCGGGACTGACACTGTCCGAGAAGGCGTGTAATTTCCCCCATCGATCATGATTAGTGGGGAATTGTGCTTTGCGCCTTTTCGGTGTGCTGCTGTCGCGGCTGGTTGATTTAGGGTATCGCTACAGTGTCCGATTGTCAAAAATTTCACTTCATGTCACATGTTAATTCGATATGAAAACTACTGCTGCAATCCCGAGTGAAAGAGTAAGACTTGAGTCGGGCAACAGTAAGGGGAACCTCTATCTATCTTAGTAGGTATGTATGTAGTATGTGGAACGGCAACAGTCACATGCCGCTGCTGCCACTACTGCTGCCGCCAATGACTGGTCAGGAGCTTTGCTTTTTTTAATTTATCATTAATTTTTAAGGTTCTTTTTGACAGTTCGGAAAGTGAGATATACGTGTATGTTGAAACGGCTAGCGGCAATGGCAGCGGTGAGTTCCTAATCGGTCGAGTTCACCTTCGTTGTCGTCTGGCCAGGCAGGCGGAAAAATCGAAAAACCTAACAATGCTACCGAAGCCGAAAAAGAAAAGGCAATGAATTGACCATTTCCCCCGGCTTCCTGTGTCATTTGTCTGCCATGTGGATGTGAGTGAATTTGGGTTTGGGAGTTGGGACTTTAACTCAAGCCAGATGATTAATGATCCCAAATGACCGTAGAGAGGGTGATTTTTCAAACAATGACGATAACATTTTTCCAGACCTTATCGCTCTGCCACATCAACCTCGAGCATTGCAATTAGAGATGTTGTTTCATTTTAGGAAAAAAGAGGTGGGCGTGTGGGAAAAGCTAGATGAATATTTGATTCATAGAAGTCAACAGACAAACTATAGTCTCTATAGTTCTAGGTACCTATAGACCAAATTCAAATTATCTAACAAATAACAAACAAATGGGCTTAATGAGTTGGTTAATTTGTGTACGGGTGGTTAGCTTAGACCGACACCGGCCGTTTGGTTTGCGGTTACCCTCATATTGTGGATTTTGTCGTCGCATCCAGGTCGCAGGCCTTATCGTAATGTAACTATAAATGGTTCTCGTTGTTTTGTACGCACTTTTGTTAAGCAATTTATTTTTTGGTCATTTCAATTGGGTACGCACTGGCGCGTTTAGCGATTCATTAATGTGCGTGTGAGTGTGTATGAACAAATAGAAATACATTTTAGTTTAATTATGTGGCTACCAGGTCAATTAAGAGTTGGTTTTTGTTTTTTTTTTTCAGTTTGATTGCCATTTGGACAAACCACATCACCTGTGGATTTTGTCATTATAAAATGGTTCATTTTAATGAGCTCTGAGAGATATACAAAACTGTTAATTAATTTTTTTTATGAATGACAGACATAGACATTGTAAGGGTGTATTTTCGAGCATCCTCGTAAGTACCTATGTCGTGTGATATTTAAGATGGATGTTAAAAAGATTTCAATAGAATTTATTTTCATTTTCAATATTGTAGCTTCCAATTGTTTAAGTTGAAATTATCAATTTTCTCAATTTTCTTCTAATGTGGAATGTAAATTATTGAATTTTATCCGATGGAAATCACCAAAAGACACTCGGTAATAATCTAACCAAGTAGTGTAGGGACTCCTACAAAAACCACCTGTGAATCAGGACCAATCTATGAAAGATCGACAAATGCTGTTTCTTTCTTAATTTATGTATCAAATTGAAGGAAGTTTGAAGTTAATATCACTTTCCCATAACTTTAGACCATCAACTCATGAGGATTGGTTCTTCTTAATCTCCTAACATTGTCTGGTGCTTAAGAGTTGACCGATAAAAAAAATATTTTTTTATTAAACTTTTTTTAAGAAAGTAAGAGTATGCTCTGCTGATTACAACTTACATTTCAGCTTCCATACGACTTCGGTCAGGAAGTACTTTAGTTTCGATAAGACCTTACCGAAACCTTATAGAAGCTGATATGTTAGCGGATATAGTGTTGAATGCCTTCGAAAGTTCAGTTCAGTTTCCAAACCACCATACAAAATTATTGTACACCAATTATAGTTACCACGATTAAAGGTTATTTGGAGGGCAAGCAAATAAAAGATCTTCACTGCAAGTTTTTACGCAGAGGGTTTTAGTAGTTTTATTAGATTGAATAGATAGGTAACATGTTATAAATTTAAGACGTGATCATTTGATGATTGTGAAAAGCCTTCCCTTCACGATAGATGAATATGGCCCTGGTGGGCTTAGGGTACAAAACGTGTAATTTTAAACAAAATATAAGATTTTAAATTTTCAACTACTGTAGAGTAAAAGATAAAAGATAATGGCTGTAGTCACCATACGTTCCACTATCTTTCTAACGCATTATTTTCAATTTAATAATATCTAGCTTAATGTTAAAAAGATTGAAAATAGTTTAGCTTACTATAAAATAAATGTTTCCTGCAAAGGAATAATTTTCACATTTCAATTATGTATTGTTTCTCCATTAGTACACCACTCTAAAAAAAATCAAGTTCAGTTAAAAAAAAACACAGGCACACAATCACTTTTCCCATACAAAGGTACAAAAAAAAAACAGAAGGACATCATCTATTGAAGGAAATCAGCAAAGTTTCACGTCAAAGCCATTGTCATCTGTCCATCAATGTCAATGCTGGACGATCTGGTCGAACGACACAGATGGACACATGAAGGGACTTGAGTGATTTAAAAGGAACTTCTGTCAAATAAACAAATCCACAATATAAATGAAAGAACCACACCGCAAGGCAACAACATATATTATAATAAAGCAGCATAAAACTGAAAGTAAATATAAATACATATATGTGTGTAGGTATACTAAATCCGTCGTCGAATTGTCTTATAGACCTAGCATCTACTGCGTCGATGGATGATCGTTTAAAAAGGCGGCTTGCAACTGAAAATGGTTATGCAATGAGAGCACTAGCTTATATGCACACAGTTTTAAAAATAAAGAATAAGAAAAGAAAAATAAATGTATGCGCTATTGAAAAGCAACAAAAAACAATGAATGTTAATGCTGACCAATTGGTGCAGCCAACGGTGGCCACGCCGCATCAATTTTGTTATGGTAGCATGCTTGTTAACTATTATGATTCTTCGAAAGTCGGTATTAGGCAGGAAATGGTTATGTGAGATGAAATACTGAATTGTTGTTTTTAAAAAACAACATACCATATCCACATAATACAAATTCCACAAGGAACCTTCGATTAAAATGGGTGGTATCTAAATCTAGAAATCAGCCATTCTCTTAAGTCACAAGTTCGCTTAAGTAATTTTTCTGGACATTTTGGTCTTATAACCCACTAAGGTACTTTCAAATTATTCAGCAAAAAATGTCCTGTTTTTGTCGAAAAGCCTTGTTATTTTTATGTACTTCAATTTCCTATTAAAAAATAGTTCCGAAGACATGAGTTGAAGACCGCCAGCAGGGACCCGGTGAAAACGACCTCGATCTCGAAGCAATTAAAACTGACTTTAGGATCTAAAAACCTTCGCGCTGTCAATGCTTATTGACTAATTGTTAAATTGTTTTATAACAATTGTTGGTGTATCTCGTACACGATAAAAATAAAATAAAGGCTTGTTTTCTTAGATTGCAAAATCTTTTTGTTAAAGACGTTTTGTCATTTTTGAAAGTTGCTTGCATTCTCAACCACTGGAGAGATCTACTTTTTCAAAATTGTAACTTAATAAATTAAGGTACTAATCCCAAATAATGTAGGTAAGCGAAATAGGGTATCAAAACGGCAACCTAACTTCCATAATCTTTTAAAAAAAACACCCTTTACATCATGTAGATAACAAAATATTTCCTCTCTTCAAATTTAGGTAGACAATACTTAAAATTTCAACACGTTTCTCTCGTTAAGTATTTTTGAACGCTGTTCCCGCAAAATTCAAAAATTCTTTATAAACTGCACAACCGTTTACAATTTTTGTTTGTCTTTTTTGCCGAACATAATTGCAGTTGAATGACAAAATTCCGACAGACATTTTAGTTTAAGTAATTCTATAGCAAATTGCTGCTAAAATTGCATTCAACAGATAATGTTTGTCTGCATCACGAACTTATAAATGCGTGATGTCATCATTTCACACTCAAATATTTTCGATCATCAAAGAGTAGCGCGACAATCTCTTCTTTTTTTTTTAAATTCGAAACAAAATTAAATCTTTGGCAATCCGTATTTATTTATTTTTTTTTTGCAAAAAGTGTCTCTTCAAGCATTTTGAAGAAGTACCTATACATGCCTAATGTCGGAATAATACAAAAAAAAAATAAGAATTCCAAAGTTTGTCAAAAATTACTGTCTCAAGGATGTTATCCCATTATGAGACATTTTTCTCTAAAAAAAAGCTAAAAAAAAAAAAAAAACCACTTGAGGAACTATCTTAAAGATTGTTTTTTCGATATTTTTTCCCTACAAAGAAAAAAACACCGAAGGGATATAAAAGTTCGAATGACAATGGCGGCGCTCAAAACACACACACACATTTGGCAAAAAAGGACAAAAATGCGAAAAACTCCTTTGACAATCAAGAAGAGGGCAAACAAAGGACAGGTCAAAGTAAAAGAGCGCAGCGCTCACAAATAAACATGACGTGTCATAAATCAATATGTTTCGGCTCATAAATTTATGTTTGGGTTCCGTGACAAACGATCCGCCCGCCCCAAGCATATAAGCAACTCGAATGCTTTGCTCAATTGCCTCCTGTCTCTTAAAGTTTATAAGCGGCTTATGCTTAATGAAAATGAATTTATGTTTTTCTGATTCTGATAATCGGGGGCAGTGCCACTGTTCAAATTGAAAGGCATGATATTTTTCTTTAAATTGTCTTTCTTTTGTTATTAGTACTTGTGTTAGCAAATTTATTATTTTTTTTTGTTTTTTTTTTTTTGTGAAACAAGTGTAAAGGTAGATAGATAATGATAAGTTGTTTACTTGTCAAACGTACATGGACGAAACTTTCTTTAAAAAGAGACCAGGGTTTGTCGAATACAACTGGGTTTGTCGAATACAACTTCCAAAAAATCACAATAAAACGCTAATACTGCGGACAAAACTGTTCAACATAACTATTATATGTATTATAATTTTTTTCAACTTTTCGCCGTATGCACTTCGAATTTTAAACTTCGTACTTTGCTTTTCACACTTCGCAAAACTTATACTCAGTATTTGGCCCTTCGCACGTCGCGTTTCAAACTTCACACTGTGAACTTTGCAATTCGCACCTAGTAATTCGCACTTTGCATTGACACTTCGCACTTAAAATTTCGCATATCAAATTTGAAAGTTTACACATTGGACTTTAATCTTTTCACTTTATCTTTTACACGTTCGGCTTCAAATTTTTCGCTTTTAAATATATTTTACACTAAGACTTTGTACTCTGTACATTTCTCTTTACACTTTACGCTTTATGAACTTAAAAATTGACATTTAATTCTTCACACTTTTCACGTTATGAACATTATGCTCTTCAGACTTAATACCTTATACAACATTATATATACTATCCTATTCATGCAACGGAGGAAAACCCGTATAAACCTCAGAAACCAGATAATATATTTGAAATTATCTGGTTTATGAGGTTTATACGGGTTTTCCACCGTTTCATAAATGCTCTTATTATATTTTACACTTTACACATGGACTTTATACTTCATACTTCAAATTTTACAATTTTCACTCACTTCGCTCTTAAAACTGTATATTTAATATTTCGCAGTTCATGTTTCGCAATTCAAAATTCATGCTTGTAACTTTACACTTTTCCATTTTTATACTTAATATTAACAATGTACACATTGACTTTACATTCTTTAATTTAAACTTTACAATCCTTTCGCACTTAAAACTGCATATTTAACGCTTCGCTGTACACACTTAGAATTTTAAAATTCAAACTTGTAACCATACACATTACAATTTACCCATTATCTGTTAGGGTTTTTTTACCTTCACCCTTTACACTTGGCAATTTACACTACACTACCGAGGGGACGAAAACAACGCTGCTTCGCACTAATTAGACTTGGAAAACCGATTAAGGCACATACCAGACCGTACGTTGGACTCGTTAAGAGAATATTTGCTTCCAAATTTTTCCCCCATGGTTGATGCAGCCTATTTAAGCTTAACGTCTGTATTTAAAGATAAATAATTGGAAAGTTTAAACTTTACCTCTTCTTTTTATTTTTTTAATTTAATTTTTATAATTTCGACTATATGCCTGTAACACCTAAGATCTTTTAAATGCAACCTGAATAGCACGGTAATATAGTTAGAAGGAGTAGAAATATAGGTTCCCTTGGGCAAGTTTTGCAATTGAAAAAAAAACGAACTCCAGATTTTGATCAAACTTGACAAAAATAATGATACCTGCCGTACAATTTTTTCTGCCATCTTAATTATCTCGAAAACGGATCTAACGATTTTGATCAACAATAATCTGTACACTAATATGTAAGTATAGTCTGCATTTTGGTCCAAAAATGTTTCTACATATATTTCGTAATTAACAGTACCTGCCATACAACCATTTTTTTATTTTCGACTTCCTCACAAACGGCTTGACAGATTTCAATCAAAATTTTTGTATAGGAGTATACCGTCAAAATCTAAATAATGGATATTTCCAAAATTCTGATTTTAAAATCTATATATTGTTAAATAATTAAAATTACCAGGCTATTTTTTAAGAAAAATATTTCAGGCATTTTGAGCTTAAAAATAAATTAAGCCGTTTCTACTAAAAACATTGTGCTTACGATATGATCTAACATAAGAGCAAGTACGTGCGATCCAGTCGTGCATTTTATTTTGATATATCAAGGAGTCGCCAGTTGCTTGTTAATTTCAGTGTTAGGGTAGGTTTAACTTAAACAAAAACCTGAGCTCCAACATGTAGGTCTTCGGACATTTATTTCATTAGACAAACTCCTCATTCTCACCTTGGCGATTTTTTTTTGTTGTTTCTTAACAAAGGAACTTAGTCCTGCTGGTATCAGTTATAAACAATTTTTTTCAATTATTTTTTTTTTTGTGTTTTAACCTAAAAACACAGTCATCCATCAAAAAGTCCATAAGACGAAATAAACAATTAACGTCGCACTGCGGGCTTACTACGAGTTGGCAAGCAAGCAAACTTGACTTGTATACGCGCGTTTGTGAAATTGTTTTGTGTGTGTGTATTTGTGTTTACTGACGATGTTCGTGGTGTTCGTGACGTCTTCCTTCAACTTTTTGGCCATAAATAACCCGAATGATTGACAGTGCTGACAGTTTTGATCGATGGTCATCAGTTGACGGCAGAAATATGTTCGAAATAAATATCGCTGTGATGTTCGCGAAGCTTCAAGTTTGCGACAGCAGGGCAGCAGTGCAGTATAGTGATGGGAAATCTCGTATAGGAGCGATGCCAACAATGTGCGCGCATGTTGGCCTCCATGGACTCGGATTCTGTTTCTACGAGTATACCTCTGCCACCATGCGATGGGTGGATAGGATATAGACGAATGACTTGGTGACATGGTCATAGCTGGAGGGTGGCTGATGATACGAGTATGGTGTATGGGGGAGTGGGTGAAAGGGAATTGTGAAAATTCTCTGATGGAATTTTTCGGCGGTCACTGGGCTGCGTTTGATGGACGACAATGGCCAACGAACGGCACAGAGTTGAAGTCAACATCGTCATTTGGAGAATTTATGTCATTCGTCTGAAGGATCTGATGGCTTGAGCGGTTCAACTGTTCGTGACTTTTGATAGTGGTGCGGTTACAACAACAACAACAAACAGCAGCAGCAACAACAACTCACAGTGAAGGGCATATAGTCTTTTAGCGCGGCCTTTAAAGGGCAAAGGACTTTAATGGTCAGAACAGAAGCCAACAGCATACACAACCAGCATCAATTTACATACAATGGATGCTTGGTTTCTCGATTGCGATTGGAGGAGATGTACTGTGCATGCGATGCTAACTAAAAGTTACTCACAATCAAAAGTTTGAAAGGACGACAGGCAGTTGGACTGACAGTGGCAGAACACAAGTAGATTGATGGAATGTTCCTTTTTCTTGTGTTTGAGATTGCAATTGGGATTGTGATTTGGATTGGGATTGGGACTGGGATTGGCAGAAGCAATCAGTTCGACGTATGGAGTAGATTGGAAGCTTTTTGATGACGACCGCAGATAAGTGGTCTCGAGAATGAAAATGATAATGAACTAAATAATGGAACTCTAGAAATTTCAGAGTAAATCGTTTTTAGGTGAGGGGTGCAATTGCGTGGTGATGCTGCTGAATTTGTGATGCAATGTATATAGAGTATAACGAAGCATCGTTAGACCTTCATTTATGACTGAATTGTGTAGGTTAAACCTAAAAGTTTCCTTGGCATGTATGTATTTAAATAATAATTCCGAATTTTAAAAAATAATTTGAAGATTTTAAATGGAAGACGAAACATTTGACAAAATTCAATACTTTACTCGTCTCGGTCCCAGTCTCGGTCTCCGAGACGAGACTACTTTAAAATCCCCCGAGAAGAGACTCAAATTTTTCGATGTTGACGAGACCCAGACGATACTAACAAAATTCTCGACTGGTCTCGTCTCATTGCCAGCCCTAATCTAAACAAGCCTTAGGCAGTTGGCAGATGATTGTCTTATTTGTTGATAATAGGAGCAAGACGGTAGGAATGCATGTAGACACATAGATGGATTTTTTTTGCAAATTATGCCTTGCGTGTCAACGCCTGTTTCCAGAAGAGGTTGAAGAAGTCGCTAATTGCCGAAAACATTGAGATTGTTATTTGACAACTTTATAATTGACATCTCGCCATATAGAGGTCCTGACGTTAAAGCGCTTACACTTTGTTTAAATTAGCAGTTCTTGCTAGAATACTGCTGAAATCATTTGTTCACTAGACTTGCTTCTTTCCACTAACACTTGGTTGGCAGAAATAATTTGCCAAACCAAACTACATCTTTTCGCTCGTGAGTTCCACTTCTACTGGTATTCTCTGTTCTCATGAAGGGCGTACAAATTGTTGCGCAGAAATAGGCGCTTATGTGTCATTAGTCTATAATAAGAATGCCAAAAATTGGTAAATGAACGAATAATTTCTCCATCCACAACTTCCACTGTACAAAATGGTAGAAATATAATCCAATTGCTTTCTGATATTTATAAACTGTCAAACACCTTCTCATTCCACATACCATCCACAGACAAATACACGTTAATTCATTGGTGGTTCAGATGTGAATAGTTCAATTTTGCAGTTTTTTATGTGTGTCAAGTTAGCACTACCACTTTAAAGCTTTAAAGAAACTCCTATTGGATTAACCGTCGTAAATTTCTTGTAAATTTGTCGTACAATTGTCGTAAATCGGTCGTAAAAGATACAAATTTATCCTGCTTGTTTTTGCTTTAAATTAGCTTTACTTACCACCCCTCAAAAACGGTATTTAGGAAGTCAAAGAATGAAAAAGGGTATGTCATTAATTGCAGTAAATTTGTCGTAAATCAATGGCGAAGAAAAAAATATTCGCATTTTTTTTAAATAAAAAGATTACTACTTTAAAACGATTTTTCACTAAATCTAGCACATTTAATAAAAAAATCTTTTAATTAAAAAAAAATCTTTTAATTCTGAATTTGTTTTCTTTTGCCATTGATTTACGACAAATTTACGACAATTAATGGCATACCCTTTTTCATTCTTTGACTTCATATATACCATTGGGGTGGTAAAGCTAATTTAGAGCAAAAACAAGCAGGACAAATTTGTTTCTTTCACGACCAATTTACAACAACTTTACTACATATTTACGACAATTAATCCAATAGGAATATCTTCAAAATTGTGAGTCTCTTAAATGTAAGAGCGTTTGGAAAATTTTCCATTAAAAAAGAATTGTATCTTTTAATAGTAACAGTTTTCTCCGAAAGCTTTTTTAATTTTTAACATTCTTTATGTGGATAATTTTATAAAAATACAAATTAATCAATCTCCTGTAATTTTTCGGAAGTCGATTATGGAAGAAAAATAAAGCAATTGAGTTTGACTTGATGAGTTTTTCAATTGCTCTGTGAGAATGTGCTTGTTTCTCAATATCCCAATTCCAACTATAGGATGTGGTATGCACCTTCTGTATTCTTTCAAACATGGCTCTTGGTTTAAATTATTGTTATTGTTTGGTAAAAGGGCAGCAGACTGACAACCTGAACAAAAAAAATATGAAGTGGAATGGAAATTTCATTAAAAACCTCGCTTAACAAAGAAAGTACACTTTCACGAGCTTCCTTTCTGTCAGTATTTTATTTTATCTACAGCAATTCAATACAATCAGTGGCATATAATTTCACATCTATAATGACTACGGTGACCATGGGTTCTTTATTTATAAAAAAAAAATTTCGGTAAAAAAAAATTATGAATTTAATCTTAAATTATATTTAAATTGTAGTTTTTATTACACCTTAAATCACTTCTGTAGAAGTTCATTCTCACAGTTGTCAGATGTCATCCAAAATTTTGAATGTCTTTTCCTGAGAAGTGACGTAACGCCCTTATATCCGCTTTAATCCTAAGTACACAGCTTCCAGTCATCTATGAGTATTAGCCTTCGTCATTATGATGGATTGCTTGGATCCTTATTGCCTGGAACTTAGCTTTGGGATTTAAAGACTCTTGGGAAGGCAGAGAAGTCTGTTTTTTTATTCTCTGAATTTCATCCACATTTTGATATAGCGTTTCCTTGAAGTCTCCATGCCCTTGCCAAAATACTTTTCTTTTTCCTTCAGCTGTCTGTTTCTTTATTATTTTTTTTTTGCAAAGTTCTGTTTGTTACTTGTTATTCCATTCTACAGAATTTTCGGTCTCCTTTACCGAGAAATGATGTGCACATCTTTTCTTTGTATGCAGGTTTTTTCCCCCTATGTGCATACTCTGCAATGCTTTTTTGTGGAAATTTCGACTCAATATTTGAATAATGAGCAGATAAGCAATTTCCGTACAATATCTCAATTTCTCCACAACTTAATTTTTTTGCATTTAAAAAACAATATGGTCACCATATCTATACTCCGGAGCCTCCTTTCGCATGCACTGCACACACAAAACAATCTGCTGCCAGAGGGGGCGACATGAGAGAATAATGACAAGCAATTAATTTCAAGTGGCTCTTGTGTCAGTGGCACCCATGTCTTCGCGAAGATGATTTAATTTCTTTCTCTCTCTGCTGCTCCTTGGCGTCTTCGTTCATCATCACATCCACCTCCACTCCAACCAGCACCGCGAACCCCATCGAACGTGTTTTTTTTTGTAAAGTCTCAATTTCCCGGTCGCCATCATTCAAATTAGAAAACAAAACGATTTCAAATTAAAAAAAAAAAGAAAAAAAAAAGTAGATATCTACTCAAACTCTTCGTTTTTGTGAACTTATGCCGTCTTTCAAAAATTTCAACAAAATAGAAGAAAAAAAACATCAAGAATTTATCACCACCATCATCACATCAGCCATCACAGTGTTGATGATGGAACGGAAATCCAGGGTAAGCCGACTCGGGGTTTTTTTTTTGGAATCCTCATCAACTGACAATACCAGCAAATGGCTTTGCTTTTCATGGTCTGGAACTGTGCTGTGCTTGTGCATCACGCTTAAGAAGCTCATCATGACGATGTTGATGATGATGGGAGTCGATATTAATTTCATCCGTTGAATGGGACTCTGTGAATTATAATGCCGGCTTCAGAAGTGAAATGTCTGATCCAAGGATGAACACACATAGAGTCGAAGACGGAAAATAAAGGAGCGCCCTCTTAGTAGGATGATGATTATTATTGAGTCGTCATTGTGAACAATGACATCTTTGCAAAGTCATTGAATGAATTAATTGAAATTAAATTGTACCCTATTATGTGTGTATGATTTTATACTTGTACCTACATACCTATAGCTACTCCTTTGAAATTTGTTGGTTTTGGGAATTATTGTGTATTTTAAATGTTCATCATCACGCTGCCGCCGCGCCGTCAGATGGGCGGTTTAGTCTGAGTGTGATGTGAATGTTGAGCGTTGGATTTGTCAAGATTTTCCTGATAAAAGACTTCAATCAAATTTATCAGACTTTTTAGGATCAAGAATTTGTAGATGAGTAAAATTGAGGGTTAAGGGAATGTCATACTATTATTGCGAATTGAGAATAATTGGGAAAGTTGTTTTATGTCCATTGTACCTGTTTGTCAGTTAAGAGTAGAACCAACCTATAGATTAGAGCCACTTAATCTAGCAGTTTACCTCCAGTTCTTCCCTGGGATATGTACTACTTCAAATCCACTCGGCTAACAAGCATTTCGTACTTCTAGCGCCGTATGATTTAGTTTTCAATTTAAGCACTTAAAGTCTAAAGGACTATTCACATAGAGCAACGTCTGACGAATAAGTGAATAAATGTGATTTAAAACAATTCAAACAATCAAACTGTATTCTCGTTCCACATACCATCCACACCTAACCAAATAAATTGTAAGCCCTCTAAATCAGAGCTTATCAATATTGTAAAGCATCATTGCCCATGAATAAAAAAAAGCAATTTCAGCGAAATGTCAAAATCGACCAAATTTTGTTCATAATTTGTCGAAGAGCAAGTGTTTTCAAAAGCGTGCAACAACTCTTTTCTTCTCAACACCTAAAACTCCCTCGTTATGCTTAACTACACTTCTGACATTATGGCTGGCCATCTATCTGTCAGAAATTATGAATTCTCATAAGCTAAAAAAGCAATAAACCATACACTTAATTTGTCACACACAATAAATTTTGTCAATAAAAATTTAATTGAATAAAAAATTTTTTTCATAATCATTAGGCATCTGGGAGCGCATTAAAAATAATTTCTAATTTTTTTAATGACAAGGCGTGTAATCTTGGGATAATGAGTGATAATTTAAGACCCAACATATGCGGATAAATGGCTTCTACACTTGAGTGGCGTATTTAATTGTTTTTTTTTTTTTTTGATATTTTATGAAAGTGTATTATTTTAATACTATGAACAGGGTTGTCTTCGATAAAAATAGTATGATTGAACAGACACAAATTCGCTGAAAATACAACTACCTACCTACAACTTGGTTGTAAAATTCAATAGTTTAGGAGACGCTGGATTAAGGGTTCGAAAATCTTGGATTTAAGCTTTCATACATGAACAAATAAGACATGCATTAATTTTCCAGTACTATAATTTATAACAAGAATAATAATACACAAACATAAATTATAGCCCTGCATGTTAAACAGAAACGACAGCACTGTGATTTGTTAACAGCAACCCTCATTGATCTTTTAAACAAAGTAAATTTTTGCATATTAGATAAATTCTAGATTATTCGCCCCTCCATAGAATATCTGGACCAACAGACAAGATGTGAGAGAATTTTAATCCAATTAGTCTTGCTGATGACGTATGTAGAAACTATCTGTGCCAATTTCAATAACTCGTAATTTAAAATTTTAAATACAAAAGAGATTAAAAAGAAAACATACGTGACGGTTGGTTAAACACTATTTTTATGTGTATGTTTAAAAAAAAAAAAACAGGATTAACCGGCCTTTTTGAATTTATGTTTAAAACAAAAAGTAAGGACTAAGGACGAAGCAATTTATTGGGATCACTTAAGGGCAAATAATCTTCACCACACCATTGGTTTGTTCATCTAGTTGTATTTGTATATGTATGCCCTTTTGAAATATTCAGAAACGTGTTAACCGGAAAAAGAATTAAATTCCTTTTTTGTTGTGCAAAGATCCTTGCTTTAACTTTAAATCAGGATCAGAACTTTAATCTCTGGCAACAATGAAAAATTATGATTCATGTCATGACATTTTTTGTCCCTTTTTTTTTTAAAGTAGGGACCGATAATGCCAGCATGCCACTATCTAAATCAAACAGTAAATTGTCACTTTGTGGACTTCGTGTTATTGTCATCGTACTCCATTAAAAAAAAATGTAGAATAATTGCAAAATCTAAAAATTTTTCCAAGGATTAAAAAAAAACGATAATTTTCTTGGGCAAACATGGAACTAGATCAGTTCTAACCCCCTCTCAAATGCTAGGCTGCTTTTTAGGAAATACTAAGTTTATTCTATTTTATATTGTTTTATTTTTTTTGTTTTGTTTTATTTTATTTTAATTTATATTAATTTCTTTTATTTTATTTTATTATTTCCTTTACTTTTATTTTATTTCGTTATATTTCATTTTATGTATTTTGTTTTATTTTATTTTATTTTCATTTATTTTATTACGATTTCTTGTATTTTGTTATTTTATCTTATTTTTTAAATCTTATTTTGCTTTATTGTATTTTATTTTAGGTATTCTATTTTATTTAACTTTATTTTATATTATTTTATTTTATTTTATTTTATGTTATTTTATTTTAGGTATTTTATTTTATTTTATTTTATTTTAATTTTATTTGACTTTTACCAACTTGTCGAATATTTCTTTTAAACATAAATCCCAAGCAATAAGTCTTATATTTCCCATGCTTCAGTGTTTTGCCTTTTTTGTATACAAAGCATTTTGTCCTATATCTTTAAAAGTTTAAGTTTTAACGCTTAAATTTGCGAACTCATTGTAACGGTAATTTTTTTTTAAATTTGCTAGTTCTCGAGTAATTCTTGTCTGCTCTGTATCATTACCATTACCGAATGTAATAGAACCTTAAAAATTGCATTTATTACGTTACAACCCCCCCTACCCCCACCCCCTTTTAAAAAATAAACAAGAAAAGGGTGGAATTCCCAAAACATTTTGTAAACAAATTGTATTATGTCTTCTCTAAGGCAATTGAGACTTGGGGATTTTTCCACTTGAGCAAACATTACCAGGTAACCCAAAAAAAGCAATTTCCATGGAAAAAACAACAAAGATTTATTGGTTTTTTTTTCAGCTTAAACGCTGTATCTTTAATCTTATTTTAAAATTAGTTCAAACTGGATCAACATTTTTTGTTTGCGCAAAAAAAAAAACCTTAACATTTTGAAATATCTAAAATCCAACATGGCAGCTAAAGCCTGTATTTTTGTTATTTTTTTGATATCAAATAATGACCCCAAAGATAAATTTCGTTGCGATAAAATACTACAACTGCCTTCCAGCAACAAAAATATAAAAGAGTGTTCTGATGCTACTCTTCACTGAAGCATTAAAGCTCTAAACTAAAGGATTGTTAAGTGTATATATTTTCAGTTAATTCCATCGAACTGATCATACGAACATCAAGGCCTTTCATCTCACATCAATCTTAAATGACAGTCCATCGTTCCTTATCCACACAAATATAAAACGTTGGTTTTAAAACAGATCCTGCTGTACATACAATTGCAGAATCGGGAGAGGGTGGTGATGGGGGTGTTGCTTAAAAGGTCCGAAATTGCAACGACAACGAGACGCGACTTGCGATACGCAATGATTAACTGTCATTTCAGCATTCGGATATAAATTGTCTGCGACATTTGCATCCAATTGATGTACAACCGACATCGTGATGTACAACCACTGACAGCAGCCGAAGACGCAGATCACTGCCACCGAGTGACTTCTTTATGTGACAGCTAAACAATCAGCAAGCGGCTGAGACTTGAACTGCGGGATCCGCTTATGCATTTGTGGCTATTGCGATTTTCCACAATGTCCTGCTTTTGCTGTTTGCTTTTACTGCTGTGGCTGCCAGTGGGGCTGCTGCATCGCTAGTTGACGAATTTTCCCTTTTTTGGGATAATCACATGCGAGACTCTGAGATGCCGATAAGCTGTCGCATTTAATTCGTTGGCATTGCCGATCTGCAGTGCTGACAGGCTCGTCGTTGTTATTGTCATCGTCCCATCAACTCGTCATCAATGATGACGATCATCCTGCTGTTCATCCTGCCTTGTCTCCCAATAATTCCAAACCCGACCCAACCAGGTACTTGACTCTTTTAATACCTACAACCAACAAAAAAAACAAAAAATAAAACAAAAAATTGGAATTGAAATTAAGAAAGGTCTGTTGCAACGCGGCAGTTGAAGCTCTGCGATGATGATGCGGCGATATGACCTCGACAACTCGTCACTTAATCGCTGTCGCTGACTGAATGACAGACAACAGAGACGGCTTTTGTCTGAAGTTGACGTCTGAAAAGGATCTTTTCCTCCTCCATCAGTCCAGTCGCTTGTTGCTAATTTGCATTTTCGCAAATAAAGCGAAACGCATACGAATTCTTCATTTAGTAAGGGGGCGGATTGGAGGAGGGGATCTTGGCGTTCCACCAAAACGAATCGTTTCCAAAAAAAATTAGCATATATGAGTGTGACATGGTATCAACGAGTTAAGGGATGTTATATTATCCTATAACATTGCGACAGTTCTTCAGCTGAAAAATTTGCATATCAAACAACTCGATAGCTAAAAGTGGAATTTTCTTCCATTTATCCATCCATCAGATAGATGGAAAATGGCTGCTATGAGTATTTAAAAATGTTTATGTGAGTCTTAATACCAAAAAAAAGTGTGTACGAAAAAGAAATATGAAAACTTTGGTACATTGCATTGAGCATTCTGTCAGAAGAATTCTATCAGATGCTTTGGATTTTTGTACTTTTTCGTAAATGAATTCCTGCGTGACTTCTTATTCTTTTGAGAAAAATTTGAATGATCCGATTTGGTATATCTTTTCCAATTTATCGCTTCAACCTACTGACGAAAAGTTGGTAAGATTCCCAGTTTTGGATTGTTCCATGTTTGAGTAGAGTTTTTATGCCCACATCTACTTCTTGATTGCATCCATGTATAGAGGCAATACAAGTTGAAATCGTCCTGCTCTCTTTTGTCTGCGATGGTGTTTCTGAGGGGAATTCTTCCTTGAGATTCCTTGCTACTACATACTTCGATCAAACTTAATCTCAGCTCTAATAATTTTCCAATGATGCTTTTGAGAAATTGTTTAACATTGTGAATTTAATATAAGACCTGCATGAACAACTGGCCATTTTTCCAACGATCATAGTGGATTTTGTTTATTCACTTCTTCCACCCTTCGCTTACGATATGACTTAGTCATTATCCGAAGTTCCTTCGCCATAGATTTCTACGCAATTGGAGACCAAGGTTCCATATGTCCCCAATAAACCCGTATAGATTAGAAAATGAGCAGCATAAATATTCTCTTATGGTTTCAACTATGTTACACCCAATTCTGCATGCCTACATCAATTGCTCGTTGCAATAATAACCAATTCTCTCATTATACTTTCAACCACAGATAGTAATGAAATATAATAAAAAGATGAGGCCATAAAACACTACCTTAGTGTACACCAACTTTTATTTGGGAAACTGCTGTCTGCTGGCAGAAACAAACCCTCGCTGTTTATCATATTCTGCAAGCAGTCAATCTATACCAGTATAACAAACTTCTTCTATTTTGTTTCAAGATATTTCTCAAGAAATCTAGAAAGCTAGAATGGTTGTGAAATTTATTAGGCTCTAAACTAACTAGGTAATTTAGTGCCCTCTCAAACTAAACAACAAACAAGGCTTTCAAGTTTTAAAACTCAACCATAACTCCACCTACCTACCTATCATAATTCTCCAATTATTCCCCTTAAATAGGCAATTTAAATGTAAATTGTATTTTTACCTATACATTCACATCTATTACAGATTTTTTTCCTTCCAACTTCACTAAGCTATAGAAATGAAGTAGAAATGATCAGTTTTTTTTTTTTTTTTGGATTTTATGTTTCCGTTTAACAATAATGTAAAAGAAGTAGCTAGATTTTATTGAGGTACGTTATAGGAGAAACCTTTTCATTTCGTTTACAATAGTGTTTTATTACTTGTGGTCTTGCTACCTTAGAAGCTCATCTATTCTGGTGGCCGACTATAATTTTTCCTTAGATCTTTTGTATGGATGGTAATACGAGTTGAATGTGAACCAACCAGATTTGTCAATTGTCGAACATTTTTAACTTCATTAACAAATTCAGTAATAACTTATGACTCTGGTTTGGGTTTGGTGGTAAAATGGGTACCAGCCTAGGCTAATTATTACTTTTTAGACCAAGTTCTGACAAAAAGAATTAGGGTTATATTTGATAATTAGGATCCTTGTAGTAAAATTGTTTGGAGAGATTTTAAGAATTCGTTCATTTGTGTAAAGTTGGAATAGATATTACAAATCGCATATCAGAATGGGACAAGTGTGTTTCTGGAGATTTCTAGATCCACTTAACCTACTAAGCCTAGTACGCAGATGATGCGAAACGAGGAAAGAAATATTGGCGACTTCCAAATATTCTGCTTAAATTTCAACTTCTACATGAAATTTTTCGATTATGAATTCGTTGCCAATTTTTTATGGGATTTTTCTTTTAATCAGCAGCTTACTAATATTTAATGTAAAATTTAATTATCTGTAAGTTCAACAAAGATTCACTTAGTAGATTCCTGAAAAGTCTGACGACTGATGCTTATACCGAATACTCCCTATGGAAAATAGCTAAGCCACTAAAAAGACACCAGACACAAAACCAACCAATGAAATTTCTAGATGGTAAATAGATCAGAAATCCGAAACAAAATGCTTATCTCTTATCTGAATATTTCGCGAATGTCATTCCCAGCAAATACAGCTACAGATCCCTAACAGTTTGTTGATAGAAACGAGCGGCGAATGTGAAATTCCTTAAGTCACGCCCATAGAAGAAAGAAGCATGTATCACAAACAATTACCAGGGTACGATCTAATAACTGCTGAGGAGGTTTTGTAAGAAATGTCTTCAATAACCTTCAAACAATTCCAATTAATAATAAACGCATGTCTTAAACTAAGATATGTGCCACATCATTGGGAAATTGCAAAAGTCATTGTTATACATAAACAAGGTAAGCCACCAACAGAAGTAACATTGTTCAGATCCATATCGCCCATACCAATCATGGAAAAATTCTTCGAAAAATTGATTTTGAAACTTAATTCCGAACCAACATTTTGGATTTAGAAATAAACGTTCGACGATAGACCAAGTGCATCCAATTACGAATATTTTGGTGAAAAGACACTTGAAGAAAAATAAGTATGGTCTGCTCTATTCGTAGATGTTGCTCAAGCCTGTGACAAGGTTTTGTACTTGAGACTTGAGTACAAACTGCATAGGTATCTTCGTAGGCAGTACTACGAAATACTGAAATCTTACGTTACGAACCGATTCTTTAAAGTGTGGTATTACTAAGAATACTCGGAATTAAAGTAAATTGAATCTGGAGTGCCACAAGAAAGTGCCCTAGGACCAACACTGTATATGTTATATAAAAGGGATATTCCAGTAGAAATTAACGTTAGCATGGCCAGCTTTGCTGATGATATTGCAATATTGGTGCCAGATAAATTCGTTACGAGGCTACAACAAAAAAAATGTAAAATGAAGTCGGTAAAGTAAAAGAATTGGACGCAAAAATGGTGTATCAAATTAAAGGAAGTTTTTATAAACAGTACAGCAGTACAGTACTTATTCCAATACCGCCAAATACCTGGGAATAACTTTGGATGCAAAGCTTAAATGGAAAAAGTCATCACCACCAAAATAGAGACCATCTTAAATGGGAATTTTCTCGTCCATTTTCGGATAATAAGAAGAACCAAACGTAATGAGCTGAAAGTCTAAAGCTTTGGGAAAGTGTAAGTTTAAACTTCCTACAATCCGATCTTTCATAGATTTCATCCTAAATCATCGGTTGATTTAGTGCGGTAAGAGTCACACACAACCTTGTACCGATTCTTACCGAGTATCTTTCGAAGATTTCCATCGGAGAGAACAAAAAATTATTCATCACAATTTGTGTAGAAAATGTTTTGGTGAAATAGCCAGTAGAATTTCCTCCCTAAGCAATTCAACCAAAATATTCGTGTTTGTAGGAGTACTATCAATTTCCGCTTAATCCCGCACTCTAGCTGTATAGATGAAAACAACTTAACTATTTTCTTTAGTATTTTGTATTAATTGCGAACTGTGTTCTTCTACTACAATTCTAGAAGTTTTGTCAAAAAAAAAAAAAAAAAAAAACAGTGCTCACAATCTCACCTTTTCAAAGGGCAACACTTCAGAACGGCAAAGAAATTATTCAGTCACTCTCAAAAGCAACTCAGTGATGCAAAAATGTTAGCAACAGGAAGACAGACAATGTGAATGTATGTAGTTGCCTTGCATAATTACGTAAATGAGTAGAAAGATCTGCTTGTTGATGAGAGGTGAAGAAGCGTCTCTGGCGGGCTCTTGAATGAGCCACTGAGCAGGTCATAAATCAAATCCTGAAAACAGGCGAATTGTAATTTTTGAGTTACAACAGTTCGCGCAACAGAAAAACCAAATAAACAAAACGAAACAAAACAAAAAAAATATGAAAGACACGAGTGCCAGGGTTGTGTATAAATTATGAATTATGGCCTCTGGAAGACATTAATCATGGTTTATTGATGATGACGAGGTTGTATGCTGCTTCGCGAATGATGGTCGTTGTTCGTTCGTCGTTCTTCTTTGAAATGTTTTGTAGCTTTGCGAGTTGTATTTATGTATAATTCCATTAGAAGAGAAAAGAGCGAGAGTGAGTATTTCGCTATATTCCATCATCAATCATGTCATTTAAAAAAAAATTTCCCTGTAGCTCAGCAGTTGTTGTATGAGTACCTACAATATTAAGTGAAGAGTAGATATTTTCTCTTTCCTGATGAATAATCACTTTTCACTTGACAGTGAAATTTAAATCGAAACTATTTTCATATTATGACATTGATGGAAGCATTCTTTTATGCTTCCGATACATTTATTTGAAGGTATCTTTTTTTCAGAGTTATTCAATCCTCAAAGCTATACTTATAAATATTAAGATTCAATGGTATTAGTAGATTGGTGGAGTCGTTAGTGGGAGTATGCGCCCAAATGCACAATGAAGGAGCTTTTCGACACCCATTGGAAAATAGTTTTAAAGGTGACGGGGGAAGATGATTTAAGGAAAAAGGTTAAGTGCCCGAATAGCAAACCCAAATGTTAAAATGCTTTAGCCCTCTACTATTCGTACTCTATTTAGCTGATCTTGTGGGAACACTTACTTGTGGAGTAAGAATTATTGGCAGCACAAACGTAAAAGTCTGTATGCAGACGACATAGTTAAACTAACAGAATCAGCTAGTTTACTGCAGTTGATGATCAACAAATTGTACGGGTATTGCACAATGTAGGGCTTTGAAATCAACGTTAATAAGTCAAAAGTTATGGTTTTTCAAAAAGTATCAGGCTGAATATCAGCAAGTGAAAAATAAAAATATGGTGAGCATGACCTGGAGGTAGTAAAAATATAAAACTACCTAGGAATCGAGCTAACTTACAAACATAACATGGAAAAACACCTTTAAACCAAAGTAGATAAGGCTTAAATAGCAATATGCGTGAATTGTAAACGAATTTTTAGCAATAAACTTATTACTGTTGGCTCGAAATATGGTGTGTTTAATGCAAACGCACAATGGATTCTTCTATATGGTGCACAAGTTTGAGGTGGTCAGCGATTCGAGGTGGTGAAATACTTGCTACGTTTTTCCGTAGGAAAATTGTTTATATGCGCGAAATACATGTAAAGGGTGTTTTTTTTAGACCTGTGGTTTTCAAGAAGAAACAAAACTCATAAAATTTAATGCTATGGACAAAAATTTAGCTTTATTATAAAGATAAGGGTGTGCCATTATATTTTAAAAATGATTTCGGTCAATCCAAAAGGCTCGAATAAATTCCAGCCGAGAGGCCCAATTTTTGGACCACTTTTTACAGCAATTGGGCCTGTATGTCAGCAATAACGCGACGAATATTCTCTTCCAAAGTGTCAATAGTCTCGCGCTTATCTGCGTAAACAAGCGACTTCACATAACCCCACAAAAAAATAGTCCAGCGATGTTAAATCGCACGATCTTGGAGACCATGCCACAGGCCCACGAAGCGAAATAATGCGCTCACCAAATGTTTTCTTCAATAAATTGATTGTTTAGTTGGCTGTATGGCATGTAGCGCCGTCTTTTTGGAACCAAAGGTCGTCCACATCAACATCCTCTAATTCAGGCACGAAAAGTCATTAATCATGGCTCTATAGCATTCCCCATTGATTGTAACAATATGGGCGACTTCATTTTTGAAGAAATATGGACCAATGATTCCCTCTGTCCATAGAGCAGACCAACCATTGACTTTATGAGGATGTAACGGAGTCTCAGCAATGTCTTGTGGATTATGATTAGTCCAAATACGACAATTTTGCTTATTAACGTACTGATTTAACCAAAAGTGAGCTTCATGGCTGAACAATATTTTCTTGCGAAAACCAGGATCGGTGGCCATCTCGTTTTGGGCCCATTCTTGCACGATTTGCTAAGTCTTCATTATGAAATGGCAAACCAAGCTGAGCATAAATCAAGTGTCAAAAATACCAGCTCCGAAAAAAGTATGGCCTGATTGAAACCCACACGTCTAAAAAAACACCAGGTATAAAAAGTAATAATATTGCACCGATTTTTTTTTTGACCAGCTGCATATGTCGAGTGTAAGATCCTTAATGTCGCATGGCAACATCCCCAAAAGGATATGTTCCAAATATATAAATTTCCTAACTTCAAAATCCTGAATGTCTAATTTCCTGATTGTTCGATTGACAAAATGCCGCATGCCAAACTACCATAAAAATGCAATATTTCTAATGTCTAAAATCCCAATTGTTAAAATGACTTAATAGATTAATAGACCAAATCTCGAATGTCTAAAATCTTGAATGATGCCAAAATCCCGAATGCCAATAAACGCCGAATACTAAAAAAATCTCTAATACGTTCATGATTGAATTCCAAATTTTAGTACTTTTTTAGAACAATTGCAGAATGTTCAATGAAAAGTAAAATTATACCTTTTTTTAAATTTTGCCCGCACTCAAGGGGTTATGGCTACCCTTAAAATGTTTATACACAGAACGATCGATTAGGAAAATGGGATAGGATTAGGCAGGAGATACCGATGTATAGTGGTCTTAAATGTCTGAATATCGCAATGGGAGGCAAAAATTCGGTCGGGTAAAGCATTCGGGTGGTGCGGCTAAAAAAGGAATCCCTATACTTATACTTAAGTTTGAGCGGACAAGCATTCCAGGTTGGAACTCATTAGCGTCTTTGGCGTCCTTAGCTTATGTCATCGTTATGTCGGTAGTCATCACCGAATGCCATTTTTAGTACCAACGAAAATCACTGTACTGCATTCTAGTAGTCGGTATTCATGACACATATATTGACTTTTGGGATTTTAAACATTCGGTTGAATTTTGGCATTTGACATTTTAGTAGTAAGTAATTCATTTATTTTTCTTTCTTCTAAAAAAAAAACAAGATATGGCTTTGCCGGCAGCCCAACATTTTGATATTCAGAATTGCCATTCGAAACAAATCTGAATTTAGTATAATGAATTATAAAAGAGACTGTAGAAACTCTCAGAGTCCTGCTGATTTTGTTACGTTACCTAATTCTTCTACTTTGCATTTCGATGCATACGAAAAATGCCATAAAACTACTAGTACGTGGTTATATATATAAATTGACTTATTTATCAAGTAATACTATTATTTTAGTGCATTCATGTAAAATTTCATATAAATGTGATAATTCGCGTTTTATCTCTAGTTAAACAGAATCATAATGGCAAATGACACAATGATGGTGAAAATTGACCATCGCCCTGTAATTAAGTTTCTCACTAAACAAGGAAAAAGTCAAAAAACTATTCATGAAGAGATGATGGCTGTTTACCAGGGTTCCGCACCTTCATTATCAACTGTGCAAAAGTGGTCAAGTGAGTTCAAGAGAGGCAGAGAGATCATTGAAGACGACCCCAGCTCCGGCGCACCGGCTACTGCCTGTACAGGAGAAAGCATCAAAGAAGTCGAAAAACTTGTTCTTGAGGATGCCCGAATAAATGTGAAAATGATGGCAGAGATCACCAAGCTTTCAACTGGTACTATTCACACCATTCTTCATGACCACCTTAGCCTTTCAAAGGTCAGTGCAAGGTGGGTGCCACGAATGCTCCCATCGCCTCAGAAAAAAGTCAGAATCGCATGCTGTAGAGAGCTTTTGGAGATGTGTAGTGAGAACGCGGTCGGTGTTATGGATCGAATTGTTACTGCGTACGAAACATGGGTTCACCACTATGACCCTGAAAGCAAACAAGAGTTCATGCAGTGGCATAAAAAAGGAACAGACCCCCCGAAGAAGTTCAAAGTCACCTCGTCTGCCGGGAAGCTCATGGCCACAGTTTTTTGTGACTCAAAGGGAATCTTGCTCATTTAGTACAAAAAAAAGGTGAAACCATCAACGCCAAATCCTACGCTTCCACTTTGCATAATTTGCGGGAGGAAATTAAAAAGAAAAGACTGGGTAAACTCGCAGCGGGTGTGTTGCTTCTTCATGACAACGCTCCTCTTCACACGGCGCGAGTTTCCAAGGCTGCTGCGCGAGATTGTGGTTTCGAAGAAATCCAACACCCACCCTATACTCCAGACCTTGCCCCTAGTGATTATTTCCTGTTTCCGGATTTGAAAAAATGTCTTCGTGGAAAAAAATTTTCGGATGATGAAGAACTCAAGTCGGCAAAAGGGGTATTTTGCAGAGAAACAGGAAATTTAAAAAAGCTTATCTCAAGATGTAACAAATGCATTGATGTTAGGGGAGATTATATTGAAAAATAAAAACAATTTCAATTGAATTCGCATTTTCCTTCATATCGATACCGAGAATATATTGAACGCACCTCGTATATAATAAGTAAAAACAACAACAAAAAAACCGCAACTCTTCATGCTACTGCAGTGCCTATGACCGGATATGTAATTATTTTTTTAAATATGCATATTCCATGTGAATGAAAAATTAAATAGGCAACTTTGAGGTCATAAATTACTAAACCAAACAAAATTCACGGAAACCAACTAACTAGAAATATACCTATGCATGTATGAAATATTGCGAAAAGGAAATTTTCACCACCCCTGTCTCTGTTTTATATATAACATACCTTGTTTGCCTTTTTTTAATTCATTCATAATAGTCATAAAATTTCCTTGTTCGCTGAAATTATGGGCGTTATAATGATACCGCTGAAATCATATACCATTGGGTTCTCGTCCGTTGGGAGCTTTAAATAGGGTTAAGGTGAAACGAAGTTTCATGTTTTGAATTTAAATTAATATATTTATGTGGATATTGCTGAGCTTAACAAGTTCGCTTTTAAATAATTAAATCCTAAATTATAGTTGACTGGAAGTTTTTTTTAGCAATGTGACAATTTTCACATTGTTTTCAATTTATGATGAGAATTTAACAGATTGATAGATATAGATACTATATTTAGTCTTTTATAATAAAGAAGCTTTTTTCTTAGATGAATGAAAAATTAATAAGTTCCACATATCTTTCATGCAATATTTTTGATTTTACATCATGATACCAATACCACAAGGGAGTGTGAAAAGCCAAATACGGATGGGAAAAGTTGTGGAACTTATGTAATGTGAATTGTCAAATGAAATTAAATTTAAAAAATAAACCATTTACCAATTTATTGGGGGTTGCCGTGGCGCGATAGTTGTGTGCTCGCCTGTCAACCTCGTGGCCGCAGGTTCGATTCCTGCCGTTGTCTATGTCGTCTTATTTTCCATCAAAAATCAATTCTAAAAATTGTCATAAAATTAGTTGCTGGTTTACTCATTACATGCTGTTCAGGCATAACACTTATAACATGTGATTGAGTTAAACCAATAAACCCATAAATATGACAAAGCAATAAATAAAATAATGCGAATTTTAAGAGACAGATTATTCAGACATGGTAGTTTTCTCCCCATTAGTTCAGCCGCCATCCCTGGAGATAAATCTGAGACAACAACCAGCTCGCGCCACACATCTTTCCTATCCCTCTTTCTCTTCTTTCACATGACGGCCGCGCTATGTTAAAAGCATATAAAGGGTAATCATAATCCCATGAGCGCGTGTAAGATTATACAAAAAAAATACATACAGTGAAATCTCCCTTGGGCGGACAGCCATGGTGCAGAAATTTTTGTCCGCCTAAGGGAGATGCCAGTTTAAGGGAAATCAATTAAAAACACTAATTTTCAAAATTAAGGGTATTCATTTATTAATAGAAAATAAAAATAACAAAAATATGTAAACGTCACTTCTTTTTTGTCACATGAAGTGGAATAAAATTATTTGATTTAACACATATGTAAATACATATAAAAATCAGACTCTAAAAACTTTGCAATAATATAAGAAGATTCGTATTTATGTATTTTTCAAACAAAAATATTTCAATATTTGCTTGTTTAGTTTTAGAAAAGAACGATTTATTTTGGAATCTGGCCTACAGGCCAGAATTTTTCTTGACCGTAAATTTATTTGAAAATTTTCAATTGAAGTGTTTGCTTCTTCCTAGTAATTAATAGATGTTCCGACCAGAACCTGATCCTCTTCCTCAGATTCACTGCCAGACTCGTTGATTTCAACAGGAACTGCAATGTTTTCATCCATCAACACAAATCTTTCAGATTATCCATCCAATCTGCATTCATGAAGGAGCTTGGAAATTTATCTTAAATTTTCTATAAGCGAATCATCTTCGCGATCGAATTCACTGTCCTCCAAATTTAAACTTGAAACTACCTGAGCGCAAATAAACAAAAATCCAAAAATAAACCTTTTTTACGTCCAAACAAAATCACTTTCATCACGTGTATGAGGGAAAATAATTTGATGCTCGCTGTAGAAGACTGCAACTTAAAAAAAAAAAATACCGTTGTCAAAATTATCAGCGTGATGACATATTCAATCTTGCTCTGGTGAAATAATTTTGTCATTCATATGTGAAATTCCTGTCCGTGTCCGTTCAAGGGAGTGTCTGTGAAAGACAAATTGAACACAATGAAACGTTCATGGAGGAATTTCCGTACAAAAAAATGTGTCCGCCTAAGAGAGGTGTCCGCAAAGAGAGATTTTACTGTACATCATTCGACTCTAAGATATTTTGCCCTTCGGTGAAAAAAAAAATAATGCGTTCCAAATTATTTTCCTCAGCATATTTGTTAGTTATTTTAGCATGGGGATGTAGTTGATGAAGTGTGGAACAGTGTTTGTAAAATATAATAAAATGTGGAATGTAAAAAATTACGATTTTCTAGAGCC
The DNA here is from genome assembly GCA_910595825.1 of Philhelius pedissequus. NCBI lineage: Eukaryota > Metazoa > Arthropoda > Insecta > Diptera > Syrphidae > Philhelius > Philhelius pedissequus. The sequence goes on along the minus strand of OU343161.1, from coordinate 240,074,395 downwards.
TTCAATTGTCACTAGTGTATCAAGGACTTGTAATGAAAAATATGTCGTAAAAAAAGGTAGGTTGTAATATGTTTTAATTTATCATTTTACGAAACAAACTCTAGACCCGAGTTAACTCAGGCGGGCGTTTTATGACATCTCTTTTCATTTGATTCCCACCACACACTCGAACACGTCCCAATTCCCCACTCGATTAGCATGTTCTCACCTAATTAACGACTTCAATGTGTAAAAGCATTTTCTCGTAAGTTGCCACTGAACATAATTTTATTTCTATTTTTTTTTCTTCTCTGTGTTGTAACTTTATTAAAAATAAATGTCACCTCTTAATGGACTGACACATCCGTTAAAATAATAATCCCTTAGTATTGCGAACAAAATTTGGGTGTTTGTAACATGGAATCAACCCTTGGCCTCATTAAACACGGCCAGTCAGTCATTTATCATTTCAAGACTGTGTTGTCTTGTACTTGAATATCAAATGCGGCAGCGAAAAAAATACCACCACCACAAATGTTTCAAAATAAAAAGAATTTATAATATATAATTCTGTCACCGAAAATGAAAAAAAAAAAAAAAACAAATGAACGAAAGAAACATCGCGCTAATTATTCTAAAATTAATTAACTAATTTATCACTCTGTGGGCTTGAAATCGAAATTTGTCTCACTCTCTGGAGTGACATGACGAGCTGGTGAGGACGCTTCCGCTGTCGCTGCCGCAGATGAGCAACGCGCCAAACTTGTCACGAGGGCTGCCTGTTTCAGCTGCCAAAATAAATGACACTTTTTCCAAGAAATTCCTCTCGGAGGTGGAGAATTTAATATATCTCTTAAAAAAAAATTGACAAACAAAATTCTTAGAGTAACGGGACGAATCCCAGATTTACTGTCTCCCAAACACATAATTATACTGCATGGACCGTTTAATGGCAAATGGAAAATGATTGATTTGCTCCTAACCATCGATGGATTGTTCATCGACCAATTCATCGTCTTTCAATTAATCTTGAACTGTCTAAATGACAAAGTGTGAATATACTTTTTGTGTTCATTTTTGGCTATGGTTTCAACATAACCATCTGTCAAGCCATCAGATATCCTCAAGTCATTCAAAATATAACGAAAAAAAAAAGATGCCATTAATGGAAATAAGGTTGATTTTGCTGTCGTAAATTTTACTTGCTCATTATTCATGGCTTTGTGTGTCTGGTGTCTTTCTTTATGTCACAAAAACGGAAAGAGGCTATACACATTGACTATGGCAAAGTCATTGTATACGCTCCCAATTAACATGAGCCCAGAAAAATCAATTAATCAACTGACAATGATGAACATTAGCAACCATTTACAAAAAAGCAAAATAATTAACGATGGGGACTTGCTAATTAGTCATTTTCAAATGACACCCTATACACACACATCACATAACAAGCAGGAAAGGTAAATGTTTTGTGAATCGTACGACGGCGACTTTTATACTCACACAAAACTTGTTGCGACTGGAGCTGAAGAGAACGCAATTCTAACCTTTAGTTCGAATGTTTAGTCAAGAAGGCGCTGTATTGCGTTGTTTGACACACCTAGCCCTTGACTTACAATATTTAGTACAAATAGTCCAGTAAAATTTAAAAAATCGCCTAAAGTGCTGATAATTGTTTTAGAATCAAATATTATTGTCAAAATATCTCCATCAATCCGTCAACTTGCAAAAGCTGTATAACATGAATTTGATTTCTATCGTTTTGTTTCCGACATTTACTCAAACTAACGCAGTCCTATTCCTGGATTATGAAAATGACGTCATGACAGATTTGTCAATTGCCATACAATTTTTTCTACCATCTCAATTATGTCGAAAATGGCGCTATGGTATAAAACAGTTAAATTATGTAATATTAGCTATATGTTATTTTGTGAGATTTAGAATAACTAAAATTGCACCCTAAGTTTGTATTCTTCGAATACCTAGTTTAGGGGTCTACCCTATTCGCATCTGAGCTGGTTGATGGAATACTTTCTATAATAGTTTTTGGTAGCATACTTCATTGACTTTCAAGTTTTTTTTTTCCAGATTTCGCCAACTTCGATCCCACCTTTTCAGTAATTTGCTACTTATTGAGCTCACATATGTACGTTTAAAACACTCTAGATACATTGTCTGTATCTGCCAGACCGAATTCCTGGGGGCTAGATTTATACAGCTAAATCTAGGGCTAGATTTATAGCTTGATTCTAGAGCTAAATCTAGGGCTGGATTTATAGAGCTAAATCTAGGGCTAGATTTATACAGCTAAATCTGTTGCTAGATTTATAGCTAGATTCTAGAGGTAAATCTTGGGCTAGATTTATAGCTAGATTCTGGAGCTAAATCTAGGGCTAGATATATAGTTAGATTCTAGAGGTAAATCTAGGGCTAGATTTATAGAACTAAATCTGGGGCTAGATTTATAGCTAGATAAACAGCTCCAACAATTTTGATGAAATTTTCACAGTTTGCTCCTATGAGCATTTTTTTTAGTAAAATCCACCACCACCCACGTCTACTTTTTATAAGTGTTTGTTTCCCGGAAACGACTCATACGATTTTGATGAAAATGTCTGTTTGTTTTTATGAGTGAGAAAAAAAAACGGAAAATATTTGAAGTAAGATACGCCCACTGCCAAGCCGAATACGACTCCAATGATTTTAATGAAATTTTCAAAGTTTTTTTGTATGAACAAAAAACTTAAGGAATTTGGTTTTAGTAAAGACCGCCTTGCTGCCACGCCTACTTTTATCATTTCTTTGTTTCTTGGACACGGCTCCAACGATTTGGAAGAACATCTTTTATGGGCAAGAACAAATTTTTCAGAAATGTTTTTTAAGTAAGATCCGCTCGCTGCCACGCCCACTTATCTAATTTCTTAGTTTCCCAGAAGTGACCTAACCAATTTTAAGAATTTTTTTCGGTTTATATTTATAAATAAGAACAAAATTAAAGTTTAATTTAGAAAAATTCGCCCACTGCTACGTCTACTTTTTTATAATTTTCTGGTTTCTTGGTAACGGCTCTAACGATTTGAACGATTAGTTTAGAGTTTTTTCTTATGTGCAGGAACAAACTTCTAAAATGAAATGTTTTTTTTTAAGTAGGATCCAGTCGCGACCACGCTCACTTTTTTTTTTTTTTTTTTTTTTATAATGTACACGCGCTCAAGGGATTATGAATACCCTTTAAATGTTTCAACACAGCGCGGGCGTGAGGGTGAGGTTAAGGAAGAGAAAGAATGATAGGAAAGATGTGTGGCGTGATATTCGGAGACTGTAGGTGGTTGTTGTGTCAGATTTTATCTCCAGGGATGGCGGCTGAACTAATCCGGAGAAATTTCCGTGTCTTATTTATTGATGTCCCTTATAATTCGCATTAATTTTTTTATCCTTTTGTCATATTTTATGGGTATACTAGTTTTACTCAATCACATGTTGTTAGTTCTATGCCTAAACAGCATGTAATGAGTAAACCAGCAACTCATTGTATGACAATTATTTTTAGAATTGGTTTTAATGGAAAATAAGAAGACATAGACTACGGCAGGGATCGAACCTGTGACCATGAGGTTGACAGGCGAACACACAACTATCGCGCCACGGCCACTTAAATACAACTTCGAATCTTCATGAGAGAATGGGAACCTACGCCAAAGGCGGTATTCTTTTGTGCATCAAAATTGGCATTTTTTTTCAAATGTAGGTACCAATAATAACTTACTAATTAAGAAATAAGTTTTGGGAGTGTTAGGTTAGAAGTCTTAACGTGGCGCCATCCAGTTCGTATCTCGTCACTGGGAAATGCTTATTTTGTAAAATTTAAAACAGATATTACTTTACCCCATTAAATTTAATTAGCCACCTCTTTGAAATAGAAAGTTAATACATTCCACAATTTTATGTGAGCCATATTTAAGTATTTCTGATTTTTTTAGCAAATCTACTGATGACAATCAATCAACTTCAGTGCTAACTGTAAACAGTTACCTAAATGTAAAGTTAAAAATTTCACGCCAACAATTTTGTGCGAATTTTTCACGCTAACCCAGAAACAATTTATACAAAACCAAAGAGAAGGGGTTCTCCAAAAAAAGGGATGTGAAAAAGGTCCCGTTTTCTGTAGAAAAGCGAATGATTGAAATTTTAGTTGATAAGTGGATTTCTTTTTACTTTCTCCGACCGACACGCCGATGTATGCAATATCATTCTTTTCAGTTAAACAGCATTTTCCGTTAAATACCCACAACGATAATTATTCACCCTGAACAAAAAAAACATAAGCAATACTACTCAGTTTCACCATATAGCAATTTTCCACGCCATTTGTGAATTTTTTTAACAGCATGTGGTGTCGCTGCGCCGGTAATCAACATCACCATCATTGAGTTGCGCTACGTTCCAATTGACCGACCTTCATCAGCTTCATCGCACGTATGTATGTACAATTGTACATATCTATCTACCTACATTATTGGATTCTTGTATAGAGTGCATTTAAACTGCTGCTATTTATATTGACAAGAACGGAACGCATTCATCTTCGCATCAGCGCATCGTCAATCAAAGGTAATTAGGGAGATTTAAAGGCATTGGTCTCGCACTAAAAACAACAAAAAAAGTTCCGGATGATACCTTGCTGCGAGATATTTAATCGTAGAAAGGGAAACCCCTGCGCTGGGTACCGTCACTGGAAGCTGGACCGAAAGCTATATCCATAGCTTCAGCTTTCAGCTGCATTGACATGGCTTCGGAATTTGAAATTTATTTAATTCGTAATGCCATCAATTTACTTGTCATTCATGTCAAGCCAGCTAGTCAGCTAGCCAGCCAGCAAGTCCAGCTAGCCAGAGCGGTTGATGTTCGATGATGGCCACTGGGACAATAAATATGTCTTCAATTGACGATTTATCTCAACAGCAGCATTCAGTCACTCTAAGGAGCACTATATAGTTGTACAGTGCAGAATTTTAAATCGGCCAAAAGGTTTTCAGTTTTCTAAATGATAAAAATTGCTTTTGGCATTTCTGTGTTAATCACATCCGTCACAAAGGTATCAATCGTTAAAATACAAATTTATATCCTTTAAAGTTTGTCGTTAAATCCTGTCAAAAATTACTATCTTCGACATATCCTCATTCTCCATTACCAAAAACGTTTTCAAAGACTTCACTGTTAGAAAAAAAAAACTCTTTATTATGTAAAATTTAGTCAATATCCTACCCTCAAAATTAAGTACTTATTGAAAGGTCCAAAGCCCCCTGATGAGATAGGAGAACCGTAAGTAAAATGTCATCCATCACCATCAATCGAATGTACACTCTGGCTCTGATTTGATTTTGTTTACAACATTTTAGTGCTTTCGCACCATACTCTATATCCCAGCTTCATCAATTCGTGACAAATTGCCTCGATTGAAAGCCTAATTAGCGCCCTGGCATGTAATGCATTCCTTAAACCCATCAACTGACATTTGATAATGAGTGTGGCACACGCACACACATTTATTTGAGCGCATTTGGTGAGATTGCCTTTTTAAAAAAAAAAAAGAAAAATGGAGATGCCTGGCTGATGCTGCTGGCAGGGGCAGAGCTTCCATCTCTACTAGCTGACAATGTGCAACGTCAGAAGTACATCAGAAAAAAGACAGCAGCAGCAGCAGTAGGAGAATGCTACAAAACCACCAACAGATCCCAGCATTTTGACGTTCGTTTATTCGTTGGTTCGTTTATGTTGTATAATTGTTGTTGTGTGCCACATTTTACATCTGGGCTTCAGAACTGAACCTCTGGGATCTGGATGCTGCTGACACGCCGTCTGAGACTCAGATTACCCGATTTGTGGTTAAATGGACAGCTCTCTGACAGAAAATTTATGATAGCTGTCAAGCTTCCTGCGTTCGTTGGCCAAGAAAGTGAAGCTGCTGCGGAGAGAGAGACAGCTCATGGCATCCAAATATACTATCCGCAGATTAAGCAAAATGTAAAAGATACTTTGCTGCTGTTGCGGCTGCGTTACACACGCGTATTGTATGTATGTGTGTTTAAAGCACATATCAAGCTATGGCTGCCTTTTGTTAAACTCCATACTCTGATGATAGTTGCATAGTTGCAATGTGCAATGAATTGACGTTGCTGGCGTAAATGACGGTAACTGTGACGGTTATTTTTTTGCAAATACATGCAACTTATTATTGCGGCGATATAGTGTGGTGATGCTGGATGGTGTCAGGCTGTAGTTAATTTGGTCTTGTGGTCTGGTCTGGGTAGAGGGTTTTTTTTTTGTTGTTGTGTGTAGGTAACGTAAGTCGGAGATAATGTCGTGTCATGTCACATTTTTGTGGTAGTCAATCTTGTATGCAACAGATTATATTACATGCCATGTTATTTATCAACCAGATAACGTTGTTACAACACCCCAGTTTGGCTTTAGTGCGAGACAGATGGTTATTGCAAGACGCATAAATGTTTAACTGGCACTATAGTACCTATACGCTATACCTATGGGACAAGCCCAAGTCCATATCATTATGAAATAATGAAGAATCAGTGAATTAATAGGTGAACTGGTTTATCTCACTCATTTATTAATCAGCTCCCCGTGACTGATGCGAGAGGAAAAAAAAGTGATTAATTGTGCGTGTTGATTGCTTTGAACTAGAGAAACCAGTTAAAGTCCTGTCTGATGGGTGTTACAATGTGATAAGCTACACTTGTACTGGGGCTTTTTTGTTAAAAAAAAGATATTGGACTTCAACTGTCCTCCCCTGGAAACATTTCAAAACTATTGTCAAATAATATCCATTGGATAATTTGTTTTTTTTTCGTATCTAGTCAAATAATTATGAATACGTTCCACAAACCCTCTCGAGTAAACTCCACCTCAATTTAAAAATATACTCTAAAAGATGAGAAGCTAAAAATTCGACTAAAGGGATAATACATACATTCCACAACTTTTTGTCCAGTAAATTCCACTTTTTTGGTTGCATCATATTGAAGTTACAAAACAATCCCCATACCAAAAAATATGGATCTAATAATGCTGCAAAGTGAATACTTTTAAGATACGTTCCACAATATTTTTGAGAGGAAATTCGCTTTAAATTTTATTTTAAAAATAATACACTAAAAATAAAGACTCAAACTTCAAATTAATTTTGAATGTTAATACGTTCCACAATTGTTTTCAAGCGCAAATTTATTTAACAATCGATTTCGAAACATGTTACCAAAGAGAAAAAAGGCCAATTTTGTAGGTGAAGTGAAAAAGGAATAGGTTCCACAATATTTCTTAAATCAAATCCATTGGCACACCGCATAGAAAAAAAGCTTAAATCTTAAGGAAATGAAAATAAAGTATCATTTTCCATTTGTGTCCCACATGACGTGTGTTCTCCAATTAGTTTCCATAATTTCCTTCTAAATTTTTTTTTAAGTGAAAATTTTTCTCGGAGGGCTTGTATATCTCTAGGAAATTTAAATATGTTGTGTGAAAAATTCACCTATTATAGTGAAGTGAATAAAAGTATGTTCCAATAACTTGAAAAAAGATTTCCACTCCTAAAAACTGAAATCAAATCCAAATGTTTGTGGAATGTAAAGTTGTACATTTCATTTTCAGTCGAACTGCAGAAATCAAGCTAATTCGTCGAACTTCATTTCACTTGCCATCCATCACCATTCAGTTGCACTCTTCCAATTGACTTAAACCATAACCACCAACACCTATTGCATTTTCTAGATTCCCAGACGGACAGCGTCACTCGACTTGAGTATTTTTCTAGCTAAGCCCATCCCTCTCTGTGGTCAACAACTAATTACTGGATGTGTGTAATGCCCATTGAATTCCTAACCATTATTCAAATGCATTACGAAAGATAATTTACATCAAAACAGACATAGAAAGTCCCGCAGGAAAACTTATGTCATCCAATTGACAGGAACATTTATTCCGAAAAAATAAATGAAGAATGAAAACCCTTCAAGTTCCACATTTTCTAATATACTGTGTGCTGTGTACTTGTCTGGTCAGTTAGCGTCGTCGTTGCTTGTAACTACGACGCCGACCGACGACGACTGAAAGTATTAATGGATCCATGTTCACTTGTTCGACTATCATGTTGTAGCGAGTTATGGCCAAAATGATAAATTTCCCAATGTGATGGTGATGGTGACTTCAATAATTCTCTGGCATCATGATTGGTACCAAGAATTGCGATCAAAATGTTGTTTGGAATTGATTCGTGCCTCCTGCGCTCGGCACGAAATGCTAATCGACGACCTATTCATAATGTGTCCCGCATATAAACAACTCGCCGAATGGACAGTTTTTTTTTTGTTTGTTTCTGGAATTACATCCTCATCTTGTGGTGGATTGGATAGTTGTCATCGGTTCAGGACGGTACAGGAACCTTCTCTGATCATATTACATTAATCAACTTAACTTCTGTCCAGAAAACCAGTTGCACCCATCGAACTTATAAGTAGTTGATGGTATCCTCTCTTTGGTCTATTCGAGGAATCGCATATGAAGACAGCCGCAGTCACAGTCACAGACATATACGCAACAGTGAAACCTAATTCCAAGACCAGGTGCTGATTGGGCGAGCTGGTTGGTTGTGTTGTGTACTTGCTGTTCCTGTCGTTAGCCCAACCAAGACGACATTCATGGCAATGGCAACAGCAAAGGCACAACGACGACGGACGACAAAGATGGTGATTGTGATGGTTTCATGGAAGAGTCCGATATATTGCTGGTTCTTGTCCAATGACCATGTGCGTGATGATGAATCTTGTCCTCCACGAGTCGTTATTTATTTTATTTTTGTTTTTTTTTTTTCTCTCATTTTGCTGTGCTGTGTGTGTCTTCCTTGTAACTAAGTGTCATTATTGTTGTTAGTTCAAGGGAAGAGAGCGAAAGGCTGTTTGGAACCAGAACAACTCAATTAGGAATTCATTTCATGTTGGAAGTTGGATTAAGTTGAATGCCGCCATCTCCATCGTCATCGTCATTGCCATCGCCATAGCCAGAGTCACAAATTGTCAAATCTAATCCGTGTGTAGGTAAGTGTTAATCGCTAGGCAGGTATTGAGAGACGTTCATGATTCTAGATGTTGACACTGGCGACACTGTCACCGGTCGTCGTCGGTTATGATTTATTCAATCGAGATCGGTGCGTCTAGATATAGCTTGACTTGAATATTACATACATATGTGGAAGAGTTGGTGTGGAACCTACACTGCGCACTGCGCAGCGCACACGCGTGGTCTTTAGTTTTTTTTTTTTTTCATCTGAAGCCGAGAGGGGTCCGAGTCGGTCCGTGCTTGAATTCGAGTCCAGTTGATATGTTGATGCCGTGCTATGTTTTGCATATCAGCGCCTGGTATCGGCTAGCTAGCTGGCTGGCCTGACTGCATGGGTGGAGTTGGAGATGTAGCACCGCTCGCGCATTTATGTGAGTTAACCTTATATGACTGCGAGATGGATTTACACTGATATAGCGGATTAATTTATGATCATTGGCTTGATTGCATTTTAAGTAGTCAGCTTAGCATGCGCAGCTTTTCAATAGATAACTATCACGAGTGCCATCTATGGAAAATAAGAAGGATGATTTTATGACAGTTAACACTTTATGGGATGTGGTGTCATTTTTCGCCTTAAAAATGAAAATTTATCACCATATCATTTGTGTTTCGGTAAGGCGACAATTTTGCTTTGGATTTAAAATAAAAATCACATAACTGTCTGCTGATTGTCATCATGGTGACACAAAACTTTTAATCGAGTGTTGAACAAGTTGTAGAAGTAACTTAATCACATCATCTTTTCATGTGGGTATAGTTTTTGTTATATATAGTTTTACACATTGAACAAAGATTGGGAAAAAATGCCATTAAATTTACAAATTTATATTTTATGTTTTTTTTTTTTTTTTTTGATAACATTATTCGATTTGAAAAAATGTCAAACCTATTTAAAGTACTTTAGGGTTTTCCTCAAAAGAAAAAAAGTAACTAAGTGGAATTCACAAGTGCACATTTCATCACATAAAATCTAATGTGGAACGTATTCATTTCATATTTCACAGTATATTTTATACTTGTCATGATGATGCGGAATAGAAATTAAAATACCTATGTCAAAGAAGATTTGTGGAATCTAATACATGAACTACATTTTCACGTGCTACTTTCGCTTTTATTTTCCGAAAAGTTTGCTAAAACTTACAATTCCACATTTAACTGGTTGGTCTTGGACAAGAGAACATGTTGATTTACCGGCACTAAATAAGTACGACTCTTCGTACGAAATTAAAAACAATAAGTGAAAATGTTGTGGAACGTTTTTATTTTTTTAATCCACATTAAGAAAATCTGCTTTTATGGTAAAACAATGAAAACACTGTGTGAAAAAATCGGAAAATGCATTTGATGACAGTATCTTATGCTGCACATTCTTTAATTTGTGGGCAATCCAACGAAGTTTCAGTAATTTTGAGAATTAAGGGATTTCGAAAGCCCACAAAACACGTGCTATCGATACAATTGTTATTTAGCCGATTGTTAGAAATTGATTCGTATGAAAGAAAAGTCGATAAGATCCCATTTTTTTCCCTGTTCGAAAATAATTGTTGTGATTAACTTTGGGTAAAAATCAGAACTTTCCTCCTGCGTGTCTGAACGTTTTCCATCCTCCAAAGGCATTCTGAAATAATTGATGAACTCGGCACTTCTGTTGTCAAGTTCGCTAAAAGAAGATGGATGGCTTGTTTCACCTTTGCACTTGTTGTGGAACCTGTATCAATGCTCCTAGGAAATCACAGTTGTGGACCAGTAGATTATTTTATTATCATTTCATATATCATGCTCTGAAGCTTCAATTTCCCTCTAATATTCGCTTGCATCGAATTAATAATATTATTAATTTTTAACTATATGCCTGTAAGACCTAAGGTCTTTAAAATGCAACCTGAATTGCACGAACTAGTTAGAAGGAATAGAAAGATTGGAAAGAATTTTTGTTTGCACAGTGGATTTGAGAATTAGGTCTTTAATATCTTATTATAATCCACAGGCGGGATCCAATTAAAATTGAAGGTATAGACAAAAATGCACCATAGCGTGGGACTCGACCGCACACGTCTAATTTAGTAGTCAACCACTATATACACTACCGCATTGTAATGTGTTGTTTTGGATTCTAGATTATGTTTAGCTGGTCCCGATTATTGTCACTGTTCGGATGGGTTCTGAAGTGTAGCTAATCGTTCGCTACGCTATTTACCCAAAACGTGTTCAAGACTATTGACTACCAACCAACTTTGACATTTAAGGCCCAATTATGATTTTTGATACCACCGTTAGCTACCTGCCGTACAGCAAGTTACATCGAAAGAAAGTTCGAACTATCACCAGGAGTTTCTGATTTAAACTGTCAACATTTTGTTTTCAAAGCTTTATTGAGGCTTTTACACAGCTTTAACGTTAGTACTTTGTTGTTTAAAATTGTTACAATGTTTATTATTGTATTATTAGTTTTTTTTTTTTGTTCTAGTTGTATGACTCAAAATGTATATAATTGATGAAAGTATTTTATGACAATCAACTGTCACATCTCACAAATGGAAATATAAAACACTCGCCTCATTCAATTGACATGTGTCCAAGACCAGAAAAGCATTCCAGTCATGTTATGGTCTTGACACTTTTGACAGCTTAGTGCAGCACAGCGGCACACAGTTCAAATTGATCTACATTTCAAGTTAGTCGGTTTAGTTGGTTTTGTTTTTTGTTGTGTGTGCGCAAATTACAAGATGTCACTTTCAAGCTATGCCTGCCGCCGCCGGCCGCCGTAAACCGTTGACAGGCCTATCTCTTTCTTGGGAGAAAAATAATAATGCGTGGGCATTTAAGCAACAAAACTCCTCCATGATGTGTCTGTCTGTCTGGCTGTCTATGATGAAAAGAAAAAATATTAAATTTATAACCGAACAAAATACTAAACAAAACAAAAAACTACTTTCAAGACACTGACCGCACATTATATCTGTCAACTCATGTTACATGGCAACCTTTCGTGCTGTCAGCTAATCTGACAGCTTCGGTAATAATATTCAATGATTGAAGTTAATACTTTTGTACAAACTGTCAGTTCGTGTCAAGCTATAACCTCGATGTTGAGTTTCTATATCCAAAGAGTTATTCTCTGTCAGCTGCTGCTGAGCTGTGATACTATAATATGTTAACCCAATACAGGGCCATATAGCAGCAGCATGGCACTCCAGCATTAACACTTATGATTTAGCCGGACAGCATTAGCAACAACCAGAGGAGGTAACATTCGAAACAGAAAATGAAAAAGAGATGTATGTATATATGAAGATGGAGAGAACAGAGAGTCATTAATCATTTGACAGAGTGTGGCGTTATTAGACAGACAGCTGGTTTAATCTGATCGAACTTAAGTAAGGATATACTGGACGCATTATGGATTGATATGACACATAACATGAAATTGAAATTGAAAAATGGCAAACATGACTTCTACAAAAACAAAAAAAAAACAAAAAAAAAAACATTCACCAGTACCTTTACAAAATTTGTCTAATCTAGAAGGTATGTTGACCCCTTATTCACAGATATTGAATCGTTGGTACACTGACAGAAAATCTACCTAAAAAATTTATCAATACTTTAATTGATCTGAACGGAACAGTTCATCAAGATTTATTCCATGCGAACAATTGGACAAGATACCATCTGACTTCGCAATAAACTTCTTTTTATTTAAAAAACCTTCAAATGTTAAAAAAAGTTAACTAATATTTTGGCAGTTTTTTTTTGTTTTCAATTAATCTATATCTCATTTTGAGAAAACAAACTGGGGAATATAGAGGAGGTTTGAATTCCACATGGTCACTTTGTTTCAAATTTTAATTTTCACGCGAATTGTCCTAAGAATTTTATAAAAAAGAAATCAGCATTTTTCGGTTACATTCAACTAAATTTTAAATCGAGTCAATTTAATATTTTAAAATCGACTAAAATGTTTAACATATTATTTTAAGACCTACCCAAAAACTGGTGGACTCAGTTTAACATTCATTTTTTTCTTTTAAACCAAGCACTCACTTTTCCGACATTCACACAGTTGTAGTGAAATGCAAAAAACACTACGTTCCACAATATTTTTCAGGGAAACCTTAAATTTTTGAAGCACAAGATAAAGGAAAAAAGCAGCTAAAAGTTATTTGGGGGTTATAGTGTATAAAAATTTCCCTGGAAAATGTTTCTCCAATTCGAATCTTGAGAACGTGAATGATGCTCAAAAGTTTCTCTCGGAATTTATTTGTATCGGGAATAAGCTTTATAAGGCAATCTTTCTGTCATTTCGTACGATTTCTGTGCGAGGCAAATTTATTCAATGAGAGATTCACGATCCCATGAAAAACCTCCAAGGGATAAAATACTCCTTGGGAAATGAAATTACCAGGGAGATTCCCGATGGGGCCCATTGATTGTACATTGCGAATTTCACATCAAATTGAGTTATACCGTTCCAAGGAAAATATATTGTCCATAGGTTTGTCAGATTGAAATTAACATTTAGTAGCTTGTCAAGTGAAAAAAAAGCAAGGCTGATTCCATAATGGACTTAGCAAGTTGCTAAAAGTTAAAGAAGCCATTCCGTGATTTTAACTTTAGTAAAATGTTAAAATCGTTTAACATTAGCTCAATCATCTTTTTAGCTTAGTAAATTGCTAAAAGTGGCTTTAACATTTTACTAAATCGTTTAAAATTTGCTCCAATGTGTAGAAATTCCAGGAACTTGGAAGTAAAAGGTTTAAGCTTAGCAAAATCTTAGAGATCTGTAAAACCGTAAAGTTGATAAATTGACGCAACGATTTTCTATGAAAATATCGTTTTCACTGTAATAATGGGTGTTTCTTTTCCGTTGTAATCTTTTCTGTGCGGTTTCACTCTCGAATATTAGAGATAGATAAGTATTCAAAAAGTTGATTTTTCAAGTGTGTTTTCAGCACTTTTTATTTGACAAGCACATTTTTAAAATGTGCTAAAAATGTGCTTTTTCAATTGTCTTTACCGAGTTTTTAATACTCGAGAATATGTTTGAAGTAAAAATTCAATATGAATCAATTTTTTGTTTAAATGTGCTACAAAGAAAAGTGCTATTTAAAATGTGTTTTAGCGATTAAACTATTCAATTGTTTTAATCATTAACAATATATCTTTATCATTATACCTTGTATACATGGATTCACACTTTATATTTCTTCAAATACAGCTAATCCTTACCTAGTTTTAAAATAATCAACAGAAACTTAAATAATGTGCTAAAAATGTGCTATTTAAAAAAAAAATAATATATTTTTATTATACAAACAATTGGCATTAGGACACGTCCTTTATTAATCATTAGGTGTTTTTCTTTTTAGCTCCGAGAAGAACACTGAGCATGAGCAGAGTCTGAGCGACCCTAGTTAGCTCTGAGCAGGCCATGATATCAGTGCTCTGAGTTAATGGAGCATGCTACGATTATCACTGGTCAAAAAAAAAGTCGAGCGATTATATGTGTCTGATCTTAAAAATAAACATAAGCCTTTTTGACAGCTCAATTCTGTGATCTGTGCTAAAAGAGAAAAGGCCTATTGTCAACATTAAAATATGCTAAAAAGTGTTATTTACCGATAATCTGCTATCAAAATTATTTATTTCATGAAAGTTTCTAGACAATGTGCTGCGAAAAGTGCAGTAATTTTTCACACTGTATTGTCTGTTTGTCAGTGTTGTTTTTTTTATCTTTCTCAGAAGCTACGTGTTGCTAGATTCAACCTTTCTCTCGCCTAAATAATATTTTAATCACACACAAAACATCTGAGCCAGATAATAGACCTGAATGACCTCGACGAGACATACGACCACAATATATTCTGTTTCCTGGATTTTTTGAAGGAAATCGCAGATAACATATTACACGATATGACCCTTAACCAAAAATAAAGACAAACACAAAAAAAATGAAAAGAAAAGAAAGGCTGGAACAATAATACGAGTAGCACATCATTATCATTGCTGGGATTTTGATTCAGGGAGAGACAGTATCGTGTGGTCAGGATAAGCATCTTGGGTCTGGTTGTATGATTTCTCCCCTTGTGAATGTCCAAAGCATTATGTGGGTTCGGTTCGTGTTACAGCACCCAGGAAACAACGATTTATTATTTTGACTTTTGTTAGATGTGGAAAGAGACTGAGAGAGTTAGATACAGAGAGAGAGAGAGTGGGAGCCAGAGTTGGGTATAAAGATTTGTGGCTAGATTGGTGGTGTTTTGGCAGTTGTCCGCCTATTTTTTTTTTTCTTTTCCATTTCGGTTTCATTTACTCGACCCCAGAAGTCGTAAGAAAATAGATACATTTCCATTCAGGGATGTCGTTTTTAATTTACTCCTAATTTGTAATTCTGGTGTGTTTCTTTTTTTTTGTTTGGTCTGATTATGACCTTTGGGTCTTGTGGGCTTTATTAAGTGAACAATTTCCTGGTTCATTTTCAGCAGCAGGCAGCAGCTCATATAGATGGATGTAAAATGGTTTTGTCGTTGTCAATGAGAAGTAATATTTCACTTTTGAGATGGGTTTTTTTTT
Organism: Philhelius pedissequus; assembly: GCA_910595825.1. NCBI lineage: Eukaryota > Metazoa > Arthropoda > Insecta > Diptera > Syrphidae > Philhelius > Philhelius pedissequus. The sequence continues at coordinate 240,058,702 of OU343161.1, read as the reverse complement.
TTTTGGGAAATTGATGGTGATAAATTTGAACAGATGTTGTGATTTTGATCAAATTAATCTCATGATGCGGGATGATAGTTTAAGATGAAATAGAAGACTCTACAGAAGGAGGACATTATTTGGACGATAAATTGAAAATGTGTTCTTTTATTTGTGACAATTTAGTCGAAACAATTGATGAAATTGAAAATAAATTGGACAAATTTAATGAATTTGAGACATTTATGTGCATGAAATTCAAATATCCTTGTCAAGGGTCTATCATTATTAAGCCTCTATCTTCATTTCGAAAAATATGAATCTAGTAAAACTTAGTTTCGAATTAAGGGATGATGAAATACTAGTTGACAAACGGAAAGTCTCTAATTTCAATGAATCATGTCTAGTTGATAGCCAAACTCATACACATATTTCTAAAAGCGGATCTATTTTTATCTTGATATAGGTACTAAAGGGCAAGTTTTGCAAATCGAACTCGAGATTTTAAACAAACTTCGAGAACAAGCAAAAAATCGGACCCGCAATTCCGTCTGTCTGTCTGTCTGTAGGTCTATCTACAGCCTAAGCGGCTTAAGCAATTTCCTTCAAACAAGCGCTTTAGTTACCTGGCTCGATTAATTTTTTTTTCTCCAGAAATAACGGTACCTGCCATACAAATTTTTGGGGAAAAATGGTAAATCTTAATTATCTCGAAAATGGCTCTAACGATTAAGATAACAAAAAAAAAATCTGTGCACCACTAAACGTGTCTACATATTGGTCAATAAAAATTTTTAAATGAAATTTTATGACGTTTTTCGACTTTTTCATGGATTTCGATCAAATTTTTTTACACAGGAGGCTCCAAAATCTAAATGATACTAAATTCCAACATTTTCAAATAATACACCGCGAAACCAATAAATCTGACGTGCGAAATATTTTTTTCACGGTGGTTTTCGTAAAGTTCTTCACCTCTTGTGAAGTGAACATGGAACGCGTTCCAAAATATATGACGAATTCCTGTGAATTCATTGCAAGTGGAAAAAAAAGTCTTACGAGGTGTGAAAAAGTCTAAGATTTAATAAATAAACTCATTTTATATCAAGATGGTATCTTTGGAAGGTACAATTTCGTATGAGTTCACATGAATTGTGTGGGGAAAAATATATCTAAATACGTTCCACAACCTTTTCAACGTCAAATATTATTATAATCACTTTGTGGAACATAACTTCAATTCATTTTCCAATTTAACATTTTTGAAAAATCTAAATTGTGGAATGTAAAAAAATAATCGTGAACCCAAATTAAACAAAATTTTGTTTTACTTTTCTCAATCAATACACTAACAAAAAAAAGAAGAAAAGTGGAACGTAAAGTTTTAAAAGTCTTATATGTGCTAGATACTATAGTTCTAAAGTTGTCGCCTTTGTGAAAAAGGTTGTGTAAGTTATTAGATTTTTTTTTTTATTTATAATCTACACGCGCTCAAGGGATTATGAATACCCTTTAAATGTTTCAACACAGTGCGGGCGTGAGGGTGAGGTTAAGGAAGAGAAAGAATGATAGGAAAGATGTGTGGCGCGATATTCGGAGACTGTAGGTGGTTGTTGTCTCAGATTTTTATCTTCAGGGATGGTGGCTGAACTAATGCAGAGAAATTTCCGTTTCTATTTATCGATGTCCCTTATAATTCGCATTAATTTTTTTTATTCTTTGTCATATTTTATCGGTACACTGGTTACTCAATCACATGTTGTTAGTTCTATGCCTGAACAGCATGTAATGAGTAAACCAGCAACTCATTGTATGACATTTATTTTTAGAATTTGTTTTAATGGAAAAATAAGAAGACATAGACTACGGCAGGGATCGAACCTGTGACAATGAGGTTGACAGGCGAACACACTACTATCACGCCACGGCCACCCCAACCCAGATAACTATTCTCTGCAACCTAATTTAGATCGTATGTATATCTACCCCATTTTTATGCTTTAACTCTCTTCACCCCTTGGTAATAGATGTGAAGGGTTTTAAAAAAAATATAAGCTAGACAATCTGTGGACATTATCATGGCTGGATACTTTTCTGGTCCTTTTGAAACCACCAGCTCCAATGTACCAAATTTTTGTGATATGAATTCTGCCAATTACACGATTATTAGAATTCCTTATACATCTTAACCATCAATATGCATGGCACAATATACAGTTTCTTGGTAATAGGTCCAATACGACTTCTTTTCCACAAAAAAAAAATTAATGCATTTTCTGCACTGTTTGACAATGGACACACAATCGAGTCTGGCCTCTTTTTGTCGCTCTCTAGACCCGTTTCCTACATTTTCACACAGATTGTAAATTCTGAATAATAGTTCTCTAGAAATGTAATTGGGTAGTGTATTCTATTTTCAAATTGCTTAACAATAAACAAATATAAGAAACAATAATTCAAACTCAACCACTGTTATAAAAATCGATTTCAAAATTTATTTACTCGAACTGGTATATAAGCTTTCAATCAGAAGATGCGCTTATTCATCAAAGATTGCCGCCGCATAAACGTTAGGCAATAATCGTTATTCATGTCAATTATCCTTTCAATAAATCTTCGAATTCCCCGAACTCTTCTTCAAATGGAAAAAAAATTATAACTCTTCCTCTGCGAGAAATTCCCGGAAATACCTAAAACATTAAAAAAAAAATCAAATTCACATCAAGTGAAACCAGAATTTGAAAATCACAATTTTCAGCCTTCTCCAGCCCTTTGATGATGATCATGATGATTGGGATGTGGATGTCCTAAAACGTGGAATATCATCACCTAGACTTCCCATCGGTTATATAGGAGACGGGTTTATATATTATTATTCTTAGTGTTGGAAAACAACAAGTCAACAGTTCCTTTTTAGTTTGCCGAAAATGGTGGCCACGTCAAACTTAAAAGCATTCTCTTCAAATGTACCCTCACATAGACACACAAGATCAATGAAAAGTTTATTTGCTTCCCCTCTTGGCCCAGGTCCGGCTGAAGACTTAAGAGCCTGATGGTTATGGCATTTGGTAGCAATAGCAGCTACTGTCATTTCTCTTGGCTCTTGGGTTGGGAAACATATGAAACATTTATGTACTGCGCCCGTTCCATCGAGCTTCTGTTGTTTTTTTTTTTTTTTGTGAAAACCAAAAGTGAAACATCAAAAAAATCGAAGAGTGATTTCTCTTTGATCTTTGTAGTGTGTTTCAAAAAGTCCTATTCCTTTATACATGTGTAGCTTCTACCTACCCTGCGCTTGATGCTTCTTTGCCATTTCTTATGAAGCCGCCTGATGGCTCGAATTTCAGTCGATAAATCAAAGTGAAAATGATATTGTTTTCAAGTCTGTCGAAGAATTTTTTTTTTTTAAGATTGTTTTGTATGTGTGTAGGTTTTTTGGTCAAAAAGTTTATTTACTTGGCTTCAAAGATTGTTTGCACTTCATTGAGAGAAATTTTCCTGGAAAGGCAATCGAAAGCATCCATCAACTTGGGTAGGCAATCAATCAAGAATGAATTCCGCCAAAAGAAATGAAATGTACTTTTTTTATTGGGTGAGAATTTCTTTGAAGGTGATTCTTGTTTTCAGATTTTTTTTTGAAGAATTTTGGTGGCAGATGCTTTTTGGAAGGTCTAATATAATAAAAATCCATTTTTTAAACTATAACAACATATTTAGTAAAGTGGTCGTCTATTGGATGGAGTCATGATTATATCAAGGAAAAGAACTTAAGGTCACAGAATGATTGTCCTTCATTTTATAAATTTTGTATTATAAAAACTCTAATTTGAAAATTTAATATTTCGAAAAATATTTTTTTATTTCGCAACATATTTTTTTAATTTCGCAATTACATTGCGTTGTCTTATTACACATGCTATACGCAATTTTTTATTTGGCAATTTTATTATTTTATACATTTTGTAATTTAATTAGTTCGCATCAGCTATTTCGCATAATATTTTTAATTTAATTTAAAATATAAAATTAAAAATAATGTTATAAGAAATTCGCATTATATTCCATATTTTGCAAATACGTAATACGATATCCTCTTTTTTATTTATTTCGCATTTGAAAATTTAATTTTTTAGATTGTTAATGTTAGTAACAATTTTTAATTAATTTATTTCCAAGAATTTTAGTCAAGGTTTGTTATTTCACAACTAAAATCTAGCGTTGTAATAAATTCGCAATATGATTATCTTGCATAGGTACATTATTTCGCAATGTGTCGCCTCGCATTTTAATTAATATCAAATTATTTGTTTAGAAAATCATTCGCAAAATTTTATTTTAAATTTTGCTTGTTCGCAAATAGGTGCAGTGTTGGCTAGTGGATACAGAATATAATATTTTTCATAATAGGAATACTTTTTGTCTAGCTATAATTCGCAATGCTTTTCAATTCATTTCATTTGTTTCGCATATTGTGAGATTAGATTATTTGGTTTTCGAAATATTTTTTAACGTATTTATCTTTTTGAAAATTAAATATTACTTATTACTGTTTTTTGCCACTTCGCAATTAGTGCCTAATGTTGCGATTTTGCTATTTTGCAAATTTTTCGCAGTTAGTATTTTTCTTTCTAATAATCTTATGCTTTTTCATATCAGCATAAAAATTCTAAAAAAAAATCATTCCACTCCTCCAAACTGAGACAAGTAAATTCGACTTGACTCAGTGAATGCCAACAGTTTGACAGTGTGAAAGAACAGTAGAGTTTATACGGCCCCCTAGGGTTAAAAGGGCAATCGACTTCCTGAAGTTAGTGTTTGCTTTAGCAGCTCCCCAAACGCGCAAAGCGCGTGGATAATTTTGCACTTTTTAGGGCGAACTACTGTTATAGTGGCATTTCTCTAGACTCGTCCAAGTAAAATACTAATTTATAATAGTTACAGAAGTTTTATTATAGTTGTTTTCAACATTTAAAATGAATGCGTTCCACAATTATTTAAAATATATTGATGTTGTGGAATCTGGGTTTAAGATTTCAATGGTCCTGCTTTTGAATTTTTCTTAACATAAATTTATCTCCAAAAAAAAATGTAAAACTAAAATATATGTTTTCTAAAATGGAATCGGATCGGATACGTTCCACAATCTTTAATATACCTACTACATATTTTGATTTCTATGTATCGAAGCAAAAATGGATACAATTTAAGTATCTAGTATAATATTTGTGAATTAATTCTTTTTTTATTTTAATATTTCAAATTAGAAGCTGTGGAATGTAAGAATGTAATTTCCGGCAGATGATTTTTTTTTTAAATATTCCGTTTCTTTTATTTATTTATTTTTTTTTTTTATTGACATGATCCAAATGTTCTTCCCCATTTAAAACCAAAATACCAAATACATATATCAATGATGTTTTTATGCGAAAAAATCAATATTCCAAATTTTAAATAACAGAACTAGTTTTTTTCTTAATCATTTGAATATTTTCCAATGCAGAGATAAACGGAACACAATTTGTCACATGCAAATTAAATTAAAAAAAAGTCGAAAATATTTCGCGAAAAAGTCTTTAATGGTTGATTTTATAACCTCAAGTCCGGCAGCCCCACAGTTAACCACAAAAACTCTTAAACACACAAAGTAAACAAGTTAAAAGTTTCTCTATCTATCAAGTAAACCTACATAAAAAATCCATTAAAACCAATGAATTACTTATTATGTTAATGTTGATATACGTAGGTATAAGTAGTAATTTTTTTTAAAATTAACATTTATTTATTTAAAATAGTATACAATTTATTGGATGCACTGCATGCTATGTGTTTTGTCTTGTTGTTAAAAAAAATACATAATATTTAAATGCAAATTTTACTGTTTTAGTTTTTGAAAAGTTTTGGTAGATAAATGGGAATTTTATGCGACAACCTCGTGCGGCTAATGGGTTTTTTGTTTAACTTTTTTTTGTATTAAAAAAAATTGAATTAAAATGTGGCGAATAGTTTTACGAGCAGTATAGTAGAAAATGTATTACTAAATAGGGGAGATGAGGGTAGAAAATTACCTTTTAAATTTCCTTACTTTTATTATACGGGTAGTAATATTTTTTCTGTTCACCTAGTCAATTTTCTGTAAGCATTTTTGAATGCAGACGAAAGATAAGCACCAAACAACCTGACCGTACCATTTTTGTCTGGTCTATGAAGCTAAAATTTAAGAATCTCTGGGAAATCTTAATCTATAAATATTGCGATATAAAATTTAAGTGCGAAGCTTTGTAAACAAAAAGAAAAGAAAAATTTCATAAGGTATCAACCCTTCCCCATTTTCCCCTATTACACTTTTTTTGTAACTGTGAATAAACTTAATTTTAACCAAAAAAAAAGCTTTGTTGAAATTACCCCAGGTTTTTTTTCTCTAATTTCATAGAAAAACAAATTTGTAAAATCAATAGTTCTACAAAATTTGGTAATCTAACCCAAAATTTCACTTCTAAATATATGTATACCTGTACTACTACTGAACAACCACTCTCAGAATAATAGATTGGCAATATTTTTAGCCTATTTAAAACCATAAGAAAATAAACTGAAGCGATTTAAGTACTTTTGTACTTTTAGACAATTTCGTCTATAGTTTAAACAGTCGGCTTACCGACAAAACGGAACCCTGGGACACACCTGCATTTATTTAATGAATATCAGACTTAAAATCGTCCAATAAAACTTGTATTTTTCTTGCGTTGAAGAACACCTGCAGAACGAAGGGGGTGCATACTATCCGGGCCAACGGATTTGTATATATCAAGGTCTTTTTAAGGACTCGAGCAACTGCACGAGTGCGAAAGAATTCGTCCCATGGAATCGTTTACGCTCTCAAGTACTGTAGTAGCCATGACACATTCTGGCAGCGCCGAATTAACAGCGAAATGCGCTGCAAGCAAATTGGCTTTTCCACGAGAGCTGACAAAAGGGTGTCATTAAGGACAAGCGTTGGAACTGAAAGTGAAGTTGGATTTCGAATGCTTTTTACAAAAGACCAAAAAATGTTACTACCTTTAAGACATTTTAGTATTTTTTGCCCTAATTTTTGGCCACGCAAAATTTGGTTCTCTGAATGTGAACTTTGAAAGTCTCTCTAGCTCAGTAGATTTGGCTTTTTACTTCCGGAAACTTACTTCTCTAACCCTAAAAACCTCTTTACAGCTCAAAGCAATCCATGCATTTTCTTTCGATTTGATAGATCTCACATCTCAGTGAAGAATTAAATTTGTTATCATACCAGCGCTGATCAGTCTGCGTCACTACCGAGGATAGGAAGCACAGTGATCAGTTAGTTCCTGAAGAAATTATTGAGACCGTCCCAGTTGGCTTTCTCATATTGCGATTAAAGTAGACTTGCATGAATATGCACTTAGTTATACCCAAACAATAAAACTCCGATTGATAGTATTTTCACATCACTTTGTGCCAAAACAGCTGGCCTGTTTTTCACAATGTGGACATAAGCGCCGCAAAAATGTGTCCGAAGCGCCTAACACTCACCATTTTAACACTTCAAAAGCAACTAAAACACAAGTCAGACAATTATCTATAATGAATGTTTCATCTAAATTCCGATTCGAACTTTTCAATAATAAATTAGTGTTATGCCTTAGTGACGGTTTGCATTGATCCGTCCCTGGTTAAATAGGAAAAACAGAGAGTAATCCATCTGACGTCATACTAACATAATCAAAGCTTGCATTATGTGATAAGCTTCACAGAGTACCCATAATGATCCAGCTAATACAACTCGAGAAATGACAAGAAAATGGAAGGATTTACCGCTGTTTTACAGTAAATCCCGTTAGGGAAATGAACGGGCTGACGAATTAGACAGGTAAGGATCAGCCATTTAAAGGCCACTTGCGGAAATAACATATCTTTTCTCAAATCAACCAAATGGGTTTAAGATGATCTTCGGTAAACTATGTCGAGTAGCGTGTCCACCTTCAATCTCGTGAGAATGTGAGCGAACGGGTTACGTTCTGAAAAGGCTCGGAGGTTCCAATTTCTGCCCAGGGCAAAACTGTATATCTGTATAAGATGTTAGGAGAGATCGGAGAGGTTATCCGAAGTATCAAATGTTTCAATTCGTCATATTGTTGTCAATGAGCTACGATTATCCACAGATCAATCGAGTTACGAATGTGTCTACAAACGGCGTCGATTAGATACAAAACAAAGTTCCTCATGTCCGATATTGCAATTTAACCATTCTGTGGAAATGTCAACAAACTTTCGGTGCTATTAGGGTAGTTAAACAGCTAAAATAGTGTATACCTAACTATATGAATTTTCTTTCTTAAAGATTGTATTTGAATAAATTTTCTATGTCGTAAATCTATGTACATAATTGTAATTTGTAGGCGAAAACTAAATCATTTTATAATCGTTCCACTTCATAAAACATAATATCTACTTCTACTTTCACCGCCACTACAGCACTCTGATGGTGTAAATCATTACGATAAAGCTTTTGTCCCTCTTAAGGGGTAAATAATATCTATTCAGTTATCTCAACTGCAATTTAATGACCGCAATAACTTACATGTTCTGTTCACCCTTTGGTCCATAGATCTACAGATTTATATATATGTATTGCCCACAAAGTCATTAAATTCAACCCTGATGGACTTTACCTCCTCTTCTCAATTCATCCCCCCCTTCAACCCTATGTACTATATCAAAAAAAAAAAAAAAAAAAAAAAAAAATTAAACCCAACAAAGCAACCATTCCATAACCGATTGACCTCATAAATTCCACACGATAATCCATCCTTTCGAAATTGCCAACCAAAAAAAAAATCAGTATAATATTTCTCTTATGTTGTGGTGGCCATGGGGTCATTTCCATCAGCCATTTATCCGCAACAAAATACTAACAACATCCTCGACCCTTTTTGCCCCCTCACCTCCTACACACCGGACACTGGACACACTCATACGAAGTACGAGTTATATACACACACATAGAGTGGGTGAAAGGAGGAAAATGATATATCGACAAATTTATGAACCCATAACGAACGACATGATGTACGATTGTGGTATTTCGGCCAAAATCCTTTATCTGGGATAACCCATAAAATGCGTGGGTGTATTTTTGTCTCATAGGAAAATGATACAAAAACTCTTAGTAATTTCCTCCCCCATAATAGTATTAGTTATTTTGAACACGTTTTTCTAAGTTCCATTTTGAGGTCTTCAGTCATAATCAATAGTCGACTTCTGGCAGGATAATTTTTGAACCATGCCCATTACCCAACTCCCAATAAATCAGGATCAATAAAAGGTCACAAAGGCTTTTTCGAAGCCTTTTTTTGGCCATTTTCATTTGGTCCTCCATATGGTCCTCCTTCATCATTAGAAAGCAACAAAAAAAAAAACAGAGACAAAACAAAATTATGTTGTGTATCCTTTTCACAAAGTGAAGACAGCCAAAATGCAAGGACTACTATCGACTATCTTCTCTGGATTTGTGTGTGTGTATATGTGTGTTTTTGGACAAAAGACATTTGGCACATTTGTTATTTTGTTCTCATCTTTTTTTTGTTGTATTTTGGTTGAAATCAAAGCTATGGAAAAGGACCTGCAAGCAATGAATGATTTATGAGGTCCTGTCTAACCCTTGTATATTCATGCGACAGGAGTTTCTGATTTGCTATAATATAACTATAGGTAAGTGTACAACAGTATCTATCGTCTCGCCCTACTTACCATCCCATCAAGAATAATATTTATATTTCTTGAGATGAAGTATGTAGTGTATATTGGAAGCATAAGCTCAGGACAGCACAGGACACGTCATAAGGCGTAAGAATAGAAATAAAAGGAAGCCAAAAAGGAAGGAAGCAAAAGACGGGCGGCATGGCATGGCGTTTGTTCATAGTAAATTGTGAAATCCAAAGGGCCATAAGTCTTTTCATGTTGCTGAACAAATTGTCATCTCATTGTGAAGTGAAAGAAAAGGAAACCCCAAGGGTTTTCTTGGTCTTGTTCTTTGAATTGGTGATCCAGTTAGAGTTGGATTGGTTGGAACTTAGGTACTATACTAGGTATGTTTCCTTTTTCGTATTTTTGTCCGTTGACATTATCGTTTTTTTTTTTTTTTTTTTTTTTTGAATTATTGTCTTTAGACAGAATTGTATAAAGACTTTGACGTCTTTTGAACCCTAGGACAAGGACATTATATATACATATGTGTGTAGGCAACGTATACAAGTGGGCGGAAGTGTAATATGTCATATGCCAGTTCCCAGTGGTGAAAAATACACAAATTGCAGGTGAATAATGAAACTGTTATTTATTCATACAAAACAAGAATCCCTTATGTCCTGACATTTTCCCATTAGCAAAAGGAATATATATATATATATATATATACATCAGATTTTGATCCTTATAAAATATTAACACAAGCATACAGCCGGACATAATTGATGTTCATCATAACGATAATATTCTTGAGGGAGATATTCCAGATCAAAGTTCTTCTCAAAATGCGTCAAAGTTTGACATTTTTGTGTTGGAGTTGGAGTAAGAGTTGAAGTATTGGATTATTTATAACAAATGGCATGTTTTAGAGTTGCTGTTATGTTGAGTTGTCTGCTTAGGAAATAACTTTGATTGAGGTCGAAAGTGAAGAGTTTCTGTCACACATTTAGCGAAATCGTTTTATTACTTTGAAATATTAGATGAACAATAATATACAAAAAAAACCTTACAAACAAAAGTTGGGTTTTGTAACATTTTTCAACACCTAATTTGATGATACGTTCCACAATAAAAGATTGTGCCCGCAAAATTTTATTAAAAAAATTGCTCAATGGTTAATGTCGCAATAGATCATGGGCAATATAAGTGACTTTGGTGCTCCTTGTAAGACCTAAGGTCTTTTAAATGCAACCTGAATTGCACGGCACTAGTTTGGCACAGTTCATTTGAAAACCAGGTATTGACTGTCTCATTTTAACCCATGGGAGCCATCTAATTAAAATTGGAGGTACAGAAAAGAATGCGTCTAGCGTGGGGATCGAACCCACACGTCCTAGTTAGCAATCAATCACTTCATCCACTGCGCCATTGCCACCCTTGTTTGTGTTTTGTTACCTTAAGTATCTTGAATCTTTCTACATTTGCTGAATTATTACAGTAAACTTTTAGTAGTTTTTCTTACGTTTCCATTTTCTTCTTGGTTCCAAAAGTCCTAAAAATTCTTCTTTAGGGTTTTTTTTTAATAATAATAATAATTTAATTATAGCGACTCCCTATTGAGTAATGCTAGTAATTTCTACCAATTTAAAATGCCTCCTCTTAATAACACCATACACATATTTCTTCTTAATTTGTTAAGTGAAAGTCGATAAATTGATTGGAGATCAAAATACCAAACTCAAAAGCAACTCCGTTTTAGTGTTGATTTCAATTGGACATCAGTAGCACAGCACCATCATTATCGGAAGCCACCAGCAGCAGCAGCAGTCAATTAATAACATTTTCTCCTTAATCAGTGCGTTGAAGCAAAATGGACATTTGAGTGGAATGATGATGCAGCTCCAAGCTTGCTTCCATACTCCTTCATACATAATCCCAGAGACATTATTATGAAGGCCGCCATCATCAGCATGGAAAGATGACAAATATAACTCAATATTTGCCTGGAGTATCTCCAAACGGTTCAAGGTTGCCACTTTAACATAATATTCTCTTCACTAATGAAATCACTCTGCTCTCAGAAGAGATTTAGTTTGTACTTTTGGGGGGAGGGGGAAATATCGATATGAATACATCTTCACTCAAAGATTTAATTTTTGTTTTGTGGAACGTATTGATTTTTCAGATTGGAACTTATGTCTCTTAAAATAAAATTCATACATTCCACTGTCTTTCATATGAAATGGTTCAAAATTTCACTCATGTTATTACTAACTTATCATGTGGAATATAAACATTTTCTCATTTTATGAGAAGGTACTTAATTTGAAAAGATTCTTACAATTTTTGTCACAGCAAACTATACACAATATTTGCACTTACAAAATTTTGTGGAAAGATTTCTTATTACGAAGCAAAAAGTAAGCTTTCTCTGTGAAAAACTCATTTCACATCAACTTTTTTTCTCGTGGAAATTTAAAAGAACCTATGCACAAACCAGGAAATTATACATTTGTGATTTTTTTTTAAAATTCCACAACTTTTATTAGGAAGCCTCTTAGATCGATCAAACTTTTTCACACCACTCGAGCAAAATATGCAATGTGGATTCTATTTCATTGATTGATTGTCAATGAAAATTGTTTATGTTCCACATAACTTTCCCTTGATTTTGGAATGCACTTATACTACTTTATTTCACGTGAGTGAAGTAAAAAAAAAATTCTTTGCCAGTGGTAACCATGTAACGACAATGTGCTTATACTTCAGCAGACAAAATTTTCGATTGTATGCGTGTTATGGAAAGGGAATACCGACGACAGTGTCGCCGGCAGATCGTAATCGCGTCCACGTCAATTTCCGTGGCCGACACATCGATCAACGTGGTCAGAAAATTTGTAGACATTATGAGCGCATATCAATCAAGTGTCGTCGTCAGCGTCAGCGTCGTCGTTGTCGGATTCATTTAGATTGGAATCGCGCATAGCACTTGGCACATATAATCACCCATCAGCCAACCAGTCAGCCACCCCTTACCTCGCTCAGAGCCTTCTGCACCACTACTGGCTCCCAATTGCATGCAGCAAAAAAAAAAGAAAAAAAAAACAGTTCATTAATCACTCTTAATGGTCGGAGTTGTATTATATGGAGTGAGTGCACTTAATTAGGTGCTCCCGAGAGCATGTATCCATCCGGCGAAAACATAGAGTGTAATCAATGGCGGCTGCGACTACGAGTGTAGATGAGTGGTACTTACATACATTTTGCATTTGGATGTTTTTGTCAGTCAGTTTTCTTCAGTCGTCCACGGCGTTGTTGTTGTTGTCCTCTATAATAAACGGATGTTGTAAAAAACATCAAATTAATTGGAAAAGGTGACATGGTTAGGAAGAGTAGGATTTTAGACAGCCATGATAATTTGTTCCTGGCACAGGAAGACAAATTTCCTTTACGTTTTTTTTTTTGACATATACATACATATATAATGGTTAATTTGATATGCTAACAAGAATTAGGACTTGAGTCTCAAAATGTTTGCTTTAAATATTTAATCAGTTCGATTCAAAGAAATAAAAGAAATATGGCAACAACTGATAGAAAAAAAAAAAACAAAAGTTTAAACCGGTTTTAATGGTTATAGATTTCGACTTGGGCTTCGATTTAGACTTGTGGTTGAACATGTATTCAGATTTGAACTTGGACTTGGGCTGGAATTATAATAGAATTTAGGCTTGGACTGGGGCTGGGACTTGCTCTTGGATTTGGAATTGGACTTGGACTTGAACTTGGAATTGTACTCTTGGACTTGGACTTCGACTTGGAATTGGACTGGGACTTGGACTGGGGCTGGGATTTATCCTTGGACTGTGACTTGAATTTGAATTTGAATTGGACTGGGATTTGGACTTGAACTTGGATTTGGACTGTGACTTGAAATTCGATTTGTACTGGGGCTTGGACTTTGAATTGGACTTGGATTTGGACTTGGAATTGGACTTGGAATTGGACTTGGAATTGGACTTGGAATTGGACTTGGAATTGGACTTGGACTTGGACTTGGACTTGGACTTGGACTTGGACTTGGACTTGGACTTGGACTTGGACTTGGACTTGGACTGGGACTTGGACTTGGACTTTGACTTTGACTTTGACTTTGACTTGGACTTGGACTTGAACTTGAACTTGAACTTGAACTTGAACTTGAACTTGAACTTGAACTTGAACTTGAACTTGAACTTGAACTTGAACTTGAACTTGAACTTGAACTTGAACTTGAACTTGAACTTGAACTTGAACTTGAACTTGAACTTGAACTTGAACTTGAACTTGAACTTGAACTTGAACTTGAACTTGAACTTGAACTTGAACTTGAACTTGAACTTGAACTTGAACTTGAACTTGAACTTGAACTTGAACTTGAACTTGAACTTGAACTTGAACTTGAACTTGAACTTGAACTTGAACTTGAACTTGAACTTGAACTTGAACTTGGACTTGGACTTGGACTTGGACTTGGACTTTGACTTGGACTTGGACTTGGACTTGGACTTGGACTTGGACTTGGACTTTGGCTTGGACTTGGACTTGGACTTGGACTTGGACTTGGACTTGGACTTGGACTTGGACTTGGACTTGGACTTGGACTTGGACTTGGACTTGGACTTTGGCTTGGACTTTGACTTTGGCTTAGACATGGACATGGACATTGACTTGCGTTTGGACTGTGACTTGAAATTGGATTTGTTTGGACTTGGACTTGGGCTTGGACTTGAACTTGGACTCGAACTTGGCCTTGGATTTGGACTTGGACTTGAACTTGAACTTGGACTTGGCCTCGGACTGGGACTTGGACTTGGACTTGGACTTGGACTTGGACTTGGACTTGGACTTGGACTTGGACTTGGACTTGGACTTGGACTTTGACTTTGACATTGGCTTTGACTTTGGCTTAGACATGGACATGGACATTGACTTGGGTTTGACCTGTGACTTGAAATTGGATTTGTACTGGGGCTTAGACTTTGACTTTGAATTGGACTTGGACTTGAACTTGGTCCTGGACTTGGTTTGGACCTAACCTTGAGTTTATTGAATTTTGGCTTGGCTGCATACTGCGTTTTTACATGATAGCATTGATATTTTTGGTTGAGCCATTCTTAAAACTAAGTGGACTTCTTTTGCGCCAAGCGATTCAATTAATTACTTACGAATGCTTATTATGCAATTTTTGTACAAATGTTTCTATTACATAATATCTACTCACATGAAACTACTCTAGCCATATGGTGCAAAATGACATTTCTTAAAGGCTTCATTTGTTTTTTTTATTGAATGTACATTAAAAGAAAGCAGTATCTCAGAAATAAAGCCGCTTGAATTAAGTTTATTAAAAAAAGCATGTACATGGCACTTATAAGAACAAAATTTATAACAAAAAAAGTAGATACAAAAAACTTGTCAAACCAGAACAATCATAAAGATAAAATCCCCTCAGCTATACCGGATGTAAGTACATTATATGGACCTACGTCTGTATATCTGCTTCCCATTTTCAAGTCCGAAAATCTTTTTTGTCACGGTCAAAACATTCTCCTTTGACAACAATGGTCTCAATAAAAAATGATTTGTTGCTATTTCAAATTTATTACAAAACTAGATTGCATAATAAATATTTTATGGTTTGATGACAATTTAATTTCGATATGCGCAAAGCAATTCAAATTAATTTTATTGCCAATATGTAGTAGATGGGTATATAAAAATAAAAATAATACAAAGCTACAACAAATGAACTGCATTCTTGCAAGCAACCCCTGTATCACTGCGAAAATAAAAATTTATTGCAATAGTTACGTACAAGGATATATTTCGAGTCGAATGTGCGTACCTATATGTAATGTATGGATGTAGGTATAGAAAAAAAGGTAACAAGAGGGAAACCGAATTCGCCATCCATTAAACGAAAATATACATGACGACGAGGACGACGAATGGTAATTTATGACCCAGTTACAATCCCCAGAGGTGTACAGCTTCAAACCTCTAGAGAGATCCTACAATAGCAGTAACGATACAGAGATACTCGTTATCCTTCTCCCTTCTGTAAGGTTGGGTTTTTACTTTTTTTTAATTTTTTTTTGTTTTGATAATAAATTGCCATGCAATAACATTTTTTTCACTTATACGTGTTATTTTCATCCAGGAGATCCATAAATTTATGTGTGTGCCTTTAAATTCACATGCACATATACACACAAACACATAAAATAACAACTTCTGGCAGGATTAAAAAATATTGCTTCTTTGGCAACCCCTGGTGGATAATAAAAAATTTTCTGAAGCACAGTGAAAGTGTATCCTGGTTCTATCTACATATAAAAGAATTCTACAAAAAGGATATGTACCTACAACAAACATCCTTGGTTGCTCTGATATTCTTTGGTTTATTTCTCTTTTGGTTCCGATGAAGAGAGCCCTCTGGCCCTAAATGAATGCAAAAGTGAGTGATGGCACTATAAATATCCCAACATAAAGAGGACACTTAAGCTTGAAATTACGTCAGCTGGGTTTTTAATGAGATCACTAGGGGCTGGATGCTGCCAATTTTGAAATCTATTTATTTTCATTCGATATACTTACGTATGCATGTACATACATAATATCCTATTGGGATAGATAAAAGTTATACGCTTGTCTGTTTAGGAACGATTATTATTTGCCTTAACTGCTTCATAGGTTCTGTGGGATTAAACGAAACAAAGCGACTGAGTCACCTAAACACTTTAGGTTTGAAGAAATTTTTTAATGTTAGGGACCGAGATAATCCCAAACGGTTTTAAAAGTTCCAATTACCATAGGGTTTTTTTTAAATTAAAATGTTTATGTCAAATTTAGTTGAGATTTTCGTCAAAAACAATTATTTAAATAAAAAGAAACAAATTTGTTTCCCATTCCACTTTCGGTCGCATCGGAATCAATTCGTGAAGTTTGGTTGCTCCTCCAACCCCAAAGAACTCTGTCTTTCTGTATCAATCACGGCCCTTCAACGGCTGTCACCGGCCATCACTGTCCATCATATTCCAACACCGGTTGAGCACAGGCATTAACGGACATTACCATTCATCACCGGCCATCACCGTCATATCGCCCTTCATCACCGACCATCACGTGATGTCACCCGGCATCAAGTGCCTGGTCAACACCGACCATCACCGTCCATCACCGGCTATCACCGGTCATTACCAGCCATCACCAGTCATCACAGCCATCACCAGCTATCACCGGTCATCACTTTTACATCTCCGTCCATCGCCGTAACATCACCGTCCATCACCCACCTCCACCCTCAACCATCACCTTCCATTACGGTTCATCTACTTCCACATTATTCCATCCCCATCCACATGCGTTCAGCTGCATCATTTTTAAAGAATATCTGCACATTTGAATTGACGATCGACATTGAAGGGCTTTCCGAGACACCGCTTACCCTACTTAACACAATTTTCAGTATCGAGTAACTGCTTTCCGACGAAAAAAAGTCATCAAAAACTGGATTTATCGAAAATCAAGTTGAGCTAAGGGTCTGATCTTAAAAAAATACCTCTGTGGGGAAATGGTGTTGCATGTTTTAGTTGTAGGAAAATACCCTTTAAAATGTGAAAATATTTTAAATTCAGGTATTTATGGAGAAAGGATAACTAACATGGATATTTCCGTAGATTGTTGTTAAGTCGTGGACTTACTTTGGACTGTACGGAGTTACATTAGCCTTTAACTGCGAATCTCCGAGTTTTTGTCAATAAATTGACCCTTTACTTTGTGTAACTCTAATGCTTCACCATTTTTTACGTTACGGCTTTTTTGACAGTAACAAATTATGGACCATTTCCCGTATTAGGTTATGGGAGCTCATTTATGAATTGAAGCAAGGGTCCCCGTGAACACTACTTACACATATGTACATGCTTTATATCTAGCTGGCCACTTTTAAACTACTGCCTTGCAGATATCACTGAAACAGGGTAGGGTAGACGTAAAACGGATTTGCGGATGACCGAATCATTTTCAACACCCTTCCTCTTATTGATACCAACACAAAAAGAAAAAAAAACAAATACTCAGGAAATTACAACCAAAGCTTGAGGTCATTATCAATTTTCCACCACATCAAACATGAACAGTCTTCCCGTGCATGTCGCCGACAAAAGTTAATATTGCAGTGTGTATGTCAATCCTCTTCAATTGTGTCTCGCCCTAAAAAAGATTAATAGAAAATAGAAACATTTATATCACGAAACACTTTATCGAATAATTTATTAAGTATACACATATATCCAAGAAACAATCGGAAACACCACCAACAAAAATCTACCTTCCACCCACAAAAAAATATCTTTCAATCGAGGTCACATTTTGTTAGATTTATTGCAAATATCTTGTCGACATTTCCCACTACAATAACGCCAGCACAATACATAACCAGCACCACCACTACCACTCACCATATCGTCATCATCATCACTTTGGTATATTCCCGGGGATTGATTATTCTGTTACACGTACAAAACCAATAGCGGCACAAGGATTAAAAGCCGCCCTCCTAAGTTCGCCATGCTTCCCTAGCGCACCGCTATACCCTCTGCTGCTAGCCATATCGCCACCAGGACACATGGCGGGTAACATATTTTCTGCATAAATGTTTTCAATTCCATCAAATTCACCAAACACCATACCAAGATTAAGGCAATTCATAAATTATAGATAACAACAGGGTTACCTTGGTGCCGATATGTTTTTGAACATGAATATTTTTGTATATGTATTTTAAACGATTTTTAAATTTTTTAAACAAATGAATATTGTTAAGGCATTTGATATTTTGGCATCTTCCAAAATGCTTGTTAACGATGAATTATTTCTTTCGAACCGGTCGCTCTATACAAGTTTTAATAGGTTTCTTTAAATCTGAATTCACAAAATAAATGCTGGAATGCCACAGGGCTCCGTATTTTCTCCGACACTCTTTGTTTTTAATGATCTATGTACTGGAATGTACAAATATTTAAACCGTGTTTCAGCCTCACGATAGTTCAATCTTTTTCTACTTTGTTTGTTTTATGGTAGTGGTGGCAACCCTTACAAAACCACTGGGAGTGTGAAGAAAAAATAAAGAATCTGTATAAGGTCGGGATGGTGGTATAGGTGGTGGCTGTGAAACGGAAACGGATGCGAGACGTTGAGAAAGTGAGAATGTACACACACGTATACACATGTATAGTGAGTACGTACATACATATATTGGGAGTGGAGTGGAGTTGTTCCAGCATTAAGCACATGCCATTAAATGAGCTGTCGGCAGCTTAATGTGGGGGAAGTAATAACGTCTTGATTTATTTCCCGGGAGCTTACCTACATATATTATATACGAGTATGGTGTAGCCTACATAGCCTGAGCTCAAAAACGAAGCAACTATATCTCTGCTTGGGCAACTGGGAATATAACGAAAACCATCTCATACCTACATGAAGGATATGTATCGAATGTTCAATGTAATTGGTAAATGGTACAAAAAGATAAATTACCACTTTATGGAGTAGTAATCTTTTGTTATCGCGTAAATTGATAAAATTTACGACTCATTCGTTGTCCCTTGCTTTAGTCTTTTGTCTTCTGACTTTGTTGTCGTTGTCTCGTTGTCTTTTTTTTTGTCATTGTCAATGGCTAAAGATTTTGCTGCTTTTTCAAGTGGTAAAAATATGGTTTTGAAAATCTGGTGAAAATGACTTTATGTGTGTTGAAAACAGATATAATCGTAATGAAAGTGATGCATTTTATAGCTCAGAACATTTAAATAGAGCTTTATACCAAAGTTACGACTTTATTTTTACTTTGAAGGTATCATGTAGAAGTTTTACTGGTGGGTACTTATTTTTTTTTTACTGCAATTTCATTATATCGAGCATTTTTATTTATTTGAACGCACTTAATCCAGTGTGGACGTTGTGACTCAGCAGGCATTTCTTCTTGGTGAATTATGGAGGGAAGACATCGTCAAAATTTAACTTTACTTCATTTTTTTTGGTTCACAGATTTTTTTTTTTAAAGGTTTATTGAATTAAATTGTGTCCATCTTCAAAGACATTGAAATGAATTCTGAAAATCATGAAAAACTAAGCTGTTTTTAAATAGTTTTGTATATTTCTGACTGAAAAGTTAGTCATCTTAAGTCCATTTTTTTACATTTTTCAGAGGTGCAAAAGACTTTAAAACGAAGCTTTAAAAAAACCTTTCAAACTTATTTTTTGAAATAAGCACATTTTAAATTTTGTTCAAACTTTTTTAAAAAATTGGTGTGGAAAAATATTGTTATATTTTAAATATTAATAATATATATTTAAATATTTTGTGAGTTATAAGCCAAAATTTGACTTAAGATATTTTGCTCAATTTAAATTTATTATCAGTTCCTGGAGTTAAGCCACATCTTACAAGTTAAAGGAGAAATCTAGAGCAGGGAGTCGGCCCAAATCTTCCTAGAGGGGAAGAACTAACCACAACCAGTCATAACTAGTTATAGCAGGAATCTAGAAGCAGGGAGTCGGTCCAAGTCTTGCTAGAAATGTGGAGAGAAGGAGAAAAAGGAAACTTCTTTTGATACCAAATAATTCACCGGACAGAATTACTAACTTCCACCAAGTGAGAAACATATACTGATTTATTACGCATGAATATCAGGTACGGTAAGGTTCGACTTTCGATGGAAATCTTACATCTACTTATAATAACTTCGGATAGACTCAGGTGTGAATCATAAACAAATAAGGTTTAATTCACAAAAATACACTTATTATTATTATGTAGATGTCAAGTGGGTGGCTGATGGCTGCAGGTATTGTTTGTTGGCCTGTACGCTCCGGGTCGGCGGATAAGGTACATTTTATGTTGTTGATGTACACTCCGCGTCGGTCAGTTGGATACAGTTGGTAACGCTTCGTTACATGTTTAAACTAATTGAAGTTTGTAGTGTAAACTTCAGAGTTGTTTTTAAAATCTGGATAAATATTCCATTGTCATCGGATGGCAGATAAGGGTAGGAGTTATCATAGTTTAAATTTTATCAAATCGAACATACCAACAATCTCCTTTTTATCTTTGCAGCACATTTATTTTGATGGGTCCGTTGTATACCGTATTCACATCACTTTTTCCTCTTTCCTTTGCGTAGAATATATTAAAATCCTGCTGAGTTAGTCACATACAATTTTCTGTTAAGGCCGCTGACAAGTTCGAAAATATTGTTTTAAAAAGGTTTTTGGTTCCCAATGCTGAAATAAACAATTACCAATCCCGATGGTGATGAATCTTTATATGTGTTTTCTTCTTTTGTCTCTCAATTAAGGAATGATTTTTGTTTTGTTCAGCACTATAGAGAGCTATACAAAATTAAATGCTCACAATCATTTCGGATGCGTTTTAAATACTGCAATATATGTACATGAAACTATTTCGTATCCACCACTTTTTGCAATGTCTTCATGCCACATCAACAAAAAATTGTAAAGAAAAACAGTAGATTCCGTTTTCAATTTGATGATTTTAATTATTATTTTGAAAAACTGAATTTTTCAAAAGTAAATACAAATGATTGCGTGACAAAATTTAGATTTGGTCTACGGTTTTTCAAAATTCAGTTTTCCGGAGTAATTAACGCCTCAATAATTGTACCGTGTGTTTTCTAATGTCAACCAAATTTGATCTCCACCAGTTCTTGATGATAAAAACTATCATTGAAGAATGTGGTCTTTTTTAGGTAGGACTCGGGGGAAAAGCCATATTCGAGCTTGTCAATTTTAGTGCTACAGAACGGCTTAAGGCTCACGGTTGGATAAGATCTTCGTTATTTTCTATATTACTGCCCTTAACACCTTGAAAAAGATGGAGGGATATTAACAGAATGTGACTGTGCTAATTGGTCTCGCATTTTAAAATATCACAATGAGAGGGTAAGACAGTTGTTTAAATAATTTTACATTCGTGCAGTTCGGTCGAACAAGGAATTTCTGTACTTGACTATTCGTCACAAATTGAAACCAAAACCTTACCCAATATTACGGTTAAATTGTTTTAATTCACAAGTGCTGGTTGGTTATATCGAGGATCACAATGGTTTTATTTACCTCGATGAAAGTAAGGTCATGGGGGTCGGAGTAGAAAAACCAATTGACGTGGTTGTGAATCTAGCGCCAGCAAAAAATTTATTTAATTAAAAGTTGCAATAGAAAAACGGTCGGTGAGAGAACAGTGCCCTGGGGCAAGTCACCGTTTAGCTGTAAATGAGGTATAAAGTATACCTTTTCCGTGTTTAAAATGCAAAGCTATTAATTCACCAAAATCACTGACTTTGGTGTTTCTATGAGCTAAGCCTAGTTCTTTTCCATTGGGTCACCATAAGATGACAGTTACTGAGAGTTTGCGCCTGACCTCTTTTTCTACCCATGATCTTGTTCTTCTGGCTTGATACTTTTCTTATCTTTCATTTTAGCGTATGTTTAGGCTATTATTTTTTATTTTAATTTTGAATATGTTCTGCACGACTGATTGGTGACGTCTATGGTGGGATTACATACACGATAGATTGGTTTTCTTTAAGGTGCTGTCTGTAGACTTTCTAGCAACTCCAGGTATGTAAGTCTCGGATTTTTTCAGGTTGGTCTTCCTTTTCGGCCCCCAAAAAATCATTTCACAACACTATTCAATTGCATATTGGGATTGCTTATAGTATTTTTTATTATCTGAGGGAATATTCTTAAACGTTTTCGCCCTGTAGTGGTAGCATATTAAGGATTACGACCATTTTTACAAAGTATTTTTGTAATTAAATTTTTTAAATTTTAATTTTAATTTTTTAATTTAATCAAAATATTATTTTTATTTTGGAGACAAGAACTTAAGAAACTATATTTCTTACACGATACCTACACCAACATTCTAAAATAGACGTCACAACTTACTGAACACGCAAAAAACGAATGACTTTGCATAATCTTTATATCGATGTGGAAACTTCCAATTGCCATTTACATACCTAGAAAATTATCTTCAAAGGAATTCCTAACGCACACTTGGATCTGATCTTCCCTTCAACTAGAATGAAAACCAATTTTTTTTTTTTTTTTTTTTGAAACTATGTGTCAGCCAATAAATTCTAATGTCGCATTAAGCCTCACTCTATATGGCTTTGAGGGTGTATGTATATTAGTTGCTACTCGCAATTTCCAACATCCTTGCCACTAACTGGTGTAACCCAATAAGAACCAAAAAAAAAAAAAAAAAAAAAACTAAAGAATTGCAAAAGAAGGTATGTAGTATACAACATGCCACACGCGAAAGGGCCCAAGTTACATGCTATTGCGATAATAGCAGCACACCACTACTGCAAAGGGTGGTGGACATGGCGTCGTCGTCGGTCGTCGTCGTTGTCGACATAGGAACAAAACGGGGGACATAGGGCAGTAAATTATGTTTTATATGCAATAATGTCGGCCATAAAAATGTTGCAATAAATTAAATTAACTGCTAGAATTGCTGATTTTATTATCACCCAGTTGGTATATGGTTTATTTCTTTTTTTTTTTTTCCTTTCCCGTTATGCTTTTCCATATCTATATACAGTATGCCAACATGGGTTGGGTGCTCCTTTTTTTGGTGAACGATCAGTTAAGCTTATGGACACTTTATCCCAAGTCCTCTGATAATTTGGTGTAGTATGTATTTGACTTCCGATACAATTCATGAGATTAATTTCATGTGATTTTGATAAACTGCATGCATAAAATCTTATCATACAAAATATGAACATAACATACCGCACTTTACTTACAAGTCAGAAGTGGAATTCGGAAATGGGAATTATCAGCAAGTGTAACGTGTGACTGACTTCTTTAACTGGGTAATAAAATTTGCTTTATTTTTGCACACTTCAATTTTCATAGGCATGCCATTCTAAAATCAATATGACATCTGACAGTCATATGGCACTGTAATAACAATAAATTTTATTTCAAAGCCAGCTTAAGTTTTATATTAACAACAAAGAATTATGTGCCACATTTCATTATAGACAGTGACGAGTAAAGTGTAAGAGACTGACACCAAAATAAGATGGACAACTGATTTCTACATAGGAAATGGAATACTGGTTTTACACGAAAGCAATTATTGTACAATAATATGTGGGGTCGTGCTTTGCATGATATTGTTTAGTTGAATCAAGCTTCATTTGACTCAATTCTGCTACACTTTTGAGAGCGTTTGGCATTCATATTTTTGGAATTTTACCTCACGAATAATTATTTATTTGTACGAACAAAAAAAATGAAAACCAAACACTTAATTTCGAAAGAAGAATATTTACTACTTATTTTGCTTGGAAACCTTGCAAACGGAGGGCTAAAACCCAAAATCTTTTAAATTGAATTTACAATTTCAAGATTGGAAAAAAAAAGAAGATGAACCGTTATCCCAGTGGCCCGAAAAAACCAAAGCGGATTTGAATAGCGAGGTAACGAGTCCTGAAATTTTAGGAGAAAACCACGGAACACAAACTGACCGAATTTCACAAAAGAAAACGCCAAATTTTGGCACCAAATAACGAATGAAAAAAATACTTAACCTTTTTTCCAATTTCCTCGCCTTGTAGATTTCCTTTCATGAATGTCTTTTTCTAATTTTTCTCCTCAAGTTCTCCTTCAACCCTTTCTTTTGTTTTATTATTTTTTGTCTTAAATGCTACCAACATTAATTCCTTCGATTTTTCGAGAACTTTCCTCGAATGAGATCTCTAAAGAAAAAAAAAATTCATACTCACTCTCGTCTTCAGACCCGAAGAACTTCAAGCAAACTTTTTTTGTCTATTGGAACTTCCTTTTTTTGTTTCTCCTGCTCTTTCAGCAATTATGCCATCGTTGATGAAATCCAGCGGTCCAACTTACTCGCTCATAAACCCTAGCCTAAGGAAGTCATCGTGGAATTCGCCGATCGCTGGTGTCACTTCCAGAAGCGCGCGAACACGATGAAAGCATTCAGCCATTTTCCCCCAATTTTCTAATTTTTTTAGAGAAATCCAAGCGCGCTTCTTTTGAATATTTGTTCGAACAGATCGCCCGTCTGTTATCATAAAGTTAGATAATCATTGCGCTCTTCCACTTAAGCGCCAGTTACATAGATTTTTGTTTCTCAATATGTTCTGAGGGAGCGTGCCAATGGCTGATGGCACACGGCTGCCTTTACTCTCTCTCAGTAAATCGAAGGAATCACCTATAGCAAAAAAAAAGAGGGATAAAACGGGAGGAACACGGATTCGGAATATGAAAAGAATAGTTTTTGTCACGATAAATTTTACCATGACCATAAGACTGAAACGGACATTTTGAATGCATCTGGCAGATATATAACGTTACGTTAAAAAGATACTAAGATCAATATTTACAAAATTAGTTTGGCTGGTCATGTTTCGTTCTTATTTTTTGTTTAAATCCAAAGAATTTCTTTTTAGTCATTCGAGTGCGTTTGCCATGCATATGGCACTCAGATAAATATTAACTATCAGAGCTTCTCTTCTATCGTTTTTAATAAAATCATTGTATGGCAGAAATGTGACATATGAAAAAAATGTATAAATAAGTTTTCATAACAATTTTCCCGTGAATGAAATAAATCTTCAAAAATGAATAGCTTTTCGAAATTTTTGTATTACGTCTGGCAGACATTTGACTGATGTCAAGCAGGTTATTTCTTTAATTCACTTTCATTTAGTCAGCAAAAGACGTATCAACATTAAAGGCTTGATAGTTTTTGCATATATTAAATATGTCTGTTATACATGCTGACCAATTAGTTTTCATATTTCACAGACGTCTGGCACACATTTTTAGTTAAATATTTATTGTAGACTCAACAAATTCTAAATTCTGTCACATTTAAAAAATTAAGTACCTAAATTATGGCAACCAATTTGGACCACGACCATTTTCTTTGTAGTTTGAGCGTATCTGCCAGACGTCTGGCACTATGAAAATGGCTATATTTTCATGGTAAACAAATTCAATACCCCTGACGCAAATATCAACATTAAACAACTCTTTCTAAAAAGTCTCCTTTCTTAAAAGAAAAAAAAAACAAAGAATAAAACAATTATTATAACGTTAAATAGAAACCCCCTCGAACGAACAATATTTGCTTTTATGCAATTATTTTAACAGCAATCAAATTATTAACTTAACAAGCTTAAGTATGTCTAGCTAACATGTGTGAAAACTTCCCAGGAAAATATTCTCAAATTATGTGCTTAACTTATTATTATTACCAACTAACTGACGGCGTCACACGGTCGGCATTAGGTCGGTGGAGGCAAAAGAGAAGGCGACGATGGCGACGGCGAAGCCACCGACACGACCCTTGTGGTGCGGGCAATTATTTCTATCTCTGTTCGGAATTACGGTAATTTTCGATGTAAAATTTCTTCATTACGCGCATTCCAAAATAACTTAGTTGTTCGATTGCTACATTAGTTCCCTTCCCCTCCCCCTCTTCCTCTCACAAAAAAAAACCAGCCAATCCATATAGTGGTATTATAGATAACTGGTCAAAAGGAGAACCTGAGTCTTTCGTCGGCTTCAGTTCAGTGCCAATTACTATTATAACAAAGTCATAGTCGTTGAACACGGTCGCGTCGCGTCATATACTCGTAGCCACCACAACTCACCTCTATACTCATTTTAGTCTTTGCGTCTCCACTCAGCCATTCCGATCTGATTGAACTAATAACTTCACAATTACTTCAAATTAAAACTAATAATATTTATTAAACGAAATTACGGCCATAATAGTTAGTGGTGTAGCAACCTCTCCGTCTCTATAACACTGCACCAAGTAGTTTGAGTATGCGAGTAGTAGGTATATGAGCTCGAGTATGTGTATGAAAGTGCGGCTGACTAGAAATATCTGGCACATTGAATTCGAATTAAAATGTTTATCGTAGTTTACTATCCGAACAAGCATCGCGTTTCGAGTGGTTTCGTTCAATTAGCCGCCCAATCCCCTATCCTGATTCCCAAATATCATCAGGTATATGGTTGTGTTGATATAGCTGGCAGGAAGGTGCATGTAGGTATGTGGTTGAACTGTTAGAGCTTGGAACAAACACCAAATGCGGCTGGCAGGAGCTGAAGGCAGCCAAGTTAGCTCGTTCAAATGGAAGATAATTTACGTGATTTCGCTGTGCTCAATTAAGTGTGGCCTGGCCCATTAATATAGGAGTACGTACAAACAGCAGGAGGAAGGAAGGAATGGATAAAAGGAAGCCAGCAACATTCAACCTGGCGCGGCGCAGTTCGGTGCCGGAGGAACAAGATGATTTTATCAGAACGGAACCTGAGCTATTTAGTTTTACATCAAATTATGGAATGTTAACGTGGCACGGAGCAGATGCACCGCAGCGATTAAATTATAGAATTGTTGTGAAATGTGAAAATTTGTTGTATCGTATCTACGAGTATTATGGAGAATATGTATTGAATTTCATACATTTTACATGGCTATCTGTCTCTTTGGTATTTCTGGCCTTGTTTGGCAGGAATTAGAGACTTTTAACTGTCCTTCTAGTTTGCAAGAGTTTTTTTTTAGTTAAGAATTGTTGTAGGCGGATGTATGCTCATCGGGTCCAGGGTTTATCACAGGAGCTTTATATTATCCAAAATTAATACACTCGTACTATTAACTTGACGAGATAGCAGGATTTACTAGACCACAGACTCAGCAGATTTTACTAAACCACAATATTAGATAGCAGAGGTCACTAAACCACAATCTTGGAAAGCAGACGTCACTAAAACACAATCTAAGATAGCATGTCACTAACTAACTACTTAAAACCTGGCCTCTGCTGTCTTGTGGTACCAAGTATTGCAATATGTGAAGCTTTACCAAATACTACGGATTGGCAACTTTTACTACTATGGTAAATTTGGATTTTGTCATGTTCATCTACGCTCCCTTATAAATATTTTTGTAAGAACTGAGTGTCAACTCTAAGTTCACAGAAAAACTGGAAATAATATTACACTGCGAACACTACCATCTCATCAGTAAAGGTAGGTAGTGTTGTAATAAACGATGGTGGTTGGTAGATATAATGCTTCATTACAGGTTTTAGTAAATTAGATATTGGATAGGACATAATAAACATACCTACATACTTCAGTTTATCCGTTTTTACTTAGCAAAGTTTTGGGTTTTCGTCAAAACGTTGAATACATTTCTATCTTTATTTTTCCCATACGCCTTTTAACCAACACAGTTTTTTGAAATAAATTGTTGACATAATTTATAGCTTAAACTTTTTTGAATGCCTTACAGTTTATTTTACAGAATGTAAAGCGAAGAATTTTCGGTAAAGCCTAAACGGCTGGACTGATTTAAAATTTTATAAAATTAAACATTTAATTTCATCGTCTAAACGTAGTTTTGCATCTCTAAAAACAGTAGATACGGAAGGCCCTATTCAATTTTTGGTACAAAAAAAAACTCATCCATGGTTGGTTCATGATGTTAACCCATCAATTTCGACAATTGAAGTTCAACTAAAACTAAACTAAATGCCTTAACCTTTGTTAAACCGATGGGTTAAAATCTTGAACCGAGGCTAAACCACGTTTGTGGAATTTACTCAGGTGCCAATAATATCAGCTAAGTATTGGTGCTATTTGAATAAGGCGCTTAAGTTACATTAAGATGGAGTAAGAGAACTTTAATTCGAAGGCACAATATTCAATAAAGGGTTGTGGTCGATCACAATATTAATAGAATGTCTACCCTTAGCTTTATCTTTTTAAAAAATACCAACGGAAACACCCTTCCTAAAAACCAGTCGAAGCTGTACGAAATTTTTCTAAACTTACAATAAGGACTACAGACACCTTAATGTCTTTTAAGTAATACTCGGCTTAGTCTTATAACGATTTAAAAGACTCAGACACCTTAGGGGCAGTTTAGTTATATTTGATTAATGTCTTGCTGTTTCCAGGTCTAGATGAATGATTTCCGACGGTTGAAATCACAAGATTAAATAAACTGTGTGGTATTGTAGACATGTCTAATAGTGGATACAAATAGAAGGGGACCAAGCTACCTACCTTGAGGTACACCAATTGTGTCTTTAGAATTTTTTAAATATCAGCTCCAACTTGCTTAAGCTTGGTTATAAGTACGGGAGATCTTCAAGCAAATGGAAAACAAATTATTTAGATTGGTGATAAGGGCGCCTACACTGATAACGTGCATGAAGACCAGTGCATGAACGAAGCGAGAACATAGTAGACGTTAGAGAAAAAAAGACTACTAAATGATGGTAGAAGTTATGATACCGCGTACCCTCTTGGACATAATTAGGAACATTGTGATGTCTAGGTAGTGTGATGTGCTTTTTGTTTTCGCCGGTTAGCCAGGGTCGTAATGAAAAAACACGAAACTCCAAATGAAGGTATTTAGAACCTTATTACTAAATTTTTATTAAAAACAACAAGCGATATTTAGTTCAAACAATTTCTGGTTACGGTAGGTCTTCAGTCTGGTATACTGGTATTCCTCGTACGAGGAACTTCCTTTAAAATGTATTCATATTCTAGTTTTAAGTAGTCATTAGTGTTACTTTTGGACCTGGTACTACTTTCGGATTTTTTGGTTTCCGATCGGCGATCGACTGGTAGTTGTCTATCAAGCCCTGGCTTGTCAGGTCTGGCACTTAAGTCCAGACTAGACGGACAATCAGGTAGGTACTAGGTCCTTGGTGGCACTCGACACAACAGGCCGATGCTCTGGTAGATCAGCGGGTACTAGGCCCCTGAGTGGCAGTTGACACAGCTGGCCGAAGCTCTGATAGATCACAAGGTACCGAAGCCCCTTGCGGCAATTACCTAACTTACAACGAAACTCCTTACCATTTGTGAGGAGTCTTACCTTGTATATGGTCAGATTCAACTTGATAATTAAAATCAGAATTAATATCAACAAAAGACTTTAAGTGTGGTCGAAGGGGCACGATTTTCGTTTGTCATTGTATTTTCTCTTGAA
This sequence comes from Philhelius pedissequus, assembly GCA_910595825.1. Lineage (NCBI taxonomy): Eukaryota > Metazoa > Arthropoda > Insecta > Diptera > Syrphidae > Philhelius > Philhelius pedissequus. The sequence continues at coordinate 240,028,893 of OU343161.1, read as the reverse complement.
ATGTTTTTGGTAAGAACCAAGTGTGAACTCTAAGATGATGAAAGAAAATCTTAACCTCAGTTGATTTTTTGGTGACTTCATATGTCTATAATGATATAATGATACTGGTGGATCGTATCGAACTAGAATGTAATTCCAGCTGGACATTGAAATTTGGTAGCAGGTATCGTCGGTGGCGGTTATTCACAATTATATTTTCTTTTCCTTTAAAAAAAAGGTAGGTAGGTAACGTTTAGTTACAGTAGACATATATGTATACATACTCTACAAAAAAAATGTCTTTTTAATGCTACAAAGTCTACAATCGACCAGATTCTCGCACTTTCTCAAGCACAGGAGAAAACCATCAATATCTATATTCGTCTCCTTTTATTCGATTTTAAGGATAATCTCCATACCATATGTGAGAGGTAGAAAGCTTAACACACTTGTATCGCTCCTATTTGCTACTTAACAATTGTTTTCATTCCTAAATGAAAGTTATAGTTGTTCTTCAAATATCTTCTAAATAGTAACTTTTATTTATAAAATGATATAGCCATTTTATCCAGAGAATTCAATTTTGTATTCAAATATATCAATGAACTTATGAAATTCCAAAACTTGATTGACTTATGCACATTTAAATTGTGAGCCACAAGCAATCTACGAGTACTTTTCATGGTTTAAAGAAATCAAAGTATAACCTCATCAAATTTGACCCACCCAATTCGATGATGGAAATACTAGGCAAAATTTGAATTCTTACTTGTAATTTTGATATATTGGACACTCAGCATAAATTTGCAACCCATTTGTCCCCTATGAGTAGTCTGGGAGGCTGTAGACTTTCAGCCTTGTAGTAATAATTTTCATGTTGCAATGAAGCAAAAAATATACAAGTTGGGAATCTCACAAATTCATTTTCATAAACCCTGTTTTTTTCTGTCAATTTTGTTAAGCATAAGCTTGTTCAACAATTCCTCAGAATATTTCGATATAGAAAATTTACAAGAGATACTTCAAAAGATTTCAGAACGAAATTATATTAATTTCAAGAGAGGTTTCTACTAGAAGCTTTATGAGAGTTTTTATAAATGTAGGTATTTTCTATTCAAGATTCTTTAGTTTGGATTTTGTAAACAAATCCAGGAGCACCATGCATGATAAGTGGGCTCTAGGTATCTCATTTCATTTTGTAAAATATTTTCTGAATATTGATTGTCTAAAATGCATCAGTTTCTGGTCCTAATACCACAGGGATATCATGTCGTCGCTATAGGTAAACGAATGTAATAGTTTCTGAGTGCATATTTAATGAAAGATGCAATTTTGAAAAATTCTCCACTTTCCATCACTCACTCTGACGTTGATAGATAGAAACTCAAGTATTCTCTAGGCTCTGGCCCATCATATCATCATCATCATGCATATATCGAATTTATTATTCGAAATACTCTGGCAATAACCATCAATGGTGTTTCGCAATACCCAATACCCTACCTCTCCGTCCTGCATATACTGCGGCACACAACTGCATAAGCTTGTGATGTGCTTGTTACAATTTATTGGCAGTTTTTGCCAAGCATCAAATACAATACGAGTATCACGCATACTTTTACCATCTTCCGTTGACAAAGAAAATATAAGGGTTGTTGCATATACATACTCGTAGATAGAGAGAACATCCGGGTTTTTTGTAGATTTGAGTAGTAGTAGTCCCTTCCCTCAAGGCATGAACGAAAAGCAAATATTTTCATTTCAAAATTCGAAATTTAATTCAATTGGGAATTTATGTTTTTGCTAAGTTATTTTTGTTGCCCTTGGCTGTTGTGATACAATTTTTGTGCTGCAAGATGCATTGAGACAGCAATTTATGTTATTTGTTTTGCAATCGAATAAAAACATGCCGAACTAGCTGGAAGGAATTCAATATATTGATATGAAATAGAGGGTAAGAGAAAAATGCACAAAGTTGCAAATAAGATTGAAATTATAAAGGAGGTCCATATACAAATCAGTACAGAAGAAGCTCGAAATGATGTACAAATTTAAACTTAAACCTTATAATTTCTTCTTCCGCCTCTCAATCGCGTATTCTCAACCGAAAACTAGGTTCCCATTCAGCCAACTTCTATAAAGTTTCGGTAAGGTCTTATCGAATCTTAAGTGACTTACCAAAAGCGAAGTGTTAGTTGGGGCGAACGGTAGATGGGGTTCAGTGTTTATAGTAAGCTACTTCTTCCTTAACCGCAGATTTCTCCAGATGTGAATTCTGTAAATTCATTATTCGGTTATAAGGGTCGGCTCGAACGACCAAAAAATAAATGGCACGTATTCAAGACGAACGTATGCCTATATCAATCGTGTCACCCAGATGTAAGAATTCGATTGAATTTATATTGTTAAGTGAATCGAATTTAGTCACCCTAATCAGGGTCCCAGGACGTAGTGATATACAAGGAATTGAAATCGCAGATGGTCTGGCCAAAACCGGATTATCACTTGAACCGAGCCAAATCGTTTTCGGGATACTTGTACCACTGGAGCAAGAAAATTTTAGAATCCAACTAACTTTCATCAAAACCGCAAACGACAGATGAGCATGAATCGACAGTTGTTGGGTTTCGAGGAATCTTTGGACAGATATCTAGACTTATCTAGGGGTTGTATTTACAAAGAGGAGGAAAAGGGCTCATATCACCATTTCTTTTATGAGTACCCCGGCCTAGCCCGAACCAGGAAAGAAGCCCTCGGAGGTTACTTCTTCTACAAACAGGGCGATGTCTCTAATAAGCCACTTAAACATATCCCGAAATTTATTCCAAGCTCAGGGTGGTTTAGGGAGGCAAATCAAATCCCCATTTACTACCCTCCTTAAACCTTCCCTTTCCTACCCTACCTTGGGGAACTCAAAGTATCCATTGAGATCTGAGTGACGTGAGGCTTCTTGCCGTTTTTCAACCAAGTACAACCACTGGCTGATGGTTTCGGAATACAGGCCCATCGAAACAGTAGCCCTTCTTCACTTTCACTCAACGAAAACCGACTTCCACCACAAAGTAACGAAGAGATATGTGTCCCATTTACAAAATTAACTGCATAAGTCAATTAGTCTTGGAAGATCATGGCATCGTATTCCCGAAAGTATTAGTCTTCCGGAATCTCCACACTGAGGAAAATTATGAAAAATGTCATAGCATATTTCAAGTCTGGACTTCCGCATTTACAAGGACCTTAAAGCGGAGTTTCGTAAGCATCCAGTGTCATGAAATCATCATCTGATCTCAGGAAAATTGAGCCAGTTTTTTCAAGTGTCCTCAGAAAAAAAGCGGTACAATCCAGAGGCCAAACAGTCACTGGATTTGGGGAAGAAGTAATGCACAGAGAAGGCTTTAAGACAAAAGGTGCTATTTTCTCCCAAGGATCCATCTGACACAGAGACCCTCATTATCATAAACTCTATCTTCCACTGACGGAAATCGGGTTCCAAGGAAAACTCATCAACTTGTATCGAGTGCCATTAGAAAAAAAGCTGTAAACGAGAACTTGATTTCAGCAATGTTATCATGATTTCTTCAACCTTTGTTCCGTAACGCAGTAGAGGCAATGAAGAGCAAGATACAATCGGGAAATGTATGACCTGTACCGAGATGGGAATGTCGTCCACAAAGTCGCTGAATCTCCAACTAGTTCGGCCATTTCGAGCAAAGGTACAACAATACCAGTATCGAGCTTTGAGGTTTCATCCAAAAATATACTTCACAGAAATTTGACAATTGTTAAGTTGTCAATTTGCGAAATGTCTCCATTCACCTTCAGTTACAATTGTCAATATTTATGAAACAGGACAGAATCATTAATATTGATTTGAATTTATTCAGCTAACAATTTTATGTTATCTCCAACGATCCAAAGGTTTAAAATTCCAAATTCCTATATTTCCACTAAATCAGATACCACAAATGAACTGAGATAATATAGCCTCCACTTCATCCACTCAGTATTCTTCTCCATCCAACATTCATATTTAATTCAGCCACGTCCTCTCTCACAGACCTATGTATAACACTTGACCCAAACAAACAAAGAAATTCACAAAAAAACAAACAAATACAAAAAATTGCTAACATTCAGACACTAATTTGATCCGATAATAATCCCGCCAAAGGGCATGAATTGTAATTTCCGTTTTCGCGGAATTAACTGTCGGCTGGTTGTGCTGCTTGGGTTTGTTTTATGAGCCCACCACAATCAAAGGCACAGGAAACAGGCCGCCGCCGCCGCCGCCATCATGCCAGGACGAGCAACGAGCGAGCAACGAGCGAGCAATATTCCTTGCTCCCACACCGCCATCACCACCTCCGACCAATTTCAAGCAGCAACCTTTGTGTGTGTCTTATTTGCTATGTTCGTTTCGATTGGGCCGACCTTAGATTTGTTTTGGCTTTGGTGCAATTCCCAGTTACCTTTAAGCAAAAGCACATAAAAAGGAACACTCTCTTTGTGTGTTGAGGTATATGCCGAGACCGACACACACAATACGGAATACGGGCTCAGTCAGGTTCAGGCTAAAAGAAGGATGTGTACTGGAAGTCTATTAGTATTTCACTGTCGTCCTTTTATATCCACTCTGCCGCACTGCTGCTGGCTAGCAAACAGTGTTTCTCTGCTGGTATAATATGGGAAGCTTTGGAAAGAGCGTATTCTTGAAAGTTCGTTGCTTTGCATAAATTGTCCTTTTCAGCATTCTTCTGGCGACCGGTGTTGTCCCCTTCTTCTTCTACTACTCCTACCACACTGCTGCTTATGCTTATGCTCTTGTCCCTGATAGCCAGTGTTCATTTGTGTATTTTCACATTTGTACGGTGGTTATGACATTGACGCCAGAGGGCAGGTATGTATGAGGTAGGTTATATGTCGAGAACACATCTCACAGAATATTCCACATCGGGAATTTCTGAAGCATGATGATTTCAATAATGCAGCGAAAAAGGGCCATAAATACCTGCGAGGCATATTATACAGCATATTCCAATCATATGCATACATATGTACCTACACACAATCGCCCATGTTGGGTATATATGCGTGTGTGTGCGTCCTTAACAGGACATACCTATCAACAGAGAGAGGATAATTTTCGGAAAATGAATTGGCTAGAAAATGTTGAAGAGGGATCATATCGTAAATCCTGTCAGAGGTTGTTTTGCAATATGCCACTTAACAGGATATGCCCTCACGCACTCATCATCATCATTATCATCATGTGTGCGCTTCAGAGCGAATTTTAAATTTTTTTGGCAGCGCGGAAAATTGCTTTTTCACATTTTATCTTCAATTTGGAGACTGGTGATGGCACTGTGGGAGTAAGTTGTGTTGATTATGTGTTGACTGTTGATTCGAAAAAAAATGTGTTCATGTCTTGGAGTGAGTTAAGTAGACCTTAAGGTCTACCTGCAAACAAAGCAGTTAACTTCAAATAATACGAGATTATTATTTTAATTTATTTCTTTGAACTTGTGTTTGGGTTTATTTGTTTTGACAGTTTTGACCTAAAAATTGACACAGGTACTCGTAGCATAGAAAATATTTGGGTTAATTTTGAATTTAATATGTGAATATATTAAAGTTGTATGTGCAACAGGGTGGTCGAAAATCACTGTAGTGGATTTGAAAAAAAGAAACAATACTGTGTAGAATTTATATCTTGACCTGTAAGTCTAACAAGGCATCCACAATGACAATTTAAGAATTTTAGAATGCATAAATGATGTGCTAAATTTGGCCTGTAATCTTGATTTATAGAAAAGAGCTACCAAAGCAAAGTCTACAAAATTGGAGACTTTTTTATTTAACATAATTTTAACGTTTAACACTAAGATTCTTATTGCCCATTAAACATATGTAAGTCAATTACTCACAAGTGTCGAAAATATTATTTCAAAATTTAAAGTTTTAAGACTTTAGATGCTCTGGCAATATGGCACCTAGCCCCAGATATCCATTATGTTTTTGTTTCATTTGGGGCAAAAGTTTTTAAAGCATTATTCACATTTATTTATTTTTTCTCGTAAAGCCTAGTACGCTGCTGATGCGAAACGAAAATTTTAGGTGGTCTCTAGGTATTAAATTGTCTGCGAAAAGTGAGTGGAGACTTTAAATTTCGTTATGAAAATTTTCGCTTATGATTTCGTTCTATCATTTTTGTATTGGATGTTTCCTTTCGTTTCAGCAGCGTACAAGGCTTAAGAAGAAAGTAAAATCAATTTTGAAAAAATGATTCCAAAGTGCCAGATGCCTGCCAGTTGCGCTTAAGATAATCAACAGTTTGGCTCCGTTATTTAATTTTAAACATAGTATTTAAAATTGAAAAGAATACGCATTTGATATTTTTTATATAAAAACTGCCAGGCAGGTCAAATATGGCAGAATCTAACTCAACGCTCCAGCTTTTTTTTTTTTTTTTTTTATAGTCTACACGCGATCAAGGGAATATGAATACCCTTTAAATGTTTCAACACAGCGCGGGCGTGAGGGTGAGGTTAAGGAAGAGAAAGAATGATAGGAAAGATGTGTGGCGCGATATTCGGAGACTGTAGGTGGTTGTTGTCTCAGATTTTATCTCCAGGGATGGCGGCTGAACTAATGCGGAGAAATTTCCGTGTCTTATTTATATATGTCCCTTATAATTCGCATTAATTTTTTTATTCTTTGTCATATTTTATCGGATACTAGTTTTACTCAATCACATGTTGTTAGTTCTATGCCTAAACAGCATGTAATGAATAAACCAGCAACTCATTGTATGACATTTATTTTTAGAACTGGTTTTTAATGGAAAAATAAGAAGACAAAGACTACGGCAGGGATCGAACCTGTGACCATAAGGTTGACAGGCGAACACACAACTATCGCGCCACGGCCACCCCCTAAACTGGAAATACAACCTGGAAATAAATTTTGTTTACACTTTTTGATGATACCAATATATATTTCGAATCTTTTTTGATTGCCAGATATGTACATATCTGTCATATGACTGAAACGATATATAATTTGAATTTAACTGTCAAACTCTTCTTTTTCACGTAGAACATTATCTATCAAATGTGCCAAACCATATCTATATTTTGGCGCTGGTCAACTTTTCTTATATAGTTTTTTCGCATTTACTTCTTCTAAGAATTGATAGTTGATAAACCGAGATATTTGATATTTGACAACTCAATTTGTTTAAAAACTTGTCAACTTATCGTAGGTAATTATGAATTTTCTTGTACCTAATTCACAACGGACTACATCGGCATTTATTTTTTATCAATTTTTGATTGATAATGATTGATATTGAAATATATTTTTGTTGCCAAATGTCTGCCAGGTGTTTTTAAGAACAATAAAATTCAATACATAATTTTAGTTAGGTATTATGAATAAGCATTTGTCACTTGGTAGAAAATATTCTGCCCTAATTTCCATTTTAGACTTTTCTTTCATATATTTATGTCTGGCACATTTTGTAATACTTTAAATTTTGGAAAAAAATAATTTTGTATTTTTTCAATTTTGAGCAAACAAAATTGAACTCAAACCTTAAAACTATAGTATCGAGATCGACGTGCTTGGCAGGATATAAGACCAGAATCTTTGGAACTACTTACTGTCTAATTACCTAGTTTCTGCCGAATTTTGGCCCAGCATAAAAATATCTTCGACAATCATCAAAATAATCCTTTCAATCAATTTTCATTCCTGATGCCTACATTGTAAAGTAGCCATTCAATTCTACCATGGGATCATCTGCCTGGACAAAATAACTGCAATTATGTAGTTATTGGATGCATGCAATCGGGCGGTGTCTTTAAACACAAGTTCTGTTTTTTAAATGACTTTTTTGTAGCTATGTCTGTGTATATATAGTTGTCTTATAAAGCAGACATTTTCATCACTTTTGCCTTAACTTTAAAAGAGTGAAGAGGCCCTAAATCATCCTGTTCCTTTTTTTTTTGTTAAATATCTTAGTCGTGTAAATTACTTTATAACATGAAGCAAGTAATAACATCCCCTTGCGAATTGTGGTTGTGGCGTAAAAGCAATGAATTTAAATTTCATAAAATTATGCACCGTGACATGGGGCAACATGAAGTAGCACTTTTAAACAAAATTAAAAAAAAAATGTATATAATATATGTTCAAGGCATTTGGTGTAGCGGTAGTAAGTATCTAGCTTGCTTCAACGATAAGGGTTCGTTCAACTACCTATGTATATTCGCAGGCTTTTTGACGACCATGATGTTGATGTTGATGTGGATGTTGGTTGATGATGATGATGCTGGTGCACGCTTCCTTGGTTATAAGAAAACGTTATAATAACTAAAATGAGTGATTGCATCAATAGCGCATATCTTGAGTCTGTTGATGCCACTCATTCCCGGGCCGTTGTGTTGTGTGTATAATTAAGCGGACTGGTGCAGCAAACGAAAACAAAAATAACACACCTTACATGTACATCGATTAAATTATGTGTGTGTGTATAATTTTCTTAATATCATGTTGCGAACATGACATTAAAAAGTGCGTGACTCGATTTTGCGCAAGTGCACTCAGGGTATTAAATTTTTGTTGGTCCGCATCGCAAATAACCGACTGGGAAAGTGATGATCAAGATATACAACCAAACGCAGTGCTGGATTTTCTCTATAGGATTAAAGTAGGATAGACACTGGGATGCCTTTGTTTTCTTAAAACAATTTAAACTGAATAAAAATCTAGGTCTCTCTTGGCTTGAATTGAGTTGTTAAAAAGGTAGTTTTTAATGATAAAAATTAATAAATTACGAATTAACAAATGTATCCCCGTTTTATGACCTAGTCCGTCCCCGATCGTAGTTACCACCAAGACGATGCTTTTGACGCACTTGTATTTACTTAATATTTCTGGTGAAGTGGGAATATAATAATAAAATTGCATTTCATGTGAGGAACGCGTTAATAAAATAAAGCAAAAAAAAAACAAAATAATAATGAATGCGTGTGTGAAGATTTTCGCAGTTTGCACGCCTAATCGAACACTACCTTATGTTGCGTGTGCAATGACTTCAAATTGGCTTAATTAATTTACGTGTGCACTTAAGTTTTTTTGTGTCCTATCTTTCACACAAACATACACATGGCACATAAGAACGAACTCAAATTTTTATTAGTCAGATGCTCTGGGATTATGATACCTAGATATGCATTTTTCTTTTTTTTTATTTGGGAAAAAAGAGCATCTTCAACTTCGTTGATATTATCAGCACTATTCTCATATGTTTATTTTTTTTTTCTCGTGAGAAAAAAATCATGAAATGATTTTTTTTGAAAAAAAGTGCCAAATTGCCAAATCCCTGCCAGTCGTGGCAACAATATTTAAAATTCCAGCTTTTGGATATTCAGTATTTAAAATTGAAAAGGAATATGTATCCGATAGGATGAGCTATGTAACAAATATCTGTCAGATGGTGTCAAATAAGCAAAATTTTGAATGTGCTTCCAGTTTTTTAAATTAACAATACATTTTATTCAGACTTTTTTCATGAAAAAAAGTATCTTTTGAATTTGCTGTTGCTTGCCAGATCTGACATGTTTCATAATTTTTCAATTGAGATCATTGCCTGAAAATGCGCCAAACCTTAATTTTATTTTAAATTACGAACTTTTTCTATCAATTGATAGTTGATAAGTAGAGAAATTTGGTGTTTTAAAACTGAACGTACTTCTATCAGTTGGGATTTAAAATACCTGTCGATTTTCTTAAAAATCATTTTTCAATAAAATATTTAAACATTTTGGGTTGAGAAATATCTGTTTGACGATTTGATAATGGCAAAATGGATTTATGACTAGTTGAATCATGCCAAATATTTGTCAACTTGAGTAAAAAATAAAATTCACGACTAGATCGCACGTACTTGCTCTTATGTTCGATCACAACTTAAGGTCAAGATTTTAGTAGAAACGGCTCAATATGTTTTTAGTATTTTTCACTTAGTTTTTTTTATATACAAAATTTCGTAAATTTTTTTCTAAAATATTTTTTATTAAGTCAATTTTATGTATTTAATAATATAAATTGAAAAACTCAATTTAAAAAAAAATGTCAATCCATTTTCGAAATATTGACTTTTCAAAAACAAAAAAAAACATATTTTTTGCAGTATTATTTAGAACTCAAAGGGCTTCATATATAAAGATTTTGATTGCGATCCGTTGAGCCGTTTATAAGAAAGTAAAAAAAAAATGGGTGTATAGAAAGTACCGTGAATAACAAATTGTGAAAAAAAATGTTTAACCAAAATGTAGACTATATGATTTTATAACTGCACTATAGGTGTTCCCCAATCTGAATGCTCGATCTTCTCAAGAATTCTATTTATCTCTTTCCAATCGAATAATCTCAGCTTCTAAACGGTGATTTTTTAAGAGCTTGGTTTTTGAAAATTCAAAAAAACAGAAACTTGTAAAAAGTGAATGAAATTTTTATTTGGATCGATAAATCAATTTCTGCCATTTACTTTTTAAAACTAATTTCACTTAAATGTTGCCCGCGGCTACGCTTTAGGTGGTCCATTCTGAAGGTCCAATTTTGGCAAACTTTTTCACACATTTCGGCCGGAATCTCACCAATGACGCGTTCAATGTTGGCTTCCAAGGCAGCAATCGTGTTTGGCTTGTTCCTATAGACAATAGACTTAACATAGCCCCACAAAAAATAGTCTAACGGGGTCAAATCACATGATCTTGGTGGCCAATTGACTGCGCCAAAACGTGAGATCAACTGCTCACCAAATTCGCCTCTCAATTGATGCATGGTTTCGCGTGCAGTGTGGCATGTGGCACCGTCCTGTTGGAACCACATGTCGACCGAGTTCAATTCTTGCATTTTCGGCAAAAAAAAATCTGTTATCATCGAACGGTACCTTTCTCCATTGACCGTAACCCTGCGGCCTTCATCGTCCTTGAAGAAGTACGGCCCAATGATGCCGCCTGCCTCGGGATGCATTGGTAGCTGCTGAATTGCCTCTGGCTGCTCTTCACTCCAAATACGGCAATTCTGCTTATTCACGTATCCATTTAGCCAAAAATGAGCCTCGTCGCTGAAACGGACGTAGCTTGCGAAACACATTTTTCACAGAGCACGAATTTTGATAATAAATTTCAATAATTTGCAAACGTTGTTCAGGCGTAAGTCTATTCATGATGAAATGGCAAACAATACTGAATCGAAATGTCATATGTTCGTGGAATTTGTCATGTGTGATCTGTCAAAAATATAAACGTCAAAAACCAAGTAGCAAAAAAATCACCCGTTATAAGAAGCCGAATAGCATAAGGAGTCTGTCGTGGCTTTATAAACACAGGGGATTATCCCTCTCGTAGTTTGAGAATTCCTTTCACGTTGGGTATCGTTCCGTTTCGATTGAAACACATCTTGATGGGTCTCGAAAATTTGTTGCCTTAAATGATGGATGTCTGCCTCTGTAAAAACATTTACTGAATTTATTTGTAATATATTAAGTGCCTTAACCCATTCTCTTCCCAAAAGTGTATGTAAAGATCGCACATAACCTTACGTCCGTTGTACACAACCTCCACATTAGATTTTCCGTAAGCTGGGAATGTCGAATTATTGTAGGTTTTCAGCATAATTTTTATAGATGTAATTTTTGCATTAGGCCAATGAGAAATGAAAATATCGTAATTCATAACCGATATGGCTGCTCCCGTATCGAACTCCATGGCGAGTTTCTTGTTATTGATTTGTAAGGTTATGAAGTACTTACCACCATGCGTTTCAACTTTCGAAGTTAAGCTTTTATTTTTATTTGATGCTAAATTCAACACATTTAATTCGAAAGGATCGTCTTCATCATCATCAGCTTCTTTAATAGCTTAAAGTGTATTAGTCTCCTTGTGCATAAACTTCGATTTTATACACACTGACGACATATGGCCACTGCATCGGCAAATTTTACAATACAGATTTTTAGCATGACACTTATTTGACATGTGATTTTGCTTCCCACATCTGTAGCAAACCATTTTTTTTCCTTTTGAATAGGAGGCCGATCAGATGTTTTGCAATTACTTATTTTAGTACTTGGTTTCATTTTATGTACTGAAGACCCCTTTGCCTGGACTTGATGAATATTTTGCATGGTGCGGCTCTCAGTTTTTGAAGCTTCCATAGAGATTGCGTATTCAACTGATTTATCCAAGGTCATGTTGGTTTCTTGTAAAAGCCTTTCTTTTGTGTCACAGAGTCCCTCAGTCCTCGAATGAATTGGGAGCGTAGATGAATTTTTAGTGTGGACTTATTGCATGACTCACAGGTGAAGTTGCAGTAAGTGCTTAGCTTTTTCAACTCAGCCAAATAGTTGGATATTGACTCCCCTCGTGTTGAAGTCTGAGCAGAAGTTTGTGCTGCTCTGTAATTTTATTCATTTGGCTTTGGACTGAGGTGACTTTTTAAAAGGACGACTAGCTGATCGTAGGTTTTTGTATCGGGTTCGTCTGGGGCTGTTAAATTTGAAAGAAGCTGGTAGTATTTGGCGCCAATGCAGTTAATAAGTACTTGCCTTTTTTTGTAGGATCAGATATGCTTCGTTGCGAACGATAATTTCCCAGACGTTTGCTGTAATTGGTGAAGCAAACTTCATTTTCGTTGAAGTGCTCGAAGTATAAATTTGCTGAACTGGAGTTGGTTTGCAAACCTTGAATTGCATTTGTTAATGCTGCAATAAGATTCAGCGCAGATTCAGGCATTTCTAAGATTTTTCTTAATCTTCAAAATCCTCGTGGCAAATGTTGAATTTTTGCTTAACCCCAAAAATGGAATGTAGGAAAAGAAGAACCACGTTGTAGATCGATGTGTTAAAGAAATGAATTTATTTCATGTTAATTATGACAGCAAGTATTTTGGGTAAATTCACAATTGCATAATAAGAAAATCATTAATATAATTCACAATAATAATTCATACATATGTAACACTGCCTATAGTAGTTCACATATTTTTTTTTTTATTAAAATCGTTATAGACGTTTTCGAGATAATTAAGATGGGAGAAAAAATTGTATGGCAGGTACAAAAAAAAAACAATTAAAAAATATATTTTAGACAATCACATTAAACGCTTAAATCGCTTCAGCGTCTTAGGCTGTAGATCGTTCTACAGGCAGACAGACATACGCAGACATACAGACGGAATTGCGGGACCCACTTTGTTGGTGTTCTCTATCAACGTAATGTCAAGTTTGATTAAAACCTCCCGTTTTTTTTTTTTCAAATAAAAAAACTTACCCTATAGTACCTGCTATAGCAAATAAAATATCAGTCGTACTTACGAAGCTTTATGTACTTTCAACTAAGCTTATACACTAAGAACTAATACAAAAACAAAAAAAAATAAGTGGACGTCTGCCAGACGCAACCATATTGCTGAAAAACCTGCCCGAAACATAAATTTAAGCTAGTAAATGTCTGTCAGTCGCAATCAAATTACTGAAAATTGAGCACTTTAAGATCTAGTATGGATCAAACGTGTAAATTTCATTCTGAAGTATGAAAATATTATATAACAAGTAGAAATATAAATGTTTTACATTGTTGTGAATACCAAATGTCTGCCAGACGTATTCAAAATATTGAAAAATTAAAATTGAATTCGAATGATTTTTTAAGTTTCTGCTAAATTCTTGCCAGATGGAATTAAAAATATACATTTGGCATTTGAAAATATTTTTTATAATTTTTTTGTTTAGTTCATTTAGTTTCATGTTACATTTGTCGGAAAATAACAAATTGAAATATATATTATTTAAAAAAAAAACAACTTACTTTTGCGTAGGTGTTGTAAATTTTCCACTCCTGCCAGATGTGATGTAAGTCATGTTAATTTTCAATTTAAACCTTTAAAAATATCTATGATAATGCAAATTTATTTCTGCTGCCAAATATCTGCCAGATGCAGTTTAAAATTAATATTTTTAAGATTCCGATGTAAGTTTTTTTTTTTAAAGTCCATTCAAAATAAATAATATTTAACACGGTTTTTGTAATTTATTTAAAATGTCAAATGCTTCTCAAATGTTGTTTTTGAAATATGCTTTTGTATTTATTAAATTTGGATGAAATGAGATGGTGGGTGGAATTTTGCGGTCGACAGTGAATATTTCAAGGGTTCATGGTCACTTTTACTAGCCGGCGTTAATGCGCGCTTTTGCATTTCTAGACTAATTTTATAAGTAAAACTTCTTTTGAGGCGTTAGGGGTAAAAAAAAATGTCTATGGGGCTGTCAAACCGACCGACATCTGACGTGACCCGACATAATGCCATGTTTCTTCATTTTGTGGATTTCATAGATGAAAGCAGATATGTATTTATCTGCATTTTGTATGTATTCGCTGAGGATTTTGTTTTTGGTACCTGTTGTGGATTCTCATTATGTCGGTACCTACATGAATTGTGTGTATTCAAGGACAATTTTTTTTGTTGCTTTGTTTTTTTTATTCAATTTTTTTGTAGTTTCCTTGTGTATTCGCGTAGATTAATGTAGTAGGTATACGCTTTGTGTGTATTCGACGATGCATTTTTTTGATGAGTGCGTATTGTGTGTATTTGACCGCGATTTTTGTTTTGTTTAAGCTCATACGTTAGTTTATATTGTGTTGTATTAATGTGTGTGATGTTTTAGTCGATGGTCTCGTTGTCAGTGCTTCAGTATATCTCCTTCGGGTAGTATAATGTATGTAATGTGAGATTGGTGAACCCTGAATCAAAGTTCGGTCGACGCGACGGTGATGTTTGTACAATTGAAATATGGGCGATGTACTTCTAGAAGTACGGGGCTGGCATCAACAAATGTCGTTGTTTTTTGACCGATTTCCATAAAATTGAAATACATATATGTTTTAGCTGACTTAGAACTACGAGAGAAAAAATGGTTTCAAATAAGTACTCACTCTTTTTTGAGGTTTTTGAAGGCACATTGTTTTTTTTTATTTATTTCCACCCCAACTGTTAAAATTTGTCGATTAAATATTTTCAAATCAAATAGTATTCGATTTTTTCGTACCATATACAAAAGTTCCTTTAAATAATTGTAAATCATTTTTTCTCGCATGAATTACCATTTTTGAACTAAATTGATTCTAAAAAAAAAAACAAAATATAAACATTATTGTCGACTGGCAACCACACACAGCACTCTCAATTCTGACATAATTGCAATTCAAGTTCATGACCTGTGGTGTGTGTCGGTAGAAAGATTTTCACTTGCCCCAGTAAATATACAGAAGCAGCAAAATCGAAAGCGTTATCGATAATAATCCCTCGGCTCCGTACGCCGACCACAACTTTAATTCATATTAATCTTGTTGAACATAGAAACCCAATATTTATCGAACATAATTCCCAACTGTTTGAAACTCAATTGAAATCCCGCTGTTAACACACACTTTCCTCTTAACGAAAATATAATTGCAATAGCCTAGACGGGACTATATAAAAGTGTTTAGGACCGAACAAAGGTTCTGCAGTAACACTTTGATAGCTGCCACCGACATTCGGTATCAAACGCTGCCATTCGATTGTGGTCGGTCAGTTGTAGTTGTCGGGCTTAAATTATTTAACAAACAAAAAAAAAACATGGTCAAAAGTTTACTTTTTATTCAAAACGTCGCCTTATTTCTACTTACTCTGCCACAATTCGGACGAAGCTTACGATATTCAGCCCACGGGAATGGTGACGAAAATTGCGAAACCATTCAGTCGGAAATCCATATAATCAAAGAGGAATTCGATGAGCTAGGCAGGATGCAGCGGACCTGCAACGCTGACATAATGGTCAACAAATGCGAGGGCTTGTGCAACAGTCAAGTGCAGCCATCTGTAATCACGCCTACAGGCTTTTTGAAGGTTGGTATATTCAAATACAGTTGAAGTGTATATTTGCAAACACAATATTAATTGAGTTTTATGCCCTTCGAAACAGGAGTGCTATTGCTGTCGTGAAAGTTATTTGAAGGAGAAAATCATCACCCTCACTCATTGTTATGATCCCGATGGCGCTCGACTGAATGATCCCGAAATGGCCAAAATGGATGTTCTTTTGCGTGAGCCGACCGACTGCAAGTGCTACAAATGCGGTGACTACACAAGATAATTGAATTTGTTTGTTGAAATAAAATTGATTTCTTCGATGGTAATTTCATTAAATTAAATTTACTTTCCGCGCATCATATCAATCGAGTATATACGTATAGAAGTATAGAAGGGTTAGATATTTCTCTTCTTGAACTTGATGGTTGGAAAAGCGCCCAAAGGCACACTTAATCCCCCCTTGATAGCAAGCTATTGGCATATGAAATTCGGTTGGCTTAACGTCACTCCATATATCTCGCTGGTGACGTGCCACACTGACGACAGCATCAACAACATCATCTATTCAATTTGTGTATCTGTCACAGAGTAACAAGTAGGGATTTTGGCAATTTCATCATCCTGCTTGTCAGTTGATTACTTAGGCTGTCCTCCTGTCTGTCACATTTTCTATCTCCGCACATGGGTATGGGTTGAATTTGAAGTGGAAGTGGATGTGGAAGTAAAGGTGCCTTAGGGCTATGTATCCTTATACAATGATCCCCTCGCTTGCAGTAATATAAAATTTAAGGGTGCGATTTTGGTGGAGTTTTTGAAAAAAAGAAGAAATATCAAACCCTCGAGGTTTTTTTTTTAATTTTTGCAGGGAAATGCCATATTTCTGACAGTTTGAAATGGGAAATAGGTCTTGGGCATTTAGATACCACTACAGAAAAATAAGGTTGATTGTATATGTCTCGTGCAATTGACAGGCCGATGAATTTCACTGATGACGGTTTGTTGTTTTTCATTTAAATTTTAGTATATCCTTAGGCTTTTTTTCTTTTGTTTTATTTTTTTTATATGGTAGGGATATAAAATTTTTTTAAAAATATGATTGGAAATTTTTTCGATTTACATTTAATGTAAATTTTAAATTAAAAAAATGGTGGCATGGGAAACATTAATAAGTGCATTTCAAACTTGAATGGAGAACTGACTGTTAGTCATTTCGTGAATTTACATATTCCTGTTGTAATAATCCAATTGACTTGAGGATCCCAACGTGAAGCAGAAAGTTGCTTGAAAAGGTGAAAACATTCATATCTCTTTTTGAAAAGTCAGTCCTAAATTACTTTGGATCTATCGTGGCATAATATTTACTGCATTGGACTGTCATGCCAGAAGTCTGGACATCAAATTTGGGTCTATTCCACCTTAAAACGAACACATGTTTCTTTCACTGATACCTTCTTGTGTGGTTGAAAAATTGGTTCTAACTTCAGCCCATTCAGATTCGGCAAAAACTTGTAGGTTTCCCTTTATTTCTGTCGATCACCACTTAAAATAAATTACTGCAAGAAATATGTCATGTAGTCATTCTCTACTTATTTCTGGTTTTCAAAGAGATGTCAATAGTGAAATATATTTTTACGTTTGATGATCCCCCGTTTTCACCGGGCACACATTTCTCGCTTGACTTCAAGTAATGATAATAATGTGCACATTTTGATGTTACATTCCTTCATTTCATTAAACACTCATTTTATTTCCCTTCCTCTTTGAGGAATGGTGAAGATTTGAAAGCAACTAAGATTATTTGCAGAACCGGCTTTCATTGATTTGTTTTTTTTTTTTGCATTTGTATTTATCAGGTAGCAAAAGCAAAGTTTTGTTTTATATTTGGACTAAAGGCCACAAGACTTAGTGTTATTTTTAAAATCTTCAATTTGAATTCCAAAATCGTGAAGTAAAGAAGAAAAATTCAAGTCTTAAATTTGTAATGTATTTGCTGAAATGAGACCTAGCAACTCTGCTTTTGATATACATATTTAAAAATTGAAATTCCGAAACCCAATATCCCTATAATCCAAAATACAAAAAAGTTGAAATCCTCAAAACCACAAACTCGAAAACCCACAATCCTGAAAACCCAATATATACAAAATCCAAAAGGTCATATAGCCTAAAGTCCACAAAAATTCCAAAAACCCAAAATCTACAAAAAACAAAAATAAAAATCCACAAAAACTTAAAATCTAAAAAACAAACAATCCCGAAATTGGAGTGCACAAAATCTCAAAATCCCGTAAACCCCTTAAATCAAAAATTTCGAAAACCCACAAAACCCCAAAATCCACAAAATACAAAATCCCAAAATGCCAATACCTACCTACATATCTACAAAAACCCAGAACCCACAAAATTACGCAAATTAAAAATCTACAAAATCCCAAATATCCAAAACCAAAATCCTGAAACCCCAAATGCTAAAATTCACAAAAAAAAAAACGGGATCCCAAAATTCCAATTTCAGCAAAAGCCCAAAATCTACAAAAAAAAACCCAAAATCCCGAAAACCTCAATGTCCACAAAAACTTAAAATCTCAAAAACCCACAACCCAGAAATCCTACTATACATAAAATACCACTATAAACAAAATCCCAAAATCCCAAAATCTAAAAAATCAACACAGTCTCTAAAACCCAAAATCCCTAAAACCCCGTAAAACCCAACTTCTTGAAAATCAACAAAACGCCAAAATCGAAAAAAAAAACAAAAAAGCAACAATCCCGAAAACCCAAAAAACCACAAATTAGAAAACTCAAAACCTCTAAACTTCTAAACCCCAAAAAGCAATAAAACCCAAAATCGCCAAATCAAAAAAAAAATCTGGAAACCCAAAATCTACAAAACCCAGAATCTACAAAATAAAGATCCCTGCAATCCAGAAAACCCTAAATCTCGAAAACCAACAATCCCGATATCCCACTATGCAAAAAAGAAACCAAAAATGTACAAAATCCAAAGTCTTTAAAACCCAAAATCTGAAAAACCCTGCCAAACCCAACTTATTGAAAATCCACAAAAGTCCAAAATCCAAATAAATCCGAAAAGCAACAATACCAAAAACTACAAATTCGAAATCTCAAAATCTCTAAGCCCCAAAATCCTGAAAACCCCTGAAACCCAAAATCCACAAAAATCTAACAGATTCCGAAAGCAACAATCGCGAAAACCCAAAATTCCGAAATTTTTTTCCCGAAATCCATAAAAAAAATATATGCAGTGTTTTTATGTCCTAATGTCCTCATGCAATTCAATTGGTTCAACTACAGGGTTTTGTAGGTTTTATGGATCTTGGTTTTCTGGGTTGTGTCCGACTCCAATATACATAATACTTCCTCGATTAAAATGACCACTCATTTTTGTCAAGGTGTTTGCCTATCTCTACTGTAATATAAATATATTTTTTTTAAACCTTTGAGTTACAGTAATACTTTTTTTAAATCGCTCTTGGTCCTTTGGAATATAATGGAAACATCAGGATAAATGTAATTTTCTTTTAAACTATAACCTACTTCCAACTAAGCTGACTTATTAGTAATCATAACTCATTCCAAAATTACACTTGTGAGCCATCGACACAAAGGGCAGAACACTACAGCAAATGCTAAAACTTGAAATGTATTTTTTGTGTAGATAGGTATGTAGATAATGTTCCTGAAAGACCCCGTCAATCATCATTAAATAACGTTGGCGGCCACCAATATGGCATGCACATTATAAATAAATTGTGTGCATCCAAAAGCAGTTTCTCCTACGGGATGGCACTAATTTATGTATGTACACTCATCAATTTTATTACCATCACCTATCATTCTTCATTTAAAAGAACAAAATCACTCACCGGAGGCTGTGTCAGCGGCGCGGCGCGGCGTTCGGTGGCGGCGGTTTTTGTATGGTGTGTTCAAGGATTCAAGTCAAGGTGAAGATTACTTTGTTCTGAAAACTGACGATCATCATCACTCTGGCACCATCGAATCAGCCTAAAACACCATTTACCATTCACTACCACCCATCATCATCATCATCCTTATCACCGTCATCATTGTCTTGGCCGTCATCGTCGTCGTCGGTCGTCATCGTCATCATTCAACAACATCTCACGTTCATCCACTCCTGCGCGCCGACGCAATGCCATCGGCTTCTTCGTTCGACACCAGGAAAAATTATGATGAAAACCTATACCAACCTATCTTACCTAGTACATACATATATGCATACATACAAACATAAAATAGTCCTACTGATGATACTCGTATGGAGACAGAATGGCGAAATCCAACGATCAAAATTATGTGTATGCCAAAGACTGTTATTAAGATGATTACTTTTTGGAAATGCGGCTACACCCTTTTTTTGCCAACTTAACTTGAAAGGCAACAAAAAGGCGCGGACGCAAAGAAGCAGGAAACACGAAAAAAGGAGGTCGGGACCTGGTCGGAACGAGATAGTTAGTGGCTTTAGCAGACAGATGATTGCTGAGCTGTCTACTAGGGGGTACCTATCTACCTACCTATGGTGTAGAGTACCTGTGCGTACCTGAAACCAAAAAAAAAAAAAAACGAGAAAATAACTGACCGCTGGATCCTCCCAAATAATGAAAGGGAGTCGATCATACGCTAATGGCTTTTGGACGCGCATAATAACAGTTCAGGACGATGCACATTTACCGCGCATCCTCATCACCCGTCATCAGTATCAAATCATTGGGCGAATTGGGCGAGCCAACGAAATAACTCCCCGATGATGACGACCGGCAATGGACGATTCGAACGTTATAAGCGTAAGAGTTCTCTTTATTCATTCGCATGTCGTTTGATTCTATTATCGTTGTTGCCCAGATTACAGGTTGAAGCAGAAGTGTTGTTAATGGATGACGGACCAGGTGAGATCCGGAACAGAATACTGACAGCATGCGATGACTGAGTTACTCGTACTCGTATACATTAGTTGACTGTTTATCTGATGTTTTTTTTATACCATGCACCCTGGGGGCTCAAAGTATTATTTGTTTGGCTAAAACTTTCGTTTTTTGTCACACAGAAATTATCTTGAATTGTTCTATAGCTTAAAGCCTTTTCATTTGGCGAACATTTATTTCGCATTTTTTTATTTACTTTTTTCGCATACTTTCTTAAGCAATTAGAAATTGACAACCCTGATGCGTTTCAAAATATCAAATTATTGCAATTTAAAATCTCGCTAAATATAAATCTCTCAAAAATGGAATTTCGCAAATAAACATGCGAAAATGTATAATTTCGTGTCAAGAGTTTTTAAAAATTTCATTCCAACTATGTATTGTCTTTCCAGTTAATCTTGTAAAATTGCGATCTAATAATTCCAATATATTGCAAGTTCGTATTTGCAACGAGTTTTGAATTTCCAAAGACTTTCGCAGTGAATTGGATCTGCCTTAATAAAATAATTTTTTTTTTGTTTTGATTACCCTTATAAAATTGAAAAAACTAGTCCAAAAGTTCGCAAAATAAGGAACAATTTAAAAGGACGTTTGTATTGCTACAAATTCTTGTAGTTTTGAAAATCAGTACGGTAGAGAAAAGTAGAGAAAGGTAAAGCATTCCACTTCCTTTAGAATGTAGACACGTTCTACTGTTACTAATCTAGTTGTCTTTTTGAATAAATGTTTAAACTCCCTAGAAAGTGGTCAAGAAGTGATTGTGTATACACGGACTTCTCGAAGGCGTTTGATCAATTGTCTCATGAGATTTTCAAGTTTAAAATTAATTCATACGGGTTTTCTCCATCTTTCATCAAGTGGATATCCTCGTATCTTGAAGATACTCGTAGACTATATCAAGTCAAATTCAGAAATTCTTTCTCAAGACCCTTTATTGAAAAATCAGGTGTTCCGCAGGGAATCCATCTTGGACCACTACTATTTACATTGGCTATTAATGATGCTCGTGTTTGTGTACGCAATAGCGAGATTCTTATCTGTGCAGACTGATATGAAGATTTATAAAAATATATCATCTTCAAATGATCGAACTCTATTGCAAGAGGATATTAACCACTTTGCCTTGTGGTGTGAAAAGAACAGTTTGAATCTTAACCCGACAAAATGTCAAACAATGGCATTTTCAAAAGAACGTTCTCCTTCTCATGATTATGTTATCTCACGTCACATTTTACATCGTGTTATATCTGTAAGGGACATTGGTGTTCTCTTTGTCCAATTTAGACTTTTCTGTTCATATTAATATAATCGTTAACAAAGCCAATTCTATGTTAGGGTTTATCAAGCATTGGTCCAAGGAATTTGTTGATCCCAATTTTACCCGTGCTTTATACAACTATTTGGTTCGTCCTCATCTTAAATATGCATCACAGGTTTGGAATCCTCCTTACGATGTTCATATTGAGAGATTAGAATTTGTTCAAAGAAACTTTACTCCTTTCGCATTGAAAGGGCTTCCGGAGTGATCCTTCTAATTCCCTCCCTTATGACCAACGTTTATCTGTTCTTCAAATGCAAACACTGGCCCAGAGAAGAACAATCAATGAGTTGGTATACTTCCACCAAATAAAAACAGGCGTGACAGATGCACCAGACCTACTATGTTCAGTTTTTTTTTGTATTATCCTGGAGGTGGTTATAATCTCCGTGGCCTCGACTTGATGAAAGTCCCAACACATAGGACCAACTATGGGATGCTTGAGCCCTTTAAATTGGAATTCAAACATTTTTGATTTCAATATCAGTAAAATTACATTAAAAAATCTACTCAAAACCAGTGCTCCACGCTTCTAAATGTTTTTATTTCATATTATGTTCAATATCATTTGTTTATATTTTCATTTTGTACTTCTGTAAGTGTTATTTGTAATAGTGTGTGCCTACTAACAACTAACACTGCACTAAATGATGAGCCGGTTGTATAACACAGGTTTCTGTGTTGGCTAACCATTGGTCGCAAGACGGAGCTTGATATAAGCTCTCTTCGACAAATTCTCATATTGTGAAAAAAAAATATATTCGAATGCATTCTTCCAGAGTCTGTAGCTTGATCTCTCAAAGACCCGTGACTTCACCAAAAACCCCAAGAAGCCTGTTGAGTGTAGATATCAGTCAGTTCACTTCAGACATCCGGGATCTTTGCCATGGAATTTGCGTAATGCCAAAATGACCAAAATGGAAATTTTTTTTTACGAGTAGGTATTCCGTCATCTTAAAGACTAGTTTCCCACGGCTTGTCGTCACTTATTCTGCAAATGTTTACTTCACAAATCTCAAACCAAAACAACCCACATTTTCCAGCATTTGCATCTTCAAAGGTGATACAGTTTTAATCACCTTTGTTCGATATCACTCACAAGTCCGGCGGCGTGTATCGTCTTGAAGTTGAAACTGCACACTTCAACCCTTATTTTACTCCTGTGCTAGGCTGCACGACCCTCCATTTTTGACTAACTTCTGTAGGTTCTTTCGAGCAAAATGGCTTTGCTGATTGCCAATGTTTTTTTACTTTTATTTTTTAGCGCTACATATGCGTCACTATGTAAACATTCATGTTTTGTCCCCAAGTTTGTTTGTTTTTGAATTAAAAATTAATTTTTTTTTAATTTTAAATAATAGCCCATTATCTAAACAACTGTCAGCGGTCAGTTTTTTTTTTAATTAATTGACACTAAATTATAATTTATGATTTTCCAAAATTTACTCAAACCATCATTAGTCACTGGTTGTGCCTACCCAAAAATATTTCACCAGCAGCAGTTATCATCGATTTCATTGGAAATATACTTACGTATATTATGTAGTTAATCAAATTAAATGAAATATGAATCTGTTGTCAATAATAATAGAAGCAATATATCAAAATCAAGGCAAAACAAAATAAATTATTGCGACATTCAAAATATTTTATTCAACAAATAAATAATAATAAATTACACACAATCGTTTAAAACACAAAAAAATGAAACGAAATGAAATTGTGCTTTTTTCATGGTAGAACTTAGTACTAATCACAAAGATCATGAAAAACTTTTGGTGTTTGGCTAATTAATTGATTTGTTATTTAGTTCTCTTAATCAAATTGAAAAATTTATTCAACCAAATATGTCAATGTCATCGCTGCTAGCTGCTGGCAATCTTACATCGATTAATATTGAATTTCGTTTTTTAATTCTTTTTTTTTTTGTGAATTTATTCAAATCAAAGTGTGTGTAGTTACCACTGTGTGTTTATCATTTATTTCTTGTGGTGTTTTCTTATTTCGAGAAAATGAATGAGATATTAATTGCAGTTCATTGGGGCCTTAGTCTGGCAGGGCAATTTATCTGGACGGAAATAGATTTTTTGTTTTTTTTTTTTTAACGAACTCACGACGCACAGTGGGGTAGTTAATGATAAAATATGGCATAAGTTCATGCGGGAGACAAAATGACTGGTATGCTAGAAGCTTTATCTCAGTCTCAAATCTCATTTTTGTATCACTTTCGTATGGACACAATTTAGAAAACTAAGATTTGAGACTGTTATGAAGTTGTCTGCATACCAGCCAATGTCCTAACCATTTTTTGAATATGAATACTTAATGTTTTTATTTATTTTTTTTAATAAGATGAGATTTTTTTAACTACTGTTAAAAACTACAGTTACTCCCATAAAAAATATATTCAAATAAGTAAATTAATGTTGCCAAAATATTTGTCTTAAACATTTTCTTCCTTCATGGGAAACATTTTAAATGTTACTAAAAATATCAAAAAAATGTTAAACCTTTTTTTTTTTCATTAAAAGTTAGATAGTTATTTTTGTTTGCCACATTTCACATTCAAATAACCCACTGTGTTCGGTACGACGCAATGTATCCCAGTGGCAATGTAGCGGGCGACAAATTCAAACAACATGACATGTGCCAACAGTTGTCCGGATATGCTTAGAAGATATTTCATGCAAATGACAGTAAATAATGTGCCATGTTTTTAGAGACAGTAATTTATATGGACCAGGCTGTGAGACATAATTAATTAAACCTATTCAAAATACATACATTGGCCAATCTGATATTAAAAAAAAAAAGAAAAAAAAAAAACAAAAAAATTGCTTATTTTTATTTTGAAAATTCTTGAAATTTTAGTGCAAATAATGTACATAAATATATACCTAATAAATTTGAATCGGAAAGACATTAAACTTCAAAACATTTTCGAATCGTCTATGAGTTGTGTGGAGAGATTTTTGTGAAGAATGTTTTTGGGAAATTTATATAAATTTATGTTTTTTTTTTTTTTAGATTTTTATTAACTTTTCGGAAGATGGTTATCTTTGCCTTATTTTTCGGAGTTTTTTCTTATGTCCAGAACCAGATTAATTTAAATTGTTGACGAACTTCGGACATACTGTTAAGCACAGAGCTCTTTTGTTTAGTCGTACAACACGAATGTGGTATACTTTACCTCGCTTAATTTTGTCCTTCTGTTTTAATAGTCATGACTTCAATATCAATGTGCATCGGTATCTTCTTTTGAATCTATCCTCAATTTGCCAATACCTACATATTCGCCCTGTGCGTATATGTAATTTAAGGGTAGTCAAACCGCCTTCCGTGAGTGTACAATAATAAATAAAATACTTGATGGCACGTACTTGCTCTATTTTTAGATCATATCGTAAGCACAATATTCTTAGTAGAAGCGGCTAAATATATTTTTAAAGTCGTTTTTTAAATAATTGGTATGGTAATTTTAAGTTAATAATATAAACTTAAAAATATAATTAAAAAAAAATTCTATCCGTTTTCGAAATTTTAAATTCTCAAAACAAGCCTTTTTCTCAATAAATCGAAAAAAATTTTTTTTGAAAACTTTCGTATGAAGTAGCATTTTGAATTTGAACGACCCCCTGTATACAAATTTATATCGAAATCCGTTAAACGACTTATGAGATCGAGTCGAAAATCGAAAAAAAAACGTTTATATGGCACGTACAGTTAATAAAATTTCAATTAAAATTTTGTTTGCCCAAAATGTAGACTTAATATAATGGTGCACTGATTTTTTTTATGAAAATCGTTAGAGCCGTTTTCAAGATAATCGAGATTTACCATTTTTTCCTCAAAAATTTGGCAGGTATACCGCATTTTTGGGAGCTAAAACAAAGATTGAAAAAAAAGAACCGAGCCAGGCAACTAAACCGCATAAGTACCCAATTTGGAAATCGCATAAGCCGTTTAGGCTGTAGAACGACCTAGAGATAGACAGACGTGTCCCTATTGAAAAATCAGTTTCTTTCTAAGCAATCAACACTAATATTATTATTATTTCTTATTAAACCTAATTTTTAGTTATTTCTTATTAATTCGATTTTTTTTACTTGTTTTTCTTTTAAGGAATCAAAATTCCATACATGATTTCAGCGTGGGAGATAAAAACAGGTAATTTGCAAGTTAACCGAAGTTTTTAAAAAAAATAATTGTACGCCACTGGTAAGTGATTTTATTAATAATACATTTTATTATTTTATTTTCTTACAAACGCACGAAAAATACCTTAACACACATATATAACACTTTAAAAAAAAATAGTCTTACATTTCGCACTGGATTTACACGAAGATTGGAAAGATCAGAAATCTACTTGCATATAATTTATTTTATTTACAAATTGCTCAGTAAAAGCTTAAAATTCTAAGCCTTAAAGCACAATGAACAATATTGTTACGTGAAGGCATCGAAGAATTTCACTGACATCAATGAATTGTTTGTTATTTGTACCTTAATGAAGTTCAATCAATTAAAACACATTACCCACATGTTTTGTTGAGTCAATGAATTAATTTTATTAATTAAATGAACGAATCTTTGGGCCAACGAATTTTTCGTTGAGTCAACGAAAATTTAGTTATTATTCTGAGTGTATTGATTTTAATACAAATTAAGCACTTGCACACATGCACATCAATTAGGCTCACATCCGGCTTATATTCACAAAATTTTATGGTGATTTTGTTTTTGTCGTGCATGAAAAGGTATTCTTTAATGTTATTCATTGTTTGTAATCTTTTTTTAAAATATACAAAACATAAAAACTATCCGCTTGTAGTTAGTTATAATATTCATGCGACTAAAAGGTGTTTCTACTGTACCAACATAATTTTTATGCAGATTTTCTTAATTTGTAATTTCGTCTTCATTTTTATTGTTAAATCAATAATTTGCCTTACTTACACGTTTTATTTCAAAGCTTACATAAAAAACTGTTTTGAAAATTTTGTTTAAAGGATAAAGCTGTCCTTAAACGTTGATGTCTTCATGGGTTATATTTTATAGAAAACAATCTGTTCGTTTTCATTTTGTAGTTTGCTGGCTAAAAAGACATAACAAAAGTTCACAGGAAAAAATATTATCAAACTGAAAGTGACAGCCTATAAAATCCTATGCCCTAAGCAATGTCTAGAAAGATGCCTTGTATATAGAATATTATTTAAGGCCCCCATGATCAATTTCCATACAATGCGACCTGGTATTGTATAAAACATTGCTTGTGATGATTTGAGTAACTCTTTGAATCCCTTAATCCTATAATTGTTAAAATGTATCAAAATTCTTAAAACCAATTCTAGCGTTTCTCCTATTGAATGAGCTCTTCGAAATCTGTTGATTATTATTGTAGGTGATGTTTGGAGCAGTATTGTGTTTCGAAATTTTGATTTTTAGTTTTTTACTTCCGATATAGGTACTATAGGGCAAGTTCTGCATTGGGAAAAAAATCGAACTCGAGATTTCAATAAAACTAGATGTTGCAATGATAGAGAACACCAAAAAAGTGGGTCTCGCAATTCCGTCTGTCTGTATGTCTATCTGTTTGTCTGTAGAACGTTCTACATCCTAAACGGCGTTTTGGGTGATTGTCTAAAATTGATATTTGAGTCATTGTTTTGGCTCCAAAAACAACGGTAATTACCATATAAATTTTTCTACCATCTTAATTATCTCGAAAATGGCTGTAAAGATTTTGATAAAAATTAGTGTTTTTTTTCACATATTTTGTTATTAACGGTACCTGCCATACAACCATTTTAACTTGCGATTATAGGTATTATAAGGCAAGTTATGGATTTGTGGATTCCGTCTGTCTGTCTGTCCGCGAGTCTGCAGCTAAACCTTTGGATAGATTTGCCTGAAACTTGGTAGATATTGTTTTGTCGGTAATATGCCCATAGTTTTTTTTTTTCATTTTTTTAAGACGCCAAATAACAGTAGGTCCCATACATTTTTTTGGACCGAAACGAAAAAAAACTTATTTTTTCTCAAAAACGGATCCAACCATTTTTATAAAAAAAATTAGTGCATTAATGAAGGGAAACCGAACATTTCTATAATTTTTTTTTTTGGGAAAAAAATTTCATTTTTGGTACCTCTAGTAGTACGATTTTCTGGGAAACGAATTAATTTGATTTTTTTGAATGTTTTTGCGCAGAAGCTTCTAAAAAGTTGAAACACTAATGTAAGCCAATATTTTTCAAAAATTTAGTTTTGGAAATTAAAAAAAACTTTTTTTTGAAAACACAAAATTTCGAAAACGACTCAATAGATTTTTTCGAAACTTCGTATTTGGTGGTTTTGTGACATTATCTTGAAGAGGTAAAAAAAAACAATTTTACTCAAATAAAAAAACAACGGTACCTATCATGCAAATGTTAAAAACCCGTTAAGAAAAATGTATTCCTCAAAAACGGCTCCAAGAATTTTTATGAAAAATGCGTTTGTTCTTTTTTTGTGCGTACTTATCAACAGTACTTAGACTTACCATAGAACCACTTTAAATATTTTCGTCTTTCTCACTATTGGATAGACCGATTAAAATTATTTTTGTATGCATATGCTTCCTAAAAGTGTTAATAAAACTGCATACTTAAATTTTCAAAAAAAGTTTTTCTATATTTAAAAAAAATTAATTTTTTTTTTAAGTCTATTTTTCAAAAACCAGTCACTAATTTTTTTTATTTTAAATTTATATGTATATTAATAATAGCTTTAATATGGCATTTTAATTTTTTTTCTAAAAATGTTTTAAAAATTTTATATGTACATACAAAATTATATAAAAAAACGCTCTTTTTGAAATGTTTGTTGATATATTCTTATATATCCAAGAATTCAAATGGTATCTTTGTTTTCTCTCAAACTATAACAATTGTCAATATAAAAGCATTTTATTATGTGTATTATCCATTTATTTCCTTCTCATGAATGCTTGCGTACGTAACTGAATACTACATACAATGTATGACCTCATACATTTATAAAGACATATGCATCTTTAAAAATCACATGAATCCTATGTATGCATATTGCACCTAAATTACAAAGTTATATGCATATATACACCTACATCCTTCATTTTCATTATTATATGTACATTTTTACGTACCTATGTTCCATCCATGTATGTAGGCACACATTCCTCTCCTAACTTACATAATTAAAATCCATAACATAGATTTAAATATACATTTTTGTAGGTAGGTACCTATTTAACTATTCCTTGAATTATCCATTCGACAATTCATTATACTAAGAATCAAGGTAATCTTACCTACAATCGGCTTTAAACCTGCACAGGATAACTAGACTACCTACCAACTAAACAGCGTCAATGCTTAGCTACATTAAAGTTGTTAGCTACAAGAGCAATTTTGTACTATCCAGTCGTGCTTTTAATTTTTTTTAATTTGTATCTTTTGACTAACACATTTTTTATGTATTTACCTTCTGAAGATTACTTCTTTCTGAGACGAGACGTCTCCTCATACCAGAAATTGATCTTATGGCCTTCTTAATGATTTGATCATTTAATGATAGTGTTAGGTATTGTGTGATGTGAGGATATTTTCTTTAATTGCTTGGTATTCACATCACTATATTTGCCGGTCAACTTAGAACTGATGATGAAAGAGCTTAGCTCTTTAAGTTCAGGTTAAATGTCGTGAAATTATTGCAATGTTTTAGCGACTATAATGCCGTACAATTTTCTATGGCATCAACTTTCGCTGCTTAAAATATATTAGTACACGGTCGGAATTTAAAAAATTGATCCATCAGTGTGCATATAGTGGCACTGATTAACCAACCCTTTTTTCACTTCCTTTGGAATTTTTTCACTGTAAACTGTAGACTATAAAGTTAAATACCTCGGATGTTCTAGTACCTAACTTTTCAATAACCAATATCTTCCGTACAAGAGCTTTGTTAGCTCATCACAATGACAAATGAATAGTTTTTTGTGCGGAATCGTTATTATGTCTGAAGAATTTCGTTAGCAAAAATCGTTCAAGGGAATATATAAAAAAAATTAAACAAATTCGTGAGAAAAGTTTCATTAAAATCCGTTCAGAATGTAAATAAAAATCGCATCGTCTGTGATTCATGAGGGTTTCGGTAAGGTATCAACAAAACTCGTTTAGAGCTTGGCGGTTATTTAGAATTTTGTTATGAAATTCGGTTAGTTTCATACAAACTCGTTCAGAGTTTGAAAAACAAAAGAGAACTACTTGCGGATTGGTAGACTTCACGCGGATCGTTCTCAATTAATTAAAATTTCGGAAATTTTTTTTTCGAATATTTTAGAAAACAAAAAGCTTGCTTATAAGTGTTGGGTGAGAGTTGAAGAATCATGAAGAGTTTACCTTGAAGCCGTATTGACGGTTTGGGCATGCCGTCGCAGCGCTTTCTTGGAAAGCGTAAAAGTAAGCACGCCACTTTTCTGATGACATAAAGCCTATACCCAAGTTACTTACAGACTTGACGAAACTTGGCTGAAAAAACTTACGTTGATACCGTCCTTGCCGGCCCTTAAGTCGTGATCAGCGGGTGACCCTCCGAATAAGAATTTGAGTTGAGGCCTTCATTACATTTTATCTCTCTTCTGATTATTACTAAGCTTGTCTTTAATAATTGTTGATTTCTTGTGAATTCATTTAATTTAAAATCGTTTAGATTTTAATG
Organism: Philhelius pedissequus; assembly: GCA_910595825.1. Taxonomy (NCBI): domain Eukaryota; kingdom Metazoa; phylum Arthropoda; class Insecta; order Diptera; family Syrphidae; genus Philhelius; species Philhelius pedissequus. Next base: position 239,997,969 of record OU343161.1, on the reverse strand, counting down.
AAGACTCGATCAGAGTTTGACAAAGTTGAACATTTCGGGCCGAATCATTAAATTCGTGGAGAATTATGCGGTTGAACAGAATACATTTTTTTTTGTAAATCGTTTTAGACTAAAAATCGTAAAATTCGTTCAGAGGTTTTCCGTCGATTGGGAGTTTATTCAGAGCTTCGACAAAATATCGTGAATTTTTTTTTTAATTTCGTGGATTTAGACTTTCGTTGAAATTAATATACGATCGCATTAAAAACCGTTAAGATTTTCCTATATGAATTTGATACCTATAAATCAATGTTTAAGCTCGTTGATATTTTGGAAGTTGCACAAGAATATTATAAAAACTCGTTCAGAGCTTATCGGTTGTGTAGAATTTCTGATGAATAGAACTGATTTTTTTCTATTTAATTCATGGAGAGTTTAAAAATATTATTTTAGAACAAAAAAGTGTCAGAATATCGCGACGTTCTAAAAAAAAACACGAAAGTAGAATTATTTTTATAAAATTGTTCAAGATGATGTTTTTATAAATTTTAAATACTCACCCTCGCCTCATCAAGATATTTGTTTTCAAGAAAGGCGATGTCAATTTCGAACTGCACTTAAGTACGAGTATATGCTGGTTCATATTATTTGAATTCCTTATTACATTTTTCACATCTGTTGGCATGAACAAAAGCTATTAAGTTCTTTTTTTCAAAAACGGCTTTAATGATTTTGATTAAACTTCTCATCAATCAATACCCTAATATATTGTTAAAATGTACAGTTTGTCCACCCTTTGTCAATGCTGATTTACGTTATTATTTTGAACTACAAAAGAAAGTTATGAGAGAGCTCAATAGAAAAAAAATCAAAAATAATTAGTATACGCCCAAGTGTACATATGATTTATATTAGTTTTGACCGTGATTTTAACTAAGTGTAATAAACGATTTTATGAACAGGGTTATAACTGGTAAATTAAATCCCTAATTTTATAGGGTTGCCAACATACTAATATAAATTGTTGAATACTAAAATAATTATGAATTTATTGTCTGCACACAAATTTCTTTTTTCTTTTTGAAAATACATCTTCTTTACGGACGATCTTAATGATCTTATCTGGAACTGTACATACCCCCACTTTATTCCTTCCCTTTGGGAATCTTCGGGTTGGCTTCAGATATCTTCGGCAAATTTCTCAATTCTGGATGCTTGTACGTTGCTTCTACCAGGAGGTATTAAGTCTGCATTTTCTGATATTGCCCTTCGGACGAGGGTCTAAAGTCCCTCGTTTTTTTTTGGCGTCAGTCATGTGGTATTATTTATTTGGAATTTATTTTTTTGCTTCCAATTAGATTTGCACTTCTTCTTCACAATGAATTCGCATCGCAACTCACGCTTCGGGGAAAATTATCTTGGAGATATTTTTGCTCCATTCCCCAGAGAGAATTATGTCATTACATAACTTTCTAAAATTAAAACCAAATGTGACCTATATCAATCATATTGTAAAGGACCCTTTATATAAAAGAAAAAAATCAATTTTAATTCGCTTCAGTGGGTGCAAATCATAAACCTTTCATAAAAAAAAAAACCAAATGCACGACTGGATCGTACAAACTTGCTCTTGTAGCTAAAAACTTTAATGTAGCCAACCATTGAGGCTGTTTAGTAGGTAGGTAGTCCAGTTATCCTATGCAGATGTAGGTAAAATTACCTTTATTCTTAGTATGATGAATGGATTGTGGAATGAATGATTCAAGGAAAAGTTACATAGGTACCTACCTATTAATGGATCTTAAAATACAGTAGTTATGGATTTTAATTATGTAAGTTAAGAGAGAAATATATGCCTACATACATACGTATATATATCATATAAAAATGAAAATGAAGAATGTAGGTGGGTAGGTAGTTATGCATATAACTTTATAATTTAGGTGCAATATTCATACATAAGATTTATGTGATTTTTAAAGACACATATGTACTTCTATGTATGAGAGCGAAAACTCTGTCCGTCTGTCTGTCTGTCTGTCTGTATGTATATGTACTGATAGCCCAAACGGGTTGGCCGAATTTCTTCAAACTTGGTATATAGAGTTTTTTAGCTATTGTACAGAGTTCAAATTGAATTTCTTTTATTTTAGCTCAAAAAATGACGGTACATGCCATATAACCGTTACGTTAAAGCCTTTTTTTCGTAAACGGCTCTAACGATTTTGATTATAAAATCAGTGCAGCTTTTTAGATACGACCGATCATATGGTTGAAAATAATTTCTTTCGAGTGTCGACTATCTCATAAACGGCTAACCCAATTCTTTCGAAATTTCACATATATATAGCCTTAAGTTGCCCAATTTATACTGCGTACCAATAGTTTTAATTACTATTTTTTTTGTATTTTTAAAAGCATTTTTAACAAAAAAAAATTATATTTTGAAAACTGCTCATTAAATTTTTTTTCAAAAATTATTTTTATAATGTATTTGCTAAATACCTGTGAATTGGCGTTTTTGATTTTTTTTTAAATATTTTTCAAAAAAAGTTAAAAAGTTTCTTTTTCAAAAACCGCTCCACAGATTTTTAAAATTTTGTATCTCCAATTTTTTTTATCCAAGAAATAAAATGGCGTACTTTTTTTTAGCTCAAATTAGTTTAAGTATTTATTTCAGAATTTTGAATCATTATTTCTTTGATTAAGCCTATTTAATCTTTTGTTTTTAAGTTTATATTATTAAATATTTAAGATTGTCATACCAATTTTTTTTAGAAAAAAATAAAAGAAATTTGTGTATAAAAAATAAAATAAAAAACGACTTTAAAAATATATATAGATTTTTAATAGAAATCTTTTGCATACGATGTGATCGATCATAAGAGCAAGTTCGTGCGATCCAGTCGTGCATTTTTTTGTGTAACGGATTTTTTAACATTTGTATGGGAATTAGCTACCGTTGTTTTTTATTTTAGGAGTATAGTTCTTTTAAGATAATGTCAAAAAACTCTTAAATACGAAGTTTCGAAAAAATTCATTAGGTCGTTTTTAAAATTTATATTTAAAAAAAATTTAAAAATTTTGGCTTACATTAGTGTGTTAGCTTTTTAGGGGCGTCTGCATAAAAAATGTAAAAAAAAATTCAAATCAACCGTTTTTCAGACAATCGAAAACCAAAAAAAATAGTAGTTACCTGCTACTAGTGGTACCAAGAATAACAATTTTTCTCCAAAAAAAAAATACCAAAATGTTTACTTTCCTTTCATTAATGAACAGATTTAAAAAAAAATAAGATTTTTATTTTTGGCCAATAAAAATGTATTGGAGCTACTGTTATTTGTCGTCTTAGAAAAAAAAATGAAAAAACGTGTGGGCATATTACCAAAAAAAAAAACAATATGTACCAAGTTTAAAGCAAATCCAAGAGGTAGACTCGTGCACAGACAGACAGGCGGAATTGGAGGACCCACATTTTTCGTGATCTCTATGATCGTAATGTCATGTTTGATTGTTAGGATTTTTTTTGCACGAATCCATTACTTGCCTTATAGTACCTATAATCGCAAGTAAAAAAAAAAGTTGATTATCTTAAAATCAGTTACAAGTAACTATCTTTTCATCAAATTTGTGTAACACTCTTTAAGTGACCTTGAATCCGTTCAACACAAACATTATCCTTGTAAATTAAAACACGAAACTCATCACCACCGAAATATTTCCATCAAACAACATTCCTTTTCATGAATTATTAACTCAAAAGACCACCAGCCCACAGATTTTCACATTTATTCAATAAATGATTAAAAATTTAACGAAATTTCTTGAACAAAAACAAACTCCATTTGATAACATGACAAGGTTACACAAAGAGGCAAGAAACATTTGACTCTATTGTCGAGCTAAATAAATGTCCAAACCACCCGACCCAACCCACCATATCGTGTTAGACCTCAAACGGTATGTATATTAAATGATATGATCTGTTGCTTCGTGTTATCCTATTTTATATACATACACCTTACAGCACAAAGGTAGTCCCGTCCCCTTCTGTCTTTTTCCTGACACTGACACCACCCAGCAAAGAAAGACCCACCCTATACTTACTGACTACTGTTTCGTATATTCGTTTGAATGAAAGTCTCGGAGAGAAAAAAAAAGTCAGAACAGGTCGAGTTGAGGTTGCATTTTTTATTTGAACAAAGTTTCACCCTCTTGTGTTTGATAGGGTGGGTTGTGGGCGGTTAGTATACAGTTATTATACTTTCATTCTTTATTTAAAAATGGCGGACGAAAACAAGAGAAAAAAACAGAGAGAGAGAGACTCAAGAAACCACACGACAGACGACACGACACATACTAGTAATTTTACAGAGAATACAATCAAGTTGCCATAAAATCAAAGAGAAACTTTGAGAGAGAATTCAATTCAATAAATTCATAATTCAAGTTAAGCAGAAAATCCAAGTGAACAGCTGATGATGACATCGAGTTATAAAAAGAGAGGCAGAGAACAAGTTTCACGTTACCACATAAACATCACTTAAATGCAAACAGCTGATTCTGCTCTGTTGCGGTATGTGTTTATAAAGTGCAGCGAAAAAAAATTGTAAGCGATTCAGAGAGATAAGGAGAGAGAAATAAAAAACCACTTAACAAGTTGTTTTGGTGTTGTTTTATCAAAGGTAAATTTAAGTGTTGCCAATCGTGATAGGTTTTTTTTAAGATTTTTAAATTGAAATTAGAGCAGTGGTGATTTTTGTTTAGGTTTTATCTAAATTCAAATTATAAAGTGTTAAAATGTGTTTGGCTGTTGTTTCTGGAAATATAGAACCGATTCTGTAAGGCATCCTTTAACTGTCACTTGGCAATATTTTATGTTGACAAAAATTAGTTTTGTAACTTTTTCTTTTATTTTCTGATGTTTAATTTTATAGGGTAGATGGCTGAAATTCAACAACAAAAAATACAATAGGCTAAATCAAGAAGAGTAATGCTTTATATTGGTTTTAAGAATTTTGTGTGTGGTTGCCTCACAGGGCGAAGTGGCTAAGACCAGTATCAGACTGTGGTGTATTAATTCTTCAATTTAAAAATTCAGTTCAAAGTTCCAAAATTAGGTGAACTCCGTCTGAAGAAATATTGTGAACCCATTTTACATGTGTTGTTATGACTTACATGATTTTTTGGTTTTAAGCGATTATTGATTAAATATTTATAATTTAAAAAATATTTCATGAGTTCCAATAGGGGGCTGTAGGGACACTGACAAAATTGTGCAAATGCTTTAAGTTTTTAGAAACTGAAGTGAAAGAAATTTGTTAATCAGTGCATCACAATTAATAAAACCAGGATATTCTGATTTGCTACAGAATCATATCAGCAGCACTTTGAGTAAAAAGCAGCATATGATATCCATCCAAAGCATCGAGAAACCATTCAACCAAAAGTATTATGTCCTGTGTATTTTGTTGTGAACATGTTATCCGCCAGATGAACCGAAAATCCACAATAATCTCCACTTTTGGCTCCTGGTGCATTTTGAAATATCAGGACCAGCAAAATAAATCATGAATCATTTTTCAAGGACGACCCGGACATCTTTAAAAAAGGCATCAAAACAGACAAAAAATTCAAGTAAGCAATCAATTGCAATAACTATATATTAGAAAATTATATTTTTCGTATTTCTATTATTTTTACTTATCCAAATGAAGTGTTGCAGGCTTTTCAAATGTAAATTTTTTTCCGTATTCTAATGAGTGATTTATTAAGATAATTTTTGTTACCATTTATCCTTAAGTTAAACAGATAAAATGAATTTGGATGGTGAAAACTTTAGTATGGCCCGAAAGAAGAGTGTCTCACTTTTACTTTTTGAATATAATTTGCCTTAAAGGTTGGCTTGCGACACTAGTTTTGTATCATTGGTTATGCTATTAAAGTTCGCTTTCAAATCCTGGATCAAATCTGGCTTATCGGCGAAGACTTAGTTCACACAACTCCAAAGAAAAAAGTCTAGAGCTGATAGGCCTAAATTGAAAAATTTGCTCTTTCTAATCCCTCTTTTTAAAATCCCGTAAAAAAAGTTTACCCTTTCAAATGTTTCAACACAGCGCGGGCGTGAGGTTAAGGAAGAGAAAGAATGATAGAAAAGATGTGTGGCGCAATGTTCTGAGGCTAGGTGGTTGTTGTCTCTGATTTTATCTCCAGGGATGGCGGCTGAACTAATGCGGAGAATTTTCAGTGTCTTATTTATCTATGTCCCTTATAATTCACATTAATTTTTTTATTCTTTGTCACATTTTATCGGTATACTAGTTTAACTCAATCACATGTTGTTAGTTCTATGCCTAAACAGCATATAATGAGGAAACCAGCAACTCAACGTATGACATTTATTTTTAGAATTGGTTTTTAGTGGAAAAATAAGAGGACATAGACTACGGCAGGGATCGAACCTGTGGCCATTATGTTGACAGACGAGCACACAACTATCGCGCCACGACCACCCGCACAGTGCATTTTTTGATTTAATGTTAGTTCGAAAACTATTCAGGTTACCCATCTGCCCAAATGCGGCAATTTTGTTCTTTAACACAACTTGAATCATAAATCATCTCTGAAGGAAATTTTTACCGAAATCCGGGGATCGTCGTTTTTTCACAGAATTCTGAATTTAGTCGATGATGATTTGTCAAATTATACTAAATAAGATAAGAATATCACAAGATCATTATGTTAAAAAATTAAATTGAACCCACTTTGCAATTTGTATATTTAAAATTATAATACAGCAAATTTCAGCCCTATATTCTAGGAGCTCTGAAAAATTTAGTTAAAGCATTTTCCTATTTTTTTTTAGTTGCAAATACATATTTTGAATTTGCATATTTACTTTCCATCCTCACAAACCACCGGTTTTATAGAACTTTGTTTTAAATTGAAATCACTTCATAAAAATTCCATTTACTAAAATAATTTAATTGAATAAAACGAAGTGAACAGTCTGGCAACACTGAAATATATTATTTTAAATTTAAAAAGCCCAAATTCCCTCAATAAACATGAAAACATCGTAATTCTCGCCTCGCCATGTTGATTTGATGTAATCAAAAACTAATAAAATGTAAGAAGGACAAACCAAAAAAAAAACACATACGAAAAAATAACTCAAAGAGAACATCAATTATTGTTAAACCACAAATACAAATGAACAAGCCATCAGAAAAGAGCACAAGAGAAACCACATTTCACACAGCACATAGCACACAGCTTATTTTCACACATTCACACTCCCAAACATCCTACACGCACCACCACGAAGAAAGCTATTCGAACTTTTGTTCGCTACTTTTTAGTCGCATTCAGATACTCTTTGTCGATAGAGCTCGTGTCGTCCGTCTGCACCAGCGAGTTCCTCCTCCTCTTTTCAGCCATAAACCACCCTCGCGTCTAGTTCGTTCCGGTCTAAACATTAAACACAATAATAAAGGCCGGTTATTTGAACCAAACAATAAATATTATTTAATACTATTTTCAAACTAACAAGGGATATTGCCATCACATAATATAATTTGGAAATTTTGTATCTCTTGGATTAATCAAGTCGCCTTATCACAAACTACATTACTTCGACGGTATGATGTTGTGCAGTTTATCAAAAAATATACTAATTTTGAATTAGAAAACAAAAACCATCAATTTGAATGTGATTTATTGCGATATTGCATGCGCGATTAAGGAATTATAAGAAACCCAGAAAAAAGTATCTCAAAGAACTAAGCAAATAATAATAAAAATTTATATCTTTGCTACTTGTTCGTGTCATAATTAGATCCGTTTTGTTTGTGCTGTTTTTTTTTTTTTTTATTCTGCTGCTGTGTGTCGTGAGCGATGATTTATTGGGTTAATTTGTTGTTATTAATATTTCAAACTTAATCGCAAAAAATACGTAATAATTGATGTTTATCGTCTCTTCTGCCTAACAAGCATTTGTGAGTGAAACTTTATTATTAATCTAACAATAAGTGCTGTTTCGTGTCCGACGTTGATAATTACCACCAATTGCTGGCACGTTGACTTCTTGTTAAGTTATTCAAATCGATAACGCAAAATAAAAAAACAAAACCTGTAACAAATGGTAATTACAACTTTTATCTATTGGATTATTCGACGCAATCTAGAGGATTACGTGTATATTTACTATCATAACTAACTACTCCAGCAGACATCTCTCATTACAAATAACAGAAAACAACAAAAAATAGAGGTTACACCTCAATACAAAAGCCAAAGTGGATTTAACAAATTATAATAAAATGCTGACATCCAGCAATCAGTACCTGCGGCCGGATTATCTTACACCGACAACTGTAAGTTAAACAAACAAACAAAAAAAAACTATTACCTATCTTTATTACTTGAAGTTTTATATTCTTTTTAATTGCCATTCGATAAATCAGTATAAAAACCCGAACAAAATATTTTGTCACACTCGTTAATCTCTAATTGTCTATAGTTTCTAGGGTTGACGTAGGTTTCCTGGGACAAAAGTCTCACAGAACTTGATTTTGACTTCCGCACGAATATCTCTTAGAAAAAATGCTTGTCCCATAATTGTTTTTAAGGAATTTTACTATAAAAGGCGTTTTTCTTTTTTCGTTGAGAGATTTCGAGCACATAGAGTATGCTCTGAACTTGTTCCGCACAGAGCTAACTCTGAAACCGTCTGATTTGTTTTCTTTAACACACTTGAACCACACAAACCAGATTAATTTAGTTTAAGAACAAATTTTTTATTTTAACACAAAACAACCCTTATTTTGTGCACACATACAAAACAGACACAGAAAATCCACAAGCGACCAATTTCTTCCGCCATTTTAATTGTATTTGATTATTTTTTGCTTCACATTTTCCTTCTTGACGCACATGCCATTTTGTGTGTTCAACAAATTACTCAGAATGATCAGACGATTATGTCCGTGGCCATCGAGCGCGCTCTGAACATGTTCAAGCCTAGTACGCTGCTGATGCGAACGAAAAATCCCAATGGCCAATTAATTGTGGACGGAAAAGTACATTTGAGTTTTTAGTCGTGTTTTTGTTGTTTCTTTCATCAAAGCTTGTTTATTTGTGATTTTTTTGTGATTGAGTTTGTTTTTTCTTCTTGAAAATGTGTTCGTTCATGTGTTCGTTACCATTTCGCTCTCCTAGTGGAGATCACCGATAATTTTCGTTTCGTAGCAACAGCGTACTAGGCTTCAGATCGAAAAATGAAACACACATTCGGAGCTCTGAACGCTCTGAGCGAAATCGAAAAACAAACTACTTTTTTATAATTTTTTTCATAAATTCTTTGGAGACTTATGTTCTAGTCCCGAAAATTTTCATCCACTTGGAAGTAAACAAAATTATCAATTATGTGGGAAATGGGAATCTGTAGGGTTTGGAAATTCTATATAAGTTTCGTGTATTATTTTTAGCAGTTGCTAGGCAGCGCAATGGAATGTCGAAAAAACGCTATGCTCATTCTTTTTTATATTTCCCTCTAACATCAATTTTATGTTTACTAGATTACTGACTTATTCATTGACACTTTCGCATTTTTATGCACTCTAGCAACTAACAAATAAAACACGACAAAAGTCTTATAACAGCTGTTTTTTAAATCCATTAGGAGGCATTTTCTGATTTTTTCGAATGTTTCGGCTAATACTCAGGGATTTGTTTTTAAGGTTTCTGGCGTGTAAACACCACTCTTAATGAAACTCTACAAACAAAAAACTCTAATTGTGCTAGATATCAAATATGGAAGAGGCGCCTGACCACTATTCGGAACAAACTATCACATTTCTGATTCAATTCATTGTGTTTCGTAAACTAGAGAGAGTCCGTTCTCAAGTGTGTTGCAAATAGTTAAGCAAATTTATCAAAACATTTTCTGAAATTAAAAAAAATCACTCTAGACTCTTTGTCAAAGTTCTGACAGAAATACATGAATAAATCACCAAAACCTGTTTGAATCGGGAATGTCCTATTAAATTCACAGCTGGATGGTTTTCAAGAAAAACTAAGAGTACTTTAGGGTTGATTGTTAAGTCCATTTCTATACACACTATTTCCCTTGTCCATGTGTTTGACTCTCACGCCATACATTTTTGATGGAATATCCGCCTAAAAACAAAAGGAAGTACCAGTTCATTTTGTTAATACTTTCAATGACGAAAAATCGTTACAACTCTTAAAAATTGATATGTATCTAATCTCGTAATATGCTTTTTTGGTACTTATGAAGAAAAACACAACAAATCCATAACGGACTGTGTTGACTTCGATGGTACCTGTTGTTTCCTACTTTTTGGCATCGTCTTAAGCAAAAGACTAATGGGGTCAAATCACTTCGTCTACACAACCAACCCTCAAATAGCACGTTCGATGCGGAGTGTTTATTGTGACACGTAGCGTCCGTGATATCATATTGGTTGTCATTGATGAGAGCCCTATCAGTTCATTGAGTTTTCAATTCTATCGTCGTCTTTTTCGAAGAAGCGTCGATCAATAATGTCACCATTCTGTTCTAATCCTGGAAGTATTGCTTGATGACAAACCTCTTAGTTATAAAATAGGCCTCGTTTCTGAATATTATTTAGTTTTCCCTGAAATCGTGTTCCGCTTGCATAGCTTATCAATAACCCATTTAGCCGAAATCCCACAGCGTTGTCTATTGTCGTTTTTTTTTATTAACTCTTTTGACTAAAGTGTAGACAAAATTTGTCAAGTTGATGTTTGCGAAAGCCGTCGCGCAGAATTTACCGCACCCGTTTCTTCTGCACACTCGTCAAGACAGCGGCAATATTTCCGACAGATCTTGCATTCCGTTGTTTTTTCTTCAGTCACCAAATGTTGAAGGATAAAATAGAAAGGTTACATATTTATAGTTCAGATTTCGTCTACGATCGGGAAAGGCCTCAACCAAACAGTTTTCTTTAAACAGCTCCCACTGGTGCATACATTAAGTATGCACTACCAATTTTCCTTTACTCTCAATAACTTATTATTTTGAATGGCAAACCTTGTTTAAGGAATTTTAATAAGACCTACCTTAGAAGTGGCGCCAAAAAACACCTTTAACGACAGCTAATGCTAACAGAGAGCGACACGCTCCATTAAACCTCCATTATGTTTAAAATCATCTTCATTCATAAAATGTAAAGGCAAATAATAATTCAACACATGTTTCTTGGTGTATTTAATGACACCGTTAACTTAAAATTGGGTTGAGTTCAAATATCTAAGGCCCAATTTATTCACTCTCCATTACATTTAAAATATCTGTTAAAAATGGGAAATTTTCGACACTTGTAGTAAATTTTATAAATGTCCTTTTTTTTAACAGCAACAAATTGGCTCTTAAACCATTTAATTTGAAAAAATTTAAAAACCGAAACTTATTTTAAATAAGTCGCCAACTTCTTGCATGAAACTTTTATACTTTTACTTTGCGATTAATCAGTAACATGAGATTAATAAAAAAGCATCAACTTTAGTAGTATCAGTTTCAAACCAATTTCCAACTAGTCACATCTGATTTCGGCTTGAAACTACCATTTAAAAATAGTTGAAGTAAATGCTTAGTGCTCTTAATCAAAATTAACCGGTTTCAAATAATTTTCACACGTATCATTATATGTGGCTCTTTAGTTGTATGGTTGCGTATGTATCTCAAGTAAGTTGCTTTTTTGCTTAAAACCACATGGGTAATTCATAATTAAGGAAAAATAGAAAAACAAACTTCCACTTGTTTATTTTTTCTGGACATAAAATCACTATAATATAACAACTTATTGTTGCAACTTCCTCGTTCCAATAGTTGCATGCAACTTTCCAATACAAAAACCACAGGAGCATGCGAAAATATTCTTCAGCACACCAAGTGAAGTCTAAAACATTTGTCAACACATTTTCAACTTAGGGTTTAAGTCAAAATGGTGTCAATCGAACTGTCAACTTAAATTCAATCGCACGCCATCTTGCTCATGAAACGAACAAATAACATTACATCAATTCAATTTAACAAATTCAACTCGACTGTGTTAAAACCAGTTTTTATTTTCAATATACACAGTACAATTCGTAATATGCAAATTGTATTCTTGACATTCTGTCAATATTGATCCTTTTCATTAAAATCACTTTTCAAAGACATTCTCCTTGCATAAGGAATCTCCTGACATCATGACATAACACAATTCTTCAACCTATAGAAACGACCTTTTTATTCAAAATGTCAACTACATGTCAACAAATAGAAAAAAATGTCCAACTCTGTGCTGACATGTCATTTCTTTTAACTTTTAAATTGAAAAAAAAAAAAGTGATTTCTCATGTGACAGCCTATTCTATTTACACCAACAAACACGATAGAGTGTTAAGATATACTTACAAACAACAGTATTGAGTAGAAAAAAAAATATCAACAACAATTTAATTTTGTAGATCAAAAGATAATAATTTAATACAATATCCACTTATGATTGGTTGACTATAATTAACTAAATGACAGGTTCACTGACAATTAAGGCACGAAGTGTCTATTAAGGTATAGCGTATATATTGTCGTCAACGTTGTCGTTTCGTTTGTCATTGTGTTTTATGTTTAAAATGTAATTAACACACAATACCCAGCCAGTGTGATACTTTACTTTATTCCTGAGGGTTGTTATTTGTGTTTGTCGTGATTTGCAGTACTTAAAAGTAAAATTAAAACTATCGGTTATATACATATAATGATATTGGTTATATGAACGTGTGTATGACGTATGTGTGTGTAAGCGTGAATAATTTAAACAAAACTGAGTAAATATTTTTTGCACTAGATTTCTTTGTCTGGTGTCGCGCCTTTGTTCTTCTAATTATTATATTACCCGACCGAGTGACGATAAAAAAAACATTTTTTTAAAGTCATTATTTCATAAAAGCGATGTAAATCTGCAAAAGTTATGATTTTTATCGATCATGAAAAATACGTGTAATTAATAGGATCTCTATTTGTCATGATAATGACAATGATTTAGCCGAATAATCTGTGTATTGTCAATATGGGTGAAAAATTACACCAATTTTTCGTTTGTCATTTTTTCTTCAACACTTTTTGCCATTAATAACAATTATGTCAAAATATAGTAATTTCTATTTCTATTTGAAGAGCATGCTAAATTTCTGGGACTGACAAATTTTCAATTTAGGGAAAATAATGACAATTTTTGGCGTTTAAATTCAGTAATGTTTGATCAGTTTCTACTATTTTGTCATTTTTGACTAACATAATTAAAGTTTTAAGTTAAACAATGATGTAATCCTATGGCAGAGGCTTAAATATGAAAAAAATATATACTTGGATTTTTTTCCGCATTCATGCCTCATCCATTGAATGGATTTTAATGAAATTTGGTAAGCAGCTAGAAGATTAGCCATGATTTATTTTTCGGAACTTTATTTTTGTAGTTCTCACTTTTTGAATGCAATATAAAATCTTCGTTTTGTTCACGAACATGACCATACACGACGAATATCGAAGCCAACGAACACGACAAAATCTAAATTTTTCGCCAACAACAAGCTGCACGCGAACCAGCCCATTTACAAGAAGAGCACAGCGAGATCGAGCATGCTGGGCGAGCATGTTCGTCGTTTGAGCCTAAATTCAACGACTAAATGGTTTTGAATGAAATTTTGTAGATGGATATATCATTTCATTAGATTCCCGCGGGTCCGTAGCATCCCATGGGTATCTGCTAGTTTTATATATTTTCGGGCTAGCTACATCCAGTTTCGCACGCGAAGAAATCCCTTTCCATTTGCGCGCGCAAACCTGAGCTTCGGTCTTCCTCTACTGCGTCGTTCCACCGAGTTGGCTTCGAAGATTTTCCAGGTCGGAGCATTGATGACCATACGCTCTACGTGACCCAGCCCTCTAAGTCATTGTGTTTTAGCTCTTCTTGCTAGGCTGGAGTGTATCTTCTCAACCACTAAGCGCTTATGCATATGGTACTCTTACCAAAAGAAGTCACCCGATGGATGTTTCTACGAGAGCAATCTAGAGTATCCTCATCCACCTTTGCACCTTTGATAAAGTTCACATGCATCTGAACCAGGACTGGGATGATAAGTGTTTTATAAAGGCATACTTTTGTTGCACGAGAGAGGTCTTTGCTACTCAATTGCCTTCTAAGCTCAAAGAAGCAGCCATTGGCAAGAGTTATCCTTCGGTTGATTTCAGCGCTGATATCGTTGGCTGTATTTATAGCGGAGCCTAGATAGACAAATTTCCTCTAACTACCTCAAAGTTAAAGCTGTCTATGGTGACGTTCTGTCCAAGACATCGGTGTTAGGTGTTCTTTCTTTATGACATCATATACTTTGTCTTGCCCTCATTAAACCCATCTTCGCCAATTCCGTCTCAATACTCACAAAGTCGTCATTCTTCCCATTATGTCAATATCATCGGCGTAGGTATGCAAGTACGGACTTTTGAAAGATTTTGCCTCTGGTGTTGGCTCGGGAATTATACACTATTCTTTCTTTGTTAAAAAAAATCGCATGTCAGCGCGTCGCATTCCCTAAATTCTTTTTTGCATCAAAGGCATCGATGAGGTTTTTACCGACAGCCTGAGTTTTCCATCGACATCCTGCACAAACAGACGAGTTTGTCAGAGATGCCAAAACTAGATGTTGCCCTGTATAGCTTAATTCTGTAGATCAATGGTGTCCAACTGGTAGTTCGCGGACACTTGGTTGCCCGCTTCTGTTTTCGATGCGCCCGCAAACCCCTTGAATAAACTAAAGGAAACTCTTAAATCTAACATATCGCTCATGTGAACGGTTTCAATAAGTGAGAAAGCCACATGTCATCATTGTTCATTCAGTCAAATTCAAATAATTCATCATGCTCATCGAGAGACTTGCAGATTGTCAGTCGATCCGTTCTTGTTCATTGTAATGTTTGCTAAATCCGTTGCGTTTTTCTCTGTTTAATTTTTCGACAAGTATTAAAATCCTAAACTTTGTTATTCAGTAGCCCTAACCTTTTTTACTCAGTAGCCCTAACCTTTTTTACTCAGTAGCCCTAACCTTTTATACTCAGTAGCCCTTGGAGCGTTTTTCTCTGTTTAGCTTATGACAAGTATTAAAATCCTAAACTTTTTTAGTCAGTAGCCCTAACCTTTTTTAACTCAGTAGCCCTAACCTTTTTTACTCAGTAGTCCTAACCTTTTTTACTCAGTAGCCCTAACCTTTTTTACTCAGTAGCCCTTGCTGTCATACTTAATGTTAATGAAAAGGCGGTGGGTATCGATTTAAAACTCCAAGATCTGCCGTAGTGTGAATATTTGATGTATGGTGTTTCTCTCTCTGGATAATTCAGTTATCGTATTGTAAATACTGTTTCTCATTTTAAAATCAATAAATAACAAAATGGTGGTATTATCTGACAAACAAAAATGTGTAGGTCACCTATTCTTTAAATCGTAGTTGATGTTAGGTTAATAATTCTGACAATTGGTGAGGAGTTATAAACAAAAAACGAACAAGCCTTAACAGTAGTAGTGTGGTGCATAACATTGAGAAGTTCGAAATCATTAGAATCCATTTATACTTTTTCTATTTTTTAAATCGGAAGATAATAAAAAATGCACATAATGTCGTAAAAGAATTTTCTTAATATCTCCAACAAATGGCAAAGTGAGTTATGAAAATAAATATTTGGAAGGACCTGTACAAAAATTTTGATTGAAATCCGTTTAGAAGCTAATGAGAAAGTCGAAAATAAAAAAAAACACCATTCTATAGCAGGTACCGTTAATAACACTTGGAAACATTTTGTTAGACCAATCGAGCTAATCACATTAGTACTTAAGTAAGTTTGCAGAAAACTTTTTCCTATAAGGCTTTCGACTTGCAGACAAACAGACGAAATTATGGAACCCATTTTGTTCGTGCTGTTTCATTCGCACAGAGTGCAGGAAACTGAGTTGATATAGATGTCAGACATCAAAAACTTCTAAACTTAGGAATTGAGCTTACAAATGAAGTATGACAGTGTTAACTTATGCCTTACTTACTTACTGTCCAATTGCCATATTTTGTACCATTTCTTTAACCATATTTGTCATTAAAAACTATTTTACACGACCCGCTAAATTGTCATCTATGTCCCAAAGAATAGCCATTAATTGCCATAATTCTATTTTATGGCACAAAATTTGCAAAAAATGGCAGAAATATTGGCATTTTGTCAGTCGCTTTAATGCCCTTTAAACAATGCCACACATACAAGTCCATCAATCAATAATTTCTATCATAAAACCTCATTTTCAAAACTACACTAATTGTGACAGCTGATTTTGTTTATCCTTGATTTGCTCAACCACTTTCATTACAGGGTTATATTAAAAAAAAAAAAGGTACGTAATTGTTTTCTATTCGGTGGGGTGTGTCATTCTACCCTATAATATCACTTAAGGTCGAATGTTTGTATTTTCTTTTCTTCTAATATCCATTCAGCTGTTAAAACTTTTCAAAAACCATAATGGCATCAGCGGCGACACGCGCGGCGTAATCTCTCTATTTAATGATAAAACAAATTAAATTTGTCGTTCCCGTCAACATAACGTAGCTCGATGTCAAAAAAGTATTAGTATGTTGTTTCTCTTCTGCGTTATATTTATTTCCCTGTCATCATATATTATAGGATTTATTATTAATTTTCTTAAACAAAATACTTAAAAGAAGTTCGCGACACAGATCCTCCAACCCAAAAAAAGAGATAGTTTTTTTTTTCCTATTTATAAACCTGTCACTCTAACCGATTGAGGATGTGCCAACACACTCGTTACATTTTTTGTCATTAAAACATCTGACATCTGCACTTAAAATTCTGTCAAGGAAATGCATTTGCAACAATCTCATCTTATAGCTCTATAGCTTTAGTGTGGGGCAGATTTGTTGGATCTCTCCGGGTCTAAATGTTGTTTGTTGTTGTTGTTATGCGCAAATAAATAAGCCGTGCGCACAGGAAAGATTTTGACGTAAATTTGACAGTGGGCGATAAGTAACGGTCCTGCTGTCAAATAAATTTGCACACCATTAACACAATATTGCTGCAAAGTAATTGCAATGCAGTCAAACAGCAGCCGTGCATTATACTGCTGATGTTTTTTTTTTTTTTTTTTTGTTTTTTGAAATTGCATTGCATTCAATCGCATCGCATTGCATGGCAAACGTGAGGAACTTACAAACAAAACGCGCTTCACCGAACGCCTTGCACATCCATAACATTATGATGATGTTCGCGCAAAGTCTTAATTCAGATAATTTATGGACATTGTAATCCCAATTGTACAGGGTTGGAATAGGACTAAATGGCGCCCAACGTTGAAAATAAATTAAACCCAGGGCCGCAGGTTTTTTCAAATATATAGATTGAACAAGTAACACATGATAACGAAATGTAAGGAAAGTGACAAATTAAAGAAAATACTTCTAAACTTTAGAGAGAAAATTTAATGCTACACATTAATTATTTGTTATTTGGTATTTATTAATACAAACTGTTACCACAAATTGATAGAACATGAATAAAATGTTTGTCTTCACTGCTTATGCACTGTATTCGATAAAGCATTTAATTCAGTGGTGCAGTAAAAATATCGAGTTAATGATCTTGTCAAATATGTCGCATGTGTTTTGTCAAAAAATTCAACTGACGATTACTGATCAATGTATTGATATTCTCAATGTGTTTTAATGGTGCAACTCGAACTTGTTGGATATACACTTGGTTTAAATTAGTTGTGTCCTTTGGGAAGAATTCATAAATTATTGCATAACACAAACAAAACAGACATTTGGGGCCCTGCTGTCATACCGTGTTGGCACCGGCCCTGATTGTTCATTGGATGTTTTTTTTATTGGAAGATGTTTCTAGCTACCGAATTCAATAAATTGTATTTAGTGTTAACTATCAGCGTTCTAGATACGGGGTTTATCTTTTTTTTTCCTGTTCTTAAAATTGCTTAATATTAACATACTCGTATAGGTAAGTGACTTTTAAAATAAAACTTAACATATTTTTTTATGTTAACTCAAATCTTTGGTGAAAACAATAACTAAATTGTATAGCTGTGTCCCTTGCCCTGGGTGCTAACATCGTAAATTGAATAAGTGGTTTTTTGTTGTTGTTGGTCAATTAGCTCAAAGATGCCGCCATATCTTTGTTGTAAATCATTCTATTTAACCATCATGCGTGTTTGAATATAGTCAGATTCAGTTATCGTAGTCGAACAGTGGATCAAATTATATAGTATTGTTGGATTTTTTTTTAATATATTTTTTTTTCAATTTTTTTTAGCTTCCGAGCACTACATATTTCGCACAATTTAAGTTCAACATTATGCCTTATAAAATAACGGCCGAATGGCATATTTTATTAAGCAACCACATTTGCTCATCTGAAGCTCTTTCTATTCCTTCTTACTAGTGCCCTTCAATTCAGATTGCATTAAAAGACATTAGGTCTTACGGGCATATAGTTAAAATTATAGTTTAAATTATTAAGCTAAATATTGGACAAGAAACAGGAACAATTCCCCGAACAATATATTAATTTAAAAATCTTTATTTTTGCATTTAGCATTCTTGTTTTCAGTAGCTAATTTAAATAGAAGTGGCCCAAACTGCCTACCTTGAGGTACTTTGGATAACATTTTGTTTGCCTGAACTAGACTTAAAAGCATATCCTTATTAGACATTCTTAAACTAGTATTTAATGGCTTATTTTGGTTGAAATAAATTTTGATAAGAGATGACCAGCTATCCAGCAAATTATTTATGTTAAAACATATCTGCCAACAACTCAATATTCCATTTTCAAGATTATTCTTTCCCACTGTGTCTGTTCATCAGTGTCTCATTGCCTCACTGTCAGTCGGTCGGTCGCCATCAAAAAAATTAACTGACTTTGATAGAAAGCCACAAAGCTTTTGTTATCTGCGGAAGTCATAAGACATAATTTATGAACAAGTTTTATGTGCCTGAGTGCGTTGTAAATATTTTTAAATGATTCATTGGCTTATAAATCAATTTGATGATTAAAAAATCGTTTGGCATTCATATGGGAATTTGGGTATGAATGTACATGTATGTATATCACTATGTATGTCAGTCCGAACAGTGTTGCTTTATAGCTATAATATCACTAACTATATAATTACAGATTAGTTATGGCAAAATAAACTTAAAACCAGATGTTTTTAGAAAAAAGAATTGCAAAATAATGAAATTCATACTACATACTTGGTTAGTGTTAGAATTTGCTTTCATAAAGTTGCCTTAAATTACATTAAGATCTCATGAATTTTTACAATAGATACCGGTACAATATTACTTTGCTTTCGTCTTTGTATGAACATTTAAAAAAGTAAAAATGAAACTCAATCGTAGTGAAAGATTATACTAAAATGTTCATATAAATATAATAGGTTGTAAATATTTTGTTGACTTAAATATTAACAAGGCGAAAGGAAATTTGACGGGAGGGTTATTTTAAGGGATCGGAATCCCGCTGTTTGAAATCCCCGTTTTTCAAAAATCCCGGAAAAAAATATTAAAATCCTGCCTTAATCCCGCTTTTTAAAATACTAACTTATCCCGTTTAATTCCTTCAAGCTCATTTTGTATTTTGATA
Organism: Philhelius pedissequus; assembly: GCA_910595825.1. Lineage (NCBI taxonomy): Eukaryota > Metazoa > Arthropoda > Insecta > Diptera > Syrphidae > Philhelius > Philhelius pedissequus. The sequence goes on along the minus strand of OU343161.1, from coordinate 239,978,243 downwards.
AATGTTATACAAAAAACTCAACCGCACCCCAAATCCTTTATTGAGACAAGTAGGGGGGACAGCGTCCTTTTTGCACCTTGCTTTGATTATAAAAGCGGGATAATAAAAAAACGAGATTATAAAAAACAATAGACCGGGTTTTAAAAACGTATTTTAAAAAAGCGGGATTATAAATAGCGGGATTTAAATAGCTGGATTATTAAAATCGGGTTCGATACCCAACCCTTATTTTAAGGCAAAACAATTGATGAGATAATGTAAAGAACATTATTTCGTTAAAATGAGTGTGTTCGTGTTAGAGAATTTTTAATCGTTTCTTGCAAAACATCCCAAAATTGATAATTTCTTCTTTAGTAGTGGCTTTAAAGAACTTGCACGTTTTGTGGTAAATACAAGATTTCCCAAAGTGAAAAAAGACTAACCATTGAAAATTGTCTTTATTTCACTTTTCAAAGCTTAAGAAAGCCAATTTTTTAAAAGTTAGCTTCATTTTGCTCTGTCCTATTTCACGACATAAATTTCCAATTACTGAATTATTTTTGCCTCACCTTGTATTTGTAAAATTTTGAAATAACATGTTTCGAACTAAGATCTGAGCCAGAACAATAATTTATGGTGAAAATTTAAATTGCCCTTACTGCATTATTCATTATAAAAAATAATTGGAAAACTTTTTTTTTAAATGTGTAGTAATATTTTTTCGTTGCAAATCCGATCCTTATGTTTCGTGTTCCGGCTGTAGACACAATTATTAACTTTGATAAATAGACGTGATGAGAATTGTCTATACAAAATTATCGGATCGTTTGGGATATTAGTAGGTGAATGTTCATTTATTCTTTCCACTCGGTATTTTCTATTTGACAAATTGGAATTTACTTTTCGCTTGAAATCCGTTTTCGATACTAATAAGTAGTTCATTGTACTTTTCAATCAATGATGTTCACCTTTTAGTGCTTATTATTTATTCGTTTCTTATTCAGTCGTTGAGTTAATGGCTGGTATGCAGGAAGCTTCGTCTCAAATCTCACATCTCTAAGTTTTGTCCATACAAAAAAATGAGATTGGAGACTTGAGATAAATTTCCTACATACCAGCCATTGTTCTTTGCACTTATTGTCTAATTTTAATTCTACAAATTTTGTTAGGACTTGTTCCTAATGTAAGTGTTAATTCTTGTGATCTTTGGAGGTGTTTTTTTTTTGTTTCATCGACATCGTATCCATCATTCGATTGAATTTGACAGTTAATGTCTTCACAGATAGATGATACGTTAAATTTGGACGCTAATCGAGTATTTCGTTGCATATATCAATAAATCACAGATAAAAATAAATCTATTGTAATTTTTGCTAAATCGTTTATCCAAAACGACTGACAACATTAACGTGGGCCTTATTGGCGCGAAGTATTTGAATTAAAAGTCTATTTGAACTTTATTATTAATTATTTCGGTAGTACAAATCTTTCACTACAAAATAATACGGTGGTTTTGCAAAATTATAGTTCATGTTGAGTTTCGTCATGTACAATTTTTCTCACAATTTTTTTACGTTAAATCAGTATTACAGAGGATATTGCTGTTTTTGGTCACCGTTATTTTTAATGGATTTCACTGTACGAATAGAATATGAAATGTAGAACATTATCTAAGGATTGCTTTATCTCTGTTGCCTATTTTCATCTTAAAATTTTTCAAACGGGTGATAATATCAAAAAAAGATTTCTACCAGGTGGCAAACTGCATTTTTGGAAAAAAAAAAACACACATTAAAATTGATAAAAATAGCCAATTTAGAAAACTGCTCCAAAACTTTCATGGTAAAACTACCAAATTACTGATCCAAAATTCCGTTTGAGATTCCCAATAAGACTTATTACAGACTATTAAACATTTGGCAGTGGAAATGTGATGACTTGTTTATGTTGGTACTTTTTGATAAAAGAAATTAGAAATAAATGTTTCGGTGAAATTTTTGAAACCATAACGGTACAGTTTATCGATGCAGAAATATCAAATACTGCGGGATAAAAAAAAAACTATTGAAAAAAAAACTGGTTTAGATTTTTTTTAAAGATCTTCTGATTTTGAAATTATTGGTAACAATTTTCTCAATTCGATATTTCAGACTACCGAAATCCATATGATTTAAAATAGGACAAGCCAATGAACCAGACTACTAAGAGGCAAACACCCTATCTTGTTATTACTCAATATGTTCTTTGGTATAGTTTCTTCAGTGGATGAGTTAAACCAGAGATAGTTAATCCTGCAAATAAATTAACCCCGAGTTACGTAAAAAGCATTTTTTCTGTGGAAGATTGTCTTAACCTTTTAAGTTTAAAAAAACTATCAAAATCGATGGGCGGTGGCACTATAGACATCGCAATTTCACTATCGAAATCGCTCTTTCCAAAGCTTCAAATATTTATTTCAATAGGTTTTTGATAAGTATCTTTCAGAAATATGTACTTAGTTAATCCAGAGTTAACTTGACAAATTTTCATGAGTTTAAATTAACCATGAAACTATGATAATCTCTCTATTTCACACTGAAAAACTACCGACCCTTAGAGTAAATATATAGAAAACGATTGTATTTTTTTAAGCAACAGTATGGTAGATACATTTTTTCTAACCTATTTTTTCCATCTTACCGAATATGAATTAACTAATTTGTTTTAATTTTTATTATTAAATTATAAAATACATCCTCTTCCACTTAAGACTATCAGGTATCTAGGAGTATAATAATAATAAAATAAAAAACAGCATATAAATTATTTTTTTTTATTTTTTTTTTCTAGCACAAAGCTTACCATATTCATAATATAAACTAGGCAAAAACTACTTTGTTTGTGGGCAATAAAAATCAGTAAATAATTAACTTATATCGATAACCTTTTTAATCTTATGCTTTAACAATCTTTAGCCTTTCTATTGGAAGCAAATAAGCTCGTAAATTAAATATCTAATCGTTTAATTAATATACTGGATCTATTTTTACATAAAAAAAATAGATAATATATAGACAAAACAAATACAAATATTCATTAGATAAACCCAGATCTAACTTGACTGGCTGTTTTTTTTTTTGTTGTGAAAGTAAGGTGTATAGGTATATTCTCTTTTACGATCATTAAAAAAAACGGGCATATTGATTTTAATTTTGTTAAATTTTTTGGCAACATTTATATTATACTGATGGTGTGTGATATGTGTTATGTGTTTTCTTTTCTCTAATTTATTACTCATAATTTAAAAAAAAATATATAAAAATGCTAAATGTTAAAAACCAAGATTGGCTTTTGTGAAACATGTAATAAGCTTAATCAAAAAAACAAAGAGAAATCGGCATTAATAAATAATAACCATAAACAAAATCAACAAAAAAGGGAACACAATAAAACTGCCAGTCTGTGTAATGCAATAATTGAGAAGCCATAAAATTTCAATTTGGGACAGAGAATTATGCGTAATGCAATACCTTTTGAATTGATTGGTTTAGCTTCTAATTTTAGTGACGCTGACGAAACAAAATGGACATGCAAACAAGTTTAAATGTGTAGTACATCAGAGTGCGACCTAAAGATGTATTGTGCCCCCCTGTATGGAGCTGTGTGAGATTTCTCATTACAGTTCGCCTTCCAGACTTATTTCTCTTAGAAATTTAAGTGTTTGGAGTGCATTTATAGAGGATGTCTCACTCTTCTCTACCTGGTAATAACATGGGTTTTTTTCCCTGTGGGCATCTGCCTAGGATTTGGTGTAGAGTTTCGTCCTCGTCATGGCAGAATCTACACGTGGCATCTCCTAGGCCAAGAATACTTAGATGCCTTCTGAGCTTACAGTGATCGGCGAGGAAGTCCGTTATGATTCTATAGTTAAGCTGATGCAGTCCCTGAAACGTTTATGGTTGTATTCGCCAATCACCAGTTTTGCCTTCCAATTTTTTGATCTTCGGGTCTCCTCTTCTTTTTTGATTTTTTTCTTTTTTGATTTTTTTCTTTTTAATCACATTCTCTCTTATTCCGCAGTTGGACTCAGGATCAGTTAAGGGCGTTTTTTCCCTATTTTAGCTAAGAAGTCTGCCTTCCCTTTACCCTGCATATATGAGCAGGTACCCAATGAAATGAGACCTAATTGTTTTTGCCTAGTTCGTTCAGTTTGCCAACACATTCCCACACCAATTTGTAGGTAATGACGTAAGAGCTTAACGCTATCAATGGCGACTTGACTGTCCGACATGATGTGGCAGTATTTTGGATACGATAGTTCATTTCAAGATTACGATCCGCAGTTCCCAGCCCCAGTTCTCTCTTTTGCAAATCTCATTATGGAGCACTATTAATCACCTCCTGAACAGGAGACAAATGAAGGTTACACTCCATAGCTGCTTTAGAGCAAATTCTCTTTGCACCATGCCAGCCTTTGGACGTATAGCTTGCAACCCCATGATTTTTCAGTAAATCTCTTGCATATCATTAGGGCCTTAGCGGTTTTCCCTATAGTCAGTTGTTTATTCAATAGGAGTTTACTATCTAGTGTAATTCCCAGGTATATCACTTCCTCTTTTTAATTCTATAACTTCACCATCTAATCGGATAGGTTTCATGCGTTGTAGCAGTCTCGTTTTGGGGTTAATTGATAAACCTACTTATATACACCATTTCTTTATGATTGTCAGTCCTCTTTAGAAGATATCACATAGGGTTTCTTCAAACTTCCCAAGAACTGTAATATTAATGTCATCGGCAAAACCAATAACACGTTCTCCGAGCAGTTCGTCTACCACGAGGCTCAGCAGCAAGGGTGATAGTACCCCTCCCTGTGGGCAGCCTCTGGTTGTGAGTTGCACCGTTACATCTCTAGCTATGCCATTATGTATTGTGTATCCTGAGAAACACGAAATTAGTCTGGAAATCGGGTTGGATTACATTTAATGCAACGCACGTGCCTATATATAATGTCAAATATATAATGAAATCAGCATATATGATGTGGCGCAGGGCTTCATGTCTCAAATACTTTTTTTGGTTTCGATCTGGTGTCCGAAATTGTTTTACAGATCACAGTTCGCTCAGATATATTCTTCTTTTTCATTTCAGCGCTTATTCAACTCTCCCACTTACATATCTACTTTACACTAGTGTTCCGCCCGTGCTGTACGCGCGCCGCATTGACCTCAGAAAGAAGATTCCCAGTTTTGAATTGCATTATTTGCTTGGATCAGGAGTGTTTTGGTCTGTTTTTGCTTTTTCTTCTTCGCGATCGTGATGGAACTTTGTAAGATATTTTCTTTTTGACGCGGTTCTCCGGATTTCTCTTTGAACATTACAATACCAACTGAGCCGCTCATGTTCTATTTCATGCAAGATGGAATTTTTGACGTTATATATAATTCGATTGTTACTCCTGCTTTCATACGAAGCACTAACTCAGCTGCCGTCAACTCACTCTCATACTTTTAATACATTGTCCAACATTGTGAACCGTATGTGAGTGCAGAATGCACAATTGCAGTATAGAGTCTTCCCTTTAGCTTAGGTTGTATTTTTCGATCACAGAAAATAGCTGAGTTTTCACGCCAATTCATGCATCCTACACGCTTAGATATTCGATGATTGATGTCGTCATCGCAATTTGATTTACCATTGGTCATAGAACTTTTTCGCACTTTTGAAACACATTACCTTTCAAATAAATATCTGCAATAGGTATGTCCGGGTCAGAAAATGGCCAGCAAAATTATTCAGTCTTTTTCGGACTGATGGGGTACCCACTTCCTTCTACCCAAACGTCAAATGCTCGTTGCAGGGATGTGGGATCCTCGGTTATGATGGATCCATCGTCAGCAAATAAAAATTGGTGTACAGTATTCGGTACTTTACCTTCGAGCAGGTAGTCAAGGACTGTAATAAAGAGCAGGGGACTTAAGACGCTTCCTTGGGGTACACCTATTGTGACTTTGAAGTCTTCGATGACTCCAGCTGGACATCTTTTTTTTACATATTAATGATCATCCGCCCGTTGGCTTCCGGTAGTCCTCGTTATCTGAGATCGACCCATATCAGACCTCGTGGTTTTCCATTGAATGTCTTTTTAAAGTCAATCAACACAATATGCAAATCCTCCAAGGAATCAAGGTGCTTTTCTTCAGATCGGCTATTATTTTCCACAATCGGCTACCCAATACACGCTCAACGATCTTCAAAGTGTGGGACATCGGCTTGATCGAACGGTACAGCTTCGCGTATCTCCATTCTCTTTGTACATTGGTTAAAGGTAACTTTCCCCTCATTGCTTAGGCAGACTATCAGCTCTTTAAGCATGCAGATGACAATCGTGAGCCATCTAAACCCGATGTCTCCCATCTTTTTACAAAACTCATGAGGTATATCCTGCGTTGGGCCCAGCATCTTTGCCTTTTTCAGAGTTCTTAACAGTTCACTCAGATATATTTTCATAGAGCTCTTTAAGATTTTTGACTATATATAGATACAAAACTGCGTAGTGTTAACTTTATGAGAATCGAAGAAAAATTGTCCTTGTGAATTTGGGGAAATATTTGTCGTTGTCTCTTTCTTTTTGTTTTATTCTTCCTTAAGTCTTAATACGTTTTTCTTTAATTTGTAGTGTAAACTGGTTTTATGTGGAACACATGGGACATTTGTACCAATTGATTTTTGAGTTACGATCCTCCAATTGATAGCAACTATTGAAAGTTTTAATAGAATTCGATGTGAATTCGAAAGCTTTGAATATATTTAACTTGCTTATTTATTTTAAAACAGAATTCTTAATTTTTTTTAACTTTATCAAAAACCAAACTTATTTCAGCGAAACAACAATCATATAATGCCCATGAATAACAACTATATGATGTCATCAGGGCATTGCGTTTCTGGATCATTTCCACTCGATGATGTGGGAACAAATTCCGTGGTGAGTTAAATTTTCCTTTACCTCATCATTGCTTCTCATAGTGCATCCGCCTTCACACACACACTCCCAAAAATTTAATTCTCCTATAATTACATAATTTTTTTTAATAAAATGTTTATATTGCTCAACTAACAACTTTCGTCATTTTTTCTTTTATCAGTAAATAAACCAAAAAAAGTAAATTGTTTTAGAATGACAATATATACATTTTGTGTTTATATTAGCCGTTTAACGCCTACTCACCATTCAGTCATAAAATAAAAATTTACTTAAAAGTTAATAGAATAAAAAAAACAACAACAATTTCTAGACAAAAAAAAATAATTATTTAAATTACTTATTTGTTGGGCGATATTATGTGAAATAAATGAGGCTTAGCTAAAGTGATTAATTTAACTAAACAACCAATTGTACCTAATTTTTTTTTTTATATATAATTTTCTAATTATTTTTTATCATTTCTGTTTAATTAAACAAAACACGAACAAGAAAAATTCAAACTATATTCAATTTAATTCGACATCACAAAATTATTTATCATCTTCGAATGAAATAAACAACGAAAAAAAACTGAGTTATTTATTCGTTTCATTTGTTGTTTTTTAATAAACATTTTATGAGTTGAATTTAATTTTTTATGTGACAAAAAATTTCACTTTGTATTCATAATCATTTATTTAATATTCAAAAAGAAGTGATGACATTTTTTTTTTAAATAAATTACTGAGCTGATAATTCTTTGTGTTTTGACTAGGCATTCATAGAAAAAGATCATAATTTAAAATTAAGTCAGGCCACATTTTTTTTTGTGTAGGTACATATACATAATATATTGAGGCACAACACAAAAAATTCCAATTAATAAATTAATTTATTAAAAAGTTGTATTTGGGACGTGTTCGCATTGAAGGATGACTACTTTATAGGTCTCCCGCCGACCGTTAAAAAATAAACTGCTCGCTGAATGTCACACATTATGTTATTGACAAAACTTTTACCTAAATATTTAAAAGGTTTTAGTTTTTTTTTTGTTTAATTTTGTGAAATTCAACTTTATACATTTTCGTTGAAGAATTCCATATTGGAATGAAGCAGCTTATGAAAAAAGGTTATGGTTTATAACGTACACTGCCTTTTTGTTCTCTGAAGTGATGTAATTTGTACTTTTGTGCAAAACAAACTCAGTAATCAGTACTTTGTACTCTGTACCTTGAACATTTGTACTCTGTGCTTTATAATCTGTACTTTATAATCTGTACTCTGTACTCTGAATACTTTACTCTATACTCTGTACTTTGTACTCTTTACTCTGTACTCTGTTTTCTGTACTATGTACTCTGTAGTATGCACTCTGTACTCTGTGCTCTGTACTCTGTACTCTGTACTCTGTACTCTGTACTCTGTACTCTGTACTCTGTACTCTGTACTTTGTACTCTGTACTCTGTTATCTGTACTCTGTTTTATGAACTATGTACTCTGTAGTCCGCACTCTGTAATCTTTACTCTGTATTCTGTACTCGGTACTCTGTATTCTGCACATATTACTTTGTACTTTATACTCTGTGCGCGACAGCCCTAAAAGCTTGCGTTATACATAGGAGTAGTACTAAAGACAACGGGCTGTCTATGGGCAAAACTAATATTAATGAAATATAATGAAAGTGGGAGTGTCAGTAGGTGGAATATAAGAATTGAGTCAAAGGGAATGTTATGTCTTATTATGGCTTACGGCCTTTGGCACGTTTACATACTTTTTCGACCTAATTTTACAACATGTAAAATTTTGGAAACTAGACAAATTGTTAAAATTGTAAAAAAAGATTTAAACACAAACTTTTTTTAATAGTCCTGTTTTCATCCGTGATTAAACAAATTTGAACTTATTGAGTACACTCTTTTCTTCATTATTCACACGCAATCTTCAAATTTTTAACAAATTTAAATTATCGAAGAATTTATAGATTAGGGTGTCCCTAAAAGTTAAATGAACTAAATTCGAAAAATCCAAATTCACGTGTATTCATATGTTTCTGTTTTAAATCCTTGAATCTTAATTAACTCAAGCTGAAATAAATTTCTAAAACACAAAATAAATTGGACGCAGTCGTAATTCTTGTTTAATTTGGGGTCAAACAATATTATCATTTAACATATCAATCATAAACAAAAGAGAATTTATGTATCTACATCCATATATAAAAAAAATATTTTATTTTCATTTTTTTTTCCAAAGTCCAGATTTCAACGTGTGTGATGTGTGCCTATAAAATATTAATCCCTTATACCCTGGAGGGTAAAACATTGTTAGTTGAATTGGTTGTGGTCGTATGTTGGGCGCCAAACCCAATATTAATTGCGACAGCACACACATAACAAAATGTCATTTCGTACCATAATTGATGATAGCCATCTATCAAAATATCATTTTTTTTCTTGTGTCTCAAATATTTTATTTTTTTTTTTTGTGACGTTCGTTCGGATGATGATGAATTGATGATGAATGTGCAAAGTGTTGTTCGTTTCATTTTGTGAGCTGTTTGATATGTATTCTGTTTCTGTCTGCTGGTGGTGTTGTTTGCTGATGCTGTTGCTGCTGCTGCTCCAGTTTGTGCTTCCTTCATCGTCATTCGTCGTAGTCAATCTGGTGCGATTCTTAAAAAGAAAAAAGAAACAATAATTTTTTTTCTGCCACTGAAAAAATTCAGATACATTGTGCTTGCATACACAGGGACGGCTTTTTATATAACGAGTAGTAGGCCAGCAATTAAGGGCTCTGGAAAAAATGAGGACAGCATTATTAAATTGAATCTAAAATCAGACTTGTATGGAACCTGTTTTCCTTTCGATTTTTTGAGTCTAAACAATGAGTCTATACATATTCTCAACTACCGTTTAGCCATCTGCAAAATTGAGTTGCACGAATTTAAAAAACTTCTCTGCACAGCAAATTTCTGACGTTAAAGTGTGTCAAGGCGGTCAAAATTTTGCTGTCAACAAATGGATATGTCCAGCAACAAAAGTTCAAAAGTTTATCTCTTTATTTTCCAGTCTTTTCGGCTAACACTGAACAAATTTGCCAATTTCTTTTATAAAGAGGAAAAGCAAGTTGCCCATTCAACTGTTTTGCTGCTAAAAACATTGTTTCTAATATTGTTTGACAAAGTCCAACTTAAAAACAACACAATAACTACTCGTTACTTTAGTGCATGTCTGTTTGAAAGTGTGAATACACAGAAATTAAGAGTTTGTTCGTCACTTAGGAGAAACTCTCACTCTTTCTCACTGCAAACGGAACTCAAGAAAAGAAATATTCATGGGGCCTTTAAGTCTTAAAAGATCAGCTTGCGCCCCTGTTAAATTGACCCATCCATACCTTCATCTAAAACACATATAAAACATATTCAGACGGGATACAAATATCTATGTATGTACACATACAAAAAAAAATCCATTTTACCCCATGTCATGACAGTTTTCTCATATTTCGCTGTCATTTCATGTTTTGCCATGTCCTATTATTTCGCTCATCAGTCAAAAGCATTTTGGACAGCAGCGTCAAGGTTGCAAAAATATTTTGAAGAATGAGTTAGAAAGACAGTGGATGAATGAAATAAATGGATTGATGAAGATGGAAATGGAAACAGAGGCGCATTATATGACAATGAATTGAAAAAAAAAACACCATACCGTGTGCGAGTTTCGAGTTCATTTTCTGTCGAAAGAAATTGTCAGATTGATTGACAGATCAAACAATTTTGTTCTTGTTGTTGTTGTTGCTTTTTTTGTTTTTAATTTACTTGATTGTAAGGTTGACATGTGAACAATTCCTAAAAGGAAAGCAATCAAATGTGGGAAAAAGCAGTATCAGATGTTTAAATGTGAGAACAGAATAATGACTTTGGGTGCCTTACCTACGAAATCTGTTTTCTTTTCATCAGTTGTCACTTAAAAATATATTTAATAAACATCGAGGCCACATTTTTTCTCTCAATTGAAATAACTTTTAAGGCATACCAACATTGATGCTGCTAGGTTTTGACGTTTAAATTTCTTCTAGAAAAATAATAAATAATATATTCTAATGTAAGGTTCGAAGTTGTGGATCACATTCGAATGCTAGCAGATTTGTCGCCTATTTACCCAAATTTTGACTCAAACGATGGTCACACGTCTTCAAACCAAGATCTTTGCGTACAATTTTTCATAACGTTGCCGATAAATTTGTATTTCCCAAAAAAAAATCTCCTGAACGCATGCTGTTTTCTTTTTCTTCTCGGTAGCAATGTTACTTTTGCAAAGAAAATGTAAGAAACCCGCTATAATTACACTGACAGTTCGCAATTTGACAATTCGTTTGACAGATATAATTGTCAGCATATTATTTTTGAAAAATGGTACTTGAAGGCTTTTAAGTAACGTTGTTGAAACATTTACCTTCATATGCCCTCACAAAAAAACTGCAAAGACCACTGCATAAAAATGACACTGACAGTTTGCAATCTGACAGTTCTTTTGACAACTTGCATTGTTGGAGAAATGCTAGATTTGATTTATTAATCACCAATTCTTTAAGTGTTTTACATTGTTTTAGTTTACATTTTGTCCAATACTAGAAGTAAAATGGTAACACTACGACCTAATACTTTAAAAAAATTTAATTTTTTTATTACAATTATTATTAAAATTACTTCACATAAAATCTCTTTAAAATGTAGCCCTAAAACTTACATAAATCAATCGAAGTGAAATCTAAAATCGTGATCTTTATTTATTAATACAACAATCTGTCAAGATTCATTGTCGTCGATTTCTCCAACATCATTCCGTTCAACATATTAAATTTATAACTATTGGCTTAATTAAAACAACATCACCATAAACTGATCTATCGATAAAAAATATTTCATTAACTTAACATCTTTCTTACTATTTTTTTTTTTTTTTTTTTGTATCAATTTATTTATATCAAGCAATTCCTGCCTGCTGCTTCTAAGTGTGTATGTACACGGAGCTACATTATACTATACGAATCGTTGAATCGTTTTCAAATAACTAGTTTATCCTCATGCAATATGCATAAAACTTGAAAGCCATATCGAGCTCTCGATACGAAAACGCAAACTCAACAAAAATCGGTCATATTAACTGAGAACTGACACTTATCGCAATCGTTTGACATTCTTAAGTGATTTTTCAATGATTTTTATTCTCGGAGAAGCCGCTTGGCTATAAATCTTTGTCAAATCTAATGTGTGCACCACGCTTTGAAGAAATCGATATACCTATGCATAGCAGTTACACTGTTGTTCTACTAAATAGGTACCTTTACTTGCATTTGTTTGTATATACAGTAGCGCTAACTGGTGAGGAGGAATAGAATATATAAGACAAATTTCTAAGTTTGTTTCCCTGATTCCTAGAAAAGCAGTATAAAGCGCTGATTAACAGAAGATAGTAAAATTCCCACAAATTTATTACAAATTTCCCAGAAATATCCCTTTAAATATTTGGTTCTAAAAAAACTAAATTTTCCGCTTGGCAATTGAAATTATAGTTTCTTTGCATCAATTGAGAGTCTGTATTTTAAGTTGAACTGTAAAGTACGAAAATGAATCAAAAAAAAAAATTAAAAATAAATCTATATCTATTTCACTGAAGAGTAGTGTATATTCATAAGTCTATAAGGAGCTCCCGCACATTGGAGATCGAATTGAAATGTAGTTTTATAGATCCAGATCGTATAGCCTGTCCGGGACAGCCACCAATTCCAAATTAAGTTTTCATATAAAATAAAACTACTCAATAATGGAGTTTGTTGGTATTATATATGGAGAGTTGAATATATTGCACGAACGTGCGAAGGTGGTGGTATTTGTATTTTGTTTTGTTTTGCGAGAATTGAAAACACACCAGCACCTCAGTCAGTGGCATGCCACTTAAGCCAAAAGCGTGACACTGCGTAAGAATGCAAGAGCAGCAACAGCAGCAGCAGCAGCAAACAGCATATTAAAACTGCATGAACATAATTTATCGACATCGACTGTCAGACATATCTGACTCAACACACAAATACACACTTAATTTATTGGCAATAAATTCAAGCGAAATAAATTAAACGTGCTGAGGTAGTGTCATTAGAGTATACATATACTCGTATAAACATTTGACCTATGTGATGTTGAGGTGTCTTTTTTGTCGAAGTTAGTCGATTGTGGGGAAAACTTGTGAACTCTATATTGACCAGAAACAAATGGTGTGTACAGTATACAGTGTATTGTATATATAGTGGGGTTTGTGCATGAATAACCTGGTGAATTTTCTTCTTTTTTTTGTTACTTGAGGCATAATTTTGATGAAAATTTTTATTGACTTGACGAATAACGTCGCAAGTCGAAATTAAAGAGTTCGAAAAACCTGTACAGAATGGATCAAAATGAAGTAAATAAATTAGGTGGCGTAGTGCAAAAGCTTGTGGATATTTATCAGTATTTAAATATATTTTTTTTTCATACAATTTGGATTTTCCCGTTTTTGACAGAAAGCCATCTATGTAACTAACTAAAAAGCGATAATTGTTATTAATAGTTGAACTGCCCCCTATTCAGAAAACCCAAGATTCTGAACCCTGAAAACGCTACCTAACTGCTGAACCTTTCGCGCGAATCGATTCATGTGAATTATCTTATGCAGATTAAATTGTTAGTGTATTATGAAATATTTGTCATTAGTTGGTCTTTAATAAGTGGCTCCCGGAAATAACGCCTGAGGAAATTACGCCACAATATTTTTTTGGGAAAAACCCCAAAAATTCTTCATACAAAATTCTGGCATTTTTTTCTATGAAAAAAAAACAAAGTTTTCTGATAATTTGTCCCAAATTTCTGGCCATTTTTCCAAAAAAAAATCTGGCGTTTTTTTCCATTTAACGAAATGGAAAAACGCTGGTAAGAAAATTGGAAAAAAAACATCAGGCGCTTTTCTCATTTTGGAAAAAGTGCCAGAAAACTATATTTTGTATTAATTGCTGTGGCTCTGTGACATAAGTCCAATTTTAACGGAGGTGCCCCATAAGTCCCAAAAACTAAACAAATATTTGGGACTTGTCCCATACCAAAACACCCAACCCAAATCATATATTCTGCCAAGCAGGGAGATTGCAGAGGGCAGCATGTCCCCTTACGCGGCAAGCTTTTTAAACATGTATTGCTTACATTTGAAATCTATTTGATGTTTTGAATAAAGATTTCACAATGTGTCATGTGGCTCCGTGCCGACCGGACCCGCAACCCACAAAATACATTTAAACATTATGTTGCCTTTTTCCAAAACGTCATTTGGAAATTAGACCAGAATATACAAATTTTCCGGCTTAATTTCCATTTAGCTTTCAGCCTCATTTTCCACACCTACCTGGCATAATTTCCAATATTTCTGGCTTATTTCCCAAATAAAATTCTGCTTTTTTTTTCCAAAAAAAAAACTTCTGGCGCAATTTCCTATGGCGAAATTTCCGAGAGCCTTAATAAGTTAGCTGTTTAAAGACTTATAATCGCGCGAATCGTTCCAAACAGCAACCTTTTGATCAAAGTGCGATATTTTTTCTTTGGTTTTATCAACTGGCTCATGGCAGTTTACAACACTTTTCCGCCAACCTCGCGACAAAAATATTAATTTTTGTTTTCAATCGCGTTTATCGCGTCTTGCGATTTCATAGTTCTGTATTTTACCAACTATGCTTAATTGGAACTGCATTTTGTAATTCTTACCCAATGCCTGATAACTGAGAGACATAGGTATATGGATTCCATATTTTATTATTTGCTTCCCGCTTTTATTTAATCGCGCGAATCGCCTCGTTTAAACCTTAATTTTAGCGATTTGATATTTTCTCCCTTTTTTAGGCTTTATTCTAAAATTTTAATGTCAGATTTAAAAGCCATATACAAAGTAAGCGAGCTATGCAGATAAATTTTGGTTTTATTTAATCGCGTAAATCGCAAGTTCTTCTATGCGAAATTTAATATTTTCGCATATTCACGCGTATGTTCTTGTAATTCTAGAAGCGAATTGGTTAACATTGCCCCTTAAATTCGAGACCATTTATTTGGAAAGCATTTCTTTTTCTTTTGAATCGCGCGAATCTCTTAATTCAACTTCGCTCAATTTCAATTTTTTTTTTCTAAAACTTTTATCCGTTTTTTTTTTTCAAATCAAATATGGATACAACATTGGTTATGATTAATTTCATGATCTGGAGGTCCCTGACTACATGCACAACGGCAACTATTGAATCGCAAGTTTCATAAATACTCCTAAACACTTATGCATCTACATATTAAAAGTTTTTATATAGTTTTGACATGTGAATGATTTATACTTTCCTGGCAACATTTGTAGCTAATTAAAAATCAATTTTCTTTCGAAAAGAATTTATAGTGATTGATAGCGTTGGCATGTGTCTGTCTGTAAAACTTACTCATAGAACAGCCATAAATTACTGCATTGTAGGCTCATGGGGATTGTGTAAGTCCAAAAATAAATAATACACTGTTCTTGTTGTTTTATTAATTTTGTTGTGTGTTCAAAAGAATTGCAATAAGTTTGAAACTAAATGAATTTATAATTGAACTGAATGATTAATATTGATTAATGGTTAGTGTGTTGTTTGTTTGGCCTTGAAGTTAATTTTGCTTTGATATTTTTGCACAAGTATGTTTCTTAGTTTTTGTTTTTAAATTCACTTAATTATTCCAAAAAAAGGAAAACAAAGCAAAAACAACGAAATGAAACGAATTGAAATGAAATGCAATGAAACGAAATGCAATGGAATACAATGAGATGGATTAGATGGAATGATATGAAATGATATTAAATGATATGAAATGATATGGAATTATATGAAATGAGATAAGATGAGATGAGATGAGATGAGATGAGATGAGATGAGATGAGATGAGATGAGATGAGATGAGATGAGATGAGATGAGATGAGATGAGATGAGATGAGATGAAATGAGATGAGATGAGATGAGATGTGATGTGATGTGATGTGATGTGATGTGATGTGATGTGATGTGATGCGATGTGATGAGATGTGATGTGATGTGATGTGATGTGATGTGATGAGATGAAAATTGGTGTGATGTGATGAGATGAGATAAGATGAAATAAAATGATATGGAATGAGATGAAATTAAATGAAATGTTTGCACAATTAATGTGAGACATTTCTACTCATTTAAGTGCTTAACTTAACATGGATTTTCAAAATGAAATCCGATAATTGTGAATATTTTCTGTTAAAAAAGTTTACAATTTATCCCAAAAACAAAACCACACTCTCTCTCTCTCTCTGTCGCTCTTAACAGAATTCCTAAGACCTTTGAGTCTATAATAAATTATTTCACTTATTAAATTGTCCAATGTCAAATAAAATCTTGCTAAAACCTCTGCTGTTCTCAATATGCTAACATTATTCGAATATAATCCCCAAAAACATTGTATCACTTGAATCCCCTAAAACAGTTGTTAAATCAATTAATTTATTATTGTTTTCGTTCGCATGTGTGTGTTGTTGTCTCGGTGACACGGAAAAATGTGCATCAATTAGCAACAACTCTCAAGATTTCTTATATTATTACTTTTTTTTTTATTTTTCCCATCAGACATTAATTGCAGAAAAAAGATACAAAGAAAACAAAGCAGACTTTGCTAACACTAATGCTGAATTGAATGAAATATGTACATTTGACATTTTAATTTTTTTTTTGTTTCTGCTTAAGATTTTCAAAATGAACACATATCCAAGTTGTCAACATTTTCATAATGAAATGTAATTAACGCAAATGCAGATTTCTCTCATAAAATACTAATTTGACGTTCGTTTGTCGTCTTCGTCGTCGTCGTCGTCGTGTATGTCGGTTGTCGCGCTGTCTTAATAACTGTGTGTTTGTGGTGATGTAGAAGACGGTGTGGGATTTTATAAAACAGTAAAAGAATAATTTTAGTGAAGTTCTGGGAGATCATGGTTTGAAGAAGAAGGATAAGGGAAAAAATAGTCACATTTTTTTCTGCAACATTTTTTCGGATCGTTGAATTTCTAAGCTTTCAAAAACAGTAAAGTATTACAACAAAATTTAGTTAACATTTAATAAAATTAAAAAAATATTAACTTGAAAGATTTAAACTTGAAAAATTTAAATTGTTTATAACTTTAAAAAAATCAGAAAAAAGTTCACTTAAAAAAAATCAGAAAAAAGTTTACTTAACAAAAAAAGTTAAAATAGAATTTTTTTAAATAATAAAAGAATACCTGTTAATTTTCAGTCGCAATGTGGTCTTTCAGATTTGTTTAAAGAATTAAATTTCTCATTATCTTTTCAAACACATGGACAAATAAAATATTTGGGCCCTAAGCACAAAACGGCTTTAAGTATCATTTAATTTCTAATCCGACACCGGCTGCTGTGAAGATTAAACGAATCCCATTTACACAATCATATATATGAAAAAGTGTCATCACTCGAACATGCAGTAGGTAGTCTGTAGTTAAAATGAAAACGAGATGTATCTGTGAAATTAAAATTATGTATCCACTCATTCTATACTCTGATCTTATGGTCCCGAGCGAAACCGAAACGTGTGTAAAGATGATTATTTGTTTATAATGAAAAGCTTAAGAATTTAACATGAGATACATTAAATGATTATGGTTGTCTACTTGCTTTGGAAATTGAGACAAAAAAAAAACATAAATAAATAAGATTAAAAGCTGTAAAGATGTTAACATAAGAACGACAGGTGCTGTTGAATGTGAAGGGAATGTAATAAATGAATATGATTAAATTCGTTTGATGTCACTTTTGGAATACCTACTTGGTTTCAGTTGAGTTTGAGTTTACTTTAGAACTTGCTGTTAAAGATGTTTGATATTGACATAAATGTTTAATACTAATGTTGGTTTAAGATTGTTATCAACTCTTCTTGTTGAAGGTTGGGAAATGCTTCTGGATTTCATTTGAGAATCGATGTCTTGCCGACTAATAGAACACTACTTAGAAGAACTTTTTACAAAAAATGTAACAGTCTCTTTGAACGTCATCATTTTTATATTTGTTTTTATAGAATTTCACCATTCTTCAGCTTTTGGACCGAGACAAATTTTACTGCAAAACCTAAAAAAGATTGCATCAAAATTTAAAGTTAAATGATCAGCTATTAATTGATAAGAAGTCATCAATTTTCTGGTAATTCAGAAATGTCTGCATTATGCCCAATTATCAATATTAATAAATTGGCAATCTTCTTTCGCACTCGTGCAGTTGCCACAGTATTATAAGATATCGAAATAGAAAAATCTGCTAGCCCGAATAGTATTCTCCGCGTTGTTCTTTAAAGTTTAAACGACTATTCAAGCTTTTTCATCAGTCCTGTAAACCATCATTTCGCCAGTCTGGTGCTGAAACAGAAGAATCTTGTTCACCTTCTAACTGCCGTCCAGTTCCACTTGCGTTCCTTCTTTCCAAGGTCTCGGAAGCGTTGAATAATTATCAGCTTAGGAAATACCGTGAAGAACTAAAGCTCCTTTATGACCAGCAGTATGGATTTCGTAGAAATTGGCCCACTTGAGATCTGATGGTATGTCACGTTGAGCAGTGACACAAAATTTGCATCGGTTTGAAAAAGATAAGATTATTGCTCTGATATTTCTATGCCACAAAACTTGTTTATCGAAAATGCGTAAATTTGGTAACGATTTACAAAATGTATGAATACAAGTCATATTGGATAGTTTCGAGTCTGAAATCCACAAAGCAAATGCGCGTGTCCCCAAGGCTTTATTTTGTCTCCGACTTTCTTCTTATTATCATAAATATGTATAACCTTTCGTTTAAAACTTCTAACCTTCTTATTTGTTTCTGGATTCACTTCCTTTTTCTTCCGATGTTGAACTACAACGGCAAAAATCTGATAAACTCATCAAATTCTTGTCTTGACAGTATTGCGTGCATTGAAGAAACTAAATAGCTATCAGTTTTTGTGATTCGAGGTTGCCAACATTTTTTTAATTTTAATTTTTTTACGGAGATGCAAGAAATTTGTCTTTCCTTATATGGATGTAATCTATAAAGTCTTGATCCGTCAAAATATTCCAAAATTGCCAATTGCGTTCCACCTCCAAAATTAGGCAGCGGAATTACTGCTACTTCTGGGAATATCCCCAATATTACCCTTGATCTCGAATTCGGAAGAACTGTTAAGTACAGAGATTCTTTGCTTAGCCGTTCTACACGAACAATTTCTGATCAATTTTTCACGGAGCAAAATTGAAGACTCACACTAGCTAATTTTTAGTCAGGAATTATACCTTAAGCTTCTCGTCGGTAAATTCATAAATTTAAAAAAAACGAGTATTGAATTCTTCAAATTGATTCATTTTATTTGAGGTTTATATTCCGGACGTGTCTTGAGACATGCCAACAGTGTGACAGTGTGGCAGAAAAGTAGAGTTTATGTAGCCCTGTAGGGTTTAAAGGTATCCGTCTTCCGGAAATTAGTTGTTTACATTAACAGTCCCCCAACAGCGCGAAGCGCTGGGATTATGTAACACTTTTGAAAGCGAACATCTGTTATAAAACTGTAATAACTGTTATAAATTGGCATTTCTCTATACTCATCCTTATTTTACACATCTCACTCCCACCTAAATGTGAAAAAGAGACGAACAAATGATACAGACTGTTTCTCACTCCAAAAAGCAAGCATCTAAGAAGTCAAGGAAACAAAATGTCAAACTGACAGCATGCGATACAACTGAAGTATATGAACAGTTTTGACAGTTGACTTATGAATTATCTCAATAGTGATATCATGATTTACCCACTCTATCTAGGAAAAGTCTGACATTTACGAACATAGCTACACCTTAATGTTTGAGTATTTGAAATTTCAGCTTCTTTGACGTTATTCATTTGACAGCTAAGAATTTATATTGGCAAAGATCTAATTTGAAAAGTAAGTATTTACATTTCCATAATTAAAAAAAAAACAAGATTACCACACTTCTTTGTTTTTCTTATTTTACTGACGGCACCAGGATCAAAAATCTGCAAATTGTTGTTGTTTGTGGATTAATGTATTTCGATCTCTGGTGACGTCATTAAAATAAGACAAAAAAGAAGTGTCGTAATCTTGTTTTCTTTGATTCATGGTACATACCTACCTGCTAAACTGTTACTGCAACTGTAACCAGCAATCATGCCCTTAATTTTTTGTTCAAGTTGTTTTTGCTCTTCTTCAAAATTCAGTTTGTTGAAAAAAAGATTTTTTTTGTTTTTGCAAAACAACATAATCTACAGCCATTTCAAACAAATACCCTGATACTGACATCACCACTTCGAGTGCTCCAAGTGGATGAGTCAAGATTCCAAAATACACCCTCGCCCGCACTCAGTAGTCTGATGGCGGGAAAATGTAATCAAATAGGAAAATGGACAGAAAAAGTGAAAACCTCTTTTGCACTTTTTTTTTGTTTGCTACTCGTGCTGACTCTAATGCGTTTTTCGTATTTGAGATGATGAAGTGCTGTTATTCCAGCTCCTAGGGTGCATAACTGTTTTTATTCCATTTATTTTTTTTTTGTTCGTTTCTTGTATTTTTTGCTTGGCCTGTATAATCACTTTTGCTGGAAACGATGGGGTAATAAATCGCGTGACAGTAATCTATTCATTAATGTCTCATCACATTTGCGTATTTCATTTATTTTGCGCGCGAATGTTTCTCGACACTTCCCTCGTAACACCTCTCTATGCTGTGGAGAGTGTCTTTCTTTTCGTCGCGTCGCGTCGTGTCGTCAGTCGACATCGTCGTAATGAAAAGTGTGCAAGGTTTTTTTTCTATTTTAATGAAATATATTCTACATCTCCCCATTATCATGACGTTTTGTACCTCTGCCACTGTTTCGTTTAAGGATTTGACAACAGACAAACAAACACCAACAAAAAAAAAGGCCCAGAGATGGCTGCCATTCGTTATGTCATGTCTCTCTGCTGTGTGTAAATTGCACCTTTTGCATTGTGAATGCAACACTTCCGACAGACAGACAAGTGTCAGAGAGTTTTTGTTATCTAATTTTTTTTTTACATTTTTCACTTCTTTTATGTGTCGTGTCATCGTGTGTGTCGGTGTTGAAGTTTGCGTTTTGTATTTGACTTTGACATGATGTTCAGTTCAGTTCGGCGGAAAACAACGGGAAAATGTGACAGCAACAGCAGGCAGATTGAAAATAAAATAAATGAAAGATATACAAAAAAATGTAAAGAAATTCATGCGACTAAGGAGAAACACGTCGAGATATTGCATGTGTTGTTCAATAACAACTGACAGCTCATTTAGTTGGGAAACGACATTTTTTGTGATTTTATTTTTTCGTAGATTTTGACGAGATGGAATGGAGTGTCTAATTAATAGATGGGTTATGTCAATTACATTTTCAACTTGTGTCTAACATAAGAAATTTGAAAAGTTTTAGCTACTTTGCAAGAAATTGGTCAAGTTCAATGGTTGTTTTGAGGCTTAGGTAACTTCTAAAGCAAGTTTCTGTTTTCATACTTCAAATTTAGTGAAACAACTTACCTAGATCTTATTTAATGAGCTACTTGTTATTTTTGGGGCTTTTACTGACAGAAAATTTAAAAAAAAATAGTGAAAGAAACATTTCGCAGCTGGTACTGACAAAAATGAAACGAGAACTGTAGATTATTACAAAATGGATGATCTGTAAAACTTAATAGTTTAGCTTTATTTGAAGGCCGTGAGCAACGTCAGAATTTAAGGATTATTTGTGTTATTGTTGCTAACAATCAATCGTCATGTTTTTTTCCACTAACCAAAGGTATTCCCCAAGGTTCTATTTTAAGTCCATTACTGTTTAGTTTGTATATTATTTAGCTGCCATCACCTATAAGCTTTATTTTAAGAATTATCCGAAATATGACGTAGATTATGGACAGTGTCTATATTATTCTTAACAGTATTGCTTACAAAAAATGCGTGTTAATGTATAACAGTTATGCCAGTTTTATAACAGTTGTTCTGCATTAAAAGTATCCAATTTATACTGCGCTTCGCATAGCTATGGAGGGCTTAAAAACAACTCATTTCTGTAAGCTTACTGACCCTGTGTGGCCGCATAAATAGTATACCTACATGTATAAACAGAACTGTTATAAATTGTCTGACTGAATATTGGGGAAGAACCGGGTTAAACCATCAAAAAGTTATAGGTGGCAGGCCCTTAGTCACTTTTTCCTTTTAATGGCACAAAACAGTTATAAATTGTATTGCCTCTAAGTCTCGTTCTATAAAATACTACGAATTCAATAAAATGTTGCACGTTCCCTGATAATCGACATGATTGTTTCAATTCTACAAATTAATAGTTACTACCTTTCTTATCGACCTTATATCAAAGCTGCGATAACCCTCCCGATTGTTAAATCTGTCTTGAACGAATATTACAGCGATTTGCAATTTTGTCCACACTCCAGACCCTAAGAGTGGAAGTGGAATAATAAAAGCAAGAAAATTTATTTTGCAACAAAAATTATAGCTTCATAAATAACAAACTTTTGAAAATGCCGCGCCGCGCCTGTCGCGATAAAATAAACTACCATAACATTTTTGGATAATATAAGAGCAACTCGCAAGAGCGAGAGAGAGAGAGAAAGACTGAGATGGAGGTAAGGATAAAAACTGTATTATTGCATTCAGCTAGGTATAGGGGACTCATAATGCCACACACATAAAAATCATAAAAAAATACATTAGCGCAATCATAAATTGCTATCTGGTGGCCATAAAAAAGACCCCCTAAACTATGTATGGCTAAGGGTACATTCATCTAGATTTATATACTTATAGAAGAATGCGCCTCCAGGTTAACTATAGCGAATACATTTTTCTTTTTTCTACCCCCCATTTTAATTTTAAATAAAAGCTCACCCTTTTATCTAATGTCCTGTTTTTATAGCCCAAAGAAAAATGATTTTAAGGGACACAATTTGATGTTCTCTTCGGGGATTTTATGATAAGATGTCCATCCCAAGAGAGAGAACAGCATAGCGAGTGATGTTTTTTGGTGCGAAAAGTTTTTAAACCTTCATAAACATCTTTTATCTTGCTTTAGCTCAAGGAAAGGCAAAATTGGAACCCTTATTGGATTGTACATGTACAATAAAGTTACACTGAGAAAAAAGACAGAGATTTACAAAATATTAATAATGATCAAAAAATTACCATACTTTATTGAGTGAAATGAATTGTCATTTTTAAAAGAATGCCAGACAATTAACATTTTTCACGTGAAAATTAAATGTTATGGTGAATTTTTTAGTTTTGGATTACACAGTTTCTCCTTGATCGGTAAATCTTTTTCACAATCAGTAAAATATTTTTCCCTTGGTTTGCCATATAGAAATATTGAATTAATCGCCATTATAAGATTGTGGGAAATATTCATTTCTATGTACATTTTTTCACTTTAATCATCACTCTTGTTCCCTATTTAAGGTCAACCATGATAAAATAAAATTAAAAAAAAATTAAATGAAATGAAAAACTAAACTAAGGTGAAATAAAATGAAGCGAAATTGGAATTATAAAAAAAAATTATCAAAATATTGTAGATTTCACCGAAGCAAAAGGTTCCATTTGAAATTTGAAAATAAATGCATGCGTGATTTTCATAGCATTTCCTTCTACCGTTCCAATAATTAACTGATGGATAATTTCCAACCTGTTTTCAAAACTATCGTGTCTAAATTATTGCGATATAAAAAGGTAACGAGATGACAAGTGTTGTGGAACGTATGTCTCCATAAAGCCTTGTATGACGCACTTAGCTCTCTTGAAATAAAATTTGAATGTGTTCCAAAATCTGTTACGAGTTAAATACGAATTTCTGACACTAAAATGCATAAAAATAGCAATTGTGGAATGTAATTTATTTCATTTTAATCTAACGTAGGAAAGTAATTGATAATTCCCTTCAAGCTATTTCAAACATGTCTGTTGATATTAACGTTCTTGAATTATAACAATATAAAAAAATACAAGACGATGAATATTGTGGAACGTATTTCTTTTTTAAGTCCCACCTTAAGTGAAGTGAAATTTGAATACGTTTCAAAATCTCTTGAATGCATGACGAAATAGTCAATCATGTGTAAATTACAAGTTGTGGAATGTATAATAAAAAAAATTACGTATATGATTTTTTACGAATATTCCATTTTTACACAAATTGTGTTCTAGTCTTAAAGTACACCCAATTTTGTCGTTTCTATTTTCTCAGTGTACAAAACAAAATAATAATAATATGAAGAACGCTTTGTGTGCACATTTATATTATTAACACCGCATTCATGGAATGTAATAAAATTTATCTTAAGCGAATTAAATGCAAAGGATGATGCAGATATGACGACGAAGCCAAAAAAAAAATATTATAATATACTTTCCTACATTTATACATCTATAAAGAAACGAATAAATTTCAGGATAAAAATTTAAAGTTGAAAGTTTGTTTTGTAGAAAGAAAGAAGTGAATGGGTTTTGGGGCAAAGAAAACGATGATTTCACCTCATTTATGTAAATTTAACGACGTTTATCATTTTTCTTTCATTTATTTATTTTTTTTTTTTGGTTACTAGAAGGAAAAATTTATATATTCTTTCTTTTCTTCTGTATAATGAGATTTCAGTTCTTATCTATTTTGGGTATAGTTATAGAGTTGCCAGTTTAAAAAAAAAACATCTGTCTTAATAAACTTCATACATTTTTTGGTTAAATCTCAAGTGTGGAATATAAAATACACAAATGTGTAAGATCTTCCATTTCCGTAAAAATCTCCTTATCTTACATTTTACATTAAGGCAGTCGAAGTAGTGAATTGATTAAAAAAATATATGAATGGCAACACTGGTTACGTGCATAGTAATTCATTTGGCTACATAAAAAGCAGTGAGTTTCATCTATCCAAGTCAAGGCACATTCGTATTCACAGTTCACGTGGTACCTAACCCAAAAAGAGGACAAAATGTCAACAAAGATATTAAATTTAATAATTTTTGTTTTTTTTTTTACACACATTGCGATTTGAATAAAAATAATAAAATTTTAAAATAAGTCTTCAAGCTTGCATATATTTGCATTTCGTGATATTATTTTCTGGTTTATTTTTTTTTTCTCATTTAGTTTTAAATATACCAAATTTATCAATATTCTTACATAAACGTTTATTTTTTTTTCAAATTTAATTATAAACTTAATTGGTTCCACCCAATTGGTTTTATTTGATTTCTTTATTTTATGAACAAAAATTCAGTCGTTTCCTAAATTGGTAAATCGATTATATTGGGTATTCCTGCTTCGGAAAATAAAGCCATTAAATACAAAAAAAAATTACGAGAAAGAACAACTGTAATCATTCTACGAGAACAACTCCCAACAAATAACAACTCCAACATGTCATTAAAACATGCATATACCCTGTCATATACTCTATTGTGTGCATTCAATATGACACACCTTAGCTCTCATCATAAATGGTCAATTAACTAAGTGATGATAGCTTTTAAGGAATTTTCACGACATCGAATTTAAAAAGTCATGTTAATTTCAAAAAGCCATAAAAGTCAGATAAAACTTTAAAAAGTCATCAAATTAAAAAAAAATTAAACAAAAACAACTCAATATGAATTTACACCCAAAGAAGATATAATTTGAGTTAAGTCAGAGCTTAAATATTTCTGTTGTTTGCTGTTGTATGACAACAAACCCTTCACATGAAAAAAAAAAATGAATGGTTTCGTCTCGGCCGGTGATTGTTGTTTGGAGATAAAGACGACGTTTATCTAAAGTTAATTTACCAATATTTCCCCATAAAAAAATCCGAAATGGCAGAAAACAAATAAGAGAATACTCTTGTCCAATAAGGCCGTAGTCAGGTCGGAGGGGGCATCTGATGGGTTCAATAACTCGTTTCTTTCTGTGGAAAACATTTTATTTTCAGATTTTTTTTTTCAAACTACACAATAATTTGACAAAAAACCAGGTATGGGGTAAACTAAGTGCAAAGAATCTTCGGGCATTGCTCTTACTTTGTTATCGATAGTTTGTATGGAAATGTCATATTTTTCTGTAATGACGTCGCTCATTCCCCCGGTCGGTTTTCTTCGTTCCCTCCAGAGTCATACCGAAACACCTGTAATATCTGACAATTGTTCGATTGTTCTAAAATTTACTTCGAAAATATGCTATTAGAAAAGCGAGCATCAACGATAAAGAGCATACGTTTGTAGTTTAAGTGATAACTTAAACTTATCTAAGTTGATCTATTTAATATTGAAATTGATTAACTTGCGGAAAGCTTCAAAAGTTCTTCGTTAATTTGATTAATTTCAAAAGTTCTCCGTATGCGTTTGAGAAAGAGCAGCCATACAAGCCGGCGCCGTAACGCGTTACGTAACGGAACCGTTTACCCTTCCATTAGAAGTTATCACTTCGAAAAAACTCGCTGCATTATTTTCTATTTTAGGCTTTGGTGAAAAATTTCTAAAATTGGAAACAAATAATTCGAAAAAAACATCTAAATAGGCTTGAGACTTATCAAGAACACCCTTACTTGCCCGTGCGAGTAGTTGTTTAGCCGCACATCACGAATGTATTATTCATAAACAAGGCTAATGCAGGTACCTCTGTAGATTTTTTTAGTTGTAAGTTCAAAATATTTTTGGAATTTTGTTTTCAAATTCCTGCATACGTATTTTATGGCTAAGACTTATCTGCGCGCATCAATGCATATGTAACTTCCTTAAACCTCCCAAAAATGTCTTACACATCATTTCAAATAAAATCATTGTGGTACAAAACGACCAAACCTTTACGAATATTTTTTCGGAGGGTTGTTTAAACATCGATACTCTATCGATAGTAAAAAACTATCGAATGTATTGATAGTTATATTCAATTTTTGTATGATCACGTACTTGCTTTTAAAGCACTTTTTGTATCATTTTAATGATTTGAATGACCTACAACAGCCTCAGTGTGCTACCACCAAGTTTTTTTGGCTGGCAGTATAGCTATTTCACGACTTGCCAAGGTCGATCAACAGATTTCTTTGCTCTAGTGGTGCTGGTCTACTATTTCATTTTAATCGATAAACTTCTTGTGCCTTTATCGTGTATTGAACCATGACCAAGCTGCTTAGAAGGGTGTATTGTTAGTGCATTGAAAGCTTTAAAAATACTATCGATTGTTTTTCCTATAGTTTTTCAGCTCACGAGTTTATGACTGGTGAAACCTATAATAAACAACATAAACTAAAAAACACATATGGCCACTAATGCATTCATACGAGATAAAAGATACGGAAACTGAAATATAACGACCTGAAAGCAATAAGACATAAGTATGCGATAAAAATAAGTAATGAGACACATTATCATTAACTAACACTTATGCAAATACTTATGATACTCCGCGCATTATATTTTATCTCTGATTCAACGGCTAGTGCTTTTAAAATGAAAAATACTATCGATAGTATCGATAGTTTTTTCTTAAAAATACCGATACTATCGAAAGCGCAAACTATCGATGTTTAAGCAACCCTATTTTATCCACTAATTTTCGTTAGTTGGCTGTGCAGAAAATTTACAAGCTAGATACTAAACAAGATTGTAATTAAGGGACTACAATTTGGGGAAAATAAATTTCTAAAAATTGTATGTTCCACAGGGTTGTGCTCATAGTCCACTTTTATTTAACTTATTTATTAATTGTCTGTTATATAATGATGGCCTTAAAATCTTCTAAGAAATTCATTCTTAGTTCAATGCTATTGAATTACAAGGTGACTTAAGTAAGATATCTGCTGTGCTCAGTTATTATTTTGCATACAAAAATTGTTTACCCCCGGTAAAGAAGTTTCACTTCAAAAAGTTCTGATTAGTGTGCACTTGAAATGTTAAATGAATGATTTATTGGGGAGAGGGCCTCTGCTAATTTCGAGTTTTGACTTACAACTTAGACGATGATTTAATATCCAAAAGTTGAATCTATGAAGTGCAAGATTTTTTTTATTTTTGAAAAAGTCCCCCCCTTGCAAAAACGATTTTGACTACGGCCCTTAAACTATACAACCAACAAACTGCCCACTTCCTAAGTTAACACAATCAATATATGCCCAATAGTTGATGCTAATTGAAGTGAAATTATTCACTGGTCGCGTCGGAGTCACCACCATGCCTTGCAGGTCTCTCCCAATTGCTGTTTTGACCAAATAGAAAGAAAAACGCCAAACACTTAAGTTGTGTTACCAATAATAATTAACAGCAATTTCGAAATCCCATTAAAGCTAATTTACAATGCTCACCTCGTAGAGTTAGGTATAGTTTGTAGCTATCGTTTCGTTGGTAAGCTGGATTCCATTATACGTTTACGGCCTATTCGTACGTGTGTATTAGTTAAAGGTATAATTAAATGCATATTATAACCTACGTGTTAGAAATGTTGTTATTCGGATGGATTGAGGTATTTTTTTTTTGTTCAACGCCAAAGTGATGATGATAATAACAGCCATGGACACGATAATTTTCTATTTGAGTCTCGACTTCTCGAACCCAAAGATCATTAGCACCCATTTTATTATGAGCACGCTAATCATGAAGTCTTTTTCTTTTTTTTTTACTTGTTTCCATTTGCAATGGTCGTTTTGCTTTAGGTTTTGGTATTGGTCTTTGTCTTGGTCTATTGGCGACGCACGTATTATGCTTCATCTTCAAATCAAATTGCTGACAGGTTTGGAAAGAAGCGTTTAAATAACACCTTGAAGACAGCTTACAACTATGATGATGATGGCTTTGACGTTCAAGTTAATAGTCTTGTCCACATCCACTCAAGAAAATTACGACTCTAAGAAAAGGATTGAAGCAAATTGAGTCCCAATATGGCGTGAAGCAGACATAGCTAGGGTGTAAACTTGCGTTTATTGGGTCAATTTAAAGATTCCATTGAAGTAAATGAAGAAGCTGGAAAATATGTTATATTTCCTTTTTTGTACAAAGGGTACACAAAATAATGCACTGCTGTGGAGAAACTGGTTCCTATAAGAAATGTTACAACAGGAAGAGTTGTTACTCATTCTTAGAATTGTTTGGGAAATGAAAAGACAAAATCAGTTGGTTGTTGGTAAGAACTGCTTAACTGTTCCTCTGGAAAGAATGGGAAATGTCTCAACAGAAAGAGTTGTAACTCTTACTATTAGCAAATATTACATTGTGTTTTCACTCCCTCTGGAAATAAAAGGAAATGTCCGACCATGAAGAATTGTTACTTATTTATCAAGTAATTGGCAAATGAGTTGTTGGTTGGTAAGTCATTTTTCTATTTCCCGGGACAAAATAGGAAGTTACTCAACAGAAAGAATTGTTACTCATTTATGAATTAATATCAAAGGAAACAACAAATGAGTTGTTTGTTGTTAACTAGTGCTTCACTCTCTATAAAAAAATAGGAAATGTCCCAACGGAAGAGTTTGGAGTTGATTTGCAAGCAAAAGGACAAATGAATTAGTTCTTTTTTAAGTAGTGCTTCTTTTATTTGGAAAAAAAATATGAAAAGTCTGACCAGAAAGACTTGTTACTCATTTATGAGTTAGTGGCAGAGGAAAGGGAAAATGAGTTGGTTGTTGTTATGGAGTTCTTCACTCTTTCTAATATAGAAAGAGTTGTAAATCATTTATGTGTTGTTTTCAAATAAAAGGACACAATTATTGGCTGCTATGCTACGTTGTGTTTTACTCTTTCAGGAAAAAATAGGAAATGTCCCAACATGAGGAGTTCTTACTCATTTATGAATCGATCGACAAATGAAAAGACAAATCGGTTGGTTGTTTTAAGTTGTGTTTCACTCTTTCTCTGGAAAAACTAGGAAATGCCACAACATGAAGAGTTTTTACTCATTTATCGAGTTGATTGGCACACGAGTTTTTGGTTGGTGAGTTGTTTTTCACTATCTATACCTGAAAAAATAGGAAATGTCTGATCAGGAAAAGTTGTCACCGTGGAGTTGATTGGGAAGTAAAAGGACACATGAGTTGTATGTTGTTAAACTGTGCTTCAATCTTTCTAGAAAAAAAATAGTAAATCTCCCATCAGGAATATTTTAAAAAGGATAAACGACTGTTTTTACTTTGTATTTCATTTTCTCTGAATAGTTGATTGGGGAAAGGACAATTGAGTTGTTTTTAGTTAAGTCGTGCTCCACATTTTCTAAGAAAAAGGGAAATATTCCCCCATGAATATTTGGAACTTTGATTTCTGGAAAGGATAGGAAATGTTCCAACAGGAATAATTGTTACTCTTTATTGGAGTTATTTTTGGCTTTGTTTGGCAAAAGGAAAAAATAAGTTGTTGGTTGGTTACTTCTTTTTCTATTTCCCTGGAAAAAAAATAGGAAATGGCCCAACATAAAGAGTTGTAACAAATTTTTGGACTAATTGGCAAATGAGTTGTTTGTTGGTTAGTTGTTTTTCACTCATTTTCTAGAAAGAATAGGAAATGTTGCAATGAAAGAGTTTTAACTCATTTTTGGGAAAGGAAAGGACAAATTAGTTGGTTTTGGTTAAGTTGTGTTTCACTCTCCTTCTCCCTAAAAATATGTAAATTTCCTATCGCAAAGAATTGTAACTCGTTTATGAGTTTATTGGCAAGCAAAAAAAAGGAACTGACTGTTGTAACGTTGCTTCTCTCTCTCTGTGGGACAATAGTACACACTTCTGAAATAATTTCATTTCAATATGAGTCGTTAACTTTATTTGCAGTACTTTCGTTGCGTTTCAATGTGAGTCGCTAACTTTATTTGAAGTATAGGTTTTATTAAGTTTTTTCGATGGTGTTCGTCATAAAAAAAAATAGTTGGTCTTCTGTGAGTCTGGGTACCATAATTTGAATGTAGTTTATTGTCAATAAACTTCAGCTGTTACATTGTACTAACTCAATTTCAAAACAACAACTCATTCCAATAAGGAGTTTTTGTAATGCCAAATTTGCGCTTGCAAATGTCCTGAACAGTTTTCAATATTATGTAAATAAATGTGTACCAACCTAAGTGCAAATATTTATTTCCAAGATTCATTGCCAAGAAGAGCGAGAATATCTTTTTCTATAATTTAGGTCAATTATTGCGACAAAATATACATTTCAGCCATATTGCTGCTCTATTGACCAAAAATTCCCGTTGTCAAACAAAATTAAACAAACATAAAACTAACTCAACAACCAGCCATGTACAAAGGAAGTCTATTAAGTTTAGTGATAAACGATCGCCGCATTGTCGGTGCGGAAACACTTGGAAAATGAAAATTGTTTGACATTAATTTTCCACTATTTTCCCTTCCTTCTTGAACGAAAAAAAAAATAAACAGTTGACGGACGACCCAGAAGGAAAACTTTAAAAGCCAGTTATAGTTCCAATGCAGCCATCCTGACATGTTGGGCAAACAGAAAGTGCATTGCATATCATACACAAACACAACCAAGTATGCATATAGGGTGATGGTGATAGCTAAGGACTCTTGTACATTATAATGGCCGTTTCCGGTAAGGTGCTGCAAGTGCACCGGAACTTTGTCATTTCTTCTGAGGATTTTTGCGCATTTATGATAAATGCCTTCGACCAGAGTTATCTCTCCCTCTGCCTTGGGAATAAACAATTTTACTTGTGCAAGCAATAACTGTTTGCTTTTTTTTCTGTTATGACTTAATTCAATATGCAATTTATGATCGCCATTCCTTTAACGAGGAAAAAACGACGACATTATTACAACAAGAAGTTTGGAAAGGGAGGGAATGTTGTTGGTGCAGAGTTACCCGTCCCATGAAACTCAAACTCATGTTAAATAAATTATTACTCCGCCATTGACTGCGGCCATAAATAAATTGTTTGGTGGTGAAGTTAACTGGTATTCACCTCCATTTTGTTTGTCCAATTGAATATGGGTATAGGTTAGGTTATACGACAACGAGTGTATACTAAAGCTATTCATTCCGATGAGTAATTGAGTGTCATAATTGGGATTATTTATGGCGAATTCTTGAATCTTTATTGCGATTTGATTGCTTGTTGTTGTTGTTGTTGTAAAAAAGTATTCAATACCATTAATAGCGGTAAAGAGCTTATGACGATGGCGATGATGACAGTGCTATAGTGGCAAGTTGCCGCAACGTCAAACTGTAATGATGTTTGGGGCAATGAAAATTTATTGGCACTCTGCGAATTGAATTGCGGTCTGTCAATATTTTTAATGAGCTGACGTTGTTGTTGGCAGTGTTGGCCGCGGCTGGCGGCGCGGCAGGCATTGCTGTTGTAGCTGTTTTGCAAAGTTGTCAATGACGTCGAAAAAGTACAAGACGTTAAAATTAATGATTTTCTCATTTTGATTTTGTATTTTTTTTTTTTTGACAGACAATTCAATTGGAATTTCATTTCATTGCAAAGTCGTAAAAATTACGGTAATGCAAGGAAAGAATGATAAATAAAAATTATTGGAATTCATGTCATAAAAACGTAAATCATAACCCGGGGATTTATTCACATTGATAAGGATTTGGGTGTGTTTATGGGTGACATAGCAGTCAGTAAAGGGTGTACATTAGGTGTTTATTATCCCAAATATCTTGAAAATAAAGTACGAGCGTTTATCGCTGAACATTGGCCTTGAATTTTTGAATATCACACTGGGAGTAAAAGACAGTATGTCATCCGTAATACAAAAATTTGTGTGATGAGCTCCAGGAAATAGATTTAAATCAAGCATACAAAAATTAGCCAAGGTGTTATTAAATAGCTTTACATTTCACTGTTTATGTAGAATTTGTGGAACGTATTTTTTTTATTCTGAAAGGTGTTAATGCTGTTTTTTTTAGGAAAATTACTTCGTTGACAAAATTTAATCTCCATCAAAAAATCATTCTCTGGCCCTTTTAAATGTTTTACTTACCTATATGGATGTTTGACTACCTTTTTCTTGTAATAATTGAGGTACCTACACTTTATTTCCAGATACAGAGAGTTATACGCATCTATAGAATTTATATTTAAATAAATTCATTGAACAGTTTCAATTTTCCCCGACAATTCCCCTACCACTCAATCTCGTAGATTTAATATGATATAGGTTGTGGAACGTATTTATTTCTTACTTCCCTTAAGAAAAAAAAATAAACTACACTCATTTATTCATTATCCAAACCATGTGCGGAACTCACAAAAAAAATATTTGTGGAACCTATTTGTTATTCACTCTACACAAGGGGAAATTATAATTTAAAAATGAAACTAATAGATATAGGTATAATAGGTGGAGGTTTTTACGCTACTCATTTACAAATTCAGGCTGCAAAGTTAAATGTGTACACTTGGTTAAGTTGTGGAATGTATTAGTTTTTCTAACGTTAGATGTTATGTGAATGTTTGACATCAACATAAAATTAGTTCAATCAAGTTTTTCATGTTTTGTTCCTATTTTACCGAGCTTAAAAATCTTGTTTTTGAATCTTTTATTAAATGTGGAAGGTATTAATTTTTCTTTATAAGAAATGTGAGTAAACTTTTAAACTTTTCCACACTTTTCCATACAAATAAATAAATAAAATAGTAATTAAAAGATTGTGGAACGTATTCATTTGACCAGAGGTGGTGCAAAGGACTTAAAAATAGAAATCATTTTGTTTCGTTAATGTCTTTCTAATGTCTTAAGTTGGCGAACATTTTTTTATCCTATTTTTTCCGCATAAGCAAACTTCAAAACATACAATTTTTTATTTAAATTCCTAATTTTGAACATGTTTCCTTTCGACAGTCATTCTGTGTACTCCAAATTTGATCGTGAAATATATTGTGGAACGTATTGAATATACTATGCGCTGCGGAGCAGAAATGCTTAATCAATTATTAATGAAAATGTTGAAATTTTCTACATTCTTTAGAACTTATAATGCAAGGTTGGTGTGGAAGGTATTCATTTTTTCATCATTTCACGGAATACAAATGTTCAGGAGGGGATAAATAAAAACAAACATCTGTCATATTCCCTTTGAAATAAAAACACAAAACCACAAATAATAAATGGTTTCCCAGGAAGTCTTTGAAACAAAATTCCACGAATTTCAGTTAGTTAATTTATGGGTGTGTTTTAGGTTATTATACACAACTTACCAAGAAACAAAATTTAAAAAAAACTTCAAAAAAAAATTAAACTTAAAATGGGCGTGAATATCATCGTCATATCTCATTGGCCCAAAACCACAACTCATCCAAAAGCGATTTCCATCAGTAAGAAAATATTTTTTGTATTTAAATATTGTTTATATAATTGGCCAAGGAAAACAGCAATCATTTATTTAGCACCACCCCATTTAATCCATGTTCTTCCATATGCTTTACACGCAAAAATTATACAAATACTTAACTGAAACCGACTCGACTCGACTGAATGATAACGTTTAGAATACTTCGTCATGCGTCCATTAAAATGCCGCCAAAGAATCTCTCTCATTCGCAACCACATCTCATTGCAACCACTTTTATTTTTTTGGTTGCTGATGCTGTTAGTTAGTTATGTGCGGATCTATGGAATACTTAATATATAGGAAATAGCCCAGAACGTTAACGTACAACTTAACCGACAGCTGCAACATCTAGAATGTTACGGCTGCTTTGATCCTGCTGCCAAAGTGTCTTAATAGCGACTGCTTGATGACAGCTTGTCTGCCACTAAACTGAATTCTTCAGCGAGCTGTGTGGCACTTCAAAAGGCGTCGGTACTTTTGTTGATGACGAAGCTGCTGGCCGTAGCACAACAGATGTTTTGTTTGCCCAATAACACTCCTCCGACACTTACGATACGCCGCCATGCCATGCCATCAACAGTAGCACACTCCTTTGCGTGTTTTGTGTGAAGTTTTTCTGTTTTATCCGAAAGGCCTTGATGAGGTATATTATTCATAGAAGATTCGTACTTCCGGTTACCCCTCATCTCATTACTAGTATTCATCAAAAGCTTTTTTTAATTTCTGGGAGTGTTTCTTTTTTTTGTGTACACACTATTAAAATGTCCATTTTTTTTTGTTTGCTTTCTTTGCAGCTTGACACAAAAAATAGTCCTCTGGCCCTACTGGCTCAGACGTGCAGCGCTATCGGATCTGATACGCCTAATCCAAAGCTTTTGGCAAACATCGAGAAGTCGACTAAGTCGTCAAATAAATCCACAGATTGCCGGGATAAGTCATCACCGGTAGAAAGTCAGTCTTCGTCAGTGTCGACGGGCTCTACGGAGCACCAACAAGTCAAATCTAGCTTTAAGCCTTATGAGTCGAACAATAATCGTTATGACTTGTTGGACAATGGTGGCAGTATAGGGCCTGGCAACCAATCTAGTGTAAGAGTTAAGACGCCAAAAAGCAACACAGCAACGCGATGCGATTCAAACCAAAGTGCCACTTCACAAAGAGACTCACCCGCAATGATTGCAACACCTGGAGCGACGACATCATCGTCGAATACCGGAGCGCGCAAAACTCCTTCGACATTGTCATCGGCATCATCGACGGGCTCGTCGGCGGCAAGCATACATCAGAACGCTGATCAACCAAATCCTAGTCCACATCGTGCCTCGTCCAAGGAATCCTTTGGTGGTGGAAACAACAGCAACAACATGAGTGTGTCACCAGCTCAAAGCAGTCCTGTGTCCAAATCTGTGTCCGAAGCTCAGTACATGAAGGCCCTGCATGCGGCATCAATGCAGCCCCAGGTATCAACGGCAGGTGGGCAAGCCTACTACTCTGGATATCCTCCGGGTCTGGGGTACCCCATGGATCTAATGACAGCTAGTGCAATGATGTCTCAACATCATCCAATGTTCAAGGCCGCAGCGATGAACCCCTACTTGAACTATGCCCGACTTAAAGGCATCGACCCATCAGCGATGATGACGCCAGTTTGTCGAGACCCATACTGCACAGGCTGCCCGTCGAGTCCTCATTTTCTGAATAAAGCCGCTGGGCAGCCTTGTCCAGCCGGTTGCCCGCACTGCGAGTCTCCGTCCGGCCCAAAGTCAGCAGCAGCAGCTGCCTATGTCCACGCGCAACTGGCCGCCTTGACAGCAGCTTCACAGCTCCCATACGTGTGCAGCTGGATTGCCGGTGATGCAGCTTATTGTGGAAAGCGATTCGGCACATCTGACGAGCTATTTCAACACCTGCGGACGCACACCGCCTCCATGCCCGAATCGATGTTAGCCGCAGCAGCAGCCGGAGGGTTTCCACCAAATCATCCTCTTTTTCAGAGAACATACCCAACACCACCTTTAAGCCCATTGTCAGCGACGGGTCGATATCATCCCTACAGCAAACCGTCCATGCTACCTCCCTCAGCTTTAGGTCCACCACCGTCTCTAGCAGGAATGCCAATGCCACCGCATCCGTCACTGGCTCAATACTTCTCCCCCTACTCACTATATGGCAATCCGCGCCTGGGTTCATCTCATCCATAGTACGACAAATAACTTCTGATGGATCCACCACGAACACTAATCAACCCTAATACAGTGCGAAATTTTATTCCACTCTATCTTTAATACTTGTTGCATTGGAATTTTCTTCCAAGTTTTATTTTTGCTGTAAAAATTTTATATTTTTTCTTTTTTAATTTTAATTTGTAATTTTTATTTTATTTAAAAAAAATAAAAACAAAATGTTTAAAAAGAATTTGTTATTTTATTATTTTCATTTATTTATGTTGTAACTTTGAACAAGTGATATAAAAATGGATAAAAATAAATTATAATTAATTAAAAACCACAACACACAAACAAAAATTAAATCCACTTGTAAAATTGTAAAATAAAAGTATAGTTTAAAAAAAATAAAAATA
Organism: Philhelius pedissequus; assembly: GCA_910595825.1. NCBI lineage: Eukaryota > Metazoa > Arthropoda > Insecta > Diptera > Syrphidae > Philhelius > Philhelius pedissequus. The sequence goes on along the minus strand of OU343161.1, from coordinate 239,941,299 downwards.
AACATTTTAAGATTTAAAAATAATAATAACGAATGTAATGAAATAAATTTAAAACCTCATTTATGAAACGTTTTTTTTTTTTCGTTTAAATAACAGAGATGAAGAAATAAAATTATGTTCCATTTTTTGTTTAAGTCGACAGAGGGAGCTTACAGCAACTGGAGGGACTTGGGCGGACCGCATTTTCGAGTTGAACGTAAAGTAAGTTTTTTTTTTTAGTATAAGACTGAAGTGAACAAAATGTTGGTAATGGTGAGAACTGGAATATTTTTGTGTTTGTAATTTTCATGACAAAGCTTGTAAGTTTGAAAAGTCGATAATTAGTATGAAAATCGCAATAAATATGGCACTAAGTTCGACAGTTTCAGATGTTTTCATAACAAAAAGAAATTCATCATTATCGGTGGTGATCAAACCTTTTGGTGTTGGCGGCAAGAATTTCTGAAGTGCCTGCACTATTACCGCGGAACAACGGATACAGTCAAACTCGATTTGCTGATTTGGAGTTTAGTCACAAAATAATTATTGGATAGTCGACAAAACAGATTGCGAAACATGACAATTCGAACATTGGCATTTTCAAAAGAGAGATGAAATAAATCGCAACATTAGCAAGAAAACAGTATGGGCGAAATATAATCATTTGGGATGAGATAAGGATGAGGCACTGTAACGAAATGACAAACTCTAGTAAGGTTGAGATTGGTTGACAATCGCCAATTTCCACCATGCATTGTATTCCTGGACGAGCTAACTGCCATTTGAACTTCAATTGAATTTTCAAATCTAAAAGCTATAACCGTCAAAGAGCAGATGTACAAAGCATCGTCAATAGGCAGACAAGTGACCATACGATTTATAGTGAAAGCAGAATATCATCGTCAAGTCAAGCACAATGCCATATGATTTACATGTGATGAGTTTTTCTGTACTCTTACAATTCACACGTTCTTGTTCCCGCAAATATATATTAAGAGGAGGTAACATTTGTATGGAAATGCATGGACTTCTACCTTGGGTGTTATATATACCAATCTAGTGCACATAAGGGAAGTGCCTAGGAACATACTGCAAAACGCGTGATGCACTAGAAGGAGTTCCGCGGTTTTTTGCCTAGTACCGTGGAATTTGTGAATTTGGTTTCGAACTGGCCCGGGGTCTCTATCCCACGAACTTCGTGCCTTTGGTTCCGACGCGCTGATGCTACCTCAGCTATACATATAAAAAGCATCGCAGCTCAAACGAACGCTCAAGGCAACTGGTCGAATGTTGAAAGATATGCGCAATAATAGAACCTTTTTGGTGGCACGATGAATCTGCTGATGATCGGCGATTATACCCTAAATGATACCAGCCAACTGCTGATAAGAAATAGCCTTGCTTAAAGTCATCGAAATACGTGAAAACTATTCAGGAATATGCTAGTCGCGTTACGAAATGACGAATCAACGGAAGTGTTTTCCAAAGAATTACATTTGCTATGGGGAAATATACATCTTTGAGGCTTCAATTGGCGCCATTTGCTGTCCACTTAATGTTTGTCAATTCACATCGTCGAAAGAAAAATTGATCAAGAAAGTATTCCTGAATATTGGTGGAAATAACAAAACGATGTTCGATTTGGCATCTAAAAATTATCAAATTAATTTCCTGAATACTCGTACATTGGATACATCAGAAATGCCGCTTCAAAATTTACAGCTCAAGGCCGAGTGATAGTCATGTATTGTCAAACTGAATTAACCGCGCAAGACTTACTGTTAAAAAGTTGTTGAGCAAATTGATTTAAACAACGTTTATCATAGAAAGAGGTCAAAGACGAGGATGTTCTGGTTGCAAGAGCAATACCGATTCTAACCAAGGTTGGTATTCAATTTAAGCCTGTCCAAATTACAGTTCGATTAATGAATCGCAATAAAGCCAATCTATACAAGTGTGAGTGTGTGCTGTGTGGAATATATATTGAATTACAGGCATTTTGCCATTCCCGTGGTCCAATGTACAACTGGTGCGCTAGAAAGCCGTTAAACAACACTAAGGCAAACGTCAGGTACAAATTTAACAAAGCTCTTGTTAAATTTACAACGTCCACTTTCCTATAAAATTTTACAGATATCCTGGAAACTTTCAATGCATTGCTAAATTAATGTTAATGATTAAAGAATATGTCACGTTATTTTAATATTACAACTGTCTTCTAAATTTCAGATTTACTGCATAATCCTCTTGACTCAACATTTCATATGGAAATTATTACAGTTTTGTTGCCCATAAACTTACACTAAATTAATTTTATACTAGCGACGTGAAGAACATGTTTATAATTTAAATATTGCAGAAATCATCGATAACCTATAGTCTGGATATCCTAAGGTCTGGAGTTGCAGCTTCAGTGCAAGATTATTCTAGTTTCGTTTCGGTTGAACCCCTAAAACTATGTTTTTAATTTCATAATTTAATTTAATTTCGTGAGTCAACTCTATACTATCTGAACAGAATTGTTTCCATTTTCGAACTTAAAAACCAGACTTTGAATTTTTATTGTCAAAAATCCAAGACCGAATATCGGTGCATTTTGATTTTTTTGACAATAAAAATTTAAAGTCTGGTTTTTAACTTCGAAATCCCAACTGAACTCGTCTAAAATATTATTCTAATAAATTAATTGTCTACTGATATACTATAACTCGGGTCTAGGCAGAATGTCAGAAGGTAAGATAAGCCTGATGTGTCCATATTTTACTACCATGTACCAAAATGCAAAATAAAGTTCCTCAACTTGGTGTCATTTTTGGTCTTATAGAAAAATTAGTTTCTTGTTGGAGTTTTAATGACAACTGGAGGTCCATTTTTCCTGGTATGCAGTTTTTCAAAGTAGTTCTGTTCGATTGTAATGTGGATATTGTTTGGGTTTTCCCTAGAATTTATTTTAGTAGTTAGTATTGTGAATACATTTATACTCATTTGATTTTGTTGAGGGAAATTTATTCCGAAAATCTTCTCGAGATTCGCAGTATGACTTTATGAAATTCCGTAGTTATTTCGCATAACTCTGTTGTTGTTTTGATTCAACCTAAATATTTTTGAATATATTAAAATAATTAACCATATGTCGATAACGAAAATACATATATCCATTCCATCCACAAGAATATTTTTGTTTCAAGCTAAAAATAGTAAAGTGCCAACATCTAATTACATACTTTACTTACGTTGTGGAACAGACCTATACAGTCTTAAAACTTTTCCTAGATTTATCATCATCAGAGTCATCATAATCAACGTCGTCATCCGTGTTGAGGAGAGCAGCATTGTTTTTTTTTTTTGTTTGCTACCAACCAACGAACGTCTTGGTTGGTCTGCATGTCACTTGCTGATGCCCTCGACTTTGCGCTTTGTTTTCAAGGCGCTGAACTTCATGACAATGCCCATGTATCTTTCGCCACCACCATTGCCGCGACGTATCGGACTAAACACTTCCGATCATATGTGATGTGGTTTTCCTACTTAAAAAACCAATCTCCTACGGTTCGGGTACAAGCGAAGACGGACGTCGTCGCCTTGGTCGTGGTCGTCGTCTGCACTGGGTCGTGCATCGTGCAGAATTATCTGGCATCTAATGGATATGCGAATGCGAAGCACAACTTGGAAGAATTTTTTTGTTCGATTTATGGATTCGCAGCTGAAGCAGGGTTTCTTCTAGAGATTTTCAAAATTCCTTAACAAAATTAATTAATGGACTCAAATCATTAAAATATCCCAAGAAATAAAAGTACCAAAATCATCAACCTCTCAAGGTCACCAAAATCTCAGAAATGTCTCAAAAAAGTACTTCAATTTGTGCCGCAATTGATTAACTAAAAAAATTAGTAAGAGAAGATATAGTTTTTGAGTTTTTGGTTTCAAGAATGAAAATTAAGCTTAAATAACACGAATGTATAAGGCACTTCAAATATCTAAAAAAAAAATACTACAATTCTTCTTTGTTGTTATAAACTTGAGCTTGACACTAAGGCAACCCTGTGTTGAATCATGGCGATGATTGTGGCTGTGGCGATCCATGACCACAGATGAGCTAAGTGATATACATCAAATACTTAGGAGCTAACTACCTCTTGATGCTCCTTTAATGCTCTGGAGTTTTTTTTTTGTCTCTTTTGGTTTTTTGATTTCCTTTGTAAAGCGTGGTGCTTCTGCACCCCAGCAGCAATACTAGCAACAACAGCAGCTTTAGATAAAGGCATGAAATGTGCATCGTGATAGCAAAGGTGAGTTCAGAACGAAAGTAGAAAAAAAATAACAAGGAACTCTCACTTCTCTCTTTAAACATAACTTTTATCGAAGTTAAAAATGCATAAGTATATTATTTTGTATTAGTGTGTGTGTATTAGGACCTTTTGGGCAAGGTTTGGTCTGTCTTTGATTCTATTTTGTTGAATTAGTTTGCCTTTTTTTATTGATTGTTATTGATTGTATACTATGCAATTCAGACTGCATTTAAAAGATCTTGGATCTTACAGGCATATCGTTAAATTTATTATTTATATTTTCAACAAAAAATCCATTAGTGTATACAAATTGTCGACTTTTTAGTGAAAAAATATATTCGGTCACAACTGTGCCAACCAATCATCACCATAACCGGGTGAATTCGAAAATTGCTAGGTACAAGAATGGTTGGAACAAATGCAGAACAAAGTCTCCAGAATATCATCACAAAAAGAAGCTGCCCGCAGCGAAGGGTACTACCACCTTTACTTTTCAGAATATACAATGCCTCAGTTTCGCTATCGAAATTGTTATAATGGAGCTGGACAACAAAGAAAATATTTTTGGCATAATCAAAAAATGGACTTCCTAGCAGACGGGGATAATATTACCATCGTGATGGGGGATCTAACTCTAAGGTTGGACAGGATAACACTGCACTTAAACATGTTTTAAGTGGCCACGGCATTGGGGAAAGAAATGACAATTAAGAGCGGTTTGTTGTGTTTTGCAATGCAAACGGTCTAATGATTGGAGACTCTGTGAACATAGAATCTGCCACAAGATAAGCTGGTTGTCCATTGATCGTCAATGCACGGCGAACCTAATTGATCACTTCGCGATAAATAAGAGCTTCAAAAATTGTCTTCTCGACGTACGTAATCGACGCGGTTCTGATGTCGAATTAGAACGCGATAACTAACTCATGCTCGACTATCTTCGAACTGCTCCGTACACCTAGGTAAAATACCGACAGTCTTCCGTATTCTACAGTACCGCAAATATACAAGGGCTGCCTCACCACAGAAGCTGAAGCAATCAGCGGTGCAACTCGAGAAAATACTGGACCAGCACTGGAGCACTTTGAAGAATGCCTTTGCAACTGCTGCGCTTGAGTGTGTAATAAGGAAAAGAAGCCACAGCACATGGCTCTCGGAAGAAACCTGGAGAAAGATTGAAGAAAGAAACGCTACCAGATCCCAAACTCGCAGCAGCATCGGATGGTCAGAGAACTGGTGCAGCCTAGATTCAGGCACTCCTCGCAGAACAGGCAGATGATGCAGCTTGTCAAGGATTCAGACGGTGCTCCGCTCCTTCTGAGATGATGATCATCTCACAATCTGCATTGTGTGTATTCGATGAGGATTTTTTTTTACTGGCACGTGTTGTGGATTCTCATTCTGTAGGTACCTACATGATTTGTGTGTATTCGAAGAGGATTTTTTTTGTTGGTTGGTTTTGTTGATAAGATTAGTGCGTATTGTGTGTATTTGATGGAGATTTTTTGGTTTTGTTTTGTTGGTGCTCACAAAAGTGCACACTTTTTTTCTAAAAGTTGCTGCCGTCAATAGTTAAGTTTTGTCCTGGGTGTCGGTATTGTCCTTGTTTATTTTAAGACCAGGATTCGCTTATATGTTGTAGGCTTGCGCCTGAAGATGCAGATTGGACACTAATTGCTGAAAGACATTTTTCATTGTAAGGCCTTCAACTTTCCCTGGTACACTCATCCACATCAATCTCCATAAAAATTTCTCGACAAGATACGCTTAATTTTCGTGTGTTCTTTTCCACTTGAGAATTCTCTGTCCATCAAGGACATGTATCAGAAAACTCAATTTTGACAATCATGTCCCGTTGGCAGACATTAAGATTTATGACTAAACTGAAGTGAGACTTATTTGCCTGTAACTTCTGTATGCCCCTTCCTTATCGACATGTTTGTGAGATAAAGTTGTCTTCTTGGCACATTCTAATGGTTTTTTTGTGCAGGTATACACCTGCTGAAAAATGGCGTTTGCTCTAGTTTAGTTACGATACCTACGACCACAAATCGCTTTCGAAAAAAACATCTCACATATCCAAAAACCGGGAATCGTTTTTTCTGTGCTGCAAACAAAAAAAAGTAACAATGTTAGGCGATAAATTCATTTTCAGAAAATATATTTGCTGCAGCAATCCTGTCAACCGGTTCTACAAAATATGTGAGGCAACTAGTCCTCGAAATGACCAACCACTCTCTATGGCAAAAGTATCGGCCGGCGCTTTTGTTGGGATGGTAGATCACCACTTTTCCATAGATGAGGAGGAGGGTATTATAGTTTATCCCGAGTTATGAATCTGGGCGGCATATTTATTTTTTTTTTTTTTTTGGCTGTGTTGGGCTGGAGGTAACCCTCTTCGTCGCGTTTATGGGAGGTATTCACCAGCTCTGCTAACATCGTAAGGGAGGGAGTCTAAGAGATGAAAAAACTATAAATTGAGGGTGGCAAAGCCGTTATTCTCCTTTGCAGTTGGCACTAAATCAAATTTTATTTCCCTAAATATCAGAGGAATTCCAATGCAGAAACCCCCGCGTTCTATTAGACCTTTATACACTATACAGACTACACATACCTATATACTCGATTTTACTTTTCAAATCGTGTTACCCCACTTGGCCTGCACATGGTGTCGATAAATTAAATTTATGTTGGCCATTCCAGAGTTGGGAATTTGTTGGTGGTAGCGCTTCAAGCAACGGTCATATTGCGCCTCGACGTTTATGTCCTATGGCTGCAAGTGTACCTTAGTCAGTTTTTTTTCTATTGCAATAAATGTCCACTAACGTGGGATATTTTCACACTCCGACGCACTCGATTGTTTTTCTGTTTTTACGTGCGATATAGGCACTATCTATAGGGCAAGTTTTGCTATTGAAAAAAAATAATGAATGATGGAGAACTCCAAAAAAGAGGATTCCGGCATTGCCTCTGTCTGTCTATCTATATGTAGATCGATGTACAGCCTAAACGGATGAAGCGATTATTTTCAAACTTGCCACTTAAGCGGTTTAGGTGATTGTCTCAAACAGATTTTTGAATGGTTTTTTTTTCTAGCCCCAAAAATACCGGTACTTGCCATGCAATTTTTTCTATCATCTTAATTGTCTTGAAAACGGATCTAACGATTTTGATTAAATGTACTAGCTTAGGTATAGTCTACATTTTGGTCAAAATTTCTTTTCACATACTTTGTTATTAACGGTATCTTCCATACCACCATTTTTTGATTTTCGACTTTCTCATAAACGTCTCAATAAATTTCGATCATTTTTTTGTTATATAGGAGGTCCTTCGAATTCTAAATAATAGTGCATACTAAAAATTTCGAAAAGTAATTTTTTGCATTTAAAATAAAATTTTTTTTTTTTTTTTTTTGAAAATTCAATACTTCGAAAATGAGTGGCCGATTTTTTTTTTCTTAATTATGTTTTTAAATTTATATTGTTAAATACTTTTAGAAAAAATTAAAGTATTTTTGTTTACACAAAATTAAGTTAAAAACGATTTTAAAAATATATTTAACTGTTTCTACTAAGAATCTTGTGCAGTCGTGCATTTTTCTCTTATAACGCTGATGTTGTATCATTTGGCATACCACACGAGTTAATTGGGGTTCCAGCTTAATATTTCTTTTGGCCTGGATTCATCTTGGTAGTACAAAAATTAAGTACCCAAAAAGTCATTCAATTTTTGTCATTCGAACATGCTACATTTGCCGCTGTGATAAAAATGGTATTAATCTGTCAAAATTGTGTCTTTAACGAAAAAGCGTACACAACTAAATAATTCGGCCGCCCACTTCTTGTCAAAAATCCTTTAAGAAAAATTGTTAAATTTTATATCAAATATTTTTTTTGTCTCATATTGAAGCTATCATATTGCCTATCAGGCACAACATTTTCGAAAAGTTCGAAACCCAAACGATTTTTCTTATTAAATGAAAACAAATAAATCTTTCATAATTGGTACAATCAATTGGCAAAACAATTTTTTCAGAATTTTCTTATTTCAATTTTTTTTTAGAAAAAAATGTTGAATATATATAAAGCTCTTCAAATTTGAATTTTACCTCCATTTTAAATTTACTTTTTTGGCCATCTGTTTTGTTGATTTTCGGGGAAAAAAATCTTTTTAGTACATCTTCCATTAAATCTCGGCTACATGAATTATTGGTTAAAAAAATGTTTTCAAAAACCGACGTAATCAAGTGACTTGAAGTGTAAAAGGGGGTTATACTCGCATTAAAAAAAAAACACACATTTGAAAATCTATATAGATTTTTTTGTATTTCTATTCCAGAACGGTTTTGCTGTGAGTGACACCTGACCATGGCTCCCGTCATCAACCTACACCTATGCACATGTGTTCCAAGTCATAGTCGTAACTGAGGTGTACCTATATAGCTGGGCATTTTTTACGATTAGTGAGGCAAAAATTCCCGATTGCAATTTTTCATTTGCACTGATGTCGCCGGAAATGGCTGGAGGGTTATTTTTTTTTCCATTTATATAATATTTTTTTTTTTTTTTTTTTCAAAACAACCCACCAGCACTAGTATGCGCTCTAAATACGTTAATTTATCATTTTAAATCGCGCGTCACAATGGTCAAGGATTTATGGGTTTATGTTCGGTGGAAATTGGTGATATTTAAAAAGGAACAAAGTGAGAGGGATAAAGTGATGATGACTTTGTATATTAAGAGTCACGTTTTGGACCTTGTTGTGGATAAAAAAAATTCAAAAAAAAAAACGGTGAAGGTAGAAAAAATGTTGTGACTGCATTTGATTTGTTTTTTTTTCTTAACTAACTTCAAAGGATAAGTAATTGGTTTTTAGCAGAACATGAAAAGAGGATAATTCAACTTTAAGTCTATGTTACCATTAAGCAATGTCAATGTAATCAGTCATCGCGTTGGCTCTCTTGCGTTAACCCAGCGTCAGTGTTCACAGTGTCAACCCATTAAACAATCGCACTAATAACTCAAGTCGGCCATTGTTTTCCTAAAATGAGTTGACGTGCCAAAGTGTGTCAGACTGTTTTTAATTGTTCACCATCAATACATTGACACTTGAAACGTTGACGATCAGACGCGTTGACCCAGTAAGATTTTGTTAGTCTCGTCTCGGTCTCGTCAAAATTTTAAAATTTCAGTCTCGTCTCGGTTTCGGTCTGGATTTATTTTTTTTTTTTTCAAATGTCACCCAAAAGGCTTAAAATCAATAAAATCGGAAAAAAAAACTTGTGAATATTATACCAAAATTAACACGAGTACTAAAAACTAATTAAATAAAAAATATTTCTTCTAGCGAAAACCGAAACCAAACCGCGGAAACCAGCCAGACTCTGGGCAAATTTCGGTACCAAAGCCACGGTCTTGTTTCGATTGCTTTTAAAGTAGTCTTGTCTCGGTCCAGAAATTCAGACAGAGGCCGAGACTAGTTTTCCAATGGGGTTGGGTTACCATAGAGTAGTTGCACGGTTGAGAAGCACGTCGAAATACTTACATTTTAGTGCCAATTTTTTTTGGCGCATTTGGATGAACAAGCACATCTATAATTATATGGGACGTATACGTCTCTAGAGACGTCATCATATGCGAAGTTCACCAAGCAGCAATGCATCCATAGTTGTAGGAAGATGGCGCTCCACACAATGAGTGTCACTATAGACACTATCCACAAGCAATTTGCGGGAATGGTTATCTTACGCACATGCGACGTGAAGTCGTCAAACTTTTCATATGGGATTTTTTGAAGTATTAGTGGACAAGTTTAATTTAACTAGATGCCTGTAAGACCTAGGGTGTTTTAAATGCAACCTGAATTGCACGGCACTAGTCCTTTAAAGTATCCCAGGCCATCGTCCAAGTTAAGCCGGATCTAATCGGAAAAATAATCAGCTCTATCACAAATTCCTTGGTAATAATTCCCCGCACGGACAGTTACGCCCCGATCTACGACAAACTGCTTTCACAAAATCCGAGTCCAATATTCTTATTTTCGAAATCAGCGGTTTATGTCAATTTTAATTAAGCTTACACACATGATTATATGAAAACTTAAACCATATTGTAGTCCAAGGTTGCCTTCTACAATTTCCCAGAAATTTTCAATTTCTTATTGTGCCAGTTTCTTACAGCCTTGGGAAGCCAAGTCGCCTATCTCGATCATTAGAGACTTTCATATTGAAATTTAAAATCAAATATTATTCATAAAACCATAGAATTTGTAAAAAATACTTACATTTTTCTTTAAAATAACTGTTAACGACGCATTACTTTCAGTGTCCGACACAAATGGTTTGTCGTAGAAAAAGTCTGTTTCATTTCATTCAATTCGAATTCAGTGATACAAATTTCTACGAACTTCGAAAATCGTAAGCGAATTTTTCACTCCGAATCCACTATGATGGAATTTGTGATAGATTTTTCGGGAAACGTAGCATATTTTCGATTACGATGGAATTTGTGATAGGGCTGAATCGAAATTTGAACATCTGAGATCCTTGTAAGAACGTACATCCGCAATGAACCTTTGATGTTGTCATAATTCATACATAATTGGCATACATGGGCCTTTCGGAAAATTAAAGGATATCGTTAATATTTTTCATTTCACTTCAACATGTACACGCCCTTATAGGCTATTCACACCAAACCATAAACGACATTTTACTCGTTTTCCTCAAAACGAATACAACTAATCGTTTTCCAATACATTTTTCATAAACGACTTGTTTTGCAAAACGACTCGTTTTTGATAAAACGGTTGGAAAACGAGTTGCATTTCAAGGATGAATTAGGGGAACAGATCTTCCGTCAAGTGAAATTGATATGATTGTGAATAGGCCCTCAAAAAAAATAAATAACAGCTTGTTACTTGCTGTCAAAAAGTAATTTCAATTTTTTGAACAATTATGACACGGACATTTTTGAAAATATTTATTTGTAATAAATTTGTTTTTATTTTATTTTTATTTAAATATTGTGGTTGAAGAATACGCCAAACTTTCTGGCAGAATTTTTTGACTATAACACATACTGTAGACACACCTACGCCGAAAAGAGCTGAGATAGTCCTATATTCGCAAGATGATCCCAGCGCAAAAATTGATATGGCTGCCCTTATCTAGAACTTTCAAATTTCTCATTTAGCTGCGCAGCATATCAAATGTGCTTTGATACATTTAAAAATGTATTTTCCAATATTTCTTTCTCCCAGAAAGTGCTATTACGTGCCTGGATAAAATAAATATTAAAATGCATGCATATAAACCTTCTCTATGTAATGAATTCTTATTAAAATCTCCCCTTTGTCCAAATGCTTCTATGGCTTTCACAATTTTGAGCTCTACTTTTTTTTTTGACAGGTTTCCAAAACAACTGAAAAGTCAAACACAAACTAGCAAATATTCGGTGTGAATGGGCTATTATTAGAAACTCTTACATTGCACGCAGTAGCATTTACCTCTTGCATAAAAATGTTGATCGAAATTCGTTGAACCGTTCATGAGATAGTCGAATAAATCGAAAAAAAAAATCATTACAATTCAAATTTTTTATTGACCAAAATTTAGACTATCTGTACCTATGCATCGTTAAATCCATTTTTGAGATAATTGGGATTTACCATTTTTGCCCAAGAATTTGTATGGCAGGTATCGTTATTTTTGAAGTTAATAAAAGATTTTAAAAAAGAATCGAGCCAAAACGATTTAGTACCAAATTTGTAGAAAATCGTTTCAGCTGTTTAGGCTATAGAGCTATCTACAGACAGACGGAATTGCGTAAACCACTTTTTTGGTGTTCTCTATCATCGTAATGTCAAGTTTAATGAAAATCTCGAGTTGATATTTTTTTTTTCAAATAAAAAACTTGCCCTATAGAACCTATATCGCAAGTAAAAATAACACCATGTCAATGCGATGAGGAATATTCCCAAAAACACCTGTCAAAATCTGTACCTATGGCATGGCGCGTCGTAGAAAAGTCATTACATGATCATCGAAGTGAGTCTTTGTTTGGGCACACAAACTCTATTCTCCTAAGGTGTCATCTTCCTCGTCAACTCAATGACAATGCTTTGACAGTCACATTACGTGACACAATTGAGACAAATTTTGATGTCAGTTTTACTCCAGAGAGTCAAGGCGTTTACTATTTATCTTGCCCATCTAATTGCAGTCTTAATTCTCGTAGAATCTTTGACCCGAATCTCGATAAATTATATAATCTCAAAAACTACGTGCTACTTTTTCCTCTTTTCAAATTGTACATGACAAATTGTCAGAACATCTCAAACAAATAGCTACGCTAATCTGCTTGACATGAGTTTTCGAAAAAAAATATCTTAATCATTCCCGCATTCTTTGAAATCCCTGCGCTTGACTATAGAAGAGCCAAAGAGAACTAGAGTGAATTTCGAAATAATCCAATGTCGGTCGGTCGTCTTCCCGTCCCATAAACCAAATTAAATGAGCCCTGATAAATGCCCCACACACGCAGCAGTTAACTACAGCAAGCAATACTGCCACAATGCCACGGCACATAGCACACATCATGGCATACAGCAATCATCTAGAAAGGATGTGACATTGTGTGTTTGTTGCTATATACCAGCCCACACCACCTGTCAGCGATGCATCTTCTTTAATGTCAGGCATTTTTATTTAAGCAGCAAATTGAAAATTCGAAAATAAAGTAAAATCTCTTCCAAGTCGAAATTAAAATCCAAATCGAAATATGTATTCCAACCAAACCAAACCGAACCGAATCGACCAAAATTCCTGACTGAAAGTAAAATATCTTCTGTTAAGTGCTAAAAATCTGTGAGGGTAATAAATTTTCATACACACCCGCCATCTCCACCATCACTCTACTACCATACCACACCGACCGACCACATCAAGAAATGAGAGGTGTTTTTTGTTTGTAAAATATATGGATGGCATCTCTGTGGGGAGTCAGGGGCTTTGAATATCTCTTACACGCAAATTGTCAACCCTTGCTACCGATCTGACTTCTCGCTCGTTAATGGAATTACTATACCAATGAACGTCAGGCCCAGGCTATAGGATTTGGGATTGTTTGCATGATGCATGATCTGGAGGCATAAATTACAAAATCAAAGGCTTCGCATGAACCTGCGTGTGAGCTGGTGCGTGAGCATGAACTAAGCATGCACTTTCGTGCCACCATCGAGCTAAGGAGTGAGAACAAAGTGTATGGATGATATACTTTACACTACAACTTATTATATTAGGAATGCTTCACAAAAGTCAAAGTGGGTAATATGTTTGGTTTTCTGTCTTTTAATTATTTTTTTTTTTTGTGGAAGATTGTGAAACCAACGACGACACCTTGGTCATCGGTGTCGAGGGAATGGGACACCACTGGATGACAAGGTAATCCACGGCAAGTTGGATTTGTTAACTATTTTTTTGATTTTACTAGCCACTTGCAGGCGACAGTTCTTCGAAGGTAATTATTTGATTACAGAATCCACAGATTTTCAAGACAAAGCCTCAACTAAAAATTATTATGATTTAGAAAGCTTTGACATCAGACCCTTGCATAATTTTATTTTGGAGTATAATTTGCTGGATCCTCATTGACAAAGATGCTATGCGCTATGCAGCGTGTCTGCAGGTCGGTTCCTAGTAATTCACGCGCTGCAAGCATGTTGTGTTTCTAGCTGATTCGGAGTGCTAAACATCTGCGGCTACTTCTGTGAGGTCTGCTGTGAGTTATCTACGTGAAGCCAATAAACAATAGATTGTCTACAAGAGTTCCATCATGATCTTCAAATTCTCTTTAAAGTGAACCGTTCTCATTCAGTTGTGTACGTGTTCTCACCAACAAATCTCCGGAACACTCTTGAGCATGGCAGTGATGTGCATGCTCCAAGCTCGAAGGTTTCTGGATTAAGTTCCTGCATTCCACTACCTCTACGACCTGCTCTTCTTCTAGCAACCTATATACAAACAACCATGTTTGTAGTTTGTCTTTCTGCCTTTTTGTCTGTCAACGCTCAACAGCTCTACAGCCTAAATGGCTGAAGCGATTTTCTTCAAACTTGGTATTTAACTGTTTAAGGTGATTGTCTCAAATAGATTTATGAATTGTTTTTTTTTTAGCCCCAAAACTAGCGCTACCTGCAATACAATTTTCTCTACCACCTTAATTATGTATCTCGAAAACGGCTCTAACGATTTTGATAAAAAAAATCTGTGCATTGCTTTAGGTATAGTCTACATTTTGGTTCAATTTTGTTTTTACATGTTGTTATCAACGGTACCTGCCACTCAACCATTTTATTTATTTGGGACTTTCTCATAAACAGCTTGATAGATTTCGATCAAATTTTGTATGTAATCCTCCCAATTATAAATAATACTGCATACCAACATTTTTGAAAAATATTTGTTTTGTTTAATCAAATATTTCGATTTTTTTTAAATTATATTTTTAAGCACATTATTAAATGCATAAAATTGCTATATCTACAAATTTTATTTAAAAAAAAAATTAAATACATTTTATATATAAAAACTTAAGTAAAAACATCTTTAAAAATATATTTAGCTGTGCCTACTAAGAATCTTATGAATACGATGTGATCGAACATAAGAGCAAGTACGTGCGATCCAGTCGTGCATTTTATTTTACTACGTTATTTGAAGAAAAGTGTAAAATAAGTACTTATGCCGGATTTACACGAGTGACAAATTGCCATTATTTCTTCCATTTTATTTAAATTACTGACAAAATCGTGTAAATGGTTTGAATATTTGTCATTGTTTTCGTCATTAAAAAAATGGCAGGGAAGACTGACATTAAATATTGCCATTATAATGGAGTCATGTAAATCCACAATGATGCCATTTTGAAGATTATGGCATACCGCGAGGAAGAATGAACTTGCTCATTCTTTAATGGCAGATTGCCATTATCAATCAAATAGTCATTATTTTACCCCGTGTAAATGCTTATCATTATTGATTTGATTATTCCATTATTTTGCCAGTTTAATGGCACGAATTAATGGTATTTTGTCACTCGTGTAAATCCGGCATTACAAAAAAATCTATGACGTACTGTCATTCTGACCCTTCAAGCAAAATCATGGACCCGAATTTCTCACTTGGGAATCCAAAAAAAAACGTGAGTATCGTTATAGGTTTTGAATTCCATTTAGGTTCGGTTTTCGCGGAATATGGTGAAATAGAAAACTCGACCAAAATACATTCACATAATAGCTCCGTGGTGACTCTAATTTCCATACTAATTTGATCCGATTTGGAATCGTTTTTGGATACGTTATTGGGTCGTGGTTTCGGAAGTGTTTTTTTTTTTTTTTTTTTTTTTTGAGGGAAGCTTTAACGGTCAACTTTTTCAGAATTAGTCAAGTCGTGTAAAAGCTTACGTTGAGAAAAAGGGCAATATGTCTGCCTTTGTATATCATTTGTTTGGCATCTTGACAATCGCGTAAATGCGGCATTTACATGTTAGTTTTTTGACATGTCATTGATTTAATCACATATCGTCCACCCGTTATTGAATTTTCAAAAATCCAAAACAATATTTTTCGAAAATTTTGGTATGCAGTATTGTTTATAATTCGAAGAACCTCCATTTTTTGGTGTACTTTATCATAGTTATGTAAAATTTGATTAAAATCTCGAGTGCGATTTTGTTTTCAATTGCCGCTTTCAAAATACCAAGCTCTAGTGTTCTTGTGACTAGTTTTTAAAAAAAGTAAAAAAAAAATAGGTTTAAATATTAAGGGTATTCATGAAACCGCCGTCAAAATTTGTACGTAGAAACTTTACCAAAAAAGTGGTAAACTTTTCCGCATAATTTGTGTGGGAAAGCTTACCATCTGAATTTGGGAAATGTGGAAACCTTTTGACGTTTAACTTTGACGTTTTATGTGTCACAATCTTGATGTAACTATCTCTCTTCCTCGTATTATTTTTGGCAGACATTTTAAATGAAAGTAATAACACATGATTGAGTTAAAATAAAGTAAGAAAAAAAAATAATTACCACATTTACACAAGTTAATTTTTAGGTGCGTTCATGGAACATGTTTTCCATTTCCCGATGTGAGAAAGTTTACGCGGTTTCATGAATACCCTTATAAGTAAAGATGGTTTGATAGTTATTATCGATCTTTCTACTAGCTTTCCAGACACTTTCCAGTTAAATTTGCTTTTATTAGAAAGCAATTTTTTGACAGTTATGCCAATCAGATGCTTGAAGCTTGCATTACTGCTAATGGCATTCAATACTAATGTGAACGTTTGACGTGTTGTTGCATTTAGAGAGAAGGGTAACAAAAATCCAATTGGTAGATACATACAACACTTTAACGTATTTTTGAAACTGCAAAGTTGCCAATTTTCGAAGCACTTCAATAGTTTAAGTTTCATATTTGTATATTTGTAGCCGCCGAAAATTAGCCAATTACATTTTAGAAATACATTTTTGGGCTTTTGAATTAGATTAGCGGTTTCCGGAATTAAATTGATTTTTATTTGACATTTTCGTTTTTAAATTTTATGAAGTTATGTAAGTATAAAATAATATTCCTTTATGCTATAAAACGCCCCAATTAACAATTGTAATGGACTGGTTGTCAGTTTCCTTCCTTTTTTTTTTGTGACATCATTCAAATTTCTACAAATAACTAACTCCACTGGTAATTAATAAACTTTTTTGTTCATCATTGTTAGCTTTCAAGCAACCGCCATTCTTCAGTCACTCGTAACGTAGCCACACAACTTTGTAATTAACATCTTTACTGAATTCTATTTGTTTAAATTTATGACATTTTTATTTTTTTACAAAAGTTAAGGAGAATAACTGAAAAAGCTCAAGATTAATATCATAATTATAGGTCTCGTGTTGGACAACAATTCTACATAAGACCACTTTATCATTCTAGCCAAGTTAACGCAGAAAAAACCACACAATTAGCCCCTTAAATATGGCACGACCGGCCAATTCCATAGTCTTTTTTCTAACTATTTTCCATGTCTAGTCTAAAAAAAAAAAAAATAACAGACAGAGAGAGAAAGAGAGAGGTGAGAGGATTGCCCTACCTAACAGCAAAGCCAGGAAAAAAGTTAACCTCATTAGCCGCCTTTGTGATGTCTTAATGAGTTGTTTTTCATAACAATAATTCTTCCGAAGCGGTGAGAAATCACGAAGATGTCTACCTACTAGCACTACCATGCGCGATATATATAGCTTCTCTCCCCAAAAAACACTGAAGACCATCATTCAGCAACAAAGAAACCTAGCCGCTTCGCCTCCATCGTCATCATCATTGGTGCGATGCGAAGTCGAGACGGTTGAGGTGCTGTTCGGTGCGGTACAGTGCGGGCATTTACCATTTTGGCATAAACGATGAAACCTCAACTTAGACTTTATTCATCCCGTAGGTATACTACCGTACCGGGCCTATGAATTATTAGGGTAATTTATGAGAATTTATTACAGTAAATGATATTTATCTGATTAAAAGAATGGAAAATATATTAATACAAGAAGGCTTGTTTTTTTGTATGGATTGTATTGTATGCTTGTAGCGAGTTTTGTTTTGCCAGCTATTCGTTAAGGCCGATTATCTTATAGTTATAGTGCCTTAGTGTCTATTACTTAACAACTTTGTTAGAACGAAGGGTGGCCTTTAACACAAAAATAAAGTTCAACAAATAAAACATAACAGTTAAATTTGATGACAAGCCATACTTCAGTTGATTGATGTTAAATGTCATAAATTGACAGTTCCTTCAAAACATTTTCTAGTGTCGTTATTAATTGGTAATTTTAAAACCCAAGTAACATTTCAGCTTCGATAAGGCTTCGGTAAATCATTTGAGCTTCGATAAGACCTTACGAAAATATTATAGAAGCTGAAATGTTAGTAGAGTTCGGGATCACCAAGCAAACATTTCGATAACTCAGTTGAGCTTCCATAAGTTCTTACCGAAACCTTACAGAAGCTGAAGAAGCTCTTTGATAAGGAATTCATTCGAATTTTAAATATTGTTATTTTTTTCAGAAAGTGATGCAATTTATGACAGTTCTGGTTACCTATACAAGTTTATGGGGCCCGCAAGGTCATTCGAATTCCAGCCGCAGCCTTCCACCCTAGGTCATTGCAGATCTTGATGTATCCTAGTTGGTTTGTCATCCTTCTCAACAATTGATTTTCCACATAGCCTTAGTTTAGTTCAATAGAATTCATTGCTCCTTTTTGCCAGCTGACGATTGAATCAAAGCCCGCTGTAGGTATTTAGCATATTCCTCTCAGTAGTTTCATTTTGGATTTGGATGTCTGGGTCCATGCATTGGCTTGGAGTGTTCGGAGATCATGAAAAAATACTTCTACTTCTTCTAGACTACTTAGGTTCGGGATGTGTCAACAAACCCACTCATATGGGTTTACACGAGTATGTGTGTAAACGGAGCTCTATTCAATTGACGCCGGTTTCTTAGGCGTTGTCGATGAACATAGAACATATACGATTTAGGATATACTCCTCTGACTCCTTGGCTCTGACTTCTTCGCATGATAATCATTCAACTTCCTCCTAGGAAGCCTGTCTATACCCCAATATTCTTCAGACTCGTTTTATCTGTATGCAGTATATAATGAGTGCTTTCCTCCTCCAACTTTTGTGGAGAGAAAAATCAATTTTTAGATTGGCCCCTGAAAGAGTTAAAGAATGTTGAGTAAATGTCAAATCATCCAAAGCAAATCCGATCACCTAAGGCATTCTTACGATAACATGTTTGAAGTTGCCTGAGGAACTTTCGCTTAAAGGAATTTCAGTTTTCCTATTATTTAAGCAATTCAATTCCCGAATTTGAATCAAACACAATAAGGCTCCAAATTTGTATTTTTTTGTTTCTTGCCTTTCAAGAACAGATGACAAATGACATTTCTTAGATGACAGTCCAACTAAAATCCCTTCCCTAACAAGTCCACAAAGTGTTAACAAAATGATGAACAAAGTATGTGGAAATAAAACATCAAGCCTCTTCATATAAGATATGGCACCTCATTTCATAGAATTTGACAATCTATCATACGATTTGACATGAACAGTTCTAAACTCGTTCCACATTTTATCAAAATCCCGTTGTAAACATTTTTCGTTAGCAAAAAGCCTCACATAATGTTCATAACTGTCCTAACATTATCTAGCTGCGAAACGTCAAAAACCTGACAGCATCGGCCATGTTTTCTTAATTCAATTTATTTATTTATTTAATGCTCATCAAGTCAAATCATATAGCGGGTAAATCCAAACCTGAATGTGAAATTGACTGTCATTAAACAAACCTATGTATAATGTGCTTTAACTTATCAATTTTATGTTAACCATAAAGTAGAGAGTGTAAATCACAGTTTCGTTTGACGTTTAAATTGCATTTTAATTGTGGGTTTTCAGATAAACATATCACCTGCTCTCAAATGCGCTGCTTTGCAAAAATCTAACCTAAGAGCCGCTCACCATGAGACTAGTTATATATGTGTAGTTAGTTGTACGTCATTAGCTTCCTGTTGTCATGGTGTAATGTTATGTTATTGCCACAAAGAAAGTACGTCTTTGCACATCGTATTATAGCGCTTAGAGCGAAATGAGTTCATTCCGTGATTGTTATCGTAGTAGCTTCGAAGCGAAAAGAACTCGACGATTAACCACTGTAGTTTAGTCGCTTTATGTACAGATATACACTTTATCATAGCTACTCGCATAAGAGACGATATGTGAGTCAAATAAATCATGTCAGTTTGGCGAGTGACTGAGTGTCGGCATGAATTAGCTTCCACTCAAAGTAAACATGCATCTCAACTCTTGAGTATCACTTCACTTCACTTCACTGTTCTTCAATCGTTCATGGTACTTGGCTTAGGCTATGTGTTTTTTTTTTTTTTTTTTTTTTAGTACGTTTTGAAAAAGAAGCTGCCGCAACTGTCTCTGAATGAGGCGTAAGCATCCATCCAACCGTCACTCGTTTGCATTCATATTTATCTATTCGTGCCTAATCTTCAGTTTTTGAAAAATGTTGTTTGTGTGCAACGCCAGAGCCGCACTGTCATCGTCGTCGTCGGTCTTAATGGCTGTTGGTATAATGAGTAGTGACGCACGAAGAATCACCCTCCTCAGTCAAAATGTTTATGAGTATGTAGTGGATGCGCAACAAAAAAAAACTACCCAGCACAACGCGGATATAAGTATGCCCCATCCTCATTTCGAAATACGACGGATTCCGCTTCTAAGTCATGGTTTACGTTAGAAGAGTGTAAACTGTTTAGAAGAATAAAAATGACAGCTTTGCTTTAAACAAATTTCGGTAGATGTCACTCTAAATTAGAATTTGCGTAAATAAATAATCCCACTTCTGAAGAATGTAAAACAATCATCACGATGCTTCTGAGTTTTAATGGTGTGGAAAATCCTCATGAGTTACGAGGCCTTTTCCCACCTGTAAGGTTGTAGTTTTCAGCCCATTTAAGTTAACTGAAAGCTCCGTAGATGGACAGAGTTGCTGAAAATACGCCTTCTGATAGCAGACAAAGAAATCGTTGTGCAGAATTAACTGACTAAAAACAATCAGCTTGGAGCTAAAACTGTAATAGCTGTCAAAAAGTGTGGTACGTGATATTTTGTGTGTGCTTACAGGTTTCTGACGAAAACCGAGAAAGCAGCCATGGCAGTTACAATATGTTGAATTCTCTTCAACCTTATGTTCGGTTATTCATTATTTCGACAGCTATTACAGCTACTTCTCTGTCTCTATTGTATTTAGCCAGTAAAGATTCGTCGCAAAGTAAAGACATTACGAGGGCTGTCCGATAAATACTTCGCCTCACCGCCCAATGGTGCCAGTATCGCAAGAGAGATTTACTTAGTACATTCTCTTAGACGGCTACTGACAAAATTTCAGCCGAATGGGACTCGTAGTTTTGTTTTCACCACGTGTGGAAGCCATCATGTCAGCGGTTTTTTGAAAAATGTAAAAAGAAATCGCGCAGCGAAATAAAAGAGCGCTTGGGTGCTGTGTACGGTGATTCTTCTCCTTTGATGGCGACCGTCAAAAAAATTGGAATAACGAGTTTTTGATGAGCCTGGCCCCCAGGTGCCCCAAAAATGGCTACCACAGAGGGTAAAGTGTCAAAAATCCTCGATCTCGTATTGGTAGACCGCCGATTGAAGGTGCCCGAAATAGTTAACACAGTAGGCATCTTAAAAGACCGCGTGAGTTATATGCTCCATGAAATTTTGGGCACGAGAAAGCTGTTGGCGTGACGGCACAATGAGAGACAAATTCGGAGCAGTGATTGAAGCTGTTTAAGCGAAATCCGAAGGAGTTCCTGCGTCGTTTCGTGACTGTCGACGGAAAATGGATCCACTGGTACACATCAGAGACTAAGGAACAGCCGAAACACTGGACTTCACCCAGCGATCGTGGTCCAAGAAGACTATCCAACCGGCCGGAAATGTGATGGCCACCGTTTTCTGGTATTCACAAGGTGAGATCTGCATCCTGGAGAAAGGCAAAACGATCACACTACTCTAATATGCCGAATTATTGGGTCGAACTGCATCATTTGGCGAAGAAAAAAGTGCTCTTCCACCATGGCAACGCACACCTGACGCGCAAACTTCCGCGCCGTCGCCACGGTCAAATTGGTCGAATCGCACTACGAACTGCTGCCCGATCCACCGTATTCTCCAAATTTGGCCCCGTGCGGCTTGTTTTGTTGCAAAACTTGAAAAATTGACCCGCCAGGCAGCAATTTTAATCGAATGACGAGGTCAACGCCCCCACGGAGGCCTACTTTGCAGACCTCGAGAAAACCTATTTTTCGGATGGGTTAAGGAAGTCGGAGCATCGCTGAATCAAGTGTATCGAGCTAAAAGGAGACTATGTTGAGGAGTAAATCTCCACTTTCCCAAAAATTTTCTTTTGTAGGCTAAGTACTTATCAGACCCCTCTCGTACATTAAAAATGTTTATTGCCTCGGCGCACCTAAATAGTAACAATTGCAAGATAAAAAGATTAGGTCCCAGGTGACTTCCTCTTGGGATCCCGTATTTTGCAATGAACTAGTGATGTATCACTAGTTTAAAATCTGGCCACTTCTTCTACAATTCTGCCTACATTTTCCAAATGTTTACACTGTTTGTCGAAACCTTCCTCGAGTTTAAAACTTGTATAAAATAAAGTATACTTTGTTGTAAATAATTATGTACCTACTTTCTCAACTTTCGCAACCCACCTCCAGGATCCAGAGCAAGATTCATCAAGACGATGATGAATTGCCTTGCTGTTTAATAAAGAAGTGTATTAATTCTTGTCACGACACACTCCAAAACTTACAAACACATATGTCACTTCACGCTAAATTTATTTCTCGCACATTCGGGATTCTACTTCGGTACCTACCAACTAGCTACCCATATATTTACAGTGCAATGCAAAGCAGCCAGCAGCGTGTCAAGATTCTTTATTTTTATTTTTTTTCTGAGGAGCATGTAAGCCAGGTAGCTCAGTTCGGAGACACTCCGAAGGCGGAATATTTCTGTTCCAGAGTCAAGAGACAGACAAATGATCTTGTTATACCGATCGCTATCTGCATCTCTCACTCTGCGGCAGCACTTTGCTAGTAATACGCTGAGGAAGACACGAAATGTATCCCATAAATTTGCACTCCTTGGCTGTGGAAAATGTGACAACATAACGAGCATATAGAGGTTGGAGCCGAGAGGTAGAGTGCCAGAATTGTAGTTCGTTCGTACCTACACCGTATATCCGTATCCGTTCCGAACAGCTTAGCCATCCCACCAGCAGAGCCAGAGTGTATACCTAACCTACTCGTACTACTTGTGCTAAGCTGAGCAGAGCTAAAGCTGAAGCTGATCAGCGATGTAGTCATAGTCAAGCTGATGGACTTAAGGTAGCAGGCATGTTACTTCACCCGCTAGGTGCAGTTATGTTCACTGGAATAGATTTGTATGCAAATGTGGGGACGAAACGTTTGTTTGCGATTTTGTAGAGTTTTTTTTTTTGTTTTGTATAATTTAAGCAAATTCTTTGGTGGTCATGGTACAATGCAGCGCGGATGCATGTTTCTTGAGCAGACGGCTATGCGACTGACGACGGTCGTGAGCAAGATACCTATTAAACAGGTACAGAATATTCTCTCTGTCTATCTGTGGTTAAAGATCTTGAATTTGAAATTCGTTTAGTGTTGTTGTTGGAGATTTTTGTTTCACTTTGCGCTTTTTCGCTTAGCCTATCATTTAAAAGAAGAAAGGGCGGAAGTGAGCTAGAAATTCGCGCCTACTTAAAAATTCAATATATCGAGCAAAAATCATTAATTCATCATTTCACTTTCTTGCTTTCAATTTTCTCTTTAGACTTACAGAATCGCTTCGTCTTCATACAATTTTTGTAAAAAGAAAAATACAGTTGAATCCGCTTAATTGAAAATATTTTGTATTATGCGTGATTGAAGTTGAAAGACCTTAAATCAAAAACATTAAACGAAGACTGAACCTAGGATTCCACTTGCCTTTGATATTTGACGAAAGATAAACTTTGCCACAAGGACTAGTTTGTATGACATTTCGTCAGTTTGCGAAAGTTGGAGAATCGTCAAAAAACTAAATGGTTTTATTTATTATCGCTGTCAAATCTGACAGATGTTCAAAAGTGAAGTGTAGAATTTAGTGAATGTGTTTAGCACATGCAAATTGGTTGCAGAATTTGGCCATGAATATGACATTAAAAACAAACAGTATAATAGTCGACAAGTCATTTAAGTATTGAACGAAAAAACTCCAAAAATATGTAATTGTAATTTTATTCAAAACCAATATAAATAACAGAAGAATTACTTGTACATATTTCGTGCCAAAAATGAGGTTTCTGGTTTTCGACTATAATTTTGCTTAAGTTTAGTTTCGTTAAGTTTTCAGTAACTTTCACAATGGCGAAAGCAAAAAGTTGACGTTTAAAAGTTTGGGATTTCATCGCAGTCTAGCTTGATTTTGTTAAGTTTAAGTCTTATTAGCAAAATTGCAAAACAATTTAGCATTCAGCCTAATTTTAGTTTTGTTAGGATATTCTTCATTTTCCAAATGATAAACTTGTTCGTAATATTATTTATAGGTATAGTTTCGTTAAGTTTTTCGACTTTTTTGAAATGGCAATCTTATTCGCAAACTGCAGCAAATATTTAGCATTCAGATCATGGTTGACAATTTGCTTAACTTACCAGAGTTTAGTTTCGTTAAGTTTTTCGAGATGTCAAATTTATTTTACGGTTGACAGTTTGGTAGTTTAGCTAAAGTTGCTTATGTTTAGTTTGCTTATGTTCTTCGTCACTTTCGAAAAAGCTATGTCATTCGCAAACTTGTATGAAATTTTAACATTCACCTCAATGTTTTGTTTAGTCATGCAACTTTGTTTACTTCGTTAATTCATTTAAGATCCAGTCGCAATCCTAAATACAAAAATCATGCTACTTAGATTAAAACATTTTAAAACAGATTTGAATAGATTTTTATCAAATTTTAAGGCAGCCATTTTGAACTAAAAAATTCTATTGAATTGCTTCGACTTCTGGTTCAGCTATTAATCCATTTATTCTCTCGATTTTATTACTATACACATCGTCCGTTGTTGACAAAACCAAACAAACAACAGACGAATTCGTACGATGCTAATGTTACTTCAGCTTGGTAATGTGCAAGCAAACACTTATTCGATAAGTGCCGATGTGAGCGGCAGAAGTAGAAATAAATATTCTTTTCACAAGAACTGCACATACTGTCATCTATGAGCAATCAAAATAGCCACAAGGACTATTTAACCAAATGACAGCACTTGAGGAAACTTAACGTGCATTCATTTGACATTGACATTAACTTTGGTTTGTTCTTTTTTTTTTACTTACAATAAATATTATGTTTCTGCCTTAGGGCATTCTTGTGAAAATAAAGCAATTTCATATCTAAATTAATATTAATTAACATACACCAACAGTTGTACAAAGTCATCACTCATCTCAGTCAGATGACATGGAGTGACAACTTATTTCACGGTATTGTGAGATTGATCTGTCATGGCATATTGTTAATTAATTCTTTATACCTTTCACTCAAAAAAAAAAATACCTATGTAGCATGACAATTTGTTATGCGAACAAAATATGCTTGAGGCATTTTTACAACCATCGCATCGCGAGTGGGTGGTCTCGCTGTATAATTATATCTACATTATATTAATTATTTTGATTCAGATGAAATTAATGGTGTTGATTCGTGATTGTCTCATTTTCGAAGAGGCAACATGATCACAGCTACTATGTATAGATATAATGATCTGTCAAATGGATAAAAGAGTTGTTGAAGGTTCATGGATGAATTTCCATTTAATTTTCAGTGAAAAAAGTGTTTTTTTTTCTCTGACAACTTTAATTAATTAAATTGTATTGAAAACAGTATAAATTAATTAATTTTTTTAATTGAGAAATTAAATTCAAGAAGTGTTATTTTTTCCGAAATAAAAGCCTACCTACTAGTTGATTTAATAGTAAATTGCCCAATCATACTCTTGACACAAACGCTGAATTTTTAGGTTTTAGCGTCCATGCAAATTATAGTGTTTTATTAAGCTTGGTAGTGTTTTTAATCATTTTAGGGGAATTAAGAACCCCGTGGTTTCTTATTGGATATAGTGCTTTGAACTATCACGCCAGAGTTGAAAACTGAAGTGGTTTTCGAATCAAGTTTTCATATTTTTAATCAGACCAGAAACATAAATGTAAAAAAATGAGCCAAGATACTTTTCACGGCTGACTTGTTATTTACAGGCTTTTGTAACGGGTGTTTTTATTAGACGTGTGGTTTTCAATCTGGCAATACTTTTTTCGGAGTTTGTCTTTTTGACAGCTGTCACTTGATTTATGATCAGTTTATTTTGCCATTTCATAGTGAATGGACTTACTGCTGAACAACGCGTTGCACGTAAGGTGAATGGGTCCAAAACTAAATGGCCACCGATTCCGATTTTCACAAGAAAATTTTGTTCAGCGATGAAGCTCAATTTTAGTTAAATGAGTTAATTGTCGTATTTGGAGTGATCATATAATCCGCAAGCCATTGTTAAGACGCCGCCGTTACATCCTCAAAAAGTCACTGTTTGGTATGCTCTATGGGTAGAGTGAATCATTGGTCCATATTTCTTCAAAAATGAAGCCGGCCATAATGTTACAGTCAATAGGGAACGGTATGATAGGCATGATTAGTGACTTTTTCCTGTCTGAATTGGAGGACGTTGATGTGAACGACCTTTGGTTCCAACAAGACGGCGCTACATGCCATACAGCCAACGAAACAATCAATTTATTGAACGAAACTTTTGGTGAGCGCATTATCTCGCGTCGTCGCTTGTCGACCTGCGGCCTGGCCTCCAAGATCGTGCGATTTAACACCGCTGGACTATTTTGTATGGGGTTATGTGAAGTCGCTTGTCTACGCAGATAGGCCCGAAACGATTGACGCCTTGGAAGAGAATGTTCGGCGCGTTATTGCTGACATACGGCCCCAACTGCTAAAAAGTGGTCGAAAATTGGGCCTCGGCTGGAATTTGTTCGATCCAGTCGCGGCGGCCACTTGCCCGAAATCATTTTGAAAACATAATGGCAAACCCTTATCTTTATAATAAAGCTAAATTCTTGGCCATAACATTAAATTATATGCGTTTTATTTCTTCTTGAAAACCACACGTCTAAAAAAAAACACCCGTTATAAAAGAACTTGGCTCTTTTCTAACATACATATATGTTTTTGGTATGATCTCACTCCTTCTTGCAAAGATTTTAATAATTTGCCTTGTCAAAATCTCGAAAGATATTGAAAATGAAAGTGCTCCATATAAATTAATCTTTTATTTTCAGAAAGTGGGTGTATACCACGCCTCCTAAATGAAAACCTCAAATTTTCTATTTTTATGTACTTTAAGGCCTACCACTCCACCAAATTCCATCACCCTACAGCAATGGGAAGCCATCCATATGACTGATTAGTGATATCAATTCTGGGAAAGTGGGCGGATACCACGCCCATTGAAAGCAAAACCTGTGATTTTCGTTTTTTTTTCTTTGTATGCAATTTAAACCCTACCGCTCTACCAAATTTCACCCTTTTACAGCAATCGGAAGTGATCCATTCAATTAACACCAATTCTGAAAATGTGGGCGGATACACACCCCTTACGTGGAAAATCTCAAATTCTCGATTTATTCCTATAAAAATCTATGGTTGTCCAAAATTACACTTACGATGTCAAGAATTGCTCCATAATTTTGATTATCTGTCAGTGAGTGAGTTAGTTAGGGTTTTTTGTTATTTTTGAGGACTTATATGTCAGGAACTGCTTATGTTAAAAAGTACAAATTTTCGGAAATTGAAGTTTCTGAATTCATTGGTTCTGTGGTTCGCAGGAGTTTGTTTCTGTTCCTTGGCTGGGAGTACTTCCGTGCCATTTGATTCCAAAATTATTGTTCGTTAAATTTTAAATATGTACATGGCTTTTAAGTTTTTGCTGCATAAACACAAGATTTTGCTTAAAAATGAGATAACAATGACAAATCACGAAAAATGTTGGTCGCGCTATTCCATCTGTCTCTCTTTCTGACTTGGCTGTATATGTTAGGTCGATCTACAACCTTTTTTATCTTGGTACTTAAGCGTCCTGTGGTGTAATTGGCTTGCCATAGAATTTTTTTTGTAGCTAAAAAGCTAAATCTTTATTATTTTTAAAACTGCTCTAACGATTTTGATAAACAAAAATTCTGTTCACTATTGTAGATAAGTTACCTATAGTTTTTTTTTATTTTCGACTTTTTCATTAACGGTCGGCAATTTTTTTTATTAGGAGGTCCTTCGAATTTAAGAAAAAAAAATCAAATCCTTTCTCTAGAAACTCTAGACCAATTTTCAGATCTTTTTTTGTTTTTGCTAAGTTCTTTTCTCTTAAAAGGAAACTTATTTAAGTCAAGCTGACAGAAACTTGTTGTTTACAAAAAAATGTTGAAATTTCCGTGGCCTGATGGATGACTCTTTTGCCGTTTATACAATTTAATACAGTCTTTCTGGATTTTCAACCACAATTCCCCTAGACACAAGATTAACCTGACTACCCAAAGAACAAAACAAAATAACTTTCGATTACAAAACCAAAACAAACAAAAAAAACACATATTCAAGATATGAAAAGGTTGTACGTATAATAAATTGCTTCCTGTTCAGCATACGTTTTTCACTCCTGTACTCTCACACACACACATCCATATATACACAAAAGTCAATTTGAAAATATACATATAAGAACACACACACACTACAATGATTGTTTCATGACACCAACACGTCCCGCGCCGCACTCTTTGGATTGTAATAAATATTATTTATTGTGATATCATTTTTTTTTTTTTGCATAAAATATGTTATCCGATTTTCATGGCATGCCGAATAGCTGTAATATTTCATTTTTTATTACCTTTGCCACCTAGCTACCGCCCTCCATATTCATATTTTATCTGTGCGCACGAAAAAGTTTTACTCCTTCCTTCTGATGATGATGATATGGTCTGAAGAGTGACTCTCGGAATGACCCCATCCAATAAAAACAAACAAAATGAAATGGAAAACACACATTTATACACTACTATACAATTTATACACACAAAAAAAAAAAAAACAGCGAACTTTTGTGCAATCTTGAAGGATTTTGATGAAAAAATATTTAACTGTCTCAGTCTGAATGCAAAATTTGTGCAGACGATTTAACAGCACAACAGTCTATCTTTTGGTAACTGGGATTATTTTTCTAAAGGAATTTTATTGGTGCTGAATACACCAGAGGTTCAGAGTGAGTTTTGTCAGAAGGCAGAAACCCCATTAAGAAAAAGTCTAGTCCTCTCCGGTTGAGGTTTGACGGTTACTTATGAAAACATTTGAACTGATATTATGGTGACTTCTGTTCAAGATATCTATATCAGTAGAAATAAGATTAGACCGTCTCTAAGCTGTTAAACAGAATTAAGAGTATTTTAAAGAATTGAAGAATTAATATAAAAAAAATAGAAGACTGGAAGATAACAATATTGGCCTTCTTCGGGAGGCCCTCTAATGTAAACAAAGCCCCAAGCATGGAATTTAGGGCAAATTCATGTTCCGTATCAATCTAGCAAAGTTGGTATTGCATAGGATAATTATCGCATTCTATTAATGCACCAGGATATTTGGTAAAAACTGGGGATAAAGCCTAAGATTATCATGGGGATGTATACAGCAATCGTTAGACCTATACTAACATACGGTAATCTGGTGTGGTGGAATGCGCTGGAAAATACTACGAACCCAATATAACCCTAACAAAAATACAAAGAATGGCTTGTCTAGGTATAATTGGAGCGCTTAGGACTACCACAAGAGTTGTATTGGAAGCTATACTCAACCTAAAGTCCATTACCCGATATGAACAATAATCAGCAACAAGCTGTTCCATACGGCTAAACCAAGCTAACGTCTGGAACATTAGCCACATTGGACATGCTCAGATTCTGTAGAGACTTATAGGAAACAATGTGTCACCAAAACTAGATTTCAACAAACTCCTTACAACTTGTTTCCTTGACAGACAAGTATGGGCGAACAACGAACCTTATATTGATGAGTCGACATTGGCTAGTTACACCGACAGCTCAAAGATAGACACTGGGGTTGGTGCATGTTTCTTCTCAAAAGTCACTATGATATGCCGGAAAGAGCAGATGAGATGGCGAGGAAGTTTTTCAGATAGATTTAGATTAGAATAGTACCCTGTGTTACTAACCAGAACATTGGAAAGAAAATTCTGTGCTACAACCAGCAGTCCATGGCCCATTTTCGATAAGAAAAGAACAGACAATTATTTTCCACCTAAACAAGAATCCCCCCCGAACTCTTAAGCGTACTCACCGGCTACAATTTGCTAGACTACCATACAAGAAAATGGGACTTATTAATGGTAACCCTTGCAGAGATTGCAATAACGAAGAAGAACACGAGACACCTCCCTTTTCCAGCTTTACCATACCTATACACATTATTGGCTTAAAAAAAAATCGTGCCAGAAGCACGCATTGTCATCAAAGTATGCTAGCTTTCAATTCGGAAGTAATTTTGGTCTTCCTCGTCGAATCTAAGAACCATGGTGTTGATCACATTTCTAGTTGAAAATGAGAAATGTAACATCTGATATACCAAATGTCTGTTATGCCATTTCTTTGGAAATATCAAGGTTCTCAACTAATTTGTTTTCCTCACAATATTGTATTGATGTAGTTAAATTAATAACAACACCTATCGAATTTCATGTTTCCGAATTCCCAAAAGAATTCTGAATGACCAAAATGCGAAAAATCCAAATCTCGATTACCAGAATTTCGAAAAGGTTGGCTATTGAATATCTCAGTACTTTTAACGAAAAATGTATCACTTTCAGCAATCCAAAATACGAGGTATTGGTTAAAAGATGTTTCACATATCGTCCTAAAAGTCCTGACAATTTTAGAGCTGTCGGTCGTTATGGATGTCATAATACTAATGAGAATATTCAATTTCGGTTAGCAAAAGAAATCTATAATACCAAAAAGAAGTATTTAGGCCTTTAGGAGCTTGGCATTCAGGATATTAGCATTTTGGATATTAGACAATCGATATCTTGGCAATTCTTGGTATTTGTTATTTTGGCATCGAAAAATTAAATTAATTGTAGAGTAGAAACCCATTTTTTACATCAAAGCACAACTACCGATGAAAAGTCCTTAACTTTCTTTATCTCGCTAGATGGTGATCATCTTCATGTATAAAGATTATAAGGCAGTATTAATCTGAAGATTGCAAATTATAGATATAGCATATTCATCTCCACCATAATTTGAACATGTTCATCTTCATTATAGCATTTTCATCTGCACCATAATTTGTTCCGTTCAGGTAACGAATTTTCAAGTTTTTTCTTACCATTTCACCGCAGTTTGCTTAAAAACAACGAAAATAGCCAACATTTTCTTCTTAAAACTACATTACTGAACGCTAAGAACATGCAATTGTTAGATGTGTCAAGAAAGTTATAGCAGAGTTCGAGTAAGTTATTAATGTTTACCCTGTCTTACTTTTATGTTTGTTTTATATTATGGTCCCGCTCTACTTTTCTTTAAGTCTGCAGATGCAGATCCATATAAAGCCTCCTTTAAGCTTCGGTAATCGGTAAGTTATTTTAGCTTCGGAAAGACCTTATCGATACTTTATAGAAGCTGAAATGTTATTAGACCCAGTGGTGATATGGAGAACTATCTCCATTTCTCTAAACCCATGGTAAGTTTTCGATTAGTTATTATCAAGCTTAGTTACTCAAACTATTGGCGCCACCATTGTTGAGTCTGTCCGATCTGAGATTCCATCCGCTATTGTAGTCTTCTCAACTCCGTGGGAAAATGCCTCTAGTCACCAGCATCTCTTCTTCCACATTTGTCATTCAGCGTCACCATTCGCATCAACGAAGATTTGGTAGCGCCATCATATTATGCTAAGCTTGTTTCTCAACACATATCTCTTCCAACTTGAATTCCTAACTTGCCATGTAAATTGCTTCAAGTTTAAAGTAAATCAATCAAATATACCTTATTGCTGAAAGGCTTTTGCTTAATTTCGAATTAATTTCATAATTAAATTCTCATTAGCTTAAGCCACATCTAATGCTTAAGTAACAACTTTTCACAATCGCACACATTATAGTTAATTTATTCTAAGCCGTTTGTGCGGCTTTAATAAGTTGTCAAGTTCCATGAAACTAACCATTAAAAGTTTCTCACAAAACGATATCTAAACAAAGTTATGTCCCATTTTTTTATATGAGGGTATACTATGTGCATAGTATATATTTCTATTCATCATGTGGCATGCATCATAACAGAGCAAACTAAACTCAGTAATCCCAACAAGGTTTCCCCTTAAACAAAAAAAAAACTAAAGATTTATTACCATAATTAATAACCGGAAATGTTTTAATAGACAGACAATTTAAAATTATAAATCACTGCTAATTTTCCACCTCTCCGCTCCGCTCCGCACCAATCTGAATATAAGAAACATCGCACGAAGCCCATCTCTACACAAAAACCAGAGGCATAGCCATGCAACCATCATCATCAGCAGGCAAGCGGCAAGCATAGGGATTGTGTCTCTCCATAAATCAGGCTGATGGTGATAACAATGAAGTAATTTGTTTCACTAACCTGACAGGGAAAATATACTTGAAGAAATAAAACAAAAAAAAAATTATAATAAATTAATAATTTCTAGAAGCATTATGGAGAGATTTGTGGAAGCAGCAAATACATCAGCAGAGAGTGAGCAGTAGCTGATGGCCCCTAGTAGTCGAGTTCGAGTCGACTACTGCTTGAAACCGGAACAATGGCTTTTCCACCACACACCGGCCGTTGTCATTTCTTATAGGAGGTATGTGGATTGTAGATGAATACACGACTACCCGGCGACGCGACGACGGAGGCAAGATCTAACGTATGTTGCAATTAAAATCATAAATTATATCTCCGGAAGGTGTCACACTATATGCAGGCCAAAAAGCAATTTTCAACGGGGAGAGATTACAGTGGTTATTTTCTCGAACTGGTTGCTGAACAGCAGCTCAGCAGTAGAGCAGCTTTTTAGTAGGCAATTTAAATGCAACAGTTGCATGGAAAGATGCACGAAGAAATGATCAAACAACAATTATGTCAAGAGGCCCACCCGAGTTTTTTTTTTCTTATTTGATTAATGATATACTTGTCAAGATGTGCTGCTTAGGCATCTGATGTAGGTTAGAGGTGGCAAAGTAGTGAACCGCTCTTTAATCAGAATCTTCAAAGTGCTGTTTGGCCACACAATTTTAATAAATTTAATTCTGGCTTTCAGAACTGTGTCGCTACAAGGTATTGTAATCCATCCATCTGTACAAAGTTTTTTTGTTAAACATTTGATTTAGCTGATTTCTTAAAAAAATCTTTGAAATGTCAAGCGCGAAACCTGAAAACGGTAATGGAAGGAAAAAAGACAAAAAAACGATAAAAAAGCGATATCTGCAGCAATAGCGATATCACGAAATACAAAAACGACTTTTTAATCTCTTTCGTAATTAAGTGAGGTTCTTATTTGGACCGACGATATGTAACCCATACACAAAGTTTCGTATAGGTTTTTCGTCGCTTCTGAGCTTTTAACAAAAGAGTGTCAAATTAAAGTTAAAGTCCGAAGTATCTTAAGTTTTAGAGAAACAAAATAAAAAAATCTTATGTAAATTTGTGCTCAAAAGCACTCTTAACAGGATATT
This sequence comes from Philhelius pedissequus, assembly GCA_910595825.1. NCBI lineage: Eukaryota > Metazoa > Arthropoda > Insecta > Diptera > Syrphidae > Philhelius > Philhelius pedissequus. The sequence continues at coordinate 239,907,518 of OU343161.1, read as the reverse complement.
TCTGAGGAAATTTCGAGCTTTTCATTCTTAAGATTTTGGAATGGTCAATTCGAATCTGAGATTTTTTTTCTGATGCAAAATTTAAAGCAAGATCAGAGACAGAGTAAAAAATCGCACTTTTGTTTATTTTCGCTAATAATTCCAAAATAAGCAACATTTCGGAAATAAGCCCGGTATTTCCAAAGACCCCCAGGCGTTAATTGCAAACAATTGACTTATTTAGAAAGTTTTCTCAAAAAATTAATATTGTCCACGACAACATTGTAGAGTATTTTTTTTAATAGTCATGACTTAAAAAAATGGTATCATTTCTTAACTTTTTTTTTGGAAACTTTCCCACAATGCTGGTGTACTTCAGGGCTGCGTTCTGTCTCCGACTATCTTTTTACTTGCGAGTATAGGGACTATAAGGCAAGTTATGTATTCGTAGAAAAAAAATCTAACATTCAAACATGACATATATGCCGATCATAGATCAGCCTAAAAAAGTGATCGACAAAAAAATGTCTGTCTGTCCTTCTGTGTATAATGTGATTCTTTTGGCATTTCTCAGAGGAGAAATAAAATTTTATTACTAATTTATTTTTTTAATTTATTTATTTATTCAACAATCAGACATAAAATATCTTATAGACTACTAGAAACATTCTTACGCCTAAAAGTAACGGTACTTGCCATATAACCGTTAAGGAAAAGCTTATTTTTCTCGAAAACGGCTCTTACGATTTTGATAAATATTTTTGAAAATTTTTTTGTTGGTCCTAGCTATCATTAATTCAGAACCAAGTTTATGGGAATTGTCTTAACGATACCTTCCATATACCTTTTATATAATGGTTTTATAATTTTTCACTTTCTCGGTAAAATCTCTTTGGACTTCTGTCAAATTTTATATTTGAGAAGAAATAGGTTGCCAAAATAATTTTGCATATCAAAATTTTGAATAATTTTTTTTCTAATTAAAATTAATTTTTTTTTGTTGAAAAATCAATATTTTTAAAACTAATCAAAAAAAATTATTTTAAATTTTATAATCATATGCATATTAATAAACTGTAAAAAAACCGCATACCAAAATTAAACAAAAAAAAAATTTATAAAACTTTCATTGATCCGTGGCATCTAATAGTGTTCTTGGTTTTTTTTTTCGAAAAACCGATTACAGTTTTGGTTCTGGCAGTTTTTATAAGTTTACAAAACGATTTTTACTTCTACAAATATTTTGTTGATATTTTCATATTTGTCCAAGAATTAAAATGGTATCTTTTTTCCCTCAAACTATACCTAATATCATTTTTGCATACGTTGCCTACATAATGCATTATGTGGGTCCTCACATATTTATATCAAAGGGCACGGTAGTGCCCAGCCAATTTATGGCACTACATCCTTTTTACATGATCAAACCCATGCGATTTTCGACCCCTTCTTATTTCAGTACCAATAAAGTCAGAAACGTTTGAAATGAAGTCAACATTTGCTAAACTCACCAGGCTTAGGCAAATCACCAAATTTTAATTCCTTAGCATTAGTAGTTGCGAGATATAAGACTGCAAAAATTGCAAAAACCGTAACTGACTCACTCACTGACACATCATTAAAATTATGGAGCACTTTCCGACAGTTTTAATAGTTAAAGTGAGAAACTTTTGAAAGCTTTTATATTAATTAAAAAATGGCGTTTTCTGAGATTTTAGATATATAAACTGGCCAACTAACAAAAAAAAACATTCAAAAAGATCGATGTGTCTGTCGAATGGAAATTCATAATTATAAATACTCCACGCACACATTCTTCGGGAGAATTTTATATATAAGTACAAATGTATGGCAATTTGATATACATTTTTAATAATAAAAGTTCACAAATATAATTTAGAAAAAAAATATTTTTTTTCCAAAAATAATTTTGTTTTTTTTTTCAAAAATCCAAAAGAAATATTTTTCAAAATTGTTGACATGCAAAATTGCTTAGAATTTGAACGGCCTCCTACAGAAAAATTTTGATCGAAATCCGTCAAGCCGTTTATCATAAAGTAGAACATAAAAAAATGGTTGTATGGCAGGTACTGATAACAACAAAATATGTCAAGGTAGTGCATACACTTTTTTTAATCAAAATCGTCAGTCGTTTTCGAGATATTTAAAATAGAAGAAAAATTGTATTCCAAGTACCGTTATATTTGAAGCTAAAAAACCGATTCAAAAGTGTGTTTGAGACAATCACCTAAAACGCTTAAAAGTTCCAAATTTAAAGAAAATCGTTTCAGCAGTTTAGGCTGTAGATCGCTCTACAGACAGACGGAATAGTGGGACCCACTTTTTTGTGTTCTCTATCATCGTAATGTCAAGTTTGATTAAAATCTCGAGTTTGATTTTTTTTCCAAATACAAAACTTGTCCTATAGCAGCTACCTATGTCGCAAGTAAACGACATGTAGAACTTAATGCTTTAATTTTTCAATTCTGTGGTTAAAGCGGAATCCACCTTCAATACTGCTGTCCATGAGCGCGTCTTCTATCGATAAAACTGGGCAGACAATGGCAAAAACTTGGTATATGTACCACAGATCACTATTTGCGGAAGGCATGACAACATATTTGAGGTTGCCAAAAATGTTGCTATATGTTTAGATTTTTTCCGGATATGCCAAAAATGTTACTTTCTTTCTGATCTGGAACTACAAATCCTTTATCCCTTTTTCTTGGTACCGAGTATTCCTACTCGCCTAAACCACTTCTTACAAAACATTTCGTTAATGGTATCTACGTTGATCTCGTTTTATTTGTTCGTGTATTTAGAGTGAGTACCAGTCGAGTTAAAGTGATGTCTCCAATTTTGGAGAGAAATTATTAACTTGTGAAAATGTATGTTTGTCTTAGATTGTCCAACGTGATTGTCAGTTCTTAGTGATATATCCAATAGTGGAGAGATTTTATTTTTTAAAACAGAAGTTTTTTACAAAAAGTATATACTAAAAGAACCTAGGGCCAACTTCAGAACCTGTCATTTAATTTAATTTTAATTTTGTCATTTCTCAAAACAAAAAATGGACGATATCTTATAGTTAATCAATCACTATCCTTAAATAGTTATGTACTCTTTTACCACTTTCCGTCTTTTATGAGAAAAAAATATTTTTATAAATCAAAGAATATCACTTTCTGTAAATATCTTTCTTGAAAGATTAATAGTATCGCACACAAAAAAAAAACAATTTCATTCATTCTAATGACTTAAAGGCATGTTTCCCCTTAAATTGACTATACAAAGATCAAAGCCAGCGCTGCCAGGGAGCGTGATAACTCACAGTTTCGCCATCGCCTACACAACCAAATATGTGATTTATCCAAGCAAAATTTAATGCATCCGATAAAAAAAAAATAAAAGAAACAAAAAATTATTAATTTGCCTAAAAGAAAAAAAAATATAACAACGACGTCTCCTCTGACACCCCCTAACAACAAAAATAACAAAAACATCAACGAAAACGACATAACCGACTGAGAATGATAATGTTTTGATTAAATAATTAATTTGGACATATTTATACATTTCTACATATAAATTGCGCTGCGTGTCGACAGATTTATTGCAAATAAAATTAACTGAAAATATTCCCTTGAAAAATGTCATAAATTCCAATGGAAATATCCAAATAAACTCTCTAGCGTATATGTATGTTGGTATAAGGAATTTCACACAACCAATGTTATGATGGCATCCAATAAACTAAAAAAAAAAATACACGCCACGATAAAACGCGACTTTTACTGCGAAAAAAAAACGAAACTTACATTTAGCCTCCCGATTTCCCGTCATATCACAATAACCCACGCAAAGATCCTAATTATACACCTTACGCCTTTAGGCCTCCCTCCCTCGACGGACGACCCGACCATGCCGCTACTGTACGATTCGCTTTTAGGCGCAGCACAAAAAATTATGGGGTTTGATATTTCTTGTTTGTTTTGTTTTTATCGTCCAACAATTATGGGACGATAAAGTTTGGTCGGGCATTATAAATCAAGCATCACATATCGTGTTGAAAACCTAAATGGTAGTGAACTACTGCGTGAATTGGCGAACTTACGGATCCATCATGGTGGAGTGTATTGGAATGTCTGGCCTTATCGAGTCAGATTTGATTGCGAACTCTGGGTGGGGTGCTAAATACCGACACTACGGGTTACGGGTAGGGTTCCACATCCACAATACTCCTCCTTATCGTTTTGACTTTCATAGTTTGGTGTAATTCCACAGAGATTTATTGCACGAATAAGTAATTCTGGTATTGTTGACAAAATTGTAAGGGCTAGTTATGTTTTAGAAATATATTTTGAAGTATATGTATATATAGACTTTCTTAAATCTTCGAGCATCAATGTCAATTTAAACTTTTTTGTACTCACTCTCTCTCCCACTCTACGACAATATTCTTTGAATAAAGAAAATTCCAAAATGGCTTCACGTTCCGAGGAGAGTCATTATTGGATCACACCGCATAGACCAAAAATCCATGAACAACATCCGAAAAATGCAACTTCAAACGGCAAAGAATTTTATAGCTTTTCACTTACGAGTTGTACCCTCATCATCAGCTACCAATTCACTACCACCCATCACCCATTAGGGTATCATTTTCTGGGTAAAAACCACCTAGCTCCAAAACGACCCTCCAAAAATGGCAAAGAAAAGTGCAAACTAGAAATTGAGTGCAACCACCATACCATACTCATACCATACCGAAACCATCAGCACACCACATAGTACTATCATCACGTCACCGTTAGGAACCATTCCGACAAAGTATCACATCGTTCTTATATGCTATTATCCTTGTTCTTCTACTTATAGTTCTCTTCTCTTATTCCCTGACTTCATTCTTTCTTCGTTTCGGTGTTGTATAGTAGTAGTTTTTTATTTCTTCCTTGGAAAATCATGGAGTTTTTTTTTGTTTGTTTCACAACCACCTCCATGCAGGATGTCATAAAATTGCTTTTAAGCGCCCATTACCACAACCACACCATATACAATGCTCTTACAATCTCTACGTTGATGTCCTTTTACTTTTTAGTATTTTTAGAGTGAGTTTCAGTAGAATTACAGTGATGTCTCCAATTTTGGAGAGTAATTATTTACTTTTGAGAACTTAAGGTAAGTTTACAATTTTCAGACTGGGTCGCAGTCAGTGCGTAAGTGATATCTCCAATTTTGGAGAGATTTTATTTTCATTTACACGGATCAGGAGAAGGTTTCCCATATATTTAATGTTACCTTTCTGTCGCCATGATACGAAAATTAGTACATACATGCTTTGGAGAGATTTATATTATTTTCAAGACGGAACACAAATACCCTAGTGTGAAAAAAAAACATTAATATAAATTATATTTCTACAATTTTGTTTGGAATTTGTGAAGATTTTAGGTTGGTAAATTGTTTTAAATGGAATTTATTCGTTTATTCGTCGGTCGTTGGTCACTCTCATGTGAATAGTCCATAACATTGATGCCTCCAGCTTTGGAGATTTTTAATAATAATTTAAACAGATATTTCTGAAACATAAATACAAAATTTAACAAATAATTTTCATGTCTATGAACTTAGTTTGTTTAATTATAGTATCAGTAACCAAGTCTCCAATTTTGGAGAGATTTAATATTTTTTACAGAATTCAATTCAGCAATAAACGGTATTCTTATACATAAGTATTTTCTTCCAAACTTAATATTTTTTAGTTGATTTTATTAAATTTAAATTTTTAAAAACTGTCTTTCCTCATATTAGAGAGACTTCACTGTAAATGGAAAGCCACTACTTTGTGGTAAACTCCGCCGTCGTTCGGTGGTCTTAGGAAATTGCGACAAACGATAAGAAGCCCTTACGACACACGGCATTAACAGTGCTGACATTGCAGTGCTCTTCTCGCCTGGGTAACTTAGTTGGTTGAGGTGAGGCAGTATTAAATGGATCCGGCTATTTTTTTTTGTGTTCTCTCTCCCACTCATGTGTACTCGTTTTCGTATATACTTATACATATATAAATGTAATTTCAAGTGAATTGAACAGAGCAAAGTGTCAAAATCATTGGCTTTTTCGCACAGGAACATGATTTTCGGCTTTAGCCTTTGTCCTCATCTCAATCTCATTCAAGCAAAAGTGTTCGAGCATCACTGATTATACATATATAGTTTTGTGTAGGTGATGAGGACAAGGAGGCGGTTACATAAAAAAAATGAATAGGAAAAATCACTGTCTCTCTTTAAAAGTGTCTCTAAGTACATATGTATGTATGTATGTATGTAAGTTAGCTTTGCACAATTTTGTAATCTTAATAGAGACAAGGATGTTGACTAACGTTTTTGGTCTTATCCTGCGGATGTGATTAAAAGAAATTTGTTTTTGTGGGAAAATGTGTTCTCCACATTTAATGTCATGTAAGTAAATCAATTTATCTATAAAATGGTGGATTATTCACATGGAAAACGTTTGAAAATTTTTAATTTTATTTAAGAAGTTTCCTAAGATATAACTATTATATGGAGGGTTTTTTCAATGTGAAAAATATGCAGTTAATATTTGAGTCAAAATTAATTTTTAAACTGATTACACTCTTCACCAAATATTTTAGCCAATAGAATGCAATCTTCCGTGAGTGCAATCATAAATTACTTCAATCTAAAGATTGCATTCATTGAATGTGACTTCAACGTATGCAATCGCCATTCATGTGAGACTAAACATCTGTCCATTCCATTCATTTTACAACAATCAATTGATTGCAATAGAATGCAATAAGCAGAATGCAAAAGAACAGAAAATAATACACAAGAATGCATGAATTCTCCAAAGATTGCACTCAATCGATTGCTTTACTTGGAGACGCATTCTCAAATTGAATGCACTCAATTCAATTACTAATTTTTAAAGATTGCATTCTTCTACAACCCTACCGATCTTAGAGTTATTTTTAAAAATGCTTTCACCATATAAATTTTTAAAACTCAAAATTTTTGACAAATTAATGATGACACCATAATCTGACCCTGATTTACGATTATTGTTTTATTTTAACTGCTTCCAAAGAAGGAAATAGATATGAACATGTCACGCACTGATTATTTTTAAATTTATAAATCTTTTCTTAATGGTATAACGGTTATGTATGATTTCTCTGTCTTTGAGTTAATTTTAAAATTCATGAATTATAAAATCAAACAAAAAAAAAAACAAGTAGCAAATTTTTTTGGCTGAGAGCATACTAAACTTCCTGCTTCTCTCTAGCTAAATTAATTGCTAGCCAAAAAGATAATTTTGTTAATCATCATCATATCCCTGTTAGAGATAAATCATTTTTTTACGACATCTTAAGCTACACTTGATGATAGAAGAATGAATCTTTTAAAAATATAATAGCCCATAAATAATGTGAAATAAAATGTTTTATATTGTGAAACTTTATTATTATTTTTTTTTTGTTGAAGAATACTCTCGATATAATATATAAATGTCATAACATACCTACAATAATAATAAACTATATTTCTCTACACACATTAATGTTATATCTTTTATTTTTTTATTATTATTATTTTATCATACTCTGCTCGTAGAAATTAATTCTTTATCACCACATTAAGTTATTTTATCATCGTCAACCATCAATTTAAATAACCTTGCCTTAATAATTAAATGTTATTATGATATTTGGAAAAGCGAAAGTAGCCTGAGGGAAATATATGTATAACCCCTCTTCTTTATAGCTTTTTATGTAGGGCTTTCTTCTTGATATATATCAAGGCCTATAATAGCTTGCCATTAATTTAGGAAAATAGCTTTTTTTATTATTACCGCCCCCGCCCACTTGCAGCAACATAGCTAACACTGCTTGTGAATTTATTTGAAATAAATCTTCCGGACAAGTGAATTATTGCACAAAGGCTGTGTTGTGCGTGTGTTTTGAGATTTTTTTTTTGTTAAATTATTGCCTATGGTTTCGAAATATCACACACAAACAAACACAAAAAGTTAACAAATTTGACAATAATATTTGACAAAGAATTTTTATGTTAACACTCTGGAAATTTTTCAACGCTTTTCTAAAATTCGAAAATAGGACAGCCAAGTCTTTTCAGTTAGATTAATTGTTTTTTTTTTTGGAATACTGTCAGTTCAGTAAAAAATCACCACAAGTAAAAATATTGTGTTTGTAGACATGTGGTTCAACACTGTGATTGATAAGAATTCAGAATTATTAATTATCAAATCTGCCCTGACATAACTCTCTCCTTTGTGGTTTTTATTGAGTTATAACTCAATGACAATTTTCAGCTGTTAAAGACGTGTGTTCGGCTACATCATTTAGGAATACCTAGATGATTTTGCAGACTTGAATATTTAACTTAAATTCTGCTTCACTGTAACTTTCTCTCAGAATGAAACCACAATATTATTTTTAGAAAGGACCTTAAGAAACTCTATCAACTGATTTCATTTAATAAATGCTGGTGTACCACAAGGCTCTGTTTTATCTCCTACTCTTTTTTCCATTATTTTAAATTATCTTTTTTTTTAACCTCCTGATGAAAGACTTATTTTGTTCATATTTTTGAAGTCCAAAGGCAGAATATGCTGAAATCATTATATTGTTTGCTGGAATATCACATCCAAACAAAAAACTGAATGATCACCATGAGTGATGAGATAGTATACATGAAATATCTCCGAATCAGAGGGTAAACTTAAGCTTTAAGCCAAGGGCATAGAAAATTGTTTTGTCGAAATCGACTCCTGTATCTTAAGGTATTCACAAAAAATACCATCAATCTCATTTTTATTATGAAGTCCATTAATTACCATAAATGTAAACCTAAAACTTCATTAACCTATAGGAACAAATCTTAGAGGTGACATAGAATTATTTATGTAGGTATAATTTGTTTTTTTATTACTAAATTTAAATTCCTACCGAAATTTCGAATTTCTATTAATAGCATGTTTTCTACAATGAAACAGGCATATTTTACAATTGTCAAGTTATCGCATGAGTTTTGGGTTGGATCTTCACTTCATTGCCTCCATGTGTCACTCTCGAAATAGCTATAGCTACGTTCCATGAACAATCCACAGAAAGATTGGTAATCGCATCCACAAAGCCTAATTTATTGGCAGTCAATTAATATTTTAGAAAATATAAATATTATAAAGCGGCAGATTTGAAATACCATGATGAAAAAATTGGGGTTACCATTTTTTTTTGTGTTTGGTTATTTGTTAAAAACGAGTTTTTTTTTTTAATATTGTCACCGACAATTCCATAATGAATTTTTTAACCTTGAACTTAATGACTACAAACAGCACAAATAACTGTTTCTATCGAAATTCAAACTCGAACGAAACATTCAATGAGAGATCAAAAACGTGAAATTTGCTAACATTTTTCACACATTCTATTGTGAACTAAATGTTAAGTTATTGTCAAATCCATCATATTCACATTTAGTTAAATTTTTAATTTGAGACCTTATGCTATGAAAAATTCCACCTACGGTTAATTGAAAGGTTTTGGTTTTTTTTATTTCACGAATAGGCTTTATTGTGAAATATAATGTCCAAAGTAATAACTTTAAAAGCGAGCACTATACTAGAGCTACTGTAACGCCATTAAAGCTTGTAATCATCTCTTGTGAAATTAAAATCAAATGCTTTCCAAAATCTGTAAAGCATGTGAATGCAAGAAGAATTCACCAGATAGTGTGAAAAAGTGACATTTAAAGATCACATTAAAAGTTTGTATTAATATTTCATTTCCGCTCGAACTGGTGTTTACTTCCTTATTTTATGTCGCCTGATTGAGTTGAGTGAAAATAAAATAATAAAAAACAAATTATGAAAAATTTGTATTGAAACAAAATTGATTGCAAAAATGTTCATGTCCAATGACTTTTTTCATCAAGCTGTTCTGTGAAAACGAATGTGGAACGTGCTAACTCTTACTCCACAGCTTCTGCTTTGAAACATACAACATGTGTTTTGTGGAACGTATTTATTTTTCACATCCTGAGAAACTAACAGCTTAAATTTATTGCATATTGTATGTATTTATTTTTGTGGAACGTATTCATTTTTCACATCTCGAAAAATTGAGAGGTTAATTTCATTTTGCTTTAGAAAAATATGGTCACCATAATACAATTTGTATAGATAACTTTCTGTCAGTTGCTATTTTATGTTTTATGAAAATCTTGGATGACAGGTAGATATGCCAGGTATACGTAGCATATTGTTACAAACAAACAAAAAAAAAACCACAACTATATGGTTTTCACAATGCGATGGCAATAAATTCTCCCCCGTAAACAATCGTTGTCGTTGCTCCATGACAGGTTTCGTATATAGTTTTTTAATATGCACGCACAACATTATTTAATGATGTTGTTGGATTAATTTTATGTTCCATCTAAATGTGGGATTTTAATAGCACAGCGTGTGATTTAAATGGCATTAGCAACTTACTGTGAAGATAATATATTTGTTGAGTGGTGATTTGACATTATTTGGCGTCACTAATTGATGGTGCCTTTTTTTTTGTCTAAAGGCATATCAGACCCAATTGTATACTGTGTAGAATGTAGGTGTTATAAATTAGAAACTTTTAACGTGTGTAGGTATTGTGTGTAGTGTGTGTTGCATACAAAATTTAAATGGCAATGAATTTAATTTATACCTACATATCATTTAATAAAAAAAAAATATTTATTTGGTCGTGTTAGGTTGATTAACATTTTAAAAATGCGTCAAAAATTATAAATATCAAAATGACAGCGAGTTACCAAACGAATGTTGTTCTTGAGGAGCGAATAGTGAAAGGCCTAATTAACATTCCAATAAATATTTAAACATTAGCAAATGAATGTATTTATTGTGGTTTATGCGCCATAAAAACTAATTGTTGTTTCATTTTTAGACCGCATATAAACCTGTGTCAAATTTAACTTTGGCTTTCAAGTAGAACTTGAACATAAGTTAATTTCACGCCAATAATAATTTCACGTGAAATAAGAAACGAACAATTTTTACAATATTTCTGACTTTGTGAACCCATGAGAAAAATAAGGAAATCTTAAATAGTTTTACATGAATCATGATACCTATACAATTTCGAATCGAAAAAGGAAAATACGAATAGTAGTTTGTAACTTGCTTTTCTCTCCTTTCCTTCACATAAATCAAGGAAATGGTTGGGAGATTGAACACAAAAATTGTTTTTCTTCTAATATCAAGTGAAAAATATACAGCCAGCGAATGTGAAAACCATTCATTTGATTTACTTTTCATCTAATTCAAAAATCCTCTTCAAATTTAAATCCAATTAAAACGGAAAGGAAATTTTCACAAAACTTTTGGGAAATTTAATTTCCCCCTTTTCTTTTCCAATGGTCAAGTATTACTTTTTTTATAGACAATATATACAATCAAAGACAAAACTGAAACCTTTCAATTAAACAATTGAGATTTTTTTTTTTTAATTTAACTATATGCCTGTAAGACCTAAGGTCTTTTAAATGCAACCTGAATTGCACGGCACTAGTTTCGGGTTAAAAATGATTTTTGCAACTTTTAACACCATGTATGTATAAGTAACCAGTAATCAAAATTATGATAATAAGTTTTATTTTTTATATGCAATTCCACAAAGCACCAAAGGGCAAAATGTAAAAAAAAATTAACACGACCGCACAGAAAGACAACAAACAGCAGATAAAAACCATCACTCGCCGGATGGTCGTAATAAACGTTTATTTCGTGGACACTAAATATTCTCATATTTTGTCTGGAACTTAGGGGACAAGAGTACAACAGGACTGTTCCTACATAAACAAAAAAAAAAATAATCCAAAACCAACATTCGTTTAAAAGATGGGCTTCAATAAGACTACATGAATGAAAATTGCTTCTTTTTAGATAAGGATCAGAATCCGTTCTCCCGAATACGTGTGTGCATATGAAGAAATACAGTCCGTGTCACTCGATTTGGGCTAACACTTTTAAAAAAAAAAAATTCTGTCTTGCTTGGGTTATAAAATGTTTGGTTATGTGAATGGAGTTTGAAATACTGAATTTGTGATGTGATTTTTGCTTTCCAGTCAATTTTTGTTCGCAGTTTAGCCAGGGTCGAAAGGAGGAAAAGTCGAAACTGTAAATGAAGGTCTTTAGAACTTTATTATAACCCAACTCATTAACTCAGAACAATCGATATTTAGTTCAAATAATTTCTGGTTACGGCAGGTCTGCAGTCTGATATACTGGTATTTTCTTTTATAAAACAATTGTTAATTGACTTCCTTTTTAAAGTGTATTCATACTCTGGTTTTAAGTAATCCTGAGTGGTACTTCTGAATATGGTACTATTTTCGAATAGTCTAGTTTCTTATGACGTTCTACTACAATAGTCTATCAAGCTCTGGCTTGTCAGGCTTGCACTACAGTTTAAACTAGCACGGATCAGCAGGTAGTAGGCTCCTGGTGGCACTCAAAACGGCAGGCCTGTCATCTCTTATTTTAATTCATTTGTCGTGAAAAGAAAAGATAACACTCTCAATATTTAAAGTTTGATAATCGTCGAAAATCCATAACTTTTTTACAAAGTATTGAAACAAAATGTTGTGTTTAGTAATTAAAGGAACATTTAATTATAAAAAAAAAAACATGACCCTAATCAAGTGTCATGGATAGTTTGTATGTATACATATGTGCAAAAATAGGTATATATGTATGAGCACTTAACCCAAACATGGGCATTGTTTTGTCTTTCGGAACTTTATTTATTAATATGATTCTGATAAGGGACACAAAAGAAGAGAATACATGAGTTGTCCTCGCCACGATCAGCGTGAACTTGAACCGAAGCGCACGACATTTACAGTCTCATATCTGTTAGTTGGTATCGTATTGATGCGATCCGGTGCCAATGCATTGAAACCTCTGCAGCCACACATAATTTGTTTTTTTTTTTTTTTTTTTTTTTGCAACGAGACGACGACGTCGACGACAGAAGAAGTGGCTAATATCATGAAAGGATAATGAAGCAAATTTAAGATTTATTGACACAACGTACATAGTGATAAAGTGTCGTTTAATAAGATTATGTATTATTATTATTTACTTGTAATAATGGAAAATTAATTTTCCTTTTCGTACATTTTTTCAACTCAAGATAAAATATTTTCCCTCAAATTGTGCCAATTTTGGTCCAGAATGCATCCACAGTATACTTTCCATAAGAAAAATGAATTTGGATTGGAAATGGATTGCTTCCACAAAATACTCAAATTGAAAAATTCACCACAATTCATGCTGCCAAAAGTTGCTACGGCACATAGGAATCTCATGGCTATAAATTCCCAATACCAGGGAGAAATCGCTGCCAGAACTCCGGAAACCAGCTGAAGAATTACGGAAAATAATAACGGAATACGTGGGCCATGTCTGAAAAAATACCCAAATATTTGTTGTTTTTTTTTGTGTGTTCAGTGATGACAATTGACATATTCCAAAACTGACATTTCACATAAGTATACCAAACATAAAAATCGATTGGCCATAACTGATATATTATTGTTAGTCACAGACTAAATCCCATTCCATTTGGATTGTCTGCTTGAAAATACTTCGGTCATAGATAAGTTCCTTGCAATCTGGTGAGCAAATATCTGTACTATTGGATCGGCACCAGTGGACAGTCAATGGTGGAGATAGAAAAATGTTGGAAAGCTGATGCCATCCGACGATGAATTTCGAAACAGAGACCAGAAGCAGGAGTAATATATACCATTTGCCAGCATCGCCAATTGAATCGAAGACTGGATCAGATGGGCGTGTTTGGCTAGAAATAAAATAAAACAATTAAAAATATATAATATATTGTGGAACGTATTATATTTATAAGTTCCACAATTAAGTAATCTAGTATCTGATGGATATTCAAACACTAGCTGTCACTTGGACAAGTTCCACAAATTAATGTCGAATTCCAAACAACCAAACATTCGATTTTTTTCTGAATACAATGGAATGGATCAAAACAGATCTCTATTCACACTAGTTTTTGCAAGTTCCTTAGTTTTCCTGATTTTTCCGACAGCTTGAGATTTATTTTTCGGCAGTAGCTGTTTTATTATCAGCTGCGTTCTTACACGGGATTACAAGAACACCAAACTCTCCGAATAGCAAGGGTTCGATGTTTGAATGCGGTCATTGGTGTTCAATTGCTGTTGCTGAATATCAAAATGTGAGGGAAAAATAGAGCAAGGTAAAGCATTCCACATTCGTGTGTAAGGGCTGAAAAAAGAGCATTCCTAGAAGTTTAATGGGATCAATGCAACTGGCTAGGCTATTTCGATGACTGTCAAAAGATAGTTAATTTGTCTGTTCTGTCACCTATCATTTTTAAAGCTCTATTTTAAGTTTTGTCCGAGGGAATCAGATAAAGCTACTTCCACACTTTTCATATTTCATGTATTTCTGTTAAATTATGGTTCATTTCTTTCAATATTCTCATTTTAAATAATGTATAAAAGTTTTTTTTTCAGGTTTAACGATTATGTAAATGTTTTGTTAATTTGTTTTTTCATTTATTACTTTTTATTCATTATATTTTATATGTAATAATCTTAATGTTGATATATTTTTAAATAAATAAAAAAAAAAAATATTTTAAATCGAATCACAAGTTGAATATCAACTTGAAAAACATCAGTCTTTTCATTGTGGGCCGCATTCTCGGAAAATAAATATATTAACTTGAAGCAAGTAAGTACTCGTATTATGGAACTTTATGAATAGGTAATAATTTATTTTTGTAGTGATTTTTTTAAAATTAAAGTTACAAAACAAGACCGACAGAATTTTAAATTTCCCAAAGTTTGATATAAGAAGCAATGTTATAGATAAAATTAAAATCTCGAAATTTGATTTACATGAAAGCAATAAGCAAAAAATCAGAACAAAAATTTTGAATGGAGTGTTTGCAACGAAGTATGGGAAAATGGATATTTCAAAAGACATTCTCCAATATTCGAGCTCGAGGTAAAGTAGTTCGCAGTTGAAGTGTGGACTGGGGAGTTTAAACAGCACAACAATATAAAGAGAGATCCATTGAAATAATAATAGTAGTTTGTTGTATCGGCATTCGTCACTCGACAGATGATAAGCGAATTTTATTGCCTGGTTTGTATATACAATTTAAAGCTAGATGGTCGCCTGGTGGATCACGGAGCACATTAAAAATTAAATGCATTTTAGTACGCAAAGAAAAATATAAAAACGCAAATAAAAAAGTGCTAGCTTGTTTGCACATTTTGCTAAAAACAGAAAATAACAAAAATAATTGCAGGACAATGCACTAAAGTTTTTTCTATTGTGTACACACCTCTGTTTTACAAAATTCTTTCAGAAATACCAGGCGATCATATGACAAAGCAGTTGTTCTTATGTAGCTGATGGAGCAAAAAAATAGAAAGCATACAACTTTCTTGAGATGTACAAATACCGATGTAAACAAGTTGTCGTTGTCTCTCTTGCACTTTCTTCAGGACACATCGTGGCAAACAAACAGAACAAAGCACTGAACGTTCATCTATTGATTACCTCAGACAACAGATATATATTCGTTCTGTCCTTTTCTTTCAATCGCAGTCTCGAAATTGGAACGGACTTTCACAACAATTGAGCATAGGTCTGAGCTGAGCTTAGTTTCGAAGAAAAGAGAGTGCGAGGGAGACACTACATAGTAGTGTTGCTTTCTATTTGTTCCACTTCAGAAATTTTATTTTAATTTCAGTTGGCTTGAGATCTGCTATGCCACCTGATCGCCTGGTATTTCACTAGGAATTTTGTAGACCATTCATGCATTGGGTGGGTTTTGACGATTTTCATTTGAAGAATATGTAAGCATGATTAGACACCATGATCTCCTGGTTTTAATTAAAAAGCTTAAATTATATAAGACTTTTTAATTAAAAAGTGTTGACATTATTTTTTACAAATTTCTCGGTGATCAAGATGGCGAATCATCAAGAGAAATCTTCTTCAATTATTCTTAAAAAAATGCCTGATAAAATTCTTTAAGAAATGCCTACCAGATGATTATGTGCCAAAGTGGATTGCATTTACTTTTTCCTCCACTGTTTTGCTTAAAATTGTATCCTATCTAGTGCCGTTCTCACTAAATGCACATTAAAAGCAAAATAATATCCCAAAAGAATGTAATCTACCTAAACATAAGAAAGCAGTTTCTTTTTTCTTTAAAGATGTAGACATATCATATTCATTTGATTCTAAATCGATTTTTCTACGATCAAAAATTAAATTGGCCATATCACGGTGATCCACATTCACCAGGAGATCATGGAGTCTATACTTACATATTGTTCAAATAAAAATCGTCAAAACAATGCATGAATTTGCTACAAAATGCTTTGTGAAATGCCAGGCGACCATGTGGCATAGCAAGTAAACATAAATAGAAATCTACTCTGAACATGTAAGCAAGTACTACTTGTCTCTCTCGGACTTTCTTCGGAACACATCGTGGCAAAC
Source organism: Philhelius pedissequus (assembly GCA_910595825.1). Classification (NCBI taxonomy): domain Eukaryota; kingdom Metazoa; phylum Arthropoda; class Insecta; order Diptera; family Syrphidae; genus Philhelius; species Philhelius pedissequus. The sequence goes on along the minus strand of OU343161.1, from coordinate 239,890,916 downwards.
TTGCAAAAAAAAGAAAACTAATTACAGAACAATTCACTGAACTTTCATCTATTGGTTACCTCTCAGACAATAGAGAAATAATTGTTCTGTCCTTTTCTTTCAATCATATACTCGTAGAAAAGAGAGTGCGAGGGAGACACACTACATAGTAGTGTTGCTTTCTATTTTTTCCCCTTCAGAAATTTTATTTTAATTTCAGTTGGCTTGAGACCTGCTATGCCACCTGATCACAAGAAATTTTGTAGAACATTCATGCATTGGGTGGGTTTTGACGATTTTCATTTGAAGAATATGTAAGCATGATTATCTCTAAATCGATTCTTCTACGATCAAAAATTAAATTGGCCATATCACGGTGATCCACATTCACCAAAAAACCATGGTGTCTAATCATACTTTATTCTTCAAAAAAAAATCGTCAAAACAATGCATGAATTTTCTACAAAATTCTTTGTGAACTACCAGGCAATCATGTGGCATAGCAAGTAAACATAAATAGAAAGCTCAACTAAACTACCACTACATTTGACTTTTCTTTCTTAAAACGTATACATATAAATGTTATCAAGTTCATCATGAAAAATGCATGAATTTCCTACAAAATTCTTTTTGTAATACCAGGCGATTATGTGCCATAGCAAGCAAACATAAATAGAAATCTACTCTGAACATGTAAGCAAGTACTAATTGTCTCTCTCGGACTTTCTTCGGAAGACATCGTGGCAAACTTGTAAAAAAAAGAAAACTAATTGCAGAAAATCACTCAACTTTCATTTATTGTTTACCTTTCAGACAACAGAGAAATATTCGTTCTGTTCTTTTCTTTCAATAACAGTCTCGGAATTGGAACTGACTTTCACAACAATTGAGCATACATAGGTTTGAGCTCAACTTAGTTTCATAGAAAAGAGTGCGAGGGAGACAAACGCTACACAGTTATGTTGCTTTCTACTTTTTTTCGTAGATATTTTATTTTAATTTGATTTGGCTTGAGATCTGCTTTGACACATGTTCGCCTGGTATTTCTTAAAGAATTTTGTAGAAAAATTCATACGGTCTTCGATGTTTTGAGAATTTGAAGAAAGAGTGCTGATTCGCCAAAACAATTTGCTCTTATGTTGCTGATGAGAAAAAAATAGAAAGCATACAACTAAACTACAACTACTACTAAGCATGTGACTTTCTTTGTTAACACGTTGAAATAATGTAGATGTAAACAAGTAGCGCTCGTCTCTCTCGGACTTTCTCGGAACACATCGTTTTGCTTTTTCTTTGTTCGTTCCATTTTCGATTGAGCTCGAAAGTGACAGAAATAATATCATTCTGTTATCTGAGCAAGTTAAATAATTTATTAAAGCTCAGCGTCGTTTTGATTTTAGTTTCTTTTTGCAAAATGTGCCCAACATATTATATTTTTGTTTATATATTTTATTTGTGATCTTAAACTGAACCTACCTCGTCTTATATAATTTAAACTTTTTAATTAAAAAGTAAGTATCATTTTTTTTTTACAAATTCAGGATGCTGATCAAGATGGCGAATCAGCAAGAAAAATCTTGTAGTGAATGTTCACTTAACATTCAATACAATTGAAGATTAACATAACATTCAATAAATATTCGTTTTTATTTTAGTGAATGAAACCTGAACGTATTTTAAAATCCTTCGATTTTCCTTCTCATATCTAGATGAAAAGAAGTCCATACATACTAATTATGTATATCTCGTGTGCATTATCGTGAATATATAAATGTCCTATTTACATAGAACTAAGTGAAGGATTTCCTGGTGGCTTATGAATCATAAATGAATTATCTTTACTCCATTTTCACTGCCGGTCGCAAAAGAAAATCGAACTCAAATCCTTTTTTTAGTATATTCAGTTTTCATTCACTGAAATGAATATTTTTCGAATCCAAACTGTTTTAATAAAAAGTGTATTTCGTTGCTATAGACTACTTTATTGTTATTAAAAAAAAATTCAGCCAACCTAAAGCAGGATTGAGTATGAACCTTCCCTAATATTTCTTACGGTACCTCCTATGAAGACTATATCTAGTTCTTTTCGATTTCCTCATAGTTCTTTATATAAACAAAGGCTTCGAGTAGTTTTTGTTTTTAAGCACAAAATAAATTTCCTATTTTTTTAATATCTTACGGCCAGTTGCAAAAATATTTATTTTGATAAAATAATTGATGTAGATTCAACGATGTTTTAAGCATGTAATCAGCTATCACTTGGACCTCACTTAATCCCTCTAAATCCGTAGGTTATAATCATGAATCAAGCCCTAAGCCATTTGTACGACATGCTCTTAGTAAAAAAACGTCATGTTTTCATTTTTAGATACCCCTTTGTGATTTTGATTATATTATTCCGAACACGTGAACTCCTAAGCTTATATATGAGAATGATACAAAGGAATTATACTGGTCAGCATTCAGTTATTTTTTTGTCGCAATGACAGAAAATCAATCCCAAGAGCCTTTAATGTATTATAAGGAGTTCCACAGGGTTCCATTCTAGGTCCCTTGCTTTTAATTATTTTTATATATCAACTTAAGACCCAAGACTACTTTCTGAATGGGATTGTCAAAGCTAGACCAATCTATGATCTTGGTGAATTTTGAATGAAGATTAGGTTGACAATTAACTAAGCGTTGATACTGATATTCTAACACAAATGAGCACAATCCTAATCCAAAATAGCAATGAATAAATTTTGTATGATTTTCATAAATAAAAATATCAATTTCTATGATTGACCTTACACACCTAGTTTCATGTCATCACTTATTGCAAAATGATACCATTTACTAAGAAAACCAAGAACTAAACTCAAATTCAGATTGAAATGGCTCCTTGGAAATAATCTTTCTATCCCACGCATATCTTACCCAGTTCCTGGAATATATGTTTGCAATGTACAACAACAAGAAAAAAAAAACGATTCACGATCACCTTCGAATAAATGTTCGCATTTTAGGAGAAGCGTTTTTTTCTTAAATCCTTAAAGTTACATACGAGATGTATAGCATATAGGTAGAGATAGAGACCCTGTCTCTAGGGTCGGTCGTTTCGGTAACAACTTAAACAACAGCATTGCACCACAATGGTCGGTCAAGTTGGTTTTATTTTTTTTTTTATTTCAACTTTTTCGGTTTCTGGAAGAGAATACTAAATTTATCGTTTATTGTATCCATTGTGACATTAAGACCAAGATTATTATCCACAATCGAAACACACAAGCTCTGTGAATCCACGCCGCTGAGCTCCGCAAATGTGTAGTATTTTATTATGGAAGTTTATTTTTCGGCTCTGATCTCAATCGCATTTGAATTTTGTTTTAATTTATTATATGGTTAAATTCGGGTGTATATAATTCAAAACTTTAAGTTGCATGGAGTAGCCCTTTAGATGGTACCCTTAGTTTTGGATTTGTAGGAAAAAAAAAATAGATCTCGAGATATTAATCAAATTTTATATGAGTAGGAGTATGAGAAAAGTGAGTATCTCACTCCTGTCAGTCCTGTTTGTAGAGACACTGCCTTTCAAACACCCGAATTGTTTCCATTTGAAATGGTGCAACGTCGAAGACCACCGGGCATTCATAAGCAATCATCGGCCTGATGAAGGTCTTGTACCAAATCACCTTCACCCTGATGTCAAGGCGGCTGATATAACTCCAGCGTTTTGTTAGTGCAAAAGGCTCCCTAGCCATAGAGTAGCACCCATAAGTCTGTCGATATACAAATACTGATCCAACCAGATGCCAAGGTACTTTATTATATGGATATTGTGGATATCTATGTGGCCCCACGATCACCAGCTTGCGCCAGTTCTTTCTCGTATCCCTTGAGGCGCTAGACAACTGTGTTCTAAACAGTTGATTGTCAACATTTATGCATCACAATATCGCTGAATCTTGTCTAAGTCATGCTGCAAAAAAAATTCACGATGCAAATGTTTGGCAAAATAGACCAATCCGAAAAAAAACTAACCCTGGGCCTCCAAAAGCCATTTAAATTTTTATTTCAGCAATAATTGCAGACATTTTTATTTCTTCGTTCAGTGGGTAAATTATTTCATGAAATCTTATTGGCAATCTGAATGCCGAGAGCTCAAATTTTAAAACGAAGCAAAACAAACAAAATTCCCGGCCTGGAATTCCAACTCAAGCCTTCCATCTACATGTAAAGGTGAAAAGACGAACGAATTTCAGTAGAACTGGCATTAAATGTCAAACTATTTCTTCATTTATTTCCACTGAGATGGTAAGAAATAAATGCTGGAATCGAGTTTGTAAAATAATTTATTTCACGAAATTTGTGGTCTGCATTGGAAATTTCTATGCATATCTGATTTTCTGAAAGAAATTATATGTTTTTGAGGCGCAGGGTAAAGTCTAATTCGGAGTATGTGGTAGGATGTGGACATATTTTAGTTGATTCAGCTTACGCGCTGAATACATAACTTCATATCCCCTACCGCGCTAATGTTCGATCATTGTTCGATGGAAAGAAAATTCATATTTGTTCACAGTTCCACCAGGGTCTGTATTGAACAGCGTTTGGAAGATTAAAGCAAAAATTCTGAATTCTCAAAAACTTTGACATGAAAAAACTTGAACATTTAAAAAAGTTTTTTATTGAGGTGAATTTCCCAATAAATCTGGAAGGCTTTCGATTAGCTCCAATTGACGTTTATCAACTTCTATTTTCTCCTTTTTAATGTCAACAAGCTCTTGATGGCTTACATTGGCCTTTTCAGCTTCCGACTTTAAGAACAAAACAAGTTCGTCGTCGTTTGAGGAACGGTTTCTTCTTTTGTATTGGGTTTGCCCTCCACAGCAGATTCATTTTCTTTTACATCAGATAAGTTTTCAGCGTTTCGCGTTCCAAATAATGAGTTTGAACACAAGAGGTGCCTCTTTTGCCAACCAGGACATTTGTTTTCACTTTAAAAAACAATAAAATAAAAATATTTAGAAAATATTTACAACATATGAAGAGTGCTTTTTTTAGACGTGTGGTTTTCAAGAAGAAATACAACGCATATAACTTAATGTTATGGCCAAGAATTTAGCTTTATTATAAAGATAAGGGTTTGCCATTATGTTTTAAAAATGATTTCGGGCAGGTGGCCGCCGCAACGGGTGGCTCGAGTAAATTCCAGCCGAGAGGCCCAATTTTCGTCCAAGGCGTCAATCGTTTCGGGCTTATCTGCGTAAACAAGCGATTTCACATATCCCCACAAAAATAGTCCAGCGGTGTTAAATCGCACGATTTTGGAGGCCACGCCACAGCGAGATAATGCGCTTTCCAAAAGTTTCCTTCAATAAGCGCATGTAGCGCCGTCTTGTTGGAATGTAAGGTCGTCCACATCAACATCCTCCAATTCAGGCACGAAAAAGTCATTAATCATGGGTCTATAGCGTTCTCAATTGACTGTAACATTATGTCCATCTACAATTTTGAAGAAATACGGACCAAAAGATTCCCTCTACATATAGAGCACACCAAACAGTGACTTTTTGAGGATGTAACAACAATAGCTTGTGGATTATGATCACCAGAGATCGGTGGCCTTCTCGTTTTGGACCAATTCACAGAATGTCCGACGCGGTATTCAGGAGTAAGTCTATTCATTATGAAATGGCAAACCAATTTGAGCATAAATCAAATGACAACTGTCAAAAAGACCAAATGCGAAAAAAGTATTGCCAGATTGAAAACCACGCGTTTAAAAAATACTGATAACTTATATTTTTCGTTAGTAACAACTTTCATATATTCGCTCTCTTTCTGCAGCCATAAAATAATGGCTGCACACTCTGCCCTACGCTGATGTTATTTTGACGTTTGTGAACAGTAGATACTGCAGTTCAACTAGGCTAGTTCGTGTTCGACCTGCCTTAGTTAGGCAGACGTTTATGAAAACTTTCTCCAAAACGTTGAAAGCGCACATCGTACTTCACATTTCCTTCTCTTTACTTCATACTTCTTGCGGTTTCTACATTCCAATTCGCACTTCATATTTCGGACTTTAGACTTTTAAATTTCAGATTTCACACTTCACATTTTCCACCTCCCAATTCCCAATTTACAATCGCTTTGCATTTTTTTTTGAATTTTGACTATATGCCTGTAAGATCTAAGGTCTTTTAAATGCAACCTGAATTACACTGCATATTTCGATATATTTCTCTGCTGTCGCACATCAAAATTGGTATGGCTACAGTTACCTTTCTCCCCGATTCCATCTTTATACAAAATTGCTACTTTTTCCACGTGATTAAAAAACATTTCTAAAATGTCAATAACATTTCATGTTCGCAAACTGAGAACTAGAATTAGATGCAGCGAAAAAAAGAGACCACACATGTAGATATGAGAGCAAGACCTTTCAAGAATATGAACGAAATTTGAAGAATCTAAAATGTTCAATCAATTTTAGATTTAATTTTTATTCCAACATCTAGGTTATAAAGCAATTAAGTATTTAAAAGAAGATCTTGGTCCTTAGAATTGACTAGAGTTCGGAAATACGCTTCTTTTGAAGTCAATATCGATATGTGATTCCCAGACTTATTTTAAAATTCAATATTCTTATACACCTTTACAATCCAATCATCTATAATGCATCACCTTATTTAAAAAAAAAAAAACTTACCAGCCATTGTCAATCATCAAGTACAACAATAGTATGTCCACTTAACAACAACAATAATAATAATAATTTAAAAAAAACTCGAAACATCCCATAGAATAATATAGAAATGCATGTCTAGCTGTCGCAATAGATCATTGTTAGTGAGTTGTTGTTGACTTTAAATTGACAAGGAATGTTCCCGCTTCGTCGAATATAGTAAATCTAACTTTGTCATTCATCTGTTGTGGATCATCAGTTTTTCATTTCACGTTTTCGCATACATCTCACTTTTACACTTAAAAAAATAAATTGCAAGTGATAACATATGACATTTGTGTTCTGTAAAAAAAATAAAATTTTTAAAGTATTGGCATTTAATGTTCCGAAAATTTACAATACAGCAAAATATATTCAACTCTCGCGAAATGATAGGCAAATGCATTCCACAATCTTAAAAGTCCAATATTTTTCATTTTTGAAATATTTTCACGTTGTCCATAATATTCTTCATATGAACATTTCATTTCCGCTTTTGTTCATGCAGATACTTTGAGTTTTTTGTGTTTAATTTCATAAAGCTTTAAGCGCAAATAAGGTTTGAGTGAAATTATGGCATTTATTTATTATCCAGACAGCACTACAGAATGTAAATAGATTCCACGGCATTTTTTTTTTTTTTCAATTGTGAAAAAATAAACCCTTTGGAAAATGAAAGATTGCCTGAAAAATTTTAATTTTTGTCAATTGAGTTCACAAGAGACTAATATAACGTCAAAAAAAAACAAAACAATTTCTCTCAGTGCATTGATTAATCAAGACTGCTCTAGCCGGCTAGACTGGTGCCAATTCGAACATCAATACTTTTTTTGTTCATTTCTTATCTGTCTGTCTAAAATAACTAGCAACACATTCGTTAAGCGTCAAATGATTAATTCATTTGCTCTCTCTCTCAACACCACCAGATGGGGCTGTTGGATTTTTGCTTTGATCTTATTGCTGTAATTGTATACTTGAGTTGTTGCATTGCATTGCAGATTGTGGAATGGCAACTCATCGTGTTGTGATCGTAAAACGACAGAACACACGGTATCCAGCTTGTTCGTATAAAGCAGCGCCCCATTTAGGCACCTAATGGCCAAAGCACGAAATGAAAATGGAAATAATGACAACAATCACAGAGCATGTGTCAGTTTTATGTTCTCAAAGACCATAATTAAATGCACCAATGGTCAATCGGACAAGTTGTAATAGACTGACGCGGTAATTTATAGAGTGGTTGTAAACTGGCACTATTTTTGTGTGCACCTTAACATTTTTCTTTTGTGTTTTGTATACAATGACAAAAACTAATGGAGATTTAATGTGTTTTAGATGGTGGTGTAGTTTATTCAATAAAGCAGTCAAAAAAATCTACAAATAATTGGAACAGGGAGCAAAAGAATTTCGGCAGCACAATACTTTCACAAAGGGTTTTTACATAGACGCACATACATTTATGAATGTGGGTAAGTACAGTAAAATCTCGATAATTCGGAATGGTTTGGGGGGAAGGTCATTCCGAATAAACGAATTTTGCGAATTAATGAGAGATTTTTTGTATGCATTAAAACGCGTTCTTATTGATAAAAAAATGCAAGAATTTAAAACAAAAACTATTTTATTAACACAAAAGATTACTAATAATGCATAAATTATAATTTCTTTTGTAACTAGAAACAAAAAAAAATTATAAAAAAATAATAAAACATTCCTGAGGTCATTCTGAGTCGAAAAACGAATGAGGTAAATTTCTCGTTTTCGCTCCGTTTTGGAGTTATAACGTCTTTTTTATGATCTTGGCTCTATTTTCCTTAAACTGGCATTATCTTTACTAAGCGACGTCCGGCTCTTAAGATTTTTTTTATTCAATTAAGAATTATATAATCTTATAATTTGGACTACAATTTGTTTTTGTGCGAATAACGGTTTTCCCGCAAATTGCAATCAACCCCAATTTTAATTGTTTTTAATGTTGTTTTATCATTCATTTTATTCAAAAAAGTACGTTAATAAGTAGTCATTTTTTATTGCGTGTTATGAAAGCCCAGTTTATTTTCCTAAGACAACTTAACTTACTTAATTGATTGCTTAACTGTCAGTTTCACTTGAAGTATAATTAATTTTTATTTATGCAGAAATATGTATCCACTTTTTGCTTAATGACTACGATTACCCTTTATCGCCAAATTAAACTCTACTGGTACTGGTGTTCTTCCAAACAACATCTAAATGTGGATAACCGAGATTTCCCCAATACAATTTTTGTATACTTTTTCACTGACTTCTAAATTTGAATTGCTGGGAGTCCCCTAATACATACATATGTATTTGAAATCTTTTTTGTTTGCTATACGTGTTCAATCATTGCGTTACTTAATTTTTGTTAATTTAATTTCTACATAGAACAAAATAAAAACCGACTCTCATTTATTCGTAAAAAATTCTTTTATTCGGATGTAAATTTTTTTCCGAATAAAATAGTTTTCCGAATTAAAGTGCTTTTACTGTACTATCTATCTAAATGGCCTGTTGAGAATTCGTTATAAAAATTGGAACTCGCGAATTTGACCAAACTTGATATAAGATACCATTATAGCGAATATGAAAAAAAGTGGGTCTTACAAATTTGTCTTTCCTTCCGCGCATACAGCTAAATGGGCAGTTATAGCGATCAGGAAAACGATTTGTGATGTTTTCACGCATTTAAAAATACCAATGCTGCACTAATCGATGACAAATAAACTCAGAGAATTTGTTTGTTAAAAATGTATTTAATTATTTTCCTGATGAAAATTCATTTTTCGTGCAAGCTGATTGCCATTTGACACACAAAGTGGAACAAATCATTCCAATGATTTGGGTTCCAATTTCTCGCGTTCCACTGACAGAATTGTGGACGAAAAACTCTTTCATGTGTGTTTCAATCAGGGAAACTTGATGGCAGACTGGTAGTGAAGCATTCCAACTGACATAATTTTCCTGTTTTTGCTATAAACGACCACCAGGAAAAAAATATTCAATTTCATACTGTTTCAACTTTTCCTGGTGCGTTTTCCTGATAGCTGTATAACTGCTCCCTTATCTAGCTAGATGGGTTTTCTTCAAAGTGGGTACTTAAGCATTTTAGGTGATTGTCTCAAATAATTTTTTTAAAGTTTTCTAGTCCCAAAAATAACGGTACTTGACATACAATTTTATATACTATCTTAATTATCTTGAAAACTGCTCTAACGATTTTGATTTTTAAAAAATCAGTGCACTACTATATTGCCAGTCTATACATTTCTCTACGTTTTGGTCCAACGATTTGTTTACATATTCTGTTAATAACGGCAGGTACCTGAAACAACAATTTATTCGTTTGTTTTTCGACTTTCTCATAAACGGCTCCAAGGATTTCGATTAAAATGTTTATATAGGAGGTCCTTAAGATTCTAAGTAAGACTGCTTACTAAAATTTTCAAAAATATTTATTTTTGAAAATCCAATATTTCGAAAACGGGTGGAGGATTTTTTTTTTGTAATTTTGTTTTTAAAATTTATAATATTAATTGCCATACCAATATTTTTTTCTGTCAACGGCCTTTGCTCTGATGAAAACATCGCTTCCAATCGATCAGTGAAATCAAGCATCGTTGCGCCTGGTTAGTACTTCGTGGAGGACCGTCCGAAAGCCGAAACCAACCACTTGCTGTTGACATGTGTTTATTCTGTTGTGTGTTCTTCCTTTCTTTGTCTCTCTCTCTCTCTCTCTGTTGTATTATTGTATGTAATGTTTAAGCCAATGGTCTCGTTGCCAGTGTTTCAGTGTCTCTACTTCGTAGATTTATCTAGCAGAATTTTTACCCCGGCAGAATTTTGACCCCAACCCATTAAAAATTATGTAAAAATGACTTTAAAACGATTTTATATTTAGCTATTTCAACTAATGTAGACCCTTTATTGATAACAATTGTGAGAAAATGGGCGGATACAACGCCTTTGATTTTCTATTTTTTTATTATTATTAACAAAGTCAGCTAATAAATAAAAATCTAAAAATATTAATTGTTTGGAATATTTTGCCTATAGTTCTGAGCTCACCTTCTACGTTTAGGGTAGAAAACGTAGATTGGCAAGATTGAACAAAAATGTAGATTGTAGATGGGTATCTGTATTGCGTTTACAGTAATCTGTTATAAGAAAGGAATTAATGCGCTCGTATACATACAAAACACATGAAGTTGAATATCAAACGAGATGAATATTTCTGGTGGAAAAAATGTATACATGTTTCCACTTCTTTTGTGTTAGTATTTCTTTCCTGACTCTCAAAGGCAGAACGTTTTGTGTGTATTAGTGTTCTACCTCGTTCTTCCACTTAAAAATTGGCGGAACTATCATTCCGTTTCGTTCCGCACACTTTGCTTCCCTCTCCTACAAATTCATTACTCTGGCGGAAAAAATCATCTCGTCTGCGCTCGCTCATTGAGTTCACAAAGGGCTGAATTCAGAGAAGAATCCGAGCAAATGCAGGAGAAAAGTTTTGAACGAAGATTAAGTATTAACTAAATTATTTAAATTCTTAAGAAGAGTCATGAATTTTTAAAATTCATTTTATAAAAATGGTGTCCTGGAGTCCAGACCTTAAAAAGGACCCAAAATGACGTAAATGAGTCCCAAAGGTAACCCTGGGTGCATGAATCAAAGAAAACAAGTTTACGACACTTCTTTTTTCTCTTATATTAATGACGTCACCAGAGACGAAATTCATTAATCCACATCGGACAAACAACAATAATTTCCAGAATTTTGTATCTGGTGCCGTCAATAAAATAAGACAAAAAAAGAAGTTTCGTAATCTTGTTTTCTTTGATTCATTCCTTGGGTGTAGTGTCAGAATTTTGAGATAGCTTTATCGATATATGTTTGAGCAATGCCAGTAAGTGTGAAGATTTTATCCACAGACGAGTAGTTAGTTTTTCTGAACCCTGACTGTTTGAAATTAATTTTCTCGTATCCAAATCTGTTATACGCTCTAAGTGAATTCATAAAAGAAATTCCTCTATAATTACTTGGGTCATTGGCATTTCGTTTTTTGACGAGAGGCAAAATTATATTTTTTCTTAAACCGGTTTAGAACTTTACTTTGTGTCCAAATCTAGGTAAGTTATTATTTACATAAGCACATATTTTCAGATATATCTACGGGTACGTGTTGCAACAAAAAGCAATCCTTTTTATCCAAGAACCTAAGATCCTCACTATATAACAACCTTAGCAGTTTCATACTAGTTGTATGCCATTTCAATGGCGCATCCAGGAAATCTAGAATGTATAACATTACACGTTTGACCAGTGAAGCATTGAAAAATAAAGATGCTACCTCATCCTTGCATCTTCAGTCTTCAAACACAAACGTAGATACTTAATGTATGTAGGTTCTGTTTCAATGGAAACAGAATCTTGTCTTTTTTAGCTACATTATATGCAAGGGAGAGAAGTATAAATCTACAATATTGTTTCACAACCACTCCCATTAATTTGTCGTAGGTTAGGATGCCATGTTATCCATGTGAGCAACAGAACAATTGAAAGGACATTAAGAACACAACTACACCAAAGGGAGAACATTTTGTAGTTATCAAAATAACAAAGCACTAATACACATACACTACAAGAGTGAAATGCGGTGGTATTGTTATATGTATATTTGCAGGCTGATTTTGAGGGTTCGGGGTTAATAATTTCTTATTTTCTCCTTATTACCATATTGGATATAACTGACTTTATTGGTTGTATAACTCTTTTTAAGTTGTCTGTGTGTTTGGTTTATTTGTGAACTTATGAACTTGCTTTCCTGCTTAGTCAGGATATGGGTTTTGTGAACTTATTTTATTTTGAAGAGTGTAGGGAGCTTCCATGAAATGCAATGGACTTCCAGATAATGATATAGTATGCCCTCATCGAGGCCTTTATTTTGATATGACCAGCAGGATATTTCGTTTGAGGACTAGATCCAATACTTCTTTTCTAATATTCCATAATTATAGAGAAAACTATAGAAATTTAACCCGGAGGTTCCAGGCAAGGTTTTTATGACAGGCAATAAAATTACCTTCAAGTTTGCCAAAAGTATTTAAATTGGTGCTTCCGGAAAAAAGTCAACAAAACAATTTTCTGAACATTCGACTATTCTTCACTTTTCTTATTGCACCTTAAAGTTTCAAACTCCGATTAAAAAATAAAACAAATATGAAAACTTAAATATACATAAGAGGAATTAAAATTACCATCTTTGGAATTCCTAGAAATTTTTCCCTGCCTCCAGAGGAGTAAATCACAAAAAAAAACACGAAAACTAAAAAGTAATTCAGATTCCTATTTGAAGAAAGAAAAAAAAACATGTGTTGTGATTAATGACGTAACATTACAAGTACATCCGTTTTTCTTTAACACTTCCGTCACGAAGAAAAAAAAACCAACTAGACGTGAATTGATTGTTTCGTGTCAAATGTTTCCGTTTTGTTTTCCTCCCCCTCTGGGATCTACAGTTGTTCTATAGGATTTTCTCCAAGTTGTGAATACTTCTTGCTGCACTCCTTCGTTCGGGTGTGATCGCGCGCCGGCATGCATACCGCCCCAGCGATGTCCTTTTGCAATTCTTCTTCATCCCCGTTGGCAGTACAAGTCAGTTAAAAGTAAAAAAAAAAAATCATCGACAAATAAAAAATGAAGGAAACACAGCAAGGACATTGTAATGAAAATGGTTAAGATGGATATCAATAACATGGCGAGCTAACAATACATCTGGCAATGGGTTGTTTCCATTTCCAGTGAAAAATTACTTTCAATGTTTCTTTATGTAACTACCTAAATAGAGGGGGTGAGGGGGGTTTCTGACATGAATATGGAGCCAACTATATTGTAAAAGTGTATGGGTAGTACCTACCACACACAGGCAGGCGAGAAGTTGCTTCCTTGAAAGTAAATTGTGTTTAGTTGAATGTTTGAAATGTTGTGTCCCTGTCCTGATATGGATCAACTCCATAACCAACGGCCGTAGTTAGAAAAATTTAATATCCCAATACAACAAGCAATTCTTTCCTAATTTTCTATTCCTTCTAACTAGTGCCGTGCAATTCAGGTTACATTTAAAAAGACCTTAGGAATATAGTTAAAATTAAAAAAAAAAACGAAAAACAAAAAAAAATACCAATATAATTTAAAAGTAATTCGATTTCGAAAATTCGAACATTTCATACATTCGAAATCCAAAAAAAAAATATAATATTCCTGAATATCGAATAATTTTTGTAGCAAATTTTCCTTGTCTTGACAAGTTAATTGCTCTTCTAAATGGGAATCAGATTTTTAGCTAGTTTTTTGTAGGCAAGTATAAGAATTTCGAAACCGAATAACTTCGAATTTCGCGATTTTACTTTTAGAATGTTTTTAATTGCTTTGTTTTTTGTGGGAATCTGTTTTTTGTTTTTAAGAACGAAGCAGTACAAAAATGTATTTAATTTCGAAAATTCGAAAATCGACATCATAATTTCGAAAAAAACCCGACAAATTGTTTTATTTTTACGTTTATTGCGGTTGTTCGAAATCATAAGCTTTAATTAATTAAGATTTAAGATACTTTTTCAATTTTTGTCATTTTAATTTTCGAACTTTTCAGATCAGCGTTTTTTCATCAAAATGTTTATTCAACAAAAAATTGTTCTCCAAACTTAAGATAACAAAAACCGGGAGGGTTTCGCCGGCTACGGCCTTGAGACCCATCAGTGCTTTTCGTTTTGCTTAAACTAACTGAACGATATGAATTCGAAGCAATTTGTTCATTTAAGAACAGGATATTTGTATCCTTTTGTTTGACATTTCAGTACAGTATAGTTGTGCTAGTTGTCGGAAGAACACAAACATATTTATTCTTTTTTTTACTCTATCCTACCGAAGGAGAGAAGTTGAAAACGAAAAATATAACAATGACGTCCTCTTTTGTTTCCTTCTTGCTTCTTGATTTGTGGCCCAAACTACTTGACAACTTTAACGATCAAATATGATGTGAGTGTTTATATTCCCATGACTTTTCTGTGCTTTTTTTGTTGTTGTTTTAGTATTTATTCGTGGACAGATAGCGGTTGTTTGTGGCTTGATTGGATGAGTTCTTCTTTCCTTCCTTTCTTGCAACAATTCATGATTCTATAATCTTATTCCACTGGTAGTTTATTATTGTTTTCGGGTGAAAAGAGTTTTGACTTATAGAAAAAAAAATTCAACCGAAGCACTTACTATGGAAAGTCAATTAAAATTCAACGGAAGGTACACAGTGCAGTGGCAGAGAACTTGGAGATTGAGATTGAACTGTTTTATCTTTTCAACCAGTATCAGCTCCCCTGTCTAGTTTTTTTTTTTTAATTTAAATGGACCCAAATATGAAAGAATAGCATATCAGGCTACCGCCCTTTTTGAAGATAGGAATTTTTATTTAATTGTTTTATTTATAAAAACTAAAACTAAAAATTTATCTTTTTCAACACTACTATGAGGTAAGATAAAAACGGAGTTTTTTGAATATTTTATAATAATTTTTCTTTTTTTTGTTACGTCATAATTTCTTTTTTGTTTTTTATCTTTTGAAATCCGTGAAATCATTTCGAACTAATTCCACAAAATTTTAAAAAAAACCCTCTTCAAAAATACACGAGTTAAAATTATAAATTGCACAAATCTTTAAACAATAAAATACAACTTTTAAGAATACAATTTACATAAAAATACTTGCTCAATATTAATTGACCGTGCGCTACGAAAATCTTTGCAAATAATATTTTTCTTTAAAGAAAACAGCTTAAAATTTTATAACTGCATTTTAACGTATTTTCACACACATTAAAAAAAATACAAAAAATGAAAACATCACGATAACACTCATCATTAAAACCTTTTTTTAAAGCTCTCAAATCGAGCACCTCAACAGAAATCCCCCCCAAAAAAAAAACAAAAAAAATGAACGAGTTACCAAACGGACAAGCAGCCATAGGTCACAGCGAAAGCAATTCAGTCCACCTCCACACTCAGATGTGCGCTCAATATGACGTTGGGTCTGCGTCAGATGCAATCAAATTTATGGGCAGAACTTATGGAGGAGATCTTTCAAATTAGTGGTGAAAAAATATGGCACGCTACTGATTTTAAAAAGCTTCCAGATAAGACGTGTACTGCCTTTTTTTTTCTTAAACAGATTATAGAGATGTTAATTCTATAAAGAAGACTCAAATGAGTTTTGGGAGTTCCTGCCCAAATGTGAGAGTTATACTCCAGCTTTGGACGAATTAACGCCTTATTGATTACCGGTAGATCAGAAAGCGAGAAGAATTTCTTCCGATTTGGAAGAAAGCCGAAACACTTTCCAACATTCCACAAGAGGTTGCATGTGATGTACATTCCAAGGACTGAACGCTGATCGGTTTCTTGAATGGAAGTGCCACTTATAGATAGCGGTATGGGGGTGGTTTCTGCTTTAACGACAGAAGACAGAACAGATTATTTGAAGCATTGAATTCTTCGCGGTTTTATATTCCCAATTAGACAATGATGTCGATATAAGAATTTAAATGAGTTTTAATACACTGCCGTGGTAGTTCCTGAGTCTGAAAACGAATATGAAGAGCTGAGAGTACTATAGTCAGAAAACAATTTAGTGGATTCGAAGTTCCAGATAAGAAATCATTAATTAAGGAGAAACAGTGTCGAAGACAGAACGGAGCCCTGCGGAACACCAGCATTTATTTTATGAATTTCAGAACTGAAACCGTCCAATACAACTTATATTGAGCGGTTCGAAATGTAATTTCTAAATCCAACGAAGAAGAAATTCGTCGATTCCAAATGCATGCATATATTCGATTAGAGATCTTGATGCCAAACTCTATTAAATGCTTTTGAACTATTAAGCGCAATAATCCAATTTTCTCCAAAACGATATAAAGATGTGTGCTACTGTTGGGTGAGATATACCATCAAATCACCAGTTGACTTATTACAAT
The DNA here is from genome assembly GCA_910595825.1 of Philhelius pedissequus. NCBI lineage: Eukaryota > Metazoa > Arthropoda > Insecta > Diptera > Syrphidae > Philhelius > Philhelius pedissequus. Next base: position 239,874,191 of record OU343161.1, on the reverse strand, counting down.
GAAACCCATATTGCCGGTCATTAAGGAGATTTCGATCTGTAAGATGTTTCTTAAGCTGATAATTAATCAGCGCTTCCATGACTTTGGAATGAAGGGACATAAGTGCAATTGGACGGTAATTAGAGGGTGAAGGAAATTCGCCTTTTTTACGGGCAGGCTGGACAAATGCTGTTTTCCATCCACTCGGAAAGAAACCAGTAGAGGAGGACAGATGGAAAAGCTTACGCAGTGGTTTTGCCACCGTTGAAGAACACATCTTGACGACGATGGAAGGGCCAGCGGATTTTTGTATATCAAGGTCTTTATCGTCAAAAGCTCGACGCAATAAAGCATTACTGGCAGTACGAGTATGAGGGCAAGTTTATGGGGCTTTAAATCTATTCGTTTTTACAAACCGCAGTACCAGCAGTTTCCACTATAAATTATTCACTGGAAGGATGGGCCTACTGGTGTTGTCCTTGTTCACTAAGATCACCAAGTTCCGAGTCTTCTTTAATCGTTTTTTAAGAGCCTACTAAGGCACATCGGTATAGCGACTTCAGATTTCTATATCGTCTGCATAACCTACAATTTGGACGAGGAATCTTTTAGAAAGGTCGCAACACTGTCAAATTCTATTAGAGCTGCCTTTTAATGTTAAGAAGTTTCCTGTGGATGTTATTGTAAAAGCAATATTTACATGGCATGTTTTATCAGATTTAGAAAAGATTAACTGGAGACCTGTCTATAATAAAAATAAAATACAATCTAACATAACAAATTGGTCGCACAAGCAGTCTTGGAATTAATTTTTCTACTAGAACAGACAAAATTCTTCAAACAAGTCATAAGTTTGTATGGCTACAAAAAGAATTTATCGATTACAAATTGCTAATTCTAAATATTTATTAACTATAATTTCAACCTACACTTTCCTTCAAATCATATAGTATATGTATAATTTGCCCCCTCAAAAGATCTAACGCTTTAATGTTATTATTATTTATTAAGCAAACGACTATTAATAATCGCATATGATTAGCAACATTCAGCGGCAAATGGAACGGAAAGATAATAATTATCTAGCGCCTGTCAGATTTTGTACTTAACAACGCTATAACTCATCTCGCCAAACCCCCTGATTACCACACTAAACCTCCGCGCCACCGGCCGCCACACACAACCACAAGAATTAGCATAAAAAAAATTAAGAAAATTACAAAAACTAATCTTTTTATTTATTTGATAGAAAGATATAATTTAGAAAAAATACAACAAAAAAAAGGCATTCTAAAATATTTAACAATAAATTATTTAGCCCCAACAGCTTCAACAGGCAGAATAATGTAAGCAATTAGTTGGCCTTTGAGCTTGTAATAAATCTTCCTGTGAACTCAATCGACAGCAATTTTTTTTTTTTTTTTTAATTTTCTTTTCTGTGGTGTGTTTCTATTTCTGTTTCTTTCTTTTTTTTTGTTGTTAGTATTTTATTTTAAAGTTGAAAACCAGTCAATGTGGTGAAAGAAGAAAAATCGAAACAGCAATAAAATTAAGAATTAAAATGACACAAACATTATGAATAAAGTTAATCTGACTTTGGTAAATATTAATGAGCAACGTAAAGCGATAAGTTATGAATTAGCGGCGACACAGTTTGCTGGCAAAACGATTAAGGGATAATAAATTGATTTATGGCCATATTCAAACGACTTGCGACGACAATGTTTAAGATATCTAGCAAAAGATTACTACTTACTGGCAGCAATGACCATGATAAATATGTAATTTATATTGAAGCTAATTACGAATAGATGACTTTACGACAACAAACTGACGTCAAAATGTGTCAAATTGTGTAATTTTGGATCAGAAAAAAAGTTACAGTAGGTTAGTTCAGAAAAATTAGATCTCAGCAGCCTTTTTCATATTTGTCAGTCTTAATGTCAAATTACTAATGAAAGAAATTTTGGTTTCATCTCCCAAATTTTTGACAGAGTGAAATTTGTGAAATCTGAATTTTCTGAACTGTCCCAAATTTTCTATCTATTCTTATTTTCTTTGAGCCTTATTCATAAACGCAGTTTAGAGACTGCGTAAAGTCACAATGCATCTCAACGCGGAAATGTTATTCATAAAACTTATGTAACGTTGAATAGAGGCAATTTAACCGTCTATAGGTTTAATAGTAGCTACATAATATAATTCCCTCAAAAATTGCGTTTTTTTTTCACAAAAAATGAGTCATTGTGACTAAAAAAGAGTCGGAAAATGTTTTATGAATAGATACTAAATAAACTCATATTCACTGCGTTCAGTGGTGTTTTATTAAATACGACTGCTTGTTTTAACTGCTTATGTTTGGGGATTTTTTGTGGAAAAAAATATTCATGGTTCTAAAGCTTGACAAGCTGTCATCAGATGACGGATTAATGTCGATCAACTTTTCTGCAGACCGAAATATTGTAAACTCTACAATATACACAGCTTCAGAAGAAATAAGGCCCCAATTTGTTTTATGGAGAATTGAAGCAAAATGTGTTCTCGTGATCCGACCCAGAAAACTTCTCCACCCAGGAATGAAATAAGACAGCGAAGCAGTTGACATATGCAAGAAGACGAGGACATCAACCAACTTGGCGTGCAATCCTAGGTTCCTCCAACTGGGGTGGCTGCAAAAGAGCTGTTGATTGAAGCCCATTTGCTGATACGAATCATAAATATTTATGTTCGACTTAAAACGATTATGGGCTACTTTTTACTCTGCGTAAACTGTCACATAAATACTTAAGTAGAACTTAAATGCTTAAGTTGTGTATCAGCAATCAAATATCACTTTTTTTTAATAAAAATCAATGTTAACAAAATTAAAGCAACATTAAAAAAAAAACTCCAAAAATTTTTAAACTCAATTACTCATTAATGAGAAGAGATAATTTATTTATTATTTTAATCGGTGCTTATGGAAGTTTGCCAACAATTCTCTCCAAGAAGGAAACGATAGCTCTGTTGGTAAGATCGACATAAACTCCTGGAAGTCCTGCATCAGCACATTGGATTCCCCAAGAAACAACTCCTACCTGGGTTAATGTATTGGGTATGCAAAGAGGGCCACCAGAATCACCTCTGCACGCATCCTTGCCAGGTCCTATTGCGCAAATCATTGTATCCGTAATGGCACCTGGATGCATTCTTGCGCACTCTGCGGCCGATAAGTATGTCATCTCTACTGCTTGCATGAATGTTGGAAGCTGAGTATTCCTGTCACTCAGTTGTCCCCATCCGCTAACTACGACAGGAACACCCGATCGAAGAGGAGTTTTCAAAATACGAACTGGTTTCAATACAGCGCTGAAAACGAATTGCCCAACTATTTTACAGAGAGCAACATCATTGTTCATGTTTCTGGGAGTGTAACTCTCATGAGCCTTCACCAATTCGACATTCTTGAGAATACCACCGGAAGGCCAAGTTGAAGTACCAGCACGAATGGTAAGAGTATGAACCTGATTAGACTGTATGGCATCGAACACACAATGAGCTGCTGTTAGGACCCATTTTTCTGTTAAAACACTGCCTCCACAGAAATGTCTTCCGTTTTGCTGAAGAGAAACCTGATACGGAAATTCGTTAACAGTGGCACCCCTGCCATTCACGACACGATCCTCAGATGATTCTGCAGCTACTAAACACAAAACGCTCAAGGCAACAATTAAACGAAACATCTTGGCAACTTCTGATTTTCCAATTCCGAACTTGGGTCTCTTATAGTCAAAATTTCAGCATTCGTTTATTTACATTCGAACAACTGTGTGTATATAGCATGCATTCCAAAACAAACAAAATAGTTTTGAACAAATAGTGGAATGTTTAAAAAACAACTGTACTGCCTTCCCTATTTTTAATGATGATATCATAGTTTAGGGGTCTTAGGTAAGAATAAAAAGTGACGGAAGTTGTTCTGCGTGAGAAGATTTGACGCAATAAAACGATGAACCAGAAATTCTAAGTGGATTTTAGAAGTTCGTAAATGTGTACCAAAACCCGAAGCAATATCTGATTTATAAAAAAATAATTTTAGATTATGACGAAATTCTAGACAAAGGCAAACAAATTTCCTAGTCGAATCTTACATTTTGCATTATTTACTTATTTATGATGGTGCTACAGTCCGGTCGGACTTGAGCCTCAAAACCATCAAGCTTCTCCAGCCCGCTCGGTGTTTAGCTAGCTACCTCCAATTTTGCACTCGAAGTTGCTTGAAGTCGCCTTCCAACTGGCCGGGCCATCTAAGCTTCGGTACTCCTCTACTCCATCCACCCTCCGGATTGGATTCGAAGATTTTCCAGGCCGCAGCACATCCGCTTTATATGACCCAGACATCTAAATCGCGTTGTATCTTACATCTTCTGACTAGGCTGGTGTGACTGTACAGCCCATACAGTTAATTGTTGGACCATCTCATCCACTCACCAAAAATAACAATATTTTTTCTCTCAGAGCTGTCTAGAGCATCCTCGCTCATCCCTCTTTGATAAAGTCTATGCCTCTGAACCCTACTCTACTCAATTGTCTTCTAAGCCCAAAGAAGCAGCGGTTGGCAAGAGTTAGTCTTCGTTTGATTTCAACACTGATATCATTGGCTTATAAATACAGTGGGGCCTAGCAGACAAAGTCCCTAACTACATCAAAGTTATAGATGTGTATGGTGACCTTCTATTCAATACGTCGATGTTGGGCGTCTTTTGTTGCTGACAGCATATACTTTGCCAAGCCCTCATTTACTGCTAAAAACCTAGTTTCGGCGCTTCCTTCTTAACACTCCTAAGGTGTCATGTTCTTCCCATTATGTAATTGGACGGACTTTTGAAAGCTATTGCCTCTGTTGTTGGCTCGGGAATTCTGCACTACTCTTTCGCGCGTTGACTTGCCTAAGCCCTTTTTTGACATCAAATCCATCGTCATCGTACACAAACGGACGAGTTTGTCAGGGACGCCAAAACTAGACATTGCTCTATATAGCTCGTCTCTTAAGAGATGTCATACGCGGCCTTAAAATCGATGAAAAGGTGGTGGGTCTCGAGTCGGTTCTTCATCGCGGTTGTGTACAGTCTGCAGAAATGGTTTCTAAACATCGATAGCGTTTCTACTACGATGCTCCCTTGTTCATATTTGCAGGCTGTGCGTACTTTGTAACCCTGTGAGGTCCGTTTTACCTCTTGGTAACATTTTAAAACCTCATTTCTCTAGTAACATCTTTCAATATCCTCGATCGGGCGTTTCTTGCTCCCTTGTTTTCTTCTTTTTGAGAAGCCGGTATTCCTCTCTGCTCTCCTGCTCGTAGAGAGGTTTAGCGGTGGCGGTTGTACATAGCCCAGCTCGTCAAAGGCGGCGTCTCTGATGGCATTTTGGCTGTGATTGTTTCCACTGTATTGCTATACTTGATGCTGACGGTATAGGACTTCTTAAAAGGTTATTAGGGACTCGACCTGAATTAACATTAACTTTTATAAAAAAAAATCATCCGCTTCATTCGGTTTTCAGGAAGTAAACACTGGTTTTTGAGTATTTTAGATATTAAACATTCTTGACACAATTTCAATTAACCACTTTTTGACAGTCATCCCAGTGTGCCAACAAAAAAATCTCTCCTATCTTTTTATTCATTCTAACTCTAATGCTGCTCAATCCCGAAAACCATATAATTCACATGCATAGTTAAAATTACTATTAAAAAAAGCCTCTACACATTTACACATAGAATAGCCATTTTCTAATCTGCCATATGTGTTTTATATTTATGCCGGATTTACACGAGTGACAAATTGGCATTAATTCATGTCATTAAATTGGCAAAATAATGTTAAAATGAAATCATAAATGAAAAGCATTTACACTGGTCAAAATAATGACTGTTTGATTGATAATGGATATTTGCCACTAAAGAATGAGCAAAATCATTTTACATGATGCAATTTCATGGGAATATTTAATGCCAGTTTTGGGTGACAGTTTTTAATGACGAAAATAATGACAAATTTTCAAACGTTTTTGTCATTAATGTCAATAAAATGGAAGAAATCATGTCAATTTCTCGCTCGTGTAAATCCGGCATTAGTTTAGTCTGCCATTTATGATTTGTTCGTGAGATGAGATTGCTGTTAATCCCGATTTACAAAAGAACATTTTATTCAGCGATGAAACTCATTTTTGGTTGAAAGGCCGATACGTCAGAAAAACTGACAATTTGGTGTGCCTTATGGGGTGGTGGAATCATTGGTCCTTATTTTACATTAAAACGATGCCATCCAGAGGGTTAAAGTAAATGGAGACCCTTATTGAGACATGGTCAATGATGTGGACGAGCTGTGGTTTCAACAAGATGGCGCAACATATCACACAGAAAACTTTCCACTCAGGTGTATACGGAATGTAGGAAGATCGGAAAGGACGCAAATAGACAAATTCGACACTAGAAAAACTAAGTAGGAACCGACGGAGGGAAAAGACTAGTTGGTTATTATCGTTATCCACACATCTTTTTCCTTTCTAGGAGGAAGTCAATCGTCTGTCTTCTTGTTCTCTTTCCTAACCTACAATTTTCTGGCGAATTCGAAGTCCTGTAAAATTATGAGTACCACCTTAGGAAGGCTTCCTTGCACTTCTTTTTATTAGATGACATATCTTAAACTTGATAGTCGAACCCACTAAGTCTATTTAGTGAATAATAATTTTTAAAAATTAAAAGTAGAAACAAATTTTGTTATGCTCAATTACTCATTCATGGGAGAAAATGTTTTATTTATTATTTTTGTCGGTTTTTATGGCAGTTTTCCAACATTTCTCTCCAAGAAGGAAACAATGGATCTGTTGGTAAGATCGACGTAAACTCCTGGAAGCCCTGCAGCCGCACATTGGATTCCCCAAGAAACAACTCCTACCTGGATAAGAGTATTGGGTATGCAAAGAGGGCCACCAGAATCTCCATTGCACGAATCCTGGCCAGGTCCTATTGCACAAACCATTGCATCCGTAATGGCACCTGGATGCATTCTTGCGCACTCTCCGGCGGGCAAGTATGTCATCTGTACTGCTTGCATAAATGTTGGAAGGTGAGAATTCATATGGCTCAATTGGCCCCATCCACTAACTACGACAGGAACGCCCGATCGAAGAGGAGTTTTCAAAATACGAACTGGTTTCAATACAGCGCTGTAAACGAATTGCCCAACTATTTTACAAAGAGCAACATCATTGTTCATATTCCTGGGGTTATAACTTTCATGAACCTTCACCAATTCAACATTCTTGAGAACACCACCGGAAGGCCAAGTTGAAGTACCAGCACGAACAGTAAGAGTATGCACCTGGTTAGCCTTTATGACATCTGCCACACAATGAGCTGCTGTTAGGACCCATTTTTCGTTTAAAACACTGCCACCACAGTTATGTCTTCCATTTAGCTGAAGAGAAACCTGATACGGAAATTCGTTAACACTGGCACCCCTACCATTCACGATACGATCCTCAGATTCTCCCGCTACTAGACACAAAACGCTCAAGGCAACAACCAAACGAAACATTTTGGCAACTTCTGATTGTCGAATTCAAAATTTGGGCCTCTTATAGTCAAAATTTCAGTATTGGTTTATTTGCATTCTAACAACTGTGTGTATATAAATGCATTCTTAAACGAACAGAATAGTTCTAAACAAATATTAAGATATTATTTAAAAAAAAAGCTGACTATACTCTTTCCTATTTATAAGAATAAAAAATCACATAAGTTCAGCATGAGAAGATTTGACACAATAAAACGTTGGAATAGTAATTCAAAGTAGATCTTAAAAATTCATAAATTTGCACCGAAGCATTATCTTTTTCATGAAAAATATTTGCAGATTATGACAAAATATTAGACAAATGTAACAAAAATCTTTTCTAGGCGGATCCTTATACTCTACATTAACGTTTATTAAAAAAAAACTGTCCCGCTTCATCTGGTTTTCAGAAAATCTACTTTTTTTTTTTTGTTAAAATCCCAATAAAATTGGGATCTTTTGACTATAAGGGAAAGGGACCCAAGTTTTGAATTCGAAAATTAGAGGTTCCAAGATGTATCTTTTAGTGAGCGTTTTGTGTCTAGTTGCGGGAGAATCTGAAGATCGTATCGTGAGAGTAGGGTTGCTAATATTACCGAATTTGCCCAAATGGAAGTCGTTACTATGGAGTCAGTGTTTAAAACGAAGGATGGGTACTAACAGCAGTTCATTGTGTGATACGTGCTTTAGAGAAAAAAAAAACAGATTCATACTCTTAGTGTTCGTGTTGGTACTTTAATCCACGCTTCCGGTGGTGTTCTCAAGTCTGTTGAATTGCCGAAGGCTCGTGAAAGTTATAATCCCATAACTATAGACAATGATGTTGGGCTTCTTAAAATATTTGGGCAATTCGTTCAAAGAACTATAATAAACGAATTCGTATTTTGAAAACTCCTCTTCAATCGGGCATTCCTGCCGTAGTTAGCGGATGGGGTCAAATAAGCTATAGCAAACCTCAGCTTCCAGCAGTTTTACAAGCTGCATACGTGATATTCTTGTCAACGCGAGACTGCTCTAAGAAGCATGTCGCTACTATTACGGACTCAATGGTTTGTGCGATAGGACCTCTCCACAATGTGTGCAATGGTGATGCTGGTGGCCCTCTTTGCCTAACCGGATTCAAGTATTAGTTGATTCTTGGAAAATCAAATGTGGAGATTTAGGAATCCTAGTAGTTTACGTCGATCTCACCAAAAGAACCGTGCCGTGTCTTTCTTTAGAGAGATATGTTAAAAAAACTGCCGTAGAAAGCGACAAAAATAATAAACAAATTATTTTTTCTAATTAAAAATTTGTTGGTGTTATTTTTTGTGTTATTCTTATTTTTTTTTAAATTATTTTCACTAAAAAAAAACATTATTAGTGGGTTCGACTATCAAGTATGAGGTCAGTCATCGAATCCAAGTATATTCCATCTAAAGAAGTGCAAGGCAGCCTCCCTAAGATGCCTCTCATATTACAGCCGTTCGAATTCGCCAGAAAATTGTAGGTTAGGAGAAGAAGAAATAGGGTGACTTCCTCCTCTAAAGGAACAATATGATGTATTGATAAAGGTAATAATAATCAACAAGTCTTTTCCTACTATGTCGTTCGCTAGATTGTTGTTTCTAGTTTCGAAGTCCTTGTCTACTTGCGTGCTTCCCTTCCTGGGTGGAAAGGTTTTCTGTGTTACAATCCCCATCTTGTCGGCCACATAAAGGCGATTCAAGTCAGGAACGAAAAAATAATTGACCATGGCTCAATAACGGTCTTCATTTACTGTAACCCTGTAGCCGTCATCGTTTTAAAGTTAAATAAGACCCAATGATCCCACCAGCCCATAAAGAACACCAAACTGTCAGTTTTTCTGGACTCATCGGTCTTTCAACCAAAAATGAGCTTCATCGCTCAACAAAATTTTCTTGTGAAAATCGGGATTAACAGCAATCTCGTTTTACCTACGAACCATAAATAGCAAACCAAACTAAATATAAATCACATATGACAGATGAGGAATTGGCTGTCGGTGAAAACAATACTGTCAACTTAAAGTTCTATATCTGAAAAAAAAACTTCTTGAAATATTGACTCACTTATTAGAAATTGAATTGGAAAATGACCTGGGTCACGACCACCACAATCTAATGTCAAACTACCGCACAGTATTTTCTTATTTTGCAGGTTTTCTGAAGACTCTATTCAACGTTCATTATGTCTTAAAAGTACCAAAAAAAGAATAATCAAAAAAATCAAAACATTGTGTTTTTGTATTGAATTATAATTATATTATGTATACCTAATATTTAACCTCTTCTAAAGGCTTAAAATGCCTCTACTCAACGTTAGATATCTACATTTCTTCAAATGAAGCATTGAGACTTTCGCAATCTTTAAATTTCATAAATGAATAATGATAAAAGTAAGTATAGATTCTAGAGAACTTTGTCAGTTCATGAAACTAACATCTACGATATATCACTCTCCCAAAAATTGAGAAGGCGAATTCAACATTTTATTCTCAGTATTTGATAGAAATTTTGCTGAGGAATTGAGGAATTGTGTTCATGTTAATGAAAGAGATTGCTGAGATATCTGGATCTTCTTATTTATCTGAACCACCCTATTTTCTATAGCACTCTCAAAATTGTGTAGAGTTTTTCTTTCATAATAATTTTAACTATATACATCTATATGTTCTCCCGAATTGAACAGCACTATGAATTAAAAAATTGGAAACACTTTTTGTCGTCACAGTGGGTTGACTGTCAAAAATTGGTTAACTGAAACTATGTCAAAAATATTTAATAAGAAAGGATTGGGTGCTCCAACAAATTCTAGGGAGCACGAGTTGCTGTGACTTAAAGGGACTTTTACGCGTTATTCTGGGAACGGCATATATTTATCCTCGAACACGTATTCTAAAGGCAAACACCGACATTTTTATGTAATTTCATGCATTCGCCCATTAAAAACTTTATTATTTCAAATAGAAAAAAAATCCATTTTTTTACTAGGGTTGCCATGCTCCGAAACCCCATAAAATTAAATTAATTTTCACTGTTGAATTTTTTTTTCTTTTAAATTGTTTCTCGGTGTTCTTCGTTCGTTGGCAAAACCTTTCTTAAAATGATTTTTTTTATTCAATAATTAGATATTTCTATATCGGTAGACTACTGTACCCATATCCGATTATTAATATTTCTCAAGAAAAAAATTATTAGATAATTGCATGCTGCGGAAACAATTTAACTTCTGTGTATAATTTATCTTTGTCTAATAATTTTTAGAGCAAAACAGCTGTCATAACAGCAAATACAACCCAATTTGTCTTACCAAAAATTATTATACACGCGTGTAGACTGTAGAAATTAAACGAAGAATATTAATCATTCGCGCAAATACATTTTATCTGGATGACAAGGCATTTAGGCAAAATGTGAATTGTGGACCAAATACGTATAGTTTTTATGAGCATAGAAAAAAACATGACTGTAAATATTTGTTTAGAGTAAATACATACATAGTTTACTTTACTTAATTTCTTAGTATGTGGTTAAAATAGAAACTTGAATACAAAAAAAATCCAAAACAAATGGAATTTTCTATGACAATACAATAAGCATGGAAAATTTTCGAAATAATCGAATTTATATTGAAAGATCTCAATAAAATAACAACAACAATCTAGTTGTGCTAATATTAAAGGATATTTGGTTAATAAAGGGTGTTTTTTAGATCATTTTTTAAATCAAATATTTTGATAACATTTTTCTTAAAAAATACTTAACTTAAAATTAAAATGATGATTGACAAAAGCAAACCACACAACTACATTTTGACTGTAAATTGTGTATGAATTTTTCATCCTGTATATATTTACTTAGATACATATGTAGATATATATATATTTTAAATTGGATGCCTCTGCCTTGTAAGGATACGTTCTTTATAGGTAGTCTGCCTTAAGGCTAATATGAATTTTAATAATTTTATTTATGAGGTGCTCACCGTAAATTAATTTTAAACCAGATATTCCATCCACCATCGAATGCTGTATCATCTTTTATAAAAGCAATGATTTTAGTGTTGCCATATCTTTGAAAATTGAATGCTCGTTTAACAATGCTTGAGTTGAGATCTGGAATACTTATCCGACACATACAACATTTGGGGACAGTATTATTAATTTTTGAATTTTGAATTCGAATAGGTCAAATTACGCAAATTTTGTTTAAGACAAAAAATTATTGAAATTAATTTGATTATGAAAATATTTTTTTATTTGTCTATACCGCAAGTAAAAAAAAACTATTCTGACGATTTCGATTTTCGAAAAAAGAGTTTCTCCTCGATTGCAAGTCGGAATCCCCGAAGTGAGCACAATATTCAAACTCAAAACCTGAAAATAAACTGCGCTTTTACTTTTTTGTCGTTCAAACAAAATATTAGCTATTTTCCCGTGCTTCCTAAAATTGTCAAATTGGTGAATGCCAACATGTTTTGACTTTCGCGTTTTTTTCACAGGATCGAACGACAGAGAAGAATATTTCCACGGGTTGATAAATTTCTTTTGAAAAAATTATGAGAACTGTCAAATGGAAGAAAAAACATAAGCAGTCAGTTATCAATTGCGCCATTCCGACGTTTGTCTCTCTGAGACATTTTAACATTTGACTTTTTGTGTGACGGTAAATTAATTATATATGACGTTTCACAAAAACAAAGGCAATTAAGTCTATTTCGTTTGTTTTAAAATTAAATGAGTGCTTAAGTTAAACCTAGATTTAAGTTTCCCCTAGCAGTTCATTGTAATTAAAAAACATTTTGTCGCATAATATGCATCTTCATTGAGCATGTAACTTAAACTTTTTTGCTGCTGAATGTTATTTGATATTTGACGTTTTTAAACTATTTATTTGTTAACTTGGTAATTCTGTATTTTGTATAGGTACGTTCATCATTGAAAAAAATTAAAATATTTTTTGTTGGGTCATGGCGGCCATGTTGTATTTTTTTTATTAAGTTTACTTGTGGTACAGTGAGTAGGTTCAAGGCCAGTTGGAAGCCGAATCATCAAAAAAATCGTTTTGGAACTTTGTCAATCCACACGAGGTCCTCCAAGATACTATATGCTCAGAATTGGGATATCTTATCCGAAAGTTTAAAAAAAAAGAACAATAAAATCTATAGATTGGCAACACTGACCAACATCAGTCGAAATATTCATTGAATTGCATACGGTTCTTCGACGGTAATTCGCTCTGCAGCTACCGCACATACTTATTTAATTAATTTGTATGTACATATTTTTTTTGTTTGTCTTCTTCCAAATGATGTGAATATTTTCTGTTTGTTTTTTTAAATTTTTTTTCATGCGGTTGTCTAAAGAAATTGTCTGTGGTCTGGATGGTGGACTTTCCTATTCGACAGACAACTTGAACGTGCATATGCACGCATGCATCTACGTTACCATTCAATTAGTGGAATTAATGGCTTCATAATTTTTATCGTTGAACATATTTACATTAAAATTGCTGCAGAGAACGATATTTTATTTTTATTATTATTTTTTTCGAGAAAGAGCTCAGCTGGAGCCCTCATTGAAATTATAATGACCATAATTGGGCAGGTGAATATAATATAGGGGCTCCATGGTTACACCCTTTTTGGGCAAGCAAAATGCATGGTCTTTTGTTCATTAAATGTCAACAAAAAAAAATGTTTTCTTTGTTGTTGTATTCGCTTATTCTGTTGTCCTTTGTGAATTGTGAATTTAAATAATTACCATTGAGATGAATTTTATCATATGACCATGAGTAACTTCAATGGTCGATAAATTGATGAAATAAAGCAGCAGAAGATTGTAATTATAATAATTTCGACATAATTGAAAAATGATAAGATGGACACACATACTTACCCCAAGTGATGGCATGCGCAAAGTACATTCATTTAATTTTTGATGCAATGGCATTCTGATGCCCAGCAATACTTAAAGTCAGATAAAAGTCTTGTAATTTTTTATTTCACACAAACAAAATAAAAAAAAACAGACTCAGAATAGCCTTGTTAACCGACTTTCTGCATCATAAATGAAATGGGTGATCCCAGAGTGCACAAAACTTGTAATTTTGTGTGAGTACATGTTAGCCTTCATTTTGGGAAAACAATTAATTTCAAGAACTTCTAGAAGCTGTAGAAACAAAAATATGTCAAACATCTATTTTTTTTAAAGAAATTGTATCTAGTATCTGTTTGCCAAATATCATTTTGTATGTACAGTACATACCTTAATGTCAATATAAAATAAGAGTTAATTCAGCTGTGTTCTAATAATAATAATAACAAATGTCGCAAATAGTGGCGTAACGTTTAACTTCTGATATACGGTATTTATGTACACATATAGTGTGTTCCCGTACTTTGTGCACAAAAATGTGAAGACTGTCATTTTTGCAAGAGTGGTGGTAAAAATCTCTCAGAGCACAACAAATTTTCACAAAAGTACGGGAACGATTTGAACCACAATTTTTTAAACGTCCACATAAAAGTGTATTTTTGAAAATGTTTATTAAAGATTTACGTGAAATTATTTCTTAAAATAACCAATTTGATATAACAAATTTCAATTTATGGCACGGACAAGCCCGACCAGACTATAAATTCCATTATTTCCAACTTTTGTACCGATACACTTGGCAACTGACAGCTTATGTATTGTTTTTTTTTTTTTCTTTTTTCCTTTATTTGACAGTGTTCATATTTTTGTCCAAACAAATTTCTTGGACTTAAATTCGTAGCCTGGGAAAATATTTTACTCTCTCATGAGCACTCTCTTTTGTGCAAAACTACGAAAATTTGGAGAACGGGAACAGGATTTGACTGTTTTTCGTAGAAATTCGTAGATTTTCGCAGTTTTAGGGAGTACGGGAACGCACCTATAGCTAATTCAGGGGAAGTTAAGTTTGCATTTGGAAAAAAAAGTCGACCTCGAGAATTTTGTATTTAGATTTTGAATTTTGAAATTCTGCACATACAACATTTTTAAGAAGAATTTGGGTGCGAACATAATTTTTAATGTAAAGTTTTTTTTATAAAAAATCAAAATATTGTCAAAAAAAATTTGTTTTAAGTGTTAATAACATTTGCGCAAAATTTTAGCCGATTTAGTAATATGTTAAATCATTTTTAGTATGATACTAGGCTAAAAAATTGGATTTCTTAAACCAGTTTAGTGTCGGACTATTTTCTTAACATTTTACTAAAGTTAAAATCACAAAATGGTTACTTTATTTTTTTAGTATCGTACTAAATTCATATGCCACTTTGACATTTACAAACGTCAAAAAGTTATGTTCGCTTACTTTTTTGCACTATTTTAGGCGTGTTTAGTTGTAGTTTATTACGAAAATAGATTTAGTATGGTGCTAGTTAAAAAGTGTTTAAAATTAGGAAAATATTAGTAAAGTGCTTTAGTATTAGCAAACTATTAAGTAGTATCATGCTAAGCCTTTAACATCAGGCTGTTTTTAAAAAAAACACTTCCCGAATCACGATACTTTTGCATTTCTATTAAATAAAACAAAATTACTTTCGACTCTTACATTTTTTCCCCTGAAAATGTCTGTAAAACAATAAATAGTTTAATGAATCGGTTGGTTGCGCAAAATTTTAGTCGATTTAGTAATATGATAAGTTATTTTTAGTATGTAACTTGGTTAAAAAGAATATTTTGCTAATTTTAAACGAGGATTTAGGATAATACTTTACTAAAGTTATAATCACCAAAATGGCTACCTTACTTTATCTTTTTAATATCGTGCCAAATCCATATGCCACTTTGACAGTTACAAACGTCAAAAAGTTATACTCGCTTATTTTCTTGCAATCTTTTGGGCGCGTGTTCAGATGTGGTAGTTAAAAAGCGTTTAAAATTAGGAAATTGCCTTAGTATTAGCCAACTGTTAAATAATATCATGCTAACCCTTAATATCAGGCTGTTGTTTAAAATTTTGCTCCAATATAACCAAGTTCGTCTCTGATTCACTCATTAACTTACACTAACTCACCAAGAGTTATGCTGTTTTCCATTGGTTTCACTCAGATATTCACTCATTCTGAAATCCAATGGATCAGTGCTAATGGCTTCTACTCAATTTTGATGTTTGTTTTGGTTTTGTGTTGTGTGGTCTTTAATTATAAATTCATCATCTGATAAAGACGAAGACGAAGAACTAAATAGAAAATCGCATGTTGCCGTTTACGTTTGACACTTGAGTATGAATGTATTAGTGCTTCTTGAGTGGATTCTGAATTGAAATTTTTCTTGTCAGAAAAGTTGGCATATTTATATCATTATAAATGTATACGTCTTCAGTATCGACCCACTGTTGTTATATCATCAAATGAGATGAACAAGTTTGTGGATTTTATTTAAATAATACAAAAATCTATACTTATTCCGGTAATACAAAACATCCATCAGCACTTAAATATTTCTTTTAACTTGGGATAATATAGGTATTGCTATGGTAAGTTTTGGATTTGTACAAGACCCGATATTTTGATCAAACATGACATTATTTATTTCTTGGGATAAAATGGTTATATTTAGTACCTCTAGTAGGAAAAAACATATTTTGATTTCGATTTTTTGTACGCACCCTACAAAATTATAAGGCGCCAGTTATAGCCTTCATTGAAACTCAAAATTGAAAACTTTGTCTATCAATTCTGAGGCACTAAACAAATAAAACTGATGTCGTTTTGGTAGCAAAATGAAGATAATAATATATATAATATTTTTTGTCAAACAAATATTTCATTTGCTCTATCACTTGTAAAATCACTTTTGATTTTTCAATGATGGAATGCATTTACAATGCACAGCTGACATTTTCTTCCCAAAAGTGGAACACAATCGTTCCAATTAATTGTGTTTCCTTTTTTCCAGTCCTCACACGTCAACTTTTCTTTCAATGATCAAATCTAACCTCAAAATAACATTTGGCTATGAAAGATCTTTTCAATTACAACCAAGTTTCAATGATAGTTATAACAGATTTGCCAAAAAAATTCACTGATTTTCAATGAAAGCTGATGAAATTAATTGTTCGTTCCAGCTGATTGCCATTTGGCACAAAGTTTAACAAATCATTCCACTGATTTGGGTTCCAATTTCTCTCGTTCCACTGACAGAATTGTGGACGAAAAACATTTTCATGTTTGCTATAAACGACCATCAGGAAAAAATATTCACTTTCATACTGTTTCAACAGCGTTTTTCTGATCGATCGCGATAACTGGCTCCTAAGGAAGAGATGTTCGAACTAATATACCTACTCGCAAATACCACCATTGAACTGAACATACTTGCTTGACCAACATTTCTAGAATGTCGTATTTGGATATTTTGAACGGCTGAATGCCGACTACGTAACTACCATTTTTTGCTCTAATGTAAGTATAAAAAAAACGCAATCACATTCCTGAGAAAACTCAGACAGTCCTTCTGTGATACACTGTCTTGTTATCTACTAATCTACTAGACTGGTTTGATCCAGTTATCCCAGCTATAATTATTGTTATTAATTTTGTTTTTTTTTTTAAATGAAATTTTGCCATCTTTTTGGTCAAAATAAGCTACTGTTTTCGGTTGTTGTTTTACAATAATCCTCTTTAATCTTCAATGACATGAAAGTACCTTAACTAAGGTAGTCAAATTTCCGCAACAAAATGAATCTGATGCTGACCTAGACTCAATATTGCCAATATAATAATCATAGCTCACAAATAGGTGTCGCTTAGTGCTTCCGTTAACCAACATGTATCAATTATTACAATATCGTCGATAGATATTATTTTCTTGTTATTGTCTTTTTCATCATATTACTGCGGTTAAGCAGTTCGTGTTAAAATTGTATACGAATCAGTGGCTTGCATCTATAAGCCGCGCGTCAAATTACTCACGGTTCTTGACTTGTATGTGTATAGTTGGGTCTTATCGGATCGGCGGCGGCCCACTCGAATGTCGCGTTCAAACGCGAACGGATGGCGATAAATTGTGGCGTTTAATAGAAATAATTATAAATGGTGAAATAACTTCGGATTAAATGGCTCGGTGGATTAAGTTGACGTTGAGACAACGAACGGCGCAACTATGCGAGTCTTAATCTCACTTGGATGGTGTTGCAGCAATGGCGGTAGAGTGGAATTGTTTGTTTTTCCTGTTTTACTCACGAACTTTTGAATGTTTTGTTAGTTTGTTTGTTTTAAGAAAAAGATCTGAAGTAAGATTTAAATCACTTCGAATGACTTGGTAATACAGTAGACACGGGGCAATCGAAGGTGGAATTAACTTTAGTCCCCTCTTGTCGGCTTAGTTTGGTCAAAGACACATTGTGGAGATATTTTCCGAGGAGCATTTTAATGATAAAATTCTAATTTGATAGAGTTAAAGATGAAACAATCAAATTTATCATTTACCGGCAGAGTAGAAGTAAGCAGAGATGATGTGGTTGTAGATAAAGGAAGGATTTTCACAACTTCAAATTAAATACGACACTAGCGAAATGCCAATTTAAATTAAACATGAATGAACAGTTTTTTTTTCGAATAAACAATTACTTTCTCCCACTTGGGGTTGCCAGAGTTTTCTTTTAATCATTTTATAAGCTTTAGTTAATAACGTTAGGGTTTCTAAACCAGTTATTTTTTTATAAATTTTTAGAAAATACCATTGTTTTCTTGCCTTAGCAACAAAAATAAAAAGAAACTAAATCAAAAATCGCACATTGCCACCCACATTTGTAATAACTTATGGTTGAACATTGAAAATGTCTTGAAATATTTATCCTTCTTTGTCAAAAAAAAAAATGTATATTATACACAAATTAAGTCTTTTCATTTTATTATTGTCGGCAATTTAAAATATATAAACATTTTAATGTTTAAACCTGGTAATTATGTTTTAGAGCAAAATTTTAGCAGCGAACACTTAATCTATTGAAAAAAAAAATAATTTTGCTAAATTATAGATAGATAGATAGATATATATTTCGTGATAATTTTTTATACAAAGCCTATGACTGCACGTTTTACATTCAGAGATTTGAAAGTTATTTTCTTACAACTGAGACATTATCTTTGATTTAGTGAACAATTCTATAGTTACAAGTATTATTTAAAGGAAAATACGAAAAAAAACCTTTATTAGAGTACAAAAAAAAAAAAAAAAAAAAAAGGAATAATTGTTATTAAAACATTTGTGTGGTTCGAGGAATGCTTTTTATACTCAAATAAATTGACTAGAATAAGCTATAACAAATTAAATAAATAGGGATAAATAAATAAATAATAACTAAATAAATAAATAAATGGGTAAATAAAATAAATAAATAATCTTGAAAATAAATAAAAAGATAGGTATATACGAATTTAGTTACATAATATTAGTGAACGGCAAAATGTGTTAGTAATAAATAAATACATGAATTGATAAATAACATTTAACTAATAAATACAATAAGTTAACATGAAACAAAAATGAATAAATAAATAAATAACAAGTAAACGAAATTGACTAGAATAAGCTATAATAAATTAGATAAATAGTGATAAATAAATAAATATATGAGTAAATAAAATAAATAAATAATTGAGAAAAAAGAAAAAAAAAAATGATAGGTATATACGAATTCAAATAAATAATGTTAGTGAACAGCAATATGTGTTAGTAATAAATAAATACATGAATTGATAAATAACACTTAACTAATGAATATAAAAAGTTTACATGAAACAGAACTGAATAAATAAATAAATAACAAGCAAACGAAATAAATGTACGTGAATATTAAGTTACTCCAGAAATGTAAAGCTGGCTTATGAGAGGATTGTCAGCCATATCACAGCTATTGTTAAAATTGATAGTAAGTTTCCGAATCCTGTCAGGAATCAACTCAACATCCGCTTCACTGTGCAGATCCAAGGTTGAATGGTACCAAGGAAGATTGAGCATCATTTTTAACACTTTATTTTGCGAAATTTGTAATCTTTTTATGTGGCTTTTAGCAGCTTTCCCCCATGCTGGGCACCCATATAGTAATATTGATTGAAAAATAACTTTATATATTAAAATCTTGTTATCATTTGTGAGTGAAGATTTTCTGTTTATGAATGGGTAAAGCATCTTAATAGCAATATTGATTTTCTTTATAGTATTACTAATGTGTTGACTAAAAGTTAATTTAGTGTCAAGTTGAACTCCTAAATATTTCACTGACTGCTCCCATGCTATTACATTTCCATTGAATTGAAGCTGAGTGCTGGGAAGATAACAAGGTTTTCTTTTTCGTGAGAAAAAGATGGCTTGCATCTTTCCAGCATTCAGCTTAATTTTCCATTTGTTAAAATATTTTTCTAATATTTCAATTGCATTTTTTAAATTTGTCTCAATGTTGAGACCAAACTCATGCGATGAAAATATTGCGGTATCATCAGCAAAAATAGCTGATTCACAATGGGGAAGATTTGGGAAATCTGATGTATAGACGTTGTACAAGGTTGGACCAAGAACTGAACCTTGGGGAACACCAAAGTCAAAACAAAAAATATTTGAAACACTACTATCAACGTGGACCTGAAAACATCTACCAGACAAGAAACTTTGAACAATTTTACACAAATAAAGTGGGAAGTTAAATTTTATCATTTTGTATACTATTCCATTGTGCCAAACAGAATCAAAAGCTTTTTCTATATCTATAAGTATCATTCCAGTTGAGTGGCCTTCAGCACGATTTTGTTCTACGTGGTTACAAATTCTTTTTATCTGATGAGATGTGCTGTGAAAACGTCTAAATCCGAATTGCTCATCAGGAAAAATATTATTATTCGAAACAGTTTTTAAAATTTGTTCCTTTATTATTTTTTCGTAGATTTTGCTTATGCTGCTAAGCAAACTTATAGGCCTATAACTTGCTGCTAATTCTGGCGATTTTCCTGCTTTAAGTATAGGAACGACTTTTGCTTTTTTCCAGGCATTAGGAAAATACTGAAGCTTAAGGCACCCATTAATTATAAATGTCAAAAATTTTACTCCAACGCATGGAAGATGTTTTAAATAAACATTTTTTATATGATCTAGCCCTTCTACTTTTCTGTTTTGAAGACTTTTAATAACACTTTTTATGCTTTCTTCCGTAACTAATGCATTCAATGGAGTCAGTTCGATTGAGGAGTCGAAACCTTGGATTGAATTTTTCACTGCGTCATTGGTTTCCACAAAACCCAAGTTTTGTGAAACTAAATGGTTTCTATCGAAGTTTGTGCCAAGTTCTTCTGCCTTTTCAACATCTGTGAAAAGAATTGCTGACGAATTCTTTAAAAATGGAATTTTCCTATTTTTATTTTTAACTATTTTTACGATGTTCCAGAAGGGTCTCCCATTCCTATCGAGTACACTGAGCCTTTTATTCCATTCTTCGTTTCGATTAATGATTAAATGGTTTGAAATAAGTTTATTAAAGTGAGAAACCATAGTTCGAGAAAAAGGTTGACGAAATCGTTGCCAGTTTCTTTTATGCAAATTTCTCACTTTAATTAGTTCCAAAATTTGAGGTGGTAATCTTTTAGTCGTTTCATTCTTAATTCGCTTAGGAACGCTTTCGTCTATGGAAGATAGAACGGACTGGGAGAAGTTTTGAACAATGGAGTCCACATCCTCTTTACATGAAATGCTTTCAAGATCTGTGGAAACATTGTGAAATTTTGTTTTTATCTTCGTTCTAAAAGTTTTCCAGTTTGCATTTTTCAAATCTTGATAATATTGCACTTTTTTCTCACCCGACCATAAAAGATCACAAAAAACAGGATTATGATCTGAGCTCAGAGCATCAAAAGAAGTCGGTTGTGTTATAAGACTAGGGACATTTGACACAAATATATCAAGAACAGAAGGACTACCACGAGAACTAACAGGGAAATACGTTGGACAAGGAGGGTACAAGATACTGATTGGAAATGTGAGTGCAAAGTTTGCCAAAATATTGCCCCAGGCATTCGCTCTTAAACAGCCCCAATCTCTATGACGACAGTTAAAATCACCACCTAACAAGTAATCACCGTTCATTGCTAAAAGCTTTCTTAAATCTTGTTTGAGCCATTTTCTTTTGTTATCTGATGTAGAACCACCTGGAAAATAAACAGAATAAATCTTCACCGTTTTCTGATTACGTAACAATATTTCAATCCCTATGTTCTCCACAATTTTTGTTGGAAAAACAGGTAAAAGCGAATGTTGAATCGACCTCCTAACAAAAATCGCAACACCACCTCCAATTTGACCAATTCTATCCATTCGATAGCATTTGAAGGCAGATGATGGAAGTCTACTTTCAGGCGTAAGCCAAGTCTCCGTCACTAGAGCAACATCAACATTGTTGCTATTCAGAAAATTTAAAAATTCAATAAATTTATTTCGTATGCTTTTAGCATTCCAAGTTATAATTTTTAAACGTGTGTCTGCCATTTTACTTATCATTAGAATTTGAATACAAAAACTTAGTAGCTAAACGTGCAATCACATTAAATTGATCTATTTTAGTTTTACAAACTGATAAATTTGTTATCATCTCCATGCAAAGGGAATTGAGCTCCTCAATAGAAAAGAGAGTAGAATTGTTGTTCAAAGTACTGTTGCTGTTGCTAGAAGAAGCATGTGCATTGCTTTCCCACGCATTAATTGTTATGGGTGACAAATTCTGTATGTGCGAGGTTGAACTATTGTTGCCTTTGTTTGGTGCATTGACCTGCCGTCGCTGTGGTTGCGGTAGGGAAGGAAAATCACTCATCGAAGCAAATGAAACCGGTTTTTGGGGAGCATTATAAGCAGAGACCTGTGCTGGTGAGCTGAACTGTGTTATATGCTGGGGACTTGATCTTCTTCCGAATGATCTTTCCTTAATTTGAAGGTATCTGGCTCTGCTAGTACATGATGTGTCAGTAGCTTTGTGATTGCCACTGCAGTTTGCACATTTGGGAACGGAATTATTATTGCATTCAGACGTATTGTGTGGTCCGGCGCAAATAGCACAAAAAGTTTTTATGTGACAGTTTTTCTGCCCGTGTCCAAACATTTGGCAATTATGACATTGAGTCAGCTTACCTTTAATTTTTCTTTGAAAGTTCCAGTTCACTTGTGTATGTAAAATAGAACGATAGTTTTTTTTTAGGTCGATTAATTTTATGGATCCGCTTACAAGAGACACAAGATAAAATGTATCACTGTAATGATCATATTTTTTTGTTATTTTTTTTATTTCAGTGCACTTTAGTCCAAGTGTAGTTAGTTCAGTTTTAAGTGTATTAGTGTCTAAATCGTCTAACCCGTATAAAACGACTTTGAATGATTTTGCACTTTTTAGATCGTGGGAAAAATATTGACAATTTTTGTCTTTCAGTTTGTTGATAATAATATTAAATGTATCTATTGATTCACTCACTATTTTGATTCCAATGGATAGTTTTTTGATTGAATAATTAGATATTTTAAGGGTTTTCATTAAACTATGGACATATTCTGCTGATTTTTGTAACACTTTTATTGGTGGCACATACACTTTTGTTGGTATCGGAGACTCCGGTTCATCCATATCTGAGATGTCAGTATCAGGATGACATTGGAGAGGAGCAAACTTATTGCTATACGAAGTTTTTGGAAACATTGTGGAACACAATTTTTTATCCGAGGACAAGCGATTGTCCCCGGTTTCAGGCGATCTGTCGCGTTTGGGAATGGTTGTTTTTACTTGGAACTAGTGGGAGAGATGAACACGTCATACGCAGTCAACAGCTCCGGGTAAACTGATAAATTATTGCTAAATTATAAATTCGTTCATTTCTTACAATTTTGAAAAATTAAGACTAAGTGGCAACACTTTATTAAATATTTTTTATATTTGAAACTCTTTTAATAAATACATATACGTATATTGTAATAAAACAGAAAAAAAACAACAATAAACCGAGACTTGATTATGTGCTATGTTATCATAAAAGGAAACAGTTTTAATAAAATTATGTAATTATAAGTAAGTAAAAGATTAATCATATTTTCAATATAAAATATTGCACTTCAACTCAATCTATTTACTGAAACAAACCAACTGCTACTTCAGTTGAAAATATCAATTAATTTACGAAACAAAAAATAAACAAGTGTCAACACTGATTAAGTCAATTATCGATTACTTTCTCAAGTTGTAACATTTTTATCTTTTGCACACCGCAAAACGGACCGGACGTGGGTTGCTCTTGCTCAAATGCAGCTCTATAGCTCCTTTAATAGCCAATTCTCAAAACATATAGACAAGACACTAGACAGCGAGCGCAAAAGACAGGGCCTTTAAAAACACACATTATTCATTTGCATTCTTGAGGACTTTTATCTCATTGATTGCGTTTTAAATGCAATCATAAATCAAATTGAATTTATGTCAACATTTTATGGTTGTTTGTCCAAAGGCGCTATTTCGTGTAGCTCCGCAGATAAATAATGTTGAACGACGACGCGACGCGACGATGAAAGTGCGCACAGAGTGCACTCGTAAACGTTGTACATAATCATATGTATGATGTTAGAGTAAGTTGGATGTACCTATATTTTTAATAGTAAAAGGCAAATCTGTGTTCAAACTATGCTTAATTTTGTGAGTTTAATTTTTTAGGTCTTAACTGATAAGCTTTTAGGGCGAATGAACTAAAAAAAATAGAAAATAGACATTGTTGTTGTTTTCAAAAATTCGCTGACATAATTTTATTTCGATATCGAATTCCACCTGATCAAAAAATGACGTTTTCGAAAACGTCAAATGGAAGTCAATTTCAAGGTCAAATGATCGTTATTTTTTTCCTTTAAATAAACGTCAAATTATTTTACTTCAAGAGCATTTTGAGTTTTCAGTCCTAAAAAAAAAATGTTCGTAAAAATTCGAATCGAAAATCTTTTGGGAAATAAAGAAGCACATTCCAAGAATGCGAAATTTTGTATTTTCAAATCACATTAGCACATAGACTATGAAACACTACTACAGGCTATTAAATTGAAATGATTTTAGGCCTATTTTTGTCGCTTGTTTTGTTTCTCTGAAGTCGCGCACAGCAGATCAATCTTTTCGAATATCTGACTTTTGCAAACTGCACAATGCTTATGCAACAAATTCGTGTGTGCGTTTTCAAACAGATTACTTTTAAAGCTTGCATTTAAGAAAATTTCACAAATGCAGTCTTGACACAGATGACGTTTTTGAAGACGACTTTTACTTCAATTTTGAACTGAATAGATTAACAAATTTAAAGTTTCCGATTGTTTTCGGCTTCTAAATGTTTATACATTTTTAACGTGTTCAACTTCCATGAAGCCTTCTACTATTTAAGAAAAAATTCTATAGATTGCAAAAATCGTATTCATTGTCTTTCCAATTTGCCCTTGTATATCCTATTCATTATATTACCTGCGGGAACGCGATTAAGTTTTCCTGTGAAAAACACACTACAAGGACGTTTAGGTTCATAAAATCAATAAGTAAAGAATTGTTAATTAAAAAAAAATGTTGATGTGAAAAATAACTTTAATTTATTTTATTTACCAACTACAATTCTTAAAACATTAATATTTTATTTAAAAATCATTTATCAATATGTTCAGAGCATTTGTGGTCATTTTGACACTTTAATAGTTATATTTCCATTTTCATTGTTTTTTTTTTCATTTATTCTATGCTAACTTTTTTGGCCGACTGTTTAGTTGTCGATGCTTGTGATTGTTCGGAAGAACGTCGCGACCGACTGACTGGTGATCCGGATCCTGAGCCTGATCCCGATCCTGAACTGCTTCCTACAGCTCTAACAGGCTTCTTTTTTATCCAAAACTTCAGGGCAAATATTACCTCAGACTTTAAAGCTTCCATAGGTGTTACCTTAAAGAAAAAACAAAAAAAAACAATAAATTAATTTGATCTCGCACAATATAGTGTTTTCTTTACCCTCTCCTCAACAGCTACTTGTTGAACATTCCACAAGAATTCAATGAATCCCAATATAAAAGCTCCAAATACACCACACCCCAACACAAGAAACACACCACCAAGTTCATCTATTGACAATTCATTACCATCCACTTCATCAGCTTTCGAACAGGTCTTATTAGGATTTGTCCACCATTTTTTCTTTAACGAAAATAATTCACCTCTTTCGCTAAGTTTTAAAATGGCAACACTTAAATTGGAACGATAATCCGCACCTGAAATTATATTCACAAAAAATTCAAAACATCGATACAATTTTTTATGTTTCCTTGCACGCACCTAATGGAACAGCAATTCCGTAATGTTTTTCACCAATTTGCGATCCGATTTGGGTGAGTTCACATTTTTCATCATTTTCAATTGCATATTCCATACTCGTTGTTTCAATGAGAAAAGCATAGCTGTTTTTATTTTTCCTAACACGGTCAACACCTTCGGCGTTATCTTTTGTAAAAACAGTGGGCTGAGCAGATACCATTTTTGACCACGCCAAACGGTAAACTGTGTCGTTGGATTCCTGTGAATTACACAAATATTAATTTTAGGGATCTCATAATTTGGAAATCTAACTATCAAAATGGCATTTTAGGTTAGATCGCCGCACGCCCAGGAACAACAACAAAATTCATTTTTCAACTAAAATCGGTCGAATGAACAAAGGATGAACTAAAGTCACATCCTCAATTCTCTACAGGATTGCCAAGTGGTACTTATATTTTTTTTTATCAAAATCGTTGGAGTCGTTTTTGGAGATAATTAACCTTTTTTATAACGGCAGTTGCCGGTATTTTTTATTAAAAAAAAACAGAAGAGATTAGGAAATCACCTGAAGCTTAAGGACCAAGTTTGAACAAAATCAGTTCCCCGGTTTTGGCTGTACATCGGGCTACAGAATTAGATTTTTTTCAAAAAATATTTGCCATAGGTACATCGCAAATAGACCGTGTACCACAAGGAAGTGCCTTTAGACCTGCATTAGTTACATGAGAAAAATAATCCGTTGGAAATCAATGTTTTCATGGTTATTTTGCAAATGACGATGCAATATTGATACTTTGACCATGATTTTAATTAAAAAATGAAACAAAAAGTGAAAAAAATTACCGAAAAAAAGTTGGAAGTACTGCCTCCGCCTAATGTACCAAATTGAATTTTGTTCTGCTCAGCCAAATCATTAATACTGCTAATGGCACTCTCCATTTTAGATGCAGTTAGAAAAGCAGCCAAATTAGCAGTGTAGGAATTCAACATCATCAATGAAAAAAACCACCACATTCCGCTCATAAGTCGCATTGGTCCAGACTTTGGCAATATATCACAACCTTGGGCCATAAGTGATCCCATTGTTAGCCATGATGTATTAGCAATATCCCATTTGTTTTCAAGTTCCTCGGGATTCGGATTGCATGGATGTGGATTCTCCCATTCATCACGTGATACTCTATAAATAAACTTGTGTTTTTTTAGAAATGTATTTATGTATTTAAAAAAATGTAAAATATATAAATTGTAGTTCTACCTGGCCATGACTATGGAGACCAAAGAGATAATTAAATACGATGTCAACATGTACATCCAGACTTCTACATCGAATGGCTTTAAGAAGGCAAATAAATCCTTAGCTTCTGGGGGTGTCTTGAAATACAATATACTGATTCCTAATTGCATAAATGGCACAGTAAAGTCTACGGCTGATCGACGGGCTTGGGTTATTGTTAGGTCGCATATTCCAATGTCGGCTTTCTGTGGGATTAAAAATTAGTCCTTTAAGATATTGTATATTATATTTTTGTCAGTGATCTTTAACCGATATCTTAGGGACCAACATTTAAAGTTGTGTTGGTCAAAAAATCCTAATGATACCAAAGAATCTCGTCTCTTACGAAACGGGGGCGTGGACTAAAAGACTTCTTTTCATAAAAACATGTGTTTTTTCATATACTAATTTCAATCCAACTACCATTTCCAATGTATGCAAAAATCCGTTCTTGAAATTTCCACTATCAGAAGCTTTAAGATTCTATTAAACAGTCAATGTAACTGATGATGGACGTCAAATTCAATGTTATCAAGTAGTATGATCTTCAATACCGAACTGTCAAAATCGTTTGACTGGTATGGTTACTTTTTGGTTTCTATTCTAAAGTAATTGATTCCTCAGAAAAAAATTATAATTTTTTTCGTTTTGACAACTGACGTTTAATTGACTGTTCTATCTTGCTTTGACTTTTCTGGTTGTAATATTTACTGTTCTGTGTTGTTCTGTTCTGATCTTTTCTACAGTGAATACAGCTGGTCTATTAGGTGTGAACTGTCAATTGATAGCTGACAATTGTAAATTCAAACATTCAGCTTTCCGCCATTTTTAATTTCCAAAAACAGCTTTACTGACAACACCCAAAAATTAAGTTTATCATGTCTGGTATTACACGTTGAAACCAGATGCATGCGACTTTTCGAACAACGTAAGTGTAAGAGAGAAAAAAAAATCGAAAAAATGAGACGAAAAAAAAACTGCGGTGTTCCGCGTGGGTAAATTTTCGTTGCAACAATTTCTCTCTTGCACTTATACAATGTTCGAAAAGTCGCATGCATCTGGTTTCAACGTGTAATACCAGACCATGAAAAAGTGATAAATGTATTGCAATTTTGGGATGTAAAAGTAATGCGGAAAGAAAATAGAACATTGGCATACACGGTTTATAGAAATAACACGCACACAAACAAATACCGACACGCTTCTTCCCACCACCATCCTGCGAGTTTGGGATCTGTTGTCTCCTCATCTATTCAGCGAGCCCACAAGATATGTGACAGCGACCATCTTACCACTGAACTTTGTTTGTTGGACAACGTTCTCCAAACGAATAGCTATTCCAAAAAAAAAACAAAGATTGTGGAAGCCAATGTTGTCAAAGGAAAAGAAAGGTAGGTAACAAAGCTTCCTGGCGAGTAAGAGGTGTAACTGATAGGGTAAGGAAGTCTTACAACGCTGTATATTATCCACATTTTTACCACACAAAAAAGTGAGTACCTTCAAATGACCAAAATACCGATTCCCTCGACAAACAACTCGAGTATATGCGGCATCCTGCAGCTGTGGGTCTGCATATATAGGACAGACTCAGAGGAACATTGCTACACGCTTAAAAGAACACATAAGCGCTGTAACAAAAAAAAAAAAAACAAAAGAAAAAAGTCCGTCATATTATGTGAACATATATGTTGTATACTAAACTATCCAGGTGAACACCACTGGATTCATTTCAATCGAGCTATGATGCCAGCTAAGCTGCTACATTATATCCCTGGTCTGGAATGCAAAGCTCTAGAAATTAGGCGTCACCAAAATTTCAATTGGGACGACATTTTTTAATTTGTCGCGAACTTGGGATCTTATTTTAAACTCTTCACGGTCGATCCAATTGCCGCTTTATACTAACAGTGATACAGTGAGCTCTATTTGCTCGCAACTTCTGATTTGCCAACAACAACCACAAAACCAAAAATGCAAGAATCTTCTACGAACCGCTACAACCTGCGTAGACAACATACCATCTTTATGACAGTTCCGGTTGACAGCACGCTTAATGAAATTTGAAGCGAAACGTTCGGGGTGAGTACGGTATTGAACTCGCTAAATACATATTTATCATTAATCCTAAAAATAATAATGGCCTATGCAAACAACCGCGAAACCCTTAAAAGTTATATCCTTAAATTTTGTGCGTTAAGCAAACAGGAGTTACATAAATTGAGGTAATTTTTCAAAGTAAAATTTTCAATTTTTTTAACGGGGAGTTTAATATTGGAATACATTTTTTTATGGGGTTTTCGCTTGGTAAGAAAAATCAATTTATTTTTGATTTAGATCTGTCAAAAAACTGATTTTGACAATTTTTGCCTTCGATTGGCCAAACAAATTGATTTTTTTTTTATTTTAAATCAATTTTGCAGATTTGGATTTTTCGGCAGATCTACCCCTCTTTTACTAAAACCAATATGCATCATAATTGACAGCCATCAGTCTGACAAAACAGCTGATACCTCTAGCTGGTTCACAGCCAGAAATACTATAGCAAATAAAAATCAATCTGAAATCGTATTCGATTCGTTACAAAAAAAAAAAATCAATTTATAGATCATAAATTTACCAAACGATGGACCCCATTACATTGGGGATTTTCGTGAATTAAAATTTCTTTGGAAATTTTTCTCTCATGGTGAATGATGGTATGGGGAATAAACTATTCCGTCGCAAACGTATTTCCGAGGGAGATTCCCGATAGGACCATTATGTATGTGGAATGGAGCAATACTTACCATTAAATTTTTATGCCTGTAGATTAAGATCACTGTGTACTGTAACATAAAGTTTTCTTTCGATACTTACGCGATCAATTAAATATCCAACGATTCCGTCCCATTGCTTGGTCTCTGGATTATATTTCCCGTAACTACCATCTTCCACAACTTCGAATGTATAATCGAATCCAACTATTTGTGATAACTTATGAATGAGATCAATTGCATAACCTTCGTACCTGGCGTTTCCACTTAAAATTTCCTTTTCACCCGGTTCTCTTAAATAAAATACAAACAATTATAAGAATAATAATTAATTTAAAATTTTGTTGTTTTTTAAGCAATGGTTGCTGAACGAATCTGAAAATGTTGTAGACTTAAATATAATAATCTAGCTTACAATTTTCATCACACTAATTGAAGCTCATGCTGGAAAACAAGGCTATTTTAAAATCCTTATAAAACGTTTTACAATTTTTGAACTTAATTTTGTTTATTAACAAGGCCCAATATTTGGACATGAGAAATATTTACCTAAGCATAAGATAAGGTTTTCCAATACGAGATGCCACCTTATAATGCCTCCGACCTTGTGAAAAATCCTGCGTATCAATATCTTTCGATTCCGATGATGATTCGGTTTTTGCCATTAATTGACCATCTGTATTCCACACAGCCATCACTCGATCAGACATTGGACGATAAATTTCTAAATTAAAATTCACCCGTTCACCCCATTCATTGAATTGGATATTTTTTGTAATAAAAGTTCCATTTTCTTCAGATGTCTTGAAAGAAAAAAAATTGTATATTTTTTTTTTATAAATGAAAAGAAAAATATTACCGCTAACATTTGTTCGAAAATTAAGCTTCCGACTTCCCATTTCTCTTCGCGATCACAAGATATACGAGGTGTATAAAATTGTTGGGATGTTATTACATTACTGATTGCATTGTAAAATAGTAAAACTGCATCGAATACTAACGTTGACATCACAGAATTATCCTAAAATGAAAGTGTAATTGAAGCTCAATATAAATAACAGTCATACAACAGAGTATCTACCCCAATTTGGGGTTAAACTATTTAGTTAGCTCTTAAAACGAGTTTGTTAGTCAACACAAATAATTTTTCTGGGTCCTCTTTTTTCAAAAAAGTAATACATTTTCATAACAGTCGCCTCTAGTAAGAACTATTGATACTGCCTAGTTAGTTTACTTCCCAGCACCCTCCGATACCTATAATTTGGACCTGATTGACAAGGTTTGGTTTCGGCTAATTTATTCGAGATATCATACTCTCCATTGTAATTCACTGCTTGGTACCCTCAGTCTTTCTTACTTGTTAAATTCGTTTTTAATAGCGAGTTTCATTCAAATTTCAAAAATCTCTCATAATCGAGATTTGATCTTTTCAATGAAACTTGTTTCCAGATTTAATAGTAGTATTGTTTAAAGACTGACACACACATTTCTGAATCTTCCTCATCAGATGACGGGGAAGACGAAGACGGAGCAATCAAAACCTCCACTAAATTTATAAAATCGAAATAATTAACTTCTTTGTCCATTATTTGTTTTTTTAAATTATTTTTTTAGCACGGACTGGCACAAGTTCACAACAAATTAATAACAAAATATTTTCCATTTGACATTCGACAGAAAAGACTTTTTACATGTACATTCAGATCAAATCTGCCAACCCACCAGAGATCAATACTTTTGTGTTGAGATTTGATCTAGATTTGCTCTTTTTGTTGCAACTAAACTCACAAAATTGAAAAAGATCAAATCTTTTGACAGAAAGAGCAAATCTTTTCTTGAATGAAACTCGCTATTAGTCAACGTAGTTGTGGATGTTAAATTTGCTTCTTTAGAAAATGACATTTTTCCTAAAATTGTCAACAGTTTTTCGACTGTTTGTTGTTAATTTAAGTACTTGCTGAGAAATCTAGTTGAAACTTCCACAACTCACCTCAATAAATGCATTTGGGTTCAATTCAATTCTAACAGCTGTTATATTGACTCTGAAATTTTCATTATTCAACGATCGCAATCCTGACTTGTGTGTGTCCAAATTTGTTAAGAATAAATTCTGCAAAAAAAAAAAAAAATCAAATAAAATTTTGAAAACCAAAATTATTCATTAAATTTTACATTGAATTGTCCGGTCATATTAAAAAATGTCGAGCTATTCACAACGTCTGCTAGCAATTCGGGTGAGCAATCCAATATAACTCTTCGTTCTCCTTGATGACGAGCATTTTTCCAAACAGTTCGATAGTCATCGTCACGTGAAAACTTACGAACTTTAATTTCATCTTCGTGTATACGTTTAAGTTGTAGCAAGTCTTGAAGTCTCACCAAGGCTGCAATAAATTAGAACAATTTCAAATCAAAAAAAATTCTAGTTAATGTGTAATGTAATCGGATCCATTGGGAAACAACAACATTTATTAGTTACTGTCTTATTAAATCGAACGAAATCCGACTATTGAAGATTCTACTCAACCATATGTTGACTTCCGTTTATGATATTTCTGGACTTAATATCAATTTCTGTGATTTACCTTCATGATTTTCATAAAGCACTGTATAGCCCTTCCATGCATAATTGTAAACAATATCTGAATAGGCTTTGGAAAGAACCGACGTTGAAGGTGCCACATTAATTGTCATCCTATGATTCATTCGCTCTGTCATGCTTTCCTCAGGACTCCAATCGAATTGAATATTAGGAATACCGGTGGTATTACAAATAAGCGCCACAATATCTAAGTGAAGCAAAAAAAACATAATAGCCACCAACCCAAACAAATCATCACACTTACCGCTAGGTGCCTTTGAACTTGGTCCAAAAATAGCCGAGACACCATTTCCTATCAGATCACAAGCTATTTTTCGAAATGGAATAGAGTGTACATTTTTTTTTGTATTCATTGCGAAAGATTCCTTCTACTAACCTAAGTTCTGCAGATAAATACTGTCACTGTTCTTGTGGGATCCGTAATGTTTTATAGGTGAAAGTTGAAAATCGGTAAAGCGTTGATTCATTAAGTAAACGGCTTTATCGAATGCAGCTTCTATCTCTTGTTCATCTTCAAAGAAAATTGCACCTAAATAAAAGATTACCAAATGTGAATAGGTTTTATATATTTTTGCTATTGTCAGCCTTACCAATATTAATTTGTTGATATTGAGTTGATAATCTCAAATAGAAAATGACAAATAAAAGCAAAATCGCCTTCATTTTCCAGAATTTCGAATATTCCCGAATATATATATGTAGGTATTTTCATTTAGTAAATGTTATTTGAAAATAAAAAAAAAAGAGAAATATTTTCCTAACACAATCCAGCACCACTAAATATCTAGAACAGACTAATGGCAATATAGGTCTATTATTGGTCTCACTATAGAATGAGCTTAAAAATACTTGGAGAACACAACACAACACAAGTATATAATACATGTACATATGCATATAATAAATACTGTTGTTTTTGTTTGGTTCGCTTCGAAAACAGTTTTGGAGAACATGTTTTTGGTGTTTATAAACAATTAAGTTTGAAAACACAATCCGAAAGTCTTTCTGCTCTTTTCAAAGCTTCTACCTCTTGGATTTCGGATTTATTGAAGGGAAAATAACAGAATATCCAAACTATGTATGTACATAATGTAATAATTATTATATTATGTACATATGTCCGTATACGAGTCAATTAAAATTTTAACTCGTTAACAACTGTTCACAGTTATATGCCTCTGACATACAAATTCCAGCACCCTCTTTGTATTGCCGAAAATACCTCAAAAACTCGACATAAAATATATATATTTTTTAACTTAATTTCTTGTTTGTGTACAAATTACATGAATGCATAATTCATTTAAAAAATTTAATTTATTTTTGCATTTTCATTGATTGGATTACTATCTTCGCTGCCCCTTTTTGATTTATTTTCGAAAAATATACTTTGAGGGAAATTTGTATACATTTCAATCTCCATTCAGTTTTGTGAATTTTTGAAATTTAAAATGTTCGAA
Organism: Philhelius pedissequus; assembly: GCA_910595825.1. Taxonomy (NCBI): domain Eukaryota; kingdom Metazoa; phylum Arthropoda; class Insecta; order Diptera; family Syrphidae; genus Philhelius; species Philhelius pedissequus. The sequence continues at coordinate 239,840,197 of OU343161.1, read as the reverse complement.
AAAAAAACTATCGGGGTTATGTGAATAAAAATTTCACTGAAAATTTTTATTTCATACGATTTTTTGTTCGAGGCCAGAGATTCACTACCACAGGAAAAAATCGAGGGAATAAAATATCCCGTGGGAAACGAAATTCCCTGGGAGATTCCCGATGGGGCCCATCAATTTATTGCTATTTGGATGTAGAGATTTAGGAGGGTGTTTGCCACTTCTATTCCAAATTGTATTTTCAAATTATTCATCATTCACTATATGTAGATAAAGTTATAACGTGGATGACAAAAATTTTTTTTTACATTTTCATTAATATTTTACATTTGAGGAAACTTCACTAATTAATCCCGTTAATACTCAACAAAAATATTATCTGTATTCCACTTAAAATGAAATGTGTTCTGCAATCCGAATTTTCTTTCAATTTACTTCGAATTCATATTCGAAATATTGAAATCAGTAAACAATATTTAAATCAGTAATTGTAAATGTTTCTATATTAGATGTATGACACCCCTAACCTTCTTCCAATCACCTATATCGTTAATTAATGGAGGATCTTCACTGTTTTCTTCCATATGCGATTTATCGATCTAATTTGAGCCAAATATTTTTTTTGCAGCGATATTGTGCTTTCTCCTACAAACAAAAATTTATTTGAAAAACAAAAGTTTATTTGTGAAAACTAAATGTGTGCGAAAAACCAATTCGCAATGGCGGGAGGATTCAAAACACTACATTTCCATTTTTTGGAATGAACTTTTCACAAACCGTTTTCTGTGGAATAATACTACTGAACATCAAAATTCACCATGGTGTAATTTAGTTATGCCAATTTTGTATACTAATCTGCTTGGAGTAGTGAAAACGGTAACATCGAAAACCCTATCTAAACTCATTCAGTGGTTCTTGATTTATTTATCAATATTTAATCGAATTTATGTATGAGTCGTAAAATTTGAATAAATGCACAACAAAATATTGGCGACCAAACAACCTTTTATGGGAAGGTTTTCAGCTATGTGGAATAAAACAGAAGCGTTATTTTTTGTCCAAGGCAATACATCATTTTCCTAAAACAAATAACTCCTAATCGTCATTGTCATTATTCATTCCTTGTTTTTCTTACTTTACATCTGAAAAGTAATTGGCCATATCATGAATCTCTCAGGGAAATTCATTTCTCACGGAATATTTTCCCTCGAAATATGTTTCCTGTGAAACGTGAATCTCCTACGGAATAAATTTCCCCCCAACAAAAAATCGTATGAAATGACACCCAAACTTTCTGGGAAAGTTTTTTTCCCGATACAAATAAATTCTGAGGGAAACATTTGAGCATCATTCACGTTCCCTACGTTTGAGTTAGAGAAAAATTTCCAGGGAAAATTTAATTCACGATAACCCCCAATAAGAATTCGTGTTGAATTTAATGCTTCAAAAACTTAATGCTGTATGTTGTATATAAAATCTAGAGCCTAGATTCTATATACAATGACAGGACCCTCGTCAAATGTGTTGGTCCATGAGCGGCACTTGTATCGAGGGAACCGAACACTTTCCGTTCTCGATATGTGGATCGCCGACCACATGTTCGTTGTTGCCAAAAACGCTTTAAATAGTTTGGGTTTTCTTAGACGATGCCAGAAATATTTGTCCACTTTTGATCTGGCTAATCTATAAATCCTACATTCGTCCAAAGCTTGAGTTCAACTTTCATATATGCGTAGGCAGGTGCTTCCACAATACACAGAAGTCTATTTGATAGAATTAAAAAAAAGACCTTTAAAATGATAGGTGATAGAAAAATAATGGAAGTAATTGCACATCTCGAGCTCAGTCGTAATGTTTTATGTCTTTCATTGTTTAATCAGTACTTTTATAGACAATGCTCTAATGATATAGCCAGCTGTATTCCTCCCGAAAAATAATTCAACCGCAATACTTGCGCTTCTAAGAAGACTTATCAGTTTACCCTTGAGTCCATCTTCGGATGTACGGTCAAGTATAGAGATTCCTTCTTTAGTTGCACCACACGAATGTCTAATGCTTTACCCGAGCCTATTTTTCCTCCCATTATAATATTCAAACATTCAATACTAGTATGCATCGATTTCTCGTATTAAACCCTCTCCTATTTTCATAATCGCTCGCAATGTGTAAAGTATTTTTAAGGGTAGTCATAACCTCTTGAGCTTAAACTTTTCATGAGCTTAAACTTTTCACAAAATTAACCACTACATTCATTGCAGAAATGATAAATCACTTAAATTAACATTTTAACTATAAGGATATATTTAACAAAATCGTAATATTTATGTTATGGGCTAATAGCACAGATTTTTCATTAAATCCAACCGTTGTTACCTATTGCACAAAGGAGCATTCTGTAACTTTAAATTGAAATCAACTTGATAGAAATTAATGCATTTCTCTTCCTTATTTTTTGTTTAACTAATTTCTCTTAAAAAAAATAATTTTCTCTCTGCAAATTAAACTTGAATTCTTGTGTAAAAAGTATCTCCATTCACAGTTTTAGATTTCTGATCTGACATTGAATTAAACCAACATCAAACGGACAATTATTTGTTTTGTGTATTTTTTTCTTCTGAAACTAAATTACAATTAAAACATTGTTATAGTATTTGTTTTTTAAATTTATTGTTAATTTTTATTGTTTACCACTAATTTGAAAATATATATTTTATATTATTATTTTAGCATAAACACGAATACTTCTTATCGATTATTATTTTAATCATAGGGTATAAAATTTTTTGTTTCTGAATATTTTTCCAATTAAGGTTGGTTGCAATTTATTTTAATTATATTTTACTAAATTAGAACATTTGGGATGATGGCAATTTAAAACAATTAAAAAAACTAATAAAAATTTGCAATACAGTACTATTTTACTGAGGACACAAAAACAGTCAAATTTCTCAAACAAATTAAAAACACAAAAGATACAAATAATTTAGAATAAAACATTTTGACAAAATAAAAGTGTGGTTAAATTGGAATTTCTTCGTATAGTTCATTGGCAGCAATTTTTTTTCTTAATTTTTTTTTTTCTAATTAGATATATTGGGATCCCTCTTTGTATAATTGAAATACTACATTTAAGACGCGAGGGATGCCTCATTGTTTTCAGTTTGTTTTTTTTTCGGAGTTTTTAAACTGCCTGATTTTTTTTAAACGTTCGTTTGTTAAAATTTTTGTTACTAATTTTGTTTTTTTTTTATTAATAATTATTTAATATTAATCAAAATTATTATTGATGTCCATGGGAAACATGGATATTTTGAACAAGGCGCTGGCCCCAGTATTCTTCTAAATCGAAAGGTTTGAAATTTTTTAACTGATCAGACTCATTTCTATAGATGACAGGGGCTCCATGTGGTCCTTGTTCATTCACCTGAAATAAGATATAAGAAAGTCATGAGAAAAATTCCATTACTGTAAGCTTAGACAAACAAAAAACTAACGAAAATAGTTTCATTGATAGCAACATTTTCAGCTTGAAGTTACATTTTTAGTATTCAGATAGTACTCTGTAAGGTAATACTTACTTTGTGCCATGCTTCTTTGATGTAACGAATCAATTCATCATGCTGGGTGAGAGGTTCTCTAGTTGGTATTGATGATGTTGTTCTGGCATCATTATTATTTGAAGGTGAATTTATCGTTTGTCCTTGACGTCTAATGTATGTGTATCTAGAAAAGGAAGAGGAAAATAATTTTTAATAAATCGTAAATAAAATCTATGAATGTTTCAAGTAGTTATGACAAATTTGTGACATCAAGGTAAAACCAGGTATGTGCTTTGTCAAGAAATAATTTTTCTAATTTTTTACACGTATGATTAAGTATTTATTTATTGTAAGGACTAGGTTAGGTTAGGTTAAAGTGGCAGTCAGTGTTTCAGCTGACACACTTAGACCAGAGTTGGTCACTTGCGATACCAGATGAATCTAGAGACATTTTACCTATTCGTTGAAACATTTGGAACTTTTTATGAAGCGTAAGAGACTAGATATTTATTTTCACTGAGATCCTCGAAGATGGATATTACGTCTCTGAGATAGAACAGGGCATGTACACAGAAGATGAGTAAAGATTCCATATACATATATGTACATACCTATACCTATATTTGTCGTTTCACTTTTGACAAGTTCACCAGCCATACTATGCCCTGGCACCCAACATATTTGCATATTGGACTGCTTCGCCATTTCCATAAGAGATGACTGGTAGTTGAGGACAGTTATGGAGTTTGAAGAGGACGATTAAAGAGATTTAATAGCTGCCTGGCTATCTGAGAAGATACGGATATCAGTAGTTGATATCACGTTTTCTTTGGGCCAGGAAAAAGGGCTACTCTAATTTCAATAATTTCCACTTAGAATACGCTGCAATGATTAGGAACACGGAAAGAGAGACTTAATTTTAGTATGTTTGCGTACACACTCCCACCAATCCAATCACCAGTTTTCGATCCATCAGTGTAAAAATAGAATGGGGGTGGCCGTGGCGCGATAGTTGGGTGCTCGCCTGTCAACATCGTGGTCGCAGGTTCGATTCCTGCCGTTGTCTATGTCTTCTAATATTTCATTAAAAAACAATTCTAAAAATTGTCATAAAATAAGTTGCTGGTTTACTCATTACATGCTGTTCTTCATTAGTTCTTTATTATAGCCAACTGCAAGCACCCGGTTTTTCCCAACACGATATGATTTTCATATTTATTAACACGTCTTGCCAAGTCGATGAACAAAGTTTCAAATTTCGTGATTTTAAAAATTTTAACGTATTAGAGTTATTGCTTGATTTTCATCGCTTAAACTGGAATTCAATGTATTTCATGCAGAATGTGGATAAACAAATATCTTTTTTTAACCATAATGTTAATCTTCTTTTTGATACCCATGTTCCAATCTAAACTCGTTTGACAAAACATAAAGCTTCAGCCTGGGTGAATGGCGACATCATTTCTGCAATGTCAGAACGAGATGCCGCTTACAGTCAAGGGAGAAGATATCGAATAGAACCTCTACATCAAAACTACTGCAAACTACGGAACAAAGTTGTGAAAATGATTAGATCGACCAAATTGATATTTTATGAACAGAAGCTCGGAGCATCAAAATTCACTAAAGACACTTGGAAACATCTCCGAGAAGCAGGTATCGGGAAACAACAAAAATTTCTCACTGATGAGATTGACTGCAATGCCCTGAATAAGAGGTTTACTTCATTACCGTGTTCTCCATCCGATGTTTCTCAGTGAATCCTTTAATGTTGAACAATCATTTTCAACCAGTTCTTTTAGTTTCGACAGATTATTCTAGGAAGATGTTGTAGAGGCTATACTTTTAATTAAATCAAATGCTATCGGACTTGACTTAATTAACCCAAAGTTTATTAAACATTTGCTTCCCTACATTCTTAGATTTGTAACACACATCTTTAACCATATTTTGACAACATCTGAGTTTCTTACAGAAGAAAGCAAAGGCCATTCCCATTCCCAAGAAATGTACAGGTACGGCAATAGATTTCCGACCAATAGCCATTCTGCCTTTTCTATCAAAAGTACTTGAAAAAAAAATTTTCCAGCAAATACAAAATCATCTCACTTCTCACAACCTTCTCAGTATATGTCAGTCTGGCTTCCGACCACAACGTAGTTGTAAATCGGCATTACTTCTTGTTGTCGATGAAATAAGAGTTGCCTTAGATAAAGACCATTTTGTTCTACTCAAGCTATTAGACTTCTCCAAGGCCTTTGATACCGTAAATCACAGAGTACTTTGTAGAAGACTGCAACAAAGTTTTGGATTTTCAACTGAGTCTTGCTCATATCTCAAAAGTAGACAACAGCGTGTTGTAGCAAATGGTAGATGGTCTAACTTTACTAATGTACCTCACGGGGTCCCACAAGGATCAATTTTGGGTCTTCTATTCTTCTCTATGTATATTAATGATTTGCCACACATAGTTAAAAATTGCTTTATCCATTTGTATGCTGACGAAGTGCAGCTTTTGATCAGCCGGCCCATAACTGCGAAGGACGAAGCATCATACGTTGGTCCTTAATAAACAATCTCCACCTACACCCTTCTAAGTCAAAGACATTGCCTATCTATCGCAAGATTTTCCATAAAACTATACTAAGCCCTCTGCAGATAGAGAATCAGACCATCGTTTATGTTGATTCTGCACGTGATCTAGGTATGGTTTTCAATCGGACTCTTACTTGGAATGACCATCTTAACAGTTCTATAGGGAAGGCTTGTGGAAGTCTTGGAGCTCTTCGAATCGTTCAAAGCTTCATTCCACGAAGCTTCTGTTAGCAAAAACCCTTTTGTTTCCAATGCTGCTTTACTGTTCTGAGGTGTTTGGTGATTTGGACTATGAGACGTCTAGAAAACTTAATGTAGTCTATAATCTTCGCCCTTTCGATCACGTTTCTCTCTTTTCTGATCAACTATGTGGTTGTAGTCTTAATAATCTATTGAAATTTAGGTCACTAAAATATTTTCAACTCTTAATTCAGACAAATCAACCTGATTATCTACACAGTAGACTGAACTTCCCTCATTCAAGTAGGTCACTCATTCTCATAACGCCAAGATTTAAATACCTGAATACTCAGCGGCAATTTTATATTCATGTCATTAACCTTTGGAACACTCTGCCAGTTTCCATAAGAGGAATAGGAAGCACAAGAACATTTTCATCTTCAGTTTTTAAGTATTTGGCAAATCGTTGAATTATTATTTTTTTCCTATAACTCAAGTATATGAATCTTATTCTCATTTATTTTGTGTTCTGTTATTTATCTTTTAATTTTTACTTACATAAAACTAAACATTTATTGAATTTAGTATTATTATCTAACATCATTTTTAAAGGCTTACACTACTTTACAAGATGTATATCTTATTTTGTAAGCGTTTTTAAATAAATAAATAGCAAAATAGGTCTGATAGTCTTCTTACTTACAAATGTTTAGTTTGATAGAAATTGTTTCATTTCATGCCTTCACCATATCAATGATTTTACCAAGCGCCCGATCGAGAGACCTGATTGACTTATCTCATTTGTATTCATTGCAAAGGACCTTCTGGTCATACATAATACCTGCATGGGTAGCAACTGGCAAGAAACTGCACTCTCTCATCTCAACAGACCCAAATTATTGGCTATATATAATTGAAAAACTAGAAATCCTTTTTGTTTTTTCAAGGACCGATTCTTAAAAAAAAAAAACGACTGCGTTTGCACCTGAAATTGAATAACTCAAGGTCGCACATTGCATTTGCAATTTTGTTGAATTGAGCACAAGAAGTTCAAATCGATATTTTGCAAAAATGGGTTAGGATTTAGGAACATTCCAATTTACAAGCTAGGCGCCTTGATTCAGTTCGTTTCCGAAAGTGAATCTTAATCATTATAACAATTTGTTAAGAATTACATTATCGAAGACAATTTTTGATTGATTTGAAAATAGTTTTCATTCAACACAAAAACAAAGAAAATAATTTTAAGTAGATAAATGCAAACTCACCCATTGTTTCGGTCCATGGTTTTTGTGTCTTTCGTAATGCGACTACGAGGTTTCAATGTAATAATTTTCCTTGGAGGTACAAGCAGATTTTATTAATTTTTATTTGTTTTGTATTATTTATTGTCAGGAAGAAGGCGCGGGGCTTTTTTTTTCAATTTTATTGCTGAGACTGACACTTTTTACTTTGAATTTTTTTTTCTTTGTCGAAAAAGATAAAGAAAACAACAATAGTAAACCTAATTAATTCAGCAAGCAATAGGCGATAGAAAGTTTGTGCAACTTTTTATACCCCAATCAATTATCTGCGAGTTTTTTTTTCTTCTGTGTGTAATTTAAATCTATAGATTTAGATTACATTGACCTCTCCCCGTAATTTTGAAAATTTTACTTTTACTGCCACTCTACACAGTTACAGCCAGAGAAGTAGATTTGGAAATTAGATGAAGATTTTTGTGCTTGTGAAAGCGAGAAAATAGCCAATCAACGCGAACAAGAAGATAGCGAACGAAACAAAAAAAAATATTTTTTCTATATGAATTTTGACATACAAAACTTAAAAGACTGCATAGGTGTTGTCTCGTTCGGTATTGCACATCGTCCATGCAGTAAGAAAGAAATGGGTTGATATTTGGAAAGGAATATAAAGCAAAACAAATGAAAATTGCAGTGAAATTCAATTTTTTTTTTCGGAACTGCGGCTGAGTGGATGGGATAATGGACAAGAGCTGCAAGCCAATAGTGCAGACTCTAAACATTAGGGTGTGTTCACACACGAGTTCGATTACTTAATACGGTGTCTCCACCTTCTATATTTTATAGTTAGTATACTATCTGTCATTTTGATAGAAAGAAAGAAAAATAGAATGCTACAAAATTTGGTACTGGGCATTTCGTAGCATACTATTCCAATTGCACAAATATCGCGAAGGAATACGTATCGGTGTGTTCTTGCTCTAGTAGCATTACAATACTTAGAAAACATTCAACAAAAGTAATTAAACAAAAAAAAACAAGGAATTATAACAATACACACACCACAAACATTCACCAACTACAAACGCTAGCCTCAAAGTGAAAATGGCAGCCAAATAGTATACTACCGATAGAATACTAGGCGTGTTTTTTTCTAAGCCCCGGGGAAATTGGACGAAAAAAACGATGAGTAGGATTAACAATTTGCATGTTAAATCCAACAACAACTAATCCCCGGGGGTGCTTAGCTTAAACCCAGAGAATTCTCGGGGCTTAGCTATTGGAGAGGATAAAAACTGTGCTACCAAAAACTTTTTCACTAAGTTATCGATAAAATGTATAGAAACTTCAAAACTGACATTTTGACATGTCAGATAATTATCAATTTTGTGTGGTTTGGTTGAGCATTTGGTCCAAGTGTGTCAGTTGTTTTCCTGACGGCCATGTCAACCTAACCTAACCTACCTTTTAATATACATTCCGCAAAAACAAATCTATTTTAACATTTTTCGCTTTTGTATTGCCTCTACGGTTTTTTCCACCTCGTCATGAGCACAACCTTCTACAGCGATTTTCATTTTTGCGTTTATTTTTATTATAGGTATATTAAAACTTGACTGTAAAATTATTATTAAATAAAAAAGCATTTCCTGAAGTTGATATTCGTTCAATTAACAAGAATTGAATGAACAACAAAACAAAGGTTTCTCTGAGAAGACATAGGAACTGAGCATCCCGCCCGAATAAGCAACTCGTCCACTAATATCATGTCACCAGTGACCGACGAATGAGATAGTTTTCAAGTAGTTGAATTCTATGTACCACTGTATTCGTGAAAATTAAATTAAAAGAAAATCACATCGGCTAAAAACAATTTCCAAAATACTTTATTTCAATTTTCAAATTACTTGATTCACATTTTTTTGTATAAATAATAATTAACTTGGTTCTTTTTATGTTTTTTTAATGGAAAAGTAGTTTAAATTCAATAAATATATCGAAATTACACAAAACAAATCAACCCGATGAATGAGAATGAGGCAAACAATGATGTTTATTTTTTTCTTGTAATTTCAGCTGTTCTTCAAATGTCATCTTGCAAATTAATAAATAGTGCTACCAAGTATTTCACTTAAGCGCCTCAAGTATTTCACTTAAGCGCCTTGGTCGTTTTTTTCAACCAAATCCCCCGGGGATTGCAAAAAAACGCACCTAATAATGAATTCGCATTAAACTTCTAACACAACAGCTATCATTTCTGATAATATTCGATTTCCTCGGTTATAAATAAATAAATAACTAAAAGTATTCATGCAACGAGATAATTTTTCCCTTTGCAGAAAGACATAATTTTCCTACAGACGTTTGCATGAACACCCCCTTAAAATACTTGCTTAAATGTGGGAAATAATAAGATGTTCATTGAAATAAATTGATAGGGTTTATTCTCTTTCTACATCAAATTCGTGAAATAGTGTTATCTGATTTTTAGAATATTTTTCCCATACAAACTTTGACAGTTCATTTCTGCGGAGATAAAATGATCTGGTTTCTGAGGTTTATCTGGGTTTTCTGCAGAATACCCTTATTAAACCGACATTTTATACATTTACCCATACCGACAGCGACAAATTATATTTGAGGAATGATAATAAGGGTATTCATGAAACCGCGTAAACGCGGTAAACGTATTAAAATGGTAAAAGTTGTAAATGAGCTGCCAAAATTTCTATGGAAAAACATTACCAAGATATGGTAAACTTTTCCGCATAATTTTGTGTGCGAAAGCTTACTATCTGAGTTTGGTAAATGTGAAAAACTTTTGACGTTTTATGTGTCGCAATCTTGATATAACTATCTCTCTCTCTCCCTTTTAATATTTTTGGCAGACATTTTACATCAGAATACTAACACACCGTTATTAGTCAAGTAGTGCAGGAAGAAGAAATAATCATTTACCACATTTACGCAAGTTGATTTTTAAGTGCGTTCATGAAACGTGCGTGGCAAACTTTTCCATTTTATGATGTGGGAAAGCTTATGCGGTTTCATGAATACCCTTAGTCATTCTCTATTTTACTACTTTTACACCACTACGATTTTTAACCCATGTTTCCGTTTTGGACATCTTTCGGTTGCAGAGATACTTTTAAACACTGCGATATTTAATAAATGTTAACTTTCCTCAAACATATATCCACACTCTTTACTCCACTTAATTTAGAAAAGTTCAATCGTATATAACGAAAATTTACAAAGAACAAAGGGCGATAAGTCCCCTTTCACACATGGATACCAGTTGCTGGAGTTTATTTTGACGTTTTCCTTTTATTGCCTTGTAGCTTTCACGCAAAGAAACTGGCACCAGGAAACTGAAGAGGAAACTGGGAAGATTATGTTGAGCTAATTGCAATGCAAAGCAAAATGTCAAAAAAATCTCTTCAAATCGTTGACCGGGGAGAATTTTTTCATTCCCCTTACTTATTGCCCTTCTCGCCTACAAACTCCCAGTTGTCGGAAACTCAGGTTCCTTGTTTGAAATCAGAATAACTCTGCAATTTTTCAACATGAGCAATTTTGTCTACCCCGGCCACCACATACGTCCCTCACCCACGTGCTCAAAAATCCCAAGTTAAAATTGTACGATGTAAAAGCTGATATATGTCCCTCAACCATGTGCTTAATAATCGCAAGCTCAAAATGTATGATGTAAAAGCTGAAAAAGGGCGATAACTCTGCAATTTTTCAACCATAGCAATTTTGTCTACCCCGGCCACCACATACGTCCGTCACCCAAGTGTTTAAAAATCGCTAGCTCAAAATGTTTGATGTAAAAGCTGATTTTCTTAATTTCAATTCGATGCCAAATATTTCCAAAAAAAAACGACGAAAAAGTATATTTGTAAATCACCTCCATTACCTCTCTGGTTTTTCAGTTCGAAAGCACAGATGTCGCTAGTATAGAAAAAAGAAAAAGTTTCGATCAATCTTCGTTAAAGACAAAAAAAAATCAACGAATGGCACTTCCATTTTGAGATTTTGGCATCTTTGAATTTTTTGTTAGTCGTCGGCTTTGCAACGGACGATTTGTTTGCAATTTTCTTCGATTTCCTTCGAAGTGTGGCAGCAATAGCAAATTAAAATTGATAAAAAGAAAAGAAAAATAATCCTTTATTTGTGAATAGATAATCGCCCAATCCAAACAATTATAAAACTAACCAAATAATATTGTTCGGAGAAATAGTTTTATTTTGCATTTGCATAAAGTTGCAAAAAAGTGCTTTGGAGTTGAATATTTTTGTTCCCAAGGAAAAATTGTAAGTACCTACCACCTAGATTTACCTACTATCTACCATACATGCTTATATAGGTATATATTTATTCAATTGTAATTTATGTTCTGCTGAAAATTGGAAAAAAAAAATACTTAAAAGAATCAAAATGGCGCGATAGTTTTCTTTAACTTTTCCAACTTGAGATTTTTGTATTGAATTTTCTCTGATGATTTGATTGCTTTTCACTGTCGGTATTTTATGTGTGCAGAGGTTTTTTAAAGGCCTACAGCTTCAACAAGGTGATCTTGCAACAGAACCTGTAGGTATATAATGTAGAAAGCCAATTAAAGCCCCCTTCCTATAAATAAGCCTTGTAGAACAATGCGAATGCCCGTGAAACAAAAAGTACCTACATGTAATCAATTCTTTGGTATCTACCCCGAGTGATTTTAACCTATGTTAAAATAAAGATGATTGCGCGGGACGTGCCGGCGTCCAAGCGTGTTCTATGTATTTTTTGTATTAATTATTGTTTGTTCTTGATTGTTAACTTCTTCGTTTTTATTACATAACTCGAACAATTTACAAGTTTTCCAAAAATGTTTTTTTTTTCTATTAAATATTTTTTTTTTGATGGCAAATTGTAAAAAATGTATAAGAAATTTTAGGTTAGTAAACAGACTTGTCGCTTTTTTATCCAATCTGTTGTGGAATTTATAGGAAAAAAAATGTGTAGTTAAAAGTGAGAGTTAGGTACCTAGTAGCTAGGTATATGGGAAGTAAAATTTCGCTCATTAGAAATTGTTATTTTTGTTACCAAGCAAATATAGCAGCATACTAGTAAAAAAAATATATAGGTAGTGATTACTTTAATTAATATTTTAAATGTTTTACGGAAGGAAAGCAGTGCATAGGTTAGGTATAGTTATTTGTATCAACACACTTTACATACTTCGAACAATCATAGATAATAGCTTAGTTCAACTGTACTAAGTGGTAAGCAGCTTGAGAAATAAAGTCGCAGCTCATATTTAGGTAGATACATTTCTTAAATTCTAGACATTCGGTATTCTGTGAATTAAAAAAAAAAAAAAACTATTCTTGTTTGTAAGAAAATTTCAAAAAAAAAAAGATAAGCAACTTTTGAAGACTGTTTTAGGTGCGCTGGTACCGTGCCAGTTCAATTATTGTCGATTGCGTTTCAATAAATAGGATTCGCTACTAAAACCAATACTTTTTTGCTTTGAAACGAACGATTACGGACCGAATCTCTTTTTGGGACTGTGTGTGTTGCTTGGCAGCTCTAAAAAAAAAAAACAAATCTTCAATTCGTTAATACATCATTATTTCGTTTTAATTTTGAAGAAATCGCAAATAATAATTTAATATTATTTTTGTTTTTGTTTTTGTGGACTGTATGGGTTAAAGCCAAATTGAAGATTTTAATGACCTGTGATCCAAAATGCGTTTCGCCCAGGCACGATAGTTGGGCTCGTCAGTTAGATGCTATCGTACCCTTCTAAGACGCAATGTTTTTCGGTCGATGATTACCGACTCTTATAAAATTTGCAGCATATTTACACACTGCAAATTATTATTTCGTTTTAATTTCTCGATTCCGACGCGGGGGAGTTCCTCCTAAACCCACTTGCACTTTCTTAATATTTGTTTCCAAGAAGTTTTTAACAATTTTTTTTATTTTTTAATATATTAATTTACTTTTTCTGTACACTGCCACAAAATAAAAATTAATTCACAACACAACAATTTGGAAACTTCAAAACAAATATTGTAGTGTGTGTATGAATCTGTGCACAAATCCGTTTTGAATCCGTCTACAAAAAGAGATTAAATTGGCGTTTTTCTTTTTTATCTCCGAGCAGATCTCTGAGCAGAGACTGAGTAAACCGATTTAGATCTGAGTATAGCATGGTCAGATATCTCAGATTTAATTTGAAATAAACTTAAGCGCAAAACTGTCATATATTATTATAATTGTTTTTATTAAAACTAATTTACCACCAAATCCAAAGCTTTCGTTTTCCGAATTCATTTTTGTTTTTAATTGGTTTTACTTTAGTGATTATTGTTAAAATTATAAGTTAAAGTTAGCCGCAGCCAGCACTTTGCTCCGTTTGATCGGTCATTTTATTCTCAGCTAATGGTTCATACCCCGATTTAGATCTGATTTAAAAAAAGAAACACAAAGTTGAGAGATTAAATGTGTCTGAGCTAAAAAAATACAGATCTTTTCTTGACAGCTGAGTTCTTTACTCGGAGCTAAAAAAGAAAAACGCAAAATACGGATCTGTTTTTCCAGAAAAATATTGGTTTTAATTTGAAACTAATTTGATTTTCAGAAAAAAATTGACGGCGGATCGACGGCAGGTCGATGTTTTTGTTGAAACGAAATCGATATTAAATTCTAGACATTCGGTATTCTGTGAATTCAAAAAAAAAAAAAAACTTGTTTGTAAGAAAATTCCAAAAAAAAAGATAAGCAACTTTTGAAGACTGTTTTAAGTGCGCTGGTACCGTGCCAGTTCAATTATAACACTTCGAATCACTTAGAGGTCACATTGAACGATATTTTAAATTAATAGGGTTCTTTTTCTTAATTCATTTTAATTTTTTTTTTTAATTGTTTTTATTAGTTTTGAAAACTCTTAATTCTATTTGTACAATTGCTTACAAAATATTAGTTTTCAATAAGAAGTTGTTTTTTAATTTTAATAAATTTAAGTTAACCAAATTTTTCACATCAGTCGGAAGACGGTTGAATAACTGAAGCCCTCTATAAAGAAGATGGTTTTGTGTTTGCGCTCTCCTATATAAAGGTAACCGAAAGTCTCCAGCATTTCTTAGTGCATATCTCTTATTAGTTATGTACTCGACGTTGTTCTGTAAGTAAACAGGATATAGATTAAGTTTTATTTTAAAAATCATAATTAGTGCATTATATTTTAAACGTTGGATCACACTTAACCACCCTAGTGAGCGTAACATATCAGCTACTGGAGTAAACCGGTTGCATTTTAATATAATTCTCATCGCTCTATTTTGTAAGACTTGCAGTTTAGTTTGGTTTTCAAGGGTACACATATAAATAATAGAAGAGCAATAATTAAAATGAGGAAACACAGTTGTATTATAAATTGTCAGAGCACAACTCATGGAAATGCAATTTCTGATCCTTCTTAGAAACCCCAAATTTTTTGATATTTTATCACAGAGTTTATTTTAAATTGAAGTTAAATTTTAATCTATTGTCAATGTAAACACCTAAATATTTTATTTCCGATACACACTCAATGAAATGACCATTTATTGCTATATTTACATTTGAATCGTTACTATTTACGCACATACATTTTGTTTTTGACGTATTTAGTTTCAATTTGTTTTTGCACAACCACAGATATATTGAATCTAAATCTCTTTGAAGAAGTGTTTCCAGAGTACGAACATCCTTGCCACTAATATATATAAGCGTATCATCCGCAAAGAGACAGATCTTGCAAATAAATAAAGCCTCACCGCAATCGTTAATATAAAGTAGGAAAAGCAAATCTCCTAGTACTGATCCTTGGCGAACGCCAATATCAATGTCTAAGGAGCTTGAGAATGTTTCATTTATTTTAACTCTTTGGGTCCTGTTTGAAAGATAGCTTGTAAACCATTCAAGTTCTTTTTCCCTAATTCCATATTTGTATAGTTTTTCTACTAAAATTGTTTTGTCTATCGTTTCGAATGCCCGTTGAAGATCCAAAAAAATTGCCAAAATAATGTTTCCTCTGTCCACATCTTTTTTCCTTTCGTTTATGACCCAACTCATTGAAGTTTCACAAGAGTGACCGTGCCTAAATCCAGATTGTTCAACGCAAAGCAGTTTTTTATCCTCAACAAAACAAGAAAGTTGATTGCAAACTACCACTTCCAATATTTTTTCATATGTAGGGAGCATGTTTATTGGCCTCCATTGTTTTGGGTTCTTTGCATTTTTTACTTTTTCTACAGGTATAACATCTGAATTTTTCTAGCTTTCAGGGAATACACCTGTAGTTAAAGATAAGTTTATAATTTTTAGCAAAGGGGGTAGAACCTCCTCTCTACAGTCAAGCAATATTTTACAATTCAACCCATAGCAGTCGTTCTTTTTATTCATCGATTTGATTGTTTCTTCTAAAAATGATAAATCGATCAACTGAAATTTAAACTCTCTTTCATTCATCCGTAAGCTATTAGAGTATGGAACCACTGGAATTTTACTATTTATTTCCTTCACAATTTCAATAAAAAATTTATTAAATGCATTTGCGATTTCTAAGTCTGAATTAACTTCAATGCCATTTATTATTTTATCGTTACTAAAATCACTTTTTTCTACTTTTAATATCTGATTTTTTAAAGTTTTCCAAAGACCACTTTGGTCACCAGCCTTTTCATTTATTTTTGCTTCAATGTAACTATTCTTAGCTTTACTGCACTGAATTTTGTATAAATTTTTACATGTTTTGTACTTATTCCAATCATCTATAGTATTCGTATAAGTAGCTTTATTGTAAGAATTGGTTTTTTCACGTTTTAATATTTCCAAATTTTGGTTGTACCACTCTGCACATTTTTTATTTATTACAATTACTATTTATTATTTATTATTAACTTATAACTATCTTAAAGCTAGACAAAAAATTATAAAACTAGCCTAATTATGAAAAACTTACAACTAATTTACTGGCCCTTTACGGGCGCTCTAAACTAAACAATAACTCTTAGAACTAATGTCTTTCGACCTAAAAACTATTTTAATTAAATCTAATTATTTTTTTTTTTTTTTTTACCAAGAAAACTTATTAACAAAAAAACTCGGTATCTTATCATAAATTAATAGCGGTATTCACGATCGGATGTATCTAATCTTGTACCATTGGAAAAGTGTAAAAGTGTAACATTTTTTTGCCTTACAACAACAAAATATACTGAATGTCAAAGTCTTACACTTTTACACTTACAATCCCCGAACCCTATTGTAACAGAAAAATACAAGGGTAAGATTTTTTTAGCACAAACTAAGCCTTCTTCAGAACAAATGTGTAACGAAGACTTACAGGCATACATTTCAGGACTCTGGAATGGAATGAGATTTATTTTTCATCGGATGTGAATACTAAAAAGTTTCATTGTTTAACCATCTATTAACACACGTCTGTATGATGTTTATGTGCCTGTTCTTACTAAAGTAGTAAAAGCTAATAGATGCCCCTAGTTTAACAGCAACATAAAGATGCTTATTAGGGAGAGAGAGCATTTTTTCCGGAGATTTAAGAATAATCCAACATATTTTAATAAAAGACAGTATATTTTTTTTTACGTAATAAAGTAAATTCGCTAATTCTATTAGAGCAACTTCATCCGACTCTTAGCTCTAAGGAATTATGGAGGAATTTGAAAAAAAATTGGTATAAAGGAAGACAAAAATAAAAGTAAATGCCCGTTTAGTGCTGAAGTGATGTCAAATATTTTGATACCAGCTTTTTCAGGTGCATCTGCATGTAAGCAGTAAGCACAGCTGTGAATCAGCTGTAATAAAAGTTAAGTCTGACTTCCGATTTGCTTTAGATGCTGGAAATGTTGGTGTCATGGTACTCTTTGATTTTTCTAAAGCCTTTGAATGTATTGATCATTCTATACTTCTCTCTAAACTTAAGCGGAACTTTAATTTTGATGGCTCTTCACTTGCGTTACTGTGCAGTTATCTGAAAAATAGAGTACAGCGAATTAAAACTGAATTGATTTCATCTAGCCCGATTATAACAAATATGGGTATACCCCAGGGCTCAAGTATTGGGTCCGCTTTTGTTCTCACTATATATTAATGATCGTCCCCACGTGGTTCGTTATTGTCAAATTCATTTATATGCTGATGATGTGATTCGTTACATCTTTCGTAGAATTGGACTTATGGAGGATTGTATTGAGAGATTAAATAAAGACTTAAGTTATATTCTCATTTGGTCAAATGATAATAGTATGAAACTTAATCCGGCGAAGTCTATTGCCATGTTATGCTCTAGAAATGAACTGAATCTAGATGATTTTCCCTCTGTTATTCTTAATGACAAAATCATTGGTTATTTGGAAAATGTTAAATACTTGGGTTACGGAATAAGTTTATAAATCTTAGCTGCTGTAGAGCAATTTCAGACACTATTAGACATATTTACTCTGGACTTCGTACGTTGAGATCTTCCTCAAACTTATTAGCACCTGATATAAAAAAGCATCTCGTTAAAGGAGGCTTTACATGGATCTGCATCTGCAGGCTTGAAGAAAACTAGAGCGGGACCAAAATATAAAACAAACATAAAAGTAAGACACGTTACACACTAATAACTTACTCGAACTCTGTTATAACTTTCTTGACACATCTCACAATCACATGTTCTTAGCGTTCAGGTATGTAGTTTTGAGAAGATAATTTTCGCTATTTTCGTTGTTTTTAAGCAAACTGAGGTGAAATGTAAAAAAAAAAACTTGAAAATTCGTTGTCTGAACGGAAAAAATGATGGTGCAGATGAAAATGCTATAATGAAGATGAACATAATCTTCAAACATGAAGATGATCTCCATTTTGGTTTTCACTCTCTATCACACAAGTATGATTTTTTTATTTTGTTTCCTCTTTTTTTGCAGATGTCAATGCAGATGAAGATGAAGATACATGTAAAGCATCCTTAAGTCACTTATTATGCCTTATTTTATTTTCAACTGCTCAGTCTATCCGGTTTTGGACTGCCAGTGTAAGCGTAAACTAAATGTTGTTGTTAATGACTGTATTCGTTTTATTATCTTGTATTCCAAGATAATCAAGTGTTTCACATTTACAGCATATTCTCTTTGGTATGAATCTTGATAAGTACCTTCGCTACAGGCTAGTTCTAAAACTCAATGATTTCATCCACAATGGATGTCCTATCTACCTCAGTGAAATGCTACAGTTTGCACAGTCTCAAAGAGGACTCAAGTTAATTATCCCACGTTTTACACGCGTCATAGCAGAACGCTCGTTTTATGTATCTGCAATACGCTTATGGAATTTGCTTCCAAGTGAATTGCAAAGAACTACCGCCCCGACCAAAGCGGTCGGAAATTATTTTTGCACTTTTCGAATAAAATATAATAATAGATTAGATATTTTAAATACTTTGTACATTGTATATATGTAGCTTCTTTTCTTGATATAAATTTTTATATCCTGAATTAAACTTTTAGCATTATCAATTTAAATCATAAAATGTTACATTCCAAAACATGAACAATCTCAAAAGCATGAACACCGTCGGTTTTAATTAGTTCACGTTTTCCAATGTTCACTGTACTTAAAATGTTAATACCAATTTTGTTTTAGAAAAAAAATTAAAATTAAAATTAAAATATTGCCTCTGGCTGCGAACTTTAGTCCAAGAAATATATTTCTACAAAATTATGAAGACTGTCAAATAAAGGAAAAAAAATACATACATATTCTGTCAGTTACAAAGGGTTGGCTATCATTTCCCGGAAACAATTACCCGGATAACGATTGCCCGGAAAACAATTTCCCGAGTAAAGATTTACCACAAAACGAGTTCTCGTATCACGATAGCCAATTCCCCGCTACCTTTATCTGTGAAACTAATGCTATTTTTGATTCTTAACAGTACGCAGAAATGAACTATTGATTTTTAATTTTGGAAGAGGAATTTCTTTTTCTCATCACGGCCGGCGTGTAAGGAGGGCATGCTGCCCCCTGCTTTGCCAAATATAGGATTTGGGGTGGAGTCGAGTTTTGGTGTATGCAAAGTTTTTTTTTGAACTCAAATATTTTTGTGGACAATGCATAATGCGGGCAATTGTTTTCCGGGAAAAAGTTAGACTCCCATTACAAAAGTTGAAAACAATCGAATTTATCATTGGTCTAACATTTTCATGCAATAAATTAAAATTTGTGTAAAAAAAAAAAACTTTGTTAAACATTTTCAAAAACACAGTTTTCTTTTGAAGTTTCAAAATTGGCTAAAATGTTTGTTTAATGCGTTTCCGTACTTTGGTGAAACTTTGTCACCCTAAGAGAGATTTCTACGCCCACACTTGCAAAAAATGACAGTCTTCACACTTTTATGTTTAAAATTAGGAAAATTATACTAAAGTGCTTTAATACATATTAGTAAACTGTTATCATACTTAAAGTTAAAATATTGATCTCAGGTTGTTTAAAATTTTAGTCGTAATTTTTAATTACGTTTCTGAGATAACAGAAATTTTGTTTGGTCAATTTGACTGAGCAGAAAGAGAGATAGAAAAATCAGTGTAATAGGAACATTTTACACTGTCAAGATCGCTCTTCTGCCCAAAATTATCAAATTTGTAAGTTTGGAACAAAATTGGTACAAATTGGTGCCAATTGGCATTTTTAGCAGGGTGTGGAACACAACTTGTTTTAAGTGAGCGATTTACCTCCAATATTTTTTTCCTCTTTTCGAGCACTGTCGTCTCTTTCCCATACTTAGCTATACCCTTTACCAAACAGTTTTGTTAAAACACTCAGTAGAGTAAAATAAGAATCTAATGTCGTTTTCGATTGGTCGTCCGGAAGACTTCCGATTGTTTCCGAACTCTTCTGAAAGTGTTTGATTGGGGTTTTAAAATGACAGTTGTTCTCCGGGAAAGAAGAGAAATTCGATTCGAAGCACGCACGCCTAATACCCATTAAATGTTAACATTGAATTCAATGCTGTGTAGGCCTTGTTTACAAAATAAAAATCACAAATGTGCGTTTGAAATTTCCCGCTTTACACATACACTCACATTAAACTTCAGAATCGAGAATATCTAGTTTAATTTGTTCGATTGGAGTCCCGGATAAGAGAGTTCTTCCGGATTACCAATCGAATGGAAAACTGCATAAAGGGATCTACACACGGTCAATGATTATTGTCAATTTTCATTGAAAGAATATTCTGTCAAAAAACATTGAAGAAAAATCGCCACCACACTTATCAATGAATATTGACATTTTTATTTGACATTTCACAAGCCTTGATATTTACATTCTTCCAAAATATGGACAAACTTTTATTAATTGAAATAGCCTCAAACAACTATGATTTGAATTTGAAATTTATGTTTATAAGTTTTTATAAACAAAGTCAGCCATTTGTAATTGTTTTTTTTTAATTTTTTTTTATACAAACGACACTTCAACGTTGACATAAAAATTGAAGGTACCACCACACGATCAAAAAATTGTCATTAAACATAGACGGCATTGAAGAAAACCAAATCGATTTTGATTGCCTTCAATGTTCATTGACAATGACATTGAAGAGCATACAAACGGTCAATAAAAATTGATCGTGTTTAGGGCTCTTAAGACACCCCCACACGACATACAAAAATGTGAGCCTGGTTAAACAGAATGCCAAACAAATAGGAATAATAATAAGATCCTCCCTGTTTTATTTAAGTATTTCGCTTATAAAGATTGTACATCAAATACATTTTTTTTTTAAATGCAATTTTATTAAAACAATTTTTAATTTTAATTTTTAGTCAAAATCAACCATGCAGAACGGCGGCACCCCCTCTGGGGGATCTAAGCAAGTCAGTATTGAAAAAATGTACCAGAAAAAATCCCAATTAGAGCATATCCTTCTGCGTCCTGACACTTATATTGGATCTGTTGAACATACCAAGGAACTTATGTGGGTTTACAGTACAGAAACAAACAAAATGATGCAAAAAGAGTTGTCCTTTGTTCCGGGTCTGTATAAAATCTACGATGAAATTCTTGTAAATGCTGCCGACAACAAGCAACGTGACAAAAGTATGTCATGCATTAAAATCGACATTGATCAAGAGAAAAACACCATATCGATCTTTAATAATGGCCAAGGTATCCCTGTCACAATGCACAAAGAGGAGAAAATGTACGTACCCACAATGATTTTTGGACACTTGCTAACATCTTCAAATTATAATGATGATGAGAAAAAGGTAACTGGTGGCCGTAATGGTTACGGAGCAAAATTGTGCAACATATTTAGTACATCGTTTACCCTTGAAACTGCGACCAAGCAATATAAGCGCAGCTTCAAGCAGACCTGGGGTTCTAACATGACAAAAGCATCGGAACCGAAAATCAAAGATTTTAGCGGCACTGATTTCACAAAAGTAACTTTCTCGCCAGATTTGAATAAGTTCAAGATGGAAAAGTTGGACGATGATATTGTGGCGTTGATGTCTCGAAGAGCTTACGATATCGCAGCGACCACCAAGGGAGTAGCTGTTTTCTTAAATGGAAATAAATTGCCCATTAAGAACTTCAAGGACTACATTGATTTGTATATAAAGAATACCGACAGTGAAACGGGCGCACCTGTTAAGGTTGTTTATGAGAACTGTGGGGAACGTTGGGAGGTTGCCGTTTGCGCTTCGGACAGGGGTTTCCAACAAGTTTCATTTGTAAATTCAATTGCTACCACTAAAGGCGGACGTCATGTTGATCATGTCGTGGACAATGTCATCAAACAATTGATCGATACCCTCAAGAAGAAGAACAAAGGTGGAATCAATATAAAACCATTCCAAGTGCGATCTCACCTTTGGGTGTTTGTAAATTGTTTAATTGAAAACCCAACATTCGATTCTCAAACCAAGGAAAATATGACATTGCAACAAAAAAGTTTCGGATCCAAGTGCGCTTTGTCGGAGAAATTTGTAAATAATATTTCAAAGTCGGGAATTGTAGAAGCGGTTCTAATATGGGCAAAGTTCAAGGCTCAAACCGATCTGGCTAAAACCAGCGGTAAGAAGAATTCCAAGATTAAGGGAATACCAAAATTGGAAGATGCCAATGAGGCCGGATCCAAAAATGCCCATCTCTGCACACTGATTCTGACAGAGGGAGACTCAGCCAAGTCATTGGCCGTGTCTGGTCTTGGTGTTATTGGCAGGGACTTGTATGGAGTGTTTCCTCTACGAGGTAAGCTGCTTAATGTACGTGAAGCAACACACAAGCAAATTCTCGAAAATGCTGAAATCAATAATTTGATCAAAATTGTCGGACTGCAGTATAAGAAAAAATACCTAACAGTCGATGATCTAAAATCATTGCGTTATGGCAAGATCATGATCATGACAGATCAGGATCAGGATGGTTCTCATATCAAGGGCCTGTTAATTAATTTCATTCATACCAATTGGCCGGAATTATTACGTTTGCCATTCCTCGAAGAGTTCATAACGCCGATTGTGAAGGCAAGTAAGAAAGATGAAGAATTGAGTTTCTATTCGTTGCCGGAATTTGAAGAATGGAAGAATGATACACCGAATAACAATACGTACCATATAAAGTACTACAAAGGTTTGGGTACTTCGACCTCTAAGGAGGCGAAAGAATACTTCCAAGACATGGAAAAACATCGCATTTTGTTCACGTATGAAGGCTCTAACGATGACGACAACATCGTAATGGCTTTCTCCAAAAAATGTATAGAAAATCGTAAAGACTGGCTGCGCAATCACATGGATGAATGCAAGCGAAGGAAGCTATTGGGACTGCCAGAAAAATACCTTTATACTAAAGGAACCAAAAGCATAAGCTACGCCGAGTTCATTAATTTGGAATTGGTTCTCTTCTCGAATGCGGATAATGTTCGATCGATTCCATCGATGGTAGATGGCTTCAAACCTGGACAACGGAAGGTTATGTTTACTTGTTTTAAACGTAACGATAAGCGAGAAGTTAAAGTTGCTCAGTTATCTGGTTCGGTTGCTGAAATGTCAGCATATCATCATGGAGAAGTTTCTCTACAAATGACAATTGTTAATTTGGCCCAAAACTATGTTGGCTCTAATAATTTGAATCTACTCGAGCCACGCGGTCAGTTCGGTACAAGATTATCTGGCGGAAAGGATAGTGCTAGTGCTCGTTATATTTTCACGATTTTGTCTCCATTGGCTCGTCTAATATTCCATCCTTCCGACGATCCATTATTAACGTATGAGGTCGATGATAATCAGAAAATCGAGCCAATTTGGTATATGCCAATTATTCCAATGGTTTTGGTGAACGGAGCTGACGGAATCGGCACTGGTTGGTCAACTAAAATTCCCAATTATAATCCGCGAGATTTGATTTCAAATATAAGACTTATGCTTAACAAGGAAGAACCCAAACAAATCCACCCATACTATAAGAATTTCAAAGGTGTCATTGACCTTGTCGCGGATAATCGGTATGTAGTAGCTGGTAACGTTCAGGTTGTCCAGGGTGATAAAATAGAAATTACAGAATTGCCAATTGGTGTATGGACTCAAGTTTACAAAGAAAACACTCTGGAGCCACTGCTTCACGGCACTGAGAAAGTGAAAGCTGTCATTACAGATTACAAAGAATACCACACTGACACAACAGTGAAATTCGTCATAACGTTTGCACCAGGCGAGTTTGATCGCATCTACCAGGAAGATGGTGGATTCCATCGAGTTTTCAAGCTGACATCTAGTTTGTCTTGCAACCAGATGCATGCATTTGATCAAGTCAACTGTTTGAGGAGATTCCCTACTGCTGTCGACGTTATAAAGGAATACTTCCCACTTCGTCTAGAATATTATGGAAAGCGCAAGGAATATCTTGTTGGTCAATTGACTGCGCAGGCTGATCGCCTTTCAGATCAAGCACGTTTCATTCTAGAGAAGTGCGAGAGAACCATTGTGGTTGAAAATAAAAAGCGCAAGGTGATGATTGATGAACTTATTAAAAGAGGCTACCGACCCGATCCAGTCAAAGAATGGCAGGAACGTATCAAATTAGACCAGGATGAAGAACAAGATGATGACGAAGGTGATCAAGAAGAAGCAGAAACATCTTCGACAACTGTTAAAAAGGAAAAGAAAAATATTGATCCAGAGAAAGCATTCCAGAAGTTGACCGATGTCAAGAAATTCGATTACCTTTTGGGTATGTCCATGTGGATGTTGACGGACGAACGGAAGAATGAATTGCTTAAGCAACGTGATCAGAAACTAGCGGAACTTGCAGCGCTCAAGGAAAAAACAATTGAAATGCTGTGGCTGAATGATCTTGATGATTTGGAGAAGAAAATGGATGAAATTGAAGAGAAGGAACGTCTCGAAGAACTTGGCCTTAATAAGAAAACCGCCAAGGCTATGGCCAACAAAGCAAAGACTGCTGTTGCATTGAAAAAACGCGGAGCTGCTGCCAAGGCTACCAAAGATGATTTGTTCCCTGATCCCCGTGGAATTAAAGTCAAATTCCAAGTGACGGCTGAAATTATGAAAAAATATGAACTGGCCACCAAAAATGCCGGACCGAAACGAGTGAAAAAGGAAAAGGCACCGGGCGATATCTCCGTTCCAGAAGGCGCTGAGGAAGTGGATGAGTTTGATGCGCTGATTGATGGTGGAGCTGTTAAGACCGAAGCCGTTAAGACCGACGCCGTTAAGACCGAAGCCGTTAAGACCGAAGCCGTGAAAGTTAAAAAAGAACGCGCTAAGAAAGAGCCTGTTGCAGCAAAGAAACCTGCTTTACCGAAGAAAAAATCTGATGGATTGAAACAGTCGACTTTGAACTTTGACAAGCCAAAGAGAGGTGTAAGTAAAATTCAATAAATCTCTGATTTAATTAGTAGTTAGTTTTTTTTGTGGGAATTTATATTATGCAATTTAGTAAAATCTTTCTTTTCACTAAAAACTTGGCGTTCATTACAATTAACTTTTAATTTCCGACTTTTTTTTATCAGATTATTAATTTTTGTAATTGTGTTAATATTTTTTATTTCTTTTTTTGATGATTAGCGCAAAAAGAAAGCAGCACTTTCCGATGATGACATCGATGAGATCAGTGACACCAGTGACATCAGTGATCCAGAATTGAAGGTTACGGTTGCAGTTACGCCAAGGGCCGATAGACCTGGTCGAAGAGCAGCCGCACAGGTAAGGGATATATTTTTTTAATCGAAATATTTTTTACATCTGTAAATGATGTATTTTTTTTTGTTGTTTTATTTGTATAGAAAGTAAGTTACTCTGGGATTCTTAATTCCGATGAAGATGGTGATGACATTCTCTATGACAACAAAGCAGTCACAGAAGAGAGCCTCAGAATGGATGTACTGTCGGATGATGAGAACAGTATGAATTCAGCATCTGAAGACGAATCACAAATTAAAAAATCTGCACCTATCAAAAGATCAAGGAAAAAGAATTCAAGTGATAGTGAGGCAGAAACGGTATCTGTAAGTTTTTAATTTTCTTACTTTGTCTCCATATGAACAGAAACCTTTTAAATCAAGTCCAACAGATTATGTATTAGACTTTCGATTTATTAATGAAAACCAGCTGGGATAATAGTACGTTTTTATTGGGGCAATGAATTTCGTTCAAAATTACCTCATTTTGTTTACAAATTCACATTTTGAAATTAGATAATTTATTTAATTTAAAGTATATTACCCCCACTCATATTTCCAATCCAGATATCGATGAAGCTTTCTTTTAACGCAAATCTCAATAATCGTATTTGGAGGATATTGTGATAGAAAATTGCAATAGCATTTTGGAATCGCTAATATTTTGATAGATATGTATAATGGGTGTTATTGTGAATACAAATTTCCCTGGAAAGTTTTCTTCAATTCGAACCTTGAGAACGTGAATGATGCTCAAAAGTTTCCCTCGGAATTTATTGGTATCGGGAATAAGCTTCCAAGGAATTTTGCTGTAATTTCATGCGATTTTTTGTTTGAGAATTCCCGATAGGACCCAATTAAGGAACAAGATGACAGTGAGGCCGTTTAAAGTATTTAAAGGAAACAAAATGGAATGCAACAAATTTGGTACAAAAGATTTTTGTATACGAACTCCTTATTTTTCAAATATATTCATTCCTACATATTTGACTCAAGTTCAAATGAACGTGTCTAACTGGCCTGTAATGTTTTGAAATGAATTTTGGGTGCAGTAAGGGAACAAATTTATAGTTCTGAGGGTTCACAAATACGTCGTAAAAAAGCTTTTCTTTGACACCAATGTAGGTATGCTTTCGGAAAATTTCCGAAACGAAAGTCAGTCCCGATAGGAACTTAGTTGCTTCCGAAATATCCGTTGCATCACAAAATAAAATGAAGATGCGTTTGTTTGACATATCACTACCATTCATCCGAAGGCCTTTTGGTTGCATTGCGCGCTACATCAACTTTCGTCGATAACATTTCAACAAGTTTCTCTTTTTGAGCGACGTGTTTTTTTTTGTTCTAAAATATGGTTGTTGTACTACGCACAAAATAAATTATTAATATTTTACTTACAATTTTTAAGTAGACGCCATTTCGAACCAGATTCCGTAACAAATCTTCGTCGGAGAACTTTGGAAGATATTTAACAGACAGCTGTATAAAAATTGTTAATGCAATCCCATCACTGTGTTATGCGTTGGCATTTCATCGGAAGATTTGTCCAATGTATCTTTCGGAACAGTTGCGTCGATAAAATTCTCCGATTTCGCACAGATCGGTACAAAATTTGCTCCAAACGGATAGGGCCGATTTCCTGACTTGAGAGCTCAGAAGTATAAACTGCCTAATTGTATACACAAATGTTTTTTCAATTAAAAAAAAAATGTTGCAATTTTACATTTTATGCCTATAATTTCTATGAAAACACAACAAAGATGTCGCTTATTTCGCGGTGATAAACATT
Organism: Philhelius pedissequus; assembly: GCA_910595825.1. Lineage (NCBI taxonomy): Eukaryota > Metazoa > Arthropoda > Insecta > Diptera > Syrphidae > Philhelius > Philhelius pedissequus. The sequence continues at coordinate 239,812,618 of OU343161.1, read as the reverse complement.
ATATAAGCGGATTTGTATAACAGAATGTCAAACTATGTTCATACATAGGGTAAGATATAAATGGCACAAATAAACAATGTCAAAAATTGAACTAAAAAAAACAAGTTTGTCTGCGATTCCGATACTTTTCCTCTGGGTACTGCAGTTGATAATAGGGTGGCAATGGCACAGTGGATATAGTGTTTCACCGCTAACTTAGGTGTGTGGGTTCGATCCCCAAGCTAGGCAGCATTCTTTTTTATACTTCCAATCTTAATTGGATACCGCCCGTGGGTTAAAATGAGATAGTAAATAACTAATTCTAGAATCCACGGTGCCAACAAAAAATGTTTTCCTATCTTTCAATTTCTTCTAACTAGTGCCGTGCAATTCAGGTTGCATTTAAAAGACTGTAGGTCTTACAGGCATATAGTTAAACTTAATACATATTATAATTTTGCGAATCATTTTTTTAAATTTGGGTTGGGGTTTGTTAGAGTAAAACATACACATTTATGTAGTGCATGATCGAAAGAAGGTTTGTTTGTTTGTTTCTCTAGGTTTTCTTTTACTTAAAAGCTTAACAGAAAAGTGGAAAATGAATGTACAGTTTCATAAAAAAAATGATACTTGTTGTTGTACTAAATACACCTGAAATGAGAATTTCTGAGAAAACAATTGGTTGAACAACAGACAACTGGTCGATAATTGGCAGGAATGAAGGTGCCTTACAATTTTCTGAGGAATCCAAATAGCTTTTGAATATAGATACTCCTGGAGGACTCGGATAAATTCACAAAAACTCTTTCGTGAGTAGCTGTTGATGCCGGTGATCAGCTGGTATAAATATGGCGAATGAAAATGAAATTGATATATGATTTCTCTTAAAGCATATTTGCTTCGTTTTACGTATTTTGTAAAAGAAATCAACAATTTGTTTTATCATCCGTCATTTGAACAAATTAACTGTTTTTTAACGTCAAACAAATAACAGATCAGCATCGCATCGGCAACAGAACATAATCATAAGCATCGCAAACAAGCAGTGATGCTTAACCGCACCAAAATTATTTGACATTTGTGAACGGAACCACAGAAAAAAAAAACAATTTTATTCTATGGTACAATGGGATATACCCAATCATTGCGCGCCAAGACTACGAAACCTTCAATTTCGATTAAAAATAACAAAAAAAATATGTTTCGATGGAATAAGGGACAATGTTGCTCCAAGAGGTTTTTGTAAATCTAAAAAATCTACGCGGGTACTACTGAGTGAAAAAGGTTGGATTTTTAATACTGCTTGTCATAAATTAAACAGATTTAGCAAACACTACAATGAACAAGAACGAATTGAATGACGATCTGTAAGTCTTGCGATGCGCGTCATGACTATGCATCCTTATCACTTTTGGATACCGTTCACATTAGTATGTGTACGATACATAGACCGATAAGTTAGATTTAAGAGTTACCGTTAATTTATTCAAGGTGATTTGCGGGCGCCTCGAAAACAGGTCGCGGGCCGCCGAACTACGGCTTCGATACCACTGCTCTAGATTGCCCCCTCAATTGAGGCAGAATTATCCTTCAACTGAGGTATAAATGTTTTTTTATTTGATTAGAACAATGAAAAGAATCTTCGTGATCCGGTTTAACCCTTAGGGGTATTTTGATACACAAATCTGTGTTATGTATTTCCTGTCGTATTCTAATAAAATGCTGCAAATGGTCATTGGTAACGAAAAACTGCTTTCAAAAAAGTCGCAATCGAACAGTCCAAGTCAGTTCTCGAGCTTAATTGCTCAAATAAGTGTGTCAAAATTTCGACCCTATTATTTCATCTCGAGATAATCTTTATATTTGCAGAGGTTGAGTCTGTACCTTTCACAACACGTGATTTATCCAATATGCACGGGTAGACGTTGGGATTTAATAAAACAAGTTGCTTTTGAGATATGAGATATCAACGACTTATCAATTTATTAACAAAAATAAAACCGCAATTCCCTGTGTAGAGGGCATATCCAAAATGTAAAATTGCAGATGATTATGTAATTGGTCAAGCTGAATTTAAGCAACGCCACTTGAGAGCTTGTATTTGTTGACTTAATGAAACCAGCACATTTGTTTTCATAGACCTCTAACGCTCGCTGTCGTCGTTCTTCATAAAGAACGGATTGATGGTTCCCACACTACACATCAAACAGTAAACCCCACATTCAGCAATTTTTCTAGTCGAGGTACAAATTCACCTAAACATGCGCTGGTCGTTATCAGTCAACGAAAATACGGAGTTTATTTATAATCGCTGCAGTGTCTGAAAAATAAAAATTAAAACAAACTGTCAAAATCTGCCCGAGCCTATTCGAAAATCCTTTAGGAAAACCCATACAATAATAGAACTCATTTTTCATCGAAATCATAAAGTATTTGCCCATATTTTAATACACCGTTAATACATGTTTTTTTTTTTTAAATAATTGATTACATTTAATCATAAATTTTATCTTATTTACTTACAGAAAAATAAAAAAAAAAAGAGGATTGTGGTCCCCGATTCTAACAGTGATTCAGACTTTGAATAAAAACTGAAGTAATAATATTATTTATTTCGATTATTATTAAGAAATGTATTCTCCATTTAAAATATTGGAACTATACATTATTATCATTGGCTTAAGATTAGGCGAGAATGTATTGGGATAATGCTAAAAAAAAACAAGATATTTTTATTCACAGAATTGATACAAAAAAATACACTATTTGAATTCATCGTAGCGTAAAATATTTTGTAGTTAAAAATCACTACAATCTCTAATATGTTTATTAATGAGTATTTATTTTTAATGTTTTTTTTTTAAGTATTTTAAATTATGTAGACAAATTTAAGGGTTTTAAAATTTTGTGTTTTGATTTTTTTTTCTTCTTTCATTTCAAACACTTCTCTTTTATTTATGTTGCAATTTTATTTTTTCTTTAACTAAAATTAACTTAAAACCTGTTTTTGTTTTGTGTTTTTTTTTTTTTTTTTTTTTTTTTTTTTTAAATTCTTTGCAACATACAAAATAGAAACTCATTTTAAAACGTGGAAGGCGATTGTCTGAGCTCTACAGATTATGTAGACGAAAAATATATGAAATATTATTATTTCCAGGAGAATTTATATACATTTGTACTGTTTGCTCTGATACTCTTTGTACATATTATATAGATATTAAACACAAATACACTTACATTGTCGTAGTAAATAAAATAAACAAAATAAAAAAAAAATAATTTTTTTTCATAAGAAATTGGATTTGATTCTAATGGCGTTTTTATTTGGCAATCCGGAATCTCTCTCCGATCCGGGATCCCAACTAAACACTTGTGTGATTCTGACGATTTTAAATTTTAATAAGATTGTATGTATGAAAATAATTGTGTACGTGGAAATATTCAAATAAAAAAAAAAAAATTGTTGCACAATTATGATAAAAAAAATGACTTTCAAGAATATGAATGTATGAGTGCTCCTGGTTGCGATTCTGATTTCAAATCCAGAAGCAAAATTTCCTTCTTTTCAGAATTAGAACTGTCATTTTTTCCCAAGTGAACACTTTCAGAAGAGTCCAGAAGGCTTCCGGATTGCCAAATAAAAACGACATATGTGTCAGTACCAGCTAAGCCTGATGAAGCACGTTTTTTTTTTTTTTTTTGCCGAAAATACTCAAAAGGCTGACGGGCTTCGTTTCGGGTGTTTCGCTTGTAGGGCTTAAAACAAATCACTTGGTCAACGGTCGGTTGCGCAGAGAGAGAGGATTCAAGAGAACAAAAATGGCGCGCAAGAGATTTAATGATTGTTCAGTGACGAAAAAGCTAGAACAGAATAGAACCATAACAGGACAGGACAGAACCGAACAGATTCGTGAGAAACTTCAGAACAAGATAGAACAACTTAGAACAGTCAGTAATCTGACAGAGACTAAACAAAATTATTGTTGTTTACCTACAATTCAAATTCGTTTATTTTTGCAGAAACATTCTTAAAAATAATCTGAAATGGAGTTGAATTTATTTAAAAAAAATTTTTTTTCATGAAATTGAGATGCTTCCGACACGAACTTTGACTAAATCTAACAACGTAATGTTTTTTTTTTTTAAGAACAACAATTGGTTTTGACAGTTCTCACAAATCTGTTCTAACTTCTTCTACGTAAAAAGCATAACTTCTTCTACCTAAAAAGCAAGTGCAGAAATTCCTGTTCTAAAGTGTTCCAAACTGTTCCAAACAAACTCATTGAACACCTAACCAGAAAAGTTTAGAACAGAAAATTTCTCATTGTACTTTTCTGTTTTAAAGTGTTCTAATCTGTTCCGAACAGCCTCATTGAACACACATTTAATGAATACAATGCCCAGTGATGAAATACTTTTTGAAAACTGCACATGCACAATAAACCACGATCATACCTCATATAAATAAAGTTCATCCCTGGAAGGTGATTGTGTGTGTGTGTGTATCTTTCAAATTTAATGAGACAGAATGGCCAAGTGATTGTGTTCAAGCTATACATAACAGATAATGTAAATATAAATTGTTTATTGTGGGATATTGTAAGTAAACGACGACTATTACTAATTTCGTATACGAAATCTTTTTGAGTACTTTTGTATTGCATATCGCAGGTGACTCTCTGGTAAACTTTAAAGCAAACTCGGCAATAAATAGCCATTTTTTATGACGGATAATATGGGTGAGTTCAAAAACGACAAATATTTGAAGCGCGATTTTATATTAAAGCTTTTTGCGATACTGGTGCTTTCACAGTTGTTCCTGATGCAATGCTGATTATTTGTTTGACACTGCATATATATAAGTGATGAAAAATTATTAATTTCAATTAAAAACACATCGAAATTGAAGGTGGTAGTAGCAAAAAAAAAAGCAAAAAGCTTATTAATAAAAACTCGTTCAACAGTGGTTACACGCTTTTGGAAAAAAATGAGGGTGATTTCGTAACTTTGGAAACGATGGGCGTTAACGTGATCGTCAGAAATTTGTTTCACGTAACTCAACTATTACGTATCGTTTATTTTAGCATTTAATTTGAGAACGTTGTCTTCTTTCAGGAATTCTCAAACTGTGCTCAAATATGAGTACTTACGTAATTTTTGTGTGTAGGTGTAATTTTTGTGTATAGGTACCCTTCAAGCAAGCGACTCCGTTTTGGATCCGAAACCACTTCATAAACGGATCCGAAACGACTCCAAATCGGATCAAATTAGTATGGAAATTAGAATCACCACGGAGCCATTATGTGAATGTATTGTGAGAGAAAAGAGAGATAGTCTTATACTTCACCATACTCAGCGAAAACAGAACCTAAATGGAACCCAAAAAAAAAAATGAACTAATCTAATAAGAAATATGGTCTTTTACAAATATTAAACACTTCTTTGTTTATTTTACAATAATCCCATTTTTCCATTTTAAAGTATTATTTTATAAATTCTTTAAACTTATTATTATTTATTTTGGTTTTCCTTGTAGACAAAAATTTCTTTGTTGCTTGGTTACTCTGCAAAATTGAAATAACAGAGTTTCTCTCCATTTGTCTTCATTTTTAGTCCACAAAAAAAAAAAAAAAAAACTCCCCAGTCCCCACTCTAATATCGACTACCGTACCAACTCTCTATTTCTCTGTCCATAAAAAAATATCGATTCTCGTTCTTTATACATGCGTACACATAAAATTTGTAAATGTGTGTGAGACACTCAGTTCTTTTGGATTCCAAAGTGATTCCTAAGTGAACCGAGAAATTCGGGTCCGTGATTTTGCTTGAAGGGTATTGCCTGAAAATGTAAGTAATTTTATCCAAAACGGAAATACAATACATAGGCTTTAAAAATATTTTGAACAATTTAGGGTAATGTACATTGGCCTAGAGTTACTGCAAATTTTTTACTTATCAACCCTTCGTAGCCTCCGTTAACCAAAATCTATAGAGTAATAGCTATACTAAATATGTATGTAAATTAAACGATTATTGGGGTGACATTCTAATCGCAATAAGGGTGATTAAAAAAGAAGAATAAATAAAGATATAATGGGGGCTATCGCGAATAAAAATTTCCCTGGACAATCTCCAATTCGAATCTTTGGAACGTGAATGATGATCAAAAGTTACCCTCGGAATTTATTGGTATTTGGAATAAGCTTTCCCAGGGAATTTTGATGTCATTTCATACGATTTGTTGTTCGAGGGAAATTTATTCCGTGGGAGATTGACGTTCACAGGAAACATTTCGAGGGAATAAAATATTCCGTGGGAAATGAAATTCCCTGGGATATTCTCGATATGGCCCAATAAAATATCATTAATTTAATACGTCACCAAATCATCAAATGGATTTGTTGATAAAGTTTATTAATTTAGTTACCTTCTAATTACTTTCTACTATTTTTCACAGAAATATCGAAGGAATAAAGTTGGATGCGCTTAAAAAGGTAGATTTTTTTTCATGCATCCATAAATCGGTCAATGTTATGGCTATCGTTTTCTTGGGTATCGTTTCTTGAGTTTCATAAATGTAAAATGCAATTATTTGCAGCGCAAATAAAAAATTTCACATGCATTTCGATTTGTTTCTTAAAGAAAGAGACAGTATGATGTAAACGGTGGTATACCTTCCCTTATGGCCTTTTCGATTGGCCGTCCGGAACAGGTCCCCCCAATAAAACACCCGGAAACAATTTAACTGATTCTGAATTGTATGTATCACTGTATCGTGAAAATTAAATTAAAAAAAATCACATCGGCTAAAAAGAATTTTCAAAACACTTGATATCAATTTAGATACACATTTTCTTGTGTCAATAATAATTAACTTGCTTCTTTTTATGTTATTTTACAAGAAAAGTAGTTTAAATTCAATAAACAACTCGAAATTACACAAAACAAATCATGCCGATGATTTTGAAATTTTAATTCTGTGAGTGTATTAGTGATTCTGCTTTAGATTCTCAAATGAAATCCAGAATCGTTTTATGTTCTGTTTAGAGTAACAACTGTCATTTTGTGGGGGTCAGAACAGTTCTGGACGGCCAATCGAAAAGGCCATTACTGTTCACATCTGTCCAAATTTCCGCTAGAAAATTCAAGCTGAACTCTAAATTTAAAATACGCATCAGAATTTCCTTCGCTCCACAGGAAAATGAAGCAAATCAGAGAAAGTTTAATAAATTTTATGTTAAAATGCATGCGCAAATAGTTTTTCTGGCGGTAACATGATTGCAATTGATCGCATGTAAGCAAAGCAACCATGTATTTATGAAAGCGCCCGTAATGAGAGCTTTTTATATATACAATTTTATTCAGCTCAAATTTTTACAGTGTTACATATTTACAAATAATTAATTCTTAAGTCTAACATTATATATCTGCTAGCACAGAAGGGGCTCTGCTTCGTTAAATTGTTGGTTTATTTTTATACATTTTATACTAAAAAGTGTCTTTCTAACATAGGTTTTTTTTTAATAAATTTGAATTTATCTCGTCGGCTTGAGCAGTGCTGACTGTCGGTGGGTAATGAGAGCTCAGTGTAGCTCATCCCTAACCCAATTCCGATACAAATAAGTATGCAATAAGAAACACTTAAAAGTATGCAATGTACTAAGCGAATGAAATAAATTAAAAGAAATGTGTTACGGAAAGAGAACTTACGCTTTCTCACAATTTTTTCGTTTTAAAAGACGATTGATCACTTACGATTTCGTGTATTACAGAATTTGGCCCGAAATTGGACATATAGCGAAGTTTGACATAGCAAGCAAGTTCGAAGCAAACTTCAACTAATCGCTTCTCAAATAATGGTAATATATAGTTACATTTACCAATTTTATCTTTCAAATCGCTGTTCATAATAGGCCCCTTTAATTAAAGATTTCTCAAAACAACCTATACGGTCTTCAGTGCTTCTATGTATTCTTAAACTTGTCACTGATAGATAGATTCATTTATTATTTCACAATTTTGTTTGTTCGCATTTTTCATTAAACTTGGAAAAGGTTAAAATTATCTTGAATGGGCCAGATTGGGAAACTCTACGACAAGTATCTGAAAGCAGGTAAAAACTCTAGATTACTAATTTTAAATTAATTCCAATGATTAAATTAAAAAGGTATCTATTAAATCTATCATGCTCTTCTAAACGTACCAATTGATATGTTTTACTTACTTCTTTTTGATGACCCCAAAATGCGTCAGACAGACAAACGTCAATGCCATTGGGGGCATATTCATAGTTGCTGATAAACCCAGGTTTTACTACAGTTTAAGACCATTTTGGCTCAATGAATACAGACCGAAGCTAGTATTAGACGGTCCTTGTAATGTGTCATTGCCGTGACACTGACGTCACAACAAAATAGGTCCTACCACCGTTATTGCCGTGACAAAGGTAATCGTGTCATGGCTAGCTACAATGACTATCACACATGTCTGTCATTGGTGTCGCGGCAATGACGTGCCAAACAATGACTATCACACGACGTGACAACTCTCATACAACTGATCATTGGAGGTGGACTAATCTGCAATGAAATTTATCATTTTTAGCAATGACGATCACACGGCGTCGATCAATCGAATCATTGTGTCTTGGTTGTTAAGGAAAAGCTTATTTTTCTAGAAAACGGCTCTTAACGGCTCATTTAATCAGAACAAAATGTATGGTTTTGTCCAAGAATTCAAATGGCATCTTTTCCCGTTAAAACTATAACTATACCATTTTTGCAAACGTCACTTATAAATAATTACCTACCCACCTATATCCTTCACTTTCATTATATACATATAATGTCCATATTTATATACCTAGGTTGCATCTATGTAGGTAGGTATAATTAGGCCTTCTAATTTACATAATTAAAATCTATTTAAATACACATTTGTAGGTAGGTACCTATGTAACTATGCGCAACCGTGACAAACAATGAAATGGCAGAAATTCCTGCCATGTCACGGTAGGGACACAGTCCTTACAGCGACAGGCTACGTGTCACGGTTTCCCATCAACAGGGCTATCACACGGTCACGGCAATTTGTCATTACAATGACCTAAAAGTGACGTCACGGTGCCTGTCATTGTTTTTGTCACGGCAATGACATGCAAAACAATGACGATCACACGACGTGACACTTTTAAGACAGACAACTACGTCCTAGTGACGTCAGTGTGTTACGGCAATGACACATTACAAGGACCGTCTAATACTAGCTATAGTAATTTCAAGAGTGATGTATGTATGAATACATAAAAAACTATTTTGAAAGAACACCCAATAGCTCTACTTAACCTAACTTGTTTTTTACTTGTGATATACTTACGTAGCTACTGGGAAGTTTTGCATTTGCAAAAAAAATCGAACTCGATATTTTAATCAAACTTAACTTTACGATGATGAAGAACCACCAAAAAAGTGGGTCCAGCAATTTCGTCTGTCTGTCTGTCTCTAGACCGATCTACAGCCTAAACGGCTGAAGCCGTTACCAAATTTTGTACTTAAGAGTTTTAGGAGAAAATCACCTAATAGATTTTTGAATCGTGTTTTTTCTAGCCCCAAAAATAATTGTACTTGCCATACAATTTTGTTTAACATATTAATTACCTCGAAAACGGCTGTAACGATTTTGATAACAAAAAAAGTATGTGCACTACTTTAGGTATAGTCTACATTTTTCAAACAAATTCTTACATATTTTATTATTAATGGTACCTGCCATTTTTTTAAATTATGTTTTTAAATTTATAAAATTAAATACTTGTCGGCCCTATCAAGGTAAATATTCGGAGTAAAATCTTCTCCGATTTGTTCGAAATCAGAGAATTTTTTACCGAGGCATCCGTTCCGAGTGACACTTCGGACATCTCGTCCGACGAAATGTGACACACATCACAGTGATGCGATGAAGTACGTTCAGTAAAGAATTCTTTACAGCTGTGCGTTGCCGATGAAAAATTGTTGCGGAATCTGGTTCGAAATGGAGTCTATTTTAAAAATGTAAGTAAAATATTAAGTGTGTTCCCGTACTTTGTGCAAAAAATTTAATTTTTGTAAGAGTGGGGTAAACATCTCAGAGAGCATCAAAGTCTTACAAAAGTACGGGAACGCTTTGAACAACAATCTTAGCCCTTTTTTAAACGTCAAAATAAAAGTGTAGAATACCTCTATAGGGCATACCAATATTTTTTTAAGAAAAAAAGTGTAACACATTTTAAAACTCAAACTCAATCGTCGTAAACTTTCCGCTATAACACACTTCAAACACTGCTTAATGTTCAAGTCAAGTGACTAACCAGTAATGGCGTTTTTATTTGGCAATCCGGAATTCTTCTCCGATCCGGGATCCCAACTGAACACTTTTGTGTGATTCTGACGATTCTGAATTTTAATGAGATTGTATGTGTGAAAATAATTGTGTACGTGAGAATATTCAAATTCAAAAAAAAATGTTTGTTGCACAACATACAAAAAATGACAACAGTCGAGTTTGACGAACTGAAACTGTATGTCATTTAAATCTTCTGACTATCATGCAGTTTAGAAGTCCAGTTCCAAAGTTTTTTCAGTCATAAAAATACTTGTTTCCATAGATACTATTCAAATTAAGATTATTTTCGTCAGAAATGATTACCTGAGTCACACACTTATTGCGAATACAATTTATCAATTAATTATTGAAACTGACAAAAATATTGGAATTTGATTTTTACCAAGCCAATTTACAAATATTTTTTTTTTCTAATTGGATCCTATCGAAAATCTCCCAGTGAATTTCGTTTCGCACGGAATATTTCATTCCCTCGAAATCCACAGAATACATTTTTCTCGAACAAAAGACGTATGAAATGGCAGCAGCAATGCCGAAAGCAATAAATTACTAGAGAAGCTTTAAGCAAATTTATGTATTTACAAAGGGCAAATTCCTAAAGGCAAATCTTGCTCATAATATGTTAAGCACACTGTCCCAAAACGCAGTTCATTCTTTTTTCATGCGCAAACTTCATTGCAATTGTGCAAGTTTTAAACTTGTGTTGCGCACTTCACTTACTTTTTAATTTTTATCGGCTTCGTGCATTTGCTTAGCACTTTTTGCTTTAGCTTTGCAAATCTTGCGTTTTGGAATTTGGCCAAATGTTCATATGTACTCGCATGTATAATTCCTAAAAATATACACCCTTTACAAATTTCCTTTTAATCATATCAGAATGCGGGATGATCATATAATACAGTAGAGTATTTTGAAAACGGGTTTAGGTACTCTTACTTTTTAAGTAAAAAATTAATTAAAAAAAAAAACATGGGCGTCTCGGGACGCCCGACAGAAGTGATAACTTATGGCGTTTTTATTTGGCGATCCGGAATTCTTCTCCGATTCGGAATCCCAACTGAACACTTGTGTGATATTGATGATTCTGAATTTTAATGAGATTGTATGTGTGAAAATAATTGTGTACGTGAGAATATTCAAATTCAAAAAAAAATGTTTGTTGCACAATTATGATACAAAAAATGACAACAGTAGAGTTTGACATTCAAATATATGAATGTGTGAGTGCTTCTGGTTCTGATTCTGATTTTAAATCCGGAAGAAAAATTCTCTTCTTTTCAGAATTAGAACTGTCATTTTTTCCCAAGTGAACGCTTTCAGAAGAGTCTGGATGGCTTCCGGATTGCCAAATAAAAACGACATTAAACTAATCTAAGTTGAACTATTTATAATTGAAATTGTTTAATTTGAGAAAAGTTACAAAAGCTCTCCGTTATGGCCTGGTCGTCCGGAAGGCTTCCGAAGTCTTCCGAATGCTTCTGAAACTTTTTGATTGGTATCAAATGACAGTTCTTCTCCTGGATAGAAAAGAAATTTACTACTGGATTTGAAATCAGAATCAAAACCAGAAGCACGCACACACACACGCAATAAATATCAAATTCAAATTAATTTATTCATGCCATTGTTTTGTTTTGGTTTATCTGAAATTTTGTAGTTTCAATTTCAATCTTTAGAGAATTGAAATTATGGATATCTGTGCCGAAGACAAATTTTCCCTTCAACAACTGTAATTTCGCATTTTCATCAGGAATAACTTCGAAATCTTCTACATTTGTGTCAGCCGTGTTTATAAAATAAAATAATCACAAATGTGAGTTCGACATTTCCCGTCTTACAAAAACACTCACATAAGTTTTCAGAATCTGGAATCAAGTGTTTACTTGTTCGAATCGAATCCCAGATCGGATAGTTCTTCCGGATTACCAATCGAAAAGGACATTAATTTGGTTAATTTCAAAAGTTCTCCGTATGCGTGAGGGAAAGGGAGCCAGACAGACTGGCGCTGTAACGCGTTACGTAACAAATCGGTTTATCCCACAAATAGTTATCACTTCAAAAATATTTTTTTTTCCAAAAAGCTTTTTTTCAAATATTTATGAATGCAGTATTATTTAGAATTTGAAGGATATAAAAATGCGTTGAGCCCTCTATGAGAAAGTTGAAAATCAAAAAATGTAAATGGTTGTATGGCTGGTAGCGTTAATAAAAAAATATATTATAAACAAATTTGTATACCAAAATGTAGAATATGCCCATAATAGTACACAGATTTTTTCTTATCAAAATGGTTAAAGCCGTTTTTGAGATAATTAAGATAGAAGAAATAATTTTACGGCAACTACCTTTATTTTGCAGGTTAAAAAACCAAGTTTGAAGAAAATCTCTTCGTGGTTTAGACTGTAGACGATCTGCAGACGGAACAGAATTACGGGAAACACTGTTGTTATTCTCAATCATCGTAATGTTAAAATCTCGAGAACGATTTTTTTCCAAATGCCAAGCTTGCCCTCAAGTTAATCTCAATGGTACAATTGGATATAACATGCATAGATAAGAGATGAGAGGTGGCCTGATTAGATGCCACCAAAAGTCTTAATCTCTACATGTTATTATGTGTACACATGTATATATACACATATGCTAGAAAACCTACCCATCATATTGGAGATACCAACTGCATTTGTAAGGATCTACGCATTTACGTACATATATATATGTGTATACAATATACATAAGATACTGTCTTGACTTTCAACAACTTAATTGTGCTAATTTAATTGACACATTTGTAGGTATATTACTTGAAAACCTCCTTAAGCCTTTTCTGATGCATATAGGAGGCTTTACATGTATCTTCATCTTCATCTGCATCGACATCTGCAAAAAAGGAAACAAAATAAAAAAATCATACCGTTCAAGTAACGAATTTTCAAGTTTTTTTTTACCATTTCACCTCAGTTTGCTTAAAAACAACGAAAATTGCAAACATTTTCTTCTCAAAACTACATACCTGAACGCTAAGAACATGTGATTGTGAGATGTGTCAAGAAAGTTATAGCAGAGTTCGAGTAAGTTATTAATGTGAGCCTTGTCTTACTTTTATGTTTGTTTTATATTATTGGCCCGCTCTACTTTTCTTCAAGTCTGCAGATGCAGATCCATGTAAAGCCTCCTTATATTTATCTCTATGCTTACGTCAGCACTTTTGTAGACGGTGACTGGGGCAATAACTTTGTGGAACACTGTTTTTGAAATTATTGAATGTCAAAAAAACGAATAAAAATCGAACAAATTTGTTCTTTTAACCCCTCTAAGATATATATATATTGTAGGATACATTCTTGTTATTTTTTACCGGCATATATCACCAAGTCTTACCTCAATTACCTTAACCTTAAAGATTGGACTACTAGAACTGCCAAAATAAGTTCAAAACAGCCACCACATCTTTTCTTTTTAATGAATTTTCAAACATAACTGTCCTTTTAAACTGAACATCGATGATAAGAGTCGAACTAAGCATGCAATTATGAATGTTTGTTCCTGTTTTGAAATTAAGATTGCAAAGCTTGTATATGTAGCTTATAGAGTAATGTTTGATACATCAAAATAATCATCATAATGTCTACTTATTAATTAACGAAAAAAAATCTATTGATGGAACCAGTCAAAAGTAATTGGCTTATATGTGTAATCTTCTCAATATTACAGTTTTTAACGGTTGATGAAATTCTAGGTATCCAATTGTTTAACCAAACATTATACTCTATCATTCCTGAAAACTTCAAATTTCTAGGTCCACTCCTTAAAAAGATAAAATTCTTTTAGGTAATAGTGCGTTATGCGTTACGTAACGAATCAGTTTGCCCTCCCATAAAAAGTTATTACTTCAAAAAAAAATAATAGGTTGTACCTACCAATCTGTTTAGCAATGTAAACAAACATTGGGCTATATCGCGAAAATCCCAGGGAATTTCGTTTCCCACGGAAAATTTTATCCCTCGATTTTTTTCGTGCGAACGTGTGTCTCTCACGGAATAAATTCCCTGGGGAAGTTTATTCCCAATACCAATAAATCCACCGAGGGAAACATTTGAGAATCATTCACGTTCTCTACGTTCGAGTTAAAGAAAAAATTCCAGCGACATTTTTATTCACGATAACCCCCATTAACAATTTATTAAATAAATAAACAGACCGTTCAAAATATTTGGATAACACTTTAGTGCAGTGAGCAATAGATAGATACGCTTTCGATTATCGAACTAAATCCAATCGAGTTTCGATCGAATTGTAATTTTTCTTTGAAAAAAATAATTCATTATCGTAGAAAAACTCCTTTCTCCAGCCATTTGGCATTAGCTAGTAACCAAGTCCCTGGACATTCTTTACAGTCAAAGAAGGTTTATATTTCATGCCGTACTCACACATTAAAACAACAAAATCTCTTAAGTGGAGGAATGCACTTTGTTGCTAGTTCTTTATGCATTCCTAGCAATCGATACAAGATCCCAGATCAGCTGACCATACACAATCTCTGCTAGAACAACCAACTGCAAAAATTAAAAACCATATGCATTTCTTTTTTTTCCAAGTTTTATTTTGTAAATAAAAAGTTAGCCTTTAAAATCCTAATGCTTAGATCATCTTCCTAAGAAGTTTGTTAATCTGGTCCTCGCGGTTACCGAAGTCACCACCCTCGACATAATGGTTGTTCTTCTTGCGCCAGCCTCCTGTGGGTGTGTTCAATTTGAAGGGCCACAAGAAGTTCGATGCGTACTTGAAGTTCTTGCCAACTGTGAAGATCTCATGAACTAGATCCTCTACACATTGAAGATCGTACTTCTTGCTCATCTTACGTTCGATAACAAAGTTATCTGTGATTGGAATGCGTTGCTTGCTGTGCTTTACAAATCCACGTTTGTAGATCAGCTCGCTAACGGACTTCAAGTTGGGGTATCCCCAGGTAATGTAGGGCTCAGCAATGCGCAGCATGTTGATGGTAGCCTTGTTCAGCTTGATGAATACTCCATTGTTGATTTGACGCAGACGGAACAGCTGGAGAACTTTACGTACCTTAGGGGCGACTTTGTTGATACTGCAAAAAAAAAAAAAAAAAAACAATAAAAAACGTTAATAAACCATCAACAAAATTAATGGTTACTGGTTCACGGCAACAGATACAAATACATACCCACGAATACGAATGACAAAGGCCAATTTGCTTTCTGCAGGAACATAGTAATTTCCCTTGGCCTTGGCAAGGCGCTTCATCTTGATTTCTTTACGATCAGCCTTGGCATACTCGTGCGAGTATTTCTCAGCTCGCAAAAGATTCTCGTGCCTCCTAACAGCAATGACAGCAGAACGCTTCAACTTCCTCTTGGTGAGAATTGCACGTCTGCTGATGCGCTTCTTGGTGAATTTCAATTTGGATTCCGGGACGGCCGGCAGCTTTTTAGCTGGTGCGCTGGACTTTTTCTTGTCTGCGACAGTCATTCTGTAATTGCAACATTAATAAGCATACATTTTTAATTGAATAAACAATGAAATTTATCAAAATATCGCATAAAATCACTAACCTTAACTTGTCACTATGCACGTTTTAAGAGAAAAGGAATTGGCAGGAGGAAGTTGATGTGAAGGTTGGTGGCCCTGTTTTTAGTACACCGCCATTTTAATTTTGGGAGGTGTTTAGAAAATTTCTATAAATGTAGTAGATTATTAAAGTTACGAACAGATGCAAATAATTTTTTTTATTGAAACCTAATAACGGGACTAGTTGAAAATTGCTTAGTATCTTATTAAATTGGCATGCGATAGATCGCGTTAAAAATTAAATTGATTCAATTGATATTTCGTAAGTCGAATACATTAAAGTATAAACAAAAATAGAATAGTCTTTCGACGTCTCGTGATTTTAAAATAAAATTTTAAGACAAACATGTACATACATATACATTATGTAGGTAAGGATGCTTTACAAATAATGTTTATTTGAAATTAAATTGTCTAGGAAAATTGTACATATTATTAAATTACTATTTATTTGTTAAATATTTTAAACATTTATGCATGAAGGTAGCCATTCACTATGTATACGACGATCGTACGGACGGTCGCAAAGATGATTGACGAATACGACAAGTTCTATTGTGAATGGGCTGGTCGTATGTTAATTGGTCTACCCGATAAGGGAGATGGGACCGTGTCGCAAGAAATGTCTCGTAGAAATCTTCAACGGACCTTGCGAGACGACCAATCGGTTGTACGGTAAAATGTCAATGCTTACGACACGCAGTCTCACAGATACGCATCTTCAGAAATTTAAGGTACCTATTTATTGTTGCGTATGTAGCTATGTACATATTTTCCCTACAAATTTCTTAGTTCTGTTTGTCTGCTTAGTGGCAGCAATTGTTCCAGTGTACTAACGTGGTTCAAGTATTTGTTCCGTGGTTCAGCAATTTAGTTCCCGTTTTCGGGGGATTAGCTGAGGTTCCACAATGGCTCAAAGTTCATGTAGTAGTGATTCATAAAATATAGCATTAGCTTTTGCCGTCAGCCAGAAAAAAAAGATTTGAACTTACAAAAAGGTCTAGTTTTCAGTTTGGACATTGTAATTTAAAAAGCTTGGTTGATAATTTTATTTCTGTAGTCCAGAGCCTAGTAGTCGACAAACAAAAAAAAAAACTTTGTTTTGTTGTTAAGATGACAAAATGGCTTTTTGAATTTATCGCCTTCCATTGGAAAATACCAGTCAAATAAATTAAAATTTTAAGGTATCGCCTCAACTTAAAGAAACCCATTTTTTTCAGAGGCGTTAAATTAGGAAAAATTATCGCCTGAGTTACAGAACATGGGCCCTGGGGCTGTTTGAATAAAGTTGGACAGTACCATCCAGTCTTGTCCTTTGAGTATGATGGTGATGTCATCAACAGTTAAGATGTTTTTCCCATAAGACACGCGGCGAATTGAATGCAGGATAGGACAAGTTCCTAGGAAATGCATTACATTTTCGGTAGCTTGAAGATTTTATAATGTGCACTGGGTTTTGTCGGTAGATCCATGTGGCAATTCTCCTCTGGCTTTGAAGATCAGAGATATTGTGCTAATGGTGATATCGGTCGTTGAAATAATTGTTAGAACCCAAGTCGTATTCGAGTTGCCTATATAAGTTCCGGGTCTCACTTCGTTTCGCTTAGTCTGCGAAATTTGCGAAAATTGTTTCCTCAGAAGTGTTTTTCCAAGTCCCAATATCCGATTCTAGTAGCGCTGTGTGTCATGTTCAAGGCAAGTCAAGTCTACTCTTCAAAGAATTGAGATTTCCTCGATAGCAGATGTCTAGCTATAATATTAGGTAGTTTGTGTCTTGGCAGCTCAGTTACGTTTAATATGTACTGCAGATTCATCTTGAGGGAAAATAAGTGCAGTAGAGACACTCCTGTCTTCAAGTGCAGCATATAAGTGGGCGTGTTTTCAGGAAGCCAGAATATCTTTTTTATGAAAGAAATCCCATACTCGGCTTGCATAGCTGAACAACGGACGAAATGCTTACGAATTTAAAGCGGATTATTATTAATCTGGAAAACAAAATGAGCTACTTTTTACAAAAGCACAAAAGCAAATCTACTTTTTACTTGCGATTATAGGTACTATAAGGCAAGTTATGGATTCGTGCAAAAAAATAAAAATCCTAACAATCAAACGCATGACATTACCATCATAGGGAACACCAAAAAAGTGTGTCCCCCAATTCCGTCTGTCTGTCAGTCTGTCGTCTGACTGTCTGTCCTCGAGTCTATAGCCTAAACGGTTGGATAGATTTGCTTCAAACTTTGTACATATTATTTTTTTTTTTTGATAATATGCCCACATGTTTTTTTCATTTTTTTTTAAGATGACAAATAACAGTAGGTCCCATACATTTTTTTTGGCCATAAACTAAAATCTTACTTTTCTCAAAAACGGCTCCAACGATTTTTATAAAAAAAATCTGTTCATTAAGGAAGGGTAATTTTAGTAATTTTTTTTGGAAACAAATTGTTAGTTTTCGTACCTCTGGTAGTTCCATATTTTTGGTTTTCGATTTTCTAAAAAACGGTTGATTTGATTTTTTTTAAATTTTGTATACAGACTCTCCTATAAAGTTTAAACATTGATTGAAATTTTTTTTTGAAATTAAAAAAAAACTTTTTTTTTTGAAAACTCAAAATTTTGAAAACCACTTGATGGATTTTTTCGAAACTTCGTACTTGGAAGTTTTTTGACATTATCTTGAACATTTAAAAAAACTGTATTCCTAAAATAAAAACCAAAGGTACCTCCTATTCAAATGTTAAAAAAACCGTTAAGGAAAAAATGTATTTCTCGAAAACAGCTCCAAGAATTTTTATAAAAAAATGTGTGTGATCTTATATTTCTACAGTCCACTTTTAAGTATACAAATATTTTATGTTTTGTACTTATTAACGGACCTCCCATAGAACGACTTTACATATTTTCGACTTTCTCACTATTGGATGGACCGATTAAATTTTTTGTTATGCAAATGAAAAAGAACGAGTCTGTGAGGAGGAATTTCAAAACGAGAGCGGAAGGCACGTTGCGTAGCAACAAGTGAGCGACCGTTAGAAAAGAAGCTCTCGACTGCGAAGGCCCGCTGCTCTCTAGACCAGAGCATGATGGCAACTGACTGGAGGGAGAAACAAACTTGGGAACTTCCCCCTCCAGATGCGCCCCCTCTTGCCCCTGTAACCGCCCAAATCACCGCGCGGGAATTTTTTCAAATAAGTAAGTTTCTCTGGCGCACCCTGTACTAAGAATCGAGGTAATCTTAACTACATAGGCTTTACGCCTGCATAGGTTAACTATACCTAACTAACTAAACCCCAGTGGTTACATAAAAGCATAAATAGTTACATAAAAGTTGTTAGCTACATGAGCAAGTTCGTACGATCCAGTCGTGCATTTTATTTTTACTTGCGATTATAGGTACTATAAGGCAAGTTATGTATTCTTAAACAATTTTTTTTTCTAACAATCAAACATGACATTACGATCATAGAGAACACACCAAAAAAGTGGGTCCCGCATTTCCGTCTGTCTGTCTTTTTGTAGAACGATCTACAGCCTAAACGGCTGAACCGATTTGGTTCAAACTTGGTGCTAAGGCGTTTTAGGTGATTGTCCAAAATACTGGCCATACAAATTTTTCTACCATCTTAACTATCTCGAAAACGGCTCTAACGATTCTGTAAAAATTGGCGTGTGCACTACTTTGGGTATGGTCTACATTTTGGCTAAAAACGGTACCTGCCATACAACCATTTTATTGATGTTCGACTTTCTCATAAACGGCTTAACGGATTTCGATACAAAATTTTATACAGGAGCTCCTTCAAATCCTAAATAGTATTGCAATTCAAAATTTTCGAAAAATGGTTTTTTGGATTTTTGAAAAAAAAAACATTTTTTTTTTGAAAATTCCATATTTCGAAAATGGGTGGACAATTTTTTTTGAAATTTTGTTTTTGAATTTATATTATTAAATATTTAAAATGTTCATCCCAATTTTTTTTTAGAAGAGTTTAAGAATGTTTGTATATAAAAAATTAAGTGAAAACTGTAAAAATATATTTAGCCGTTTTATTAAGAATCTTTTGCATATAATGTGATAGGAGCACGTTCGTGCGATCCAGTCGTGCATTTTATTTCTTATAGCCGCGTTTCTATTTTGGGAAAAGGGTTTCTAACACAGTTTTAAAAGTATTCCATTTCAGTTTCCATTTCGAAATAAAATAATATAATTTTTTAAATTATTTTCTTCACAATTTCAGTTTTCGAATTTATTTGTTTTTTTTTTTATTAAAAAAAAATTAACAATTTCATTGTTAATTTACAATTGGTCTATTATATTTACTTACTTGCGTTTCGCGTCCTTGCGCCTTATCTTGCTTCTCTATAGGGCTTCGAATACTCAATTTTCTTCGGTTTGTATTCTTAATGCGTTGTTCATTGGTCAGGTATTCACTCGTTCCGAAATCCAATGACAACGTTCGGAAGGACATAGTCAACTTGGAAGCTAGTCAAATTGCTGATTTCTGATAGGCTAGCTATCGATCAACAAAGAATTTTTTTGACAGCTAGTAAATTTTAATTACCTCTAAAACTGCTATAACGATTTTTAATAAAATAAAATGATCGACTTGATCGTACGAACTTGCTCATGCAACTAACAACTTGAATGTAGCTAAACACTGATGCTGTAAGTAGGTAGGTATTCCATAGTTATCCTGTGCAGGTTTATTTATAGCCGATGCAGGTAAGATTACCTTGATTCTCGGTATAATGAATTGTCAAATGGATGATATAGACCTAAAAATGTATATTTAAATCTATAAGTGTATTCCCGTACCTTGTGCACAAAAATGTGAATACTGTCATTTTTGCAAGAGTGGGGATAAAAATCTCAGAGCGCAACAAAGTTTCACAAAAGTACGGGAACGCTTTGAACAACAATTTTTGCCATTTTTTAAACGTCAACGTAAAAGTGTATTTTTAAAAATGTTTATTAAAGACACGTGAAATTATTACTTAAAATAACCAATTTGATATCACAAATTTCAATTTATTGCACGGATAAGCCCGACCAGACTATAAATTCCATTATTTTCAACTTTTGTAACGATACACTTGGCATCTGGCAGCTTATGTATTGTTTTTTTTTTAATTTTTCATTCCATTGACAGTCTTCATAATTTTGTCCAAAGAAATTTCTCGGACTAAAATTCGCAGCTCTCTTCTGTGAAAAACTACGAAAATTTGGAGTACGGGAACATGATTTGACTGTTTTTGGTAGAAATTCGTAGATTTTAGCAGTTTTAGGGAGTACGGGAACGGACCTTATATTAGACGTTTTTCTTTTTTTTTAGTTCAGAGCAGAGCCTGAGTTGTCAAAAAATTTGTTTGTGTTTCTTTTTAACTCAGAGCATGCAGAGCTCGAAATGTGTGTTTCTTTTTTCGGTCTGAACATGTGTAGATCGCACTCGACGTGCTCGAACATAATTGACTGAGCATGTGAGTATAAATTGCTAAACGCACCAAATGCCATGTGTGTCAAGAAGGATAATAGGAAGAAGAAAATAATTAGATACATAAGTTGGCGAAGAAGGTGATCGCTTGTTGATTTTCTGTATCTGGGTGTGTATCAGTCTACAAAAAAAGGGTAGGTTTTGTGTTATATTGCTTTTTATGATTAAAATGAAAATGTGTTCTGAATTGTGTGATTCAAGTGTGTGTAAAAAAACATATTAGTGTTCAGAGCTCGCTCTGTTTGGAACAAGTTCAGTGCATAATTTTTGTGCTCGAAATCTGTTCAGTGCTCTGCTCTGAACGAAAAAAGAAAAACGACTATTATGGATTCTAATTATGTTAATTAGGATTGTAAAATTGCTGAACGACACGGTGACGTTTGTACAATTCTAAGATGAGGTCGTTATACGGAATGTATTTATACAAGTACGGAGTCGGTATCCCATGAAATTGAAATATTTTGTAGCTGACAGAGATATACGAAAGAAAAAATTGTTTTAAATTAGGAAGTTTTACTTCGCGTGTAAGTACAGACGCTCTTATTTTAGATTAGTTAGTTGTTATAGTTTGAGGGAGAAAAAGACGCCATTAGAATTCTTAGACAAATATGAATATATAAAACAAATCTACAGGGCGGTTTTTTAAAAAAATGTTTTTTTTTTAATTTTAAAAACATTTTTAGAAAAAAATTTTAATAATTTATTAATATGAATATAAAATATTACTGGTTTTTAAAGAATCGATTTTTCAAAAAAAAACCAAATTTTAGGTATTTTTTTTAAATCGAAAATCTCTTTTTTAAATTTTGAGTATGCAGTTTTATTAACATTTCTAGTTTGCATTTGCATAAAAAATAATTTTAATCGGTTCATCGATTCAATTTTTCCGAAACGAAATAGTTTAATTACGAGTTGAACGATGATCGCGCACATAAGCAACTTAAAAAAAAAATCAACGAGATGAACCAACACACAGACAATATTCTGTTTTAATGTCCGCGCAGTTACATATACATTGTTCGGTGTGATACAAACTGAAGAACTTATTTGGGGCGATCGTTCGATTTGTGCCAAACCACAAACTTTTAACTTGCTCGAATCGCGGACTAGATAGTTTTTGCATTTGCGCGCACTCTCATATAAGTTCATGGTATTCACTTTAGCAACCAAACTGTTGCAAAACTGAAAGTTGCATGTGCGCGACTAGCCTAAATAAGAACGCAAAATAAAAGTTTTATATCTCTAAGAACATACACAAATTCTTGGAGCCGTTTTTGAGAAATATATATATATTTTTTTTTAAACATTTATGGGAGGTGTTAGTTTTTTGTTTTAGGAAAATGTTAGGAAAGTGTTTAAGATAATGTCAAAAAATACTAAATACGAAGTTTGGAAAAAATCAATGTAGTCGTTTTCGAAATATATTGAGTTTAAAAAAAAATCTTTTAGAAACATTTTGGCTTACATTTTAGTGTTTAACGTTTCTATGCAGAACATACAAATTCATAAAAATGGAATGGACCGTTTTTACCGTCATCCAAATCATTTGAGTAATCTCCAAGAAGTAAAGCCATTTCTGAGAAACCATGAAATAAATAGTGGGCGTGACCAATGGGTTGATTTAAACAAATCTTTTTTTCTCGCTCATAGGAGCTTCTGTGAAAATTTCATTCATTTCATGAAAGTCGAGCGATAAAAGACTCAATTGTAAATAAAATATAAAGAAATCATATGAATATACTTCACAGTGCTTAAAAGCTGTAAATTTTATTTGTATCGGTAGCCATCGACTAATATATTGCGTCTTAGAAAGGTACTACAGCATCTAATTGATGAGCCCAACTGTAGTACCTGGGGGAAACGCATATTAATTTTGACTAAAGGTCGCAAAAAAAAACAATTAAAATCATAATTACAGTCCACAAACTAAGGAACAAAAACAATACCTACGTATGTAAATGCGTTTGTATTGCTTTTTTTTTTGCATTTTTTGTTAAAATAAAACCTGTTGTTAACCCTCTACTGCATGAATTATGACCCACTAAAAAAAAAAAAAAAATTCGCCGAATTTGCTTTTAACAGATCCTGCTTAAGATTTTTAGACATTTTTTTTTTTAAAGTAAGTCACTTTTCAAAAAAAAAAGTAGCCATATATGGCGTCTTATGCAGAAACGATTTTTCTTTACAAAAACTTTGGTTTGTGTTTTTATTCTTTTATTTCAAATATTTTTATTCAAATATTTTTATTTTTGTATACTTCAATATTTACATATCATAGGGTAATGGAAAAAAAATATTATGAAGTATGAAAAGACATAAAACAATTTCTGTCTTTGTTCAAGCAAAGGTAAACACCTCACTTAGAGCAAAATATGAAACTTCGAAAATTGCAATTATTATGTCATTGCCGCCTTTCACTTTTCCATTCTGGAAGATGATCCACTGAATCCTTTCGGACTTCATTCAACGGTGTAGGACGTGCCAACAACTTCTTAGCTTTTTTCTGTCATTGCCTAACAAACAAAACTTTGACCAGTTTCGGAGCTCCAATATCCTCTCGTTGAAGGTAATTTCACTAATGACATAAACAGGCAAATACCAATAAATGTCTCCTTTTCTTTTCCCGTTATATTGGCCGGTTTGTTTATATTGTCCTGTAAAGCTTTTCGGTTCGATTCATCTACAATCATTTGAATCAAATCTTCGGTGAAAAAAAAATGAAAAAAACTCAGCTGGAGTTTCAAATCGAGACATCATTTCCGGCAGTTCGGTGTTTCCTAAAAATGGGAAGTCTTCTTCTCTGTACGTACCAAGATTTGTATCGCTCCAAATTATTTTCTGCTCTTCTAATTTTTTTTTCTTTTCGGCACGAAACTAGCTAAAGGCTCCTCATCTTCAAAATCACTGGTTTCAGGTATCACCTCTTCTGAACCTGAGGATCGATTCATTTCACCTTCGTAATCTGATTCCAATATTTCTTCTTCACTTTCCGAGCCATCATGGAGAATTGAATAAAAGTTTTTTGTTGGGAAAACGGACCTCGTTGATGCCATTATAAGGCCACCTATTTGGCAAAATCATAATTATTGATATTTTCTTTACTGCATAAGAAGCCAAATATGGCATGACAACATTTAAGCTATATTTTCGTAAATGCATAGGCAGCCATATATGGCTGTTTGATAAAATGTACAATTTCTAGCCTGTCCATGCACTAATTCAAAAATAAAAACTCACATATTACTTACCAGATTATATATTTAGTAAGAAAAATTATATTTGCATCCACTCTTACGTAGAACTTCTAGAAAAAACTGTTTTATTTTGTGAATTTTTCGCCAGCACGTGACCATACACACTGATAAATTAAAATGAGGTATTCGCATCTTTAAAAAAATACAAGAAACAAAACAAAGCATGTTTCTCAGTCACAATAAACAGCTAATTTAATCTAGTAACCGTTGGTTTTTAAAATTTTTTTTTCGAAAATCAAAGTTAAAAACTAAAAGCCATATATGGCGTTGTATGCAGTAGAGGGTTAAAATAAATAAAAGCGATTTATCGCTTTTGTACAATTTCTTGTTTTTTAACAACGAACCATCGCTTCGGTTTCTCTTATTACAGAACCTTCCCCAGTTTCATAAAAATACACAGGTTTTATTGAGCCAATAATTCCCCCCTAGTAATCTTTGGATATGGACTTGTAGAAAGTACACTTCTACTTTTATGAAAAATAATTCACATTTTTCATATTCTAGTGTGAACGAATTTATGTCGATTTCCATTCAAACAACTCAGTTATGTTTTAATTCAATAAATACAAATTTTGCAATGAAGAATTCTTATTAAAAAGAATGGTTTATATCAGGAATTTCGTTTCCCACGGAATATTTTTTTTTTTTTATAACTTTGCACGCGCTTAAGGGATTATGAATACCCTTTATATGTTTTTTCATAACACAGCGCGGGCATCCGGTGGAAGAAGAGAAAGAAGGATAGGAAAGATGTGTGGCGCGATTTTCTGAGATTAAGAGCTGGTTGTTGTCTCAGATTTATCTCCACAGATGGCGGCTGAACTAATGCGGAGATAATTACCTTGTCTTATGTATTTATTTCCCTTATAATTCGCATTATTTTTATTTATTTCGTTGTCATATTTTATGGGTATGCTAGTTTACTCAATCACATGTTGTTAGTGTTATGCCTAAACAGCATGTAATGAGCAAAGCACCAACTTATTTTATGTCAATTTTTAGAATTTGTTTTTATTGGAATCTTATATTCATAACATAGACAACGGCAGAAATCGCACCCGCAACCACGAGGTTGAAAGGCGAGCATACAACTATCGCGCCACGGCCACCCGTTTTCTCGAAATTTTGCTATCGTGAATAAAAATTTCCTGAAAAAAATTTCTCCAATTCGAACCTTGAGAACGTGAATGATTCTCAAAAGTTTCCCTGGGAATTTATTGGTATTGGCATAAGCTTTCCCAATGATTTTTTCTGTAATTTATATATTTTGTTCTAAGGAAATTTATTCCGTGGGAGATTCACGATCACAGGCACAATTTCGAGGGAATAAAATATTCCGTGGTAAACGAAATTCCCTGGGAGATTTCCGATAGGGCCCATTAAATAAATTCTAGGGAATTTTTGGTCACGATAACCTCCATTATCTAACTAAACAAATCACCTGCTTTTCGAATTTAACGGTGCGACACTGCTTACCACCAGTTGTTGAAAATCGCCCGAAAATATTGCTTAAAAAAAAAACTGTTCTGAATAACCTAATTTTGATATGTATATTAAGACTAACCATTTTAACTATTTACTATTTGTATTTTCAGTGAAAAGAATATCGGTGTATAGACTAGCGGACACTAGACGACTGGAATTCGTGCCAAGTAGTGCAACTAATTGAACGGAACACTGCAACATAAATATGCAAACAAACAATTCATGGTGGCAATTTGCTTAAAAATATTTATTCACAGGTAAGTTGACGAATGTATAAATTTTTATTTTAATATAACATAACTGTCTAATACTATATCAATTGGGGTGAATGTTGCATTCAATTTACTTAAAATTAGTCTCTTAAATCTATTCTTCGCCTTGAAGGTTTACATCACTGGAATTTTTCGACAAAAAAATAAACAATATAATTTAAGCAAAGCTATAATTTCTAAACATAAAGGAAAAAGACTAAAAATTTGTATAAAAATAAAACAAAATTGTTGCAGTTAAGTGACACTAACAAAATAATCGCAGCTTTCGCATATAGCATTAAGCATTTTCTCACTTCCATTCGAATTTTGTTCTACAAAAAAATTTAGAATCTCTCCGCAGCCCTTTTCATGACGAGCAAAAGTTTTCTTTAGAGTCCGGGCAAGTAGTTCAGGACTTCCATTGTAATTAAACCTAAACAGAATCCAGAATTCCAAATCACATCAAACAGTACTTTGATTCAAGAAAAATAACTCACGAAACTCCACACAGGCATTTGACCAGATTACTGTCTGGAGACCGGCATAGCTCGGACTTCTGGCACATTGGACAAAATGCAACATCGTCGGTTTCGCCAATATTGATCAGATATTCTTCCTCTTCTTCCATTTGTTGGGCAAACCACATGTTCATTTCGTCAATCAGCTCTCTGTAGATGAGCTGCTGGATAACCAAATCGGTTTCTAGGTCAGCCAGTTCTTGGCGCAAAATTTGGCCAACAAGAGTCTGAAATATATGAAATTCAGTTAGAAAGTTGTTATTTTCAAACAATAGTTGCCACTTACGTTATCTTCAGTGTTGTCCAAGCAGCGAGATCCATCGAATTTGGATTTACGGGCTTCTCTGACACGCATTCGACATTTCTAGTTATTAAGAGTAAATGAGTCTTCTGTTGAACATTCAACAATTATTTAAACTAAAAAAAAAGCTGAAGACTTACCTCTCGTAGCAATTCACGAAGTTGTGGTGAACCGACTTGGCTAGTTTTCTTCGCCCTGTTGAGGGCGGTTTGACGCGAATGTTTCTTTTGTTCGACGCTGGTTTTGTGGATAGGACTCGGTGGAGAACGCCGAGATGCCATTTTTGTAAAATTAACGAACTTAATTTGTTTTAACAGATAATTTTATTTAATTTGTTTATTTTTTCAAAAATACCGAAAGTCAAAACAAGAAAAAAAAACTTAAATTATGAGCGCTAAAAGTGACAGTCAGCTGTTTGGTCTAAAAATTCTAGTACGTTTTGTGTTCCGGAAGTTAGATTAGGCTATGTTCGTAGGTTTTTGTTTTTACATAAGGATAAGTTGAAAGAAACAAATAGGAACTAATGTCGTTTTCGATTGGATTTTCAGAGTTACTTTTTTTTTACTCCGAATTTTCCATATTTTATAGGAATCGAAAATTAGAGAATAAAATTAGAATGCGTGCGTTCACTCATTTATTCTCGGATACCAAGCTATCGGAGTATATCTGTGGACGAATCAGATAGGTTAGCTGAAAGCTGTCAAAAAATCAAAGCAAAACGCATACCAATGAATTTTGCAGTCAGCTGGTTCTATACATTTGTTCTCGGATAGCTAGTTATTCCAATTTTTTTGGGATAACTGAAGATAGCTTTCATGAGAGCAGCTGTTTGTTCATCAGATGTGGTTTTGCACGCATTACAACAATAGAAAGTTATTCCAGATTGCTGAGAATAATTGAGTGAACGTCCCCAATAACTCCGACCATCAAATCGATAATGACATAAATATTGTTTTTTTTCTGATGTCGTTTTCTAATAATTAGGCCTATTCGGCGAGATATTTTATTCTGTTATTCTGCTATTCTGTTATGAATATGCATACAAAAGTTTAAGCTGTCAAAAAATCTTATGAATTATAATTTTGGTATTCCGCATGCTAAATCTCCTATAAAATCTGTTAAGAAATCAGCTTATGAGCTGTCAAAATTTCAAAATTCTTAAAAATTCTTAAGCTAGTATTAGACGGTTCTTGTAATGTGTCATTGCCGTGACACTCTGACGTCACTATGACGTAGTTGTCTGTCCTAAAAGTGTTACGTCGTGTGATCGTCATTGTTTTGCATGTCATTGCCGTGACACAATCAATGACAGGCACCGTGACACGTCACTTTTAGGTCATCGGAATGACAAATTGCAGTGACCGTGTGATATCCCTTTCATTGTTGATGGGACACCGTGACACGTAGCCTGTCGCTGTAAGGACTGTGTCCCAACCGTGACATGGCCGGAATTTCTGCCATGTCGTTGTTTGTCACGATTGCGCATAGTTACATAGGTACCTATCTACAAATGTGTATTTAAATAGATTTTAATTATGTAAATTAGAAGGGTTATTTGTACCTACCTACATAGATGGAACCCAGGTATGTAAATATGGACATTATATGTATGTAATGAAAGTGAACGATATAGGTAGGTAGGTAATTATTTATATGTGACGTTTGCAAAAATGTTATAGTTATAGTTTTAGGGGAAAAAGATGCCATTTGAATTCTTGGGCAAATACCATACACTTTGTTCTGATTAAATGAGAGCTAGTACCAATTCTCAAAATTTTGTATCAAACCCGTTGGAGCCGTTTTGTAGAAAAACAAGATTTTCTTTAACAACCCAAGGCGCAATGACTCGATTGATCGACGCCGTGAGATCGTCATTGCTGAAAATGATAAATGTCATTGCAGATTAGGCTCACATCCAACGATCAGTTGTATGAGAGTTGTCACGCCGTGTGATAGTCATTGTTTTGCATGTCATTGCCGCGACACCGAGACAGAAATATCACCGTGACACACTTTGACGTTCATTGTATTTTGGGACAACAATGACAGACATATGTCATTGTTGTGTGATAGTCATTGTAGCTAGCCATGACACGATTACCTTTGTCACGGCAATGACGGTGGCAGGACCTATTTTGTTGTGACGTCTGAGTGTTACGGCAATGACACATTACAAGGACCGTCTAATACTAGCTTTACGAACTGCATTTTTGGTATTCAGCATGCCACAATCTGTTATGGAATCTTTTATGAATCATTAAAGAATAAACGACAAATTTGTGTTACTAAATAAAAGATTTCAATATATGTAGTAAAAACGTTTATTTCGTTAATGAATTATTCTTAAAAGGAGAATGACCTAACAAATTATTATTAAAATGAATAATAACAAACACAAATATGAAAGTAAAATCACAGAACACAGATTTTGATGGATGAAACGTAAAAGAAAGTGTTCTAAAACTTTTTATATTGGATATAATAAATTCAAGAACTGTTGACAAATTACAAAGAATGACACAGAATCTACCCGAAACAAAACACAGTGCCAACTGCTGAGAGTTTATATTTACCTACTGCAGTTGATAATTTGATAGCAGATTTTAGGTCTGTTTGTATAAATGTTTTTTTTTTCGAAGTTATAAAAGATCGAACTCCTGAATACCAATTATAAAATATCTTTTATGGTGAATATCTGTTATGCATAATAAGTTAGTTATCTGCTATTTTTTAAATCCAATCTAATATGAAGTTGACAAATGTAGGCATGCACACTTTAAAGTGGTCATCTAAAAATGGTTTTCTTCAATCAATTATTACTTTTTTCAAATAATCCGACGAAATGTATATAAGCATTCAATTTTTACTCCGTAATGAAATCAAGAACAGAAAAATACTCCGAAAACATTGCAGTCTACTGTTCCAGCCATTTGTCGTCGGATTTAAAAAAAAAACTGTAAAAAACTAAAATATAAATGTTAGTTGCTCACTTTTTTATGCTTAAAGCAAACAAAAGCACTTAGTCAAAACCAAAGTCCCCCATTCAAGGAATAAATTTGCTACAGATTTTTCTTTCGTTTTGCTTTTTTTTTCTCTTAGAATCTCTGGTAAATATTACCTTTTATACAAGGAAATATTTTTTTTGTATTACCTTATGAATACTCTTGGTCTTGGATCACAGGACATTGCGTTAAGTGTGATATGAAACAGCGATTTGTCCCTTATTCTGTGGCCTCAGCGTGCTTCAAAATTTTTAAAAACTCGGTTCTCTCGCGTAAAACGAGTCAAAGAAAATTGTAAAGTCAAGCGAAAACCAATTCTAGTAGCAGGTAAAAGATGTGACCAAGAGTTTCAATTTTTTTGTTTTCGAATCGGTTATATGGTTTAGTTCTCTTTTTAATTTTTTTAATTTCAACTTTGCTTTGTTGAGCAATTGATTTTCTTTGAGGTTTTCACTCCAGAGTAACAGTTCACTACAAATGAACCTCATTTTCCGCTCATAACCACCAACTAATTGCTTACAGAATTCTATAAAGACGAGACCTCAAATTACTTAGATGCATAAGATAAACACAGACATTATGGACATGACCAAAATTGCTGTTATAAACGTCCTGCAAATCACTTCATATAGTAGTTGTCTCTTACTATGTGTTATATATATTTACATTCTTTAAAATTGTGTACTATACGTATACTTTCTTTTAAATTTCAACACTGAATGTAGAGAGCGTTATTAACGCTTTTCTGGTTGGGCACACTTGTGATTTGCCCTGCGAGAAAGTTCTTGTTGTATGATAATGGGGTGGTGACATGGCGACATGGACAGTACATGGACTGGGACAGAAGGCTTATTGCTCTTTTGTTGCTATTTTGCCGTTTGTGACCTTAGTGTGCAACGGTTAGTTACCATGGAAATGTACAATTTTCATAGTCATTTTTAGTGCTGCTGTCTTCCAAAATGATTGTCACCACTTCCATCGACACCCAGACAAGCGTGAATTCATAGAAATAGGACTTAGTGTTATTATGGGTGCACAAGTAACTCTGACGCTGATGGTTGATTGTCAACGCCAACGCCTCTTATTATGCATGTTGAATTCTCTTCTCAGACTACATAGCATGACATTGACACCCAGACAGAGCATCAATCTATACTACCAATATTGCTACTCCTCGTTCTTAACATAAGTCCCTAGAAAATTGAAGGTAAAAAACGAGGTACAACATAACTCGCATTCATTTCGGACTTAACTTTAAAATCAGATACAAATTTTCGGGGCTTAAAGCCTTGTTACCAGTGCAATTTTATTTTATTTAAAATTTTCCCTAATCACCAAAATCTTTTGAAAATTTTTCCTTTTGAATGACAGTGCCACTCATGAAAAGAGAGAATGGTTGTGAGTTTCATTACAGAATCGAACCTTAAACTCACACTTAAAATTGTGTTGTGCAACTTTTGCAATTTTAATCAAACATTACCTACGCTTGCCGCGTTTTATTGGTAATCCGAATTATCATCAAACGAAAAGGCAATACGACCGAGAATTAATCTCCTCTCTTTAGATTTTAACTCACTTTTGTCATTTTCGATTGAACTTTCGGAGTGTTCGCTACTCATTTTTGATTTCCGTCGAATATAAAAATAACTTATTCAAAAATTCACGTATACACACTTATACGCCGCCATTTAAAAAATGCCCTCTTCAATCTTTTATAACGTTTGACAGATAATCCGACGACAAACAAATGCAAATGTGTGTATGTGTGTGGTGTGTTCTACTTTGTCTACTCCGTTCGGAAATCGAAAAAAGGAAAATACTCCGAAAACGGCCCGTAGTGTTAAAAAAGCATTCGACTTCTGCAAATAAGTTGTTTGCTTCAGCAGCTGGGTAGCACGTACTTGCTCTTATGTTAGATCACACCGTAAACACAAGATTCTAATGTGTCGTTTTCGATTGGTTGTTCGGAGTTACTCGTTAACTATATATGAATATTATATATATAGGAATAGCGTATAAGAAATGTAAAAAGAGTAACTCCGAACAGCCAATCGAAAACCACATAAGTAGATGCGGCTATTTTAAAGTAAATTGTTTAATTAAGTTGGTAAATTTTTTTCTTAAATGTTTGTTATGCCAATTTAAATTATTTAACAATATAAATTTAAAAACCTAATATAGAAATAAATCGTCAACCCGTTTTAGAAATATTGAATTTTCAAAGAAGAAATTGATTTTTTTTTTTTCAAAAAATAATATTTTGAAAATTTTGGTATGCAGTATTATTAAGAACTGAATGACCTTCTGTACAAACATTTTGATCGACATCCGTTAAGCCGTTAATGAGAGAGTCGAATATAAAAAAAAACCGCTCTATGGCAGGTACCATAAGTGAGATTTTATGTAGAATTTTGGAATTTGGCATTTGGAAAACAAATCGAACTCGAGATTTTAACCAAACGAGACCACCGCAAAAGTGTGTCCCGCAGTTCCGTCAGTCTGTCTGTCTACAGCATTCTACAGTCTAAACGGTTAAAGCGATTCTTTTTAAACTTGGTATTCAAGCGTTTTAGGTGATTGTGTGATTGTTCGCCCCAAAAATAATGGTACTTGACATACAACTTTTTCTACAATCTTAATTATGCCAAAAACGAGTCTCACGATTTTGGTAACACTACTTTAGATATAATCTACATTTTGGTCAGATTTTTTTGTTCATACATATTTTGTTATTAAGTGTACCATTCCTTAAGCTGATTGCACATCAGCTTCGTAATTGGTGTCATAACCGGACACTGCCTCATAGACAAGCACGCAACGAGGCTTTATTCTTTTGTTTATTCAAAGGATTTTTGCTGAAGATGCATGGACGAGAATGAGGTAGAATCTGTTCCTTATCTTCTGTGCACATGTCCTGCTCTATTCCAAAGACGTAAGCTCCATCTTGGAGACTTTTTCTTCGATAATCTCAGCGATGTAAACAATATAGACATCTATATTCTCTTACGCTTCATTAGGAGCTCCAAATGGTTCAACGTATATGAAGCTTATCTGAGGATTCATGTGTTATCACAATAGATCAACTCTGGTCTAAGTGTGTCAGCTACAACGCTGACAGCCACTTCAACCTAACCTAACCTAACCTTGATAGACAATTTTAATAAAAAAACTCTAGTTTAATTTTGTTTCCTACCTACACACACACTCATATATCGCAAGTAAAAAGAAAAGTAGGTACTGAGTGAGTAGTAGGTAGTAATTGTAATTTTTTTAAATTATTTCGAATAAATCCTCCTTTTCCGAATATCGTCCTTCTCAGTCCAGAGATTTCGTGTTCCATCACTATATTAAGTAATAAAAATCCCTTTCGATATTGAAGGTCAAGATACCAATTATTGCCCTGCTCTACATACTTGATTTTGCTCACTCCTTTAAAATACAATCTGAATTCTGTATGTTACTTACTGATTTACCCTTGTATATAACTTTTCCATCAAATGAGCTTAATTTGTTCTGTAGGCAGTGGCGTAGCATATTAATTTAAATTTTTTTTTTGTTCAAAATTTTAACATTTCTCAGTTTTTTTTTTCTGTCAGATTACTGTGTAGAAACAAAACTTTGAATTCGACTTCTCAATTTTTGACGGAGCGAAATTTTTGAAATCTCAGTTTTTACTGTGCAAAAAATTTTGAGTTTACAGTCAGTTGTTTTCTGGTGATGTGGGGGTTAGTGTGGCATCTAGCCACGGTGGTAGTTTGACGCTGCATCCTCGTAGAATTGATATAAATAAGTCCTTCGTTCAGTAGAGCTGTCACATCCAGATATCTTGGCTCGGGGTATCTCTCTTCGCTGGTCATGCTATTCACTAGGGTGTTTGGGTGGTTGATTAGGTTGCTCGTCCGTCTTTTGGCAGCACTGATCATGCACTTGTCGAGGGGTGTTATTCCGGATGCCTCGAAAAGTCGTTTGTTGCTGAAGTGCTTTTGTCGTCGCTGGTCAAAGTGGAGTCCCGTGCAGATCCGGAGGATTTTCCTCTCAAACATTCCAAGCCTTCTCATGCTGGTTTTGGATACATTAAACCATGCAGGAAAACAATATGGGCCTGAGAAGTTGCTTATAGATAAGCAGTTTCGTCTTCTGGCTGAGTCCATTCCTTTTCCGCATTGGGGGTGGATTCGGTGAAAAGCGAAATTTGCCTTTTTTAGGGTTGAAACGAAACCTATCTTCGAAATTGATACCCAGATATTTCACAGTTGGTTTGGATCTTAGTTGTGACCCGTCGGGCAGATTGATAATAATACTTGGGCAACTTTTGGCTGACGGCGTGTTGCGATGCCCCGCTGGTCTTCTGAAGCAAACCAGCTGGAATTTGGCTGAGTTGACTTTGATGACCCATTTTGTGTAGAATTCCCACAGGCGTCTCACATATTCTTCTACTCTTCGGCCTGCAATAACTGGATACATAGATTTGGCATATGTTAGCGAGTCGTCTGCATAGAGCAAATTCATAGAATTGTTTGGTTGGGGCTGATCCGATATGAAAATGTTGTAGAGGTATGGTCCTAGCATCGATCCTTGGGCAACTCCTGCTCTGATGCTTTTGGTTGTTGACTTGCAGTTTTCTATTTGGACAAAGAACGATATGGAATTGAGAAAGCTAAAAATTATTTTAATTAGTGTACTTGGAAAATTTAAAATGGTTAGTTTGTGTATAAGCCCTGTATCCAGATGCTGTCGAATGCTTTCTCAATATCCAAGAAGCAGCCAACAGCAACCTGGTAGTTGTTGAGGGTATTAACAACATCCTTCTGGAATCTCAAGAGTGGATGTAAGGTTGAATTTGCTCCCGAAATCCGAACTGCATATCCGGAATGATCCGGTTAGCGGTGCAGAATGTCTTCAACCTCCGAAGAATAAGTGCCTCAAGAATTTTGCTGATGTTGCTTAGTAGAGATATGGGACGATATCCAGATAAGCTACTCCATCATCTACTTTCTTCGGTATCGGCACTATCTTCGCTGTCTTCCATCTTTTCGGAAAATAGCAGTTGTTGAATAGGATCGTGAGAAATAGTATCATGACATGGGGGAATTTCCTTATGATATAGTTTGAAATCATGTCTGGTCCTCAAGATTTCTTGGGTCGTCCACTAACGAATAGCTCGGCGACTCCTTCGGGGTTAGTGAAGCTTCCAATCATCTGTGGATCACTTGCTGGATTTTCATCAGTAAAAGTAGTTATTTCGTTGTTCGTCTGCTGCAACTGCTCTATTGTTGAATCAACTTCATGTAATAATGCATGATCGTTGGGCGGGTTTGGCGTGAAATTTTCTTCAAAATATTGGGCAAATGCTTCCGCCTTGTCCTCAGTGGTCATGACATCCCCTTGTCTGGTGCTAATTATTTCTGGAACTTGTTGTCTTTTTCCAGTGATTTTGTTGATTTCCTTGAACGCATCGGGCCCAGGTTTGATGGATTGTAGCCTCTTTTGGAACTGGTTGTTGTTGAAATGTTGAAGGGCATTTCTTAACATAACTTGCGTACCTTGAAGTTCACTTTTCAACATTTGATATTTGCTGCTAGACGTGTTCCAATCCCTTTGATGAATTCTTTGTAGTTGCTCAACAATGTAATGGCTGCCAATTTTGACGTTGACAGATTCGGAAAATACTCCATTTGACACTTGAATGGAGGAATTATTGATTTATGTCTGGATGACAAGTGTGGAAAAAATACGAGCACAAATCTCAACACAACAATTTTTGTCACAGCTGTATTGATCAAATTTTAAACATTTCCGTTTTGTTAATTTCTTTGTCGGCATATTTTACTGTTTTTTTTTTAATAGAAAATCTGGTGTTTTATGTTTTTATTTCTATTTTCTAGAAAATGTATGTCAGAAGGTTGTATTTAAAGAACGTATCTATGGGTATTGGTCTCCCTATTGATACGCCACTGATCTTGAAGACTACATTCCAATATTGACGTTTACTTATACTAGAGACAATACAAGAGATATGATTCGCTTTTCTGAAATCGAAGTACATCCTCACCATAATATACTATAAAAATTGCATTGTAATAAATTCATATTT
Source organism: Philhelius pedissequus (assembly GCA_910595825.1). Classification (NCBI taxonomy): domain Eukaryota; kingdom Metazoa; phylum Arthropoda; class Insecta; order Diptera; family Syrphidae; genus Philhelius; species Philhelius pedissequus. The sequence goes on along the minus strand of OU343161.1, from coordinate 239,776,258 downwards.
ATTAAACAATCAATATGTATAAACCCTCTGCCAATTAAAATTCACAGATTTCCCAGTGAACGACACAACAATTTGCATTTCATCACCCAGATACGAGTGTCCCTTTTTAAATCGCCTCGCCAATAACTAAAAGTTGACTGGCACTGTGTTCAAATGTTTTCAGATTGAATCCAATTAAAATGAATTTCATAGTTCGTTTATAGTTACGAGTACATTCATACATACAACATAAATATTTCGAAGAGTATAGACGAAAGTTGGTTTGCTATAAAGCCCATAGTGAAATTTGTCGGTATAATAATAATTTGATTTATTTTTTTGTTCGAAAAGATTGCAACCTCTTCAGGGGAAAAACAGAAAACCAAGACTCAGGCTGATCGAAAAAGGACAACGTCGACGTCGACGACGTTCGTTTCTTGAGGAAGAATGGAAGAACATTTTGATTTTCACAATAAAATACTAAAATAAGTTAAAAAAAAAAAAACGAAAATTCGATTTTAGCATAGTTACAAAGTTATCGACTTGAATAAAAATCGAAACCTATGTTTCTTTGCAAAGTTTCTTTTGAATAGCATAGATTTATGGTTCTGTTTAAGAGAGGTTTAAGGACTGAGAATGGAATGGACTAATTGAAAAAGTAACGTAAAATGTTGTTAAAGAGTTTTGGGAACAAAGTTTGAAGTTTTAACTCAAAAATCATTAGAGAACAATGGCAATTTTCTATGAACGCTATGCTATCCAGGAGCGTATCTGATACATATTTTAAAATCAGGTATAGGTTATAAAATACAAAAAAATGGGTAGGTGTCTTATTATTATAAGTCTGAATCTTCATTTAATGAGTAATAAATATCTATACGCGTGTTCACCACGTTGAAACCATCATTCATTATGCTGTTTCATCACCAATAGTCGGACTTCAAGTTTTCAAATAATGAGTTTATAAAGAATGATGTGCACATTCGAATGAAATAATCGATTATAATCGATTCTTACATTATTTCGAGTCGTCTCGATCTTTCATCTGAAATCATTCGAATGATTTTCATTCATCATTTGAATCATGTCTCATCTTTCAAACACGGGTTTATCAATTTCTACTTCATTATACGACTATTTAAGCGTAAGCGTAATGTAAATGCAATACCAAGGGGCAAGAGCACGAACCAAGAGGTATTGTGATGTGTGAATGTCTAGTGTGGATTTTAATGTTCGTGCACATGTTGGTTTGAATTGGAATTTAAGACTTCTTATGTATCTGTTTCTGTAGTATTTATCATTCTAATGAATTAGTAATAGTAATAGTAATGACTCAGTTCTCGAATACAGTTTGCTACATATTGGTTGATTACTCGAGATACGAGGGAGTGTATCTGAGATTGTTTACTTGTGATATAGGTAAGGTAATATGTATAGGCAAAGTTTTGTATTTGGAAAAAAATCGAACTCGAGATTTTAATCAAACTTGACATTACTATGATCGAGAACAAAACAAAAAGTGAGTCCAGCAATTCCGTCTGTGTGTAAGTATGTAGGTCGCTCTACAACGGCTGAACGGATTTCCTTCAAAATTTGGTATGTACTTTAAAATTTTAGGTGCCTGGCTCGATTCATTTTTTAAATAATCGTCCAAAAATAACGGTTACTGACATACACATTTTTGGGGGCAAAAAATGGCAAATCTCAAAATCATCTCGAAACCGGCTCTTACGATTTTGATAGCAAACATTCAGTAAACCACTATAGGTATGGTTTTTAATTAAAATGTTATTAATGGTCCCTGTCATATAACGGTTTTTTCGATTTTCGACTATCTCATAAAATTATGCTATTAAGTTTGTATTAGTAAATACTTAAAATTGCCTAACCAATTTGTTTTTAGAAAATAAAATGAAATGAATTGTGTATATACAAAATTAATTAAAAAATTACTGTACAAAAAAACAATTCGAATAATCATTCGATTAAATTTGATCACTCGAATGCTAATATCTCGATTATTGAAATCCTTCGATTATGTCCATCGCTAGGCTGAACGTCATTTCTACGAATATGATTTGCTTTAAGAATGATCTATGTTTTCTCAAAAACTGTTCCGAGGATTTGGATAAGACCCAATTAGTTAAATACTACAGAAAGTTGCTATTGTACGGTAGTTTTCTTCTATCAGAAAACGGACAACAAGTGTGCCTTGCATAGAACTATTTTGTTGTTGTTGTTATTCGACCTTTTCGACCTCAAGAATTTGTTCAACCGATTTCTATGAATTTTGTATACAGACAGTCAAACACTGAAACACAAGGAAACCGGTTAGGTATTTGTTATTTTTGTAACTTGCCACCAATTTTGAATTTCTACTTGGACCGATTTCAATGAAATTAGAATACCTACTGAATTTTGTTTTTGTAAATTTTAACAACTTTTACACAACGGTTTTGCTTTGGAAAAAAATCGAACTCTAGATTTAGAAAATGTTTTTACTATACAACAGTATAAAAGAGCTTAAATGATGTCTCGAAAACGGCTTTAAGGGTTTTGAAAAAAAAATTCCATGTGCTTTTGTGCATGTGGTCTAGATTTTGGTTAAAAAAAATGTTAACATAAAACGTTTTTAACAGAGTCTGTCATAGAACCGTTTTTTTTGTTTTTCGACTTTATCAATATCAACTTTACCAATTTCGATCAAAATGATTGTATGTACAAGAGGCCTTTTAAATTTTAAATAATTCCGCATATTTAAATTTTCGAAAAATATTTTTTTTTGATTTTCAAAGAAAAAAAAATAATTTTCTTTGAAAATTCAATACATATTTCGAAAACTAGTCGACGATATTTTTCGAAATCATGTTTTTTAAAGTTATATTGTTAAATACTTAAAATGGGGTGTCAAAATATATGTTCCTATTTCAGTGAGTGTCACTTTATCATTCGTGCGAGGTAGGCGTAGTTGGAAGTTCTCCACTCCCGAAAGAAAAAAATACCGAAATTGTCAATTTTCTAATTATATCGCTTGATTTTGTACAAAAAAAACTACTTCGTATCCGAACAAAAATAGGCCTTAGGCACAAGTCTACCATTCTGTGCCTTCTCACTACACCACATATCTTTCACCTTCCAAAAAAACAACTATGGCCATGATTCCTAGTCGTGAATTTCAAACTCCAAACAGAGACAACTTAAATCCCAGTTATTAGCAAAATCGGTCCATCTGTTTTTCCTTCAGTTTGCTAATTTTTTGATTGCCAGAATTAATAATGGTAAAAGTAATCATAATTTTTAATGTGATAATTTATGGCCCCCTGACCATGCCGCCAGACATAATCGTATTCCTTATTCGAAACTTCAAGTGCCCCTGGGAAAATTCTCCGAAGCGACCACAATCAGAGCTTTATAAATAACTGTCAGTGAGCGTGAAATTAATATAATTGTTAATGAATAAACACAACACTGTAAACACCAGAGATAATGTCAAGTTATAATGAGAAACATTTCAATGGAGCTGCGTTCCGCCATGAAATAAAGGGACAGTATTCGGCATGAGCAAAAGCAGTTGGGAGCGAGTGCGTCTTCGCATTGAAACTAAACAGGTTAAATTTTAATTTAATTTCGTTTGTTTGTTGTTCAACCTTAACAATCATATAATTTATTTTAAATAATTAAGAATTTAGATGAACAAGTAGAAACTTTCCAAATGGCAAATGATGATCGAACACTTTCAACTCATATCTTAGACACCTCCAAGGGAGCACCAGCGCCAAATGTACCCATCACAGTGTTTCGCCTTGAAAATGACTCATGGATTAAAATAAGTCAATCGGAAACAAATCACGATGGCCGAGCTTCGAAGCTACTTACGCTCGATCAATTTGATAGTGGTATTTTTAAATTGAGTTTTAATGTGCGGAAATATTTCGAAGCCAACCAAATCAAGAGTTTGTATCCTTTGATTGAAGTTATTGTCGAATGTGAACATGGACAGCACTACCATGTGCCATTGCTCTTAAATCCCTTTGGGTATTCTACTTATCGTGGCACATAAAGTTTATTTTTTGTTTAAATTGATTTTTTGCTGGGGAATTATTATGGAGAATTTATAAAATAAGAAAATCGCAAATAAAGATGTGTATCTTTTACTTATCTCGAAAGATTACCGACCGATAAGAAAAGGTAGTATGGTGTGTAGTAATGAATTAGGGAGACGTCTTTAAACAAAAGGACGCACTCATGTTGATATAAAATTATTCAGAATAAGTGGAGCGTTGATTAAAATCGTAAACAAAACTTGTGGCAAGACGATTGGTTTCACCTCATCCCTCGGTAGCTATATGTGGTTTCAATGCAAGTTCATTTAAAAACACTGGCCTGGTTTGCGTGTGGCGTATTTTTGTGCAATATTTTTAAGTAACAATATTATTATTTTTTTTACAATTAATTAGATAAGCCTTTTGGACTAGATGTCATAAAAATCTTTCAAATTGGCTTTAATGCACACATTCCACAAAAAAATGCACGACTGGATCGCACGAACTTGCTCGATATGTTCGATCACATCGTATGCAAAAGATTTCTATTTAAAATCTAAATATATTTTTAAAGTCGTTTATTATTTACTTAAGTTTTTATATATACAATTTTTTTTTAAATTTTTTTCTAAAAAAAAAATGGTAAATATAAATAAATATTTAAATATTAAAACTTAAAAACTTAAATATTTAAACTTAAAAACAAAAAATTAAATCGGATTAATCAAAGAAAAAATAATTAAAAATTCTGAAATAAATACTTAAACTAATTGGAGCTCAAAAAAAAGTACGCCATTTTATTTCTTGGATAAATTTGAATCTATGAGAAAAAAATTTTTAAAATCTGTGGAGCGGTTTTTTAGAAAAAAAGTTTTTTTTTAAACTTTGAAAATATTTTTCAAAAAAAATTCAAAATCGCCAATTCATAGGTATTGAGCAATTATAACATAACTACAATTTTTGAAAAAAAAAATTAATAAGCAGTTTTCACATTATAAATTTTAAATGTTTTTAAAAATACTTTTAAAAATAAAAAAAAAATATTAATGAAAAATGTTGGTACGCAGAATAAATTGGGCAACCTAAACCTATATATGTGTGAAAGAATCGGTTGATCCATTTATGAGATAGTCGAAAGCAAAAAATCGGTCCTGTGGAAAGTACCGTTTTTAGTCATTTTTTGAAAATTTTTTTTCAATCATTATCGGTCGTACCTAAAAATTTGCACTGATTTTTTTAAATCAAAATCGCTTGAGCCGTTTCTGAGACAAATAGGCTTTAACGTAACGGTTATATGGCAAGTACTGTTATTTTTTGAGCTAAAAAACAAATTTCAATTTCTCCCCTGTACAATACCCAAAAAACTCTAAAAATAATATTTTCATTAGGGGTATTAACGATCTGGTGTACCAAGTCTTGTAAAATTGTAAAATTTTATTTTTTTATACAACAGACTGTGAACACACCTTTACTAATCTGTAGCAACACTGAAGCAAATGTCAAAATCTGTTTCACATTTGTTCTGAAGAAGGCATAAGTTTGTGTTAAAAAAATCTTACACCCTTGTATTTTTCTGTTACAATAGGGTTCGGGTATTGTAAAAGTGTGAAAGTGTAAGATTTTGACATTCAGTATATTTTGTTGTAGTGCAAAAAAATGCTACACTTTTACAATGATACAAGACCAGATACACCGGATCGTGAATACCCCTATTATGTTTGCGTTTCCCTCAATATGAACTTTCAAAAAATTTTCATCATGATCGCATAATATACAGCTATCACTGTAACAGTATTGCCACTCTCCTTATGACGTGCTCGCATGTACTATGAATGAATGAATATTATTATGGGGTTGTTGCACTGCGACGATGAGATCTATTGTGCCTTCGCCTAGAGCTGGATGAGAATAGCTCATTTTATAGCTCTTCCTCCAAATTTATTTCCCTCATGAATTTGAGTATTTGGACTTTGGAGTATTTGGACTTTGGGATATTTTTAGAGATCACTCTCTTCCACCAGGTATCATAACATGTGTTTTGTTCTTTGGTGGGACAAGTGCATCACAATTGCCCCGAATATGGTCCGGCGTTTCCTCTTTTGTATCACAGATCCTGCATATATGGCAGTATCTACTATGCCAAGGATATTAAGGTGTCTTTTTAATTTGCAGGGTCCTGTAAGGAGACCCGTTATTATTCTGAGGTTGTTTATGCTTAAGGTTATACAGTCTGTGAAACGTTCAGTGTATAATCTATGTGTTCGAACTCTGGCCAAATTCCTAAACGCAAGATTTCCAAAGCAAGTCTCATGCTAAGCAAATGCACGAGTCCGATAAAAATTGAAAAGCAAGTGAAGTGCGCAACACAAGTTTAAAACTTGCACAATTGCAATGAAGTTTGCGCAAGAAAAAAAGATTGAACTGCGTTTTGGGATAGTATGCTTAGCAGAGATTTTTCTGTTTGCTGGGTTTGTTTAGCATATTATGCGCAAGATTTTTTTTTTTTTTAAGTTAACTATATGCCTGTAAGACCTAAGGTCTTTTAAATGCAACCTGAATTGCACGGCAGTAGTTTGTCACAGTGGATTTGAGAACCAGGTATTGACTTTCTCATTTTTAACCCATGGGCGGCATCCAATTAAAATTGGAGGTATAAAAAAGAATGCGCCTAGCGTGAGGATCGAACACACACGTCTAAGTTACCAATCAAGAACTTTATCCACTGCGCCATTGCCACCCATTGTTGGTTATAATTCCCGAATAGTAGTTTGTTTGGTCACAGTTTGAGGAGTTTTTTTTTCCAATTGTTGGATCTTATGGATTTCTCTTCTTTTCTGATTTTGTTCGTAATCACATTTTCTCCTATTCCGCAATGTGGGTCAGGTCTCACTAAGGAAGTTTGCATATTTGCAAATTTTACGGTCAAAAACGAAAATACGAATAACTCATCTGTAAAACTTGCAAATATGGGAATATTTTTTAAATATTTTCACAGAAACAACAGAAACTTAGCACAAAACAATATCTTGAGTTTTTAAAATAATCGAAAATTCGTATTTGAATAAAATTTCGGCACAAAATAGCACAACAAGGTCATTTTTTTTTTGACAAAAATCTTAAGATCAAAGAAAAGTTTGTCAGACGTAAAAATAAATATTAAATTTTAAAGATAGAATATCTCAAAAACCGCAACTTATTCTCTATTTGTCAAAAATTCTTTGTCTGTAGATACAAAAAAAAATATAAATGTTGTTAACACCAGTCCTTGGGTGAAATGTCTCGATTCCGACCGCGGTATTAAAAAACATATACCTATACATACATACAGGAAAACAATTCTCGATTTTGTCACAAATATACCTACACATTTCAAATTTCACTCAAAAAAAAAAAACACTATTTGTTACATATTCGCGCTGGGCAGCCAGCTTTTATTTGTATCACATATGGCCTGCCTTTAGGCAAATAAAGGAATTTCAATATTGAGCATTGAATATTTTACTGCGAACATTTGGAATTGCCACCTCCTGTGGATGAAATCGATTAAGTCATGATATGCGGAATCGAGACAAGAGAGCAACTAGTTTCGTTGTCACTTGTTTCTAGTTTTGAAATTGTTTCCCGAATTTCGACCTCCAATTCACCCAGTGACGAGTTTTCGCACTGCAAAAAAAAACAATTTATTTGTTCCTTTTATAAATTATTTCTAGCTCAGTTGATAACTGGTTTAAAAAAAAAAAATACTATATCGTCGTTGGTGGAGAATTGAAACCGAAAATGGTTTTAATTGTGAAAAAAGGCTTCGAGCTTAGATTTTTTTTGTCAGTGAGCACTTTAAAAGAACAAAACAACTACTAAATATGTATAGACAACAACAAATACATAGATAAATAAAAAAGTTTATAGGAAGTTAAAAAAATTCATACATATATAAAATATAGAATATTGAAGGTTCTGTTAGAGAAACATACTTTTCAATTTTTTCAAGTAAATTCTCTTAAGGTGATCAGTGAAAAATGATTAGCTATTTTCTAAAATTTAATTCTGCTTTAAATTCAATATGGCGGCCTAAGGTCCTACATGAAAAAACATCATATTTGCGTATTGGCAAAAGACAACAATTGTCATTTTGCATTTTTACGAACTCGTTTCGATACGACGAGAAACGTTTTACTTTAGTAATACTGCTTTTACACCCGTGCGATTTTTAATCCATGTTTCCGTTTTGGACTTCTTTCGGTTGCAGATATACTTTTAAACACTCGCCAACTAACTTTTTTTTTTGAAAATGGACGCAAAACATCGAGTGTAGCTTCGGCTATGTGGCACGTAGAGCCGTCCTGTTGAAACCAAATATTGCCAATATCCTCCTTCAATTTTTGTGAACAAAAATTCGTTCAACATGGCCCGATAACGATCGCCATTGACTGTAACGGCCACTCCATGCTCATTTTCGAATTATGCCTCTGGACCAAAATCCGCACCAAACAGTGACTCGTTTTGGGTGTATCGGCTTTTCAATGTATGCGTGCGGGTTTTCTGTGCCCCAAATGCTACAATTTTGCTTGTTTACATACCCGCACTCTTTACTCCACTTAATTTAGAAAAGTTCAATCGTACTATAACAAAAATTTACAAAGAAGAAAGGGCGATAACTCTGCAATTTTTCAACTTTAGCAATTTTGTCTACCCCGACACCACATACGTCCCTCAGCTATATGCTTAAAAATCGTAAGTTCAAATTGCATGATGTAAAAGCTGATTAAGTCTCACCTAAATTATTACTCGAATATCTAGGGCAGAGCTATACATGTTAAATTTATCATATTGGACTGTCTGCTCAGTTTTTTACCTCATTCACTCAAATGATACGAGTACATTGACCCTTGCTATACATTTTTTTCTTACATATTAATTATCTCGAAAACGGCTCTAACGATTTTGATAAAAAAAAAAAATAGTATGTCCACTAATACAGATATTGTATACATATAAGAAGTTTTTTTTTAATAATACAAATTCTATACTGAAATACATCAGCCAAGTAGAAGACTTAGCACTATAATATTTGGACTTGTTGAATTATTGATTCAAAATAGCTTTTAACGGCCTTTAGTCCAACAAAAATTGGCGTTTCGTCCCGGTGATCTCACATGGACTCATCAGTTGACTAGTGAGGACCTTTGTCAATACGCAATTTTTGCCAAGTTCAGTTCATCTAACATAGATTTCGTGAAGAACATCTAGTGTGAACTATATCCAACAAGACTAGAATTCCTAATCATTAAATTGGAAATTTTTGTTTTTGCCCATGGCCTGGCATTATTTATATAAGAAGTTTTTTTTAATAATACAAATTCTATATACTACTGAAATACATCAGCCAAGTAGAAGACTTAGCACTATAATATTTGGACTTGTTGAATTATTGATTCAAAATAGCTTTTAACGGCCTTTAGTCCAACAAAAATTGGCGTTTCGTCCCGGCGATCTCACATGGACTCATCAGTTGGCGCCAATTTTTGTTGGACTAAAGGCCGTTAAAAGCTATTTTGAATCAATAATTCAACAAGTCCAAATATTATAGTGCTAAGTCTTCTACTTGGCTGATGTATTTCAGTAGTATATAGAATTTTTATTATTAAAAAAAACTTCTTATATAAATAATGCCAGGCCATGGGCAAAGAACAAAAAATTCCAATTTAATGATTAGGAATTCTAGTCTTGTTGGATATAGTTCACACTAGATGTTCTTCACGAAATCTATGTAAGATGAACTGAATTTGGCAAAAATTGCGTATTGACAAAGGTCCTCACTAGTCAACTGATGAGTCCATGTGAGATCGCCGGGACGAAACGCCAATTTTTTGTTGGACTAAATGCCGTTAAAAGGTATTTTGAATCGATATTGTATACATTTTGGGATTTTTTTTGACATACAATGGTACCTGTCATACAACCATTTTTTACTTGCGATTATAGGTACTATAAGGCAAGTTATGCATTCGTCGAAAAAAAAAGTTTTGAGATAACAATCAAACATGGCGTTACGATGATATCGAAGACGAAAAAAGATGGTCTACAAATTCTGTCCGTCTGTATGTCTGTCTGTATGTATGTATGGACACCTACAGCCCAAACGGGTGGGCCGAATTGCTTCAAACTTGGTATATAGAGTTTTTTTTAGGTATTGTACAGAGGGGAAATTGAAATTTTATTTTTAGCTCAAAAAATAACGGTACCTGCCATATAACCAATACGTTAAAACCTATTTTTCTCGGAAACGGCTCTAAGGGTTTTGATAAATAATATCAGTGCGGCTTTTTAGCTACGACCGATCATATGGATGAGAAAAAAATTAGAAAAATTTCTAAAAACGGTACGTTCCATAGGACGTTATTTTTTGCTTTCGACTATCTCATAAACGGCTCAACCGATTCTTTCGAAATTTCACACATATGTATATAGGTTTAGGTTGCCCAAATTATACCGCGTACCAATATTTTTAATTAATATTTGTTTGTATTTATAAAATAATTTTTAAGAAAAAAATTAAAAAAAGTTATATTTCGAAAACTGCTCATTAAATTTTTTTCAAAAATTATATTTATATGTATTTTCTGAATACCTGCGAATTGGCGTTTTTGTTTTTTTTTTGTAAATATTTTCAAAAAGTTAAAAAAAACTTTTTTTCTCAAAAACCGCTACACAGATTTAAATTTTTTTTTCGTAAATCCAAATTTATCCAAGAAATAAAATGGCGTACTTTTTTTTGAGCTCAAATTAGTTTAAGTATTTATTTCAGAATTTTGAATTATTTTTTCTTTAATTAAACATTTTTAATCTTTAGTTTTTAAGTTTATATTATTAAATATTTAATATTGGCATACCAATTTATTTTAGAACAAAATTAAACAAAATTTTGTATATGTATACACAAAATTGAGTTAAAAATGACTTTAAAAATATATTTAGATTTTTAATAGAAATCTTTTGCATACGATGTGATCGAACATAGGAGCAAGTTTGTGCGATCCATTCGTGCATTTTATTTTATTTTCGAATTTCTCATAAACTGCACCCCAGATTTTGATTAAAATTTTAGTGTAGAAGGTCCTTCAAATTTTGTTTTGTTTTGGATTTTTGAAAAAACGGGTGCATGATTTTTAACCATTTAATCTTTAAGCCATTACACCATTTGAATCGTTCGGTTCAAAAGACATTATAGACTTGTGCAACTAGAACTAACGCCATTGTTGGAATAGCTGTTAAAAAATGTCGTACTTTCTATATTTTACATCAGATATCAGTCAGATATATCCCCTTCATTGAAATGTCGAAAGTTAAAAGTTGAGCAACTCTTCATCACCTAGTACAGCTTCGTCTGCAACTGTGTTACGTTTGTTCGTAACATTGAATTCAATAAGGTTTTTATCGTAAGCTCTAGTGTAGTTGAGGTTATTTTTATTCACAATTCTGTTTATTTAATTTTTTATTTTAATATTTTTTTGTCTTAAAGTCTTACAATAAACTTATATAAACTTAAACATATTGTTCTATCTCTAAGTTTGACTGAGATAACAGTGTCCACTATAGATTATAAACTGAGATAGCAGTTTCGTCACTAAATTTCAAAACTGTCAATAAACTGAAAAATAGATAAAGCAGACGTCACTAAATACAAAACTGAAATTGCAGTCGTCACTAAATGTCAACATTGAAATAGCAATGGCAGCCGTCACTAAATTACAAACTGAGATAGCAGTCGTCACTAACTATCGACTAACTACTTTGACCTGGGTGCCCACTGTCCAGCTGCGGTGCCTTGGCCTTCAAAATGCTTGAGATCTAATTTGTAAACTAGATTGGTTACTTTCTACTACAGTAGAACTCGGTACTTAGTACTAGATTTGTCATCATGTGTTGACCTCCCTTTAGACATATTTCGATTTGCAGTGAGTGTGAACTCTAACATGGTAAGAAAACTCGCATTTTTCTTTTCTCCACTATACTTCATCAGTTGTGGCTTCAGGAGTTAGGGAGTATTGAGGAGTATCAATACAAAAGTTTATTGTTTTAATGTTTAATAACTGATGATGGTGGTGGTAGGGTACGTAATGCAGTGTATCATTAGAATATGTTGACAACTATTCCAGCTGCAGTTTCAGTTCGAACTCGAGACTTTTCGACATCGAATTTTAAAATCAAACTTGATCCCCTACTGACTTGCCTGATGACGTTTAAAAAAATTATTATTCCTTTTGGTAATGCAATAATTTAACAATTTTTCTTAACATATAAATTAATTTTTATTTATTTACAACTGAAAATAAATATATTTTGATTTTAATTTATACAAAAAATTGAGATGTCCTTACTTTGCAAATTTATAAACTTTTACTTTTACGTAAACTTTAATTATTAGTAATAAGTACAAAAAAAAAAAAAAAAAATACATTCACAATATTACATTTCTACTTCTTTTAAATTGGTTTGTGAATTAACTATCACTTCATTTGTTCCTGGTATGTGCTCAGAGTTCAGCAATGCAGAAAAATGTCCATTTAAGTTCGACTGCAACTCAGCTGGAGTACCGTCTTCGACGATTCGTCCATTCTCCAATACAATAATTCTGTCATAATCCATTAAAATCGAAAGACGATGCTATAAAATAGAAAAAAAGTTTCTTAATTAGTTTTAGTTATTTTTGATGCAACAATCCAATGCAACAGTCATTTCGAACTTCGAACATATCTAATTGAACATCGAACTTGGAACATGTAGCGATTTTGACAATGAATTTTCAAATTACAGATTTTATTCTTTTCGAGTGGACGTTCAGGATTTCCCCTTTTACTCCGAATTTTCTATATTTTATAGGAATATGACAATAAAGAGTGAGAAAAGAGTAACTCCTAACGTCCAATCGAGGCACTTAACACTTAAGCACTGATTAAAACAGGGGAATTATTTTCTTAAAGAACGGTGTCGCTTTCAATATAATTATTGTTTCGTAAAATAAAAAGTTTAATAAATTAATGTCGTTTTCCATAGACTATTCGGAGTTACTCATTTACCTCCGAATTTTTCAAAATCTATGTTAAGAAAACATAAAGATTGAGAAGGCAATTCTAATTCTAAAACGACATACTTAATTTAATTCTGTACCGAAGGGTTCGTCCGAATTACCAGACAAAAATATTATAAGTTAACTCATGCGACCAAGTAAGTCCCTTAATACATGTTTTTCTTGCCTCACCTTGTGAACTATTTTGCACCAACTATTAATTTAATTAAACAATTTAAAAATATACAAGAATCTCACCGCTATTGTAATAATAGTTCTTCCGTGGAAAACCTTATGAGCTGTATCCATGAGAGCTGCTTCAGTTGTTGTGTCCATTGAACTTGTTGCCTCATCAAGCAAGAGACAAACAGAACCTCGCAGGATTGCACGTGCAAGGCAAAAAAGCTGTTTATATCCAGCGCACAATGTTTTACTGCCATCATCGATTTCTGTATCTATAAATTTATACAAACAAAGGATATCTTTTATTTTAAATATTTAATTGGAGGACAAATGTGAGCTTCTGTGTGACCAAAAAAAAATTGGTAAAAAAAGTTCTTATAGTCGTAGTGAACCGATCCAAATTTTGGTCACTAATCAGAACTTCATATGTAATGTCATGTCTAGCAAACTTACCAAGACCCTGAGGCATTGATTTTACAATGAAATCTTTAAGCTGAGCCAATTCTAAACATTTCCACAAGTCCACATCGGCATAATGTCCTCTGGGATCTAGATTTTCTCGAATACTAGCATGGAATAGATGGACATCCTGTGGAATTATCGACAATCTGGATCTAATTTCGTCAGGATTTATTTCCGAAATAGCCACATTGTCAATTAATATTCGTCCAGAAATTGTCTCCAACACACCAAACAACGACAATACCATAGATGATTTTCCGCTTCCTGTTCTACCGCATAGGCCAATCTATGAAGAAATTTAAAATAAAATTCTGTCGAATTACAAAAATAGATTTGAGCTCCTAAATGTGAAATTGTGAACCAAGTCCCAAATGTATATTCAAATAAAACCGACCAACGACTATCGAATTAACGAATATTCGTCCATTTTTACATTTCGTTTAAATATCTTTGATTTTGAGGTTAGACGGTCATGACCCAAGACTGTCCTGAATCCTAATATTCAAAACTTATACCAACAACAACAAGATAAAATAAAAGCTGGCAATCAAGAGCCTTGGTTTGATAAGGAATGTCAACGTGCCCGCGAAGCTTCATTTAAATGGCTCAACATTTTCCGGAATTCTAACGAAGGTCTATTTAGACAAAATTACATAGAGGCGAATAAAAAATACAAGGAACTGTGCAGTATCAAAAAGATGAGCTATGGCGAATTAGAAGCGAATAGGTTGGCAAGTTGTAAAAATGCATCGGAATTCTAAAAGCTAGCAAGGAAACTAAATGGCAAACTGTTTACCATCAACACGAAGCTTTGTAAGAACAAACTGAAAGAACATTTCAATATTTTGCTCAATCCAGTATCAAGTACCTTGAATTGGCAATATGCAGTCCCTGGGTTCGTTAGTGAAATATTAGATCCTGTAATCACTTCGCATGAAATAGATCTAGTATTGGGGTATCTTAAAGATGGTAAAGCTTCGGGGACAAATAGAATACCAGTCGAATTTTATAAATATGGAACAATTGGACAATCTGAAAGATTGCTTGGCTAGACTTTTTAATAAAGTTTTTGAAGGTGATGTTAAGCCCAAGGAGTTTCAGGACTCGATCATATTCCCTATACATAAAAAAGGCTGCTTATCGAATCCATCAAACTATAGAGGAATCTCCTTTCAGAATGCCACGTAAAAAATATTTACAGCAGTGTTACAAAAGTTCCTTACAACATGGATTGAGTATCATAACTTGTTTAAGGAGTTTCAGGGTACTCGACAGTGGATAAAATTTTCATTTTGTACAGTATGGCGGAGAACTTTCTTTTACAAGGCAAGAAACTATAGGTGTTCTTCATTGATTTCAAGGCAGCTTTCGATACAATAGACCGAAGAGCATTGTTTTACAAATTGTATGGATTGGGCTTATCACGAAAGCTTGGATGAGTTCTAGAAGACTTGTATAAAGGAACACAAGCTGCAGTTTGGAACGGAACAGAATTTTCGGACTGGTTCGAAACTTTATCTGGTGTGAGGCAGGGATGCTCATTGAGTCCAACGTTAATTGCACTCTTTATAGACGATCTGACTGATTATCTTCCGGGTGGAGTGGACATAGCGTGAGTGCATATAAGGGCTCTGCTCTTTGCGGATGATGTAGTCATGTTTGCATATTCCCCCGAAACTCTGCAACTCATGAACAAGAGAGTGTATGAATACTGTCAGTTATGGAACCTTATAGTCAGCACAGAAAAGTCTAAAGTAATGATTTTTTAGAAGAGGTGGTGGAAGAACTGCATCGAATGAAAAGTGGAATTTTAATGGCGAAAATATTGAGAGCGTTAACGAATACAAATATCTAGGTGTTTATTTTTCGAAAAACTTGAGCATGGAAAAGCATTTCAAGGAAAAGCTACAGAAGGCAAAAACTGCCATCAATATTTCTTGGAAAGGATGTTTTCGAAACAAAAACATAGCGCATAGCACGAAACACAAGGTATTTGAAGCAGTCGTGGGGATGTAAGAAGTTTGATGCAGTTGAACAACTCTTGTGGTTTTATGTGAAAAGGATATTTCAGCTCCTACCAAACACACAAAATTACGTTATTATGATTGAGACGGGGCTATCACCTCTGTTTCTTAAAACGCTTAAGCTCCAAGCGTATTATTTGGTTAAAGTCATGAAGATGCCCGAAACCCGACTAACGAGAAAAATAATCCTGAAATCTATTCAAGATAAAAACCGCTGGTATGGAGTGGTTGGTACTTGCGCAGGAATGTAATTTGAGTTTGAATATAAAAAGTGAAGATATACCGAGCAGTAAAAGAAATCTCTATGAATTAATAGAAAAAGTAGACGAGCAATGTAGAGCAGAATACATTGCTGAAGCACCTGGGTCGTTGTACAGATCAATTTACAGTAGACTCAACAACCACAACCTGGCAGAAAAAAAATTACTTGCGCGATTCAAACAGCGTTGAAAAGATTGCTACAATAGTCAGGCTTCGAAGTGAATTGCTCAACCTAAACTTTATTCCCCATAGAGTAGATTTACCATTGGAATGCAGTATATGCAACCTAGCAGAACGGGAAGATGTTAACCACTTCGTTGGAAGATGCCCAACTCTTAGAGAAACAAGGAGAAGCGTACTTGGAAGTGATTTCTTATCGGAAGATCAGGTTATTATGCGGCTGAACGAGATGGATGTCCCACGACTCTCAGTACTGCAAAAATAGCTTTAAAATATAGAGAAAGAATTCAAACTGAAAATTTTTAAAACAAAATAAGTTCCACATTATTAAATAGTTAAATAAACATTATTCATATTATTGTCAAATCGTAAATTAACAACGTCCATTTAAAAATTTAAGGATAGCTTATTACAAATAATTTATTATTTTATATTGTCAATCTGGCAGACGGCATTATGCATGTCATGCTATAAAGAATTTTGTATAAATAAAAATTGTAAGATGAAGATCAAAAGAAAAGAAAATAAAATTAATCAATCCTAATATTCTGATCATATCCAATACATTGTTACGAACCAAAAGGACTTGGACATTGTTGTGTTTCCCTGCATTTTTCAGGCAGTTACATTTCCCCATATCGGAAACCACCCTACCGGATTCTGCTATATTTGTTTCTGCTTCCAGATACTTAGATCACATACACACAGTTCATAAGGAATCTGCCTTCGTCACATAGGGGCATTGAAGGAAATCCACTTTGAATTTATGGGGTTAAAGTTCCTTTTTACCAAAAGGGAAGTACCCGAGACTTTTCAAGAGACGGAGTAAGAACATCCTAATACCGAGATTTTATTCCATTATCCTTAGGAACCACTTTCTATATTAATCTCAATTAACAATCACTATATAGTCCATATACCTAAATAGTTGTCAAATTTTATAAAATTTGAACCCTTATTTCACTCTCTTTCCTCTCCTTAAATTTTCGACCAAATGATTTCCCAATATCACAATTGAAATTGTGGACAGTGGATAATCCACAAGATAAATATGACAAAATAATAAAAATAGAAAAAAAAAACAATGTTTGCTTACTATTAAGGACCATTGTGTTTGAAATGTAATTTTCAATAGATAGATTTCCAATTCAACTTATACCGTCTACCGACTACCGACCAACGACTAACCAGCTAACATACCAAACCAACCAAACATTATTAGAAAAAGAGAGAGAAAGACCCACCAGCCCCACATGTATAAATAGGGTGATACCTTCTGTAAATATTTATACTAACCCTTTGACCAGCGGGTATTTTCAAAGACAAATCCGTGATAACATTTGCCTTTTGGCCCTCATATCGTATGCTGACATTTTCAAATGTGATGTCACCCTTTTGTGGCCATGAAATTGGTACCGATTTATCTGCAAATAAATAATGACAAAAACAAACAGAAAAAAAAACTATAGTAGGTAGTGTTTGTATTCAATTTTCAATTTTAGGATGTTGTTTACAATTCAATAAAAAGGTATATCGTATACACATATACATATGTATGGACGTGTGTCATATATACCTACATAGTTTTCGGAATCAATTTAGCAAGGTTGCACGATGATGATGATGATGATATGGTGACGGTAAGAATTAAGGACATGCACATTAAACAAATGGCACGTGACTAAGTTGTTGAATTTTACCCGTCATCGATTTGAGGTTTTGTATATATTTAAAATGCAACGTGTATAGAGAAAATATTTTACTTCAATAAAAAAAAAAGGTTAAGCTCACTTGTACGAATATAGGAACGTGCGGAATATAGGTAGCTTAAAAAGTTGCACACGTAAAATTGTTTTATTTTTTTTTTTTATTTTTTACTTGAAATACAAACAAACAAAAACGAAATTGTTTATTTAATTAAAAAGAAAACTACTAAATAAAATATAAAAAAAACATATTTTTTTTCTTATTTGCGAACATTAAGGATCTATTTTTAGAAAAAATAAGCTCTTCCTTGTAAGGAAATATTTAACTTAACATTAAAATACATAAAGGGTCTTTCAGTAAGAGTCATATAGTTACATGTTCATCACATCCTCTAATCTATTCTAACTGTATTGCTTCGATAATGTTTCGGTTAGGCCTTATCGAAGCTAAAGTGACTTATAGAAGTCTTAACGAAGCTAAAATCTTAGTTGGGATGAAAACAGACATTTTACTCGGATTAGTTGCACAATCAATAAGAAGGCAGGATGGCCACTCAATTGTATCGACATTCTCATCTGAATCCAACAACACTGTGCTAAACTAGGCATCTTATTGACAGCAACTGAAGCCGAAAAACATGTGTTTAACTGGTATCCTGAGAAGCTTTTAATATTAGGCTTTTTAGGGAAGCTTCTGCAGTTGGCGTTAAAAGAAAACAAAATTTTTCTTTGGTCTTTAATTCAGAAAGTTCGTTAATGTCGCCTTTGATAAGTCTGCTGAAATGAATGATCGTTTACTTGTTTACTTTGCCTGTTGGTCCTCGCAACTAAAATAGCTTTGCTGCGATTTCTCCTATTAACAAGTTCCAGTACATGTTGCAACGACTCTGAATATCGAACCGCTTGTTCTGGTACGGCTGTCTGATTGTCTTTCAGGATAGTGGTTTTTCGCTAATAGTTTGTGTCTTGTTTGAGTATTCTGCATGCTTCCCTGAGTGCCAGTGGAAAAATCTTGTCGAAATCTCTCGTCACGAAATCACTTCAATCTTTGTCACAAGTGGAAGTGAAGTAGTCTGTGATTGGGAGTTAAAAACATTTCATTGGACATGTTACATTTAATGATAGCACTAGAAAATTAATCAAAAAAATTGAAAAATTACGAAAAATTTCCCACAAAGCCGAATTTTGGTGAAAAGTTTTAATATGTCGAAAACCGTAAATTTGTACGACGTTGCTTACACGGCGAATTCTACTGATTATTTTGAAAGTTTTTACTTAAATTAAATGTATTTAAAATTGTTCTAAAAAAATTATGGTATGTACTCCTATTTCAAATTTAATAACGCCACTTAAAAAACTCCTTTTTTCTTTTCAAAATATTGAATTAAAAAAACACTTTTCTTTTCAAAAATCCTAAAAGTATTTTTTTGAAAATTTTAATATGCAATATTATTTAGAAATTTAATTCGAAAATTAAAAAAAAAAAAAACTTTCTATGGCAGGCACCGTTCCAAAAAACTTCAACCAAATCTTCAATAATAGGACGACAAAATTTTTTCTATCAAAATCGTTGCAGTTGTTTTCCAGGTAGCTTAGCAGATTGTTTGGCAGGTACAAATTAGGCAAACAAGCTGTAGAAGTGTAGAGAGACCTATGGAGATAGACAGACATGTCAAGCTTGATCAAAATCTCGAGTTAGTTTTTTTTTTTCAAAATTAAAAATTTGATCTATTGTATAGAGAATAAAAACTCCCTTCTAAGAAAATTGTGTCTCGAAAAAAAACATTTTTCCACAGAATGTACCATTATAAAATATTCTACACGAATGCGTAAAAATGAAATATAATTAGGTAGACATAAATGGACAATATTACACATAATAAAATATTTCCCAATTGCTTACCTTTTAGTTAAAGTTTGAGGACAAAAAGATGACATTTGAATTCATGGACAAATATTTCAAAAAATCGTTGGAGCGGTTCAAAATAAAAAATGTTTTTTATTCATAAAATTTTGAAAACATTTTTAGAAAAAAAAAATTGAAAAGCCATTTTGAAGTAATCATTAACATTTTAGTTGAGATTTTAATTGAGATTTTTTGCGACCTTTAGTCCAAATTAATAAGCGTTTCGCCCAGGTGCTACAGTTTGGCTCATCAGTTACATAGATGCTGTAGTACCTTTCTAAGACGCAATACGTTCGGTTAGCGCGAGAATTCGATGTTCTTAACAAATTTCTTTATAAAAATTACATTTTGTCAATTGAATGGAACATAAAAACAAATGGAAAATGTTTTTGGTCATTTATTAAAAGTAAAAAAATGTCCAATGGTATTCCTAGTAGTATGAAGTACCTTGGGTCAACATATTCGGATCTTCCCAATATTTGTAATTCGTTTGCCCATTATTTTGAATCAAACTATACGAAATCTAATTTAGATCATTTAAGTAGAGCTGATTTAAATAATCAAAATTATAAGGTTGACATTAGTCAGTTAGAGATTAATATTTCCGAAATCGAAGAAGGTCTATTAAGTTTAAATAGTGATTGTATGCCAGGCCCTGATGAAATTCCACCAATTATTTTAAAAAAATGTGCATCTGCTATATCTGTGCCCCTTTTTTACATTTTCAACACCTCCCTTGTGAGTGGTGAATTCCTTTCAGTTTGGAAAAAAATCATTTTTATCTCCAATTCATAAAACTGGCCCAAAGCAGGAAGTAACCAACTATCGTCCTATTTGTAAACTATCGAGTATACCGAAACTTTTCGAGAAAATTATATGTGGAAAATTGACATTTCTTCTTAAGGAGCATATTTCACCATCTCAACATGGTTTTGTTGCAGGTAGATCTACAGCCACTAATCTTTCAATTTTCTCCAATTTCATCTTAAATAAACTCGAAGAAGGATACCAAATTGATGTTATTTATACTGATTTTTCGAAGGCTTTTGATCGAGTCAGTCATAGTATATTGATTGAAAAATTGAAACTATTTGGTTTTCACTCAAACATGTTGCAATGGCTAAAATCCTATCTAAAGGGTCGTATACAGTTTGTTTCTATAGATCAAGTGCTGTCAAATCCAATTGTAGTAACCTCGGGTGCTCCCCAAGGTAGCCATCTTGGCCCCCTTCTTTTCCTAATCTTTATTAATGACATGGCTGATATCTTTCTGAACTCCAGTAGGCTTCTATTTGCAGATGATTTGAAGTTTTTCAGATGCGTTAAATCTTTAAATGATTGTGTTCTCTTACAAGACGATCTCCATAAGTTGACAGGATGGTGTTCAACTAACCAATTACTCTTGAACGTTAAGAAATGCCAATTTTTTTCTTTTTGTCGCAATTTTTCAAAAATTACATTTGATTACACAGTTGACACGTTTGTTCTTGAAAGAGTTTTGGAGAAAAAAGATCTTGGTGTAATATTTGATTGAAAACTAAGTTTTACTTAGTTGATCCAAAGAAAATTTACACGGTATACAATCCAGAAATTAGGTTGGAACATCGAAATCCCGTCATACTCAACTAGATGTAAACTTCTTGGAGCTCAATCTCTCGAAAATAGAAGAAAAATGATGTCTGTAATGTTCATTAGTGATATTTTGTCACATCATATCAAATGCCCTATGCTTTTATCATTGATTGATTTGTATGCTCCGTCGCGTCAGATAAGAGAACGTTGTCTATTCCGAGAAAAGGAACACAGAGTAAACTATGCTCGTAATGAACCAATAACTCGTTGTGTCAGAGAAACTAATCTCATTTCAAATTATATTGATTTTTTTTTTCAAATTGATTAATCAAATTATGATTACACAATTTATTGTATTAAATACTTAATGTAATTTTGTTAGATGTTAAATGTTATACCTATTTATCTCTTTTTTTGTAGTATAATTGTAGATTTAATTATCTCTAATTGATGTTAAATAAACAAATAAATAAATAAATAAAATATATTAGTCGATGGCTACCAACACAAATAAAATTTACAGCTTCTAAGCACTGTGAATTATATTCTTCTAGGGGAATTCGGTCGAATTCAGAAACCTAGAAAATAATACCAGTGGTCTGGCTTGTTTGTCATTAACATAAATATACATTTTTAATTAAAAAAAAATCGATTTTGCAAAAAAAAAATTTTATTTATTTTTAAAAATCGAAAAACCAATTTTTAAATTTGAGTATGTATGCAGTTTTATCAACACTTCTATAAAGCATTTGCAAACAAAAAATTTAATCAGTTTATCCAATAGTGAGAAAGTCGAAAATATGAAAAGTGGTTCTATGGAAAGTACCGTTAAAAAGTATTCAAAATAAAATATTTTTTTAACTTAAAAGTTGACTGCACTAATTTAAGAACACCCACATTTTTTATCAAAATTTTTGGAGCCGTTTTTAAGAAATAAATTTTTTTCTTCACGTTTTTTTTTTTTTTTACATTTTTATGGGAGGGTAGGTACCGTTGTTTTTTATTTTAGGAAAATAGTTTTTTTTTTTACTATTCAACATAATGTCAAAAAACTACCAAATACAAAGTTTCGAAAAAAACGATTGGACGGTTGCAAATTTTGAGTTTTCAAAAAAAAAAAAAACATTTGAAAAATTTTGGTTTACATTAGCGCTTATGCTAAGAATCGTTTTCCAGAAAATCGAAAACCAAAAATAACCAACAAATTATCAAAAAGTATATTTTCCCTTAATTAATCAATTTTTTTTTCCATAAAAAATGGCTTGAGCCGTTTTTCAGAAAATTGATATTTTTCTTTTTGGTTAAAAAAATGTATGTCACGTATATAGTTATTTTTCGTCTTAAAAAAAATTTTAAAAAATGTGTGGGCATATTACCGAAAAAACACTATGTACCTAGTTTGAAGCAAATCCATCTAAACGGTTGTATGCTGTATACTCGAGGACAGGCAGACAGAGGGACAGGCAGATTGATAATTAGGCTAGTTTTAAACATTTTTGTCTAGCTTTAAGATAGTTATAAGGTAAAATTAAATAAAAATTAATAAAAAAAAAAAAAAAAAAAAAAAAAAAAAAACAGGCAGACATACATGCAGACAGAGAGACGGAATTGCTTTTTCCGTCTTCGCTATATCATCGTAATGTCAAGTTTAATCAAAATCTCGAGTTCGATTTTTTTCACGAATCCATGACTTTTGCCCTTGTAGTAGGTACCTATGTATATCGCAAGTAAAAACAATGGAAACTAACCCAAAAGACGGGAGTATTTCAAAAACTAAACCGGTCGGTGTGGGCTCATGGTCATTTTTCATTATTAACACAGAAAACTTAGCATATATACGCTCTCTTCCATGTTTTTCAATCTCTGCATAATATGAATTTGAATAAAAAACCGATTACGTATTTAAAATGAAAGCAATTCATGTCAAGTACAAGATGCATTTTTGTTTAACAAAACACAAAAAAATCGCCCCCACTATAGAAAGCATTTTTTATTATTATTATCAATTCTTTATTGCAGACGTTTTTCAACGTGAAGATTATTGCATTTTCTAAAAAAAAAATTGCTTTTCCGAATTGGCAATTTGATGTTTTTATAGCTTAAGAGGGTTTTTGATTTATAAATCGATGAGTGCAAAAAGCTTTAAAAGCGGATAGAAAGCACACACTTCACTGACTGCAGCATCTTGTGTGGTTAAAAATAAAAGATGCCATTACTCTCTGGCGTTTTTTTTTTTTTTTTTGTTTTGGGTCGACACAACCTCAGTCATCATCTGTTTCGGGGTTGACCTTCTTACGTGAGACACCACCATAACCAACAAGACCATACATACCTATTATATATGTATGTATACTTTTACCCTCAGGAAATTGCCTCAACCACCCCAATTTGTGCATATCTTACAGATGACTTCATCCTGGCAGGACCTGAGGGAAGGATTCACATTGCTACCCTTATGACTGGCAAAAGATGAAGTCTCTTCATTGTCTCTATGCGGCTGCTGTTTCTGCTTCCGCTGCTGCTCTTCGGCATAATATGCAACACGTTCCACGGAACCCACATACATTTCCATGTCAGCATAAAGTTTTACCACCCAGTTAAGGTAGATCGGCACCAAGAGAGTGTAGTTTATAGCTAGACCAACAAGTGATGGCGTTGGTCCATGTGTCGCTGTTTCCATATGAGAATCGTTATTGCTTTTTTCGCTTGTACTGTTGTAGCTGCTGCTGCTGCTGCTGCTGCTGCTGCTTCTTGTGCTGTTGTTAGTGCTAATAGTAGCTGAAACCAATGCTGTCAATATGGCCACGAAAACGATTACTGCGCCCAAGTAGTCCTAAGAAGGTATAAAAAGAGGATATAGTTTAGCATTAAACTTCATAAAGTCCTCGTAAAAGTTAGAAGCTAACGAAAAAAGGGTGGATATAGATTTTTAAGAAAAATGGGTAGATGTTATACATCATTGAAAAAGTGTTTCATTTTTGTAGCTTTAGGGTAAGCTGTTGAAAATTGAAAATATTTTTTTTTTAAATAGCAAAGGAGTTTATTATATTAGCTATGGATATGTAGGTACTGCCCCATAGCAAAAATTAAAAATTTGAAACTAAATGAAAATATGGAGAATGTAGGTCATTTTTGCCCTAAGAGCTGTATATCTTTCGTATAAACCAGTGTTTTTCAAACTTTTTTGAGTACGCGACCCATTTGAAAGTAAACAGATGTTGGCGACCCCCACATTATTAAAAATACTTTGTCAGTTTAATTTGTTTACTAAAGGACTGACAACGGGCAAATTCCTAAACGCAAATCTTGCGCAAAAAATGCTAAGCAAACGGGAACCGGCCCTAAATGCAAACATAAAAATCCTTATAATGCAAAATCAAGTAAGTTCTAAAGTTAATTTGCGAAATTCATTTTAACCGGGTTCGAGCATTTCCTTAACTTGAGACTTGTCTTGCAAATCTTCCGTTTAGGAATTTGGCCAACAATTGCTTTTTAATCTTACCGACTTGCGACTTGCGACCGCGACCCCTCGAGTAAGTCTTGGCGAGTCCCCAGGTGGTCGCGACCCACACTTTGAAAAACACTGGTATAAACTATACGAGATAGAGTTGAGGTATTATTTTTTTTTTTGATTTTTTTGTATTATATGACAAATTTCGTACAAGCCCCAAGAGTTGAGAAATACCCAGGTAAATTCCTGCCTTGAACTCCTTAAAACTCTATGAATCTTCTATTCGGTTTAATCTTCAACCCAACTTCTGACGTTTTGTCAGAGAATTTTTTTTTAACTGCACTGCGTGAATGTGGAATGCTTTACTGTTTTTATTTTTCGCTGCTCTTACGATATGGAAGGCCCGTATAATCTTTTTGGTTAGTGCGTGGACCTTCTCACGAAAGGCGTCTGGGTTAAGTTTGAATACAACATATTACACCTAATTCAAGTCCTCTAAGAGTGTCCATTGTCACAATTAAGGACATTTATCGCTTCTTATGCGTGACACAGATTAAACCAGCACATGCAACAGCATCGTCAACAGCAAAATTGTCACCAGCACCGTCATTACTATCTGCTAATCATTCCGAAAAAGCCCATCTAACCCTTCCATCCATTTTTTTTGGAGAGTTGTTCCACTTGCCAACAATACATCAGCAAGAGCAATT
Source organism: Philhelius pedissequus (assembly GCA_910595825.1). Taxonomy (NCBI): domain Eukaryota; kingdom Metazoa; phylum Arthropoda; class Insecta; order Diptera; family Syrphidae; genus Philhelius; species Philhelius pedissequus. The sequence goes on along the minus strand of OU343161.1, from coordinate 239,750,714 downwards.
TCGGCACTTTGGCCTAAAGACACTGTTGAGGTTGCTAGAGCTTACTAGACTAGTGCTGAACAATTGAAATGCCGCTGCTGCTGGTAACGTAACTGGTGCTGCTTTAGTCTATTTCACGAATTAGGTATTCAGTTTCGGCGAAAAATTATAAGTACTATCCATTCATGCGGACCAGTGTTACCAACAAAAAAATTCTTAATCGAAACAGCTAAATATATTTTTAAAGTCGTTTTTTACCTAATTTTTGTATAAACAAAAATTCTTCAATTTTCTTATAAAAACAATATTGGTAGGCGTCAGTTATAAGTATTCTAGAATACAACTTTCTAATAGCATAGTTTCAAAAAAAATCGTTCACCTGTTTTCGAAATATTGAATTTTCAAGAAAATACTAATTTTTTAAAAACCGAAAAAAAAAATATTATACTTGCAGATGCGATGCATAAAAAAATATTTTAAGCGGTCCATTTCATCCAATAGTTAGGATGTCGAAAATATAAGAATTGGTTCTATTGGAAGTATCGTTAATAAGAACGCAATATAAATTATTCCTTTTATTTAACTTCACTAATTTAAGAAAAAAGGTATTTTTTTTATTAAAATTATTGATACCGTTTTGAGAAGAAACATTTTTTTTCTTAAAAAGTTTTTTTTTGTATACCGTTGTGTTTTTGTTTTAGGAAAATAGTTTTTTTCTAGTATTCAAGATAATATCAAAAAAGTACTAAATTCAAAGTTTCGAATAAATCGATTGAGTCGTTTTCGAAAATTGATTTTTCAAAAAAATAATTTTTTAATTTTAATTTTTTTTATATTAAAAAAAATAAATTTAAAAAAATCAAATAAATTGTTTTCCAGAAAATCAAATAAAAAAGTAACCATTTTTTCCAAAAAAAAAATACGAAAACGTGTATTTTCCCCCTTTAATTAATTGACTATTTTTTACTTGCGATTATACATAGGTACTATAATTATACGAATACATAATTCGTAAAAAAATGTTTTCTAACAATCAAACATGACATTACGATCATAGAGACCACAAAAAATGTGGGTCCCCCAATTCCGTCTGTCTGTCTGTTTGTCCTCGAGCCTATAGCCTAAACGGTTGGATAGATTTGCTTCAAACTTGGTAGATATTGTTTTTTCGGTAAAATGCCCATACGTTTTTTTCCATTTTTTTGAAGACGACAAATAACAGTAGCTCCCATAATTTTTTTTTTGCCAAAAACAAAAATCTTATTTTTCTCAAAAACGGGTCCAACGATTTTTATAAAAAAAAAATCAGTTCATTAACGAAGAGAAAGGGTACCTTTTGATAATATTTTTTTTTTTGGAAAAAAATTTATTTTTGGTACCTCTAGTAGAACCATTTTGTTTGGTTTTCGATTTTATCGGAAACGGTTAATTTGATTTTTTTGAATTTTTTTCGCAGAAGCTCATAGAGAATTTAAACACTATTGTATACTAAAATTTTTGTTTGAAAATTATTTTTTTTTTGAAACTCAAATTTCGAAAACGGCTCAACAGATTTTTTCAAAACTTCGTATTTGGTGGTTTTTTAACATTATCTTGAATAGTTAAAAAAACTATTTTTCTAAAATCAAAAACAACGGTAGCTCTCATACAAATGTTTAAAAACCGTTAAGAAAAAAAATTATTTCTCGAAAACGACTCCAAGAATTTTTATAAAAAAATGTGTGTGTTCTCAGATTAGTACAGCTCACTTTTAAATATAAAAAAATTTTTTTTTGCACTTATTCACGGTACTTCCCATAGAACCACTTTTTATATTTTCGACTTTCTCAATATTGGATAAACCGATTAAAATAATTCTTTTTATGCAAATGCTCCCTAAAATTGTTAAGAAAACTGCATACCCAAATTTTCAAAAAAAAAGTTTTTCGATTTTAAAAAAAATAAATAAAATTTTTTTTTCAAAAAATCGATTTTTCAAAAACCAGTCACAGAAGTGGTAAAAAACCGCTCCAACGAATTTTGAATTTTTTTTGATATATTTTTATTTATCCATGAATTCAAATGGCATCTTTAATTTCCCTCAAACTATAACGACTAAGCAATATAAAATCATTTAAGTATGTGTATTATCCATTTATTTCTATTTTATTATTATTCCCTTTTTACTAATTTTTGCCTACATCACTGAATACTAAATACAATGTAGGCCCTTATACATTTATGTATATATACATATATGTGTCTAAGAATCACATGAATTTTATGTGTGCATAGTGCACCTAAATTATGAAGTTGTATATTATAGCTACCTACCCACCTACATCCTTCATTTTCATTATTATATGTACATGCTTACATACTTAGGTTCCATCAATATGTATATATATGTAGATACATTTTACTCTCCTAACTTACATAATTAAAATCCATAACTCAGATTTAAATATACATTTCTAGGTGGTACCTACATATGTAGCTATTCCTTGAATCATCCATTCGACAATTCATTATACTAAGAACCAAGTTAATCTTACCTACATAATCTTTAAATCTGCATAGGATAACTATAATAGACTAGCTACCTGCCAAAAGTGTCAGTGAGTATTACTAAAGTTGTTAGCTACAAGAGCAAGTTCGTGCGATCCAGTCGTACATTTTATTTTTTTACAAAAATCGTTGAAACCGTTTTTGAGAAAAATAATATTCACCTTTTTAGCGAAAAAACAATGTTTTGCATGTACAGTTATGTTTGATGTTACAAGTACTTCAACCAACATTTCCCTTTTTAGCAACTATGTATTCTAGGTGCACTCGAACAGAGAACTCAATGTGACGTTGTATATACATTACATACCGATTTCCAAAAAGCTTTCGATTAATTCAATTATTTATATAAATTAAGAATATATAATTTATTAAGGTGATTCTGTTCATAACTTTCTGGTAGAGTTCAATACGTTCGTATTCATAATAAAAGTTGTTATTTATTTACTATTAACAAAATCGTATTAATAAATTAATAATATCCTATCTGATCCAGTGGTAGTTACTTCTGACGTTCCTCAAGGTAGCCATTTGGGAACACTTCTGTTTTAATTTTTATAAATGACATCCCAAATCTTCTAAAAATTGTCTTTGTCTCATGTATCTGATGGATTAAAATTGCTCTTGAGCATAAAAACCATTTCTGACTGCATTAATCTAGAATGATCTGTCAAAATTATCCACTTGGTGTAATAATAATAATCTTTATCTTTATCTTTATCTTAATGCTTCTAAATGTCAATCGTCTCTTTTGAAGTAAGGATGGGCGATATGAGAAAAATATCGAAACAAATCATCGATGGTTATAATTATCGAATCGAAAACATCGATATTTTGAAGGATTATCCTTTATTCTTCCTTCAACATCGATATTGAATCATATATTGCTTATTTTAATATCGATGTTTCAATAACATAGATGAACATCGATCATCCCTAATCTGAAGCATTTGTTTTGTCGTGAACTCTCGTCTTGTATGCAATTTGTTATTTTCAAAATGAAAATAAAAGAATACTCAAATTTATTTTCAGACACAGACATGCAAAATGAAAACATTTGAAGTTGTAGATTGTGGATAAGTCCAAACAAAATTTACTAAGAACTTAAATTTAACATATTTTAAGTTAAAATAATTAAATGACATAACTTGCTTTTCTGCAACATAAAATTAATGCCCCCCTAGTGTTTCTTGAGAAAAAGAAAAACCCTGTTTTTTTTTGACAACTCTTGAGGCTGTCAAAAAAACCTGGGTCGACTCTAGGTAAAATTCAACGAACGAACCTAATATGTACCAAGTTTGGAGCAAATCCATACAACCACTTAGGCTGTACACGTTCGCGGATAGACAGACTGACAGGCAGAATTGTGAGACCAACTTTTTTCGTCCTCACTGTCATCGTCATGTCTAATGTTTAATCAAAATCTCGAGTTCGGGTTTTTTACGAATCCATAACTTGCCATAAAAAAGGAACATAAAAAAGGAACCCCAAAATGCATGAAAATTATAATTTCTGGATTAACAAAACGCATACAGAAATGGTTAAAGAAATATGACAAACAAAAATGTTTCTACATAAAATATCGATATTTAGACATTCAAAACCAAAATGCATGAATATATATCTTTTTTTTTAAAGCCTATCGAATTTTCCTAGCGTAAGATAAGATGTCCGTATAAATTAAAAAAAAAGAAGAAATTTAAAGAAGTCAAACATTATCAAAAATTGAACTTACCAGAGCAATACCAAGCCAGCGATTGCTGGTATTTAGAAGTGTAAATGCAATATTGTTAGCCTCGAGATGCTTGAATAATTTTTCCGTAAATCTTGCTTCTTGACTGTATGCTCGGATTGTTACAGCACCTTCAATGGTTTCGGATAGATGAGAAATCACTGGTGAGTTTGTCATATTTTCGATTCGTTGGAGTTCTCTACAAAATGATCAAAACAGAAATGTGATTTCTTGCCATTGAATATTTAAGAATTATTTAAACATTATTTTTTTGTTTCATAAACTCTTATCATCAAACTCAACAAAAACCTAATTTAGATTTGGGGCTGATGGCCTGGCTTCCATTTTTTTTACCAGCAACATTGCAATCGAATTCCTAGTGAAATTTCTTTTCAATCTCCTAGAAATATTCTTATTCAATTATTCGCAATTTGAAAAAGTATTTGAAACAAGTTGCTTTCTTTCACGTGTACTTTGATGCTGAAAAAGTGTTTGGAAATAACCAGAAACTCGCAGCTTAGGTTTATTTCAAAAATTTCTTGCTTGGAAAACTGAAATTTCTAGCACCTCAAGCGAATTCACGTTAACAATTTTTCGTTCTTGAGCTAGCGTTGCCAGACTTCTTCGCTGCTGAGCGGGAAACATTTAAAAAAAAATGTTAAAAATAACATGGCTTAATTTTCCCCCGATACAATAAAAACTTAAAAAAGAATATCAAAATAAATCAATGTGTATGTTAAAGTTAAACTACATGTGGTAGGGTGGTTCAGATAAAATCTATTAGTTTTTTTTGTTGCAAAATTCAGAGGAAAGTTTTAATAATTATATTTTGGCCCGTGGCATCTGGCAGCACTAATATTGACTTGCTGCTAATGAAGTGTCTTCGAAAAGTTTCCCCCATGCATAAGGTTTTCTCGTTATATTCTTTTTTCGACAATAATCCGTGTGCTCCACGCACTTCTGTTAGAATTTCTGCTAATAAACACTGACTACTGCATCCTATTCTGAGTCTCAGCTAAAGTTTTAAAGCTTTTTTCCCATCCACGAAGAATTTGAAAGATAACGACCTGTCGAAAGATTTTAACATTAGAATTTTTACTGACCTGAATTTAGGTTCGAGGACACAATGCCATTGATGGTAATGAGCGGGCCGATTAGCTGGGCCGACAAGGATCCGCCCTTCATAGCATTGGGTGGCAATGGCGCAGTGGATAAAGTGCTTGATTGCTAACTTAGACGTTTGAGTTCGATCCCCACGCTAGGAGCATTCTTTTCTATACCTCCAATTTTAATTGGATGCCACCCATGGGTTAAAATGAGACCGCCAATACTTGGTTCTCAAATCCACTGTGCCAAACTAGTGCCGTGCAATTCAGGTTGCATTTAAAAGACCTTAGGTCTTACAGGCATATAGTTAAATTTAAAAAAAAAAATAGCTCGCCTTTATGACCACCATTTAACCTGCCTACCTTCTCTAACAGTCGGCTACTATTATCAAAAACTTGGCTACTTGACGTGCTTAACTATACACCTTGCCATTTTGTTTTCTTGAAAAACTTATTTTACTTTATTTAAGTCTTTGAAAAGAGCAATTGCTGGCAAAAATTTAGAGCCCTTGACACTTCTTTGCAGATTATTAAGTTTCTCGAAATTCATTGTCAGCAATTTGCGGCCAATAAATCTTTTTGTTGGCTTTGCTTCTTCCTTCGCACTAGAGACTTCTTCATTCAACATTTTTCAAGTTGGAAACTTAATGTTTTATAATCATTTCACTTTGACATCTTTCTGTCACTTAATTTTGTAATCAAACTATGTACTTAATTTGATGAATAAACAAAGATTAAAGACTTAAAAAGGCTCTAAATTAAGCTTTATCCTTAAATGCAATTTCCATCTAGCAAGTCGACTGAACAACCCCACCACTTTGAGGCTCTATTTTAATTATTTTGCTTTGTTATCAAAGTTTTGCCGTAAATATCTCTATAATAAGCCAAAACTAAATAACTTGCAAAATTGCATAAATGTGAAGGGAGAACCTCAACTTTGCTGCAAAAAGGGATCTATCTTTGGCTTCATATACATAACTAAACATACCAACCTACTGATACCGACAACGACACCCATTGCTATAGAATATTGACACTTACCTAGACGAGCATCTGTAGAACTTTTGAATGATGTAGTATACGGTGCATATTGGAAGCGTTAGAAGTACAAACCACGGCGTTATGCTAACATTAATCAGAATCGCACATAGGCACAACAGCATGAATTGTAGGAGTCTCTGACTTGTTGCTGCAATTTTCTAAAAAAAAAAAAAGATGTATATGTGGAAGAGAGAAGCACTTAATTTCACATCATGTGTACACGTTTGTATACGAAAAAGGATATACGACATGGATTTAGCTTTATGAAAGGAGTTAGTCTTGCGGGGTGGGTAATTTATCCATGCCCATGGCGATGGACATTACCTATAACTAGCTCTACCACAACACAAGAAATACAAACCTTATCGATTATCGCCATATCATTACTGAAACGATTCATTATCCTTCCCATGGGAGTGATTTGGAAAAAATGCAAGGACTTGGTCAAGATCGATTGCAGTAGCTTGTCGTGTAGCAGTCTCCTGGCATTACATCCGGCAATTTGTCCCACAGGAGTTGTTATTAACGCCATTAGAATACATATGCTTGAGATAATGGCATATGTCCGGAAATAGAAAATGACTTCGGCTTCACTTATACTTGACAACAAGGTAGAATTGCTTATTTTGGTTGTTGTTGTTGTCGTTGCTGTCTTGTCTGTCCATCGTTGTAGCCATATATCAGTATATACCCGTAAAGCTTGCCATATCAAGGCGGTTGTGAAAAACACAACAACAATTGGCAATCCAGCCGATTTCAAATAGAGCATGTAAATTTCAGCTGGGATTTCACCATATTTACGTTCATCGTCATCAGTTACCTGAATGTTGTTATCATTGGCATCTGTCAATGGTTCAGGATTTATATCTGCATCAAGAGAGAAAAAAATAAATAAAAACAAACTGTATTTGCATATAGTAGGTAAGATACGCTCCAAGTGTCCAAAATAAATTAAGTATCAATTAATTACTTTCACATCTCAAATGAGACTATAATCCTTCTTATTCGCTAATTGGTATAAACTGGTCTAACGCAATTACACATTCATAAATACAATTTTGTTAATGAAAAATGAAAAAAAGGGGTGGCAATGGCGCAGTGGATAAAGTGCTTGATTGCTAACTAGGACGTGTGGGTTCGATCCCCACGCTAGGCGCATTCTTTTCTATACCTCCAATTTTAATTGGATGCCGCCCATGGGTTAAAATGAGACAGTCAATACCTGGTTCTCAAATCCACTGTGCCTAACTAGTGCCGTGCAATTCAGGTTGCATTTAAAAGACATTAGGTCTTACAGGCATATAGTTAAATTAAAAAAAAAAATAAATGTTCACTTTTGAAAACATAATAATAAAAATAAGTTTGTGTAGTATGTGACTGACTGGTATAAAAATTTGCTTTGAGTTTTTAAGATCAAATGCATTATTTTTTCGCCCTCATTATTAATTATTTGTCACGCATTAGTGAAAAAAGAGAATAAATAATAATAAAGTAATAGTTTCTAATTGATATAAACTGCCACTCAAAATCAAACATATTGTTTATAAAATAATTGATTTTAATAGAACATATTTTGTGTATTTAAAACTTTTTCGAAAACATTAAAATAATTGTTTTCATTCTACAAAACTTGAAATTCATTACCTGATTGGTATAAATAAAAAGTTGGCAAGCTATGCCAATTTTAGCGACGAAATATGTACTTGCTCTTTAATTATTTGCTTCTTTATATGTACATACAGATTTTTGATGAATTTTAAATCGACAAAAATTACCTTATACACTAATTGGTATAAACTTTTATACCGGAGTGAAAAATTTACTTAAAAACCAGGCAGTCATAATAACATGAAAAGGATTTTTCATTGAAATCGAAGAAAGAATCGATAATGTTTGTTTGATTTGTGTTTTATTTATACATCAATATTGACCTGACTGGTATAAATACAAAAAAATATTAGTGTAAGCGCAAAACTTACCGGAATTCAATTATTTTCATATAGATTTCGTACATATTACCAACAGTGTTATCAAATGACAACTATTATAAAAAGCTTGTTGTCATTGGTTAGTTGCAAATGGTCTAAAACACAAAGTTAATAATCTCAAATTCTCATCAAATTCAAGTGATTGTTACTAAAATTATTTTTAATTTGATCGATTTTCGAAACAAATCTTCAAAAATAAGTTTGTTTTGAAGTTTCTTCTAGTAGCAAAGTGTACTTAAATGGTATAAATCAATAAAACTGACTCCAAGTCACAGGGATCAAAGACAAATACTTTTTGCAAGTATTGCTGTATTTGTTGCTGTATTGTAGTCAATACACAATGCATATTAGACTAATAACTTATCCTAACTAATTGGTATAAACTCATCCTACACATAATATATAATAAAATCGTCATGAAGATTAGTTTAATTATATTAGGAAATTGTTTTACTACTAAAAGATTTTAAAAATCAAAACAAAACTAACTAGTATAACTAAAAAAAATAACAATTTTCCCAAAAAAAAAAAAAATTAAAAAAAAACTAACCTTTGATTATATCCGAATCATCATCCACCCAACTCGTTCGGGTTGATACATCCGTTGATTGACTGGGCTCCTCGCTTATGCTACTGAAAATCCCGACCATCACATGACAATTTCACTACCAAAATTAACAAAGTTCATAGCTATAACTCACACAATGGAATTGGTTGCACTGACAGGACGATGTTGATTATGATTCTTGGCCGCCGCGGCCGCCGCTGGTGTTTTTGGTTGATTCGATTTGCGAGATGACATTCGATGCAAAAATTGCTGAAATCCTATTTTTGATAACTTCAAGTCTAAATCATCACCTGGAAGGCATGTAGTAGTAGACTCTTCTATTGTATGATGCTGTGGAAATGCAAAGGAGCTATTTCTCATTATAGACGACGACGACAACGGCGATGTTGACGAAGCTGATGGCCAGGGAGTTTGTTCCTGTTCTTGCAATTCTGATGGCTGCAAGGAGTGTACCCGAAGGATTTCTTTTTTATGCAGAGAATTGTAGCGTTTTAATTCAAATGAGTGTGCTGCACGTTTTTGTCGTCGACTAGCAGTTGAATTGGTATCTAATCCGATATGGCGTCGTCGTATGATAACATCATCGTACTGACATTCATCGATTGGAATAGGCATATCGTAGATAAGATGCCTGGATCCATAGAAGCTAGAGCGTTTTTTTGGTTTGCAATAAGAAACCGATGGAAGGCACTGTACACAATATAAACAAAGGTAAATTAAATAGGTTATAGAGTTTGAGAATAGTAAAAGTAGTTTATAAAACTTACGGGAAAGTTGGGCTCATTTTCGGCAGAATTATTCAGGCGCTGCAGACCAAGTTTCGTTATGTTTTTGAAAAGCTTCCATCTCTCACTTGCAGTTCTTCCTCGGCTGAAAGTTAAGAATTTGAAATTATTTCCGGGAAACAAAAATTAAAGTAAAAGTGGAAATTTTTAATAATCCCAAAGAAAATTGGAAGAAATATTTCTGGTACATTGTTGCCATATTTCCTAATACAATATTCAGTGACATTACACTAGAAACAAATAACAAAAAACAATACATGGAAGTTGTTGCTGTTTTTTGTTATGAAATGTCAAACAGTTGGAAAAGACCGGCCGGCGGTGTGCTGGCGTGGTGGTGTGGTGGTAGTGCCGATGCTGGTTTAATGAGTTTTATGCATAACACTTATTCCAGCTCGTTGTTTTTCTCTAATAATGGAAGAACTAATTTCCGATGTCGTTTTTCGTCCAGTTCTTTTCAAGCTTACACAAATCAGGAATTTTCTATGGAAGTGTAACGGCCGTTGCGGAGGTGGCGTCATAAAGACCCAGGACCATCCTACGCTCTATTAAATATAAATTTTCCGAACGAAAGCCAAAATCAGTTTACTGGTGCTCTAAATATTTGGGACACAAATTTTGACCTTTACAACTTTTAGCTATAAAATGATGATATCTTAGGTGAGAACGAGTTCTAGGGCCTTCCGACTTAACGGCGCCTCTTCTGTCACGCCTTATTTCTTGCCTTATTTCTTGAACACAATTCGATTTAGCAGTAGCTGCTAAAGCACAAGTTGTTATCGAAATCGATCCATCAAAAGTAGCAAAAGAGGTTTATAGCGAGTGTTTTTTTTTTTGTAAGTTTAAAACCTTTACTAATAATACAATACAGAAATGTTGTTAGAATAAATGTTCGTATTATTATAATCTGGTAGATAATTTCATACTTCTGGAAATAAATCTGTCACCAGATTGGTTAAGGAAAAAATGTATGGTTATGTTGTATGTTTAACTGATTAATTTTTGGAAACAAATATTCAGTCTTCATGGGTCGATAGAGCTCGCCATTCACAGTAACGGCAGCTCGTTCCTCATTTCGAAAGAAATAAGGGCCGATGATGCCGCCAGCGCCATAGTACAAACCGCTCCAAAAAGTTAATTTTAATGGTAATGGTGATTTGTTAACGGCTTGAGGATAATCTTCGCTCCAAATACGGCTATTTTCCTTACTGACGAAGCCATTTAACCAGAAATGAACTTCATCACTAAACACAATTTTTCGGTAAAAGTTATCTATGAACAGATTTATTTTTTTCAAAGTGAATTTCCACAATTTGGAAGCGTTGTTCCGGCGTTTAACGATTCATGACGAATTGCCAAACTTTACTGAGCAGTAATGTCAATAGAGTTTGACATTCTCAACTGTCAAACCATAGAATACAATCATCAAAATTTTTTCATGAAACAAAAGTATCATTGTAGCACGATTCACTATGTCTATTTCTTACTCAAAAGGAAGAGGTATTAAACAAACACATTGATATGCCAAAATATAGCCAAGGCTAATAGCAGAAAGTTGAAGTTTGACTGATAATTTTATCGCAGCTGCTGCAACATTGCATTGTGTTCCAACAGTTATGTCCTTTTCGATTGGTAATCCGGAAGAACTCCCCGATCCGGGATTGCAATTTAACAAGTTAACACTCGATTCTTGATTCTGAATTTTAATGAAAACAAATCAATGACATGAAAATGTAGGGATGGGCAATGTTCATCGATATTGGCAAAATATCGATCCTAGACGAAAAAACTATCGATGAAAATCGATGTTGAAGTATGTGAAACATCGCAGCATCGATGTTAAAGATTCAAAACATCGACTTAAAATAAGCTGAAATCTTTTGTCAATGACATCATGCTTATAAGGTTAGACGGCACTTGACGGAACAGGAGACTTCTGCGGAACTACGATTCACTAGTTGTGAAATTGTATGAAGTCAATTGCCTCTTAGTGCGATACGTATAACTATTAGACTCAAAAAGGGAAAAGAAAAAACTTTGCTACAATTTTTAAAACAATTTTTAAAAAATGCAATAAAAACACATCGGTGTTAAAAAACATCGATATTTCTGATTCGATAATTTCTGACATATATATTATTGATATTGTTTTTTCCATTTAAACATCGATGTTTTTCAATATCGCTCATCCCTACATGACAATGGTTGTTGACATTTAATTAATTCGAGTTTGACAGTTAGTAGCTGTGAATGTGTACGTACTTCTGGTTTTGATTCCGACTTCAAATCCAGAAGGAAATTTCTGTTCTATCCAGGAGAAGAACTGTCATTTGATACCAATCGAACAGTTTTAGAAGCATTCGGAAGCCTTCTGGGCGACAAATCGAAAAGACCATTAGTGTTTGAATAATTGGCGTAGGACAGCCGGAAAGTTTTAGCCGAAATCCACATTGCATCATAATCACTGCCAGTGATTCAGTGGCAATTTATTTACAAAAAATGTCCCACTCACGATGTTACATAGTAAAGCCTTCCATTTTGATTCGACTTGTATTCTCCATCTGTATTTACTTTCAAAATGCCAAAATGACAGTTGTCGCCATTTGCAAAAGTTACTTCATCGTCCGCTAGGTTGATGCATTTTGCGTAATGTGAAATTGATTAAAACAAACTAGCAATACACACAAAACAAAATTTATTACAGTCGTTTCCGACAAAAGTATGCTTCTTCTTTGCCTTAAATATGTATATGGCAGTTACTGTTATTTTAAGAGCAACATACCTACCTACAAACCTTAATTTCCTCTCTGTAGAATCAACCTTGTATATATAACACACTTAAATGTACAAAAGTTCGCAGAAGATCATAACAAATTCAATGTGAAAAAATAAATATCCTTACATTCCAAAGTTAAACCGAAAACTTTTGTAACTTTTTTTTTCACCTATGTAACTTTAGAAGATATAGCGGCTCACAAAGCCTTCATATTATCGTTATATTTTCTTGTCATTTTCTCTGCGACTTGCAAAGAAGAAAAATATTTTTTTTTTTTTTTTTTTTTTTTTTTTTTTTTTTCGGGTCAACGGCCTTGGCTCCGATGAAAGCATCGCTTCCCATAGATCAGCGAAATCAAGCATCGTTGCGCGTGGTTAGTACTAAGATGGAGGACCGTCTGAAACCAACCACGTGCTGTTGACATGTGTTTCTTCTGTTGTGTGTTCTTCCTTTCTCTGTCTCTCTTTGTTGTATTAATGTATGTGATGTTTAAAGCCAATGGTCTTCGTTGCCAGTGCTTCAGTGTCTCTACTTCGTAGATTTATCTACGGAGTAGTATAATATGTAATGTAATGTAAATTTTTTTTTCGGAAACGGATAAAAGCATTATCCGGCTATACTTCTTACAAACATGTATACACTCACATACACATAACTACGTTTATCTACTATGGGTTTTTATATGTATTATCAGGCATTGAAGTCACACATTTACTTACCACAATTTATCCTTTTCGTTCATTGTGATTATCGACTTCCATCTATCGACAATTTTAGGATGATTTGCCTCGATATCCTTGTAACTACCAGCTGCTTGCATACAACCATCTTTCATAACGACAATCTACATATACAAATCACTTATTCATACAAAAAAAAAATATATCTTACCACACCCGGAGGCGAGGCGAGTAGGTATGTATATACTGCTATGGCTACCACAATTGAAGTAGCCTCATTTCCATAATCTGAATTTTTACTTACATAGTCCGCACTGTGTATCAATTGCAAACGTTGAGTTACCAGGATAACAGTCCGATTGGCATTTAATAACATTTTTCTAATGCTCCTTTCAAAAACGTGTCCGGAAACTTCATTGTCCAGCGATGAAAGTGAATCGTCCTGTGGTGGTGCCGTTTTGCACAGCAAGCGAGAAGAAAGCATTCATGTAATAATGTTAAAAAAAAAAGAGAATACACAGAAAAGGAGCACAAAGCCACATATTATAAAAAGTATCTCGAGTTCCAGCCAGCGCTTCTCCATTCACGAGAATATTATACATAGTTTTGGAATTCGCTGAATGTAATTCAATTGTATAGGACAATTCAAAGTAAACTTTTCTCTGGCACGATGGTTTTGTTCACGTGACAGTGTAAGTTAATTATCGTTGAATGTGAATGAAAACAGAAAAAAAAAACACAAAGTTTTGACCAGGGAAACTTTTGCTTATACTTCACTAGGAGCAGAGATAGCTATACCCGTTGTTGAAAAGAGAGACAAGAGGAGAGGTAAATTGTAAGAGTGCACATTTTTTTTCCGTACAAATTAGTGTAAGGGTACTTTTTAATACGTGAAAGTTTCCCCAATAGGTGGATCTGATGACAGCTATGGGACATTTATTGACAGGTCAATATTTTTAAGAATAGGAATGCAAAAGGAAAACGAATAGAAGCATCCTTAAAAAAACATTTAATTTTGAAAAATGCTTTTTGACAAGAAGAGACAAGAACTGCTCATTTGTATTCCTCAACTATTTCGTTGGGTTTATATCTACAAAAAAGTAATGTCATCTTATAATGTGAATGCACCATTAATTTTGCAAATGGCGTCAAATGCTATTGAGCTTTGACGTTTAGAGAATTTGATATGAAGATCAACTTTAAAAAAAAAGACGATTAACTTTAACTACAAAATAAAAAGAGTAAACAATGATTTTGACAGTTTTCACGATAACAGTTTGATCTTACCCAAATCAAGAACAAACAATTAGGTTTCCATCTATTCGAATCATTTCTAGAAAACTTCACTGAACATTAAAAGAGAACAATTTAGAACAGAAAATCGCTGACTGAACAGTAAAAGGTTGCAGATTTTGTCCGGAACCGTTGAGACCCACCTCACTGAACACATCTATTCTTATTGCTTGAATTCCGACTGTCCTTAAACCGTCACCTTACTCCACCCATAGTGTTTAGCATTATGCCGGATTTACACGAATGGCAAATTGCCATTTTATGTGTCAAATTATAGCCATTTTTCTTTTTATTGTCTAAACGCTCTAAATACTGGCAATATTTTTGTCAGAAAAAAAAATAAAATGCACGACTGGATCGCACGAACTTGCTCTTATGTTCGATCACATTGTTTGCAAAAGATTTCTATTTAAAATCTAAATATATTTTTAAAGTCATTTTTTACTTTATTTTGTATACACAAAGTTTCTTTAATTTCTTTCTAAAAAAAAAATTAGTATGGCAATCTTAAATATTTAATAATATAAACATAAAAACAAAAAATTGAATCGGATTAATCAAAGAAAAAATAATTCAAACTTCTGAAATAAATACTTTAACTAATTTGAACTCAAAAAAAAGTACGCCATTTTATTTTTTGCATAAATTTGAATTTATAAAAAAAATTAATTTTTATTCCGTGAAGCGGTTTTTGAGAAAAAAATTTTTTTTTAAACTTTTTGAAAAAAATAAAAAACGCCAATTCATAGGTATTCAGCAAATACATTATAAATATAAGTTTTGAAAAAAAAAATTAATGAGCAGTTTTCAAAATATAAATTTTTAAAATTTTTTTCTTAAAAATGCTTTTAAAAATACAAAAAAAAAATATTAATTAAAAATATTGGTACGCAGTATAAATTGGGCAACCTAAGGCTATATATGTGTGAAATTTCGAAAGAATCGGGTAAGCCGTTTATGAGATAGTCGAAAGCAAAAAAAAACGGTACTTTCCATAGACATTTAAATTTTTTGTTCAACCATATGATCGGTCGTATCTAAAAAGCTGCACTGACTTTTTTTAATCAAAATCGTTAGAGCCGTTTCCGAGAAAAATAGCCTTTAACGTAACGGTTATATGACAGGTACCGTTATTTTTTGAGCTAAAAAAAAATTCTATTTCCCCTCTGCACAATACCTAGAAAACTACATAGACCAAGTTTGAAGCAATTCGCCCAACCCGTTTGGGCTGTAGGTGTCTATACATACATACATACAGACATACAGACGGACAGAATTTTTAGACTATCTTTTTTCGTCTTCGCTATCATCGTAATGTCATGTTTGATTGTTATCTCAAAACTTTTTTTCGACGAATGCATAACTTGCCTTATAGTACCTATAATCGCAAGTAAAAAAATGGCATCGAGAATTTGGCAAAAAATGCTTCCATTAATATGGCTATGTATAAACACTGTACTGACGCCATTTTCCAAATTATGTCGTTCTAGAAAAAAAATGAACTTGCTCATTCTTTATTGGCATATTGCCATTTTAAATGTCAAATCTTATTAAGCCTTAAGTAGATTTAACACACTTATTAAGCCTTAACACATTCAACACTAAAGTGAAAAAATGTTTTGTCGTTTTCCAAAATACTGCTCAATCCTAACTTATAAACGGTGATTTTTTAAGAGCTTGGTTTTTGAAAATTCAAAAAAACACAGAAACTTGTAAGAAGTGAATGAAATTTTTATTTGGATCGATAAATCAATTTCTGCCATTTACTTTTTAAAAATAATTTCACTTAAATGTTGCCCGCGGCTACGCTTCAGGTGGTCCATTCTGAAGGTCCAATTTTGGCAAACTTTTTCACACATTTCGGCCGGAATCTCACCAATGACGCGTTCAATGTTGGCTTCCAAGGCAGCAATCGTGTTTGGCTTGTCCCCATAGACAATAGACTTAACATAGCCCCACAAAAAATAGTCTAACGGGGTCAAATCACATGATCTTGGTGGCCAATTGACTGCGCCAAAACGTGAGATCAACTGCTCACCAAATTCGCCTCTCAATTGATGCATGGTTTCGCGTGCAGTGTGGCAAACACATTTTTCACAGAGCACGAATTTTGATAATAAATTTCAATAATTTGAAAACGTTGTTCAGGCGTAAGTCTATTCATGATGAAATGGCAAACAATACTGAATCGAAATGTCAAATGTTCGTGGAATTTGTCATGTGTGATCTGTCAAAAATATAAACGTCAAAAACCAAGTAGCAAAAAAATCACCCGTTATTTAAAATTTTAAGTAAAAGCTAGACCTCGTTTAAGGTAGTTCCTTAATCGACTTCCACCTTTTTAATATTAGTTCCCAAGAAGATTTTAACAATTTTTTTTATTTTTTAATAATATTAATTTATTTTGTCTGTACACTGCTGCAAAATAAAAATTAATGGACAACACAACAATTGAGAAACTTCAAAACAAATATTGTAATGTGTGTAACAATCTGTTTACAAATTTGTTTTGAATCCGTCTCCAAAAACAGATTCAATACTGATCGGTTTTTTTTCAGAAAAAAATTGGTTTTAATTTGGAACGAACCTGATTTTCAGAAAAAAATTGACGTCGGATCGACGCACGGTAGATCGATGTTTTCATTGAAACGAAATGGACATTAATTCTTGATTCCATTTTTATTTCTAGTCTTGTGTGTTAAGCTTTTGTTTTTTCTTTCTTGGTAATTTCAAAAAATCCCGTTTTTTTTAGGTTCGTTTATGGCAGTAGTGTAAATATACAAAAATTCTATACTTGCCAATAAATGTTGGCAAAATAATGCCAACATTGAAATCTGCCATTTATTGAACACGTGGAAATGAATGTCAGTAAAAAAATTATTTCTTCCATTATTTTGACAGAAATACTGGCAACTTTGCCATTCGTGTAAATCAGGCATTAATAATTCAATATGGCTGAGTATTTCGTGCAAATTAAACACAATTATTTAGATGACCGCGGCCAACCAATGAACGAGTAAAAATTGTTAATTGCTTAAATATTTCTGACAGCAGTATCTGTATTTTGTTTGTCGAAAAAAAAAAATTATCTCGAATGTTCTATTGTAACTGTCTTAACACAATGGAGATGGAGCTGCAACTGGAACAGTAGCCGGAATAGTTGTCAAAGTATTGAATGCACTCAAATTGAACGTTACGAAAACAACGGAACGCAACGCAGCTGGGTAATGAATGCAGGTTTTTTGACGTTTCACAACCGAAAAAGTCAAATCATATTGATGAAGGTTGAAGTGAAGTCTCATATTGTAGCTGTAAGTTCGTGTTTTTTTTTCAGAATACTGTACAGGTCCATTAGGCCTTTTTTATTTTTTTAGTTCAGAGTAGAGGCTGAGTTGTCAAAAAAATGAGTTTGTTTCTTTTTTACTCAGAGCGTTCAGAGGTCCAAATGTGTCTTTCTATTTTCATTCTAAACTCATCCATAGCATGTCGATGAACTCAGACAAGATCGATTGAGCATTTCGAGTTAATTGCTGAACAGATCAAATGTAATATTTGCCAACGAAATGTGAGAAAAAAATTGCTACATTTAATTAAAATGGCGGAAAAAGTTGGCAGAATTATTTTTTTCAATGAATAATATAAAAGGACGGGTCAATTAACAAAATGTAAATTCATGACAGCTAATAGTTCAGCTGTAGTGTGTTTAAAAACAAATTAGAGTTTTCGGAGTGTTTGGAGCTCTCTCTGTTCGGAACAAATTCAGAGCATACAATATGCGCTCGAGCTCTGTTCAGAGCCCTGCTTTTATGGGCGGGGCACATAATAAAATATGACGTATGAGACTTTTTAACAGCTATGGAAGTTGGAATTCCTCGTGGTATTTTGACAGATTTAAATAAAAAATAAAGTGATTAAGCTTACCAATGGAAAACCAGATATTTTTTTAGTACTGAGTAAACTATGGGTCACACTAGTCACTTACAACTCTCAATCATATGTGCCTCTTGATAAATCGGTATAAATGAAAAAGAAACTACAGTTTCCTTTGTCGACTCCTAATCGCTAAGCTGAGAAGCACCTTTTTAAGATAGGTAAGAAAAAAAAAGTTTTCTAATATGACAAGGCCTACAATAGTGACACCACAAATAGGTATCAGTTTTGCCCAACAAAAATTGACAGCATCCATTGGGAATTTATTCCTATTTAGGCTTTGTTACAAATATCTCACTTATCAGCTTTAGGTTTTTTTTTAAACTTAAATGGAATTACATATTTTCTTTCAATTTTTTAAACACAATAGACAAAAAAAGAAAAATATATATTAAACAAAAAAAAAAAAAAACAGTAACTCACCATAATGACAACATTGGCTGAGGAATACAAGGATCTTGCTATGGCAATTCGCTGCCTTTGTCCACCCGACAAATTTATGCCACGTTCTCCGATTATTGTCATATCTCCTTTGGGCATCAGTTCTATATCTGGCTTAAGGGCACACGATTCCAGGACCATGTTATAGCGTTTCGGACGAAAAGACTCGCCGAAGAGGATATTCTCACGTATACTGGCGTGTTGCAGCCATGGCACTTGGGGAGCATATGCAATTGTTGCAAATCTGCAAAGGGTGTACATTTTTTTTATATATATAACTTGGTGTAAAGTTGCCACAAACAAAAATTGTGTTTTTTTTATCAATTTGTATTGGGCTAGGTATTAAACTCTGATGATTGAGAAAAATTGCAAATTTATTATTTGCCAGTTTAATTTTTTTTTTTTTTTTGGTTTTCCCTTACATCTTCATATATTTCGAATAATACCCTTGGCGAAGGAAGAAACACATTACTAAAATGTATGTGTGTTTTTTTTTGTTTATCGAGAAAAATGGGTATTTGGTTGACAAATGGTTTTTGCGAATTACTTTTTTCTTGCTCCCATCGTTATAAATGTATGCACAATTTGCCAGAGCAGAATTTAAATGTGGCAGGCCTTAGGGCAGATGAGAAAAGCTTAATTTTAAAAATTATTTCCATAAAATGAAAGCAATTTTTTTTTAATATAACGAAGAACAAACATAAGAGATCATAGTGTCGTTACATATATAAATGTTTTTTGGCAAAATATTTTAAATTGGAAAACACTCATTTTGCATAAACTCAAAACCTTTTGGATTTTCCTTTTATTTTAGGTTTATTATATGAAAATAACTAGAGACACATGTTAATTTACAACAGGACTATTTATATAAAGGTTCTGGTTTATAAATATAGGGCCTGACGGCCGCTGGCAGTGGGCATACTTTGTGGGAACCCACACATTTTTTCTGATTCGTCGGCCGGCCGGAGGCGTCGCGTAGTTAAGGCAGATATAATGTTGATATTTTTGGTTTTAATCTTTTTAACGGGGTGTGGTTAGAGAGCTTAGAGGCATTATTATTATTAAATTGAATTTTTTTAGTGAAACGAAATAATTCCTAAATTAGGCTAAGGCCAGACAGTTAAACCTATACATTAGACGATGCTCCATTATCGGAATTCCAGTCCTTCGTAAAAAAACTTACGAAGGCCTGGAATCTCTATAATATCCCGGAACCCAATCATCATCTATATTATAGGCCTATACTTTTATAAGCGCAAAGAGAATTGGATGACAAAAAAACAACATCGCCGCCATTTTAGACAACAAATTGACATTTCCGTATACACTTTTATTAACAATGGTGTAGCGAAAGAGTGAGTTCCATTCCTCCCATTCCTACCATTTCTAGGAATGCTCATCAGTTTGAACATGACCCCAACTAACTTTGAATGCATTCATAACCTTAAAGCCAATGTGCATCGGTATATCTTCTATTAAACCCTTCTTTACTTTCCTAACGCTCGCAATTTATTAACATTTCATTTTCGAATTTAAAAGAACTTAACGAAGCATTATCGAAGTTAAAAAGTTAGTTGGGGTGTGCAATATAATTTTAACGGTGGTGCAAACCCTTTAGTACAAGTATAATGACAATAAATGCACGACTGAATCGCACGTACTTACTCTTGAGTTCGATCACATCGTAAATACTAGATTTTCAGTAGAAACAGATACTTGTTGTTTTACTTAATTTCTTATTACAAAATTTACTTATTTTTTTTTTTAAATGTTGCTATGGTAATTTTAAGTATTTAGCAATTTAAATTTTTAAACAAAATTTCCAATAAAAAAATTTTTTTTTACTTCAAATTGGACTGCATTAATCTGACTTGTTGTTTTTTGTTTTAGAGAAATAATTGTTTATAAGTATTTAAGATAATGTCAATAAACTAATTAATACGAAGTGTTGAAAACATTTATTGAGTAGTGTTCGAAATATGTATTTCATCTTCAAGAATAATGTTTTTTGTTTTTAATCATTTTCCAGAAAATCGAAAACCAAAAAAAATGGTTCAGAGTTACCAAAAATAAATACCAGAAAGTACATTTTGGCTTTATTAATATTGCATAACTGAATTTTTACTTGCGTTTCTTTCAAAAACCTTATTTTTTCCAGTCTCAATACTTCGAAAACAACTTAATCGAGAATTTTTATTTTGTAGTTTCTTGACATTTTCTTGAATGTTCTAAAACAAAAAAACAGCGGCATACTTGCCATACAAATCTTAAAAACTATTAAGTCATAAACGTTTTTCTTTTACGATTTAAAAAAAAAAAAACGATTTTTCGAAAAAGGATTGGTGATTTTTTGGGTTGGGGTCAAAATTCTGCTGGGGTCAAAATTCTGCTTTTCAAAATTCTGCTAATCAAAATTCTGCAAATAATAAAGAAAACAAAGGCTTGGAAAGCGTTTAAAAGGCTCGCGCTTTTGTTTTTGCTTGGTTTTTCTGTAATTTTTACTTGCGATTATGCATTATGCATTCGTCGAAAAAAAAAAGTTTTGAGATAACAATCAAACATGACATTACGACGATAGCGAAGACGAAAAAAGATGGTCTAAAAATTCTGTCCGTCTGTATGTCTGTCTGTCTGTCTGTCTGTCTGTCTGTCAGTCTGTCAGTCTGTCAGTCGGTCAGTCTGTCTGTATGTATGTATAGACACCTACAGCCCAAACGGGTGGGCCGAATTGCTTCAAACTTGGTATATAGAGTTTTTAGGTATTGTACAGAGGGGAAATTGAAATTTTTTTAGCTCAAAAAATAACGGTACCTGCCATATAACCGTTACGTTCAAACCTATTTTTCTCGGAAACGGCTCTAACGATTTTAATACAAAAAATCAGTGTGGCTTTTTATCTACGACCGATCATATGGTTGAAAAATTTCTAAAAACGGTACTTTCCATAGGATCGTTTTTTTGCTTTCGACTATCTCATAAATGGCTTAACCGATTCTTTCGAAATTTCACACATATATAGGTTTAGGTTGCCCATATTATACCGCGTACCAATATTTTTAATTAGTATTTTTTTGTATTTTTAAAATCATTAAAAAAAAATAATAAATTTATATTTCGAAAACTGCTCATTAAATTTTTTTTCAAAAATTATATTTATATGTATTTATTGAATACCTGTGAATTGGCGTTTTTGAATTTTTTTTTGAAAAATGTTTCCAAAAAGTTAAAAAAAAAAACTTTATCAAAAACCGCTCCACAGATTTTTAAAATGTTTGTCTCATAAATTCAAATTTATCTATCAAATAAAATGGCGTACTTTTTTTGAGCTTAAATTAGTTTAAGTATTTATTTCAGAATTTTGAATTATTTTTTCTTTGATTAAGCCGATTTAATCTTTTGTTTTTAAGTTTATATTATTAAATATTTAAGATTGTCATACCAATTTTTTTTAGAAAAAAATTAAAAATATTTTTTATATATAAAAAATTAAGTAAAAAAACTGCTTTAAATATATATTTAGATTTTTAACAGAAATCTTTTGCATTCGATGTGATCGAACATATGAGCAAGTTCGTGCGATCCAGTCGTGCATTTTATTTTTCATACTTAAGTTTACCTAATGAATTGTTTTGTTTTAATTTTGTTTCTCGTTTGCTTTTGTAAATAAAAAATTAGAAAAAAATTAGCAGAATTTCTTTCTTTTTTGTTGACGGATAGAATTTTGAGAAGCAGAATTTTGAAACAAAGCAGAATTTTTATTTTAAACCAGAATTTTGAAAAGCTGTATTTTGAAGCCAGAATTTTGACCCGCTCTCTTTTTTTTAATTACAATTTTATCCACATATTAATTATTACTTTAACGTTTTCAATTTTTTATACATAAAACATAATATATTTTTTTACAAGCTGCTCGAAGGATTTTTAATTTTTTGTTTAATTCATATTTGTCCAAGAATTGAAATGGTATCTAAACAATTTTTTTATATGTTTCATCTTTTTAATTCTGAGTTATCTTTAATTTGTAGGCATTTTTGTCCTAACTAAACTACATACATATATTTTTGGGATCAACGTCACGTTTATATAAGTAAATCCCATAGTCTGTAATGTGTTGTTATAATCTATTCCTTGAATCATCCTGTCGACAATTCATTATGCTAAGGAAACCAAGGTAATACATCGGTCTTAAACCTACCTAATTGTAACAGACTATAATAAGTAAGGTACTACTAATAGCGTCAATGGTACATAAAAGTTGTTAGCTACAAGAGCAATTTCACATGATTCAATGATGCATTTTATTTTTTATTTAAATGAAAAATGTAAAAAAATTAATGTAAAGCAAAAATGGAATTCAATACTAGATACCAAACTCGATAACTAAAGCAGTTATTCCAAAACTAAAACAAATCAGTAACGTAGTATTTACTCACTGATGAATTCGGTCCAAGATACGAGTATTTTAACTAAACAACTTGCATGTTTAATGTACCAATAACTAATTCTTTTTAGATTGCTTAGTTGTTAAAGTTTGAGGGAACAAAGATACCAGTAAACGGCCTTGGCTCTGGGGAAAGCATCGCTTCTCATAGATCAGCGAAATCAAGCATCATTGCGCGTTGTTAGTACTTGGATGGGAGACCGTCCTAAAACAAACCTCGTGTAGTTGACAAGTGTTTCTTTTGTTGATTGCTCTTTCTCTCTTTGTCTCTCTCTGTTGTATTAATGTCTTCTAAGTTATAAACTTCAGTGTCTCTACTTCGTTCATTTATCTACGGAGTAGTGTAATATGTAATGTAATGTAATGTAAAAAGATGCCATTTGAATTGTTGGGCAAATATAAAAAAAATCAAAAATCGTTGCACGACTGGATCGCACGAACTTGCTCTTATGTTCTCCCGAATCTAAATATATTTTCAAAGTCGTTTAAAATTCAATTTTTTTTTCTAAAGAAAACTTGGTATGACAATTTTAAATATTTAATAATATAAACTTAAAAACAAAATTTAAAAAAAAATCATCCATCCTTTACGAAATATTGAATTTTCAAAAATCCAAAAAAATATTTTTCGAAAATTTTGGCATTCACTATTATTTATAATTTAAAGGACCTCCTATTTAAAAAAATTTCATCGAAATGCGTCAAGCCGTTTATGTGAAAGTTCAAAATAAAAAAAAAAATGGTTCTATGGCAGGTACCGCTTATTAAAAAATATTTAAAATTTTGTTGACCCAAAATGTAGACTATACATAAACACACACTTTTTTTTATCAAAATCGTTAGAGCCGTTTTCGATGTAATTATGATGGTAGAAAGTTTTGGGCCTAAAAATACGATTCAAAAATCTATTTTAAATAATCACATAAAATGCTTAAATACCAAGTTTGAACAAAATCGGTGCAGTCGTTTAGGGTGTAGAGCGTTGTACAGACGAGAGACAGACAGACGATTTGCGGAACCCACTTTTTGCTTTCCATCATCGAAATGTCAAGTTTGATCAAAATCTCAAGTTAGCTTTTTTTACGAATCCATAACTTGCCATAAAGTATCTAAGCAAGTAAAAACACTGTTTGTCTTTCTTAACAAAGGTTTTGATATTGAACTCATATCGGCCATCGAATCAATGTTTTCTAAAACAACTGATGATACTGCACACTATAGTATAGAGGTAACAAGAAAAGTGAACATAAATCTGAAAATAGAATTTTGTGAGGATTTGTTTCTTCTAATTTAACTGCAATTAGCAGAGCAGGATCATTGTCAGAAAGAGTATATACACATTTGTTATTTTCTTGGCAAACAACTTGGTTTACATGTTGTAAGAAATATTGAAAACTCCTCTCAGATGTTAACATTCGAAGTACTTCCGAAAACTACCTGAAGCCCTAAGCAAAAAATAAAACCAAGGCAACCAGTAACGCTTGGATTCCTCTCTCATAACTATACCTACCTGAAAAGCTAAAACTATTATCTTGGTCTGACCTATCATTCGAATAAGTTTTACATTTTTGTGGTGAATCTTAAATTACTCAGTTATCTCTCAGTTTATCTAATACTCGTTTATGTTGTGTAATCATTTACCGAAGCACATCTGTTTCAATCGTTTGGAAATCCATACATTTTTCATACAGAAAAAAGTATCTATACCTACATATGGTTGTACCTAAATCAAATATAAAATCGAAATAAAATCTGGATTTATATTTCGTAGAACTCACTTATTCCACACAATTTCACCGGATATTTGTTGCATTTCCATTAGTAGAGCACCCAATAGGGAAGACTTTCCACTTCCACTTTTCCCAACAACTAAGGTGAGCCGACCTGTAAGACAACAACAAAGTAAACAAAACAAAAAGAAATCGAAACATTATTCCATTAAATCAAGTTACAGTTATACAGAAAGCTATCACTCTATAGATACTATAGATACCTTTAGGTATTTCCAAACTATCGACCCGTAACAACGTATTGCAATTTTCCCATGAAAAAAGTCCATTCTTTATGAACACAGCCAAGTTATCGGCAGCCTGAAATTGCAACGAACTGGTCGATGACAGTTTGGGGTGTTTCGATCTGGACCGTTCGATGCGAGAACTCCGAATCAGGTCCTTGTGTTTTTTTGGTGATGTTTGACAATCGTTTGTGCCATTCGGTTTGTCTTGGGAGGAAATACGGCGTTCACCTTCCATAGAACCTTCTTGCCTTGTTGAATGGTCTTCCTTTTCAAGTTGTTTTGCGTCACGGGCATGGTTGATGGCATTGTCGTGCTTAATCAAGTTGTCTGTGGACAATGTAAGTTCCGGAACTGTGGGAGAGGTTTGAGGGTTTGAACCTGTCGATGATGGCTGATTGTTGTTTGGAAGTTGCATAGTAGAATTGAACGTGACTGCGGTGGTGGTGGATAAGGGCAATGTCGATGAAGATATAGTAGTTGCTATCCGTATTTCATTTTCTTCGTACATGTCCAAAGATGCGTCACTCTTGCTGAGTATTCGGGCCATGTGGCGGATGCCTTCGAATTGCTTATGAACTTCGCGTTCACGGAGGAACCTCTCCAATCGTCGTGTGCTGACAATGGCGGATATGATTATTGGCACCGTAATGGGAAAAATCAGCAAGGGAACAGTTAGTTGGTTGAATAATGCAAGGGCGGAGAACAACCGACTTGCTGTAAACTCAACCACCTTTTGCTCACTTTTGTCCATCATCATCGTTGTCGTCGTCGTCGAGGAGTTTTGTCTAATGGTCGCTGACGTATTACTTCCGTTTGATGCCATAGCTGTCGACAGAATAGTTTCGTTTATGCTGATACCATCGTTAGGGGCTCCCATGTTGACGTAAACAGCTAGCGTAACAAATGTTATTAGCACCGTTGATGCATGAGTAATAAATGCTATAAGGGAAAACCAAAAATTTAGTTTATTAAATTGACGGATATTATGTACTTGGGATTGGAATAAGCAAAGGAGGAACTCGAAAAAATCAAGGGAATGTTGCAAATATTTAAAGTTGTATTTATTAAAGTTTTAACGGTTTTTATTTCCCAATTACATTACAAGGTGGTGCGAAAGTTGCAACCCTATTGGTATAATTTTTCGGCAACTATTACTCAAACAATTATTTCGCGGTTTTTAGAAGTATATCGGTTATTGCCTCCCTGGTTAACGCGTCTATTTTGCATCTGCCTACTTCACAGATGTCAAAGAAGAATTAACATTTGCAAAGTATTAAGTATTTTGTGATAAGGAGGAAATTTTTGCACCACCTTGTTCATTTCTGCAAGAAGGATTCTAGCTATTCGGTAAACACAAAAGTGGACGTTTGGAGTACTCCTTTTGCATTTTCTTACTCTAGTTACTACAACCACTTTCATAATTCTAATTACGCAACTACGCTTGTAGTAAAACATTCGGTTAAAAAGGGGTCTTCAATCGAAAATAATCCTTTGGACATACACATCGGTAGTAAGACCAATCCTGTCTTATGGTTCGATTGTTTGGTGTATCGCATTGATCACCCAATACAATACTAATAAACTTTAGAAGAACTGCTACCTTCGGCTCCACAGGGGCCTTATGATCTCATCCAACGAATGCCCCTTAAGTGTTATTTTTAATCTTCTACCTTTTGAACTCCTCATTAAACGTCGGGTATCTTGCAGGGCGCTAGGACTTGATAATAATGAATCAAAATGCTGTTTTTTTTCTTCTTTGGACGGATGTGCACACTAAAGTGGTTTTGACTACCCTTAAAATGAACAAGCACAGTGCGAGCGTTAGAAAAATAGGGAAGGATGTAAAAGGAGATTTGCCAAAACTTACGCTCACAGCTAAATTCATTCAACCAGATATTTTCCGTCGACAAACACTAGCTTCCTTATTATGTGTACTGTGACTGCAGCCCTACTATGACTCTTAGCAAAAGTTTTAAAATAATTTTCCTATCCAGGAAGAATTGGGTAGATGACGACGCGAAACTGTCGAAAGAGATCGTCGTTAGAATTTTTACCGACGGAACTAAAATAGAGTGCGGTGTCGAAGCAAGAAATTTCTTAGGGG
Organism: Philhelius pedissequus; assembly: GCA_910595825.1. Taxonomy (NCBI): domain Eukaryota; kingdom Metazoa; phylum Arthropoda; class Insecta; order Diptera; family Syrphidae; genus Philhelius; species Philhelius pedissequus. The sequence continues at coordinate 239,723,289 of OU343161.1, read as the reverse complement.
CGCTAAAAGTCTCTAGATCTTTTAGACTTCCCGACTTTGCTGGGGTCTTTCAACCTGAAGTAATAGTTATAATAAAAGCATGCACAATTCTTAAAATAAATCCAACTCGAAATCTAAATTCAATAAATAGATAAATATAAATATAGAGTGACTTTAATCTTAGTTCGAGGACACGGTGGTATCGAGGGTAATGAATGGATAGACGAGCTGGCCCGACAGGGATCGGTCCTTTCCGCCGATTCCCCCAATAAATCCCGCACAAATTATCTCATTTGCAGACCGAGGCGGGACATAGCAATGGAAGTCGATACTTGCATTGAACACTGGCCTTTGGGTGATCACGCATCAAAGCGGGGTATTCTCCACAGCACGTATTGCTGTAGCTGTAAAAAAAACCAGTTGGAAAACGAAACAGTGCTTCACTTCATATGCAAGTGTCCCGCTCTGACTAGAGTTTCTGATCTAAAAGAAATCGATCTAGTTTTCCCTTGGGCCCTTAAGAGTTTTTGGTATAAAAACTGGTCTTTCCATAATCAATTGGGTCTAATTAGCGAGCTCGCCCTTGAATGCCATAGTATTATTTAACCAACCTACCTATTATTATCAATACATGCCAATAGAAGAATAGGCGTGTTTTTTTTCTAAGTCCGAAGAAAGTTGGGTGTAAAAACGATGACATTTGTTGAAAATATAGCGTTTTGCGTTATCTCACTTCTTGCGTACCATCTGTTCCACAGCATGGTTAAATGAGTCACATGAAATCTTTGGCTAAACCTCGTACTTTCTTGGAGCAGGAGCTATTTCCTAATTTCAAATTATTACCACAGCTTATTTTGGTATTTCCCGCGAAATTACTTGATCAGTTTCAAAGTGTTCTGAGTTATTTCGTGCAACGGCTTGGGATGTTCAAACGCAGAAAAATGCCTCGCTATATAGTTTTCAGAAAAACATCTTAAAATTGATAGCTGATAACCAAGCTGTTAAGCATTCTTATTTTATGATATAGTTGAAGCATGCACTTCCTTTATTTATTTGAAGAACTCCGTTAGTAGTCTATCAGAACCATTAGCCTTATTGTTTTTAAGCATTTCTAAAGCTAAGTTTGCTTCTGATTTGGGAACTATAATTACTTTTTCATTGCTCTACTTCTTGCTCTAATACTGGAAATACTGCTTGAAAAAATCCATTTTCCCCAATGCGAGAAAATGAACTACTACTTTGAAGAGCCTGCATTTTTGTCTTAAAATCATCATGTACTTACTTTACTCTTTTTCAATCTTTCATGCTTTTAACACGATTAACACGAGTCATCGATCTCATTGAGCTCTTTCGTGCTTTTAACACGATTAACACGAGTCATCGATCTCATTGAGCTAGAAGATCGTAAGCAAGCACTCTTTTTCTACGCTCTGGCTTTTTCTTTTTCGATGTATCATTTTTGAATTTACATCATCGGTCCCTTCATTATAGGTATTTTTTTCTTTTCGCTCAGATCACATAACTGATCAGTGAAAAACAATGTGGGTTTCTTTCTTTTTTACTCCAGACACACATGTTTCTTTTTTCAACCCGAGTTAAATCGGAACAAGTTCCATTAGCTCAAATCAAATTGAGCAAATAGCTTTGATCACATAACTCGATTCTCTCAAGCTTTGCTTAGTGATGTGCTCGGAGCTAGAAAAAGAAAACCCCTTTTAATAATTTTTTCGAGGATGGCTGATACCTGCATAACCTGATCGCTTACGTCAAATTCGTAAATGTTGTTACGATATTGAAACAACTGTTTGGGCCTGTGGAAGGTAAATCATGAATACTATGAATAATTCATGACAGTGATTCAATATTTCCGTTTGTTATGCAGTCAAGCTCTGAATTTTTTCCGAATCAGCGAAATGGTCAAAGTCGATTTAACTCACGATTTTGTCACATTTTAAATATCTAATACCTATGGATATGTGCTGCTAAGTTGCTGTGTGGATTGTTAGTCTTAAAATACTTGTCATGGGGGTGGCCGTGGCGCGATAGTTGTTTGTTTGCCTCTCAACCTTATGGTAACAGGTTCGATCCATGCCGTAGTCTTTGTCTTCTTATTTTTCCATTAAAAAACCAATTCTAAAAATAAATGTCATACGAGTTGCTGGTTTACTCATTACATGCTGTTTAGGCATAGAACTAACAACATGTGATGAGTAAAGCTAGTATACCGATAAAATATGACAAAGAGTAAAAAAATTAATGCGAATTATAAGGGACATAGATAAATAAGACACGGATATTTCTCCGCATTAGTTCAGCCGCCATCCCTGGAGACAAAATCTGAGACAACAACCACCTACAGTCTACGAATATCGCGCCACACATCTTTCCTATCATTCTTTCTCTGCCTTAACCTCACCATCACGCCCGCGCTGTGTTGAAACATTTAAAGGGTATTCATAATCCCTTGAGCGCGTGTAGATTATAAAAAAAAAAAAAAAATGGGGGCTAGTTATGGAAATGTCAAATTTTTCAAGTTTTTAGGTAATGGCTTCGCTAATTCCTGATGTGGATAAATCCAATTGAATTGACATATATATGTAAAATGATAGACTTAAAGAAATGTTCTTTCATAATTATTACAAAAAATAATTGGTTGCTTATAAAAAGGAATAAATTTTCTTCCATATAAATGTTGTTCCATATTTTATTCCGAAACTTTATGCAAATCATACAAATCATAACAAATTGTCTTACAAAAATTATAAAAATGCCTAATTTTGGCGAAAGAATACAACAAAAAAAATGTATTCTATTAAAAATGAATAATTACCAAATGTGCGAATATTTGGTAGGTATACTCACTCATCAACGTCCAATAAAATGAGTCCTTATTAAGAAACTTCAGTTCCATATTCCTTGCTGCTCGTATTTTATCCCCAAAGACATTTTCCCAAGCATTCAATTTAATAATCTTTATGCCACAAAATACGTCATGTGTCTTCTTCAGACGTTCATCAGTAAATTTCTGCAGAATAATTAAATTTTTGATTAAACTTTTTTTTTTTTACTCAAGGATTCTGAAGCCTCCCAAAATCATAATAGCTATTCAATTAAGAGCTAATTATTTTCAAAGGAAATAGTATAGCAGTTATCAGTGTTGATAATAATCCATATTCAATGTTTACTATAATGAATCCTTTATCTACAAACATTATTAAGTGTGATTATAGGTTGGCGAAGACGACAAACATATATTTATTCATATATGTATAAGCACACAACAAACAGACAAGACATAAACTAAATATACATATATAGAATATTCATTAGAGATTAGACCAAACACACATAACTTACCGCAACAGTTTCCGAGTTATTTGACATTGCCTTTCCAATTAGAAATTGCAAGGGGGTCAATGTAAGGATACACACGAACGAGCCAATAATTGCACTTTCTCCCAATTGCATGTAAAGCAAATAAATTACCACGCCAATCTGTCGAAAATGTGAACAAGCAGAATAAAAATAAATTAGAGAAGAAGCAACCATTTGTAAAGGAAGCATTTATGTAGACAAACAGGGAGTTTCAGACTTAATATATGGAGAATTTTCTAGGACAAGGCAAATGCTTGAAATTGGAATTTGAAGGCTTCAGAATTTAGGTTACAAAAAAAGGAATGCTTTAATAGTGGGAAAATTATACCTAAAATTAACTTAAAAAGGTAACTTTTTGATCAGACCAATATTACACTTGCACGTTTTAGCTTGGCTAACAGTGAATGCTCTACAATGAGAAGGTGATGGAAGAACAAATTAGTTTTTCCATAAAATTTCAAACCGACAGGCCAGAGTTTTTTTTATTTTGTTTTAACTCAATTTTTACTTTTATTCTCGGGAATCGTTCTAACAATTTTGATAAAATTTCGAAAATGTTATTTCAATTATGTATGTAACTATCGTTTCTATATGTTTCGCACTGGTAGTTGAAATAATGTTCCATTTTTAATAATTCAGCTTCCAGCTATTAACTTCTCCAGCCAAAGTCCCGTCTCGCACACCAGTTTGGTTGATGATTCTTCCTGTACTGCGCCGTCCCTCAAGGAATGGACTCAAAAATTTTCAGGGGAGAACATTTTTGGCCATCCACATTGTTTCACCCAACTACCTTAGTCGTTGGACTTTAACTCTTTTACTTAGGTCTATACTCCTCCCTACGAAAGCAGTACAGTTCATTGTAGTGTCTTTCCGTTCACCAGGAAATTGTTTCCGAATCAAGCTTTGGTCATGAACAGAATGATTGGTTGAGAAAGAGGCAGAAAAAAGTTGTTGACCTCAGAGGTAATAGGGTTGGATTCGATATCCCGTTTTTAATAATCCAATTTTTTAAAATCCCGTTTGTTTTTATCCCGTTTTTTAGAATCCTGATTTTTATAATTCCGCATTCTTATAATCCCGCTTCTTATTATCCCGTTGATTAAATTCCCGCTTTTGGAATCAACACAAGGTGCAAAAACGGTGGTGCGTAAGGGTAGGCATGCTGCCCCACTGCACTGCAACCCCCCCTGTTTGGGGTAAGATTGGGTTTGGGTGTATGCAAAGTTTTTTGTGTAAAATTTTTCAAAATACAAAACGGGCTAAGCGGGATTTTAGAAAGTGGGATTATAATAGATCGGGATTTTAAAAGCCGGGATTTAAAAAAAAAAACAGTATTTTAGAAGATGGGATTTTAAAACTTTTTTTTAGAGATTTTTGAAAAGCAGGATTTTAAAAGCGGTAGATAAAAGCCGTCTTTTATTGGGAAATTTATCCAAAGCAACTTTATCCATAGTAGCATTTTACATACAACATCGGTATTAGCTGGTCGATACAAAGCTAAAGTCGAATGCTGCTGTGGATGGGTTTTTTACGTTTATTTGAATCTCGAATTTGATTTTGTTGCGTTGGTACGATTGATAGTTGGACTGAATCTTCCTGAATGTGTTTATGGAGTAGTTGTAATTATTAATTTCCATGCGACAGACAAATCGATCCTTTTGATTGGGTTTTTTTTTGTTGGCCAGTTTATATTTCTAAAATGGCAGATAACTTCATTTTTTGATAAATATAAAAACTGTTCCTTTAAAAAGTGTTTCACTTTTACTATGAAAAAGTGTTAAGTCAAATTTGTTTGCACTTTTTGCACAATTATTTTCTGTAGCACGTCTAAAATTCCACTACTACAAACGTCAAATGATCAATTTTAACAAATTTGATTTCTATTCAGGAAAAAAGATCAATCTCAATTGAACGCATTCCGGGTTCCTTTCATTTTTGACTATAAACTAAGGCCAATTTTCGTTTTGTGTTTAATCTTAATTGGTAATTATAAATAAATGGAATTTGGTAACACAAAATTCATGTTATATTTCTTTCATTCGCTTTTATGTTTGAAAAAATACACTTCTGAAAAGTGTAATAAGAGAGTGTTCCCAAAACTATAAAGTTTCATATCACAAAAAAAAAATCTGCAGCAATTTTATTCCTGGTGTGGTACAGGAGATTTTAAAATTAACTAAAAAAAAAGCCCTACGTAAAAGGGGACTTTGACTGCGCAGAAACAAGTACCTATTTTGCTTTTTGGGACTTATTTTCCACATAGATCAGACGTACATAAGTCCCAAAATTTAATTTGGGACCTATATCCTACCTAGGTGGGGCATACGTCCCACAAAATATATTTGTCACTTTTGTCCCATTATTATGCTTTTTGGGTAATTGTGTGAAGGGTTTTTTGCGATAAGTTCACGGCATACAAAATGTTGACCGTGAGGCGGGAGGGGGGCAGGTTTCCGCCATGCTTGGCCCAATATAATATTAAGGGTGGGTAAAAGTTTGGGTATATGCAAATTTTTGTTTGGATTTAAAGATTTCTTTTTAAAAAGTTACAAATAAAATGTCCATATACTCAAACTTGTCCCACCCCAAATCCTATATTTATAACGCGCCGATCTTTTTTAAATTTATTGTTTACATTTGAAATCTATTTTATGTTTTGAATAAAGATTTCATAATGTGTCACTTACGGTACTATGGATAAAAGCCCAATAAAACACGGCTAAAATTTCTTATTAACTCAAAGTTATAGCAGTCTATGGTTAATTGCACTTGTCGACCTTTATTGTCCCAGCACTCTGATGCCGAATCTCTTATGGCTTATTTGCATTGTTAATGCATGAAAATAGCCAGGAAAGCACTCTGTAAAATGATCGATCGGAAAAAGTTCCACAGAGTCTTGGAATTGCAACAATACCGATATGACGTCGTTGGTAGACGTTCTCACATTTCAAATTTCAAATCACGAAAGTTGTTTGCGGAAAACCATTCAAGAGCCCTAAAGACTTATACTTTCAATTAGGAATGTCACTAAAATGATTCTGTGTTTAATGCCTATCAAATTTTTTGGGGAATTCTTACTCCAAAAGTTCCTTCAAATCTGTTGTTTGCTATTTCTTCAATTGGCATTCGATAGTAAAATTCCAGCTTCTTTCAGATTTCGCTAAGGTTTTATCGAAGCTAAAATGACTTATCGAAGCTTTATCGAAACTAAAATTTTGGTTGGGATTAACATAATGTAAACAGGCACCACTGTTCTGACAAAGCTCACAAGCAGTGGAACCAGCTGGGACAGAGGTTTTTGAAATTGTCTTAATTACAACATTGATCAAATAACCAGCCAGTCAAATAGAATTATTAATGTTTCAGAGAATCTTTGTTATTTATAAGCCGTTTTCAACTATCGTTTTGATGTGTAGATACTCTGTTTTTCTAAAATCCTATATCACGATGCTACGCACTATTGCTTTCAAATTCAACTATAACGAACAGCATAACGCATCATTAAAATCATGTCCTACTTGAGCTATCAAACTGATTGGTTGACTTACCTTTAATGGTATCGCCCAAACGTAGTGGGCTATCCAAAAGAATGACATAATATTTAGGGTATCTTCTGACATAAGATTTGTTACTGCTCCAACATCGTTTTCACAACTAATCGGTTTTGTAAAACTAGTCCTCTTCCCACCCTCCAGTTGCTTAAATTTTCCATGTTTGCTAACTTGTCCATCGGCTCCTTTGCTATCAACCGGACTACTGTTTGCGTTAGTAATAGTTGTTGGAGAACAGCTCGAGCTGAGGAGTAGTGTTTTTCGATAAATCAAACCTTGCAAGGATGTCTTTATTCGTATTCCAGTCATATTCAAAATGTGTGTTGAGGCTTGCGAAAGAGTGCCTTGTGCCAACGATGCCACAAAAACACACCAAGCTATTGCCCATCCATTTGACAGCAAATCCGCCCAGCAGGGATGGTAAATTACGATGTCCGCTTTAGACATACTCATAAGAAGACCAAGTGGTGGGGGCACTGGTAATTGGTTGTAGTTGTAGTTCTGCTCAAATGGGTTGTAAGTACCAATGTGGGAACTCCTTCGATTGGCTGAAAATAATAAACCATTAATATTCAAGTCATTCTATTCATCCCCTTTCCATTTGATGGGGATAATAATAATAATTGTAGAATTCAGTAGTTTAATTACCAATTTGTAGAAAAGTCTTATCCAATAATTGTTGTTTTGAGATGTTGTGGTTTTTTTCCATCGACGCCATCGACGATTGATATTTATAAAATTGCTCAACATACGAAACAATTAAATCAATTGAAATCGGTCCGACGAGTGCCGATAGATCTCCGAAGAATTTCAGTAATCCACCAAGAGTGAACATCGGCCAACTGCTCTTCAAATAACATAACCATAGTGATGGATTTTTGTTGCCCTAGTTATTGGATAGAGAGTGGGTGGAAGTGAAGTGAAGTGAAATATGTATTTGTATATTCTTGGAATATGATTTTCAAGTGGCGATATAGATATTTTGATAGAAGAACTAACAAATCATGCATTGTGAACAGCACAGCGGTGTTTTGCAAAATTTACAACATGCGGGAATGTTGGGAGCTTAGAGACTGAGTAAAGGAGCTATTGTTGGGTATACATCGAGAGCGTGTTGGAATTTATTTCATTTTGAATTTCTTCTCGAATTTCAGATAAGACTTATGTAAAGCTTCGGGGATTGATTTTTATTAAAAGGACGATGAAAAGGAAACACGTTTGAAATCATCCTCTCTTGGCAATAAAAATAAGAAAATAAATCGTATTTCGAAATCCTTACTATAGGTAAAGAAGAACTTAACATAATCTGCTATTTGAATAATTAATAATTATGTAGCTAAGGCCAAGAGGGTTGAAGTTAGGGCAGACAAATCAGTGGAGATTAAGCTTGGGAGACATTTCTTATTATTAGGCATGCCTAAGACCCTGACGTGGCGAAACTAAATTAATATTAATTATACGACTGTCGAGCTGTTTTGGAATTTCTTCTTTTTCGGGAAATTTTTACATATTTAAAAAATAATTGTGAATACATGAAATGGCATCTTTAAGAGTAACTAGGTAGGTTAGTGTGACTGACATTCAATGTTGTTCGTCGACGTTTTTTAAGTATTCTTTGTTATCGTGGAGAATGGTACGGAGTTCGACTGGCAGAATTTAAGGGTATTAGTACTTCTTTTGGGGCGATTACACGAGAACTTGAAATTAATTAAAAAAAACATCAGGAGTTTTGAGACACCCTAATTTATGCTTGCAAAAAAATAGAAACATGTCCTTCAATACAAAGTGCGTAAATCAGTAGATTCCTTGATAAGTTTGGAAAAAAACGTCGTCTTCATAAAATTACATGTAGATATAATGAAAGGCATTATTAAAAAAAATTACAGTATTACCCGCTTAATTACACCTAGTTTCAATTAATTTCCCTGTTTAATGGACGGAATACATTTCGATTCAAAAATTTCCTGTATAATAAGAAGAGGTAAATTTGTAAATATTTCGCTTATTGAATCGGCCCTAATTAGCAAATTAGCATACAATTTTAATAAATTTTTACTATGCACTACGAATCATTGAAATTGGTAGCACTGTTCACTCCCTAAAAAATGACAGGTTACCAGAAACTCAACTCAAATACAAAAAATCTGTGATCTGTCATATCTATTTGGTGAGAAACTCGATAAAAAAACATCTGAGACTTACATTTTTTTTTCAAAAGTATGGGCTACCTTTGCTATTGTGTCATTTCGTTTTATATACAAACTGAAAAAACGAGGTTCCAGGTGCTCCCATTTTAATTTGTTTATTTTTTAAATAAAGTGTGGTCACATATTTTCGTGCATTTGACATTTATAAGCATTTTAAAATTTAATCTCAACTCAATGTGGGTCAGGGAGATACCCCTTCCTAAAGCTCCATTCATTCCCTTTCTTACCTTCATTAAATCTTCTAGGCATAACCTAAATCATACGATTATTAAAGGTTTCGAAAAATGCAAAATTAATTTTCTTTTCTTAATTTAAATTATTAAAACTCGACGAATGATCTACTCTGGATTTTGGACATAAAATTGTCTTTTGAGAAAATATATTTTAATTTTTTTTTTCTTCAAAATTTTGGGTAAATAAGTGTCACTGTTTTTACTTGCGATTATGTAGCCACTTACTTATAGGGCAAGTATTGCATTTGAAAAAAAAATCGAACTCGGGATTTTGGGTCCTGCAATTCCGCCCGTCTGTCTGTCTAAACGGCTAAAGTGATTTTCTTCAAACTTGGCACTTTAAAGTCTTAGGTGCCTGGCTCAATTATTTTTTTGAAATCTTGTTTTTGAGCTCCAAAAATAACAGTAGCTGCCATACACATTTTTGGGGCAAAAGTGATAAATCTCAATAATCTCAAAAACGGTCCCAATGATTTTGGAAAAAAAATCAGTCCATATTATAAGTATAGCCTACATATTTTGGTCAATAAAAATATTTAACAGAAAAGTTATTAACAGTATCTGCCATTTACCGGTTTTTCAATTTTCGACTATCTATGGAAGAGCTCAAAGGATTTCAAACAATATTTGTATACAAAATATTACATTTAAATTCCACATGATACGCAGTATTATCAAAATTTTCAAAAAATATTTTTTTTTGGAATTGCATGACGAAAACAATTTTTTTTTGAAAATTCAATATTTTGAAGAAGTTTATTTTATTAAATACTTAAAATTGCCGTAGGAAGTTTTTTTTAGAAAAAAAAAAAATAAAAAAGAAATGTATATACAAAATTTGTTAAGAAACGACTTTTAAAATATATTTAGCCGTTTCTACTAAGAAACGATGTGATCGAACATAAGAGCAACTACGTGCGATCCAGTCGTGCACTTTATTTTTATTTGTTCTTTGACATTAAATTGTCTAATTGTATAGCTTTAAGCGTCTTAGGAGATTGCCTTGATTCTTTTTTGTAGCTCCAAAAATATCGGAACCTACGGTACAAAATTTAGTACCAAAAAAGGTAAATTTTAATTATATCGAAAATGGCTTTAACAATTTTGATAAAAAAATATATTCGAAAATTCAATATTTCCAAAACGGGTAGTCGATTTTTTTTTTGAGAAAAAGAGAACTTGAGAAATAAAAAAATGTTCATCATGCTTTGATCCCAACTTGATATAGATGGTCTTTTGTTAACCGTACTTCACGAATGCGTAATTTGATTCTCAAAACTACAAATCCCAATGTACTTCAGTATATTCGTTTTAAAACCTTCTCTATTTTCCCAATAATTTTATGAATATTTTAAAACTACTCAAAACCCATTAAGTACGTGGTAAATTATGCAAAACTTTAGCGATTTTCCTCAAATTGAGTATTTAAATTGAATTTTTTTTGTCTCTTAGTATTTCGTATTTTTTTTTTTTGTAATGTTACTATGTTATTTCACTTTGCTGTGATTTTGTTTTTACTTTTTAAAAGAATTTAATTTTTTTCTCATGTGAAATTTTTCAAAACCATTTTCTTAGAATTTTTGAAAAAAGTATTATAATTATTTTCCTGCAAATTTAGTGATTTATTAATAGGTGTATTTGGTAACGTGAAAACTCGCACGAATTGGTACAAATTTCCACATTATGTTGTCTAAACCCATAGAAAAAAAAACAAGTTTTGAAAACTTTGTGAAAATTTCTAGTTGCCAAAAAGGCATACTATTTCTTATGAAACTTTCATACTTACCGCACTTGCAGTTTTATAAATTAACAAGAATTGATCATAAAAAGCTCTAGCACTATCCTCTTCCCGCATATGTCCCAGATGTTCTTGTTCTAAAGGTTCTTTGTAACCTTGCCACAATAAAGGGCTCAACCACCAAAATATCATTTTCGAATAAAATGTTGAGCAAGTGTGTTTATATCCAATTTTGTTTTCGTCTTCGTCCGATTTTTTATTTTCAAGAAGAGGCTTGTTGCGCTACAAAAAAAAAAACAAACAGCAATTATTCTCAATACTAAAGGCTAATATTTAAGGGTTTAGAAAAAATCCTTTGAAAAAAAAATAAAAGTTCCTAAATTATTAACTATTTTTTGATTTGAAATCCATCTTAGGTTTTTGTCTCACTTTAAAAAAAATAACTTGAGCATTTTGCTGCAAAGCGCCATTATTATTTTTGAATTTTGGCGACTTTTCTAATCCCAGCTAAGTTGGGCATCCACAAAAGAATTGAGCTCAGACATTATTCATCTCTACTTCCTGCCAATCTCTACATAAGCCAGATGAGCTGATGCCTATATTCCACTCAAGTTGATTCCTATTGTGTTGTAATTTGTGAACAGTCATAGGCATTCAACGAATACAAAGTTGCTGTCATTGATTCCTCGAAACCCTTAACAGGTGTAAATTGTTAACTATCTCTGGTGTATTTTACATTTTTCTGACTCGAATGTCATAAGTAATAAAGAATTTGGTTAATATCGGATCAAGTCATGATTCATTTTCTTCCAGTTCATATGTGATTTTTTTCAGATATATATTGGGACTCCATCAAAAACTAAATATGTTTTCCACTATAGCTTAGACTTTGTGAGGATTCAGAATACGTCTTAAATTGCCCCATGACTGTCTGGAATAAAAATATGTGGCAAGATTATTTGAGGTCGTATATCGGCAATATCGTGGCGGTGTTAAATCGCACGATCTTGGAGATCAACTCACAGGTCCAACACAAATTTGCGCTAACCAAATGTTTGCTTGAACAAATCAATATTGTGGCACGCGCTATAAAACCACAGCTCCCCCATATCAAAATGATTCAATTCAAGAATGAAAAAGTCATTGATCAGGGCCTTATAATCGTATTAATTGACTATAACCTTCTGGCAGGCATCGTTTTTAAGAAGAGGAATGATTCCACCAGATCTTAAAGCACACCAAACTTTCAGTTTTTCTGTATGTATTGTCTCAACATTGGCTTGAGAAGTTTTTGCACTCGAAAGCATCAGTTTTACTTATTGACGTCGCCATTCAACTGGACCTTCACCTCTGAAAAAAATTGAACCATTTGTATGCAGTTTTTCAGGCGTCAGTCGATTCATGATGAAATGGCAATTGAAACTAAAGATAAATCACATGGCAGATGACATGGTTGTCAATGAAAACAGTGCTGTCCTCGTAAAGTTCTATACGAACGGTAAAGTCTCTTTTAGAACACGTTTAGTATTTTTTTAGTACTATTTTAGTACAATTTTAGTACTTTTTGGTATAGGTCTTTAACACTTAATATTTATATTTCTAAAAAGAACATTAGTCAATCCAATATTCCAAGAAAATTATTGAGATCCCTATAATCCTAATAGCCTAGTTCAAAGTCCATCCTCCCTATGAGAATGAAATTCAACTTGTATCAAAAAGGTTGTAATTGGTGTTAACAGAGTTCCTCGGAAGCTCTGACATAATTCCAAAATTCTATGGCTTTTAATTATTCCAAATAAACCATTCTAAATTTTGTACTTCGGGATATTTTCGTGATTTTTTCCTTCGGGATTTCGACCCTAACCTAGTTGGGACTACGGCTGGCAACGAGACCGAGACCTTACTGGTCTTCGCGGTTTTTGATTTGTGTTCGGTTTTCGCTAGAAGAAACATTTTTTATTGAATTATTTTTCAGTGCTTGTGTTCGAAATCGCTAATTGTTCAGACTTTTATTCCTCTCCGCAAAAAGGTGACTTTAAGACTTTTAGGTGACACTTGGAAGAAAATATGATCGAAATGTCAAAATATAGTATGTTGCGTATCTATCAAGCCATGAACTGTCAAAATCCATTGAAGGATGGCTCCGATTTAAATGGATTAAAAAACCTCTACAAAATTCAAATTTGACCTCAGAAAATTCGAAATTTTCCCGTTTTTATTTTTGCTCTGGAGCTTAGACCTTTTGGGTGACATTGGAAAACAAATATTATCCAAACCGTTTTTCTTACCAACAACCTTTTTATTCAATATGAACACGCGTCTTATCTAATATCTTTTTACTACCAAAAAACACGAAAGAAACCAAGACTAAGGACGAGATCAAGTCCATGACGAGACTGCACATTACAATTTTCACGAAAAAAGGGGTGGGGTGGCAATGGCGCAGTGGATAAAGTGCTTGATTTGGAACTTAGACGTGTGGGTTCGATTCCCACGTTAGGCGCATTCTTTTCTATACCTCCAATTTTAATTGGATGCCGCCCATGGGTTAAAAATGAGACAGTCAATAGCTGGTTCTCAAATCCACTGTGCCAAACTAGTGCCGTGCAATTCAGGTTGCATTTAAAAAACCTTAGGTCTTACAGGCCTAGTTAATTTAAAAAAAAAAAAAATAAAAGAAAAAAAAAGGCGCGACCAAGATCGAGAAGAGACTTGGTTAGGCGAGACGGAGATGAGACTGCAGTTTTTCGATTTTGATGAGACCGAAACGAGATTACCAATGTCGTTGCCAATCTTAGTTACGACTTGGAACTAGTTGTACCAATAAATACCAGTTTGAACTTTTTTCCATGTTTTTGTTTTAGATTTTATTATTTAATGCCGGATACTGCCAAGTTCGTCTTTGCAGTATTTTTGTCATTTTACTGGCAAAATACTGCTGTCATTAAATGCATTAATGACATGTGTTTACACGAAGCTAAAATAATGAAAGCTAAAAATATTGCCAACTGGCAGTAAAGAATGAGCAAGTTAATTCTTTTTCACAAATTTTCATTATTTGAACATTTGTGACAGTATGTATTGAACTTACACGATGTACACTATAATGCCACAATTTAATGACAATTCTGGTTGGCAGTTTTTTAATGACAAATTTACTACCACATTTTCGACCATTTACACGACAAAAAATAATAATGGCAAGATTTTGACAATAATACTACCAAGTTAGCAGGTATATGCCTTGCGCCGCCGAACCAAACACTAAAGTTTGCCTAGGAATCTGATGTATTCTTAAAATCAAAACTATATCAACCTTTGCAAAAAAAACATAAACACTCAATTTATCTGTCAATATTTTTTGTTTTCGAATAATATGAATAATTTTACTTGGAACTATGAATGTAAATATAGAGAACAATTGTGAATTTTATTTAACGAAAAATAAAACAAATCAGAATTGAATTGAAATGAAAATAACCATGTTCATTCATTAGTTATTCATTTACCAAAATGCCATTCCTCTTGATTCAAAATCTGATCAACAACCAATAACTTATCATTCAAAATATTATCTACATACATTTCTACTTCATATGAATTGATCAATCAGCATTCTTCATACATATAAAAGCCAACAACCCACCCCCCCCCCCCCCCGTATCATATTCGATTCGTATTTACATTGCCAATCGATATGTAGGTAGACAAACCCTCTTCCATTCAAGTTTTTGCCCTCTCTGCATACAATGCCAAGTACCTATCTACCTACCCTTCCATGTATCTATAGATGCCATTGAATTCGTTTACCCTTTAACATATAGATCTGTAAACTAGGAATGGAACATACATACATCATACGGTCTCAATCTCACCTGTTTGTATATTGTGTACGCGTCAGTTATGCTCAATAAAAACAAACACACTCCACTGGAACTCTGAATAAACGCTTCCATTTCGTAAATGCTGTTGTTGGCAAAAGTGATTTCGGATAATTTATAAAATCGCACAAACGAAATGTAAACCATTGCTGGCACACTTGCATACAAAAATCCTGAAAATAAACGAACAAAAAAAAAAAATAAATAAATAAACAAATACATCTATTTCCAAATTCAATGGTTTATCTATGATAATAAATTGATGTTAAGCTATAATCATTCATATAGATAGACATTATCAGTAAATTGATATATATGCTTTGCTTGTGCACAATTGGCGCGTCTCTTGTCTCCTTTTGAATTTATTATATTTTACATTGTTTTAGGGAAATTTTTTGACATACCTAAATCTGTCGGGTCATTTTTATATTTAAAATTTAGATGGGTAATTTAAAATGGTGGGTTTTTTTCTTCGTTATAAAAGCTCTGATATCATAATTATGCTTAGCCATCTTTTATTTCCCAGAAGGCCCGAAGGCGATTATAGGTGCAAAAGTTTTGGTCTGTGAATACTCTATAAGTGTCCAAAGTGTCAAATTCCTCAAGGAAAGCGAATATTCAAAATGTACAAATACAATCAATATTTTATTTTAAGATATGGCCGGAAGACATTTTACTTATTGAGTAAATGTTTAACAGAGAGATAATGCTGTACAGTGAAACCCGCTTAAGCGATACGACACAAAATCAGAATTTTTTTTTCAGTTAAGAGGACATCGGATAACTTCAAAAAAAAAATTCTGTCTCGAAAACAACCTGTGTTCATTGTAATTTCCGTACGGTTATAAAACTTAGCATTTACATGTTTCAATGGCGCAGTGGATAAAGTGCTTGATTGCTAACTAGGACGTGTGGGTTCGATCCCCACGCTAGGCGCATTCTTTTCTATACATCCAATTTTAATTGGATGTCGCCCATGGGTTAAAATAAGACAGTCAATACCTGGTTCCCAAATCCACTATGTCAAACTAGTGCCGTGCAATTCAGGTTGCATTTAAAAGACCTTAGGTCTTACAGGCATATATAGGGTCCGCCAAATTACTTTTTTTTTTTTGAAAATGGGCGCAGAACATCGAGTGTAGCTTCGGCTGTGTGGCACGTAGCGCCGTTCTGTTGAAACCAAATATTGCCAATATCCTCCTCTTCAATTTTTGTGAACAAAAATTCGTTCAACATGGCCCGATAACGATCGCCATTGACTGTAACTGCCACTCCTTGCTCATTTTCGAATTATGCCTCTGGACCAAAATCCGCACCAATCAGTGACTCGTTTTGGCTTTTCAATGTATGTGGGCGGGTTTTCTGTGCCCCAAATGCGACAATCTTGCTTGTTTACATTCCCTCCAAGATCAAAATGAGCTTCATCTGAAAAGATGATTTTTTGGCAAACTCGGCATCTTTCTAAGTCGATCACAGGCCCACTTAGCGAGCGTTGTTCAAGCGTATACACAACCATATTCGTTCAGCGGAAGGATAAAACTAATTATCTGTCAAATCAGACATGAGCTAAGTGTTACCATTCACGAAATAAGCACTAGTTGAAAAAAAAACGTTAGATGGCGGACCCGTTAGTTAAATTTAAAAAAAAAAAGAAATGAAGGTGTAGAAAGTAGAGGTGAACGTTACATATGTATAAAAAAAAATTAAACAATTCAACACCCGTTTAGTTTTTCTTGTACGATTGAAAGTTTTTTTTACTTAGCCGAGTTGGTTTCTATAAGAAATAGAAAATATTGAGGGATTTTTTATCAGTTATGCGGGGTTTTTTCACTTAAGCGAGTTTTAGTCAAGCGATGTAGTTTGTATGTTAATATACACAGGATATGGGAAAATTTTCAGGAAAAAGGGTTTTTCACTTAAGTGAGTTTCACTTAAACGGGTTAAACTGTTTCTTAAATTCCTGCAATATCAGTTAAGGGAATGGCATAGATGGTAAATTGTTTCGTTTTTAGAAGAAGGGTATAAGTTAGAGTAGTATAGTCCAACCTAGCGACCTAATTAGTTTTGATAAATATTTAACTCACATTTAAGACAATAAACAATTAAATGAGTGATTGTTGGATACAACCGTAGGGGTATTATCGTCATCACCTAGTAATAGTTTTGGAAATTATTATTCAAGATAGTAGGACTTAGTTTTACATAAAGGAATGAGAATCGTTTTAGTTTGATTTGTTTCACCAAAATGCCCACCTTATTCAAATTGATACGTAACACTTCCTAAGTCGCATCGGACTACATTTCGAATGACAAAAATCACTCAAAAAATAATGTCAAATGTAAGAAATAAGACTTAAGACTGAGACATCAGACATCTAAATATAAAAAAAGGTCTGCCAAACATTTGAATTTAAATGAACATACACTATTTGACAGGAGGTTGAAAAATAAGCTTAAGCCATCTGTTGATATATTTTGTAAACCTCCTCCATCAATTATAAAAGCTATAACAGTTTATTTAAACTCATTTTTGTGCTTCTTTAAGAAACGCACATGTATTATATTAAGCGTCATTCCCTGGTGAAAATTTCTGACAAATTGCTGAATTAAATGCGACATCATCAATCAAATGTGCCCTGAAGTGTTTAAACCTCCTTTTATGCTTATATACTACAATATACATTCACTTACCAACTACACACTTTAATTCGATAATTCGGTGAAAGGTCAGCAAAACGAGGGTAAAACAAATTGCCACGACAGCATTCCAAATTTCCAAATGTCCCGGCAATAAAAACATAGTGTGTGGCGAACTTTGGCGTGAAGCAACAATATAAGTCGTCCTTAAATCAGTGTAATTATTTTTCATACTGCTATAACTGTCATTTTCAGGCGCACTTTCATTACTAGCACCTTTAAGTGTTGTTAAAAACTGGTGACTTAACGGTAGACACGCTCTTCCCAACTCCAAAGTGTTTATGACCAGAAGGCATACAACAATAGCTGAGCGTAAACTATGAAATTTAAGTAATGTCTTGTAGCACCTGCAAACAAAAAAAAAATACTAAGTAGGTATTCACAAAAAAAAATAATCATTTATGTTAGAAAAGTAGGCAACAAATGTCAGGCAGTTAAATTAAAGAGTATAGCAGAATTTTGGACAGCAAGTCCCTGAAGGGCTTAAGACACAAGCGATTCTAGGCATTTTTTTTGTTGTTGTCTTTGTTTTTTATAATTGTTTTATTTTGTTTCACTGATGGAAGACCAACCCCCTAAGGCGTCGTCGTTGTACTTCCCGAGGTTATGACGAGCAAAAAAAAAATTATAAAGGATGCGCGATGGAGGCGTAGCGTAGCTGAGGCGAGTATAATTTCATCATGCAACCAGAATTTTCCCCCGTCTTTTTCATTCATGAATTTTTGAAGTTTATACCACACAACAAAAAAACAACTACATTATATACTCGTACATATGTCTAAGTATAAGCGTAAGATAAGGCGCTTAAGGGTGTTCGCAATAACCGTCAAATGTTCGGCGAAACCTTTATTACCTTTGGGGCCCTAAGCTATATTTAAATTAGTTTTACAGCTGATGGGGTTGCAACAAGGGTAATCTTAGTCCCTCCAGCTGACTTGAAACAAACCAGCGCCAATTTGGGTGAATCCTTCTATTTTCCATTTTCAATTTTCCCTTGACCTTTTTTTGGTTTGATTGATGAAAAATTAGGTGCTGCTGCTTTTGTGGGATGAATGTCAAAATGTTGTTAAGTTGAAAAAAGCTTTGAGGTTCTTAGTCTTTTCAATCCCTTAATTTAAGATTAAAGGCAATATTTATTCAAAGAATATTAAAGTTTGAATTTTTCATTAAAAAAATAGTATTTACTTTCTTTTCTTAGAAACTTAAACAGCCCATTTATGTGGGTGTGTAATTAGAGTGAAGATGGATGACAGGCCATCGGACAGCCATTAATGAAGTGAGATAATCTGTGACAGACAGTATGACTTAGTGCGATGTCAGCTGGTTTTGTGCCATTAGCCGCAAACTTAGACAATACGTTTTTGGTTCAGGGTCCAATTTATTATAAAATAGAGCATATTTTTGTGATCACAGACTCATACGGCCATATTAATGGTCGAAGACCAAAAACTTTCAGTAACTTTAACTCAATCAATCGGTCACGATTCAAATTCGACTTCTCGAGTTTCCAGACCACTACGTGCGAATTTTCTGTAGTCAACTTCCAAAATGAATCACTAATCCTTAACCTACTACAGTTGCCTTCTGGAAGTATAGGGTTTGCTTTGGCCCACTAAGCATTCTGTTACATTAAAGTTAACCACGTAAATAGCAATTAGGATTCAGTGGGCACTATGGATTTTATGGAAATTCTTTCATCAAGGCTTTCAAATACGGTCAGTCAATCGATGTGTCTAATAATCTTCATGAATGCCCAAACCTACATTCATATCTAAAAACTCTAGCTCATGATGATAAATCAAACCCAATACTCTTACATTTAAGTCAGAAGACTATAATCCAAACAGTTGTTAGATTTACTCTAGCTTTATTTAGTACTTATCGCATGATATATTTCTATCATTATATAATTTTTTTTTTTTTTTTTTTATAACTGCACGCGCTCAAGGGATTATGAATACCCTTAATATGTTTTTTCTTAACACAGCGCGGCATCCGGTGGAAGAAGAGAAAGAAGGATAGGAAAGATGTGTGGCGCGATGTTTTGAGACAAGAGCTGGTTGATGTCTCAGATTTATCTCCAGGGATGGCGGCTGAACTAATGCGGAGAGAATTACCGTGTCTTATTTATTTATGTCCCTTATAATTCGCATTATTTTATTTATTTCGTTGTCACATTTTATGGGTATGCTAGTTTACTCAATCACATGTTGTTAGTGTTATGCCTAAACAGCATGTAATGAGCAAAGCAGCAACTTATTTTATGACAATTTTTAGAATTGGTTTTTAATGGAATATATGAAGGCATTGACAACGGCAGGAATCGAACCTGCAACTACGAGGTTGACAGGCGAGCACACAACTATCGCGCCACGGCCACCCCCTAAATAATTTACTTTTCGAGTGATTTAATTTTCTTATGATACATTTTTGGCATGATATATTTTTTTTCTCATGATAAATGTATATTTCTCGCATTTTATATTATCTTAGGCATTATATATTTCGCTCATGATATATTTTTCACGCGATATATTTACATATATCTTGATATGTACATATTTCTTGAAATTTATATTTTTTCACAAAAAATATTTCTCATAATGCATCATAATTTCCTCGTGTGATAAATATTTCGCATTGGATTTTTTTGGCAGATTTTATTTCTCGCTATCATAAGTTTTAATATGACATATATTTGTCTCTTGCGTAACATATTTTTCGCATTATCTATTATGATATACGTATGATATACATGTATATAATATGTGTATATTTATCACGTAATATATTATTGGGGCATACGCTTCGACGCAAGACTTTCCACGTGATATTTACCGCGTGATTAATTTTTTTTCGCTTGATATTATCTTCTATAATATATACATTTCTTCTGATATGTTTCCCCAATGATATTTCTCCGGAAGTAGTACATATTTCAAATGATATATATATTTCTTACATGATATGTTTATCACATGGTGCATATATATGTACATTTTTTGTATGATATATTTTTTTCATGATAAATTTCCAGCATCATTTACTTTACGAACGATATATTTTTATCTCCCAAAATATTTATGTACCAATTATATATTTTTCCCATGATATATTTTTCGCATCACATATTTCTCAAATCTTATATTTTCACAGCATAACTTTCTATGCTCCATTTTCCATATGATATACCTAATTTCACGCTAGTCAAATCTAATAATTCTCATGGGAAAATTCGACTCGTGAATTTCCCAGTGAATTTTGTTCATTTCCTGAAAATGTTTCCTGGGATTGTGAAACTCCGACAAATGCGAAATGACGACAAAACTTTGGGAAAGTTTTTTTCCTAAGGGAAACTTTTGAGCATTATTCCTACGTTCGAGTGTGCGTAAAATTTCCACTGAAATTTTTATTCATTTTTGAAAGAAAAAAGAAAACAAATCTCAGTTTTTCCATAAAATATTTCGCCTCATAATATTTTTTAACATTATCTACATATTTAACCCCAAAATATCATAAATTGCATTTCAATTGCGAGAGCAAAAATCCAGTTACCAAATTTTACATATTTAAAAAAGAAAATAAAGAAAAAATCCGTTGTTTGTTTTATAAATGAATATTGTATTCCAATTGATTTCAAACATGAACTCTACCTGTATTCCGTAAATAAAATTTTTCACACACATTGCCGGATTAGTTCAGTGCAATAACTTGGAACTAAATTATTTTCGGAAGTCAGATCCTCCGAAAGTCACTCAATTCCACCCCTGAGTCTACTCCACAAAATATGTAACTCAAAAAATCCAACTAGAAAAACGATTACGTGGCAGATTTTATTTTTGTTTACAATTTATTGAAATTGGAAATAAAAATTGAAACAGCCACAAGCTCTTTTTTCTTTCAATAGGCAGACTGCGGGTGCTTTTGTTTGTTTGCATCCACATACACACACACACAAGTATCTATAAATGATGCGCTAAAAAAAATACATATATGTATTCAGAGTTACACATAATGGTTAAAACATTTGGGTTATGAATTTTCATTGGAAAAAGAACACAACATTTTGTGGGAAATAACTGATGTTTTTAGAAAATGGTAAAGTACCAAAAAAATCGAACAAACAAAATATGTAAACACTCTTGTCACTTTTTTTTCTTTTCGAGTACTATTTTGATGACGTGTTGATTTTTAAGGACTTTGAATAGCTGGCAAATTATATCAATAAATGAATTTTAAATGATGATGCTGTTCGGAAAAAGTTTCAAATGTCAATTAAATGCGGGCACTGAATAACTTTTGTTCTTAAGTGGCAATCTGTTGTCATTATACAAAATCAACAATTTATTTTGTTGCTATTTCCTGTGATGTACGAGTACGTAGAGAATGTGAAATTAAATTATATTTTATGCTCACTATTTAACTGTAGGTAATAATATGCAGCGGTCAGCACATACAACGCAAATACATATATACAATAGGCGCCACATTACTACTAAAAAGATTGGACACTTGGATAGATGCAAATAATTTACTAAGTGAGTTTCAAGCGGGATTCAGAACAGGGTACTCTACAATAGACCATATATTTGTGCTCAATAGCACCGCCGACTGGTTTATTTCGAGAAGTAAAAAACTTTACACATTTTTTGTGGATTTGAAAGGAGCCTTCGACACCGTGGACAGAAACGCATTGATGTTCAAGTTATATGGATTAGGAATGTCGTTTAAGCTTGGCCGAGTTCTGCGAAACTTGTACATGGATAACAGAGTAGCGGTTTGGAATGGCAAAACTATATCTGATTGGTTTTCGACGGAGTCAGGGGTAAGACAAGGTTGTGCGCTAAGTCCAAGTTTGTTCGCGCTATTCATCGATGATCTAACACTAAGCACTACCAGGGGGCGTGGAGTACACTGGAGTCATCATTCAAGCTCTTCTTTTTGCAGATGACATTGTACTGTTTGCTAACTCACCAGAATCCCTCCAGCTAATGATAAATAGACTGGCCGAATATTGTATGCGATGGAGCTTGTTGATCAACCTTAACAAGTCGAAGGTTATAATATTTAAAAAAGGTGGAGGCAGGTCCAGGTCTAACGAACATTGGTATTTGAATGATGAACAAATTGAAGTTGTGAAAGATTACAAATACTTGGGTGTCTATTTCACCAATAACCTTAACATGGAAAGGCATCTCACCGATAAGCTTGCGAAAGCTAAGACAGCTATTAATGTAACATGGCGGGAGTGTTTTAATAACAAGGCTATTGCACATAGCAACAAATATAAAGTGTTCGAAGCAGTTTCACAATCAATTCTTTTCTATGCAGCGCAAGTGTGGGGTGGTAAAAAATATGAACCAGTGGAAAAACTCCTCAGATATTATATAAAACGAATATTTCGTTTGCCACCTGGCACTCCGAATTATATGATTTTTCTGGAAACGGGTTTATCTCCACTATTTATCAAAACATTAAAACTACAAGTCGACTACATTAACAAAGTTCTTAAGATGCCAAATAATCGGCTTCCAAAAAAAGCGGCTCTTCATGCTATACACTCCAAGTCAGGATGGTTTAAAAACTGGATTGAACTTTCACAAGATGCAGGTCTGGAAATAAATTCTAGTGAATGGAGGTCTTGGAAGCCTACGTTGTATACGATGATTATTCGTCTAGATGAAATCTATAGAGACAGATACAAGGAAGAGGCATCAAATTCATTACACCGAATGATCTACAGTAAATTGAGCTATAACATTTATGAACGTAACTATTTCCGAGATGACTACACCATCGATCAAATTTCAAGCATGTTCCGGCTAAGAGGTGAACTTCTTAATTTGAATTTTATACCGCATCGCGAAGAACTACAAATACTTTGCAATATGTGCAATATGACGGAGCGTGAGGATATATTACATTTTGTTGGAAGGTGCCCGATATTAAGGGAAACAAGAAGATACTTTTTGGGTAGTGACTTTTTTTACGGATGACGAAACCTTAAATCTTCTTAATGAAATGAACGTATCTAAATTATACAAATATTGTAAAACGGCAATTAACTATAGAAACAGAATTATAAATGAATGTCTTTAATTGAATACTGTAACTTATCGAATACTAAAAATATAAAATAATTATTTAAATTCATTGTCAATCAGGCAGACGGCAAAGCCATGCATTTAATGCAATCTTAATCTAATCTAATCTAATCAATAGGCGCCACATAAATATACACTAGCGCCTTCCTTACTGTTTGTAATAAAGGGTTATCCATTTTGCGGTTTCAAAAGTAAAGGGCTGGAATTCGACATCTGTCAAACTAAGTTGTTAAACCATTTTTTTTTTCAGTTGAAAGTCTGACATTCAAATTTTTCTTCAGCGACGAAACACATTTCTCATTCGGTGGGTATGTTATGGTGTTATGGCGGTCGACTATCTCAAACTGAAAAGGTTAGCCACATCCCTCAATTGTGGAATGTGAACCATGCAAGAATATTTCAGTCGACAAATATGTCTCATCGTATTTAGCCGTGGTTGGGCACTGCGCAGCCCACACCACCGCAACGTATAGCTGGGTTATTGGCCACCCACATTGGATAGCTTGTCTCTGCTCGAAAGATCACACAGCGTCAACAGCAACAATTATTTCAAAAGCCAATTCAACGCTTGGTTTTGTGAAACGATGGTCCAAAGAATTCTCTGACCCCTACTTCACCAGATCACTCTACATAACCTTTGTCCGCCCGTTACTTGAATACGCTTGCCA
Organism: Philhelius pedissequus; assembly: GCA_910595825.1. NCBI lineage: Eukaryota > Metazoa > Arthropoda > Insecta > Diptera > Syrphidae > Philhelius > Philhelius pedissequus. The sequence continues at coordinate 239,698,856 of OU343161.1, read as the reverse complement.
ATTATGGTCCCCATATCAAAAAATTCATATCTCTAGAATCGAGAGCATTCAACGCCGTTTCTTAAGATTCGCCCTTTGTGGCCTGCCTTGGAATAATTCTTTGATTCTGGCCCCCTATTAAAATCGCCTCCAACTAATTAACCTCAATACCCTGCAAGAGCGAAGAGAAATAACCGAGATCCTCTTCATTCATTGACTTCTCTCAGGTTCCGTTGACTCTGAAACCCTCTACAACTCTATTTTTCTCAACACTAACCCCCGTAACCTAAGAAACCTTTGCCTCTTCTACCTGCCTACTCATCGTACCTCTTATGGTTTCAATGAATCTATTACCCGTATGCTGCTAAGGGTTGATTTAAACGAAAACTGTTTCGACTTCAACCTCAGCACTTCCAGCCTAAAACTCCTCCTGTTAAATCGTCCGCCCGATTCAACCCAATCATAGCCCTAAGTTTCATAGTTTTAAGTAAGGTAAGTTATGAAGCTTGTATTAAGCCAAATAAATGGGGGTATTGCCCCCACCAAAATTAAAAAAAATAAACAAAATTATCGTATCGTTATGATAACCGACTTTTTTTGCCTGCTATTGAAGAATACGACTTGGAGAATATGTGGTTTCAATAAGACGGTGCCACATGCCACACAACTCGAGCGAATATGGCTTTATTGTATGAGAAATACCCTGGCCGCGTAATTTCTCGTCGTGGAGATATCAACTGGCCACCAAGATTATGCGATTTGACACCGCTGGACTTTTTATGTGGGGCTACGTGAAAGACCATGTGTATGCAGATAAACCTTTAACTATTGATCACTTGAAAACCAACATTCGTCAAGTTATGGCTGAGATGTAATGTGTCAAAAAGTGGTCGAAAATTACCTCAAAAGAATCGATGCTTGCAACAATTCGCGTGGTGGTCATTTAAATGATGTAGTGTTTCACACATAATGTCAACGTTCAAACTTTCTAATAAAAAAAAGAAATATCACGAAAAAAGATATCTTATATGTGTTTTATTTACGTTTACTTTTGAAACCGCAAAATGGATAACCCATTACATATATTCTTAATAGAATTTGTTTCGCCAACTCACCAAATCGTTAAAGGCTTTCGTTTTAACGAAAACGATTATTTATTTCTATTCAAGTGACTCGTAGTGTATAGAAAACAAGGTGCACTTCAGCCTCAGAAAGAACCATGTACGCCTCATTTAGTTACCGCCAAAATTACAATCCCTTCATACTTACCCCATTTCAATAATTAATAATTATGCATTCATGCTCATTTGTACACCTTCCGCTCTCAACTAATTTCTAAGACAAAAGTTGATATCTCGCAAATGTTGAAAAGTCGAAAAGTTAAACTATATGTATAATGGCATATACAGACACATATGTGTATTTTACAACATTTAGATGGATTGGAGGAACCTCGTTCAATTGTTAATTTTTTTATGAAACAGGACTAAGGAACCTACATAATATTCTCATACCTACCAATTGTTCAAAAGTTGACAGTTTCGTAGCACAAAATAACAAATTAGCCCAATTTTCGTGTCAAACATTTACTTCCCCCAGTATAAAGTGTATAGGGGAATTTTTGAATCAAAATGGTAAAATATTTTCTTACCAAGAAGTTGCATTGGGAGTTGTTGTACACTCGGGCGTATACGTTATTTTTACTTGCGATTATAGGTACTATAAGGCAAGTTATGCATTCGTACAAAAAAAAAATCTAGCTATCAAACATGACATTACGATCATAGAGAAGCCTAAAAAGTGATCGACAAAAAATGCCTGTCTGTCTGTCTGTCTGTCAGTCTGTCAGTCTGTCCGTCTGTATGTATAACGAGTTGCAGCCTAAACGGCTTAAGCGATTATCTTCAAATTTGGTATGTGTGATTCTTTTGGCATTCTTCAGAGCGGAAATTGAAATTTTATTTTTAGGCCTAACAATAACGGTACCTGCCATATGACCTTGATGGAAAATCTTATTTTTCTCGAAAACGGCTCCAACGATTTTGATAAAAATTTTTGAGAATTTTTTTGTTGGTAATAGCTATCATTTGATATGAACCAAGTTTACGGGAAAAGTCTATTAACGGTTCTTTTCATATAACGGTTTTTTTTAATTTTTGGCTTTCTCGGTAACTGAACATTGGATTTCTGTCAAATTTTATATCTGAGAAGACCTAATAATAAGCCAAACTAATTCTGCATATTAAAATTTTAAATAACTTTTTATTTATAATTAAAATTAATTTTTAATTTTTTTATTTTGAAAAATCAATATTTTTAAAACTGATCAAAAAAAAAATAATTTTAAATTTTATGGTCACGTGTATATTAATAAACTCTAAAAAACTGCATACCAACATTTCGAAAAACATTTGTTTTCAAAAAACTAAAAATAAAAAACCGTATTTCATCAAAATTTTCATTGATCGGTGGTATCTAATGGTTTTCTTAGTTTTTTCGAGAAACCGATTAAAGTGAAGGTTTTGGCAGTTTTTATAAGTTTAAAAAATGATTTGTACCCAAATATACAGCATATCTATATACCTAGATTCTCTAAACATATATAGGTAGGTACATAATACCCTCCTAATTTTCATAATGCAAATCCCTTTAAATATACATTTGTAGGTACATAGGTACCTAATGTAACCATTCCTTGAATCATATGTATTCCACAATTCATTATATTAACAATCAGGGTTATCTTACCTACATCGGCTTTAATCCTGCAAAGGATAACTAGGCAACCTATACCTACTAACAGCGTCAGTAGTTAGCTACACTAAAGTTGTTAGTTAAAAGAGCAAGTTCGTACGATCCAGTCGTGTATTTTATTTTTACTTGCGAAATATGGATAGGTGCTATAGGTATGGTAAGTTTTGAATTCGTAAAAAAAAATCGAATTCGAGATTTTGATCAAATTTGACATTACGATGATAGAGAAGACGAAAAAAGCGGGTCTCGCAAGTCCGACAAACAGACAGACACTGTCTGCGAGTATACAGCTTAAGCAAGTGGATGGCTTGTCTTCAAACTTGGCAGCTTTTCTTTTTTGTGTAATATATCCACACGTTTTATTCCATTTTTTGTAAATAACAGGTACTGTCATACATTTTTGTTGGGCCGAACAAAAATCTTATTTTTCTCAAAAAGGTCTTCAACGATTGTTATAAAAGAAATCATTTCATTAATGAAGGGGAAATGTAGTTTTTGGTAATTTTTTTCGTTGGAAGAAAGTGGTTATTATTGGTATCTCTAGTAGAAACATTTTTTTGGCTTTCGATTTTTTGGAAAACGGTTCATTTGATATTCTTGAAACCTGTCATACAAATGTTAAAAAAAAACGGTTTCAAGAATTTTGATTAAGAAAAATGCGCGTGTTTTTAATTTTAAGTGCAGTCCACTTTAAAGTAGAAAAATATTTTATTTTGGGTTCTTATTAACGGTACTTTCCATAGAACAACTTTTTTTATTTTTGACTTTCTCACAATTGGAAGAAGCGAATAAAATTATTTTATTTATACAAATATTCGTAAAAGTATTTAAAAAAAAATGGTTTTCGATAAAAAAAATAAATTTTTATAAAAAACGATTTTTAAAGAGTCGTTTTAATATGTATTTTTTCTTAAATTTTTTTTCAAAATTGTATGCATAAATAGTTATTTATTATTGAATGTTTCGCTTTTTTCCTTCTTTTTTGTTTGTGCTCTTTACGCTAGTGTTGCCATCCATCTTCCATTTAATTTTCCTTCCAATACAAAATAAAATTCCCAAAATGAGACCATAAGTGTCCGCTTATTAGAGATTTCACTGTATTGGAAAACTGACAGTAGAAAGGAGTTTTTTTTTAACTTGATAATCGTTGCGTTGTTACATTTCAAAGAAATTCGTTGGGGTTCCAGACATTTGGCGTTTTATTACAAAGCCCTTACCAGGTACATCTATAAACTTGTGTTATATATAGAGTGAGCACAAAAACTTGCCCAACTATTTTCAAAATATTATATATTTCAAAAAAAAAAAATTACTTTTTCCAAAAAAAATGTAATACTCAGTTGTATTAAGAATTTGAAGAACCTCTTGTATACAATTTTTGATCAAAATCGACAGACACAATAATTAAAGTTATGAAAAATTATTGCGTCGGCCGGCTTTCAAGGGATCCAAATATTTCCGTAATATTTCTATCACATGTTATTTTGAATTCTCCCTTTTAAATCCTACCCAGAAGCTCAATTGAGTAGTTATCGGAGCACTAGTCCAAACATGAGGGTAATACTCAAGATTTCGATGGTGTGAATGTTTTTTTTTTGTAGATTACAACCAGATTAGATGCGAACAAGAATTGTTTGCATCTCCAGAGAAAACCTAAACTTTTCAATTCTTCGCTGTTTTTTTTGTATTATCTATTGGACAATGCTGTCCTGGGGCAAGGAGTTTCATCTTCCGCAGCCCAAGAATGTGAATCTGAAAACATTTCAGCAAAACAATATGGTCAACAGAAGTGCCATATTAGAGAACAATAATCGAAATGAGAGAGAGAATTGGAGACAAACCTGAGTCCTGGAACACCAGCATTTGATAAAAGAGGCTAGTAGAATAGCACATATGGAAAATCACCTTTTCATACATATGATATGCTGATTTATAATTGTCAATGACTGCACAAGTAAGAAAGAAATCTAGGAGGACTCGTAACACTTTCTGGCAACGACGATTAACAGCGAACTGTTCTGGAAGGAAATACGGTATGTCCGATTACTTATAATCTGTTTATTTGACAATTCAACGATCGTATTGGGAAAGAACATGTTTCCAATTATAAATGGAGGCATGGAAGTTTCAATTCTAAATCTAATTCTAGACCTAATTTTTCTTTTTAAATTCAAATAAGTTGACTTTATAAAAAAATTCTTTTTCAAAGAGCAAACGAGTGAGTAGGTACTCTGTTTTTGGACTGACAACAAAAATCTTCTAGAATAGAAAATCATATTTCTACAAATGATTCTAAAGAGAAATGTTGTACATAAATCAAAATAGAGCACGAGTGGGCATGCCACGCCCTTAGTCTAGGAAAGCATATAAACATTATAATTATTAGCATTATTAATTTTTTTTTATTTACTCATAAGATTTCTACCTCTGTCGAAATTTGAAAACTGCTCCAACGGCCATTAATAATAATACTCCACCTACACAACATGTTGATATCAATTGCACTTGATTTGAGGAACAAATATCCGTTTCCAGTAAGGAAAATTCCTTAAGAACATTCACTTCACTACACGTTATGAACTTCATATTCAATTTCGAAAAAAAAACACAAATTGACCTAAATTTGAATAAATTTACACATTTTAATGCAACAACTTATAACATCGGTTTTTTTTTTGTTTAAATCACAGAACATAATAATTTGGAAAATTATTGAAAACCGACCAGCGCACTTTCGATCACAAGTGATTTTGAATACAAGTTGTTCTAAAGAGCTTGCGACACACACCGAACAATCAATGTTTTCGAGAGAAGAGAAAATAATCGAAGCGCGAGCCGAACAAATTCAATCGCACAATTTTGTATAAATAAACAAATTTCGATATTTGGACACATCGCATTTTTGAAAAATACCGCGAAACAAGAAAAAAAATGTAGATATATCTTTTTGAGCGTAACAAAAAAAAAATGTGCACCTACTAATCGTAGGAGTACATATATTCCATCTGGTGATCTGGTGCTTTGCTTTTCTTTTTTTTTGTGATTATTTCCAACACGATCGCCTCAAATCGCATTAATCTCTGGAAGCTTTAATATATTTTTTTTTGAGAGAAGAGAATTATGTAGCGTTAATAGTTTAAAAATTCAGTTGAGCTAATTTTTGGTTTGTTTATAAAAAAAATTGTATACAAAATTACAGGGTGAATGTAATTAATTAAAATATATTTATCGACAAAGGGAGAGCAGTATCTGAATAAAAAATGGGAGAAGGGGTAGGTTTGTTCATTTTACATCGATACATCGAAAACATCGATGTTTATCATTCGATGCATCGAATAAATCCGATGTATCAAATGCTTTCGATGTTTACCGATGCATTGATGTTTTTTGTTCCGATGTATCGAATGAAAGTATCTCATCATTTGCACTCCTTGGCACTTTTGACTTTATTGAATCGAGCACTTACACAGGTTACAAAACAAAAGAAATAACATGGACACGACAAGACGACGCGACGTTGGATGCGCACATCTGGAGTACCTCACACGTATAGTTAAGCGAGGCAGGCACACATGCATAAATAGTGCTCAGATGCGTCTTGCATCAGGTCACACTAGACTAAAGCGACCCATTCATGCGACTCTCGTGTCGACACCGGTGTCTTGGCACACAATTTTCACACAGCCACACACGCAATACCAATCCGCACACATTAGTTGTTTATTTACGATCAACGAGACAAGACTAAGGCAAATCCCTATAGAGGTCAGTAAATGATATCCAAAACTCACAGTAAAGCCATATTAACGTCTATACTCGAACACGATCAGAATGCACTTGGAATATTTCTCGAATGTGTTATACACATTCCCACACACATAACACAGAGAGAGAGAGACACAGATACGAAAAATCAAAATGTTTTGATTTTGTCGATACCGTGTTCGACACGAGAAATTTGTGTATACACTAGCCCTCGCACACTCCACATTCAATAACACTGACACAAGTGTCATGCACCAGTGATATGTGTATGGGCCGCTTAAAAGAGTCTACAATGCTGTTACTTTTTTTAGAGAACAACTACTGGAATTTGTAATTTCAATGAATTTTAATAAAACTTTATTTCAGTGAAAAAAAGAACCTTGAATATTATCATTTTTCTTTTTCCTGTCATAAAGAGGACATATATTAGCTGATTTATGTTGTTTTTGTAGCATGAGAGACTTTTTTTCGATGCACCGGAAACGTCGTTCGTGGAACTGATGTTTGTTCCGAGGCAGGTGAACTCCTTGACTACCTCGAAATTATTGCTACAGATGAGGCTTTGTTTATTGATAGCATATACTTGGTTTTGTCATCATTTACTTCAAGACCAACGCATTTCGCCTGTTCATCAATAGTTGTGAATGCTTCAAGTACAGCTCGCTTGGAGCGGCCGATGATATCGATGTTGTCCGCATAACCAAGCAGTTGGAAGATAGTGCCCTCCAGCTAACACCACTCTTACGTACTATCTGCTGCAGGACTATGTTGAAGAAGTCACATGATAGCGCATCTCCTTGTCTGAACCATGTACACGTCTGGAATAGCTCGGATGAGCTTTTCCTCCTTTTGAACGCTGTACCACGTATTTTGTAACGTCATGCAGCATAGCTGGATCAGTTTTTTCTGGATCCCGAGTTCTGACATCGCCAATAGAAGCTCTTGGCGACTTATGCTATAATATGCGACTTTGAAGTCTATGAAAAGATGGTGCGTCCCGACTTGAAATTCGTTGGTCTTTCCCAGGTTTTGCCTCAATGTGAAGATTTGATCTATCGTTGATCTGCCTGGACTGAAGCCACACTCGTACGTGATGATTGTGTTGCAGAAAGGTCTTAGATGCTCACATAGTACGTTGGATAGGATCTTGTAGGCAACATTAAGTAGGGATATGCCTCTGTAGTTTTTGCAGGACATATCGCCTTTTTTGTAGATTGGTCATATGATACCAAATAGCTTAACGGACTTTATCCCTACAAAATTGGCGTTTTCGTCGATTTTCAACGAATGAAAACACAGATAACAGCGCGTAAGTGAGATTTAGCAAAGAAGGAACTGGACGGAAAAACAATAGGTTGCAAGAGAGGGCATGATCAAAAAATATAACTTCGAAAATAAACTCTCCGTTCCGATGGGGCAGTCCACTACCATTTTTCAGGCGAAGATTAACGCAATAGGAAATGCGCAGAACGTGATCTTGAAAGGAAATATAAGAACCAAAACATTGCCATCATGTCAGATAGTCAAGCTGGACTATAAGGATACTAGGCTCCTACTTCATCAGCTCAAAACTGGCATGGGAATGTGTTAGCAGACTGAATGGGCTGGGCACATATAATAAAGTCTCACTTTATTGGCTACATGGGCATATAAGAATCCGTGGCAACAGTGAAGCAGACTCCCTAGCAAAAATAGGAGCAACTTTACCTTTAATGGGACCAGATCCATATTGAATAATGGGAGAAAACGTGATCAAAAGATTCAAAATTTTAAATAAACTTCCCAAGCCGGGCTAAAATACTACTTGGGAAATACCACCAATAACGATTTTAATCTTGTAGCCTAAGTAGGAGGAACTAAGGTTAATAACAGGTTTCCTCACTCAACACTGTAATCTGAACAAGCACCTTAATATCCTGGGATTGGAGAGCAATATTATGTTCTTTAAGGACTACGAGGGGACACCTGACCATACATTCTAGGGAGTTGTGAAGTCATCATTCACGAGAGATACGCATTTGTGGGACATCACTTAATAGAGGAAATGGAACTACCTTTTAATAATGTAGCCCAAATACAAAAATTCCTCAAAACAATTAATTTGGAGGACGGACTCTAGGATGAGAAACCCCATTCAGTTCTGTGGGGTGCACAATGTATCTTTAGGTCCCAATGCATCAATACTCCAAATACACTAATTAATTAATTCATTCATGCCGATTAGTTATATAACGTTCGATTTTCTATCGACATGTATTCCTAATCTGATGCTTACTTTACCAACACCAAACCAATCCTGACATTTGACGCCATTTGCAAAAAATATTGCATATTCACATTAAATCTGTTTGTTATATTTTACTTGCGATACCCATAGGAACTATAGGGCAAGTTTTGCATTTGGAAAAATATAGAACTCGCTATTTTAATTAATTTGACTGGGTCCCGCAATTCCGTCAGTCTACCTGTCTGTCTGTACTCGAGCTACAGCCTAAACGGCTGAAGCGATTTTCTTCAAACTTGGTATTTAAGCGTTTTAGACGATTGTCTCAATAGATTTTTCAAAAAAAAAAACGGTACTTGCCATACAATTTTGTCTACCATCTTAATTATCTCGAAAACGTTTCTAACGATTTTGATAAAAAAGTATGTGCACTTCTTTAGGTATACAGCCATATTCTGCTATTCGATCGAATCTTTCGCTTCACGTGAATATTTCACTCAATTTTTCACTATTTATTTTTAAATGTCTTCTTCTATCTTTTGAGTCCAAAGATTTACTAATATTTTTGTTGTTTAATTCTTAAAATTAATTTTTTATCGAAATTTATATACTTTTAGGATCAATTCGCTTTTTCCGTCGGATAGCAGAATACAAATATTCACGTGAACCTTTAACAGAATATGGCTGGTAGTCTAAATTTTGGTCAACAAATTTGCCTTATATATTTTGTGATTTACGTTATTAACCCATACAATTTTTTTTTTTGATTTTCTACTTTCTCAAACAGCTCGAAGGATTTCGATCAAAATTTTTAGGAGGTCCTTCGTATTATACATAATACTGCATACCATAATTTTCGAATTTTCGATTTTTTTTTTTGAAAATTCAATATTTTGAAATTGTGTGGAAGTTTTTTTTTTTTGGAATTTCTTTTTTATTTTTATATTAGTAAATGTTTTTGTAGAAAAAAATTGAAAGAAATTTTGTATTTAAAAAATTAAGTAAAAGCGACTTTAGAAATTTCTTAATTGAAATCTTTTGCATACCATTTGATCGAAAATAAGAGCAAGTATGTGCGATCCAGTCGTACATTTTATTTTTTTTTCAGTCAATTTGAGGAGTGGTAAAAATTGCCTAAATCTTGCAACAAAGCTAACAAACAAATTTACGACAGTTGTGCGTAAAACGTCAAAGGTGACACTCCTAAGAAATGTCAGAAAAAAACCTAATAAATTTGTGTTATGACAGTTGTTACATTAGTTACCCGCAGGAGTTCTCTCGAGTAATTTTTCTCTTTCCCTTTGATATCTTTGTGGTACATTATACTTTCACCACCATACTCTATCCTAACGCATTTTTCTTAGGTGCACTCATTCTCTTGACATGAAAATATTTAAGATTTTAAGATTCCGTAAATACAGAATTTCAACCCTCAGATAAATTTCAAATTGTATTGGAATGTTTGATGATTCGGATCAGGTGCACCCTGTCAAATTATTATTAGTACTTATTACAAAAAAAAAATAATGTATCTCTCTTGTTTTTTTTTCTTGTTAAATTACTATTCGACTTCATGGGACTTGGTATTCTATTTTTAGAAAACAAAAATGTGTGTTAGATAGCCGACGCGACGGACGGCCGCGGCCTGCCGCTGCGCTGACTGGAGAACTTTCCGAAATAATAATTTAGGTTATAAAAAGTTCAATTCAAATTTAAGGATGTACATACATATGTATTTTCTGGATTAAAATAGATTTATTTATAAACGTTTGAATTTTGAAGGTTAAACTTGTGTACAATGCATTTTTTTTTTTCAAATGTTTTTGAATGGAAAAATGATGATCCAAAATTGGGGGCATTTAGAAATGTTTTACTTTTTTTCTTTAACGTAGATATTTTGAATAAGGTTGTTTGAAATTATTGGGGGTTATCGTGAATTTATAATTTCTCAGTATGTTTCCCTGCTTCGAATGTTATGATCATAAATGAAGCTCGAAATTCTCCTTCAGAATTTATTGGTATCGGGCATAAATTTTCCTTGCGAGTTCCTTTGGTATTATATATTATTTTTCGTTCGAAGAAAATTTATTCCGACGGAGGTTGACGATTGTAGAAAAATCTCGAAGAAATAAAATATTCCGATTAAAATATAGTTTTCTTTAATTTCTTCGGAGTTACTGCTATTAATAGTCTCCAAAAGTTGCTTGTTGATGACAGGTGTTGGTAACACATCTAGATTTGTTTTCTCGGTATCCAGAGTTCGTCTATCTAGCTATATAGACATTTTGGTATTTAAAATCGATAAAAAGGTTGTAGAATTCGATTTAAAATTCGTTGATCCCTTCCAGGAATTCATTGTGAACATTTGGTATTATGGCGAATTTGATAGGCGCCCGACTGACGATTACACTAGTACTTGCCTAAGTGACTTAAGACCATAGCATATTACGTTTGATAGGATTTTATGCACGACGTTTAACAATGATATACAATTTTCGCACATGTGGGCTAATAGAGCCGACAGTTTGGTTCCCGGGCATCCTTCCATGCACCCATACCTGGTAGCTTTTAAAAATTGATGCATGCTAACTTACGGACATCATCAACTCCGTATTTAAAGAAACTAGCACCCAGCTCTCGAAATTCGACTGCCAATTTATTTATTTAGTTCTTTATCATTCAATAAAAGACAGAGAATTCATGATTTTTTTAAATTGTTGAATGTAATGAGAAGTACCTACTAAGCACTCAATCCTGGAGTCCAAAGAAAAACAGTTAATGGTACACAAACTTTCAAATTTGACACATTAACAATTTTTGTAAAACAACAAATGTTCCTGGTTCTTACTCTTGCACCTTTCATTATTTCCATGCTAAACCAAAACATACAACAATACTGACGCCTTAAAAATTCAAAAAATATCAAAATAATCCAAAACAATGGATTTATAGATGGGCACGCTTCACACACCTTGTATTTTCACCACACTTTACCTCTTATGAAATGCCACCACATATTAAATAAATAATGATTGTTTTAAATTGTATAAATAATTATATTAATTTCGAAAATGAAACTTAATTATTTTCTAAATTTAGTGTGACGGTCTTTGTTCAAGTTGTACATATTTTTCATTAGAAATTAAATATTTATTTACACTTTTCCACCACTTTCCTGTACTCAGCTATTCACCATCCTAGTATTGCCCAGCAAAAACAAAATTCAATAAATAAGTATGCAGCGAACACTCAAGAGTATGCAATTACTAATTCCTTTTATATATTTCAATAAATTATCCAATGCACACACCATTTTCTTTTTTCAGCAACAGATGTCGCTAGTGTATATGTGTATTTTTTACATTTTTATTTATTGTCTTAAACAATTTATGTGTAGTATATTTAAATAATTTTGGCATTCTGCACATCTATGCAGGAAATTCTTTATGTAAGTGTATGTAATTTATGCCCCTTCGGTTTTTGTGGGCCGCGAAAAGTGTACCACAAAAAACATGTTCGCCGTTTTATTATATGATGATCTTCTGATAAACCACACCGGTGTCGGCGAGCTTGTTCTTCTTAACTTACTTCCTTAACGGACTTACAATCCGTGAAACTTCCCTGTCTCAGAGACGGTATACATGCGTCCATCCATTTTGATCCAGTCTTCCAGAAAAAAGGGGTTTCCTATCCACTATAGCTTGTTCTCTAAACCGGAGAATCGGTCTTCTTTCTTATTTCGAACCTGGTGGCTGGTTCAATTACTCGAAGTAGCCCAACCATCCATTCGTATTCCCCGTACAACTGGTTGCTAGATTAATTCTGCCTTAGATTTCCCCTAAAGTTACATTCGTGGAGTCAGTATTTAAAAGAACGTAGGTAAAATCCTTAACTTTATCGAAATTTCTGCTACCAATAATTACAGTTTTTCCTATGCGGTGGGCGGTTACTTCTTTGTTTGAGGATAGCAGGTCTTGTCGTCATTTACTTTCAAAACCGACGATTTCCACAGTTTTTCAATAGCCGTACAAGCCTCTAGGTATAACCGTACGTTGAAAGCTGCCGACGATGTCAATATCGTCCACATACCAAAGTTACTCAGCGAATTCTTTGAAGATAGTGTCTTCCGTGTCTATAGGGATGTTCTTAGTGCTATCTGCTCCAAAACGAGATAAAAGGTGACACATGATTCAGTTAATTTTCTTCCCGAAACCCTGTACATGCTTGCAACAGTTCCGAAGAATTTTTCACCGGTACTCCATCGATACTTGTCTCACAAAAAAACCCAACTGGATAATCCCCGCAATCCTAAGCTCGCATATCGCCATTCGATACATCGCTTTGAATTCGATACAGAAATTATGGGTCCTCATCTAAAATTCGTTGGATATTCGATGATTTGCCGTAGTTTGAAGGTTTGGTCTACCTAGTCAATCTGTCGAGAAGAAAACCTCACTAATATTTGGTGGCGTTTAGCACGAATATGCCTCGATAGCTATTCCAAGACGGTACGATCATTTTTTTGTAGATGAGGCACATGAATCACATTATCAAATCTTCGGACATGCTTCCTTCCGCCCATATTTAGTTGAAAATTTAATTCTATCCTAAAATATCCTTAGGCTTTGAACTGCTGATCTAACTCAATATCTTTTTTACTGAGTGATGGAACTGGACCTTGATATATTGAACTTAAATATTTATGTTTAAAAAATACCCAACTATAAAGCGCAAAAGTAATACAATTTGAGCTAGACCAAACCCATTATAAGGTAATAAAGGCAAATGAGATTTTATTGGCATTTTATTTCATACAGCACCACACACTAAATGTCAATTATTTAGACAACATCCTGATTGAAACAATTATCCATAAAATGTTATCTGTAGCATCTGATTTCAACTTGATTCGATAAATTGAACTTCCCTTTGACAACGAAGTTGTTGGCGGTTGGTGGTGTGGTATGGCACGTTGATGCGGTGGAAAACCATTAGATGCCATCAACCGTTTTCCAAATTCAAATAAGTCGTTTTGTTTGGCCAGTTTAAGTCCAATTAAACTGGCTATCCAATGGTTGAGACCAAATATCGACAACATATTATATAGAATGTGATAATTTCAAAAAAGCCTTAATGACAGCCATGATGAGTAGTTGTTCCCATGAACATACATGAATGTAGTTGATCAGAGATATGAGAATACATATATGTATGTATGTATGTATGTATGTATGTATGTATGTATTGTGGTGAATTTATTTTATATAGGTATCTACCCAGCTTGAATAGGAATCCTGTTTTGTGTGTTTCTACTGTCTATATGGAAGAGGAATAGCTTTAATATAATGTGGGTGGTAATTAAGCCATCTGGACGAGTGCCATGGAAGTGTTTTTGAAATATTCAAACTTACTATATGCACGATAGCCAACTGACCTATGAGTAGTGAGTATTATATGGGTTGAGTTTGGGCTTAGGTATAGACAAGGCAAGCAAGGTGAGTTTCGTGTAGACATTCATTTTAAACGTGTGGCAAAGGAAAGCCTGTTTACTGCAACATACAATTCAATTTGTACTACCTATGGTCTTATTGCTAACGTTGATTTATTTTATATATATTTATGGCGGCTTATTCCAAAACTAATTAACAGTTTGTTGTGGTTGTGTTAAGCGATCTGGTTTATAATATTGCTATCAATTAGTAAGTTGGTTTTGTTGGTATCTATGTACATATATTATATTGTTTGGCGTCTAAGTGCGTGTGGATTTTCGCTTAAGGCTTTTGATGTTATAATTTAGCTGCTATAATAAGTTAAGGGCAAGTTTTGGTTTTTGTAAAACTATATTCATCTAAACAATTAACGGACATTAGGCCAGATAGACCAAGAAGTTTTTGCTAAATGGTTTTATAAATGATGAATCAAAAAGTTTGTATTTCACACTCGAGAATTCTTTGTGAAGTTTTAATTATTCCGTAGAACTGGGTTTAGCGAAATATTTCCCTATCAAGTTCGCAAACTTTAGAACACCAATTAAGATGTCAATTTGACATAAAACTTCGACAAAGTTTGATAATTAAATGATGGTTTATTAGACAGTCGTGTAATCCCAGACTAGATTTTTAAGGGCAAACATTTTACAAAAAGTCCTGGTCGCGAACATGAAATGTTGCTGATTTGAAATAAATAAAGGTTCACCTACAAGGCTGCAGATATACAAAGTTAAAAAAACTGCAGAGGTATTTTTTTCATTTCCGCTTTCACTTCAAATAATTTATGATTTTTTAGGTTAATGTTGAATGTATCACCAGAGGTCTGGAGCTCAATTCCCAGTCTATGCCACTTAACAAAAACTTTAGCTTTTTAATTGCGATATAGGTAGATAATATAAGACAAGTTTTCTATTTGGAAAAAAAATCTATCTGTCTATCCGTCTATCTATCTGTATAAGTCGATCTTCAGCCTAACCTGCTAAAGCCATTTTCTTCAAATTGGTTCTTAAGTCATTCTCCCGATTCATTTTTCTAATCACAATTTTCTTAATCCCAAAAATTACTGTACCTGCCATACAATTTTTTACACCAAAAATGGTAAATATTTATTATCTCGAAAACGGGTTTCACGATTTTGATAAAAAATAAAATGCACCACTGGATAGCACGTACCTGCTCCTATGTTCGATCACATTAAATGCAGAAGATTCTTAATAACGGGTAATTTTTTTGCTACTTGGTTTTTGACGTTTATATTTTTGACAGATCACACATGACAAATTCCACGAACATTTGACATTTCGATTCAGTATTGTTTGCCATTTCATCATGAATAGACTTACGCCTGAACAACGTTTGCAAATTATTGAAATTTATTATCAAAATTCGTGCTCTGTGAAAAATGTGTTACGCAACTGCACGCGAAACCATACATCATTTGAGAGGCGAATTTGGTGAGCAGTTGATCTCACGTTTTGGCGCAGTCAATTGGCCACCAAGATCATGTGATTTGACCCCGTTAGACTATTTTTTGTGGGGCTATGTTAAGTCTATTGTCTATGGGCTATGTTAAGTCTATTGTCCAAAAAACAATTTTTGAAAATTTTAAAGTGCAGTATTATTAAGAATTTGAAGGAATTTCTGTATAAATATTTTGATCGAAATCCGTTGAGCCGTTTATGTGAAAGTCGAAAACCAATAAAATGGTTGTATGACAGGTACCGTTACTAACAAAATATAGAAAATGTAGACCATACCCAAAGTAATACACACACCAATTTTTATCAAAATCGTTTGAGCCGTTTTCGAGATAATTAAGATGGTAGAAAAATTTGTATGGCAAATACTGTTATTTTTAGGGCTAAAATAACGATTCAAAAATCTATTTTGTACAATCACCTAAAACGCCTAACCACCAATCTTGAACAAAATCGGTTCAGTGGCTTAGGCTGTAGATGGTTCTACAGACAGGCAGACAGACAGACGGAATTGCGGGACCCACTTTTTTGGTGTTCTCTATCATCGTAATGTCAACGTTGATTAAAATTTCGAGTTCCATATTTTTTCCAGATGCAAAACTTGCAAAAATCATTGCACTGTTATAAGTGTATTCAACATTTTGGTTAAACATTTGTTTAAAAATAAAATATAATTAACGTTGCCTGTCATAGAACGGTTTTTTGATTTTCGATTTTTTCATTAACGGCTCAACGGATATTAATCAAACTTTTTATACAGGAGGCCCTTCGAATTCTAAATAATACTTCATACCAAAATTTTTGAAAAATAATTTTTTGGATTTTTGAAAAAAAAAACTTTATTCTTAAATTCAATATTTCGAAATCTTTTTGATATTAAGTTGTTAAATTTATATTATTAAATACTTAAAATTGTCATACAATTTTTTTTTCTTAGAAAAAAATGAACGAAATTTTGTATATAAAAACTTAAGTAAAAAAGGATTTTAAAAATATGTTTAACCTTTTCTACTAAAAATCTTGTGCTTACGATGTGATCAAAGATAGAGCAAATGCGTGCGAACCAGTCGTGCATTTTATTTTTCTTCCGAGGGAGTGACAAAGTCCCCAAGAGTATATTTTGTCTTCGAAAGCGCCCTTCGGATTTAGGAAAGAAGTATAGTTTTCTTGGATTATCAATAAGCACAAATAAATTGGTATTTTAATTTACCAGGCTCTCTGCATGAGTTATTGGGCATCTGATACTGTCAATTTCTTCACTTTTCTTCTATCACTAAAGCTACTTAATCGGTTATCACGTTGACTCTCTGACATCACCAATAAAATCCATCTGGACTCTGTCTGTGTCTCAAAGTTATTTTTACTCTCCACTGTCAATGCGTTGACACTAGAAACTTTGCCTATCGCACGGGTTGGTCTCATTTAAATGTGTTTTGGTTCAATTACAGAAGAAAATGTCTAATTTTTCTACTCAACCAAATGTCGCCGAATTACTGGCCATTGCGCACGTTGCCTTGTCAAGAGTGAGAAGTTTCATCGGCAGGTCCAAAGCGGAATGTGCAGCTCGACAACAAAAACAACAAAGTTCCTTTTGACTAATCCTTGAATAGTTGGTTCGCAATTAATGCCAATAACCCAACTGGATACTTCACTTTTTACACGAAAATTTATTTTCTGAAAAAAATATCGAATTGATAAATATCGAACTGAATTTCAGTTGATAATATCGCACTGAATTTCAATTGATCTTAATGCGTATACAGTTTTCGGATGTGCTTCGCGATATTCGACAATCTGGAATTATTGTAATAATACGCAAAGAATCAATTGCAGCAAGCAAAATAGCACATTTGCTCAATAGAAAATGATAGCATAAGTCAACGTATAACGCCATCTATCGGGCTGTGGTCTTGATTGCAGCACAGATCCATCTATTATTTATCTAGTTAACTTCTCCACCCAAAATTTACGAAAAACGTCATTTATCACGATAAATTTCGCAATTGTCCGTCATTTTCCCAGCTACACAACTACATTTACATTTTCACAATCATCAAATCATGCCATAAAATGCATAATTTCATTCACTAAGAATTTGTTTATTTTTCCATTCGAAAATCCATTCCGGAACAAATGCACACAAAATTCCATTCAAAAAATCCTTTTTCGATTTTTCCAATTTCTGGTCTTTTTATAAACGACCATAATTGCTGGACTGATATGCGATATGGGACACGAAATTAAAAATGTGGCAATTCATCCATAACCAAATATCGTTTGGAGCGAATTTTGGTCGGTAAGTGGTGGCATTATTGATTTGTTCTTTTTCAAAAACGACGTTGGTGAGATCATAAAGACATCAACGTCAACGATGTCATTAATCTTAACTCTGAAGGTGGGACTAGATTTGGTATACAATTTTACGATGTCAATGTTGGGATATGGTCAACACGATGACGAACAGTCCTAACATTTCTGTCAATGGTGACAAAGTCTCGCGTTGACTAAAGTCATTACACGTTCATCAAAAATGTTTCCATTAACGCAGTTGTCAACGGATTAACAAAATTTTTCGTTAAAAATCACACCATGTTTAAGGGTAATTTTCAAATCAGATATGTTCAACGTTTAATTCACAACTTTTACCCTTTTTTCACCATTTTTCCCACACCTTCATTTTTCACTTCGAAATGCTTCTTAGGTTTTATAGCTATTCGTAACTAAATGGCGTATTTTTTTTCTTTCTTTTAAGCATTCGGCTTTCAGTTTTTTCCAGGCTGATTAAAAATTCCCTTCCAAACTTTTAGCATATTGAAGTGATCTTTTTTCCGAAATACCTATGCCTCCAACCCACTGATCTCTATAATACACTGGATAGTGTAATCACACAAAAAAATCGACCCCAATAGAAAACTGTAATAATTGTAGTGGGTCCATGTCAGTATAACAGTATACCATTTTTGTAGCCAAAGTGACATTGCAATATGGTTGTTAATGCTTCAAATTAAACTTAATTTAAATTCTTCATTTTAATCAAGCAAGGGCACTTTTTTCAAATAATATAAAATATAAAAATAAATTTATTTTCCCAACAATTGTATTGCAATAATTTCAGCTTCATTTAATGATAATTTTTCTGAAATATGTTTCGCCTTGTTGTGACGTGGTTCATCTTCTTCGTTGTCATTTGAATCGCTATCAAATACTGAAGAATTTCTAGATTTTCTCTTCTTTTCGTACAATCTGTCTGGTGGTCGGTAAACCAAACTTTCATTTCCACTTGCTTCTCCCATACCATTGTAATCATCTTCTTTACAATTATTTGCATCACTGTTTACCAAATTTTTAAATCTTATCTGGATCCGGCAACCATGATAATTCCACCTCTGTTGATCGTCTTCATCACTACCAAAGTCGTCGACTTCATCTTCGTCTTTGACATTCTTGCTTTTTGATTTTTTCTTTTGAACTTTGTGCTTGGCTTTAACAATTTCGTTGAAACGTTTCTTATCGAATTGATTCTCTTCACGAAGGACCTTCTTTGTAGTTTCAATATCAATTCCTCCCTCGTCTTGGTTGATATAATCAATTGCGAGATCCGATTGTAATTTTTTTCTTGTGTCGAGTACTTCGGTTCCGTCTTCATTGAACTCAACTTTTTTGTTGGCTGCAGTAAGTTCAGCGAGGACTTTCTCATCATCAACTTTGGTGTCGCCATCATCGTTTGGTCTTAAATAAATCATCTTCGGCGTCGGAATTATCACTGTAAGCTTTTACCATGGGCTTTATGACGAGCCGTCCTTCCTGCCGGATGGATGTACTGCGTGACATCTTTATGATAATCCAATTGAATTACCAAATTTCCGGTAGAAAAGTCGAAACCACGTGAGGTGATATCGGTTGCAAACAACACCATATTACCTTTCCGGCAAAACTGCTGATATATAGCAACTCTGCGATCCTGATGGAGCGTCCCATACAGTGCCAGCAGACTTGTTCCAGGAAGCAAATTATAAAAGATTTCGTAAATGTACTTAATCTGTTTGCAACAATTGTTTGCTCAAATCCCATATCGAGACAAAGATCAGATTCATCAGGAACCAAAATTTGCATTGTTGAAACATCGAACAGTGGATTTTTATTCATGTGTTGCAATTAACAACTAGGTGTGGAAATTTTAATGTTACACTACTCCATTCTTTTGTTCTCGAACTTTAATTTTTTTCCTCCAATAATTAAAGCAGCGGAAAAATCATGATGCGCTCCGACCTTTTTGAACGTCTCAAAGATTTGGTGTGCCAATTCCTCAAGTTGGAGAAATGATTATAGCACCTATTCCATCTAACCAGGTCCATTTTTCTGATGAATAAGTTCTCAATCACCTCGAAAATTTAAAAAGATTAAACAAAAATGTTTCAATTTTTATTATTTCTTGAAACTTACTATATTCTGAATTGTATTGTTTGTAGTTCTTATGTTGAAACTGACAATAAAAATAAATTGTTTGTCAATTTTTTTTGGTTTTGAAAAGGAGTGCAATCTGTCTCTTTCTTTCTTTTTATAAAAAAAACGAGATAGACAATTGCCTTGGTGCTACTGTCAAATTCAATTGGAGTCAAAAAAACTGTT
Source organism: Philhelius pedissequus (assembly GCA_910595825.1). Taxonomy (NCBI): domain Eukaryota; kingdom Metazoa; phylum Arthropoda; class Insecta; order Diptera; family Syrphidae; genus Philhelius; species Philhelius pedissequus. The sequence goes on along the minus strand of OU343161.1, from coordinate 239,678,538 downwards.
ATACTTTGTTATACCATCCAGTGTATTATAGAGATCAGTGCTCCAACCAATCAGTGACTTAGCGACCTATCAAAATTGACATCTTCGATTATTGTTTCTACAAAATACTGAGAAAGTCCAGATATTACTGTAAATTAACTATAGTTTGGGGAACCCCCAAAAAAATACGGATTTACTGTAACAATAAAATGCACTCTTTCTTTTTCAGTTCTAGATCAATTTTTACTCAGAGCTCAATATTTCAGTAACTATCACCCATAACAGCACGAACGTACAATCTGCTCATACACCTTAGCTAAACCAAAGCTACTCTGGATTAAGAACACTATTTAAGATAAATTAATATGTGCCTTCTGACGTCTTCTAAAACACAAATTTACATTCAAATGTAATTTGCACTCTCGTGTTGGAAATTGCGCTCAACACAACTGAACGTTGAACATTTTTTTTTTCGTTCCTATTATTTTTGCAAAAGTAACTTTACACCTCATGACTAAGAATATGAATCAATTATTGAAATTATTTCAAAAAACAGTTTACTGCAAACTTTTTTCGTACCAAACCTTAATTTCGATACAAACCTTGACTTGAAGATGTTTCGAGAAAAATTTACATTCCTGACAAAGTTCGATAATTTTGTGTTTAACAAATGTTCATTTCTTACTGTTGTAAGCCGAAGTTATAGCAGAAAGCTGTATGCCGTCAACTAGCACATCTCATCAATTAGCAAATTTGTTTTTACTTCACGTCGGTTGAGAAGTTGCTGTTCCGATATATGACCAAAAATGGTAACTCAATCAATAGTGTTGGGTTGTTGCTAATAAACAGATCGGTCTGCTAAAACAAATTCACGGATAACAACCTTTTCCTTTGAATTGAATTTTTAGTGAAACAAAAGTAAATCATCACTTGAGTTAAGACGTATGAGTAACAATCCCATTTCTGACAGTGTAATGTGACATATTTAGTGCGCGTAATGTTATTAAAATTTGTGACAATAAATTAGGGCAAAATATGTAATTAGGTGATGAATCGTTAACAATATTTTAAACTAAGCATTGTTGATAAACGTTCTTGATTTTTTTTCTTATTGGAACAATTATTAGAATTTTTAACTTTAAGAATTTAAACTTAAAAAAAATATGCCTGGAGGAGTGGTATTTCTAATTGTTGTGCCGACAGCGAACTTTGAGCGTGATTTAGTTTATGGTGAGTAGATTATCATACTTAAAAGTGTCCACAAGAATTGCATTTAAGTTAAAACCTATATTCCAAAATGCGTTTCGCCCAGGCACGATAGTTGGTCTCACCTTCTAAGACGCAATGTTTTTCGGTCGATGATTATCGACTCTTATAAAATTTGCAGCATTTACACACTGCAAATTATAGTTATTATTAAGGGGAATTTGGTTAAATTCGTGCACCTAAATATATGTTATCCCCGTGGTCTGGCGTAAAAAGTTAGTCTCTTTATTTGATTGACAGCTAAAACTTCAAAATTGACATTTGTTTGTAAATAGGCGTATACAACTAAAAACGTTTTGTGTGCGGATTCAAAGAAAATTGCTTCTTGAAATTTTTGCTTCTTTGTCCACAACGGAAGGATTGCTGGTTAAATATACACATAGCTCCTTGAAGTCAATGTCCCATCTGTGTTCAATTAAACAATTTTACTTTAAATAATATACAAATATTGCCAACTTTTGACTTTGCAAAAAAAAGTAAAAAAGACGCATTTTCCTTGCTTGAAATTAGACCTCTGGTTTAACCTTAAATAAAGATTTAAGTTCATTTATAAAATTTACTATTGATTTGACATTTCTGTTGAAAATAGTGTCTTGTGGCATCAGTCTTCTGTGGATCTAAGCTTGATTATCTCCAAATTGAGCTCTTAACGTTACAATGAATACTACATAACATTATGCGAATTTGAAGTCATCGAAATGATCGTGAGTCTCGACTTAAATTTTTTATTTCAGAATTTGCTTTAGTATGAATGAGACCATTGTGTCATATCTGCAAATTTTTCATGCCAACACCTCTCAGTTAAAGAAAAATTACCTAAGAGAACTATTTGGCAATATGAGAATTCCTACTTGGACGGTCTCAATAATTTCTTCAGGAACCTTAACTGGTCACTATGCTTCCTAGGCAGTGACGCAGACTCCAGCGCAGATATGATAACAAATTTGATTCCTCACAGAATGATAAATTTTATCCCGAATAAGGTTTAATGTATCAAACCGAAAGAAAATGTTTAATTTGAGCTGTAAAAAGGTTATTCGGGTTAAAGAAGTGGGATTCCACTGAGGAAAACCGGAAAAAGTTTCAACAAACTAGAAAGACTTGCAACGTTCACATTCAGAGAACCAACTTTCCCAAAGGTAGTAAAAATGTTTGGCCATTTGTAAAAAAAAAACACTCGAAATTCAATTTCGTCATCGGTTCCAACGCTCGTGCTTAATGAAACCACTTTTGTCAGCTCACGTGGAAAAGCCAATTTGCTTGCAATGTTCGCCGTTAATTCGACGCTGCCAGAAAGTGTTATAACTCCTCCATTACTTGAGAGCATAATTGATGATTTCATGGAACGCAACTTCTTTCGCACTTCTGCAGTTCCTAAAGTCCTTAAAAATATTTATATACACAAATCCGCTGGCGCGGATAGTATCTCTCAAATCGTTCTGTTCTATCATCTGTTTTACTCTACTGGTCTCTTTCCGAGTGGATGGAAAACAGCGATTGTCCAGCCTGTCCCTAAAACAGGGGAAACTTCTTCGCCCTCTAATTACCGGCCAATTGGACTTATTATTTCCCGTCTTTCCAAGATCATGGAAAGGCTGATTTATTTCTTCGATATAAGAAATATCTTGAAGAACGCAATAGGTCCACTGGTGATTTGATGGTATATCTGAGATACCTTTCGGACCGCTCTATACAAGGCGACATGGATGGTTTCAAGTCGGATATTCATAAAATGCTGGTGTGCCCCAGGGCTCCATTATGTCTCCAACTCATTTTCTCATTTTCATTAAGGTCTATAGTTTATGCAATAGTTACCGAACAATACTTCGTTTCACAAAATTCCATTTTTATTCTAAAAATTACGCCGTCAGAACCCGTGTCTTTGATTTTCATAAGATTTTTTTGTGGCTCTGTTCCAAATTGTTGAAAACAAAATCGCCGAAATTCCCAAAAAAAAAATATTTCAATTTGCTGAAAAAAAAATTGATTGTTGTTTGATTGGAAAATTCTCAATATTTGCCCGATTTTTTAAAACGTTAGATCTTCTATGTGTATTATTATATGGGTTATATTGTCCTGGTAGTTTTGACACTAGGTCCATAGCTACGGGGTGGTGAAACTGGCCCGTTCGCAGTCATGCTCTAAATTGTGTTTCAACAATGAAATTACAAATTAAATTACTTATAACATTTTTCGATCAACAATGCTAGATGGAACCTAAAATTATTTTGTTCAATCTGGTCTGAGCCCCTAATTTCATGATAATGGATATTCGGGAAGTAATTGTTTTTAGGTCGATTAGCTTGTTTTCGGAACCTACTCTTGTGTCCGTTCTAGAAATTCTAATCCTACATGTCTAAGCTGTGTGATGCTAGGATGCTAGGTTTTGCGCAATGACCTCCTCACTCTAATCCTACCATACCAATTTCTGTTGAAAAATTTCTAAGTTCTATATATTTTTCTTCGCTCTATAGGGTCAATAACCCAATGTTATTAAACAAACACCTCTTTCATTTCAAAATCGTCTGGCTTTTAATCTGTCTGTTTGGCTAAAAAAATCAATCATTTCTTAACACTAAACCAACACTTCTTGTCCGAAAGAACAAGAAATCAAAATTCAAAAAAAAAGTCAAAGTTAAACTGTTACTGATATTAAAAATCAATAACCTAAATGCCAAAGCTGATGTAAAAAACAATCCATAAACAATGAGAGAGTGTTGACAGATTGACATGATGACAGAATTTCAACTACGGTCCTTGTTATGCAGATTTATGAACTTCAGGAAAATAATATGAAACGAGGCAACATAATATACAAACACACCCACACACATCCTAAGCACACTCCAACACACAATGTCATATTGATGTTCATATTATTGTGCTAAAAATGAAAAAAAAAAAAATTTCAGCCGGATTTCCTGTGACAGAGTCTGTTGAATTGGTTTTTGATTGAAACTTCTGAGCTAGAGATAAAGGAGCTAAGAGGCTATACATGAATGTGTTTATGATTGATTGTGTGTTAAACTGAGAAAAGAATAAATGAGTGAACAAAAGTGCGCTCCTTGGGAACAATTTACAGAAATTCTATTCATTTTTATTTGATAAATTTTGTGTGAGTTTTTTTTTCCAATGAAACATGAATGTTTCGCTGCGAGTTGGGGTTTTTATGTTTTTTTTTTATGTTTGTTTGTATAATTTTGCAAACATAAATAATCCGATTCATGTAGGTGTTGTTTCTTTCTAATAAAAAAAATTGGGGAAACCCAGCCTTCTCCAGCCATATCTCCGAACCTAGCCTACTGTTTCGACCTCGAATTTGGTTGAAGTGCTCTTCTCAATGGTTGCACTACCTGAACTGCGGTATTCCTCTTCTAAGTCAGTAGTCTGGAGCCTCTTAGCTTTTCCTTTGTCATGGAGTTCTTAAGTTCGTTCAATTAACTGGTTACAAATTCGCCTCAGTCAGAAAATTTGTAAGAGAAAAATGTGTGGAACGTGGTGCCTCCATATTCAGGAATCTTAAGCTTAAAACTGTTCATTGATGTTCGGCATGGAGTGGTTTAATCACCTTACCCTACGCCTTCACAAGCAATTTTTATTTTTGTTTTTATTTCAGCAATTAGATTAGATTTCAGAAATTTTCATTTCTTTCTTCAGTGGCCAAATTATTTCATGAAATCTTACTGACATTCAGAATGATAAGCAAACAACACCTATTGCAACATTCACGGCCAGGAATTCCAACTCAACCCATCAACATACACATGTAAACGTAAAAAGCTCACACATGTCGGTCGAACTGACATTTTACGTCAAATTATTTCTTCATTTATTTCCACAGAGATAGTAAGAAATAAATGCTAAAATCGATTTCGTAAATTATTTATTTCATGAAATTTGTGGTCTGCATTGGAAATTTCCATTGCTGCTCGAGTTTCTGAAAAAAATTATGGCTTGTGGAGGCGCAGGGTTAGGAAGATACAAAGGATTATCATTCATATTCGAAATCGTCTTCAAGTGACTCCAGAACTAACTGTGCATACTTGTACCAAAAATGTCTGCTATCAAACTGATCTACAATCTTCCATTTCGGTAGTCATTGCCTTCACGTCTCATGCTGAAACTTTTTCATCATCATACGCAAAGTTGAATCTAGCTCACCATTGCTTGTTTAGGTTTCTGGCATAAGTTGAGTAGTATTTTTCACTATGACTGATTGTTTTATTTTTGAGATTGCTTACGTCTTACCTCTGTATAAAAAAAGGAAGGATAAAATTAACTATAGGTCTATTTCCATGCTTTCTTCCATTTCTAACATTTTGGCAAAAGTGTCAAAGAAGAGGATGCTCAATTTTCTAAAAGATTTAAAGTTTTTCAATGCAACTCCGTTTGGTTTTCAGTTCTGTAATTAACAAAGAATTGGACGAAAAAACAATGTTACGCTGGTCTATTCGTTGAAATAACTAAACCTTTCGATATGGTTGACCACAAAATTCTATAAAATAAGTTGTATCGTACTGGTTTTCGAAGTTTTATGCTTAGCTGGTTTTCTTGCTATCTAAATGATAGATGTCAAGTAGTTAGAATTGGTGAGAATCTTACTAACTCTGTGGTCTTAACAAAGGGCTTCCTCAAGGTTCAGTTCTTGGTCCTACATTATTTTTTTCTAATTTTTATCAACTTTCTTTTGCCCTTAAAGCTTGCTTATATGTCGCATATACAAAGTCTTCCTGTTTTACAAAAAAAAAGTTTTAAGAATAATATGCAGTGCAAATCATTTGAGCTCCTCAATTCAGCTTTTTCGAAATTTTAAAGTTCTTCCAGTTAAACATTTGTATTATTTTAAAGTCTTAAAAAATTTCTTCAGAAAAACTGGTTATTTTGAATGTTCTATTTTTGAAACTCGTAATTTACGGATCAACTTAGTTAAAAAACGAAGTATTGACTGTTTAACTGTTACAGTTGGCAACTACAACTAGATTCTCTTTGTGCTTAACTCTTATTCCGACAAAAAAAATGTGTTTACTGTTCGAAGTACTTCTTTGCTATCGATAGTTTATATTTTATTGTAATGGCGTACTTCTAACCGATGTTGTTTGTTTTGGCCAATCCCTATACCCGGTCCAACAAAAATAGTCAGAACAGAGCTTATGTGCGAGCTTTTTTCAAACCAGTGGTGCCTGTATATACTGTCATCACACTGAATTGAAAAAATCTACCACTGAAAAAGATTCTACCCACTGACCAACTTACACAAATTGTTGTGGTAATTTTCTGCAAAATGTCGTACACCCCACCATGAACATTCTCATACATAGCATCATCTACTCGTTTCTACTTTTGCTGTATAAGTTGAACAAAATATAAATTCTAACAGACAGAGTTACCAATATCCATTGGAAACAATACAAAAGAGCTTTTTGAGTGGGTTTTTACCAAAGAGCTTTCTGGTTTTAAGCTTTTGAGAATAAAATTTAGTAAGGTGAGAAGGAGAAGTGTTGTCGCTTTCATTTTCTCCTTTTTATTTGGTTGTTTTTCCAAATAACCCGTTAAAATGGAGTACTTTCGGTGCTTTGCAGAAAAAGTTGTAAATTATCGAAACGTTAAATTAAATGCAAATTATTTTGATTACAAAAGGTTTTATAAAGTGAAATTTTGTTTTATCAACATTGAATAATTGGTACGCGTTTGTTAAAAAATAGTGAAGTAAAATTGAGTTAAATAAATAGTAAAGTTATATTATATAACTTTTAAGGTTTTCCCAGAGAACCTTCAAAAACGCCCGTTTTTTTTAATTTAATTAACATTAAATAAGCAGATGGTAACCCATACACACATTTCTCTCATATTTTCAGCCATTTATAATGATAAGTACGGAAACCCTATAAGAGCTTTAACTTGAGATAAGTTTATGCAAGCCAGTGCAACCAGAGTGAGAGGCAAAAATGCCCTATCTTACCCTGAATTTTTTTGTTGGACAGAATATAGTATTACCTAAAACATGTAGTTTGAAATAGAAACTCTTTTGAATTTCCAGATAGGATAACTGTCATGCTCAAGTAAAACTTAAATATTTCCCAACTTTAAAGATAAAAAATAAAGAATGTGTCTTGTTTGTATTTAATATACTCATATCATAAGATACTACTCAAGGATAAGCACTTAATCGAGCATTCACTCATTCTGTATTTATAGGGTTCCAACTCACAGATTTAGACTCTTAGAACTGGTTGAAAGGCAACATTCTTTTAAAGCAAATTTAATATACCTACACCTACATTGTATCTTATTTTCAGTTGTTTGATTTTTCAGCTCCCTTTTTTTACCAACAGGAATGTGATTTTTTTTGTTTTATATTTTGATTCTTTAATGGGTCACGAAATCACATAAACAATTTCAAGGATTTCGTTTAATATCCCAAAAGGGGTTTTCAATTTCCCTATGGGATCCCTGTGAAAGCTCATGCTTTATTTCTTTCACTTCTCTATGCGATGCCAAGAATTGTAATCAGTTTTTTTTTTTTGGCTTGTTCGTCTTTTGTGGTTTCTCTTAATTTTCGTTAATCCCAAGTTCATGTGGCAGACCTGAACAATGTCGCTGTCAGATAGGAATTATTATTTGTCTTCCAAAAAATCCCAGCATGTCTTTCAATTAAAGCAAAATTCTTCTCTTCCTGACTTACATGGGTAAGGTACCCAAAAGGTGTTATCGATTTAATTTTTGTCAAACTGTGCTCCCAGATTTTTCCTGTTGTATTAATTTATTAAGAATTGTGTATTATGATTTTTTTTTTTTGCTTTGCGCAAGAAGGTCCTGATTATATTAAAGATAAACGTATACAAAGTTGGTTTAACTAATTTTGTTGTTGTTTTTTTTTATAAAAAAAAAATCTATTGAGCATTAGAGATTATGTACGTGTACCTGGGCATGTAATGGTTCGGTACAAGCTTTTGGTTGGAAAGGGTCACTTAATTCATATTTTTCTTTGTTTGCTTCTTTGGTTGCGTCCCTTTTTCTTTTACCTTTTATCATAAAATGTCGCTTTGGGTGCTTCGGTGGTGTTAGTTGCAGGAAAATTCAATTTATGTGGACTTACAATTTAAATTGAAGAGACAGCTTTTGGGGTGAAATATGTTTTTTTTTATATCTTTTAGTCATAATCATATGGACATATTGGTTTCGAAGAATTTAATGAAATCGAAGAAGATATTTGTTGTGTACAGTGTGCCAACAAAAGTTACTTTTTCTTTAAACATCTTTTAAATGCACTCTTATGGAAATAAACTGTGTTATACTCTGTCAAAGAAAAATGGCCAACACAGGGAAGATTGGAACCTTGCCTCTCACTCTGACTGTAATGGATGGTAATTAAGTTCGTACTGTCTTAAAGCTCTTACAGTGTTGCAATCATTGACATACTATACATGGACTGCTAGTCAATTGTCATTTCCATACAAAAGCTCTATTGAAAAGGGGGAGAACGATCTTTACGCCCCTCGGAGTAGTAGTAGCCAACAAAAATATTACTTTCAAAAGCCATCTATTGCCATTCTTGATATGCTCACCATATTTAATCAACAGGCGAAGAAACTAGGGCCATCTATTGGTATTTTGTTTAAGATAAGTGCTGACATCTATTGTTTATAGTGCTGGGGGACTATAAGAAAAATTCCGTTTTGTTTCATTTTAGGAAAGAGATTTCTTTCAGGGTTGAATTCGAAATAGAACAAATAAAAATCTAATTTTAATTTTCCAATTAAATAAATTCTTTATTTTAAATCAATTTATTTAGAAAATTGTTACTCTTTACTGCTTTTAAGGGCTGCGATTTTTGTTCTTCAAAATTTTATACAAACAATTAAATAATAATTTCATATTACCATACTTTTCTTGTTTTATTTGCTTCGGCCAGAAAATTGTTAAAAAAAAAATAAAATTTAAATAAAGCCATGTACTTCCCATATATACATATATACTTGTATGGAAGAACTAACTAACTATTGAGGTTTGCAGCTCTAATTCACTTCTGATGGTTGATGGAAATAGTATATAACGGGTGATTTTTTTGCTACTTGGTTTTTGACGTTTATATTTTTGACAGATCACACATGACAAATTCCACGAACATTTGACATTTCGATTCAGTATTGTTTGCCATTTCATCATGAATAGACTTACGCCTGAACAACGTTTGCAAATTATTGAAATTTATTATCAAAATTCGCGCTCTGTGAAAAATGTATTTCGCAAGCTACGTCCGTTTTATGCATCAATTGAGAGGCGAATTTGGTGAGCAGTTGATCTCACGTTTTGGCGCAGTCAATTGGCCACCAAGATCATGTGATTTGACCCCTTTAGACTATTTTTTGTGGGGCTATGTTAAGTCTATTGTCTATGGGGACAAGCCAAACACGATTGCTGCCTTGGAAGCCAACATTGAACGCGTCATTGGTGAGATTCCGGCCGAAATGTGTGAAAAAGTTTGCCAAAATTGGACCTTCAGAATGGACCACCTGAAGCGTAGCAGCGGGCAACATTTAAGTGAAATTATTTTTAAAAAGTAAATGGCAGAAATTGATTTATCGATCCAAATAAAAATTTCATTCACTTTTTTTCCAAGCTCTTAAAAAATCACCGTTTATATGCGAGTTCAGTATCTACTTTATACATTAAGAGCATTCATGAAACCGTGCTAGCATTATTACATCGGAAAATGCAAAAGCTTACGACACACGTTTCATGAACGCACTTAAAACTCAACTTGTGTAAACGTGGTTAATGATTTTTTTGCTTCGTATATTTTAACTTGACTAATAACAGTGTGTTTATTACTCTCATTTAAAGTGTCTGCCAAAAATAATACGAGGAAGAGAGATAGTTATACCAAGATTGTGACACATAAAACGTCAAAATTAAAGGTCAAAAGTTGTCCACATTTAACAAATTCAGATGGTCACCTTTCCCACACAAAATTATGCCAAAAAGTTTACCATTTTTTGGTAAACTTTTTAATTTTGACATCTCATTACCACTTTAACTTATATTAAGCAGTTGTGTTAAATCTTATAGATTTTATTTATTTCGTCGAAAAGTTAAAACAAAAACTTAAATGTAGTTTAAACTTAAAAGCGTCGAAAAGTAAAGAAAAAATAAATTGATATTTGATCTAGCCTTAATTGTTATTAATTGCTCATCCCCAAACAACTATAATATAGTTGCTTACTTTTTTTCTGTAGAAAATGGAGAAAGGGAAATTTTTGGATTTGTGTATGGATTTCTTTGAAAAAAAAAATCCCTTAAGCACTGGTACTTGATAATATTCGTGATTTCCGCTGGGAGCTGCGTGGCGCTCGTGTGGTCCTAGGTGAGGAGAAATCCAACGCGAAGTTGACTCCTAGCAGTCCATATCTAGTATGTCAATGGTTGCAATAGGAAGCATACTAAATTACCACAAACCTGGCAGTGGTAACTCTGATTCAATGTGTTTATTTTAAAAGCACACAACGAGGCAGCAGTATGCACTTGGATGGTATAATATGCGCTGCTTTTAACAAGATTACAAAAACAATTTGTATGTAACTCAGTGGTTATTTTCAGTGGGACTTTCAGCAACGGGCACCAGTGTGTTTCAAAAAGCTCTCCCATAAAGGCTTTATAGTGTTGGCTTATGGCACACTTCTCTGCGACTGCCTGTTTTTTTTTTCAGAAACATTCATATTCGGGTTGGTGTTGACAGTCTGTCAACGTGACCATGCTGTTTTAGCGATATCTGTCAAATCGATTGTTTGTAATTCAGTTGCTAAAGCCAAATCATTTAAATTGTGTTTATTTCGTCAAAACTTTGAAATGCTGTTCCGGCTATTTTTAGAGTTTTATTAACTAATTTTCTTTAAAAAAAAACTTCTACTAGATATTTTTAAATGCTTTTGTAGAAATTTTCCTGATTCACTGTATGTCCTATGAATATGAAAAGTATTATAAGTAGTTTGAGTTAAGTGAAGAAGATAGCATTCAAATTTAATATATCTAAAATAAAAAGGTTTATTCGTTTTTGGTCAAGGCAACATTTTATTTAGTTGGGATTTTCTCAATTTGCGTCATTCTTTTAAAATATCATATTATGGTCTTCTAAATTATGTGTCTCTTTACTCAGTCATGCCTTTTATTATGAACATAAGAGTATATTCATTGTTAGTTTATTACGAGGATTTGCTTCAATTTCGCTTTGTAATTCTCTTGTGTATGAATTTATAACCACATTAAGATTTTTTTTTTCTTTTATAAAAATAATAATCGATTTTCTTTTTTTTTTGTCTTGTGTTGTTAAACTTATCCTTTTTCATCTTAACCCTTAGACGATGTATTAGTATTATTTGTGTCTCTTATGAGCCAACTGGATGAATATAAGGTTAAGGTTTGGACTTATAACTGATTATCCTTATATTTAAGGTTAAAATGATTTTAATATGAATTTTTCGCAATGCCATGAATTTTGTTGGGATAATTTATAAAAAAGATCTGTTTTTTTTATTAAAAGAAAATGCATGACTAGGTCGCAATATCTTTCTTACAAGCTTGGGGGCAATAAGCGCGGAACTTGCAGATATGCTTGGAATCATTTTAAATTGATTTTAAAATTAGTTCAATAAAGGTAGTGGTCTTTTGAACTATTGGAAGCTAAATTCTATCTCCCCCTTCCTATTGAATTGGAAAGCAGAATTTCTGGAAAAAATACTCAAAATAAAAAAAAAATGATTAAAATTAAAAAAAAAATCACACACAATAATATATAATACGAGTATGTCAAACCTTTTTGGAAAATCAATATTTTTTTTATCAACAGTTTCTGAGAAATTTGGCTTTAAAGTTAAAATTTTTGAAAACTGGTTAAACGATCTTGATCAAAAAATTCTGTGCACTAATATACTCATAGGTGTGGTCTACATTTTTGTCAACACATATTTTAACAGTTTCTCATTAAGGTCTCAACGAATTTCGATCAAAATTATAAATAAAACTGCAAATAAAAATTTTCGAAAAATATTTTTTGAATGCTTTGAAAAAAAAGTATCTTTTTGAAAATTCAATACTTCGAAAACGGGTAGAAATTTTTTTGAAATTCTGATTTTGAAGAATTTTCATAGAATATAATAAATATTTCTATTAAGAATCCTGTGCGTACTATGAGAGCTAGTAGGTAGTAGGTACGTGTGATCCAGTTGTGCATATTGTTTTTACTTAATTTGTGAAGTAAACTATTGTTTTTGATTTTTTTTTACAAAGTTTGGGTAATTGGTAAGTAGCACTGTTTTTTTAATCAAGTAGGTACTGGAAACCAGATGTCAAAATGTTCTTATTGGGACATTAAAAAAGAGCAATGTACGAAACCATTGAATATAAAACTAATGCAATGGCACTTACCCAAACTTTGGAAAAAAAATCAACTTATAAAAAAAAATTACTAACTTTGACGTTCAAATATAATAAAAAAGAACTTTATTAAAAATTAAATGCACGAATGGATTGCATATACTTGTTCTTAGCACATCACATCGTATGCATAATATTCTTAGTAGAATCGGCTAAATATATTTGTATTGTTCATTTTTTACTAAAATTAAGTATTTTTAGTATTTCGTAATCCAAATTTAGAAACATAATTTCAAAAAAAAAAATCTTCCGTTTTCAAAGTAACAAAAATTGATTTTGTTTTCAAAAATCTAAAAAAAATATGTTTCCAAAATTTTGGTATGCAGTATTATTACGAATTCAAAGGATTCAAAAACCCAGTGCTGTCTTCTGTCGTTAAATCAGAACCCATCCCCCATGCCGCTATCCATGAGCGGCACTTGCATTGAAGAAACCGATAAGCTTTCAATACTCGGCATGTGCATCACAAACCACCTCTTGTGGAATGAACACATATTTGATGTCGCCAAAAACGCTGCAAAGTGTTTTTTGGCTTTCTTCGAAGATGTAAGAAATTCTTTTCCCCGTCTGATCTAGCTGTAATCTATAAGGCCTTCGTTCGTCCAAAGCTAGAGTATAACTCGCACATTTGGGCAGGAGCTCCCAAAACTCATTTGAGTCTCTTAGATAGAATTCAAAATAGATCTCTAAGAATGATTGGCGATAGAACTTTAGTGGAGACATTCACATCTCTCGAACATCGTCGTAATGTTTCATGTTTTTTGCTATTTTATCGCTATTTTTATAAACAGTGTTCTTAGCGAAGTAGCCAGTTGCATTCCTCCCCTTAAACAATTCAACCGTAATACTCGCGCTTCTAGGAATGCTCATCATTTTACCCTTGAGTCCAATTTCGGACGTACTGTCAAGTACAGAGATTTTTTCTTTAGTAGTACAAGACGTATGTGGAATGCTTTACCTGGCTCTATTTTGCCCCCTCATTTTGATATTATGAACGTCAAAACCAATTTACATCGGTATCTCCTATTTAATCCTTCCCTATTTTCCTAATGATTCATACACAGAAGTTGCAGTTCCACATCCGAAGAACAAGGAGGTGAATCTGAAAACGAATATGAAAAGCTGAGAGAACTATCGTCAGCAAAACAATTAAGTGGATTAGAAGTTCCAGATAAGAGATCATTAATGAAAATGAAAAAAAAGGGTCGGAGACAATACGGTGCCCTGGGGCACGCCATCATTTATTTAGTGGATATCAGACTTGAAACCGTCCAATACAACTTGTATTGAACGGTCCGAAAGGTAATTTCTAATCCAACGAAGAAGAGATTCATCGATACCAAATGCACGCATTTTCGATAAGAGAGCTTGATGCCAAACTCTATCAAATGCTTTTGAAATATCAAGCGCTATAATCTTACTTTCTCCAAAACAATGTAAAGATTTGTGCCACTGTTCGGTAAGATATACTATCAGATCACCAGTGGACCTATTGCTACGAAAGCCATACTGCCGGTCATTAAGGAGCTTTCGTTCTTGAAGATATTTCTTAAGCTGATAATTAATCAGCGTTTCCATGACCTTAGAAAGAAGGCACGTAAGTGCAATTGGGCGGTAATTAGAGGGTAAAGAAGATGCGCCTTTTTTAGGGACAGGCTCGACAAATGCTGTTTTCCATCCACTCGGAAAGAGACCTGTAGAGTAGGACAGATGGAAAAGCTTACGCAGTGGTTTTGCCAGCGTTGAAGAACACCTCTTCAGAACGATGGGAGGGATACTATCCGGGCCAGCGGATTTGTGTATATCAAGGTATTTAAGGACTCTAGCAACTGCACGAGTGCGAAAGAAGATTCGTCCAATAAAATCGTTTACGCTCTCAAGTACTGGAGGAGTCATAACACTTTCTGGCAGCGTCGAATTAACAGCGAATTGCGCTGCAAGCAAATTGGCTTTTTCACGAGAGCTAACAAAAGGGGTGTCATTAAAGACAAGCGTTGGAACCGAAGACGAAGTTGAATTTCGGATGTTTTTTTTACAAATGACCAAAAATTCTTACTACCTTTGGGACATTGTAGTATTTTTTGCCTTAATTTTTGGTAATGCAAAAATTTGGTTCTACGAATGTGGACGTTGCAAGTCTTTCTAACTTGTTGAAACTTTTTCCGGTTTTACTGAAAATCAACTATATTTAATTCTTTAATAACTTTAAGTTTTCAAGTTTTTGATTAAAATTTCTTGAAAAAAAAGTTTTAGTAGTTAATTGGAAAAACTGGGTTGGTTTTGGTAGGCGAGAAAGAGAGAGAAATGACTAGAGTTTTACACGATACATTTATGACGAATTTGTTTTTTTTTTTCAAAACATGTCTAATCTGAGATTATATTTGTATGTCAATGTTAATGTTCAAGTTTTTGTCCAATTTTATATCCTAGATTAATGTTCAAGTATATTTCCAGGCTTTTTTGATAGGTTATCTCAATGTGCAAGCTTATGTCGAGAATTCCATGAAGCTTTCAGAAAGAACTAAAAAATTACCATGACTAATAAAATTGATCGTTTGAACATTAATTTTCAAAAGCCGAAAAAATTATCATAAGGAATGGTTTAAAATACCATCGCATTCGACCAAGTAAAGGGTGTCTTCATGTTCATAGTACATTCCTATAAGCTGATATATCTATATGTCTTGACATTTCACACCGTGAATTTATTACAAATTGAATCATGTCCATGGTAATGTCACGTACACTCACTCTTACATATTTAAGTTATTCGAGCCTCTTATATAAGCATGAGGGTTGGAAAAAATTGTTATACGTGATTTTTTCGAGACGACAGGATTACTGGTAGTTCGGCTGTATCAGAGTCAGTGCGTGTACGTATATGATTCGTTGCATTGAACACATTGGAACTCTACGTGATAGCCGCATCTCTGCACATCTTACAGCTGTCTTTGCATCAGATAGACGCCTGTCACCACGGATCCATTCGGTTGAAATGTAATAAACCACATTCCTGTTTAAAAACTGCTTTATTTTTACAACTGTACACATTGGAAGCCTCAATGGGACATCCCTTTAGCATATACTTATATACAACAACAACAAACATATTTGTTCTGTTAAATTTCATTAATTTAACAATCGATCAATCCCAACCCAAAATCAATCACAGTGGTCTTTCCTGATTTTTTTTTTTTTGTAATTTTTGTTAAAAAAGCTTCCTTTCATTTTATTTGGGTTTTTGATTTTTATTTTCATAATATTTTTTTTCTCTTTTTTGTTTCATGTTTTATTATTTCTGCTGCAATAAAAACAAAAAACCAAACCGAAACACTAAAACCGAAAACCAAAGGCAAGCAATTAAATACTAATCAAGAGGTTATCCTGTCATCCATGCCAACAGTACCCGCTGTCGGAAATGGAACCAGAGTCCTACCGAATGCAGATACATCCGGCAACAATTTAAACATCAATCTTCCCGACAGTAATGCTGTGCTTCGTCTTGAGGTCGAATTACGTGATAAGAATGCACCGAAGAACCGAAGGGGTGGACGTGGAGGAGGCGGCCGTTTTGGAGGCGGAGATGCTACTGGTGCTATTGCTGGTGGTATTGGTCAGACAAGAGGAAAACTAAATTCAAATGACGATAAGGATAGCCTTATGGTGCCAATGGAGAAGGTAAGCAGCTTTTTGTAATTTTCTGCACGATTTTGAATTCAAGTGCGATAATGTGTAGTTATGCATTAAAAGTTAGTATATAGGTATGCCAATCCTTTTATCAGTTTTTTTTTTTTTTTTTTTGTTAAACACCCATTTGGTGTTTTATTGTGTCCTGTAGAAGCAAATGCTCAGAGTAGTCGGTCCTGGCAATATGATTGAACGAATAAAATGCACGATTGGGTGGCACGTAGTCAATCTTGCGGGAGTTGAAAGTTGTCGGTACGAGTGCATACATGAAGTACAAAATAATAGATACTTTTAGTGGGGCAAACAGAGCGTTGCATTTTTATATACCAATCAGCTCTTAATATTAGGACTAAGAGTATTTACGAGTATCCCTCAAAAGTCAGTTACCGTCTACGTGATGGAGTTAAGATTATAGATATCTCACCAAAACATAAATGTTAAAAAAGTATCCAAGTTTTTGTATTTAGGTACAACAATCTTTGGATAACAAGTCATAATAATTGATAAGAAGTGAGTGGATGAAACGCCCCTGCATGAAAAATTTCATAATTTCAACTTCTTTCTTGTATACACATGAAATCTGATCAAATTGTATAATTCTGTAACGATTGGAAGTGCTCTTAATATATTTAATATCAATTCTGTGAAACTGGGTGGTTGTCACGCCCACTGAATGTAATTTAACAAATTTTTAGTTGTCCTTTTGTTTGCATGTCAAGTCCTACCGCTCTGCCAAATTTCATCATTCGACGACAATCAGAAGTTTTCTATATAGTTGATATCAATTCTGAGAAAATTAGCGGGTGCCACGCCTCTGAATGGATCATTTAAAATGTTCCGATATCTCCTTTGTATTAGCCACATGATCTTCTAGTCTACCAAATCTTATTATTCTGCAACAATGGTAAGTGATCCATATAATAAATAACAATTCTGACAAAATGAGCGGATGCCACGCCCCCTGAATGTTAAAAATCAAATTTAAAAATTTGCAGTTCAAGTCCTATCGTTCTACCAAATTTTATCATTCTACGACAATCAGAAGTGCTCCAAATAATGTATATCAATTCTATGAAAATGGGCGGGTATCACGCCCCTGAATGAAAAATCCTAAATTTTCGATTTTTTCCTTTGTATAAAGCACAAGGCCTACCTTTGTGTCAATTTACAAGATTCTATGATTTCGGGAAGTGCTCCATAGTTTTGATGATCTGTCAGTGAGTAGTCACTCAGTCAATTACGGTTTTTGCAATTTTTTGCAGACTTATATCTCGGCAACCACTACCGAATTGAAATTTGGTAATTTGCCTAACCCTGGTGAGCTTAGCAAATACTGTTAGTTTGAAGCTTCTGACTTTATTAGTACTGAAGTTAGAGGGTGGTCGAAAGTCGCCTAAATTTGATCCTGTAAAAGTGCAGTGCCAGAACTTTGATGGGCACTACCTTGTCCTTTGATCTGTTATGTTTGGTCTGGGAGTTATTTTTTGTAATTAAAATTTAAAAAATATAATTCCTCTAAAAATGTCATTTTCTTTACTTAACGGTAATTTAGAAATATGTTCTACATTTTCAACAAAAATCCAAATCATAATCCAAATCAAAAACCTTAACGAATTTAAGGGCAGCATTTGTCTTAATGGCTAGTGCTAACTTGTGCACAACTGTGCGACAGAACCTTTCTAACTGTGTCTATAGTTATTATGTATAATTGTATGTAAACTCGAAGATCAAAATACCAACACATTATGTATATTTTTATTTTCCTCTAAAAGTAACCTTTTATGAGAAATTCACTCTCACAAGTCGTATAACCCTATACTACCCCTATAATATGGATGCATGCATGCGATACCTTAAAAGTTTTTGTTGCAAGTCGTAAAATCTATCTCTGTGTAACCATATAGTTCATCATAAATATTCAGACATATTTTACATACAAGAGCTATTCTCAAATTGCAGAAAATGGATACAAAATTTATTGTCTACGTATAAATCCCGCATGAATTTCATATAAACAAGATGCACTGCACTTGGAAAAACTGAACCACATAATGTTTCTTGCAATTGCAATGTAATCTAGATAAATAGTATTTTACGCATTAATTATGGCTTTTATGCCATTTTCCTCTACCGTTGTCGCAATTGGAAATATCCAAAAGACATAACGCCGTCGACGGGGTTTCATAAACTTGCTCTGATAGTTGAAGTTCACATTTTATAGATTTAGAGATGTTTAATAAACAAAACATTGATGTAATTTTACATATAAATAAGATGATGTCAAATTCTTTAGAATAGTTATCGAGATATTTAATCTTTTCTTTAAGACCCATTTCACACATACCCCTGAACAACCGTTACAAGAAAAACTTCGATTAAAATTACCTATTAATTTTTTTTTACAAATCCAAAATTTGCCATTAGATACTTACATGTAGTGAACTGCAAGTAGAAATCACAAAAGAGTCCCAAGATTTGAATAAATTTTGATGACAAAGAACCGAATTCCGGTTTTACCAATTTATTGTTTAGTAAATGGTAAATTTACGCAGAAGGTTGCAAGAACGCTTATTGATTAAAATCAACTTTACGTTAAAAGTTAATTTAACCAAATCACTTTTCCCAGCAAATTTGTTAAAAATGTTTATCTAATTTGTATAGATATAAATTTTTTCCCATATAAATTTTGATAGTTCATTAAACAAATGGTAAACTTACACAAATTGTGTATTCATCCAGTATTTTATATAGTCGCATGAATATCCCCCAAAATGTTTTAATGCTTTCAACGCGTTATTGTAACGTTATCGACATATATCTACCGTTGTCAAATATCATTCAAAACGAAATGGCGGCAAAATAAAATTGAAATGGAACTTTTAAAACACCCATGTAAATTTGTGTGAATTTACATCAAAATTAATTCTTTCAATATGTAGGTGAAAATATTTTGACATATTTTCATTCTCACTCAACATAATTTAACAGGGAAAAGATCTTCAAATTTGTGCCAAAATAGGTGTTATGTACATCTACTGTCACTATGATTAATGTGATTGTTTGATATTTTTATAACAGCATCGTAACACGGTTAAAGTCATAAATTTTGTGCTCAAAAAGTTACTAGAAAAAGTCAGTAATAGTAACCGAAGGCCAAAAAAATTGGTATACCAATCTTTTTTAAAGGAAAAAAATAAAGAAATTTGCCATACACAAAATTTAGGAAAAAACGACTTTAAAAATATATTTAGTCGTTTCTACTAAGAATCTTGTGCATACAATGTGATCGAACATAAGAGCAAGTACGTGCGGTCCAGTCGTGCATTTTATTTTTTCATTATTTTGAAGACCAAAAATAACGGTACCCAGTACATATTTTTTTAGGTATAAAAGTTAATCTTATTTTTCTCAAAAACGGCTTCAACGATTTTTATAAAACAAAATGGATTAATTAATGAAGGGAAAAGGTAACTCTTGGTAATTTATTTTAAAAAAAGATGGTTATTTTTGGTACGTCTAGTGGAGCATTTTCTTGGTTTTCGATTTTCGGGAAACGGTTCATATGATTTTTTTTGAAATTATTTATGGAGAAGCTTCACATTTTGTCAACCAATTTTTTTCAAAAAAAAAAAAAAAAAAACGTTTTAATTAAAAAAGTTTGAAAATTCAATATTTGGGAAACGACCTAATTGACTTCTTCGAAAAATTTTATTTAGAAGTTTTTTGACAATATTTTGAATACTAAACAAATTATTCCTAGAAAAAGGTGTCTTCTTAAATTAGTGCAATTCCACTTTTATAAGTACAAAAATATTTCATTTTTCATTAACCACTTTTTTCGGATTAACCCATTAAATTTACTTGTTTATGCAAACGAATATTAAAAAAAATGTTTTTGGGGTTTAAAAAAAAAACTAAATAAATTTAGTTTTTTGAAAAATCGATTTTTCAAAAACGAGTCACTGAATTATTATTAATAACTTTAATTTGGCGTTTTAATTTTTTTCTAAAATAACAACTACGCATTTTTGCTCTAATCACTGAATAGACTAGCTACCTACTAACAGCGCCAATGTTTAGCTACACTGAAGTTGTCAGATACAAGAGCATGTACGATCCAGTCATGCATTTTATTTTTACATATTTTGTTTTTAGCGGTACTTGCCATAGAACCATTTTTTTGATTTTCGACTTTTTCATTAACAGCTGAACAGATTTTTGTCAAAATGTTTATATAGTAAATTCTTCCAATTTTAAATCCTGTGCTTACGATGTGATCGAACATAAGAGCAAGGACGTGCGATCCATGAGTGTACTTAATTTTATTTAATGTTCTTATTTATGCAACATGAAACTCGGCAAGTATAATGTGAAACTTGAACGTCACCTGCACCTGCACGTGTCATTTTTTAATGCAAACGTTATCGTAAAATTAAGATCATTTTCAAGATTAGGATATTAATGATAAAAAAGACAGTTTGGCATCTTTCTACTCGATACAGTATTTATACTAATGCCGGACTTAAACTAGTGGCAAATTGCCATTATTTCTTCCCTTTTATTGACTTTAATGACAAAATCGTATAAATGATTTGACTATTTGTAATTATTTTCGTCAATTAAAAAAATGGCAAGTCAAGCTGGCATTAAATATTGCCATTGAAATGGCGTAATTTAAATGCACAATGACACTATTTTGAAAATAATGGCACACCGCGGGGAAAAAATGAACTTGCTCAATCTCTAGTGGCAGATTGCCATTATCAATCAAACAGTTATTACCTTGCCCGTGGTAAATGCTTAACATTAATGATTTGATTTTACCATTATTTTGCCAGTTTAATGACATGAATTAATGGCAATTTGTCACTCACTTTTCAAGCAAAAATAATTGTTCAACCATAGTGACACTCTGTCATTATACTGACAACAATGCCCAGGATCATTTCTTATTGTAAGTTGTCATTATTTGAAATAGCTATGTGAAAGTTTTTAATTATTAAATCCCGCTTGTAATATTTTTATTTCTATGAAACTATTTTTTTTTTTTTGCACAAAAATTATACAAAAAATAATGTTAATTTTTGGATCATTTACACGATTAGTTTATTAATGACAACAAGTGCTTGATTGCTAACTAGGACGTGTGGGTTCGATCCCCACGCTAGGCGCATTCTTTTCTATACTTCCAATTTTAATTGGATGCCGCCCATTGATTAAAATGAGACAGTCAATACCTGGTTCTCAAATCCACTGTTCCAAACTGGAGCCGTGCAATTCAGGTTGCATTTAAAAGATCTTAGGTCTTACAGGCATATAGTTCGCCCCTCTACACAATTTAATGGGACAAGTTCGCACCAACTTCTGACATGATAAGAAATGAACAGATTATGACAACTTGTTCCTGTTAGTCGTGTAAATATTGCAAATGTGAAAAATTACATAAGATTTAGATACCAAGTACATAACCATAACGAGCGGAACATTCATCATAGCATGGCCCATTACCATAAACTCTTTTTCTCATCTCCTCCATCTGTGTCTATCATTTTTTTTTTTCTTCTAAATTACAGGTTCTGGAAGAATTACTGACAAAACTTGAAATTGAACATGTGACATGGTCAACTGGCAAAAAAGGATACTACTACCATGTTGTATTTCCGCTCCAATCTGGTGAACCGTGTGAAACTACATTACATTGTCTGACGGAACTAGGCATTGGCACGAAATTGAATTCCAGCGTAAGGTAATTTCTTTCCTTCTTTTATGTAGTAGATACGATGTAGTACGTACTTGCAATAGCACTCATCGTCATTGTCTCTCATTCTCTTACCCCGGTGGGTGTCATTCATGATCTATTGATTATCCATCCGCCAGTCGGTCGACAATTTGCATACAAAGAGACGACCGACGATACGATACCTATCTACATACGACGAGTACCTTAAAAGCACTTTGTATGAAATGAACTAGCAAGCAGATGGGTACAGTTACAGTGTATAACGAACATGTTTATGCACAAGGTATTTGAAATGGAACTGTACAACAAGAGATGAGCTTATGATACAACCAGATGACTCTTGTAACACAATGGCTCAAAACACACTCGGATCAACATCACAAAAAAAAAAAAAAAAAAAATACCTCAAGTTAACGCATCCAATCCCTCTTCACATTGAGTGTTTTTTTTTTTTTTTTTTTTTTTTTTTTTTTTTTTTTTTTTTTTTACAAAAAATGAAAATTCAAAAACACATAAAAAACCGTTTTACTATTATGCAGGATATCATATAAAAGTCTTATTACATTTTTTCTTCCTTTAACATTTTTCTTTCTTTAACATTTTTCTTTTTTTACTTTTTGGTTCTAACACACTTGTGGGGGTTTTGCATCCCAATGACAGCGTTTTACCTTGCAGTGTTAGCTATGATGCTATATCGAATCCTGCATCCAACAATGAAGAATACAGGTGAGAATGCTTTATATTTTCATGCACCGTATACACTTGTTCTAACATACAGGGTGTTTTAAGTAGAAAATGTTATTTTTTTTATTCATAATATTTTTGATAATTAAAATTTTTTGTTGAGTGTTTTTCTTTTTTTATGAGTGAATCAAAACATGAAAATTTATGACAGTTTGTAATACGACATTTTTTATAGGTAACTATATAGTTTTTAGGCGCGCATTTTACACCTTATTTCGACCTGAAAACGGGTGACCCTCTGCCAAAACATATGATTAAAGATTATATATTTTTTTTAAATGGCTGGTATGACCCATACTTACCCTACACAACTTTCCTGAATATGATAAATGTATAAGTACAAAAATTCACGACGGGAAATCTGACAGAAACTGTAGAATACCTCTTGAATTTACTGAATCATAACATAGCCTGTTAATTTTAAATAGAATTACAATGAGGCTACATAATAGGAGACTAGGAGGGAATTTATTCTCCAAGACAGATGAAGTGCAAGCTTCCACGTGCATTTAACACTAAATTTTTTATCATAATATTCGATTACGAAAACCATGATCCTATCTCTTTTATTATTTATTTGGCCTATGTATCTTCTTACTTTATTTTTCCTCCTGGCACATGCGAACAGAAAACCGATTATACATTATTTTCTCCCTTTCAAATTATCGGTTAAGATCAAGAAGCAGGACTTTTTAAAGCTTGCCCTTTATTTTACAATTGACGAGTTTTGAGCATATTGGGGGTTATCATGAATAAAAATTTTCCTGGAAATTTTTCTCCAATTCGAATTTTGGGAACGCAAAAGTTTCCCTCGGAATTCATTGGTATCGGGAATAAGCTTTCCCAGGGAATTTTGCTGTCATTTTATACGATTTTTTGTTCGAGGGAAATTTATTCCGTGGGAGATTCACAATCGCAGGAAAAGAATTCGAGGGAATAAAATATTCTGTGCGAAACGAAATTCTCTGGCAGATTCCCGATAGGGTTTCGTGAAACCCTTAACCCTTAGCCTCAATTCCCTCGAAGTTATTACTGTCAAAAGTGACGTTTGGTTCTTAGCAGGGGGAAGTTGGCGACGATGTAGATATTATCCGCATACCTAGCAGTAAATGAATAGAACTGTTGATATTATAGTGAATAAAAATTTCCCAAAATTAACAATCGCAAACAAAAATGTCCGAAGAAATATCCCGATCTCAGCTACTTCAGCATAAAAGACTGTCACGAGAATTATGTATCGCTAAAAATGTCAATGGAAAGATGCTTACCTTCGCCTATGGTCGATTTCTCAAGATTGGAAATAGCATACAGTTTTATTTTTATTTCTGCACAGGATTTTCTTCCTTCTCCTGTCTCGATATTTTTACTCATTCTCAACAGAATTCTTACGATTAACGGCTGAACCAATTTTGATTAAATTAAAATTAAATCAAAAGGCCCTTGTAAAAACTTTTTACAATATAATTTTTGTTAACTTTCTTCAGTTTCAATAGTAAGCACACCCTGTAATTAACTTCTTATACATTCTTTATTTCATTTAAGTTATATAGGGTTATCGTCAAAAGCTCTTGAGAATGCTGACATTTTTTTATTTTGGCAAATAAATTGTTAATTTTTCTTTTGAGAGCACACAGAAAAAAAGTTAACTGAAGAATGTTTGACTAAGGGGACTTAAGCGTCTCAAGGAGTCAAGTTATATTCTTGACAGTTTTATTTATTTTTCTTCATGGTCCTTAATATCCTTTATGTTAATTGTTTTGCAATTGTGAAATCCAAAATAAAAAAAAATATATTTGCATAAGAAATAATTAACTTTGTTCAAGAATTTAAAGGGCTTCATTATGTTTAAGGTTGTGATCAAAATAGGCCATAGGACGGTTTTTTGCTGGCACATTTTTCTACTTGTTGATTTTACAATTTTTTTTTCCATAGCGTTGCTCATGGAACATACCCACCACCGAATCAATCCTTAAATCCAGTTTGTGAATAGTTATACTTCGTGTGGCCCAAAAAGGTGAACAAAATAAACAAAAGTGCTATAAATAAATTTGTAAGCTACAAATTATTTTTTCCAGGAAATATTTTGCATCACAATCAGCTTTTTGTTTGACTAGAATTTTTAGCCTTTTTTTTAGCCCAATTCATTATTATTCTTTTTGACTTTTAATTTTTTTCTTCTCTCTTAAAAAAATAAAAGATTTATAATTTCAATAGGCACAACTCTTAGCAATCGATACACTCCATGGGTATTTTTTGTTTTCTGTGAATGACACTGAACATGCTAATGTAACATCAGGATACCGAAATTAAAAAGAATAAGTATTAATTTCGATATTTAAATTTAGGTAAGTATGCTTGGTCTTTTTTTTGCCCAATATGATTTCGGCGGCAAATGTAGGTTTCCAACTGAACCACGAACAAAAAAGAATGTTTAAACGAAAAAAAGTTTCTGTATAATTTTATAGTTGTATAAAAAATATCATAAACGAGCCATACATCCTCATATGCGAAGTATTGATAAATATTAAAAAGAGTATAGGTGACAAAACGTTACCCTGTGGTACTCCTTAATATTTATTTTATTAATTTCTTAATATCCATTTATTGTCAATTTTTCGAACATTATAAGAATAACGAGTGTTTTTAATTGTTAAGACATATGAGATGCTTTAGTTGTCACATTTTATTTGCTAAATATTATAATTTAATTATGGTGAAACCAACCATCTATCATCTAGATTTTTTGGTAGCGCCATCTTCATCTGCTATTACACGTCGACTTTTCAGTCGAGAATTCTTTTTTAAACAAAATGAATGCAAAAGAGAAGACAGATGATGATGAGAGGTAAAAAAAAATTCTCATGAGTCGTGGCATGGGCCAGATTTCGGAGACTCAATTTAGACGTTTTTTCTTAACCTTCATTTTTAAAGAAAAAAAAATTATACCCACCATGAATATTTATGTATTCTAACAATTTCTGTATTTTCATCTAAGATGTTTTTCTCTCGGAATCGATGTCAGATCGATTTTTTTGTTTTGTTGTAAGGAATTTGCAAACAATAGTTTGCGTGGTAAAGTCTGTGAAAAAAGAACAGAACCGTTTTACATTTTTTGTTTTTACCACATGTTTTTCTCTCGGAAAAAATATATATTTTTCACCATTTTTTTTTGTAAAAAAAAAACAGTTCTGTCAATCTAGTGGCGAAATATGTCTCTTACATTAAGAGTTATGAATTCTTTTACACGAAGACTAGTGTAACAACTGTCAGATTACCAAGCTGTAAAAAATGTGTCTGCCAATTCTGTGAATCTGGATGTTTTAATTTCCGTTGCTTAGTCAGGGCAACTAGTTGCTGGAGACTTGTTGAAGTTTTCTTTTAATTGCTTTAAAAATCTCTCGTGTCTTGGCTTGTTCCTGATACAGAGTTGATTAAATCTTTTGACCAACACAAATTTTTATCGGACGAGACTATAGAAATTCCAGTTATACACCTGTTTTATAACAGTTGCTCGCCCTTAAAAGTGGTAAAAATTCACCGGTTTGATGATGCTCACACAAATAACTAATTTCCGCATGTAGAATTCCGTTTTAACCCTACGGAGCCGTATAAACTCTACTTTTCTGTCACACTGTTGGCATGCCCCTAGTTACGTCCTTTATTAACACCTAAAACGCAAATCAATTCGAATTGGTAAACTTCAAAACAAAAATCTGCAAATTGTGAAAATAAAACGTCAAAAAATCTAGAACGATTATATTTTGTTCACTTTTCCCTTGCTTCTTGCCCTTCTCTTTCAACAAACTAGGTATATGTTACTAAAAACTCGGTTTCCTGGTGTGAAAGAGGACTTTGTTGCAAGATTAACAAAATTTTACCCACTGTCGAAGTTTGACAGTTGTTACATTTAACAAATAACGGCGCCATTGCAGTTGAATTTAGTGTTTAAGAAAAAAAAATTCATATTCCAGCCCTATTTCTAAATTCATAAAAAAAAAAAAACAATTTGTTTCCATCTTAAACTTATATTTCTAAATATCTACTAAAATTAACTTCTTTCCCGCATTCATTTTTTTCAATAAAGCTTATTTATTTCCAACTAAGTTGATAACCAAGTTCCTCTAATTGGGCATTTTTTAGTTTTCCCTTCCCAGATTAAAATCCAGGGTACGTCCTTGGAATTAACCTGAAGAATATACATAGGTGTGAAAAGGAAATAGTAGCCATGTTTTTTTTGTAAGCGCTATCTCAGGCAAAAATAACATTTCCATACAAGTTATCGATAACAAAGAAATGATTCGCGTCGGTAACTCGGTTTTCTCCGTAATAAGATCCAAGTCCCGAAAGAAATTGCCGGTCAATGTTATTAATTTTAAATTATTTAACAAAATTGTCTTATTATTCTTAAATGTTGTAAGTGTAACTTAACACATGTTGTGTATCTTTAAACCTTAATTATGTAACTACCTATAGAAAAAAAAATATGTAACCATCATCGTAATATTATTTTTGAACACTCATTCAATTTTACGTGTGTTTATTTATTTCAGCACAAACAATAACGAAGATAACGAAGACTTTTCTAAATGGAATAATTTTGTTGATTCAATAAAATCTAAATTAACCGTAAAACAAGTTGTTGATGGTGTACGTGCTGGCGGCTGCTTAACATTCGACTACCTCCTTTTAATTGTTACAGCCGAGTAAGTGTATTCATAACTTTCCATTTCAACAAAACAATTATCCTGACGAGTATACTAATTACGAACGTAACTTTTTCATTTCAGTTCTCTGGCAGCTCTTGGTCTTATAGAAAATAATGCTTCGAATATTGTAGCTGCTATGTTAGTTTCACCACTAATGGGACCAGTGATGTCGATAACTTTCGGAACTATTATTTCAGATAGAGAACTGATAGTAAGTAAAATTTTCAAACTAATAAATTGGCTTCAAAACTTTGGGTTAACTGCTGCATGGTGATGCTGGATTGTGGGTGTGGATGTGAGAAGGTAGTGAACTTGGCTTTATGTGAAAAATATGTAATTGAAATTTGAAATTTTCTTGAACGCTTTCACGAGATACTACATGCACCTAGTCTGACATTGAAGTTTCATTTGGGATTTTATTAACTATATTGATTAGAGAGAAAACTTGGGTGAAACTTTAGAGTGGGGAGTAGCGTCTTTTAATATAAAATTAGTTTAAAATGATAGCTGGCTCTAAGAATGTAAATGAAATTTAGCGAACGAATTTAGTTTTTTTTTTAATTTCAAAATTGTTTTCATGTTAAGAATGGAGGAGAAGGTGTAGCTAAGTTTTTTGAACTTTAGGATTCCCAGTGTCTGGATAAAAGAATTTCAATACAAATAACTCAATGTGGAAGAGATGTCTGCAAAGAGCCGAATGTTTGATGGATAGTCTGTTATATATTGTGGCAAAAACAAAACCCCAGTAGTTCCTTTCTTCCTTAGTGGCTGTGGTTATCCACAAAGGAGTTGGAGTGAAAATGTAAATAGCCCAGAAGTGGTTGTTACGTATGGAACATTGGGACAAGCTGTGTTGTCAACATTTGCTTGATAGGTAAATCTTTTTTAAATCAGCATAGTTTCATTCGAACCAATGTCCTCTCAAGGATAGTGCCGAGGTATTGGAATGCGTAGATGTAAGGAAAATGATGAGGGTGTAGGTGTAGGAATTGAGAGTCCAACTGGACAGAATGCTGAGTTCTGAATGGATTTCAGAATTTCACTTGGTGGTAAACTCATTCGCTACTGATACACATTCATGGACTGGGTTGTGACCAGTCAGGATTTTAACCAAGAGAAATAGTTGAGGTCTGATGCTTCATTCAAGTACCTAAATCATTTTTTGGACGAGACAATATAAACGATTTATAACACTTGTTCGCTGATGTGTGGGACCCGGAAAAACTAATTAAGTTCCGGAAGTGTATTGTCCTTCTGACTCTGCTGGGCCGCGTAATTAGCAACAGAACTGTTTCAAATTGGCATGTCTATAGAGCCACTCCCATTTTTTTCTATAGAAAGACCCGGGCATATAAACTCCCAGAAATCTGAAGTGTCTTCATTTTCCTTGCTCTAGTGGAATAAGCTCCAAAGATTTACACCCTTAGGTATTACCGTTGTCAATTATCACTGCAATAGTTGAGATTTCTCCAGAAAATTATTAAATTGATATTACCGTTGTCAATAATCAAATTTTTTGATAAGCAGTGAACGATCTTCAGGTTTGAGTTATATTGTGAATAGGCCAATTGTCGAACAATCGAGTCCGAATATTTTTAAGCTTGCAGCTGCATCAAGATTTCTTGCCCAAGGAAGCTTCCAGTTGAGTTTTGGCAACGATTTCAACATTGGCATGGCGTTCTGGTTGTCGGAAAAAGATTCTTAACACTTGCTAATTCTTATTGCAAATAATAGATTATTTTGAAATGTCAAACTAAATGATCAGAATTCACAATAGTATTTTGATGGTTGTTCACAGTGGGTCAAAAATGTATCATTATTGTTATTCATAATAGAGATTATTCAATTGATTGACAAACCTTGTCAATCTTCGACTTAATTATTAATTTGGCCAGTTCCTCTGTAAACTCGTTGGGAAACTGAGGTTGCTTCGTTGAGTATATTCTACGAACTCTTTGTGGAAACAATAGTACTTGGTGACTATGAGAATGGCTTTGATAACATCCGCTTTGTTGTCTAGGAAGTTTATCAATATTTATATTGCTGAGTTCAAATATCGAAATATTTTGTGTTCCCCACATCTGCTCAAAAGACACTCTAGTTGTCAATAGATATGTCTGGCTCTATACCCCTTCCTAGGTCTTGAAGCCGATGATACATGGTTTTGTTTGGGGCCAACTGTTAGAACCAATGCATTGTTAGCTTAAATGTCTTATGGGATATCTTTCCTCTCTGCATGAATAGTTCTGTAACCAATATGTCGTTTCTTCCGGAGCTACTGGTATAATAATTGCTGAGCTTGAAGGGGTTTCCATAATTGGTGAAAAATCTACGACATCGATATTGGCGCAGATTACACTGAATTTTACTAAGATTTGATTCACAATCAAAGTGCAAAGCAGTGTAAACTGAACACTTGCCTCTACGCTCTGATAGCGCCGTAGAGTGAGGGGGGATAAGTGGGAATATTCTCAGTGGAATAGTCCCCGCAAATTAGAAAAAAACATCGTTTCTTTATAATGAGTCTTGTCAGTTTCTTTCGTTAAAAAATGGAATTTTCAATCCAAATCTAATGTGCAACTTTAGTTTTTAAAAAATATTTCAACATATTTAGCAGCAGTCCACACAAAGATGGTTGGCTTTAGATGATGCTTTGGTTGAAAGTCAATAAAATCCTAAGTAATATTCCTGTATTTATATTTTTGCACTGTGTCCGAGATTTCTCTCAACGACCCTGACTGCTGACGCTTAGATTGACATAACACACATTTCTGTACTCATAAGTTTAGTTTTGGAGTATGGAATAAATGCCTTTGACAATTAATAGAGCCAGAGCTTGCCAAAATAACGAATCTTTCAACATTATTAAAGCCTTTACCAATGAAGTATTCATTGGTCAGTGTAAATTCTTTGAAGTAAATTGATTTCTCTATTGTAACACCAGCAACTATTTCAACCAACTCGTCCAGACCCGAGTTGAATACAATTTGTCAATTGAAGAGTCAGTGTTGGCACCTGTTAAAATCGATTTTGATTTTGAGTCGAAAAAATATTTGGCATATTTCACTTCAAGTGGTTTTTCCTTATGCCATCAGTCGGCAAGTCAGATAAGGTTACGAGTTCATGTTTTAATTATTTCAGATAGCATCAATTAAAAACTTAATGAATACAAAAAACAAGCTTTTTCAATTTAATTATTTCTAGCAGGTAACCAGAACCTTTGTGCTTTTAATCAGACCTTAGCTAAGTCGTATTTCTATGGCGGCACAATAGGGCTTAATGGTATCTTCTTGTGGAAAAAGTAACTAAATGTCTTAGCTTTATTCTCTTCATATAATATTTGAGGCTTGAGGGCTTAGAACAAGACTCGTTGTAACACATAACACTCAATCTTTCTATACCAACCGTTAAGCTCTATGCGGCATTCTTATACCTTTCATATATAGGTCTATATGGTGCCTAATGTGTTTCTCCCCAAAACCAAATTACTGCAACCACCACACCCTACCCTTAACTTAACAATATTTGTGCTAGTTTCAGGTTATGAATGCTTGGGATATCTTCTTTGGCCTTCGTATTCAATTGCATCATATCATATCATATATGGTGATGATAATACCAGGGAATTAAAACAGAATTTCCAGATCCTGTAGCTCGCACCCACCTCCTTATGGCATCATAACATCGTCGTCGTCAGGCGGCACTAAGAATATATAGTATTGCTTAGGTTTTAGTTGCATTATGACCACAGGTATACCACACACAAGATGCATTTTCCCACACTTTTCACACAACATGGAATTAATTGAGGTAATATGCCATAAGACAACTATATGGGGGTAGCTTAAAATCGGGTGCAGTTGTCAGAGTAGTTCAAGAAGTCATTACTTTACCGCTTATCCTTTAGAATTTCATTTGCAGGGTTGCACATTGGTTAATACATATTTATCTATGTAGAGAGGTACGAGTACCTTATGTTGGTGTTCTTGAAGGGTGTCATCATGTTCTTGGTGGGATCAAGTTTTTTTTTTTGAAGACATTTACAAGGGAATATAGAATGATAAATGAGACTGTCCTGTCTCGAGCTACTTAAAGGATGCATATAGCTTTTAGAAAAATGGTGTTAAGTGTAATGGGCGACCACCGTGACTCAGCATCTACGCAGTTAGTATTTAAATTGGTCCTTAGGGGTTCTGGAAAGGGGAAGTTGAGTTACTTTCATAAACTTCAATCGTATAGGGTACCGACAGTCGACTCCACTTAACTTGAACTCTAATTTTGTTAAAATTCATATGTGATTTTATTTGGGTTAAGTCTGCTAATTTAACTAATTTCACCCTTCACTGTACTAGCATCCCAGCATCTATATGGTTGCGGTAAGGTCTTATCGAAGCTTATATGACTTACCGAAGATTTATCGAAGCTTAAGTGTTTGTTGGTGTGTTAAGAATGTACTGACACTGATACTGGTAAATTATTTGAAATCTTCCCATGATAGTGATCTGCTTATAAGGTTACCCGGCTAGCTTTTCAGTTTTGGATTGTTCCATCTGGTCGGCTTGCTAAATGTTGATTTTTTTCCACGACTTCTTAGATCAATTCCCTTGTTTCGGATTGTATCGAAACTTCATATGAAATTTCTTTTTTTCCACGACTTCTTAGATCAATTCCCTTGTTTCGGATTGTATCGAAACTTCTTATGAAATTTCTTTTGGAACTTCGAATTAGATTGTGCTGATTATGTGTGATGGAGTTTATGACGTGAAGGCTGTTCCGGATCTTCCCGATTCTAAATGGATAATTTTTTTTTATATTCATGTGCCTTCCCTATTCTCGTACATTTTCCAATAGTATGGATCTTATATAAGCACGGGACGAAAAAGCTATTGATCACATATCCTAAAAAAATAACTTTTCGAGTTTTTGAATCACTGTGACCAAATAAATGTCCGTGTGAATTTGTCTTTTTTGCGATAAAATGCTATCAATTGCATACGACGTATGATCCTTCTTTCTAATGACTCCATAGTCAGATTCACTTTTGTCTCCGTCATTTTGCTTTTTGCCTAAGCAGATATTCAAGAACTGTTGTATTTAAATATCAAAGGACAAAGAAAATTAAATGCAATCTTGGAAAAATAATTTAAAAATAAATACTATCAAAAAGTATGATTTATAAGTCCCGCAAATCGACTCCCATTTGCCAAAATATTTTTTTCTCGCAGGGGATTTTTTTGCTGCGGGATTATGTTATACGAGATTTCGATATGCTCCCATTAAAATCCAATCATGATTTCCCAAAAAAATCATTTCAATACATTCAACACGCCACTGGCATATATAGAGGCCGAAACAAACGTTTTCGCCGTAATACTCCAAAATTACAAAATCGAGTATAACAATGCATAATAGAACAAAAAAAAAAAAACTAAAAATGTGCCCCCAATCCTTGGATTGATATAGAAATACTTCATTTATTTTTTACTTTGATTTTTATTCAATCAGCTAATGGAAGATATTTTTCCTCCGGCTTCACTCCTAGTCATTTTGCAATCGAAATCCAAGTTAAACATCTATCCGAACCGATCCTTGCGCCGACATCATCCAGGATTCGTTTAAAAAAAAAAAAGAAGAAAAAAATATAATTTGAGCTTTGGTTAAAAATTAAATTAACAAACAAAAGTGTTGAAATAAAAGTTAATTAAATTTGACCTTTTTTTGTGTTGTCTCTTTGCAGAAAGTCGGATTCATCTCTCTCGGCTTGGGTATGTTCATTTCGTGTGTATTTGGATTCATTTTTGGTCTGATTGTGGGAACAACTGAAATGCCTTGGGGATCTGGCGATTGGCCAACGGAGGAAATGCGTGGCAGGTATAATAATTATTTTTTTGTCATTTTTCTTTGGTATATTTACACTCCTTTGGCATTTCTATTACTTCAAAGAGTCATCCTGTGTTGGATTGGCTGTTCGGTGTGAAGTTTTAGCAGTGCACTCTGAACAAGGTCTGTTTTGTAGTTGGACTACTTGTCAAAGTGAGAAAAGCGGTGAATATATTTTTTCCTCTTTTACATTGCAATAAAAGCTACGTTCGTTGAACTTTACCCAGAGTTGTTGGCCTCTGCTAACTTTGACTTTTGTCAAATAATCCGACAACACAATTTGAATGTATTTATGTGTATTCTATGCCTACTCCCTTATGAAGTCTAGAGCAGAAAAAAATTTCAAAAACCTTACACTTTGAACAGTCAATCGAAAGTTTTCGGAGTAACAGGAGTGAAGAAAAGAGCAACTCCGAACAAGCAATCGAAAACGACTTACCTTTTTTTTAAATATTTTTTGTTATCTTATAAATATTTGACTATTTTGTGCCTAAAATTTAAAACCGCCCCGTCATTTTGACAATTCTTTGATATTTATGGTTTTTCTCTTCAACGAAGGCGGGGGTCGCTACTAAAATCCAATTGTTTTTGAGTTCAAAGAAATTTGAAAAAACGTAGCGATGGCTTTTTTGAAACTGTCATACTGTTGAAATTCCTTGCTAGTACTAGTGTCCTTGATTATGAAGGAAATGCAACGATTCCAGGGCTCTTTCAAAATATGAAATGTTTGTGCTCATACTACCTTAAAATACAGTTCGTTGCGTTATTAATATTATATCAATTTATGTATATATTTTTCAAGATTATAATGTATGTATCGACTAATTGAACGTTTTGCAAATTAATCACAAGAATTGACATCTTCGAAATTGTCAAGTTTGTGGTTTGTGTGAAAATACGTCTTCAGAAACAGATTCGAGAGAATTCAATTCTTTCAGAAAAAAATTCAATTTCTTTGTCTATGGAATTCGTTTAAGGGATACAAATTGTTACAGATCCATCGGGAATCAATTTTTGTGTTGTAAGGAAATCGACACTAGTAATAATTTTCACTTGTCTTGCGTCTGTCATATGACCAACGGCCATTTTGTCTGTCAAAAATGGTGGAAGTGAATGAAATTATAGCGGGATATAAATTTTATTTAGAGTTGATCGAGAGTTTTACCCTTGTGGCAAGTCATCTCAGTCCCTAAGCTAGCTGCTTTCAGTTTATATGTAAAGCTAGTTGAGGTCCTCTTCCGCCATATTTATCGCTGTCTCTCTCCCTCTCATCTGCGCCGGCCGTCGCATCGTAAGCCGAAGGTTCAAATATTCTCTTCATTTGTGTCCATCTTTCTTCATTCACATTAGTCGTTAATTTATACCTACATTTTTTTTTCTTGGGCCGGAGCCGCTATCTCCCCTATCATTCGCCATTTATGCAGTCGCGTTCAAAAATAACCCAAAGATTTTTCCTTCAAAACAACCTAAAACATTTTCAATACATTTGGATCTATGCCGCCCATTTTGTTGTAAAATGGAGCCTACAACTTTGTTGGGCCGAGACCGATGTTGGGTGCAGAAACTAAGGACTTAAGTTGGTCAAGTTCAGATTACATAAGGGTTTTAAAGGAGGCAAGTTTCCAGTCTCTGAGTGGCCAGTTGTCAAACAAAAATTCCTTACCAACTAGTAGTCTACAAGTCAGTTTTGTCTTCTGAAAGTGACTGACGTTTCTCTACTCAACTGTTTCACCATGCACCTTATGCGTGAAACAGACTGCACAAGCACCAGCATTGCATTGGTGGTGCCAATAACAAAAATGTATTCCCGATAACCCCTAATAGGTTCTCGTACTACCGTGAAACTTTGTCGCTCTCTCAGAGAGTTGTATCCTCACTCTTGAAAGATTTTCTTCGCATGCTTTTCCTGTGGTTACATTCAAAGTGCATCGACTTCATGTTGAACGCTTTAATAGTTAATAACAACCGCTCTAAAAATGCCTATTCGATAGCAAGGGAAAGAGACACACACAGTTCTCCCTCAAGTCTTACCCTCCCCACACTCATCGTCACCATCCTACCTTATCCACTTCTCACCACCTTCTCTTCCGCTTACCTTTTTCTATAGTTTCATATTTATTTTCGCTCAGCTCTAACACAATTTATTTATGAAGGCGAATTTGTTGTTTCCGTCAGCTAATATTTTCATATACCTACCTCCTGACAAAATCCATAAGACGCGCACCGTATTCTAATTTGCTTCAAGGGTATTTTTTCCCTTTATTTCCCTTAAATTCATCTTCACTATACAAATTGGTTAATTTCTGTTCTTCACTATCCTTCAGACAATTTCCATAAAACTTGCTGACTGGCTGATGTTTCACAGATTGACCTTTTCTCTTGCTCTGCAGATAAGACATTAGCAAAGGTGATTCTCGACAAATTGGTATTTTTATGCTAGAAGTAGGTCTACCATGAGAACATGAACGCGTCAACAGTGTGCATGTTTTTTCTATGAATTACGTTATACTTTGTATCCACAAGATATTAGTTGTAGAGGCTATTTTTGCTTGCTTTGCGTAGCCTTTGAGAGTCATTATTCCTTAAATGTATCATTAAAGTGTTTTTTTTCTCTTCGAGACTTAAATATTCAAAACAAGTTAACAAGTTAAGCCATCTAGGAGAAGGTCAAAGTTTAATTAAAAAAAAAAACTCGCGACAAAGACGGACTAAGTTTTTTTTTGTTATGAAGATTTTATGTCTATTTTTAGGCATAAGCAACATCTTTACAACTTAGACCCATTTAGAAGTTTTGGTTTAGTCTAAGAGTTTCCCAAAAAAGAGAAAAAAAAAACGGTTTCACAATTTTTCTTTCTTTACTGCGTTGCTCTACTAGACCGAACAGCCTTTCGCTCATTATCTTCATCCACTTGTAATAAAATATAAATCATAAAGGCTTTACAACAAAATTCTTAGCTCTTTGGTGTTTTGTGATAGAGCCTTACTTCTCCAGTTACACTCTAAGTTCAATGACATTATTCTTAGTTTGAATCCTTACTTGATGGGTCCTAGTCAGATGTCCAACGTTTAAGGACCTCTTTCACAATTGGGGGTTATTTTGAATAAACATTTCCCTGGAAGTGTTTCCATTTTTCGAAGTTGAATTGCACTTGAAAATTTACCTAGGAATTAAATGGTGTCGCTAATAAACTTACCAGGCGAATTTCGCAGTCATTTCTGGTGATTTTTTGTACGAGGGAAATTTATTACTGGGGGAAATCACAATCACACAACATTTCGAGGGACTAAATCATTCAGCCCAATTCTAAATGACATTTCCTAGGGAAATATTTCCCTTTGGCCTACTTTTTTATTACAAACAAATACAAAAAACAACTCCCGGGAAAAATTTCAATAAAAATGAACATTTACCCCCATTTAGTGATCGGTTGTTCCCGAGACATTTCTCGGAGAATTGAAGAAATAAAAAGTATGTTTTTACTTTTTGCAACTTAAATATAAATAACATTTCAATTATTTTTGAGGTTTAAAACTGCAAAAAGTTAAATTGTGTTTCTTGTGAAACGTCAACGCAACGTGTTATTTATTCATTTGTATCCATTGTGGACATAGCTGCATAGCTGGATTGTCTTTAAGCTCTTGGCTGTCGATATCGGTTTTGTTCAAACTGATCTTCATTAAAAAATTCTTAGTTCGGTGCTAAACATTTTGGTAGATATTTTATGTAATTAATTTTTCACTTTATGTATTTAACTATTCACTTTCATTTTGGATACATTACCTTTTTCGTGTACTGTTTATTTTTTTGATATGTGAAATACTGTGAAACTTCTGATTCGAACATTGTCGTGAATAAAAATTTCCCTGGAGATTTTTCTCTCATTCGAACGTTGGGCGGTGTATGATGCTCAAAACTTTGGCCAAATTCCTAAACGCAAGATTTGCAAAGTAAGTCTCATGCTAAGCAAATGCACGAACCCGATTAGAATTGAAAAGCAAGTCAACTGCGCAACACAAGTTTAAAACTTGCACAATTGCAATAAAGTTTGCGCAATAAAAAAGAATGAACTGCGTTTTGGGATAGTGTGCTTAGCAGAGATTTTTCTGTTTGCATTTAGGGACAGTTTGCATATCATATTATGTGCAAGATTTGCCTTTAGGAATTTGCCCTTTTATGGGGCCCCTATCGAGAATCTCTCAGTGAATTTCTTTTCCCTCTAAATATTTTATTGTTTCGAAATTTTTCCTGTGATCGTGAATCTCCCATGGAATAAATTTCCCTAGAACAAAAAATCGTATAAAATAACAGCAAAATTCCGTGGTAAAGCCTATTCCCGATACCAATAAATTCCGAGGGAAACTTTTGAGCATCATTCACGTTCCCTAGATTCGAATAGGAGAAAATTTTCCAGGGAAATTTTTATTCACGATAACCCCCCATTGGTATCGGGAATAAACTTTTCAAGGGAATTTTGCTGGCATTTCATACGGTTTTTTGTTTGAATGAAATTTATTTCGCCTGAGATAAAATATTCGCTGGGAGATTCCCAAAAGAATTAAGAATTCTCTTTCCCTCTTTCGAGGGGAAAAATAATCTTCCGGGGAATTCATAATTAAAGAATTCCACTCTCGGTAGAATATATCTTCCAGGGAGTAATTTTCCCGGGAAATATTTATATCTGGACCGATATGTTCTGTTTCACCCTCACTTGCCTCAATAATTTCTGAGCTTCTATATGCACAGCCACGTCCTGACGGAGTTCTTAACTTAAAAATATGAAATTCACAAAAGGGCTTAAATTTGACACCACCTGTTTGTAATCCTTTTTTTTTGGCAAAACTATTCATAGTTTTCATTTCAAAGTAGACCATGTGAACATAATACCATCCAAATCATATGAATCCCCCGAGTTCTACCCTTACCCTTTTTTTTATACTAGTGACACTTCGAACCTAATGCCATGCCACATGACAATCTTTGTTTTCCTTAAACGTTCCATTCAAGTGAAACAAACAAAACCTATTCCTTATTGACAGTATGCTCTTTAATGCGGTTTGCCAAAATGTTCCTCTGACAAAATGTATGTAGTTTGGGTCGGGTGACATTTCAATCTTCCAACATCTGAGTAAGCTTATTGTGTTTCGAGGAGTTTGTATTATATATTTCCCTTGAGCAAACAACACCCCAACAACAATAACCGGAAAAAAGGGGCAAAATTAATCTCCTAATAACAACGACGACGACGACATCGACGACGCTTGTTGTGTATTTATTTTATTTATTTTAATACAGAGGCAATGTTCGTTCACTTTGGATGGCTTTACCGTGGGCGCTTACATCGGGTACAGGTGTTGCTGTAGCCTTATTACAAGGATCAACTGGACCGTTAATTGGTGTTGCTATATCAGCTTCCTTGCTACCGCCAGTGGTTAATTGTGTAAGTAAATCCATATAGAAAAAAAAACACATACATACATACATACTTATTTTATTTGGCTACTGGTTGGTTTTTTTTTTGCTCATTTTAGTTAAATATCCTTTTTCTAATTAAAATTTGTTAGCGAAGAAGTAGAAAAAACCACAGAAACCAAAGTGGAAGAATGTAATTTTTTAGGCTCTGTGAATGGGTAGGTGTGAGGGTTGCAGTGCAGTAGGTTGTGAATGGGTTGGTTGAGGTTTCAAATTCAAATGACCTAAGGTCTATAAGAATTTTGTTCCAGATACCGGAGATTAATTAACTTTGGATTTTAGGTTATGTTTACTATAACCTACATTTTGATATACCTAACCTAAAATAAATATATATATATAGATAGGGATATCAGCTTACTTTAGATTTTTTTAAATGATTTCAGTGTTACTGATTTTACATGAAAATTTAAAACTATATATCTCAAGACTAATGTAAATCTAGGGCCCTTATTTTTATGGAACCGATTTAACTCACGAATTTAAAATTCTCATTGGGCCCTATCGTGAATTTCCAGGGAATTTCGTTCTTGGAAATTTTTCCTGCGATCGTAAATCTCCCACGGAATAAATTTCCTGGAAAATCTTATTCCCGATACCAATAAATTCCGAGGGAAACTTGAGCATCTTTTACGTTTCCAAGTTGCGAATTGGAAAAAAAATTCCAGGGAAATTTTTATTCACGATAACCCCAATTATTAAAAATATCATTCTTGTTTAGTACAAAATGGTACGTTTTAGATAATAGCAGTAAATTTCGGTCTCGTTTATTCAAAGACTTCATTTCTGATGAAACTATGACATTCATTTATCTATTTTTGAAGAACGTACATGCACCTTTGTGATTTGTAAGTAGCGATAGTAATTGTTTTCATGTAACTTCTTAAAGTTTCAGACTTTTCTAAATTTATGTGGTCAAACAGGTCCCGTTTTCTACTTGCCATACTTATGTTTTCTACATCCCATACTTACTTTTCTGCATCCCATGCTTACGTTTTCTACATAGACATTGACGTTTGGTAGAAATTTTCGAATTCCCGATTTAACATGTTTGAAACTTT
Source organism: Philhelius pedissequus (assembly GCA_910595825.1). NCBI lineage: Eukaryota > Metazoa > Arthropoda > Insecta > Diptera > Syrphidae > Philhelius > Philhelius pedissequus. Next base: position 239,638,575 of record OU343161.1, on the reverse strand, counting down.
TATCACACGAATTCGTGTCGGAAAGCTTAGGACTTATTGGAAAAGATTTCCTATACCAATTTTGAGAGTTCGTTTCCGACGCCGCCGTCAAAATGCACAATAAACGCTCATATATTCGCTTTTCAAATTTACATCAATCACTTACTTCAAAGTTAAAGCTGTCACTTTTGAAATTGACAGATTAGCTACCGTAACAGAAATCTACTACAAACAACAAGTATTATGTAGTAATCAAAAAGTGTTAGTTATGTCGAATTCCAAAAAACCAAACACTTGATTTTTTTTCTGAACACAATTAAATTATTTCTAAACAATTTCTTGCGTTTTTAGCAAGATTTCATTGATTTTACACGCACACTATTTCTTTCAAGTTCCTTACAAATAAAATCGATCCGAAATCGATTTGAAATGTTTGTTTGGAATTTGACATTAGACTTCACAACATTCTTAACATATTGATTTCCTCCATACCGTAATGCTTGCCATTTAAAATTTGTATAACCTGAGATTTCGATGTAATTTAGCGATAAATCCTAGCACACATTCCAAGTCAAAGAAATAAGTACGCATACAAAAAATATAATTGTCATTTTTAAATTTACATTCCACGGTTTCTGAAATCAAAATGTTAAATCGGCAAGTTTGTCAGAAATTTATAGAGTTCAAGAAAGGTTGTCTAATTGCTTAGTAATTGTGCATTTCATTTACATTTACATTTCACTACATCTTTTTTGTATTTTATTTTTTGTTCGAAAACGTCATATTTGACGATTGACACTTCTGCGTCACAAATAACATTAATTTTTCCGTCGAAGCGTCTTTGATATGACGTTTTCGAAAACATCCGAAAATGGTGTAACTTCGAAAGTCGTTAAGTCGCGGATGTTAAAAATTATCATTTGGGTTTTGGATAGGAGTGTTTTTTTTAGAAAAAAATGAAAAGCCAATTCAGTAAAATGTTTACTCGCAAAAAATTGTTTTTTTTATTTTATTTTGTAATCTTACACTAAATTAATACACTTTTAAGCAAAACGTACAGTATATTGGTAATAACAAAAATTTACTTCATTCTAGGGACTCTTTTGGGCACTGGCATGTATTTGGTTGATCTATCCAGATATTAAGCTTCCACATTTAAAAGGAGAAGCTTACACAGGAAACTCGTCATATCCATTTATTTACACCAATTATTTGCCAACTGAATTTCTTGTTAATGGCATTGTGTCAGGACTATTGACAGTTGTAAATGTGATGTGTATTTTTATAACTGCAATTATTATACTTAAAATCAAGGAAGTATCAGCGCCATACACAGCAAGTCCGGATCTTAAACGGTAAGTTTTTTTTTCGTTTACCTATATTGGATAATATCAAATTTTTTATGTTATTGTTAAATGTAATTTTATTTTGCTCAGATTTTAAATTAAAAGTTTTTTTGAAGTGCTGCAATTAGCACTTATTCTGGTTTAAGACTGGAAGTAAGGAAAATTAAAGGGCGTCAAATTTCCCATTGTTTAATAAAAATTAATTAGTGTTCACGTTTTAAAAATATACTAAGCTATAGAACATGAATTTCTAGAAACATTGCGTCAATTTGCGAATGATCACGAATTTTGGCATTTCATACCTTAGCTGCGAATTGTCATAATCAAGTAAAATGATTGCCTTATTCTATATAATATTCTATTTGTTGATTTGTGGAATCCGTCCTGCTGTTGTTAATTGCGAATTTTCGTTTGACATTTCGCAGAAGATAATCAGCCCAATTCTGGTGAATAAAAATTTGCCTTGAAATTTTTCTCCTACTCGAATCTGGGGAACGTGAATGATGCTCAAAAGCTTCTTTCGGAATTTATAGGTATCCGAAATAGGCTTTTCCAGGGAATTTGTCTGTCATTTCATTTTCGGTTCGAGGAAAATTTATTCTGTGGGAGATTCATGTAAGCAGGAAAATTTCCTAGGAAATAAAATATTCAGTCCTTTCACGAATTCCATTGTAATCAGAAACTTGTTACGAATCCCGAAAAAACCTATCACAGAATCCACCGTAGTGGAAATGCTCATACAACTTACCATTACGAACGGATTCTACGATAACTTTTTTCGGGATTCGTAAAACTTACTGATGACGATGCAACTCTGATAGGGCTGAAATACCCTGGGAGATTTCCGATAGTGTCCATTGTGGAACTCGTATATTTGGCATTTTAAGGCACGTTAGTATTTTTGTTTTCATGTAGGCCGTTTCCGAATTCGATAATGCAATTGCAAGCCTTATGTTCGAAAACATCATCTGCGGTGCAACTTTGCAGTAAAAAAATCGAGGTGACCTCATACACAAAAAGATTACGAAAATCCGATATATCTCTTGCTCCTAAAATCATTAGCTTTGTTCAGTGACTTTATGTGAACTCTTCTGAACGAAAAGTTCAACTTTTTGCTGTCCAGTCAGACATTTTTGTTCTGACTTGATCTGAATTCAAAAATGATTTTATTTCTATTTTGTTTACCTACATGGTGGTTGTTTTACTTTTGGCATATGGTTCGAAATGAAAGACTCGTTTTTTTTGGTTTAATTGTAATTATTTATTAGGTAGTAATAAAACAAAAAAATTATTTCCAGAAAACTAAACAAATTACATTTTTTGTTTAATAATTGTTTTGACAAATGATGTTTAATTAACTGTTCTATCTTGTTCTATGTAAATTCTCTGTTCTGTCCTGTGATGTTCTGTTCTGGTCTCTTCTTCAGGGAACGCACCTACTATATGTCTACATTTGTGTTTCATAACTCAAGTGCCCGTGTGTTAATGGAGGTTGGAAATGTTTCCCTCATTCGAATGTAGACAACGTGAAAGATGATAAAAAGTTTCATTCGAAATTTATTAGTACTTATAGCGAATAAACTTTGCAAGGGAATTTCGCTGTCATTTCATACAATATTTTGTTAGAGAGAAATTTATTTCGAAGGGTTGTTTACGATCGCAAATGAAATAGTCCTATAGTAACAAATATGCGTGGGAGTGGGTTATTCCCAATAGGGCCCAATGTGGATTAAAAACTTAAAATGTCGCATTTTTTGAAATTTTTTTTTTCTATTATTTTTCACATTCCACTTCATACATTTGTTTTCCATAAACAATTTTTTTTTTCACTTTGTTGACTTGTCAGAAAGATTTTCGAAAAACTTTATTACATAACCTATCTTGTTCGAAAATGTCAAAAGGGCCCAGTAAAATCGTTTCACGTTTATCAAAAAAGAGTTTGTGCAGACGAGACATTAGCAGAGCTGTGCCAAAAAATGACGATCAATTGACTTTGATTTGACGTTTTGAAAAACGACCGTATTGTGACATGGAGTGTTGTAAAGTTCAAAGTTGTGTCTTCATATATTTTTACTTAATTTTGTATTTTAATTTAATTTAATATTTGTTTTTCTTAGTAAAATAACACATCATTAATAACAAATTTATTTTCAGATTCTGGGAAACCGATCTTCGTACAGTGCGGAAGACTAACCGATCAACCATAAGAAATAGGAAAAATACTTTCCGGGAAAAACTATTACAGTAAGTTAATACAATTATCAATCTTTTCCCAATACATAACCTTACACTTTAAATGATTTAATGTTTTTTTTTTCCTTAGACCAGATAGTCTGCAAGAACCAAGAAGTAAAAAATTAGACACAGTGCTCGAACAAGCAATCAAAGAAGCCACAGATGATGTGACATTTAAGAAGGTCAAGCGAATGAGCTATTCAAACAATGCTGTTGGTGAGGTAAGTGAAACTTTGATTTACAAAAATTCTTAAAAAACGAGATTGCGACAAACTATCGATCAGATTTCTGGAATAAGTGTTAAGCGCCGAATTCTCTTGGTTTAACGAATCCCAAAGAGAATTAGTTTCTGTTGCATTTACAATGTACAGAATTTTGGTTTCATTCGTCCAGTTTTCATCAGGTTTTAACACACAAAAAAAACAACCGCCAAATAATATTTTATAACGAATCGTTAAATTGCTCTAGTGTTTACGTAACTCTATTGAATTTGGCGAAATGCAACATTAGGCGTTTTTCTTTTTTCGTTCAGAGCAGAGCACTGAACAGAGGCAAATTCCTAAACGCAAATGTGGGTGGCAATGGCGCAGTGGACAAAGTGCTTGATTGCTAACTTAGACGTGTGGGTTCGATCCCCACGCTAGGCGCATTCTTTTCTATACCTCCAATTTTAATTGGATGCCGCCCATGGGTTAAAATGAGACAGTCAATACCTGATCCTCAAATCCACTGTGCCAAACTACTGCCGTGCAATTCAGGTTGCATTTAAAAGACCTTAGGTCTTACAGGCATATAGTTAAATTAACGAAAAAAAAAATCTTGTGCATAATATGCTAAGCAAACTGCCCCTAAACGCAAACAGAAAAATCTCTGCCAAGCACACTGTCCCAAAACGCAGTTCAATCTTTTTTCTTGTGCAAACTTCATTGCAATTGTGCAAGTTTTAAACTTTTTTGCGCACTTCACTTGCTTATCAATTTTTATCGTGTTCGTGCATTTGCTTAGCATGAGACTTGCTTAGCAAACTTAGAGTTTAGGAATTTGGCCAGAGATCGAACACATAGATTATACACTGAACTTGTTCCAAACAGAGCAAGCTCTGAACACTGATATGTTTTTTAAACACACTTGAACCGCACAAATCAGAATACATTTTCATTTTTAAACATAAAAAGTAATACCTACCCTTTTTTGTACACTGATACAGACCAGACACAGAAAATCAACAACCGATCAACTTCTTTCGCCAACTTATGTATCTAATTATTTTTTTCTTCAAATTTTCCTTCTTGGCAAACATGTTATTTGGTGCGCTCAGCAATTTACTCACATGCTCAGTCAATTATGATGTTCGAGCACGTCGCGTGCGATCTACACATGTTCAGAACGAAAAAAGAAACACACATTTGGTGCTCTGAAAGGGTCTGAGTTAAAAAGAAACACAGACAATTTTTTTGACAACTCAGACTATGCTCTGAACTAAAAAAGAAAAACGCCTATTAAGGGTTATATCGAGAATGCAAATTTCCCTGGAAATTTGTCTTTCATTCGAATCTTGGGAATGTGAATAATGCTTAAAAGTTTCCCTCGGAATTTATTGGTATCGGAAATAAACAAAATTTCCTAGGGAATTTTGCCATACAATATTTTGTTCCCATTGTTAAACAACAAAATCTTTGCTGCTTTCAAACTTCTTATCGTAATTAAAAATCTAGGATAGAATCCCGAAAAATCTATCATACATCCCTATTCTGCTATCCGATTCGATCGAATCTTTCGATTCACGTAAATATTTCACTCAATTGTTTAACTATTTATTTTCAAATCTCTTCTATCTTTTGAGTCCAAAGCTACTACTATTTTTTTATTATTTAATTCTTAAATCTAATTGTTAAAATTTATTGATTTATTAATTATTGATCAAAATTTCTATAGATTGCTTTCATAAATGCATGGTTGATTTCAGACATGTTCTACATTCCGAGTGAAAACGAATTTCAATTTCACATAAAATGAAATAACGTATTCTGCATTTCGATTGGATTCAACTCCTTCCAATTCACTTTAATTCGTTTTTCAATTGTCAAAATCACCTGTTACAGACAATTTGTATAAAAACGGTTCATATTCGGAATGTAGAACACGAAATTTCATATTCAGAACCCTAAAATTCCACATTCGGATTGAGCCATTTACAAACTTTATTTTATGTGGAATACAGAACATTTTTATGTGGAATACAGAACATCTAAATTCACTTTCGTTCCTCAAATTCACAAAAAGTGCAATACAGAACATATGCGTTTGTATACATGCGATTAGTTGCGATCAATTAACGTCAGAAAAACTATTTGCGCATGCATTTTAATAAGCATTTATGAACACTTTTTCTGATTTGCGTCATCTGTCTTGATGGCCGTTGAACAGATTTCCAAAGAACAATTTTTTTTCCTTTAGTAAATTCTTTTTCCGTCTCAATTAATTTCTCCAACATAAATGGGATATATTCGCACATGTTCTGTATTTCACTTTTTTGTGAATTTGAGGAACGAAAGTGAATTTAGATGTTCTGTATTCCACATAAAATAAAATTTGTAAATAGCTCATTCCGAATGTGGAATTTTAGGGTTCTGAATATGAAATTTCGTGTTCTACATTCCGAATATGTACCGTTTTTATACAAATTGTCTGTAACAGGTGATTTTGACAATTGGAAAATGAATTCGAAGTGAATTTAAAGGATTTGAATCCACTCGAAATGCAGAACACGTTATTTCATTTTAAGTGAAATTGAAATTCGTTTTGAATTCATTTTCACTCGGAATGCAGAACATATCTGAATTAATTTCCCAAACAAGTTTTTCTTTGAGTTCAACTTTGAATTTTCTAGCTGAAATTTCGACAGATGTGAACAATAAAGGAAAGTGTACCACCGTTTAAATCATACTGTGGCTTTCATTAAGAAACAAATCAGAATGCATCTGAGACTTAATATTTGCGCATTTGCGTTTTACATTTATGAAACTCCGACTTTATCATTTGCATTTATGAATACTATGCATTCGTCGGACTTTCGCAACCATGCATTTTAAAAGCTCCCATACTTTTTGAAACAATTCGGTTTTTCCGTCGGATAGCAGAATACATACATTCACGTGAACGTTTAACATAATAGGACTGATAGAATCCAATCTTAGTGGAAAATCTGCTACGAATTTCGAATTATTGAATCCGAATGAAACGGAAATATTTTATCTTTCTCTACGACAAGTTATTCTTCTCGTAGTCAGGTGCAAACGTAATCTTAGTAAAAATCTAAGTATTTTTAATGGATTTTTATTCAAATAAACAAAATCTAACTTCTTGAGACTCCTCTTGGAGCTCCTCTAAAACTCACTTAAATGCTTCTTTATTCAGGCGGCAATTTCTTATAAAAACTGAAAAAGTTTCGATTTAATTATTTTTAAATTTGTTCATTCATATCTATACGTCCAAGTTTTCATCCATATAAAATGGATTGTTGGCATCTTTTAGCTGTTTTCTTTGGATTTTAAGCTTTTGTCTTCGCCTTACAGCCCCATTATTTGCAGCAATAATTGCAATCCCTACGGAATCCATTTTTTGTGTAAATAACAAAAATAAACGCTAAACTTAATTAACAATTGATATAAACTGAAATGTGTTTCTTTATAATTGAAGATGATGTCACGTAACACAACTGATTTCGAAATCAAGTGAGAGCGTGGATTCATGCTATTTTCGATTCTATTCGGATTCTATGAACACAATTTTTCGGGATTCGTAGCGTAACAATCCGTTCGGAGATTTGTTACGATGGAATCTGTGATAGGGCTGAATTTATTTACTGGTTTATACATTTTTGCATACATTCAAACTCAAACCCACCCCATATCATATATTTGGCTAAGGATTGGCCCTGTTAGAACCAGGTCATAATGTATTATAAAAGGTAGGATTTGCGGGACCATGTTTTGAGCGGAAACATACCCAATCCGATTTGCAGATTTGTTTAGTGTTTAACAGTGGGATTATATTTGAAGTTAAATAATTGCTTCATGTTGATTTCCGACATTCCCCTCTACTTTCACATCCCGCAACATTTTCGACTACCATATCTCTCTGTTCGTCGCCTGCAATTAGTTGGAAAAGCCCAATTTGTATCTTAATCCTGAAAATGAAGCCTATTTTCGCAATGAGAATGCTTAATACAAACGTACATATATATGCATTTGCACATTATACACTTTAGCAATATAAACAAGTTTTTATTGCTGTCGTTTTTTGTTTTATGTATGTTTATATACTGTTAGTGTGTATGCGCATGTTGATTTAGTTGACATTTGACAACAAACTTGAACGTTATTTTATTTACCATCTAAATTAAATTCATGTGCTGATATGTATTTTCTCAATATTTTGCAGTTGACACAACGATTAGCCCAAGCAGCTGGCTTGAACAGTAGCAATCAATCCAACATCATCAATCCGACAACAGCCGATGCCATGGAGTCGGTGCGCAATTCAAAATTAAACGTTGACCTTCAGGCTTTGGATAAATTGGTGTCCTCTTTGTTGGAGCATCACCAACAACAACAGCAAGTGCAACCCGCCACAGGAGCATCAATGAAATTGAATCGTCGACGTCCATTGTCACGTTCGGCCAACCATTTTATGTACAACCCTTCAACAATGGCAATGGCGACCAATGAGTTTGGCGGTGGAAATAATTTAAGCCTCTCAGCAATTAACAACAATGCTCCTGGTGGTACAGGGGGTGGTGGCACCACCAGTAACAGAAACTCTAGTACTATCCAACACACTGCACTGATGCCAACTATTTTAGAACAAAATCGAAATCCTGTAGGCGCTTCGTGGTCATTGGATCGATCTGCTGCGACAGCTGGTGTCCGAAATGTCCTCAACAGCATTGCAAATGCACCGCATCGACTTAGCCAAAGCCTCGGTTCCAATCACGACGAGGACAATGTCAGTTTAACCAAAAACATTCTTGATTAGAAAACCCTTATAAATGTTTTTCAACATTTTAACATATAATCAATTTGAGAGTATGCATTTGTTGTGTCGGTGCCTCCGTGGAATAAAATAAATGTTCGCGCACCGCAGCACGATACCTTATTTTCACTTGGACTTGCGGCCACCACGGTCCAGCAGAGTTCGTGTTCCACATTTTAATTGAACACGGCATTAGTTTTAGCATACTCTTATTTGTCGACCTAATTTAGCAGCCACACCTTTAAAATGAATTGACACCGCACCACAACAAAATAAAATGCAAAGCAACCTTATTACGATTCAAAACCTGTGGTGTGAATAAAATGGCCTGTCCAACAATGCGGAATATTCGTGAAGGCAACATAAATAAATTTCCCCAATTTTAAATTTTTTAATTCACCTCCTAATTAGCAGACATTAATATGTAAGTACAGGTAAGGAATAAACTGTAGTTTTCAGGAAAATTCTGTATAAACTTTGTAGAATGTTTAGTAATTTAGATGGCTGCCAATGGATGTCGAGAAGTAATTGTAATTAAAAAAAAAAAACAAAAAAAAAAGAATTACAACTTTTTATTTAAGATCTTTTAATAAAAGTATTAAAAAAAAAAGGACAAGCTTACCGCAAATAGCGGACAAAGCTGGAAGTCATTGTAGTTTCAATCTTGCATAAATAGGGCTCATCGAAATCGGAAATTTGTTACGAATCCCGTAAAAATCTATCACAGAATCCGTTGTAGGGAAATTCTCACACAAGTTGCCATTACGAATGGATTCAATGGTATCTTTTTTCAGGATTCGTAGAACTTTCCGACTACGATGCAACTCGTAATAAGGCTGAATATTGCTTGCCAAAATTATGCTCATATTGAAATAGGCCACTTCCCTCGACAAAAAAAAATCGTCACAAGCCACGCCCATTTACGCCAAAATTATGGTAAGCCACGCCCATTTTCGCCAAAATTATGCTAAGCCACGCCCATTTCGGTACAAAAATATGTTAAACCACGCCCACTGGATTAGGCCACACCCCTTGCATAAAAATAGCTTAAACCACGCCCATTTTCAGCCAAAAATAACGTAAACCACGCCCCTTTTTAATTTTTTGGAGTGACAAATTATTAGGCCACTCCCCCTCGAAATAGGCTCCTCCCTTGCCATAAAAATAGCCGAAACCACGCCCATTTCTTCATAAAAATTACGTAAACCACGCCCTTTTCGATTTTTAATTTGTTCGAAATAGATTAGGCCACGCCTCTTTCAAAAAAAAAATAATGAAAACGCCTAAATAGTTGGGTGGGCGTTGCTAATAGATAAATATTGCTTTCTGCATCAGTTTTGCTGGTTGTTTGAAGCCATTCCAGAAGGTGCGGTGTCATGCAGGCTTCATATTTCAGGGCATCATCCAAGCGCATACGAAACACAAATAAATATTTATTAAAAACAAATAATTAGTTTTCTTTTTTAATTAATTAAACCTCACCTTTTTCACAAAATATTATTCATTAAAATTACATTTATATATATTCAATCAATTTATAGCACATTATATACAAATCGTTACTATCTACCTTACCATAAAAAATAAATATTAAATACCTATATGTTAATTTATTTTTTATTATTTTTTTGTTTTTTGAATCCAAATGTATTATTATTTATAGTCATGAAGCTGGAAAAAACTTCGCTTCAATCCACACACACAAGTTATTAATAAATAGAAGAATTAACTTACCTATGTACAATTATTAAATTTATCGAATAAATTTATTTAATCTTAAAAAAGAAACAAAAAACTATTTGGTTTTATTTGTAGAAAAAAAAAATTAAATCGAATAAAAAAGGTTTTGCATTTTGTATCTGTTCTGGTTTTGATTTTAAATGCAGTTTGATGTATGTTTGTGTAGATGTGTATTCCTATTATAAAATGATATAATTTTCATAGTTTCTAGTTTGTCAATTGAGTGGAAGGTATGGATGGGGGAAGGGGTATTCAAGTTCAACAACTCAACTCACCCCAACTCAGTCAATCTCAGCTTAGATTTCTTCTAATGGAAACTAATCAATTTGAATCAAATAAGTTTTTCTTTGTGGTATTACTTGTGGCGGCTGGCTTTGGTTGAGTAGGGTTGAGTTGGGTTGAGTTGAAGGTTTGGATAGCATTACATTTTCCTATTCCACTCGAATGCAAACAAAATTCAGTCTAGCTCCTACTCCTGCTCTTGTTCGGCATCATCTTCCATTATTACCTCATGGAGAACGCTGATGCGTGCCCTGAGGGTTGAACAGGATATTGTTATTGGAATGGAGCCACTCGGTGGAAGGGGTGGCGGTGGTATGCTAATAACTTCATGGGCATGCAAGTCAGATTCCACGGGAAGAGCGCAACTGTCGCATTCATTTAATGTTGACGTCAGATTTGGTAGTGGTGCTAGAGGCGCTGGGGCTGGCGTTACCGTTGGAGTTGGCGGTGTCGATGTCGTTGTCGATGTCATTGTCGATGTCGATGAGGAAGGCAACATTGTGGAAGGTCTACCTACGTGAATCAGTGTCGAAGGAGGGGAAGGAACATCGTTTGTTCGATTTAATAAATAATCCAGGTCATGAGATATTCTATCGAGCATCCCGTTCGAGGAGGCATCCAGCTGGTCCACCACACCTCCGCCGCCGTGTGTTTTGTTTTCAGCTGATGCTGCGGACACGTCCACAGTTTCAGTTGTCGTCGATGTGAAACTTTCTTTCATATTGTCGGCCCTGTTTTGTTGCAGTCTATCAGAGAGGAGGACACCTGTGTCTCGGATCCTTTCGGCGTGGTCTATGGACGAGGATGTTATCATGATAATGGGTGGGTGTAGTGTTGATGTTTGTCGACTCATATTATAGCTAGAGTCTGTTGTTGATGATGACGCTGGCACTGAACAGGTTGGTGAAATCGATGTGGAAATGGAAACAGCAGCAGAAGCAGACATATGATGATCTAAGGGGTGAGTGCGTTTTTGTATCTCGGCAATAGTGACATGCTTTTGGGATTGCGGTGCTGCTTGTGTTTTCGTTAATGAAGTAGTCATTGTCGCCAGATTTTCCACAAATGGTTTAAAATGTTGAATGTCGCTGGGCTTCGTTGATGGCGTTGTCGTCGTTGTCGCCGGCATACTTGTGCGTATGCCAATAATGCTGTCTGAAAGCAAAAGAAAACAATTTATAATGTCAAAAATAGCTTGATGATATTAAACACTTCGTTGTATACATTTTTAATGTCGTGCCAATGCAGTTAACAATTTGTTTGTCTTTCATTTTATGTTCATGTTTATGAGCAGCAGGGAAGACTATAGGGTAGATGAGTTGCCATAATATCGATATACATATGTACAAAAGATAAAAAAAATCAAAACCAAAGTTTAGCTACCTTTCTCGCCGATGTACGTAATCAGAACCCACGGAGAAGGACATACAAAGGTATCTGGCAAGGGACAGCTATTTGGCGGAAAAAGGTTGTCGTAATTCAAATAAATCCCAGACAGATGTATGTATGTGTCAATTCAGACAAAGTAATCAATAATTCAATTTGGCAAACAAAGAACAAAAATAGAAAAACAAACCCGACCTTTAGTGGCGACGACCGACGCTAAAATTCATATACCACAAGGTCTGCGCACTTAAAAAAAAACACACAAATAATAAAACATAAAAGTTTCTTGGGTTGGAAATTGTTGCCAACAACTTTCTAAATTGTATAACGAAGCGTTAAACTTCAGTACTGTATATACATTACCAGAACTGTTCTATTTTCAAAATCATAATTATTTATTTGCTGTAGGGTTTTACAGCTTACATGGGTAGGTACGGGGCTCTAATTAAAATGTAAATATGTACACAATTTCAAATTTAAGACATGTAAAATCAATATTTAAGGACCATCTCTGACACAGACACAGAGAAATGAGGATAAGGGCTCCTTTATAAATATAGATATTGTGTGTTAATGACCTTGCGGGAACATAAATTGAAACCAGTATCATAATAAAGTAAATCTCTAACGATTCATTCATTCGGCAATGTTTGCAAGTGACAAACAAAAACTTTATAGGGTACTTCGTGGTATATAGGTACAATGTGTGACAAAAGTATGGGGATGGCTGAATTGAGGTATTTAAGTCAACTTTAGGATTTAACTGTGGTCGGTTGTAACCTTGATATCGACATGGACCTTGAAGGTTTTTTAAGCTCAAATTTGTTCTATTTTTAAGGTGCATAAGTATGTATGAAATAATTACGTAATTTGAATGAAATTTTGAGTACAATTGATGTCATTACCAACAAATGGGTTTTTGTTTTTTAATAGATCACTTTTTAAAGTGTATATTGAAATAAACTTGAAGACTAATTATTATCAAGGTCAAAATTAAGGAAATTTTCCTTCAAATTTAACAAGGACATTGATCCATTTTACACTTCGTATAGTTGCGTTCCATTGGGTCCTGCGAAGTACCGACTTTCTAGTAAATCGTATGGCGTTTTTATTTGGCAATCCGGTTGCCTGATTAGGAAATACGAAGCGAATCGTTTTAGGTGGCGAAATTGAGATTTGGTATTACTGTATTCGCTTCCGTCTCTTTCGTTTTACATTCGCCCTATGAATTCCAAATCAAAACCGAATTTGATTTTTAGCACGAAATTTTCGATAGGTCGCTCGAAAGTGATATTTTGTTGGGATTTCTTTGCATTTAAATAAATAAAAATGTGAGTTTAACTATTATTTTTTTTAGAAAAAAACAAACTAAAAAAATCAAAAAATTTATAATAAACGTGTAGCCAAAGATAGCAACACATTAAACAGTAACAATTTTCTACGCTCATAGAATTTGAGGAAAAACGAAGGGATAACGCAACTTTTGGAAAGCACCTCGCACAAAATAAATGATTTTGATTAACAAATAAATGTGCACTGGAAATCATCTGTCAATTATCTGGAAATCTCGAAAGCAGAAATTACGACTCGCTTCGAATTCGTTAATTGATCAAAACGACTCGCTTGAGATATCGAATTAACAACTATTCGCTTCGTATTCCCTAATCATTGGCCGTAATCCCTCTCCGATCTGGGATCACAACTAAAGCATTTTTTTTTTATTCTGATGATTCTGATTTGTAATGGGTTTTATCGGGAATCGCTCAGGGAATTTCGTGTCCCAACGAATATTTTCGAAATTTTTCGTACGAAAGTGGATCTTTCACTCGAACAAGTTTATTCCCGATACCAATAAATTCGGAGGGAAACTTTTGACCATCCCAACATTCCAATGAGAGAAAGATGTCTAGGGAAATTTTTGTTCACGGTAACCCCCAATATGATTGTAGATGTAAAAATAATTTTGTAAAGTGAAAATAATCAAAATCAAAAATTATGTTTGTTGCACAATTATGATAGAAAAAATGACAACAGTCGAGTTTGAAATTCAAGTATGTGTGAGTGCTTCTGGTTTCGATTCTTTGCTTTTCAGAATCAGAACTGTCATAGTTTCACAAGTGAAAGTTTTCAGTCCAGAAGGTTTCCGGATTGCTAAATAATATTGAATGATAATATGGTATTATTTTTGACAAAAAAGATATGATAGACTAAATATGATATTTTGTAGGCAGAAGTTATGAAAAAATTGGATACATAATGAAGGAAAGTCCTTAATAAATCAGATGGGAAAGTTCGATTGTTAATTGGGTAGTGCTTGCTGTTAATAGCAGTACATGAGTAGTGGAAAGAGGAATACCGGAAAACCAGAAATGAGAAATTTTTTTTGAAAGTGGGTAAAACGACAACAATTTATATGCAGGGAGGCGCATTGCATTGTAGACGATACCTTTAATAATTTTGGCTGTCGACAGATGCATTTGTAAACATATTTGAAGAAATAAAAATCGCGTTCAGACGAGAGAACAATAGCTTTGTGCCTTCTTTATTTAAGTTAGCTAACCAAAAGTGAGTTGGACAAGGCTTTCACATTACCATGGCTTATCAGATTATTTGGAAAGTCCTTTAGCTTTCTATGAAATTTCATAAGAAAACCGAATCGGTTTTTGGAATACGAAAATACAAAAGCGATCAGCCGCGGTTTTTGAAATCGATCTACTGGGTTCGAAATAAAGTTTGTGTCACCTGAAACAAATTTCTTCACCGCTAAAAATTTACTTTTGAGGATTTGACAAATCTTCCAATCTTCTCTTGCCTCGAAAAGTGCTTTTCACCTAAGAAATTTTAATTCGGGTAAAAAATGTTATGCCAGATTTACACGACTGCCCAAAAGACAGGATTGCTGTCAAAATCTTGGCATTATTTTTGTTGTCGTGTAAATGGTCGAAAATGTGGCAGTATATTTGTCATTAAAAAACTGCCAACCAGAATTTTCGTTAAGTTGGGGCATTATACTGACATAGTGTAAATTCAGTACTGACAAGAATTTTCATATAATGACAATTTGCAATAAAGAATGAATTTGCTCATTCTTTACTGAATTACTGCCAGTGTTGGCACTATTTTTATCTGTCATTATTTTAGCTTCGTCAGTCGTGTAAATTCGGCAATAGGTTGTTTTCAATCATTCCCAACGATTAAGATGAACACGCTCTCAGGAATGGTTGAGAGCTGTAGGTTAAACCTTTGTACGTCGACGAAATGGCCGTCACTGTGCTGTCAATGAGAATGTGTAGACGAACATGAACTACTCAGACATTTCGTAGACATCAGCTTTGGGGATTTTACGTCGAAGCTTGGGCATATATTTGGCGTCGTAGTGCTTGTGTTTGTCAAAATTTTGAAAGGCAGACAATAGGCGTGCTAAATCTGTTGCGAAATAATTAATTCTTTTACTCGCGTCAGAGTCTGGCATTTCATATTTGACGTTGTGGATTTCGTGTTATAATAACGTTTTTATAAGGTTTCGGTAAGGTCTTATCGAAGCTAAACGACTTAACGAAGTCTTATTGAAGCTTAAATGTTATATGTTATGAAATAAGGTCAATATGAAGTTCATTAGCTATCCCATGAGTATCTGGTGTGACAGGTAATCCTTCTGCTCTGTCAAATTGACCTTTTCCAATTTATTCATTTTTTTTATGAAATACAAGGACTTGGCTAAAAGCAAAACCAGACATGATTTCCATTCTACTTGAATCACATCAGTTTCTGGGTCAATGCCACGGCTAAGTCCCCCATTTGCTGTAAACATTTAGCCTATAGTGTCATGTATTTTATTGACAGTTGTTAAATAACGACTTCAGATATAGTATTCATCTAGATACACGTTATAGAATTGAGCCATAAGATTCTATTTACTAAATATTTAAAAATTGAAAAAACGATTAAAGATAAGAAATCCAAACTATGTACCTGAATATGCAAATGTCTATTGCATGTCTGCATTAAGTTATAAATAATCCTGACACGAGGTCATGTATATGTACAAGTGTGCATATTATAGAATCCTCTTGTATTATCCTTGTGCATATGCAACAGTTTACATTGTTCCTATTTTGTATGAGATACGAGTACATTAAATCCCAACACGCAGCCAAGTTATGAAATCTATTCTGTATTGTCCTTGTTCATACATATGCAACAGTGTGTTCTTATTTTCATTTATATATGTATGTACCTACTTCCTACTCTACTCGTACCTAAAATAGAAATGATTACTGTTCTTGAAGGTTTATATGGGGAGCTTCAAGCTAAATTAACTTTTTAGATTGAATAAAAATAAATGCACTACTTAAACCGATCCACAGATTAATCAAAATAATCCTGTGTGTTTTTTTGTTTGTATTTCCACCTAAATATGTACATATGTATAATGTATGTATTGTTACTGTTCAGGAAGGTGATTTAGGGTAGAGCGTAACAACGCAATTTTTAGAGTGGTTCGGGGCTCATGAATCAGAATCATATGATGCCTGCTTGGATGGAATCCAACAATGAAATACGAGATTTGACTTCTATGGTATAAATGCTTCAAAAGATCCTTTATGTTATTATCTTTTTTTTTGTATTTCAATGCATAACCTATATGTGCCATTGGCCTAAAGGCATCAACATCATGTGCTTGTCTCTACCTACCGCTTCTCATTAAATTTTCTGCATTTGATGTGAAATCTTTATTGAAAATTCTAAAACAGATGCGATGGTGGTAAATTCCTCGTCATATATTATGACAGTCTCAAACGGATATGCATGTGTGTATAGTATGTACATATATGAAAAACGTACATACCTGCAATTAGTGTTGCCACACTAGTATTTAAAAAAAATTATAAGGAAACAGTCACACGTTTTTCTATTAAACGAGAAAAATAGGGAAGTTCTGAACATTAAAATGAGAGGGGAAAACAAAGAGGAAGGCATTGTACATTCGTGCAGTACGGCTGACGAAAGAATTTTTGTAAGCACGTTGCGAAGAAGGGTATAAACTGGTTCTCATCATCTCAGAAGCGCGAGTATTACAGTGGAATAATATTGAAAGGAGTGTCCAACTGACTTTCTCACAGAACACATTTTATAGTTCTTTAAGGTTTCTGTAAAGTCTTACTGAAGCTCAAATGTTAGGCAGTACCTAAAATGGTGGCGATAAAATAATGATAAAGTCCGATTTTCAAGCGATGTAAATGTTTCCATTTTAGTTCCATCACCTATCATTTTTAAAGCTCTGTTTTGAATACTTTCCCAGAGGCTTAAGATATTTATAGAAACTCTAGACAGAAGAAAACTTGAATGTTTGCAATTTATTTTTCTACTTGAAAATCTTGAAAGTGGTCTACATGGGCTCATCAGTTGATTAGACAACATTTCAGTTTCGCTAATGCTTCGGTAAGTCATTTTAGCTTTGATAACACCAGAAACCTTATCGAAGATAAATTGTTAAGTTTTGAACAATTGATCAAGGCGAATTTAAATATTACCGACTTTACTAATTTATTCCAGACTCATTTCTAATAAATAGCAATTAGTGAAAATTGAAAGAAAATTCCTCCCGATGAATACCAGAATAGAGCCGTTATCGTTAACGTCATTCGTGATAAAACAGCATATTTAAAATTCTTATCGACGTGACATCCCAGATACAAAACAAGAGAAAGAAAATCGACTGTTCATTTTGCCCTAAAATCAATATTATCCTATAGTGCAATGATCCAAGTGATAATGGGGTTATCGTGAATACAAATCTCCCTAGAAATATTTCCCTACTTCGAAAGTAGGGAAAGCGTGAATGGCAACCAAGAGTTTCATTCGAAATTTATTGGTATCGGGAATAAGCTTACCAAGGGAAATTCGCTGTCATTTCATAAGATATTTTTCTTTAAGGCAATTTTTCCGTGGGGGAAGTTCACGATCGCAAAACAAAAATGTCGAAGGAGATAAAATTCCCAGACCGAAAACGTCAAATGCGTGTAGTCAATTATTTGGCGTTTATCAAAAAAAGAGTTTGGTCATTGTGCTAGTGGTCGGACCGATTACTTATTTAAAGATAACAGCAGCTGCTTGAAAAAATAACGGTCATTTTACGATCAAACAGCTTTTGATTTGACGTTTATCGAAAACATGTAAAAACTAACTTTTGTACCATCGAAATATATCCACACTAAAAGCCGGATTTTGTATTTACAGTCGTTAAACCGTAATCCGGATTAAATCATGTGAATAATAAAATGCAAATATTTATACCTAAAGAACGGGTTTTCGCATTCACAAAGATTTAAAGAATATTCGTTCATTTTGATATTTGGTTTAAATGCCTTCTTTTTCCCCAATAATTGATAGCTAGTCTTTGATTTTGAGTCAAGTCATTCGCGAAAAATTCCATGAAGTGTGGATGGTAAGTGGAAGTTATAGAATTAGATTTCAATTTGCAACGACCAACTAGTTTGCTAAAATCTTTCTAATGTTGGTAATTAAAACACTAATTTTATTATTAAATCATTAAATTTAAGTTATTAATAATAATTTTATTAAGAATTTGTAAAGAATTCTCGTTGGTTGCTAACTCTCAATAATGTATTCATTCATCCTTAAGAAGGTCCTTAAAAAAATAGAAGAACAAAAAAAAAACACTCGATTGAACTTAATTGAATTGCATTTAAGTGGCAGCACTAATCTAAAAAAAAAAATTAAATTGAAAGCAGCAGTAGTTCTCCTCATTATAAATCTGGAAAGTCGAAAGTAATGAAGTGATGGCTCAGCATCAGTTATATCCATAGGTAAGTATAACTACACCCCAACCTTTATCTTATCTCTTTTCAAACATTGTATATCAAAAGGAGTTAAAAGAGGATGTGTCACACGTATGTTTTCAGGCGTAGGCGTAAGTGAAGGTAGTTTGTTTTATAAACATACATACCTACATAACATATGTAATGTACATATGTATGCTATTTTACATAAGTTTAGCATAAGAAAGGGTTCATATTGAAACAGAGAGAATATGTATAATTTAGCCGAGAAAAATCAGCTATTGAGGAATTTAATAACATTCCTTATTTTTCATTGAAAATTAAATCCATTAAAGGCATTTATCAATCGTATGGTTATTTTTTTTCTTTCTTTTTTTTTAGGTTACGAAGTACAATCGATTATTTTTTACAATCACGTTCCAATTTTCCAGGTGTCAGCATCCTTGTAAATCTTGTGCGCTGTATATAATATCAATTGCCGATTATCGAGTGAACTCGTACTCCAACGTGTAATTCGTTTTTCTTATTTTTTTTTTTTGTTAAATTCAATCGTTTCTATATTATTTTATGTAGAGATACACACCACGATTCTATTGAGCTAAAGGGTGCTCTATTGGCATAGTATGGGAAAATAGAGTTACAAATGAAAATTTGAAAAGTGAACCTGGGACATTGTGACGATAGAATTGCGGTGGTTCACACAATAAGTAGGCTAGTTTTATAAATTTTTGTCTAGCTTTAAGTTAGTTATAAGTTTATAAAAAAAAAAATGAATTAAACAAAAATGAAATTGAATTATGTTTCTGTATGAACATTTTTCCTGGGACATCTTAACTTTGGTAGTCGTTAGTTTAGAAAAATTTCAATTTATAACAACTTCTATAAGACCTGCTAAAGTATGAAATAACTAAGTTCCGGAAATAAGCTTCCCTTCTGATCTCGAGGACCTTATATTAACAGAGTGACAGCAGAAGAGTAATTTCTTTTGAAATTAGTTCATTTCGACTAATGAAAACGTAGTAAAGTGTTTGGCTTTCAATTCAGTTGAGGAAATCAAGTTCAACAAGAGGGTTAAGTCTACCTATCGTAAGGGAATCCCAAGGGGAATTATATTTCCCGGCTTATTTTAATCACTGTTAATAAATTCCCCCAAAACAAAAAAATCAAATATTTGCGACGAATTTTGTTTTGAAAATTATTGTTTTGTAAATTATTTCATATATTTAGGGAGTTTTTCAGTCCCTATCTATCCATAGATTCCTTTATACTGCCTACAAACACAACTTTGCATTAAAAAGTGAATCCGAGCAGCCATCTTGCAAAATGCAAAATAGGAGTTCTGTGAGTTTATTAAAATTTTTGAAATTAATTTTTTTGAAGCAGCAGTAGATATTATTTAGAATTCGAAGGACCTCCTCTATAAAAATTTTGATAGAAAACCGTTGAGCCGTTAATGAGAAAGTCAAAAATATAATAAAAACGTTCTATGGGAGGTAAAGTTAATTACATTTTATGTACATTTTTTAGACCAAAATATATAAGTAGTAAAATCGACATAATTAAGATTTACCATTATTGGTACAAAACATTCTATGGCAGGTACCGCTATTTTTAGGGCTAGAAAAAGATTTAAAAAAATAATCGAGCCAATCACCTAAGATGCTAAGTAAAAAGTTTGAAAAAATTGCTTCAACCGTTTAGGCTGTAGATCGACGTACAAAAAGACAGGTGGAATCGCGGAACCCACTTTTATGGTGTTCTCTAACGAAATCAGTGCCACAGATTGCAGGAAAGCAAGAGAAAGATGTAATCCATCAAAAATAAACCCACAAATCTCTCTATATACTTGTATGTCAGGAATCTGCTTTTTTGTCTTCTCCAAAATGGCATATCAGATTCATGTATGGATGTCTGTATGGTAAAGTAAAGCGTATATGAAAGTTCTATGGATATATCACTATAACCCAAACAAACTGTAGCTCAGAACATTGTCTTGCCAAAATACGTCATTGGTCAGTGGAAACGAAAGAGAAAGAAAAAACTAACCCAAACTAATATTCTTTTTGAATCTTCAGAAGGAAAATATACGAGTTTTATATGAAAAAATGACTAAACAAAAATTAGATATCCTTACTATCAATGAAAAATTGCAACATCAACTCGCCGACTATATTAAAGTTGGTTCGGATCTTGTTCCAAATACCATATTGAACTCATTTAGTGTTGTGGGGGTTCTGTAATTTATAAACCAAAAAAAAAAAACTAATCTGTGAAGAAAGAGCTGCGGATGATTTTCTCCTTCATTTAATCAGTAAATGGGGTTAATCTGCTTTGTTTCTATATCCACAGCTAAATAGTTTTTAAAGCTGGATTCTATTCACGGGTTTTGGGGATGATAAATATATTTATGTATATAAATTGAAAGTTAGAGATAACATGGCTGAACGAAAATTAATTACAGATTTAAGACTTTTATCTGCAGTTAATAAAATATCGTACCCACTTAAGGAAGGGGAGTCTGCCTTAGTTATGAAAATCAAAAGATTTTCCCTAAAATTTTATTAAAAGTTTGTGTTTACACTACCGGCTGGCGAGGGGCGGTCGGTGTAGGGACCTGTGAGAACTCCTCACGGCCGTGTTTTAATGAAATATATATGTGTATATAAAGATTTTGTTAATTATATACATTCCTATTTTGCATCAACAGTTATTTTGCTCTTAAATTTTCCATCTGCTTTAAGTAGACAATAATGAGTCACTCCAGGGCCATATGGAAAGTTGTTAAAGGATCAGAATTCGGTCAACAAAATGAGAGCAACGCCAACTAGAAGACCTAAACAGACTTAATAAAAGTGTCATAATCAACGACGTGCACTGACAATGACCCACTTTTCATACTGCTGACAGTGTGTTGTAGGAAAAAAATTGAATAAAAGGCACACCCACACAAATATACTTACAAATGTAAAAAAAACAGAAAGATGTATGTACATACCTGGTGAAACACCTTGCAGGATGTCTAAAGTTTTCACAGCTACAAAGTCAGGACTTTCTGGTCGGGCACAGTCTTTAATTTGATCTGCGTGCAAGCTGCTCATACCGTGATGATGCTGATGATGGTATTGATGGGAATGTCCCATCTTGGCTGCTGCAGCAGTCGGCGTATATGCATTATACAAGTCCCATGTTGTGACTTCATGATGTGGCCTTCGCTGCCAGGAAAATGTTTCGCTTTCAGAGTTTTCTGTTTTAAAACCACTGCCACCACTACCACCACTCAAATGGTTGTTGCCCCCTACTCCCAAAAGTATATTACAACAACGTGATTTTGTATTACTGTCAGTGCTACTGAGGCTCTTGTTGCTGACATCATCACCGCCTTTTATATCACTGGCATCCCGTTTGGCGACATTTGCCAGCGTATGATGGTATTGTTCTACTTCGTGTAGCTTAGTCTTTTTATCACTGTAACCTCCCAGGGAGAGGCAACCGCCACCCTCTTCGCCGGGCCTCACCACCACCATGCCCAGAAATGTTTCGACGGTTTTAGCTGGCCGCAATCCGGCTACTATTTGGCATCTTGATGGCGCAGTCGAAATAGTTGTTAGTGGCAATTGTGTCACCGATGCATCTGGCGGTGAATGTTGCAGCGATGCACCACTTTCATTGTCTTTTTCTTTCTCGTAATTTGTATAAACTGTAAACAAAAAGAAGACAATGTATTAAATTTTATGAGTTGGCGCAAAAGTGAACGGGGTTAAACTTACAACTAAGTGGACTATTTATTGAACCTGAACAGTAATTGCCTTGAAGATTGACGCTGGTCTTGCTGGAAGGGCTTGGCGTCGCCGTTCGAAGACTTTGTTCGGCTTTTATAACAAAGCAAAAAAGTACAGAGAATCCCTGAAAGAAAAACAAAAATCAATTAAATGGATGCCAATTTAAAGAATTTAAAAGCAAATTGTTTAATTAATTTTGAACTTGTACAAAGAAAGTTTAGTTCTCTTTGGTCTGCAACTTTTGTGGTTTATTGAGGATTTTTTTAATATTTCTGAAATCAATCATTAGCCTTCATCTCAAGCCCTAAAAATCGGGTAGGTTCTATCTACGTGCATTAAGTTGCATCTGGAAGTTATTCTATGAAAGTTTTTTTTTTAAATACACTAGGTGGCGCAAAAGTTGTCAACATATCACAAAATAGGTTTGTTCGTTGAGCACTGAAGTCGCCTAGGGTAGACCTAAAGGGTTTTTTGAAAAACCTAGTCACCCTGATAAACAAATTCTGTGTTTTTTGAAACCTAGGGTCGCCATCAACTCGCCCTGAAGTAGAACTAGGTTTTTAGCAGGGGCAACTTGAGGTAAATGAATAAACGTCAAAGTCACGTGAGATCTGAGGTAGGAATGGGCGATATTGAGGAGAATATCGAGTACTCATCATCGATGTTAATAGTTATCGAATCGAAAATATCGATGTGTTGAAGGGTTTTCCCCTATTCATCCTTCAACATCGATATTGAATCATCGATTTTTTGTTTTAATATCGACGTTTCAATAACATAGATGGACTTATCCATTATCCCTAATCTGAAGCATTTGTTTTGTTGTGAATTCTCGTTTTGTATGCAAATTGTTATTTTTAAAATGGAAATAAAACAATACTCAAATTAATTTTCAGACACAGACATGAAAAATGGCAAGCTTTGAAGTTGTAGATTGTGCATAGGGTCACAAAAAAATGTACTAAGAACTTCAATTTAACATATTTTAAGTTTTAATTATTAAATTACATAACTTGCTTTTCTGTAACATAAATTTAATGGCCCCCGGATGATTTTTGAGAACCGAAAAACTCTGGTTTTTTTGACAACTCTTGGGGTTGTCGAAAAAAACCTGGGTCGATGTTAGGTAAAGTTCAATGAACGAATACAATTATATAACTTCAACTTGAGGTATTCAACATTTGAGTAAGTTTGTCAACTATGTGTACGTGACTCAAACACATTTTGGTCAATTTTACGCCTGGTTTCGTTGCGAACGTAAATTTCTAAGATGTTGTAAATTTGGTCATCATTGAATGAACAGTTGAACAAAGTTGGTTGAGCTTGTTGCGCTTGCATCAGGGTGACAACCCTGATCTAGCAGGTAGTAGGAAAAACAATTAATATTATTGATATTATTGCAAGTTTAAACCTCCGCAATAAAAAATTGATTGCATAAAATCGGACACACAATGAAAATCTTATGAAATCGATTTCAGTTTGTACGAAATCTGTGGACATCTGTGTGTACTTTTACATCCAGCGTGAAGGAATTGAATTTAGAAACAACAAGGTTTCCATTTGACTTCCAGTGCACAATTCAAATAAAATTTCATGGAAATGAAGGGCACTCAGAAATGAAAAGTTCTGAAATTATTACTGAAATGAAGCCCTTTGCGTAGGAGTAAAATTTGAAAAAAAAAACTTAATAGGGGTTATTATGAATAAAAATTTCCCTGTAAATTTGTTTCCAATTTGAATCTTGGGAGCGTGAATAATGTTCAAAGTTTCCCTAGGAATTTATTGTTATCGGGAATAAACACTCCCAGGGAATTTTGTTGTCATTTCATACGATTTTTGTTCCAGGGAAATTTATTCCGGAGGAAATTGACTATACCAGGAAAAATTTCGAAGGAATGAAATATTCAATGGGAAACGAAATTCCCTTGGACCAATATTGACGATTAACAAAATGAGACGGAATTCAGTTCAGGAAACGAACAAATGAGGAAAAAAAAAGCTTCTTTAGGTTGAAAATTTCATCGGAATTGGAAATCGTCGAATCACTAAAAAAATACCACAGAATCCATCGTAGTTATTTTATCTAACTGCAATGACGAAGAAATGCTAATTCTGATTACGAGGGAATTCTTTCAAAATCGTTACTATGAATTTTTCCAACCATCTTTTTACCTTTTCCTAATTCCACGCATCACCAAGAGTTTGTAAATAGGTCTGTCTGTAATGGCTGTTTTTGTCATCAATATCAATGATAAAAGGATAACTTCGAGGATAGAAATACAAGGCCTTTCTAAGCCTTCGCTTAAATTGTTCTGCTAAAACTATTGCTAAAAGATCATCTGGGCGAGGTGTGGAATCACTGTTAATTTTATTACATTTGTTCGCCGATCATTGACGAAATGGGAATGTTGGTACTAATACAATTCTTGGCGGGTGTTAATATAATGAAGAAGATTTGCAACAAAAATAATAATTTCTTTAAGTTTGTTAAAGACACCATGTAAATTTTATTAAATGTTTCAAATGTACCACGAAATTCCTAACAAACTTCGACGTAATTTAAATTAACTTCGCTAAAACTTCTATTATTTATATATTGACTTTATCGAAACTTTACATGTTAGTACCCTTTCACACAAGGAAACTGAGTTGCCGGCAACTGTGAGTTTGCTGGCGAGAACGGCAAGAAGTAAGGGGAATGAAAAAAATCTCCCCGGTCAACGATTTGAAGAGATTTTGTTGACGTTTTTCTTTTCATTCCAATTATCCCAACAAATTCTTGGTGCCAGTTCCTTCGTGTGAAAGCTACAAGGCAATTAAAGGAAAATGTCAAAAAAATCTCCAGCAACTGGTTTCCCTGTGTGAAAGGGGACTTAATATCCACTACTTTTTTATTCACTTTCATGATTTTGTTCGTCATTTTCGATTGTCATTTTAATCAGTCCTTATTGCTTTTTTTTCAAAGATAGGCAAAACTGGTCAATGTGGTTCTATCCAATTTCAAGTCAGATACATTTCAGTATAAAATTGTCTTTTTCGAACGGAAAATCCAATAAAATATGTAATTCAAAATATCACGCCTATTACGGTTATCAATTACTAGTTGATAATTGATAAATTTCTAATTCGAAAATCAGTTTATTAAAAAAGTAATGAAATATTCTTCATTTTCTTAAATGTTTCTCAACATGAATTTCAACAACTTAATTGTTAAATATCGACTTTAAGTATTCATCAATTATCAATCCATATCTCTGACAATCGTAATCTGGATTTCTGATTTGTTTTAAATAATTTCACAAAGAAAAAACTCACCAATAACGTACAGGAAATTCCAAGGATATAACTCAAAATTGTGTTTTCCTTTGTATTGAGATAAGCAATAAATAAGGAATCCGTTGAAAGTTTAAGAAATAATATCATCCCGCTGCGGTACAATAGTCCTATCCTGAAAAGAAAATTAAAAAAAAAAGATTGAGAAAACAATAAAATTTATTTATTAACTCAATAATATACAAGAGCAAATTTACACAATCATTACCGCTCCCACAAAATTGTCCCCTTTTGACCATGCTTTCGCAAAAGCCACAAAAGTTTCCTGATTAATATGAACAGCAACAATCCAAATGGTATAATCAACAGCATCTCGACGACGACAAACAAAACAAAGGCCGAGCTGTCGACATCTAGCCACCAATGTTTTGGCCATTTGCCAATGATATTGCTTATCAATGGCGAACAAATGGCAAACAAAAATGGCAGAAGCCAACTAATGCCGATTGCTCCGCGAAGCCCCGACGATAGATTTGTTACTTGAAGTTTCCGTGGAATCAATTGTGAATGGACGACGAGAGCGATAGCAATAATTGTTGAGATACCCAGCAGCATCAGTGAGGCTAAAGTTGAACTTATAATACCCTGTAATTCCTGTGTGTAGGATGAAAGCCAATTAACAAGAAAATATAAGTTGTATGAGAAAATATGTATATTCAGCAGAGTAGCGAGATAGATAACAAAATCTGAAATAAGTAAAATACATTAGATACTTAATCATAATTAAATACATATTGTAGATACATAGACGTACATATGTAACCTAATGTATACGATATAAATGCATTAGAAGGGATTTGTATGTTATATTTATTCTTTCTGAGGCAATCTTGTGCGAATGTTTTTATTGAATTGAAGAAACTGCGTGGGCAAAATAGCTTTGTGAACTTACAAGATTTTTCGTTGTAGAAATTATTTTTCTAACTTAATTTTATTTAGGCACCGGCCCGGCGCCAGTTTGGACAAATATATATAAACCGTGGTTTAGTCTCCGTTTAAGATTTGAAGGCACAGTAATGTTTAACCAGGGTTTAGGTTTATGAAATAACCTAGTAATGTGGAACCTAACTTAATCTGCTGAAAACACCTTGAACAAGGCCGAACCATACTGTTTTAATATTTGGAAACAAAAATCCTAAAAGCAATCGGACTCGTGGTAACTTTTACGAACTCACTTCGGAACCTTGTAAGATTTGGGCCTCGATAAACAAACATAATCAGATTGATTTCTACCCAATTTTTGCATTCCCCATTACATTTAAAGTCGCTTTTGAAATGAGAAATTTTTGGAATTGAATTTCATATTTTTAACAGCAACTTTATAAGTTTAATGGATAGGTATAATCTAAGACTTTCAATGGCAGTTTTAAAAAAATGATAATTTCAGCTGATTTCTGAATTGTTTTAAGCGCAAGATCTATTTCGGTAAGGACTCTGTAAACACTCGAACATGGTACGAGTAAACTTGGTGCGAGTACCATGTTCGAGTTGATTTTAATTGTCTGCGGGCTGGTTCGAGTACCAATTTCGTGGTTCGAGTAAACCAAAAATTTGGTCTCACCAAAATCAGAAGATCAATGCTCAATGTTCGAGGGCGGGGCTTCGTGTTTGTGAAACCAAGTTCGAGTGTCTGCGGACTAAATTTACGGTTCTTACTCGAAAAGTCACATTGTCGGGCATACAAGAAAATTAAAGTCTTATTTCGCTATTTTACAAAAAAAAATTAAAGTTCGAGTAGCTTGTCTCACTTTGGTTTCACTGTCTGCGGGGTTTGCTCGAACCAAGTTTACTCGCACCATGTTCGACTGTTTACAGAGCCCTGTAGACAAACAAGGAGTACACTAGTAAGAAGCTGACTTTTGAATTTATTTACCTTTGTTTTGTAGTAAGTAAGTGGGAACTGTAAGATTCGAAGATTGACAGCCCTATTCTGTTAAACGTTCACGTGAATATTTGTATTCTGCTATCCGACGTAAAAAGCGAATTTATCCAAAAAGTATATAAATTTCGATCAAAAATAAATTTAATATAAATTAGATTCTCTTAAGAATTAAACAACAAAAATATATTAGTAAAACTTTAGACTCAAAAGATAGAAGACATTTGAAAAATAGTAAAACAAATAGTGAAATATTCACGTGAATCGAAAGATTCGATCGGATCGAAAAGCAGAATAGGGCTGTAAAAGTGCAAAGAATTTAAGAAAAAAATAATATTTTCACATAATACTAGAATACTAGGCGAATTTAAAATATCGGGTCTTATAAATCTCTTTTGAACATAATCTCTACTATTGACAGGAACCGGCGTAGTATGGGGCCCATACGATGCAACTGTATTATAGAATTAATCTAACAAATGAGACAAAGAATTTGAAGGACATAATGATCAAGCAAATCACGAGCAAACCTTTTAATAATATCAAGCGTCTTAAATTATTTTATTATATTAATAATTTCTACTTAACATTTAAAAAAAATATGAATTTTTTGTAGAACATGGAAATCCTCAAAAATTATATAGAATAAACATTTTCGGTTAGTTCCGAAAACCCAGAAGACCGAGAACAAAAAGTTCCACAAAGCCAAAATCCCGAAAACACAAAATTGTGAATTATTTTTTTCGAAAATCAAAATCACCAAAAAAAAAATAATGTAGAATGAAAATTTTTGGCTGTGGTACGAAAAATTTGTTTAGTCTTCCAAGGATTTTAACTGTCTTTGGTTTTCAGGTCCACTGTATCGATACTAGTCACTACGCTTATAAAGTCGGAAAGAAGGAGCTTATGTTGGCATTTTTTCTTGGACAATTCAGATTTAAGGGTTTTCGAAATTTTAAATTTTTGTAATTTTACGTTTTTGGGATTGTTTTATGGACTTTTGGATATAGAGCTCAAAGAAACCAGAAAAAAAATATTTCAAGGTCGTCACAGGTTTTATTACCATTTACCATTCCACATGCTAGCAAACTTCTAATACTTCGGTATGACGATACTAATGGGATCAATAGTTTTACGCTTTACAAATCATAGCCAACTTACAACGCCGAGTGCTAAACAATAAGCAGAAGGGAAAATTAGCACTAGGCTCTTTCGAAAGAATTGAAATAGCAAATGAATAGAAATACATCGGCGGTTATCGTGAATAAAAAATTGCCTGGAAATTGTTCACGAATAATTCGAATCTTGGGAACATGAATGATGCTCAAAAGTTTCCCACGGAATATATTGGTATCGGGAATAAGCTTTCTCATGGTCATTTCATAAGATTTTTTGTTCGAGGGAAATTTATTGCAGAGAGACTCACGTTCGCAGGAAAACTTTCGAAGGAATAAAATATTCAGTGGGAAACGAAATTCCCTGGGAAATTACAGAAACAAGATTGAGTGAACATTGACAAAGCTGCTCCTAACAAGATTCCCGTCCCGGTATGCTAGAGCGTTTGGTTTGGTAGAGCATTTGAAGCAGTTTCTCCGAGAGAAGAATTAAGAGCTGTCGCGTCGTATAAGTATTGGTCATTAAAGGTGTAGTTAGAAATAGTTCCAGAACGGTCGACATGAAGGAGCATAAAATTGGAAAAGAGTTGATTTCCAGCTCTCTACGAATTATTCATCTATGGAGGCTCTTAGAAATATCTGTAAGGCTATATTGAGTTCGAACCACAATATTAAGTAATGGCCTGGGTCTGCCTAACTAGAATAAATGCGTAATGCAGAAAACATTGCATTTTTTTTCGGTTTTAGTTCATTTTTGTTCTTCTGTCCGGTTTGTCTTGAAATCAGTCTCCTTGGAATGTATTTCGTCACTTTAATAAACTTTTCTTTCCAGGCTGTGTAGAGTGTCGAAATTGCAAAGCTATAGAAGCTGTGTTATGGGTCAATGAATCCAAATATGAGTTCTGAAATCAAAGGGTTTTCTAGTGCTCCACAATCATTCTCTAACAATTTCGAACCCCATCATGCTTAATACTATCATTCCATCCATACCGCCCATGTTCACTGTATAGGGCTGGATCTAAATTGAAAAAGAATCCGTGGCGTTGAAAACTGCCTCAGTCGTTAATGGAGTATCGGCTCTTTTAAAAACCACCGCCAATGTTCTTCATCAATAGAAAGCTTTCAGTTATGCTCATGACCCTTCAATCAATACAAATCGAGAGATGTCAGACAAGTATGTACCAAATTAAGCTATTTTCCCTCACGATCCAAGATTCATAGGCAGCAACACAGAAATCAAAATATCAACAACAAGTAAATCAATACAAAACCTATATCCTTCAATCATAGAAAAAATACCAGTATCATAAGCGATTATCATTTAACCTAATCGGATTTTAATAATAACGAACGGTTTTACCGATAATCATTATGCGTAATAAGAAGGGTCCTTTAAAAAAATATATACCCAAGCAGAGCTGTTCCTTCACCTATCATCATATCAAAATCCCTTTGATCACCCCCAAAAAACACATGAAATTAATGGGTAGGTATATATATAAACATATGTGCGCCGCTATTCGACAATGCGAAGAATATTAGAATTTAAATTTTATACCTTCATACCCCAAACAAAGCTAACCAAATGAATACAAAACCAAGCATTAAGCGAACAAATTGTCGGATGTATTATTCATTGAACATTTTCCTTATAACTTGATTACAATTGCGGTTGAAGGTAATATTTTGTGTTATCACCCAAGTGAAATTAAGTCTCAAAACAATTTTGACTACCCACAACAACTTCCTTCACAACAAAGCATGTTTTTTTTTTCCTTGGTGCTTTCATACAAAGAATAACAACATTTCAGTTAACTGTGCATAAAAGCTTTAGCAAACTAAAAGAATCTACCTTTCTTACCTGTGTATGAAATGTATCTTCTATGTAATACTTAAGGACCGGAATTTCTTATTTTTCGTTTGGCAAAAGAAATCATTCAAATTTCCCATAGAAAACTATTCTTTTTCTACCTTTGTTGAGCAACATACAAGAAAAAAAACCAAGAATACAAAATAAGGCAAATGCCTCTGTGGGACCAATTATTAGGACTTAGGACGTCAGGAGCAAGAAAATAGATTGCGTTTGCTATTGTGTTTTTTTTTTGCAAGCACATAAAGTAATAAAGGCAAAAGTCTACATGTTCATGTGTGTAGGGTATTTTACTAAATAGAATTTTGGAGATGAAAATTAATTCAAAACCTGACCACGTTTTTTCTAATACCTCTCTCTACCTATCTACAAATAACTTAGATATGTATGGTAGGTAGTTATAAAAGTCTTGAACTATATTTTTCATCTGGGTAACGAAATGAAAAATTCAAGGTTCCTAAGATTTTTTGTGGCAATCGTCTTAAAGAATAGAATATCGTAGTATCTCACAATCTTTAGGCTTCTTAACCTTATATTATATAGTTATGTCGTTGTGCTTGTTTACTAATTCTTCTCATGGCCGGCATGTGTCTGCATGTGTGTGGGGTTTTCCTTATTATTATTTGGTTTTTTTTTTTTTTAACAAAGGTTATGTATTTATTTTCATTTTTTGGTTGAGGATAGATGTGACGAGAAGGGATTAGTTGGAGGTTTTATATTTTTTGTCCTTTCGTCTATTTTTTTGTTGACTTTTTATAAAATTTATGTCTGTCAGATTATGTCGTACTCACTTATGTCTAATATGAATTGACATTCGGAAAAAAATAGTAGGCAATGGTGTCAATTTCTTATAGGGACACATCAAAAGTCATCAATGTCAATTTATCAATTTGTGAAACAACCGACGAGAAACTATGTTTACTTAATTGCAACGTTTCAGAATGTTATGACGTTGTAAAACAGTAGGACCGTGTGGAGGGGGGTGTTTCTTAACCAACTGAACAAAATAAAACAAAATTACTCTCTTTAAAAAAAAAAATCATTTTTTAAACAAATTTTCGAGTTCGAATAACAAAATGATTTTTTTTTTCGAATTCGAAAAACCGACATAAACGAGTTGTATACATATGAAAATTGATTCTTACCTGTGGAAGCATTTTCAGAAAACCGAGTAGAAATATAACCATTATGCTAGATGTCGATGTGCAAAATTGCATTTTCAAAAATGTGACACAACATTTCTTGTGATACCATATTGGCAGCAATACAATGAAGGCAGTGCACGATTGCAGGAAACAACAACCACATCCAATGATGACAAATATGGGACATTCTGAAGGTCGCATTATGTTGACCTGAAAGTAAAGCAACAAATAAATTGAAGAGTTAAATTTCATTTCACATAAAAAGAATTATAAGAAAAATCAAAAGAAAAAAAAAACAATCTTTTTTTATGAGCAGAAGTAAAACTTCCCTAATTTGAAACAATTTTTTCTTTCGTAATTCTAAGTCAGCTATGCAACATAAAAAGTATTTCAATTTTATGGAAACCGGTCGAAGAACAACAAAGTTTTATTTTTTTATGACAGCCCCGTACTTGCATAAATACATCGGCCATAACGACCCTATCTTCCAATTGTACAAACGTCACCGTCGCGTCATTCGAGCTTTAATTCATGGCTCAGCAATTTTACATTACATACATTATACTACTTCGTATATTTAAATCTACGAAGTAGATACACTGAAGCACTGGCAACGAGACCATCGACTTAAACATTACACACATTAATACAACACAATATACAATAATGTATGAGCATGAACACAAACGAAAAAAAATCGCCCTCAAATACACACAATACGCACTAATCTAATCTTAACAACATAACGAACCAACAACAAAATTCCTCGTCCAATACACACAAAGCGTATACCTACAACATTAATCTAGGCGAATCCACAACGAAAAAAAAACTAAATAAAAACAACAAAGCAAAATAAAAAAAAAATAATTTCTCGGCGAAAAGGCACAATTCATGTAGGTACCTACAGAATGAGAATCCACAACACGTACCACCAAAAAAATCCTCAGCAAATACACACAATACAGAAACAAACATATCTGCGATTATCTATGAAATGTACAAAACGAACAAATATGGGATGTCGGGTCAAGTCAGATTACGGTCGGTTTGACAGCTCCATAGTAATTGTTTAACACCCAACGTCGCAAAAGAAGTTTTACTTCAAAAAAATAAGAAACAATATTTTCTCACGTATAGAAATTGTGCAACTCACTGTCGAACGTTTTTTCCTTTCCAATGTTCTTTTTACTAACAAAGCCATCGAAATGAAAATGTTCGTTTCCACAAAGTGTTTTCCTAAAAAGCACTGACAATCCTAATAATAAAAACCGCTTACTCCACTTTTAGCCCATGGACGTACAAAACCATGGAATAAGAGTTAGACCATGGACTAAAATTTTCTATTAATAAAAAAAAACGAACAAAATCTACTACAAAAGTATCAACTCTCAGGAGGATTTTCGTATAAACTTCTGAAGTTGCGTGCTCCGCCCATTACTTTCTCGTTGAATATTAAAAGGGTGAAAACTAACGAATTGAAGCATTACAAGTATTGCTTTATCGCGAATGCCTGTTGCGCTCTTGATATCTAGAGGAGGGCTATTTTGTCCATTAATTACATGCCAACTTACTTGTTACATCAAAGGCGTCACCTACTAAGTCACAAGTGCTATCGAAATACCTTAATTTATGCAATAGGTATCTAGATATTCATCGTCGACAGCAGTTTTTCATTACACCTACTCGTATAATGTTTCAAAACGACACAGTACTGAAACTCCTCGATAAGTCAAAGCTGAGTAATACATTTTGAAAGTAAATATAAGTTTCAAGTAGGTCTCTGGGAGCTCGGTGACCCTAAATTACACCACCAACCGAGTTGGTGACTTCCAAAACAGTAAACTATCAAAGAACAAGGGATATCAACATTTCTGAAATACCACTAAGATTTGCTGTCTAGAATTAACCAGCAAAAGCAATCTCTAATGGACACGCACCCTATCAGTATCACATTTCTTCAAATCTATGGCGTAAATTTAGAAAAAACTAAGGCCTAATGTGTCATAAATAACCTAGATGACAACCATACAAAATTAGATCAAAATAGAACCCATCACTGACGAGATACAGGGGCGGACTGGACATAAGAGGCCCTAGAAGAATTGTGCCATAAACATAAAATAAATACAATATTATTTTAATATCTAACAAGGTCATTAGAGACTCCCCAGCTGTTGATGCCAGCTTTATGATGTGGGGCGACCTAGAGGTAGTCTTGAGCCCAACACATTTTAAATATTTAATGTGGGGCCAAGTTTTATGAGAAAGCTTTACGTTATAATCTGAAATGTTGCAGTTCTGTACTTGAACAATATATAGCTTGGCAAATTTGTCGCTTTAATTTAACTTAGGGGCCCCAGCCCAGTTGTTTGGGTCCCTAGATGATTTGTGCTCAAAAAGCCCTATATTTGCAGTGGAACATATCAGGAGCTTACTTTTAAGAGAAAGTTCAACAAAAAAATTGCCTATTAGAACAATATTACTGCAGTGAAGTGGGGCGGCCTGTGGACCAATCTTTCCCGATATATTCCCTAAGAAACTAACGCTAAGAAGTTTTCTTTGAAAGGTGCGAAATTAAATTCAAATCGTTAAAGTTGATTTCAAGAAAATTTCATAAGAAAAAAAATGTTAATTGACAGATAGCCGTTCTTTATAAGCTAAAGCTAAAAATTAGACGTATTGTATATGTAAACTTTATTAAAAGCTCGAAATATTTGCCCATAGAGGAATAGAGGCTAGACCAGAGAGATTGCAGCAGATGTAATGCTTTTTATGTTTTTTTTTTTTTTTGCAACGTCGCGACGTGTCGTCGTCGCTGGCAGACAAATACAAATTTGGAGCTTATAAACTTGGCATCGCTCCGTATAACATAATAATTCAATTTGCATTAAAAAAATGCATAATTCGACAAATATTTGTTTTTACTCAAATTCAAAGTCCATTCAAAGTCATCCATAGCTTGAAAACAGATTAAGCATTTTCAAATAAAACAAACAATCCATTAAAACCGAGTTTGCAATAATTGCAGTCATTAAAATTTATATTAAAACTCATATCCATATTCAGCTATAGAAGCATCGGTAATGCCAACACCAACGGACGGGGGTCGGAAGAAGAGACGACAAAATATTAAAGGATTTATTATATGAATTTCACAAATGCAAGCAAGCAATTTAACTGTTGTGTTCTTAATTCTTATTTGAGTTTTTATTTTTATAGTTTCTCATTTTTGTTGTTGTTGTTTTGTGTTGTTTCATTTCAGCGCACATTTTCAAAAAATAAAAACATGTTAAAGAGAATATCGTTGGCTTAAGAGTTAAGAGCGTTAGAAGACAGGGCGTACAGATAGTATGGCTGGATGTGGATCTAAGAGGCTACTTCGTTTTATTATCACTCAAACCGCCAACAAAAAAAAAACAACCAAAATTTCAAACCAAAATACACACTAACATCAAAATCAACATCAACAACACAAGGAAAAACTTTAGCATGGCAACAATTACAAAACAAACATTAATTTCCCCAAAGGAAAAGTTACAAAAGGACCATAAACAGGATGGGAGTTTTATTGCAGTTTAAGTTTAATACTCACGTTTTCGGTCTTTTTCGCAAGCAGCACCACAAATGTTCCAGATAACGGGCAGATACATCGCGTAATATTCGCCATGAGATTTTTCGTAATGCAAGGTTCTGTGCGCCAAGTGGACTCGAATGTTGCCTTATAATCGTGCCTAAAAAAAAATCAACCAAAAAAAAAAAAAACAGATTACATGTTAAATTATTTTATTTCTTTTCACTCAAACTTAAAACACAAGAGTGTTGTTTTAATATTGTTCTCCTCTTCTTACGACGACCGAGGGACGATGTGGGTATAAGGTTTAAAATAAAAAGTTAGTGCAAATTATAAAGTTTGCTAAGTCGCAATTTAAATGCGGTTACGTAGGTCTTAATTTTGGAGGCACCCTGTTTAGTTAATTGGTGCAAATTTATTTCTTTTCTTCTTAAAGTGTCTTTGCTTTTTCTGCTAAAGTAATCAAATTTTCCGAATTGAGTCGTTCATCACTTAAACTTAAATTTATGACCCAAGATGCGGTATTTCATATTGTGCGCTCCTGACGACTTCAACGAACAAAGCTATAAAAACGATTGATTTTCATTCCCCCAAAGGAACTTATTAATGGCATTTGCCAGAACCACTTGACTTGGGGGGCAGTTATCAGTCAAGGCAAGAATGTTTATTACCTTAAAGCCCTCTGGTCGTGCTCCTCGTGGCTACGACTGAAACTGAACTTGAGTGACTTGGTGTTCTTCAAGTTTTATGCTTGAATAAAGTTTCCGCAAAAATAGAGCAAACACACAAAACAACAATCTTTGAACGTAAAAACTTTATTACAATACTTTGATTTTGTCTATTTTCATGAGGCCTTTTGCTTTTTTTATTCAAAAAAGTTACGAGTAGATTCCTTAAGCTGGATGCGTAGGTAAAAGTTAAAGTAATCAAAGATAAATCGAATTAATTTTTGGAATATTTTGAGGAAATCTTAAACGTTGATATTATAATTGCGTTTAAAAATCGAGAATTTTAGAATTCTTCAGAAATGTCAAAACTTTAAATGACTACTGCCATTCAAAAAATAAGTAACATTTTTTTGATTGATAGGAAATAATAAATTCACGAATAAAGTCAGAAAAGTCATAATTATCAGTCAACAGTTAAGCCCTTTAACGCAATGGGATCGATGTGATAGAAGCTTTAGGTTTTTCGTTGGTCAAGTTTTTTGTTAGAGAATGTATCATTTTTCCCCGTTTTCTATTTTTACAAATGCATTCGATGATCCTAGGTCTAGACCTAACTATAATAATATGTTCCCCTTCCAAGTGATTTCAGTGCAAGTCTCAAAAAAAGTTTTGAAATCCCATATTTCATTGAAATCTCGATATGAAATATTGAGATGCGAGCTTTTCATAATCAATTTTTAAATTTTACCACACGAGGTGAAAAGCTAAAAGAGAGAGCACAATATTTTTATTTGACACTTGTAATTGAAAAAATACAAACACACCTTTCAAAATTTCGAAAGCTTCCTCACGAAATGTCAGATTTTATCTCGGTGGGAACAACATAATATATAAGTTCTTTCCAACACAAACAAAATTGGATATGAGAAAAATAAATTTTAAGAGATGTGTGTGGTGAAAATACCGAATTTTCACATTTTTGCCACAAAACAGTGTCACCGACAATGTAAGATATTCAAAGTTTGATAAAAAACAATTTATAGGTAGGTGTGTCAAACATTCCTTTTTGAGCGAAAATCACTCCACTTCGGCAAGAAACTGTATATTAGGCTTACTCTGAAAAATTATGAACAATCGCAGAGAAATGTCAAGCAATTCAAAGCGGAATTTTAGACTTCACCAGAAAGTTTTCGAGATTTCAAGTGGTCACACAGTCCAAACAATGATTTCACCACCTAAAAGCACGATCAATCTTTTTTGGTTTAACCCGAAGAGTTAAAAAGAGTGAGCATAAAGCTTTTATTTGACATTTTAAATTGAAGAAATATTGAAAAACTCGACAGCTTCGTGCTGAAATATCCGATTTGGCTTTGGTGGGAGAAATTTTATAAGCCGAAAAGTATTGAAATGCAGCGCAGAAGTGTCAAAATGAAGCATGAAGCTTACAAATGGTTTTTTTAAAGCGAAATTCTAGATTTGAACAGAAAAATCAATGTTCTTTGAATTTTCTTAGATTCAAATGTCAAAAAAGAAGCAACACTCTCTTTTCACCTTCTTCACATACATTGTAGTGAAACATCATAATTTGCATAGTAAAAGCTTTTCACCTTGTATGGTGAAGTTTATTAAAATAAAATCTCGTATCGGCAATGTGATTTCAAAAATGTGTATAGAAGTGTGAAGATTTGGACTCAAATCACGAAAATGCGAGATTTTGATTCAGTGGGAACATAGTAGAAAAGCCTAAGTTGGCTTAACTTTAGCTACAGCAAAACCTTTCAAATGTGCTAGTAGGCTTGTTCGTTGAGGCTTGAAGTCACCCTAAAGCGTTTTTTGAAAAACTTGAAGTCAGCCTGGTAAACATATTCTGTGTTTTTTTAAGCCTAGGGTCGCCCTCAAGTCGTCCTGAAGAAGATGCAGGTGTTTAGCTGTCGCAAGTTGAGAATCAATAAAAAAAAGTCAACGGCCTTGTTCGTAGATTCTACGGAGTATTATAATATGTAATGTAAATCAATAAACGTCAAAGTCACATGAGATTTGAAGTATGAATGAGCAATATTGAGAAAAACATCGAATACTCATAATCGATGTTAATAACATCGATGTTTCTTAAACATAGATGAGCATCGCTCATCCCTAATCTGAAGTGTTTGTTTTGTTGTGAATTCTCTTTTTATTTTTAAATGGACTACTCAAATTTATTTTCAGACACAGACATGCAAAATAGAAACCTTTGAAGTTGTGGATTGTGCATAGGGTCAGGTCAACAAAAATGTACTAAGAACTTTAATTTAACATATTTTAAGTTTTATTTATTAAATGACATAACTTAGCTTTTTAGCAACATAAAATGAATGGCCCTCGGGTGTTTTTTGGGAACCCAAATACCCATGTTTTGTTGACAACTCTTGGGGTTGGAAAAGAAACAACTCTTGGGGTTGTCAAAAAAACCTAGGTCGATCTTTACGATCTCGGATTTCGTAGATTTCAGTCCAAATCTTCGCATTTCACCATATAGTTTTGGGTTTCCGAAATGCGAGATTTAATTGAAATCACAATAAAATCACATTAAATTCATGAACGAGTCCATTATAAACTTCTCTTTTACCTAAGTATAAAAGCTTTTTATGGGCAAATTACGATCTTTCATTCTAACGCTAAAGAGAGAGTGACTTTTTATTTGACATTTGAATTTTGAGAAATAAGAAAAAACATGACCGGGGCTTGAGCTGATGTATTAAAAAAACAAAAATGGTAGTTGTTTGTGCTTTTGAGAGGCTAAATCATGAACTTGGTGGTGTCAACACCAATTTTAAATCTCGAAAGCTTCCTATTGAAATCTCAGATTTCGATCAGTGATTAAGCGTGTTTCAGCACTTTGTCTTTGTGCAAAAAATTGTGAAAACTGTCATTTTTGCAAGAGTGGGAGTAAAAATCTTTCAGAAAAGTACGTAAAATTACCAATTTGCTACCACAAATTTTAATTTATTGCACAAATAAGGTCGACCAGGCGATAAATTCGATTATTTTTAACTTTTGAAATAGTACACCTGGGAAATTCTAATGGTTATTATATTTGTCAAACTTAACTGTCAGATTCCAAGCTGTATCATTTTATTTGAGAAGTATTTGCAAATTTTATTGTTATAATGAAAACCGCACTTCGATAACATTATCAAATTTTGTACACTTGGTTCCAAAATTGATCTTAACCGAATTCACAGTACTGATGACCGTTTTTCAACAACATTGTCTTTACAAGATGCATTAACAACGAATTTTTCGTTCTGCAATTGGATGACACGATAAGTGCATTAGAAACCACATTCGATGTTATTGAGGACACAGGGCGACAATTTTTCGAAAAAAAGTCCACAAAAATTGCCTCTTCGATAGCATTCATAATATACGGTCGTGCGTCATGGGACTGGTCACAAATGTGTATTTAATAAAAACATAATTCATTCCCTCGATTAATACCATGAATTTTGCTGAAAAAAAAAATAGTAGGCACTGATACTGAACAAATGCCAACACAATTTCACTTCAATCCTATTGGACTTTAATAATCCTTTTACATACGACAATCGTAATAAGCTAGTTATTTACTTTGACAGTTCTTAGAGGCATTTACATTCATTTTCATTTCGAATAAACACTCAAGGCTTTTCATGCTTCGCCTTAAATGATTCATGTGCACTCGTGCAAAAGAATTCCTTTTCTCAAATGTGTTTGTGAAAGTTTTCTGAAATATTTTACAATTTGCAAATAAATGAATTCGCCGAAATCTCTGGCTATCTTTGAACAAATTGGAATTTTGGAGAAAATGAGATGTTTAACAATTTTGCTGATAAAATATTTTTTTTTGTGAACATAACTAAAAAGGTAAACTTGCACTGTAGAGGGTAACTTAACTTAAAGGACTTTCTCCAGGAATAAAAAATCTCCTTTAATAATCTTGTGTTTCTCTTCAGATACAAAGGGTTACTTTGTCAAATATTACATACCTAATAAAGCATCACATTCTTTTCTAAAAGAATTTGAACAAAGCAAAAAAAGGGACCAATCCTTTTAGCCTCAGTTATTCATCAGAGAGCGGGTTAAAATATTCGTTTCCTTCTCCCAAAGAGTAAGTTGTGTTTTTTACTTGATAAGGATTTCTTTCGGATCTATGCAACAATGTCAATTATTTTCTGTGACATTTTGCTAACAAAATAAGCTCTTACTTAACTTGCACCAATTAACTTTCTTCCCTTTCAACATGGTAGGTATTTATTTATTTGGAAATGGCTATATCGTTTACTTACCCACAAACTGGTACCCAATCACTGTTGATATCCCTTGGTTCATGCTGGAAAATAATCTCAACATGTCCTATATCCAATGGTAGATCTAAGGGCTCCCTCATATTATCATTGGAACGGTTAGATTGAAATAACCATGTCTGCACAACACGAGATGCCAAAATATAGTCAGTGTCCTTAGAATCACTGAAACAAAAAAAAAAGTGAAACAAAAATACGTAAACGAATTATGTGTATATAAAATTGAAAATGGAAATAAGAAATTAATTAAACATTATATAAAAATTAATTGCACCGAAAAATATCTCCTTCTTTATCAAGGATCCAAATTGTCTGGGATGGGACACAAAAATGGATTCGAAAATGTCTCTCTGCTGAGGCTGAAACTGATGGGAACTAAGTCCTGCTGTGTGTTACTTTAATTTGAATAAGCCCTGAAGCTAGCTGTGTCTGTGTCGCGTCATAGTCGTGCGTCGTAGTTCGTTGTGGTAGTCGGTCCTTGTCGTCCTTGTTAAGAGGAGAGAACGTGTAGCCGAATATACAATGGCCACTATAATTATTATTATTATGAGTTGCATTTAAAATATTTTGTCTGTGGAACAAAGACTTTTTAATTGGATTTGAATTCAAAGCAATATACACATAATGCGTAATGTATATCTACGAGTATGTATGGTAGAGTGTATGTTTGCCGCCACACCGCGCCACTGGATACACTATTTTGTGGTTGCACGTTAAATTTGTTCGTTGAAATTTTAATGAAGTCTGCTTATTGTTTTGTGACATGTAAAACTAAACAATAGAACATTTTTTAAACAAAGTATCTAATGCGTCTTCACTTACAGTTTATAAAATTGATTAAGTTTTAAACATGATTAAAGGACTTTTTAGGTACGTTGTACCTACATTGTCATAATAATTTTTGTTTGAAATTAATATTATAAAAGTTATAACAGAAATGTATATGAGTAATGTTAGGGACATTGTGGTCTTAACTTACCTTCCACGTGAGAAATAAGTTTTTGGTAGGAAACTTTTCAAATTTTTGTACGATATGACTGAGGCAAATATTGTTGAATTTGCCATTATGCTGAGCAGGAGCTTCGACAGGGTAATGTCCATGTAGAGTTGGTCGGAAAATAGGTCATCTCTGAAAGTAAAAGTTATATACATCTTTGATGATAAAAATTCTTGAAAATAATTTTTTTTTTTTAATTATTTTTCTAATTATAAATAATTCACATCTGTCCATTCCAAGTTAGGTAGTCATTTGTTCAGAGGAACACAGAGTGATGCCACTGGCGCCTTTGGGATTATTGAGCTAGAAGCTTTGGTGATGAGTTTAATGGTAGGTATACATAAGTGAAAGACTAACACTTAGTCAAACAAACAACGTGACAAAAGCAATTTAAAATTAAGCTAAATATGGCTCTATTCAGGATCCGTAGGCCGTTGGAATGGACAATGAGATCAAACGATAAATTCTCTTTTTTTTCAAAACTTTAAGGACCATAATCACGGTAAGATTAAATGACACTTGAAATGTGCGTGACACTTACTCCGACTGTAAAAATTGAGTACAAAGTGTTGCCTGTGAACTTATGGCCTTTTCGATTGGCCGTCCGGAACAGGTTCCCCAATAAAACACCCGGAAACAATTTGACTGATTCTGAATTGTATGTATCACTGTATTTGTGAAAATTAAATTAAAAAAATCACATCGGCTAAAAAGAATTTCCAAAACACTTGATATCAATTTCGATACACATTTTTTTATGTCAATAATAATTAACTTGCTTCTTTTTATGTTATTTTGCAAGAAAAGTAGTTTAAATTCAGTAAACACATCGAAATTACACAAAACAAATCATGCCGATGATTTTGACATTTTAATTCTGTGAGTGTATTAGTTATTCTGTTTTCGATTCTGAAATGAAATCCAGAATCGTTTTCTGTTCTGTTTAGAGTAACAACTGTCATTTTGTCGGGGTCAGAACAGTTCTGGGCGGCCAATCGAAAAGGCCATTAATCTCTATCTGACTACAACATATATGAAATGTTGGATAATGACATTTGACGCCATTTGCAAAATTATGACACATTCACATTATGACTTTAGTTTTATCACACATTGTAATAAATATTAATTAAATATAATTATAATTATAAATATGAAGAAGCAAAACCCAAAACGAGAAATTATTTCTAAATTGCTTAAAAAATTGCAAAACTAAATTTGAAGTGTCAAAATTCAACTGTCAGTGAGATGATTACTTTAATAAGTAAAATCTGTTTTTGTGTTTTTGTGGTAAACAAATTTATGCGGAATTCCAAAAAAAAAAACAAATATTCAATTTTTTTCTGAACACAATCGAATTATTTCTAAACAAAATCTGTCTTCATAGACTTTACACACAAACTATTTTGTGCAAGTTCCTTACAAGAAAAAAAAATCAATCTGATTTTCTCGACATATGTACATTA
This sequence comes from Philhelius pedissequus, assembly GCA_910595825.1. Lineage (NCBI taxonomy): Eukaryota > Metazoa > Arthropoda > Insecta > Diptera > Syrphidae > Philhelius > Philhelius pedissequus. The sequence goes on along the minus strand of OU343161.1, from coordinate 239,595,619 downwards.
CATAAAAATGACAAAATATATATTTTGACAGTTTTAGTCTTACAATGTACAAATTAAAACTGATTTATTTTTGCCATAAATTGGATTTTTCGGGACATTTATTTATACAAGGATAAGTGAAAGGTGTCAGACACAAGCGCTTATAAATGTATGTACATACTATTACAGAAAAAATCAATCTGAAATCATATTCGATTCGCCACTAAAGAAATTACATTTCTGAAACAATCTAGAATTTACTCAGGAAGGCAGCAGAATAAGTTATTTCCTGACACAAACTCTTAGTTTATAAAATTATCGTGCATTCAAATTTCCTTACAAATATTTCTCCCCTCTCGAACATTGGGAACGTGAATGATGCAATAGCAAACTTCGTCAGAATTTATTGATATCGACAATAACTTTTCAAGGGAATATCACGATCTTTTGTAAGAAGAAATTTATTTCGGAGGAGTTTCACGATCGCTGATTAAATTTTGAGCTAATAAAATATTTAGAGGGAAATAAAATTTCCCTTTTTATTTCTGACACCGTCTGGAGAACAAAATTTTAATAAATTAAGTGCCAAATTTGGACTTTGTATTTTTCAAAGAAGAATTTTCATGGGTATTGGTGTTCTGGTTACCTTTTCTAAATTGGTGGGTGTGTCAGTGGGCGGAGATAGAAAATATGTGGTGATTTTGTTTAGTCTCTCTTATTGTATCTTAAAATTTTACCAAATAAACTTTAAAACTGAAATGTATGCTAATATGATATCGAAGGTAACGACGACCTTTATTTTCACCAAAAATATAATGCCATGGCGGCGCCGCAAGTCAGTAAAGTCACAAACAACCAGCATAATGCAAATTGTTAATGGACACGAATTTTGACAGTTCAGAAAACATCAGATGAATTATTTTTTTTTAACGTCGCCGGCCGGTCACTGCAAAGAGTTATTCACGTCTTTGCTGATTGCGTCCTGATGGTGTGGATTGCATATTTCCTTTTGACAGCTCGAAGAAAATATGCAAAGTTCCTTAGTCACAGAGAAGGTGACTAAGGAAAATATTATGTTAACTTTACAGCTTCACAAATTCAGTATATTGTTTCAAATTATGTCTAACTGGCTCCAATTAAACTGAATTGTCTCTGAAGACATTTCATCCTTTCATAACTTAGAGAGACCGAAAAGTTGAAACTCAGTTATGTATACCTATTTCCTGTATTAACATCATGCTTGGAATAGCTTTTGAATTAAAATTTCGTTAATGATAAAGCTAGTCTGTAAATTTATTATTATGTTTACCAAAACAAAACATTCTATAGGAAATTGCTCCACCTTCAGTTGCATTTTGAAATTGTTTCCTGTGACGGATTTCCTTTTGTCAACATCTCCATCAATGAAAATTCGTATTCTCAGAAATACAATATCTTGTGCTTAATTCAATTGTATCTTTCCCTCGATTGACTTGCTGGAGAAGGAAAGGACTAATGTATCATTTCATTTTTGGAGATTTGAAACGATGCTGTTTAAAATCAGGAATGACACATGATGGGTTAACCATCATGCACATATTAAAGTGTCTATTTTGAACGTGATACCTCCAAGGGAAAAGATTTCATTCAGTCCAGGGGTTAGACTAAACAAATGACAAATGAAAAAAAGGAACAATACCAAAGAAATTTCATTCATGAGTGAATTGGCCACCAAGAGCTTCAATATTGCAATTCCCAGGCTAGCGTACTCACGCAAACATATCCTTTTTATATACTATGTGAATATACATAGGTACTAAATCACTAGTTTTACATTTGGAAAAAAGTCGAACTTGAAAGTTTGATCAATTTTCTAAAAAATCAATATTACAATGCTGTGTATAAAAAACTATGCAAATAAAAAACTAATTTAAAAAAAACTGTTGAGTACCATGCACTAAAGGCTGCGATGTGTAAACGCCTTGTTGTTTACAAGAGAATGCTTTTAAATGAATGGCTGCTTTTACTCCAGAGCAATTTTTAATTGCAAAAATACTTTTAAGCACTGCGATATTTAATAGATGCTAACTTTCTGCAAACATATATCCATACTCCTTACTCCACTTAATTCATTAAAGGTCAATCAATTTACAAAGAAGAAAATTCGATAATTCTATAATTTTTCAAAGTGAGCAATTTTGTTTTCCCCGACCAGCAAATACGTATCTCACCTCCATGCTTAAAAATCACAAGCTGAAATTTCTAATAATGTAGGAGCAGTAAATGTGATTTTTAACAAAAGTTGACTTTGTCGAAGTTGGAGGAATAATATCACTGTTTTACCTACTCTCATTAAACGATGGATAGTTCGCTGAAGAATTAAAAAAAAACACAGAAGAAACGATAACTGCAATTTTGTTCAATCTAAGCACATGCTTAAAAATCCCCGGCTCAAAATGTAAAGTGTAATAGCAGTCTATTCGGTTTTACGTTAATGTTTCGTGTATTTACTTCGTACAGTTTTTAAATTGGTTGGTGAATTTGGTAAGGGATATTTTAAAAGGTAAACAAGTCCCTGCCAAATTCATGGTTCGTGTATTTACTTCGAAAAGTTTTTAGACTGGTTGGTGAATTTGGTAAGGGATATTTTAAAATGTATAAAAGTCCCTGCCAAATTCATGGTTCGTGTATTTACTTCGAACAGTTTTTAGACTGGTTGGTGAATTTGGTAAGGGATATTTTAAAATGTAAAAAAGTCGCTGGCATATTCACGAACCTTTATAAAAAAAACCTTATCAAATTCCACAACCATTTTAACCAAAATAGCGTGTTTTCACATCAAATTATATTTTACTGCAAATCACAAGCTGTGGTCGGAAATAAATCGACAACTCACTTGAGAACTACTCAATCGATTATGCTGAATTTTTTAGTCTATTTTCTTTCTGAAATTAAACTAAATAAAACCTACATTCAGGGTAGAAACAAGCATAATTTCTAACGCCCATTTTTCTCACACAAATTTAAATTATCTCCTTATATTATTATGTATATTTGTCCCTAGAAAGCTGCAAATATACAATTACTTTCTCTTGAACCGAAGCATGACATGTGTAATTGGTTTAAGGATGCATATATCCACACACACTCACTTTACACACATTTGAATATATCTCTTTACATTGTCCCTAGAAAGTTGAAATTATGTGCGGTATGTTGTCAGTTGGATTTTAAAATATCTTTAAAGTAAGACATGCAAAAAAGGAAACCTATTTAAGGAAACATCTTATGTAATTTAAATCTATTCTATACAATTTATAGAAATTAATGTCAGCTTACATGTGTGCAACTTTGCTGAACCAGAAACCCATTCGTAGCAGTGTAGCAGGAAAGCGTATCATCAAGCTGGTAGATTAAAAATTAAAAAAAAATCGAATTTGGTACTTTTACCTTAATGAACTTAAATACTTCATTTCCGTTTAAGCGTTGCACTGCATTAATCAAATCAGCACAATTAAGTTGGCAGGTATTAAAATGTATAAAGCAGAGACCCTATAATAAAGAGTCCACAAATACCAGTATTCAATATATCAATCCAACAGACTTACTATATGTTAACCAATAAGGTTGGATAGTTTGATATCACCCGGAAACAAATTTATAGAAGAAGGAGAAACAGGAGGAAGAAAGAAAAACAAGACGAGTAAGAAGAGCCGCCCTCGAAATTATGAAAACTTTGAGCTCGCAATACTGCCTAATCAAATTTGTTAAAGGTGATTTTAAATTTCAGGAGACTGAAACTCAATTCGAATCTCTTTGATTTCGAAGCTCTCGTGACTCACAAATCCATCCACAAAAAAGGAGATGCTCTGAAATGCACCAACTACAGAGGAATTAGTCTCCTAAACGCAGCTTATAAAATGTGACCGCTTAAAACCTTTTGTCAACGATCTGATTGACCCCTATCAGTGTGGTTTTATGCCAGGCAAGTCAACCGTCGACCAAATGTTCACACTCCGACAGATTTAAAAAAAAACCAGGAATTCAAGATCGATACACACCACCTCTTTATTGATTTTAAAGTCGCGTATGATAGCGTTAAAATCGACGAATTATACAGAGCCATGTCTCATCTCGGCATCCCTGCCAAACTCGTTCGAGTTGTGCAGGATGAAGATGGAGAAATCTCACTGCTCCGTCAAAATCGGTAAGAACACCACCGAATCCTTTGATGTTGAGAAAGGATTGAGGCAAGGCGACGCGTTATCATGCAACCTATTTAACATCGTTCTTGAAGCAATTGTACGCAACGCACATGTCAACACCAGCGGTACAATTTATCAAAAGTCCGTTCAATTGCTTGTTTATGTAGACGACATAGACATTGTCGGCAGAACGAAGCGAGCTGTGGCAGGCGCATTTGCGAGCATTGAATCAATCGGAGGCGGCTAAAATGGGATTGGTGGTTAATGAGGACAAGACGAATAAGTATATGCTGTCATCGAGAAAGGAATCTCAACATCGTCGACTCGGGCAAAATATCACGATGGAAATTGTGAAGGACTTTGTCTACCTGGGCTCCACTACAACCTCGCAAAATGACATCAGTGCAGAGATCAAACGAAGAATTACTCTTGCCAACCGCTGTTTCTTTGAGCTAAGAAGGCATCTAAGTAGTAAGGCCCTCTCTCAGAGAACTAGGGAGACTTTATACAAGACCCTTATCATCCCGGTCCTGCTCTATGGGGCAGAAGCATGGACATTGAAAAAATCGGATGAAAGTCTGCTATGGTGCTTTGAGAGGAAGATTCTTCGTGTGATTTTCGGTCCGGTGTGTATCGAAGGAGTGTGGAGGAGAAGATTCAACGACGAGCAATACGGGCTATACAGCGACGTTGACCTGGTCAAAAAGCTGAAAATACAGCGACTGAGATGGCTAGGTCACGTGGAGCTCATGCACATCGACGCACCAGCCCGACGATTCTTCGTATCCAACCCCGGTGGACATCGCGACAGAGGAAGGCCTGATCTTAGGTGGCGCGATCAAGTGGTGAACGACATCAACCAACTTGGTGTGCGTAACTGGTGGCAGCTAGCTAGGGACCGGGCTAGCTGAAGAGGTTTGCTGGTTGAGGCCGTGATCCACCCTGGATTGTAACCGCCATCTAAAGTAATGTAAAGTAAGTAGGGTCTCATTATCTATACCTATCATGGCTGAATTTTGACTTTCCTAAGATTCAAAACTCCTAAAAACATATGTACTAATTTTCGAAAATTCTAAGATTTTACGAATTACTAGTGAAAAACTAGTATTTCCGATATTTGACATTAATTAACTTTATTTGCTCTCCTAACAAGCTTAAGCGAAGTCGGAGGTTAAATGTTTATTTTGACTGGACTTTTTTTCGAAACCATTTGACTGTAATCTATTGATTTTGAACTAACTGTGGAGGTAAGAGATTCTCGCAAGTTTGCTTCAGAGTATATCGGTATCGGTAATAAACTTTCATTAAAATATTACATTCCTGGAGAGGCTCTTGATCCAAGGGCTAATTGTGGTTGATCATTGAAAGAGTGGTCAAAACCCCTTAAGTGCGTACAATTGCATTTTAGATATTGCAAAAAAAAATTTATAACTTTTGATTTGCTTAACCGATTTTAATTAAATGCATTTATTTGAGAATATGTATATTCCAATAACATGCATGATTATTTGTATATACAGTCAAAATCGGTTACAACAATATCGGTTATAACGTCCAAATTCGTATGTCCCGGCTGAGTTGCATTATAATCCCATTGAATAATAAATCGTTCATTACGACATCGCTTACAACGACATATCGGTTACAACGACCGGATTTTCCCCTTTTTAATCAAAATATTGGTTAAAACGACTAAAACCGACGCAGCTGTTGATGCGACTGCATATTTCTCTAAACGGTAATCTGTTTATCTGTAGATGCGTTGAATGAAGAATTTCGGATATGTATGTTAAAGCTTATCGTCAACAATCGAAGATGCTCTGAATTCTGATATTGATGACAACAATTTTACCGAGAATCAGTTATTGATGGAAAAATTACTTGATATCGGTTACAGCGACCTATCACTTATAACGACTAAATTCGTCAGTCCCTTGAAGGTGGTTATAACCGATTTTGACTGTAATCATAAAAAAACCTGTCAGAAATCAAAAGCAAAGCTACGTGTTATTTTTCTAAGGAAAACAATGATATTCCGAAAACACTTCACAACCTCTCAAATTCTGTCTGACCTTCTATAAATAATAATACGCAATGAAATTTTACATAATAGGGATAAACACATAAAAAAAAATATGAGACAAGAAAAAACCAACATCAAAATCTATTGAAGTTTATAAAATAAACAATAGAATTGTATTACAGAATTTCGAATTGGAGAAAAGACCCACTCAATCAAACAGAACCAACAAAAGATACGATTTTTAAAGTCCTATACTGCTAAAGTAAAGCACGTGCTGTCATTCACATTTATCTCCTCTTGTTTTCACCTTTTTTAGCCGCAAGTTATAAGAAAATTAATATTTTTTCATATTTCCTTTTTTTGATCCTCATAATACATACTTATGCATATGAATGTATAATATATGGGAGGATAACAGGGGGAAGGATATCCTGCCATTATTATGAATAAGAAGCTTCACTTTCATCATACGTCCACGTGTTGACACACATAACTTTTTTTTTGTGCAAAAGTAAAAAAAAAAAATAAAAATATTTTGTCAGAAAATGTTACCTTTTATTTAAATTTTTTTTTGCAACAGATTTTGTGGATTTTAAAACTGAGGAGTTGTTCACTTGAGCAATTTTTTTTTTGCAAATATTAAATTTTCACTTAATGTCGGAATACTCACACAAAAAATCATCCAAGCTCTAGGGAAGTTTTAAAAAATCTAGAATCGCCCTAAATTGGCGCCCTTGAGTATATTACAGCATGTAACAAAAATTTCATTTTAAACTTTTTTTGTTTTGTTCGTTTGCTAGCGGAAAGGTAATAACTTAATCAAAAACGTAAATCCTTTTTTACTTATGACATCAGCAGCAGAGTATCTATCCTACCTAGATTACACTCAAGACCTAATTGCAATATGAAACTAGATACACAGAAGCATAAAGTGCGATAGGACAATAATAATTGGATTAGGATAAATTTCCATGACACCATTTCCCATAAATAGTACTTTGATCAAATTTGTGTTTTACACATTTATGCAGGAGCTTTAAGGGTTTTTTTTTTCGTTTTTAGATTTTTTATGGGAATCATGACGCCAACCATTCGATGAGGACACAAATCTTAATTTTGTGAAAATCTGTTATTAAGTGTTGTTCATGTATTTTTAAAAGAATTATAATTACATAATAATCATGAGGATATTAAGTAGATCCAATAAATAATTTCAAAAAATAAATGAATGGGATTTTACATAATCAGATAATTTAAATAATTTATTACGTATATTATGTTTGTCTACATGTGTATACTCGTAATATGGAAAAAGTGTTATATAAGTAAATGACGCAAAATGAAAATTTAATAACATTCTGAAGAGGATTAGTCATAGACAAACTTCAGTGTGAAATTTATTACTTTATTTTCGAAAGGGAATTTAATTTATTGGGAAGTCATAAACTTTTCAACACTAAAACTTCAGATTTGTTGTCTTTCGGAAATTTCAAATTTATGATAGGTAAAGGGGTGGGGTTTTTTTTCTTTTTTTTTTGAGAAGACTAGGCTGTTCACATTTCAAAAGAAATTAAATATTCGTGCAAAAGGGGATTTGTGTGAAATTCTTAATTTTACTTTCAGAAAATTAGAAATTTTTCCTATTGTAGTTTTTGGTCCGGAAAAAGTTGGCATTTGAAAAAATATTATCCAAACGTCAAAATATGGTATGTTGTCTACCTCTCAAGCCATGAACTGTCAAAATCCATTGCAGAATTGCTCCGATTTAAATGGATGAAAAAACCTCTACAAAATTCAAATTTAACCTCAGAAAATTCGAAATTTTTCCTATTGTAGTTTTGCTCCGGAAAAAGTTGAACCTTTAAGCGACATTTGAAAAAATATTATCCAAATGTCAAAATATGGTATGTTGTCTACCTATAAAGCCATTAACTGTCAAAATTCTTTGAAGGATGGCTCCGATTTAAATTGATGAAAAAACCTCTACAAAATTCAAATTTAACCTCAGAAAATTCAAAATTTTTCCTATTGTAGTTCTTGCTCCGGAAAAAGTTGAAACTTTAAGTAACATTTGAAAAAATATTATCCAAACGTCAAAATATGGTATGTTGTCTACCTATGAAGCCATGAACTATCAAAATCCATTGAAGGATGGCTCCGATTTAAATGGATTAAAAAACCTATACAAAATTCAAATTTAACCTCAGAACATTCAAAATTTTTCCTATTGTAGTTTTTGCTCCGGAAAAAGTTGAACCTTTAAGTGACATTTGAAAAAATATTATCCAAACGTCAAAATATGGTATGTTGTCTACCTGTCAAGCCATGAACTGTCAAAATCCATTGAATGATGGCTCCGATTGAAATGGATTAAAAAAACCTCTACAAAAGATTGAAATTGAATATAATCATATTTCACCTCAGGCAATTAGACATTTTTCTGAATGTGGATGAGACCAAAACCGAGACTGCACATTCAAATTTTCACGACAATAAGGCGAGACAAAGGATCAAAACGATACTTGGTTATCGAGATCGAGCCGAGAATAAAATTTTACGATTTTGCCGAGTCCGAGACGAGAATAACAACAGTCTCACCTGGTCTCGTCTAGTTGCCAGTCCTACTACCTTACAAGATTAAAGTAATAATGGACTTAAAGAGAAAAATATTGTGGGAAAAGATTGTGGAACGTATTCAATTATAACTTCTGAAAAAAGCGATTTCGACGCTTAAGAACTTACTTTGGATAAGTCCCACCACCTTAAATATATTGCAGTTGGTTTAGCCTAGAATCCACATACGAAGAAATAAAAAAAATGCGTTCCACACTCCATTTTCTGATCTTTTTAAAAGCTGATCAGAAGTTAACTTAAGTTTGTCTTTGTTAATCTCTATTCAAATAAAGAAATACTGGGGGTTATCGTGAATAAAACTTTCCTTAGAATTTTTTCTCCAATTTGAAACTTGGGAACGTGAATGATGCTCAAAAGTTTTCTCGGAGTTTATTGGTATCGGGAATAAGATTTCCCAGGGATGTCATTTCATACGATTTTTTGTCCAAGGGAAATTTATTCCGTGGGAGATTCACGATTGCAGGAAAAATTTCCAGGGAATAAAATATTCCGTGGGAAACGAAATTCCCTGGGAGATTCCCCATAGGGCCCACTAATGAAAACTGAGCGAAAACATTTTTACCGCGATTTTGATTTATCGCTTAAAGTTTTAATTTTCGCATTTGCGAATCAATTTGGTTTTGTGAATCGTAAGTAAAATTCACTCTGTATTTTTTATAGGAAAATAATTATTGTTTTTTAGGTCTAAAGTGAAGAATCCTGTTGGTAATAAAATCAGAGATATATTCCACAATCTATAACATAATGGGGGTTATCGTGAATAAAAAGTCCCTGGAAATTTGTTTCCAATTCAAATCATGGGAACGTAAATGATGCTCAAGTTTCCCTCGGCATTTCTTAGTATCGGGAATAAGCTTTCCCAGGGAATTTTACTGTCATTTTATACAATTTTATTGGTGGAGGGAAACTTATTCCGTGGGAGATTCAAGATCGCAGGAAAAATTTCCAGGGAATAAAATATTCCGTGGGAAACGAAATTCCCCATAGAGCCCACTAACGAAAACTGAGCGAAAACATTTTTACCGCGATTTTGACTTATCGCTTAAAGTTTTAATTTTCGCATTTGCGAATCAATTTGGTTTTGTGGATCGTAAGTAAAATTCACTCTGTATTTTTTATAGGAAAATAATTATTGTTTTTTAGGTCTAAAGTGAAGAATCCTGTTGGTAATAAAATCAGAGATATATTCCACAATCTATAACATAATGGGGGTTATCGTGAATAAAAAGTTCCTGGAAATTTGTTTCCAATTCAAATCATGGGAACGTAAATGATGCTCAAAAGTTTCCCTCGGAATTTATTGGTATCGGGAATAAGTCACATTCATTTATACAATTTTTTGGTCGAGAGAAATTTATTCCGTGGGAGATGCAAGATCGCAGGAAAAATTTCGAGGGAATAAAATAGTACATGGGAAACGAAATTCTATGGGAGATTCCCAATAGGGCCCAATATTGCATTTTTTTTTTAAATGAAAGCGAAATACTAGCGTAAGAAATGTTCATTTTGGATGTCTTGTTAAAACAAAAAAAAACAAATATTTTGATAGAAAATTAGTTTCTCATTCTTGCTGAACGATCATCAGAATTAGATTGATGATTTTTTTTTTTAATTTTTGGTTTTGGTATTTTGTATACAGACTCCACTGTTTTGTAAGAATATCCTTCACATGCCGGTTTACTGACACATTTTGTTAAACAGAAATAACGGTAAGGAAACTAGAAATAAATTTTAAGATCATGTTTTCAGTAAACATACTTGTCTGAATATTCAAGACGTTATTTATTAGTGGAGACACAACCGTTTTTTTGCATTGTCATGAGATCCATTAAAAAAACATCATTTTAAATAAGATTATAAAATCTTCCATTATGCCGGTGTCAACAATTTTTATATAAAAACAATTTTAAATGTACACAATCTAAATGTGAACTTAATTCATATACAGTAGACTCGCGTCAATGTGAACACTGAATTTTCTGTGAATTTACTTGTGTGTTCTTTTTTACTAAAATTAACGTGAACTAAGAAAATAACGATAAGGAATAAAAGTTTATAACAGTTATAACAGTTGTTCGCCCTTAAAAGTTTTATATATTAAATATTTTTGTCTGATTCAGCAGCCCCGAATATTTAATATTTAAGACTACAGGACCGTATAAACTGTACTTTTCTGTCACACTCTTGGCATGTCCCGAGTGTCGACCATTAATTTTAGTAAGATTTGTTGAAACGCTACTACAACTAGTCACTGATTAATCTGTAGGTAATGTTAAAATGTTAACGCAGAAATATCAACAAACCGTTATCAGCTATGATTCGTGGATTGTAAAATAGTTCACGTTATCGCGAGAGTACTGTTGTATTTTTTTTTATTATAAATCACTTTCAATTAGATTCTTCCTTGCAGTGAGTTAATGCTAAATATTTGTGACGCATTGCTGGCATATATTTATTTATGTTGTTTCCAAAAACATTCCACACAGATAAAAGAAGAAAATATTTTTTGTTGTTTCTTTTTTTTTGTATTGTTGTTTTAAGACACATGCGGCAATATTTTTATTTAATGAATTTAAGTAACCAAACAGATTTTATTGAAGTAAGTAGTTAATTTTTTTGAACAGTTCCCGACCAAATTTCATACAACCAACGAAGATATAAAAAAGGGGGTCCTCAGAGTCTGAGACTATCAGTTGATCGTGTAAAATTGAACCGTACATAGCAGTGTTCCCAAAAAAAATGGGTTCTTTGAGAAATTATTTGGTTATTGCCGCAACAGTTTTGCTGGTTGGGCTGCTGGTGAAACCATCAGAAGCCCTTGTTAAAGTCGATATCACAGCAGCAATTAGTGGCCAAGTCGATACTTTAAATCAAATGGCTGGAAATACTGTTACAGAGCTGGAAAACTTTGCAGCGCTCCAGACTAGCGTAAGACCTGGACCCATAGGAGAAGCCATTCAAATTTTGACAAACGGCTGTGTCCAAACGATTAGGCTGCTTGCAAAAGCCGGCGGGGATGCATTCAAATTGATTGACAAAGTTTTGGGTGAGGAAATTCGAGACAAGCAAGCCGCCAGAAATGCAATCCACAATGGAATTATCGACGTTAGACAAGGAGTTTTTCACTCCGGTGCTGCGATTCATAACGCCCTGGGAGCTGCCATGGCAATTTCCAGTTATGCCAACAAGGGGGGAATTAAAGTTTTAATTGATGAAATCCAAGAGACTGGATCTGTGCTGTTCGAAGAATTAGAAGCGGTGCAATACTTTGCTATTCAAGCTATTAATGCCGACAATAAACAGGTAATGGATAAGTGTCGTAAGGCAGCTCGATCGGCAATGGTGTCCGCTTTGGTTATTAGCAATGCAAATATTCTTGCTGGTGGCAAAAAGTTCCTAGAATACCTCGCCACTGTTGATGGAGCATCACTAAAGCAGATCGATCCCATTAAGGGTGTTCTTTATGGACTAGCCAAGGCTGCTTCCGAGGGTAATTCCGGTATTATTGCTGCCATCAATCAGCTTAATGCAGGCCTAGTCGGGATGATGGTCAATGGTGGTGGTATTGGATCTTTGGTCCTTAGCCAGTTGAACAATGGACTAACACAATACCTTTTAAGCGCTGCACACAGTACATCTGTATTACTCAATGCTTTTGCACAAGTTAAGCAACTAGCTGACAACGATCCCCAAGCAGCTTCCGAAGCGATCAAACAAGCATCTCGATCAGCCGAATCAATTTTAATAGATGGCAGTGTCCAAGCGTACATTGGCATTGGAGCAGCTGAACAATTATCTGGACTTATCAATCAATTTCAACCGTATATTAAAATCGTGGAGAAAACCCGATTGGACGGCACGAAAACGTTTTCTTTTGTCAGAAAAATTGTTATTTTCGGAATAAAATCAGGCGGTTCAGCACTGGACCAGTCATTGGAATCAGCAAGGATTTGTCTTGATGCTTTGCAAGCTATTGTGATCAATAAGGTTTCCGATATCAAGGATTTGGCATTGAAAAATCTAAAACTATCAGGATCATTAGGATTTGAAATTGCTCTCCTCTAAGAAAATTTCCTTCTTTTGTAAAAGTTATGACGAATAAATATTTTAACTCAAGAAAACTTCTTTTTTTTATATATTCGATTCCTACAACATAGTTATTTATTTCAATCACTTTAGGCTTCGTACTACGACTCACTCTATTATTCACCGCTCAATGATAGCGGAACTAATTTACTCCCTCGAAAAACTCTTTGTAAATCCAACTTCATCATTCCAATGTTAAAATGATGAGATATGCTTTTGGAAGTCTCAGCAGGTCTATCGTGCTTTCTGGTATATGTGATAAATACAATTTCAGTGACAGTAATTGACAGCTTGTAGAGTTGCCAGTATGAATTCTAAATTCTAATTTATTTTAATTGAAGAATTTTAACAATTTAGATAATCATTCCCAGCTTTCCAAAATAAGTTTAGATTTCAAGAAACGACATTCAAAAAATGAAGATTTAAGAATTTTTAAAAATGAGATTTGGGCTAGGTTTTGGGCCTTTAGGACTGGGCTACAAACATTCTGAAATGGTACCTTTGAAGTATTACAAAACCAGAAATTGGAACTAGTTGAAAGTGATGCCAAGTGAACTAAGACGTTCTAAATGCGATAAATTTAGGATTGGACCCAACTAAAATTTAATTAAAGTAGTTATATATTTTTCCGAAAGATGCCCCTGTGAATGTAGTCGTTAAATTTGTTTATAGTAACTAAGAGAAGTCGACTCAATAAGTCTGTTGGGTATGTTTTTTGTAGAAAAAAGCGTAACAACCTGTCAAACTTCAAGAGTTGGGAACATTTCGAAATAATTCTTGCAACAAAGTAAACATACATCAATTGACCACATTTGTATATAAAAGGACAATGGTGACCCTAGGAAAACAAAGACAGAAAGTAGTGATGGGATAATTGAATGATCTCACCACAGACATGTCAAAAAACCTAAAAAAAATTAGAAATAAAGAGAAAAGCAACACGCAACACAAAGAACAGTGCACAAAACAAAAATATTCTATAAAATTAAATCACAAAGCACTCGAGAATTCCTGTGAACAAATATTGAAATTCTCCACTTCTCGATTACGAGTGTGTGTGGTTTCCTTCCAGTGTTTGTTCCTTTATTTCAGTTTGTCTTTAATTTCCAAAACAAAGATTAAACGATAGTACACAAATAATAAACTTCTACCTCGAGTTCTCATTTCTTTCAATTTGCTGTCACAAGGAAATAGCAGACAAAACTTGACAACTTGGTGTTTTTACAGTCTTTACAACAGTTACCCAGAGAAATTCGTGTAGTAAGAATTCACGACTTTTCAATGAAAGCTTATCCTTAATGACGTTTTGTAAGCTTTAGTGAAAAAGCCAAATTTCTTGAAGTGCAGTTGATTCGACGCCTTCACTACCTAAGAGCGTAAATGATATCATGGTACAAATTTCTTCCGCATTTGTACAGTTGCTAGAGTCCTTGGATACCTTGATATACAGAAAACCGCTGGCCCGGATAATATCACTCCCATCGTCCTGAAGTTCTGAGGAGGTGTTTTTCATTGTTGGCAAAACCACTGCGTAAGCTTTTGCATCTGTCGAACTCCACTGGTCCCTTTCCGAATGGATGCAAATTGGCACTTGTCCAACCTGTCTTTAAAAAAAGGCGAATCTGCCCCTACGTGCCTTCCTTTCGAGGCCATGGAAACGCTGATTAATTTATCAGCTTAAGAAATATCTTGAAAGATGAAAGCTTCTTAGTGACCGGCAATATAGTTTTCATAGCAACAGGTCGGATCTGATAGTAAATCCCAACGAACAGTGGTACAAATAATTTATAGATTGTTTTAAAGAAATGAATATTATTGCGCTTGATATTTCAAAAGCATTTCTTAGAGTTTGGCATCAATGTCTCTTAGCGAAAATGGGTGAATTTGGTATCGATGAATCTCTTCTTTGTTGGATTAGAAATTATCTTCCGGACTGCTCAATACGGTTTCGAGTATGATACCGAGGTGTGCCCCAGGGCTCCGTCTTGTCTGCGGCTCTTTTTCTCATTTCCGTTTCTGATCTCTTGTCTGAAACTTCTTATCCACTAAATTGTTTTACTGAAGATAGTATTCCCAGATACAACTTATTGTTCTTCGGATGTGGAACTCCAATGGCAGCGAATGATAATCTCATTAAATTCTGATCTCGAGAGCATTGTCTAATGGGAAACAAAAAAACCGTGTAGAATTTAATGCTTCAAAAACTTAATGTTGTCTTCTGTTGTTAAAGCAAAATCCAAACTCCTTGCCAATATCCATTAGTATCTTGAACTTGCATTTAAGAATTCGATCAGCTTTCAGTCCTTGGCATGTGCTGTGCATCACCCACCACCTCTTGTGGAATGGCCATAATCCGATGTCGCCAAATTCTGATGATCTGGCTGTAATCTATAAAGCTGGAGTATAACTTGCACATTTGGACAGGAGCTCCCAAAACTCATTTAGAATAGAAGTCTAAGAATGATAGGCGATAGAACTATAATGAAAACATTTATATCTCTAGAACATCGTCGCAATGTTATACATCTCTCATTATCTTATCGCTATTTTTATAAACATTGTTCTAGAGAAATAGTCAGTTGCATCCCTCCCCTTAAACTATTTAACCGTAGTACACCCTTTAGTCCAACTTCGGACGTTTGTCAAGAACAGAGATTATTTTTTTAGTCGTACAACACGAATATGGGACGCTGTACCAAGCTCTATTTCCCCCTCCCATTTTGATATTCTGAACTTGAAAGCCATGTACATCGCTATCTCCTCTTATACGCTTCCCTACTTTCCTAACGCTTGCACTTTGCTTGATCAATTTTAGGGTAGTCAAACCTTTAGTACATGCTAATTATAAATAAAAAGAAATTAGGGCAAGTTTTTCTCAAACAACATTTTGTAAAAAATGTTAAGAATTCGTACGAATTTACAAGATAACACACATTCCTAAAAACATGTTCAAAATTTTGGACAAATATTTATCGAAGCAACATAACAGGGTCTACTTAAAGTCTAAGTTGTCGAATTATTTAAATAATTCATACACTAAGCAATATTTTAGTAAAATCAAGCTACAAATCAAGTCGAAAATTGTACCTTAAGTCAAAAAGGTTCTACAAGTCCTCATTCCCAAAAATTCAATAAAAGATTATTTTTTGCAAAATGAATTTTCTCAACCATTATTTGATTAATAGAACACTACCACTTGAATAAATGTGTCCTTCAAGAATTTCAACCCCGACCCTCGACATCAACAGAAAATCATTTGTATATATGTATGTTGAAGAAAAACCATAAATTCACTCACCCGTATATTCGTAAATTAAATGGAAGCGTCTTAACAGCTGTCATGTAAGTTCTAAGTGAACTTAATCGATCCAAGGACAATGTTTCCTCATCAAGGATTACAGATGCACCTTCAGTCTCTGCTGAGGCTGCTGACAATATATTATCTGCCCCAGACGCTGATGTATATGATGAAGACCTACTGCTGCTGCTACCTGCTGTGCTTGATCCCCTGGTTCCATTGTTATTTGGAGCAGACAATGCTGGTGCTGACGACGAAGATGATGATGATGATGCTGAGTGTAGAGTTGCAACGGAAGACAAAGACGAGTACGATGAAGATGACGTTGATGTAGCTAATTGTGATGCTGCAATTGTTTCACGACTTAGTGCTGCCCACTGTGTTAAGAACTGCAACTTTTTAATATGCTGTTGAAGAAAAAAAAAGAAAAAAAAATTATAGAAACAATATTGCGTTATTTTTGTAGCAGGAAGAGTGTTTGCACGGTGCCGGTGCAGCTTTTATATGAATTCAGAATGCTAAGTAATTTTCTTTCAGAGTTTTTCTAGAAAGATGTAGAAGATAAGTCTTTGTTGTTGTTTTTTTTTTCATATCTGGTTTTCGGTAAAGTTATTTTTATATATTTTCTTGGTATAAAGGCAAGGTAAATAAAAGAATATAAATAAAAAGTTGACTTTTATAACTGACCTAATAAAATCGCGTAACAAAATATAATAAGGTTAGTAGTGAACATTGTCCTTCATCGTTTTAGTTTTCTTTTTTTGTAAGTTGGAAAAATGTAAGTCTGACAGATTTTATAGGGAACATTGGGATCAACGAAATGTCAACTTTCTTTGTTTTTTTAGAAATTTAAATAAGTTTTAATTTTTTTTTGTTGATTCGTTGGAAATTTCTGACGTTTTAATTTGACATAATAATTAAGAAAACAATTTTGGCAATTTACAGGATACAACACAATTTGACATATTTCGAAATAAAGAAATAAAATTTCTGGGATATATTTTTAGTAAAAATAATTGCTTTGCAATCACGGTCCAAAGTTTTGGGGAAAGCTAATTGTAAAGCAAATCAATTCCATTATATAACAAATAAAGCAATCAGATATTCTGTTGAAATTATTTAAAATTAAAATTAAAAAAGCACGTCTGCTAATTGAAAAAAAAAAACTTTCAAAACTAATAGTTGTCTGATATTTTAAAAGAATATGAATTTTTCAACTTTTAAAATCGAGATATCTGGGGAATGGTGATTCGTACGAAAAAAAGTATTAGAACACTTTTTTTTAGAGAATTGTGTGATCTACATTTTTGTATAATCAATTTTTACGCTAACACTGCGGTTTCAGAGAAAAATGGGAAAACCTGAATTTTTGACCTTTGACCTTGGATAATTTTTTTTGGCAGAAGTAGGATCGAAGGGAATTTTTGACATTGCATAACGTGTATACCAATTTTCAGCTCTACGCGAATCTTAGCCAAGTTATAGTTTTGTTGTTGTCTATTTTTACTGGGTTATTAGGCTCCCTAAGATACAGCAGAAGTCGAAGGTATAAGAAGGGAAAGGAGTAAGCGGAACTTCGGAGGTGTAAGGTAAAAAAAATGTTAGGATGTTCTTTAATGGCAGTGACGAGATGTCTCCCAGATTTTAGAAAAAGTATTCCCCGAGGGTTCAAAATTCTATACTCTGTCCAACAAAAATAGTCAGTTCAGGCCTTATGGGAAAGCTTTTTGAAATACACTGGTGTCTGTTGCTGAAATTCCCACTTAAAATGACTACTGAGTTAGATACAAATTGATTTTGTTAAAACCAGCGTATATTCCACGATGACCTATCTACTGCACATCCAAGTGCACACTGCTGCTTGTGTGCCTTCACCATGAACCACACAACCCTCATTGTGTGATTTAAAATAAACACATTGGCGCAAAATTTTAAACGATTTAGTAAAATGTTAAAGCCACTTTTGGCAATTTACTAAGCTAAATAGATGATTGAGCTAATTTTAAACGATTTTAACATTTTACTAAAGTTAAACTCACGGAATGGCTACTTTAACTTTTAGCAATTTGCTAAATCCATTATGGAATCTGATAGTATATCAGCCTTGCACGCGGGGTGCCCAGGTTCGAATCCTGCTGGTGCACAGAATTTTGTTTTGTTTTCTTTTGGTAAATAATGAAGTTAAAATGATGAAAATAGATATAACTAATACCTTTTTAGAGCACATGTTGGGTTTTGATCAACATATAATTAATTTGCAACGCATAATAACAATAATTGTGTTCATCAAAATTCAAACCCTACAAATGCTCAGCTTTCTGCTTAATTAGCAATTTACTAGTTTAGAAAAGGTTTAAAAATCTTGAAATAGTTATTCAATCAATAAGCAATATGAAATTGCTAACTAGTAAAATGTTAAGCTCTTAACAATGGGTTGTTACAAATTTTGGGCCATTGAATCAGAGTGATTTAGTATGCTTACTACGGCAACCCTGTAAGAGCTTCAAGACAATATGAACTTATTGGCATCTATTACAGTCAGAGTGAGGGGCCATTACAAAGAAAAAGGAGAAGATGACTCCTCCGCATATTTATCCTGACAAAACAATTCAGATATGCTGAATCCCATTCTGCTCATATGGTTTCCTATTGAGTTGCACCCAGTTAGGATTCCTATCAAAAAAGGGAAAGTTGAAGCCTCCTTAACAAAAGGTTTCCCAAAACACGAAACTTGCTGAACATCTGTCGTTCGATGCTTTGAGAAAAACCAGGATAATTCTGTTCCCTTCTTCCTCCAGTGCCACAAGTACTGAGAATTCGCTTTGGACCAATTTTCCAGTCTTATCATTGTCATATTCATTACAGGATACTCGACTTCCGCTTTGAAAAACGCTGAAATAATTTGGAAGCTTTAAGAGAGTGTGATGCTAAATATTTGTTCTCCCATTTTTTAATAATTTTTTAATGTACTTTTTTTTTAAATTAAAAAATTAGTTTTAGTAATGTCCGCCACGCCCACTTTTCTCACTGATTTGTTTCTTGGAAACGACTCTTAACGATTCGGATGAAAATTTCAGATTTTGTTTTCATGAGCAAGAAAAAAAATCAAAAAATATTTTTAGTGAGAACCGCCCACTGCCACGCTCACATTTCTTATAGCTGTTTTTTTTTTTATTTTTTTAATGAAAATGCTCATAGTTTTTTATATGAAAGTCAAAAACAAACATAATAATTTGGTTTTAGTGAAGTCCGCCTACTGCCACGCCAACTTGAAGTATTTATTGGTTTCTTGGACATCTAAGTTAGTTTTTATGGGCAATTTAAAAATTTCAAAAATGCTTTAAGTAAGATCTGCCCACTTATCTAATTACTTAGTTTCTCAGTAACGACGCAAAGAGTTGTTAGAGATTTTTTAGTTTGATTTGGTAAAATCCGCACGCTGCCACGCCTACTTTTTATAATTTCATTATTTCTTGGAAACGCTCCAACGATTCGGGTGCATTTTTCATAGTTTGATCTTAGGGCTAAGAAAATAAATTAAAAATTAGATTAAGTAAAATCCGCCCACCCCACGCCTACTTTTATCATTTCTTGGTTGTCTTGAACGAACATTTAAGGGTTTGTTTTTATGGAAAAGAACAATATTTCCAAAATGTTTTAAGTAGGATTCTCTAGCTGCCATATCCACGTATCTAGTTTCCTAGTTTCTCAGAAACGACTCAAACGATGTTCAAAAATTTGTCCACTAATTGCCACGCATAATTTGATTATTTCTTAGTTTCTGTGGAAATGAAATGTGATTGAAATTTTTTCTAAGTAGGTATTATTTAAAGCCGTTGCTTTAAATATTGTGTATTGAGATTTCATGAAGTATAAACTTGGCGTACTTTTAGATTTCACTACTTTTCACGGTTGTCTTGTTGGTTATGGTCTGATCTCACTCCTTTTTGCAAAGATTTTAATAGTTTGCCATGTTAAAATATCGAAAGATACGGAAAGTGGAAGTGCTCGATATAAATTAAATTTTTTTCAGAAAATGTGTGAATATCACACTTCCTAAATGGAAAACCTCAAATTTTATTTTTATCATTATTTTTACCAAATTTCATCACTCTATTGCAATCGGAAGTAGTCTATATTATTGATAACATTCCTGAATGGGAAACTTCTATTTTTCTATTTATTCCTTTGCGTACATCAGAAGACCTACCGCGCGCCGTGAAAAATTTCAAGAGTCTAAGTCTCTACGATGTCGGGAAGTGCTCCATAATTTTGATGATCAATAGGGGTGTTATCATGGAACAACATGCTCGACAGCATGGCTCGACAACCTCCAATGTTCGGATTTCAAATTTTTTTTATAACTTGCTGGCTCGTTAAATGCTCGTACATCGTGTGTAAACAGATGCTCCACAACTTCGTTTTCTGTTTTCGGGTTAGGTTTAGGTTTATTTTGAGTCTCACGAAAGATAGATGCATTTGGCATCTAACGAAGTACGCAAGTATTTTTACTTGTGGTTATGGTACTATAAAGCAAGTTATGCGTTCGTAAAAATAAATCTAACAATCAAACAAACAAAAGTTGGTCCCGCAATTCCGTCTGTCTGTCAGTCCTCGAGTCTACAGCCTAAAAGGATGGATGTATTTGCTTTAAACTTTGTACAATTGTTTTTTCACTTTTTCTAAGACAAAAAATAACGATATGTATCAAACATTTTTTTTGTCAAAAAGGTAAATCTTATTTATCTCAAAAACGGCTCGAACAATTTTTATAAAAAAAAATCAGTTCATTAATGAAGAGAAAGGGTAACCTTTGATAGTTCTTTTTGAAAAGAAATGTTACTTCTGGTAGGTAGGTAGGCACCTCTAGTAAAACCATTTTTTTTTTGTTTTCGATTTTCTGGAAACGGTTAATTTGATTTTTTTGAAATTTTTTACGCAGAAACTCCTAGAAAGTTTAAACACTAATTAAACCAAAATGTTTCAAATTTTTTTTTGAAAAATCAAAATTTTTAAAACGACTCAATAGATTTTTTCGAAACTTCGTATTTGGTGGTTTTTCAATATATCTTGAATACTATAAAACAACTATTTCCTAAAACAAAAAACAACGGTACCTCCCATACAAGTGTAAATATCGTTCATAATTAACGCCGCCAGAAAAATGTTCGCCATCTTGGGTCCGTTCGCTTCGAAAATTTAAAAACACTGATGTTCGACAACATCAGTATCCATGTGGACGAAGTGTGGGTTTAGATTCGTCGAGCCATGCTGTCGAGCATGTTGGTCCATGTGAACCCCCCTAATCAGTCAGTAGGTCAATTTTTATTATCTGCCAGTGAGTGAGTCAGTTAAGGTTTTTGTGATTTTTTTAGGCCTTTTTGAGATATCAGGCTCTACTCATGCTAATACTTGAAATATGGTACGGCGCTTGTGCTTGATAAGATTGGAAAATATTCAGAATTTGAAGTTTCCGATTTATTTGTTACTGAAGATAGAAGGGGGTCAAAAATCGGCTGAGTTTGTTCCTGTACATAAAGGGTGTTATACCATAACTTGGCTGGGCACTACTGACAGTGTACAGTAACATAGTTTGCGGAAAGATGATACAATTTTTTATTTTTAAACTTTTTCGAAAACGTGTTTTAATTTGTTCTGTTTCTTTAATTTTGAATAAACTTAGTGCATTTGTCTCATTAAATTATACATAATTCCAGTTAAAAAGTTATAAAGATTTTTGAAAAAAATTCTCCGATTTTTTGGGGTTATATCCGAATATTTCGTTAATGACTTGACTCATTTTCGTATAAATTTGCATATTTTTCACGATTATCGTTAATGACCCGACAAAATAAAGGTTTAAATGCCAACATCAAGCAATTTCAACTTTGCCATGCGTTTTATTTAGATGGTTCCTTCATCGTGTAATAAAATTTTATTAAAACCTCGAAACAGTTTTTTTATTTTATCTCAAATCCAATACAAGTAAAATTTATATTTAAACACTAAATGCCAATTGCATAATATAGACGAAAGTACTTATGTATATTTTTTATTTTGAATAAGGTTTAAAAATAAATTATTGTTTTCCCGAAAATAATTAAGAGGCGTCCGCGAAATGTCATCAGCACTCACATACAGAATTCTATACGTGCAATGAATTTATGCGGAATATTTGTGTGGACATTTAAATGCAAGTCCAATTCAAAAGCTCATGTTTTTGTTCGATTATATATTTTTTTTGTTATTATTAATTTTTTGTATTGAATTTTTAACATATAGACATTGCGTGCTAAAGGATATGCAATTAAGTGTTAATTTGATAAAGACTAAAATTAATTGATTTTTTTTTTGTTGAAGAATATATTAAAGTATGTATAGGCATTTTAATAATAATATTATTTTATTCATTGAATTGATATTAAATAATTTCAATCTCCTCAATTAATAAAACAAAATTATAATCCTTTAACAAAATATGTGGGTAAAATTGATCGCTTGTTAAACTATAAAAACTAATAGTTGGTTATTTATTTTTTTTTTACAAACGATATTAACGTCAATAAATACTATAGCACGCAGCGGGTCATTCCATCTAATTTGATTCCCGCTTTGAAAGCATTTAAGATGAATAAAACAATCCCGAGCGTTAGGAAATAGCCATAGACCATTGAAACATTGCGGCCGATGTACGACTTTCAAGAAATGCAATGTTTCTGGTAATTTCTACCACCTATCATTTTTGATGATCTCTTTTGAATAATATCAAAAAGTTTAAGGTATGTTATTGGAGCAGAAGCCCAAATATGATAGTGATACTCAATATTTGGACGGATGAAGGCTTTACTGGATAAAGGCTTTACGGGAAGATCGGAAGAAAAGAATAAACTTTTGCACTTCAGGGGAAAACCTAAACATTAGCAAAATTTTTGGAAGCCTCGAATATGTGGTCAGTCAACAGCTGAAAGTTGATAAGTTTCTTCAATAATAGCGACATGAGGGGTGATTTATGCTTTACCAACAGTAGACAACATTGAATTTGGAGTATTAAATTTTATAAGGTATATTTGATAACCCATTGGGCAAAGCTGTCGAATTCAGAATTTATTGAGCTTATCTTCCGCTGACCGTAGAGTACCACTTTCAAAAGACACGAAAATGATGATAGAAACGAATAAGAAAGGTTGAGGGTATTGCCGTCAGCAACACAATTTCAAAAAAATACGATTTTCAGACAAAAATAATATAGAGAATTGGAGACAAAACGCAGCCCTGTGGGACACCAGCATTTATTTTGTGGATTCTAACCTTGATACAGTCCAATACGATTTTTTTTGAACTTAAATGGTACCAAAGGTAATATCTAATCCAACTGATTAGTTTTCGATTGAAAACGGATGTTGTAATATGGATTCCATCAGTGTGATCAGTCATAGGATCAAGATTTCTTGAAGAAGAACTCAGTCGCATGAAGATTTAATACATCTAGGGAACTTTAGATAATCTGGGAATAGACATTTTTGAAGACGTTAGACTTGTCATTAAGAAAAATTAAAAACAAAAGCGGTCCAAGATGGCTAACTTGCGGTACGCCTGGTAACTAAAATAGAAGAAGAATAAATACTAACTATGGACACAAGTTGCGTACTTTTATTTAAGTTTACATAGAAAAAAAGCTACAGTAGTAACCTAGTCGACATATAAAGTCTACACTTTCAAGTTCAAATAATAATGTGGAATGATTAACTCTAGCAAATGTTTTGTGCAAAATCAGTATAAACTACATCTAACTGATAACCTTCTTCGAGCTTATTGAGACGTAGTTAGAAGAAAAAATGAGATTAGTAGATGTGGATCTCTCAGCAACGAAACCATGTCGTTAAAGCGATATAATTTCCTTAAACAAAAATGATCACTTGTCTTTCACAGTCTTTTCAGACCGGCAAGCAAGTACACGTTGCCTAGTGACACTAGATCAGTAGTATAAGGCCCCTGGTTGCCTTAGATCGGCAGGTATAAGGTTCCTGGTGGAACTAGATTGGCAGGTACGAGGCCCCCCACTGGGCACGGCCAATTCATATGCACCGGCAGATCATCAGGTACCAAAGCCCCTGGTGGCAATTAGGACATTTATGCTTCGAACCAAAGATTCCTAACCCGAGTCGCAGTCGGGGGGAAACTAAGGAACGAAATGGTCGGACAATTTCATCTGCATTATAAGCTAAATTCGAGTTGGTCAACTTGAAACTTGGCAAACAAGGGACTTTTCTTCACAAATGTAGGTCCTCATAGTATATTTTCTGGTAGGACTGAGTGTGAACTGTATTACAGTCGAATGCAAATGACAAATATGTTCTATTAAGATGTGATGTCACCTGTTAATAGCGACTTTGTATTATATTTGCGAAGCATATTAAACATCTCGATGATTGTTTGACGTGCTTGATGGCTGTGATGTCTTATGATGTTGTTGCGGTATCACGACCGACAATGATTTAATTCGTGATATAGTGGTTAACATGTGACACTTTGTTACAACCACGAATGTGGAATGATTTATCCTTGCTTAATTTTACTCTTTGATTTTAATATTTACAGAACTTAACTTAAATCCTTGCCTATTTTCTGAATGCTCACATACTATGCTTGATAATTTTAAGGGTGGGCAAGACTCCTTTAGTACAAAATTATAAAAAAAAAATCTTAAAGGCATACGAGTATTTATGACGAAGGGTTTATTTTGTTTTTAGGCTATTACAAACTTCCATTTCAGTTTAACTCAGGAGAAAAAAATCGGCAAACCCACAAAAGGGACATATGGGTAATGGTATGGTTAAATTTCTTTTTACTAAATAAAAAACCGGGTAAGGACCTTTTCGATTTAAAAAAAAAAGAAACCCCTAAGAGCTGCATCCGAGAAGGATCATCTTTAATTTTAAGTAAATCCATATCCTTCCCTGAAAAAACACACAAGTCTTAATAACTTCAAAGGAAACACAACGACACTAATAGCAAAAAAAAGAGAAGAAAAACAGGTTGAATTAATAATAATCTTTATTTTCAGTCCCAACACAAGCAAAACATAAAGATGACCCATTCAGGGAATTTTTATATTAAAAATTCATTACCAACAATACGATAACATTATTTCCATAATTTTATTTTCCATTTATTTCCGCTTAGAAAGAGAGGGAGATGGTGAGAGAGGGGGAGAGGGTGAGAGAGCATGTTTATTATTTCCTTAGCAACGAGCCATCAAAAAACAAAGCTATAAATTAAATCCATTTAAAACTAACGTGAGAGTGAGTGAAGTACTATACTATACATAACCTACAAAACATTCCCTTCATAACAAAACACTGCAGAAAGCAAAACCTTTTGAAACGATAAAAGCACTTTTAGTATTTTATTACAGTGCGGTTGTAGGTTATGGTTGGCATTGGTTCATAGGTAGGTCTAGCTTATGACGGAGTCCCTTTCAACCCCTATAAGCTTTCCACTATAGACTGTAATTTTAAAGGTTTTTGAAATATACAAACAAAAAAACAACAACTATGTTTTTCACGTTGAAAAAAACACGCTTTTGTGTATATATATCCAGGGTGTGAGAGCGAGACGACACGTAATAAAAATCAAGAAGATTCTTATATAAATGTTTTTTTTTGTTGTTGGCGTTCGAAAAGAAAAAAATAAACTTGCGGACGTAAATCATAATAAAATGAAGTACCAACCAACATTAATTTCAATTTATACCACAAAATTAGTTTAAAGAAAACCAAACTCAATGTACCTACACTACAGAATACATACTATATAATTCAAGGACCAATGTGGCCAGTCATTAAATGATTTAAAAGAAAATAAGTAAGGAAACAGGCTCAGAAGTTGGGACAGACACAAAAGTCTGTCGACCGCCCAGTCGAAATGATAAAGGAAACGAGAGAAAAGTTTCAGGAAGTCCAGTCCTAAAAAAATGAGCTTCGAGAAGTTAAATTGATATAATTGCATTAGGTATTTTTTTTTGACAACGATGAAACAATTCTCATCATAAATATAATCGTTTACGTGTTGTAATTGTAGAAGTTATTCAATTATGAATGAACTTGGTAATTTTAAGACTTAAAAAAAATACTACCGTTTTCACATGTATGCGTGTTTTATTGAACATCTACTCAGTAATTTTTTCAGACACATATAAACAAATTTAAAAATGAAAGAAAAATTTGGTTTTATACTACGTTTCCACCGAACTTTAATCTCTTGTAGATTTACAAATCTCAAAAAGTGATTCCACCACTTCAAAAGTAGATTAATTTTGACAGCACTATTAAAAATGCATATATCTTTTCATTTTCTCTTATGATTTAGAAGTGAGACAGGCAGCTTCAACTGTCTGAACTGAAGAGAAAAATTCACTTTCCCGATGGATGTGTTCATTTCGATATGGAAATAGGGTAGTTCGATTGAAGATTTGAATGAGATTTATTTTAAATTTTCATCTGAGAAGAATAAAATTTGTATGGTAAATCTTCAAGATTTGTAGGAGATTTAGCTAAATCTACTTAAATCTCGGTTTAGTGGTCGGTGGAAACGTAGTATTAAGATAAAGAACCAGAAGAGTAAATTAAGAAATTAAATTATCATTATCATGTTTTATTACACCTTATGGGAATCACTCTGTATATGACATACTGAAACTTAATTTTTTTGTAGTAATTAATGGAGGAATACTAGATTTAGAATATTTCATGAAATAATAAAGCGGTGAAATTTGGGTATGTTAAAAAATCACAAAATATTATACAACAAAAATTCATTAGATTACATCAGTTAACTTGCAGAGGTTAACGGGATTTCGATACAAAAAATTATACAGGAAGTCCTTCAATTTCCAAATATCATTGCATAGCAAAATTTTTAAAAAATAAAAAAAATATGTATTTCAATATTTCGAAAACGGGAGGACGATTTTCTTTTTGAAATAAGGACGCATAATTTTAATCGATTTAGTACGATGTCAGTTTTAGTATGATAATATACTTAAAAGGGGATTTTGCTAATTTTAAACAAGTTAATAATTGAACTCTCTTTTAACATTTTACTAAAGTTAAAATCACCAGAGGGCTATTTTATCTTTTTAGCATCATACTAAATCCATATGACACTTTAACATTTATAAATGCCAAAAAGTCATGTTGGCTTAGTTTTTTGCACTTTTTACACACGTTCAGCTGGTGTTTGTTAAGAAAATAGCTTTATTATGGTGCTAGTTAAATATTTTACGTAAGCGGAAAAATGTCGAGGGAATAAAATATTCCATGAGAAACGAATTTCCCTGGGAGATTCCCGATAGGGCCCAATAGCACACTGTTAAGTAGTATCATGCTAAAACCTAAACACGCTGTTTAAGATTTTACTGTTAAATACTTAATTGACAAATTATTTTTTTTAAAAATTTATGTTTAAGCCTGTTGTCAGTGCTTCAGATTCTCTACTTTGTAGATTTATCTACGGAGTTAGTGCGATCCAGTCGTCCATTTATTTGCGTTTATTCTTAAAAACAAAATAAATAAATTGCACGTACTTGCTCTTATGTTCGTTCACATCGTATGGAAAAGATTCTTATATTTTTAAAGTCGTTTTTTTACTTAATCTTTTATAAAAAAAAAAAATTTTATTATAAAAAAAATATTGGTATTGCAATTATAAGTATTAAACAATATAAATTTAAAAAAAAAACATAATCTAAAAAAAAATCGTCCACCGTCTTTCGAAATATTGAATTTTCAAAAAAAAAAATTGTTTATTTTTTCAAAAATCCAAAAAAAAAAATATTTTTTGAAAATTTTGTTACGCAATTTTATTTAGAATTCGAAGGACCTCCTATATAATTTTTTTTTTTATAAAATCCGTAGAGCTGTTTATGAGAGAGTCAAATATCAACACAATGGTTGTATGGCAGGTTAATAACACAATATGTAAAAAAAAAGTTTGGACCAACATCTAGACTATACCTGAAGAAGTGCACACACTTTTTCTTTATCAAAATCGTTAGAGCCGTTTTCGAGATAATTCAGATGGCAGAAAAAATGTTATGCCAAATACCGTAATTTTTGGGGATATAAAACTGTTCAAAAATCTATTTGAAACAATCAACAATCACAATACCAAGCTTCAAGAAGACCGCTTCAAGAAGACCGCTTCAATCTTTCAGGCTGTAAGTCGATCTACAGCCAGAAATTTGCCCTATAGCAGGAACCTACTATATCGAAAGTAAAAAATGTTAAAAACCTAATTTGGAAATATTGAATTTGCATAAAAATTAATAAATTTTTCTAAATCCAAAAATTGTTTTTTTTTGTTCAAAATCCTCCAAAAAAAATTATTCTTTTTCTAAAATGTTGATATGCAGTACAATTTAGAAATTAGAATATGAAGTAACTTTTGTATACATTTTTTTGAGCGAAGCAGAGCCGTCAGTGAGAAAGTCCAATATCAAAAAAGCAGTTTGTTGGCAGATACAACATATTTTATGTTAAAATTTTCTATGTCCAAAATGTAGACCACACTTATAATTGTAGGTGGTCTGATTTTTTGTTTTTATCAAAATCGTTTTAGTTGTTTTCGAGATAGTTAAACTTTATTACAATAGTTGTTTCAATATGAAGTTAAAACAAAATCTCGATTTCGATTTTTTTTAAATGCAGAAATTGCTCCACATCATCGCAAGCAAAAAATGGTTTCCACAATTTACACATAATTACATGCCCAATAACACGTGAAGGACTTGTATAAAAGAATATGCAAGTCAAATTCAAAAATTTCTATTGAAAATTTACCACCAGTAGGCATTATGATTTCTTCTCTTGATTGTTTTTATATTTTCTTGGATAAATTAAAAATAATACATGTATGGGCTTAAGTCAACAAATTAAATGTTTTTGATTTTGATTGAGGATGAACTCAGATTTTCTCTTTCAATTTAATTGTATGTACTTAATGTACGCTAGAGTAATCACTGCTTCAAACAGAAATGAAACGGACCAATAGGCAGAAATTAACGTATACAAGAGATTAGCACATACCTATTCCTTTAACGTTAAATATATTTATTTTTCTCTTACTACTAATAATATTCTGTATAAAAAATCAAACATAAAAGGACGATGTATGTGTTCTACCATATATTAAAGCAAGTATATGTGCGACACAAAGCCGAAACCATAGGTATATCGTTTAATATTCTCTCTAAGAATTCTTTATAAATCGATGGATGGTATGTACATAAACGTATATGCACATATACACAAGATTATGACATTTTATTAAAATGTGCTTATGAACTTAATTTGCATAATTCATTATAGAAGCAAGCATCAGACAAACATAATAGCATATTCCTCTTATAGGGATTTTCTCTTAATAGATAGAATCTTTATCGGCTGTGGCGATGCCGACACGCCCAGGATAATAATCAAAATCATCCATACATACGAGTATAGTAGGCATGGGTATTATTTTGTGTACTTAGTATTGAATAATGTATGTTAAGTTTTTTTTGTTGTTGTTGTAAAACGCTATTATCAGATGTGATGCATCAAAAGAGACCTACTCTCGTTTGAGTTGCAAAAAGGATAATAAGAGATAGAGCTTTAATTATTCCATTTTTAATTTTTACTCCCATCCATATTAAAATAAAAGGAATTAAGAACTCACTCACCTTTTGACTGTTTAAGGATCTGACATTAAGCATCACTTTGTCTAAGATATGCAAAATTATTTCAGCTGCCATTTCTCGTTCTAATTGGGTGCATTTTACTTCTAAATACGAACCAACCTGGAAAAAATAAAACAAAAATAATACTTAAAATAAATTTGGTAAAAACATTATTTATGTAATCATTCGTGTTAAAATTTTAAATTAAATTATTTCAAGGTGTAGCTGAGTGTAAATGTGCCATAATTTTTGCAAATGGCGTCAAATATTACTTTGACATTTCTGTTAGTGACAGCAAGCCAAAATGGCTGCCAATTTAAATTATGACCATGAATCGAAGAAAACAAGATTACGACACTTCTTTGTTTTTGCACCAGAGAGACCAAAAATCTGCAAATTGTCGTTGTTTGTGGATTAATGGATTTTGAACTCTGGTGACGTCAATAAAATAAGAAAAACAAAGAAGTGTCGTAATCTTGTTTTCTTTGATTCATGAATTATGACAACCCTTCCTTGTGCAATATTTTACGGATATTAGAAGTACTCAAAAAATTATTTTTCCAGTTTTCAGACAGTGTGTTATTGTACCGTTGAAGGTCCTTCGCAGTAGCATTGCTCTTGGGATTTGGGAATATACCAAGTCTATGGAGAATGGCAATTGCAAAAAAAACATACCAATCCAAATCCTTCAGATCATAAGCTTAACATCCTTAATACTGAAGAACTTGACAAAAAAAAAATGGACGACAACTTCACAAGATCAGAATTGTCAGTATACAAAGACCTCTCAATACACGCCACCATGCTTACAGAACGCGGGCAAATCTACAGAAACCACCCTTTTTGAACTTACTAATACATTACATAGAGCTCTAAATGCATAAGAAAGGCCTTACCCTCCATGGCGCTGTCAACAAAGCTCTTGTAAGGAAGTGAATTGGCGGGATACTGGGCACTATAGAACAACAGAAACATTAGCAGGTCCAGATGCTCCTACAAAAAATCATTACAAACAGAGACTGCTTAGCTTTTTTTTGTGCCGGAATAAATAATTATTATTATTATTTATTAATTTCAACAGGAATGTTACAAAATAATTATTTTTAGAACAGCACTAGCTATAAGACACTTATGGATGGATGGAGGAATTAATTAGGCTGAGTAAAATAAATAATAACCTGGAAATTACACTAGATAGTAACTTCTATAGAACGAGATAACTGTCGGAAGAACTACAAAGACCCTAATGATATGCAAGGGACTTGCAGGAAAATCATGGGCAAACCAAACATCCTCAGGTGGATGAACACCATGATGATAAGACCCATCATTACCTATGCTGCGGTAGCATGCACAAGAGAACAGAATTAGTAACAACTAGGAAATCACTAGCAAAAGTCCAAAGGCTCGCATGTATTTGTACTACTGGAGCAATAACAACTTGCTCTGCAGTCAGCTATAGAGGTAATCCTTCTGCCTCCTCTTCACCGGGTGATTATTAGTGCTGAAAAGGGAGCCATCATGAGATTTCTTAAAGAGGGGACTGGGACTTGGAAATTCATAAGCCTCGAAGACTTAAGGAAAGTATTCCAAATTCAACAGTAACTACCCAAATTGATATTCCAAGAGGCGGCATGATTTAAAAAAATATAACTTCGAGAAAAACTTCAATACGGAGTTAAGTAGCAAGGCCAAGTAGGTAGGCAAACAATAAACTACACACATAACGCCAATACCATCAAGTGGTACACTGATGGATCCACATCATCTGAGGGACTAGTGCTGGAATTGTTGGGCCTACAACAAAACTTTCAATACCGACGCACGGGACAGTCCAAAAGCAGGCGGAAATGCAAGTCATTGCAAAATGTGCGGATCGTAATATCTAAAGGAACTATCGGAATCAAAATTTTGCCATCATCTAGGACAGTAAAGTCGCACTGAAAGCGTTAAGCTTTAGCTCAAAAATTGGTGTGGGAATGTGTAGGCAAACTGGACGAACTAAGCAAAAACAATCAGGTCTCACTTTATTAGGTACCTGTCCATGCAGGTGTATGAAGGGCAGACTCTTTATCGAAAATAGGGGCAACATCACAATTAACGGGTCCTGAACCATCCTGCAGAATAGGAGAGACCATGATTAAAAATAAAATAAAAAAAAGAAGAGAGAAGACATATAAGTATTATTGGCCTGGTGAATAGCGTTACGTGTAGATTCATGCCAGACTGATGGCGAAACACCAGACCACATCCTAGGCAGAACTGAACCAAAGGAAAAGGCACCAAGGTTCCTACTGGGTACAAAAGTGCGAGCTATCCTCTATGTAATCCATATATTTACTAAAATTTCTAAGAGGAATATATCTGGATGGAGAAGTTTAATGAGAAACCTTATACAGCTCTAGACAGAATAGATTTTTAGGTCGCAGTTGAACAATCGTTCAAGAAAATCAGAGTCATATTTAGAAACATATTCTAAGTCGCTGTTAAATATGAAATACATACAATTATCGTAAATTTTCCATTTTCACATTTTCAACAGAGATTTTAAATTAAATGGAGAGTAAATAAGCTGGGCTGAAAACTTTCCTACCTTCAGAACACTGTTCCAGTACAAAACCTTATTAACAAACATTTTTTATTTATCAAACTTAAACAGAGAAATTATTTGTGAAAACTTTTTCTTAAATGGAAACGTTCAATGGATAAGAATGCAAGTTTCTAGTTATCAATTGGTTAGTTGATTATAAACGAATGGGAATTTTCACTATACTCTGTCAAACAAAAATAGTCAGTACAGACCTTATGGGAGAGCATGTACTGACTGAACACTGGTGCCTGTCGCTGAAATTCCCACTAAATTACGTACAAATTGTTTTTGTAATATTTGTTAGAACCAGGTTATATTCCACCTTGACCTACCTACTACACATCCAATTATGCACACTGCATTTTAAATAAACACATTCAATTAGAGTTACCACTGCTACGTTTGTGGTAATTTAGTATGTTTACTACGGCAACCCTGTAAGAGCTTTACAGTCAGAGTGAGATGAAAGCGTCCTATCTTCCGTTTATTGACTATTTTTGTTGAAAGAAGTATAGTCCAGTTCAGAAAAATGAGACCTCAGAGAAGGGGTCAGTTATAGCGAAAAGGAAGGAAAACGCATCAGAAAAAGTTTGAAACAGTATGAAAATGAATATTTTTTGCTTATGGTCGTTTATAGCCAACAGAAAAATTATGACGGTTGACAATCCTCACTACCAGTCTGCCATCAAGCTTTCCTGATTGAAAAACACACTAAAAAGTTTTTCGTCCACAATTCTGTCAGTGGAACGAGAGAAATTGGAACCCAAAATCATTGGAATGATTTGTTCCACTTTGTGTCAATTGTCAATCAGCTGGCACGAAAAATGAATTTTCATCAGGAAAATAATTTAAAACATTTCTAACAAAATGCAATAATTGTTTTATTGGAAATATTTTTGGCAAGAAAATTATCTTAGTTATTTGTCATCGATTTATCATAAATTATTTATTAGAATTTTTTTCCTGATCGCTATAACTGGCTCCGTAGCTGACAAATACCAAGAAACAACATTTTAGATTCGCTTCCTCACTATTTGAATTGACAGATTTATTTGAGATTGACAGATTACTGGTGCGTCAGTCAATATTTGACGTCATATTTTAATGAACAACTGACATTTGTATTTAAGAAAAGCACAATTTAAGGAAACAAAAATGTCGGGTCAAAATTAACTAATGTTTGACTGTACTAGTTTTTGTTGTATGTAAATGATATGGGAAGCTCTGCATATTTGAAAATAAAGTGAATTCAAAAATATTTTATTAAAGAACAAAGTTTTCTTCGCCCTTAATTTTTTTTCTGTTTCTATGAAAAAAAAATAAAATAAAGTTTTTGTGCTGCTTAAGCAGTTTCATGAAGCCGCATAGAAGGAATCCACTGAAAAGTGATACTGGAAGAGGCTATTGCCAATAACAACACATCGTATTCTTCTGATAGACATTTTTTTTATAGCGACGAGGAAGAGAAGTCAACAAAGTGTGGCTTCTGGGCGAATCAATAGGTACAATCTGGATGAAGAAAAAAAGCGAAGCATTTGTGTCTATCATGAAACATGAGATGTGTGAAACCATGAAAGGACTTAAAAAAAAAGTGTGTGGGATTTTCTACAAGGAACTTGCTGGAAACTAAAAAGGGCATTACCAAAGGATCAAAAAGGTACATGGTGGTGGAGCAATAAGAGCTAAGAAGAAAAGAGCGTTCAAAGCTTGGTCAATGTGCTCCGCTTATATTATTAGACGGATAAAAACGCACGCCTTGAAGTACTTTAACTACGTTGCAATAAAAAAAAAATACAAAGAAAAACTGTGTGCAGCTAAAGCAGAGAGTACGTATATAACCTGGAGCTGGGAAAAAATGTCTACTGTAAAAAATCGTTTAGAAAATTCAATGTCAATTTCTTGTGGATGATAACAAAATTCTTCACATGTGGCGACAGTATTGTTAGGGACTGTCAAGTGAGAAGTTTCACAGGTTATAGCCGCACATAACTAAGAAAAAGAAGAAAACGTCTGAAAAAGAAAAGTGATTTGGCCAAACAAGATAGCTTCCGGGTTTAAGGAAAGGATAGGAGAGACTGGGTGTAGATTGGACAAATTTATCAAAGGAGAGCAAATGATTAATCATCAGGGGTGGAAAAGTTAACTTCTTCCCAATTAGATTTGCCTTTTAATTAAGCGGATTTCACATATCCCCTAAAGTTCGTTAAAACCGTTATCGGATGACCATCAGCCCAATGTGACTGAGTCACAATTTTAGTTTGCACATTCAGCTCAAGAAATATGACACTTAAAATGTCTGCCATTTTGTCAGCTTAACTTTGGACAGAATATGTGATTTTGAAATAATTGGATTGTCATCTATTTCAAAATGAAAAATAAATCAACCTACACTGCATCCAGCAGCTCTAAAATATTTGTTTATATTTTCTAGCATTTTTTCGAAGCACCCTGTTCGAAGATTCTCTTATTCCTCTGCTTAGCATTGGAAAAAAGTCAAATGCAGTCCATTTCTAAATTTAATTACGAAGATGGAAAAATGTATATATGAATCAAAACAAATTATCAAGAATGCACAAGATTGTCACATGAACAGCTGTTTACATGAATGCCAAATTGGGTCGGGATAATGTAGTTCAAGTGGATAGTAGAATACAAAGGCAGTGTAAAGGGTAGTCGAATAGGTGGATCGAATGTTGGTCAAACAAGTTTGCAACATTTATTGCAGAAGGCCAATAAAAGTAGACCATTCTAATTGTAATCAAACGTTAAAAATAAACGCGTTATTTCTTATTAAATACAAAATGGCGCCCAACACAAAACGTGGCTGCTGAAAATTTTAAATATGAATAATTTACCAACTCTAACTTAAATAGAACATAATCTGCGAATTAAATTTTTCGATTAATATAAAAAAGGGTCAGTCCGAAAATACATGGTTCTCTAAAATATTGTCAAATGTGGAATTGACATTTTGTACGCCTTTTCTGGCTTTTAAATGTCAAATTATAGAAAAGGGAGTAACTCCGGACATAAAATCTGTTTTTTTTCGTGTGAGCTCTCGCATGTATGAAGCCAAAAAATGGGGTTTCCAACCAGTCAAGAGTTACGCTAATGTATAGTGTGCAATAAATTTCCAAAATGTCAAAATCTATTATGATTGTTAAATGGGGCATTTCATTTTGAAAAATTATTAAAAAAAAAACGCTGCAATCATTTTACTTTATACACCTAGGACTTCTGTAGTTTTAGTGATACGTGTCAAACATTTTTCTATGTGTTACAACAGCAAAATATATACATATAACAAACTGACAATTTGGGAAATGGTACAGTTTCAAATCCACAACAAGCTTTCCAACCATATTGTTTTGATGCGGAAAATCGATAGTTTTTTTTGAGTCACATTCGTTAAGTTACATGGATTTACGTGAAAATTCAAGATATTTAAAACAAAAAGTATAAAAACCGTGAAAAATCCAAAACATTTGCATTTAATTTTGAAGTTTTGTTCCAAAGGGAAAAAATTAATCTTTTAAAAACTGCAAATTAAAATCGGTCAAAAAATGAAAAAAAAAATCTTTAAAACGTGAACGTTGAAAAAACAGTGTTCTGAGTATAACTTCAGATTTCCGAGGTTTACGAAAGTTTTCAAGTACCATAAAATGATCTACACAATCATAGCTACAACCTCTATTAGGTCAATTTAAAAATAAAATTTTCACTGAGTAGTTCAGTACTTACATTTTGCAGCATATCCAAAAGAAAACCGGCTTCGCCAAGTAGAAAGTTTTCATGTCGATTTGTTGTGTATTGAAGGCATGCTTTCAAAATAGCTGATACATTTGTTTTCTGGTATCCTGATGTGAGAGCCTGAAACTGTTTTAAAAAAAGAAAATAGTCAATAAATCATTAATAGAATTTATAAATTTCAATTTTTAAATCTAAAAAAAAAAAAAAAAAACTCTTCACTCTTGTAGCTTACAACTTTAATGTAGCTTAGATTGAATTCTTGAACAAATTTTTATAATTCGAAAAAATTTCAAAAATCCTTGTAGCAGTTTTGTAAACATTTTTTTTGTGTATAAAATCTTTAAAAATATTTTAGGGGAAAAATTGAAACCAATCTAAAATAATTATAATTTAACGTATACAATTTTAATTTAAAACAAATTCTGTGACTCGTTTTTGACAAATCTATTTTTCAAAGAGAAATTAATTTATTTTTTAAAAATAGAAAAAAAAACTTGTTTTTTTGTAATTTAATTATGCATTACTATTTATATTTTTAAGGAACATTTGCACAAAAAAAATCATTTTAATCATCCAATAGTGAGAAAGTCGAAAATATAAAAAGTGATTCTATGGGAAGTACCGTTAATGTGAACTCAAAATAATTTGTTATTTAAATAAAGACTTTTAGTCAAAATTCTTGGATTTGAGAAAAATAAGTTTTTTTCTTAATTTGAATTGGAGGGACCTACCGGTATTTTTTGCTTTAGAAAAATAATTATTTTTAGTGTTCAAAATAATGTAAAAAAAAAACACTATTAAATACAAATTTTCGAAGTATGTAATTGATTGAGTCGTTTTCGAAATATTGAGTTTTCAAAAAGAAAAAAGTTTTTATTGTTTTAATTTGAAAAAATATTTTTTTTTTAAATTTTGTTACAATACCATTTAAACTTTTTAAGAGTTTCTTCCATAAATAATTTCAAAACAAAAATCAAATTAACCGTTTTTATTTCATTCAATATTGAGAAATTAGAAAATATGAAAAGTGGTTATATGGGAAGTATCTTTAATAAGTACGCAAAATAAAATATTTTTATACTCAAAAGTGAACTGTTCTCTTGATTGAGGCTGATTTTTGTGCATGTATTTATGTGCTAAATCTAATCATTTCCTTCCACGTCACGTGATAAAAAAGAACTGAAGCTTATTTATTATTTTTTTTTTTGCTGTTAATGAATTAATATATCCAAAATTAAATTATTTTAAAGAAAGTAACGTTAATTTATTTTTGTTAACTTTATTTTCTGCCAACAAGAATTCTTGCCTATATTTTTATTCCTTCTAACTAGTGCCGTGCAATTCAGGTTGCATTTAAAAAGACTTTAGGCCTTACAGGCATATAGTTAAAACTATTATTATTATTAAACACTTCTAATTTTGAAAATTAGTGTTTTTGTTTGATTTCCCTTAAACGGACAACTCGATTAGGCGGACAAAAAATTCTGCACTATGGCTGTCCGTCCAAGGGGGATTTCACTGTAGTTTTTTTTAACTGTTCAAGATACTCGTAATGTCAACAAAAACTACGAAATACGAAGTTTCGAAAAAATCCATTGTCGTTTAAAAGTTTTTTTTAATTTACAAAAAAAAAATGAAAAATTTTGGTTTACATTAGTGTTTAAACTTTCTAACAGCATCTGCATACAAAAATTGAAAAAAAAAAATGAAATGAGCCGTTTTCAAGAAAATAGAAAACCAAAAAAATGGCAGGTACTACTAGATGTACTAAAAATAACCATTTTTCCCAAAAAAGAATTACCCAAACACAATCCGTTTTCCCTTCATTAATGAACAGATTTTTTTTATAAAAACGTTGGAGTCGTTTTTGAGAAAAAAGAAGATCTACCTTTTTGGCAAACAAAAATGTATGACAGGTACCATTATTTTTCGTCTTAGACAAAATGAAAAAAAAACGTGTGGACATATTACCGAAGAAACAATATGTACCAAGTTTGAAGCAAATCCATCCAACCGTTTAGGTTGCAGAGTCGAGGACAGACACTCTAAATTGCGGGACCCATTTTTTTGGTGTTCTCTATGATCGTAACGTCATGTTCGATTGTTAGATTTTTTTTTCCACGAATCCATAACTTGCCTTATAGTACCAATAATCGCAAGTAAAAATAAAAAAATAATCGCCTTAGTTATCGTACTCTTGCTTTTTCTGGAGTCAATATTAACTTGGAGTAAAAGAATAAATATACTTATTCATATGAAGAGCTGCTTAGCTCTGATTTAACTCATTATACACAAGCTCCATTATTTAGGGATTATCCATTACTATCCGGTTACTCTACCTAAAACTATTATTATTCGTTGAGTTGAAACTTAAGGGAATTTTCCCTCTGAAATTTGTTTACCCACCCTTGGGGTGCAATAGATTTATCTGATGTTTGTTTTGTGCAATGGAATTTCAGTGTGATTACCTGCATTCATACAATACAATCCACAAACTATCCAATCGAATATAAACTACCAACAATTCAAAACATGATTGATAGAATATAACCACACTATAACTTCAACAAATTTGTCTAAAATTTCAACCTAACCACATAAATGCACTATTTATTAATCCCAGAATAATAAATTAATCCTAACAATAAAGCTTTCTATCAAGCCGCCAAGTGTTAAGTATATGTACTAGTAACTACTCATATTTACCTGATTGTAAGTTTTTAGCAGTTGATCAGCAACACATTGCGAAAAGTCCGGTTGCAGCCATGTTGTATTGCCTACATCGCGTTTCTCGCACACTCGCCTTGAATAGCCTTGATATTTTTTGGGGCAGTCAGCGACGATAGCAGCTCCCGGTGCTGTTGTCGGCCATTGGACGCCATTGTTCATTTCGGCATGGCATAATTCAACCATATTCCTATCGATGACCGTTACATAGACACTCTTCGATACTGGCGAAACACTATTCGACACCACACACGTGTATTCAGCTGATTTCTGTGAAATTAAGTTAAAAATTAATCAATGTTATAACATCCGTCGCGTCGGTGGGGCCGACCGGCTCGGGGTGAGTCAAGTGGTTGATTAGTTGGTTGGTATTAGAGATTTTCAAAATGCATTCAACATTTATGCAGTCGACTCAAACATGTGTTTTTCGCATTAAATATACTTAAACGGGGATTGTGTGGTTTTAATTAAAGTTAAGGCAAAATTTAGCATAAAACCACTGCGTGTGCCGAGATTATGTAAAAATTCAATACACTGTAAGAAAAAGCTGAAACAATTGACGAACTTTTTCTTTGATTTTCGAATTTTCTCTTCGCATTTAAACAGAGAATGATCAAGAAATAACAAAGAAGATTAACTGTAAAAACAAGTGGGTCAAATTCAATAATTCACGAAAAACAGGCGCCAAAGATGAAATAGTGGACAATATACATCAAGAAAAGGATTTAGGGACAAATCTTAAAAACTTGTCAAAGATAGGATATCAAGATAAAAATGGAAGTCATTTTGTTGCATTGTTTCTGACTCAAAACTAGTCGCATTGGACGGTTTTAAGATTGAAATTAAAAAATACTGGTGTACCTCAGGGTTCTGTTTTCTCTACAACTCTCTTTTTCATTTTTATCAACAATCTTCTACATGTACCTGTCACCAACTTTTAAATTTGTTTCTATATTTAGCAAAGATAGACAAATAGATAGAGAGATGTAGAGAGAGAGGGTGAGGAAAAGAAATGGATTTAATGGGAGAGGGAACGAGAATGACAGGGAGAGGGCTAGAGTGGGACAGTGTAAGAGAAGGTGAGATAGGGAGGGGGAGATATATACGGATGGGGATTATTTAAGAGGGAGTGATACCCACTTGGTAAAATAAGGAGGGTCGAGATAGGGTTGGGGAGAAATAGGGTGAGGAGAAATAGGGAGGGGGCATGGAGGGGGGTAGATACGGATAGGGTAGAGAGGGAGAGTAAGAGGCATAGACAGAGATAGAGAGAGAAATATAGATAGAATGAAAAAGAACGGAATAAGGTTTTTGTAAAAGATGTTAAGGAACTGGGTGGTATGTAATATATTAAGGATCACGACTAATGGTACAGGGATCAATAGTTGGGGTAATATGACCACTTTTGTTAAAAATCATTTATCAAAAAGTTGGCGTCACCACTTTTCCGAATGAGTCTAAAAAATATCAAAATTTAACATAATATAATATACTGTT
The DNA here is from genome assembly GCA_910595825.1 of Philhelius pedissequus. Classification (NCBI taxonomy): domain Eukaryota; kingdom Metazoa; phylum Arthropoda; class Insecta; order Diptera; family Syrphidae; genus Philhelius; species Philhelius pedissequus. Next base: position 239,555,134 of record OU343161.1, on the reverse strand, counting down.
CTCCTTTTCTAGTTTTTTTTTAAATTTATTTTTTGCAGTGTATCTTTACTATAATCTAGTTCCGATGTGGAACGTGTGCTAGCTTTTTGCAAACAATGAATCACATACCACATTGACTGTGTCCATTAGTGTGCCGTCTCGAATAGAAAACATGGACTATGTCAGACATTTATACTTATTGAAGCTCCACAGCAACTCTCATCCACAACAACACACCACCGAACTGGACCGATCGAAACGAACAAAACGAACCAAAATTCAAAAGTCAAACACCAAACACTTAATTAATCGCCACCGAGATAAATTTTCTACTATGTCACTATGGTGCTCGTTGCTCGTGAATTGTGTGACTTACCTGGATGTTATTGATTTTCAAAATGCTTCCGTCCGGATATAAATCTTCCCACATCACCGTTTGCGGATCCGACTGAAAGAGTACACCATTACGCGTCCAGCTGTATCCTAATTGTCCATAACGTTTGATATCGTTACCGGGCGAGAGACACCGGACACGCAGCGAGTCCCCACGATGCAAAGTCACGCTAGCAGGATCGACCCTTAGCCTTGGTGGTGTTTGAATGTGCACATGAATCGAACGGCACTGTTCAACGCTCCAATCCACAACCTGCAAAATATACATGCATACATATATTCAAAAGAGGAATGAAACTGAAAAAAAATATATATAAATGTGTAGCAAATGTAGGATGAAAATTCATAACCCATCACAAGGGTTGGCTGAGCGCGCTGTGAGGTTAGATAAATCTATCTAGATATAAAAGGTGTTACGAGCACGATAGAGCATTTGACTAAAAAGCACTCAACGAACGTGTGACACCAATGGGAATCAAGATGCTCTATATATGTAGCTTCTGTTGATTTTACAAATTGGGTTAATTTTCTTTGCACAGTTTATTGTGCACTCGAGGATAAAAGGGCAGTGAAAGCGACAACGTCAGCGGCGCCGCCCGCCGATGACAACGTTCGACAGTCAGCAAATAAATGAGATGCAAACTCAATTTAACAAAAAAAAAAAAAAAAAAAAAATCATTGAAAATTATTGTGAAATAATAATAAAAAAAAAAAAAAATGTCACCCAGGCGATGTGCGTGCAAACGAGACCAAGTTGCCAATAAACATGACCCCAGTTTGAGTGGGTATATATGTATACTTACAAACAGGCTCAATTATTTCACAATACTTAAGTACATTTGTATAGCAGGACCAGACTACTCCACCCCTCTATCAAAAAATAAATTGATTTTAAAGACAAACACATTTGTATTATTTGCAATGTACAAATATTTTTGAGTCTTGACAAAACATTCCACTTGACTTCCTGTTTATTGTTCTTCTTGTTTTTTGACAAGTGCTCTTGTATTCTTAAAAAAAAATGTTATAAATTTAAATAGAAGATAAAATTGACTGTTTAAATATTTATTCTAGTCTTTTATTTGCTTCTTAATTTGTCGTTGTTTTTAGGTACAAAAGTCGAGGATAACAAACAAAAAAGTCGTTTCGAAAATATCGGTTGTTTCTTTGATGTCGATGTCCTTTTGTTATTTCAAAATTGTAATAAGATTGGCTTAGAGTGTTTTAAGGTAAAAACAACATCACCCTAAAAACTGAGGTACATTTCTCAAGCATTTTAAAGTTTTGATGAATTACGATTTACCACAACTCGAGATTCTCCTTTAATTGCACAACAGGTATTTATGTGGAATAGTTCGGCAAACTTTCATTTTATCTTAAATCTTCTTCAACATTCCTCTGGCTGGTAGCACTAATGTTAGAGCATTACAAAGGTACATAACCATTTAACCTTGTGGGTGCGTTAGTTCTAAAATCAATAGTTGTTTGTGAAAAGTAAAAAGCCAATTAAAAGGAAACAAGTCCACATTAGTGTTGGGCGCCATTTTTCTAAAAAAAAAATTAGGTTAGGTTAGGCAACGACCTAGTTAATTGGCCAATCTCAGATTGGAAACATGTAGTTCGACTGATCCCGTGGTAAGGAAAAAAAAATTGATGGAATTCGTTTAAACCTTGGCGGATTTTCCACGCTTTCCTTAAACATTTATACTTTGGAATATTGTTTTGATAGGTAGGAAAAAATTGCGCCCAACTAGCCGTGAAGTGCGCCGTTTTAAAAACATAACTCAATCGAATACTTGTGGATAGAATTGATTGAAATGGGACAATGAGCCCTCTGCTGGGTTTGTTATGATGTCTGTTCGGTAAGGCACAATCAATCACTCTCAACTGGAAGAACCACTACATAAACTATTTCCAAAAATAGTCAGCTTATTGTGGTGCTGAATCCACACATAATCTGATCCGAGTGATTATCCGTCTGTGTAGGGTGTATCATGAAACCCTTTTAAAATCCATAGTTCGGTAGCTCACGGTAACAACAGCAACAACTGAATTTCGTCGTAGAGCCATTTCGTCACGTCGAGAAATCAAGTCTTTGATTGAGAAAGTTCGCTAATGTCGTTAGTTTAACTGTTAAACCTCCAACAGTTTATTTCGTTAAGAAAAATTGAGAAGACTATGGCCCTTCATAATTCCAAAATGGAATGTAGACTCTTTCTGCTGGTCCACTGACTCGTTCACCCCCCTTAATGCCAGTATGACCCGCAACTAAACTAGGGTAACACCAAGGCTTATTTGAAGTATAGCAATCTCATTGCGGCATTGCTGGACCAATTCGGAGGATGAAATTGTCGAATGAGTGGCTTTAGCAGCTGCTTCGCGGTTCTGATTTGGATCTTGTCTGAGTGACTTTGATTGCCTCTAGCTTCAAAGACACTAGCAAAGTCGTGCAGTCAAAAATTATAGACTCAACAAAGCTTGCTCAACCAACACCACACTCCATTTTTAAACTGTCAGTAACGACAGCTGTTTCGTAGTATTTCGTCAATACGCTAACGACAATGTCTCGATGGAAACTTTAAAATCTGTACTGGTGCTCATTAGAAACATCTATAATTCATTTTAGTGACAAATCAATTTAAAATGTTTGATCTGCTAAAACTTTTCGTAAGTTATCTGATTGGCGTTCATAATTCAAGTTCACCATGGATCAAATTTCGGCACTCAGGAATTTAATTAAATTGCGAATAATAAAGAGCCATTTGACTTCTGTGAAGACGAAGTAGACATGGTGTTATTGAAAAAAGAAACTGAACCTCGTCAACTCGGGGAAAACATCATGTTGAATGGATTAGTCAAGTACATCAAGCACAGAGATTGAACCAAGAATCACTTTGATCAATAATTCTTATGTATTTCGGACTAACTGACTGAACAGAATGAAGACGGCGCTGTCTGTATAGGGAGCTGCACCTGGCATATCTGTCAATGCTACAAGCACAACGCAGCTGCATATGGAGCTTCATTCAGTGCCATTTCTTTTCACATTTGCAAACCAAACGAGTCAAGTTTACATAAGCCTGAAATGAACTTCAATCTCTATTCAATTCCTCATCACGTACGACCATTTTTGACAGCTTTGCAGTCGTTAGGTTAGGTTAGGTTAGAAGGGGTTGTTAAACGGCAAGCCGCTTCACCTTACTCGAATGTCAATAGATCCATTGCCGTCCCCAGGGTAAGAAAGGGAACATTTAAGGAGGGGAGTAAATGGGGAGATTATGTGCGAGATGCCTCCCTAAACCATCGCGAACTTTGAATAAATTTCAGGATATGTTTAAGTGGCTTATTAGAATTATCGCCCAGTTCGTCGAAGAAGTAATCTCCGAGGGCTTTTTTCCTGGCTTGAGCTAGGCCGGGACATTCACAAAGGAAGTGGTTTGAACCCTCTTCCGCCTCACCGTCCATACAACCCCAACATAAATCAGATGACTTGATGCCCATTTTGTTCATGTGGGTTACCATTGAGTTGTGACCCGTTAGGATGCTCATCAGAAGGGACAGTTGAGGTCTGTTAAGCCCTAGTAAATATTCAGTTTTTTTCTTAGAGATATCTGCCCAAAGATTCCTGGAATCTGACAACTGTCGATGCCTGACCACTGTTGTTTGCGGTTTTGAGGAAAATTTGTTGGATTCTAAAATTCTCTAGCGCTAGTGGCACAAATATCCCGGAAACGATTTGGATCGGTTCAAGTGACAGTCCGGTTTTTGCCAGTTCGTCTGCGGTTTCATTCCCTTGTATGTCAATATTTCCTGGGACATAGATTAGGGTCACTAGGTTCGATTCGCTAAAGCAATCTTAATTCGTCGCGTTGCAGTCGTTAGCCCAAGTTCAAGTAGTAGCACTCTATTGTGTTCAGCTATTAAAATGGCATTTAAAATCTTGATCTTGAATGGTCAAAAAAAATTAGAGTAGCTGAGAAGAAGACTTGTCGAGAAGGCGATATCATAAGCCGATAAATAAAGCACTGGGATAGAAAATGAATACCCCAAATTTAAACTGGCAAGAGTACCGCATATTTGTGAAGTACGGGCAGGAAGACAAGGAAAGACCACCCGAGATATGCACAATTCTCCGTGATCCATCTGGGGCTGTAAATTGTTTTTTATTGTTTCATCAGTAAAATATTGTTTCATATAAAAAAAATCGATATTATTCCCAATTGTTTGCGGTTCCTCACACTTCATCAAAATACAAAATTTAAAATCAAACACACTCACAATAACACGTGGCCCCACAACAACCATATATTACCTTCTCAAATTACTGTCGACGTAATTTTCCTTTGAACTAAAAATCATTTCATATCCCTCATTCATTAATTTGGTTTTATTTATTCCTTTATTAATTCCTTTTGAGGATTTAAGGACATTTCTTTCAAAGGTAAATCCGCATTAACTTGGAAAATTTATGAAATTCAAAACAAATAACACAAATATTACATTCAAATATGAAAGAAACTCATATCTTATTCCACAGATGGATAAGCTACTCGTATATACAAAAATGTTTGTTATAACTTTTCCCCACAAAATCAAATAAATTAGCTATACATTCGGAAAATTTCAAGAAATTTCCCAATACCTACTATTGATCGAATTGTTGATGTAATAATTTGTCTTATTTGTTTTGCTGTGGTTTCTATAACTTCAGTAATTGAGGTCATGTATAAGTTAGTTTTGGATTTCACAGTACAATGATTAGCTCGGTCCCCCTTTTAATTTTATCTGAAAATGTTTAAAATAATTATACTCCTGGATGCACTTGGGTTTTCATGTTATTGATTTGTTGTTAACTTAAGCGTGATAAGTACTCGAATTTATGGTAATTTTGTATTTAACTAGTGCACTCGTGCTTGCGTTGCTTAGCAGGGTTTTTAAAATTTAAAAAAAATGAACATTTTGAAGTTTTACCTTGCAAGTGTAAACACCTTCATCCATTAGATTTGCCTTTGTTATTCCCAGGATAGCCGTATAGTGATGTTCGTTTTCTGGTGGAAGTACTGTTGTCCAAATTTCTCTAAAAAATAAAAATAAAATAGAAAATAATTAAAATATGTCATGTAAAAATAAAAGAAAGGCCAGACTGGTCGAAATTGTTTTGATGAAAAATTAATTTTGATCAGCCTATTACTTTAGCCTTTGTCCAAATTGTATTCGATACTTTTTAGCCGAAAACTAAAAAAGGGTCTGCACAAAAACTTTGCTTGAAAGATTTCGTTTTAAAATAACCTCCACAATAGAATTGACTTCAATAATGTTCAAAAACTACGAACTCTTCAACATTTCTTGCCTTTAAACCTCTATGTTCAATTAATAAAAATAGGAAGGTAGGGTGCCGCATTGTAAAGGAATTTCAAGAAGCGTTTGCGTGCAAGAAAAGTTTTCACCTGTATTCTGATGTATGTTTCTGCCCACTGTGGAGACTACTTACTTGTGTGACAAAAGCAAGCTTTGGCATGTTTTTCGCAAACAAAACTCTTCAAAAAACTTTTTCAATCGACGAAACTGTATTAGAAGATTCGTGGTTGCTATATTTTATTGTTTGAATTTGTTTCCAAAGAAAATCAAAATTAAGGAGAGGACAATTTACAAAACTGGAATGACCGCAGAGAAAAACTTATAAAGTTTTATAATCCTTAGAGGTATTGAAAAAAAAACAATGACAACATAAACCACGATTGCATTGGGGTGGTCCAAAACAATAAGACTGCAAGGTGTTTTTTTTTATTACTTTTTGATGATGATATCGGTAAAATAGTCGCAGCTGACTAGCCATATTGTTAATGAGAATTCTATCCTGTCTGTACATCATATTTAGTCATTTGTGGAGAAAAGTTCTCGCAATCTTGTGTCTGATATTCTATTTGACTTGGGATCTCTTAGACTAGAAAAGCTTTGGAGCAGTGAAATTCTTGTCTAAACGAATTCTTCGAGACGACCACAGGCTATCATAGCTTAGCGAGTGGTTGTAGCAGAGATGTTTTCTTAATTTGCTTCAAATTGTAGAGCTGTAAATCCTTTTCGTAAAGTATAGTCGAATCGTTGAGGACTGCGAGCTAGCATAGAATTCATACTGCATAATTGTGTTTAGGCAGTAAGGCCCGTTTTCTGATACGAACCATAAATATTTAGGTTCAACTTTAAGCGCTTAAGGGCTACTTTTTCCTCTGCGTATGTCACATAAATTCTTAAGTAGAACTTAAATGTTTAAGTTGTGTATCTGCAAACGGGTCTAAGTGATTTACTATTTGGCATTTTAACTACCTTGGAACACAATTTTAACCACCAAACGTCCTAGCTGACCGGCCTGGAGTGTACATCAACAATATAAAGTGTATCCTCAATATGTACATCCACCGACCCGGAGTAAGCCGGCCAACAAATAATACCAGCAGCCGTCAAACGCCTACGTGGCATCATTTAAATAAGTGTCGTTTATTATTCACACTTGCTTCCACCCAAAATTGTTATAAATAGATGTAAGGTTTCCACAGGAAATCGAAGCTTACCCTATCTGAAATTCAAGCGTAATTTTAAATAAAATAGTATAAATCAGTATAAGTTTCCCACCTGGTTGTAGTTAGTAATTTTGTACAGTGAATTGTTTGATAACAAAAGTAGTTTCCTAGTTCCTCTTTTCTTCCTCCGTTTTAGCAAGATTTAGGTCGAATCTCTGCTTCAAGATTCCCTACGACATCAATAGTTGGGCGATATATTATAAGGCAGTATTGCAAGACGACGGCAACCGAAAAAAATATGCCAGAATTCTTGGTGCCCCAAAATAACTTTTTATAATTCTTCGAACCAAATTTGCAAAAATTATAGCATCTTCCGATTGACTGATACATTTTAGGTAACTTAACATTTTTTTTTAGAAAACCACACATAAATCTCTACTCAAACTTCCAACTGATTTCAGAATGATTTTGGAAGAAATGAAGAGCTCAAATAAAATGAAGAATTTCTGACTTAAAAAATGACGAACATTTTTATTATTTCATACATACAAGCGCAGGAAATTACAGCAGTTACAAATTCCGTCACAAGAAATCAAATTGACGAAACGAATAGAAAGCCTTAAACAGAAGACTGGCCGACCTCTGTCCAGAATATCCTGCCAATCTTCTATTCCTAAGCAAATGGACCTACAAATGCTGTGCAATTTATTCATAGAAGAGGCGAAAATTAGAATTGCTCTTGGCTCTGGTAGTCGGGCATGAACCAGGCCCTTAACCAAAAAGATTCTCTCTTTATCCATCCAGCAATCTGCCACCTGTTTCGCACGTCAACTTGGTTGATATTCTTTCAATTCGTGTTCGCGACGCGCATGAAAAGCGGCTTTCTCTAAGTTTTTTTGGTCGGAGTATTGATTAGTTGAGGCAATATTGGAATAGCATCTCTGATGCTTTTCAGATAGTACGTCGTTTTGTTTTGGACGTAATGTCCCTGGTTGAAAAATACAATTATAAAAATTTAGTACTTCGTATAAATAATAACCCTTTTTGAACTTTCAGAAAACTGTGATACTAATGGAGGCCGTTGCATCAATCGTGATTAGTCTTCTAGATAAGATGATTCAGGAGAAATTTATATCCAATTGAGGATTGCCGGCCATAATATTTTGTCCCACAGCTTAACCAGTAGTTATAGAAAGCATTCGAATACAGGTTGCAGTCTTTGACTAAGTCACTATTTCTTATCCAACAGCTGGTAGAAAATAAGGGAGGGTCAATAAGCCCCTGAAAATTAATACAAATTTATATATTTTTTTGTCAAGAATCATCTGTACAACGAAAGCACCCAAATATTTAGGCAGATCAGTCAAATAGTTTTGTTGTGGCAGCCATTTTATACAGGAGCTGCCATTTTATATAACGAGAAAAAAACTATCATGCAAGCCAAACCAAAGCTTAACTAATATTATGAGTACTCTTCCCATTGAACTACTGGTTTTCTCAATTTCGGTGTGATCGTTTAAGCACAAGTGATGCCAAACTTTCAGGTCACCAAAATGAGGTCACTGCATCAGAAATAGTCGACAAAGTCCATGGTTTGATAATGGATGATCAGCGAATGAAAGTGCGTCAGCTTGAAGAGGACACTTGCTTCTCCCATGGCTCAGTGATTTCGATTTTACATACATACTTGGACAACCTACTCGCATTTTTTATTTTTCTGCTCTGTAGGGACATGTCTGTATATGAGGCGTTTATTGGGCCCTATCGGGAATCTGCCATGGAATTTCATTTCCCACGGAATATTTTATTCCGTCGAAATTTGTCCTGCTTTCGGGAATCTATCACGGAATAAATTTCCCTCGAGCAAAAAATCGTATGAAATGGCAGCAAAATTCCCTGGGAAAACTTATTCCCGATACCAATAAATTCCGAGGGAAACTTTTGAGCATCATTTACGTTCCCAAAATTCGAATTGGAGAAAAAATTTCCAGGGAAATTTGTATGCTCGATAACCCTCATTGTCGAATTCACACTTGATGTCAGTTGACATTTGAAATACCTAAAACTCAAGACTTCTTCTTGCTTCCTCCAATTACGCATCGAGAACCAAATAGAATGTCCTAGTCGAACCCACCATTTTCAACAGCGTTTGGCCTATAAGAATACATATATTCTCTCCACCACAAGAACCACCCATCGTCCCAACCAATAACGCAACGTGTGGGACAGGTCCCTTATTGAAACTCAAAGATCCCAAGGAATCCGAATAAAATCTCCCTCCAGTATTATAGGTCAGAGCTGGAAAATATGTCTTAATATCTACATTCATATTTAAGTGCCCACAGGGTACCTAAGCCTGACCGGAACTCTAGACGAAACTGTTGATTCCATCTGGCAAAATAATAATTATTTTTAAGGTCTATCGACTCATCAACATAAAAAAAAAAATTTCCATATTTTCCTTAATTGCATAGAAAATGCTTGAAAACTTGTTCGAACAATTAAAAGGAAATTAAAAGTATTAAATACTTAGGACTTTGAAGGTCCCTTCACAGTCCTTAATAATGGTGACCGCCCCGAACCCAAACACTGAAACCATTGTGGAATTTCGGAACCCCACATCGCTTTTATTGATTCGAATAAAAATCATAAAATTTTAATGTAAAAGGTCCATTTTCCAGAATGTAGAAAATTATCAAAAAAAAAAAAACAATTTCATTCGCCCCCAGGGTCTAAGTGCTGTGCCTATTACAGTTGATGTAACAACATCCATTAGCAAAGCTCAATATCTAACCTATTGTTAATAGAAAACCTTAAGGAAAGAGAATATTTTAAATTAATTTTCAACTTAATTTATCCTTTTCTTATAATACGGGTATGTATGTAAGTGTATACATACTCATACATACATATATGTATATTTATTTCGTTTCATTTTATTGGCCTAAAGTGATGATAGCAGCACATCAACAACGCAACAGGGGGCTTGAATAAGAATCCAATTAAATTTTGATTCATTTGATTTATTTGAATTTCAATTGAATTCGGAAATAGAAAGGAAAGCCGAAGGAAAAGTCTTTTGGTATTGTAATTACTTTTTGGAATTTCATTTATTTTATTTGTTTTCTTATACGAGTATTTAGTATTGGTAGGTATACCTACCAATTGTTAGATAGTTGAAGAAAATCAAAGCAAGAGAAAATGTGTCTTTTCTGCATTTTAATGCAAAATGTCTTGTTTTTCTTGTGAAAGAGTTGCCTATCATACATATATTGTACACCTAGATAATTTTCGATTCTTAGGCTTATTAAGAATGGGTTATCAATTAAACAATAGACGACACTCAATTTAATCCTAGGTGTTAGTCGTAAATAAAGAGATGACAAAAAGGTACTGGATAAACAAGGTTTTCGGACTTAATTCGATTAAGAGAACGACAAAAGGTAAACAAAGTCTCTTAGAAATAGATTCTTTCCCAGCTTTCTGTTTTTGAAAACATGAAAGTCCAAACTATAAATTTTAATTTTAGTCAAAACCAACATTTTAATTAAAATACGACTTTGGGGCGTCCATTATCATAATAGGGGTTCAGCTATCCTTAGAATGTTTGGAGATTTATCAAAATGTGGTGACATTTAAAAAGAGGCTGGTTTTGAATTCGAAAATATTACAATGAGAGCAAGCCTGAGGCAAACAATTCTGCAAATAAAAGAAAGAACATCTGTGTTTGATGATATCAGTATCTTAATGCGTTTCAAAGGAAAACTTATTAGGAGAGATATAAAGAAATGAGGGACTAAAACTTTATAGTGCATTAGGGCAGTGTGGTGGATAAAACAGAACCGATTTCAATAATATTCAATATGACATAACAGGTTGGTGGACAGTCTGAGGTGGACGTGCTGCGTGCTTTCCCAAAAAGCCAGTGCCCAGTGCAAGTAGCGACTACCCTTGCTATGTCCCGCCTAGGTCGACAAAGCAGGATTTATTGTAGAAAGACCATATCATTCCAAATATCGTACAGCTAGTTAGAATGGTCCATCGTTGGATTCCGCGATGGAGACACTCTCTGGAAGAGAGCTTTGAAGGGACCATCCTTGTTGGGTCAGCTCGTCTGCCGTTCATTACCCACAATGTCACTGTGTCCTGGAAGCTGGAACCCAGATTAAAGTGACTCTATGGTCAATGTCCAGGTTATCAAGCACAATTCGGCATTGTTCGAACATATTTAATTCTAATATACTAAGGCTTGAAAGACGCTAACAAAGTCGGGAAGTCGAAAAGATTTAGAGACATTCAGTGAATCTGAGAAAATTTCGGCTCACCGCACTTCATTTTAGATCCGTCGGTAAAAATTTTAACGTCGAACTCTTTCGACACTTCGTCATCATTCCAATTGTTTGCTGCGACTATAAGTTTTGGCAAACCAGCATTTTGACTCTTTAAGTCTTACCGCGCTGGAAGATACTCGATGTTTAATATGAGGGTAAGGTGGTAGAAGATATAAAATAACACTTGAGGCATACGTTGGACAAGCGCAAAAGGCGTCTGTGGTGCGTTTTGCTACCGAATTTTGTTCTCCGAATTTGCTTAATTTTATTAACGTTATATTGTTTGTTTAAAGTGGACAACCAGACAATTGAACCATAAGACAGAATTGGTCGTGCTACCGCTGTGTATGTCCATAGAATTATTTTGGATTGAAGACCACATTTTTTTACCGAATGTTTTATTACGAGCGTAGAAAGCAATGCTACCCTTCTTAACCTATTCTTCAATGTTGAGTTTCCAGTTTAGTTAAGGGTCAAGGATGACTCCTAAATATTTCGTACTGGAAGATAGTGATACATTGAGGTCACTTAAACGAGGTAGGGTAAAACTGGGTACCTTACAATTCTGTTTTGCCTTGGTTAACCCCTAGTGCACAACTCGTGGGCCAGTTTCTTTTTTTTTTTTTTTTTTTTCTTTCACACCACTATTCATCAGCTTGACAAGAAACTTGCTCATGTCAACGTAATTTTATTGAAGTATTAAAAATGACGTTAACACAAATTTTGGGAAAACATTTACCGATTGCGTCATTCGTGCAATGCCAATGTGAACAAGTGATAGATTTATCACGGATTGTGTGGTAAAGTGAGAGAATGAACCATTGAACGATGACAACTGTTCAATTTGCTCAATGTAAGTTCCCCTTATGGATACCAGCAAGGCGCAGGCTGGTCGGTTCGGCTTTAGAACCAGCAGACAGCATTGCGTTTTTGATTCCAAATATGGGAGAATACTGTCGAGATCAAAATTCGTTGAGCTAATCATAACCCGATGTTTTGTTTCACATCGGAAAGACAAGGACAAAATAATAAACAGAATCGAACACAAAACAGAGCCTTGTGGCACACCATCATGTATTTTGTGAGTTTCAGTCTTGATAACGTCTAATAAGAATTGTCATGAAGAGTCCGAAGGGTAACTTCGAATCCAACGAAAATGGGATTAATCGATGTTAAATGCGTCGATAAGAGAGCTTGATTAGAAATTCGATCATATACATTGAAACCCGTTTAAGCGAAACGACAAAAAAATCAGAAATTTTTGTTTCTGTTATGCGTTTTTTTACTTAAGCGATTTTCAGTTAAGCGAGGTGGTTTGTAAAGTGCACATTTTTACCGACAACTTTTCAATCGACATTTAAATATTCTGAGTTTTAAACTTTTATCGGTCAAATTTTAGTCGACATTTTAACAATCGATGAAATATATAACGGGTGATTTTTTTGCTACTTGGTTTTTGACGTTTATATTTTTGACAGATCACACATGACAAATTCCACGAACATTTGACATTTCGATTCAATATTGTTTGCCATTTCATCATGAATAGACTTACGCCTGAACAACGTTTGCAAATTATTGAAATTTATTATCAAAATTCGTGCTCTGTGAAAAATGTGTTTCGCAAGCTACGTCCGTTTCAGCGACGAGGCTCATTTTTGGCTAAATGGATACGTGAATAAGCAGAATTGCCGTATTTGGAGTGAAGAGCAGCCAGAGGCAATTCAGCAGCTACCAATGCATCACGAAAAATGCACTGTTTTGTGCGGTTTATGGGCAGGCGGCATCATTGGGCCGTACTTCTTCAAGGACGATGAAGGCCGCAGGGTTACGGTCAATGGAGAAAGGTACCGTTCGATGATAACAGATTTTTTTTTGCCGAAAATGCAAGAATTGAACTCGGTCGACATGTGGTTCCAACAGGACGGTGCCACATGCCACACTGCACGCGAAACCATGCATCAATTGAGAGGCGAATTTGGTGAGCAGTTGATCTCACGTTTTGGCGCAGTCAATTGGCCACCAAGATCATGTGATTTGACCCCGTTAGACTATTTTTTGTGGGGCTATGTTAAGTCTATTGTCTATGGGGACAGGCCAAACACGATTGCTGCCTTGGAAGCCAACATTGAACGCGTCATTGGTGAGATTCCGGCCGAAATGTGTGAAAAAGTTTGCCAAAATTGGACCTTCAGAATGGACCACCTGAAGCGTAGCCGCGGGCAACATTTAAGTGAAATTATTTTTAAAAAGTAAATGGCAGAAATTGATTTATCAATCCAAATAAAAATTTCATTCACTTTTTACAAGTTTCTGTGTTTTTTTGAATTTTCAAAAACCAAGCTCTTAAAAAATCACCGTTTATTTTTCTCAGTCAACATTTTTTTTTGACGACCATTCGCAAGCTTCCCGAATTGTTTTACTTTTTGTTATCTATTTTGAAAACGTTTTTGATTTCAATAAATTTTGACTGTATGGCTGTAAGACATAAGATCTTTTTAAATGCAACCTGAATTGCACGGCACTAGTTAGAAGGTTTAGAAAGATAGGTAAGAATCTTTTTTGGTACAGTGGATTTGAGAATTATGTCTACTATCTCATTATAGCCCACGAAGAACATCCAATTAAAACTGGAGGTATAGAAAAGAGGGCAGCCTAGCGTGGGACTCGAACCAACACGTCTAAGTTAGCAGTCAACCACTATATCCACTGTGCCATTGCCACCTGCACCTTAAGTCGAAAAAATGTTCACTCGAAAAAAGTGAAGATATTTCCCAAAAGAGGTGACGTTATTTCCCTTATGATATTAATTCCCGTAAAGGTATGCCACTGCACCACAACAATCTTAGTTTCCATAAAAAACTATAGTTTTTTCTTTAAGACTAAAATAATTTCACATCCTTAATTCCACGAACTGAAAACGAAAGCTTGAATTCCTAAATCGTTATTCATATTTCCACAATCAAGACATTATGTTGTGGATTTTGTAAATGATAAAAAAAGGTGGAGTGTATCTGCACATCATAATTTAAAAAAGTGTATAAGATTATTTCCTTTACACAGGGACAGGACCGTCCGAGCCGCCAAACAAATGAGCATGTACATACTTCGGGCAGCTATAAAATTGGTTGCAAGTCTCACGAAGCGCGTTGAACTTTTTATGTCCTTATAGGCAAAAAATGTCTGTGTTACAAACGCCTCTTCCATAAAGCACCAAACATTCAGCAGCTTCAAGAAAAAATCCATTGAGATGCACACCCAAAAAAAAGATACATTCATACGACTCTTAGCCAAAGGCTTCTTCTTGGAAGAAAAATTTCCTTCCAACATTCATTTTTCGCAAATCTTCATAAAATTAATTAAAAGAAATGTGACAATTTTCAGCACATAACATACATACACTTTCCATTAAAACCAACGATTATAGGCTACAGGTTAGGGTACCTACCTAATGCATATAATTGACCAAAGCCAGTTACGTAATTTCATGTCATCGTTACTACGAGTACAAAGGCATAATGCTAAATTGTTGTCTATGAACCCCGCTTATGCAGAGGGTTCAAAATGGACATCAGCATCCGCCCCTAGAGGAAATATTAAATTTTGTTTTTTTTTTGGTTGTTTCCATTTATTTTTGTGGAGAAAAGGAAACTATCTCCACCCGAATTAATAGGCTTATATACTGGTTCTGATGGGTACGCACTCACTGGGAGTATGTATGTGGGTGTGTGTGTGTTATTATACGACATTTCCTGTTTTCTTTTTTTTTGGCTAAAATGACAAAAACAAGGTCGAAAGAAGAAGAGCAGTGTCGGAATGTCTTCTAAAAAAAAAAAAAATAATTCCAAATAAGTTTTAATGGAAATCAGGGATTCGAATTGTCCCCCAGAGCAAGGACCTTTTTGGCTTTATACCTATGAAGGTATAAAATTCTGTCAGCAGATTACTAATGTATCTTTCAGATTCTCGGCTATATCCTACAATGTCAGTCTTTTGCTTTATAGTTTTATAAAGACCTACAAACATTTGCATGCGTCCTCCCTGTACCGAGACCGAGACCAAAAGTGCTATGCTGCTTCTACTTTAATGTTAATCTCACATAAAAGAGGTATTTGACGTTTAAGGAACTCGAGAATAATTTAATGGCAAATGGGCTTCCCTTTTACGAGAGGAAATATATATATTTTTTTAAATAACTTGCTTAAAATTATTGTCTTACTCGTATACCTACATAGTTAGCTTTAGGCCGTATATGTTAAAACGGAGGTAGAGAAGCCGCTGCTGTCCTAAATTGGATTCATTTGATTTATTTTGAATTTTATTTGTGTGAATTCATCTCGAGGAAAAAAAAGACAGAGATGAGAGATGTCTGGAATGAGATTCCGAAAATATAATTAGGTACTCTAATCTGATTTGATTCCTTTGAAAGGGGAGGGGTGGTGCCGCTGTTGGCCCCGGAGGTGATGGAGGAGAATTGCCTACATTCGTGTTTTATTCTTGAAATTCAAATAATAAGATTATGGTGTCGTTCAAAAGTTAGTAGATCACGCTGTGGGAAGCCGTGAAGGCAAAAAGGACGAGACGGATTTGCGAATTTTCAGATTTAATTAACAAAGGACTGAATTCGAGGAAGATAAGTATTTTTTTTTTAAACCAATATTTCGGTTTTTAAAGTGTTTCCCGTTTCCTGAAACATCGTTATTAGATTTTTTTCGAATGTTGTATTTATTATTAACGAGATTGACGCTAATAGAAATTCGTGTAACATCATTATGCTTCTATGCATGTCGAAATATTTTTGAAAGGCTGAGTACAAATTTTAGCAGAAAGCTGAAGATTTCTTAACATGTACAATAACATACATTTTTGCCTAAAGCTAGAGCTTCGCTTTGTTGCTTTAAGTGGTTTGTCAAACTAGGGCTCTAATATGTGAACATCATTGGGATTTACCTTGCAACAGAACATGTTTCGCATGAAGTTTTGGATATACTAAGTTGTACCTGCTCGAGGTGGCAAGCGAGCAACGTTTGGGGAAGGTCCTGTGTTGCGGTGAAGCTAAGCCAATATGATCCATAAGTGATTAAGTGATTAAAATCCTGACTTTTCACAGAATCGGAACCTGAGCGGCTTATATAACTGGCTTAGTCAGAGGTGTGAAGGTGTGTAAGTCTAAGACGTTCTTCGAGAACCTTAGGTGAAAGAAATTACACTAAGAAGATGGTTGTCTATGCTTGACTTTGAAGTATGAATACTAAAATGCCCTGAATGGAATTAGGTTGATCAGGAGCTATTGAGTAGCTCTGGGGAGGAGGTAGGTGCGACATTTTAGTAAGGTATGGGTGAAACCCTTGTACAGGGTAATAGGCTGGAACTGAACGAAGTAGCACCAGGTTGCTGACTTTCGTCATATAGGAAATTTGTAAGAGGTAACAGGGATTTTGGAGGTACAATGTTCCACTTGGCAAGTGGACAATCTGGCAGGATGTGTCTGATGGATAGAGGTAGGTGGAAGCCTGGATAGGTGAACATTGAACTTGAAAGAAGAAGTCTCAGCAGGTTGTTCTTTTTTTTTTATAATCTACACGCGCTCAAGGGATTATGAATACCCTTTAAATGTTTCAACACAGCGCGGGCGTGAGGGTGAGGTTAAGGAAGAGAAAAAATGATAGGAAAGATGTGTGGCGTGATATTCGGTGACTGTAGGTGGTTGTTGTGTCAGATTTTATCTCCAGGGATGGCGGCTGAACTAATGCGGAGAAATTTCCGTATCTTATTTATCGATGTCCCTTATAATTCGCATTAATTGTTTTATCATTTTGTCATATTTTATCGGTATACTAGTTTTACTCAATCACATGTTGTTAGTGTTATGCCTAAACAGCATGTAATGAGTAAACCAACAACTCGTATGACACTTATTTTTAGAATTGGTTTTTAATGGAAAATAAGAAGACATAGACTACGGCAGGGATCGAACCTGTGACCATGAGGTTGACAGGCGAACACACAACTATCGCGCCACGGCCACCCCCAAAGGGTGATCATTAACTTAGATGAAAGTAAGATCAATGTATCGTGATCTCTGGTTTTATATTGATATATGATAAAGACTTGACCGACCACTATGAATTTGTGACTGAGTGTGGACATCTGAGGCCGCCAGGCCTCGAGTCTTAAGGGGCTTATCTGGAAGTGGCCTGTACGGCTGCGAAGTTCGACTGGAAGCTATAGTCTGGTGCCACGAGAGACAGGTCCTCGGGTCATGTTCAGTTCTGGTGTCTATGCACCAGACGTCTTGATGTCAGCCTTTCTGAGATTTAGGCCCCTATATACAAGCATCGTGGTGAATGTGGTTGCCCAACATTGCGGAAGGTATGGTTTCTAAAATGTTTGTTTACCATCTATGAGCCTTCGATTTAAGTGGTGTAAGGCGAGTTGTACTTAAGCAAGGGGCAATGGATAAGCTTTAACATATACCATTGAAGTTGTACAATGAGCCTTCGATTTAAGTGGTGTAAGGGGAGTTCTACTTAAGCAAGGGGCAATGGATGAGCATTGACCTATACCATTGAGGTTGTACTGGAGTGGTTCGATGCCCTGGCTCGGGGGAGGTCGGCTCTTTTCCTTGTTCCGAACTTGGTAGGCTCATCGTGAAATAGTGCCTTTTACTGGCGGGTGTGCACATTAAAAACAACTCATTGTCCTGTTGCGCTAATGGCCTGCGGAACCTACACATCATTTAATAAGAATACCCAAGGTTAAGGTGCGCTTCGTGCCATTCATTCGGGCCCGTTATGAAGAGTATCTTCGTCGTAAAATAAGCCGTCAAGGCAGGTGTTCACGTTAAACCTGTTTTGATTAACTTTTGCGCTAACGGAACTAAGAGGACCCTTATATTTGACACTTATCGAGGCATAGTATATACGAGAGCCAGATATGGTAGCTGGCGGCTGATTCTTAAAGATTGCTTTCACAAAAGATCTTACAACTCATTGATACGATTTTGATAGAAAAAATAACGATGGGGCTCTTAATAAGTATGTCCTATGTGGAAACCGCCATTTTTATGTCAAACGAAATAAAATGTGTTTCTAATTTAAAAAAAAAAATCATACTAGAAAAATTACCTGGTTGCTTTTGATGTATTTACAATTGCTCCATCTTTATACCACTGAAAATTAATTCGCGATGATCCTTGGACAGCACACGATAGT
The DNA here is from genome assembly GCA_910595825.1 of Philhelius pedissequus. Lineage (NCBI taxonomy): Eukaryota > Metazoa > Arthropoda > Insecta > Diptera > Syrphidae > Philhelius > Philhelius pedissequus. Next base: position 239,536,699 of record OU343161.1, on the reverse strand, counting down.
ACAAATTCACTGCTTTCTCGTACCGGTGATTTTTTGTTTATTGTTACATCCTGAAAAAAATTAAATTAAAATTAATTTCTTCAAATTAATGTTGACAGTAGAGATTTTTGTAAAATATAAATTTGTTAAAAAAAAACCCTTGCACTTACCAAAAGCTTAAGTGGAGGATTTTCATCAAAAAGATGAAAATTCGACACAAGTGTGATATTCCCAATTCTTCCGCGTTCAACCATTCGTGTGATGGCTTCACGAATTCTCGTTGAATCACTCTTCACGCCAAAGAAATGAAATGTTATATCCAATCGATCGGAACTGAAATTTTGAAAACCACAATAAATCATTTTAAAAATGTTGGTTTAAATATTTTATAAATACTTACGAATTGCTAATTAATTCCAAGTCGGTGATTCTTGTGATATTAAAATTCCTTAATATTCTTCCCATCTGAAAAAAAAAATTATTGCATTAAATTTCAAGACTCACAAAAAAGTTTTTTTTTCTTAAGTTCTTAGAGAATAAATAACCCCTTATATCCTTGTAATCACGTACAGTGAAATGAAAAATGAATACGTTCCACAATATCTGATTGAAAGGAAAATCTTTATTTGATGTGGAAAATTGGCATGTGTGTGGATTTACTCATTCCACATCAGAATACAAATTGTGGATTGTAAAATTTATAATTTCATTTCGGCGATTTTTTTTACGAATTGAAACCCGCTTACCTGAAAGCACTCACATATCCCCGTGAAACTACAAACTACCTCACTTAACTGAAACTCGATTAATTGAAAACCACGCATAAGTGAAAAAATTCCCTTCAAATTTTTCACTTTTCTATAGAAAACAAATCGTCTAAGTGAAAAATTACAAATCGAACAGAAAAAATTAAACGGGTGAATTGTTTCATTTTTGTATTCGTTCACCGCCAATTCCGTTTATATGACACATGTAAATGCTAAGTTTTTAGTTGTTTATGTTGTAAAAATTGTTTCCAAACACAAAGTCTGATTTACTGAAATATGTCTTCAGTTATCCGAGACCCGTTTAAATGAAATGTATTTTTCAATTATCCTAGACGCTTAACTGAAATTTTTCGTTTAAGCGGGTTTCACCTAATATAATTTTCATTCCAACTACTTATTTTTGTTAAATGAAACTATTAATGAGCAACTAAGAATATATATTAAATGGAGATCATCGTGAAAGTACGCTATTTTCTCACATTACCAAATATGCAAAGCACAATTATTTTACAAGTGAAGCACTTTTTCTGCACATTTCTAAAAAAAAGCACATGTCCCACGAATTTGTTGCTTTCTTTAAATTAAATGTATTTTCTTCTTTAAGACAGAGATTCAAAATTAAGTCACACGATTCCGAAATATTTAACAAACACAGCACATTCTGTTTTTTTGTCAACAACAAAAAAAAAACTGCTGCACTTCAAAGTCAAAATACAACAATCTCTTTGATTCAGTATTAATTTTTTGGAAAATCCTTTTAATTTTGTTTTCAAATATTTAAACTCTACAAAGAAATAGATCTTTTTGTTTTGGTTTATAAATAGTGAAAAAGTTTCTTTGCATTTCGCAAATATTCATTTCGTATAATGTATATTATATAGGGGAGTGCTCCGCCAAGCTTGTGGGAACAATTCAATAGGGACAAAAAAAACCCCATTCACACACATTTATATTGTTTTGTTTAACGTTCGTGACTCTGGAAGACTTCGTGTCTTCGTGGTATTTCCATTGAAATTTAGTTGAATTAAAACAAAGAATTCGTAATTCGCAGTGCGAAATTCATACATTTCTCAATAGACTGACACACATAACTAACTATATCACCTACACACATATACATAAATATATAGGTAAATGCTAAGCGAGAGTATATGTAGGTATTATTTTAATGTAAAACAGAAAGAAAGGATTCAGATTTTTTTTAAAGGAAACAGGTTGTTAGAACTATTCACTATCTCCAACAATTTTAATAGCTATCACGCGCCGGCACAACACCACACACTTTATATTTAACCGCTTGAGAAAGTTTATTTAAACAAAAAAAAATTTAAAGAAATTATTAAAACACCTTCATGTGAGCGTGACAATAATTTCCGCAGATTTCCTCCCTATGAAAAAAGAAAGCACATACTAATCTGGAGGAAAATTCCTTTGCTGACAGCTGGCTTATATGTTTTGACAGTTAAATTATTTTTGGTGTCTTTTCCAAGACAAGGGAATATAAATGAGAATAGAAGAAACGTGCTTGTATCGGAGGCACCAGTGTACGTAATTTCGGAATGGGCCAATTTTTTTCATCGAATTACCTTATAGCATACAAATATTTACTCCACTTCTGAATTGTAGAGTTTTTATAAGGGTGTTTTTTTCTAAGAAATGCTGGCTATTTTTTCAGAAAAATACATGAAATTTCAAAAAATACGATTTTATTAGTGTTTACTAGAAATGACGAATTTTGGAACTTTTATAGCATAAATTGCCACCAAAAAAACACGTTCACGATCAATTTTCATGTATTTCTGGCCTTCATGTGCTCGTAACACAAATAATTTTAGGTTGTCAGCGGGTTAACAAATCATCAAATGCAAGATTATCAAATCAACCATTCTGTGGGCTGGGTACCTCATTTGATTATTTTGACAGTTGATGTTTGAGTTGAACAAAATTCAATATAATAGTTTTTTGACAGCTGATCTAACAACCAAATAGAATCTTGAATATGTGCTGCTTTAGTCTAAGTTAGATGTACTCGTATGGCAAAGACCACTGAATACAAATGACACTGACAGTTTGCAATCTGTCAATTGATTTGACAACTGTCAGAATTTAGAAATTATGTACGTATTTTGTTTGTGTAAGAAAAATTAAAAAGTGCAAAGTGAAAATTTGTTGCTTAAAGAGAGTGCCCAAGTTATTGGTACTTTTGCACAATTTTTTTAGTGTTGTCCCAAAAAAAAATATTTTAGATATTTGCTTCTATTTTTATGGAGACTCTAATAATTTGACACACTTCAATAATTTTTATACCAAAACCAATCCAATTATTTCTCAGTAATAAGCTGAGATTTGAAATGTCATAAGGGAGGTACATGTTTTTTTTGTTTGCGAAGAATGTTTCACACTCATATATGGGGAATCTCTCCAATAAAACGTGGCGATAGGGCAAATAAAAAAATCAAGAAAAAGTAGGTGGCGCACCATATCCGAAAATGGTATAATGCTTGCAAATGTCAATTCTACTTTGACAGGACAAAATTAGAAGAATGCGAAGTTACTGTCGATGCTTTTGCCGACATATTCCTCGGTGACATAAAGTTCGGCACATATTTCCCTGTCGTCCAACATCAAGCACTACGATGTTTAATCGCTTCCCTAAAAAAGTATATGGACGGTATTTACAACGAAAAAAACATGTTCAATTTTCCTTCCAAAGTGAAGACAGTTCATCAGCTGTTAGCTGTTTACCACAAAGCGTTTAACCTACGCCGAAGACATTATAAATATCGACCACGAGGGAAACAACATTCCATCAAAATTCATCAGGACAGATGAGTCACATTTCCATTCCTGTTGGTATATGAATAAGCAAAATTAAGGTTTCTGAGGGATGAGCCATTATTTTCGTTCAAAGTAGTAACTGCATGATGTGCTGTTTACGCTGGAGGCGTCATCGGCCATCATTTTTCGAAAACACCAGGTGACAAAAAACTTCACATCTCTCAATTTGATGAATTGACATATAGAACATATGCGCTCAATATGGTGGACCAACAGCGCATACTACAAAACACTACTAACATTTCAAGTTTCTATAAGGTTTCGGTAAGATTTTATTGAAGTTAAAATGACTAAACCAAGCTTTATCGAAGTTAAAATGTTAGTAAGGAAGTCACATCTAAGATTCCCATGTGCTGAATTTCCGGCGACCCTATACCTCATTTGGCGATTTTTTCTGTCCTGCTAGATCAACCGATTTAACAGTTCCAGATTCTGATTGTGACTTTTTGTTTAGATCAAGATTCAATGTCGACAAGCAGAAGTCTCTTGAAGCCCTCAAAGGGAATATCCTCCAAAAATTAAAGTTCTGCCAATACGAGTAGTAATGGAAATTGCGCTAAATCGAACCTGAAGGGTCATCAATATTGACGGCTTCCACTTAGCCAATATAATTTGTTTTATATTAGACATCAAAGAATCAACGAATCAAAAACGTGTATTTTATTTTCTATAGTGTCATATGATTGTGAGTCAGTAAGACTAGACGCATCATTTATTGTTTTACCTTTTATGAAAAATCCTTAAGGATTACCAATTTTTAATGTCAGAATGTTGGTGCCATTAGTGTATATAGATGAAATTCATCAGGATCCCGAGATTCCAAGCTCTAATCATCACCCCATTATTCTGACTTGGTGTAAAGTGCACCCCATTAGGCAACTTAATCCATTTAGATTACCCTAACCGCCTGGAGCTTCGTAACCAAACTGGTTGTCACACCAAATATGTATCCTTAAGTCTTCCTATTAATTTTGACAATTTCATGTCAGAAAAATTATAACAATTTTTCAGGCGTGCAAATCCGGAATAGCTAGCTCTAATCCAGACTCCAATGGAGCAAATTGAAATAACGATATTCTATATTGGCAAACACTCATAATATAGGAATACTACGTAAAGCTGAAAAGAACTTCAAATTTTTTTCTTAAAATTTTACTCAATAATCTGCTTAGGTGGTATGTCACAGTACTCTACATCCTATAGATACCTCCATATATGTTTTTTTGAATAATGACTGACAAACTAAAACGTGTATCTATTACACTCTTGCTCTTATTCATTAAAGGAAAGAATTCTGAAGCACATTTTCAGGACCGATGTTTTAGTTAACGTTAGTGTTGGTGTAATCGTACTTCTAATAACTAAACTACACTATACTGGCATCATCATCAGGAAGTGAATTGCTCTTGTATATTCCTATAATATGGGTTCTATGCTGTGGATTCTTGGGATTTTGCCGGTCGTGTGCTCACAGTGAAAGACTGCACCACTCCCAGGATATATATATTTTTTTTTAAATCCTTTTATTTATTTGCTCGACACAAATAAAACCAAATATCTAAACCTATATCTTCTTTTCACCTAAAATATAGATAGAGGACTATATACACCTAACTATGAAGAAGGTTTCTTGTGAAGACTTATTGAATTCGTCAAGTAGTTGCACACATGTGACGTTGTACTTTATAAAAGCAAGTATCCTTTTGAACGAGACTATACTTCTTCTTGTAAAGGTGTTTAGGGCATCATACCCTAACAAAACTATATACACTCTGTGTATGGGCGACACGGAGAGGCGGCGGCGGTGTTCAGGTGTAAGGTAGTAGGTTGGTACCTGCCAAATGAGGTTACTGTCTGTTGCAGTGAACGAGTATAACTTGACACATACTCTACACTTTGGAAGGAGAAAGGATAAAGTGCAGAATTTCTATATTTCCTGGAAATAAAAATTATAGACTTGATATGGGATTTATGGATATACCGCATGTAATCCTTTACAAAACCACCAATCTTACATTCTACAAGCCCCACATAAGCTTCCCATTTTATAAGTTAATACTCCTTTAATTCTTTTTTTTTTTGTAGAAATATAAACTGTTTAAAACAAAGTGGATTCTAGATTCGGTATAATAAAAACAAAGTGGTATGTAATACGTATGAAAAATTCCATCAATAAGAAATTCCAAACTTCCTTCACTGAAAAGTCTCAAAATTCTTAAGTAACTTTCATGCATGGTTTTTTTTATGTTCGATAAGAAGTTCAACTTTATATTGCATATTTCATAGCTTAGCCAAGCTATTGAGTTTCATATTTTTATTCATACATTACGAAGAATTTTAAGGTACCTAGAGCTTAACTGGTTAAAGTATCAAAGGGCTTCGTCCATCTATATAAATTTTAACTCGTAAAGATAGTTGGCTAATATTTATATATTTTGAAATAGTTTTGATACCAAGAACATTAATGCACTAGGTGGCGCAAAAGTTGTTACTCTATCGGGAGATACTATAATTTTTGCAAATGGCGGCAAATGTCACTTTGACATTTGTAAAGTAAACAAATACAAAATAGACGTCAACAAGACATGTACTGCTATTCTCTTAAAGAACACGGAATAATTGTTTCGATCGACATTTGCAAAATTTATATAGCATCTTTTCATAGGATGACAATTTTTGGATTACCTTGTACCAATTTTTGAGAATTTTTCATCAATTTCGATTGAGGTATTTCCAAAATATAAATTTTAAATACGCAAACACGCAGCAATGTTTTGTGATATTTGAGACTTATACCCATTGATTACCCTTTAGTATGCCACTTTGGTTACTTTTGATGACAAGAATCATTCTGGTAATCGGAAGAATCGAAGTGTGCTAATTGATTAACTTTCCGAAATTGGTGGTTCATAATTTTGAGTGAAACTGCAAACTAAAAAAAAAATAGCAAATTTTTAAAAGCCAAAACGTCCAAAATGTTGCAGAATGTTCCCGAAGGATAAGAACAACATTTATTACTTTTTTGTTTAAAGATTTTGATATATTTAAGAATCCGAATCGATCTCACCCAAAAAGACTAAAAAGTTTTAATTCTCTTAAATAAATTAAGATTTAGGATTTTCGGAATATGTCAATTTGTCAGAATGCTTGATCGAAATTTAGATGTACATACATAATTGAAAAAAAATCAATCAATTTTTTAGTGATTGTAAAATTTCAGGACCGTTTTTTCGGTAAAAAAAACTATTCCCTTTTATTTTCGACCTGAGCTTAGATCACATTAGCCATTAGCATTTTCGTATGTCGTATTCGTGGGGAATATTTTTTTTTCCCATAAGCTAAAAGTATGTAACTAATGAAAACAGCGATAATTTCCATTCAATCAACCCCATTTCAATCCGACGAATGCCTAAAAGGGTTGGAATGTTAGTTTAAGTACGCTTCAACTGTGTATAATAGTTGGGTTCACGTTCAACATCAAATTCATAATCAACGTATATCGTAAGGGATTATTCACATGACCGACGATTAAATGTGATTTAAAACAATTTCTAAGCTTCAACTTCCAAATTGCAATATAATTGTTGCAAACTGTCAAAATTCAATACACATTCCACTAACCTCAAAATCAAAGATTATCAATAATTTGAACGAAATTTCAAAATGGACGAAAATACGTTAAGTCGTTGAATAGTGCTTAACGCCAATCCAATAAGCATTCCACATATCATCCACACTAACCTCAAAATCAGAGATTATCAATAATTTGAACAAAATGTCAAAATGGACGAAAGTTAGTCGTTGTCCCTCTGAATAGTGCTTAATGCTACATTTTTGTAGTAGAATAGAGATTGAAAGAGGAAATCTACACCATGTTTGCTTTTCGCAAATGAAGTTGCTTAGACATTCGTTAAATATTAAAGCTAGCAAAACGGCTGTCAAAATTATATATTTTAAGTCACAATAACGAAATTTTATAAAACTAAGTCACAATGGTTGATTTGATTTTTAATAATAATAACAATTCATTCATAAAAAAATCCCTTTTACAACTACTTCTACCTAATTCGTCACCACCACATTCAACAAAAATCAGAAAAAAACTCGCATTCATACGAAAAGTCAAATTTATGGGTAAGATTTCCTCAGCGTCAATGGACTGTCGAAAAAATAATTTGCTTTGACATTTGGGCTGCATGAGAATGGCCTTTTCAAAACACAAGCTTCGGTTAATATTTTTCAAGTGTAGCAACGTGCTCCTAGGTGGTGCTGGGAGCATATATCAAATTGCCCTAGTTTTTCCAACCCATAAGGTAAAAAACGTCAACAAAAATGTGTTGGTTAATGCGATGGGGATTCAATAGATGAGATACTTATACACTTTGATGATGAATCTCTAATATAGAAATGGAATCCAAACAATTGAGTCGTGTAAAGCATTTCACAGACAAAGAAGAACAATACGTCCGAAACATGGTATCAAATTTTGTTCACAATTTATCACAGTATCAACCAAATCTTATCACAGTTTCGTACACTTCATTTGAAACAGTTTTTGGGAGCCTTGAACCCTCACAACCAGTCAATCACATTCAAAACTATCCTACTCAATGTTTTCATTGCATTCATTTTACTCTTCTAGGAGCAATAAAAGTGGACGATATTCACCCCCTTTCAATACTTTATCAAACACTATTCTACTAATGATAAAAAATGGGAATACTTACATGTCTCTCCAGAATACTAGGAAGATGTTCCGTTGCTTTCCTTTCTGCGTCCACTGATCGATAAAGCGATGTCAGATTTGTCCCCAGCCTTATTGTCACTTCAAAACGAGTCTTTCCAGTTCGAGCTGCAAAAATAAATAAAACAAAATTAAATTAAATAAAAATACTTCTTTCAATTAATCAAAAAATCCCCGTTTCAATAATAGTATTTATCGAATTAAGAGGAATGATTGGTCGGAACCAAAACATGAAAAGGTTTATCCTGCTAATGGGAAAACTTTTCATCTTATCCCTTAATGGATACAAAAACGAAACAAAACAGATAAGAATCATTTATCTCCCCCGCGCAACGAAAGTTTAATCTTCTGCAAATTAAAACTTTTCAAAAGAGCGAAGATGACTTTCCAGTTATCAAATTTATTTTTTTCTTTCTTCAATCAAAATAAATAAAAACACAAAGAAGAAACAACAACAAAAACACAAGATAACTTTGTGTTTTTTTGAAAGATTTAAGAAATTATTTAACAAAAAATCTGGGGAAATTCTCGCCAAATTGCTAAAGGAAAGTCAAAAGCCAGAAATAAATATGCGGATTTGTCAAAACTGCCAAGTTTCGGGCAAAACAATTCCGAAAGTACACATATTCTTGGTTATAAGAATTTATTTTTATTAATTTAAAATTTTGGCAGTTATTTTTGTTTTAAGCTTAGACAGTTGAAGGTTGAGATATGAACACATCCCTTAATCCCTAACAGGATTTTTATTTTAAGCCAAGAGGTTTTTATTTTATTTTCACATGTCTAGCCCGTATGCTCGTATAAAGCACTCAGAAAGCTTATGAATTTATTTGGATGAGAGAACATACCAATTTTTGTTTTGTTATTTTTTACCACTCACCTGCTATTCGCTCACTGCTTATAGTCTTCCTCAATTTGAGTGTTGGACTGCCAGTGTGAAAGTCACATGCCTTATGACAATCAATGGAACTGTTTCCTATGCAACCTGAAAGAAAAAAGATAAAACAAATAAAATGATTATTAAAATAAATAGATATATAGTTATTTCAATGTTCGTTCATGTTATTTAGTCTTAAGTTTAATCGAACTTGTTAACAGATTGTAACAAAATCAATATGGAACAGAACAACAAAATTTCTTTTTTTTTTAGAAACAAATCCCCCATAGAGACGAGAGCTTACCTTAGCTTCAAGGACAACAAATTTAAGATTGAACATCATTAAGATAACAAAAAAATAGATAAGAACAATGTAGATATATTTACTTTTCACTTTTATGATAGAGAGTTCAATCGAAATCCTGATATTGAATCCTTCAAGGAATAGAAAATAATACATTTTCCACCACTATCGACCTTTAGACGAGATATCGTTGTGTCGGTTAAATCGATTTTTTTTTCTTGTGTTGTTGTCTTAAGTCCTTGAGCAAAACAAAACGCAACGAACAAAATATAGCCTAGATATTCCTTCGATTCATATTGTCATAAATTTACCTACTTAGAATCCTTTTGCGCTTATCTGCAAACTATGGAAAGAGCTTAACAAATAAAACCATATGGATTTGATGGTCGAATAGCCTTGGAAAATTGAAAATGACGAAGTTGGACGGATGATGTTGAAATAAACATTTATCTACTTTCTCAGTTTGATAATGAAGTATATTTATATCTGCATGTCCTTGCTATGTGGTTATGCAGACAGGGTGTTATGATTTTTTTTTGGGACAAGGCAAACAGTAAAGTGAATTTAGTTAATTATTTGCCTTTGAAAATAATTAACAAAAATCTCAAAGAGATTAAAATAACTCGGAAAGAATGGTACCAGTGGATTTTCCAGAAAGATTAAATCAACTGTTTAACTTACATTGTTTTATATTAGATTTACACTACTGCCAAAACGCCGTTATTGCACTTACTGACAAAAGACGTACAGATATAAGTAACAATAATCGAACGACAAAGTTTAAGATCATCTTCCAATTAATAGCTTGAAGTTTGAAGCATTTAACAGAAATAGCGAAAAGTAGCGGACCTAAGTCACTTCCTTCAGGTACTCTAAGCAAACTTCAATTTAACGGCAACTTATTTCTTCGCTAACGCACAAAAGAAGGTGGTTAGGCTAACGAAATGACATTTGCCAATATTTAAAGAACCAAAAAAAAACAAAAACGATGGAGCTCATATTTAATGTAGTAGATTTTCTCTTCATGGATTTTTGGAGGGGCCATTTATTTATTATTGATCGAAAATTTTAACTCGTGGATTAACTTCGATTCTGTGATAGATTAAAGATGGAATAAGCGTGTTTTCAATAAAGCAGTCAAGATTTTTAAACTCAGGTTTTCAGCCCTATTATAAAAAAAACGCTTAGTCCACCTTTAGTCCATGGACTTACAAAACCATGGAAAAGAGTTAGACCATGCCAAAGATTTCCTATTAATAAAAGAATCAGACAAAATCTACTACAATAAGTATCAACTCTACCTATTCTATGACCCTGTACATTTTGTTCTTAAATTTCAATTCTTAGTCCATCGCTAGATCACCGTCTTCGATGGTCTAGCGAAGGACTAAGTTGGTAAACGTCAAATAGCTGAAATTGTGTTTTATTAATAGTATTTCGCACTTATTCCTAGTCCTAAACCTTCCCTAGTCCATGTTTATTAATTTGGGTGTTAACATTTAATTGACTATTATTATCACTTAAACTTCAGTCTGATAAAATTGGAGGTTTTAAATCTAGAACCGTGATTGAACCAAGGGTTAAATATTTGTTTGACTGTCTTAATGAAATTAAAGTGCCGAATAATGGAAATCACTGCTATTTCTATTTGGTCACATTTCGATTTCGATAGTATTTTTGAATCACTTCTGTCAGAAATATCAATTCTTCTCAAGCTTTTTGAAAATAACATTAACTCGCAGTGAAAAACTCGGATCCAGAAGAGTTTCATGCAAATAACCAATATTTCTGACATTAATTTGATTATTTTCGAAATCACAATATTTTGAAACAAATTGCTCTGATAGAAAAAATGTTACAATCTTTTAAGTAGAAATATTATGGTAATAATACAATTTGGAGAGTAAGCATCAAAAACGGTTATTTTTTTGAATATTCACAAAATTTCTAAGTGATTACATTACATAAGGACTTTTACGGGAAATCTACCTACTAATATTTTCGTAATATTGTTTTTTTTTTCGAAAAAAGCGACATTTTCCAAAAAAATATCGGTGGTAGGAAAGAAAGCATTTTGTCATATTTTTATTCTTTTTGTAGAAAACTCTACAATAACAACCTTCCGCTAATTTTTACGTTTAAACTGTTGTATGTGAAAATACGTATTTTTTTGAAAAACAGTCAACTTCCAAATTACAGGAGTTTCAATGGAGTAAATTTGTTTTGCTGAAAGAAAATTTCATAGCAATTTTCAGTGATCTCAAAGAGATAGCAATTTTAATATTTTGAATTTTCTAGCAGAAAAAAAAACATAAGACTGTTCAACAGTGTGCCAATTTTCGATTGACCTGGTTTGAGTTTTTGAAGTACCTACTGATTCAAATGCATTAAATGCTTGGTTTCCTAAAAAAATATTTTTACTAGAAATCTATAATGGAAAATTGTTAATTTTGAAGTTTTTCAAGAGCTCATAAAGTGGTTCAGTGTTAACCAGTGGGTGGAAACAGTATAGAATCCACTAAATTCACTCGTGGACACAGTAACTTTTTTGGGGGGAAATGTAAATACAGGAATGGACACATTTTCAAAAAAAAATGTAACTACAATTTTTTGAAATATTTAGTGAAAATTTTTTTTTCTTTTTTCCGAACACACAATGTCAACTGAAGCCATTATTTGAGCATCAAACAAATGTTCAAATCTTGCTTGAAATCAATTTACTTATTTTTATTCTAGTACCACAAAAACTGAAGGATTTCAAATAATAAAAAGCTTTGAGGAAGAAATTAGCACCGAAATACTTCAATAAGTTTTTCCAGTAATTTTCAAATATTGAAGTTGAACATTGAAAGTCGAAAACAACCTGGGAAATTCTTCTAGCAGAACAAGTAGTTGAACATTGATAAAATTTAAGACAGGAAATTTGGTATGGAGTTCTTAAACAAACCATTTGGAACACCAACCAAAACGATGACTCTCATTACACGTCAATATATCATTCCACATTTGTGCAGTGTGGCTAAGGAAATAACCACTTCTATACATTTACCAGTGTGTCCAAAATTGGCATATAAAAATAACTAATGCGCATTCCTTAAAATGCAGGTATTCTAGTTTAAGGGAAGGAATTCACTTAGTTGAGAAGACTATTAGTAAAAGAAGTATTCTTCATCTTTCAGCTGTTCGTACTAGTCTACTTTTCGGAGTATGGGAGATGCCGAATGTATTTGACATACTGATAGCTAAATCAAAATACAAAATAGTCTAATGAATATTAATTTTAAGTTTTTTTTAAATCTGAGCTTATAATATCTAACTTTCGACTGATATTTTGATAAAAATTGTGAAAAAATTGCGCAGAAGTGGATCTAAAACTCATTTATACAAAATGACGATTTGGTCATGCCGCTTGAGTCTCTCATTCTTTCAGTAGATAATGAATTCTCAAAATTCGAAATCCTGAAAAATAATAAATTTATAGAAACACCCTGTGTAATGAATATGTGGTTGGAGTATATTTATCCAGCACTTGAAAAACATGGTTCGATTTCAGTGGAACGGCTTGACTTTGTGGTGTGCATCAAGCAAGCAAGTCTCTTTAAGTTTTAAAAGTAAAATACGAATAAGAGTGTATTGTATGCTTGCGTTAAGCTATTCACAAATCCTCTACGAAGTAGTGTCAAAAGGAAAAGCAAAGACAAGATACAAGACTTCTTCCAACAGATTGTCATGAACCACTTATACCACAATTCTACACTGCATAAGGGTACAACTTAGATATCTAATCTAACTCTAGGATACCGGATAAATTGATAATTTAATTTAATTTAAGATTATTGCTTTCGTGCAACGAGACAAGGACTTCTTCTCTGTTTTGCTTATCAAGGGATATAAATATAAAAATTTATTCACAACCAACTACCAGATAGACGCAGAAGTTTTGATTATTTAAATACAAAATAATATGTTCATTCAAACTTAACACTTGTGAATAGTGTCTAAAAACCGGGGAAACACTTTTGATAAATTATCAAAGTTTCAAAGCAAGCTTTCGGACATCCTTGTCTCTTTAAGAGTATCAGCCAATCAATGTTATAATTCTGAATTTGATCCATTCTGTGTTGTTCTTCTTCGGTATCGGTGGTTATGTAAGTTAATGAGTGTTTAATAGTTAAGGATGGATTGAGAGTGAGATCCTTTCAATTCATTCCTCTTGCGTGTCGGTTAACTTCTTTAAGTAAAGTTTAGTTATGTAAATATTCGATACATTTTAAGGGTACGAGTATATAATTTTATTCAAAAATTCCTAGCTTCCAAAAATTGTCTATTCTTTTCGTGTCATCGATTTGATATAGGTTTTTGGGCAAACAGCAAAGAACAGAAACATTACAAGGATCATTTGAAATTGATGTATACAGGAACCAAAAAAAAAAAAATTAAAAACTATGCCAGATTTTTTTGAATGTTCATGTTTGTGGTTGTTGAATTTTAAAATACAAACATTTCACAGGACCTTCTGCCTGTTTCGGAGAGCAAAATTGTTTTTGAAGAATTTCTCATTAAAATTCCGTAGGCAAACCCACGATAGACAATACACTTAGGTTCGGTACATATACACAAACATCCCAAAACCATAGAAAATATGACGAGCAAATAATATAGCTAGGTACAGAGTATCTATGTATCTAGGTACAGAATATTCTACACTGAATAAGCCAAACATAAAACTAATGAAAACAAACAAACTGGAAAACACAATGAATGACATTGGAAATTGTGTTTTACCCTATGAAAAACGGAACCAAACGAACGAAATAATATTGATGCTGACAAGAGAGCAACATTTTCTGATGTTAAAACACAAACTAACAAATTGGCAAAATGAATTTTAAATCTTTTAATGGGAGAGAAAAATATTGGTGGTGTTGTTAATTAAGGGCGTTTGCTTTTTGCTTTTGGCAATTTGTTGGTGCAATAGGCCGGAAGGCAGAAGCGTTGGTAACTAATTAATTATAGGAAGCAGCCATTTTACATTAGTTAAACATTTTTCATACAAGTATGCACTTATATTTCATTACTAATAAGAGTCCAATGATGCCAGCAGATATTTTGGTCTGCATGTAGATTTTAAAACTTCCCTATTGGAGAATCAAAAACAGCTCCATTTTGATTTTAGGAAGAGATTTTTATTTTCTGCCGAACAATGACCTTTGTTCCACACGAAATCTTCAGTCTTTGGAATTGTATAGAAAACATCAGGAATCTCCAAAACCATCAAAAATTCAGAACACCCATAATCTCGAAAAACTGTTAACATAGGTGATTGCCTAGCAATTTTAGATTACCTTGCGTGAATGATACAGAGGACCGAAAAAGGCATCTGACACTGAAATCGTTGGAACATGGGAACGGGATTTCGACTTCGCTAAAAAAAATTGGGATTTTGGGTTGTCTGATACTTGTGTTTTGGTGAGTTTTAGCAATTTGGAATTTTATGTTTTTCATTGTTTTTGGTTGTGGTGATATTAGGTTTGTGGATTTTGACTTTTGGGAATTATGGGAATTTTGGGGATATTGTGTTTGAGCAATTGTGGGTTTTGGGGCTATTGGTTTTCTGGGATTATAATTTTGCAACTTGGGTTCTTGGGTATCTAACCTAAATTAATGAATGAATGAATTTTTTTTTATTATTTTTAAATTTAGATATATACCAAATGAATGAAATGAATTAAAGGAATGAATAAAATGAATGAATTTTTTAAATTTTTTTAACTATATACCAAATGAATGAAATAAATGAAATGAACGAAATGGATAAAATTAATGAAATGAATGGAATGAATATAATGAATTAAATAAGAGAAATAATGACATGAATAAAATTAATGAAATGGATGAAATGAATGAAATAAATTAATGTATTTGGGGCATTGATGCACTGAGATCTTGAGATCTAATGAGTCCTCTTCAGAACTGGATGAGGTGTCTCATTCAACAGTATGTCCTCCAAGTTAAATCCTTTGAGGAATTTTAGTATTTGGGGTACTTTAATAGAGGATAGTTCCTCTTCCTCTATTAGGTGGGACATCTGGGGACGTCATTGCAAATTTGTGTCTCTGTGTCTAATCGTACACCTTCATACCGTACAGAGCGCATTACTCTCCAATCCCAGGATATAGAGGTGCCTGATTTGTTTAAAGTGGCCAGTGAGGAGACCGGCTACTACCTTTAATTTGTTCATACAGTAGAAGTTCCCAAGAAGTAGTTTAGCCTGTCATAACCTGGGGAGTTTATTCCAAATGTTGGACATTATGGCCTCCTCTTCGAAGCGGATCTTGTTTTTGATCGCGTTTTCTCCCATTCCGCAATAGGGGTCTAGTCCCATCATTAAAGGTGATGTTGCTCCTATTTGTGATAGGGAGTCTGCTTCTTCGTTGCCCTGGTTTCCCATATGCCCATGTACCCAATTAAGTGAGACAATATTGTAATTGCCCCAGCTCATTTAGTCTACTCACGAATTCCCATACCAGTTTTGAGCTAATGGAATAAGATTTAGTACCTTTAATGCAGCTTGACTGCCGTAAATGATGACTGTTTTGGTTCCTATAGTTTTTTTTCGAGGTTACATTCTGCGCATTTTACTATTGCCTTAACCTCCGCCTGGAAACTGCTAATTGACTGCCATATCGAAACGGAGAGTTTGGCTCCAGGCTCACTCCTGTACCAATCCCTTCAGTTTTTCTCGATCCAGAGTACCGGTTGATGGCATTAGCTTTGAGTGTGTAACTCTTTTTTGGAACTCCGTTTTGATGTTCTTTTCGAAGTTGTATTTTTTAATCATGCCACCTCTTGGAATGACTAAAAGGTATGTTCGTATAGAAACTTAAAAATCAAGGCTCTTTCCCTAGAAACTATTTTTTTTCCTAAAAAACTCAATATGGCGCTCTTAGCTAATTTTCTACTAACATGTATACAATGGAGTTACCTTGAAAATGGTTCTCATTATTTCGGCTTTTTGACAACAAAAAGGAGTAAATTCATGAGTTCTTGCTCTTTAAGAGTGTCAGCTATAACACTCTGTTTGTAGTTATCCGGCATAGCATCCATGATGGCACTATTTTCAACACGAGATTTCGATCTTCTTTGCTGTCTTCAGGCCTGTGGGTTTTGCGACTTAAAATACTTCCTTTGTAGAAATATAGTTGCCTTTTTGCTTTTGGACTACGACTTCTTACATGTAATAGAAACTGCTCATACAAAACTCAAGTTATCAGTTCAAAAGAAAATTTACTTTGAGGCAGTTTTTCAATGAAAAAGGATTTCATTTTTAAAGAGAAAGCTATTTGCTAATGTAGTTCTTCGTCAGATCTCCACTAAGGTGTGGTATTGAAGATTTATTTTCATCAGTTTGTTTGTTGATGTATGTAAATGACCTGAATAAGATTTACCTCAAGCCAATCAAGTTTGGAGAGTTCTTCAATAGTCGTAGAGGAGTATTCTCTAGCACTTTGGGAGCGTTAGACATAGACATTTTTGTTAAAGAATTATGCCTTTCGTGTCAACAGCGTCTTTTAATTTTTCCCCTAAACCATGTTTGCGTGTTTGCAAAAGTTCAGATTAAACTTAAACCCTCATTTCCATGTGTTTTACTTCAGAACGGGATCTGGAGTCATATAGAAACTCATGATCAATAAATAAATTGCGAGTCCCAACTTAAAATCCGTTGTACTCTTTTATTATCGCGGTTCGGTTTCGGTAAGACCTTACCGAAACCTTATAGAAGCTGAAATATTATTTTATTAATGAAGTATGGCCATCTGCTAGAAATGCTTTTTAATTTTGTTGCTCAGGATAATGTTTGTATATCTTTCGAAAAACTTCTGCTGTGAACTTTAAATCAGAAGCTATTTGCTTGGTTTTTTTTTGTAAACCTCCGATCCTATCAAGAGACCTTTTGATCTCCTTGATCACTTTTCCCCGGTAGAGGTACTGGGCGTCTTAGTAACACCGGATACCTTTCCGTTCAGGTGTACTCTGTAGATCTGGTAACCCCAAGAGTCGAATTTCTTCACCAGTTTCTTTTTTTTTATACAACATTCCTCGAAATGTAGGCACATCTATGAAGTTGGATACGTGCCTTATGTCTTGCTCGATAAATGACGAATTCTCCACATGTTTACTCTGCTCTTAGCCGATTGGCATCAAGTTTTGTTTCTGTTATCTTTTACCCAAGACATGATTTAACTAAGTTGAGCCCACAACGTCGAACAGATATCAATAGATTGGTTATACAAACAAATTTATTTGAATGCATTAACCTACTCTTTGCATCAAATTTTGTGCACATCGATAAGTCTCCCCAGCGTGAACTCCATATAAACTTCTATGTTATCAAAATGCAAAAAAGTTCCCCACACATCAACTTGCATCCCAATTCTCATATTAAACAAGAAACTTATTATTTGAACTTCAGACTTTAACTGTCACTAGATACAAACAAAGTAAAAACATACCTGTCAGCTCCCTATATTGTCTCTAGATTTCCTTCGAGGATATTTAAAAATTATTATCATCATATTCCCTTTGCTTTGCCAAAGGGAATCCTCAAAAACAGTTTTTTTTTTCTAAGTTCTACTACATCTACTTTTCAACAAACAAAAAAACCCTTTTAAAGAAAAAAAAAATAGGAACTAAAAAGGAAATAAAACAGTTCTGTTGTAGGCATTCAATGTAAAGGGACAAGTTTGACAACTTTCACAGAGCTCTAGATATGGAGAAAAGGGCACCAATTTATTATTATCACAATCATCACAACACAAAACAACATTTACTTTCCATTTCCTCAACTATACAAGCAGTAGATACATATATAGTTTGCTCTCAAAAACAGAAAGTTTCTTCTTCTTGTTTTTGGTTTTGCCTCCAGGGGCCATAATAATATATACGAGTATATGGTACGAACGAGCGCATCCCATCAGAGATCCAGAGATACCACTCAAACCTAGATTGCATCGGAGGATTTTTGCTTTTCCTTTCCAATAAACACAGACTGAAAGAGTGCAATATCTAAGCGCAAGTCTTTCCACCATAAGGACAAAGTACCTACCAAGTAGAAAACATGTGCCCTTTAGTGCAGCAACAATTTTTTTTTCTTCTTTCAGCAGAGCAGAGTAAAGTAGAGGATATCATCTCTTTATCACAAGGGAAAAATAAATTGGAAAAGCTTCTTGCAGCAAGTTGACAGCACAATTCTTTGTTTGCTTAGCGGCGCAAAGGGGATATAGATATAGGTAAGGTACTCTCCGACAAGCCCGACAAGCCAAAGTTGTTGAAAGAAAAGTACCTATACACTTTGATGCTGCAAACAACATAAACGTTTTTAATTGTCGATTTAATTGAAATCGTAGCACACTGTGGAGGAGGGCTGGGGCGATGTAAAAATAACAGACTTCTCCAGGTGTTGGCTTCAATGAACTTATTAGCAATTTTCTAATTTTATTTTAGTGATTAAAGTGACAAACTGTAGAATGCGTTAAAAAATATTAATTTGAATTAAATTTTTCAACGTCTTCTTCGTCCACCATAGTTACCGCTCAAAAAGGGAGATCGTTCTCAATGAGTGAGACCGCAATTTAATAATATTTTTATTTTAATTAAATCTCCAAATGTTTTTAACAATTCTCCTGAATACTAAAGATCGAAGGAGTTGACCATAATAATGTTACAAACCACGGAAATATTTCTTCTGCAAAAATATTCACCCCTTTCATTTTTTACTTGCGATATATGTATGTACTATAGGGCAAGTTTTGCATTTGGGAAAAAATCGAACTCGAGATTTTAATCAAAAAAGCGGGTCCGGCAATTCCGTCTGTCTGTAGAACGATCTACAGCCTAAACGGCTGAACCGATTTAGTTCAAACTTGGTGGTTAGGCGATTTAGGTGATTGTCCAAAATAGATATTTGAATCCTTGTTTTAGCCCCAAGAATAACGGTACTTTCCATACAAATTGTTCTACCACCATCTTAATTATCTCGAAAACGGCTCTAACGATTTTGATAAAAATTCGTGTGAATACTGCCTTGAGTATGGTCTACATTTTGGAGGAAATTTTCTTTTTAAATATTTTGTTATTAACGGTACCTGCCATACAACCATTTTATTGATTTTTGACTTTCTCATAAACCATCTCATACCATCTTAATTATCTCGAAAACGGCTCAACCGATTTCGATCAAAATTTTCATTCAGGATTTTCTTCGAATACCAAGTAATACTGCATTTCAAAATTTTCGAAAAATATTTTTTTTTTTGGATTTTTGAAAATTCAATATTTCGAAAACGGGTGGACAATTTTTTCTAAAATTTTGTTTTTATATTTATATTATTAAATATTTAAAATTTTCATACCAATTTTCGAATTCAAAATAATACTGCATTTCAAAATTTTCGAAAAATATTTTTTTTTGGATATTTGAAAAAAAATTTTTTTTTGAAAATTCAATATTTCGAAATCGGGTGGAGACTTTTTTCTGAAATTTAGTTTTTCAATTTATATTATTAAATATTTAAAATTTTCATACCAATTTTCGAATTCAAAATAATACTGCATTTCCAAATTTTCGAAAAATATTTGTTTTGGATTTTTGAAAAAAAAAAATCGAAAACGGGTGGAGACTTTTTTCTGAAATTTAGTTTTACAATTTATATTATTAAATATTTAAAATATTCATACCAATTTGTTTTTAGAAAAAATTTAAGAATTTTTATATATAAAAAATTAAGTGAAAAACGACTTTAAAAATACTTTTAGCCATTTCCATTAAGAATCTTTTGCATATAATGTGATCGAACATATCAGCAAGTACGTGCGATGCAGTCGTGCAATTTATTTAAACTGGCTAAGCATTCTAGCAATTTGTTGATTTTTTTTGTTGTTTTATTTTATAAAAAAAATTGTTGTGCATTTTATTTTGCCCTCAAATAATAAGAATAAATTTTCTAGTCATTTTATTCAAAAAAAAAATATCATTAAAATCGTAATAGCTGTTTTAAAGAATTGAAAACAAAAAATAAAATCACTAAAACGAATATAATTTCTTCTCTGGAAAATCAGATTAAAATGGTCCTTGCAAAAATTGAAGTAAATTGTTCGAACCGTATACTTTACGTTGGACGCACAGACCGGTTAACAATGGTTAAGATTAATGAAAAACTTGAACAACTCAGAATTAAAAAAAAAACGAACACTTCTGGCAATGATTTCCAAACTACCATATTTTTCTTTTTAGTAACAACAGTAATTCCCGCTTAATTTCACTGACCAGTGTATGATTTTTCGGTCAATTATCCGGAAATGTCACTTAACGAAACCCCGTTGTGCAATTAACTAAAAACTGAGTTGCTCAAATTGTGTTTGAGTATCTTTGGCTGTCATTTTGTGATGCAGTGAACAGTGCTGCCATATTCTGTTCTTCGAATTTTTATTTTATGTTTTTTTTTTTGTTTGTGGGAGAGGGGAGGGGGTGTGTACATGTTTTTAATTTTTTAGGTAAATTATTTTAAGAGCAATTAAAACAGTTGAAAATGTCTCAAACTCTGTTGACATTTCTGTTCAGTAAGGTTTGGCAATTCATCATGAATCGCTTAACGCGCGCCGGAACAACGCTTCCAAATTGTGGAAATTTACTTTCACAAAATAATTCTGTTAGCGAAGTTCATAGCTACCGAAGAATTTTGTTTAGTGATGAAGTTTATTTCTGTTTAAATGGCTTTGTCAATAAGAAAAATTGCCCTATATCGAGTGAAGACAAATTTCAATCTCAAGCCATTAACGAATCACAATTACACATTAAAATTGACTGTTTACACGCTGGCGGCATCATCGGTATTTACTTCTTTGGAAGTTAAGAAGGAGCTGCCGTTACGGTGATTGGCGAGCTCAATCGAGCCATGCTGACTGACTTTTTGTTAATAAAAATTAGTCAGCTAAGCATCCACGACATATGGTTCTAACAAGATGGCGCAACTTGCTATACAGCACGCTTAACCATAAGTCGTTGGTTTATGCCAATAAACCAGCAACTCTTGATGTATTGGAAGCCAATATACAAGCCAATATTGACGCCATACGTCCAGATTTATTGGAAAAAGTAGTCAAAAATTGGACTGGTCGAATCTACTATGTAACTCGTAGCCGCGGCGACAATGTTGGGTTCCAAGAATTTTAAATTCCTGTTTGGGGCCAACTTAGTCGACAGGCAAGCGCCAATGTCAACAGTTTTATTTTAGAAATTTGAAATGTCTGAGTTTTTTTCTAAAAAAAAATGAACAATAAAAGTCCATCAATTCGATAAATATTGAATCTTCAAAAAAAAAAAATTCATTCCGAATATTTTAATATGCAGTGTAGTCAGTATTTACAAATTAAGTAGAAAATTAAAAAAAAATGGTTATATGGCAAGAACTGTTAGTAACATTCTATGTTAAATTTTTTGTACCAAAATGTAACCCATGTCTACAAAAGTACACAGTTTTTTTTTGTATCAAAACCATGGTAGCCGTTTTCGATAAATAAATCATGGACTTATGTCCCTGTGCCATTCACATCCATATCAATTGGAAAGTTCAAGGTTTCACTATTCCCCTTATCGTAGTTTACTGTATCTTTTTGTGATTTTTTCTTTCGTAATTCTAGGCTACAACATACATGCGTATGTGTATTTAAATTTTATGGAAACAGGTCAGGTAAGAACGAAGTTGACATTTTTTGATACCAGCTCCGTACTTGCATAAATACATCGCCCATAACGAGCCTATCTTCCAATTGTACAAACTTCACCGTCGCCGCATTCGAACTTTGATTCATGGTTCATCAATATCACATTACATACATTTTACTATTCCATATATATAAATCTAAGAAGTAGATACACTGAAGCAACGGCAACGAGACCCTTGACTTAAACATAACACACATTAATACAACACAATATACACTAATGTATGAGCATCAACAAAACAAAATAAAAAAATCGCCGTCAAATACACACAATACGCACTTATCCAATCTTATAGGCTTTTCACACCAAACCCAAAACCGGGTTTTCGGCTAAAAGTTTATGAAAACTCGAAAACCGTTCATACTGAATATTTACAAGTTTTCGTTGACATTTCAATTATTTTGGCACCACAGACAACAACAAATACGTTGTGAATTGAAATTTAAATTACCCCAGACAGCTGTTTTTTTTTTGTTTTTCCTGGCAGCAACCCGTCAGCTATTTATGTGACCATTAATTGTGCACTGAATGTTTCACAAGGTGTGTTTGCTTAGTTCATCTTGCAAATCCAACATGTTTTCCACAGGTTTTATTTATTAAAACGCTTGGTTTATCAAAAATGTATGTGAAAACTTGTGTTTTCGCTTTATGTTTTCAGCCAAAACCGATAATTTCGCGAAAACCGTGTTTTGGGTTTGGTGTGAGAAAAGGCTGTTATCAACAAAACTAACAATAAAAAAAATCCTCATCAAATACACACAATGTATGTACCTACTACATTAATCTATGCGAATCCATAACGAACCTACAATACAAAATTGAATAAAATAAAAACAATGCAACAAAAGACAAAAGAATTTCTCGTTGAATACACACAATTCATGTAGGTACCCACAGAATAAGAATCCAAAACATGTACCAACAAAAAAAACCTCAGCGAATACACACAATGCATATACAAACATACATATCTGCACTCATCTATGAAATCCACAAAACGAACAAACATAGACATTTTTTTATCCCCAACCAACGCCGCAAAAGAAGTTTTACTTCAAAAAAAAGTTCCTATGAGAAATGATCTTGTAGTTATTTGAAAAATTTGATACCAAGGGCTTGAACTACAGACTTACATATATAACAATCAATCATTTCTGTAAGTGTATTTAGACGGCATTGAGGGAACCATCAGTTACCGACAACTCTTTAAATCAAATTTTATCTCCAGAACGATTGCTCCGGGAATGAAAAGTCTCATCATATTTTATACATGATATTTTCATAGTAACCAATTTAAACATACAATTATGTTTCCGTCTGGGTGTAAATCCTATCCACCCTTAGGCAATTTAATAGAAGTTTGACTGAAGAGGAAGCTTTCGGGGCATTATGCAATTTCTTATGTTTAACCTAGGGGGATAAATTGTCAACTTAATAAAAAAAAAAGAGATATCCTTCATTTGGAAATATACCTCCACGTAATAATAAATTATGTCAACCAATTCAAAAAATCAATTGGGTGTCAGATTCCGAGATAAATCCTCCTAAAAATGGTGAAGATAAATATAAGTATGTCAAGCTATGCAAATTATCAAAAATATTCCAGACCAGACGGGGGGATCTCATAATGCCCAATCTAAGCCAAATTGAAATATTACTTTCCGCAGTTAACATCCCTTAATTGTAAAATGTATGTATACCTTTGTAGACTAATTGGAACTTTCAAAACAGATGGCCTTAACCACTATTCTTTACCTCTATTACCATCAATGTATAAATCTTTGACCACAGACCTTAGGTTTTCGTCAGTTTCTTCAATTCAAAACCCAAACTATTTGTACCGACACGTACATATATGTATGTGTTAGGCAAGAAACCAAAACCCTTTTCTATGCCATGTTCCCATCAGTCAATTCTTTGATCTCAAATTAAGGAGATGAATAATAATGCTCCTCCCGCTCCCATTGATAAGGCACAAAATATACATAAGTTCTCTATTAGCAAAACCCTCTTCACAGAGCCGTTCTGAGGTTTTCTATATTTAAATAGAAGACAGAACACAAATTATATAGGTACCGTAATTCTACTACATTCCCACAATTTATATGTGTTTTATAAAATATATATAAATGTGTTACTTACCCTTTGTTATCTCATTAATTTCGGATAATTCGCATTTGTTTCCTTTAAACCCAGAGGGACAATGGCACGTTATAGCAGCATCACCAATATGTCTACAACAACAACAAAAAAAAGATAGATATTAATTAACATTTGTAAGTAGATATATTCTGTTCAGTAGGTTAGGTATAAATGTGTTTAAATAATTAATCGAATTAATTACAATTTCTTTATTTTCTACAAAACAATAGCAGAATTTTGTGTCTGTATTAAATTTAAACTAATTGCGAAAATAAATGAATGCATTTATCAGACGAGGTTACGCTATATAAATGTATAATTATTATTATTGTCTTCTTTCCCAGCCAGGACTATATACCTACTCGAAGTTTCATAGAAGAATTCCAATTTACTCATTTGGGAATAAATTTCTTGAATTAATCGATTGAATTTTATTTGAATTTATATATTACAAAAGAAGGGTGAGCAAATTGAGCAACTTTTCTGGTAGTCGGCTACGAGTATCTTGAGTTTCCAGCAAATAAAACAAAACAAAAAAAAAAACACAAAATTAATGGAGTGGCAAGAAAATTCTATGAAATAATTACAATGCCTTCAAAGACCTTGGTTTGACAGTTAAATATTTAAATGCAAAGTTTTTGCCTAATTTCGCGAATCAACAAATGAGCAGACGTCCTTCTAATTCTCCATTGATTTTGACAAAAAATCTTCATACACATTAAAGTAAAAGTGCGATTCCTTGGAAAAGTGACAACAAACGTCAACATTCTATTTTAAAATTCACTCTTGTACTCACTTGGATGATTTTTTATATTTATAAAATATATGATTCATTCGTATTCAAATGAAAAAAAAAAAGGTTTTACAACTGTCACTAAATCAAACGTCAAAAAATTTAAATTAAAAAATCCTGCCTTAATTGGATTGCTCTCGCTCTCCCTTCAGCGTGTCACGTAGAAGAAATAAGCTATACTTTAAAATAGGACGAAGAAGTGAGTCCAATGTAAACATCGATATTCCCTACAAATTCGGTTCAATTAAATATGACATCTGTCAAAATTTAAAACCAAAACAATTCGTTTAAAATGGCAGTAGAGTGTTATCTTTCTTTTTAACGAGAAATTATAGACCTTCATAAATACCTAGATACTGAACTCATTTACGTTGCTGTCTGCAACTGTGTAATCGAGCCGCCATATTGGAGATGTCAAAATAGCAGATTCATTCAATATTAGGATATGGAGAGTTTTGTGAGTTTATTTCTTTGGTTCGAATATTATTTTTCTTTTTGAATAGTTTTTTGGCAAGTTGATGATTTTTTTTCTGATGGTACAAAATTGTAAAGAAGAAAAAAATTATTAAATTGAAAAAAAAAACACGACAAAATGAGTATTTTTTTTTAAATTATAATAAACACGCACTAAAGGGCTTTTGGTTACTCTCAATATGACAAGCACAGTGCGAGCTTTAGAAAAATAGAGAAGGATTAAAAAGGATATACCGATGTACATTGGTTTTGAAGTTCATAATATCAAAATGAGGGGGAAAAGTAGAGCCTGGTAGAGCATTCCACATATTTTTCTTGTACGACTAAAGCATCTCTGTACTTGACAGTACGTCCGAAATTGGGCTCAAGGGTAAAGTGAAAAGCATTCCTAGAAGCACGAGTATTACGGTTGAATTGTTTAATGGGAGGAATGCAACTGGCTTTTTCACTTGAACACTGATTATATAAATAGCGATAAAATAGCGAAATACATGAAACATTACGACGATGTTCGAGGGATGTAAATGTTTCCACTATAGTTCTATCGACAATCATTCTTAGACCTCTATCAAAGAGACTAAAATGAGTTTTGGGAGCTCCTGCGCAAATGAGAACGGGGAAAATCAGACGGGGAAAAGAATTTCTTACATCTTCGAAGAAAGCCAAAAAACACTTTACAGCGTTTTTGGCGACATCAAATATGTGTTCATTCCACAAGAGGTGGTCTGTGATGCACATGCCGACGACTGAAAGCTGATCGGTTTCTTCAATGCAAGTGCCGCTCATGGATAGCGGCATGGGGGGTGGGTTCTGCTTTAACGACAGAAGACAGCACTGAGTTTTTGAAGCTCTACGCGGTTTTTTATTCCCCATTGGACAATGCTGTCAAGATCAGAATTTAATGAGCTTATCATACGCTGCCAAATGCATGCATTTTCTATTAGAGAGCTTGATGCCAAACTCTATCAAATGCTTTTGAAATATCAAGCGCAATAATCTTACTTTGTCCAAAACAATGTAAAGATTTGTGCCATTGTTCGGTGAGATCACCAGTGGACCTATTGCTACGAAAGCCATACTGCCGGTCATTAAGGAGCTTTCGTTCATCAAGATATTTCTTAAGCTGATAATTAATCAGCGTTTTCATGACCTTGGAAAGAAGGCACGTAAGTGCAATTCGACGGTAATTACAGGGTAAAGAAGATGCGCCTTTTTTAGTGACAGGATGGACAAATGCAGTTTTCCATCCACTCGGAAAGAGACCTGTAGAGTAGGACAGATGGAAAAGCTTACGCAGTGGTTTTGCCAGCGTTGAAGAACACCTCTTAAGATCTAATATTATTGTTTTTCAATTTTGTAATACTTTTTTAAAATTGTTTTTATTTATATGTATAAGGAAACCTTTGGTACGCAGTATAACGTACTAAAAGATGTCAAAAAATTGAATTGCAAATAATTTAAATAAAATCACAGATTTCTCCAATCTCCATACACTTATGCGGTTTTCCAATGATACCAGAATTTAATTTTTTTTATACAAATCTGCCAAAACACGGATTTTTACAATTAAATCCTTTCATTGGGCAACAAAAATAATTTTTTTTTTATTCTGAATCAAATTCGCTTTCCGTATTTTTCAGTGAATCTACCCCTCTTTCTGATAACACCACCAAACCCTAGTACAATTGGAAGCATTCAGTTTGGCAACTAACAGTTTCACAGAAACGAATATACTCCAATACCATATTAAAAGAAATATTTATTCAAATCGCTTCGCCACGAAAAATATTAAATTTTGGATCAAATCCTGAATTTACCAATGGAAAACCCCATTCAAAAGGGAAGAATCTGCTTTATTATCTTTCTCCAAGATGGCGGCTCGGTTTCAATTTTTGTTTATGCTAAGTCAGGTATCAAGGTTGTATATAGAAATTTATTCAGCATATGAGTGAAGAGGAAAGAGAGCGCACATCATTGCGAAACGGTTCGAACCAAAAATATATAAGGAAGGAAATCGAAAAACTAAAAGAAAAACAAAATAGCTGAATCACATTTTTTTGCAAAAGTATGCGTCAAATGTATTCGCCAAACTGACAAAATTAAAAAAAAAAAAAAAAAAACATTAAACATGTTAAGGGTGACTGTAGGCACAAATAAGCCATAAGATTGGAAACTTTCGTACGTTTCACCCCCCAAAACTTTGCACTATCCATGAATAGATGGGAAATCGAAAAACAAAACAAAAACAAAAAGAAATTACTAGGGCTGTGTTATCTATGTGTCTATGTTTCAGCTTGTAAGCAAATGTCAAATGAAAGTAGAGGTTTCGGGTCTTTATCTTATTAGTTTATGACTGTAGGTTCCGAACAAAGTGTTTTAAGACTCCCTTCTCTTTGACCTAGTTTGAAAGTGTTCAGAACAATTTTGTGAGACCTGTCAAAATCTGCGGTTACCGCTTAATTCAATTATAATAAATTATTTTATCGTTTTATTTATGTGTGTTTCACTTAACGTAAATATTTTTATTTTAATATCAAATACCTATAATTACTTTAGCAAAACAATTAAGTGTTATTATTTTCCTTTTATTAATATTTTGAGACCAGTCGATTTCTGCTCTGATTTTTCTGACAATTATGATTTGCTCTGTTCTCTTCTATTGGATTCTATTATATTATATTCTATTCTACTCTATTCTATTCCATTATCTCTTTCTCATTTAACTAAACAAATATGAAGTTTGGTACGATTTTGTCTGTATTCAAAAATAGTAGTAGATTAAAAAAAGTGATTTTTGGGAGTACATCTTATTTCTTTCTTTAAATCGGACTAAATTTATTCCCTTTGAAGTAAGGTTCCTCCGAATTTACATTGGATCGTGATGAAACCACACAAACAAAATTGGCTAGAGACAAATTTGACAGTTAATTGACATTTCATTTGTTCTTACAGAGATAAAATGTAGGTTAGTGTTAGTTCGATTTGTACAACTGGTTGGCCCTACGAAGTTCTATTACAATTAATTTGTAATCCCGCATACTTTGACAGGTTTGATATTTTTAAAACAATTTCTATTTAAATTGAAGAAAAAAATTGACAGCTAATGAATTTCTGCATGCAAAAAGTAATGGAACGGATCTAATATATTTTTCAAAACAAAACTTAAACAACAATACTTACTTGCAAGTTCCTCCATTTTGACAGAAATTCGTATGGGGATCATCGCACAGTGGGCCATGACCACAATCTGATCCACTGAAGCCAGGAAAACATGAACAATTGTAGGCACTTAAAATAAAAGAAAATTCAAATATATAATTTTTGACAGAAAAAGTATTTTTAAAAGTAGTATTTCTTTTAAAAAAAAAAAGGATTTAATGGTACTTTTGTTGGCGTCCTAAACATAACACATTACAAGCAATAAAAAAGTTTTTTTTTTTGCAGATCTTCCGGTAGCTCTAAATGTGGGATATTGGTAGTTTCTAGTTTCACTTCCCACGTAAGGAAAAAACTTTCTTGATTAAAATCAAACATCAATTTACTACATTTTATGATTATAAACACAATACTCGTAAACATCCGCCATACACAGCTAAAACTCCAATCTTAGACTTGGTGCAAATTTTTAAGTCACACTTTTAAGGTCCTTTGTTGTTTCATTAATGTTTCCTTCCTGGTGTTTGAAGCCTGTACATCAAGTCTATTATTTATGTAACAAACTCACTTTAAGTCCTGTTTTTTTTGTGAATCATTAACAACATCGGAAATAACCAAACCATACTACCTCCCGGTAACTACTCCATTCAAACATCAAACTTTGAGAAAACTGAAATTTCCTGTTAAAGTAAGAAAACTGGTAAAATAATAATAAAACAGGTATAATAATGTGTGCCGGTGCCATGTACTTATTACCCAGAAGGGAATTTGACTTCCTCAAAATGCGTAAAAGTTTCAACAGTTTTCTATCTTACTTCCAATATTTTTCAACGAATATGACTTTCCCAGACTTTATAACTTCTCATAAGAGAGTCACCATTTAGAACACATTTGTTTGTGTTGCATATTTATTTTTAAGTGTTGACAAATAAATAAAATTAACCCTTATTTAATTAGTGCAAAACCCTTACAAGAAACCTGGGATTTCAAAGCTTAAATTTTAAGTAAATGCCAACTTTGGTCTTAGGAGAATGGATTTACACCACTGTTTTGCCATTAAAATGCTTCATTGACTTATAAATATTTTTTTGTTATCAGAGTTTAATTCGATAGAATCGACAATTAATTAATTATTGAAACATTCATATTATATATTCAGCAGTAAATTGATTGCCTAATCTCTTAATTAAATATTTAATACATTAAAACCTGTAGTAGAGGGAGAAATCGCTTAGGCCCAATTTATACATCCTACATTAATCTTTACGACAAACGTTGTTAAAAAAACGAAATTCATTAAATATTTAAAAAAAATGTATAATGGTAAGATTTTTTTGTTTATCGAAGTACGATTCTGCTTTAGTAAAATCAAAAACTTCCGAATTTATTTGTCTAAATCACAGCCAAAGTAGAATTCAAAATTGGTGTAATTACAAGTTTTACCGAAGAATGATTATTATTTTTTAAGTGTTTACGGCTGTCATTTGGAAAATAAATTCAATATTTTCCTTACTTAAAATGCTAAAATGATGCAAGATTAATATACAGAAAATAAAATTTTTAAAGGAAGTTATAAGCACTTTATCGAAGTTCGATTTTCCATAAAAATAACAAATGGAAGTTCTTTAACTCATATCCATTTTTTTCCAAACAACTCCACTGTAATTAACGTTAAAAGGATTGCTATATAATCACTAAAAACGACTGCAAAATAAAAAGGCATTATAGAAGTTGAAAATGCTTTGGAGGTTTTACAGAAACTGTAGATGTATTTTTTTTTTGCTTTTTTTTGCAGATATTTATGTTTGTGACATATTCTGGATTAACGTTTCCACCTTTGTCATTTAAGGTAGCAACAAAGAGCTGTAATTCGAATTTTGTAAACATTCCGATAAAAGTAAAAATGTTTCAACAGTTTAGCTAAATATTCTAAATAAAATATGCCTGCAAGTGTAATGAAGTTAAATAAAAATTGGTACAATTATGCAAGATTTACCGAAGTATTGCTTCTTTCAAGTGTTTACGACTATAATTTCTTTAAAAAAAATCAATATTTATCTTACTTAACAGGCCAAAATATTATAATTAAGAAATTTTATAGGAACTATTAGAATTTTACAGAAGTTCGATTTTTCTTTGAAACAAAAAATGGTAGTTTATTAACTATGTTTATTACATATTTCCTGACTGGTATTATTGCGTTACAAATGTATCCACATTTCATTATATATGCTCAAAATAAAATTTAAAGAAAATTAAGGAAATACTTTGGAAGGTTTACCGAAACTGTGCTTTAAAATTGTTTACTCATTTTGTTTGCATTTGATTATATTGAAAATTCAATTTTTAGTTGAACTACGACTTAAGTCATCTAATTTTTTTTTTAAGTAACGAGATACTATGAAAGTTTAAGCTTCTTTAATGCTTCCTTAAGTATTTAGTAAAATTTGACGAATTTATTTAAAACTGATATTCTTTTCTAAGAACAGGGAAATAAATTTGTG
This sequence comes from Philhelius pedissequus, assembly GCA_910595825.1. NCBI lineage: Eukaryota > Metazoa > Arthropoda > Insecta > Diptera > Syrphidae > Philhelius > Philhelius pedissequus. The sequence goes on along the minus strand of OU343161.1, from coordinate 239,505,337 downwards.
TACAATTTACCCCAATTTCCCTACTCGCAATAAACCTAACTATTATTTTTCATCAGTGTTGCTCTTTTGTTACTCTTTGCCCATTAACAAAGATCGGGGGCATATATATGTATGTAAGTTCTACATGTACATACATATACACATTTTCAATAGTGTTAAAAGGCAACAAAGACTTTTTCCACTGACTACTATAATGGCCAAGCAAAAAATCGCTTAACATAGCGCTCCGTTAGAGGTCCTCCTTGAATTAAAGAACGGTCAATTGCAATCCAACTTCAAGTTAATTGCAAAGTTCATTCCTTTTTCACTCATATTTAAATCTTCCCTGGAACAACAACAACTCAGCAAAAGAACGTTATACTATTTCGGCTTCCTGTTCCAACGATGTACCTACCGTACAGTTGGTACCTCCTCAACTTATAAAGAACTTAAAAAAAAAAAAAATAACGTTTGAATTTCAGATGGCAAAGAAGACTCTTTACAAAAGCAAAACGGAAGTACTAATTATTGCATTTTACTCTTGATGTTGAATGTTGAGTAGAGATATTTTTATGGAAAAGTTTACACTAAATTGCGGTGGTATAGTGCGCGTTGTATTTTAGTGTTTTTATGGACTTTCTTTTGAAAAAAAATTGGTTTGAATTTTAATTTTGTGCAAATTTTATCGCTTGTCCTTGAGAGGGTTTAAGGTGTGGTAAATTAATGAGGGTAATTATTTCATTAGGTATTGCATCTTCACAATAAGAAACTGTAAATATTTTAATTTGGTGAAACTTTAGTGTTTTTTTTTTTTACTATTGCTTGATTGCCCTTCTATCCAAGTCGATAAATGTCTTTGGCAGAGCTCATTATTTGTTCTAGAAATAAATTTACTGAACTTAACAAAGTCGTGGGAGATTTTTAAGAGACTAACAAAGTTTCAACAACGGGCCGACCACAGTTGCCATAAGAAATGTGAAAAGGAACTGCCAGGATATTTCTGCCATTTTATACCCTTTGTACAAAAGTGTGTTATTTTTGTAACTATTAAATGAATTTTAATTTTTTTTAATATCAGAAAATAACCAATATTTTATAAAAGAAAACTGCAATTGTTTGAGCATAATTAGTCCAAGTTTGATAAGTCCTATAGTGCTTTAAAAAAAAACTTTATTTTTATAGTTGTTTATTTTTACAAACAAAATAAGCAAACCCAATATCAAATTTTCGATTTTTGCCATCTCATGGATGTCATGGTATCGTCATAAATAGAAAAATAGAAATTTGCCAACTGGTGTAGATTGTTTAAATTTCTCATTTTTTTCTGAAGTAGAAATAATTTTTTTGCAGTTTGAAGTAATTAATAATTATGTATTTAAAAACACACTAAAGAAAACGTCTTGTCGTTTTCGAAATATTGAATTTTCAACAAAAAAAAAAGATTTTTTTTGCAAAAATAAAAAAAAATGTTCAAACATTTTGGTATGAAGTATTATTTATTATTTGAAGGACCCCCTGTATAAAAATTTGTATCAAAATCCGATGAGCCGTTTATAAAAAAAAATCAAAATAAAATTTCATGCCACTTATAGTTATAACATTTTTACTTGCAAGTTTTGCATTTGGGAAAAACCGAACTCGAGATTTTGATCAAAATTAAAATTACAATGATAGAGAACACGAAAAAGTGGTCCCCTAATTTCGTCTGTAGGTCGACCTACTGCCTTTTCGTAATCCCAAAAATAACGGTATCTACTATACATTTTTATTGACCAAAAATGGTAAATCTTATTTATCTCGAAAACAGCTCTTACGATTTTTATATGTTTGCAGCTGAGTAGATAACTATATTCATTTAACGTTTTATGATAGGTGCAATAAACTTTGTATATGTACATATATTGTCTTCATATGCGTTTTTCATTCGTTAAGAGCAGAGTACTAAACAGAGTTCGAACACATATATTATGCACTGAACTTGTTTTCCAAACAGAGCGACTCTGAACACTGATGTTTTTTAAACACACTTGAATCACACAAATCAGAATACATTGTCATTTAAACAATAAAAAGTAAAATAACACAAAACTACAATTTTTTATTCACAGGTAAACACCAGATACAGAAAATCAATAAGCGAGCAACTTATTTACTTAATTTTATCTGACTATTTTTTTCTACACATTTTCCTTCTTGACACACATGACATTTGGTGCGTTCTGCAATTTACTCACATGCTCAGTCGATTATATCCGAGCACATCGAGTGCGATCTGCACATGTGCAAAACGAAAAAAGAAACTCATATTAACGCACATTTGGAGCTCTGAGTGGCCGTGGCGCGATAGTTGTGTGCTCGCCTGTCAACCTCTTGGTTGCAGGTTCGCTTCCTTCCGTTGTCTATGTCTTCTTATATTCCATTTAAAACTAATTCTAAAAATTGTCATAAAATAAGTTGCTGACTTGCTCATTACATGCTGTTTAGGCATAACACTAACAACATGTGATTGAGTAAACTAGCATACCCATAAAATATGACAACCAAGTAAATAAAATAATGCGAATTATAAGGGACGTAAATAAATAAGACACGGTCATTGCCTCCGCATTAGTTCAGCCGCCATCCCTGGAGATAAATCTGAGACATCAACCAGCTCTAGTCTCAGAACATCGCGCCACACATCTTTCCTATCCTTCCTATCCATTTATATGCTGATGATTACCAGCTATACTTTAGTTGCAAACTGGGACTGATCGAAGATGGTATATGTAAAGTAAACGAAGATCTTGAAAGTGTTAACAAGTGGTCTGCAGAAAATGAGCTCAAAATAAATCCGTCTAAATCAAGCTGCCTTGTTGTCTATAAAAACGAACTTGACCTAAGCTATTTTCCTCCAGTTCTTATTGGTGATAGTCGGATTAACTATGTTGATAAAGTTAAAAATTTAGGTTTGTATTTCAACAGAACTCTAAGATGGGATAACCACATTCAACAAATTATCGGCAAAATATATGGAGTTCTTAGGAATCTTTCATTTTCGCAACATTTTACACCTCTTGGTACTAAATTATTGCTGGTAAAATCACTTATAGTTCCTTTAATAACTTATGGTTGCGAGATTTTTTGTTATCAAAGTGCTGAAACTAAGCGTAAATTAGTAATTGCTTATAACAACATTGTAAGATACGTGTATAATCTTAAGAGGCGTGATCACGTAAGTAGATTCTCTAAAATAGTATTGGGATGCACGATCCATACATACATTAATTACCGAACACTTATTTATCTGTACAAGCTTATAACCATGAAATAGCCCTTATATTTATATAACCTCTTGTCTTTTGCAAGAACACCGCGTTCTATTACATTAATACAACCTCGATTTACATGCCGTATAACTGAAATGCAATTTTTCATCCATGCCATTAGATTGTTTAACTCGCTACCACAAAGCATTAGGAGACTTATTGACACACGTAACTTTGAGACCGTTTTGTTTAAGTATATGGCTACAAATGAAAACTAATTTTATAAATATAAATTCAAAAATAAATCATTTTCTTTAATAGGTACTTATGTAAATTTCTTTAAATTAATTTCTTATTACATAGTCAGATTCAAATTAAATTAATTTTTAACTTACTACACTCGAGCAATTAAAAAGATTGTACAGTCTATTTGTAAGAGATTTGATTTAACTGAATAAAAATATCTAAAAAAAATATCTAAATATCTTTCTCTTCTTCCACCGGATGCCCGCGCTGTGTTAACAAAAAACATATAAAGGGTATTCATAATCCCTTGAGCGCGTGCAAAGTTATAAAAAAAAAAAAAAAAAAAAAAATTTTTGACAATTCAGACTCTGCTCTGAACTAAAAAAGAAAAACGCCTATAGTAAATATGTATGTTGACATTCAGTGACTTGCAAAAATTTTATACATAGTTATAGTTTAAGCCAAAAAAGATGCCAAATATTTGTCGAAGCAAAAATCGTTTTGTAAACTTATAAAAACTGCTAAAACTTTAATTGGTTTTCGAAAAAAAAAACAAGAACAAAATTAGATGCCACGAATTAATGATAATTTTATAAAAAAGTATCTTGAAAATTTTAGGACTGATATTGATAAAATCCAATTTTTTTATTTTTTTGAAATTTAGGTATAGTTTTTTGGACTTAATTTATATACATACATGTGATTATGAAATTTAAAATAATTTTTTTTGACTAGTTTTAAGAATATTGATTTAAAAAAAAAATCTAAAATTAATTTTAATTAGAAAAAAAAAGTCATTCAAAATTTTTATATGCAGAATTAATTTGGCTCTCTAGATCTTCTAAAATATAAAATTTGACAAAAATCTAGGAAACCGTTAGCAAAAAATCCAAAAATTAAAAAAAAAACGTTAATAGAATTTTCCCTAAAATTTTATTCTGATTAAATGTTAGCTAGTACCAACAAGGAAATTCTCAATTTTTTTTAATCAAAATCGTTGGAGCCGTTTTCGATAAAAATAAGCTTTTCGTTAACGGTTATTTTTAGGTCTAAAAATAAAATTTCAATTTCCCCTCTGAGGAATGACAAAAGTATCACACATACCAAATTTGAAGGTAATCCATTAAGGCCTTTAGGCTGCAGCTCGTTATACATACAGACGGGCAGACTGACAGACAGACATTTTGTGTTCATCACTTTTATAGGTTTCTCTATGATCGTTATGTCATGTTTGATTAGCACTTTTTTATTGGTAAATGTATAGGCATCACAGCAAAATTTTAGTGCGGAAAGTGCGAATGAATTGGGCAATAAAATTAGTGCCTATAGTAGTGTAGATAAGGCTTTGGAATGGAATAGAACGACGCACTCGGGTTGCGGGCAAAATGCTTGGGCATACCATTGTTGGCCGGCGAGATGTAAGATAAAGGTGTATATAAAAAGTGCATAACAGTTTTATGCAGACTCACATTACTGCGCTACCAATTGGTTACCAATAAAATACGGCTATTGTTAGAATTATTTTTTACGAATGCATAACTTGCCCTATAATCGCTAGTAAAAAGTAAAGGAGATCAGTGAGTTACATTTTTTTTTACCCAAAAACCAAAGTAGATCTACTACGATCGTAGTGAAGTTTTAAACCTGATCGTCACAATCAAATTGCATGGCATGGATGCGAAAGGCATGTCACTGATTGTAACCTTTTAAGATTTTTCGGAACTTACCACGTCATCTATTTAAGCAATAAAAGCTAATTTCTTCTTCCAGATATTTCGAAGGAACAAAAGTTTAAAATGTTACATGTTACTGATGATGACTGGAAGCCGTACAGCTGATATCGCAATGGAAATGAAGGCATCTTGTGCGTGTTAAAAATATTATAAATTCATTCAATATGCTAAAAACGATCCATATATACCTTGGGTCAATTTCAATCCCATAGTTGCTTGCAATTTCCAAAACTCAAACCAAGAGCCAATGATTTAATCTATACAAGTAATTTCTTATGTAATTTCCAATTTCAAAGCTACTCAGCTTTCTAATCTTTGTATCTTTATAATGAGCAAATTTGTATACCTAATTGTAATTCAAATTCAAATTAAAAAAGCAATCAATTTATTTCATATTTTGCAAGAATGATAAGCTTGAAGGAATAATTTATATTAAAGCTGTGCATACCTCAAATACACATTTCTCTAGCTTCACAAAATGTCTCTTTAAAATTCGTTGACTCATTATTACCATCCTTCCTAAACCTATGTATGTATGTATAGGTAAAACTTGAAAAGACAAAAGAAAAAGGTGTCACTTTCCATAGCTAGAAGCTAGCTATCCAATTATGCTCTTAAGATGTTACACAAGACCCTGCACAGCACATCACCAGCCACGAGAATGAGATAATTGTACTCAAACTTGCGATAACTTTTTGGAATTTTTTTTTTATGTATATAAGATGTTGCCGATAGCAAAAGCCAGAATCATCAGAAATATTATAACAAGGGCGAAAAAAAAGAAGCCCTAAGTATTTTACACAAAATATGCATTAAAGTGGATACCTTTGGTTTGAGGAAAGATATTTATACCTCTATACTCGTATAAACAATAAAGGTTTTCCATGATGTCATAGATAAAGCAATCTTCAAGAAAAAGATACAAAATTGTATAGCTAGACGTGGTGGACGGATTTTGATCAATATGACATTTTTGAAGCAAACTAAAACTTTTTTGTTTAAAGTGATGGAAAATGTGTTACCATGATACAGGTCTTTGTTAATTCAAATAAATTTTAATAAAATTAACGAAGAATTTTTGGCCAATCATCTCTCAAACTTTTATTCCTTTAAATCTTCATACAAGGTTAGTGGACGCGAAACTTTTTAATCCACAAGATGTCTGCGTCTTAGACAGGAGACTGTAAAGTTTGACGACAGTGTATTGATTAAATCTTTATACTATGCATAAATCACAGTTGTAAAATGAGTTTATGAAAATATAAAAAAAAGGAAGAACTCTAAGCCATAAGCTCTGTCTGAGACTTTGTGCATTAAAAAATGAATTAATGAATTTACGAATTAAATCAGATTTTATTCTTAAGTTCTTTTTTGCTTGCGAACTGAAACATATCTACATATGACGGTAAGTATATATTTAGTTTGCAAGCTATCACGAGAGATAAAAATTAATTCACAAGCTCTTTTTGGATTGTGAATTAAAATACATATTACTTCATAAACTCAGTCTGAGAAAAAAAAAACGATAAAAATGAAACTTGAATTTTATTCGAGGAATTGTTCATTTTGAAATCGAAATGATCTACTAAGCCACTGCTAAGCACATTGCAAAATTAGCTACAAACTTATTGTCTGATGGAGAAGAATGGTGTGTTGACGAATCGACAATTCAATTTACAATTGAAAACTAAACATTACTCTCTTTGAAAGAAAAGCCCTTGAAAAACTTAGAAAGGACAACGAAATTATTATTCTACCTGCAGGCAAAGGAAACTGTACAGTTATTCTTAACTCCAAAGATTATGATGCTAAAATCCAAGAATATACGGCCTTCCTAAGGTACATAAAGATAATGTACCTTTAATACCCATCGTCAGCCAAATAGATTCACCAACATATTTGTTGGCTAAAGAATTAACCTTTAAGCTTAATTGAAAACTCAAACTCGATGGTAAAACACTCGGAACATTTCGTGTCTAAGATCCAGGACTTCCACATTGAACCGGATGAAATAATGATTAGTTTTGATGCTATTTCCTTATTTACCGATGTTCCAATCGAAGAAACCCTGAATGTTATAAAATCGAAATTGTCTCATTCTCAAAACAACTCTAAGTTAATAGGGTTAATTGACATATGCCTTACATCAGGATATTTCTTATATAGTGGTAAATATTATTTACAAATTGATGGTGTTGCAATGGGCTCTGGACACTGAGGAATTGGTATTGGAAGCATCATTAATAAAACCAACTATTTGGAAAAGGTACGTAGATGAAACCTTCTGCGTACTCAAGAAGGATAAGGTAGAAAGTTTTCTGGTACATCCTAATTCCATCCACGAAAGAGTCAAATTTTCAATGGAAAGAGAACAAGAAAACTCTTTAGCTTTCCTGGACATTAAAGTCATAAGAAAGCAGGATGGTTCGATCGGCCACACAGTGTTCCGAAAAGAAACTCATACGGACAGATATTTACATGCTACATCGCACCATCACCCAGCCAACTTAACATCGGTTGTATCTGCTCTTGTGAACAGTGCTCACAAAATTTGTGACCCCGAACACCTTAAACAAGAGTTCAAGCATATAGATATTGCACTTAAAAAGAATGGCTACAGCTACAAACAAAGAACATTGAGACCCAAAAACAGAAACATTCGCTACCTCCTGCATTGGAAAAAAGAGCCTTTTTGCCCTATATCAAAGGCATAACGGATGGAATTGGGCAAATCTTACGAAAATATGATATAAAAACCATCTTTAAACCGCCAACCAAGGTTCGCCAATTTTTAAGATCGCCTAAGGACAAAATTCCACTTCAAAATCCTGGTGTGTACTCTGTTCCCTGCAGTTCTGGATCTTCTTATATTGGTGAAACGAAACGAGGTATCCAAAACAACTCTGTCACAAAATCGGCAATATGTGAACATTTGGCCTACAACGAAGATCATTTTATCCGTTTTAATCAAGCCAGATCAATCGCAAATGAAAGATTTTGTGTACCAAGAATTGTCAGAGAAGCAATTGAAATTAAGAAACATACAAATTTCAATAGAAATTCTAGCTTTAAATTATCGCCAACGTGGGATCCTCTCATAAGTAAAATAAAAGTAAAGCCAATCAAAAAACCTGTAGCCGATATCGTAAGCTTTGCGTGTGTACAAGAATATATCGACTCAATGCAACAACAACCTAGAACGAGTACAGCACCCACAAGCAATCCAAGTACAACAACATCTACGCACCGGTACTGTTTGAGATCGAGAGCTAAAAAAACAATAACTAAAAGAACATCCATCAATCGCCAGTCTCATCTCGTGACCACGAAGTTTGAAACTTCTTCGAAACGTCGTCGGGAAAAAGAAATTGAAAATATTTCTAACATTTAACGCGGTAAGTTCCGAAAAATTTAAACTTAATGTAATATGAATATCATCCGCGAAAATAATAACCTAAAATCTCAAATTGAAAACTAATTGTATTCTCGTTAGAAGAATTGACATGTCATACTGTCACCATACTGTTACCATACTGTTGTAATAATTATAAGTTACGCAGGGAAGGATTTCAGCTTACAAATGAAAAAAAATTGAATAAAATATTGAGAATGCAACTTTTTCTGAAAGTTTTAAGGCAATCTTAACCAAACTTAGAGTATATTTTAAGGAATATTTTACCATATTGGTCCAAAAGAAATTTTAGTGAAAGGAACCATGTGAGCATCACAACAAACTGAAACTTAGAAAAAGTGTAACTGTTTCACTGTTTGCGAGCAGTACGATCAATGCGACAGTGTAAGGCAAACAGTGAGATGAACGACAAAAAAGAAAAAAAATATAAAACGTTAATTAGTATTTTATTAAATTAATTAGGTAACGTGAATTTATTTCTTCAAAGAAAAGTAACAAAGAACAATAAACTAAGCAGATTAAAAAAACAATGAGAGTTCAAGTAGTGAGATATGTCTCACTGTTAGTTTTTGGAAATGTCACACTGTTCGCCATTTGTTATTTCATTTTCAAAACAAAAATATTACAAAAAATGACAAAGAATTCCTAGATTTTGTTGTTTTAGTATAACAGAACACATATAATTTGTTATGTAACAAAATTCTATGTATTTATTTATCTGATTATTTCCCGCTGCTGTGCTAAATTTAAACTCACTCCGAAAAATAGTTCGAAGGATTTTTTTTTGAATGTTTACACGGTGGAAACGAGTGAAATGCGTGCGAAACAAAATAAAAACACGTGGAGTGGAGAATAAATCGTTTTACAAATACTGGCATGTCTGTATATGCTTTCACAACAGGAAACAAATAATTGTCTCACTGTAAGCACTTTCCCCTACTGTACAACAATAACTTTGAACACTGTCAAATCTCCATTTTGTCACATACTACCGTTGTTCATCACTGTCGCATTTAAAATAGAAAAAACACACTTCAATAGTGGCTCACTTTCTTCACTCATATACTGTCACAATTAACAAAGAATATGTCCTACAGTATCATATAGAAAACTGTGTACAGTGTCACACTGGGAAGCTTGAATTAATGTACTTACATATACACAGACAGTGTCACAGTGTCAAATCTAAAACCTAAGAAAACTGAAACACTGTCACACGATTGACATGGCTGAGAGCCGCAGGCAATTTCAAAATGGTAACTCGTATGAAAATGGAGTCTATCAATTTTTACTTACTATAAGGAAAGTTATGCATTCGTCGAAAAAAAAAGTTGTGAGATAACAATCAAACATGACATTACGATGATAGCGAAGACGAAAAAAGATGGTCTAAAAATTCTGTCCGTCTGTATGTCTGTCTGTCAGTCTGTCTGCATGTATGTAGAGACATCTACAGCCCAAACGGGTGGGCCGAATTGCTTCAAACTTGGTATATAGAGTTTTTAGATATTGTACAGAGGGGAAATTGAATATTGTTTTTAGCTCAAAAAATAACGGTGCCTGCCACCGTTACGTTCAAACCTATTTTTCTCGGAAACGGCTCTAATGATTTTGATAAAAAAAAATCAGTGGTTTTTAGCTACGACCGAGTTGAAAAAAAAATTAGAAAGATGTCTAAAAACGGTACTTTTTCCATAGGACCGTTTTTTTTTGCTTTCGACTATCTCATAAATGGCTTAACCGATTCTTTCGAAATTTCACAAAAATATAGGTTTAGTTTGCCCAAATAATACCGCGTATCAATATTTTTAATTAATATTTTTTTTGTATTTTTAAAATCATTTTTAAGAAAAAAATTTACTATTCGAAAACTGCTCATTCAATTTTTTTCAAAAATTATATTTATTTGTATTTCTGAATACCTATGAATTGGCGTTTTTGAATTTTTTTTTTATATTTTCAAAAAGTCTTTAAAAAAAAAACTTTTTTTCTCAAAAACCGCTCCACAGATTAAAAAAAACTTTTTTCATAAATTCAAATTTATCCAAGAAATAAAATGGCGTACTTTTTTTTGAGCTCAAATTAGTTTAAGTATTTATTTCAGAATTTTGAATTATTTTTTTCTTTAATTAAACAGATTTAATCTTTAGTTTTTAAGTTTATATTATTAAATATTTAATATTGTCGTACCAATTTATTTTAGAACAAAATTAACGAAATTTTGTATATGCATATACAAAATTGAGTTAAAAATGACTTTAAAAATATATTTGATTTTTAATAGAAATCTTTTGCATACGATGTGATCGAACATAAGAGCAAGTTCGTGCGATCCAGTCGTGGATTTTTTTTTTCGGAATTTAAACTTAAATTTAAAAAAGGTTTTTAAGTAAATCTCGACCTTTTTCAGAATTTTGTGTGTTAGAAAATAGTCGCTCTCAGCTAAATTAGGAATATTCCTGAAGCCCCTGGATCTTTTCGTACAAGAATCCGCAGAATATAGCTCCCTAAGGCTACGCCAGATTAATACCTGAAAAAATAGCACCATATAAAAGGACATGCACAGATTCTGCAGACATTTGGATAATCCCGGAATTTACATTTACATTTACATTGGAGAACAAAGGTTTTTATCGAATAAGAGTGATTACACTCCCGGGGAATACAATGGATCTACAGTGACGATAACGTCATCAATTGTAAGCCCAGTTACGTAACCTAACCTAAGGCCGTATTATTAGACTGGTTTTGCCTAGAAGTGTTAAGACCGCTTTTGATATAAAAAAAGTAATTATATTATTGAAATTGATTATTGGAGAGTTCATTCTACTTTACCCGAGTTTTACTTTGCTTTCCTAGGGAAAAACCTGGAATCAGCATCACATTTTTTTTTGCTTCGCCTTTCATATAATTCTTTTTTTAAAGAATAATTTGTTTAGAAATTTTAAGCCTTATCGAATTTTTGAGCCATGCAAACTGTTTTTTTTTTTTTTTGCTAAAGCGTCTATAGTAGATACCTAATTCACGTCATCTATTTTGCTACAAATGGCATCAGGTGCCTTAAGAGCCACAAAAATAGAAGCTCTAAGACTGGAAGGAGGATTTGAATCCTTCGAAAATTTTGGGAAAACGAGAGCTATTAAACTTATTAGTAAAGTACTCACAAACTCAACCCATCCACTTTTCAGTGGTGCCGAAAATGAAATAAACACATCAAAAAAGAAAAATTCAGTCTCAGCCCTAAAAAGGATGACATCTCTTGTTTCCAATCTTAGCTCGCTCACATTAGAGGATATGCAGATACCAGAAGAGAATCTTCCAGCCTGGAAAAGAAATGTTCTACCTATCAACACTAAACTGGATAAATTTAAAAAACAAAGCACAAGCGACGAAGTATTTAGAATGTTCCATGAGGAAATGATCTCTGTATCGAACGCTGAAAAGATTTTTTATACCGATGGTTCACGCAGAGAACAGAGCTGGTCTTCATATTCTGTAGTCCAGTTACTACCAAATGGACAAACATATATTATTCACCAAGCACTTTTGCCAGAATCCGACAATAGTTACATTGCAGAACTAACAGCAATCTATAAAGGTATATCTTTTGCCCAAAAATACTGTTGCCGCTCCTTGATTTTAACGGATAATCTTGGAATTCTTTTGGGTCCCAAAAACGAAACAAATAAATGTCCCTCGCTGGAGGTTATTAGAAGATGTTTGTACTCCAATATAAATATTATGCTTGCATGGATACCTGGACATTCTGGAATCAAAGTTGCTGACTCAGCCGCAAAAACAGCAGTTAATTATACACTCATTGTAGAATATCCAAAATTCAATCAGATTTTACGCTGAACATTGATCGAAGATCACAAAAAACAACTCAAAGAAAGTTGGCTCAACACCGAAACATTCCTTCGAAAACACCAACATGAATACACACGCAACCCATACAATGCATCTCTTTACCAGAGAAGAATGCATTAAACTCTTCAGAATTAGAGTTGGAAAAACATCCTTCAACACGCAACACTACTACACCTCTGAAGAACCCGAAACATGTACAAATTGCTTAACAGTTCTCTCCATTTGGCATATCTTTGTCGAATGTCCTATATCTCGCCAAATTAACGCATCAGCATCAGACAACGTATCCAAGAAATTATCTCAAATACTGAACCCATCCGATGTCCAATCCATAGGAAACATTAAAAAGGCAACATCCGCCCACCATAAATTTGATAAAATATGACATATTCTCTGCTCTAAATTCTCTTTTAGTAAATTTATAAACTTGATTAAAAAAAATATATATATATATGTACATAATATGTAATTTAAAACACGGCATCGTATGGTTTTACTACCCAGATGCTTTTAAAAAACAAATAGTTTATAAATTAATTTTGTAAATTATTTCAACAAATAAATAAATGTTTAACCTTCTTTAATTACAAAAGCACATGCTTCGAAATTCATATTTTTATACAGATTGTGGAACGCATTTAGTTTTTTTTTTGTAATTGACAACATCTCAGACTCACATATCCGACAGTTAAAAGTCCAAAGAAATTCTAAGAGAATCATTAAATTCTTGTCGAAAAAGCTCAAACCAAGCCAAAAACCTCAGCATCACACTAAATGACCAACTTTTAGTTTTTTTTTTTAGAAAATTTACATCAATTCCAAGTTATGATCCAATTAGGTCACTGTTTTAAATTCCTATACTCATAAACTTTTTAACTCACATTCTACACAAAAGGCAATTGAAAATAATTTTCTAAAAAACACAAGCATCGATTTCTCCAATGTCAAATTGCATTTTTATAATCGCTCGTAATTTATATTGGGTTACAAGAATCAAACAAATCCTAACAAAATAAAAAAAATTACCTCCCGGGAAGCTGAACTCAAAAAGTAGGCGTATTGATTTTCATACAAGAGTGTACCAAGCAGAATTTTAAATGCAAGTCAATATAAAGTTTTCCGAAGTCCTTAATTCATTTTAAAATAATCACCCACTGGTCCTTGAGAGGAGAGAGAGAGAGAGTATGAAGATGGAAGGAAACAAAAAAAAAATAGAAGAAAAATTAAAAGCAAATTTATGTTTGTCCATGGACACTGGAAGAGGAAGGATGATAGAACTTGGTATTAGTATAGCGCATAGCAATGTATAAATGCATAAAAACTTTGTGCAAAAAATACCTTCATATCTATGCCCTTGCCTCGTCTCGTCACGCTAGTGACAATTAAAATCGAAAATTTTGAAATTTCTATTTTAGTTTCTATGACGAAGTTAGTCATTAAAGTTTTTTTTTCTCTTTGGTTGAAGCTTGCGGGAAGGAGAAGCGTTTTAGATCGATGAAATAGGTAGAGGTACCTTTAAGTACAAAAGTTTAATCCAAAAAGAGAAACTGAAAACAATACTTACATAAAATTATACAAAAAATAAAGAAGAAATTGGAGGAATTTCATTTGCATTGTTGGTTCAATCATTATTATTTTTTTGAAAACTTTAATTTTAAGGTTAGAAGTCGCTGAGAGAATAAATTGCACATTTAGACCATAGTTTGGGCCGTTGTGATATGGATAGTTGCGGGTATACATCATTGGATTTTGGAAACGATCGAAATGAGTTCAGAATGATAGAATGGTCAATGGAACTGTGAAGAAGATTCAAGTCGAAATGTTAGTGTAGACTAAGGACTTACCGTAGCCGCAGAGGAAATAATCGAGTGACGTCAAGTTGCATATTCGCGGCGCTGTTAATTGATGAGCGCCCACTTCATGACAACTTCGTGGGTTGCATCGCTTGTATGACGAGTATCTTCGTCATGTTGGAACCACATCTCGGATATAATGTACATATTAAAGTTGTGGAGATTTCGTCAATGAAACCATTAAATGTGTCTCCTTCGTCAATTCAAAACAAAAAAAAATAAAGTCATATGATAATGCCATTCCAGTCAAATTTTGCGAATGTATGTACATTAATGTTTGATTAAACACTTTGGGATTGTGAACTCCACAATATTGCTTGTTGACATAGGCGCTAAGCCAAAAATGGGCATTACCCTAGATGATTTTTTGGCAAAAATACGGATCATCATATTTTAAACCAACCGGAATTTCTATATTTTTTTAAAATAAGTTAAAAACGTGATGAAATGAGATGAATATGAATATGTCATTAGTAAATTTGACAGCTGATGAAACATAAGAACAGGAAAAACTATGATTGTTGCCCTGGTCACCTTGTGATTATAAAAAAAATTAGTAAGAATACTTTAGAAGACCGAAGAGAGAGTCAAATGCTCGGATAATATAAAGACTTGGTTGGGTACTTTTGTTGATTATTCCAATGTAAAAAGTTATCCATATTTTTGCGATCGATATATGCAGGTACTATAGGGCAAGTTTTGCATTTGAACAAAAAAATGGAACTCGAGACTCAAGTGGGTCCCGCAATTTCGTCTGTCTGCCTGTTTGTAGGTCGCTCGGCATCCTAAATGGGTGAAGCGGTTTCATTCAAACTTGGTACTTAGGTGCCTGGCTCGATTTTTCTTTAAATCTTTTTTTTTTTTTTAGCTTCAAAAATAACTGTACCTTCTATACAAATTGTTGGGGCAAAAATGATAATCTCAATTATCTCGAAAACGTCCCTAAAGATTTTGATTCTAAAAAAAATCGGTGCACCATTATAGGTACCTATAGTCTACATTTTGGTCAATAAAATTTTTAATTGAAATGTAATTAACGGTACCTGCAATTTTCGATTATCGACTATCTCATGAACTACCCAACGGATTTCCACCAATATTTGTATACAGGAGGTCCTTCTTCTTTTTTTTTGAAAAAAATTAAAGTAATTTTGCATATAAAAAAATAATTAAAAAACGTATTAAAAAATATATTTAGCCGTTTCTACTAAAAATCTTGGTCTTTCGATGTGATTGAACATAAGAGTAAGTGCCTGCGATAAAGTCTTGCATTTTAAAGAAACATTGCTTTGGGCGCAAGGTAAAGTTTATCAAGATTTTTTAATTTCATTCTTGAAGTAAACGCACCAAATATAAATTCTTTTTTTTACCGTTTAAAAAAAAAAAAAAAAAAAAAAAAAAAAAAAAAAAAAAAAAAACCAGTACTGCTCTATCTAAAAGTGGATTACCCTGGTCACCCTGTTTCTGTGACAAATTTATTATGACATTGAAAATTGAAAATTCGAAAGATATCTGAAACGCCTGCTATAATGCATTTAGAGCGTTGATCTTTTTGACATTGACAGCTTCAATGGGAACATGTGCAGCTTCAAAGTACCAGGAACATGGGCGATTTATTTGTGTATTTTCTCGAAAGTATTACAGAAAGTTGGAGCATCTCATCGTTTTCACACGAAGAGAAAAAAAAATGACATTTATCATATAAAACCGTAACTGTCATTTCACTGTCAAAACTCAACGTGCACTAAACAATGTTTGTCACAACTGCCAATTAATTGTAGTCACGTTCTAAGTTGTATGTATTTGTATCTCATAAAAAATAAAATGCACGACTGGATCGCATGTACTTGCTCCTATGTTCGATTACATTATATGCAAAATAATCAAAATAATAGAAACGGCTTAATGTATTTTTAAAGTCCTTTTTTACTTAATTTTTTATATAAAAAAATTCTTAAATTTTTGATTAAAAAAATGGTATGATCATTTTAAATATTTAATAATTCAAAAACAAAATATCAGAAAAAATCGTCCACCCGTTTTCGAAGTATTGAATTTTCACAAAAAAATTTTTTTTTTAAATAAAAAAAAACTATTTTTCGAAAATTTTGAAATGCAGTATTATTTAGAATTTGAAAGAGTTCCTGTATAAAAATTTTGATCGAAATCCGTTGAGCCGTTTATGAGAAAGTCGAAAATCAATAAAATGGTTGTATGGCAGGTACCGTTAATAACAAAATTTTTTTTTAAAATTTGGGCAAGATGTAGACCATACCCAAAGTAGTACACACACTACTTTTATCAAAATCGTTAGACCCGTTTTAGAGATAATAAAGATGGTAGAAAAATTTGTATGGCAAGTACCGTTATTTTTGGGGTTAAAACAACGATTCAAAAATCTACTGTGGGCAACCACCTAAAACAACTAAATACCAAGTTTGAAGAAAATCGCTTCAGCCATTTAGGCTGTAGAGAGTTGTACAGACAGACAAATCACAGAGTTCATGAAACTTGAATTTTGATTTTTTTCTGACAACTGGTAACTTTTGGGCCAACTGCGGCAATTATTTTGATGTCTAGCTCCCCTTACTGATGATGGTAAAAAGACAGACTTCTTAACGTGCCCCTGAGACCGTCAGATATGTGGATACGGAGTGGGCATAAGTTGTCACTTTACGAAGTGTCACCTGTCACATGCCACACTCTTGCTATATATTCATTTGCCTTTATTGTAATAGCGGTCCTAGGTTATAACGCGTCACGTTTCAGTTTAATTGGTTAAATCATCCAGGGAATTATTTATCAGCGATTGATTTAATAGTTAAATCAGCTAATTGCTTCCCGAGATATTTTAATTTATTTAAGCCCTGTGCATCGCTTAGCAGACTAAATATATTTTATATTTGAATAAAACCCGATGTATACCTACAAAAACAAATCGTATCATATTAAATTATAAATTAAACATTTTACTGTATATTTCATTACCGTTAGACCACATTGAATAAAAGATGAAAAACAAAATATGTAATGGCATATGGAAAGTAATTCCATTTAGAAAATTAGATTTATTTTCCATTAAATGAGATCTGGTTTTGTATGTGTATTCTTGTGTTTGTGTTAAATTTTTATTATTATTCTAAGTAAGGACACATGTTAAATTTTTAATGTCTCGTAATTATGTAGGTACGTTGACATGGTATTTTTTAAATTCGCTCTCATTAATTTTGATGTTCCATCCGGTTGAACTTGAATTTACATAAACATCAACAACAACTGGAATTTAACTTTTATCAAATTTCAATTTATTTATAAATGCACAATCAACAAAATTAGAAACCAAGAAAATTAATTTTAGAAACACCACCTTTTTTTAGTTGAAAGAATAATTAATTAAAATTCTGTTTTATATCAAAAAAAAAAAATGTATATATTTTTCCGCCTTTTCACGCTAGTGTTTTACGAAGCAGAGTAAAGTAAATAGACAAAAAGTCCTTCGCATAAAGGTGATAAATTACAAAGAAAAGGCACATAAATTTAATAGGATGAGCGCACAAGGAAGCTAGAATAATATTCAAGTAAAATTAATAGCTTGCTTTTAGCATAGAGCGTAATTGCGGCCTTAGTTATAACCTACACCAATAAAACACAATAATTCATCTTCAGCAGCAAATAATTATCATTAGGAAAAAGATGGTTCACTTTTTTTTTTTTTTTTTTTTTGAGGTTACATCAAAAGCCCAAAAAGATTGTTTGATATTGGTTTTTTTTTATGAAATTGGGGAATTGTATTGTAGTTTGTAGACCCAAGTGGTCAAGTTTAAAATTAGCAGAAGGTTTTAATTAAGCCAGTCATAAATCTGTAAGAGATAAGGCCAAAAATGTATTTCCTCAATTTTGCCTATTTTTATGTCATTACCTCGACGTTAGTTTCTAATTGAATGTTTTTTGGGGTTCGCCTTCAAATTTTCTCTTCCTTAGAATTGGCCTCACAATATTTTATTCAAAAATTCTGTTTTTAAATAAGGAAGGATTTAAAAGGAGATACACCGATGTACATTAGTTTTGAAGTTAAGAATATCAAAATGGGAGGGAAAAATCGAGCATGGTAAAGCATTCCACATTCGTGTTGTACGGCTCAAGAAAGAATTTCTGTACTTGACAGTACGTCCGTGGTTGGTGTGCGGATGAAAGCCTTATAGATTACAGCCAGATCAGACGGTGAGAAGAATTTCTTGCATCTTCGAAGAAAACCTAAACACTTTGCAGCGTTTTAGGCGACATAGAATATGTGTTCATTCCACAAGAGGTGGTATGTGACGCACATACCTAGGACTGAAAGTCGGTTTCTTCGATGCAAGTGCCGCTCACGGATAGCGGCATGGGGGGTGGGTTCTGCTTTAACGACAGAAGACAGCACTGTGTTTTTTGAAGCATTAAATTCTACGCGGTTTTTTATTTACCATTGGACTGGACAATGCTGTCGAGATCAGAATTTAATGAGCTTATCATACACAGCCGTTGCAGTTCCACATCCGAAGAACAAGGAGGTGAATCTGAAAACGAATATGAAAAGCTGAGAGTACTATCGTCAGCAAAACAATTAAGTGGATTAGAAGTTCCAGATAAGAGATCATTAATGAAAATGAGAAAAAGGGTCGGAGACAATACGGAGTCGTGGGGCACACCAGCATTTATTTTGTGAATATCAGACTTGAAACCGTCCAACACAACTTGTATTGAACGGGCCGAAAGGTAATTTCTAATCCAACGAAGAAGAGATTCATCGATACCAAATGCACGCATTTTTGATAAGACAGCTTGATGTTAAATTCTATCAAATGCTTTTGAAATATCAAGCGCAATAATCTTACTTTCTCCAAAACAATGTAAAGATTTGTGCCACTCTTCGGTGAGATATACTATCAGATCACCAGTGGACCTATTGCTACGAAAGCCATACTACCGGTCATTAAGGAGCTTTCGTTCTTCAAGATATTTCTTAAGCTGATAATTAATCAGTGATTCCATGACCTTGGAAAGAAGGCACGTAAGTGTAATTGGACGGTAATTAGAGGGTAAAGAAGATGCGCCTTTTTTAGGGACAGGCTGGACAAATGTTGTTTTCCATCCATTCGGAAAGAGGCCTGTAGAGTAGGACAGATGGAAAAGCTTACGCAGTGGTTTTGCCAGCGTTGAAGAACACCTCCTCAGAACGATAGGAGGGATACTATCCGGACCAGCGGATTTGTATATATCAAGGTCTTTGAGGAATTTAGCAACTGCACGAGTGCGAAAGAAGATTCGTCCCATAAAATCGTTTACGCTCTCAAGTACTAGAGGAGTCATAATACTTTCTGGCAGCGTCGGATTAACAGCGCTCTGCGCTGCAAGCAAATTGGCTTTTTCACGAGAACTGACAAAAGGGGTGTCATTAGAGATGAGCGTTGGAACCGAAGACGAAGTTGAATTTCAAATGTTTTTTACAAATGACCAAAAATTCTTACTACCTTTGGGACATTGTAGTATTTTTTGCCTTAATTTTTTGTTATGCAAAAATTTGGTTCTACGAATGTGAACGTTGCAAGTCTTTCTAGCTTGTTGAAACTTTTTCCGGTTTTCCTCAGTAGGGTTAGCTTTATAATTGCGAAAACTTACATCTCTAATCCTAATAATTTTGGAAATTGTTTTTCCTTAGAAAATCTAGAGTCCCACAGGGAAGTCATGTAGGTCCCATATTTGTTACTCCATGCTAAAGCGAGTGTCGTGGAAAAGATGCAAATAGCAAAAGTGTACCGATATTTCAGTAATTAGTGGCTGAGGGAGTCAGAAGAAGTCTTTGACGAACTTATCACTAGGACTTTGGCCATGGGCGGTGCTTAATTAACTGACGCACAGTTAACAGTCTCTTTAAAGCGGTCCATACTCATAACACTGGTGTATGAGTGTCAGTGTTCTTGAATAAGGAGTGCGTGTGGGCTTGTGTATAGACAGATTTTCGACAAAATCAAAACATTTTGATTTTTCGTGTCTATGTCTCTGTCTGTGTTCTGTCTGTCAGAATGTGTATAACAAACTTGAGAAATATTTCAGTACCTTGCAACTAATGTGTGCGGATTGGTGTTACGTGTGTGTCTGAATGGGCCGTTTACAGTTAATATAGTGTGCAGAAGTCAAAACCTAACGATTTTTCAAGTCAAGCCTGGGTGCTGAAGAAATTAATGGAAGCAATTTAACGACTATAGATTATATGGAAAAAACAAGGAAATGTATCTGTATCGTTTTGAAGTCGAATCATAATATTTCTACCAAATAAAAGACTGAGAAACGTAGATTTTAAAGTTGTATAAGTTGGAAAGCTAATACATGATAGTAAGTATGCAAGGAGCAATTATGCTCCTCAGATGTATGAACTTCTGAATTAGGCAACTCTGGCAATTTTTTGTTGGAGGAAAATTCAACCAAATGATAAAATTGACTGTCTCCAACATGAAAAAGTAGTAGCCGAAACAAGTGTAAGCATCGATCCAGTAACATGATGTTTGCTGAGTCGAAAATGATGACAAAAGTTAAAAAGGGCATGCAAGATAGCAAAAGAAAATCTTGGGTAGAAAGAAGACCTCTCGCAGTCATACAACTAAAACAGACCGCCAATTCTCACAACACTATGAGGATTCATTTTAAAACCCAGCTGGTCATCTTAAAACGAAACTTGTATGAACTTCAAAACAGTGTGCTGTTAAAACACATGCATAAAATTATCAAGGGCTATGATTTCCGGAAAACATTTCCCGGATAACGATTTGCCGGATAACGATTACCCGGAAAACAATTTCAAGAGTAACGATTGTAATATAATTTTTGATTTTTAATTTTGGAAGAGGAATTTCTTTTTGTCATCACGGCGCGTAAGGGGGGCAACATGCCCCCTGCTTGCCCAAATATAGGATTTGAGGTGGGGTCGAGTTTTGGTGTATGCAAAGTTGTTTTGAATTTAAAGATTTTTGTGGACTCAACGAAAATGCATAAGGGTTTTCCATTTATTTTTCAAAATCTTTTTTCTTTATAATTATTAAAAAAAATCAAAAAGAACTTGGTAAAAAGTTTTTTTTTTAATATTTCAAGAAAACCAAAATTAATTAATAAATAAATAAAATATTTTGCCATAAGTACGAGTACAATATAGTACTTTTCCTAAATCTGCGGGCAATCTTTTCTCGGGCAATCATGAATTAATATTTCTTTATGTGGGAAACTATTCTGAAAAAATTCTCAAACAATTTACGGGCATATGTTATTCGGGCAATTCTTTTCCGCGACAAAGCTAATCTACCATTCATAACGAAAAATTTTGAAAAAAAAATCCATATTTTTCAAAATTTTGGCTTTGGAATTTAATTTCTGAAAAAATATTCATTTGGTTTCAAAACAATTAGAAATAAAATGCCAACTTGCTCCACACAGCAAAATACATATGTGTTGAAGTCCATTTTTTCCTTAATTTTGTATATACAAAATTTCTTACATTTTTTTTCTAAAGAAAATTTCTAAACCGCTTTATCGATTATCGTACTTAAGCGATTTAGGTGATTGGGCCGATTTCTTTTTTAAATTTCAATGGTACTAGCTATACAAATTTTTAGGCAGAAATGCTAAATCAAAAAAAAAAAATTCGAAAACGGATCTAGAGATTTTGATTTTAAAAAATCAGTATAGTTCAGTTTATTATAGGGACAGTCTACATTTTGGTCTACCATTTTCTTTATATTTTGTTATTAACGGTACGTGCCACACAAACATTTGTTTTTTATTTTCGACTTTTTCATAACAGGTTGACGGATTTCGATCAAAGTTTTTGACAACAAATATCTATTTTATTATTTTTAAAAAATTCAATATTTCGAAAACGGGTAAACGATTTCTTTTTGAAATCATTTTTTAAAATTTGATATATTCAATACTTTAAAGTGCCATACCAAATTATTAAAAAAAATAAAGAAATTTTGTTTATAAAGAAAAAATTAAGTATAAAATTGCTTTGAAATATATTTAGCTTTTTACTAAGAATGTTGTGCTTACGATTTGATTGAAAATAAGAGCAAGTACGTGCGACACAGTCGTGGATTTTATTTTTCAGAAATTGCTTCGCCTAAGATAATGGAGATAGAATATTTCCCTCATCATTTATTTTTTCTTAGAATGAGAACGCACGATTCATCCCCCAAAAATTTTCTCCACGATATCTTTCTAAAATTTCAATGAATACAAATGCTTGTGAGAGCTAAAGACTTTTTTAACATAAACTGGTAAATTGCGTTAGAAGTATAAGAGAGATATATTTGTCACTTGGAAATAAAGTATTTATCTTTATCATTTCAAAGATTCCCATGGGATTCGCTGAGGTTATATTGAAAAATTCGCACACCTCATAATTTTCAACACTACATTCTTCGGTTGCACAACACGGAATCTTAGCCAAACACCCAATGGTTCTATTTATTATGAGATGTTTCTTTACAATCACAACAGCAAAGAAATAGATCTCAGAACTGCAGTACTCTAGTCTGCGGATACAGCAGGGTTTAATGCAGTTATCTGATTTTTTTTTATGATTTATTACTGAATTAAAAAAAAAGTGTTAAATATTTCATTTCAATAGCAAAACACACCAGGAAATTTCGGTTACATTTTCTAACAAAACTTTTTATTATTATTTTCCATTTTGCTCTCCAAATGAATTATTCTCTGTTTTGGCAATAAAAACTACTATATACATATATTGAAGTTCCATGGTTGTGCATCTCAACCACGACTGGACTGTCTCTACCAAAACATACATTTTTTCTACTTAAGGGTGAAAAGTAATTTTGGCAGCATATCACATGCAATTCATTTTGTCAAAAAGAAACACAAAAAAAAAACATCTACTTTTGCTGAAACTACATTTTTATAACCCACAAAAATTATTACACACAAACCAAAATACATATGTATGAAGGTATGCTGCAAATGGATGTGTTGGTACGAGTATGTAAGCGAGTGTGTAAATGGCAAACAATTTGTCGTCGTCCATTCGTAGATATTCGTACGTCGTCGTCTGTCGTCCATCGCCGACGATAGTACATATAAATATGTACGTTTGTGAGTTAATGAAATTGCGTTTCCTTTCAAAATTCTCTCCCAGTTAACTGCCCATTTTGCCATTAAATTTAATTTATTCGTCTTTCTTTTTTTTTATTATTATTTTTTGCGCTTGAATTGCTGCACTGCATTCGAATGATATCGGGAAATTGTCCAAAGAACGCCATATAGTTCTCCTGTGTGTTGACTCGCATTGACAACACACAAATAATAAACTATATTTTTATAGACTCTCTGCTGCCTACGTTTACATAAAACTGAAATTTATAATGTCCGACTAGGGGGCTTTCACCTAGTTATGTAAGTATACGTCCTTCCTATTTGATGCTGGTGCTGACAGACTAAATATCGACCTACACGAACAAAAATTTAGTCACAAAAGTTATACCTATTTCAAAAGGGATTTGTTTTCAAATATGTCCAAGTGCAATAGGGATTCCAGAGTCCGCCTTTTTTAAGTATACTTTGTACTTGCTCTTAGGACAAGTATTGGTTTTGTGTTGACAAAAATGCTTTGTACGATTTTCGCGGATTATAAAAAAAATTGACTAAACATTTTAGAAATATTAGATTTTTCAAAAAAAATCCAAAAAAATATTTTTCCAAAATGTTGGTATACTGTATTATTTAAAAAAAAATTGGAGAAAGTCGAAAATCACAAAACCATACTATGGCGAGTAGGGTAGGCAAGGTACCGTTAATAACTTTCATGTACACATGTTTTTAGACCAAACTGTAGACTAAATCTGCACTGAATTTTTTTTATCAAAAACGTTAGAGCCGTTTTCGAGATAATTAAGATTTACAATTTTTGGTACAAAAAATTGTATGCCAGGTACCCATATTTTTAAGAAAAACAAATTTTGAAGAAAATAGCTTCTGCCGTGTAGGGTGTGGCTGGCAACGAGACGAGGACAGGGGAGACGTTTGTTAGTCTCGTCAAAATCTAAAAATTTCGGTCTCGCCTAAAAAAGTCTCGTCCTGAACTTGGTCTCGCCTAACCAAGTCTCGTACTGATCTTGGTCTCGCTTTTTTCTCGTGAAAATTTTAATGTGCAGTTTCGCTCGGTCTTGGTCTCATCCTTAGTCTTGGTTTCCTTTCGTGTTTCTTGGTAGTAAGAGATTGAACTGAACACCCGTCTTGTTCAGATTGAAAAGATAAAGTACGGTATAGAGTGTAGAGAAGTAGAGCAGAGGAAAAAGTCTAAAATCACATTTTTCCGAAGCGAAAAATAAAATCGGAAAAATTTCGAAATTTCTGAAGTAAAATTTGAATTTTGTAGTAGTTTTTAATCCATTTAAATCGGAGCCATCCCTCAATCGATTTTGACAGATCATGGCTTGACAGGTAGCTAACATACTATATTTTGACGTTTGGATAATATTTCATTCCAAATTTCACCCAAAAGCTATTAACTTTTTCCGGAGCAAACAAATAAAATAGGAAAATTACGAAATCACTCTCAAAGATTGCAGGAAACCGAGCGGAAAGATTTTATACATGAAAACAAAAAGCTTAGAAGATTTAACCGAACCATCAATTCTACGAACGACACCTTAGTGTAGCGAACTGCTGCTACTTCGGTTTGGCCAAACAAATGGGTTCAAAACTCCTGTCTCGAAAGGCAAATGCACGCTATACAAAACGCTAATTTTACCAATTCTATTCTACGGCACCGAGTGCTGGATGATAAATAAAAAAGCGGAATTGATACTGGGCACTTTCGACAGAAAAATTCTTCGGAGGATATTTGGTTCTATATGCGAAGAGGGCATATGGAGGAGAAGATTCAATCGAGATAAAAATTCCTAGGAGGATATTTAGTTTTTTTTTTTTTTTTTTTTTTTTTTTTTAAATTCATTTTTATTTCATATTAACTTATAACTATCTTAAAGCTAGACAAAAATGTTTAAAACTAGCCTAATTATCAATAACTTACAACTAATTTACTGGCCCTTTACGGGCGCTCTAAATTAAACAATAACTCTTACAACTAATGTCTTTCGACCTAAAAACTATTTTAATTAAATCTAAATTTTTTTTTTTTTATTTATTTTATATTTCAAGAAACTTTTATACAGAAAACTTGGTATCTGATCATTTTTTTTTTTTTTTTTTTTTTTTTTTTTTTTACCTATAAACTAAACTTAAATATATATTAAAAATAATTAAAACTAAATAAAACTAACTTATACTAACTAAAAATAACTTAAACTACTTAAAATACCTAATAATACTTATAACTACTTAAAAACTAGAACAGCCACAGCAGCATTTTTTTCGTTTTTTAATTTTTTTTTTGTTTATTTTTTATATGCATGCAGACACACACTAGCATGCAACCCACCCACACATGTACATACGCACAAACATATACGTACGCACACACATGTACAGACACGCAGATACATGCACGCATGCCCCCGCATACATACATATTTTTAATTTTTTTTTTGGTGCCACCCTGACTGTTACCTATACCTAATGCCCTAAATCTATGTAAGTCGGCCAAGATATATCATCTTCATCGACTTTAAATATCACGATGCTGTTCAGAGAGCCACCAGAACTGGTTCTCCTGTTTCGCCCTATCCCTCCGGTCCCGATCGGACACAGTCCTACTGAACCGAAGGCGCTCTTCTCCACCTTGAGCGATGACGTCTCGACTATACAGGAGTCGCCTATCCACAGTTTTCCGGCTGACGTGGTAGATGAGCGGAACCGCCCCTCCGTCCTGTATCAGCCCTCGACTGTCTAAATAGAGGAATGCTTCAGGAGGGATGTAACCACTTAACCGCGCACTCTCAAAATATTCGTTATTGGGGTAATAAGCCCCAAAAATTAAGCTGTTAGTTGAGGACATCGCTCTTGCAACGTGACCCCGAATCAGCTTGAACAAAAAATTATCTATTCTGTTTATGTTGGCTCCGTTGTATAGAACCTGGTTGGAATAATATCTTGTGTACTCCGACTCTGGTGTTCTGTGTAATCCAAGGCAACGTCTAAGACATTGCCTCTCAAACACCCGAATCTTTTCCATTTGAGATGGGGCAACGTTGAACCACACCGGGCATCCGTAGGCAATCATCGGCCTGATGAGGGCCATGTAGCAAATCACCTTCACCCTGCTGTCAAGACGGCTGCTATAAAACAGTCGTTTTGTCAAGGCTAAGGCTCCCCTAGCCCTGGCCAAAGCAGCACCTATATGTCTGTCGAAATACAGGTACTGATCCAACCAGATGCCAAGGTACTTTACTACACTTTTACTCGCCAGTGGATGTCCATGTGGCCCTACGATCACCAGCTTGCGCCAGTTCTTTCTCGTATCCCTTGAGGCGCTAGACAGCGGAGTCCTAAACAAAATAGTTTCTGATTTCTGGAAGTTGATTTTCAACTTCCAGTCATCACAATATCGCTGAATCTTGTCGAAGTCACTCTGCAAGAGACTTTTGATGACCTCAACTGTATGAGCTGTTCTGTACGCAATTAGATCGTCGGTGTACGCAATTGCCTGAGTTAGACTACCTATCAGATCGCTGGTGTAAATGTTGAATAGAATCGGCGAGTTAACCGCTCCCTGCTGAAGACCATTATTAATATTAAAAATTGCAGTAGAAGTTACATTGCCACTCTTGACAACAAACTTTCTACCATTTAGCATGTCATAAAGCATATACAATAGAGGTTTACTTATACCTAGTCTGGTTAGCTTTAGATAGAGACCTTCTAACCATACGGTGTCGAAGGCCTTCTCCAAATCAACCAGACAGGCACCCGTACACTGTTTTTTAGTTTTGTTCCATTGGATATCAGAAACAAGTTTAGACGCGGCATGAATTGTGTCATGTCCCGCCTTAAAACCGAACTGATTATCCGGGATGATATTTTTGTCCTCCGCCCATTTGAACAGGGCTCTATTAATAACCTTTTCAAATAATTTGCTGATACTCGGAAGAAGACTTATCGACCGGAGATTCGCCGGATTGGAGTTGTCCTTTCCCTTTTTTGGGAGAGGGTGCACCACAGCTGTCTTCCACCGCACTGGATAATATGCATTATTCAGCGCGTTGTTAAACAGTGTGGTATAAATGTCAACTGCTTCTTGAGGCAAATGTCGTAGTACAACGTTGGATATACCATCGAGTCCTGCAGACTTCTTTTTCTTTAATGAATCGAAGATGAGCTGGAGCTCATTCTTCGAAATTAACAGGGGGCTGGGCCCATTTCGGTCGGCGATTATGGCGTTTGCCAAATCTTCATCATTAAACCTGGTAAAACCAAGGTTCTCAGATCGCCATTCGGTTATATCGTTCCGGAGCCATAAGTGATGAAGCAGAGCTCTGTTCTCCAGGTCATGATTCGGGCGAATGCTAGCATTCACCTTGTACACTTGCTGGAAAGCAGCCCCCACAGCCTCCACTCTCTCCTGCGGATCTTCGATTATATAGAGGTCATCGTCCAATACGGCATCCTCTGGGTCTATGCCTGCTGTCAGAAGTACGTCTCTGTTCTCTGTCGTCCTCTGGAGCTTAAGACACGGAAGATCGTTTTGATCCTTTCTTCTAAAAATCTTATTAATTTTTGGGAACATACTTGGGTCGCTGGAGTTAACGGCACGAATTTTATTGTCCCAGAACGAATTAATAGCCAATCTATAATTTTCTTTGATCAATTGGTTGATGTTTTTGATGGACGACTTCAGTGTCCTAATCTCCAGGTCTCGTGTATCAGTAAACCGCCTGTACAAGCGTTTTAGTCTTGTCAGTAGTCCACTTTTTTGTCTGTGAAGTGCGTCAATTGTCGCGTTACGGTACATGTCAGTTGCGTTACGTTCTTTGTATTTCGGTATTGTTCTGTTCATTGTTCGTAGAATCGTTTCGTCAATTTGTTCTAAGTATCTGTCGATTTCAGTATTTGTTAGGTTCCTGTCATTTGGTGGGGATATACCATTTGAACGTAATTCACTCAATAAGGCATTGGAGAAACGTGGCCAGCGCACCTTACTGTAATTGTAAGTATGCACAGGCACATACTCCTCCAACTCCATAAGCTGGTTCGGAAGTTGTATTACGGCTGCGAGTCCGCAGTGGTCACTGTCGTACTCGATCGTTCGTAAACAATTTCTTGGCCGTTGACCCACAGCGTCAGTAATTGTTAGTCTTGCGTCTTTAAGCAATAGATCCAGATAGGCACCGCTTCTTGGGAACGATGGCCTGTCTGTGGCTAGAAGATCGATGCGATACTCAAGGTTGTATCGACCCATCCAATTAAATAGATGGTTACCTCGAGGATTTTGTATTTGATTTCCCCAATCTGTGTGCTTGGCGTTTAAATCACCCGCCAATATATAGTAATTCTCTTCCGAGCTCAATCTTAAGCATTCAAAAAGCTTTTCAAGCTCTGTTATAAACTGCGTGGGCTGAGGTGTTTCCGGTGCATAGGCAGCGATCACATACATTCGCTTCCCCTGTTGGAGATGAATGCATATGATGCATGCCTCTAACGTCCGAAATTTTCGCACATCACTATTATATATTACCTTATGACTAATGCCTTTACGTATAAAGATTGCGACGCCTCCTCCTTGCGTGGAGTTGGGTCGGTCTCTTCTTACGATATTGTAATTGTTGTTAGTCAATTTATGTTTCTGGTTAAGCTTAGTTTCGCTAGCCATAAACACATCTGGACTTATGTCTTTAAGCAATTGGAATAAATTCGCTCTACGTTCGGTCCTAATCAATGAATTTACATTCACAGCTAGGATCTTAAAGGGCCTCTCCGGCAGCGCGCCCTTAACCTCTAAGTTGCGTTAAGCTAGGCAAAACAGAGTAGAGATAATCCACCCTAGTCGCCTGCTCCCTGATCTGGTTTTGGAGGCCGTTCAACTGGCCCTGGATGGCCAGTAGAACGCCCATAATATCCGCCTGTGCCGCCGGCGCCTTAGGCACGGGGGCCTGTTGGGCGACCTTTGGTGTAGGCTGTACCGTGCTTCCCCTTCCTGACGCCATTTGGGCGTAAGAAATTTGGGGGTTGACGGACGTTGTTGTAGGAGGGCGCACTGTTGGACGCTTTTCTACCACTGTTTGCTTTGCTGCTTTATTGTTTTTTATAAGCTGAAACGTCGGGCATCCCCGATAATTAGCGGGGTGTCCGGCGCCTCGGCAGAGTACACATTTAAGCTGGGTCCTATCTTCGACCCGTTCTTTTCCTAACTTGCATTCATCTGCATTGTGGTTCTCTCCACACTTAACGCAGCGTGACTGCATTTCGCAGTTTGCTGCGGCGTGGCCGAACCTTTGGCAGCGCATGCATTGAAGCAAGTCGCCGCGCCTTTTTAATTTGTCCCAAGTTACAACCTGGCAGTTGAGGACGGATATACTCCTCAAACTATCCAGTTTGCTGCTGGGTGAAAGTTGAACGAGGAAGAAGGGAAGACTCTGCTTCTCCCGCCTAGCTCTAACTGTAGCGAACGGCTTGACCCCGATAAAGTCGAGATCGTCATTCGCTTTTTGGCGGAGTTCATTTAAGAGCACCTGTGGTTCCGTGTAGGAATCTATGCCCTTCAAAAGGACCGTTTGAAATTTTTCGGTTTTAGGGGTGAAACTAAAGAATTCGGTAGTAGTTTCTTTCAGCAACTCTTTAATTTTTTTGTGCTGTTCCAGTGTGAAGCACTGGATAGCATGCCTATCGTTATTTAATCTTTTAATAGTAAAATTTTGACCTATGGTCAACTTACATAGATTTATGGTATCCTGTAACTCCATTTTATAAGTATTAATGGGTGGCACCTTTTCTTTTTTCATGATCGGCGGCTGTGGCTGCTGCTGCTGAGACTGATTTTTCTGCGGCTGTTGATTCTGCTGCTTTTGAATCTGCTGCTGCTGTTTTTCTTGCGGTTGTTTCTGGACTTGTGTCTGCTGCTGTTGCTGTTGTTGTTGTTGTTTTTGCCGTTGTTGTTTTGGCTGCTGCTGTGGCTGTTGTTTTTGTATTTGTTCTTTTTTCTGTTGTTGTTCTTTTTCTTCGAGTTCTTTTAGTAGCCTCGCTCGGCGCGCTTCTTGGCTGGCCTTAACTTTACTTTTTATCTTTTCTATTTCTGCCTCCAAAGCATCAATTTGGGCGAACATTCTTTGTTCGTCCTCCTCAGATGACGCCTCTGATGTGGAGAGGTTCACGAAGGCAGTACTATCGCCCGTCGTGAAGTGCCCTTCTCCTTCTTCAGACATATATGCTATACCCTCTTCGGGTGAAGTGTCTAACTCGGTTTGTCTTGCTGCCTCTGACGTCTCGTCTATATCGGACGTATGCACCCCAGCTGGCAGCTTTGCTGAGGTGGCCGTGGATCTCCTTTTTACCAAATTTGGTGCGCACTTGATCCTCTTTCTGCGCTTTTGATTAGCATCGGATGATGTTGCCGTTGTTGTTATTGCTGTTGATGTTGTTGCTGCAGAATCACTGCTTGTAGTTGGAACATCTTTCGATGTTCCCTCAGCTGATGCCATCGCTGGCCTCATTGGCCCTAGGACACCTTTCGATGCCCCGGTGCTTAAACTCCTCCTCCTTTGCTCGTTTTCCCAACCAATAAAGTTAACTACTTCACGGTTGTGAAAAAAAGCTGATAAAGTTCTGATGCCCTCCTGGGAATCGAACTGGCGACCCTCGGATTCTCGGTCGGCCACTCTATCACTGTGCTACTGCACCACTTGTGAAATTTTGATTTAATTTAGAACTTAAGCTCACACACGAATTTTAATTGGAAAAACTGGGAAGCCGAAAACGTCTTAACACTTCCACAGTACGAGATCGACTGATATTTAGTCCTCTATGCGAAGAGGGCGAATGAATATTTGAATGATAATTGTACGAGCTGTACCAAGATGTGGATGTAGTCCACATATCCAAAGCGCGTCGACTACACTGGCTCGGCCACAACGAGCGAATGGACAACAACGCTCCAGCCAAGAAAATCTTCGAAACCCAGCCCCCAGGTTCGAGACGACCAGGAAGACCGAACCTCCGCTACAAGGACCAAGTTGTTACAGACGGAAGAGCGCTTGGTCTCGACGACTGGGAGATGGACTGCAACCGATGGAAGACCGCAATATGTCCATGGATAGGGACCTGGATAAGTAAGTAATCAAATTGTAGGTCTACTTGTATGTCAGTGGGACGTTCAGTCTCTCTACTGTATACCCACAGAACTTACGCTGAACGACTGAACCGATTTCTTCCAAATTTGGATTTAAGACATCAAGAATGGGTTCCATGAATTAATTGTTACTTTTTTTTAATATTCCCAAAAACAGCTCTAGTTGTTTTGATTAAACTCCATTCGCTATTTTTAATTTTCTCAAGACTTCCCGTTAAAGACCACGTGAAATGAAAAAACAAAAAAAAAAACGTATACATTCCACAATCTTAAAGTGATTGAGTAGAACTGACAAACTATGAAAAAGTCGTTAATTTAACAGTAACATGTTTTTTTTTTTGTTTAAAATAGAATTTGTGGAACGTAAAGTGAAAAATTTCACGATCGCGATTTTGTATTATTTTTTTTTTCATTTTCACACGAACCTATCTTTAGAATCTTCGAAATTTATCATCAACCATAAGAGCAAGTTCTTGCGATCACGATAGTATACTTCCTGTAAAGATAATATATGTAGTTCATATGAAAACTCAACAAAAACTAAATTTCTCATCAATTTTGTGTCCCTGGTGTTGTTTCACATTTTTGAGATTATTTAGTTTTTCATGGGAAAGTACCTAAATAATTAAACTTGGTTGGTTCAGCCAAACAAATTACACATCACAACATATTTCATGAAACATTCTGTTTTAATTAAATTTAAGCTTTAGGCGGATCACCACATCTCTACTTATTTGAAAACGAAATCATAAATGAAATATCTCTGCGAGATTGATAATTAATATTGTCAGATTATTTGGACAAGTCTCCACTCTTATTTTGCTAAGCAGATATGACATTTGACTTTGTTTAGTTGTTTCTTCTATTAAAACACAGCTTCTGTTATGATTGTGTGTATAAATTTTAAGCATTTGGTAAAGTCTCCAAAAATATTTTGTGGTCCGCTGTATTATATTGGAGACCAACAATTTTTTTTCAACTTTGTCTACTAGCCGTTTGTAAATTAAAAACAACAAAACTCTCCAATATATTATTTCATAATTGTTACGGGTGTGACAGCCTTATGTTACAGAAGTGACAAAAATGTGGTTTTTGTGACATAAACAGAATATAATTAATTACATTGAGAATGGCGATTGGTCTGAGAACTTAACCTTGAGGCGCACACCCCATACCGAAAAATAGCAACACTCAAAACGAGTTGAAAATTGTAACGTTTGTGACATTAAGACATCAATTCGGCCTTAGCATATATTCTAAATCAATTTAAATTTATAGAATGATAATTTACCTATCCTGATTCTACAAATTATCAGTGGGATAATCAATTTATTTTTTGTAGAGATTTTTGTTACGAGTGTAACACTGATCAATCACCATTATGAATAAATGAATAATATAATATAGAAAACAGGGGATATCCAAATTGTGAATGTGAATCAACAACACAGACTATGTGGCATTCCCTTCCTCTCTCCACAAATTCTCTACAATATGACAATAAACAAGGTAAACTAATAATTAAAGGTTATAAAAATTTAAACTCACGTGTATACTGCATTGGCCCAACAATGGCCCAGAAATCGACATTGTAATGCATTGCATTGATAAGGTTTCACAACTGTGTCAATTTCGTAGGTTATGTTGAAACCATAAACATCCAGCAAACGATCCAAGGCTCTCAAATGTGTGCCATCCAGGGTTTGCATCTCGAAACGAATCTCAAGGTATTGACTGGTAAATTGAATCCACGCCACCTTCGTTGCGTCATCTTCGGTGAGTTGGAAAAGCCGATGACTGGGCACTTTGTAGTCATCGCTGTAATACATATATTCGGTGAATTTGAGTCCGCCCAGGACGTATAGCTGCGTTAGGTAGACAACTATCGAAACATTTGCACCCGGTTCCGCGTGCGAGTGAATTTCGGACGCATCAACAATCCAAACACACTCGATGGGTGTCTTGAATCTGTGCGGAAAGTTGGGTGTTTGTATGGTGCCAGCTGCAGCACGATAGTAGCCTCCGCACAGAGGTGTTGTACCATTGTGCTGGATATTCTGCTTTTCAGCAAATGGCTTTGGCAATAATGGAATTGCTGGCAGGGGTGGTGGTGGCGGCAGTTGTGGCAATTGTGACAGCAACTCACCCGGCAAATATTCCTGATTGATAGTCGGTGCTCTGACGATGCGTCGTCGGTTCTGATGAATTCTCTCATTTGAGCGAGTGCCAGTGCTGAGTCTATGGCCAACAATGTCCGATGGGGAAGAATGGTGCAACGAGCCGCGGAGCCCAGAACTCTCCACTGGGACCACCACAGACTGCCAAACACTGCCTGTAGCAGTTGTTGCGTTAGTTTCTTTGATTATGTTGGCTGGTAATAGAGCCACCATGAACAGGATGATGAGAAATAATGATGTCGTCATCGACTGTTCTTTGCGTTTCTATCTTGCTGGGCGTGTATTTATTTTTTTGATATTTCTTCTTTTTTTTTTAAGCAATTTGTTGTTATCTGCGATTCAATTTATACCAACACAGATGATGTGAGCGACAGCACCTGATGCTGGAGTCAGTTGATCGCCTTTCAGTTTTAATGCATTTTGTCATAGTCTGATTATTCGGTTAGATTCTGCTCGATGACCGAAAAATAATTTAGTGCAACAGAAGTGTGTTGCATGGTGAGGAAATAATTGGTGCTGGTTAAGCAATTGATTTCTGTGAACACGTGCGATGCGGTTTTGACCATTTAAAATGCTAATGCATGCATGTTTTCACTGCGCCCCCAAATATGGATGTCTGAAAGGAAGAAGGTTAAAGCTGGTTAGCATTTTAAATAATAAATTTTGTATGAATTTAGTAGGAAGCTGGATACACTCGTATATATTAATACTACAGTCGAATCCGCTTAAATGAGATGACACATAATTGTATATACAAAAATATTATCAGATAAGTGAAAAAATATTTCAGCTAAGTAGAATTGAGAAGTCAAAATAAACCTAGCTTAAAACAGAATGATATTAAATTGTCAGAATTTGCATTTGTCTTTCTATAAAAATTTTATGGAAGTAGTGAAGTCAAAAATTAAAAAATTTGTAGTTTTCCATTGGTACAAGAATTTAAATCTTTTTTGATACAAATCTGCCAAAACACGGATTAATTTTAATTAAAATTAATTTTTTTTGATTCTCAATCAAATTAGCAGATCCGCTTTTTTTCAGAGAATCAATCCCTCTTTTTTACTAATACCACTAAACATTAATACAATTAGAAACATTCATTGACAACTATCAGTTTCACAAAAACTAATATACGTCAATACCAAAGCAAACGAAAATTTAATTCAAATCGCGTTCCATTCGCCACGAAAAGTATCAAATTCCGCATCAAGTTCTGAATATATCAATGGATGTTTTTTTCCCTACGGAATTAGCGACGCCATTAAAAATAAAACAATTTCCAATACAAACTTTAGATAACATAGATGTAATAGCTCGTGCTGGTAAAATAGTTTCCGTTGCAAAATGTTGGACAAAAATACGAATAAACAGTTGTTTATTACGCTTGCATTTTTAGACTTATCGGAGATTACTTTTTAAGCCGTACTACACGAATATGGAATTACGATATTCAAATATTAAAAAGCCAATGTTAAATTACGTCATAATTTTGACGCCCGTTCAACTGTTTCGACGAATTTTTGTTTTCACAGAGAGTACAGTTTCATTGGGTAGAGAGCTGAGCCGTCATTTTGAGCGAATAATTTAGACAATTAACTGTTGTTTTTTTTTATATTTGTAACTGGAAGAACAAATATAACTTTTGTCCGAAAAAGTTGTAATATTTTAATCTTTTCGGCATTTTTCAGCACAAACTAAGCTCAAAATTGCAAAGATGAAGTAAACTGAACTGAGTCCACAAAGTAGACAAATCTGTCTTTTTTGGAAAATTAAAAATGGATAACTAACTGCAAGACTGGATTAATACCTACTCTCATGCTTTTTTTTAGTTTCCGGCACACGGTAGCACGATCACAAGCTGAGCACAAATAGAACGCAAAACAGCACTTGCCTCTTTTTTTTTGAAAATTAAGAATGGCGGTGCTAACTCAGAGTAAGGAGAGTTAGTACTTGTCCAAAAAAAATTACAAATTTGTGCAGTTTTTATTTGACTTATCCGTAAGCGCGTGTCAGCACAAGTTGAGCACAAAACGGATTAAGTGGCTCTCTGAACAGCATCGTGATATTTAAAGTCGATGAAGATGGTATATCTTGGCCGACTTACATAGATTTAGGGAATTAGGTATAGGGAACAGTCGTGGTGGCACCAAAAAAAAAAAAAAATTAAAAATATGTATGTATGCGGGGGCATGCGTGCATGTATCTGCGTGTCTGTACATGTATGTGCGTACGTATATGTACGTGCGTATGTACATGTATGGGTGGGTTGCATGTTTGTATGTCTCTGCATGCATATAAAAAAATAAACAAAAAAAAAAAATAAAAAACGAAAAAAATGCTGCTGTGGCTGTTCTAGTTTTTAAGTAGTTTTAAGTATTATTAGGTATTTTAAGTAGTGTAAGTTATTTTTAGTTAGTATAAGTTAGTTTTA
Organism: Philhelius pedissequus; assembly: GCA_910595825.1. NCBI lineage: Eukaryota > Metazoa > Arthropoda > Insecta > Diptera > Syrphidae > Philhelius > Philhelius pedissequus. Next base: position 239,469,101 of record OU343161.1, on the reverse strand, counting down.
TTTAGTTTTAATTATTTTTAATATATATTTAGGTTTAGTTTATAAGTTAAAAAAAAAAAAAAAAAAAAAAAAAAAAAATGATCAGATATCAAGTTTTTGTGAAAATTCCTTGAAATATAAAATAAAATAAAAAAAAATTTAGATTTAATTAAAATAGTTTTTAGGTCGAAAGACATTAGTTTTAAGAGTTATAGTTTAATTTAGAGCGCCCGTAACGGGCCAGTAAATTAGTTGTAAGTTATTGATAATTAGGCTAGTTTTAAACATTTTTGTCTAGCTTTAAGATAGTTATAAGTTAAAATGAAATAAAAATGAATTTAAAAAAAAAAAAAAAAAAAAAAAAACGGATTAACTGAATGGGTTCTATTTCTAAATCAAGAATTGTAAAACTTGCATGTATATACACTTTTTTACCTCGTCCTCTTAGAAACTTGGCAGCACTTTCTGAGCAAAATTAGCACCTTTTGACGTTTGTTGAAAATCAAAAATGTCATTGCTAACTCATACTTGGCAAAACTAATTTTTGGATTGAAGATTTGCAACTATGCAATTTTTAATTAACTTATCGGTACATGGAAGCACAATCCAGGCAAAAAAAAACAGCGCAATTTGAGTTTTTAAATAAATCAAACACTATACAAAAAATTATAAAATTAATCCGTAATTTTTTTTAAAAACGATATACAGTCGAACTTTGATAAGTCGAATTTCGATAACTCGAATATTTGATAACTCGAATGAAATTGGTTGGTAATAGCGCGAAGCCTGAAGATTACATGTAATTTTTGTTTGATAACTCGAACTTCTATAACTCGAATGTCTCGATAACTCGAAGATATTATTTGCTAGATTAAAATCAAGACGACATTTGGTTAGGCGAGACCGAGACGTGACGGAAATTCTTCGATTTTTAATAGACTAAACTATCAAGAGTCTCGTATTGTTGCCAGCCTTATCTTTTACTTCTGCATTTGGTAGCACAAGTTGAGCACAAAATAGCACAATTTTTTTTTGTTTGGAAAATTAAAAATGGCGTAACTTACGCACATAAAAAACAATCATTTTATAGGTTATATTAGTTTTTCAATATTTTATTTCTTACGAAATTTAAGTACAAATTGTGAAGGTGTTCTCAACATGAGACTATAACCAGTTTTTACTATGGTATATCTAAATAACTCAAACAAAACTTTGAGAGACCTCTTAAGCAATAAAAGTTTTAACAAGAATCCTTAGACATCCTTCCCTATGTCATTTATAAACAGAGCATTCTGACAAAATGAAATCTTTACACCTACGCACGTTTTATATAACATTCTCTCACAATGTTTAGAATTAATTCAAAACAGATTAACATAAAAGTCTTTACCGAGTGTGGGCGAGGCTCATCTTAATGCAATCAATTTCAATTAAAGCCAACGTGTAAAGCTTTTAAACTGTGATAAGTAAAATGTGTATTAATTTATGTTTTTTTTTTCTTTTGAAACTTTCTCTCTCTGTCTCTCTCTTTCTCTTTGTCAGGAACAAGCAGAAGATTCTGATATAAAAACCTTCTGATCCACTTAATTATTTAGTTTGGGACATGCACAACCCACATCGACAAAATAACCATCATGGCAAACTCGACAAAGATTAAAGGGGGAGCAAAATATAACATCCATTAGTGCCACCTCTATATATCTACCTAAGTCTATGATTTCTTAATCCTGTTTAAATTACTAAGGACATGCGATACCATCTTCAATTTCGTCTTTAATTATTTTTGATTAACAACCAATTTTGACTATACACCCACCTATAACCACCATCGTCGAACATTATTATATGGGTTCATTAAATTTAAACTTTGACACCAACTCTGAGAGATATGTATCTAAATAAAAACAACATTGACAGCCTCATTAAATGAGGTATCAATAACAAATTGGTATTTTTGGTCCTCCAAAAATTCGCCTCACCGTGTCACTGCCCGCCTCCGTATGCTTAAAAAGGAATAATGAACGACGACGACACACCATCCCATCCCCACCAACACACTTGCTTTATTCCATAGTCCTTAATCCTTATTCCTATTCAAATTTAAATTAACCTCATTCTCTACTTCGAGATGTGTATTTTTCTATTAATCATTTGACAAACTTCTTGTTCAAGGGCTCTATCACTTTGCTGTACGATACCTATACTTTGCTGATGTATAAGTGTACAATTGAGTCGAGGTATATATATTATAATTTTTTTTTTTTGGTGTGTATAATAAATAAGTTGGGACCGCTAGCGGATCCTCTCGACAGACTTTTTCAATTGATTCCTATGTACGTGCAACACACAGTACACATTGTATGGGTGTGTAGGTTGTTTTAGGCAGATATGAACTTTTTTTGCTTACCCCATTAACGTTTTTATAATGTTGGTTATACTTGTATTGTATAATATTCTAATGAACTTATTTCCTCGAAACCTCTTTGCCTCCTTTTCACACTCTATTAATTATAGCCTCACTAATTCACTACTACAAAGTACACACACCACTTTGCCTTTGCTTTGCCGATTTCTCTCTCTCTTTCGTCCTGGCTTTCCCAACATATTCCTAGTACCTAGTTGATGATAAAGTGTACTTTTATGAACGCAATTCTTTAAGTACCAAATTAATTAATATTAATTACTTCTTATGAAATATACGCTGATGGTTTATTTCCAACAGTTATTTTTTTTTATATGTATTTGTGTCTACAACGTTGTGAAGTTGTTATTTTTTATTTGTTTGTCATTTGGGTTTGTTTAAATTTGATAAAATGTTTTAAGCCCAAGTCTGCACACTACCTTGTTATAGGGTTAGGGAAATGCTTGTAAATCAGCCTTGTTTAAAATTATATTTATCAGGATAGCATGCAAATTGAATTGTTTTCCGAAGAAAATGGTTTCATTGAATATCAGCTGGAGCTCTACAGATTAGATGGTATTAGCTACACATTTTCCAAATTGAATATAGACGTCTTCTAAAGAACTTGTGCAATACAATTTTCAATTATTTTAAAAAGTTGTTATGGGGAAAAGGTATAGAATAGGGAATAACAGACAGTAGACCCTGACGTAATGGTTATTGCCTTGTACTGTTACGCCAAAGGTATGACTTTCGAATTTCCGGCCAGGTATTGATTATTGCGAAGAAATGGCAAATCCACAATAAGTATATTCTCACAAAATCTTATGCACACCCTAGACATTCGAAATCGTTAATTCCTGCCGATTACCAACACCCTCACGGGAATGGCTGAGAGTTGTTAACCCTCTTTTCTAATGAGATATTGTACCATCCGACTTTTTTACTTGCGATAGGTGTAGGTACTATAGGGCAAGTTTTGCATTTGGAAAAAAAATTGAGCTCGAGATTTTAATCAAACTTGACAGTACGATTATGGAGAATCAGAAAAATAGAGGGTCCCGCAATTCTGTCTTTCTGTAAATCGACCTACAGCCTAAATGGCTGAAACGATTTTCTTCAAACTTGGTACTTAAGCGTTTTAGTCCCAAAAATAACTGTACTTGCCATACAATTTTTACTACCATCTTAATTATCTCGAAAACGGCTCCAACGCGTTTGATAAAAAAAAGTGTATGCACTAGTTTAGTATCCACATTTTGGTGAAACATTTTTTTTTAATATTTTGTTATTAACGGTACCTGCCATACAAATTTTTTATTGATTTTCGACATCTTCATAAATGGCTAGACGGATTTCGATCAAAATTTTTACGAAGGAGGTACTTTGAATTATAAATAATACTGCATACTAAAATTTTGAAAAAATATTTTTGTGGATTTTTGAAAAAAAAAATATTTTTTTTTTTTTGAAAATTAAAACGGAAAATAATATTGTTTAAGTTTGAGGCAAAATGTTTTTGAGGGAATTGTTGGGCAAATATGAACATATATATTCACAAAAAATTAAAAATAGTTTGAGCGGTTTTTTTCAACAGTTTTTTTTATTTCTAAAATGTTGAAAACATTTTTAGAAAAAAAAAATGAAACTCCATTTTGAAGTAATTATTCATGCACATACATATAAAATTTTAATTTAAAAAAAAATCAGTGACTGGGTTTTGAAAAATCGATTTTTCAAATAAAAAAAAATTATTTAAGACTTCTAGGGAGCATTTGCATAAAAACAATAATTTTAATCGGTTCATTTTTAGTGGGGTTCTATGGGAAGTACTGTTAATAAGTATGCAATTTGTTTACTTAAAAGTGGACTGCACTAATTTAAGAATATTACATATTTTGAAATCAATATTCCTGGAGCTATTTTTTTTAGCGTAATATTTGTATGGAAGGTACCGTTATTTTTTGTTTTGCGAAAATAGTTTTTGAAGTGTTCCAGATAATGTCACAAAACTACTAAATACGAATTTTCGAAAAAATTGATTTTGAGTCGTTTTCGAAATATTAAGTTTTCAAAAAAAAACGAGCTTAAGAAATTTCAAAAAAAAAAAACAGAAAATGGAAAATAAAAAAAAAATTGTACTAAAAGAACCAAAAATAGACATTTTCCCTTCATTAATGAACTGATTTTTTTATAAAAATCTATGGAGCCATTTTTGGAAAATGAAATTTTTCTTTTTGGCAAACAAAATGTATGGCAGGTACCCTTATTTTTCGCCTTAAAATAAAGTAGAATAAAAACGTGTGGGCATACCAAAAAACTATATTACCATGTTTGAAGCAAAAAATCCGACAGACAGACGGGACCCACTTTTTTCGTCTTCGCTAACATCGTAATGTCAAGTTAGATCAAAATCCTATGTTTGTATATATTGCAAGTAAAAATTGGTATGACAACTTTAAGTGTTTAATAGTAGATATAAACTTAAAAACGAATTTCGGAAAAAATCGTTCGTATGGACTACAATTTTTTAAATATTTGATACTAACGGTACCTGCCATACAACCATTTCATTGAGTTTCGACTTTTTCATAAGCGGCTCAACGGAATTGGATCAAAATTTCAAAAAAATTGCCTTCAAATTCTAAATAATACTGCATTTCAAAATTTTTGAAAAAATATTTTTTTTTGGATTTTTGACAAAAAAAATTTTTTTTTTTTTAAATTCAATATTTCGAAAACGGGTGGACGATTTTTTCTAAAATTTTGTTTTTGAATTTATATTATTAAAATGTCCATCAAAATTTTTTTTAATAAAAAATTAAGTGAAAAACGATTTTAAAAATACATTTAGCCGTTTCAATTAAGAATCTTTTGCATATAATGTGATCGAATATAGGAGCAAGTACGTGCGATCCAGTCGTGCATTTTATTTTTTTTATATTTTTCGAAATTTTGTGGTGTTATTTTGAATTAGAAGACTTCTGTATAAAAATAATTGATCGAAATCATTTGATCCGTCAATGAGATCGAAAAAAAAAAATCGAAAAACAAAAACAATTACGAGTATATAGCAGGTTACGATAATAACATTTTAATTACAAAATTTAATTGATCAAAATGTAACCTGTACCTATAATAGTGCACTGATTTTTTTAATCAAAATCGCTAGAGTCGTTTTCGAGATAGTTGAGGTTTACCATTTTTGAGCTAAAAAAAAATATTTAAAAAAGAATCGAGTATCAACTAAAACGGTAAGTACCAAGTTTTATTAGATTATAGCTTCCGAAAATTTGGTAAACTATTTCTTTTTAATTCCAAAAATAAAAGAAAATATTAAAAAAAATTTTTTGTTTGACTTTTATTTTGTTAAAAATAACCATTTTTATGCAGCCACGGGTCATAAAGCCTCTCGCCATATGTCAACACAAAACCTTATGGAACATACGAATTCGCGTATGGTGATTATGGGACAAAAGCCAAACGCGAGTTCTTTTAGTTTTACTTTCTCAAATTTTCAAAAGCTATTGTACAATTTGTAGGTTCCTTTTCTCTATTTTAGGTAGGTTTCATAAAATTAGGGACTTTTGTCGTATCATCACCAAAAACCCGCCGAAGTGTTATATATGTTTTAAAAGGTAAAATTGGGAATTATGTCCCTGTGCCACTGGGCATAAACATTTATTTTATCAAAATAGAAAACGTAAAAGCTCTTATAAACCAAAAGGTACTATTTTTATTTGAAATAGCAAACTTAAAAGCTTTATTGTATACCACAAAGTTAAACCAACTGTCTAAAATACTATAATAGTCCAGCAGCAGTTCATACATTACATTACATCTTACACTACTCAGTAGATAAATCTACGTAGTATATACAATGAAGCACTGGGCAACTCAGACCATCGGCTTTTACATTTCAAGACATTAATACGACAGAGAGCGACAAAGAGCGAAAGAACAAACAACAGAAGAAACACATTCCAACAGCACGAGGTTTAATTTTGTCAGATATACTACTGCCCTCCGTGGAATGTATAGGACAGAGCAAACAGCTGACTAAAAAGCTCTGGTACATTAGCAGAAACTACAAAAGTTCCCTAGTTGTACTCGAAAAGCTCTCATGAAATTTTAAAACTTTTCTTTTCGCGGATATTAATCATTTTAACTTATTATATTTTTCGGAATTTATAGCTTTGAAAGCTTTTGCTGTAAGGCCCCTGGAGGCAATTAAGACAGCCAGTAATAAAGCTTTAGTGTATCATCAGATAAGTTTTGAGTACCAGGTGACACTCTTATACGAAAAGATGAAGGTATACACCGCCCCAAGTGGCACTCAAAAGAACTGTCTAAAACGCTCTAAGACATCAGCAGACACAACGCCCCTAGTGGCATTTAAAAGTCAACTTGCTTGGAAAATACTTCAAAAACTGTGAAATTATTATAAATACTTCTACATTCTGAAATCCGGCTTGTTTATTCATTATTAATTCTCTCTTTGAATCTTACCTTGCCTTTGAGGCTAATAATAATTATTACAATGTGGCGCAGTTTGCGCCAGTGAAGAATTTTGATAATTCAAAATTAAATACAAAATATAGAACTCCTTCGAAATCATCGTTGCTCTCTTTCTCTTATGATAAGATAACCATTCTATTAAAGTTTGAAAATGTTATATTCATTTCCCCCCGGCGCTGCTAGGAAAATCTCAACCAAGCCAAACAAGCTAGAATCTGCGAGTAACACCACCCACAATAAGGCCATTGGTTTCGCGCATAAATTACGAAAATTGTAATATTTCACTTCAGGCTATCTATCTACCATTGCATCACAAATATACATATACTCATAACTCACGCTGGATCATTGCTTTATTTTGTTTTGGAAGAAGTTAACCTATAACTTAAAATAAACAAGAAATCTCAAATGCAGACCAACTAAAATATGCAACTTCGAAAGCAATATTCTATTCCATTTTCCATTGAATGAGTGAAGCACTAATGGATGTTAGTTAAATTCAATGATTGTGCACTCGTCGTTTAACCCAAGGGCAGTTTACCAGTTACTTGGCTTGAAAATTATTTAGAGAGATGAAAGTTCAAAATATCATTAATAATTTGCTTGCATTTAAACTACCGACAAAATATCAATTGACTGCATTCAAAAGTTAAGCCAAAGTATTGATTGGACATTGAGAAATTCCAGAAAATGTTTAATTACTTCAATTAAGGCGGCAAATATTTTGTGTGCATATATTTTAAAAGCAAAATAACCTTAATTACAATGTTATACATAACATAACATACGTTAAAATTAAAACCACACACATAATAAATATGCATAATTATAATGGTTACTAATGGCAGGGATATAAATATGTAATGGCAAACACTTAATTAGGTAACATAAAGGGTTATCCATTTTGCGGTTTCAAAAGTATAGGGCTGGAATTCGACATCTGTCAAACTAAGTTGTTAAACCAATTTTTTTTTTCAGTTGAAAGTCTGACATTTACGAAAATGGATCGCACAACGCATAAAAATTGTTAAAACCTAACACAAAAATGGTGATTCTGCCACAGCCACATATCGTGCTTTAAGAGGAGATTATGGTTTACATAATCGTCCATGGGCGAAACGCATTTTGGACTAAAGGTCACAAAATCATTTAATTGGCTTTAAGTCCACACAGTCCACTAAAACAAAAACAAAAATAATATAAACATATTGTTTGCGTTTTCTTCAATTAATAATCGTCCAACTAAGCAAGCAATTGGCAAAATTGTGAAGAAATTTGAAGTTGACTGGATTGGTTACAGATATTGCAAGGCCTGTGCATCATCGTTTAGCTGGTACCACTGAAAATATCGCTGCCGTAAGTGAAAGTGTTGCCAAAGACAACGACGATTCTGAAGTATGGTGTCAAAAATAATGTTTGTTGAAAAAGAAAATCACTGCACAATATACAAGAAAACTACAACTGTCGAGTTTGACGTTTAAGTAGGTATACATATGACAGAGCGTGTGTTCTGGTGTCAATTTTGATTTAAAATACAGAATCCAATATCTCTTCGTTTCAGAATCAGAACTGTCAATTATTTTCGAATGAACACTTTTGGACATATGCAAATTTAATCACGCTTATTTTTCGTGCTTTGCAAACAAACTATTACGTGTTTAGAAGGAAACGTCAAATAAATCTCTTCAAATCGCTGACCGGGGAGATTTTGTTTACTCTCCTTTGACATTGCAATAATCACACTATGCCGTTTTGTTACCAATGCTTATTATTTGATGATGTCTTTGTCTTTTTCCAGCTGATCCAAAGTTTAGCGCTCCAATGACCAATGTTACAGTACCAGTTGGAAGAGATGCAATTCTCACGTGTTTGGCTCATGAACTGATGTCCTATAGGGTAAAGTTTAGAAAACAACAAACACAATACAAATATTCATGTCTTTCCCAACATATACACGAATAGCAAAATTTTATAAAAATTTGTGTATAGCAATTGGTATAAAGTAGCAGAAATATTGGCTTTTTTCAGTCGTGTAAATGCGGCCTTAGGTTTATGTACATATATTATTTTGAGTTCTTAAACTTAAAGCTGACACAACTGTTGAAAAATAATAGCTGGTTGGTATGAACTGGTCTAAGACGCATATAATATTCACTAGCCATATGCCAACAATAGTTTTCGACACTTTTAGCGAATATTCGCCATTTGTTTATACCAACCAGTGACATGTAAATTCCCCATAATCTTTTCATTTTTTTTTCTTGATAATATTTTTACAGACATGCTGTAGCCATGCAACGAGTGGACACACAAACGATCCTTACAATTCAAAATTATGTCATAACTAAAAACCACCGTATCGGTATTAGCCCTACCGAACACCGGATATGGAATCTCCGCATTCGCGAAGTGAGGGATCGCGGATGGTATATGTGCCAAATAAACTCTGAGTGGTTTCGCCAGACATAATTGATTATCAAACAAGAGATGACATTGCTGTTCAGGAAGGTCAAAATGTCACTTTTGTATGCACTGCCTCAGGCTTTCCAACACTTGTTATAACATGGCAACGCGAAAAAGAAGTGCCCCTCTTCACCCATGGCAACAGGAAGACTTTTAGTTTTGAAGGAACAAATATGACACTGTGATGTAAGTCGTCAGCATATGGGAGCATATCTTTGTCCCACCAACGGTTAGTAAAAGGATTTTACTGATTGTCACGCAAGCAATTGGCAAAATTGTGAAGAAATTTGAAGAGACTGGATTGTTTACATTATCGTTTGGCTGGTACCACTGAAAATATCGCTGCTGTAAGTGAAAGTGTTGCCGAACACCCGAATGTGTCGATTCCTCGTCGTTCTCAGGAATTAGGACTGTCTTACGGCACATTATGGCATATTTTGAATTTGGATCTACACCCACATAGAGTCCATATAGATTCCAGCTCACACAACAACTGAAGACAGCTGACCATTCACAACGTTGTACAGGGTGGCGCACGAATTGTGCTACAAAAATAAAACGTAATAACTTTTTTCAGTGTGAATAATCGGCTTATTTTTTTTTTTTATTTTATAGGCTACTATTTAGATTTGTCAAAATGAATGCTTGGGGTACTGAAAAACGGATTTGGATAGTGCAGCGATGCCATTCTTTGCAGTCCATCATTTCCGGTACTCCCTCGAGTAGATGGATCATTATGAGGCTGGTGAAAATGTTTGCCGAATATGGAAGCATCGAACGAAGACCGTAACATCGAGATCCCAATGTTCGGGTTCAGGATACAATCGTGGCTATTGCATTGGCAATACAGGCAAATAAAAGTGTTTCGACTCGAAACTTTTCGGGTCAAAATGGAGTTAGCAGACGGTCATTTATGATGACCTAAACTTGTTTCCGTACAAAGTTCAAATTACAAGCAAATTAAACCTTCAGTATTTGCCCGTTCGCCTGGAATTTTGCCGAAGAAGACAACACATTGATAAATTGTTTGTTCATGTCTGATGAGTCACATTTTGACTTAAACGGTAATGTTAACAAGCAAAATTGCCGTATATGGAGTGAACCTAATCCAGAAATGCTCCATGAGACGAAACTGCACCCAGAACAAATCACTGTGTGGTGCGCAGTTTCATCAAGGTGTATTGTCAACAATACTTCTTTGAAGAAAACGGTGTAACACAAACTGTTAATGGGGACCGGTTTTTAAAGATGTTGAACGAGTTTTTTTACCCAGAACTTCGCCGAAGACGTATCCATTTCAGCAGGATTTGGTTTCAATAAGATGGAGCAAGTGCACACTTAGCCACACAAGTTATGGCGGAGCTCCAACGAAAATTCCCAAGCAAATTGATGTCCAGAAACTGCACTTTCCGCTGGCCCCCAAGGTCACCTGACCAGACTGCACCAGACTTTTTTTATGGGGTTATGTCAAGCAGGAAGTGTACAAAACGAAACCCAGGAATTTTACTGAATTGAAGCAGTCCATTAAGACAATAATTGAGGCGATCCCAATTTCAACCCTTCGCAATGAACAATTTTCTGATCAGGTGCCGCATATTCATGGTTGAGCGTGGATGTCATTTGCGGTCTATCATCTTTAAAAACCATTAGTTATTTAAAATAATTTAATTTTTAATCCAATCGATTAAAATAAAAGTTATTTTAATTTCTTATTGTAGCATAATTCGTGCGCCACCCCGTAAATACGTCGAATGGATGCTTGAACAACAGGCGATGGACGTTGATTTTTCGAACAAAATTTTCTTCAGCGTCGAAGTACATTTTTCACTCGGTGGGTACGTTAATAAACAAAATTGTCGTATTGCGGGTTCTGAGAATCCTCAAGTAATTGAAGAGAGGCCATTACATCCACAAAAAGTCACTGTTTGGGGCGCTCTTTGGTCCGGAGGTGTGATTGGATCTTACTTCTTCGAAAACGACGATGGAAAGACTGTCACCGTCAATTCGGAGCGTTATGGTCATATATGGTCACCGACTTTTTTTTTGCCTGCTATTGAAGAATACGACTTTGAGAATATGTGGTTTCAACAAGACGGTGCCACATGCCACACAACTCGGAGAATATGGCTTTATTGCAAAAGACATTACCTGGCCGCGTAATTTCTCGTCGTGGCGATATCAACTGGCCACCAAGATCATGCGATTTGACACCACTGGACTTTTTTTTTTGTGGGGCTACGCGAAGGACCGTGTTTATGTATATAAACCTCTAACTCTTGAGCACTTGAAAACCATCATTCGTTAAGTAATGGCTGAGATACTGCCCAATATGTGTCAAAAAGTGGTCGAAAATTACCTCAAAATAATCAATGCTTGCAACAATTCGCGTGGTAGTCATTTAAATGATCTAGTGTTGCACACATAATGTCAACGTTCAAACTTTATAATAAAGAAGAAATATCACGAAAGAATATATTTTATATGTGTTTTATTTACATTTACTTTTGAAACCGCAAAATGGATAACCCTTTATAATACAATTTGAATATTTTTCAATAAATTCAACTAAGCTGTGATGAGGTACGAACATTTGTTATTAAAAAGACTTAAATATTCTGTAATAGATAAATCCTTGACTGTTGGCTTTTAATATGATATTTAACGAAATTTACATAACTCAACAAGATAGGTGTATAGTTCAGCGAAAGAATGGGATTTATTTCTAGAAAGGAAGATTGCGGTTAAGATTTTTTGCCTACTGGGGGATACGTACGTATTCGGATATTCGTTACTACGGACGGGTCATTGGGTGTTGGGTTGACTTCACTGTCAAAACTGACAAGTTTCTTAATTTAATGAATTTTTTCGTTGAATTATGAAAACAGTAAATAATTTATATGAAGTTGTTCATTGGGTCAACGAATTTTTTAATCGATCTCCCCGTGGTCATCATATCACAAAAAAAAAAAAAAACAATTGAAAATGATATGTAATTTTAGCAAACACGAAGACATTCACAGATCTTTTAATTGGAAGAACCTATGTTCAATTAAGTACGAACAGCGTAACCGAAGCCGACAAAAAACGAACAACAATACATTTTTATCATAGAAGACTTTCTAGCCGGCTAGCGATAAATGATAAGCAATCGAATGCGATACACTCATAATGGAATTCTGGAGTTAAAATTCTTATCAATATTCCAAGATACCTGTGTAAGCTCTCTAAGAACCACTGATAGAACAATACATACAAGCAAACACGACATCAAGAATTCATGTTGCAACATACAGTTATATTTACCTTACTACAACTTAGCGATAAGAACTTGTTCTTTACACATAGAACAGAGAAAACTATTGGAGAACATACAACAGTTATCGCTGCTAGCTTACCATAGAGTTTCCTACTAGGGTTGAAGGGTAAACTAGGTACACTACATATGTGAGACATATGTAGGTATATATGTATGACCAACCACCATTATCAATTTATCTGGAATTGAAACCTGCGATAATGTACAATGTAGCTAGCCGAAGACATTTTTTTAATTGGTAGATACGTTACGTAGGTGCCTGTTAGTTGGAATGTATAACTACGCCGCGCCGTGTAGGTCTCTTATTCGGTATATTTGTGTTTTTTGAAATTATAATTTTCAAATTAAATGTGTGAATTGATTTGATAATAATATTTATCCGATTCTATGAAGCTTGATAATAATTTCACTCCATGTGCATGACGTGTATCCGAGATTTCCATTCAACCGAATCACGCTTATAACATTGACTAAGTGTTATTAATTTAACACTAAATTTTTGGGGATGATATGAGGGTGCGAAGCTGCAAAAAGCACAAGCACACACACAACGTTAAATTAAATTTATGTGCGATAAGGCAAAATTGGAAAACTAACTTCATTTCAATTTCAAAATGGCATGCTTCCCGAGAATACTAAAAAAGAAAGATGGATTTTATCCAAGGAGCCAGATGAATTTCTTAAATGAAACTTCATCAAGAGATGTAAGTTTATTTACACACTCAACACTCCTGCACAATCTGCACTGATCAATCGATGTATAAACATATGTATGTAGTGTGGTTAAATTTATGTTTAACAAAGAATTTATCTTGATTTAAGTGTCGTCGTCGGTGGTCGCTTGATTAAATGCAACAACAAAGTAAATATCACGAAATTGTTTCTGTCAATAAGAAAAGTTCCCGTGGGGCTTTTACAGTGACAGTTGTGTTGTGCTTTTTTGTTGTTGTTTCGTTTTAGTGAAAAGATAAGTGCCTGAAGGACATGACTCTAGGTAGGGTCAGTAAAATTGTGGGTAAATAAATCCAAGTGCCTACTTAAGTGATTTACTGATTTGACGATGATAAGTCGAATAGATATTTTGATGTGTTATCAAGTGTCGGTATTATTCACATATCTCCCTATCTAATTTGGGAAGATGATTATTATATTAGCTCGTTCCAAAAATTATGATAAACAAAAACGTTTTGTTCTTTAAATTTATTCAAGTAACTTTATTTGTCCATTTTTTTTAAATCATTCTTTTTTGTGTGTTTTTAAAATACAAGAGTTTAAAGAGCTGGAGCCTTTTTGTAAAAGTCTTGAAAAGGAGTTTTGTCGAAATGATTCGAAACACTGCGAGGGTTGGAAAACTAGGAAGGATTGAAGTGGAGATTCCGACGTTGAGTATCAAAATGAGATAGGTAAATATTTTCACATTTGTGTTGTAAGGCTGAACAAAGGATCTTGTTTACTGAGAGAGAAGGAATGTCACTGGCCATTGTACTAGAATATTTTTCTTAAAAATAAGGATTAAATACTTAGGGATTTTCTTGCCTCGTCGAAAAAAAAAACATAAATAAACTTTACCAAAGCTGTAGAGAACGACATTTTGCTGGATAACTTTTATGGATAACCTTGAAACAAAGAGAACAGATAATTTAACTTCGATAAAGCTTCGGTAAGTAATTTTAGCTTCGATAAGACCTTACCGAAACTTTATAGAAGTTGAAATGTTAGTAGTGATCGGTTATTTTTTGCTTACTTAAAAGTGGACTGCACTAATTTAAGAACACACATTTTTTACTTGCGATAAATGTAGGTACTATAGGTCAAGTTTTGCATTTGAAAAAAAATCAAGCTCGAGATTTTAATCAAACTTGACATTACGATTAGATTATAGAGAATACCAAAAATGTGGGTCCCGCAATTACGTCTCTACAGCCCAAACGGCTGAAGCGATTTTCTTCAAACGTGGTATTTAAGCGTTTAATATGATTGATTTTTTTGGGCCAAAACTAACGGTACTTGTCATACAATTTTTTCTACAATCTTAATTATATCGAAAACGGTTCTAACGATTTTTATTAAAAAAAATATATATGTGAACTACTATAGTTTTAGTCTTCATTTTGGTAAAAAAAAATTTTTACATATTTTACAAAATTTTTACGTATAAGGTCTTTTGAATTCTAAATAATAATGGATTCGCAAAATATTTTTTTTTGGATTTGTGAAAGAGATTTTTTCAATATTTCGAAAATGGGTGGAAATTTTTTTTTTAAATTCAGTTATAAATTTATATTATTAAATAATAAAATTGTCATACTAAAAAATGTTTTAGAAAAAAATTTAAGAAATTTTGTATATGAAAAATTAAGTAAAGAAGACTAAAAACATATTGAGCTGTTTCTACTAAGGATATTGTGCTTAAGATGTGACCGAACATAAGAACAAGTACGTGCGATCCAGTCGTGTATTTTATTTACCAAAATTCTGGAGCCGTTTTTGAAAAATAAATTTGTAACTTTTATATAGTAGGTACCTACTGTTGATTTTTATCTAGTTTTTTAGAAAATAGTTTTTTTTTTTACATATTCAAGATAATGTCAAAAAAATTCGAAAAAATCGATTGAGTTGTTTTCAAAATTTTGAGTTTTCAAAAAAAAAAATGTGCGTTTACATTAGGGTTTAAACTTTTTAGGAACTTTTGCATACAAAAATTTAAAAAAATCAAAATTTTCCAGAAAATCAAAACCAAAAAAAATAATTCTACCAATATTTCCTAACCATTTTTTTTTTCAAACAAACAAAAAATACTCAAAAGTACATTTTCCCTTCATTAATGATTTTTTTTTTATAAAAATCGTTGGAGCCGTTTTTGAGAAAAATAAGATTTCTATTTTTGGCAAAAAAGGACCTATGATATGTACCGTTATTTTTCGTTTAAAAAAATGAAAAAACGTGTGGACTTAGGCCATATACTCGAGGCAGATAGACAGAGGGAATTTCGGGACCCACTTTTGTTGTGTTCTCTCTCATCGTAATGTCAAGCTTGATCAAAATAACAAGTTCGATTTTTTTTACGAATCCATAAATTGTCATATAGTTACCTATATATCGCAAGTAACATTCGAAGAACACATATCTAACCCCTAAGTTCAGAGTTCGGCTGTCTAAAAAGAAAGAGTTTGCGAAGAATCCAGTAAAATACCTCATCCGGCTTTAGAGCATACCCGGAATGAGTTCTTGCAACATATTTTATGCGCCAGTTATGAATTTTCGGTCGAGCAGAAGCTAATCTTGGAAAAGACCAACGAACTTATCCTCGTTTCGGCATCCAAACAGACAACGCGAAAAAGAGGAAGTCACTATTGTTGCAACAACTTTTTTGCAGATATTAGGGAATGCGGAGAATATGACTTTAACTGCCGTTTACTACGCTACTTATTAAAATGTTTGAATGATGAGGGGGTATTAAAAAACTGACAGAACTTATTGGTCCAGAACTACATGTGATTACCTCACAAGCAATCATCTGTTAGCCGCATATGATAACAAATCACAAATGATATTTCAGTAGAAATTTCAAGGTGCATTCATACGAGTAGTTAGAAGTTCATGTGCTTTAGATGAATTGATATGGCTTCCCGAAAGAGTTACAATTAGTGATTTTGGTGGTGCGAAAGAGAAAGTGGATACTATAGCAAACTCTAAAGCTGCCAATCTTGCTTTTCAGTGCCGAATATTGAACAATAAGCAAGAACGAAGATCTAATACTGGGCTCCTTCAATGGAACACTTTTCAGGGTTATTCGGTTATGTGTGTGAGGACAAAGAATGGATGAGATGATACAACCGCGAAGTATATCACGAGTTTTACAAATATTTGCCTGAAGTCCAAAAGGTCAAAAAACGACGAATATACTGACTCGGGCACATCAAGCGAATAAGTAGCAATGTTTTGACGAAAAGTCTTCAAAGCCATTTCCCCAATATCAAGGTTTTATTTTCACATACTTTTTGATATTCGTTAATTTAAGAGTAAATGCTCTCCTTTTAAATTCTGCCTTACATTCATAACGCTCCTTGAGTTTTGTCGTTTTCAAGGTTCTGTGTCCTCATATACATAACTGTTGCAGTTAATTTCAAATTATAAGGACAGGGCGAAATAGTTGAAGTTGTTTAAAAAAAGTTGAAGACCACAAGGTTTATTGAAACTCTTCTATCGAATCTCTTTAAGCACATACAGTTCTCACACACGTTTTAACCTACGGATATGTAAGTATATGTATATGTATATGTATATGTATAGCTAATGAAAATTGCTACGATTCTGAATAATCATATTCGATTAAATCAAGAAGGAAAAAAAACGTGATCTGCATAAAAATACCATCCGATTCTCTCACAAGACTATAAAGGTCGGGCCAGCCAACCAGCCATCCAGCGGTTGTTCAATGTTAATTTCCGGCATCATGGAAATGAATACGTCCGTTTTATATTAAATGGGATAATCATAAATTTTCCAGCAAATAAAAAAGATTCCCAAAAGAAGGAATAATAATAATAATGTAAAAAAAACTCATTAAATCGGTGATGATTGCTAAATCTTGAAATTGATAGATAAAAAAACCCATCAATAACAATTTTGCAGAAACGGAAATAATCTAATTATAATTACCATAAATAATGATGATTAATAGTATTAAAGAAATAAGGATACCCACGTAATATTATTTTTTTTTTTAATTTTAGAATTAGCTCACAATGGAAATAAAGCCTTAATGACAATGTCTTAAAGTATGAGTGTTATAAATTATTGAACTCGACCAGTGTTGACATTTCTTCATCATCGTGTATCTTTTTTTTTTAAATACCTTCTACACTGGCAAGACGTTTGGAAAGGGCCCACAAAACATTCAGAGATCCACAAGCAAGTGCAAGCCAATTCACAATGGGGGTTATCGTGAACAAAAATTTCCCTGGAAGTTTTTCTCTCATTCGGACGTAGGGATCGTGAATGATGCTCATAAGATTCACTCTGAATTTATTGATATCGGGTATACAGTTTTCTAGGAAGTTTTGCTGTCATTTCATACGGGAATCTCAAAGTGAATTTCGTTTCCCACGGAATATTTTATTCCCTAGAAATTGTTCATCCCATCGTGATTCTCCCACGGAATAAATTTCCCTAAAACAAACAATCGTACGAAATGACAGCAAAATTCCCCGGGAAAGCTTATTTCCAATACCATTAAGTTCCGAGGAAAACTTTTGAGCATCATTCACGTTGGCAAGTTTCGAATTAGAAAAAAAATTCGAGGGAAATTTTTATTCACGATCAACCCCACGATCTTTTGTTTGAGGGAAATTTATTCCGTGGGGGATTCACGATCGCAGAACAAATTTTGGAGAGAATAAATATTCCGGAGGAAGTAAAAATACTTGGGAGCCGATAGGGCCCACATGTATTGAACTCTTATGAGTAGTCCTTCACATATCCTTGTTGCTTGGGACCTCAAGTCAATCGCCTTACGCCCGTCATAATCCTAATCTTAGATCTAAATACTGAACAAAAGAATAGATAAGAACAAAATAGAATAGAACAGAATAAAAAAGAATAGAACAGAATAAAATAGAATAGAACAGAACAAAATAGAATACAATAGAAATAGAATAGAATAGTTTGAAAAATTACATTACATTACATATTATACTACTCCGTAGATAAATCTACGAAGTAGAGACACTGAAGCACTGGCAACGAAGACCATTGGCTTAAACATCACATACATTAATACAACAAAGAGAGACAGAGAAAGGAAGAACACACAACAGAAAAAACACATGTCAACAGCACGTGGTTGGTTTCCAACGATGCTTGATTTCGCTGATCTATGGGAAGTATATATTTTAATTCTTCCAGGATTTGGAATAATTTCTCATATTATTAGTCAAGAATGTGGTAAAAAAGAAACTTTTGGATCCTTAGGTATAATTTATGCAATACTAGCTATTGGATTATTAGGATTTATTGTATGAGCTCATCATATATTTACAATTGGAATAGATGTTGATACTCGAGAACATCAATTGAGAACGGCTGAATCGATTTGGCACAATTTTGTACAGGTGTTCGTAATTTCCAGGGTAGGCTTTTTACGAAAGAACATTTTGGGAAAACCTCTAGGAAGACCAGTTGAAAAAAAAAAAAAATTGATTTTTTGTGGACATATGTTCCGGAATGGCTTGTCGAATGAAAAATAGAAAATTCTTAGCAGAAAACTAAGAATATTCCTGAAAAAACCGAATTTTTTTTCGTCGAAACTTTGCACTTTTCGCTAATTGAATGATTTTGGACGAATTCGAAAATTCGTTGTGAAGCTTGGACAATTTCGGATAATTGCGAAATGCATTGTGCTAAGACATTTTGGGTTCATTTTGGGTGGAGAAGTTAACAGAATAAATAATAGTAAGGATGTGTTGCGATCAATGCCACAACTCGATAGATGGCGTTACATGTTGACTCAGGAAATCGATGAAATTAATGCATGTCTGAAATCGTCTTCTTTATGCTGGCATGTCAAGAAGTTGAAATTGACTACAAACATGAGAGTCGTATTGCAGAATGACCCTTAGGCTGCTGAATTCTCGAGACAACTGTTGGCGGTTAGAAATGGCTAAATACCTATTGATATTTCGACTGGATTGATATCGGTTCTGGCAAATTTTTGCGAGTTCACATCGTCGAAGTGTTCCCCGGCATTGTACAAATTTATAAAATTCTCAATTGGATTAGTCAACGGGCAATACTAGCAGTGAAGAATAAGGACGTCGGCGTCGCGTCGATAGCTTGAATTTCAACACTTAAATAGAATTCGCTGGAGAACTACATTCGTACAAATTGGTTGATAGCGTGAACTACGAGGATGTAGCGAACAACTATCCGACGGAATATTTGAACTCGCTTGATATGCCAGGAACTCCGCCGCATAATTTACAACTGAAGGTGGGATCGATCATAATCATATTGCGGAATCAGAATCATCCGAAATTGTGCAATGGTAAGAAACTGATGAACAGTATGATTTAAGCAACGATCATCAGGGACAAATTCAAAGGGAAGAAGTCCTTATCCCACGAATTCCGATTATTCCAACTGATCTTCCATTGAATGGCTTTTGAGATGATAATCAATAAATCGCAAGGCCAAGTCTGTGGGATAAATCTCGAATTTCCCTGTTTTTCGTACGACCTGTTTGCGTGTTGCAAACTGTTACCGTTGTTTGTTTTTGCACTGGAAAAAAAATCAAAAAATATTGTTTATCATATCGCTCTCTACTGATTTCCACTCCAATCAAATAAATTCCATTGAAATTTTGAACAATCTGTGTTTTATTGTGACTCGAGTTTTATCTGAAAGTTTTAAATTGGTGCGAGACGAAGTTCGCCCGGTCAGCTAGTAGAATATAATAGAAGACAATAAAATAAAAGAGAAAAGAATATAACAAAAAGTGCAGAACAGAAAAGCACAGAACAGAATACACCGGGTCAGTTTTAAATTGTTAAAGAAATATTTCGTTAGGGATTTTATTTTAAATACATTCTCCCAAAATGACACGACATTTAATGGTTTTCGAAAGCTTATTTTAACGAGGGTTTTCTACAGGCTGTATAAAATACAATTAGGATACAAAACATTTATAATTGTTTTTTACTGAACAATGTCTACCGAACAATTAAAATAAATGAGCCGATGCTATTTACAGGAAATCCAAAAAAAAGTATTTGAAAAACTGCCACAAATTTACACCCCAATAAAGTCGTAAAAAATCTAAAGCTCTAGTGTTTTTTATTCAGCAATGAATCTCTTTTTTTTATATAAAGCCTTTTAGATCCTTAAAAAAAAAACATCATTTATAAACATGTGTTAGTTCTACCTAATTCAACAATTTCTCTCTTTTTTTTAAATTAACCCTCCCGAGTAAAACATGGCTATCCTTTTTAGTTACTTAAGTATTTAATATACGATTTTTTCTTTGTATCGCACCCACAATCCAACCACGTGTAAGGGTTATGAAGAATTTAAAGAAGAGGTACATCTACTGCTTCTCGCTTCCCTTTTCATTATTCAAGATAAAAAAAAAATAAAAATTCCTTTGTTACCTTTTTTTTTTGTAAAGCTTTATTTGTTTGCTTAACCTTTATCAAAAATACAAGCGAAAAAATAGCTTATTGTGCACTTTGTGTTCTTTGAAAATTCAAGGAATCCCTTTGAGAGTATGGTTGCATTATGAATGTGAATAATTCCGGTTTATCAGAAATTTAAACAAAATAAGAAAAGGTCAGAACTAATGTTAAAACAATTTTGAAATCGTGCAATTCAACTGGATTTTCCTTTTTATCAATCATTAGATACTTACGAAAAATTCATTCAAGTCGATTTAACATCTTAACTCACAAGAAAGTCAAAAATAAAAAGGGCAGTTTAAATTGAGCCACTGTTGCGAACAGTTTTTGGAAAAACCGCAACCACACAGTCAGAAGATACAGACATACATTCATTATGTTAATTGTTTTTGAAAAAAAAAAAAAAAACGTTTGCCCTACGGTTTTCTAAATATATTTTCAGATCAAGTTCAAACTTTCGACTAAGTATCTGCACACCACAAAATTTTATCGAAATTTGTAAAATTGTTCTCGAGAAAGTTAAAAAAAAAAATGGAATGAATTAATTGTTTTCGTTTGGAAACAATTTTTTTGGTAAAAAATAATCGAAAGTAATGTTTTAAAAATGTTTTTTCGTTAAGATTTTGTATGCCTAATTTTGCTCCCATTTTAGAGCACAATGCTCAATTACTATGACTTGCGAGTACTACTGAACAATGCTGAACGACCTTAACCTTACTCAATTGGATGAATTGGGACTGGAGAACATGTGGTTCCAACAGGGAAGATCGTCGGAGCATACTGCACGAATCTACTACTACTAACATTTCAACTTCTATAAGGCTTCGGTAAGGCCTTATCGAAATACTCGAATCATTTAACGAAGCCCAATTGATGCTGAAATGTTAGTTGGGAAGCTACAGCCAAAATTCTTAGTGCTGCATTTCATCTAATTTCTCTTTTTGGCGATTTTTACTGACCTCCAATAGACCAACAAATTTAACTGTTACACGCTTCTTTTCGTAGGCTTTTTGGAATTATGAGTGTTTGTTACGTTCCGAGCTAATGGAAGGTTGCGGAAGTTTAATGCTTCTCAAACCAGGAAAACCATCACATGATAACAAATCTTATAGATCTATTTCGCATCTGCCCGTAATATCTAATGTCTTTGAAATAATATTACTTCTGCGCCTGCAGCCAATAATAGAAGAAAAGCGCCTATACCTGAACATCAGGTCGGATTTAGAAGCAAGCATTCGACAATTGACCAAGTGCATAAGATCACTGACGTCATTGAGAAAAC
Organism: Philhelius pedissequus; assembly: GCA_910595825.1. Classification (NCBI taxonomy): domain Eukaryota; kingdom Metazoa; phylum Arthropoda; class Insecta; order Diptera; family Syrphidae; genus Philhelius; species Philhelius pedissequus. Next base: position 239,446,971 of record OU343161.1, on the reverse strand, counting down.
TCATGAAGAAAAGAAAATTTGTTCGGCGGTCTTCCTAGACGTGTCGCAAGCTTTTGAAGACCTAAATTTTAAATTAAGACAAATTCTGTCTGAAACACTTTATACGCTTCTAAAAGCATATCTAGAGAATAGACTTTTTATGGTAAGACATGGAAGATTACTCGGATATTAAAGATATAGTGGCTGGGGTACCACAAGGAAGTGTCTTAGGTCCAATATTGTACCTACTATTTACACGTGATATACCTCAAACAGAAGACATTAATAAATGATTCTACGACAAAATTATAAAAACCTCTAAATAATGTCAATGATTGGACAAAAACTTGGCGGATATCGCTCAACGAAGTGAAATCAGTATATGTAGATTTTACGTATAAGAAAATTAATAGATTACCGGTATTTGTTAATACGGTTCAAGTTCCGTTTGCTAATGAAGCAAAATATCTCGGAATGACTCTAGACGCGAAATTAAAATGGAAACCGCATGTTAAAAAGAAATGCGAAGAGTTAAATAATAAAATCAGAGATATGTACTGGTTGCTCGGGAAACACTCTAAGATCAGTATCGAAAACAAGCTAATTTTGTACAGGCAAGTGCTTAAGCCTATCTGGATTTACGGTATACAATTCTGGGGTTGTACGCGAGATTCTAATTAAAATACCTTACAAACATTTGAAAATAAACTCCTAAGATCATTTGTAAGCGCACCTTGGTACATTAGAAACGAAGATCTCCACAGAGATCTCGGGATCCCCACGGTTCGCGATGAAATAAAAAATGTTTCCCGAAATCATAGAAAACGGCTATTACAACACTGTAATCTGGTCCACTAAACGAGAATCGGTATAAGCAGGAACTATCACCGGATAGTTACCTCACTCATTAAAAAATAAGTGTTTGTCATCAGACGTCACACCATTAAAGTCCTCAACACACCCGTCAAAAATGGAAGCGGCGACTACTTAGCCAATTTAGCCTTATGAAATCTCAGACAATAAGCAAAATCATGTGAACTAAATTTGCCATCAATTTTTGACGGACGTCAAAAATTTTCAACTGCCTGGCAAATTGGAAAGTGAATCAATTGTTAGTATGAAAAACAGTTTTTGTTCTGAATTTTTGTTTCGATGGACGTGACATTATAAAGAAAACTTAAAAAAATGGGGTCACGCAATATTTTCTATAGACGGCTATTTGATAGTCAAATCCTTGCTTGCAGTAAAACAAGGGCTCTCTGACTCAATAGGGCAATATTTATCCAATTTAGACTTAAATTGGTTGAAGTGGCTATCAGGAAAACTGATGACACACTTATACCACATATACGTTCATTGTGAAAATATAATGGCTTGTATACAGGAAGCTTTTTCGCAGTCTCAAATTTCATTTTTGTGTGGAAAAAAATTAGAAAAGTGAGATTTGACACTGAGATGAAGCTTCCTGCATATCGGCCATTATGTGTTTAATTATAATATTTGAGTCCTCCAAAGAAGCGATGATCATACCAACTTCTTCCATTTTCGGAAGAATTGGTATCAGGGTTCCATATCTCCCGAGTTCATCGGATTTGCAGTTCCTAAAGATATCCCTTCGTTCCGGCACCCAAATCAGGTGAATGTTAAACTGATCTGCCATCTCCCTGAGAGATGATCGACAGTTGCGGGCAGTTATCGAGTTTGTGGAATCAGCTCCAAGTTTGAGGGCTGCTTGACTGTCTGAGAAAATACGGAGATCCCATGTGGAGGGTTAAAGTTTGAGACTAATATTTAGTCTGTCATCGCCACCCACTCACTCTTCGGTTTTTGAATCATCCATAAAAAAGTGAGCTCTTTCATCTTTTGAGAACCTCCCAAGCAGATCTTGGTGGTGTAGAACAAAGATGACCTGATCGGTCGCAGGGTCTTCGTATTTACATTTGTGCTTTTGTTTACTTTGGGTAGAAAGATGACCTTGACTTCTCTCCACACTAAGGGTATGTAGGTATATGGTAAGAGGTTAAGGCACCGACTTAGAATAACTTGCAGGATAGAATTATATCCGGGGATGTTTTGAGCTCGCCAGGTATAATGTCTTCTGGTCCAGCTGATTTATAAGGATCAAAGCTTTTGATTGCCCAAAGTAGTTTATCCCTTGTTATCAGACTGAGTTTGTTATTGTTTTTTTTTTTGTGATTGTTCAGTGCTACAAATGTTTTGTGAGCTACCCGGGAAGTGAGTCTTTAATAGCAAGGAGAACGACTTTTCACAAGAGTGGGGCCATACACCACTAACTATCTGTTTTTAAAGAGCTTTGTATTGGGGGATTCTCCGAGAGGTTTTTTTGACAATCAATTCGACAACAAATTAAACGTATGCCTGACATATATATGCGTTAACAGTGCACTCTACATTGAAAGCAACTCCTAACACATGACTCTACATACCCAACTGGAAGCTTCGTCTTCATCAATTGATGTTGCAAAAGAATGACAAAGAAATGATCTTAAGTTACATAGTAACACAAACATGCAAAGTTAAATGCAATATAAAGCTAAATGAACAAAAAGTTCATAACCCACTTGTCATACCTAGCTGCAACTTACTTAACATAATATACCTCTTTACCTTCTTCATCTTCATTTTGATTAAATAATTTATTACCTTTAAAGCTTTTTGTCAAAAAGTCCTTTAATTTAGTTTTGTCTTTTTTTTCTTCCCTTTTTTAGAATACCGAAAAATATACACGTCGAGAAGAACCTTCTCTTGTTTACGAACATGAAAATGGAACGACAGTGAGTATTAAAATTTGTCCATAAAGCCAACACCTTTTTTGTGCTTAAAATTCACACAGTTGTTCTTTAACAAAACAAATATGCATACCAGGTGACGGCATATCATAAACAAAAAATACACCCAACACACAAAAAGTGTCCTTCTGAACTTCATCACAAAAAAATTTAAAAAAAAATAAAAAAAAAAACATGAACCTCCACCACAGTGATATCCTCTCTAGTTTAATAAACTTTTCATCACCATAATAATATTCACCTCTGACGACGACGACGACGACAAGGCCGACGACGTAAAATCTAACTAGCAAATAATCAAAAGGAGCGAATACCTGCAGAAATTCTCAGGAAGGATGAAGCATCGAAAGCCAAAAACCCAAAAAAAAAAAAAAAACAACAACAAGACCTCGCTCTCTGTTAGATTTTCATTCATAAACAGAAGAACATGATGCAAGTTGCAAGTAACGACACACCTTTAAGCAACTTAAACCACACGAACAAAAGAAAATACCAAGCCACAGATAGTAGCAGGTAGTAGATGGATATATAGTAACAGAGCAGCTTATTTTAAAACCACTACAAACACCCATCAACTTAGGGGAACTCAAACATAAACAATAGGTACGAACTTTCTTTGCCAAGCTACAAGGATTCCAGGTTGGCGAAAAGGTGGTAAATTTTCCTGGCGAAAAGCAATCATCAACTCGTGCTTACCACGACGCGGCGGCCGGGCGGTAGCATCGTTGGTAGCTGGGAGGACGGGGGAATTAAACTAGTGGCTTTGCGGTAAAACTAACGGGAGAAAAACACCAGCTGAAGCTCAAACAGAAGTTCACACGATTTCCTTACGAGCTATAGGTATTAGCGGCTGGTTGAGCCATGTGTCGGCGAGAAGCAACATTGCCACTGCATCCACAACCTTGCGGGTGATGTGTCTTCCAAAGGACGTCGCGTTGAATATTCTAAACTTGGTGGTAACCTACCGCAATGGTGTAGGTACAAATAATATAATATGATGTTGAAGAAATCATTCGATATGATAATGAGATTTTTATTGTTAGCTATGGTGACCAGACGATCGTTATTAAAAATAGCACTTGTTTTTTTTAAACATTTTTTTCTACCTAGGGGAAGTGGGGGCAAGACCGCACATTTAGTGCTTGACTGCCTCAAAAACCATTATAAGACATCTTTTAATGAACAAAAAGTCTTTATTCACATAGTCTTACATTTCATCTAGGAACTTTGATTATTAAAATAAGAAAATAATTTATTCAAAAAAAGATAATAAACTTTAAAAAAACATCGTTAAAAAAACGGTCTTGCCCCCATATGGGGGCAAGATCGCCCTACCAAATTTTGTTGGGGGCAAGACCGTTTTTACCTTCAAAATGCAAATTACTAATTGCAAAAGTCACACACAAATGTGACATCTTCATCTTCTCCAACTCCAGCACAAGCTTCGTGTGCCCACCCAGAACACATGGTGCATTTTATCCAGCCATCAGTTGGGTTTGATTTGGAAAAAAGCTCCAGACAGAAGATGCAACTGCAATCTGCAACACCAATATCCTCATCCTCACTTTCGGCACAAGTCCTTTTAGCCTGTCGCTTAACCTTTTTGGTGGTTTTTATGGTGATTTGCTTTTTTTTATCTTTGGTAGCAACTAGAGCTTCCAGCTCAGATTTATATGGTGAACTTGTCAATATTGCCGTTTTTCCCCTCCTTGTCTTTCTCTGAGAAGAAGTTCTCTTCCCAAAAGGTAACTTAACAAGCTCCTTTGGAGAAGATAAAATGAAGGCTGTAGCTGTTGACGTTGATGGAGTATTGTCTAAGGCAGCTAGAGCATCGACGAAGTCTGTGTTGCCACAGTTTTCATGAGCTGTTGATGGAGTCTTGTCTAGGGCAGCTAAAGCATCGACGAAGTCTGTGTTAACATAGTTTTCTTGAGTGGAAATTATTGTCGTTGCAGGCGGTTCAATTGAACGTGTCCTTTCAAGGGATGCTTCAAAAACTTCTTGTAATGGGGAATTTGTGACAAGCTCTTCAGCAACTTCTGTAGAAGATTGTTCTTCAAACAAAGGCCTGTTGGTGGTTTCTGCTGGTTCAAACATCCAGTCTTCATACACGTCACTGTTTAATGGATAAATTCCAGTCTTTTTGAATGCGTTAACTGCTGTCTGAATGATGGCAGATTTCATGTAAGCGACGCCGAATAGTTCAGGAACTTGATACTCAGTAACCATTGATGGTGAATTTGTTCGCATCCATTTTTTTACTTCTGACGAATAATATTGATTTAAAGGTGCCATAAATGCAACGTCTAGGGGTTGCATTCGATGCGAACAATGGGGTGGAAAGCATAGAACAAAAACATTTTTCTCTCGAGCCTTGTTTATGAATTTTAGGTTTTTGGTATGTGTTGAATGCCCGTCTAGTAATAGTAAAACCGGATTATCCTTTGTTGGATTCGAATGTTTTAAAAAATGGTCGAACCAAGTTAAAAACAAATCTGTCTGCATCCAACCACTGGGATGATAGACAGCAACTGAACATGGTGGAGCTCTCTCAAGAATGTTTACATGCCTATGCGCTCGGACTCGAGGAAAAATAAACAAAGGTGGTATAAACTGTCCTGAAGCACTCATGCAGATTTCAATTGTGATTGTTTTGCCACGTTCTGCAGAGGTAAGAGTTCCAACCTAATGATTGAAATTTAAGATAAAGTATTGAGTCTAAGAAAAGAAACAGGAACTTACCTGAGGTTTTCCTTTCTTAGCCAATACTTTTGATACTTTTTTGGGAACCGTTGATATGCCCGTTTCGTCGACGTTATAAATACAATCAGGTGTGAAGTGATATGTATCCATTAATTCTGTCAAAAGCTCAAAAAACTTAGCCACAGATACCCGATTGAAACCCATGGCTCTGGCTCCAGACGTGCCTTCCGGCTTACGAAGGCTAATACTAGGATTTCTCTTCAAAAAATTTTGCACCCACTTATATCCAGCCATCCCAGTTTCTTTGTCAAAATCATTTTTAATGTTATTTCTCTCTGCTAGTTGGAATGCAAGTTCACGCAAATCCTTTAAAGTTATGGGGAACAAACGACTTTCGAGCAAAATTATGTGTTCAGATAATTCATTCTCTTGCTCTTTTGTAAACACGGTTTTAATTGTTCCAAGAGAGCACTTTTTTGAGCAGTTTTCAAGAGTGTTAGACTTGTCGATTACTTTCTTATATCTGTCCCTAAGAGTGCTCTTAGGGACATTAAAGGTCTGGCAAGCTTTTTTAAATCCCATCTCATTTTTAAGAACGGCATCAAGTGCACATTTCATTTCCGATTCTTGCCAAGACTGCCGCGTTGTTTTCCGAATGTAATTTCGAACCATATTTGACTACAAAACATTCAAAAAAGAAATATATTAAGACAAAAATGAACCCGTTAGCTACTGAAAACATTGGGGGCAAGACCGCATAGGGGCAAGACCGTCTATATGCGGTTTTGCCCCATTCGAATCCTACGCGTACCTTCTCGAATTTTCTGTTGAATTGTTTTCTTTTTGAATCCTTTCATTCACAATAAATGATTTTCAATATGCACTTTCTAAATACCAAAAAGAAAAAATTAATAATTTCAAGAAATTTACTGGTAAGAACAAAAATTACATCGCACCCGAACGATAACGATTTGACGAAAAATCACAAAAACTACCGTAACTTCTCGCCGTCTCAACCGAACTGCCTTATACTTTCAGACATGATCGATCATACCAAAAGACACGTGTTTTGTTCAACAAGTATTGCCATTCAAACTTTTTTTCATACAATATAGTACAAAAACGGTCTTGCCCCCATGTGCGGTCTTGCCCCCACTTCCCCTACATATATGACGGTTAGTGATACAATAAAATGCATGACTGGATCGCATGAACTTGCTTTATGTTCGATCACATATTACGCAAAATATTTCAATTTAAAATCTAAATATATTTTTAAAGTCGTTTTACTTAATTTTTTATATACAACTTTAATTTTTTTCTAACAAAAAAACTATTAAATTTCAAAAAAATCATCCAAACGTTATAAATATTGATTTTTTTTTTCAAATCCAAACAAATACTTTTCGAAAGTTTTGGTATGCGGTATTATTTATAATCGAAGAACCTTCTATGTTATAATTTTGATCGAAATCCGTCGAGCCGTTTATGAGATAGCCGAAATTAAAAAAAAATTGTTAATAAAAACAAAATATGTAAACAAAAATGTTGACCAAAATGTAGACCATACCTAAAGTTGTGCACACACTTTTTTCTATCAGAATCGTTAAAACCGTTTTCGCGTTAATTAAGATGGTAGATAAAATTGCCAAGTCCAGTTATTTTTGGGGATAAAAAAAATGATTAAAAAATCTGAGATAATCACCTAATGCGCTTAAGTACCAAGTTTGAAGAAAATCTTTTAAGCCGTTTAGGCTGTAGCTCGTTGTACAGACAGACAGATAGACGAAAAACAGACACACAGACGGAATTGCGGCACCCACTTTTTTGGTGTTCTCTACCATCGTAATTTCAAGTTTGATTAAATCTCGATTTCGATTTTTTTTTTCAAATGCAAAACTTGCCCTATAAGTATAATTTGAATTTGAAAAAAAATATGGTCACTCCAGCAACCTTACATAGCCATCACTCCTACATTTTTTGTATCCAATTCTATTCTGACTTATTTTCAACTTGTTGTAAAATTAACATGTACAAATTGATTATCTTAATTTGTTTTTGTAGACTTTTTAAGATTGTGATTTTCGTATATTCATTTTCTCTCCAAGCAGCTAACTTTTGACAACGGAGCATTATGGGGACTAAGTTACAAGAAAACAGCTGTTCCCTAAAAGTGAAATTGACAAAAAGTTTAATAGCAATAACAGAATGTTCAAAACAAATCTATCGATTTTGCTGAAATGTTTGCAAATAGGAACCTGCGTTTAAGTAGCGGAACTGATATTGATAATATTTCAAACAAAAATATTTCACAAAAATTAGATATTTTTTTCTCGAACTTGTCACATTTTTAGCACTTCTGCAAATTATGCAATATTAATTGAAGGATGAATAATTTATATCAACTTAATGCCAAATTTTAAATAAAATTGGTCAAATTCTGTTGAAAAATTAAAATAAAAAAAATAAAAACCTAATTTTAGACCTAAAAATAAAATGTTATTACTAAATATATAATTTTGGTTGTAAAAATATAATTTTTGTACTTAACATATAGGTTTAGTACTAAAATAATAGCCTAGTTCTAAAAATCTGAGTTTAGTACTAAACATACAATTTTCGTATAAAACGTATATTTTTGGGTTCTATAATTCAAGTCTAAAATATAAGTTTAGTACTAAAAATACGAGTTTAGTACTAAACACATAATGTTTGACCTAAAAATATGATTTTAGTACATAAAATCCGTGTTTAGGTTAGACAAGTATTTTTTTTTAATTGTGCACTGTTTTACAAAGCATGTCTATACGTAGCTTAGCTAAGCTTAAAGTATTGGTTTGTGTAATTATTTTATCCATTAGGATGGATCTAATCTATGGCCTATGAAATCATGACCATGCGGCAATAAGTTATGTGTCGGATAACTGATCGAAATTTTACTTAGACAATATGCCATTAGTTTGACTACTTAAAACAGCCTATTTAGAAAATTTCATCAAAATTGGTCTACCTATTAAATAGAAACGGTCTTATAAAGCAAAAAGTCAAGGATTTCTCCGAGATAAAACCTTAAAAAAAAATAATAGAATATTTGTCTTTATTAATTCTAACCAATTAAATGGGCGCCCGCAGTTTTGTTCGTTGTTATTCACAACCATCCTAATGTACATATGCCTAGTCGTAGTTTCCATTCCGAGCTATAAATCTTGTCGGGGAACAAAACGAAAATTCCTCTTGTTTCTAAATAAAAACGATAAAACTTGCTAACATTTACTTTTTTATTAATTTAATTTAAGTGGCACAAGACGACTAGCTTTTTGGATGATAATAAACTTGCAAATACCATAATACGGGATTCAGGCGTTCAAATCGAGGTAAGAGTTTGAGTGTTAAGTATTTTTTATGATGTACCTCTATATAAAACTTTTAAAGGTATGTTAACGATTTCATAGAATGTTATAAGGTTTGTGATAAGAAATTTTTGTATTTAAAAAAAAAGGACTTATGTAGCATTAAATCTTGGTTAATAGCAAAATGTCTTGAAATAAATTCCTTTAAAAATATTCAAGGCACGTCGGTCGGGATGTTCTTGCTTATTTCGTATGGTAATGAAAATTTTGTCAAAGTGAAAGTCATTAGTCAACGACCCAAAGCTTTAGATGTAAGTAGGTACCTAAATGTAGTGTAGGTAGGTTATAAATTTAAATTTTAATTGTGGATTCATACTCAGCAAGTTGGATCAAACGTTTATGATTATGGAGCTGGCCAAAAAAAATACCGGACTCAGCATATAATTTATTTAAGAAATGATGTCTGTTTCTTTTGAAAATTTACTTTTTATATCATTGGAAAATTCAGTACTTCAGTGCTTTGTAGGGTTGTGTATGTATGAACTGCAAGTTCCAAAACAAAATAAAAAAAATATTTAGACATTGCCAATATCAGTGAAAATTTAAATACGTTCCACAAACTATTTTACGACATTTGGTTATCTGTACACAAAATATCTTTTTTTTTTCTGCTTAGAAATTCGAACCTAATATGCATTTTAATGGCTTGTGGAACGTTTTCACTTTTCATTTCACGAGTTGTGAGCAATAGAATTTTAACATGATGTTGTGGAATGTATGTTCTTATTTACTTGATTTAATTGCTCAGTTTTTTTTTTGTATATAATGAATGCGTTTCAGCAGTCGTGAAAAATAGGTTCCACAAAATATTGTAAACCTTGATTTTTCTATGAAATTTTATATCAGTTTTATTTTCTGCAAAACAATTATTTTGCATCAACATCGTACTTAGTTTAAAGTCTGCTGTCACATACAAAATTTACACGACGAAATTATAAACGAACAAAATCGCTATACTTTACGCTCGTGAACAACGAAATGCATTATTTTCGTGGATAGCTGTACAAGATTTCTTAGTATAAATCTCCAATTATTCAGTTCTTTAAATTGATTGCTATGATAACTAGGGATGGGTCAATATTCCAGTAACAGGTATTCAGTAACAGGTATTAGTAGGTAGCAATAACACACTGTGATTAAAGATTGAAAAATACCTGTTATTGCAAGAATAATTTAAATTACTATTTTGTTCATTATATATTATCAAAAAAATTTTATCTTTCATATATGACTAAGGAAAATAATTTCGACTTATCAACGCTAGCCTGACTCACAGTACACACATAATAAAGGTAATATATTCCGGTTTTCATTTTCGCTCAAGTTCGCGCATGTGGCAAAACTCAGACACTCGTGTCACATTTGGCATGTTCATAGGCTTAGGCATAGGACAAGCTGCTAGTTGCAATATCTGTTACTGCTACTTTTAAATAACAGTTATAAAATCCTTTTACTGAAATAAAAATTATGGAACAAAAATTGTCAGTGAAATAAAAATGTTAATAAACTATTTTCTTCTACCATTTTAAAATTAATTATTCATCACTTTTTTAACTACATTCCGCTGTTTGGTTTGATGAAAATACAAATTAGGAAATTTCAAATATTATTTTAATAACAGTTATTTTTGATCCACTGTTACCTCTTACTGAACACATCTTACTAAAATATTGACCCATCCCTATTTGTATGTGAAAATGTCAAAAAAGAGAGTGCATGTGCCAAATCTCAGAGACATTTTGCCAAATATGACAACCGAATTTTTGAATTATGACAACCGCATTTTGACAACATGCGCGATATATTACCTTATTATGCATACTGTAAAGCTGACCTACCGAAGCCTTAAAGAAGCTGTAATGCTTATTGGGAGTTTTTGAGAGGGAAACGTCATAGTTTATTTCTTAAAGTGACACTGCACTCTGAGTCCCTGATTTAATTATAAGTTACTCATTTGTAGGAAGCTGAACCTACCTAGCCATAGTCGCTAATTTCTTTTTCAGCAAGTTCTGCTGGATGTTAGAATTCCCACCAGTAGTTCCACCTTGTTCAATATGATAACCCTGTGTGATGGTTGATTAATCTTCATATGCATTGCATAATTTTTCAAATGAGACAACTACGTGCTGGGGAAATGTGTCTGGAACCAATTAAGACCAATTTATCCAACCAACATATTAACATTTTACAATAAGTGGAAGTCTTCCAAACGTTTCACGTCTTTCAAACATTTTCATGGAAAATAATATCAAAAGTTAAAACTCTTTGCACATCACGTTCGTCCTAGAAAAAAAAATACCAAAAATATTCCAAAAGGAATATTACCTAGACACGCAAATCCTTCTCTTATCCTCATGTTTTCCACAGAGCTTAGAAATGCCCCCGACCATAGAGAATTTGAGGTAGTGGTGTAACCAAAACCTTTTACAACCTTTCTCTAATAAATTAAAACGATAATATTTAATTAAAACTTTGCAAAATCTTATATATCCTTTCCATCCCTCTCTCCCTTTCGAACTCAGGATACATTTGAAGTAAAAGATGCAGCAGTTGATGCTTCGAGCCGAGCCGCAGGTGGAGTTATGTTCGCCAGACCAAAGTTATCAAACAAGAAACCCATAAGCATCCAAGTATTCCGAAAGGACGAATCGTAAGTAGCATCAGGTAGTGATGTGCATTGCATGCAGCACTACGACCAACCTCATCACCTTTTGAAGTATTCCAATAATTTACTACGATGTGAGACAGGACCCGCAACCTGATTCGAACTGCCATTGAAAGGAATGACTTCCTCAATAATTACATGGACAAAGACCGAACGGAGATGGTAATCGATGCCATGCAGGCAGCTTCCTATGACGAAGGCAGCTATATAATCCGGGAGAACGAAGAGGGCTCTGAGATATTTGTTTCCGAAGACGGATATTATGATGTTATAAAATCGGGCAACATCATCGGCACCATTGGGCCCGGTACAGTTTTCGGCGAATTGGCCATACTCTATAGTGCGAAACGATTTGCCTCCATCAAGAGTAAGGTGTATAGATTTATTTCTCCAGAAATGTTTGAAACTGAATTCTGGAATATCTATTATCGATTTCAGCTGTTACCAGAGCAAAGGTCTGGAAAATCGATAGGTTGAAGTTTCGTAATATAATGCTCGTCTCTGGGTACAAGGAGAAGGAGGAGTATTTGCAGTTTCTCAAATCCTCACCGATACTTAAAGATCTCTCCCAAGAAGTTCTAGTGAAACTTGTCGATCTTCTTAAAAGGGTAATATATAAAATCCAAGATTAGATCTCTGTAAAGAATATCATAGCATCTTGAAGATTTCACTTTGTAGAGATTTTATCCCGGGAATACCTGCATAGTGCGAGAGGGTGAAGTTGGTAATGAATTTTTCATCATCAGAGGCGGAACAGTTACTATTAAAAAATTCCACGACGATGGCACTGAAAAAATCGTGGCTCACAGAAAACGGGGCGATTATTTCGGTGAGCATGCAATTCTTAATGCCGATGTTCGTCAAGCCAGTGTCTATGCAGATCCACCTGTGACTGAATGTCTGAAACTAGATCGAGAGTTGGTTTGCATTTTGAGAATTGTGATGTGTCAAATATTTATTTCAGCATGTGATTTTTGTATTTATTAAAATTTTTAGAACAGTGATAAGCTACCTGGGCACCATACCACAGCTGCGAGAGAAACCTGATAAACGATCATCGGAACGTTACTCAACTGGCAGACATTCGGAATTTGAACGAGAATACGCGGGAATAGAGTTGAGTGATTTGCAGAAGATTGCTACCCTAGGAGCAGGGGCGTTCGGACGTGTGGATTTAGTGCAGCACAGGGGCGATGGGAGGACTTTTGCCCTAAAGATTTTGCGAAAAATCGATGTGATAAGGCAGGATCAAATCGAGCATGTTTATAGCGAGAAGCAAGTCATGATGATCTGCAGGGGGAGTCCGTTTATTGTTGAGTGAGTTTTTTTTAAGTTTCTTTCAAATCCATAGAGTTCTATTCAATAACTGATAACTTTGGAATTTTGGTTGTGAGCAACTCAAAGCAGTAGCGAAATATTTGTTGTCCTCCAGGAAAGTTGCTTCAAACTTTGATCACTTTAATTCGTTTTTCAATTTTCAGTTGCAAGCAACTAATTTCCAATTAATTCTGTATTAGTCTACTTTAGAATTAATTTGATTACAATCTTGTGATGATCTTTTCAAAGTTGCTCAAAGTACAATTAGCAACAAGTACTGAATTGGAAAAAACTTAAAGTTGCTTCAACTAATTGTAAACTTATGTTGAATTAGGTTTACTTAAAGTAATTTGAACACAGACGGTCTTTTGATTCGTAAAAAGTACTTCCAAATAGTAGACAATCAAATTGCTCATTACATCTTCAATGAAATCGTTAGAGAGTTTTAGTTACCAGCAACTAATTGCGAACTTAGGACAGTCTCTTAGATTATTTTACTGTAGAGGGGATTTTGATCCTGCAAAACTTGCTCCAAAATACAGACAGCCAAAAGTTGATAATATCGTTTTCAATCGAATCAGGAGTAACTTAAAGTTTGAAGCAACTAATTTCCAACTTATGATGAATTAGTTATACTTTAAGTTATTTTGATTATATAGGTTCTGTTGGTCCCGGAAAAGTTGCCGCAAAGATTATCATTTTTTTCCAATCCAATTTTACTTTTAAGTTGCCAGCAACTAATTGCCAAATGAATAATGTCTCCTTTCGGTTAATTTGATATACTTAACCCTTTTAATCCTCGCAAGATTGCTCCAAACTTTCGACAGTGATCTATTAATTTCTATTCATTTCATGTTTAAATTGGGAGCAACTTTAAGTTGCGAGCAACTAATTGCTAACCTATTTTGAATTATGTCTAATTTAAATTAATTTGATTTAAAATTTCTACAGAGTTAAACACATTAACAGTAAAAAAAACTATTTTTTTCTGTTTGTTCCATTTCCTGCTTAGATTGTACAGAACATTTCGCAATGATAAATTTGTGTTCTTCCTTATTGAAGCATGTCTTGGAGGCGATGTGTGGACAATAATGTCAAAGAGAAAGTATTTCGATGAAAAGATTGCTCGTTTCATTGCCGCATGTGTGGTGGAAGCCTTCGAATACCTCCACAGCAGGAATATCATATATCGTGACTTGAAACCAGAAAATCTAATGCTCACCACCGATGGATATTGCAAGCTCGTAGGTTGCCTTATATTTTAAATCCTTTTTTTTTTCAAGCAATTTAAACATATACACATCTAAATACATATGTATACATACTCACTATATATTTTTTTGAAGGTTGATTTTGGTTTTGCAAAACGAGTTCTAGAATGTCACAAAACAAATACATTCGCCGGCACACCCGAATACGTGGCACCCGAAATCATTTTAGATCGAGGTCACGACAAATCAGTTGACTATTGGGCTTTGGGAATTCTAATATTCGAGCTGCTAGTTGGAAAATCACCATTTCGTGGTCAGAATCAAATCAAAATCTATCAGCAGATATTGGGCGGAATCGATGTCATCCAGATGCCATCGAGAATACCAAAAACCGCACAAGGTCTTATCAAGCAGCTATGCAAACAAATGCCTGCCGAACGGTTAGGATATCAGCGCAAAGGTATCCTTGATATAAAACGTCATAGGTGAGGGTGTTTTCTTTTTTTTTTTCAAAGTGAAATTCAATTATTTTATTCCTTATCGTTTTAGTTGGTTCGATGGATTTGATTGGAAAAGGCTTAAAGCTAAAACACTGCCATCTCCTATTCAGCGGCCGATTAACAGTAACATGGATCTGCAGTACTTTGAACCGTGCAGTGCAGAAACTGACGAGCCACCCGATGAAAATAGTGGTTGGGATGTTGATTTTTGAGAAGACTGTTAGTTTGATTCCGATGCGTTTAAGGAGTGAGGTTTTTATTTGACCAACGATTTGTGCCCTCAATGCGACGAAATAACAAATATGGCGACGGAGAAAAAGCAGCACAGTTTTTAGTGCATGTCTCAATTTCTTGTAGAAAAATACTTTTTAGAAAATTAAATTTCCCATTATTTTCACTTTGATACACATTTCTTGGTAAGCGAGTTCAAAGATACAAAAGTTTTTTTTTTTTGTAAAAATGTATAAAGCGGAATTTAAATTCAAAAAGGCATTCCATATTCAGGTTTTATGGTTTAATCATAAATTTCCATTCTATTGCCAGTTAAGGTCAAGGGTCACGAAATTTAACATTCTATTCAAGTGAGGAATTTTTTGAGGTCCTAAATTGTCATTAAATTCGGCTTAATTTGAAAGGATTTTGTATCTGCCGACTTGTGGAATGCATTGTGGATTGCAATTTTACGTTGGTTGGTGTTAATCGTGTAGAAAATTTTTAAATGCATTTGTTTTATACAAGTTAATTTTATGTGGAAAAATACGTTACCTCTAAAAAATGACGATATCTCAATCTGAGAAAATCCCCAAAAAAATGTAATAAAACACGTAAAATTTCCCAAAATTATCTCCTTATTCCCAAGTACATATAAAATAAATATCAGAATTAATTGATGTCTTTAAAAAAAAATTGGGCTGGCAACGAGACGAGACCAGGCGAGACTTTTGTTAGCCTCTCGTCGGTATCGTCAGAATCGAAGAATTTCAGTCTCGTCTCGGTTCCGTTCTTGGTCTCATCCTTAGTTTTCTTGGTGGTAAAAAGATGTAAGATAAGACGAGTTTTCAGATTGAAAAGATAGAATAGAAATAGAAGATAATCCACTTAAATCGGAGACATCCCTTAATCGATTTTGACAGTTCATGGCTTGACAGTTGGGCAACATACTATATTTTGACATTTGGATAATATTTTTGGTCAAAATGTCACCCAAAAGGTCAAAGATCAATTGTTTCCGGAACAAAAATAAAATCGGAGAAATTGCTTATTTTGTTAAGGTAAAATTTGAATTTTTTAGAGGTTTCTTAATCCATTTCAATCGGAGCCATCCCTAAATCGATTTTGACAGATCATGGTTTGACAGGTAGGCAACATACTATATTTTGACGTTTGGATAATATTTTTTGTCGAAATGTCACCCAAAAGCTTAAAATCAACTGTTTCCAGAGCAAAAAATAAAATCGGAAAAATTTGAAATTTTGAAGTTTTTTAATCGATTTAAATCGGAGCAATTCTTCAATGGGTTTTGACAGTTCATGGCTTGACAGGTAGGCAATATACTATATTTTGACATTTGGATAATATTTTTTGTCCAAATCAAAGGTCAGAAAAAAACTCTAAAATCAATTTTTCCGAAGCAAAAAATAAAATCGGAAAAATTTCGAAATTTCTGAGAAAAAAAAATAAATTTTGTAGAGATTTAAACCGGAGCCATCATTAAATGGGTTTTGACAGTTCATGGCTTGATAGGTAGGCAACATACTATATTTTGACGTTTCGATAATATTTTGTTTCCAAGTGTCAGCTAAAAGTCTTTATACGTTCTCGTCTTGGGTGATTTTAAAGTGGTCTCGTCTCGGTCTTGTTGACAGCCCTAAAAAAAACTATAGACAAAACACTGAACATGCTTTAATCGGAGTTGTCAAGTTTTGGGGAATTTCTCATGGGGAGTTTTTGTTTAAGAAATATTCTCTTGGGAATTTTGTCTTGGGATATTTCTTTTGGAAGTTTGTCATTTTATCAAACGTCACTAACCTTAAATCGAGTCTTAGTGATGTCCAAAAAAAACAAAAAAACACTATTATTTTCACATGTACTGACGAACTAGGATTTCGGCTTCGAGAGGGATTCGGTAAATCATGTTACCGTGCGTATGTCAATAAGACCTTACTGCTGAAACCTTATAGAAGCCTAGATGTAAGCTGAGTGCCTTTAAAAAGGAGGTGACAAATTCACTCAGAGTATTTCTTGTCTTCAAAGCAAGACCTTTTTCATTTCAGTTCGAAAAGAAAACTGTAGAGCCTCTCCATGCCTACCGATTGACAATACGTACACAGAAATCGTTTACAAGTTTGCTTAAGGTCTCTGCGACCTGTTGCGCCACGTAAATTATATTTTTTAATACGAGTAGCTAAAAAAATTAATGCCACTTTGCTTTTCAAAAAAACAAATATAGCTATTTAAACAGAACTTAATCTAAAATTACTGCAAACAGCTGCCGCCCCTAACAAATATTCTCAAAGCTGGATTATTACAGGAAGGTATATATATATTTTTTTTAAATAGAAAGACACTAAGCATCAATATACAAAGAGCTCTTTGAATGCAAAATTACTTAAAATTTAGAGTGCCAGGCTCTAAGACTTCAGACTCTATCAGCTATCAGGTGTTATTATTATTATTTTTTTTGTTTGTTTGATGTAAGTACTTTTGTACCTAGGGATTTTTTAACATAAATTAATATCAACTTGTGTCTTCTCGTTGTTCTATCTAATGAATACAAATTCATGCGAAAAATACAGCTGTTTCTAAGTAAAATGTTTTTGATATTCCATGTGGAATTGAAATAAATTTCACGTGAAATAAATGGCAAAATGCGCTGAACAAGGTAATTTGTTATTGCGAGTAGTGTTACTCAATGGACTAATAAAACCAAAATGCCGTATAGCTATTTTCATAAATATTAAATCTTAATGTTAACAGGTCTAGGTAATGAAGGTATAGTGAAGTGATAAGGAACAAAAGAATCCACAACATCACAACAGATTCATTTATATTCAAAAATGTATATAATTTTCGATGTGCTATGAAATATATTCGTATTAACATAATTCTATTGAAAATAATCTATTTTGAGACACATAAACCTTTATTCCAAGCAGAGAGGTGGCGAAATAAAAATAGAAGTATTGGTTAACTGAAGAAAATTAAAAGGTGACGTGCGTCACCGACATATGACGTTGGTCGACCTACACATATTTCAACATTTTAAACGATTTAATTTTTCCCGTCAGTGACCACCTGAGATTAATACGTATTTTTAAAACCTGCCCACATGAATAAAGGAATATTCTATTTGTGAAAGAAATTAATTTTTTTTGTGATGTGCTCAAACTATGTTTTTTTTTTGTAAGTATAGGCCACACTTTTTGTGTCAACCATGAAGTATTTTTTTTTTGCAAAGCGAAACACATGTCCGTAATCCGTAAAACGAAATTGAATTGAAAGAAATTGAATTAAATATTTAATACCGAATATTAATATTTAAAACATTTCATGTTTTTTATGAAACAACAAAATACAGTATGCTTGAATTTGCTTGGGTTTGACATGTTTTCTCTCTCCATTAAATTTCATTCAAATGTCTTAAATTTCCGATTTTTAACAGAGATTTTAAATTGCATCAAGGTGAGGATAAAATCCCAAGAAAAGATCCCAAAATAAAACAAAAATTTGCATAAGCAAGTGAATCAACCTTCTACTTGGGATTTTGTTTTAAGTAGATTTTGTCTTAGAGGAATTTTGTATTTACTAGGTTGTTTCCTGGAAACTATGGCTTTAGGGATTTTCAGTCATATTACGATTGTCAATGTTCATAAAAATTTGTTAAGGCATTTTTTTTAAGTGGGCGAGCTTACTTTATTTTATTTTCTTATTAATTAAAATAAACTGAAAAAAAATTCTTCAAAATTGTTTGAGTCATTTCTGAGAAACTATAGAATTAGATAAGTGGGCGTGGGTGGCAGCGAGTGGATCTTATTTAAAACATTTTTGAAATAATATTCCTGTCGATAAAAACACTCTGGAGGTTTCTTTAAAATCTTTAAGCAGTGCCCAAGACGCCAAGAAATGATAGAAAAAAGTGGCCGTGGCAATAGTCCGACTGTACTAAAAACAAATTCTTAATTTTAGCCGTTCATGAAGATAAACTATGAAAATTTCATTAAAATGATTTGAGTCGTATTCGAAAAACTAAACAATAAGAAAGGAGGGCGTGGAAGTGGGCGCATCTCATTTAAAATATTTCTTGAATTTCTTTATTGCTCATAAAAACTAACACTGAAATTTTCACCTAAATCGTTAAAATCGGTTCTGAGAAACCAAGAAATGATAAATGTAGACGAAGGTGGTGAGCGGATTTTTTAATTAAAGAGATTTTTTTTCTTGCACAAAAGAACAAACTCTGAAAATGTCATCGAAATGACTTGAGTAGTCTTCAAGAAATAGAGCCATTTCCAAAACAAAAACATGAAATAAAATAGTGGGCGTGGCAATCTATTCTATTCTATTCTATAAATCTATTTTTTATTTTTTTTCGCGCGCATAGGAGCAAACTGTGAAAATTTCATTTGAAATCGTTAGAGCCGTTTTCGAGAATCCAATCATATCATTTAGGTTTATATATAAGTTTAGCTCGGTTGAAGTAATAAGATTAAGTATAATGACATATTTTTGCCGCGCTGGCGCTGTGAACAACAAACACAAATAGCTATTGTGAATAGTTTATACTTCGTTTACCATTTCTACTCTCGTAATTCTTTGAAAAATTTCTTTGAAAAAAACTCCTTTTTATTGTTGTAAGTGAGTACTTTAGAATTCTAAAACAATATCTATCAAATAATAACTTGTCATTTATCAATAAAAAAATTGATATAAAACAATATTTTTGACAAACAAAGTTATCAATAGAAGAATTCACAATAAGCCTATTTACGTACACTATTCACAATGTTTAAAAAAAAAATGATGTTTGATAACGATGGCACTGAAAAATCAATTTAGTTGATAAATATCAAATATAATTTTGATGTTTGACAAACGTGATATGTGTGTATTTCGTTTGGGTGAAGAAGATTTTGGTGAGCTGAAGTATGTGCAGCTTCTCGAATCCAAATTAAAATAAAAAAAAAATTGAATTTCGATTTGAGTCGACGAAAATAAATTGTATTCCGGTTTCTGAACCCAAATGTTTGTTGACCAAGTATTAATTATTACGTTTGTCAAATGATAAAGTTCTGGGACTCTTTTTAATGCAATTTAATTGATAAATTAAGAGTTCCTCATGAGAGGCACTTGGGACCACTTGTTTTTACATAATTTTATTAATACGTGAAGACAAATGGTTCAAAACATTTTTTTTTGTGTTAATGCGAGAGGAAACATATTGATGGAAAGGTTTTGATTTCACAAGTGTTCACAAACAAAATCGCTTATATATAAATGGCAAGGCATGTTAAGATTTTAGCAACCAAATAGAGAAGTGGGTATGGAATAAGTGGTCTTTACCAACTTCTGAACGATTTTGATCAGAAAATAAGTCGATGACAGCTAATGCTATCCTTTTCTGAGCTTATCACAAGGAATAAGGATTACACGGTAGCAAACTCTATCTACATTAGATTAGAAGCATCAGCACCGCAACAAACGTTTGGAGGTCGTTCTTGCTTTTAGAAAAAAAAAAAACTAGAATACCCCACAATGTCAAAATCTTCCATTGCTAAAATAACATAAAATAACTGTGTTTGATAAACCAACTTCTGAGACCAATTTTGGAAAAACCCATGTCATTTTTGTTGGATAAAAATTATTGTCTTATAGTTCGAATTTAGGAGTATATTTCAAAATTCTATATTCCAAAATTCTGTGTCAAAATTTTCTAAGAATCCATATTTTTAACGGTTTGTTAAGTTTTAATGCAAATTGGAACATTTCAAAAATGGTAGTCCGTTTTAAATATTCAGGAACATTTGAAAAAATGTCTAAACCAAGATATTAAGAGCAACATTTATCATTGAAAAACAAAAACAAGCATCAACCCCAAACCAGAAACGACACGTGTAAATGACAGATAATAATCTAAAAAAGTATCATATTTTGCATTGTTCAAACAGCCGATCTACTCAGCCATGACATTCATAAAACAAATTCATTCAACTGAATATTTTAAGACTAAAACACAGAAGACTAAAAATTAAATTTTAATACCTCTCACTAATTAATAATTAAAAAAAAAAACAGCACTCTAATTAGCTGAGATAATTCAGCTTCATAAAACATCAAACAAATTTTATAGATAGGTTTATTTGCCGCCTCCCCCCATCAACCCAATCAACAAAGGTTTCTTCAAAAAACATAAAAAAGGCCTTCTATTTTAGAGGGGTGGTTTCAATTCCTTCTAAACTGCACAATACTCCTACAAAATTATATATTTTTTTTAAATTTAAATACTAATGATTGTCTAATGAGAAAAACTCATTGGCAGCGGCAGGATGGAAAGGACATCCTATTAAGTTTGTGTACACTCGTGGAAGTCCACGAATTTTGCCTTTATTAGCAGGAATCTATTATACTCGCCAAGAAAGGACACACAAATCTGCTGTGGAACGTAATAATTCACAATAAATCAAGTACCTTCCTTGCACACGAAAAAAAAAATGTATACACAATTTGATAATATAATAAGCCCTGCAGAATTAACAACCTTCGAGTCATTAAATTCGTCGTGTTTTGAGAACAGAGAAATATCAGTTGATAGGAGTCTAGGTCCAGGTTCAGAAATACATAGTCCAATCCAAGGATATGAAACATAAAATGGCTTATGGACATCTCCTACACACAGCACTAATTAAATAGAAAATATAACTGATTGACAAAATACTCGTAATTATTTCGACGAAAATTTTAAGGAGCAGATTTAGGGTCTGAGCATTTTTTTTCTTTTTGAAGCGAATTATCGTGAAAAGAAGACGAAATCTTGATAATAAACACCTAGTTTACATCTGCTTTAGGAACAAATTTAAACACAATGGATTTATTCCCATAGGAAGACGATTGCTTAGCCAATACATAACTCTACATTCTTCTCGGGAAAGCGTGCGAAATAACCGCCGATTTTGCTTCGAAAAATTGACTATTTGTACATAAAAATTTTAATAGTTTTCGAGAAGGTAAAAAAAAATTGTATTGCTTCTATTTTGTCATGTTTATGGGGATATTCATCAGAAATAATATTATCGTTCTTACTTGCGATATAAAAATTCGAGCTCGAGATTTTAATCAAATTTGATATTACGATGATAGAGAACACCTAAAAAAGTGGGCCCGGAAATTCCGTCGGTCTACGGTCCGAACGATCTACAGCCTAAGCGGCTGAAGCGATTTTCTTCAATCGTACCGAGTATCGATACGTTTCCAAGTACTTGCGATCCAGTCGTGCATTTTTTTTTTTTTTTTTTTTTTTGAAAAAGTGAATTTGTTCTTTTTTTTAACTCAGAAAGAACTGGTAGTCGGTATTTCACTAAAAAGTGATAAGAGCAATTAATATTTAAACAAAAAAACACTGGCACTAAATTAAAAAAAAATTTAAAATAAAATGTTCGACTTGATCGCTCTTGTAGCTAACAAATGTATTGTACCTGTTATTACTCGTAGTTCAATAATTTCTTTAATACAAAAAAAAAACTAAATTGCTTTAGGTAAGCGGTTTTAAAAAAAACTAAATGTTAATATTTAAAATTTTGAAACATTTTAAGTTAAAATAATTTATATCTCCAAAAAACCTCAATTTATTGATAAAAAAAGCATTTTTGAAAATTAAAATTTTTAAAAAAACATTTTTTAAATTTGAGCACGGAATATATTTAAGAGGCATCTTAAAGAAATTATTAAAATTATTAATTATAAATATTAATTATATTAAAGAAATTATTTGTATTGGTTTATCCAAATCGAAAATATGAAAAGTACTTTTAATAAGAACGTTTTAAATAAAATATATTTTTTTAAATTTTGTTTATAGACCGCCCCAATTTAATAACAGGCACTTGCTTATCAAAATTCCTGAAACCGTTTTTGCGAAAAAAAAAACATTTTTCTTGACGGTTTTACAACTTTTGTATTCTGTGTTTTCTTTAGGAAAATGTTTTTTTTTTAAGAATATCAAACAACTACTAAATACCAAGTCCTATCGTTTTTGAAATCAGTTTTCAAAAAAAAAAAATTATTTCGAAAGCAAGTTTTTTACTGTTTACACGTTTTTTTTTAACTTTTTAGAAACTTCACGATAAACAAAATCAGAAAAATGTAAGTGAACAGTTTTCCAGAAAATGGAAAACCAATTAATTGGCTCTAGTAGAGGTACCAAAAGTTTACGGGTTTTTGACAAAAAAACAAATTTACGAAAAATATATTTTTCCCTGAGTTAATGATTTTTTTATCAGAATCGTTGGAGTCGTTTTTGAGAAAAAATAAGATCTACTCTTCAGGCAAAAAAAAAGAATTGATGGCAAATTAAAAAAAAAAATTAAAACGCACGACTGGATCGCACGAACATGCTCTTATATTCAATCACATCGTATGGACAAGATTGATAGTAGAAACTAAATATCTTTTGAAAGTTGTTTCTTACTTAATTTTCTATAAACGAAAATTCTTTATTTTTTTTTCTAAAAACGTTTTAAGTTTTTAACAGTATAAATTTAAAAACATAATTTCAAAAAACAATCGTTGACCCGTATTTGAAATAGTGAATGTTCAAAATAATTGTTTTTCTCAAAAATACAAAAAAAAATGTTTTTTTTTTGAAAATTTTGGAATGTAGTATTATTTATAATTCGAAGGACATCCTATGTAAGAATATTGGGCGAAATCCGTCGAGCAATTAACGACTTTAAAATTTAAAAAATGGACGTATGACAGGTACCGTTATCAAAATAAGTATGTAAAAAAAAATTGGGCACCAAAATGTAGACTATACCAGATTTGCACAGATTTGTTCTTATCAAAATCGTTGAAGCCGTTTTCCAGATAACTAAGATGGTAGAAAAAATTGTATGGCAGGTACATTTATTTTTGGAGCTAAAAAATTATTCAAAAATCTAATTGCGACAATCAACTAAAAAGTTTATTTATGTAAGTACCAAGTTTGAAAAAAATCGTTCAGCGGTTTAGGCTATACATCAACCTGCAAACAGATAGACAGCCAAACGGAATTACGTGAGCCACTTTTTGTGTTCTCTAAAATATCGAGTTCGGTTTTTTTCCACATTCAAAACTTGCAACTCAAAATTGATTTATTTGAGGCCTGTCTGACGACTGTAAGCCGAAAAGTGCAAGTTTTTTTTTGTTAAATATCAAAATAATTTTTGTTTTGTTTTTATTTACAGAATTTTCTATAGCCAAACCTATCTAAAAATAGAACTATGTATAACATTCAGAATATTGAAAACAAAATTATAACCCATATTGAAATTCAACGCCAATCCCATCGAAAGTTATGTGTCCAAATATGCTACCTAAAATTTCGAAAGCATTCTTCACCCTTTGCCAATAAACTAAAACGACAGAAAAGTGAAACTTGTCAAACTTAACAAAGAAAAGTGCTTTCAGATAACATCATCTTTAGTTTACTGTATTCAATTACCCCTTCGAGCTTCAAGTAAGTGGAGATTGCCACCAGCACAGGTCTAAGCATAGTCTTTCTCTATCACGAAGACCAAGTCAGGAATTGTAACCATATAATCAAATAATTCGAAATCGGTTGAATAAACTCGTATCACTTATTAACTCAGACTTTAACTTCATCAGATGTTATAGCGGAGCCGAAATAGTAGAAGTCCCCTACTGGGTCGAAGTGACGTCATGTACATTTCGTCAATGTTGGATGTCCTTTCTTGGTGACGTAAATGTCTCGTTTTGAATTTTTGTCTTTATCATTTCTACATCTTTAGTCTATAAGCACAACGGTGTGTAGTGAGCTCACTGACTTCAGCTAGTACCAAAACAAAAGGCAGCAAAAAAAAGCTCTGGATGTCGAGGAAGGCTTCAGACAAGTCTAACATCTGCTGGTATGATGGAACTTAATGCGACACAAACATGAAACTTTATAAAAAAAAACAAAGCATAATTGAGTGATATTCAATGTCCAATGCGTACAGTGTAAGAGTTTACATTATGACGAGCTCCTATGACTATTTATCGATATGATTATCAATTGATATTCGATAAACAAAAAAATTGAGAGCTATGAATTTTCTTTGTACTTTTATGTTTACCTTTTTAAAAATTGAGTTTATAAATGTAGAATTTGAAAATTTATCAAATATCAATTGATAATTGACAAGGTGTCAATGAAATACCTTTTGACTCTTTAACTATTCTTAACTCAAAACTTTTTCTTACGAAAATGATAGCAATTGCCAATTTTTCTGCGTCTAAATATAGAATTTTCTTATAAGAAGGTTTATTTTAAGCAAAATACTAAAAACCACATAAAAGTGATGCCAAATGTTGTGGAATTAATTGAACAATACAAGGAAATAGTGACATACACAATAGAAATGACTTTTTGCCAATCAAACTTTTGACTTTATGTAAGTTTGATGTGCCAAACTTTCGAGTTGTCAGCCAATAAAAAAGAAACCCTAGAAAATATTACCAACAAAACATTCTGACTGTTGTTAAATAAAAAAAAAAATATTTTCTTTCTTTTTTTTTATATACGAGTATGAAAGTGACACAATGTCATGTTGTTAGCATAAACATTTCATTTTGATATGAGGATCTCTTTTTATATATTTTTATCTGCTGATATGGAAGGACACAAACAATCCTCAATCCTCATTGTCCAACAAAAAATATTATGTGAGACTTGATATAGCTAATAAAAAAAAAAAAAAAGTTTTTTTTTTTTTTTTTTCAAAATTATCTGCTAAATAATTTCATTCCCTTTTTATAAGGGAATTGTACGAGCGTGTGTATTTTTATTTGCTTCTTTTTTTATTTCTTTGCTTGCACACGTAAGAAAAAATCATGGAAGCTATGAATACCAAGATTAAGGAGATTAGATTTTTGTATTAAACAACAACAAACACAGAGCCCAAACAAATCTACAAAAAGGAAAGGATACTTAGTTTTTTTCCTATTTTTTTTTATGGCTAACGAAAAACAGACGGAAATAAATTGATTGATTTGTTGTTGGTTTCTTTTTTTTTATATGTATGTATATGTATTTTCAAGTTTTTATTTCAGCTTAAATACTTCCTTTGTTTTTCTAGGACACAGTTTCCATGGAATTAGTCAGCCAAAGACATACAAAGCTCTAAAATATAGTAAAAACTTAAGTATGTATTTTAAAATGTCTCCGTAGGGTTTTTGCTGTCGTTTATTATGTTTGTATTGATTATTTTGTTATTGTCGTCTTGTATACGTATACCAGCAGAATAGGTAAAAGGATTAAATACTTTAGTTAAGTAAGCTGTTTTTCCTTTTGAGAGAATAAATGAAACGAAAGACCTTGGGCGTTTAAATACAAACGGAGATAAATACCCTACAAAGTAACAATACCAATTTATACTGGTCTGAAGAGAGAGGGAGGGAGGGAGAGATTTTTGTAGACTGAATTTTTCGTATTGGATAGCATGAATGGGGCTATAAGGTGGCAAAGTATTGAATAGTAGAAGAAATAATGAGAGAAGAAAGTCACCACACAGGAAATATGTTTAAGGGAGAAATTCCCAATTAAAGTTGGAATACACCAAGGAAGCGTATTGAGTCCCTTGCTTTTTATTTTGACTATTTGCTTAAATTAAATGTAAAATTATGGATACGAGTCATCCAAAGGTTGATAAATCACCGGAAATTTTTGTAATTTTCTGTAGTCTCCAAAACTAAGGAGGCATATTAATAAGGCTCAAACAGTCAGTTGTATGTATTCACCTTACTATCACATGTACTTCTGTTTTTGGAAAAGTCTGCTAGTACGCAATCCAAATTTGCGCCCATGTTGTTTTAAGCTTTTCAAAGCTAAGTAAGTATACTAAGTGACGGAAATCAATCTGCACTAGCATTTGCTGTGTATGATGTCCATTTAAAACTGCTGCTTGAAAATATCTACTTGCTTTCTTTTTCTTTACATTCTTAAGGTTCCTTAGTTATGGGTCTCAAAACCAGCAGCAAGAATTTAACCTGTTAAATCTGGGAGACTGTATACGCCCTCTTTCTCATGATTATTTTTATCCTTCATTCAATACCTTTCATTATTGCTGCTTTTATTGAAAACTGTTGTATTTTTTTTTTTGAAGGAACAAGTACGTGATTCTGTGCAGTTAATCAATCAGTTTCAAAAGATTAATAGAAGTTCCAGAAAACGATAACCTCCCATCATCTGCCTAACTGATTGAAACAAAAAACACGCAACAAATGCTTTTAAAAAAAACAAAAAGAAACTTAAACACCCTGTATTGGCAAAACCTTGAACTATCAATAAGAAGACCCACACAAAACACAAACTCTTTTTCAAACTTCATACATCGATTGTGAGAATTTTCAATTACAATTCAGATGGGCAATAAAAAACAAGCCTTGAACCAAGTAAAGATTAATGATCCGACCATCCAGCTATATCAACTTGTATAAATGATTTCCCCAAAAGAAATTACCAAAGTTATACTGCTAATGAAAACATAATAAAAAATAAAAAAAAATAATAATAATAAATGAAAAAATGAACAAGAGAGAAAATACCGAAAGTGAAAGTTATTCCAAACTTACAGTCAAGTCATAGTCTGCTTTTAATTCTTTACTTTGTGCTTTCGCAGTTATATTTTTTTGTTCTATTTTCTTTTATTCAGCAATGCAATGATTTATGATGCTAAGCATTTTTTAATATTTTATTTTTTTCCAATTTCAAACATTTTGTATATAAAAGGTAGAGTGTGTAAGTAAAAGTTTTGTGTTCATTTTTTTTTTTTGGTTTTCCTCCGGAATAGCTATTATCTAAATTTGGCACATTTGCTGAGAAATTGAAATGAAAACAAAAAATTGATGTCAGTTAACAGCTGGTACACTGATAGAAAGATAAGTTTTCGAGTCAAGAATTTTTTGTATTAATTTTAGCATTTTCAGGTTGCCAGTGCTTTTTTTAAAAGAAAAGTTCTAAAAAATAAATAAAATGCATGACTCATTTGTATGCCATTTTGGATGGTAATTAATATCAGTTAGGGGAGTCAGTCAAATTAACTGCTCGAAGGTTTCCCTCGGAATTTATTATCGGGGGAATGTCGCTGTCATTGCATCCGAGTTTTTGTAAAGCCTAGTACTCTGCTGATACGAAACGAAAAATCCCATACATAAGCGAAAATTTTCGTTCTGCAGTACGCTGTTCCATGACGAAATTTCAAAAGTCTCCAATCACTTTTCGCAGACAATATTTATTATCCAGACTAATAAATTGTGTGCGGAAAATCACACTTCAGTTTTTAGTCTTGTTTTTTGTTGTTTCTTTCATCGCAGCTTGTTTCTTTCTGATTTTTTTCTATTGTGTTTGTTTCTCGATTTCTTGAACATTTTGTCATTGATGTTTTCGTTAGCATTTCGCTGTTCTAGTGGAGACCACATAAAATTTTCATTTCGCATCAGCAGCGTTCTAGCATTAAGAGGGAAATTTATTCCGGGGTAGGTCCAGGATCGCAGACACATTTCGAGCGAATAAAATATTCATTCAGTGGGAAACCAAAATCCCCTGGATGATTCCACAGGAAAGGTTATAATCAAGAAGAATTATCCAAAGGCTTCTCAGTTCGAAAATTTACAGATATTCACAGACGACCTGTTTGTAATCTAGGTTCGTCAAAAAAAAAAAACGACTTTTTGAGATCGATGAGCCTTTTTTCAAAATCTGTAAGGTATTGGATAAGGTAAAAAAAAGTGAGCATTTTCTTATTTTCTCATAAAACCTTTAAGTCCAGTTTCAAAATTCGGTTTGAGGTTTGGCTCTAACACATCTCATGATGGCACATCTTAAATATTTAGTGATAGTCAATATGATTATAAATTAGGCGTTTTTCTTGTAAGTACGTGAAAAATTCAATGAACAAAAAAAAAACAGACAAATTTCCCAAACTTTACATAACAAAGACTTAATTCCAACAGTGTTTTTTGGAACAGGAATTAAGCCCCGAACATTCTTCAGACTTGACTAAGCTCAAATAAGGGATTTAGTTATTGTTGTAACTAACATGTAAATTGTTTAACCAATACTTCTTGTTTTTCTCCAATTTTCTTTACTTGTCAGATTGTGGGCAAATGGAAGGACGGTATTTTGACATATCTAAATAGACATTGCATTCTTGAAAAAATGTACAATACTGGTAGAAATTTGGAAATAATTGGTGATACCTGTATGCATCTAAGAATCAGTTTGAAACAAGTTTTGGTGTGCTGTCAAAAACTTTGAAAACCGAAATCTACATTATTTGACTATTCTGATCAAAATGTCAAAATTACATGGTTGTCGATTAATGTACATGGAAAATGTAAAAACAGCCATCCCACTCACAAAAAGACTGCTATATTTTATCAATAAGTCTTCAATATTTCTCTAACATATTTTCAGATGAAGAAATATACATATATGAATACTGGTATTTGGAGCAGAAAATAGCAGTGGAGTAATCTCTTGGGAAAGATTTCTTTAATCAAAATGAATTGATGAAAAACTGGTATCAAATATCGCTGAGATAAATAAATTCGATAAAGAATCTCAGAAGTTAGCCCATGAAGAAATGAAGAAGCAAAAAATGCAAACGTATCTAGTAAGGCTCTCTGATATTTGGCGAAATCAGCTTCAGTATTATGTGTATGCAACTTTAATAAGGCATTTTTAAACAGCTTTTTAAACCAGAGACCAAGTGGCTTACAACTCTCCGATATTTCTATGTTAGCGTGTTTTTACGCAGGAGCAAAGATTTTTTCTGCTGACAAAACAGATAGTCATTTTATAGTTGAAAAATTCTAATTTTTTTATTGTTTAATTCAGTGGTATCCAACCTACTGAGTTCATTCAGTCAAATGCCAATAAGTCAGCAAGCGCATCGAGACACTTGCAAATCGTTATTCAATCCATTTTTGTTCATAAGAATTTGTTATTAAATCTGTTGTGTATTTCTCAAATTAATTTATGACAAGTATTAAAATCCTAACCTTTTTTACTCGGTAGTATCCGCGTAGCTTTTTTAGATTTTTAGATTTTCAAGAACAATACCAGTTGGGCACCACTGGTTTAACTGTTGTTAGCCTTCATTATACGAGGGCGGTCCGATAAGTACTTGGCCTCAACGCCGGATGGTGACAGTATCGCAAGAGAGATTTACCATCGTCTAGTGCAATCTCTTAGACGGCTATGTCCAAATTTCAGCCGAATCCGACTCTTAGTTTTGTTTTGTACATGTGTGGAAGCCAGCTTGTCCGCGAAATTTAGAAAAAAGGAAAAAGAGCAATTTCGGTAGTTGATTCGATTTTTCAGTCAAAAATCACTTTGATGCTGTGTACGGTGACCCTTCTTCAACGTCGGCGACCGTCAAAAAATGGTTTAACTAGTTTCAATGTGGTCGCACATCGGTTTTTGATGAGCCCCGCCCAGATGCCCCGAAAATGGCTACCACGGAGGATAACGTGTCAAGAATGTACGATCTCGTATTGGCAGACCGACGATTGAAGGTGCGCGAGATAGCTGAAACAGTAGGCATCTCAGGAGACCGCGTGAGGCATATCCTCCATGAAATTTTGGGCATGAGAAAGCTGTCGGCGCGATGGGTGCCGCGTTTTTTCACTCCGGACAATAAATGCAACTTGAGAGCAGTGTTTGAAGCTATTTAAACGCAGTTCGAAGAAGTAACTATCGACAAAACATGTATCCACTAGTACACACCAGAGACCAAGGAATAGTAGAAACAGTGGACTTCACCTGGCGAACG
The DNA here is from genome assembly GCA_910595825.1 of Philhelius pedissequus. Taxonomy (NCBI): domain Eukaryota; kingdom Metazoa; phylum Arthropoda; class Insecta; order Diptera; family Syrphidae; genus Philhelius; species Philhelius pedissequus. The sequence continues at coordinate 239,416,351 of OU343161.1, read as the reverse complement.
TGGTCCAAAGAAGACGAATACTGTTCAATCTGCCAGAAAGGTGTTGGCCAACGTTTTCTTGGGATTCACAAGGTGTGATTTGCATCGACTACCTGGAGAAGGGCAAAACGATCATAGGGCTTTGATATGCCGAATTATTGCGATTCGACGCCGAGTTGAAGAAAAAGGGCCCCATTTGGCGAAGAAAGAGTGTTCTCATATCTTGAAACTCACACCTTCGCCGTCGCCACGGTTAAATTGATCGCATTACAATATGAGCTCCTGCCCATCCACCGTATTCTAAAGATTTCGCCAAGTGCGACTTTCTTGGTTTCCAAACTTGAAAAAATCAATCGTAGAAATTTGATTCAAATGAGGAGGTCATCGGCTCCGCGGAGCACTACTTTGCAGACCTCAAGAAAACCTATTTTTCGGATGGGTTGGAGAAGTTGGAGCAACACTGGATCAAGTGCAAACGAGACTATGTTGAGAGATAAATCACCACTTTTCCAACATTTTTGTTGCTAAGTACGCTGACCACCGCGCCCTCGTAATTAGCGAATCGAAAATTTGACTAAAAGTCAACGAACTTTATTCCACTGATTTCGACACATTTATGACTGTTAAAACAAAATTATCGAATTCTGCATTGTGTCAAAATCAGTCGAATAAAACAAGTTTGCGTTTAGTCAAACGTTCGATTCGTTTTTCATAATGAGAACCATATTCTTATTAAAAGTGAAAAGATTCTGATGAGTTTACCGAATCTCTAGATTTGTAAATAACAAAAGGAAAACGCTATTGACTATAATAAACGACAGTTCGTTTTTCTCCTTAAAACTCATAAAATTCCGATAGTCTACTGGATTTGTATATGTATCTCCAGGGACTCAGAAACATTTAGATTTACACGTTTAAGCAGATGGCTACACCAAGCTTCTGAAAAAAAAACAGAACAGGAATAAAATATTGGTCCAATTAACATAAACTATTTTACTGTATATTTCCCAAGCATACGAGTAGAAAAACAAATTGGTTGTTCTAAGAAATTACAGATCCAATTAACCTAAAATCTATTACAGTATACGAGTCGAAATCACAAATCTATAATTGTTTATGGTTTCCTGTTCATCTATGCGATCCAATTAATTTTGATCCAACTGTTATCAGAAAACTGAGCCAAAATGTAGGTGTTTTTTTTGCAATAACTCGAAAACGTTAAACGTTACTTTCGAAACATAAAAACAAAAAATACTTTCAAAATATAAACAAGTTCAAGCAATCTAGTAACTAAGAAAGTAAACCATTTTTTTTCTATCAGTGTAATAGCCAAAGATATCAGATTTAATATCTCAGAAGACTTTACTTTTCTGTATCGTTTGTTTGCTTGGTGTTATTGATGAGGTAAATATTGTGTACGCTCCCTGTTATAATATGTATTTAGGTCGAAAATATCCTCTTTTTTTTATCTACATCAACCTGTTTAACTTGTTTGGTGTTAAGAATCTAGTTTAGTGGGCTTGCCATGTCAGCAGCCAAACAAACAAACAAACCACAATGGTCCATTTTCACATCTATTACTTTTTGTTTTTTTTATTGTACAACTTCCTAATGTCCTTAATGGATCAAAGCCTATAGTACGAGTACATGGTATAGTATCGTGTATTTCTGTCTTTGTTTTCTCTTCTTTATTTGCTGTGCTTTGTTTTTTTTTCTTTGCACTTTATGGTGAAATATATAAGAAAGTATTGAATTGTCAAATCAGATTTTCAGCTTTGTCAATAGAAAAAAGTGCCTATACGACGAGAAAGTAAGAACAAGTTGATGTTGTTTGATAAATCGTTATTTAACGACTTAAGAAGGCTTTGATTTTCTTTGCAAATGATTTAAAGGAACAAGATTTTTTCCTTTTGCGTCTCAGGAACAAAAAAAAAATTCCATCATTTACAATAAGCCCTTTTAGGCTGTGCTAGAGCTATTCAAATGGGAGTATGAACGTCATTTTTACATTTTTGTGGAGATGGTGAGGATGAGGGTGGGGGTGGTGTTATTTTGTGTTTGTGTTGAAATGTAAAATAACTTAAAGATATCAATCAACATCAAGGATGAAGAGTGATTGTCAATCGATTGAAAGTTGATAAGTTGATAAAGAAATATAAATAAGATACAAATGTTTCCAAAGCATATTGACTTTTTCGAAAGTTTTAAAATGATTTATGTTGAATATTTCTGAGAGAGTATGGTGTCTTAAAATCCAGCGCAGAATTTTTTCAATGATTTATATTATGTAGAACATGTGGTAAAAAAAATCAACAATGGTGTAAAAATGTCGTATTTAAGGTCCTGTTTTTCAGTTTGAGATCAACCAAGTTTTGGTGTCACACACACAATTTAAATCAGTTAACAAGTTTTCCAATTAACTTAACTTTGAATTAATTTCCAAACATAATTTTGTAGGAAAATAAAAATTCTGGGAATCCAAAATTTGTCACTGAGTATTTTACATATAGACTTTAAAAATCAATAATTTTAATACAGGATTTTCATATCCCAAATCCTGTTTTTTTTTTCTTCTAATGCTTTACTTCAGGAATCTTAAACACGTGCCTTAATGACATTCTTATCTGGATTTCGGTGCACAGTGGTATTGAGGGAAATGAAGGGGCCGACAAACTTACCAGGTATGAATTTCAGTCCTTCGTCGAAGTTCACTCGCGGATAACTTTAACATTAACCTCCGATTTGTGAAGGGCAATGACGCTGTAGATATAGTGCTTGACTTAGACGTGTGGGTTCGAGCTCCATGCTAGGCAGCATTTTTTTCTAAAACTCTAATTTTTATTGGATTCTGACCGTGGGTTATAATGAGATAGGAAGGACCTAAATCTCAAATCCACTGTGCGATCAAAAATCCTATATTATTTATTCCCTCGAACTAGTGCAGTGCAAGCAATTCAGATTACATTTAAAAGACCTGAGAACTTACAGGCATGTAGTTGAAATTGTAATTATTATTATTAAGGGCAAAATTTTCTTAATTTCCCTAAGAGTCTTTGTTAAAAACTGTCTCCGTTTTTTAAAATTTCTTGGTCTACCAACTGAAGAGATTTAGTTCACGAGTACGATAACGCCGGTGTGGTGCAAGACTAAGGGATCTATCGGGAATATCTCTAGTGAAGTTTTATTTTTCTCGGAAATTTTTTTCCAGGAAATTCTTTCCACGATCGTTAACTCCCACAAAAAAAATAGTTCCTACAAAAAATCGCGAAATACCCCTGGAAAGTTCATTTTCGGTACCAAAATTTTCTAGGGAAATTTTCGAGTACAATTCAAGTTCCCTACGTGAGAAGAAGGAAAATTCGTATTCATAAATAACCCCCAATAAAAAAGGTGTTTTAGAAGGGTAAAAATACTCAGTTTCATAGTAAATGAAAATAAAATTATTTGCATTATGTTCCCCTATATCTATATACACTTTTTTGCAGGAGTGGTATTTTTACCTTTAATGACGCCGTTGTTTTATTTTTTATTTAATTCTGTGCGGGATTGCAAACAATGCCACCCTTATATAATTGATGAAACCGTTTCAATAACAGCTTGCTTGTTTTGCTTTGTAAATATTGACATTGTTTCGAAACCATTCAAAAGCTGATTTCTTTTGGGCATTTAATTTTACCATAAACAAATTGGGTAAATATTAAAAATAATTTGTTTAAAAAAAAGGTAGAAATTTTCAATAAAATATTTTCATACATATTAATACAAAATGAATTGATATTACCAAAAATAATTTTTTTTGTAAAGCGAGATATTTTTTCAAATAATAAAATAATGTCTGGACCGAAACTTCTATTTAATTGATATGTTGCCCTGGGCGAATAAGTATATGTATGTTTAATCAAATATTTAAACCAACCATTGGATATGTCAGTACAAAGAAAATGACAAAAAAAAAAAAAAACAGAGCAAGGGGGCCCTGTGCAGGCTCTAACCCACATCCATTTAGAATTTTCAATGCTTCTTATTCATAAATTAGGTATGGTATCCAGAGTACCCTTAGGCATATTCCTCGAAATTATATAAATTTAATTCTTTTTCTTTCATAAAATGAATATATTATAATATTAAATCAATATTTAGGAACTCAAAATGTGTTTCTCAATAAATATTTAAATTTAATAGTTTACCTATTTTTGTATATATACATATATTTAGCGCACATTAAAGGGAGTAGGCTAACATAACATGTTGCCCATACAGTATGGGCATTAGGAAAATCGGGAAGGGTTTAAAAAGAGAACCCTTGCATTGCACATTCACTTTGAAATGCTGAATATGAATCGAGCCTGGCAATGCATTCCACATTCGCATAGTGCGGCTGAAAAAAGAATATCTGTATTCGACGGTACATCCGAAATTAGAATTAATTGTAAACTGCTGAAAATTTTCTATGAGCTCGAGTATGACGGTTGAACTTTTTAAGGGGATCAATGCACATAATTATTTCGTCTGAATATGCTAGACAGACAAAGCAGCGTCGCGTGTCGGTTTTCGAGCGACAGGATTAATTCCGTTATAGATGGGTCACATATCATTCTATTTTGGAGTGTGCCCAAAAAGCGCAAGTACGTTTTGGCAGCACCTACCCATAAATGGCAGTTATAATCAAGTTTTGGGCGTATATAGGCCTTATAAATTACAGCTAGATCAGACAGAGAAAAAATTTCTTGCATCTTCTGAGGAATCCTAAACATTTGGCAGCGTTATTGGCACTTCAAATATGTGATCGTTCTAAAGTAAATTATTTGTAAAGTGCATACCAAGAATAAAGAGTTGTTCAGTGTCCTCGATACAAGAACCACTCATCAACAGTTGCCCAGAGGGTGGATGGCGCTTTAATGATAGTAAACAGCATTGGGCTTTTGAAGCATTAAATTCTACGCAGTTTCTTATTCCCCATTACACAAAGCTACCAAGATCAGAATTTAATGAGCTTATCATACTTTGCCGTTTCAGTTCCACATCCGAAGGATAAGGAAACGAATATAAAAAGCTGTGGGTACTGTCGTCAACAGAACAATAAATATATTGGATAACAAGTATCAGACAAGAGATCATGTATTATTATGAGGAAAAGAGGCGGAGACAAAACGGAGCCCTGGGGCACACCATCCAAGATCCATTCTAGACGAATAGGATAGATGGAAAAGCTTACGCAGCAGTGGCTTTGAAAGCGAGGAAGATTCGGGCCAGCGGATTTGTGATTGTCGAGAGATCTTTCAGGACCCTTGTCACATTGCAGTATTGTTTGCTTTAATTTTTGGTCTACAAAAATTTGATTCGTCGAATAAAGACATTGAAAGCCTTTCTAGCTTACTTGGTTTCCGATTTTCTTCAAAGCGGTTGGCTTTGCAACGTCGGAAGCTTACTTCTCTCACCCTGATACTGTCTTTGCAGCTCGAATCAAACCATGAATTTTTCAGTTAGATGATTTTAACCGGGAACCGAAAGTAGCTACATTAGTTTATGTTGTTAAAGTTGCAAAATTTGCATACGATGTGAAAGTTGTAGAAGCATTAGCGCCTAGTGCGTTGATCGTTGTCTTGTTTAAGCAAGATTTCAAAATAAAGTTTATATAAGAAAAAGATTAAAGAATTCGAAAAATGGTATTTTATACAGGATGTGAAACAGTCTATGGAAACATGGACTGGCGAGGTACCCTGTAGAATCGTTTGCATAAGCATTTCGGCGTTTTGATATCCAGAATAAAAGGAATAAGGTAATGGCCGGTCACTGTGGGTATATCCACATGAGGCGTTTTTCTTTTTTAGTTCGGAGCAGAGTCTGAGTTGTCAATAAATTTGTTTGCGTTTGTTTTAAACTCAGAGCATGCAGAGCATGTGTAGATCGCACTCAGTGCAGTTCAGTGCATAATCTATGTGTTCGAACTCTGTTCAGTGATCTGCTCTGAACGAAAAACGCCTATGGTGAGTCGGCCATTTCTTCGAGTGTGTCATGAAGAATCGTGGATGCTGCTAACATGGGTTTTAGGAAAAGCACCCCAGGAAATAGCAGGTGGCACTAGCTTAAGGAATACGCATGGTCTCATTGAGGCCATGTATATAAAAATTGAAGCCTGCCAGGCATGCCAGGTTGTTCATTGACAGCAGTGGTTCTACGATGATCCATGATTGGTCCCATGGTGACGTGAAGGTTCCACATAGGGTTCCATTGTCCCTAGTTGTTTCGTCAGCAAAAATGGTAGGATTATTGTTCCAGTTTGCCATTTGGCTAAGAGATATTGGTAGGGAATTCTCTGAATCTTGATGTGGATGAAAAGCCACTAAAATACCATAAGATGGGTACGGCGTATATGCTTGTTCCATTAATTTCCAGCCCAGAATAAGGCATGTATTTGGTCATAGACACTTCGGGGAAGTATTGTCGTGGCACATGGTTATAACATGCAAAACATTCGTGTGGCTACCATACATTTGACGACAAAACACGGTAGTTATATAAACAAATACGACACCAAGATATTAGCCGAACTGAAATTCGGTATAAATTGGAAATAGGATTAATTTTTGTGAAAAATTATCTGTCGGTAGAAGCGAATTATTAGATGCCGTACAAAATAACGACTTTCTATAAACACGTTAAGACCATGTACACGTAAATAATACTATGTTATTAGTACTTCCGGTACGTTTCACGGGACCTGTTTTTACAAGTAGATTCGTCGTGAAATAAGCCGTCAAGGCTGGTGTTCATATAAATATATTTTGATTAACTTGACAGTTTTAAGTATGAAATCCACAAAATAAAAATGGTGTACCATAGGGCTCCGTTTTGTCTCCAATTCTTTTTTTTCATTTTCAGTAAACTTCTATGATTTGGAATTCTAATCCACAAAATTTTGTAACAAAAAAACTGATTCAGAATTCTGATCCCATATCCCGTTTTCACAGTTTAAAGTGATTCCACAATTTCCGAAAACGATTGAAATGCAGACCATAAGAGTGAACTATAGAAATTCGGGACCACCCCAAAAAGGGTATATGACATCACATAAACTGTCATGGTTATGCATCAGCTTTTTCGATTTTCCGAGAAACGACTATAAGAAAAGTGACACAAATCGGCACTCAGAGCTAAGAAATTTAAATAACCTTCACCAATTTTTGTAAGGCAAGACCAACTAAACTATATTGACACTGATTGAAAGCCCCATGCGAAACGATAGTCCTGCATCAAATCACATCCAGAACTTTCCAACAGCTAAATTGAATAACTTGCTATGTTTCTCAAAAAGTTTTACCAGAGTTTTCGATGTCCAAATCTTCGAAGCTTCTTTGAATGTTCTCCAAATAATGAAAACAAATTGTTGTTCATATGAATGCAATATAAACTTTACCCCCAAAAAAAAAACTTAGGGATCTGAGAAAACTGACAACAATTCTCAAAAAAACAGGACGATGCATTGGAGAAAATCATGAATAATAAGGACTTTGAGGCAAAGGCAAAACTTTCTACAGACACACACAATGATTAATACATACAGGGCAACCTAAATAATTTTAGCAGACAGACAGACAGACAATGGGGCTACACATAATATGCGGAATGGAAAGGATTATGCAAATGACAAGAAGTGGAATTCACATGTTTTGAGTCTCTGCGCAAAGGTACAAACGTACTAGGTAGGTATTCAGATATCGTTTGTGAAGCAAAAGGACATACAATCTCCTCTGTCGGAATTCTGTTGTATTTTTTTTTTTTTTGTGAAATGCAAAAAGGAATTTATTAGTATGTAAATGTAAAATTCAAACCTAGGCGGCTTACAAAACACAAAATGCAAAAAAAAAACAAAAAAAAAAATAATACAGATACTGACACTCAGTTGGATCTCTGCGGGAATCGGATCAATTTGAGAAATTGTTGAATAAATTGAAGAGCTCTGTTTCAAACGCATACACAGCAGTGCACCTGTGGTGAATGGAGAGTTCTCGAGAAAAAAAAACTATCCTGTTTTTGTCAGTTGAGCACATTTATTCCAATTAATCGAACAAAAATATAATTTATCGAAATTATGAATTTATTTATTAAAATATCGCTAACAGACATGGGTTATTTTTTTTTTGTCGTCGATTACTGTATCGTTCGTGTATCTTGTGTGTGGGAAGTAAGCCAAGTGTTTGTTTTAATTACATTTTATTTAAAATTGTTTTTTTTGTACATGTCCTTTATTTTAATTAATAAAACCCAGAGAGATAATTATATTAATTTTCGTTAAATGCATTTCCTCATAGATCCCTTTCGGGCCCTTATCATTCCCTCGCGCGCTTACATCAGCTCTTTCGGTTAAATGAGAAGTGAAAGTGTTTTTTTTTTTCAGTAGAATTGCATCGGATGAAAGCTACAAAACAATTACACGATTGAGTTGCAAATGTATCCTTTTGTAATATAGGTGAATGGAATATTTTTCGATATTGAAATGTTTAAGCCGTAAACAAAATAATTGGCTAAACTTTAAAAGAAATTTAAGAGTGACAAAGTCACAGTGGACGTAGTTCTAACTCAACTAATACCAGGCACCGTGTATACCTCCAGTTCGACTGGATTTCACCTGCTGGGTATAATGAACGTCATTATCATTCCAGTTTGTAAATCTGAACCACCCTAAGTTTAGAAAATGGGTTGACCGTGCAATAATCTACATAAATTGAGTTCTGAAACTTTAAAGAAATAGAAACGCTAGTCTTTGCCGACGACAAATATCGATTTTGGAATACGGTAGTGATTTAAAATTGAAATTGTGTGTAACCTCCAAAACCTCCGACATAGTTGGCATACAACCAATTTTTAAAAATCTTAATTATCTCAAAAACGGCAATATAGATTTTGATACAAGCAATTCTCTGTATTATTGTACTTATGTATGGTCTACATTTTGGTCAAACACTAACGGTACCTACCTGCAAAAAAAATATATTTTTTTTATTTTCGACTTTCTCATTTACGGATTTCGATCAAAATTTGTATATTTTTTTTAACATTCAATATTTTGAAAACGGGTAGACTTTTTTTTTGGAAATTATGTTTCTAAATTTCATTTATTAAATACTTAAAATTAACCAATTTTTGTTTAGAAACAAAATTAAGGAGGTGTATTTGAAAAGACTTAAATTTTGTTTAAGATTGAAATTAATTCCGGAAATGACGTCGGACCTTAAAAATTTGATTTTTTTTAAATTAAATTCATGATGTAGGTATGGTATGTATGTAGGTAAGGTATATACATTTTTTACTTGCGATTATAGGTGCTATAAAGCAAGTTATGTATTCGTAAAAAAAATGTTTTCTAACAATCAAACATGACATTACGATCATATATTTAGATTTAGAACACCAAAAAAGTGGGTCCCCCAATTCCTTCTGTCTTTCCTCGAGTCTACAGCCTAAACGTTTTGATAGATTTGCTTCAAACTTGGTGTACATATCTTGTTTTTTCGGTAATATGCCCATACGTTTTTGTTTTCATTTTTTTTGTAAGACGACAAATAACAGTAGCTCGCATACATTTTATTTGGCCAAAAAGAAAAATCTTATTTTTCTCAAAAACGTCTCCAACGATTTTGATAAAAAAAAAATCAGTTCATTAACGAAGGGAAAGGGTACCTTTTGATAATTTTTTTTTTTTTGGAAAAAAATTGTTATTTTTGGTACTTCTAGCAGAACCAATTTTTCTGTTTTTCGATTTTCTCGGAAACGGTTAATTTGATATTTTTTGAAATTTGTTACACAGAAGCTCCCAGAGAATTTAAACACTATTGTATACTAAAATTTTTCAAAACAAATTTTTTGGAAATTGATTTTTTTTTTGAAAACTCAAAATTTCGAAAACGCCTCAATAGAATTTTTCAAAACTTCGTATTTGGTGGTTTTTTGACATTATCTTGAATATTAAAAAAAACTATTTTTCTAAAATAAAAAACAACGGCACCTCCCATACAAATGATAAAAAACCGTTAAGAAAAAAATTATTTCTCGAAAACGGCTCCAAGAATTTTTATAAATAAATCTGAGTGTTCTCAGAATAGTACAGTTCACTTTTAAATATAAAAATATTTTTTTTGCGTACTTATTAACGGTACTTCCAATAGAACCACTTTTCATATTTTCGAGTTTCTCAATATTGGATAACTCGATTAAAATAAATTGTTTTATGCAAATGCTCCCTAAAATTGTTAATAACACTGTATACTCAAGTTTTCAAAAAAAAAAACTTTCGATTTTTAAAAAATAAATAATTTTTTTTTTTTTTTTTGAAAAATCGATTTTTCGAAAACCAGTCACATATTTTTTTTTAAATTTGAATTTTATATGTATTTATATTAATAATATCTTCAAAATGGCGTTTCAAATTTTTTTTCAAGAAATGTTTTCAAAATTTAATACATAAAAAATTAATTTATTAAAAAACCGATATATTTATTCGATATATTCTTATTTATCCATGAATTCATGGATCTTTGTTTTTTCTCAAACTATAACGACTAAGCAATATAAAAACATTTAATTATATTTATTATCCATTCATTTCTACCTTATTATTATTCTGTTTCCACGAAATATTGAGTACGCCACTGAATACTAAATATAATGTAGGCCCTAAACATGTATATATATACATAATATGTGTCTTGAAAAATCACATAAATCTTATGTATGCATATTGCACCTAAATTATGAAGTTGTATGTATGTATATAGATACATAGCCACCAACATACTTCATTTGCATTATTATGTACATGTTTGCATACTTAGGTTCCATCAATATGTACATATGTATGTAGAAACATTTTACTCTCCTTACTTACATAATTAAAATCCATAACATAGATTTAAATATACATTTGTAAGTAGGTACCTATGTAACTATTCCTTGAATCATCCATTCGACAATTCATGATACAAGTTAATCTTACCTACATAGGCTTTAAACCTGCATAGGATAACTACACATAGCTAAACCTCAATGGTTAGCTACATTAAAGTTGTTAGCTACAAGAGCAAGTTCGTGCGATCCAGTCGTGCATTTTATTTTAAACTCCAATCCAGTTCAACAGTCTCTTTTTACATCGATGCTCTCCATCTTACGTTTCTCCAATTTTTTGATGCCCTCAAAATAAGAGTTTGTTTCAGCGATGGCCTGTTCATGCGACCTAAATCTCTTACATCCGAGCCATTTCTTCATGTTTGGAAACAAGAAATAGTCACAGGGGGGGCTAAATCTGGGGAGGATTATGCTGGATTAAGGAGGAGTTCGTAGTTCATCTCATATAATTCTGTCATTGGACTGCGGTGTGTTGTCCTGGTAAAAGGGAACACTCTTCTTTGCCAAATATGGCCGATTTGGTCCAAATATGCTTGGAATATCTGCGCAATATGCGCCGCTGATTTTTTTACCATTTGCAAGGTAATCGATGTGAATAACACCCCGCGAATCCCTAAAAACTGTAGACATGACTTGTTTGCTGACTAACCCACCTTGGTCTTCTTCGGCTTCGATTCACCAGAAGCAGTAGTCCATAGTTTTGACTGTTACTTGGTTTCTGGTGTGTTGTCTTGAATCAAGGTTTCATCTAAGCAATGGCACAAAAAATTAAGTCGCATTTTTTTGAAACACACCTTTTAAGTTGATGTCGATTGTAAACAAACGCGGCACCAATCTTACAGAAAACTTTTGCAAGACAAAATATTTATGTAAAATCGATATCACTGAGACAATGTAATAAGGCTGTGTCCTCCTCAAGCTTGCGCACTTTGTTATTTCTCGACTATTTCTAGGGTGGTAACCTCAATTGGAAAAACAGATCGTTCGACATCACTTGTGCTTGATCGATCACACCGAAATTGAATAAGCCAGTGGTTCCAATCGATGGTGAAAAGTAACCATAATAATAGTCAAGCTTTTCTTGGTCTGCATGATAGTTTTTTCTCTCAAAACAAATAAAATGCACGACTGGATCGCACGTACCGTTCGATTACATTATATGCAACGAATTCGTATAGAAACGGCTAAATATATAATAAGGCCGTTTTTCACTTAATTTTTTATATATAAAATTCTTAATTTTTTTCTAAAATGAATGAATTGGTATGAACATTTTAAATATTTAGTAATATAAATTTAAAAACAAAATTACAGAAAAACTCATCCAAAAGTTTTCGAAATACAGTGAAATCTCCCTTTGCGGACACCTCTCTTAGGCGGACACATTTTTTTGTACGGAAATTGCTCCATATAAGTTTCATTGTTTTTAGTTTCTCTTGGACGGACACCCCCTTGGACGGACACGGACAATAATTTCACATATGAATAAAAAAATATTTTCGCTTAGACGGACTCTAGAGCAGGATTGAATATGTCATCACGCTGATAATTTTTTCAACCGTATTTTTTTAAGTTGCAGTTTACAGCGAGCATCAAATTCTTTTAATGTAATGGAAAAATAAATACGTGCCAGTTGCCATCCCAGACACTCTATTATTCATATGTGTTGAATGTGTCTTTGCAGAAGATGACTTTGCTCTAGCAAATTTAAGAGAAATGTTCCAGCTCCTTCGTGAATATAGATTGAATGAAAACCTGAAAGTTTTGTGTTGATGCATGTAAATGTAAATGTAAATGTGAAAGATGACTTTGACGTGATGCCAGAAAATATTGTTGAAATCAACGAGTCTGGCAGTGAATCTGAGGAAGAGGATCAGGACCTGATGGGAACCTCTATTAATTCCTACTAAGAATCAAACACTTCAATTGAAAATTTAAACATTTTTGCGGCCAAGAAAAATAACGATCAAGCTGATAAATTTTTGGTTGACCTACAGGCCAGACTCCGAAATAAATCGCTCTTTTCTAAAACAAAACAAAAATTATGACCCAAAGCTAAAGCTAAATACTATTAATTTTGAAACTTAGTGTTTGTGTTTGATTTCCATTAAACGGACACCTCCATTAGCCGGACAAAAAATTCTGCACCATGGCTGTCCGAACAAGGGGATTTCACTGTAATGAATTTTCAAAAAAAAAAAAATTAAATGCAATAATATTTAGAATTCGAAGGATCTACTGTATAAGATTTTTTATCTAAATCCGTTGAGCCGTTTAAGGTCGACAATCAATAAAATTGTTGTATGGACGTTATCTGCCTAATAACAAATGTAAAAAAAATTTGGCCAAAATGTAAACCATACCATAAAGTAGTGCACATACTTTTTTTTATCAATTTTTGGAGATAATTAAGATGGTAGAAAAATTTATGCGGCTAGTACCGTTATTTTTCGGGCTAAAACACAACAATTAAAAAAATATATTTTGGACAATCACGCCCAAGCACCAAGTTTCGGTTCAGCCATTTAGGCTGTACATCGTTCGCAATCGCGAAACCAACTTTTTTAGTGTTCTCTATCATCGCAATATCAAGTTTGATTAAAATCTCGAGTTCGATTTTTTTTCCAAATGGAAAACTTGCCCTATAGTTAAATAAGCACTCCAAATCCAATTTTTGTTCAATTTTAACAATAACGATCGTAGGCATCTCTATAAAATGGCTGCCAGAACAAAAAAAAAATAGTCTAGAAAAATTAGATTAAAACAAATGACGTAACTTTGAAGAAATTCCGAAGAAGCTGAATTTTTGTGCAGATCTTCATTTCCAAGTACCCTAAATTTGAAGCGGAGCGAAGCATTTTACTGAGGAGAAAGGGTAAAGGTTTTTTTTTTAATTACTCGAAGGTCATAGGTTCTTTTGAAATATGTAGTAGTTCATGACATTCTACTAAAAAAAAAATTAAGACACATTTTGTCGTGTACAATTGATAGAATTGGATAAAAATGGTCGAAAAATTGGGGTGTAGTGCATTCAATTGGCATATTTTTTGTTTTTAGTTATGTTTTGAAAAACATTCTATTAAAAAAAAACATGTTTTATTAGATGTACCGGAAGGGAATTGCTGACATCTTAAAAAATATGAATACATCTAAGCGTAATCTGAATTGCGATGATAGATGAAGATAAAATGAGTCTTGCAGTTTTTTTTCTTTTTGGATTTTTCAGCTGACTGAAGCGATTTTCTTTATACAATTGACTAGTCGAATTTTGGACTATTTACTCCAAGAGAATAAATTTGTCGTCGGTTTGTCCTTTCTACAGCATCTTGTTTCAGCATTAACTTACATGACGTTAAAATACAAATATTTTCATACGTACAATTTTATGGCATATAATGGGTGATTTTTTTGCTACTTGGTTTTTGACGTTTATATTTTTGACAGACCACACATGACAAATTCCACGAACATTTAACATTTCGATTCAGTATTGTTTGCCATTTCATCATGAATAGACTTACGCCTGAACAACGTTTGCAAATTATTGAAATTTATTATCAAAATTCGTGCTCTGTGAAAAATGTGTTTCGCAAGCTACGTCCGTTTCAGCGACGAGGCTCATTTTTGGCTAAATGGATACGTGAATAAGCAGAATTGCCGTATTTGGAGTGAAGAGCAGCCAGAGGCAATTCAGCAGCTACCAATGCATCCCGAAAAATGCACTGTTTGGTGCGGTTTATGGGCAGGCGGCATCATTGGGCCGTACTTCTTCAAGGACGATGAAGGCCGCAGGGTTACGGTCAATGGAGAAAGGTACCGTTCGATGATAACAGATTTTTTTTTTGATTTATCGATCCAAATAAAAATTTCATTCACTTTTTACAAGATTCTGTGTTTTTTTTGAATTATCAAAAACCAAGCTCTTAAAAAATCACCGTTTATTTTCAACACTGTTAGACGCAACAGGAAAACATTTTTTTAGGTGAGTCTAAACCTAATAGCCAAATGCAAATATTCGACATAAAATTGGAATGTCTTTATATAAAAAATTGTGAAATTGTAATTTTTTAAACCCAAAAAATATAAAGTTGTAGATTATTATTTTTTCGATTTCAAATTAAGTTTCGCTTTCTTTTTTTTTAGTATAACCTTCAACTCAGCCTCGAGAAAAAAATCACAAGCATTCTTCACTTCCTCAAAACCTTAACAACAAAAACTCATATAAATTGACTTTATTATCCACTTGGGTGTAGTGGTCAAATTTCCACCTCTACCGAAACATTTTGATTGTTTTTTTTTTAATTTATTTTATTTTCAAAGAAAAACTTCAGTCCAAAATGAAATCTTTTTTATCTTAAATTATTCCTGATTGAATTGAAATCTAGTTTTATTTTTGTGTGTTTCTAGGAATGAAGCAACTCAGTAATGCTCATTATTTTATGAAAATAAATTGAAATATGTTGATTATTATTAAAAATGACATCGCATATCCGAAACTACCCTACCCACCCCTCGGAAAGTAGCAAGGTAACAATGGTTACAAACTTCAACACACAATTTATTTATATTAGTTGAGGTTCAGAATATGATTAGGTACAGGGCATAAATATGAATAAAGTATTTTTTTAGTAAGTTAAATTGAAACAAAAAAAAAACTCAAATATTCCAAAGAATTTTAACATCAGAGATTATATTTGTTTTTTTTTTTTAAATAAAATCCCTCAATATCGTTTGAATTTATTTCCATTTAATTCAAACATAATATCTCCGTTATTACGTATTCATTTTTTTTTTCTTTTGTACATCGTCGAAAGCCCCTGATTTACCGCAGGCTGTCAGTGCATCTTTTTGTTATTAATAAAAAATATTTTCATATAAATATTTATGTAAAAATAAAATTAAATTTATATTTTTTTTTTTGAAAAAAAGTAAGTATATGCCACAGTGCATATGACATTTTTATTTTGTGTGGTGAAAAATAATGCTTTTATTCACTAGTTTGTATAGACGAATTTTTTTTATTATCATGAATTGATATAGTGATTGACAAGCTAACAAAGCCATTGAGCTATTTTTTATGTTTTTGTATTTTTTTTTTTGAATATCAAACGAAATTATAGAATTATAAAGCAGCCAACATTTGGGTTAGTCATATCGTTGATTCTATGAATGGTATGTTTGCATTAATTTATTGTGAGGATAAACTTTTATTTAATTATGCAATTTTATTTAAATCGCTAAAAATATTTTAGACTCGTTATAAATATATTTGAAAACAGGTAATAGATAGAGGCGTTCACAGAAGTACACTTTTATTGAAAATGAAAACTATTTGTTTCAATTGTGGTTATAATTCTATAAATGGCGGTAATTAAAAACATTTTGAGCTTATTGTAGTCGAATTACAAATAGTTTGGTACTATTATATTGTATTGTATTACTCATCGGTTTGTGACAAAGTTAAACACACACATAAATGACTTTTAAATTTTTCTTCCACCGGATGCCCGCGCTGTGTTAAGAAAAACATATAAAGGGTTTTCATAATCCCTTGAGCGTGTGCAAAGTTATAAAAAAAAAAAAAATTCTAAACAAATGGACAACCAAAATTTAAAAAAAAATGCACGACTAGATCGTACGTACTTGCTCTTGTAGCTAACAACTTTCATGTAGCTAACCATTGAGGCTGTTTAGTAGGTAGGTAGTCTAATTATCCTATGCAGGTTTAAAGCCGATGTTTAGGTTAGATTACCTTGATTCTTAGTATAATGAATTGTCGAATGGATAATTCAAGAAATAGTTACTTAGGTATATTTAAATGTAGGTTATGTATTTTAATTACGTAAGTCAGGAGAGTAAAATGTATCTACATATCGTCGCCGTAGTGAAGTGCCGTATACGCCAAATTGCATTTTTTGAACTGGGTATGCAGTCTAATTTTTTCGGGGGCGCTCTTATCATATCTGTTTTCCGATTTATTCTATCTCTTTCCGTTGTTGAGATATTCAGAATGGTTTTGACGTATATCCATCAAAATCATCAAGTTGTTTTGACGTAAACACCAACTTTTGGCACTTATGTCAAATTTTTAATTCAGTTAACGCAAAAAATTGTTTGAGAATGGTTTTGACGTACGTTTTACTGTCTTGCAACGTAAGTCACGAAAAATCAAATGCACGTTCACTATTAACTTTGACGTATGTGCACACAAATTGCAGAATAATGCTTAGAAATCGTATATACACATACGCCATAAGCACGAAAAATATTATATTTTTTATTTGCCGTATGTGAATACAAGTCTAGCTGTGTCGATAAAAAAGTATAAATATCACAGCCGATCACAGTCTGCTAAGCTTTGTGAAGGAAGTGCTTCGCTATCGCTAAAACTGAATTCTCCAGTGCCCGATATGAATCTGGAACTTCTTTCGTAAGGACTTATAATTCAAATTGGATAAAAATCGGAATGATGTAAATTATGCTTCGAGTTCAAGCGGCTCAGACTTTTTCTAAAAAAAAAAAAAAAAAAAAAAAAAACACGAATTTTTTTGGAAACTTATTGTTCTCAGAATAATATTTTAATACGAAGCGATGATACTTTTAAAGATTTTGTTATAGAATCTAGCTTGCCACGGATTTTACTGAACATTTTGAGAAGTATTCCGTCCGAATATGACACTTCTGGTAAAAAGTTTATTAAAATAATTTTAGTTCGTAATATATCTATTTTATATTTAATATATTTATAAATTTCTCCGCATTAGTTCAGCCGCCATCCCTGGAGATAAAATCTGACACAACAACCACCTACAGTCTCCGAATATCACGCCACACATCTTTCCTATCATTCTCTCTCTTCCTTAACCTCACCCACACGCCCGCGCTGTGATGAAACATTTAAAGGGTATTCATAATCCCTTGAGCGCGTGTAGATTATAAAAAAAAAAAAAAAAAAAAAAAAATCCAATATTCTTCTAATGCATATTCTTGTAATGCATCTTCAAAAAATTATGCAGGTATAGATTTTGCTAAAACAAACTATTATACAAAAGCCAGATTTGTTTCACATTTCATTCAAGAAAAATGCGAGGGATTTGACACATGAAATAATCTCAATTATTTAAAAACAAAATACTAAAAAACAAATTTTGGAACGCCGAAAAATGTATTTAATCAATGGTTACAAGTTATTCAGAAACGAAAGAAAAACATCTAAAGAAAAAAAATGAAAATATAAAAAGCATTTTCGCTTTTATGTCTTCGGAAGATAAGTTACACTGTTTTATGTAAATTATGTAAACATATTATAATTTATTTATTTATTCATTTAAAATGTTCTCTTTTTGTAAAGTTTTAATTACAAAAGTGCTATTTTTCCTCGTCCCTTTAAGAAAACAAAGTATAGAAATGTCAGTTTATTTTTCATTTTTTCTATGTAGGTATCATAACATGAAGTCTTATATATTTTTTAAAAGACTGTATGATAGTTTTAGATTAAAAAATGGACTGAAGAAACTTAAAGAATTTTTAAATAAGATGTATTTTTTCGTTTTAACTGTCTTTTGTTAAGAAGAAGCATTTAAAAAGTGAGAATACAAAACCTTAATTTAGTTCATTACTGTAACACCGTATAGATTTTTTTGACGTACGTGTATGAAGAAAAGAAACTTCTGATTTTTATGGCGTATACGGCAAACTAAAAGAGTTTCAGATGTCTAATAACATTTGTATATAAAGGGGAATCAACAACTATATCATACTAAAAAATCAAAAAAACCCAGCGGTTAGTTTTTTCGCAATAGATTTCCAAACATTTAAACGCGATTTCCCAAAAATGTAAAAATGGCGTATACGGCACTTCAATTCTAGGGCGACGATATGTACATATACGAGTATATAGATGGAACCGAAGTATGTAAATATGTACAAATAATAATCAAAATAAAGGATGTAGGTGGGTAGGTAGCTATATGCATATAACTTTATAATTTAGGTGAATAATGCATATATAAGATTCAAGTGATTTTTAAGGACACACATGTATATATAAATGTATGAGGGCCTACATTGTATGTAGTATTCAGTGACGTACGCAAAAATCAAAAATACAAAAAAGGGAATAATAACAAAGTAGAAATCAATGGATAATACACATAATTTAATGTTTTCATATTGCCTAGTTGTTATAGTTTTAAGGGAGCACAAAGATGCCATTTGAATTCCTGAATAAATAAGAATATATCAAAAAAAAAAATTCAAAAATCGTTGAAGCGGTTTTTTAAAAAAATAATTTTTTATGTATAACATTTTTAGAAAAGAATTTGAAACGCCATTTTGAAGATATTAAAAAAAAAGATACAAAAAAAATATTTTTATACTTGAAAGTGGACTGTATTAATTTAAGAACGGCACAAATCCTTTGAGCCGTTTTCGGAAAATACAATCTTTGTAACGGCTTTTCTAACATTTGTATTGGGGGGGGGGGGGGGGTGTACCATTGTGTTTGATTTCAGGAATATAGTTTTTTAACTTTTCAAGGTAATGTTAAAAAAAAAAAAAACTACTGAGAACGAAGTTTCGAAAAAATCCATTAAGTCGTTTTCGAAATTTTGAGTTTTCAAAAAAACAAAACTTTTTTAATTTAAAAATTACTATTTAGACTTTTTAGGGGAGTCTGCATAAAAAATGTGAAAAAAATCAAATAAACCATTTTTTCACCATTGGCAAAATCGAGAGTCAAACATTTCGGGTTTGGCGGTGTGGTGACTGAATACCGTGAGCAATCGAAGCCCATCTAAACATATGGGATTGTCGTATTCGACAACAAGGCAAATTTTAAAAGAGGATCTTGGTTAAAGGCTTGCAACATCCAACTAGTCTGAACTCGACAGGCTTGAATTTACGCTTTAATTTTAGTCAATAAGCTCTGAAACCGATCATTCAAAATTCGCGGTTTTTGCAGACGAGCAATCTGAAGAGTATGTCAAAATACCGCTACATCCACAAAAAATGCACTTATTGGTGTGTTTTATGGACTGGTGGAATAATCGGCGGGAGAGAACATAACAGGCACTGGCCAGCACTACTGCACCATGATAATGGGCTTTATCCTGCCGGAAATTAAAGCCCGTCATTGTGAACAACATTTGGTTGCCAGCAAGATGCTGGCTTTGAGGTTATGTAGAAGTCAAAAGTCTTCGTCGATAATCCAGCTAAGACCCAGGATTGAAAGTCAACATTACTTACATAATTCGGCAAATAGCGGAAACAATGCTGGAAGCAGTGATCAAAAATTGGACCTTTAGAATGGGCCATGTAGGGCGTAGTTACGGGCAACATTTATGTTAATATTTCAAAAGTGAATGTCAGACATTGTTCTTTCAGGCCTTAACATAGTTTCTACCAAAATCGTTTTATGTTTATTTAACATAGGTGCCAGTATGTTTTAAAGTGAAGTCTGTATAGCCATTTGATGGACGATTTTGACATTTTGTGACGGCCATGTTGTCGGCGTCAGTCAATTTGTCCGTTTCGTATTTAGCCACTGTCGGGAAACTATACGATCGAGCAGCACTTCTAAATAAAAGCAAACATTTACCAAAATTTTTTCAACGTTTGCATACAAATTGCATGCATTTTGCGGCAGATACAGTGGTGCTTTAAAGTCGACTCTCCAACGTATGGTGGTCAAATTCGAGACAATCAGTTCAGTAAGCAATCAACTTAAAACTGTTCGTTAAGGAATGTCAGATCGGCTGTCTGTAAGTGTGTGCAGAAGAACCAAATACAGTCAATTCCTCTCACATCTTCAACTAGGTGAATTTTTCTTTGCACCTGAGCATTAGCACAAGATCGAACTAATCCAAAATCTTAAATGTATATAACGAAATAAGAGAAGGCAGTTTGTTCGCTGACTATGGTCAGCGAGGCATTTGGAAAGGGACATTCAAATTGCCGTAAGTGGGACGACAAATGCCAAAAAGCACTACCGCTCCATGGTAACCAATTTCTTTTAGGTCGAACTGAAAGACATGGACGTAAAATACAAATGGTTCCAGCAGAGCGACGCCGCAATTAGTATTCTCCTTGAACGGTTTTAAGGGTAGGCCCTCTTGACTTTTTTGGGCCTTTTATCAACTTGCCATCGTCCAAAGATTCGCAGCCCACAATTGAACTGACATGCATAGACAGTTTAAATTTAAAAAAAAAAGAATATAATTTTGTTAACTTCTCAGACAATGGAGGTCAACCGAAATCACTCATTATTTGCGAGATAATTTGTTATGGAAATAGATTTATCATTACACTTTCATTATTTATTTAATAGGATTTATGTCTCTGTGAAACCACCAGTTAGCAAACCTTCCAAGTCGTGATGAAGTTATCAATCATGTTAAATGTTTTTCAGTCTCGCAGAGCTACCGTTAAATTCACACTCATCCTTCAAAAAAAAAAAAAAAAAAATAACTCCCATTGATGGTTCCTGTCACTTTTAATGAATGTAACGGCGCGGCGAGTTTCTGTATAATTTGCAAAATATTCTCCTGCCAGCCAACGACCGACAATTTTGTTAAGTTTAATAAATGGAAATGGAAATGAAAATAATGAGGTACATAATTCATTTTGGTTTTTCTAATTTTCTAATGAAAATTAGGTTGATTATATAGACAAACTGTAACATCTTATTGGTACCGTACTGAAGGGAGAAGGCTGTCACAATTTTTGAATTTAAAATATTCATATTTTGAGGTTTAGTTGAATGTTTGGCAATTGACAAAAGAAAAAGAGAGAGCACACAGAATTATTGGGATTAAGATTTGAAATTGAAAAACGAAATTGAATGGCGTAAATAATTATCACGAAAATGGAAACTACCGGCGTCTTTATTATATGTACTATTATATTATAGACCTCTGTATTCGTAAAAAAAAAACTCGGGATTTTGATTAAGTTTTAATACTACGATAATGATATGTTTACCTATCTATAAAATTTACACAAACTCCAGCCCCAAAACTATCCTTTTATCCACCCCATTGTAAGTATTCACCAAAAAGATATCGGTCAATAGTGATATACGACATAAACAGAAAATAAAAACTGGGAAAGGGCCACTTCGGTCATAACTATAATGAATTTTGTTGGCATAGACATTCAAACAGGCTATAAAATACCGCACATTGATTTTACTCCAGTAACCCTAACAGATATCATAACCAGGGACTTCTATATATTGAAAACCGGGGGGTCATAAATGAAAATCATGTATCGATTTATACAGATAGTCAGGAATCTTCACAGATAACCCACCCTTGAACTTAGGAAAATCAATAAAGCTTTCAAATGTCTAGAGTGGGGAGACATCTCGTCCTTGGCGCGGAGAAACAGTTGCACATTTATTCAGAATTCAGGATAACTCCGGTAGGCGCCCTTCGGTTCGGCTCTTTATACCTTCCTAGCCTAAATCTTGATGAGCGGAATAGATCCTCGGAGATTCATCCGAATGATATGATGCAGTTTGGCATATACAAACCCTTTTCTAACATAATCTAATCCACTTATAGATTTAAGGGCATTCTAAAATATTTTTTACTTGCGATATAGAAACTATAGGACAAGTTCTGCATTTGGAAAAAAATTTAATCCATGATTTAGGGTATTGTCTAAAATAGATTTTTGAATCGTTATTTTAGCCCCAAAAAAAATAATGCTACTTGCCATACAAATTTGTCTAAAATCTTAATTATGTCGAAAACGGCTCTAACGATTTTGATAAAAAAAGTATGTGTACTATAGGTATGTTCTTGTATTAACGGTGGTTTTTTTATTCACGGTACCCGCCATACACACATTTTTTTGATTTTCGACTTTATCACAAACCGCTCAACGGATTTCGATGAAAAATTTTACATTTTAGCATTTCAAAATTTTCGAAAAATAGTTTCTTTGGATTTAAAAAAAATATAAACGATTTTTTCTGATATTTTATTTTTAAATTTATAGTATTAAATATTAAAAAATGTCAAACCAATTTTGTTTAGAAAAACGACTGTCAAAATAGATTTAGATTCCCAATAGAAATCTTTTGTATACGATGTGATCGAACATAAGAGCAAGTACGTGCGATGCAGTCGTGCATTTTATTTTGAATTCATTGGGGGTTATCATGAAGAAAAATTTCCCTTGAACATTTCCTCCAATTCGAATCTTGGGAACGTAAATGATGCTCAAATGTTTCCCCCAAATTTGATTGGTATCAGAAATAAGCTATATCAAGGAATTTTTCTGTCTTTTCACACGATTTTTTCATCAAGGTAAATTTATTCTGTGGGAGATTGACGATTGCAGGAATAATTTCAAGGGAATAAAATATTCGGTAGGAAACGAAATTCCCTGGGAAATTCATAATGGCCCTATTAAAGATCAAAAACACGATTCTGGATTCGTAAAAAAAATCGAACTCGAGATTTTGATCAAACTTCATATTATGAGTCTTATGCCTAAACGGCTGGATTGATTTTCTTCAAATCTGGCACATATTGTTTTTTCCCACACGCTTTTTTTCAATTTTTTTAGACCAAAAATAACGGTACCTGACATACATTTTTTTAGTCACATGGGCAAATCTTATCTTTCTCAAAAACGGCTCCAACGACATTTTAAAAAAAATCAGTTTATTAATGAAGGGAAAGGCACTTTTTGGTAATGTTTCTTGGAAGAAATAAGTTATTTTTGTACCTCTAGTAGAACCATTTTTTTTGTTGCCTTTCGATTTTATGGAAAACGGTTGATTTTTTTATGGAATGCTCCTACAAAGTTTGAACAGTACCTATTGTTAGCCACTATTTGTATAAACATATTTTTTAATTAACAAATTTAAACAATTTTTTTCGGAAAACTCAATATTTCGAAAATGACTTAATCGATTTCTTTGATTATTTGGACCGTCGAACTTCGATAACTCAAATATTAAATAACTCGAATGAAATTGGTTAGCAATAGCGCCATGATGGTATTTTCAATGTAATTTTTATTTGATAGCTCGAAGCTCGAACTTCTATTACTCGAATGTCTTGATAACTCGAAGAGATTATTGATATAGAATCACTTTTCAAATATTCGACTTTTTCACTATTAGATAAGCCGATTAAAATTTTGTTTGTATGCAAATGCTCCCTAGAAGTCTTAATAAAACTGCATACTCAAATTTTCAAAAAAATGGTTTTTCGATTTTTAAAAATAAATAATTTTTTTTTTTGAAAAATCAATTTTTCAAAAACCTGTCACAGACATTTTTTGAAATAGAAATTTTATATGAATTTTAAAACATAATTCAAAATGGCGTTTCAATTTTTTTTCCTAAAAATTATTTTTTTTAAAAACCGCTCCAGCAATTTTTAAATTTTTTTTTCAATTTGTCCGACAATTTAAATGGCATCTTTTTTTCCCTTAAACTTTAAGAACTAAGCAATCCAAAAATATTTATTATGTGTATCGTCCACTTATTTCTGCCTGACTATATTTCAGTTTAACGCAGTTCTACGTAAGTCACTGAATAGACTAGCTACCTGCTAACAGCGTCAATGTTTAGCTACATTAAAGTTGTTAGCTACAAGACTAAGTTCGTACGATTCAGTAGTGTTTTTTATTTTAATATATTGAAGATCAAAAACAATGGTACGTATGTAGTATAGACATAGACTTGACATGACTACTTTCGGTAAATTTTCCCAATCACACAATCTTCTTCTTTTTTCTTTATTTAACTAATTTAATTTTTGTAAGAACGACAACCGATATCGATGAAATTTGTTTTAATTCATTGTAAGTTAAATCATCTTTCGAAAAAGACTCATTCAACACCCCTAGCATTTTTTAAGCACGTCTCAGATGATTTTTAGAATTTAGAAATTATACATTTTTTCAACCAATATGATGAACTTATTTATGAGTGGGAATATAGATACGGCCTTATTTGTTGGTAAGAACAAGAAGTTTTGAGATTTCAGTAAAATGTGACATAAAAACATAATTTTCAAAAAAATTCTTCTAACTTTTTCAAAATAAAAAAATAATGTTTGTTTCGAAAATTTTAATATCCAGTATTTTTTTCAGAATTCGAAACACCTATTGCATTAAGATTTGTAGACAAATCGATAGAGTCGTTTATGTTACATTATTTTTTTAACCAAAATGTAGTTATACAAATTTTTTTTTATCAAAATCGCCAGAACCTTACATCGAGGTCCAGACGTAATGCCAACCATATAGGCTGCATTTAGTAATGTATCTTTTTCGTATTTCCAAGTTCAAATTTTTTGTCGAAATGCAAAATTTGACCTAAATTATCTACATACTCGTACATAGGAGTACAACGCAAGTATTAAAAATAAATCTAGGATTTTCTAAGATATTTCCATGTGATATTTTTTTTTCTTTTTTGAAATTCGTCGTGGCCAAAAAATTATCTTCAATAGCATACACTTTCAGTTAATAAATCCTAATATCAATCACGAACTCCATTGCTAAATAATGAATAACATTTTGCTTTACCATTTCTCACTATAATGCTTAATAAGCAAGCAAAATCTTATCATACTTAAGAAACATCTCCCCAATTCATCGCAACAATATTTAGATGAAGATGAAAATACATATCACATGAACATGAAATACTTGCAATTTCCAAGTATCCCTCGTTTTATGATATGAATAAGCAAACACAATTCAATTAAGTTTGCATTTGTCAATTTGTCAGAGTTGCTATGATGATTATGGTGATGATGATGATGATGATGATGATGATGATGCCAATGATGGCAAGAAGGAATCGACTTCGTCTTTGATCCTATGCATAAATTTCCTCTGATAGACCAAATCCAAATTTCAGTCAGACCAACTACTACAAACGGAACTTTGCAGATGATGATAACAAGACGAGAAGATTTGAATAATTGAAAATTCAATAAGCGATAACATGGTATTTCCTATATTTTCTGCTGCTTTTGACTCAGCCAACAATTCTATGGCTCTTTTATTTGGATATTGGTAAATATTGAAAGTCTCACCCAAGCAGACGACCGTATAATGCTTGCTCGTATAAGTGAGTATATAGTGATGTGATGCTGATGATGAATAAGGATTTTATTATGTCATGTGTACATTATATTGTTGAGAGAATATTCAAAAATTCTTTCACTTGTTGCTGATGATGAAGGTGAGTGAATTGACGACAATAGATTCTCCAAAATACTAAAGAACATATTTCGAAAGGAATCCCTCGATAAGAAGATTAAGAAAATTTTCAATATCAGTTGTGTCATAGGTAATACGAGTATATCCAAGTCAAGTTATGTGCATATACGGACACAACTTGACATTTCAGTGAATCATCATATGAAAACTTGCTCGTATTAGGGTTTCTTCTATTTCGTTAAATATGCGCTTACTCACTCATTCTTGAGGAATTTTGGGGAATTCCTAAATGGAATTCCAAAAAAAAGGTCAGAATTTGATTATAAAAAGTCAGTGTATCAAACATTATTCAGTGAAAGTTTTCTTTGTTTTTCGTTTTTAAGCTTTATTACTCTATTAGTAGAGGAAAATTTTAACAGGGTAATGTCTAAGCCCCTTAGCAATAAGGTCTTTGGAGGAACCCTTAGACAGCCAGAGTTTTATTATGGATTGGGAATTTTGTATCATTATCGTTGTTGTTGATTCTGAAAAGTCTAAGCTAAGCAAAAAGTGTTGGAATTGTGAAAACGGCTTCTGCTTGAGGAAAGTGTGAAACAATATAGTGGAAGCGTTATGATCCCATAATCTAGATCAACATATAAGGTCCTTTCTGCCAACATAAATGGAACTTGATGACGAAATATCAAGCGATATTCAATCGTCTTGTAATCTTTTGTTGTTTCAAATATTAATGACTTTTATTCAAACCGATTTCGATTTAAAGTGTTTCTCAAAACAAGACGTTCTTGATGGTTTTTTTGAACTCGATTCAACTAAAAAAGCTCGAGTGGATAAAATTCCCCCGCTGTTATTGTCAAAATGTGCCTCGACTCTGCTACGCTCTTAAAATTATTTTTAATAAATCTTTATCATCTGGTGTTTTTATTGATAATTGTAAGTTTTCGTTTGTTAACCCAATTTACAAAAGTGGTCTTAAACACATCGTTAAAAATTACAGACCAATATCAAAAAATGTTGGTACTGTCCTCTGTACCAACATTTTTTGAAAAGTTTGTGACTCAGAGGCTTCTTTTCGTAGTCAAGGAATCAATAACGTCAAAACAACATGGATTTATTAGTGGCCGATCAACTTCGACTTATTTGTGCCTTTTTCCCCAACTTTGTTTAAAATCTATGGAAGACAAAAAGCAAGTCGATGTCTTATACACAGATTTTGTTATGGCATTTGACAGAGTTCACCATTTTTTTTTCACACTATCAGAATTGGCCGAAGATCGCTTATAGCAAGCTCCGTCTTCCGACCAATGGTTTGCCAACAGAGAAAACTGTGTTATACAACAGGCTCAACATTTAGTGCAATGTTAGTTGTTAGTAGACAATCTCTATTACAATTAACACTTACACAAGTACAAAATGAAAATATAAACAAATAATATTACGCCAAAAACAAAACAAGAACATAATATTAAAACAAAACACATTTAGGAGCTTGGAGCACTGGTTTAAGTATATTCTTTAATTTAATTTTACTGATATTGAAATCAAGAAGGTTTGAATTCCAATTTAAGTCTACCCATACGTGTCAAGGGCTCATGTATCCCATGTTGGGACTTTAATAAAGTCGAGGCCACGGAGATTATAACCTCCTCCCCGATAATTAAAAGAAACTGAACAAAGTAGGTCTGGTGCATCTGTGACGCCAGTTATTATTTGGTGGAAGAATACCAAATCATTGTTAGTTCTTCTCTGTTCAAGTGTTTGCATTTGAAGAATAGATAAACGTTGGTCATAAGGGAGGTCATTAGAAGGATCACTCCACTGAAGCCCTTTCAATGCGAAACGAGTAAAGAGTAAAGTTTCTTTGAACAGATTCTAATATGTCAATATGAATATCGTAAAAAGGAGTCCAAACCTTGCGATGCATACTCAAGATGGGGATGAACCAAGCAGTTGAATAAAGCACGGGTAACATTTGGGTCAACAAATTCTTTGGACCAACGCTTCATAAAACCTAACATTGAATTGGCTTTGTTAACGATGATATTAATATGGGCAGAAAATTCGAAAATGTGCCATGAGATAACATAGTCTTGAGAAGAAGGAGGATTTTTCGAAGATGTCATTGTTTGACATTTTGCCGGGTTAAGATTCAAACTGTTCTTTTCACACCACAATTCAAAGTGGTTAATATCATCCTGCAATAGAGTTCGATCCTTTGGAGATGATATATTTTTATAAGTCTTCATATCGTCTACACACAGAGGAGCATCATTAATAGCCAATGTATAGAGTAATGGTCCAAGATGGATTCCCTGCGGAATACCTGATTTGGCAATAAAGGGTCTTGAATAAATATTTCTTAATTTGACTTGATATAACCTATCTTCAAGATACGAGGATATCCACTTGATGAAAGATGGAGCAATCCCGTATGAATTAAGTTTAAACTTGATAATCTCATGAGATAATTGATCAAAAGCTTTCGAAAAATCCTGTTTATCTCAATTGCAACAAATTGATTGCTGATTTCTCTGGCTTGTACGACTTTTTTCTCGAAACAAAAATGTCATGGTAATAAGAGATTTTAACGCAATGGTAGCAGCTCCCAACTTGAACCAGAGTTCATCCCCGGCACACTTAACAAAACTAGATCTCCAATGGGTACAAAAACTGTCAGCAACGGGTGAAAATTTATCGAAATGTGCGAGTCGATTGGCTTAACATTTTTAAACGGAAAAATTAGAAGCGATCAAGATGACCTATGATTATTAGAGGAACCTCTTGCTCGATTATAGATTATTGCCTCGTGAGCGGAATATGCCTGGAGTACGTAGAGAATTTAAAAGTAGGAGAGTTGGTCTATTTAGAGCACATGTCACTTACTGTCGACTGCATCTTCAAGGAAAAAACACCGAGAAATAACGAAGATATGAAACTGCTTCCCAAAAATACTGTGGAACAATACAAAATCAATCTAGACAGTATATTGGATTCCGTCTGCAGCAATGATCACAACTCGACCAACGACACAGACAATTTTGGTATCTTGCATCTCACTAGCATCACAGTCTTTTCAGTTTGTGAACAACCGGAAATGGAAAGAACAATGGTTTGACAGAGATTGTAAAGTAGCAAGAAAAAAATATTTCGCTTTCCTGAATCACCCTAGGACAACAAACTCGTATGGTTTCAAAAAGCATGTACCAAGGATTTCAACAGGATTTGTAAGGAAAATCAGAAGGCACACTCATTTTATTTGATGCGAAAGTTGTCTGAAGTAAAAGTCAGCCGTTCATTTTGGAAATTAGTTCGTTCATCAATGGTATTCCTTTTGTTTAGAACATAAAAATTAATATAAGTCTCCTAGCAGATCACTTTGAAAATTTACTAACTAAGCCTGTCATTTCAAACCAGTTGATGCCACATGCCATACCGCAGCTTAAAAATGAAGATCTTGACCATGATTTCAATATTCAAGAAGTATTTCAAAAATTCATATGGCACTCGATCTTTTTCTGGAGCTTTGTTGAGTTTGCATTGGTGTATCACCATTGAGACCAATGCAAACTCAACAAAGCTCCAGAAAAAGATCGAGTGCCATATGAATTTTTCAAATACGCCACGGCGAACTTTATTGAAAAACTTACCGCTGCATATAACCACATATTCAATATGAGAGAAGTTTTAGAAAGTTTCCGCAAAAATATTATACTTGCGCTATTTAAAAAGGGTGATGCCAACGATCCCAACAACTATCATGAACTCAGTAATGAAAATATTCACTAGATTTATTTTAGATAGACTTACAATCTGGGTCGAACACTGCAAATTACTGAGCGAATTTCAAGCTGGTTTCAGGAAAAGAGTATTGTATAGTTGATAATATTTTTTCACTCACTTGCATCGCTAGATCATACCTTGAAAGGGGGAAGAAGTTATATGGATTCTTAGTTGATTTCAAATCCGCTTTTGAAACAATCCACAGGAATGCCCTCTTTTATAAGCCTTGGAATATCTACGAAGATGCTAACGGTAATACAAGGAACGGTTGTTATGGGATAGGCTTAAATATGAAAAAAAATATATACTTCAGTGTTTGTTAACCATTCAACGGATTTTATTAAAATTTGGTAAGCAGCTGGATGATGAACTAGATTATTCTACAAAAATTATCGATTCAAATGGGAGAGTTTTGTGTATTTGTTCCGCTTTCACGCCACAACGACTGAACGGGTTTTAATGAAATTTTGTGCGTTCCTGTGGGATAGAAAAACCATCGCACGGGCATCTGCTAGTTGACTATAAATAAATTCAAAATGAAAATTAATGCCAAAGGACATAATGTATTTTTCGAGGACGTCTACCAACTTTTGTTGCCATTAAGTCTAGCTGTCAGATTGGAACTTCCTATCCAAGTACTAGGAAACACACTCTGACAACAGTGTGAGTTGCAACAACTTAATACGATTAATCCATTTTGATTCGGAGAGGTTGTATAAATTATTAAATTTACATCAAATTTGACACTACGATGAAAGAAAACACCAAAAAAGTGGGTCCCGCAATTCAGTCTGCCTGACTGTCTGTATGACGGTCTAGAGCCTAAACGGCTTAAGTCCTTCAAACTTGGTACATAAGCGTTTTTCGCACCTGCCTCGGTTCTTTTTTTAAATCTTTTTTTTGTAGCTCCAAAAATAGTAAAATAACAATTTTTTTTTTGTTTTTTTTAGCGCGCACTCAAGGGGTATGAATACCCTTAAAATGTTAATACACAGTGCGAGCGATTAGGAAAATGGGATAGGATTAGACAGGAGATACCAATGTACATTGGTTTTAAATGCCTGATTATCGCAATGGGAGGGAAAAATTCGGACGGGTAAAGCATTCCACATTCGTGTTGTGCGGCTAAAGAAATAATCTCTAAACTTGACAGTACGTCCGAAGTTGGACTCAAGTGTAAATTGATGGGCTTTCCTAGAAGCTCGAGTGTTACGGTTGAATAGTTTACGGGGAGGAATGCAACTGGCTATTTCACTAGAACACTGTTTATTATAATACCGATAAAATAATGAAAGGCATGAAACATTGCGACGGTGCGAGGGAGGCTCAATTGTTTTAGTTATTGTTTCATCACCTATCATTTTTAAAGCTCTTTTTTGGATTCTGTCCAGGAGACTTAAGTGCGTTATGGAAGCACCTGCCCAAATATGACAATTGTACTCAAGCTTTGGACGAATAAAGGATTTATAGATTACAGCCAGATCAGAAGGGGAGAAATATTTCTTGCATCGTCTCAGAAAACCCAAACATCTTGCAGCATTTTTGGCGACGTCGAATATGTGTTCATTCCACAAAAGGTGGTCAGTGATGCACATACCGAGAACTGAAAGTTGTTCGGTTTCTTCGATGCAAGCGCCGCTAATGGACTACGGCATTGGGGGAGGGTCTCGCTTTAACGACAGAAGACAGCATTGGGTTTTTGAAGCATTAAATTCTACGCGGTTTTTTATTCCCCATTGGACAATGCTGTCTAGATCAGAATTTAATGAGCTAATCATACGCTGCCGTTCAAGTTCCACATCCGAAGGACATGGATGAGAATCTAAAACCGAGTATGAAAAGCTGAGGGTACTGTCGTCAGCAAAACAGTACAGGGTAAAAATAGTAAATCTCAATTATCTCGAAAACGATTTTGATAAAAAAAAAATAATATTCAGAGCGCCAATATAAGTATAGTTTACCTTTCAGTCAACAAAAAATTTCAATTGAAATGTTATTAACGATACCTGCCATATAAGACATTTCTCATGAACGGCTTAGCGGATTTCAATCAAATTTTTTATACTAAAATATTTAAAAAAATATTTTTTTGGGGGTTTTTTGAAAATTCAATGTTTTGAAAACAGATAGACGATTTTTTTTTTTTGAAATTATGTTTAAAGTTGATTAAATTCTGAAAAAATGACATTTCAATTTTTTTAGAAAGGAAAAAAAATTACAAGAAATTTTGCATGTAAAAATTAAATAAAAAACGGCTTTAAAAATATAATGTAGCCGTTTCTACTAGGTCAGTTTGACAGTTTATCTTTATATATAAAAAAAAGCTAGTAGCTATTATTTGCAAATGCCGTAACGAGCTTTGCATCTCAGAAAACTTAGCACCACAAAAAAAATACCGCAAAACTCAGGTATTTATTGATACTTTCATAATAGAGCCAAACATTTTATTACATATCACTTTTTAGTAAAAGAACACAATATAAAAAATTTACAATATTCAAATCCACTGCACCGTAAAAAATTGCGAGTTAAAATCAGATGCAATTGAAAAATTTATCAATTTCACATTTATTTCTGGATTTCGAATTTTCAAATTATACTTATTGTGGATTGAAGAGTAAGTATACCATTGACTTGACCATTCATGTGGATCAATAAATAAAATTTAATTAACATTAATATATCATCTGGTATCAACACTTGACTTAACTCACAGCTTCCACCAAAGCTAAAGCAACTAATTACAATGCAAATATTATGTAATGTGAAAAGCATTAAGTGTAAACGTATCATAAACTGCTCTATTATTCTGGTGATGTTTAAAAAATACTTTTGCATTGTAATACAATTTTTCGTTGGAAATAATAAATATATTTTTTTTTTGATAATTCAATTGGTGTTCGGCTGTTTTTTTCCAGTTCAATTGTTCGCAAGCAAAAAAATTATTATTATCCATAATATATTTCCTGCACACTTAAACTCGTGCCTACAAAACACAACAGAACACAACACCGTTATGTATAGGATGGATATTTTGCTCATCCGAAAATATCAGGGTCTCTTTGCGAAACCACAATTTTGAAACAACAGCACGTCATCAGCATAAATAATGGATTTTGGAATGATTTACAGCACACTTTTTGCTCATTGGTAGAGTAGAGTAGAGTTTAAGCAATAAATAACCTCCGGGGAGTATCCCTGCGTGGAGGAGATTCCAGAGGAGAGAGAGTGCATAAATGTTTTGATAAAAATCAACAATATTTTTGCATTGTAAGCAAAATGAACCTACATCACCACCATAACGCATACATAATTTTTCCTATCTCTCATTCTCTATCTCTCTCTATCTCTTTCTGTGTGTGTTTCAACACAATTTCACAGACATTAAGAATCATATTTGAAGTTGGCTTATAAATGGTTTTTGACTT
This sequence comes from Philhelius pedissequus, assembly GCA_910595825.1. Classification (NCBI taxonomy): domain Eukaryota; kingdom Metazoa; phylum Arthropoda; class Insecta; order Diptera; family Syrphidae; genus Philhelius; species Philhelius pedissequus. The sequence goes on along the minus strand of OU343161.1, from coordinate 239,383,067 downwards.
TCCATTAATGGGGCTTGTATATACGAGTAGGTATAGGTATTTCAAGGCAGCATGCAGATATAAATATTTGATGTGCAAGCAAAAGTTTTAGGCGAGGAAACATGCCACGCACAAGTGAATATTTTACATTTATTTTTTTCTGCCTCTTAATTATTTTTTTTTTGTTGAGATTTTGAATAATAAAACAACTTCAATCAAATTTTTGGAATTTTTGTTGTTTGTGGTTCACAGCCAAGGGTGCGCTTCCGGAATGGAATATATTTTTAAATGCGATTATGTTTTAAACCACATTGGATTTTCGACAAATTTATTTACATATTTTTTTTTTGCTTAACAAAAAATCAAAGTATGAAGGGGCGGCAGGTGTTTTGTGGGAATTTTTTGTCAAAAGTGTTTTTTTGAATAAAATAGTTCCAAAGTGCTTCGATAAAAATCACAAAACAAGCTTTATAGAAGCTGGACTACCTTAATATGTTTGAATACAGTCGGTAAATTGACAACAGTCCAAAATTAGGTTCAAGTTTTGTTTTGTTTTCCAATAATTTTCAGGAAGTGCCATATAGCAATTTCCATTTTAACAAAAAAGTTTCGGAAAAGCTTCCGTTAATACAACCACAAGTTTTACTATGGTTGATAACAATATGGCACTTTAAAATTTCTAAATAATAAAATTCAAAACGGCTGCCGGAAATTACGCTAGAATTTTTTCATTTTTTGAAAAAAAGCCAGAATTTTTTTCTGGCTCAAAATTGGAAAAAAGAGCAGAATTTCATTTGGAAAATAACCCAGAAATATTGGAAATTATGCCAGAGAGGTATGGAAAACGTGATTGAAAGCAAAATGGAAATTAAGCCAGAAAATTTTCAAATGTAAACAATACATTTTAAAAAGCTCGGCATACTGCCCCTCTGCAACCCCCCTTCTTGACCAAATATAGGATTTGTGGTGGGTATAAGCTTGGGCATATGCAATTTTTTTTTTTGGAACTTTTTTAAAAAGAAATCTTTAAATTCAAAAAAAACTTGGTCTTATGTTCGATCACAACGAATGCAAAAGATTTCTTTTTAAAATCTAAATATATTTTTAAAGTCATTTTTTCCTTTATTTTGTATGCACAAATGTTCTTTTTCTAAAAAAAAATTTGTATGACAATCTTAAATATTTAATAATATAAACTTAAAAACAAAAAATTAAATCGGATTAATCAAAGAAATAATAATTCAAAATTCTGAAATAAATACTTGAGCTCAAAAAATTGAGCTCAAAAAAAGTACGCCATTTTATTTCTTGGATAAATATGAATTTATAAGAAAAAAGTTTAAAAATCTGTGGAGCGGTTTTTGAGAAAAAAGTTTTTCTTTTTAAACTTTTTGGAAAATTTTTTTAAAAAATTCAAAAAGGACAATTCATAGGTATTCAGCAAATACATATAACTATAATTTTTGAAAAAAAAATTACTGAGCACTTTCCAAAATATAAATTTTAAAATTAAAAAAAAAATCTTTTAAAAATACAAAAAAAAAAATATTTTATAAAAATATTGGTACGCAGTATAAATTGGGCAACCTAAACCTATATACGTGTGAAATTTCGAAAGAATCGGTCGAGCCATTTATGCGATAGCCGAAATAAAAAAACCGGCCTATGGAAAGTACCGTTTTTAGATATTTAAAAATTTTTTTTTTCAATCATAGGATCGGTCGTACCTATATAAAATAAGATGCACTTATTTTTTTCAATCACAATCGTTAGAGCCTTTCCGCAAGCAGGTGGGTTGCGCGCCGAACTTTTAATACGCCATGAACGTAATTGCAAAAAAAACACTTCACATAAGCCCGAATTTTTTTTCTGTTTTTTTTTTAATTTTTTTTCCTAAAAAGGAAAAACACCAGATTTTTTTTTTTTGGAAAAAACGCAAGAAATTTAGGAAAAACTGTCAGAAAACTTTGGCCTTTCTCCTAGGAAAAAAGGCCAGAATTTTGTATCAAGATTTTTTTAATTTTTTGTCGTTTTTTCCAAAAAAAACTGGCATAATTTCCGGAAGCCTCCAGGACCGCTTGCACAATAAAAGCAAGGTTGATTCAAATTTTGTAAAATTTAAAAAAAAATAAAAAAAAGTAAAAAAAAAATATTTTCAAAACTTCATTTTGTTAAAATGGTAACACCATGTCTTACACTACACAGACAGACAGGTTACAGTTATATTTGTGTATTTAAGCAAAACAAAACTTTTTACGAAGATCGGTTCAGTGGATTTGGTTGTGGCTGCTTACTCATTCATAAAAACAAAAATATATGCTTTATACAGTTGGTTTTTCAATTTGCTTTGTCTTGTCCATCATCGTTATGTCAAGTTTGGTAAACATCTCGACTACGATTTGCTTACACATGAAAAACTTACACTTTCGATAAATCTTCTACAACATATGTATGTATATGCAGGACTGGAAAAAAAATTCCGGAAGTTTAATGCCTTTCTGACCATAATGGACCGCATACATAGTATTTGTATAAGCAGAACTGATATACATACATAAATTGGCATATTTAAAGTGGCTGCCTTTTAATTAAACGTCGTAAACTTCTAAAAGTCAAAAGTCAGTCCATGTAATGAACCAGTGTTCAGCTTTGAAATGAAAAGGGAAATCGAATTTGAACTTAATTTCGTATATAGCTTTTTGGTTAAACTTTGAAATTTATTAATTAATGAACAAATTCTAAGAATTTTAATGAATTTTGAGTTGGATTGTTGATCCCTTCATGCATTGGTGAATAAATAGAAGAGGATTTAGAAAGATATTGGTAAGCAAACTTGTTCGTGTAGTTAAAAACTTTAATGTGTCGAGACATTGAAAATGTACAGAAACGATAATGTTTATGAGAAAGGTTAAACGAAAAGTCGAAAGTTGTAAAAAAAAGAGCCTTACCAAAAGATGAGTTTTTTTTTCAAAACTAAAAATGTCAATGGAGAATTTTCCTAAGGCATCTCAATTTTTACTTTTTCTTTCTTAAATTGCAAGATCATAAAACTATATAAAAAGAGGTAAAATCATTTTTTTAATCTCGAAAAATGACAAAGTTCCTTGTGTAGCGACATGTTCACTGGTGATTTGATGGGATATCTCACCGAACAGTGGCACAAACCTTAACGTTGTTTTGGAGAAAGTAAATAATTTGCGCTTGATATTTCAAAAGCATTGGATAGAGTTTGGCATCGAGCACAGTCACCGTAATGAGTCCCAGCGCGCGTTCACTCTCTGACGTGACCACAGAATAAATCTGGACTCTGTCGCAACCATCGCCAGCATCGATATTGTCGATGCATAGAACTCCGACAATCACACGAATAACGAAAGCCAGCGAATGTTGTTCCATAAAATACATACGTTGACGTATGTCAGCCTGAGTTCTATTCTTTACTTTCAATACCTTGAGTCGTTATAAAATTGTGTCATGTCAATATTGGGATACAGGCAATGCGAAGAGTAGGAAAACCTATGTCAACACGTCATTACTGAGTTAAAAAAGTCATTGTATGGTCATCGAAATGAGCCAATGCGTTGATGCACTGTTTCAAGGCAATGAAAACATATTTCGTTTGCAATGACACCAAGCACGTGACGAAATTAGGATGGAATGACGTCAGACAATTAACGTGTTGACTGTTCTGATTTCAGCTTATTTATTTACTTGCGATATATGTAGGTACTATAGGTCAAGTTTTTCATTTGGAAAAAAACCAACTCGAGATTTTAATCAAACTTGACATTACGTTATTATGCCATACAAATATTTTATTGATTTTCGACTTTCTCATAAACGGCTCTGCGGATTTCGAGCAAAATTTTTATACAGGAGATCCTTCGAATTCTTAATAATACTGCATTTCAAAACTTTCTGAAAAATATTTTTTTTGGATTTTTGAAAAAAAAAAAAAATTTTTTTTCGAAAATTCAATATTACGCAAACGGGTGAACGATTTTTTCTGAAATTTAGTTTTTAAAATTATATTATTAAATATTTAAAATGTTCATACTAAATTTTTGTTTAGAAACAATTTAAGAATTTTTATACGAAAAAAAAAAAATAAATGAAAAACGACTTAACAAATACATGTGATGAAACATAGGAGAAAGTACGTGCGATCCAGTGTCCATTTTATTTTTACTTGCAATTATAGGTACTATAAGGCAAGTTATGCATTCGTAAAAAAAAAATTCTAACAATCAAACATGACATTACGATCATAGGGAAGCCCAAAAAAGTGATCGCCAAAAAATGTCTGTCTGTCTGTCTGTCTGTCCGTCTGTATGTATAACGAGCTACAGCCTAAACGACTTAAGCGATTGCCTTCAAATTTGGTATGTGTGATTATTTTGGCATTCCTCAGAGGGAAAATTGAAATTTTATTTTTAGGCCTAAAAATAACAGTACCTGCCATATGACCTTGAAGGAAAAACTTATTTTTCTCTAAAACGGCTTCAACGATTTTGATAAAAAAGATTTGAGAATTTTTTTGTTGGTAATATCTATCATTTGACAAGTTTACAGGAAAAGTCTATTAACAGTACCTTTCATATAACGTTTTTTTTTAATGTTTGGCTTTCTCGGTAATGGTACATTGGATTTCTGTAAAATTTTATGTCTGAGAAAATCTAAGTAGCTAAATTATTTTTGCATATCAAAATTTTGAATAACTTTTTTTTTTAAATTAAAATAATTTATTAAATTTTTTTTTTGAAAAATCAATAATTTAAAAACTAATCAAAAAAAATAATTTTAAATTTTATATTCACATGAACATTAATAGTCTCTAAAAAATTGCATACCAAAATTTCAAAAGAATTTTGTTTTCAAAAAACGAAAAATAAAAAAAAACAGGATTTCATCAAAACCCGCCCTACAATTTTCGAGATAATTTTTTTATAAAATTTTCATTGATCCGTGGCATCTAATGGCGTTCTTCGTCGTTCTTCGTTTTTTTTGAAAGACCGATTAAAGTGATGGTTTTGGCAGTTTAAATAAGTTTAAAAAACGATTTTTTCCCACCTATATACCATTCACTTTCATTATATACTTGTATGTACTTGAACATATTTACATTATTACCCTCCTAATTTACATAATTAAAATCCATTCAAATATACATTTGTAGGTACCTATTTAACTATTCTTTGAATCATGCATTCGACAATTCATTATACTAAGAATCAAGGTAATATTACCTACATGGGCTTTAAATCTGCATAGGATAGCTATAATAGACTAGGTACCTACCAACAGCGTCAGTGAGTAACAATAAAGTTGTTAGCTACAAGAGCAAGTTTTTACAATCCAGTCGTGTATTTTATTATTTTTTATTTCAATGAGTGAATAAGTTAGTTGGTTCTCTTCTTGGGCCATTTGAGAGATTTAAATTTGTTACTTATTGGTGGTTTTAACGAGTGTATAATCGTATAGCGAGCTTCTCAATCATAAACAATAATCTCAAGACTTTAATTTAATATGCCATAATTTTGAATAAATCTAAAGTTTTGGTCTCGCCATTCTGTCTGTTTGTCTACATTTACATACATCGACCTTGATGCTAAAGCGGTTTTCTCCCAACTTGGTTAGGTACTTAATTCATAAAAGCTTTTATTTTTTTTTTTGGTTAACTTGGAAAATGTTAATTTAGTACCTAGAATCTAGAAGTAAGGAAAGATAATGCTAAGACATTTATTTTGAATTGCATCTAAAGAAGACAATGATTTTGGCGAAACCATCTTATTTGCCTGTTCCCCTCTGTGGGGATAGCCTTTTTCTTGGTATGCATGGCATGATTTTGGGTATAAGGTACATGTATTATTTTATAAAAAGGACTCATGCAGACAGGGCCATTTGGTTTATTTTGTCAAGCGATGTAAATCAAAAAGGAGATTTGATTGATTTAGCCATTTGTAAATAAAATTCACGACTGAATTATTATACAAAATTGAACTTGTGCTTCAGAGCTACGTGGTTTAATCACGTTATGATGTTGCTAGGCAAGCACGTTTGAAAAAGTAAAATTTTCAAAAACTGGCATTTTAATGACATCAGTCTTATAAAGTGCGGAAAGCCTTTAAATTAATGTACAATGCACGTGAAATAAAATGTACGAGTTAATCAAAAGTACTTGTCCTCATGTTCGATCACTTCGTAATTACAAGATTCTTAACAGCTAAGAATAAAAAGACTTTTTTCTAAACATTTTAGAAAAATTATATAAATCGTCAAACCGTTTTCGAAATATTAAATTTTCAAAAAATCCGAAAAATCATTTTTTACAATTGCTTAAAAACGAGGATGCGTTGGTTCGTGGTTGTGCATAACTTTAATATTAAATGAGTTAAGTTTCAATCACATAAGGAATTTTTTGATCACCGGCATTTGCGGAAAGGCTTAAATCATTAAAAGAAAATGCGATTGAGGTAAAAGTTGCACAGATATTTTATTCGCAACTTTGTGGAATGTGTCAAAATGTTGTGGATTGAGAATTCTATTTTGTTGGTAGAAGATATTTTGTTGGTTGTGTAGAAAAGTTTTTACAGTGATTCTTTCGAAATTTAAACTTACTTTGTTCTTGTTTAAATTTGTAAATTATATTAAAAGTTTCAACAAGTGTGTACTCTTGATCCGGTTATGATAAGCCCTCGGTTAAGTGAAAAAAATTGGACAAGCGATTTGTTTTTATTATTTTAAATAAAACAGTATATCACTGAGAATCTGTAAGTCGAACAAGTAGTTTACTGTTTATATGTTTGGGGTTTTTGCTCTTAAAAATCATACCATACAAAAAAACACATATAGGCAATTTTGTTGCATTCTGTCTGTCATTTAAAACTAATATCCCTCAATTTTGGGATGTTCTAGAGATTGGGTTTTTTCAAAAATCTTTAAAAAAAAATTGTGTAATTTTATTTTGAGCCCTAAGATATTTTGAGAAACCTTTTTGGATTTTGGAAAAGAAATCAATAAGTATTTTGAAAACGGCATAACAAACTTTTTTAGAAATAAGAACAAAAAATTTCAAAAACATTCGTCCACCGGTTTTCAAAATATTTATTGAATTTTCAAAAAAAAAAAAAAAAATGAGTTTTTTAATCAAAAATATTTTAATATTCAGTATTATTTCGAATTTGGAAAGCCTGCTGTATACATTTTTTTAAAATCCATACGAAATGCAAGTCAAGTAATTTCCCAACGAAATGACTGTTATTTACGAGAAACCTCAGGAAGAACCAAACTGTACCATTTTCGAACAACGCGAACGATTTGGAACATATTGCTTAACTGACGAAGCACATCTTCGTATCGATGGCTTTATATAGTAGAACTTGAGAGACACTGGTGCTACCCTAAGGTAATTATTATTGGCCTTTATTTATTTTCAACCAGAAAATGTCAGAAGCTGCGAAATTACTGACCAGTGTTTGGTACACCAACTGGACAATTGAGTGACTTTTCATGCAAATAGAGTTTCAGTGCAGAGGCAGAGAGTAATTATTTTTGTTCAAGTTATCATCATGCGACACCTTGAGCATTAATCTTCAATCAATTCAGGCTTTAGAGGTTGGTACCGTATTGAATGTCAAGTTGGTGAGATTGAACGAACGCGTAAATATGCATAATGTTACTAAATATGTATGTAATTTTGGCTACACTTTGTGCTAATATATTTATACCAACAGAAGTACTTCTTAAGATGTATCGAGTACCGAAGTACTCTCGAAATTCAAATATTGTCGTTCATTCACAAACGAGTATGTAATGTAAATCAATATTCTGTGCGTGTTACTTCTCTTAAACACGAAAAAAATGAGATTTTGCAATATTTCCAGGTAGACATTCTAACTCCAAATATCACCTCTCAATTTACGAGTAATATTATTAATAATTGAAAAAAAAAAGTTTCGGCTTTTAAATTTATTGAAATTCAGTTTAAAGTCGTGAGAGTTTAAGACAGTTAATGACGCATAACTACATCAACAATTTGCTGAATTTCTGTCCACTTAAATTGTATTTCGAATGAATTAAAAAAAGCTTTTCATCAAAATTTGGAAAACAAAATTATTTATTCCATCCAATTATTAATTAACCAAAAGGATCCATTTTACGAAATATTTGAGATCAATAAAAAAGCATTCGGAAACACTGTGTTATGGGCGCCATTTTAAACGGATGCTCTCATTTAAAAAAAATGATAATTTAAGAAATGGGCGAATTCGGTCATTTGGCTACAGTTAGATTATGGTTTCAGTACTTGTAGCCAATATGTTCCATTTCAAACACTCTCAATAATTTTTTTTAAATAAATAAAGAGTGAATAAATTGAGCCCAAATTTTGAAATAAAATTCGAGTTAGCTGCTGAAACATTTCAGCTTCCATAACATTCCTGTAAGGTTGTATGAAAGCTAAAATGACTTACCGAAGCCTTATCGAAGTTGAAATCATAGTTGGGGTTTTTCAGCCAATTTAAGCAACTAAAGATACACATATTTTTGCCATAGATTGCTGAAGTAGCAGTGCACAATCATCCGACTTTCAAGGTAAACCTCGATTAATCTTATATTATTTTGTTTAGTTGCAAAATTTAAGTTTAGCAAATTGACTCAGAAGACCACACAATTTGGTAGCTAATCCCGGGAATAACGGAAGATATAGCTAATCAAAAAAAATGCCGCATGTGAGAAAAACCATCACTTAACAATGGCTGGTTTAAACTTTAAAAAAACATAACTTCAAAAAAAATCTTCCACCAGTTTCTGAAATATTGAATTTTCAAAAAACAAAAATGATTTTTTTTTTTCAAAAAATTCAAGCAAATATTTTTCGAAAATTTTGGTATGAATTATCATTAAGAATTTGAAGGAACTCTTGTATAAAAATGTTGATCGAAATCCGTTCAGCAGATCATGGGAATGGCATTTCCATTATTTTTTTTATTAACCAAAATGTAGACTATACCTATAATGGGTGGACTAATTTTTTTAAATTAAAATCGTTAGAGCCGTTTTAGAGATAATTATTTAATATGTTTGCCCCAAAGATTAGTATTGCAAGTGCCGTTATTTCCTGAACTGAAAAAAAAAAAGATTTAAAAAAGTATCGAGCCAGGCACCTAAAAGGCTTAAGTGCCAAGATTGAATGATATCGCTTCAGCCGTTTAGCCTGTGGATCGTTCGTTGTACAGACCTAGGGACAGGCAGACAGAATTGCAGGACGCACTCTTTTGGTGTTCTCTATCATTGTAATGTCAAGTTTGATTAAAATCTCGAATCTGATTCTTTTTTCAAATGAAAAACTTGCCCTATAATCGCAAATAAAATTATAACATTCAGTCGAAAGTTTTGTTATCAGCGAAACGCATAATTTGGACTAAAGGTCACAAAAAAACAAAATTATAATACAAATAGTTACTTCCATCAGCGTTAGCTACCCCTCATATAGTATAACGTCTAACAATTTAAAAGAAAATTATGTGGAAAAACTGGGTAAAAGTCTAGCTGACATATAAGCGGATTCGACTGTACATTTTTTTTTTCATTTTGATGCCTTTATATTAAAAAAAAATTGCTTAAATCGAAAACCCCATAAATACAAAACAAGAAATTCCCTGTGTGTGATTTTTATTTTATTTTTTTCTCCCCTCTCCTATCGACCAAGGACATTTGCACATATTCTGTATTATAAGGCCAAGGTTAGAGGAAACTATTTGTTTTCTTTTGTTTTTTTCTTCGTTTTGTATTTTTGAGAATATTTAATTTCAAGGCTTTTTTTTGCAGAAACTGAAATTCAATAAAGTCTTTACCGTAATGAGTTTTCCTTTCCATTTTCCATAGGAAAATAAATAAAACTAAAATTACATAGCTTTTGACTAAACTTTATACTTAATAGAATCAACAAAAAAAAAAAACAAAATTAAAGTAGGAACCTACTTACGTTTTACAAATAACATTCAAGCCTGAAGTAGCTACGAATGTTTGTTTTTTCTTCACCGTTTTCAAAACTCATACACTTTTCTGTGTGAAAATAGAATAGTAGGTTGGTAGGCATCAGGCAGGCAAGCATAGATACAAAACATTAGTAGTTAGGTATCAGTATGGTATGGTTGGGGTACACTTTTATTTCGAATTTCACAGGAGAAAACTCAAACAAAAATTTTCTTTCATTAAAAATTACTTCAACAGTTACTGAAGAGCACACAAAAAACACGGTAAGGCAACAGAAAAAAAAAAACAGAATAATATCCAACCAACTCCCTCTAGCTAGCTGAGTGAGTATTCTACAGCATCTGTATAGGTACACTTAAGAACAAAACTTGTTCATTATTCTTTCCTTTTTTTTTCTTTTTTCTTTTTTTAATTTATAGGAAATATTTTTAATTTAGAACAAACTTTCTCTGATGCTCAGCACTCACTTGAGTGTATGTACGAGAATAGAAACTACATTAACAGGTAAAGTAAATCACGAGGATGGTGGTATAGTGCTGCTGTCTTTGAATGGGATGGTTTTAACTTTCATTTAGTATGTATATTTCCACTCAACCGCCATTGACACTAATTTCGTATTTAAATACTAACACGAAATAGCAGAAGCTACATCTATAAACGGTTGTTTGAGGAGGCAAGCAGGTAGCGTGGCAGGCGGGTTTTGCCGGTTCGAAGGACCTCTTATAACGTTTTAAGAATCACTCAAAAGACTCGTCACTTTTCACTTTTTCTTTGCGTTTAAATAGCATGACAGAACTATCATTATTAATGGGTAATTTATTTGCACTCAGACTTTGCAATTTTTATCATTTTATTTAATTTTTGATTGACATAAAAATGCTGCTAAAATAAATTAATCATCATCATCAGCTAGTTCAACAACAACAACAACTAACCAACAAAACCACAAAAGTGTTTTTTTTTTAATTATTCTCTTTAAAACGGATGTTTACATTTTTCGAGGCGTTGAATCCTCAAAGCGAATACGAACACGAATATAGGATTTTTTATACTTTCACACCACACTTTCAAAAAGGTCAAGAAGAAAATTGCAAAAGACTCACATGAACAAAAAAAAAAGCTTCAACCTCGCTCGTTTTTATATCAAAATGATGGATCAAATCCAAGAGACAACGAAACCGAAAACTTAATCCATTGTGAGTCAAGTTTTTTTTTTTTTTTTTTGAAGTACCTCAAAGAAGGAATGTGTGTTTGAATCTATACTTTTTTCTGTACTCTTTGAAAACCAAAAAAAAAAAAAAAAAAAAAACTATAATATACACCAAAAACTATCCGTTTTTTTAAGGGGGTTTTGGTTAAATTTTCAACTCGAATTGCGGCCTCGTTATGTGGTTTTAGGCTTACGACTTTACGGACACAGTATTTTTACGTCACGAGGATTTTTTTTTTTAATTTGATAGCTCAAGCGAACCAGAAGCCGTTTTTTTAAAAATCGAATTTAAGATACATAGCGTGTGGAATTTTGTATCAACAATATGCGACAGCCAAACCACCCGTTTCAAAAGTCACGATTAAACTGAATAACTTCGGTACTAGCTTTTCGTATGAGAAATTCTGATGCGCAGCATCCTTCTTGATAGAAGTATTATGGTTGGGGTTGGGTAGGAGGGTATAAGGGAGTTTGGATTTGATGAGTTTTAACGTAATTCGTGGTGGGTTTGATGTACGAATAAGAAATGAATGTGGACTCTGTTGGTGGAATGACGATTTGCAGATTTTGCAGATGTGTACAAGTTTTTATTTTATTACAGTTCGAAGGGTTAAGGTATTGCCTCTGTGGGAATTCATTGAGGTAGTTCTCATGATAATCAGCATGTGTTTGTTTCTTCTATTCAATAAAATAACTGGTTTCATTTTGGTGGTACACAACTTCCGATGGGAATTTCTGCCAAACCAGCTGTCAGACTTGGGATCTTTCCTTGAGATTTATGTTCTCTTTCAAAATGCCTTGTAAATACGTTTACCAGTTGTTAGGAGTTATTTATGAGATACAACAATTTCTGTGTACCAAAATTACGAATATTTTTTTGCAGTGTAAGAGGCAGTTTTTGTAATAGTGATTTTTAAAGATAAAAACGCCAGTACCCCATTACATACAGAAAATTTAACGATGTTAGTATGATTCGCAGCAGTTGGGACATACGAATACCCAAAGCCAATAAATATATCGAAAATCCAAAATCCGTAATTCCGAAAAAATAAAACCAAAAAATCACAATATCGAACAAAAAAACAAAATCCAAACACCCCTAAATTGAAAATCCCAAAAAAAAAACGAAAATCCCGATAACACAAAACAAAAAAAAAATAAAATCAAAAAATCCCCAAAACCAAAATCTCGAAAAAACATAATTCCTAAAAAAACAAAATCCCGAAAAACCAATAAAAACCAAAATGTCAAAATCCCGAAATAACAAAATCCAAAAACCCAAAATAACTTCAACTAAATCAAATTAGAAAAAAAAAATTCCGAACACACAAAATCCCGAAAAAAAACAAAATCCCATAAAAGCCAAGTCTCGAAAAAAAACTAAAATTATGAAAAAAAAACAAAATCCATAATCCCCATAAAAAAACTGTGTATCTCGACAAAAACAAAATTCTGAAAAACATAATCCCGAAAAATCTAAATCTTGAAAAAACCACAATCCCGAAGAAAAAAATACAGAATCCAAAATCCTGAAAAAAAAACAAAATCCAAACACCACGAAAAAACAATGGTGGCAATGGCGCAGTGGATAAAGTGCTTGATTGCTAACTTAGACGTGTGGGTTCGATCCCCACGCTAGTCGCTTTTCTTTACCTCCAATTTTAATTGGCTGTAGCCCATTGATTAAAATGAGACAGTCAAATCCACTGTGCCAAACTACTGCCGTGCAATTCAGGTTGCATTTAAAAGACCTCAGGTCTTACAGGCATAAGTATATTTAAATTTTAAAAAAAATTAAAAATCTCCATAGAAAAACAAAAACCCGAAAGAAAATAAAATCTCAAAAAAAATCTAAAATCCAAAAAAATTGTTTCGAAGTCGAAAATACATACTTTACAAAATTTGTTTTAGGCAAGAGTAATTTCATATCAACAATTTTCTTGGACAGCAGGTTCCGAGGATTCCAATTCCCTTTTTACGTCCTCTGCACTGCTACTAATCCATAAGATTTAAAATCGTAAGAAAATTTTTGAATTTGATGCTGTTTATTTAGTGCTCTGCCTTCAATCGATTTTAGGGAAGAATCAAGACATCTTGGGACCACTTTATAATCATCTCTCCAGATAAAACTTCTTTTGGGATATTTTTTCTTTTGCCAGAAAAATAAAAAAAAAATATTCACATTGTTCTACACATAAGTTGTACCTTTCTCTATTCATAAAGAACAAAAGGCAATTGTTTGTATATAAAACCTGGCCTAAATAACCAAACAATTGTATTGTGTGTCAACTTATTGATTATAACCTAGAGTCTACCGCAAACATAGATTTTATCTCTCAGAAGAACTTAGATTAATGAAGAATAGAAAATAAGAGTGTTTTTTGTTTCTTCAAGCTACTTCTTCCACGACAATAATATCCTCTTAATGAGGATTAAATGGTTCGTATCGACAAAGAACAAGCGGTTTGATGTCAATCTAATGAAATGAAATGAGCACAATGCGTGCTAGCAAACATAAACATCATACATATACCTATTCAATAATAGTTTATACCTTATAGCAGGCATCCCTATGACATTATGGCTGCCTTTTTCCCATTTTCTTCCAAACTCCTACTTAATATACATGTGATAATGCCTACTGGAATCGTCCTTTCACACCTCAACTTTTTTTGGGGAAGTCCGGAAAGTTACTAAGTACTCTTAAGCGGACATTGAATAACAAACACTCTGCGTCGGTTGATTAAGCTCGAATATTTTATTTTTGTTGCAAATATTATACGAAATCTAATTACAATTGTTCCAGATTTGACAAGACACTTGCAAAATTATGGAAAGCTTTTGTATGTAAAACATTTCGGTAATGATCGTAAGGAATAGTTAACATTGTTAAATTAATAAGCTTCGGTAGAGCTTCCATAAAAATAGGTACATACAATTGTAAAGAAATGTCGAAAAACATGCGAAATATCGCTACTGTAAGCAAGCAATGAGCTTTTCTTTAAAAAAAGCTTTACAAGCTCTTTAGAAATCAAGTTTGTTTTATATAGCTAGTTATTTTTTAATTTGTACCTACCGGCTGAGTTGCCTACATAATATGAGCTATAGTAAAATTATGGAAATTATTGCATCCCTTAAGAAGCGTTTGCTCCAATCGAAGAGCTTTTAATAAATTAGTACTTATTTACACTAATTTTGGGCATTCCATAAATTAAGTTTATAAATATTATGACGACCAAAATAAATCGTACGTTGGATACAACTTTTAGTAACACAAAAATTTCAAAAGCTTTTATTAAAGTAGCCGTTTAATAGTGTAACCAGTGTAGCCAATTTCGACTAAAAAGGAGCTTTTGAAAAAATTTAAATATTCTAAATTTATTAAAAAAAAAAGAAATCAAATCAAATTGAGCAGTAGGATGCAGTTTGACAGTTTCAGTTTCGGCACGCCAATTTTAAGCATTTATAAATATAAATTTAAAAACATAACTTTCAAAATCATCATTTTTCAAAAAAAAAAACAAAACAATAGATTTGTTTTTCAAATCCCAAAATGTTTTGAAAATTTTAATATGCAGTATTATTTAGAATTTGAATGATCTCCTGTATTAAAATTTTAATCAAAATCGTTAAAGCCGTTAATGAGAAGGTAATAAAATTGTAGGGGAAAACGGGATTGGAAGTAAAAGGGGAAGAAGTTACAGCCGACAAAAAACATAGTTTCTCTTAGAATTAAAAATTGCGTGAAAGCCAACAAGCTTCTTCTCTATAGCTAAAAACGAATACACTAAAGTTTTCGAGAGGCGTCCTAGGGCTGGTGCCAAAAAAGCATGTTTGTAACCTTTTTTTGTATTTTTGGTCTTCCGCGGAAGAAATACAGAGGTGAGTGTCTTTTTAGTCATTAAATTTCGTTCTTCGTGTTAAATTTCATACCGGTGCTACAAGTAACATTTTCCGGGTTGTTGTAACCTGATAAAACATACCCGGTAATTTTGCTTAACTGATCGACTTTAACAACATCGGTAGAGAACGGTTTTTGACATATTTGTACTTCTAGGGCCGCCAACACGACTTCGTGTTTAATTTACTCCGGCAGAGTATAGCTCATATACAAAGGCACAATAAAGGACCAACGCAATTTTGCAAAAGTCGTGAAAATTTGACCGATACAAACAGCACTTATTAAGAGGAGAAAGCTGTAACATGGCTTTAAAATTTTTTTGACTGGTTTCCAAAATTGTAGGATGAGCATCGGTTTTAGTAATTAGGTTTTACTATTAGCCCCACTCTCCCCTATAATAAAATATATAAATTTGTATTTGACCAAAATATGGACTATACCACAGTGCAATAGAGTTTTTTTTTTTATAAAATTCGTTAAAGCCATTTTCGAGATAATAATTTTTTTTTTCATAAAAGCTTTCATTCCTAAAATTCTACACAAGCTTTTGATTTTTATTTACAAAAATTATTATACTCTGTCGTCTGTCCAACAAAAATAGTCAGTACAGAGAGCTTTTTGAATATCTTTTTCAAACACACTGGTGCCTGTTGCTGAAATTCCCACTGAAAATAACCACTGAGTTACATACAAATTGTTTTTGTAATGTTGTTAAAACCAGCGTATAATCCACCATGCCCTACCTACTGCACATCCAAGTGCACAATTCTGCTTGTGTACCTTCACCCTACTCTTAACCCTCGTTATGTGCTTTTAAAACCAACTCATTGAATCAGAGATACCACTGCCTTACTACCGCAACCCTGTAAGAGCTTTAAAACAGTACGAACTTATTGGCATCTATTACAGTCAGGGTGAGAGGCAAAGAGTCCTATCTTCTCTGTACTGTCTCAGTTAAAGTTAAGCTATTTAAAGCATTTATTTGAAGAGCCAAGATCTGTGAAAAAATTGAGTTAGCTTTGTTTTGAGAAACGCTGGTACTCAGTCGATTACAAAAATGTTGAAAGTAAAAGATCTTTAGATAATTTACTGAAGTATTTGTTTTTTTTTTTAAGTTAACTTCTTTAAAATTTATTCGAATTATAAAAGAAGATTACTCATATTTTAAATGCAATCAAGTTAGTTCATCTAGAGATCAGAGTTTTAAATTGACTGAAATACATGATGGTCCAGTTTTTTAGCTGCGATTAGCCAACCCCCAAATTCAGACAATGCTTAATTTTTTTCAAATCTCCTCCGACGACTAAAAGTCCAATTCATGTAGGTAAGTCAAATAGAAAAACCTAATAACCTAATAATCTGAAAAACCAGTCAATTCAAAAGAAGAATTCTTTTAATATTATTGGCAAATTTCCATTACCAATTTTAATCACTTAAAATTTTTCACTCACTAATTTATTCATTCTTAGGGAATGGACAACGTTTCCTCGACATTTTTGTCAAATGCTGGAAAAAACCCTTTTCAAACAACCGTGAATTTAATTGCGTCTGTTGGAGTTTGCGAATAACTTTAAACGTCCGTCACTTTCAGTGTTATTCATACTTCGGCAGTCAAGACCTCATTTCGGGTATGGGTTGACTTTGCAATTGTTCATGAATTAATTGTCATTTACTGCGACCACAACAAAGCCGTGGATTACAATTATTTAATTGTATTTATCTTATTACAAACAAAATGCTATACGGCATCAAAAGGGTATTCAAGGATAATTGAAAAGTCAATCCGAAAATAATGTCCGTTTTCTTTTTACTTTCTAATTGACTTTTGCTCCCCTATTTTTATTCAAGGTTGAAAGGATTCAATTTGACTTAAACAAAAAAAAAGGAAGCAAAGTTACTAACCTCATCGACAATTCTGAGAATCGATTTCCTGCATTGACCTACTGAATACGAGTAAGATGGTTAAAGTTCAATTTATGATTAAGATCGAAAAATAAAACTCAAAGATTCAAAAGAAAACGTAGTCAACGACGACTACAACGACAACGATGACAAAAACACAAAACGACGACAACCGGAATCGCAGAATCCATTTCATCTGTTTTGAAGATATAAAACAACCATTGTGGTGGTGGGTATGACTCGAAAACACCGTAGCCAGAGGACTATAATTGGAGGCATGGATTTAAGGATATAAAAATGAAAGAAAAAAAAAACAAAGATTACAGCGAAATATAAGGGTGGTGACATTTTTGTGTTTGAAAATCCTTGGCCATTATTTTTATGTGATTATCGTAATTGCCATTACCACAGTGAAACTGCGAAGACAATATTTAATTTAGCCATTTTTATCAGCCTTGATTGCTGTTCGGAAAGCCAAATTCAGAGACAAGCCGATGGCATTTGTTTGGCTCTGTAAGGATGAAGAAAAAATTATTACCAACCAGGTTCCGCTTTCCGCATCCGTACCATTCGGACAGAATTAGGGAATTAGCTTTGAAAATTATTAGCCTGGCATAGTTCCCTTTTTTTTACCTTTCCTTTAATTTGGTGTAAACAAAAAAAAAAAAAAAAAAAAACTCAAAACAATTGCCAGTAAATGAAGCTTACATTACAAACTTGTGTGTGGGTTTTGATAAATGAACGCAAACTTAGAAATCAGGTAGCGTGTCTTTTTTTTTCTTTGACTTTTCCACAGTCTGTGTTAGAAACTTTTTAAATGTCACATAAATTCGACAGGGTCTTTTTTCACAGTAATTGGAGATGAATCCAAATGAAAACACAATAATTGCAAAGAATCTTTCATCCTTGGAGTTTTATTCGCAAAGTTTCGAAAAATTGTGTACTTTAAATGATTCCTGGTATAAAAATCAAAGAAAATAATAAAATCAATATTGAATATCCATTGAAAAAGGATATAGGATGAAGTCGAATTAGTTTTTAACATGAAAGCGACAATTCAGGTCCACTTGTTGTATTCAAACGCTCTCAAGGGAGTTGCATGAATATTATTTGATGAGTTGCAATAACATGGTAAAAAATAAAACATCTCACAATGGTGAATATTGCTGTAGAGCTTGAATTTGGTGTACCAAGAATTGTTATCAGTATTTTCGAAGAAATGTCAAGGTAGCTTGGAAAAAATTTCCAAAATGTGACATCTAAGAAAAACAAGTAGTTTACACGACGAGAGCATAATATAGGGTGGGGCAAAAGTTTAGGAAAGAAATTAAAGAAGTACAGAAAACTTGAAGTTTTACAGCAGGTAATTTAACGATATCATCAATATGGATGTTTTCAGCAGCATTAAACGGACATAATGCGGTTTTTAATGTTTTCAGACACTTTTTGGCACAAGTCAAGTTGAATAACTTTGCTACACTACACTACACTAATTCTGGACTGCAGGACATTGTTGTGGAAGCTATTTTTTAATAAGGAACGAAAAAACTGCAGAGAAACGTGGCAAACAGGAAACATATTTTACCAATTTGATCGTGCGTTATGCAGGCCCCTACTGTTTAATCAAATGTCCCCAAATTAGTTGACACTGTTACCACAAGATGAGTGGAGAGGTTTCTCGTAGAATTGTCTTGGTTAGATCAATTATTTTGACCAAATTACAATCATTTTTCTTATTTACAGTTCCAGGGAGCTGGATCTTATGTGGGTCAATGACTTAAGGGAATTTTATGACACTATGAGCATAGCCACAATCCAACTAAAAAAAGTTATGTGTAACGATCACATTGAGACCCCAGACAATTTCCTACTCCAATCATTGGTAAAGGAAAATATATTTCAAACACAGTCATACTTTTTGTCCCACCTTATTATTTTAAATAAAAACACTGATAAATTTGTAATATTAAGGTACGTTTTCCTTTCAAATCTATTCTCCTAAAGAAAAAAATAAAAGGTAATAATTTTCCATAAATTTACCCATTCTGCAAGCAAGAAACCTCACGTACTAAGGTGAAAATATTCCTTTAAATTCTTGAGCTAACAGAAGTGCTAGTCTTGAAAAAATTGTTTTGTAACTTTACTGAGTTAAGGCTATATCAGATAAATATATCTGATCCAGGATCCATATGTCCAAAACTGTTTAGAGGAATTTTTGAAAACACCCAAAAGTTATACATCAGATTAGCCAGATTATTAGGGTACCTCCAAGTTGAAATAAGAGATAAGAAAAAAACTCTAAAAGCTTTATTTTCTCATTTTTAAAAGGCTGTGAAAAATGTTCTAAGAAATTTGAATAAGTATGAAAAACGGCACGAATACGTCACACTTACTCGCTCGTTGGGTACAACTATAACATCACATGATATTTAAGATTTATAGTAATGAAATAATCATATATTTATAGCTACTTGTATTAAATGACTCTCGTGCCGATCATTAGGCTTAGTCTATTTTCATAACTTTAATTAAAAAATGCTAATGGCGCAAGTCGATCAATTCTGTCCCAAAATGCGTTGACATGTAATATGTGTCGCCTAATCCGTGTCATGGTGTTGACAGGTAATCGTTGACAATCACACAGCTTGAGCATGCCCACCCGCTTGGATCGTTTCCAAAACCTACAAACTGTAATTCCGATTGACTTTTAATCGCAGACGTTATTGAAATGAGCAAATTTGATTTGTTTCGGGTTGTAAACCAAACTGTACAAATTTCCGATGTTTTGAGTAATCGACGTTGTAGATACACTTTTCAATGGAATTTGACAGTTTAAAAATTGACAAATGTTTGACGAACTATATTCTGGGGCAAAGTTGTCCAAAAACTGTGTCCTTAAAGATATGATAAGGTGATTATACTGTAAACGACAACAGTCAACGTGTTGACTCTTAAAACCGTATCTATGCTATTTTCAATTCAACTGTCAACCCAAATGGCAACGGAGGTGTCAACGCAAATGTCAACGGAAGTATCAAATCAAGTGTCAACGCAATTGTCCACGCAAGTAGCAATGCCAGTGACAACGCAAATGTCAACGCAAGTGTCAACGCAAGTGTCAACGCAAGTGTCAACGCAAGTGCCACCGCAAGTGTTAACGCAAGTGTTAACGCAAGTGTCAACGCAATTGTCCACGCAAGTGTCAATGCAAGTGACAACGAAAGTGCCAACGCAAGTGTCAACGCAAGTGTCAACGCAAGTGTCAACGCAAGTGTCAACGCAAGTGTCAACGCAAGTGCCACCGCAAGTGTTAACGCAAGTGTTAACGCAAGTGTCAACGCAAGTGTCAACACAAGTGTCAACGCAAGTGTCAACACAAGTGGCAACGCAAGTGCAAACGCTGCTGTCAACTCGCAATAACTATTATAAGGCTTTATGTAACTTCGGAAAGGTGTTGCGTTATTTTAATGCCAGAGAGTCATTGCGTTAATTATTTACATTGACCATTGTTACAATTTTGTGCTAAGAATATGGTGTCCAAAAACATGAATAAATTTTAAGAGTGACTATATTTGTTTAGTAGCGTCTAATCATTATTTTAACACTTTAACTTGACGTAATAAGTTATATACAGAAGAGGGTTGCCAAGACACATTTTAAACTAATCAAAACCGTATTTTAATTCTTTTAAGTTTTTTTTTATATTTTATGGGAACTCAAGGGGCAATGACTACCCTTAAAATGTTTTATTAACATACATTGCTAGCCATTAGGTAAATAAAATAGATAGAAAAAACACCCCCAAAAGCATCCCAGTTTAACGCCCATCCATCAACGTTTTGTTAAGCAACCCATGTACTTTGAGTTTTCTTTCTATCTATCCATTAAGTGGTATTAGAACCTTAAAACTGATGAGCTAAGTGATACAAAAGCATACAAAAGAGGCGAGCTGTAATTTCCCTTGCTGGTAATTTCTCTGAGAAGTAAAACAAATTTCAATTCATTGCCGCTTGATACTGTCACAGCTGCTGATACTAATAAATCACTTTTTGTCATCATATAAAAATAACGTTTAAAAAGAAAAACAAAAATTAACATTTTGTCAGCCATGTGCGAATCGACGTAAGCTTAAAAATTTATCACATGTAAAATAAATATACCAACGAGTAAGTAAGGTACAT
Source organism: Philhelius pedissequus (assembly GCA_910595825.1). NCBI lineage: Eukaryota > Metazoa > Arthropoda > Insecta > Diptera > Syrphidae > Philhelius > Philhelius pedissequus. The sequence continues at coordinate 239,361,898 of OU343161.1, read as the reverse complement.
ATATGTAATTTACATACATTCGATTGGCTGCTGACTTTTCTGTTATTCTACATGTTAAACTTATAGACAGATAGACAGAAAAACCGTACGTTTTTGGTCTTCCAATATCTGATTAAAATCTCGAGTTGGAATATTTTTTTTGTTTCCTTTCAGCCAGTCAGCCAGCGCCATTATCGCAAGCTGAAATCGCAAATAATCGAATGGCAATTTATCGAACCAAACAAAGCAGACAGAAAAAAAAGTAACTTCCTGCCTGCAACTCTCTAACCTAAATAAACTACCGGAAGGACTCTTTGAGTGCTCCTCTTCCTGAATTATGTACGAGTATAGTACCAGTAGGGCATACATTGGAAGTTTTAACACTTCAAACCACGAAGTGACAACAAAAAAAAACAGAAATGACGTTGACGATGACGCACATTGTGTACTGGCATTTGTCAGAATTCGACAGAATACAACAAAAAGAGAAAAAAAAACTATCAATGTAAATTGTATCAGTTGCTGACAAGTTGCTTAAATAGTAAATAAGGGGACAAAAAAGTACTTAAATTAACAAAAAAAAAAAAAAAAACTATGCAATCTACAGACACACCATCAGAACAACAAGAAGAAGCAAAGGGATATGGGATTGATTTAGCTAATCCCAAGGGATAGCCCCAATGCTTTACGGTGATTTATCACTGTCCAAACACACTCATCGAATACACACCTTGTTGATTATCGTTATAATGTCATTACTCGGAACGATTCTAGGTCCTTCCCATAGGAGTGATTTGCAAGAAACGTTTTGGTCTAGAGTGATTGCAGAAGTTTTTTTTTTTTTTTTTTTTTTTTTTTGCTTCTTTAACCCACAAGAAAAGGAGCCTTTATCAATGACCGTATAGGCGAATATAGGGAAGTATTTAAGGCGGGATGCATATTTAAGAAGCTATTATACGTTTCCTCATTCGAATTAGTACGTGACTGCATGTTTATTTATGAGGGTCAGTTTATTTATTATTATTATTTTTTTTTTTTTGAAGTTTTGTGTTTATTTTGCTCTTGTTTGTTTGGAATTAAATTTTGGTCGTATATTCAGTATACGATAGAACTGGCACAACAAGGTGATTTTAAGGATCAACAAGTTTGAATACATTAATTTTCCTTACCTATTTATAGTATATAGCTCGTAGTGGAATGGGAAAGATGCTTACAAGACAGATACGTTTTTTTTTGTGATGGCAAGCATTTGTGGAGAAAACTTTAAGTAACTCTTACAAAGTTTACAATAGGGAAATTGAATGACATTCTATTCAGGACTTATTGAATATTGTAGTTGGACGCTGAAGAGAAAATTCACGGGAGTAAAATAGTTCGTCCTATTGCGAATTTCAGTCGGAGAAATAAGGAATGACGAAGAAGTCCAATAGCACTAACAAAGAAAAAATATTTAAATAGGAAGCCAACTTCACATGAAGAAGTGACACCAATCCGCCATTTTGGACTAGGTCTAAAAGTAAATACTTTGCGTACAAATTGATGGAGAGTTCTGTGAGTTGTTTTGATTTTTTGGACTTTCTTGTTTTGTTGTTGATTTAAATCATTGACCATTTGTTCCAGCAAAATAAAATTTTGAAATCTCCACTCGGCCAGGAAATTATTAAAAACAAATAAAAATTCAGAGAAAATTAAAAACTCTGACAGAACTCTCCATTAAGATGTGCGGGAAGAATTTACACTTTTACCTAGTCCAAAATGGCGAAAGGGCTACCCTTTTTTGCGGGGCAAAGTATTAGTTGGGAATCTATCTATATTCTACTACTCCACGGAGTTAATACGGAAATAAGAAAGGCAAAAGGAAATAACTTAGTGAAGTTCTGAAACGCTCTCCTCTACACTCGCTGTAGCAAGACTATACAGGGCTCTGGCAAAAGAGGAAACAGTAACTTCTTTGGCAAAAAGGCCCGTTAGCTGATACACAACTTAAGCATTTAAGTTCTACTTAAGTAATTATGTGGCAGTTTACGCAGAGAAAAAAGTAGCCCTTAAGCGTTTTAAGTTGAACATAAATATTTATGATTAGTATCAGCAAACGGGTCTAAGATACCCTGATAGTAGCTTTACTGGACATGAGGTGGAAAGGTCAACACTATTGCTAAACACTCAATTTCCTAACAGGGTACTACCAAATAGTAACTAGAACTCGGTAGAGAGAATATCTCTCTGGCCCATTAGGGAGGATTAGAAGATCGCAATAACCATCTACTCTGATCATAGAATAGAATGGGTAGCATATACCTTTCAAACGTTCAAATCACCTAGGGTGGGTGGCATTTTCCCAGCTCTTGTATAGTAAGGTAAAGAGGAAAGTAAAGCCACATCTAGACTGTAAGGTAACCGCCTTATGCGCAATTCTGGACATTGTGGGAGCTTTTGACAACACATCCCAACGAAGACGGGAGTAGGTCTCTTGTAAGGAAAAGCAGTACGCATCACAATAAGATAAATAAACGCAATAGCACCAGAACGGCGAAGACGCATGCAGGTCAAACGGTCTAAAAATTCATCACATATAGAAGATGCCCACATTGAGAGGTACTATGCATGAGTCTAGTTGTGGATGAATTATTAGAAAAATTCTTACTTCTCAAGGTACCAAATGCATCGGCTTTAATTATGACATTGTTATAACAGCTCAATGGAAGTTCGAAAAAACTCTTAAATCACACAAAAATAATAATAGTATTATTAACTAGGAAAAAGCTTCTCCCACGCATCATCAAATCGATTCGGTCAGCTGGGGAAGAAATCCAGAAGGAGGTAAAATATCTAGGAATCAGACAGTAAACTTCTATGGAGCAAACATGTCGAGGTAACTTTTGGGAAATCCACTAAGACACTCATGATATGCAAATGGCTTGCAAGTAAAACATGGGGCTGGACGCCAAACATCCTGAGATGGATGTATACCATGATGGTAAGACCCATCATTAGATATGGGGCGATTGCATGACACAAGAGAACCGAACTAATAACGACTGGGAAATCGCTAGAAAGAATACAAAAGCTGGCATGCTTTTGCATCACCGGAGGAACAGGTTTATTTTACGTATACACCCGCCAGTTAAGACAATAATGACAATGTGGGCCTAGAGTCGACCAAACATCCCAAGGACGCGAACCAACCCAGTACAATTTCAATGGAAGTTTAAGGCCTAACCATTACCCATTCCTAGGTTTATCTAACACATCTTGAACTCAAGGCACATAGATGTAAAATAGAAACTTTGGAAATGTTTCCGATGTTGGGCAACCACAACCACCATGATAATCCCCACTATTGGACATCAAGACGTCGGAAACCTTAAGCGAACTAAACATGACCCGGGGCTCCCTGTCTCCCGTGGCACCAGAATATAGCTTCCGGTCGAGCTTCGCAGCCGTAAGGGCTAATTTAATATGAGCACCTCAAGATTCGAGGCATAGCAGCCTTAGATTATCAGACCCATTCACAAACCAAGGTATCGGTCAGCTAAAAGTGTACACATCAACGCAAAAACCTGTAAAATCGGGTATCCGATGGAGATGGAGATGGACGGATACTTCTCACAAATTTTCTCACAGAAAACGGCAAACATCCCATGGGAAATTCAGGGTGGTCGGGTAATTCTTTATCCTAAAAAACCCAACATAAAAACAAGAAATGGTACATTGATCTTGCTTTCATGCAAGTCAATGATCCCATTAGAACGCAACTGATGTGACTAATTTCAAGCTTCGGCTTCCAACTATTCAGGTTTCCACCTACCACTATCTATCAGTCAAAATCCTCCCCAATTGTAGGCTCGACTTGAGTAGACTCATTACGATGCATCACCGGAGATATGAGAACCTGCTCCACAACAGTAATGGAAGTCATTATAAACTTGACTCCATTGTACGTGGTAGTAGAAAAGTTAGCTAAGAGTGCTATTTGAGATTTACCAAAGAGGGAACTGGGACGGAAAAACAATACGTTCTAGGGAACATTCCAAGAGATGGTGTGACCAAAAAATATAAATTCGAGAATAACTTCAAAAGGGAGTTAAGTTTCAAAAAAGGGTGGGCGGAAGAGAATTTTAACTACGCAAATGCCATCAAATGGTACACTGATGGATCGAACATCCTAAGGGACTGGTGCAAGAGTTTTTGAGAGTAGAACCAAGCTGTTCTTTCCGATGGCAGAAGTTAACGCAATAGCAAAATGCGCAGAACGAAAGAAACTATAGAAACCAAAACATTGCCATCATGTCAGATAGTCAAGTTGCATTAAGCACACTAAGCTCTTAACCAATCAGCTCAAAGCTGGTATGGAAATGTGCGAGTAGACTGAATGATCTGGAAAAGTATAATAAAGTCTACCTGGGCACATAGGAACCCAAGGCAACGAAGAATCAGACTCTCTGGTAAAAATAGGAGCAACGTCATCTTTCATGGAACCAGAGCCCTATTGCGGAATAGGAGAAAACACCAAAAGGTCCAACATTTAGAATAAATTCCCCAGATTAAGGCAGACTAAGCTACTACAAACAAAAACGATTTTTATCACGTATGAACCTAAGCATGAACAAATTAAGGGTAGGTCTCCTCACTGGCCACTGTAAACTGAACAGGCACATCAATATCCTGGGATTGGAGGCACCAGCCCACAATAATTTGGGGTTGTAATGCCATCATTCACCCGAGACACATATTCTGTTTCGACAAGAACCAGCGATTTAGATTTGGTATTGTTCTTGTTCTATTATCCTTCGAAAATTCATTGCAAGAATCCAAATGAAACGTTAGGTTAAAATTTGCATTTAATTTGAATTCTGAACTCTTCAACAACCTAGTTTTCTTGCTTTCTTTCATACGACCCTGAAAAACTACTCTCGTATGGCAATAAATAGTCTTTAACCTTTCTAATAATTATCGAAGGTAAACTATTTCTATAAACATCCAAAGAGATATAATTTCCTTAATTTAACTCTATCTTGTTAAGTGTATACATTCCTTGAAGAATTAGAAACAGAAAACACTTGAAATTAATTTACGCCAAAAACATCCCTCATACTCAAAGTTTGCGAATGCAACTCTCTGTTTGACTGTGGCGTGGATTTCAATTTGCGGGTATTCTGTATTTCAAAACAGACGAACAGACCCAAAATGTTTATATGCAGGTGGAGCAGAAAAGATACAAATTATATCAACAACTCGATGTCGACGACACACGCATTCGAGCTAAAGGAAGAGTTTTCCTCATGGTAACTTCCTGCACTAGTTTGTTTGTGTAAAAAGCAATGATATATCTCGTGATCCAACGAGCAAATCCCTTGTGGTAGTTCGAGTAAATGAAAATTATATTTACTTGTTGTACAGTACCATGTATATTACTTTAAACAGACAGACAAGCAGAATATCATTTCATTGAAATCTCGAAAATATCCTTTGACGATGACACCGATTGGTCTTTGCATATTGTTCAACTGTTCGGAAAAATATTTACTTCGAGGCAATGCAGATAATAATAATCCATATTTACCATGAAAGTTTATTTTTTTTTGCCTGCACAATAAAGCAATAATAAATTTTTAAACTTTTAACAATTTATAGCAATTAATAATTGTTCTCATCTTCATAAGCCTCTGTCAGAAGCAGGTTGGGATCAAGAATATGAATTATGTGAATTATGGGGTTATTTTGTTATGTCAAGGCGAGATATTGACGGATAAAGGTCGATGTAAATTTATGTTAATTGCACTTGCATACAGAACTATCTGAACTCTGCGATCTAGGGGCAGTTATTTCTTATGTTTTTGACAGGCAACCATATCGATTTGACGATTAGATTTTTTTACTTGCGATATATATAGTAGGTACAGGAGTAGGGCAAGTTTTGCCTTGGAAAAAAAATCGAACTAGAAATTTTAATCAAAGTTGACATTACGATGAGAGAGAACACCAAAAAAAATTGGGTCCCGCAATTCCGTCTGTCTGTCTGTCTGTAGAACCATCTACAGCCTAAACTGCTGAACCGATATTGTTCAAACTTGGTGCTTAGGCGTTTTAAGTGATTGTCGAAAATAGATTTTTGAGTCGTTGTTTTAGCCCCAAAAATAATGGTACTTGCCATACAAATTTTTCTACCATCTTAATTATCTCGAAAACAGCTCTTGGGTATGGTGTATATTTTGGACAAAAATTTTTTTTTTTAATATTTTGTTATAAACGGTACCCGCCATACAACCATTTTATTGATTTTCGACTTTCTCATAAACGGCTCAACGGATTTCGATAAAAAAATTTTATACAGGAGCTCTTTCAAATTCTAAATAATACTGCATTTCAAAATTTTCTAAATAATTTTTATGGATTTAAAAAAAAATATTTTTTTTTTTTTTTTTGAAAATTCAATACTTCGAAAACGACGAAATTCAATACTTCGAAAACGACGATTTTTTTCTGAAATTTTGTTTTTGAATTTATATTATTAAATATTTAAAAGAGTCATATCAATTTTTTTTTTGAAAAAATTTAGGAATTTTTAAATATAAAAAATTAAGTGAAAAACGACTTTAAAAATACTTTAACCGTTTCTATTATTTTGAATATTTTGCATATAATGCATATGAACGTCCGATTCAGTCGTGCATTTTATTTATTTTTTTCAGGGAGAAGTGAACCTATATTTTAAGGGTAACAATCTAGAAATGTCTGCGTTTTTTTTTATATTCAAGCAGAGAACAAACTGGTATCAAATAAAATAAACAAATGGGTCGCAAGTATTTGCTCTTATTTTCGATCCCATTGTAAGCAGAAGATACTTAGTAGATACAGTTATTTTAATACATTTAAATATTTTTGTTTACTTTTTGTATACTTATTTTTTTTTTGACTTAATTTTTCTTTACTTAATCTTTATTAGGTATACTTTTTTTTGTATAATTTTCTAAACAAAATTTTGGTATGCCAATTTCCAAAACATCAAATTTAAAAAAAAAAAAAATAATCCAAAAAAAATTGTGTGAAAAAACAATTTTTTTATATAAAATTTTAATATTTAGTATTATTTCCAGTTTGAAGGACCTCTTGTACAACAATTTTGTTCGAAATCATGAAAAATGTTTGTTAATTACGAAAATCAACAAAACAAACAAAAGGCAGGCACAATGTCAACATTTTGGACCAAAATGAATATTATACCACATGTTCTGCATTCCGAGTGAAAATGAATTCAAAACGAATTTCAATTTCACTTAAAATAAAACAGCGCGTTCTGCATTTCGAGTGAATTCAACTCCTTCCAATTCACTTCGAATTCATTTTCGAACTGTCATAATCACCTGTTACAGACAATTTCTATAAAAACGGTTCATATTCGGAATGCAGAACACGAATTTGCATATTCAGAACCCTAAAATTCCACATTCGGAATGAGCTATTTACAAACTTTATTTTATGTGGAAAACAGAACATCTAAATTCACTTTCGTTCCTCAAATTCAAAATAAAGTGAAATACAGCACATGTGCGTATATCTACAATTAACAGACATTTTTTCGTTAGAGCCTTTTTCGAGACAATTCAGATTTACCATTTTTGGTACTATAAATTGTATGGCAGGTATAGTTAGTTTTGGGGCTAAAAAGAATTCAGGCAATCGACCAAGACGCTTAAGTACCAAGGTTAAAAAAAATCGCTTCAGCGGTTTAGGCTTAGACAGAATTTCGGGAACCACTTTTTGTTTATTATCGTAATATCAAGTTTGATAAAAATCTCGAGTTTTTTTCCAAATGCAAAATTTGTAAGCAAAATATTAGTAACATGTGGCACAATGATTAGTGCCATTGGACTGTCAAGCCGACTATGCAACCTAAGACAAGTAATTTCTACAAGGTTACTGTTTCTTGCGAGGAATTAACAAATCCCGAAAGTCCGTTTTTATATATTTAGCGGACACGTATGGGAGTAAGCTATTTTGAATATCGAATGAACAACAACAAACTTGTGTGGCTAATAAAAGCGCTAGTCATTTCAATGTATGTATTCTGAATATCACAATCGGAAGGAGAAACCGCGCCGTTAATGCATTTCACATTCGCGTTGTGCGGCTGAAGAACGAATCTCTGTATTTGACGGTACGTCCGAAATTCGCCTTAAGTGTAAACTAATATACGTTTTCTATTAGCGCGAGTATGACGGTTGAATTTTTTAAGGGAGCAATGCATTTAGTTATTTCTGCTGAACACAGATTTTAGAAGAACCTATAAGACAATACTAGCCAGGAAATGTTAGGTCGGTGTTGGAGCGACGGGATTTATTCTATTATAGATGTGACACCTATCATTATAAAAGATCTATTTTGGAGTCTGTCCATAAAGCTCAGGTACCTTTTTGGAGCACCTGCCCATAAATGGGAGTTTTGGGGGTATATATGCCTTATAAATTACAGCTAGATCAGACGGGAAAAAATTGTTTGCATCTTCTGAGGAATCCGAAACATTTGGCAGCATTTCTACGACAAATATGTCATCATTCCAAATTAGATGATTTATTAAGTGCATATACCAAGAATAGAGAGTTGTTCGGTTTTCTCAACACAGGAACCACTCATTAAAAGTGGCAAAGAGGATGGGTTTAGCTATCATTAATGATAGTAAACAGCATTGGGTTTTTGAAGCATTAAATTCTACGCGGTTTCTTATTCCCCATTGTACAATGCTATCAAGATCAGAATTTAATGAGCTTAGGGATCATACTTTGCCGCTTTTACACATCCGAAGAATCTAGGGTGTGAATCCAGATACGAATGTCAAAAGCTGAGGGCACTGCCGTCAGCAGAACAATAAATATATTGCATTACAAGTTTCAGACAAGAGATCATTGATTATTATGAGAAAGATAGTGGTAGACAACCCGGAGCTTTGAGGCACACCAACATTTATGTTCTGAACATCAGACTTGAAACTGTCATATAACTTCTATTGAGCGGCTCGAAAGGTAATTTCTAGAAGAGATTCATCGATACCAAATGCTCGACTTTTCGATAAGAGAGCTCGATACTAAGCTTTACCAAATGCCTTAGAAATATCAAGCGCAATAATTTTCTTTCCCCAAGACAATGTAAGGATTTGTTCCAAGTTCGGTAAGATACCATCAGATCACCAGTAGAACTTTCGTCCTTCAAGAGTTCGTTCTTAAGCTGTTGATTCATAAGCGTTTCTATAAACTTGCAAGGAAGGGGCGTAAGTGCAATCGTTCGATACTTTGAGGGTAGAAAAGATTCGCCCTTTTTAGGGATATGCTGGGAAAATGCTGTTTTCCATCAACTCGGAAAGAAACCAGTAGAGTAAGACATATGGAAAATCTTACGCAGTGGTTTTAACAGCGTGGAAGAATACCTTTGCAGAACAAAAGAGGGGATACACTATCCGGTCCAGCGGATTTGTCAATGTCGAGATATTTCAGGACTCTTGCCACTGCACGAGCCGGAATGTAGATTTGTCCCATTGAATCATTTACGCTCCCAAGTACGGCAGAGTTCATGATACTTTCTGGTATCGTAGACTTTGCAGCTAACTGCCTTGCACACAGATTAGCTTTCTCTTGAAAGCTAACAAAAGAAGTGTCATTGTGAACGAGTTTTGGAACCGATGACGAAGTTGAATTTCGTACGTTTTTTTTTTACAAATGACTAAACATTTTTACTACCTTTGGGACATTGCAGTATTTTTTGCCTTAATTTCTGTGCTACAAAAATTTGGTTCGTCGAATATGGGCGTTGAAGGTCTTTCAAATTGTTAAAAATTATTCCGATTTTCCTCAGAGAAGGTTGGCTTTGTAACGTCGGAAGCTCAATTAAATCATGATTCATCTAGTTCAGTTTGATGCTTTTAACTCTATTCGAAATGAAAGTTTTCATTCCCGAGAGGATACAATTTGTGAACATATCTGCGCTGGTATCTACGTCACTATCGATAAGCATTATGACCAGTTAAGGATCTTCAAGAAATTGTTGAGACTGTCCCAGTTGGCTTTCTCTTATTGTCATACGGTTTTCCTAGGAGCTTTTTCTATAACTGGATGATGCACCTAGAGGCGATTAACACACCGATAGTATTTATCTGAGTCAGTTGTAAGGAACAAGTCTAGGGTATTTTCGGCTTGGCCATTAACGTCCGATATTCGTGTTGGATCGTACACAAGCTGATTCGTATGTTTCTATAGTCGACACGGAATTAATCAGCCATTGTAAAAATGAAAATGCCCTTCTCTTCTTAGTCATTCGCATTCGAAAACCAAATTATAGGACCCTTCATTCTTGTCGAATAAAACGCAACAGTGTTGTATGTCATTAGGTCGCGTTTTTTTTTATCAAAGGAATTTGTGTTATCTCTAATTATGGAATATTCTGTCTGGCTTTAATATTTACATCTTTTCATTTTGAATCAATCCATAGATTCTACTGGGCATAAAATAATCACACAAAAATGTATGTTCACGCAGAAAGTGACAGAACAACCCCATAAATGTTTCATCTTTTTTGCCCAAAAAATTTAATAATACAAGTCGCTTTTGTTCAACAAAACAACACCACTCTGTTCACAGTCGGTTAGTTTACAGATGTTCTGATTAAATGGCGTTAATCAACCAAAATCAACTGATTAGCGATTTCGATAATAAAATTAACAGCTCGAATCATAGATTTTCTCTTGATCAAACTTTAGGTTAGCAAACACATTCGGTAATTACCAGCTGGAATAATCGTCGATTAAAGATGATGACCTATAAACAGACTGGTCCTTAATTGTATAGATACATGTAGTAATTACAAAAATAAATGGGAACAAATGAGAACAAAAAAAAATATTAACTACAAGGTCGGCCAGTTTGTTTTTATTACCAAATGGATTTCTATTTTTGGATTCTATTTACACTAGAGAACATTCCTTTGTGACAGTAATTTTGTTTTCTTTTAAAATATTTGCTTCACTGAATTGCAGATGTCTTTGTGTTTGTCTTAATTGAATTGAATTTTTGTAGAATCAAAAAAAAATAAATAAAAGAAAATGGTCCTATGAAAATAACTCAATGTAGATTAATGTTTACTTTGGAAATAATGTAAGATGCAATTAAGGTATGGTTGCCTATAAATATAACATTTTATAATTTGTGCCGAAAAAGAATTATTTTAAAACCATCTTTACTTTAATTTAATGGATTATTGTGTGAAATGGGTGAAATTAAATTTCTTCGTTTTCGAAATTACTTCCAAGTGATACAATTGAGTGTTTGTCAATTTTTAGTTGTATGAAAATTTATGTAATATTTTAAATAATCTAGTACAAAAAAAGTTGTGCAAATTTTATGTTCTAGTAAACAATTCACAAATAAATACACAGAGCAGAATTAACCGATTCTTATTTTCGAAATTTCAATTCGAACGAATTCTGGAACACAAAACCTAATTTCATCACGTGAATGCACAATGAGCGGAATGCAAAAATTGGTAACTGTCACAAAAGTCACAATTATGTGAATATTTTATTACTACATAATCAACATTTTTATCAAACGGAAAATTTGGGAATAGGAAAAGAATATTTAAGAAAAAGAATTTAAAACAATTATAATACATTACATATGTCACAATCGTATTTTTTTTTCCAGTTTCACTCATTTAAATACCCTAAACGCTTGCATAGTTATGCGGTGCAAATATTTATACAGTAGACTTTTTTCTACAAATCTTTATATAATTTACTCTTGTTTTCTCTTTCTGACACACAAGAGAGTTTTGCAAGAAAATAAATATGAATATGCACCTACTCCGAAAGATGACTTGCTCTGTCGACGTTCGAAGATCCAGACAAGACTGGCTTTATCGTCATTGGTGCATGCCAAAAATACATATTTACACACCCTTAAAAAAAAGGAAAGTGTCATGAACGATGACAACGTCAAGATTGTAGACAAGGAGATAAATAGAAGAATGAGGTATACATTGGAGAGCCTACGAATTCAACAAAACAACTTCTATGGACCTAAATAAAGACATTGACGGAACAAACTCAATATACTCGTATGCAAAATTGCCATACTTTTATATTTATGTTTTTTGTTAGTCTAATTTCTAGGTAGTGTAAATTTAAAATTGTATTTAAATAAATAAAAAAAATTTAATTATTAAAGTGTGAAGTCTAAGATGTTAGATGTAAGGATGTGCAATTTAAAAACTCAATATGCTAACAAATTAAAGTAAGTTTTTAAATAATTGTATTGACAAAATTTGTATTGGAAAAAATTGTATTCAATTTTTTATATAAATATACATATGTAACCACAATAAACGACCCCTGAAGATGCTGAGAAACTCCAGCGAAACGTCGAGATATAATTTATGTACGTGTTTTCATTTACATAGTTAGACAGAATTTACCAAAAAAGATCAATCAAAGAAATTTGTTACAAAAACGATGTGAAATGACGTTTCGATACACTTTCACTTTTATGTTGGTCCTATACAACCTTCCTTTCCAACGCGTTGAGCTTTTGTTGCTGCTATGCCACGTTACATAAGGTAATGAATATTTTTGTGTTTAACGAAATTAAAAAGATAACATAACATTATGTACTTGCCATGATGTTTTAATGAATATGTATGTTTTTTCAATTCATTAGTTTTTAATTACAATTCTTTTTAGTTTAAGGAAATGGAAAATTAATAGTTTAATTTTGAAATTTCCCCACTTTAAAAAAAAAAATAAAAATACCTATTAGAGTGTGTGTGAATTTTTTTTTAGTTTTTTAGTGAGAAAGCAGCAAATGGAAATGTTTCCACTATCGAGTGAAAAGTGAGATTACACTTCTATGACAACTTAATAACACCATTTGTATTCTTTGATTGCGTAAAAATATGATATCTCAAAACATACTTATAACGATAACATAAACAAATTTTTATAATTTTTTGTTCTAATTTCCAATTTGAAACTGAAAACATAACTAGTTATAATATCATCAAAATGTCAAGTTTCAGGATACTAAGGTCTTCCTGTTAAAAAATTTTTGATCGAAATATCGATAATGAGAAATTCGAAAATGAAAAAATGGTTCTATGAGAGGGTTCTGTTAAACATTTTATGTTAAATTTTTTTGTTAATCTAGAGCAAATGTAAATGGAATTTTTTTCATCAAAATCATTAAAGTCGTTTTCGAGATCATCATCATAGCTGTTGTATGGTAAAAACATTTTCTAAATCTAGATTTCGATTTTTTATTCAGGGCCAAAACTTTCGTGCAAAAAGTTGCAAACATTTACAAAAACAAATTTCATCCGTCCAACTGGATATTTATAGAAAAAGTAGAAATTCAAAATTAGTGGCAAGTTATAAAAAAAAAAATACCTAATCATTTCCTTGTGTTTCAGTGTTTAACCTCGGTTAAACAATTCTTGAGGTTGAAAAGAAAATAACAACAACAAAAAAAACTATTTCTATTGAAGGCACACTTGTTATCCGTTTTCTGATAGAGGAAAACTACCATACAATAGCAACTCCTGATCGTAAATCAATCACGTTAAGAGATACCCATAATGTACAGAAAAAAACCCACAGGCTCAAGAACCACCAAGACACCCGAAAACATCGAGTAGATCGGCAGTCAATTTTTGCGCGCCAATATGCAGCTGTTCTTGGGATGTCTGATCGTTCTATAAGACGAATTTTTTTTTTCGAAGAACTGCGATTTCATCCATATAAATTGGCAGTGGTGCAAAAAATTAATTCACGGGATTTTCTTTCACGAGAAAATGCATTCAAAGCCGTCCTTGCAAGTCAAAAATTATATAAAACGTTATTAACGGAACCTGCCATATAATCAATTTTTTCTATATTCAACTTCCTATTGCTCTACCGATTTAGATCAAAATGTTTGTACAAGAGATACTTTAAATTCAAAGTTTACAATTTTTTTTTTTATTTTGAAAAAAAAAACGCACTAGGATACAAAATATTTTTAATTATGCTCTAAACAACAAAAAATAAAATACACGACTGGATCGCACAAACTTGCTCTTATGTTCGATCACATCGTATGCAAAAGATTTCTATTAAAAATCTAAATATATTTTTAAAGTCATTTTTAACTCAATTTTGTATATGCATATACTAAATTTCATTAATTTTGTTCTAAAATAAATTGATATGACAATATTAAATATTTAATAATATAAACTTAAAAACAAAAGATTAAATCTGTTTAATTAAAGAAAAAATAAATCAAAATTCTGAAATATATACTTAAACTAATTTGAGTTCAAAAAGAAGTACGCCATTTTATTTCTTGGATAAACTTGAATTTATAAAAAAAAATATTTTTTTTAATCTGTGGAGCGGTTTTTGAGAAAAAAAAGTTTTTTTTTTAAACTTTTTAAAAATATTTAAAAAAAAATTCAAAAACGCCAATTCATAGGTATTCAGGAAATACAAATAAATATAATTTTTGAAAAAAAATTAATGAGCAGTTTTAGAATAATAAATTTTTTTTTAAATTTTTTTCTTAAAAATGATTTTAAAAATACAAAAAAAGTTAATTAAAAATATTGGTACGCGGTATAATTTGGGCAAACTAAACCTATATTTTTGTGAAATTTCGAAAGAATCGGTTATTTATGAGATAGTCGAAAGCAAAAAAAACGGTCCTATGGAAAGTACCGTTTTTAGACATTTTTCTATTTTTTTTTCAACTATTTGATCGGTCGTAGCTAAAAACCCACTGATTTTTTTTATCAAAATCGTTAGAGCCGTTTCCGAGAAAAATAGGTTTGAACGTAACGGTTATATGGTACCGTTATTTTTTGAGCTACAAAAAAATTTCAATTTATACCAAGTTTGAAGCATTTCGGCCCACCCGTTTGGGCTGTAGGTGTCTATACATACATACAGATAGACTGACAGACTGACAGATTGACAGACTGACAGACAGACATTCAGATGGACAGAATTTTTAGACCATCTTTTTTCGTCTTCGCTTTCATCGTAATGTCATGTTTGATTTTTATCTCACAACTTTTTTTCCGACGAATGCATAACTTGCCTTATAGTACCTATAATCGCAAGTAAAAACTGTTGGTAGGTACGGAAATTTTATGTGTGTAACAAACAATATAAATTTAAGAATATAATATCAAAAAATGTCAACCACACGTTTTGGAAATATGTTCTCTAACTTTCAAAAAAGAGATTTTTTGGAAAATTTAAAAATTAAACCAAAAAAAAAACTAGCATTTTCATCGAAATCCGTACAGCCTTTAATGAGAATATCCAATTACGTAAGTAAATAAAATGCACGACTGGATCGCACGTATTTGATCTTATGTTCGATCACATCGAATATAAAAATTCTTAATAGAAAGGACTAAATATATTTTAAGTCTTTTTTTCCTTTAGTTTTTATATAAAAAAAATCTCTATAAAATATTTAATTGTAGAAACTTAAAAATACTGCATAAATCCAAAAAAAAAGTTTTCGATAATTTTGGTATGGCCGTTTATGAGAAAATCGAAAATAAAAAAATGATTGTATGGAAGGAACCGTTAATAACAAAATATGTAAAACAAAAATGTATGATATTTTGACCAAAATGTGGATTCTATAAAATGGAGTGCACACACTAATTTTTTATCAAAATCGTTAGAAAAAATTGTATTGTAAGCACCAAGTTTGAAGAAAATCGCTTCAGCCGTTTAGGCAGCAGATCATTCTAAAGACAGACAGACAGACGGAATTTCGGGACCCACTTTTTGGTTTTCTCTATCATCGTAATGTCAAGTTTGATCAAAGTCTCGAGTTCGATTTTTTCCCGCAAGTAATTACACATGTTCTAATAAAAATATATTTAGCTGTGTAGACCAATAATGTTGTACTTACGATATACGATGTAATCGAACTTAAGGGCAAGTAGTACATGCGACTCGGTGTCGATTTTTTTTTAATAAGCCCATAGCTTCAATACATAAATATGAGTAATTTGGGTGCGACATCTCATCGAGGACCAGTGGCTAGTGCCTCACAACTCTCAAGACCATTCGTTGTTATAGATTATTATGGCATTTTAAATATTGTTTTTGTATCTTTTTGATGAAGTAAAAGGGATTGAAGCTAAAATCCATAAGTAGATTGAAATCTTTCTATCAATACACAAACACATACATACATATTATGTAGATACATAAAACTGTCCTCTCAAAAATTGTATATTTGTTTTAATCTGTTGTAACTATGCCATCCAGGTTTTTGTTACATTATCAAGACAAAATATGTATAATTCCTTTTATTTTTTTATTTAACAAGCATAATCGCTCACTGGGCTGGAAAATTGTTAGTCTAGTCAATGTACACAGCATTTTTGAAACAGGTGTCTTTGTGTGTTGTTAATGTTCAATTGTATCGTGCTTTGTTTGTTATGCCCTGTCGAATTGGCAACAGAGCATTATCTAAAATTTGAGTTCAATAGATTAAATATTTGTGGAGCCCTGGTGACATAAATAATATAACGGGAATATAATCTTGTCAAAGTAATAAATAAAAAAACCTTACAGTTTTAAATGAACATTTCATTTAAATCATAATCTACTCGTATGTACATCAATTTTCGCCCTTGTATCTGGATGAAGATTTGAAGGGTAGAATGGACAATGCTACAACGGCACGCAGGGGTATCTTCCGCGGATATCAATGAAGATTATAACGAAGGGAGAGATTGGAGATTTAGGTACAATAATTAGATTTTTTCTGAAACATTCTAAATTCAGAAAATTTTCCCAACATGGTATTTAGTGACAGCACCAAGTTCGTCGAAAAATTATTTTCCGAGACGTACCACTTTATGCTGACAACTTCTATATAATTCAGATGTGATAATGAAGATTCTGCACGAAAATGTGACTAGAGACTTGTCAATTTTTAAGTCATCAGCTGGCGCCCAACCACCACCGGAAGGCCCGTGACTATTTCACACTTCTAATGGGTAACAACTATTATAAATTGATATTTCTCTAGTTTCGTCCTTTCGGCACATGTGGTTTTCATTAAGTTACGAACCGCTAGGATAACAACCAAGAGATATAATTATGGTGTCTTTTAAGCTAAATCATCAAAATTGTTCTTTTAGACTTCTCGAAACTGGACCTCTGTCCAGTGTCAATTGTTGGCCATTGGTTGAAAGTATACAACTTTTTTACTTGCGATATACACAGGCATTATATGACAAGTTTTGCATTTGGAAAAAATTCGAACTCATGATTTTAATCAATCTTGACGTTATGATGATAAAGAGCACCAACAAATTTAGTCCACCCAATCCGCCTGTCTATCTGTCTGAATGTCGCTTAAGCGACAATTTTTTAAATTTTTTAGCCCGACAACGAACGGTACCTGCACAATTCAATTAATTATTATAAATTACTCTACATTTGGGGTGATTTCTTTTGATTTTCAACTCGCCATTAAGGGCTTGACGGATTTTGACTGCAAACCGAAATTTTCGAAAAATATTTTTTTGAATTTTTGAAAAAAAAAAATTTGAAATTCTGTTTTTAAATTTATATTATTAAATATTTAAAATTATCACACTTTATTACTTAATTTAATTTAATTACTATATATACCTTCTTTAGTTTTTTATACATAACATTTTTGTTCTAAAAAAATTAAGTAAAAATATATCGCTTTGTTGAAGGGTAATTGTGTTTACTCACTTTTTTGGAAGCAGTCCAATAGTCTAGCCTCGTTTTAACATACATAGGTGAGTAGGTAAGGCATTGAGCTCGACACAAACACTTAGGTTAGGTTAGGTTGAATTGGCTGTCAGGGAAATGGCCGCCACACTTAGGCCACAGATAGGTCCACTGTGATACCACACGTGAAAAGATATTTTCTCTTTAATTAAAACATTTGGAGCCTCTTATAAACCAATATGTAGCTGGTGAATCTCTATGTGTCTTAGATCACCGGGGTTGTCGAAGAAGTATTCTCCCAGTTCTAATCTACGCCATTGGGAGATAGCAGGACACGAGCAAAGAAAATGAGATATAATCTCTTCTTCCTCCTCATCCATGCAACTTCTGCAAAAGTCGTTGACGTGTCTGCGAATTAAACAGTGTTCATATCAACACCTAAAGCTAAGAAATTCTTCACCATTGGCTCATCCATCAATGAGAATTCGTCTTCCCTTTTCACTTGAATTTAAACTCATTCAAAGACTAAGTACATATAATCTACAAAAATCTGGCGGAGAACGTAGTAGAAATTTAAGAAAAGTCCTTCATCTTCAGTGCCGCTCGTAATTATGAATAACAAAAAAAAAATTACAAAATTTGGGTAACCTGAACCAATATACAACTTCATGCTTTTTTGTCGAATTCTTTCCAATTTAAATTTAACTTAAAAATCCTTAGTGAAATTAAGTGGTAAGAGACGAAGAAGAACATACCAATCTAAAAGAAATTTATTCGTGAATAAACATTATAGAAGAAGAGATAAAACACCACCCTGAGGTGTTCCTCTATCCAGTCGTCTGTTGGGGAGTTTGAAGATGGTTTTCATTGGGAAAATATTGCTTGTCTGCGTAAAGAAGTTATCCATTCCTGATTGCCGAATTTTGGAAGTTCACCCGTCAGATAGAGAGAGAGAGAAGAGGTGGGGGAGTAAAAAATAAAGCTTATCACTTGAAATAAGTATATAAGCATGTTTTCAACAGTAATTCATTACTACTGAATGCACATGATTTTCGTAACCACCACAAGTTGAATAAGATCAAACAACATTTTATTGTTTTTTTTTTTTTTTTTTTTAGAATTTAAAAAGGACTGCAAATTCGTTTGAATTTGCTTTGAATCTCTGTGTTTTTTCCTTTATTGTGGCATTTAAAAATATAACCTGCAAAGGCAGCAGCAAGAACACGAATAAGGGAGAGTGGACTAAAATGGGTATGTTTTCCATTTCTTGTTTTTTTTTTTTTTTGTTAAAAATATCATCTTATTTTTTTAATTTAAAAGGGTTTTATAAAATTTTGGAAGGAAAACAAAATTGATTCATCTGAAATCCAAGTCAAGATTGCTGAATTTATAAAATTACAGTTCTCTATACAATTAGAGAAATGTTCTAAAATATACTATTGGATATTTACTCTGCAATAACTACCATTTTGTACCCAATTCGTCAATATTTTTACAACTTTTTTTTGTTAAAAAAAAAAAAAAAACAATCAAACAAAACAGTACAATTTCACCCATTATCCCTATTTCCTCCTCAGAGTGGTGGTCATAGGCATTTAATTTTTCAAACTTGTGTCTGATTTTTGCTTGACGAAGCAGCAACCCCATTATACCACCGACCGGTAGACCATTGCTGGGTATAGATGCAGCTCATAATGATGAGGACAATAGCACAGTTTTGTAAGTCTTTATACTCTTACTTCTTGTGGATGGCCTGACTGAACAACATTCACTTTATATTTCATTCACCTGAAGTGTCCTCGTGGAAAAATATGAGAAATTTTTTTTCTTTCTTGTTTTTTTTTTGTTCGACTGGTTTGGGGGTTGGTAAACCGGCCGGCCGGCCAGCTTATATCTTTATCTATCGCTAATAAAAAAGCTATTATGTTACCATTTCAGCATCGATTTTCTAAAGAATGGAAAATGATATTTGTGGTAAGAAATTGCAGTTACCTAACTGAAAATGCACAGTTTGCTTGTTGAATTTTAGAACATTGTTTAAGTCTCGAATTTGGAAAAACTGCAAATGGTGCAAAAAAAAAACACAGAAGTGGAAATAAAGAATTTATGTTTTTTTTTTCTTCTTGGTTAAACCTTATGGATATTATTTATGATTTATGAAATGTAGCTAAGGTATAGAAAGGTGGAATTACAGACTATTTTTTACTTTTTGGCAAATAATCCCAAGCAATATAAGTCGCCTTAAGTCTTTAAGCAAAGTTGGTTAATTTTGCCCATAGAAAAAAAGCGATTTCAGTTTTTTGTGTGAATTATTTCAATAAAAATTGAGGGCGAACAAAATAATAAAGAAAGGGGTTAGGAAAATTTGGAATTAAAAAAAACCTTACCTAATATTTGGTCGGTACTGTCTTGCGAACCATGAATATTATAAAAGTACACTTATCAGAAGAACAAAATTATACAAAAGCAACCTTGTTGAAAGAATAATTTGGAGATCAAAATTATTTGTCATTAATGTGGAATAGCTTGCAAAAGCCACAAAAAAAACTGTTGGACTAGGAAATACATCCTTGAAAAATGGCGCCCAAATCAAATGACTATTCAAAAAAATTCCATTTTTATATCAGCATCAGCAGAAATTTTCAATTGAATTTAAGTTTGCCTGTCTCTTCTGGAAAAAATCCAAAGAATACTCAAAGAGCAACAATTCTTGCAAAGAATCCAAGAAAATACCCTTTATTTAGCTTGAGACACCGAAAAATGGTATTGAATTCGGCCAAATATTTTTTTGGTCCAATAAAATTAAGGTAAGTCAAGTGAAATTAGTCAAATGCCACAAGTCAAAAGTAAAAAATTTATGATTTATAGCCTTTGAAATTATGACCCTGTGTCAATCGTATCGGAACTTCAGTCAGCCAGGCACTGTGAAACAGGCACTAATTCATCTTTAATTATCGAAGGTTTTTTAATGGAAAAGCTCTGTACGGACAAGCTTTAGAAAGCAAAATAGCTCCTAGCACAGTTTGTAACGACACTAATTGACATTCCTTCCAAGTGAATGAAAAATTTCCTTCCTTAAAACAAAAATGTGAATCTTTTTCATCTGCAAAAATTATCCGCCCAAACAGTCATGGACCTTTATCACTAATTTCGTAAAAACGCTGATTAATCATTAGCTTACAAAATTATGTCGAAGAGCAAAAGACAGTATGGCATTCGTAGTAATTAATCCACTGGTATGTCACCGATCTGTATATCATTTTTAAAGAAAGTATAGAAACTGCCCTTGGTATTTCAAAAGCATTTGGTTTGACATCAAGCATCAGTAAATGGGTTTGATTCGATATCCCGCTTTTTAAAGTCCCGTTTTTTTATAATCCCATTTCTTACTATCCCACTTTTGGTAGTATCAACACAAGGTGCAGGAAGGACGACGGATTTGGGATGGGGTCAAGTTTGGGTGTATGCAAAGTGTTTTGTGTAACATTTATCAAAATACAAAACAGGCTAAGCGGGATTAAACGGGATTTAAAAAAACGGGATTGTAATAAATCAGGATTTTGAATAAGCGGAATTTTAAAACTAGGGATTTTAAAAAAAGAGGTATTTTAGAAGACGGGATTTTAAAAAACTTTTTTTTCGAAATTTCGAAAAGTGGTATTTTAAAAAACGAGATTCCGATACGCTCCTCCCTTAATAAATATCTTGTTCGATGGAATCAAACACATCAATATAAGTCAAATATTTATAAAAAAAAACAAAAAATTACTGCTGTTCCCCAGGGTTCCCTTTTTACACGGACACTCTTTCTCACTTTCATCAATGATGTCTTGTCTGAAACGTTTAAAACATTAAATTGTTTGTCTGATGACAGTAAACTTAAAGCTTCTGAGAGTCAAATCATTGTGCTTCGGTATCCCATTTAATACTATATACAACGGCAGCATTGTGCGTAAAATTTACTGCTTCTAACCCTCTTATCTCTATCCCATTATTTAATTCTCAAAAATATAAAGTCTTCGACAGAAGAACGGCTTCATTTTTTCTCAACAACCCTTGGAGGTGTCTTATCTTTCTTTCTATCACATAAAACTTTTCCATGCAAGTTCATATTTCATGAATTTTTTTTTTGTTACAGCAGCGACGACGATACAACTTTTACGAGTGAGCGAAAATCGATCCATCATTCCTGCAACAAGGATGAAACTCGAATTTTGCAAAAGCTAAGAAACTTAATTTGAATACAACACAGTTGTTTTAAAACAATCCATGATCTATGACACTAACACCTTCACAAAAAATGATGATGGTGTGATATCTCTATATTCGAATAAATATAAATGGCGCTGTCCACAACGTAATTGTCTGCTCAAAACTACTAAGATTCAGTTCTGGGTAATAAAGAAAAAAAAAACTTAATGAAATTGTTCGCAAGTTTCCATTGAACATATTGTCGCGACATTAAAATCTACAAGCACTGCTGAAAATAATGACTTCATCGTTTTATGATAAACTTTATGCACACACACTCCCACCCCACTCATCACATATAGAAGTTAGAGTCCTTAAAGATATAGTTTGTGACTTCGTTAGGATAAATAAAGGTCATAAAATGCACACACAGCGAATTGCATCAATCCCAAAATTCATCTTAAATGCGGATTCAAGTAAAATGTATCTTCCATCATCAGATTGCGAAAATAGAAGAATTCACTTCATCCAAAAGATTATGTAAGTACATAAGTTGCTGTTTGTTACTCCGCAGTCTTTTGCGAAATGTATGCCCTTCTGTTCCTAACTAAGTGCCTTATATATGTATTTCCTTTTCGCAATTTGTCATTTTGCAACAAAAAAAAAATATATATATAAAAATAATCAAAAAAAATCCGCAAGTTTGTCCTTGTATGATATTCAGATAAAATTCTATATCCAAGTCTGTCTTTCAGTGAGTGAATTTTGTGTTCGACACAAAATTGAACTTTTAAACTTTTTTATGGATTCGTTGCGGCAGCACAAAATATAAAGGCTAAAAAGGCAATACTATGGGTAAGAATCTGATGGCTTAAAACATTTTACCAAGATGAGTGAAGCGTAAAGAACTTTTTGGCAAACTTCTCTATCTCATTATGGCTTAAAAAAGATAGAATATCATCTCTGGGAGATTTTGTGTGTCTTCTCTTTTGCAATGTTTGTTTATGCGAAAGCAAAAATCTACTCGTACCTACTGTATGACCTATTCGTATCTTTTGCTAAGGTTTTTTAAGTCTATTTCTTGGGTTTTCTATTTCTATTTCTGTTTTTGTTTTTTTTTTTCATGTTTTGCTGCTACTGCTGCTGCTGCTACTTTTACTGCACTTGGCATGAATTCTTTATCACTCTTCAAACGAACTTTTACGTAATTTATTAAAATACTTAAGAATCAGTGAAGAAGTCATGAGACTTATCTGCTGGTCGACTTACATATGTATTTCGATTAAGTAATTTTTTTGTTCGCCAGTTCCAATACTGTCGGATTTTGAACGTGGACCAGCCAACCAACTTAACTCAATATGTCTCATTTGAAGTTTATTGACAGTTCCGAAGTTTGGTTTTTGCAACTGTAATGAAGTCATTACATTACGAATGAATGAGTAAAGACTTCCAGACTCCGCTTTTTTTGCAATTGGCAAAAAGCTCATTCGACTAAATTTAAAAATAAAAATCACCGTTTTTTTTGGACAAATAAAGTAATTTGGGATTGAGAGATTTTAGACATTCGGAGTATTTTGGGTTTTGCATTCGGGGATTGTAAAAATATATTCTACTCCCTCACAAAACAATAAATGTGAAAATTATAAGTAGTGTGGTGAATAAAAATTTCCCACGAAATATTTCTCACGTTCGAACGTAGGTAACCTGATTGATGATTTAAAGTTTGCCAAGGAATTTTTTGGTATCGGGAACACACTTTGGAGGGGAATTTCGTCAAGTCGTTGGATTTTTTGTCCGATGGAAATTTATTCCAGGAAATGTTCAAGGTGAGACGAAAATTCGGCGGATTATTTACATTTCGAAGGAAACAAAATTCCCATAAGAATTCCTTAGATATAAAGCTTAATCAAAATCCTAAGGTCGTTTTTGAGAATATTTCGAAAAAATATCAAATTAGATTAGAATGTCTGAAGAAACTCCAGCCTGCATTATCCAAATTGTGCTGCAACCCATGATTTTGATAAAGAAGGCACCGACCCTAAAGAAGAGAGTGAGTGGAGGTTTATAGAAATGAGGAGTTGCAATGAAGAACACTGAATTATGAATGGCTTTTATGATTATAAGCTATAGCCTCATTTATTTTTACAACGTCTATCACAATTCACATGGTATAATTTATAAATATCATTTTGATACTTATTTGGGTAACCATCCATCGAATAGTGAACACTTAGGACCTCAAGAAGACAAGTATCAATTGTGGTTTGCAGCTTTGAGGACACAGTGCTCTTCTTGAGACTAACAAATAATCCTTTTTGGGTTGTTGATTCCCAATAATAGGGATTTAAATTGGTTTTGAAATTCTGTATATACAAATTGGATGTAAAAATATGGCCTATTGAAGCATTCCGCATTCGTATTGTACGGCTAAGGAAAAAATCTCCGTACTTAACAATACGTTCTACAAGCCCGATTATTACAGTTGAATAGTCTAAGGGAATGAATGAATGAATGAATATTACTATGGGGTTGTTGCACTGCGACCTTGACATCTATTGTACCCCCGCATTGAGCTAGGTGAAAATGTATTTCCCTCATGAATTTGAGTATTTGAAGTATTTTTTAGAGATGTCAATCTTTCCACCTGGCATCGACCAAGGTATTTTTTTTTCATTTGATGAACAAGTGCATCACAATTGCCGAGAATATGGTCCGGCGTTTCCTCTTTTGTATCACAGAACCTGCTTGTTTATATTTTCATTATAAAATACAGTGTTAAAGGGTTCCAAATGTTTTTGTAATATAGTATAAGGGCCTATGATTCTTCCCTAAGGATGCAAATGAGTTTAGGGAGCTCTTGTCCAATAGTAAGAGTTTTACTCGAGCTTTGGACAAATGTAGACTTTATAGAGTACAGTCATATCAGAAATGGTGAAGAATTTCTTGCATCTTCAAAGAAAACTTAAACAATTGGTAACATTTTTGCCAACATAAAATATGCGATCATTCCTCAAAAGTTGGCCAGTGATAGCGACATGGAGGTGAGTTTTGCTTTTGCGACAGAAAACAGCATTGAGTTTCTGAAGCATGTGAATCAGAGAACGAATATGAAAAGCTAACAGTACTATCGTCAGCAAAACAATTTCGTGGATTAGAAGTTCCAAATAAGAATGCATTAATGAAAATGAGAAAAAGATGCGGAGACAAAAGGAAGCCCTGGGGCACACCAGGATTTATTTTATGAAGGTGTGCATCTTGTCTAGATTTTCACAACTTAATTAACAACATGCCAAAAGAGGGGTTCTTGTTTGTTGGCGGAGATTTATATGGACATGTCGGGAAGACAAACGATGTTTATAAAGACTGCCATGGAAGTATGGGATATCAGTACCAGAACCGGTAAAGGAACTCAAGAAAACAAGGACAACTGTGAGAATCAAGTGGTATAATCTTGAAAAAAGGAAAGGGGAGCAATTCAAGGAAAGAGCACAGATGCAATGTATATGGAGCTGGAAGAAATGTCTGTCCCAGCTGCTGATGCACGCCAAGTTATTCAAGAAATACAAAAAGACAACTTGAATAAGAAAGCAACCATCTTCAAAATAGCGTCTCAAGTCCTCTGCTTTTAATTGCGGTCCTTGACTAACTGCTCGAAGGTAAAGTACTAAACACTTTATGTAAATCAATTATTCTCTGCTGACGAACACTTGACGTTTGGATATACGTTTTAGAAGGAAGTGGTTAACGCATCTGTCCGAAAAAGACTGAATACTTGTGCTGCCCAATTTCTGACCCGGACATGCCTATTCCAGTCATCATTGAACGGAAATGTGCTTCCCAAGTGCGAAAAGTTTAAATATCTGGGATCTATGATCAATAGTAAAACAAATTGTGATGACGACATCAATCAGGGAATAAGCATAGGTTGGATGAAGTGGAGTAAAAACTCCGCTATCTTCTGCGATTGAAAAATGTCCCCTAAGATGGAGGGATTTCGATTGTGGTTCCAGCACTCACATACGGTTCACAATGTTGGAAAATGTACAAAAAGTTGACGGCAACTGAGCTGAAGATGCTTCGTATGACAGCAGAAGTAAAAAAGCTTGATCAAATTAGAAGTACTAAGATCCGAGGAACCATCACGTCAAAAATACCATCTTGCAAAAAAAAAAACAGCACGACCGACCCAGTTGGTATTGTCATGTTCAAAGGAGATATCCGGAGAACCCCATCAAAAACGGAAATATCTTACAAAGTTCCAACACGATCCCGAAGATAAAAAAAGGAAAGGCAGTTCAAAACAGTCCTGGTACAATCAAATGTAACGACAAAAAAATTATTTTAAACAAATTTTTGAACGCAGTATTATTTAGAATTCGAAGGACCTCCTATACAAAAGTTTTGATCAAAATACGTCGAGCGGTTTATGGGAAAGTCAACAATCAAAACAAAAAAACTACTCGTATATGTAAAAACATTCTTGAACCAAAATGTAGACCATATCCAAATCGTTACAGTCGTTTTCGAGATAATTAAGATGGTAAAAAAAATTGTATGAGAGGTACCGTTATTTTTGGATTGAGGGACATCTCCGATTTCAATTGATTAAAAAACCTCTACAAAATTAAAATATCTTCAGAACAATGTGAAACATACTATCCGAGCCAGCAGATTTGAGTATTTCGGAGTCAGCTTAGCTAAGCTAATAAAATCGATGTCATTCAAGACGACCGTTGAATTAGAATTTGCATTTTTTTTAATGACCAGAAATGTGTACCTACTTTCTTTGGAAAACTGTATTTCTTGGTTTAAGAAGAATTTTGTTTGGTATTTCTTTTGCGAAAAATACTGAAATTCTCCCATCTGGCTGTTGGGTCAATCCGGCCCTGCCAAGAATATCGCACTATTATATGTTACATCACGGAGACGACTATAGATGAAAATACAAAATTGAAAAAAATAAAATGCACGACTGGATCGTACGAACTTGCTCTTGTAGCTAACAACTTTTATATAGCAATTTATGCTTTTATGTAACCATTGAGGTTTAGTTCGAGTAGGTGTAGTTACCCTATGCAGGCGTATATCCTATAAATGGATATACACATACT
Source organism: Philhelius pedissequus (assembly GCA_910595825.1). Lineage (NCBI taxonomy): Eukaryota > Metazoa > Arthropoda > Insecta > Diptera > Syrphidae > Philhelius > Philhelius pedissequus. The sequence goes on along the minus strand of OU343161.1, from coordinate 239,334,859 downwards.
TACATGTTTTTATATTGCTTAGTCGTTATAGTTTGAGTCAAAACAAAGATGCAGTTTGAATTCGTTGATAAATAAGAATAAATCAAAAAAAAAAAATTCAAAAATCGTTGGAGCGGTTTTTTAATAAATTAATTTTTTATGTATAAAATTTTGAAAACATTTTTAGAAAAAAAAATTGAAACGCCATTTTGAAGATATTGTTAATATACATATATATAAAATTCAAATTTAAAAAAAAATTCTTTGACTGGTTTTTGAAAAATAGATTTTTTCAAAAAAAAAATTTATTTATTTTTTTTTTTAATCGAAAAACTTTTTTTTTGAAAATTTAAGTATGCAGTTTTCTTAACAATTTTAGGGAGCATTTGTCAAAAAAAAATTATTTTAATCGGTTCATCAAATATTAACAAAGTCGAAAATATGAAAAGTGGTTATATGGGAAGTACCGTTAATAAGTACGCAAAAAAAATATTTTTATATTTAAAAGTGAACTGTACTAATCTGAGAACACACAAATTTTTTTATAAAAATTCTTTGAGCCGTTTTCGAGAAATAATTTTTTTTCTTAACGGTTTTTTAACATTTGTATGGGAGGTACCGTTGTTTTTTATTTTAGAAAAGTAGTTTTTTTAACTATTCAAGATAATGTCAAAAAATCGCCAAATACTAGGTTTCGAAAAAAAATTTTTATTAATACGTTTTCGAAATTACAAAAAAAAAAAAGTTTTTTCAAAAATATTTGTACACAATAGTGTTTAAATCTTCTAGGAGCTTCTGCGTAAAAAATTTCAAAAAAATCAAATTAACCGTTTCCGAGAAAATCGAAAACCAAAAAAATGGCTATACTAGGTACCAAAAATGACAAATTTTTTCACAAAAAAGAATTATCAAAAGGTAAAATCGTTGGAGCCGTTTTTGAAAAAAATAGGATTTTTGTTTTTGGCCAAAAAAAAAAAATGTATGGGAGCTGCTGTTATTTGTTGTCTTAAAAAAATGAAAAAAAAACGTGTGGGCAAATTACCGAAAAAACAATATGTACCAAGTTTGAATCAAATCCACCGAACCGTTTAGGCTGCAGAGTCTAGGACAGACAGACAGACGGAATTGGGGGACCCACTTTTTGGTGTTCTCTATGATCGTTTTTTTACGAACACATAACTTGCCTTATAGTACATATAATCGGAAGTAAAAATGCTCACAAAAAAAGTAGATTTCAAAAATGTATGCGTAATAACTCAAAGCGAAGAAAAGCGATTCCAAAGTGAAAAAAAACGGTTGTTTTACACTTTTGGAAAGAGACATCTTATTCGAAAAATTATGACGTTCTCTTTTTTACGATGTAGACTAAACAATTTCATAACTAGTCCTTTATTTAAAAATGATCCAAAAATAAGACTTCCCACCACTATTGCAATAAAATCCTTAGTAAATGTTGTACCTATAAAAAAAAAATTGTCCAATGTCCTTAAAATGCTGTCCTTTATTAATTTTTCTCTCTTGTATATATTATAGGACCTCCTATATGTTTCTACCTACTTATTAACAAATTTTATTGTTTAACATAAACAAGTTCAGCTTCAAAAGACATATACATAGCTCATAGGTAGGTAAGGTAGGTTGCCCTCATTTTTATTAATAAAACATGAAAACTGAAGGTTTCGAAAGCGTTCGACTTTTATTTACTCATATATTTCTCTTGTCACTTCCCAAAGTATAGGGAATTCTACATATAAAATATATATATATTTTTTTTTAGAAATAAAAGTAAAAAAAAAAGTACAAGGGGAATACAAAAAAAAATTATACCGTAGAAAATATAACCTCCATTCAGTTCATGCTTCGGGATTTAGTATACAATCCCAAATCGCAATCCCCATTCTTCAATCGCATTTGTATACAACGAGAGGCAAATAAACATAAATAAATACCAAAAAAAAAGGCAAAATCCTTAAAATTTGTATGCAAGGATTTTAAGCACTCTGAGATTTCTGCACGATAGCTGCTTTTGCTGCTTGCTGCTTACTGCTTGCTTGGCTGGTGTTACATACTCCATATTATTATATTGCCTGCCTCATTGGAGTGAGTGTGACCTAAGCAAGTTCGTTTGGTTGGTTGGTAGGTATTCGTTTTGAATTCTAAAGACGAAAACGCAAGCTAAAAAAAAAAAAACATTCAGCCTCCAAACATTGAAGCCAGCAGCACTATGGCTAGAATGAACAAAAAAAAAATATACAAGAAATAATAGTAAACGAATTGAAGCCCATATCCAAGTGCCAGGACACACTTTTTCGTATAAGGAGTCCCCGACACACAAGCAAAGCCAAAATGGCAGGCATATAAAATGGTGTTGTAGCAAATATTTACAGTGAGTTAAATGATATGGAAATTCTAATTGAATGTGCGATATATTTTTTTTTTATTTTATTTTTATTCTTGGATATTCCTTTCAGTGGCGTTCTGCAGCGAGTGCTTCGGCCCTTTCCGCCGGAATGCTTGGGGTTTTTGAAAAGCAAGCAAAGTTCTAGTAAATGTATTTATGTTATAACTTCAGGCGTACTATAGGTATATATACACCTATAAATTTGAAGTGGTGAACTTCAAGTTTTGGAAATATGGATTGTATAATCAAGCTGAGTTTTCTTATTTGAAGCGAGTTCCCAAGTTGGCAGAGGCAGCTTTTTGGATGCATTATAAAATATTTTATTATGTTTATCACAAATTTATTCTATACTACGAACGAGGGCAGGGAATTATTAGTTGCTACATAATTTGGGACCATATTTTTGTCCTGAAAAGAGGACATTGTTGTATTCATTTAAATCTGATTTTAAGTTAACTTCTAATCTTCTGAAGGTCAGCTTCAGCCATATTTCACAAAATCTCTACAATGCATTAGTATTTCGAGTTTTAGCAGTCTCTGCATCAATCAATTACACCCATTGATCAAGGCTGGGTAATAAAATCCTGCATGTCAAAATTCTAAATAATAAAATCCCAGATGGAGAAAGACCCCGATGGAAATCAAACGCACGACTGGATCGCACGAACTTGCTCTTATGTTCGATCACATCGTATGCAAAAGATTTCAATTAAAAATCTAAATATATTTTTAAAGTCGTTTTTAATTTAGTTTTGTATATATACAAAATTTCTTTAATTTTTTTCTAAAAACAAAATTGCTATGACAATTTTAAATATTTAATAATATAAACTTAAAAACAAAAGGTTAAATCGACTTAGGGCCAATTTTCAATAGTCAGTTAGTACATATTCTCCAGATATAACAAAAATCAGTTTTTCAACAATCAGATACAACTTAATCAAGGGATAAAGTTATCTGCTCATTTTAGAACGGAATAAAATACGAGGGCGGCTCAATAAGTCCGTGACTTTTTGAATTTCTGACCTCTTTACAGAAACAGCAACACTGCTCCTGTCAACAGGCATCTGTCAGTTGACTCCTGTCAAAATTTAAACTTTCTGCGCCAGTTAGTTTGTGTTTGATAGCTATTTGTATCAGACTACTCACTAATTTGAGGAGAAAATGGAAAAAAGTGAATTTCGTGTGCTTATTAAGCATTATTTCTTGCGAAAAAAAACCATTACCGAGACCAAGGCTAAGATTGATAAATACTATGGGGACTCTGCACCATCGATTTCAATGGTAAAAAAGTGGTTTACTGAATTTGGTTGTGGCCGTACAAGAAGATGCCGAACGTCCTGGACGCCCAGTTGAGGTCTCTACACCCGAAACAATCGAAAAAAATCACGATATGGTGTTGGCCGACCGAAGATTGAAAGTGCGAGAGATTGTGGAAGCCGTAGGGATCTCGCATGGCTCAGTGGCTTCAATTTTGAATGATCACTTGGGCATGAGAAAGCTTTCCGCAAGATGGGTGCCGCGTTTGCTCACAGTCGACCACAAACGCAATCGTGTAACAACTTCACAGGAAGGTTTGGCGTTGTTTAATCGCAATATGGAAGAGTTTTTGCGCCGTTTTGTAACCGTGGACGAAACATGGATCCATCACAACACACAAGAGACCAAACAACAGTCAAAACAGTGGGTTTCTAAGGGTGAATCGGCGCCAAAGAAGGCCAAGGTGGGTTTGTCAGCCAATAAAGTTATGGCGACTGTTTTTTGGGATGCACGCGGGATAATCCACATTGACTACCTTCAAAAGGGAAGAACAATCAATGGGGAATAATATGCCAACTTATTGGACCGATTCAATGACGATTTGAATGAAAAAAACAGACCTCATTTGGCCAAGAAAAAAGTTCTTTTCCACAAAGACAATGCAAGGGTGCACACATATGCAGTTGCCATGGCAAAAATCCATGAATTGGGCTATGAATTGCTCCCTCATTCATACTATTCTCCAGATTTGGCTCCGAGCGACTACTTCTTGTTCCCAAACCAGAAGAAATGGCTTGGTGGAAAAAGATTTGACTCCAATGATGAAGTCATCTCGCAAACAAAGGCCTATTTTGAGGACCTCGACAAATCATTTTTTTTTTGGAAGGGATAAAAAAATTGGAGAAGCGTTGGACAAAGTGTATAGAGCTCAAGGGAGACTACGTTGAAAAATAAAATTATTTTTTTTATCAAAAAATCTGTGTTTTATTCCAAAAGTCACGGCCCTCGTATTATTTTAAAAATGTTTTTATTCAAAACGATACAGAGAATAATTTTTGAGAGAAGATGCAACAAAATGTATTACAAGTTTGAATTCGACATAAAACTCTCAAGTTAGCTCTCTCAACTTCTACTATTTTCGGAAGTTGAGGAAACCAGATGTTGATTAACTCGAGAGTTGAGAATCGAAAGTTGGAACTGTCAACTTTGAGTGAAGAAAAAGAAAATCACAAGTTGATACTAAAAATCCTCAAGTTGAGTTCAACTTGTAGTGATGAAAATGGCCCTAAGTTTATTCCTCTGTCAACTAACTGGCTGTTTATCTGGAGATTAAAAAATCGGCTCTTAATCACAGAAAAAATAATTCAAAATTCTGAAATAAATACTTAAACTAATTTGAGCTCAAGAAAGGGTACACCATTTTATTTACTGTATAAATTTGAATTTATGAGAAAAATTTTTTTTTAATCTGTGGAGCGGGTTTTGAGAAAAAAAGTTTTTTTTAAAGACTTTTTGAAAATAAAATTTAAAAAAAAAAAATCAAAAACGCCAGGTATTCAGCAAATACATATAACTATAATTTTTGAAAAAAAAATTTAATGAAAAGTTTTCAAAATTTAATTTTTTTTAAATGCTTTTAAAAATAGAAAAAAAATATTAATTAAAAATATTGGTACGCAGTATAAATTGGGCAATCTAAACCTATATACAGTGCCGGTAAAAAAAATAGCACCACTAGTCAAAGTTTTATTTCAAGCATAAAAAAAAATTACAGCAAAATATTTATGGCCTTTACTGTAATATATTATTGCTTGAAGTGTTATCTCTCTCTCTTGTGCAACTGTGTTTAAAATGATAACGGTTCTTTTTCTATGCGGCCATATTGGCGAAAAATTAGTTTTTTTTGTCAGTAAAAAAAATAGCACCGATTGGAGTTTCCGCAAGAAAAATACTTTTTTCATTATTATTTTTCAAGGTAAGGCTATTAAATATCAAATTTTTATTGTCTTATTGATTTCTGACCTTTTCAAAATCAAAACTTAGTTAAAAAATAAAACAAAAATGGGTCGCGGAAAACACTGCACGGACGAGAAACGAGCTTTCATCCAAAAACTTATTGCAGAAGGTAAATCCTACAGTGAAATTCGGCGTTTAGTGGGGTGCTCCAACAAAATGTTAAGGAACGCAATAATATATGCTCCCAAAGGTGAAACTCGTGGACGAAAACCTGATAATGACAACTAATGCCATCAGACACCTTGTTCGAGAAAGCCAAAAAAATCCCTTCAAGCCTGCAACTGAGCCCAAAAAGGAATTAAATATGACAGCATGCGTGGAAACTGTTCGACTTAGATTGAGGGAAAACAATTTAAAGGCATGCAGTCCACGAAAAGTCCCTCTTTTGACTGCAAAACATGCGAAAAATCGTTTAAATTTTGCTAAAAAGCATTTAAATTGGCCAACTGAGAAATGGCGCACCATTTTATGGTCGGACGAGAGTAAAATCGTGATGTTTGGAGGCAAGGGGTCTCCTTCCTATGTGAGAAGACCCGCGAAACCGGAATATAACCCCAAATTCACAACCAAAGTTGTGAAGCATGGGGGAGCAAGCATAATGTTATGGGCATCTTTTTCATACAATGGAGTTGGGCCCATACATTGGATAAAGACAGTTATGGATCAACATGTTTATGTTGACATTCTCCAAAATGTTATGCTCCCTTATGCAGAGGAGGAAATGCCGCTTTTGTGGGTCTTCCAACAGGATAACGACCCCAAACACACCAGCAGAAAGGCACACAAATTGTTAGCGGTCAACTTAATTAATGTCAGGCAATCGCCTGACCTAAACCCCATTGAAAATTTATGGACTGACGTGAAGAAATCTGTCTCCCAAATTAAACCAACGAGCAATCAGTCACTCTGGGATGCAGTTAAGATGTCTGGGAAGAGTATTTCAGTCCAAAGGTGCCAAGGCTTGATCAATTCCATGACCAGGCGATGTGAAGCCGTTATAGCCAACAAAGGCTATTCAACTAAATATTAGTGAAATGGACACTTGTTTAAGACAAATAATTTTTATAAAAAAAATAGAATTTTTATTATTTTTTTAGGTTTAATTTGTATAACAAGCAGTGGTGCTATTTTTTTTACCGATTATTTTTTAATATTTTTTAGAAAAATTAACTCTATTTTCTTAAATTGTTAAATAAAAAAACGATTTCTTTTTGTAATGTGGTGCTTTTTCTTTATTTCATTCTATGACACATTCAAAATGTTTGTTCATTTATTAGAATTAACTTTATTTTTCAAAGAGATTTTTTGATTCGCAATGGTGCTATTATTTTTACCGCAGCTGTATGTATGTGTGAAATTTCAAAAGAATCGGTTAAGCCATTTATGAGATAGTCGAAATAAAAAAAACGGTCCTATGGAAAGTACCGTTTTTAGAAATTTTTTGCAATTTTTGTTTCAATTATATGATCGGTCGTACCTAAAAAGCTGCACTGATTTTTTTAAATCAAAATCGTTAGAGCCGTTTCCGAGAAAAATAGGCTTTAACATAACGGTTATATGGCAGGTACCGGCATTCTTTGAGCTTAAGAAAAATTCCATTTCCCCCTGTAAAATTCCTAAGCAACTTTATGTACCAAGTTTGAAGCAATTCGGCCCACCCATTTGGGCTGTAGGTGTCCATGCATACAATACAGAAAGGCATACAGACGAACAGAATTTTAAGACTATCTTTTTTCGTCTTCCCTATAATCGTTATGTAATGTTTGATTGTTATCTCAAAACTTTTTTTTTCGACGAATGCATAACTTGCCTTATAGTATCTATAATCGTAAGTAAAAATACCAAATAATATGCTCACGAATGTCACAATTTCGAATGACAGTTTTCTCAATCCACTGATTAGAGGGTGGTTCAAACGATTTGAAAGGTACAGTGGACGTCCAGTATAACGAACACCCGATATAGCGAATTTGCGATATAACGAACGCTTTTTAGTTTTACAATAACATCTCTAAATAGCGAACGATTATAACAATTTGCTATCCAATATAACGAACGGATTAATAATTTCACATAAAATGACTGTGTTTATATTGCTTTTTTTTTGTGCTGTCAACAGGAAAGTTTTCTCGTATGTGTGTGGCCCAAAGGGCTTAAACTGTTACTGTATCAAGTTTTGTTTCTATTTCTCTTAAAGTGGTTGCTCGATATAACGAACGCGCTCGATATAGAGAATGACCTCGAACATTATATCATTCGTTATACTGGATGTCCACTGTATTTGGGAATTTTTTGACATTGGGCAATTTGGTCATCTTAACGTTCAGGATGGATGTGGAACATGCCGAAATATTCACAGTAAGTATGTTAACAAACCACGCCTACTATATTTTTTATTACCAATTATCGGAAGCCCGGATCCATTAATTTGGATAAAGGTTAATTTTGAAGGGAGGCTTAAAATTAACAAAACAAAAACATGGGTGAGCAAGAATTTTATATGCGACATTTAATAAAAAATGTTGGAATGTATTGTTGAAGGAATCATCTCTTAAGGATAAGTGAAAAAGAAAAAAAAAATGTTGCCAAACTTTTCAGGAGAAAACAAAAAAATTATTTTTTAATTTTCAATTACATTTTAACAAATTTTTATACCAACACATGCACATTGTTTTTCCCAGTTAAATTTTAGTTAGATGGGGATGGATTAAGGAATTTTAGAACAGGAGCTTGTAGAATTTTGAATTTGAATCTTGAATTGTAAAACAATTAAAGTAAATACAATATTTTTCTCTTATGGCAGCATAAGGAAAAAAATAGCATGCAGCTCCGACCAAGGAAAAATTGTCAGGAGACAAACAATTTCCATCGCTCCAGCGAGGAATTAACCTAGCGCTCAAACTTGGAGAGTCGAAGGAAATTAATTCAGTATCTCAAAAGGGATTGCTAATTCGGGCGGACCGATTATTACAACTGTGGGAAAACGTCAATCAAATTTTCTTGCAGCTGGTTGAAGCTGCTGACGACGACGAGCAGTCTAGTTTGGAGGAACAAAGGGAGAAAACGGAAGAAGAGTATTTCAAGGCAGCTGAAATATTTAAAAAGCAATTGGCTTTGATAGCGAAAAATAATAGCCGAATAATTGTGACGCTGGCTGCCCGTGCATGATGTGAAAAACACCTGAGGGCAGTACGACGGGTCCCTCCTAAACTGGATAAAATTGCGGGATCGGTTTGTAGCCGCAATCCATAACAACAAGGTTGTATCGAATGCATACAAATATTCATATCTCCGGAAGTCATTGGTGGGCAAGGCGGCCAAAGCTTTAGGAGAGAACCAACTTACTGGGGACAGTTACCAGGAGACATGGGATAGGTTTATCTAACTATATGCAAAGCCATACCATAAATCAAAGGGATACTTAAATCAATCCGCAGGAGAAGCCTACATCCAACAATTTGCTGAGAATGACAAACGTCAACTACGAGACGATTCTATAGCTCGTGGAACACTAGGCCATGTTGATGAAGAGACGAAGAAACACTGGGAACTGGCGAGGTCGTCGGAAGCTCCAAAGCTCACAGCATTTCCCTTTGCCTAAAAACGTTATCGTTAGGCTAAATTTATAGAGAAAAAACATAGTTGCGAAAAAGCTTGTAAAAACACGGTAATTCCTAAAGAATAAGGTTATTCCTTGCGGATTTGGTTGATGTTTTTAATTTTTTTTACATTAATTAAAAAGTTTTTAACACTTTAAAAGAATGATGTCCTACATCACATCCATTTTTTGAAATAAATACAAACACAAATTACAAATTTAATGAGTGTTCCAAGAAGAGGCAAGATTTTGTGAATTTGACTTCTTCAAATATTCTGTCCAGCCAACATCATTACGTGATTAAACCACGTAGCTCTAAACAAAACAAAACCAAACCAAAAGTCCAATTTCGTATAATAATTCAGTCGTTAAATTTATCTTCAAATGCCCGCAAAATAAATTATGTAAATATAAATCAATCAAATCTCCCGTTTTGATTTGAATCGTTTGACAAAATATGTCAAATGGTTCTGTTTGGATGAGTCCATTTTATAAAATAATACTTGTACCTTAAACAAAAAATCATGTCATGCATACCAAGGGAAAAGTCTTTAAACAGAAGGACAAAAGCAACTGAGATGATTTCGCCAAAATGATTATCTCCTTTAGATGCAATCAAAACAAAAATGTCCCAACATTATTTTTCCATACGTCTAGATTATATAGGTACTAAATGAACATTTTTCAAGTTTAAAACCCTCGTTAGACAAAAAAAAAATAAATAAAAAACTTTTTTGAATTAAGTACCTAACCAAGTTGGAGGAAAACCGCTTAAGAATCAAGGTCGATGTAAATGTAGACAGACAGAATGGCGAGACCAAAACTTTAGAGTTATTCAAAATTATGGCATATTAAATTAAAGTCCTGAGATAATTTGTTTATGAATGAGAAGTTCGCTATACGATTACAAGCTAGTTAAAACCACCAACGTGTGACGAAGCTAACTACTTGAATGGCCAAGAAGAGAACCACCTAATCCATTCACTCAGCTACAATCAGACCGTCAACGTAAATAGCCAACGCGTCAATTCTCTAGCGTCAAACCATCCTAATTGCGTCGTGGTGTGATTGCAAACGAAAAATGGTTTCATTGCGTTGACGAGAACATTGACATCTGCTTTGATTTCGAACTAGTGCGTCAACGCATTGGCTCACTTCGGTGACCGCGTAATGACTTCCTTAACGCAATAGTGACGCGTTGACAGACTTTTTAGGAAATTGATATCGCACAATTTTATACCTGGTTAACGCGTTGACAGCGAAGAATAAATGTCAGGCCGAAACGCACGTCAACTTTTGTTTTGATACACCACTGACCGGCTTTCGTAAGTCGTGTGATTGTCACCATTTTATGCATTGACACCGTGAATATTGAAGCTGTTGTGACAGAGTCCAGATTGAATTTCTAATGACTCAAAAAGTCTACGCAATGACTAATTACGTTGATCACCTAATAGTTGCGTAATTGTCGTAGAGGTCACCAGGTGTCGTATGAAAAAAAAAAACAAGCAAATTATACGATGCACCCATAATTGAAAAGGAACTGTCAAAATGACAGTTGGTAAAACATGAATAGTAAAATTGATCTCAAGGGCGTTATGGGCGTCTTTGTTTATCTTTATCGACGTCATTAAACAATAACTGTTAGTTGTAAAATCGAACTAATGTTAACGCTTTATAAATTCGCTCATGTTTTAAACTACACACTGTTTTTTGACGCATCTTGAACTCCTGTAAATAAATCTGAATTTTCTCATTTTAACAGCTGTATTGTATTTGTGTCACTTATAGCGAGTTTCATTCAAGAAAAGATCTGCTCTTTCTAACAAAAGATTTCATCTTTTTGAATTTTGAGAGTTTCATTCCAACAAAAAGAGCAAATCTAGATCAGATTTCAACACGAAAGATCTGACGTTTGGTGGGTAGACAGATTTGATCTGAATACACGCATACATGTAAAACGTTTTTTCTGTCAAACATCAAATGGAAACTATTTTGTTATTAATTTATTGTGAAATTGTGCGAGTCCCTGCTACAAAATTAAACTAAAAAATAAACAAATAATAGACGAAGAATTTAATAATTGAAATTTTATAAATTTAGTGGAGTTTTTTATTGCTTTGTCTTCCTCATCATCTGATGATGAAGATATGTTTTTTTTCTTTCAGAAATGTGTGTGTCAGTCATTCAGCATTGCCCGCGTTCGGTGCAATGCCGATAGGCTAGCCAAGATACCTTAGTAGCGGGTTTGTTTTCGAACGATCCAGGTAGCTTTCTCTGTTAAGTCAGTTGTATTTCATACAAATCTGAACTTTTGAGTCAGCTGTTCCTCAAATTAATAATAATTTTTGGGTAGCTTGAGATTTGTTTTTGACAACATATGTTTAGTTCATCATCTGGTTTTTTCATAGGCGTTACAGCAACACAAAGCATTCCGGATTGCTTTAAGTATGCCACCGAACGCGGCCAATACTACAATTAAATTTGGACACAAAGTTTCATTGAAAAGATCTAATATCCATTTTGAGAGGAGATCTTTGAAATTTGAATGAAACTCGCTATTAGTCTTTCACTGGCAGTAATCACGTCACTGACAGTAACCATATCACTCGCAGTTGACAGTAATAATGGCACTGACATGAAAAAGAAGAAGAAAAACAAAAACAATACTAATTGCGCGTGAGTATATCTTCTTTTTTTTCGTTTTGGTCACTGACAGTTGACAGCAATAATATGTCAGTAGCAGTTTACAGTAATCATGTCACTGACAGTTCCGCAATTTTATTTTTATCCTTAGCCCGCATGAAAAAGTATGTAAGAAATAAACATGTCTCTAATGTACACACATGAATGAGACTAGGAGGTATCCTGTATAAAAAAAAGACAGTAAAATTCATACCCTAAATTCTTAAATTTTATGAAACAAAAAAATACTACGATCATGAAATTGAAAATGTTTACATAACTCACCCCTAAAATGGCATTAATTCCTTATATAATAAATTACATTCGAAGAGTGAGTGTCGCTTCGCCCCTTTTTTTTATCCTACCTGACCTGATGGCATTCGCCGAAAATTTAAAGTCAAGTCCTTTGGGATATGGTGTTTGTTTTTAAGCATCAATGCAGCTCCAGGGAATGCGGTAAATTGTTTGGCCCTTAAGTACTAAAGTGAATTATGTAAAAATATTATCCACGCTACCTAGCTACCTATATTTTCGTATTCATAATAATGTTTAGCAGAAAAAAAATTGACATTGCACGACATGGGTGCAAAAACCCTGATTATATAATACATATACAATAACCTCAACCTTACATCACGGACCCATCTTTTGTTCTCGCTCGAGTGTTCTACTTGTTTGAATTTTTCGAAACGTATCTACTATAATATCTAACCAAAAAAATACAGGGTATTTTAGATTTAGAGATTAAGAGTAATGGCTGGTTTAAAAAAAAAATAAATAAAAAAACAAATAAGTGGGCGATATGTTGGGAGAGTATATGCGACAATATAATATATGATGGGTTATACTTTATACACATTAGTAACTTATCGTTGGGATTTTCAACATCTATCGATTTATGATAAATCATTATCCATTAGCAATGCTGAAATTATTTTTCACAGCACTTAAAATTGAAATAATTTATATTTGTCATTGTATTTCGTTTTAACTCAAAATTTATTTGGGTTTTAAGTATGTGGAGATTTGATTTATTTGGAAAGCACATGGAAGGAATTTTAGTTTGAGAAAATTCGCAATCAGAATATAAAGTGAAAGCAAAAATAAGTTTAAAAATAACAGGGTATATGTTTAATTTAAAGTTAACATTACATACGCAAAAATCCGCATATGTGGGATGTTCGAAATAAAACTGTATACCATCTGAAATGCTTCTATTAAATTTTAAAGAAAGGTCAGCTAGTTTTAGTGTAGTTGGTTAGCCAAAAGAAAATTGAAACCTATTTGTAAAAATTGTTAAAGGTCATTGTGAATGTTAACACCCTATTTTTGGGATATTCGAAAAAAAATTAAATTAGAAATTGTATTTGAAGCCCAACTAGTTTTAGTAATTGGGATGTTGACCATAGGAAAATTGGTTAAGGTTCTTAAAGGTCACTGAGAAATTGTTTCTAACTAATCGGTGGGATATTCGATCAAATTAGAAGTTTTAGAAATTGGACAGCCATAGGAAATTTATAACCCACGGTTAAAATTAATCTGAAGGTATCTTGAGATTCTTAGTAATTCACATGTGGGATATTTAAAAATATGGTACGCCATCTGCAAAGTGTTCATGATAGTTTTATTACTTGGGCTGTCAGCCATAAGAAAATTGTAATTAGTAGTTAAAGTTTGTCAAGGTCACTTTAGATTGTTAGCACCTTATTTTTGGGATATTCGAAAAAATTGAATATTATCTGAAAAGGTTTTAAAGCTGAGCTATAGTATAAGTAATTGAATGTTCAGCCATAGGAAAATGGTCAACAATGGTTTAAAGTTTGTTCAAGCTCACTTGAGAATGTTAGCATTTCACTTGTGGGATATTCGAAATTCGAGCACCTCCACTAATGTGCAAGGTTTCTAAATTATCATGAAAGTCAGTTAGTTTTAGTAATTGGTAGGTCAATCTTGTAAAATTGTAATTAATAGTTAAAATTGAACTTAAGGTAACTTGCGATTGTTTGCACCACATTCGTGGGATATTCAAACAATAATTGGGCATACATTCGAAAACTGTAATCAATAGTTAAAGTTGATGTTATTAGAACCTGATTTGTAGTATATTCGAAAAAGATGTATACCATATCAATAGTTTCTAAATTATCATGAATGACTAATGTTAAGCTTATGGTCAATGAAGATTGTTAGCACCTCATTTTTGGGATATTCGAAAGAATGACAACTGGAAGGTTGCTAATCTGTTAGGAATGATCAGTTGTTTTAGTAATTTGTAAGTCATAATTGCTTTTAATGCTAAAAATTACAATAAATCAAAATTTTGAGACCTTGAGCTAGAGTATGTTCCAAAAGTAAGTACAAAAGATAGAAAATTATTTGAGAGAAATGTTGCAAGTTTTGTAAACTTTTTAGAAAACTAAATCTCTATATTTACGGGAATATAATGAGTTCAAGAACTTATGTGATGTCGAAACTGGCACTGGGAAATCCATAAGCCCCCAAGTTTAAGGAAGGCATTTTAAAATCAAAGTAAACAGTAACTACTCTAATTGACATTCCAAGAGACGGGATGATTAAAAAATAATTTCCAGAAAAACTTTAAAACCGAGTTAAGTAGCAAGAACGAGTGGGTAGGCGAAACTAAAAACTACACACTTAACACCAATAATGACATCAAGTGGTACCCTGATGGATCGAGATCGTCTGAAGGGACTGGTGCTGACCATTTTTCAGGCGAAAGTTCATGTTAGCAAAATGAGCGGATCGTAATCTCGAAAGTAACTACTCGTATCATAACCAAAATATTGCCATCATGTCGGACAGTCAAGCCGCATTGAAAGCGTTAAGCTCTTATGTTATTACCTCCAAATTCGTGTGGGAATGTGTAAGCAAACTGAACAAACTAGGCAAAAACAACAAAGTCTCACTTAATTGGGTACCTGCCCATATAGGTATCAAGGGTAATGAGCGAAAATAAGGGCAACAACACCCTCAACGGGTCCTGAACCCTACTGCGGAATAGGAGAGAATGTGATTAAAAATAAAATCAAAATAGAAGAGGAGACCCGAAGATCAAAAAATGTGAAGGAACTCCCACGTTAAGGCAGGCAAAGTTGTTAATTAGGTGAATACGACCAAAAACGGCTCACGGACTGCATCAGCTTAAATAGAAACAAACTTAGAATCATCACGGCCTTCCTCACCGGTCACTGTAAGCTCCGAAGAAATCTAAGTATTCTTGGCCTTGTAGATAGTGCCACTTGTAAATTCTGTCAGGACGAGGACGAAACTCCAGATCACATCCTAGCCAGATGTTACACACCTAAGTTATTACGAGGTATATGAGATCAAGCTATCCTCTATAAATGCACTCCATACTAAAATTTCTAAAAGGAATAAATCTGGAGGAAGAAATGGCATGGGTTATACTTCTTTGCGACCGTTTTGGCTGTAAGAATTGAATTAAGAATTTCCATCACACGTCAATAGCTGGGATGTAGAAAATTTAAGTACCAAATAAATGCTGGGATGTAGAAAAATTAACAGTTCCATAAAAAAATACATAGGGTGATGTTGTTGTTCAAATGTCAAAAGTAGAAACAAAAAAAGTCAAAGATGCCCTAATCATAGATCTGACAGGATTACTGTAAATGTAAAATAAAAACGTTTCTGTCAAAGTGTACACCTTGCAGAAGTTCTAAATGAGACAAGAAATATTAAAGTTTATTATAGAGAATCTGTGTAAATCCGTCTTTAAAAAGAGATTCGAGAGAATTCAATTCTTACAGAAAAAATGAAAAAAATTCAATTTCTTTGTCTATGGAATTCGTTTAAGGGAAAAAGTTGCTACAGATTTGTCGCGGATCAATTTTTGTGTTGTAAGGAAATCGACATAAGACTGAATATATGTACCTTAGAATTACAACTTTTTAGATAATTTCGCTGTGTAAATAATGAAAAAATCCAAAAGCCCATTTTTATCAAATTATATGTATATGTAAAATTAGTTGGGACTTAAAAGATTAATCAGATTGTAAATTTAAAAGGGGACATATGTAGGTGTAAGTCATGGACCAAAATATTTTCAATTAAAAACAATATATTATAATATGTTTTATTAACATCAAAAACTCACCTGATTATTTCATAGACTTGATCAAGATTATTATTTAATACACCCTGTAGATTTTTGACACTCCTGCTGCATAAATAAAAGGATTTCTTTTTGAGATCGCTCCGTGTTGCCATTCGAAAATTCCTATTTTTGAATTCTTTTTCTGTGGATAAAAATAAAAGAAAAGAAGAAAAAACAAGATAAGTAAAGGTAAAAGATTTTCTGCAAGGATTATTTCATGCTTAAAAGGATACGAATTTCGATGCAAAATGAACAAAAGCAGAATAGGAAATTGCATTTATTTCGATGCTTTGTCTGGAAAAACCGATCAAAGTCACGTGCTGTGCGCGAGTTGGTCTGTATCGTGGTGTAGATTTTCTTCTTTATTTTTTTAGATCCAAATATAATACGAAAATGTACGACTATATACAGAAGTACATACGTAGGTATACAAAATGTCCTTATCCATATGTTCGAGAAACTTATACTTCTTCGCAGATAAACGCCACAAGTTTGTATAGTGTTTTCTTCTTGCAATCGAGAAAGTGTAGGTTATGTGTTTTGGAACTTGTCCACAAACAAAACAGCAACATTCCATCCCATGGAGGGTGATTTTTGAAAGTTCTTTTTTTCAAGAACTGGTATTGCATACTAATTTTTTGGCCATGGGAATTTCAAGAAATACCACTAACATTTTTTGGTCGCATAGCATGTTACATAGGTACTTGTACATGTATATGTAGGTATAATCGGAAGTTGATGTGTAGTATAAAATTTTTAGAAAGAACACTCCACTCAACTTGAACATCGCAGCTCAGCTCGTCTCATATCGTTCATGGCACGTTGGGTAGTAATTTAATAATTCACAATCCAGCTAAATCATCCTTTTTTTGAAAGCTCGTTAAAAATTCAAACCCAAATGCTTTTTAATTGAGTGGATGAACATTTGGGGAACGAAAAGTTTGCAACATAAAACGGTCAATATAATAATTTATAAATAAGCTCTCGTATATAGTCTTTTGCACATTAATGAGCGTGTTTTTCCTATTTCAAAATTTGATATGTTCTTGGCATCTATCGAAAATTATAATTTCATGAACTTTCAAGATAAAAATTAAAACCAATTTGGCAGCTCCTTATGTACATAAATATAGGTGAAGTGGCTCTTCCTGCACACCACTCAAGTGGTTGAAACAACTATGCACTGGTTTTTAAATAAATAAATAAATTGTATGGCGCAACAGCTCGTGATGAATTTATAGGAAGTAAGTTAATAAACGATAACTTTTCGTCAAACGTTCACAAGTGCAAAGAATGAATGCTAAATTTCAACTTTTCTCTGAATTATTGATGGTATCGGGAATAAATTTTCCATGACAATATAGCTGTCGTTTAAGAAGTGTTGAAATTCATTCCGGGAAATTCACAATCGCTAAACAAATTTCGAGGGAACAAAATGGATCTCCTAGTGAATTATCAGTCTTATTGTGTGTTTCGCCCGAAAAATGTTGGTCGCTAGGAATTTTAATAGCTATTGAGAGTTTGGCCCGAATAAAATTTCACATCGAATAAGAATTAACTTTTCAAATAAACATATGAGATAAGTTCTGCGATGGTATATTAACATGTAGAGAAAATCCTAAGGAATAAAAAAAACATCCCAAACGTTTCCTAAATCCTTATGTTTTTGATGTTTTTTCTAAATTTTTTGCGCGTATTCAAATTTACAATAATGAATAGTTAAAATCTAAAGTAATCTTAAATATTTGTGAATTTACTCAATAATTTAGTCTCAAGATCAAATTTAATAAAAATGTTAATCCAAAACAACATGCAATTATAAAGAACATTTTTCTTCATCGACGTCATTTTATAACAACAATTTTTTGGGCCATATCGTGAATCTTCCAGGGAATTTCGTTTCCCAAGGAATAAATTTCCCTCGAAAAAACAATCGTATGAAATGACGGCAAAACTACCAATAAATTCCGAGGGAAATTTTGAGCATTATTCACGTTCCGCGGAATATTTTTTTCCTCCGAAATTTTTCCTGCGATCGTGAATCTAGTACGGAATAAATTTCTCTCGAACAAAAAATCGTATGAAATGACAGCAAAATTCCCTGGAAAAACTTATTCCCGATAGCAATAAATTCCGAGGGAAACTTTTCTTTTGAGCATCATTCATTGTCTCAAGATTTGAATTGGAGAAGAAATTCCAGGAAATTTGTATTCACAATACACCTCAATGGGTTGTAATGCGGCTGTGAATTCTTTGGAACTTTGAAAACGCACTCTGTGTAACAGGTGCAACTCGATGGTAAAACATGTTATGTTTGCTTGAGCCTTTAGCAAGGGGCAGATAATCTTTGGAACTTAGCTCTTATTCCATAAAGAAAACAGTTTTCCAGCCGAGAATTGCCATTTTGTTATCGATAGTTTATATTACAAATGTCAATTTTGCCTGCAAATCCCGAATTCGTTAAATTCCACTGGCGTCTAGAAAAAAAAACATGTCAGAGTATGCTCATCTGTTCCGATTGCAGCACTACATGCATCTATTCTATTTTAGTCATGAGGTAGTTGTTAATGACGAACAATAGTTACCCTGCGCCTCCACAAGCAGTAATTTCTTTCAAAAAATCGAACATGCAATGGAAATTTCCAGTGCAGACCACAAATTTCATGAAATTTGAAATAAGCATATTTTTCTTACCATCTCTGTGGAAATAAATGAAGAAATAATTTGACGTTTAATGTTTATTCGACTGACATTTGTGTGCCTTTTACCTTTACATGTGATTGGTTGAGTTGGAATTCCAGGTTGAGAATGTAAATACAATAGGTGTTTTTTGTTGGTACTCTAATTGTCAATAAGATTTCATGAAATAATATACCCACGGACCAGAAAAATTATAAATATCTGCAATAATTGCCGAAATAAAAACAAAAATAAAAATTGCTTGTGGTGGCGCAGGGTTAAGGTTTCATTAGGTTAGTTCGTTGAACTTTACCTAGGGTCGACCCAGGTTTTTAACAACCCCAAGAGTTGTCAGAAAAACCTGGGTTTTTCGGTTCTCAAAAAACACCCGAGGGCCATTAAATTTATGTTGCAGAAAAGCAAGTTATGTCATTTTATAAGTAAAACTTAAAATATGTTAAATTGAAGTTCTTAGTACATTTTTTGTGGCCCTATGCACAATCCACAACTTCAAAGCTTCCCATTTTTCATGACTGTGTCTGAAAATTAATTTGAGTATTGTTTTATTTCCATTTTAAAAATAACAATTTGCATACAAAACGAGAATTCACAACAAAACAAATGCTTCAGATTAGGGATAATGGATAAGTCCATCTATGTTATTGAAACATCGATATTAAAACAAGAAATCGATGGGTATCGATGTTGAAGGAAGAATAGGGGAAAACCCTTCAATACATCGATGTTTTCGATTCGATAACTATTAATATCGATGATAAGTACTCGATATTCTCCTCAATATCACCCATTCCTACCTCAGATCTCATGTGACTTTGACGTTTATTCATTTACTTCAAGTTGCCCCTGCTAAAAACCTAGTTCTACTTCAGGGCGAGTTGAGGGCGACCCTAGGTTTCAAAAAACAAAGAATTTGTTTATCAGGGCGACTTCAGTGCTCAACAAACAAACCTATTATTTCGAACATATGCAAAATTTTAAGATTCAACTTGGAACACTAATACAATCTCGCTTTAAAAAAAACCAATGGAAACTCCAAAGTCAACATCATTTTTATAGTTGAAAAAATTTCAAATCAAAAAAGCACTCCGATATCTTAGAAAATCTCAACCTCAGTTAAGGGAAATCGATTTTACTTATTTATAAACAACCATAACACGTTTAGCTCTTCATATTTATCCAATGAAGATGTTAGTTGCAAAACTACTATACTACATGCCATTTGAAGGTCTCTCCTCTTTCTCATTGCTATTCAAAGGAGATAACGAAACTTTCAAAATGTGCATCTGTTTCTGCATTTCTATACTCTTTCCTTCCTCCTTTAAGCCCAAAATAAACATAAGGTTCTTAAAATACAAGTAACCAAAATCCACTTTTAAATGCGCACAAAATCTTATGCTCGGAATCTCTCACAGACACTTCTATTTCTACCAGATTCCCCTGTTATTTATAATTATTATTATTGTTTAATTCAGATGCTATGTATAAACTTATATGTGTATATATGAATGTTTGTAGTATGTATATGTATAAAACATTAATGGCAAAATTAAATATACGCTCAGCTCAGCATGCCTACATTTTAATGACAATATTGTTGTAACCGTTCTGTTCATCAACACTTTGGATTCGGGAATAGGTCTAACATTAAGTCAACAATTTATAATACCACTTAACGGTAGGGTTGCCATCATTCAAGAACTTGTCAAATCCAAAACTTTTTGGTTGAATGTAGTTTTATGGAAAAGTTTTTATTTTTTAAATTATGAGAAGCATTTCTTTTCAGACTACACAAACAAATGTGGGTTGTTTTTATTTGGAGTTTTGTGAATAAAAATTTCCCTGGAAATTTTTCTCATTCAATTAAGAGAATGTGAATGCGTTTTGCTATCATTTCATACGATTTTTTGGAGGAGGGAAATTTATTCAGTGGGATATTCACAATAACAAGAAACATTTCTAGGGAATAAAATATTCCATGGGAAAGGAAATTCTTGAAAGGGGCCATTTTGAATAAAAATTAAAAACTTCCCAGGTAATGTTTCAATTTTTTTTTACATAGGGAACGTGAAAGATGATTCTCTTCCTGTCATTTCATGGAACCTTTAGGGAATCTACAGTGAATTTTGTTTCCCCCAGACTATTTTATTCCCTGGATTTTTTTTTTGCGATCGTGAACTTCCCCCGGAATAAATTTCCATCGAACAAAAAATCATATGAAATAAAATTCGTCTGAAAAGTTTCCAGGGAAATTTTTATTCACTGTTAGCCCCCTGTGCCACTGTGTACGTTCGATTGTTTGGACTGATATATAGGTTAGGAAGGATGCACATGTGGTTTCTAAGTAGAGAAAGAGTTTAGAATGGAAAATCACTTTTTGTTATGGCTCGACTGTCGCAAGTTAAAATTAATCAATTTCAGTCACAATTCTTTTCACATCTGCGATTTAAATTACGATTGGATAGATATATCGTATCACTAAAACCTCGTAGCAACAAGATTATGGGGATGTTTGGTTTTTTAATCACACAAATTGTTAGACTTGATCACAAGTGAGTAAAATTGTAGGTAGGTAAACGTGAAATTGGACAAAATATGATGTGTTGGTCATTAAGTCACTAAAACAAATTTTGACATTCTTGACCTTCTCTATTTAAGAACCTACAAATTGGACCTGTCAAAAGAGATAAGCTAACGCAGCTATTAGATGTTTGGCATTTTTTTTGTTTAGTTAAACATTTATTACTCCCACACAGCCGTTTTTTTTTTCAAATGTAAAAAGTTTTTTATTTCGTTTTCTGATTTTTACGTTTTTTTGCCTCAGCCGATTGCTTCAATCATTATCAATTCCAATGCTTCATGTTAAATTAATGTAAAACTTCACTAACCAACGCCACACAACGACGCGAAGTCCAAACAATAGGTATGTTATTTAAGCCTGTAATAAAAAGTTTATCTGGCAATCCTATTTAATGGTTCAAACGCTAACGATGGAAAACAACAAAAGGTGTTGCAAGTGACAATTATAGCAGATCAAAAACAACTATATATGTATCCCAAATGTATAGCATTGGAAACATAATACCTACTGGCTCCGCCTACACCACCCCCTTCCCACCTTTCACCATGCGATATTCGCATTAATTCTTCGACTCCAGACCCCCTCCACTCTCAGATGGCAAAATAAAATAACAAACGGAAATCGGGAAGTGGCAAACATTTCGTCGGCCTGGCTCTGTTTCTCTTTAGCTGTGCGCCTTGTTGTGCATTTGACTTTTTATAGGATCATCAAAATTTAAAGCTCTCGCTGTAGATAAGTTAAAATGTTTTTATATTATGTTCGCAGCAGATATTAATTTATTTATATTTTAGTTGTCTATGAATGGTTATCTGTGGAATATATAGGATAAGCACATTTGACACAATCAATGTCAATTTTTTTTTTTTGTAAATTTGATTGACATTTTTCCCAATTATCCCATAGGTTTTTTTTTTCTTCTTTATGATTTGATTGATTTTAAAATATTTGCATCTGTCCTTTAATTGTGTCCTTGAATGAGTATTGAAAAAGGACAACTAGGGTTTTTTTAGGGTTATCAAAATTGAACGTTTTACATTTTTTAACAAAACATAATTTCGTGAGCCTTGTATGGATTAGACACCTATTCAAATAACCCTGCGCCCTGCCTGCTATGCCATCGATAATGCCCTGTTTTTTTTTACATGCATAACGACTGTCACTTGTGTCAAAAACTTAAGTAGGGCACAAAATTGAATAGTCTTAAACCAATTTGAAATAAAGTCTAATGCCCTTATTAGGTAAGAATACTAATAATAATTCTCAATCATTGAGGATAATTAATAAATACTGAAATTCAATTTTTGTTCACTGTGGATGATGCAGTCAAGTCAATGATGGTAAAGTTGATAATTATCAATGGGTCATATTAGGAATCTCCCAAGGAATTTTGTTTCCCTCGAAATTTGTATTGCGATCGTGAACCTCCAAATTTATCTCGACCAAAAAATCATATGAAATTCCCATAGAAATTTTATTCAAGATACGAATGAAAGGCAAACTTTCGACGATCATTTATTTTCCCTACGTTCGAAGGAGGGAAATTTGTATTCACAATAGTCCGCAGTATGTGTTTTCAGTTTTTTTTTTTTAATTTTATTTTAAATGGAGATACATACCAATTTTTTTCATTTATCAAATATTTATTGACAATCGTTATATCGGGAATTTTGAGGTTAATTTTGTTGCGACGAATATTGTATTCCTTCTGAATTTTGTATGTTATCGTGAACCTCCCCTGGAATAAATTTCCTTACTTAAAGAAAAGTTGGGGTGTGTTCATAAACATCTGCCTAACAAAGGAGCACTATCCATTCTCCTCTTTAAGGGTCCTCTGATGATTGTCAATAATCAATTTGCTGATTGATAAATATAGAAATTTGGTTTCATCCAACTATCATTGATAATTATCAATTTTCTTGCAATTCACAACAGTCTGAACCATTCTCAATGACCAAGGCTCTTATTAATTATGTTATAGTTAATTAATCGTAAATAAAAATTTCCCAATTCGATTCTTAGGAACGTGAATGATTCTCAAAAGTTTCCCTCGTAATTTATTGGCATCAGCAATAAATTTTCCCAGGGAATTTTGCTGTCATATCATATACGATTTTTTGTTCGAGAGAAATTTATTCCGTGGAAGATTCGCAATCAGTGAGAAATTCGAACAGAACCTTCTGTACAAACATTTTTTATTGGAATCCGTTGAACCGTTAATGAGTATGTCGAAAATCAAAAAAAAAAAAAAGAATGGCAGGTATGGTTAATAACAAAATACATATGTAAAAAAAATGGACAAAAATGTAGACTATGGATGTAGTAGTGCACAATTTGTTTTATCAAAATCGCCATTTTGATTTGTTTTCGATAATTAAAATAGCAGACGAAAATTTTATGGCGTGTACCGTTAGTTTTGGGGCTACACACTTTTTTTTTTAAATCTAATTGAGACAATCGCCTAAAACGTTTAAAAGTACCAAGTTTAAGGAAAATCGCCCCAGACACACGGAATTGCGGGACCCACTTATTTCGCCCTTCACTATCATTGTAATGTCAAGTTTGAACAAAATCTATAGTTCGATATTTTTTACGAATGCAAAACTTGCCCTATAGTACCTACAATCGCAAATAAAAATTTGTCAAGCCTTCGTGTGAACTGCACATAATCTGCAGTGTGAATGCGTTCAATAATGCATGAGAAAAGAAATGCAATTTTACCCAGCGCAGATTTCATGCGTTTATAAAAAACACCCTTTCCATACCGATGGAACAGTTTACTTAGCATATTCCCACCAAAAGTAGACACCAGCCATAGGGAAATTTGCAAATCGAATTCTCGAAATCGACAAAAGAATTATCGTAACCAAAATAGCGCAGAAAACAATGTTAATGCAGTTTAAATGCTTCCGTTTGCGAAAAATACTTGCAATTTAGGTTTTATGTTAATTCTTTCATTCGTTTTTATTATATTTTCTTACAAGATCTAACATTTAACGAACACATTTAATGTATCAATAACTTTTTGAATATGGGCAGCAATAACTGAAAAGCCTCACCTACGACTGCAGATATTTTACGTCTCAACAGAGCAACCTCTAAAAAAAAAATGGTAATAAAATGGATTCAGAATTCACTTTGCATAATTCAATGGATTTCATGAACCATCATAGAAAATATATGCACATAGTATTTTACTGAACCATTATGAAGTTTGTCTAAAAGTCTAAATCTCAAGTAGCATTTTTCATGAATTATTTTTTTTTTATATTTTGCATTTTTTCCTAATTGATATTACAAAAAAAAATACGTAATAAATTTAAAAAGGACGAACAAAAATTTCCAATAAATAGAATTTCAGAAATAAAATACATTTACTATTTTGCAGTTCAAGAAAAAAGACCTTCAAGCAAAAATTTCTTCGATAGGTAGGCAGGCAACTTCTCTATGTAGGCCATGGAATCCAAAGAGTATTACCTCCTCTTCAGCCTGTGAATGATGGAAAGCAAAAACATTATTACCACAGGATTAGTTTAAGTAGCGACAATTTTAGTCTGTTGTTATTGCAGCAGCAATGCCTCTAGACTATTTAAATTTTTTGCAAAAGCATGAAAAGAATTAAGTCAATCGCTCAAAAGGAAAACTTATTTGAATGCTATTTTTTTTTATACAATACATACTTATATATATAATCTCTCGATTACCAATCCTCGACAAAAATCAATTTGTAATATGTATAAGAATATTCTCCATGGAGCAATCAAATTATTTTTCATTCATGTAAATTAAATGGAAATGAATATCAATATCCGCTTGGTGCTTATAACACACACCTATTCATATATACATATTATACAAATTGGTATAAATGTTTCTTTCATATTCATTACTGTGTGGCCCACTTCAATATGAATTTTGTGCACTTTGTATTCGAATAAATGTTGGAAGGTAGGTAGGTGGTATGTATGTAAGCCTCACCTGCTTACATTTTTGTATCCTTCAGAACGTTATATCGTATTCATATTCGATACCTGTGTAGGAAGGTTTTCAACAGTTTGTAAATAAAATTGTTTATACATAAGTAAGTGTATATGAGATTTATGATGCACAATAAGCGAAAAGAAATCTGCAGACACGATGTGTAAAATTCGTGATTGAAAACCAAATAAAACGCTCAAGCCAATTTTAATTATTGGGAGATAATTATATTATTAAAAACTTGAGATCTACTAGTAAAGTTGGTATTTAATGTGAGTGGCAGAACTCAAAACGTTCAGCAAACATTGTTGCACAAGCCATGTTTAAATTCGAAAAAAAAAGAAGCAAAATTGTTGGATACAAAAAGAAAACCACATTGATATTTTGGCAAAATATATAAATTATTCAATTCCAAGTTATTATATTCAAAAACAAAATTTAAATTTAACCGAAAACTTTCAAGTTTAGACCGAACAAATTGGTAAAAATCAATTGCATATTAATAGAAGCACATTACAAGGATAATTTCTGGTATCGAAGACAACAACCATTACACCTAATATGTCAATTCCAAATTTGACTAGCAGTTACGTTACGTTACCATTTTGAATCTATCCTAGCGCTAACATCATTTACACGTAGCAATTCCATTCGATTGCGCCTTAAAAAACTGGATACCGACTTAAAAATCGCATTAAAAGGAACCAAATCCAGGCTACTGATGTGAAAAAATCCCATACAAAATTGACACGACGAATCATAAAGGAGGCTTTACATGCATCTTCATCTTCATCTGCATTGACATCTGCAGAAAAAGAGGAAACAAAATAAAAAATTCATACTTGTGCTATAGAGAGCGAAAACCAAAATGGAGATCATCTTCATGTATGAAGATTATAGGAAGTACGAACCTGAAGATTGCAGATTATAGTGAAGATGAACATGTTCATCTTCATTATAGCATTTTCATCTGCACCATAATTTGTTCCGTTCAGATAACGAATTTTCAAGTTTTTTTTACCATTTCACCTCAGTTTGCTTAAAAACAACGAAAATAGCGAAAATTTTCTTCTCAAAACTACATACCTGAACGCTAAGAACATGTGATTGTGAGATGTGTCAAGAAAGTTATAGCAGAGTTCGAGTAAGTTATTAGTGTGTACCCTGTCTTACTTTTATGTTTGTTTTATATTTTTGGCCCGCTCTACTTTTCTTCAAATCTGCAGATGCAGATCCATGTAAAGCCGCCTTGAACTAAAAATTTCAGTTCACTTTTTGTATTCCAGTACGATGCTGAAATACGAAATGCGCCATTTTAGTGGATAGCCGTACTAGATTTCTTACTTCTTAGTATAATTCTTCACTCTTTACGTTCTCACTTTAATTGCTCGGAACATCAATTGCTGGCGAAATTTTGACATTTAATTTTTTTATTAAAACAAAATTGGTCATCTCGTGACTTTCGGTGTTTTGACTCTTACTTTTAATTTAAAATAAAATGGATTTTGATAATGGGTCCTATCGGGAATCTCCCAGGGAATTTTGTTTCCCACAGAATATTTTATTCCTTCAAAATTTTTCCTGCGATCGTGAATCTCCCACGAAATAAATTTCCCCCGAACCAAAAATCATATGAAATGACAGCAAAATTCCATGGTAAAGCTTATTCCCGATACCAATAAATTCCGATGGAAACTTTTGAGCATCATTCACATTCTCAAGATTCGAATTAGAGAAAAATTTTCAGGGAAATTTTTATTCACGATAACCCCCAATCAGTCATATCACGAATTCCATCGTAATCGGAAACTTGTTACGAGTCACAGAATCATCGTGGTGGAAATGCTCATACAAATTGCCATTACGAACCAATTCTGCGATAACTTTTCGTAAAACTTTCAAATCACGATGGAACTCGTGACAGGGCTGATTATTTGTAAAATTTTCTTTATATTAGAACTGCAGTCATGCTTTACCAAAGTTGCGATGTGTGGGATTTGTACTCAGGCGCATTGAGTGCTCTTTAAAAATTTGTAGGGCAATCGTTTTCCCTCATAAATTCTAAGAGCGCAGAAAATTGTTGCTGATTGGTGTATTGCTGTCTTGGGCTCCTACACGTTTATTATAAAAAAAAATATCACTGTCGTCCCTGTCGATAAACCAATCCGCCAAAGAAAACATATCAGAAATTCACGCGATAAAAATTGAAATGTTCGCATTCGATTTCGAAAATAAGGCGAATGTAAGACGAAAGAGACTAAAGAGAAAACAGTAATAACAAATCTCATGTTCGCCACCTAAAACAATTCGCCTCGTATTATTCCCTAATAAGACACGGAATTTTGTATTCACTCTATAGTTTCAAATGACAGTCAAATTTCCCCCGAAAAAACATGTATTCCCAATAAAAATAAATTCCACACAAACCTTTCGAGCACCATTAATATTCTCATTTCATATAATCAAGTGAGGAAAATATTCGCAGGGAATTTTTTATTCACGTTTACATCTTGAACTATGAAAGGGGACAGTTACATTTTACCCACCATTTACCCATAAAACGGTTTTGATTTGTTGTTTCACACACATCTAATTGAAAAATCTTCCCATGATTTTTTGTATATACATACCTGTAATATTTAGTGATAAATAACACTTAATGTTTTTCTCATGTCTTACCCCAATACCAACATCTGTGTTAGTAATAAATTATCTAATTAAATAAATGTTGTTTTTCTTTTTATTAGCCATTATAATTGTTATCACTTAATTCTTATTTATAAACAAACCAAATGTAGCCGGTTAAACGCTTGCGTGTATAGAAAACAATCTGTAGATAACATACCGCTCTTACTATCAAATACATTTTTAGTTTATATTAAGGGCGGTAAACATCGCAGGTAATAAAGTTAAAAGTCACATAAACCTATTCTCCAAGTTATAAAAGTTAATATTTATAGCTTATACGACGTATTTTGAGTGATCAAGCCCACTCCTAAGTTATGATAGCGTTTTTACAGAAGATGTCTTGAAAAAAACAATACAAATAAACTGTGTATTACATAAAAAAGTAATAAATAACGAAGCCTATAAAATTAAAGACGCTCGATAATTACGACCCTTATACCTGTCACAGTGTAACTGTGTTATAGTGCAGTTACCTACCTACCATCCTTATCACCTTATTAGTGATTATCTGAACGTCAAACAGATTATGTATGTATGTATATATTTATTTTATTGATAATTTTGTAGTAGCTAATTCCAGGCAGGTTCATTTAAAATTCAAAATCAGACCAAGTCTAATGCTGCTACTGCATACATAGAAACATTCTACCTCTTACAACATGTTGTCGTCCACACAAAAAATTTCCCTAAATTTTAAAGGCCTTATGGCTCCGGTGTTTACATCGTTTGGCGATGACAAGTGAGTGGAAAGCCGATAAGGAAAGTGTTTATCCATTTTAAATTTATTTTTTTTTTACTCTCAATTTCATAGAAAACGAAGCATTCGAGTGGACAATATCGATATATACTCGAGATTTCTCAAAAATAAAGGCGTTCATGGAATTCTCGGTAAGAATTTAACGACGACGACGCCGCCGACAACGCCGCCAACAATGGACTGTGTAAAAATGTTCTTAACTTTTTTTTTATGTTTCTATTTTTTTATGTATATAGTGAATGGAACAACAGGAGAAGGTCCAGTCCTAAACTTGTCCGAAAGGAAACTAGTTACTGAAAAGTGGCGCGAGGCAGCAAGGAAACATGATTTGACTTTGATGGTGCAAATAGGGGGTGCTCCCCTTCCGGATGTTATGGAAATGGCTATTCATGCCGAATCACTTGGTGTGGATGCTATTTTGTGTTTACCAGAATTATACTTTAAGCCAAAGAACGTAGACGCTTTAGTGGAATATTTGAAGTTGATATCCAAATATTGTCCAAGCACACCTTTGCTGTACTATCACATTCCAATGTTTGTTGGACTAAATTGTAAGTACATACCTGCCATCAGTTTGATAAATGGTGTAAATAAAGTAGAAGAAGGTATAAATGATGAGTAACGACTGTAAAAATGCCTCCTCCTTGTTTTATAAAAGAAACTTTACTTTTTAAATTAATGCGCTACTTATGACTTTAATAAGAAAAAATACCCCCAAGGAAGAAATGAAATGTTTAAGGAGATGGTAAAATTTTTCTTTTTTTTTTCTTTATGATACACGTTTTGGACATCTTCTCCAAAAAAAAAAAAATATGAACTTTGCATAAAATGTCTTACAAACTAAAGACACCCCATAATGAACTCGACAACTGTCAATTAATATTGTTTTACTAATCACAATCCTTGTTTGTTTATATTCCTCCAGTTCATATGCCAACATTCTGCGACCTAGCCGAAGATGCAATTCCCAATTTTGTTGGCATAAAATACACCTCAAACGATTTAGATATGGGCGCTGCTTGTCTTAAGCCTGGACGAAGTATTTTCCTCGGCGCCGATACACTACTAACTGCCGGTCTTATTCTCGGCTTTGATTCAGCAATTATGACAACACTCAACATATATCCCGAGATTTCAGTGAAAATAATGGACTACATGAAAAACGAACAAATACAAGATGCTCAACAAGCCCAAGCGCATTTAACTAAGCTTGTTAAACAAATTCTTACCGAGGGAAATGGAGAATGGGTTCCGTCAATGAAAAAGGCATTCAACAGCACTTTATCGCACTCAGAAGTCGGATTGTCTGCTGGTCCTGTTCGAGAATTTCACTTATAAGTTTACATTAAATTGAACCAAAAAAAAAGCAATTATTGAAATATGTTTTATGAATGTATGCATGCATTATTAGTGTTTTTTTTTGTTTTGTTTGTATGTTTTAAATAAATGAAATAGTAAAAAGTAAACACAATTGTACACAATCGAAACAAAAATTAATAATCAAAATATATAGCGGTGGTGAATATATAACAAAAAAAAAGCAGAATCTCTAAAAATTAAATCCTCCCTCAGGTGCATTTGCTTGTGATGACGAATTAAATTGAAGGGCACCATCCAATTCAGTTGGAGCCAATTCCGTCTCGTTGTCATTGCCATTGCTAAAGTACGCGTCCACAATGGCATAGGCTTTTTTGTAGATTTCCTCATTTTCGTGTGTTTGAAGACTTTCCAATTTATCCAATCCCCCCAATTGTTCTATCGTCAAACAAAGACTCTCAGTGCCACCCAATTTCTCGGCCAAAGCAAATAGATTCGTTAGACCTGTAAGAACCACCTTAATAGTTCTTGCGTCTTTAGCTTCCAATAGATCACAATATGGCTTTAGAATTTGGTATTTTTCAATTAGATCGATTATTTGCTCGGGCGTGCCACTTGTTGTTGTATTCGTAACCGCCCATGCGGCTTCTTTTTGTGATTTAAAATCACCCTTTTCCAAGACCTTGCGAATATGCACGAAGATTTCTTTGAAATAAAAATTTTAGCAAAAAAATTAAATTAAATCCCAAGATTGATATAAATTTACGAGTAATCGATATAATAAATATGTATAAATTTGTATTCTTCTATCGGTTTGCCGGCACCTCCACCACCACCGACCGACAAATGATTGTTTGAAGATGGAATAAAAAAAAAACAACCATAATAAATTTCGACCAAAATGGCATTTAACAAAAAAAAAAAAAAAAAAAAAAAAAAAAACTGAAGTTCTCAAAAGAAATTCAAAATTAAGGAGAGTGGTAATGTATTGCACCCCATGGATGGAAAATAAAGCTGATTTAAGGTAAATCGAAAACGTGAATTGAATGATACTATCGATTGAGGACACGAACAGGAATTTGCATTGAAACATTTAATTCTCTTTAATTCGGTAAGAACGTTGTATCATTCCCAAGCGTATGTAATTACATATGTAAAAAAAAAACAAATACCTGACAAATGCAAATGAAATGTTCAAGATTTCAATATTTTTTTTAACGATTATCCAAGCATTCTCAAAAATTTATATAAAATGTTAAGAACTTGAAAGGGAAGACACGTGTATTAAGGGTGGCATTAGCCAGGTCATGCACAAAATCGAACAATAACCCAAGGAACTAGACTGCAGTGGGACGGGCAGGAATAAACGATACAACGACATTGTTGTAGGTACGGCTGTGGATATGGATACTCTAACGAAAATTACTATATACTGTAAGGAAGTTTAATCTCGAAAAGCTAAAATCGCAAGAGATCCCAAGATCCTTATAACATCATCTGAAGTCATATGGAACCAGTATGGAGAATCACGACGAAAGCCGTGGATTGAAGATGAATGCCGCCAATCATGTACAGCTAGACCAGAAGCACACCAAACGGGACTGCAAAGAAGCAGCAAAATGGGTCGCGAGCTCTATGAGAAGAAGAAATTTGCTAGCTTCACAGAAGGCAATTAAATCGAAGACTTGGTCGTACTAATTTTTTTTTTTTTTTTTGAAGAAGAAGAATAATATTGAAATTAAGGCCTCAATGGGCCTCTATCGGGAATTTTCGTTTCGTTTCTCACGGAAAATTTTATTCTCTCCATATTTTCCCTGCGATCGTGAATCTCCCACCAAATAAATTTCCCTCGAACCAAAAAAGTCGTAAGAAATGACAGCTAAATTCCCTGCGAAAGCTTATTCCAGTTACCAACAATTTCCGAGGGAAACTTTTGAGCATCATTCACGTTCCCAAGATTTGAATTGGAGAAAATTTTCAGGGAAATTTTTATTCACGGTAACCTCCAATAATTTACTGATATTGGCTCAAAATTTGAATCCTTTAGGAAGATGTTAAAGATTTCAAGTTTTTTTTTTATAGTAGAACTGTTCTAATCAGATGATTTTTACAAATTATATTTGAGCTTAGCATCATTTAGCATTTTTCAATGCCAAAATAGTGTCTTACAGCTTAGAAGTAGTTTATCAAAGAATAGCCAATTTTTTGCTGAAGAATTCAAAAATTCTTTTCGGAGCTGTTTACAAGTACTTCAAAGCCCTATTTCAGTTATGCGCACTTTGTGTTTTAAAACTTGAAGGACAACTTTTTGGAAATTATTTTACCATTGCAGGTTCATTTAAACAAAATTGTTAGCAGTTTTCGATAAAATTAAAAAAGTAATTGTTTTTGTACAATTTTTAAATAATTTTTGTTTCCCTCGGATTTTTTTTTTCCCAAAAAATTTGTTGTTGAATGTGTACCACTCACGGTTAGTAATAAATCTCCTTAAATTCCCGTGGAAAATGTATTCCCGATACCAATAAATACCAAAGGAAACTTTCGAGTGTCATTTGTTTCCTATTTTCACAGAAGAGACATTCCCAGGATTTTTTTTTAATCACATAATTCCCCAACCATTCTAGATGAGTTTAAACAACAATTCGAACCTGGCAATTACATACAAATATACTGCGCCTAATTTAAAGCAAATGAGCTTATATATTTTGGCTATGTATGGCTAGTTGTAGGCTCTGGGCGCAGACAATCAGACAATGCACCGAGTCCATTGTTTTGGACTTTAGGAATATTTTTGAATATGACCTCGGTCAGAATGGTCCTATATATGAATCTGCCAAGAATGATACAAGACATAATATGGTCGAAAAGAAATGTTAAACAAATTGGTAACCCCATCAGTCTGATCATTATGAAAAAAGTACGCAAACTACAAAGTCATCAATTTGCCTAGCATCGCCTACAAGGCCATTTTTGACTTTAAGGTCAACGCCTGAAGCGTTCTTTAGATACAATTATGATATGGCGACACAGTACCCGTGAAACATTTTTGTTTTTAAGTCGCATAGTCTAGAGCCCGATCTCAAGGCAACGCATAAATAATTGCGCTAAAATCAGACTCGGACATTAATCCGAAAATAAATCTTCTAAACACTTTCTTTGTGTTTAGAAGGCAATTGAGAAGCACTGTTTATTAAAGTTAAAATCTATCCCTTTATAGGTTAGGTTATGTTTCAAGTGGCTGTCAGAAAATCGGCTGACACACTTTGACCTTTGATCACGTCCATTGTGATGCCACGTGAAGATATTTGCTCTTTAAATAAACCAATTGGACCTTCTAATGAAGCGGTGTTGCTGGTGAAGCTCTATGTGTCTTAAATCACTGGGGTCGTCCAAGAAGTAATATCCTAGGTGTAATTTACGTCTTTGGGAGAGAGCAGGACATGAGCAAAAAGATGGGAGATAGTCTCCGCTTCCTTCTCATCCATACAACTTCTGCAAAAGTCATTGGAGAATACGCCCTTTATAAGACACTAATAATTCCGATTCTGCTACATAGTAAAGAGGAATGGACCATGTCAAGGAGTGCCGAAGAAGATTTAGGGCGCAGTTGAGAAAGACTACTTACGTTTTTATTTGGCAATCCGGAAGGCTTCTGGACTCTTCTGGAAGTGTTCACTTGGGAAAAAATGACAGTTCTGATTCTAAAAAGAATAGAATTTTGCTCCTGGATTTGCAATCAGAATCGAAACCAGAGGAACTCAAATATTCATATACTTGAATGTTAAACTCGACTGTTGTCATTTTTTGTACCATCATTGTGCAATAAACCTATTTTTTAGTTTGATTAATTTTCAAGTACACAATTATAAACAATCAAATCAAAATTCAGGATCGTCAGAATCAAAAAAGGTGTTCAGTTGGGATCCCGGATCGGAGAGGGATTTCGGATTGCAAAATAAAAACGTCAAGCGACTCAGGTAGTGTATGCAAATGGAAAGGGAAATTGAAACAACTTGGCATGCCAAGCTGCAACTAAGTTATAAGAAAAGGCTCTAGAGCAACATTAAAAGTTACATACAGAAACACTGTTTGAATTGTAAAATAGCTCAATTTTGTTTTATAAATTTGAAACTTACCGCCATCAATACAAGCTTGAATTTGTTTTTGATTGCCAGCAGTAATGTTACTAACAGTCCAAGCTGCTTCTTTAACAATGTTATGTTTAGAGTGTTGAAGAAGATGTCCTAGTTTTGGTATGCCACCTGCAGCTATTACAGCATCAGTCTAAAAGAAGCAAATGAAATAATTTTAGTTAATATATGTTTTTAGAAATAGACTTTGAGAAATATAAAGCTGCTTTAAAAGAATGCCGCAAAATGTTGCTTCAATTAATAAAATTAGAAACGTAATATCTTCTTTTTTTCATTACCGGACTAGACAAATTTGGGGACTGCTTTTTTATAAATTATAAATCATTTCTTACAAACATGTGTTAAGAATATAAAAAATGATTTTTTTAACAAAAAAATAAGAGAGCTCAACATTGTTGATTAGCGGCCTCTTTGTTTGTCTTTCCAAGTTATAACTTAAGACTTTTAAAGAATTAAAAAAATGTGCTGTTTAAATGCTGAATCACAATCCATTAAACCTTATCCTTCCAACTAACTATTCCTTTTTTGTGCTGTGTAGTTTGCTTCAAAGGGCAGCTGTTATACTGTTGCTTTTTAATTAACAAATTGAGGGCAACCTTTTTCGTTTGTTTCTTTATCTTCGTGCATTTCGAGGAAAAAATTCTTTTTATAAATCAACAATTCCCGCACCTCTACAAATATTTATCTTAAACCCTTTAACTAACAACCAACAACAAAAACAACAATGACGACAACGACGACGACAACGACGACCAACAACAACAAAAAAAAGTAATACCCACAATACATGATTCGAACCACTAGTCATTTTCGTTTATTTTGGATTCGCTTACAAATTTATGCAAACGAATTTCTGCAGACTTATTTTTGATATAAATTCTATGGTTTTGATGAAGCGTCGTCCTAAGCAAATATATACGATTACGAATATCATAGATACATAATATAGATAGATTTTAGTTTGGGTAAACTTTTGTGCAAAAGTTCAGAAGATGTAACGAACGAACACAGCAATGGCAAAAGAGGACCTACGATAACGATGACGAACAAAACTAAAGACAAAAACGAAAATGAAAACAACCTAACAACGCACGGTTAGAGACTCACCATATTATTATGCAAGCAATGAACTTTTGTTTCATAATTTCCTTCGTGGAAAGTTATTTTTAGTTAATATTTGTGCAATTATAAGCCTTTATTTGTATTTCTTTATTTTAGAGTTTTGTGTTGTTGTTTTGTTGTATGTTGATGATAAATTTGGGTTAAGCTTTTAAGTTTAAGTTAAATAAGCTTCTTTGATAGAATTGAGGATGCGGATAGTGAAAGGGCTCACACAAAGTCTAATTATCTTAATTATGTTGAAACATTTGTCATTTTGAATTTTGTTTAATTGCCGTCCAACTGAAAATCTTATTTAAATGTTTGCAACTGTGATTGGAGATTCACTGAAGTGTGAATCATATTGTTTGGATTATCATTCAAAAAATAGTGTTACTAGGCCTCAGTGATTTTGGATTTGAATGAATCAGTGTCAAGGTATAAATTCTACTACATTTTGGACAGTTGAGAAAAATGAGAAATTTTCATCTGTTAAAAAGTGTGTCTTCAACATCAAAACTGACTGAAGAGCCCTGATCACATACTATTGAAGTATTATTTTCTAACAAAGTTTACAATGTTACCAAAATGTTTCGCAGACAACATACGCACGTCTACATAATCAGCCCTATCACGCATTCCATCGTTATCGGAAATTTGTTACGAATCCCGTAAAAATCTATCACAGAATCAATCGTATTGGAAATTCTCATACAAACTGCCATTACGAACGGATTCAGCGATACGTTTTATCGGGATTCGTAGAACTTTCCGATTACGATGGAAGTCGTGATAAGGCTGATTATTATCCCGGCCGACAAAGGGAATGTTACAGTTGCAATAAATAGGATTGATTACATTCATAAAATGCAGGACAGGACAGACCGAAACGTATACGCAGAGTTCTTACTGCGCGCGTACACTAAGTCCAAATTATCGGATAATTTCGGATCGGAGCTGTTCAGATGTTCTTCTGGATACACTCTCGCCGTTCTCGGTTGATGTTGGCCTTGATTGATATTCATTTATTGAATTTATCTTTCGAAGTCTTTCGATAGAGAAATGTGTTTTTTTTTTAAATGGTAGACTTTAAGGAATTACTTGTTGGAAAGATCAAATCGACATCTAATTCGTCGAAGACGTCGCTGTGTATGGGTAAACGAAATGTTCTTGCATAGAAAACAACTTTTAAATATTTATCCCACAGTGGTACCTTATTAAGCAAACAACTGATTTATTTTTCACTATCCATTATTCCTTGCATTTTCACACAAAATTACCGGCAAACTGTCGGATTTATCGGTTGTAGTCGGACGACACCGGTTGGAGTTGTACCGATCATA
This sequence comes from Philhelius pedissequus, assembly GCA_910595825.1. NCBI lineage: Eukaryota > Metazoa > Arthropoda > Insecta > Diptera > Syrphidae > Philhelius > Philhelius pedissequus. The sequence continues at coordinate 239,298,178 of OU343161.1, read as the reverse complement.
ATTCGAATGATGTCTGATTACGTTTATGTGAGTCGTTAGGGAATTGCCTAACAATAACGTTGAAAACTACAAACAATGAATTTGTCAAATTGTTCAATCAATGTCATATCTCCGAGTACGAAAAGAAAAGAATGACTACACTAAACATACAGCGGATCCCCAAAACTATATGGTTTACCTAAAATCCATAAGGTAGACATGTATGTTCCTTTGCGACCCATAAAAATTCAATGTCAAGAATTCGAAGGACTTTCGACCCTATTACGATTGTCAATTATCAATTTGATTATTGATACACACTGAAATTTGGTTTTAAAATTACGGCATATTTAAAAACTGCACAACTATTTCATGGTATCTATCGATTTTCTTGTAATTCACGATGGTCTGCATCATTCTCAATTACCAAAACTTTTATCAACGAGGTTATTTAATATTAAATTTCAGTATTTATCAACCATCAATTTGCAATTGACAATCATAATAGGGGTGCTTACCGAAAAAGTATCTTCCATCAAATTGGAAAACGAAGAAATACTGGTTTCAATTGATGTGCTATCTTTTTATGTGCATTCCCGTACTCCCTAAAATTGTGACAATCTACGAATTTCTACGAAAAACAGTCAAACTCTGTTCCCGTACACCAAATGTTTGTAGAAATTTTCACAGAAGAGAGCGCTCATGAGAGAGAAAAATATTTCCCCATGCTGTGAATTTTAGTGCTCGAAATTTCTTTCGACAAAATTATGAAGACTGTCAAATGACAGATAAAAGAAATAAATGCATAATCTGTCAGTTGCCTTGCGTATCATTACAAAAGTTGGAAATATTTGAATTTATCGTCTCGTCGGGCTTAATCGTGCAATAAATTAAAATGTGTGATAGCTAAATTTTTATTTAAAAAAATAATTTCACGTAAAACTTTAATAAATATTTTAAAAAATACACTTTTATTTTTACGTTTAAAAAATGGCTAAAATTTTTGTTCGCGTTCCCGTACTTTTGTGAAACTTTTTTTTGATCTCTGAGACATATTTAACTCACTCTTGCAAAGATGACAGTCTTCACATTTTTGTGCACAAAGTACGGCAACACACTTATTATTTACAAGCATAAAAATCGACTTCGTTTTGGACATTGTAAACATGAACTGGACTAAAAGAAAGAGTATAAAGCATAAAAAGAGTGAAATTTATGGAAACACAGTGAAAGCTCTACTAAGCGGACACTCATGGTCGCCCAATTTGTCCGGTTAAGGGAAAGAATAAGAAATCAAATGACTGTAAAAATTAATAGCAGAAGGAAAGGAAATGACATGTGCAATATTGGAACCCCACCAGAAAATTGAACCAAACGCTTTCAAAATTACACTAATTTAGTTAAACGGAAAGTCCCCTAATAAGTTTTCAACAAAACATCGTTCTGTCTGGTTATTAGAGCTTCGCTTCCGGTTACCGGATATTTTGTATGGATTTTCTTACGTATTAAAAATAAAAGATAAAATATACTGAGAACGGTCCTTTCATTCCCTTGGTTGTTTGATTTGTTGATAATAAAAAAATAATCCCTCAATAAAATTTTGTGTCCGCGTATGGGAGGCATTCTATATAAAATCAGATATGGGAGTGTCCGTTTATAGGAAAATAGTATATATGAGAAATTAAAAAAAGAAGTTTGTTCCCGAAAATGTATCAGTTTAAGGGAATTGGTCGGTTATTGGAGCTGTCCGCAAGTAGAGCTTTCACTGTATTGGTTTAGATGTTTCAGAAAAGAGATCATTAATGAAAATGAGAAAAACAAATGGAGACAAAACGGAGCTCTGGAGCACAGCTGCATTTATTTTGTGAACTCCGGACTTTAGAAACTTTCCAATGAGCCTTGTATTGAGCTGTCCAAAAGGTAATTTCTAGTCCAACGAAAAAGAAATTAATCGATTCAAAATGCACGCATTTCGATAAGAGAGCTTGATGGTAAAACTCTACCAAATGCTTTTTAAATGTCAAGCGCAATAATCTTATTTTCTCCAAAACGATGTAAAGATTTGTGTCACTGTTCGGCGTTGAGATAAAACATCAGATGATCACCAGTGGACCTATTCAAACCAGGGCCCATGTTCTGTAACTCGGGCGATAACTTTTCCTAACTTAACGCCTCTGAAAAAACGGGTTTCTATAAGTTGAGTTGACGCGATACCTTAAATTTTTAATTTGTTTGACTGGGATTTTCCAATGCAAGGCGATAAATTGAAAGTTATTTTGGCATATTAACAACAAAAAGAAAAACAATTTTTTTTTTCTCGACCACTTTTATAGATTCGGAATTTACAGAACATGCATGGGCCCAGAACTAATAATATTAATTAGACCATGAAATCAAGTACTTAGATACATTACATACTAAACACTTGAGTAAGCTGTTCTCACAATCTCTCTTTTGCAAGTATTGAAGCAGAGACGAATAAACATTTGTTAGACTTTTAACGAGGACAAGAATAAATGTACCAAGTCATCCAGAAACAACTCTCACCATCGTTCGAATCGGAACAAAATCCAATGGAAGAATATAAATAACCAAATTGGTTGTGTTAAATTCTCAAGTTTTTCTTTCGAGAGTTTTAATTAATTTCCATTTCTTGTTTTTATTTAAGATTTTCATTTGAAATACCTAAAATAATCCACAATTTATTTTATTAGCCATACTTCCATGAGAACGAGGAAGTAGTATCTACGTGACCACCAGTCATGCTATTTTTCTTTTTTTTTTTAAGGGTGTTGTTTCACACCTTCCTTAGGCAAGCAAAAGAAACTTTTTTCTCTTCGCTTTCGTAGTCGATTTGGTTGCAGTGAATAGGGTGATTGCAAATGTATGCAATGTCCAAAGTTAAGCAACTTTTTAAAACACTTAATTTTTTTTTGCAAATGAAACAGATACAAAATCCATAACATGAATAAAAATAACTGATAATGAATCACAGTTATGTGTCCAGGCAGTTTGCAAATACTACTCCACACACAAAACAAGACAATCCAATAAAGTGATGATTATGGATGTTGCAAATACGAGTAGGAAAATATTGGAAATTGTCGATTCAATTTAAATAATGGACTTTAAGCGAGGTATCTGTACCGACCAATAGCTATTTTACCTTATTTATCGAAAGTTCTTGAGAAAATCATAAACAGACAGATTAGACTTTACTTAGATCAAAATGACATGATAGGTCCAAATCAATCTGGATTTCGCCCAGGTCACAGCTGCACGACAGCTCTTATAAACGTTGTCGAAGAAATAAGAGAGAGTTTGGACAACAACTGCGTTACTTTCCTCACACTCCTAGACTTCTCGAAGGCATTTGACACCGTCGACCACCATATTTTATGCACTAAATTAAGGGATAAATTCCAGTTTGCTTCATCTTCAGTAAAACTTATTTCTTCGTATTTATCCTCAAGGTATCAAGCAGCGGTTGCTAACAATCAAACGTCATCCTACCTTCCACTAGGCCGTGGTGTCCCTCAAGGATCAATTTTAGGACCTCTTCTATTTTCAATGTATATAAATGAGCTCCCGTCTCTAGGTTTCAATTCGTCCTTTCATATGTATGCTGACGACGTTCAGCTTCGATATAGCTGTCCTCTTGGTTTAATTGAAAATGGAGCTTGGGAGATAAATGAAGACTTAACTAAGGTTCAACTTTGGTCACAATTAAATCGACTATGCTTAAATCCAAGCAAGACCAAATGCTTGATTATTTCCAGAAATCCATTAGATACAGTTTATTTTCCTTCATTACTGCTCAACAACATTCCCATCCAGTTTGTCGAATCAGCAAAAAACCTAGGAGTAGTGTTTAACAGAACCCTTACCTGGACAAACCACATAAATATGATCATCGGAAGATTGTATGGGGGCTTAAGAATGTTATGGACCACTCAAAAAATTACACCAATTAAAACAAGAATGATACTAGCCAAATCACTTCTCATTCCCCTATTACTATATGGTTGTGAAATTTTTAGTAATTGTGATTTCAGGGACAAAAGGAAGATTAACGTTGTTTATAATAGTGTCGCAAGGTATGTGTACGGTCTGCGCAGGTATGGCCATATTTCCGCATACTCTAAAATTATACATGGCGTCTCTCTTGATAATTTATTCGCTTTAGGAACTCTAATAATGCTTAATAGTATTTTGCAAACCAGAAAACCACAATATCTTTACAACAAAATTCAGTTTCCGTGCTCAACTAGAACCTTTGATCTAACTCCATTACGCTACTCTTACCTTGTTTCTAGTCGTCAATTTTTTGTACACGCGATTCGGTTGTGGAATTCCTTACCCCTGGTCATAAGGATGATGGGATGTAGCACTCGGTTCAAGACGAGACTAAGTCAATATTTTGAGGCTCTTCGATGATTACTTTTAGCTTACTTGATTATTTTTGATCTTTAAATCTTCTTTATTAAATGCAACTATTTTCTTTCCTTTTTTATTTTTCTTTTGCTTTAAAATCGGAACAAAATCTTTCAATTTCTTATTCTTTTTTTTTAATTATCAGCTTTTTTTGTTTTAACTTTTTATCATTCAATTTTATATAAATACATAGTATACTATTACTGAACTTTGCACTAGTTTAAAAGATGTTGTATCTTAATGTGTAAGGAATTGCTATAAATAAATGAAATGAAATGAAATATCTGCCTTTGTGGAAAATTCTCCAGAAAATATTTGTTTCGAGTAATTATTTCGAACAGCTGTTAGTAGTGATTTTTTTTTTGGTTATAATTTCGACAAATTGTATTCCGACATCCTTCGACAGCATTTCTTCGGAGAATTCGTAATTACAATTTGCAGTGAAGTGATGAAACAAATATAAGTACATAATACCTACAAGCAAAACTATTTTTTAAGGTACTTTATTGATTGCATATCTGCTTTCAGGGCAAATGAAAAAAAAAACATAGTAAAAAGTTTAATGCACGAAAAACGGAAAACAATGCACCATGACTTTTTTCCCATGAAATATATTACCTTACCCCGAATGCAACTTGCGTTGCGGATAATTGCCAACTACCTATGGAATAGGATATGTAGACACTTCTATAAATCGTAAAATATCAAATGCAACACTTTTGAATTTATCAGATTGCCTAGTGTTACACAACATTTTATTAAAAATATAGAAAAGATTTTTTAATCATAAAAATTAATCTTATGCTAGTTTATTTTGACCATCACCTCTACCACTGTCCTTTTCATGGACTTGGGGAAACACAACATTCTTGAACAAAAATTTAAAGACGTGCCATGAAAAGTAGAGAAGACACAACTTTTCTGTCTGGTTTCGAGTATTGTGAATGGTTGCCATATGTTTGGGCAAGGTCATGTACGAAGTTAAACTGTATAGAAAATAGTTCCTTAATAGCCGAACACTACGTGATGGACATTTACGATAAAATTGATGTGCTATGGCGTTTGCATCAAGTGTAGGTGACAATTTTGTTATAATGCAAGACAGCTCTTGTCTGTCGACACATTGCAAATAGGGTTCTTTTGAAGTATCTTACGAGAGATTAAATTGACCATTCTATAATGGTCAACTTTCTTCCCATTTATGCTGAATTTTTCATTGGACATGTGCGCTAGACAAGTTAGTCATGGTGAGACAGTTAAAACATAGAATGCAATATAGGAAAATTTAAAAATACACAATATTGTCAGAAATATGAGAATGGAGCTTATTTTAGATTTAGTACATAAATATTTTTTTCAATGATTATGTTATGCTATGATGAAGTTATACATTCATATACTTGGTTAGGTACAAAACGAAATTGTATATTTTTCTGGAACAACAAATTATTGGCTCTTTTCTTCATCTACCCAAAACATAAGTCTGTCTGTCTTATGCTTCCCCTATTCCATGTATAGACATGGCAAGTAATTGAATCACTCGTGCATAAACACGTGTATTTATGTATATTTATTAATGTAAGCGTTTCGCAAGTATGTGGTGCTAATGTTTATATAATATGGGGTTTATCCATAAAAGCCCTATCTCAAAGAGCGTATAATAAACACTAGGGTGGTCGTTAAAAAAAATGTACATAAAATGCGAGAAGACGTACTTACTCAAAGAAGTTGGAAAAAAAATATCGCAAAACAAGGGTTACGGCCAATAAATATTATATAATATGATAGATTTTTGAAATTTTTTTTTTTTTTTTTTTAGGTGTAGGTATAAAGTTTTTTGAAAACAAAAATATTTTAAAATTATATATTACTAGCGGACCCGGCAAACTTCGTCTCGCCCCAATGAACTGCAGAGCTATAATAAAACACAGTTAGTTCTAATTTCAATGTGATTTCTTTGAATGGAATAAAAATAAGGAGAGGTTGATATGAAAATCAATGTTTTTCGATTTGCTTTCCGGCGCATAAACAAAACAACAAAGACCGTTTAAAAAGCTATCGCGACGTCCATTTTCTTCGGAAAAATCAAAAATTGAGTTTATGGCATATTTTTATACTCTGTCCCAGAAAAATAGGCAGTACATGCAATATAGGACCTTTGCCTCTCATTCTCGCTACAGTGAGTTGCATAAATCTGTCAGCCAAGAAAGCTCTCACAGGGTTTTCTTAGTGTGTATCGTAAATGGACTCAGATATAAAAGAATAGTATGTAGGGTTACTGCCCTTTTTTTAGATACTAAAAATTCGTATCTAAAATAAGGGCAATTCAATCGTTTTGCTTATAAAAATGTTATCTTTTTCCACACCACCATAAGGCAAATCCGAACAAGTAAAAACAAAACATTTATTCCTTAGGATTAACTATAATTAAATACAAAAATAAATATAAATTCATCTTTCAAATAATTATATTTACAAAATATTTTATTCAGAAAAGGAGTTGGTGCTGCTGCTGCTCCTGCAAAATTCACCTAGGTTTATAAAAGATTTTCTACAGAGCGTTCCGAAAAAACGTTCATTTCCCACATTTTCGGCTCAATCACCTGCTCGACGTGTTGGACACACTGATACCATTTTTACTTCACTTCACATTAATTAACAACGCGCTTCGAAAATCTACACAAATAATGTTCTTCTTCAAAGAAAACAGCTTAAAATTTTTTAACTGCATTTTAACGTTTTTTCCACACATTAAAAGTAGTGCAAAAAATGAAAATACTCCACGATAACACTCATCATTCAAAACTTTTTTTAAAGCTCTCAAATCAAAAGCACCTCAACAGAAGCCTAAGGAAAAAAACCGAACGAGTTAAGAAATCGACACAGGTAACTCTGAAAGCACATCAATATTGAATGGGGGTTGAATAGCAGCAGCAGCCACAGACCACAGCAAACGCAATTCAGTTCCCACACTCAGATGTGCGCTGAGTAGGACGTTGGGTCTGCGTTAGATGCAATGCAATTTTTTTATCTTATATATTAACGGACACGAGCAAATACTTTGTATGGAGAAGTTCTTCCAATTTAGTATGGTGCAAAAATATGACACCCTAATGATTTTGAAAAAGCTTTCCCATAAGACGTGTACTGCCTATTTTTCTGGGACAGAGTATAATAATATAATAATACTAATTAATAATAATGCATTATTTTTTATTAATTAATAGTTTTTTTTAAGTTTTGAAAAGCATTAAATTTTAAAGTGCGAAATCCAAAAATAGTAAATCGCATTTATCTGAAAACTCAAAAAGTGGAGATACGCCCTTTTGCCTTAAGACGGCAGTATAATGCAACAAACTTCACATTAGGTGTTCTTCTTTTTTAGTTCTGAGCAGAGCCTTAGCTAAGAGAGCTCTGGGGAGATAACGATTTAAAGATTGTTCAGTTACGAAAAGGTTAGAACAGAATAGAACAGAACAGGACAGATTCGTGAGAAACTTCAGAACAAGATAGAACAACTTAGAACAGTCAGTCATCTGACAAAAAAAAATATTGTCGTTTACCTACAATTAAAATTCGTTTATTTTTGCAGAAACGTTCTTAAAAATAATCTGATTGGAATTGAATTTATTTAAAAAAATATTTTTTTTCATGAAATTGAGATGATTCCGACACGGAAAATGATCTATCAACAAATTCTAAAACCAATTGGTTTTGACAGTTCTCACAAATCTGTTCTAACCTGTTCTACCTAAAAAGCAAGTGCGTGCAGAAAATCCTGTTCTAAAGTGTTCCAAACAGACTCATTGAACACCAAACCAGAACAGTTTAGAACAGAAAATTTCTCATTGAACATCAAAATCCTGTACTTTACTGTTCTAAAGTGTTCTAATCTGTTCCGAACAGCCTAATTGAACACACTATTATTTATAGACGTTTTTCTTTTTTGACGCATAGAGTATATTATAAGCTTATTGCGAACAGAGCAAGCTCTGAACACTCCGATTTGTTTTTTAAACAAGCTGGAACCACACAAGCCAATTCGTGTGCTCAGCAATTTACTCAGAGTGCTCAGACGATTATGTTATAGCCTCGATGTGCTCTGAACATGTTCATAATGAGAAAAGTAACACACACTTGGAGCTCTGAACTCTCCGAGTGAAAACGATACACAAAACAAAATTTGTGACAGCTCAGATTCTGCTCTAAACTAAAAAAGAAAAACGCCTTATCAGAAACACTAAGCACTGATATGTTACGTAACAGTTCGCCCATCTATCCGCTCCATTTTTAGTTGATTTTATTCCGAGCTTATAAGGCGTTTTTCTTTTTTAGTTCCGAGTAAAGAACTGCGCTGTCAAAAAAAGATCTTTCTTTTTTTAGCTCAGACGCACCTAATCACTCAGCTTATGTTTCTTTTTTCAATCAGAGCTAAATCGGAGCATGCTCCATTATAGTCAGAATAAAGAGACCGATAAAATGAAGCAAAAGCCTGAGTGCGGCTAACTTCACTCATAATTTTGACAATAATAACGAAAGTAAAACAAATTAAAAACAAAAATGAATTCGGACAACGAAAACTGCTGGTAAACAAGTTTTAATAAAAAAAAAAAAAAAAACAACAAATTATAATAATTTATGAGAGTTCTGCGCTTAAGTTTATTTTAAAATTTAATTTGGAGAGCTCTGATCAGGCTAATTCAGTTCGCTCAGGCTCTGCTCAGTTAAGATTGAAAAAAAAAAAACATAAGCTGAGAGGTCTGATCTCAAAAGAAACAGATTTAGTTTTGCCGAGGCTCTGAGCTAAAAAAAAAAAAAAAAACACTACTTAATTCCGTAGATAAAAATGTTTTAACAATTTGAAAATTCATCTTTGTTAATTTTTCTTATTAGAATAAATAAAGGATACATGTTAAACATATCTTTCTATTATTACTCTTAAGCCTTAAACTTACCTGAAAAGGCAAATATAGGCATACCCATCGCTACATGTAAGTTAATGCTGAAACAAGATGCTTTAGAAAGAATAAACCGAAGATGAAAAAATACAACCACCTGTCTGACACCAAACAGTTCTGGTCAAAACTTGATTTAAAACGCTTCAAGTGTTTGATATTCTTAAGCAGCCTACATCAACTCTGTAATTGGTGTCATTATCGGACACTGCCTCATAAGCAAGCATGCAAAGAGGCTTGGCGTTTATTCAAACGATTTTTACAGAAGCTGAATGGACGAAGCAGAGTTGGAATATATTCTTTATCTTCTGCTCTATCTCAGATACGTAAGCTCCATCTTGGAGACTTTTTGTTCGATGATATAAGCGATCTAAACAAAACAGACATCTACAGTCTCCTACGCTTCATTAGGAGCTCCAAATGGTTCAACGAATAGGGAGATTATCTAAGGATTCATGTGATACCACAAAAAACCAACTCTGGTCTAAGTGTGTCAGCTGCAACGCTGACAGCTACTTCAATTTAACCTAAACTACCCTTAAACTTACCTACATCACAAGAACAAGAAATAACGAAGTAGGTAATGAGTACCGAACAAATTAAAGTTGAGAAGAGGTGTTTAATTCTAAAATGGATCACCAGTACTATTCAGAATGGTATACATTTTTTTTATTTAAGTTTAAATTAAAAATTCTTTTTCCTGTCAATTCAATCCATCATTATTTATGCTACAATTTCTATTTACTGTCCATAGGATTTGCATCTCAAAGTAATCAATTCAAAATAAAAAAAAACTCACCTGTTGATCTGTGCCAGTAACAATGTTGCCCACACTGCGCAACGCCGGTACAATGATACTAGGTTCATCAGTTGACAATAGATTCACCAGTCGAGGCACAACACCCGTTTCAACGACAGACTGTATTTTAATATTATCATCGTCTGTGACGTAAGAAAGCGCCCAACATGCATCAGCAAGGACTTGAACATCATTGCCACACAGCAATTGCGATAAAACCGGCAACAAACGCTTAATCTGATCAAACGGTGGCGAAGGATTCTTATTCCTGCACAAATTCGACATCAGCCAGACGATGTTCCGCAGGAACGACAAGGGAGTGTTCTCGTCAATTAGTTGAAGAATGCCATCGACTACTCTGTAACTGATGACGATGTCACGAGCCTTAGCGCCATCACCAGCTATGTTACCCAGCGCCCAAACCGACTGCTCAGCAACCGATACAGCCTTCGAATGCAACAAAGCAACAAAATGGGGAACAGCGTTGGCATCGATCACACAGCTAGTCTGCTCCGAAGAGCCCGAAGCGATGTTTGTCAATGCCCATGCGGCTTCGAATTGTAAAACTGTGCTGGGATATTAGAAATACATAATATGATCACAAAATGTTCCCCCAAACTGAAAAAAAAAAAAAAATGCCAAGCTTACTTATCGGATCTCTGCAAGAATCGCACGCAAATCGGAACAATCCCATGGCCAATCATCATATCAATCGGAGGATTACGCTCACGACTGAGCATCTTGCGGGCCGCCTGTGTGCCGATAAACTGGCGTTCACTGTCATTACTGTTCATCGCAGCCACAATCTCATCGACGGACATTTGAATAGGCGATTGGCCATTGACTTCCTTCAAGGGTGACACCACATCGTCTTCATTGATGTTGCGTCTCTTGAAGAGTTGATCCTCTTTCTTTGATTTGCGCAACTCTATTGTGACCTCGTGTCTACGCATTCGCATCTCCTATTAAAATCAATTTTTGGAAGCTTGCTTTATATATATGTAATTCAAAGGAAAAATATATATATGTTGCAACCAACCTGACTGTTAATGGAATTATTTTTATATGCATTTTGTCGATTATTGGGTTCCATTTTGTGTAAATGGAGGGTTCTGGAAAATCCTAGATAACTGTTGACAAAGGATTTGCTAATTAGATTGAACAATGGACACGGCCAACGCCAAGGACCAATGAGGACAGCGGACAGGTACTCACCTTTTAACTAAATTAGAGATCAATTCGACAAGAAAAATCAAGGCACTTAAAAAAAAATGAAGTTAAGATATTTATTTTTATTTTTATTCAAATAAAATTTAAGCTTAAACGATAAAAAAACATAAAATATTAAAAAAAAAAACCTACAGCACGATGTACCTTTCGCGAATGGCGGACAGAATTTGCCGTTTGTGAAAATTAAAATTTAAAATTCCCGTTGCGGCAAAATGGGTAGGGTTCTGTCTCTTTTTGGTTTATTTTATTCTGAAAGAGCATATTTGTCTCTTTCTACTTTTCTATGAAGATCAGATGTCGGCAATGTGGTGCTTCATCTTTACTGAACGAAATGTAGATGGCAGTAAAATAATTTGGTTTTCATTTAAAAAAAAAAAGCAATCAGACTTTTAACCCTGAAATTTAATTTTGTGATTTTTTGAAGAAAGCAAGGGTTGAGTGAACTTTCGCTAAATTAATTTTTGATAAAAAATCCGCTGAAATGTTTGAAGTGTAGACTTTTCCATACATATATCTTGATATGAAAATTCTATTTGTCATGTAAAGTGAAGCATAGCCACCATTTTTGACTACGAAAGAAAGTAGATTGTTCTCATAGCAAAAGTAGCGGGTGTTTTTTTAAGAGCTTCAGAACTTTAAATAATAATACAAGACAGAAATATTGTTGGAATTAATTTTTTATTATGCTACGAGTTATGACGGACTTACAAGAATGGCAAAATTATAGCCATTTTTATTTTTATCGTGTGAACGCTCTAATTAGGCACTGGAAATATTTTTGCCAAAAAAAATTGGCACAGAGAATATGGCATAAAATTCTTCCATTATTAATATGGCTATGTATAAATACCATCACAAAAAAAATGAATTGCTCATTTTTTATTGGCAAATTGCCATTTTAAATGTCAAATTTTATTAAACCTTTACTACATTCAACACACTTTTGTACAAAAGTGAAAAAATGTTTTGTCTGTTTCCAACAAAAACAAAATTAATGCCGGGTTTACACGGCAGTATTACTGTCAAAATCTTGGTATTATTTTTTTTGTCGTGTAAATGGTCGACAATTGGCGTTTTTCTTTTTTATCTCCGAGCAGATCTCTGAGCAGAGCCCAAGTAAACGGAGTTAGATCTGAGTAAAGCATGGTCAGATATCTCCGATTTAATTTTGAAATAAACTTAAGCGCAAAACTGTCATATATTATTATAATTGTTTTAATTAAAACTTATTTACCAGCAAATTCAAAGCTTTCGTTTTCCGAATTCATTTTTGTTTTTAATTGGTTTTACTTTAGTGATTATTGTTAAAATTATGAGTAAAGTTAGCCCGTTTGATCGGTCATTTTATTCTGAGCTAATAGTTCATGCGCCGATTTAGCTCTGATTTAAAAAAGAAACACGAGTTGAGAGATTAAATGTGTCTGATCTAAAAAAGAAACACAGATCTTTTCTTGACAGCTGAGTTCCTTACTCGGAGCCAAAAAAGAAAAACGCCAAATGTAGCAGTATATTTGTCATTAAAAAACTACCAACCAGAATTTTCGTTAAGTTGTAGCATTATACTGACATCGTGTAAATTCAGTACTGACAACAGTTTTCAAATAATGACAATTTGCAATAAAGAATGAACTTGTTCATTCTTTACTGCCAGTGTTGGCATTATTTTTATCTGTCATTATTTTAGCTTCGTGTAAACGAATTTCGTTAATTAAATTAATGAAAACAGTCTTTTGGCAGTAAAACTGCGAACTGGCAGTCGTGTAAATCCGGCATAAGCCTTAAGATCTTCTAAAATCAAGAATTTTTATTTCCAGTCTTGTTTTTAAGGTTTTGTTTTTTTTTTGTTCTTGACAATTTAAAAAAATCTCGGTATTTTGGTTGGTTTATGGCATTCTTGTAAATACAAAAATGCTATCCTTTCCAATAAATGTTGGCAAAATAATGCCAACATTAAAATCTGCCATCTATGTCATTAAAAAAATTATTTCTTCCATTCTTTTGGCAGATATATTGGAAACTTTACCATTCATTTAAGTCCGGCATTACTTAGTCATTCGACCAGTTCAATTTTTGACTACTTTATCAAATAAATCTGGCCGAATTGCCTCAATGGTGGTTTGATTATTGACTTCAAATGCTTCAAGAGTTGCTGGTTTATCGGCATAAACCAACGACTTAACATATAGCCCCATAAAAAGTAGTCGCGAGGAGTTAAGTCGCACGAACGATTGGGGCACTTATAAGTCCCCTTTCACACAAGGAAACTGAGTTGCCGGCTACAGGGAGTGTGTCGGCGAGAAGGACAAGAAATAAGGGGAATGAAAAAAATCTCCCCGTTCAACGATTTGAAGAGATTTTTTTGACGCTTTGCTTGCTTTCAACAACATCTTCCCAGTTTCCTCCTCAGTTTCTCGGTGCCAGTTTCTTCATGTGAAAGCTACAAGGCAATTAAACGAAAACGTCAAAAAAATCCCCAGCAACTGGTTTCCCTGTGTGAAAGGGGAATAACAGAGCCACTTCTTGAAATAAAGCTGTAACCAAATATAGCAAGTTGCGCTGTCCTGTTGGAAATATAAATGTCGTGAATGCTTAGCTGATTAATTTTTGGAAACAAAAAATTAGTCTGAATATGGGATCGATTGCATTCGCCTCGCCGTAACGGCAGTTCCTTCCTCATTTCGAAAGAAATAAGAGCCGATGATGAAACGTGTAAGCCGCTCCAAACAGTCAATTTTAATGGATGTAATGGCGATTCGTTAGTCATGGTTTGATGATAGTATTCGCTCTATATACGACAATTTTGCTTATTTACCAGAAATGAGCTTCATCAATAAACACAATTTTTCTCTATGCACTTGGCTAACAGATTTATTTTTTCAAAGAAAATGTGCACAATTTGGAAGCATTGTTCCGGCGTTAAGCGATTCATTAGGTCTGATCCACATTCTTCCAATTGGCACAAATTGGCACCAATTTCTGCCAAAACCTGTTCCAGACTTACAAATTTGGTAGTTTTTGGTAGAAGAGGGCGCTCTTGAGAGAGTAAAATATTTCACCTTCCTGACAATTTCTTTCCAATTCCTGCCCAATAAATTTTTGTGGGCAGCAATTTGTGGGCAGAAAATTTACAATTGTCAGACTGACGTTTGTCATAAACGAAAAAAAACGGTTCGTAGTTGGTGTGGAAAAATATTTGTTGAACAAATAAATTAATTCAGAAACACTAAAATACAAAATAATTAGTTTGAAGAGAAAAAAATGTGAATTTACATCAAATAAAGAAATAAAAAAAAACAAATGTGTTGACGTTTAAATTGGCAGAAAATTGTGCACAAGCTGTTCCAGACTTTTTCGGACTTTATTTCTCAATGAGAGAATTTTATCCCCACTCTTCAAGTTTTGGAATCTACCAATTTCTGCCCAAAAAAAGTCTGGATCAGACCTATTATGAATTGTCAAATTTTTTTCAACAGAAATGTCAACAGAGTTGAACATTCTCAACTGTCAAACCATAGACTACAACCAAAGAAATTTCTCTTGCAGCTAAAAAAAAAAATTACCCTTTACAAGTATATGCAGAGTTATCTGCGAGCTTATTTATTTTTAATTTTTTTGAACAATTCTTATTGTCGCTTGATGATTTTGTTCTGCTGAAGAAAATGTTTCTTGATGTAAATTAAATAAAAAATTATACCCTATTATTTTTTTTAAATAATCAAAGTAAATTAATTACCTATTTCGTAATGTTTATAATTTTCGTGATTTTTTTAAATTTTTTTTTACAATGTATACCTTTTTTATTTTATTTTGATCTGGAAACGTATTCGCCCCAGCAGAATAAAATCACCAATCGACATTTTTTAAGGAAATTAAAATTCAAGGACAATGAATAAAATCGCAGAACTGTTCATATCCATCGGTACTTATGTATAGAAGACTTTACTTTTTTAACTAGTACAAAATGGCGACTATAGGTTTCACTTTTCGATGTGAAGTTATATTTTAAAATCTATGAACAAATTTATGTAACAGTGTTACATTTGTGCAATCGAATGGAATCTAAAACAGAAACAAAAATTAACAACCACACTTAGCTATGTAAAACCAGTCTATGAAAATATCAATGTTTCAGAAAAATTGAAGCAGATAGAGAAATCAACTAAGCAAGTCTGGTGTTTTAATAAAATTGTTTACAACGAACCAAAAGCTATCAAAGAATTCAGAGTAAGCAAATAATTATATTTAATTAAACATTCGAAGATCGATGAAACATTCAAAAATCCGTTAAACGTCAAAACAAACACCTGTTGTCAAGAGATTTGAAATTCGTTTTTTTTTGCAACTTGCATATTCCGAATTCCTTTAAACCGTTTGAATTTGATTTCTTCTTAATTTTTTTGATGAAAGGAATGTGAAAAATATAAAAATATGATAAGTGAAATCTTAATGCTTTTACAAGGCAATAAAATAATTAAAAATTCAATTTGACGAAATCACTCCGATTAGAAAATTCGGTAAAAGATCTGGTGAAAGGAGTCAGACTCAATTTTGACATTTTCTCATTGGATTCTCTAATCAGTGTGAATGTCAAATCTAAATCTTGCTAGTGTGAGTTCTTAATCTGAACTTTGCTAAAAATACAAGCTTCGATTTGACAGATTAAAATCGATTTGCTTTAGAAAAAAAATTGGTTTTGTTCAAAATAAAATCAAATTTTTGGTTGAAAAGAATTTCCCTAATCGGAAAAGTTGAAAATCTGACCAATTTTTTTCGCGCCATAGTACAGCTCCGTTACCGCAAGTGCATGGAAAAATTTGACAATGAATAATTGGGTGTTTTGCATTAGAAAAATAATTAAGTTTTTTTTTTTAAATATGCCGTTCGAGTTTAAGTTCAAAGTAGATAACGTACTAAAATGTTTAATAAAGTACAAACAAGTTTTAACAGATTTTATTTAGAAATAATTCGATTGTGTTCAGAAAAAAAAATCGAATGTTTGGTTGTTTGGAATTCGACGTAAACTGATTCAGAAATGTCAAAATTAGAAAGAGAAAATAGAGAGATAATTTCTGAAAAAAACGGTACTGTCATGCCACGTCACGAGTCCTGCACAGTTATGCCGGGTTTACACAAGTGACAAATTGCCATTAAACTGGCAAACTAATGGTAAAATCAAATCAATAATGATAAGCATTTATACGGGGCAAAAAAATGACTTTTTGATTGATAATGGCAATCTGCCATTAAAGAATAATGCCGGATTTACACGAGTGACAAATTGCCATTACTTCTCGTGTAAATCCGGCATAAGCAAATTCATTCTTCCTCACGGTGTGCCATAATTTTCAAAATGGCATCATTGTGTATTTACATGACGCCATTATAATGGCAATATTTAATGCCAGTCTTCCTGCCATTTTTTTAATGACGAAAGTAAGGACAAATTTCCAAGCCATTTACACGATTTTGTCAGTAATGTCAATAAAATGGGAGAAATAATGACAATTTGTCATTCGTGTAAATCCGGCATTATGTTTCGTTCTTTTCCACTAAAGTGAAGTTTCTGTCTTACCTTAAGGGCACATGGGTACGTAGACTGGAGAAAATGTCAACCTAAAATATTTGTTGTGACATATTGAGCAAGTCGCAGCAATGAGCAATTTATGAATATCCAACAACTTTTTTTTTGATATTTTTTTTTTTGAATTTTATTTATGAAAGTTCAGTTTTGAGCTTGCGTTTTATCATAAAAGGACATACAGAAATGGATGAATTAATTCTAGACGATATTGACAGCTGGCCATTCAGAAGCCATCAAATTTCAATTTAACGAATTATACCTACAACTTTCGTTAAATTCGGCCAATTTCAGTTCAACGCAAATATATTTTTCAATTCTGCTTCGCAGAAATATCCTGTGAAGTGGTTGCTGTCTCTGTTCGATTCAAGTTAATTACTTTGTTGTCTAAAGTACTTTTTACCGCTGCTGCAGCACCATAAGCCTCAACAACATCACTATCATCGTCGGACTGAGGTACGTCTTGAAAATCTTCAGTGTCGGGTTCGAAGGTTTCTTCCGATGGTTGTTGTTGTACTGGTACAATTTCAGCATCATCAACATTTGGCTCTATATGGCTCGGTGGCATCGCAGGCAATGGGTAATATTGAGGCGTCGTCACTGGGAAAGGGTAATGCGTTTGGAACACCGGCAGGTACTGATGTGCCTGAGGATACTGAAGTGGAACAACAAAAGGAGAAACTTTTGCCACAGGTTCCCGTTGCACAACAGCGTTGAAACCATTCACATCGTCCGACCGATACGTCACAGTACGTTTATATCCATCGGCATCAATTAGACTGTAGGATCCTTGCACGAGGCCTCCCTCACGGGACTCAATCTGGGTCTTGATATCGCCTGTCAAAGAGTCATGCACCCCATACGAGAAATCATATTTGGCTGGGATTGCAACTGAATCTGAAATGCGTTGCACTTGAAGCTCTTCCGGAAGGGATGCAACAATTGGTGCTATTTGCGGTGCTGCATAATGATAGGAGGTGGCAGTGGGCGACTGCAGCGGCGATTGGACATACTCAACAAGATGTTGACGGTACAACGGACTGTTATCATTATTGTAGCTGTATTGTGATGCTGTAGTCCATTTTATCATGCAAAAAATGCTTAGCACCTAGAAGAGTTCAAACAAAGAGAGAGGTTATTTATTTTTAGCCTTAAGTGGTCTAGTTTAGTTGTGACGTGTGCCCCCACCTTAATTGCCGTTGCCATCATGACTGTTGTATTGCTGAATGAGTTAACTCTTGGGAAACCGTTGTCAAGTGATGTTTCAACAAAATGCGGTGTTGGATTTTATACCCCCAAACGGTTTTTAAAACGGAACCACTATAATAGCCAGACGACATAACTCCCACCCATATTTTTATGAGCTTGAACATTAAATCCAGAGACGGCGAGTTGGGACGAAGAAATATATTTTTTTCTCTTTTTTGTCATCTATTGTTTCCTCGTAAACAACTTTTTCAGTATCTGACATTGTGGTCGCTACATTGTTTTGTTCCATGAAGTTCAACGGTTGCCAGTAGTTGTCACCTACTTAATCCATCTTCTATGGTAAAAAAGCGAACAACAAAGTTTGGTCATAAAATCTTGAAATCAATAGATTTGGATTTTTTTGTGTATTGCGAACAGGAACAGTGCCGGATTTTAGCGGGTTTTCCACAACATTTTATAAAAAAAAATAATCGAAGGAAATTTTGGGACATTTAAATCTTAAATGTCAAAATGACGTTTGTTTGAAATGACATTTTGACCTACAGAATTTACAAAACTAATAATATCAGGCAAAATAAAACTGAAGACTCATTATTTAAATTCCAATTAGATCCTAGTGGCAATTTTTTGTTTTAACTGCTGTGCTTTGGAGAAAACTTTTTCAAACACAGAAACAACAACGAACATTGTTAAAATGGATGAACCTGTCAAATTGAGTGTTGGGGTTTGGGATGACTAAATTCGTTCATAACTATGTACGTTATAGAATGCAGTTAATTATTTTAATTTTCTGGCGCAATGGCGCAAAATTGTATTCGATTTGGTATATGTTAAATCATTTTTAGTATGATACTAGGCTAAAAAGAGGATTTTGCTAATTTTAAACCAGTTTAGTATCGTACTATTTTCTTAACATTTTACTAAAGTCCCCTTTCACACAGGGAAACCAGTTGCTGGAGAATTTTTTGACGTTTCCTTTAATTGCATTATAGCTTTCACATGAAGAAACTGGCACCGAGAAACTGAGGAGGAAACTGGGAAAATTTTGTTGGGCTAATTGGAATGCAAAGCAAAACGTCAAAAAAATCTCTTCAAATCGTTGACCAGGGAGATTTTTTTCATTCCCCTTACTTCTTGCCCTTCTCGCCAACACACTCCCAGTTGCCGGCAACTCAGTTTCCTTGTGTGAAAGGGGACAAAGTTAAATCACAAAATGGCTACTTTATTTTTTAATATCGTACTAAATCCATGTGCCACTTTGGCATTTGCAAACGTCAAAAAGTTTTGTTCGCTTACTTTTTTGCACTATTTTAGGCGTGTTTAGCTGTAGTTAATAGTTTTAGTATGGTGCTAGTTAAAAAGTGTTAAAAATTAGGAAGATATTAGTTAAGTGCTTTAGTATTAGCAAACTGTTAAGTAGTATCATGATAAGCCCTTGACATCAGGCTGTTTAAAATTTTGAGCCAATGACTTTTGCAATGAATGCATATACAATAGGCGACAAAAAGTTGCCATTGTAACGGAAGATGCTTTAATTTTTCAAAATGACGGCAAATGTCAATCAAAACAAATTGAGTATTATAGCGATTCATATCTGGTTGACATGTATTCATACTTATGTCATATGTCAAATTAGAACAGTGACATATTTTGTCGCCATTTGCTAAAATTATAAAATCTTCCGATAGGTTGACAACTTTTAGGCCACAAAAATAAATAAAACCAAAATTATGTCAAATGAAACTTTCCGATTTTCTTACAATCCATAACAAAATGATATTGGGCGGTGGACTCACAGATGACAGAAGTTGGCTGTCATTTCAATTTTGAAATTTGACAACAACTGGCTTGCAAATTTATTGGGACAATTCATTGATAGGTAAATTTAAGAAATCCGTCCCTGTCACAGAAAGGTAAAGACGGCAATCAGATTTTACTTAACGTAATACCATTTGCTATGCGGATGAGGTGGTTGTGGCAATAATTGTACCTCGTAGGTATAGTTAGAATAAGTTTTGAATTTCAAATTAAATATGTGTGTACTTTCAGAGTAGATACCTAATAGCATATTAGCTACTTATTGTTGACAATTGTGTAATACCATGCACGCATAGAAAATATACATTCAATCGTGCTTTTGAACTGGTTCAAGTTCATTTTGTGCGATTTATAACGAAAATCCAGTTAAAAGAAGTGACAGCCAAAATGAGAAAGACAAAAATAATAAAAAAAAAATAGGAAGCCAATTTGGTGACTGATGCTCAATGAGCTTAAAGGTGATTTAATTAAACCAATTCTTGACATTTTTTTCAGGGAAGGAATTCAATTTCTATAATGACTTAAATATATTCAATTAGGTAAGTCGTAGTGACCTAGTTAACAATGGTGACAAAAAAGCTCTTGTCATTACAAGCAAATTAGGTGATTAGGTACTCGTTATCGTTAAAAGGTAGCGTACTTTTGCTATTAGAGGCTATTATTAAGCGCTGATCAATATTACACCTTTACACCTTTCTCAAGGGAGGAGATTAGTGAGGTTTTTATTTTCGTGCATAAAATGTTTACAACTCAAAATGAGGGTCATCACGTTTTGGGCAGAACATTAAATGGTGGTTTTGACCCAAGTCGATAAAGATGCTGAATATCTTGACTCTTCCGAAAATATTATAAAACGTTTGATGTTCAGGGTTTATTGCAAGAGTAAGGAGATATTCAGGAAAGTATACGTTTAACGAGACAAAACGGTTTAACTATCCGTGAAAGTCATCATTCAGCATTTTATTTCTTAATTTTGAGACATTTAAGGAGTATGTCAATTGGACTAAATAATTATCCGAGGATAATTTTTTGACATTCATGACATCTGCGAAAGAAAAAATCGTAAAATTTAATTGTGTTGACAACTTGACAATAAAAAAATTATCCTCTAAAGATACAGATGTATTTTGCTCC
Organism: Philhelius pedissequus; assembly: GCA_910595825.1. Lineage (NCBI taxonomy): Eukaryota > Metazoa > Arthropoda > Insecta > Diptera > Syrphidae > Philhelius > Philhelius pedissequus. The sequence goes on along the minus strand of OU343161.1, from coordinate 239,277,042 downwards.
TAAAGCATTATAAATTTTTGACAACAGAAATTTAATCTATACTTCTTTTGAACTAAAAATGTTAATAAAAAATCTAATTAACAAACAACCAAACATTTGATTTTTTTCTGAACACAATAGAATATTATGTTTCTAAACAAAATCGATTTTATGCTGTCAAAACAGATCTTGCGTTTTAGCAAGACTTTCATTATGTCGAATTCCAAACAAGCATTTCAAATCGATTTCAGATCGATTTTTCTTATTGTAAGGAACTTGCAAAAAAAAGTGTGAGTGTAAAATCTATGAAAACACACGATCTGTTTTGAGTAGGCGAGTGGCGAGAGTATATGAGGGAGTTCAAAGCACAAATAAGCTATAATAAGATTGGAAACCTTGGTACGTTTCACCCCCCAAAACCTATTTGTTTACATTGTTGTATTTGTAGCTTTGAAACTCTATCCATGAATAGATGGGAAATCGAAAAACAAAAACAAATTACTAGGGCTGTGTTGTCTATGGGTCTATAGGAAGAGGAACAGAAAAGATTCTTGTGTGCGTTTTTATCAATGTGTCTATTGGAAGAGGAACAGAAAAGTTAATTGTGTGCGTGTTTCAGCTTGTTGACAAATGTCAAATGAAAGCAGAGGTTTTGGGTTTTTGTGTTATTAGTTTATGGGTCAAAATAGAGTTCTCTCTCCCCTCTTTATTTGCATGAGTTCAAATAATGGCGTGTATCTTTGACTTTTTCATGCTATGTTCATAGTATTGTGTCACGATATATAAATATGTGAGGGTAAATCACGAGCCGGTAACACAGTTCTTATCCAAAAAATGAAGAACAGTGGTTGGTTGTTGTTTGTCTTGTTTAATATTTTACGTAAGTATTTTGCAAAACCTTAAAAAATGCAATTTCGTTTCCGTTTCTTTGAACACAGGCCTCCAAATACAAAATCCGCCTAAGTAATTTTATTCTTTTTAAGTTTTTTTGTATAGAGCAAACAAGAAAATTGGAGTTTAAGTTTCAAGAATGATGTTGGCTTAAAAGGATTAAAAAAATATAACATAAGGTAGCCGGGTGTTTCATAACAAAAATTCACATATTGTTATAATTATAACCCTCTTCCTATTATTAATTTTTTTAAGGTTATCAAAGCCAACATTAATATAATGCCGGATTTTACACGGCTGCCAAATTGGCAGTATTACTGTCAAAATCTTGGCATTATTTTTTTGGCGTGTAAATGGTCGACAATGTGGCAGTATATTTGTCTTTAAAAATCTGCCAACGAGAATTTTCGTTAAGTTGTTGCATTATACTGACATCGTGTAAATTCAGTACTGACAACAATTTTCAAATAATGACAATTTGCAATAAAGAATGAACTTGCTCATTCTTTACTGCCAGTGTTGGCATTATTTTTATCTGTCATTATTTTAGGTTCGTGTAAACGAATTTCGTTAATTAAATTAATGACAGCAGTATTTTCGCGGTAACTACTGCGAACTTGGCAGTGGTGTAAATCCGATATAAGAGACTTTTATGTGCGTATCCTATTTTTGAATGGACTCATTAATTTACATTCAGCCTACCCCATAACAAAACTTGAATGTGCAAATAAAATATTAAAAACAAAACACATTAATTGTTTGTATTTCATTTCAAACATTTATGTATTATTTCATTTAAGGGTAATTAATTATAGTCCAACTTGTATTGAAGAATAATCTTTTTATGTGTTCTGTATAATATAGATGAAATTGCCCACTTCCACTACTAAAAGGTTTTATCGTGTGTTAATAGTAAGCCTTTTACTGCTTCTTATATGGATCACCCTATAAAAAAATGAATAGCTATACCGCGATATGACCTTCAAAATGAAGTGATATACCGGATACAATAAGCCGGTGACAATAAAAAAGATCTAAACCAAACAAATTACACTTATTTTTACTTATGTTTTCTATAGATAGTGACAGAGGAAAAAAATAAAGTCAATACTGGGTCGCACAAACTTGATATTGTATTTTAATTCAAGTACAAACGTGGTTTAAATATTTGATATGTGTTTCAGCAATTTAATTAAGTGCAGGTATATAACAACAACATAATAACAATAACCAAGAACATGCTTCTACCCATTGTTGAACCTTAGTTAATCTGCTAAGCCACAAATTAAATATTTGTATAACTGGCCACAGTTTTTTTTGTAGAGTTAAATCAGAGTTAGCTAATTCTGCAAATAAAATAAAAATCCGAGTTAACTAGAAAGCAGTTATTCAATGGAGGATTAACTTTGTGTGTGTCATACGTCAAAAAATCAATCGAAATCGATGTGCGTTACTATGGAAATTAACATTTTACTAGCGAAATGAAGATGGCGATACGATCGAATTCACACTTTCCATAGCTTCGCACATTGATTTCAATAGATTTTTGACAATCATCTTTCAGAAATATGTACTCAGTTAATCCAGAGTTAACTTATGAATTTGTGGGTCTAAATTAACTGGAAAAAAAATATTTTCCAGGAATTAATTCAGGCTTATATACTTAAATCATCAGAAAAATAAAAACCAAAAAAGAACCACTAGATACCAAGTTTAATTAAAATTGACCCAGACATTTGGGTAGTGGACAGATAGAATTGCGAAAACGACTTTTTTAGTTTTCCCTCTAACTCGATATTTTTACGAATGCAAAATACCTATTCAAAGTACGAAACGTCCAAACTCCCTAAGTACAGATTGAGAGGATATAAAGTGAATAAGGGGGCGCGTAAGTGTTTTTTTTTTTTTTTATAGTTTGTTAAATACATTTCTAAGGGTTCGCTTGTACGTGCTTAGCTTTTCTATTCCAGCTTAAGTTTATTTGCCGCATATAACTTTTATTTCATTATTTGGATTTAATTAAGAAAAAAAAAAACATTTCCCTAAGTAACTTTCTGCCGACAGATAGGTCCTTTGTACGTTGTGTAGCTAATAAAACCAATTCACAATTTGATTTATTTGATTTCCTGGATTTTAACTCCTCTGTATCCCGCAAGATCCCGACAAAAATGTTACACAAACTACATAATCAGCATATCCTAAGAAGCTTAAAGTGCGCACGGCACAGTACTGCGAACACATCATCCATCGACAACTTATAACCTTTATGATGTATACGAGTACGAGAATGTCAATCATAATTATTATTTCCCAAGCATTAGCAAAATCCTAATTCATTCATTCAGCAGCATCATATTGATTTACTGGAGTTTTTCCCCCGAGCGACAGATTTCACTGAGCTTCGAATCTATGAAATAAAATATTCTAGCAATCGTCATGAGAATCACAAGGTCCGACATATATACTCGTATGTAGGCCCAACTATGCCAACTCTGAAATGAGTTTGGATTTGGATCATTCATAGCTAGTTATGAGACTCGTAGGAGAGTGTTAAGAACCAATGATTTAATAAAAAGAGATGTATTCCCATGAAATCAGCAATGTTAAGCGAGTTCTGATCCATGACATTGAATGAGTGACGTTAAACGTTATAGTTTGCTATAACCTCACCCCTGATGATGATAAATATACGGTAGCATAAATACGTAATCAATTTGAGTATAACCTATATTATACTGATTACACACACACAACACACAGGATTCAACTTTGTTGACACGATATGTCTATACGTTCTTAAGAGATTCGTGCGAATTACCCTGTAGTGGGCTTAAAGGTAGATGGGAACGCGCTAAGGGGCTTTTGTGGAAGACTTCGAGTCTATAAAGTTACTTGAATGATAGTTCATGCTTTATTTAATAAATGAACTTCCGCAAGCAAAATAGTAGGACGTTGTGTTAGAACTTGGAAGAAGAAGTTAATAAATTGAATTGTGATTGACACCAAGTAAGTATAAAGGTAAGACTGATTTTGCTTTATAAGACTGGATAAGACTTAGTATATATTTCTTGAAATTCTGCAGTTTGCAGTTTGTCTTGTTTTTTAACGTTTCTGTTTCGAATGTAATTATAAATTCATCGTGACAAGCCATTTGCTCGAGGGATTGAGAAGTATTTATTTAAAGGCGAACAAAATTATTACATGATATCCAAATCCAATCAAGAAGCGGAACACCCCAAATGTTAACGAAAACCAAATTCGGTAAATATATAGGGTGAATTTTAGCAGGCAAGTACATCAATCAATTCGTAAGAACAAGATTTGTACAGACTTATTTATAAACACATATTAAAGGCTGCGTAAAGTTACAATTGCTTCGAAACGGGAAATTGTTATTCATAAAAGATATGTAACGTTGAATAGATGCATTTTAAGGTTCTCCCAGCAATCTGCCTAAACATTTTCATTTTCTTTCGTCAAACTGTTGAACGAAATTTTTAGTTAATTATTTTGCTCTGTCAATTTTGTTTAACATTTTCATGTCATCAGCATAGCTATTAGACTATAACACGCGGCCTTCATTAGCGATAAATTTAAAAGCAATCGCAATAGCAATACCAGAAAGCAGGTAGCAGAAGAATGACTGAAGAATGTCGAAGGCAACTAATGCAGGTATAAACAACCAAAATGAGAGTTCTTCTTGCGTAAAGCAAGCGATGAACTGTCAGCGATGAAAGCATACTATCTATCGCATGCTATGAAAATATAGCTGCGATTTCGGTCTCAATTTGCGATACTGAGAGCATGCTTTAAAGCTTGGTCTAGATTCATCGCTAATGGAGACGACATGTAAGTAAAACTGACATTAAATGAAATAAAAAAAAAGATAGATGAATGCCAGCATTTTCTCAAACCTAATATTTGTGATTCTCATTTTAAAAACCCAGAGTGGTACTTTTATTTGGCTAATGGCCTGCATCACAAAAGACTAATTGCTACTCGAAAATAATGTGTATTGATGAACCATATTTGAATGTATTTGTATATCTGTCACAAGTGACATTTGCAATTAGGTTTGTTCGACCTTCATGACGGAAAGCAAAAACAACAAAAAGAAATGACATATTTGAGACAAATAGGTATATCATTTTTACTATTTAATTTGTCGGCGATCGCAAAAAAATACTTTTTGTTTTTCAATTAATATTCTTACAGCTATCACCTGATTTGACATTTGACGCCTCTGGAAACATTACTCCAGAAAAAACCTGAGTCTGGGGCCCAATTCCGCAGGCGTGAGTTTTCTCTGTGCACACAGAAAGTTGTGTACACATACATTTTTCCGATTCCGCAAGCGTGCGATGCATATTTTTTTGACAGATAACGTGTACACAGATAGGCAAATTTATTCACGCATATTTTGACGGTGAATAATTTTTTTGCACGGAAAAGCATTCATGCTTGCGGAATTTGGCCCCTGGTCAGTGTGCTGGTACCGAACAAATATCGAACTCATTTTTCCCAGTGGAAAAATCGTGGTGATATCGAACATTTCAGTGGAGTGCTCTGGACCCCAGCGCAGTGTCAACATCGACGAACAAAAGTATTGTAAGATGATTGCAAGTTGTTAAAAGTCATGAATAAAATAAAACAAGATTACGACACTTCTTTTTGTCTTATTTTATTGACGTCACAGGAGATCGAAATGCATTAATCCACATCGGACAAACAACAACAATTCACTATTTTTGATCTCTGGTGCCATCAATGAAATAAGAGAAAAAAAGAAATTCGTTCGTACACATTAAACTTGGCAGATATGTTGTGATGTTCCACTCACACTACTATTCTCGTGTGAAGAAGACCAATAACATTGTAAGAGTGGGGCAAACGTAGTGACATAGTGTGAATGTGTGAATGACCGAGACGAGATTGAAATTTTTCGATTTTTCAAGGCAGAGACGAGACTACCGAAAGTCTCTCCTAGTCTCGTCTCGTTGCCAGCACTATTTTCTTCATAAGTGACTGTGTATTTTTCCAGATATTATGAAAATTATTTTTCCGCAATTTATCAATTTTTATGATCTTGTGGCTTAGACAGATTTTCCATTGATATTTTTAATTTTGATAAAAAAAAAACAAAGTGAGATGTGTTAGATGTTACAATTCATATGCTACTACCAGTGGCGTAGCTGAGAACTCAAGGGCCCACCCGAAAAAATCTCGATGGGGCCCCCTTTTTTTATTTATCATAATAATTTTTTTCAAATATTCACAAAACTCTGAGGCAGCGTTGTTGACATACTTTAATCATTATATCATATTTTTAATGATTTGTTTAAGCGTAAATGGTCGACACCTCTAAGCAAGGCGTCAACGTTTTTCCATAAAAATATAGATAAAAAAAATATTTTTAAGAATAAAAAAATATTGATAAGACTAAAATGAAAATCTTTCTACAGGCGAAAACGAAAATAATGTTTTTAAAAAATGAACAAAATGAAATTTATTGGAATAAAGTTGATTTTATTCGTAATTATTTAATCGAAACTAGTAAATAATAGAATATTTGAATTAGGTTTACATAGAATTATGGAATCGTCCAGATCGTTTGCAATTTTTTTCAGCGAATTCTTTTATGACTAAATTGATATTAAGTTTTTTCGCTCTTTCGCATTCTATAGAGAGCATAGTTAAAGCTGATAATCGCACTTGCGTCATTGTGCTGCGTAAATAATTTTAAATTATTTTCAATTCAAACTTACACTCCATGACTAGGAAAATTAAAAAAATCAAATTTATTTATATTTTTATACAAAATTTCTGCATCATTTCTTGTTTCTTTATCTTTCGATGTTAAACTTATTTTAAACAGTGCTTTCATAATCGGTATAAAGCCTAATTTACAAGCGTAGATGACCACCTTGTTCTACATAGTTTTTTCAGTACGTGATTTTTTATTGAATATGCGGACATTACTTCGAGCAGTATTTCCCAACGTTTTATGCTGACATAGTTTTTAAAGAGTTTCATAATAAGTCTGTATTTGCACCAATGATTTGACAGTCTTCTAAAACTAAATGTAAATTTGGTTGTAAACTTGAAATTCGTTTCTGTAGACCCGAATAAATGCCGCTCATTACACTCGCTCCATCAAAGCTCTGTGACCACGACAATTTTCGATTGGTATATTATTATTTTCCAATATTTTTAAAATCTCAGTTTGTAAGCCGTGAGCACTTTGATCTGTTACATGAAAAAATCCTAGGAAACTTTCTTGAATTAGTCATCAAACGCCTGATCACCCTGGAGCCCCCGAATCTCGGGGCCCCCCGCACCGCGGGCCCTGCGGACGCTCAGCTACGCCATTGGCTACTACAAGTTTGCAATGCAATCCACACACAATGTAATCTAAATTTTTTATGTTTTAAATTTTCTTTGTTTTAAATTTTTACTGAAACCGTCCCTAAGTAGTAGCTTGAGTATGGATACCTACCGATTAATGACATTTCTCTATCGTTTTAATGTTTTTTTTTTTCGAAACATATTTCATGTGACATTAAACCAATGTACCATTATGCAAACTTTGGTGCCGTTTTATGCTTACACCTGCAGTAAGTCCCTCATCTAAAATTCCTTTGTGCTCTTTGGTGCTAAATGCATCAGCAAATACCCCTAAATCAAACATAGTCCTAAAGTCAATAAAAATAACCATTTAAGGCCCGTTTAGAAATCTCATCCCTTCAGCGTCGTTCACAACTTATGAACTATCATCAACTTTTTTTCAACTGGCAATTTTAAAACATTTATAATAATGCTTTCTGTTTTCATTTCGTTCATATTGTTTGCTCTTATATATTATATGAAACCAGTTGAACAAGCAAAGTTCATGTTATATATAACTACGAGTATATAGGGTTTCTGACCTTGTTAAATATGTTTACTCATTTCGTCCTTCTACCATATACATTTATAATCTCTTCATCTCCATCCTCCAACTCCTTTGATTCACATAAATGCTCAACGCTTAGTCTGTCGGACTTAACCTAGTTCATGATAAACAAACAAACAAGCAAAATAAAGCGACAATATCCTACGACGACCGACGTACATACATACGACATACCAAGCCCTATACTCATATACGACATTACCTAAGGGCATCAAAAGCTTTGTTAAATTGTCTTTAAAAAAAAATACATACATACATATCTACATATCTCAAGAATAATAATCTTCGTGAGACCTCTTTAGGTTATGAGAGGGATATACTACATACCTACTTAAAGCTTCGTTGTTTATTTATGCATTAAAATTTACAAGGTTCAAGAGTGATATGCACAAGTGTGCCAAATCAAGCATCTCTACTTACATTATGTATGTATGTACAATACATACATCGCATTCAGATTCGAATTCAACAGGCAATTCAAATTTGCTTTGCCCCTTTTTCGAAATAACGTATAATATTCAATATGTTGCCATTCAAAAACTTCGGTTTCCTTGATTATATTGGATACATGTTTTGGGTGAAAATATGCAAATTCCTTTTTCAAATATTATTATCAACCCTAAATTTCCCGCATCGCACCCAAAGGCGCTCCTCCAACTCACTCTGTGTCCCTGGTGAATTTAAAGGATACAACTTAATAAACCAACATGCGACAGACAATAAAATAAATTGTAACCATTGACGGCGCCAACGAATCGTACTCTGTGTGCTCCTCCTAACCTACTCGTACTGGTCTGGTATACTGCAAGTCATAGTCAACTAACTATTGGTAAATTCAAAATAGATTCTGGGTGTCAATCAGCTGTTTTTGGTATCCTCTCACAAAATATTTCTACACACTATTACGAATCTCAACAAAGGATAGCCACTCTTTAATCTTTCGACATGCGCTGGGCATGTTTGGCTCTCTTGATGAATTGTGGGCCGTGTTGAATTACAGTTGAGGTGAGTTTAATATCAGAGTAACTTCGTTTTGAAAGTTTTGCGGAAATCATTTGTGAAATGCTGGACTTAATATGTTTCCACCGGAAAATACATAAAAAGTGTATCTATTGTTTTTTTTTGTTTTTTTTTTCGATAGATATATAAATATAAAGCATCGACTAGTTTATAAATATATTTGATAGAAGACCCATCGCTCATTTAAAACATATTTTAAATGCCAACACAATATATTTGACCTAGTCAATGGATTAAAAGCTTTATGAATAACAACAATCATCTAAGATTTTACAGAACAAAACACAGAGGGAAAACTTTTCATTTGCAAAAGATTTCTTTGTGTCAATTGCTTGCTTGATAATTTTTTTTATTGAATTTGAGTCATATGTATAATTCCACCACATTAGTGTCAAAATGAAACTATAAGAATGGAATTGAATGACAATTTTTTTAGACAGTTTACAAACGGTTTTAGAATTTTTGGATTTTGTTGAAAAGTCCTCCATTATCAATTCGGACCTCAAAATACAAAAATGGAGACTACCTCTTCTTGCGGCCAAAGAAACCTAAAAAAGTCATAATTTTCTAAGATTGGAACAGGAATGTTATTTCTAGTTACTTCTAACTGTATTAAAATTAATTGAATCCCGAATGTCAAAATCTTCTATGTCCTCTGCCTATCGAATGACCAAAATGCACAATGCCAAAATTTCGAATGAAAAATAAACATTCCAATTAAGCACATGTGGGAAATTGGATATTAAAATGTGTCCCTTTAAGCGGGCAAATCAAGATATTGCTCATTAATGGGGTTTTCCATTGGTAAAAACAGAATTTGATGCAGAATTTGAAGTTTTTCTTGGCGAATGGGACGCGATTTGAATCAAATTTTCTTTTGATATGGTATTGGGGTATATTCGTTTCTGTGAAACTGATTGTTGTCAAAGTGATTGCTTCTAATTGTAAAGGGTTATCCATTTAGCGGTTTCAAAAGTATAGGGCTGGAATTCGACATCTGTCAAACTAAGTTGTTAAGACCTTTTTTTTCAGTTGAAAGTCTGACATTCACGAAAATGACATCCAGTAAAATGAGGGGTAGATTCGCCAAAAAATACGGATCTGCCAATTTGATTCAGAATCAAAAAAAATAAAATTAATTTTGATTGCCCAATGCTAGGATTTAATTATCAAAATCCGTGTTTTAAAAGATTTGTGTTAAAAAGGAATCAAATTCTTGCACCAATGGAAAACCACATTACAGAATTGGATAAAGGTGATCAAACGGCAAATGACCAACAAATTAGGGAATATTCGTCCATTTTGGTATTTCGTTCACATGTTTTTTTTTTATTTATCGCAAATGACGTTTAACTTTATAATATTTAATAGAATTTGACAGTTCGTAACAAATACCAGACAACCACTTTATCTTCTCAAAATTAAATTAAAAAGTCGATTTACAACAATGTGAATTATTTTCTACCTTTTGATTTGCAACTTGTGAAGAAAATAAGATTCCAAATTGTTTTAAATCACAGATCTTGACATATAGAAAAATCAACTAACTAGGCGTCCTGGCCATCATACCCATTACCCTGATTGTTAACATCGTCCGGGCAATTGTCAGACATTTGGAATTATAGGCCATCTGGATCGCCATTCGGCATTTGGAACCTACAAGTCAAGGCAAGTTGTGTATTCGTAAAAATATCGTACTCTATATTTTTATCAAACTTAACATTACGATGGTAGCGAACACGAAAGAGGTGGGTCCGCAATTCCGTCTGTCTGTCCTCGAGTCTACAGCCTAAACGGTTGAATGGATTTGCTTCAAACTTGGTACATATTGATTTTTCGGTAATATGACCACAAGGCTTTTTTCATTATTTTAAGAAGAAAAATAACAGTACTTTTCATAAATTTTTTTGCCAAAAAGAAAAATCTTATTTTTCTCAAAAACAGTTCCAACGATTTTTATAAAAAAAAATCAGTTCATTTATGAAGGGAAAATGTATTTCTTGGTACCTACAGTAGAACTATGTATTTTTTTAGTTTCCGATTTTCTGGGAAACTCTTCTTTTGATTTCTTTTTTAAATTTTGTATGCTGAAGGCTCCTAGAAAGTTTAAAAACTACGGTAACCCAAAATGTTGCAATACAATTTTTTTTGAATTAATTTTTTTTTTGAAAACCAAATATGTATTTCGAAAACGACTTAATGGATTTTTTCGAAACTTTGTATTTAGTATGTTTTAATAATATTAAAAAAAAACTATTTTCCTAAAACAATAAGCCACGGTTCCTCCCACACAAATGTTTAGAAAATAAAATGCACGACTGGATCGCACGTACTTGCTCCAATGGTCGATCACATTATATGCAAGAGATTCTTAATGAAACGGCTAAAAGTATTTTTATAAAGTCGTTTTTCACTTAATTTTTTATATATAAAAATTCTTAAAATTTTTCTAAAAAAAAATGGTAGGAACATTTTAAATATTTAATAATATAAATTTAAAAACTAAATTTCAGAAAAAATCGTTCACCCCTTTTCGAAATATTGAATTTTCAATATTGAATTCGAAGGAGATCCTGTATAAATATTTTGATCAAAATTTGTTGAGCCGTTTATGAAAAAGTCGAAAATCAATAAAATGGTTGTATGGCAGATACCGTTAACAAAATATTTTAAAAATTTTTTGGGCCAAAATGTAGACCATACCCAAGGTAGTATACACACCAATTTTTATCAAAATCGTTAGAGCCGTTTTCGAGATAATTAAGATGGTTGAAAAATTTGTATGGTAAGTACCGTTATTTTTGGGGCTAAAACACGATTCAAAAATCTATTTTGGGCAATCACCTAAAACGCCTAAGTACCAAATTTGTACAAAATCGGTTCAGTCTTTTAGGCTGTATATCGTTCTACAGACAGACAGGCAGACAGACGAAATTGCCAGGCCCACTTTTTTGTTGTTCTCTATCATCGTAATGTCAACTTTGATTAAAATCTCGTGTTCGATTTTTTTTACAAATGCAAAACTTGATATACATAGGTACTACCTATGTATATCGCAAGTAAAAATGTATTTTTCAAAAACGGCTCCAAAAAAATTTGATAAAAAATTTGTTTGTTCAATTAGTACAGTCCACTTTTAAGTACAAAAATATTTTTTTTCCAAATGCTCCCTAGAAGTGTTAATAAGACTGCATACTCAAATTTTTAAAATTTACAAAAAAAAATTGAAAAGTACTAATCATTGTTTTTTTTAGAAAAATCGATTTTTCAAAAACTAGTCGCTCAATTTATTTGAAATTAAAATTTTATATATACATTAATAATTATTTCAAAATGGCGTTTTAATTTTTAATTTCTAAAAATGTTTTCAAAATTTTAGGAAAAAAAACAATTTTTTTTTTAAACTTTAGTAACTAAGCAATATAAAAATATTTTATTATTTGTATTACCCATTTATTTATACCTAATTATATTTCATTTTTACGCATTTTTGCAAACGTCACTAAATAGCTACATTTACTCTCCCAACTTAGATACATGCATGCATAATGCATAATCTGGATTAGAATATACATTTTGTAGGTAGGTACCTATGTAACTATTCGATGAACCATCCATTTGAAATTCATTATACTAAGAATCAGGTTATAATACATATGAACATCGGATCGGCTTTAAACCTGCATAGGATAACTAGACTACCTATATCTACTAACATCGTCAATATATAGCTCATTAAGGTTGTTAGCTACAAGAGCAATTTCGTAGGATCGTGTCTTTATTTTATTTTTTACATATTTTGTTATTAACGGTATCTGCTATACAGCCAATTTTTTGATTTTTGACTTTCTCATAAGAGGCTCGAAGGATTTTGAACAATTTTTTTTATATAGGATGTCTTTCGAATTCTAAATATCACTGTTTACCAAAATTTTCGAAATTTTTTTTGGATTTTTGAAAAAAAAATCGTTTTTTTTTTTTTTGAAAATTCAATATTTAGAAAACTGGAGGACGATTGTTTTTAGAATTATGTTTTAAAATTAAATATATTAATATTAATACTTTAAATTGCCATTGAAAATAAAAGACACGACTGGATCCCACGTGTTTGCTCTTATGTTCGATCACATCTTAAGCACAAGACTTTTAGTAGAAACAGCTTAAAAAATTTTTTCAAAAAAAAAATTTTAGTATGGATTTAATAATATAAATTTAAAAACTGAATTTCAAAAAAATATTGGCGACCCAAAAAAAAAATATATTTTTTTTTACCAAGTCCATTTATTTTAGACAAACATTTAAATACCAAGTTTGAAAAAATTAGCTTCAGCCGTTTAGGCATGAGCATTTTACAGACAGACAGACGGAATTGCAGGACCCACGTTTTAGGTGTTCTCTATCATCGTAATGTCAACTTTGATTCAAATCTCGAGTACGGTTTTTTCCAAATGCGAAACTTGGCCTACCTATTTGGCAAGCAAAAAAAATGTTTTACCTATATAAAAAAATTAAGTAAAAAATTATTTCTAAAATGTATTTAGCCTTTTACTAATAATATTGTGCTTACGATGTGATCCGAAAATCCAACGATATTTATTTTTTGTAACAAAAAACTATACGAGAGCGCATAAGTAAGCCATACGACCATAATTGATGGATGACAAATCCACAGAATTTCTGGCCTTTCAAAGTTCAAAAGTTGACAATTTTTTCGTTATTTTATAGAACACACCCCACTGGGTCTTATGAATCTGCACTCTACCTAGGTGACCATGAATAAAGGGTTATCCATTTTGCGGTTTCAAAAGTACAAAAGTATAGCGCTGGAATTCGACATCTGTCAAACTAATCTGTTAAACCAATTTTTTTTTTCAGTTGAAAGTCTGACATTTACGAAAATGGATCGCTTAACTATCGCACAACGCATAAAAATTGTTAAAACCTACTACAAAAATATTGAGTCTGCCACAGCCACATATCGTGATTTAAGAGGAGATTATGGTTTACGTAAGCGTTAACTACGCAAGCAATTGGCAAAATTGTGAAGAATTTTGAAGAGACTGGATTGGTTACAGATATTGTAAGGCCTGTCCATCATCGTTTCGCTCGTACCACTGAAAATATCGCTGCTGTAAGTGAAAGTGTTGCAGAAAACCCGAATATGTCGATTCCTCGTCGTTCTCAGGAATTAGGAATGTCTTAAGGCACATTATAGCGTATTTTGCATTTCGATCTACACCTACATCCATATAAAGTCCAGCTCACACAGCAACTGAAGCCAGCTGGCCATTCACAACGTCGTACATACGTCGAATGGGTGCTTCAACAACAGGCGGTGGACGTCGATTTTTCGAACAAAAAGCACATTTTTCTCACTCGGTGGGTATGTTAATAAACAAAATTGTCGTATTTGCGATTCTGAGAATCCTCAAGTAATTGAAGAGAGGCTATTACATCCACAAAAATTCACTGTTGATAGTTGCGATTGGACCTTACTTCTTCGAAAACAACGATGGAACGACTGTCACCGTCAATTCGGAGCGTTACGGTCATATGATAACCGACTTTTTTTGCCTGCTATTGAAGAATACGACTTGGAGAATATGTGGCTTCAACAAGACGGTGCCAAATGCCACACAACTCAAGCGAATATGTCTTTATTGCAAGAGACATTTCCTGGCCGCGTAATTTCTCGTCGTGGCGATATCAACTGGCCACCAAGATCATGCGATTTGACACCGATGGAATTTTTTGAGGGGCTACGCGAAAGACCGTGTTTATGCAGATAAACCTTTAACTCTTGAGCAATTGAAAACCAACATTCGTCAAGTTATGGCTGAGATATGGCCCAATATCTGTCAAAAAGTGGTCGAAAATTACCTTAAAAGAATCGATGCTTGCAACAATTCGCGTGGTGGTCATTTAACGTCGTAGTGTTTCACACATAATGTCGACGTTCAAACTTTATAATAAAAAAGAAATATAACAAAACAAAAATATTTTATATGTGTTTTTTTTTTACGTTTACTTTTGAACCGCAAAATGGATAACCCTTTATGTAGATGTAATTCAAAGTGCATTGACATTTTATATACAAAAAAAATTATTGCAAATCAACAATTCCATAATAGATATTTATTTAATTTTATAACCCACATAAATTCACATTTTTCAATCACATCGCAAGAGATTCTTACTGCCCTCAACTACTAATAAAAAAAAAAATAAATTGATGTAATAAAGATAGAGGGTTGCGTTTTTTTTTGTTCTTGTGAAAATCCAGCGCTTTATATTTTTCTAAATTTGTTTCGAGTTACCTTTACTTCCCTTAAGAATCATGCTTGGCTTATTTCCGGTCAGAGAATAGAAATGGGATTAGGTATACGTTAGTTGGGATAGTTTTTCTGTTTTTATCATTTATTCCCGGAAGAGCATTAAAATGATGATTTATTGAATTTTCACAGAGAAGAACATTTTTATCATTGAAGCAAGAAAAAAAAGAAGAATAGTTAGTTATTTAATGGTACTTGCTCAACTACCTTAAAAAATTGACCACTTGCTGCAGGTTGTAATATTTCCAATATAATTTGGACCTATTTTGGGAAAAAATAAAGAGATTTCATGAAATTTTATAACAATTTCATGAAATCTCTTTCAATCCACGTATTTTTCATACACAAATTTAAATGTGTAGGCGGCACTGTATTTTTTTTTTTACCGACGACGCTGGAAGTCACCATAACAATCAAGTAACTTTTCATTAAAAAAAATATTACTCTTCTCATTAGAAATATAAGAAAATTGTATCACTTGACTGTGAAAATCAGAAGTTCGAATTTCTAGAAGGCTCCCGCATTTCCTTCATTCATAATATGTAATTGTATATATCTAAAAATATCACAAAAGCAAAAAACCTACGCTAAAATTTCATTGTTTCACTCGCCCAGATAAGATGATGTTTTCAAACAAATAATAGGCTTATTAGGATAAGTTTTTGTCTATCTAACGAATAGCACTACTTCTACAATCATTTCCTTTAACCTCACGAGTTTCCTCCTGCCGGAAACATGGTGGTTTTTACCGAATGAAAATTTCACTAATTTTACTTGACAGCCAAAAAAGAGTAATATATACTCGTTTTAGTACCACCAAACCAACCCACCCTATTTTCCCTTGATGCTCTTTGTCTTGTCTATCTTTGGCTATATGGTACTCGGTACTGTAGTAGTCCCAGCTAACTGTCCTGTATATCCTGCCATACATCATCGCCGGGTGATTTAGTGTAGCTTGTGGGAAACTTATTCAATTTTGTGCTTGGCGTTCGAAATGCTCGCTCCGCAGCGCGCACATAGAACGATGGCAGGGCATGAGGGTGGTGGGCAAAGGAGATAGTGAATAAGACTCGCACTGTGGGTGGGTGAAAAGAAGGTTTTTTTTTTGTGTATTATACGTATGATGTGCTTAGCCCAAACACTTTATGTTGATAGTTGGCCCTCACTCGTTGACCTAGGAATTTTCTTTTAACTAAAACGCCTAGCTGCTCATGCTGTCACTATCATTCGAGGCATGTTGCAGTTTATTTGATTATGGTCGTTAATTTAGTGTGTTTTTTTTTTTTTTTGCTTTTGGTTTTGCGTTGTCTGTTGGAGAAATAAAAAAAGATATCAAATGACCGTACTTTAGCTTCAGCATTATTATATTTAAGTAGATGAAATTTGTTGAAACGCAAAAATAAATTGACAAAGAATAAATCCTTTTAATCTTGATATTTTCGGATTAAATTTGAATTCATTTCTTTATTTTTTTTCTTAGTTTTTTTTATCAAACTAATTTGTTTTACATTATTTTATTTCATTTTATTTTATTTTATTTTATTTTATTTTATTTTATTTTATTTTATTTTATTTTATTTTATTTTATTTTATTTTATTTTATTTTATTTTATTTTATTTTATTTTATTTTATTTTATTTTATTTTATTTTATTTTATTTTATTTTATTTTATTTTATTTTATTTTATTTTATTTTATTTTATTTTTAATTTATTTTTAAGGCAAGGACTAACAACAAATGCTCTGGCTAAAAAAACGTTTGTACGTGTATGTTGTGTCAAAAAATCGAATGGGGGTTAAACGCAGGAACTTTCGAACGTTTACGTGACGTATGAGTGATTTTTTTTTTAATTTTTAACTAACTTATTTGGCTCCAAATACATAATATTTTTTATCGATAACTAAGTTTTGCCTGTATCAACATTTGAAAACCGTTTTTTTAAAACAACAGTGTGGTCAGCATATCATGATTGTGTGCAAAAAATAGTGCAAGGTAGAATTTTAACCACACGTCAAAATTTCAACAAAAAAAAAACTGAAAATATTAAAATCTAAATTTCAAATAATGTAAAATATAAAAATTAAAATGCCAAAAAAATATATGAAATGAAAAATAAAAAAAAATGTTTTTTTTTTAAATGTTGTGGTTTAGTTATTACATATATTTTTCCCGGCATTAAGATTTTGGATGGACGTTTAGGTATTGTGGACTTTTATTCTTTTAACCCTGTCCAACGAAGTTGAATGTTAACAATGCCAGCTATAGGACAGCTTCTTTTTAAGTGGCTCTAAGTAATGTCCCATCTTAGAAAGAAGAAAACATATCAAAATATGAAAAAAATAAAGAAAATGATAAAAAGTGTTAATATCTAAATTGAGAAAGATCTGAATTTGTTTGGTTTTCTACAACATGTGCCGTAAATATTTCCTATCAAAATTAGCTTTAAAAATGTTAACCCTGAAGCCAAAGCAATTCACTATCCATTAAATTAAGTTTTAAGTCTTTCTGTTTAAAATGGGAAATTGTAAAAAATTCGTTTTGCTGCATTAGGTACTACAGGTAAAATTTTGAAATATAAAAAAAACAACGAAGTCGAGATTTTGATCAAACTCTATATTTAAGCGTCTTAGGTTATTCCCTAGAGGAAAACTTGAAATTCGCATAACCGCAATCTGTACTACTGATGTGGTGTAGAGATTTTGTGTTGCTTTGGTTTACTGGAACACCGGATTGGATATTGGAATGGCAGCTGCATGTTATGTGTGTGTTTGCGTGTTAGCCTATGTGTGCTTTTTGGCTTTTGTTGAATAAAAGTTATGTTGGCTATTTTTGTAAAATGAGCAGATATGTTCTATGTGCTCTATGCTAAATTAAAACAAATACATCCTACGTGAATCCTACATTTTAAAGAGATAAAAAGTAGTCTGTATGCTATTCCAGAGTATAATCTATCTCTGTGACGAATTTCATTCAGATCCGTTCAGCTGTTCTGGCGTGATTGAGTAACAAACATCCATCCATCGATCCATACATTCAAACTTTCACATTTATAATAATATTTGTAGGATTAAAATTCTTGACAAATATTTTTAGTTTTTTGAAAATTCAATATTTAAAAATTGGATTGAAGATTTTTATTTAAATTATGATTTTAAACTTATACCTATTGTTAAATACTTAAAATTGTCATATACCAACATTTTCCTTAGAACAAAAATTCAAGAAATTTTGTATATACAAAATTAATTAAAAAACGACTTTAAAAATATGTTCAGCTTTCTCTACTGAAAATCATGTGTAAACGATGTGAAAGAAAGTACGTGTGATCCAGTCGGTGCAATTTATTAAACAGAGACTCTGAATCTAATGGAGAGTGAATATAGTGGACAAAAGTTCTGATTGTTTTTACAATTTTGAATTGTTCAAGATATTAGTACCTTAAAGTTACAAAGCCCAACATTTTGAAGCGACAAGAAAAATTTAGCCTCTGGTGGGAGATAAATAACCGCCAGTGCCCTTCACGGTTCGGGAGCTAATTATGTAGAAAGAAATTAAATTTACAATAATATTCAAATTAAAAAAAAAAAAAAAAAAAAACATTAACAGGGCATCCTTACTACTGTGAAATGAAGGTCATGTCTTTGAGTAATAAATTCTTTAAAATATTACAAATTTCTTTACTGAGCCACTTGGTGTGAATATGGCTTTCCTGTGTCTTTCCATATTCAAACTTATGAACATGTTCTTCTACACAAATAATAATAATTAATAAATAAAGTAAAGTGTTGTCATTATCTTTAATAACTATAATTAATAATATGAATGACTCAAACAAAAATTAAATTATCAAAGAATGGATAAATCAAAACTTTTACATTAATAATTTTAAGTAGGTTTGCCAAAAGAGAAGTAGGTTATTTATTATGCTCGTACGCACTGTTCATGCATAGAGATTTTTAATTAGAGATTTGTTGGAGATTTAAAATAGATTTTTTTTATAATTAAAGGGCAATGATTTTTACATGTTTATACTGTTTTAAAAAATGAAGGTCGCACTCAGAAAAAAATTCGACAAAAAAGTTTGCCATTTAGCCTTTGTTGGCTTCTTTTTTAAATAAGGAACTTTCGCAATTTTTTTTTAACTTTATAATGTGAATTTGTTTAAATTATAATACTGGGTAGGTTCACTCCACATGAGACGACCTAGGCCGCATTTGCAAGGCAACAGTGTACTTCTTAATTGTACTGAATCAAATGGAGAATATTTCATCGTTCGTTAATTGAAGACGACGGGCGCACCAAGTGCTCTGTCAGTCCATTCCATTTTAAAAAAATATAAATCACCAGTTTATTTCAAATACTTTGTGTCAAAAGACTGAGTTATGTTAAGCTTCTTAAAAGTCGTTTGTAAGAAGAGGGTGCGATAACATAAATTCCTTTTTTGAAATGCACTTCATTCAGCCTGTTAAGACCTCATTGGACTAGAGTGGATATCATGTTCTCACACATTGGAATAATGAGGAACATGCGTTTACCATCAAGTCCTACAACTATTCGCATGGTTGTTTTGTGAAAAATCTCCAATTTAGCCCCGTTGAACCTAAGTTCGCACAGTAAGTCAATTGTGTTACAAAAGGCGAAGATCTCATGGCCCTCATCCTATCAGAACATCTCCCGTACTTTTCGAATTTTACTTCAGTCGATGAAGTGAATTATTAACAATAATCTGGATTAAAGTTGGTGATTATGCAAGAACTCTCCCAACGCTACTTCAATTCTTAGATAAATGCTGATTTGAGAAACTCACCGAAAACGTTCCAGAAGACGCAGTTGCTTTTTCGCGATGAACTGAATTATCACTTAAGTGGAATATGATCTATTGCCGAGCTGACATCAATCCCCGAGAATTTATCCTAAACACCTTTGGATTCACCTTGGGTCACAATTGGGTATTCAATTTTCTGTGCTCATGGTACTGTCGGTCTTTGGTTATTTGAAGAAACCGTGGTCACAGAAACAGACTTGAACATTTTAATACATTGAACTTGGGGGATATTTCGTATCAAAAGGACGGATCCAAGTAGTGCCACATGCAGGTTCTGTGATATAAAAGAGGAAACGCCGGACCATATTCTGGGCAATTATGATGCACTTGTTCATCAAAGGAAAAAGCACCTTGGACGATCTCTTAAAATTCTTCAAATACTTAAATTCATGAGGGAAATAAATTTGGGGGAAGAGCTGTAAAATGAGCTATCCTCACCCAGCTCTTGACGGGGACACAATAGATCTCAAGGTCGCAGTGCAACAACCCCATAGTAATATTCATTCATTCATGGTGCACACTGTTTTGCAGGATACTCCTTGCAGCTTCTCAACTCAATATAGGCTTCTCCAATCTGACCGTTGCGAAGTTATGTAACCTAACCACACCCTGGATTATTATTCTTCTAGATAAAATATTTGAAAGATGTTCGAAAATTCGAGCCGTTTTCGAGAAATTAAGTGCAAAAAAACAAACAAATCTTATGACACTCTTTCGAGATTAGCTATAAGACCGGAGGAAATAATAAATTGATTCTGAAATGAGCTGACGATGATGTTTTGAATTATGCTGGCCTATGGCCAAAGAGTTATGACATCATCATATATCAAAATCTGGTAGACGGGGTAACTATCTTCTCGAATTATATATAGTACACAAAAATGTTGACTATGATGTCAATCTGGAAGTTGAGAATCTCATGTAAATAGACGACAAATTCAAGGGATAATTTTATTTTCTGTCGAGTGCGCAATATGAGACACACAAAATGAAACCTTGTCTGTTTATCCAAAGCCAATTCATTCTGAATTTTATAGCTGCCGATATATATACTACTTGTCAAAATAGTTGACATGGAACAAAAAAAAACTTAAAGAACATGAACACAATATTGAGGAACTTCTTACAAATTTAGCCCCCATCCCATCAATTTCATAAGCATAACATGCCACCCATAGAGACCCTTAACAATAATGCGCCCATCCTAACCATTAGGCAAATCAGTTGTTGTATATATGTAGTATAATTTTCTTGTCAATTTCTCTACTTTACCCTTTTCAAATAAAAACAAAAAAAAATAACAACCAAAGGAATATGCCTACACATAGAGAACCAGAACAGGAAACTTTAACAAATCAAATGAAATAATCACATCGTCTCGCTACATGATGCTTAATTTGATTATTTTACCATGAACACGTGACCCAAAAACAAAATTCCCATATTTTTCTATCCGTGAGCTTAACATGCTGCTGGCTGTCCCACTCCTAGCGCAGTATTCCACACAACACTATATAAAAAATCACTCACTTACTCATGTAAAATCTAAGTCAGAAGGCACACATAAGAAAAATTATCAAAGATAAAGAAGAAAAAAAAATCCTTCAGCTTGACCAAATAGATGAACGAGGACAAAACCCAAGTCCTAAAAGCAGATAAATGAAGTACAACATTTTATGTGTAGGTAGATGTATAGTTAGGTGTATACAGATACATTACATACCATGTTCTTTTGACTCCGGATGGTCATACATACAAATACATATACATATGTACATTACATACGTATTTTTAGGCTTTGTGATGTAGGATTTGAACAAGTGTCGCATTCATTCGTCTAATTCCTGTCGAGATTAAAACTTCTAAGGAAGCCTATTAATCAACGTGACCTTTAACTGAGTTGAAGGTTTGAATGAAACAAAAACAACTTCAGTGTAGTATACAAGTATACCATCAAGATAACTGTGTGTTGCATGAGCCAAAGTCGCCAATTTGGTATTGTGACGATAAAAAAAGAATACCAAAAGCTAAGTGTTCTTCAACTTAGGGACGGTTTCATCAATTTTTTTGAAAATACTAAGTTGGTTTGAGTTCTATTCACACAAGTGAGAAGCATTCATTTTTGGCCTTCTATTTCTTTTAACTATTTCCTTACTTGAAGACAGTGGGAGGTCCATAACAGTCGTCACTATCTATCTAACTACTAAGCCCTGTCATCAATTGTCCAGCTGTAGTGTATTGGCCTTCAAAAAGTCGTAAATCTCTCTTCTAAACTAGATTGGTACTTTCTTTTGCGGCAGAACTCCATTTGTCTTCATTTGTTGAACTTTCCTTATAGGGTTCGAAGTGAGTGTGAATTATAAAACGGTAAAAAACTTCCACCACATTCCTCCACGATACTTCACCATTGGTGGTTTCTGAGTTTAGGTTAGGTAATTGAAGAGTATCAACACATTAGTTTATTGTTTTTATGATTGTTTAATAGCTGCTGATGGAGATGGTAGGGGACGTAATGTAGTGTATCATTACAATACACATTTTTAACAGAAATAAAATATTGTATACTACATGCAAATATACAGAAAGTTAAACTTAACTATAGGTGTTTTCGATTGGCAGCGCAGCTAAATTGTATACTATAAGCAACAACAAAGAAATAGGGCGCATATTACGGAAAGAATTCTTAGAACAGATCAACCGAAATGTCTGAAATGATAATTGATTGATATTTAAAAGACTGGAATCATCACTTTTTAATATCAATAATTTGTACGAAATAAATCAAATTTAGTTGCATTTTATTGGGATATTTATCCATAGTAAATGTATTCTTAGTAGTATTTTACAATACAACATCGCTAGAAGCTCTACGGCCGATAAAAAGCTATAGTAGAATGCTCCTGTGGATGGATGGTTGACGTTTATTCGAGTTTTGAATTTTGTTCGTTTTGTTGGTACGATTGATAGTTGTATTGAAACACGATGGATGTTTTCATGGAGTAGTTATAAATATTAATTTCGATTTCCATTCTAAAAAAAAATAATTCTCTATTGAACGAATTCCGTCAAAGTCTGCTTTTTGCTCACTGTTTCATTTTGTTTATTTCTTCTCGCAAATGTGTTTTACTCACGTCCCCTCCGATGAAGGATGAACGTCGCTTCACTACGTGAACTGAGCACAGATTTTTGTGCCCCTATTGTTTTTTGTCTAAACATGTGCATAAATATGACATAAAGTTAACATAGTTCCTTACTACGCTTATGTTAAGTGAATTCGGTTGATCGAATATCGAATTGAAAGCAAACCATACTGAGAAAATTGACTTGAAGAATAAACCTCAATCTATCTATCTACTCAGAAAATAAGTAAAGGCATGAAATATAAACGGGAAATGTAAGGGGAGTGAGCAATTTAAACTATTTACGTGTAGTGTGCGTTCAAGTCAAGGAACATTAAAAGGAAACAAAAGAAGTCTCCAGCAATTTTGTTTACATGTGCGAAAGCTCTGGTGTCGGGTAGAAAGGGGTTAAGTCAAAAAAATTGGTTTTTGGATTTTTATTGGACTTAAAAGTCATATTTTTTTTCTATATCGTTTGGTCCTATCGGCGTAAGTCTAGCGTTAGTCATTTCTATAGGAATATTTCGGTACAAAGGGTGTAAGTGGACTTAAGTCCGTTGTATTTAAATATTTTAAAGTCTTAGTCATCTTATAATTCAAAAATCTTGTTGCTACTAAGGGATTAAGTCATCTAGTATACTCGGTTGCGATAGAAAGGATACACATTTCTCAGTTTAACAAGAGATAATAATAAATTTCGTAAATGTCCGTAAAAAAAATACAAGAATTCAAATCCAAAAAGGATTTCTGCTCACTTTTTAACCTTAGTTCCACTTGTTTTCCATGACTTTTACAAAAATTTAGCTACTTCGGAGATTTGTTAGAAGATGACCAGATATAAAATTTCAATACTTATTATTTATTTGATTTAATTTATTGTTTTAAAATTTATTTTTTAATTAAATTGAGTTATTTATGTACAAAAAGATTTTTTTCTTGACTTAAGTTCCTAGAAAAAAACGTAATTTAAAAAGGTACACAAAAAACAGGTGGCTATAAGGAGATAAGTCATCAGAAAATCGGGTTGGTACTCATATTTTCTTTTCAATAGCTTAATGTTATTACAGAAGAACGCTTTGATGATTATTCTGCATCATAAATTTTTTTTTGAAATATCAATATCTGTATTTACAAATATATATTCAATCTTCAATCTCATTTTGCAGAAAACTACTATTTCTGACTTAACCCCTTTCTACCAGGCACCAGAGTGCTCCACGAGATGTCTAAGGCAATTAAAAAATTGCTCTGTGTGAAAGGGGAACTTGACCATAGTCTAAGAACAAACCCATCCACTTCCTTTCCTTTTTATTGATGCAAAATGAATGTTCGAATTTAAAATTGCAAATGAAAAAAAAGGTCTTGAAATATAAATTAATATACATATGAACGTTTTTCTCATTTATATTTTATGTAAATAAATTTGTCATAATTTGATATTTTCTTAATTTTACTTTGAACAAAACTCGTATGGATTTTGACAGCTGTGCAGGGGTACCATTAAAAAAACTAAAAACCAGGCTAATGCGGATGCGTTTTTCGTAAGCGGTACTATGGATAGATTCCCAATAAAACATCATCTGCGGAAAATACTCGTGACCCAAGTAAAATGAAATGTAGGAGCATTTAGAGGAATCAGATTTATATTTTAAGTGGTACAGCAAATTTCTAACGAACGCTCATATTTCATGTTTGGCGGATATTTCAGAGACAAAAATTCTTGAATTTTGTTTCTCACGCAAACCGGCTATTCGCTTTACAACCATATTGAAATTTTTCTGTTTTGTGCAAAAACGAAAGCTGTACATACCTTAATTTAATATAAAGAGGGAATTTCGAAATAAAAATAAATAATAAGTTTAGTGCTTTAACAATTAAATATTTTAAAAGAAGATAAAATTTTATTCCAAAAAATTCAGAGTATTTGTTTTTTTTTTTACAATTCAGGAAAGGCTATAACTTTGGGTGCTCACTGCCGTTTTATTTGCATCATCTTGACCCCACCCCCTTTCTCCCAATAAACAAACATTCTGTATTCGAGCTGCTTGACGAAGTCCAAATTCAGTCATAAAATATTGGGCCATATCAGGAATCTCGAGGATAATTTTATGGAATATTCCCACGAAATTGTTTCCGTTACCGTGAAACTCCCACGGAAGAAATAAATGTTTCCATCGTTCGAAGGATGGAAATTTATTTTTCATTCGGCTTAAGTGGTTTCTTGCAATTAATTGCTTTAGTCAGAGTGTCAGCGTTCATATAAGATATCGTCAAATATAAGCAACCACATGATAAGAGCAAATGCTCATAAAAATGCAAGTAATATACATTGTTTTATTTCTATACGAGGCCATAAGAAGTAACTAATTGCTAAGTAATTTCTACTCGCTTGAAATTTTCATATATTAATTTAAAAATTAATATAAGACTAGATCCCACAAAACTGCAATGCAATTTAAGTCAGTTGTCTGAAAACAGAGATCAAAAAGATCTCGCAGACAAAAAATTTGTCATGAACTGTCATTTTTTTGGATACGAATTTTTTTTCTCATTCGAACTTAGAGAACATGAATAATGATCTAATGAATAAACTTTCCCAGGAGTTTTGCTGTCATTTCATACGATTTTTTGTTCGAGGGAAATTTATGTCGTAGGAGATTAACGATCGCATGAAAAATTTGGAGGGAATAAAAATCAATGGGAAAGGAAATTCCCTGGGATATTATTAATAGAGATCCATATGGAATGACATTATTTCAGCCCAGAAATTACGCTTTCGACTTGGCGATTTGTTGCTAGCAACTTTTTGTTGCTCCCAGCTATACTAAATATGCTCTCTCCGTTCCAATATCTTCAACTCCAGTGAATAACTTTTCACAATTAGTTTATCAGGGAATAAAGTTTCTAACTAATCGATTGTATAATAATTGAATGAAAATCCAAAAAAAAAAATCATATAACATTGTTAACTGAGCAAAAAAGTCAACATTGAAGAAGAAGTAAATCGAATAATAATATTTTTCTTAACTATAATAGTACACCCTCTAGTGAAAAGGAAGGAAGGGGCAGTTGGTAATTTATAAAGTTAGCAAAGTGAATATGGGGTGAACAAAGAAAAAAAACAGAAACTTACAACAAATTGCTGAAACAGGCCCTTAGGCAGAAAAAAAATAAAACAAAGGATATGAAAGGTAGGTTCATTTTGAGGGAAAAATTGCGAAAAGTAACTTTTTTGTTTTCTTTGTTCGCTCTTATACCAAAACCATCATAGCTAAGTCCGGTTTGGGTTAGTTGCTAAAACCCAACAAAAAAAAATATCCAGCCAATATGGTGCCAATGCGATGTGCCGAAGCTGTCGTCAGAATTCAGAAAAGCAAAGTGAGTTAAAGTATATTTTCCGGGAGTCGCGTCTAATATTTATGTGTATTTTTTTTTCTCTCTCTCTCTCTTTTCTCTTTCTCTGATTGTGTGCGGGTTGTTGAGATGTTGCGGATTTGCTGAAAGAATAACAAAAGTTAATTGATTTAACTAGGCTTTTCGGATGTTCCATAAGTTATGGTATCGCATAGGCAGGACGTATGTAATATATATATATGAATTGTATGTGGAACATCTATTTGTTTGGTTTGTAAATCAAAAAAGGCATTTACAGAGATGTATCGCAGAAAGTTTATTGTTTATCTGACCTTTATTGATAAAATGTTGAGCTTGGTGATGAAATTATTTATTTATTACTTCGTTGTTTTTTTGTTGTCTTTTTTTACTTGGATAGCTTAAGTTTTGTTCTCTCTTTGAGGAAGATTGCTTTTGTACGAGAAACATTAATAAGCACAATAAAGTGCTTCGGAAGAGTAGTAAAGCAACATCAGTGCATATTTTTTTCCGCCGGTGGTTCGTGTAACGTGGGGTCTCCACGATCTAGGTTTTCTAGTAAGCTAGGTCGCATTCTACGAAAATTGCTCATGAAGACCACAAATAGCATTCTATAAAAAATTTCATACTAGGCATTGCACATCTCATAGCATTCTATCGATAGTATACTATTTATTTGGCTGCCATTTTCACTTTGAGGTTATAGTTTGTGGCTGGTGAACGTTTGTGGCGTGTGTATTGTTATAATTCCTTATTTTTTTTTGTTTAATTACTTTTGTTGAAGGTTTTTTAAGTCTTGTAATGCTACTAGAGCAAGAACACAGCGATACGTATTCCTTCGCTACATTTGTGCAATTGAAATAGTATGCTATGAAATGCCCAATGCCAAATTTTGTAGCATTCTATTTTTCTTTCTTTCTATCGAAACGACAGACAGTATACTATAAAATATAGAAGGTGGAGACACCGTGTAAGGATTGTGTACCCTATCCCTTCACTAATATACCAATTACTGAAGAATGTGAACAATTGCGGGATCTTAAAAATTAAGACTTCTTGTCTTGACCCTTTAAAGTATGCAACACGAAGTATGCTTTAATTTGAATTGATTCATCTTATACGTGGGATTAGATATAAATTCAACGCTATTAGAAAACCTTTAAATATAAAGGCCCAATGCAAGGTGGTATCCTAGGTCCAACACTTTTATATTAATGTATGCTGATTAAGCAGAGGAAAGATGTAAATAAAACGCGTGACGCGGTTACTCGTTCTTGCTCTTAGGTTCATTTACATCGTCACAAAAGATTCTTAGTAAAGAAAGTCAAATATATCAGACCAAAAACATAAATGTTAAGAAGTTGTCAAGTTTTTCTATACACAAAAACCTTTACGTAAAAAGTCAGCTGTGAAAAGTAGTGAGATCTAAAAGTACGCCATGTTATATAGTTTATTAATATAAAATATCATATATTTTAAGTAAACTAATTTTTATTTACCTAATTACACAATTTTGAAATGAAAACTTGCCAAGAAAACCAAGACAATTAAAATCAGTAATAAGTAAATAGGTAACAGATTTCTCTGATAATTTTGAGGTTATTCCATTTTTTTTTGTCACTAAAATATTAAAAATATTTTACATTAATAAACTAAGAACTTGGCTTACTTTTAGATCTTACTACTTTTCACGACTGACTTTTGCATATCGAAGAACTTGGTTACTTTTTTAACATTTATGTTTTTAGTGTGATTTCACAACTTTATGCAGATTCTTTTTATCATGAGAAGTTGGTGTAACAACCGCCCAATGAGAGCCTCATAAGGAAAAATAAGTTTTTAATGTATGCCTTTTGATGTACTATAAATCATACCGCTCTACCAATTTTCATAAGTTAAAAATTATCCATTTAAATGATAATAATTGAAAAGTTGAAAGTTGAATTTCAATTTTTTTCCACCTGAAAGCTGACCGCTCTACCAAATTTCATAATCCTGCACCAATATGAAGTACTCTCAATACATATATTTAATATTAATTCTGTCAAAATGGGTAATTGCCACGCCCCCAGAATGTTAAATATCAAATTTAAAATTTAGCCTTTGTTTACAGTTGAAGTCCTAACGCTCTACTAAATTTCATCATTCGACGACATAATAATTGATATCAATTCTGCGACAATGGTCGGATGCCATGCCGTCTGAAAGTAAAGTTTCTTATTTCAAAATTTTGCATTTGCTTGCACTTCTATATCTACCGTTCTACCAAATTTCATCATTCTTCGATATTCAGAAGTGCTGCTCATAACTGGGTATCAATTCTATTCAAATGGGCGGATGCCATTCCCCTGAATGTAAAATTTCAAATTTTAAAACTTTGCCTTTGCCTGCGGTTTAAGCCATAATGCTGTACGAAAATTCAGCATTCTGCGACAATCAGAAGTCCTCCAAATAAAACTATATCACATCTATGCAAATGGGCAGGTAACACGCCCCTTAATTGGAAATCTTCAATTTTCGATTTGTTCCTTTGTATACACCACAAGGACTACCGTTGTGCGAAAGATTCTATGATATCGGGAAGTGCTCTATAATTTTTATGATGTGTCACGGTTTTTGCGATTGCAGCAGTCTTATATCTCGAGAACCATTATGCTAAAGAACTGTAATTTGGTGAGTTGAATGAACCTGGTGAGTTTAGCAAATGCTGCGAGTCCGAATCTTCTGACTTTATCGTAACTGAAATTATAGGGAGTCTCCTGAGTTTAGTCTTGTGAAAAGGGTGTAATGCCAGAACTTGGCTGGGCACTGTGCCATTTTATTTTTAAAATCATTTTTATATGCGTACAAAATTTCTTCAATTTGTTTCTACTAAATTGTTGGTATAGCAGTTTTAAATACAAATTAAAAAACATATTTTCAAAAAAAAAAATCACCCGTTTGCAAAAATATATTTGTCCAAAATTTTGATCAAAATCGGTTGAGCCGTTGTTAATGAGAACAAGTAGAAAATTAAAAAAAAAACTGTTCTATGGTTCTTATGTAAAAAATAATGTTTACCACTGAATTTTATTTATCAAAATCGTAAGAGCCGTTTTCGAGTTAATTAAGATTGACCATTTTTGATACAAAAAAATTGGTACCGTTATTTTTGGGGCTAAAAATCTCATTTTCAAAAAGAATCGGGCGAATCAAGAAAGACGCTTAAGTAAAAAGTTTGAAGATAATCGCTTTGGCTTAGATAGAGGTGCAGATAATCAGAGAGACGTATTTGCGGCACCCTTGTTCAAGTTTGATTTTTTTTCCAAATGCAAAACCTACACTATAGTACGTAAGGATATGTAAAATGTTACTAGCATCGCAGCATATTCAAGAACTTATGTGTTTTGGGTGTTGTGTAGGATTCGCGTAAGCAAAGTAGGAAAAGTCTAATTATGTGAAAGGCACTAGGATCAAAATGACAATGAGACGTCAAGGGATAATGCATTGTGTTTGTACTTGAAACGAAAAAACAGTGTTGGAATCTACTACTTAAAACCTTAATATCGTTATCCAAGAGATGCAATGATACGATCAGATACAACTGAAAGAAGGATGCCCTAAAAAATGTTGCCATTAAAATAAATCACAGGCATGTCGTAATCAGCCAAACCGATTATTTTCATAGTCAAACTCCAAACTGTATTAGCTTTCGAGTTTCGTATTACGGGAGATTCACCAATATTTCTCCTAGTTCCCTATAGGCGGTAGTAGTCCAAATGATTCCCTTTATCCACTTCTCCGAAAGTTTATATTCCTTTTACCGACAAACATTATTTAAAAAAAAAATAATAACTGCAAGAAAAAAAAGATACCATCAAACTCAATTATCCCACTTCTGAATTACTTCTTTTGTTCAATTTCAATGCATAAGTACTTACATTCAACAAAAACTTTGTGTCTCAAATAAAAAGTTAAATAAATTTGTGATAGAGTGTACATGATTGTTTAGTATTTGATGGTTCCGTCTTCGGATATATGTTCAACACATATGTTCCATCCTCCTTCCTTAAAAAAAATATGCTTCAGGGAATTTATCCTACACAATTTTACAAGAAAACAAAATCAGCAAATTTTTATTTCCTCAAGAACTTAATGAGATACAAATTTCCACAGACACGTGTAATTGAATTGCAAACCACCACATCATGTTCGCATTTTTATTTTTGCAACTCCTGAAGTTTCTGATTTTGATCGTCATTGTCGTCGTCGTCGATGCTGATGCCGATGTCGATGTCAATGTTGATGTCGTTGACTATCGTCGTTGTAATTTTGTTGTTTGTTGATTACTTTGTTCCTTTAACAAGAGCGCCTGCTTAGCATAATTGCCAATAAAAGTATATTTTGCAAGGATTTAAAGCGAAGTTTTCGTTAGAGCTTACATGTCATGTTCCATTTCAAAATAACTCGTTGGATTTGATAGAATTTTAAGGTAACATCTTTTTTGTCTATTATGTTAACTTGATACTTTCAGACGAAATTAAATTGCTTAAATTGAATCCTGTTTGCTAATGAACTTCCGCAATTAACTGTTATCTATTTATTTAACAACTGCAAGTATGTTTAAGACAGTTTACAAGCAGGCCCGTAGACGGATTTAATTTAAAAAGGAGGCGGGATAAATAGAAGGTGCCAAAAAACTCTTAAAGATACTTAAGTATTTAAGTTTAATTTAAACGCGGCTATTTGTGTTTTCTCTTACCTCTGCGTTGACTGTCACATAAGTAATTAGATTAATTTCGGCAAATGGACATTTATACCTTTTATTTTTTTTTATTTGCATTTTCCCGGTTATTGCTTAGAGGTGACAATAAGGTACCATCCCAGTATATGCCATATATGTGTGTGCGAATTTCTATGGCTACCAAATCCCATGACCTTTGAGTACACATACACAATTGAGTTGGTTTGGGAAAAAGGTGACAGAGACCTATCCGCATGACATACTTGAAAGGGACATTTCATAACATGGGTAAGGGTCTTTATATCCTGTCCCTATCTATTAGGTGAACAGCTCCACTCGTGTACCTAAAAGAAACGGGCGATGAATATGGTAAGCCGAATCCCAATATGCTGTATGTGTGTATAAAAGGAATCCTTCGTCACTGAGCTAAGGGTAAATTCAAACAAATCCTTCAAGGTAATTCATATTCTACGTTTAAAGGAAATAACAGAGGGTAGGCTATAAGGAAATCGATACTTGCTGGAAATAAGGAATGTATACCTTCTGTTAAGTGGGTAAATGGTGTAAATCAGGCTGTTTGCTTTACTTTATAAGTTCGGTACAGAATTAATGCCAATGTAATAGCTATTGATGATAAACCAATGTAAATTTATTCAGGAGAGCCAGCGCAGGGAATTTAAATGCACTGCAAATACGAGTGCATAAAAAGTTATTCAAGTTTAAAATCCACTTATCATTATTTGCTTGCTTGCTTGCAGTACCCTATGCATCGAAAATAAATAGATGGGGGAAGAGTCCTCGATATTGACCTAAAAACGTTTGAAAGGGAACTTTTATAATAATAGTATTGGAATAAATACCTTGCCTTTTTAAAATCGTGTTAAAAATATATGAAAGGTTCATTTAAGCTTGACCTTTATAAAGTTGGCAATTTGGTTCGATTTTGATTGAATTGTTACCTCGTTCTATGATATATTGTGTGAAGGCACTGCTGTTACAGTAGTTCTGTCTCGGTCGGTTAGAAGTCTGCAAAATGGTTGGAACATACGAGTATTGATTGAAGCCCAGAAGTCATTCGACCATAAACTTACAAATAGGGTGGATGTAGACAATGTTAGTCCACCATAGGTAATTTTTTAATAATGCGCGCGCTAAAGAGGGTTTGACTACCCTTAAAATGATCATCAAGCACAATACGAGCGTTAGCAAAGCAGGGAAAGACTTAAGAAGAGATATTGATGGACATTGGTTTTTGAATTTCTGAATATCAAAATGGGAGGGGGAAATAGAGCAGGGTAAGGCACTCCACATTCGCGTTGTACGGCTAAAGAATGAATCTCTGTATTAATCGGTTTATTTAAAGCAAGTACCACTCATGGAAGTCGGCATTAACGACAGAAAACAGCACTAAGTTTTTGAGACTTTAAATTCTGAGCGGTTTTTTATTCCCCATAAATGCTGTCGAGATCAGAATTTAGTGAGCTCATCATACGCTACAGTTGCAGTTACACATCCGAAGAACAACGAGGTGGATCTGAAAACGAATATGAAGAGCTGAGAGCACTGTCGTCAACAAAACAATTTAGTGAATTAAAAGTTCCAGATAAGATATTATTAATGAAAATGAGAAAAAGAGTTGGAGAAAAAACGGATCCCTGGGGTACACCATAGTTTTTATTGTTTGAACTTCAGACTTGAAACCGTCCAATACGAGATAATATTTCAGCAGATTTTTGAAAATCATATTCAGGAACTTGGATCGATTTCAAGAATGTGTATGATAGCATCTGGAGAGATGAGCTATGTTATGTAGAATAAGTTCTAGGTTTTGCATCCCAGCCAAAGTCGACGTTTGCCGGACGACAATAAAAAATTGATGCTGCTCCATCAAAGTTTTCACCTATAAATCAAGGACCGTATCAAATGTTCACAAGAACAATTTGGACTGTTATTAGAGGAAAATGTATCAAGCGTGGTTCAGTCCCTTGTACGGTATACAGACACCCAAGTATTCAAACAAAACATTAAATGGCTAGAGCTAGCACGTTGCTAGGTCATGAAGAGCTGAAAATGTTTGGGCCCACTTTCGGACAACAACGGTATAGTAGAGGATGACCGTGTCTCATTTGGTGAACGCCATTTGAAGTGTATTTTAACAAACTTAACGTTCGACAGCTAAGAACTGAGTTCGTTGGAGAAGTTCAAGCTTCCAGGGACAATCAGAAAAGGAACATGGATTAATTTCTTCTCTTAACGTATTGGTATAGTAAAAAAAAACCTTATCATTAGGCAAGACATTTTTAGCGAACAATTTTTGAGCTCACGTCGACGTGACAAATGTACAGGAGAGTACGAACATTTCTCAATTGGTGCAGGTGAGTCGAAATAGTGTATCAACCAACTAACCGAGCGACAGCTATCTAAGGACCAAGCTCGCTGGGTAAGTACAAGCTTTCCGGTACCATCAATATCCACTCATTTATTAAAATAGATTATATGTGCTTTTGGGAGAATTCATAGTGCACTCTCTTCGATACCATTTAACAAGGTGCCTGATATGGAGACTTAGAATGATGTGAATAGCATTCAGGCCGTGGCGAAGTTTGTAGGTGTGAGGCTCTGCGTTGCCATGGTGAAAGAGCACGCCAATGGGACTATGGTTTGTTTCTTCAATTCGGCGTCGAATCGTCCCAATAATTCGGCATATTAGAGACCTGTAATCGTTTTGCTCTTCCTCAGGTAGTCGATGCACATCACACCTTGTGAATTCCAGAAACCGGTTGCCAACACAGGACATCTTCGCCTTCTTTGGAGCACGTTCGCCAGGTGAAGTCCACTGTTTCGACTGTTCATCGGAATCTGGTGTGTACCAGTGAATCCATATTTCGTCGACAGTAACTCCTTCGAATTGCGCGTAAACAGCTTCAAACACTGCTCTGAAGTGTTCTCACGATTGCGTTTTTTTTCCGGAGTGAACAAACACGGCACCTGCCCAAAATTTCATAGACGCCTCTAATCGCCGTCTGCCAATACTAGATCGTGCATTTTTGATACACTATCCTCCATGGTAGCCATTTTCGAGACACCTGGGCGGGGCTCATCAAAAACATATGTGGGACCAAGTTATAAACCAATTTTTGATGATCGCCATCGAAGAGTCACCGTACACAGCATCTAAGTGCTCTTTGAGTTCGCTGTGCAAATTCCCTTCCAAAGCAAGAATCAAATCACCGACCGATAGTGCCCTTAGTCCAAATAAAACTACGTGTCCGATTCGGCTGAAATTTTTCCAGTAGCGGTTTAAAAGAATATACTAGACGAAAATAAATATATCATGCGAGAGAGTTATAGTATCATTGTCAACGTCGCAATGTAGCGCCAATAAGATCTGCTCGTAGCTGACATTTCTTTCTTCCTGGCTTTATTTTAATGACAGCAATTGAAGGAAAGTGAAAGCTGCTCAAAGCTAACAACGACAACAAGGGTCATATGAAATTGCTGTCAACTTTGAATGATGTTTACAAATTACAATACTACGTGATTCTGACATCGAAATGTTCCATTTTTTTTCAGGTTAGGAAACGACTCATTTGAATCTTCTCTAAGCTTCATACCCCCCACATTATATATATATCATTACAAGAAAATGTATTTTTTTTTATAAAATTGTATCTAAACATTTTTTATTGCCCCCTGTTGAACTTTGTAAACTGTTTTCGAAATGACCAATTCAAGTTGGTTAGGTACTTATTAGCCCATCACATATAGCCCCCCAGATTGCATGGTCTTTATCGATTATATCCCCACGTTATCAACTACGTGACAAATTGAATACATTGCCTTCGGAATGGGTTACAAAAAAAGAAAGAATAAAAACAACCACTTTTATGTGTTAGAATTCTCACCATCATATTCACATCCTGGCTGTGTATGCGCTCATTCCAGTTTCAGGCTCCCTTAAAGTAAATCGTATCCCTTTTTTGGTTTATAGTTTTTATATTTTATCCCGGATCGGAAAGGTAGGTACGAGTATATCTACAAGAAGGATAATTTATATGCAAATCACCACTTGGTGCTTAACGGCATGTGTGTGCAGCTCACGGTTGACATAAAAATTGATTCCTTTTCGATGTACAACGATGATTGCCCCTTTGTCTCAGGAAGTTCACTTTAGTGTGTTCGCTTACTTTAGAGTACCTACACTCACTATCCAGCCAGCCATGATAGTTGCTCTCTTCATCCTCATCCTCATTCCCATCCTCGTCCTTGCATCATCGCTGAGGATTTCAATCGAACATCCGGGCTGTCAGTGGCAACTAACAAATGCATTTTTCCGGCAACCATCATTACTCCTTTCGATGTGTTGTTGTTGTTGTTGGGTGTTGGGTCTACCCCACCCAAGAGAGATTTTTTTAAAACCTATCGTCACTTTTTCTCGAGGAGCATATTCAAAGAAGATACTCTAAGCCTGACTGAGTGAATGATGAAAACATGAATTATGGATGTGCGTTACACATATCCATTTCGAGTATTTTAACTTTCAGCGAATTTAAGTACTTCTCGTTTCGCTGCCGTTGATGTGGCATCACATCACCAGTGTGTTTAGTCCTTTTTTTGTATGTTTTTCTCCTTCGTGAGAATCGAAATGAACAAATCATTGAACTATAATTTTGAAGCAAAAAAAAAATAAACATCTGAAGATATTTACCTTAGTTCTTGTGAATTTTTATTTTCAGTAACGAATTTATGCTAATGTCAGAAGGGACTTATGTTTTTGAAGCCCTCGGGGTCCTTTGATACCATGCGGTTTAAGAAGCTTTGATCTGATGCTTTCGGAAGTTGCATAATGTGTTATCTCTTAAAATGTGTCCTTGTAATCCTTTTTTTTTGGGTATGAGAAGATGGTTGTAGACATTTCCAACTGAGGCGGTTAATAATTCATTTGTGTTTTTTTTTTCTTCAAATCCAAAAAAATAGCAAATCTTGTTTATGCGGGTATGAATTTAAGAACAAAGGCTATGCTAATGCAGGAGTCCTTTTAAAAGTTTTATTTTTGAACCTTTAGATATAATAATAAATAATAAGCACTTTGAAATAGAAAAAAATACGCCTGTTTTGTATCCGATTTTAAAAAGAGGTTTATGTTCTTTGTGCGTGGGATTTGTCATTTTAGATTCTTTACGTCCTACATTAATTTTTTTTTTTTTGAGAAAAGATCTATAACTGAATGAAAATTAAGAATGAAGTGTGTATTATCAAAAGTTTAGGGCAAATGCGTTAGACTTTTCAGAAAACTCTTTTTAGGAAATAAAACAGTCTTCCCCAGTTTTCCCCATTTTGATTTCTACTCACTTGTCCACCATTTATTTTACAGAGATCCAAGATGGTGAACATTAAGGAACAACATCAAATGTTATTAGTCGACAGAAATTCAGTGGAACCATGATTTCCAGCTGAACCACAACTTGGAAGACTCTTATTATGAGTTTCTTCACCATCAGCCTGCTTACATTGCAAAGTTTCGGTTGGTTCAGATTGAACATTAGTTTAATGACAGATCCGACTTTTAGCTACATCGACTTTATTCTTCGCAACTAATATCGTTACTCTGCCAATTCCTCTTTCAAATAAATGTGAACGCTGTTCGCGAACTCGTTTCTAAAAAGTGCTGGAAATCAGCCATTTTGAATTGACATTCTTACGTATAATTTCCGCCAAGCGCTGAGTTCATCTGAAGTATGACCAAGAAATCATCACTCCAAAGTATCATTTCGCCTGCAATGCGCCTCCCATTGTTCAGCAAATATTTCATTGTTTGATCAAGCTTCTCAACAGTTCTCTTGTGTGCCATTGTTTATTTATCCCAGAAAATAATGCTGCAAGTTTTTTACCAAGTGTGCAGAGTTTCTTGAAATGTTTAATGATGGTTCTCTATTCATATGTCAGTTGTCATTTTGAGGATGAACTTGTATGAATGAATAATTTGGCATAAGCTTGCCCTTAGACACATTCCGTGTCTCAGCATTTTCTGATATAGCAACGTGTTTATGAAGAAAAGACACCTTGCTGAGCTGAATGCTCCATCATGGCTATTTTTGGAGGGAACTCCTCTATCCTCAATGTGGAAAATAGAAGATATTACTTATCTATCAAATGTGAATATGAGAGTGCATCTGTTGTACATTCCTTTCTATTTGTCATTTCTTAGATTCAATATTTATTACCCATAGAGCACAGAATATTCCAATATCAGCGCCATACATTTTTCAGTTGATATTGAAATTTTTCGTTCATTCTCTCAGAATTCACACTTGATTCTTACCAAAAAGCTTACATTACGATTAATGTGTTTTGATTATATTAATTCTGATGATTTTATTCAACAGTTTGGATCCGAACATAGACGAGGTAATTTTATCGGGTCATTATAGCTTTATTGCCCGTACCTCGTAGCTTCTTCCCGTTAATTAGTAGTGGGGCTTTCGGTGCAAAATTAGGTAATGGGGACCAAGGGGTTCGATACCTGCTGATTTATCAGAGCTTCGGGCTGCTGTGTCGAGTACCACCAGGGGCATTGCCTAGTACCGGCTGATCTGTTCTTGTCTAAACTGTAGTGCCAGACTTGACAAACCAAGGCTTGCTGCCCTTGAACGTCATCAGAAACCAGAATATCCGAAAGTATTACCCTAACTAGCACTAAGGACTACTGAAACCAGACTATGAATACACCTTAACGAGGAAGTCTTCAACTCCCATTTTGTAACCAGACCTAGAAAATCGCTATACCAGACTGAAGACCTGCCATAACCAGACATTATTTGAACTATATATCGTTTGTTTTGAATTAATGAGCTGTTTTTAATGAAGATTTTGTAATAATAAATTCTAAAAGCAGTCATTTGAAATTTCGTGTTTTCTTCATTACGGCCCTTGCTAACCGGCAAGCAAAACCTTCATAATTACAGATTTGGGGATATTGAGCACTTAGGCGAAACTGTATACTATTCAGAAATTGTACCGATCGGAAAGCCAATATCTTCGTTCGAATCTTTTCTTATTTTCGAAACATTTATTCTGTGTTTATAATGAGGCATTTTTTTTAAATTTTAGTCAGGCCAAAGGATATTCACCGTCATGTCGGCAAGAAAAAACATTGAAATTTTTCATAATAATCGATAACAAATTTGTGTCGGTAACACAGTTTTTCTTATGAAACGTAAGATATGTTTTTAAATAACCCAAAATTGGAAGAAGAACGACACCAGAGTTTAGTGATGTCTTTGCAGACAAAATTGATATTTCAATACAAAAAAATAGATAACAAATATTAAATTAGCGCCGGTAACACAAATCTTCCTATATATTTAACGTGAGGAATGATTTTTAGAAATCCTAAAGGAAATTGGACGAAAAAACGACATCAGAGATTAGTGGCGTAGTAACAGAATAAAAATTAACATTTTTTTGCAATTAATTGATAACAGTTAGTTAGCAGCTACTGAGCCAGCTACACAGTTTTTTCTTGTTTATCAAGGTTCATATGTTTTTTTAGAAATCACAAAGGAAACAAAACAACGTTATTACAGAACAAAAATTGACATTTCCATACAAATAATCAATAAGAAATAAATAATTCGCGCCACCGGAATAACACAGTTTTCTTGTTTATTATACACAATATTCTAGAAAAACCAAAGGAAATTGGATGAAAAACGACATTGGGGTTATTGACGTCATAACAGTGCAAATATTGAAATTCCCAGAATAATTGATACAAAATTAGAAATTTGAAATACCGGTACCATAGGTTTTCTTGTTTATCATCATCATGGGGAATGTTTTTTTAGAAACACCAAATAATAATGGAGGAAAAAACGACTGGGGGTGGCCGTGGCGCGATAGTTGTGTGCTCGCCTGTCAACCTCGTGGTTGCAGGTTCGATTCCTGCCGTTGTCTATGTCTTTTTATATTCCATTGAAATAACAATTCTAAGAATTCATAATCCCTTGAGCGCGTGCAAAGTTATAAAAAAAAAAGTCGGGGATTAGTGAAATCTAAAAAAAAATGGGATTTTAGTACCAATAACAACGATAAAAACAAAACGATAACCAATACCGAATTCGCGCTGCCGGTAACACAGTTTTTCATGTTTATCATGAGGGAAATTGAACGAAAAAACGGGTATGAGTAAAGTTTATTAATAAAATTTATTAATCGATAACAAATAAATAATTCGTGTAGCCGACCGCCGGTATCACAGTTTTTCTTGATTAGGGTTTCAGTTATTATTATTTACATAACCTACCACTTAAACGTTCAATTTACAAGCCCCAAAATAGAAAAAGTTAAAAGTTCTCATTAAACACTAAATACGAACATTAAGCTCTTATGATTTTCCATAAATACTTTTCAACTTGTGCATATCCCATAATTTAAACATAAGCTGAACTTAAAAAAAATATATGGTAGAAGATAATTCGTTTTTTTCTCGTATCAACATATTGCTAAAGTGGTTATATATTACAACCTATTCAATATTTCGTTGACTAACACAGTTGCATGAATTTACTGAATTCATATAGCTTAAATGGCCCTTTTCAATATGAATAAGTCCTTAATTCCATATGAAGGGAAACTTATCATGCGTTTTGAATCAACAAGGAACACACAAAAAAAATAAAAATAAATAAACCCCTCACAAAATACCTACTATACATTTCCATCAAAGCAAAACCATAACTAGGCTAATATCGATGTGTTGTGTATATGTATGGTTGAATGTACATACACACAACAATCTGGCATAATGGCACAATAAACTTTAATCCTGTAATATTCATTATTTAACAGACCTTTTACGGGAAAAAAGAAATCACAGCCAGCGCCATCTACATACCATCATTATATTTATATAAACAGACAAACGACGACGACGTCCACTTTCACACTGTGTCCTTGGAACAATATTGCTTTCACCATTCCTCACAAAAAAAAAACACACACACACACATAAACACTCAACAACAACAACAACAAGACAAAAAAAAGTTTATTTTTGCATCCTATCAGATAAATCACTTCAATTTATTATGATGATGGCATAAATCACAAATCCCCCTTTTGTCTTGCTCACGTTTTATGGGACTGTGCGGTTACAGAATAGGGCCAGGGCCAGGGCCAGGGCTAGGACCAGAGCCATCATATTAGTTTTTCATTGGAATTTGCCTTTTGCTTGCTGCTTGCTTTGCTGCAGCGGGACTAGGGATAGGAATAATTTTCAGGCTCGATTTATTAGACTAGAAGTTCGTTCAGTAGGGGAAAACGCGTTTTCATGAAAACCATTGCATTGTGTTAGGAGACTAAGGATAGTGGTTATGTCGGCCATTGCTATTACATTCTGTGAACAAGAACAAGAAACTTTTAACTCACAAAAGTCACAACATACAAGCACGTTTTAGTTGGTCCATATCCATATTAGGTATATTGTACTACGAACATACATATGTACGTATTATGTATATTTTCTTTCGGCAAATTTCAAGGGACTGACAAAATAGTATAAGGAATAAAAATGGACTCCAGTCGGTGGTTTATTTTGGGCTTTAAATCCACCATATTCTGTATATGTGCCACAAGACAAAAACAATGCCTAACCCAATCAACCCTTCTTGAATGTGGAGTTGCCTTGCGTTACAAGTAGATACATATATATATGAGTTGAGTTTATATGAGGTGCCGGCCTTGGTTGTAAGACCACTTTCGCCACATTCCCCGCAAAGTTGTGACTTGTGTTAGCCCAAATACCTACCTACCTATAACTCCTCACAATAGCCTCTAACAATGGGGGACTGTGAAATAAATTTAATCGAGTCAAATTTTAGCATCATTTCAAAAGTTTATGTTCTGCAGCAAGTGTATTCATTTGTTCTTCGAAAACTGGCCAGTTTTATTGTTAAACATCGCCCAGTGTTATGTCGTTCTTTGGCTTGGCTTGGCTTTTGCTTGCTTTGCTTTTTGTTTTTCTAAGACAAAACCCCAACGAAAACAATGAAACATATTTCGATGGAATATTTTCGGTATTTTTTTTTTTGTTCTTTTTGTTCAAAACTTTCAACTTTAATGTCGGAACTGAAGAACTATAAGCTGGGTAAATGAAATGTTTCTTACAATTGGATAAAGCAAATTGGCATAGAGGGGCGTGGTGTTATGGGGCTTGGTTTGGGGTGATTCCGAAGAAGCTCTTAAGTAGACTTGACAGTTGAAATGGGGTATTTTTGGCAGATTTAAAAATAAGAATCATCATTAAGGAATGTTTATTATATTGTAGAGACTACGTAAGCGAGTATGTAGGAGCGGAGCCCCAATCTAAAGGAGCTTCCTTCGAACAAAAATGAGCATCTTTTGAAATTAAGGGTTCAAAACTTTTGGAGAGACTTGGAATTAGAATAGGAAAGGTATTAATTTATTGAAATATTTGCATAAGAATTCTAAAGAATAAAAAGAAAATATTATAGGCGGGGATGAGTAAGGGAATGTCGAACAAATTTTGTTGCCAGTGCTGTGTTGAATGGATTTTCCTTGTAGTGTTATAAGGTTAAGGCTTTAGGGGAGGGGGTTGGATACCTGATACCTAATCAAGCGCCGTGCGAGAGTTAATTTTTTGTTATCAAAATGGGAGGGGAAAACAGAGCCTTGTAATGCAGTCCACGTGTTGTACGAATATGGGCTCAAGGGAAAGCTGATCGATCTCTGCAATGCCGGTGAAGCCTATGGATAACGGCATGGTGGGTGGATTCTGCTTTAACGACAGAAGACAGCACTGAGTTTTTGAAGCATTAAATTCTACGCGGTTTTTTATTCCACATTGGACAATGTTGCCGAGATCAGAATTTAATTAGCTTGTCATACTTGTCGTTGTAGTTCCACGTCCGAAGAACAATGAACATTGATTCTGTGAATCTGCAAGCGAATATGAAAAGCTGAGAGTACTATCGTCAGAAAAACAATTTAGTGGCTTAGAAGTTCCAGATACGAGATCATTAATGAAAATGAGAAAAAGAGTTGGAGACAAAACGGAGCCCTGGGGCACACCAGCATTTATTTTATGAATAGCAGACTTGGAGCCGTCCAATACGACTTATATTGAGCGGTCCGTAATATAATTTCAAATCGACGAAGAAGAGATTCATCGATACCAAATGCACGCATTTTCGATAAGAGGGATTGATGCCAAACTCTATCAAATGTTTTTGAAATATCAAGCGCAATAATTTTACTTATTTTCCACACCGATGTAAAGGTGTGTGACAGTGTTCGGTAAGATATACCATCAGATCACCAGTGGACCTCTGGCTGCGAAAACCACACTGCCAGTAATTAAGGAGCTTTCGTTCAACAAGATTCTTATTTCTTAAGCTGTTAATTAATCAGCGGTTCTATGACCTTGGAAAGAAGGGACGGTAATTGATAGGTGAAGAAGAATGCTGTTTTCCATCCACTCGGAAAGAGACCAGAAGAGTAAAACAGTCGGAAAAGCTTACGCGGTGATTTTCCCAACATAGAAGAATAACATCTTCAATACAAAGGGAAGGATATTATTCGGGCCTGCGGATTTGTGTATATCAATGTCTTTAAGTACCCCAGTAAGCTCTCACGTAGCTTTCCTAGGAAATTATGGTGTTATTTCTTACGATTTTTTGTTAGAGGGAAATTAATTCCTTGGGAGATTCACGTTTGTAGGAAGAATTTCGAGGGAATAAAATATTCCGTGGGAAACAAAATTCCCGGAGAGATTCCCGATAGGAC
The DNA here is from genome assembly GCA_910595825.1 of Philhelius pedissequus. Taxonomy (NCBI): domain Eukaryota; kingdom Metazoa; phylum Arthropoda; class Insecta; order Diptera; family Syrphidae; genus Philhelius; species Philhelius pedissequus. The sequence continues at coordinate 239,234,023 of OU343161.1, read as the reverse complement.
CCATTTTTCTGAAATAACGAAAATTTTGTACTTCCTTTGGAACATTGTAATATTGTTTGCCTTACTTTTTGGTCATGCAAAAATTTGGTTCTCAGAATGTGAACGTTCCAAGTCTTTCTAGCTTACTTGAACTTATTGCGGTTTTCCTCAGTGGGGCTGGCTTTATACTTCCGGAAACTTACTTGTCTAACCCTAATCGGGATAAAATTTCTCATTCCGTAAAGGACTAAATTTGTTATCATATCTGCGCTGGAGTCTACGTGAATGCCGAGGAAGCATAGTGACCAGTTCCAGTTCCTGAAGAAATTATTGACTCGGTCCCAGTTGGCTTTCTCATATTGCCAACTGTTCTTTTAGGTGATTTTTCTTTAACTGAGAGGCGTCGTTGACATGAGCAATTTGCTGATATGATACAATGGCCTGATGTGCCTAGAGCCGATAATACACGTACAGTATACTTATCACGGTCAGAGGTAAGAAAAAGTCTTAAGTGTTGGCGGTTTGACCTGCAACGTTAGGGATTCCAATTGGCGCATCAACTAATTGAGTCAGCTGGTTTAGAGACTAAATATACTATAATATCTGCCTACAATCCAAAATCTGCCTAATATCTCTCAGGATATATCTACAAAAAGCCACGCCAATTTTCGTCAGTTTGCGCATTATTGAGGTTGATTTTTTTCGAAGAACATATACTTCGAAGAAAAAATTCAATTTACTTTGAATTTCGAAAAATAATATCATCAGGATCTTCTTACACATCCATAACTTCAATTTTTGCCACAAGACCGGACTAGGACCATTTTCGAAAAAATATGGCCAAGGAATTCAAAATTGTCACTCATTGTGAATGGAGAATTTGGACAACGTTTAATCTGTCCACCAAACGCGTTAAAAAGCCGTCGAAGATTGGTCAAATTCATGTATCCTGTGAAGTTGATAGTCTCAAGCACCACTGAAAAAAGAGGACTCCTCATGAAAAAGCTTTAAGTCTTGCCTTTATCAAAAATGCCTGTAGTAGCATCCTCAAATGTAATTGTTTTATTTAAATTTTTAACAAATTCTTAACTATCCATTAATATGGTTTTTTTTTTTTAATTCTGAAACTGCCCTTTTATGTTTTGTAAATATAAAAATCCAATTATTTTAATTCCTTGAACTGCTATGAAAAATATGGTCACTGTCATTTCAAGTTAATAGACACATTTAATGCTTATACACACATATGTACATAATATGTATATACATCCCTACGCACCCAAGCCCATTATTATGAGTGTTTCCGTTATCACAATATTATGTATTTGATTAAAAAATCGAATTTCCGCTTTCTCCGAAATTTGCCATATAAAATAAATTAAAATGGTTACATTATGATATTTTAAGGACTTTATGTAAAATTGTCTTTTTATATACATACAATGTAAGTAGATGTCTACCATTAAATCGAACCTTAAACATTTTTATTGGTTCGATGTCTGTAGCTAATAAAATAATAATGACCAGTATTAAATGGTAAGTTATAAGTATTTGAAATACTTGAATGAAAAGCGAAGGTTAAATTTTGATGGTTGTTAATTTGACATGTTTACAAGCCCTTCCTTAAGGCCAAGGTTAGGCAATGGGTAGAAAAGTGGAAGAGCGGAAGAATGCAAATAAAATTTGAAACACAAACTTCATGAAGCACAATTTTTTCAATTCAACATTTCAGCTTCTTAAAGTTGTAAGGTCTTATCGAAGATAAAAGAACAATCCGAAGCCCTTTGGAGCAAAAATATTAGTTGGGTAAAGCAAGTTTTAAACTTTGAAAAAAAAAATAAAACTCGAAATTCTGATAAAACGATGATCATTATGATGACGGAGAGCCGGCTAAATTTCTAGAGTGATGTCCTTCAAACTTTTTAGTAGATCCTTTCTATATCTTTTTCTTTATAGTTACAAGAAACAACGGTACATGTCACACAATTAATATTAAATAAAAAAAACTTGATTATTTCGAAAAGAGCTCTAACGATTTTGATTTAAAAACATCAGTGCCCTATCAAAGGAGTAGTCCACATTTTAGTTAAAATATTTTTTAAATGAAATGTTCTTAACGTTACCCGCCTAGAACGTTTTTTTTTTTATTTTCGACTTTCTCATGAACGACTATACAGATTTTGATGAAAATTTTTGTACAGAAAGTCCTTCGGATTCTAATTAATATTTCATACCAAAATGTTTGAAAAATATTTCTTTTTGGACTTAAAAAAAATAAAATTTTTTGAAAATTCAATATTTTCGAAATCATATTTTTAAGCTTATATTATTAAATACATAAAATTGCAATACCAATACCACGCACTTGCTCCTATGTTCCATCACATAATATGCAAAAAGTTCTTAATAGAAACGGCTAAATGTATTTTCAAGTACTTTTTCACTTAATTTTTTATATATAAAAATACTTAAATTTTTTCTAAAAAAAAATGGTATGAAGATTTTAAGTATTTAATATTATAGACTTAAAAACAAAATTTCAGAAAAAATCATCCATTCGTTTTCGAAATATTGAATTTTCAAAAAAAAAGATTGTTTTTTTCAAAAATTCTGTATAAACATTTTGATCGACATCCATTGAGTCGTTTGTGAGAAAGTCGAAAATCAATAAAATGGTTGTATGGCAGGTACTGTTAATGACAAAATATTAAAAAAAAAAATTTGGCCGAAATGTAGACCAAACTTAAACTAGTACACACACCTATTTTTATCACAATCTTTAGAGCCGTTTTCGAGATAATTAAGATTGTGGAAAAATTTGTATGGCATGACTCTTATTTTTGGGGCTAAAACAACGATTCAAAACGCCTAAGCAACAAGTTTGAACAAAATCGGTTCAGCCATTTAGGCTGTAGATCGTTCTACAGAGAGACGGAATTGCGGGACCCACATTTTTGGTGTTCTCTATCTTAATGTCAACGTTGATTAAGATCTCGAGTTCGATTTTTTTCCAAATGCAAAACTTGTCCTATAGTACTACCTACGAATTTTGTATATAAAAATTAAGTAGAAAACGACTTTAAATTTTAGCCGTTTCTACTAAGAGTATTGATCATACGATCATACGTTATTAAAAAATTAAGTAATTAATTAATAACGAGCCACCAATTTTCAACTCCGATTTTGATATTGAGAATTTCAAAATAAATGCTCATCGGTATATTCTTTTAAATCGTTCCTAATAATAACTAAAGGGTACTCAAACCCCCTCCTTTGGTGGCAAGATACAGCGATCTCTAAAAATCCTACAATTTTGGCAAGTTTATATTTGAACAAAGTTAAAACCAACAAAACTACGAGTTTTAAAATATCGATTGCAAAAAATAGCAATTGGCCAAAATCCCGATTGTCCAAACGTCAGTAGTTTTTGAAATGTTGAAAATGGAGCCATCCTTTTAAAAAAATGAATTTTCGGAGAAACAACAATATACATTCGCGAGATTGAAGGATTTTAACTGTATTTCCGTCCTGCTCCCTCAACTCCTTTATTCCTCTTAGGAAACACAAATGTAAACAGCATTGTATAAAACTGCAATTTAAACTGTCAAATTTTTTTCTGTCGATATATTTTCAATTGGAATTTTAAGAACGGTGATCGACAAATCAACAAATAATACCCCTCCTATATTTAAACATGATACACTTATAGTTCTTAGCCAAATTGTAAGCATAACAAACCCAACACCACTTGAATGAAGACAAATTCCTTATCTGAAACGAAATAAAATTACCTAAACAATCACAATAAATAACTCCTGAAGGATGTTAAATTCCACTGAAGCACAACCCTTCAAAAAAATATACATATATTTCCACTTCGAAAACTCTCTATATATATAAAATCAATAAATTCCACTACCAAATTTGTAGAGTTATGTACAGATGAAAAAAAAAACTTTTTAGGCACAAAATAAATTGAATTCCAATGGAAAGGGTGTTATATAGTTTATTTTCCCTTTCTCTCTTTATTTTATTAAAAAGGGTAAGGGAACATCAAAAAAAACAAGAAAAAAACTTTCTCCGCCGAACACTCATCATAAATAAAATAAATCAATTTGATTATGTTTTCTCTTTCTTTTTTATTAAAATAAAAAAAAATCAGGCATAAAATATACAAAACATATATTTCCTTCAATTCCTGCCAAAGAGAACATAAAAACTGCATTACCTACAACACAACGCACGCACCGCACCGCACCCCACTGTGCCGCACAGCAAACTTTATATATTGTTGGTCGTTTCTTTTACTCGACATCCTCATCTACAGGAGGCTTTGTTGGCCTTGGTAGTCGTTTCCTTTGTGGTCCCTTCGGACGGCTAGGATCTCTTGGTTTTGGTTTTGGGTTTTCCAGTTCGTCGAGTTGGGCATCAGTCAAACGATCCTTGTACCAATCAGCGCTGAACAATGCAAGGAAATATACAACAACAACACAAATTGTAGATATAAATTACATTACACTTGAATTAATAAGCTTTCACAGTGAAGGATTGAGGCTTTTATGTTTACTACCCCACCACAACCTTAAACCCAAATGCCATCCATTAGGCCACCTCAATCCACCATTAGCATAGAAAAAAATAAATAAAATAAATATGTAAGCAAATCCATAACCATAGTTATTAAAGTTATTACCAATCGGGAACCTTTCGAGACCAGTCGCAAAGTTTATTGCTTTCGTCAAACACCTGACCCAATTTGCAACCGTTGCGGCGTGGCGTTTCGCCATTAATACACACATAAAAGTACTGGCAGTCATCAGGATCTGCATAACGAGGATGTGTTGCGGCCTCAATTTCATCCACTTTGGGGCAAGTAAATTCGAATACGTCTTTTGAAGAGCAACCCTTCCTTCCAGCCTCATCCGCCCAGGTGCAGATGCCGGTTTTTGGGTTAAATACCAAGCCTGATGGACAGGTTATCATATTGAATTTACCATCGACGCAGTAGTAAAATGTATCGCATACGTTTGTGTCCTTGTGTCCGAAGTAACCATTTTTACGGGGACAATTCGTGCTAGGTATAGGAGTTTCTGTCGATATATATATAAAAAAAAAGAGAAAAAGATATAGATAATATAAGTTGGGTAGGCAAGTGTTTAATTGACAGTTATTGCCATCCACCACCAAGCACCAAGCACCTACAAACTTAAGGGTCAAGTTGTCGAAAAATAAATTTAAAAAAAGAAGAACAGTCTGATGGATTTAAATCTTAAGGTTATACTAAAGTAAAATTTTAATTTAACAACCAATAGTTAAATAGAAAATGAATGCGTTCCACAGCGTTTTTTTCAGCCAAATTTCATACATCTGAGTTTGACTACTTAAGGAAATCGGCTGACATGATGTTAATAAGTCTCTATAATTGCCAGAAAATAACTTCTTTTTTTAAAATGCGGGTTGTGGAATCTAAACATCCAAATTTCACGTCGCCATTTTTGTATGATTTTTTTTTTTACATTTTTAATCGGTCTTTGTAAATACAAAATTTCTATTTAAAAATCAAAAAATCTTAAAAGCTAAATTTTAATTCTCCAACTTAATTATTTAAATTGTTGTGAAATAATAAAAAAACAAACAGAGTAAAATTGGATGTGGAATGTATTTTTTTCTTTTCATTTAAGGTACCTACGCTAAATGAGTGTAATTTCACATTTCATACTAGATAAATAAATACTTACTATTGCACACCGAATAGTGAAAAATTAAAGAATACGTTCCACATTTATTTACACGATCTATTTATCATTTCCCTAATAGCGGTTTGGAATGTTGGACAAATAAGCACTACAAATATTCATCATTGCAAAATGTGGAACGTATATTTCACATAAATAAAATGTTCAGTATTACTTAAACTTTTTTCACTCCAGTCAAAGCTTTAAGATTAAAAAAGTGGAACCTATTGTGATTGTGTTCACGACAGATGAGTTTTTTTTGTTAAGATTTTATTATGGAATATAATAATTACTATTATGTGAAAACCCGACACGGCCCACTATTTTTCCCACATCAAATTTTTAAAATTTTATTCCACAAACGAAGAAATAAAATAATCGAAAAATGTAACTTCGCTTTCATTTGTTAAACAGAAACTATGGAATTCTAAATTATAATCGATTTCATGCGACATATTCGGGGACATTTAATATTATATTATGAGTTTTATGCTATTGTATGAAAATTGTCACTTCCAGATGTGGATGTTGACTTCGATAATTGGTGAAATTGCTACAGATTTTCAAAATTAAATTATCAAAAGAACAATAATTTCGAAGGTTAACAGTAAATTGGTGAGGTGAAAAGGGCTGAACGAAGTAAAAATCAATTATTTTTAATAATTGATGTTAAAAAGAAGCAGAGATATACATATGGACGTAAATATTTTTTTTTTACTATGCGAGTATTGTAGAAGTTCGTAGTAACTAAGAGTTATGAACAACATGGGTATTTCATCTTCATGTTAAATGAAAAATTAATATGTTCCGAATTTGTTAAGCCTCTCAAGGGAAAGTTGTGAAACACTGAGGAAAAGATTCAATATTGTAAATCAATTAATTTTATTCTGGAAAATATGATGTGGAATGTAAAATAAAATTCAGTTATCCTGACAAATGCCTTGAATTGAACTTGGGGGTCAATTCATTGATCAACTTCGAAGACTTTGTGAACGCCATATGGACAGGGGGACGCCAACATTGATATGGCAAAACTTTATACGGATTTAACGAAGGCCACCTTGAGAGTTTAGTAGACATATGCATAGTTTTTGTTTAGTTGTGTTTTATAAATGGGATTTAATTACGGACGGACCGATGCGATGTTAAAATGAAAAGAAACAAAGGAAGTCTTTAATTTTTGTAAAGGTTTATATGTATGTCATTTTTTTTATACAATATGACAGCGTTCAAACTACACCATTGAATTTGAGCAATTGACTTGTGGATTTTAAGGACAATCGACGATTGGGGCTTATAAGAATAGAACGGCGACTTTTGAAAAAAAAAACCGGCACATAAAAAAGTCTAACGAAATCAAAGATCAATGATTTCTTCAGGAACTTTAACTATGGTCATTATGCTTCCTTGGTAGTGACATTGACTCCAGCGCAGATATGATAACAAATTTAATTCTTCATGGAATGAGAAAATTTATCGCGAATAGGTGAAATCTATCAAACCGAAAGTAAATGCATGATTTGATTTGAGTTGTAAAGAGGTTATTAAGTTTAGAGAAGTACGTTTTTGAAATTATAAAGCCAACCCCAGTGAGGAAAACCGGAATAACATTCAACAAGCTATAAAGACTTGCAACATTCACATTTAGAGAACCAAATTTTTGCATTACTAAAAATTAAGGTAAGCAACAAATACAAATGGCCCAAAAGAAGTAAGCATTTTCGGTCATTTCTAAAAAAAACAGTCGAAATACAACTTCGTTGTCGGTTTGAACTCTCGTCCAATGACAACTCTTTTGTCAGCTCCCTTGAAAAAGACAATTTGCTTGCAGCGCAGTTCGCTGTTAATTCGACATTGCCAGAAATTGTTATGATATAAATGATTTCATGGGATGAATTTTCTTTCGCACTCAGTTGCTCGAGTCATTAAAGACCTTAATATACACAATTCCGCTGGCCCGGATAGTATCCCTCCCATCGTTCTGCAGAGGTGTTGTCCTATGGTAGCAAAACCACTGCATAAGCGTTTCCATCTGTCCTACTCTTTCCGAGTGGTGTGATGATTTTTTTAGTTTTCAGCTGAGTTATCGTCAGCGGGTCCAAGGTTTGACCGAAGAAAGCAATACAACTCGGTACGTGAAGTGTTCATAACTCCGTTTAGACATCAATTTTTATTAGGTTTTTAATATTATATTAATTCCACTCAAAAATACTTGACCAAGATATTTCATATACTCTACAAAAAGTTTCCTTAAAAAAAACTAGAACTAACAATTTCATTTGATTTGGGATAGAGTCTCCGGCCCGGGTTGGAAACAAAGGCACAAAGTTCGTGGGATAGAGTCCCCGGCCCTGGTAAAAACCCAAGATACAAAATTTACAGCACTAGGCCAAAAAAACTCGAAACTCCTAACTAGTGCACCACCCACTTAGCAGTATTTTTCTAGACACTTCACTTATGTTCACTAGATTAGTACATATAACACCAAAGGTAGAAGTCTAGGCTATTTTGTACAAATATTACTTCCGCTTCATATATTTTCAGTAACAAGAAAGTGTGAATTGTAAGAGTGCGAGAAATCATATGGCATGATATTTGACTTGATGTTTATGTTCTGCTTTCACTATAAATCGTATGTTCGCGTGTCTGGTTACTGACGATTCTCTGCATATCTGTCCTTTGACAGTAATAGTTTTTGAATTTGAAAATTCGATTGAATCTGAAGTGGCAGTTAGCTCGTCGATGAATGCGATGTGTGGTGGAAATTGAAATGTAGATTTTTTGCTAAGGGTAAGTTTGTAACTTCATTACAGTGGCGATGGAAAACAGCATTTGTCCAGCATGTCACAAAAAAAGACGAATCTTCTTCACTGTGTAACTACCGTCTCATTGCACTTAAGTCCCTTCTTTCCAAGTTCATGAAAACAGTGATTAAATATCAGCTTACGAAATACCTTGAAGAGCGAAAGCTCCTTAATGACTGACAGAATTGCTTTCGTAGCAATAGGTCTACTGGTGATCTGATTGTATATCTAACCGAACGGTGGCACAAATAGGCAGTTTGAAGTCTGAAATTCATAAAATAAATGCTGGTGTGCCCCAGGGCTCCGTTTTATCCCCAACTTTTTTTCTAATTTTCAGTAATGATCTCTTATCTGGAATTTCTAATCCACTAAATTATTTTGCTTCATATTGGTTTTCAGATTCTCCTCCTTGTTCTTCGGATATGAAACTGCAACAGCTCATTAAATTCTGATCTCGACACCATTGTCCAATGGGGATTAAAAAAACAACGTAGAATTTAATGCTTCAAAAACTCATTGCTGTTTTGTGTCATTAATCCAGAATCCAGCCTCCATAGGCTTCGTCGGCATTGTAGAAACCGATCAGCTTTCAGTCCTTGGCATGAGCATCACATATGAGGAACACATATTTGATGTGGCCAAAAATGCTGCAAAGTGTTTTGGCTTTCTTCGAAAATGCAAGAAATTTATCTCCCCTTCTGATCTGATTGTAATCTATGAGGTCTTCATCCTTCCAAAGCTGAAGTATAACTCGCAAATTTGGACAGACGCTTCCAAAACTCATTTTAGTCTTTTAGATATAATTCTGAATAGAGGTCTAAGAATTTTAGGCGATAGAACTATAATGGAAACATCACATCTCTAAAAACCGTCGAACTGTTTCTTGTATTTCATTATGCTATCGCTATTTTGATAAATAATGTTCTAACGAAATAGCCAGCTCCATTCCTCCCATTAAACTATTCAACCATAATACTCGCGCTTCAAGGAATGCTCATCAGTTTACCCATGAGCCCAACCTCGGACGTACTGTCAAAGCATTACCAGGATCTGTTTTCCCTCCGATTTGGATATTCTGCACTTTAAAACATCCGTGTCACCTTTTAAATCCTTCTCCATTTTCCTTACGCTCGCACAGTGATCAATTATAGGGTATCATTATAAGGGTAGTCACCACCCTTATATAAAACACGCATTTGAATGAGCTCGTTTTATCGTCAACGTTTTTAGTGTCTTGTAAATTCTTAAGATACAATTAGACGGTCAGCGTAATCGGCAATCGCGCAGATTATCTGACGTTAACACAAAATCCATCTTCACTCTGTCACCACACCTTTTTTTTATAATTTAGCACTCGCTCAAGGGATTATGAATACCCTTTATATGTGTTTCACACAGCGCGGGCATCCGGCGAATGAAGAGAAAGAATGATAGAATAAAGATGTGTGGCGCGCTGTTCTGAGACTAGAGCTGGTTGTTGTCTCAGATTTATCTCCAGGGATGTCGGCTGAACTAATGCGGAGAAAATTACCGTGTCTTATTTATTTATGTCTCTTATAATTCGCATTATTTTATTTGTTTCGTTCTCATATTTATGAGTATACTAGTTTACTCAATCACATGTTGTTAGTGTTATGCCTGAACAGCATGTAATGAGTAAACCAGCAACTCATTTTATGACAATTTTGAGAATTGGTTTTTAATGGAATATAAGAAGACATAGACAACGGCAGGAATCGAACCTGCGACCAAGAGGTTGACAGGCGAGCACACAACTATCGCGCCACGGCCACCCCCAACCTGACAATATTCATCGACATTCAACGTTTAACGCATTCTCACTGTGAATGTTGACGGTGGTGCCGTAACAGTGAATATTAATTTTTTGGTGACTTGTAAGATAGTCAATTCGATGACTGATAAAGTTGTTTACAGTCTAATTGTAGTTTTCAAGTTTATATCATAATTTTGAAGATTTTTTAATCAAATTATATCCAAAAAGAGAAAAAAAAAATATTTCGTAAAATTGCTTTATCGCCACACTTAACTGTTGAGAACAAAACACCTAGTTATAATTTCAAGCATCAATCTTTGCGTGATTTAATCAAAATTTCCCAATTAATTGCTTGTTTTGGAACTTTATCGGAATTGGCAGCCATTTGTTGGGATTTACGCAAATACTTTTTTTTTCTTTCTCTGAATCGGGAACATTTTGCCCAAAGGCTGCGAAACTAAATTCGAACATTGGCAGAAACGTGACGCAATCCATGCTCGATTTGAGTTTTTCTTCCTCTTTTTTTTTTGCTTCTCAATACAACAGCATGCCCAACCCACAAATGCTTAAGCTTGTGCTTATTTGAGTTATTGCGTAACTTCTTTAGTAAAACAAATCCATCAATGACCCAAAGGAATTCAATGTACATACAACCAATTTTGTATACGTGGGTATTGTACATTGTACGTACAACACAATTATTATTGACTTGATGAAGGATATTCCAGGATAACTATACCAATGTATGTATGTACGCAGGATAGTATGGAGTAAAAGGTAAAGTGGATTTGTTAGACAAGACCTGATGGTCAAAAAGGCAATTTAAATCGTTTAAATCTCTCGATAATATTCTCAGAGAAGCCAATTGAAAACCTTGAAAATTTATACACAAGCTCCACAAAATACAATCACACTCAAATGATGTACACATCCATCGTCGTCGCCTAGATTTTCATTTCTTCATTTCGATTTCCGGTGTCCATATCCATACTACACAAAGGATTATAAGAAGAATAACATGGAGATATAGAAATACAGAGAGAGAGAGAGAGAGAGAGAGAGAGAAATAGAAGAAGAACACATACATATAATGGTTTCTCTTGGTATAATATCAGTCCGAGGCATTAGGGTAAGTTTGTATTCAAAGCAAAGAAGGAAAAATCTGAGGTAAGAGTCCGGAATCCTTTTAATCCTTTTCATCATGATTGCTATAGACTCACCTACCACCTCAAGCCCCTTCTTTCCACTACCCTCTTCTATTTGATTATATAGGCTTATGCTAATTATTTAAATTGGATTTCCTTAATCCATAAATATCATTTAATTTGATTTGCTTATTTTTTGTTTCATCCTGCAAACATAAATAAATAAATAAAAAAAAAACACACAGTATTAATGGAAACAAGGGCTTTAAGTATAGCCATTTATACTCGTTTACGATGACCCACAATCCATAAATGGAAAATAATTCTGCCAGATTGAAGTTTGCAGCGCAGCAAGTATTGGATTCGGGTGATATCAAAATAGATAAAACTCACCGTGAATGTGATTCTTATGCAAATTTAATCGGAACGTGACTTTTCCTAATGCATACACCCATGTGTTTTTGCCCATTCCGCCGCCCAGTGCCGCGCCACCGCCACGCACCTACTACTTGCCTACAAACATTGAATACTGATGATAGTTTGATCATAAAGAAAGCACAGCAAATCACAGACATCGTATGCATGCAGCGGGCGAAATTGCTTTTAATTTTTTTTTCTTTTTTTTTTTTGTGTTAGTCTAAAACAATCAAAGTATATGCTGGATATTTGAAGTCGTGATATCATTTAGATGAAGGCAATATTCTCAAGATAAAAATTGTTAATAAAGTACCATGGCATGACACGTCTATTCTACCTTATTAAGGTTAGACCTATTAGAATGGGGAATTTAATAGCTGATGGCAACTATGTGGGGAGTAGTCTGGTTCAATTTATTGATTCTCATTGACTTTCGAGGTATTTTTTAATTTAATTCAAAATGTTCTCTTTAATTTGAAGCTCGAAAATGGGTAGACAATAGTTAACTATATTCATGACTACACTATGTCAGAAATTTGCAATATATACGTTCTTCCACTTAATTCAGCTTACTTATGAAAATTATCTAATTCTCAAAAAATGTTCTCTATGAAATATGAAGGCATATATCAAATAATCATAAGTATATAAAAATATTTGTGTTCCTAAGAATTGTTTTTTGATTTTTAAATTTCCCCCTCATATACCATTTTTGTGTAAAGTTGAATCTACCGTGAGCGTCAAAGAGAGTATATCTTGTCTAATCCTATCCCTTTACCTAGTCGCTTGCACAGCGTTTAAACATCTTAAGGTAATCTAAGGTGCTCCATCTAAATAAAACCTTTTTTTCATAAAGTGGGTGGATACCACGCCTCCTAAATGAACAACTTCAAATTGTATATTTGTATCTTTTTACGTACTTTAAGCAGAAACAACCTTAGAATAATAACCGGTCTCCTCACAGGACACTGCAAACTAAAAAGACACCTGAATATCCTTGACCTAGTAAATATTATCATATGTAGGTTCTGTGATACGAAAGAGGAAACAGCGGACCATATTCTGGGAAATTGTGATTTACATGTCCACCAAAGGAAAAAACACCTTGGACGATACCAGTTGGAAGAGGGTGACTTACCATTTCAAAAATACTCCAAATACTCAAATTCATGAGGGAAATAAATTTGGCGGAAGAGCTGTAGATGAGCTATTCTCATCCAGCTCTAGACGGGGCACAATGTATCTCAAGGCCGCAGTCCAACAACCCATATTATTATTCATTCATTCATTCATTCATTCACATACCTTAAGGTTTATCACTCACTCACCAAATTTCATCACTCTACGGCAATCGGAATTATTCTATATATTATTGGTAACATTTCTAAGAAAGTGGGCGGATACCACGCTCCTAAACAGAAAATCTCAAATTTTATATTTTCCTCTTTTTATTAACTTTAAAGCCTCTAACAAACTTCTTTATTCTACAGTAATCGGAAGCTCTCTATATAACTAATAACCATTCTGAGGAAGTGGGGGATACCACGCGTCCTGAATTGAAAACCTCAAATTTTCGATTTATTCCTTCGGTTGCATCACAAGGGTATCTGCGCAAAATTACAATATTTTACGATGTCGGGAGTGCTCCATATTTTGATGATCTGCCAGAGAGTTAGTCAGTTACGGTTCTTGTGACTTGAAAGTCTTATATCTCAGGAACCATTTATGCTAAAAAAAATAAATTAAATTTAAAGAAATTTTAATTTAAAGAAGTTTGGTGAGGTGCTTGTGTTTGACTATCTTAGCAAATATTTGAATCAAAATCGAAACAGGAATTTGAAGGTTCCAGTGGTAGAACTTGGCTGCTGACTAACGTGTCCTTTGATTTTAAAATATGTTCATAGTACATAATGTTATTCTTTGAAAAGGATGACTACGAAATTACTTGAGTTGATTTATTAGAGCCTATATGCATTGACCTATAAATAAACTACCGCAAGATTTTTCAGAATTTTAGAAAAGAGTAATAATCCAGCACAAGGCAGGTGCTGTCAAATCGAAAACAGAAAACGAAAAAAAAAATAAAAAAAAAAAAATATAAAAGTGTAGGACCTGTAGTCAGAAAATAGACAAGAGAAATGGGAGAGAAAATAATGCTTGAAAAAGAGAGTTAATATTTGCGGTACCGTGAAATAAGAGTAACCAGCAATTTTGAAAATTCTGCCTTATTTTGAAAACAATAGAGAAATGGTTTTATTAATAATTTCTTTGGTAAAGTTAAATAACGCACGATTGGTCAAATTGCAGCTACTAATTTTTATTTTGTCAATCTCCCATTTACAATTTTAGGAGCCATTTTCTATAATTCCAAAAAGTACATCATTCATTTTTTTTTCAAAATTCGAATACGAAATATTTTTTACATTTTTAAAGAGCATCTTAACGGTTTTTCAACATTTGTATGGTAGGTATATGTTGTTTATTCTTTAGAAAAAATAGTTCTTCCGAGTATTCTAGAAACTACTAAATACAATGTTTCGAATAAATCGACCAACACGTTTTCGAAAAATTGATTCTTAAAAAAATATATTTTTTTTTAATTTTCAAAAAAGTTTTTGAAAAATTGGGCTTACAATATTTTTAAACTTTTCAAAAGTTTCTTTAAAAACAACTGAACCGTTTTCAAGAGAATCGAAGACCAAATACAAAAATTAATAAAAAGGTAAACAAAAAACACATTTTTTGACAAAAAATGAGGAAAATTGCCGTTTCCCTTTAACAATTTTCACTCTTTGAGAAAAATCAAATTAATTTGGCTAAGGAAAATTTACGTTACGTAAATAAGAAAAACGTCTTGGCATATTACCCAAAAAAACAATATCAACAAGTTTGAAGAAAATCCATCTACCCGATTAGTCTGTAGACTTGCGGACAGACAGACAGAATTGTGATAGAAAAGTCCTTTTTTGAAAAAACGAAATTTAGTATTTTGTCAAGAATATACTACTGTAACGATCTGTTTTATATAATAGCCTATAGATTGCTTTCAAAACCATTTTGAAAAAAAATTATTGTTAACATAATAATGTCAAAAGTTTAATTTTAGTTGTTTTTTCATTACTTTGTATTTATTGTGTCTATAAGACCAATTTGAAATTTCAACAAAACACAATAAAAAGCAATTTCTTCAAAAAAAATTCTCAAAGCCTTTCTTTCCGTGCATTTTGGTTAACATCTGAAATACAGTACTATTGCAATTTCTTGGAAAATTAAAAGTTCGAAGTTTTATCAAAATCGTTAGATTAATTTTCGAGATCTTTTGAAAAAAAAAAACAAAAAAAAAATCATTGTAAGGTGAGCTATGAGAAAAAATCGAATTTCTTCTCCTCTGGAAAATCATAAAAAACAGATTTAAAACAAATTTCTTTTGTGGAATTGTTTATACTCGTAATATTAGTTAGGATTAAAGCCTGCATATTTTCACACATTATTGGGAAAGTGAGAAGCATCACATTATCGCATGGTGAAATTTATCAAAGGTGCTCACAATAGTTTTTTTTTTACTAAAATAAAGTTGTTTCTATGGAAAACAGTTTAACAGTATTAACGTCTGCTCTTTAAACAGTTTTATTTTTATGGACAGCACGACTTAATTTTTTTGTAGTCCTCTCTAACACAATTAACAACTTTCCACACCCATTCTGTGCAGAAAAAAAGTTCCACGTCGTAAATTGTAGGTTTTATTTAAACAAAAAAAAAGTATAGTGTTACGGGGCGTATGCGTACTTTTTTGTTAACTATTTTTGTTCTTTTTTGAGGTAGTTTTTAATTAAATATCATATTATATCCTTACCGAAAACTGAAGTAGGCAAACAATTTTTCTGCTTTTTAAGCAGTTATATATATTGCCCACACGATGTTCACCACTTTTGGTATATTCTTCAAATTACACAGAAGTACACTTAATAATTTTTACACCCGTTCTTTGCAGAAAACAAATCCACACAAACAATTTCTAGAATTTGTACTATAAGCAGGCATTTTATTTTTTTTTAATTCTTTTTTGTTTTTGTACATTTTTAATTTGAAATATAATTATATTTCTGTTGCTTTAGGGGATATTTCGTTGTCAGTAGAGATTAGACCTATCTTTATTTTATAATTCATCTAAGTTCAGATGAAATGTATAAGCACTGGCATTTGTAGTTATTTTTTAAAATTATAGTTTAAAAAACTTGAAATGCATTATTTGAATAAACAAAAGTAAAATGTCCTCAGTTCCTCTTGGAGACTCATTTTAATTTTTGGAGAGTTGCTAATTAAACTTTCAAGGAAATCCAAATACAAAATTTATCTAACTAAAATAAACGGCCTTCATGGAATTTCCTCTTATAGCTACCAACTTTAATGTAGTTAAGCAATGACGCCGTTAGTAGGTAGGTAGTCTAATTATCGTTAGGCAGGTCTAAAGCCGATGCAGGTAAGTTTATCTTGGTTCTAAGTGTAATGAATTTTAGGATATATTGTGGATTTTATTTAAATTCGGAATGTATCAACTACATACAAAGATGGATACCAGGTAAAGGTACATTATGTACATTGTTATGGTTTGAGAGAAAAAAAGATGTCATTTGAATTATTGGGCAAATATGAATATTTACATATCATAAGTCGTTGAAGCGGTTTTTTTGGTTAAATAATTTGTTCATTTATTAAATTTTAAAAACAATTATAAGAAAAAAAATTGAAATGCGAGTTTACAGTAAGTATACATTAATACAATTAATACAATACATTAATTAAAAAAAAAATCTGTGACTCACTTTTGAAAACTCGATTTTTCAAAGAAAAATTGTACTTATTTAAAAAAAACGTTTTTTGTTTTTATAATATGCAATATTATTTATATTTCTAGGGAGCTTTTGCCAAAAAAAAATATTTTGTTAATCTAATAAAAAAGATTGTCGAAAATATGAAAACCGGTGGCCTGATTAGGGAATACGAAGCGAATCGTTTTAGGTGGCGAAAATGAGATTTGATATTACTGTTTTCGCTTTCGACTCTTTGGTTTTAACTTCGCCCTATTTTCGAAATCGAAAGCGAATTTGATTTGACATTTCAATTTTTAGCACGTGCATTTCCGATAGGGTTTCTTTGGCGGATTGGTTTACCGACACGGCCGAAAGTGATATTTTGGTGGATTTTTTTTCATTTAAATAAATAAAAATGTGAATTTAACTATTATTTTTTTTTTACAAAAACAAACTAAAGAAATAAACAATCATTTTGTTTGTAATAAACGTGTAGGCACCCAAGACAGCAAGACACCAGCCAGCAACAATTTTCTCCGCTCATCGAATTAATGAGGGGAAACGAAGGGATACAACATACAACGTTCTCTGCAATATGTCTAGTGCTTCGGACATTGAATTGCATACTGTGGTTTGACAATTTTAAATGTTTCTGTTGAAAGGCGAAACAACTTATCGAACCAAGTTTTTATAAAATAAAGCCAATTTAATAAATAATAAACACGTTAAAAGGAAAGCAAGGAAAATCAAAACGTTAAGAAGCACTTCTTAATAATTTTCTTCTGAAGTTTGAATTTGAAGATTCATTTTCTTCCTCACGTAAATAACATTTGAGTCCATTTTATATTTAAATAAATATTTTATTACAAAGTACATTTTCTTTTAGTAAGAAACAAACATTTTTATAAAAAGCATTGGAGCCGTTTTTGAGAATTAGAAGATTTAGCTTTTTGACGAAAAAAAATATATATGATACGTACCTACTGTTGGCCTTAAAATAATGAAAAAAAACGGGAGCATATTAGACACAAAACAATATCTGTCAAATTTGAAGAAAACCCATCCACCCGTTTAGGCTTTAGACTCGCGGACAGGCGGAACAGCGCGACCCAGTTTTTTCGTGTTCTCCATCATCCAAATTTCAAGTTTGACCAAAATCTCGAGTACAATTTTTTAACGAATTCAAAACTTACCATATTGTACCTACATATCGAAAGTAAAATATAAGTACAATCGACAATGTTGTTATAAATTATATTTCTACTCAAGCAAACCTACACAATAGATATTTAAATTAATTTTAAAAATGACTGATTCTTTTCAAGAATTTACTTCCACAGCTTCAGTTATTGAAAGTAGAACTTATTCCAAGACAACAGTTTATTTTCCACATTGGGGGTTATCGTGAATAAAAAAATGCCTGGAAATGTTTCCCCAATTCAAATCTTGGGAATGTCAATGATGCTTAAAAGTTTTCCACGGAATTTATTGGTATCGGGAATAAGCTTTCCCAGGGAATTTTGATGTCATTTCATACGATTTCTTGTTCGAGGGAAATTTATTCCGTGGGAGATTCACGATCGCAGGAAACATTTCGAGGGAACAAAATATATTCCCTGAGAAACGAAACTGCCTGGGAGATTCCCAATGATGGGACCCATTATCTATGATTTTATCTTCCTTGTGGTATGTGGTTTAAAAAATTGGAGAAGTCGAGCTTACGGATTTCTCTTGACTTTAAAAAAAATTTCTACTGCATCTCCTTAATATACACAAGTAAGCCCAAGATCAATTCAGTATTCGTGAAATGAATTTTGTATTTTTTCACAACATATTTTTAATTTCACGAATGTCGTACCACAAGTGGAGATTATCAAGCACTGAATT
This sequence comes from Philhelius pedissequus, assembly GCA_910595825.1. Taxonomy (NCBI): domain Eukaryota; kingdom Metazoa; phylum Arthropoda; class Insecta; order Diptera; family Syrphidae; genus Philhelius; species Philhelius pedissequus. The sequence goes on along the minus strand of OU343161.1, from coordinate 239,215,471 downwards.
TAGAAAATCATTGAAAAAAAGAAAACTATAAACTCAAAAACTAATTTGTGCTGGTATGTCTGATGATATTTCAGAGTTTTTAAATTTGGTTAAATTTGTTCAAGAAACTCATATTTATAATAAACGCATGACTAAAACTAAGAGAAAGAAAGAAGAGAAGAGAAAGAAGAAAGAAGACAAATTCCGAGCCATCAGTTTGGATTTAGAAATAAACATTCCACTATAGACCAAGTGCATCGAATTAAGGATGTTGTGGAAAAGGCACTTGAAGAAAAACAAGTATGCTCGGCTATATTCTTAGATGTTGCTCAAGCCTTTGACAAGGTTTGGCACTTGGGACTTGAGTACAAACTGCATAGGGACTTTCCCAGGCAGTACTACGAAATACTGAAATCCTACGTTACGAACCGACTCTTTAGAGTACGGTACGACCAACATTACTCGTAACTAAAGCAAATTGAAGCCGGTGTACCACAAGGAAGTGTCCTAGGACCAACCCTGTATCTGTTATATACAAGGTATATTCCAGTGGACATCAACGCTATCATGGCCACTTTTCCTGCCGATACGGCAATATTGGTGCCAGATAAATCCGTTACGAAGGCTAAACAAAAATTACAAAATGCTGTCGATAAAGTTAATAATTGGACGCAGAAATGGCGTATCAAATTAAACGAAACAAAATGGACGCATATAAGCTTTACAAACAAAAACATAAGCAATGTTCCAATATTTATAAACAGTACAGCAGTACCTTACTCCAATACCGCGAAATACCTTGGAATGACTTTGGATGCAAAGCTTAAATGGAAGGAGCACATCAAATAGAAACAAGAAGAACTTCACTTGAAGTACAGAAAAATGTACTCGTTACTAGGAACGAACTGTGACTTATTTATTCAAAACAAATTAATGTTATAGCAAGTACTGACACCCGTTTGGACATATGTCATCCAACTATGGGGCTGTACAAAGAAAACACATTCTGAACCCATCCAAAAATTCCAAAGCAAGGTCCTTCGTGGAATAATAAATGCCCCTTGGTTTATAAGAAATACCGATCTACATCGTGACCTTCAATTTGAAATGGTTACCGAAGTGGTTAAAAAACACGCTGTATCACACAATCAGCGACTGCAAGGTCATATCAACGAATCCGAAATGGAGACCGTCTTAAATATACGAGACAATGTTCGGAGATTAAGAACAACCAAGCATCATGAGCTGATGGTCTAAAAGCTATGGGAAAGTGTTATAACATTAAACTTCCCCCAATGCGATTTACATATAAATTAAGAAAGTAAAATTATTTGTCGATCTTTCATAGATTGGTCCTGATGCACCGGTGGTCTTAGTGCGGTAAGAGTCCCACGCTACTCGGTACCGATTCTTACCGAGAGTCTTTTGAAGATTTCCATCGAATACAACAAAAAAAAATCTTTCTGGGTAAGTATAGTACAGGGCGTTCCTCTCGCAAGATAAAAAATGAAAGTAGATCACAATTTTAAACATACCGTATCTTCAATATTTGTGCCAGAACAAGAATGTGTAGAAGATAAATTCAAAAATTTCACGCCCTCGATTATAGATATTTTTCAACTTTACTTAATTAACGATTTTGCTTCTATCAGGTTTCGGTAAGGTCTTATCGAAAATAAAATAACTTACCTAAGCCTTATCGAATCTGAAATGTAAGTTTGAGTACAAGTATCAAAATAAAAAAAAATCTTGTATATCGCTTCTCAGCAATTTAACAATATTATTGAAGAGAATGTGTGAAAAAAGATAACTGATTTCAAAACTAGAACAAAACTCTTCAAGCTATAATCCCTTCTTTCAAATTTAAAACAAAAAAAAATATTTCACAGAGATTAAAAGTCCGTTTACAGTTAATATTTTGTTTTCAAAATTTTAATCCCAGGTACATTTACATGTATACATAAATATCAAACTTTGTTAAATATGGTTAACATGCTTTAGGCCAACATACCTAAATGATACCTACTTATTTTAAAAGACTAAGATGTGTCCCTACTAAATTCATATTACCCTAACATGTCCTTTCCAACACTTCCCCTTCCCCATCCCACCCAAAATAAAAAAAAACACAACAAAATTCAAAAGTAATTTATGATTATCCTACTCCAACACATTAACACCCTTTTAATTTATACTTTCCCAAAACTTATATTTACAAAATTATCTGTTCCTCTATCAACTTTCGCTTATGCAAAGCCATTTGATTTAATAACTTTAAGTCTCTCTATTTTTTGCCAAATAAAATTTCAGGACATTTTAATGACAGGGGTCGGTTTAACCCTAATCATGTTGTCCTAGTTTTATTTTATCCCAACAAATTTAATTAAAAAACTATTACGGTTAATGGGTTCAAACTACTTCAATACATGGGTTAGGTTAGGTACATATATGTACTGTACAGTTTTAACAAGCAAACACCCTTAAATAATATGGGTAGAGTATACTATAATAATACATAGGTTAAAGTAAAGGTCTATATACTCACGTAGTTCTGGCCTCTTTGTACAGTCAATATTATAGGGCAAATCACACTTCTCCTCATCTGAATCGTAATCGTTGAAAACCATACCATCTGGGCACAATCTAGCTTCAAGTTTACCCCCACTAGAATCACAAAAAAAAAAAAAACAAAAAAAAAACACATCTCAAACTTTGTTCGTCAAACAAAAATAACCCTCATGTCATGCTTACGTGCACGCATAATATCTATCACATTGCCCAGGGTCTGGGAAGAAGCCGTTCGGCTCTGGGCATTTTTCATCTGTGTGTGCCTTCAAATGATGTTCATCATCATCATCCTCCAACTCTTCGGTATCCTTTATTGGTGCTGGGCCCGCTCTGGATGGGAATACTCGTTGCCGTTTCGGATGTTGTGCCACTGTCATTCCTGACGATGAATAAAAAACAAATATTTAATAATTATCTTAGAAACTTGCAATTGGATATTATATTTTGAATTAAGGCTTTGAGTGCGAATGGCAAAGTGGTGGTTGGTACAGACACAACCAGCGACTCACCCTTGCTCTCGACTCATAGTCGCGTCACTGGATGTGGCATACTCAAAATATAAAAGGATAAATTATTATCATCATGAAAGAAGAAAAAGTTTACATACATATACATATAGGCTACCCATACTCATATACGTATAATAAACGGGTAGAAAGGGCAGACGTAAATTTCAAAAAAGGAAAACAGATTTCTCAGGATATCCTTGTGAATGACAAATGCCTTTTAGGCTTGCTTATCGTAAATCACCATAATATTCACGCCACACAGTCACAATATAGAGATTAGGCTACTTAAAAAGTATCACATCAACTGTTATACTTAGAGATACGTTCATTATCATCCTCATCGGCCTTAAAGCTGCTGTAAAATAATATGGAATTGTCATTGCTGACAATATTTATGTCTCGTTTTTGTTTGTCTGTTTTGCATATCTGGTTTCTTTAAGAGATTTCAAAGCTTATCGCTTGATGGAATATTTAAGGACGCAATTTGACATATGTATATTGTATACTGCATATATGTACCTTCTTCACAAAACAGATATGAGGTGACGCATACAATTAGAAATTTATGTGTCAAAGATTAGTTTAGTTAAATCTTATTTTGTCGTAATTTGCTGACAATGTTGTGATATTGAATAGATTCAGATGGATCTCATCTTATCCTTTTAATTTACGACTTGGCCTGAGAAAATATATGCAGATAAAGCTACAGGTTTTAGATTGTTTAATTTCGGAGACAAATGATGTTATCGCTGGATTTTGACATGCCTCTCCTAGCTGATATGGCAATGTGGAACGTGTTCTACATATTATTTTTATTTTGACAGGATTTTTGTCGGTTCAATATATCAAAACCAACTAAAGCTGTCGTGTGCTGTTTTTTTTTGTGTGACGTGTAGGTCAATCAAGGACATTTGAATTACTCAGGGCGTGTGTTGGATATAAGATTACGAATTTGACAACTCTAAAGCATGTAGATTGGGTGTTAATAAGAAAAAAATCGCCTGCTCATCTAAGCTCTTTCCCAATATGTCCAATTAATTCTTGATGTACAGGGTGCGCCAGAGAAACTTACTTATTTGAAAGGTCAATAAAAACAAAAGTACTTCAATTATTGTTTTAATTTTTTTTTATTTGAGAATACAATATCCCAATTTTTTTTTCATGCAGTCTTGAAAATGACATCGGATAAATGGCGACCCCCATTGCGCATACACTGATGAAGTCGATTATTGAAATTCGTCTCCACTCTTTGCAGCATATCAATCGGTATGTTGGCAATGGCGTCGCGAATGTTGTTCTTGAAGTGTGCTATGGTCCTATGGTTCTTGCACAACAGCCAATTTATAGGGATGAAATTGAAGGTCTTCATGGAGAATTCGTCGAACAGTGGTGTCAGAAATTCCCATAGCAGCTGCGTGTTTGCGAGCCGAACGCCGGGGAGAACGCACAACTGACTGCCTCACTCTTTCGATATTTTCCGGAGTTCTGGTGGTCCCTTGAAGTCCATTTCTGGGTTTAGCGACACTTCCACACTCCCGAAATGAGTTAACCCACGAAAGAATCGAATTACGGCCAGGAACGAATCTGTGAGGAGGAATTTCAAAGCGAGCGCGGAAGGCACGTTGCGTAGCAACAAGTGAGCGACTGTTAGAAAAGAAGCTCTCGACTGCGAAGGCCCGCTGCTCTCTAGACCAGAGCATGATGGCAACTGACTTGAGGGAGAAACAAACTTGGGAACTTCCCCCTCCAGATGCGCCCCCTCTCGCCCGTCTAACCGCCCAAATCATCGCGCGGGAAATAAGTAAGTTTCTCTGCCGCACCCTGTATAATACAAGTACTGGGAAAGAAGAAGAACCCAAATGAACAACAACAAACCTACGTCGCTAATATTGAAATGGTCAACTTAATGCAATTGATAAACAATAATCAAATTCTGAAAACATTTTTAATTTTAAAAGAGTATATTCGAGTACTTACTTAACAGATAAAAAATAAATCGTGGAATTTTGGTTGCCCTTAAAACAATAGGCCGAAGGTCCTTTTTAATATTTTGCTTACGATCTTAATAATCAAATATTGACAAAATAACAATTTTTCATGAATCATGTATAGTAATGCAACGAGTTGGAAAAAAAACGAAGAGGGTAGAGTTGAAACAGTTCGTAGACGTCTACGAAAATGTGGTTCAATAGCTCACAGTCCACGAAAGCGCTATCTTTTCTGACAAGAACACATATTGATGAAAGATTAAAATTTGCAAGAACACACCTTTATTGTCTTATACCAAAGTGAAGAAATATTATATGGCCAGACGAGTTTAACATGTGTATATAATATATAGTTTGAAATTGTGAAAGGTTTCTCGTCAATATGTGAGACGGCCTTCTCAGAATAAAGGGTCAGGTATACAAATGTTGGCATATTTTTGATTCGATGGTTCTAATTCCACACAAAAAATTTAAGGCATCTTGGGAATGTTGGTATATGTGAAAACCATGTAGGAAGTCATTCTGCAATTTCTTTAAAGTAAAACACCGCTAAAATGGGTCATTCAGCAAGCCAGCAACTTAACACATAAGAGTATAAACTTGCTAGGCAGTAGTTTTGACAAATCGAATTAATATAGTTAAATGGCCAGCAGATAGTCTCAAGACCTCAACCCTATTGAGAGCCCACCTTTAGGGTATCGTTGCTATTGCTATACAGAAATCATACATTTCGTTTTGGTTTTTTTTAATTGACCGACTACCAAAGGGGTTTTGACTACCCTTAATATGATCAAACACAGTGTAAACATTACAATAGTTTTGAAGTTCAGAATACCAAAAGGAGGCGGGGGGGGGGGGGGGGGAATAGAGCCTGGTAAATCATTCCACATTCGTGTTGTACGACAACAGAAAGAATCTCTGTACGAAGTTGGGCTCAAGGGTAAACTGATGAGCATTCCTAGAAGCGCGATTGTTATACCGTTGAATAGTTTAAGGGGAGAAATGCAACTTGTTATTTCTTTAGAAAATTATTTATAAAAATAGCGATAAAAAAATGAAATTCATACATGAAACATTTGGACGGTGTTTTAGAAATGAAAATGTTTCCATTATGATTCAATCGCCTACAATTCCTAGACCTCTATTTTAAATTCTATCTAAAAGATTCAAATGAATTTTAAGAGCTCCTGCCCAATTGTGAGAATTATACTCCAGCTTTGGACGAATGAAGACCTTATAGATTACAGCTAGATAGATCAGAAGGGAAGAAGAATTTCTTGCACCTTCGAAGAAAGCCCAAACACTTTGCAGCGTTTTTGGCGACATCGAATATATGGTCATTCCACAATAGGTGTTCGGTGAAAGCTGATCTGTTACTTTAATGAAAGAGCCTCTAAAGATATTGACATTGGGGGTGGGTTCTGTCGTAACGACAGAAGACAGCATTGAATATTCGAAGCATTAGAATCTACGCGGTTTTTTATTCCCCATTGGACAATGCTGTTGAAATCAGATTTTAATGAGCTTATCACACGCTGCCGATGCAGTTCCACATCCGAAGAACAAGTGATAAATCTGAAAACGAATATGAAAAGCTGAGCTCCATTAAAACAATTTAGTGGGTTAGAAGTTCCAGATAAGAAATCAGTAATGAAAATGAGAAAAAGAGTTGGGGATACAACGGAGCCCTGAAGCACATAAGCATTTATTCTATGAATATCAGACTTTCAAATAAAACTTGTATTGAGCGGTCCTATCTAATGAAGGAGAAATACATCGACAACAAATGCACGCATTTTAGTCCTTATCTTGGCTTGATGCCAAACTCTACTAAATATTTTTGAAATATCAAGCGTAATAATTTCACTTTTACTTTTACAAAACGATGTAAGGATTTATGCCACTCTTCGGTGAGAGTTGATAATCCCCAGTTGTGAAATCGTTATATCTAATTTTAGCCTAAAACTTTGTCGTAGCAGGTCGTCCAAGTTGTGGTTGTATTTCTCAATTTTTTTAAATCTATGTTTGAAAACTAATTTCTTTTAAGATTCCATAATCCATACTCAAAATAAAGCATTTTCGACTTCTTCCCAATTTTGGACTTATAAACACATGTTTAAAAAAATGGAATGGAAATCGGTTCAGCGGGTAGTAAAATATATGGAAATAATTCAATTTTCTAAAAAAAAAGGAGATCGAGATGAAATATATTTCAATTTTTTAAGTGATTTTTTCAACATTTTGAAAAAGTGTGAATTCATAAGTAGGAATTTCTAATATACAAAATCTCTTAAATTTTTTTCTAAAAAGAAATTGGTAGGGTAATTTTAAATATTTAATAATATAAATTTCAAAACATGGCTTTGAGAAAAATCGCTCACTCGTTTTCGAAATATTTAATTTTCAAATAAAAAAACATATTTTTTTTGTAAATCCAAAAAAAAATATTTTTCTAAAATTTTGGTATGCAGTATTCTTAATAATTCGAAGGAAGTCCTATATAAAAATTTTGATCGAAATCGTGAAAAATTCCTAAATCAAAAGAATGCTTGCAGGTAGGTACCGTTAATAATAAAATATGTAAATAAAAATTTGACCAAAATGTAGACTCTACTTAAATTAGTGCATACACTTTTTATATCAAAATCGTTAAAGCAGTTTTCGAGATAATTAAGATGGTAGACAAAAATACTATGGCAAGTACAATTATTTTTGGGGCTAAAAAAAAAACGATTCAAAAATCTATTTGAGACAATATAGGAATTTATTGGTGACCTTTCTGTTATGTAAATAGATGTTTTTTATGCAGGCTCCAGGTCAATAAAAGACGGTGTTAAGAAGTAAGCGACGTTTCGAGCATGGATACACGCTTCATCAGGCAACAACAATTAGTTTACAAACTTAATGTACATCACATATCCAGAATATAGATAAAAAGAATTATTAAAATTATTAATAAAACTTGTCACAAAATCAAAATTAATTAAACCATTTTAAACACAACTGTCCGTAGTTTTCTTTTTGTGTCAGTAGACACAAAAAGAAAACTACGGACAGTAGTGTTTAAAATGGTTTCATTAATTTTGATTTTGTGACAAGTTTTATTAATAATTTTAATAATTCTTTTTATCTATATTCTGGATATGTGATGTACATTAAGTTTGTAAACTAATTGTTGTTGCCTGATGAAGAGTGTATCCATGCTCGAAACGTCGCTTACTTCTTAACACCGTCTTTTATTGACCTGGAGCCTGCATAAAAAACATCTATTTGAGACAATCACTTAACACGCTTAAGTAACAAGTCCGAAGAAAAGCGTTTAAGCAGTTTGGGATTTAGACCAATCTACAGACAGACAAACAGACGGAATTGCGGGCCTTTTTTGGTGTTCTCCATCATCGTAATGTCAAATTTGATTAAATTCTCGAGTTCAATTTTTTTCCAAATGCAAAACATTGCCTATAGTACCTAAGTATATCACACGCAAAAAATCGTCCATTCCAAATAAAATAAAATGCACGACTGGATCGTACGAACTTGATCTTATGTTCGATATTTTTAAAGTCATTTTTAACTTTATTTTTTATATACAGTATCTTTAATTTTTTTCTAAAAAAAAAAATAGTATGACAATCTTAAATATTTAATAATATAAACTTAAAAACAAAAAATTAAATCGGATTAATTAAAGAAAAAATAATTCAAAATTCTGAAATAAATACTTAAACTAATTTAAGCTCAAAAAAAAGTACGCCATTTTATTTCTTATATAAATTTGAATTTATGGGAACAAAATTTTAAAAATCTGTGGAGTGGTTTTTGAGAAAAAAAGTTTTTATTTTAAACTCTTTGAATAAAATATTGAAAAAAAAATTCAAAAACACCAATTCATAGGTATTCACTAAATACATTATAAATATAATTTTGGAAAAAAATTTAATGAGCAGTTTTCAAAATATAATTTTTTTAAATTTTTTTCTTAAAAATGCTTTTAAAAATAAAAAAAAATATTTATTAAAAATATTGGTACGCAGTATAAATTGGGCAACCTAAGGCTATATATGTGTGAAATTTCGAAAGAATCAGGTAAGCCGTTTATGAGATAGTCGAAAGCAAAAAAAAACGGTCCTATGGAAGGAAAGTACCGTTTTTAGACATTTTTCTATTTTTTTTTTCAACTATATGATCGGTCGTAGCTAAAAACCCACACTGATTTTTTTAATTCAAAATCGTTGGAGCCGTTTTCGAGAAAAATAGGCTTTAACGTAACGGTTATATGGCAGTTACCGTTATTTTTTGAGCTAAAAAAAACTTTCAATTTCTGCTCTGCACAATACCTAAAATGCTCCATAGACCAAGTTTGAAGCAATTCGGCCCACCCGTTTAGGCTGTAGGTTTCAATACATATATACAGACAGACTGACAGACAGACAGACAGACTGTCAAACTGACAGACAGATGGACAGAATTTTTAGACCATCCTTTTTCGTCTTCGCTATCATCGTAATGTCAGTTTGATTGTTATCTCAAAACTTTTTTTTTCGACGAATGCATAACTTGCCTTATAGTACCTATAATCAAGCAAGTAAAAATATATGTACTTTGTATTGTCTTTCTTGCATACAGAAACATTTAAGGAACCTTGAACAAAACCCTGAAAACCTGCCTGGTCTGGAAAAAATGTATAAAGTTTAATTAAACATTTTCCTCCTTTAAAATATCTTGAATTTTTGTCATCAAACTTCCACATGCTTGCGTTTGTTTAACATTTCATAAAACGTTTATACACCCCACACATAAATCCATATGAACATACCTACAGTATCTTTAGTATTCAATCAAACAACGATTGTATTAATTCACATACATGACCATTCCACAGACCACATTTGTCTAATTGCTCATAAAGTAGGTTGCTACAGTCAATCATCGGAGCATCATGAACAACCGCATCCGTGAACCAAAAAGCCCAACCATATACAACCAGACAGAATAGTCAACTAGCACAACCACATTTAACAACAATCCCTGTAGTGAATTCACTTCCTTATCAAAATGCAACTTGAATGTTGACGCTGCGCTACCGATGCACTGCTATGCTGGACGGAAATGAAATGGTTTGTTCCTGACATTTTGTGCTACATACTATATACGACTACGTTACACGTGTCCAAGTTGTTAATTACTATCGTCGTCGTCATCAACACTTTTCTCTTTGCCAGGACCTGCCTTTTGAAATACATATCGAATTGAGTCGAGGCGAGTCCTGGACAGGTGAATGTCGTGAGTATGAGTATGCACATGTGGCTTCTGGTAGAACGTGCATATTTTTCATTTTTTTTTCTCTTTTAAATAAATACCTATCAGTTGAAAATAAAACGTCAACCTTGTGGTATTCCTACCACACTCCATTAGGCCAACAACCCAATCAAGGTGTTGATATGATATTTGTGTCGGTATTTCCTTGGAACCTTTTTTTACGGCTTTCAGGGTTTTTTATTTTTTAATTTTTTTATTTTAATGGACGTTTTCAATTTTAACACGAAAAAAATATCCAACATTGTTAATCATTAATTTTTGTCGGGTTTTTGGTGAAGTGACAAGTCTTTGGGGATGAGATTGCTGTGGGGTGTGAGTATAGTCTGAATAGTTAACATGTGTGCAAAGTATAAGTTTCAACTTTGATGACACTTAAAATAATTAGTCCCTCGGGTGGTATTATATGTACATACGAGTATACCGTTGCGAAACTAAACTTAACACTCAAAGAAGGATGGGATAGATGAAGTTTGAGGTGTATTTCGCTGACGGATTGTATAAAGCTGTAAAGCTGCCACTGATCCTTTTACATAGTGTCATAGTCTAAATTAAGACCTCGAAGGGGCTAACTCTGTTAAAATTAATAACATTTTTAGAACTATGTGTATGAGAATGAATTTTACAATGTGAAGGAAATTACTCCGCTGGAATTAATTATGACACTTAAACAGAGAAAAACACCACCAGCTTTGGTGGAGTCACCCGCAATCTAAGTCCCGTTAAATGAAGTGAGGTAGTGAATTTTATCGTTATACATACATAAATTATATAGATATAAAACCCTTACATATTTCATATATGTACTACCTAAAACTTGTGGATATAATATCTAACATGCCATGAGAAAAAGTGTGCATTGAGAGGAGCTTCTTGAACTAACATTTTCTATAAATTACAGTCGACTCCGGTTAAGTGAAATGGATTTTTTTTTTAAAATATGGTTTTGTGTTTTAAATGTATGCGTTCACATGATGCCAGGAAATCGTAGACGGATACAAAACATTTTATTATTCGCAAAAATTGCATTTTCGTAATCAGAATCGAGGCGTAATTTCAAGAAATAAAATGTTATTCGCATGAGTTCATGAGACCGAGAATTTTAATCACTTTATTTGGACATAATACCAATTTTCAGTTTCCAGTTATTTTACGATTTTGTTATTCAGTGTTAAGAATGAATAGTTGCATAATGCGATTTAAATCGCAGCGAATTAAAAAAATAAAAATGTGATTTGCTCTATTTCGTATATTGGTTTCTTAACAAAGATTTTAGTTTAGTTTTTCTTTCCCCACAAAATATGCGACTAATTTTTCCATGCGATTTTTTGACGCGTAATTATTTAAAAGAAGAAAAAAATTAACGTTTAGTTTTAGATGTGTTAATTTGCATTTAAATTCGTATGTTAAATTTTCTTGCGCGAATCGCACGAATAAAATCGCTAGGACGTATTTTTGATTATCGCAAAGAGTTTTAAAGTGTTTGAGCGCACACAAGAAAATATTACTGGGATTAGCCCGGACTAATTTGTTTTATGCGCAATGACACAAAATCGCAAATCCTATAATCTAAGTGTACAAACAGAGTGGAGCTGAGAGTGAGCAAGAGCTAAGACCAAAAGCAAAAAAGGAGAAATCAAACACGTGTAGTGAAAGGAGAGCACACGGGTACAGCGAGTTGTTCGAAGATGGAGCAAAGAGTCAAAAAGGGAGCAAATCGGCGATTTCAAACATGTTTGATTTCTTCGCTCTCATTGCTTTGCGATTTTTAACTAGACGTGCACTTGATGATCCATTTTTATTCGCAAAAGAAAAGTATTTAAATAGAAAAGTATGAACTCTTGCTGTCGTGTAAACCCTTCTACTTTGCTCCTTGTTCCTCCCTCTGGCTAGGCTTCACCTTTGATACCCACTCGAGCTCTATGCTCTTTTCTCTGATGAATTTCGCAGCTTTTCTCTCCAATCGTGTTGAACACTAATGTGGTTTTCCATTAGTACAAGAATTTAATTTTTTTTTTAGACAAATCTGCGAAAATACGGATTTCTACAATTAAATCCTTCCATTTGGCAACAAAAATAATTTTATTTTGATTCTAAATCAAATTCGAGATCCGTATTTTCGGTGAAACTAACCCTCTTTTTACTAACACCACTAAACCCTTGTTTAATTAATATAATGTGCAAAAGAAAATTTAATTTAAATCGCGTCCCAATCGCCACGAAAAATATCAAAATCCGCATCAGATTTTAAATTTACCAATGGAAAACTCCATAAGATCTAAAAATTTGCAATTAGGCAAATTTAATATAAGAACACACATGCGAGTTTTAGTCGTTACAATTACATTGTAGTTGCGACATAAAATCATCTATAAGCACTTTTGCGGTCATAAGCCTTGCGATTACTTAGTCGCAAAAACGAAAACTTCCAATAACAAATTTAACCGATAAATTCATCGCAGCGAATTAAAAAAAAAACGCAGAAATAAAGAGAATTGGTAACATTTTTTTAATCGCTGCGATTTTAAAATCCCACAATTGTGCATTCGTGTTTAAGATCGTGTGTTTCATTTCAGGCAACTAAAGAGTCAAATGGTTAAAAGTCGCACGTGTGCGCATGCCTACACGTTTTAGTCGCAAGTTCATCGCATCGTTAAAAGAATAATTTAAACAAAATATGGATTTTTTTGTGTCATGAGTATTCACTCATATTTATTGCGCGTGTTTAATTTTAGTGACTAAATAGTCGCGGGACGAAAATCGCATGTGTTTTGCAAGTCTTGACGTTAGTTGTTTTTTTTTCGGAGTGCTTTTTAATTTTATAGAAGAGAATGAAAATTCGTTTTCCCAAATTTACACACACACTATCAGTGAATGTTGCGATTTTTTACAAAATGCAATTTCCAAATATTTGCCGCTCTGACATGAAATACAATTCCGAAAGAAATCAATAAAAACGAAGAGTGTTAAGAAGTCACTCCTAACAGCCATAATGGAATTGTGTTTGCATAGATGATAGTGTAAGGCCTCGTCCACGCACTGAGGGACGTCGCTAAGCGATGATTATCCTTTTACAGAGCGGTCGTCTGCGACGATAAATAAGTGATAGTCGTTAAAATGCGTTTGTCAAGAGCTCCTATACTGAAACCAAGGGAAGGAATGAAGAACAATCAATCCGTTACAACAGAAGCAGTATTTCGGCTTTAAATTTAAGAAATGAGCTTAACTTTTGTGAGCTTGGAAGTTAAAAAAATTAAAATATTTGAATACGAAATTACGAGTACCTGAATATTTACAATTTTTGCAACCTCGTCCCATTTTTTATCACTAATATTCTAATTTTTAAAATCTTTTTCTTTATCCTGCCATAAAACATGTCTGCTTTGAACAGCCGAAATTAAACTTTCAATGTCTATATTGGCCATCTTTCTTTTACGTCGCTCAGCGATCAACTACGAAAATAGATAATGTTTTAATTCTGAGCGACGTCGCTCTGTCGCTCGCCGCATGGCCATAGCTATAGGTTTTAATATGTCCTATTTTTGTTGGTCGCTCAGCGACATCGCTCGGTCGCTCAATGCGTGGCCGGTGCCCTAGACGTGTTGTAGCAAAGAGACGACATTATCTTAATTGTTACTTCTTAATTTTTTTATTTTATTAAATGATGGCTGCCAAAAACTACTAATAAAATTTGTATATAAATTCAAATAAGCTGGGTTTACTGTAAACTACATGTGTGGAACAAATTAAAGGTTTTTTTTTTGATACTTTTTTTAAGGCCAATCTCAGATACGGCATGAGTTTTTGAATAGAACCAACCAAAAAGCATATGCGTTGGTTGCGAGTATAATATGTACTCGTATGTGAGCTTAGATGCGGAAATGAGTTATATCTTTGTTAAACTAAGTTTGTTAAATTTGATTAAGGATAAGCAAGTGGCATGGAAGTAATTTGCAGTTAAATATCAATTTCATCCAAGCATTTGGGTGAGCTCGTTAAATGTTTTTTTAGTACACAGAAACACATACTCAGTTATGATGTTAGATTAAAAACAAAATTATATTATAGTTTACTTCTGTCAAGTTCTTGTAGAAAATTGATATGTGATGGGTTTAATGTCTTAATAAAAATAAAATATGAGAACGAACCTTTTAAGCACGAAAAGTAAATAATGTTGGGTTTAAATATTGTTTGCAAAAAAAAAAACAATTTAAAAAAGTCACGACCCCTATTTTAGTTGAGGTAATTGTAAAAATCCCAGTTACAATTGGATGGGTTTACACGACTGACAGATCATATTTATCATATTTTCTGCTATAAATGTCAAAAAAAGTGACATTAATTTTGTCAGATTAGATTCAGAGAAATGCAATCATAATCCACACCACATTCTGTTCAATCTAGAAATGAAAGAAATATTTTAAAACATATTATTATTTCGAGGCAATTTGTAAGCTGAATGTTGTCAGATTTATGTCCCATAAGTAATTTGATAAATTGTCATGATGTCCATTGAATTTTGATGAATTTTTCAAAATTTGTCAGGAATTTCCGAGAAAAACGTAGTGATCATTTTGTTTTTTTTTTTCTCGATGACTGACCGATAAAACTTAAACTTATAAAAACTTTACATGAAAAAGTACATTATGTAACGTTTTAAAAAATAGAACCTATTTTTTTATTTACGTCAAACATTTTTGAAGTCATTCACTTGTCAAATTTATCGTTGCCTACATATATGTGCATAATTTTGAAATTGTTGTTGTTTGTTCGTGTCACATTTGACATGGGCATATACCATAGACCTATGCATGGGCCAAACTGCTAGTTGCAATATCTGTTATTGCTACTTTTAAATAACAGTTATAAATAACTGTTACTAAAATAAACAATTATGGATCAAAGATTATCAGTAAAATAACAATTTTAATAAACTATTTTCCACTCCGATTTTAAAATTAATTATTCTATATGCGAAATATCTCTCTTCATTGTGATCTCACTTGCACCAATAACTTGCGCCTGCAGCCAATAATAGAAGAAAGGCGCCTAATACCTGAACATCAGTTTGGATTTAGAAGCAAGCATTCGACAATTGACCAAGTGCATAGGATCACTGACGTCATTGAGAAAACTCTTGAAGAAAAGAAAATTTGTTCGACGGTCTTCCTAGACGTGTCGCGAGCTTTTGATAAGGTGTGGCACGAAGGCCTAAATTTTAAATTCAGACAAATTCTGCCTGAAGCACTTTATACGCTTCTAAAAGCATATCTAGAAAATAGACTTTTTAGAGTAAGACATGGAAACGATTACTCGGATCTCAAAGAAATAGTGGGTGGGGTATCACAGGGAAGTGTTTTAGGTCCAATATTGTACCTATTATTTACACGTGATATACCTCAAACAGAAGACACTATCGTAGCCACGTTTGCTAACGACACTGCAATACTAGCAGTGGGCCAAACGATAAATTATTCTACGACAAAATTACAAAAAGCTCTGAATAATGTCAATGATTGGACAAAAACATGGCGGATATCGCTCAACGAAGTAAAATCAGTCCATGTAGATTTTACGTATAAGAAAATTAATAGATTACCGGTATTTGTTAATACGGTTCAAGTTCCGTTTGCAAACGAAGCAAAATATCTCGGAATGACTCTAGACGCGAAATTAAAATGGAAACCGCATGTTAAAAAGAAATGCGAAGAGTTAAATAATAAACTCAGAGATATATACTGGTTGCTCGGGAAACACTCTAAACTATCGAAAATAAGCTAATTTTGTCCAGGCAGGAGCTTAAGCCTGTCTGGACTTACGGCATACAACTCTGGGGTTGTACGCGAGATTCTAATTTAAATACCTTACAATCATTTGAAAATAAACTCCTAAGATCATTTGTAAGCGCACCATGGTACATTAGAAACGAAGATCTGCACAGAGATCTCGGGATTCATAGAAAACGGCTATTACAACACTGCAATAGTACTATAATCGAAATTATCGATGAGACGAATTTAGTACGCCCCCTGCGAAGGACAACTCCTTCCGATCTGGTGCACTAAACGAGAATCCGCTTTAAAATCGCGGTATAAGCAGGAACTATCACCGGATAGTTACCTGCAACACGTTAATTAAATTCGTTAAAAATAAATTGCCAGATAAGTTTCAACTTAGTTGCAATCGGGAGGAGAAGGTGTTTTTAGTGCAGTAAGAATCTCACACTCCTATGAGGACGCGTTTTTCGGTCCTCATAGAGCCTTTTGAAAGTTTTACACTTACCCACGGAAAAAAAAAACTTGCACAAATAGAATTTTGTTTCGCTAAGTTATTCAAACAGCTGTTTGTGCTAGGGATGGGATAGTTATCAAGAAACCTTCTTAATTAAAAATTCACCATTAAACTTTATTTAAATTGAAATTAATTTAGGAAGTATTTAAAGACACATAACAGTTTATGACAGTACTTTAGTGACAATTTTAGCATGTACTCTTAATGTCGTCGGGAAGGGGCAGGACAGTTCTCTTGCCTCGTCAATTACCTTTAAATCTTTAAAAATACCTTGAAGCAGAAAAATAAGTACAAGCAGTCGAAACTGAAATTTAGTTTTCAGATCAAATTTTTCGGAATTGGCTTTCCTAAAGTTATTACTAGGTATCGTGATGCCTTTTAAAATATGGCAGCATTCGCACAAAATATGCAATAAGTGATAGACCTTGATCCAAATATCTTATCAAAACACACAGCGAAAATATCGAAAACAATAAAAACACAACAATTATAAATTCGCTAAAAATTTCTCTATAATCAACACACCTTACACCTCACTGTTTGTGTCCAATTGTCAATAACAGGTTTTGTTATATAAAACTTTTCAACACACACTTAACTAAAACTCCATATTCGACAAACAGTTATTGCATTGACATTGTAAAACCCGATTGAATAACTGAAATTCTGCATTTTATAGGCAAAAACCAATATTATACTCTCACTCGTGCATGTGTCTCTCGTTTTGAGGTGTTGGTAATTGTGATCGATTGGATTGCATTGTCTGCCAGAATAAGCTTAACCATATACAATTTTAATTTGTTAATTTACATTAATTTTTGGTTGTAAAACTTAAATAATTACGATCACTGTCATATTAGCAAAACGAACACGATTCTGGACACTTTCACTTTTAAGGTCATTTCATCATAACTCACTTGAATCAAATTCAAAAACACCCCACTGTACCGTGCCGCTTAAAAAAAAATTTCCATAAAACTTGTTTCAAACGTTGGCATAACCTGTTGACATTTTGAATAATCCAATGGGCAATTAAATTTTTGGTTGATAACCCACTGATTCTTTGAACAAAAAAGACAAAAAAAAAAACTAGAAGAACAAAACACAAGAAAAAACTTACCTATTACTAGAAATAAAACAATTATCCTTATTATGGCCATTTTGTCGCCTTATATCCTCCTCCTCTTTAAACTGAAAGTTAAAAAAAAAAACTATCTAACTTTCGACTGCACTTCCGTCTTTTCGGTTGTGCTGTTGCCTTGTGCGAGCTGTGCAGTAACGATTAATCGACTAGGAGATCTAGAAGATTGTTTCGTTATTAAATATATTTTTTCTTTTGTTTTTATTTCCACGAGAGCTGAATGCGTGGTATAAACTTTTGAGAGACTTTTTCTTTAAGCTTCATTTAGTTACAAACTCCAAACTCTGCTGCTTTATGCTTAAGTCATGTTCACTATAGTATGGGTGGCGGTGTTGTCGGTTATTTTTTTTTTATAAACAATAAAACTTTACAGAAATGTCGTTATAGTTTTTGATTTTTTTGAACAATTTGAATTGTTTATTTAAAAAGAAAATAGATATTTTCTTATTTTTTTTTTTAAATCCGTTTTAAAAGAAACGTGTATTGATCTTGTAATGAAATTTATTTCCATTATAGTTCACTTTTGAGACTGAGGCAAAGCTTCCAGCATACCAGTCAATGAGCCAGTTCGCAGAGAAGGAATTCAGCCTTTAACTTTTATGAGTTAAAAGCAAACAATTTCAGTGCAATCATGAATTTGCTGAAACCAAATAACTCGAAATTCACTGTTTTAACAATGTTTTTCTTAAGTGCGTTCATCTCAATGATAAATAATAATTTTTTCTATCCGTTTAGGGAGAAAGGTAATAGGCTCCCAAATTTAACAGGCTTAATACGGGCATTTAAAATTTATTTCACACAACATCAACGACTGATTGCGATTGATTATTGTTCATCGCTTAAATTAATAAGGCAATTCGGTTGGTATCAGTTGTAGTCCTGGAAGAAGCACATCCGAATTTTCAACTTTTTCTTTGGATTTTCCATTTTTATATTTATATAGGTGCTATATGGCAAGTTAAGGATTCGTAAAAACATCGAACATGAGATTTTGATAAAATTTGACATTACGATGAAAGCGGATACGAAAAAAGTGATCTCACAATTCTTTCTGTCTGCCTGTCTATCCACCAGTCTAATCGGTTGGATTTATTAGCTTCAAACTTGGTACATATTGTTATTTTTTTCGAAAGTATGCTTAGACGTTTATTTTTTTTATTTTTGTTTATTTAAGATGAAAAAGACGGCGGTAACTGCCATACATTTATTTTTGTCCCAAAAGATAAATCTTATTTTTCTCAAAAACGGCTCTAACGATTTAAAATCGTTCATTGATGAGAGAGAAAGTATTTTTCGGCAATTTTTTTTGAAAAAATGTTTATTTTTGGTACCTTTAGTAGAATTTTTTTTGGAAAACTGGTCATTTAATTTTTTTTTGGAAATTTCTTATGCACCTTGAAAGCATAAAAACTAATGTATCCCAAAATGTTACAAAAGTATGAAAATCAATATTTCGAAAATGTACCAATTGATTTTGATATTATCTCCAAAACTTAAAAAAAATTGTCCTAAAACAAAACACAACAGTACTTCCCATATAAATGTTTAAAAAAAAACCGTTAAGAAAAAAATGTATTTCTCAAAAACGGCTCCAGGAATTTTGATAAGAAAATGTGTGCGTTCTTAAATTAATGTAGACCACTTTTAAGTACAAAAAAATATTTTATGTTGCGCATTTATCAACGGCCCACCACTTTGAATATTTTCGACTTTTTATTATTAATTATTATTTTTTGTATGCAAATGCTCCCTAAAATTGTAAATAAAACTGCATATTTTAATTGTCAAAAAACTGTTTTTTTTTCGATTTTTAGAAATAAATACACTTTTTTGGTGAAAAATCGATTTTTCAAAAACGAGTCAATTATTTGTTTTATTAAAATTTTAAATTTATATTAATATGTACTTCAAAATGGCGTTTCATTTTTTTTTTCTAAAAATGTCTTTAAAATTTTATAGATAAAAAATAGTTTTTTTTTATAAAAAACCGCTCCAACGATCTTTGGAATTTTTTTTATACATATTTATATTAGTGTAAGAATTTAAATGGCATCTTTTTTCCCTCAAACTATAACAACAAAGCAATCTAAAGAGATTTAAAGAAGATTTAACCAATTATCACTCAGGTAAAAGCATCAAGAAGCTGTCCCATAGACAAGAAATATTGAACAAATAGCAATGAAATGGTAAGTATCTTCAAGATATCTTCTATTTCAGAGAGTACATATTTGTGGAATATCAGATCTATACATAGAAACAAAGTTGAAGTTGAGAATATAGTCTCTATCTCTAATAAATATGCTAGCCCAGCTAAGGTTCTAAGTCCGAGGCATTCCGAGGCATTTAAACTCGTTCACTAAGTCAATGTATTAATTCTTGATGTTCCACGACTCTTCTGGCAATCTTTTACGCTATCTTAGCTGCTTTTAGGGAATTGATCCGTAAGCCCCATATTTTCCAATATTCTTGGAGACTATATTTATGGAAAATGGATTATCCCCCAGTAGAACCAGATTGAACGCAGCTGCGTACAATTAAACTTTCAAAACAATTTAAATTTCCCGGTAGAATTTCGCAAGCACCATCAATAAAAAGTGCTAATAAAACAGGACTAAGAATACACCCCTGAGGAACTCCTGCTGACGTCTTAAATCTATCTGATAAATTGTATTTTTCTTACGTATTTTCTTGATACATGCCCGTTAAGGCAAAAATGTGGTCGACAATCGAGAAGCCGGATCGAAATCAAGTTTGAAAGATGCTTAAGGGGGTTTATTGCCTCAATCCATCTTACGCAAGTCACTAGTAGAGAATAGAATTGAATATCTTTCTTAAGGGCGTTATCTATTGTATTGCACCGTTTAAGCAAGACCTCCAAATTATTTCACATTATTCTAAAATGTTTTGGAATTTTTGGAGAGCACCCATTTTTGAGCTATAATTCATTTAAATATTCATAGGTATATCGATAATCAAAAATACTAATAGAATACAATAAATAGTTGATACTTTAAGTCATAAATTGTAACTGGTTAATTAAAGAGTAATTGAATTAATTATTACAACTCTGTTAATACGATAAACTGTAATTATAAAATACCAAGAAAGTTATTGATTGTCTAATTATAAGAGATTTTTAATCATCAATCAACTCTATTCCTCAGACTATAAATCTTGATTTCCTGTTTTACCAATAACCAATACCAATTCTCAAACTGCAAATAACCACAATTCTCTTGCTCTTGGACTCTGATGAAGAGTGAAGTACCTCAATAGTGAGAAAGACTTGATTTATGTATACATGGTTGCCAACTTCAGTAAAAACTTATTAAAAACAAACTAAAACGAAAATGTGTATTGATGGATTTTTGTTGTGTATATGTACATTTTTTAAATAATATTTTTTTTTAGGTAAAGATTTTGTGTGCACGTCAGCCGGTCTTTTTATATTGAGTTTTTTGAGGTCTCCAAATAATGACTCGGTAAGTCAGTCTTACACTCCAATCATTACTGTCAACTATAAATTGAAAAATGTTTTGAACGCTGGTAATGCTGCAAAGCATTTTGAATTACAAGAAAATTGGAAATTATCCTTTTTGTTACTGATGTCAGTGATTTTAAAAAAAACTATCAGTCTACTTCTTCAAAGGCAAGCCAAGTTGACTCTCTGATGTCACCATAAATCCTTTTCTAACGTCGATAAGCAACCGGTTGACTATTTACGCTGACCCTCTAATTATACATCATAGTTTAATAGCAAAAAAGTTACTATTAACAAACAAGTTTAATAGACAAAAATATAAGTGGTAACCATGTAGCCATACTAGTATTGTAAAGTTACCATTGGCTTAAATATACTCATTCTCTTTAGGGGCATTTCTGGTTTCTGCGATATACAAACCGCTCGTGAAGGTAACTTGTTTTTTTTTTTTGTTTTTTTTTTTTTTTTTGTGAAACGTTGTAGGTGGCTTTTGCGTGATTTGGCTCAGATTTAGATGACAACTTGTTTTGAAGATGGTAACAACAACTGGTAAAAGACTTCATTAGTTTACAAATAAAAAAAAAAAACTTGTTGATAGTTAATGAGTGTGTTTTTTTATTGCTATCCCGTTTGAAATCCTAATTGATTCAAAATAAAAATAGCCAAGCGAGCATCATAAATGTGTTTGGGCTTGTTCAAAGAAAATTAGAAAATACATATATAATTCCCATTTGAGGATCTGTCAATTTAAATGCAGTTTTTAGTTGCGATATAAATACAGTGAAAACCGTTTAATTCGGAATTCTTTAATTCGGAAAACTCGTTTATTCGGAAAAAATAAATTTCCCGAATAAAAGAGATTTTTCCGAATAAATGAGAGTATAGAAAGCAAAAAGATTTCACATTATGTACATATTTATTGGGGGAATCTCGGTAACCCAGTAGGTAATTCACTCCTGAATGAAAAATGCGTTAGTGAAATCCTATATGACAGGGGTCATATAGGAGAGATTATCATTGATTTCACTTATGAAAGATAATGCAGCCGGTCGCCATTTAAGTAGCATATTCTGCTTAGCTCAAGTATTTCTTTTCAAGTAAATTTCACAATTTGGAAGCGTTGTTCTGGCACGTTAAGCGATTCAAGATGAATTGCCAAACGTTCCTGAACACAAATATCATAAGACTTTGACATTCTCAACTGTCAAACTATAAAAAAACAAAAACAACCATTTTTAAGCAGCATAAAAAACACCCCATATATCTAAGAGATCTTGGGTTTTAGCCCTACCTGTCAAGGTTTCCCAATAGAGATGGCAACGAGACAAGACCAGTCGAGACTTTTGTTAGTCACATCTCCGTCTCGTCAAAATCGAAAAAATTCAGCCTCGTCTCGGACTATATCTTAGTCTCGCCTAACCAAGTTTCGTCTTGATCTTAGTCTCGCCTTTTTTTTTTTTTGAGGTAAAATCTGAATTTTGTAGAGGTCTTTTAATCCATTTAAATCAGAGCCATCCCTTAACGGATTTTGATACTTCTGATAGTATTTTTTTCCAAGTGTCAACCCAAAAGTCTTAAAGTCAGCTTTTTCCGGAGGGGGGGGAAAGTTTGAAAATAAGCGATTTCTATTCCAGCGTACGTATTCTTCTCTGGATTTTCGCAGTGCACCTATCAGAATATAACTAGGTACATATATGGTTTGATATTTTAACGCGCAAAAAAAAATTGTGAATATTATAAAAATTGTATATGAATACTAAAAAATAATTAAATCAAAAAATATTTCTTCTATAGCGAAAACCGAAACCAAAACATCGAGACCACCGGGACCAGCGCAAGGCTCCGGGCGAATTTCGGTACAAAACATACGGTCTTGTCTCGGTCGCCACTCCAACAAACTAGATCATTTTTGCATGGGATTTTTAGTTCGATCAGGGTAAACTGATTTAAAGCACATTCACCTGAAGTATGGATGCCTTAAGTGTTATTTTATATCTTCTACTTCTTCACCTCTACATTAAACGTCCGGTATCTGGCAGCGCGCAAAGATTCAAAGACTGACTACTGCATCCCTAATCTGAGTCTCAGCAAAAGTAATAAAGGTTCCTACCTATCCAGGAAGAATTGGGAAGATGACGAAATGTCGAATGATTTCGACGTTAAAAATTTTACCGGAACTAAAATGGAGTGCGGTGTCGGAGCAGGTATTGTCTCAGAGTCGCTAAAAGTCTAGATCTTTCCGACCTCCTGACTTTGCTAGCGCCTTTCAAGCTGGAGGTCATTGGAAGCATGCAAAATTCTTAAATTAAATCCAACTCAAAATCTATTAGGCAATAATCACAAACATGGGTATTCCCCATAACACCTACGTAGCTGTAAAAACGAGTTAGAAAAGGAAACAGTGCTTCACTTCCTCTGCAAGTGTCCCGCTGTGGCCAGGTTAAGAATGCAATTGTTGGAAAACATATTTTTGGTAGTGAAATACGTCGAGAGTCTCGGTGGTTCGGTTTCGGTTTTCGCTAGAAGAAATATTTTTTTAATTAATTATTTTTTAATACTCATTTTCAAATTTTATAATATTCACAGGTTTTTGTTTGCCAAATATTCTATGCACCTTAAAATATCAAACCATATTTGTACACAGTTATATTCAGCTAGACGCACTGCGAAAATCCAGAGACGAATACGTACGATTTATGTATGCATGTCGTTGAAATAGAAACCTCATTTTTCAGACTATGTCTGATAGAAACGTCAAAATATAGTTTATTGCTTCCCATCAAGCCATATATTGTCAAAATTCATTGAAGGACGGCACCGATTTAAATGGATTTAAAAACTCTACAAAATTCAAATCTTACCTCAGAAAGTTAGAAGATTTTCCGATTTTATTATTTGCTTCAAAAAAGTCTGCCCATACCTCATTTTTTTTTTACAACTAACTGATGAGATATCGTACTCTATTCTATCCAGATGAATACGCGTCTTATTTTACATTTTTACTACAAAAAAGCACGAAAGAAACCAAGAATAAGGATGAGACGAAGAGCGATACCGAGATCTTGAAGAGACTGCACATTAAAATTTGCATGACAAAAAGGCGAGAATTGGTTAGGCGACACCGAGACCGAGACGAGGCAAGACTAACAAAAGTCTCTCCTGGTCTCGTTGCCCATATTAGGGGGTGGCTGTGGCACGATAGTTGTGTGTTGGCTTGCCAACCTCATGATTCGATGTCATACAATAAGTTGCTGGTTTACTCATTACATGCTGCTTAGGCATAGAACTAACAACATGTGATTGAGTAAATCTAGTATACCGATAAATATGACAACGAATAAAAAATATTGTGAATTATAAGGGACATAGATAAATAAGACACTGAAATTTCTCCGCATTAGTTCAGCCGCCATCCCTGGAGATACAATCTGAGGCAACAACCACCTCCAGTCTCAGAACATCGCGCCACACATTTCCTATCCTTCTATCTCTTCCTTAACCTCACACCCGCACAATCAGTAATTGAAAAAAAAAAATATTTTATTAATTTTAATAATTAATTCACCCTCACCAATTTTTTTAAATCAACTCTTGTAATAATAATAATAAATTTATAGCATTTTCTATAGTGCCACAAAAATAATTGATTTAATTTTTTAATTAATTAAATTTATATTTCGACCCAAATTCCTTACGTACTTACATAAAATAAAATTAAAACTACATTTTAAATTAACTGACAGAGAAGACAGAAAATATATTAATAATAAACAAAAAAAATAAAGCATGACAAAATTGGGTGCTTTTAAAGTATTCTCGTCTCAGCCTCGATCACGTTGTCAGTCCTATTTGCTAACCAAATTAAAAATTATTAAATAGTCGACCAAGTCGAATTCCCATTCGGGAATATAAATTTGATCTTGTTATTTAAAAAATATTTCCACCGTTCTTGTATTTTATCCGGTGGCGCCCTTATTTTCAAATTTCAGGTAATACGCCCATGGGGCAACTAAATTCATCGCGATCTATTTAATTTCTCCATAAAAATAGATTAATCAACGTATGCAATTAATTAATGGAACACACCCCTTGATTCGAACTTGCCCTGAAGGTAACATTCCAAGTGCTGCCTGTTGCACTTTGATATGTCGCACATATTGTTGTTCTTCTCTTAAATCAGTTCAGTTCAATTCGGTATCTGTAACAGTGTTTCTTATTGAGTAAGAATAACACACTACTTGAGCACCGGGTTCATATTGTCTAAAAAAAAAATTACTAATCATCGGGATAGAAAATCAGTATTTTGGGCTGACCAATACACAAAAACACAGTTTGATATCCCCCCCACCACAAAGTATCAACATTTTTTGGGCCAATTTAAATACACCCACTTGTACAATTAATTTAATTGTTGAAGCTAATTTCTTGAAGCCTCTCAGCTTAATGAATGTTAATTTTATTTAAATAAATAAATATAATTTGATATCCGCTTTGGTTGAAGAGTTGCCTAGCTATGCGAGAAATTATTCGAGTAGCACAGTGACACTTTAATCAACGAATTCAAAAAACAACCCGTTTCCATTTCTATATAAATTTATCTTTACCAAAATGATGCCACTATAAAGACAGAAAGACAGAATATACTATAGTCAGCTGAAGAAAACAAAACCACGAAATCGCTCCATCCATTGTCTGTTGGGAATGATTTTCAAACATTTACTTGAACACTTCTTCCTTTCAGCTGTGTGCCATTCCATTCAGTTGTCTATGCTCTTTCCAAACATTTTGAAAAAGAAAATAAGCAACACTGAAAAAATCGCGCAAATCTTCTAAGCTATATATACAAAATAGCTCCCTCCAAAATGGTACTTCAGCTTCAAAATCTATGTACGAGAGTATCTATATGTATAACACAACAGCTGGAGATTAGGAAGAACTCTAAACATGTTCAAAAATTTATCTTCCCCCTCCCTACTCCCTACTCCCTCCACTTATACTGATAGCATTTTTATTGGCCTGCCGCGCAGTTTGTATAAATGGTTTTATGGTATGCAACGCACTCTAGCGTATCCTATTTGCTTCTATTTGATGTAAAAAGGGGGGATAAGATGGAACTAACATACACCAATGTATAGGTGTGTGTGTATGTCAAAAGTTTTTGAGGTTTACAATCCATTAAGCAATTAAGCAAAGCTCTATATATAGCTTGAATATATATTGAACCGCACATGCAGCAGACAGGGCACACATATCAGCCCTTAACATTTCTCACATTCTTTTCATTGGTCTTATACGGGTGATAAATAGGCCTCGTTCTCCTCAAGGACTCACAATTCCAAAGCATCAAAGTCAAACCGTGGGTAATTAAATGCTCCTTCAATAACAATAAGCCTTCCTTAGCCTACAATTGTGTTGTGGTGGCTATACGTGCCTCTCTCTTAACCATCTCCATTCGGACATTCAATAGCTATCGAATACTGCTGCATCTTTCTATAGGTATGTACTGTGCACGCATGTGAAAAGGGAAGGCAATTTTAATGGCCAATACAAAGATTATTGCTGGTTTTTGGAGTGCGAGAATAATAGCTAATTAATTACATTGCCACACTCTATCGGCTTAAAATTTTATTCATTTTCTGTTACGAGCCTGATACATGGCCGTTAACATCAAAGCACCACCGAGAACACTCATTAATTTAATGAAGTAAAAAAAAAAAAAAAAGGAAAAAACGAAGCCTCATCTTGGTTGCTTTGAGGATGATAGAATGATGTTGAGTATTTTTCCGTTTAATTACGCAATAATAGATAAGGGCTTGCATGTGGAAGACAATCCTCAAATTGAAAGGGACTTTCTAAGTAACGGACGGCTGTCAAAAAGTGTGGGAATTATGTTCACTATGTGTAGGCACATAGAAAGCAGATCTAATCTCGCGAAATCGGATTTAAGCAAAGTCCATGGTATATAGAGTTTTGTCGGTTATGGTCAAGTTCTTAAATTAATAACATCATTACTGAAGATTAGATGACCATCTTCAGTTGTGATGTCTAGAAATGGCCAGCGATCATTAGCTGACTGATTGTTTTTTGACTTTTTGGTTCGGCGTAACTCAGAGCGTTTTGATTTGTTAATAGCACACACTCAATCGCCAAGCTTCATCTGTCATTTAGATGTCAGATGTCAGCTGTCAAATGTCATAAAACTGCTCCGTGATATATGAAATGGGGGGCGGGTCACACTTCTTGTAGGGTTGCTAAAGCCTAAGCTGTTATCTTTAACCCTCGTTCAATTCACAAGTCAGTAATTAGCTCTTGACGAAAACATGTCATGCTTTCATGCAGGTTCATATGTTAACAAACCATGGTGGACATGATGTTTTGATTGCGTCATGTCAATCTATTGTTTATTATACAGTCAGTGATGCCAAATTAACATGGTAAGTTACATGCGATTGAGAAGCACATCCAAAGGATAGAATTTTATTGCCAAGGTTTTTTCCCTCAAAATAAATGTCTAATGACGAGATGTTTTTTTGGATGAATTAAAAAATTATAAATAAAAAAAATACCATATACGAAACAACAAATGCACGCCAACCCTTTCAAAGTTGGGATATAGGGCTGGGAACAGAGCAAAAAATAAAATCGGAAAAATTTGGATTTTGTAGAGGTTTTTTAATCCATTTAAATAGGAGCCATCCCTCAATCGATTTTGACAGTTTATGGTTTGCCAAGTAGGCAACATACTATGTTTTGACATTTAGTTAATATTTTTTTTTCCAAATGTCACCTAAAGGTCTTAAAGTCACCTTTTTTGCGGAGGGGGAAAAATGAGCGATTTCTATTCCAATGACATGCATGCATAAATCGTACATATTCTTTTCTGGGTTTTCGCAGTTCGCCTATCGGAGTATATATGTGGTTTGATATTTGAACGTGCATAAAATATTTCGCAAAAAAAAAAAAAACTTGTGAATATTATAAAAATTGAACATGAGTAGCTACTAAAAAATAAATAGTTAAAAAATATTTCTTCAACCAATCCATCGAGACCAGCAAGACTCTCGACGAATTTCGGTACACTAAATACGGTCTCGGCTGCTTTTAAAGCAGGCCAAACAATTAGCAACAACTTAATTACAAAAAGCTCTTAACAATGTCAATGATTTGACAAAAAACATGTCGGCTATCGCTCAACGAAGTAAAATCAGTCCATGAGGATTTTACGTATAAAAAAAAAAGTCAATAGATTACCTGTAGTTATTAATACGGTTCAAGTTTCGTTTGCTTATCAGGCAAAATATGTCGGAACGACTCTGAACGTGAAATCAAAATGGACATTCCATGTAAAAAAGAAATACGAAGAGTTAATTAATAAACTCGGAGATATGTAATGTTTATGTTCGGCAAACACTCTAAGCTCAGTATCGAAAATAAGCTAAATTTGTGCAGGAAGTATGTGCTCAATCCTGTCTGGACTTACGGTATACAACTCTAAGGTTGTACTCAAAAATTTATTACTGCAACACATTAATTATTTTCATTAACAATAAATTGCTAAATAAATTTCAACTTAGTTGCAATTAGAAGCGGGATGTGCTTTTTTAATGAGCACGTTTTGCGGTCCTTATAGAGACTTTTGAAGGTTTTACACCTACCCACGAGAAAAAAAAATTACGTCAGAGGCCAGATTCAACGCGTTGACGATTTAAGTTGACAGATAAAATACATATAACAACTCCCCAAGGTCGATCATCGGATTCTTTTGCTCTAGTGGTGCTGGTCTACTTTTTCATTTTAATTGAAAAACTTATTGTGCATTCATCGTGTACTGAACTATGACCAAGCTGTTTAGAGGCCACATGATCAGGTCCAATGCAGGCTTTTCTGTTTATCAATTGTATTGAAACGACTAGCGCTTTTATTAGCAACACTAATTTGGGAAAAGTCAAAAATTATGAAGGAATTTTAGTACATGAATATGTCAGTAAAAAAATATGTGACATTCTGTTTGACAGTTTTGGTGTCACTTTTCTAAGTTTTTTCTAAGACTATGCCATTATATATATAATACAGGAAAGCTTGCAAGACGTGAACAAAAAGCTAAAGATTTTGTGTATGTTGGGTCCAGACAAGAAAATACTAAAAATGCTATACCATTTTGTAAAGTCAGAAATTTCTTTTTTATTTTATTTTATTTTTAAATAAAATTTAATGAACAACTTTTGAAAAATTCATGTTAAAACTAAAAAAAGTTATTTAATTAATAATTAAATTTATTTTATTTTTATTTATTTATTTATTTATTTGTAACATACACATTAAGAAATTAAACTCTTATAATAAGTGATGTTTTACATTGAGGTTATAAATAAATTTATAAATAAGTACTATTTTTGATAAAATTAAAAATAAAGAAAATAAACTTTTACTAATTTTCTCAAAAAGTACAATGCATTTCAGCATAGTACTTTATAGTACGTTATTACGTAAAAAAAATTGTGTACCCATTTTCAAAATATTGAATTATCAAACAAAAATATTTTTTTATTCAAAAATCCGAAAAAAAATATTTTCAAAAAATTTTGGTATACGCAGTAATATTCTATGGAATATTACAATTTTTATCGAAATCCGTTGATCCGCTTATGAGTAAGACATAAATGAAAAAACTGGTTATACGACAAAAGTGCAGTTAATAACAAAATGTTTAAAAAAAAAATGTTTATCAAAATGTAAACCAAAATGTAGTGCGCATATTAATGAAGAGGGTAGACAAAATTGTATGACATGTGCCTTAGTTTTGGGGCTAAAAAAAACGATTAAAAAATATTTTTGAGACATACAGTGTCTCTCAGCTAAAATGATGTAGTCAATTTCTTTGTTAAAAAACTAAACAAAAACGTAAAACAATGGCAAATGGAATAAAAAACAATTGTCATCTTATTAACCGGGTTTGTCTTAATAGCGGATCAGCGAAAAAAAATCAAAATGTACAGTTTTAACATTTGAAAAAGAATTTATTCAATATTTTTGTTAAAAAACAACGTCACAGATTAAATGATGCACTCAGTTTTAACGGTAAATAGTATGTCGTACTGGTTTTGTTGTTTGATGATAAACAAGGAAACAATAATTTTTCAGTTCGCGTTTCCTTTGCATCGCGAAATTAAATTGGCCGAATTATTTTTCTCGATATGGGACGCCACACCAGCATAGGAACCCGCGAATTAGTAATTCAACATTTTAAAGATAAAAATGCCAAAAAAAATATCAGAAATGGTAAAAATAAGTTCTTCAATAATTCAACAAATTAATGAGCGTTATGTGCGTGAAAATCGAATCCTTCGTAAATGGAAGGAAAGCCCCAAATAATTTTTTTTATAAAAGTGATTGCCGATAGATTGTAAGAAAAGTTAAAGAAGTGCACGAAAATTGGTAGAAGGGGCGGAAAAGTAAGTGGGCAAAAAATGTTGTGCTGAAATCATACGCCGAATACTGAGATTCTGGTTTTAATGGAAGAAGTGCCCGAAATAAGGCATTCATCAGCAACAAAAATAAAACAGCAAAAGTTAAATTTGCTCGTGAACACATAAACAAGGACTCATCACTTTGGGATACCGTTATCTTTACAGTTGAGAGCAAATTTAAGCTTCACGGGTCGGATGGCAAGGCTTACGTTTGGAGGCAGCCAAATACTGAGCCCCAGCCCAAGAATTTGCGTGGCACGGTCAAACATGGTGGAGGTCACTTTATTGTTTGGGGTAGTATGTCTTTTCCTGTCGTAGGAAACTTGGTTTTTACGAAGGTAACATGGACAAAAATATGTACTTGGGTATTTTGAAAGAGAATATAAAACAAAGAGCTGAAAAGCTCAATATCAAAGACACCTTTTGAATTTACCAAGACAACGATCCTAAGCCTAAGTCAGGAATAGTGCAATCGTGGCTGATTTGGATCTGTGCCCATGTCATGCAGCCCCTTGCACAGTCGCCAGACCTCAATGAAATTGGGAACTTCTGGTCCAAATTTGAGCGCGAAATTCGTAAACATGGCATAAGATTAAAGGCAGACCTCAAAATGGCTCTTTTGGAAGAATAGGGCCTTATTTCTTCGGAATGCACCAGAAAGCTCGTTGAATCAACGTCTAGAAGACTGGAAACGGTGCTAAAACAAAAAAGATACCCTACAATGTATTAGCAAACCTATTTATTTATTTTTTTTGCTGTCAAAATGGTATTCTTTGATTTAACACTTTGCATCATTTAAGCTGTGACCTTGTTCTTTGATGAAAAAAAAAATAATTAATTCATTTTCCAATGCTAAAAATATGAATTTTCTTTTTTTTTGTTGATCCGCTATTTAGAAAAACCCTGTTAATAAGATGGCATTTGTTTTTTATTCCATTTGCCAATTTTTTATGAGTGTTTTTTAGTTTTACCAAGTTTGAAGAAAATCGCTTCAGCCATTTAGGCTGCAGAGCGTTGTACAGACAGACAGACAGACAGACGGAATTGGGGCACCCAATTTTTTGGTGTCCTTTATCATCGTAATATCTAGTTTGATTAAAATCTCGAGTTCCATTTTTTTTTCAAATGACTTAACCTAACCGACTTCAAAAAGCCTTTTCTACTAACAATGTTTTGGATCTATATGATCGAACAGAAGAGCAAGTACGTACAATCCAGTCATACATTTTATTTTTCCTGTATTGAGCCAACCTATACGCTCTAAATTTTTGTTAAACCTTAGGTTATTTATCATGTGTACTGCATACATTAATTATATTAAGGGTCTGCATGTTTTTCTGGTTTGCAGAAAGATATAACATTCCGCTAGAATTTTGCATAAACATAAGTAGGTCATGCAATAATAAAGGTTATGTCTGAACATTGAAAAATTATTTAATGTCTGTATAATATCTGCAACTCCTGAATAAAGTCCAAAGCCTGAAGAGCCTGTACAATTATCAAATTCTGCAAAAACTGCACTGTTTACAGAGTTTTCAGGATTCGGTGAGTTCATCGCCGAGATTCAGCTAATTCGAATCCGCAGTGAGTAAGCGAGATGAGATAAGTCATTTTCCTTTGAAAATCGATTGAGGGAGGTGAGGTGAGGGAGTTAATGAGTAAAATGAAATGTCAGCTAATTAATAAGAGATTTTAGCAGTGAATTGGTGTATGTGTTGAAAAATTTACATTTGTGGTTAAGTACATGTTCTTTCCTCAAAGAAATTGTTTCGCACCTTTTTACGTACAGGAAATAAAAATTAATAAGCCAACAAACTAGACCAAACGAGCCCTTAATTTGTGTTTATTTATAAAAAAAAATATGTACAAAATAAAGGGCAATAATTTTGTAAATTTATATTACTAACAATGGAGGTACTTATGCATTTGTGATTAATGTACAAAATAGATGTAATTGTTCAAATACAGTCGAACTTCAATAAGTCGAACTTCGATAACTCGAATATTTGATAACTCGAATGCAATTGGTTGGCAATAGCGCGAAGCCTGAAATTTACATCTAATTTTTGTTTGATAACTCGAACTTATCGAATTTCTCGATAACTCGAAGATATTATTGTCACCTTCGATAAGTCGAATTTTTTAGGGAAATTATCAAATTCTGCGGATTTTTACAAGTTCATTTCTATGTTTGTATGTTCTATGACCTTGTATAGTAGACATATGTAAGTGTGTGTTGAAAATTGTGATTATGTTAAGTGTAAGTAAAAGCAATCAAGTTCCGATGATAGAACACACATTATTAAGTATGTATTATACTACGAATTCAAAGTCTTATTTTAAAAAATTAAAAAAAAGTTAAATATTAAAAAGTGTGAAGAAACTGACGTAGATATTAACAGTGTAGTGTGAAGTTTTTATTAATAGTAAAGCTAACGTGGATATGACGTTAAACGAACATTAAAAAAATCGTTTGAACATACATTTAAATTAATAAAAGAGGTGGAGAGTGGGTCAAGAAAGAAGGATGTTGCTATTAAATATAGCATTCCCTCAAATCCATTCGTCAGTCCAGATTAACAAAATGTTTTAAATAATTACAACAACTGTACTTTTTTTATTCGCAAATAAATATTACGCAATTTTTATTAACTATCTGTTTTACTTGATAACTTGAACTATTGATAACTATTACTATAATTAATTTTTTGGTAAGTGATGGTTCCAGTTATCGGAGTTCGACTGTATATGTAGGTATTTTGTATAAATCCATCCTTTGGATTTAATTTATTGAGCATTTCATTATTTTGATTTTTGTGTTTATAAAGGGTCCGCCAAATAACTTTTTTTTTGAAAATGCTATAAATATAAAAAAAAACTACTGAATATTTTCTCAAATTTCTTTTTTTATTTGAAAGTATAATCCTTCCGGTTAATAATGGAAAATAATTTCATTTAAATGGCTGCCTCGGCTGGCCATGCAGTAGCCTACACGATCGGTCCAATTTTTAAGCACATTATCGAATGTGTGTAGCTGTATTTAACCAATGGCTTCACGAATATTGTCCTTTAAGGCGTCAATTGTCTCTGGCTTGTCGGCGTAACACTTATCTTTTCCGGCACCCCACAAATTATAGTCCAACCGTACGGCTGATAATGCGATCTTCAAGAACAGGGCGCGAAACATCGAGTGTAGCTTCGGCTGTGTGGCACGTGGCGCCGTCCTGTTGAAACCCAATATTGACAATACCCTCCTCTTCAATTTTTGTGAACAAAAATTCGTTCAGCATGGCCCGATAACGATCGCCATTGACTGTAACGGCCACTCCTTGCTCATTTTCGAAGAAAAATGCCCCAATTATGCCTCTGGACCAAAATCAGCACCAAACAGTGATTCGTTTTGGGTGTATCGGCTTTTCAATGTATGCGTGCGGGTTTTATGTGCCCCAAATGCGACAATTTTGCTTGTTTACATACCCGCCAAGATCAAAATGAGCTTCATCTGAAAAGATGATTTTTTTTGGCAAAATCGGCATCTTCTTTAAGTCGATCGCAGTCCCACTTAGCGTAGCGAAAACGCATTGGATGGTCAGTTGGCTTCAACTCCTGAACCAATTGGACTTTGTATGGCGTCATACCAAGGTCTTTATGCAAAATTCGTCTCAATGATGTCTCCGAAATGTTCAATTGTTGAGAACGACGGTGAATTGATGTTGATGGCGCTTCACGCACACTTTCTGCCACAGCAGCAATATTCTCGGGTGAACGAACTGTTTTTGGCTTTACACGCTTTGGTTTATCGATGAGGATGCCAGTTTCGTTCACTTTTTTCACAAGATAACGAACATACGGAGCTGACGGTGCTTCTCTTCTTCCAAAATCCGTACGCAATTTTCGCACACATTCTGCAACATTACCATGATTTTCAAAGTAATGTCGCAATATTTCCCAGTAATGTTCAAGCGTATACACAACCATATTCGTTAAGCGGAAGGATAAAATTAATTATCTGTCAAATCAGACATGAGCTACGTGTTACCATACACGAAATAAGCACTAGTTGAAAAAAAAAAACGTTAGATGACTCGCCTTACTCGCTCATCTCACTAAAATACCTGAACCACGGCACATGTTTTAAGTGAACTTGAGTCTCATATTAACAAATTTGATAACTTGAAGTGCATTAAGATATTTCCTCTTAATTTAAAAAAAAATATCAGTCTTACAATTGACATACATAATGTCTGTATGTAAATGTAGGTAACCGTATAGGTATTCGATCTAATTGTACCCATTAAAAAAAAAAGTCCTCGAATTAGAATAATGAAGATATTCTTTTTTAATTTAAATTTTTAATACATATCCTTAGGCAGTTAGAAGCTACATGTCATACATAGATACTTATACTATGTATGCATATCCAAATATGAGAGTAAATCTATACCTAAAGCTGTTTTTCTATCAATTTCCTGACACAATTATTTATTCATTTTTCGATAATATTTGACAGACTTTGACAATCGAAATGAAAGTCTCCGATTACTTTTCACAATAATATCATTAAAATTCAAAAAGAAACACACATTTAAAATTCTGAATGGGTTTGAATGATAGCAAAGAGTTTTCTTTTCCTTTTTTTTTTTTTTTTTGTTAATTTCCATTCATTCTCTGTGGAATAAAAGAAGAGAGAAAAACTGATTGTTGAAAAAGAAAGGAAGCAAAAAAATAATAATAAAATTTCATTTAATCATCAGAATTTGTCCTTTAGCATTGGTAAAAGTTTCATATACATCCATAGGTACACATCTATACTATACGAGTAAATTATGTATGAGTTAGCTTCAAACTTTTTTTTTTTTGAAAAGAAACAAAAACGCTTCTTGTCAAACTTTATTGAAATAACTGACATTGATATATGCACTGTAGATACTGTAGAAACAAAAAAACATATTTTTGATATTTTAAATAGCTTTTTTTGAATATTGTTTTCGATATTTCATAATTTGTAGGTTTCAGAAACAGTAAACAAATATTATTTTGATTATGTGTATTGTGTTGGGTTTCATGATTTGACATTATTTAAATTATTTGTCTTCGTATTTTGTTTGGATTACATGTGTAGGTTTAGAATAGATACATTAGCTGTGTAATTTTTATTTGTGAAGTGAAAATTTTGAGAGAGGTAAAATACCTTCTAAATTAGAG
Source organism: Philhelius pedissequus (assembly GCA_910595825.1). Lineage (NCBI taxonomy): Eukaryota > Metazoa > Arthropoda > Insecta > Diptera > Syrphidae > Philhelius > Philhelius pedissequus. The sequence continues at coordinate 239,179,526 of OU343161.1, read as the reverse complement.
TATCAAGTATGGCAACGTGTAGATTGGAGGTTTAAGACAGAAGGAAAAGTGTAGGCTGTCTAAAAGCGCACTATTTAATTTTTTTGTAATTTTTGGCGTGTAAGTGGCAACACCACGCCACAAAAAAAAAATAACGCGTGAAACGGTGAAACGTTGTGAAAACCCATTAAAAAATGGGGAATATTACGCAAAGTAACGTAAATGTCGATTTTTCGGAAAAAAAAGTCATCTTCAACGACGGAGCGGATTTTCGTAAATCAACAAAACTGTCAGAATTTAGAGACAGAAAAAAAAACTAGTGCCGTGCAATTCAGGTTGCATTTAAAAGAACTAAGGTGTTACAGACATATAGTTAAATTTAAAAAATTAGAAATAATTGCATTCACAACGACAGCTGTGTAATAATATGTCTAGCCGGGCTTGGACGACATGTGGTTTAAGCACGATGGCACATCTTGCCACACTATGCATTAAACAAACGATTAATTTCCCACGAAATTCAGTTGGCAGTCAAGAATAATCGATTTCCCGACGGATTTGTTTCTGTCATGTGACAAAAATATTACTGGGGAAATTTGTATATCAATCGAAAAATATGTATATAGTCCTAGAAAAATATCATCTGATATATGTACGAGTATACTTTACACGCTACAAAATACCATGTTATTAAAATATCATTGGAAAAAGTATAATTAAAAAAAATATAATGCAGGAAAAAGGTTAATATATCATGCGAAAAAACATTATACGAAAAATATATCAGGCGAAAAAATTTGACCCGAAAAATTTATCATTCAAGAAAAAATAAAATGCAGGACTGAATCATACGAACTTGCTCTTGTAGCTAACAACTTTAATGTGGCTAACCATTGAGGTTTAGTTAGTTAGGTGTAGTTATCCTATGCAGGTGTAAAACCTATGTATGTAAGATTACCTTGATTCTTAGTATAATGAATTGTCGAATGGACGATTCAAGGAATAGTTACAAAGGTACCTGTCTACAAATGTATATTTAAATCTAAGTTATGGATTTTAACTATGTGAGTTAGGAGTAAAATGTATGTACATACATACATAAATAGAAACTAAGTATGTAAACATGTACATATAATAATGAAAATGAGGGCTGAAGGTGGGTAGACAGCTATATGCATATAACTTTATAATTTAGGTGCACTATGCATACATAAGATTCATGTCATTTTTAGACATACATATGTATGAGGGCCTACATTGTATGTAGTAATCAGCGGATGTAGGCAAAAATTCGTAAAAAGGGAATAATAATAAGGTAGAAATAAATGGATAATACCCATAATTAAATGTTTTTATTTAATTGCTTAGTCGTTATAGTTAGAGAAAAAACAAAGATGCCAGTTGAATTGGATAAATAAGAATATATCAAAAAAAATTAATTTCAAAAATCGTTGGAGTGGTTTTTTAATAAATTAATTTTTTATGTATAAAATTTTGAAAACATTTTTAGAAAAAAAAGGTTGAAAAGCCATTTTGAAAATATTATTAATATTCATATAAAATTAAAATATCAAAAAAATTCTGTGACTGGTTTTTGAAAAATCTATTTTTCAAGAAAAAATGTTTTATTTATTTTTTAAAACTCAAAAAACTTTTTTTTTTTGAAAATTTTCGTATGCAGTTTTATTAATTATTTTAGGTACCATTTGTATAAAAAAAATTATTTTAATAGGTTCATCCAATGTTGAGAAAGTCGAAAATATGAAAAGTGGTTCTATGGGAAGTACGGTTTATAAGTACGCAAAAAAAATGTTTATACTTAAAAGTGGACTGTACTAATTTAGGAACACTCACATTTTTTTTTTAATTTTGGAGCCGTTTTCAAGAAATACATTTTTTTTAACGGTTTTTTTTTGTAACATTTGTACCGTTGTGTTTTATCTTAGGAATATAGTTTTTTTAACCGTTCAAGATAATGTCAAAAAACTACCAAATACGAAGTTTCGCAAAAATCCATTAAGTCGTTTTCGGAAGTTTTAGTTTTCAACAAAAAAAAAGTTTTTTTTTTTAATTTCCAAAAAAAATTATTTTTGAAAAATTTAACTTACAATAGTGTTTAAACTTTTCAAGAGCTTCTGCGCAAAAAATTTCAAAAAGATCAAATTAACCGTTTTCCAGAAAATCGGAAACCAAAAAATTGTTGCTACTAGAGGTACCAAAAGTAACAATTTTTTACCAAAACAAATATTTCTAAAATATTCCCCTTTGCTTCATTAATGACCTGATTTTTTTTAATAAAAATTGTTTTAGCCGTTTTCGAGAAAAATGAGTTTTTTATTTTTGGCGAGAAAAAAAATGTATGGGAGCTAATGTTATTTGTCGTCTTAAAAAAAATGAAAAAAACGTGTGGGCATATTACAGAATAAACAATTTATACCAAGTTTGAAGCAAATCCATCCAACCGTTTAGGCTGCAGACTCGCGGACAGACAGACAGATAGATAGACAGACGGAATTGGGGTATCCACTTTTTGGTGTGCTCTATGATCGTAATGTCATGTTTGATTGTTAGATTTTTTTTTTGCACGAATCAATAACTTGCCTTATATGTAGTACCTATAATCGCAAGTAAAAATATCATTTGAGACAAATTTAACGAAAAAAAAATATTCAAATATAATGTGTCAAAAATATGAATTGATAAATATATAATACAATCCTTTCTTCACCATACACAAAATCGTTTCCAATTATTATGCATAATGTATATTAAAGTGGTTAGTAGTTGGGTGTTACGGGGCGTATGCGTGTTTTTTTTTTAATTGGTTCTACTAAACAACGTGTATTTGAATAAAAAAATAATTTATCAGTTTTTTATCCATTTATTCCATTCCGCTAGCAGTATTTATCAAAAATTAAAGACGATATAAATGGTTGCTTATTCTAAGTGTGTGCATTTTTTTCCATTTATACTTGGATTCAAAACGACTGGACACTGCATTGGAGAGATTTAAAATAATTATTTTTTCATTCGTGTGCTTTATTTGTCTTTTTATTTTATTTTCTTCTGTTTGTTTGTTTTTAAATTTTTATTTCAAATATCAATGTGTTTCTACATAAACCGATTCTCAACTAATAAAAAACTTCGAATGTTTTCTTTATATAGAGAAAATATCATTCATTGAATTTTTCGTTGTATACTCGGATTATAAATTGATTAAATTCAAAAATAAAAAATTCGTAGTTTTAACAATAACGATTCAAAGTTGGATGTATCTTAATTTTTAAGGTTATTCCATTATTTTAACCCAGATCACGACTTAGTTCGCTTTTCTGTCATACATAACTGTGTATGATGAGAAAGTTGAAAATAAAAAAAAAGAAAAAAAACGGTTCTATGTTGAAATGCCGAACCCACTTTTTCGTGTTCTCTATGATCGTAGTGTCAAGTTTGATTAAAATCTCCGTGTGATTTTTTTCTTAAATGCAAAACTTGTCATGTATTACCTTATGTACATACATACATACATATGAATATCACAAGTGAAAATTAATTATACAAATAGTGCTGCCATGCTAACTTAGACCTTCTGTATCAACCAACATTTTTCCCATTTTCCTATTTCCACTTACTAGCGCCGTCCAATTCAGGTTGCATTTAAAATACCTTAGATTATACAGGCTAGAATTATGTATTATTATTTTATTTGATATTATGTATTTAATTTGTTAAAATTTTATTTTATTTTATTTTACAGTGAACGTCCAGTATAACGAATGATATAATGTTCGAGGTAATTTTCTATATCGAGCTCGTTCGTTATATCGATCGACTTTTAATCATCAAAAAAAAAAAATTAAAATATGTAACTATCTATAGCTGTGGTAAAAAAAAATTGCACCGTAACGCGTCAAAAGGTTTATGAAGCGAAAAAACTAAATTCTTTAAATAATTATACCAAAAATTGGATTTAAGAAGCCGCCCATTTATTTAGATTTGTTAACTTTTCAAAACATCTTACAATTTTGCCAAACAAAAAAATAGCACCACATCCTAACCACATTGCACAAAATAAAAGCACATTTAACTTGCGATTATAGGTGGGCCCCGCAATTCCGTCTGTCTGTCTGTAGAACGATCTACAGCCTAAACGGCTGAGCCGATTTTGTTCAAACTTGGTGTTTAGGCGTTTTAGGTGATTGTCCAAAATAGATTTTTGAATCGTTCTTTTACCCCCAAAAATAAAGGTACTTGCTATACAAATTTTTCTACCATCTTAATTATCTCGAAAACGGGTCTAACGATCTTAGTAAAAATTAGAGTGTGTACTAATTTGAGTATGGCGTACATTTTGCCCGAAAAAAAATTAAAAAACATTTTTTTTTTAACGGTACCTACTATACAACCATTTTATTGATTTAAGACTTTCTCGTAAACGGCTCAACGTATTTCAATCAAAATTTGTATACAGGATCTGTTTCAAATTCCAAATAATACTGCATTTCAATATTTTCGCAAAATAGTTTTTTTGGATTTTTGAAAAAAAAATATTTTTTTTTTTTGAAAATTCAATATTTCGAAAACTCGTGGGCAATTTTATCTGAAATTTTGTTTTTAAGTTTATATTATTAAATATTTAAAATGTTCCTACCAATTTTTTTTTAGAAAAAAATTTAAAAATGTTTATATATAAAAAAATAAGTGAAAAACGACTTTAAAAATACTTTTAGCCGTTTCCCTTAAGAATCAGTCGTGCATTTTATTACAACCGCAACTGTATATATGTACGTATGTAAATAAATTTATTTATTCATACTTTTTTTTAGTATCATTAGATTGGATCCTGTCATTTTATTTAACATATGTTGAATATGTATTACATATTTAATTTTTTATTTGAATAAAAAAATTACAAACTTTGACTTTGCCTTACTTCAAATTGAGATTTCAATTGTAAAGCTGACTTTGAGATAAGCTAGGAAGGTAAAACGCTCTCTTGATATTTTTCGATCTGGTGCTGAAATTTCACCAGCGTGAACGTATGTAGGTAAAAATTGGTAACAAATTCCGAAAGAGCCCAGACTCATCAGCATTAGAAATCATATCCATTGTTAATTTAATATTTTTGAGGATTTCTTTTTTGAATGGCTTAACGAGATCAATACGTGACGATATTTTATCTCCGCATACTTTGAGATCCGGACACCAATCCGTTTGTTAAACTTTATGAACCACCCATCACTTGCACAGAAGAAATCACATTCATCACCATATAAATTTTGATGGATGACAATAGCTTTAGCTTTTAGTATACCACCACTTATTGGAATGTTTTTCTCCCTTTGTCGAATCAACCATTTGAGCAGCCAATTTGGTATACCAGAAGAATTTCCCTTTCTCATAGAATTTCGTTTTGCCATTATGTGTCAAGTTTAAACTCTTCAAGATTTATACGCGACTTTTTATAATTCCACAGACTGTTGATTTTGGCACATGGGATTTAATTGAAATTTCCTTAAGTGAAACGCCTTTGTTGCATTGATCAATAATCTTGTCTTTGTCTAGATTGTGAGAACCGAGTGGGTAGTTTGATGTTGTATTCATTTTAATATTAATGAAAATATCACTAGTAACTAGTCGCTAGTCACTAGTCAATAGTCAATAGTCACTAGTCGCTAGTCAGTAGTCACTAGTCACTAGTCCCTAGTCACTAGTCACTAGTCAGTAAGTAGTCACTGGTCTCTAGTCACTAGTCACTAGGTTTAAATTAGACACAGTTTCAAATACGCACCATTTTATTTTATTTTATTTTATTTTATTTTATTTTATTTTATTTTATTTTATTTTATTTTATTTTATTTTATTTTATTTTATTTTATTTTATTTTATTTTATTTTATTTCATTTTATGTTATTTTATTTTTTCAATCAGGAGGTAGTCGTTTTAATTATTTTTTACGCAAAATGTAATTTATATTCGGCCATTTTTATTAAAATTCCCGCAGAATATCAATCACAATGACAGCAAATAATTTACAAAAATTTACTTTCCATTTGATACATATGTACATGACCAATTTATTTATATAATGTAGCAGCTAACTATTACATGTATATTTATGTTGCCATTTTACAAATAATAAACATTGACATCTACTTTTATACTCAACCCAAACATTTAAGATACACGACACCACCCGGCTTGATTCCACCAGCAACCAGCCCAAAGCGAAAATTATGCTTATTTAATATTCACGACTTTGGCCCTCGTTGAAATATTGACAGCTAGATATATACTTTTTTAAAACAAAAGAAAGCAAAAATATTTATGAAGCTTCCATAGGGTGTTATGTACTTCCTCAAAGAACCCTAAAGTGAACACTCATGATATTTTTTTTTAATTAAAATAAGTCATCAAATCTGTTTTGTTTTTTCTAGGACGAAAAACTCAAATGAAAATTTGGACATTTTATCACGAACTCCATAATATCCTTTTACTAACATAAGACAACGAAAACTCAGACTTAATGGAGCTTAATTTCGTATACCTCTATCGATTATGTTAAGATCATAATATCGTCCTTCAAAAAAAAAATTAAGCTCGGATACAATGACTTTTCCATTTTCAAACTCACCCTCCATTCGACAGCACCCTGTAAACGATATCTACATTTTCATCGTCAGAAATTGGGTTTTGTTTATTCGTTTCTTTACATTTTTTTCATTTTTTTTTTCATATTCTATAGGAAAGGGTTATATTGATGTTGGGGTTGTCGCAAAGTGCCAGGCTATTAAATTTAATAATGCGTTTTAACTCATGAAAATGGCACTGAACCTTTTTTTTCCTTTTCAGAAATATTCCCAGGATCTAGGATAATAATAACTGAGGAAACCCACATGTGGATATGTAAAAAATATATGACTATGGCTATGGCTACATACATAAAGGAAACTCATTCATATAAATAAAAATATCTATATTTTACAGATATAAACCGTTGAATTAAATACAATAAAACGTTTCCATTTGATCCGATAAATAAAATCTTTATTTACTTCGATTCAATTCAATTCAATTCGTTTTTTTTGTTCACTGTCCTTTTCTGTCCATAGTGTTTTCCGTTTATGTGTATTTAAAAAAAAATGTTTCTTTATTCAAATTATGGCAAATAAATTGAAAGAAATTTTCGGGTTATGTAGTTCATTGTTTTGTTCTTTTTTGTTTATTTTTTTTTTGTTTTTGTTGTTTTTTTTCAAAATGAAGTGAACAGAATTAAAAGGCAACATAATGTGGGTTAGGAGATATTAAATTCTAAGAATAAATACATCTGAAAATTTATTTTTGTTCTGCCTATTCAGGAAAAGTGTTTGAGATGAGAAGTTACCAGGTATAAGCTATAAAAGAACAGACCTGTAGTCTGGGTTTGTTTCGGAAGGGAAAACTTTTATCAGAATTATTTTAGTTACCCCAATATTAGGTCAAGGACAAAATTTGTGTTTTTTTTTAAATATAGAACTCTCGGTGAGTTAGTTTCCAAGAGAAACTTAATTTTCTATTAATTACAATTATAATTAAATGTAAGAAAAACCATGTTTATGTTTAAGAAAAAATGGGCATGAAGGCAAGACAGGACGTTTGCCTCTCATTCTGCCTCCAGTCGATTGCATAAATCTGTAATTCAATAAAGCTCTCACAGGGTTTTCGTAGTATTTATTTTAAATGGATCCAAATACGAAAGAATATTTTTTAGGGTTACCGAACTTTTTTTAGATATGAATTTTTATTTTATAGTTTTATTTGTAAAAATTAAAGCACATTTATCTTTTTCCACGCCACCATGACGTAAGATATAAGGTGCATTTTCGAAGGGTATCGCCAGTAGGCATAATACCTTTTATTTTTTTTATTTTGCAAATTTGTATTAATTTTGTTTTGTGTCAACAATTTCTTTTTTTTTTTGCGGAACTTAACTCTTTTGAATGCACATCAATATTTAATGGGGGTTGAATAGCAGCAGCAGCCATAGGCCACAGCAGATACTATTTAGTCCACCCATACTCAGATGTGCGCTCAATAGGACGTTGGGTCTGCGTCAGATGTAATCAAATTTACTGGCGGGCAAACACTTTTTATGGAGGAGTTGTTTCAATTTAGTATGGTGCAAAAATATGACAGGCTAGTGATTTTGAAAAATCTTTCCCATAAGACATGCACTGCCTATATTTCTTGGACAGGGTATGTTTTATATTTATATCGAAGAGCTCCGATCATGTTCTACTCTTAGCTTACTCTGTTCGCTTGGGCTCTTCTTAAAGCTAAATCAGTAAAATATCCAAAAACTTGAGGATGTCTCATGTCATTAAAGTGAAATTCATCCTTACTTACTTACTTATTTAGGTGGCGCTATAGTTTTGGGCGAACCTGGGCCTCAATCAACATGCCTCCCCCGCTAGCTCGGTCTTTGGCTAGCTGCCTCCAGTTACGCACTCCAAGTTGGTTGAGGTCATCTTCCACTTGAGCGCGCCACCTTAGGCGAGGTCTTCCTTGACTGCGTCTTCCCTCTGGGTTGGAATCGAAGAGCCGGAGCATTGTTGTCCATACGCTCTATATGACCTAGCCATCTTAAACGTGATATACGTATTATTTGCACCAAGTCACTGTACAGCTCGTATAGTTCGTGGTTAAACCTTCTCCTCCAAGGCCCGTTAACGAAGATATGGCCGAAAATCTTGCGAAGAACCTTACGCTCGAAACGACTAAGGATATCTTTATCCGCTTTTGATAGAGTCCATGTCTCCGCGCCATAGAGCAGGACTGGGATGATCAGAGTCTTATAAAGAGTCTCCTTTGTTTTTCGAGAGATGGCTTTACTACTCAATTGCCTCCCTAGCCCATAGGAACAGCGATTTGCAAGAGTTATTCTTCGCTTTATTTCTAACGAGATGTTATTGTTAGATGTTAAAGCGGATCCGAGGTAGACAAAGTCGCTAACTACCTCAAAGTTGTACCTGTCTATTGTGACGTTTTGTCCAATCCGCCGATGTTGTGTGTCCCTTTTTGTGGACAGCAGGTACTTCGTTTTGGCCTCATTGACTGCTAGTCCCATCTTCGCCGCTTCAGCTTCAATGTTAGCAAACGCTCCAGTGACAGCTCGCTGGGTTCTGCCAATGATGTCTATGTCATCAGCGTATGCTAACAATTGCACAGACTTGAAAAAAATTGTGCCAGTAGAGTTAACTTGGGAATTTCTTACAATTTTTCAAGTATTAAGTAAGAAATCGCACAATAGCGCATCACCTTGTCGGAATCCTTTCTTGACATTAAAAGCTTCTGTGAGGTCAGTACCCACCTTGACGGAGCAACGAGAGTTCTCCATCGTCATCCTACACTGGCGGATGAGTTTTGTGGGGATGCCAAAACCAGACATGGCTCTGTATAGCTCGTCTCTATAAATGCTATCGTAGGCGGCCTTAAAATCGATAAAGAGATGGTGAGTATCGATTTGGAGTTCTTGGGTAGTTTCCAGGATCTGCCGTAGCGTGAACATTTGATCGATTGTGGACTTTCCTGGCATGAAACCGCACTGATAGGGTCCAATCAGGTTGCTGACAAATGGTTTCAGACGTTCACATAATACAGCAGAGAGGATCTTGTACGCGATATTCAGGAGACTTTTTCATCTATAGTTGGCGCAGTTTAGAGGGTCTCCTTTTTTGTGGATCCATCCATCCTAATAAAGAAAAAACAAGACTTTAAGGACAAGAATGCATCCAAAATACATCCTGATTCCAAGATGTGTGCCTAATTTTTCTCTTATTATGAATTTAATATTGTGTTTTTTTCTCATAGGTTCTTGGTTTGATTTCAAAAATTCAGCTCTTCGTTTAAAGTCCCAAGCTGAGCCTTAAATACACTGTCAATTATATTTTCTTTAATTAAATTAATTTTATAAAATTTACTCTACTCTACTGATTGCTACGGGTCTGTGAAAAATGTTTTTTTTTTTGGTTTGGTTTTTCTTGACAATGCACTTGAGCAAAATACAAAACAACAAGAAAAAAAAAACAGTTTCTCTTGAAATATTATATTCCGACATTTCTGTTGTAGAAGCAACTTCCGCACTATTGGTTCACTTTGTTCCGGATGATTAGAGATGACGTTCAAAAGAAGACAACCCACTTACGGCATAGAAAAGAAACTTGTTGTTATTTTTTTGTGTGTGTTATTGTTCTTCTATCTGTTGTTTTTTTTTTATTATTTGATCTGTTAAGTAAGGACCAAGAAACAGGGACCTTATTTTCTTTTTCCTTCGTTAACTCCTATGTTAAAGTTTATGTTTTACGTTAGTTTATGTACCCCTAAGGTAAAGAGAAAATTAATTCAAGCTGAATAAAATAAATAAAGGACATTCGATAGATAGACTTTTTTTTACAAAAAAAGCACTGTTTAATAAAAATTTATTTGAACTTTCTAAGATGTAATTTAAGAAGTAAGGTAAGGAAAATATTTCTATGTTTTGTTGGAAAATGCTGTGAAATTCAAAGAATCGAATGTGCCTTTGCAACAATCTTTCTCCAGGGTCATATTCAGAACATTCGATCGAGTTTTAAGGAGATGCAGTAATAGCTTTTATGATACTTTTGTTTAATTGGACAAATATGGAAATTATATATAAAAACATTGGCTAAATTCTTCGTACGAATTTCAAGAGTTGAAAAAATAGAAGAGAAAGGAAATCTTAATAATACATAATGCATGGAATATAGCCAAAGCCTCATTTGCAGTCAAATTGTCGGCATTGATTTTTATTATGTAATTTAATTTAATTTACTTTCTATCCCAATTTAAATTATTTGAATATTTTACAACAAATAGATTTTGGCAAAAACACCATACATCATTTCTAAGCCAATCAGAACAAAGGGATGTAAACTTTAACTAATTGATATGCGGATAGAACTCTTGTTGACTTGAAAACAAAAAATCTTATTAGCAAACCTATTTTTAGGGAGAAAAGAAAATAAAAAAAATTGATTTATTTAAGTCCACCCACTGCCACGCCCACTATCTTATTTAATCCTTTTCGAAAGTGGCTCTATTTCTTGGAGTATACTTAAATGATTTGGATGACATTTTCAGAGTTTGTTCATTTGTGCAAGAGAAAAAAAAAATTCGCCCACCACCACGCCTACTTTTATCATTTCCTGGTTTCACGGAAACGACTCTAACGATTTAGATAAATATTTCAAAATGTATTTTCATGAGCAAGAACAAAAATTCAAAAAATATTTTAAAATCTGCCCACTGCCACGCCCACTTTTATTATTGCTTAGTTTTCGAATACAACTCAAATGATTTTAATGAAAATTTCATAGTATGAACGACAAAAAATAAGAATTTGGTCTTAGTAACGTCCACCTACGATTTTAAGGGATTTTAACTTTAATTTAGAAAAATCTGACCACTCCCTCCCTCTCTCTTAAAAGAATTTTGTTTACTACTGAAATTTTATTCCCTTAAAATTTTCTCAATAAACCTGGCCCGTAATAAATTTACCTCCAACAAAAAATCATAGGAAATGACAGCATAATACTCCTAGAAAGTTTAGCCCCGGTACAGAAGAATTCTGATACTTATCTTATTAATAAAAAATTGCTTATTCCATGTCTAATCCATAACTTTATTAAACTGTAGAATAGAAGTTAATCCGCGAGTTAAAATGGTTGATTAATAAAAATATAGGGTCACGAAGAAAATATATTACAATAAATATTAACTGTTTGGATTTTTGCTCAATGTTCTGCAAATTGCAAATGTCCAAAATGTCAGTTCTTATTTCTTCACTATGCCATCTTCTTCGATGCATTCGCGAATGAAAAAGTTTTTAAATGTCAAATAGCAAGTGTTAAAGATAAAACAGGGTGTTTTCATAAACGTCTGCCTAACAAAGAACTGCACTATCCATGTTCGTTAAGTCAAATTTTCGGTCGAGCGAACATAGTTGAACTGCACTACCTACAAACTGTCAAGAAACGTCAACGTCAAATATCAACGCTATAGAGTATAGAGTGCGCCATTATTTTTTGGCTGCAGAAGAGGGCGAATGCAAAAAAAGTTTCTATATACATGCAAACAATGCAAGTCCCTACTGCAAATATGTATTTTATAATAATATTATTGTAGATACAATTTGAGTTTATTGTTTTTTAAAGGGAAAAAGAATGTCGAGGTTGGGGACAAAGTCAAAACAATTGAAAAGCAAATAAGTATAGACACAGAATTTATATCCAGAAAGAAGGGAAAAATTCACTTGATAATTTTGTTAATTTTTTTTGTGGGCAAAATATTTTTTCAAATTGTAGTTTTTGTTTCTGTAACCAGATCAATCTATATAATTTCTTTCACGACCATTTTTGATGAATTAACACATGAATTGTACTAAAACTGGCATCCATGTTTATTTGACTTATTCTGTAGTGTGAATGCGGGCGTTCACTCACTTATTAGATATGTTATCTCGGATACCAAGCTATCGGGGTATATCTGTGGACGAATCAGATAGGTTAGCTGAAAGCTGTCAAAAAATCAAAGCAAAACGCATACCAACGAATTTTGCAGTCAGCTGGTTCTATACATTTGTTCTCGGATAGCTAGTTATTCCAATTTTTTTGTGATAACTCAAGATGGCTTTCATGAGAGCAGATGTTTATTCATCAGATGTGGTTTTGCACGCATTACAACAACAGAAAGTTATTCCAGATTGCTGAGAATAATTGAGTAAACGTCCCCAATGCGTTTAACATTGCATGAGAAAAGAAATGTTTTTGTATGAAAACGCACATCTTGTAAAAGTATTTTATTTTTTGTATTTATTTGACTTCGATTTCGAATAAGTGTATTCTATAGGCAAATTAAATAAACTTCAATCTGTTTGAGTATTCACAGTAAATCATATCCCCAAGTCAAGTTGAGCTGCTTAGGTATTGTCCAATCCCATATAACCCATAAGCTCTCTATGTATTTAGAAGGAAATTAATACAGGATCAATTAAGATGACTTATCAAGCTTATTTTGAACTGCAAGCCAACCTTTGACTATTAAACAAACCAACACAAAATCCTCACTGCTGCAGCATAAATTTTAATTTAGAAGCCATCATAGAATTATTCTCATAAAAAACTCAATAACACTGAATCCTCTCAACATTAAGAACAAACACCGGAAATACTCTGGGGCCAAAATACTGCCGCACTCATGCAAAACCTCAACAACTATATGTAAGATAAGAACTGCTTTTCCGTTTGACTTACTAAGCCAGCCAGTCAGCCAGCCAGCCCACAGCAACCAACAACTATCTTCCATGAATCTTGAATTTCATTTCCAAAGGAGTTGAGGTGTTGATTCCTTTATATGTATATTCTCTCTTATATAGCGATAGCGCACAAAATAATGTTAGCAATGGCAAGTTGCATTTCTATAAAGGACACCGGAACCAAGTGAAAGCTAGCACAAATTGCAAATTAATAATAAATTATTTTGTTGCAACCACACAACTTATACACAAGTTGATGTTGATATTGATAGACAAATGTCTTGGGTGGATGCATCTGCACTTGCACAGTATGAAATTATTAGAAGTGTATCTGCTCATAAGTGCAGCAACCCGAGGGCATTTGAAGTTTGCCTAAGACTGTACCGGAAGTCTTTTGACACTCAAATATTTCCGGTTCGATGAGAATGACTTCCTCCTCCTTGAATAATAAATTTAAAAAAAGATGAAATGGTGAAAAAATGAAGAATGTGGAACTTGCATATGCTAATCTTGGTATTATTTTGGAATTTGTAAATAAGAAAATGGTTGTTTTTGTACTTTTCTTCACCAAACAGAATGGTTATGTCATCAGGGCAGTTGATAAGCAATGTGTATTTTATTTTTAGTCTTTAGTAGAAACATATGTAAAATGTATATATATATGTAAACGGTTCTCAATTGTAGGTACTATGCTAGACATTCACATATAAGAAAGAGAAGCGGATATAAAACGGAGCCTTATGGCACACCATTGACCATTGTATCTTGTTAATAATGTCGCACTTCCCACTTAAGAACTTGAGAAGCTTTCATTCTTTAAGATAATTCTAAAGAAAATTCATATTTTTGTCAGAAAAGTGAACAATTTATCAACGCAACAAATTTTAAAAAGAAAAGGAGCGAATAAATTTTGTCAATTGAGTAGTAATTTTTTGTTTGTAAAGAAAAGGAAACAAAAATCTTGGGGAACCATCATAGCCTGGGGAGCCTGTTGCGGTTTCATATGACTCCAGATAAAGTTAGAATCGTATTTTCATGTGAAAATAATATTTAGATCCTAAAGTCACTCGAAAGCACTTTTTTTCGGATTACAAATAAAATGTTTGTCCATTACCCTAAAAATATAACACACGACTGGATCATACGAACTTGCTCTTGTAGCTAACAACTTTAATGTACGAGTAGCAGACAAGATTATATCTTTTTAAGTAGGTATTCAGTGACGTACGCAAAAAAACGTAAAAATTAAATATAATTGGGAAGAAATAATTGGATAATACACATAACAAAATATGTTTATATTGCTTAATTGTTATGCCATTTAAATCCTTGAACAAATATGAATATTTAAAAAAAAATATATTTAAAAAAAATTATTTTTTTATGTATACCTGGACTCTTAAAACATTTTTAGACAAAACAATTGAAATGCCAATCTAAAGTAATTATTAATATACGTATAAAATTTTAATTTCAAAATAATAAAGTGGCTCGTTTTTTGAAAAATCGATTATTCGAAAAAAATTATTTATTTTCTAAAAATCGAAAAATTTGTTTTTTTTTTTCAAAATTCGAATATGCAGTATTATTTAAGCTTTTAGGTAGCATTTTGCATACTAAAAATAATTTTAGTCGGTTAATCCAATAGTGAGAAAGTCGTAAATATGAAAAGTGGTTATATGGCAAAATAAAATATTTTTTACTTGAGTCCCCTTAACTGCACTAATTTAAGAACACACATATTTTTTTATCAAAATTCATGAAGCCGATTTTGAGAAAAATATATTTTTCATAAATTTTTTTTAACATATGTATGAATGGAAGGCTCCCCAGTTTTTTTTTTATTTTAGCAAAATGGTTTCTTTTAAATATTCAAAATAATGTCAATAAACTATTAAATAAAAAAATTTAAAAAATATCGAAGGAGTCGTTTTAGCAATATTGAGTTTTGGGAAAAATTTAGGGGGTTCGGTTCAAAATTCTTAAGGTATCAAAATTCTTTTAACAAAATTCTGCTTTATAAAATTCTGCTCCCAGAAATTCTGCTCATCAAATTTCTGCAAATAATAAAGAAAACAAAGGTTTGTTTTCTTTATTATTTGCAGAGTTTTGATAGTCGATTTAATTCTTATTCTAAATTTCAAATCACTTCAAATTATACGATTTTAGGTATAAATTTTTTTAAATAAAAAAGTTAACTAAAAATTTAAAAAAAATAAGCAGAATTTCTTTCTTTTTTGTTGACGGACAGAATTTTGAGAAGCAGAATTTTTAAAAGCAGAAAAAATGAAAAAAATAACAGAATTTTAAAAAGCAGAATTTGCATTTAAAGGCAGAATAATGAAGCAAAAAATTTGACCAGATCCCAAATTTTGGTTTACAATACTGTTTAAACTTTTTAGCACAAACAATTTCAAAAAATCAAATGAATCGTTTTCTAGAAAATCGAAAAAATACAAAAAATGTAAATATAAAATTTATCTTTTTCGCCTAAAAAAAGGAGCGGCTCGTAATACTCTTTTTCAAAATTCTGTAACACCATAATTTTGTGTTTCATTATACTGTAAACACAAAATTCTGTATGTCAAAATACTGTATGAATAAAATACTGACTTCTAAAATTATGTTTTGTACAATTCTGTACAGAAAAATAAGGTATTTTCAATACACGTTTCTGTAAGCAAACTTAACAGCGCCAGCAGAAGAGAAATTGAATAGAGAGTAAGTAAGAAAGAGACAACACAAAATTACTATAATAAATTGATATAAAAATTAATATTTACTAAAAAAAATTAAATATATTATAAATATTATAATCTTAGTTGGAAATTGAAGTGAACAAAAAAGAAGTAAATAAGTGTACAATTTTGAGTTCGATCTTTTACTATCTCTATTATGACGTCATTATAAAACTTCTAATAAATAATCTGTATTTCAAAAATCTGTAAAAATGCTGTAAAAGAAATATACTTTTGATAACGTAAAAAGAGCGTGAATTTTGACATACTGTGCCGGTAAAAAAAAATAGCACCGCTGGTACAAGTTTCATTTTAACTTCCTTAAATGAGTGAATATAAAAATATTTACAGCCACTACTTTTATTATGTTATTGCTTAAACTACCACCTGTCTCTATTGTATATCTCTGGCGTTGAAATGGTAACGGTTCTTTTCCTACGAGGCCATAATGGCGAAAATCCCATTTTTCGTGCGGTAAAAATATTAGCACTGATCGCAGTTTTCAAGGTAAGTCGGCCAAGTGTTGCTTATATTTAATTGGTGTCTTCATTTAAAAAACAAAAATTACAGTTTTTCAAAGAAAATGGGTCGTGGAAAGCATTGTATTAAAGAAAAAAAGGGAAATTATTTAAAAAAAATTATCTCGGAAGGTAAAACGTATGGAGAAGTTCGACGGTTTGTCCGCTGTTCTAACAAAATGATTCGAGACGCAATAATATATACACCTAAAACCAAATCTCGTGGACGAACACCTGTTATGACGGCAACTCTCATCAGGTGTCTAGTCCGAGAAAGCCATAAAAATCCATTTAAGCCTGCAACTGAGCTAAAAAAAAAAAACAGCTGAATATTAAAGCTTGCAATGAAGCCGTTCGCCACAGATTGAGGGGACATAATTTAACTACTGGTAGTCCAAGAAAAGGCCCTCTTTTACCTGCAAAACATGCTAAAAAGCGTTTAATATTTGCAAGACAGCATTTGAATTTGCCAGTACAGAAATGGCGCAACGTTCTATGGACAGATGAAAGTAAGATCGTATTGTTTTGAGTTAAAGGATCTCGTTCCTTAGTGAGAAGGCCTCCGAAAGTGGTATATAATCCCAAATACACAAATAAAGTATTTAAGCACGGAGGTTCAAGCATAATGTTGTGGGCTTGTTTTTCCTACTATTATTAAGCCCATCATGGATCAACACGTTTACGTTAATATACTCCAAAACGTTATGCTCCCTTATGCAGAGGAAGATATGACCCTTTTGTGGGTCATCCAACAGGACAATAACCCCAAGCACACCAGAAGAAGGCTAAAAAATGGTTTGGAGATCATTCAATTAATGTGATGGAGTGGCCAGTCCAAAATCTGTGGGCTGACGTGAAGAAAGCAGTCTCTGAAACCAAACCGACTAGTAACACAGAACTCTGGGCTGCAGTAAAGGTCTTCTGGAAGAATATTCCGGTAGAAAGGTGCCAAAATTTGGTAAATTCAATGACCAGACGTTGTAAGGCAGTAATAGCCAACAAAGGCTATTCAACGAAATACTAATTTAGCTCGACTACCCCTAAAGAATAAAATCATAGAAAAAGATTTTTTTTATTTTTATGATCTCTTAGTTTTCAGTTGAGTGATGAAGCAATGGTGCTATTTTTTTACCGCTTATGTATTTGAATTTTTCGAAAAAAAAATTAATTTTTTTATAAGTTGATGAATAAAAGTTGCAATTATTTTTTAAATGTGAATTCTTGGACTCAATATAAGCTTTTCCCATATTCAAAATGTCCCTAAAAATATTGGGTTAAACTTCATTCTTAAACGAACGAAATCTGGTTTTCGTAATGGTACTATTTTTTTTACCGCAGCTGTATGTACAGTATTTTGCTGCATACAGTATTTCGACCCCAACCTTAACATAACTGTGTGGCAGGCACCGTTATGATTGGTCTTAAAAAATGACAAAAACTTGTGGACATTGGTGTGGACCGAAAGAACATTATGTACAAAGTTTAACTAAAATCCATCTACCCGTTTAGGCTGTAGATTAGTGGACAAATAGATAGACAGAGCGAATTGTGAGACCGACTTCGTAACGTAATGTCAAGTTTGATCAAAGCCTCGAGTTCGATTTTTTTTACGAATCCTAAACATAGTACCTATGTATATATCGTAAGTAAAAATTATACCAACTATCATTAAGATGAAATCTTAAAATCCCACAATGAAACTGGATTTTTTGAGTCGAAAAAATTACAATATCCTTTTCGCCTTTATCTTTTGATTATTTTCCTTTTCCATTTCCTGCAACACCAACCAACAATTTGATTGTAGTTGTCTTAAATCTCCATATCCGTCATCCTAAAATAAAATAAATAGGCACATCATTTATCAGTTTCTATTCCATTTGCTTTTCTGCTTCTGTCATTCATTACTTCCTATTCTTATTCCCTTATATATAAATCTATCTATAAATAAGATTCTTCCATTTATACTTCAGCTTGTGCTTAAGTAGATATACACTTCAAATTTATTTCTTTTTCATTTACTTGTTTTGGTATATAATAGCAGCCAAAAATTTCTGTCGCTGAGACACAAGTGGATAACACCAATCTTTCTTAAAAATGAATTAGAACCCCGAGAAGATAATGTTTTAATTACTACTTACACCCTACTCACATTACTTACTTACAACCTTTCGCAATATATCATTTTACCCTTAGGCTATTGGGAAGAGCAAGAGCAAGCTATGGTGGAAGACCAAAGCGACCAAATGCATATTACATGCTCCTAGGCTACAGTACTTATTGGGGTATACTTTAATATATTGCGTCCTCTATCCTACAAGAATAAATATCCTCATACTCTAGAGCCATCATCGGACAATATTAATGTGGCTTCATACCAGGCAAATCAACAATTAATCAGATTTGCGTATACCTTCTAGATGAAAGCGATGCAAAAAATCTGGAATTATAGACCACCTGTTTATACACACAAAAAAAATTCAGCGCCATAAATAAATATGCAGGTTTACCTGTGGCCAATGTAGCACACCAAAAATATATGCCATGTCCCTGTTTGCAAGCTGACTCTAGACTTTATCACGTCAGCAAACACTTAAAGAATTAGAGTTTTTAAATTTATATTAAAGAGGACGCGCGCAAAACAGAAAATTATTAATACAATTCTGGAAATTCTTCCTCTTTTATTTGTTGGGTGGATTGGAATTTATATCTAGGTTCTGTCACATGGCATTTTAAATTTGTATCTTTTGTTTAAATTATTGTTAATATAATGTGTGTTTATTATTAAAGATATACTAGTAGACATATACCATGTTAGACGGGTACAAACTCTTAGTTGAGAGATTTTGAAATGAGGGCGAGTTTTTGGAAAACATTTTTAAGCGATGAATTAAATGGGATGAATACTCCAACTTGCACAACCTGCATTCCTGTGCACTTCAAAATCCTCATATGTTGAGGGACGACAGATTCCAGTACAAATTTAAAATCAATTATTGGACTGGGATTCTGAATGGAACAACAATTGGTTCCTTTGAGCGCTGCCGGGAAACTTAAATGGCCAAAGCTATTTAGAGTTTCTGCCAAATACCTTGCCAAGCTTATTACAAGAAATACCTGGAGAGTTACGCCAATCATATAGGATGGCTATGATGGATGCCTTGCATATTACGCCGTGCCTGTGTGGGCATATCTTAATGATATCAGGCAGATGGATAGGCCGCCTGGGACCAATTTTGTGACCTAAACGTTCGCCGGACCTGAATCCACTAGATTTTTACTTGCGATATACATATGTAGGTACTATAGGGCAAGTTTTGCATTTGGAAACAAAATCGAACTCGAGATTTTAATCACTCAAAAAAGTGGGTCCCGCAAATCCGTCTGTCTGTCTGTCGGTCTGTCTGTATAACTCTCTACAGCCTAAATGGCTAAAGCGATTTTCTTCAAACATGGTATTTAACCGTTTTAGGTGATTGTCCAAAATAGATTTTTGAATTGTTGTTTTAGCCCCGAAAATAACGGTACTTGCCATACAAATTTTTCTACAATTTTAATTATCTCGAAAACGGCTCTAACGATTTTGATAAAAATTGATGTGTGTACTACTTTGGATATGGTCTACATTTTGGCCGACATTTTTTTTTTAAATATTTTATTTGTAACGGTACCTGCCATACAACCATTTTATTGATTTTCGACTTTCTCATAAACGGCTCAACGGATTTCGATAACAAATTTTATACATCGACTTTAAAAATACACACAAATATTTTTCAATTAAGAATACATATTTTGCGTTTAATGTAATCGGACATAGAAGCAAGTACGTGCGATCCAGTCGTGCATTTTATTTGTATTTTTTTTTTATATTTTGCGGGCACTAAAAGGATTTTGAATTTTTTTTTTAATATTCTCCACGCGCTCAAGGGATTATACTACCCTGTAAATGTTTCAACACAGCGCGGGCGTGAGGTTGAGGAAGAGAAAGAAAATGATAGGAAAGATGTGTGGCGCAATGTTCTGAGACTGTAGGTGGTTGTTGTCTCAGATTTTAACTCCAGGGATGGCGGCTGAACTAATGCGGAGAAATTTCCCTTTGTTATTTATCTATGCCCCTTATAATTCGCATTAATTTTTTTATTCTTTGTCATATTTTATCCGTATACTAGTTTTACTCAATCACATGTTGTTAGTTCTATGCCTAAACAGCATGTAATGAGTAACCAGCAACTCATTGTATGATATTTTATTTTTAGAATTGGTTTAACCATGAGGTTGACAGGCGAACACACAACTATCGCGCCACGGCCTACCCCCACCACTGCATTTCATCTCTTATGCAGATGGCGCAGCAGGTCACCTATGTTGAGTGCCATGGCGCAGGAATATTCCAAGGAGTTGTAAGGCTGATAAACTTGCAAAAAGTGGAACGACACTACCTTTATTACCTGATAAGCCAAATATATAGGTATACCCATAGGTACATGTGAGTTAATGCTGAAACTAGAAAGGACAAACCTAAGATGGACTACCCTTAATATGATCGAGCACATCAGTGCGAGCGTTAGGAAAATAGGGAAGGATTTGAAAGGAGATACCGATGTACATTGGTTTTGAAGGTTAGAATATCAAAATGAGAGGGACAAATCGAGCATGGTAAATCATTCAACATTCGTGTTGTACGACTAAAGAAAGAATCACTGTACTTGACAGTACGTCCGAAATTGGGCTCAAGTGTAAAATGAGCATTCCTAGAAGCGCGAGTATTACGGTTGAATATTTTAAGGTGAGGAATGCAACTGGCTACTTCGCAAGATCACTGTTTATAAAAATACCGATAATATAGCGAAATACATGAAACATTTCGACGATGTTTGAGAGATGTAAGTGTTTCTACTATTGGGGTTGCATAAAAGAATAAGTGTACAGCTAGCTGGTAAGGTTCTTAGAGGAGCTCCGAAAGCGTTCTGAGGCAGTTGCTATGCAAATTACTGAGCTCAACTTAGGAGCAGCATTAAGACAATCATTGATAAGGAGGTGCAGTTGATCCATAAGAATGGGTGGAATGCAATTTGAATATTTGACTTGAAAATTAAAATAAATAAAAAACTAACAATAATTATCTAATGTTGTTGTTTTTGTTTTTCTTAAATTTATGGTCAGTTAAATTAATTTTTTAAACAACTTGTGCTTTGGCTCAATGAGAAGTAATTTTACAAAAAAAAAGGATTAATTTTAAGCCGTAATATTCAGAAACATAAAACAATGTAGAGATATGTTTATTAAATTTATTTTAATCGCTCGTTTGGCTTATTAACACTAATAAAAACCTATTTACTCTAGATGCAGTAAAAAATTATACCATTCTGAAGTTTACACTTGTTGCGCAAATTTTTTTTAAAGAGTTTGCCACTTGGGTCATCATACAATTTTTGTTATACCACAGATGCTTGAACTTTGTCAATTTTATTTTTTTTTTCCAATTTTTTCAATTAGAAATAAACACAATTTAATTTTAACAAAAAGAGATATTAACATTTTCTACCGAGTATGTTTTGGCAATGTTTTTCAAAAATTCCCAAAAAAAAGTTTTAGGACGCCTTCTAAAATACCGCTTTTTTTTAAATCCCCAGTTTTAAAATCCAACTCATTCCAAATCCTGATTTGTTATAATCCCACTTTTCAAAATCCCAACTTATCCCGTTTAATCCCTAAAAGTTCGTTTTGTATTTTGATAAATATTACACAAGAAACTTTGAATATACCTACCCAAACTCGATCTGACCCCAAATCCTATATTGAGCCGCAGGAGGGGGGGGCAATATTGCCCCCCCTATACTTGCCGTTCTTTTTGCACTTTGTGTTGATTCTACAAGCGGGATAATAAAAAACGGAATTATAAGAGACGTGATTTTAAAAAGCGGGATTTTAAAAAATCGGTATTATAAAAAGCGGGATTTTAAGAAACGGGATTATAAAAAGCGGGTTATTTCTTTTTTCATTTTCATTTATTATTTATCGAACCGACCCCTTTGTGTATAAGATTGCTGCAAAACAAAATCGATGGAATGAATTCATTTGTAGTCGCAGTATTCAAAAACGTAAAATAAGTAAAAAAAAATATTTACAACAAATTCATCTGACCGATACCTAACCCACTAGACTATTATGAATAAACTTCGACTTTTTTTATAGTTAGCTTACCAGTATTAGTCGTGTATCAATATTGATAAAAGTCTCTCTTTAAAGCCAAAAACAAAACAAAGCGTATTGCCAGACAACATTCCATCCTTTTTGATATGAGATTTTTTTTTATTAGAAAAATTCACCTTGTTTTAAAAAACAACTAGAGCCAGGATCATCACTGTGGCCAAAATCGGTGTTTGCATATCTCTTTATCATAATAGGGATTTAAACTTGTTGTTTTTTTTAGTTCTTTTCCTAAAGCCATGCTAAGCCACAGAGAAAAATCTTTGCACATCACGTATATCAACGTTTGTGCTACGAACATAATTCATGTCTGGAGTATATCGTTAATTTAAAGGGCATTAGTGGAATATCTTTGGTCCTTAGCCTTACTGCGCTGTGGATGGATATACCCTTATAATCATAAATCATTTCTAAAGTGCACTCTCTTTTGAAGGCTTTGAAGAATAAAATTACAAAAAAAAAACACAGGAAAGAACAACAAAATTAACTATACGTTCGTCGTACATACATACCTCCGCGACTTGGATATTTTTGCTTGGTTTTGCTAACGCGAACGCACGACAAACCCAAGGATCTACTTGGTTTGCTAGCTGTGCTGTTACTGCTGCTAACTGCTGCTTCTGCTAGAGAAGGAACCATCATCAGAGCAACGTGGAAGATATACTCGTGCATTGTTACGTGGTAGATTATTCTGAAATGAATTACCAACTTTAAAAGTCATTGCCATCCTAATTGGTACACCATTATATTGGCCCATTTAACACCGCGCTTTCTTTCAGTTTTCTCACCCCATGGTCCAAGGGTTTTAAAGTTTATGAATTTCAGATGAAAAGAGCTAATAGTCTAGGATGATATGGTTGCAAATAATTTAAATGTATTGTTCATTTTTTAAACTCGTATTTAATCGATCTTCCTCTTGCTTCTTGTAAAAGGGTAATAGAACTTTGTTTTAGTTAAAATCGGATAAAAAAAAAGAAATTTAAATGCATATTAACTGTTTTTGAGAAAATATAAAAATTCATCAAGCGAGTAACTTTCTATTGTAATAAAAAGTCATTCTCACCTTAGCCGTTGGAGTTCTAGTGAACAAATATGACACTCACACAGAATTAGTTGAGACTTATAAAACACTAGAGTTCTGCTCTCCACAATCTGACTCGCTGTCAAAATTTATTTATTTTAATGACTCTTCCGATTTTAATTAAATTTTTGTATTAGTAAAACTCAATGGATGGA
This sequence comes from Philhelius pedissequus, assembly GCA_910595825.1. Taxonomy (NCBI): domain Eukaryota; kingdom Metazoa; phylum Arthropoda; class Insecta; order Diptera; family Syrphidae; genus Philhelius; species Philhelius pedissequus. The sequence continues at coordinate 239,155,533 of OU343161.1, read as the reverse complement.
AAAACTATATATCTAAAATGCAACTCTACCTCTTAGACTACATATAATTTATCTATTAAAATTCAACTTTAAGTTATAGTAAGACATGGCTATAGTTTAATAGAGCTTGGGATTTTGAATTGGATAAACAGGCGCAGCCTGCTCTGTACCAACTGAAAAAAAAGAGGACATTGTTGTAAAATACATTATAGTAAAACAAACTAAACGACGACGTGCACGTGCGTCTACTTTCCTATTATAGAGTAATTTAAACACTAACAAAAACTATATCATAAATTTTATATAAAATAGTTAATTAGTACAGTCGAGCTAAGGAAATATAAATCGCTTGACTGGGTCGCACAAATTTGTCCTTGTACATAATTTAAATGGCTTTGAAGTTGTTTTGAAAATACTTTACTATTAAGGGTAAATGAGTTATTATAACAAAAATTAAATTCGTTATTTATTTTATTTGACAACAATTTATTCATCACTATATTTCTTTAGTGAATTTGAAGGTATGAAAAAACAATTATAAAAATCTTTGAAGAGGTTTTAAAAACGGGCATGGATATAATGACAATTTATAAAAAATATAACAGTGAAAATATAGTGCTGGAAACTAGATGAGAGACATTTTTTAGTCTCGATAAAATCGAAAAATTTCAGTCTCATGTCGATCTAAGCCTCGCCTCTTTCTCGTGAAAATTTTAATGTGCAGTCTCGTCTCGGTCTCGGTTTTGGTCTCATCCTTAATCTTGGTTTCTTTCGTGCAGTAAATTTTAATACAATTATTAATAATATTTTTTTTCCAAATGTCACCTAAAATGCCTAAAATCAATTTTTTCCGGAGCAAGAAGTAATATCAGAAAAATTTCGAGTTTTCTGACGTAAAATTTGGGAGCGTAATTTTTTTTTCTGAAAAAGAATTACCCGAATAGCGATTGCACACAATTTTTTTTTTAGAATTTTTCAGAATAGTTTCCCGTATAAGGAAATATTAATTCATTATTGCCCAAATAACGATTGCCCGCAAATTTTGGAAAACCACTATTTCGTACTTATCGAAAATATTTTATTTATTTCTCTAATATTTTTGGTTTTTCTTGAAATATTATAAAGAAAAAACTTTTTTTACCAACTTTTTTTTTTAAATAATTATATAAAAGATAAAAATTACGATTTTAAAAAATTATTGCAGAACCGTTATGCAGTTTCGTTGGGTCGACAAACATCTTTAAATCCAAAAAACACTTTGCATTGCGGGGAATTTTTTTTTTTAATTTAACCAGTAAGACCTAAGGTCTTTTAAATGCAACCTGAATTGCACGGCACTAGTTTGGCATAATGGATTTGAGTATCAGGTATTGACTGCCTCATTTTAACCCATGGGCGGCATCTAATTAAAATTGGAGGTATAGAAAAGAATGCGCCTAGCGTGGGGATCGAACCCACACGTCCTAGTTAGCAATCGAGCACTTTATCCACTGCGCCATTGCCACCCAGAAATTGTTTTCCGGGAAATCATAGCCAACCCGTAAAGTTTGAATATTATAGAGGGGATCCATTTAAATCGGAGCCATCCTTCAATGGATTTTGAATGGAGACCGAAACCGAGACCAAGACCGAGATTAGAGACCGAGACCGAGCTGCCATCCCAGTGAAATATTTACGGCGCTTCCCAGCGTTGGGACAGCAGGAAAAAACGACTGAGCTGAATACCCTTCTTACCCTACGGGTCTGCGTAAGTAATACTTTTATAAAAAGAGATGTTAAAAATTGATTTGCCTGCAACTTTTCTATGTATTCAAAATACATAAAGAATTTCCAAAAAAATAACTCTTCTTTAAATTAAAATTTTAAAGATCTTTCGTGTAACAGCAATCATTTGAAATCGCTCGATCACTAATTGGAAAAGTCGGAAAATACCCTTTAATACTCGTTTTTTTTGGGAGACGGACACAATCCTCAAATCCTAAATCCAGAAAACCCATAATCCCGAAAATCCAAAATCCCGAAAACACAAAATCTCGAAAACTCAAAATCCCGAAAACCCAAAATCCCGAAAAAACGGGGTCACTGAATCTTTGATGGAACAAAAAGTCATATACATATGTATAACAAATAGGATTTTAAAAAACAATTTAATAACAAAAGAAATAAACGAAGTATGATATATAACAGTCAATTCCTTTTAAAAAAATTATTATTTTGTATTGGCGATATATGTATGTAAGCAGGTACTATGGGGCAAGTTTTGCATCTGGAAAAAAATCGAACGCGAGATTTTAATCAAACTTGACATTACGGCGATAGAGAACACAAAAAAGTGGGTCCAGCAATTACGCCTGTCTGTTTTGGTACTTAAGCGTTTTAGGTGATTGTCTCAAATAGATTTTTGAATCGTGTTTGTAGCCCCAAAAATAACAGTACTTGCCATATAAATTTTTCTACAATCTTAATTATCTCGAAAAAGACTCTAACGATACTTTGAGCATAGTCTACATTTCGCTCTATTTTTTTTTAAATAAATTTGTTATTAACGCTACCTACCATACAACCATTTTTTTTTTTATTTTGAACTTTCTCATAAGCGGCTCGACGGATTTCGATACACATTTTTAGAGGTATAGGAGGTCCTTCAAATTATTAATAATAGGTACTGCATACCAAAATTTTCGATACATATTTTTTTGGGTGTTTGAAAAACAAAATGTTTTTTTTTTGAAAATTCAATATTTCGAAAACGGGTGGATGATTTTTTTTTTTGAAATTTCGTGTTTAAGTTTATATTAATAAATGTTTAGGATTGTCATACCAATTTAACAAAATAAGTAAAAACGACTTTAAAAATATATTTAGATTTTTAAAACAATTTTACTTAAGATGTGATCGAACATAAGAGCAAGTTCGTGCGATACAGTTGTGCATTTTATTTTTACATATTTTGATATTAAAACAACCACTTTTTTTTATTTTTAACTTTTTCATAAACGGTTACAATGATTTCGATCCAAATATATAGGGGGTCCTTCAAATTCTAAAAAAAAAAAACGGATCCAGCCAATCAACTATGAAATTAAAGTACCCAGTTTGAAGGAAATTGGTTTATCGCTTTAAGCTGTAGGTCAACCTACAGACCTACAGACTGACGGGCGGAATTTCGGAACCCACTGAGATACATACACATATGTCTTCAGGTGCAGGTATGATTTTGAAAAACTTCGTATCCTCAGCTTAAATGTATATTTGACAATGTTTATATTTGACAATCTAATAAACTGTGAGGATAAAGAGGAGAGGGCCTAAATGACTACCTTGGGGGACACCAGAAGTTGCTAAAATAGGATTGAAAAGTGCGGATCTGAACCGGACAAAATATTCACGATTCTCTAGGTAAGAAGCAATCCATTGCAGGAAAAGGGGTTCAAATCCTAAAGAGGAGAGTTTAAAAGAATATGAGACCATAAGAAATGTTATCAAAAGCTATGCTAAAATCAGTGGAAACCATATTAACTTCATTCCCGTTTTATAAGGTTTTAAGAGTAAATGAAACAAATAAGCGGGTAATACTAATCAATGGGATCATAGTTTAAGCTAAGAACTAGAACGTTTAATTCCTTTATTAATAGGGGTAATTCACGATCCGGTGTATCTGGTCTTGTATCATTGTAAAAGTGTAAAACTGTAGCATTTTTTTGCACTACAACAACAAAATATACTGAATGTCAAAATCTTACACTTTTACACTTTTACAATACCCGAACCCTATTGTAACAGAAAATTACAAGGGTGTAAGATTTTTTTAACACAAACTTAAGCCTTCTTCAGAAGAAATGTGAAACAGATTTTGACATTTGCTTCAGTGTTGCTACAGATTAGTAAAGGTGTGTTCACATTCTGTTGTAAAAAAATAAAATTTTACAATTTTACAAGACTTGGTACACCAGATCGTGAATACCCCTAATGTAAGATATTTTAGTTTATTTTAAACCAACTTAAGACCATGAATGTCAAATTGGGTTAAAAGATTAAGTCAGGCATATGTCCGAAAACACTCTCCTCTTTTTTTTTGTTTGAATAATCTTCTTCTGGATGTATTGTTCTAAGTAATCAAATAATAATAGGTAAACTTACACGCAACTGCCTTGGCAATCTATCATGGAAAAAGCTTTTCAATGTTAACTCTTATTCACACTAGAAAAGAAAAAAAAAACAAAAACATAATTCGAGATATGTAAGTATATGCCCAAGGGAACATTACAAAATAAATCAAAAAACATAGAGACCTCTTACACTATACCTACTACTAAACATACTAAAATTCTGCCCTCGTAGACTCTTAAAATATTTCCTAACACTCAACTATATAGGCAGTAGCTTTAATCATTGTCCAAAGGCAATTGAAGCACGTACCAGCTTTGTAAGTATAAATGTCATAAAAAGGACCTTTGACTTTCACTCCTAATTTACTGGACCTTCTTTTTTTGCTGCTATGAACTTCTTCTTTTTGCGAAAAAAAAAAAGAAACACGAAAAAAAAATACCGATCCTTTAACCGTGTGCCTTTGAGTAAGTGGAAATTCAAGCCCTTATGGAAAATGTTATTTATTCCAGTTCAATTAACTTTAGTGTATCCAAAGATACGGTAGTTTGATTTTATGGCCATTTTTTAGCTCCCCCCTGTCTGACGAATACTTCACATTATTATAAGACTTTCCTTGTCTAGTTAAAGAGGGTCACTTTTCTTTGATTCGTTGATGGGTTTTTTTTTCATCGTTTTTCTTGAAAAAAGCTAAACGTTTACTTGGCGTTCTGTGTATACTACACATATTCTGTTTTGCCCATTATAGGACGTTCTTCTAGGACAACAGTATACCTACATAGTAGGCATAAGCTATAAAGTGTAATTCATTGTTTCTACTTGTTTCATAGATACCAATACCTACAATAAGGACAAGTTATGCATTCGGAAAAAAAATGTCTAATCCCAAGATGTTTATCAAGTATGTATGTACATAGGTGTATATTTTGTTTAGCATTGATACGAAGAGTGTTTTGGGCTTCCAAGTACCTACCCTATATATAATTTACATTTTAATAGTAAAGGTTCCCTTACTTTTATGGACTTCTCAGAAGACACTACTTGTTCTTTTGTTTAGGTTTCTGTAATTTAGATCGAGAAAATATAGAGGAGTATTTAATTCTTATATTAATCGTTCTTTGATATTTAGATAACCATAAGGAATTAGGATTAGTTGGGGGGTAGTCGTAAATATTCTGGTGTACTAGTTTTGGATAGCTCAACTCTTACTTATGTAAGAATTAAGTATCACTTATGAAGTCAATAACATTTAATTCGATTATATCTGCTATAGGGTCAACAAGGTGTTGTCATAGATGGTAGATTTTGGAAAAGACCCAAGATTTTAAAATCGACACCTTAGTTGCAAAGCTACCTATACTATAAATAGAATTCGAAATTACGACAAGGGGAATAGAAAAAGGCTTAGTTTTTGAAACCCTTAATAAATTCTATATACAACAGGATCAATCCTTGGAAGCTATATGCTCAGTATTTTTCTTATAAGCAGAATAGGTAGCTATGGCATTAAGCTATGACAATACCGATATCGACAGATTCGTGTTTTATTTCTACGTGTACCTACGCCCAGGACAGGAAAACTTTACACAAGGAAATTCTAGTAGATTACTGATGCCAATCGAAACTATTCTTATACGTCTGAAATAACATAACAATGAAATACAGAGGAAATTGTTCTGGTAGAGTTTTTCCCCACTCAATTAATACATAGATTGGAAAAATTATTCTATTCTAAAAAAAGAGTGGATGTAATCAAAATAATCTCATACAATTTGTCCGGCTTCCTGAAGAAGGTTAAAAAGCATATTCTTCCCATACAAGTATATGGGGGGAGTTGTGTGTTAAATTTTTTTCGAAACATTTTCTGGTCAGATTTTAAGGGTATTCATGCTACGGCGGAAAACCCGGATAAGCCTCAGAAACCAGATAATTTTATCTCCGCAGAAATGAACTGTAAAATTTTGTATGGGAAAAATAGTCTGAAAAGCAGATAAATTTATCTCACACATTTGATGTAGAAAGCAAGGGCGGCTGTAGGAGGAGGGGGGGGTCTGTTGTGCAAGCAAAAATATTTATTGATTGGACATGGCTAAGTTAAGTACCTAATTGTGATTTAAGGACAACATCGTAAAAAATCCATCAGAATATGACCTGTACTTTCAATTTTCAACCCGGATTTTCTAACACAATTGCACACAGATCCAAGTGCCTTAGATGTGGAGCTGTTCTTTTTTATCGCATTGAAGACGAATAACGGGTGGTAGCATATTTCAGTAAAGCTACTAAGCCGTAAGCTAAGTATACACGATTGGACGATCTTCCAATATTGGCAGCACTGTCAAAAGTCTTCCAATTGCAACCAATGAGTTGACAATTGCCAATTTTCCATCAAGTGAAAATTGTGCGTTTATATCGTTGGTAGATTTTATTGGTAGAAAATAATAATTTTTTTGCGAAAAATCTGCCAATATTGGAAGATCTTCAAATCGTGTGCGCTTAGCTTTACGAAACAAAATACCACAGTTATGAGTTGGAAACACTTTTTCAAAAATTAGTGAACATTTTTTGGATGCAGTGGATTTTTGGATTAATGTGTAATCTGAATTGCCGGATAGCTGTGATAGATAAGGATACTTTATCAATATCTACATTGTTTTGGTGAAAGCTTAAGCTTTGAAAATAATGTCATGATATTGTTTGGAAACAGAACAACAACAATTAATTATTTTTGTCTAGTAAAAAGTGAAAAAAAAAATAACAATTGGGGCATTCTCATCATAGCTCTTCTAGCAACAACACGTAGAAATACGACTTAGACTTTTTAATACATAGCCATTTTAATATGCATATGTAAGTTTAGAGCTTTTATAAATTGATACATTGTTCTCGAATGATCTTGTCCTCTCCTGATCAAAATCCTGCCTACGCCCTTGGTAGAGAAAGAGTGGAAATAAACATCATAAAGTTATTTTAATGAACCTGATTATTTCCCACATTTACGCAAGTATTTTTAAGGAGGTGTTCACGCAAACATCTAGCGGAAAGTAATATCTTTCTGCAAATCGGATAATTATTATCTTGTTGCATGAATACCCTTATTGATTATTAATATTGATAAATAAAATTAAAAATTGTAATATAAAATTTTAAAAAGAAAAATGAATAAAGTAAAAATTACAAGGAAAATTTTAAAAATAAACAAAATTTTAATTACGAATATCGTGTATCTTCCAAATTTCTAATTTGTTTCTTTCAAACTTTGTTTTATAATGTATCCTTTTTTATTTTATATTAATCAGGGATCATTTTCCCCAGCAGGATAAAAATGTCAAGCAATAAAACTATCCTAAAACTATCCATATACTTGCATTAAAGGAATCTATTTCGTTGCCTACTCCAAGATGGCGGCTCACTTTTGGATGCCATGTTAAGTATTTAAGTAGTCTATTACTACGTTTCCACCGACCACTAAACCAAGATTTATACTACGTTTCCACCGAACTTTAATCTCTTGTAGATTTACTAATCTCAAAAAGTGGTTCCACCGCTCCAAAAGGAGATTAATTTTGACAGCACTATTTAAAATGCATATATCTTTTCATTTTCTCTTATGATGTAGAAGTGAGACAGGCAGCTTCATGTGTGTCAACCGAAGAGAAATATTCACTTTCCCCATGAATGTGTTCATTTCGATATGGAAGTAGGGTAGTTCGATTGAAGATTTAAATGAGATTTATTTTAAATCTTCATCTGAGAAGATTAAAATTTGTATTGTAAATCTTCAAGATTTGTAGAAGATTTAGCTAAATCTACTTAAATCTCGGTTTAGTGGTTGGTGGAAATGTAGTTTTGTGACAGTAGAATTGTGACAGTTGATATCACATTTTCACGGTTACGTAATTTTCTAAGCGTATTCAAAATAGAAAAAGTTGTTTTAATAATATGTTTTTGGTATATATTAATTTAATATATTTTTCGCAATGTTATCCGGCCACTCGTATGTCTTTTTCGATTGCTAATCCGGAAAAAAACTCTCCAATCCGGGATCGCTATCCAACAAGTAAACACTAAATTCTTGATTCGGTAGTTAATAACGTACATTGAAACTACAAAATTTCAGCCAACCAACACAAAACAATGACATGCCAATGTAGGGATGGGCGATGTTAATTAATGTTGGCAATACATCAATATTAGACGAAAAAAATATCCAAACATTCAATATATCGACTTAAAAAATTCTTTTATCAATGACCTCATGCTTAACGTTAAACCATAATCGAAGGACTTTAGCGGAGCTACACTTCATAAGTATTTGCGTAAAATTGTATGAAAGTCAGTTGCCGTTTAATGCAATATATAGCTCAAACATACGAAAAGCGAAAAGAAAATTACGATAAGAAACATTGTAATAATTTTCAAAACAATGAACGCATTTTTAATTTATAACATATTGTATTATAAATCGATTGTTGAAATCGATAATAAATCATTAAAAAAACAAAAAAAACATCGTTGTTAAAAAACATCGATATTTCTAATTCGATAATTTCTAACATCAATATTGTGTTCTCGATGTTTACATCGATGTTTTTCAATATCGAACATCCCTACATCACATTGTTGTTGCTATTGAATTCGTGCTTTTGATTTTAATTCTGACTTCAAATTCAGAAGCAAATTTCTCTTCTATCCAGGAGAATAACTGTCATTCGATAACAATCGAACAGTTTCAAAAGCATTCGGAAGCCTTCCGGATCCGGGCGACTAAAAGAAACCGACATTATTGTGTAACTGTCACATTTCAAGTGACAAATGTCATCAAAGACAAAACATTGCCAAGTCATAAAAAAAATATACATAAGGCATAAAAATGAAGAGAAATCGCCAAAAAGAGAAAATGCAAAAGACATTCATACTTTTGTTGAGTATAAGAGAAAAATACGAACTGATAATTCTGGAAGGATTAAGAAGTGTGAATAAGGAAAAAACACATCTACCGCCTTTATGAGGCGTTTGCCGAATCTGTCAACGTCAAAAGCGGCAACAAACACCTTAGATTTGTTTTGTGACTTGTTCTGAACTGTTCTGGATAGAAAAATATAAATGTTTTCTGTTCAGTGAGCAATTTTCTGCTCTGAATTGCTCTGATTTGATGCTCAGTGAAGTGTTCTGGATTTTGAGTTAGATCAGAACAGAATCGCGAGAATGTCAAAATATTTTTTTTTCTTTTTTGTTGTAATAATTACACTTTTTAAACGATAAAAATCAGAAAATTCTATTTTCAACACAAAAAAATCATGTTTTTTGAGCTTATTATTTTTTTTTGACAAATGACGTTCAATTGATTGTTCTATCTTTTTCTGGCTTTTCTATTCGGTCCTGTTCAGTTCTGTGTTCTGTTATGTCCTGTTCTCATCTTTTCATCAGTGAACAGAGCTCGCGTTTATTGGTCAGAATTCTGACAGATAAGTGTTATATGAAAAAAATATTTTCTCCTTGATAATTTTGTATATAATTTTTGTGATGTTTATAAAATTTCAACAAAATCTATTTAGCCATTGCGGTAAATATGGAAAAAATGTACGGAAAAGGTGTAGAAAAAATCTCTAATCTTTTTTCTAATATTTCAAATAGTTTGTACCAACCAGTTTAAAGAATTTTTAAAAAAACCGTTTTTGAAATATTAAATTTTCATAAGAAAAAAAAAATTTTTTTACATTTTTTTTTTTCGAAAATAAAATGAAAAAGCAATTCTTTGCCGTTCATAATATTTTATGTTTAAATTTTGTTAACCAAAATATATATGTAGTTACATTATTTTGAATAACACTAGCCGTACTTATATATGTACCAAATTCGAAACAAATCAGCAACAGTTCAAAAAAGATAAGAATATAAGAGAACAGAGGATTGAGAAAAAGGTCAGTTAAAGCTCTAACTCGAATGTTTATAATCTAGGAGTGGAGTTGGGATACAAGTAAACATTTCATTCTTAAACATCTAACTAAACATCTCCACAGCAGAAAAGCAAACCTCTGTGAAGGATTCACTTAACTTAAAACCACTACCTCTCGTTGAATAGAACCCTACATATTTTTTTTTAATAATTCCAAACGTCATGTGTAGAAAGTAGACAGAGCTAAATACGGTTGTATAATATCTTATAATGGCAGCACAACTTGTTTATCTATTCAATTCCTTTAGCCTTCCGTGAGTCGATGAGATATATACCTACCTACCATCATAGGATAAACCACAACCGCAGTTAAAAGAGAGGCTATAGCATACTCTAAAATTATTTGTATCCATATAACGGCATATACTTAGTAGCTAGATATGTTTTCTAATGGAATAATCCTTTAAGATAGATTAGTAAGTGCTTAAGATGTAACTTTATTATTCGAAATATACACGTACTCGTTGTACATAACATACATACATACATATATAAATAGATAGGGGAATGATTGAGGTTTTAATGTAAATCCAGTGAGTTTTATTTCTATTAGAAATTGTGCGTAAGTTTCCATACATTTTTGTGAGGTTGCACAATGTTTTTTTTATACGTACATGAACTCTATCTATAAATCATACACACAAAGGCAAAACTCTTTTTAAGTAGCTTTACAACCTTATCTACAAACAAGAGGAAACAAAATGTAATGTTTAGATTTTAGGGTAGATTTTAGCCACAATAATAAATAAAAAGGACCATTAAACATAGTAAAGTTTTTTTTTTTTTTTTTTTTTTTTTTTAAGAAAAAAGTAAAAAGAATAAAACATAACGAAGAAAAAGTTTTGACATTTAATGGATAAAATATCTAAAACGAGTTATACATAGTTTGCGTTAAATATACAATTTTACATTGTAGAACTGCCCGACTTATTTGCTCTTCTCCAGTTAGTCAATTTTTTTTTGTTGCATTTAAGGTTCTTGGCCCTACTATTCTTTTCAATCACCGATAACGAAATTATATTTTTCAACAAATTAATCCCAAGTTGACGGATGTCAGATTTATATATTTCAAAATAGATAATCTGCATTTCAATGCTCCATCAGAAACTCAATCTCCAAGATGATAATCCAGCATCATTAACGATTCAATTATATAAGTAACTTCATCAAACAAAATCTCCACATCAAATGCTAAGTGCACCAACCAATAACAATTTTGCTTTTTGGTCTCTCGCCTGGCCACCAAAAGCGATTAAGTTCTCTTTTCTGCAGCCACAAACGATCCAAACCACCAAGTACCAGCAGCAGTCCTTTCACCGCAGAGAACACTTTAAACTCGCCTTTATAATTATTCAATAATGGTATCAACGGAAACGAATCCTTTTCAAAAAAGACCACTTGTTTCGTATCTTTGTATCAATTTTTTATATGGCTGTGATTAAATATCAGAGCTATAAAGGGTCAGTATTGCATCAATAAACAAATTTAGATTTCACGAGTAAGAATAAATTCAAACTGTGAATACTTCCTCTTCCGCTTCCGTTACATCCAATGCCAAATTTCGTTAAAAACCATCGTTATTTGACTGATAATGCGATATACAAAATTTAATTAAAATCACTTCAGTTATTCCCAACAAACTCATACATATTCAATTTATAGACATAATGTATCAACTCAATTGCCCAGAAATCAAAGAAGCTAGGTTTAAAAAAATCACTAAATTTAATACAAATAACTAAAGTGATTCTCGAAATAAATGCACATGAATTTATTCTTTGTTTATAAATTATAACATTATCAATTTTGAGCAATTTTACGCGACTCATTTATGTATTCTAAAAAAAAAAAAAAAAAAAAAAACTTGAAAGGCGCGACGCGCAAAGGATAAAATCGGCACTAAAAATCTGCTCGTAATCAGTTTCCAACGGATAAGACTCCCAAATCAAGTACCCGTGGGCAAAGCCAAGAAGCTTTAGTGGAAGAATTAATGAACGTTTTCTACGATAAAAGAAAATTACAAAATTAAAATTCAATTTTGAACCGAACCGTCAAGAAGGAATCGAGCGAGGAAGACAATAATTATGCCGTTGAGGAGTTTTTGAAGCTTCATAATATTTTAAATGGAGTTTGTGAGATTAAGGGGTTGTTGTTCGTGTTAGTGTAGTATAGTTATAGCATCTGGTGTAAATTTAAGGCCTAAGTTATAATGTTCTCTTTATTATCTCTTTTTTTTAATCTTGTTTAAAGTGCTGTTCGAAGCATTTCTATTTGTCCCCCTGGTGGGAAACAACAAAACGATACTAAACAATAGGATTAGGAGTAAAAGGGGAGTGTTAAAGTACAGATTTGATTTTGATGTTTAACGACATTTCTTGTACAAAAAATAACAAGTATTTTAATCTACTTCAGCACTATTAATAAAAAAACGCTTATTCCACCTCTAATCCACGGTTTTACTAAAGTTAATCCGCGGGTTAAAATTGTTGATTAATAAAAATAAAGGGCCCGTCTAAATATTCATAAAGAAAATCTAGTACAATAAATGTGAACTCTATCTTTTTTCTATTCTATGAATCTTCATTGTTAATGGGTACATTCAAATGTCGGTAAGGTAGGTAAGTATGCATTTAAGTTCATGAACAACCAACATCGGATAGGCTAAATTTGTTCGGGTGTGTGTATACATTCTATGTATTAAGCTTGAAATTTAATTGTTGGCAACAGCTGTTTTGCCATTAGCTTTGTTTTTACACAGAATTACAACAGCACCAACCTATCCGGATAGATTTGTGAGTGCGACCATTGTCAATTCTTTATTCTTTCGCTAAACCACCTTCTTCGTTGGGTTAGAGAAGGAATAAGTTTAAAATGTCAAATGGCAATTTTATTTATGAATAAAATATTGGACTTAAGCCAAGAATTGAAGATAAACCTCAACAAAATCGTGTTTTTTTAATACGAGGGTTTGACTTTGGGTCTACATTATTTCTAGAAATCCACAGAAATTAAGTGGGCATTATGAAGTTATCTTGAAATGCAAGTTATGTATTTAAGGATATCCAAAACCATTGCTAAATATTCTGAACAATAAGGAAGGTTTCGCTAAAGGGCGGCGCAAAGATATTCCGTTGCAAATCTGATGGCGAAGCCGTCCCTTAACGTTAGTGTGATTGCTCTGCAATATTTATCGCCATGTGAATTAATATTGACAAGTGTGTCCTTGATCCGAGCTTTGCATCTGTCAGTTTCATCAAAGTAATGCCTGTCACTTTTGACGTATACATTAAGTATGTTTGTTATCTTTTGAATTTCTAACAATTTTTACATGATTTTTTCTGAAAAACTGGTACAAAAAACCTGTAAAATTTCGACTACCATTTATGTGTCTATTTTTGTCGGGGGTGTCAAGTTTAATATTATAAAAACAATTGCGATTGTAATGTAACTTTTGTTTGTAAAGTTTTTTCATAAATTCAGAAAAGATCATCACTATGAAATTTGACAGTTGTTACAAACAAAATAAAAAACTCCCCTCTTACTGTTGTCAAAAATTAACTAGATAACGATTGACAAGATTTGTCAATATTCCCCATTATTAAACACAATTGATAAAAATTTAGTGACCATTGTGAATAACAAACAAACCACTATTGTGGTGAATAGTGTATAATTTCGATTGACATTTCAAGTCATGTATATCTTGCTGAAATGTTTGGAATCGATTTTGGTTTTTTTTTCACTTAAGTCTAGTTCGCAGCTCACGTTAAAATTTCGCCTAGCATTCTACTATTTGGGAGCGTGTCATGTCGTGTCGTGTCGTCCGATTGGAAATGTTTACCCCCAACGCCACAAAAGAAGTTTTACTTCAAAAAAAAAGTACGAAGCTCCAGGTAAAAAATGAAATGCTCGTACTTGCTCTTATGTTCGATCACGTCCTCTGCACACGATTCTTAGTAGAAACGGCTAAATATGTTGTTAAAGTAGTTTTATTTTTACTAAATTTTGTATTGGTATACAAAATTTCTTTTATTTTTTTTTTATTGGCAGTGAATTTTTATATATTTAATAACATAAGCTTAAAATATAATTTCGAAAAAAATCGTTATCCGCTTCGAAATATTGAATCTTAAAAATAAATTTTTTGTTTTTCAAAATCGAAAAAAAATATTTTTCGAAAATGTTGGTATGCAGCATTATCGAAGATAATACAAACAAACATTTTGATCGAAGTTCGTCAAGCCGTTTATGATAAAGTCCGAAATAAAAAAATATAGTGGTATGGCAGGTACCGTTTATAACAAAATATTTAACAAAACTTGAACGCAAATGTAGACAATACATATTATACTAATGCACATATTTGTTTATCAAAATCGTTAGAGCCGTTTTCGGTAATTAAGATGGTATACAAAATTGCAGGTACCATTAGTTTTGAAACTAAAAAAAAAAACGATTCCAATTTATTTCAGAGAATGACCTAAAACACTTAAATACTAAGTTTGAACAAAATTGCTTCAGCCGTTTAGGCTGTAGATCATTGTACAGACAGGCAGAACTCTTTTCGTGTTCTGTTCTCTATCATTATAATGTCTGATAAAAATATGGGGCAAAACTCGCCCTATAGTACCTACATATACCGCAAGTAAAAATTTTGTATTTCCCACTATAATATCTGTCAAAATTTAGCAGGGGAAATAAATTTCCTTCACATTTATTCTCAAGCTAAATTTTTGACAGATTGTTTTTGGTGTCATTTGGCAGTTCTACATTTTTTACACTTATTACAGCTACTGCACACTGAGCTTAATGAATAGTAGTGGGTTGGGTTCGATATCGCGCTTTTTTATATTCACGTTTAATTCCCTCCCATTTATTAAATTCCCGCTTTTGGAATCAAGGGACAAGGTTCAAAAACGATATATAGGATATATAGGATTTGAGGTGGGGTCGAGTTTGGATGTAGGCAATGTTTTTTGTGTAACATTTTTTATCAAAATAAAAAGCGGGCTAAGCGGGATTAAACAGGATATTAAAAAGCGGGATTATAATAGATCTTGATTTTGAACAAGAGGGATTTTGAAAAGGCGGGATTTAAAAACAAACACTGTTTTCGAAGATGAGATTTTAAAACGGGATTTTTGAAAAACGGGATCTTAATTTTTTTTTTAAATACGCTCCCGTAGTATTTATTTGTGTAAGAATCTTAAATAAGCAATATTTCTTTATTAATTTAACTGAAAACTGTGTATGAATGACAAGACAAATATCTGTCAACTAACTGATAAATAACAATTTTTTAACAACGATAATTCGAAGCTTATGAGTAGGGAAATTCACAATAGATCTTTATGAGCATCATTCACAATCTATCAAACAAATTGATGTTTCATAACGATAATACTAATTTTACAATTTTATATACAATTTGATTCTTAAATACCCAATGTATTGATATTTTGACAAACATTAGGGGTGTTACTAATTGCCTTTTTGATTGGGAATTCCCCCTAAACCCCCTAAAATGTTCACCGCTTAACTCTTATTCCAGAGGAATCAGTATTACCGCCTGAATCACCTCTTTGACATCGATAGGTTTCTATAGAAATGTATTTTTTTTCTGCAATGGTGTCCCGATGTCATTTTGTCCGTCCAGTTCCTCTCACACTTGCAAAAAATCGCCTACATTAAAGTAAACGATTTTTCCAATTGTCGGCCAATGTAAGGACATTTAAAAAGCTCAATTTCATATTATTCGCGAACTTAGAATTTATTACAATCGAAAGAATTTGAATTCTAAGATTTTCAACTTTACATTGTTTGCCCAAAATTAAGAACTGGGTCATGAAATGGAGGTAACTTCAACTACATAGACATTTTGTAGGTATGCATGTATATATTTTGAAAACTTTTAAATTTGTATTCCAAATGAAATTCCATCATATTTTTTCGTTTGTATAGATTGAAATTCAAACTTTTCAATGGCATCCGTTGTATATGACCATGTCAACACAACACGCCACTTACCGACATCACATAGGTACATACTTATACCCACATAGGTACAATAATAAATCACACTTTTGTGGCATTTACTCCTTTATATCACGTAAAAAAAAAAACGTAATTCAAAGTGGATACGTTCTTTTTTTGCCATATTCCGCTTCAGTAAAGTTCAAACAACGTGATCTGAATATAAATTTCCTCCAAAATGTTAACCCTTCTTCCCGTTCACAATATTCTAAACTTCTATCGTTAAGATTCTTCCGTTTTCTTTACTTTTCTTCAAAAAAGGACCTCCATCTCTTTGGGTTCTGTAAACATATAATCAGCCGAAGGGAGTAGAGGGAGTTTGTCATCGTATAGTTTAAATTTATTCTTAGAAGATGAATATTTTGGCTCAGTGTTCAGTTAGAAAAAAAACAAAAAGTAGGGAAAAAAAAGACCAAATGACGAATTAGAATACGATGTATTATAGTCGCTTCTTATATATTGCCGGACCCAAGGACATTCATTTTCTATTAGTAATAAAAACTAAAACCAAAGATAGATGGAACCTATCCACACATTGGAAAATTCTATGAAGAAAACGACAAATGAGACTCAACATTAAAACGAAGACAGTGTAGTTGGCGATAGGTACAGTGGTGCAAGTTGCTTTAAAAAGACGTCATAATTCAAAAATCAAATATCTATTTAAAAACTGTTTCATATTCAAATATGATAACTCAACATTAAGAAGTAATTTTTCGCTATATGAAACGCTTATTGTCACGCTTTCTTAAAAAAAAATTAGCTAAATGAAAAAGTTGGTAGAAATGAAGTTTTGATTAGGAGTAGTAAAATGTTTTTATTTCCCACTTAATATGAGATATTTTACAACATTTGATTTATTTTTTATAAATTTCAATTTAAGTTACAAATATTCAAGATTTACAATAATGACAAAAGTCGTCTGTCGGGTAGTTTAATTTTATTTTAAATAACAGCTTATATAAAGGTTGTTTATATAATTAAGAAAATTAGCGGTGATTAGCGGTACTTCTTTCTCCATTGAGTATATTGATAATTTCTGTCAAGGAAGCACTCTGAAAGCAGCTCAACCTATAAATTCTCTATAACCTGGACATCGACCTAAGAAGTGCTGGATGTTCTTTTCTTCCCTCAAGTTGCACACTATACATAGGGATGTTTCGTTCTCCACAAACCTATAGTCATTTAAGGAAATTAGGTCGCGTCTTCCTTAAAAATTCAGGTAGTTTTGTGGATTTCGGAGTCATCCGTGATGTATGGCTTGAAGCAAATCACTTGGCCATTCTACTGCGCAGCTCTCTTCAAATTTCTTTACTCATCTCATTAACTTTGAAAGTTACACACAATCACCTTCCAGGGATTTACTTTATTTACATGAGGTATGATCGTATTTTATTGTGCAGTATACAGTACAGAATTTCGTCCTTGTGTCACCATTTTTGATCTATTGAATCATTTCTCTGCGCAACCGACCATTAGCCAATTGATTTGGTTCAAGCTATAACATTGTCCTCTTGAATGATACTTAAAGAAATATTTTTGTGCTGCTTTCAGATGCCCTCCGTTGGTTATCCATTATGCTCTCTGATTTTAGTTGTAGTTGTAGTTAGTAGTAGATCTGAGCACTATTATCAATATCTCTCTTATCCCAAGATAGGCCATAACTACTCCCATGATTGTTTACCTCTTTTACTAAAAACTTTCTATTTATTAAGGAGAATTTTGATTAATTGATGTGGAAGTCTTCTTTTGCTGTATTCGAAAATCGTCTTGGCTACATATTTGAGGTAAATGCCCGTCGGGCTTCTGCTCCTGTTTATAGTCATATTGCATAATTTGGAGTATATGAAAGTAGTTTTAAGATTCGTTTCAAAAAATAGCGCTGAAATTTAACCGCTTCTTCACACAATCTGAAATCTCAAGCCTGAGCACCTTTACTCTGCGGACAGCTCTACAGGCAGCTTGAAACAGTTTCTTCTTTGCACTTAGATTTATGTTTCTTTTCGCCAAAAAACTTTGTCACATCGAGTTTATGCAGCTTTTTCCAGGACTGTATCTTTTCTCCACATGATTTAAAAATTACATTTTCGGTGACAATGAGGCCCATATGCTGATACGAATCATAAATATTTATGTTCAACTTAAAACGCTTATGGGCTACTTTTTCCTATGCGTAAACTGTCACATAAGTCCTTAAGTAGAACTTAAATGCTTAAGTTGTTTATCAGCAAACGGGCCTAAGACTCCTAAACATGAGCAGTTGGAAACATTACCGATGTTTTCCCCATTCAGTTTCTAATTTTCTTTGCAAGATAGCATGCCCCCTTTTCTGAACACCATTATCTCTGAATTTGATATAGATTAACTTCTAGACCCCATTTTTCACAGTAAACTTCTAATCGTGTTATCATCTGCTGTAACTCTCTGACATCATCTGCCGAAATAACCATATCGTCCGCACATTTTTTTTTTTGTTTCATTTAAATATTGTTCCACGCCCAATTTAACACAGCTTAGTTATGTATTCGCAAATTATTTATTTTTTTAAGCAAAAAAAAAAAACAACTTACTTTCTAAGAAGACGATATTTTTTTAATTTTCCAAAGAAAAGATTTACCACGCCCACTTTTTTGTAGAGTTTTTTTTTTCAAAAATATTTACTTAAATGTAAATTCATCGATTAATAAAACCCATGATTCGGTAGCGTCTTTTTCATTCCTATCACTCATCACTTTCACAATTTCAAGCTTCAAAAATCAGCTTCTTTGTTCCACTGTACACATGCAGCACATAGACATTTTTTTTCAATAGGTATACCATTTCGTTTACACCTTGTGGTTTTAGGCCTTCACTTGCGAACACTAACGATGATTTTTTTTTTTATCATCTAAACTGTGTTCGTGAAATTGACGTTTGATTTACCTTTAACTGGTGAGTATTTTGCCATGAAAGGTGATAAAACGGTTTCTTTCCTTTTCATTTGTGACTGTTCGTTTTTTTGTTGTTGGTAATCGTGGTCTGGAATATTAAGTGATTCAAATAAAATAAATTTTACATTGCAAATTACTGTCACATTATAAATTAGAGGAAGGACTGTACCAGAGAGTCGAGTCTGATCTGAGCCTTCCAAAATGATGATGGTCCTGGGTAGATATGTCTAATTTGTATGCTGAAGAAGGTTCTTTTTTTCTTCTTGGAGGAGATATGATAATTGAAAAGTAGAATGAATGAGTTTGCAAAGGAAAAAATTATCGTTATTTTAGTAGTTGGGTGAGGTAGAAGACTTTTTTCTTTTGTTTAATGCAGGAGTAAGTAGTCTTACAGGTGCATAATATTAAGAGAACAGATTAAGAAATAAAATACTTGAACTGTTTGTATAAAATTATTCGTTTTAGTGATAAGGGGCTTCTCTCGTTCCTTAATGGCTTGATATTAATAAGCGGGCTGAACATATTAGGAACAGAACAAAAAACCCGCTATGCATAATTTTATTTTATTTTTTAATGATAAAGCACAATTCGAGCGTTAAGAAAATATGAAAGGATCTAAGAGGACATACCGATGCACATTGGTTATGAAGATCCGAATATTAAAATGGGAGACAAGAGTACGAGTCTGGTAATTTCGCTACAACAATTGTTTATAAGAAAAACGATAAAATAAGCTGTGCGCGAATGAAGGCTTTATAGATAGCTATGTCAGATCAGAAGGAGAGGAGAAAAAAAAACTAAAAACTTAAAATTATTTTTGGTAACATCCAAATAATGAGAGGAAGAAAAAGCTGAGAGAACCTAACTTAGCCATAAGAATTAAGTAGATTAGAAGTTCCATATAAAAGATCAGTAATAAATATAAGAAAGAGAGTCGTAGTCTAAACGGAACCCTGTGGCACACCAGCATTTATTTCGTGTGAATTGTTTAGATTTTAGAATTAGAATTATCTAAACTAAATAAATTATTCCATTTATTTGAATTACAAGCTAATCAGATCAACACTCATGTTATTTAAATATCACAAGTTTTGAATTATTTTTTGTATAACCTGTCTATTAAAATACCAGATACGAGTAGCTATCTCTATAATGGGTTCATGAGTTGAAATGGAGATGCTACATCTTCTGAATGAAAAGTCAAACAAATTATAGATTAGGGTGGAATCGGCTAAGGTGATTTGTGATAGTTGACAACCACAAAAAATTAATTTGGTCTTCGTAAGGTTATGTCACATGTGATAATCACATTTTTGTGATTTTACTTTCGACTTAATAGTTTAGGGTGCTTTAAATAAGAATACAGTGTGGGTATTTCACAGTGGAATATCCAGTATAATATCAGTGATTTTTTAAGTATCGTGCGAAGACATATGGGTAATATCCATATAGCTTTGCAAGGTTTCTTCCCATCATAGCGTGAAAGCTGTGTAAATAATTTATGTGAAAATGAAAAGATACACTATTTTATGGGCTTAGAGTTAGGTTTGTTTGATTTCACACGTCAAACGGAAATATTTTGATCGATTTCACATTTTTAATTTTATTTGTACGATCTGTCATAATGCTCTAGTTCTCAAAATTTGAGCATATCTCTAATTTTGTTTATAATTGCGTAATTTGGCATTGGGAATGTAAATTATGGGGACCAATCGGGAATCTCACATGCAGTTTCGTTTCCCACGCAATATTTTGTTCAATGGAAATTTTTCCTGCGATGAATCTACCACGGAATAAATTTCTCTCGAATAAAAAAACTTATGAAATGCCAGCAAAATTCCATGGGAAACCTTATTCCCGATACCAATAAATTCCTAGGTAAACTTTTTAGCATCATTTGCGTTCCAAATATCAAATTGGAGAAAAAATTCCATGGTCGAAAGTTTCCCTCGTAATTTTCAGCGGAATTTCGCTGTCATTTCATAAGATTTTTCGTTCCAGGGAATTTTATTCCGGGGGACGATCACGATCGTAAAAAACAAAAATTTCTAGGGAATGAAATATTCCGAGGGAAACGAAATTCCCTGGGAAATTGCTGGTAGTGCTCATTGATATTGGTAGCTTGAAATGTAGCTGCAATATTACAATATTATTTTAATTACGGATATTCAAGAAAAATATTGACGGCGGATTGAAAACTTTGGAAATAGTAAATATGGAACTGTAGTAATCGGAATGAATTTCATTTCGATTATGAAGAATTTCGCCATGGTCAAAGCTTGTCTGGTAGTCTCTTATCACACATAAGAAATAATGATTCAAGGATTTTCCTAATATTGTGAATGATACTTGAACTATTAGTGACGATAATTAATTCACCTGAAGAAGGTTAGGACAAGATTGAAAGTATCTTTACTTAGCCATATATGTAAGTTCAAAAAAATCATTCAAAAATCTTGTTCCGCACAATGTCACTGCCTTTGTCTTTCTAAACAAATACAGTAGAATAAGGTTCCTGATGAATAATATTTATTCTTAATCTTCTGCCTGTCACCATTTCTTTTTTAGTTATTATTTTTTTTTCGAAACAAGCCAATATGAATAGAAGTAAATTCATGATAACAAACTAAATCTCTTGCCAACAAAACAAAACAAAAAAAAACAATCTCCCCATACTCGCACCAAAGCTTATGTCAAAAGAATTCAAACAGACTCAACATTAATCCCTGAGAAAATTACATTTTCATATTTTCCTTCACAGGTCCTTCCCCAATCGTCAGCAGTCAGCAGCCAGCATCCAGTATTTCCCTATCGCTCAATAGCAAAGCACAAATGCTAAATCGCATCCGTTTCCATCTCTGAATAATTTAAATTTTCATTTCCTTTCACTCTCCTGTGTAAGCTCTCAGAGACTCGCTCAAATACAACCGAAAATGAGCAACAAAAAAAAACTAAGAATTACCATATTAATGGTATGATCTTTTAAGCAAATTAGTTTAAATTAACAAGGCTCTTGGTCACACACAACATAGATAGAGATAGTATAAAAAATATAACTTGTTCCCTAAAAACAAAACAAAAAAAGATAAACAGGGTAGTAATGGGAAATAGCATGTCGAAACATTGTCGCAGGTATTGGCCCTGAATTAGTTGAAAACACTGACCATGACCACGTATAGTTCTCGTAAAGATAAGTATCCAAAAGACTTATAGGAGCTTAAGAATTAAATACATAAATTGCTTTAAATCTGAATTATTTAGAGACAAGAGGGTTCTTGTCCTTGCTGTAGTTGACCATCCAATATGTATTGCTGGGTCCTTTTATTGTGAAAAGTGCAAGTTGAGGAAATAAAATGAGTAAGCTACCCCAAAAAAAGAAAGGAAGAGTTGTTGTGCTACATCAGAAAACCTCGAAAGTTCTCTAAAAAAAAAAAAAAAAAACAGATATTGGGATTATCTTTCCTTACCTAACTGGGGGTAATTGAATATATTTAATCAGTGGCACCAATCTTTAACGCACCTAATCCTGAAAATGTCTTATTTTTAGAAGAAACAAAAACAGGAAATTTAATCGGCTTATTGAGGGTGAATTTGCGTGAATTGAAAATGAAGGTAAGATAAGGGAAAGTATGTGTGAGTTTGACATTGATACGATTCCTGTTCAAATTAACACTCTGCTGTATCCAGACGCCATAAGAGCTTGAGAGAATGTGGATAGATATTGAACCGATCCGACCAGTAGTCCCCCCTAGCACGCAAATTTAGTTTGAGTAAGAGAAAATCAATTAGTTTTATTGTTTATAAATGCACGGGCAGAAATAATTGAATTATGTATTAAATCTACTGTCTTGTCGGTGGTTCGGTTTGCCATTTAAAATGAACTTACCAACAAAGACGTGCATACTCAGTGCATCGAAGAAAACACTCTCATTTCAACTCATGGGTTAAAATAGAACGACAAGCTTAGGCCGCGTCTCGATTATTTCAGACATTGCTGAACTTTAAATAGTTTCTTCACCCTTAACATTTCATTAAAAAACAAGTTACAACTGTTCTAAGGGATCTAAAGCGTTTAACTCTCCTAGGAAAAGAATGAAATTTCACAGCATATTTTTGCCCACATAATTAAAGAAATATATAAAGGGTGTTTTTTTTTGCTGCATGAGAAATTTTGATGGTTGCTGTTTGGGCTGGCAACGAGACCGAGACTAGTATCGGCCTTGTCGCGATCTCGGTTTCCGAGATCATTTGTCAGACTTTGTTTGCCCTCCAGAAAAAGGTCACTTCAATTTAAGGTTTTTAGGTTACACTTGGAAAAAAATATTATCGATACGTCAAAATATGGTTTATTGCCTACTGGTCAAGCCGTACACTGTCAAAATCGATTGAGGGATGGATCAAATTTAAATGAATTAAAAACCTCTAAACAATTAAATTTTGCCTCCGAAAATTCCACAATTTTCCTATTTTATTTTTTTCTTCGCAAAAAGTTGATTTTAACACTTTTCTGTGACATTTGGAAAAAAATATTAATACAAATGTCAAAATATAGTATGCTGCCTATCTGTCAAGTCCTGAACTGTCAAAATATTGAAGGATCGCTCCGATTTAAATGGATTAAAAAAAACCTCTACAAATTTCAAATTTTGCCTCTAAAAATTCGAAATTTTTCTGATTTTATTATTTGCTTCACACAAGACTCCACACCCCGCATTTTTCTTACCAAAAAACAAGCGCCTTATCTTGTATCTTTTTACTACCAAAAAAAACATGAAAGAAGCCAAGTCTAGCGATGAGACCTAGACCGAGACCACGACGAGACTGTACACTAAAATTTTCACGGGAACAAACGAAACCAAGATCAAGACGAGATTTGGTTAAGCGAGACCGAGACCGTGACGAGACTGAAATTTTTCGATTTTGACTAACAAAAGTCTCGCCAGGTCTAGTCTGGTTGCCAGCCCTAGTTATTGTCTATGGTTTGTCAGTTAATGATGTCAAACTCTGTTGACATTTCTGTTCAGTAAGATTTGGTAATTCATCATTATTCGTTTAACGCGCACCGGAACAACGCTTTCAAATTGTGGATTTTTTTATAATAAATCTATTGGGGATAGAGCACTTCGTGATCAACATAATCGGCATGTGGTGACACTCATTTCTGGTTAAATGACTCATAAGCAATGGCTAATGGTCAATAAGCAACATTATCTTATATGGACCGAGGACAATCCTCAAACCATTAACCAATCACCATTACATCCATTAAAAAAGGAGCTGACGTTCTGTGAACGGCCAGGGCTATCGCGCCATGCTGACTGATTTTTTGTTGCCAAAAATTAATCAGCTAAACATCCACGACATTTGGTTCCAACAAGACGGTGAAACTTGCCATACAGCAGGCTTAACCATAAATTTAATGAAAAATCAATTTGGTGACAGAATATTTCCAGAAGTGGTCCTGTTAACCGACCCCGTCGTTCGTGCGACTACTTTTTATGACGCTATGTTAAGCCATTGGTTTATGCCGACAAACCAGCAACTCTTGAAGCATTTGAAGCCAATATTATTGATTGACCCCATAAGACCAGATTTATTGGAAAATTTGTCAAAAACTGGACTGATCAAATGGACTATGTAACTCATAGTCGCGGAGGCCATATGTCGGAAATCATATTTAAAAAATAAATGTCATGATCTATCAGACTATAATAATAAAAAATGCATTCCAACAATATTTCTCTATTGTATTATTATTTAAAGTTCTCAAACTTACAAAAAAAACACCCGTTACATTTCAGTAATAGTGTCTGGAATAATGTCCGAAATAAATATTTTTAATTGAAGCGCGGCCTTATACTGATCAGAATCTAGACATGCCAATTTATATATAACATTGTCAGAAGGGCAGTCAATATCCGGAAATTGGTTATTTTCTGCAGCAGAATAGTAAGAATGAAAAGAAGTGGAGCTAATACACTGCCTTGGGGTATCCCAAAATTAGCTTAGAAATAGCAACACACAAGCGGAAAATTTATAATGCTAGTACTTGGTGGGAAGAATCCCGAGCATTTAGATAGAGACGCAAGTTGAATGATGAAATTAATTTGAAACGTTGGACAATTAATTATATTTTGTTAAAAAAAACTCTTAAGAGTGGTATTAATAATTTATGTAGATTTGTGTTCTCGAAAAAAAAAATATTTTCGCGAATGCAATATTTGTAGGTAGGAACCTAGCTCCTGTTTTTTTTTTTGTAAGTGCGAACAAGAACTGTTAGAAGAAATATCCTTCCAGCAATGCCTGATTACTATGGAAATTATGTCATCGTCGTAGTAGTCCTAGCAGACAAATACCAAGGGGACTCCTTCCAATCTACCTATCTACCTGATACAGCACAAATTTTATGTTACGTATAATATAGAGGTATAGTGATCTAGAGACTATACTTGTAGATGAAAGAACTGTTTTACGAAACGTCATAAGCGAGAAACCGTCAGCAGAAAATAATCTGGTTATATAGGTACCTACGTTTTGTCTCTACTGAATTAGTTCTATTGCCATTTCGTGCAATGTGGACAACTCGTTGTCGTAGCTGTAGTCGTCATCGTCATCGTTGGAAACTTAATTAGCTGTGAATTAAGTTTTCGCAGCGCAAAATCTTCCAACCACGTCAACTCTATAGAACACACATTCATCTTTACCAACCCCCTAGCAGCAGCGTCAGTAGATACCACATCCGTTTCTCTAGAGTTGTACTCGACCATGTTAAAACACTACACAAAAAAAAGACAAGTATTCGTCTAAACGTTTAATTCAAGCCCTTTTGGCAGAAATGGGAAGATGATAATTAAGGATTCGCTATAGTGTACCTACTATGCCCCGTGTACATTCATAGGACGACTGGTACGCTTTGTTACCATCGTGTAAAATTATATTTCTCGACACAAAATAAAAAAGAAAAAAAAACATTCCACTGCGAAAAAACGGAAAGAACCCACCGCACAGTAAAGTAACAGGATGCGAAAAGACCAGCAGACATTTTTTCCACTTCCACAACTATCTGTGTCTGTGTATCCCTACTGCAATGGCACACAAAACTTAAATTATCAAATATGAATTGGACACCTTCACTGACACTGGTGGTACTCTACTAGCTCTACTGGTTCTTGCATTTGTATTTCGGTATGTAAGTGTGTGTATTTGTTTGGTTGGTGCTTTAAGATGGTGGAATTCCTGCCCTCGTTTGCTTTTGTGTGTACACGCGCGTGAGTATGAATGTGAATAAGTTTTGAAAATGTTTACATTTTATAACTACCTATTAATAAAATAAAAAAAAAACTTTCTCTGCAACAACTTTCAACTCTTGTATAGTTTTTTTCCGCACTTTAGTAAAATATACAAACTTTAACAGAAAATATCTTTTTAAAAGAAATAACCGTAGGTATAAAGGGATTTATAGTTTTCTTTCTTTAGCAAGCAGGACAGTGGAAAAATTTCCAGATTCCGTTGCGTTTTTTTTTTGTCCTAACGGGTATTACAAAATAATAGTCTTGGGTACATCTTAAGTTTTTTTGCTTACGATAACAATTCGATGGGTAAGTTTGCGCTTCATAAAAAAATCACAAAATAGAAAACAGAATGTGTACTTTCAACTGAAAATTCAGCTGCCATACTGAGTTTCTTTTTTTGACATTTACGAATCTGTCAGAGTCAAAAGTGACAGGCATTACTTTACTGTAACTGACAGTTTCATAAATGGATTTGTATTTTATTTTTTTAATTGTAATTTTAATAATTTACACAATTTCAGTATGTAAACGGTGATTTTTTAAGAGCTTGGTTTTTGAAAATTCAAAAAAACACAGAAACTTGTAAAAAGTGAATGATATTTTTATTTGGATCGATAAATCAATTTCTGCCATTTACTTTTTAAAAATAATTTCACTTAAATGTTGCCCGCGGCTACGCTTCAGGTGGTCCGTTCTGAAGGTCCAATTTTGGCAAACTTTTTCACACATTTCGGCCGGAATCTCACCAATGACGCGTTCAATGTTGGCTTCCAAGGCAGCAATCGTGTTTGGCTTGTCCCCATAGACAATAGACTTAACATAGCCCCACAAAAAATAGTCTAACGGGGTCAAATCACATGATCTTGGTGGCCAATTGACTGCGCCAAAACGTGAGATCAACTGCTCACCAAATTCGCCTCTCAATTGATGCATGGTTTCGCGTGCAGTGTGGCATGTGGCACCGTCCTGTTGGAACCACATGTCGACCGAGTTCAATTCTTGCATTTTCGGCAAAAAAAAATCTGTTTTCATCGAACGGTACCTTTCTCCATTGACCGGTACCCTGCGGCCTTCATCGTCCTTGAAGAAGTACGGCCCAATGATGCCGCCTGCCCATAAACCGCACCAAACAGTGCATTTTTCGGGATGCATTGGTAGCTGCTGAATTGCCTCTGGCTGCTCTTCACTCCAAATACGGCAATTCTGCTTATTCACGTATCCATTTAGCCAAAAATGAGCCTCGTCGCTGAAGACAATTTTGCGATAAAAAAAACGGATCCTCATCCAACTTTTCTAAGGCCCATTCACCGAAAATTCTACGTTGTGGTAGGTCGCCTGGCTTCAATTCTTGCACCAGCTGTATTTTGTATGGCTTTAAACCAAGATCTTTGCGTAAAATCTTCCAGGTGGTCGAATAACACAAACCCAATTGCTGCGATCGGCGCCGAATGGACATATCGCGATCTTCAGCAACACTGGCGGATGCAGCAGCAATATTCTCTTCGGTACGCACTCTACGGATACGATTTGGTGGATTAATGTCCAATAAAGTGAAACTGGTGCGAAATTTGGTCACAATGAGCTGAATAGCCTGCTCGGTGGGTCGATTATGACGACCATAAAACGGACGTAGCTTGCGAAACACATTTTTCACAGAGCACGAATTTGGATAATAAATTTCAATAATTTGCAAACGTTGTTCAGGCGTAAGTCTATTCATGATGAAATGGCAAACAATACTGAATCGAAATGTTAAATGTTCGTGGAATTTGTCATGTGTGATCTGTCAAAAATGTAAACGTCAAAAACCAAGTAGCAAAAAAATCACCCGTTACATTCAAGTAATAGTAAATGTCAGTTTCATCAAAATGAAGACTTTGACGTTTTGAAAAAGAAATAATGAATATTTTTTTTTCTTTCTGCACTTATAGGTACACACAACTGAAACTGATGGTGTGTAAGTGGGGATCTGTGGTTTGACAGTTATAACTTCGATAAATCGATTTTTTCATCAAAGGACAATCAAAAATATATTATTTGTCATTCAGTCTAGTAAGTGTGAATTTAGAAAAAAAAAAAACAATACAATCAACAAACCTGATAACACCTTTTACAAGCTTCAGTCAGGATTGATAATGTATATCATGCTTTAATATTTGCGTCTGTCTCGAGACATGTCAACAGTGTGGCAGATAAGTAGAGTTTATGCTGTGCCGTAGGGTTAAAAGGGCCTTCGACCTACGGAAATGAGTTGATTGATTTAGCAGCCCCCACGGGGAATATTTAACATCACTTTTATCGGCGAATAGCTATTACAAAACTGTAATAAATTGGCATTTTTCTAGACTCGTCCTTATTATCTAGCCATTATTTCCTTTGTGTCAGAAATACAAGAATGGATGTTTGACATTATTTCTTCCATGTCTCAAACAACGCGTATTCATACAATGTCGGAAATTCATTGTAAACTTGTCGAAAAGTTTACGATATTAAAAAATGTGTCAACAAATAGTAAACTTTACTACATGAATTTGTTTGATAATTTCTACAATACGTCAATGTGGTGAGATGTAGAAAATTTTAGTATGTGATGAATGCTAGGATGTAGAAAATGGAACCTCTTTTTTTCAAATAACTTTTGTTGCTATTTTAGACATCTTCAAATTGCGAAAAAGAAAAAATTATATTATTAACGACGATAACTCAAGAAGTTCTTGCTTCAGTAAATTCACTTACAGATGGAAATCTCGGATAGAATACCAGCGGATTTTTACAGATATGGCACAGACGAACTTATGAAGATACAAATTACAAATACATTCAATTAATTTGATAGTGAAGATTTTTAACGTGTTTTTTTTTTAATTATAAATTAAAGATTTTATTTCATTAACTTTAAACACAAATTATTTATGTTTGCTTACTGACGATGGAAGCATAGCTTCCGAAATATACATATAAGCAAAAAAATAAATAATTTGTGTTTAAAGTTAATGAAATAAAATCATTAATTAATTTAAATATATTCAACCAAATATTAGAAAATGGAACATCTCAAAACAGTTCAAAGATGCTCTTATTTTTTCAACTCACAAAAAAGGGCAATATGGAAGATCTAGCAAAGTATAGAGAAATCTCCTTTCTGTACTCATCCTATACAAATCTTACGGCAATATTGCTTAAACGATTAAACTTGTGGATAAACTCAAACAAGTTTTTAAGTGAGTTTCAAGCTGGATTCAGGGCAGGATACTTAACAATAGATCACATTTTTGTGTTGATGAGCTTCGTTGAATCGCTCCTCTCAAGATATAAAAAACTATATGTACATTTTTTTTTTTTGAGGATTAAAAAGCGGCCTTTGATACGATCGATCGAAAGGTGTTGATGTTCAAGTTGTTTGGAGCTAAAATGTCACTAAGGTTTGGATGACGAATATACAAAATTTGTATAGAGGGACCAGAGCAGCCGTGTAGAATGGTAAAAACGTGTCGGAGTGGTATCAGAACTCAAACTCAGGTCTGAGACAGAGGTGAGCACTCAGTCCAAAACTATACTCATTATTTATTATTGAAACATTGCCAGGAGGTGTGAACCAACCGGAAAATGTAATTAAAGCCCTGCTGTTTCCAGATGACATTGGCCAGCTGGCATACACACCAGAATCGATCCAGCGTATAATAGATAGGTTGTCTGAGTATTGCACGCGATGGAATTGGGTCGTTAACCTGAAAAAGTCAAAGGCAATGGTGTTCAAGAAAGGAGGAGAAAGAACTAATACAAGCGTGGTAAAATAATACAAATACTTTATGAGTCGATCTTACTCAAAACTTGCAAATGGAAAGGCAGAGAAAAACTCTAGATGGAAAAACCCGCTATTAATGTTGCATGGAGAGTGTTTCAGCAACAATCACATAGCCCATAGCCGGAAATACAAAGTGTTTGAATCAGTATCTCAATCAATTCTATTTTATGCGGGGCAAGTGCGGGGAGCAAGGAAATACGAGATGGTGGACAAAGTGCTAAGATTTTATATAAAAAGAACATTTCACCTGTCAAAAGCACACCGAACTACATGATAATGCTGAAAACAGGCTTATCACCACTATTCATGAAGACGGTAAAACTACAGTACAGACTACATATTGAAAGTGTTGAATATGCAAAATGATCGCATCCCTAAGAAAGTGGCTCTACAAGCTGTAAGGTGTTAAAGACTGGATCGATCTAACACAACAAGCCAATGTCCTTTTTAATATCAATGAGCAGAGTACTTGGAAAGAATCACTATATATCTGATTATAATTAATTTTACTTGTATGAATTTTTATTAAAATATAATTACATCATTTAAAAATAATTTTAATCAATAGAAAAATGTCAATCGGGTAGCCGGCTTTCTGCCATAACCTTAACACTTTCTGCTTAAAAAAAAAAAAACAAATATTGTAAAATATTGTGTTACATTGTTTGAAAAAAAAAATAATAATAATAATAAAAACTCAACTAAACTAACTAACTACCAGATAATAATGCGTTTGGATGACAACTTTAGACAGGCGTACTTCGAATAGCCTTCAAATTTACTGCCTCGGCTGATTCATATTTTTAATGAAAGAAACTACTTTCGAGATAGTTATTTCATCGATCAAATTTCAAAAATGTTTCGACAGTTTCATTTTTTCGGTAGGTGCCCTGTTCTAAGGGACACAAGAAGATACTTATTGGGCAATAACTTTTTAATAATATGTAATAATAATTTTAACCATATGCCTGTAAGACCGAAGGTCTTTTAAATACAACATGAATTGCACGGCATTAGATAGAAGGAAAAGAAAAGAATGCTGCCTAGCATGGAAATCTAACCCGCACTCGTTTAAGTTAGCAGTCAACCACTATATCCACTGCGCCATTGTCATTGAAAATTTGGGTCTCCTTAACGAGGTAGATGTAGTAACGATGTTTAAATTTTGCAAAATCGCACTTAATTATCGAAAAAGAATACTAAATGAAATTTTTTAGATAATAACCCAATGGAACCTAATGGATCTAATTTTTAGAATAATGATTTTAATTTTTGTCAATCAGTTAGACAGCAAAGCCATGCTTAATTGATTCTATTTATGAATTGGGATCATTTTTTTTAGAAAAATTAAAATCAATCTAATCTTATCTATTAACCTATCATGTAAACCAATCACCAAACAAAATTTCCAAGCCATATCCAAATAACAAAATTGACTTTTTATATTGATGTTAGATTTTACATTGTTCCATTCAACATCTACTAAAAAGTAAAAACTACTTCGCACGCCCCAATGTAACGCATCTATTGTTGGCACATTTCCAAACTGAGCAAGTTTATGCGACTCAGAGATGCCACTTATTTTTACTTTATTCACGTAATATGTAACTTTTCGCCTTTTTTGTCTGTGGAGTTGTTTAATTCTCCAGAAGTAACTTATCAAAGTTTTTCCTAGCAACACAATTTTTTTTTAATAGAAAAGTTATTTTAAAAAAAACGTTGCATTCATTTATTAATAAGTTTAAGGGATTTTATATTAGCTAAATGTATCGGGAAAAAGATGTTTAATAAAAAGAAAATGTCTACTAAAAAATATTGAAAAAAATTCAATAGAAATTGGTATTCTTTTTTCAAAAGTAAATTTCAACAGAATTCAAAGTTTAAAACAATTCCAATTCAATAAAGTATTTACTTTACTTTAGCTGAATTCAAATGAAATTGATGCCAACAAATAACAACCCGATTTAGTGAAAAACATTGCGAATTTTCAGAATTTTTAAATTCTACTTCTTAATAATTCTTCTGAAATAATATTTCTTTTATATTTTTTCTTTTTGCATGAAACTGCTTGAATGGTTTGATTATTTTTTAAGGACATTGTTTTGCTTTAAGCTTATTTTACAAGTTTACAAGTATACAGCATTTATAAATTGGCGTCTTTTCTTTTCAAAATTAATCGAAAATCGGGAAGACTGCCAACACGGCAATATATTTGGCGACAAGTTAAAGCTATTGTAGCATTTCCAAGCCACAAAAGACATTAAACGAGGAAAATTATATGGGTTTTGTCATCATGTGCATGGGTAATGGGTGGGATATGGCAAATGGCACAAAAGAGCAGTAATTTCCCTCAAAATATAAATGCACGCACATAGCTATATACCTATACCTTTATGTACAACCATTTTAATTCCAATTTACGATTGACATATTCATAGAAGAAAGTACAAACATTGTAATCTTCTGGAAAATCTTAAGTTTTTTTTTTATCTGGGAAAAAATGTTGAAAACTTAGTCAACTTTTAGAAGTTCTCAGTTGATATGGTTTGTGGATTTTTGGATAGTTATTTTATATATAATGGATAATATCCTATTTGCTATCAAAGCAGCAAAATTTGTCTCCAGTTTATGAAATTGGAATTTGTTAGGAACCACAAAATTGAAATTTTTCAAGTGCCCGTACTTGCAAGTAGGACTTCAAGCTTATAAAAACATTTAAATGACCTCGATTTAAAAACTTTTGGTAGAAAGTTTGAAGAGGGAGGATTAATTTGCTGAAATGAGATAGTTGCATGTAGGCCTTGTCCCAAATATAACATGTTTTTGGATTGAAGGGGTCTCTTTTAGTTGCAAAATAAAATAAAATCACTCAACTGAAAAAAAATGTCAAAATTTATAAGAATACATAGTTATTATTTTTATTTGACATTTTTTTGGAAACTAATTTAGGATACGATAAAAAATTTCATGAATTATAACATAAACGTATTTAATAAATCGATTTGAGAGCAGAAAATATCCGAAAACTGCACGATTGATTGTTCCATGAGAAATAAAATGCATTACTTGATCGCACGTACTTGCTGTTATGCTCGATCATATCGTAAAAGCTCTAGATTCCCAGTAGAAATGGTTAAATGTATTTTTAAAGTCGGCTTTTACTTAATTTTTGTACATACGAAATTTCGTAAGTTTTTTAAGAAAATTGGTACACATTTTTTTGTATCGAGATAATAAAGATGGTAGAAAAATTTGTATGGCAAGTTTTTTTGGGACTAAAACAAAAAGTATCGCAAGTTTGGAAAAAATCGGTTCAGCCGTTTAGGCTGTAGAACGTTCTAGAGACAGAACGGAAATTACATGATCCACTTTTTTGGTGTTCTCTATCATCCTAATGTCAAGTTTGATTAAATGCTCGAGTTCAATTTTTTGTCCAAATGCAAAATTTGCCCCATAGGACAAGTGCAAGTGAATGTTCTAAAGACATGCCGCTTTGTGTTCTATGAAGTCAAAGATGTATACATTTATTAGAATTTTAGATTAAGAAACTAAGGCCAGTTGTTTAAATACATTGAGACGTGGTCCAGCAATTTTAACTCCCGATTTCAGCGGGTTAACTGGGATTCAACGTGGTCAAGCATGTGTCTGGCTGTATTGTGATGATATTGAACCATCATTGAACCTGAATTAATCTGCAAAAATCAGTAATTAAAATTGCTGAACCACGACCTAACCAGATATATATCTTCATTTTTTATTTGCGATTATAGGTTCTATAATGCAAGTTATGTATTCATCGAAAAAAAAGTTTTGATATAACAATCAAACATGACATTAAGATGATAGCGAAAAAAGATGGCCTAAAAATTCTGTCCGTCTGTATGTTTTACAACCGTTACGTTAAAGCTTATTTTTTTGGAAACGGCTCTAACAATTTGGATAAAAAAAACTCAGTGCAGCTTTTTAGGTACCCCCGATCATATGATTGAACAAAAAATTTTCTTGAAATTTCAAAAACGGTATTTTCCATAGGACCGATTTTTTTTTTTGCTTTCGACTATCTCGTAAATTAAAATCTCGTAAATGCCTTAACCGATTCTTTCGAAATTTCACACATGTATAGGTTTAGGTTGCTCAATTTATACTCCGTACCAATATTTTTAATTAATATTTTTTTGTACTTTTAAAAGAATTTAAAAAAAATTTAATTTATATTTTGAAAACTGCTCAATAATTTTTTTTTTTAATTATAGTTATATTTATGTGCTGAATACCTATGAATTGATATTTTTGAATTTTTTGTTTTAGTTTTTTTTCAAAAAAAAAACTTTTTTCTCAAAAACCGCTCCACATATTTTTAATTTTTTTTTCTCATAAATTCAAATTTATACCAGAAATAAAATGGCGTACTTTTTTTTAGCTCAAATTAGTTTAATTAGACCGATTTAATCTTTTGTTTTTAAGTTTACATTCTTAAATATTTAAGATTGTCATAATATTTTTTTTAGAAAAAAATTAAAGAAACTTTGTATATATAAAAAATAAAGAAAAAAAAACGACTTTAAAAATATATTTAGATTTTTAATAGAAATCTCGTGCATTTTATTTAATATATCGACTTCGAAACGTAATATTTTTGAAAACTGAGAAGTAAGTAGTTTTTCACTTGTCGAAATTCTATCGAAATAAAAATTGGGCACAATAAAAATCGCTGTTTCCATTACATCAAAATATTGTCTCATCGATAGATTTATCGCACATATCTGTCAAAAATATCTGTTAGCTCAGTATCTAAATTAACTGAAAAAAGTGTTTTAAAAGTTAACTCGGTTATATCCACCCACGAAACTATTACCGTTTTTCTTTTCTATCTCCGAGCAGATCTCTGAGCAGAGCCTAAGTAAACCGAGTTAGATCTGAGTAGAGCATGGTCAGATATCTTCGATTTAATTTTGAAATAAACTTAACCGCAGAACTGTCATATATTATTATAATTGTTTTCATTAAAACTTATTTACCAGCAAGTCCAAAGCTTTCATTTTCCAAATTCATTTTTGTTTTTAATTGGTTTTACTTTAGTGATTATTGTTAAAATTATGAGTAAAGTTAGCCGCGCCCAGCACTTTACTCCGTTTGATCGGTCATTTTATTCTGAGCTAATGGTTCCGATTTAGCTCTGATTTTAAAAAAGAAACACGAGTGTAGAGATTAAATGTGTCTGAGCTAAAAAAGAAACACAGATCTTTTCTTGACAGCTGAGTTCTTTACTCGGAGCTAAAAAAGAAAAACGCCATATAATGATCTGGTAATGAAAAACTGGACCTTATAATTTTAAAACTCTAAGCCAAGTTTTTACAATGTCTGGTTCTCGAAATATTTGCATCCAAATTTATAATGTGGATTTTCTATGAAAAATTCATACTTTTTCCTTCGGTGGTTGATATCTCTGAAACCCAAAGGCTCAATGAGATGCGACGTATAGTTCTAGAAAGGTATTAACGAGATCTTTCCATTTGTGTATAAATTGTCGTGAGAATCATTACTAATTTTTTAAAGGTTTTTTTTAGTAAATTACAAAAAATTGATCAAACGAATTAAAATTTCTATAAAATCACCAATGTATCTAACACCCGTTTCTGGAAACCAAAAGTTTCTACAATGCCTCCAATGTTCCAATGTGAATTTTCTATGCAAAATTCACTTTCTCCTTCGGAGGTTGATATCTCTAAAACCAAAAGGTGCAATGAGATGCTAGTTCGAGAAAGGTATTAACGAGAGCTTTCCATTTGTTAAAATTTCTATAAAATCACCAATGTATCTATAGGTAATATCCTTTTCGAAAAACATTGGTGGCAACCATATTATTAATCATAAATCTAGAAATTGCATTGAATCGGTAAGTTACAATAACAATTCTGAATACCATATGCATCACTCTCGCAATACGTAAAACACTCACAAAAAATTCACCCTTTTGTAGAGGTAAAATACTAATTTATCTTTTGTCCTTTTAGCATCACTCTTTACCTATCTAGTTATAGTTTATATTCATATAGACATAGTAAAAATCTGCAGGCAAAAAACAACCACACGTCAAACTTTTTCTGCGTCACATTGTATATTTACTATTACTCATATCTCTCTGTGTCTGCTTAAAACAAAAACAATTATAAAACCTTAATGTAGGTAACTTTGCGTTTCAGTGATTCAAAAGTTCTTCCGTCCCCGATCCGATCACTAAAGAGTACATCCCAGTTTTTTTTTCGCGGTTTGCCCTTACCCGCGCACAAATTTCGCATCATGCTGTACTGGTTCCAGCAAATATTTGCACATTTCGCGGTGGGGTTTTGTTTTAGAGAACATTCAAGCTTCGAGGAACGTTTTGTTGCTGTTATTGTTTCAAGTATTCACATTATGTTGAACGTTCTGGTTAACCATGCGGGGAATTGAAGTTAAACTCAAATAATAGAAACACTGTTTTCGAAATAAAAGAACATCCTGCGATATTGCATAGTAAGTAATATTAAAGGATTGGGATATGGCGATAGCAATGTCATAGGTATAATAATAGCTTTAAAGGAACAGTCGTATAAATGCTCTTGGTATAGAAGTAGGTTTGTGGTTTTGGTGTTTCGTGACAGATATTTTTGTAAATAAAGCGCATGGCTGAGCAGGGTGTTGGTATTTTCCTTTCAAAGCTGAATATAACCTGGGGGAATACAAGAACAAAATTTAAAAAAACACTCTTTGGTTAAATACCTACATATGTTGGTAAAAAAAATATATATACGCAGTATTTAACCACAGTGTAGAATTCAAAGGCTCTCTGAAATTGGGC
Source organism: Philhelius pedissequus (assembly GCA_910595825.1). Classification (NCBI taxonomy): domain Eukaryota; kingdom Metazoa; phylum Arthropoda; class Insecta; order Diptera; family Syrphidae; genus Philhelius; species Philhelius pedissequus. Next base: position 239,118,590 of record OU343161.1, on the reverse strand, counting down.
ACAAAAGCATTAGATGGCATAAAAGTAGGAATTGCTATAGGTAACAAAAAAGAAAATAAACAACGATTTTATTAATATGATCCAATTTTTATTCACCTTTGTTTTCGTAAGTGAAAGTGCTTCCTTCCGTTTTGTTTGATTAAAATTTCGATTAAATTTCTTTGGCGCAAAATTTTTAACAGCCTGATGTTAAGAGCTTAGCATGATGATATAAGTAATATCACAGTTTGCTAATACTAAAGCACTTTACTAATATTTTCCTAATTTTAAACACTTTTTAACTAGCACCATACTAAATCTATTTTCTTAATAAACTACAACTAAACACGCCTAAAATAGTGCAAAAAAGTAAGTGAACATAACTTTTTGACGTTTGTAAATGTCAAAGTGGCATTTGTATTTAGTACGATACTAAGAAAATAAAGTAGCCATTTTGTGATTTTAACTTTAGTACAATGTTAAGAAAATAGTAGGATACTGGAAATGATTTAACATATTACTAAATGGACTAAAATTTTGCGCCATTTTGACTTCTCCAAAATGAAGCAATTTTTAATGTGGTTTTCCTTTGAAACAAGAATTTAATTCTTTTTTGATAAAAATCTGCCAAAACGCGGATTTCTAAAATCCTTCCATTGGACAAAAGAAATAATTTTTTTTTGATTCTGAATCAAAGTTGCAGATACATCTTTTTACTAACACCACTAAACCCTAGTACAATTGGAAGCATTCAGTTTGACAACTATCAGTTTCACAGAAACGAATATACGAGTACGCCAATACCATAGCAAAAGAAAATTATCAAATTCTGATTTTACCAGTGGAAAACCTAATAATACGCTTAATTTTGCGAACGTAGAATTGGGAAAAGCACATTGAAAAGCGATATCAGCAATTTTGTCAAAACCCACCATATCATACCGGGTGTTTTTCTTAAACGTGTGGTTTTCAATCTGGCAATACTTTTTTCGGAGTTGGTCTTTTTCACAGCTGCCACTGGATCTATGCTCAGTTTGGTTTGCCAATTCATAATGAATAGACTAACTCCTGAACAACGTAAGCAAATCGTGCAAATTTTTGGCCCAAACTAAGATGGCCACCGATCCCGATTTTCACAAGAAATTTTTTCCAGCGATGAAGCTCACTTTTGGTTAAATTGGTACGTTAATAAGCAAAATTGTCGTATTTCAAATGATCATAATCCAAAAGCCTTTGTTGAGACGCCGTTACATACTCAAAAAGTCACTGTTTGGTGTGCTCTATATGGGCAGAGGGAATCATTGGTCCAAATTTCCTCAAAAATAAAGCCGGCTATAATGTTACAGTCAATGGGGAATGCTATATAGCTATGATTAATGACTTTTTCGTGCCTGAATTGGAGGATGTTGATGATTTCAAAAAGTGGTTGAAAATTGGGCCTCTTGGCTGGAATTTATTTCACCCAGCCGCGGTGGCCACTTGCCCGAAATAATTTTTAAAACATGATGGCAAGTCCTTATCTTTATAATAAAGCTTAATTCTTGGCCATACCATTAAATTATATGGGGCGTATTGGTAGTCATTTTAAAACTCAGTCTAAGTTAAACCTAGGTTTATTTGAATTTTCGGAAGTTCATTCTTTTTTTTTTTAAGTTTATCATTCCAAAATATTTGAAGCTCTATGTGTAGTAAGATAAGTTAATAATCTTATAAAAATATAAAACAAAAAATTTGTATAATCTGTCTGTATTCATTGAGACAAAATTGTCTTAAGCTGTAGTTTAATAAAACCTGGGTTTATCAGCGACTATGAATATGCCCCTATGCGTTTTATTTCTTCTTGATAACCACATGTCTAAAAAAACACGTTATAGTTAAATAGAAATAGAGGGTGTTTTTGCATGAGAAGGTTCTATGGTTGTTGTCTATGGTATACAATTAATTTTTATGTTCAGTAAGGTTTGGTAATTCATCATGAATCGTTTAACGCCGGAACAATGATTCCAAATTGTGAAAATTTACTTTTACTTCGTGGTCGAAGATGAGGATTTTTACGCCATAAGGACATATTTATTGCATTATGTAACTCGTAGGCATTGCGGGTATATGCCGAAAATCATACTTAAAAAATAAATACCATAAAATTATCTACCAGATTATAATAATAAAAAATTCATTCCAACAATATTTCGGTGGTGTATTATTATTTAAAATTCGCAAGCTCTTAAAAAAACACCCGTTAAAATAATAGTTGCCGCCAGATATACCTATTCAGGGGCCTATTTCATAAACATTGACAGACGCGATAGGCGACAATTTGTAAATGTCAACTGGGCAATTGTATAAATTCTGTCCCATAAAAAATTTGACAATTTTGTAAAATTGTCGGGGAATTTACGACAATTGTCAAGATTTCGCATGATACCAAAATTGTCATGACAATGAATTTTTGAAAATTGTCACAAAATTCCCGACAAATTTGTAGTGACAATTTTTTTATGAAACGCACAAAAAATTATAAATTACAATTTTGTCAGTATGTAAGTGACAATTGTGTCAGACAATTGAGTCTCGATAGTGAAGTGACATTTTCGGTAAGAAATTTATAATATTGATGAAAGTGATGAAAAATGTAATGTCCCATTTTAGCGAAGAACCCCATCCTCGAATTTTTTAAAGAAATAATTAAAATGATTTTGCTGCATTAAGAGATTCTCAATTTAATGAAAAATTTCGCGTCTGCAAAAGTACAGTGGACTATATTTTGTTAAAAATCGGTTAACAACTCAAGTATTTCCAAAAAAAGAAATCGTGCTCTTGATGCTAAGACCCAACTTTTACGGGCCTTACACTGGCTTGGAAATGGAGCTCAGTATCATGTAGTTGGTGATGGACAGGGTGTTTCTAAAAAAATCTAAAATAAGAAGTTTAATTCCATGACTGAGAAGAAATGAATTCCTACATTTTACAAAAACCAAAAACGTTTCATAACAACTATGTAAGCAAAACCTTCAATTTGTATTCAAGGGAATCAAATAAGAAAGTTTGAACAAAATTTGGTCGTATGTTTATACTGCGGGTCCACATATAATGAAATCAAAAATCGCTCTTTCCATTACAGTATTGGTCATCCATTTTGTCTAAGGTCAAAGTTTCTCTAAATGGCGTTCTATAAAATAATTACAATATAGACAGAACAATTGTGAAACAAGTTGTTTTATTTTAAAATGTTGTGGAATTTGTGTTGGGTATGCAGTAAATTCTCAACTTAACCAAGACCAAAACCTCATCTATAGCTATTTGAAAGGAATTCCTAATGTAAACCAAACTACATAGGTTTTTTTTTATTCAACAAGTTTTAAACTAAGACTCTCCGAACTTTAAATAAATTAAAGAACTAACATTAGTCCGATTCCGGTCAGGGAGGATACAACTTTCATCATTTCAAATATCATTAACAAAAGATTTTCATTTCCCCGGAATTTTGTTTGTTTTTTTCTTTTTTATTTACTCTTTGTTTCTTTCGCTATCTAAGAACTGGGCATCATTTTATTAACTCTGTATGAACTACAAACTATAAGATCTAGGTTATAGTAGAGAAGATTTATATTAGATCTGCTTGCAGCTTGCAACACCCTCAACATCCTTATTCAACATGAAAATTCACTTAACCAAATCAGTTGCTGTGTGTGTCGAAGAGCGAAGTGCAAACAATATATTGTACATAATTAATTAACTTTTAATGCATTTGCCGTGACCTGTTGTACAGAATATGGCCAATTCCTAAGAACTCTACTCTGTTATTAGCAATTATCACAAATTGGGATGACCGAAGGGATTATATGGACGACTCTGGCGAATATTAAGATTTTACTAAGTGGTCAGCCCCAAAAGGGTTTAATTCAGTAGTAGTTGTGGGGAAAAGTAAAATAACCTACATTCTACCACCCTTAAACATTAAGGAAGTCAAGTAATAAAACAGACGCTGAAATCGCATATAAAATGCAAAAATTAACAATGTGGAACAAGAGCATATGTATACACAAGCTAAGAGGATCATAAACCTAGTTAACCGTTGATATGGTTTATCACGAGTCGATTTTTCCCGTGAGGCATATTTTTTTTCGTGAAAATGTTAATATTGACTATTACGGTTTACGTGTAATAAATCTCGATAGATAATTAGTTCCTAACAGTCTTATACATAAACGCATTATTTAGAGACTGCTTAAAGTTACAATGCCTCTTAATGCGGAAATGTTATTCATAAGTTACGTAACGTTGAATAGACAAATTTTCGGTCGGAAATTATTAAGTGTATGAGTTAACGCAACATTGAAAAGAGTCTTAAATAATGCTTATTCACTACGTTGTAACTATTTAACCGTTGTGATGTGTTTTAGTGAATTTTTTTGCCGCGCCGTATTCAATGGAATTATTGTTTAGAATACGGCGCGGCAAAAAATATATATATTCAAATATATTAGGCAACATTATATGTTAATTTACATATTTTTATGGGATAAAAAATCATGCGAGACTACTGCGCATGAAATAATTTTTCTAGTGGTTTTTAAAAAATTGGTACAATCAGGTATTCTGATTTTTCCCTTTTATAATAAAAATAATAAATATGCGTAAGGAAGGAAGTTTCCCTTAGTGATGGAGAACTGAAAATTGGCAACACTGTTTTCTATGACAGCCGATTTGACAGTTCCTTTATTTGAGGTAGGTTCGATAATTCACGACCAAGCTTAAATCAAGTTATAAAATTCATGGTTCAAATCGAGAAATTTATCGAAATGGAATTAGAGGTTTTCTCGAGAGAGGAATTGGGTTGAGAAATATGACATTGGAAATTAACGGCGCCATTACAAAAGAAATTGACATTTCAATGCACACTTTATCGATAACAAAGAGGTAATTCACTCCGTTAACACAGTTTTCTGTAAAAAAAAAAAATGGGGGGACTTTCGACTAGGGGATCACGTCTAGAGCACTGATCTCTATAATACACTTGAAAGTTTATTCTCTATAAGTATAAGAGTTATTTTGAGGCAATTTGAAGATGACATTAGGTGCGCTGTTACAATCTTTGAAGTCTATCCGAAAAAAAGAACGTTGCCATTGTGTTGTTTACAAACAAAGTAAGAAATATTTTTGCATTTTATTGTTTTATATAAATAAATAAATATCGCGCAATGTGACCTCTAAAAGTTATTCGAAGTGTTATAAAGCTATACTGAGATTACTGACATGGTACCAGCGCTCTTATAACAGTCTTCAAGGTGCCTCATCTTTTTTGTCTGAATGCGCTATCCAGTGTTTTATATAGAGATCAGTGGTCTAGATTCTTTATTGAAACAGCTAAATATATTTTTGAAGTGGTTTTTTACTTATTTTTTATATACAAAATTTGTTTAAATGTGTGCTAAAAAAAATTGGTACGGGAATTTTAAGTATTTCATAATATAAAGTTAAGGCGCGTCCATATTATGCCGAATGATGCCGATCGGCCTGTGCCGCGCCACTCATTCTGGTCGTGACGCTCGGGTTTGTTTCATGGATCCATTTCGTTCGGTTTGAATTTAGTTCGGTTTCGGCATGGACCAAAGGCCGATCGGGACGTCCATACTTATTCGCCTTGGGCGATCGGCATCGTTCGGCATAATATGGACGCGCCTTTAAAAACATAATTTAAAAAACATTGTCCATAAATTTTCAAATATTGAATTTTCAGAAAGATTGACTTTTTCAGAAAATTGAAAAAAATATAGAAGCCTGGAAAATGGTAATGTTCATTGTTGTAAAATTTAGAATTTGAGGAAGTACCTGTATAAACATTTTGATCGAAATCCGTTAAACATTTTAATTAAAATTTTGTATTGACCAAAATTTAGAATATATTTTTAATAGTGCAATATTTTTTTTCCAAAATTGTTAGAGCCGTTTCCGAAATAATTAACCATTTTATTTTTGCTCCAAATAAATGTATGGCAGATACCGATAGTTTTGGAGCTAAAAAAAAGATTAGAAATAAGGATCGAGCCAATCACCTAAGAAGTTTAAGTACCAAGTTTGAAGATGATCGCTTCAGCGGTTTAGGTTGTAGATCGACCTACAGACAGACAGCAAAACTTGCTTTATAATACCTACATATATCGCAAGTAAAATTCAACATAAGTAATGCCTAATAGATAAAACGCTTATTATGTGAAGTTTTTTTGTAGGACGTGACTCAATACATGCCAACAGTGTGATATTAGGCGTTTTTTTTTAATTCAGAGCAAAGTCTGACTTGTCAAAAAATTTGTTTGTGTTTCTTTTTAACTCAGAGCATCCAGAGCTCCAAATATGTGTTTCTTTTTTCGTTCTGAACATGTGTAGATCGCACTCGACATGCTCGAACATAATTGACTGAGCATGTGAGTAAATTGCTTAACGCACCAAATGCAATGTATGCCAAAAAGGAAAATGTGAAGAAAACAATAATTAGATACATAACTTGGCGAAAGAAGTTGATCGCTTAAGTTTATCTGGTGTGTATCAGTGTACAAAAGAGGGTAAGTATTGCTTTTTATGGTTAAAAATGAAAATGTATTCTGATTTGTCTGGTTCAAGTGTGTTTAAGAAACATATCAATGTTCAGAGCTTGCTCTGTTTGGAGCAAGTTCAGTGCATAATCTATGTGTTCGAACGCTGTTCAGTGCTCTGCTCTGAACGAAAAAAGAAAAACGCCTATTACAATAGAAAAGTAGAGTTTATGCGTACCCGTAGGGTTTAAAGGACATTCGGCTTCCCAGCCGCCCCTCAACCGCGCCAAGTGCTAGTAATATTTAACACTTTTAAGGACAAACAACTGTTATAAATTAGTATTTCTCTACTACTTCTTGTCATTAAGTTCACTGCAATAGAAATAAAAGTTTCCTTACTTTAAAATTGTTATATTTATGGTTTTCGAGCATAAATCTATAGCATAAAAGTATCCTCGTGGTCCCTTAAGGGAAAGCTCAGTCAAAAAAAAAACAAAAACACCCTCTAAATACGTCTTGTTATAGTAAATTCTTTTTTGTAAAGATCCACTCAATTTTTTTTACTCACTCTGTTGAATGATTTGTCTTTTGTATAACACAAATTTTGCAATTTTCCTAATACAAAATTTGTTCATACCTGAAACGTACTCACTCGGATGTGAAGCAAATCCACCACCCCATATGGTTTTATTCACCAAACCTAATGTCAGCACTGAGGTAGGTAGGTATGTTTTGATTGCCATCACAATCGCCATTCGCCATCCAAAATTCAATAGAATAATTTCATTTCATTTATTATTTGTGTTTTTACTCACAGAATTAATCAAAAAGAATAACTAACAAGTGCCTTAATATCCTTTACTCTCATCATAAGAAATATGTAATTTTAATTTGAATTACTTACATACATAGCAGTAAGATTAAATGACGCATTTCTTTTCTTAATAATTGGTGAGAAATATTTTAATAATTTCTTAATAAAAAAAAATGTACATAGCTTAGCTATAATTATGTATTTGTTTTGTGTTGTCTAGAATATTATTCAATGCTCCAATGCATTTGCTGCTTGTATCTTGTGTGTGCGGTGAGAATTATTAATTATTTTTAAGTTTTGACTTCATAACTATCTACACTATGTACGTAATTTATTATTCATAATGACACCGGCAAAATATCTAACTGGTTTGTTTGAAACCTTTAGAAGTTTCATTCCAATTCTATAAGAAAAAAGGTTTAATCTTTCGCAAGATGAATCATTGGTTGACACAGATAATCTTTTTAATTTAACTAAGCTAAAAGATACCTATGTAGATACGTACACAAATGATATCATAGGTGCAAATCAGAATCACATTCGAAATGGTTTTGGAGGTGGAAGTTTCAGTAGGTAGGAGAAATTTATCTCGACGCACTTCACAGCTCACTTGATTGTTGCTACAATTACCATTCGAAGGTACCGACTTGATATGTTTTCCTATTAGGTATATCATTATGTGCATGTCTAGTTATTTTGTATGTTGCCATTTTTGGTAGATACTTTGTTTGAATTTTGGTAAGCAAATAATTGAGATATAATGATGTTTCAGAGTACCTAATAGACAATGAGTTACTTTGTTTAGTTAATTTCTTATCGTTTTTTTTTAACGAATTGTTTTATGAAATTTTCTGTTTAAATCGACAATATATCACAACGTTTAACTTGAAGGCATTTCCTATAAATAGCTGTTTACTTTATTCTCAATCTTAAGGTCAATAGGTATGTCTAGTCTCGTTTAAGTATATTAATACTGATACCTACAAGGCTGCGAGGAAAAATTAATTCCAAATGACAATATACCTACAGATAATATTACATATTGCAATAACAAGAGTAATGAACTAAGAAAGAATACAACTCGTAATTATTGTGTATATCAGTTTAATGTCGATCCATAAGGAAGATGAAAAAGTTGTTTAATCAGTGCATTCATCCCAAATGGATGTTGATATTAATACAACTAATTTGCATAGAAATTAGAGCTAACGGTTGTTCATAACTGTAAAAGAATTATTTTATTTTATTCATATGAAATTGATTTCGTTTTTTGTAAAATAAGAATATGTATTCTGGAATTGATATACAGTGGATCACAGCTTATTTGATACAGTGTCCCTTTTCAAAAAAAAGCATTGTAATTTTACATTTAGGAAGGATATCAACAAAATTTGATTGAAGGTTTTAAGATCCTTGTTCAACGAACATAAACCGTTGAACAGAGTTATTAATAATATACCACATCCAGCCGAAAAAAAAAGTAGGAATTTCTCAAGCAAAAGACACCTCACAATTGTGTTTGCAGTCTGCAGTCTCGTTTGACTAATTTTAAGTTTTTTGGAAGTTGATTAGCCAATTAAAAATGAAATAGGTCCTCGTACTAGTATCGAACAGCGTGAACTGGTCATAAGCCATTATAAGAACGGGAAATCATTCGGAAAATTGCTGAATTTGTGAACCTAAGTCCGTTTATAGTGCAGCACATTATTGAGCGGTTTGTGCATGATAATCGGATTCAAAATAAAGGAAGAAATGCACCAAACAAAATCATCATCGCGCCTGATGAAAGATATATTGTGCGGAAAATAAAAGTTAATCCGAAGTTATCGGCTCTGGTTATTAAAGTTCAGCAAGAACTAGGCAAGCTATGCAGTGCTGAAACTACCCGCTATGTGCTTCGCGAGCACGTCTTTTAATGGACGAGTGGCTCATAAAAACCATTCATCAGCAAAAAAAATCAACGAAGTTGACTTGCCTTTGCTAGGGAGCATATTTTTAGAGGTGCTGAATTTTGAAACACGCTAATTTTTGCACACGAGTCGAAGTTTAACATATTTGGTTTCGATGGTATATCCTACGTCTGACGGAAACCGAATACAGAGCTTAAGAAAGAGAATTTGAAAGCTACTCTACTGTAAAGCATGCCCGAGGAAGTGTGATGTTACGGGCCTGTATGTCTGCAGCTGGCGTTTTTTTAGAATTCATTGATGGGTCATTGATAAAAATGGTTAACCCAATATTAAAAAAAAAAAAACAATTTGCTCCAAAGTGCCGTGAAACTGGGTATACGCCAACAATTCTGTTTTTATCAAGACAACGTCCCGGAAGCACAAGTCAGGAATTGTTCACACCTGGCTCATGTAGAACTGCCCCCATTTGATGACGACCTGATATGAATGTAATTGGAAATCTGTAGTATTTATTGAACAACAAGATTCGTCAGCATAACATATCCAGCAAAGAGCAGTTAAAGAAGGTGTTCCTGGAAGAATGGCAGAAAATTACCCCTTAGATAACACAAAAGCTTGTTGATTCAATGCCAAACAGACTCAATGCTCTTGAAGTGGCAAAAGGCTATCACACCAAATATTAAGAAACACATTATTACCAATCATCAATAGCATTTATTGACTGTATCAAATAAGCTTTGGTGTGTTATTTTGCAATATTTTAAGAATTTTGAATTTGTATGTTAGTATAAAAAAATTGGTAAATAAATGAAGATATTTTGCTAACTAAGTTATTATTTTCATAACTTCATTCAAATTGTATGTATAATCTTCCTCGTTTTTTTTTGAATTTTTGCAATTTAACATAAAAAACAAGCACTGTATCAAATAGGCTGTGAGCCACTGTATATATTTGAAAATATGTACAGCATGGAATTATAAAAGAACTATACTGTTTTGTGGCTATCTACATTTAAAATAAATGGCATTAATTTTTGAAAGCAAACATCAACGGTTTGTAAAAACTAGGAAAACTTTCTAAAGCGTTTATATTAATATATGTATATGTATTATTAAATAGGCTGTTAAACTATTTCGATAAATTTTTCATGAAGATAATGTTTTAAAAAATATTGACCATACCTACAAACACAAAAAATTCTATTAAAATAGTTTTTGTTAAAGAGAATCAACTGCCAATTTTATTTGGTTCTCTGTTAGCAATAAGTTTGATCTATAAACCACCAGTTTGTTTGTTCCGCATTTTAATATTTAAATTTTTCCAAAATATGAACTTTTAAATTAAATGAGTATAGGTATGTACATATAATCTTGCGGATTAAAATCAGTTCCTATATATACTCTAGTGAATCATAGTGACGTACAGACATTGCAATTAAATATAAAATAAATTCTTTAGTTCACTCTTAAATATGTATTTCTCTTGTACTTCAAGTAAATGAATTGCTCAAAGCCCGCTGGTAGAAAAAAATCCCCTTATAAAACCAATCATACTTTTTTTTGTATATTAAAAATATTGTTGGTACCATCGACAGAATTAAAACTTCACGGAAAATCCCCCGTTTTCCAAATTATTTAAAAAACATGTTACAAAAACAATTATCTGCATCTTTTCCACTCCCATAACGTTAACATTATATTGCATTTTAAAGAAATAGAAGCATTTAATTTTAAAAAAACACACACACATTTTTTACTAGCAATATAGCTTGTAGTATATCCGATTTTTAGAATTTCGCAGGCTGCAGTTTATAACCGGTGTTTTTTTGTTAGCTGCATGAGAAGTTTGGTTGGTTGTTGACTATGGCTTGACAGTTGAGAATGTCAAACTCTGTTGAGTTTTCTATTCAGCAAGGCTTGGCAATTCATCGTGAATCGTTTAACGCCGGAACAGCGCTTCCAAATTGTGGAAATTTACTTTAAAAAAAAATAAATCTGTTCGCTAAGTTAGTAGACCACTTCGTGGCCGAAGATGAGCATTTTTGCCAAAGTATTGTGTTTAGTGAAGCTCATTTCTGGTTAAATGGCTTCGTGCTTTTAAAAAAAACCCTTATATAGCTTACAATTGGCTTTCTTATGCAAATTAAACATCTTCTTTGTACAACTTCTCGGAAATAAATTGTGTAATGCCTTTTAAAAGCCTATTAAAGTTGTTAGATTGCCAAAAATTAATACCTTGTATATAGTATGAAAGTTTGTACTCAATCCACTATTTTAGCAACAATTGCATGTTCAATCCCGGTTGCATTTAAAATACTAGGTCTTACAGATATTCAGTTTAAATATTTTTTTACGTGAAAAAAATGTAAGGCTGAAAACACACACCAGATCAAACAAAATGTTTTTCATTTGATAGTCAAAAAAACGTTTTTTATTTGAAGTTTGAACACACACCAAGCGAAACAGCATGTAACAAAACAAAACGTTTTGTAAGCAATTGAGTAAAAAGACACAAATAGCAGAGAGTGGTGGGTGCATCCATGTAATCTAAAACGAAAGGCTGAGGATGTAATAAATAATAAATTTAATAGCAGAGCTAGCTAAACACATTATCCTGAAAATTTTAATAATTTAACCAGAATGCGGATTGAAACATTTGATTATTTGCTGGGGTTATTCGAAAATGATATCATAAAACAAGATACGAACTAAGCATAACTCCAGCTGAAAGATTATTTATAACTCTGCGATAGATAAAAACAAATAAAAGGCATTATTATTAGAATTATTAGCTCAAAATTTTAAACGTTAGAACCCTACTCTAAATGAGTTTTAAAATAAGGGGCGACTTTTTGATAATTTTAAACGGCAAAAGTCATACTTTAACGTTAAACAAGTCGTCTAATTTTAAACAGACCAAAACGCTTCTTCATCTTTCTTAAACCATACTTTTTCCAGTTGACGGTTGACTATTTCAAAACAAAAAAATGAAAGAAACATATTTTCTGAAGAAGAAAATTATAATATTTTTGAAGATTTTGGACTTTTTAGAAAGCCAACAATATATAAAGTTCGAGCAACTTCGTTCGAAGAACTTGAGGACCTAAAATTGTATTCAAGACAGCGATTTGAAAAAACAACGTTTGGATTTTCAATTTTTGTATGATTACATACTTGTTCAGTTCGATTTTTAATTGATAAATGTATGTATGTGAATTGTATTGAACAATTTGTTTGTTTATCTGAAACGAATTATATATGTATACAAATCTAAGTATATTTTTCGTGTCCTTCAGCTTATGTTTAGTGTTCCTACTAATCCATTATCTGTCAAAATAAGGTGCGTTCAACATAAGTTTGATTAAGGTAGTTTTAAAGATCTACTTTAATTAGAAGAGTTGTTTAGTATGTTTAAAATTAAGACAAAGTTAGACAAGGACTGTCAACTAGATGACTGTTTTAACTCGAGATGGGTTTATTCTATAAGCGAGGACTGTTCAAAATTTTGCTGCATTGTTTTTATTTATAAGAAGAGAGAAAAGCTTTAAGTCTTGCCTTACATCTAGAACAGACTATAGGTAAAGCCAATAAGGCCCTTATGATATGCAAGAGACTTGCGGGAAAATCATGGGGTTGCAAACCACACATCCTTAGGTGGATGTACACCATGATGGTAAGACCCATCATTACCTATGGTGCGGTAGCATGGCACAAAAGAACCTAATTAGCAACAACTATGAAATCACTAGAAAAAGTCCAAAGGCTCGCATGTATTTGTATTACTGGAGCAATGAGAACATGCCCTACAGCAGCTATGGAGGTTATCCCCAATGTATCTCCTCTACACAAGGTGATTAATAGTGCTGCAGAGGGAGCCATAATGAGATTTGCAAAAGAGGGGACTGGGGCTGGCAAAACCATAAGCCTCTCAGGTTTAAGGATTACATGCCAAAGTCAACAGTTACTACCCTTATTGACATTCCAAGAGACGGAATGAATAAAAAATATAACTTCGAACAATAAACTACACACTTAATAACAACGACATCAAATGGTACACTGACGGATCGAGATCGTCCGAAGGGACTGGTGCTGGAATCTTTGGGCCTAGAACCAATCTTTTAATACCGATGGGAAAGTACACAAGCATTTTTCAGGCGGAAGTTCACGCAAGAGAAAAATGTGCAAATCGCAATCTCGAAAGAAATTATCGTAACCAAAATATTGCCATCATGTCGGACAGTCAAGCCGCGCTGAAAGCGCTAAGCTCCTACGTCATATCCTCCAGAATGGTGTGGGAATGTGTAGAAAACCTAAACGAACTGGGCAAAAACAATAAGGTCTCACTTCATTGGGTACCTGCCCACATAGGTATCCCGGGCAATGAGAAGGCCGACTCCTTAGCAAAAACAGGGGCAACAACGCCCTTAACACGCCCTCTACTGCGGAATAGGAGAGAATGTGATTAAAAATAAAATCAAAATAGAAGAGGAGACCCGAAGATTAAAATATAGGAAGGAACTCCCCAAGTTAAGGCAGGCAAAACTGTTAATTGGTGAATACATCCAAAAAAGGTTCTTGGACTGCATCAGCTTAGCTAAAAATAAACTTAGAGTCATAACGGGCTTCCTCACCGGTCACTGTAAACTCAGAAGACATCTAATTATTCTTGGCCTAGTAGATAGTGCCACGTGTAGATTCTGCCAGGAAGAGGAAGAAACTACAGATCGCATCCTAGGCAGATGCGGTGCACTAATGCACCACAGGAAATGACCTAGGTGTTTAGGTCATTACCAAGTAGAGACAAACAATCTATCCTCTATAAATACACTCCAAACACTAAAATTCTTAAGAGATATTAATCTGGAGGGAGAGCTGTAGGTGAGAAACCTCACACAGCTCTATGCAAGGCGGGCAGAATAGCTCTTTAGGTAGCAGTGCACAAAACCCCCATTTATTCATTCATTCATAGTCTTGCCTTAATTAAAAAATTCAAATTTCTCCATCTACGTCCATATTCGTTAAAATTTGGGCACAGAGTAAACATGGAAGCAAAGAAAAATAATGGAATCAAAATTTTGTTTTGCAAAAAACAACAGGTCAGCTATCGTCAACGAAACACGTTTTTCTGTTTTGGTATGGTTTTTATGTTTTGTTTCATTTCATTCATAATAAAGTAAACCATTATTGTCAGTGACGCTGGCGCTGGTTCGAAAAATTTTTGTTGCATGCGGTGCGTATTGCTCTTATACAATAGCATGTATTTTCGACAACCACCACCGAAACACATCAAAACAAAAACATGTGTTTTGTTTCGTTTTCTTTGGTGTGTGTAATCTCATAAGAAACAATGTTCTCTTGTTGTAAGAAACAAAAAAGCACGGTTTGCTTTATCCGGTGTGTTTTCAGATTAATGAATACAAAAAAGTAACAAAATGGCACATGGAAGAAAGCCATCTCTGAAAACCGTAGTGTTCAATTTTGGAACTCTATTTGTCACATTTACTTCATGCCAAATCTATTGTTGACTAAAAGTACACAGATAAATTAAAAGAACCTTGAAAGTAGTTTAAATACAGAAGAAGTCTGATTTACTTGTACTTCTCAGAGGCAATTCAAAAAGGAATTAAAACTTTGTACGAGTATGAGAAATCTGCAAAAAAAAAAACAACAACATATAAATCCCCTAAAATGATGATAACAATAAAACGATTGAAGTTAAGTTCGTTAACTTAGTCAAGTGACAATGATTAGTGGATGTTCTGTTTAAATACTTATAGCATTCTTTTCTTCCTATCTATTAGTGTCATATATTCCAGATTATATATCTATATATGTATTTAATATATTCAAAGTTAAATTGTTATTAAGTAATTTTAAGATTTTTTTTTACAAACATACATACATATATAGATACGCCGGCCGATAGAATAAGAAATTACGGAAAGTTATTCGTGCGATTTTGTTTATATTCTCATTAAAAATTAATACTTAAGTAACATAATTCTTTTGTTTAAATTTTCCACTTTTGTTAATACTCGTAATATCCCAGTCATTGCTACACGCTATATTCTATTTGATTTAACTTCAGAAAGTGCTGCAATCTTTTTAGGAAATTCCTTTTATTTTTATCAAAAAAAAATCCAAATGTTTGTTATTCAAAACAACAAATTAGCTACATTGATAAGGCTTTCGGTTTTCCACATTGAAATGGTAATCAAATTGGTCACAGCTTTTTGAAATATACACCTCCCAGTACATAATTGTTTCATGCCAATTTTGATATCATGTCTATGTAGATATTAATTTATTCATTTAATAATCAAATTAGCGCTCAGATTATTAATCAAAAGTCTACACCCTTTCAAGGGCGTTAAATAGTATTGTTCATTTTTCACATGCTTTCAACTACAACATCAGTTAGATCAAGTTAAAAAGGTTATATTTAATAGGGGTATTCACGATCTGGTGTTCCAAGTCTTGTAAAATTGAAAAATTTTATTTTATTACAACAGACTGTGAACACACCTTTACTAATCTGTAGCAACACTGAAGCAAATGTCAAAATCTGTTTCACATTTGTTCTGAAGAAGGCTTATGTCCTTTTCGATTGGTAATCCGGAAGAACCCTCTGATCCGGGATTCCAATCGAACAAGTTAACACTTTATTCTTGATTCTGAAGTTTAATGTGAGTGTATGTGTAAGGCGGAAAAAAACAGAACAACGTACAATGAAAATGTAGGGATGCGCTGCGATGTTCATCGATATTGGCAAAACATCGATGTTAGACGAACAAAATATCGATGTTGAAGCATGTGAAACATCACAGCATCGATGTTAAGATTCAAAACATCGAGTTATAAGCTGAAATCTTTTTTCAAAGACCTAGTGCTTATAAAGGTTAGATCAGTGGAACTACGCTTGACAACTATTTATGTCAAATTGTATGAAGTTTAATTCCCGCTTAGTGGAATATATGTAGCTCATACACACAAAAAGAGAAAAGAAAATTGGGATAAAAAAAATTGCTACAGTTTTCAAAACAGTGAAGGTATTTTGAATTTATAATATTTATGCATTAAAAGCATCGATGTTAAGAAACATCGATATTTCTATATATATATATTCGATATTCAATTTTCGATGTTAACATCCATTTTTTACAATATCGCTCATCCCTATACAACATTGTTGTTGACATTGAATTCGCTTTTGACATTTAGTGTTTGAATGTGTGCGTGCTTCTGGTTTTGATTCTGACTTCAAATCCAGAAGGAAATTTCTCTTCTATCCAGGAGAAGAACTGTCATTCGATACCAATCGAACAGTTTCAGAAGGATTCGGAAGACTTCGGAAGCCTTCCGGACGACCAATCGAAAAGGCCATTAGTTTGTGTTAAAAAAATCTTACACTCTTGTATTTTTCTGTTACAATAGGGTTCGGGTATAGTAAAAGTGTAAGATTTTGACATTCAGTATATTTTGTTGTTGTAGTGCAAAAAATGCTACACTTTTACAATGATACAAGACCGGATACATTTGATCGTGAATACCCCTAATGTTTGCCGTTTAATTGTATCCTATTTGCAATTTTGTATGAGTTGTATTGTTTATATTGTTCTGTGTCATCATGGGGCAAATCTAAACAAAAAACCTCTTTTGTTAGCAAGAATTTGTTTGTCTTGAGTAATAACTTTGTTATTTGTCGGTTTATTTGGAAATAAAGAAAATACTGATCATACTTCAATAAACGAATATACATAACTCTTTAAAAAAACGACTTGATCTTTGATTTTGTTGTGTTTTTTCTGTAGCCAATTTATATTGGATATTCAACTTAACAATTTTGTTTGTGACACACGAGTTTGCATAACTCAAATTAGTTGCAAGTTAAAATACATGGAGAATTTTGTATAGGTCGTAAAAAAATTATCACGAATCTATGAATCAGAAAATCTATGCCAGAAAAATTGGCAAAACAAGTGCCAAAATCTTACAAATAATTTTTAATAAATTTAAAAACGCCAAATCATTATTAAAAACAATATGTTTCTTTTTCAGGTTTACATTTAGAAGTTGTACTGATAACAAAGAAGCTTTAAATTAAGTTTGGCTTATTGGAAACTATTTTTTTTTTATTTTGAAGGTAAACCAATTTTTTGAATTCCATATTTTTGATTCTAAAACCAACTTTATTCTTTACAGATTGATTCTGTGATAAAGATCCAAAAGTAAATCCATTGAAGTATTATTATAACTAATTAAATATAATATATTAATCATGGCATCTTTGAACCGAACTGCAAGCATCTTAGATGAAAATGTTGAAGAAATGTCTGTTCTCACCATACGCGAACAAGATGGTGTATCAGAAGAACAAATCACATCATCCAAAGTAGCCTCTCTGCTGGCATCAGTTGAGGAGAAACCCTTAGATATAAACACAGACGTACCCGATAATATGATTGAAAATTCAACTGGCCGAAATATTGAAGAGCTTTATGGTGAAATTTTATTTGAAATTTTAAATAACATCGGTTGCCCAAACTCACAAGAGACATGCCCCGAATCTCTATTGGATTTTGTTCGTGATGCATTTAAAATATCACAAAAGAAACACGATGAATTGTACGAAATTGCCAATGGCAAAGAACCTCCGAAGGTTCGTCTGAATGTTGAAATTATCAAAGCCGAAAATCTTATGCCAAAAGATTATAACGGTCTGTCTGATCCGTTTGTGACATTGTATATTGAATCGAATGCTGTACATCGATATAACACCTCTGTAAAACAAATGACATTGAATCCAGTTTGGAATGAGTATTTCTCCCTGCCCATTCCTGACGACCCCAGCAAAGAGATTCTGATAGTTGAAGTGTGGGACTTTGATGCGGCCGAAACTGTTGGCGAGAAAGTAAATAAATTCTTCGAAGTCAAGGGTGTGAAAGGCTTACGCAAATTAATGAAAGAAATTGCCTACTCGGCGTCAACAACTGTCAAAGATGACAACGAATTAATAGGCAGATCTGTGATTCCATTAAGCTCGATTCCTGCTTCAGGTATGAGAGTTTGGTATCACCTAGAGAAGGGATCGCGAACAACACGCACCAGAGGTTCAGTTCTAATGCATTTGTGTTTTAGTGCAGAGAAGGATAGTCGAGTTGCGGCCCAGGAGCATCGAAATTTGTTAAGAATTTTGCTCATGCACGAATTAGAGAGCTCTACTTTGGAACCTTATCTTTGGAATGGAAAATATGAGTCACAAGCCGAAGCAATCATAACCCAGCATTATATCCAAAGCGGTTTGTCCGAAATCGATTTGGCATTATGCCAATGGGATGCATATACCAATGTTCACGAGCATCATCCTTTGTCATTTAGTCTGTTCAATACGATTTTGCACAAGGTCATCGAAACACTGCCTACATATTCGGCAGACAGTGATTTTGTAAAAACCTTCTGGGAAGCTTCAAAGAGAATTCTTCCGTCGTGCTTTTATATAATTCGAAAAATTCGTCAAGAAACTTTCACACAAAAGCTCGGAGTGAATATGCTGTGTGATGTATTGGAGATTTTGCAAATATTCGACCTCCTATCGGTTCCTATTGATGTGGATCTATTCCCACGATCGACTTATGGATGGCTCGGCAAAAGAGATGAAGCTGATGAAGCTAGATTTGACGTAAAACTGGTTCTAAATGAGGCAATTCAAATCGGTGCCAGTGACTGGGTGAACACAATTAAGGAGAGCTGTGAATTTGAAAACGACAATCCGGTACAGCAACTTACAAAACTAACCCAGCTGATGCGTTTCGATGTGCAACGTGCCATAGAGTTTCATCACAAGCACTTTTATCAAACCATGAAGCTGAAATACGCTAAAATTCTCTACGTATTATATCAAGAAAACATTGTTGAATTCTGCAAGCCAGCGGTTATTGATGCTTGTGAAAATCTTGTTCGGCTGCCAGAAGCCGATGTGGACAACGTCGAACAGTTTGAAAATATCGATGATTACACAATGGGAACAAATCTATTTGAATTGTATTTAAGCTTGAAGAGATTCATAACTCTGGGAACTGCTCTGTGTACAGCAGAGGAACAAGGGGAACTTTTGGTATATTACGAATGGTTTGCCCCAGCAGTATCACATTGGCTGGACATTTCTTTACTTAAAGCACTGTCTCGAATTAAAAAAGCAATTGACTTGGACGAATTTAAGTCTGTCGACGAGAATATTCGTCACAGTTCATCGGCTCTCGACACACTGTCGATTTTCTATACGATTAAGATATTTTGGGAACAACTAGCTTGGCCCGATATTCAGGGATCGTATGCTTTCGTTGGTAAGATAGTCGATGATGTTTGTAAATGTTGCTCCTTCTATGCGAATCGAATTACCAAGAGAATAGCTGAATTCTGTCGAGAAGGCAGCCCAATGGATCCAGAGGAATTTGAAGTCACTAAAGAATGGTGCGTTGCCATTTGCAATATCATCCACATTCATAATAGCATTCCGGCTTTTGTGAGAGACCTCGGTGTCGATGGGGTACTTAAGAATTTGGGCGAATCTCTAAGCTCAGTTGAGGCAGAGCGTTGCAAACAAACTATTCAGAATGTCATCGAGAACGCTCAGGATACTGTCCAGAATCGAATTGCAAGTCTAATAGCCGAAATAGCTGGTAATATGATTCCAGTGATGCGAGCATATCTATTCAATGGCATCGAAAATTTGAACGAGGAGCTGAGCTCCGTGGAGGGCTTGTTTATGTACTTGGAAAAGTCACTGGCCATTCTGCATGCCGAATTGGACGAGGAAACTTTTGAGAGAATGATTGACAGCATATGGCAAGGATTCTCGGCTGTGTTTTATGAGCTAGTGCAGGGCAATTTGGATAAACGACGACCGCCATCATTCTTTGTTAATTTGCGGGAAGTCTTAAAAATTATGGCATCAAGTTTCAAATACGAAGATAAACCATTTTCAGAGATAACATCCGAGACGTTGGCAAATGTTGAGAAGCTCCTAGTTCTGCACGCATCAAAAACCGATGTGCTGATACATCAGTACTACATGGAGCGATTCAAAAGCCAGAAAACAAGAGCTGAATCTGTGTACGGCCAATTGACAGTGAAAGCTATATTTGCCACCAATAACGTACTCCATGTGCATATATTAAATGCAAAGAATCTCCTGCCCATGGATTCGAATAACCTATGTGATTCGTTTGTGAAAATGTACTATATACCGTTAGATAGATTTAGTGGAATACCCACTTATAAAACTGGCGTACAATCTAAGACCCTATTTCCACTGTACGATGAGGAATTCAAAGTGCAGCTAAGTCCCGAAAATCGCGAACGAGAAGACAATATGTTGGTTTTTAGTATTAAGGATCGTGATTTGTTTGGCATGTCAAGTCAGTATTTGGCTGAATGTTATTTATCATTCAGTGATATCATTGAAGCTAATGGTGAGCAAATAAGATTAAATCTATCCCGTCCGGAATATACTCCCGATTCGGATTCTATTCGTGCCTTAGAATGTAGACAGATGTTCGATAAAATAGCACGTGATTTTATAAAGAAACTCAAACAAAGAGCATATTAATTTATAAGCAATATAAGAATTATTGATAAACAAAAACAAAGTTCATGCAATCATACCTAATAATTATTTTTTGATATTTTAATATATTTATATATATTTATGCTCGTTTATAGACATATCATTGTTATGCATATTTTGATCATTTAACAATAATTTTGCTTAAAATATTTATTTTTATTTTAGATTTTTTTTTAACGATAGCTTGTTTCGAGCTGACAATTGGTTGTGCTTTACAGAATCTCTTTAATTATATTACTCAAATATTTTACGCTCAAATTATTTTCTGTGTTAAGATTTAAAAAGTTGAAATATTTTTTTTTTTTTTTTTTGAAAAAATTTTGATTAAATAAATAAAAATTAAATATGACTTATATATTAATGTGAATTGAATTTTCTGTATAAAATTTATTTTGGGACGGACTCTAGACAGACAGTGTGTATAACAATTCGGTTTATGCAACTGGGCACCTATTATTTATTTAGGTATTTAGGTATTTCACAGTTTTACTGTTTGTCTCCATTAAAAATTTAGATGAAATATTTAATGAGAAACATAAATATGTAGGTCCCCAAAGTAGGTATACCCACTGGTGAATAAACAGTATCTCTGCTGTAAACTAAGGCAAACTCGTGGGGTAGGTAGGTAAAATGGAGGCCAAGAGAGAGCCTGTGTCTTAGAACCAATTAGCGGCGAAAGGCCGCCAAAAACTCTAACGGACCTGAATAAAAAGACGATTTTTAGCGGAAGAACGAGAGAGAAACCACTCAAGCCAAGCGTCGCTAGAGCCATTTCGTACAATTGAGGAAAAAGTTTAGATTTTTGATTTTTGTATCAGTTAGTTCCTTAAGATCAGAAAGGAAAACTTTTTCAAAGGACTGCATTCTTAGTCTGGCCAGATCAGGTCACTTGCAGAGGAAGTAAAGCACTGTTTCCTTTTCCAACTGATTTTTAAAGCTGCGGCGGCAATAGTTGTGGGGAATACAAAGTTTTCTGCGTACTCGCCCAAAGGCCAGTCAGTGTCTAGTGCAATTAGCGACTACCCTTGCTATGTCCCGCGTCGGCCTAAAAATGAGATGATCATTTGTGCGGTATTTGTTGTGGGACATATCATTCTATATAAGTATCTTACAATGGATTAGATTGTAAATTCGAAAACCCAAATCTTGCTAAAAATATGCTAACCAAACTGTCTCTAATCGCAAACATAAAAATGTCTACTTGAAATGTTGATCATTTATCTGTAAATTTGTTTCAAAGCTTAAAAAGGCTTATATAGAAGTAAATAGGTGACTGCCTAGAGTGTAATAGAAAAGTAGAGCAAAAGGGCATTCGACTTCCGGAGATTATTTGGTTGTTTTAGTAGCCAGCAAAATTAACATTAACAGAATATGACATTTTTAAGGAGGAATAACTATTATGAAGATGTTATAAAATGGAATTTCTCTAGACTCGTCCATATTGTATACAACCTACATACATGCTCGTACTAGAAGGTAATCCTAGATCGTATGTAGTTTTTTTTTTTAAAGTAGGTAGGGAAATCAGTAAAAATGAAAAAAAAAACGGCTTTCATGAAAACAGGGGCCCCAGTACGTAACTCGATAAAATCGAGAATTGGAAGGACCTATTATGGTTCAATCGAGTTTTCTGTGATGATACAATCGAGGACACTCGATTGAATCAAACAAAATCTCGATTACATCGACAAAACTCGATTACGTTCAATTTTTGTATGATTACATACTTGCTTTTAAAGCACTTTTTGTATCATATAATGATTGTATCAAGTTACGTGCTGGGCCCCAGGTAGTGGAGGCCTTCAGAGAACTAGGAGTTCGGAAAGCCTACGTGCGGATGAGTATTGATATGTAGAAAGAAGCAGTGACAAGGGATAGATGTCCAGCTGGAAACACGGAAGAAGAGTAATCCAGGAAGCTTCTTATTACAGCCCTTGGCTACCTTGCTCGAAGGTAAACTACTAAACACTGTACATCAATTATTCTTTGCTGACGATAGAGCAAATCCTCATCCATCCTCAGCGAGGATCCTACATCCCTGCAACGAGAACTTGACGTTTGGGAAGACGTTTTAGAAGGAAGTATGTACCGCATCAGTCCGAAAAAGACTGAATACTTGTGCTACCGATTTTCTGATCCGGATATGCCGTTCCAAGTGCGAAAAGTTTAAATACCTGTCATCTATGATCAATAGTAAAGCAACTTGTGATGTCATCATCATTGAATAAACGTAGGGTGTGTATGAAGTGGCGTAAAAACTCCGGTATCTTCTGTGCTCGAAAATTGCCCCTAAGCTGTAGGGAAGACACTGCGGCTGTGAGTCCAGTAATCACATACGAAGCACAATGTTGGATAATGTACAAAGAGTATGAGAATAAGTTGACTACAGCTGAGATGAATATACTTCGTATGAGAGCAGGAGTAACACACCTCGATCGGATTAGAAGTACTAAGATCCGTGGGAGCCTTCACGTGAAAAATACCATCTTGCAACAAATAGAGCATGGCCGGCTCAGTGGGTATTGTCATGTTCAGAGGAGAAATCCGGAGAACCCCCTCAAACACGCAATATCTTACAAAGTAGGAACACGATCGCGAAGAAGAAAAAGGAAAGGCAAAGCAAAACACTCCTGGAACAAGGAAATATGCAACGACATCAGCATTTAGTTGACCTCAGACATGGAAAACGGGTGGATCAGTAGTGTGAAGCCGATAAGTGGGAGAATTGTGATATCCCTTAGAGATCACAACAGCGCCGAAATGAAAAAGAAGTGGAAATACGACACACCATGGCGAAGGGATTTTTGGATAACTTTTATCGGGATTCGTAAAAGTTTTCAATTACGATAAGATGTATGATAGGGCTAATCAATAATGGCTGAATCTGAATTATCAAATACCTTCGGGAAACGCGGAATAGGTACATATAGATACATTTCAAACTTTTAATAACGAACAAACTGTTATAACTGTTGCAATTTGATATTTATCTAATTTTGGCCAAAGAATTTTTTAGGTTAATGGCAGCCATTTTGAAAATTGAATTTTGATAAACATTTAGAACCCAAAAAGCAGAAGTTTTCATTTAACACCAATGTTATTTTATACATACAAATGTACCTACATATTAATATAAATTACAGTTATAATATATATATATAACACTCACCCGTCTGTCCTTTAAACCAACTTTTCCAATTTAATTTTTAATTGAAGTTCGTTCACTACACTTTTTTTTTCGATACAAAAAACGATTCAAACACGAAATCTAAATTTTCTGTTAAACGGATTACAAGCACTTGACGAACAGTTACAAAATATACATAATAACCATGGACAGGTTCATACATGTTTTCTCGCAACGGTACTTCTGAAAATGCAACTCGCAATATATGTACTTTAGCCGACTAAATTATTTAGTAAGCTGCAATAAAGAATATTTATTAATGTAAAATATTTCGCCCGTTTTCTTATTTATATTATTACCTCTTCACTGCGTCGATTTTTTCATTTGAATGATTCTTTTTTTTTAATTTAAAATTAATACTACAAGGACGACTGATGACTGAAAACTTGTTCATATTTGAGCTACAGTTGTTCTCAAACTGTGTGATGAAAGACACTACTGTACCATGAATATATAAAACCAGATTACGACACTACTTTGTGTTTCTTATTTTATTGATGTCATATGTGGAAAAAAATCCATTGTAAAAAAAAGCAACAATTTGCAGATTTTTGTTCCCATATGACGCCAATAAAATAAGAAAACCAAAGATGTGTCGTAATCTTGCTATCTTTGATTCATGCTACTGTACGTTTCGAATGCAGAGACTTCGATATCATTTCTACAGGGTGTGCGATATTTAATGGAAATTGCATCGAAATGAATTGGGTTTCGACATTTTTTGAAGCAAAGTTTGTTCGTTCAGTTCTGAAGTTTCGTGAGTTGTGAAGGAATTTTTTCTGCGGACTATTTATTTTTAAAATAGAAAATAAAACCATACGCAAATTTTAATTTAATTAAAAAAAAAAAAGAAAATGGTGACGTTCCAGTTGTGGATTGCATGTACAGTGCTAATCATCATCAACACAAATCTGCATTTTCTAATGTCAACAATACAATTAGCAGCCTTCTACTATTTTTATAGTTCATTTTATTGTTAGAAACCCTGGTTCAACCATGTTTAAAGTTCAATGAACGAACACAATTTCTATTTAGAAAGTTGAAAATTTGCACAACATTGATCAGTGAATTGTTGTATTGGGTGATTTAAGTCAACTTGGGGTTTTTAAGCACTTTGGTGGAACGTTTTTGGTAGATGACGAAATTGCACACGTTGAAAAATTGCAGAGTAGTCGCTCTGTTGGGATTTCAAGTGAACTTTTCTAACTTAATTGGTGTACAGTGCGGGGAGATTTTAAAACACTAAGAAGTATGGTAGTTTTTCAAATCATATTTGCAATTGAATTATGGAATTAATACTACAATTTTAGAGACCACTACGCTTAGTATACAAGTCTTCAATTATGTATTTATTATGAGAGTAATTTTTAGGAAAAAAATATTCAAGTTTTTTTTTGTCGAATTAAAGCCAAGTATACAGTTCCTCCACGAAAACAAAATCAACATATATTTCTTATGGGGGTCATTTTTTCCCAAAAAAAATATGGTTGAATTTCCTATCCGTGAAATTGTTTTGCAGGAAAAAAGGACAAGCAAATGTAATTTGCTAAATTTTCGTTTTCAACACGGATGTTTTTCACTCTTAATATTTTACTCACCAGCATTAATTTAAAAGAATTATATACTAAGATTAAACTTAGATTTAATTAGATTCGCTTGTGGTTTTATAACACTTTTCGAATTGTCATATAATCCTCTCAAGAAAAGTAACAAAGAAACAGCGATTTTTTTATTGTGAATAAGTTCATTCATGCATGACAGATACATATTTAGAATTTTTATTTTTCCTCGGGTTGTAATTGGAAAGCTATCATAAAACGTTAGATTTTTAATCTGAAACAATGAATTACGAAACAAAAACATTTGCTTGCTTTGATTAAGTTAAATATTAACGAATGAAAAATTTCATTTATTATTAAGAAATTTTTAGTTACTATCGTTGCCCATATTTTTTTCTTGAGCAAAACGACAACATTTCGAATTTCAAGTGCAATATTTAAGTAGTGGGCTGTTGTGACTGAGTGGGACAATACGAAAGAGTCACAAAATCAGTTTTACCGCTTCATGTGTCTCTTGACACATCAGTGTTATTAACGTCTGTCTCCTTTTTAATACCTATACATATTATGTACTCCTAGATTTAATTTGATAAATGTGAATGACTTTCCGGGTGCACAATCTATTCACGCTCAAAATATGCGTGATTAAATTTGCCTCTCTGACATTATCTGTCAAAAAAATGGATCTAACTACTGCAGAGTTGCAAACCTTTATATGTGAACGATTTTCTGTGTATAAGAAAGGAATTAACAAATGAAAATTAAAAATCCCCCAATAGGAGTTTTTTACCAAATTATTGACAAACGAAATATAAACTATTAATAAAATGCCATCTTTTTCACATGAAACACATTAAAGCTGTGTAAATTTAACAATAATCAGCAGGCGGCTAATCAAAACCTTATTTTAACCTGTTCCTCATTAAATTCTCGGAATCATTATACAATGATCAATTTCGTAAATTCAACAAACATTTAAAATATAAAAAGGTGTATTAAGTATGCAATGATATTTATATGTGGTCAGTTTATATTCTGACAGTTCGGATTAATTCTTCTGTCAAAAATTTAAAAACAGAGAAGACAGAACATTTGTTGGTATTTGACAGTAGAACTGAGATTTTTTTCAAAATCACCGTACATATTTCTATTTTCATAGCACAACTTTCAAAAATATAAACTGCCCAATTGACCATAAGAAAACTTTTAAGTAATTTCACAAACTATACAAAAAAATTGAAAATACTATTAAAAAACATTTTTCAATTAAAATCAAAATGTACTTGAGAAAAATAACAAAAAAAAAAAAACAAATAAATTAAAACATTAAATTATTCTATCGGTATAGATACAAAAAACAAAAAGCATTTTTTTATTTTTAGCTTCCAAATTGAGTAATGTACAAAAAAAATAAACACTTGAAAACAGTGCTAGACGAAACATATTAAAGAAAGGCGAAAAATAATAATAGTACGCATACGCCACAGTAAACTCTGACTTTCTTCGTTCACACAATAATTATATTTATAAATTCGGGGGCAAACCGTGATATTCAATGTTATTATTTATTTATTTGTTATTATTTTATGATATGAAGAACACTGCGGTTAATATTTCACTTCAGATCTTTTTTTTTTTACGTGAAAATAGAATCGTTTCGGTTGTTTCTCTCCCTTAGTTGTCTGCTACTGCTTCAGGTTATAAAATTGCTTCCTCTTGTGCGCGCTTTAGGTCAGCAGAGGATACAATTTTATATTTAAATCAAAAGGTCAAGAAATCAAAACACAATTTGTCTTCAGTACTTTTTGATTCGTTTTTAAAGTATGTTGTACTGACGAAAATTAAAAAAAAAAAAAAAACATTCCGAAAAATTATGTGCTTGGTTATTTGGATATTGTTATCCGAATGATGACAATATTTTCGCAGATGCAAATTTGAGATTTGAGGCTATGTCAGTGTTTTGCAAAATTCATTCATATTTTTATTCGAATCGAAAAAGCTTAGTACGAAAACGCAAGTTTTCGAATTCAGTTTGTGGTGGTTAAAAAAAAAGATACCTTTACTATTAGAAATTGTTGACGCATCAAAGAACTAATTATCAAACACGTAACGATAATATTCCAAATGAGCAATGTAATTTTGTATTGTGTTTTTTTTTTAATTTTTTTAGTAAGGAAAAAACCAAACAATTGTAAACGGGTGCAAGTTTAGAAAAATAAAAATATCCTAATACGAAAATAAATAGGTGAGTGTATTGCAATAATAGCATCATAGCTAATAGTGTGTATTTTCTTTTATCATTTTGTTTGTGTTTATGGAATTTTGTTAAAAATTAATGTCTCGGATTTTGCTAAATTTTTGTATGGATTTCCGATTTCTATAGTCTCTATGCATTTGTCGATTTGATATATAAAGGTGTGTTGCATATTTATGTTTTTTTTTTGATGTTCGGTGTTTATAATCAAATTGAAGTCGTTTCAAGGTCTTGTTTCAAAATTCATTTAATGGGCGCGTTTAGAAATAAGTAATAGAAAGCGTTCAAATGGTGTATCAAATGTAAAACACTGGTCAAACGACTTGCACTGCAACATTACTAAATGTCAGAGAATTTTAGAATTATTTGAAGTATAGTTCACTTTTGAGAGTATGCAGTTACATCTAAAGGTGATTTCTAACAAAAACGCCAATTTACTCGTAATTGTACCTAGTCGGGATAATTATTCGAACCTACACTTGGACCCGATAAGAAATGGTAATGCCAATCTAATCGTTGTGATATCAAAAATGTATGAAAAAGAAGCCATTTTGTCTCTAGTGCCAAACGACTTTCACTGATGATACACTTTTATAAGTGTGATATTTTGACAGGTCTCTAATAGTCTTGTCCTTTTTGGAAATCAAAAATGTATCTATCACTGTCAAAAAGTTCTTGCAATTGCAGTACCCTATTTAGAATTTAAAAAGACTTTTATCGTTTTCGTTGAGTTTTTTCTAGAGCACCTTTCATGCCTCTTTTCAAAACTAACACTCTTAAATTATTTTTCGATTGACTGCTAGAGTATATGGGTTTTCTTGATTTCTTTGAAGTATAGCTATATTGAAGCCCTCTTAATAAAAAAAAATCGTATTCTACCTCTAATCCATGAGCTTTCTAAACCATTGAATAGATAAGTTAATCAGCGAGTTAAGATATTCGATTAATAATAATGGTCCGTTTGAATTCATTAAGGAAATTTAACAAGTATGAATTCTAACTATTTTGTACGATCTATGGTTGTGTAAATTATTGTCAAATAATTTTGATTCATATTTACCTCTTTTACAAGCCGGATCGAAAGCTCGATATTTTCGACCCAGGTTTTTGTCTGTTGATCTTAGTACTAGTGGAGTTCAGTTGAAAATATTTTCATATGACACCTGGCGCCCCTCTGGTTATCAAGCTATTTATGCCAAATCTACTGCTCAATTCAGGTTTCCCATCACACATTCCGACTCGACTCCGCTTCTCAAGTGGAACTGCATATAAGCGAAGTAGTTCTTCTCTTCAGTGGCCTAGCGAAGAAATAAGTTTATAAATTTCAAAATATGAGTAAGTTTGTTATATTAATGGCATATTGGTCTTAATCCACGATTTAAAGATTTTTAATGGATGGTTTATTTTTTTGACGAAATATACTTGCTGAAATTGATTAACACTTGAAAGATCCACCTTGTTTGAAGGTGAAGTTCTGTGTTGGTAAATTTAGTAAAAAAAAAATTTGTTCACAGTCGATTGAAATAAGAGAGTGAAAAAGTTCCAAAGACCAATAGAACACGCCTTTACGGTCATGTTACCCATTCAAAAAATTTACATTAAATAATAAATTTATAATACTATTCTTCTTTTTATATTTGTATAAGCTTATTTAATTACTAAACGCTTACGTCTGAAAACAAAAACAATTCCGGTTTTTTTAAAAGCAACATTTCTAAATTTAGAACTGGCATTTATTCTCTGTTAGAGTTTCGATCTTAAATGCTTATCTTGTTTGTTTATATCTTTTATTATAACATTTCATTTTTAATTAAAGTAGTTGAAAACTGAATTTCACTTCCCTTTCTATTTATATCGCAATTAAAAATATCTGATGCATTCGAAATGATCCAGAAGTTGAATAAAACCACTGCTTAGTTTTCATTTTGAGATAAATTTAGTTTAAACACCAGTTGATGTATGTCTGATTTCAGTACGATGTTTCCATACACAATTCTTATATTTTGGTCATATATTTGACATCAACCAATTTTCAACTGAGTAATCAGCCATATTGTATATAGCATGCTATCAAAATGTCACCTTTATGTTATTTTTCTTTGGTTTCAAAATGGTTTTGTCAAGCATGCAGTACTTTGATAATCAATCCGAAAAATATGTATGCGTCCAAAAAACATCAATCCAAACAGTTAATGGAACACATTTTTAGTGTTGTCGAGAGTGCAAAATTAGTGCTAAGAGCAAAAAATGATGATCAGTTAAGATCACACGTGCACATGCATAAACCTGCAAAACTGACACTTTAATTCTCCATACTGGTTACTTAAGTGTTACTTCCTTTTTGACATTTAATGAAAGACGAGTTTTATGGAACAGAGTGAATCCAGACATGGCAATTTATACCTCATCTGTTAATACAAGAACTATTTATCCGCCCCGGAGGGTCAAAAGGGAGGATTTGACAAGAACCTTGTTGTTTTTACTTAGGCCCCATAGCCGCACAAAGCGTGGTGATTATCTCATTCTTTTAATTGCGAACAACTGTCATATAATATTGTTATTGATTAGAATTTCTCTGGTCTTGTATTTTATAGAAAGAAATGATATTGTTATCGTATCGTATTAATTTCGCTCTTAATTTCAGATATTTCAGAATCAAGATCTTCCAACAAATTTTAACCATGACAAGTACCGAGGAAATGTCAAAGTCCGCCAATGAACAAGAAAATGATTTATCATTTAGCGAAAATATATCCTACACCACTGATGTAAGCTCTCACAAGCAACTAGAAACTGCTGATGAATTCCTAATCAAAAATACGCTTTCCAATAATTGTGATAATATTTATACGGAAATTTTAATTCAAATACTCAATAACAATACTGAAGACTTACAATCACAGCCAATACGTTCAGAAGATCTCATGGAATTTTTAATGGATGCATTCAAAATTTCACCAGAAAAACATAACCAGTTACTAAACATTGCAAGATCTAGAAAGGGTCCAACATTTCATTTAAATGTTGGTATTATCAAAGTAAAAGATCTTCTGCCTAAGGACATAAAAGGTGTTTTAGGTTATTTTGTAAATCTCTACATGGAATCAAATGTAGCAACTCAATATCACACTATGGCCGATTATGTCAGTTCAAACCCCAGTTGGGATGAATTCTTCTTCTTTCCAATGCGCGGTAATCCCAAGAAAGAAACATTGGTCGTTGAGGTCTGTAAATTAATTTATCCTGAACAAGAAATTCAAAAATCAAATGTTTTTGGAGACTTGAAAAACGTTTTTAAAAAACTAAAGCCACCTTCTACACCAAAATCTTTTAAAATCATTGGAAAAACTGAAGTGCCATTAAGTTGTATTACCGGCTCGGCGGCCATTAGAGTTTGGTATACTTTTAAGAAAGGATTGCGAAAGCCACAAAAACGTGGATCGATTTTAATGCAATTAGCCATAAGTGTCGAAAAAGACAGACGAATTGTATCCCACGAACACGAAATTTTACTTATGCGTTTATTAAAGTACGAGCAGGAGAAATCTTCAAGACAATTCTTGTGGAATGGCAAACTTAGCAAAGAGGCAGATGCTATAATAACACAACATTACATTCGGAGTGGTTTATCAGAGAACGACGACTATTTTATGAAATGGATTACTTACACAATAATTCATGAAGAAAGACATCTTTCATTTGGCCTACTAAGGAATAGCTTACACGAAATTATTAAAATACTTCCTTCTCTTAACAGTGCTGAATGCGTTCAGAGTTTTTGGGAATCTGTTCAAAGAGTGCTGCCATCGTGTTTTCAAGTTGTTTGGAATATTCGCGATGACGTTTTTAAAGAAAATCAGGGAATTGAAATGCTTATAGATGTTTTGGGAATTTTTCAAGAAATCGCATCCATAGAAATTCCCGAAGATATTGAACTATTAGAGAACGTAGATTTAAGATGGCTTTATAGGTCTCAAGACAACAATCCAATAGAAAGTATCGAACAAGTACTGAATGACTCCATTCGAAAATGTACAACACACTGGTTATATTCAGTGGAAGAACGCTTCAAAAATAAAAACAAAGATTCTGTTCAGGAAACCATTCAACTAATTCAGAAAATGTGTTTTGACATGCATCGTGCCATTAACTTTCATCACAAACATTTCATGGAGATAGCAAACATTAAATATGCCAATATTCTTTACGAATGTTATGTTAAAATTTTAATAGATGTCTGTAAGCCGACAATACTTGAAGCTTGTAAGAATCTTCCTCCTTTACGTGTGGTCGATGTGAATAATTTTGTAGAGTTTTCCAACGATGCGAACTCAGCACAGTCAGTAGTTCATAAGCAACTTTTTGAAATATACTTGGCTGTGAAAAGGCTAGTTACACTCGGAAGTTGTATAAGTAATTCAGAGAACGAATTGGATGGTCTCGAATACCATGAGTGGTTTACAACTGTAGTGCCTTTTTGGGTCGAAACAGCAATACAGAATGCATTGATAGCAATCAAAAAGTCAATAGATTTAGATGAGTTTAAGCCAATTGATGAAAGTGTTCATCATAGTTCATCAGCCTTGGATACATTGTCAATTTTCTATCAAATTAAAGCATTCTGGGATCAAATTAACTGGCCAAATGTTGAATCTATGTTTTTATTTTTTGGTAGAATTGTCGATGGTATATGTAGATGCTGCATCTATTACGCCACTAATATATCTTCAAAGCTCTCCAAATACACTAACACTGAACATAATTTGGCAGATTTTGAGATAACTAAAGAATGGTGCGTTGCCACATGCAACATTAATGAAATTACAAACAAACTTTCAAGTTTCACAAACAATGATATGGGTGCTGAATGTATTATTGAAAAAATCAGAACAGACTTAAATCCTCCCGAAGCAGAACGATGTGCCAAGACTATCAAAAATATAGTTTCCAACTGTCAAGACAATTTGGAGAATGAAATAAAAATTCTCATAGAGCTTATGGTTGGTGAAATTGTTTGCATGATTCAGAATTTCCTAACAATAAATATTGACAACTTGGCGAAAGGTGCAAGTTCATTCGAAGATATTTTCATATTTTTAGATAGAAATCTATATGTATTAAATGCAGAATTAGTTGGAACTACATTTGATGCAATGATGGAGACACTCCACCAAACATTGCTAGTTATGCTGTATAAAATAGCTCAAAGCAGTTTGGACACATATCGGCCGCCATCGTTTTTTGAGAATCTGCGAGAAGTTGTTAATATATTGACAGTATGCTTGAAAAACGAAAAAAGATCATTTTCAGAAAAAACATCAGCTATACTCTCAACTCTGTACGAATTTTTAGAGTTACATGCTGCGAAAACAGAAACATTAATTCATAATTACTATCAAGAAATACTGCAAAAGCAAAAAAATGGCAATTCAGTATCATCATCAACATCATCGTTATTATATGGTCAGCTTACTATCCAAGCTAGTATTTCGAATTCGAATATGCTGCATGTGACAATTTTAAATGGTATAAATATTCTGCCAGAGAGTTCGAAAAAGAATGCCAACACATATGTCAAAATGAATTTTATACCACCTGACAGATTCGCAAAGATACCAACCCAAAAAACAGCTGTCAGATCGAAAACATTATATCCGCTATACGATGAAGAATTCAAAATTTATTTATCCACACCACAGCAACAGATGAATGATAATATTTTAGTTTTTATTGTAAAAATCCAAGATCTATTTCGAATGTCAAATAAATATTTATCTGAGTGTTATTTATCGTTTGAGGAAATAAGAAAATCCAATAACAAACAACTACATTTGAATCTTTTTCGACCGGAATGTTCAGATTTAAATTCAATTATTATTTCCGAATTGGAATACCGAAAGACTTATGATAAAAATGCTCAAACCTTTATTAATAAATTAAGAGAAAAAAATGTATGTAAGCCTTAAACATTTTTTAATATAGATAAGTTAAATTAATGATGTTTATTAAAACTGGTACCAAATTTGTTCATAATGATAAATAATTTAAAAATTATATTGTTTATTTTTGTAGTATTTTACAATTTAAAATTGTTGAAAATCTTAAACGTGATCATTATCAAATAAATTTGTAAGTATAAATTATATTTAGGTACATTAATATTATTAAACGTTTATTTAAACAAAACAAAAGTTTTCACTGTCCATTTATGGGTTTTTAATTTGACAAATAGGGCAGGATGGACATTATTATTGCATGTGGAGCTTTCAGCTGCAACTGGAATAGCTGTCAAAAAATGTCGTAGGCGAGTTATATTTTACGTGTCCATAATGCCGCTGTGTCTACATCTTTCCCACATTTGCTCTTTGATGTCAGATTTGAATTTTTATTAGAAATTATTGGTTCGACTCTATCGTACACCATAGACAATTATTTCCATATTACTTAGATATCTAACCCATAAATTCATACATATCCATATAGTATTGATATATGATAACTGTACAACACTGTATAACTTTAATATTTCAAATTCACGTAATATTCATTTTGTAAATAAAAAACTATTACTTAATTAATTCTACACAATACATGAAAAATAAAAATTCAACCTCAACGTCAATCAACTTACTTTTTTTACGCAGATAAGCGTCATGGGTGGTACCAGCGCACCTTATCTTCAAATTGCTTAAAGAAAACTGTTATAATTAGAGAATACAGTGTTCAGTGTTTTATAAAGATCAGTGGGCGCACGTTTCACACTGAAGAGTACGATGTCACACTTTTTTTGGGGCCGTGTTTGATGTTTTTTTCTGGGAATGTTTTCAGAGCCTACAAATCAGGTATCAGCGTCAAGAATATTAGTTGCAATTTGAAAAGAAAAACTGCCTTTTTGCGATTGATGACAATTTATATAGTATATGTATATGCAAGTTTTATACTTTATTTCTGTTTATTGTTTTTGATTAATGCTACTAAGTTTATTAAAATATATAAGTCACCGATGCAATAAGGATACGAAATAAATTAACTTAATATCAACAAATGAAGGAAAGGTTTTCGAAACTTTTTGTTCTAAAGTGTTCGAATGGAAATAAAAAACCGAACAGCTATTCAGTTTTTAGGCGGTTGATTGTAATGCACTAATATTCCCAAGTCCATTGAAAAGGCAATTTTTTTGGTGATTACTTTCTAGAATTTCTGAGCAAATTGACAATTTTCCCTCAGTCAAAAACTGAAGAAGTAATTCCAAAATTTGTTTTTTCTGAATTACAGAGAAATTGATATTGAATTTTGCTAATTTCGCTCATTTTTCTGAACTAGTCTAATTTGTCAATATGACATTTTCATTTTCTATTGCAATGAAAAAACGGTAGTAGAGTAGGTACTCCGAAAATCCAATCGAAAACGACATAAGTTTCACAAGCATCCGAAATTAATAAATATAATATGTACATAAGTAAATTCCAATTGTGTTTTTATAAAAAAAATGAGAGTCCCACATGCACATATCTAATATTCAGAATTCCGCAAAGCGTATCAAAAAGTCACGATCTCTTCCTCAGGAAATTGTAATTATTCTGAAACAATTTCATATTTGAGCCACTACATGCAACCTATTTGGACATTGGATTTAATTTGGCTGAATAATCGTGGTTGTAGAAGAATAAATAAATCTATAGAAATACATGACTCTCTCCTGGGTGGCTCTGTTTATAATAATTTAATTCATATTACGAGTATTGTACCTGTTGCTGTTGATGTGATCGTGACAAGCAACAATCGACAAGCATCGAACTTTCTTGATCGAATATATGAACAACAAAAAAATTAAAAATCCACAAATTTATTGTATGCAAAATTTACACTCTCATTCATTTGATTGTTTCTTAATAAATTGTTGATTTACACGATACGATTGGAAAAATCAAATATTTATTCCGTTTTATACCAATTATAACCTAGCTATGTGTCATTAAATTGGATTGTGGTAATTTATATTTAACAACTGGTATAAAATTGCACAAATGTTAGAATTTTTCAAACCGTTAAATATGTTATGATGATAAGTAGATTTACAGAAACCAAATTATTTCTTATTTTATAAATGAACATTTTTAGGCACTTGCCTATTTTTTAAATGTACCGTACCTACCTATTGCAAATTTGCAGATGCAAATTCGTTTCCAATAAGAAATCATTCAAGATGAGCTTCAGAAAATGTTATAATAAAAATAAATACAATCTCATTCAAGTGACGAGGTGTGTACAATACATACCAACATTATTTTAATTATACAAGCACTTATATATACTGAAAACCTAGAAATCTGCCATTAAATCACTGGGTTATTGTCTTGTCAGAAAAAAACACACACACTTAAAAAATACCCCAAGAAACATCGATCGGTGGTTGTATATGACACAACTAGTAATGTTACCACTTTGTTAAATTTATGTAAAAAGTTTTTTTTTTTTATTTTGACGATCTGTGGATGAATTTTCATTCAATATTTTTAGTACAGCTTATATGGTAAGTAATGAAAAAAGAAATAAGAAAATTGAATACAAGACTTCATTCATCACAAAATGTTAGAAAAGTAATAATCTCAAAAATGTCATCCATTTATGTTGTTTTTTTAAGTGATTATTTGACATGTGTCATTTGTGTGCGTGATTTGCATCATTGTCAGGAAAAACCTTTACAGCTTAAAATCTTAATTGATTCTGCTATTTCATGAATACCAAACTTATCATTTAGTCTAATAAGGCAAATGCAATAAATCAAATCATAACGGGTGATTTTTTTGCTACTTGGTTTTTGACGTTTATATTTTTGACAGATCACACATGACAAATTCCACGAACATTTGACATTTCGATTCAGTATTGTTTGCCATTTCATCATGAATAGACTTACGCCTGAACAACGTTTGCAAATTATTGAAATTTATTATCAAAATTCGTGCTCATTGAAAAATGTGTTTGCCACACTGCACGCGAAACCATGCATCAATTGAGAGGCGAATTTGGTGAGCAGTTGATCTCACGTTTTGGCGCAGTCAATTGGCCACCAAGATCATGTGATTTGACCCCGTTAGACTATTTTTTGTGGGCCTATGTTAAGTCTATTGTCTATGGGGACAAGCCAAACACGATTGCTGCCTTGGAAGCCAACATTGAACGCGTCATTGGTGAGATTCCGGCCGAAATGTGTGAAAAAGTTTGCCAAAATTGGACCTTCAGAATGGGCCACATGAAGCGTAGCCGCGGGCAACATTTAAGTGAAATTATTTTTAAAAATTAAATGGCAGAAATTGATTTATCGATCCAAATAAAAATTTCATTCACTTTTTAAAAGTTTCTGTGTTTTTTTGAATTTTCAAAAACCAAGCTCTTAAAAAATCACCGTTTATTACACTTTAAAAAATTTACTGCATTTTTCGTTTAATTCAGAATAAATTTCAATAGATGGCAACAGTGGATACAACCGGCTTCACAACAAGTTTCTTTCGCTGGTATGGCAAGACTGGAAGAGTTTGCCTGACTAAAAATGTTAAAAACTACTGCTTTAGCGGTATCACATCTGCAACTTAACTTACCTGGTGCAGTTTCAACACCACCGTGTCGCATGTCGCATGTGATATAATCCGAACTGATCAAATGATCATTTTATTATTAGTATTATTTAGCTCTATATCGTGTCGATGATTAGACGCATTTTGCATTTGCGGGAAAGTACCTACATACATTAAAGTTCGGTGTTAATGCATTTATGAGCATAAGTTTGCATTTTGTTTTGTTTTTAATTAAAAGAAAAAAAGGTAAACGCTAAGCAGCTTTAAAAGTAAATTTTACTAATCACAAAACCGGGATTGAATGGTGTGTTTATTTTTTTTTTCTTTCACGTGCGATGTGCGAATAAAATAAATTGAAAAAAAAAATAAAATAAAAGGTTCTTGATTTTGCGTGAATTTGATTGTAGCAAGGCCACATATGAGAGTACGAAAATAAAAATTACAAATAAAGAACCCTCGTCGATGATTGTGAAACGAGTTTGTTTCGTTTTATTGCTTCTTCTTTTATTTTTATTTTAATGTTTAATCATTTTGTTAAGGACTACTATTGGTTTCGTGAATTGAAATAAATTTTAATTAAATTCAAGTATAATTTCTGTGACGGTTTGTGTGTCCATATAGTAACGGTTTATTTTTTATAAATAAATAAGACTTAATTGTTTTGCAGTTCAAATTTCAATTTCACAATAATCTTACTTTTTTGACCAATACACGTTTTAGATAGGTTTGTCGCCAAAAATGTTTAAACAACGATTAATTGTTTTGCTTGTTTTAAGTCTGGGTAGATATACCAAATATGGTAGGCAGTGCATCAGTGTTGTGCTTCCTCATTCATGGACTCTGTTATTTACGAAGAGAATCGATAGCCCACCCATTTAGTCAGGTTATCATGAGGTCTGTTTGCGTGATGTGAATCTAAAATTTGATATCGTGTGGTGAAATTGTGTAATATTACGTCGTTTGTAGAAATTTCTGAAATATCAATTATTTCGTATGTTAGTTTGACAGCCAGAAAAAAATTATAGTTAAACAAATGAATCGAATTTAAGATATTGTTAGTGCCGCAGTGTCATCAGATAATGTCATTATTCCTTTTGACGTAAGTACAACATAGTAATCATCTATCATCTACTTACGTCATTACTTCAAATTTTTAATATAGGTAATGTACATTTTTTAAATGAAGGGTACACATTCACAACAATTGAATGCCCTGCAAAGGGAGTCAGACTCAATTTTGACATTTCTACAATAACCAACATGTCAAATTAAGACATTAAACAAATGAGATCTCAGTAATCTGTTTCATATAAAACAGGATTTTTCAGCAAAAATTTCTCAGTTTTGATGTCAAGAACTGAGCAATTTTGAATTCGCCTTGTCAATTTTTGACTCATCGAAATTTGTGAGATCTGGTTTTCTGAAGGCGTTACTAAATTTAATTCAGTGGGGCATGATTGTAAGTGGGGATTGTGCATTCTACACATTATGATTATGAATCTGACTGATACTCCTTCTCACGTTATTCATTCTCACAAAAAAATGAAATGAAACGAATTTGTGTTTCATGTCAATTTTATTTAATGTATCTAAATGCACTTGTGAATTCATGTCCCTTGGATAAATAATGAGTACCATGTTAAGTCGGAAGCGAAGTAAAGTAGCTACATGTAACGAGAATGTATAACTTATATGTCAAAATTAATTTACTGACAAAGTTATGTTTTAAAAGTGTGTCTAAGCCGCAATTATTTCAAGAGATAAGTAGACAAAATCAAAGAACCGAATAAGTAACAATAAAATTTCCTAATTAGTTTTGCGAATGCTTTTTTCTTTCAAATTCATATTTTTATTCAAGGTGACATAAATTTTGTCAGCCTATCGGAAGATGCTATAATATTTGCAAATGGCGGAAAAAGCGAACCGATACAGTTATTGTTAGTCCCCTTTCACACAGGGAAACCAGTTGCTGGAGATTTTTTTGACGTTTTCTTTTAATTGCCTTGGAATGCAAAGCAAAACGTCAAAAAAATCTCAAATCGTTGACCAGGGAGATTTTTTTCATTGCCCTTACTTCTTGCCCTTCTCGCCAACAAACTCCCAG
This sequence comes from Philhelius pedissequus, assembly GCA_910595825.1. NCBI lineage: Eukaryota > Metazoa > Arthropoda > Insecta > Diptera > Syrphidae > Philhelius > Philhelius pedissequus. The sequence continues at coordinate 239,079,043 of OU343161.1, read as the reverse complement.
TTGCCGGCAACTCAGTTTCCTTGTGTGAAAGGGGACTTAGGAGTAGAGATTCATGTATTGTTGCCATGTAGTTTGTATCTCTTTACTTTACAAATGTCAAAGTAGAATTGACATTTGCCGCCATTTAAAAAAATTATAGCACCTTCCGGTAGAGTGACAACTATAACGTCACCTTTTATAATTATTTAACAATGGGTTAACCGAAATCTATGTATGTTAATCAGCTACCAATGTCTTAGATAACCTAAAAAAATATTTAAGCAGGCTTTAAGCCTTAATACTCCAAGTTTGTCTGCAGCAGGTACCCATTTTAACCGATTTCAATGATACTTGTCAATAATTTATTGTTATTATAGTAACTCGGTGCGACCTAATCGCGCATTTAATTTATAAAATTATCAATAAGTGCTGTTTCGTTTTATTCGTACTTCTCGTATCAAACCCTCGATATCAGTGCGCAGTTTTTTTTGTTCTTGTAGGTAGCTTTTTTGTTTGAGTTTTTGACAAGAGCTGCTTCAGATACAAAACGAAAACAAACAGGTAAACCGACAAGTTTTAATCGACAAAAAGCTACATTACGAGTAATACATGCCGCGCTCGCCGCTCCGCCGCCCCCACCTCTGCCACTATCACCGCCGCCGCCGCCGCTAGCTTGAAAGGTGAGGCGTAGCTAGCTGTATAAATATGGTTTTATTATCGCGACTATACCTATCTCTAATTAGCCAATGTGAGACTTTTTGGACATCCCGTCCCGACCCCGAGATGCTTACTAAAGTTCTAAATTAATATTTAATGTGAATTCTCGAGCCCGATTTTGTCTTGGGTGTCGAAAAATGCAACTTAAAAGTCAAAGTGAAAAAGTGTTTATGAAGAATCAAGAAATCGGCATATCGATAAGCATGTGACTCTTTTTCTTTCTTTAATAAATCCTATAACCAGTGCGCGGCTTGGAAAAGCTTAAGTAGGTATATTAAATTGGTTTGTCGCTCGTTCGTAGTTCGCTCTTGGTGCTGACTAGCAAAAAAGGCTTTTTTGTTTCGCTTTGTGTACTTACTTAATTACCTTTGGATAGGATGTATTTGTTTGTTTTTGTTTTCGTTCTTTAATTTTTTTTTTAAATTAAATCTCTTCCTTTATTTTGTTGGAACTGATAACAAATGGTGTTTAATTTACTCTATTAAAATTGAGAAACATAATTTCATTTAATTGTGGTGTTGTGTTAGTGTAAAATATTGGTTCCAGTGTGAAATTTAGTTTTTGTATAAATTAACATCACTTGTTAAACATTTTTGTTTTTAGCTTTCAAAACACTGGATGTGGCTCTACTGATGTGTCACTGTCATGGTGATATAGGCTACAGTCATAGTCACGTGCTATTCTAGAGAAATTTTCTATGGACAAGTTTTATATGGGAAGTTGTAGGTAGTTAAATGCTTCTAGACATAGGTTACATGACGTGATTTTTTTTGCTGTTTTACATTTAACATTTCCATTTTCAAATCATCGCGCTGTTTTAATGATTCACTAATTTATCGGGAAAATTGTTTTAATTATGTAAGAAAATAATGAGAAGATTATGATTCGATAATTTGACATTTGTATATAAATCTTAAGGAACAGGGGTCTTTAGCACTAAAGTGCAACTATGTATTATTTAAGGAGTTATAGGTTCGCTACTTAACTAAATATTACGTGGCAAGTTGAAAACGAACAGTCCCAACCCACCTGTCAATAAATAAATCACTTTTAGGCCACATGAAGATTTTACCGATTTATGAATAAACATATCGATAAATACAGATTGGTTAGAAACTTGCTTTACTTCAAGCAGCCAAAGTTTTCTGAACGTATCAATATGCATTTTAAACCGTCAAACTACTGAACAATTTTTTTATTTCAATCAAATATAAAAATTAATTTTATTTTCAAATTTACATTCGCAACCGAATTCTATCATTTAACAAAATGGCTACCTAATGCATTTGCAGCTGTCAAAATATTGAATACACACAAATTTAATATGACGTAAATCACGTAAGGAACCTGCAATTGGAGGTGAATTCCGTACACCAAGAGTTGGCGAACTTAAAACATCTGTATGTATTTATTGTTTTATACATATATTTTTGATGTTTCACAACTGAGAGAGTCAAAACATATATGAAGGTTTACATAATTTTCTAATGAAGTTCAAGCTCTATACCCCTCATATTTAGGGTGTTAATGCAACGAGATAATTTTCCGCTTCGCAGAAAGATATAATTTTCCGCTGGACGTCTGCATGAACACAACCTTAAAAATACTTGCATAAATGTGGTAAATAATCAGCTGTTCGTTAAACTAACTCCATACGTTATAAGGTTTATTTCTACTCTTTCTATCCGTTTTTTATTGTCACATTTCAATAGTTGGTGAAAAGCAAGTAAAATTTCATAAAATATAGAAAAAAGTTGCAAATGAATATTGACTATTTTGTTCGTTCTTTCAAAGTATTTTTGATTTGACATTCGACGATCGGGAATAATTGGCCGCATTCGGTGGCATACCCACAACAATCTGGATGACTTTATGTTGTTGTAACGCCAAAGTAAAAAACAGCTGATGAACTAAACACATGTTGTCAAAAACACAATTCTCAAACTACCCAAAAATGATTGGATTAGCTTAGATTTAACTGATTCAAAACTGCTAATGTGTATGCAATACAACTGACTTGACAGCTTTCTTTGGTATCTTGGCTAGCCTAGCGACATCGTACGGATCGCAGCCATTCTTCGGTTTACCAATGGGTGCATTCAACTGTCGGTACGATAGCTTATATCTAAGATAAGTTAGTATCCATTTAAGCTCCTAAACAAACAAAATCGGATAGGTTAAATTTGTAATGAATTTGGCATATTTTTTGACATTTCTCATGGGATACAAAAGTATACCAAAGATTTTCGGATAGCTTGAGATTTTAAATGTTGGCTATTTTGTTATCAGCCGCGTTATTACACGGTTTGATTTTTGAATTCGGCCAATGTTGCTATGACAAGTCGGAATGTTACAAAGTAAAAAATAAGTTTGAACAACAAAATGTTATAAAAATACGAAATCGATGTTTAAAGTACTTACAAAGTTTTAATTCCATTATATTCAAATGGTTAAATTTTGGTCTAACGAAAGCTTACTGCAGCCATAAAGTAAAAAAACGTAATTATTTTTCTTATATATTACATATATTTACAAGATAGTTAAGAATCTTTTGACGATATTGTTGCTGCCAGTATTTGCGCTGTCAGACAAGCATATTTATTATCATCTTAACACTTAACGGCTTTCTTTGCTTTCAAGCCGCCTAAAATCATAAACCATAAGACACTTCTATATTTTCTTAAGATTTAGATACATTCACCTACAACTTTTGTTTTTTTAATATTTGATAAGGAATCATTTAAGGTAGGTACATCGAACGTATCTAGAAAGGAATAGTTAATGGGCATAGGAAGCTGAAACGTGAAACGAGAAGGGAATGTACACAAATTGCCACTCGGTTCTCATATTCTCTTTTGCGGTTAGTTGTTTGTTATCTTTTACCTTTTTTACTTATTATTATGTTGGGCTAGGTCATGTCTATAACTTGCCTTGTTAGACTAATTTAAATAAAATGTAGTTGAATGAGTGGAGAAAACAATGCGTAGGTACCTATATAATGTCCAATTTTCTTTGCAGAAAAGATTTGATCTCTTTGGGAAATGTTTTGCTCTTTTTGGATTGCATTATGTTTGATTGTATACAAAAAAGTAACTCCACATTCAGATCTGATCTACTACGTATTTCCTTATTAAAATTAGTAAGTTGTTCTTATTTATCTGCAAGTATGGGCCATTTTTTGTTTCTTGTGTTCGTAGGTTCTGTTTTGATCTAATCAATGGACGAGGTCATGAGCTAGAGATTTTAATAATTTGTTAGCACATGTGGGTTAATAAACATGTTTCATTCAGAATAAACAAAATTCAAGATTTCAAATTTAAATTTAATCCAAAAATTATGTTTAAAATATTTAAATACAATCGAGTAAAACCCAATCATATATGACATGTCTCTAACTGCAGATTTTAAGTTTTCGCTTAGTCCCGTTAGCGTTGCGGAAAAAGGAGAGAGTAAGTTAAACTGACATTTAAGTTCAGTATGGATGTCTGATCGTTTTTATTATTCGAAAAACTATAACTTTCGCTTCGCTACTTTATGAAAGTGCTGCCCATATTATTGTTTTACCTTCAAAAATGTACATTATATCTATATTAAAACATCTTAACGATTCAATTCTAAAAGAATATCTACATATGTATAATAATTCTAAAAGAATTAAATATAGTCGAGCTGTTTTACCTAGAAGTTAAAATATATTTATTTCTTGCTTGTTTATTTGTTTAACTGTAACAGAAAAATAACGAATCCAAAGAGTCCAATTTCACTTTCTGACAGCACAATTTCACAATTTTCGTGAGGACACCCAAGAAAAATAAACTGACCAAATCGTGTTATCTGTCAAACTAATCGGCGCACTAACCTTACTCGCTAGGCCCGTTTCACGCGAGCAAACTGAGTTGCTGGCAACTTTTAGTTTGTAGGAGAGAAAGGACAAGAAGAAAGGGGAATATTTACCCCGTCAACGAATTGAAAAGAATTGTTTGACGTTTTGTTTCGATATTTCCGTAGATTTTGGTTTTATTGTATGCAATTCGAGTTGTGTTGTATTGTGAGATTTAAAAAATGGATAAAATAGTTTTATTGCTTAAAAGATTTAATAAAAAGAATAATTTTACCGTTATGTATTTAGTCTTCATCGCCATGATTATTATTATGTAGATAGGGTAAAGAGATCAGACGATTAAATGAGTTATATTGTGTTGTTTCATCGTGTGAACACGTGAGATTTTTTAAAGCAATTAAAAGAAAACCTCGCTCGCCGTTGTCATCAAAATCCCAGCAAATAGCTTTCCTGTGTGAAAGGGGACTAATTCTATCAAAAATATTGAATCGTTAAGCCCGAGGCCGCACCGGCAAGCAAGTTTCATAATACATTACATATTTTTTTACTAACAGACTGAAAAAACTTGATCCACTAGTTATATGGAATTTCTCAAGCCAGTAAAAAAGCAATTTAAGAGAGATTAAACTAATTTGACAGAACTTGAAAATTGAATTTTTTTGACATTTTAATGTTGAATTCGGTTGCAAAAGAGTTGTTTCTTTTAATATTAAATAACTATTGTTCCTTATTGCTTCGCTACCCACCCCATGCCGCCAACGTGACACAAATATGAATTTGACAGACACTGTATTTATCTTTCATTATTTGACAGTGTACTTGTCAGGGCAAGACTGAAGTAATAGGTAATTTTGTATATGAAATTAGATAATTTTCAAAATACCTAAATAAGTCTCTTGAAGTTCCTACATCAATTTAAAAAAAAAGAAATAAACTAAAGATGACACTTAACATGGAATTCGCACATTGACACAAAACTTAACGAAAGTGAAACTGACCACTAATGGTCGAATAATTAAAACTCTTACTATTCCAATAGTTATACGTTGCATCTCATTTATTATATTCTCTAAATTTAAACCCATTATGTAGACTTTGAATGTTAATCAGTCAGTTAGCAGTGGGTTAAATCTGCAATATGAATTCCTGATTAAATATTCGTTCTTAACAGACTGACCCTTGATTAAATTGATGTGTCGTTGCCGATTGTTTAGTAGGTTATGAGGAATGCACAACATTACTGAGGGTTAAAAGTCTATATTCAACCCCCAAAAGGCCATTGAGATAAAATTTTTCCTACCACCTTCAGTACTTAGTAGGTATTTACAAAGTTAACAAAACACAATACACCAATACATCTTTTTGCTTATCAGTAACAACACATATAGTATTTTAATATACATAGCAAACTAAAATTTCAATTTGCACAGGTGATTCGGTAAGAGGCATGCGAACATCGACTCTCAAGACAGGCAGCCACCTGAATGTTTAAATACTGCGTTTTGGTTATAAACATAATATCGTGTTTGGTCGTCTCGTCGACGGTCGTTGCTTCGGCTCTCTCTTAAAATTTTTAGATACTTATTTTTGAACTACGAAATAAACGATCTTTTCAAATTTGGAGCCGGTTTCTGCCTTAAAAATATATAACAAAGAAGAACGAAGAGGAGAAATCAAACAAATTATTTGTCACTTTGTGTGAAAGACAATAATTTTGTTTTTATATAATAATTATAATGTGTCGATGTTGTCAGAGGTAAATATTTTATTTTTTTTTTCTAAACTATCGAAATTTTATACGAAATGGTTTTATAATTTTTTTGTTTTATATTTTTTCGTAACAAATTCCATGATTGATTGTTTCAGGTGTTATGAAGATATATACTGGAATTGCTTCGAAGAGAAATTTTGCTATGACGAATCGATTGGTGAGTACTTTGTATTTAAATAAATATTAATAGATATTTTAAGGTACATAATAATATATGTTTATGAATACAAAGCCAGGACTAGTTTTTGGAAAGAATTTTGAATTTTACTCATAAACAGGCTCACAAAATGTTTGGTTTTGCGTCTTTGCGAGTTCGTATTCCTTTTTTTTTCATTTATAAGAATTAAAGTGATTTTATAAAATAATTAAATTTATTTCATCGGTTAGTCTATTGAATTAAAAGTCAGGTAAATTTGGTCCCAAGATAAATTTTTGACTTTTCTGCTTTTGTTATATTTTACTTGAGCTCTCCTTCGTGAAACAAACAACGTTCATGTTGCTACTATAATTAGTTGTCAATACAAATTAGCATTAGGTGTGTTTGGTAACGTGAAAATTCGTGCGAATTTTCACAAATTTCCACATTTTGCTGTCAAAACCCATAGAAAAAAATCCCCTAGTTTAGTTTGGGAAACTTGGTGAAATGTCTAGTTACCAAACAGGGATATTATATGTTTTCCAGACACAAGATAATGTGAACATGGCTGAAGTTTAGTCAGTCTATCTCAATTGCTCCCTCTCTCTCTCTCTCTCTCTCTCACCATTAAGTGTGATATCGCGTAAAAATGCGGGCGTTCACTCACTTATTAGATATGTTATCTCGGATACCAAGCTATCGGAGTATATCTGTGGACCAATCAGATATGTTAGCAGAAAGATGTCAAAAAAACAGAACAGAACGCATACCAAATGAATTTTGCAGTCAGCTGTTCTATACATTTGTTCTCACATAGCTAGTTATTCCAAATTTGGGATAACTCAAAATAGCTTTCACGAGAACAGTTCTTTTTTCATCAGATGTGCTTTTCACGCATTACAACAACAGAAAATTATTCTAGATTGCTGAGAATAACTGAGTGAACGTCCCCAATTAGTCAGAAGAGTGAATCCAAATGGAAATCGTTCAAAAGAATGCACTCGGCGAGCTGAAAATATGGCGTTTATTTTAATTCGCATAAAGAAATATTACTCTCTTGGTAATTCTTTACTTGAGTTCAAGCATGAGATACTAACTAGAAATCTCTGGTATAGATAAATGTATATATGTATATACAATTGTAAACGTGTACAATAATACTTCCTTTTTCTGTCCGCACGAAATGAATAACATGTGCAAGGAAATCTTGTGATACGACCATAATTGGGAGTGATTGTGTTTCGTGTTTCGATCAGTAAGTGAGGAGTGTGTTCGAGACGGAACCTTTGTAGGTATATCAACACAAATTACCAAATTTGCGCTCGTGCGCTCAAGTAATTCAAATTTTCTTTAAATAGGGCAGGTGTTAATTTAAGATATTCAAGATTTTATTTGCATTTTTTTTTGTGTTTTCAGCAAATTATAATCCAGATGAAGATGAAGAATATATTGTTGAAAAAAATGGTACACTTGGACGAATACATACCATCGACAACAACAATTTACCAGTATGCAATCAGCCGCTCGGAATGGGTAATCCTATGTTAAGGTGAGTCCACATTATTAAAAAAGACACACATAAGATTTATACTTTTTTTGTTTGAATTTAAAGTGCGAAAATTCACGAAGAAGACTATCGACGGGAAACACAAATGAATGTGCCAATGTTAGGTCCGGAAATTCTGGCCGTTTTTGCAAATTCACAAATATTCCAAGATCACCAGCCAACCAAACTGACAAGGATAGGCACTAAATCCTACTTACCAGGCGTACACGCTGCTGTTAAAGATCTCACATCATCCCGAGATGTCGATCAAGATAAATTGATCAAAAGACTGGAAGGTAATGATAATGATCATCAAAATCATAGTTCTAAAGTCAAATTTTACTTACAATGACGTATCCCATTATTCCATTTGATTTTTTATTTTATAAGAATAATATTAACGTTTTTTTTCTCTAATCATGATGGCAAAAAAAATTATTTTTTCTCAAAGAAAATTAATCTTAATTTAATTGTTAGTTTAAGGAAAACAAAAACCAGTGTACAATGTTGTAGTATTTTTTTTTTTTTTGAAAATATACACAAACATAATAACAATATAGATAGGCAGAATTTGATTGATTTTAATTTACACAAGTTAATTGGATGTAATGCAGCAAAGTTACAAGGCCGTTTTAAATATAAGGCGGGTAGACAATAACTGCTCATTGCCTGAAGGTTTTTAAGATGGGTAATCAATAATAATCAATCATACACCTACCTAATTTTGTTGAAGATCAAGAAATGCATTTGGAGGCATACGATTGGCATTTTCATTTCTTTGAATAACTTGACAGATTTACAGTTTACAAGGATGGTTTCCCCATTAAGTTGTTGATGCTTAAAAAATAAATCAATTTTCGATTTAGAATACTGACAACCAATTTGTTATATAAACTTCGCCTTAGGCAAAGATCAGTCATCCCTTTTTTCTGAAATTCCCAACAAGTTATAGATATAAACTCTCCTAAAAAAAGAAAATTTGTATGAGTTATGTCAAATGACATTTCGATACAAAAGCACTTTTATAATGAATAAGGTGCTTGCATTTAGAGGGATGATAAAGAGAACATAACCTAATGTACCCTAAAAATCATCATATCTACCAAACAAAATTGAACTACAAATTTTCTCACCTCTCAACCCGGTATATAATTACATTTACCTTTAATATTCTTAAAATTTCTAAAATTTACCAAATGTTTTTAATAATTCCAATAGACAGGAGATACTCTTGTGTTGCAAGTCGAACTAACCTAACAATCGTGCTGTATTCATTAATTGGAGTAACAATTTTTTTGGTTCGTTTGACACGAGTTTGTTGACTCACTTCCACTTCATTAAACAAAAAAAAAACTACTTCTTAATCTTTGCGATTTATTAAATCGAAGCTAATGTCTTTTTCGAATAGCTGTTCAGAGTTGCTCTTTTTCCATTCCAAAAACGTTCGATTGGCAGTTCGGAATAAGGTTTTCGGAGTATTTTTATGATCTCGTTTTCACAAGGGAGTAAAAGTATAACACACAATGTTTTTCATTAGGTGAATTAATTGGTTGAAAAAGTCAATTTTTGAGATGACCACGTTCAAGTTTGTATGTGTAAGTTTTTGAATACGACATTTTTATATTCGATTGGAATTAAATAGAGTAGATTACTCCGAAAATTCAATCGAAAGCGACATAAGATAAAACGTTAGTTAAAACTTTGCATTAATCTAGTGTCTCAAAATTTAGGTTTATGTTAGTCTTCTTTGTCTTAACTTCTTCTTAGTTTTTAACTGTATTAGTGTATATTCGCCTATTTCACATACTGCAAAATATATTAAAAAAATTAAAAGTTGGCTTTTTGACTTATTTTTGTTTTGACACGAGCTGTCAAAGATTTACCATAAACACTTGCTCGATGAAAAACTGAACCAATGAGTAAAATAGGTGAGAGGAAAAGAACTTCCGTTTCAAAAAAATGTTATATCGTTCTAAAAAGTCACAGCCTGAATGCTTAACTAAAAAAAACAGCAACAACACTAATACAATCAGTCAAAGGCACCTTCGAGTTCAGGTTCGGCCCTGCACTTTATATTTAAATGGTTATTTACACAGAGACTTAACCTTTCGACTATAATTATTGTTTAGCTTCCTCAAATTCTATACACACATATTTGGCATTTATTTTTAATGGGATTTCCTCGTAATTTTGTCAATATAGCTTTGATTTGTTGCAGTCTCAATGTTCACAAAGAAAACAAATTGATAAATTAGTTAAAACCTACTTTTATTTTCGAGCTAATTCTCTGATAATAAAGTTCTAGTAATTTTTAAGAAAAATAACAATCATATAGCCACTGTTAACATATTAAATTATCATTATTTAAAATTATTTTCCACGACATCACTATCGTGACTCTGTCTTGTTTTGTATCTTGTTGGGATGTAATTAAAAATAGTATATCAAATTTACTGAACATGTCAATTTCTACAATAGCTCTGATATGCAGGTACAGCTTGTAAGGCAACTAAAATTCATTTGAAGACGCAACCACGTTGAATATTTCAAACTAATAATGCCGAAAAACTGTTCTATAACTGATACATAAATTGTTATTTCTCTACTGTCTAGTCCATTGTTTCAGATTCAGTTGAATTGATTAGGTAAGTCAATTATTTTGCGAATTTTAATTAATGTTATATTTGTACGTACATACTTCCGTCTGATAAAATTTTGGTGCAAGACCCATTTTAATATATATGTGTTAACTAAATCATTGGCTGAAATAATTAATAATTAATTTAGGTAATAAATAGTTAATGGCTTAATCCGTTTTTGACAAAATGCCTCCTAATCATAACATAATGTCAACTTACATTTTTCTTACTTGGATAGACGTCAAGTATGGTACCAGCGCACCTTATGTCATCTTCAAATTGGCTAAAAAATACTGTTACAATTTTAGAGAATACACTATCCTGTGTATTATAGAGATCAGTGCTCCTAATATGTTCATTTATACTACTTTGACAAAAAAGCTCAAAATAAATAAATATTATTCATCAAAAATTCATGATAAAATTATTCAGATGAGTAACACAAAGATAGGAAATTTCGGCAGCTATTTTGGTTTGCATCTGCGTGTAGGTAAAACTGATACTTTCGTAGTTATAACCAGATTGCAAGTACACAAGTGCAAAAATATCAGTTTCACTACACTACATATTTTTGTTGAATTTCACATATATTCCTGGATATAAAGTCAAATTTAAAAATACAACGTAAGAAAGTTTCCCATCTTGATATTACTTATCTGTGGTAATTACGTTGAAAATTTCCCAATTTAATCCTAAATCATCTCATATCTAGTACATTTGCATTTTGGAATGATTATGTAATTTCAACAAAATTTGCACTAAATTCGGTTGCAAATGAGTTAACTTAACGAACATACCCAATTGGAATTTATTTTGCTGCGTTGACAGCTCCGGTTTGCTTCGTTGACAACAAAACTAAGAAATGTTTTTTGTAATCAATCCTTATTATATGTTTGTATATTATTTATGTAAAAGAAGCACTTTTTTTTTAAAGATTTTTCGTTTTATTTAAAAAAATAATAGGTACTTAATTCAAGTTTTTAATATAATGACTCAATCTATCCAGTTCAACTGAGCTCCCTAATAAAATCAAACAGAAGCTACAAACTAAAAGTCAACTAATCGGAAAAGAATTAATGAAAACTATTTATTATATCTAACTTATATTTGTATATGCAATTAACTTAATCAATATGTTTTTGCCAAATAAAAGATTTACACAATCAACTTTTATGTGCAAATGTATGGCAAATCTACACTATGAATTAATTTGTGTATTGGGTGTAGTTATCTACTAAGTATCTATTTTAATTATAGCAAAAGGGTTGACGAAATTCTCTCCCCACTTTTAATAATAATAATAATTATTATTATTGTCATTATCTATTTGCAATTTCCACAGATTCTCATATTTATTTATTGCACTCTACAAAAAGATAGGAAAAGACTCATTCCTTCTTTGAATAAGTAATTAATTTTAATTGCTTTGTTATGAAATCTGTGTATCGAATTTCTACTAGTTTTAGAAGGCATGGAGGTTTTTTTTTTTTAGAAAATAATTAAGTGTTAAACTTCATCGCTTGTATTTGTTTGTATGGTTTATGAACATGAGAAAGCAAATATAATAATATAACTTTTATTTAAAGAGATATTGATAAGAAAAAAAATCAGAATAAACATTTAAGCCGGTAATAATGATTGTTGATGCAGATGAATAGCCGAAAACGTCATTAATTAAATTAGATTTCTTACCCTTGAAAACATTTATTGATAGTAGTTAGTGCTAAACAGAAACTTACCGAAGCTAGTTTTTGATTTTCGACACGGTGTCTCCACCACCATCTGTAATTTTTTATAGAAAGAAAACGAAGTTAAGGGCGGGCATTTTTTTCTTGAAATTGTCACAGACCTATCTCCCATTGGGTTAATTCAGATGTCGGTACGATAGTCTATTTAATACTACGTTTCCACCGAACTTTAATCTCTTGTAGATTTACTAATCTCAAAAAGTGGTTCCACCGCTCCAAAAGTCGATTAATTTTGACAGCACTACTCAAAATGCATATATCTTTTCATTTTCTCTTATGATGTAGAAGTGAGATAGGCAGCTTCATCTGTGTCAACCGAAGAGAAAAATTCACTTTCCCGATGAATATGTTCATTTCGATATGGAAATAGAGTAATTCGATTGAAGATTTAAATGCGATTTATTTAAAATCTTCATCTGAGTAGATTAAAATTTGTATGGTAAATCTTCAAGATTTGTAGGAGATTTAGCTAAATCTACTTAAATCTCGGTTTAGTGGTCGGTGGAAACGTAGTATAAGATATGTTTGTATCCACTGAAGTTCCTGAACAACCAACATCGAATATGTAAAATTTGTATGGGGTTGTGCATATGTTTCTGACATTTCTCATGGGATACAAAAGTATACCAAAGTTTTTTGGATAGCTTAAGATTTTTTTTTCGGCAGCAATTGTTTTGTCATCAACTGTATTCTTACATGGGAATACCGGATATCCGGATAGCTATAGTTCGGTTATTGAATGAGGCCATTCTATAAAATATTGCCGGGTTACGGATTTGACAGCATCCGAAGTAACTTTATAGCTTATAGTGAGTGTGTTTCTTTATTTATTCCGGATAAGGAATAGAATGGATGGAAAAGACGAAATGTTTATCTAGAATATCCAGAATGGAATGAATAAAGAAACAAAAATTCTCTCCGGAATAGAAAAGAAAAAAGATGACATCAATCAGCTCTTTTAAAGTGTTGTGATGATGACAAGAAAATAGATATTTCTATGGAAATTAGTAAAAATAAATTATTATTAATTTATTAATACATGAAAAGTCACATTTAATTGTTATTTATATATTTATTTCAATAATAAAAATATAAACAATGTTTGGTCATCCATTTTGTTTACTTACTTGGTTTTCGTCTTTGGCTGCTGTCATTTGTTTTGCTTTCATATGAAAGGGTTATTCCGAGAATATTCTTTTCATTCCGTGTTTAACATGGAATAAAAAGAATGCATTCCAAACGTTCCGGAATGAATAAAGAAACAACAAAATAGTTTATCCGGAATATTCCATTGAATAAAGAAACGCAAAACTGGTATTCCGAATATTCTGGACATACCAGAATGAATAAAGAAACACACTCAGTATAAATCACATTTCACTTTATATTCCGATTATACCAATTGCCGTCAGGTGTCAAGTTTTATTAGTGAGTTGAAGTCTGGATTTTTTTTCACTTATGAAATCAAATCAACAAAACGTATTACTAAATAGTAAAAAGTTCTCTGAAGCTATTTCCAGATATGTCACAAAAAAAAACACGAAATATCATCTTCATTGAAGTCTAATTTGAATTGAAGTTTAATTTGACCAAATTTTTGACGTTTAATTGAGTATGTATTCGCTAAACTTAAAATAAAATCTATCTAGTTTTCTACACCATAAGATTTTGACAACTTGTAGATACTCCTTTCACTCCAAAATATAATTTGGAGTGAACAATTAATTCCATAATTTCACACCTTTTTCAATTTTAGAAAATCGCTAGGAATCACTCCTATTTAAGTTACGAAAATCCCTTTTAAATATCCAATCACATGAAGCATATTATCTTTTGTTCTGCTTCAGTCCTCCTCTCAAGAATACTTTTTTTTCTAGAAGTTAAATTCTGAAAATTCTCATTCATTCATTTATTAGGCGGATATATTTATTCACCGTGAATGTTCATATTTCTACACCAGGAGAATAGGAGTTATTTCACGTGTACCAAAATGTTAATTTAATAAAAAGTGCTCTAAATACTTAACATATTTTAATTTGAATAAAACGCGTATCAAAACTTCAAAATTAACTTAGCCTGAGTTAAAAGTCAAATAGTATATAACACCCATAATTTGATTGATGTCTCAAAAGTCATAATTTCTCATGGATACACTAATAACCCGTATTATATAGCACCTACAGTTGTATATGTACATATATCAAAGTAAAAATAATAAATTAGTACAAAGGCTTATCGAGTTTTGCATGATTAATTTTATCACGAGAACTGGATTTGATTGTAATTTACTGAAACCTAAAATTATTATCAAATCGTTTTTTGTACGCTCAATCAGAATTATGAACAAAAGGTTGACAACAAAATAAAGATATTTGTGGTATTCCATGGAGTAAGGTATTTTCAAAATAAAACAATTGAAGTTAGCGGTACAATAACCTTTGTTCAATAGATGTTGATTAAAAAGAAAATTATTTTCATTGGCGTATTTAATTTATGCTCGATTCACATTACCAAAAAATCTCCATATCATATTATTTTATTTCATTAAGAATATCATGTCATTGAAATCAACGTTAAAAAATGATAGTTATTTTTACAAAATGTTAGATCAATAATGCCAGATATTTGACAGTTAATTTGTTCAGTTTTCTTATCACTTCTGACATTATACTGCAAATGGTCTAAAATACGTGAATTACCAACAAACCAAAATGTACAAATGTTTTATACACATTAAACAATGAAATTCAACAATAATATTGTTCTTTTTCATAATTTGTGTATACTGCATTCACACGAAGTGACAAATTGTACAGTCATCCATTTCTTGCATCACAATCTAAATTTTAATTTAAACGACTGTCAAATTATAATGTCATTCATTTTTTGTATGACAAGCTAAACTGTAATTTATTCATTTATTTTACAATACTTAAAATTCAATTTTCCTTACTTGAAAAAAACTTGAAATAGAATTCTAATTGGCGTTCTTAAGCCCACCAAATTATTTGTCATAAACTGAGGGCAACTGAGTAAGTCTTCTGACAACTTCGTGTAAACGAATATAATTTAAGATATTGATTTCGCCCAACATTTTTGTGTGCAGTTTGTGCCTCATGAAATAAAAATGTGATAATTAGGAAGCATAAATAAATCTGACATTTTGAATAACTTTAAGTTAAATACTTCCAGCAATCCATCGACGATAAAGTGAGAACTTTTCATCAATTTTTGTATCTCTTGCAATATACACATAATGCATAATCGTATATCTACATTCTACTATTTAGAGTTTCGGCACCACCGTGTGCATATACATGACATTTTAGCTGTCAGTTGTTTTGAAAAATAAATATGAAAAAGAAAATATCACTAACACTAGGTTTTAAGACTTTCCTCTTGATTCATATATTTTTTTTTATATACTATACCAATTTTAGTTGTTTCCAAATTGTCAACCTCTTTTCTTGTGTAGACATTTACTCGCTTATGTCAAATCATATAGATTTGATCACATTCAAAATAAGATATTAGAACAGTTTTTAAGCCCGCTAACTCCTAAAGGGCGAAGTTTATCTTTTTGTGCAAATTGTTCATTTAAGCTTTAACCATGTAAAAAAAACTTATTAATTGAATTAAAATATTTAAACTACCGACTATGTTGTAAGGCCCGGCACACACAAACGAAATTGGGCCGAATATTGAAATTTTGCGGTCCCGCAAAAGCAACGCCACGCAAAAGTGCCTTTGTAACGAAATTCAAATGTGTGTACCGAGCCACAAAAATATAAATTATTTAAAATAATTCGCATAAGTTCAGAAATTAATAAATAAGTTTTTACTTTTATTTATCGAAACTTTCGTTTTGGGAACTTCTTAAGCTTTTTAAGTACATAGCTAATGTCAGTTTCATTCTTCACCCCAAGCCTGATAATTTTTTGGTGAGTTTATTTAACTAAATTGTTTGATATTATTATTGTTTTAATTGTGTGCTTTTTCTTAATGAAATGAATAACTTCAATGCCCATACTGTTCGAATAATATTCAGTTTCTTTAATCTTCTTTTGTATATATACATATATTGAAGGATTGTTGCCTGTGTGAAAAATGTATAAAGTTAACAAAATGCTTTTTTAATTTTGTTCATATTCTAACTAACGAACTCTACTATATACCTACATTTTAATTAACAGCCCAGTTAAAAATAAGAATACATGCAGAATGTTAAGATTGCAGAAAAATCGACTTTAAAGTCAAAAGTCACCAATTTATTAAAGTGCTGTAAATTTTTATTAAAACGCATTACCACACTTTTGTCTATTTCACTTGACATTGACAGGTGTTATGTCCAAAAACGTAGCGAAACAGTTTCTATATTACACAACGAACAAACAGAAACTGATTTTTTTTTTGACAACAGCAAAATGACATCAATGTGCAAAAAGGAAATTATTGGTGACTTTTGCTATTTTTTCAATAATTCAAATTTCTTTACTTGAATAGCAAAACAAATTTAACTGGGTTTCTAACAATGCTATGTCTCATTTCTACCAAAACAACAATTCAGAAAAATGATAACTTTATTTAACATTTTCTTGCAGACAATCTCGATGAAGCTGTCAAGATTATCAATAATCCGCCAGTTAGTGAATCAACAGCAGAAAAACGTATTAAGTTTACCATTACAACGGATTCGTCGTCAGAAGATAATCTTTCTTTGAAATCGAAGAAATTCGATGCAATCACTGAAGACACTAATTCCTCATCATCTACTTATTCACCCAAATCTACCACCGACAAATTAGATTCAGTGATTGATGAAGATGAAATCGATGAAGTTATTCTCCGTCCACGATTGATAGATCGACATCCGCATTTGAAATCGAGCATTTCACCACCGAACAGACCTTTGCGCAGTGCCAAAAGTGTTCCACATTTCAATGTTCGTCCGGCGGCTAGTGATACTGATATATTTGCTATTTCTGGCTCAATAAGTCGAATTAGCATGACACCAGAAGTGCCGTCCATTTCTTTTAGCAACCTACCGAAAAACTACGAAGATACACCTACAATTGAAAAGTATAAGGTTTCGCAGAGTTTGTATTCGATTCAGACTGCCAATCAGGCAAAAGCTGGCCAACAGGACTACTCGATGCCAAGGTATTTCCGATGTTCAGCTCTGTTGACTCAGAGCTCGGACAATTTTCCAATACCTTCGGCTTGTTCGTCCAGTGATGATATAACTCCACGCAAATTGGAAAAGGAAAAAAGCAAACGCTTGAAGGCTTTGCGAGAGGCACTTCCGCCTTTATCGATACCATCACTTCGGAAAAGGGATGAAACAAAACAGTTGGACTAAAAATATAACATCACTTGCAACTTTGACATTAAACCTTTGTATATGTTGCTTTTAAATTATTTTTTTATGAGTTTAACTACGGTTATTAGAGATATTGTAAAATAATTTTTTTTAATGTAAAAAATATCAATTTTGTTTAATATTTAATAATATTATTACCTTTAAAGTGTATTTGTATTCATAAAAAAAATCTGTACATGAATTAAAAGTTTATTATAAGATAACGCCTTTTTTTATTTAAAAGGAAATTGAAGTGATGTCTTCTTAAGAAGTAAGTAATAGAATTTAATTAAATTTGAGTTTCAAAATTCGAAATTAACATTAATTTTATTTATTGTCCATTTATATAACAGCGTACGATGAAAATTCACAGTTAAACAGTATTTTTATGTACAATCGATAAGCTTATACCAATAAAGTTCCCTCTTAAACATGGGCAACTAGTTGTTGGAGATTTTTTCGTTTCATTTTAATGTTTCTTGGTTTGAAAATGTCAAAAAAACCTGTTTCAACCGTTGATTGGGGAGATGGTATATTCACTTCAATTACTCCTTTCCTACAATCTAAAAGTTGCTGGCAACTCAACAGTGAAATGTATAAATATAAATTTCATTTTATAACAAACTTTTCTCCATTCACCGGGGTTGGTGGCAGCTGTAGTTTTTAAACTGCCTATCTATTCAATTTTGTATGTTTACCCCCCTCCGTTATGACTATTGATTCGATTATGTTCCTTGAAAATAGCGCCATATTTGTCTTTTATTTTTATTTGTTTACTCCCTAGTGGAGCATAAACCTGAGCAAGATTTATTTTATAGACAAATCTAGAGAAATGCCAATTTATAACAGTTTTATAATAGTTGTTTGTCTTTAAAAAGTGATAAATATTCCCCGCGCTAGGGTCTTTTCTGAAGCAGACAACTAATTTAATGTAGTTAAATGCTTTTTCAATCCTACGGTGGCGCAAAAACTCTACTTTTCTGTCACACTACCTCACTATTGGCATATCTCGTGAAACGACTCTTTATATAAGTGACTACAAACATGACAATTTAAGCAATTCTGTTTCAATTGCCAAAACTATATCATTTTTCTATTTTTCCTTGACAAAGTGTCGTGAGTATTTCACACTTTTAATGGCGAACAATTCACTGAGCTTTATAAAAAACTGAGTAGCGCTTCATACAAAAAAGATGAGACAACTCGAAGACTGTTATAAGGGCGTAAAACCTTCTTACATTTCGAATCACATTTAAAGGTCACATTGTGCGATATTTAAAATGCAGTTATTATTTATTTATATAAAACAATAAAATATAAAAATATTTCGTACTTTGTTTGTCAACTTATTATTTTACCCGGATAGACGTCAAGCGCACTTTATGTCATCTTGAAATTGCCTAAAAACAACTGATATATTTAAAGAGAATACACTATCCAGTGTATTATAGGGATCAGTGGAAAAGAGCTGATAAGTCGGTTATATTTGTATTTGCATTTGACCTTAATTAAGTCGGTTATAAATTAGCATTTCTCTACTATCGTTCAAAGTTTTTCTGCCTTGTAGCTACAATCAACTTCTGTTATGCCGGATTTACACAAGTTACAAATAACCATTAATTCATGCCATTAAACTGGCAAAATTATGGTAAAATCAAATCAATAATGATAAGCATTTACACGGGGTAAAATGATGACTATTTTATTGATAATGGCAATCTGCCATTAAAGAATGAGCAAGTTCATTTTTCCTCGTGGTGTGCCATAATTTTCAAAACGGCATCATTGTGGATTTACATGACTCCATTATAATGGCAATATTTAATGCGAGTTTTCCCTGCCATTTTTTTAATGACGAAAACAATAACAAATTTTCAAACCATATACACGACTTGCTCAGTAATGTCAATAAAATTGAAGAAATAATGGCAATTTGACACTCGTGTAAATCCGGCATTATACAGTTCCTGATCTTTTTTCATTTTTATTGTCATTCCGTGATGAGGGGATTTTTATATGTCTCATACGTATTTGGTTCATTACCCAAAATAATTTGGTGTTTATTTATCAACTTCAATAATAAAAAGAAGCAAATTCAAGTAACAAACAAGAAATGTCAAAAAATTAATAATATATAAATTATAGGCGTGTTTTTTTCTAAGCCCCAGGGAAATTTGACGAAAAAAACGATGAGTGGGATTAACAATTTACATGTTAAATCCAACAACAACTAATCCCCGGGGGTGCTTAGCTTAAGCCCAGAGAATTCTTGGGGCTTAGCTATTGGAGAGGATAAAAACTGTGCTACCAAAACCTTTTTCATAAAGTTATCGATAAAATGTATAGAAACTTCAAAACTGAAATTTTGATATGTCAGTTAATTATCAATTAACGAATTGCAAAATCCGAAGGTAATTCTGGCTTCGAAATATTCTTTTGACTATTACAATTTATTTTAAATTTTTTAGCATATTGGAAGGGTATTCGACCGATTCTGCCATATGATGCTCTTGTGGATTTAACTGATGAACATCTTCGCACTTGTCGGGAAATAAGAAACAAGCCGTACTAGTAAATTGGCAAAAGTTCTGCGTGGTTCATGAGGATGTTATTCCGTCGCTTGTTCAGATTGTCTGTTTCCAACTAGATGATGGCGTCTGACCAATAATTTAAAAAGTATTGCAGGCTGCCTTCTGTAGTAACAGCCAAGAAAAACAAGATCTATCAAACAATCTGTGTCCTCGTCCAAGACGTGTCAAGATGGTGATAAATCCGAGGAGAATGAAAACACATCTGACTCTAAATTCCAGCCAACACATTGTAGTACATTTGTGTACAGCTTCATAAAAAAATTCCTTCTGGGGACCAGACTTCAATTCGCTGACAAACACATTAGCTTCTTTTTGCTATTTTTGAGAACTGTAACAAAAAGGAAAAACTTATAAATTTGTTGTGAAATATGTGGCAGTTTTTATCAGCTTATGGACGTAGATCAGCTCAGTTTTTAGATATCCTCGGATATCTGTTAACTAGCACAAATTCTATATCGGAGAAGCTTCCTGAGTACATAGAAAATGTGGTAGAACTCTGCTACAACGACAAAATGATGAAATGAGGATGTTTTTCAAATGTATCCTACTGATTATCCTGAATTGCTTAAAAATTAAAGTTTCCTCTGTTAAGTTAGTTGTATTGCATACAAACCTGAAGTTTTGAATCAGCTGTTCCTGAAATTAATAATAATTTTCGGGTAGCTTGAGATTTGCGTTTGAGGACATAATGTTTAGTTCATCATCTGGTTTTTCGTTAGGCGTTACAACAACACAAAGCAATCCGGATTGCTTAGGATATGCCACCGAACGCTTCCAATACTACAATTAAATTTGGACACAAGGTTTCATTGAAAAGATCAAATCTCCATTTTCAGAGATCTTTGAAATTTGAATGAAACTCGCTATTAGATTAACAAATATCATTCAATTGTGACTCCAACCGTTTCATAAAGATTTTAAACAATACAAAAACGCAATTATTTTCCACTTTATACTTTTATTTATATATAATATTATTTATCTTTTGACATAAACAAACTCTTATTCAGAAATGAATAAGACACCTTTTAGAAAAATGGGATCGGAAAATTAAGTGCAAATGCAAGCAAATCTTTCTTCGAACCGAGAAAAACACCTGCAAATAGAAAATCAATTTCAATAATTTCCAAAATAATAATAAAGTACTTTCTAGTTAATACAAACTACATTTAAATATAATTCAGTTAGCTATGATAAATCAACATTAATTTCAGATGTCCCTATCGAAGTTTTCATCAAATAATGGGTACATACACACAAAAGCATAATTTTCATATCCAGATTTCTTTCATATCTAAATTGAACTTACCTATAAAATTTACTTTTAACAAGATTTGCAAAGCCCACAGTCCTTGAACTTTCCGTCGTCGTCATTCGCAATGCGTATATATATGGCTTCACGAGGATCTTGATTGTCGTTCACTCTTGCTAGACAAATTCCTAATGACATAGGAAGTGAACGTCCCGCCCGAAGAGGCAACTAGACCACTAATTTAATGTCACCAGCGACCGAGTATAGGATGAGTACGAATCGGGTAGTTTTCACAAGGTTGAATAAAGCGAAAGATTCTCATCGAGGATTATCACTGTATTTGTGAAAATTAAACTAAAAGAAAATCGCATCGGCTAAATAGAATTTCCAAAACACTTGATTTCAATTTAGATACACATTTTCTTGTATAAATAATAATTAACTTGCTTTTTATGTTATTTTACCAGAAAAGTAGTTTATATTCAATATACACATCGAAATTACACAAAAAAATCAACCCGATGATAAGGATGACGACAAATGGTGTTATTTGTTTTTTACTTGCATTACAGCTGTTTTCTAAAATGTCATCTTGCAAATTAACAGTGCTGCCAATTTTTTCCATTAAGCGCCTTGGTCGTTTTTTTCAGCCAATTCCCCCGGGGATTAGAAAAAAACGCACCTTATATTAACCTAATCTAAGCGAGCCATCTTAATATATATTTTTTTTCAAGTGTAAGCGCACCATATGTATAAGCATGCCGTAACGTTACGTCAATGAGAGACCATTTCCAATTAAAATCCTATCTACAACCAGATGCCGCACAAGTCTACTTACATTTTGACACATGAAAACAAAATATCGATTTGGATTCCACTCCGGAGTGTAGCACCAAAAAAATTTTCCCATAAGTTTTTAAAATGTCTGCCGTGTAACATAGTTGGTTGAAACGTTCGTTCGTCGATTTTTTTAATTTTTCATTGCTAAATTGAAACGAAAAGATCTCAAAAACATCTCCAATAAGTGCATTGTTGTTTGAATAATCATAATTTAAAATGAGTTAATCAACAATTAACTATTGTAATTCAAGAAATTTGCATTGAAAACCGACAAATAGTGAAGTTCGCTTATTAAATATAACGGGCCGATGACAATTTTTTTCTTTCACCCCCAATAGATACAGGATACATAATAATTTACATTAGTGCGTGTGTTGAGTGTATACCACCTATCCGCAGTCACAACCTCCTTTGCATTAAAGTGATTATTGTTTTAAAATTCCTACTCGGTTTTTTGCATTTGCATGGGAAACACAAGTAAAATTAAATAAATAATTTAAATAATAATGCCACCTAAGGAAAAACCATTGGATATTCCCATAAGAGACAGTAATAGTTGCAGGGGAACCCAAAAGCAGAAACAGAACCAGAACATCACCAACACCAAAAATATCATGATCATCAGTAGCGGCAGCAGTAGCAGCAGCACCAGCAGTTCCAGTTCCATTTCGTCAACGAATTGCTTTTCCAGCATCAGCGGCAGGAAAATTCATTGATTTTCGGTGTCTCTCCATCCTTGATGGTGTCGGTGTGGAGTGTGGTTAGCGTGTGTTATTTGCCTTTTCTTTGTGTGTGCATTATTTTATCAAAACCGTCGACCGACGGACGATAAAAAGAATTAAAAAAAAAAAAAATAAAAAGAAAGAAGAGAAGAGAAAGTTGGGAAAAAAGTTGTTCGCCAGCCTCAGTTGAGCTTCAGTGTCAGTGTATTGTTGTGTATTATTATCCTTATCTCTGTTTGACGGTGTGTGTTTATTTTCCGTGTCACCTACTCACCGTAACTGCCTATCCATGTAGAAGGCCTCGCTTATATATCCATCCTATTTAATCGCATCGTAATCGCGTTGCATTGAGTATTGTCTTCCTTTTCGTACAAATTGGTGTTGTGTTTTTTTTTTTGTTAATTCTCCCCCACTTTGAATGTGTGCATTTGTTGTGTAGATTTTATTTGGTTGCTCTTTTGCCCGTTTACCGTTACACAACGTACGTATACTCCATTATATTGTGGGAAATTTTGTGTTCTAGTTTATTGTTTAAGTGTTGGTGTTGTCTGATAAAGAAAATCCTATGCGATTTCAACTGTATTTGTAAAATTAGAAAAATCAACAACAAAAAAATAAAAAATCGAATTAGATAAACGATAAGCGAGAGAGAGAGAGAGGAAAATTTATGTTTTTATATGTACATTTCGGTGTGTCGGTGTTCGATTGTTTTGTTTTCTCACTTCTCACATGATGGACTAAAATTTAAATTAAACAAAAAACAAAAAATTGTTTTGCATGGACATTAAGGAAATTCGTAATATATTTGTATGGAATAATTTATTTGTTAGAAAACATTTCTCAATCAACATCCTAATGAATTAAACAAATACATATATTAATTAAAATCTAAAAAAAAAAAATACACAAACAGGATTTCCCTACTCACTTGACACACTTTCGGTATGTGGCACTCAAAGAAATAATGACCCAACGAAGAAGCAGGACGACTAACGAGGATTAAGCAAGCTCTTTTTTTTCTGTTCGGGGAGAAGTTCATTATAGGTATGTGAATCAAATTCGAAGGACGTAAGTATTTGGATAAATTATTATAATATTATGTATATTTTTTAATTATGTTCATACAAAAAAATCTAGACTTCCAATTGTTCACATACATAGGTACAATTTGTTGCATTTTTTTTTCTAATTTGATTGCAAACTTGTTCTCTCACTAGAGAATTTTCAATTTTAGTTTTTCTTATTGACGAAAAGTCTGCGTACTTGTAGTTTTTGATTAGTGAACGTTGCAAAATTTTTTTAGCTTGTGGAAACTTTTTCCGGTTTTCCTCAGTGGGGTTGGCAGCTTTATAATTCCGGAAACTTACTTCTCGAACCCTTATAACATCCTTACAGCTCGAATCAAACCATGCATTTTCTTTCGGTTTGATAGATTTCACCCTATTCAGGATAAAATATCTCATTCCGTGAAGAATTAATTTTATCATATCTGCGCTGAAGTCTACGTCACTACCGAGGAAGCATAGTGACCAGTTCCTGAAGAAATTATTGAGACCGTCCCAGTTGGGTTTCTCATATTGCCAAACGGTTCTCTTAGGTGATTTTTCTTTAACTGAGTGTTTTTGGCTTGAAAAATTTGCAATGGTCTGATGTGCCTAGAGGCGACAATACAATTATCGTGTATTTATCAGGGTCAGAGGTAAGATACAAGTCTAAAGTGTTGGCGGTTTGACCTGCAACGTCAGGGATTCGAGTTGGCTCGTCAAAAAGCTGAGTCAGTTGGTTTAACTCTGCAAAAACCTCACAAAACAATTGAAGACGCCACCCCAATAGAGCACCTATGGGACGAACTGAAGAGGCGCCTGAAGAAAAAACACATCGCCAACAAGAAACATTTTAAAGAAGCACTTCGGGAAGAATTAACCTTCCGTCACCAAAAAAACTGGTGGAATCCATGCCAAGGAATTTGTTTATTAATTTTTGAATTAAAATGTATACGAATATGTACAACTTACTATCTTACTAATATTATAAATGTGAAAGTTTGGATGGATGGATGGATGTTTGTTGCTCAATAACTCTGGAACGGCTGAACGGATCTGGATGAAATTTGGTATAGAGATAGATTATTGTCTGGAATAGTAGCCACATGCTACTTTTTATCCCGGAAAAATGTATGGTTCCCGTTGGATAGGTGTGTTTTAATTTTTCATAGAGCTCATTCTACAAATAGCCAACATAGCTTCTATTCACAAGGTGCATAGAAGCAGAAGGATTTGCATGACATTTGATTGGTAGATGAATGGGGTACTGGATTCTCACAGAGGTCATTTTTATCCCGAAAAAAATTAACGGTTCCTATGGGAGAGGCTTAAATATGAAAAAATATAAACATATACTTGGGTGTTTGTTCCGCTTTCACGCCTCAACGACTGAAGGGTTTTTAATTGTAGGTGTATAGATGTCATTAGATTCTCGTGGGATAGAAATTCCGTATACCATCGCACGGGCATCTGCTATTAGAAATGGTGTGAAAAAATGTATTGTAATTCATCAATTGAGAATAAACACCAATGCTAAATTTGTCGTGAGTAAAAATGTTTGTATGTGCCATATTTTTGCTAAATCCACACCTCTGTATAGCTTAAAGAGTCTTCGAAAGACTTTTGAGCTTATTTGTTTTGCCGAACGCATGTAGGTATAATCGGTTGGCAACAGTGATTCTGTGTCGGATTTCAAGTAAGGCGTCATTCTTAGGATTAATAGTCACTCAAAGATTTGTGAACTCTCTAACTATCTCAAAATTGATTGTTTATTTGGTAAAGACAGGTACTGGATCTTGTTCTCGTTTACTTCAAGAGCAACAGGTTTCGTTGACGTTTTTTCAATTGTTATTAAGTCCTCAATAACCGAGCGGCCAATGGCCAAACTATGAAAAATTAACTTAACATTTTTTTTAATTTCTAAGCACGCAATCAATTCC
Organism: Philhelius pedissequus; assembly: GCA_910595825.1. NCBI lineage: Eukaryota > Metazoa > Arthropoda > Insecta > Diptera > Syrphidae > Philhelius > Philhelius pedissequus. Next base: position 239,052,919 of record OU343161.1, on the reverse strand, counting down.
GTCTGTTTCTATAGCATAAACGGCTGAAGCGATTTTCTTCAATTTTTTACTTAAGGGTTTTAGTTGGTGGGCTCGTTTCTTTTTTTGTTTTTGTCCTAAAAATAATGGTACCTGCCATACAATTATTTGTACCAAAAATGGTCAGTTATTATTTTCTCGAGAACGATTTTGATGAAATAAATTCATTGGACATTAATTTACAAAAAAAAAATTGAATTAAAATGTTATTAACGGTACCTGCAATATAACAGTTTTATTTTAAATATTTTTGACTCGCATTAACGGCTCAAGGATTGTGACCAATTTTTTATACAGTAGGTCCTTTGGACTCTAAATAATACTGCATGCGAAAGTAATGGAAAAAAATTGCATTGGTTTTTTATCTCCGAAAAAAGGTTCTGAAATAGTATATTGAACAAATAATAAATATGCTATCATCACGTCAGCTTTATATATACAGGGTGGCCCACGAATAGTGCTACAAAAATAACTGAATAACTTTTATTTTAATCCATGTATTTCATTAATTTTTTTTTATTGGATTAAAAATTAAATTTTACTTTAAATAACTAATGGTTTTTTAAAGATGATAGACCGCAAATGACCTCTACGCTCATCAACGCATATGCGGCACCTGATCAGAAAATTGTCCATTGCAGCCTGAAGGGTTGAAATTGGGATCGCCTCAATTATTGTCTTAATGGATTGCTTCAATTCAGTCAAATTCCCGGGTTTCGTTTTGTACACTTCCTTCTTGACATTACCCCATAAAAAAGTCTGGTGCAATCTGGTCAGTTGACTTTGGGGGCCAGCGGAAAGTGCAGTTTCTGGATATCAATTTGTTTGGGAATTTTCGTTGGAGCTCCGCCATAACTTGTGTGGCTACGTGTGCACTTGATCCATCTTGTTGAAACCAAATCCTGCTGAAAGGGATAGGTCTTCGGCGAAGTTCTGGGTAAAAAAAACTCCTTCAACGTCTTTAAATAACGGTTCCCATTGACAATTTGTGTTACACCGTTTTCTTCAAAGAAGTATGGCCCGACAATACACCTTGATGAAACTGCGAACCACACAGTGACTCGTTCTGGGTGCAGTTCCGTCTCATGGAGCATTTCTGGATTAGATTAGATCCATATACGGCAATTTTGCTTGTTAACATTGCCGTTTAAGTCAAAATGGGCCTCATCAGACATGAACAAACAATTTATCAATGTGTTGTCTTCTTCGGCCAGGCGAACAGGCAAATCCTGAGGGTTTAACCTGCTTGTAATTTGGACTTTGTACGGAAACAAGTTTAAGTCATCATGAAGTATCCGTTGTAATGACAGTCTGCTAACTCCAATTTGGCCCGATAAGTTTCGAGTCGAAACACTTGGATTTGCCTGTATTGCCGATGCAACAGCCACGATTGTATCCTGAACCCGAACATTGAGATCTCGATGATACTGTCTTCGTTCGATGCTTCCAGATTCGGCAAACATGTTCACCAGCCTCATAAAGTTCCATCTACTCGGGGGAGTACCGCCAAACTCCAGCCTAAATTCCCTTTGGACGGAAATGACGGACTGCAAAGAATGGTATCGCTGCACTATCCAAATCCTTTTTTCAGTATCCCAAGCAGTCGTTTTGATAAATCTAAATAGTGTAGCCTATAAAATAAAAAAAAAAGAAAATTACTCACACTGAAAAAAAGTAATTACGTTTTATTTTTGTAGCACGATTCTTGGGCCACCGTGTATTTGCAAACCGAGATAGAAACCTGGATCTTGTGTTGTTTTTGTAATACGTGTTAAAAAATAACCTAGACCAAGACCCGTAGATAATAAAACGCAGCTAATATTATCTTTATAACTCCCGTTGCCTTATTTCATATTTCTTCTTAATTTTTCGTCGAGAACGACTCTAAACATTTCATTTAAACTTTGTACCTGTGGTTTGCCAAATTCATGGTAATAATTGACTGCTTTTCGGGTTTTGGTGAAAAATACACATAACAAATAAATGGTTTTGACGATTAAAAAAAAGACTTTCTATGATCTACGTCTACGGACATCAAGACCAAGCGATCCGGCGTTCGCAATTGAATTCGTCTTTAAATAAGAGATTCGTCGTTCCTTGTCATCTCAAACCAGTATGCTGAGTTCTATGATTCCATTGTCTTTAGCATTTGTTATCTATTTGTTGGATTCAGCCGAAACAAAGTAATGAACTACTCCACATCTTTGTAGTACAACTCATAAAGTTCGCAATCGTATCTTTTTATTTATTCTTCCTCTTCGCAATCGGGATCAAATGTCCGGAAAATAAATTTTCCCCTATCAGCACGCGTGACATTCCTCGAAGTAAGTATATCCGGCGAATATCCCGCGAGATATTCTGGCTTTTGTCCAAGATGTAACGTTATGTTATTTTTTGGGCTATAGTAGGTAATTTCCTTCGGGACGAAACCATGTAGGTAGTCTCTGAAATTTCACACATTATGGCAGGGAAAATCCGTAGATGATGTAGTGAAGACGGAAATGTACTTGTAGTTAGTGCAATAAGAGGGACTTCTCTGATAAGGTTCCGATAAACAATGTAAAGTTTCCTTTCCGTCTTCTTTCATTAATCTGTCCACAGCTATTCCACTATTTGTTTTTCTTTTTCTTACAAACGCCTTTTCAGAAATGGTTTATGGGTTTGCCAACCGCCCATGTTTTATCTGCCACTAATATGCTGGGCACACCCATAGCGGCTTCTATAAATCATTTAAATTATGAAGCTAGACCCATCAAGCCTAATACCTAAACTGTAAATCATATAACCGTCATTTTAAGAAACTGCATAAGCATAAGTGATTGCAGAACTTCTGCATCTGTAAACATTCTCGAATCTATAGTTAACCTAATGCCAACACCCCAAATTAAAATCAATTTACGCACGCCGCTTTATTCTTATTGTATGCGCTCGATCTTAAATTGGGATTAAATCATCTAAAGGGCCATAGGACAAGGGAGTGTGCTTACATACTTTAGCTATTGCCTCATCGTCATTGCATTATATTGCGAAGATTAGGGGGAGGGCAGACTCTAATACAAAAATAAACCGAAGTGAGACAAGTTCTTTTATTGCTTTTATTGCTTGAATCGTGTGATCGTTGCGTTGCGGCTCGTCTCGTCTCATCGGTCGCTTAACTTAGCTTGTTGGTGGTGCATTCATTCATCTATTCGTTCGTATTCAAAATTTATGTAAATACATAAATGTGGATAAGCTGTTTTCTGCCTTGTGGAAGCTAAAAATTAAGTCGACAATGGTTGGGTATTTATTTTTTTCTTAAGAAGATTAAACCAATATACATACATAATATATTAGGTATGTATATCGCATAGTAGTGGGGGGTCGGTATCGATAGAAAGCTAAGTAGAATTAACATTAATAAATTGTTTATTTTAAAGATTTCTCATCGATTACTTTATTGCAATTGTTTTTTATGGCATCTCAAGACCTAAGTCGGTTCCTTATGAAAAATGTTGTACCTACTGCCTGTCACCCTGACTAATGACTCATAATCATAAAAATTATTGAAAAGATGGATGGATTTTCATCGCCGTTAAATTATAGGTAGATCTTCACGGTGACGTAGGTATGAAGTTAAAATTGCAAGTATTGTAGTTATCAAGCTTAAACATACCAATATCCTTAATTCTATCTACTCAATAAACAACCCCAGATCTGCTCCTTATTGCCTTCAGAGCTGCTTTGTTGGAGGACTATGTTTATAGCCTTGTAGAAGCCGGTGGCGTAATGGTTGTTAGTGCGTTGGTCACGCCAAAGTTCTGGGTTCGATTCCCAGCCACTTTCACCTGAAAACAAAAATCTTATTTCAGGGTTTCTGCCTCTCGTGAGGAATAGACAAATCCTTCAAGAGTATCTATTTTCATGGAATAGTGCAGTTCACTTTAGCCGTTTGGATTCGGCAATAAACTATTGGTCCCCTCCATTCCTGTAGACACGCACACAGGAATGGTTGAAAGAGTTGTTAGTCACTAGGATATAGATCTTAATGAGCTGTTGCGCCACCAAATTTATATTTTATGTTTATAGCCTTAATTATATTAAATGTTTTATTATAATGGGACAGTTCCGGTTTTTAAAATAATCATAAAATTAGGCAGGTTCCAATTGGGATAAATAAATTAGCTGAGGATACATTTTTGACATTAATGAGCGAAGTGAAAAGAATTTAGCTTTTAATTAAATTTAGATATGTTGATTGTAATAAATGTTTGCGCCTATTGGGATACAGTGGCTCACAGCTTATTTGATACAGTTTTCATATTCAAATTAAAAATGGAGTATCGTCAAAGTCCGAAATTTAAATGTATGTTTTTAGACCCAAGTAATTTTTTAAGATTAACCTTCGTACTCATCCTATTATTACGCAATATTTCAAAATATATTTCAAGGGCCTTTAGTCCGAAAAATTGACGTTTCATTCTGGCGATCTCATTTGAAATAATCAGTTGACTAGTGAGGACATTACCAATACCCAATTTTTGTTAAGTTCAGTTCATCTTACATGGAATTTTGTGACAAAAATAGGGATTAGTAATTTTTGACTAACAAACACTCTCAGATTATTTCATACAGAGCTATATAAGTTAGTGTGATTTCGTAAGGCAAACTAGCAATTCGCGTTACAGAACTTAAAGAAGAGAAGTCACTATTAAGAATGGCGGAGGAAATGTTATTGTGCGGCGAAAAGAAAAAATATGTGCCTCCCGCAATAAATTAAAACAAAATGTTCTCCAAAGTGCTGAAAAGTGTGGTAATGGTTAAAATTTCCGGCTATAACCGAACAATCTCCTGAAGCACAAGATCTGCCTCATTTTTTAACAAATCGTTTGATGATACCTGCTCCGCAATTACCTCACATAAATTTGATACAAAATGAGTTGGATTTATTGGATAACAATATTTGAAAACGATAAACATTTCAAATAAAAATTACCTAAAAAAGGCACTTCTAGAAGAATAGCAGAAAATTACCCCAGAAATCACAAATAATCTTTTGTGTATGCTAAAAAGACTGAAGGATCTTGAAAATTCCAAAGAATTAGATACAAAATATTAAAAGTATGAAAACTTTGAGTTATTTCTAAGACTGATAAATTTGTATGAAATATGTTGTGACCTGAAATTTAACAGTGTTCTTAGTTCTTAATTTGTATGATGTTAAATAGCAATATTATGAATTATACTATTATTCTTTGTTAAAGTGTATTTATTTTTCTTGAAAATAGAAATTTTGTCATACCAAACCCTATAATTTACAACTTTTCCAAATTAAATTTTAATCCAGGTACTGTATCAAATGTTCTGCGAGTCACTGTACTTGTAGAGTCTCCTGGTAGGTTGAGTTTTTTTTTTTAAATACACTATTAAATATTTTTATTCTTTGATGACAGAAATTCATTATTGTTCCCTTGGGTCTGGTCTTTTTTCTCCTATTTTAAATGCATAACATAACTTTCGACTTTTCTAAGTTTAGAACTAATTTCCACATAGTGAAGTATTCATAAAGCTTGTTAATCATAAGTTGAAGGGATTAAGGCGAATAAGCAATTAACATAAAACCAATTCTTCTTTGAATCCATTTTATGACTTGTTAGTAACGTTAACCTGTGATGAACTCAAAAACTGCAGTCCTGGTAGGACTGGTACGAAAAAAAAGTCCTCCTGGATCTTGTCAAACTTGACACTTTAGATTTCTGTGAAATTTTTTGTCCTGTCTACAGATACGGTGAGAAAAATAATTTTTTGTTTCAACAATTCAGGTGGTTTGGTCATGTAATGTGGATGAACCTATAATGCTTTCATTGAAATCTATCAGTGAAAATGTTGTCTTTCAATTTTGAGCCATTTAAACAAATACATAAACTTGATCACATTTTGGTACCAAACATAAGTTTATTAGTTACATCTTTTTTTGGCAGAAATTTGCAGCTTATCAAATTTTGAAGAGTGAGGATGAAATTCTCTCATCCTACTAATATTATAAATGTGAAAGTTTGGGTGAATGGATGGATGGATGTATGGATGTTTGTTGCTCAATAACTACAGAACGGCTGAACGGATCCGGATGAAATTTGGCACAGATTAAATTAAATTATTTCTTCAACTAATCTTTGCCCACTCCAGCCATGGCTTTTTTTCTTTTGAACAATTGTAATTTTCTGTTCCGAATTTACTGCCTACAAAAATTTATTGGTCAGAAATTGTCAGGAAGTTGAAATATTTTACTCTCTCAATAGCGCTCTCTTCAGCCAAAAACTACTAAATTTTTAAGTCTGGAACAGGAATTGGCAGAAATTGGAGCCAATTGGCAATTTTGGGCAGACTGTGGATCAGACCTACACATAGTTCTGTTTTTTTTCACTGTCATAAATTTTCCAACAATTTGTCAATAATTTCTATAGCCGATTTGTCAACAAATAACATTGAGTTTTGTTTCACTGATGACATACAATGAAAGCTATAACTGGCGCCTAAAGGAAGGAACCGCCACAGCCACAGAAGGTGGCGCACCACAGCAGGTGATGGCTACCTCAACCAACTTGAGATGCAGATAATATCACCAATTTCGAACGTATTGGAATTCGGATGGAATTAGGTAAAAACTTTCCTTTTCGAGCGTCACTCTTAGAAACCGATCTGACTGAAAAATCTTGTTGGTTGATGTCCAAGTCCTTTCTTCGTGAGAGGTCATTGTGCGCTCACAATTATAAAAAAAAAAAATTCTTTCGAATTTTATAGTATGGTTTAGGGAGTTACCTTAAAATCTTATTTCCCCGCCTTACTTCATTTTTTTGACTTTTTGCCTTCAGCGCTGCACAACAGAATAAATTAATTGTGATCCGTCTTTTATATCATATACCTTTTACAAAGGGTCCGTGTGATATTATATGGTGTATCGTATTATCAACCCACCCCTTCAATTTAACTTCTATCTTTGGATCTCTATTGTATTTTCTTGAGTTGTACTTCAGTTTTGAAAGAAGCAGGTTTAAAAAAAAACCTTTTTGTATTTCGTGTTCGTTTCTTGACTGCCAAATTTTTGACACCCATACCTGGTTCTTAATTTGTTTTCTTACAAAAAAAAACACACAGTGTCCAAATCCCCAACCAATATAATAAAGTTTACCATATCAAATAAATTACCTCATGAATATATTCAAAATAAAAGTAGCTATATGTATCTAATAAAATTAACATAATATTTAATATCAAAAATAACCTTGATTTTTCTTTTATTTTTGTTGTTGTGTGCATTCTATTTTAGGGAAGACGTACCGGGCTGCTAACGTGGTAACTTGGTATCTTGATCACAATAAATTTTGTCTCCAAAACAAAATAAAATTTTACGATGACCACATCATATTGGCATGATATGACGCCGAAACTATTGCGAGAACTATGCATAAGCAAAACACACATCTTCCTTCTTTTAACATTGTACGTGATTGGAAATTTAAGTGCCTGGCAGGAGAATGTTCGACCGAAGCTTTATGTAGAATTGGGTAAGTTATATAAATTTTATTTTATATTTAAAATTTAATCTTAAATGTTTTAATAAAGTGTGTACATATCACATGAGTTCGAATTCACAGTCTGGAAATTTAGGCTAAAAAAAGGATATATTTCGATGAGTTTTTCAATGAGTCCTTTATGGCTTTACTTAAATTGAAAGCTCAACTTATTTATCTTTAATCGAAATCGTTTAACTTATTACATCGGCTGTCGTCGTGCGAAGACGAATAGTTAGCAATTTTGATGATGTTACATTTTCGGGTAAAGCCTGGGCCACTTAACTCAGTCATAAGCAGAGAACCTTTAAATTAAATAAACAGAACCTATGATATTTAATTTTTGAATCTTTTCAAAACTTTGATTGATGATATGCAATTATTTTCAGTATCAGTTGGTAGAAGCAAATGGCTTTAGTGTTTAAAAATATTGTATAACTCCGTTGTTGTTAAGGATGAGGTTGGGGCAGATGGTAGGTCTGGTATTGCTCCTTTTCTGACAACTGTTTTCTAAAGGAAGGTTCAGGTTCATTTTTTTCCATTGGAAACACAAAAGTGAGTGCAAAGGAGAATGAAACAGGTGAAACTTGGGTGGAACATGCTGAATTGAAACATGAATTTACACGGCTAGTACGTTCCGTTGGTTGAAGAATTAGACATAAATCTTTAATCTTGGCTTATTGCCCAGTTATAGGAATCAGGAAAAAGAATCAGAAAAAATGTTCCTACGGATAATGTATGATGCTTTCATTTGTTTTTTGAAATACAAATTCTACACCAATCGATGACAAAAATGTCCCTAAGAATTTTTCTTTTAAAAAGTTTTTTCTACAGAATAATAATTTTTTGTTAAAAATGTTATTTATTAATTTCCGGACGAAACCCCATTTTTCGTGCCAACTTACAGCCATTTCAAACAAATGGAATAAATCATTTCAAAGATTTAAGTTCCATTTTCTATCATTCCACTGACAGATTTGTGTATGAAAATTTTGTTTTCGTATGCATTCCAATCAGGAATATTTGGTGGCAGACTGGTAGTGAGGGTATATTTAGCATGTCAATGGTCCCTATCGGGATTCTCCCAGGAAATTTCGTTACCCACAGAATATTTTATTTCCTGGGAACTTTTTATTTCCTTTCCAAAAAATCATATGAAATGACAGCAGAATTCCCTGGGAAATCTTATGCACGATACTAATAAATTTCGAGGGAAACTTTTGAGCATCATTCACGTTCCCAAGTTTCGAATTGGAGAAAATTTTCCAGGGAAATTTGTATTCAAGATAACCCCCAATGTCAACTGACATAATTTTTCTGGTCGCAATCAGGAAAACAGTATTCACTTTTGACTCTGTTTCAACTTTTGCTGATACGTTTTACTGATCGCTATATCGATAGTCTTCATAGAGGATAGTTTAAGAAGTCGCGTGAAATTTTTTTAATTTCGACTAAAAAATTACTACAGGCTATATATACGAGTATGTACATACTTAGATCTACTGTGTAACTATTCAAAATAAAATTTTGTCCGAAGCTTTGAATCAATGAATAATTTTGACGATTGACGATAATCTGTCGTGTTCACATCTAGAGCTCGTTGAAATTATTCATCTTACAGCCAGTTCTCCAAATTCGATTTCTTGTATCTTGGGGAATATTATATTTCCTAGCGGAAAGGAAAGGACATTTCTGTCTTGGCCGGGTTTATATTCAAACCACATTTGGTTGCCCATATTTTTAGTCGTTTGAGATCATTTAGCATTAAGTCCGTTAGAGTTGGAGCGTGCTTTGCTGATACAACAATGGCAACATCATCGGCATTAGCTATTACCTTGTATGTTGTATCCCTCTGCTTCCAGATCGACCAGCATTTCAATCCAATTTCAATTCTGACATATCTTCTTTCTGAACAGCCCCCATGTTAGAAATGATTATTTTGCTACCTAGCATGAGACTAATCAGATCTGTCAATAAGTCAGGCACATCAAGGTTTCTCACCACCTTACTAACATTTTTGATGCACCTTCAATGTCAAGGAATGCTACCAGAGTGTACTCTTTACGATTCAGTGAATATTCTATATTTCGTATAAACGTGTGCAAGGCGATTTCAACCGATTTTCCCTTACAGTATGCGTGTTGAGCAGTAGAAACTAGATTGGAGAAGTTTCTTCAAAGTTTCACAGAAGTTTCTCCATAAAGTTCTCTTACACTCCCTCAACTCTTTTTTTGTAGATTTTAAGGGACTCCTTAAACGAGTCCCAAACTGAGTTTTCTCTTGATTTTTGTAAGTCTGCTGAAAAGTTTTACACAGTTTTTTTTTTTCTGAGCGGCCCTAGGCCTGAATTCCACCAACAGAGTTTTTGTTTTCCTCTTATCTAAATAAGAGAATATGAGATGTCTATTAATTTATTTATGGCAAGGGTTAAGACCTTGATTTTTTTCCAAGGCAATACAATACGAGGCAATATTTAGCTTTCCAAATGTGTCCCCATATAATTTCCAGTTAGTTTTTCGATAATTCCGGAAAGCTGTTTTTTTTATTAACTTCTTCATCTAAGCAGAACTGTATGTATCTTTGATCAGAGAACAAATGTTTCCTTGATACTTTCTAGTCAGAGACAAGAGTGTGTTCACTGCCAAGTCTCTTGTCAGTACTTGGCAGTGAACGTTCATTCCCAATGTTGCTTAGAGTAAGGGTAGTACTGTTTGTTTTGTTTAAATTTCGGATGTACTAAAACAGATGATATACAGTAACGAGAAAAAAAATGCAAACAGTCACAAATATCTTATAATATTATGATTGTCTTTAATTATGAACATTTTTTTGTTGGTGTTAGTTTGCTTCCCTAGGCCCAACATTTCTGCAACAATAATTATAGAAAACCATTTTGTTTTTTTTTTTTTCAATTTTGCGGTTGATTTTGGTTGAATATGCAGATTTTTACCTCTCCAAATAATTATTTTTTCCTGATTAATAATTTATCTTATAGCGAGTTTCATTCAAATTTCAAAGATCTCCTTTCAAAATCGAGATTTGATTTTTTGAATGAGACTTGTTCCAGATTTAATTGTAGGATTGGTGAATGGCTGACACACACATTTCTGAATAAAAAATACATCTTTGTCATCAGATGACGAGGAAGGCGAAGACGAAGTAATCAAAAACTCTACTTAATTTATAAAATCTAAATTGTTAACTTCTTTGTCTATTTTATGTTGTTACTTTGTTTATTTTTTAGTATGGACTAGCAAAAGTTCAAATTAATAACCAAATATTTTCCATTTGACGTTTGACAGAAAAGAATTTTTACATGTATGTGTGCATTCAGATCAAATCTGCCAATCTAGATTTGCTCTTTTTATTAAAACTCAAAAAGATCAAAACTTTTGACAGAATGAGCAAATCTTTTCTTAAATGAAACTTCCTATTAATTTCGATAGATTTTGGTTTCATTACAAAGCACTAGGAACAAATAATTATTGTTCTGTCAAAACTGACAGATAGCCAAATTAAAGTGACAAGTATAATTTGTATAAAAACAACTGCCAAAAGCAAACATGCCAATTTATTCAACTCGCAATAATTAATTCACAATGTAGTAATTTTTCATTCAGTGTTCCAAACTCCCTAATCAGCATGATTCACAATAAGTGTATTCATACAACGTCGTAAACTTGTAATGTTTACGATACACGTTTCATGAGCACCCATTAAACAACCGCTTCCACAAAAATGTGGTTAATGTGGTAACTCTATCAGCGACGGGACTCGATGGAATATTCATGTTTTCAAATTTTATCTACAGATTTATATAAAAATAAAATAAATGGTGTGTATCTCACCACAGTCATATTAATAACCAACAAATTTCTGTTTCTTGGTTTCTCTCCGTTTTCATTTTTTTTATTTTAAATTGTTTGTATGGTTATTGATAAATAGTGACACATAAAATGTCATTACTAAAAGTTTTTTGTCATATTTATTTACATTCATACATACAAGATACAACACAAAAAAGCGTGTCGGAAAGTTTACGATTTGTTGTAAAAGATTTCCCATCTAAATTGTGACAGTTGGGTTACGACGTCGTAAACTTTCCGCGAGTAATGACGATTACGGCGGGCTCGCGGTCATACAACATGACGTTGCATGAATAGCTTTCGTTAATTCAAACAAAATAATTGGTAATTTGATATTTTTTCACAAAGTTTCACCACTCCCTATCAAAAGCAATATATAGGAATTTTTGACAATTTGTGAAAAGATTTAAGTTACCAAAACATACAACACAGTTCAACGTACATATACTTACCCCTTTAATATTAAACTTCACTTCAATTACAAAAAAAAAATACATCATTTAGAATGTGATAATGCAATTCCGGTTTGTTCCACAAAGTGAAGGGGAATTAATTTAAATTATTGATCGAAAGATAAATGTTTTTTTTTCTTAAACGAAGAACACAATACACAAAACCCCAAAAGATAACATTGACATCTGTTGGTAAAACAAATGAACATTCTAATTCTGTTCGGAATCTGGATTTGAAATCAAATATCCACCATGTGTGGAACGTTTGGCATATAGAAGAATTTGCTGGAAAGCATTCCTTAACTATGAAGATTAAGTTCACAAGCATAAGAAAGACATATCCGTTTTATTGGACATAATAATGTACATATCTATCTTATACACGGACAACAAAAAAAAATGAATCTTTTACCAAATAACACAAAGATAAAGCAAAACAACCATCGAAAAAAATAAAAACATAAAAGGGATGACAGGAATACAAAAAAGTCCCAATACTCTAGTATACGTTACGAGTCATTTGAAAAGGGACACAATTTTATGGAATATTTTTTGTGTGCTCCTGTTTTCATTTCTTTTGAATACCCTTTGAGAATTGACAAATGTGTTCAATAAAGCAGAACAAAAAATACTCCAAGTTTTCTCACTAAAAATTCATCATTTCAATCATGCGTCAGCTGAAATATTACTGTTGTTTATTAGAACAATTTTTACCAATAAAACATTAATTATAACGAGATCAATACTGCTGTCATCTAGAGCCACCCGTTTAATTTGATTTAGACCTTATAACCTTTGACACAATTGAGGTGGATTGGATGTGCAAATGTCAAACGGAAATAGTAATTTGGGAAAAATTGATTGTGGCATTAAAAAAAGAAAATATATATTTAATGTTTGTTGTACAGTGCCAATTCAAATGATCAGGATTGTATACTTTTTAGTGCTTTCTTTGAGAACTCTGACACATGTTCTTATCTGCGGCAAACCGGATAGCTTAAAAAATTAGATTTTCTTGTGTGTAGGTAGGTATATAAAAAAAACGAATCTCGTTTGGCGTAGAAAGGAATTTGCAGATGAAAATATTTGGGAAGGAGTGTACAATTGCGTTCTTATATTGTGGACTTTTTTATGGTGAAGGTGTTTTTTTGCTGCAAAGTATTTTTTTTTCAAGTCAAATGGTTATATAATGGATTTTTGAATTTAGTTAAGAAATTTTATTTTTTTTGTTAGCTCTAAATACTCTTCGTATATTAGACCGATTTGCGATCTGAGGATTCTGTAGAAAATTTGAAATTAAGGAGTCGAAGTGTGTTAAAGTTGCTTAAACTGATAAGCTTTACTTTTGTGTAATCAATTTTGAAAAAAAAATTGTAAAACAACTCCCTATTAATTAACGACGAACAATAGCGAGTTAGCAAGAACACCATTAGATGCCACGGGTCAATGAAACTTTTATAAAAAATACATACATATATCGAAAATTGTAGAACGGATTTTGATGAAATCGTGTTTTTTGAAAATTTCAATTTTAATTAGAAAAAAAAGTTATTCAAAATTTTGATATGCATAATTAATTTGGCTACTTAGATCTCCTCAAATAGGAAATTTGACAGGAATCCAAGGAGCCGTTACCGAGAAAGCCAAAAATTAAAAAAAAACCGTTATACATATGAAAGGTACCGTTAATAGACTTTTCCCGTAAATTTGGTTCTGATTAAATGATATCAAATCAACATTTTTTTTATCAAAATCGTTGGAGCCGTTTTCTAGAAACATAAGCCCAAAACTAAAATTAACGATACATGCCATATAATTTTTTCTACCATTTTAATTTATCTCGAAAACGACTCTACGGATTTTGAATAAAAAATAATCTGTGCACTACTTTAGGTATAGTCTACATTTTGGCCATACAACAATTTTTTTGATTTTCGGCATTCTCATAAACCTTTGGACGGATTTCGATTAACATTTTTATAAAGGAGATCTTTCAAATTCTAAATAATATTGCGTAACAAAAATTTCTAAAAATAATTTTTTGGGCTTAAAGAAAATATTTTTTGTTTTTTTGAAAATTCAATATGTTTTCGGAAACGGATCACGATTACACAATCAAATTAGGTAAGAAACGACGTGCATTTTATTTTTTTTTACGAAAGCATAACTTGCCTTATAGTCCCTATAACCGCAGGTAAAAATTCGTAATAGCCTCTGGCATGTAGTAGTGAATGATAACGTCAAACTTTAATTCGACGTTACAGAAAATGATTTTAAATTGTCTGTAACTTCTTTGTTGCGCAAAAGTTGTCATCCGAAGTTTTTTGGTTGTAATGTTTGGTTCTGCTTTTGGATTATGTTTCTCTGATGTCTTAATATTTTTCCACTGAATCAGAAAATAATATCGACTAATGGTCGCCATCAGAACAGATGGCCAGTCGGGCACCAATCTATGCAATTTTCATTCCACCAATCCTGGCAAAACGTCCGGGGCCGATAGGTCCTCAAATTTTAAACTGATGTTCTCTTTGTGGACTTCACTAGTCTGAGGCTTGTTGACATAGATTTCAAAACCACCCCAGAATTCTGGAATGCGCAAATCGGGACACCTTGTCGGCTAGTTCAAATTGTCAAAATGAGAAATTAGACGACCCGCTCGCGCGGTCCACGGTACGCGCTTGACCCGTGATGTATTCCGAATGAAAATAAGACCTTATGACACACACACCATGCAGTAACTTTGTGCGGGTGTAATGCCACTTCATCCTACTAATATTATAAATGTGAAAGTTTGGATGGATGGATGTTTGTTCCACTTTCACGCCAGAACGGCTTAACGGATCTGTCTGAAATTTGGCACAGAGATAGATTCTAGTGTGGAATAGCAGATAGACTATTTTTTATACAGGTAAAATGTATGGATCCCGAATAGATAGACGCAGAAATTCACGCTGCACTGAGCTGTTTACATTACAAATGTAAAACTAAAAATAGAATACAAATTTGCCACCATTATTAAAAATGTTGGCATAAGATGAAGACTTGCCTCAGCTTCTATTTATTATAAAGCTATACAATCAGGTTCTGCATTTCACTTTCACTCGAAATGAAATTTAAAATCAATAAAAAATTAAATTTAGTATTTTACAATTCACTTTTGTCGATCTGTTTGAAACTATTAAATCGATTACGATTAAATTTCATTAAATTTCTTGAACCTAGCTGATAAACTTATTTTGACACATATTTTCCTAAATTTGCCTAACTTTGTAAGTGATCCTTATTTTTGTCTTTATTTATTGCATTAAAAGATTTTTATTAATTCCTCTATGACGAGATGGATAACATGGCCAATTCCACTTGTGTCGCACATAGTGCTTTTTTGTCATGTCTTCTTCAAACTTCTATACCGTACTGTGAGTTGCTTAATGATTAAATGATTGGTCAACTAAGTCGGTAAACCATTAGTACTCGTGGCTTTTTTGATAATCGGCCGACTTATAAATACATGAACCAAGCATTGCGACCTTAAGTCATTCCCTTGCATTGGTGGCGTCATCAAAGGCAATCTGACCTTTGCAGAAGTTGTTAAAGTACACTCTCTAAACGACTACAAAGGATTGGTGATGTGCGTGGTATAAATTTACTCCAGGAAAAAAAAAACAAGAAGAAAATAGTCAACAATGTTAATTTGCACATTCAGAAATAACTATATACAAACTTATTTCAAGGGTGGTCAATAAAAATCATTGGAAAGCTGCTTTTTAGAGGAGGCACTCAAGTGCTATGAGGACAAAAACCTTAAGTAACGATCATAATTGGCCATTTTGCAATAAAAAAAAATACAAATTTAACACTATTAAAGTTCGAACAACTCACGCAATTCTTTGCCAGTTGTTGTAGGCATTTGTGTCTTAAAAATTAAAAAAAAAAGGTAAATGTTCTAGCATTTGCGTTGTTTTAAACACGAAACCATTAATAACTAGCGGAACTAATTGTAAATGTTTTATGAGGTCAAATTGCTGACACAAACACTGAGCACAACACGCGGAAATGCACTTAAAGAGAGTGTTATGATTTCTCAGTCGTCGAAAAAAAGTTAATATGAATTATAACGCTGCTTTCAGTGAATGTTCATATATATTTATGTATTTTTATATCTCAACAAAATATGTATGTCGCTGGATGAAATAATATTTTAATGCCATTTGGTAAAGTTATAATTAGTTAGCCAATCATTATTCTATCGTTTTTTTTTTATAAAATAAAATGTTGAAGACAGCAGTTTTAGAATTCTGCAGTTTTGGAAAATCATATCGATAAAAATATCGGTATCGCATCGTATGGTATCGAAAGTCGATGAAATAATCGACACGATATTTAGTGCCTGCTGTACCGACATCTATACGATACACGTGTTTATGATACTTGTCGATACTACCGTATCCCCGATAAACACAGACCGATACTTATCAAATATGTATATCGATATCGACTCAAAAAAATCTATTTTCGAGAATCCGTGCGCAAAGTTCGACTTTTACTTTCAATAGTATATTAATTGTTTTGCGGTGTTGGGGGTAAAAAAATGTCTATGGAGCTGCCAAACCGACCGACATTTGAGGTGACCCGATACTTACATCTGACGTGCAGCGACAGATGACATCACCCTACACGCACGCTGAGGATTTTTTTTTGTGGGTACGTGTTGTGGATTCTCATTCTGTATCTGCATGTACCTACATGAATTGGTTGTATTTTGTTTTTGTTTTATTGATGCTAATACATTAGTGTATATTGTGTTGTATTAATGAGTGTAATGTTGAAGCTGTAGCTTGTATTTCACTTTTTTCCTGTATAATTATGTACAAAATCATTTTTTGTATTTCGATATTATGTCGAGTATCGTATCGGTATAATATCGATACCGATAACGATAGGCAACATTTTTTTTTAAATATCGCCGATATCGATACGATACGATTAAATAATTTTGAATTCGATACGATCCCGATACAAACGAAAAATATCGTATCGTACCGTGAAGTCCTAAGAATTATAAAAATGGTCGCCGGCCACAACATTTTTTATCTCATCAGATAAGCAGTAGTTGTTAGCATATACCTTGAAAATTCTATCTGTGAGAAATGACAATATTAATTTTACTACGTAAAGGGGAAATCTTAAAGAAATGAGTTTATGGGTCTACGCTTCATGTCAAACAGTGTCAAATGATTTCTCAATGGCTAGCAGGACCATTCCCTAGTTTTCTAACACTCACGTTGTAAGGGGTTTTCCAATAAGAGGTGTTATTTTGAATAGCCCGCTATTTCGGTAGCTGTCACTTTTGAAGCTGTCATTTTTTGACATTTGACAAGTAGAAACTACGCTATTAATAAAAATGGAACGATACACGCTTCAACAACGCATTTCTTTTTTTTGAATATCAAAATAACACCTCTTATTGGAAAACCCACATAAACATATATTTAATATATGTTTTGTTAGTATAGTAGTGCTCGCACAATTAAAAAAAAAAACGATTTATAAATCCCAAAAATGCAAATTTAATTTTAATTGGGTGCCATTTTGTTAGAAAACAAATAAAATGAAGTCTTTTTTTTTGTATGAGTTTCACTCTATTGCTTGCTGTCAACTAATTCTTTATTCTGACATAAATGTCAAACACAATGACATTAACGATATTTGCAAAAGTTATGACACATTCACAGTATATGACAATCCTTTTAACCCATTGTGATTTTTTTTATCATATGAACTTATGACCCTGCTACACCAAAATTTAGTATTTTATTCAGAAATTCTAAAATAGATCCTTAAAATATAAGCTAGATACCTACTTTCCAATAGCAAAAATACTAAAATAAACTTGCATCAACAGGATACTGAAGATTCTTTCTTATCATCTGAATAAGTAATTAATATAGTGATAGTGTTGGGTCACTTTGCTTACATGTGCTCGGTCAATATGGTTGGTTATATTCCATTCCATTAAAATCTTTCCTCTTAAAACAAATATACATATACCTAACATATGTATGTAATATTTTATTAAAAATCACCCTTTACCGTTTGAGAATAGAATGTATGTAGGTATGTACAGTATATACATACATACCAGCATTTTGACCCGTGTGGTCTTACTTGGTGCTGCTGATCCTGGCACTTTGTTATAAGTTAGGTTGGTCGTCTTGTTGTTTTTGTTTTAACCACTATTGTGCAGTTTCAGTTTTCTGCCTGATGTACGAGTATTTATGTTTGTATGTACATCCGATTCCTTTAAGCCATCCTCTGCATGCTGCTGCCCGCATTTAATGTACATGCAAAGGTCGTTTTATTAGTTTTTGACCAGGGATGTAACTGCATCAAATCTTCCCTCTTTCTTATTACTTGTGATATATAATGCATGTAGGTACTATAGGGCAATTTTTGCATTTGGAAACAAAATCGAGATTTTGATCAAACGTGACGAAGTTAGGGTGTCCTGCAATTCTGTATATCCATCTGGTATGTCTGTACCTCGATCTACAGCTTAAACTGCTGAAGTTTTTTGTTTTTTAAACTTGCTACTCTTTTTTTTTAGCTCCAAAATAATGGTACCTGTATAAAAAAGTTTAATGTCAAAAACAGCTCTAATGATTTTAATAAAAAAAATGATATAAGTGGCACTTGCCATAGAACCGTAGACGATTTTTTTAAATTCTGTTTTTAAATGTATAAATACTTAAAATTGGCTGACAATATTTATTTAGAACAATTTTAAAGAAATTTAGTGGATACAAAATTAAAAAATTTTGTTTGCATAAATGAGGTATGAGGTCAAACTATTTTAAGAGTTTCTATAAAAATTTAAAGATTGATGTTCATGTATATGAACTTTTTGTTTTTCTATATACATTTTTTTAAAACTCCAAAGTGCTTGAACATAAGAGCCAGTACGTGTGACCTAGTCATGTACTTTTTTTTATAGAATACAAGCACAACTTCGTTCGTTTTGCTCTGCGGTTTCAATGCTAATTTCTTTGGGCTATTAAATTGTCTGTATGATAATCTACAACGAACATCAGGTGTACCACAGGGATATATATTGAGTCCACTATTGTTTGACATTTCACACTTTGGGAATAATAACATCACAACACAACTAAACAAATGTGAGTTAAAACAATATATAATTGAGTTAGCAATTTTCAGATTTGTGTCGCAACAAATAATTTTCTATCGACACAAAACCAAAAATTTAGCAGGTGGGAAGTAACTTTTGAGAATCGAATTTAATTGTTTCGCTACCATCTGACTAATAGATATCAAATATCAAATAGATATAAATAAGTTGTGATTTTTTGGGTGATTCTAAATCACACCCTAACATTATTTTTTAATGATATTTATAGATAACCGTGTTGGCAAAAGCTATCCCCAAAACAAGAGAATTTACACACATTACAAATAAAAGAACCTGTTGGCGATAAAAGTTAAAACAAAAAATTTTGTTGGGAATAGATTTGTGACATTTATTCGAGTATCGAATGAAATTATAGTTGTTTCGTTGGTACTCCCAATGACTTTTAGGAACCTTGAAGGCTTTGTTCGTAGAGCTGTTTCAGTCAATGGCCACGTTCACTTCTTTATTAGAAAAGTTATCTTGGATACTAAAGTATAAATATATAATTGTTAACGATACGGATAGGTTAGCTGAAAGCAGTTAAAAATCAATTATTTTAAGTTAAGTTCTTTTAAAATGATAGTGGAGATTTTTCAAGTTTTTTTTTTATTTTAATAAATTAAAGATTTTATTTAATTTACTAAAACACAAATTGTTTATTTATTGCTAGATGTACATCCTCAGTAACCACTATTTATAAGTTCTTTTCTCGAAGAAATTGTTTTACACCTATTCCCTAACAGGAAATAAAAATTGCTAACACAACGAACTAGGGCAAAAAGGCTTTATTAATTGTTTTATTGTTTTAATTTTTTTGTTTATATTTAATTTGCTTAGGTATGAAGCTACCTATATTTTGTTGTAGCTTCATGACAATTAAGTGCTTGAAACTTGCTCATTTCACTTAATTAGCTAAGGGCCAGTTGTGCAAACGTGGTTTCAGGAATTTTAATTTACCGATTTTGTTGGGCTAACTGAGGTTCCAACTCGATTTTTAAATCGAATATAAACGAAGTTCATAGGATAATTAAGCTATATAAGCTCTCTTCTACCAATTATTCTGATTTTTGCAAGCTAACACTATACGAACATACCCCTCTACTTGCACCACATTTCAGTTATCGAGAAAAAAAAACTCAAACACAAAATAATTTTAAAATCAACATTAAGGGTCACACAGATGTGGAAAACTTAACTTTTTGTTATTTCTTACTGCTTCATATACAATCATCATCTTTGAAGCTTAAAGCAAAAAACCCCTTTTTAAATTCTACCTCTTCCAGGTTTTCCCAAGTATTATAAAATCTATGGGTTTTCCGCAAACTTGTCGTTGATTTTTTTTATTATTGTTACGTGCATTAAAAAAAAATAGTAAAACGTTATGGTTATTACGCATTTTATAGAAAAAATTGACCCCAAAGTCAAAAAAATTGCACGGGCAGGAAAAATGGAACAGGCTGAAAACTAAATATCTTAAGATTGAGATGAAATAATATGAAATTTATTAATATACAAAGGCTGGTATTTCTTCTAAAAATAAAGGCCTAAAGAATGTTTCCATCATTAGAACTTACAGCGCAATTATACCGTTAACATTGGTCAGGGTACTCCAAAGTAAGACTTTTCTTAAATCCCCGATAAAAGATATCAAAATAGGAGATATGGCCTTAATGTAGATACATATTTTTCTTAGAATGTATCCCAGAGTCACCCCTTTAAATACTCTTGACGAATTAAGGGACACTCTATATACTTATTCCATTTTATTAAAAAAATGTAATCAAGTTTTAATTTTCTTATTTAGATTTAAACTGAAGAAATAAAAACAAATCAATTGTTGATTTTTAGCATTTAATAACTTTACAAATTGATCACTAATAGCAACTTAAAATATAAAAATCAGGGTGTTGGGGATTCGTTTTTTTTTTCGGGAAATCATGTTGTGGTGCGGATAGATTTCCCAAAAAAACACGGCCAATTACCATAATATCGATCAAAATTAGTGACCGATTAAGTTTAAAATAGCAAATATTACCAATTATCAAAAATAATGGACATTCATAAAACAGTTATCTGAAACGTCTCTGTTAAATAAATACAATATTAATATTTGGCCAGCGATATAAATTCAGTTAAATACTTTTTCTGGCTATTTTTCAATTGGGTCTTTTTACTTAATACGAAAACTTTCGAAACATAGATATTTAAAAATAAATTTAAATTTTCGGGTTATTTATTTTCTTAAGTGGATTTTTTATATTTTTTTTTTGAATTTAAAGCTCAATGTTTCTGAATATTGTGAAAAAATAGAACATCGAAGACAAAATTGATTAACACCCCCCCCGCCCTCGTAAGTCAGTTTTATGCGTTCAAAAATCGACAAACATTTTTACACCATTTATACCTAGCCTGTTATTTCGCCTGGATTTAAATAAATATCCTATAAGTATAACTCAAGTTATTAGCCTCTAAAAAGGGAATTATGTATATCGAGTCTGCTTATGTAAAGAAGCTTCAGTTAAAAAAAAAAATAATAATAATAGTAAAGCTTTAGTTTTCTCATAAAGTAAATTGCCATCCCTGATTCTCTAGTCCTGGCAACTGGCAATCGCTTAGTTATTTTTTAACTCAACAAGGATCCTAGGCATGTATGTATGTGCATTGTGCATATGTGTGTTTATACATATTGTATTATGCTTTGCCGTTCGTATCTGGCTTTTATATTGCTTCTGATTCCAATTTCTCAGATGGATTGGTTATGAGGGTATGATGGAGTTATTCAAGTGAGTGGGGTTAAACCAAAAGAACTGGAAGGAAAATACAAAAAAAAAATCCTCAAAAAGGGAGAAGAACCAAAAAAAAAAAAAACTCAAACGACTATGATGACGACGACGACGAAACGAATGACCCCTTTTGAACTGGGTTGGGCGAATATAATAGAATCGATGTTATTTATACACGTACCGCACATATTCGTATGTATTTACATATATATAGTGTGGTATGGTGGTACATATATGTATGTTCAACTGCTGCAATGATGATGAATGTGCAATCTATTGAGAAATCAGCAGGGAGTTCCTATTGAGAAGAATTCAGGAAACGAGGGTAAAATTTTGGTTGGGTATATCCCTTACCCATCTTACCATTGCCGCCCGCCCCACTGCACACTACCTACCACTCCCCATGCTGCAACCATCAAGACGCTTCGCGGACACAAAAAGCGTGGATGAAAGCCAACGAAATTTTTTTTGGGGGGCAGATGGGCTTGCAAACCTGAATAAAACTAACAGTTATATTTCTGATGTTTGATCTGGAATCTAGGACTCGCAACTATGATCGAAAGGATTCTTTTGGTACAGGGCTCTTTTTTTTTTGTTTGTACTCTGATGGCTGCGCTGCGGTAGCAAGTGAGGAAATCTTTTGGTGTGTTCTTTTTTTTTTATTTTGAAATATTAGTTTTCGAAGAAGCTTATGGAAGGGATTGAAGTTGGTTGACGACATGAACCTTGACGTTGGCAATAGGACAGAATAATATAGAGGTAACTCAACAGCGCTCAACGCCGGTGTGCGTAATGCTAGGTGATTATAGCCTTAACGAATGAACTTTATGGGGATTGCGGAATAACACGTCAAAACTGTTTCAATTGTTATTAACCCAAATTAGAAGCATTATCTGTTTATTTGTTCAAAAATAAATCGCTTTTATGCGATGATGAATTAAAAACGTAATTAGCAACAGTGTGGAACCACGACAAAAATCACAAATCATCAACGGAAGTTGGGTGGCAATGGCGCAGTGGATATAGTGCTTGACTGCTAACTTAGACGTGTGGGTTCGATCCCCACGCTAGGCGCATTCTTTTCTATACCTTCAATTTTAATTGGATGCCACCCGTGGGTTAAAATTGAGATAGTCAATACCTGATTCTCAAATCCACTGTGCTAACAAAAAAATCTTTCCCATCTGTCTTATCCTTCTAACAAGTGACGTGCAGTTCAGGTTGCATTTAAAAGACTTTAGGTCTTACAGGCATGTAGTCAAAATTGAAAAAAAAAAGTCAATTGGTGGATACATCCGTTTTGACTTAGTTGATGCACTCTTATGTATTTTGCTTCGATCTTAATTAAACAAAACGCGATTTACTTTTGAGATTGGTGATTGCTATAGATAATATTCTCTCTTCTCCTATTAATGCTACATCGTTGCTAGAGTTTTTAAAGATCTCGACAAACAGAAATTCGCTGGTCCAGATAGTATTTACCGTATTGTTCTGAAGAAATGTTTTTCTACAACTGGCAAAACCACTGCGAAAGTTTTTTTATTTATCCTATTCTACTGGTCTCCTTCCGAGTGGATGGAAAACAGCGTTTGTTGCAGCCTGCCTAAAAAAATGGCGAATCTTCTTCACTCTCTAATTACCGGTCAGTTGCGCTTACGTCCTTTTTTCTAAGATCATGGAAACGCTGATTAATTATCAGCTTAAAAAATATCTTGAAGAACAAATAGATCCACTGGTAATCTGATGGTATGTCTCAACAAACAGTGGCACAAATCTTTACATTGTCTGGTAGAAAGTAAGATTATTGGGCTTGATATTTTTTCAAAACCGTTTGATAGAGATTGGCATTAAGCTCTCTTATTGAAAATGCGTGCATTTGGGGTCATGGAGGAATCTTTTCTTCGTTGGATTAAGAATTACCTTTCGGACCGCACAGTACAAGTTGTGTTGGACCGTTTTTAATTCTGATATTCATAAAATAAATGCTGGTAACCCCAGTGCTTCGTTTTGTCTCCAACTCTTTTTCTTATTTTCATTAATGATCTGTTATTTTTCTAAACCAATTATATTGTTTTGCTGACGGCAGTACCCTCAGCGCTCAGCTCTTCATATTCGTTTTTAGATTCAGACACATGTCCTTCGGATGTGGAACTTGATTGTCAACGTATGATAGGCTCATTAAATTCTGATCTCGACAGCATTGTCCAATGGATGATAAGAAACCGTGTTGAATTTAATGCTTCAAAAACTCAATGCTATCTTGTCGTCAAAGCGATACCTCCTCCTATGTCGTTGTCCATAAGTGGATCTGTCTGTAATCTATAAAGCGTACATTCGTGGAAAGCTTGAGTACAACTGTCATATATAGGCAAAGGCATCTATAACTTACTTAAGTCTCTTGCACATACTCCAAAAAAGAGCTTTAAGCTCTCTATGTCTTGTTTATCGTTATTCTTAAAGAAAATGCTCTAATGAAATAACCAGTTGCATTCCTCCCGTAAAACAATTAAATCGTTATACGCGGACTTCTAGGAATGCTCATCAGCTTATCCTTGGCCCCAACTTCGGGCATACTGTCAAGTACATATAGAGAATCCTTCTTTAGCCGCACCACACGAATTTTGAATGCTATACCCAACCATATTTTTTCCATCCCATTATGATATGCAAACGTTGACAATTAATTTTCATCGGAATCTCCTTTTAAATCCTCTCCTATTTTCCTAATCGCTCGGAATGTGTTAAAACATTGGAAGGGTAGTCATAACCCCTTGAAAATGCAGCTTATAGGAGTAACGAATTCAGTTTGCGATACTATTAATTTTCATTTAAAAATAATTTTCCTTTAAAAAAAAGAAACTGAACGTTTATTTTTCTTCGACACTTATTTGCGACAAATTTACGACAGTTATTGGCACATAGCTTTTTTTATTTTTAACTTCATATAACCTATTTTTGAGGGTTGATAATTCTTACATGATTGACGACTTCAGATTTCTGCTTAGGTTAGGAGATGAATCATTTGGAGTGTACACAATTTTTTTTCACCACAAGTTTTGCTTTTTGTCTAAGGCGCTAGTTATAGCTTTCATTGAAACGCATCATTCATAACTTTGACTATCAATTCTGAGGCATTTAAACAAATAAAACTGATGTCGTTTTGGTACCAAAATGAAATAAGATTTGTCAAAAAAAAAATATCTTATTTACTCTACCACTTTCTTGTAAATTCACTTTTGTTTTTTCAATGATCATTGAATGATCATTGAAAACGATTTACATCATTGAAAAATCAAAAGTGATTTTACAAGAAAGTGGTAGAGTAAATAAAATATTTTTGTTTTTGACAAAAAATATTATATATCTTATAACCTTCATTTTGGTACCAAAACGAGATCATTTTTATTTGTTAAAATACCTAAGAATTGATAGTCAAAGTTTTTAATGATGAGTTTCAATGAAAGCTATAACTGGCGCCTAATTATCTGCTAGTATAATTTGCCAGGTTGGGCTTAGAAACCATCATTCGCCAAAGTTCCTGGTTTTAGATTGATCCATATCAGAGTTTGTGATTATATCGATTATTAGCGTTTTTTTCCTTTCGACAGCTAAGTCCATTGTGCTGTGTATTTCTGCGATGATCTTTCCTCGAATATTTTTGTTTCTATTTCGATGAAGTTTTGTGATTTCTTTTGTATTGGAAAGCATCTTTTACTCAGCTGACTTCTGGAAGATTTGTCTAACAGTGTTAACTTTATTTAAACTGTGAACAAACAAACTGCAATATCGAAGAAGGTGGTGGAGTTAAAAACACATCCAGGAAAATCTAAAACTTAATCTGTTTTCAGAATACTTGGAAAAGTAAACTCTGCTCAACAAAAATTGTCAGTACAAAGAATGTTTGATGTTTGTTTGCATTTCTTTAAATCTAGCACTAGTTTTCCATAGTTTGCAATTTTACATTTAATCTGCTTTCTCTCCTAATGGTGAGGTGTATAAAGTTTTTTTCAAAAATATTTACTTTAAGTGGTATTGTACTTTTTTATTAGTAATTTTTGAACAATGTTGAAATAACAATCCTCCATAATCACAGTACTGTTATAATGCTTGTGTAGTATCAGTAATTGATCAGACATGGACAATTTTTTATATCTATTTTTTAATTATAGTATAGACATACCTATATGTCACCTCATGCGGAGAACATAAAGTTTAACAATTGATAACACATTTTCTATCAATGGCCAATTAATAAAACTAGTTGATCTTTTATGATAATTTTCTGACCTTTTAAACGGTATCTGTAATTATGATTTTCTTTTCAATTTCATAGATTGAAATTTCAGCAATGTATACAGATACAGGGCAAAGATTGCTTGGCCCCAGAGATACGAGTCAGTACCTACTATGTTGCATGGGTGCAGTAGATAGTTTTCTTTTTAAGATGACATATAAAGGAGATGTTTACAACTATATCAAAATTAGCGTTGCTAAACCGACTGACTTTCACTCAATGAGTCATCTTGGTACCTACTAACTAGGAATGATATGAATTGGAAGCGTGATGTCATCTATTGATAGACATCGGTTCTTTTTGAACGATCGCCCAAACATAATTTTTCCATTTAAGTAATTTTTTAAAAGAAAATTTATTCATGGATTTGAACAATGGAAAATCGATTCGCCTCGCATCCAATATACGTTTTTTTTTGTAGGCTTTGATTGAGTATAAGCTCCATGGTAGTTTATTATGCTATTTTGCTATAAATTTGATTTGTCTTCTCTATGTGTACATACATACATATGTATGTATGTATGTTTGTATGAATGTATTTTAATCCTATTCATATGATACAAACAAATTTCTGCTCCAATGGAATAGAAATACAATAGCAAGATAAATTGTTTCATGTAATTTGTATATAATATAGTCTGAGAAGTACGGTTTCCGGCCTAGTTGATATTTTTATATTTATTTTATTTCAACGATAAAAATGCTTCTTGAAAAAGTATTTTAAAATATTAAGCCGTATCACAGGCGTCGACCAATAAAATGACATCAATTTATAATGCTATATTTTCTTCATTTTATATTCAAAGTTGAAGAAATTTAATGAAATGATCTTTTATTTGATATCGACAATATTTTCGAGTTTATATGTTTTTATTTTTGTTTCAAATAATGTTTATTTGCATTTTTCTCTATACCGAGGAAAATTTCAAGTTTCCAGAGACCTTACAGGTGAAAGAATTCCAAAACATAGCTTTTCTCCATCGCTCTTTATCACGACACTTACTCTATATCCCTAGAAATCGAAGTTTATTTAATCCGAGAAAATTACACTTTTCCAATTATCTAGAGTCCAATTCTTTTGGCGCATCTAAGTTTTACTTGTGATATTATGGCAAGTTATGGATTCGCAAAAAAATCGAACTTGACATTACAATGATAGCGAAGATGCAATTCCGTCTGCCTGTCTGTCTGTCTGGCCTCGAGTCTACAGCCGAAACGGTTGGATGGATCAAACTTGGCACATATTGTTTTTTAGGGAATATGCCCAAACGTATTTTTTATTTTCTTAAGACGAAAAATAACGGTACCTGCTATACATTTTTTGGCTAAAACAAAAAATCTTATTTTTCACAAAAACGACTCCAAAGATTTGTATAAAAAAAGCAGTTCGTTAAGGAAGTGAAAAGTTACTTTTTGGTATTTTTTTTATTTAAAGAATGTTTATTTTTAACCTCTATTACAACCATTTTCTTAGTTTTCGATGGAAAACGATTCATTTGTTTTTTCTTTTATTTAGAATTTTGTATGCAGAAGCTCCTTGAAAAATCGATTTTTAAAAAACAATTTACTGAATTTGTTTGAAAATAAAATTTTATATGTATATTAATAATTACTTCAAAATGGTGTTTAAAATTTTTTTCCAAATATATTTTTAAAATTTTATAAATAAAAAAATATTTAAAAAAAAAAAAACTTTGCACGCGCTCAAGGGATTATGAATACCCTTTATATGTTTTTCTTAACACAGCGCGTGCATCCGGTGGAAGAAGAGAAAGAAGGATAAGAAAGATGTGTGGCGCGATGTTCTGAGACTAAGGCTGGTTGTTGTCTCAGATTTATCTCCAGGGATGGCGGCTGAACTAATGCGGAGATAATTACCATATCTTTATTTATTTATGTCTCTTATAATTCGTATTATTTTATTTATTTCGTTGTCATATTGTATGGGTATGCTAGTTTACTCAATCACATGTTGTTAGTGTTATGCCTAAACAGTATGTAATGAGCAAAGCAGTAACTTATATTATGACAATTTTTAGAATTGGTTTTTAATGGAATATAAGAGGACATAGACAACGGCAGGAATCAAACCCGCAACCAGGAGATTGACAGGCGAGCACACAACTATTGCGCCACGGCCACGCCACGATTCAACGATATTTTCCTAAAACTGTAAAAACTTAGTTTCTCACATTACGTTTCACCGCAAACGTTTTCTCGTATATACTTCAAATTTGTCTCAATTAATTTCCACAAGATACTCTACTTTTTACTTTACATTTTACTTTGCCTTTTACGTTACTTTTTACTATACTTCCTTACCACCTATTTAGATACCTACAAACATTTATTCACGTATCACACAAGTGTCGCCCAGAAGTCAACGCGTTAACTCTAATGTAAAAATGACGTCAAAATCGTTCCTTATTCTGTTACGTACTTTGATTCCGAACGAAATATATGTTGTCAATGCCTTGGCGAGAACGTAACGGTGTGGATCTTGTGGTGACTTTAGAGAGTCAACGTATTGAACGTTTTTTACGTTCACATCTAACTTTAGCTTAAATCTCGTAGCGTCAAATAAATCCGTTCAAAAAAAGACCTTGTCCACCTCACATTATTATAATCGTTGCTGGCATATATAGAAGGTCATTCTCATAAAAGTCCTAAATGCAACTTAATAACCCATACTATTAGCATTGTTTATCTATTTTTGATGAAATTATTTAAGTTTCTTATGTTTTTATTCACAAATATAACAGAAAAGGCAGGATATGATTTGGATGGAGCATTGGGTGAGGTGAGCTGTATGTTAAGAGGGACTGAGTCAAGATAAATCTAGGAAAAATAGTTCACAACAGGAACAGGATGAGGGTGACTAAGAAAAGAAAGAAGGACACAAAAAAATGGTGATTAACGTAACGTTGAATTCGTTTGCAGCAATATTTTTCGTTGTTGTGTTATCTGCTTTAATTTTTTGTTCTCTATTCTTTATTCCTCATTGTCGTTCTCCCTTTTCCGTGTTTCTACGTTCTTGGGGGTTTTTCTTTGTACCGCACAGTATTGGTGTGGTTTTATCATTTTGATAGCAGCAGCAGGAGCAGTCGAAGTTGTAGTGGACGAAACTCCTTTGTATGAAAAAGGCAACAGCAATGTTCAAGGGAAAAATGTAATTTGCTGATTCCGCAGATTTCAATCTGGCTCGGTCTGTTTTAAAAGAGTAGATGAGGTTGTTTTTTTTTTTTTTATTATGGTTGGTTCTACCTTTTTGTTTCAATGGTATCTCGTTTCCGTTCCGTTGTATATGTATGTGTGGGTGTGGTGGATACGTAATGTATATTTGTAGAAAGATATATGTAGTTCTGGATTAGATTGGTGTTTGGCTGTTTGGTCTGTGACCGAAATGTTGGTAATTTTGGCAAAGTTTAAAAACAGATAACCCACATCCACTTCCATAGTGTTGTAAGGGTCATAGGTAGGTAGGTACCTAACCTATACCTACCTACTTCAAAAACTTTGATTACATAAGATTGGTGGAGATATTATTTTATAAACATTAAAATAGGTCTGATGAAGTGGTGCCCCTAAATCATAAGATAGGTATGTAGGCAAGTATTTAAGATTCAATCTTAGATTTAGGTAGGTACATATTTTCACATAAACAATATCAAGGGATGGAGAAACTTGTGAACTTTCCGTCAAGCACGTATTCAATATTCCGCCCATCAGCATCACAGTACAAAATGCCTTTGCTCGGTTGGTGGTGTTAAATTGTTGGTATTTTTGTTTTGTATGGGAGGTCGTGTGTTGGGAAAGTGTTGGCAAAGAAATATATATGTAGGTATGTACACCATGTTTTCAACCTTGGGAGTGAGAATCTTTTCAAACACTTATACCTACCACCTACCTATTTCGTGCGCCCCAAATTGTAGTCATAAAAACCGTAGCTTATTTTAAAGCTATTCATTACTGTATTACATATTTATTCTTTCATTTAAATAATCAAGTTTAGATTTATGTATGACGGGTACCTGCGATTTATGGGGCCCACTTTATTTAATTAAACTGACTTCAGTTTTAAAAATACAATTCGACCTTATTGACATTTTTATTTCTCTATAAACACTCTTTAATGTTAAAATATTTGGGAATAAAGAAATGAGTCTGCCTTTTAGCTCAAGAATGTTCTTATCACCAACATAACTTAAAGCAACTAGGTACATACTTATTTGATTTTTTTTAAGGAAAATTAACACAGTCGTTAATGAGATACATATATAGAAAAAATTTAGTGAATTTCTACAAAATATGTATTTATTTCAATATACATACATATCTACCTATATATTTGTGTTTTGTTTGGATCTTGCTAAGGGAGTTGCTGAAGGCCTTGACTTACTTTTCTCTCAATAATACACCCAAAAAGGATATAGGTACCTACCCATAAAAATAAATTAAACCGTGCGATAAACCAGACGATTT
This sequence comes from Philhelius pedissequus, assembly GCA_910595825.1. Taxonomy (NCBI): domain Eukaryota; kingdom Metazoa; phylum Arthropoda; class Insecta; order Diptera; family Syrphidae; genus Philhelius; species Philhelius pedissequus. The sequence continues at coordinate 239,022,291 of OU343161.1, read as the reverse complement.
TGCTGGTCATTAGTTTCATTACTAAATGGGTCTTCAAAAAAAAAGGATACCATTTAACTGTAGCAATGAGAATTGCTATTTTTTGAAGGATTATAGAATGTTTAATCCTATCCCAACACTTCTTAGTAGACATACTTACAGATAGTAAAATGCCGTCTGATTTTTGGAAGTGTCCCCTAATTTGTGCCTGTGTATGAGGGCCAACATTGTATGTAGTATTCAGTAACGTACACAAAAATTCGTAAAAAGGAAATAGGTACATATAATAAGGTAGAAATAAATTAAAGGATAATGCACATAATTAAATGTTTTTATATTGCTTAGTGGTTATAGTTTGAGCGGTTTTTTAAGAAATTAATTTTTTATGTATAAAATTTTAATAAAATTTTTTGAAAAAAAAATTTAAAACGCCATTTTGAAGATATTATTAATATACATATAAAAATCAAATTATCCATCCAATAGTGAGAGAGTCGAAAATATGTAAAGTGGTTCTATGGGAAGTACCGTTAATAAGTACGCAAAATAAAATATTTTTATACTTAAAAGTGGAATGTACACATTTAAGAACACACACTTTTTTTTATAAAAATTCTTGGAGCCGTTTTCGTGAAATACATTTTTTTCTTAAAGGTTTTTTTTTAGCATTTGTTGGTTTTTATTTTAGGAATACAGATTTTTTTTTATTCAAGATAATGTTAAAAAACTTCCAAGTACGAGGTTTCAAAAAAATCCATCAAGTGGTTTTCGAAATTTTAAGTTTTCAAAAAAAAAAAAAAGGTTTTTGAAAAATTTGTTTTTCCGTTAGTGTTAAGACTTTAGGGGAGCGTCTGCATAAAAAGTTAAAAAAAAAACCAAATCAACGGTTTTTCAGAAAATTGAAAACCAACAAAATGGTACTATTAAATGTACCAAAACTAACACTTTGTTTTCAAAACAAAAATACCAAAATGTACGTTTTCCGTTCATTAATGAACTGATTTTTTTTTATAAAAATCGTTGGAGGCGTTTTTGAGAAAAATATGATTTTTGTTTTTTTGCCAAAAGAAAAGGTATGGGAGCTACTGTTATTTGTCATCTTAAAAAAATTAAAAAAAAAAACGCGTCGGCATATTACCAAAAAAAAAACAATATCGACAGACAGACGGAATTGGGGGAACCACTTTTTTGGTGTTCTATATGATCGTAATGTCATGTTTGATTGTTAGAATTTTTTCCATAACTTGCCTTTAGTTTCTATAATCCCAAGTTAAAAATTGATATGACAATTTTAATTATTTAAAATAAAGAATGGTCCAAAGAAGACGTAAACAAAATTTCTCAGAGAATTATCTTAATATTTCTGATTATGAATAGAAGGATATATGACAATGATGTGTCATAAAATATCAGCCATAAGCTCACCACGTCTTCGGTGGCATTTCTCTATCCGCCGATGGTCCATATTCTCAATGACTGAGACATAATTGAGGTAAATCGTTTATCGTTAATATGCCGAATTATCTCATCCTTTAACTCTTGAATTGTTTTTGGCTTATTGGCGTACATTTTTTCTTTTAAATATCCCCAAAGAAAGAAGTCACGAAATCACATGGGCGTGGTGCCCAATTAACATCGACGCGACGTGTAATAACACGGGCATTGAATTTCTCGCGAAAAAGAACCATTGTTTCGTTGGCTTTGTGGCAAGTGGCACCCTCCTGTTAGAGGCACATGTCGTACATATCCTCAAGCAGTCCGCTATCATATGGCGATATCGAACACCATTCTCGGTAACTGTTTGGCCGACCTCATTTTCGAGAAAGTACGGCCTGATGACACCGCCAGCCTATAAACCGCACCAAACAGTCACTCTTTGTGGATGCATCGGCTTTTCAACAATTACTCGTGAATTCTCATTTACCCAAATGCGGAAATTCAGCTTGTTAACGAATTCCCTGAGGTGAAAGTCTGTCTCGTCGCTGAAGATGATTTTCTTTGTAAAGTAACCATTCACTTCTGTCTAATCAACCAACCATTCGGCGTATTGACGACTGACGCTTGAAATGGTCAATTGAACTCTGTTAGCGTGTAAATTCAAATCTTTATTTAAAATTCGTATCAGCGATGCTCGTGAGATGTTCAAATATTGGGCATGACGACGAGTCGAGGTTGACGGCTCTTGTACCACTCTATCGCGAACAGCAGCAAGGTTTCTTACAGACCCGGTTTGCTGAAATTTGCGCACAATTCTACAGATTGTGGACACATTTGGTCGATTATGCTGACCAAAAAAAAATAAGAAATGCATTTTAATTTGATCGCTTATTTTCGTAAAAGACTTCAACCATCTTGACGCGCTGCTCAATTGTGTACCTCTCCATGGTTGTCAAACACTGAAAAACAAATAAAGTTCGGGAAAAATAAAAAAAAATAAAAAATAGTCCATTTGTTTTCGAATAATGTTAAAAAAAAATCCAAAAAACTATTCAAAAATTTTGGAATGCAGTTGAAGGACCACGAAGGACCTCCTGTATAAAAAATGTGATCGGAAGTGGACCCATTTATGAGAAATTCGAAAATAAAAAAAAAAGTTTGTATGGCAGGTATACTGCTAATAACAAAATATCTAAAAAAAATGTTTGACCAAAATGTATAATAGTGCACACACCTTTTTTTTTATAAAAAAATCGTTAGATCCGTTTTCGAGATACCGTTATTTTTGATGCTAAAAAAATCATTCAAGAATATATTTGAGACAATCACGTAAGACGAAGTTTGAAGTAAATTTGATCGATCTACAGACGGGCGGAAGTGCGGACCCACTTTTTTTGGTGTTCTCCATCATCGCAATGTCAAGTTTGATTAAAATCCCAAGATCGATTTTTATTCTAAACGCAAAAACTTGCTCTATATCGCAAGTAAAACTATTAAGACCAACTAAAGCGTACACAATGATGTAATATAGCTCTTTTTAAAGCTGACATTCCCTGATTCTATTTGTTTTAAAAACAAGTAAATAGTTTTCGAGAAATTAAATTTAAAAACCGATATCTTAGGTTTTTTTAATTTTGCCTAATTAAGTTCCACTGTTTTTTAATATTCAATTTAATTATTTGAATTTAAAAATATAATTCCAAAAAAATCGTAATCCATTTTCAAAATTTTGAACTTTCAAAAATCCAAGAAAAATTATTTTTTTTTTCGAAAGTTTTAATATGCACTATTATTTCGAAAATTTTGTATTGAAATCGGCAGATCCAGAATGCATACGTTCACGTACGACCCAATGTACGGCCGGCCTTACAGCATTTTTAATGACAGTTCGATTTGACATAATGTGTGTTAAAACAGGGAGGTTAAATCCGAACTAAGAATTGAATGACTGTATAAATTTCAATACGTGAATGTTTAGCTTAGAACCTGTATTTTCAAGTAAATCCCTAGTAGTTATTATTTCTAAGGTAAACAGTTGATGACAAACATTGACCAATTTTATTGAATTTGTCTGATGGAATACCCTAAATACTTATCTTAGCCACTTTATTTTAATGAACCACCAAGAGTAAGTTCGTGCGATGCAGTCATTGGTTTAATTTTTAATAAAATAAATAAATTGATAAAACCCAAACTGACCAAAGTTTACCTACTACATAATTGGTTTTCGTTTGAATCTGAAAAAAAAAAGTTACGAACGAAGTTATTTCCCAGCTAACTAAAACTAAAATTGCAACCACATAATAAAATCGATTAAATATAGAGCTTTTATGTTATGGCAGGTAGAGGGTATACGTAACATTGTGAAATATTGTTTTGATTTTCAATTGAGGGTATTTTGAAATTTAATTTGTATCTGCCGCGAAAACTAATAAAATTTTGTATTGAAACACTCGTATGGTTTTATGGGAATAAGGAGAATGCCAATTTAATTTTAATCTTTAACTTTTTTTCATAAGAATTAAATGAAAAAAAGTTTTGTTTTGGGAGATATTTGATAAAATACTTCAGAAATAAAAATATTGATACTGATAATTTTCGCTATAAGAATCCTCACAATACACGTGATATCTCCAAACTAAATAAAGAACTATCTAAAAATAACTGTCATGCACGTTTGGTTGGCGCAATGGATATAGTGCTTTACTGCTAACTTAGACGTGTGGGTTCGAGTCCCATTCATTCTTTTCTTTACCTCCAGTTTTAATTGGCTGTCCCCCGTGGGTTATAATGAGATAATTCTCAAACCCATTGTTCCAATAAAGTTTTAATTGAGTTTTTACCAATAAAGTTCTTTCCTATATTTCAATTCCTATTAACGTGCAATTCTAGATGCATTTAAAAGACTTTAGGTCTTACAGGCATATAGTTGAAATAATTATTATTATTATGTTTTCCAGTCAATATGTATCCAAAATTTATTGAGTCAACTCTGGATTAACTGAACTGATACTTTTCACATACAAGTAGTGTACAAACTATCCAATTTGAAATGGAAAATGGGGGTTTCCAATTTGACAGTAATGGCATTTCGGTGGTAATAAATAAATAGCTATTTTCGTAGTATCGAACTTTGATTTCAATAGAATTTTTTCAAGGACTAAGTAAACCTGCAAAAATAAATTAACCCGAGTTCACTAAAAATCAGTTGAAAGAGTAACTTCAACTTTCAATTCTCAAGAGTATATCGAAATCGATGTGTGGCACTTTGGAAACAGTCATTTGACTATCGAAATGGAATGGCGACACTATCGAAATCGCCCTTTCCATAGTTGCGTATATTGATTTAAATAGTTTTTTTTATCATCTTTCAGAAATATCAACTAATTATTTACTTGTAATAAATGTACATACAAACAAACACATTTACATATGTACAATTCAAGGTGAATTGTAAGTTTTGCACTTAGGTGATACCTTAGAAATGAATTGTATTTTTTTCGCCCCAGCTGCTCTAACGATTCTTATAAAAAAAAATCAGTACACTATTTTAGGTGTAGTCTATATTTTGTTATAAAAAATGTTATTATCGGAACCTGCTATAAAACCGTTACTTTAATTTTTACACGGAGGTCCTTCTAAATAATACTGCAACGCACATTTTAGAAAAAAATATTTTTCTTATTTCGAAAACGGGTGAACTATTTTTTTTTAAATATGTTTTTAAATTAACATATAGTGTTTAACTTAAAATTAATATATGCAATTTTTTTTTAGAAAAAAAGAATTTTTTTAAATAAAAAATAAGAAAGAAAAGTCCGTCCAAAACAGCTTGATAAAAAAAAAACAATTGTTTTTAAAATAGGTATTGATTTCCTAAGAAATTTTGAACTTTTCCTTAAAGCTCAAAAGTATATATACATATGTACATATGTGTTTGAAAAATGTAAACGTACGTACATTACTTTTTAAACCTTCTTAAAATTGTTTGCATAAAAAATTCATCGAAATCGGTAATTTTCATAAAACAAAAAAACTAGGTATCAAGTTTAAAGAACAGCAACTCAACCGTTTTGGATGAAGATACATATTTCAATCTTTCATGTCATCAAATTTGATTAAAATCTCGAGTTTGGTCCTTTTTTAATATAAATGAAATGTATTTGTTTTTATTCCCATATGGTCGGAGGAAACATTGTGACAAAAATGTGTAGCTTGACATTTTCCTCCTTGGTCTTCAGTTTGTCCCTAGGAAGTTCGATAAGCGGATGGTAGCAAAATTGAAATTTGTTCGTATATTTTTGAGGTCAACAAATTAATTAAAGCAATTAATGTTTTTTTTTTGCCTAATTTAATTTTACCTGATAACGTAAGGGAGTTTGTTTGGAAAAGGCGGGTTACACATTTTTTTCTTTAAATTCCCTTGATTACATGCAAAAAGGAGATGGTATTTCTCACTTTTTTTTTGTTTAAACAAAAACACACTAAAGATTACTCAACAATTTTTATCGAGAAAAAAAATGTTGTCACCTTATATATAGGACATATAATACACACACATATGATTCAATTTTAAAAGCATAAATAATTCAGCTGCATGCTGCACGAATCTCGAAGAATATTTTTTTCTTTGTTTTTTTCTTTATCTGTCTTTTTTGTGGTGAAGGGTTTTTCTTGTCACATTTAAGGAAAATTAATGTCAATGCACTGCAAACTATACCATTCATCAAACTTTGCCTTAACAGGACTGAGTTTTGGAGTGTTAATTGAGTTCACTTACATGCATCATAAAATTTAAACAAAATCTAAAAAGAAACAGGATGTGGAGATATGGTGTAGAAAGTCCAGCTCACTTGGAAAGTTGTTTTCTTTTTAACTTTTTTTTTTTAATAGTTATCATTCGAGTTTTATTTGTGAAGATTTATTCTTTCAAGCATATGACTTCCTTAGCGTGCTTTTAGTTTTAAAGTTTTCTTTCTAAATTTACGCACACCAATGTACGCATAGCCATGTTAAAAAATGTTTTTTTTTGTTTTGACAAAAAATCAGACGAACAGATTTCCATATGTGTATATACTTGTAGAGTTTGGTGTTTGGAAATTAAAAAAAATTAGGCAACATTACTCGCCAATCGAATTTATTTATTTATTTAGCTACAAATTATTAGGTCTGAGATTGTTAAATCCCATTTATACATTTTTTTAAACAATGTTTTGATACATTGAAATAAATAACATTAAAATATTTATTAAAAATCTGCAGATCTAAAGGATTGTGATTATAAAGGGTTATCCATTTTGCGGTTTCAAAAGTAAACGTACATAAAAGACATTTAAAATATTTTTTTTTCATGATATTTCTTTTTTATTATAAAGTTTGAACGTTGACATTATGTGTGAAACACTAAATCATTTAAATGACCACCAAGCCAATTGTTGCAAGCATCGATTCTTTTGAGGTAATTTTGGACCACTTTTTGACACATATTGGGCGGTATCTCAGCTATAACTTGATGAGTGTTGGTTTTTAAGTGCTCAAGAGTTAAAGGTTTATCTTCATAAGAACGGTCTTTCGCGTAGCCCCACAAAAAAAAGTCCAGCGGTGTCAAATCGCATGATCTTGGTGGCCAGTTGATATCGCCACGACGAGAAATTACGCGGCCAGGAAATGTCTCTTGCAATAAAGCCATATTCGCTCGAGTTGTGTGGTATGTGGCACCGTCTTGTTGAAACCACATATTCTCCAAGTCGTATTCTTCAATAGCAGGTAAACAAAAGTCGGTTATCATATGACCATATCGCTCCGAATTGGCGGTGATAGTCGTTCCATCGTCGTTTTCGAAGAAGTAAGGTCCAATCACACCTCCGGACTAAAGAGCGCCCCAAACAGTGACTTTTTGTAAATGTTGTGGGCTCTCTTCAATTACTTGAGGATTCTCAAAACCCCAAAAACGAAAATTTTGTTTATTAACATACCCACCGAGTGAGAAATATGCTTCGTCGCTGAAGAAAATTTTGTTCGAAAAATCGCCGTCTACCGCCTGTTGTTCAAGCACCCATTCGACGTATCTATGATGTTGTGAATGGTCAGCTTGCTTCAGTTGTTGTGTGAGCTGGACTGTATATGGATGTAGGTGTAGATCCAAATTCAAAATACGCCATAATGTGCTGTAAGATAGTCCTAATTCCTGAGAACGACGAGCAATCGACACATTGGGGTCTTCGGCGACAATTTCACTTACAGCAGCGATATTTTCAGTGGTACAAGGGAAACGATGATGCACAGGCCTTACAATATCTGTAAACAATCCAGTCTCTTCAAATTTCTTCACAATTTTGTCAACTGCTTGCGTAGTTGGACGATTATGTAAACCATAATCTCCTCTTAAAGCACGATATGTGGCTGTGCCAGAATCACCATTTTTGTAGTAGGGTTTAACAATTTGTATGCGATGTGCGATAGTTAAACAATCCAGTTTCGTAAATGTCAGACTTTCAACTGAAAAAAAAATTGGTTTAACAACTTAGTTTGACAGATTTCGAATTCCAGACCGCAAAATGGATAACCCTTTATTTCCGACTACGAACTCTATTATAATTGTCAATTTATCAATTGATATACAGTGAACATTGGAAAACATGGCGCAAAATTTTAAACAACCTATTATTAAGGCCTTAACACGATACTAGTTAACAATTTACTATATACATATACACCCAAATTAATAAACTTGGACTAGGGAAGGGTTAGGACTTATTCCGTGGACTAAGTGCGAAATACTATTGATAAAACAAAATTTCTGCTATTTGACGTTTACCAATTTAGTCCTTCGCTAAACCATCGAACACGGTGGTCTAGTGATGGATTAAGAATTGACATTTAAGAACAAAATTTACAGGGACATAGAATAAAAAGAGGTAGATTTGATATTTATTGTAATAGATTTTGTTCGATTTTTTATTAATAAGAAATTTTAGTCCATGATGGTCTAACTCTTATTCCATGTTTTAAGTCCATGGACTAAGGGTGGACTAAGCGTTTTTTATTAATAGGGCTAGTAATTTACTAACTTTTCATAAATTTTAAACCTTTGTTAACTAGTTAATTGATAATTAAGCAGATACAGAACATTTTTAGGGTTAACATTTTAATGATTTATATGTTGATGTGCTTTAAATGAATATTCGATGTTTATATTTTCATCATTTTAAGTTCATTATTTACAAAAAAAAATAAACGAAAAAAGTTGTGTACTAGCAGGACTCGAACCTGGGTCACTCGGGTCCATCGGTGATATACTATCAGATACCATATGATATTAGTAGGATACTAAAAAGATTAAGGAGCCATTTGGTGATTTTAAATTAAGTAAAATGTTAAGACCATATTACGATACTAAACTCGTTTAAAATTAACAAAATCCTCTTTTGAACCTAGTATCGTACTAAAAATGATTAAACATATTACTAAATCCTTTAAAATGTTGCGCAAATATTATTATTGTTTATGTGCGGTGCAAATTATTACAATTACAATTTCGATTTCCAACTAATAGACTGTAAACTTAACGACGAAAATAAAATAATTAAATTTCTTATCTTAAAAATGTCTAATATTTGTCTCTACTAAACTACACTATTTTCCAAATAATTTCATTAAAATTCAATTACGTAAATATGTTTGCATTTTAAAAAATTCAATTGCGTAAATATTTTTGCCTTTTAAAAAATGTCTATCATACTTTTGTCAAATTTGCTGCGATAAGTGCCGTTATTTCATAGAAATTTCCACACAAAATGGATGTTTTAACTATTTAAGCATGTATTTGTTGAATGTGCATTTTGTTTCCCCAGGACCAACAATATACATATATCCTTACAACTTGTTAAGCTAATCTACTACTCCATAACCTTAAGTCGTGCATCATTACCAATACAACATTTTTTCTATGTTCTTTATTTTTCGTTGTTAATGTAACATTAGTTATATCTACTTAACTTTCAACTCAGTCAATTTATTCTGAGTTCATGATCATGCCGTGAACGAAGACAAAAAAAGTGTATTTTGCTAACAACCAACTAAAGACCAATCCTAAAAATTCACAACCTTTTACTGTTGTAACCTTATGCAGTAGAACAACAAAGAATTTAACAATTAAGATTTCATGAAACATAAAAGATATAACTGCGCTGGCAAAACCTCCTTCTATCTACTATCTATGTACATTTACAACAAGACAAACACAAAATCGCAATTGTGTTCCACTCCGTTTCAGAAGAGTAAAACGATGGAAAAACCAAAAGCGAATAATAGAGTTTTTGGTTTTGTTCGAGTACCTATACATCCTGCACCCATCCACCTCGAGTCCTTCACACACAAGTTCCAAAAATCCCTATACACAATTTCTCTCTCACACACACACATATATATATATATATACCCACACTGTTTTCTTGCATGTTTTATGTTTGTATATTAAAATTGCTATTCTGCAAAATGAAAACACAGAGATTTTTCCAAAATAGCAATTTTTGAAGCAAGAGAGATTTCACCATTTAAATTGAAAAGTTTTTTCATCCCCCCCATATTCATAGTACCTACATTCATATTCATATGAACAGAAAAGAACAAAATTACAAAACACACAAAAAAATAAGCACTAAGCCCTGCCAATGGAAATTCAGGGTTGGGAAAAATGTACGGGATGCCAAAAATGTACCTACTCCCGTAAATTCAGCCCAGTTGAATTGAAACAAAATCAATAGCCTTCAGACACAAAGCTTAAAGCTATATTAAATATGTACCTCTGATGATATGCTTGCTTTAAAGCATTACCTATATTTTACAGTTTGCTTATTTAGTCCTTTTGGAGCTTGGTGGGCCATAAAAATCAGAAAGAAAAACTCGATTAAGCACACTCATGCCAGCAATTCAATTCACGGATATATTTTATATATGGCAACCTTCAGAATCACACAGAGAAGGGACAAAATGAAGAAAACGCATGTATATCAATATGGTAAATAGGTCTAGTGTTACCGCCAGGCAAATTTTTAAATGCACCCAATGGACATTAAAAATTAGTCAAAGTCATTAAAAATTAACATTCCTGTGTTGTAAACTGTTTGTCAACTGAAAACATAAGTATATGTAAATAGGTATTTTATCTTATTTCTTTCAAATAAAGAAGTTAAGATGGCCTCATTTGTATATGTAGTTTCCAAAAAAGAAAATAAAAAATTCATAAGGAGAAGTTGTTAAGAATCTTTTTTAAACCTGTTAAGAAATTTCAAACTGAAATCACTTAACTAATCTCGTTTTTTTTTTAGAAACATCATATCATCAAAATCTCGAAACGAGTTCACAAAATTCTCGCAGACCAAAATGTCGCTATAACAAAATCGTGCATTTCAATATTTCTTCGAGATCTTAATTTTGTGAGACTTAGAGAGCGAAATTTTAAATATGCTTTGGGTTCGATATCCCGCTTTTTATAATCCCATTTTTTAAAATCCCGGTTTTTGTATTGTATGCATTCTTATAATCCCGCTTTGTATTACATATACCGTTCTTAAAATCCCGTTTTTACCATTCCGTTTATTAAATTCCCGCTTTTGGAATCAATACAAGGTGCAAAAAGGATAGCGCGTCATGCGGCCCCCTCTGCAACCCCCCTGCTTTGTGTTTGGGGTGTTTGAAAAGTTTTTTTGTGTAACATTTATCAAAATACAAAACGGGCTAAGTGGGATTAAACGGGATTTTAAAAGGCGAGATTATAATAGACCGGGATTTTGAATAAGAGGGATTTTAAAAGGCGGGACTTAAACAAAGACAGTATTTTAGAGCACGGGATTTTAAAACTTTTTTTTTTCAGGATTTAAAAAAAAACGGATTTTGACACGGTCCCTTAAAATATACAAGATCTTAGTTGGTTGGGTTTAATATCCCGCTTTAAATAATCCTGTTTTTTTTAATACCACTTTTTATAAACCTGATTTTCCTATGCCGGCTTTTTTATAATCACCCTTTTTATTACTCCGTTTCTTAAAATTCCGTTTTCTACCATCCCGTTTAATAAATTACTGCATTCGAAATCAGCACAAGGTGCAAAAATGACGGCGCGTAAGGGGGGATTGATATCCCCTGCAACCCCCATGCTAGCTTATTGAAAAAAGCGAGATTCTGTTACGCTGCCGATTTTAATCTACGTCGTCTTTCGTATCCAACCTGAAATCGAGAGTTGTCAGCCTTTTCTTTTTTGCATTAAATCTTACATTTTAGACAAGCCTGGGTGGTCCCGCAATTCCGTCTCTCTGTCTGTCCTCGAGTCTTCAGCCTAAACAGTTGGATAGACGAATGAATAGAAAACGGTTAATTTGATTTTTTTGAAATTTTTATGCAGAAGCTCCTAAAAAGTTTAAACACTAATGTAATTCAACATTTTTCCAAACATTTTTTTATTATTAAAATCAATTAAAATTGTTAATAAAACTGCATACTCAAATTTTCAAAAAATTGGTTTTTCAATTAAAAAAAAACTAAAAATTCTTTTTGAAAAATCGGTTTTACAAAAACCAGTCGCTGATTTTTTTTAAAATTCAAATTTTACATGTACATTAATTATTACTTCAAAGTGGCTTTTTAAATTTTTTTTCTGAAAATGATTTTTTTTTTAATTTTAAAAATAACAAATTATTTTTTTAAAAAACCGCTCCAACAATTTTTGATTTTTTTTTTGCCAGCAATTTAAATGGCATCGTTTTTCCCTCAAACTTTAACAGCTAAGCAATCTAAAAAGATTTTATTATGTGTATCATCTATTTATAATTATATTTCATTTTTACGATTTTTGCGTACGTCACTGAATACTTACAAATGTTTAAAGTAAGTTTTACAATAATATTATATTACAAGAGGGCTTGACAATTTTTATAATTTTAAAATAGAATTCAAATAAAAAAGTAAGAGACCTTAGTTGTGTAGTCTACCTGAGTTTCAAATAATAAGACTGGAGACAAATTTTCTATAGAAGTTTAGGGGTCATTACCTTGATGTCATCAGAATCCATTCGATGTTAATTTTTGATAACATTTAAAAATCAACTTACACCAAAAACAATCCTTAATAATAATGTTAAGCCTTTAGAACCTCGTGCATAAAAATGTCGTGCCATTTTACTGAATTTGTAACATAGAGCTGGACCTAGCACAACTCCGGCTATTTCGATAACATATGGATAGACATATATTTGGAAAACTAAAATTCTGTAAAAATGCCGGATCCAGTGTAAGGCTTTCTCAGGTTCGAAACATTTTAATTAACGTTTTTGTATACGAAAAGTTTTATGTTCACTTACATTACAGTATTTAAAATAAAATCATATTTTAAAGCACAATTTTTAACTTACAGTAAATTAAGTGTTGTGGAATACAGAATACTCGTTTCCACAATGCCTTCATCAGTATTCCAACCAACGTAATCAGAATATATAACTAACGTGCATAATATTTTAAACATTGTGAAGGTAGTTACCACATCAGATCTATGAACTGACAGTTTCAGAGGATCATCTTCAAAAGTACTGATTCGAAAACATTTACCTATTCCCTGGTACAGTTCTCAATTTCAAAATAAATGATATGAGTTTTCAAAGAGACAATTGGTTTGAAATTCACAATGCAAACAATCGACTTGTATGTCGAGTGCTAGAATTTTGAAGGAATTCAAACAACATGAATTTAGACGATGCGGTAACTCTGCAAAGACATTCCTTTCAGAGAGTGATATGAGGTGGAAGAATATTACTGTAAATAAAAGATGTTGTTTTTTTTTTGATAATATACTCGTAAGATAATACGACAAGAATAAATTCCTAGGTAATTCCCTGGGTGGTAGTCAATATCAATATTGAGCTTTCCAGCAGTTATCCATCAGTATAGATAGATAGACTCCTGATTTAAAACACCACAGTGACTTTGTTTGAATTTTTTTTTGTCGCAAAACTGCTGAACGTTTTCAAATTCAGTCGAACCTAGACCTAGTAAATAATCCAATTGGTCTTATAAATACGTACCTTTGTCTAAAAATCCATGAAGTTGAGAGTTTTGAATAAAGTGTATTTTTAATAAGCTTTTTCAGAAACTAGAGCAGTCATAAGGTTGTCACCTTTTTTTTAAACCTTTCAATACCAAAACTTTATTTATATTTAAATTAGTTGCTTAAATCTTTTATAAAAGTTCGTTTAAATTTATTGGAGATACTACCTGTTGTTTTAAACGTTTAAGAGTTTGGACTTGAGCACAATATTTTCGGAACTTGAACTGAATTCAATATTTGATATTTTTAATTGCGAACATCTGTTAAGAGTTACCAATTCTCTTCTAGTCTCGCTCTTAAAAATTAAATGCAAATAATCTTAATTGTCAATATTTGACCATTTTTGGAAAAAGTCAGTTAAACATAACTCCACATACTCAACTGTATTACAATTTTTCGAACCGATAAACAAAAATCGCTAACACGTCAAATTATGTGAGATGACCTGTCAAAATGTGTGAGATAAACTTTAAAATTTTGCTACTTTGCATTATTATTATTTTTGGCATTAAAACATTGATCCTTTGTCATTTTATTGTTGTGTTAGGTTATCTCTAGCATTTTAAAGGAACACCTATTAAATTAATGTGGTTTTCGATTGCCTGTTTGGAGTTACTTCATTTTCACTCCTGTTACTCCAAAAATGTTCGATTGGCTGTTCGGAGTATTTTTCTGTTTTCGATTTTATAAGGGAGTAAAAATTGAAAACATATATATTAAAGGTTTCCGTCAGACAATTTGTCAAAATTAATAATTTGTTGAAGAAGCCATTTTTTTTTAGATGGCGACGTTAAAGTGTGTATGCTTTAATTTGAGAATATGATATTTTATATTCGATTGGAATCAAAAAAGAATAGAGCACTCCGAAAATCCAATCGAAAACGACTAAGTGTCGTAAATTTATCGTTAATTTCTCGTGAAGTAAAAACATTGTTGCGCTTGTTTTTTTTTTGGAAAAAAATAACCCCTGGTAATTTTAACAAAGTTAATGCTAACTTCGCCAGTTATTTAACTAATATTGACACATCCCTTTTTTTGAGATGTGGTAATGCGTGATTGACTGTCAACTTCTTAATAATACGACACAAATATGCTGTCTTCTTCGGTTTTGAAACAGTTTTGTTGAGATACTAGAATTACAAAGGTGCAGAAAACTCCTCAAATAATATTGATCAAAACTTTTATCAAAACAGACCACTGTTTGCACCCATACTCATATTGGTAGAAACAAAATAGTCTCTCCAATTGCAAATATAAAATTTTAAATAAATTCCTAACAACTGTGCAAGGATTTCAAGTCTAATGTTAGCTAGTATGAAGGTATGAAAAAGTGTGGTAGATGATATTCCTTTTCAGCTTATCTCGTTTTTTAGCATTCCCTTGCAAGAGCTTTTTCACTTCCGCCTTTAGAGTTTTTGTTTTTTTTGTTTTTATTTTTATCAAACCTATAGTCAATCTATGAAGTATCTTTAGATATTCAATGGTGACATTATTCCTGTGCAATTGCATGTGTGAATTCGACCATTATGAATCATTGGGGCCAGAATTGATCAAACAGAGTCGGAGAACTCAGGAAGCGGAAACAGAAACAGAACAAAAATAAAAAAAAAACATACAAAACCTAGTAACGGAAGAGAGAAGAGAAGAGAAAAGAAAAATTGATTTTTGGATTGGCAACAATGGATACGCGCACTGTCAAATAGCAGTATAAGAGAATGAGATTGCAATCCCAATCCAATCGAAGCAAGCAAAAGCAAGTTAAAAAATTGGAATCCTCCTTGATTTGTTTTCGAGGAGCCATATCCCATCCAGCCCAATTGGCTTTGGGCATTAACAGCAGGTGATAAACCAAACACCGGAACCTTTTTTGTGCTCGCTATGGACTTTTGTTGAATAGTCGCCTCTCATTGATTTCCCTATACAACAGCCAGTAGTGTGAAGGGTTTTTATAGTCCTTAATTGAAAACAATAATTTTTTCAACTCGAATGTTAAAGCATCACAAAGTGGATATCATTTATTGAACTTGTGATTGTCTATGATGTTATGTGGATTTTTTTTTTAATTTAATTGTTTTTTAATAAGTTTGCATAAAAAGGTTTGAATTGAGTGTTTGAATTTACTTTTAATAATAAATTTTTGAAAAAAAAAATACTGGAGATAATCATTTGACAAATAGTATTTACAAATATGAAAGGCTGTAGATTTAAGTTGATATTACCTCCGGGAGCCCGAACTTTGATCTGGTTCTTGTTATTAGTAACCGTAAGAAAAGTTATTGCTTGTTTCCAATAATAGGCAGATATTTACATACTCATTTATTTTATGTTTAAATTTAAAATATATTTTATAAACGAGATTAGAAGAGATTTGCATTTTTTCAATGTAGATATCTCAAAATAATAGATCAGCTGGACCAGATGGCATAATACCTGTTGAACTCCAAATAACCTCGGATATAATTTTAACTATCCTGGAGTTTATTCTAAATTGGTGCCTTTACCATGCGTGCATCCCCTTGCTGTAGAGAGAAGTCAAGGTTATTTTAATACCAAAATATAGCACCCATGTAAATCCCAAGGACCTCATACCGATCAGTTTATATTCGTTTCTTAAAAACTCTAGAAATACTGATTGATATTCATTTTCGCAGTAGATAATATAAACTCCAATCTCATTTCTACTGTAAAGGAAAATCGGATGAAACCGCCTTAAACACTTGTACAACATATAGAATATTCATTGCATCATAGATTACACTGTGGTAGCATTTCTTGACATTGAAGGTGTATTCAACAATGTTAGTAAAGTGGCAATAAACACAGCGCTGATAAACTTGAATGTGTCAAACAAACTGCCAGATATAGTGGACTCACTGACAGAGCTAATTAGTCTCATGCTAGGCAGGAGAATATTTAATAAAACCCTGTCGGACTATTTAGAAAGAAAATGCGTCAGTAGACGGAATCCGCAGGGTGGTGTCTTGTCCCAACTTCTGGTAAACGAAATGCTGGTAGACCTGGAAGCAGAGGGATAGCTTATGCCGATGATATTGCCATTATTTTATCAGGAAAGCACGGTCCAACTCAAACAGACTTGAGTACTATACACATGAGAGCGACCAACGAATTAACGAATATTCGTTGATTTTGACATTTCATTCACATAGCTTTAATTCTATTCGTCACGAATATAGGTTGAAAATTTCATTTTGAGGTTAGACGCGCGCGAATAAATTACTCGTTGAACAGTGGATGGTATGTGGAACGCGAAAAGAGTTCGACTGTTCGTTAGAATCAGATGCAATTCGCGCACAATATTGGTTTACCAAATTTATCTTATTTTGGCGATTAAAAAGTTAATTTTTGTGTCTAAACATTAATATAAATTATATTTTTACAATTTTGCTTAGAATTTGTGAAGAATTTAGGTTCGTAAATTGATTTAAATGGAATTTATTCGTATATTCTTCGCTCGTTGGTCGCTCTCGTGTGAAAAGCCCTTAAAGACAATATGCTCTCAAATGACTAAAAATATGGGTAACCATATAAATAAACCCGGCCAAGGCAGAACTTGTTCTTTTTACTAGGAAATATAAAGTGTCCCAACTAAAAATTCTATCAATAAATGGTACGTCACTGACTTTCGCAGATGAAGCAATGACTGCTAGGTACTTATTTTACAACAAAACGCCTCAAACTAGACAAATATGAGATTGTTAACTATCACAACCTTTCTGGCTACTAGACAGATCTGGTCAATAATTGATCCAAAACGCTCAAAAGGTCTTCTCTCTTTGAGCAGAAAACATCTTGGCTCCGTAATAGGTGTCATAACTACACAACGACTCTGGGAGAACTTGTAAGGATGAGTAGGAAGAAGAGACTATTTTCGGTGGATTTTTTCCAGTTCTTTTTAAAGTTTTTTTTAATTTTTTCTTGTTTATTTAAATAAACTGAAAATTTCTTTAAAATCGTTTGAGTCGTTTTCGAGAAACTAAGAAAAGAAATTAGATAAGTGGGTGTGTCAACTAGTGGATCTTACTTGCCCATAAAAACAAATTTTTAAATGTTCGTCCAAATCGTTAGAGCCGTTTTCAAGAAACCAAGCACTTATAAAAAAATAAAATCTTATTTGTAATGTATTTTCTCTATCATAAGAGCAAACTATGAAAATTTCATACAAATCGCTAGATCTGTTTCCAAGAAACCAAGCAATTATAAAAAAAATAGGCGTGGCAGTGCATGGATTTTACTAAATCAAACTTTAGTTTTGTTTCTGAGGAACTAAGAAATTAGATAAAATATTTTTGAAATATTTTTCTTAACCATAAAAAACAAAATCTTAGATGTTCTTCAAAATCATTAGAGCTGTGTCCAAGAAATCAAAAAATTATAGAAGTGGGCGAGGCAGTAGGCGGACATTACTAAAATCAATTTCTTAATTTTTGTCCTTCATACAAATAAACTATGAAAGTTTCATTGAAAACGTTTGAGTCGCATTAGAAAAATTAAGAAATAAGAAAGGTGGGCGTGGCAGTGGGCGGATATCATCAAAAACACATTTGAATGTTTGATCAATTGAAGCCTTCAGTTAAAGAAGCTTTTCGTAAGTGTTAATTCAAGACAACAAAGACCGCACACTCAGCTAAACTGATGACTAATTATGAAATTCGATACAATCGTTTACTTCGAAGATTCAGAATCAAAGAGACATCGCCATTCACATCTATCTAATTCTACATCTGGAAAAGGCCTATATGTTTTTTTTTTTTTTTTGTTTTTTTTGTCACTAAAAAAGCAAATCCACATGCCAATAACTTTTGACTTTAAATTTCATAATCAGGTTAATGACATTCATAATACGGGTGCACTCGCTTATGAATATTTATGTACCATTATAAATAGCATGCTACTTGCGGCTCTCCGGACTGTGACAAATTTGAACCTTTAATCAATTATTTACAAAAAGAAATTATGCATTTTATTGTCGGTCTCATCGGTATATTGATGCGCTTTGCTTTGACCTTTCTTTTTCTGAGGGCCTAAACGATGTTAAACATTAAACGTTTTGTTTGTTTGATTTAATTTTAATTGTAAATTTTTTAAATATTTTTACAGGCGCAGAAGACGTTCTTAAGTTTCTCGGAAATGACACCATTTTGGATCACTTCAAACTTGTAACAAAAGATGGAAACAGTTTACTAGTGGGTGCGAGGTAAGAATTAATTTTAACCATTATTTTATTAATGTCTAAAATGAAAATACATAAATAAATAAATTCAAATTAATTGTGTTTTTTTTTTACTTCTTTTAGGAATGTTGTGTATAATTTGAGTATACACGATTTAACAGAACAACAAAGGCTGCTGTGGTCTTCTCCAGAAAACGACGTAAAAATGTGCGTCATGAAAGGAAAAGATGAGGTAAATAATAAAGGGAATAGTTTGAATTATTTAAATATTTATAAATATTTTAATGCGGTTCAAATATCATAATAAATTTCAACTTGTATTCTTTTCGTTTCGAATGAAATCAATTTAATCATAAATTCACTTCACATTCCCTATAATTCTTAAATATTTTTTTAATTTGATTTTAGAAAAAAATCAACCTCAGTCGTTCTGTTGACCTTTTATCTTATAGATCAGAATTGTCAAACTCTTGTTTGTATAATATTTCCAATTTTCCTTTTGTAAAGGAATTTGACGTATTTCGAGGGTAACGAGAGAAGAGTTCTTATCTCACTTTTTTATCTGAATTCCCTAAACTAACCTAGACTAGCCATTAGTTGGCTGATGTCTCGATGATGACACTAAATAGCAATCTGAAATTAATTCGACATTTTACGGTAAGACTACCCATATGCATATATCTTCTTGGTTGGATTAGAAATTACAGTTTTATCTCTGATATTCATAAACTAAATATTCGTGTGCCCCAGGGCTCCGTTTTGCTTCTGACCTTTTTTTCATTTGCATTTATATTTTCTTATCTGGAAATTCTAATCCAATAAATTGTTTTGCTGACTCTCAGCTTTTCATTCGTTTTCAGATTCACATCCATGTTTTTTTCGGGTGTGGAATTCTGAGCGTGCCAGCTTTGTCCATTTGGGAATAAGAAATCGAGTAGGATTTAGTTCTTCAAACACTCATTACTGTCTTCTGTAGTTAAAACAGAACCAAAACCAATGCCGCTAGTCATGACTGTCACTTGCATTAAAGAAACCAATCAGCTTTCAGTCCTTGCACCACATGTCAATCACATATTCGGTTTTGCCAAAAAAGAAGTTACTCGGTGCTTAAGCTTTCTTCGTAGATGCAAAAAATTCTTCTCCCAGTCTGATCTGGCTGTACTCTGTAAATTTAACATTCATCCAAAAGATTTCATGAGACGAACTTTCTTTCGCACTCTTGCAGTTGCTAGAGTCCTTAAATACCTCGATATTCACAAATTCGCTGGCCCGGATAGTATCCCTCCCATCGTTCTGAAGAGGTGTTCTTCAACGCTGGCAAAACCATCTGTCCTTCTCTACTGGTCTCTTTTCGAGTGGATGGAAAACAGAATTTGTCCAGCCAGTCCCTGAAAAGGAATATGATAAGCTCATTAAATTCTGATCGCCACAGCATTGTCTAATGGGGAATAAAAGCCGCGTAAATTTGAATGCTTTAAAAACTCAATACTTTCACCTGTCGCCAAAGCAGGATCCTCCCCCAAAGCTGTTGTTCATGATCGGCGCTTGCATTGAGGATACCGAACAACTTACAGTTCTCGGTATGTGCATTGCCGACCATCTTTTGTTTGTGGAATGACCAAATATTCGATGTCGCCAAGAACGCCGGAAGGTGTTTGGGGTTTGTGAGACGATGTACGAAATATTCCTACCCTTCTGATCTGGCTGTAATCTATAATGACTATATTCGCCCAAAGCTCTTGACTACAACTGTCACATCTGGGCAGGTGCTCCTACAACTTATTTAAGTCACTTGGATAGATACCAAAAAATAGATTTAAGCTCTCGAAACTGGAACACCGTCGCAATGCTTAACGCCTTTCATTGTTCTATAGGTATTTTCATAGGCAATATTCAAATGATAGCCAGTTGCATGCACTCATCCCCTTAAACTTTTCAACTATAATCCTCGCGCGTCTAAGAATGCTCATCAGTTTGCCCTTGAACTCAACCTCGGACGTACTGTTAAGTACAGAGATTCTTTCTTTTGGCGTACAACGCGAATGTTGAATGCTTTATCCGGCCCTATTTTTCCATCCCATTGTGATTTTCAAACATTCAAAACTAATGTGCATCGGTATCTCCTGTTAAATCAACTCCTATTTTCCTAATCGCTCTCACTTTGTGAGAGCGCTTTAGTGGACATACAATATAAAATAATATTCACTCACAATATTCCCAACTAGCATCATCTATTCTAAAAACAAAACAAAATTCTGTCAAAACTGTTGCGTAAGCAATCTCATCTCCCCTTTCACAATCCCTACTGACATTAAAGCTTAACTTACCCAATTCACAGCTTATTCTGATGTGGAATGGAATGAATACCTCACACTAGATCCTGCTAAGCGTTAAGATTTCCTTCCCCATTAGAAATGTTGTTCCTATCCTTCCAATTCTTTCTTTTGATAAATGATAACCGCTTGATTAAGCAAAGTTGTTATTATCACACAAAACACACTTGAACACCTTCTCATCATATATTAGTTTGGAGCAACTGCTCTATTCAAGTTCTTAATAATTCTGGATATCTATATTCTATAAAATTAATTTTATCTCGTCATCATTTCGTTGTGAATATAAATTTTAATATATACAATATACATTTATAAATTCTGCATTACAGGAAGCCTGCCAAAACTATATTCGAATATTGGTAGTGACGTCACCCGGAAGATTACTTGTTTGCGGTACAAACTCATTTCGGCCAGAATGCACTTCGTATGTCATAAATGCAAACAATTACTCCCTCGAGGCGACAAAAAGTGGACAAGCAGTGTGTCCATACGACCCGAAACACAATTCAACATCAGTTTTTGCGGGTATGTTTTTTTTTTTAATTTTAAATAAACAAACAATAATAATATTTATGTTTGTTTATTAATTAGTTTGTTTAGAAGACTAATAAAATAAAATAAAAACATAACAAGTGTTTTCCAGTTCGAACTAGAAAAAAAAAACAATTAAATTCATTATGCTTCCAAGTTTTAAAAATAAATCATTTCTCTTTTTTTTAGATAACGAATTATACACGGGTACAGTGGCCGATTTCAGTGGTAGTGATCCTATTATCTACCGAGAACCGCTCCAGACTGAACAGTATGATAGTTTAAGTTTAAATGGTAAGAGAATGTTATTTTTTTTACTTACGTAATTGTCATTAATTTGCTCAAACTTATTTCATTCTAGCACCAAACTTTGTGAGTTCGTTTACACAGGGTGATTTTGTGTATTTCTTCTTCCGAGAAACAGCTGTAGAATATATTAACTGCGGGAAGGTAAACAAAAATCAATTTTTTTTCTTCTTTATAGAAACTCTATTTCTAAATGTGTTTTATTTGTCATTTTCAGGCTATTTATTCTAGGGTGGCAAGAGTATGTAAATGGGATAAGGGTGGTCCTCATCGTTTTCGTAATCGATGGACATCTTTTCTCAAATCTAGACTGAATTGTTCAATTCCAGGGGATTATCCTTTCTATTTCAATGAAATTCGTAAGTAATCTTATTAAATATTTAAATATACATACATAGCTATCAATTTTAAAATATTTGAACGAGGTGATTAAAAATAATAGATACCAAAGCTGTATATTGCTGTTTTGAAAGCGGTCTACAAGCTTTTCAGTTTTGAATCCTTCTATATCTGAGGGATTATTAATATACTGTTTTAAGCTACTGATGGGAATTTGTTTTCTACTTGTTGTAGGCAATTGTCAATCAAATGTACGTTGTTTACAATGTTCGATTTTGTAAGCACTATGAGAAAACATTCAGAGGCACAATTTTTCTCAGTATTATTAAGCGACATATGTTTCCATTTGCCGCAGAAATTTCCAAGTTTTATTATTTAATTTTAAATATTTAGTTCTTACCTACTCCTAATCCAAAACAGATAAATAATTGAAATTTAGTATACATACTTTCTTAGTGGTATTATTTAATTTACAATGTCTTGCAATTCACTCAGATTTTGGTTTATTTGAATATGCACTCATCCCCAGAGTCTGAAATTTAGCTAGAAAATGAGAGCAGACATGAACAGGAAATAATTGAAATATGTAAATAGAGCCCGTATCGCTTAAGACAAAAGCGATTGCTCGATTAACTGACTGTCGTTTTGATGATTGCTTACTCTATCGGTCCTTATAAATATGATAGAGACGACTATAAAAAAAAATTGACAATCAACTATCACCTTAGCCGATTGCACCCCTAATTTAATGTCATGTGCAATTTGTTTTTTTTGCTGAAATAAAGTTTCGGGAAATCGAATTCCTTCATTAAATATAAATATGCATGTTTCTTTTTATGTTTAATATTTTACCTATTATACGTACTTTAAAACAAAATATAATTTTATTAATTTTAATTATGTATTTGACAGAGTCGGCTAGTAATCTTGTGGAGGGAAGTTATGGACATTCCAACTCGAAACTCATATACGGAGTTTTTAATACGCCAATAAACTCAATACCAGGATCGGCAGTGTGTGCATTTAACTTGCAGGTAATTAATAAATTTATTAAAGTTTGTATTGTTTGCATAGTAACATTAAAAGTTATTGGCATCAGTCAAATTGAGTTAGTAATAGTAATAAAAATGGCTTCTGGTAACCTTATTATTTACAAAATTTTGTCTAAATTTTGTAGACCATTTCGTGGTAAAATAGAGCCTAAGTCCAGTGGATTTAGACGAAATCTGATGTGGTTTTCCATTGGTAAATTAAATCAATTTATTTTGGATCTAGATCTGCCAAATCAATTTTCCGCGTTCTTTTCAGCATAATAAATTGATTTATTTTTGAATCTAGATCATTTGCAGAGTTACTTCTATTTGTAAAATTTTTAGCTGTCAGCTTGAAATATTTATGTATTGCACTTGACGCACTAAAACTATTCTAAAAAAGTATTATGTTGTATCTATCAAAAACACAACCTTAATATTAGTGACGATGCTATATAAATTCTCAAAAATTAAAGACAAATCTTTTGCTCACTTATCCACTTAAACGAAACTAAACAAATTTATACACACAACATTGCACAAATACAATAACAAAACTATATCAAATCTGGCTTAGAAAAAAAAAATCAAAATGATTGAAATCTGAATTTACCAATGAAAAACACCACAATAATTAATTGATTTAAGAATGTATATAAGAAAGTAGATATTATCATTTTTTTGCAATTAAACAATCTTAAAAATTCTTCTAACATTGCACATTTTATTCTTTTCGTTTTCTTTAAAACAACTATCAGGACATTGCAGATACATTTGAAGGCAACTTTAAAGAACAAAGTGGCATCAATTCGAATTGGCTTCCTGTTAACAGTGCAAAGGTATGTTAAAAAGAAATGAAGTTGTACAGTGTAATAATCTTTGGTTGTCTGATTTGTTTAAAGACAGGCATTTTTTTGTAAGAAAATACTATAAGATACTTACATTCCAGTATTTCAGTAGTATACTATGGCAAATAATAATCTCTAAAAAAAGTTCACTCCAGTTGAGACAAAGATTAATACATATACCAGTTATGAGTTACGCCCATACATTTGACCACTATGGAAATATGTGTGTCTTATTTATATTTGAAAATATATTCGTTTTAGCATCACAGTACACATAATTATTATGTGTACTGTGCTATTGTATATTAATAAAAATGTATCTGTCTTTAAACAAGTGTTTTTAAAGTTGAAGGATTTCCATTTTTTTTAAGTTGATTTTAATTTCGGATAATAATTTCTGGTCTTTTCTTAAGGTCCCCGATCCTAGACCAGGCTCATGTCATAACGACTCACGCACCCTTCCAGATTTGACATTAAATTTCATAAAAACGCATTCACTAATGGACGAGAATGTTCCAGCGTTCTTCGGGCAGCCGATTTTGGTCAGGACGAGTACAATGTAAGTATAATCTCATTTAAAATGCTTTAATTAAGCTTGATTCATAAAACATACTGTAGCTTAGATTACAAACAAAATGTTTAAGCGTACAACACAACTTTTTTAAGAAATTTTAAAAGTAAAATGAAAAGATTGATATGTAATCCTGAAGGTAAAAGTAGGAATATCTCGGTAATCTTATTAGTCCTGAGGTGTACCAATTTTCATTTTGAGGTTACCAAATTCACCAACCGTTTTAAAATATGAACGAAGTAAATGCACGAACCATTAAGGTAAAAACGAACCCGATCAGACTGCTATTTCACCTTTCAATTTGAGCTTGAAATTTTTAGGCACGTGGTGAGGCTGAAAAAATTGTAGATATCGTTTCGTCTACTTTGTGCTTTTTCGTATTGCTCAACGAACGTTTAAGTGGAGTAGGGAAATCAGAGATATTATTCCTCGCACTTGGTCAAAGTTAACTTTTGTGAAAAATCGCATTCCTGTTAAAGCAGACTTGCGCGATTACCTTTTTTTGTTGTTTCGTCTTTCGATTTGTTCACAGATTGAGTGAGGGGTATAGAAATGTAGAGGTAAGGAAGTACCGAAATCACTAATGAAAATTTCTAGACTTTGACGTTTCTGATTTGCCAACTACAGGTCTGTTTCTTTACTTTTTGGGTAAAGTTTGGGAAAAAGTTCGAGTCCAAACTTTTCCATGTTGTTGTTGCAATTTTTAACCAGAAAAGAAAAGTAAAGGAACACATTTGGGTTGTGTCTGGGTACTTGCTACATTTAACAATAGAAATTAGATGTGGTGTACTCAACATGTATGAAAATGTTTTCACGAAGTACAGTTTGAATTGCATGTTGTACTTATCATTTTGAGCTCTACCAAAAGAACCAGGAGCTAAATTTATTATTATATTATCTTCAATCGTTTGGTTTTCTTCTTCTTAAAATTGTAAAAAAGAGTTTTAATTACACAACTTTACAAATTATAATTTAAATTATTCGATCAGCTGATTTCTTGCTTGACAAGCAAGAGAGTGCAGTAGCTAAAATTATCGGGTAGATTCTTGCTGGAGGGGAAATGAAAAAATGAAGGCAAGTCAAAATAAAAAAAAAAGTAAAGAAACACGTTTTGGGTAAATTTGGGATCCGCGGGATCCCGAAGGTGAGTAAAGAAACACACCTTAGAAAAATAGATGTAAATAAAAATTATTGCGTTAAAAAAGGTGTTTACACATCGCAGCCTTGAGTTTTTTTGGTACTGAACGAAATTTAAATTTGTGATATTAACCATTCTGGTATCTAATTTTATCTTAATGAATATAGTTAAGACTTATCAACACATGTCACTGATAAATTTTATATGTTTTGGCACGTAAACCTTGCTTACTAGCTTTGACCCTAACATAGATCCTGATAATAGGGCTGGCCACTGTCAAATAACTACATAAAACTATCCATAAAACTATTGGACTACTTAAAGTATGCTTTCATATTTTGGATGAATACTACCTTTTAAATTTTACCAGTTAAATTTTGTCCATTTCTATATATGTACAGGTATTTTGCATACATGAACCAATCTACTTCTGTTTCCGACCAATGCAAGTAGTGATAGCTAAGTTCAGTAGCCAGTCGAATCCTACTCTGACTGCTCTCCTACTACAAAGCTATTTTCTTTTGCCGAGATATGAAATACATCCATTTCTATATATCAAACGCAACCATGGAGTCGCATTTTGGGTGATGACTCTAATTATTCAATTTACATTTTATCATGAATTATTTTATTTTCCTCTACTTCTTTTGACGTTTTTGTTTTTTTTTTTTTTTCTTGTATGCACATTATAGCTATCGTTTTACACAAATAGCTGTGGATGCCCAGATTAAAACTCCTGGAGGCAAAACATACGATGTGATATTTGTTGGAACGGGTAAGACAGATAATTTTGTTTAAATCTTGCTTTTGAGCTTGTTAACGAATTGCATTTAAATTTAATTGCCCTGTATGAGTGGAAATTCCTTTTAACTGAATACTTGCTCGTTTCGTTTCTCTCGTAGACCATGGAAAAATAATTAAGTCAGTTAATGCAGAGTCAGCTGATTCGAATAAAAAAGTGTCATCGGTGGTGATTGAGGAAATTGATGTGTTAACGAAGAGCGAACCCATTCGAAACATGGAAATTGTTCGTACTATGCAATATGGTAAGTGAAAATAATATTAACGTTATTTCAACATTTTAAATTATTTTTAATAATGATTGTAATTATGGGACACTTTGGTTTTGTATTTTACTTGTTTTAATTGGCTTAATTCTTATTCATCAAAATGTTTGTGGCTGTTGTGTTAAGAGTGAACTCCTATTACATTATTGGGGTACCTACCATATTTTAGCCAATTATTGAGATAATAGTAATTTAATTTTAATCCTGGGCACATAACCTTTGTACCTTCAAGTACGAACAAGTCGGTTAGGAGTGGCCAGCAAATGTATAAATGTATACCTATTTTGTTTTACATCGGTGTACTTTGAAAAGTTTTCTTTTGTTTTGTTTTATTTTATTTTTCCTTTTTTTTATTTTCCAGATCAACCCAAGGAAGGTAGCTACGATGATGGAAAGCTTGTCATTATCACTGATAGTCAAGTACTGGCAATTAAATTGCACCGTTGCAACAATGATAAAATAACCAGTTGCAGGTAAAAGTCAAACGCTAATGATTAAAACAGAACCCACCCAACTCCCTCAGTATCCTTTACCTTCTTTATACATAAATTACAAATAACAAAAAAAAAACACATTTACCATAGAATGCAATCTAACAAAAAATATCTATGATACTTTAGTGAATGTGTAGCACTTCAGGATCCATACTGTGCATGGGACAAAATTGCTGGCAAATGTCGTTCTCATGGCGCTCCCAGATGGCTGGAGGAAAATTATTTCTATCAAAACGTTGCAACTGGGCAACATGCGGCGTGTCCATCAGGTATGTATTTTGTGTGAAGCTAATATCCTTTAAAAGTCTGCTCGGCTTATACATCTAGAAATAGATATGTATATCAATAACTTGTCTGAGTCCACTTGGCTCCAACAAAAAAAAAAATTATAAAAAATAAAGCATACACATATGCTTACGTGTATGAGTATGGGGCTTTTTAAAAAAAAGTTCCTTTAACATTTTTCGCAGGCAAAATCTCATCGAAGGACGCAAATGTCGGAGAGCAGAAAGGCTACAGGGACGATATGGATTTATTGGATTCCCGACGTGCTGGAAAGGATCAAGAAATCATCAATATAATGCAGGACAAAGACTTTGAAGGTAACGTCGTGATTTTCTTCCTATATCTCTCTCTCTCTCTCTCTTTGGCATTCTCTTTTACCTTCTCAACCAGCTTTTATTTTTAATTTTGTCTTTGATGGATTATGCACCTGGTAGATAGTTGGAATTCGTAACGTAAAGCACAGTCTTTTTGTCTGTATAACTCACACACTCGATGATTGATGAAGCACATTTCAACGTTTTGTTTATTTTTTTTTTTGTTTTTCAACTTCTTCCTTTCTTTTATTATTGACTTTGACTTTTTTTGTTGGAATCTTGAAGGCATTAATTACTTCGAATATCTAGTTTAACAAAAAAGTACTTTTTGTAACGTTTCATTTGATTTATGTATGTATTTTCACATAGCAAACTTTATAGCTATTGATATTTCAATTAATTTTAAATTTATCTTTGAGACTAGCTGAAATGATAGTTATATAAGTTCTGTAAAGGAAGACACATTCGATTGAAAACTACCTTTAGATATGATTGTTTCAAATATATCTCTGTACTTATTCTTCATAAGTTTTATTTCATTGTGTTACGTTAAAAAATATCTGTATCATGAAGGGGAAAACGTTATTTTACTTTTAAATGATTCTAACAAATTTTTGTATAACCGGTGTATGGCTTAAAAAGGACTTTTTGCTACGACCTTCTCGTTGCCTTACTAACGCAAATACTTTATACCAAAAATTTGTTGGTATACCTATTTCCGCAGCGAGAGTAGGTAAATTCAATTGGTATAGCATTTGAAGCAGATACTTATTCCAGCAAACCGAAAGTTTGTGTTCCCTCTATGACCTCAACGATCGAAGATTTTTTTTTTTGTGGAATTCTTTACAAAAAAGCCCATAAAATGTTCAGTCCTTGGAGATTTTTGGTTAGTCAAACTATTGAGTTCGATTGGATAATAGTAAATTTTGTCGATATTGGCAGCGTTCCATAGCGGAGATCACTTTCTTTACCACCAGTAGTAATTACATATTTCTCCGTTCTGTAGTTTTGGAAATGTCTAATGTAACGGTGGTAGAATTATAGATTAAGATAATCACCCTTATTACGATAGGTGTTTCGCATAAATAACGAATATCATTTTCAAATATTTGTCAAATAATGTCGTTTTTATTTGGCAATCCGGAAGCCTTCCGGACTCTTCTAAAAGCGTTCACTTGGGAAAAAATGACAGTTCTAATTCTGAAAAGAAGAGAATTTTGCTTCTGGATTTGAAAACAGAATCAGGAGCAGAAGCACTCACACATTCATATACTTGAACGTCAAACTCGACTGTTATCATTTTTTGTATCATAATTGTGTAACAAACATTTTTTTGAATTTGAATATTCTCACGTACACAATTATTTTCACACATACAATCTCATTAAAATTCAGAATCACACAAAAGTGTTCAGTTGGGATCCCGGATCGGAGAACAATTCCGGATTGCCAAATAAAAACGCCAATACAGTCGTTTTCCTCAGCCGTTCGAGTGGAACTTAAATTTTTGTGAGAGAAACGTCACTCATCGTCATTACAACATGCGTTACGCCTTATTTATACAACAACTAAAACGCTACTTTTTGTCGAACAAAGATTCGTAAACGACTCGTCGCGAAATTGCCTAAAAATAGAAGTGTTATTGTTTTGTATAACACTTTTTTAACAGTCTTATTAAGTTTGGATTTATTAAAGGGTAAAAATTACAAATGCTGAACAAATGAACCATCTGATGGGGTCGTTGGAATGGAATCGATCTCTTGAAACTAATTTTAGAGAGGAGAAGGTTTCACAAAATGTTCAAAACAAAACCAAATAGGAATCAATTGCCACAACAGTGGGCTTTTTTGGGGCAAAGTTTTAAAATTGGTGGGACACACAATATCCTTCCTTGTGGATTTATTCTTTTTTCAAAATCAGCTGTCTATGTGGAACGTAAGTTGATCAACAAAACACGAGTGATTAAGCATCGTTATACCAAAACTAAATCGCCTATAAAATGAATCGACTTCTTGTAGTGATAGTTGTCGTTCAAGATAAACGCCTATCATCATTAATAGGGGCGAATATCTATAAATATGTTCCCTGTCGTAATTTTAATTTCAAGCTATCAAGCCTGTACACCTAAGGCTACCGTCTAACACTTATACAGTATTCCTAGCTTAATTCCTTATTTTACCAAAAACATTGCAAATAGATATTTACCTATAAAATCTACATATGTAATTTCTAAACACTGATGAAATTGGCAGCACTGCTCACTGCGTAGCTAATGACACCAATTTTTTAAACATTTACAGATCAGTATTGTAATTCTTATTGAAGTGATATCTTCTTATGGGAGGGTAAACCGCTTCGTTACGTAACGCGTTATAGCCGGCACCAGTCTGTCTGGCTTCCCTTACTTTCACGCATACGGAGAACTTTTGAAATTTATCAAATTAACGAAGAACTTTTCAAGCTTTTTTCAAGTTAAAAAAAAAAGAACCTGATCTTTTAATTCAATATTTTAAAAAGGTGTGAAATGA
Source organism: Philhelius pedissequus (assembly GCA_910595825.1). Classification (NCBI taxonomy): domain Eukaryota; kingdom Metazoa; phylum Arthropoda; class Insecta; order Diptera; family Syrphidae; genus Philhelius; species Philhelius pedissequus. Next base: position 238,991,800 of record OU343161.1, on the reverse strand, counting down.
TATTAATTCAAATTGTCGGAGAATTTTAGGTTTCTTTTTAACAAGTTTTCGATTGGTTTGTTTTATTCAAAGAAACAATAAACGGTACGATCATAGGAGCCCTTTTAAAAATTAGGTTCTTAATTATTTCTTTAACTAAATACGCTTAATTTCGATTCTGGCAAATATAAAAAAATATAATTTAATAAACAAAATGGGAAGAAAAATAATGAAATTTTTTAAAGAATTCTTCGCCATTAGTCTGAAATATCATCAACAGTTATATGTATATTTGGCATGTCTAGAGTATCTGCATTTTCGTTATAAGCGTGAATATTTCATATTAGTTTTTTTTTCTGGATTTAAAGGCAAAATAGTTACCTCGAAAACGTTTCAAAAAACCAATAGCTCTATTAATGTCCAATTTCTAATAGAAGCCTTTTTCATTCAAGTTAAATGTTATTGCTTCGCACAACTGGTAAAAAAACATGTGATTTTGATTCAAATACTAACTGAAGCACAACTCTCGTGAATTTCATAATACCAAAACACAATTAAAAACATTGCCTTTGATACGACATCTAGTTGTCAGTAATAACACTAATTGGTGAATTAATACTTCAGTCGTAGTTGCCTTCCATAATAGGGAGAGGGACATCACAATGCTTTCAACTTCGTTAAAACAGATTCATCTTTCAAATTCATTTTCGTTTATTTAACCATTCGTCAAAACTGACAGTGGACAATGACAACATTTTTAATAACCAAAAGAACTAATGCGATTTCTAACGCATTTGCTATAACCATTCACTTTTTGTGAACCATTTTGATGAAGAATACGTCAGACCATTCAATGAACTCGTGCTCGTTCCACCTACAATAACATGCATGCAAATTTAATTCTCAAAATATAAACCGGCACACAATTTCTAGTTCTCGCAGTCAGACAAATGCCATAAAACAGTTCTGAAAATGCCTTTTCAAACTGTACCTTTTCCTAATCGTCAACAAAACAAAACCTTTTATTATTTTTGTTAAATTTTATCAAACCACATTTTAGTGAACAAAAGGAAAAATATTTTTTATAAGAAGGATAGGATATTTATTTTCTTTTATTAATTTTGTTTTTAAAAATGTGTTTGAAAAAACATCTAAAAAAAACATACACCTGCATGTGCATCTTACCTCAAATCCCAGTGTCAGCACCAGTAACTGAATACACAAAATTAATCAAAGCAACAAAAAAAAAAACTTTATTGTAATTTTTTATTTTAAAACATTCGATTTTATGTATATTTATTTAATTTAAATGTGTTGGTGTGTTGTAAAATTGATGTGTATATTTTGTTTTCTTTTTTTTATCAAAAACAACAAAAATTTGTCGTTTTTGGTTGTACATTGTGCGCCAACAACAAATCAAAACTAAAGGTCCACAAATTTCTGCAGATATAATCAATGCCCAATACACCGTTGAAACGCTCGTTATGGCAGTACTAGCCGGCTCAATATTCTCCCTATTAGTGGGATTCTTTACAGGATACTTTTGCGGTCGACGTTGTCATAAGGATGAAGATGATAATCTTCCATATCCTGACACTGAATACGAGTACTTTGAACAACGTCAAAATGTGAATAGGTAGGATTTTAATTGATTTTTTTTTAAATATAAAAATTTGTTGTTATGTTAATTATTTTATCATATAACTACGAGGATTCATTGTAGAATTCAAGCTGAACCAAAGCTTCTTCCGCAAGTTGAAGAAGTAACGTATGCAGAACCAGTTCTTCTACCTCAGGCGCCTAGTCAGAATAAAATTCAACACTCGCCGAAGAACACACTTCGAAAGCCAATGCATCACCACGGAGCTAACTCCGAAACGCTCTTCCAATTCCAACCCGATAATTTTAATAATAGAGAAACATATCGTGGCCGTGATAATTTTGGTACTTTAAGATCGCATCAAGTGAGTGTTTCTAATGTCCTTGTTATACATCATAATTCAATTGTTCACTAATATTAATATGGGTTTTTGTATGACACTTTTAGGGTGACAACTACCGACGGGGCGATGGTTTTTCGACGACACGAAGTGTAAAAAAGGTAAGTTTATAATTAAAAAAACTAAAACTAGTTTGTGTATTTAAGAAGTGCTAACTTATTTTTTTCTGTATTGTGTATATGTATTGTATTATTGATTGGTTTTGCATTTTTGAACATTTTTCCTTTTTAAATCTATCCATTAATCCAATCTGAATTTTGTTTACATATTTAGGTGCAGTTATTAAGGTTTAGGTCCAGAGCAGAAACTGGGTCAATATTGTATTATTATAATTGTTGACAGCTTGTAGGTCATAATGGAATGTTTCTCTTATGTCAAATACCTTACAAACACATTTAATTTTTTCTGATCCAAATCGTATTATTCCTAAATAAAATCGATTTTTTAGGAATTGGGTTCGATGTCCCGCTTTTTACAATTCCTTTTTTTTTAAATCCCGTTTATTAAATTCCCGGTTTTGGAATCAACACAAGGTGCAAAAAACACTGCGGGTATGGCGCCATGCTGCCCCCTGCTTGGCCCAACATAGGCTTTGGGCGGGATCGAGTTTGGGTGTATGCAAAGGGGATTTTTTCAGTTTTTTTTTAAACGTAATTTTAAAAAGCGGGATTCGGATACGCTCCCTATTTTAAGCTTTCATAACAAATCTTGCATTTTTAGCAAGATTTCAGTGTGCACAAGCACACTAGCTAGATTTGACATTTCTCTAAGGTCAAATTGGAATTTTTTTATCTTTTAACTCTAGAGTTTATCAACTTTCGATTTTCCGAGTGCGGAAAGTAGAAGTTGGCCGAACACAAACTTGAGATTTTCAATCAGAAATTTTTGTTTGTTATTTTCCGCTTTCAATATCAGAAATAAATTAATTTTAAACTGCAAATGTTTTGAGAGTACTATTTTTGTGAAATTTTGCCACGACAAAAATGACAATATAGCTAATAAAGGATTCTTTGCTTTACAATGAAAGGCGGTATTGGTTTAAATGTTTAACTAATATTCTTTAAGTTTAGGTTTCTTCTCTGATAGATTACGTAATGTGAATCCAATTGGCTATTGCAATTTTTTGTTCAAGTAGACAAGAATTAAATGTACTGAAATTACATACTCCTCTGAGAGCGCAGTTTCTATGCGTTCTGCATAATCTTATTTTAAAACTTTAAAATGTACTGCAGATGAAGCAGTGTTCGTCTTCAATTTAATAAACAGCTCTATGCTCATTAGATTATTTCTTCTATGAAATAAATCATCCGGTGCAAGATGGTTAGTAAAAATGGTTAGTTATCACAATTCTCACATCTTCACACTAATATGTTCCACCTGTGGGGTTCGCCGGCCGGTTTGGCCTCAGAAAACGTCGCGTCGGTAATCCTCCTGGTTATGAAGTGTTTCATGTATTACGGCAATCAAATGTTGGTGTTTTTGCTTTTGTTTGCAACAGGATTGCTTAGGCCTGTCTCTTCTCTTTCGCGATTGTGTTGGATGTTGTATGATATTGATTTTTTGACGGGAAATATCTTCTTAAAACATAACAATACCAACTGAGCCGGTCGCCCCTATTTTTCTAAGGTTGTATATTTGTTCTTAAGGCTTCCTCGGAGTTTCGTACTTCTTAGTCGGTGAAGATTTATTACTTCTGGTGTCATGCTAGCATCTTCATCTCAGCTGCTGTTAATTTACATTCATACGTTTTGTACATTGCCCAACATTGTTAACTGTATGTAAGTGCTGAACGCACAGCTGCAGTGCAGAGCCTGCCTTCCAGCTTAGGGGGCATTTTTCTATCGCAGAAGATATAGTAGAGTTTTCGTTCCACTTCATCCGCCATGAGCTTAAGCGATGATTGACGTCGTCATCACAAGCTGTTTCGTTTTTAATCATAGATACCAGATATTTAGGTCTGTTTGCTGATACGCATCATAAATATTTATGTTCAACTTAAAACGCTTATGGTCTACTTTTTCCTCTGCGTAAATTGTCACATAAGTGCTTATGTAGAACTTAAATGATTAAATGATTCTGATTCCGCATTTGGGAAGCACTGTTCCATTCAAATAAATGCCTGGAATATGGATGAGTGGATCAGAGAACGGACAGCATATGTATTCAGTCTTTTTTAGACTTTCTTTCGTCCATAGAAGAGATATTAAAATTTTATTTTGCCTTACAAATAAATAAATATAATACAGCTTAATTATCCCGAAAACAATTTTACCGATTTCGTTTAAAATTTGTATACAGGAGAGGAGGTCATTCAAATTCTAAATAATATATTATCATCTGCTCTATAAATCAAAAATTGTTTTTCAAACTATCAGAATTGGTCGAAATTTATACTGCCGGTTATTTCTCATTTTTACGAAATTAAAAAAAATTATAGAAATTTTTTTCAAACCTTATGTGAGACGTGGTTAATCTAGCTCTCAGGTTAAACTAGAATTCTGTCTTAATTTCAAAGTTTGATGCAGGATTTTATACAACCGTCACATCGACAGGGTGTCAATCTGTCACTCACCAAGCTTGAGCAAAAGCATCATTGGGGATCGATAATTTAACGTACTTATAAATTTAGTAGGTTTACCTCCCTTCCCTATCCCTTTTGCTTTTCTTGAATGTGTATCAAAGTGTATTACATATATAAATTTGAATAATGTTTATTTTTAAGTGTATTTTTATATTTAATGTGCTATAACTAAATTTATAATGTTAATGTTTGTATTTTAATTTGTTTTTTTTGAATTGCATTCCTTTGATATAGTCTGCAACTATTACTACTGTGCTCTCTATCTTCTTTCTCTTTCCCCTACTAGGTATACCTTTGAGACGGGAGTGGGGCGGCTGAGACCAGTCAGGGTCTTATTACCCAAAATATGGTAAATACCACAACAATTTTGATCAATTCAACACCAAATACTAAAAAAATAAATCACTAAAGAAAAAGCAAAAAAAAAAATATACCTATACTTAGTTTGGCTTTTTTTTAAATATATCTCTTTTTTTAAATTTAACTAATTTTTTTGTTATTCAGATCATTACTTTATTTGCTAAAAATATCATTATTTAAACACCATTTACAAACACTACAGCAAAACAAAGAACAAAATTGGGTTTTTGCTAATGCCCCAGCCATCCCGCCGCCCAGCTCTTTAACAAAAAAATTAAAATAAATCTGTAATAATAATTTTTCCTATTATACTTACAATACATACATATAAAGTAAGTTGATACAAATTAATTGAAATTCTCTAAACTCGGTTACACATTAATACAAAAAAAAATAAAATATCATAAAAACAATTATTGAGAAAGATAACTTCGCGCAAAATAGTTAAAAGTAAAAGTTTCATAAAAAAAGTGCCCGATATTTTAGGAAGGCCAAACTTATTTTAAAATATCCAAGTTCGTCAAAGGAGAATTTCACTGCGAAAATATCAGTATTTATTTGATAAGATAAACGAGATATCGGAGGAGGGCTCTGTGACTCCACTGTAAATATGCTAGTTTAGAAAAATGTGATGCTCAGCAAATTCTTTCATATGAAAAAAAAATCACCAGCAAAATTTCTTAGTTTTCTGTCAAATACCGAGCAGAAAAAAATTGGATTAGCTCCCAAAATTTTTGACGGAGCGAAATTTGTGATACCTCAATTTTATGAGCTGACCAAATTGCTAAATAGTTTTTAGTTGATTTTTATAGTTGTTAAAAACTGTCAAAATGGAATTAGAAAGCCACTATCAAAACAAATACAAAATGCTCATTTTCTGCATTTCGATCGAAACTGATTTTAAGTTAAACACGAAATACACTTCATTGTCAAAACTGAAGGTTCAATAAATTACGACTGCGTATGAAAATGACTGCAATATTTGTCGTCAGTTCTTAGAGACAAAATATAATAAACAAATATTTACCAAAAAATAATAAATTTTGCATATAATTTACAATTTAGAAACAATGTAAATTGAATTCGTTCAGAAAACGGAACAAAAACATAAATGCATTTTACAGCAATTCACAATTAACATTTTAAACAAAACGCCCGAATTCACTCTCGTCATTTGAATTCAAGATAATGGGAATGGGGAACATGGTCGTCCGTAACATACGGATAAGTGGCACCTGTGGGTAGCCAGTTCTTTTCAGAAGTACCACTGTCCTTGGGGGCGTTCAATCACTTATTAGATATGTTATCTCGGATACCAAACTATACGAGTATATTGTGAACGAATCAGATATGTTAGCTGAAAGCTGTCCAAAAATCGGAGCAAAACGCATATCAAATGAAGTTTGCAGTCAGCTGTTTTATACATTTGATGCCTAATCCCAAAATGTTTGAGATAACTCAAGATAGCTTTTATGAGAACAGATGTTTTTTCATCAGATGTGCTTTTGCACGCGGGTTATGTCAAAGCTTCCAACGCTTCAGGCAAAAACTCCAATTCCCATAAACTGGGACATGTAAAAAAAAGGGAATCACATTACAATAATTTTTCCAGCGGAAGTTCAATGTCCACAAATACAATGTTATTTCGAGGCATTGCAATTCCGCTGAAACCAAAAAATAATAATAATAATAAAATAAAATAAAATAAAGAAAAAATATCATGTTGCAACAAATTTTTTCATCGGAAGTGCAATGTACAGAAATACGATATTGTAGCGAGACATTGCAATTCCGATGAAATAAAAAACACCTCAAGAAAGAATTGTAATCTTTTTAGTTATTAAGTAGGTATTCATAGTTTAGTCTTTAAGTGTCATTCAAAAAATAAAGTTCAAAATAAAAATGAAATATAATTTTTTTTTATTTTCGGAAAGTAACGAAAACATAAGTGGCGCAGTCGGTTATTTTATTGTCTAAAGATGATAAAATCGAATCTCCTTCTAAAGAAGTGAACTAAATCAAGAAAAACTTATTATCTAAAGATAATAACGGCGATCCTAATTCCTCTTAAGCAGTGAATTAAAAAAACTCTTTGTCCAAAGACAGTGAAATTAGTTTATTCCTATAAAGAAAACTTTTTTGTGTGTGTTACAAAAACCTACACCAAGTGAAAAAAAAAAAAAATCGAAGCTTAAATTAAATACGTTTTGTAAATGCCCAAAAACAGTGATAAAAAAAACAAAAGTGAGAGATTTCTATCGTTTGCTTATAATACAAGAAATCGAGACAGTGACGACAGTGACGACATTGAAGAAAATAAAACAATCATGATGTCAAACGAAAATAGTGGAATACCAGTCAGCGAACTCATTAAAGAAGCTGCAAAAATAAAGGAGTTCAACGGAGATGAAAAATACGATTTAGCATCCTTTATTCGTGAAGCGGAGCTTATACTCCCACTTTTCAACGATAACCCACCATTAAAGGAGTTTGTATACCAGCGATACATATTCAACAAAATCCAGGGGGCAGCCTTAAAGTGCATAAGAACACTGGGACCCAACCCAACGTGGGAAAACATCAAAAACGAGTTAAAGAAGAATTTCGGTGTAAGGGACACTTACCATAAATTACACCACCTTGCAATTACATGCAAATCAACATCTGTCAATTGGACAACACTATTTTTGATACTAACAATAATGAATCTACTACCCGCAACGAAAGGAACTCTGATAGTTGAAAAAATCGACAACAATAACGGGTACGCTGAAGTTAACATCGAAGAGGTTCCAATCATTCATAATTATAACATAATCTTACATATAATAATACCCCAGCAAATAACATATATATTAGATACATTTGAAAATAATATAAAACAATTAGGAGAAATAGATAACAAAAACATTTTACTTCACGAACTTAGCTTACTCAAAACAAAAGTAAAAACCTTATTACCACATAGACATAAGAGGGGATTAATCAATGTTGTAGGAACAGGACTTAAATGGCTCTTCGGTTCAATGGATGAAAATGATAGAGTAGATATAGAGGAACATTTAGGAACAATTGATGAAAATAATCATAACATAATTAATAATTTGAACAAAAATATCGAAATTAATAACCATTTTAACGATACTTTTAATAAAATTAAAGAAACAATAGAAGCAGACAGGGATAAGATTCTAGAAAAATTTAATGATATTAAAACAAATAATGAAAAAATTTATAAGGAGCTAATTTATCTAGATATACTACTTAAAATAAAAATACTAGGAGATAACATAGAACATATACAAAATAATATAGCATCATCAAGAATGAATCTTATGAGCAGCAATATCTTGATAGAAGATGAAATCAGAAAATATGACATAGATTTATATAAATTACAAAACATTAGACTAGGTACCGCAGAATATAAAAAAGAAAAACTAATATTTGCGATAAAAATTCCTAAAGATATATTTAAAGCTAAGCGATCTATTGTTATACCAATTACCAATAATAAATTTGAAGAATTTGATTTTGAAAATAAAGAAATTGTAATTTTAAACAATACTCATTATGATTTTAATGGAAATGTATATGAAAAATCTTTAAAAGAATCCAAGCTTTGTATTTACCAAAATAATTGCTTTAAAATAAAGAACACAAAACCTGAAACTATAGAAATTAATTCAAATTCAATATTGCTGAAAAATCAAAATACAACAACACTGTCAAGTTCATGTGATGACAGAATTATAACCCTTAATGGGAATTACTTAATAAATTTTCATAACTGTAACATAAAAATAAGAAATCAAACTTATTATGGAAAAAATGAAGAATTTACACAAAATTTTGTAATAAAAAACAATGATAACCATTTGAAAGAAAATAGTAGTACATTATCGTTCGATGACATTGTAATTAATCAAATTGAAAACATGGAAGTAATCGAAGAACTTAAATTTCATAAAAAAAAGTACATCATGTACAATTGGATATATTTAATTGCATTTATTGTAATAGTGATTCTTTTCATACTTCTATTTTTGTTTACACTTTATAAATATAAATCAATTAAAGTTGTAATTAATAACGAAACCCAGGAGAGTTTCGACTTAAAGGGGGGAGGGGTTATGTCAAAGCTTCCAACGCTTCAGACAAAAACTCCAATTCCCATAAACTGGGACATGTAAAAAAAAGGGAATCACATTACAATAATTTTTCCAGCGGAAGTTCAATGTCCACAAATACAATGTTATTTCGAGGCATTGCAATTCCGCTGAAACCAAAAAATAATAATAATAATAAAATAAAATAAAATAAAGAAAAAATATCATGTTGCAACAAATTTTTTCATCGGAAGTGCAATGTACAGAAATACGATATTGTAGCGAGACATTGCAATTCCGATGAAATAAAAAACACCTCAAGAAAGAATTGTAATCTTTTTAGTTATTAAGTAGGTATTCATAGTTTAGTCTTTAAGTGTCATTCAAAAAATAAAGTTCAAAATAAAAATGAAATATAATTTTTTTTTATTTTCGGAAAGTAACGAAAACATAAGTCGCGTTACAACAAGAGAAAGTTATTTAAGATTGCTCAGAACAAATTGAGTGAATTGAACGCCCCCATTCTGAAATAAATAAAAAATAAAATTTTGCCAGCTTTTGTGTGGGACTCAGACATTGAGAAGAAACAATAAAATGCAATATCCAACATGTTACAAACTTTATGCACTTCTGTCTATTTTATCTTATTACTTAATGTTTTTGAATGAAGTTAAAAATGTTTCGACGTTGGGATTCTTTCGTTTGAAATAGATGAACAAAGGATTTAGGGAGTTTTACCAAATTTGATTACTTTCTTAAATTTGAACTACTACAATTGAACATTTCAGAAAAAAAATACGATCTCGCAAATTTCAAGCCGTCAAAAAGCGATAAAGAAACCAAATCTAAAATCTGATTAAGGAATCCTGAGATTTCATTTTTCTGAACTAGCCTATAAAATGAACTCGACTTAACGTTTAAAGATTTGTGAAATTATCATTCTCAAAGTGATTTTTTATTTTTAAAAATAATATTTTAAAACACCGCACATTCAGTAACTAAAATGATTAATTCTTGACAATAATTTTATATTAATATATTGATGTTTTCAAAAAGCTTTTATATAATAGTTGACGTTTGAATAAAAATAAGAAATAGTTTTGAAAGTAGTAGTAAATGTTTTTAAATAATTTATTTTGTTTTTTTATTAATTTTTTTTTTAATCTAATAAAAATATATAACAAATTCATAAGGATGGTTGGAAAATAAAATAAAAATATATATTAAATTCATTTTTATTTTTAAACAAATATCAATTTTATTTGAAATTTATGTGTTCATCCAAAAAAAAAAAACATTATATAGTTTTCTTATATTTTTTTATAATTTTTTTTGAGCATAACTTTTTTTCGTTAAATCACATACAAATATTTTTCCATCAAATTTTACTCAGGCTGTTAACACAAACACACGAAACAGAAGCCTTGGCCGATTGAGGAGACAGCCGCCCCGTCATGGTATTGGTAAGTTATTCAAACATACTATACATACATATACTATCTGTTCTGGGCGTGTGTTTTTGTTGAAACTTTCTTTGAAACTTTAACATACTCGTATATGCATACATACATACATACATATATAATATTAGTTGGATTATGTTATTTAGAGTTAAAAGTTTTTATAATTAAAGTTTTAGTGTAAACATAAATCAAGTTTATTTATTCTTTGCTTTGAATGCTATTAAGCCAGACAAAACATCCAGGACCTATTGCGGTTCGTAGGCGATTTATTGCGTGCAACTTAAGTCTTTTTATTTGTCTACATTTTATGGAGATTGGTAGCTTCAAATTATTTTTAATTTCTAACGTTTCCCTTTTAAAATCCGCCAGTTTAGAAATTAATGAACTTGCAAATAATACCAAAATCGCCAAAATCCCAAACACAAAAATTTGTGTAGTGGTTGTTGCCAAAAACTGTTTAAATAATCTAAGAACATGTCAAACTAATTATTTTATAAATATTTAAAAAAATAGGACGATACTGTTAGATTTTTACCATCAAGAAGATTACATTGCCAAATCCTGTGATTTGAGTTTTAATACCCAACGAGCATTCAATCGTACTATTCGATTGCTACTTGTTTTTTTTTTTTTTTGGAATGGAAGTGTTAGTATAAGGTATGACTTCTGTTATGTATTTTTGTGGATCATTGTGTAGATCTATATTTTTACACATTAATGGTAGAGTAAGAAAGTCAGGATTTTTTAATCCGTTCTGTTTTTTCTTACGAACTGTTTAACTATTACGCCCTGTTACTCCCCAACAAAATTATATATTGCCAAAAAAGCTAGCTTTTCAACATTTTAAGACTCACGTGCAGATTCACTTTTAATTGAGCTTTTTTTTAATGTGCGTTTCAGTAGGAGAATATTATCAGCAATCATTTATCATATAGTGTTTTATTGTGAAAGAATATTTCATTAAAATTGTTTAAGTCGTTTAGATGTTAATGAGCTTATGTCATTTTCGATTGGATTTTGGGAATCCACACTTTAACAGATCTAGAAAAATGTTGAGTACTCTGGACTCAAGGCTGCCATGTGTAAATACCTTTTTGTTTAAAGTACATTATATAGAAAAATGTATTACAAAGTTATCATCTTTTTACTTTTTCATATATAGTATATTTAATAATAAAAAAAAAACAATTTTTATAACTCAATAATTTTTATTTCCTTCCATTTTCCTAACAACGAGAAGTATGCAGTTGGCAAATCAGAAACGTCAAAGTTCAACCAGAAAAAGTTTAGAAATGTGCATTTATATTACTTCCTTTCCTCTACATTTTTACACCCCTCCTCTCTCAATCTTCGAAAAAGACGAAACAACCAAAGAAAGCAATCGTGTAAGTCTCCTCTTACACGCCTGCGACTTTTAACCGTCGATTCACTTTTATTCCTCCTTTAGTTTCAAGAATGCCTTTACACGAATGCGATTTTTAATTGAAGTTAACTTTGTCCAAGTGAGAGGAATAATATATCCGATGTCCTTACTCCAGTTAAACGTAGTTCGCTGAACAATAAAAAAGCTAAAAAAAGAAGAAACGATAACTGCAATATTTTTTCAATCTCAGCACGTACTTAAAAATCGCAGGCACAAATTGCAAGTGTAATAGCAGTCTAATCGAGTTTAGTTAAACGTTAATGGTTCAGGTGTGAATTTCTGAAAATGGTTAGTGAATTTGGTAAGAACCTTTTTAAAAAAATCCCTTATCAAATTCCCGAACCATTTTTTAAAAAAATGAAGGAAGTGATTGCTAAATTTCCCAACCATTTTAAACGAAATTGCGTGCGTTACTTCCGTAACGTAATTTACAATTTTACCCCTGTCGAGAGCTTCAATGTTTACACATCAAATATGGCTTCTTTACTCAGTTATTACTTTTGTTAGATAATCCGACGAACAACTTTTTTTATTTGGGGGTTGGGGTCATTTTTCGATTTTATGGGGGGGTTTTGACTATATGCTGAATTTTTCATTACCTACTTTCCATAAAAAAATATATACGTGTTTTTTTTTGTCTGGTTACGTGCAACTTGTACATGACATTGTCACAATTATTGTTTATTTTACTGCGTTTACATATTTATTTTTGTTAAAATCCTACATTTTTGACAACAAATATAAAGAAATCCTTATGCTGAACCCGTGATCGGTGAGTTCTTCCGTTTCTGTATGCGATTTCCGCCTGTCGCCTTCAGCCTTATAGAAAACTCAATTTATGAAAGTTCAATTCAATACAGGCAAACAGATGGACACACAATGTTTTGTATTTTTCGAATCTTTTTTATATCTAAGCATCTACTTTCAAATAAATATACACACATAATTCATACCTGCAAGAAAACTCGTATAAGTAGTTCTTATTTTAAGTTTTTCTTTTGCGCTTGGCCTGTCTCATTTCATAAAAAACTATTTCTCCGCTTTTACCAATTTATTTTTTTTTTTGCATACAATTTTTAAGCGTTTGTTTTTATTTTCATGACTTTGAAGTACGTTTGTGATTATTAACATTTTTTTAAAAATTAAAAGTTAAAAAAAAAACAAAAAACTGCACTCTCATTCGTTCTAGTAACTCAACACCGTTCAAATAGTCCCCAAAATTCAAGTTCGGGATCATCGCCTGTTATGTCAAATAGTAGTTCTAGTCCAGCACCACCATCCAGTAGTCCAAGTCCACAAGAGAGCCCAAAGAATTGTAGCTACATATACCGTGATTGATTGATATGCAACACTAAATCCATGCCACTCATAAAATCAGCCACCTCCACCATCATCGCTGCAACTTCATCATCAACAAAGTCTAATCAGTCAGTGGTAACGATGCCACCATTATCGAAAAATTCAAATGAGACACATTTTATAATAAAAACTATGAATGAAGCCAATATCGCCACTACAACCACGAATAACGCCAACCCTTCTACAGCCACCACCACCACCAAAAAGACTTTCTGTGACAAAGATGATGATGATATGGCTGATGATGATGATGAAAGTGGCGAACCGGACAACAGTATCAAGCCAACATCAATGTCAATGATGCGATTTCCTAGCATATCGTCAGCCAACAAAATTAATCAATGCTTCAAAATAACTCCGTCTACTAATAAAGGCTTGATACTAACTGACAAGGAATCATTCAACATCGGCAATGGTGAAGACAAAACCCATACCCACAAAAGCTGCAGCACAACACCTACGTCAGGCCTGGCCTATACCCCCATAAATAGTATCAAACTGCCAACTGCTATATTTTCGCCGCAATTCAATGAGAATCTCGCAACACTTAATCGCAAATGGACTAAATTCAATCGTCGCAGCCATCGTCGTCGCAATAGCAGTTCTGGCGATTCCAAAGAGCTCGACAAACTAGTCCTTAAATCAATGGAATGGGACGATAATGATATTTATTAAAATTTATTTAAAATATATTTACATGAATTGACAGCATGCGCATCACAAGGAAAACTCCTCCACATTCAAAAAAAAAATACATACATAAAAAATAGATTTAAAAATATTAAATTTAATTACGAAATAACAAATGAAAAATAAAACACATTATACTTACCAAAAATTAAAAAAAAAATTGTAAAATACTATAAACAATCATAAGATACATAACATATGTGGGGAAAAAGCCTATCAAACTTCCTTTAACTCATTTACATACTAAATTAGTATAAAATATTAAAAAGAAGAAGAAGAAAAGAAACGAGTTTTACATGAACTACATTTTAGATAAAATAAACAAAATAACTTAAGCTTCAATCAAACAAAAAACATAAAACACAAACCACACACACGAACACGATAAATTTCATATTTAATATTAAAATAAAAAAAAATAACATAGGGACAAATTATATACAAAACAAAAAAAAATCTTTATCAAACTGTAAAATAGATATTTAATAGTTTATTATTAAAATAAAATTAAAAAAACAAATGTCAGATGGGAAGAGACAACGTTGTTAGGGAATATATTATGTATATTCTGTACGTATATTAATATTTAAACTTGTATCTATTTATTAATATATGTATACGAAACCTTGTATACATAAATATTTTTACACATACATTACATAGTCTATAGTGCTATATACATACATAATATAAGAACACAAAAGAAACATTCTAGTGATTTAAAATTTTAATAAAACAAACAAAACAAATCAGAAAAAAAACATACATAATTATTTATTATATAAATAAAATTTAAAGACATTTTTTAGATACATCATAACAATAAAATTTAAAAATAAAAAAAAAAATAAAAAGATAAATTATAGTCATCTTAAGTAGCGCATAATTTATCTATATACAATGCTCAGTAAACTTTTGAGTTGTCCTACATTTTCTTAATCTGTTTTGTTTAAAGTTATTCATATAAATTAATTTCCTTGAGTTTTGTTTTGTTTGAATAGGGGGAAGGGGATAGTTTTTTTTTGTTTTTAATTTTTATGTTTGTCACATTTTAGACCATTCAAATACTAATTATTTGTTAAAGAAGAAATTATGATATCTATTAAATTCCTATGAGGAATTTTCAAGAATAGTCTTACAAAGAACTGTTTTCGATGTAAATGCTAAGCAAAATTAAGTTACATACATTTTAATTATTCATTACAAAATATATATGTTCAAAACTTTAGCACCTGACACGCGAAAACCTCGGAATACAATTTAAAAAAAAAACACTAAAATAACAACAGGATTAAGACCAAAAAATTATGCTAGACATACAATAAAATGTATTTTTATGTTCAACTTAAAACGCTTATGGGCTACTTTTTCCTATGCGTAACCTTCACATTATGTAAATCCCCTATTATGGTTGTCAAATATTAATACAATCAGGTCTATCATCATAACCGATCGGAGTGTTTAATTGCTTCATGCTAACCGCTTCGTCGGATAAAATTCCGCATTTGATTTCTTGTCGGAGATAATAGGAAGTAAAACAAACCTAAGAAACTCCATGCAATGCATGATTTTGACATTTAATCGTCAAGCTTCGGATGAATTGGTAACGCGTTGATGCGATTTTGAAATTTTTAACGCAAATTTTAGCGGAGGAAAGTCCAATTGATGAATTGGTGATGTGATACAAATTCGTACATTTCGTACAAATCGGAATAAATTTTTCTCCGATTGGTTACGATGATAGGGCCCAATATTTGATAACTATCGGCGAAAATAATGAATTGGTATTATAGTTGTGAACTAGCAAAATGTTTGATAAACTGTGAATTTGCTTGGGACTTGCGATCTATTGTGAATTTATCATTGATATCTTGGTATTACTGTTTTCAAAAACATTGGTATCTATAAAAATTTCAATCAGTCAGAAATTCGCTGCTGATAAATTAACTTTCAAAGCTTTTTTCAACTGTTTTTACGAAATTTCATCCGTTGAAATAGTTTTTGATGAAAATGTTTCTGAGGAAGAAAATCGGCATGAACAATCCAGGCCGATTTTAATCCCAGACGGGTCAATACAGGAATCGAAATGCATCAAATTATAGCTTCTTCTGTGTCAGTCAGCCGATGTAGCATGTTTGGGCATCCAAACGTTGCTGATACCTCAACTTTGTTTTGAGTCAGATTCTTCTTCACCTTAAAACCTAGCTTTGAAGTGTACAACTTAAAAGTTATGTATTATAATGTGTATGCTTACCCTATACCACTTACCAAGTAAAATTGAAAGGATTTTACACTTTATAGTAGCAAGTGGGATGGAGACTCTCTGCAAGCGAGCTATGAAGGGCCGATTCTTGTCGGAGCAACTCCTCTGCCCGTTAATTACCATCGATGCCACTGTGTCCTGGAACCCAGATTAAAGTGATTCTATGAATGTTTAGCGCTAGGTTATCCAGCTCATTTCGGCTTTAAAGATATTTTTGTCGAATTTACGGCTTTTATAGCCGCTTGGCTGTTGCGATGGATTTAATTTAAGAATTTTGCATACTTCTATTATAATAGCTAGTACTTTAGCTTGAAAGACGCATACTGCTCTACAACGCACTCCATTTTAGATTCTACGGTAAAAATGTTTACGTCGAAATCTTTCAGCACTTCGTCAACTTCCCAATTCTTCCTGAATGGGAAGATAACTTTAAAATTTTTGCTGAGGCTCAGGGTAGGAGTTCAGTAGTCAGTGTTTGTCGACAGAATATCTGGTAGAATCAATTTTTATGTGTTGATCTGACCGTAAGGTTTAGCAAATCAGCATTTTGAATCGTTGAGTCTTAGCGCGCTGCAAGATACCAAATGTAAAATGTAAAAACCAAAATTCGTTAGATAAAGTCCGAAGACAGATAAAATGAAAAGAATGTAAATTTTTTTTCAATCTAAAAAAAATGTCTACAAATTTGCTCATCTGCTTTTTTCAAATTGGAAATTTGGAAACTGCTTATAACCAAAATTTCAATGTAGCTACTCGTATCTTTTGGTAAAAAAAATATGTATTTCTCTAAAAATCAATTACTTCAAATTGGATTCCGAGGTCAAATGCTGAAGACACTGTTGTTACAGCCAGCATTAAATATTTAAGAGTAAAACTACTAATGTTAGTTATAGCTCTCTAAATCACCACACCACTAAACTCAATTTTGAAACTGTAATATAATTAGTTTAAGAGACGTTAGAATCTCAAGAGTTAAAGAAGAAAGGTGTGTTTAATTTAAAATTCGAATAACAGTCTTTAATCTGCGATTTAATGTGAAATAGATTCGCAAGGACCTAATTTCAATGTAGAATTATACCTTCGGTGTACGAACTCCCCCGTCTTAGTATCCTGTCGACCAGGTCCTAGAAATAACGTTTTAAATTTACTTGGTTGCTTGATAGAAAACAACTCTTCAGTTCAATTTCATTTTTTCTTTTTTATTTTTAAGTTTTCTTGTGATATTTCATTATATATATGCATGTACATATTACTATGTATTGTAATTTCTTCATTTATAAATTAAAAAAAAAATATATCAAATTGTTGTTTGTTTTAAATTTATTTTTCATTTATGTATATGAGATGTACATTTTGTAGAATACATACTTACATATTTTATTAGAGCCTCAGGAATTAACAATCAGTTATAAACTTTTTTATATAACTAATCTTTGTGTTTTAAGGTCCAGAATTTTCAAGTTATTTACTAATGTTAATTAGGCAAATAACTTTGAATTATTTTATCGTATCGTCCATTTTATGAAATTTTTAAATTTTTGTTTATTAGAGTTCCAATTACTTTTATGTCAAAAGAGAAAGGAATGGGTTGTTCTTCATAACAAAGATTCGTAGCTTAGCCAAGAAACACACGTTAGTGGTTCTTTCTTGTGATAAGTTCCCACTTACATTAGGGGTAATCAGAAAGTCAATTCTCTATCTGTAAAGCTGTGAATTTTATTCGTATACATTTCAATCAGGAAAATTTGGTGGCAGACTGACGTGTTCGTTATAAACGACCATCAGGAAAATGTTGACTTCCACCCTATTTCAACTTTTCCGGATGCATTTTAGGTTTCGCTATAATTGCTCCTGAGCCAATTTGATCACAGCTAAGCAGCATATACTGCTAACACGCTGTTTTACCAGTTCCCTTCAATTTCGTTTGATCGGTCGGTTGAATTTTATACCATGAAAAGTGCATTCCAAGATTGATGATTTCGAATATTTTGACAAATTGATGAGTTTGTCAGAAAAAAAACTTAAATCGACCATTAACTGTCTTGCAATCGTAAACTATTTAAAATTTACATAAACCCGGTTTTTCTAAGCATGAATGCCAATCAGACGTATGGTAATTTTAGCGAACTAAATATCAATAAAAGAGTTGTGTCTGCCGTACCTTAACTATTCGTTCGATGGTCAACAATCGAATTTTATCACACCAATATTTACGAAGAATGTTATTGAAAGACGCAACCTATCATATATGTTGCTTAAGAAGTGGAATGTGTCTAGTCGTACTCAATAATCAAGTGTGGTGCCTTGAAAATTGTCGTTATACGCTTTCGTTTTTTACTCCACAGACAGAAATATACCCTAATACAATCGATGTGAAATCATACTTCATTCTCAACGAATAAAATCAAATTTCAGCATTATCTGAATTTATAAAATTAAAGTATGAATTTGTATCTTTTCACAAATAAACTACTGCCATTTTATTTTCTTCTAAAGAAAAATACTATTTTCTATTTAATTAAAACACTTTTTTCCAAATAGAACTTTATTTAAATAAAACAAATAATATTTAAGGACTTTCAATTTTGTACACAAGACGAACACCACCAATAATTGAAACTAGATGTTCGAAAATAAAAACAAAAACCTGGACTTTTATACTTTCGTTTCATGTTATTTAGTATCATCCATAAGGCAAACAATGAAAATCTGTATTTTCTCATCAACTCTTCTTCACTTTTTTTCAAATTGGTCTAAAAAAAATGTATATACTACCTACTATACATACTGTAAACATTAAAGTAAATATTTTACAACAACAAAACAAAATAAAATAAAACAAATTAAATGCGAATACATGCAAATACATTATAGCACATTAAGTATATTAATACAAACTTTTTTATTTATAATGTACAAAACTGCACGTTTTTCATATAGAGTGACTTTTAATTTTAAACCATATATAATCTGATTTTCATTTTTCTCATACAAAAAATAAATAAAATAAAAATATTAATAAACATAAAGCGTAGGTAAATCTAAATCCCGATTTCGAAGTTTCCCGACACTAACAAACAAGATCAATTTTTGAGCTTTAGCACAGTGCGTCTCTCAAATTTTTTTTCTTGTCGAAATTGTGAGAATTTACTTATCAACAAAAATCTCTGCATATATTTAACAAAAAAAAAAACAACAAAAACAATATATAAAATAAACATTTTTCTTAACATTTATAAAATAAATCAGCCAAAGACGATAGCATATTAGTTTAACGACAGTTATTTAAATTTAAATAAAAAGAAAAAAGAGAATTTTTATTTTTTTTTTGTTATAATTATGTGCATCTAAAAACAGACTGAAGTTTCATACGTATATTTTTTTTAAATTTTATTTACACTTAAGATTATAGTTAGTTAATTTTTTTTTAAAAATGTTTAATTAATTTTTATATTTGTATTTTTTGTTGTAATGAATTTTTTATCTTGAAAATAAAAACAATTTATTTAATTTTAATCCATAAAATGGTGTTTTATTTTTTTTTGATATTCTTTCTTAAAAGGTTTTTTATTTGTCATCAATTATTAAAAAGAAATAATATATTAATATACATATATATATATAAATACGTACATAGCAGAAAAAACATACGAAGTAATAAAAAATCTTTTTTACATTAAAAAAAAAAAAAAACATGAATAGCATTAGTCGCAAATTGTAAATTAGAAATTATTATTAAATTTTAAACAAGAGCAAACCTTAGATTTTTAAAAAAAGAAATTTAATAAAAAAAATTATTATATGCATCTAGAAAGTATAACTTGTACACAAAATAAAAAAAAAAAACAAAACAAAAAAATACTCATAAAATGTTAAATGATATACAACCTAAGTTTCCTATTAAATCTACGTAAGAAGTTATTTCTTTTTCATGTTAAATACATAAGTGATTATAGAATTAAAATATTTTCTTCGTTTCAATTTGCTATTATATATTATGACTTTATATAAGTTTATTGTTTTTATAAATAAAAAGACAAACCAAAAAAAAAACAAAAGTGAAAACAACACATGAAAACCGAAAAATACGATTTTGTATAATGAATCTTTTAATCACGTACCTATGTTTAGAGAAATAAATATTAAAGCAATACCTACACTTTTAAACATAATGTAAAATACAAAAAAAAAGAAACTCATTTGTAGAGAGGTTATTCTTTATGAAAATTATTCATTCTGAGGTTTAATCTTAAATTAAAAAAAAAAAAAAAAAATACACAAAATATATTAAAGGAAAAATAAATAAAACCAAAAGGAACACATTTGTACAATTAATAAGATTTAAACAAACAAATATCAAATTTTATAAAAACAGAAATATTCAAAGCTCGTTTAAATGTTTTCATTTTACAGAAAAGTGACTTTCTCAAAAAAGATTTTTTTTTATTTTCTTTTGAAGTTAAATTAAATTTTTGTTGTTTTTTTTTTGTTTAAATAAAAATAACCCTTTTCTAAGAGGAAAGCAAATAAATATAATTGGTTAGAGAACATTGTCTCTCTGTACAAATTTGATCATATTCGTTTCTTATTTTAACCTATTTTTGTTAAAGCTTTTACAAAATGTTAAATCATTTCTCACAATTCAAAGTAGTATACATACATTAATTTAAAGTACATGAAATGTGTTGTATTTATAGATTGTTATATATAAAAAGAGTATTGGACAATTCAAAATATTTGGAAAAAAATATGGAAATTTTAGTAAAACCAGTTTTCGAATTCTCGTTAACATCAAAGAAAAAGATAAACTCTTCCTTGTCATATTTATTAGATCCTTTTTGTTATATATTACGGGCACTAAATGGGGTATGACTACGCTTAAAATGTTTAAACCCTGTGCGAGGGATTATGAAAGGTTTTATTGGCAGACGCCGATGCACATTAGCTTTGGATGTTTGAATATCTTAATGCTAGGAACAAATAGGGTCTTTTGTTCAAACATTCACAAAGGCAAACTTTTCGCATTACTTTTAACGTCAACTGTTCATTATTGATGCCGGTGATCGACTTGTATAAATATGGCCAATGAAAATTAAATTAATGCATTTGAATGATATATAATTTTGTTTATTTGCTTCGCTTTACGCATTTTGTACGAATGTATCACTTTTTTAATCAATTAAAACGTTTAATAGTATTATGTCCGTCATTCGAAACAAATAAGTGTTTTTTCATCGTCAAACAAATAAATGATTAGCATCGCATCCACGATTACAGATATGTAATCATTAGCATCTGAAACAAGCGGTGGTGCTGAATCGCAGCGCAATTATATGACGTTTGTGAACTTACCCATAGTAGTAGTAACGAATTCACCTACAATTTGTATTTCTTGCGTTCAGCAATTCTTTTCGCAACCAAAAAGTACAAATCCGCAACATGTTGACTAGTGTAATACTGCCAACATTAGGAACAATTGACCTATTTCAGATAGCAGTATATACATATGTTAGAATTTCGACTGAAGAAATATACTTAATGTGCTATTGCTATTCTTGTATTCATCGGAGGGAATGTTTGTATCAAAAGAAGAACAAAAAAAAAACATTTGATTCATATTTAATTGATATTCAGGAATATCTAAATTTTAGATGGATCGTATATACAACCACTTTAAGTAAAACAATGGTATTTTTTTACTTTGTGTCGTTAACAAAATTATCAAATGATAAAAACTTCTATTCCTTGGATTGCATAATATCGAATTTTAATATTTATCAGTTATCACTAGACTATTAACAACTTATGGTAAAAGGAGTGATAGTTTTAATTATTTTAGACGCAAAATATGTGTGTACTATCTTTTTTGGAAAAGAGGTCAGCATCTATAGCCTTTTTATACATATTGTTGATGAAGTATCTCCAATTAGTTTTGCGTGTGAAAAGATATGGGCTGATGGGGAGCTTACGACTTATTAATATCACTAGTTTTCTTTTAACGTACACTATCTATAATATCATTAATCAAATCAGCGTACAATACAAATATGGAAACAATATTATCCAATTTAAGTTAATATCATTTTATACAGTTTGCTCATTATAATTTTGAATTTCCTAAAATGTTACAGTGGGATATCAGGCACTCCATACCCATTTTTTTTCACCAATTGTTCCCAGTTGTATTATGTTCGTTTTAATCACATTGATTTGTATAATAATTAAATACTATTTTTTAAATGTCAACCATTTCATGTTAATATGTCTCAGACGTGACGTCACTTTATCATAAAAAGTTATCGCAGTAGTCTTCGATGGTTGTACCAACATAATGTATGTATGTATTTATGTATGTCCATACACGTTCTAGTATCATTATTTTTTGTTCGTATTTTCCATTAACAAACCCACAAAAATACAATAACATTCCTTAGTTTAGCATTTAGTTTATAAATAATCTGACAAAAAATAGAAAACGGCTTAAGCGGGTTTTGTTTAGAAACAAGAAATATTCCTTCAAGTTTTTAACTATCTTAAACCAAAAAAAAAAAAAAAAAAAAAGATTCATAATATTAAAATAAAGTTAAATATAAATAAATATATTTAGAAATACATACTTCTTTTTATTACATGATATATTCAAGTGCTTCTTAAATAAAATAAAATATACATTTAAAAACATGTATATGTATAAACATATATATATAAATATATATATATATAAATAATTAATAAGAATTTAAAAAGAAAAACAAAAAAAAAGAACTATATATAAAATATCCGCTTTAGAGATTTAATAAATAAATTAAAGTGATTTTTATTTTATTTTGGAAACAAAAAAAAATTAAAAAAAAAACTATTTATTTGTTTGCCTAGTGTAGGAAAAAATATTAACTCTTAGAAATATAACATATACAAGATAAACTATGAATTAGTAACGAACGATTTCTAAATAAATAAACAAAAAGTTACGAAAAAGTATTGAATATAATATTTGTTTCTATTTGTGATTTACATATTTTTTATTTCTTTATTTTTTTATGAAAGAATCTTATGGAAATTATGGAGCAATCAAGACCATGAAGAATCCTTCGAATTACCATAACATACTTGTATAGTGTATATATTATTTCTATAAGAAATATTGGATTTTCATTTCAAATGGACCATCAAGAAGTTCGTACTAGCTAAGATGGAAGATAAAGATATTTTTAGCTACAAATCAAGTTAAGAAGAAAAAAAATAACCAAGGTAAGCAATAACTTTTTACCAAAATGGTGTGTTCTTATTAGATCCCATTGATCTTTGATTGGCTGTATTTTTTTTTGTACATATTGTGGATTCAATTTTAAACTAACTTCCCCAAAAGCTTGGGACTTGACATCTTAAGCATAGATCAGAACTAGATGTCACAAGGCTTCTTTAATGTCTGAACACAATAATTGGAGGTTATCGTAAATAAAAATTTCCCTACAGATTTTTCTCCAATTTGAATCTTGGGAACGTGAATGATTTCTTGCGGAATTTATTGGTATCGGGAATAAGCTTTCCCAGTGAATTTTGCTGTCGTTTCATACGATTTTTTTTTCGAGGAAAATTTGTTATGTGGGAGATTCAAGATCGCAGGAAAATTTCGAGGGAATAAAATGTTCCGTGGGAAACGAAATTTCCTGGGAGATTTCCGATAGGACCCATTGCTTATCCGGAATCGTATTATTAATCAGATTGTAGTTGGTATGAATAAAAATTTCACTATACATTTTGCTCAACTTCAAACGTAGGGAACGGGACTGATGCTCGAAAGTTTCCTTCGGAATGTATTGGTGCCGGAAATGAAATGTCCACTGTCATTTTATACGACTTTTTATTCGGGGGAAATTTACTCCTGGGAAAAATCACGATGGCAGGAAAAAATTCAAAGGAATAAAATATTCCGTGGGAAACGAAATTCTTTGATAGATTCCCGATAGGGCCCATTGTTTATCCGGAATCGTGTCATAAATCAGATCAGAAAATTTCAATAGAAAATGTTCCCTACTTCAAATGGGAAAACGTGACTGATGCTCGAAAGTTTCCCTCGGAATTTTTTGGTGACGGGAATGAAATTTCCGAGTCAATATCAATGTCATTTCATACGACTTTTTGTTCGGGGGAAATTTATTCCCGGGGAAACTCACGATCGCAGAAAAATAAAATATTCCGTGGAAATTCACCATAACGACCATTATTTTCCCTTCCACTAAGAAAAAAACACCAAACTTACAGAAAACTAAATAGTTGATTCATAGCCAGCATTCGATTGCGACCAGTGCTCCCGGGCGCCACTTTGAGAATTTGAAAATCAATCGTTAATAATTCAGACATTTGGAAAATTCAACAAAAGTTTATTATTTTCTTTATTTCCAAATAGAAATACTTTAATAACCAATAAAATTTAAAGGAATAAGGTAAGATAGATGAAATTAATCAAAAAGAAAAACAATTATTTTATATCTCTAAATAAAGTATCGCTCGCTTTAAACGTCATGGTGAGATAGTTTTCCATTCTTGCTACATCTGCTATCTCCTTGCTTTGCACTTTCTTTTATTTGTTGCTGTTCTTCATTGTCTGCTGCATTTTTGCTTCTTAAAGATTTCAAGGAAAACATTGAACTAATCTTTCTAAGCTTATCGCTGACAGTTTTGCCATCGCTATTGACACTTCCTTGAGAGCTGGTTGATTTTGATGAGCTCTTTGAACTTTTTGATGAAGATGATGCGCTACCACTACTCTGGCGGACAGGCTTTGTTGTTATCCAAAATTGTATAGCAAACAATGTCTCTAACTTCAATGCCTCCATAAGAGATATCTGTAAATTACATAAATATGAATACATTAGGGGGCCATGCATATTGGTTTTGTTTGAAATTCTAACCTTTTCGTTAATAGCTACTTCTTTAACATTCCACAAAAATTCCACTAAGCCAATACTTATTGCAGAAAGCAGTCCAAGACCTAACACAAGAAATACACCACCGACATTTTCTACACCCAACTCAGGTGTATCAGCACTTTCTGCTGCCATTTGTGAGCAACGACCGCCGCCATGTTTCTCCTTCCACCATTTGCGTTTTAGCTCTGCTAAAGTTCCAGATTCGCCTAGTTTCAATACAGCTTTACTAATCTGTTTGCGATATGGTGAATCTGTCATCCGAAACAAAATTCTTCAGAAATAAGCAAGAAATGTAGTGTTTATTTTTTAACTTACTAAAAGGCATTGCTATTCCATAAGTCTTATAGTCGAGCCAGGCACCAACCTGCATAAGTTCACACTTCCTTTCAACAATATACTCTAATGTGGTTGATTCCATCAAATAGGCATACAGTCGTTTTCCCTTTAGAACTCTCTCAACGCCTTCATCGTTGCTTTTGGTAAAAACTGAAGGACGAGCAGATTCCATAGCAGCCCACATTTTTTGATACGTACTCATGTTTGAATCCTGAAATTAAATTTAAAGGAAATCACAATTTTGGTCTAGATATTCCGATAAATAAATATTTAAATGCCAACTGTCTTAATACCCTGAAAAATCCCATTGTACTCCCTCCAGTAACAGCTCCATATTTAATTTTACTCTGGCTAGCTAGATCTTCAGCACTTTCAATCGAACTATCCATGCGAGACATGGTCAGAAAGGCAGCTAGATTTGCTGTGTAGGAATTCAGCATCATAAGAGCAAAAAACCACCACATGCCAGTAGCTAGACGTGCTGACGCTGACCTATTCAAAAACAACAATTCATAAAATGATACTCAAGCTTTCGAGCATGAATAAATAACTTTGGAAGAATATCACATCCTTGTCCCATTATAGAGCCCATTGTTAACCATGTTGTATTCATTATACTCCATATGTTCTCTACTTCTTCGGCTTCCTTGCAAGGGTGTGGATTTTCCCAGTCAGCCGGTGCCATTCTGGAAAGAGCAAATAGCAACAACGAGACGCCTGAGTAAGCTGTTGCCATGTATATCCAAACATCCAATGAGAATGGTGACAAAAATGAAAACAAATCTGGCGGCGGGCTTTCTGGCTTCGAATACAAAATGCTGATACCTAAGGTCATAAATGGTGGGGTGAAATCGACAACTGTACGACGAGATGACGTCATGGTTAAGTCGCATATTCCTAAATCTGCATTCTTAAATGTAAAAATATAATTTTCAAAACTTATTCAAGAAATATTTCTTATAAAATTTTCTAACCCCATCCAATAGCTGCTTAACCAGGCCATCCCATTGCTTGGTGACTTTGTTGTAAGACCCGTATTTTCCATCTGGTGCCAATTCGAATACATATTTGAAACCAAGAAGTTGAGCTATTCTATCAATAAGATCCATAGAATATCCTTCGTATCTTGCATTGCCTTCTAAGGTTTCGCCTTCCTTAGGTTCTCTAGAAGACGACATTACTCATTCACTCCTTCTACGATATTCACAATTATACCTTTTTAATAGAAATGGAGCCCCAATCCTAGATGTTATAATAAACGTTTTATTCGCTAGCTTTTCGCCTACTCGTTGGGCATTTACATCTTCATCGATACCATTATCCAAACCATTTACAGTGTCCCACATAGCTAGGTCTAAAAAACCATTATTCGTATACTCGAGGACTCTTACAGTAAAAAAATTTCGTTGTCCATATTCGTTGAAATTTATTCGCCCCGTTGTTGCTTCTTCAGAACGCTTTTTTCAAAAAAAAAACAAGAATAAATATTATTTGTTTGTTTTTTATATTTATTTGAATCTTACTCCTTTTATAAATTCAACAATTCGCCTTCCGAAAGGCCAAGGTCTGTTCTTGCGACATTCGACTTTTGGTGGATTTATTTCTTCTGCAATACCAAGTTCTGCTAATCCTTTGGCGAATACCCAAACAGCATCACTTATCAAAAGCATTTTGGTCTTTAAACAGATATAAAAACATGTTTTCAATTCTTAAAATTATGCTGTTAATAATCTGAAAAATCCGTCACCATCATTATAGGTGTTTTCACGTCGTGAAATTATGCAAAATCAAACCATCGACAATATTGTGGAACCTATTCATTTTCCCTTTAATTTCTTATATAAATCTCTGGAAATGAAGACTATATTGTCTTAATATACGAGTACCATCAATTCTTCTATAACGCCTGTTCACAGGAAAAAATGTTGACGAAGTGAAATTTTTGAAATTAATTTATTCATGAAATAAAATCTATGGAGTTTGAATTAATGAATTTTTCACACTCCGGTTTCCCATTCATTTAGATCTATTAACCTTGTATAAAATGACACAAGGAAAATACGCTACTAAAATAATTTTAATTGTTCACTTGTCATCAATCTTGTGAAATTAAAAAAAAATTGCGTGAGATAAATTATGGAACTTATTGTTTTGTCATTTTCAGGAAAATATAATTTACATTCCACAGTTTATTTAAGTTGCCATATAAGAACATTTTGCAACGTAATTATTTTTCATTTCACTTGATGTGATTATTAAATTAAAAGTGAAATTAAATCGTGAACCGGGTCCACAAAAGCGGATTTAACGAATAGAGTAACATTTTGAAGCGAATTACCTTAACTTGTGTAGTTAATATTTTATAATAACGTCCTTCACGTTTTTCACGCTCCTCCCAGTCATGTACAGCATTTTTAACATGAAAATCAGTTGGATCCATTATGCGAACTGTTGTTAAGTTTGCTGCAACATTCTGCAGTTCTCCAAAGTCAAATGTATGTGTATCCAGTGATGGTATAAAGACGCTCTAAAATTAACAACAAATTTAAATTTCACAAAAAAAAAAAAGAAAAAAAAATGTATCCTACCTGATATTCTCCCAGCATCTTAAGTTCATC
Source organism: Philhelius pedissequus (assembly GCA_910595825.1). Taxonomy (NCBI): domain Eukaryota; kingdom Metazoa; phylum Arthropoda; class Insecta; order Diptera; family Syrphidae; genus Philhelius; species Philhelius pedissequus. The sequence goes on along the minus strand of OU343161.1, from coordinate 238,963,686 downwards.
TGCTTGTTTGAGGATATGAATAACATTCTCGGGGGAACAATGTAGTATTATGCAGGCATCACCTTCAAGTTTGATATTTTTCAAAAATGGCCTATAGTCAGGACCAGCACCCAATTGCCGAATAGTTGTGGGATTGCTTTTTGGGTCGTGAATTTGAATGACGTCTTGAAGCTGCATTAGTTCTGGTGGACACACAATTACAAAAACCAAAGATAAAAAGTTTTTGGGTTAAATTGGGCATTAAATTTAAATGCTTAAAATTAATATACACTGTGGCCAATAGAATAGGTCCATTCTGTAAACAACAAAGAAAGCTTTTTTCTCCTACAAACAATTTTACAAAAAGCGTTTTATGAATGCGCTTCCGAAACGTGTTATTTTTCGGAACAGTTTAGAAAGAAAGTTTTAATAGTTTTGTTTGCAATGCCCCTAAGAGTGTGTCCACACAAGGGAAATATTTCAGGAAGCATTGTTTAAAAAATTTCCCATTTATTTAAAAAACATTTTAGAAATACTTCAGAAACAATTCAGAAATGTTTCCTTATTCAAAAATATATCTTAAATGAAGCGTTTCTTTGTGTGGACACACCTTAAAACGCTTTGAAAGCGTAAAGCGTTTTTAGTTGAAAAACTCTTCTCGGTTTACTAAGTGAATCTATTCTATTGGTAGGCAGTGTATGTACTAAATAGTGAATTGTGATTCTAAAATGATTTTTTGATACCAATCTTTCAAGACATAAATGTTGATAATTGAATCCTTCCACAAAATTATTTTTTTTTTTATTCTGGATCAAATTCTACCCCTCTTTACTAACACTTTACAATTGGAAGCATTCACTTTGACAATTACCAGGTTCACAGAAGCCAATATAGGTACGCTATTACATAGCAAAACAAAAATCAATTCAAATCGCGTTCCATTCACCACTAAACATCAAATTCTGTATTTACCAATGGAAAGTCACATAATATGCATTCTGCAACATAACGTAGCAAATTTAGGTTCAACAAGATCAAATATGACAGATGAAGAGACAAACTACAACTACAAAACAACCTTCAAAACGATTTCGAAACGAATATTTTTGAAAAGAGGCAGAATAAGGGAATATAACAATTTTGTTTTTCCTCTCCAGTGTGCAATTTTTGTAGATTTGCACAGATTTCCCTGTCCAAATTTCTGCGGAAACATGTTTTTTTTATTGTGAAATGATAAGAAAAGATAATTTTCCGAATTTTGAAATTTCATTGCAACAAAAAGATCAAAATCTCAATACGAAACATTTGATCTCTGATGGTTTGGCAGATTTGATCTGAATGCACACGTACATTTTAAAAATGCGATAAAAAAGGTCACTAAAAATCAGATTTTATTAAAAATGCTTTTCTGTCAAATATCAAATGGAAAATGGAAAATATTTTGTCATTATCTTGTTTTGAACTTGTGACAGGCGATGCTTAAAAATTAAAAAATTAAATAAACAAATGATGGACGTTGAAGTTAATAATTTAGATTTTATTACTTTAGTCGAGTTTCTGATAGCTTCGCGTTCGTCTTCCTATCGTCATCATCAATATTATGTGTGTCAGTCATTCACCAATACTACAATTAAATCTGGAAACAAGTTTCATTGAAAAGATTAACTCTCGATTTGAGAGCAGACCTTCGAAATTTGAATGAAATTCCCAATAATTGTAAACTCGATAAAGTATATTTTAAGAGATAAAGCGTTAGCTGTTTTTAAAGTTAGACGACCTCTTAAACCTTAAAGTGTACTTTTTTTCGATTAAAATTTTCAAAAAGCCGACTTTCATTTTAAAATTTATTTATAGAGTCGACTCCCATTTAAAAACTGTTTTAAAGTAGGTTTTTAAATGTTTTAAATTTTGCGCCATTGTTTTTAGCAACATTGCAAGCATAGCATTTTAAACAAAATATGCGTCGATTTCTGAGAACTGAAACCATAACTCATTAATGTCTTATTTTTATCTTATGACTTACCTCTTTCAGTTTCATAAATGATAGTGTAACTTCTCCATTGTAAACCAGCCACAACATCTGCCATCGCCCTTGCGAGCACCAAATTATCTGGATGCACGTTCAATGTCATCGAAGAAAATTGCCGATCAACTAAAGCTTCCGTCGGTGACCAGTCGAACAGGATATGTGGTATATCCAAAGTATTGCATATCGAACTTATAATTCCTGAGTAAATCAATTTATAAAAATATATTTATCTATCATGCATTAATGGTATACAAACCGGAACCACCAGCATTATTAGGACCAAAAATAGCAATCACACTTTGTGAAAATAGATTGCACACTGAAATATTATACGTCTTATTAAAAAATATTTCATATTTCAATCCACTATATATGTATACACGAAATGTTCAATACCTACCTGCTTTTTCAACCATAAAACTGTCCTCAGTACTGACATACTGAAATATTGGTATCAACTCGAAACTTCTTTCGTGAATATTGACTCGATCGACAGCCGAACGAAATGCTATTTCACCTTCACTGTTGCTATTCTCAAAAATTACTCCTACGAAAAAAAATACGAGAAGTTCATGATTGATTATATCGTGCGACATTGAAATCACAAGGTCTTGAAACTTACCAATATTGAATTGTGGCCTACTTTGGCCAGTAAGGATTAAACTTATTAAACACAAAATTCTAAATATTGAAGTAATCATCTTCAAATTAATTTATATTTTTGTTTTGAGGGAAATTGTAGTGCAGTGCTTTGCATCGCTTGGTCTGATGATGCACTAGATTCTTAAAATAACATTTGGCATTAGTGAAAGCACTTTAATAAATTTTGTTTTGACAATTTTTTTTTTTATTTTATAGCATGCGATGGGCATGGGTAGATACTGCAGGGCATTTGGATACTCGTTCCATATTCGTTACACTTGTGTACCCAATTCCAATTCAATTGCAATTCAAAAACCGTTATGTTGCATCGCAAAATGTAAATGCCGAAATGTTATGATAGACTAGTATAGGTGCCACGATTTTGTTTAAAAAAAAAAAACAATAAAAAAATACTTTTGAATTTTCGGAATTTACGGTTTTCGAAAGAAATGTTCTTAAATGGTGGGAAACCCCACTATAAAATGAATTTTTGAAAATACTCAAATCTATGTAAATAAAATAATTGGTACATAATTCACAATTTTGAAAAATTAATGGTCTACATTCTTTTTGATGCCTTCATGGATCAGTCAACTGACTTCGTTTTATCGATTTTTTAGGTAAAAATAGTTATAACTTTCAATCTAAGCATATAACGGAAACTGCTTAAGCAAAGTATACATTTTTTAAATGGAGTTTTGGATTAAGCAATCCGAAACAGAAATTATTGACCAAAACTGTCCTTAGTAGAAGTTTTTTTTTTCAAATTATCGAAAAAGTGTGAGTGCCGGGATTAAGATGTGAAAACACGATGTATAGGGTGTTTTTTTTTTAGCTGCATGAGAAGTTTCGATGGTTGTTGTCTGTGGTTTGACAGTTGAGAATATCAAACTATGAAAAAAAATACATCTATTCCTTCGTCCATTTTACGGTCAACATTTCTGGTTAAATGGCTTCCATTTACCAACCTTCACAAATTCTAAACAAAATTGTAGAAAATAAGATAAATTTGAGAAAACAATATTGATCGTGACGAATTGCTTCTGATTGCTACGAACAGTCAAACTCTATTCGCGTTCCACATACCATCCACCCTTCAACGAGTAATTTGTTCGCGCCCGTCTAACATCAAAATCAGATTTCCAACCTATATTCGTGACGAATAAAATTAAAGCCATGTGAACGAAATGTCAAAATGGACAATGGACGAATATTCGTTAATTCGTTGGTCGTTGCTCGCTTTCATGTGCATAGTACTTTAAGCCATTAACGAATCACCATTAAATACATTAAAATTGACTGTTTGGTGCTGTTTACACGCTGGCGGAATCATCGGCCCTTATTTCTTTCGAAATGAGGAAGAAGCTGCGTTACGGTGAATGGCGAGCGCTATCGAGCTGATTGATTTTTTGTCTCCAAAAATAAATAAACATTTACGATAACACTGCGCGCTTATAATTATACATTTATTGCAAAATCAATTTTAGACAGCTTTATTTCCAGAAGTTGTCCTGTTAACTTGGCCCCTCGTTCGTGCAACTTAACGCCTCTCGACTACTTTTTTATGGTGCTGTGTTAAGTCATTGGCTTATGCCAACAATCCTGCAACTCTTGAAGCATATGAAGCCAATATTTAAACCACCGTTGCCAGATTTATTGGAAAAAGTTGTCAAATATTGGACTGATCGAATGGACTATGTAACTCGTATATCCCAAATGAGCACTTTTTTGGTTCTGACGAGTCTGAAATTTGGTGTGATTGTTTATTTGAAAATAATTGTGTATGTGAAAATAATCAAAAACAAAAACAATGTTTGTTGCAGACTTGAACGCTAGTCAAGTTTCTGTTACTGATAGGCGAGCTATCAAAAAATGTCTTGTTGTTTAGCAGCTGGTCAAATCTGAAACCTGAATGGCTTTCGAATACGTCCTTCTGAACGTGACCAATGTGAGAGAACTTCTGGTGTCCATTCAGATATCAAAGCCAGAGAAAATGTCTCTTTTTGTCAGAATCATAACTGTCCCGATTGAACACTTTCAGAAGAGTTCAGAAGGCTTCCGGATTTCCGAATAAAAACGTTCCGTAAGGTAACGCTCAACACAGAACGTATACGTTAGACCCAAGTTGTTGGTTTACCCTACTGCCCGCCGGCATAGATGTTTACACATCAAAAACATTCCTTTCGAAAATCGTTATGATTCTTATAGATACGATTAAGTTACTAAAATCAGAGAAATTATATCCTGGCCTTTCATTAAATATAGTTTTTACATTATTTCATGGATATTATATATGGCAACCAAATATTGGGATCTATAGGGAATCTCGAAGGGAATATTGTTTTCCTCGGAGTATTTAATTTACTTCAAAATCTTATCTGCTACTATGAGCCTTTTCCAGAATACATAAATTTCCATTGAATAAAAAATCCTATGAAATTACTGCCAAATTCCTCTAATAAATTTAGAGGACAACTTTCGAACATCGTTGACGTTTCCTATGTTCGAATGCCGACGATAACCCAGATTGAAATTAAGAAATTGTAGAAAATCCAAATTTGTTTTGAAATCCAGAAAGCCGAGTTTCTTTTTAAACAAAAATAAGATATCAAATCAGATAAGGACCGAAATTTATGAGATATCAGTTTTCGGAACTGGAAAAAAAATCTAAAGTCAGATTTTAACTTCGAAAAAAATCAAACGGCTTAGTAAGTAAGGCTTAGCTCGAATATCTTAAGCATACATTAAAAAAGTATCACCAAAATTCAGTCTTTTCGGATTTTTTTTTTTTTTTTTGAAGTGAAACTGCCCTATTCTGCTATTCACGTGAACAGTGAATTCCGCTTACCCATTCGATTTCCATTCGCTCTACCTTTTCATTCTGTTATCCGTCAATTGAACTGCACTATCCCAAGTTCCTTTTGACATTTATGTCAAGAGATGCTCGTGCGTAAGTCGTATGAAGTTTGGATAAAACTTTGTTTTTTTTTAACAAACGTACATATGTATTGGATTTGTTTTGTCTGTCACAAACATAAATAAGGAAATTCCAAAAAAAAACTTGATGAACGATATTTTTTTTTAAAGTTATTATATTTTTTTACAAAATTTTAAGCTTATAGATTTATTTAAAAAGAACTTCATTAAAGTTAAAGCAAATTTATTACATTTCAAGGCCGGCCAACATTGTTTAACTAAGCTTTACGGAAAACAAATACCAAATCCACACCATTTTATATGCGGGTTTGAATTTTATGAAGTACGTTCACGTGAATAGTAAGATACCGCCCAGTAATATCTACTTTACCATAATGTATACCATATTCATTTCGAATGAACATAGTGATTAGTGAAAATTCCTTCTGATGAATAGTGTTTAAAGTGTAATTTTAAAAAAGTAACCAAAAACATTTCTATATCAATTTTAAAATAAAAAAAAAAAATTAATTGTTTTGTCGGACAAACAACAAGAACATTTCAATAATGAACCCAATTCAAGATGTTTTCCTCCTCGACTGTCCAACCTATGAAGACTATTTAGATATTTATATCACACGAAATGATTTGAGATTTCTTCGAAACATTCGTTTTAGTCGAATGTTGGTTGAGCTTGGATATCGCTCAACAACAGAAATCTACACTCCCGAACAATTCGATCTTCGAAAAGCCGCGGCGTATGAAGCAATGTACCCAATTAAGAAATCATTGATTTTGTTTCATGATGGAATTCAAATTACCGATCCAGTTTTGTATGAATTTGCTCAAAGAGAAAAATCTAATTATCAAAAAATTCTTTCGGTAAGTTATTTTTTCTGTTTCAACTGAAACAAAAAATAGAAATGTTTCATTCCCTTTAAATTGAATAGACAATTATTTTTTTACGCCATCGCTATAAATCTGGATTCGAAATATCAGGCTATATTGATTTTGAAAACAGTTTAAGGAAATCGAATCTTAAGACCGATGACTCAACTGATTGGAAGGCTGTTTTTATGATGCGTTCGCTATTGCGCCCGAAGCCCACTGACTTAAGTTTTCATAATTCTCGCACAAATACAACATTTAATAACGAATCAGATAACTATGCAATTATTAACGACCATGATCGTGGACTGGGTTTCATGCACAAAGGAGATCGAAAAAAGATTTTTATCAATCAAACCAAAGAATCGGGTAATGCTAATTCAACCAGAACCATGGTCTTTTCACCAAAATATGGTCATGTTATTTTGTACGATCATTTAATACGGAAAAAAGCTTAAACATATTTGACGTGTATTTAGCCATATAAAAAAATACAATATATCACCATTGGTAAAAGTCAGAAATTAGTAAAAAATTAATTTTGTTCAGTAATCACTATCGCGAATAATACGTTTCCCTTTGGCCACTCCTTTCCGATCGAAACCACATGTAAATTTCGAAGACGAATGTTATTATTCAACCATAGAAATAAAAAATGAGTAAAACACTGGAAAACGAATGGAAATGACATTAGTTATCTACGCTCAACTTAAACTACGTTTACCTTCGCGTAAACTGGCACAACATATGTCACTGTTTAAGTTGAACTTAATCCTGTTTTCTATATCTGTCTGTATTTAAAAGCTAACATTTTTTTTTTTTTTTTATTGTGAACGATCTGACCCTTAACGTGCTTATTCACGATAACCCCATTTACAAATGCTAAAAAGTTATGCTCGCTTGCATTCTTATTCATTGGAATATGTTAAACGTATGTATAGTAATGCGCAGTGCATATGTACTTATGTAGCCGCTATGCAAATCCTTATACAATAGAAAATTTCTAACCATTATAGTTATAATGTGCTAATGTGTCAAAATAATTTATTCATGTGTACTCTTATTTCCCTTTGTGACACACAAGAGAGTTTTGCAGCACAAAATATGAACATACCCCTGCCACGAAAGATATCTTGCTCAGTCAACGTAACGATCGGGACAAGACTGGCTTCCACCCCACACAGCCAACACCTTTAAAACCCAGCCTTAAAAAAGGGAAATTGATATGGGAAATTGATATTAAAATCCCATTTATGTAAGCTGTATATAACCTTCCAACCCGTTTAGCTTATGTTGTTGCTATGCAACAATATTGAAAAACCGCAAACAATATTCTAATATTGGGCACTAGCCGTTGGTAACCGTCCGAGCGGAACATTTTCCGCTTTGCCGGAGAAATGTTCCGCACAGCCGTATGGAAGATTACCTCGAGGCGTTTTAGACTGCTTTCACACAAGGAATCTGAGTTGCTGGCAACGGGGAGTTTGAGGGCGAGAATGGCAAGAAGTAAAGGAATGAAAAAAATCTCCCCGGTCAACGATTTAAAGATATTTTTTTTTTGACAAAAAATTCCAACAACTGGTTTCTCTGTGTGAAAGGGGACTTACATTAATCAAACTCTGACATTCATCATTTGCCATTATGAATGCTAAGCATTCGTCGGACTTTCGCAACCATACATTTATGAAAGCACCTTAGCGATTTAGTATGGCGTTAGTTAAAAAGTGTTTAAAACTAGAAATATATTAGTATTAGCAAATTATTAACCTTAATATAAGGCTGTTTAAAATTTAGCGCGAATTTATTAACTAATTTGGAAATTGTATAATTTAAATTTTCGTATATAAATTAAAATTTAAAAACAGCGCCACCTTCATGTCAGCTTAGTTTCTTGTATCGAAAGAATCCACTCATATCACATCCCTGTTCAAGAAGAACATCAGCCAGCTGACATTTGAAATGTCAAATCAAACGAGAAAAAAAATTGACAAATGCGACTTCAAAACACTTGACATTTTCTAGTTCCTTTAGAACAAAACGATTTCGGGGGACGAGACGAATCACAGAAAATTTCCTCCGTTCGTTAAGTAATAAGCCCCCCCCGACAATTGGGTGATTTTAAATCCATAAATTAAATTAAATTACAACAGAAAATCGTGCTTTTCGACTTCCATGTTAAACAGTTCCCATACCCCAACGTTCTCGGTTGACATGACTTTTCGATTCGCAACATTTCTTGGTGAACTTGGTGCAGTGCCCAGCAGGAAATATACCACGGACGACGACGACGAGAATCTTCTGTCTCCGTTATAAAGTATCAAAATCTAGTCGTAAGGAATTTAGTGCAATTTTAATATTAATTTTTATTTATTTGCTGTATTGTGTGTGTGATAATGCCCAACCAAAGTGAATTAGCCAATTTCGTAGATAGTTATTTTCAAGGAGCAAACTTAAGCTTCAAAACCAATAAAATCCAACAGCAGCCCAACAACAACAGCAAAATAATAATAATTGGATAAAAGCTTTTGAACGCTTTTGTTGGTTATTGCCTTGCTGCTGTCAACCCCTGCCCGTGCGCTCTTCATCAAACACCAACCAACCATCCACCGGAACAACCCCGACACTATTTTTAACAAAAAAAAGAAAATTAAGACAAAAAATCACGAAAAATGCTGAATATTCCTCGTTTGCGAGACGTCCTTAAGAAGCTCGAGACAACAAGTGATCTTGCCAGATATCTCATCAAGAGAGCAAGCGTTGTTATCGATGGCGATGGCAATGAAAGGGGCAGCAACAGCAATATCATATCTTCCCCCGATAAACCCCCTAATCAGACGTCATCATCCCAAACCCTGAGCGTGACATCACAATCACAATCGAGTTCTCTTGTTTCTCCATTATTAACTACACTCGCAAGAGTCGCTGTCGCTAGCATCGGTTATGGCCCCAAATCATCACTAGGAACAAACGAATACAACAACAACAAAAATACAGAGCACGAGCAACATCAGCCAAAAACAATCAGAGCTGTTTTATTTAATGCCAGTCTATTTTCGAGGGCAGCCAGCAACGGTGGTGGTGGTACTGTGATATTAGAATCGAAATCAAATTGTAAAGATTTCCGCGAAGAGAAAAACGCTTTGAACGACAAAATTCAAACATTACAGCAGACAGACTTGAAACAAAATCTATCAAGTCATAACATGTCCGAGGCAAAGGTTAAAGAGGATCTAGTTGCGGTCATACAAAAGCAACAACACGAAGAAGAAGCTTCCACCACAAAACAGATGGACGAGACAACAACGACAACGAAAGTCTCTTGTAATGGCGCTTCTTGTGGCGAAAACAGTGAAGGAAAAGAAAAGCAATGCTTCCAAAGCAGCTTAGCCGACATATTGCACTTTATGGAACTTGTTGGTAATTTGAAGGTCAGTTTTTTTTTTTATTTTATCCCCAAATGATAAACCATAGCCATCAGTTTTCTTTCCCTAAACAAAAGTATCAAACACCATTTTTTTTCTGGTTGTTCATTCATTTGTTATTTTTATTGATTTTTCCATTTCCATTCCTGCAGTGAATTTATTTTTGTATTATTATTCTGATTTTAATTAGAAAACAAATTGTGTAGTAATTTTTGTTACTCGGCGTCGTCGTCGTATTCACAACTCGCAACACATAGTTTCGCATGTTATCAAGTCACAATCAAAGTTACGTAAGCAAATTGCTTTGGTTTGTGCGTATCTTTCTTTTTTTTCTTATTTTAATTTCCAGCTTCGTGATATTTTCATTAATAAAAGTACATACATACATATATTTATTATAACATGTATACCTTTCGTGAGCTTGTTAATTTAAGATGTACTAAGTAGTACATTCACTTTTGTGTAAAAAAAAAAAAACATTTAGACAGTCAGTTGAAAAATGTTCACATAAGTTAAATGACTCATCTAATACCTAATATGTATGCATTAACTCTTCGAAATTCTGATAAAAAAAAATTGGAAATATACTATTCGGAGTTTATTATTTGCGAAATTATACCAAGGTCAAAATAATACCATCACCATACACAATGCCAAAAACACAAACGTACAATTTGTTTATATAATGTTTATACAGTGTATCAAAGTAAAACTCGTACAAAGTGTTGAAAGTGTGTTTTCCGCAAAGAAAGTTCGATATTGGACATCAGGCAAATTGCCAGTATTTTTCTTTTATTTTACCACACTAAATAATGCTGAAAATATTAAATAATTAAATTAAAAAAATTAAATACAGGATATTTATTAACACACTTTAAATTTCACCTCAAACTTAAACTTGTACGAAATGCATTTAGTTTAAACATATGCTACAAAAAATCTATTAAATAATTTTTTGGAAGGTATTTGATTGCCTTAACAGCTTTCAACCAATTTGGCATAGATTTTACCAATTTTTCGCAATAAGAAGGTAATATTTTTTTTCCATTCTTCCAGCAAAACTCTTTTTATGTCATTTTTGTTTGTAATATGGTGCAGTCTTAATTGGTTTTCCAAATAACTCGTTAAGTTTTCGATGATGTTAAGATCCGGTGATTGTGGCGGTGTCTCTATCACTTTTGGGCAGTTATTAAGCAACCAGGAATTAACTTTATATGGCTTGTGCTTGGGGTCATTATCTTTATAAAAATGGAAACAGTCCCTGATTCCAAGTATATCAGCACTAGCATGCAAATTTGTTCTCAGGATGTTTATGTAGGCGTGCTGATCCATTGTACCCTCAATAAAATGCAATTTTCCTACTCCTGATGCGGACATACATACCTCCCCACACCATAACCGAGCCGCCGCCATGCTTGAGGGTGGCTCTTACATTTGTTTCTTTGAGCTCTTCAATGTGCTTAGGCCCTTGTTATAGCTTACATTGAAACTCATCAATCAAAACTTTAACTATCAATTCTGAGGCATTAAACATACCATTTGGTACCAAAATGAAATAAGATATAAACTGTGATTTTTTAAGAGCTTGGTTTTTGAAAATTCAAAAAAACACAGAAACTTGTAAAAAGTGAATGAAATTTTTATTTGGATCGATAAATCAATTTCTGCCATTTACTTTTTGAAAATAATTTCACTTAAATGTTGCCCGCGGCTACGTTTCAGTTGGTCCATTCTGAAGGTCCAATTTTGGCAAACTTTTTCACACATTTCGGCCGGAATCTCACCAATGACGCGTTCAATGTTGGCTTCCAAGGCAGCAATCGTGTTTGGCTTGTCCCCATAGACAATAGACTTAACATAGCCCCACAAAAAATAGTCTAACGGGGTCAAATCACATGATCTTGGTGGCCAATTGACTGCGCCAAAACGTGAGATCAACTGCTCACCAAATTAAAAAACTTAAAACGGACGTAGCTTGCGAAACACATTTTTCACAGAGCACGAATTTTGATAATAAATTTCAATAATTTGCAAACGTTGTTCAGGCGTAAGTCTATTCATGATGAAATGGCAAACAATACTGAATCGAAATGTCAAATGTTCGTGGAATTTGTCATGTGTGATCTGTCAAAAATATAAACGTCAAAAACCAAGTAGCAAAAAAATCACCCTTTATATATAATATTTTTTGTAAAAAAAAAAATATTTTATTTGCTCTACCACTTTCTTGTAAATTCAGTTTTGATATTTCAATGATCATTCAATGAAACGCTTTCCATCATCGAAAAATCAAAATTGAATTTACAAGCAAGTGGTAGAGCAACAAAAAATATTATATATCTCATTACCTTAATTTTGTTACCAAAACATCAATTTTATTTGTTTAAGTGCCTCAGAATTTATAGTCAAAGTTTTCAATGATGAGTTTCAATGAAAACTATAACTGGCGCCTTACGCTAAACATTGACCTTACCATCAGAGCCAAATAAGCTAAACTTGCTTTTATCAGTAAAGCTAGTATTAGACGGTCCTTGTAATGTGTCATTGCCGTGACACTCTGTCGTCACTATGACGTAGATGTCTGTCCTGAAAGTGTCACGTCGTGTGATCGTCATTGTTTTGCATGTCATTGTCGTGACAAAAACAATGACAGGCACCGTGACACGTCACTTTTAGGTCATTGCAATGACAAATTGCCGTGACCGTGTGATAGCCCTTTCATTGTTGATGGGACACCGTGACACGTAGCCTGTCGCTGCAAAGACTGTGTCCCAACCGTGACGCGGCAGAAATGTCTGCCATGTCACGCGGTTGGGCATAGTCACATATGTACCTACCTACAAATGTGTATTTAAATAGATTTTAATTATGTAAATTAGAAGGGTTATTTGTACCTACATACCTACATAGATGGAACCTAGGTATGTAAATATGGACATTATTTATGTATATAATGAAAGTGAAGGATATAGGTAATTATTTATATGTGACATTTGCAAAAATGTTATAGTTATAGTTTTAGGGGAAAACCATAAATTTTGTACTGATTAAATGATAGCTAATACCAATTCTCAAAATTTGTATCAAACCTGCTGGAGCCGTTTTGTAGAAAAACAAAATTTTCCTTAATAACCCAAGACACAATGACTCGATTGATCGACGCCGTGTGATCGTCATTGCTGAAAATGATAAATGTCATTGCAGATTAGGCTCACCTCAAATGATCAGTTGTATGAGAGTAGTCATTGTTTTGCATGTCATTGCCGTGACACAGAGACAGAAATATCACCGTGACACACTTTGACGTTCATTGTATTTTGGGACAACAATGACAGACATATGTCATTTGTGTGATAGCCATTGTAGTTAGCCATGACACGATTAGCTTTGACACATAACAAGGACCGTCTAATACTAGCTTAAAGATGTACTTCTTGCAAAACTCAAAATCTTTACCAATATTCTCTTTTGCAAAGGTTATTCTTGTTATTTTATTAATCTTGCTAATGAATTGTTTTTTCCTGGCTACCCGTCCATTATAATTGTGGTTTCTTAAAATTATCCTAATGGTTTCTCGACACGCTTTTTTTCTAAGATATGTTTCTGCCTCTTGAGCAAGTTTGGGAGCACTCATTTTCGGATTGTCCTTAATCTTTCGAATGATCCACCGCTCATCCGCATCGGTAAAAATCTTCCTGCCACTCATTTACTTCTTGTTTTCTACCACTCCTTCTTCCTTGTAGTGTTTTATAAATTTATTGGGTTGTGGAATTACTCCTATTCATCAAATCTCCAATTTCTCTAAGGGTCTTACCATTCTTAGAATGCATAATTACCATAATTCTAACATCTACTGGAATTTGTCCGTTTTGTCTATCAGTTTGAATTATTTAATATTGCAACAAAAATGTAACAAACTATGATCTTTTAATGCATTGTACGAGTTTTTTTTGGGTGTTTAAAGAAATGCCTGCATAATTTCCTGTTAAAGCTTATGTCGCAAAATTTTAAACAACCTATTATTAACCAGATAGCAAAACATTCTCTCTGGATAGAAATCCAATAGAAGAAATGTCACTTCATACCAATCGAACAGTTTCAGCAGCATTCGGAAGATTTCGGAAGCCTTCCGGACGACAAATCGAAAGGGCCATTAGAACGATACTAAAAAATTAAATTAGCCATTTTGTGATTTTAAATTTATTTAAAATGTTAAGAAGATAATACGAACTAAACTCATTTAAAATTAGCAAAATCCTCTTTTAACCTAGTATCACACTAAAATTGATTTAACATATTACTAAATTGTTTAAAATTTTGCGCCAATGGCTTTAAGTTTTTCTGAGAAATATTATAAGTGACAGTTTTAATTGTAAGATTGCATTAAATTTTTCCAAAATAATGGTCCCATACAAATTGTTATATGGTTTTCTTAAGTAAATATTGAATGTACCAGTTTTACTTTGATTCACTGTATCTATCTATCTATCTACTCTACATAATGTACGTTGTATATAGTGAAAAAAATAAATTATTATTATGAAACAACAAAAAAAATGTATCAAATGTTAAGGAAAATAACAAATATCTCAAAGAAAAAAATTGTTTAATGCAGACGCAGATACAAATTCGTGTACCTATACCTACTCTCACTTACAAACACTTGTATTTTTTTTATTTATGTAGAATTTTCCATTCATTGAACGTTTGTGTCAAAAATGATACTTTAAACTTAAATTATTTCCAACTACCTATTTTGTTTACTTTATTTTTGTCGGCAATAACTACTTATTGTGATGATAACCACAGTGTGGTTTTCATTTATCTTAGTTAAATAAAGAAAATTTAATTTGGTTTTACATTTCATAATAATAATCCGACAAAATCCGCCCAAAATAATAAATTGATATTTGCTATTGTTATGATATAACATTTTGTTATAAATACAGTCAGTCAGTAGACTTTGACCCTCACATTTGTTATAATTGTTTAAATGTTTCTCTTTGATCTAAGACGAATATATACGATCAATGTCAAATTTTGTTCAATAGTCGTGTTCATTTGTCGGAATAGATCAAACACAATATATTACCATAATCTTATCATGTTCCCATTGGCGATTGGTAGCTAAGGCGTTACATTGAATATAGGTACGAAATTACTGGGAAATTGTCAATTTCGTTTTAAAATTTGTATTGTTATTGTTTATGTGGGATCCGCTCTAAACAATTGGGGTTATTATCCCAGCGAAGAAAATTATGATGAAATTTTAGGATCAATAAGGTTGATTGAGGCAATAATTGTGTGATCGATAAGAAAAGAATCACGACATCAGATTTACAGCCCGATTTTCCCCAACAGCGCTGATACATCACAAGTCACAAGCAGATGTGAAATTAATTGTGCGACTTTCGGATTCTTCAACAAAGTCACAACTTGTGAGAGTCATAAAAACAATCGAAATTGTGATCTACTTCAGAGCAGGTCACAACTCACAAATAGCTTGAGTATCGACATTTCGATGCGGCATTCAATATAATATTTTGTGAAACAATTTCTTATTCGAAAATTCAAAACCAATGTGCGTCGTTATCTCCTCTTACATTTTTCCCTACTTTCCTAACGCTCGCACTATGCTTGATCATTTTAAGAGTAGTCAAAAGCCCATTAGTGTGCTCATTCGTATAAAAAAATATGCTGCGGTTGCCGTCCGAAGAATAAGAAGGTGAAGGTGAAGGTGGGTGGCAGTGGCGCAGTGGATAAAGTGCTTGATTGCTAACTTAGACGTATGGGTTCGATCCCCACGCTAGGCGCATTCTTTTCTATACCTCCAATTTTAACTGGATGCCGCCCATGGGTTAAAATGAGACAGTCAATACCTGGTTCTCAAATCCACTGTGCCAAACTAGTGCCGTGTAATTCAGGTTGCATTTGAAAGACCTTAGGTCTTGCAGGCATATAGTTAAAAAAAAAAAAAAATCTGAAAAGGAATATGAAAAACTGAAGTATTTTCGTCAGCAAAACAATTTAGTGGATTAGAAGTACCAGATAAGAGATCATTAATGAAAAGACAGAACGGAACAGAACACCAGAACTTATCTTGTGAATTTCAGATTTGAAACCGTCCAATACTACTTGTATTGAGCGGACCGAAAGGTAATTTCTAATCCCATGAAGAAGAGATTCACCGATACCAAATGCACGCATTTTCGATAAGAGATCTTACTGCAAAACTCTATCAGATGCTTTTGATATATCAACCGAAATATATATGAAATATCATACTGCCAGTTATTAAGGAGATTTCCTTCTTCAAGATATTTCCTAAGCTGATAATTGATCAGCGTTTCCATGGCCTTGTAAAGAAGGGACGTAAGTGCAATTGGACGTTAATTAAAGCGTGTAGGAGATTCGCCTTTTTAGGAACAGGCTGGACAAATGCTGTTTTCCCTACACTCGGAAAGAGACCAGAGCTGGCCCGACAGGGATCAGCCCTTCATAGTTCGCTTGCAGAGAACTTCTCTATTCCACTCGCTGATATAAAGTTCTTTCAATTTTCTTCGCGGAATCAAACAAAACATTGAAAAATCTAACCGACTATACAATATCTAGAAGGATTTTATTCAGATCCGTTAGAGTTATTGGTATCAAAATGGCTGCGGCGCTTTCCAGCGCTAATTGGGTCTAAGAAGCGAGCTCGCTCTTGACCGCCATTTTACCTACCTACCTATTGCCGGAATGATGGAAAAGCTTACGCTTTACGAAAAATGGGAGGCATACAATCCGTTCCAGCAGTTAGTGCATGAAGATTGACACGATGCACAGTCCACAACTTCAAGGGTGTATTATATTAAATTTAAGTATTCTTTTAATTTCCATTCAAAAAAAAAAAATTCCATACAAAACCCGAATCCATAAAAAAATACATAAATGCTTCAGTTCTTATGGTATTTTGACAGTTTGTTCGTTACGAGTCCAGGGCGACCCCAGGTTACCAGGGTGAATTTAGGTTTTTCAGGGGATCTTAGGTCGAATCCAGGGATCAACTAACAAATCACTTATTATTATTATACTTTTGTAAAATAAATCTGTTATAACAAATACATACATACATACTTACTTGAATTTATACCGAATAATGTTTTGCCGGAGGTCTGATATTAAACCCTAGGCTATATTTTACCTAAAATGAAGCAACAAATCTTTCAAGAGTATATCTTGTCTATTTAGACAAGTGCCTCTTATCTCAACCGTTTGGATAAGGGGGGAAATTATAGGTCCCCTTTATCCTTCCACACTTACAATATATGTACCACTGGGAATATAGTTATTCATGTTGACTAACAACATACACTCGGAAATGATTTAAAGTGATAATCAGGTCCTGGTTCTGGCATGTCGCCATATGTAATTTATCAAGGGCCTTAGACAAAAAATTCTACTTTTAGTTTTTGGGCATATGGGTTAAAAAAAACATTTACTGATTCAACTGCGAACCTAACTAATCCTTTTTTTTAAATATTTTTAGCACACAAAACGAACTGGCTGGGTGCTACGAGATGTCAACGACTGTGAGTCAATATCTGGCCACATGTACCGCATGAGCATGATGACATTCCTCCTAGAAGAAACCGAAGGCTTAAATCGAATTCGCTGCATGGAATTGGCCTTGGTTCACGATTTAGCTGAGAGTCTAGTAGGTGATTTGACTCCGTTTTGTGGAGTTGCAAAAGAAGATAAAAAAGCCATGGAACTAAAAGCAATGGCAGACATATGTAAACTCGTTGAACCACGAGGCAAACGTATTATGGAATTGTTTGAGGTAAGTTTATACAAAACTCAATACTCTCTTAAAAGAATAATGAAAAATAATTGTTTTAGGAATACGAAGAAGGCCAAAGTGCCGAGTCGAAATTCGTCAAAGATCTTGATCGACTTGATATGGTTATGCAAGCATTCGAATATGAGAAACGTGACAATTGTCTAATGAAGCATCAGGAATTCTTCGATTCAACAGAGGGAAAATTTCAGCATCCGTTTATTCAGAAATTGGTGAAGGAGATTTGTGATCAAAGAAAATCACTTGTCGCGGCAAAATTGAATGCCAAAGGCGAATTTAACCTAAAGACTGTCACACCCAATTGTCCACCGTGCTTAGAACACAAAATGGAACACAAAAACGAAAGAAGCTGATGAGAAGATCATTTAATCACCGTGGGACCTTAAATTTCATCTTCCTAATGTGCATATACATACATAAACATGCCGCAGCACCCACCTGTTTATTTAGAGGGGACAACATTTAAATATTTACATAAATGACACATACTAACAGTTGTACTTACTTTCAAAATAACCAATCTGAATCGGAAAAGGAAATATCAAATGACGCAGCGTTCTTTCACATTAAATTTTTCATTTTATTTTTCAAACATTTGCATACAATCAAAACGCTAAAACAAAAAGCACGCGATTGTTTTTACGCACCTATGCGTATTTTTATTTCCGAAGCAATTATATACCTTGTTAGAATATGGTTTATTTTTATTTTGTTTGTCTAATTACCTTCTGTATGTTGTGATTAAAAATTATAAATCTCTTAACGTAAAAGCTAAATATTATAATAAGTATAAACAAAATTTTTCGACAACTCGTCATCTCTAAAATGAAACAAAAAATTATTCTTAAACAAATTTTATTAGAAAATTTTATCACAAACCAATCAAAATGATGTCATTATTTAACAATTAAAATAACAAAATAATGTACATACACATATGTGATGCAGAAATGTATTTTTTATTTATTTTAAATATAAATTCGTATTAAAATGGCGTACAACAAATAAATTACATTCAATAAAAACTAAAAACAGTGTTATGTTTCCATCTACACCAATTATTATTTAATTTAATGAGAAGTTTGAAAAACAAAGTTATACAATTGATAAAACCCTAAAAGAAGATCAAGTTGAATTGAAGAAATTTTCACCAACGGTTCATGCAAAACTGTCGAACAAATGCGAAATTTTTCAAGCAGTCAAATATCCAAAGCTTTTGAAATACGTCCTTGCAATAAACTGCATAAATAATTGTTTTTGACATCTACATACCTAACTAACTTTTGAAATATAAGGAAGATACCTATTTCAAATTGTTATAAAGCTCTAAGCACAGAAATGGTCTACATATTTCTTATTTACAACTTAAAAATGTCTAATGGACAGGTCAACTTTATTCCCTGATATTTAAAAATCTATCAGAAAATCAAATTTTCAACAAAATGAAAATGACTTCATCATTTTATTTAACAAAGTTAAAAAAAAAAACAATTTTAGATTTAAATTCTAGGGCCCAAGCTATGTGAATTGTGTAGGTAGTTATTTAAATTCAATATGAGCCATCATCCATTGTTAGAAATAAACGAATATCTATTTTTAAATTCGTTATTCCCTCGTCTTCTAAACAAAAATCGCATGCAATTCAATACCTTATTGATCTTTCATGTACAGGCGCTCATGATAATGAAAGCGTATTATTTTTCTTTCAAATTACCTACCATACAATAAAAACAACACAAGAAATAAGCTAGCCGGCTGAAAAAATAAAAATTTTCATACAAAATTCCTTCCGATCTACCAGGCGCTCATATTATTCAGAAAGGTAGGTCGTACAGATTTTTTCTTTTCAAATTTCTCCATCCACAACAGTCCCAACTCATGTTAATAGAATTACCATACAACTACAACTACAAGCCACGATTGCTGAAAAAATTAAATTTTCATACAAAATTCAAGACGATCTACCAGGCGCTCATAATATTCAGGAAAGTAGGTAGCTTCCTTTCGAACAGATTTTTTCTCTTCAAATTTCTCCATCCACAACAGTCGCCACTCATGTTAATAAAATTACCATACAACTACAGCTACAAGCCACGATTGCTGAAAAAATTAAATTTTCATACAAAATTCAAGACGATCTACCAGGCGCTCATAATATTCAGGAAAGTAGGTAGCTTCCTTTCGAACAGATTTTTTCTCTTCAAATTTCTCCATCCACAACAGTCGCCACTCATGTTAATAAAATTACCATACAACTACAGCTACAAGCCACGATTGCTGAAAAAATTAAATTTTCATACAAAATTCAAGTCGATCTACCAGGCGCTCATAATATTCAGGAAAGTAGGTAGCTTCCTTTCGAACAGATTTTTTCTCTTCAAATTTCTCCATCCACAACAGTCGCCACTCATGTTAATAAAATTACCATACAACTACAGCTACAAGCCACGATTGCTGAAAAAATTAAATTTTCATACAAAATTCAAGTCGATCTACCAGGCGCTCATAATATTCAGGAAAGTAGGTAGCTTCCTTTCGAACAGATTTTTTCTCTTCAAATTTCTCCACCACCCACACAATCAAGATCTCGCTCACTGCTGTAAAATGATTTTATACCGAACTCTTTGTATGTATGTCCGGTTTCAATTTCCCCATCTTCATTCTACATGAAGATATAATAGTGGAACCCAAAATTAAATTTCAAGGCAAAAATGGATTTTCCTATTATTTGTTTTTTTTTTTTTATCAAAAAAAATCAAAATTTAGCTTGCCAATTTTACTGATATTTTAGTCCAGGCGCTCATGATTCCTTCTTTCACCTTTCAGTTTCACAATCTTCATTTCTTGCCGAACACTAAGAAATTATAACAAATTCTTAAATGATCTCCTAGGCGCTCATGAATAATGCAAGCATACCTACTTTCTTTTTCTAATTTCTCCATCCACAACAGTCGCCACTCATGTTAATAAAATTACCATACAACTACAGCTACAAGCCACGATTGCTGAAAAAATTAAATTTTCATACAAAATTCCTTCCTACCTACCAGGCGCTCATATTATTCAGGAAGGTAGGTCGTACAGATTTTTTCTTTTCAAATTTCTCCATCCACAATAGTCCCCACTCATGTTAATAGAATTAACATACAACTACAGCTACAAGCCACGATTGCTGAAAAAATTAAATTTTCATACAAAATTCAAGTCGATCTACCAGGCGCTCATAATATTCAGGAAAGTAGGTAGCTTCCTTTCGAACAGATTTTTTCTCTTCAAATTTCTCCATCCACAACAGTCGCCACTCATGTTAATAAAATTACCATACAACTACAGCTACAAGCCACGATTGCTGAAAAAATTAAATTTTCATACAAAATTCAAGTCGATCTACCAGGCGCTCATAATATTCAGGAAAGTAGGTAGCTTCCTTTCGAACAGATTTTTTCTCTTCAAATTTCTCCATCCACAACAGTCGCCACTCATGTTAATAAAATTACCATACAACTACAGCTACAAGCCACGATTGCTGAAAAAATTAAATTTTCATACAAAATTCAAGACGATCTACCAGGCGCTCATAATATTCAGGAAAGTAGGTAGCTTCCTTTCGAACAGATTTTTTCTCTTCAAATTTCTCCATCCACAACAGTCGCCACTCATGTTAATAAAATTACCATACAACTACAGCTACAAGCCACGATTGCTGAAAAAATTAAATTTTCATACAAAATTCAAGACGATCTACCAGGCGCTCATAATATTCAGGAAAGTAGGTAGCTTCGTTTCGAACAGATTTTTTCTTTTCAAATTTCTCCACCACCCACACAATCAAGATCTCACTCACTGCTGTAAAATGATTTTATGCCGAACTATTTGTATGTATGTCCGGTTTCAATTTCCCCATCTTCATTACACATGAAGATCTACCAGGCGCTCATGTTCATGGAAGTATTTACCTACTTATTTTTCTTTGGATTTTTTTCTTGTAATTTCTCCAACCACTACTATATTAACTTGCTTTGCAAGAAATATGAAACTGGGGAATAAAATCCAATACAGCTACATTCTCTTTTACCTCGTCCTAATAGTGGAACCCCAAAATTAAATTTCAAGGCAAAAACTGGATTTTAATAGATAGTTTGAATAATAGATTTTATGTTGATATAAAGGTATGTAATTAAAAAAATGTAAGTACCTAGAATGTACACGTACATTATAGATTTTGTGTTGTAGAAAGACACCTGCATTGGTACCTTATTAAGCTAAATAATATTAAAAATAATTTTTTAAAAAAGTCGCACATGGCGAATTTAAAGAAAGGTGAAATTGTTTTGTTCTTGGGGGATTTTAGAAACTCCAATTAATTGTGTTTCCTATGCTTGCCCCTTAAAAACGACCTACCTTACTAATGAAACTTTTGACATATATTGAAGAGATATTAAATTGTTATAAAGCTGTAAGCACAGAAGTATAGATTTCTTATTTACAATACCCAAATGTCTAATGGACAGGGCAACTCTATTCCCTGATATTAAAAAATCTATCAGAAAATTAAATTTTCAACAAAATGAAAATGACTTCATCATTTTATTTAACAAAGTTAAAAAAAAAAACAATTTTATATTTAAATTCTAGGGCCCAAGCTATGTGAATTGTGTAGGTAGTTATTTAAAATAACTATGAGCCATCATCCATCGTAAGAAATAAATGAATATATTTCTATTTTTAAATTCGTTATTCCCTCGTCTCCTAAAAAAAAATCGCATGCAATTCAATACCAGGCGCTCATGATAATGAAAGCGTATTATTTTTCTTTCAAATTACCTACCATACAATAAAAACAACACAAGAAATAAGCTAGCCGGCTGAAAAAATAAAAATTTTCATACAAAATTCCTTCCGATCTACCAGGCGCTCATATTATTCAGGAAGGTAGGTACCTTCCTATCGTAAACATTTTTTCTTTTCAAATTTCTCCACCACCCACACAAACAAGATCTCACTCACTGCTGTAAAATGATTTTTTTACCGAACTCTTTGTATGTATGTCCGGTTTCAATTCCCCCATGTTCATTTCATTACCTTTACACTAAGAAATTATAACAAAATGTGAATTCTGCTAGGCGCGCATGATAATGAAAGTCCCCATCTTCATTTCTTCACCCACCGCTCATGTTAATATAAGTAGCATACAACTACGCCAGCCATACCTTTGAAACAACAACGATTGCTGAAAAATTAAATTTTCATACAAAATTCTAGACGATCTACCAGGCGCTCATGTTCATGAAAGAAGGTACCTACTTATTTTTCTTTAGATTTTTTCTCTTAATTTCTCCACCCACTACGTAACAAAAAATCTGACAATACATATGTACCACAGCTGCATACATTATCTTTCTTTGGACAATTAACGTTTCTAATGGGAGGAGTGTAAAATAAAATCTCTTTACTTCGTTCTTAATAGTGGAACTTAAAAAATAAATTTCAAGCTAAAAATTGGAGTATGGGTTAGAATTTATAACGTGCGTCGCGGCGTCTTCACTGAATTTAATGATAGATTTTGCGCTGTATGTAGACAGGACAGGTAGTTAGGTACTTGATTAAGTTTAGATAAAAATATTGTTTAAAATAAATTTAGAAAAAAAATCACACATGGCGAATGGTGAATAGATTTTTTTCTTAAATCAGCTCCCCACCAGTTTTTTTTGTATTTAACTTTGTATTTTCTTAGAATATAACAAATCAGCACATTTACTTGGAGGAATGGTAGATACCTGTAGGTAGGTACAAATTTGAAAGGTAAGCACTTCCATATACATTTATTCCCCCAAATATTTATAATCACACATGATAATTACCAACCACATTTACTTAGAAGTTCGAAAAACAAACGTTTCAGCATTTTATTTGGATTTGTTCATTAGGAGCTTAAATACATGTATGTTTATCATAAGGTACAAAGTTATAAATACTTACATACATACCTACCTTGGAATCACAGCCGATGCAAATATGTAGGTGCCAAGGAGGATTGTTAGATACTTTCCTCTGTGAAAAGTTATAATAGATTTAATACCTAATTGAAAGATGTTATAACTACTTGTACTATCATGCGCGCAGGACACGAAAATATGCCGCGAAAAAATTATTGAATTTAAATAAATGTGGTTTCATCCTGTTAACCAACCGCTGAAAGTGTTTTCTTATAAAAAAATACATCCAGTTCAGTCCTTACACGGAACTACGGTTGGAAAGTTCAGCCTTGAAAAATCGGATTAACTATCAAGCGATATTAAAATAAAATTAAAATAATAATTTAAAAATTAAAGTTAAGTTAAAACAAAAAATAAGTAATGGATAACTGGATGTGTTTTTTTATGATTATATTTCTACTGGTTCAAAATTCACTTTCCAGCACATCTGAACTAAATAATTATTGTGAGTGATTTTTTTTTTGAAATTTAAATTTTTTAAAAAGTATTAATATATTATTAAAATAATAGTCGTACCTATCTTCAAGTAGTATGAAAAATAATTTTAAGAACAGTAGGTATAGTGCAAATCCCAGTTAAATAAAAAAATCTTGGTGTCACACTTAAAGAGGTCTTCAAGTTGTTGGTTGAAGAGATTTATTAACAGTCAACAAAAAAAAAAAACTATTTTAAATAGATTCATAATGAAAACAAAGTGTGTCATAGAATTTCATACCTACCCATATTTCAAAAAATTATTTTGAAAAACAAATATTATTTAAAAATATTAAATGTTTATTTAGTTATATAAAAACACTTCAAACATTTTAAAGAAATATTTTTGGAACGCCAATATCAAAATATCTACTATCAACGCGTTTTTTGAAATTCTTAAAAAAAAAACTTTAATCCTATTTTTGTACTTAGGTATACTTTTTTTTCTTTTTATACTTCAATAACTGAAATATTCAACTTGGGAATAAAATCCCAAATAGGAAAAAAATACCCAAAGGCCCGAAAAATAGGGAAATACTTATCAAATTTAAGGAAACCTATTCCAAGAAATTCCTATTCATATAGCTTTTTGGTTTAATGAATTGGTACTTAATCTCACGTTCTCATTTAAAATAAGTTTGGAAATATCGCTCAATATTGTCATAACTAATACCAACATATTTATTTATGACCAATTTTTTTTCACTCTTTTACATTTTAAGGCTTTGTTAAAAATGGGAAATTCATTAAATTTCATACAAAATTCCCCATTTTTAAAAGATTTTTTTAAATAATGGAAGTATTAAATTGTTAAATATTAATTTTTTGCAATTTTATTATATATTTCTTATAACATCAATAACATATTATATATCAATGTATCGGAACCGCTTTTCAGTTATTTATAAAACTATTTGTTTGCTTTTAGGAAGTTTAATTTTCCATTTTTTAACGGTGCCTTTAAATTTACTGTAAAATGAATAAATCGGAATTTTGAACTAGAAACAATGAGTGTCACGTTTTACAAAAAAAAAATTGAAATTAATTCTATTGCTAAAGTAGAAATATATTTAAAAAAGTTTCGAATTTATTTCACTCTCCATCTATTACTTATGTTTTCACTTGGCCCTCTTTAGACACTCTCTATTAAATTTAAAGTCGTTGTTAAATTAAATCCTTTATGGCGCACATGTACTTGCCCTTCTGATCAATCATAATAACTATTAGTCCAAGATTCTTAATAGAAACAGCTGAATATATTTTTAAAGTCGTTTTTAACTTAAATTTTTAAATATATAAATTCTTTGATTTTTTTCAAAAAAAAAAATGGTGTTATGTAATTGTTATTTTAGTATTTAAGAATATAATTTAAAAAAAAATTATCCATCCGTTTTTGAAATAATGAATTTATATAAAAAAAATATTTCTTTTTCTAAGATCCAAAAAGAAAATGTTGGTATGCAAAATTATTTAGAATTTTTTTGTTGAAATCCGTAGTGCCGTTACTGAGAAAGTCGAAAATCAAAACGGTTCTATATTAATAATTTATAACATAGGTTGGGTTGAAGTGACTGCCAGGAAAACGACTGACAAACTTAGACATCAGATAGTTCCATTCTGATACAATTTATAACATAATCTAATGCTAAAATTTTTGGGCAAAACGTAGAATTTTTTGTATTAAAATTAATGGTTTTGTAATGTTTTTTCTTGTATATTAATCGCGCACTAAAGGGGTTATGGCTACCCTTAAAAAGATAAAGAAACTATATAGGGAAGTATTTAAGAGGAGATACCAATGCATATAGGTTTTGAATTTCTGAATATCAAAATGGGAGGGGAGAATAGAGTTGGATAAGGAATTCCCCATTCACGTTGTGCGACTAAATAAAGAATATCTATACCTGCCAGTTAGTCCGAATAAGTTGGGCTCAAGGGTAATCTGATGAGCATTCCTAAAAGCGCGAGTATTACGGTTGAAAAATTTAAGGGAGGAATGCAACTTTTTCGCTCGAACATTGTTTGTAAAAATTGCTATAAAATAATGAAACACATGAAACATTTCAACGGTGTTCGAGAGATTTTAAATGTTTCCATTATAGTTACCAAAGACTGAAAGCTGATCGGTTTCTTCAATGCAATTACTGATCTTGCATGGATAGCGTCATGGCGGTTGAGTTCTGCCTTACGAACAGCACTGAGTTATTGAAGCATTACATTCTACCCGGTTTTGTATTCCCCATTATACAATGTTGAATTTAATGACCCTATCATACGCTACCAATGCAGTACCGACTACGAATATGAAAAGCTGAGAGTACTAACATCAGCAAACCAATTTAGTGAAATCGAAGTTCCAGATAAGAGATCATTAATGAGAATAAGAAAAAGAGTTGGAGACAAAACAGAGCCCTGATGCCCACAGTATCAGAATTTGAAATCGTCCAATACGACTTTAATTGAGCAGTCCGAAAGGTAATTTCTAATGCAACGAAGAAGAGATTCATCAATACCAAATGCACGGATTTTCGATAAGAGCTCTTGAAGCCAAACACTATCAAATGCTTTTGAAATATTAAGCGCAATAATCTTATAGGGTTTTCCTTTAGTAAATTTATATTTTGATCTATAAATTGACTTTTTTCGTAACGAATGTTTTGTACATAAAAAAGAATCACATCAATCACAAAATATAAGTCTAAAACGATTACTATAACTATAAACAACAAAAACTAGCATCAAAAAATCGTCACGTGCTCCAGGCGTCTAATCCAACGTGCAAAATGACCAATTTACCATCTACCCATCAATGATATCATATTTGTTGTGTTTTTTTATTCTTCTGTGAAAACACCTAACAATCATTAACAACCAACCCCTTAGTCCTTCCATCCTGACATTTAAAACGAATCTAAAATTTTATGAACCATGAACGTTTTTTTATGGTCTCCATCGAATCTCTTTGCCTGCCATTTGTTAACATCCAATTACCAAATCATTAAAACACTCCATACGCCTTTTTTCCGACAACAAGAAGCGGCATTTTCATTATTTAAACGCTTACGCTACACAACACCTCAGGATGTGCGATTTGGTAGATTTTATTTAAAAAAAAAAAAAAACTATAGCTTCCTGTAAAATGTCCTGGATTTAAGTGGCGAATTGAACATACAATGTATAAGCTAGCTAAGTAAGTATTCGAAGGTGTTATTTTTGTTCGAATGCAATTTTATCCTAGACATCAGGATTCTCCGTAGGTATGGCTTATAGAACGGCACCATGCATAGAAGGGAAAGGATATGTAAGGTAATAAAATATATTTTTGCAGACATTGCGTGTTTGGAAGAAATTCCAAAACAAAGGGGAACAAAATCGACAGGAGTTAATAGCCCTATCCAAAGGCTAAAATGCCAGACTTTCAAATAAAATGCCGCAACAAATCAAATTTTCCGGAAATTATATTAAATTTTGGGAAGAGTTCGACGCTTCCTTATAGGAAGCTATTTAACGGTTTCGTTTTCTTTTTGTATAGACATATGATTGGGATTAAATTCTATTTGTGCACTTCATAACTACATCTTGATGCGGCAAAAATCAAATGTTTGGATCATTTAAGAATAGAAAGTCGCATAATCCAAAGGAACAACCAAATTACTATGACCATCGAGTAAATGTAGGAATATCTACTACCAACTTTAAATATGAAACAAAAAATTATATTTATCACTGTCGAACCATATTACAGAAAGTTTAATAACTTCCAAGCCATTTGCACTTTCATTTAATTAAAAATTAAAACATTTTTAGTCTACTTAATGAAATATGACGAAATAAAGTTGCAATCGTGCAGCCGGAACACTTTATGTTCCTAAACAAAAACATCTTATCCTAATTATTTGCAGAGGACAACATATTTTTTCGTCAAATCGGATGGGGAAAGATGGCAAAAAGCCTAATCCTTAGGAAATATTTTTTATTTGCTTAGCAAAGGATATTCATTTAATTATCTTCGTAGGTACCAAACCATTTCAATATTGTGGAATTAATTTTAACATCTGGTGGAGGCTTTTTTAGGGGGTGTGACATTTGCGGATCAATGCAATAAAATAAGATTAACCAGACATTATACTTAACCCCGAGGGTGGGGAAATTTTAAATATTGCCGAGAAGAAGTTAAAAAATAGCATAATTATCTACGCTGCGAAAAAAATCATCGAATTAAACAAGGACCGATATGAATATAAGAAGCTGTGCATTGAATTATGTAGGACTTTTATTTAAACTTGACCTTACAGCCAAAAGTCCCTAGACTTTTATTTCCTTTAATTTTTATATAATATTTAAGAACGCATTACTCTATGCTTTCGATATATGTATAAATCTATTTAAGGAATATTATAATGTGTGTGTGATCCAGTTTTAGGATAGGAAAAAAAAAATAGGAACACATTTTTGTAAGAAATTTCATGAAGATTGTTTTATAGTAAAAAAAAAAGAAGCAACGTCTAACCATTAGAATAGTTGCTGGACGTTTTCATTTATCGCGTTTTTATTTTATATTACTCTCCCACTCACTCCAATATCAATTGAACACATTTTCTTAATTCTGACGGTTCTGAAGTTTGGTGTCAAAAATAATGTTTGTTGAAAAAGAAAATCACTTTGCACAATATACAAAAAAATTACAACTGTCGAGTTTGACGTTTAAGTAGGTATACATATGACAGTGCTTCTGGTGTCGATTTTGATTTAAAATACAGAATCCAATATCGCTTCGTTTCCTAATCAGATCTGTCATTTGCCTCGTTCGGTGCACGGCCGATAGGCTATCCAAGATACCTTTGTAGCGGATTTATTTTCGAACGATTCAGGTAGCTTTCTTGTTATGTCAATTGTATTGCATACACATCTGAAGTTTTGAATCAACTGTTCCTCACATTTCCAAACGAATCCAATAATTTTTAGGTAGCTTGAGATATGTGTGTGACAACATATGATTAGTTCATCAGCTGTTTTTTCCTTAGGCGTTACAACAACACCAAGCAATCCGAATCGGTTAGGTGTGCCACCGAACGAGGCCATTTATTCCCGAATGAACACTTTTAGCCATATGCAAATGCACACACACTATTACGTGTTTAGAAGGAAACGTCAAACAAATCTCTTCAAATCGTTGACCGGGGACATTTTTTTCACTCTCATTTGACATTGCAATTATCACACTATGCTGTTCTGTTACCAATGGTTATTATTTGATGATGTCTTTGTCTTTTTTCAGCTGATCCAAAGTTTAGCGCTCCAATTACCAATGTTACAGTACCAGTTGGAAGAGATGCAATTCTCACGTGTTTGGTTCATGAACTGATGTCCTATAAGGTAAAGTTTAGAAAACAACAAACACAATACAAATATTCATGTCTTTCCCAACATATACTGGAATAGCAAAATTGTATACCAATTTTTGTATAGCAATTGGTATAAAGTAGCAGAATTATTCGGTTTTTTCAGAGGTGTAAATGCGGCCTTAGGTTTATGCACATTAATTTGAGTTCTTAAACTTAAGCAAAGCTGACACAACTGTTGAAAAATAATAGCTGGTTGGTATAAACTGGTCTAAACCGCATATAATATTTGTTAGCCATATGCCACCAATAGTTTTCGACACTTTTAGCGAATATTCGCCATTTGTTTATACCAACCAGTGACATGTAAAGTCCCCATTAACTTTGCATTTTTTTTTCTTGATAATATTTTTTCAGGTTGCATGGCTACGAGTGGACACACAAACGATCCTTACAATTCAAAATCATGTCATAACTAAAAACCACCGCATCGGTATTAGCCATACCGAACACCGGATATGGCAACTGCGCATTCGCGAAGTGAGCGAATCTGATCGCGGATGGTATATGTGTCAAATCAACACTGATCCTATGAAAAGTCAAGTTGGTTATTTGGATGTAGTGGTTTCGCCAGACATTATTGATTATCAAACAAGCCATGACATTGCTGTTCAGGAAGGTCAAAATGTCACTTTTGTATGCACTGCCTCAGGCCTGCCAACACCGGTTATAACATGGCGACGCGAAAAAGAAGTGCCCCTCTTCACCAATGGAAACAGGAAGATTTTTAGTTTTGAAGGACCAAATCTGACACTTTGTGATGTAAGTCGTCAGCACATGGGAGCATATCTTTGTATTGCTTCAAATGGTGTCCCACCAACGGTTAGTAAAAGGATTTTACTGATTGTCAATTGTAAGTGGATTCAGTTATCGGAATAATACTTAGAAACAATAGAATTTTTTAGTTGCACCAAAGCTTTGGTCACGTTATGATAGAATTTACGCTGCAATTGGACAACGTATTGTCTTGGAATGCATCTCAGAGTCGCATCCTTTATCGATTAATTATTGGCTTAAGGATAAGGAATTCATACAGGGTGGAACTTATGAATTAGATACGTTGGATAATGTCCATAAAATTGTAATGCGACTCACAGTAAGACCTACCAAAGCAAAAGAATTTGGAGAGTACAAATGCGTTTCAAAAAACCTACTTGGCGAAACCGAAAGGACAACGTATTTATATCGTGGGTTTATTATAAAGGAGTGTTTTAAAGTCAGAAAGTTACTGTATTGTGACTTGATTTTTTAATGGACTCAATTCTGAGTAACTTAATCATTAAAACACACCTTAAGCTGTTCTTATGAACATACATCTTTAATGCCTTTATTTTTTTTAGATAAATCGAAGATAAATTCAAATGAAGTCAAACGAACTACCATAGAAGACAACGAATTCATACTAATAGAAGGTAATTCCTAAATGAGCTACGAATACTAAGCTGTTATTAGTTTTGAATTGTTTTTAAATACGTATGTATTTTAATTTATTTTCAGATATTTTATCGAGAAATGGTGGATTAGCACCAAGAATTAATATTAAGACAAACTTGCTTAAGATTGTAGTAATACTTCTTATCAATAACTCTAAATATTTGTAAAAGAAAACTAATCAATAAAAAAACGTGTCAAATAGTACCTTAACTACGGAGTATGCAGGCATATAAGTGGTGTCTTCGAATGATCATCCAATAACAGCCATTTAATTATATACGTCGGTAAGGTTAACACATTTTCAGCTTCAATATAAATAGGGCTTACCGAAAACATTTTTTTTTACATTTTTTCACTTGGTTGAATAATACTTTCCCGTCAAATGTACCTTAACTACGGAGTATGCAGGCATATAAGTGGTGTCTTCGAATGATCATCCAATAACAGCCATTTAATTATATACGTCGGTAAGGTTAACACATTTTCAGCTTCAATATAAATAGGGCTTACCGAAAACATTTTTTTTTACATTTTTTCACTTGGTTGAATAATACTTTCCCGTAAAAGAAATGCAAAGGAAACGTCTCAACTTTACATTAGTTGTAAGCTCGAAATGAGTTGTTTTGCTTTATTTACTCGTAAGTTGTGTGTTTGCGATTTTGAAATTTCGGAACGCCAGTCTTCAAGACTTCAAAACTTTAGAAAGTCTCGCCAATTTCAAAAAAAAGTTGTACAATCTTATCTCCCAAGACCATTATATTAAAATCAAAAAATATCCTATAACTAACAAAATAAGAGTTTCAAAGAAAATGTTAAGTTTTATTTAGCATCGTAAAATTACAAAAGAATGTTATGTATTAACACCTTCCTCAAACTTACCTAAACTTTTATTTTATGTAGATACAAATTGAAGCAAGATGTATAACAGTGTACTTAACAGAGGCTTAATTTTTGTTTAATTGGCAACACTATTTCTATTGACAGTAAATTTAACAGCTGTCAGATTGTATAGTTTTGTTTACCAATGGCAACTTGCTGCACATTATGCATATTATTTTTTAGTCTTCTTATTCCAGTTCTTATAATGAAATGATATTAGCCTCAATTTTTAAACTGTTTGTCAACGCTGCTTTTTTTTCAGAGTTAGTTTGACAGTTGTCAGATGATTTGTGCTTTGACCCAGTCTAAATGCCCAAGTGCCGGAAATATTGCTAAACACTAATGGCAGAAAATTATATTTTCAATAATTCAAGATTTTCAAGGTCTCAAAATTCTCAGATATGGCTCTTAGGCCCGTTTGTTGATACACAACTTAAGCATTTAAGTTCTACTTAGAACGTATGTGACAGTTTACGCAGAGGAAAAAGAAGTCCTTAAGCGTTTTAAGTTGAACATAAATATTTATGATTCGTATCAGCAAACGGGCATTAAAGCCATAATTTTCTACTTGTTTTCTCCCTATTTTTGTAAAGAGGATTAAGGAGGTCTTACAATATTGACAGATCTGTCAGTGAAAAATGTGCCACGTCTAAGAACCGTGTGAACTTACAATTTTGCCTGACAACATTGTCATAAAAGTCATTGTCATTTAGCATTGTAGTGTGGGTTTCCATTGGTAAACAAAAAATCATTTTATTTTGATACATATCTGTCAAAACACGTATGATGACATTTAAATATAACTATTAGGCAAGAACCTGATTTTTTTTATTCTGAATTAATTTTGCAGGTCATTGTTTTCTGGTGGACCAACCCTTCTATTTACTAACAAGTGTAAAATTGACGGCTGACAGTTTGATAAGTATTCATTTTTAGAGAAATTACCAGATTCACAGACACAATTATACAACATAAATATTATAATACAACAATAAATAATCAATAAATCAAAACAATTCAAGCTCTAAACTTACCGAAAAAGGTCCATACCTACGATAGTTGGAAATTATGAGCTCATTCGCAGCTACTGTCAGATTGTGACGGATCTGGGACTATTGTCAAATCCGCCAATCGTCGGTACTTATAAAACCTTAGGTTCTTCAAATTTTCTTGTTAATTTTTTTTTAAATTTAAATTTCAAACTGAAAATTTGTTACGAACTTGATATAAATTTCTTGTTTTGAAGTGATTTTAGAAAACATTTTTGCTTACCTTATTTTCAAAAATTTAAATTGAGTTATTTTATTTTTGTTTTTCAATAATCTTTGAAAAAAAATCAGGTGAACTCTAAATTATGAAACATAATTTATAACGTGCAAACATTTATGATTTATCCTCTAATTCTTAAGTATTTAACTTAAATTACTAAAACTTTACAATTTAGGCCTTAATCCACTGAAATACATATCACATCGATATTGGCTCGCAACATTTGTTCTCCAAATAAATGACTTCCTTTTAATTTCGGCTGAACGAGGCTTAGAAATTATAAGTGGATATTCTTTCATAAATTCCTTCCAGCTGTCTAAAAAAATATTAAAAAGAATATTTATTTTTTTTTCTTCTAAGTTCATTTTTAGTACTTATTGTTATTTTTAAACCTCATGCACATAGAATTCTTTGTTTGGTTAGTAAATATATGGCCCATTCTGTTAGCTACATTGGTTTAAATTGTTTGTCTAAAATTTGATAAGGATTAGGATGCATGAATTTCATGGAAGAACCCAAACTAAGTTCAGTATGTGCATGAGATTCAAAAATGAAGAGCAAGACTTACAAATTAAAGAGTAGTAAAAACAAATTCACTGGGACAGGACATGGTGGACATAACAATATTCACAAGACGCAATACAATAAAAACACATCCATCCCAAGAAGACACAAAGCAAGACCTTAAACAACACACAAAATCAACTTTAAGCCGATGCAGAATGTTCGGATGGGTTCAATGAAAGTTGACGCATGGTAAAGGTTGTTTTTTCTGACATAAATTCAAAAAAAAAAACATAAAAATAAGAAATTATTGATAGATAAGGTGTGTTAATTTTTACCAGGCGTCCTTAGGCCATCTTGAATTTTGTAGTATTCACCCAGCTCTCGGGAACTACACAACGGAGTATCAACCTGCGTGGTTTCATTGAAACGCTGATAGTCAATTTCGTAAGCTTGACGTTCTTTGCTATAAACAACCACAGGATCAAATCGATGTCCCCAAAGGATCTCCGTATTTACATAACTCGATCGAGCCTGTGTGGTCTGACCGGTCGATTCTACAGTGCCCTCGAGGATTACAACGATTTCGAACTTGTCCTGAATCAAATCTGTGGCAGACATATTGTACAGTGGCGAGTTTTCGGTGATCCTGTGCGTGATCACCATCGGCCAAATAAAGAAAATATCAGACCCACATTCATCGGTGCCGATTTCGAGTTCGGTAAAATGTTGAGTCATCACTTCTCCCTCCTTTGATGTTTTCGTACGAATTAACTGGGCTCGCACATTGGCACCAATGATGTGGCTCTTCCGCATATCGCCTACTCTGAACATCAGGGCAAGAGTTCCGTCTCGTTGGCAGATCACAGCGTTCTTTGAAAATAACAGAGTTTGGGTTCTTTGTCGGGGACGAGTCATCTTGGCGAAGACTATTCCGGCCATAAAGGCCTGACTCATAACTCCATACATAGACTGGAAGCACATCATGAAAACCGCTTCGGGACACTCTTCATTTGTCGATCGGCCGCCATAGCCAATTGTGTGTTGGGTTTCAATCGAAAACAAGAAGCACGATGTGAAGGAATGAATTGCTGAAACGCAGGGCTGCCAACCGCTTTCCTCTAAACAAAAAATCAATTTTGTAGTTAGATATAATGTAACTTTCAAAAAAAAATTACTTCAAACTGTCAATCGATTAATGTTCAATTTGTATATATGATTCTTACATGCTTCAACCGTGAGATGAGATCAGTTTAGATAAAAGCACGCAACGAAAAGAATTCAAAAGAAATTTAAGTTGACCGCACTAACAAACAAAAAAATTACCTTGATGGTCAGGCAAATGAAGTTCCTCAAAATCGCCATGTGTAAACATGATTAGCCACCAAATGACAGCAAACATACCCCACGATAGCATAAAGCTCAAAGCAAATGCCAGGAGTGTCCATCTCCATTGACTGTCAACGAGGGTGGTAAATATATCCTGAAGGAACCGAATTCTGCGTTTGGCTAAATTTTTCTGCAGGACATTGCATTCGCCGTTTTTGAGGACAGCCCTTCGGCGAATTTTTCGCATACTTCCCGGGCGGAAATTGCGACTTCTAAGAAGAAAAATTTTAAACAAATATAGTGATGTGGTTAGAATCAAGCAAAAAATGAAGATCGTACAAGTTTTCCCTGGGTACCATCACTTTTTATCTGCATTTTTTTTTATGAATTACAAGGTATGTATGTTCCATTTGTTCTTTGCATTTGTGTAATCGTGCAAAATAATTTCGGTAATTTTTAACAAAAGGGAGTGTAATAGATTTCTTTGACAGCAATTACATAGTTCATCAAAATGTCATTTTTGAGTAAATGAATTAAAACCAAACATCGTGTCATAACTTTTTTGTGAGTTGTCATTCCGCGTACTTTTGAGGAGTTTTAAATATTTGTCAGTGCTCTTTAAAACTCGAAAGCTCGAAAGTAAACGATAGGACTAGCACCTACAAATCTCACCCCAAAACCTTTCCCGCAAATTCGCAATTTTTGACAAAAAAGAGAGTCTTCTTGATGGATTAAACAAATTATATTACATGTCATTTTCTGCCATATTAATACAAATGTCAGAATGACAGAAATATTATATTATTTTGAAAGCTTTTTTTTCACAAAAGTTAATACGGAATTTTTGACATTTTTGAGAGAAATTTCGTTTGACAGTTTGTATACGTTTCTAAACAGCAAGTGAAACATCGAATGCAAAATAAATGTTTTCTGAAAACTGTTACTCAGGACACTCTTTGCCGCAAATTTTGAGTTTTTCTTGATGATTTTGACAATTTTTTTATAGTCAAAGTATTTGACTGAAATTTACCGTTATAATATCGGAATCGTTAATTATATTTTAATTTTAAAAAATTTATAAACGTTTATTTTTTTTTTCATTTCAAAATATGTAATATTGCTTACTTCTAATATCGTAAGCTTCCTATAAGTACTCAAGGCATTTGTATGTACGATCATTCGTGATGTCTTTAGTCTACTTTCCAGCTTTATATCTTGCAAAGAATTATAGAAAACTTTCAGGCTGTTGGATTTAAATTTTTAAATCATGTGTAATGTCCACATGGTATTATCTATACATATTTTATCTTCATCATCGGAAACAATCTTGAACTTTTCCAATGCAAAGGTCAAATAAATAATCTTCTAAGTGCGAGGGTGAAAAGTGCTAATATTTTGCTTGCAAATTATAAATTATACATCGGAATGATGGATGGTTTGAATAAAGTGGGAGGGTTGATGGTTACTTTTTTTTTATTGTTTTAGAAGTCGCGATCGTCTTGTGATCTCGTTTTTCACACATGTGGCGTAATTAATTTGATTAAAGCCAACAGAATCTTGTATATCTGTGTTCTTGTTCTATCTTCAAGAGACTTTGGTGTTGATTTATGATGGAGTAATAATTTAAAAAAAAGTGCAGATAAGTTGAAGTGATTATTTTGTATATTTATTTAAGTAAATTAAATGGGAGTTAAGAAAGTCATCTAAGAGTAAATAAATTTTTTTTTATATTGAAGGAAATTTCGAAACGCCTAATGAATTTAAAATAACAAGGCCATGAATACTGAGTAGCACCTCTCCTTCAACCGGTTTGCCAGTAGTGAATATTGATTCTAATGACAGGTGCTTTGATCAAACTCAAATTATAAAGAAATAAATAGCCCGGATTTATACGAGGGTTTCATATGAGGGTTTGGAAAAATGATAACCTAAGAACTTTGAAAATTGGAAAAATACCCGTCCGATTTGAAAGTTTCGTGAGAGATATGACATTTGGTCAAAAATCCAAAAAAAAAACTTTAGTTTTAGACATTTAGAATTATGAATAATTTGTGCAGTTTCTGACAAGTCATGAAACTGTCAAAAATATGACAGATTTCTCAAAATAAATAATTATATTGCAAACATTATTTCAAAATCTCTAAATCTTGAGTTTTGAGTGATTTGACGTTTTGTATATTTTGTTAAGCTTATCTGTGAAAAATGGCAGATCACTCAAAAGTTTTGACAGTATCAGCATTACGTTCGTGTAAGTCTTGGGTTGTGAGAATCCGCCGTACCGTTCTGCTGGGTACTGCTATTGGGTTTCGTCAAGATTGGCAATATATAATTCATTCCAGATGATGCATTAAATCAAAACAAATACATTTATATTCATATCCCATGGCGTGTGTTATATACCCTATTGTCTCAGTGAGAGTCATTATATTATACAACAACCCAACAATATCAGACGCCCGATTCATAACATACGATAAATTATTTAGCAGGCTTTTATAATTCTATGCTTAAATTCTCCGCTTCCGGAACAAAATTAGATTCTTGCCATAAAGATGGAATTTGTTAAATAGAAAATCCAATTTAAACCTATATGTCATATAATGTCGTGTGTGATATTGCACTTGAATTTATAGAAGGAAATTGAACAATTTTCCCTAATCAAAAGCTGATCACCAGGTACGTAGTCAAATATATGAGGCACAATATGACAGAAAAAAAATTATGACATAAAGCTGACATTTTTCGTACGTTACGTTACATTTTAAAGTTCTTTCCGAAATTAACAATGAAATAACTTGTCTGTCATGTCTTCTTCTTTATTCATATATTTCATGTGAATAGTGAAAATGCAATAAACAGAATAATGAGGTGTTCAATACAATTTACATATTTTTTTATGGCAGTTTTGCATAATGGAGCTATTTTTTAGTTTGTTGTTCAGTTTGTTGAGCAAATCGAACATGCCTGAACAGCTGTCACAAAACAATTGTCACCTGTCAAACGAATGTTTATAAGCTCTGTGAGTTTTTAATATAATTTTCGATTGGTTATTCGGATGAACTCTTTGATCCGGGATCTCTATCGAACAAGTGAATACTAGATTCTTAATTCTGAAGTTTAATGTGATTGTATGTGTAAGGCGGGAAATTTCAAACGCACATATTGAAACTACAAAATTTCAGCCAACAAAAAAAAAGCAATGATATTCCAATGTAGGGATGGGCGATGATCATCGATGTTGGCAAAGCGTTGTTGTTAGACAAAACAAAAATTAAGACGTTTTAACTTAAAAAAACTTAAATCAATGATGTCATGCTTATAAATGTTAGACCGCAATCGACGGAACTGCATTTCAGCGGAACTACACTTTGTATATTTGTATTTGAGGGAAATTATAGAAGAAAAGTCATAACCTCTGGCGTTTTCGTGTCAGAAAAAAAGTAAAGAAACATATCTTGGATAAATTTGGGATCCCGCGGGATTCCGAAGTTGAGTAAAGAAACAGACCTATTGAATTCTCGGTTTGACATTTAACATGTGTGTGTGTCCTAATGGTTTTTATTCTGACTTCGGAACCAGAATCGAATTTCTCTTCTTTCTAGGAAAAAATATATCATTTGATACCAATCGAACACATTCAGGCATTCGGAAACCTTCCGGACGACCAATCGAAAACGTCATAAGAAATACAGCATAGTAGCACTTATAAGCCCCTCATCTACGGGCTTGCCTGATATACTTTTTCTTCAGATCATTGCCCCTTGACTACTTAGATCAGATCAGTTACACAGACTCTAGATCCGATATTGTTGATAATTTAGCAAAAAAAAATGCAAAGTGAAATTATGCAAATAAGAGTGCATTGTTGTCCTGTTTTTGATAATAAATTACAAAATCACAACTACAAATCGACTATAAACGCTTTATTGCAATTGTAATTGTTGAATTAGCTTTTATGGATTCAAAGATACATTACATAAGTATAGATACATATATGCACTGTATAGGCAGTATTTACTGCGATGGATGTAATGAGTTATTTATTTTGTTATAGTCAGTATAAAAGTGTAAGTAGGCGTATGTAGCTCTGAGATGTTGCAATTTAGCATTAAAAAAAAAAAAAAGTATTTCTAATAATTTATAAGTTAAGTTTGATTGTTCAATATTTAATCACTGAACGATAAAACGTGGTTTTTTTGTGGTCTAATTTCAGAGTATTAAATTATTTGGTTCTTTATTGACCGCAAAATTTCGATAATTAATAAACACACAAACAATTTTGTTTAATAATTAATGTATTTATTAAAAATAATTATCATATGCATTTCGAGCTCATAATTGTGTGCTCATCTTCAGCGAGCGCTTAGTAGACACTAAAATAGAAAAACTAACAAAGAGATAAAACCAGGTACATAAAAGGGAAGGAGAGTAAGTATAAATTACAAGAATAACAATTGATCTCATTTGAGTAAAAGTTTAAATCAATACATAATAAGTTTACAGTATAAAACACAAGAACAAATAAGAAAAGAGAAAATTGAGAAAAATAACAAAAGAATTTATGTATGTAAAATAAAGTTTAACGTTTAACTAAATAAAAAAGTGGTGAATCAATATTCTCTTTTTCTATATTCATGAGATTTTTGGTTGTTGCAATGTAGAAAGATTCATACGCGTCTAATTTAGCTGGATTATTGACATTTTTTAATAGTTTTACATTTTCTTCAAATGAAATTTTGTTATGTGGGTGTGAATTGTTCAAATTGTAAGCGTGTGCGGCAACAGCCTTTGTGACATCTTTTTTCCTTACGCTACGTAAATGCTCTTCAATGCGTGCAGACAAAGCTCTCCTTGTTTGGCCTATATACTTTGCATCACAATCTGAGCAGCTGATTTGGTATATGCCGCTTCGATCTCGTAATGGTACTTGATCTTTTGTTGTGCCTAGCTTTGAACGAAGTTTGTTGGCACTTGTATAAACAATCTTCATGTTTTCTCGGTCAAAACAATGTCTAAGTTTGTCTGTGACATTTGGCAAGTATGTAAATGCGATTCGATTAAACTTTTCTTTTTGTGATAAGATGTTTTGGCTGAATAGTGTTGAAAAATCATGTCTTTTAATTTTATTTGAATGTTTTGATATAAACTTGTCTATTAAGGATTTTTCAAAACCGTTAACACCAGCAATTTGAAGAATTCGATCGTATTCATTTTTGTATTCAGTTACAGACAATGGTAATCTGCAAAGTCGATGTATCATAGCATGAAACGCTGCGGTCTTATGTTGGTAGGTGCAAGATGAATCGTTAGTTATGTATCTGTCCGTCGTTGTTGTTTTTCTGTAGACGGAGAATTCGATTTTTGGTCCTATTCGTTTTATTTTCAAATCCAGGAAAGGAAGTGTATGGTCGACTTCACTTTCAATTTCAAAAGTGAAATTAATGCTTTCATAACGACTATTCAAAATATTGAGAATGCGGTTGGTGTCATTCTTTTTAATAATAGCGAATGTGTCATCAACATAGCGAAGCCATCTTAGAGGAAGTAAGCCCTCATTTTGCAAATCGGACTCCAGTTTGCACATGAAGGCTTCCGCTACCATAGGAGAAAGACTGTTTCCCATGCTGC
Source organism: Philhelius pedissequus (assembly GCA_910595825.1). NCBI lineage: Eukaryota > Metazoa > Arthropoda > Insecta > Diptera > Syrphidae > Philhelius > Philhelius pedissequus. Next base: position 238,923,055 of record OU343161.1, on the reverse strand, counting down.
AACCCTGCTCACTTTTATAAAATTTGTTTCGAAATTGGAAGCAATTATGCTTCATGCACATCTCGATCGCTGACACGTATGCTTGGATTTGTTCGCATGACACTGCACAATTTTGAAGGTGTTCACCTATAGCATCTAATGCAACCCCGATAGGAACACTAGGAAAGAGGGCGGAGACGTCAAAGGAAATCATATTTTCATCTTCTCCAATTTCTATGTCCTTCACTTTGTCCACAAAATCAAAGGCGTTTTTTACGGAAAAACCTTTAAATGGTCCATATTGTTTGATATTGGTAACTAGCCATTTGGATATTTTAGCAAACGGTGAATTCACACATGAGACAATCTTTCTCATTTTTTCACCTGGCTTATGAACTTTAGGGAGGCCATACATTAGAGGTAGCTGTGGGTTGGAAACCATCAATCGGTATTTGTTTACACCAAAAACGTTACTTAAACTTTTGATTACAGTTTTTGCGTCATCAATCATTTTGTTTAGGGGTGATCCTTTACAGATAGTAAAATTGTCTTCTTTGATGGAAATCAGCATACGTCGGTCATAGTCTTCTTTGTTCATGATGATAACTTGATTGCCTTTGTCTGCTTTCATATAGAACACATTGTGGCGTTTGAGACTCAACAAAGTATCGTTCCATTTGTCAGATTTTTTATCACAGTGTTTTTGGATGACAGACCCCTTTCCAATGATCGGGAATGCTACGTCTCTTATGCGTTTTTTGGTGTCAAAAGGTTTATATTGAATGGCTGCTTCGATATCTGCTATAACATCGATTATAGGACTATTCTTAGGTTTAATTGAAAAATTCAAACCTCTATTCAGAAGATCTAATTCATTATCGTCGAAAACTTCACTAGATAAATTTATCACCAACCCTTCTACCGATTTCACAGTAGGTCTTGTACGAGTCGGAATATTTTTAATCAATTGCGAAAGTTTTTTCTTTTGAACGACTCTCTTCTTAAGAAAAACAAGTTCACAACGAAGCAACATGGCAGATTGTTTAGTGATAAATTCCCTAAAAAGAACTTCATCTCGTAAGTCTTTGGTCATTCTTAAATGCAATTCGTAGATTTTTAATTGAATTGCGTCAATGCGACTGTAGTGGTATTGTATTTCAAATTTTAGCCACAATCGTTTAGACTGAAAGAACCAAATAATTTAATACTCTGAAATTAGACCACAAAAAAACCACGTTTTATCGTTCAGTGATTAAATATTGAACAATCAAACTCAAACAATGTATTCTAAACATGACTTAAACGTGTACTCGCGTCTAGTAGTGAAAATGAAAAAGGTCAAAGCGGATATTCTTTTTTTAGAAGAGTGCAAAGCCAAAAAAATATTCCCTAAATTCATGAAAGTTAGTTGCGCTGTACAAAACAACCGAACCGAACGGGTTATACATCAGTCTAAACGATTGTGGCTAAAATTTGAAATACAATACCACTACAGTCGCATTGACGCAATTCAATTAAAAATCTACGAATTGCATTTAAGAATGACCAAAGACTTACGAGATGAAGTTCTTTTTAGGGAATTTATCACTAAACAATCTGCCATGTTGCTTCGTTGTGAACTTGTTTTTCTTAAGAAGAGAGTCGTTCAAAAGAAAAAACTTTCGCAATTGATTAAAAATATTCCGACTCGTACAAGACCTACTGTGAAATCGGTAGAAGGGTTGGTGATAAATTTATCTAGTGAAGTTTTCGACGATAATGAATTAGATCTTCTGAATAGAGGTTTGAATTTTTCAATTAAACCTAAGAATAGTCCTATAATCGATGTTATAGCAGATATCGAAGCAGCCACTCAATATAAACCTTTTGACACCAAAAAACGCATAAGAGACGTAGCATTCCCGATCATTGGAAAGGGGTCTGTCATCCAAAAACACTGTGATAAAAAATCTGACAAATGGAACGATACTTTGTTGAGTCTCAAACGCCACAATGTGTTCTATATGAAAGCAGACAAAGGCAATCAAGTTATCATCATGAACAAAGAAGACTATGACCGACGTATGCTGATTTCCATCAAAGAAGACAATTTTACTATCTGTAAAGGATCACCCCTAAACAAAATGATTGATGACGCAAAAACTGTAATCAAAAGTTTAAGTAACGTTTTTGGTGTAAACAAATACCGATTGATGGTTTCCAACCCACAGCTACCTCTAATGTATGGCCTCCCTAAAGTTCATAAGCCAGGTGAAAAAATGAGAAAGATTGTCTCATGTGTGAATTCACCGTTTGCTAAAATATCCAAATGGCTAGTTACCAATATCAAACAATATGGACCATTTAAAGGTTTTTCCGTAAAAAACGCCTTTGATTTTGTGGACAAAGTGAAGGACATAGAAATTGGAGAAGATGAAAATATGATTTCCTTTGACGTCTCCGCCCTCTTTCCTAGTGTTCCTATCGGGGTTGCATTAGATGCTATAGGTGAACACCTTCAAAATTGTGCAGTGTCATGCGAACAAATCCAAGCATACGTGTCAGCGATCGAGATGTGCATGAAGCATAATTGCTTCCAATTTCGAAACAAATTTTATAAAAGTGAGCAGGGTTGCAGCATGGGAAACAGTCTTTCTCCTATGGTAGCGGAAGCCTTCATGTGCAAACTGGAGTCCGATTTGCAAAATGAGGGCTTACTTCCTCTAAGATGGCTTCGCTATGTTGATGACACATTCGCTATTATTAAAAAGAATGACACCAACCGCATTCTCAATATTTTGAATAGTCGTTATGAAAGCATTAATTTCACTTTTGAAATTGAAAGTGAAGTCGACCATACACTTCCTTTCCTGGATTTGAAAATAAAACGAATAGGACCAAAAATCGAATTCTCCGTCTACAGAAAAACAACAACGACGGACAGATACATAACTAACGATTCATCTTGCACCTACCAACATAAGACCGCAGCGTTTCATGCTATGATACATCGACTTTGCAGATTACCATTGTCTGTAACTGAATACAAAAATGAATACGATCGAATTCTTCAAATTGCTGGTGTTAACGGTTTTGAAAAATCCTTAATAGACAAGTTTATATCAAAACATTCAAATAAAATTAAAAGACATGATTTTTCAACACTATTCAGCCAAAACATCTTATCACAAAAAGAAAAGTTTAATCGAATCGCATTTACATACTTGCCAAATGTCACAGACAAACTTAGACATTGTTTTGACCGAGAAAACATGAAGATTGTTTATACAAGTGCCAACAAACTTCGTTCAAAGCTAGGCACAACAAAAGATCAAGTACCATTACGAGATCGAAGCGGCATATACCAAATCAGCTGCTCAGATTGTGATGCAAAGTATATAGGCCAAACAAGGAGAGCTTTGTCTGCACGCATTGAAGAGCATTTACGTAGCGTAAGGAAAAAAGATGTCACAAAGGCTGTTGCCGCACACGCTTACAATTTGAACAATTCACACCCACATAACAAAATTTCATTTGAAGAAAATGTAAAACTATTAAAAAATGTCAATAATCCAGCTAAATTAGACGCGTATGAATCTTTCTACATTGCAACAACCAAAAATCTCATGAATATAGAAAAAGAGAATATTGATTCACCACTTTTTTATTTAGTTAAACGTTAAACTTTATTTTACATACATAAATTCTTTTGTTATTTTTCTCAATTTTCTCTTTTCTTATTTGTTCTTGTGTTTTATACTGTAAACTTATTATGTATTGATTTAAACTTTTACTCAAATGAGATCAATTGTTATTCTTGTAATTTATACTTACTCTCCTTCCCTTTTATGTACCTGGTTTTATCTCTTTGTTAGTTTTTCTATTTTAGTGTCTACTAAGCGCTCGCTGAAGATGAGCACACAATTATGAGCTCGAAATGCATATGATAATTATTTTTAATAAATACATTAATTATTAAACAAAATTGTTTGTGTGTTTATTAATTATCGAAATTTTGCGGTCAATAAAGAACCAAATAATTTAATACTCTGATTTATAAGTTAGTTCTCGGTTTTATGAGAATTGTTTTATTTTCTGTATTTTGCGACGATTCTTTCATAAATCAATAAGTTTTATGAATATTTATACATCGATAGTACTCTTACGATTCAAATTCAAAATAAGTCGTTAGCGAGTGCGGAGAAACGTAAATTGTTCTAGACATGGGCTTGTTGTCTTACATAAATGCAATTACATGCAATGTTGACTTTTAAATCGGAACGTGAGTAGGTTCTTTTATCTTATAGAGAAATAATAAATAAAAATTTATACTTGATTATAAATCTTGAGATAGTTCAGATTCTGGAGGAGATCTGTATATGGATATAGATCTGAATAGTACTTGCCTTGTACATTGTAGAATCCTAAAGCCATTCCAGGAATGAATGTTATAGTTTTAGTCGAGAAAAAAACCACCGAACACCATCCATAGAATTAAGCAATTAATTTGTTTTTAGCTAAGAACCACCATTTTGTACGCGCAAAAGCATAAAACTGACAGCCTAACGAAATAATCGATAACAGCAATTACATCGACTTACGCCATCTGAAGTAGTACATATACAACTTTAGTGTGACATTAGGACTGAATTCCGACAAAAATCATAGTTCACCCTAATTTTTGAAGAAAATTATTTAAATTTGATCCAATGCACGAAATAACTGAATTTTAAATACTTTCAAAGACAGTTCAACCGAGATTTAATATACCGATGATATATTTTCAACAAATTTTATAACCTTCTTACGACTGGCATTTTTGATCCTTTGAGTGGTTCATAGTAAATATCTCCAACTTGCCATGTTGTTGCCGAAGTCCCCAGCATATATTGTCTTCTCAATTGTGCAGTCAGAAGAGCAGTATTGTCACTGTTTAATTGTACATTCGTTAAAGTTGGCATTTTTTAAAAAGAACAAAATGTAATAGTAGGTAGCTATATATGATTGAACTTGAAATATGGTTGTGACAAACAGAACTCACTTAAAGATCGATTGAAACTGATTTTAGAAAAAAATCAAATGTAAAACAACGTTCATAAAAATTCCATGTTACACTGATGCGTGAGTGATAATTGAATAAATTATTCAGTGTGATATTTCATAAAACAAAACTAAGTAGATATCAGAGGTTGTTCCATTTTGCGGACAAAATATAGAACTGTCATTTGTCAATAATTGTAGTTGATGGTATTTTTTTTTGTTCTTGCATTTTTGTCTACACTAGGACTATTTTTGATTGTCTTTGATAACATATATCAAAAAGTTTATAGAATTGTTAAAATGGGTTTCTTGAACGAACATTTTCTTGATGTGATTTGACAGCTTGAAGTTAATCTTTCACTTGACCATCTAAATCTTGGATGCCTATTCGCCTAAATACAACAAATAACACTAGGACATAGGAGCAGATTCAGTAGGTATTAACTAAAAAGAGTAATTTTTTACTTGCTATACATACACATGTATGTAGGTAGGTATGTAGGTACTATAGGGCAAGTTTTGTAACTGGAAAAAAAATCGAACATGAAATTTTATTTAAATACCACATTACTATGATAGAGAATACAAAAAAAGTGAGTACCACAATTCTATGTGTCTGTCTGTAGATCGATCTTCATTTAACTCCTAAACGGTTGAAGCAATTTTCTTCTCTTTTAGGTGATTGGCTCGATTCATTTGTCTAATATTTTTTTAGACGCAAAAATAAAATTCTATTTTGAAATTTATACATAAGTACTTAAAATTATTACACAAAATTTTTTTTTAGAAAAAAATTCAAGACATTTTGTACATACATACATACATATACTGGATCGCACGAACTTGCTCTTATGTTCGATCACATCGTATGCAAAAGATTTCTATTTAAAATCTAAATATATTTTTAAAGTCATTTTTTACTTTATTTTTATACACAAAGTTTCTTTATTTTTTTATAAAAAAAAATTGGTATGACAATCTTAAATATTTAATAATATTAACTTAAAAACAAATATTTAAATCGGATTAATCAAAGAAAAAATAATTCAAAATTCTGAAATTCCTTTTAAAGTACGCCATTTTATTTCTTGGATAAATTTGAATTTATGGGAAAAAATTGCGGTGTTTGAGAAAAAAAGTTTTTTTTAACTTTTTGAAAAAAATTCAAAAACGCCAATTCATAGATATACTGCAAATACATTATAAATATAATTTTTGAAAAAAAATTAATGAGCAGTTTTCAAAATATAAATTTTTTAATTTTTTTTTTAAAATGCTTTTAAAAATACAAAGAAAATATTAATTAAAAATATTGGTACGCAGTATAAATTGGGCAACATAAGGCTATATATGTGCGAAATTTCGAAAGAATCGGGTAAGCCGTTTATGAGATAGTCGAAAGCAAAAAAAAAACCGTTATATGGAAAGTACCGTTTATAGACATTAAAAAAAAATTTTTCAACCATATGATCGGTCGTATCTAAAACGATGTACTGATTTTTTTTTATCAAAATCGTTAGAGCCGTTTCCTAGAAAAATAGGTTTTAACGTAACGGTTATATGGCAGGTACCGTGATTTTTTGAGCTAAAAAAAAATTCCCTCTGCACAATACCTAAAAACTCCATAGACTAAATTTGAAGCAATTCGGCCCACCCGTTTGGGCTGTATAAAGCCATAGCTTTCAATTTCACTTGTTTAGAGCTGCAGAAGAACAGTTTTGCATCTAATAGCTGTGACGATGTTACTTAGGTAGGTTTCTATGCATACAGAATGACAGACTGACATACTGACAGACAGACGGACAGAATTCTTAGACCATTTTTTTCGTCTTCGCTATCATCGTAATGTCATGTTTGATTGTTATCTCAAAACTTTTTTTTTTCGACGAATGCATAACTTGCCTTATATTTAGTACCTATAATCGCAAGTAAAAAAAAAATAGTAAAAAAAATACCATAAAAATATATTTTGCCGTTTCTTAAGAATCTTATGACGATGTGCGTTCAAGAAGGCTTCAGAATTGTTAACCAATTAATGGAAAATGTAATTGATATGGGGATTGTGGGAGAGAATCGTTACTCTTTCCGTAAGTGAGCCATGAAGGGCTGATCATTGACTGCCCATACCTCGTCAGCCTGTTTATTCCTCTCAATGCCAAACACTGTAAGGTTAAACTCGCAAGCTCATTAAGGCATTGTTGGATTAGTTTGTATAAAGTAATATTCGAATACAATGGATCTAATAGCCTTTCTTACTTTTTTGATGATAACCATCATGTTCCTTAAACAAATGAAAATCAAAGAATTAACTTTGTGAATGCCGCGGGTTTGATTAATCCAATTTTCCTAACGTCTAACTAAAAAAACGTATGTTTTATGTTGACAGATGTTCATGTTGTTAAAATAAAAAAAAATCTATTAAAATCAATGGCATTGGGGACGTTCACTCAATTATTCTCAGCAATCTGGAATAACTTTCTGTTGTTGTATTGCGTGCAAAACCACATCTGATGAACAAACAGCTGCTCTCATGAAAGCTATCTTCAGTTATCCCAAAAAAATTGGAATAACTAGCTATCCGAGAACAAATATATAACGGGTGATTTTTTTGCTACTTGGTTTTTGACGTTTATATTTTTGACAGATCACACATGACAAATTCCACGAACATTTGACATTTCGATTCAGTATTGTTTGCCATTTCATCATGAATAGACTTACGCCTGAACAACGTTTGCAAATTATTGAAATTTATTATCAAAATTCGTGCTCTGTGAAAAATGTGTTTCGCAAGCTACGTCCGTTTCAGCGACGAGGCTCATTTTTGGCTAAATGGATACGTGAATAAGCAGAATTGCCGTATTTGGAGTGAAGAGTAGCCAGAGGCAATTCAGCAGCTACCAATGCATCCCGAAAAATGCACTGTTTGGTGTGGTTTATGGGCAGGCGGCATCATTGGGCCGTACTTCTTCAAGGACGATGAAGGCCGCAGGGTTACGGTCAATGGAGAAAGGTACCGTACGATGATAACAGATTTTTTTTGCCGAAAATGCAAGAATTGAACTCGGTCGACATGTGGTTCCAACAGGACGGTGCCACATGCCACACTGCACGCGAAACCATGCATCAATTTAGAGGCGAATTTGGCGAGCAGTTGATCTCACGTTTTGGCGCAGTCAATTGGCCACCAAGATCATGTGATTTGACCCCGTTAGACTATTTTTTGTGAGGCTATGTTAAGTCTATTGTCTATGGGGACAAGCCAAACACGATTGCTACCTTGGAAGCCAACATTGAACGCGTCATTGGTGAGATTCCGGCCGAAATGTGTGAAAAAGTTTGCCAAAATTGGACCTTCAGAATGGACCACCTGAAGCGTAGCCGCGGGCAACATTTAAGTGAAATTATTTTTAAAAAGTAAATGGCAGAAATTGATTTATCGATCCAAATAAAAATTTCATTCACTTTTTACAAGTTTCTGTGTTTTTTTTGAATTTTCAAAAACCAAGCTCTTATAAAATCACCGTTTAGAACCAGCTGACTGCAAAATTCATTGGTATGCGTTTTGCTTTGATTTTTTGACAGCTTTCAGCTAACCTATCTGATTCGTCCACAGATATACTCCGATAGCTTGGTACCCGAGAATAAATGAGTGAACGCCCGCATTGAAAAAAACACCCTTTCCTCAAATTTGAATCCCAGAAAATCAATGTTGTTCATATGATGTTTTTTTTTTCTCATTTTTCAATAAGTGATAATTTTAAACTCTGACAATAATTTACATTGTAAGTCCACATTAATTTCATTTCAAATGCAATAATAATAATTTTTTCCACAAACAATTTAAAAATAATCTATGATACTCGACTGGCGCCATACTTTAAAGTGACATACTGCGCTGTCATAATTAATAAATAGAAGTATCTCTCTTGTTTGTGTTTAAATATATCTTAAAATGAAATAATAATAATTATGTCAAGCAACACTCACCTGCAACTACCTTGACGATTAAAAGCTTTACAATTACCATTCTGGTTGTATCTATAAATGCTAGCTGGTCGACTGGGTACAATTGTAATTGGAAATGAATCAGGATTACTTATAACACTATCCAATGAATCGGGCTCTTCTTCAATTGTAATTTGTCGACGAAGTGGTTTCTTTTCAGCATTTGGATTGTCTGAAATAGATTTCTCATTAGCAGGATCATCGTCGTTTTTGTTGGGTTTTGAAAATATGTTGAATTTCATAATGCTGAGGGTTTACAACTGAAAAACTAAAAAAAAAAATATAATTGTTAGAATTAAAAGAAAAATAATAATAATTGTTATGGTAAAAGTAGATTTTTTTTTTTTTTTTTTTTATAACTTTGCACGCGCTCAAGGTATTATGAATACCCTTTATATGTTTTTAAACACAGCGCGGCATCCGGTAAAAGGAGTGAAAGAAAGATAGAACGATGTGTGGCGCGACGTATTGAGATGCTGGTTGTTATCTCAGATTTTATCTCCAGGGATGGCGGCTGAACTAATGCGGAGAAAATTACCGTGTCTTATTTATTTTTGTCTCTTATAATTCGCATTATTTTTATTTCGTTGTCATATTTATGAGTAGTTTACTGAATCACATGTTAATAGTGTTATGCCTGAACAGCATGTAATGAGTAAACCAGCAACTCATTTTATGACAATTTTTAGAATTGGTTTTTAATGGAATATAAGAAGACATAGACAACGGCAGGAATCGAACCTGCGACCACGAGGTTCACAGGCGAGCACACAACTATCGTGCCACGGCCACCCCCGATATAGATCTAATCTTAAAAACAAAGAAAAATCCCAATTTTCCTCTCGAACTAAATTAACACTACTACTACAAAAACCTCAATAATATATTATGAGTCTGATCAAATGACATTTTTAAAATCAAAGCAAACTTAATAATAGAAATCTTATACAAAAGTGCATTCTTATGTAGTTTGACGACCGCTAAAATAATTTATTTATAAAATGTGAAAACATCACTATCAGTCGCACAGCACGTGCATTTTTATCACTTATAGTGTCTATAGAATTGCCATTCATGAATTACGATTACGTTCCATTAAAAAAAAAAATTGTCAGCATTCATAACAAATCAGCTTCTCATCCTATGATTGATCTAGATCAAAATAGTGTAAGTATAGAAGTATGTAAGTAGAAAACATACTGATTAAATATGTGTACTTAAAAAAAAAACATTTCCTTAGAAATTCTGCTTTAATATATTTTATTTATTCAAATACTCAGATATTCTCTATATAAAGCTTAGTACCTACTTATAAAAATCCGGAAGTGGTTTATGATGAATTATTTACAGAACTATATCTATCAAACTAGTTTGACTCTAATATTTATATATAAGTAACTTTCTTGCTTAATTTATTACATGTACATGATGTAGGTTGATAGGTAGTATCTAATAAAAAACTTGAAAATGCGATTAAATAGGATTTAAATCCAATCGAAAATAGACCCACGTACTCAACATTATACAGTACAAACAAAAACCTATTATAATGCAAGTCAAACTGATAATGCTATTTGAATATTTGCACATGCAGTTTATTATTTTTTTTATTTAACATATTAATCATAATTCATTTGAATAACATGGTATGTACTTATTACTCAATATATTATTTGATTAAATTTGGATGTTTGTCGCCGCTTTCGACTTAAAAGCTACAAAACAACACGATCGTTACAATTTTCGTTGTGTTAATCAGAATCTTAGGTTACACAAATGGCTTGTTTTGACAACAGTAACGGAGTTCCAATATGTTACCAATATTGGCAGCTTACGAGATTTTTTAGACAGGGGGCGAAGAAATTCAAATAAATTTGTTCTGAAAAACCTACAAATTTCGTAGAACTTTTTAAAGAATTAATTCGTAAAAAAATAAATATTGTGCTTTGAGTTTATTAAATAAAATCTTTAATTTATTACAAAAAAAAAACAACAGAAAAAAGGTGACTTTTTAATACAACATATTGATAATTAATAGGTAAGTGTAAACATCGATGTATGTATGTACCTAACTAAGCCTTTAGAGAATTTGTTGTTGTTGTTAGCTGAAACCTAAAAACCTTTAAGCAGACCACAAAAGTCGACAGTCTTTAAAATCAAGAGCCTTGCAAGCCATGCTTGGTTAGTTGTTGTCAAAAAAAACAACAGAGAAATAATTATAAACGCCATTTTAAAAATCAAATTCTTTTTCTTTTCCCACTTAAAGCAAAAATCGTATAAATTTGACAGAAATGTATTAGGCTTTCATGTAACAAGAAAGTATACCAGCAAGAATTTCTTATAAGGCTTCTCCACACAATAGTAATTTGGCAAATAGAGTGGCCGAAAATACCTAGAACAACAAAAAAACCTACTATAGTGTGCGATCTACTTTCTTCTGTTCCTTTTCTCATATATGCATGTGCATATGAAGTATAGTGGAAATTAGAGAAATCCTTGTTTGCCAAAAATGGAGAAAGGATTTTGTATGTTTAATTTATTTGTAAGTTTTTATTGAATTAATATTTCGTTGGAATAAGTGTTAGGTATAGTCTTGTTTAATTTTGTAAGCGCGAGAGAATATACTAGTATGTATATGTATAAGAAGAAAATGGCATCGGGGAAAAAAATGAGATTTCCATAAAACTTATCGATAAAAGAAGTAATACGCGATTAGCTGTCTTTAAATTTAACATGAAAATTATGAATAATTAATACTTTTTCATATCTTATCGGAATAGCTATGCTCTAAAAAAAACGGAGTGATTTGATGTTTAATAATACATATCTAGTATAATGGGGGTTTCGCTTGGTAACAAAAATCAATTTATTTTTGACTTAGATCTGTCAAAAGACTGATTTTGACAGTTTGTGGCTTCGATTGGCCAAACAAATTGATTTATTTTTTTGATTTTAAATCAATTTTGCAGATCTGGATTTTTCGGCAGATCTTACTAACACCACTATGTATCATAATTGACAGCCATCAGTCTGCCAAAACAGCTGATACCACTAGCTAGTTCACACACACAAATATACACAAACACTTTAGCAAATAAATATCAATCTGAAAACGTATTCGATTCGTTGCGAAAAAAAAATCAATTATTAGATCAAAATATAAATTTACCAAACGATAATACCATTAGTGAATAAATGAATAAATTTGCCTTAGGATTTTTAATTAATTACTTACAATATAGTTCCTGTTTTAACTTTTCCTATGAATACTATTGGATTTGCTTGAAAGTGAAAATGGTAAAACTATAAGTATTTTGAGAGAGAAAAAAATTAAATCAGTTTGACGTTATTAAAATTTTAATTAAGATTCTTAAAGATTTTGTAATGTGATTTTCCATTGGTACAAGAATTTAATACTTTTTTGATGCACAAATCTGCCAAAACACTGATATCGAAATACCATTGGACAACAAAAATTATTTTTTTTTATATTAAATCAAATAATCAGATCCCTATTTTTCGGTGGATCCACTAAATCCTAGTACAATTGGAAGCATTAAGTTTGACAGTTCATTTTCACAGAAACGGATATACGCCAATACCAAACGCAAAATAATATTTAATTCAAATCGCGTCCCATTCGCCGCGAAAAATATAAAATTCCGCATTAAATTCTGAATTTATTAATGGAAAACCCCATAGGAAACAAAAAAAAAATAAATTACAAGAATAAAATAAAATTACCAATTTTAAACCGCCGACTTCGGTTTTCTTTAGATTATCAAAATGACAAACTTCATCAATTGCACAATTGCACTAAGCTGGTAATATTGGTTGTCTGCTCTTTTAAGTATTTCTTCATACTTCATATTATTATTTATTCTTCATAATTTTTCAATGAGGTAGGTGATAGAAGTAGTGTGAGTGAAATGAAGTGTATTTTTTTTTGTTCCATTTGATTCATTGTCGAATATTTCTCGTAAGGAGAAAAATTAAATGTTATTTGTGTGTGGAGTCAAACAACATAGAATTGGAAATTTCACGCATGGGTAAGTTTAGCAAATTTTGTAAGCCAGAGTCTTTGCCTACTATTTTTACATAATGACCTGGTAATTTTGTATTTTGTACAAGCAAACCCTGAACAGTAAGATGTGCATACAATTGCGAGAGATCTACTAATAGGCTCTCATACAGAAAGGACCATAATGTCTTCATACAAAAGTATTTTTTTAAGAAGGGGGAGTAAAAACTCACAAATACGCGTTTGATCTGCTTTATTTTTGTTTTGTTTTGTTTTGGTATAGTGGGACCTATATAGAAAAAACTGTGTTCCAAAAATGTGAAATGTGTTTTTTTTAATTGTTTGTTCTTTTGATAGATTCACTGAGTAAATTATCAAATAAGTAAGATCAAAATGTGTTATAAATTGAAATTTCGGTTTTCAAAGCACTTGGTAGATCTAGTAGATGTAAGTTTATCTTGAAAATCAGCAAAGGTTTCCATTGGTTCAAAGTGCGAAGATTATATTTTCTAATTTTAGGAACATTTTAAAAAAGGCTATTAAGCCAGCGAACGATTAAGGCCACCCTTGTACATACTGACGAAATTGTTGATGATAAAATTGATGATGATAAATAAGAATTTGTCTTAAATATCGTAAAACTGTCTATTTTTGAAATATTATGTTCTATAAATCATCACCACTGGCATTTTTTTATCATTGCAAGCCCATCATCAATAGATATTTACTGATGTATAGATGAATAATGATAAATATAGATTCAAGATTATTGCTTATCAGTTATCATTTAAAGAGGGTCTTCGCTTAGAGATAATATAAATTGAAAAAATTCAAAGAAATCAGTCACTTGCAGAAAGGAGCAATAATTACATTACATGTAAGGTTGAATTTTATAGTCCTAGAACTTATCATTTAATATATTGTGCCTGGCAAGAAAAATAATAAAAACAAAATGTTTAAAAAATTAGTCCGTAGACTCTGAAAACCATAGCTAATTTCTTTCAAAAATCGTCACGTAAAAAAAATAAAATAGGTTAAATTTCTGACTGATTCCAATTACTTTTGACGTACTAAAAGGCTAAGATATTCCCAGTTACTTAGGTCCTCGAATTCCAAAATCCTGAATTTTAAATCAATTCCTGGATTCTATTCCACAGTAGAACAACTTGCAGGCTGTTTTCCTAAATAAAGCAGTCAGCTTACATTTGACATACATACTCAACTTTGAGCTCATATATTCAACGACCTAGTAATAGTTTTCAACTAACTCGTGAATCTGTAATCTCGTGTGGAATATATTTCATTATATTTTGAATAATAATGAACAAATTAGCACTATAAAGTAAAATTCATTGAGTGTAAGTACCTTTAAAACCTTATTTTGCAATAACTTATTTTTTTTTGCCTTCTGGTTTTTGTTGTATTGTACAATTTGTATATTTAGCTGACAGTTTAGCACTTGTATCCATTTTTAAATATTATTTACGTTAAATATCAGGCCTGGACAAACAGTAATAAATCATTTTTACTTTTTCCACGGAATTTTTAAATAAGCAAGCTTATTTCGCTTTTAAAATAAAAAAAAGTAACTCCTTTGCTTCAAATTTACACTCTACATCACTTGATTGTGGATAAAATTAATTTAATATTTTTTTCTCGAAATTTTATGTTGACGGAAATGTACGTGGTGGCGTATGTTGAACATTTTTTGTACCTACATAATGTATTTCTATTTTTGTTCTTCAGAAATGGGATGGACAGTTGTATATGAAGGTATCATTATTTCCATAAATTTGATTTAACAAATTTTAAAGCAGAAACATAGACAAATAATTGCAATTACCAAAATGGTTGACACTTTCCGTTTTGGGCTGACAAAAATGAAGAGGAACGATGTGGATTAACCGAAATATAAAATGTTCGATGACACTTAAATTTAAAAAAAAATTAAATAAAGGGTTTTCCAAAAGCGATTAACAGATTTTAACACTTCAGGATCGCCATGTTGTTTTATCTGTCGAATTTTGTCTTGTTTTTTGATAAAATCACCTTGTCATGTTACAGCGACCACAGATACCAACGACTGTATATTCGCTGACTATGAGTTCTGGAAACGGAACTTCAGCTACTAAGCCCAGTTTTGGTTGAACAGGTGCGTCAACCAAAAACAAATAAAATGCACGACTGGATCGCACGTACCTGCTCCTATGTTCGATTACATTATATACAAAAGATTCTTAATAAAACTGAAAAATATATTTTTAAAGTTTATCACTTAATTCTTTAACTATTTCTAAAAAAAATTGGTATAAACATTTTAAATATATTATAATATAAATACAAAAACAAAATTTCAGAAAAAATTGTCCACATTGAATTTTCAAAAAAAAAATATTTTTTTTTTCAAAAATTAAAAAAAATATTTTTCGAAAATTTTGAAATGCAATACTATTTAGAATTTGAAGGAGTTTCTGCATAAGATGGTAGAAAAATTTGCATGGCAAGTACCGTTATTTTTCGGCCTAAAACAACGATTCAAAAATCTATTTTGGACAATCACCTAAAACGCCTAAGTATCAAGTTTGAACCAAATCGGTTCAGACGTTTAGGCTGTAGATCGTTCTACAGACAGACAGACAGACGGAATTGCGGGACCTACTTTTTTGGTGTTCTCTATGATATTAATGTGTTTGATTGTTAGAAAAAAAAATGTTTACGAATACATAACTTGCCTTATAGTACCTATAATCGCATCTAAAAGTATGGTGGATATTGGAATGCCAATCAACAGGAGTAGCACCGATCTATAATAAATAATTTCTTCTAGCGCAAATAGGATGATATGGATGTAAACCACTTGTGATTCCTACATGGCGGCACTAAGTGCTAAACAGCTGATGCCAAAATGGATATTTTGCAATTGCATCATCACGGTTTACTCTACAACTTAGTTTTTAAACGGATCTGCTTACTGCCGCGAACTAAGCCACATTTTGATTGAATTTTACACGGACAAATGGGATTTGAAAGGCACAAAATAAAATTTACAAAAGTCAAAAATTTGTTAAAATATTTAAAAATTCTTTTATGAATTTTCACTTACCCAAATGCCTCTGGAATAGCTCGAAGTTAAATGGAAATCCAGTAGACAGGGAAATACTAAATCACAATTATTTTTATTCGTTAATAAAATAACTTTAATGTTAGCACATCTCTCGTTTTTTTTTCTTCCGTCAAAAAAAAACTATTAATTTTTCTATAAATAATAGTGTGCTGCTTAATCGATTTTTAAAGAGATCTATTCACAATCACTTAACTGCACTAAGTAGAATCACAAAGATCCCATCATGAACCTCAACGTCGTCGTCGCGTCGAGCCGTCGGTCGTCGATATTTTGCATAACAAAACAAATATATTTTTTTCCTAGACGCGTTAGCACCTCTCTCTTAAACAAGCACCCTTCAGTTACTACGAGAACGCGAGTATATTATTTTTTACTAACTACAAAATCAGCCGAATGTAATTTATCTAGTTAGAACATTCGATTGTTGTCGGGTTCAAGTTGTATCGCTGTTGACGTCTAGTCAACGCAATGGTGTTGAATCAAAAACACTTTTTCACACTTTCCTTAAGTTCGGTTTTGTTTTCATCCACAGTACGCACAGGCAGGCGAATCAAATTGAGGGTTGAGGTTCAGAAGACTCTTCTGATCGGAAGCCAAGTCAAACACAGACTAATCGACGAACAAAAGATTTGGAGACATCTGAGATACTAAAGTTTTATATAAGGTATAATAACTGTGTCACACAGCAGCACCAGAGTATTTACTACTAGTAGATACTTGAAACCCTCGCGTAAGCTTAACCACCATAGTAAGTAGATCGGCACTTTGCAGTTTTGTGGTGATGGTAGTTGGAGTGGAGCGATTGTGGGCAGGGTGGTTATAGAAAGTTGAAGGTGGATTTCACTAGTATTAAATTTGTACTTGCTGTATGGGGAAAGTATTGGTTTCTTGAGAAAATTGATGTTTCATCCAATCGAATATTGGGATAATGGAGAATTAAAAAAATAGTAGTTTTCTGCATACGGTCGAACTTTTTGTGTATGAAAGTACATCATCGATACACAGCCTTTTTCACACAAGTGTTAGGGAAATAGAATTCTTATGTTTTGTGAGAAAATTAATAAATTTTTTTAATAGGTTTTCCTAATCCGTAGCGGTAGCGTGATATCTTTTTTCTAATAAGTTTCGCAATTTCTTCTTCCATCATATTTTCAATTTTGTATCGTTTCCTATTTAAACCAACAAATGTCAGAAAACCAAATGTCAAAATAAAATCGAGTGAACATCTAAAAAATGCATAACTTTAAAAAATCTAAAAAAAATCTATTAACTTTAATAAATGTATGATTATGTAGACGCCGCACTTATATATTTTGCCTTGTTGGCGAAGAAATGAAGCCCATTCGCCATGGTAGAGAAGGCAACAAAAAGCAGATTTCTCGCATACAGGAACTGTGTGATTTTATTTAATTTTTTTTAAACATTTTTCTCGCCAAAAATTGTGTACTTTTTCATTTTTTTTTATACTAAATATATTTGACATACAGCAAAAAATAATTTAATAAAAATATACTTAAAATATCATGTTTCTATTTTGTTTATTTTTCCCTTATAATTTTGTATTACAGTATCATATTTCTTTTATATTATTTCCAACAAGAAATATTTACCCTCGCAGAATAAAATATAGATTTGGCCAGAAAATTGTTAAAAAATATTAAAATAACAATAGACTTACCCAACTATATTTGTATGGTAGGAATCTGCTTTTTTGCCTTTTTCAAGATGACGGCTTGCAGCTTGCCTTCACGTTTTGATGCGATGTTGGGTATCTAGGTAGTATAACGAAATCTGTGAAAAAAATACTGATTCACTTCGGCATCTCGTTCTAACTATAAAGAGGAAGGGAGATAGTGATCACACAAGTCAAAATAAAACGGTTGAGTAAGGCTAAAGTGAACTCACTCGGGCGAATTGTTTCCACGTCCCAATCGTCACAATATACATATGTCGTTTAAATAGCTTGATGCTGATAAATAAACAACTTCACAAAGCCGTCTCTTTTTTAACATTAAATGAGAGTGAGAATAGATATAGCGATGTCACGTCAATTTAAAGTAGACACAAAGGAAAGCGATTTTTTTGAAAAAGCCCGCCTCGAAATATTGTGTGTAACATCTGACATCTCACTTTGGGTTTTTACTTGCGATATACATAGGTACTATAGGGCAAGTTTTGCATTTTGAAAAAAAAATCGAACTCTATATTTTCATCAAAATTGAAATTACAGTGATAGAGAACACAAAAAAGTGGGTCCCACAATTCCGTCTGTATCTATCTGCCTGTACAACTCTATACAGCCTAAACGGCTGAAGCGATTTTGTTCAAAACTTTGGTATTTAAGCGTATTAGGTGATTGTCTAAAATAGATTTTTTAATCGTTTTTTTATGCCCAAAGCTAACGGTACCTTCAATACAATTTGTTCTACCATCTTGGCATCTCAAAAACGGCTCCAACGATTTTGATAAAAACTGTGTGCACTACTTTAGACGCTACATTTTCGTCAATTTTTTTGATTTCTTATTAACGGTACCTGCCGTACCATTTCTTTGATTTTGAAATTTTTCATAAATCTCTGGACGGATTTCGATAAAAAATTGTATGTAGGGGCTTCATCAAATAATAAATTATACTGCATACCAAAATTTTCGAAAAATAAATATTTGGTTTTTGGAAAAAAAAATAAAAAATCAATATTTCGAAAACGGGTGAATGATTTATTTTTATATTTTGTTTTTAAGTTTATATTATTAAATATTAAAAATTGCCGTACCAAGTTAAAAAAAAGTTTAAAAATTTTTGTATACGTATAAAAAATTAAGTAAAAAATGACTGAAAATATATTTAGATTCTTAATCGAAATCTTTTGCATACGACGTGATCGAACATTAGAGCAAGTTCGGGCATTTTATTTTATTATAAAATTTAAAAAATATCAATAGAGAAAACAATAATATCTCGAAAATGACAAGTTACCCATGAAGATATTTAAAACAAAATTGCTTCATTAAATGCATTTTAAAAAATGGTCCACCCGTTTTTGAAATATTGAATTTAAAAAACAAAAAATTTTTTTTCAAATCCAAACAAAAATATTTTTTGAAAATTTTGATATTGATTGAATTTAGAATTAGAAGGACCTAACTTACAAAAATACTGATCAAAATCCATTAAGCAGATAATGACATAGTCTCCCTTAGGAATATTTTATCTTAACATTTTTTTACCCAAATTTTGACCAAATTTGCACTGAACTGTTTTTTATCAAAATCGTTTCGTTTTCGAGATAATTGAAATTTACCTTTTTTGGTACAACAAATGTGTGGCATGTACCAGAAGTACAACTTCCCTAGTTTGAAACAATTTTTTCTTTTGGAATTCTTTGTCAGATTCAGCATATTTCAATTTCATGGAAGTCGGTCAAAGAATATCAAAGTTGACATTTTCTGATATCATCCCCAATAAACATTATAATTTTGAAAGATACCCACACAATCGCCTTCCAGGGATGGATTTTCTTTATACGATGTATGATCGTGGTTTATTGTGCAGCTTAAAAAAAATTATTATAGAAATATTTTTGAGAGCGTGTCGTGTAGTGTTGTCGGTTTGACAGCTATATAGAATTTTTTTTTTCTCAACGCCACAAGAAAAGCCTATTTCAAATATTTGTGAAATGAAAAATGAAAGCAATTTTTTTTTACACCACATTTTAAATTTAGCTGCTTAAGATGTGAAAATCACGAGAAAAAATGTTCAGAAAATTTTTAAATTACCAATAGGTACCTAAGTTATTTTGTTTCAAAATACAACCTGTAAAGTATCTATCTTACTTCTCTAATCTACGTCTTGCCTCGTGCCCGTCGATTTTCTCTAGAAATTAAAATATTTGAAATATACTATCATATAGATACATAGTACTAAATTCCTAACAAAATTCTCATCTCACTTAAATTGACATCTTCATACATACCTACATAGGTTATCCAACTGGCTTCCGTTCCTAGATATTTTATTTCAACTCTTTCCATCATTTACATCCATCATGTCCTCATCATTAAATTTAAAAAAAAAACAAAACAAACGAAAAAAACCGCCTCAAAAATTATGACCCTAATTAAGACAACGCTGTGTCATCGTCTATGCCTGTTGTCTACTCTAGCTTCAACCCATCACACCCACACTAGCTGTGATATAAAACAAATCATCACAGAGCAACAAGCAAACCCGGACAAACACACTATATTTTCACGGTCCATCTCAGAGTTTATGATTTTTGAACTTGACTTTGATCATTGGCGGTAGAATGATAGTGGCTGTAACGGATTACGGTAGTCTGCTATTACCTATTTTGCTTTTGTGCGCTTTGTTTCTGGCGGATGGTCATAATTTTCAATTTACGGTATAATTGTAATAGAACTTGACACTTTGAGTGAACAAAGTAATATGTATCTAGGAACACAAGAAAAATTAATTTGTTTTATAACAAACTCAAATAGCAAAAACTTATGATCCACAACAAAAGTATATAAGCTCACCTGAAATAATTAATTGTTTCGAATGACATTTAAACTGTCAAGCACACAGTTGATGGGTAGAAAATTTATGACCAACGATGATATTGTAGATGTCATTGTGACATAAGCCATTGTTTCGCTGTGCAGCAACTGAACTTCTCATTTCAAGGGGTATAGAAGCTCTAAGGCTGATGTGGGCCAAGCTGAGAGTGTAGCTTACGTAGAATGTTTCACAATTACAAATTACATATATTTTATGAAAATTTAAGAAAAAAATTACCTTTCACATCATGGGGTTTATCGTAAATAAAAATTTCCTGGGAAATTTTTCTCTTATTCGAACCTTGGGAACAGGAATTCTGTTCAAAAGTTTCCTTAGGAATTTTTTGGTATCAGGAATAAAATTTTCCAGGAAATTTTGCTTTCATTCCATATGATTTTTTGTTCGCGCGAAATTTATTCCGTGGGAGATTCACCATCGCAGGAAAAATTTCGAGGGAATAAAATATTCCGTGGGAAACGTAATTCCCTGGCATATTCCCGATAGGGAACATTTTTAAACGTATGTATTTTAATTGCGATTTCATGAGAATATAATTTTCTGTTGAAACTTATTGGGGTTATCGTGAATCAAAATTTCCCTGGAAATTTTTCTCAAATTCGAATCTTGGGAACGTGAATGATGCTCAAAAGTTTCCCTCGGAATTTATTGTTATTGGGAATAAGCTTCCCAGGGAATTTTGCTGTCATTTCATACGATGTTTTGTCCGAGGGAATTTTTTTAAATGCGAGATTCACGATTGTTAGTTCAGATATCCATTTCAAGGTTCTTCCTTCTTCGATTTTGTTTACGAACAAAACTAATTCATATGCTTAATGAGGAAAATAAACATTATGAATCCTTGAATAAGCCAGAAGATCAAATCAAACCACTTAGAATGTGAGAATTAATTTGCATGTCTGCCATCAACCAATCAGCAGTTCATAGTTCACACTTGCTAGCATTAATTCTATCATGTGGTCAGAGCAATTGAAAAAAAAGTGCAGTTTATTATATTTGTGTATAGTGTGAAAACGGGTGTACCTACTACTTTATAAGAAACAACCCCCAATAAAGACATAATGAGTATTTTCAATGTTTCTTCCGTCAGATGAGGGTTGATTTTAAATGACCCCTCATTCAAATGGCGTGAACTTTAGTTTCAATTTTTATTTTAAATTGATTTTTTTTTCTGAGATAAAATCGACTTTTGCCGAGCTGTCAATGTCACACATAATACTAAGTTTCAAATATGCCAATGCTCATATTATTTGAGCCGCAAACGGTCGCGCCGCCACCGCCACTCTGCTGGTAACTATCAGTCGTAATCGTCGAATAATGTAATTGAATAACGAGCCCCGCGTAATGTTGTATGTCATCGTTTAGCAGCGGCTGACAGCGATGGTGGAAGATGAGTTAATTTTTGACATCTACATAAGTATCGGATAAGATTTTTATGTAATGATCAATTATGACTAAACGACAGTTTTTCGACTTGAATATGATATTGGATTCGTTAGGTACTCGTATGTGTTGAAGATAACTGATAAAAATATTTCTTATCTATACTACATATTGAATACAGATACATACAAGAAATAATAGTCCTAAGAATAATCTGCCCTATCGAGGTAACCGTGCGTCGGAGCGGAATTCTCTCCGATTTAATACGAATCGAAAACATTTTGCTTCGAGGTAATACTCCGATCGTCTGATCGGAAATTCTGTCCGACGGAATCCAACGCATGACATTTGTATGCGATGAAGTACTTTTAATGGTTTTATTTATGACAGATACAAACAAAATATTCTCCGAAGTCCTCCGACAAATTCTCGTTGCGAAAAGTGTTTTCTTTATTAAGAAATTGTTAATTAAAATGCAAGTAATAAAGAAATAAACTTTATTTACGTTAACTTGTGGACTTTTTGTTTTTAGGCAGAACGAACAGAAAACAAAGTTCACAGCAATATGAGCGGATGATGAATCTGGCTAGCGAATTTCCGGATATTGCATATCTAAAATTACACAAGGACACCAGAAGTTGTGGCTGTGTTTTAGTTTTAAATACATCATATATTTTTTAAAGGTTTGGAGTGACACCATCAGACCGATAATTTGTTTTGTATTTGTGTTGAATCTGCTCCAAAATAAAAGCTAACGCATTTTTATTTAGGCGAAAGTTTTTCTTCAATCTTGAAGGGAATTATAGAATTAGAGCTGCGTCAGGTAATTCGGGTATATTGCTTTTGTTTTGTAATGATCTTTTATTTTCTAAATAAATAATGTTGTATTTCAAAAGTTTGTTTTTCAAATTATTCTTTTGTTGGCAGTTCAAACGGAAACAAAACTCATATGTTTGGAAATAGGGAGGGGACTTTATTCGATAGTTTTGATTTTAAAATCGGTGCATCTAATTATATTTCTTAAAAATGCTAGCGCATTATAATTTTAAGTTTTAGGTGACTTTTTCAAACAGATTTTGAATCGTTTTTTGCCATACAATTTTTTCTACAATCTTAATAATTTCGAAAACGACTCTAACGATTTTGATACAAAAAAAAAACTGTGCACTACTTTAGGTATAGTCTACATTTGAGGACAACATTTTTTTTTACATATTTTGTTATTAACGGTACCTGCCAAAACACCATTTTTTTGATTTTCGACTATCTCATAAACGGCTCCACGGATTTCGATCTAATTTTTTTTTTATATAGCAGATCCTTCAAATTCTAAATAATATTGCATGCCTACCAACATTTTCGAAAAATATTTTCTTTTTTGATATTTGAATACTTAATTCATTTTACTTTTTTTTAAATTTAATATTTCGAAGACGCTTTTTTTGAAATTCTGTTTTTGAATTTATATAATTAAATACTTTAAATTGTGATACTACTTCATATACACATACTTTTTTAGAAAAAAATGTAACATGTTTTCTATATACAAAATTAAGTAAGAAAGACTATTAATATTTTGAGCTGTTTCTACTAAAATTCGTGTGCTTTAAGATGTGATCGAACATAAGAGTAAGTACGTGCATTCTATATTTCTTACAATTATAAGGCATTCAGAAAAGCAATGGTTTAAATTCATTTAAGTTTAAAGCGTGGTATTATCGGTCCCAGATTAATTAATAATTTACACGACTACCAAGTTTGCAGTATTTACTGCCAAAATACTGCTGTCATTAATTTTATTAACGACATTCGTTTACACGAAGCTAAAATAATGACAGATAAAAATACTGCCAACACTGGCAGTAAAGAATGAGCAAGTTCATTCTTTATTGCAAATTGTCATTATTTGAAAATTGTTGTCAGTACTGAATTTACACGATGTCAGTAAAATGCCACAACTTAACGAAAATTCAGGCTGTCAGTTTTTTAATGACAAATATACTGCCACATTTTCGACTATTTACACGACAAGAAAAATAATGCCAAGATTTTGACAGTAATACTGCCAATTTGGCAGTCGTGTAAATCCGGCATAATAAAAGATATTTACAAAACTCAATTTTTTTCTGAATTAATATTTTGTTAATATTTTCACCTAAAATACTAGTTTAAAAAATTTGTTTTGAGTTCGATCAATGGATAATGTGAAACCCGGATAAATCTGAGAAACCATATAAGTGTACCCCGCAACAACGAGATATCAAAATGTGTATGGAGTAATTTTCCGTTGATACATTTATCTTAAGAAATTGATGAAAGAAAAGAAATAAACCTGATAAACGTAGAAAATGAATTGTTTAATGATCAGCTGATTGATGCTCATAATTCCACAAGTACTTTTAAGAGTGTTCATGCATCATGCATGACGGTAATTAATACCTTGGTGCTTGGTGGTTTGAATATCCTATTATATATATAAAAGTCCTTTACCTACTGCTTTCGCATGTGCGCCTGGTGATTCCTTTTATTTCGATCGATTACACGGAGAAATTGAAATTAATTCAAATTCTTCACTCTGACTTGTTGCTTTATGACTTAATTATGTCAACCTGTCTGTTTTCGGTTTTCTTATTGCTTATTTATTATATTATTTAATATTTCACCTAGTTAATGTGCGAATGAGATGCAAGTTACTATTTCGCTTTCGCCCGTATTAAAAAGTCGCTCCTTTCTCATGGTGTCAAATAGCAACCAAATACCAGGCGATCATGCGAAAGTGGCAGATGTTGAAACTTTAAATTTCATAAAATTAAATGACTTACTTGGGGAAATTACACTCCGCCTGCTCAAAACGTTACAGTTAAAACCAGTTTTACGATGAAAAATGCAATTCTTCTGTGTTTGTGTTTCATATTCACTTCAGTAGTTTAAGGAACAATTCATAAAGAAGTCGATTGGCGAATTGTGGGCCAAATCTGAAATTTTCTGAAAAAAAAACTTCAAAATGTCGGTTTTGTTTGGCTATAGAGATACTGCGTTATATATAGATAGCAATTTTTTTAAGAAATAGAGTTAAGCTGCGAAAATCTGTAAATGTAAAAATACCCTGCCACAGCGCAGCCACCATTACTTATTGCTATGATTTGATTGAGTGAAGATGCGCTTGTTGGTGCCACTGTTCTTCTTGTCGTTGCTAGTATAATCCAGGGACACAGAAATCTGATATAAAAAAATAATAGAATTCGATAGCTAATTAGTTGGATTGCTCTTAGTGTTTGCATTTATCGGGTTTTGAGTGGACTATAAATTAATTTTAAGCAAGAAAATGATCCACAACTTAAAGAAAGTAAATACAGCTTAAAGAGGTACAAATGTATCTCCTATGGAAGATTTTGTAGGGAATTTCCTAAATATTCTTAGGAACAACCATTGCAAAATATCGGTATTTGGGAAAGGTTTATTTTTAACATTTTAGATTTATATAAATTTGGGATATTAATTTTTTCCCAAGATTTTTATAAAATTACATTACATTATATCTTTGTATAAATGGATTTTTTTTTTCAATTTCAGATTTACCGAACAATTTTTATATCTCGTTTATAGAAAAAATCATGTTGCCATGTTGGAATTAAAACCATCAACATTTTTGTATTCTAAAAAAAAAGAATAACTCAACAAAATGAATCCTGAATTTTCTTTCACCAAGTTACACAAATTTGGTCACCCTGGTTATTTTGGTTTTGCTATGCTATTTATACTGCAAGTATGTGTGAATGAAATGTAATTTAAGCTCTCGCTACATAATTACATCTGCATTTTGTACTGGAATCAAGTGTGCGTACCAAACACATATACCAACCCAAAGAAAAAATGCCAGAGGTAGGTACTTGCACTCTTTTATGATTGCCTGGTAGCTAGTCAATTTTTACTAAAGGAAGGTAAATTTTTCAAATTTAGAGAAATTAGACTCCTCCTTCAAGTAACGATACATTTAAAGAAAGAAACTACTTTTATTTTTGGTTGCAAACATTTGCTTTAGGAGTATTGTACATTGAATATGTGTTTTTCTTAAACTTACTCACACAATCAAACAAGGTAAATCCGAGTTTTTGTTGAATTATTTTTTTTGCTTGGGTTGTGTGTGTTCTAAGCTAAATGATACATATTTTCTTTATGGATAAATTTATACCTCTACCAGTGTATGAGTAAATCTGCGAAATTTCATACCTGCTGCGTTCGCATGCGGCTCTGGGTGACTTCTTTTATTTCGAATCAAAAAGGTGACCGCTGGCTTGGGTTTTTTTAATTTATAGGGGCACATAAATCTTATATAAAAAATAATGGAATTCGATAGCTAATTAGTTGGATTGCTCTTAGTATTTACATTTATCGGGTTTTGAGTGGACTTAAAATTAATTTTAAGAAAATGATCCACAACTTAAAGAAAATTAGTGCAGCTAAAAGAGGTAGGGAAGATTTTGTAGGGAATTTTCTAAATATTCTTTGAAAACAACATTGCAGCACGTTTAAAAAAATATTATTTTTTTTTAAATATCGGTATAACTATCGAACGTTTTTTTTTATATTTTAGATTTATATAACTTTTTTCCCAAGTTTTTATAAAATGACATTACATATATATTTTGTATAAATGGACTTTTTTTCTCAATTTCAGATTTACCGAAGAATTGATATATGTATCTCGTTTATAGAAAAAATCATGTATGTTAGAGCTAAAAATAAAATAAAATATACCAAAATTTGTTTTTTATTCTATCAATATTTTTATATACTAGAACAAAAAATAAAAACTCAACAACATAAATCCTGAATTTTTTTTCACAAAGTTATACAAATCTGGTCACCCTGGTTATTTTGGTGTCGCTCTTTTATTTTAATTTGCTGCAAGTATGTGTGAATGAGATGTTATTTATGCTCTCGCTACATATTACATCTGCATTTTGTACTGGGAACAAATTTGCGCGCCAAACACACATACCAGCAGAAAGAAAAAATGCCAGAAGTAGGTACTTGCACTGTTTCCTGATCGCCTGGTAGCTGGTCAAATTTTGTTAATGGAGTGAAGGTAAATTTTTCAAATTTTTGAGAAATTAGACTCCTCCTTCAAGTACGATACATTTAAAGAAAAAAGTACATTTATTTTCTTTAGGAGTATTGTTAATTGAATATGTGTAGATCCCAGTTTTTTGTTGAATTTGTTTGTTTTTATTAGTTTGTACCTCTACTAGTGTATGAGTAAATTTGCGAAATTTAAATCCCATACCTGCTGCGTTCGCATGCGCCTCTGGGTGATTTCTTTTATTTCGAATCAAAAAGGTGACCGCTGGCTTGGGTTTTTTTAATTTATAGGGGCACATAAATCTTATATAAAAAATAATGGAATTCGATAGCTAATTAGTTGGATTGCTCTTAGTATTTACATTTATCGGGTTTTGAGTGGACTTAAAATTAATTTTAAGAAAATGATCCACAACTTAAAGAAAATTAGTGCAGCTAAAAGAGGTAGGGAAGATTTTGTAGGGAATTTTCTAAATATTCTTTGAAAGCAACATTGCAGCACGTTTAAAAAAATATTATTTTTTTTTAAATATCGGTATAACTATCGAACGTTTTTTTTTTATATTTTAGATTTATATAATTTTTTTCCCAAGTTTTTATAAAATGACATTACATATATATCTTTGTATAAATGGACTTTTTTTTCTCAATTTCAGATTTACCGAAGAATTGATATATGTATCTCGTTTATAGAAAAAATCATGTATGTTAGAGCTAAAAATAAAATAAAATATACCAAAATTTGTTTTTTATTCTATCAATATTTTTATATACTAAAACAAAAAATAAAAACTCAGCAACATAAAACCTGAATTTTCTTTCACTAAGTTATACAAATCTGGTCACCCTTGTTATTTTGGTGTCGCTCTTTTATTTTATTTTGCTGCAAGTATGTGTGAATGAGATGTTATTTATGCTCTCGCTACATACTACATCTGCATTTTGTACTGGGAACAAATTTGCGCGCCAAACACACATACCAGCAGAAAGAAAAAATGCCAGAAGTAGGTACTTGCACTGTTTCCTGATCGCCTGGTAGCTGGTCAAATTTTGTTAATGGAGTGAAGGTAAATTTTTCAAATTTTTGAGAAATTAGACTCCTCCTTCAAGTACGATACATTTAAAGAAAAAAGTACATTTATTTTCTTTAGGAGTATTGTTAATTGAATATGTGTAGATCCCAGTTTTTTGTTGAATTTGTTTGTTTTTATTAGTTTGTACCTCTACTAGTGTATGAGTAAATTTGCGAAATTTAAATCCCATACCTGCTGCGTTCGCATGCGCCTCTGGGTGATTTCTTTTATTTCGAATCAAAAAGGTGACCGCTGGCTTGGGTTTTTTTAATTTATAGGGGCACATAAATCTTATATAAAAAATAATGGAATTCGATAGCTAATTAGTTGGATTGCTCTTAGTATTTACATTTATCGGGTTTTGAGTGGACTTAAAATTAATTTTAAGAAAATGATCCACAACTTAAAGAAAATTAGTGCAGCTAAAAGAGGTAGGGAAGATTTTGTAGGGAATTTTCTAAATATTCTTTGAAAACAACATTGCAGCACGTTTAAAAAAATATTATTTTTTTTTAAATATCGGTATAACTATCGAACGTTTTTTTTTATATTTTAGATTTATATAACTTTTTTCCCAAGTTTTTATAAAATGACATTACATATATATTTTGTATAAATGGACTTTTTTTCTCAATTTCAGATTTACCGAAGAATTGATATATGTATCTCGTTTATAGAAAAAATCATGTATGTTAGAGCTAAAAATAAAATAAAATATACCAAAATTTGTTTTTTATTCTATCAATATTTTTATATACTAGAACAAAAAATAAAAACTCAACAACATAAATCCTGAATTTTTTTTCACAAAGTTATACAAATCTGGTCACCCTGGTTATTTTGGTGTCGCTCTTTTATTTTAATTTGCTGCAAGTATGTGTGAATGAGATGTTATTTATGCTCTCGCTACATATTACATCTGCATTTTGTACTGGGAACAAATTTGCGCGCCAAACACACATACCAGCAGAAAGAAAAAATGCCAGAAGTAGGTACTTGCACTGTTTCCTGATCGCCTGGTAGCTGGTCAAATTTTGTTAATGGAGTGAAGGTAAATTTTTCAAATTTTTGAGAAATTAGACTCCTCCTTCAAGTACGATACATTTAAAGAAAAAAGTACATTTATTTTCTTTAGGAGTATTGTTAATTGAATATGTGTAGATCCCAGTTTTTTGTTGAATTTGTTTGTTTTTATTAGTTTGTACCTCTACTAGTGTATGAGTAAATTTGCGAAATTTAAATCCCATACCTGCTGCGTTCGCATGCGCCTCTGGGTGATTTCTTTTATTTCGAATCAAAAAGGTGACCGCTGGCTTGGGTTTTTTTTAATTTATAGGGGCACATAAATCTTATATAAAAAATAATGGAATTCGATAGCTAATTAGTTGGATTGCTCTTAGTATTTACATTTATCGGGTTTTGAGTGGACTTAAAATTAATTTTAAGAAAATGATCCACAACTTAAAGAAAATTAGTGCAGCTAAAAGAGGTAGGGAAGATTTTGTAGGGAATTTTCTAAATATTCTTTGAAAGCAACATTGCAGCACGTTTAAAAAAATATTATTTTTTTTTAAATATCGGTATAACTATCGAACGTTTTTTTTTTATATTTTAGATTTATATAATTTTTTTCCCAAGTTTTTATAAAATGACATTACATATATATCTTTGTATAAATGGACTTTTTTTTCTCAATTTCAGATTTACCGAAGAATTGATATATGTATCTCGTTTATAGAAAAAATCATGTATGTTAGAGCTAAAAATAAAATAAAATATACCAAAATTTGTTTTTTATTCTATCAATATTTTTATATACTAAAACAAAAAATAAAAACTCAGCAACATAAAACCTGAATTTTCTTTCACTAAGTTATACAAATCTGGTCACCCTTGTTATTTTGGTGTCGCTCTTTTATTTTATTTTGCTGCAAGTATGTGTGAATGAGATGTTATTTATGCTCTCGCTACATACTACATCTGCATTTTGTACTGGGAACAAATTTGCGCGCCAAACACACATACCAGCAGAAAGAAAAAATGCCAGAAGTAGGTACTTGCACTGTTTCCTGATCGCCTGGTAGCTGGTCAAATTTTGTTAATGGAGTGAAGGTAAATTTTTCAAATTTTTGAGAAATTAGACTCCTCCTTCAAGTACGATACATTTAAAGAAAAAAGTACATTTATTTTCTTTAGGAGTATTGTTAATTGAATATGTGTAGATCCCAGTTTTTTGTTGAATTTGTTTGTTTTTATTAGTTTGTACCTCTACTAGTGTATGAGTAAATTTGCGAAATTTAAATCCCATACCTGCTGCGTTCGCATGCGCCTCTGGGTGATTTCTTTTATTTCGAATCAAAAAGGTGACCGCTGGCTTGGGTTTTTTTAATTTATAGGGGCACATAAATCTTATATAAAAAATAATGGAATTCGATAGCTAATTAGTTGGATTGCTCTTAGTATTTACATTTATCGGGTTTTGAGTGGACTTAAAATTAATTTTAAGAAAATGATCCACAACTTAAAGAAAATTAGTGCAGCTAAAAGAGGTAGGGAAGATTTTGTAGGGAATTTTCTAAATATTCTTTGAAAACAACATTGCAGCACGTTTAAAAAAATATTATTTTTTTTTAAATATCGGTATAACTATCGAACGTTTTTTTTTATATTTTAGATTTATATAACTTTTTTCCCAAGTTTTTATAAAATGACATTACATATATATTTTGTATAAATGGACTTTTTTTCTCAATTTCAGATTTACCGAAGAATTGATATATGTATCTCGTTTATAGAAAAAATCATGTATGTTAGAGCTAAAAATAAAATAAAATATACCAAAATTTGTTTTTTATTCTATCAATATTTTTATATACTAAAACAAAAAATAAAAACTCAGCAACATAAAACCTGAATTTTCTTTCACTAAGTTATACAAATCTGGTCACCCTTGTTATTTTGGTGTCGCTCTTTTATTTTATTTTGCTGCAAGTATGTGTGAATGAGATGTTATTTATGCTCTCGCTACATACTACATCTGCATTTTGTACTGGGAACAAATTTGCGCGCCAAACACACATACCAACAGAAAGAAAAAATGCCAGAAGTAGGTACTTGCACTGTTTCCTGATCGCCTGGTAGCTGGTAAAATTTTGTTAATGGAGTGAAGGTAAATTTTTCAAATTTTTGAGAAATTAGACTCCTCCTTCAAGTAACGATACAGGAGTATTAGGAGTATTGTTAATTGAATATGTGTAGATCCCAGTTTTTTGTTGAATTTGTTTGTTTTTATTAGGTACAAACTAATAAAAACAAACAAATTCAACAAAAAACTGGCACCTTACCAGTGTATGAGTAAATCTGCGTAATTTAAAGCAGATACCTGCTTCATTTTCATGAGCGCCTGGTCGATTTCTTTTATTTCGAATGACTGGCCACGGCTTTTTTTTACAAATTCAAAATGCTTACTGTGGAGAGGAAACTTTTAAAACCTGAGCCAAAAATTTCAAATTCTAAAAAAATCAAACTGATTACCAGGCGAGCATGAGCTGTAGGAGTATGGAGGGACTTGGAATTTTTGTTTTTTTCTTGGATCAAAGCCAATGTTTGAGTACAAATGCGAAATTGAAATTACATACCTACTGCTTTTGATGGGAGCCTGGTTGAATATTTTTATTTCGATTCTCCTTTAGTTGGCTTCCAAATTTTCAAGCGTTCGTTCATTTTTTACAAAAATTGTCACTAGGCGATCATATTGTTATTTACTACGAATCATATTTCTGCAACACACCAACTTGAGTATGACTTACCAAGAGCCCAGCTCATTACACAACACTTTTTTGCGTTGCTAAAATGAATATAGAGTGGGTAATAGTTGACTTGACCATGCAGTACATATTTGCCTGAAAGTCCATCACACAATATTAAAATATATCGCAACCTAGATGTATGCAATATATCATGTTAATGGAATGTAACCATCCCGCAAAGTATGGATAGAATTAATTTTGTGATTAGCCTCTGCCTGATCATTATGCCACCGTTTGTTGTTTTAATTCTGAACAATACTCATTTTTATTTTGAAAAAAAGTTTCATGCCGAAAATTATCAAACTCGATCAAAAGACCATCGTTATAATTTGATTTATACATTAACTGTGAAGATTTTCATTCGAATTTGCTGATCTTTTTTTACCAATAAAACACATAGGCAATTCATCATTCAGACACAAATGATCACAATATAACAGTTACCTGCCCAATAACAGCTCCATTGTACGATAATATTTATATAAAACTTTTAACCATTTTGATATGAAATTTACAACACTTTAATAAAATTCAATTGGAGTTTTGCTTTATTTTTTTTTTATTATTTTCTTTTTATTTTAAATTGTTTTAGATTTTTTTGTTTTAGTTTTTATTTATGTAGATAATAACTTTGAGATAATTTTTTCTTTTTGTTTGTTCCTAATTTAGGCTACCTTCTCATTTCATATAATTTTGCAGCAAATTTGATTTGTGCAATATTATTAGCTCTACCCTTCCATATTATTATTGTGTTTTACACACTTTCAATGCATTAAAAGAATCTTTTAAAAAAAAATATACATAATTATAATATATTTAATATATTCATAAATTCGTTAAACAAAACACTTGATACAATACAAAAATTTGCATTAAGCATTTCTAACATTCCTTTTATTTTTTTTTTGTTTTTCATTTTTGTAAAATAATTACACATTTGCATTTCTCATTCAATTCGAAATTAAAATAAAACTTGAAATTTCTTCCGCTTAATAATTTTTCTTTGTTTTGAATAAATAAATTTTTGTTTGACAATTTTTTGTGTGTTGTTTTTTTACATAAAATTAGATTCATTTATTATTTAGCGTTTTTTTTTGTTTGTAAAGATACATTTTAATTCTATCGAATTTTTTTTTGTTAAATTTGTTTCAATAAAATCAAGAAATAAAAAATAAATTAAGTCAAGTGGAAAAGTGTATTTTTGTGGTTTTTTTTTTTTGTATTGGAATAAAATTAAAATAACAAATTTTGTTTCCTTAAATTTACATATTAAATAATAATATAATTGTTTTCTAATTTTATTTTGAGAGGAGGAAGAAAAAAATCATAAAACACACAATATACCTACAATGTATAGAGTGAATGATTTTTAGATTTTTTTTAGCTTAAAGTTAAAATTTAAATTATAATTAATGAAGTTGTCTAGGACTTTAATTTTTAATTGTAGTTGTTTTTTTATATTTGACTAAATATTATTTAACTGGAAAATGTATATCAGCAAATTGAATCGACTGATAGTTGATTTTGTTTTATCGACAATCTTCTGGGTACTGATTTGGATCTGGATTTTTCATTAATACTATTTATCGTTATTCCATTTGGCGATAGTAATGCTGTATTACAGGTGATATTGTTGTTGTTTATGGAATGGCCGTCGACATCTTCATTGGGTAAGATGCCATTTGGTATTGAACCTGCACGCATATGCAGGCGGCCAGAGTCTAAGGACTCGTCACTGGCAGGATCTAGGGAAGCGGCCGATGAAATACGGGGCAAGATACCGGCAGATAGGGCACGTTCTGAAATAAAAAAAAAATAATTTAATAAATTTAGAACTCTATTAAAATTGGGAAAGAAAATAAAATGCACGACTGGATCGAGCGGTTTTTACATAGTTTTTTTATTTCTAAAAAAATGTTTGGAAACAACACCATTTTGAAGTAAATATTAATATACATATAAAATTCAAATTTCAAAAAAAATCAGTAACTGGTTTTTGAAAAATCGATTTTAGAAAAGAAATTGAAAATTTGAGTATGCAGTTTTATTAACACTTAGAGAATATTTGCATAAAAAAATAATTTTAATCCGTTCCTTCATCCAATAGCCGAAAATACAAAAACTGGTTCTATGGGAAGTACCGTTAATAAGTACGCAAAGTAAAACATTTTTTTTTACTTAAAAGTGGACTGCACTAATTTAGGGACACATTTTTTTATCCAAATTCTTAAAGCCGTTTTCCAGAAATACATTGTTTTCTTAATGTTTTTTTTTTAAATATTTGTATGGGAGGAACCGTTGTGTTTTATTTTAGGAAAATAATTTTTTTTAACTATTCAAATAATATTAAAACACTAACAAAAAAATCTTTCCTATCGTTCTATTCCTTCTAACTAGTGAATTAAGGTTGCCATTTAAAAAGTATATAGTAAAATTTAAAAAAAACGAAGTTTCTAAAAATCTATTGAGTCGTTTTTTGAGTTTTCAGGAAAAAAAAGGTTTTTTTTAATTAAAAAAAATATTTTGGAAAAATGTTGGCTTACATTAGTGTTTAAACTTTCTAGGAGCGTCTGCATAAAAAAATTCAAAAAAATCAAATGAACCGTTTTCCAGGAATTCGAAAACCAAATAATGGTTCTACTGGTGGTACCAAAAATAACCATTTTTTCTAAAAAAAAAATACCAAAAGATATGAACTAGATATTTTTTTTTTTTATAAAAATCGTTGGAGTTATTTTTGAGAAAAATAAGATTTTTTATTTTTGCCAAAAAAATAAAATGCACGACTGGATCGCACGTACTGGCTCCTTTGTTCGATCACATTATATATGCAAAAGACTATTATATATAAAAAATATTTAATTTAAAAAAAAAAATAGTATGAACATTTTAAATATTTAATAATACAAATTCAAAAACAAAATTTCAGAAAAATCGTCCACCTGTTTTCGAAATATTGAATTGTCAATTTTTTTCAAAAATTCAAAATATATATTTTTCGAAAATTTTGAAATGCAGTATTATTTAGAATTTGAAGGGGCTCCTGTATAAAAATTTTGATCGATATCCGTCGAGCAGTTTGTGAGAAAGTCAAAAATTAATAAAATGGTTGTATGGCAGGTACCATCAATAACGAAATATTTTAAAAAATGGGCAAAATGTAGATCATACCCAAAGTAGTACACACGATTTTTTATCAAAATCGTTAGAACCGTTTTCGAGATAATTAAGATAGTAGAAAAATTTGTATGGCAAGTACCGTTATTTTTGGGGTTAAAACAACGATTCAAAAATCTATTTTGGACAATCACCTAATACGTTTAAGCACCAAGTTTGAACAAAATCGGTTGAGCGGTTTAGGCTGTAGATCGGTCTGCAGACAGACAGACAGACGGAATTGCGGGAAACACTCGAGTTCGATTTTTTTTCCAAATGTAAAACTTGCCCTATAGTACCTATATCGCAAGTAAAAATGCATGGAACCGTTATTTTTCGACTTGAAAAAAAATTTAAAAAAATTGTGGACCGAAAAAACAATATATACCAAATTTGAAGCAAATCCATCTAACCGTTTAGGCTGTAGACTCGAGGACTGGCAGACAGATAGACGGAATTGTGGGACCCACTTTTTTGGTGTTCTCTATCATCGTAATGTCAAGTTTGATCAAAATCCGAATCCATAACTTGCCTTATAGTACCTATATATCGCAAGTAAAAATTGTGGCCAAATTCAAAGACAACTTCTCTAGAAAAAGACTTGTCGATCAAAATCAATGAAAACCCAGGAGATTTAAATTGGGCTCATGGTTAATGTTGGAGTATTCGACAAATAACTTGGATAGCATAAATGTGTAAGCTAAGAATATTCGGGTTATTAGAGGTTTCCACATAGAATCTCACAGAAGAAGGAGAGTTATGATTCGAGCCCAGAAAAAGTTACGGGCTTTGGAAAATTGTCATTCTTCTACTGACTGTGATATATGTATATCTTAGAGATTTAATTTAATTGTTTGTATATAAACTTACCCAATCCCGTTTTGCTGTTTTTACTAAATTCAGCTTTGACTTCATCCAGTTGCCTTGAGCTACACAACGGTGTATCAACATCGTATGTGTTATTAAATAGAGTATAATCGACCTCATACTCTCCGGTTTCTTTCCGGAAGGACACCACATTCACAAATCGATGTCCCCATAAAATTTCCGATGGTAGGTAACTCGAACGTGCCTGCGTTGTCATACCCGTAGACTCAATTACACCTTCTGCAAAATATAAGAAATCAAGATACAATAATGAGCATACCATTTACAAAAACAAAAATTAACAAAATCTTACCCAACATAACGACAACTTCGAATCGTTCTTTGAGCATATCCGATGCGGACAATGTATACAAAGGACTTTTCCTATCGATTTTATGCACAATTGTCGTTGGCCAGATGAACATTAGTCTATCCTCACCACCGTCAGCCCCCACTGTCAGTTCCTGCTGATAGAAAGGCATAATTTCTCCCTCTTTCGTCACCTAGAAAAACAAAAACGGAAAACAAATCCATTAATTATTGATAAACTGTCAAACTAAACGAATGATAAAAATTTTACCTTCTTGCGAATAATTTGCGCTCGGACATGTGCCTCGATGATATGACTTTTCCGCATGTCACCAACACGGAACATCAGACACGGCACTCCATCCCTATGACAGATGACCGCATTCCGCGAGAACAATAGCGTCTGTGCGCGTTTCTTTGGCCTTGAAAGCTTCGCAAAAACAATACCGACCATAAATGCTTGAATAAAGACCCCCATAATGCATTGGAAGCACATTGTAAAAATGGCCTCGGGACATTCTTCGGTTACAAATCGATTACCATAACCGATGGTGTGTTGCGTTTCGATGGAATACAAAAATGCCGATGTGAGACTTCGTATCTCGGTGACGCACATTGTGAAATTCATGTGCTCGGCAGCTTCTGCATTTGTTTCGCGCAGATGGATGTACTCGAGATCACCGTGTGCGTATGCTATTGTCCACCACACAAAACCAAACGCCGTCCAGGATAACAGAAAACTGAGAGCGAATACCAGCAGGGTCCAGCGCCACTGTGCGTCCACTAACGTTGTGAATATATCCTTACAAAGAAGAGAGAGATTCTGAATGATAACTTAGAATTCTTCCAGTAACTGCCCACATCCAGTGAAACTCCATAGAAATATTTACATAGGATTGCCATAATTCTTGACACATAACATTAAGAACATAGACACCAACAATTTTGTTTTTTTTTCTTTTTTTTTTTTGGGGCAAGACAAGCACTGATGTGTATGATTTGAATCTCTTGTTTTTCAATTTGTATTTGACATAATGTAAGTGGTTTAGTTTTCATCTTACTTATGAAGTAAAAACCCAATACGATCCACAATCCATATTTTCAATAATTTGGAAAAAAATTGTTTCGCATTAAACGAAAACATGTTGGGAATAAATTGTGGAACGTACGAATTCGTCATTTAATGGGAAATTTGTAAAACATAAAGCGATCATGACACATGGATTAATGAACCTCGTGAAACAAAGGCGAATATATGAGATTGCAAGCGAAAACAATGGTGATTCTCAAGCAAATATTCTTTCCCCCAGCAAAAAGTGAAAATTAATTTCTAAAAATAATAACATTTATCACGAAAATGATGATGTACGTTCCATAGCTTCTAAGTTTGTTCCTCATGATCGCAAGAGATTCAAAAATTAGTGTGAAAATGAGTGTGGAACGTATTTATTTCCACTTTTATGCGAAAAAAAATCGACTTGAAAGATTAAAATTAGCAGCTGTAGTGATTAGAGGCTTTAGAGTAGACATGAAATATCTATTGAAAACATAAGCTTTACATTCCACAGCTTCTATTCGAGGAAAAATGTATTTAAATGATAAATGTCAAAATGTCATCTGCATTGTCAGCTTTTTTCCTTGTATTAAAAATATAATTTATTTAGAAATCTAGTTCTGGAACTTATTTGTTTTTTATTTCACAAAACAGACATCGTCTTATTCG
Source organism: Philhelius pedissequus (assembly GCA_910595825.1). NCBI lineage: Eukaryota > Metazoa > Arthropoda > Insecta > Diptera > Syrphidae > Philhelius > Philhelius pedissequus. The sequence goes on along the minus strand of OU343161.1, from coordinate 238,884,923 downwards.
TGAAGAAAAAAATAAAACAAGTATTTCCTTGTATCCACTATCTAATCAGCTATATACATATATAGTTTTAATTAAGTTTGTGGAACGTGTTTTTATTTTCATTTTATGAGAGGACACGTGAAAACTTTTTCTAAGTCATAAAAACAAAATAGGGTAAGCTATGTGGATTGAAAATTAAATTTCTATAACCTCAGAAATACGAGAATTATTATCTTTTCGTTTTAGAATAAGTGTGGAACGTATTTATTTTTATTTCATGGGACTTAAACATTTAAGAAACTATACTATCACAGGCATCAAATATGAAAATATTTAATGCTAAAATTAAGTCTTTACGTTCCACATTATTTAGTGGCAAAGTGAAAAATACAAAACTCTTTCACACTTCTGCGTTAAAATATCGCGAAAATATTTTGGAACGTAATCATTAAGTTTCAGGGAAATTTTCTGACTCAGACAACCTAAACAAACATTTAACTTTTACAAATTCGATTCAAATCATATTCATACATTTAAACAAAATGTACATAAAAAAAATACAAAATTTACACAAAACACATAAAAGATGTTAGTTAATGTGTATTATTATTATTACGAGTATTGAGTTGGAGGATTTTATGCGCGGGCTCTGGGTGTGGGAAGATGTTTTTGATTTTATTGGAAAGGTTAAAACTAAAAAATTGTTTTAATTAGCAAACTCACCTGTAGATACCTTCGTCTTCGTTTGGCAACATTGCCTTGAACAACATTACAATCTCCATGTTTGAATATTACACGTTTTCGAACACGCCGGGAGGAGAAACGTGTTTGACGGTACCTGGAAAATACAAAAAAAAAATTATAGAAAAACGTGAATGTTAAATAAGATTTGATATTAATTTTATTTTTAATTGCTATGGAGAATTTCTCATTTAAATGCATTGAAGTGGAATGTGTTTGACATATAATGTTATAGAATAAGCATGAACTTTGGAAGTTGGTATATCTTAATTGTTAAAGAAGGCTAATGAATAGTAAATTATAGGAAAGTCCAGGCATTATGCATACATTTCAAAGTTAAGGTTTGAAAAAAAAAATTGTAACTAAACAAAATGAAGTTTCAATTGGTGGAATCCTTTTAATATAAAAATCTCCTACAAAAAATATAAAATAGTCCTTGATATCTTATTTTTAATTTAAAAAAATGTTTAACATCCTAAATCAATTCAAAGGAAGTCGAATAATTGAATCAAACCCATATATTGCCAAATTGTCTACCAAAAACAAAAATGTTCAAATTACGAAAAAAACAAAATATCACATATAATTTAATTATTTTATTTCCAAATTAAATTCATTAAAAATTAAAACAAAATCATTTTGACCCAATTGAACTTGAAGAGATAAATTTGAAAATTATTAACTATCTAGCTTGACAAGTTGATAAGTAAGAAAAAACAATTAACCTTGCAAACACAAAATGATTTCGATGAGGGTATCACAACCAAGGCGACGAGGGCGAGAAATAATTGCTAAAATTTATTATTGGAACTTAATCAATTTATATAGACAATTCTATGAATTGGATCTTGAAAGTTTCCATAGAAAGTAATGATGGACATGTATGGGTGTGAAAAGTTGCGAATGGCAGGATGTCATGGCAACCAAATAACACCATTGTTCTGTTTCTGATTTGAGATAAGGCTGCGTTTAGGGATTAACAAAATAAATGTCCACTACTTTTGAAATCTACGTCGTTTTGACTTTAACATTGAACATTTACTTTGGACATTAAATGGGCATAATATCCCCTATTCTCATCATCTAGAAAAAAAAACATTCGAGTCCTTTTATGATGTTTTGGGTTGTTTGGAAAAAGAAAGAAACTGCAATTCATGTAAAACATGTTTAGTTCAAAACCACACTAATATGTCAACAAAATATGCATGCATTTTTTTAAAGTTTCCACTTGACATTTGAAAATGTAGGTACCTATGTTTTGACAAGATAGATGGTTGATTTCAAAAACAGCCAACAAAATGGTAGATCGTTTTTAATCTTGTTCAATTGAGACTTTCGAAAGCAAGGCCTTCTTAAATGTCATTGAAAAAAAAAATTGCCTCGTCGGCTCTGCAGTCACTAAAGATGGAGATCCAAAAGAGCTTTCTCAGTTTATAATAAAGTTTTTCACAAAATTTTGCCAGAATCCGTTCAGCGTTTAGTCAATTTTTACTTGCAATATTTTTAGGTACTATAGGGCAAGTTTGACATTTGGAAAACAATTGAACTGGAGATTTTAATCAAACTTGACATTACGATGTAAGAGAACATCAAAAATGTGGGTCCCGCTCCCAATTCCGTCTGTCTGTCTGCATGTCGATCTATATAGCCTAAGCCGCTGAAGCGATTTTTTTCAAACTTGGTACTTAAGCTTCAAAGGTGATTTGATCGATTCTTTTTAGTAATCTTTCTTTTAGTCCCAAAAATAACTCTCCCACAATTTGTTGTACCAGAAATGGTAAATCTGAATTTTCTCGAAAACGGCTCTAACGATTTGGATACAAATATACAAGATCGACAACCTCGAGATCTGATATGCATGTCCCTCAGACAACGAGGAGTACCGAAAGCCTACGTGTGAATGATCATTAATACTCGTATGTACAAAGAATCAGTGACGGGGGTTAGATGTCCAACTGGAGTCACTGAAGAATTGCAAGTCTTAGTAGGTGAACACCAAGGAACCGTCTTAAGTCCTCTGATATTTATTACAGTTCTTGACTACCTGCTCGAAGGTAAAATACCGAACAGTGTACATCAATTATTCTTTGATGACGATGGAGCCAGTATAAACGAGGATCTAACATCCCTGTAACGAGCACTTGTAGTCGATTTAGAAGCAAGTGGGAACCGCATCAGTCCGAAAAAGACTGAATACTTGAGCTGCCCATTTTCTGACCCGGACATGCCTTTCCAAGTGATCTATGATGAAAAGTAAAGCAACTGGTGATGAAGACATCAATCATCGAATAATTGGAGGGTTGATTAAGTGGCGTGAAAACTTCGCTATCTCCTGTGATCGAAAAATGCACCCTACGCTGAATGGAAGAATCTACACTGTGGTTGTGCGTGAAGTTCTCACACATGGTTCACAATATTGGTACAGAAAGTATGAGAGTAAGTTGGCGGCAGCTGAGTTGAAGGTGCTTCGTATGACTGCAGGAGTAACAAAGCTTGATCGACTTAGAAGTACTAAGATCCGTGTAAGCCTTCACGTCACAAATATGTACGATCTTTGCAGAAAATAGACCACGACAGGCTTAGTTGGTATTGTCATCTTCAAAGGAGAAATCCGGAGAACACCGTTAAAAAGGTAATATCTTTCAAAGTTCCAATACGATCGCGAAGAAGAAAAAGAAAAGACAGACCAAAACATTCCTGGTACAATCAAATACAAGGACATCAGCATTTAGTTGGCCTCATACGCATGGAACAATTCAAAACAGGGAGTCTTGCCGACACTTTCTGAGGTAAATGCGGAGTACCTCATGTGCGGATCACTATAGTGTGAAGCAGATAAGTGATGGGAGAATTGTGATCCTTTCGAGATCACAATAGTGTCGACATGACGAACAAGAAGTCTACATTTTGGTTAACATTTTTTTTAAATAAAATGTTATTAACAGTACTTGCAATAGGACCGTTTTTTTTTTACTTTCTTATTAACGGATTTCGATCAAAATGTTTGCACAGGAGGTCCTTTTGATTTTAATTTTTGAAAAATCACTTTTTTTTTCATTAAAAAAAAATATATTTTTTTTTCCGAAAATTGAACTTTTTTGAAAACAGGTGGACGTTTTTTTATAGTATTATGTCCAATTGACGTACAATTTTTTTTTCTTTGAAAAATACTATCGACATTTTTTATATATAAAAAATTAATTAAACAACGATTTTAAAAATAGATTAAGCCCTTTCTACTAAGAATCTTGAAATTAATTGTGTCAAATAGAAAAAAAAACACTTTTGTGAACACAGCCCAACGTCAGATCAGGGCGTTGCTAAAAGCAATTATTTAAACTCGGTCCTAGGAAGATTGTATCTACCCAGTTCCATTGTTGGAGTTAAGTCGAACATATGGGACATTGGTCATCTTTCACAGTTCTAACTTAGCTGCATTTATTTTTTGTTAAGTCGCCCTAATAATCAGGCTCTATAACTGAACCCAAAGTGCCAACATGAGGAGTTTAATTAGCAAGTTTTCAGAGTGAAAATTTTCAAGAATCAACTACTGTGTAAATACAGTAGAACTTCAAAAATTTAATGTTATTTTGTCTTGAAACGTGTCTTTTATGTGTTTTATGTGATTACGACGGATTAGTAAATAAATGTTAAAACAGTCCAACCGAATTAGGGGCCATATTTCAGCTAAGCGAACTTGCATTTACATAATAAGTATGAAATAGAGCTTGAACGCGAATAAAGTTTTAAAATTTTAATACGCGACTCAATTGAAGAAAAAAGATATAAATAACTTACTTTCAAATAAATTCTCAGTTTTAGTAAAATGAAAAAAAAAAGGATACAATCCACAAACTTTTTAAGGGAATATTTTCAGTTTCTGCGATTTTTTTCACATGAGGCAAAACGCAAGTGCAATGTTTGAAAATTGTTTTAGAAATAATTATAATGCGGAATGTCAATAATTTGTATTCAAACTGTACAGATTGTTTTGAGTATTTGACCACACTTAAACATTTCTACAAATCTCAGTCCAAATGGTATAAATGGCCCAATTGCTCTTTGGCAGTTAAATTCTTTTATATTTATATTTTTTTACAGAAATAAACATTTTTTGTGACAACTTATTTATTTCGAACACACTTACTTTCTTCTTAAGTACAAATCAAAACTATTCAAACCTCCAGCTCCAATGGACTTGAACTTTTTCAACAACATTTAACACAAAAAAAAAATTTCACATTAGATACACATTAAAAGGCTAATTTTTTTGTTTACACATTTCACAATAATTAATTATATACAAATAAATTATACAATTTTTTTTATCAAGGAAAACTTGCAACTTTTGTCATAGTCATTAGTCAACAAAAAAAAATTACAAATTAGGTTGAAAAAGAGAAAATCAAAGCAAACTCCCCACCAAACCAAAGTAAGCTCGGCTTTTGTTGACTGACGACAATATGCAACATTTGACATTGACAGACTAAGAATAAAATGAACAAACACAAAAATATAAAAACAACCATTACCAAAATATGAAGCCCTGTAATATCAACAAACAAAGCAAGCACCACGCTGATATATTCATCCATTCCATTTTGACAGTTAAGTCGGCTGGATGGATAAAACCACAACAACAAAGCTTAAGCTGGATATCACAACTTTGCTGAATTTAAAATGAACAAAACAAAATTAATTAAGTAGGTAAAGTGTTCTGCAGAAGTTGTATAATTTCGCACTCAGTTAAGAATTTAGGAGGTATAAAAATGAGCCACTTTCTTTAGCAGACTCTCGATCGCGTACTTAAATGAAAATAAATTGAAACTGATCTTAAAACAAAGTCTCATTTCGAAAGCCTCTTTTGCTATAAAAAAAATAAACTCTTATCAGTTGTGTGTTTGGCTTTTTTTGTTTTTGTTTTTTTTTTTTTTTTTGCTTGCTGGCTTGGTTTGGACTTACACTAGAGTTTCTCAGCTCTACTTGATAAGAAACAAACACAAGAGTCAGATGTTATGAAAGATCAGTAAAAAAACAATTAAATTTAATTTGCTAATTAATTGAAATCTTTTTTTTTTTAATTATTATTTGTGCAAACTTTGAATCAAGGCTGATTGAGGGTCAGCTAGTATTTGATGAGATAAGAGACTAGTGAAAGTAAATTTTAAAGATTTGTACATCACTGATGTAATTTAAAAACTCAACTAATAATAATTGCATTGTCAATTAGTTTTGGCTTGTAATGGAACTTAAATGAATTAAATTAGCCACACAATTTCAACTTTGTCTAATGTCGGTTTGGCAATCTACAGACTGACCCGGCTGTGTGCAGTTCTTTAAAGTTAAACCATGAAATCGCTCACAAAAAGCTCAAAATCTCGAAAACGAATTTACTGACTTTAATATTGTTTTCTGGACCAGACTAAAGAAATTCAAATTTATAACAATTAATAACAGTTTTTTTCGGAATTAGACGTACAAAATATTTACAGCGCTTCGGGGGTTAGATGTGTGTGGAAATACACGACTAAGTTAGAGAGTTCAAGCAACTGATATAATTTCGAATATTTGAAGTTCTTTAATTTTTTGGACGAGACTCGGGATATAGCAACAGTTTGACAGAGAAGTTGAGTTAAGGCGGCCGCGTAGGTTTAAAAGGGCATTCGACTTATGGAAATTAGTTGTCTGACTTAGTAACTTCCAAACCGCGTGAAGTGCTTGGAATATTTAACACTTTTAAGGGCGAACAACTGTTATAAAAATGTTAAAACTGTTATAAATTGGAATTTCTCTAGACTCGTCTTAATTTTTTATATACAAGATTTTTTTGTATGAAATATATGATAGAGTGAAACCCGCTTAAGCGAAACGACAAAAAATCATACAAAATTTTTCAATTAAGCGGGTTTTTCACTTAAGCGGACTTCGGATAACTGAAGAAAAATTCAGTAATGCAGACTTTGTGTTACGAAACAATTTTGAATACGTAGTTATATCGAACTTATACAGCTGAAAAATAACCTGTGTTAATTGTAACTTCCGTACGGTTATAAAACTTGGACTGCTTTTACATAAGAAAACTGAGTTGCCGGCAACTTGAAGTTTGAGGGCGAGAAGGGCAAGCAGTAAGGGGAATGAAAAAAATCTCCCCGGTCAACGATTTTAAGAGATTTTTTTGACATTTTGATTTGCATCCAATAAGCCCAACATAATCTTAACAGTTTCCTCCTCAGTTTCTTCGTGTCACTTTCTTCGTATGAAAGCTATAAGGCGATTAAAGTAAAACGTCAAAAAAAATTCCCGAAACTGGTTCCCTGTGTGAAAGGGGACTTAGCGTTTACATGGTGTCATATGGATGGAAGTGGAGGTGAACTTAAAAAAAAACTAAACTAACTATTCCACATCCGTTTCACTATTTTTTTTTGCGATTTTTAATTTTTCACTTAGCTGAGTTGTTTTATATAGAAAATTAGAAAATTTGAACGGATTTTTTTCACTTAAGCAGGTTTCACTGTATGACAATTTTAATTTTTTTAACAATATAAGAATATAAATTAAAAAGTATAATTTCAAAAAATTTGATCACCACCCCCACCTCCATTTTCAAAATATACTTAATTTTCAAAAAAAAAAAAATCGAAATGTTTGGTACAGAATAGTATTTAGAATTTAGAGGAACTCGTGACTAAATATTTTTATTGATATCCGTTAAGCCGTTAATTAGAAGTCGAAAATAAATTAATTGAAGGGAGCTTAACTTTTTTCCGGGAAAACAATTGCCCAAATAACGATTGCCCGCAATTTTTGTTTTCGAATTTTTCGGAATAGTTTCCCGCATAAAGAAATATTAATTCATGATTGCCCGAGTAACGATTTCCCCGAAAATGTTGGCAAAAATATTTTATTTATTTATTAAATATTTTTGGTTTTGCTTAAAATATTATAAAAAAAAGTTTTTTTTTTGAATTTTTTAATATAATTATATAAAAAAAATGACGATTTTGAAAAATGATTAAAGATTATGCAAATCAGTTTCGTTGTGTCCACAAAAATCATCCAAAAAAAACTGCATACACCAAAACTCGACCCCACCCCACCCCACCTTAAATCCTTACCCGCCGTAATGACAACTTAAAAAATTCCTTTTCCAAAATTAAAAATCAATAATTTATTTCTGCGAACTGTTAAAAATCATAAAAATCAAGAATAGTATTAGTTTGACAGAAAAAGGTAGCAAATGCGGGGATTGGCAATAGTGATATGGGAATTCGTTATCCGGGGAATTGTTTCCCGGGAAATCATAGCCAACCCATTTTTGTTTATCACAATCTTTAGGGTCGTTCTTAAGATAAATAACATTATTGGTACAAAATATTGTATGTCAGGTACCGTTATTTTTGAGGCAAGAAAAAAGAAGATTTAAAATACGCAGGGCAGACAGACGGGACTGAGGGATCTAATTTTGTCATGTTTTCTAACATCGTAATGTCAATTTTGGTCAAAATATCGAGTTAAAATAAAAATATACTTAAATTAAAAGGTTTTTTTTTTTAAACAAAAAAAAAACTATTAAAATTTAAAGCGACCTTCAACCAGGTGAAAAATGCCATGTGATAAATTATTTGATCAATGTTAAGCATCTCTACACGTGCATATACATCGGTCGTTTTTTTCTCGTTAAAATGCAAAGTCTGTGTTTTTTTTCTTTTGGTAAATATTACTTTTTAAAAGCTTTTATGTTATTTTGTTTTTGTTTTTGTTTTTGTTATTGTTGGTTTTCGATGAAATTATTTGTTTGTGAGAGAAAACGCGCTTTTTACCAAATTGTCGTCTCTACGTCTCCATTGAGCTTTAGTGATATATTTTGTATGTATACACTTAGCCACAATTTTTCTTTTAATTTAAATAAAAAAAAGAGAAAATGGTAAACGAAAATAACAATAACAACAATTTTGAACATGGCTAATAAATTGGCAAGCAAACGAGACACACACAAATTTGCAATTAAAACGACCACGTTACACATGGGAGAAATACTGAAGGTACCTATTTGAAATATGTACAATATGCCCCGGCTATTTGTGTTGTACTTTGAAACAATGATCCTTTTTTAGCCTTAAACATACTTTACACCATGCAAACATACATATAAGCCACTATTCGTCTTCGATAGTCTAGGGAAGGACTAAATTTGTAAATGTCAAATAGCAGAAATTTCGCACTTAGTTCACAGAATAAGTCCTAAACCTTCGCTATTCCATGTTTATTAATTTGGGTAATTAAGACCCGTTTGCTGATTCGAATCATAAATATTTATGTTCAACTTAAGGGCTACTTTTTACTCTGCGTAATCTGTCACATAAGCTTTTAAGTAGAACTTAAATGCTTAAGTTGTGTATCAGCAAACGGGCCTAAATATTGAAATGAAATATAGAGCTGATAAGTGCGCCCGACTTTCATATTTTACAGCAACTAGAATTTCGTCCAAATACAAAATTACCCATAATTCAGACAGACAGTAAACAAATAGACTCACTGTTAACATATTTACAATTTTAAGCTTTTAAAACTGACACGTTTACTCAATTTATATAATTCGTCAAGTGGAAATCGAAAAAAATGGGACAAAGTTAAATTGTCTCATTATAAGGGTTTTCTTAAATCTATTTTTAATTAAATCACATCACTGTCAAGAAATTATTTTATGTAGATTTTCTCATTGATTGCAACCTTTCGCGACTATTTTTAAACCACAATTACAACTACTTGCGTCAAATATTGAGAATTTCCTGATTTTGAAAGCATTTAACCGGGTATAATTGTTAACCAATTTTCTTGGATTCTCAAGATGGCAGCCGCAAAAGATCGAGACTCATTTTCGTTATAAAAATTTAGTGTTAACACACAAACAAAAAAAAAAACTACTAAAAACATTAATAGGTATTACAAACTCACTGGTATATCTTTGTTAAGTATTTTCGAAAGAAATTTTTCACGTACAAATTGTATTCACTTTCCCTCGATGTCCATGGCTTCAAGGAGCCTTTTTCAATCTGATCCATATTTCTCTTCAGTCTCAACTCTCCACACACAGAAAATAAAAATAATAAGTCCGAATTGTTTTTTTACTTTCTTTAAAAAATACTGTATTTTAGTTTTTGGTTATACAAAAACTTAGAGCGTTTTTACAAAAATCAAAAATTCCATTTTTAATGACAGAAAACCGACTACATTAAGACGTTCTACAAACTAAACTGAACAACTTAAACAAAAAAACGCAATCCTATACCCATCTCATGTCTCATCGTTTACCTCAAACAGCTGATCTGATTTTTCTTCTTCAAGATAAAAACTATTTCCGTTTTGTTTTGTGAGAACAAACTAAACTCTCAAATTCAAATTATTCTAATGCTAAAAATAACATTAACAGATAAAGTTGTCAACTTGTTGTCTGTCTCTAAGTGCAAATTTATTTAAACAAACAACAACAAACAAAAAAACCCATCCGAAAAAAAACCGGCTTTTAAATTATACACATGATGCGTTAGGTCAGGTATCTACATAATTTATTTTTTTTTAAAGAAATTCTTTAGGATTTTGAATTTTTGACGTCAGGGCGAGTGAAAGTGTTCTTTAAGCATTTTATTGCCTGATAAATTGTTGTTTTTTTGTGTTTGGTGACAATTGACAATTGAAAATGGAGATCGTAAAATATGTAATAAAAGATTATTATTTAAAAATAAATATTAAACATTCTTAAAAGGTTTTTCATTGAAAAGATCGGCCGTGGCGCCACGAGGAGGATAATAAATAAATTTGTTCATTCAGAGTTATTTTTATTTGGAGTGTGTTCAGAGATCAAATATATATTCTTCGTCTTAAGTTAAAAAAATAATTTAATAATAAATGTTGTATAGTTACTTTCTTTTGGCAGTTGTAAGAGAAAATGGATGTTTCTTAAGGTAAGATACCAAAAAGCAATTTATAATTAAATTTCTAATTTTATTAAAATAAATTATTTAATTTTTAGCCATAGTATAAGAGGTATTTTTGTTATCTTGTGAATTCGTAACAATTTGTACACATTTTCGTAAAATGCTGTTAGTTAACTCAAAGAAAATTACTACAAAGACTGTCAAAGTGGAGGAGAAAAACTTCTCCTACATTGAAAAAGTTGTGAATTATTCTTACTATAAGATTGTTCAGTGACTAAAAAGTTAGAATAGAATAGAACAGAACAGGACAGAACAGATTCGTGAGAAACTTCACAACAACTTAGAACAGTCAATCATCTGACAGAGATTATAAAAAAAAATTATTTTTGTTTACCTACAATTCAAGTTCGTTTATTTTTGCAGAAACATTCTTAAAAATAATCTAAAATGGAGTTAATTTTTTTTTAAAAAATGTTGTTCATGAAATTGAGATGATTCCGACACGAAAAATGATTTAGCAACTAAATTTAACACCGTATTTTTTTTTTTACAACAACAATTGGTTTTGACAGTTCTCACAAATCTGTTCTAACCTGTTCTACCTAAAAAGCAAGTGTTCTAAAGTGTTCCAAACAGACCCATTGAACACACATTATATGAATTCCTGTGAGTAACTAGTGTAAAAACTGCCAAAACACCAAGCTGTCAAGTTTTTTTTCTGATATTTCATTGGTTTAGTGATGGGCACATTCGAAAAAATCATAACTCGAGCAAGAAGTTCATTATTTGTGTAGAAGAATGATTGAAAATTAATGGCAAATAGGAATAAAGAATAACGCAATCACAAATAATGGAGAAGTTGAAAATTTTAATATTTTTTCACTATAGAATTATCGAGTGTTTTCTCATTTTATTTTATTGAATATTTTTGTGTTGTTGACAGTTCATTGTGTTACGTGTTGTTTTTCACTTTTTTTGGTAATGTCTTGAGTGATCACCCAATTATGCCCATCACTACTTTGAGTCCTTGCCATTGACCTTTTAAACACAAATGGCCCAATTTGAGTTTGTTTACTTTGTTGAAGAATTTACAAAATGTCTCCCACTCTTGAAGTTTGACAGTTACAAAACAAACATAAAGTATGCTCCTTCTAGTTTCATTTTCATTCAAGTTCGCGGATGTGTCAAAAATTAGAGACTATTGTGGCATTGTCATAGGCGTAGGCATGTGCCAAGCTGCTAGTTTCTATATATATTATTGCTACTTTTAAATAACAGTTACAAAATCCAGGTTTCTTAAATAACAATTATGGAAAAAAATTGTCAGTAAAATAACAATTTTAAGAAACTATTTTCTACTCGAGTTTAACAATTAATTATTCATCATATTATCATCTATATTCCGCTATTCGGTTCGATCAAAATAAGAATTTAGACATTTTAAATATTATTTCGATAACAGGTATTTATTTTCGATCTGCCGTTATCTGTTACTGAATATCTTTTACTGAAATATTGACTCATCCTTATTTGCAAGTCGTTGTTTCAAAAATCAGAGGATGTGTCAAATTTCAGAGATCTTTGTGTCATATATGACAACCGAATTTTGACAACATGCCCAAGAGCATACCGTATAATGTGTGTACTGTGATTTCAATCATATCTGGGCATGAACTATGTAGCTGAACGGATTTTAATGCAATTTGACATAAAAGCCGATTGTAGGCTGTATTTATCTATTTGAAAATTAAATTCTAAGTTGATTAAGATAAATAATTTAACCGGTGGAGATGGTCGCTTAATCAATTCAGTAAGTAATCAACGAGGTTTTTTATTTACAAAAAATACGACGCACGTGTCAACGCTCATATATAGGTGAGTAATATTACTTCAAAACAACTACTTCATTGTAATGTTTCGAGGTAATAATTCAAAACCACAAAGACGTCAGAATGTTAAACAAGATGATTTATTTAAAGCTTTGACATGTGTACGTTCTAATAACAATGTATGAATTATAAACAATTAGTTTTGTTTTAATGAATGATCGATTAAGATTTATCGTTAATTTTATTTGTGTTTATTTATTTAACTTTTTTTTTGTTTTAAAAACACAAGATCGTACATTTTAATGATACCAGGCACTACTCGAATATTATAGTTTGGGGTTCCCCAAAACCAACTTAAAGTCTAGTCTCAGTAGCTTATTCGTCTCGCTCTTATATAGGTTGATTTTTATAAGGTGTGACAAAAAGCTAGAGCGAAGGTTGAGTACTGACAAGATTCTGGTTAGTAGTGCCATATCTTTATTTATAGCCACAAATCCATTCTTTGATTTTCTTTTTAAATTAAGTTGTGTTCATGAACAATTTTTGAAACATCAATTTTCATACTCGAAAATTTTACATAATTAAGTACCTACTATTTCTTGGTTTCAAAATTCAATTCCCTTATGAAGTCAAAAACAAAAAAACCGGAAGCTCAAATTACTCGGAGTTCTTGAGAAATTAAAAAATAACCTACATAGGTTCGAATCTTTTTTTCTAAGAAAATACTTTCTTTTTATTATTTCCTTTTTCTTTTATTATTTTCTAAATATCCAGCATGTAATTAACATATACAATTGATACTATTCTACCTTCTTTCCATTGAAACTACCTAATTACACTAATTGTGTTAAAATTACCGGCCAATTTATTTTTATTACGGTGGCGGCGAAGTACCTTACCTGTTGAGCTAAAGGAAAAAAAAAGTATGTCCTATAAAGACGATAAAAGTCAAGAAATTTTTCATTAAAAAAAACTATTTGCAAATTTGAATAACAATTCGCAAATACAATTATAGGTACAATTTATGCATTCTACAAAATCGGGATTATATCGATTACCCTTCCCGCCCTCATATTTTAAAAGTGCAGGCATATTTCTGTTTGTGATTTTTAGCCAAACGCCCCGTGTCCTGGAGTTACAAGCAGGATATATTAATTTACAGTAGTGCCTTCCAAGCTAGACAACATTTGGAGTAAAATGGTATTTTGAGGGTCAAATGTGGATAATACGTATACTTCGGTGCAGTGCAAACACCCACGGAATTATCACCCGCGGGTGTTAATTATAAGAAAAAAAGAAAATAACCCCCGTGGGGGTTAATTCCTTTTAAAAGTGGTAATAAGGCCCACATCAAAAAGGAACTAACCCCCGCGGGTGTTACTGCCTTTTGGAATAAATAACGCCGAACGTGGCTTCAGAAATAAAGCCGATTCCCACTATTAGGTTTTTTTTTTGGTAGTTGCGTGAAGTTTTTTTTTGCAATTAGGTTCACCGCGTTCAAAAAGCTCGGCGCGTAAAGGGGACACTTGTGCTCATCCCAAATCCTATATTAGGCCAAGCAGGGGGGGCAAGATGCAACATGCCCCCGCAGTAGTTTAAAATTGGAATTAAAACCCGCTGGGGTTATTTATTTTTTTTTTTAGAATAAACACCCGCGGGTGATAATTCCGTGGGCGTTAATGCACTGCACCGTATACTTCATCCGACTGCCCCTATATTTTTTTAACGTGAAAAACTAGAATTACACGATCATCGTAATCGGCCATCGCGATGACTATTTTTCCTCTTCCACGTAATTTTTAATTTAATAATTATAATTAATTTTTTTTAATTAGTGAAAATATTTTTTGTTGCTCTAAACTGCTATGAAAGGCTTAATTATTTCGAAAACGGATCTAACAATTTATATAAAAAAAACATTCCTATGCTATGGTCTACGTCTTCGTCAAAAAAATTTTTAACATAAAATTTTGTTTTCTATTTTTGACTTTCTCATTAACTGCTTAGCGATTTCGATCAAATTTTTATACAGGAGTCCCTTCAAATTCTAAATAATAAATAATATTAAAATTTTTGAACAAATATTTTCTTGGATTCAAAAAAAAAAATGCATGGTAGTACGAGTCGTAATAAAATCTGGTTAAGATTGCTTAGTTGTTAAAGTTTGAGGGAAAAAAAGACGTTATTTATTTTGTATGTATAAAATTTTAAAAACATTTTGAAGTATTTATTAACATAAATACAAAATTTTAATGTAAAAACAATTTAGTGACTGGTTTTTGAAAATACGAATTTCCAAAAAAAATTTTAAAAATTATTTATTTTTTAAAAATCGTAACACTTCTAGGGAGCATTTGCATAACTTGAATCGAAAATAAGAAAAGTGCTATTGAAAATACCGTTAATATTTACGCAAAATAAAATATTTGTTTTACTTAAAACTCCTAACTAAAGACTGCAAATTAGGAACACACCAATTTTTTTTATCAAAATTCTAGAAGCCGTTTTTGAGAAATACATTTTTTCTTAATGGTTTTTTGTTTAACATTTATCTGGTTATATAGTTGTTTTTTTTTAATATTCAAGATAATGTAAAAAAAACTGCCAAACACGAAGTTTCGAAGAAATGGATTAAGTTCTTTTCGAAATTTTAAGTTTAAAAAAAATGTTTTTAATAAAACAAAAAATGGTTTACATTAGTGAAACCATGGTTCTGCATAGAAAAAAAAAATAAAACATATCCAGAAATGTATGGTGTTATTTTTTGTCTTAAAGAAATGAAAAGCGTGTGCGAATATTAGCAAAAAAAAATATATAGCAAGTTTGAAGAAATTTCATCCAACCGTTTAGGCTAAGTATGTCACTACTGACAGACAGCCAAGCAGAGCGCAGATTTTTAGCCTCAGCGTAATGTCAAGTTTCATCAAATTCTCGAGTTCGTTTTTTTTAAAATCCATAACTTATCATGGATTCTTAAAAAAACGATGGATAGTATACCGATTTAAATATAAACTATATCGCAAGGAAAGATGTTTTTTTTTTAAATTCAATATTAAATAAAAGCTCGTTTTCTTCATTTCTGTTCCATAGTTTATAATTTTTTTTTATTAAAAGCAGAAGTGATCCAAGTTCATAAGTGTCAAAAATTTCGTCAATATTAAAGGTGCCACAAAAAAAAAGATTCTAGGGAAGCAAACGCCTTTGGCTCATTATCTCAATAATCACAAAATGTTACTTGGATAAATTCTGTTCTTAGCTAGCCATTTCGAGAAAAGTTGGCAAACTAAGAAATTTTGTATACACAAGCCGGCAGACGGCTTTCACGCCATGCTTTTAATTTGTAATAATTCTGTAAATAAATAATTGTAATTGTAAAATTAAGTAAAAAACGTTACAAGAATACAATTAGCTGAATCAGCTAAAAATCTCGTTCTAACGATGTGATAGAACATAAGAGCAAGTACTTTCGACCCAGTTGTGCATTTAATTTAATAGTTGAGTTATCTTCCCATAAAGTTGAAATTCTATAATTTACCTCTATTGACTACAATACCTAACATGTGTTGTTAATTTAAAGATCTACCTATGCCACGCACACTTTTCTTTTATTTCAGGTTTGACTTACTTACTGTGACTTGGAAAGTTGTAAATAAGATTTTAAACTTTATCGAACATAATCCACAAAACTACTTGAAAATTTGTACAATAATTCATTATCCCCTCCCCAATTGTAGTTAGAAAGAAGAGTCATTTCAGTCAAAGTTGAAGCTCGAAAAATATGATTTCTTTTAAGGTAAAAAATGTATTTTAAAATATATACAACACTTAAGGTGATACAAAGGTGGACAGGTTCCTCTAGTGTGTATGTATTACTTTAAGCAACATGAAATATCAAACTGCAATATAACAGATAATTACAACTATAATTGTTACTGCGTATTCAATATTTAAATCGCAGTTATAATTTAATTGTTACAACGAAGTTATTAATTTAGCTACATCGCGTCGCAACTGCTCATACTTATACAAGTACATATGGCAGATATATGCCGTGGCTACACTTTAGATAAATGTAGTTAGCTAAAAATAGAGATACTATGGATTTACAATGCGGAATTGCTTCTAACTGTGTGCCTACACAAAATTATATTAATTTTAAAACCTGACTTCAATTAATTTTAATTAGATTATAATACATTTTCATGTCACCATCACACAAGCTCACACCTTGCCTTTGCAAGTTCTATGAAATCGGAGATTGTAACAAGCAGATGTCGCATTAATATTTATTCGTTCAAATTTGGCTAAATTCCATCTGCAAATCATATTTTTTTTTTTTGTAATTTTTAAGCAGACATTTCGTTGCTATATAAATACCTATAACATTATTATTATGAAATCATTAGTATACTTTCAAAAATAATGCTTTTGAGGGCATTAAAAAGTATTTAAACATCCAATTGCAATTTGTTATAAACGAACTCAAATGACATATCCGACATTGGCGACAATTGGTATAAATCTGTTTTACAAATATTTAGCCGTGTTCCCCCCAAAAAAAAATGCGAACAGAAAACCATTAACAATAAGAATACCTTTTCCTAGAAAAAAATTGACGAATTTCCTCGAAGCAAAAAAGAGACAAAAAACAAAACAAATATAAATGACTAACCGCAAGAACACCTTTGATGTATTTATGTTTAT
The DNA here is from genome assembly GCA_910595825.1 of Philhelius pedissequus. NCBI lineage: Eukaryota > Metazoa > Arthropoda > Insecta > Diptera > Syrphidae > Philhelius > Philhelius pedissequus. The sequence goes on along the minus strand of OU343161.1, from coordinate 238,867,735 downwards.
ACGAGTATCTTAACCAAATAAAGGTGATCGCCATTAACCTTGATAGAGACAAAAACCACCACCTAAAACATCTCACAAAAAAAAAAAACTTATCTATTTTAACCAATTACTCATCAATAGAATACAACACAACAAGTATAAATATATGATTAATTCTCAACCACTTAAAAGATAAAATCAATCATGATTTTTTTTTGCAACCCCAAGCCCGCCAGACCAAATCAATAATTTATCACAAGAAACAAAAAAAATCAATCAGTTAAATTTCACAAAAGATATTTATAATGGATTTTAATAATTTGAAAAAAAAAACATTCCATGTTTAATCTTTTATTAAAATCAACCAAGGCGACAAACACGTTTTTGTGGCTCCTCATTTTTTTCTGAATAAAAACATAAGAAAATGTCGAAGAAAGCGAGAAAGAAAAGCATCAATGAAAAACGTAAACAAAAATAAAAATGATTTTTATATGAAAAATAAACCGCACATTTCGCGAATGCGAAAAGAATTCCTCTATCTCACATCTTGTAGACCTTGACTTTTCAACAATGTGGTGAATGTTTTACACAATCAAAGAAAAAAAAATCACAAATGAAGGTTTTTCAAAAATAGGGTTTCTGACTTCATAAATGAGTTGAAAATTTCATAAAATGTTTACTTTCCCATTTTAGAGTAAATGAAATTGGTTAACTGATTATAATCTTGTCAAAAATTAAGCAATAGTTTTTATTATGTGCATTGAAACACCCCCTCCTCCCCCCTCGACCTAGTTGTTGTCTTCTTTTTGGGACATGATCAAACAAAAAAAAAAAAACAAAAAAAAAAAACAGTTCAAAAGTTAAGGTTTTTCAAAAATAGGGTTTCTGACTTCGTAAATGAGTTGAAAATTTCATAAAATGTTTACTTTCCTATTTAATTTAAATACAAATTGGTTAACTGATCATAATCTTGTCAAAAATTAAGCAATATTTTTTGTTATGTCCATTGAAACCCACACAAAAAAAAACAACTTTTAAGGTTCGTAAAAAATGTTGTTTTCATGTAATTTTACAAACAAGGAAAATATGATTTTTTTTTTTAAATATGGTTTTCGAACTAGTTGTTGTCTTCTTTTTGGGACATGAAATATTTTTTTTAATCCAGAAACCCTACTCCTTTTCTCTCTCTTCTATTCTCAAAAGCAAAACACTAACTTTCCCACTTATTTTTTTGTTGACAAAATATAAAGAGAAAATATCAGAAAAAATACGAGTACGTTTAAAAGTATTTTTTTACTTCTCTTTGATCGAAAACATATTTTCAAAATTCCCCAAAAATTGTATATTGAATTGTTAGCATTAAGTTCACTAAACTTCTCACTTTTGTTATCAAAATTTATCAATAAAAAATACTATACTTCCAAGGGCTTTTTTTTTTTTTTTGAAAAATATGAAGTTTTTGTATTTTCTAAAGTAGAATGTCTCCCTTTTGTCATCAAAATATACAGGAACTTATTTTTTAAAGTGATATGGCTTTTCAAAAATAGGGTTTCCATCAATAAGTTTAGAGAATTAGAAAGGAAACAAAATTAAAGCAGATTTAGATGATTTTAAAAAAATAGCGTTTTCGACATTGAAAAACTAAATAAAACAACTTACTTCAAACACTCTTCACGCCACGATTGCTCACTAGAATGTGTGGCACGAAAAACAATCATTGACAACTGACTGAGAGCCCGTTTGATTTCCGGCATTTTTATCACAATTTTTTGTTTTGTATTCTTATTTAAAATTAAAATTAATAATTTAATATTATACTTAAACAATCACAGTTTGTATAGAAAAAAAAAATAAATAAATAAAATATAATAAATTAAAGGACACAACACACTGTCTTTTTTTTTTGTTAATGCACTCGTAATTTTTTTTTTGGTTATTAACATGAATACATTCTAAGAATAACCACCGTCTTATGCAACACTTTCGATACCAAATGGCAATTTATTAGTGCGTTCCAACGATTCATATTTTCTTCTTTTTTTTTTGGATTTTGTATAAATAAATATTTATCTTCTTTTGGAGGAAAAGTATAATTAATTTATCTTATCGCAAATTGAATTGAAAAAGGAACCAACAATCAACACACACAAAAAATCACCGGCCGGAGGTTTTTAAATCGCAATTTTCAAAAACTACTAAAAACCAAAAAAAAAAAATGTGGTTTAAAAATTCCTTTCAAATTAAATTTTCTTTTGCGGAACTAAGAAAACGTCCGTCTGCGATGAGAACCACGAATATGACTTTTAATTAAGTTCGAATGCTGCATATTGTGTTTTTGGGATGAAAGAGATTCAGTTTGATTTGAGATTTTCTTTTTCTTTTATTTATAAACTTTTTACACAAAGCATAAACGACAGAATTAGCGCGACATTGCTTAGGGGGTTTGGCTTGGGTTTGTTGGTTTTGCGCATAAGAAACTTATTATCGTCAGATTTTATTTTAAAAACTATATGCTCAATAATTAATTGAGCTATAAGAAACACTATTCAATAGAAAAGAGCTTTTCTTTTTATCTATTTTGACCGATTATTGTCTTTTTCGGAAATGCGTTGCGATGAAACAAGGTGCCCAAATGGCTATGAATATCTGACTGATATGAAATTTATCGAATCGAAGTTTAAAAAGCCAGCGAAATTTCTTTTTTACGCTTGTGGAATTCTATTATCACGAAAATTCATATCTATAGCTCGTGATAGCGACGGCGCTAAATACTAACTGCCGGGGGGAATGGCTGGTTTGGTTTGATTGACTCACTATAATTTCGATGTATCTACGTAATGTATGTATGAATTTGGAATGATATAAACGAAACAAAAATAACAAAACAAAATTTAAATAAAAACACAAAAAATTAGCTAACAACTGTGAATAGAATTCATTAACACGCGGTGTTTTTTTTTTAATTTTATTTTATTTTTATTGAAGTTTTAGTGTGTCATACTTTTGTCATTATTTGTTGTGTTATTTTATTTTTTTTTGTTCTCTTTGGAACGATGTTTGTTTTTTTTTATCTGAATTATTGTGTGGAACTTGAAGAGGTGTCAGGGATACAGATTGATTGGATTTGAGAATCCGACCGTTCCGATGAACAGTTCCGATGAAGTCACTGACCCGATTTTTTGTTTGAGGTAATAGAAAATTATAATAAATTTATTGTTGGTATGTGACTGGTTAAGGCAGGAAACTGACTGAGAGTATATGATGATTGAAATGAATGGATTTTATTTAGTCGTGTTATCCCACTTCTGATTAATGTAGGCCGTTTAAGTGTACACCCACTCATTGTTGTACTTACAGGGTTGGCATGCCCTTAGAAATATTTTTACATATTTTTGAAGGAGAAGGCCTTATTGACATGATATCATATGATACTCACTCATCTTCGAGTAGGGATTTCTTCGGTGTTAGTGTTATTATAATCCATGTGTGGGTGTCTTTTTCGGCAGTATAGCATCACCATTGGACCCATTGGTTTTTTATTATTATCTTTTTTTTTTTGGAGAAAGCATCACACAAAACAATTATGAAGGAATAGGGAGGGTCGTAAATATTCAGAAGAACTTTAAATATTAAGTCGATTTTAAAAGTTTATAACTTCAATGATTCATTTTTTCTACTAGATTGAAAATAATTGTGACATCAATATTTTTTGTCCTTTTTCTAAATTGGTTATAAAAAAAGCAAATAAAGCAGAACCGCAATAAAACTTTCTTAATAGTCAGAAAGCTATTTAAGGTTCATCATCGTCAAGGACGAACTTCTGGTTCTTGTTCCCCATAAAAAAACTCTCAATTTCAGATGACAGAACTGTCAGACAATCCAAAACATGTATATGAATGGAAAACTGTCGGATAGTATAGTCATTTATGAGCCAGTCAATATTTTTTCTATAACTTGTCAAATAAATCAATGATTTTAACACGGTAGTGTCCAGCCAAGTTTTGGCAATACACCCTTTTTAAATGATCAAACTCAATCTTCAAACTCGCAGCATTTGCTTAGCTCATCAGGCTTAGGCAACAAATTTCAATTCTTTAGCATTACTGGCTCCAGAAATATAAGACTACAAAATTCGCAAAAACCCTAACTGACTAACTCACTGACAGATCACCAAAATTATGTAGCACTTTCCGTATAATCTTGTAATTTCACAACGGTAGGCGTTGTGGTGTATACAGAGGAAAAATCGAAAATTTAAGATTTCCCATTAAGGGGGCGTGTCACCCGCCCATTTTCATAGAATTGATATAAATTATTTGGAGTACTTCTGAGTGTCGTAGAATTATGAAGTTTGGTAGAGCAGTAGGATTTGAACTCCAAACAACCACAACAATTTAAATTTGATATTTAACGTTCAGAGGGAGTGGCATCCGCCCATTTTCTCACAATTGTTATTAAATATATGGATCACTTCGGATTGTTGCAGAATAATAAGATTTGGTAGACTGGTAGATCATGTGGGCCATACAAATGAGATATTGAAAAATTTTAAATGATCCATTCAGGGGTTGTAAGTTTTTAAGTAAATTTAACTGTTATATTCCGCTTCTGACTATATGAACGTTAAATATCCCGATATACGCTTAATTATTTGGGGTTATTATTTTTGTTTTCATTAATTGCAAAGTTGTGCAATTATTTTCTATCGAAACACCACTAATTAGAAGCAATATAGTACACTTATTAACATTTATTGTGAAATCTTATCTTTTTTTTTCATTTTGAATTGTTTGCGTAGAATTATTTTTGATTGACGTAATTTATTTATGGGATTTTTTTTTTGCTTAAAAATTAAATTTGTTGTCATATAATTTTAAACATATTTGCTAACAAAATAGAAAAGGAAGTTCAAAGATCTAAAAAAAAACAAACATTAATAATAATGGCCGATTTCTTCAAAAACAAATTTAATTTTTATGACAATTTGGAAAGATTTAAAACTTTGATATAGGTTTGAAGATATTAGTTTCAGAAAAAATATTTGAACCTCAAATTTGGATTCTAACAAAATTCAAAAGGCTGTTGAACTTTTTCATTGAAAGGAAATTTAGTTTTAAAAATAAAAAAGGCAATGACTAATGACAAGGATTTTTTTTGCGATACTGAATTAAAAATGAGAAATTTCTAATAACCCAACATTTAGAAAAAAGTCAAAGGTAAAAAAAAAAGAAAAGAAAACTGAATAATTGAGGAGATTAAGACAATTTAGAGACCAAGCGAACTTTTTTATTAAAAACTTTGATATCATGGTCGAAAAACTAGGTTCCTCTGTTGGTGGGAACATTTGAGTTGCTTTTATTTGAATACCTGCACTAGAATAAGGCTCTTAGAGGACTATTAATAATATTGATAACATCACAAATGCCCAGTTCACACTTTCAATTTCGGACGTTTAAACTGTAAAATATAAAGATTAAGTTTTCAGCTGCACTACACGAGTGTGGAGTACTTTTCCAACTTCTGTTTTTGTTTCAGATATTGAGATTCTGAACTTCGAAATCAATGGATGCTGGTGTTTCATTGGAAAACCTTGAATATTTTCCACAGGCTAATCATATTTAGAGATTAATTATACACACTTCAGATTCATTTAATCAGATCTCAAACGAAATATGAAATAATTCCTGTTAAAATTGCGAAATAATTTCTAAGTCATGATAGAAATTTATTTTGCATTAAAAAGTGGAGAACATTTTTTCCGAAGACTATCACTGTTCTCGTTAAGAGGGTTTTCCACATTCGATTCAAAATTTTGTTTTTAAGGACTCTTGCGATGTTTTCTATTTCTTCGACTTTCAAAATCTAGGATTTTACACTCGCGAATTGATTGAATTGTGTTTTATGTTCAAACTATTTTGGTAGGACTTGCACTAGAAATATTTAGAGTATCAGTGCACATTTTTTTAAAGAGTTCACAAAACTTTTTGATAGAAATATTATTATTCGCTTCATAAAAATGAATTATTTCCAGAACCAGACAAGTATCAAGGTATTCTCCAAATGAAGTACTGAAATTATATTAATACAAGACAAAATTTAGATGAAATAGGCTACAAAAATCAAACTTTTTTACTAAAATGTCGGTGTCCATAAGTTAAGGTCTTATCGAAGTTAGAATGACTTACCGAAGCCTTTTGGAAACTGAAATGTTAATTGGTTTAGTGGATTTACATTTTAGTTAATTAAATCATAAACTTTGAAATGTCAAATTGTAGGGTTTTTTCAGCACAAAGTTCACTTTGTGAGAAGATGCTATAATTTCTTCAAATCTCAGTGCAAGCAATTATTCCGCATTCCTTAGGAGTATTAATTCACAAATGACATAGTAGAATTAACTTTTGAAGACATTTGCAAAAATTATGGCATGTTGGATGTATTTCAAATTTATCGTAGTTATAAGAAAAAAATTGATATTAAGAATTCACTGGAGAAGTCCTATGTGATTATCGTCTTTGTTTAACATTATGTTCTTATAAATCATAAAAATAATTTTATCAGGTTTTACACGCCTGCGATTTTTAAGCATTGATTCTAATTTATTAGCCTCTCGGTTCCAAGAATGCTTTTACAAGAATACAATTTTTAACAAAAGTTAACTTTGTCCAAGTGAGTGGTATAATATCTCCGTTTTCCTTACTTCACTTAAACGTAGGAGAGTTCGCTAAACAATAAAAAAAAAAACACAAAGAAGAAGGAACGTTAACTGCAATTGTTTGTGCTTAAAAATCGCATTCTCAAATTGTAAGGTGTAATATTGCATCCTAACCGGGCTCGGTTTTACTTTAAAGGTTCGCGCATTAATTAAGCACATTTTCTAAAATGGTTGTTGAATTTGTTAAGGGATATTTTAAGAGGTAAAAAATCCCTCCCGAATTCACGAACATTTAAAAAAAAAAACCCTTATCAAATTCCCCAACCATTTTAAACAAAATGGCGTGCGTTACTTTTTTAACGTAATTTTCAATTTTATCCTTACCCAAAGCTTATGTAGATGTTTACACAACAAATATGTTATTTGAACAAAATTTTACTTCAAGGTTAAAAATGATTATGAGAATAATATATCTAATTAACATCAACACCTTCTAACAAACCTTCGTTAAAATCTATTGTAGAAAACCAAATATTTAGATGTAAATATTTAAACAAATAAAATTAGATCTAGTTAGTGAATTAGCTTATTATTATATTGAGCTGTGCGGCTGCGAACGAGTTTTATTAATAAACACTTGTTTCAATATGATTGAAATAAGTATTTAAGAGAAGTGGGACTGGGTTTTTTTTTCCTTAAGGCGGGCTCAACTTATTTTATTTTAAACGAGGGACATTTTGTTCAAATAAAAGAGAAGAGAAAAAAAAACATTGGAAAATATTAATTAGATAACATATTTATACCACTGATTGTTGTGTGAAATTGATAAGAAAAACATTATCTAAATGATACAGGGTCATATATTTTTTTTATTCTGAAAGTAAATTGAAATAAACCATTTATAATTCAGATTTGGATCAAATTTGTATTTCAATATTGTTGGGATCTTTTAATGAATATTCGATTTCAACGAGTCAAAAAATTGGGGATTGTCACAATTATCGTTTCGATGAGTGGATGGGAAGATCGAATCGGATTGAGATTTTCACCAGTTTATATGACGTTTGGTCAAGAGATTGGATTTAAAATGGGATTGAGAACTGTGTGCGAGATGATTTGACGTTTCGAAAACGTCATATACAGTCTGGGATGACAGTTCGATTTGACGTTTTTATTAAAATAGGGATGTCAAATCCGAACCACGATTCGAATGACCCTGTACCAAAAAGTAGATACAAAAAGTTTGATAATTTGATTTGAAATGTGTTTTGAGAAGAGTTATTATTAGACATTTTCTCTTTTCAATTAAAGAGGATATTTAAAAAAATGATACCTGTGATGCGTTGCTAATTCAGTATTTGATAAAAAAAAGAAATAATATTAGATTATCACATGAATGCAGAAAACGTCACTTAAATGGTAAACTAATTAAGAAATCAACTGATTTAATTTTTTTTATTAACTTTTTCCAATTTCCTGTATAACTTTTCAACGTCATAATTTTAAACACTTAGTCACTACGAAGATTATCATTCAATTCAATAATATAAAATTATATTGGTGATAGTTTAAGTCAGTGATGAGTGGAAGCTTATAATTTAGTAATATTTTCTAAGGGCATTTAAAATAATTTTTATAAAAATAAAATTAAAATCAAACTTACAATGGAACAAATTCTCGCACTAAAGGCTTGAAATTAATGTGCTTCCTTGGAAATCTAAAACATACGAAAAATCCACTTCGTTTCATAAATTGTTTTGAAATTATATTTTTATTTCAAATAATAAATATTTGACTTTTTCTAAAACGTGTATTTTGAATTGTGAACTTGATTTTATTTATTTTCTTATTTCTTTTTTTTTAATTTGAAAAAATTATTTAATAAAACTTCACTATTTGAAAAATTTTGTGCTAAGTTTCATAGCTTTTTAATTCATTAGTTGTTTTTTTTTATTGAAATATTTCAGTTTTTTTATTTCATTTAATATTTACGCCCAGTACTGTTTTTTAGGATATTTTTTTTGTACTTTTTTCTGAATAAAGAGACCGATTTTTCTTGTCACTTTTTGAACTGTTTCTCTCTCTAATATCAGCGAGAAAATAAATTCTGTTTAACGGTGATGAAAATATTTCCTATTTCGTATGAAAGAAAACCTGCAAATCACCCCTTTTCTGCATGGTTATTCTTTTTTTTACTTTTAATTATTATTCCGTTCATATTTCATAGTTGGTGCTAAACTTTCTTGACAAGAAACTACTACTTAAATTGAACCTTCACTGAAAACATTGTTTAACAACCTAACCAATACTAAAAAAACACCTCTAAGTATGTGGGTGGTTATAATCTTCTTTGGAATATAAAAGAAACGCGAAATCTACAGGGGGTAACAGCATACAAAAAATAATTAAAAATTGAATCGAATTGAAAAATGCATGTAAGATATTGGTTTTGAAATGTAAACAAATGGATCCACTGTATCTGAGCATATTTTTTAAGTTATGATTATTTTTGAATGTTACTTGAATATTTTTAGACCCAAAAAATAAAGTAAAATACTGTTTTTGGTAAAAATTTTCGAGAAAGTACTAAACGCTCCAGGAGTAGGTATCTTTTTGTCTAGAAAAACTGATTGATTCACATCGTAGATGTACTGATATGGCCACTAGGACTTATGCTTAGGTCCTTGCTGTCGCCAAAATGAATTTAACTTAATGCCAACAAATAAATAATGATATCAAATTTATAACTTCAAATATTAAATGACTTTCAAGACCCTATCGAAGATTCCGTCAATCATACAAATTGAAGGTTTACAAAAGCTTTAAATGTCAACTTGAGGCCAATCAAATTCAATTCTCATAGAAATCAAACCTTATCTAGATAGATACCCTCGGAGAATCATCAGAAAACTTGCATTTAATTTGATGGGTTCAATTTGAAAGAATGAGACTTATGGTAGTCTCGTATCGGTCTCGACAAAATCGAAAAATTTTAGTCTCGTCTCGGTCTCGGTCTCGCCTAACCAAGTCTCGTCTCGATCTAGGTCTCACCTTTTTCACGTAAAAATTTTAATGTGCAGTCTCGTATCGGTCTCGGTTTTGATCTCAGCCTTAGTCTTGGTTTCGTTCGTGTTTTTTTTGTAGTAAAAAGATTTAAGATAAGACTCGTGTTCAGGTTGAAAAGATCGTATATGGTATCTCAACAGTTTACTAATTCCAAGGTTAACATTTTGTGCGAATTTAGTTTTCAAAGATGTGTGATAACGTAAAAAATAGGCTGCAAAGCAGCGTTATCAGACACATTTGAAGAGCGGCATTTCTAAGATTAATTTGGCATTTTGTAGAGATTTTTTAAGCCATTTAAATCGGAGTCATCCTTCAATGGATTTTGACAGTTCATGGCTTGACAGGTAGGCAAGATACTATATTTTGACGTTTTGATAATATTTTTTTTCAAATGTCACCTAAAACTTTTAAAGCCACCTTTTCCCGCAGGGGGAAACAAAGTCTGAAAAATTAGCGATTTCTATTCCAACGACATGCATATGCATACATAAATCTTCTAGTACTAGTCTCGGTCTCCTTACCAGGCCTATGAAAGATCTACATACTTTTTATATCCGAAGAGCTCAATTCGTATAGTAAACTATTCTCATTTTAATAACATTTAATCCCACAAAGTGAGCCAGTCAATTGGCACGATTTACGCGATAGAAAAAATGCCTGTTTCTCTTTTTTAACGTTCCTCCTTGGGTGGCCTTAAATTACTACTTACTGTTAAACTTTATTCAATAAAATAAACATCACTTAACTCCTTAAAAGAAGCCTACCTCTTATCTTCCTGGATTCACTATTCCCTATATTGATTCAATAAAATATGGCTAGATATCTAGTTTTGACGACCGACACGGCACGACGTAGTAAAACATTTCCATATTGTGACTTTCTAGCCGTGCAACGTGCGTCGTGTCATCTGCTGGTGGTCTCCAGCCTATATATATTTACACTACACTCCACGCTGCGCTGAGTCGCAGAGACATAGAAAAGATATGCAAATGTCCTTCGCAAGAACGCATAACAAGAAATATGTACGTCGTAAGATAAATTCACAATGAATAAGGACCCCATTTGTTACCTTCTTTATGATTTCTCGTAAAACTTGTTGTAAAATTGAATAAGACCTAGACACCACACCGCACCGGTTAGTTGTTTATATGCGTAAATCCTACAACCCTTTTCAATGGGTACCTAGAGTAAAATAGCATTTGAGTTTCTTTATAAAAAAAAATCCTTGAACGTGCTTCACAATAATATAGCGACAAATTTTCAATAGGGTTAGCGCATGTAGCTATGTTTATGTTTACAAACATATTACGTACTTATTTATTTCCTCAATGTTTCCGTCATTTCACTCCAGAAACTATTCAAACAAATTGTGCAATGTTTGCATAAAAAGGGAAAAAAATACTCGACAGATGTATTTCCTTAAAAAATGAAAATATCAAATCAGTTGATATAGGTACATGGACATGTACATCAACAACAAAACTACAAAAAAAAACTATTCGTACGATCATGGATATAGGCACCACGGGAATGCACAAACAAAAAATAATAATCCGTCAACCAATTTGACATCTTTGAGAATAAATTCCTCCTGTTGATACAACATATATGCATAATGCTCTTAGCTGGAAAGATACCTACTTATAAAAGTTTGTCCCATTGAAAACATTTAATGCGATTGTAGGAAATCATTTCTAATTTAAATCATCCCCCATTGAGAGGGTGGTACTGCATCAATTTAAAGTTAGTCATGTCATAATATGCAATTTATCCAGTGGGGTTGTGTATCTTTTGTCGTTTGTCGTGCGTTTTAAATGAAATTAAGATCAATTCATTATTGTGACAGTGATAGCTATTGTAATATGAGTGTTTGGAACCAGGGGTGGATTTTATATGGTGAAAAAGTCAGGTTTTCTGAAAAAATGAAGTTTAAAGACTCAAAAACTGTCTTACTCGAATATATAGTGTATACAAAATCCTAAAAAAACACAATGTACAAAATTTTAAAACACAAAAACAATGAAACCTGAACAATATCTAGTTTCTTAATTGTTGAATATCAGTGTAAAACAATTTGAAGAAATCGCAAAAGCTAACCTAAAAAATCAAAATGCACGCTCACTCAAAAACCTATAAAATAAAATGCACGACTGGGTCGCACGAATTTGCTCTTACGTTCGATCACGTCGTATGCAAAAGATTTCTACTAAAAATCTAAATATATTTTCAAAATCGTTTTTTAATTAATTTTTTTTATACAAAATTTTTTTCTAAAAAAAAACTCGGCATGACAATTTATAGATATTTAATAATATAAACTTAAAAACAAAATTTCAAAAAACATCATTCACCCATTTTCGAAATATTATATTTTCAAAGAACAATAAAAATGTTTTTTTTCCAAAAATCCAAAAAAAGATTTATTGGAAAATTTTTGTATGCAATATTATTTATAATTTGAAGGACCTTCTATGTAAAAATTTTGATCGAAATCCGTATAGCCGTTTATGAGAATGTTCAAAAATAAAAAAAAAATGGTTGTATGGCAGGTTCGTTAATAACAATTCTTTTTTTTTTAATTGTTTGACTAAAATGTTAGATATAGCGAAAATAGTGCACACACTCTTTTTTTTTTATGAAAATCGTTGGAGCCGTTTTCGAGCCGTTGTCAACGGCCTTGGCTTCGATGAAAGCATCGCTTCCCATAGATCAGCGAAATTAAGCATCGTTGCGCGTGGTCTTTGATGGAGGACCGTCGTCGAAATACTAAAGAAAATTAAGAACTATTCAAAATCTCAGAACTAAAAATATTTAAATCCCAAAAATTAGCAAAATTAAAGAAAAATATCGAAATTTCAAAAATTCAGTCTTGAACTTCAAAATTTTAAAAATAATAATAACCAAATCGAGGGACTGATTAAGAAAGATGTTTAAAATGTTAATCTTAATTAATATTTCAATTTATTAATAAATGAAAAATTGTTTTTAAAATGCAAGGCCCTATAACCCTGTGCATACCCCCCTGTGTAAATTCCAATACCTACAATATTCTCCAGTAAGCACAACATACACGTATTGTTCGTTAATTCAAGTTCAGAAAACAGAAGTATGATTGCCAATTTACCAGAGCGAAAAGCACAAATAATGTTGTAATAAAAATTTTAAAAAAATAATTTTTTGCTTTAAATGGAAACACAATAAAATGTCACATGCGAAAATAGTTTATAATATAATTACCCAGTACATCTGACGGAGATCTTTGCTACCGATACATCGGCACCGCTAACACCAACACCACCACCATTCACTCACTACTGCGTCTGCTTCAAATCAAAATCAGTCGTTCATAAAGACATACGGTTAATAATATTTTGGTCTTAATATAGTTTTCTACTACAAAAGCACGCGAGCCGAGCCATTAAAACCATTAAATTAGTGTCTGGAATTTGAATCTTTATGAGACCTTATAGTGAATAAAGAAATAGCTGTGGTGTGACGACAGGGCTATACAAAATAACAAACAAACAAATCGAATGCCACACAGTGGACAACGATGTATGGGAAAATTGGAATTTAATTGTAATTTATAAAAAAATTCTTTAAAATTTATATTAGTTTCCATTTTGTATTACTCGTACTTTTATAAAACCAAAATATATCTGAATCTCAAGACTTTTTTTTTATTTTAGCGTAGCGATTTTAAAGTTCAACTAGAGAAGTGGGCGTATTTGTGGGCGTGTTTCATGTCCAAAAGTAGTTTGCACACAATAGCCGTGTTTTATTATCGCCAATAACCCATATAAAACGATCTGGGTTATGTACTTAATTGTACACTCTGTTCGACGAATTTAATACTAATATTTGCAAACCTAGATATAAACTTGGATCTCGTTTGTTTTTTATAATACGTGTTAAAAAATAACCTGTAGATAATAAAACGCAGCTAATACTGAAAGCAGACGGACAGATGTTGTGGCCTTTGAATTTTAAGTTTTACAATAATTGAAGGGCATTAAACAGAGGAATACTACTTGTCCTCTTCTAATAAAAAAACTGAAAGTCACACGAGGTAAAAGGGTTAAAAGAGGTACTATTTTCGTGCTAAATAAACTTTCAAAAAAAAAGGAAATTCATATCAATCATGTATTGAACATTTCAGTTCTAAAAATTGCTCTTGTTTTTTAAATTAAAATAAGATGATGTAATGGATAATTTAATTCCAATTTTTTAACTATTTTGGTCCACTGTATTCCGCTGTTGTCGGGGGAGTGAATATCTGGTTGTCGTAGGTAGTTGTGATTTCCGCAATTTTTTTTAAACGGTTGGCATTTATGAAATGACTCCAGACCAGGAGGTTGGGATAGAAGAGGGGTGTGTTGGATTTTTTTTTTTTTAGTTTTATTTTTTGTTTAGTGGAAATTGGGGTGGAAACGGTTAAAGAGATTTAATTTTTATAATGAAATAATGACTGCTCGTTGCTGATAACCTGGTTGTAAATGATCTGGTTAGAGGTCGTTTTGCGTGACACATAGTAAATATATGAAATCTAGAGCAACAAGTTGTTTATTGTGATAGAAAATGAACATACCTATCTACATATATCACAGCAAGTAACTGATATTTTCTTAAGAATTGGAAATAGGTCGGTGAAAATTAGCAAATTAATTGAAAAGATCACATGTGGTTAATTTTTTTGAAAAGATGCGAATATCACGCTTTTGTTGTGTAAGTTGACTAATGGTACACACACATATTTGTCATGAAATAGGATTATGGCAATTAATGACTCAAATATGGCAGAAATAACATTATTTTTCAAGTGTCTTAGTAACATAGAAACTTTAGGACTATTCACATAAGAGCGACCAATGAATTACCCAATAATATTCGTCCATTTTGACATTTCGTTCACATGGTTTTAATTTGTATTTGTCGTTCGCGCGAACAATTATTTTTTTTTTCGTTTAAGTATGGATGATTATGTGGAACGCGACACTTCGTAACAATTTTAATGTGATTCGAGACGAAATGACATGTCTACCATTTTGTACAGAGTTCGTTCATTTGCCGTTCATTAGTTGCCCTCATGTGAATATTACTTTAATTTAATTTCACATGTCAGTCATTTCGATATTTAGACTTTTTGGATTTTCGACTTTCGAAGCATGTGATTTTATTACACATTTAAGAATGCAAACTTAAACATTTCAAATGGAAGGAATTGGAACTGACAGTCCTATGAAACAGATTTCCCTGAAATATCTTGGACATATTTGGTTGAATTAATTAATATTTCTTCCCCATCGAGCTGGATGAAATCGCTAGCCCTGCAGCTCTCCCACTAAAAGCAACTCAGAAATACCAAATTGCCTTCTCTCAATCAATCTAAGCCTTCCTGCAATTTCGAAAACGTTTGAAACACTTTCTGAAAAATAAAAATATTTATTTTTGGATTCAAGACCACAAATTATATTCCAACTTAATTGTATTTAATCCTTTTAAAGTACGTAGTTTATATCATTAGTTTTCTTTTATTTGTACATGTTTTTAGGCAATTTTATTTGTGTTTCCAAAAATAAAGGCTACCAACAATTTATATTTTGAAATTTCATATATTGGCCATTAGGTTTTTTTATTGTTTTAATGTGCGCCAAGAATTTTTTTTAAATAATGCTTTTTTAGACGTCACAAGCGAAAAGAAATTTGTTTTGAATATTTCATTAACGCCACATCATTTACGTATACATACAATGCATTGCACGCCAGCCAAACAGCTGTTTAATTCAGTTAATTTGTTAAGCTTTTGGCAGCAATAATTTGAAATGAATTTTTGAAAGCTTTATGTTGACTGTACCAAATTTACAATTAATTTTAATATTTTTGTCTAGCTTATTACAACATTCATAAATGTTCATTCATTAGCGTCATTTGTTTCTTTTTGTGTGGGCTTTGTAAACTTTGGGTGAGTTCAAAAATACTGAAACAAAAAACAAATTCGATTAGAAAAAAATCTGTATTTCAAAATCCTATTATCCAAAATATTACCATACATTTCTGACTAATAAAAAAAATTGATATTTTTGTTCCTTTCAAATTTTTGGCAAAAATTAATGAAGCAGCAATTTTAAGACAGCATTATTGAATGTAACGGGTGATTTTTTTGCTACTTGGTTTTTGACGTTTATATTTTTGACAGATCACACATGACAAATTCCACGAACATTTGACATTTCGATTCAGTATTGTTTGCCATTTCATCATGAATAGACTTACACCAGAACAACGTTTGCAAATTATTGAAATTTATTATCAAAATTCGTGCTCTGTGAAAAATGTGTTTCGCAAGCTACGTCCGTTTTATGGTCGTCATAATCGACCCACCGAGCAGGCTATTCAGATACGTGAATAAGCAGAATTGCCGTATTTGGAGTGAACAGCAGCCAGAGGCAATTCAGCAGCTACCAATGCATCCCGAAAAATGCACTGTTTGGTGCGGTTTATGGGCAGGCGGCATCATTGGGCCGTACTTCTTCAAGGACGATGAAGGCCGCAGGGTTACGGTCAATGGAGAAAGGTACCGTTCGATGATAACAGATTTTTTTTTGCCGAAAATGCAAGAATTGAACTCGGTCGACATGTGGTTCCAACAGGACGGTGCCACATGCCACACTGCACGCGAAACCATGCATCAATTGAGAGGCGAATTTGGTGAGCAGTTGATCTCACGTTTTGGCGCAGTCAATTAGCCACCAAGATCATGTGATTTGACCCCGTTAGACTATTTTTTGTTGGGCTACGTTAAGTCTATTGTCTATGGGGACAAGCCAAACACGATTGCTGCCTTGGAAGCCAACATTGAACGCGTCATTGGTGAGATTCCGGCCGAAATGTGTGAAAAAGTTTGCCAAAATTGGACCTTCAGAATGGACCACCTGAAGCGTAGCCGCGGGCAACATTTAAGTGAAATTATTTTTAAAAAGTAAATGGCAGAAATTGATTTATCGATCCAAATAAAAATTTCATTCACTTTTTACAAGTTTCTGTGTTTTTTTGAATTTTCAAAAACCAAGCTCTTAAAAAATCACCGTTTATAAGAAATTTTGACAGCGGAAATTGTCACTCAGATTTTGAAAGTACAAAACGTCAATCTAATTTTTTGAGCACAATTTTTCAGTAGGACCAAAGTTTAACGATCAAACCTTTATTATGCCCTGATGATTAATTCTTTAAAATGTGCGTATGCTTTCTTGAAGAGAATGTGTATTCTCTTGTACATACATTATGTCGGTTTGAAAACTTTAGTACATCACAGAATTAAATCAGGTAATGATGAACATTAATTGCCTACAAGATCCTATCCAACGTACTATGTGAGCGTCTAAAACATTTCTGCAACACTATCATTGGCACGTACCAGTGTGGATTCAGACCAGGCAGATCAACGATAGACCAAATCTTCATATTGAGGCAAATCCTGGAAAAGACCAACGAATTTCAAGTCGAGGCGCACCATCTTTTCAACGACTCCAAAGCCGCATGTGATAGCATAATTCGCCTAGAGCTTCTATTGGCCATGTGGGAACTCAAGATCCCGAAAAAACTGATCCAGCTGTGTCGCATGACGTTACAAAATACGCGGTGCAACGTGCAAATGGGAAACAGCTCATCTGAGCTTTTCCAGACGTGTATAGGGTTCAGACAAAGAGATGCGCTATCAAGTGACTTCTTCAACATAGTCCTGGAGCAGATAGTACGCAAGAGTGGTGTTAACATAGAAAGCACTATCTTCAACAGGTCTTCCCAACTGCTTAGTTATGCGTACGACATCGATATCTCCAGCCGCTCCAAGCGAGGTATACTTGAAGCATTCACAGCTATTGATGAACAGGCGAAATGCGTGAAGTGAATGAGGACAAAACCAAGTATATGCTATCAACAAACAAAGCCTCATCTGTCCATCGCCTAAGACAAAACATCACTGTTGGTAGCAGTAATTTCGAGGTAGTCAAGGAGTTCACCTACCCCGGAACAAACATCAATTCCACGAACGACACCTTAGAGGAAATCCGACGAAGAATTACCCTAGCGAACCGCTACTACTTCGGTTTGGCCAAACAAATGGGTTCAAAGCTCCTGTCTCGAAAAACAATGTGCACGCTTTATAATAAGTAAAAAAGCGGAATTGATACCGGGCATTTTCGAGAGAAAAATTCTTCGGAGGATATTTGGTCTTATATGCGAAGAGGGCGAATGGAGAAGAAGATTGTACGAGCTGTACCAAGATGTAAATATAGTACAAGGAGCCAAAGCGCGTCGGCTATACTGGCTCGGCCACATCGAGCGAATTGACAACAATGCTTCAGCCAAGAAAATATTCGAATCCAAGCCCCCAGGTTCGAAACGACCTGGAAGACCGAACCTCCACTTCAGGGACCAGGCGGTTACAGACGCAAGAGCGCTGGGTCTCGACGACTGGAGGGAGCGTGTGAGGGACCGCAACAGATGGAAGACCGCAATATGTCAGGCAGCGAACCTTGGTGACAAGTGCGTACAGTTTGATGTCCATAAGTATTGCGCTTACCCCCAAGCGCACAAGTAATGGTCTCGCGCTCTTACTCAAAGTGAAATCTAAAATGTATCTAGAAGATGTTTGGCCCCTAGGATTGGTCTGGCTGCTTACAAAATGTTTTGAAATAGTTCCCTTAATATCACATATAAAAATTAAGTATCAGTCTATAAGTAAGATTATGTTTATTTTTTACGACCGTCTGGCTAAAAAAAATGGCTGACAGAGGTGTCTGGCATAGTGTTTCAAAATGTCTAAACTCATACATTTTATCCATCAAAAAATAAGTAAGGTCTGGGGGCACTGGGATCTTGGACTATTACCATTTTATAAGTACATTCAATATTTTATGATGCGTTTAAAGGAGCATGCTGTTGCGCAGTTAAAATTATTAAAAAGATTTTTTAGCGTGCAGAAATCTGGTCTACTTTTATATGTATACAAGTCAAAATTTTGTTTAACTGTGTTGTTGGTGGTAAAATGGATGACAAAATTAAGAAAAAAAAAGTTTGGCAACATTTTAAAGGAAGAAACTTGTTGGCTAATTGCCAATGATAAATTCTCGTTCAATTGCATTTCAATTTGTTAGGTCAAAGTCCGAATATGAGAAAAGGAATTTCTGAATTACAGGGTGATTCAGAATATGTTAATTCTTTTGAGAAATTGATATTTCTAATTTATAAGATTTCTTCAGTTCTTTTTTTTGTAAAATTGGCATGTCAATTTTAAGTATTTAACAAAAAACATTATTCCAACAAAATCGGGCCGCTCACTAGGATTCTGATTTTTTTTAAATGAGCTAGGGCGTTATAGAATAGCTTTAAAATATTACGACGAGGAAACACTCTTAAATGTGATTCAATTTTTTTTAATTTTTTTCAATTTTGAACTTTTTTGTTCTTTGGCTCATTTTTCTTTAAAATTACTTATATGGGAAATTTCTACCTCTTGCCTAATCGAAAATGGCGACTGGATAGATGAATTTTTCATGTGAAGTAGGGTATTTAGTAATAAAAAATGTTCACAAATTTGGGATAACAAAATTTTATATTCACCAAAGTCTTCTTTTTCACAAGTTCAAAATAAATTATTAAGAAATAAGAAATGTATTAATAGTCTGATTCATAATATTGATATTTAAATTTGTTCGTTTAAAACGACCTTGTGAAACCGGGCATAAAATTGAATTTAGTTTACTTAAATTTACCTTCAAACACAACGAATCAATCAAAAATTCTGCCCCAATTTCCTGACCTAGTATAACCAGATATAAATTTATAATAGTTTCGAAAATCTAATACTCGTCTAACAATCTATTTAATTTGAAAGAAGAAAATATTTTGATTTTGTCTAAAACGTTTCTACGTCATTGTTATTTAAAATTAATCAAATTTATGTTTGCTTCAATGCACAAAATTATTCGAAGAGAAAAATACTATATTTTTGAAATTTACAAAAAAAAAAAACAAAAATGTTTAATTGATTCTTGTAAAATATTTTCATAAACAAACACTGCCTTTTCAAAAGTCAACACAAAAGAGAAATACAAACAGTAAAATAGTGTTTACGCTCGTGGAAAAAACAACAACAAGAGTTTTGTTATATTTACACTTCAATTTAGTGAAGAATTGTTTGTACTTAATACATTTTGTTTAGAATCTGGGATGTCTTTTGAATTTTCGGAAACAATGAAAATTTTAATATTAGGGTTTTTTTCAAGAACAATATTGCATGTCAAAAGAGTGGAGGGGGAGGGAGGTGGGTATATTGGCAGATTTATTTATTTATTTTACACATGACCGATTTAGATGGTTTAAAATAATTTTAAACAGTAATAAAATTTAGAACGTTTAAAGGGAAATCCAGGCAAATCATTGGCGTGAAATCAATTTAATTTTCCATTGGGGTTTTTCGCACTCATATACTACGAACGAGAAAAAGGCCAGTTAAAAAAAACT
This sequence comes from Philhelius pedissequus, assembly GCA_910595825.1. Lineage (NCBI taxonomy): Eukaryota > Metazoa > Arthropoda > Insecta > Diptera > Syrphidae > Philhelius > Philhelius pedissequus. The sequence continues at coordinate 238,847,514 of OU343161.1, read as the reverse complement.
GCATCGCATATTAAACACAAATAGTGTTGAATTAACAAATTATCCAGTGGAATTAGCAATTACAGGTAAAGGTAAACGCTTGCGGGTGGTAATGGTGCATTGGATTCGAGCCGCACTCTAGGCATTATTTGTTTATGTTCCTAGTCTTTTAACCAGATTGCACACGTGGATTATAATGACATAGCAAACAGCTAATTCTTAATCCACTGTGCCAACAAATATTCTCTCTATCTTACTATTACTTCTAACTATTGTCGTGCAATTCAGGTTGAATTTAAAAGACCTTAGGCCTTACAGGCATATATTAAAGTTGACTGTTTCTGCAATAAAAATTGTGTTGTATTGGACTTGTTAAATTAACAAGTTAAGCCAGTTGAATTTTCGGGACACATTTTAAAAAGTTCTGTGAGCAAAGTTTTATTGCATTTTCCATTATTTTTTAGTTCTATATTCAGATCATTTGATTGATAAAAAGGATTTCCTAAACTGTTTATATTTTACATAGTTTTTTTTTTGTGTATATTATACCATTTTTTGAAATGAAGAGTGCTACATGCCATGTTCCAGCAGAATAAAACAAACATATAGCAAAATACTCGTTCAATTCTTGTTCGATTTTATTTTAGGTTTTGTTTGAAGAACACCAAAAAATAAATAAGTATCAAAGTGCTAAAAAATGTTCATTGTTAAATTCGTATTTAATTAATTATTAACATTGATTAAGCATTTTGATGTTTTCCATTTGAAATTTCAGCGAATGTCATTAAATGTTTGTTTGTTTTTTTTTATCGAAAACCTTTTAATTTTTCTAACATCATTATTAAAGATTTATTGTTAAATAATAACAAAGTTTTTATTGTTTAAGATTCTATTTTCTTATGTAGTCGTGATAATTTGATTTGTATACGTCACGAGCAACTGAGATCATCACGTTTATAAAGAAGGGAGTCGTCTAGAAGTCGGCACAGAGATGCATATCGATAGAATTTATGATTTAGGAAACTATTTTTTTTAATTGATGCTATTAATTGATTCTAAATATAAATATTAATGAATTTGAACAACGCAGCAAAAGTTTAATGGCGTAAGCATAAGTTCGCAAAAAAAACCAAGAGTATAAAATTTATATATTTAAGGCATACGTTGCTCTATTAAAGCTGCTGACAAAAAATTGGACAAACAAATTCGAAATAAATGTGACATTTTTTCGTCACAATAATATTCTTTTTTTAAGCGAAAAAAGCTATGAAAAAAGACTACATACTATAATTACGTATAGTATAAAGGTCTTATGACACTACCTTGTGGAACACATTTTTAAATTTCACTCTTGTACTAGTCGAGCATTTCTTATCAAAAAGATCCATTATAGAAGGTCACGAAAATAGGAATACTTTATGACAAACTTCATTAATACCAAATGCTGAAGCAACTCTAGGAATATTGTCGACCTTCTGCTAAGTTTTGAGGCCTAGTACGCAGCTTGTGCTAAAATTTCGCTCCCATACAAAATTCTCTCCAAAATTTGGCGTAGCTAAAATTTATCCAAACATTTAACGGAGTGGTAGGCAGCTCCAGCTTAAAGATCAAATGTTTTTTCCACTATACCTGCACTATCTGTCAGTATTTAGCGCCGGAAATAAATGTCCGGCACATTAATTCTCAAACTAAATATTGACAAATTGTTTTTTTTTTTTGTTGGATTTTGTGTCATGTGAAACCGATCAATTCTGATATTTAATACCAATTGCTTTCTTTTAGACTTTAATTTAAATAAAAGTTATGGATCCGACTGAAATGTTTGAGGAGCCAACAAATCACCTCAGGACAAAAATAGAATAAAAGCGTCTAATATCTGAAAATCAGTTTGAATTTAGAAGCAAGCATTCGATAATTGACCAAGTGCATAGAATCACTGACGTCATTGAGAAAACTCTTGTGGAAAAGAAAATTTTTTTTCAGCAGTCTTCTTAGACTTATCGAAAGCTAAGGTTTGACACAAAGGCCTACATTTTAAATTAAAACAAATTCTGCCTGAAGAACTTTAAACAATTCTAAAGAATAGACATGGAAGCTATTATTCAGCTGGGATACCACAGGAAAGTGTTCTAGGTCCAATATTGTACCGTTTATTTACACGTCATATACCTCAAACAGAAGACACTATAGTAGCCACGTTTGCTAACGGCACTAAAATATTAGAAGTTGAAGTTCGCAAAACTAATGACGAAGCTACAACTAAATTACAAAAAGCTCTTTATAATGTCAATGATTGGACAAAAACATGACGGATACAGGGGTATCTTGATTCGCACGGTTCGGAAATCATAAAAAACGGCTATTTGAACACTGTGACAAAGTTTAAATATCTGGGATCTATGATCAATAGTAAAGAGACTTATGATGACGACATCAATCATCGAATAAGCGTAGGGTGGATTAAGTGGCGTGAAAACTCGGCTAACTTCTGTGATCGAAAAGAGCTGTAGGGAAGGCTCTACACTGGGGTTCTGCGTCCAGAACTAACATACGGTCTTGGACAATGTACAAAAAATATGAGAATAATTTGACGGCAGCTGAGATCAACATGCTTCATATAACTGCAGGAGTAACAAAGCTAGATCGAATTTAAAGTACTAAGATCCGTGGAAGCCTTCACGTCAAAGATATCATCTTTGGGAAAAATAAAGCACGACCGGCTCAGTTGGTATTATCATGTTCGAAGTAGAAATCCGGAGAACCCCGTTAACAAGGCAATATCTTTCAAAGTTCCAACATGATCGCCAAGAAGAAAAAGGATAGGCAGACCAAAATACTCCTGGTACATGCAAATGCAATGAATCAGCATTTGGTTGGCATCATACATGGAACAATTCAAAACCAGGAGCCTTTCAGAGGTCAAAGCGACGTACCCCATGGGCAAAACACTATTGTGAAGCAGATAAGTGGGAAAGTTGTGATCCCTTCGAGATCACAATAGTGCCGAAATGAAGAAAAAGAAGAGGAAGAGGAAGAAAACAACACTGTAATACTACCATAATCGAAATTTTCGGTAAGACGAATTTAGTACGGAGGTAACCGCAGAATAAGCAGGAACTATCATCGGATATTTACATGCAACATGTTAAAAAATTTCGTTAAAAATAAATTGCTAGATAAGTTTCAACTTAGTTACAATCAGGACGACACGCGTTTTTCGGTACTCATAGAGCCTTTTGAAGGTTTTACACTTAGCCACGCGAAAAAAATAAATTCTCCATAGAACTCTTGGGTCATATTTTAAATTCTCCACAACTCTACCATCTCAAATTTTAGCTGATGTTTGGAGAGAAAAGTGCGAGCGAAATTTACGCTTGATCTGCGTACTAGACTTTAGCATGAAAATAAATTTGGTAATTCGTAAAAACAAATGACAATGCAAAAAACAGCCATTTTGGTCGTTCACTGATAACTAGCTTAAATCAAGGTTTGTTTCAAGATCTTAAAGGTCTCAGCGATCTGAGAAATGTGAAAGCACTTTTGCTGTCAAAAAACTGATACCAGAATTGGCTGGTGTCAAATAATTGATATCTTAAAAATGTATCCCCATCAAAAAGTGAAGAAATAGACAGACTGTTGCTTAGGTTATACCTAAATAACTGTGGAACAGGTTTTAAAATATTTGAACAATTTCACCGAAAGCTAAGATTTAATTTGGGTTCTTCATCATATAAAAGCTTGAACTGTAGTCCCCTACATTCAGTCATTTTTTCGCTGTTAAACTATCAAGATCTATTACCTTGTCAAGAAATGAATTTAGTATCTAGATATTCTTTTTTAAATATTTATCTCAGTTAAATGATTTTTCACTGTTAAATAATAATTAATAAAAGTTTAAAGAAAATTTATCAAAACTAACCTTGTTATTGGACCTGGAGATTCACTAACTGCCTTAAGTGACATCCTTAAATGCCTATGGAATGTTCCTAATATTGACTCTTTGCTTTTTGTTTGTGGTGGGTCCATTGACAATGGACTCTCTTTGGGATTACTACTATCCGTATCGTTTGTATTTTTAACAATCACAGCACCGTTTGTATCCTTATCATCTAATAGCTTTGTCCAAGCTTGTTCGCTGACATTTTCAGTTTTGTCCACAATCATGCCTTAAAAGTAATATTTTAAAAATTCTGCTTTTTTTATGTTTCGTTGATATGATGAGAGTTTTTTTGTGTTTTTTTTTGTGTGTTTTTTTTTTTTTTTGGTCGAAATGTTTAAAATGATGAGTATCCTTGGTTTTGGTTATTCTGAAAGAGAGCAAGAGAGGGATAAAATAATTAATAATGACATATTATAATCAAGAAGTGTTTTTAAAAATAAAAACTCATTAGACCTACCGAGCTGTATAGCGTTTAGATATTAACTTAAAATTTACTCATTTGTGCCAATGTTTTTATTGAAACTCCCCGATAAGATACAAAGATACAAGAATCTCAAAGCTCATTTACGTCACAAAAACACTGTCAAGACATACAATCATATACCTATTGCTGTGGTTTATTTCGTTTGTTTTTGATTTCTGATTTCTGCTTTCGACTTGGTGATTCATCTTATGTGTAACACTAACCTAAGTAAGTCAGTCATTTATCAATATCTCAGGTAGATACTTTTCATTAAAAAAAAAATCACAACCAGTTATTAAGTAGTAAGCTTCATAATTTATTTTTAGGTTTTATTTTTATAACCGGGGGTGAAGTTATGGGGAAATTTAATGTCTATGAATGATAGAATAATTCAAAGCCGGCATAGCGGATTTTCCTATTCAACATGTATCTATGAATTAGAGGATAAGATATACCTGACGCCTAACGTCAATGATAGATTTATTGGCTTGGCAGGCGGCACAGTGGGTTTACCTGATTCAATATTGTTTGCATAGTCTTCTTTTAACGGTTGTGGTGCCAACGCATAATGTACCTGCTTCAATTCTTGAAAATGTTTAAGTAGAATTTTATTTTAATGACATTTGATTAGTAATACAGAGCATGTGGTAAGTAGCTATGTATTATTTTCAATTCATTTGGTAGGTATATCTACTCCTACATATTATTTATTTTCTTAGAAAATGTTTAAAAGAGTTATTGATTTATGGAGGTCTTGATTGTATTTTGCCAAAATGTTTGAATAAAATTCAAAGAACCACAAAATGACAAATGAGTTCCCCGACAACTTTAAGGTGTCAATATTGGTTTACTTATCGAACGGTGAGTAAAATGTTTTCTTGGTAAAATAAAATTTCGACATTGAAATCTTTTGGAAGCTATTATTGAAGACATCTTTAATACATAGTCTTATACAATGTCTGATGTCTGTTACTAGGCAGTTGGTTATTTAATTTAAATAAAATTATTATAGCCAAAAAGGCAGCAGTCAGAAATACTAACAAATGATGACAGCACACTCCTTAACGCATTTTAAAATAATTTAGGAGACGGATTACTGAGGTTACTGATCATGGCAATAAAACAATCCATATAATTAAAAATAAAAACATTTTGTGGAGAACAGTGGCCTATAATGACTTATCACTCTGAACCATTCTTGTGCGTGGTTGTTATTGTTATTTGGCAGGAATAAAGTCAACCTTCAATTTGTTGATGAGTCCAAATAACTACATGGTACACGAAAATAGCACTTTTTCAAGAAAAGAGATATTCTTTGAAGGTTTTGGGATATGAACCTCATACAGAACAGAAGGAGAATGGTGGATATATCTTGATCGGTTTTGATAGAGATGCAATTAAATAATTCAAATAATGCAATAATATTGTGGGAGCTCCCTATTTTAGGCTTTTTATTGATAAAAAAAATCAGACCGAAATTTGATCTTTCCATCACCTAGTCCAACTTATCTCCTGCTGGAAGTGCCAAATCCTCCATTTTTGACGTTTTAAAAACAAGGATTTTAAGTTTTGGAAAATAATACTGTTAAAAGTGAAGTATTTCGAACATATTCTGAAACACAGAGCAACGTGTGTTGCAAAATATGTTCAAAATAAGTTTTTAAGACCAATTCGACAAAAAATTGGTTGATTTTATGACCGATTGAAGTTGAAAACTCCTGAGACAAAAAATAGTCCAATAAATTTACAGCTGGCCAATTTAGCGACGAAGAAGGTAAAATCCTCCAGAATAGGAATGATATTTTTTGGGGATAGGAATTTAATGATGTTGAACAATAAATGAAAAACTCATCAAGGAAATAAAATAAAAGGGACACAATTTGGAATAAGAAAAAAAGCATTGTTTTTTAAAAATTGAATTTGTCAAATTTCTTTCCATAGAAACATCTTTTTTTTAGACGTCGACTAATGTGTTTTTTTTATTGAAGAAAAGATTTGATATGCATTAGCAAAAATGATCGATTTTGTTCCACTTTCTTAATACTTCATTGAAGAAAGTAAAGATCAAATCTTCAAATAAGAAATCAGCCCTGTCAACTTCGGAGATTTAATTACTCCTACGTGTAGAATGTAATAATTTTTTGTCTTGTCAAATTAAAAATAGATTCTAGTGTTCTGAATTTGTTCCGAACAGAACGATTTCATAGCACACTGATTTGTTTTTAACTACACTTGAACTCTTAACTGTCATTACTTTATTATTTATTTAAAATAATACATTTTAATTGCTTGAGTTGCTTTTTCTTCACAATACATGATACCTGGTGTATTCAGCAATTAACTCAGTCACTAAGTGGCTCATCGAACGATCTCCGAACACGTTAAATTCGAAAAAGAATCCTCTGAGTGTAAAAATAAAAACCCACTTTTTTGATAACTCACGACTCTGCTCTGAACTATAGAAGAAAAATGCCAATTGGTGCTCTTTCCAGATGAAATGATCAATACCAAGTAACAAGCAGTCTATACACCAGGTGGCGCAAAAGATGTTATCCAATCAGAAAATTCTACAGCGGTGCACGTTGACGTTTAATTTGTATCTGTTTACTTAACAAATGTCAAAGGAGAATTGAGGGCGAGTTTTTCGCCATCTTGTATCATATCTATTACTTGCGATATAGATACTATAGGGCAAGTTTTGCATTTGGAAAAAAAATCGAACTCGAGATTTTAATCAAAGTTGAACACCAAAAAAGTGGATCCCGCAATTCAGTCTATCTGTCTGGCTGTACAACGCTCTACAGCCTAAGCGGCTGAAGCGATTTTCTTCAAACTTGGTATTTAAGCGTTCTAGGTGATTGTCTAAAATAGATTTTTGAATCGTCGTTTTAGGTCAAAAACTAACGATACCTGCCATACAATTTTTTCTGCCATTCCAATTATCTCGAAAATTACTCTAACGATTTTGATAAAAATAAATGTGTGGTGTACTATATATTTTGGCTAAAAACATTTTTTAAAATATTTTGTTATTAACGGTACCTGCCACACAACCATTTTTTATATTTTGAACTTTCTCATAAGCGGCTTGACCGATTTCGATCAAAATTTTTATGTAGGAGGTCCTTTGAATTCTAAATAATACTGCATACCAACATTTTCGAAAAATATGCTTTTTTCAATTCAATATTTTGAAAACAGGGTGACGATTTTTTCAGAAATTTTGTTTTCAGATTTATGTATATTGTTAAACATTTAAGAATTTTTTTTATATAGAAAATTAAGTAAAAAAAGGAGTTATGTGTAGCTGTTTCTATTAAGAATCTTTTGCATATGATCGAACGTCAGGAGCAAGTACGTGCGATCCAGTCGCGCATTTTTTTTTGACATATTGAGATGCTCAGATCCTAAATCATAACAAACAAACAAAAAACACATATGAGCTGATAGTATGTTTGAATTTTATTTCCCCTTTTGCATTTTTTTTTTGTTTCAAAATAGCAATTCGTAGTTTTTGAGAGCAAAACTTTCAGACTGCAAATGAGATAATAAGATACATTTTTATAAAGGTTTGGTATTTAAGAATTTAGGCGAATTTACGACCTGAACAGCTAGAGGAGTTTTCTTCAAATCCCTAAAAAATTACACAAAATCAACCATTTAGTTTCTTTGTAGTCACCGGAAAACAACTCGCCTCGTCAAGTGTTTTCCACCTTTGTAAGTTTTATTGAAAACTTCGAGGCTAAAGTTATGATATTATTCAAACTGTTATTCTTGACGAAAAATCGATCGAGGCTCTGACAAACATATCATCTGGAAATACTACAACTTGAAAAAATGTGCGTGTCGCTCACAGTGAATTAGGAAATTTGTTATCTCCTTGATTGCTCACCACTATTTTAGATTTCGCAAGCCAAACCGACACTCAGACATTTCACAGATTTTGCATTATAATTATCTCAAAAATCTCAGAAGATATTTCAAAGAAGCCACAAAGAACAGTGAAACGATACCTTGCATCAAATTTCAATTCTATGTTAAAGAAACTTAATTTTAAAAGTTAGTGAGAAGATCTCACCGCTAACCACCTCCACAGCGCCAGCGGTGGTCTTACGGTCAACGAAAAAAGAAGTAAGAACACAATTTTCAAAACAAGATAATGCAATTTTTTTTCTGATTTTTTTCTTCTTCATCCAGTTTGTTTTCTGGTCAATGAAAGGTTTTTTGTTTTTTAAACCACAACCAAGCATTGAATGGAAGCTTCTTAGCTCTGAGTTCATCTTTGTTGAATCAGGTCAATCTTGTTTCTTGTTCTTCATCGTAATCGTATAATCATTCTCGGTCGTCGGCGGCGTCGTCTGTCTGTAGTAGGCGTACTTTGCGAATTTTTTTTTTAAATTAACTAACATTTTTAATTTGCTTTTTATGGTCTCGTCAGAACGGGTGTTTTGCGAGAATATAATATTAAAAATTAAATAAAGATTATCCTAGAAATGGCGGCCACATTAATCGGTTAGTCAAATATAGCGCTGGTAAAACATTATTTATACCTAACTCTTTTGGGTTTAAAGAATTATTTTTAATGTTCGCATAATAACAATATCAACCAATTAGGATTTACCGGGTGTAGCAGAAAAAAAAAAGTTTCCAAAAAAATCAAAAATAAGTCTGAATGGCAAAGAGGGAAAATTCAAATTTTGGTAAGCCACATATTAAATATTTTTGACACTCATTGTTGGTGTTAAAAAAAAAAACACCCTATAGGAGAAAAACGAATGTTCCACATGCTACATGTTACTCCACATGTGATTCATTCGCAGTGGATTAAAATTGCATACACATATTTTAAAATACGCTAAATAATTGGCATGAAGCTTTGTTTTTATATAGGCTACCTTCTAGCCCTACTCTATGCTATCAGAAGGGGTACTTTGTTTAGCGCCCACCTTACTACATAATGCAATATACTTTAGGTAGATTTATATATTTTTTAAATGCGAAATGGACAAGAACACACCTGTAAATAAATTTCAAGGGTTAAAATGCCTAGACTTTAATATCCATAAAGCCTACTCATTTCACAAAAAAAAAAAACCTTAATATCCGGTATGAGTCTTACTGTTGAGGTAGTCCATAACTGAATGAATGTCCGTACAGTTTAATGTACATATATTCAAAAGTAGGAGGCATTTTCCTGACTTAGTCACGCATCTCAGTCTCCCTACCTTTAGATAGGTAACCTTTTTATTTTTTTCCTTTTTTTCTAGTTTCAATATGACCATCATCCGCTGGCTGCTTAGGGAACCAAAGCAAGTTGTAATGTCTGGAAAATCTAAATAATCGTATATACGAACAACTTACCTTTGCAATTTTGTATCATGCAGAGGTGGAAATTTGTCGCCTAGATGTCTGGAAATAGTGACTAATGAATAGTGAATTATTATACTTGCGTGGTTGGGATTTGTTATTAGTCCATAGGTAATGGATTACTGGTTGTAGGGTGTAGTACCTACTGACGTCTCTTAAATTTCAAACAATATGAGTAGAGGACAACTTATTTTGTTCGACATTAAAGGCTTACTAAAAATTGGTGATCTTTTGGCACCATTACATTGATCTAGTAGCCTTATATGAACTAAGAATCGAAAAATAATTTCACTAAATGACACAACACGCAAAAATATCTCTCAAAGTATCCGACGTCTTGTCGAACTAAATTATGTGAAATTCAAAGGAAAGTTTTGCCCATATTTAAAAAAGGTTTGTTAGAGAAGCTTAAGTTCAGATTTTAAGGACGCCATCCTCGTCCACTTTGAATTTTATCAATATATCGAAAAATTCGAAAAGCCTAAGCAACTAAGTCGATTTTCTTTAATTTGAAATCCTTGTTTATGGAAATTATTGATAGCGATAGTAATCTTTTATTAGCAACTATTCACAAGTCAAATAAAAACGTGGGTCTAGAGTCTTAGTAAATACAATAAAATTCACTGGAACTGGGTTTAAAACAAGGTTGCACTCTAAGAACAGCTTTGTTTTAATCCCTATATCGACGAACTGATTGATTTACTGGGTGAATTTGACTTCAATGAATATTCCCTTAAAGTCTTGATGTTTGCAAACGAATCAGTGTTACTAACAGAGAGTCTCTACAAACAGTAAACATTTGAATTGAAGGTAACATGCTACTTTGACAACTGTGAACTTTGGAACCTGTCTGTAAACGTAGTCAAAACTAAAATAATGATTTTCAATACATAAATAAATCCTGGCGTTACGGTTAGTGGTGGTTGATGTCAATATTGGTCAAAGTCAAGGCCAACAACAATCCAATGCCAAACTCAGTATAGCGGCTCCTAGAAATTAGGCCAGAGGAAACTATGCCAGAATTTTTTTTTGGAAAAAACGCCAGAAAATTCTTCATACAAAATTCTGGCCTTTATTCCTAGAAAAAAAAAAGGTAAAGTTTTCTGATATTTGTTCCTAAATTACTGTTTTTTTTTTCCTAAAATGAAAAAAAAAGCCAGAAAAAAAATTGGCAAAAAAGCCAGACAGAAATTCGGGCTTATGTGAAGTGTTATTTGCAATTAGGTTCACGGCGTACACAAAGCTCGGCGCGTATAGGATTTGGGGTGGGTAGAAGTTTGGGTACACTTGCGATTATAGGTACTATAAGGGAAATTATGCATTCGTCGAAAAAAAAAGTTTTGAAATAACTCAATTATGACATAACGATGATAGCGAAGACGAAAAAATATGGTCTAAAAATTCTGTCAGTCTGTATGTCACTCTGACTATCAGTCTGTCTGTATGTATGTATATACACTAACAGCCCAAACAGATGGGCCGAATTGCTTCAAACTTTGTATATAGAGTTTTCTTTAGGTATTGTACAGAGGGGAATTTCTTTTTTAACTCAAAAAATGACGGTACCTGCCATATAACCGTTACGTTAAGACCCATTTTTCTCGGAAACGGCTCTAACGATTTTGATTTAAAAAAATCAATGCAGGTTTTTCGGCACGACCTATCATATGTTTGAAAACAGAATTTGTTTTAATGTTTAAAAACGGTACTTTCCATAGGACCGTTTTTTTTCCTTTCGACTATCTCATAAATGGCTCAACCGATTCTTTTGAAATTTCAAACATATATAGGTTTGGGTTGCCCAATTTATACTGCGTACCAATATTTTTACTTTATATTTGTTTGTATTTTTAAAAGCATTTTTAAGAAAAAAATATTTTGAAAACTGCTCATTAAATTTTGTTTGTATTTGCTGAATACCTATTCAGTTTGGCGTTTTTGAATTTTTTTTTAAATTATTTTCTAAAAAGTTAAAAAAAAATAATTTTTTTTCTCAAAAACCGCTCCACAGATTTTTAAAATTTTTTCTCATATATTCAAAATTATCCAAGAAATAAAATGGCGTACTTTTTTTGAGCTCAAATTAGTTTAAGTATATATTTTAGATTTTTGAATCATTTTTTCTTAGATTAAGCCGATTTAATTGTTTCTTTTTAAGTTTATATTATTAAATATTTAATACCAATTTTTTGAGCAATAAACTAATGAAATTTTTCATAAGTAAAAAACGACTTTAAAAATATATTTAGATTTTTTAAAATTTTTAGAAATCTTTTGCATACGATGTGATCGAACATAAGAGCAAGTTCGTGCGATCCAGTCGTGCATTAATTTTTTTTTTTGGATTTGAAGATTTCTTTTTAAAAAGTTCCAAAAAAAACTTGCATATACCCAAACTTGTACCGACCCTAAATTATATATTGGGTCGAGCAGGGGGATACGCACCGAGCTTTTTATACGCCGTGGAGCTTATTGAAAAAAAAAACACTTAACACAAGCCCGATTTTTTTTCTAGCTTTTTAAAATTTATTGTTTACATTTTGAAATCTACTTTATGTTTTGAATAAAGATTTCACAATATATCATGTGGCCCCGCCCCGGCCGGACGCGCAACCCAACCTTTAGTCTTGTTTGAAAATACCTTCAAACATTTTCTGACCTTTCTTCCAAAACGCTGTTTTGAAATATTAGTCCAGAATATACAAATTTTCTGGCTTAATTTCCATTTTGTTTTCAGGCTCTTTTTCAAAACCTATATGGTAAAATTTCCAATATTTCTGGCTTATTTTCCAAAAAAAAATTCTGGCATTTTTTCCAAAAAAAATTCTAGCTCAATTTCTTCTGACCTAATTTCTGGGAGCCCAGTCTAGCACTGAATTTTTGAGGCAACACTGCAAAGTGAGTCCTATTCTACAGCGTGCAATACTGGGTTTTATAGAAATGAGAAATACCCCAAAATCTCTTGGATGTTTACCTAAGAATTTCAAAATCCTGATGACGACACCAACATATATTATGTACGCTCGATCTAGAACCTGGGCCGGTCTGGTCTACATTAAGACTGTTAAACTTTATGCTGACGACATTTGTGGAACAATATAGTTACGGAAGAAGATCGACTACCAAAAAGAATCACACGAATTACAATCTCAAAAAAAAAATAATATTAATTAGTTAAAGTTTGCAGCGAAACATTTTATCAAATCATTGCGGCTCTCAATGAGAATATGATGCAAAGTTGCTGAATTACGAGTACATACTCGGAGAAAAATCTAACTTCTTTAAGAACATCTTCGTTTAATACAGAAGTTTTTTCAACTATGTTTTGAGAAAGGGGCTGCATCCGCACTTTTTGTCCTGCGACTATTAAACTCGTTTGCGTTTGCTCAATAACATTCCAGAATTTCTCAAAATTCTTATAAATATACCCTGCATCACTGGCTATTGACGTTGTTTTGCTTTCAATGGTTGATTATAGTAAACATCTTTTACAGTAGTGCTGTAAGGTATGTCATGGGCTAGAAATAAATTATTTCCCAACGTTATTGCGTGCAAAAATTAGCGTTCTCTTCATGTGGACTGACGTTTCTTTGTCCAGATACACGACACTTACACCGACACAAATTATTTTTTTTCACGCATATTTCCATGGCTCATATTTAAGTTTGCAAAACTTCGATACATGCAACATACTTGGTATCAATGTTTGTTTGGCAAAAAAAAAAAACAATATCTTATCTCACACATTATTTTTGTTCCATTTTAAGGTTAAAGACCTATTGCCATGTTTAGCAAGAAATTATTTAACACCCAGAACCTCACGCAATACCCGCAGACCTGCTTAATTCCGGTTTAGATTCACCCTCACTTCGCAATTGTCAATACAAAAAAAAATAGTCTAAGCTTCTCAGGAATTTTTCTCGAAGCTTGAAGTATCATAACTCTATATTGTAGATAACATGGAGGAGTGACCAATACGCCGACCTACACAATATACAAAACCAAAATAAAAACAAAAACAGAAACAGAAAAAAAATCTGCACAAACAAGTCTCGTGTTCTTTAGCTTGCAAGTTGGTCACTCAAACTGGCCCACCACAATAGTTGAAGTATCTACAGATGTTGCCATAGTGCTTGTGTATATACTACTGGTTACACACCACAGATATTTTTAGATATCAAATAATTTATGTCTTTCTTGTAAGTGGAGACTTAGAAGAGAGGATAAATCCTTTCGATTAAAATAATGTAGATACATTTGAATGGCTCTTAAGGGTGTAGTGCATTGATGACTTTAACCTGGTTCTTGGTAGTTAGATTGACGTCGTTAAACCTTCGCACGAGTATGTTCCATGCGTTCAATGCCTTTTAACAATTCAAACACATGTTAAGCATGAAATATAATATGTATTTTAAGTCCTTCTTTTACTTGGAAAGTGGAGTTTCGAAATAAGGTCCTTTCTGTTAATTTTGTTCCAAGGAAATTCAACCTCACATCAAGCCATCATGAATCACTCAACTTTAGGTTGTAATTAATTTAATCAAAGTGTTTTAAAGTATTATCACGCATGCACCTAGGTATTGCACGTAAAACACTCCAAATCACTTGGTTGAGGCAAGCACTTTTCACAAGATTGACACTCTTTTCAAATGAATTAACAAAAATGGCGATATAAGTAGAGCCAAGCAACTAACAACAAAAAAAAAAAAAACACACAAAAACATGTTAAAATTTCAATATAACAAAAAGTTTCTGGTAAAAATTGCAAGGTAATGAAACTGTCTTAAGTTATGGGAATATTTTGATATTTAGTTTGAGAACAATTAGTTCCTTCCAAAGCAAAATACAATAACTCACTGTTCTTTTGGAAACTTTCCTGCACAACTAAACTAGGTGTTTGATCAAAATTAAACAATTTGAGAACAAATTTAATAATTTTTGACAGATAAAAAATATAATGACAGTAATTTATAAAACATTTGTATTTAAAATATCTCCACACAATTCGTCAAATATTTTACATATTTAAAAGTGTGTGGTATTTAATGCAACAAATTTAATTGTTAACATATTTTCATTAAAAATTAAAATGTTTTCAAAAGGAAAAAATATTAGTCCTCATTCAAGTGACTCGGAATGTACATTTCAATGCATCGTGCATCAATAGTTATCCAGTGGGAAAATGGTAGCTCTGCTGTTGCTGGTGGTTTGCTATTGCTATATTAAAAGAAAGGACATACAACACTGGGGAAGTTTTGTGCTATTCGTGTTTCGGGTCAATGACTATAGCGACAGCCTAGTTCTGTAAACAAAAGTAAAATAGAACACTGCAGTGGCTGGGCTTTATAATTATTTTATATTATTCTGTCAAATGAACTCTAAAAATAGAATTTCAAAACTTAAACATGACAAAATGTAAAGAAAAAAATATTTCTTCTTTGAAGGATATTTATGTTGGATGACAACTATACTTACAAATGGTTGTGCTGGAATTAAAAACAAAAAAATCCAGGATTGTGGGTGATAGGCACCTACATAAGGATTAAACAATGCAAAAGCACTTAACCACTTGCATTGAAGAATGCAGATTGTTAGACAAAAAGGTAAAAACCTAATGACGCGGAAGAACTTAACAGAATTATAAATAAAAATTGCTTAAAGAAATGTGGATCAAAGCTCTTATTCTATTGAAGAGGGTTCTACTATTAGTTTTATTTTTAATGAGCCGTTTATGTGGGTTTTAGGACGGTAAATACACTTTCCTTGTAATAAAATAATTAAAATGTTGTGGGAATTAATTAACAAAAATAAAAGCTCTCAGATCTGGTTTTTGTATATTAGATCGTTTTACGAGATTAACAACATAATATTATGTTTTAAGTTGGAAGGTCAACTTTTAGCTACACAAAGAGGGCCACAGTAGAAATTGGGAGTATGAAACTAAATTTGATTTTTTTTAATTCAAGAGGAGTCTCCACTCTGCTAACGGCTGTCTGCATTAGGGCACTGTTTTTCATAAAAATTGCCAAGTCCATGAAAAAATATTTTTATAGTGTCGAATTGACAATTTTTTTTTCGAATTCTCAAAAAATATGACACACTTTAGCATTGTCATGAAAAATCTGTCAAAACCAGCAAATTATAAAATTATCACAGAAAATCATTTGAAAAATCAGACAATTTGTGTAGTTCAGAAAAATAAGATTCTTCAGATTTTGCTCCATCAAAAAGTGATGGAGCAGGAAAACACAGAGAAATTTGCTGAGGAATCTTCTTATATAATGGGACTTTTTTAAGATGTTGAGGGCGCTGTTAATATTACGAGAAATCTGCAACCATATTCACACTGACATTTTTAATAATGGAAAGCTAAATAAGTGACCAGGTTAATCAACTACTGACCAGTCACAAGTAGAATTATCAATTCAAAGCTGGGCTGTTAGAAGATCTGTTAGTAGTAGAGATACGCAGCAAGGTGGTGTTCCATCTCCCTTTCTATAGAATTTGGTAGTAAATTTGCAGTTGACATATCTGGAGAAAGGCCATAGATCTGATTCTTGTCAAAAGAAAGTATAAAATACTACATATATACCCTCCTTCTGTCAATTAAATGTATCTCATTAAAATTACTAAATCTCTCTCGTTGTAATGAAGCGTTACAATCTCCATTCCAAACGACCGCCGACAGCAATTCCATACGACCAACACGGAACCATAAAACAACAACAGCATGTGACCACTACCGGCCCTTAGTCATGTGCACTTACCAGCAACATACTCGAGCAACATCAATCATCCTGAACACCAACCTAACATTTGCGTTCGTCATCGTTACAGTTCACACCGCATCAAAGCTACAAATATATCAAGTAGAGGTAATGCATGACAACGAGGAGGAAGAAAAGAACCTTGTATACTCAATAGGAAGTCTTGATTCCGATTTTGGTTTTGCTGAGGAATAAGGTTCTCGTCGATCTCGAGCGGCAGCCAGCTGGACGATCGATTCCGTTAACCTTAATTGGTACACTGGTGTGCCATTTAAGGCGGACTTTTTGGTTAATAAAATAGATTTTTCCTTGGGCAGGAATTAGATTCCTAACGGCTTTCCCCTCTTACTTTCCTGAGTAAGTTGTGGGCTTCCCGACTTTCCGTTGGATTAGCCTTGGATATGAATTAGATTCCTAATCGATTTTACCCTCTTGTTCCTTCGTGTATATTCGCTATTCCCTGTCAGCTGCGTCTGAGCAGAACGTGGGCCTGCCACTTATATGAAATACCGTGTTATTTATCGTAATTTAAAGAGTTTGCAAGAATATTGTAAAAGAAAATATTGTATGCAGTAAAAGATAATTAAACCGAGTTCTAACCTTCCTAAACCCGAGTTTTATTGTGTTTTTTTCGGGATATTCTGGACAACGATCATCAGCCTTTGGGAAAAAAGCATCACATCGTATAAAAAACTCCATTACAGTTTTCAACTGCCGATCAACTTTTTTTGGAGGTGACACAGTAATTCAATTCTCTAATGGGTACCAGCACAAATTGACATTCCAAGCTGACGAATTAGCTAAAGCCTAGTACGTTACTGATGCTAAACGAAATATTTCGCCGATCTCCTAAAGACAAATGTAAGGAAAAATCACATCAGAAAATATTTGCGGAGACTTCCCTCAGATGTCAAAAACACAATTGACAAGTTGTGGCATGGGCCAAACTGTTAGCTTGTATTCTTCTAAGACCTGGAACTTATAGGATTGTTCAGAAAACACCAATAATAATAATTAGAGTAACAATTAGCAAAATCACTGATGAAATTGAAACAACTTTTTGATACAATACCGAACGTATACGATGATATCGCTGAAATCAATAATAATCAGAAGTTAAATATCTTTTTGTTAATCTAAAAAGATTAACACAAATAAAATAAAAATTTAGACATTTTAAATGTTATTTCAATAACAGATATTTTTGATATTAAAGAACAACTTGTTATTGCTATCTGATAATACCTGTTACTGAAATATTGACCCATCCCTAGTTGTGACAGCTGATGTGAAATGTCAAAATTTCGGGAGCAATTAATGTTCCGGGAAATTAAATTGATAACAAAAACAATGGAGAATTAATTGGACTAAGAAATCTACTACATGTATTCACTAAAATAACACAATTTCGTCGATAAGCCTAGTACACTGCCGATCGCTGATGAGAAACGAAAATTTTCGGTGGTCTCCACTAGGACAGCAAAATGCTAACGAAAACATGATTGAACAAATTTTCAAGAAGAAAAAACAAACCCAGTCACACAAAAATCACAAATAAACAAGCTTTGATAAAAGAAACGACAAAAAAACAGGACTAAAAACTCAAATATAATTTTCCGCACACAAATAATTGGTCTGGGTATTAAATTGTGTGCGGAAAGTGATTGGAGACTTTATAAATTTCGGCATGGAACAGTTTAATGCAGAACGAAAATCTGAACGAAAATTTTCTGTCATTTTTGTTTGGGATTTTTAATTTCGCATCAGCAGCGTAATGGAAAACGAAAAGCAATCGATCTGTAATACATATTAAAATTTCGTCTTCAAGTCATGTTTGATTCGATAAGATTTTACCGTAACCTTATAGAAGCTGAAATGTTAGTAGAGTGTGGACGAAGAAGAGAAAGAATTTATTTATCACCTTTGCTTCTAGTACATGACCTCCTCTATTCCAAAGACATTGCCGCCATCTATGAGAATTCTACTACAATAATCAGGGATCTGGTAAATAAAGACATTAGTAATTTTCTAGCATCCATTGAAGCTATAAACTGTTTAACTATTAGAATGGCACTCTTTTGATCACGTCAACTTAACCTAACGAAATTACTAAAATCTTAGATATCTCTTTTCACTTATACACTTGGCAAGTTTTGCTTTTGAAAAAAAAACGATCTCCAGATTTTGATCGAACCTGATTAGAATGATAGAGAACATAAAAAATCTAGGTCCTGCAATTCCGTCTGTCTGTCTGTAGGTCGATCTACAGACTAGGCCGTTAAAGCGATTTTCTTCAAACTAACTTAATTGGGGTAGGTGACTGACTCGATCCTTTTCTTTATGCCCCAAGAATACGGTACCTGCTATACAACTTTTCATACCAAAAAGGTAAATCTTCATTATCTCAAAACAGCTCTAACGATTTTGATTAAAAAAAATGCAGTGCACTACCGTAGGTATAAAAATTTACATACACAAAATGTTATTAACGGTGTCGGCAATTGAACGTTTTTTTTTATCGAATCTCTCATTAACGACACAACTGATTTCGCTTAAGATTTGTATACAGTATTTCCTTAAATATTTCAATAATTTTGCATAGCAAAATATTCGTAAAATATTTTTTTTTAATTTCTGAAAAAAAATAATCAAAAATATTTTTTGAAAAGTATGTAAATTAGGAAATGCCATATAACCAATACGTTAAAGCCTATTTTTCTCGGAAACGGCACTAACGATTTTGATTTAAAAAATCAGTGCAGCTTTTTATGTACGAAAAAAATTGATTGAAAAAAAAAGTTTTAAAATGTCTAAAAACGGTACTTTCCATAGGACCGTTTTTTTTATTTCGACTATCTCATAAATGGCTCGACCGATTCTTTCGAAATTTCACACGTATATAGGTTAAGGTTGCCCAATTTATACTGCGTACCAATATTTTGAATAAATATTTTTTTTGTATTTTTAAAGATTTTTTTATTTTTTTAAATTTATATTTTCAAAACTGCTCAATAATTTTGTTTCAAAAATTATAGTTATATGTATTTGCTGAATACATGAGTTGGCATTTTTGAATTTAAAAAAAAAAAAAATTTTTCAGAAAGTTTTTTAAAAAAAACTTTTTCTCAAAAACCGCTCCACAGATTTTTAAAATTTTTTTCTCATAAATTCAAATTTATCCAGAAATAAAATGGCGTAATTAGTTTAAGTATTTATTTCAGAATTTTGAATTATTTTTTCTTTGATTAATCCGATTTAATTTTTTGTATTTATTAAATATTTAAGATTGTCATACCAATTTTTTTTTAGAAAAAAATTAAAGAAACTTTATTATATTTAATTAAAGTAAAAAATTACTTTAAAAATAAATTTAGATTTTAAATAGAAATCTTTTGCATACAATGTGATCGAACATAAGAGCAAGTTCGTGCGATCCAGTCGTGCATTTTATTTTTATTGTATCTACTAGGTACATACAAGAAATACATGTACGTTTTTTCCGTCGAGAAACTTGCTGAGCTTGAGAGAAAACATAAATTTAGAATTGTACGGCCGCATTATTCAACTTTAAAAAAAAACTATTTAAATAAACTTAAAAATGCAATTTCTTCACAAAATGTTCAAAATGACAAATAATTCATTCCCGATATAAACTTAAAAAAAAATCAATTTTAGGTTTTGAAAAAAAGGAATAACGAGGTTTTGAAGCTAATAAGAAAAATAAATATTTAAATTGAAATTAATTAGATTTAATTTAAAATGTTTGTGTATTATTATAGAATTTATATTTACTTTATTGTTCTCGATTTAGTGTTGACAATTAATATTTGAATACCAATCTAGTTAGTCGCCTCGAAATAAATTTAATGTCATACTCAAAAATTAATATTGACTTAGAATTCTTTCGACGAATGCCTTTTGTTTTTACTCGTTTTCATTAAAATTTTAAATTATCACTTTTTTTTAATTTTAACAAAAAAAAAATATGAACCAAAGTTACACCGATACAAGATTTTACTATCAACTGATCTGAATTAAAAAAATCCCAAAAAACGATAAAATTTTTCGATAAAGTTCCTCTCGCAATATCAGGCGACTGATAATAAAATTCCAATGGATTAAATTGCTAAAAAAAACCTTCTACCAAAGCAACTGAAAAATGTTCGTACATTATTGTTGTTGTTGGGTTAGCAAGACACAACAGATTGATTTATAGATACAAAGCCAACATAGAGGTGGTAGCTATCATCATCATCATCGCCATCATCATCCTGTCATACGCCTGTAATCTCACTTTCCTGTTCTACGCAAATAATAGTTTATCATGTTTTTTTTATATGTACATACTCTGTTTTTGCAAAAAAAAAAAAAAACATGTACATATGTACGCAAATATGTACGTGATTCTGTCAAGTTCTTTTGAAATCCTTCAGCTTTTTGAATATATGACAGACAGTGTCGTGTGTGTCGTACTGTGTCGTTTGCAGGCAGACATAAACAAAACAAAAAAATATAAACAAACAATAAAAATGGTGAAAATTTTGTGGGTTTGTTTGCTTTAAGACTTAAATGATTGATGTGCGAATAAATCAAAACCAAAAAAATACCACAATGTTTCCTGTTTTGTATTAATTTTTGACACAAGAAAATATTTTACTCATTTTTAAAAAGAAAAACATATTAGTAGTCGAACAGTACCTACTACTTCGCAGTAAAATTTTAACTTTAAAAAAACTCAGACTCACAGAGTGTTTTAGAGTTCTTGAAGACAGTATGGTACTCGTAAGTGAATCACTTATTTCAAATAATAGTTTGTCAAGAAAGTGTTCAGATTTCAGATGATATGAAGTGGAGGACAAAATAATTTCAAAGAGTCATGAGTAAGAGACGAAAAGTAGATATATACATATACAAATACACGGGAAAGATACATTACACCAGGTGCCTTTTGGTGGATCCTGTTCGGTTTCTGGAACAACTTTTTAGAACTGACACATCAATAAATAGAGTTAACCATAAGAGCAGATTGTTGTATTGAATTTGGGGTACTAATAGAAGAACCTAGTGCAAAAAACTATGACAAAGTAAGGAGGTGTAAATTTAATAAATAAATATTGGAATTCTTGACTATTTTTTTTTTTAATTTTAACTTATTGTTTTGTAATTTCCTTAGTTGTATATTTGATGAATGTTTATTTAAGAATAAAAATAATTTCAAGAAAATTTTCTATACAAAAACAAGCTAAAATCAAAGCTTATTAAATATTGGAGTGTTTCTTTCTTCAGTGTTGATAACACCCCCTCTCAAACCAATAATTTTAGTCGCTTCCGTAGTAATTGAAATCGTAAAGTACCCAGAGATTTAGTAAAAATATCAGCCAGTTGTTCTTCACTCACTGTGAGTAATATTATTTCTAAAAGTACTCTAGAAACGTATTCTCTTAAGAATTCAGAATTTTTTGACATAAAAATGCATCCTTGGTTGTCTTCATAAATAGAAACACAATAAGTTGAATTAATTATGTTCATGTCTGTAAGTATTCCTCTTAACCATACGGCTTCCGATACGGGAGCGCTAAGATCATTGTATTCTGCTTCGCTTGATGATGTTGCTACAGTGGCTTGTTTCTTGCTCGACCATGATACACAATTTTTTGCTTTAAGTCCTTCAGGTATTTCCATATATATATCTTCCTTTAGATGGCCGTGTAGAAATGCGGTTTTTATGTCGAGATGATGAAAAATTAATTTCTTTTTGACTCCTACTCCCAGAACTGTTTGAATTGTTGTTAGTTTAGCTACAGGTACAAAGGTTTCTTCGTAATCTATGCCATATTCTTGAAGAAATCCTTTGACGACCAATCGTGCTTTATATTTTTCAGATTTGCCATCCTTGTTAGGTTTTCTTCTAAACACCCATCTTGTTTTTAATGATTTTATCCCAATCGGTTACTTTGTTAATTTCCAAACATCATTTTTCTTCATAGATTCGAGTTCTTCATTCATGGCTTTTATCCAAAAATCACGATCTCTATTAATTTTGATTTGGTTGAAAGTTTCAGAAACATCATCAATGTTTACTTCATATGTTATGGCATTGTAGATAATGTAATCATTCATAAACTTTCGTGGAACTCGCCCTCGCGAACTGCTTCTTATTGTTTCTATCTGGTTATTTGTAGGTTCTATAAATTCTTCACTACATTCTTGAAACTCTTCTTCAGTTGGTTCTTCCATATTTCTGCAAATTTTCTCTGCGGGATTTTGAATTTCGATATGTTCTTCCGATGTTTCTTCAACTCTGAGATTTCCTTCGTCAATATTTGCAGGAGTGGCAGTTTTTAACTTTTCCTTCTCTTGGTTCAGATATTTTTGTTTCTTGAAGTAGCCTTTTATACGGATAATTCACTTCGTCAAACTTCACATCTCGAGCAATGATAACTTTCTTTTTGTCAAGGTCCCAAAGACGATACCCATTTGGAGCGTAACCAATCATAATGTATTCCTTACTTTTTGCATCAAGTTTATGTCGTTTTTCTTTTGGTATCCAAGTATATGCCTTACATCCAAACAAACGCATTTTCTCATTTGAAGGCTTGTGTCCATACCAAAGTTCCGATGGGGTTTGGTTTTTTCTTAGTGCTCTAGTTGGACTTCTATTAATTATGTATGTGGCAGTTAGAGCAGCCTCACCCCACATACTTTTTGGAGCCATCGACTCGATGAGTAAAGTGCGAACTTTTTCAACAAGACTTCTGTTGAACCTTTACGCTATACCATTTTGCTGAGGTGAGTATGCAGTTGTATTTTCAAGTTGAATTCCCTTTTTTTTTGTAGAATACCTGTTGTTCAGATGAACAATATTCACGTCCTTGGTCACATCTAAGCACTGATATTTTTTTACGTTGAACTTTGCTGTTACAAGTGCTTCATACTCTTGAAACTTTTCAAATACGTCAGATTTCTTTTTAATGAGATAAATGACAAAAACAAACTAAAATCAAAGCATATTAAATTAAATATATTGGAGTGTTTCTTTCTTCAGTGTTGATAACACAACTATATGCCTGTAAGACCTAAGGTCTTTTAAATGCAACTTGAATTGCACGGCACTAGTTTGGCACAGTGGATTTGAGAACCAGGTATTGACTGTCTCATTTTTAACCCATGGGTGGCATCCAATTAAAATTGGAGGTATAGAAAAGAAAGTGCCTAGCGTGGGGATCGAACCCACATGTCTAAGTTAGCAATCAAGCACTTTATCCACTGCGCCATTGCCACCCACAAAATAATGAAGTTAGGCAATAGTCAGTTGAACATTATATCAAAAAGAGCGAAGACAGGTTCCAGGACTCAGTGAAAATAATGACGATTCTGATATAAAAGATTTTATACAACAGAATTTCGCCAAGAGATTTCATATTATTGGCCATATATTTTCGAAATTGTTTTAACTTCTAGAAAATTAATATCAGAAACAAATTAAAATGGAAGCGTTCTTTTGCAGAAGAGTTCATAGATTGGCAATAAGCATATACATATTCAGCCTTATTCATTAACGCATCATAGCCAATACATAAGACTATGTTATCTTTATAATTTCTCTAAACGCAAAAATGCTATTCATTACGTTGCATAGCAGAAACATAAACGCGTTGTATCTATAAACATCATCTTTACCAATTTAAGCTTTTTTTAAATGTGGCTAAATGCGTATTTTTGTCATGTACGATTTAATAATGTTGATGCTGAGTGGAAGCCAGTCTTCTTGTGTCGATAGTCGACCTAGCAAGATATCTTTTCCTTGTCTTGCAAAAAAAAATTTATAATTTAATTGCCGAGCTAATGCCGGTGTTATAATCAATGCCTTTGCTGTGCTTTACAATGTACTTATTGATAAAGCCAGAATTTCATTTTTGGAGCATGTGAAATTTGAAAAATGACAATGAATTAGATTTCAGTGGAGAAGAAGATTCACACAACAATTCAAATCCAATTCTTCAAGAAGGAAGGCGAACTTGAACCAGAATAGTTGGCCAAGTATTTTGTTCTTAAACATTTTAAAATGAATTGGGAATTGCTAATTCTGCCTTGTTTAACTCGAAATAACCTATCGTCGAGATAGGAT
This sequence comes from Philhelius pedissequus, assembly GCA_910595825.1. Lineage (NCBI taxonomy): Eukaryota > Metazoa > Arthropoda > Insecta > Diptera > Syrphidae > Philhelius > Philhelius pedissequus. The sequence goes on along the minus strand of OU343161.1, from coordinate 238,822,870 downwards.
TCGAGGATGTGATATACTTGTTCCAGAAATACCTGTCGTAGTTTATAAATCAGGTCATTGTGCTAGACCTTGTCGAATGCTTGGGAAACATCTAGAAATGGGCTAAAACACTCAATTTTTTTCTTCTTCTCAATTTCATTACATCAATTGTTGATTTGATTTGCTGAAAACCAAAAATCCGGAATAAGACGTTTTTTTTGCAATTGTCGGAAGTAGGATTTTCTCAAATACTTTGGAGATCAGCGGCAAGAGAGAAATTGGTCTAAAATATTTCTTTTCGTGCAGGGGTTTTCCCGGATTTATGGAATCATTATTACTTCTGCAACTTGCTATTGAAGTGGAACGTATGAAAGCCTTAATGCCGTAGTCATGTATATAAGTTTTATTAGTAATTCTCTCGGTTATTCATTAAGGACACGATGATTTATTAAATCGTACCCAGGAGCTCAATTATTTTTAAAAGCTAAAGCTCGGATAGTTGAGACATTTCGAAAATTAAAGTTCTCAGATGAGGACTGAATCTCTTCAAATTCGTTTTCTAACGTTTTGAACGTTTCAGCCAGGTGTTCACCAAATAAATCAGCTTTAAATTTATCTGTTTTAGTCCAGCCACCATTATTTTTGCTCATTGGTGCTCAATGCATTTGAGGCTTTTTAATGAATTTTAAAGCTTTTCAGAGAGAGAAGTTTGTATTTTCCTCTGTAGTCAGGCTCTCAAGATTAGTAGAGATCTCACTATTTTTAAAATCGCGGATTCCTTCTTTGAGCTTAAGAGAAATATGTTTTGTGCTGAGGAGCACGGGATTATTGCCATTTTTTGCGCGCTCTCCTTTTTTTCGAGGAGTATTTCTTTTATTTCTGGAGAAATGTTGCTTTGGATTGTTTACCATTGTGTAAAGTATTGTTCTATGCAGGTTTTTGTATGACCTTAATAGATTTATCGACTTCATCTTCTAGCTCGAACGCAGTTTTCAGGGACATTATAAGGGCTATATTTTCTTCAAAGTCTTTTAGAAAACTATCCCAGTTAATTCTGTTATCAGCAAAATATGGGACTCTTTCCTTTTTAAATAGACTTCTGTTTACTGTTAAATAGACTGGTGAACCATCAATGGAAATGTCAAGCTTTACTCAACATTCGCATATTTTTTGTTTGGCATTTTGCGATAAAAAGGTCTAAGAAATTTCGTTGGCCAGTAAGTTGGGTTTCCGGTCGAGAAAAAGTCAACGCGTTATTCCATACAAGCTTCGAGTAGATGTCATCCTTTAGTTTAAATGCACTTTGATCCCTAGAGGGTTTGTTTCGAATTAAAGTCACCACAATGATTTTAAACCCTTTAGCTTGCACCTCATTCATGATATTATCTTCTTTTGTATACGAAGGATTTAAAATCCCTAAAAATTCGAATGGCTAAATCCACTTTTTCATGACAAGAAATAGATACTCGTGAAAAAACTATTTTGTATTTTTAGACCTTTGACGTAACAAACAGTGTTTTTTAAGGTAATATTGCTAAAAAAAAAACTATTCGACACAAAAAAAAAAAACATTTCAAGTCGAAACAATCTAAAAACAAAATATCCTGAATTTCATTCAGACAACAAAATTTAAATCCACAGTGTTGCATATCTAACTATGTAGTTCCAGAGAGCCTTGTATCTATATATATGTGTGTATCTATATGATTGTGTTGCACACGTAGGTATATGCAAATTTTCCTACGTAGCCGAATTCGTATGGTTTAATCGAAACTCGTTCGATTTTCTGACTAATTCTATTTATAAATGGGAGATCCTATTTTTAGATACCAAAAACTTGCTACTAAATTGAACTCCCGTTATTAAGAAACGTGATTCAATCATATTTTGTAATTTTTTTTTGTATTAATTGAAAAGTACTCAGAGTACCTGAGTATCAACCTACTCTACAAAATTTATGAAATAATTTTTTTTTTGGTATTCATATTAGAGAATCGTGACTGAAGTCACATATTTCTAATTTACATTAAATCGTAAAATCTGAAATTTAATTTCTGAAACGTGTGTAGAGAACAAAGAATAATCCTCTTCTCTACAAGATATCGGAGCTACTAGACATACCTATGTCATTTGTTAAGTAGATAAGAATGGCGTTGAAGTGAGCCATTTTCAAATGCGCGTGAAAATTGGGGCGTCTATTGAAAACTTTGAAGAGGTTACAGGAAGGAGTATGTGGAAATTAGCACGTTGGATACTTTTCCGCTACCTGAATCATCTTCAAAGTTCCAAACTTGGAGAACTGCCGGAAAGTGCAGATTTCGTTCAATTATATGGAAATAGGATCTTCCAAGGTCGTAAGAGGTGCGTCTACTCACACGACCATTCTTCACTTAAATATCCACCCGTTTTGTCGGTTTTTTTTTTTTTTTTTTGAATCATAAAAAAATATTGTGTCGAAATTTTTAATATGCAATATTATTTATATTTTGAAGGGAATTTGTATTTGGTCGAAATCTGTAGAACCGTTAAAAAGAACCGAAATAGTACAAAAAAAACGGTTGGAAGGTACTGTTAATAACATTTTATGACAAAATGAAGACCATACCTAAACTGTTATACAGAATTTTTGTTTATTTAAATCGCTAGAGGCGTTTTCGAGATAATTAGGATATTTTATAATGGGTATGTGACATGTAGCGTTACTTCTAGGACTAAACAAACATGCAGACGGAATTGCCAGACCCACGTTTTTCGTTTCGTTTTTCTTCTTCACCGAAATGTCAAGTTTAATTATAATCTCGATTTCGATTCTTTTTTCAAGGATAGGGTTCGATATCCCGCTTTTTATTATCTCGTTTCTTACAACCATTCCGCTCTCTTTACCATCCCGCTTTTGATATTCAACACATGGTGCAAAAAGGACGGGGCTTAAGGGGGTAGCATGTTACACCACTGCTTGGCCAAATATAAGATTTGGCGTAGGGTCGAATTTGGGTGTATGCAAAGTTTTTTGTGTAGCATTTATCAAAATACAAAACGGTTTAAGCGGGATTAAACGGGATTTAAAAAAGTGGGATTAAAATAGAACGGGATTTTGAATAAGAGGGATTTTTAAAAGCGGGATTAAAAAAATACAATATTTTAGAAGACGGGATTTTAAAGTTTTTTTTCGGGATTTTTGAAAAACGATTTTAAAAGCTGAATTCCAATACGCTTCCCTTTTTTCAAAAAATTTTTACTGGTAAAGATTTTGCTGACCATGACCTACATAATACTGTTTTCTACTGAAATTATTTAACATCTTTAAAATACTCCCACAAGACTATTATCCAGTCTAATTCAATTTTTTTAACAGAAACAAAATCAGTAAGTATACAAAGTACTAGACATTTTGAGCTTAAAATATTTATGTTTGTAATTATGAATGTTTTCTTACCATTACGGATTTAGGATGTGGCAAAACCGTCGTTTCGTGTGCACTGAAAAAGAAAATAATGAAACTAGTTTATTTTTATAAAGGATAGTAATATTTAATAGAAAAAAAATATTAGATTTTATAAAATGGTTTTGTACCCGAACAGGGGCGGACTGGAAAGTTTCCCGGTGGGCCCCTGGTCATAAATGCTGTCCTTTTTTATGGTAATATTTTTGTCTTAAGCATAATTTGTTTAAGTCTTTAAAAAATGTTTAAAAGTTGATACCCGATAGACCTCCAAAGCAAATATTGAGCAGTTTTGGATCCAAAGACACTTCCAGGGAAACACATCACCAATCCGGCCCTATTCTAAAATTACGATTTTTTTAAATTACAATTTTAATAATAACAATATCAATTTAAGCTATATGCCTGTAAGACCCAAGGTCTTTTAAATGCAACATGGGGCCTATAACACAGAACAACAAGTCAACTAGTCAACAATTACTTGTTAAGCTATGTTTGTTCAACTAGTCAAAATCATTTCTGTAACACAATAAAAACCGTAGCAATTTCAATAAAAAAATTTCCCTTCACTTGTTGAATCAGTTGAACAAGTAAATCTGCCATTAAAATTTAAATCTAACATTAAAATTTCCAAAGAAAAAAAGATAAGTATTTATTGAATATGTGACTTTTTTGATACATCGACAAACTGTCTTTTTGTGAACACCATGAACATGGTATTGAAATCCAGTTCCAAGCCAATGTAAGGCAATCAATATGTTCTGCCTTACATTTAGTGCTTTACTTTTATTATTTGAGGAACGTAATTTGTGGGAGAGACTTTCGGTAAGATAGTCAACAACTTCTACGGCACAAGAAATTTTTAGGGTTCTATTTCAAAGTTTATTCTTTCCTTGAACAATTTTGACTTTCCTTGGCACTCACTATCACTGTCCAATTAAGAATAAAAAAAAAAAACTTCACAAAACTCTAGGCCACTAAATAAATTCTCAAGATCCCTCCGATATAATCACTTAATTAACATTACTGCAAGTGTTTATTTCTAACTTGTTGACTTTGAACTAGTCCGGAACCGCCGGTTGAAATTTATCAACTATTAAACAAGTTTGTTCTCTTTTTTTTTAACTCTTGTTGTTTCCAGTTACAGAAACGGTGAACTAGTGAAATTTCCCTCTTGTTGAATGAAGCCAAAACAATTGTTATGGTTCTCCAAGACTTGTTGTTCCGTGTTACACAATTTTTAAAAAGTTGTTGAATTTCACTTGTTCAACAAGCACTTTATGTATTATGTTATAGGCACCTGAACTGCTTACCATGTTACAAGGAATAGAAACATAGGATTTAAGTTAGAGTAAGTTTGTGTCAATAGTTTTTTGAGTCTACAGTACCTTCCAAGGATTTCAACTATCTACTTGAACCCTTTTGGCCGCTCAATTTATTGGCAACCATTTATTGGCAACACTTTATCGCTATGATCTGCCAACTGGTAAAGGTAAAACTTTACAGGAAATCAAACAAATTGGAAAATGTATTAGAAGGTTGTTATAACATCACTTGTTTAGTTCAAGTTAAATACTCACTTTAATTAAGTTGCATCTTTTGTGGTCAAGTCAGAGTAATTATTACCACAAATAATTTACGACTCAAAAAAAAATTTTAATGGCCTTGGAATAATAAACAAATGTTCTTAAATGAGTAACGTTATTTGGTGTTGCTTAGGTAATAACTACAAATTAATTTAATGTGGTAAGCAACACCAAACTGAAACGGTTGGTAAATTTATGAATGAATTTAACTGATCTGAGTTTTTTATGGTTTCTATAATTTAAAAAAAATTCGCCATAAAAATCAACTAAATTAGTCATAAAGTTCGTTGCCATATGGTTGTGACTAAAGGTGGTTTCTATTCTACGAAAGTTGTTAAAACAGTGGGGCTACCAAATTTTATACACTCCCTCATGACCGGTTTGTATGATCGTGATGTGTTAATTGAACGCAACTCGTTAGGGTTCTTATAAAGGGTTATCCATTTTGCGGTTTCAAAAGTATAGGGCTGGAATTCGACATCTGTCAAATTAAGTTGTTAAACCATTTTAACAACAAAAGGGATCGCTTAACTATCGCACAACGCATAAAAATTGTTAAAACCTACTACAAAAATGGTGATTCTGCTACAGCCACATATCGTGCTTTAAGAGGAGATTATGGCGATTTTTCGAACAAAATTTTCTTCAGCAACGAAGCATATTTCTCACTCGGTGGGTATGTTAATAAGCAAAATTGTCGTATTTGGGGTTCTGAGAATCCTCAACTAATTGAAGAGAGGCCATTGCATCCACAAAATGTCACTCTTTGGTCCGGAGGTGTGATTGGACCTTACTTTTTGGAAAACGACGATGGAACGACTGTCACCGTCAATTCGGAGCGGTATGGTCATATGATAGCCGAACAAAAATAGTTCAATGGCAGGTACCATTAATAACAAAATATGTAAACAAAATGTTGAACCAAAATGTAGACTATACACTACTAAGTGCTAAAAAAGATTTAAGAATCGAATTGAGGCAATCACGTAAAATTCGTAAGTGCCAAGTTTAAAGAAAATCCTTTCAGCCGTTTAGATTGACCTACTGACAGACGAGCGAAATTACGGGATCAACGTTTTTGATTCTCTCAAGGATTGTAATGTCAAATTCTTTTTTCCAAATCCAAAACTTGCCCCTAAAGTACATATCCAAGCACAAATAGCGATAAGCACACATTGTTTGAAGACCGTTAACTATTTGAATTTATATTGGTTATTCAGTAGTAAAATACAAACTGTCAATGTCAAGCCCGTGTAAAATATTTATTTATCAAATTCATAAATTTAGAGAAGTAAGACTAATATTGTTATCTTGCCTTTTTTTAAAGGGAAGCGCGCACTAAAGGGGTTTTGACTATCCTTAAAACGAACAAGCACAGTGCGAGCGTTGGGAAAGATATAAGAGTAGACACCGATGCACATTGGTTTTGAATTTCTGAATACTAAAATGTGGGGGGAGGGAAATAGATCCGGGTGAGGTATTCCACATTCGCGTTGTACGGCTAAAGAAAGATTCTCTGTACAGTACGCTCGAAATTGGACTCAAGGGTAAACTATGATTAACATTCCTGGAAGCGCGAGTATTACTGATCTTACAATTGATGACTCATTAAAGTAATTTATATAGATTTGGACTAAAAGTGGATCCAAAACTGAACCCTGAGGTACCCCACAGTTTTTCGCACAGTATGGTTCAGACGTACACGTTTACGTTTCAATCTTCTGAAAAATGTTCTTAAAATATTCAAATACTAAACTTATAACTTAGGGAATTACTATTAAATTTGTTTTTAAATTTCAAAAGCAGAATCGAATGATCTATATTGTGGCATCCTTTTTAAAAAACCCAATAAGATGGATTGAGGTGTAAGCCAAAGAGCAACACGAATGTGTGTTGTTACCTTAATAATAGCTGACTTGCAGCTGTGTTTGTTCTGAATCCCGAATTGCTATTTATTTTTTCAAATAAGATTGAATTTGACTGGCGCAATAACTTTTCCTAAAAAACTTGCAAGGAAAGGCAGCAATCTTTTGAGATGAAAATAAGAGGAACACGACAGAAACTGACTATTGCAAATATGAAGCAAGAATTTCAGCACAATTGGGAAAATATGTTTTAAGTTCAGTTGCTGTCTAGACTAGAGTGTTCTTCGAACCCACACGCCTAAGTTAGCAATCAAGCACTGTATCTACTGCGCCAATTAATCAAATATCATTTAAACTATTTACAAAAACGAAAATACCCGAATATAAATACGAAATGCTATTTCTACCAAACGATAGCAAAAATCATGTTTTTTCTTTTAAATACATTCATAATTCATAACGATACATTTTAGTGAGCACTTTATGCTCATCAATTAAGGCAATCTAGATTATTTCGATGGACAGATTGAAAAAAAACAAAATACTTCAAAGTTATTCTTGAAGACATCAACATTACTATTCATCATTCATGCGAACAGAAAAATTGATAAACAAAATCATCATTCAAGAGCATCCATTCAAAAATTGAAGTGAATAATGAGTATATGTATATAAATATATAGTAAAATAGTACGTAATTTGATTGAATTTCTTATAGTAGGTGAAGTATATACCTAATCTGACTCAGACATTCAAAGCTCTGTAGGATGTTTATCATTAACTTTAAGTGCTTTGCAAAACCAACGCTGGTTTTCTTTAAACAAATACATAACTCATAGTTTCCAAAACAACATTTAATTTCTGAATGACATAAGTTTAACTATGTTATAGGATTAATTTATAGATTAAAGTTATGTCGTTTTCCATTGGTCACTCCTGACACTCCATTTTTACTCAATTTGCATTCCCAACACTCCCAAATCTTCAAGTGGTTTATATTCCAAGTAATTTTTGCTCCCTGCTTTTATTTAGGAATGCACTCTGATAGAGTGAACTGAGTTCAATAGTACTAGTATTTAGGTAACTTAGGAGAGTTACTAATTGAAAATCGCTCTTAAGAATTTAAAATACTTACGAAATTCTACCTCTTCATGCTTCGGTTTCAACGCTCGTTTCCAATGTCACTTTTGTGCTAAGATAAAAAAAAAAAAAGCAAATTTGCCAGCAGCACAGTTTTCTGATAATTCTACGCTTCCACAAAGTGATATGATTCCTCCTGTACTTGAGAACATTAACAGCTTCATGGGACGTGTCTTCTTTCGTACTCGTACAGTTGCCAGATTTCTTAAAGATTTTGACATTCAAAAATCCGCTGGTCCAGGTAGTATCTGCCCTATTGTTTTGAAGAGGTGTTCTTCTACACTGAAAAAAACCAATGCGTAAGCTTTTTCATCTGTCTTACTCTACTGGTCTCTTTCCGAGTAGATGGAAAATAGCATTTGTACAACCTGTCCCACAAAAAAATACGAATTTTCTTCACCCTCTAACTGCATTTACATCCCTTCTTCCCAAGGCCATGGAAACGCCGATTAATTTTCAGCTTAAGAAATATCTTAAAGGATGAAAGCTCCTTAATGACCGGTAGTATGGCTTTTCTAGCAATATGTCCAGTGGTGATCTGATGGATATCCACCGAACAGTGGCACAAATCCTTACATCGTTTTGGAGAAAGTAAAATTATTGGGCTTGATATTTCAAAAGCATTTGACAGAGTTTGGCATCAAGCTCCCTTATCTAAAATTCGTGAATTTGGTATTGATGAATCTCTCTTCTTCGAAACTACCTTTCCAACCGCTCAATAAAAATCACATTCGGCGGTTCCAAGTCTGATAATTCATAAAATAAATACTGGTGTACCCCAGGGCTCCGTTTTGTCTCCAACACTTTTTCTCATTTACATTAATTATCTATTATCTGGGACTTCTAAATCATTCTGCTGACGATAATACTCTCACCTTTTCTTGTTCGTTTTCAGATTCACCTCCTTGTTCTTCAGATGTGGAACTGCAATGACAGTATGCTAAGCTAATTAAATTCTGATACCGACAGCATTGTTAAGTGGGGAATAAAAAACCGTGTTGAATTAAATTCTTCAAAAATTCAATGCTGTCTCCTGTCGGTAAAGTGGGACCGTCCCCTCCCCGTTATCCATGAGCGGCATTTGCATGAAAGAAACCGAACAACTTTAAGTTTAGGGTATGTGCATCACACACCACCTTTTATGGAATGATCACATATTCGACGGCGCCAAGAACGCTGCAAATTGTTTGGGTTTTCTGAGGCGATGCAAGAAATATTTTTCCCCATCTGATCTGGATGTTATCTTTAAAGCCTACATTCGTCAAAAGCTTGAGTACAACTCCATATGGAGACAGGTGCCCCCACAACTTACTTGAGTCTCATGGATATAATCCAAAACAAAAGCTTTAAAAATGATAGGTGATAGAATAATAACGGAAACAATTGAACCTCTCGGGGGCCGTCGCGAGATTGATTCCTCCTTTAAAACAATTCAATACAATCGCTTCTAGGAATGCTCATCAAGTTACCCTTGAGCCCATACCTTGGACATACCGTCAAGAATAGAGATTCCTTCTCTAGCCGCACCGCACGAATGTGCAATGCTTTACCCAACCGAATTGTTTCATACCAATGTGCATGTGCTCGTACTGTGTATAACATTTTAAGGGTAGTCATAACTCCTTAAGTGGGCGTATAATATAAAAAAAAAATGCCGAAAACAACTCTGTTTCATACTGGATGCACTGCCTTCCATATAACTTAACGCAAGCAAAGCCAGACCTTTTGTCACATCATTTATTAAATTTGGTTCATTAAGTGAGAGCTGTAAGAAGGACAATTTACTGCTGAAATAATTTATATTAGCACATTTTTAATGACTTAATAAAAAAAGTCATTTTTTCCACACAACACTGCTAAACCCCTATGGCGAATAGAGTATCTTAAGATGAAATCATATTTGGTATTTAAAATCTACAAAACTCTATTTTAAGAACTTTTATATCTTCTGGATTGTTATTATAGCTTTTAATAGCACAATTCCTTCATAATGACGTATATTTTTATTGATTTCTTTTTTTTTTCTCAATTAAGAGAATAAATTTCCAGACACAAATTCACTCTTAGATGTTGGTTAATTCGCAATAAAACCTTTAAGAGTATCTTTTACGTCTCATTACATGGATATCACACACAGTTTGTGTTTTTGTTATTAATTTCAAACATAAAATCAGCATGAGATGCGAACAGGACGAAGCCTTGAGAATTTATTAACAACTCTTATATATTGTATTTTTTTTCATAAATTTCCTACTGATCACTATATGTATCTGCTTGCTTGCTTCCTAGATACAGCGAATAGGTAAAGTTTTGAATAGAATCCTTAAGCAATTAGGATTTCTTTTCACAGAAAATTCGAAAAGCTTACAAGTTCTTTCAAACAAAAAAAACGACCCTTTTCATTGGAAATTTTGAAGAAACCAACAAGACAAAACCAAACAATACGAGTATTCAACTTATTAGTTCTTCAATTTTACAGAGCTTATACGATAAAGTTTATGCTCAAGTTTTGGATTCAAAGGAAAAGTGTGATTTTGTAGGTTTCCTGTTCGAGGAACTTAACAAAAATTTCTTTATTTTTGTTGACCTCGCAATCTTGTTGTTTTCATGTTTTAAGTCGTTTTGTTTAAGTTGAAATGTTTTATATGGAGAGGAAAAGTTTGGCAGAAATTAGGGATTTTTGCTTGTATTGTATTGTGTTTCGAGAGAAATTATTAGAGGGATTCTTTGAATTTGCGGAAGCCGATTAAAAAATTGTGATTTATGGGTGAGATGGAATTATTGTTATTCAGACTGTTGGTAAAAGCATTCGACAATAAACTACACGACTGGATCGTACGAAAGTACTCTTATAGCTCACAACTTTAATGTAGCCTAAACACTGACGATGTTAGTAGATTAGTTATCATTATGTAGATTTAAAGTCGATGTAAGGCTCATTGTTTCCATATATAATTTTAGGGTGAAAACAAGAATACCGTCTTCTGTGAGGCATAAGAATAGATGAGAAATGTTCTGAATAGGAATAAGAGTATCAAATCGAAAAAAACAATCGTGTTACCCAGTATCATAAAATTTTGTCCGGCAATTTTTTTCCAATTAATTTTCTAGCATTAAGAAATATTTTAATATCTGGTTATCAGCATTTGGCCAAAAATTGATAAGAGCATTAAATATTGAAAAAAAAAGTGGCAAATAATTAACCAAAATTTTGAAAGAAATCACAATTTTGTATAAAATTTTTATCTTTGAAATTTAATTTCTCAAAAACTATTCACTTGAACACCTTGATTTAAAATCACATACAAAATTGAAATATTATCTTTCAAAATCTTTGTGAGCTTTTATTTTAAGTAAATTTTTTGAAAAACAAAAATGCCATATCACACTGTTGGGAATCTGTCACTAGGAACATTTATTTGAGTTCAAAATTCACTTTTAACTGTGGATGATTTTTTCAAAAAAGTTTGATTCCGTTAAATAAACAATAATATGCAGAAATCTTTCGAGCTTTTTGAATTCTCTTATGCTCAACTTATGTTTTCTTATTTTGAACACCGCATGTCTGTCACAAAGGTTGGCTATTTGTGATGCTTTTTTCCCTAGTGCTGAGGCATCCAGGGAATCCTGAGAAAAGCAAGTAAAACTCGGGTTATGACGGCTGGAACTCTGTCCGATTATAGTGTAGGGCAAGTCTTGCATTTGGAAAAAAAATCGATCTCGAGATTGTAATCAAACTTGACATTACGATGGTAGCGAACACCAAAAAAGTGGGTCCCGCAATTCCGTCTGTCTGTCTGACTGTCTTTCTGTACAACGCTCTACAGCCAAAACGGCTGAAGAGTTTTTCTTCAAGCTTATTTAAGCGTTTTAAGTGATTGTCTAAAATAGATTTTTGAATCGTTTTTTTTTGTTTTGTCCAAAACTAACGGAAACTGTCATGCAATTTTTTCTACCATATGAATTACATATCTCGATAACGGCACTAACGATTTTAGTTAAAAAGATAGGGTGCACTATTGAAGGTATACTCTAGATTTTGGTATTTTTTTTTATAATCAATGGTAAACTAACTCCTCAGCAAATCCCAATCGAGATTAGAGTCTCCTTCGATTATATAAGTTTCGCCCCCGAATCGTCATTTCTTACATCCTCTTGTTATATTTTCTGATATGACACAGTGTGAATTGTAAGAATGAAAAGAAAATTTCTATAATCGCATTGCTGACGTCACATTGTAATGTGAACTGCTGATGTTGACAAGGTGGATGGTGGGGGTTAGTATGAACTGGGTGATTGGTGATGATGTGTTAGGGTAGTGTACTGGTCGTATAATGTTGCTCAGGTATTGTTGCTTATGATAAAATACTGCGGTGGGTGATAATTAATTTCGGAATATGGATGTGTAGTGGTCGTGTGATATTGCTGCTATTACTAATTACGAAGTAATGGTATTGATCTAGTCGTATGGTGTTGCTGGATCGGCTTTGTTACATTTTATCGTTCCTAGACTTAAAAAGAGGGGTACTACAAGAACGACTTCTACTTTTCTCACTTATTAATGTGTTTTGAAGTATAATTCATATAATATATGTACATGTCGACGATAGACGCTCAACTGTATAAGCTTCCGTTTAGGACTGATTGAAGACGCAGTAACAAAAACGAAAATGTGATGGAAACATTGATGTGAAGTAATGGATACGAATTATTAAATTAATCAATCAGTACCTGACAAGCAATAACTCAGTTCGTTAATTTTTCTTCAATAACTTGTGAATAATTTTTCCAAATGTAACATTTTATTTGTGTTTGCGATTTTGTGATACCTAAACAGTTTTTATACACATCGTTTTAAAGTGCTTAACTGATATTCTATGTACATATATATTTACATTTAAAATTATTTCATAAATCAATATCGCAGAGTTATAAATTGCCTTGTATATCAATCACATTTTGCTATTGATATCGCTTATTAATGTTGGCACAGAAAATTATGCCTAATCATGGCCATTCATTGACTCTGTTTTACACCAAAATTTACAAAATTTATTCCCTGATGGTAACAAATTGTATTGATTATTTTCTTTTTTAAGCCAGTGACACAACTTGCTTACGTTGAATGGATGACGTAGACTAGAAGCAAGTTGTAGTATACAATTTGATGGCGTAAACTGGTGGATAGGAGAAAAGGTAACCCTTTTTTATTAAATTCTATCTTAAAAGAATATTATTACTATTATTTGATTTTCTTTGACATAAAGAAATTTTGTCCATGTAAAATTTGGACCACGAACGTTCAAATTTCGAATGTTTCAAAAAACACACGGAAACTGAGTTTTTTGCAGTTTTTGAATTCACACTCAAAAAACAAACTGTATTTTGTTGTCACCTGTAAAAAATATCCTAACTATCTCTCTAAATAAATTTCCAACTTGAAATATTTATATGCTGGTAATTCAAAGTTATTCACTGGCTTTGAGCCAGCATAATATCTATTATGCCCATGAGGAAGTTTGAATGACACTTGTTGATTTATGCTGGATTGGTGAATCTGTTTTTGTTTATTTTTCAACCCACCTTTGCTATAATCATAGGTGTCGTTGTTTTAATAGCTGAACGTAATCCCAATGCTATATAAACTATTGTTTGAATAATGTTTTTTTTGTCAGATATTTAAATATGACAGGTATGAATACAGCGCACTAATCAATTGGACAAACGTTGCAAGCTGATAATTCTATTAACACCATGTTGATTGATTTCTTTTTACATTCGTAATTTTTGTTTTGCATTTCAAAGTCAATTTCAATACGGGAAAATTAAATAAACAGTATTTACAATATTCATAACTGCAAAAAAAAAACATACTTATCTCTTGAATACAAATTAAGTAAGGCTTTGCCAATGTTTGCTTTCAAGCAACACTCATTCTCCTACTCAATTATTGAATTTTTGCAAACAAAAAAATGTAGCGGTTCGCTAAAGTTTGGTTGAAGGTTGTAAGGTGTTCGTGCGTGAGTTGTTGCAAAAATTGAGTCAAATGAAAGAATGACCCTATTAACGAAATTTATTTATATCAGATTAAAGAAGACAGAAATATCAATCTTTTCAAGTGTGAACGAAAAAGAATGACTGTACTATTTGATACGCTTACTACCATCTCAACCACGGTCATTTAAAAATATATCGAAGAAATCTTGATAATATAATTGCTGGGTTCGTTTTTGACAAATTTAACAAGAATTAATTTTGAATTGAGCATTCGGGGATAGTACAGTTAGATCTTCGTTAATATTGATGGTTGCATCTTCTACAAATTGTATCCGAGAGCTGTAATATAATTAAAAGTCACCCTCTGTAATGGGAGATCGTTTAAAAAAACGGAAAACAGCAAGGGCCCAAGAATCGAAACCTGCGGCACACCTAACTTCAATATCAGCCTTCAATTAGTGAAGATCTCTCTTCAATACCAAAATGGTATCCTAGTCCCGTTAATTCTGTTTTTGTTGCTACATGGGACTACGAACAAAACATTCCTAAAGAAATTCTTTGGATTATATTGAATAAGTGATATGAATGACACGGAAAAGATGAAAAGTATGACGGTCGTGAAAATTTCATAAGTGATCAAGAACTGTATGTGTAAGGAGTACCTACTCCAACCAAATCTTAAACCATGCTGAAAAATATCAATACACATTTTGCAGGAACACACTCAGGCGATTTTCGATCCCCCCTCTATATTCAGTAGCAACGAAGTCAGAAAATTAAAATTCCGAATATTTGTTAAGCTAGTCAAACTTTTTAGTATAAGTGGTTCCTGAGATATAAAACCTCAAAAATCACAGAAACCGTAACTCACTGGCTGACAGATCATCAACATTATGGAGCACTTCCCGACATCGTATAATCTTGTAATTTTGCACAACGGTAGGTCTTGTCATGAAAGCAAAGGAATAAATCGAAAATTTGAGGTTTTTTATTTTGGGGGCGTGGTATCCGCACAGTTTTTAAGAATTGGTATTAATTGAACAATGAAATTTAGTAGAGTAGAGCGGTAGGGCTTAAAATATATAAAAAGAGAAAAATACAAATTTTGAAGTTTTTTCATTTAAGAGGTGTGGTATCCTCCCACTTTCTGAAAAAAAGCCTTATTTTATATGGATCATTTCCACTTTCAGAATCTTTCAAGATTTTGATATGGCAAAATTATTAAAATCCTTCTAAAAAAGTAGTGACATCATACCAAAAACTTAAATGTTCAGAAAAGAGCCAAATTATTTTATACAAAAACATCTATGTAACAAGTCAGCCGTAAAAATAAAGTAGTGAGATCTAAAAATTCGCCATGTTTTTTTTTTATTTGTTTTTAATACGAAATATTTAAACAAGAATAATATTGAAACAACTACAAATTAAGAGAAAAATTTTATTATTTTATGAACACTGACTAAATGTTCGTGGGTTTAATTGTCAAGTGTTATTTTTTATTAAGGCCAATTCGAAATGTTTTTTTCTTCAATCTATGAAAGGGCTTTAATTATTTCAAAAACGACTCCAACCATTTTAATAAAAATAAAATACATCGTACGAACTAGCTTTTGTAGCTTACAATTTACGCTGTAACTAAACATTGACGCTGTTAGTAGGTAGGTAGTCTAGTTATCCTACCATTTAAATTGTTGGACAAATATAAATATTTTAAAAAAAATTCTAAATCGTTGGAGCGGTTTTTAAAAAAAATATTTTTTATTTATAAAATTTTAAAAACGTTTTTACAAACAAAAGTTTGAAAGGCCATTTTGAAGTAATTATTAATATACATATAAAATTTTAATTAAAAAAAAAAATCAGTGACTGGTTTTTGAAAAATCCATTTTTCAAAAAAAAAATTTATTTATATTTTAAAAATCGAAAAAAAATATTTTTCCAAAACTTGAGTATGCACTTTTATTAAGACCTCTAGGAGGCATTTGCATAAAAAAAAATTTTTAATCGGTTCATCAGTGGTTCTATGGGAAGTAGCTACCGTAAATAAGGTAGGTACCGTTAAAGTAATTAAAATTTTTTTTTTCTTAAAAGTGGAATACCCCAATTTAAAGACACACAATTTTTTTATCAAATCTCTTGGATCAGTTTTTTCTTAACAGTATTTAAACATTTGTATGAGCGGTGCAATTGGTTTTTATTTTAAGATTTTTGTTTGTATTCAAGATAATGTTGAAGGCATCCTAAATACGAAGTTTCGAAAAAATCAATTGAGTCGTTTTCGAAATACATATTGAGTTTTCAAAACAAAAAAACTTGTTTTTAAAATAAAAAAAAAATTTAGAAAAATTTTGGTTTACATTTAAACTTTCTAGGAGCGTCTATATAAAACAAATCACAAAAATCAAATGAAGCCTTTTCCAGAAAATCGAAAACCAAAAATAACCATTTTTTTCAAAAAAAAAAAAAATTCCAAAAATTACCTTTTCCCTTCAATTATGAACTGATTTTTCTTATAAAAATCGTTGGAGGCGTTTTTGAGAAAAACAAGAATTTTCTTTTTGGCCAAATAAAAATTTATGACAGATACCGTTATTTTTCATCTTAAAAAAAAATTAATAAAACGTGTGAGCATATTAGTGAAAAATATATATATATCAACTTGGAAGAAAATTCATCCAAAACAGTCAGACGGAATTGCGGCACCCATTTTTTATGAAAGAACATTTTACATAATATGACATATTATAAAGTTCGTTTCAAATGTCCGCTGAAGAAGCTTGCTTTGTCGCCTAAATCTAGCTCATTTTGGGAATGACGTAATATAACTGTAATATTCTATTCGTTTACTCGTTTTTTTCAAATATTTTATTTGTTTAATTAAATTACATATAATTTTAACACAACAAACCATGACTTTTTAGGGATACGTTTGAGGATTATCTCGTGTGGATTTGTGTCCCACAATTTAGAGTTTTCCGTTCCCAAAAATAACTGTCATCATTTAAGACCACTTTATCACTGATTTTCAAAATGTTCGCACTTTGTTCAATGTTATTACAACAAAATTCACAGGTGTAATTTTAACAACATGTCCGCTATACCTAAAACAATTTTTGCATTGCAATTGAAAGACCCTCTATATGTCTAAAACTACGATATGAATGAACTCATGTCTACGCCTAAATAAATTATGGAAGTCTACTAAGTCTTAAAGTAACAAAATGGCAATTGTCCAGAAAAAAAAAGATTTCATTTATTTCAGAGATAAAATGATTTATAAAAACAAATTAAATCCAACAGACAGTTAGGTAGGTACTTTTGGATTTTACAACTTTTTTTTTTAATGTTCATGCTTATTTGTTTTGCCTATAGTGTCCTATATTTAACGATGGCAATCTTTCTTTTATTTTTAAACTTTTTTTTATATTGATTCTTAAGTGATTTTGTAATTGGCAAAGTTTTAGTGTTAATATTAGTGAAAGACTTTTTAAAGGCATTTTATTTCTAGTAATTTTTTTTATTATCGTAAATTACTAAGCAGGCAGTGGTGATTGAAACTTGTGTAGGCACATGTGGGTATGTATAAACATTCGTCTAGCTAGCTCTCTGACAACATACATAAATAAAAATTAGTACTAAAGATAAAGTAAATAAAAAAAAAATGAAAACAATTTTATGAAACGTGTACATTGAATGGAATTTTTTTTAAAGTTAAACATTTAAATAGTAAATTACAAAAAAAAACAACAACACCCAATACCAATTTGTTGTTATAATAAAAGGTGTTTTTAAATATACGCAATATTGTTTAGGTACCTATTTGGCTTAAGCAAAATAACAAGAAACATGATCAAATAGTTACTATTTTTTTTCTGTAATTCTGTTTCTAATTCTAACTATTTTGTTTAATTTTAGTTATTTGGATATTTGTGTTGAAGGTGATTGTATAATATGTATATGGCTGTTGGCAATTATTAGATATTTTTGTTATACCTTGCGTCATGACTCAAAGTTAAAAGAAGACATTTTTCTAAGAAATTATGTTAATATACAAAATAAAAATCAATTTCCTAGAAAATGTTTTGGAATTAATAATAAGAATAACCCACGATTTATTAACAGAAATTTTATGTTGGTGCACGTGAGTTTCTTTTTCGTAGAGTGGTATAAATATTTTCTGTAATTGTTTCTTGATTAATTACATAATGATACAGACTTGAATGTATCTTGAAAAATAAATCAATTGATGACACAAGTCAGAGGGTTTAATATCTTTGTTTGTCACTTTAAAAACAAGTACCACAGGGTTGTTAAAGGATGCAATCTTTTTTTAATGTAATTTTGAAAAAATGAAGAATTGAATTGAATTCAATTAAAAGATTGAATTCATTGACTTCACTTTGAGACTGTGATTTCATATTCTCCATTTACCACTCATTCGGCATTCAAAAAATTGCAATCATTTTTCCCCCACTCATTTTAAAGCACTCATTTGAGTGCAATATTTTGGGAATTCGTAAATTTTTACATTTGTTTGCAATTCATACACCTTACGTGCTAAGGTACCATTAAATTCGGTCCCCAGTTACAGGGCATCATTTTTTCTAGTTCTTATTCGTTTGACAGCAAACAGCATTTAATACTGAATGCACATATTATATGAATTTTCTAAAAAATTCAATCATTTCATTTGCTATAGAAGGAACGGGGTTAATATTATTACAATCTTTTAAATGTAAAATGAATAGTGATTGGAGAATTTGAAGTGATTAAAGATTGCATTCTCAAAAGATTGCATTCTCTAAAGATTACATTCTCAAAAGATTACATTCTCAAAAGATTGCATTCTTTAACAACCCTGAAATATATATTATAAATAGGACTGATGAAATTTGAAGAGTTTGGTTGAAATTCTCTCATTAAGAAATAAGGTCCGAAAAAGTCTTGGAACAGGTTGAGCACAATTTTGTACCAATTTTTTTTATCGTCAACACAACATTTGTTTTTGAAGTAAAACTTCTTTTGTGGCGTTGGGGGTAAAAAAAAAATATCTATAGAGATGTCAAACCGACCGACATCTGACGTGACCCGACATATGAGATGTTTGTTCGTTTTGTGGATTTTCATAGATGAGTGCAGATTTGTACATCTGCAATGTGTGTATTCATTGAGGATTTTTTTTGTTGGTACGTGTTGTGGATTCTCATTCTATAGGTATATACATGAATTGTGTGTATTCAATGAGAAATTCTTTTTTTGTTGTTGCTATTTTTTTCGTGGGTTCGTTGGTGATTCGCATAGATTAATGTAGTAGGGTGGTATAGTTAAGCATTGTGTGTATTCGACGAGGAATTTTTTTCGTTCGTTTTGTTGATTAGATTTGTGCGTATTGTTTGTATTTTACGTCGATTTTTCTTTTGTTTTGTTTTGTTAATGATCATACATTAGTGTATAATGTGTTGTATTAATGTGGGTAGTGTTTAATTCGATGGTCTGGTTGCTATTGCTTCAGTGTATCTACTTCGTAGATTTAAATATACGGAGTAGTGCAAAGTAATGTGTAATGAAATGTATTATTACTGAACCATGACCATCAAAGTTCGAACGACACGACACTGACGTTTGTACAATTGGGAGATGGTTCCAGGCTGGTATCAAAAAATGTCAATTTCGTTCTTCTTTGACCAGTTTTCATAACATGGAAATACATATATGTTGTAGCTGACTTAGCATTACGAAAGAAAAATATTTTTTTGCTTAATTTATAATTTTTTCTCTTCAAACTAATTATTTTGTATTTTAGTGTTTCTAAATAAATTTTTTTTTGTTCAACAAATATTTTCTCACAACACTTACCAAAGGTTTTTTGTTTTGTTTATGACAAACGTCAACCTGACAATTTGAAATTTTCTGCCCAAAAATTGCTGCCTACAAAAATTAAATTGGACAGAAATTGTCAGGGAGAGGAAATATCTTACTCTCTCAAGAGCGCTCTCTTCTGCTTAAAACTAGCAAATTTGTAAGTCTGGAACAGGAATTGACAGAAATTGGTGCCAATTTGTACCATTTGGCAGAGTGTGTCAGAATTAATATTCAATATTCAAGGTATTTAATGACACAAATCAGTCACTGTGCTATTCCAAATTACGTTAACGGTGACATGTGTATCAACGTGATATTTATTTTTCACTGTTAGTAGGTTTAGACTCAACATTTTGACGAGGAAAAATTTGAACAAATTCAAAAAACGTTCACCGAATGATAGAAGTTAAGGTCGGGTAATTTTCTAGTTGACAAAGAACAAGCATAAAAGTGACACAAAGATAGGCTTGAGCTTATAAGTTGTGAATTTCCATACCTGGCACACTTAATAAAGGCTTTTCCATCAAGGCATCAACGTCAACGGCGAGCGTTATACATCAATCATGTACAATTTCTTTTGGTCCGAATTGAAAAACGTAAACGAATATGGACGAACCAGAAGTTGCCCTACGTTCCACAGTATAGACCACAATGTGGACGTTTTGCTTTAGCCATTTCTGGAAGCGGTTTATCTCATGTATGTAGTTGTGATATGAACAGGCCATGGGAATAATTTTTTTTGTATGTGCTGTTTTCTGAAGTCTATAACAATAAGCTCCAATAGACTAGAATTGCCCTAAAATTCAACATAAACTAGCCATAACGCTCGTATTCATCCGAATATTTTCGACAAGGTATAGGTAATTAAAAATTGAACCTCTAGGATCCTTGCCAGCGTACATACCTAATTTTATAAATAATTTCAATACAATTATAAACAATTTCTCTTAACATTTTTGACTTTTAACAATTTATGATTAAATTATTCCCATACCTCTTCAATGTCTTGTCACGTTCTAGTTTTAAAAAATACAAGAGTAGTTTCGTCCTATTTCATACTAAGAGATTCTCCAATAAAATTAAACATTTGTTTTACCAATCGTTACATTTCTGACTTTATAAAACTCCTCCATAAATAAGACATTACTTGAGAATTTAATTAATTTATTCTTCATGCAAATACATAAATTTCTACATAAAAACATACTTCATTGATAAAAATAATTACAAATAATTGAAGTCTTCATCAATTCACAACGACCTTCTACGAAGAACGAAAGGGTTTTTTTTTATTTAGATATGTTAATGGAAGCCGAGGTTCTAAGAAAATATAAATCATTCAGCATAGGCTATGGAAATTATAATACAAGACGCGTACAGATATTAATTTATTGAACAAAATTCTCTTCCTATTTGACATTCCTACATAACTAACTCTTAGGTAAGGTAGTATCTACACCTGTTTCTCAGAAAATGCAATTTCGCAATAAATAAAAATACCATCAAGGGGTTGAATGTGCAGCTAATAACTAATTTGCAGTAAAATCAAACGATGATTATTATTTTTGATTCAAAATTGCTTTTAACAGCCTTTAGTCCAACAAAAATTGGCGTTTCGTTCCGGCGATCGCACATGGACTCATCAGTTGACTAGTGAGGACCTTTGTCAATACGCAATTTTTGCCAAGTAGTGTGAACTATATCCAACAAGACTAGAATTCCTAATCATTAAATTGGAAATTTTTGTTTTTTGCCCGCGGCCTGGCATTATTTATAATTTGCATTTGTTGAGCTTTTTTGTTGGACTATAGGCCGTTAAAAGCTATTTTGAATCAATAATTAAACAAGTCCAAATACTTTAGTACTAAGTCTTCTACTTGGCTGATGTATTTCAGTAGTATATAGAATTTGTATTTTAAAAGAAAACTTCTTATATTATTATTTTTATTGAATGGTACACTTGTTTTGAAAATTGTGAAATTGCAATTTTGACCTCTTTAAAACTTGATTCCACTAAGTTTCTTCTGAGCCCTAGGACTCATCGGACTTTGTTTTCTCCTAAAAAAAGAAACGATCCATATGTTCTCTTGCAAGTTCTTACAATAAAAAAAGGCAGCAATATCTCTCAAGGTTCTTAAGTATTTCCTGAGCCTGAGATGACTTAAAACAAATCTCTGTCCAGCACCCGATAAAAGCTTCACAAATAATTTAAAAAAAACCACAAAGCACTCAATTAAAACCTCATAAATTATCAATTATGATTATTTATTTAAATTTTTCTTCTCTCTCAACAAAACTAACAAAATCAACAATATCATCTCATTGCAACGTCAAACCAACGTCAATATCTGATTATCATTTTTGGTAGATACCTGCTAAAAGTAAAAATACATAATAACAATCATAGAGGGTATTCCCCTATAAGTGGATCATAATATGATGTTGCATCCGTTGAGAGGTGTGGTGTAGGCGATGATCTGATTATTAAATAAAACGCAAAACAAACAGATCCATGTCATTTCCTCATGTATCTATGTGTATACTGAGTACTGGCAGAAAAATAAAGCTGCACCACGCGTAGTGCATAATTTTTGTTAATCAAAAATGATTGTTTTATAGAACATATACATACAACAATTCTCTATATAATGTAAGTATGTAAATACATAAGTGTATAGGATATGAGTATGACAATCATATTAAAATTGTTGTCACTACTTGTTTAGATGATGATGCTTGGCCCCTTTTGCTGTTTAAGCTTCAGGCCGGTCGGCAGGAGGGCGTGCGGTTGGAAGTGTTCTATTTTTGCACATAAGAGAAGGGTCAATGTGCCTTGGAATAATTTGCGGAAAACTACATTAGTTCCGACAGTAAAGGTAAACTAAATCTAATTCCATTAAAAAAATGAAAAAACAAATTTGTCAAAATAACTGATGCTAAGGTTTAGCTAATTACTATCAAAATCGAATACTAACAAATAATTCCATAAATATGCATTGAGATATTTTTTATAGTTTTGAAAAGTTCACCATATTAATTAATATTATTATTAGAGTATACGAAAAGATGAAATCGAGAATAGAAGCTATAATACCCGCAATTTGAAGAAGAAAAATGCATAAAGTCTAGTTAAAATAATCGAACAAAAAAGTCTTTTCTCTTACTTGCAATATATGTTACTTACGAGTATAATAAAGGGTCCGCCAAATAACCTTTTTTTTGAAAATGCTATAAAAAAAAACTACTGAAAATTTTCTCAAATTTCTTTTTTTATTTGAAAGTACAATCCTTCCGGTTAATAATGGAAAATAATTTCATTCAAATGGCTGCCTCGGCTGGCCATGCAGTAGCCTACACGATCGGTCCAATTTTTAAGCACATTATCGATTGTGTGCAGCTGTATTTCACCAATGGCTTCACGAATATTGTCCTTTAAATCGTCAATTGTCTCTGGCTTGTCGGCGTAACACTTATCTTCTACGGCACCCCATAAATAATAGTCCAACGGTGTCAAATCGCAGCTCCGAGGTGGCCAAACGACATCAGCTCGGCGGCTGATAATGCGATCTTCAAAAACAGGGCGCAAAACATCGAGTGTAGCTTCAGCTGTGTGGCACGTAGCGCCGTCCTGTTGAAAACAAATATTGCCAATATCCTCCTCTTCAATTTTTGTGAACAAAAATTCGTTCAACATGGCCCGATAACGATCGCCATTGACTGTAACGGCCACTCCTTGCTCATTTTCGAAGAAAAATGGCCCAATTATGCCTCTGGACCAAAATCCGCACCAAACAGTGACTCGTTTTGGGTGTATCGGCTTTTCAATGTATGCGTGCTGGTTTTCTGTGCCCCAAATGCGACAATTTTGCTTGTTTATATACCCGCCAAGATCTAAATGAGCTTCATCTGAAAAGATGATTTTTTTGGCAAAACCGGCATCTTCTCTAAGTCGATCGCAGGCCCACTTAGCGAAGCGAAAACGCATTGGATGGTCAATTGGCTTCAACTCCTGAACCAATTGGACTTTGTATGGCGTCATACCAAGGTCTTTATGAAAAATTCGTCTCAATGATGTTTCCGAAATGTTCAATTGTTGAGAACGACGGTGAATTGATGTTGATGGCGCTTCACTCACACTTTCTGCCACAGCAGCAATATTCTAGGGTGAACGAACTGTTTTTGGCTTTTCACGCTTTGGTTTATCGATGAGGATGCCAGTTTCTTTCACTTATTTCACAAGATAACGAACATACGGAGCTGACGGTGCTCCCTTCTTCCAAAATCTGTACCCAATGTTCGCACACATTCTGCAACATTACCATGATTTTCAAAGTAATGTCGCAATATTTCCAAGCGTTGTTCAAGCGTATACACAACCATATTCGTTCAGCGGAAGGATACAAATAATTATCTATCAAATCAGACGTGAGCTAAGTGTTACCATTCACGAAATAAGCACTAGTTGAAAAAAAAACGTTAGATGGCGGACCCTTTATATATGAATCGAACTCGAGATTTAAAAAAAAACTTGAAATTACGATGATGGAGAATACCAAAAAAGTGGATTCCGCAAAGGCGTTTTTGATATTTTTTTTATATACAAAATTTCTTTAATGTTTTCTAAAAAAAAAAATTGATATGTCAATTTTAAATATTTTATAATATTAACTTAAAATAAAATTTCGAAAAAATCATAAACTCGTTTTCGAAATAATGAATTTTCCAAAAAAAAATATTTTTCGAAAATTTTGGTATTCAGTATTATTTATTATTTATTATTCAAAGGACATCAATTTGATCGATGAGAAAGTGAAAAATAAAAAAAATGGTTGTATGGCAGGTACCGTTAATAACAAAATATCGTATTGTCAAGTTTGATTAAATCTCAAATTTAAAAATGCAAAACTTGCCCTATAGTACCTAAATATATTGCAAGTAAAAACATAAGGTAGACTAACTTTTCGAGGCCTTTCCCCTAAAACATAAAAAAGCGCAATGACTTAATGATCAAATATATATAATAGCCCCACCTATGCCGTACGCCATTTCGTCAATGTCAAGAACACAAATTCCATAAAAAAAATAATTAAAAAAAAAAATGCATTAAAAAAAAGTAAACAAAAATTAAACTCGCACAAAACGAACAGATTCGTGGATATAATGAGTTGTTGAAATTCAGAAAAGGTCAAAAAACACACATATGTATTCAGATTGCTAACATTTTTTAATTAAAAACAGATTTTCCTTGTCCGCCACTTGATCGGTCGCCTGCAGCGACTCAAACTACATATGTACACATTATTATACTTTGGGCTATAATGGTCCTACTAGGCGTATGAGTGATTTTTTTTTGTAATTTTCTTTAATTAGTTTCGTCATTAAATTTGAACCGAATGTATACGCATGTTTTAACAAACATCTTTTTTTTAATTTCGTGAAAACAAAAATATATGTCACAGCTGCCGCTGAAAATAAATATCGATTATCACAAAGCATCGCCGCCGCCGCCTGCCGCCGCGGTTGATGTAAGGATGTCCTTTATCTTCCGTTGGCTGATGAGTTTATATTTCTGTCTGCCACCACCATCGCCATGAAAATAATATTTAACCTCAAGTGTCTTGATGATGTGATGTTGTTTGTTTTGTGTTTTCCAGTTTTGATGAAGAGGCGTTACCGCATTTTCACAAAGATAACTGATAGCCAAATTGATTTAAAGGATAAACGGATATGAAATTGAAACAAACGTCATCCTCATGTTTATTCATTGAAAACATGTAAACCAAACAAAAGATTAATTTGTATTTTTTTTTCGATTTTGGTGGGCTGTTGAGCTTAGGGACAATAAAAGGCGACGCTTAAACCATTTTGTAAAAAATAAATGTCGGCTAAAATTTTAAATTATGATTTAGATTGAAGCTTATATGCAAATTATAATGATACTAGAGGTTGTGTTTTTTTCCCTTAAATGATGATGATGCTGTTAGGGACATAAAGTGCTAAAAATAAAATAAATAGAAAACCCAACATTAATGATAAATGGGGTTTTTCTGCAATCGACAGCGAAAAACTAGAAATGTATTTTATTCAACTCACACGTCATAACAAATTTATATTACTTTTTTAGATTTGTATTTTAATTTTAGATACTTTTATTCACTTTCTTGTTATAGATAATTTTAGTGGACACAAAAACTTTTATGTAGATTACGCTATTCGAACCCACACCCCTGGCGCGAGGTGCATAGACCAACCGCTGTGGATTTACTACAATCGAATCAAGTTATAAGATTACTTTTGACTAATTCCAACAATTATTAACCAAAACTTCTTCCCAATTTGCCTATTTGCACATGCCAAAATTCGTTTGACTGTTTTATAGAAGAGAAGATTACCGAAACAAACGAAATAAATAGAATAGATAGAGATCCCCTATTCATAAAGGATTGACGCTATTAAAATGGCGCCCAACCAACCGTCTGCTGGTTTCAAGCCCGAAGCACAAAGCCTAAGGCAGTCGAATCACCAATCACCGACACGCCTCAGGGTATAGAAGATGTATTCATACAGCGTTTACATCAGCAGGTGCTAGAAATCATGCACGTGGAGCTATTCTTAGGTCAAGTCTTCAGTTAATCAAGATCAAATTCCACTTACCCAGTATAGAAAAGGTGAAGTACAATAACTGAGCTTATCCTATTGGAATATAAACGGAGTTCTTCAAATACAGTGAAGATGTTTTGATATGGCTCATGCATCAAATCATCTATCAAATATGAGTGGAAAGCGAACCAATGTCTTGCAAGAGCTATTGAGGCATAGGCTTGCTACACGTTGCATACTAGATCCATTCTAGAGTACTGTGCGAGCCTCTTAAGCTGTTCTGCAAATCCTCTCGACACTAAGGTAAATCCCAGGCCAACGAATTTTGAAATCGAGATCCGTCATCTTCAAAACTGCATATGATAGCAAATTCATCGTCAAGGGCTTTATATGATAATTGCCAAGCTGGGTTCTCGATTCTGGCTAAACGAATGCAGTTACACGAGAAATATGTACGGGGTTTCGGCAATTAGATGGGATACGAGTATCATGTGACTTCTGTTGGTTCTGTGCCCAAGGACGACCAATGGAGGAGAAGGTACAACCGCAAGATCTATTAGCTGTACAAAGATGTAGTAGATATCGGTTCAGGCAAAACTCTTTCATAATTCAGGAGCCCAGAGTAAGTAAGTAAAAACTGGCTTTTTTTTAGTCTTGCCTATACTTTGTTCATGCAAGACTAAAAAAAAACTTTCAAAAATAAATCAAAATGTTTAAACGATGGTTGGGCATTGTAGAGCGCTTGTAGTCACTGATTGGCGCCGTTAACATGGCGAAGTCCAGTGATGCAACGAATTAAATTCTGGACGTCAATTGTGATTGGCTGTGTAATTCGGCTGAAGTCTTGGACGAGCGTATCAGAAGGAATGTGTGTAGCGGATGAATTCAGCATAGAGAATCAAGGGTGCCATCAACAGTATTGAAGACAAAAACCAAGAGGAGTGTTCCCACTAAGGCACTTATTATATTATCAAGCCGGTAGCGAAAGAATTCCCCAGATGAAATCAACGGTGGCGTCTACAGTTGTAGTGAGGCTGAACTACTTATTGAACTCCTTATAATGGCTACTAGAACATACTTGAAGCTCAGGCGTCTAAGAAGCGGTTAATCCGGCTCCCCACCCTTGGAGTTATATTGTAAGGGTCTGGTCCTACATGTTGGGGGTTGTGCCGTCGCGTCGGAGTGACTTCAACAAGCCTCTAATACGTGCGGATTTACTGTTGACGGCCCCAGCAAACGAAATAAAGACAACGAACTTCGGATCTCCACGTGGAATCTTCTATCTCTCTATAGACCACGTGCAGCCGAACTAAATTTAGCGGAAGCGCTAGGCTGCTACACAGCAGACATCACCACCATACAAGAAGTGCGATGGCAAACGAAAATTAAAAGAATGCGATATCCACCATAGCTCGAATGCGATAGCTCCTGTACAAGACATATGAGCAATTTTTTTTTTTTTTTTTTTTTTTATAATCTACGCGCGCTCAAGGGAGTATGAATACCCTTTAAATGTTTCAACACAGCGCGGGCGTGGGGGTGAGGTTAAGGAAGAGAAAGAATGATAGGAAAGATGTGTGGCGCGATATTACGAGACTGTAGGTGGTTGTTGTCTCAGATTTTATCTCCAGGGATGGCGGCTGAACTAATGCGGAGAAATTTCCGTGTCTTATTTATAGATGTCCCTTATAATTCGCATTAATTTTTTAATTCTTTTTATCATATTTTATCGGTATACTAGTTTTACTCAATCACATGTTGTTAGTTCTATGCCTAAACAGCATGTAATGAGTAAACCAGCAACTCATTGTATGACATTTATTTTTAGAATTGTTTTTTTTTAATGGAAAAATAAGAAGACATAGACTACGGCAGGAATCGAACCTGTGACCATGAGGTTGACAGGCGAACACACAACTATCGCGCCACGGCCACCCCAACTATTACATTAAAAGGGTCTTGGGTGATTTTAATGCCAAACTAAACTAAATATTGTGCGGAAATTCGATGTCGGACGGCTACAGTCTCAGGAAATCACAAGATCCTTTCATCAGGAAGGAGATATGTCCATATCAGTGTGTCTTTAAGTCATGGAAGTCCATCTTAAGTACAATATTTAAACAGTATATAAATATAGTGTATGCACACTGAAAACAAGAATAAAATAAAGACTACACCAAACACTTTTCAAAGCTTGGGTACAAAAAATTTCTAAATTTGTCTGTTTGTAAAAATTATCTGGAGCACAATGTGACACTTTCAAAAAAAAGTTTGTACATTTGCCTTGTATTCTCTAAAGATATATTTCCAGTAAAATTTGATTACATTGTAAATATAAATACAATACACCATTAGATTTAATTGAGCATTGTTTCATCGAATATGGGAAAGAGATATGGCCTGATAGCCTAAATGACATTCATCCGCATAGTCTGGCTAATAGCGTTACATTTTTAAAAATGAAATACCACCAATATATTTTAAAAGTATTCTACAAGCAAACATTGTGAGAGACATAAAAGAAAGTTGTATGAAAGTAAAAGATTTCCATACTAAAAAGTGCCATAAATGACAACCAATTTACCACCTCTATATCTGGCAGTTTGTTCTTAAAAACTTGAAATGACACCTGTCATATTTTTATAAGACAATAAGCCAGGTTAAAGAAACTGTTTCATATGCAACTCCACTTCATAAACTGTCATTGGTTTAAACTGTTTCCAACCACACGAATATCCCGCCAAAAAAATATATATTGCACCTTCATATTGTTGCAGTCTAACGTCTCATTGTGTACTGCCCTCAGCACTTTCACTTAACCTATACACGCTTTTAAATTTATTTTTTTTGCATCAAAGAAGATCTTGAATCTTTGTTTTCTATAGGTACATGCATGCCAGATACTTACATACATACATAAAAATATTTTCTGTAAGGCTTGACCATAAACTTGTTTCCAAGAATTCATTACGCATGCTTGACTGACTTGAAAGCATTTATTTCTTCTTGAGATTATCATAAAATGCAGTTTCTGTTGTCAGCGAGTAGCGCCAACATTTTTCCCTTTGTTGTTGAACCAGTACAACTTTGTGGTTGATTTTCTATTTGATTGTATAGAGTACTGCTGAACGTGTGACTGTCATTTATTTTGTTGGGGTTATGTAATTTTTGTAACTTGTACAACTTATAGCACTTGACTTGATTTTTAAATTAAAACGAAGTGAGAAATGAGTCCTTGGTGCTTTACTACATCTTAAATTTTTGTGTTTATTTTACCAAAGTTGTGTAAAATAAAAAACGTCCATCCTGCAGAAACACGTGCTTGAGTGAAAATAAGGTCTTAACTCTTTATTTTTAATGTGATTTGGCATTAAGATAAACTTGTCCATGGAATTTAATGACAATAATGTTAATTGAGATCATAAAGTTAGTGACAGATGACAGATGATGTCAGTAGTTGATTGAAGTGATAGTGACAGTGAATGGCATATTTATTCATAAAAATGCATTATAGTTTTCTTTATTACAGGGTGTTGTTATGTTAGATTAACATGGACAATAATAAAAAGGTACACAAAGACAAACGGATGTGACCAATTTCTTCGTTTTCAGTGTTTGACATATAATCACATCACACTAGGTCCTAGTAGCTAGGGTGGATTTTGATACTTAAAGTTCAAACGGAAATATCCCGATATCTAGTTTCATCCTAATGTAGGAAATGGAAAAGTTTTGGAAGATGCAAGAGTCGAAGTTCCAGACACATAGAACCAAAGAGAATATCGCCTACGATAACGTCATTTGAGCGGCGCATCAACAGACGATTATCAACATGAAATAGAACTGTTATTAAAAGGTGAAGGGAAACGTCTTTTGATGATTCCTTCAGCTTGTCAAAAGTTTCAAATCGGATCCAAAGCTTTATGTGTATTTTAAAAGAAAATTTTTAAAAGCATTGTAAAAAATTGTTGCTGCTGTTGCAGAATTACAATTTTTAATCTATTATTTCTGCATTTGTTTCTTTAGTTGTTGTGTAGAGAGAGTTCCAAAGTGTTGGAGATTGATTGAAAAAGAAGCGCGGTGATTTAAATCAGCGGAGAGTATCACTGGATAAACACAAGGTAGATCATTTATAAATAAAGAAAATAATATTGGTCCCAATATTGATTCCTGGGGTACTCCAGTTAACTGAGCCCTAAAATCAAACGATCTCGCAATATGAATAACTCTTTGATAGGCATCACATAAGTAATTATGTATAAGTTTACCAAATTAATCAATGGCGTAGTGGATATAGTGCTTGAATGCTAACTTAGACGTGCAGGTTCGAAACCCACGTAATAGGCAGAATTCTTTTATATACCTCCAATTTCAATTGGATGCCTATGCCGCCCGTGGATTATAATTATAACGTAAAGACCTAATTATCAAACCCATTGTACTAAGGAACAATCTTTCCTATCTTTCCTATCTTTCTATTCCTTCTAACTAGTGCCGTGCAATTTAAGTTGCATTTAAAAGACCTTAGGTCTAACAGGCAAATATATTAAATCATTCGAGAGTCAGGGATGAAACTTGAGTTGTTATTCTCAATATTCAAAAACGCAATATTTAGGAAATCAGAAACCCATGTACACGTAGAGTAACCTTTTGCCCAACACTAGTTACCCGTATAAGATTTTTGAAATGAGATCAGCATTATCCAGGAAGTTTGGGATTGGACGTTTTTGGAACATAACTCTTGGCGAATTTTTATAGAACCCTGAAATTCACTAGTGGACCAGGTGCATTTAGAATTTCGTCTTACAATTGTCGATTCAAAATTTCTCCATATTGTATCATCAAGCCAAACCATAGTGATGCAACAACTCAGGGATATTGATGATGCCGAGAATGGACCAATTACAGCTAGTTTAAAGAAGGGTTGGAACTATTTCAAATGAGTTTACAAAGACCAAGACGATTGAGCTATTTGGATCCGATGCTTTAGTGAAAGAAGTATGGCAACGCCTGTCAATGATGAGCGCCCAAATGACAATAATTCGAGAATTTTTCAGGAGCAAAGAATTGTTTTTCCTGAAGGAGGAGCAACTATCAACAATGTAATCTCGTGCAAATCGTAGAAACTTTTAAGGATCAGATGAACAACCTGGGAACTCGCTACGATAATTTTGCAACCAGCCGTTCGAAAAAAATCAACAAGAAACACTTTTCTTACTGCTCTATCTATATAATTTTGTGTATTAAATACTAAAATACTTAAAATACAAAACTAATAAAACTCACCCCTAAATTCACTTATTATACTGCAATCCATATTAAGCGCAGCGAATACTTGTGTACAATCAAAAGAAAATTAATTCAAAATAAACAACACAAAACGAAACACGATCGCAATTAACAGCAAATACACAATATACGACGCGACTATACATAATTGTAACATTTGTGTTACTAAATGCATTTATTCACTTTAGCGTGTAACTGAAAAATAGACACAAGTAGAAGCGAGAAAATTATATTGGGGCACTTATCTTGATGTTCTTTTTCTGCTCTGCCGTGAATGTTGCATTAGTTATTTTATCAATCACATTTTCAATCCTGTTGTCTCTTTTCAGGTAAACAAAATATTTGAGAATGAGATGGGAATGGGTGTTGACAGCAATGAATCAATGGCCGATTATGTTGATAATGCAGTGCGGAAACGTCGATACCAGTGATGTCAATCAGACAACGTTTACACTGTACATTGAATTGAGTTGCCAAAAGTTAGTTTAATCTACTCAAAGTACGAGGAGATAAGGTTTGGACCCTGGTGATGGCACGACGTGCATCTAGACAAGAAAATCCAAAAATTTAAACAAAAAGGAAATAAAAAAAACCTTATATAAATAAAGTCCGCCGCTTCTATTTATAATAAAAATAAAAATGAATACAATAGTATAAAATAATAATAAAAACTTGATCGATATATGTGACTAAGATGGATGGCAGAACAAGCTCCTTCTGAGCTTATAACCTTAGAGCACCAAGAAAGAAATTATATGGAAGTTGAGCATGGTTATGCATAATTCTCGTCAAACATACTAAGCGAAAAAAAAAACAAAATAACGACAATAGACACTGCCACTTAGTTCACCGTCAGCATCAACAGCAGCTGACAACTTGCAGATAAATTCAACCGATGAACTTCAACAAGTGGTACCAAACTTTCTCAATAATGATGCAGAAAAAAAACCTAAAAAATAAAAAGATTGCCCTCGAATGATGAAGTTCTTTTTAAAAGGATTATAATCAACAGACGGAAGAAAAACCTACTCGTCAATCCAGACGCACCAAGGAAACAAATTTTAGGTTTACCAACATCGACAGAAGCACGAGGTACCTTTTTCTTCAGTAAAAGGAGAATAATAGAAGTAATATATGTATCTATAGAAAGTAGTACTGATAGTCAATATTTTTGTCAAAAGTGTTCAATAGAGAACTCTATTAACATTTTAAAAATAAAATTACCCAGAAAAAACTGAGAATGTAAAGTTTCAGAAGAGGGATTTTGGAAGAATGAAATTATTAGTTAAAGATATTGATCTTCATAATCTTTTTATGGAGAACTGTAGTAGATACCCATGCGATGCTACGGAATTTCTATCCCACGCGAGTCTAATAACATCATCTATTTACCTACAAAATTTTATTAAAATCCATTCAATTGTTGTTATTGTTAATGCAGATATATATATATATAATATATATTTTTTTCCTTATTTAAGCCTCTCCTATAGAAACCAAAACCAAATAATGATAAAAAATGAACTATGTGATAATTCAAATTTGATCCAAACCCCTTTAGTAGTTGATGCGCATATGTGTTATTCCAAATTATAATCTATCTCTATGCCAAATTTCATCTAGATCAATTTAGCCGTTCTGACTTGATTGAGCAACAAACATCCGCATCGATCCATCTAAACTTTCACATTTATAATATTAAGTGGGATTTTAGAACATCACTGGTCCTTCTTTATTGCTGGAGTATGTCAAGGAATTCAAGACTGGCTGGTCTAAAAAGAACGGGCGTTAACTAAGCTTAAGCTTAGATTATGTTCATATGTGATGTGAAACACAAGGAAAACTTGAAGAAAATCATGGATATTAAATGGATTCTAGATCATAGGATTAGGTGGAAGCGATTTAAAGGGAGAAGCCTGATACAGTGCTTCAGATGCCATCGAGCTTATATCAGTCTAGATGTGTGATATGCCAGGTGGTTTATGAGGAAAAATGTGAGGTGACTCCGGATATGGACCGAGTAAAGCCGGACAAACGGCCAACTTTTCAGGATGTCCAAAAAGGTCTGCATTTTTCAAACGAAGTTGCCTCATCTAGCGAATTCAGGTAAGTCTTTTGGTAACGTTGCAAGGGGTGAACATGCTAGAAAGCCATTCAGAAAAAATACCCTAATCTTCTGGGGGTAGAATCATATAAACTGTTTGGAATTCCCATAACAAAATTATTAGCAAAAGTTAGACAATTTTGGTCGAACTACTTAGCCCGGGCGAAAAGCCAGGGGCTTACTTAGGCTTTATTATCTCACTGTCTTTCTAAATATGACAACAAACTATATTTCCTCTAAATATTAATTCACTAATAGGATAGGAAAAAATAGAAGGAATTAGGAAATGCTCTCTTGTTTCATTGGTACAAGAATTTAATTCGTTTTTGATACAAATCTACCAAAATACGTATTTTGACAGTTAAATCCTTCAATTGGGCAAATAAAAATATTTTTTTTTGGTTTGATTTTGAATCAAATTCGCAGATCCATATGTTTGGGTGAATCTACCCCTCTTTTTACTAACACTACTAGGCACTAGGCAAAATTGGAAGCATTTAGTTTGACAACTACCATATTTACAGACGCAAACACCATAAAACAAAATAATCTATTCAAAATGCGTCCCATTTGCCACAACAAAAAATAAAATTCCGCATCAAATGCTGAATTTACCAATGGAAAACCCCACAAGTAATCGAATGTAAAACCATACCAAATGTCAAACTGAAGTCTAAATAAAAAAAAATCATTCATTCATTCTATTCAAATTACAAACTTCATGCCTCTTTTCATTGCAAGTGATTTACGGTTGCCAATCGAAGGCCTACCTTCTCTAGTTATAATTTTAAGCTGCAAAAAACTTATTAAAAAATAATTGATATGTATTTCTTTAATTACAAAACAAACAAAAAACGAATTGCCTTATGATAGAGAGGAAACAAATTTCCTTATTTTTACAGTCTTGTCAAATTTGTGAGACCGCATAAAGTTTTAACAATTTTTATAGCAAGTTTTCACAAACCCTTGGGGTTGTTCCATTAGTAAATGTCATTCAATTTTCATAAGATCATGACAGCTGGCAACAAAAAAAAAATGTAATAGAATACCATCCACTATAATCACACAACACGTATATAAAATACATAAATAGAAAGGAAACACAATTTATCTTCGGTTTGATGTGCTGAACAAAAGAAACTTAAAAAAAAGTAACATTTTTAATTGCATACAACTTGTTAGCAGTTTGAAAACGTCAAAATAATAGAGAGTTTAACACACCAATGACGCCTACACAATATGCCTGAAGTATAGGTTGTCAGTTTTTGCACGATTTTGCAATAAAAAAAAAGTAAAAAACAAAAAAAATCATACCTCGCCTCTACCTATAATTTTTTTTAATATCAAACAAACTACTTAAACACATACATAACATTACAAAAAAGAATCGTTTAACTTCAACATCGCCCTTATCGCTATCTTTTCTAGCACCTATCCATTAATTTTTATCGAAGTAATCTTGACGTCCCTTATTATTTCCATCACGCGTTTGCCATTTTTTTTTTTTTGTAAAGGAACTCCCTACAAGAAAAGTTATATTGAGGCATTGCATATTGCGTCACTAACTGGCAAATTATAAATAAAAAGAATTCATTGTTGCTGTTACTTGGCGCGATCATTTTTAATGAAACTCTCAGCAAAACAAAACAAAAATTGTCCCGGTTGACTCATTGTAATCATATGTCTTGTATATTAACATTTTAATTGATGATAATGAATTTGCTCATTCATAATTATTTACGTTCAATGCAGTTGCATTAAAAATAAAACAACACAAAAAAAACTACAACAACATTCCCAGCATAGTTTAATTCATTTAAAATGTTGCCACTCTTGACAACAGACAGCGTTCAGAGTTTTAAAATAGATGAACTTAAATGACATTAATGTAATTATTATAGTTTGACAGTTGTTAAGAGAAACTTGTGATGCTTGGGTGATTTTGAAATTGAAATAAATGTTAAACTACAATGGCAGCAGTGCAATAATTACCAATGCAGCTGCAGTGGAATGCCCCAATGTCAGGTGAGTTTCTTGCTTATGGCATTTGCCTAAGTAATAATTTCTGGTTTTAGATATTAACTCCTTAGTTCAAAACAACATGGAATCTGTCAGTAATCCAGGATATAGTTTTTACTCTGACAGATAGATGGCTAGTTTGATTTATTCCTGTTTGCTTTTGTTACAAATGAAATGATAAATTATGAATAAAACGTAAGACAAGCATCCGTGGTTTTATTAATTAGGAGTGCTTTTTTTCGAACTGTCAAAAAATAATGTCTGTTCTCTTTTGCTCAGACACCTCAGATCGTTCAGCTTGTGTTTCTCTTTTCCAATCACTCAGAGTGCGCTCTATGAGTTCAGCATATATCGAGCAAATGGAACAGAAAATTGAGCACAGCCAACTTCACTCGATTTTTCATATGATTTCTATTCATCTGACAGTTCAGTACTCAAGTGAATTTCATAATTCAATCCGCGAGCTCTGCTCAAAACTTATTCTGTTCGCTCAAACTTTTCTCAAAACACAAGAAAGAAAAAAAACAATTATATTTAAATTCTGCAAGTCCGGTAAATGTGACATTTTGAAAAACTAAATTGAATATAAGTGACAGTTCAAAACTGACGGACCGCAAAATGGTCACCTGTAAATTAATTTATCAGTTTATATTTCTGACAATCCCACGCACTTTTCTCCGTCAAACATTGGCAACATCTAAAAGACGTAGGTGACTTGAAGCCATGACAATTTCTAGTTTCTGATTGGCCAGCTGTCAAAAATGACATTCCACTTCAGTGAACTTTTACTGGAAAGTAAGTTTCGCTTTATTTCAAACCAAGTGCATTTGTGTCAGAATTATCAGCTTTTAGTTGTTTTCCACTTCAACTTTATATGAATTATTTGTGCAGTCAAGTTATTGAAAAATAATATTTTCGTCAAA
Organism: Philhelius pedissequus; assembly: GCA_910595825.1. Taxonomy (NCBI): domain Eukaryota; kingdom Metazoa; phylum Arthropoda; class Insecta; order Diptera; family Syrphidae; genus Philhelius; species Philhelius pedissequus. The sequence goes on along the minus strand of OU343161.1, from coordinate 238,786,064 downwards.
TTATTTCCAAGTTTGACATACATGACATGTGCAAAATTAGGCTCCCGAAAATTACGCCAGATTTTTTTTTTGAAAAAAACGCCAACAAATTCTTCATACAAAATTCTGGCCAAAGTTTTTTGACAATCTTTAGCAGATTCCTAGGAAAAAAGCCGAAGTTTTCTGATATTTTTCCCAAAATTCCTGGCAAAAAAAATTCTTTCGTTTTTTCCATTTTAGAAAAAAAAAACTGGAAAAAAAGCCAGACAAAAATTCGGGCTTGTATGAAGTGTTTTTTGCAATTAAGTTCACTGCGTAAAAGAAGCTCGGCGCGTGCAACCCGATTTGGATTTTGGGTGGGTACAAGTTTGAGTATATGATTTTTTTTTTTTTTTTTTGGATTTGAAGATTTGTTTTTAAAAAGTTCCAAATAAATTTGCATATACCAAAATTTGTACCGACCCAAATCCTATATTGGGCCAAGCAGGCGGGTTGAACGCGCAGAGCTTCTTGTACGCAGTGAACCTTATTGCAAAAAACACTTCACACAAGCCCCACCCCAACTTAAAAAATTGTATGGGCTTTCTTCCAAAACGTTATTTTAAAATTAGGGCAGAATATATGTACAAATTTTCTGGCTTAATTTCCATTTTGCTCTCAGGCTCTTTTTCCACGCCTATCTGGCATTATTTCCAATATTTCTGGCTTATAGTTTTCTAAGTCGAATCTACTTTGAATGAAGCTTCATTGTAATCTGACGGATACTTAATCAAAAGTTAGGGCATTGTCCCGATTTAACTTTGTTCTTCCCAAACTTCTAAAAACTCTAACCACAAGCAGAAGGTGTCCAAAATATATTTTTAAAAAAATTGAAACCAACTTTACCCTCAGAGATATACATATGAAATTACATATTTTTTTTCTTTGCTGTTTTCATCTTTGCACTGAGTTACCAATCAGTGCGAATGTCTATCACCTTTTGGGATTTTAATTTTGTTTTTGTATAAACCACTAACCAAATAATATCATCGTCGTTGAACATCAGTCTTATCCTTAATTTAACAAAAGTTCCAATGACCCAGAGTGGCATAATATATGAGCGTTATCATAAATTCTTAAGTAAGTCAGTGATGCTTAAGTTGGGACCAGCACTTCGAGGACAACTGCTCGAAAAACACGATACACAGTGGGACAGTATGCTTTCAAAACTGAAACTACAATTTCGCAAAAAAAAAATTCACCAAACAGTCGACGCTAGAAATTACGTCATTTTCTTTGATGTATTTGTGATATTTATTGAATTTGAAATTAATAAAATGAAAACACAAATACAAAAAAATTATTGTCGTTATTAATATTGAGGTGATTTTTTAATTTTAATTGAGTTTTTTTGCGACCTTTAGTCCAAATTAATATGCGTTTCGCCCAGGTACTACAGATGGGCTCATCAGTTAGATGCTGTAGTACCTTTCTAAGACACAATGTATTTTAGTCGATGGATACCGACACAAATAAAATTTACAGCTTTGAAGCACTGTGAATTATATTCTTCTAGGGGAATTCGGTCGAGTTCAGACACCTAGAAAATAATACCCGTGGGTTGTAGTACCTGGGCGAAACGCATATTAATTTGGACTTAAAGTCGCAAAAAAACTCAATTAAAATCATAATTACAGTCCACAAAATAAGGCACAAAAACAATACCTACGTATGTAAATGCGTTTGTATTGTTTTTGTTTTTGCGGTGATTTTTTTAAACACGAAAAATAGAACATTTGGTGAATATTTTTGTTTTATTTTCATATAAAATGTCCCACTGTACCACACGTATCAAATAACAAACGTCCCTTGGTTTCTCTGTGAACTGTGATAAAATGAAATTCAATACAAAAACAACATAAATATTTACAATAGTCTGTGCATATAGTTGGGTTTGATTTTACCATTTACTCCGACCAAGACATTTTAAAAACAACAACAACAAAAACATATGGATAAACCTGACTGGTTTTTTTTTTAATTTTTGCACAAACGAACAAAAAATACCTTCTCTCTTTGTTGATCATATTCACACAACCAGATGGCAATTAACCATCATGGACAATAAATTTCATATGTGTCCCTATATATACATAATATATTAGTATTCTTAAATAATGACGACGATCAAAAGTGTCCACAGGGCTTATCTTGCAATTTATTGTAATTGGAAAAGCTTGCGGTGTTTGTGCTTGAGTTTATCGTTGTTATTTTTGTTGTCAACTTAAATTGTTATTAATATCATTAAAACGTCATTGGTTCAATGGTGCCAATCTGAAGACATAATTATAATCAATATGCCACTTGACCTGTATATTCTGGTTTAATTTTATATATCCAATCCACCCAGCCAAGATGATAAATTTCCAATTAAAATTAATTTGAATTTTTATTACTAACGTGAATTTTATTGCAGATTTTTAAAAAATACGATTTACACGAAGCGACGGGGTTTTGATAAATTGACATAATTTTCGCAAGGTATTTTAATAAAGAGATTTTGAAAAAAAATCAGTATTAGACAGCTTTTAGAATTGTTTAATGGCAAGTACCGTTAATATCATATTCTGTAAAAATATAGAACATAGAATTTTTATTTAAGAAAATCGTCAGCGCTCTTTTCAAAATTTATAAGCTTTTTCATAACAGTTGTATGGAAGGTACCATTTTATTGGGTCTAAAAAAATTCAATGTCTCACTAAAACAATTAAGTACAAAGTTTGTAGAAAATCGCTTCAGCATTTCAGGTTGTCGATCGATGTACAGCTGTAGTGTAAGTTTAATAAAAAAATTTTTCCTAATTCAAACAAGACTTGTCCTATAGTACATATGGTTGGGAGGATCAAACTACTCAGCTTTGCGCAAATAACTTATCTATTCAAATCGATATTTAATAATAAACAACGTGTGAAAAAATAATGAATTACATTTGCGAGTTATTTTTTGTAGTATTCTATATCTCTACATAGACAGTGGAGATTTTGAAAGATTAGATTAGATTAGATTAATAATGACTTAGCTTGATTGTTTCTATCATATATTGTAACAATTCATTTATAAGCATGGCCTACACCGTCTGCCAGAGTGACAATTTATGGCCAATTTGTAGGCATTTGACGTTGTCATGATAATCCTCCATGTTGCATTTATTGCACTCTTTAATTTTGCGAGCTTAATTTTCATATGGTTCTCAATGTTCAGATTTGTTGTTATAAGAATGTCTAGGTTAGGTTATGTTAGAAGGGATGATGAAACGGCAAGCCGTGTAATCTAACTCGGATCTCAATCGATCCATTGCGGTCCCGAGGGTAGGAAAGGGAACGTTTAAGGAGGGGAGTAAATGGGGAGATTCACAAAAGAAGTGATATGAAGCCTCTTCCGCATCTTCGTCCACGCAACCACGCCCATTCTGGTCATGCGGGTTCGCATTAAGTTGTGCACGTTAAGGAGGGATCTGTTAAGAGCTGGCGCTGTCCAAAGATTCTTCGAAACCCGGCAACTGTAGATCCCTGACCATCTTTCGTTTGAGGAAAGTTTGTTGGATTCTAAAATTGTCTTGTTCCAGTAGCAGATGTATCCCGGAAACGATTTGGCTCACTGTTTGTGCGACAGTATTGAAATCTCTGTGAGGTTAAATGTATAGTCTATTTCAATTGTCGTATTTATAAAACTTATTATAGTTCTGTGACCGTAAAGGCCCATTTTCCGATTTCTACCCTCTTTTAGTCGTGGAGCACACATGGTCGCCAACTCTTTCATAAATAGACCAAGTGGGGTTGGTGTAGTTCTCATAGAACTAGTTGTAACGATACATGCCCGTCTTTGTATTTCTGTCATGGTTATATGATTGGTTGTCTTTTCCAAGGAAAAAGAAGGGGGGATAGGACACCACTTTTGGAGTATCTCTGCATGTCCTTACCTTACGTTTGCAGTGTCCAATTCTCTATTGATGTCAATTTCTTCCTTCTGCATTTCGAAACATCATGATTTTGGATTTTTTTAGGTTGACGTGCAATCTCTACTCTTGTCACAATAGTCAGCCAACCTGTACAGAAACAGTAGTTGCAGACCCTGCAGACAGTGCAGCAATGTAATACGCAAACATTTAGTGGATTATGATCTGTGTTTCAGCCAGTTGCACTTCGCCAAGGCAAATAGAAGTGGGCTTAAATTGCATCCTTGCCTAAGTCCAATTTCGACTTCAAATTCTTCTGATCTTTCGATTCGAGTAAAAATAAAGGTGAAGTTGTATGAGCGTACTAGCTTTCGATCATCCTTCGGCATTTTAGGCACAATCCAAACGTGTATTCGTATCAAAGCTGCTTTGAAATCGATAAATAACGCACATACTTTTTGTTCCATACATAAATTTGGTCTACTGTGGAATTATCCCTTCGAAGTCCTCACTAGTTTTTACTTAGAAGATTATTTCCTTGAATGAATTTAATAGACCCTTATTAAAGTGCTCAGGAGCTGAACCAGTAGATAGCAGTTGTTAATTTAATAATAAATTCTGGTGTGCTAAATTTGAAGAATTCGACAGGAGCACCATCAGAAACAGGAGCACTATCTTTTTTGATTCCTTAAGAGCAGATTATTATACTTCAGCACTTGTGCCTTGTATTGCTCATCTGTCAGATTGCTTTCCAGATATCTGACGTATTGCTGCAGTGTAGAGATTGTCTAGCCATGAGTTCAATGATTAAATGATTACTTTCGCACGACTGTTTTACTTTTTGTTAGCCTAAAGGCATTTTCATTTGAAGAAATCATTGTGTGGGTTTTTTCTGAAAACTTTTAACCAAACAAAGGATTTTTTTTACGAGGCAATTCTGAGCTAATTAACTGTCAAACCACTTCTCATTGAAGACAAATCCTGGTTTCCTTTTTGATAAACACGAACTGGCAATCGAATCCAAAACAATTTCATTTCTTCTACCTTGTAAATTTCGTTACTGATCGTTGTATGACTTTCCAGGTTTTCGGTTAGAGACCTTATATACATGTTGGCATACTTGTTGGGAAACTTGTTGGGAAACATTTGTATTTGGTTGGGTGTGTTGTAGGATTTTGATGTTGGGATTGAAAGTGCAACGAACGAGTTGTAATTTTAATTGAAAGGAAAATATCTTATATAAAGATAGTTTTTGAAGTATGTAAGCAAGTATCATAATTCTGAGGAAATTTCAATCCTTAAAGCACCAACAACTTATGTTGAATGGAAACTCTCTGAGCCAATATTTCTTAAAGTTGAGATTCCGTTATATACCTAACTCAGTTTTAAAATGTTAATTTCTATATATATTTCTTATTTTAAAAAAAATCCAATTTTCCAGCCTTCTCCCCCTTTTCCAATACAAAACTTGCAATAAATGCAGAATGGGACATAGTTTCCATTGAGCCATGACCATAAGGTATTTGCTAAATTTTATTTACACATGTTTTTACAAATTTTGCAACAAGCAAACAAACACATATTCAGGAAAACTATTCGCTTCTAACTTAACTAATATGGAAATGTAAAACAAACCTCCACTAACATTATTGTTACTATCTTGAGTCTGTTTTAACAGCTGTTTGCTTCCTTCTCTCCAACTTTAACTTTGGCCTTAATTTAATAAGAAATATTTAATAGAGGTAAATTATTACATAGTATATTAACCCAATAAGAAAAAAATTAATAAAATAATAATTTACCTTCCTGTTTATTTTCAGAACCCAATAGAGTAGGAGCAATATTCAGAGGCAACCCCGCATAACAATATAATCGAATGTTGACGTGACAACACATGCAACTTAACTTCTGCTACAGTTAATGCATTCATGTTATATCTTTCTTTGTATAAAGGCTAACCTCATGCTGTGCTACGAGCTATGTACGTTCAATGATGTGCACCAAACTTCAAGGGCAAGGATGTCTAGGAATGGCGTCACATTGACTGGCAAATTGAAAAGTCCATGAACGATAATACATACATTACACACATGGTTTTTCAATAAGATTGTCAAGGATGGCATTGCGACAACAAAATAATGACAGTTAAGGTTGTGTTGCCTTGGAATTTATTCTTGATTTAATCTAGGAGCTTTAAGGTCGAAGCAAAAGAATTTGAATTGAAACTAATTGTGGGGTGAAATTTAATAAAAGATCTAAAAGGACTTACTCTTTGGGAATTTTCTATCCTTGCACGAGTTTTTTTTTATATTTTTTTTTTATTTTTTGATTAAAGTGCAACTCTCTGAAATGTCAAAAAAAATGTGTCAAACAAGAGTAGTCTTTATTTTTCAAAAGTTGTATCCATCTTTATTGAGCCAGTGTTTGTGAGACAAAAAAATGTGTGATTGCAATCAGAGTAAGTCGACGAATGAAAATTTCTTCAAAAAATAGAGCACAACCATTCTAAACAAAATGGTTGAAATAATAATTAATTGATCTTTAAATTTGGTCGCCGAAAATAAGAGGCAAGTATATTTAAAATAAATATAATTGAGCTTTAAAAATTAATAGAAATTCGAATCTGGGGCCTATAACACAACGCGACAAGTAATTGTTAAATATGACAAGTATTACAAAAAATGTAACACAAAACGACAAGTCTAAAAACTCTGGGTCAATTGTCATTTTAAAATGTGACAAGTGGGAAATTTTTCTCCTTTCGTAACATAAATTGACAAGTGTCACAGAAAATTTGCTTAAGCATGGCTAGTTTGTGACAGGTAATTTTAAAGTTGTCATTAGTTTACATGTGTGTATCTTCTGAGTAAAAACAGTTTGAAAATAAGAAATTTAAATTGTGGAATAATATAATGTACACACCTAAATAATTTATAAATTTGTTTTCAACACATATTCAATTTAAAATGTATTTATTTGATTCTGATTTTGATAGTCACAATGAGAATAAAAATAATTAACCCTTGTATAGATTAAAAGTGATTAAACCAAGAATAAATTTTGAAGTTGACGATCATTTGCTTCTCGAAAAATTTCGAATATCAAAATCAATGGCACAGTATGTATCCTGTCGAAAAATTATTCGTCTTTATTTTGTGGAATAATATTTTTTTCCAATGTAAATATCTCTGTCCACTTTTCGCTTTTTTTTCTTTTGCTTATAACGGGTGATTTTTTTGCTACTTGGTTTTTGACGTTTATATTTTCGACAGATCACACATGACAAATTCCACGAACATTTGACATTTCGATTCAGTATTGTTTGCCATTTCATCATGAATAGACTTACGCCTGAACAACGTTTGCAAATTATTGAACTTTATTATCGAAATTCGTGCTCTGTGAAAAATGTGTTTGCCACACTGCAAGCGAAACCATGCATCAATTGAGAGGCGAATTTGGTGAGCAGTTGATCTCACGTTTTGGCGCAGTCAATTGGCCACCAAGATCATGTGATTTGACCCCGTTAGACTATTTTTTGTGGGGCTATGTTAAGTCTATTGTCTATGGGGACAAGCCAAACACGATTGCTGCCTTGGAAGCCAACATTGAACGCGTCATTGGTGAGATTCCGGCCGAAATGTGTGAAAAAGTTTGCCAAAATTGGACCTTCAGAATGGACCACCTGAAGCGTAGCCGCGGGCAACATTTAAGTGAAATTATTTTTAAAAAGTAAATGGCAGAAATTGATTTATCGATCCAAATAAAAATTTCATTCACTTTTTACAAGTTTCTGTGTTTTTTTGAATTTTCAAAAACCTAGCTCTTAAAAAATCACCGTTTATATAGCTAAAAGTTCCAAAAAGATTATTTATTCTTCTCTTATTTTTGTTAAAACAGCAATTTTTTCCATCCGGAATTTTTGTCCTTTTCTATTTTTGGCCACTTGACACACAATGTGGATAAGTCAAGGGAAATTTATAATTCTCACAAGTGCAACAAGTAGTTTGACAAGTGAATTAAAATGTGTCGACTTGTCGCGTTGTTTTACAGGCCCCGGGTAACACTACTGTTAAAGGTCGATAGGACTGCAAGAAATCAAACGTCAAATAATTGTCAAATTAAGGACGCGAGCTTACTTCATATTTTTACTTGCGATATACACAGCAAGTTTTGCATTTGTAAAAAATCTACCTCGAGATTTTAATCAAACTGCACATTACGAAAATAGAGAACACGAAAAAGTAGGTACCGCAGTTTCGTCTATCTGTCTGCAGGTGGATCTACACCTTAAACGGCTGAAACGATTTTCTTAAAACTTGTCACTTTAACGTTTTTGGTGATTGGCTGGATTCTTTCTTACCTGCCATACAATTTATTGTGTCAAAAATGGTAAATCTTAATTTTCTCGAAAACGGCTCAAGCGATTTTGATTAAAAAAAAAATAGTTTTGAAAAAATCAATTTTATTTTTTCAAAAATTTGTATTTTAGAAATTCAATATTTCGAAAACGGGTGAACGATTTTTTTTTTTGATATTATGTTGTTAAATTTACGTTATTAAATACTTATAATTGACATGACAATTTTGTTTTGGAAAAAAATTGACGAAAATTTGTATGTAAAAAATTAAGTAAAAAACCACTTTAACTTTAGAATCTTATGCTGGCGATGTGATCGAACTTAAGAGCAAGTACGTGCGAGTCTATTGTAAATTCTAAAATATATTTCTTTAAATGTCAAACTTCTCATTGAAGAATGATAATTTCTCGCATCAATTTCGAATAAACAAAAGAATAACGAAACAAACAATTTTTTTGTTTGGAAGATAATTATCAAAATTCATCTCTCGACTTCGTGGTATGTGAACACTCTTTGGGTGGCAAATTAACGCTAATGTGTAGGTAGGTGGAATATTTAACAAAAATTCCAAGAAACCTAAAGTCTGCTAATTTTTTTTATCCAAAGTTGAGTGGTGCTTGGATTTAGAAAAAAAAAATAACATTTAAAATCGCACGCGCCTTCACTATGCAAACTCTGACTAAGTGCTAGAAAACCCACACATGTTTGGTTTAATTTGTTTAATGAACAAAGCTTACTAAACAAAGTTATTCTTATTGTCTTTTAAGTCATTGTGTTTGATACACGTTAAAAATTGTTTTTTTTTTTTTTAATTTTGTCAAGAGAACCACTTCTCGTGAATGATTCTTTACAAGGTTATACAGGGTAGTCGACAGAAATGTTCTGTATTTGGTTGGTCGCCATTTTGAAAAAAAAACACATACTTTTTGACAGTCCGTAGTGTCGATAATCGAGAAAAGTAAAGAAATAGTTGATACTTGACAATTACTGAGATTACTGAGACATTTAAAACAATATAGCTACCATTGTCATTTTTCTATGTGTTGAGTAACTGTTATTCTCAATTTTAATAATAATGTCGTTAATTATAAAATAGATTAGTTCTAAATTATTAAAAAATTAGCTAAGTTTATACTAGTTTTACATATTTTATAACTATCTATCTAGTATGTATCTGTCACAAACTATTTGTTTTAAACCAACTATGCACTGAACACGCCTAATACATTGACAGTTCCTTTTTAAATATTTATAAATGTCAAATTTTTAAATGGATTAAATTCGATATTAGACAGATAAAATTGGAAAATATTCGATGATTTTAATTTAAATAGAATGTTAGAAAGGATATGATAGTTTTAACGACATGTACTAGATCCAATAAATTTATACACCAATGTTTTTCGACAATAAAATGTGAACACCCTGTATACATTAGTGAAATACCTATTGACAGGGACTTATACCAGATTATTTGTATATTTAGTTACAAGAAATTAGATAACAATTTGGTTAACATTCAAACGCTTTTTATCACTTCAGCTTATTTTTTTTAAATTCTTGTTAGCAAAATATTTGCGATCTTTAAAAATAGTTATGTTTTCGTATAACGAACTCTTTTTATCAATTTTTTCTATGCTAAGTAAAGTAAGTACATTAGCCTGTAGAACAGTTTTTCCATTAAAAAAAATAATAGTATTTTAGCGAAAATTAAGTTACAATGAATTCGAATTTGATTGAATTTTAGGAAAAATGCTAAACAGGGTGTGTCCGAAGATTTTGCTGAACCAAGATTTTTTATATATTTTCTCCAACAAAACTAATATGTATAATTTATCTTTAGTTGATTTCTGCCATATGTGAGGATTTTTCGGATAGGAAGTGTGAATACCATAATGCAGATTATAGAAAATATGAAGAATGCAGGTGAAGATTATAGTGGAAACTAACATGTTCGTCTATATTATAGCATCTTTATATATATCTGAATGGGTTCACATTTTTTTAGTTGCGATTTTTTACTTGCGATTATAGGTACTATAAGGCAAGTTATGCATTCTCCGATATAACAAGCAAACATGACATTACGATGATAGCGAAGACGAAAGAAGATGGTCTAAAAATTCTGTCCGTCTGTCTGTCAGTCTGTTAGTCTGTTAGTCTGTTAGTCTGTTAGTCTGTTAGTCTGTTAGTCTGTCAGTCTGTCAGTCTGTCAGTCTGCCAGTCTGTCCGTCTGTCAGTCTGTCAGTCTGTCAGTCTGTCAGTTTGTCAGTATGTCAGTCTGTCAGTCTGTCAGTCTGTCAGTCTGTCAGTCTGTCAGTCTGTCAGTCTGTCAGTCTGTCAGTCTGTCAGTCTGTCAGTCTGTCAGTCTGTCAGTCTGTTAGTCTGTCAGTCTGTCAGTCTGTCAGTCTGTCAGTCTGTCAGTCTGTCAGTCTGTCAGTCTGTCAGTCTGTCAGTCTGTCAGTCTGTCAGTCTGTCAGTCTGTCAGTCTGTCAGTCTGTCAGTCTGTCAGTCTGTCAGTCTGTCAGTCTGTCAGTCTGTCAGTCTGTCAGTCTGTCAGTCTGTCAGTCTGTCAGTCTGTCAGTCTGTCAGTCTGTCAGTCTGTCAGTCTGTCAGTCTGTCAGTCTGTCTGTATGTATGTATAGACACTTACAGTCCAAATTTTACAGTGAAATTTTTTTTTAGCTCAAAAAATAACGGTACCTGACATATAACCGTTACGTTCAAACCTATTTTTATCGGCAACGACTCTAACGATTTTGATAAAAAAAAAAAATCAGTGTGGGTTTTTAGCTACGACCGATCATATAGTTGCAAAAAAATTAGAAAAATGTCTAAAAACGGTACTTTCCATAGGACCGTTTTTTTTTGCTTTCGACTATCTCATAAATGGCTTAACCGATTCTTTCGAAATTTCACAAAAATATAGGTTTAGGTTGCCCAAATTATACCAATATTTTTAATTAATATTTGTTTGTATTTTTAAAATCATTTTTAAGAAAAAAATTTAAAAAAATTATTATTCGTAAACTGCTCATTAAATTTTTTTCAAAAATTATATTTATTTGTATTTTCTGAATACCTATGAATAGGCGTTTTTGAATTTTTTTAAAAATATTTTCAAAAAGTTTAAAAAAAACTTTTTTTCTCAAAAACCGCTCCACAGATTAAAAAAAATTTTTTTTTCATAAATTCAAATTTATCCAAGAAATAAAATGGCGTACTTTTTTTTGAGCTCAAATTAGTTTAAGTATTTATTTCAGAATTTTGAATTATTTTTCCTTTAATTAAACAGATTTAATCTTTTGTTTCTAAGTTTATATTATTAAATATTTAATATTGTCATACCAATTTATTTTAGAACAAAATTAATGAAATTTTGTATATGCACATACAAAATTGAGTTAAAGATGATTTTAAAAATATATTTAGATTTTTAATAGAAATCTTTTTCTGCCATCTTAATTATCTCGAAAACGGCTCTAGCAATTTTGATAAAAAAAAATCTGTGCATTGTTATAATCTACATTTTGATTCGAAAATTTGTTTATTTATTAATGCTATGTACCATACAACCATTTTTTTTTATTTTCGACTTTCTCATAAGCGGCTTGACGGATTTCGATCAAAATTGTTATATAGGAGGTCCTTCGAATTATAATAAATACTGCATACCAAAATTTTCAAGAAATATTTTTTTGAATTTTTGAAAAAAAAAATGTTTTTTCTTGTTTTTGAAAAGTCAATATTTGGAAAACGGCTGGACGATTTTTTTTGAAATACTGTTATTAAATTTATATTGTCAAATACTTAAAATTGCCATACCAATATTATAAAAAAAATTAAAGCATTTTTGTTTATAAAAAATTAAGTAAAAAACGACTTTAAAAATATTTTAGGCCGTTTCTAATACGAATCTTGTGTGTACGATGTGATCGAACATAAGTGCAATTACGTGCGATCCAGTCATGTATTTTATTTTATATTTAAATGATCTGTGACCCGAACTACCATTTTTCAGCTTCGAAAAGGATTTGGTAAGTCATTTTAGCTTCGACTAAACCTTATCGAAGCCTTATAGAAGCTGAAATGCTAGTAGTGACTCAATATGTTTGGTAAACTAATTCTAATGTCACAACAGCGTTTGATTACTGGTGTGACAGCTCCGTTTTGTAACAAAAAAAATATTATGGGTTCCAAAGAGCTAAAGATTCCAACCATAATACCTTTCCACAGGCAGACTAGTAAAAATTTAATTATACATGTACATCCACTCCCAAAATCTTGTTTGTTCCCTCGCATCGTCTAAGCAACTCCCGGCAAATATTCAAGTCTTGGAAGAATGGTTCAATAAAATTTATCGAACCAATGACTCATCATACTAATCAGTGCTTTCATCTTATATAATTTTAAGCTTTAAAATCAAATAAGATACAACACCAATGCCGATGCCACACGTAATGAAATATAATAGTACTGATCATTAGACCCGATTCATATAGCCATCACATAACAACGTAACACATTCAGAATGACTTTCTAAAAGATTTAATTTACAATGATCGTATTCGCTTCATTCTATAAATCAATTAACAATATAGAATCTCATCGTCGTCGTCGTTCTGCTTTCGAGTAATAAATAATATTGCGATTTTTTAATTTAACAATACCTAAGCTCTATCACAGTCCATAAATAACTTAATCAAATTCACACTATAGGTATAGATTGCGATTTTTTTTGTCGTACTTTAGCTCAATTTACTTAATTTATAATAGAGCACAGAATTTTAAGAAGTAATAAGATCACAATGACAAAGATGGTATGGTGATCTACACTTAAGTACACTTAAAGTAAAGATTCAAAAGCCTACCTCTATAATATGCTATGGACTAGAGATGGGACATGGAGATGTCATTTTAAATCACCAACAATGAACCTAAGTTGATTGATGTGACAGATGATGCGAAATAGAATTAAAAAAAAAAATGACAGATCATTCCGAAAATAGTTTACGTCAGTATAATGTCATCGCTTCTACACACACACACACACATGTAAATATAATTTTATTATTTAATTAAGCATTTCCGTCAATTAATCAGGGGAAATAAAAAACAAATGTTATAGCAAACATAATTGACAATTAACCTTGAACTGTCACTTTGACAAATTATTCAATTAGCATAATAGCAATTCAATTTAAATGATCGCCTTCGTTTAAGCATAGAAATCAATCAAAATTGACAAATTACTTATGTTTTGGTCACACTTTGATTAAGTCAATTTATTTACATATGTACAGTATTTAGAGGTAGAGGGCGCTTCATAGACAATTGTCTTGTCTTCTTGATATGGAAATCTTCAATTGAAACAGTAATTGCAAAGTATTTATGGTTTCCTAATTGAATTATGGGAACCTTATATCTCAAAACTTTGAACTTGTTGAGGATGAATTGACACTTGACAATTTCTCTGCTGATTTGAAAATGGTTCTCCTTCGTTTTATTGACTCGCTAATTTCAAAGCCCTTTAGACGAGTTCAATTGATTTTTTGCAAGCAAATCGCTGATTTTATTTTTTCTCCTTTATTTAATAGATCAAGGTTTATAGTTTTTGAAACCAAAGATAGTAAATTAAACAAAAAGTAAAAGTACCTAGTACGAGTATTAAGTTATAAGTGAATGGAAGAATGGAATGGGTTATTGTTGAACGATCGAATGTACATATACATTATATGATGGAAAAACCATCACATTGACTAATTGCGTATGATTGAGAATAAATATTAATTTTAAATAACAAAGTTTTACCAGCTTTTTTCATACAGCAACATAAAAAACGTGCAATGTAAATACGACAGCAATGTTGTTTGTTGTTTTCAAAACGTGCAGGTCTATACCAGGAATGTAACCTGAGGCATAACTATAACTATACACTACGGGTTATTTGCATGAACTTTTTTTATGAAGGTGTTTTTTTTTTTTTTTGTTCAGTGCTAAATATAACTTTGAATTATTTTAATTTTTTTATTTGAGCGTATTACAGAATTCCAGAAATAATGAAATATCTGCAGAAAAGTGTCGAATTGAATTGATTTCACAACTTTAGAATTTGAACACAATGGGATGTGTATAGCTGCTGCTGTCATTAAAAATGATCACTAGTGTAGACAAAGCCATTCACAATGGCTAAGGGTGGCAAGGAACCTAATAATTGTTGTTTCCTTTATTGACAATAATTTCGCAAGACAATTATTGACGAAAACTAGAAAAATGTTCGGCATTTGAAATTTTCACACCCTACACTTTATTTTCCAAAATGGAGGCCGTGAAAAGTAGTGAGGCCAAGTTCTTACTTCATTACCAAATATTTAAAGTAGAAAAATATTTAAACAACTACAAATTAAGATATAATTTTATTATTTACTGAATACTCACTAAATTTTTGTTACATAAAGGTTTTGTATAGAAGAACTTGGCTATTTTTTAAACATTTACGTTTTTGGTCTGATCTCACTTCTTTTTTAATAGTTTTAAATGCCATGCCATCTCGAAAGATACTTAAGGTGGAAGTGCTCCATATAAAATAATGCTTCGAAAATCGCCCGAATTCGTTCCTGTAAATAATGGGTGTATTACCGAAGTTTGGATGGGCACTTAGACTAGGACTGGCGAAGAGACTAATTTAAAGGCACCCGAGACGCGACCGTATTTTTTCCGAAATATTCTATGCGCATTAAAATATCAAACCATACATCCCTGGAGATAAAATCCGAGACAACAACCACCTACAGTTTCCGAATATCGCGCCACACATCTTTCCTATCATTCTTTTTCTTCTTCTTCACCCTCACGCCCGCGCTGTGTTGAAACATTTAAAGGGTATTCATAATCCCTTGAGCGCGTGTAGATTATAAAAAAAAAAAAAATTTATATACTTAGTTATACTCAGATAGGCGCACTGTGAAAATCCAGAGTAAAATACGTACGATTTATGTATGCATGTCGTTGGAATAGAAATCGCATATTTTTAAGACTTTGTTTCCTCCTCCGGAAAAATGTGACTTTAAAACTTTTAAGTGACACTTGGAAAAAAATATTATCAAAACGTCAAAATTTAGTTTATTACCTACGTATCAAGATATGAACTGTCAAAATCCATTGAAGGATGGCTCCGATTTAAATGGATGAAAAAACCTTTACAAAATTCAAATTTTACCTAAGAAAATTAGAAATTTTTCCTATTTTTTTTTTTTGCCGGAGTATTGATTTTAAGCCTTTTTGGTGACAATTGGAAAAAAAATATAGTTGTTTGCCTACATGTCAAACCATAAACCAATCAAAATCTAATAAAGGATGGCATCGAGTTCAACGGAGTAAAAAAACTCGACAAAATTCACATTTTATCTTGGAAATACAGCTCTTCAAATGTATCTGATAACGTCACTTTGCAGCCTATTTTTTACGCTATCACACATTTGAAAACTAAATTCGAACAAAATATAAGACATTCGGAGCGCTTTCATAAAGCTAATAAACTGCTGAGATGCCGTAATCTATCTTTTCAATCTGAACAAGCGTCTTACATATTTTTACTACCAAGAAACACGAAAGAAATCAAAACTAAGGTTGAGACCAAGACCGAGGCCGAGACGAGACTGCACTTTAAAATGTTCAGGAGAAAAAGGCGAGACCTAGATCGAGATGAAACTAAAAATTTTCGATTTTAACGAGATCAAGACGAGACTAACAAAATTCTCGCCTGTTCTCGTCTAGTTCCAAGCCCTAGCACCCTTTAATAAAATCAAGTTTGAAAACAACGAAATTATCTCAATTGTTAATTGTCATCATCATGAAAAAGAGATAATGTTTTAAAAGATTATTTGAAAAAATTGTCAAATTTTTGAGAAGATTTAAAAATTAATAAAAAAAATATTACAATTTTTTTTATTTTGTTTTTTACTTGAAATTGTTTTTAATTTTTTTTTCCGTTTTGCTGTCAAATACTGAGAAAAAGAATATTGCTAAAATTTTAAAATTACAATAGCTAGTACAGATTCTGCGATAGTTGACTATTTAGAAAATTTCGCTTTGTTTTGGATTCTAAATCAACGAGTGTACCAAATTTCATAAATATCGATATAGATTTTTATTTGAAATGATTTTTAAATTCTAGATTCAACTGTGTCGGTATTGAGTAATTGAAGATTAGCTGAAAAGGAAAGGTGATGTTAGACTTTATCGAAGTAATTTTTGAAATCAAAAACACACTGACTATAAAAGAAGACCGATCACCCAGTGTAAAAACAAAAGCCATATCAGATGCCAGTGATCCTGGTATAAATGACTGGAAACAGAATGTTTGGGATCGTAGAATCTTAAAAGTTGAAATGAAAAGATGGATTGGGTACAATTGGCCAATTTTTAAAATAATGTCGATTTAAAAAATTCGTCGGCATTTTCGAAAATTCGATTGATAAAAATACCGGCTGATCAACATGTTGACTTTTATAAAGCCTATTTTGAAAATATCGACTTATTAAATGACGATAGTGGTAAATTGAACGATTTTCGGGGTGGGGACACAATCCCGAAAACTAAAATCCTGAAAACCTAAATCCCCAACACCAAAAATCCCGAAGACAATAAAAATCCACTAAGCTGTCAACTTTTTGTTTGTTGGTCAAATTTCAGTAGACATTTCAACAGTCGATGAAATTTATAATTGTCCAGTCGATTTTTTTTTGTCGACCATTCGTACGATTCCCTGAAAATATATCAAGAAATGTGCAGCTTCATGTGATATTCTTGAAACAAAAAGTTAGAGTGGCTAAGTAATATTGTCGCCCTAACTTACTTACTTTTGATGGCGCTACAGTGTGGGGTCGAAGTGGGCCTCAATCGAAAAGCTTATTCAGCCAGCTCGTTCCCTAACTAGCTCCCTCCAGTTTCGCACGAGAAGTTCTAACAAAAATTCTTTCCTATCTTTCTATTCCTTCCAACTAGTGCCGTGCAATTCAGGTTGCATTTAAAAAGACCTTAGGTCTTACTAGCATATAGTTAAAATTATGAAAAAAAAGTTGGTTAAGATACAATCCTACTTGAGAACGGCACTTGAAATTCGATCTTCCACTACTGTGCCATTCCTCCGGCATGGATTCGAAGATTTTCCATGCCTGAGAATTGATGCCCATCCGCCATCGTTGTATTTAAAATTTTCTGAATCATTGGACTATCTCCTCCATCTTCACGGTTTATGGACACGGGACCAAGAATCACCTGAAGAGTATTACTCTCGAAGCAACCTAGGGTATCTTCTTCAACCTTTACTAATGACTAATATGATTAGGGTCTTTTAAAGGGACACTTTAATTGGCTTTGGTTTTGCCCTCATTCACTAAGAAATCCATTTTAGCCGCTATCGTCTCAATACTGACAAAAGGTCGTCTATATTGACATCACGCTGTGATCTTCCGATTATGTCGACAAGAATCCGCGATTATTAAGAGACGGTTAAAGTAAGCTCCATCTAGGACAAATACATAGATATTTATTATAATTCAATCGGGTGACATGGAGTGTAGAGTTCCGATATTAGAGTACATATTATTGAATTTCAGGTTGCGAATGTTAAGTTCTGTTTGTTTTCATTTAAAATAAAGGTCCCCTATGAACTTTGAACTCTATAGACTCTTACAGGGCTTTTGTTAATTTTTATTTGTTTTATTCCAACCTATGAATGTAGGTCAATAGAATTTGAACGCGTTTTATGGTATTCAACTACAAAGATTGCTTGAGAGAACAAATCTGCAACATTAAGCTACTTCCAGACCATTAAAGTCCCATATCAAGAGCAGTCTTGATCTACAAATATTTAAAATATATTAAATTATTGCAAAAAAAAACAACTGTTCTCATTTTTTTTATTTAAGAATGTATTGTGGCTTATGTTTTAAATTTGCTTTGTGTGCTTTCAAAATGCTTAATCTTGAAAGCATTTGTGCAAGCAAACACAAACTTAAATAAGTCAACAAAAAATTGGGTTTTTTTCATTTTAAATTGAACAAATGTGTTCTATTTGTCATTTTTTCAATTATATACTCGTTGAATATGGTTGTATTTCATTCAATCACGCATGTAATGGTGTTACCCATTTAGCGTCTCCAAATTTTGATATTCTCGTCGGTTTAGGGTTCCATTACGTAACGTTGTGTATCATTTATCAGTTAACTTTGCAAATATCAAAACAAAACTGACAGTTGGCGTCATTTGCAAAACGTATAACATTTTTTAATAGGGTGATTCATTTACACCAATTGACACTTGGAAATATTTTGTTTAACACTAAAGTAAGCCCCAATATAATTTCAGTTAAATCAAGGAAATGAATTTAAATTATAAACATTGTTGATTCAAAAGATGCAGTTAATTCTTTGTTCAAGTAAGTCATTTAACAAAATCAATCTGTTATTCTTTCTGATTAATGTGTTATTTGTTTCATTTGATCAATATTTCACACACCTAGCACAAGGTTAGCCTTATGCACAATTAATTCAGCACTCCTGTCAAATGAAATGTCACAAAAACGTCAATGTCATCCGCGATGACACTAGAATAATACTAATGCCTTACACACAATTTGCAAATCGGTAATTACTCGTAGTCATATCATTTATTCTATTTGCATTCACTCATTCAATTCGATAAGCCTTAAGATCCATTCAAAATATCAAATCTATGATGACTTAAGTGTTTTTTCTAATTATTGTCCTCAACTGTCACACAAGTATAAACTTATGACAAATGAATTTAATAGAAACATAACCATACTTAAAAAAGAGCACAATGAAGTCAATGGCCTTAAATTTACATCGCAATTATTTTGCTTAACACAATTTTTCGAATTTATTACAAAGCCCCATAGAGCCAACAGAAAGTTTTTCATTGTTAAAAAAAAATTAATACAAATATTGAAAAACTCTTTGACTATAGAAAAAAAAGAGCTCATTAAATATGCCTTGTGTTAATTCTATAGATTAAACACAATATCTCACTCAGTAAATGTTGAACAAAGTCTATAATATTTTTTTTGTTTTCTTTTTTTTTATGAAGAATGAAGCAATAGCTCATTGTATGACTTGATTCACGCTTGGTAAATAATGTAAAAAATACACATACATTCAAAAATTCAAAAAAAAAATGCCAAATATTTCTGAATAAAAAAAAATTTATGTAAATATCTACAAATTAAATTATTATACTTGACACTGCGATAAGCAGGTATTGAGAGTCATCAGTTAAATACTGACTCATAGGTTATATCAAAGTGTCGTGTTCATTATGTAGATTAGCCCGAATTTTAAATAATTAATTGACATTATTATAACCATTCAATTTTGGCAAAACATTCATAAAAATGAAATATAATGTATTTATTTGCAGACAGTCTGTTCGATTTTGATTGATGATTGCATTTATAAAGAAGTGTAGGTATACGAGTACTTTCATATGCAAAACATTTTTTTTGTTAAATAAACAATACAATCGCGTAAATTTCACAGCTGGTATATGACTGATGTGCCCACAAAAAATTCATAAGCGAAACATTTTTATTTCTATTTTTCATCCTGCAATACACAGCTCGCCAAGTGAAATTGGTAATTGTAATGGGTGTTTTTTTTTTGACATGTTGTTTTCAATCTGGCAATACTTTTTTCGGAGTTTTGTCTTATTGACAGCTGTCACTTGATCTATGCTCAGTTTGGATTGCCATTTCATAATGAATAGACTTACTCCTGAACAATGTTTGCAAATCGTTCAAATTTATTTAGAGTGACCATAATCCACAAGCCATTGTTGAGATGCCGTTACATCGACAAAAAGTCACTGTTTGGTGTGATCTATGGACAGAGGGAATCATTGGTCCATATTTCTTCAAAAATGAAGCCGGCCATAATGTTACAGTCAATGTTGAACGCTATAGAGCCATTATTAATGACCTCTTCGTGCCTGAATTGGAGGATGTTGATGTGGACGACCTTTGGTTCCAACAAGACTACATACCATATAGCCAACGAAACAATTAATTTATTTAAGGAAACTTTTGGTGAGCGCATTATCTTGCGTTCGTCGTGGGTCTGTGGCGTGGTCTCCAAGATCTTGCGATTTAACACCGCTGGACTATTTTTTGTGTGGTTATATACGAAGTCGCTTGTCTACGCAGATTAACACGAGACGATTGACGCCTTGGAAGAGAATATTCGGCGCGTTATTGCTGACCAATTACTGCAAAAAGTTGTCGAAAATTGGGCCTATCGGCTGCAATTTATTCTTCAAAACGTCTAAAAAAAAAACACCCGTTATATCCCAAGTTTTTCATTTGGATAAAAATCGAACTCGAGATTCTGATCAAACTGAGGCACCTGTCATACCATTTCTTATAGCAGAAAAGATAAACCAAAAACAGCCTTAACGATTTTGATAAAAAAAAAATGCTCTGTACTATTTTAGATATAGTCTATACGGAACGGATTACGATGAAAATTTATACAAGAAGTCTTTCAAATCTCCAGGGCCATTTCGAGGATCTTGCTAATGAGGACGAATATGAAAATTGATTTCTCGATTTTCTAGAAGACAGATCTAAAGGCGATCGCAATGAAGTCCTTTTAGAAAAAGTTGTTCGAGAGGTAGAGATGTTTGTTGCATTTATATATGAAAGACAAATATACCCCGGAGAAATTATAGCATTCGACGCTAAAACGGTCACCATGAACTTTATGCGCAGATCTCTTAATCTTTGGAGATAAGCTTGGAGCTATGTTATGGGGTGTATTAAACCGCCAAAACCAAGTTTCTAAAAGGGCACTTTTTCTGTCGAGGAGCTTAATTGCATATTTTGTTACAACTTTGTTTTGTTTTGTTTTTTTGTAAAAAAAAAAATATTGGTTTTTCACCTTTTTTTTTTAACAGATATGATCATTTGAATCAGGGGTATTGAAATACGAAGCTAACTTTGCTCCAGCTATTTAAATATAGTCAAAGGTTTCAGATGGAGCAAAGTAAACCTATCCCTTAAGTTATTTGTCTACCTAAGAAGGTTTTTTTTAATAATACAAATTATATATACTACTGAAATACATCAGCCAAGTAGAAGACTTAGCACTATAATATTTGGACTTGTTGAATTATTGATTCAAAATAGCTTTTGACGGCCCTTTGCCTACCATTTTTAAGAGTTTTCTAAAAATAGTGCAAAAAATGGAGCAAAGTAACCATTGTTACCGATAGTGTGTTAAAGATTTAATTTAAAATTCGTAAAAGTTTGTATTGCTAATTTTGTAGGGAGTGTTAAAGTATTCCTCTCCTTAGACAATTCAACCAGATTATTGCGTCTGGAACTCAAATTAAAACGACAAATAATGGGATTCTTTATTTAGGTACACTTAACGTGTTTTAACATGCCAATTTTGTTCCTCCCATTATTTAGACAATCAAAACCAATGTGCCGCATTCATAGGCCAATTTCCTAATACCTCGCATTTACTATGTTTGCTATCTATCTTTGCCCCAAGAACGTATATGGCAGGTGCCGTTGTTTTTGGAGCTAAAAAAAAAGGTTACAAAAAAATTCGAACCAAACAACTAAAGCATTTAATTACCAAGTTAAAGGTAAATCGCTTCAGCTGTTTTAGGTTGTAGGTCGACCTGCAGCCAGACGGTATTGCGGGACCCAATTGTTTAATGTTCTCTACTATCCTACTGTCAGCTTTGATTAAAATCCCGAGTTCGATTTTTTTGTTTCCAAATGCAAAACTCGTCCTATAGTACCTACATACATAATAAAGGGTTATCCATTTTGCGGTTTGAAAAGTATAGGGCTGGAATTCGACATCTGTCAAACTAAGTTGTTAAACCAATTTTTTTTTCAGTTGAAAGTCTGACATATACGAAAATGGATCGCTTAAATCGCACAACGCATACAAATTGTTAAAACCTACTACAAAAATGCTGATTTTGCCACAACCACATATCGCGCTTTAACAGGAGATTATGGATTAAATAATCGTCCAACTACGCAAGCAATTGGCAAAATTGTGAAGAAATTTGAAGAGACTGGATTGGTTACAGATATTTTAAGGCCTGTGCATCATCGTTTCGCTCGTACCACTGAATATATCGCTGCTGTAAGTGAAAGTGTTGCCGAAGACCCGAATGTGTCGTTCTCAGGAATTAGGACTGTCTTACGGCACATTATGGCCTATTTTGCATTTGGATCTACACCTACATCCATATAAAGTCCAGCTCACACAACAACTGAAGCCAGCTGACCATTCACAACGTCCTAGATACGTCGAATGGGTGCTTGAACAACAGGCGGTGGACGGCGATTTTTCGAACAAAATTTTCTTCAGCGAAGAAGCACATTTCTCACTCGGTGGGTATGTTAATTAACAAAATTGTCGTATTTGGGGTTCTGAGAATCCTCAAGTAATTGAAGAGAGGCCATTACCTTCACAAAAAGTCACTGTTTAGGGCGCTCTTTGGTCCGGAGGTGTGATTGGACCTTACTTCTTCGAAAACGACGATGGAACGACTGTCACCGTCAATTCGGAGCGTTACGGTCATATGATAACAGACTTTTTTTTGCCTGCTTTTGAAGAATACGACTTGGAGAATATGTAGTTTCAACAAGATGGTGACACACAACTCGAGCGAACATGGCTTTATTGCAAGAGACATTTCCTGGCCGCGTAATTTCTCGTAGTGGCGATATCAACTGGCCACCAAGATCATGCGATTTGACACCGCTGGACTTTTTTTTGTGGCGCTACGCGAAAGACCGTGTTTATGAAGATAAACCTTTAACTCTTGAGCACTTGAAAACCATCATTCGTCAAGTTATGGCTGAGATACCCCCCAATATGTGTCAAAAAGTGGTCGAAAATTACCTCAAAAGAATCGATGCTTGCAACAATTCGCGTGGTGGTCATTTAAACGATGTAGTGTTTCACACATAATGTCAACGTTCAAACTTTATAATAAAAAGGAAATATCGAAAAATTATATTTTATATGTGTTTTATTTACGTTTACTTTTGAAATCGCAAAATGGATAACCCGTTATATCGCAAGTAAAAATATAGGTAAGATCTTCCCTTCTGTGAAGTGATCTCGTGCTTATCTGACTTGTAAAACAAGTAAGCTATTTAAATTTACAGGATTACGATATTTATGGAAATTTTAACTATTCCCGCTACATTCATCACAATATTTTTTCTCAAAATCCAACTGTTTGATGTTTGCATTATGAAATCCACAATTTGAATTAACTGCCAACAGAGATAAAGACGGACAATCACATTTTCAAAAAAAAATACCAGGAAATTGCAACAAAGAAATCAAATGTGCAATATCTTTTATGTACGACAATTAAAAACTAACTCTCTCTGTGTCTGTATTTATCTCACTTGATACTGCTGTATGTCTAACAATTAAATAAATTATCACATATTAATTTAATTGAATTATCTTCAACTACATAACAATTAATTACGTTCCACAACAAGGCTTTAAACAAAAAAGATACGCAGATATCTATTGCTAATTTATTTAGCGCCACCTGTTAAAACAAAAGTTATAACCAAGAGCAGGCAGCTCTATAATATCATATATATGAGATAATTAAAAAATTTTAATTCAATTCAATTAAAACCAAAAAAAAAACAATAAAACCTACCTTGTGGTATAAAAAAAATTGATATTCGTTACGTTCCACTGCTTTTCCGGTGTTTGGCGTTTTGAAAGAAAGGCAAAAAAAATGTGCGAAAATAAATCCAATAAATCGCTCTCTATCTCTTAATTTTTCTTGATAATCAAAGTGTTCTGAATGCCGAAATGCCGTTGCAAATAAACAAAATAATACTATTTTTGACTTTTACAAATAAAAAAAAAATGTAATAATAAAACAAAGCAAAGCAAATAGATACTCTCTCTTTTTCTACTTTATATTATTTTTTTTTTGCCCGCAAAATCACTTTAAAATCACTGGATGCGATCCAAAATAAATATTATTTTATACCACAGGAAAAAAATGCACTATCTTCCACCTTACACACGAGTACACGGTCGAACGACAGCAAGAAGAACAACCGCACCGATCCAAACTTGCCACTGATGAAGAAACACAAAGTTATACTTCAGCGGGATGCGTTCTAGTATCTATTAGATGCAATTTAAGAGTATAGCTAGGTATAGTAATTTGAATTTGATTTCTAAGTTTGCTATTTATTTTATTTTTTTTTTTAGTATCCACCACAATGACGATGACGGTGATGACAACAACAACAAAACACACAACAAAATTGGTATTCCAGAGGTGTATACCACTTCCCCACATTGAATAATCACTGGGGTTTCTAACGTATTTGTGCAGATAGACAGCAAAAGATACTTTCAATTGCCTATCTTATAGCATACAATTCTCATAATAAACAGCTCCACAAGCTAATAACATCATTTTGGCAATTTTTTCGCAATAATTTTCATTCAAATCCACCACCGGACGTTCGGACATCATTGTTTTTTATTTCAAATTTTCAAAAAAAAAAAAAAACTGATAACTTTTTAACAACAATTTATGTTTTACAAGATATTTTCACTTTTTGTATCTTTCACCAAAATAAATTCGTAAAATCTCAAAACAACAAAAAATACAGTAATTCAATATTACCGGTTGAAAATACTTTCAAACTTGTAGATACTTTGCCTGTCGAAGTATCTACTATGCACGAATATTTAAAAAAAAAGCAAAATATTACCGTAAAAATTTACATGCGATTCAATCGACGGTTGTCACATAATTAAATCTCACTGAATTCAAACGTTTTGATTTTATTTGTAGACAAAATGATATTAAAGATACAAAACAAAAACAAAAAGTGTTTTAGATACTTTTTAACTTCATTTGCGTTCGACAGCGACAGCGACAACAACGACGATATGGCGTGGCGACGACAACGGTTGTGGCATACAAGTCGCATCGGCCGATGTGGTGCGAATGTGAATGAAAATATTTTTACACACGAATCTGCTGACGCTGAGGCTAGAGATTTTGCTTGTATCTTTGTATCTATCTATTCGTAATAAATTCAACAATTGAAAGGCAACCAAACACAACAACTACTCTGCTTTAGAGTTTTTGCTTGCTTTGGCTCTCTGTGGGTCTCGGTCTGGTGGTGGATTGGTATGGTTGGGATTGAATTTGAATTCAGATTGAGATTTGGGTTTGGATATGGATATGGATAATGCAGATTGGACGGATGTGTATGAACTGACAAACCGCCATGGGTCATTGGTCGAGCCTGGTCGAGTCGTTGGTCGTGTACCCTACCTACCTACCTACCTACTCTCTTTTGTTTGGCAAATAAAATTGTGGATTGTGCAAATCGACTTGCAACGTGTTGTGTTTACATTTACGAGTTTTAGCAAATGCATTTGTTGTGGATTTTGTTTGAAACGACACGACAAGGTATATGAGAGGCGAAATTTGGCAGGTAAATTTCGTGTTCTCTCTCTATCTAGTTCGCCTTTTGTTTGAATTGGACACTTGTTGCTTGTATATTTAGCATGCAAAAGGAAATTCCATCTCTAGGTGAAAGAGAAGAGTGCATGAATATGAATATCTTGGATGAGAGATTGGATTTTGGTTTATATTAAGGAATAAGCAAAATGTCCTGATTTAGGCGTTCCTAGTACTTTCAGTTGATTTAAAAAGGAAAGATTGATACTTCCTGTTGGGAAATGGGAAAGAAACACTTAGTTTTTAATGAAAAATATTATTATTAGAAAATAAAAAAAAAGTAAGTATACGCCAGAGTGAATCCCAGAGAGAGATCGTGGGTATATTTTCCAACAATGAAAAAAGAAGTCTTTCAACCATAATATTGTGCACAAACATTCTTAGAGGAACTTGGAAGGTTTGAAACCAAATGCTCCATCATTTTTACTCCAAAAAAACTCAGTGAGTAGATAAAAAGTCCTTGACAAAAATTTAATTTAAAAAAAGGAATTGTGGTTCGGTACATTAATAAAGGAAATTAACTATTATTTTAAAAATTAGAATTGTTAATCTGTAAAATTTTAATTATTATTATAAATATCCTTAATTTTAAAAAAAATTAAATACTGTTAAAAAAAAGTAACAAATAAAAAAATACGTTTAATTTTATTGAAAAAAAATTAAATGTCATTAAGGAAATTGGTTGCCAATTTATTGTATATGAAAAAAATTTACTGTTAGGTATTGCCAAAAAGATACAAAAAATGCACGTTTGCTCTTATGTTTGATCACATCGTAAGCCCAGCATGCTTTAGTAGAAACGGCTAAATTTTGATTAATAGTATTTTAAAGGAAAAATAGGGCTGGCAATGAGACGAGACCTGGCGAGACTCTTGTTAAGCTCGCCTCGGTCTCCTCAAAATCGAAAATTTTCAGTCTCGTCTCGGTCTCGCTTAACCAATTCTCGTCTCGATGTTGGGCTCACATTTTCTCGTGAAAATTTGAATGCCCAGTGTATCGTCTCAGTCTCTGTCTTGGTCTCATCATTAGTCTTGTTTTCTTTCGTGTTTTTTAGTGTGTGCGATAACGTAAAAAAATTGGCTGCAAAGTAACGTTATCAGACAACTTTGAAGAGCCGCGTATTTCCAAGATGGAATTTGAATTTTGTGGAGTTCTTTCTAATCCATTTAAATCGGAGTTAGCTCATGGCTTGACAGGTAGGTAAGCAACTAGCTATATTTTGAGGTTTGTATAATATTGTTTTTTTTTTTCAAAATGTCACCCTTTCCGGAGCAAAAATTAAAATCGGAAAAGTTTCGAATTTTCTGAGGTAAAATTTTAATTTTTGTAGAAATTTTTAAATCCATTTAAATCGCAGCCATCCTTAAATCGATTTTAATAGTTCATGCATTGATAAGTAGGCAACAAACTATATTTTCACGTTTTGATAATATTTTTTCCAATTGTACCTAAAAGTCTTTAAGTCACCTTTTTCCGGAGGGTGAAACAAAGTCTGAAAAATGAGCGATTTCTATTTCAACGACATGCATACATAAACCGTACGTATTATTCTCTGTATTTTCGCAGTGCTAGTATCTGAGTATAACTATGTGGTTTGATATTTTAACTCGCACAGAATATTTCGCAAAAAAAACTTGTAACAATTATAAAAATTGAACATGACTATAGGTACTAAAAAATAATTTTTAAAAAAATATTTGTTCTAGCGAAAACCGAAACCAAACCACCGAGACCAGCGAGACTCTCGGCGAATTTCGGTACTAAAAATACGATCTCGTCTTGGTATCGGTCTCGTTGCCCCAGCCCCAAAAACAAAACAAAATTAGTGTGGACATTTTAAATATTTAATAATATAATATAATATACCGTTTTCGAAATATTGAATTTTCAAAAAAAGAAAAATATTTTTTTCTTTCAAAAAATCAAAAAAAAATATTTTTTGAAAATTTTAGTATGCAGTATTATTTAGGATTTGAAGGACCTCCTTATAAAAATTACTTGTCGAAAATAAAAAAGCGGTTTTAGCTTTTATAGCAGATTACCCTGTAAACTTATATGTAAGCTCTTTTTTGACCAAAATGTACACTATACCTTTAATAGTGCAATAGTGAATTTTTTTTAATCAAAATCGGTAAAGCCGTTTTCGAAAAATTAAAGTTTTGTGCCCTTTATTTTTGGGGCTAAGAAATATTTTAAACAGCATCTAGGGAATCACTTAAACGTAAGTACCAATTTGAACAAAATCGCTGTATAGTGGTTTAGACTGTATTTCGACCCAAAAAATATTTTATAAACAATATTTATTTTATAAACAAATTATTATGATGAACTTGGCTAAAAGCCATTTAAGAGGTGCAAGCTGTGAGGTATACAACAGTTTAACAAAGAAAATTCCCAAGAAAATTAAATTATTGATTTTATGTCGCAATTTAATTATCTATTTATTGTTTGATGTTTTTAATTGTTGATAAATTATAAGCAGAAATTCTCTAAAAATGATTCTATTTTTAGAAAATTTAAACAACGTGCTATTTTTGATAATTTTATTTAAAATCGTCTTAAGAGATCAGGACCATTTTTGGAGGAATCGATTTATGAACAAGCAACATTGTCGGACTAGTGACTGGGAAATTCCGTTCAACAATCAGTGAACAATTCCAAAATGTCTTGTACTGGACAAAGAAGTGTGGTCTAATTAATATGTGGTCCAGTTAATCTATTAACGACAGAGCTGATCCCTTTTACGAACAAAAGGAAAATGTCAGTTTTTAAGATGTTACCACTCAAAATCTCGGTGTGATCCTTGATAAAAATTTGAACTGGATTTTCAACATTAAAAAAAAAGAGCAAAGATCTTAAACAACTCCTGCAACAAATGCATCTTTCGGCCACAATCCGAAAACCGCCTTACAATAATTTAGTTTGCTTAAACTCGATGCAGAAATCTGCGAATACGGCGTCAGTTTTATATTTCAATTGAAAGCTGAAAGCACTTAAACACTAATCGCTCGACAGATATCCCGACATGCTCAGATTCTATAGAAACACATGGGCAATATTATAAATATATACTATAATAACACCACACCTTGAATTCCATAAACCTTTTGTATCTAATACACTAAGGTTGATTGGGATAACAAAATATGCAAAACCATTTCCCCATTTTCATTGAAAGTCCAGCGAAATCAAATCGAATCTTGTAACTTGCTGACGCAAAGACCTTAGAATTCTTGACATTATTATATATATGTTGGTTCCTGGACATAGTAGTATATTATACCAGACAGGAAAGAGCTGATAAGCTGGGAGGAATAGGATCATTACCTGACGCAAGTCAAACAGAAGTAAATATTAAAATTCAGCAGAGTAAAATCAAACGATAATCAATAATCGATCGTTAGTACTTGCTCGATCTTTTTTTATGCAAAAGAAGTCGTTTTTTACTTATTTTTTTTATAAACAAAATTTTTCTAATTTTTTTCTTAAAAAGTTTTGACAATTTAAAATATTTAATAATACAAACTTTTAACATTAATATCAAAATGTCATTACAATTTAAATATAGCTTACTGACGATGGATGCATAGCTTCTGAAATGTACATATTAGCAAAAATAAATAATTTGTTTTTTAAATTGATAAAAAAAAATCTTTGATTTATAATAAAAAAACACGTTAAAAATCTCCACTATCAAATTAATTCAATATAAACTTAAACACAAAATTTCAAAAAAAAAAAATCAAAATATTAAATTTTCAAAAAAAAATGTTTTCTTTTTTTAAAAAACAAAAAAACTATTTTTCGAAAATTTTGGAATGCAGTATTATTTAGAATTCGAAGGACCTCTTACATAAAAAATTTGATCGAAATCCGTGGAGTCATTTATGAGAAAGCCGAAAAAACTATATCTAAGGTAGATGCACTACACTTTTTTTTATCAAAATCGTTAGAGCCGTTTTTGAGATAATTTAGAAGGTAGAAAAACTATTCAAGTTTGAAGAAAATCGCTTAAGCCTGTTAGACTGTAGATTGATCTACAGACAGGCAGACAAACCGAGGGATTAATTTGATAGTGGAGATTTTTAACGTGTTTTTTATTTTATTAAATTAAACATTTTAGCTTCCGAAATGTACATTTGAGCAATAAATAAATAATTTGTGTTTTAGTTAATTAAATAAAATCTTTAATTTATCATTGTAATGTCAATCTCGAGTTCGATTTTTTTCCAAATGAAAAACTTTCCTTATAGTTTCAAGTAAAAAGTCATGCAAGATTCTCGATACCTGCGGCAGAAATAGGAAACTATGACCAAGTTTTCATAATCATAGAACAGGTAAAAATATTCATCTTCCTGTAATACACTTACCGGCCACAATCTACTCTCTGCCAACAGTTCTATAAGATTTCGGTAAGGTCTTATCGAAGCTAAAATAACTTACCAAAGCGTTATGGAAACTCAAATTCCATTTCGGCCTGGACACCATAAAATTGCAATGACAAATAAGAACATGATATATACATTACATTTACTTTGACATTGTCCAGTAATCTATCACTTGAGAATACAATAGAAGAAAAGCGCCTAATACCTGAACATCAGTTCGGATTTAGAAGCAAGCATTCGACAATTGACCAAGTGCATAGGATCACTGACGTCATTGAGAAAACTCTTGAAGAAAAGAAAATTTGTTCGGCGGTCTTCCTAGACGTGTCGCAAGCTTTTGATAAGGTGTGGCACGAAGGCCTGAATTTTAAATTAAGACAAATTCTGCCTAAAACACTTTATACGCTTCTAAAAGCATATCTAGAAAATAGACTTTTTAGAGTAAGACATGGAAACGATTACTCGGATTTCAAAGAAATAGTGGGTGGGGTACCACAGGGAAGTGTTTTAGGTCCAATATTGTACCTATTATTTACACGTGATGTACCTCAAACAGAAGACACTATCGTAGCCACTTTTGCTGACGACACTGCAATACTAACAGTGGGCCCATCGATAAATGATTCTACGACAAAATTACAAAAAGCTCTGAATAATGTCAATGATTGGACAAAAACATGGCGGATATCGCTCAACGAAGTAAAATCAGTCCATGTAGATTTTACGTATAAGAAAATTAATAGATTACCGGTATTTGTTAATACGGTTCAAGTTCCGTTTGCTAACGAAGCAAAATATCTCGGAATGAATCTAGACGCGAAATTAAAATGGAAACCGCATGTTAAAAAGAAATGCGAAGAGTTAAATAATAAACTCAGAGATATGTACTGGTTGCTCGGGAAACACTCTAAGCTCAGTATCGAAAACAAGTTAATTTTGTACAGGCAGGTGCGTAGCCTGTCTGGACTTACGGTATACAACTCTGGGGTTGTCCGCGAGATTCTAATTTAAATACATTACAAACATTTGAAAATAAACTCCTAAGATTATTTGTAAGCGCACCTTGGTACATTAGAAACGAAGATCTCCACAGAGATCTCGGGATTCCCACGGTTGCCGATGAATACAAAATTTTGCCCGAAATCATAGAAAACGGCTATTACAACACTGCAATAGTACTATAATCGAAATTATGGATGAGACAAATTTAGTACGCCCCGCCTGCGAAGGACAAAGCCTTCCGATCTGGTGCACTAAACGAGAATCTGCTTTAAAATCGCGGTATGGGCAGGAACTACTCGTATTACCGGATAGTTACCTGCAACACGTTAATTAAATTCGTTAAAAATAAATTGCTAGATAAATTTCAACTTAGTTGCAACCGGGAGGAGGAGGTGTTTTTAGTGCAGTAAGAATCTCACACTCCTATGAGCACGCTTTTTTCGGTCCTCATAGAGCCTTTTGAAGGTTTTACACCTACCCACGGAAAAAAAAACTGTGGAATTTGTAATGAAAAAAATTAAATACCAAATATCAAATATTTAACTAAAAAAATTAATGACCGATTTATCCTTGTAATTTGTAATTAAAAAAATAGTTACCCATTATTCTTTGTAATTTAAAAAGTCTTAAGTCTTCTTATTACAAATTATTTCTTTTATGGAATTGATTTTTTTAGTTATAAATTGCTCAAAATAAATAGTAAGATTTTTTGTATTTGCAATAGATTAATGAGTAATTAAGTTTTTTTTTACTGCAGACTAAATTCGTAATAGAAAATTACAAAGTAATTATTTATTTACAACACCGGCCAACAATTTTCTTTTTTTTTTATTATTTAATCTCTTCTGTCTGAATCGATATGCCAGCTGGTTAAATATTTAATACGAATTCTTATAATAATTATAATATCAGTCACAAAACATTCCATAACTACTCAAAGTTCATTCTGCTGCCAAAAAGCCACAACAACAAATAAAATCATACCTTTTATAATCTTCGCCAGAACGTTATCGCAAAAATGATATTGTCTGTCATAAACTTCAATTTATTTTTTTTTATTACTAAACAAACTTTGGTCTGTTGAAAAAGAAAATTATATTAAAATAAAAATTGACTGATAATCTCAAAATGGGAATGCCCGCAAAATTAATCAAAGATAAAAATATTTCCTTTAAAAAACTCAAAAGTCAAAATGCATTATTAACTTACGTAAACAAACAGACACATACAATTCTAAAGAAAAAAAAAACAATCACTGCAAATCGCTATTAATAGGTAATCGTATCACTTTCCGCCTTTTTTTGAGTAGATAGATATATATAGTCCATTATTGGAATTCAATCTTTTACCAGGTGCAAATATCTAAATTGGCCAATAAAAGATAATCGATTAATTTACGATCGATGGACTGGTGACAGATTGAATGTGTTGGTTTTGTTTTTGTTTCTAACTTTTTTTTTTTTTTTTGATTTGCTTTATTATCTCTTAGGTGTTGGGCTTTTCGAGATTGAATCGGTTTATTCACTTTTTGATTGGAAATCCAAATAAATATCATTAAGTCAATGGCGCATGACTAGAGGTTTAAATTCTTTGAAGTGGGTGATTGAATTTGAACAGGGAAAAAAGTGTCAATGGACTGGTGTGTGCTATGCCAGTGTGAGATTGATTGGGTTAATTTTTAACTGATTTACGATATGATTAATTATATAGCTATTAATTAGTGCAATTGTGTTGGAAATTTTCGCCATAAAGACTAAAGACCTTACATAAATGATTTATATTTATTACAGGCACAAGCGAAGGAAGAATAATTATAGGATGACACCTATGTAAGTGACAAAGTAAAACATGAATGATAATTAGAGCCTCAGTTTTAACTTCTTAGCATGCAAATGTAATTGGATTAAGATTTGGATTATAAGCCTAGTTGTTAGTGGTTAATTCCTGTTAGGGGAACACAACAAAAAACAGCTCTGAATTCCTGCCTGCTAACACCCCTACACATTGCAGAAAGAAAATATTTTTCAATTTGCATTATAGAAATTATTTTAATCGGTTCATCCCATAATAGAAAGTCGAAAATATGACAAGAGGTTCTATGGGAAATACCATAAATTTTAAGTCGACTACACTAATTTAAGAACAGACTCTTTGTTTTGTCCAAATTCTTGAAGCCGTTTTTGAGAACAAAATTTTTGTTCTTAACGTTTTTTAAACATTTTTTATGTTAGGTACCGTTGCTTTTTAAAGCATTTTGATTAAAAAAAATTTACGGACAGTACTTTTTGACATTATTAATTACCATTTTTCTATTCAATGTTTGTATGATTACAAACTTGTTTTTAAAGCACTTTTTGTATCATTTAATGATTTTGACTGACCAACAACTTGAGTGTGCTACCAAGTTTTTCTCATATTATTTTTGGCTGGAATTATAGCTATTTCACGACTTGCCAAGGTCGATCATCAGATTCATTTGCTCTAGTGGTACTGGTCAATTCATTTTTTTTGAAAAACTTCTTGTGCCTTCATCGTGTATTGAACCATGACCAGCTGCTTAGAAGCCGAGCCCACATGATCAGATCCAACCTAATGCAGGTTTTTTTCTGTTTATCAATAGCATTGAAACGACTAGCGTTTTTATTAGCCACACAAGCTTGTTGTTGTTCATTCGGGTTCTTTCTTATTTTCTACTACATCGTGTATAAGCCAACATTTTTGTTGTTCATATAAGGAGGGAGATTTTTATATGAAAGATTTGACACTGGTCATTTGTATTTGTATTATCATTATTTAACATTTGGTTTTATAAAAATCGTTGGAACTGTTTTTGAGAAAAATAAGATTAACCATTTTGGCTAAAAATTAAATGCACAACTGGATCGCACTTACTTTCACTTGTGTTCAATCACATCGTAAGCACAAGATTCTTAACAGAAACGGCTTAATATATTTTTAAAGTAGTTTTTCTTATATAAAATTTCTTTAACTTTTTTCTAAAAAAAAATTGGTATTTTAAATTTTAAGTATTTAACAAAATAAACTTAAGAAAATAATTTAAAAAAAAATCTTCCATCCCTTTTCGTAATACTGAATTTTCAAACAAAAAAAAAATCTAAAAAATATCTTTCAAAAGTTTGATACGCATAGTATCATTTAGAAGAATCTTTTGTACAAACATTTTTATCAAAATCTGGTTATATGGCAGGCACCTTTAATAACATTTCAATTTAAAATTTATTTTAATGACCAAAATGTAGATTATGCCTACAATGGTTTACTACATTTTTTTTATAAAAATCGTTTGAGCCGTTTTCGATATAATTGAGATTTACCATTGTTGCCGCAAAAATATGACAGAAAACTTTATTTTTGGAGCTAAACAAATATTAGAAAAAAAGAATCAATCTATTCTCCAAAAACGCTACCAAGTATTATATATCCCAGGCAAAAATCAGCAATGCTTCTAATTACTAATATTGACTTTTCAAAATGCAAAACTTGCCCTCACAAATAAAATGAACAAAACCGATGACAACCATTCACAAGACCCGAACCCGAATGACTCTCTTAAAATCCTAACGTATCGCCACTTCACAGAAAACTTATATGAGCTTTAAATGTTTATCAGCATAAAGTGTAAAGTGTAAGAAGTTGGAAGACGGAGATTCCTTCTAAGTGTCCAATTTAGCTCAAACTATAGAAAAATATATAAATAAATTGTAAAAATCAACTGTGAATTATTGTTCTCTCTATTAACAGTTTTTTTTTCTTAAATTTGAAAGCTAAACATTAAAAACATCAAACTAAAGTTCTGCTGATTATGATACTGGCTCAGGTTATTTTTTGTTTAAATAATCACAATTCTATAATAAATCAAATCATTATAATTTAGTTATTATTATTTTTAAATTAACTTATGCTTTCCATGAACTTGCCCTACTTCAATATATCTTAAACAATAAATACCCTACCATTGAATGGACCCGGCCATTTTCAAAAGAAAACACTTTGTTTTAAATCAAATTCATGAAATACAGCTGTTTTCTATTCTTGTTTTCATTTTTTTATTTTTACCGAAATATTTTTAAATTTATCTACTTCCGGTTGCCATATTTAACTCCTAATAAACTACTTTTTTTTCTAATACAAACACCTATAATAAAGCTTTCAAATTTGTTTTAAAACAAGGTTCGTACATTTGCTCTAAAGCTTTTTATTATTAAAGCTTCTAAACGACACGCAACGACAATGAAAGTTCAATTTTAAAATTATTTTTAAAATACATACATATATCAGTTTAGTTATTTGAAGTTGATGAAATAAAATCGAAAATTAAATTATATAAAATGAAAAAACTTACCTTGTGAAATGATCATGGTGGTAATTTATAATATAAATCCATACGGCGGCAGAGGTAAAGTCTACTGTTGTTGTGGATGTTAATGGAGGACATTTTTATTCACTGAAGTGTATTATATTTTGTTCTAAAAATAAAGAAAAAAAATAAATTATTATATATAATTTAATAAATTATTATATAATTAATTAATTCGATTTCTGGAATTAATTTTATTTTTAATAAGCCGCTTGTTTCAAAGTATTACTTCGAACACGACCAAACAAAAATCTGTACACTATTAGGTGGGTATATAGTCTACATTTTGGTAAAAAAAATAAACATAAATTGTTACCAACGGTATTTTTTTTTACTCTCATTGACGCCTTTACCCATTTTGGTCAAAGTTTGTATAAAGGAGGTCTTCGAATTATAAATAATACTGCACGTTAAAATTTAAAAAAAAATAAGACAAAAATCTGATTTTTTTTTTTAATTCAATATTTCGAAAATGGTTGGACGATATTATATTTTTATGTCATTAAATATGTAATTAAGATTTAAAAAAATAAGAACATTTTATATGTATGTATGTGTTTTACTTAATTTTGTATATAAACATTCTTAGCTTTTTTTCTAAAAAAAAATGTTGGTATAAAAAGTTTAAATATTTAACAATATAATTTTAAAAACAGAATTTCAAAAAAAAAAAACGAAATATCGAATTTTCAATAGGAAAAATGATTTTTTTTTTTTCAAAAATACAAACAAAATGTTTTTGATAAACTTTGGTATGCATTATTATTTAGAATTCGAGGGACCTCCTATACACAAATTTTCACCGAAATCCGTTAAGCAGCTAATGTAATATCGAAAATCAAAACATGGTTTTATGACATGTACCATTATTAACAAAATATGTAAAAAAAAAAACATACGCCAAATATAGACTACACCCATAGTAGTGAACTGAATTTTTTTTATTAAAATCGTTTGGGCCATTTTCGATATAATTAAGATTTAACTTCATGGTACAAAATATTGTGTGGGGCTAAGAAAAAGATTTAAAAAAAGAATCGAGATAAGCACCTAAAACGCTTAAGAACCAAATTTGAAGAAAACCTCTTCAGGCATTTAGGATGTAAATCGACTTACAGACAGACACAGACGGAATTGTGGGACTCACTTTGTTGTGATTTCGATTCAAGGGTTCGATTTTTTCCCAAATGCGAAACTTGCTCTATAGTAAATACATACATACAAACATGCATACATACATATGTACTGTACATATATCATATCGCAATTAAAAAAGAAGGTATGTACATGTACAAGCAGTACTTTTGTAATATGTTTTAAATTGGTGTAAGTACCTAAATCAATTACGTTTCAGATGTTTGTCCTAAGATAATCACAAAAATGCAAATGAAATAGCTGTGTTTTTTTGGCAGAAGCTATCCGCAACACAACAGAATTTACACACATTACAAATACAATTTCGAATTGCCGATAAAAATAAAAAGATTTGTGAAATTTATTCGAGTATCTAATGAAATTATAGATGATTCGTTGGTAATCCCGATGACTTTCATGAATCTCGAAGTCTTTGTTCGTAGAGTTCTTGTTTCTGTCAATAGCCACGTTCACTCATTTATTAGATAAGTTATTTCGGATACTAAAGTATTCGAATAGGTTAAAATAGGTTAGCTTAAATCAGTCAAAAATAAATCATTTTTTAGTTAATTAACAAAAAAAATTGTTTCACACCTATTTACGTACAAGAAATAAAAATTGCTAACACAGCGAACACAAAAATTATTTGTTCTTAGTAATTTTTTTTGTAATAAATAAGCACTCATCAGCAGCACGTAAATTTGTGTTATCGGTAGAGCACCTAATTTAAGTGTAAGGTTAAGATTTCGATGGATTAAAAACCGTCTAAAAAATCTCGAACTTTATACTAAAACTTAAAAAATTTTAAGACCTAATTTTATCTCCGGAAGGGAGTGGTATTCGTTACAAAATATATTTTAATGTCTAGTCAGAAAATTTCAAATTTTATTGACGGATGTTTTATATAATCAACTTGACTCTAAAATTCGTGTCAAACCAGAATTTCACGCCATTTTCAATTCAGAGTCGAGTTGACCATTGACCGACAAGTTCATATAATTGTTTTTTTTTCAGTGTTTAATACTTATGATGTTTATAATTTTTACCAAAACACGACTATTCATCGGAATTACAAGATTCGTTTCGTAAAAATGAAGGTTGTCGTATGTTGATCTTTTGGTATAGTGTCACAAATTAAAGATTTAGTTGCTTATATGCACATTTCGGAAGCTATGGTTCTATCGTCTAGTAAGCTATTTGTCATATTTCTGTGAGGTAACTTTCCGAAACTACAAAAACTTGGTATTTACACTAACTAAATCCATTTTTCTTTTGACATCTAAAAAGGCTTTCCATCCATTTTTTTATATAACTCATTCGAAATTAATATCTATCTCTACTCCAACTCGATCTTTGAACCGCATATAAACGAAGTTCATAAAATACTTAAATAATAAATACTAACATTCTTTGTAAGCAAGCACTATACGAACTCCATATATAATAATTTATTAAAAAACGCATAAAATAATTATTTTAAAATCAACATTTGGGACTTAATGCTTCAAATATATTCCATTTTATTTAGAATTTTTAATTCAAGTTTTAATTTTCTTATTTCACTTTAATTCAAAGAAATACAAACAAATCTGTTATTTATTTTCCGCAATTAATTATTTGGCAAATGGTAACTAATAGGAACTTAAAATATAAAAATCAGGCTACTGCGGATCCGCTTTTTTTTTGCAAAACCTGTTGTGTTGTGGATAGGTTTTCCAAAAAAACATGGCTTTTTTGTATAATGGACACTGTAGGAATCAATTAAGTTTATACGAAAATTAAAAAGGCGTAGGAGTCGGGAGCTTTAATCACAATACAATACCTATGTACTTGTAGTTTTTTATAGAAAAAAACTTATACCTGCTGAATTTATCTAACCAAGATCTAATTTGGATTTTCTGTTAAATTAAGTTCACCTAAGCGTAATAAGAATTTTGGAAAATATTTCGATTGATTTCTGCTTGCAGTAGATCATAGATCATATAAATAAACTGTGCTAACTTTACACTTTAAGTATCATAAATTCGTGATGAGTTCTTTCTGGGTTTAGATTAAACATTGAGTTAGAAATTAATTAAATCAACTTAACCTATTTTGAACTCATCGCACGTAATAATAACGAAATCTACAAAAATATAATAGAAATTGCGTATGTGTTACTTTATTCCCATCTCAACCACAATATTAATCAACCACACGATTTGACCTCTTTCCCTGGTTTTTCCTTACTTTCATTTCAATACCTACATAAGAAGCTCATATTTTAAAAACTAATAGAAACTAAATAGATAAATTTCAATCTACAGACAAAGTTTATTCAACGGCTGCTTGATTGCTGCTAAGTAGGTATTCATTCATTGCATTGCAACAAAACACATCACCCATTTTATATTGTTTAAAAAATCTCGCAGGCATTTTCATCATCATTTGATATACCTCTAGTTTAACTTACTTAATTCCAAACCCCAAAGTGACACATACATACATAACCTCAAGACTTATTCATATTAGGTAGGTATATAAAATTTATCACAGATTTCACTTTATTTTCAAAAATATTATTATGTATCAAGCTCGTTTCCAAATGAAAAAAAAAATAACAATTTTACAGTCATGCATGAACGCTCTGATAAAGATTACTTTTGTATCTTTTGGATAGAAACAAGCCGAGTCGAGTTTAGTTTTCTGTTTCTCAAATAGTTTCCAATTATAGTCGTCGTCATTTTAACCTAAATTGTTGGAATCAAGTTTCTTCGTCATTCGAAAACATTTTAATCTTTGCTTTCAAATGCCCCGTAAGACCCATACATTTGCAATAATATATACATACAGTTACCATTATTACATACATATACAAACATACCAATAAAGTAGATAATAATAAGCTAAAAGCAAAAAATAATCGTTTTGAGTTTTTTTTTTCGTTTCTCATTTTTCTCTCTCTATTTGGGTGGATTTTTTTTTCGTTTTTTTTTTTGTTTTGTCCGTAGTTTCATTATCGTGGGTATTGAAAAAATTGAGATGTTTTTAAATTGTTTTTTCCAGCGCAGACTCTAAAAACTGGTTGTATAGTCGTCAGTCATAACCCCAACTATAGTCTTCTGAAATAAATTGATTGTCAGCTTTATTTAGTGCCTTGAAATAATTTCGTTTCAAATGAGGGTCTTTTTTTCTTTTTATATATATACATACATACATTAGTATGTGTGTATACTATTTTTTTTAGATAGACGTAGTTAAAAGATACATTTTAATTTTTTTTCCAAGAAATTAAAGATAATCATCATGATTATTTGTAAAAATGTTAATCTTTATGCAAAAACGACATTTTTATTATATTTTAATTCAATAGGGTTTCCACATTACAGAAATGAAATTTTAGATTTACATTATTTTGAAATCAATGTAAAAAATTTAATTCTTTTCTTTAATAGTTATAAGATACATTTAACAGTTAATATTTCTTACATATTAAAGCATAATTACAAATATCCTAAATCTGTTTATGTTTTTATAATGAAAAAAAAATTAACTAGCTGACCACAACTGGGTATTTCCAGAAACTATCTTCTATTTCTTTATAAATTTTGACATTTGAACAACAGCAACAGTCAACACCCGTTGCAATTTGAAATGACGGTTATAATTTGTAAATCCCAGCTATTGACGTATAGTGCAAATTATATACTATACAGTAAAAAAGTGCCGATCGTGATATTTGTACAAACCTACAATGAAGCTATACAACTTTCTGAAAAAAAAAAAAAACAAACGAAGGAGAGAGATTGAAGCGAGCTTGAACTTCACTTCAATCTTATGTAAACATTCATCTTAAATCTTCAATGTGTATCTGCAGATGAAAATGGGTAATAGCACACTGCGTGGTATAAGAACGGCGCATTTGCTGCCTACCTGCACTCTAATATTTTTCACCAACTTCAACTTAGGCAACAGAAAGTGATATTTCGTAAGATGTTAACCACCTTGTTCTCAGTCCAATAACTTAACAAAAAATCGTTCATGTATCTGTTCATTTTACATTTTGTCGCATATTGTTAAAAATTGTGTTTTTGTAATTAACAAAAACATATGTAATGGGTGTTTTTTTGTTAAGCTACATGAGAAGTTCCTATGGTTGTTGTCTATGGTTTGACAGTTGAAAATGTCAAACTGTGTTGACATTTTTGTTCATTAAGGTTTGGCAATTCATAAAGAATAATTTTACGCCAGAACAACACTTCCAAATTCTTGAAATTTACTTTGAAAAAAAAAATAAATCTATTTCCTTCATAGGGCACTTCGTCCATTTTACGGTCAAAATAATCGCCCCAGTGAACAAGCAATTCGTGCAGTTATTGATCGCTTTTGCAGTAATATTACTCTTCTCGATTCAAAGCTATCAACAAGACATTAACGAATTACCATTACATCCATTAAGATTGACTATTTGGTGCGGCTTACATGCTGGCGGCATTATCGTTCCTTATTCCTTTTGAAATAAGGAAGGAGCTGCCGTTACGTTTAATGTCAAGCGCTATCGAGCCATGCTGACTGATTTTTTGTTTCCAAATCCATATAACATTTGGTTCCAAAAGGCCGCGCAACTTGACATACAGCGCGCTTAACCATACCTTTATTGCAAAATCAATTTGGTGACAGATTTATTTCCAGAAGTGGTCCTGTTAACTGTTTATTCAAACAATATTTCTGCCTTGTAATACAAAGTCTTGTATTTAAAGTTCTCAAACTCTTAAAAAAACACCCTTTTTGAAAAATTGAGATAATCAGGTAAATATTATTATTAAATTTTAAAATTTAATTCATTTTAATTTAAAAAAAAAACAACAATATATTTTTAAATTAATTGTATTTAAATGTTTTTATCGCGTAAAAACATAACACTAGTAACACTAATGCTAAACAGTTTTATATTTAATCAAAAACTGCATGCAAAATAAATGCCCCAGAGTTAATAAAATAATTGTATTATATTGTTACCAGATTATATAAAGATAATCGTGAATTGTTTCGTTGTTCGTTGTATATACCTAGTTTGTCATATAGTTATAGAATATGTCAAACTTTATTGTAAATCTCCATCAATGTTTTTTGTGCGCGTTGTCATTATAAAAAAGCCCCACTGTAGTAAATAAGTCAAGGAAAAAAATTAAAAAAAAAAAAAAAAAGTGGGCGTGTTAACAAACTTTTGTATGGGTTTTATTTTGTAAGACAGTGCGTGTACATTTATTGTAATGATTTTCTACACCAGCTTTTATCGTACAAGAATGTTTCATCAAAATCACTAAATTGGTTCGCAGGTTTTGTAAAATTGTGACCCCGCCACTCCATACAACCGGAACCACTGTGCAGTGGCAATAAAAAACTGCGAAGTCCAATAAATATTAATTGGGCATGTCGTCATATGCAAGCTTTTATAGATAATTTTGGTCAGGAAATGGTAACTTACAGTTGCATTTTTAAGAATAAGTACATCAATCCCGTATAGGATTTTTACGTAGAAGAGATATCACATGAAATCATCGAATGTCCTCTTTTAAGAAACCAGCAGAAGCAAACATGCATCAAGCCTTTACCATACCTCTGATGTTCATAAAAATCTGTGTACGATTTAGAGAAATCTTGTATGGGTTATATAGGGTGTTTTTTTATAACAACTTGCGAGAACTTTAAATAATAATACAAGACATATATTATATTGGAATGATTTTTGTATTATTATATTCTGGTAGATAATTTCAAACATTTATTTTTTAAATAATTTCCGTTATGTGTCTGCCGTGCCTACGAGTTACATAGTCCATTTAATATCAGTTCAATTTTTGACTACTTTTTCCAATAAATCTGGCCGTACGGCATCAATGGTGGCTTAAGTATTGGCTTCCAATTCTTCAAGAGTTATTAGTTAGTCGGCAGAAAACAACGACTTAACATATCCCCATAACAAGTAGTAGCGTGTAAACCGCACCAAACAGTCAATTTAAATGGATGTAGTGATGATTCGTTAATGGCTTGAGGATTGTCTTCGCTTCATATACCGCAATTTTGCTCAGTGACGAAGCCGTTTAACCAGCAATGAACTTCATAACTAAACACAATTCTTCGGTAAAAACGCTCTGTGAACTTCGCAAGCAGATTTGTTTTTTTTTACAAAGTAAATTTCCACAATTTGGAGTCCTTGTTCCGACGTTAAACGATTCATGATAAATTGCGAAACCTTACTGAACAGAAATGTCAACAGAGTTTGACATTATCAACTGTCAAACCATCTAATGACAGACATGCATTAGATGCAGCTTAAAAAAAACACCCTGTATGTTTAATACTTACTCGTATGTATGTTGTTTTCCTATGGTAGCCCACACGCCACTTCACTCTCATATCGTTTTTCTCATACACTCCTAACACTAAAAAAGCTTCCTTTTGTCTATGCGGAGTAATATTTTCCATTTCGATGTGATTTTGAAGCGTCCTCTGAAAAATATTGTATACATACTCATAATACTTGTCAAAGTGATGCTTGAAACCATTTTGTTAAAGATAAGATGTCGATGGGGTGGATTTTGAGTTTGGTAGGATATTTTTTCGTATTCATCGAACAAACTCCAAAGACTTGTTTGTTGTGGTTTTGTAAATATTTGATTAAAATCTGAGATGAGATACTTAATCTTAACGTCAATACAAGTTGTATTCGATGGTTCCAACTCTGATATTCATAATATAAATGCTGGTGTACCTCAAGGCTCCGTTTTGTGTCCAACTCTTTTTCTCATTTTCAATACTGATCTTTTATATCGAACTTCTAATCCACTTAATTGTTTTGCTTACTGAGATGCACCTCATTGTTCTTCGGTATCTCCTCTTAAATCCTTCCCCACTTTACTAACACCCGCACTGTGCTTGATCATTTTAAGGGTAGTCA
This sequence comes from Philhelius pedissequus, assembly GCA_910595825.1. Lineage (NCBI taxonomy): Eukaryota > Metazoa > Arthropoda > Insecta > Diptera > Syrphidae > Philhelius > Philhelius pedissequus. Next base: position 238,742,368 of record OU343161.1, on the reverse strand, counting down.
AAACTCCTTTAGTGTGCGAATCCGCATACAAAAAAAAGCAGGAATTCCAATACGTCTGGGTCCTGTTTCACGAATTATACAAATCATTCAATGTTTGATTCTCACATTTCTGCTGCATCATTTCTGCTTCAAGGAATTGTCATAATGATTTGCTGTCATACAACCATTTATTAACGCAGACTTGACTTAAGGTATTAGTAAGCTTTGTCCTAAGATTTTTCGTAATATCAAATTGAAGAAGAATGAAATGCCAAATCATACATTTCATACAACAAAACTCATCCAATACTTTTAATGAAATTTGTGACACAAAAAATTGTATGAGTTGTGTTATGTATTATGAGAATGTGTGTTGTATGAAATGTATTTGATGGTGTATGATCTGAGAAACAGGGTCATGATTTCATTGAATTCAAAACATCAAATCCAAATATAGTAGAAAATTGATACCTTGAAGACTGAGACTGAATAAATTTTCATAAGCTAAGTTTTACTATCCGTGTATTTTAAATTAAGCCAAAAAGACAATGCTTCCAAATATATCTTCTCAAATTGGCCATTAGAATAGTTAATGGATGTAATTAAAATTTTATTTTTAGAATGAATATTTAAATTTTAAGTGTTATTTTATCAGATTCTTCTCAATCTATAATTGCGATAAAAAAAATTATTATTATTCCCCAGACTTCCAAAGACTCAACGCAAATATATACATATTCTTTTTCAAATCCCACAGTTAACATTACATAATGCATCTCTCAAGCCATTCGAATTTCGAACAAAGAACTCTTTGTGTAAAAAAAAAATTAAAACTTAATACAATTACATGTATCTATATTCGATACAAAAAAAAAACAACAACAAATAATGTGAAACAGAATAAAGTCAAAAATAGCAAAAAAAACAGCAAAAACTACTTTACATCAACCTAAAAACCGGTCTCCATCATAGAACTTGAAGTGGGGTTTCTCAATTCTCATTATAGCGATATTTGGAACATTGAAACATTTTTTGTTGTCATCATAGATAGATTGACTACAACTAGACTTGCTTCATTTATATACATATTCATACATACATTTATAGCTGGTACGTACAAGTCTAAAAAACGAACTGAAATTATTATTTGTATCCATAAGATAGTCGAAATATATTTGAATCGTTTGCCTTGTTCCCACTTAAAAATTGGAAATTGATTACAAAAACAAGATAAAAGTTTAAAAAATATCTTTTACACTGCTCGTTTTATCTGTCTGTTTCTTCAATAATATTGTTTTTATTTTGCGAGCGAAAAACAGACAGACAGACACAATGGAAACAATGAAAACTTATTCAATTCTCTAAATGGAAAATTCATGCCTGATGATGACGGTTACTACTGTCTCGTTGTCTTATTTTCATAAAATTATTAAATAAAGAGATAGTTTGATATAAAATTGAATTTGAGTATCCAATTAGTAAAACAGTGCAGGGTTGTCAAGAGTTGACTATGAGAGTATGAATTTTGGACACTTGTTGAATGCAAATTTGAATTCGAAAAACAATGTCGCAATTTGAGTTGTTAATTGGAATAACTTAAATTGTAATGTTTTTCGTAATCTCGTAAATTTCGTAGAAATTTATAATCAAATGTTTTAAGTCTTGGCTAACTTAAAGTTTATAGACGTCCAACTTCAAAACATTTACGCATTTACATCTATGTAGGACTTAAGTTTTCTATATTAAAACTTTAGGCTCCATACTGTCGGAGTAGTGACCAATATCGTACACTTAAGTTCCAGAGGTAAAATTGAACTTTTTAAATAGCGCCCAACTGACGTTTAAATTCGCTATTGAATTAGAATCGTTTATATATTCTACAGACACTAGGTGTGTTTCCGTGCTTCCTAAAACTGTGGAAATCTACGAATTTTTATAAAAACTGACAAATCATGTTCCCGTATATCAAATGTTTGTTGTTAGTTTTACAGATAGAGCGGTGGCGAGAGATGGTAAAATATTTTCCCACAAATATCTTTGAATAAAATATGAAGACTACAAAATACCCAAATTTTATTTTCAATGCGTTCCCTTACTTTTTCGATAGTTTTCCTCTAACTAAGACTTTAGCTGTGTTCCCGTACTTTATGCAAAAATGTACAGACTCTCATTTTGTTCAAGAGCGAAGGTAAAACTCTCTTAAAGAGCGACAAAAGTATGGGAACGCATTAAACAAATATTTTAGCCATTTGTTAAACGTCAACACAAAATTGTACTTTCGAAAATGCTTAATAAAATTTAAAAACAAAATATTTAAAGAAATACAAAAATTTTGTGTACAAGAACATTATTTGACAGTTTTTGTAGAAATTCGTAGATTTTCCCAATTTTAGAAAGTACGAGAACACACCTATTTTAACTACCTTATTTTTAAATAGTTCATTCATTTTTTTTTTGCACAATGTACATGGAGCATAATTACTATGTTACAAATAATGACATATGCAATGTACATATTTTACATTTTTTCTTTGCACATTGGTAAAATGTTCAGAGAGTCCCTATGTTTGACTTCAAGTATATGTTAATGTCATGTGTCATCAAAACTGGATCTCGCCATTATTTTAAAGGTTTTGTAAGAAAAAATCTGACAATTCGTCGGAGATGTGAAAATCAAATCAGGCGGCAGGCGTTGTCCTACCCAAATTTGAATAAATCTATATTTAAGGATGTATTGTTCGTTACTACCCATTTGGGAATTTTGTTGTTCTATTGTCAGTTATGGTGGAAAGTGCATATACATATTATATTATATTTCCTTGTAAATAATTTGAAAATTGTATGTTTTCTTAAAATCTTTTGCAGATGATACTGTAAAAACGTATGTATAAGAATTACGCATATAGATCATTCGAAACATGAATAGTCTTAAGATCATAAAAAAATCCCATAAAAGAAAGCACTTTTAATTTAACTTGGAACTTTTTTTTAATTTTTCTCACTATAAAAACCTAATTCGGACTATACTACTAACATACAAAAAAAAGTATCAATAGCTATGTGTTATTATCTTCGGGTATGGGTATGGATTATTTTTTACACGGTTTGCAAAAATTAGTATTAAGTTTGGCGAACAGAGGGCTTATTCGTTTCTCAAATGCTGAGAAAAAAAAAAGAAAAAAAATACCAACAAAAGAAGTGACAAAAAGTAATAAGCGCTGCCAACTATAATTCAATCTACAAATTGTTCCTAATCTAGACCCACAGTGTGAACCATACGGGTTATTAGCAATAATAAAACGTTAATGCAACCATGGTCAACTTATGCAGTTAACAACGAACAACTGTTGTTTTTTTTTATTATACAGGGTGTTTCGCATAAGTTGTCACAAAAAAATAAAGTGTGTAGTTTGAATCAAAAAATTTAAAAAATCATGCGGGAGGGGTGGTCTATTCCCCCTCGTTTAGGTTGAAGGGGCAATTTTCTAAAAAAAAAAATGACACACAAACAATAATTATTTAAAAAAAAAGTAGCAGCACTTAGAATGACATGTAATACTTTTTTGTAGGGTCAGAAATTCCTTATTTTATTTTATTTTTTAATAAAATTCTTTTTTGAAAATTTTACCTAATCAATTACAATTTTTGTTTTCAAAATTCAATGATCTTATTATTTTTTAGTCAAAAGGAGAAAAACGAACGCTTAAATGTAGATACCCTCCCTATCCCACACTATTTTTTATTGCTCTATCCAATCTAATCGTATACGCTCTAGCTTTTTTTCACACCTTTTTTTCACACAACACACCCTGTATAGAAGATAAGACCCATTCGTAGATTTGTACTTTGTTATACGATTTAATGGCAATCATTGTTGCTACTTAGAATAATTAATTCATCCCCAAACGTTGGACCTTCTAGAATTTGTTTAAATCAGAAAATAATAAATATAGAAGTTATATAATAATGGGACTTAAAATTCTCTGTAAATATGTGGGTATACTGCAAATCTGCTGCAAAACAATTGTAATACTGTTGAAAATGAATTTGCAATAGGTACCTAGTATAATAGGTGTAATAAGTAATTTTATTTTTTGTATGTGCAAAATATAACAGCTAATCTGGACCAGTCTTGCCATATTGTGGAGAATTCTCTTTTACTTCTCGTGGGGAATTCAAGCCAAAAATTTTTTGAAAGGGGAAAATGGGAGTTCAGTGGGTTCTAGAACAAAATATGGGGAAAAATCAGAATCTTACTTACTCTAATAAAAAAATATGTAATGAGCAAATCAAATACGCATGATTTACACAGAAGTATGCATGTGCGTAAACAAAAGTCACAACTCAGGCTAACACAATGAATGTATGCAGAGCATCCCTAATCTTGAAAATAATGTCACTTATATTGTATTTACAGGAAATGTGTTTGTCTCTTCTCGTTTTTTATGTGTGTCATTTTTTTTTTTTTGAATGTAAACAAATCTTTAGATCTAGACTTTAAGATAGTCGTTATTTCCTTTAATATTTGCATGTTTTTTTAAATACAAATGTGAGTTTAAAAAATCAGTGTTTGACACCTTTTACAAACACTATGTTATAATTAGAAACATATTAATTATTAATTGCAGATAATGAGTAATGTAAAAAGTCGTATTGCCGAAATCCAGAAAAAAATTGATTATTTGTTTTATCTGTTCAAAATAAAAAATTAATATTTACGTATATTTTTATTATTGTAATTATCAATGGGAATTTGTGTGGAATGCTGCTGACAAAAAAGAGGAAAAAGGGGAATTGGAACACCTCTAAAGGGAAATTTCCCTTGAAAAATCTGGCAACACTGATCTAGACTATTCGTTTGCAGTTATATGTACCATACCAATTAATGTGAAGGCAAAGTAAATCAATATGTGATTCATAACTGCTATATGACTCAAACTTTTTCTAAATAACAGTACTTTTAAACTTATTCTTTTTTAATAATATTAGGTACATATGTTTGACTTTATTTCAAGTTCTATCGGGATTAAAACCTAGCCTAAAGGTATTAATAACCTATTTGAATATAAATTTTAAACAATATATTGCCTTTCTTGATCTGTTTAACAGAATTAATCGATTTAAGGTACATACTTTTAATAAATTATATGACCACTGATTGATCTGCTGTCATTCAAATTTATTTACCAAACAACTTACACGAGTATACGACTTAAATTGCTGATCAATGAGTTACACCCATAGAAAGTGAACTGGCCGAACACCGAACTGCCCTTGAACATATTTCTTAATAGCATAAGCGTCACTGTATGGAATTGGAATTAGGTAAGTATGATATTGAAAAAAAAAAACAGTACCTTTCACCATCAACATTCAAGTCATTGCCATTTTTATAAGCAATGTGTACCTATACCTATATCTTAAAGTTTTTGTTGTTAATTGTCCATTTTTATTTTTATTGTTGGTTGTTGTTTCCAAATTTAGGACCTATTTATTTATTTAAAAAAAATATAACAACAATTATGTAACATACAACCTCAAAGCATACAAAAACATTCTCAATATTTGGCATCCCTACTCCACCATTCCCTCAGAAATATAAAAATAAACACCCGAAACGCCTCATATTTAAGGAACTCTCGATTCAAAAACATGTAAAAACAACAACAACGACAAATTAATTTACGCTCCCTATCTCTAAAACCCACCATGCAACATGAAAAATTATTCCACATTTTTCCAACTCTCATTTACGTTACCAATACATAGGGAAATTCTTCTTTTTTTTGTTGTTGTTTAATCTACAACGACAGTTAAAAATCATATTATAAAAAAATTCATTTTACCAAGACTAACCAAAAAAAATCTATAACTCTACAACTTTTTTTCGAGCTTTATGCCAAAAAACCCACCTAACTACCGACAACGAACGGCCGGCGCGGCGCCATACTGCCTTCATACAAATATGTACAAAAACTGGCTTTAACTCGGTTGGTTGCTGCAATACCTATCTACTTTGACTAAAAAAAAAAAAGTTTTTTAAGTGGTGACCTGTTTTTCGTCATACCTGAGAGTGTACGAAATACGAAAATGTTAAAAATAAAAACCAAAAGCTTAGATAATGAGATATAAAATCAGATAGATATTGTTTTTGTTTTTTTTTTGTCTATTGAAAATATTGGATTTTTAAAAAATACTTACCTAGATGGTGTTTCTGGCTTCTCAACATACATCGAAAATGACCTAAAATGACCTCTCGTAATGCGGGACAAAAACAAGTGAATTGAAACGAAAAAAATCCTCGTTTCCATCTCCTCACCTTGTTTCGTCATCGTCGTTATCCGGGTATTTTCGTTCGTATCTCCAAAGTATTCATTTTATAATTTTTCATTGTCGTCGTCAGCCGTCTCAATATTGAAAGAGAGTTCAAAAAATTATTCTATACTTTGCTGCTTCGTCTCTCTACTGGCTTAAATTCTCGTTTCTGCTTGCGTCCGTCCCCTGCTCTTTTGAATATTTCGTCGCTTGAACCCGACAACCCTCCAGAGTAGCATAGATTTATCTTCTTCTTGTGCCCATAACCGTGTCTGCCGTTGCCGTCGCGTCGCCGTCTCCATCTTCATTCTTCATCGTTCGTTTTTATATATTATGATTCCAGAGTATCATCATACTGGAGTTGCGTCCTCGATTCTTGGTCTTGGTTTTACTGGCATTTTTCCGGCACTTAACTTGAGCGAGATTCTAAAATTCGGGTTTTTTTGCTTTTCGTTATGGAAAGGTAAACTAAACCAAACTCTTCTTTACCTTGCTTACATGCCTCGCCACTTGCCATTACATCGACTTCTTCTTCGTCTGCTTCTGCTTCTTTTTCTTTTCCATATAGAAGACAAAAAAGTAAGACTTTTTTTTATTTCTTAATTGAGGGAAGATCAAGATACTTCCAATTCCAATACACATAGGATTGGAAGACGGTCGACCGACACAACACACGGCATATACGAAGACTTAGAACCTGTGTGGTAAAAGAGGAAGAATTCAAGACGTGTTTAAAGTTAGCCAGAAAAGGGTTTCTGATGGATGACCGCTGCTACGAAAACAAAAGTAGTAAGCTTCTAAACCATCTGGATGGATGCAAAAAATTTCTATAGGTTAGGTAGGCCTTCAAAACAAGAGAAACATCATATTCTCGACTCGATACCAAAAACTAAAACTAACTACCAAAACGTTGTATGTGCAAGAAGACTTAAGTTGGTTATTGTGCACAAGGGCGTAGCATAGGAGGGTATTATAGGCTAGTAGCATTAATTTTCTGGGGCCTCTATTGAAATGTTTTTTATTGGTGAATATTTGAAAGCAAATGCCTGACAAAGGCCAAAGAGCAATAATTTATTACCAAAATATCTAACTGTGTCTTATGTGGTTTTCCATTGGTAAAATAAATTAATTTATTTTACATCTGGATCTGTCAAAACACCGATTTTCCTCTTTTTTTGTGTATCATTGGTCATAATAAATTGATTTATTTTTGAATCTAGGTAATTTTTTCAAATCTAAATTTTTCAGCTGATTTACCCCTCCTTGCACCAATACCAATACAAATACAATTTTCAGCAGTCAGCTTGACGAATGTGGTTTTGAATTTGTAATTTGCTTCGATTGTGAAAAGTTAAACAAAATATTCAAGAAAATTAATCCAAATACAAAAATGGAAGAAGTTTTAAATGAACTGTTACTAGTTTCACAGATACGAAATTAAACTACATTACAATTTCAAAAAAAAAATCAATTGCTATTGTATTACATTCGCCACGAAAAAAAATCAATTTTTAGATTGAAATGTCAATTTACCAATCGAAAACACCATTAATCTGAAAACTTATTTCTTGAATATAATCGACGACTAACGTCGGTATATTTTAACATGTTAAGCAAAGTTCTCGCTTCTCGTGAAATGGAGAGTGAATGTAATTGAACATTTGTTGTTGTTATTCATAATTGATCAGATCGTTTGAAAAGTGAAATATTGTACAGAAAAATTAAATTGTATGCATTCTATTTTGTTTGACAATTTCATTTTGAATGTGTGAATTAATGATCAAGTACGATTCATAAAAATGTTCACGACCTCCTTAAATTTAAGTGGAAAGTCAACAAGCAGGACCTTGATCACGTAAGTCTTAAAACAATATTTCGATCAAACGATCATCGTTTAGTCGATTGCCCTTTCTTTAATATTAACAAATGAATATAGAGGGGGGGGGGGAATCGTTAAAAATTGTATCTGCCCCTGAAGTACTGCTGCGAATTGGCAATTTCCTATTTTGGTTTGAATTAATACTGGAGATGGAGACTATAGTTCACTCCCTTCGGTTCAATGCAAAAAAAAAAACAATGAGTTGGTATATTTCGTGGAGTGAAAATCAATGCGTTGCACATTTATATAAAAGGAAAAATTTTATTTAGTGAAAATATAAGGAAACAAGGAAAATAAGTGAGTATTTGAAGGTAAATTGAAAAAATAAAAATTATAAACAAATACAAAAATGGCGTTTTATTTAGGTACTCAAACTGTGTACTAGACAATCCCTCTCCAAAGACAAAATTAGGCAATTTAAAAAAGTTTAAACATTTTTTTTTATTTTCTTCCAATTTTTTATCAGTGCAAACAAATTGGAACATACGAATTTTAATCTTAATACACACACATGCTTAAACCATACGTTTTTTTTTCAGAAATTGAAAATATGAACATTAAAATACCAACCGACAAATGAAAAAATAACATCCAGAAGTATTCCGAAACGTCTGGAAGTCTTCTTAACCATTCCATTGGCAAAAAAAAATCCTCTTCTGACAATTCTGAAAAGAAAAATTCTATTCTAAACTTGAATTTAGAATTCACTCAAGAAGCACTAATACATTCAAACTCAAATGTCAAACATCTGATTTTCAATTTTGTTCTTCGTTTTCTTCGTCATAAGATGATGAGTTTATAATTGAAACCACACACACACAAAGTCTTACCATCAGAATTGAGTAGAAGCAATTGTGCTGTTCCATTGGATTTCGGAATGAGTGTATAATTGAAAACAGCATAAGAAAACAAATTGGTCGTAACGAATTGCCGTCTGATTGCTACGAACTGTCAAATTCTATTCTCGTTTCACATACGCCCCCACTAATCTAAAAATCAGAAATTGTTAATTATAAAACCTCATTTGCCGTAAATAAAAAATAAAAACCATGTGAACGAAATGTCAAAATAGACGGAATATTCGTTAATTCGTTGGTCGCACTTATGTGAATAGTCCCGTTGTTAGTGTCTATTCATTTTCTATTTTACGTGTCGATGATTCTTATGCCTTTAATGTCGTTTTCTATTCAACCAAAATAATCGATTCCTCAGGGAATAGTTGATCCCGGACCAGTTTTCGCGTTCTATTCTAATGGGGTTTTCGTTTGGTAAATTTATATTTTGATCTATAAATTGATTTTTTTTCACAACGATTCGAATATGTTTTCAGATTGATTTTTATTGATATTTATTGGTGTATATTTGTGTATGTGAACCAGCTATCGGTATCAGCTGTCTTGCCAAACTGATGGCTGTCAATTATAATGCATAGTGGAGTTAGTTAAAGAGGGGCAGATCTGCGGAAAAATCCAGATATGCAAAATTGATTTAAAATCAAAAAATAAATAAAAATTTATTTGACCAATCGAAGGCAAATATTGTCTTCAGTTTTTTGACAGATCTAAATCAAATATAAATTGATTGGTGTTACCAAACGATAACCACATAACAAAATTATCGATATTTTTTGATCCGGGATCAAAATCACAGTTTTGGAGCACATAGCGGAATTTACACCCACATGACACACGCACTTGCATACACACCAAGGAAAAGCTAAATTAGCTGAAACGTCAAACCTTTTTGTATTTCTTCAAAATAAAAAAAATAAATACACCCATACCTACAATAAAAAAAAAAAAAGATTTTGGGTTAAAAAAAACGCAATCCCTGATCAAAATCCCTATTGGCAAAAATAGAAAACGACCTATTTGAAGTAAGGTAAATGAAGAATGAATCCCTTCAATTTTATAATTTCCACGGTGTGTTTTTAATTTGTCCACCCCTCATGGGATTTCAGAATCAACTTTAAAATCCAAACAAAAATATCTGATAAAAAAAAAACTAGCATCGATATAAACATTTTGAAAAATCATCATTAATTTCCCCTTCGAACGAGATACAATAAAAAGTAGTATCCGGCTACGGCTCTGAATTATGGGTATTAATACTGAAGCTAGTGGTTCGCTTAGTTGAATTGAATTGAATTACGAAGTTTTTCTGTTTCTCAGATTGTTGCTGGTTTTTCAGAGATTCCAAGACACGTTTTCGTGAAATAACGAAAACGGAAAACCTGCAACAAAATTCGCGCTTTCACCGCACCTCATCCACTAACCACCTTGTCATCGAACTTTTTTCCACAAGATAATTTTTTAAACGATGCGATATACCAAGAATAAGTTAGTTTTTTTTGTTTTAATATGAATGTCGATGTCGATGACGACGTTACGTTTGTTGTACTTACAAGCTACAAGCTGAAAGCTACGGGTATAGAGTAGTAGAATCGAATCGAGTCGACTTGAATGAGGGTTTTTGACATTAACGGCAGCGTAAATGTGAATACTCGGTGTTTGCGTGTTTATCTCCTCTTTCGTTCGTACAACAAGCTCGCTCATAATCGCCTCGCCATTCATTTCCAATTCGATGGAGATTTTGAGTGAAGCAGTTAAATAACAAAAAAAAAAAAAAAAGCAACAACTATACCTATACTTGGTCTTGGTTTGGTTTGGTATGTAGGTACTTTTTGCTGTGCTCTGTGTTTTCTGGCTTGGCTGGCAGAGCTGATTGCTGGAACAGTTTTGGTGTGTGTTGAAACTGACAGTATTGAAATAATCGCTGACGGTGTAGGTTCGTTTTATTAAAACGTCGTCGTCGTTGTCGCAGTTGCTCTCGCTCTTTCTCTCGCTCTTTTGCTCTCTGAATTTTTAATAAGTGATTTTTATTTCATGAGGGTTTTTGAGTTTTCTAAATCGAGTCGAGGATTTTGAAAGTAGGTAGCGGCGAAAAGTGAGAAACGGTGATAAATAGAGAAATAGGTATACGAGTAAAAACAACAACACTATGATGATGACACCAATACTACCATCAACAACACCAACTACAGTTGAAATGCACACAATATCATCCACACCAACGGCAGCAACAGCAGCAACAACAACAACAACACCAACAACAATAACTACACCAGTTATTCGTACTGAGAAACCAGAACGCAACCTTTGGCGTGAACAGGAAATGTTAACAGTATTGCAAATAATACGAGAGAAAAAACTATTACCGCTACTCAATGACAAAACTGTTCGCAGTGAAGCAGTTTTTCGCAGAGTCGAAAAGGAAATGTTCGATCGCGGCTTTAGCAAGAAGAATTTTCAGCAAATTTGGACAAAATGGAAATTTTTGAAATCGACTTATATGACGTCACGCCGAGTGCACCAAATACCGAAGATTATACCGTTAGAAGTGTATGAATCGCTCGATGAACTTTTAACCACGGAATTTCAAAATGATGGTTCAATGTCATCATACGATGATGGTGGCGATTATGATGATGGGGGTGGTGGTGGTGGTGGTGGTGGCAGTGCCGGTGGCGGCGGCGGCAGCAACAGCATCATGATGAGTGGCAGTGGTGGTTATGAGATGATGAATGCGTCCGCTTCAACAACAGGAAGTAACGATGGATACTTGCCGGTTATATCGAATGTTCAGGGTAGTTTGCCTACTCCTCTGACAACAGCTACATCATCGTCTTTGAATAGTTTATTCAATGGCGGGAGAAATTATTCGGCCGATTTAAATGGATTTGGTCTCGTCGTCGGTGGAATGCGAAGGAATAAATTTAAAAATGGTTTTCGTTCGACATTTAAAAACGAAGACGACTGCACAAATGGGTTCGGTATGCAGCACCCTATTTTTGGATATCGATTGGGGGTGGTGAAGGATGAGCCCATTGATGATGGTGAGTATAGTTAATATATTTTTTTTTTTTTTATGAATATGTATGTATGGTATAACACCTATAAGTTATCAGCATGGCTTTTGAAATATAAGTAGGTTTTTGAATACGATATTTTTTTTGGCTTGCCTTCAAATAGAATTATACACACATAAATACATTGTAGATGTAATTTATATGAATTTCTCTTTATGAGATTTTTTTTTTGGAATTAATTACATATTACGTTCATGGGGTGATTCTGGTTTATCGTTTGTCGCATATTTCGAAAGTTATAGCTAGAGGTAGATACCTATAGGAAGTCATAGAATAGGTATTGAAATTAATTCTGTTTTCGAGTCTTTCGTTTTTGTATGATTTTTTTTTTTGAATAATATCGCTGTACGAAAGGAAGGGAAAGTAGGTAGGTATACCTATGTGAATGTGGGTATCTTTTGATTTTAATACCGTATATAAGAAAAGGTAGGTAATCTCTTGTGTTTGTTTTTCGTACTGTATCTTGTGTCAGTAGGAAATACCTTAAAAGAGTTTTTATATATGTACAGGTAGATACTATTTATATTTTTTGTTAGATAACCGGTTTTTATTTTCTTGGATTTATTATATTATGAACATTTGGTTTTGATGAGAAACTATAGTACCTATGTAGGAATTTTTGAATGATGAGGGTTGATTTCTTGCCTAGAATTAGAATTGACAATTGGGAAGGCAGGTTAGTGGATTTTAATGGATACGCCTTCAACTACCTTGCAAGAAATTATGGAGAAAATACTGTCTGGACAAGTATGTACTACCTATGTACATAATGTACTACCATAAATAGAACTGAACTGATATGAAAGTTGATACACATAATTATGTATAAGAATGTAGATGAGAATTTGTAAAAAAAAAAAAGTAGCCAGAAGCTTTATACCTACCTACCTACCTAATAGCAACAGGTGATTTTAGTTGGAATTGAGAGGAGTGTATTTTGACCTGCAATTTTGTGTTTGTTTATATCTACATTTGTATTGGATAAACGTCTGTTTTGTACTTTTTGAGTGACACTACTTACGCTTATGTGAAATGTTGAGTCACTTTTGTTTAAGCGGAACCATATTGTTCGATAAGTGGGTTAAGATGAGAATAATGTGTGCGTGTAGATTGATTCATCATGTGAATTGTACCTTTTGTTTACATTTCTAATTTTTATTAATGAATAAATTATTGATGCAGGAACTGATGATCATTAGAGAAGGAAATGAAAGGTATGATGTAGATTATGAAGTTCGGACTTTGTCTTATGGACATTGATGTTTTCAAGATTGTAATGAGAAAAATATTGCGGAGGGCTGATGATGGTTGAAAATGACAGATTAGGTACCACTAATTGTCACAAAATGACTACAGTACACAACGCTTATAACATACTTTTGAGTGTTAGAATTTTTGTTGATTGAATGCATAGTAGGTAGGTATTTGGTATTGTAAGCAGGTTTTCAGGAATATACCTACCTACCTACAGTTTCTTATTTTTACCTGCGATCCTATACATAGGTACAAGGTACTATAGGGCAAGTTTTGGATTTCGAAAAAAAATCGAACTCGAGATTTTAATCAAACTTGACATCAAGATGATAGAGAACACCAAAAAAGTGGGTCCCGCAATTCCGTTTCTCTGTCTATCTGTCTCTAGGTCACTCTACAGCCTAAGCGGCTGCACCTTTCAGCTTTAAAAATAAGGGTACCTGCCATACAATTTTTTTGGGCAAAAATGGTAAATCACAATTATCCCTAACGATTTTGATTTAAAAAAAATAGCTCGCCTTTATAGGTATGTATGTAATAGTCTACATTTTGGCCAATACAATTTTTTCATTGAAATGTTATTAACGGTACATACATACATATAACCTTTTTTTAGATTTTCGACCATAGGTATCTCATGAACAGCTCAACGGATTTCGATCAAAAATTTTAATTTTAATTTAATATTTCGAAAACGGGTGGAAGATTTTTTTGGGAATTATGTTTTTATTGGGTTTATATTATTAACTACTTAAAATTGCCGTACTAATTTTTTATTTAGAAAAAATATATACAAATAATACAAATATATACAAAATTAAATAAAAAACGATTTTAAATATATATTAAGCTGTTTCTACTAAGAATCTTGTGCTTACGATGTGATCGAACATAAGAGCAAGTACCTAAGATCCATTTATGCATTTTTTTTTTAGGTTGGGAATTTTTTTTAGATATTCGGCCCTATCGGGAATCTCCCAGGGAAATTCGCTTATGCCCTCGAAATTTTTCCTCCGATTATGAATCTCCAACGGAATAAATTTCCCTCGAACAAAAAATCGTATGCAATTACAGTAAAATTACCTGAAAAAGCTTATTCTCGATACCAATAAACTCCGAGGGAAACTTTTGAGCAGCATTCACGTTCCCAAGATTCGAATTGGAGAACAAATTTCAGTGAAATTTGTATTTACGATAACTCCCATTGTTATTTATTAAAAGAATGGTTTGGAAATAATGATCATTATGACGGATTATATTTAACTACATACCTATATACATATCACCTCAATACACAGCACATTTAAGTAACAGGCAGCATTTAAATATCTCAAACTAATTTAGTTTGAATTGCCCTTTATTGTCTTCCAAGATTGGATATGTAGGTATCATACCTTATGAATAAATGTCACTTGAATTAGATCACAATTTTTTTTGTGTCGAAATAATAATTGAAGATTTTCGACCATTTTGACGATTATGATAATGACATTCAATTAAATTTGATAAGGAATGTCAAAGGAGTTATTCATTTTTGTCTACTAATAATTTAGACAATAGCAGGGTTGACTGGCTATCAAAGGGCCCCACCTTTATATTTGATTTGATTTGATTTTAAAATCACTACCCTTGAATCAGGAGTCCAGTTTTGTGATGGGGTTTTCGTTTGGTAAATTTATATTTTGATCTATAAATTGATTTTTTTCGTAACGAATCGAATACGTTTTTAGATTGATTTTTATTGGTGTATATTTGGGTCTGTGAACCAGCTAGCGGTATCAGCTGTCTGATGGCTGTCAATTATGATGCAAAGTGGTGTTAGTAAAAGAGGGGCCATCTGCCAAAATTGATTTAAAATCGAAAAATAAATCAATTGTTTGGCCAATCGAAGGCAAAAATTGTCAAAATTATTTTGACAGCTCTAAATCAAAAATTAATTAAATTTTGTTACCAAACGAAAACCCTATGAGAAAGACTGATCGATCCTCCTAGAGGTATTTTTGGGCTCACAAAAGCTCAATAGTATTATTATAAAGTTTCCCTTATAAAGACTAATTGAAACTAATAGAAAATAATTAGCTGAGGACGACAGATATTTAAAACCTACCGCATATCATTTTTGACAGGCAAGCAATATATGAATTAATGAAAAAATCAAACTACCTACCGGAATCGTAATCTGTCTAAAAAATGATGGAAGATATGCGGACGAATGGGGTCCTTGTAGGATTCCAAGCGGTTAACTATCATGTTGTACATACTCTAATCTAAATTCATACATCATCCAGCCTTGTTAATAAATGCATTTTAGATACCGCGTAGACAAGTTGAAAAAAAAAAAAAAAAAAAGGCACGACTAGATCCCAACTATGTATCTAGTTCGATTTTACAATAAAGTGGTTCGAATTCGCAAAATGTCAACTTGCGAATTCTTTAGTAAATCACTTATTAACTGAAAAGAAAAGAGTTAAAAAGAGATTTGTGGCGAAGATTCGAATACGCAAACATTGGATGCTACTTTCCAATATAGTACCACTTAAAAATGGCTTGAAGACAACTTTTGAATATATGCGAAAGTAGAATGGTGTTACGTAGGAGGACCCCTGGATCACACGTACTTGCTCTTATGTTCGATCACATCTTAAGCACAAGATTTTTTAGTAAAAAACAGCTCAATATGTTATTAGTATTTTTTACTTAATTTTTTAACTACAAAATTTCGTAATTTTTTTTCTAAAAAATTGTTTAGTATGATAATTTAATGTATTTAATAATATAAATTTAAAAACTGAATTTCAAAAAAATCGAAATATTGAATTTAAAAAAAAAACTTTTTTTTTATAATCCAAATAAAAATATTTTTCGAAAATGTTGGTACGCAGTATTATTTAGAAATCAACGGACCTCATACATGAAAATTTTGAATGAAATCCGTTGAGTTGTTTATGAGATACTCCAAAATCAAGAAAAGGGTTGCAGGTTGCTAACGTTAATAACAAAATATTTAAAAAAAATTTTTACCAAAATGTAGTGAATTTACAAGAAAGTGGTAGAGCAAATAAAATTTTTTTTGACACAAAATATTATATATCTTATTAGCTTTTTGGTACCACAACGACATCAGTTTTATTTGTTTAATTGCCTCACAGGTGATTTTGACAATTCGTTTTGAATTCATTTTCACTCGGAATGCAGAACATGTGTGATAGTATGCAATTTATTTTTTTATTTAATTTAACTACATGCCTGTAAGACCTAAGGTCTTTTTTAATTGCAACCTGAATTGCACGGCACTAGTTAGAAGAAAGAGAATGATAGGAAAGAATTTTTTGTTGGCACAGTGGATTTGAGAACCAGGTATTGACTACCTCATTTGAACCCATGGGCGGCATCCAATTAAAATTGGAGGTATATAAAAGAATGCGCCTAGCGTGGGGATCGAACCCATCAAGCACTTTATCCACTGCGCCATTGCCAACAAACAACTGCGTTTGTTTATTTGATTAGTTCTATACCAATACATACGAGTGTATATGCTACTTCGGTATAGTAAGTAAGTGTTGTCGGAGTTTTTGGGACTTTTTAAGAAGAAATCTTAAAATCCAAAAAAAAAATTACAAATGCTCTCAGATAGAAGGAAAACTGTCAAAATATAAAGTAGCCCTTGGGCACTAATGTCAAAAAAAACATACTCATCTAAAATCCCAGTATGTCAGTGATACATATATCTTATGTCGAATTCCAAACAACCAAAAATTCGATATTTTTCTGAACAAAATTGGATTATTTCTAAGCAAAATCTGTCAAAACAGGTCTTGCGTTTTTACCAAGATTTCATATACCCTTTTTACACGCCGCGAAACACTGTATCGATACATAGTGTCGATAAGCTTTTATGGTCGTGTAAAAAGGTAATATACGACAAAGTATTTCGATAAATATTGTTCCGGTATAGTGTGTCGACATGGCATGTAAAAAGGTTCGGAATGGTTTACCAATGCGGTTTGATGTTTTGTTTTTATAATTTACCTGTTGCTGATTGTTTGAACTTAGAGAGTGAATGCATGATGGCTGAAAACGATAAATGTATCTGGTTTCAACCAGAAGCAACTATTCTGCTGGAAATGATTAAAGATAATAACGTGAAAATCTATTCAAAATAGTATCCAATGAGTTGTAGGACAGAAACATTTTTTAAATAATCTTCCATTTTCACTTCAACGATTTTTTTTTTATTTTTGACAGCTCCACACCGGCATACATGGTGTGCGAATGTCCATACAGAATCGGATTGCTTTGCCGGTAAGGAGTTTCAATACTGACGTGTAATATGGGTAATAGACTTTAAGCCCACACAATTTTTTGAAAGATCCTTACAACAAACAAAAAAATTGATTCGAAATAGTTGTTTGGAATTCGGCATTAATTAAAATATTCAAAAAATTACATACCACGCAGATTGCGCAAAATGTTCCATCATCTGAGATTGACCTCATTCAAAAGCCGAACTGTAGCTATCCGGAGAGGTTGACGTTGTTGTAATCTCATGTACGAACATAATAAGATTGTTCAGTGACGAAAAAGTTAGAACAGAATAGAACAGAACAGGACACAACAGAACAGAGACACTTCAGAACAAGATAGAAAAACTTAGAACAGTCAGTCATCTGACAAAAAAAAATATTGTTGTTTACCTACAATACAAATTCGTTTATTTTTGCAGAAATGTTCTTAAAAATAATCTGAATTCAATAGAATTTATTTTAAAAAAATATTTTTCATGAAATTGAGATGATTCCGACACGAAAAATGATTTATCAACTAATTCTAAAACCGAAATTTTTTTTTAAACAACAATTGGTTTTGCAAGTTCTCACAAATCTGTTCTAACCTGTTCTACCTAAAAAGCAAGTGCAGAAAATCCTGTTCTAAAGTGTTCCAAACAGACTCATTGAAGACCAAACCAGAACAGTTTAGAACAGAAAATTTCTCATTGAAAAGCAAAATCCTGTACTTTTCTGTTCTAAAGTGTTCTAATCTGTTCCGAACAGCCTCATTGAACGCACTAAATATCTGCTGTCAAACAAAATCTCAGGCTATCCGAAAAAATACCTATAGCAAAATATTTTTGTATCCTATGACATGTCAATAGCATAATATGCACAAGACCATACAAATTTAACCTATTCGATGTTGGTTGTACAGGAACTTAAGTGGATACTAACCTATCTTGGATAGGCTAAGGTACCGACCTTAGAATGTACCCATTATCTACATGCATATGTCAACTTCGACAGTCCAACCAGAATAAGAACATACCTTTAATTATTCAAGCAAAGCCATCGCGGTGTCCGTGGTGATAATTTTTGAATAAAACACGCGTTTTATTATATCGCATATTTACAATAACCCACATATCGTGAAAATAGTGTGTTTTTCTTGTCATGCTTCGTCATCGCCACCGCAATCCCGTTGGTTTGGCCGAGGCTTCAACTTTCCTGATGAGAAAAGCTGTAAAGTAGCAATACAGCTGATGGTAAAACACGACACGTAATTACATACAACACATGCCATTCGGATAGCTTTGGTCTAGAAATCTGAATGCGCCCAATGGATCGGGCGATGTATTTATGGTACATACATTTTATGTAGTTTTTGACTGCAACAGATGTGGGTTCGAGCACCCTTATAGCCAGAATTTTTGTCCGTTTGTCTGGGATCAGGAAAATATAATAATAAATACCTACATATATATTATACTTAATTCTCTAACTAAACTACTACGCAAATAAACATTTTTAATAGCTCATCTTAGTGAAATGTTGGACTTACCTCTTTAAAAACAAATTGTATTAGCAGATGAATATTTAACAGAATAAACCGATTACTACTTGTTATAATCATAAAATTTCATCTCAATGGATTCTTTTTTATCACTTTAAATCAATCGCAAACAATTTAAATTCAACAAAGGAACAACATTTTAAATCTACAACACTACACACTCGATTTGAAAAAGACAATGGTTAGGTTACACTTTTATTAAAGTTAAAATAATTGGTTTGTCTTTTAGGCAGTGAACCTACTAACTTCACTTGTCAACTTTTGAAATGTATGAATGTTAAAAAAAAGTACGTATGCTTTAATTTGGTCTTACAGCTAGCTCGAGTTTATTTTGGAAGAGAAACCTTTAGCATTAAATTAGATAGATATTACATTGAGACGATGACGATCTCATTCTTTTTTCGCATGTATTGTATATAATTACATAATTGTGGGGCAATTATATTGCTTTTGTTTTTATTTCAAAATGTCAGATCAGATTATGAATATAAAAAGAAAACGGGTTGACCGTAAAAGATTGTTATATACCCGTCTCTTTTCTTTCTTTGTTGTTTTTTTTTTGAATTTAAGTATTGATTTGTCTTTTTCCTTTACAATACTAGGTTCGTTCAATGGACTTTACCCAGTGTCGACCACGGTTTTTTTTTTACAACCCTAATGTTGTTTTAATTTGGCAATCCGGAAGCCTGACTCTTCTGAAAGTATTCACTTGGTAAAAATGACAGTTCTAATTCTGCAAAGAAGAGAATTTTGCTTCTGGATTTGAAATCAGAATCGGAGCCAGAAGCCCCACACATTCATATGCCTGTACTTCAAACTCGTCTGTTGTCATATTTTGTATCATAATTTGTGCAACAAACATTTTTTTTTAATTTGAATATTTCCACGTTAACAATAATTTTCACAAATACAAACTCATTAAATTTCAGAATCTTCAGAATCGTACAAAAGTGTTCTGTTGGGATCCCGGATCGGAGAGAGATTCCGGATTGTCAAATAAAAATGCCCTAAGAGTTGTTGTTGAGCTTGAGAACTAGAACTAGAAGAAAAACTAGAAACTAATGGGGTTTTCCATTGGTAAATTCAGAATTTAATGTGGAATTTGATATATTTTTCGTGGGCGAATGGTGCGCGATTTGAATTAATTTTGTTTGCTATGGTATGAAATTATATTCGTTTCTGTGAAACTGGTCATAGTTGTTGTCAAACTGATTGATTCCAATTGTACTAGGGATTAGAATTTCAGATTCAAAAAAAAATAATTTTGTGTTGCCCAATAGAAGGATTTAATTATAGAAATACGTGTTTTGGCAGATTTGTATCAAAAAAGAATTAACTTTTTGTACCAATGGAAAACCACAAAACAATGAAATGACTTCACTGATTGCACATGCAACTTCCGTTTTTCCTTTCAAAAAAGGAAGTATTTCATCTGGTACATTTAAATGTCTAGGGAAGTTTTGTTTGTTTTTAGTGTTGTTTATATTGTGCTGTTTTTGAAAAATGTCTTCAAAGCAAACAAGATCAACTAATTTTGCTCGATTTGATTTAAGTAGTTATTCTATACAGATTATATTTAATAACACCCCAAATCATCCCTTGAATTCCCTAACTCAAGTAAACATCCGAGGTATTTTTGACCTTCATACATTTTTTAATACAATTCGAAGTAAATTGAAAATATTTTATTTTTTTAATTTCTAGAATATGAAAACAACAATAGCACCTCAGCACCTGAAGCATCTTCTCATGAGCTCACAGAAGAGGCTTCTGATTCTCATCAATTCTCAGATGTTAAGCCAGAGCTAGTTTCTCCACCTCCTTCTCCCTCACCGAGTCAGTCACCAACCACATTACCAGAAGATAACCATTTACCTTCAGTACCTTCAATTGAGCAGATGACATCTCATCAATCGTCAAACTGTGATTCAATGGATGGGGGAGATAATCCCATACTTGATCCCCACATGCCTCGTCTCCATAGATACACACCACCAACATTCCTGCCACAATCAAATCAACAACATTCACCACCGTTTAAACAAATGCCATTCATGAAAATCCAACTTCCTTCCAAGCCACAATTACCCAAGGTAACACAAGTGAACCATGAGCAGGTCGATTCACCTCCCATTCCAACCGAGTTTAATTCGAAGAAGATTCCTGTACTCACACTGCGTAAACGTAAAAAGCGCCTCAATATTCCAGATCTCTCTGAGGGAACTCAATCGCCTGCTCCTAGCTCTAAAAATTCCAAAATATCCGAGGAAGACGACCCCAGGGAATCTCCACCAGAAACATCACGAATTCCCTTCGTGACCTATGGCAAAGCCATGCGTGAGATGAGTGCTTCATTGAGAGACATTCAACGAGAGATGATTGATGATTTCTTCAAACAACAAATGGATTTGGCCAAATCAGAACATGAATTCCAGAAGCAACAGGATGCCTTGTTGTTACGTTGCTTCGAAGATCAAACTAAGTTACTTTTAGATGGCGCGCGGCGATTGTTTACCAGCAATCAAAGAGTACCAACGGCATCAGACGTTGGGTTGGTCAATGATGAATATAAATAAAAATAAAGAATAAATACAAACGATGTAAAAGACAAGAATCGTGAACTGATGATCATTCCATTTGTTACAACAAAAGACTAATTAAACTTTAATTTAGAAGCTACATTACATTTTATGTATAAATATTAATTATCATTCCATTGAAATATTTATTTTATTTTTGTAAGTTAAGCGTAAAAAATATTAAAATTATTTTTTTTTAAAACATAAATAAAAAATTAATTAGATAGTATAAATGAAAAATAAACACATTTTTAAATAAACAAATAAAGGATTAAAAATTATATATCTTTTTTAAAAAAAAGTGACGCAATGTTTTTTTATTTATTCTGAGATTAAAATATCAACCATCAATATCAAAATAAAAATAATCTTGTAGCTTACCTAGCAATAATTCTTCTTCAGGGGACAAAGATCACAAGGTGTAACCGAAAGGATTAAAATTTCTCGAAAACTAATTGTGATTAATGTCGAATTCCAAACAACCAAACATTCGATTTTTTTCTGAATACAATCGAATTATTTTTAAACAAAATCTGTCAAAACAGATCTCGAGTTTTTAGCAAGATTCCATGTACACTTTACACGCAAACCTTTTTTTTGCAAGTTCCTCCTTACAACAAAAAAAAAAAATCGATCTGAAACATATGCAAATGAAGACGTAGAATTTATCGTCAAATAAACCTATTGAAAAAAATTGTGTACTGCACAACTCTAATGGCCTTTTCGATTGGCCGTCCAGAACTGTTCTGACCCCCACAAAATGACAGTTGTTACTCTATACAGAACAGAAAACGATTCTGGATTTCATTTCAGAATCGAAAACAGAATCACTAATACACTTACACAATTAAAATGTCAAAATAATCGGCTTGATTTGTCGTGTAATTTCGTTGTGTTTATTGAATTTAAACTCATTTTATGGTAAAATAAAATAAAAAGAAGCAAATTATAATTATTATGGATACAAGAAAATGTGAATCTAAATTGAAATCAAGTGTTTTGGAAATTCTTTTTAGCCGATGTGATTTTCTATTAATTTAATTTTCACAAATACAGTGATATATATAATTCAGAATCATTCAAATTGTTTACGGCTGTTTTATTGGGGGAACCTGTTCCGGACGGCCAATCGAAAAGGCCATAATAGCGAGTTTCATCCAAGAAAAGATTAGCCTCGTTCGGTGGCACAACCAAACTAATCCGGATTGCTTTGTGTTGTTGTAACGTCTAAGGAAAAATCAGCTGATGACCTAAACATACATAATGTTGTCAAACACAAATCTAAAGCTGCCCGAAAATTATTGGATTCGTTGAGATTCGTTTGCAAATGAGAGGAATAGCTGATATGGGTATGTAAATACAACTGACATGTCAGAGAAAGCGTTCGAAAACAAACCCCCTACAAAAGTATCTTGGATGGCCAATCCGCCTCACACCGACCGAGGCCATTAACTCTTTGTGTCAAAAAATTTGATCCCTTTGAATTTTGAGAGTTTCATTGTAACAAAAAGATCAAATCTCAACTAGAAAAAATTGATCTAGTGTGGGTTGGCAGATTTGATCTGAATGCATACATACATGAACTTGTGACATACATTAAAAAATAATGAACGAAGAAGTTAATTATATAGATTTTATAAATTTGGTCTAGTTTTCGATTGCTTCGTCTTCGCCTTTCTCGCCGTCATCAATATTATGTGTGTCAGTTATTCACCAATACAGTTATACCTGGATACAAGTTTCATTGAAAAAGAC
Organism: Philhelius pedissequus; assembly: GCA_910595825.1. Taxonomy (NCBI): domain Eukaryota; kingdom Metazoa; phylum Arthropoda; class Insecta; order Diptera; family Syrphidae; genus Philhelius; species Philhelius pedissequus. Next base: position 238,718,835 of record OU343161.1, on the reverse strand, counting down.
CAAATCTCTATTTTGAAAGGAGCTCTTTGAAACTTGAATGAAACCCGCTATTAGATAACGACAATCGATTGAATGAAATAATATGCTGCCAATGATTGATTTACATGCAGCACCCCTAATCAACAGAAAAGTACATGGCGAGCCTGAGAACCCGGAAAGTAAGTGAACTTAAAATTGACAGAATAGGTAGGTACTGTACGAAAAAATATTTGATAAAGATAATTAAACTAACAAGCGATTGAAAACGATATTTTGAGTGTCAATCATAAAGATCGCCGTTATCATAACCATATTTTTCTTGTCGATGGACTCATTCTTTCTTACAATAAACTAAAATATATATATATAAAATATAGGACTACCTACATATATAAAAGTTAAAAAAACTAGTTTAATTTTTAATTATAGTATTTATTTTCGTTAGTTAACTAAAATCATCGTTTATATTGAAATTAATATGAAAACAAATTTAATATATTTTTTTCTTTAATGTTTAATTTAAAAACTAATAAAAATCTTCTAATCTATTATCAAGTTGTGTATTTTCTTTCTTATTTTTTTTTTTTTATTTACAATCAATTTTCCGTTTATATTTCTACAAAGTTATTCTAGTAATTTGTTTGTTCTTATAACTTCCATTCTCTGATTTTAATCAAAATAATAATGTATTAGTATGTAAAAACAAAAAAGCAATAAATATCGGTTAAAAAGTAATAAAAATCAATAAAATAAATAAAATTATGTTTGTATTATTTTTATAATATTAAAATGAATTCTCAAAAATTGTTATTTTGTTGTTATATTCTTTTTATTAAAATAAAATCAATCTGTTTCTTATTGGTTTTATATAATTTCTTCTTTTTATTTTAATACTGCCAATTTATTTTATTTTTTTGATTAATTTTCGCTTTGTAAAAAAGAACAAATAACAAAAGCTCATTGCTGTTTTGCATTAAAAATTAAGCCAACAAGCGTTATAACGACGAAATTTTTTGTTTTTAATTACAATCCAGTCTCAATTTTGTGTTTGTTTGTTTTATTTATATTTTTTAAATTTAAATAATTTACACCATTTGCTAAAGCAAGAGCAACTTTACAAAAATACAAAAATTGTTGGTAGAACCGATTGAAATCATTTATCATACACATAATTTTTTGTTTGTTATCATAAAAGTAAAACAGGAAACGTGTAAAAAATAACTATTATCTTGTAATTAATTGCCAATTAGAAAAAAAAACACACAATTATTACATACTACACCCATAATTTAGTTAGGTTAAATATATCGGATGCGCCGAAACATAAGCGAAATAAAATTGCATATCAATTATTGGCTGTTGCGAGAGGTTTCTTGAGATTTATCTAAATATGTCAATAGCATATCGATATAAAGAAGTATCTATTCCAATTGGGTTAAGGAACAATATTATCCATGAATTCAAAAGTGGCATTTTTTAGAGCTTGTCTAGAGACATGCCAACAGTAACAGTAGGTGTAAAAAGGCAAACGACTTCCGCATATTCCCGCGCGGCGAATATTGGACACTTTTAAGGGCGTACAACTGTTCCAAACTCGCATTTCTCTAGACTGTTTCTTTTTTTTTAAACAGAGTATATTCATTTTATAATAATTTATTTTAACTTGCAAAACACCATCATATTTTCTTTGAATTATATAAAAACAACTTTCAAATAAAATTAATATTAAAATAATGCAATTAATTTACAAAATTATTCACCAACTTTTATGGGAAAGTTGGGATGTTATTAAAAGGAATGAACATATTCGAAGTCCATCGTTTTAACGGTGTTCTACTTGTTATTTTCCACAAATGTGAAACCGTTATTGTTTTATTAAAAACCGAAAAGCGTGACAACAAGAAGTCACGTGAGCTAGGATTTTGTAACGTCTGCTGGCCATTGACCAATAAATGCAGTAATCCAACACAAATTAAAGGCAAGGTTAAAACATTGAAGATACCAAATTATGATTTAGCGGTATTTCTCTAGAAGGGAGATTGGCCTAGAAAAATCTTAGCATTAACTTTTAGTTTGTCCATTGTATCCCTATCGAATTACCTCCCTCTGAGTAAAATTAGTTTGATCTCAAATTAATCGATTTGCTCCGAACGCAAAAGATAGTGAAATATAAATTTTCACTCTCAAGAACTACACGAATAATGCAGATAAAATGCAATCGGAAAGAACATAATAACCGAGTGAGTTTCACAAGTCCGTGAATTTTGAGAACTTTCAAGCCAAAACCATAGGTTTACATGGACAACATCACAGTTCAAGTATTGCTAATCTTCTTTAAAATCATAAAAAGGAATTCAGCACTATCACAAATTCCATCGTAATCGAAAATATGCTTCGTTTGGAGGGAAAAAATCGCTTGCGATTTTCGAAGTTCGTATAAATTGGTATTACCGAATTCGAATGGAATAGAACAAACTTTTTCCACCACAAACCATTTGTGTCGGAGACTGAAAGTAAGCCATCGTTAACAGTTTTTTTTACAAATTCTATGGTTTTATAAATTTGATTTTAAAGTACAAAACAACAAAGTCCAATATGAAAGACTTTTAGCTAATGAAGTACAATTTTTTTGGGAAATTGTAAACTTAATATTCTGGGACCACAAGCCCAATAATATATGTGTAACCTAATTGAAATTCAAAATCGACACGGTTTTGTTATTTATCATTTCATTTTGAGACAACAGCGGATTTCGAAAATAAGAAGATCCCACTTGGATTTTGTGAAAGCTGTTTGTCGTAGATCGCGACGTAGCTGTGTGTGCTGGAAATTATTACGATAGAATTTGTGATATTCCTGATTATATGTGTTCAATAAGGCTGTTCGGAACAGTTAAGAACAGAAAAGTACAAGATTTTGCTGTTCAATGAGATATTTACTGTTCTGGATTGCTGTTCAATGAGCCAGTTTGGAACAGTGTAGAACACTTTAGAGAAGGATTTTCGGCACTTGCTTTTTAGTTAGAAAAAGTTAGAACAGATATGTGAGAACTGTCAAAACCACCTGTTCTTGTTAAAAAAAAACATTAAACGATTCCGATGAAGAATTAGTTAAGGTATAAAGCACTAACCGTGTCGGAATCACTCTCAATTTCATCAAAAATTGTTTTTTTTTTTTTCAAATTAAATTCAACTCCATTTCAGATTATTTTAAGGAATTTTCTCCAAGAGCAAACGAAGCCGAATTGTAGGTTAACTGTTTAGTATTGTTCTATTTTGTTCTGACGTTTCCCACAAATCTGTTCTGTTCTATTCTAATGGCCTTTTCGATTGGCCGTTCGGAACACGTTCCTCCAATAAAACACCCGGAAACAATTTGACTGATTCTGAATTGTATGTATCACTGTGTTTGTGAAAATTAAATTTAAAAAATCACATCGGCTAAAAAGAATTTCCGAAACACTTAATTTCAATATAGATACACATTTTATTGTATCAATAATAATTAACTTGAGTCTTTTTATGTTATTTTACCAGAAAAGTAGTTTAAATTCAATAAACTCATCGAAATTACACAAAACAAATTAACCCGATGATTTTGACATTTTAATTATGTGAGTGTATTAGTGATATTGTTTTCGATTCTGAATTAAGATCCAGAATCGTTCTCTGTTCTGTTTAGAGTAACAACTGTAATTTTGTGGGGGTCAGAACAGTTCTAGACGGCCAATCGAAAAAGCCATAATTTTAACCTTTAACTTCAACCCAATGATTTTGACATTTTAATTAACTAAGTGTATAATGTCGTTTTTATTTGGCAATCCGGAATCCTTCTCCGATCCGGGATTCCAACTGAACACTTTTGTGTGATTCTGACGATTCTGAATTTTAATGAGAATATTCAAATTCAAAAAAAAAATGTTTGTTGCACAATTATGATACAAAAAATGACAACAGTCGAGTTGACGTTCAAGTATATGAATGTGTGAGTGGGTTCTGATTTCAAATCCAGAAGCAAAATTCTCTTCTTTTCAGAATTAGAACTGTCATTTTTTCCTAAGTGAACGCTTTCAGAAGAGTCCGGAAGGCTTCCGGATTGCTAAATAAAAACGACATAAGTAATTCTGTTTTCGATTCTGAAATGAAATCCAAAATCGTTTTCTGTTCTGTTTAGAGTAACAACTGTCATTTTGAGGGGCTCAGAACAGTTCGAAAAGGCCATTAAAAAAAAACAAGTGTTTCCAACTTATGTAATTGAAATTTTGGGATTGTTATCACAAGTTAATTGTATGTAATAAAATTGCTTGTTTTGGGGCATATAACAAATTTCTATGTAGGTGTATAATATCATAATGTTTGTTGTTGTTATTTTTGATTAAAGTAACTTTTAGTAGTGATTTTGTATTTGAATGTTTTTGTTATTAAAAATAAAACCACTCACTGAAACACTCAATAATTCAAATGTTTGTTTTTAAAATTTATATTTTTATTTAGTTTTTTATGTGGTTTCCTTCTTATTTCGTATGTGCGAATAACATTGACAGTGTGAATTGAAAGCTCGTTTAAGAAAGCTTTTTTTATTTTCTTGCTTGAAGGCTTTTTTTGGAGGACTTGATTTTCTTTTGTTTAATTTTAAATTTTATGCGCTTCTAATTTTTTCAAGAGCAAAATTATTCTCAAAAATGTGCTCAGAATATCCTATTTCTATGTCAAATTATAATTTTTATCACTGTCCTTAGACATAACTTCATCAAATTGTTTACAAATACAAAAAAAAAGAAGCTTTTTTTAAATTCACGCAATAATATTATAAATTTTAACTCTATTTTTTTTGTTCTTATATTTTAATCCAATAAATTTTGAATTCAATTTTATCTTATTTATATTATTTACAATTTTTGTTTTTGTTTTCCCTTCTCTTATTTACATTTACAAATTAGTGTATTTTTTAAAACAATATATTAATATTTTTAACTCAACAACTAATGGCAAAAAATATATTAAATGTATAATAAATTTGTTAAATACTAGACTGCTAAAAACGCAATACTTTTTGTTAGTTATATTTTAGTTGTATATACGTATGTATCTTTTTTGTTTGATAAACAATTCATCCTTATTCTGCTGTGCATGTGGCTCGAAAAGTTGTTTCTAATTATTTGATTCAATTTTAAACAGTATGCTCTGCAATGTGGATCGAATTGTTATTTAAATGATTCGACCCATGCATTTAGCTTGTTGGTATTATATTTTTTTTGGAACGTAACTAATCGAATTCGCACCCTCGCGTCGTCAGCAAAATTAGGTTGATTGCTTTTTTTTTGTTTTGTTTTATGTATTATTTTTTTTAGTGAAAAAATGAATGCGTTTAATGTTGGAGTTAACAACAAATAGGATTTTATGCTTGACTGAGATTGAGTTTTATATTTTTCTTCTATTGGAACATAACAAATGCTAAATTATTTTTAATTCTCTGTTTAAGTAGTAATTTAATAAATAAAAAAAATATAGTAGCATTGAACAGCCTCCGTGCATTGAACTTGGCTTGTGAGGAAAATTAGCTACAATCATATAACAAATTAAATGAAACAAAAACTTTTCTCTAAGCTAAGTAACAAGAATTTTTTGATTGTTTTTTTTTTGTTAGAAAAAAATACAAAAAAAAACAAAATAAACTTCGTGTTGTTTTTTTGTTTTGTAAAAATGTATAACTAGCCTCAAAGTTCTACAGTTTGTTTGTTTGTTGCTTTTTTCGTTTTGATATTTTCACAAAACCAAATACACAAATTGTTATTAAATTAAACTGTAGACTTTAATCAGGACGATAAATGGGTGTTTTCGGTATAAATTCGATTTGAATAACATATTCCATCATCGAATTGGAATCACATTGTTGCTTATTCAGTCGCCAGTGTAGACCAAGTTTATGATATAAATGACTATTTTCCCATTCGAGTAATTTATCCAGCATTATTTGCGTCTGGAAGAAAAATATTTTATTTAAAAAAAAACAATTATTTCGATCTCTATTAAAGTATAATAACAAACAAAATTAGACATACCCTTTTACTCAGGCATATAACGGGCCAAAGAGAACAACCCAGGGTGCAACAACAACAAACGCAACCGCAAAATAGCCATTTAACGTTGACAGGAAGGGTTTTCTTTAAAATGCCATTTATGCGACTTATGGTCGCTTTGAATTCTTCCGGTGCCACACGGGAAACCAGCCCCGTTGGAAATTCCGAGTTGAAACGATTACTTAGACCAAATCTAAAATAAGACCAAAAAAATAGTAAATTACAAAAAAAGGCACAACTTTTTTCTGAGACCTATAACTGGAAAAAAAATAGTACCTATTCAAAAATTTGTTTTTAAGCCCTAAAATTATATTTTTTTATTTTACATTCAAATAAAGAATAACGAAGTCAAAATTACTATTTAATATTTTTTTTTTAACTTTGAAATCTACCTACATACATTTGAATATACCAACATAGGTATGTACATACTATTTTATTAATTGTTAATCTTCAATATTTTGGCAATCCACGAATAACTTGAAGGAAATCTAATTGGGAGTTCAGGAAGTAGATTATGCTTGATATTTCGTGTGCAGTTTATTTCAGTTCAAGGAGGACTGAAAAACTCCACCGTATCTAACTTGACCAAATTTGCGGCCGAGTAAGTATATTCGATATTGAGAAGTACAACTATTCATGGCGGGAATTGAAAAGGAAGATTGATTATTAAACCTTGACTGACATAATCAAAGGGAACGGTAGTGCCCAGGCAAGTTCTGGCACTACAACCTTTTAAATGGATCAAACTCGGGCGATTTTCGACGACCTCTAACTTCAGTACCCATAAAGTCAGAAACTTCAAATTTGCAGCATTTGCAACTTAATTAATTACAATTCTTTAGAATTAGTGGTTACCGAGATATAAGACTTTAAAAATCGCAAAACCCGTAAATGACTCACTCACTGATAGATCATCAAAATTATTGATCAACTCCCATCATCGTAGAATTTTGTAATTTGGCAACACGGTAGGCCTTGTGGTGTATACAGAGGAAAAATTAAAAATTTAAGATTCTTCATTCATGGGTGTGAAACCCGCCCATTTTCTCATAATTGATATCAACTATGTAAAGAACTTCTGATTGTCGTAGAATGATGAAATTTGGTAGAGCGCTAGAGCTTGCAAAAAAAAGGAAAGCTAAATATTTGAGATTTTACATTCAGTGGGCGTGGCAAGCACCCATTTTCACAGATTTAATATTAAATAAATTGAGAGCAAAAACCTTTGCGTAGCAAGGCATCAAGTACGCCAAGTTCTAAGTCCATTAATGTTAAATATTAAATAAAGTACAGTAATATGGAAGAGCTTCAGAGAAATGATATTTAATGATTGCATACTTTAATTGTGTTGGTTTACTTGGCAAGTTTTCAGTTAAAAATTGAGTAATTAGGTAATAAAAGAAAACTTTCTAAATAAACCAACACAATTACTTGCAATGGACATTTATATACGACCTAATCAATAGATATCTTCATAGAAAAAAACTATACAAATATGATGGCCTTTTGGATTGACCGTCCAGAACTGTTCGGACCCCACAAAATGACAGTTGTTACTCTGCACACAACAGAAAACGATTAATCACATAATTAAAATGTCAAAATTATCGGGTTGATTTTTTGTATAATTTCGATTTAAACTACTTTTCTTTTCTAAATTGTAATTAAGTGTTTTGGAAATTTTTTTTAGCCGATGTGATTTTGTTTGATTTAATTTTCACAAATACAGTGATACATACAATTCAGAATCAGTCAAATTGTTTCCGAATGTTTTATTGCGGGAACGTGTTCCGGAAGGCCAATCGAAAAGGATATGAAATTTTTGACGATCACCATACATAAATCTAGGCGTCAAAGAGTCGTTACTGCATGACGAATATTGTACGAGTCTATGGCGAGACACGTCGCGTCGTATGCAGAAAGGGGACGAATTAAAAACAAAACATTTAGGTATTTAGTTTTGATTTTTTATGGGGTGTTCGATTGGTAACAAAAATCAATTTAATTTTGATTTAAGCTGAAAAACTGATTTTGACAATGTTTGCCTTCGATTGGCCAAATAAATTGATTTATATTTTGATTTTAATGGTGTTTTCTTTTGGTATCAAAAATTGATTTATTTCCCCTTCAGATCTGTCAAAATACAGATTTTTATAATTAAAGCCTTCCAATGGGCACACAAATCAATTTATTGTTTGATCGGAAATTAATTTTGCAGATCTGGATTTTTCGGCAGATTTGCCCCTCTTTTACTAATACCAGAACAATTGACAGCCGTCGTTTTGACAAGATTTTGTTTTCAGTTATTATGTGAATAGTGTAATAAGTGAAGTGAAATAAGCTTAAAAATAGTGAATAAGGCTTATGTATTAACAATTGTGTAATCCTCCAAATTAGTGTCGGCATCCATTTTTTAATCGCTTCCTGTTACAAAAGAAAAAAAAACTTGAATGAAGAAACAATTTGTAAAGCATTTGCCGTCAGATACATTCTGGTTCCACAGACACGAATATACACCAATACCGTGATAAAAAAGATCTGAAATATACCATTCGCGACGAAAAAAAAACAAATTTCCGATCAAAATCTGAAATTACCAAAAGAAAACCCCATAAATCAATTTTGCAAATCTGGATTTTTCGGCAGATCTACCATCTTTTTAACTAACGCCACTATGCATAATAATTGACAACCATCAGTTTGACAAGACAGTTGATAACGTTAGCTGGTTTACAGGCACAAATATACACCAATACTATAGCAAATAAAAATCAATCTGAAAACGTATTCGATTCGTCAGGAAAAAAATTAATTTATAGATCAAAATATAATTTTACCAAACGAAAACTCAATTAGTTAAATGCTTCACCGATTTAGATCAAAATATTTGTACAGGTGCTAATTAAAATATGATAGGTAAGCGTAATATATATCTATGTTATAAATGTAGTGTTGTTTTTGAATTGTTTGCAATTCCAAGTTTTGCTTTTCGAGACCTATCGCAGTATGAATACTGATGATTGACAAAATAATATGTGATTGGCTAAACAAAATCCAAACCTCAACTACACTTAAGTACATATTATGTATATAATGTAAATACATGTTATCTAAATACTTTAATACTTTTTTCACATTACAAAACTATATTTTATTAAAAGCTGCGATTTTCAATTGTAAACGTATATGCATATACGCATATTTTATAAGAAACTAGAAAGGTTAAGGTATTTCATAAATTTGTCTAGTGTGTTCTTACATGCTGAAATTCTTCTTCGTAAATAAAAATAAAACAAAAATGTAGCTATGTCTACAACTTGGCATACATAAGTTGTTATTGTTTTATTCCAACCTTGAATAATTAGGTTAAGTTCTGATCGAAACTTAGAGCATGATAAAATCATAATACCCAAGGTCTCAATCCTAATAGCACTTTCAGTGCCTAACGTGAAACCAAATAGCTTTGCAAAACATTCTTCTTCAAAAAAACTCATCTCATAAAGCATTACGTGTCAATGGAATTTAACAAAATATCGATTTAAAACTCTTAATTTGAACAAAGTGAAAAACTAACAAGAAAAATAGTGTTCAACAAAAGTTGTGGAGTTAGGGAATTCCTGCTTTTCACAACCTTCAAAGAAAATATAATACAAAATGAATAATTAACTTGTGTCGCAGTTGAATGAATCAAAGTATTGACTACCAGCGAATATAGTCATCGGTATTGGACACACTTGAAAAAGACTGGCAAATTCCAAAATAAATAAATATGAGGGAAGAAAACAACTGGGTAAGACTTTTAGATAAGATAACTATTGAAATTGAATTAATAAATTTAAATAAAGCAACAAATAACCGTTGTCAGCTGCAAACTTACACTGTCATATTTCCTGCACCACGAATAATAATGGGATCCGGCACAGGTGCGACTGTTTGATCCTCATAATACTCTTCCAGCTGTTCATCCTCGTATATTGCATCGAAATCTGCCATTTCATTCAAATGTTAAATTAGAATTCTCCTTAAATTTCTGTTCAACTTCGTTTTTGATAAAATTTGTTTGATATTTTTTTATTTAAAACAATAAAAACTCAAATTTCCACTTTTTCATTTATTACACCACACAACCGTTTGGGAGGACTTGGAGGGAGAGTGTGGACAGCTTTCACGTTTGCATTTTGCACCCGAAAGCAATAAGCAAGCACACAACGACAACGATACACCAACGGTGACGAAGGGACAACTGCGGCGACGACGATGATGGCGTTGCGGTCCGACTAGTGCTTCAGTGGCAAAAAGAGAAATCTTGGATAAATCACGAGAAGCAAGTCAAAGAGACGAACATAGTAAATAAAATTAAAAAATTCATAACAAATTTACATATTTATTTTTCATTTAAAAACAAATTATATGCGAGGTTTTATTTTATTTTGTTTTATTTAGTTCCTGTAGTGTAGAGAACGGGTCAGCGGAGGAGCATAAATGCATCAGCAATAGCAACACGGTGTAGCAATGTTGGTGATGTCGAGATGTAATGTAGTGAGGGAACTAACTCAACCCACCACTTGCAATCAACACAGAACACAACAGCATAAATACAAAAAATGATTTAAGAAAAAAAAAACAAAAATATTTCGATGTTTTGGAAATAAATTTTCCGTCTTCTTCTTAATTATGAAATGAAAAATAAGAGAAAACGTCAAAAAGAAAATTATGTTCTTCCTTGCTTTCCTTCACTTTTTTTACTTTATTTTTATTTTCTTCCTTTCATTTTTTTTTCAACTGAGAAAGATTTTATAATAATCCGACGAGTTTTCCATTTTTTCTTTCTATTCGAATTTATTTCACGAGTTATGTTTTTATATAGATTGTAGTTTTATTTATTTGAAAGATATAATTGGGTTTTGTAGAGTTTTATAAATCATTATTTTTGTTTGCTGGACTTGGGAAGTAAAAGTTTATTTGTTGGGAAATAAATTGCAACAGACGACGAGAAAAACACTTGAAAAGAAAACTAGGCTACGATAATTTTTTTTTGTTCTCTTTTATTTTGACAAAGGAGATTGTTCGTTTTGTTTCTAAATGTTGGCGATAGTTAAATGGAGTTGTACAGTTCAAAAGACTACGGGAATTCATTTTCCTTAACCAATTCATGGATAATCTTCCATGTTTAAATCATAAAACAAATATATTCTTAAAAGTCAATACAAATTCCAATTTTTATGGATTTTTTTCTTTGCTGTTGTGGCTGCAATAATTCTGCGCAGCAAATTTAGAAATGGATATATCGTGCAGCGATGGGGCTGCTTGCAGACCTTGAGCTATAATCTGTTTATGTTCTATAACTCAGGGGATAAGTCTTCCTCAATTAACGCCTCTGTAAAAATGGGTTATTGTAAGTTGGGGCGATACCTTAAATTTTTAATTTGTTTGACCGGGATTTACCAATGGAAGTCATTTTGACATCTTAAAAACAATACACATTATTTTTTGTTTCTCGACTACTTTTATCGATTTGAAAGTTACAGAACATGAAGCCTAAGAAGCCCAATTCCGCAAATGTAAGTTTTCTATACCTTCACATAGTCGTGTCCAATGGATGTTTGTGATTTCGCAATAGTGCCGTTCATTTTGTTTTGACAGCTAACGTGTACACAGGTAGCAAATTTATTCACCCATATTTTGAGGCGTTTAATTTGAGTGTATGACAATAGCCGTGTTTTATTATCGCCAATAACCCATATGGTTCACCCCGTGAAAAACGATCTGGGTTATGTACTTATATGTACCCACTTTTCGCCTAACTTAATACTAATATTTGCGAACCCAAATAGAAACCCTGATAGAAACCTGGATATTGTGTTGTTTTTGTAATACGTGTTAAAATTTACCCAGACCCGTAGATATAATAAAACACAGCAAATGTTTGTTTAGGATATGTTCTGGAATGCATTTTAGTTTATGCGACATCGGCAGTTTATAATAAGTTTTTCTTAGGGTCAGTTGTACAAACGTGGTTCAATATTTAATCCGCAGTTTAGGAATATTTTAAATCACCGATTGAGGCTTGTCAATTGAGGTTCAAGGATGGTTTATGGTTCAAATGCATGCTTGACCCATATTTAAACCTCAGTTAATCCGCCGAAATTGGTGGATTTAAATTCCTAAGCCAAGCACCAAACATAGAACCAAATTTGTACATCTGGACTTTAGAGAACGAATATAAAAATGATTATAACCAGTTGCATCAATTTTATTGTCTTCACGAAAGCATGACTACAAATTGTGTTCATATGGAAAATCTCATTTTCAGAAATATAGATAATTCCTTACTTTTTGATGTCAAGAAAAAGTAAAAGTAAATTACTTTGCTAGGGAATCTCAATTCCCCAACTGTATTTTTCGGGCTAACACAAAAAAAACATGCATAATGTGCAATCTTACGTTAAAAACATGAGCTCATACCCTTAATTTAGTTTTCACTTTGGAAGGTTGTCGATGCTGTAGAGCACCAGAACAACAAAAGAAAAGAAAGAAAATTTCTTCAAAGATTTGACAGTCTCCACAGAGTTGTTCAGAGAAGAAAATTGTTTTTCTTCGAATAATTCTTAAATTTGATTTAATTTGATGTAATGCTGATCATATAAACATTAACAAATTATTATTTCATTAAGAATTTCATTATATTCGTTTTTTTTTTTTCAGTCCTACCGACAAAAAATGTCCCTAATCGATAAACTACAAGAACCTGATGACAACATTCCCCTGGCTGATGATGACCCACAGGGTAAGTACATCCCACACTTAAATGGAGTTGTGTGAATTGGTAGATTAATTTATTACACACTATTTTTGTCATAGTCATCATCAATGACGACGAAATGCAAAACATTCCAAATGGTCGGTCAATGGATTCACTTCGTTCATCATACACAAATCGTAGTTCCACTCCGGATTCATCAAATTCCCTCGAACCAGATGTTAGTCCAGACGAGAAAGAAGAAAAAGCCCGTCTCATTACTCAGGTACTGGAACTACAAAACACATTAGACGATCTGTCACAACGAGTCGATTCTGTTAAGGAGGAAAATCTGAAACTCCGTTCAGAGAATCAAGTTCTCGGTCAGTACATAGAGAATTTGATGTCAGCTTCTTCTGTATTCCAATCGACATCGCCAAGTGCAAAAAAGAAGTAAATTAGATCTTCTTCTGCGACTGTCGATCGGTTTTTTTGGCATTTTTATCTCTCGAATTAATTCACAAAAAAATCATTTATAAGTATTTTTAAGTAGAGCACTCAAGAGTTTTTTTTTATTTACATGATTCATTTTTTAGCTAATCCAATGCTCATAGCTTTTCTATGAATACATTATTTCCATACACATAAATGTTATTTACAATTTATTTTTTTATTTATCGTTTTATAGTACTGATATTTGTATCCCGCTTGATTGTCAGTCTAGCGTTGCCTCTAATATAAATTCAATCCACAGATTTATTGCATTTCTTTGCGTTTATATAACAAAAAAGTAAAATAAACAAGCTTTGTTATAAAAACTAAATAAAGTTTTTAAATTTCTTGTGACCTTTAGCCCAAATTAATATGCGTTTCGACAAGGTACTACCAGTTAGATGCTGCAGTACCTTTCTAAGATGTAATATATTAGTCGATGGCTATCGACAATAAATAAAAGTTACAGCTTTTAAACACTGCGAATTATATTATTTTAGGTGAATTCGGTCGAATTCAGACAACTAGAAAATCTTAAAAAAAAAGTTTTTAAATTCAAAATAGGTACCGTCCTAGAACGAGTGGAATATCGAAGTTGGAGGATTTCAATGGGGCTGGCTCAGATGTTATCTTAACATTCAAAGCTGTCGAAACAACAAAATAAATCTTCGACATATCAAAGGCACTTGTGCATTCGGGAAACGAATTGAATTGCCCTTTGACAGCTAGTACTCTCAATGGAAAGAAAGAGGCAATAGCAGAGGGGCCAAAAAGCCTAGGAAAATGTTCTGATACAGTCCTTTGTGCGGCCGAGAAACAAACTCATAGACCTATGGTAAATGTGAATTCTCAGAAAAACTTAGATATATTAAAAAGGTTACAAAACATTCTAATATGGTTTTGTAAGACTTGGTACTATGGGTTCGTCAGAGTTGAAAAGATGAGCCCTTTACTGAAGACTCAATTAGAAGGTAGTTCCTAAGGCTGAATAAAATTACGAAGGTAAAAAACTAAAATGCTACAAAGATTAATTTGGAACAATATTGAAGAACCCTAAATGGCAACGAAACTTCTTTCTACCAGCTTAAAAATTGGATTATTGTAGCTCCTAAATGATTGTAAAAGGATTAATTAGATCAAAATTATCCTAACTTACTAGTCTTCTTAACTTTAGGTAAAATGACATTTCATTTGAATTTTTAAAAATATTTTCATATCTACTGAAAAAACGGACTTTCAACACTGTCCAAAAAATCTGATGAACCAAATTTTACCTGCCTATACCTATCCAAAACTCGATCAACTGAATTTTATGGAACAGTATAGGGAAATTTAAATGGTCGACAACTAGCTCATTTACGCAACATAATAGGTACACATATTGGAGGAACTCCTTTGAGCTAACTTTTTTGGTACGATAGACCTACCTACTTGTCGAAAATTGCAACACATTTATATAAGCTATGTATAGCGCCAAATCGTAATCAGACTACTATTTATTTTGTGTTTAATGTTAGTTTAGCCTTTAACCTATTTTGAAGAAAATATAAAACAAAAAAAAAACAAATTTGCATGGTTGTGTTCACAAAATTCATTTTAAAATTTTAATATATCTCGAAACTCGAACCTAGGCAATTTGTTTTAGAAAGGGGAATTCATTTCGCTGAGTTTAATTAGAAAAACCCCCTCCGAACCCCTTCCAAATAATATCGTAATGCAAAAAACATTTAGGTATTTCTTTTCTTCTACTACATGTTCAATTTCAGGGTTGCTCTTTTTTATTTGTACCATTTCTCTTCTTAGTATTTATATGTTCTTATACATAATACTTAGATATAAGCATGTGAGATAGACATGGAGTTCACACGACGACGTCAATGAATTTCTAACCTTAAACATTTCGTACAAATAAATTTTCTTCCCTTTTCGAAAATTGTTACCTCTTACCTACTTCATTAATCATATGATTACCTAAATGTTTTTGATAACTAAAAACAAATCCAGGTACCTAAGTTGGTTGGTTTTTATCAAAAAATCATTCGGATTTCTAATTTACATTTTTCATCTACATGCATGTATAATTCATATACCTATCTCGCTCTCTTATAAATGTGGTGCTGTAGTGGCGTCTATATCTATACCCATGCTATGGTAGGAATAGCGTACCCTACTTTAATTATTCTATATAACATAGGTGCATAAATCCTAATTATGAAAATAATTTTAAAAAAAGAAACTCCAGTTTCAATTAATACATAATATAAAACCATAATTTTATAATTATATCATCCTCCCCTATTACATTGGACGAAATATAGATAAAACGAAATAAATAGAATGAGGCATATACGTCACCTCTGTTCTAGTACACATTTCAATCTACTATGTTATTAAATAGATTGTTACTAATTTTTTGAAAAATCCCTTTTTATCGGTCAGTTACGAGCAGATAATTTATTTCATAGTTAATTATTATTTCCAAGAATTCATTTTCGTTTGCTTTTGTCTGCTTAAGATGATTTTTTGGAAAAATATTTTCAAATAATTCAAGATATTTTCTTCACTGAACGCTTTCAATCCACGCACAGGGATGACACTTCAAAACACTGTAATAGATCACACCCCACATACTATGTACTAGTTCTTAAATATGTCTCGCATTTGTTTTTGGCGTTTCCATCGATGCCGATAGTTTTAATAATTTTTCCCACATAAAAAATCTCAATAAATTAATAAATGTATTATAAATATTTAATCGAGTGAGTGTTGGATGAATTTTAATAAAATTTTCAAGAATATTTTTACAATTTATGAGTGAAAAGTGCTTTTGAAAAATTATTTTGACGCATTCAAGTGTGTTGCGTGCTCTTTTTTGAGTTATACGAGGTTTTGTTGCAACGACTGTGACTGTATTTTTTTTTTTATTTTCTTGTTCGACAAGTCAAAGTGTGTTTGCCCAGAATATCATTACCTATCAATCGTTTTACTAATTGTATGGCAATTTTATTTGAAAATTGTGAAAAATACAAATCACATATAAAATAAGGTAAATATAATTGGAAGTATATGTAAATGTAGTTTTATTTAATTTATGTCCCTGATTGTGGTGTCTTTTTGAATTTTATAAATGGGAGTGAGTGAAAGAGATTCCTAGTCAAAGTGACATTCGATGTGTGGATTAGAAGAGATCAGCAAATTGCGCGTCGCTTCGGCGGGAATGTTACTTGATTAATTATAAGAGTTGCCATACACTTTCTCGATGGAGAACATTTTTATTATTTTTTGTTTGTATAATATTTTTTTTTTAATTCAAAAAGAAATTCATTTAAATTTGTATGTTGAATGGCCGTTGCAATTGAAAGATAAAAAAAAAATGAATTTTGATGAAAATTTAAAACACTAACAAAAAATCTCATTTAATATTGTATACGTACTATACGATACGAGTGGGTGGATTGGAGTTGAATAGAGTGATTTGCTCGAAATTAAAGGCTTGAACATTTCAATGAAGTGAAGCGAATTGTAGATGTTGGCTTTGTTTTGCAATGAAATGCCTTACAAACACTAGTTTTTAAAATATTAATTTTATATTGGATAAATTATACCTAGTATATAATATGTACCTACATATCAGCAAAATAAAAAAAAAATAAATAGGTTCGTTCGTTGAACTTTACCCAGGGTCGACCTAGGTTTTTTTGACAACACCAAGAGTTGGGTTTTTCGATTGTCAAAAAACACCAGAGGGCCATTAATTTTATGTACAGAAAAGCAAGTTATGACATTTAATAATTAAAACTTGAAATATGTTAAATTTAGCATCTTCGTACATTTTGTTTGGCTCTATGCACAATCCACAACTTCAAAGTTTCCATTTTGCATGTCTGTGTCTGAGAATTAATTTGAGTATTCCCTTATTTCCATTTTAAAAATAATAAATCAAATCAGATCTCATGTGACTTTGACGTTTATTCATTTACCCAGCTAAAAACCTAGATCTACTTCAGGGCGCGTTGAGGGCGACTCTAGGTTTTAAAAAACAGAATTTGTTTATAAGGGTTTAGGTTTTTCAAAAAACGCTTTAGGGCGACTTCAGGGCTCAACGAACAAACCTAATGCCTACGAATAGTTTTAAATTCATAATTGAGTTCGTACTTTTTGAACCAGATTATAATCTGTTTTTAGAAAACAGTTTTGCATTGCTTTTTAAATGGCACTTACTTGCTGCTGCTTTTTAAATCAAAACTTGTAATATCAATCCGGATATAAAATTATAAGATTTTCCAAATAAAGTGACGTTAAATACATTTTTTAGCGGAATACATGTGTTTGTTTTTTTTTTTGCTGGAAAATAACCACTTATGAAAAATAAACAAACAAATATGTTTGCTTAAAAGCATTAAACATTAAGCCGTTATCAAATCAACCAACTTAATTTTTTTTTTAAATTCTAAATAGATTTCCATTTGAATTTCAAAATGTTATAGGATCTGAATTTTAATTTACTATTAACTTGTTTAAATTGTTTGCTTTTTATTTATAGTTAATGCTTGAAGAAAACAAATTTATCATCACCAACGGAAAATGGAAGAAATATCACAATCTGAAACTAATTTAAGCAGTTCGTTTGAAGAAGAAAAACCACCAGTTGATGAGGAGGAAGAGATTCACTCGGTCGAAAAAGTTGCACAAAGTTCTGCCGAAGAAGTTAAGGCTTCAGCAGATGATTTTAAAGATGAAATCGATAAAAAAGAAGAAGAATCTATAGAAGTTCCTTCTGAGAATAAAGAAGACGATGATGATGAAAAAATTGAAGATAATGAGGTAAACGAACTTCCAGATGATGATGAGGTAAGTCAGGAAGAACCAAATGCAAAGGAACAAGAAGAAAAATCAACAAGTGAGAATGCAATTGAAGAAGAAGCATCGATACCTGAAGCGACTAGTGTCCTTCAAGAAGAAGAGGACGAAGAAGAACAAGCGTCTGAGGTCCCAGAAGCTGCAGAAGCATCCCCTGAAGCAGTCGCAGAAGCATCCCCTGAAGCAGCCGCAGAAGCAGCCACAGAAATAGCCACTGAAACAGCCACAGAAACAGCCACAGAAACAGTCACAGAAGCAGCCGAAGAAGAAGAAAGTGAGTTGGATCATCCAAAATCTGAAGACGATAAATCTGGAGATGTAGCTGATGCCGATGAAACAATTTTTGAAGAAGTGGACGCAACTGTTTCAGCAGAAAAGGCCACACATGCAGACGAATCTGATATGTTAGGAGAATCAGATATGACATTTCCCGAAAAAGAAGCAGAAACAGAGAACGATGGATTAGATGATTCTACACCAATGGAAGTTGATAGTTTGAGTAATGATGATGTTGAAATGGTATCAGTAGAGAATGAACAACCGTCAGGTGACAATGAAAAGGAAGCCGACGAGGACCGTGAGCTTGAAAAGGAAAAGGAAACATCAACAGCTTCAAGGGAATCGCCTATAAAAGATGTCGAAGAAAATATGGAAGAGGAAACCGAAGAAAATACAGAAGAAACTACTGGCACCACTCCAGAAGTGGAAGGAAAGGATGTCGTTGATGAAGGCAAAGACGATAAAGAAACTAATGAACCTATCGACATTGATGAGCAGACAAATGATGAAGAAACGCCAGAAAAAGTCACAGAAAAGACTACAGAGGTGGAAGCAAATGAAGAGGAAACGAGTAAAGAAGTCGAAGAAAAAGACGTTGAGGACGATGATGCTGCACCAGAAAATGATACAGAAATGATAGAAGACGAACCCGTTTCAAATAATTTGCCTGCAGAAACTAGTTCTTCAGCAGCGAAGGACGACGAAGTTGATCGTAAGTATTTCAGAATATTTTGTTTTATTAGTTACCATTACTTGACTCAATTTAATTTTAATCAAACATTAGTATATACATATAAAATATAACTTAATACAAATTTTATTTAATATGGTGACTGTTGAACAAATAACTTTATATTTATATATAATAGAGTAAGATCCCAGGGCCGGTAGACAAACGTCATTTTATCATACCTGAATTTTTTCTGTGAATAGATACCAAAGTAGATAAGAACGAATGTAAATTTCCGAATTTTCAAAGCTGGGGCTTTTTCGAGATATGCAGTTTTAACAGTACATACACAACTACGTTATTTTATCAAAGCAGATTTTTTGACATGTTTAAGGGGATGGTGTCTCAAACTTTGTTTGACACTTGTCAAACGTCTACAGTGGGTATATATTCACAGAAAAAAATTCAGCTATGATAAAATGACGTATGTCTGCCGGCCATTGGATCTTGCTCTATAAGTACTTTCCAAGTATTTTTCATTTTTGTTCATTAACAAAGAATACTCATTTATTGAAAAGGAATTTTTTTCCATTACCGTAAAAAAAAAAATCATACAGTTTTTAGATCCAATGGCACTAAATTAAATCATTCATCATAAAAAAATTATTAATCCGATTGGAATCCAAAATTACCAATAGGTTTATTTTTTATACGGCCTTTAATCAATGGACATCTTTGGATGAATGGGAGAATAAAATATAAGTAAATTTATTTTTATTTTATCGTTTTCTTAAAAACCTATATATTATTTGTTTTTGACGATAGGTCATGTTAGAGTTCAATTTCATTATCGGCCGTTTTTTTTATTTGCAAAAAATATTCATATTTTGTGTCCTGAAAAGTTTTTAAAGTCTGACATAGCTGCGATTATTATATTTTTTTAAATGAAATATTAATATGCACACTTGGCAACCCTATGAATGCTGACATTTCATTTTTGTGCTTAAGCCTAGTACGCTGCTGATACGAAACGAAAAATCCCATACAAAAATGACACGACGAAATCATGAACGAAAAATTTCATTCTACTTTTCGTTTTCCAGTACGCTGCTGATCGACGAAATGTGTAATTTTAGTGGATAGCTGTAGTAGATTTCTTAGTACAATTCTCCACTCTTTTCGTTCTCAATTTAATTGACCTGCACATTAATTGCTTGCGAAATTTTGACATTTCATTTTTTTTTATAAAAAAAAAGTCAAGCTCTTGTAATGCTTATTTGATTTTTCTTGGGTCTTGTGTTTTCTCTAGTGTCGGGTTTTTCTGTGCATTTCCTGAATTAAATTAATCAAAATACATTCAATTCTAATTTTGTATCAAAACCAATTTTAAAATCGACTAAACTAAATCTGCAAAATGCAAATGGGAAGTTGTAAAGAAGCACACCCTTCACATATCTTATCGGCGAACAAGATATAGCTGATCTTTATTTGGAGTGCTGATTATAACTAACTATCGACTTTTCTCATACCTAGTGCTAGTGCTTAGATTAAAAATAACCAATGTCCTTTTAAAATTAATTTATTTTAAGTGACTACTAAATAAAAATATTATAATCAAGATTCAGTAGTTTGTTTTGCAATTAACTGTCCATGTCATGATTTTTAAAATACATTTGTTACTCCGACTTTTAAATTCTATGCGACCTTTGACACCATATAAATATAAAAAAAACACTCACCATTTCTAACTACATACTTTCAACACATAAATTAACTCAATTGCCACAAAGAAAAAATCAAATCGACCGCCCGCTACTGGCAGTACGAATATGAATTTCCGACCTGGTCGGGACAAGATGTATCCAGGCCGGAAGCCAAAGGTAAGCGGCCTTCCGCTGCACCGACGACAATTAAGGAAATCATCGTTACCACAATAATGTTTGGTTGCAAAAAGGCCATCTTAAACGATACCCACCTCTATTTAGGAAGCCTGTTTCCGATCTCATTGATTGGCGATTTTATACCATACCCCAGAACTTATTTCTCAAGTTAAGATAATCTGTTTAATGTTTACTTCGTGAAAATCGGTACGGGATGGACATTGTTATTTAGTCTACAATTTCAGGTGATGACCTCGCTAGTCCTTTGTTGTGTTGATAGAAAGAAGATGATGACAAATCACTTACCTCGCATTGCCATCGCTACCTTCTTTTTCTTTTCTGGACGAAGTTTTTTAATGTTATTGAACCATCGTATGGCAGATGCCCTGCTCGTGGATTTGATAGCAAATCAAGCTGCTTGCAAGCTGGTCACTTGTCAATTGGATTTGATATATAAGGCCATGCATTTTTACTATTCATTCGATTTTGGTATTAATTGAGGAAGCAAGACCTATAGTTAAAATGGGAATCGATCAAAGAGCATTCGCAGCGTAGCAGAGCGGTCAAGTACAAACCCACTAAGAAAACTCACTGATGAACAAGTGAAAATGCAACCCGTTCCAAAAATATATTCTAAAAGCTATTCGCTGTTCACCTTGAAATACATAATCTGAAAATACTTTGAAGTGTATCTTTGGAACGGATTACCCTAAAAACTTGGTTGATACCTTTTTGTAATCTACTCTTGATGCTCTCAAAATCAGCACCAAAAGTTTTTATGTAGAAGCCTTATTGCAAAAAATCACTCTTGCAATACGCATATTTAGAATGATGTATGCGTATTCCTGGAGCTATTTTTTTTAATACAACTTCTTTGCAAAAAATGTTGATGGTTCTTTTGAAAGTATCAAGTGCTGATTCTGAAATGATATCGCTCGCCTTTATTGGACAACCCGTTCCAAAGATATAGTTCCAAACCTATTCACTGTTCACCTTGAAATACATAATCTGAAAATACTTTGAAGTGTATCTTTGGAACGGGTTACCCTAAAAACTTGGTTGATACCTTTTTGTAATCTACTCTTGATGCTCTCAAAATCAGCATCAAAAGTTTTTATGTAGAAGCCTTATTGCAAAAAATCACTCTTGAAATACGCATATTTAGAATGATGTATGCGTATTCCTGGAGCTATTTTTTTTAATACAACTTCTTTGCAAAAAATGTTGATGCTTCCTTTGAAAGTATCAAGTGCTGATTCTAAAATGATATCGCTCGCCTTTATTGGACAACCCGTTCCAAAGATATAGTTCCAAAGCTATTCACTGTTCACCTTGAAATACATAATCTGAAAATACTTTGAAGTGTATCTTTGGAACGGGTTACCCTAAAAACTTGGTTGATACCTTTTTGTAATCTACTCTTGATGCTCTCAAAATCAGCATCAAAAGTTTTTATGTAGAAGCCTTATTGCAAAAAATCACTCTTGAAATACGCATATTTAGAATGATGTATGCGTATTCCTGGAGCTATTTTTTTTAATACAACTTCTTTGCAAAAAATGTTGATGGTTCTTTTGAAAGTATCAAGTGCTGATTCTGAAATGATATCGCTCGCCTTTATTGGACAACCCGTTCCAAAGATATAGTTCCAAACCTATTCACTGTTCACCTTGAAATACATAATCTGAAAATACTTTGAAGTGTATCTTTGGAACGGGTTACCCTAAAAACTTGGTTGATACCTTTTTGTAATCTACTCTTGATGCTCTCAAAATCAGCATCAAAAGTTTTTATGTAGAAGCCTTATTGCAAAAAATCACTCTTGAAATACGCATATTTAGAATGATGTATGCGTATTCCTGGAGCTATTTTTTTTAATACAAATTCTTTGCAAAAAATGTTGATGCTTCCTTTGAAAGTATCAAGTGCTGATTCTAAAATGATATCGCTCGCCTTTATTGGACAACCCGTTCCAAAGATATAGTTCCAAACCTATTCACTGTTCACCTTGAAATACATAATCTGAAAATACTTTGAAGTGTATCTTTGGAACGGGTTACCCTAAAAACTTGGTTGATACCTTTTTGTAATCTACTCTTGATGCTCTCAAAATCAGCATCAAAAGTTTTTATGTAGAAGCCTTATTGCAAAAAATCACTCTTGAAATACGCATATTTAGAATGATGTATGCGTATTCCTGGAGCTATTTTTTTTAATACAAATTCTTTGCAAAAAATGTTGATGCTTCCTTTGAAAGTATCAAGTGCTGATTCTAAAATGATATCGCTCGCCTTTATTGGACAACCCGTTCCAAAGATATAGTTCCAAACCTATTCACTGTTCACCTTGAAATACATAATCTGAAAATACTTTGAAGTGTATCTTTGGAACGGGTTACCCTAAAAACTTGGTTGATACCTTTTTGTAATCTACTCTTGATGCTCTCAAAATCAGCATCAAAAGTTTTTATGTAGAAGCCTTATTGCAAAAAATCACTCTTGAAATACGCATATTTAGAATGATGTATGCGTATTCCTGGAGCTATTTTTTTTAATACAACTTCTTTGCAAAAAATGTTGATGGTTCTTTTGAAAGTATCAAGTGCTGATTCTGAAATGATATCGCTCGCCTTTATTGGACAACCCGTTCCAAAGATATAGTTCCAAACCTATTCACTGTTCACCTTGAAATACATAATCTGAAAATACTTTGAAGTGTATCTTTGGAACGGGTTACCCTAAAAACTTGGTTGATACCTTTTTGTAATCTACTCTTGATGCTCTCAAAATCAGCATCAAAAGTTTTTATGTAGAAGCCTTATTGCAAAAAATCACTCTTGAAATACGCATATTTAGAATGATGTATGCGTATTCCTGGAGCTATTTTTTTTAATACAACTTCTTTGCAAAAAATGTTGATGCTTCCTTTGAAAGTATCAAGTGCTGATTCTAAAATGATATCGCTCGCCTTTATTGGACAACCCGTTCCAAAGATATAATCCAAAAACTATTCACTGTTCACTTTGAAATATATAATCTGAAAAATATAATCAGACTATAAATATAATGGACTATATCTTCGGAACGGGTTGTCCAATAAAGGCGAGCGATATCATTTTAGAATCAGCACTTGATACTTTCAAAGGAAGCATCAACATTTTTTGCAAAGAATTTGTATTAAAAAAAATAGCTCCAGGAATACGCATACATCATTCTAAATATGCGTATTTCAAGAGTGATTTTTTGCAATAAGGCTTCTACATAAAAACTTTTGATGCTGATTTTGAGAGCATCAAGAGTAGATTACAAAAAGGTATCAACCAAGTTTTTAGGGTAACCCGTTCCAAAGATACACTTCAAAGTATTTTCAGATTATGTATTTCAAGGTGAACAGTGAATAGGTTTGGAACTATATCTTTGGAACGGGTTGTCCAATAAAGGCGAGCGATATCATTTTAGAATCAGCACTTGATACTTTCAAAGGAAGCATCAACATTTTTTGCAAAGAATTTGTATTAAAAAAAATAGCTCCAGGAATACGCATACATCATTCTAAATATGCGTATTTCAAGAGTGATTTTTTGCAATAAGGCTTCTACATAAAAACTTTTGATGCTGATTTTGAGAGCATCAAGAGTAGATTACAAAAAGGTATCAACCAAGTTTTTAGGGTAACCCGTTCCAAAGATACACTTCAAAGTATTTTCAGATTATGTATTTCAAGGTGAACAGTGAATAGGTTTGGAACTATATCTTTGGAACGGGTTGTCCAATAAAGGCGAGCGATATCATTTTAGAATCAGCACTTGATACTTTCAAAGGAAGCATCAACATTTTTTGCAAAGAAGTTGTATTAAAAAAAATAGCTCCAGGAATACGCATACATCATTCTAAATATGCGTATTTCAAGAGTGATTTTTTGCAATAAGGCTTCTACATAAAAACTTTTGATGCTGATTTTGAGAGCATCAAGAGTAGATTACAAAAAGGTATCAACCAAGTTTTTAGGGTAACCCGTTCCAAAGATACACTTCAAAGTATTTTCAGATTATGTATTTCAAGGTGAACAGTGAATAGGTTTGGAACTATATCTTTGGAACGGGTTGTCCAATAAAGGCGAGCGATATCATTTTAGAATCAGCACTTGATACTTTCAAAGGAAGCATCAACATTTTTTGCAAAGAAGTTGTATTAAAAAAAATAGCTCCAGGAATACGCATACATCATTCTAAATATGCGTATTTCAAGAGTGATTTTTTGCAATAAGGCTTCTACATAAAAACTTTTGATGCTGATTTTGAGAGCATCAAGAGTAGATTACAAAAAGGTATCAACCAAGTTTTTAGGGTAACCCGTTCCAAAGATACACTTCAAAGTATTTTCAGATTATGTATTTCAAGGTGAAGAGTGAATAGCTTTGCAACTATATCTTTGGAACGGGTTGTCCAATAAAGGCGAGCGATATCTTTTTTGAATCAAAACTTCATACTTTCAAAGGAAGGATTAACAAAACAAAAAGTAGTTTTGTCACCAAATTACTTTTAAATGTATTTTTTGTCACCAAATTTCCTTTACATATATTTTTTTTGAAATAATTCTTGGACTTGAAAATGGTATCCGGAATTAGTAAGAAACCATAAATTAGAACTCATAACCGTTCACACCATCCCAATGAAGGACGTAGTTTTCGAATTATAGAATTGTTTACCTCCCTATTTCATTGATTTTCTTAAAATTGATAGAAATTTCATCAAATCGGCAGATAAACCAGTTAATAAGTCCCAAAGTATTTGCTTAATTTCCATCATTTAAACGGTTCTGAGTTTTATTTTAAATCCTCTATGTGTAACAAGAACAATTTTTAAATCCAAGAATTATTTCAAAAAAATTACATCTAAAAGTAATTTGGCGACAAAAAATTTTCCATCTAAAAATAATTTGGTGACAAAATTACTTTTTTTTACAACTTGTCAATTGTTTTTGACAGCTTACAGAACTCTCCGCAAATATTTTTCCGCTGTGGTTTTCGTTAGCATTTCGCTCTCCTAGTGGAGACCACCGAAAAATTTCGTTTCGCATCAGCAGCGTACTAGGCTTTATGTAGTACATACACACGAAACGTTTATAGGGGGTTCACATTAACATGGTCCGGACATGGTGAGATCGATTTACGAGCAAGATGTTAATTAAATCGTAAGTTTTAGAAGAAACTCATTTCACTATTATCAAAATCGAATTGTTCTTATTATCATGTTTGATAAATAAATTGCATGATGAAAATGAAAACAGCCTTCGGTTAGTTTTTTTTTACATAATGTGAACAGCCCTTATCACGTTTTTTTTTAAATAATTTATGGAAGTTCACATTGGCCTCATGTAAGAATACAGCTGATGACAAAACAACTACTGCCGAAAAAAAATCTTACTCTATCCGAAAAACTTTGGTATACTTTTGTATCCCATGAAAAATGTCAAAAATATATACACAAACCCATACAAATTTACCTATTCGATGTTGGTTGTTCATGAACTTCAGTGGATACTAACATATCTTAGATATGCTATCGTACCGACATCTGAATGAGGCCATTCAACTATACCTATGTACCTACATTATTGCAGGCGGGTATAAATTACGAATAAGATTTTTGTAATGTAAACATTTATTATTCGCAACCATCTTTATTTTTTATATATATTTTGCTCGTTTGAGACATCATCAACTTTTTAATGCAAACTCATTTCAGAGCTATGTAATGGTTGTTTTTTTTTAAGAAGAGTTTAAAAAAAATGAAACAAAAATAGCGGTTACACAAAGACTTAAATGTTCATACCATGTTCTCTCGTTTATGTACCTAGTTTAGTTTTGCTTTTTAATCGAATAGCGAGTTTCATTCAAATTTCAAAGATCTCCTCTCAAAATGGAGATTTGATCTTTTCAATGAAACTGTGTCCAAATTCAATTGTAGTATTGGCCGCGTTCGATGGCATACCTAACGCAATCCGGATTGCTTTATGTTGTTGTAACGCCTAAGGAAAAACCAGTTGATGAACTAAACACATGTTTTCAAACACAAATCTCAAGCTACCCAAAAATAATTATTAATTTGAGAAACTGCTGATATATAACTTCAGATTTGTATAATACAACTTACTTAACAGAGAAAGCTACCTGGATTGTTCGAAAACAAACCCGCTACTAAGGTATCTTGGCTAGCCTATCGGCATTGCACCGAACGCGTCCAATGCTGAATGACTGACTCACACATTTCTGAAAAAAACATATCTTCATCATCAGATGATGAGGAAGATGAATACAAAGCAATAAAATACTCCACTATAAAATTTAAATTATTAACTTCTTCGTTTATTATTTGTTTATTTTTTAGTTTAATTTTTTAGCAGGGACTGGTACAATTTCACAATAAATTAATAACAAAATAGTTTCAATTTGATGTTTGACAAAAAAAAACGTTTTACGTGTATGCGCGCATTCAGATCAGATCTTTCGTGTTGAGATCTGATCTAGATTTGCTCTTTTTGTTGGAATGATACTCTCAAAATTCAAAAAGATGAAATCTTTTGTCAGAAAGAGCAGATTTTTTGTTGAATGAAACTCGCTATAAGCTTATTAGGTATACCCCACCTACATAATTTAGGTACATATATATTTTTTTTAAATTGTTCGCGCACTGAGGAGTGTATGAAACCCTTAAAATGATTAACCCTTAATTGATTAAAAAGCACGAGCGTTATGAAACTAGGGAAGAGTTTATAAGTAGATACACATTATTTGTTTTAGACCTCTGAATTTTAAAACGGGAGGGGGAAATAGGTACGGTCGGGTAAAACATTCCACATTCGTGTAGTACTCTACTTAACGGATCTTCCAAAGTTGTGATCAAGGTTAAATTGTTGAGCATGCCCAGAAGTAGGTACGAGTTTTATGGTTAAATTGTTTAAGGGAGGAATGCAACCGTAAATTTCGTTAGAACATTTTGTTTTATAGAAATAGCAATAGAAAAATGAAAGATGCGACATGGCGTGCATTACGCTTTAACGAAACAAAACATTGAGTTTTTGGAGCATTCAATTCTACATGGTTATTGAATAGATATCTGGCAAAACACGGATTTCGACAAAAAAAAGTACAATTTCCTTTGGGCAAAAAAAGTACAATTTATGTCGTTTTTATTTGGCAATTTGGAAGCCTTCTAGACTCTTCTGAAAGTGTTCACTTGAGAAAAAATTACAGTTTTGATTCTGAAAAGAAGAGACATTTCTTTCTGGATTTGAAATCAGAATCGAAACCAGAGGCAGTCGCACATTCATATACTTAAACGTCATACTCAATTTTTGAACATTTTAAATTTGAATATTTACACGTACACAATTAATTTCACATATACAATCACATTAAAATTCAGAATCGTCAGAATCACACCAAAGTGTTCACTTGGGATCCCGGTTCGGAGAAAGATTTTGGATTGCCAAATAAAAACGCCATTAAAAGAATTTAGTTTGACAACTATCACTTTCTCAGAGACGAATATTCGCCAAGACCATTAAACAAAATAAATATGAAATATGAATTTTCCAATGGAAAACCTCATTAGTTTTACATTCGAAGGACAAGGATATGAAACTAGAAAATATTTCTGTACCAAGGTACCTACATTCCCATCAAATTTCGTTAGTTCTTTTATATCCATTTCTGATTTTTGATATCTTAGACAAAATTCCTTACTTTTCTTGACACGCGAAACTTTGTTTTTGTTTTGATATTTTCCTCGGCCGGACATTGACCTATTATATTTATGTACATACATAAATACATACTGTTATTGGAATTTACAAAAAAATTGTCAATCGTTTGACCCGTATCGAATTGTCGTTGTGTTAACCCACCAAATAGTCGTCATGTATGTATGCATGTAAAAAGCAGAAATATACCTACATACGTATTTTTAAATATTGTACAACTCCAAACTAACATAATAATAAAAAAAAATCGAATAGGTATTTGTTTCCATTTTTTTTTTTAAAAAGGTAGAAAAGTACCTACTCCATTTTTTTTACTGTGGAATACGTGGCTAATCGATCTGTCGCATTATTCTCGATTCTAGTAGGTAATCATCTACTACATTCATGATAACTCATGCATGTCTACTACATTTTTAAACCGCACGACCTCTAAACTAGATTGTGAATTACAAAAAGTTATTTTCATTAAAAAAATATATAAAAATGATTATTTATAAGACCAGAAGTAGTTTTAAAAGTGTATTCCCCATCAAAATTCGTTTGGGTAAGAACTAATTTGTTTTCATAAATATTTCTACTTTTTCCTAATTTTAATATTCTTTTAGAAAGCAACTCTTAAAGTTGGTTTCCGTTTAAAGCATCTACCGATTCGAATTTAAAATATCTTACATATGGGGTTTTGGTTTGGTAAATTTATATTTTGATCTATAAATTGATTTTTTTTCGTAACGAATCGAATACGTTTTCAGATTGATTTTTATTTGCTATTGGTGCATATTTGTTCCTGTAAACCAGCTAGTAGAATTAGTTGTCAAATATTGACTCGAAAATTGTTTTTACTTTTAAGTTTGTAAGTCCGAAGATGTGCTGGACGAATAAATTAATTCACTTAAAACTGCTTCCATTTGAAATCAAAACTATTTTAATTCTTTCTTGCAACCGAAACAAATTATTATCAAACAAGAACTTGTTAAACTGATGGCTGTCAATTGACCATAGCGGTGTTAGTAAAAGATGGGTAGATCTGTTGAAAAATCCAGATCTATAAAATTGATTTAAAATTTAAAAATAAATCAATTTTTTTGGAGGTACAGTAATACCCGGATAAGTGCCTCTCGCTCTAGTGCCTCGCTTATTTTCTTAGAACCAAGATTCTGAGGATTTTTTCATATAAAACTCATCTTATAAGTACCTTCTGCTTAACTACCTTTCCCACTTAATTGCCTTTTATTTTGTATACTTTTATTGAAATTCACCTGACAAAAATTCTTTTAAGTACATATTTGAAATAAGCTGATAAAATAAAAAAGTTTGTTTTCACTTCCTTTTGGTTTATGCTTCAAAATTCTTAAAAATGTTTGTTTTAATGAAGATGAACTGAACTGAACTTAACAAAGAGTGCGTATTGGTAGGGTCCTCATCAGCCAACTGATGAATCGAACAGCGATCGTCGGGACGAAACGCAATTTGTATGGGCTAAAGGCATTTAAAAACTTTTTTGAATTAAATGCTTTCTTATCAAAAATGTTTGTTTTAATTTTTGTATATGTAAATATAGTGATAAGTTCCTATTTGCACTTAAGCGGTTTTTTATAACTGCCTAACCCGCATAAGTGCACTTATCCGGGTTTTATTGTATATATGGGAAACAAATTGAATTTATCTTAGAATTTCTATAAAAATACACTATGCCGGACTAACATTTCATAACATGTGCATTTAAATATCATCGTGATATCAGATTTTTACAAGAATCCAACAATTGCCTTATATTCTAGCTGAGGCTTCACATGTCGAAAATGTCCAAGAGCCTGAAGAATCTGATGTATGTCTTATACCCGACACTGAAACAGAAGTGACCGACGCTGAAAAGGAACAAGCCATACAAGCCCGTGAAACAGCTGACAAAGAAAATGAAGCTGCTGAAGCAGCAGCTGAGGCCGAAGCCGAAGCCGAGGCAACATCTGCAGAAAAAGAACAACCACAATCTACACAAGAAGGTGAGGCGCATAAATATATTACTGAATTAATTTTAATTATTTTAATTTTTATAATATAGAAACGCCACAAGAACAGGAACAAGAACCCCTGCTGGAAGAGATGCAGCCTCCAGGTAGGGTCGAAGGGGAAACTATACAAAAAATCATCATATACTATGCGGTTTCGTTGGAAAAACCGTGTGCCCATTGTAAAGAGAATAAAATTTGTGGTTATCGCTACAAAGATACCGAAAGTGGTACAACTCTATATCTCTGCAAAACGGGATGTATTGATGCCCTCTTGAATGGAAATGTAGGAAGATATTTTGTTCGGCGCAAAAAATTCCTTGTTGAAGAAGTTCCCGAATCAGAGAACACAATTGAACATGAATGCCTTCAATGCAAGAAAACCATACCGAAAACTAAGTATTTCTTTCATCAAGAAGATGACACCTTTTATATTTGTTCTGAGGATTGCTACAAGGCACTTACCTCCGAGGAACCGGAAAAGTTTAATCTCAAGCGAGATTCGATTCGCGTACGTAATATTGGACACACGACAATTTCATCAAAGGGATCTAGTTCCTCTGATTCGCGCATAGTTTCACGATCTGCCCAGGAAGCTGAGGCAGCTAAAGTCGAGCGGACAAAGAGTTTTCTGCGTACCTGCACTGATTGTAATGCTGAGGTACAGGCTCGCCCAAATGGAAAAAACCTCATCTGGCAAACAATGGACTTTTGCGATGAGCAGTGTTTGGGAAAGTATCAACGTCGTGTTGGCTCGCGCTGCCAAACATGTAGCGGCGAAGTACCACATCAGAGTTTGGGTAAATATTGCGTGCGTTTTGGCTTCGAAGTACGCCAGTTTTGCTGTGCGGTATGTTTGAATAATTTCAAGAAAGGCCTGAAGACTTGTTCTTGTTGTCAAAAAGACATTTCTGGCAGTGGTGAAGGTTTCCTAGCACCTGTCGGAGATAAAGAGCAGTTCAAGGACTTTTGTAGTCAGGCATGTATGCGTCGCTACGATTCAATGGTAAATGCTAAGAAAAAACTGCGCACTGATCGGTGCGGAGTGTGCAATTTTGAAAAGCTAATGCGTGTCGAAATGACGATCGATGGAAATGAACACAACTTCTGTTCGAATCCTTGCTTCTCGGCTTTTAAATTCGTAAGTAATATTGTGCCCGATCAATGCGGAATGTGCAGTAAGTACTTCGAGCGCAAGTCATCCGAATGCTTTACCATTTATGGTGATAAGCAGCGACCAAAGGTGTTTTGTTCGCGTATCTGCTTTAATGTATACATCATCGTCAACCGCCAGATAACCTCATGTCAGTGGTGCAAGGTGAAGAAATACGACTTCGATATGATCATGAAGTTGGTTGATCCGCAGAATCCGCTAATGATGTGCTCCCTCAACTGTTTAACTCTATATGGGGTGTCCATAAACGCCTTTAGTCGTGCAGCCGTCAAGTGTGATAACTGCAATAGTTGCACTACACCACAGTATCATTTAACCATGTCTGACGGATCGATGAGGAATTTCTGTACCTACCAGTGTGTAATGCAGTTCCAGAGTCAATTCGCCCGTGTTCCGTTGACTCTTGATTCGGAAGCAGTTGCCACAGCAACTCAACATGTCAGCCCTAAACCTAAATCAACAACAGCGGCACCATTTCCAACTGGCCTGCCAAAAAGGGTAAAGCTCAATTCAACTCAAGCAAAAGCAACAGCGCCCACAACATCACCACCCAAGAGTCAGCAAACTGTTTTGCCAGTAATATCGAATGTTGCATCATTGGCCTCCGGGCAAAATGAACGTGTGACCAATGCTACATCGACGGTGAGAAGAGGGTCTTCACGTGGTCGTGGACGTGGCAGAAAAGTTGGCATTGAACGTCCTCCGCCTCCGCCCTCAACTAGCCCTCCGCCAACGCCGGCTGCTCCGGCGCCAACAACAAGAGCTCGGGCGACAGCATCTCCAATTCCAGCACAATCCTTATCATTGAGCGCAAGCAAAAGTACGCGTGGAGGAAGAACATCTACTCGATCGACTGGTACGCACACTCCTGCTGAAATACCCCGTCCGCCGTCGCCGATAATTCAAAAAGAAGTGGAAACGAAAATTGTCACAGTGCCACCATATCCTCCACTTGTCCGCAATGTTCAAACCAGTTGTCATCCTAAAACAGAAGACGCTTCAGTTGATTGCCGACCCCAGACTTCAGAAATTGGTATACAAACCGAAGAGGATTTCAGTACGAGGGTTCTTATACCTGTTCCGGTACCGATATTTGTTCCACAACCTATGTACATGTACTCAGCGCCATTTCCAATGCCAATTCCAATTCCTCTGCCGATTCCGGTGCCGATTTTCATCCCAACAACACGAAATTCATCCACTGGCATTTTGAAAGAAATCAAAAAGATTCAAGACAAAATGCCTGCCGATCCATTTGAAGCTGAGCTGCTTATGATGGCCGAGATGGTGGCCGATGAAAAAAACGAATCAGATTCCGATTCAGAAGAGGAAATGAAGCCAGAGCCACGAATGATTGAAGTTCAGTACCAGACACCGACACCAACAGTTGCACAGACAAACAATGTTGTAGTAAATATGGAGGCACAAAATAATTCATCATTTGGTGAGGATGTTCTACAAATGGCACTGAAAATGGCCAGCGGGGAGTATGAAGAGCCCGGTGTTGATCTGGAATCAGCAATGACGGCGAACACAATAACCAACCCACCACCGGGAATGATTCATCCATCACACGTGCAAGAAGATTCTGGAATGCAGCTGGGCCATCATATGATGATGGAACAGCAACAAAGGTTAATTTAAATTTTTATATTTAAATAGTTCGAACTTTACAGAACTTGTATTATTTGTATAATTTTAGAGGTGGACGTGGTCGCAAGCGTGGTACAATCTCTTCTCCAATTTCACCTCGCAACAATCGATCACCAATCAAACGACAGCGGTTATCCGTCGATAGCACAACCTCCCAGCAACCGGTAATGCCCGTCGAGAAGCCCGACGCAAATATGTGTCTTAAATTCACATTTGGTGTAAATGCCTGGAAGCAATGGGTGATGACGAAAAATGCTGACATTGAAAAGAGTTCAATAAGGCGGCGTCTCTTCAAAACCGAACTACTCCAAATGACAGCCGATGAGTTAAACTATTCCCTGTGTTTGTTTGTCAAAGAAGTACGAAAGCCAAACGGCACGGAATATGCGCCCGATACAATTTATTACTTAGTATTAGGTACGCTAAAACAAAAATTTATCGTAAGAGATATTTTTCTTAATTTATATTTTTTATTTTTATTTGTTACAGGTATCCAGCAATATCTTTATGAAAATGGTAGAATAGATAATATATTTACTGATCCTTATTATGAACGCTTCACTGATTGCTTGGACGAAGTGGCACGTAAATTCTCAGTGCTATACAATGATTCACGTAAGTTTTTGAATAGAAAAGTATTTGTTTTGTGTTTAAAATTAAATCAATAGAAAATTAATTAAACAAATAGAAAATTCGAAAATATTACCGTAAAATGTTGTTCAATTATTTTTTTTTTTTCGTGATATAGAATATATTGTAACCCGCGTCGAAGAAGAGCACCTTTGGGAATGCAAACAATTAGGAGCACACTCACCCCATGTGCTATTAAGTACTTTGATGTTTTTCAATACTAAACATTTCAATCTGACGGTAAGTTAGAAAAAAAGAAAGCAGATGAAAAACATTATTAAATTTTAAATTCGCACTTTTTGTTAAAACTATGCATAATAAATTTTTAATTTGTTTAAATTTCAGAACGTTGAAGAACACATGCAATTATCATTCTCACATATAATGAAACATTGGAAGCGTTCAGCACAAAATACCAAGTCGCCCGGTACAAGAAATGTGCTACTCCGATTTTATCCACCACAAGCTGGGCTTGGTAATTTTACTAAATCAAATCATCCTTATGTTCATATTAATTATGAATTTTCATTTTTTTATTTATAGATGCAAATCCTCGAAAAAAGAAAGTTTATGAACAACAAGAAAACGAAGAGAATCCTCTGAGATGTCCTGTTAGATTATATGAATTCTACTTGTCTAAATGGTAAGTTCAATATTTAAAAAAAATTTCAGTAGATATATAGTTTCTCGTAGATTTCGTTCCATAGGCTTTTTGATAGTTTTTCTTTTTTTAAAAAGTATGGTAATTATTTTTATCGAACCCCAAACAATATAAGACATACCATTGCGTTATTTGAGTGCTTCGAATAGGACCCGAAAGCAGGATGTTTTTTTTAACCATATGCACATACAGATGTACATCAAATTCAATTACTAAAGTGAAAGTTAATGCATGAGTAGAAAATTATGATTCGTGAAAATGGTAGATTTTTTTAATGTCTATTATCCCTAATCCAGGAGCCACTGGTTTATAATTTTAAACAGTATGTTAATATTAGCATCATACTTTTTAACAAGATCATGCTATAAACAATAATTTGTACTTTTAACATTTTTAACATATTAAAACGATAAGTTGAATCCATTGATTTTTTTATAAACTGTTGCGTGTTGAAACGTTTGACAATTTGAACCAAAAAACTTATTACATGCATACACACCTTTATAACATTTTTAAATACCAACTTTCTATATGGGATTAGGTTAGGTTAGGTTGAAGTGGCCGTCAGGAAAACGCCTAACACACTCAGACCTTAGATAGGTCCATTGTGATACCACATGAAGAGATATTTGATCTTTAATTAAGCCAATTGGAGTTTCTAATGAAGCGGTGTAGCTGGTGAATTTCTATGTGTCTTAGATCACTGGGGTCGACGAAGAAGTATTCTACCAGGTGTAATCTACGTCCTTGTGAGAGAGTCTATATGGGATTAGTACGGTTCTAAAAGATCACACATGTAGATATTAGGCGATTGTAACTTCAATAAAATGTTAGAGATCATACTGATGCTGCTAAACTCGACTTTAGAGCAAAATCCCAAATTACATTTTTAAGTTAAAAGTATGTATGACATATAAAGAGTTTTCTTAATAATACAACTTCTATATATGTACTACTGAAATACATCAGACAAGTAGAAGACTTAGAATTGTTTTGGACTTGTTGAATTATTGATTCAAAATAGCTTTTATCGGCCTTTAGTCCTCCAAAAATTGGCGTTTCTTCCCGGCGATATCACTTTGACTCATCAGTTGACTAGTTAGGACCTTTGTCAATACGCAATTTTTGCAAAGTTCAGTTTATCATCTGGCAACAATGTCAGGCCACGGGCAAAAATCAAAAACAAAAACTTCCAATATAAAAATGAGGAATTCTAGTCTTGTTGGATATAGTTCACACTAGATGTTCTTCACAAAATGTATGTAGGATGTACAGAACTTGACAAAAATTGCGTATTGGCAAAGGTCCTAACTATTCAACGTAAGATCGCCGTGACGAAACTCCAATTTTTGCAGGACTAAAGGCCGTAAAATTATGACATTAGATGCAAATTTGAATGCCCTTTTAGTATACACTTATGTTAAGACTCATACTTTAGTTTGTGGGGAAATATTGAATTAAACCACTAAACATAATGAAACTGCTCTTGTACGGAAGGGGATTAGATAAGTTTTTTAATCGCTTACCTTGATTATTTTCAACTATAGTTTTTTTTTTACTTTGCAAGTCTTGGATTTGTAAAAAAATTGAACTCGAGATTTTGATCAAACTTATATTACGATGATAACAAAGAAGAAAAAAGTGGTTCTCACAATTCTGTCTGTCCATTTATGCACAAGTCTACAGCCTAAAAGGGTGGATGATTTTATTCAAACTTGGTAGATATTGTTTTTTGTCGCGTTTTTTTAAATATTTTTTTGTAAGACCAAAAATAATGGCATACATAAATTTTGGTGGCCAAAAGGTAAATCCTATTTTTCTCAAAAACGGCCCAACCATTTTATAAAAAAAAAAACAGTTTATTAATGATGGCAAACTTTTTTGGTCGATGTTTTGGAAAATGGTTCATTTGATTTTTCTTAATTTTTTTTAGGGAGAAGCTCCTAAAAAGCTTAAACAATATTGTAAACCAAAATTTTTCCAACATTTTTTTTTTGAAATAAAAAAAAATCTTTTTTTATCTTGAAAACTCAATACATATTTCGAAAACGACTTAATGGATTTCTTTAAAACTTTGTTCTTAGTAGTTTTTTGAATACTTGAAAAAAAAAAACGATTTTCCTAAGACAAAGAACAATGGTACCTTCCATACAAATGTTAAAAAACCGTTAAGAAATATTTTCAAAAACGGCTGATAAAGAAAGTGTGTTTTAAATTTAGAGCAGTCGACAAAAATAAGCCTTTTTATTAAAGATGCTTACCATAGGTATGTAGGTAGGTGGAAATGGCGGTCACGAGCAATCTAGCCTGTTGACCAAATTAGCGATGCAATGCGGCCGTTTTGACAGCATAACTTCATAACCATGTCCAAAAAGATTGTAAAAAGTGATTCCTTGTAAAGTTGAAAAATAATGAAGCCCTTTTGTCTGATCTGAAAAAAAAACAATATTCCAAACTAGGAACGTATACGATTCGATCTTTCAGAAGGATCGTCTAATGACATGTTTGGGCGTCATATTTTATTTTATTGTTAAGCTTAATACAAGCATATATCTTAAATCTAAAACAATTGAGGACTCAACAATGTATAATAAGAAAAGAAAAATAAATAAATACATAAATAATTAGTTCGGGAGGAAAAGGAAATGATTATGTTTGGATGCGACAACCGCCTATTCCCCACATGCTAAAATTTCCACGACGCCACTTAAGGTCACGAAGAAAATTGTCAACTTCCTCCCATGGATTCAGATATCTCTTATCTATTTGTGATTTAACTGTGGGTGTAATATATTGCAATCAAGTGTCAGATGTTCTACTGCTTCCCATAGGAGCACTTTTCCATATTTTCGGCTTTCTCACGATTGGATGAACTGATTAAAATTATTTTTTGTTATTCAAATGCTCCCTAAAAGTACATACATTATTCCTTAATTTGAAATTGTGCCATTATATAATAGAAGGCAGTATAGGGAGGATAGAGAGGGCTTTATCAGAATTACGAATCTTACGCTTTCTCTAATTAAAATTTTACCGATACCATTTTAAATTTTTTTTCCAGTCCCGAGAGTGTGAAAACACGTAATGACGTGTTCTATCTGCAACCTGAACGATCATGTGTACCAGATTCGCCTGTTTGGTATTCAACACAAGCTCTAAGCGAGGATAACTTACAGAAAATGTTGCACCGTGTGAAAATGGTTAAGGAAATAAATATTGCGTTGTTGACTAGTTAATTTCTTTGTCAAAGTGAATGAATAATGAAAATATTACGTGGAAGCCAAGACAAGGCCATTAAGGCCATGTAAACTGTGAGTTAGACTGTAAATCATGAATTAATAAATTCTTCCTTACTCTGCGGCGGGTGTTTAAAACAGAAACAAAACGAAAAAAAAATAATGCAAAATAAAATTTATATAGTGTAAACCAAAATTTTATTTTCATTTCTTAAATTATGTGAATAAAATTTAAACAAAAAAATAATGAAAAAAAAAAAACAACAAATAAAACAACTTCAAATTAATGTTGACATTTTTCAAAACTTATTTTTCTTTTCTTAATTTTTTTAAAAAATAAAGTGCGTGGCACAAATAAAATGTTCTATTAAATTTTATTCTTTTTTTTTTAATATTTAACAATGATTTTCTTTTTTTTTTAATAAAAAGAGACATAGAAGCATAGAAAAGCAAAAAGTTCACTCATTTTTTTAGTATTTCAAACTAAATGAACTACTAAATAAATAAATAAAGAAATTTAGTTTTGTAAATTAAAAAAAAAAAAATAAGTAAAATATAAATAGGGACACTTGGAGCGAGAATATAATATTATTTGTGATGCGCTAACACAACTAAACTTAATGAAAATATAAATATCTATAGATAAATATAAAAATAAAAAAAAACTTTAATTAAATAATAAAAACAAGCAAACAGAAAAATAAATTTAGAAGAATATATTAAATTTGTATGTACTTGTTTTTTTTTTCTTTTGAACTATTGAATAAGATTTATAAAATTATAATAAAATGATAGTTGTTTCAATAAAGTATATTGTGACAATTAGAAATGTGTTTTTTTTTCTCCTTTGTTTTTATATGTAATCGTTTTTGCTTTTGTATGCTCAATTAGGCGCTTTGGGGTCGAAAATAAATAAATCTTTTTGGTTAGAATCGATTTATTTAGTGCTTAAGTATAGTACGCAGCTCGCGCTAAAATTTCGCTTCCATACAAAATTTTCTCCAAAATTTAGCTAAGCTAAGATTTAGCATAGATAACAAATTTAATCCTTTACGGAATGAGAAATTTTATCCCGAATAGGGTGAAATCTATCAAACCGAAAGAAAATGCATGGTTTGATTCAAGCTGTAAAGAGGTTATTAGGGATAGAGAAGTCAGTTTCCGGAATTATAAAGCCAACCCCACTGAGGAATACCGGAAAAAGTTTCAACAAGCTAGAAAGACTTGCAACGTTCACATTCGTAGAAACAAATTTTTGCATGACCAAAAATTAAGGCAAAAAATACTACAATGTCCCAAAGGTAGTAAGAATTTTTGGTCATTTGTAAAAACTATTCGAAATTCAACTTCTTCTTCGGTTCCAACGCTCGTCTTTAATGACACCCCTTTTGTCAGTTCTCGCGAAAAAGCCAATTTGCTTGCAGCGCAGTTCGCTGTTAATTCGACGCTGTCAGAAAGTGTTGACTCCTCCTGTACTTGAGAGCGTAAACGATTTTATGGGACGAATCTTCTTTCGCACTCGTGCAGTTGCTAGAGTCCTCAAAGATCTTGACAAACAAATCCGCTGGCCCGGATAGTATCCCTCCCATCGTTTTGAAGAGGTGTTCTTCAACGCTGGCAAAACCACTGCGTAAGCTTTTCTATCTGTCCTATTCTACAGGTCTCTTTCCGAGTGGATGGAAAACAGCATTTGTCCAGCCTGTCCATAAAAAAGGCGCATCTTCTTCACCATCTAATTACCGTCCAATTGCACTTACGTGCCTTCTTTCCAAGGTCATGGAAACGCTGATTAATTATCAGCTCAAGAAATATCTTGAAGAACGAAAGCTCCTTAATGACCGGCAGTATGGCTTTCGTAGCAATAGGTCCACTGGTGATCTGATGGTATATCTCACCGAACAGTGGCACAAATCTTTACATCGTTTTAGAGAAAGTAAGATTATTGCGCTTGATATTTCAAAAGCATTTGATAGAGTTTGGCATCAAGCTCTCCTATCGAAAATGCGTGCATTTGGTATCGATGGATGTCTTCTTCGTTGGATTAGAAATTACCTTTCGGACCGTTCAATACAAGTTGTATTGGACGGTTTCAAGTCTGATATTCACAAAATAAATGCTGATGTGCCCCAGGGCTCCGTATTGTCTCCGACCCTCTTTCTCATTTTTATTAATGATCTCTTATCTGGAACTTCTAATCCACTTAATTGTTTTGCTGACGATAGTACTCTCAGCTTCTCATATTCGTTTTTAGATGCACCTCCTTGTTTTTCGGATGTGCAACTGGAACGGCAGCGTATGATAAGCTCATTAAATTCTGATCTTGACAGCATTGTCCAATGGGGAATTAAAAACCGTGTAGAATTTAATGCTTCTGCTTCAAAAACTCAGTTCTGTCTTCTGTCGTTAAAGCAGAACCCACCCCCCATGCCGATATCCATGAGCGGCACTTGCATTGAAGAAACCGATCAGCTTTCAGTCCTCGGCATGTGCATCACAGACCACCTATTGTGGAATGAACACATTTGATGTCGCCAAAAATGCTGCAAAGTGTTTGGGCTTTCTTCGAAGGTGCAAGAAATTCTTCACCCCGTCTGATCTGGCTGTAATCTATAAGGCCTTCATTCGTCCAAAGCTGGAGTATAACTCGCACATTTGGGTAGGAGCTCCCAGAACTCATTTGAATCTTTTGGATAGAATTCAAAATAGAGCTCTAAGAATGATTGGCGATAGAACTATAGTGGAAACATTTACATCTCTAGAACATCGTCGAAATGTTATATGTCTCACTATTTTATCGCTATTTTTATAAAAATTGTTCCAGCGAAATAGCCAGTCGCATTCCTCCCCTTAAATTTTTCAACCGTAATACTCGCGCTTCTAGGAATGCTCATCAGTTTACCCTTGAGCCCAACTTCGGACGTACTGTCAAGTACAGAGATTCTTTCTTTAGCCGTACAACGCGAATGTGGAATACTTTACCCGGCTCTATTTTCCCCTCCCATTTTGATATTCAGAAATTCAAAACCAATGTGCATCGGTATCTCCTCTTGCATCCTTCCCTACTTTCCTAACGCTCGCACTGTGCTTGTTCATTTTAAGGGTAGTCAAAACCCCTTTAGTGCTCGCATCCGTTTAAAAAAAAAAAAAAAGCCAAGCATTTTAGCGGAGAGGCACGCAGCTTCAGCTAAAAAATCAAATTTTTGGTTTCCACTGTACTTTCTGTCAGAATTTAGCGCAGGAAATAAATGTCCAGCACATTAATTCGAAGGCTAAATTTTGACAGATTGTTTTTGTTTGTGTTTCCCGAGATTCGTCCAAGTAGTTTGTAGACACGTGGGCATTCTCGATATTGTTATACTGCAATGCGAAAGACAACAAAACTTATTTCACCACAACTACGGATACTTGGTGTGGTAAGTCAGGCATCAGATGCAGGAAGCAGTAACATTGAATATGGCAAGAGTTTTTCTGCAAAAGGGACGTTAAAGAAAAAAAGAGTTTATGCTGTAAGTTTTGTCTTATAAATTATTATACTATTCGTCTTATGATTGAACTTTTGAAATTTAAATAATATTTTTTTCGGAATAGCTGTATTTTGACTTATTCTCCACAGAACTCTCGTATAAAATTTTAAACTATCCACAACTCTAATGTCAAATTTTAGCTAGGATTTCAGCTGATGCTTGGAGAGAAAAGTTCCAGCGAAATTTTAGAGTGATCTGCATACTAGGCTTTATTAGGTGACGAAAAACATTTTAGTAATTTTAGAACTGGATTGGTTTCTGCGCAAAATTTAAAAATATTATGGTTGTGATTTAACGAAAGCAGAAATTATCCAGCGAATGTAGGTACCCATGTAGATACTTACAGGTGGGCAGTCATTTCAT
This sequence comes from Philhelius pedissequus, assembly GCA_910595825.1. Lineage (NCBI taxonomy): Eukaryota > Metazoa > Arthropoda > Insecta > Diptera > Syrphidae > Philhelius > Philhelius pedissequus. The sequence continues at coordinate 238,676,844 of OU343161.1, read as the reverse complement.
TGCAGTTTTTAAATTCATGTGATAAACTGCTAATCACTAGGACTAGGATGATTCCACCATTTTTGCGAAGGATTTTAAGCGATGTATGTCTGTTGGAAATTTTTGTATCCGAATACATTTACTGCCTGTGTGTAGATAGGTACATATTCAGTTATTAGAGATTTGGCAAATTCCAAAAACGCAATTCTTCCTAAAATATGTTAAGAAAACTGTTTCTAATGCATATTTGCAAATCTAAAAATTATGTCGCGCTTTTCACTTGCTTTGCATTTACCTAACATTAGTTTTGATTTGCAAATCTTTAAGAATTTTGCTATTCACCGCTATCGCAGATTCCCTCGTAGCAAAGAATGTTACGCTACGAATGTTATGAACGAAATCAAAACATCATTGCCTCACATCAAACCATTTTTCGGAGTTTCAAATTCATCTGATTTACGTCAATATATGGGAAGAAAAATGGTTTTCGATTTTTGTTCTTAATCTTTTGACAGTTTAATTGTTTTGTTTATCAAAAATGGATTTAATAGGAATTTTGGAATATCCTTGGGCGATATCAGGATTTTCTTGGAGCATTTAAAAAAGCCTTTTATATTGAATGTGATTTGTAATTAATTTGTTTGCCCTTTGAATATTAAAATAGGGTGACAGTGGATAAAATGCTTGATTGCTAACTAGGACGTGTGGGTTCGATCCCCACGCTAGGCGCATTCTTTTCTATACCCCCAATTTTAATTGGATGCCGCCAATGGGTTAAAATGATACAGTCAATACCTGGTTCTCAAATCCATTGTGCCAAACTAGTGCCGTGCAATTCAGGTTGCATTTATAAGACCTTAGGTCTTACAGGCATATATGTAGTTAAAATTTTAAAAAAACGTGAATCTCCCACAGAATAAATTTTCCTTAATCAAAAATCGTATGTAGCTACAGTAAAATTTCGTGGGAGAGTATATTCGAGATACCAATATATTTCGAGGGAAGTTTAGGTTTGGAGGGGGGCGTGCGCAGCTCAAAGGCTGCTGCGTACACGGGGGCCTATTGGTCCATTGTGATCCACTTTCATACAGAGATGTCCCTAACTAATGTTTCATGAGGACTGGTTCATTTACGAACCAGCCCGTACTCTCTACATATATTTTCATATTTATCATTTGTACATGCAATAGGTCGTCTAGTTCAACAACAAAGCTGTTTCCGAAGTCGGAGGAGGATTTGTTTGTAGATTTGGACAGTCACATAACAGGTGTTTAATGGTTTCTTTTTCATCAGCATCTTGAGAGCTCCTGCAGAAATCGGGTGCCAATGCAACCAACCTAGTGGTCATTGTACCTATGGCACGATGTCCTATTAGTACACCTTTCAAAGTTCTGAGGCTCTTTTTACTCAATGATCAAATATACTGGGTATTCTTTTCGTTGATTCTAGGCCATAAACTTCTAGAGATAATACAGTCGCTCATACCCAATAAGTTGCTGCTTTCCCTATTCGATATTGAACCCTTCCTTGCCATTTCATCTGCTTTATCGTTTCCCTCTTCATTGCTGTTACCAGGAACCCAGCAGAGTTTGACTAATGGTTGGAATTACCGATAATATTCAGTACGGTTCGTCACTTTGCCACTGCCTTCGATCTTATTGTCTTGCTGGATAGTGATTTGATAGCTGCTTGGCAGTCCACGAAAAATGTGATCTCTAATGAGATCAGTTTTTTCCTATGGATCATTTCCGCTGCTTTTTCAATAGCGTAAACCTCCGTGGAAACTTTTTAACATCATTCATGTTCCGAAGCTTCGAATGACAGAAAGATTTCCAGGGATCATTTTATTCACGATAAGCCTCAATGAAAACAATTCCAAAAAGACTGAGTTCAACGAGTGGAAAAAATACATCGTGTCCTTACAAAAATGTCCTCATTTTGAGAAAAAGTCAATGAAACATACATACGTATGTATGTATCTGGATTAAATTCTCAATCCAAATAAAATTTAAAATATCCTTAAGAAAAATAAAATGTATTTTTTTTTGTATTAATATTATTTATTTTTTAATATCATAGTATGTTGGTTTGTGTCTGCTTTGTTTGCTTATAATTTTTCAGCATACATAATGGTATCTTTACGATTATCTATATTTTGTTTAACTATTACATAAATATCCAAATATAATATATTATAATTGTTTTGTTTGTTTTATTACCAGCATAATTTGTTTTCAAACACTCATTTCTTAGTTTCACAGTTAATTTTTTTTTTAAGAATAGTGCTAGTAGTTGAAAAAAGTAAACTTTCCACTTTTTATTCATACATTTATACATTTGTTGCCTTTCTGGTTTAGGTAGAAATGGAAAAAATTAAAGAAGTAGCATGTCATTTTTTTAATGTTTTTTTTTTAATGTGAATAGTGGAAATTTCTTTTATCATTATTAAGTGAAGATTTAGAACCACTGTTTTTCATTCGGAAAAAAATAAAATAACAATTTATATTTTGTTCGTAAAAAAAAACAAAAAAGTAACGAATGATTTAGCTAAAAGTACATAAGGACTATGTTTACCATTCAGCATCACCATTAGACTTTTGGAATACATAATCCTTCCCGCCAATATTCATGATACCATCTTTGAGATAAAATTTCCATTTGTTTCTCGATCTGGTAATCTAAAATAATATAAAAGGTGTCGTTAATATTTTTTTAAAACTTTTGCAAAAAAGTAAAAAAACATACTTTATCATATTGGCACACAATTACATTGTCGGTGTCAAATAAGTCACTGGCATCTTCGTCTGTAACATCGTCTTCACTATTCAGAGGTTCTTCTTCTGGTCCACCGTCGTTTTCGCCATCCTCATCTTCTTCTTTGTCCAAATCATCGTCATCTTCATTGTCCATGTTGTCGTCACTTTCTTCAGATTCATCCTCATCGGATGTATCTAGAGCACCATCTAATTGTTTGGCTGTTGTGAAAGTTTCTAAAAGAAAAAATATTCAAGAATTTGTAGATAAGAACGTTTAAGGTTATCTTCAGGATTGTAATGATTTTATTTAAACTAAAACTTACTTTGCATAGCAGCATTCTGAAGAGCAGCATTAACATGTTGTTGCAACACTGACGAAGCCAAGGCTGTGGGCAACGACATAATTGACGAAATCAAATTGGCTGTGAGGATCTGTGTTAATTGGTTCTCTTGTAGCGCCGATGCCGGCACGTGAATTGTCAGAACTCTAGATTCTGTATTCATGGTACCGGCTTGAGCAGGTAAAGTAATCTATGGACAAATTAAAACGCATTCTTTATAAGCCATATACTAATGACAATATTTTAATTAATAAACTTACATTGACTGGCATGATCTTAGATGGATCTAATGCTGCGACGGCTGGTATAGCTGATGCAGAGGACTGTTGCTGAACAGATTGTTGATTATTTTGATTTGGTTGTTGTTTTTGTTGTATTATCTGTTGCTGTTGCATTTGCTGCTGCTGGGCCATAGTTTGTGGTTGCATCAATTGATGTTGTTGTATTTGCTGATGCTGAGGTTGGTTTGGTTCTGTTTTAATTATTGTTCCATTCAAAGTGGATACGGAACTATTTATTTGATTTGGTTTTGCGTCATTACTTTGAGCAGAAGCTGTATTGTTTTGCTGAGATACGGCAACTGCAGCAGCAGCGGCTGCGGCGGCCGCGGCTGCTGCAGCCGCAGCGGCTTTCTTTGATTTATTAGCAGCGGCCTGAATTAAAATAAGCATACATTAGTATACAATTTTAAAAAACAAATAGCTATATTATTTTCAATAAAAAAGCAAAATTTAAATTGAAAAAAAAATATATATTTCATACCTTAGATGGCTGCATTGAAGAACATATTCAAATGGACAAAACCGTAGAAATATTGTTGTATGAGTTCAAGGCCATGGTGTTTAGTAGAAGTAGATCAGTTGATTCAATTGTTGTGTGGTTGCAATGGTTATTGTTTTTTTTTTATTTTTAAGCAAGCGATAGTAGTTGATTTAGTTTTTTTTTTATCAAATTCAAAACAACAACAAAAACACGCAGCATTATTAAAACAGCAAACAATTTACATATGAAAGGGAATAACACATTATTAAAGGCTCAACAAAAAACTATTAAGAGTGAACACAAACCTTGCTTACCTTTGGATTATTTGAAATAATCGGTGGTGGTTGGGGCTCTGGTGGCTCGGGATTTAATTCAACTGCTTTGCTTGCCAACAATTTTGTACGCCATATTTGTTTCATCTCTTGCAGGACTTGTTCGTCGACACCTTCGTCCAGGAATGCATCTCGTACACTTGAGATGACATCTTCAATTACAGTGTGATATAATTTCAACTGCAAACAAAAGAAAAAGGAAATCTTTTAATGCGATTTATGTTTCAAACTGCAGGGTGGTTGAAATTTAGATAAGTTACAAATTGATCATTTGATTTTTGGGTTATTTAGATTGTCCAACTTATGACAAACAAAACTTTGTTAATAAAATGTTCATAATTTACCTTAGTAGTGCGTTGTAAATGTATTTATCTTAAACAAATGTTTGGGGTAGGTTGCTTTCTGGTAAAAGCTATCGTTATTTAACAAATATATTTTTCTAAATTTCATACAGTGAATACTTAGTTTAACCCAAATATTTAACATGCACTTATCTGCGAATCTCGCAGGGAATTTCGTTTCCATCGATAGACAAAAGATCATTGATGAAAATGAGAGAGTCGGAGACAGAACGGAGCCCTGGGGCACACCAACATTTATTTTATGGATATCAGGCTTGAAACCGTACAATATGACTTGTATTAAGTGGCCCGAAAGGTAATTTCTAATCCAATGAATAAGAGGCTCATCGATACCAAATTCATGCATTTTCGGTAGAAGAGCTTGATGCCAAACTCTATCGAACGCTTTTAAAATATCTAGTGCAATAATCTTACTTTCCCTACAACGATGTATGGATTTGTGCTACGAAAGCCATATTGCTGGTCATTAAAGAGCTTTCGTTCTTCAAGATTTTTCTTAAGCTGAAAATTAATCAGCGCTTTCATGACCCTGGCGAAAATTGACTTAAGTGCAATTGGACTATAGTTGGAGGGTGAAGAAGATTCGCCTTTTTTTAGGGACAGGCTGGGCAAATGCTGTTTTCCATCCACTGGGAAAGAGACCCGTAGAGTAGGATAGTTGGAAAAGCTTACGCAGTGGTTTTACCAGCGTAGAAGAATACGGAGATACTGGGACCTATCGGGAATCTCCCAGAGAATTTCGTTTTGCACGGAATATTTTATTCCCTGGAAATTTTTCCTGCGATCGTGAATCTGCCACAGAGTAAATTTCCCTCGAACAAAATATCGCATGTAATGACAGCAAAATTCCCTGGGAAATCTTATTCCCGATACCAATAAATTTGAGCATCATTCACGTTCCCAAGTTTTGAATTGGAGAACAATTTCCAGGGCAATTTTTATTTACGATAACTCCCACTATCTGGACCAGCGGATTTGTGAATGTCGAGATTATTAAGAACACCAGAAGATGCTCAAGTACAGGAAGATTTGTGGAATTAGCAGCAAACTTCGCTGGTAGCAAATTTGCTTTTTTCTTGTGAGCTTACCACATTAATGGCATTGGAAACGAGCGTTGAAACCGGGGAGGAGGTAGAATTCCGTACTCTTTTTTTTACAATGATCTAATACCAAAAATGTTTACTATCTTTGGGACATGGTAGTATAAGAAATACTTAATTTTTGTTCATGTAAGAATTTGGTTCGTTTTCTATTAAACATATTCTGGTTTTCCTCAGTAGGGTTGGATTTTTAATACGGGAAACTTTATCTCTCTCAACCTGATAACCTTTATAGCTCATATCAAAGCACCAGTTTTTCTTTGGTTTGATGATTTTGGTTCTGTTCGGTATAAAAGCTTTAATCCCTTCTAGAATTATATTTGTAATCATGCCAGCGCTGGAGTCCACGTCGTGGAAGATCAGTTAAAAATCGTGAAGAAATTATTGGGTCCTGCATTTCCGTCTGTCGGTCTGTGGGTCGATCTACAACATAACCCGCTGAAGCGATTTCCTTTAAACTTGATGCCTAAGCGTCTTAGGTGATTCGTTCGATTTTTTTTAAATCTCTTGTTTAGCCCCAAAAATAATGGTACCTGCTATATAATTTTTTGTACCAAAAATGGAAAATCTTTAATTATTTAACCGCTTCATAAAAAAAACAGTGCACTATTATAGGTGTAGTATACATTATAGTCTAAAAATTTTTTTTAAAGAAAATTTTATGAACGCATTCTGTGCAAACAACGTTTTTTTATTTTCGACTTTCAATTAACGACTCAACGGATTTCGATCCAAATTTTGGTACACAAAGTCCTTTAAATTCTAAATAATACTTATAATAATTATTTTCGAAAAATGATTTTTTGGATTTTTGAAAACGGGCAGGCAATTTTTTATAATGTGTTTTTTTTTAATATCTTTATAAGTAACTTCGAGATATTGAGACAATTCTTTATCATATTTTTATGATCATTATAGGTGTTCGAGATTTAAAATATATCTCTTTCGGCTGTTGTGGTCGTAAAGTGTTTTTTAATGAAACAATTTCATTTCCTTTCCCGACGTTTCGACGGTGGATGCCGTCTTCTTCAGGGGATCTTTTATTTACAAAAATAAATTGAACATATTATACACATAAAATGATTTGGTGTACAATTTTGGCAAACTTACATTTAGTAGGTATTAACAATATACTTAAATAATAAGACAAGGCAAACGCAAAAATAAGGCAAAGTTAAAAAAAATTAAAACAAAAAACACTTCAATTGATATGATATTGCGATTTAAAAAAGAAAAACTAAACATGGATTCTAATGTTAAGGAAACTTCTCCATTGATATTTTTAATTTTAATAAAAGATGTTACACATCATTTGCGACTACTGTAATGCGCGCTTTTTTTTATTAAAAGCCTTTGGCTTCTTTTCTACGTTGAATTATCCCAAGACCTCACACAGTATGCATATTATTGTAATTTTAAAGCTTTTTGTATGAGTACTCATACCATTTAACTTAACTCCAGAACAAAACAAATGGTTTTGTGGCTTCAAATGTTTTTAAAATAAACACCGTTTTTTGTTTGTTTTGTAAGCAACTTAGCATTTTTAAAAAAGGTAACTACATACATTTTGTGGAGGATCTAAAATAAAATTATTATATGGCTAGCGGCCAATATAAAATTAAAGAATTGCTTTAATTAATCTATGCAATAAATTCATAATGTACTATACGAAGGAAACTATTAACTACGAATTCACATGTTCTGAGTGTTCTATTATTAGTTTTAAATAAAGAAAAAAAAAAATAATGCGAAAAGATACCTTGTTGTGTTCGCTTGTTATCCAACCCTATGACAATTGACAAATATGTAGATAAAAAAATTTTAACATTCTATTTATTTTATTTAATCATTCCCTTGTTTAGTTATATATTAGGTATGTACATACATAGGGATGTAATCAAGTTATCAAAATATTGAAAACAACTGTGTGTACTTAAATATATTTACAGTCAGGTTGAAATAAATAAACACACGTCTCTAGTTTTAGTGCTGTTATGAAAGTTCGTTTTTATTTAGTTGATTATTATAGCAGATTTTTTTACTGATTCTTGGCAAACGTTAACTAAATTTAAAGACGAATTATACGAATCCGATTAACATTTGTATATCTGTAAGTTTCACCACCAGGACTAATATGCCCATTTTTACTCTACATCCATAAAATGGCCACGATCTATCACTACATTTAAGTACGATATATTTAAGAGTCATCCTTCACCTAAACTAAACTGGAAATTCAACATGGAAGAATGTATTAAGAAGGCTAACATTGCTTTCTACGCTTGTAGTAAAACATTCGGTAAACAAATGGGGTCTTCAATTCAGTTGTAGTACGACTAGTCCTGTTTTATGGTTCGATTATCTGGTGGCCCGAATTGATCAAACAATACAACACTAATAAACTTACCAAAATGTAGAGAACTTCTACCGTTGCGTTGGTGCTACAGGGGCCTTAAGATCTCAACGGATACCTAAGTGTTATTTTATATATTCTATTCCTTGAACAGTTGACCGCCACATTAAACATCTGGTATCTTGCAAGACTCAAAGAGTCAAAATTCTGTTTTGCCAAACTTTACGGTAACAGCAACACAGCAAAATTGATTCAACCAGATATTCTTGCGACAAACTGTGACTACTGCACTCCTACCCTGAGTCTCAGCAAAGTTTTAATGTTATCTTCCCATCCAAGAAAAAATGGGGATATGACGAAGTGTCGAAAGATTTCGACGTTAAAATTTTTAACGACGGATCTAAAATGGAGTGCGGTGTACGAGAAGCAATGTTCTCAGAGTCGCTAAAAGTCTCTAGATCTTTCCGACTTTGCTAGTATTTTTCAGCTGAAGTACTAGCTATAATAGAAGCATGCAAAATTCTTAAATTAAAACCAACTCAAAATCTAAACTCGGCAACGGGCTATCAAAGCCATAAATTCGACAAAATTATCTTCAAAACTGGTCCAATAATGTCAAAATGAGATTGATAACCTGGACATTAAATCTAATAATATGGGTTCCAGGACACAGTGTCATCAATGGTAATGAACCACCTGGCCAGATAGTGATCGGCCCTTCAAAGCTTGCTTGCAGAGATCATCTCTATCGCAGTCGCTGCTATGAAGGGCAATTTTCATATTTCAATATTCTTCACGGAATCCAACAAAAGATGGAACAATCCAACCGACTTTACGATACAATAAATCCCGCACAAATGATTTCGATTTGTAGATCGAGGTGGGGCATAGCAAGTGTAGTCGCTTGCACTGGGCACTCGCATTTGGGAGAGCACGCAGCAAAGCTGGGTATTCCCCATAACACCTACGACCGAAGCTGTAAAAACCAGTTTGAAAAGTAAACAGTATAACGATTTGGCAAGGCTAAGAATGCAATCCTTTGAAAAATTTTCCTTTCTGATCCTTCCCTCTCGTTTTCCCCTAAAAATCTTTTTATTCAGGTCCGAACGAGTCCGTTAGTATCAAAACGGCGCTTTCCAGTGCTACTCGGTTCTCAGATGCGAGTTCACTCTAACCACCATTTTACCTACATACCTACTTACATAAGGTTGAAATTGACTGCTTAACCCCCAGAGACTTACCCTTTTCATCAGTACTTCGTAAAACATATCTACATTTATACTCATATGTATCCACTTTATGCTCATTTATTGAAAAGATGGTGAACAAATGTTTAACATTTAAATTCTAATTATTTCCCATAAAACAACGACCCTTATGCTCTTGTTCACACGTGCAGTTAAATTTAAATAATACTTAAATTCATTCTGGTTGAACGGCCTAATGTTTTTTAGGCAGTTAATTTTAGAGCACTGAGAAGACAAGACATACTTCTAATAAAGTGTTGTATCCGGTTTTCAAATATGTACTCTAAAAAATATATGCTCTGTTTTAACAATAAACACGATTATTAAATTATCTCAACTGATTGTGATAAATATTTTTTAACCGTCCCTTATTTCTTTTTCCCATACTGTCATCAATTTAGCGGAAATAAACAATTTTACCTCAAACCGTAGCGCCACCTTAAGTAACTGAGAAATAAGGAATGTCTCCCCAGCCGACTCTCTTTTTATATCGTCGCTCTACCGTTAGGCAACTGATTGTATAATTTTAAGAGTTGGTACACACATTAGTTGAAAATACCAATATTCTACACTATAGGCGACGTAGGATCATATTTTTGTGAAGCTACGACTTCATTGTTGTAAAGCATCACCTGTTTAATTTCAATTATGTACATAATCTACATACAATTAGCATTTTAGTGGCGCGTTTAGATTTTGTATTTTAAGCATTCTTGAAATCTGTTGTAATACTTCACAGTTAATCTATCTTAAAGTGTGGATTCACTCTATAATATGATATGAGTGTATTTTTCCTCCGAAAAAAAAACTTACTCGAGCTCAGGTGAGCTGTCAATAAACTGAAATTTATCATCGAGGCACGCGACTATTATTGGCAATACATTAGTCACTTCTGAAAATCAAACAATTTTAAAGTTTAAAAACCTCATTTAATTCTTTAATTGCTTTTTACACATCGGTTAATCTATTCAGCATATATTTGTAGGCCATTTCCCTTTCCAGTTATTTATGTATAATCTCAGACGGGAATCTACTCTTTTTGCGACTACACCCAATCGTTACCTACTACTTTCAGGCTTGTAGGTAGAGAATTATTTTATTTCACACTCGGCTTTTATGTTGTAACATTTAAGTGCTCCCACTCAACAGAGATGTTTCCCCAGTAAAAATCTATTTTAATCGTTATCTTTTTTTTATGATAAGTACCTATAATATGTTTGTATGTCGCAACAAGAAATTCTTTGTTTTTTTTTTGGTTATTTAACTGCAAATAAACATTTTTTCATCTATTCGTTACATTTAAACCAATGCCATTCCAAATATATTGAATTCACATTTTTTTTATAATATAATCTTCTTCTTCGCTTAGAATCGGATTGCAATATGTATTTCTTATCAATTGTTTTTTGTTGTTGAAGTTCTTAAACAATTCTTAGAAAGCCCTGGGGAAAGATGACACAATAGTGATATATTACTCACTGTTGTGTTTTTACTTTAAGCTGACTACCAACTTAACATTGAAAGCGACAATAAAAGGAAAAAAAAACTATTTGAAAGCATTTTTTTTTCTTTTTTTGCAAACGTAGAGGTCAAAATTGTTTACGAATCATGTTCTATAATATTTGTATTATCTCTGCTTATCATTTTGTACAAAGTGCAACTGAAAAAGCATTTGCTTTAAAGTTACTTTAATCTTTCTGTACGAGAAATATTAATGAGTTTTATTTTTAATCTTGAATTACACTAAAATGAAAAGGTCAAGTTTGTATGCACTCAATGGTTACTAAAAAGTCTTTAGATAGGCCACAAACACTGTCGGAATGATTTATTTTAATTACACCTTTCCATTGCAGTATATCCTTGCATTATGTTTTAACCAGAACTTTTTTTACACGAAAAATAAACCAACTCGGTGTCAGTGGAAGTAAATATAATTTACCATAAACAGATCAATGAACTTATGAAAATAATAAACACCGGAATGTCATTAACCGGGCGCTGGTTATTTGTGTGTGGGTTTGATGCAACAAGTGAAAGTTATTGTTAATTGAATTCTTATGACTCTTTTTTTATTTTAGTTTCTCTTGTTGAGTTGTTTGCGATTAAGTTTGTTTATTGAAATGTTTGTCCCTTTATTAAATGCAGCAAAATAAATTGTGTATACAAATTGAATTTATGTAACAGCATAGCTTTTTGAATATTTAAGTTATTAGTGTTTTAATTGGGCTCTAAGGCCTGTTTGCTGATACTTACTCATAAATATTTATGTTCTATTTAAATAGCTTAAGGGTTACTTTTTCCTCTGCATAAACTGTCACATAAGTTCTTAAGTAGAACTTAAATGCTTAAGTTGTGTATCAGCAAACGGGCCTAAATGTATTACCTTTTCAGTAAATTATATTTGGGTTCGATATCCCGCTATTAAGATCGCGCTTTTTATTATCCCGATTTTAGAATCAACACAAGGTGCAATAGACCCCCTGCTTGGCCCAGCATAGAATTTGGGGTGGGGTCGAGTTTGGGTGTATGCAAAGTTTTGTGTGTAACATTTATCAAAATACAAAACTAGCTTGGCGGTATTAAACGGGACAAGTCGGAACTTTGAAAAGTGTGATTATAACAGATCTGGATTTTAATTAAGCGTGATTTAAAAAAAGCGGTGTTTTAGAAGGCGGGATTTTAAAACTTTTTTTTTTGGCATTTTGCAAAAACGGGAATTTAAAAAGCGGGATTCCGATACACTCCCTATTAAGGGCCAGGGATGTATCGAAGGGTCATTGTTGTCATTGAACTTAAAATCCCAAAGAAATTAATAATTTACAAATTTTATTATGTAATGTACATTTTACGCTATATGTTTGAAATTGTCAATCAGTTTGAACGAACTAGTAAGTACATACATAAATATTATGTATTTCATTGGGATAAAAAAGGGTTTCAGTGTTTACTTCGCGAAATCTTATCTTATTTTTGCCTAAATATTAATTCCACTTTTATATTGTATCTATGTATATTTCTGCCCTTTTTGATATTTTTCTTTTATCTTTCAAGTGCAAAACGTTATCTATAATTGATCGCTATTTACACACTTTTTGATTTTTAAACCTCTCCCTGATAGATAGAAGTCAATTCTTTAATAATTGCTCCGCTAGGTACGACTGTACGACTATCATCAGGTCAGTTTTGAGTAAGACTTGAAAATATTTCTTTATTTTTAATTTAATTTAACTATATGCCTGTAAGACCTAAGGTCTTTTAAATACAACCTGAATTGCACGGCACTAGTTTTTGGCACAGCGGATTTGAGAACCAGGTATTGACTGTCTCATTTTAACCCATGGGCAGCATCCAATTAAAATTGGAGGTATAAAAAAGAATGCGCCTAGCGTGGGGATCGAACCCACACGTCCTAGTTAGCAATCAAGCACTTTATCCACTGCGCCATTGCCACCCACCTTTATCCCAGGGCCACTTTAGCCCTTTTTTTTATAATTTTGCACGCGCTCAAGGGATTATGAATACCCTTTACATATGTTTTTAACACGGCCCGAGCATCCGGTGAAAGAAGAGAAATAAGGATAGGAAAGATGTGTGGCGCGATGTTCTGAGACTAGTCTAGTTGTTGTCTCACATTTATCTCCATGGATGGCGGCTGAACTAATGTGGAGAGAATTACCTTATCTTATTTATTTATGTCTATAATTCGCATTAGTTTATCTATACCGTTGTCACATTTATGCGTATACCAGTTTACTCAATCACATGTTGTTAGTGTTATGCCTAAACAGCATGTAATAAGTAAACCAGCAACTTATTTTATGACAATTTTTAGAATTGGTTTTTAATGGAATATAAGAAGACATTCCAGAACCTGCAACCACGAGATTGACAGGCGAGCACACAACTATCGCGCCACGGCCACCCCCTAATGCCTCTTATCCTAGACGCTCCCACTGGCATCAAACATTTTAATGATGCCTATCTATGGGTACATATTTATACAGGAGGGTTAGGTATGGTGGGTACCGATTAAATACTGTGTATTCTATCTTCTCTAAATCTACATGCAATAGCTAGAATTTTATTAAACATAAAAAATATAAAAAAAAACATTACACAAACTGCCACCCCCATTAAAGATGTCATAACTCATTATTACGAGCTACAATAATCACAGTTTAAAGCGTGAAATTCCCAATGCATCATCATTACCACCAGCACAGCATGATGCATCTACCAAACCTGACACGAGTAACAAAACAACAACACAAAAAAAAAAACATCCGTTCTAAATTCAAATCAACGAGTTGAAAAAAACAATAAAATAAACCAAAGCATTACGACAAAATTCCAGTTTCTAGTTCAGAGATCAACCTAAAACCAGAAGGAAATAAGAGGTGAACATTATTTCCTACAATGCAGCGGTAGCAGCCGAAAATATTGTGAAAATGAATTCATCTTGAAGGAATAAGACTAAAAAAAATTAAAAATCTGTAAGGAGAGGTTTTAGGTAAGTCTGAAATACTTACTCACAGCTTATGCTTTTCGAATGAAACCTCAACTTTCTCTCCCGATTGCGACGAGGAAAGGAACACCCAAGTTAGTAATTAAATTGGGAAACTTCCTAGCTACATATCTACACTCGTGTATTTCGCCATCGAAATATTACGCAATTAATGTATGTAGCTGGAACTTGGGAAGTCGGGTACAATAGCCAGAGCCAAGTGACAGAGATGGTTCTGCATTATATTGCATTGAAAATGTTTAATGAGTGCATAAAGCTAACTAATCGTTCCCAGATTTGCATACCTGACGAAATTAGCAGGCTTTTCTTTTGCTAATATTAAAGAAGATATGTCTTTTAATCTTTTGGGACTATAGATCCCTAATTTAATTTAATGTTTTTTTTTTCTTCACAAGATTTGTGTTCGGTTCACTGAATATCAATTCATTTTCCATATGGTTTCGGGTTTAGTATAAAATTTTTAATTGACATTTCTTTCAAATACTAAAATTTATTAATTAAAAAAGGAATTTTTTACTATAATCTCACCACTGAAGTTTGGCACAAGGCCATGGGGACCTTTTTTTCTGCAATCTTGAAGCCTTTTCTGCTTTATCCCAGGGCCACAGGTGAACTTAAAAAGATAATTTTTTCTTGCTCCCACCACCGGTAACGCAATTCGGACAATCTTTTTTGGAGTGCGAAAAAAATGGCACAAGTGGGTATTCAAAACATTTCGAGAATTCGATAATTTCAACTTTATTTTACATAAAAAAAAACAAAACTCTTTTTAAAAAAAAATTAACCTTATTTTGGAAAATTAAAACGAAATGTCAGCGATTTTGACAATAGTTGATTAAAGCGAGAGAAAACTATAAAAAGCAAATACGACGAAAATATCCATTTAAAATCTAGTACGTCCTCACACGCCGAGAAAAACTTCAAGAATGACCATTATTTTAGCGGATAACTAGTACCGACGAAACATCGATGTGACAGCACGGAATGAACAAGTCCACTGGCAACGCAATGACAAAAAGGGAAATGAGATGTAATTACAAAACAAATTATACAAGAAACGACTACATTCGGAACCACTGGTAAAATATAGCCTTTCTTGTCACACTCAACTAGAAGGAGGGAGACAAAACAATTTTATTCGAGCTTAAAACGAGATACGAGACGAAGTCATCACCAAAACTGGCATTTTTGTTTTTTATAATTATAAATTAGGGTAGTAGTGTCAATCTATGGTGCATTAAATTTTGTTTTATCTGATGATAAGTAAATTATAATGGTGAATGTGCAGTGAAAATCATTTTGTAATGTAAATATGTGATTGGTTAAGTTTTCAAGATTTGTGGAGCATAAATAATTTATATATATGTATATGTAGATGCCGGGGTTGGAAAAAAACGTAATAGATTTATTTTCATCTATTTTTGTAATTAATCTGACGCTGAACGTTTTATTTTGCAGGGTTGTTATATAGAAAGTATCAAAATATTTGGAAAAATGTCACTCACATTAATTAAGTGCAAGCGGAATCATAATTAAATTGAATTTTTTTCTTCAAACTATTTTATAAAAAAAAAATATATTAAAAATGGCACTTCAGTACTGCGAATTTTTGCGTCGAATGCACATGTTGGATAGGCAATCAACGCGAAGAAAGAAGATCTATAAAAAGCGATTCAATCCAATAACTGAGTTAAATGACAAAGATTTTAAGAGCAAATATACATTTTCCAAGAATAGCATGCAAAAACTGATAGCTATTGTTGAAAAGGAATTAAAAGGTGACAATAGAGGTGGACACATTCCTGTCAATCTGCGAGTTATGGCTTCTCTAAGGTACTGGATTTGTAATGAGGTAGATATATTTTGTGCAAGCATAAATTTCAATAACAGAACTGACAATTAATATCTATTAGCTACAAGACGATGCCGCCCACTTTCACGGGCTTAGTCAGTCTTCTTTAAGTAAAATGTCTGCTCGTGTAGGTAGAGCATTTGCTTCAAAAGCAGGCAACTTTATTTCAATGCCCGAAACGGCTTCAGAACAAAAAGAAATATTAGATCAATTTAAGGCGATTAGCGGATTTCCAGAAGTAATAGGTGCGATTGATTGCACCCATATCCGAATTAGAAAACAAGGAGGAGAAAGTGGACAGTACTATGTCAACCGTAATGGCCATTACTCGATTAATGTGCAAGTAAAATTTTTTTTTATTTTTGTTGTATTCACGTTTGAATTTAATTACTTTATCGTATTTATAGGTAGTATGTGACCCTGACTTAAAAATAAAAGACATAGTTTATCACTGGCATGGCAGTGCACAGAATTCTGATATTTATGAAGAAAGTTCTATAAAAAAACGCCTAGAAATGGGAGTTTTCCCCGGACGACTTTTAGGAAATGAAGGATATGCGTGTACAAATCATTTATTTACTCCTGTTCAAAATCCAGCAAATTCATCCGAAGAAAAATATAATATTGCACATGCCGCCACTCGCAATACTATCGACCGTACTTTTCAACTTTGGAAGTCAAGGTTTAGAATTTTGCAAACAGGAATGAGAGGATCCCTAGATAATGTCAAAACAACTGTTGTTGCTTTGGCTGTTTTACATAATTTGGCTATTGAATTTAATGAGGATCTTGGTACAGTCTAAACATTTTTCAAAAATTCTCAATTTATATTCAATAATAATTTCTATTAGATGAAGAAGATGACTCCCATGAATTAAACGATGATGAAGACATTGCGTTACCTCCGGAAAATCAACTGTTGCCCCACGATCAAAAAAGTGTTCGCAGTGAATTTATAAATAGCTACTTTACATAGATTTTTCTCTCACTCCTTACAAACGAAATTCCATGACCCATTACTTTCTCAATTGATTTCTTTCCAAATTGCATTTTTCCTCATTTTCGCAAATATTTTTCTTGATTGCTTTATTTCTCTCCTTTAGGGGCTTTTCTTTTTTATTTCAGAGCAGTCTGTATTTCTTGACACGAAGTGTCATGTGTTCGACAGTAAAATGTGAAGAAAAATAATCAGATGCAATTAAAATGGCGAAATAAGTTGGTCGCTTGTTGATTTTCTGTATCTGTGTACAAAATAAAGGTAGTTTTTTGTTATATTGCTTTTTATCATTAAAATGAAAATTTATTTTGGTTTGCGTGGTTCAATAAGTGTATTTAAAAAAGTCAGTGCTCATAGCTTTCTCTGTTCGGAACAAGTTCACAACTTACTCTATGCACTCAAACTCTGTTCAATGCTCTTTGAATCGCTGTTTACTATTTTGTAATAGTTAATTTAATTAGTTTTCTTAAAAGAACATACCATAATTGTTTTAACAAAGGATTATATACCTAACCTGACTTTTCATAGTACTGGATACTCTGCCATTAATCAATCCTATTACGAATTCCGTCGTAATCGGAAACTTGTTACGAATCCCGAAAAAATCTATCACAGAATCCATTTATTGGAAATTCTCATACAAATTGTCATTACGAGTGGATTCTGAGATAACTTTTTGCGGGGTTCCTATAACTTTCCGATTACGATGGAACTCGTGATAGGGCTGAATATTTATGCTTCGGCTAATCGTGGATTATTTTTATTTTTCGTGGGACAAAATTCCGCAAGCGTGAATTTTTTCTGTGTTCGCAGAAAGTCGTGTACACACATTTGCGAAATTCAAACCAACAATGTAAATACAATATGCCTGTTTGGTATCTAGAAATTTTGGGTTTTTTCTCGTATGGGTTTTGACAGCAAAATGTGAAAATTCGTATGAATTTTCTAGTTACTAGACACACACCTAATACATAACACAAATGTGTACCACAATTCTTAGCAAAACAATTGTGTTGAATTATCAAATGTGTCTTTCGATTAGCTAATGTGTAAAAATAAATATATTTTAGAGGAAATGTGTCTTATATAATGCGTATATATCTTTATGTATCATATACAATATGCAACAATACGAAACTACTGATGTCAAAAATACGTAACTACACTTCAACTAATCTTAGATTGAGATCTTATTTTCTGAACGCTCCTAATATATATATAGAGGTAAAAAAAGCAGAACAAAAATGTGTTTCCACATAAGGAACACATATTTTTTTGTCGGTATTGCAGTGCTGTCACTTCACTTCACTCATCTGTCATTTGATTTTACCCCAATAACTTGCTTTTTTCCGAAAAAATTAAATAAATTGAATAAATTGTTTCAAAATGAATGTTCCCGGCCGAATATTCAATAAAAATGCTCTTCAATTTCATACCTTTAAAAGGATCGGTAAAAATATATACACATATTGCTGACAATCAAAGTAGAGCCGCTTTTCTTTTCAGTCACGTTCTCAACAAAACCACAATTGAAAGATACACAGCCTGTTACCCAATCAACATCATCATCATCGTCAACAACTTTGCCTCCTCCTCCATCGAATCCTCAGGATCCTCCTAGGAAACCAATCACTCTTACCAATTACAGATTTATCTATCCAGAATTTCTTCCCGATCCGAAAATCGAATGGCGTAATACCATTCGCGAGAAACTCGAACGCATGGACATGGTCGAACGTCGAAAGCAAATCGACATCCCCGAGTTCTATGTGGGTTCTATTCTTGCAGTAACAAGTTCTGACCCACATGCGGCTGGCAAAATCAGTCGATTTGTTGGTAAGTTAAGAGCAAGATTAATTCAGTTATTTTTAGAATTATGAAAAACAAAAATATCGTTAGGAATTTGCATTGATCGCGACCGTTGTGGCCTTCGAGCGCGTTTCATTCTTCGCAATGTTGTCGACCACCAGGGTGTTGAGGTGCTCTATGAGATGTACGATCCAACAATTCACAAAATCGAAGTACTTCGCCTTGAGAAGCGTCTCGATAATAAACTTTACTATTTGCGCGATGCTCTCCCAGAATATAGCACTTTCGATTTGAACATGGAAGCCGACATTCTTCCCGAAGGCACTCCAATTCCAATCAATGACATTCAAGTCAAATTGAAACCACGTCCTTGGCTAGAACGTTGGGAACGCCAAGATCTGCTCGGTGTTTCAAATATTAACGAATACATTAAGGAGAAACACATTCTGAGCGCCGAAAAGGTGAAGAAACCTTGGGAGAAATACGATCTAATGAAACAATACCGCAGCACGATAGCGGAAGAGGAACAAAAAGAAATATTCGCAGAAGTACACTCACAATTGCATCAATTAGAAATGGCTAGGAAGAAGATGAAGCGCAAGCGCACATTTATTAGGCCAACTAATTTAGCTTAAGAATAGAAGTAATGCTATATGCCATCGTTATTAATAAATAAATATGATCAATTAAGTCAACAATTATTTTTTATTCAACTTGTATTTAATTCCAAAGAGTAAAAAGATGTCCAAAAATACCAGACAAAAATATTAGTTTTTCACGACTTCTAAATATTTTTGAAAAAGCGCCGGAGTGGTTATTGTATATGCCTCGATTTTTAGATGTTTTGTTACGTCTCCTTAACACGATGTTAATAATGAAACATGAGCAGAAGCCGTGTGTTCCTCATATCATTGGTTACATAGCACAATAGGTGTGTACTCTAAATCTTGAATAAATCTTAGTCTCTCTAATCCGTCTCCCTGACCATTGTAGCGGAAATTCTGGCGATTCTTTAATCGTGATATCCACATCGGATATCCGTATCTTCTCGGGCAGTCAAGCAGCCCTCAAATCACTTAGCGCTTCTTCCACAAACTCTATAACTGCCGGCAATACTATTGATCATCTCTCAGGGAGATGGCTGAACATTTTAACATTTACCTTATGGGATATTATGGGTGCCGGGACATAGGAGATATTTTGGGAAACTGCAAAGGCGATGAACTCGCCAGAAATGGAACCCAAATACCAATTCTACCTAATATGGAAGAAATCTTTATGCTTATTGTTACGTGCAAACTTCTGTTGCATCAAAATGTCATTAAACAAACAAATTTTAAATGGTCAAACATCACTACTTGCCTGGCTACCAGACAAATCTGGCCAGTAATAGATGGCTGACACGCCAAAAGACTTGGCGTATTCTCCAATGACTTTTGCAGAAGCTCTCTCCCAAGAACGTAGATTACACCTAGGAGAATACTTCTTCGACGACCCCATTGATCTAAGTCACATAGCCATAGAGATTTACCAGCTACAGCCCTTCATTGGAAGCTCCAATCGGTTTAATTAAAGAGCAAATAAAATATCTCTTCACGTGGTATCACAATGGATCTATGACCTTAGGTCTGTCAGCCGTTTTCCTGACAGCCACTTCAACCTAACCTAACCTACATAGGACAAGAAAGCAAATAAGTGCTTTAAGTGCCAGGTAACAATTTTTTTTTTGAAGTGATAGCTTCTTATGGATGGGTAAACCGCTTTGTTACGTAACGAGTTACGGCGCCAGTGTGCCTGTCTTCCCTTTCTCTCACGCATACGAAGAATCTTTGAAATTGATCAAATTAACGAAGAACTTTTGAAGCTTTTCTCAAGTTAAACAATTTCAATATTAAATGGTTCAACTTAGATTAGTTTAAGTTATCTCTTCTGTCGTGCGTCCCGAGACGCACATTTTTTTTAATAAAAAATGTTGGTAAAATTATCAAAGGTTGGCTGATGAGGTTTATGTCTGTTATAAGATTGCCTGCATACACTACGTCAGTCCGCATACATATATTGCCTTCATATTCGCACACGCCCCGCTATAATGATCGAAAAATAAGATATGTATCCATATGGCATCGAATCCGTTTGCTTTTTTAAACTCCAAACATTCCATTCCATTGTGAAGAAGTGAAAAAATAATCCTCCCTTTTTAACCGTTCGCATTCGGTAGAAAATTGTTCGTCTAACGAACCTTAGGGTCAACCGATATATATTTTTGATGTGTAACATCTTTCCTCTCGCTTTCCTGCAATCTGTGGAAGTGATTGATTTCGTAAGAGAACACGAAAAAAATTGGGTTACTAAACGGCTGAAGCGATTTCCTTCAAACTTGGTACTTAAGCGTCTTGATGATTAATTCGATTTTTTTGTTTTTATGTACTATATGGATTAAATCCAAATTGTTATTAACAATGACTGTCATAAAACAGTTTTTTGTTTTGTCTTTGAATTCCTCATGAAGAGCTCAACGGTTTTCGATCAAAATTTTCGAAAAATAATTTTTAAGATTAACCTTCCGATAACAGCACATTTAAAATGTACATATACAACATGAGGAGTGCTCTACAACCCGCCAGGATTAAATGCAAAACAAGAAAATTGGAAATTCATAAAAAAACAATTGTCAGGAAATACAAATTTTTAAATGCAATTGATGCATTAGCATATCTCTTTCCTGTGTTCAGTACATGCAGGACAATTGCATTTTAAGCATTAAATCCTGCTTTTGTGAACTTGTTTTTATGGATAGGAGAGCGTTAACTTTCATGTGACTCCACTGGGTGTCCTAGAAACCCTTTTTTTCTTCAGCAAATTGTCGGTCTCTCCATGTGAGATTTAGCCAGTCGTAATCCTAATTCCTTAAGATATATCCGTCTTAACTTATGCAGTGGCTGATGAAGGCATTTATATGATAGAAAAAGTATCATAGAATTAATTCCGACTTGATAAGATCCGTAACGCCACCATTTAGTGCTTCGAGTCTATTGTCTGAAAATTGTGAGAATTCATCTTCAGAACCTGAATCTATTACATCAGCATCACGGAAAGCATTTTTCAAGTAAATTTCTTAATCTTGACTGGTGGATGCTATTTTAATTACTGAAAGAAAGGGGCAAAAAAAAAGTTCTTAAACATTTCCGCATACGTGGAAGACATGATATATCACCCCAGTGCATACCTTATGCTCTAGCCTTCAAAAAATTACAGGCTACCGCACCAGTAACTGGCACCTGAGATATAAAATGTCAAATACATAAAACGGCAGAAAGATAAATCAAGCAAAAACAAAACTACAATTAAAATAAAATTGCCTGGGGTATTGGAAGTTGGAGTCATCGAAAGGCTAAAAAAAATTAATTTGCTTTTTGAAATTTCAATATTTCGATAAAGTGTGGACAATTTTGATTTTACACAATATATTGCACCACAGTACACATAATTATTATGTGTACTGTGATATGGCACAACCCTGTAATATTATCTACAGACGAACAATAATATTGTGCAATATGAAATATTGCGCAATAATATTGAGCGTCTAGGGACCGCTTTAGGTGATTGATTCGATTCTTTTAGTCCCAACACTAACGGTAGCTGTCATATATTTTTTTTGTAGCAAAGAACATTTGTAATTATTTTTCTTGTTTTTGTGGACTGTTACAATTTTTACACGCCGCGAAACACTGTACCGATACATAGAGTCGATAAGGTTTTATGGTCGTGTAAAAAGGAGATATTCCGAAACAGTATTTTGATAAATATTGTTCCGGTATAGTGTGTCGACATGGCATGACTTTACCGATGAGGTGTGATGTTTTGTTTTTGTAATTTGCTGTTGCTGATTGTTTTGAACTGAGAGAGTGAATGCATAATGGCTGAAAACGATAAATGTATCTGGTTTCAACCAGAAGTAACTATTCTGCTCGAAATGATTAAAGATCATAACGTGAAAATATATTCAAAATAGTGTCCAATGAGTTGTAGGACAGAAACAATTTTAAATCATCGTCCATTTTCACTTCAACAATTTTTTTTTTAAATTTTTGACAATTGATTTTTGACGGCCCCACATCGACATACGTGGTGTGTAAATGTCCATACAGATTCGGATTGCTTTGTCGGTAAGGTGTTTCGATATTGGCGTGTAATAGGGGTATGTGTGAATTAAATACAAATTCTTATTCAGCCCTATCACGAGTTCTATCGTAATCGGAAAGTTTTACGAATCCCGAAAAAAGATATCGCAGAATCTGTTCGTAATGGCAATTTGTATTACACTGCCACCACGATGGATTCTGTGATAGTTTTTTTCGGGATTCTTAACAAGTTTGCGATTAAGGCTGGAAATCGTGATAGGACTGATTAAGATTGTTCAGTGACGAAAAAGAAGTTAGAACAGAACAGATTCGTGAGAAACTTCAGAACAAGATAAAACACATATGGCAGAGATTATAAACAAAATTATTGTTGTTTACCTACAATTCGAGTTCGTTTATTCTTGCGGAAAAATTCTTAAAAATAATCTAAAATGGAGTTGAATTTAATTTAAAAAAAAAAACTAAATCTATCTCCGAAATATTTTAAACTTTATTATTTTTCGATGTATTAAGAAAATTCTTTTACCACATTTAATCTAATTTTAGGATTTTGAGATTTACCTATATAGTGTGCTAAATGTTAATGCAAATTTTCAATTAAACAATAGTTTCTGTGTTAGTTTATAATTTTAGTTTTTATTCTGTTTTAAATTATTTCGTGAGAAAACTCTGTTTTCTATATACAACATATTAAATTTCTATCCGATCAGTACAACCTATACTTATAGAACATTATAAAAGATACCGTTACATTCCATCCAATAATCATCGTCATTAAATAGAACAAAAACATAATAGGAAGAGGAATCAAAAACAACCGAGTGTTTTTCAGATGAGGAATACCTAAAATGAAGAAGAAACAATTAGATTAATTAGACAATTATTAAATATCAAATGTAATTTAGATTCCTTACAATTGTATCCCAAGAAGGTAATATAAACATAATAACAAAAGGCCAATAGCCAGAAGGTATTTCCAATGAATCTCGAAATGAACCAGGTCTGACTTATGAGCCAATTGTAAAAGAACAACTGAATAAAGTGCAACAGCATTAGCGGCGGAAAGAAGGCATTCAAATGTACATCGAACGCATATCCCCATTCGATGTCAGGCTCAAGATTACTGGCACGCATATATCTATTGGTGACAATCCAGTAAAACGTTGCAACCAAACAGCCGGCAAAGATACAATCAACAAAAACTACATAGAATATAAACGATATGCTTTGCCAGAAGCTTAACCCAAGGACATATGCAAATCCAAGAGATGTCACTGGAAGGATTTTAAAGAAATTTAGTTGTTAAGTTTCTGTGGAGGATTTTGTAATGTTTCCTTACCACACACACTAATTAAAAGAAGAACCAGAAATGCTGGATCATCTCTAGCAAATTGGGATTTTGTCTCTGGAAAGAACTCAAGATTAATTTCTCAACTAGTGACTAAAAAAAACAAAGATCTAATTTCTTACGTTTTCTATAGTTAAAATTCCTATAGACTTTTTGTGGTGCAATGAGTAGATAGATCATTTGCCAGAGGGCAAATTCGAAGTCCATTTGATTGAATTTTAATAATCTCCGTAGATATTTGTAGCTCTTTGTAGTAGCCGATAGGCAATCACGATTATGATTAACTGGCGGTGGCAGAGGAGATGTTCCACGGGAATAGTAGCTCCCTGTGCCACTGGCATAAGAAGGAGCCAATGACGGTGTGGGAGATGTCGAATGTTTCATTTTGATATTTTTTGTTTTTTGTTTTAATATTAAACTACGAGTTTTTAACTGTATGGGAAATTAATGAGTGGAAATTATCATTTTTATTTTAAAACTTTGTTTTCGAATATCTAAAAAGCCAAATTTTTCTTTCTTTATTTTTGGTAAATTTTTGACACATCATTTGACGGTTTTACTGTCATATTTTTGACGTCTGTTAAACAAAGAGAGCGCGATATGGGCTAAATTTATGTAATACTCTAATTTTATTTCAATTCTATGTTTATCGGTATGTTTGTTCACTTTTAATTTTCGAGTTACAAATATACGGAAAACCCAGATAAACCTCAGAAACCAGATAATTTTATCTGTTTGTATGGGTAAAATCATCTACAAATCAGATAAAATTGTTGTTCTACATCAAAAAAGCGAATAAACAAACCTCATAAATTTATTTCAATGAACATCTGAAGATTTCCAACATTGGCCTCGTTCGGTGGCACAACCTAACTGATCCGGATTGCTTGGTGTTGTTGTAACGCCTAAGGAAAAAACAGCTGATGAACCAAACATATGTTGTCAAACACAGATCTCAAGCTACCCAAAAATTATTGGATTCGTTGAGATTCGTTTGGAAATGTGACGAACAGGTGATTCAAAACTTCAGATGTGTATGCAATACAACTGACATAACGAGAGAGAATCGTTCGAAAATAAATCCGCTACAGAGGTAACTTGGATAGCCTATCGGCCGCGCAACGAACGAGGCAAGTATTTTTAAGGGGTTGTTCATGCAAACGCCTGTCGGAAAATTATATCTTTCTTCAAAGCCGAAAATTATCTCGTTGCATGAAAATTACCCCGTTTACATGCTTGAATTTCGCTTTGTTCCATTGTAAACCTGCTAGAGTTGAAAAGAGTTTCAACCGACTCGGTTCGGCGTCAGGAAAGGAGTCAAAATTTGTGCTGAAAAATCCTTATTGGTGCATAAACAGTCTTTGATAACTTTTGAGAGTGGACACTAGAAACCTGATTTGACGTAAAAAATATGTATTTATACACGGTACACAGAGAGTAAACTTAAGCTTACGGAATTGGGCCCCTGCTCAAAACACAACCCTAGTATCGATCCTGCTGTTAACTAGGTATATATGTAGTTTAGAAGCAATAATTATTACAATTATTCTCTTTCTTCCAATTATTTTTAATTTACAGTCAAAAACCATGAAGGAAAAATTCAGTATTGTGTTATAGCCTATTCGATTTCTAAAATTAATAAGGCGTGGTGTACACTGCTCCCAGCGATACCATCACAACCAAACGTTGCTATGGTCATATACATATCTAAACCAATTTTATATATTTCACCAATCCATACTCAATTAAACTTCAAATCACTTAAAATTCCCTAGAACCAAACATTTGATTTTTTCTGAACACAATCGACTATTTCTAAACAAAAATGATTATTTGCTGCCAAAGCAAATCTTGCGTTTTTAACTACCAATAGGCGTTTTAGAGTTTGGTTCTGAGCTTTCAAAAAGAGATCTGTTTCTTTTTTATTTCAAATATTATTTCCCATTTCTCGTACTATTTCTAGTCACTAGACACAATATTTCCATGTTCAAGGGCATTAAGTGAAGATTAAAAATTAGATCTATGTTTATTTTGAGCTCACACAACACCATCAGAGCTATCTTGTATTTATTTTCAACCAAATCAAATTTTTCTCATTAAATCAATAGATTTCTAAAATCTTTTGTCAAAAATATCTACCAGTTTTCCCATATTTAAAAAAAAAACTTATCAAAAATAAAAAGTCACAATACATGCTTAACAGGACGTATCCCTTGGCAATAAACGATGGCAGAACTATGAAAAAATAAAACGGAATCCAAAAAAATCATATTCATGCATAAGCGACACGTCGAAAAAAATGCAAAGCTCAATTAAACGCGTAAAAAAGACACATGTTTGCCAAAAGAAATACAAAAATATATTTCATCGTGGCAAAAGTTTTATTTTTTGTACACATTTTTTAAATAACCCTCGGCAGAACAATAAGGCGCGTCCATATTATGCCGAATGATGCCGATCGGCCTCTGCCGCGCCACTCATCTTGGTCGTGACGTTCGGGTTTCTTTCATGGATCAATTTCATTCGGTTTGAATTTAGTTCGGTTTCGGCATGGACTAAAGGCATATCTGGACGTCCATACTTATTCGGCATCGTTCGGTATAATATGGATGCGTCTTTAGGCGTGTTTTTCCTAAGTCCCGGGGAAATTGGACGAAAAAAACGATGCGTAGGATTAACAATTTGCATACTAAATCCAACAACAACTAATCCCCGGGGGTGCTTAGCTTAAACCCAGAGAATTCTCGGGGCTTAGCTATTGGAGAGGATAGAAACTGTGCTACCAAAACCTTTTTCACTAAGTTATCGATAAAATGTATAGAAACTTCAAAACTGACAAATAATTATCAATTTTGTTTGGTTTGGTTGAGCTTTTGGTGTATGTCAGTTGTTTTCCTGACGACCATGTCAACCTAACCTAGCCTACCTTTTAATATACATTCAGCAACACAACACCAAATCAATTTTAACATTTTCCGCTTTTGTATTGCCTCTATGGTGTCGTAGATTTTTTCCACCTCGCCATGAGCACAACCTTCTACAGCGATTTCCATTTTTGCGTTTATTTTTATTATATGTATATTAAAACTTGACTGTGAAATTATTATTAAATAAAAAAGTATTTCCTGAAGTTGATATTCGTTCAATTAACAAGAATTGAATGAACTACAAAACAAAGGTTTCTCTGAGAAAATTGTTTTCGGCTGCGTTTTGTTGTACACGGGAGCAACCCAATACAGATTCTCTGGAACATCCTAGGCATACTTCAATCTTCTTGATCGTCGTCCGCTCTTGCTCCTTGTCACCAGTGACCGACGAATGGGGTAGTTTTCAAGTAGTTGAATTCTGTGTACCACTGTATTTGTGAAAATTAAAATTAAAAGAAAATCACAATTAACTTGGTTCTGTTTATGTTATTTTAATAGAAATGTAGTTTAAATTCAATAAATATATCGAAATTACACAAAACAAATCAACCCCATGATTTTTAGAAGGATGAGGCAAACAGTGATGTATGTTTTTTTCTTGCATTACAACTGTTCTTCAAATGTCATCTTGCAAATTAATAGTGCTGCCAAGTATTTCACTAAGCGGCTTGGTCGTTTTTTTCAACCAATTCCCCCGGGGATTACAAAAAAGCACACCTTTTATATTCGAATGTCGAAATGAAAACATTCAGCCTTTTATGGGTTCATTTTGACATAAATGAAACTGTCGCTGTATCCCTTCATTTTCACAAGAATATCAGAAGTAATATTATGTCGATTTCGTTTCAACAAAAACATCGACCTGCCGTCGATCCGCCGTCAATTTTTTTCTGAAAATCAAATTCGTTTCAAATTAAAACCAATATTTTTCTGGAAAAACAGATCCGTATTGAATCTCTTTTTGGAGACGGATTCAAAACGGATTTGTGCACAGATTCTTACACACACTACAATATTTGTTTTGAAGTTTCTCAATTGTTGTGTTGTGAATTAATTTTTATTTTGTGGCAGTGTACAGAAAAAGTAAATTAATGTATTAAAAAATAAAAAAAATGTTAAAAACTTCTTGGTAACAAATATTAAAAAAGTGCAAGTGGGTTTAGGAACTCCCCCGCGTCGGAATCGGGAAATTAAAACGAAATAATGATGTATTAACGAATTGAAAATTTTTTTTTTTTTTTTTAGATCTGCCAAGCCAAGCAACACACACAGTCCCAAAAAGAGTTTCGGTCCGTAATCGTTCGTTTCAAAGCAAAAAAGTATTGGTTTTAGTAGCGAATCCTATTTATTGAAACGAAATCGACATTAGTTTTCTGAACTGGTCAATTATAGGATTCTTAGTGCAAATTTCTCTTCAGTATCATTTTTTGCAAATTTGAATTGTAAAATCTTTTTATGCTTAAAAATTAAATTTGTGAGCCAAAGTTGTTGCATGTAAATTAAGATTAAATCACACAAATATTTTCTGTCTCTACCCTACGAACACACCCGACGTAGCAAAAAAAAAAAAAATACAAAAAACCAAATGCACTGTCGCCATATTTATTTCATTTTTTCATTCTCGGAAGAACTTTTCATCGCCGCAAAAATACTTTTCAACATATTGTGGTTTTAAATATTGAATATTTCGCATTAAAAAACATAATTAAACACATATTTGTATATTGTCTGCGTATTATGTTAATATATAAACATTTTCGATAGTTTTCACACAAAATCTAATTAAAAATTCATTCTCACCCAACTTGAAAGTTGCATAGTGAAGCAAAACAAAAAAAATAAAATAATAGAAATACAGATAAGTGCGTGTGGTGTGATTCAACAAGAAAACAAATTCCAATAAAATTATTATGTTGTGAAATAATTAAGTGTAAAAGTTGTAAGCAATATTATCAAATTTATTTATAAAAAAAAATCATAAATTTAGCGGCGTGGGTCGGTATTCACATCACAACTCAAAGTGGATGCCCGGAGTAGCCTGGGTGTTCCCCAGGATTATTCAGGAATGGTTGGCCTCGCTGGTGGTGGGCATTTGTATGCCAATGTATCGCCGCAGGATAGTAAGATAAAAATCTGATGTTTTTTATGATTAAATGTAAGATTTTTTAAAATAATATTTGCAGCAATCATTGTTCGTGAAATGAATTCAATGCCTCCGCCCCCGACTTCGGCGCCAACATCCGCTGACGCATGCTTGAGCATTGTACATTCGTTAATGTGTCATCGGCAAGGTGGTGAGAGCGAAGGATTCGCAAAACGCGCAATAGAATCGTTGGTCAAGAAACTAAAAGAGAAACGGGACGAATTGGATTCGTTGATAACGGCAATAACCACAAATGGAGCTCACCCTAGCAAGTGTGTTACAATTCAGAGGACACTCGATGGCAGGTTACAGGTATGTTTTGAAATTATATATTCTTTTAAAGAATGATATTGTCTAGAAAATACTTTTAATTTAAATTTACGAAGTAAGGGATTTACACATCTGACCTTGAAAAAATCTCCGCTCTGACTTGATCTTCAAAAAACTACGATTAAAAGCCCTATTATAAGACTCAATGTAAATACCTCTAGAAGAAGCAATGAATTATGAGATATAATTGCATTGATGAGGTTTTTTTTTTTAATATACGGAGTATGTGTAGGTAGGACTTCCTATTCATTAAGTAGGTACTAGTGGTTGTTGTATTACCTTTGATCCAAAAGGATTATCATATTTGGATGAATGAATCTATGAATTTGGGGTATTGATGCACTGCGAGCTAGATATCTATTTCTCATTTTACAGTACGTCCTCCAAGTTAATTCTTTTGAGGAACTTTGGTATTTGTGGTATTTCAATAAACGGTAGTTCCTTTTTCTTAATTAGGTGATGTCCCAGAAATTTGTATCTCTGGTAAATGTTGGCCTTACAACGTGCACCTTACAGAACATGCAGAGAGCATTGCTCTCCAATCCCAGGATAGGTTAGGTTAGGTTAGGAGGGGCGTATGTAGCTAAAAGGCTGCTGCGTACACGGGGGCCTATTGGTCCATTGTGATCCCCTGTCACACAGAGATATTCCTTGATATTGTTTCAGGAAGGATGGTTCATTTACAAATCAGCCCGTGCTCTATATATTTTTTCATATTTACCATTGGTATATGCACTAGGTCGTCTAGCTTGTCAACAAACCTGTTTCCGAAGTGTCGAAGGCGATTAGTTTGTAGATTTGGACAGTCGCAGAGCATATGTTTAATGGTTTCTGTTTCATCAGCGTCTTGACAGCTCCTACAAAAGTCGGGTGCCAATACACCCAGTCTAGTGGCCATTGTACCTATGGCACAGTGTCCTGTTAGTACACCTATCAAGGTTCTGATGCTCTTTTTACTCAGTAATAAAATATACTGGGTTTATTTTCATTGATTCTAGGCCATAAACTTCTAGAGATAACACAGTTGCTCCTGGATATCCAGGAGTTGTTTATTTGCTCAATCATTTTTATGTCCATTTTCTTTTTCACTACGCCAAACGGGACTTCAGGACTTGTACACAATAAGTTGCTCCTATCCCTATTTGCCATTGATCCTTTCCTTGCCATTTCATCTGCTATATCATTCCCTTCTACATTGCTGTGTTCGGGATCCCAACAAAGTTTGACTCGGTTAGAGTTACCAATGACATTCAGTACGCTTTGGCACTTTGCCACTACCTTGGATCTTATTGTCTCGCTGCATAATGCTTTGATAGCTGCTTGGCTGTTCACGAAAAATGTGATCTCTGATGAAATCCCAGGATATTGAGGTGCCTGTTCAGTTTACAGTGGCCAGAGAGGAGGCCTGTTATTACCATTAGTGTGTTCCTACCTAGGTGTTACAGGATAAGAACCGTTTTTGGTTGTAGTTCACAAGGAGTAGTTTAGCCTGCCTTAACCTGGGGAGTTAATTCCAAATATTTGATGATCTTTTGGTCTTTTCTTCGGATCTGAAATTGCGCAATAGGATTCTGGTCCCATTAAAGGTGACGTTGCTCCTATTTTTGCTAGGGAGTCTGCCTCTTCATTGACCTGGATTCCTATATGCCCAGGTACCCAATGGAGTGATACTTTGTGGCACTTGCCCAGCTCATTCAGTCTGCACACACATTCCCATACCAGTTTTGATTTGATGCACCTTGACTGTCTGACATAATGGCAATGTTTTGGTTTCTTTAGTTTCTTTCGAGATTACGTTCTGCGAATTTTTCTATTGCGTTAACCTCCGCCTGGAAAATGCTAGTCAGAGAGTTGGTTCTAGGTCCAAAAACTCCAGCACCACTCCTCAGTGTACCACTTGACGGCATTTCCTTTGAGTGTACCCATTCTTTTTTGTAACTTAATTCCGTTCTGAAGTTTTTCTTGAAGTTATATTTCTTGATCATACCATTTTTTGGAATGTCTAAGAGGTTTGTTCCTGTAGATGTAAGAATCAAGGCTCTTTTCCTAGCTCCTATTATTTTCCCCGGCCCAGTACCATATTTGGCAAATCTCAATATAGCGCTTTTGGCTCATTTTTCTACTACTGCGTACAATTGAGTTAAGTTGATAATGACATTGCTCCGGTGATGCATAAACATGCCAGCATTTGTATCTTTTCAAGTGATTTCCTAGTCGTTACTAGTTCGGCTCTCTTGTGCCATGCAATTACTTCATAGGTAATGATGGGTCTTACCATTATGGTATGCAGCCATCTCAGGATGTTTGGCTTGCATCCCAATTTTTTACTTGCTAGTCTCTTGCATTTCATTAAACTATTGTAACAATGTCATCAGTAAACCCTATTCAGTTTATACCTTGGGGAATAAGACTTTGTAATAATTCATCCACTAGTAGACTCCATACTAGGGGTGATAATACCACCCCCCCATGCGGACAGCCTATTATGTAGTTGTGATAACGCCGTTCTTGTGATTAACATTGCGTTTATCCATTTTATTATTGCGGTGGGTATACTCTTCATTACAAGAACCGAACTCACGGATTCATTGTAGGTGTTGTCGCTGCCTCAATTTCCAGAAACGCACAAAGGGCAACTTCCTTAGAGTCTATTGCTGATTGTAACTAGTTAGCGAGTTCATACAAAGCTATTTCTGCAGATCTTCCCACCCTATACGCATTCTGGCGGTGCGGTGGCTTAAAGGTTACTGTTGTAGTGTTTTTGCTCTTATGAAGTTATCAATTACCTTTTTCAAGGCCTTTAATAGGAATGATGTTAGAATTATTGGTCTAAATGACTTTGGATGGGTTGTATCTATTTTGCCTATTTAGGGAATGAAGATGACCTTAGCTCTTCTCCATAGACTTGGTATATACCCAAGTGCGATGCTACTTCAAAGTATTTTAATAAGATGTGCCATTATCTCCTCTCTACCTTGTTATAAAAGAGCTGGGAGAATACCATCCACCCCTGGCGATACAGTTGAAAGGTATCTATTGCCGATTCTATTCTATGATTAGATCAGATGGATTTCTACGATCTTCTAATCCTCCCTGTTGAGTCTGAGAGATATTCTCTCTACCGAGTTCTTGTTACTATCTTATGGTATACTGTTTGAAAATTGAGTGTTTAGCAATAGTGTTGACCTTTGCACCTCATTTTCAGTAAAGCTTTACCATCAGGGCTTTCAAGTGCTAAAGAATGTATAATTTTCTATTTTGCCAGAGCACTGTGAAGTCTTGTTGCAGCGGGTGTAAAAGAGATACCTTCACATAACTTCCGGAAGCTATTTCTCTTAACCTTCCCTATTTCGCTGTTATAATTTGACAACTTTGTGGAGTAGTTTTCCCACTCCACAGTCCTCTTCGATATGTTGAAGTGTTTTCTTACCTTAGATCTTAGTGTGTAAAGATTTATGTTCCACCAAGGAGCGACTCTTTGTTCCTTACACGTTTTGATAGGGCAGCTGAGTTCGTATGCCTCATTTATTACCTCGCTAAATTTGTGGACAATAGTTTCTAACTCCAAGGTACTATTTGTCGTTTTTGCTGACCATAAGTATTCAAGGCTGTTCTTGAGTACATTTTTTTAGGTATTCTAGTTCGTTTCCAGAGGTATTCTCTGTGAGAAGATTATCCAGGGTAAACACTATAATTCTATGAAATGGATTATCACATTTACAAATATTTAGGGTTAGGGAAGGATGTAACAGGAGATACCGATTGCGTTGTCCGGCTAAAGAAATAATATCTGTACTTAATAATACGCCCGAAGTTGGGCTCAAGGGCAAACTGATAAGCATTCCTTGTAATATTCAAGGGGAGTAATGTATCTAGGGTTTTCGATATAACATTGTTTATGAAAATAGCGATTACAAAATGAAACACAAGAAGTATTTTGACGGTGTTCTAGAGATTTAAATGTTTCCATTATATTTCTATCGTCTATCATTCTTAGAGCTCTATTTTGAATTCAATCTTAGAGACTCAAATGAGTTTTGGGAACTGCTCACCAAATGTACAAATTATACTCCAGCTTTGGATGATTGAAGGACTCACAGCCAGATCAGACGAGGAGAAGAACTTCTTGCATCTGCGAAGAAAGCCCAAACACTTTGCAGCGTTTTGAATAATATATGGTCATTCCACAAGAGGTAGTCTATGCACATACCAATGCCTGAAAGTTAATGTGAAAATGATATGAATCTGAAAACGATTTGAAAAACTGAGAGTACTGTCGTCGTCACCAAAACCAATTTAGTGGATTCGAAGTTCCAGATAAGAGATCATTAATGAAAATGAGAAAAAAGAGTTGGAGAAAAAACGGAGCCCTAAGGCACACCATGAATATCAGATTTGAAACCGTTAAATACAACTTGTATTGGGCGATCCAAAAAGTAAATAATCAAATGAAGAAAAGATCCATCGATACCAAATACGAGCATTTTCGATAAGAGAACTTAATGCAAAACTCTATCAAATGCCTTAGAAATATCAAGCGTAATAATCTTACTTTATCCAAAACGATTTAAAGATTTGTGCCACTGTTTGTTGAGATATACCATCAGATGGCTACGAAAGCCATACTGCCGGAGCTTTCGTTCTCCAAGATAATTCTTAAGCTGATAATTGATCAGCGGCTCCATGACCTTGAAAAGAAAGGACGTAAGTGCAATTGGACGATAGTGCATATTGACCAGTTAAAATTTCCTGAATAAATTTAGAGACCGTCCCCGTTGGCTTTCTCCTATTGCCAAAAGGTTCTCTTAAGTGATTTTTCTATATTTAATAGGTGTTGGTATGAGAAATTTGCAGATATGACACAATGGTCTGATCTGCTGTGCTTAGGGGCGATAATTACACTTACATTGTATTTATTAGGGTCAGAGGCAAGAAATAAGTCTAGAGTGTTGGCGGTTTGACCTGACACGTCATGGATTGGAGTTTGCTCATCCAAAAGCTAATTTTTTTTTGTTTAACTCAGCATAGACCTCGACATACCTTCCTTTAGGTGTTGTCTGACTCGAATAGCGGAGCCAGCTAGAATTTTGTACTGTCTGTCTTTCTGAAATTAACAAAAATAACGTTTTATTGATGTTAACTTTCTTCTGAAACTGTGAACTATAAGAACAGGGAATATGGTGGTATTTAAACTAACTACCTAAACCCATTTATAAACTACGTGGCTGATACATCCCTTTAACACATATTTTTGAAAAAAAAAACTCCAGATTTAACACCCAATTTTTCTTACGGTTTAACGAATCAATTATAACTTAATTGGTTCTATCTCAATTTCATCACATTTTTTTTTTACTTATTATTCTTTGATATTTATAACAGGTTGCAGGTCGAAAAGGTTTTCCCCATGTCATCTATGCGCGCATCTGGCGTTGGCCGGATTTGCATAAAAACGAATTGAAACACGTCAAATATTGCTCATATGCGTTCGATCTCAAATGCGATTCAGTTTGTGTGAATCCCTATCACTACGAGCGTGTTGTTTCGCCAGGAATCGATTTGTCCGGCTTGAGCCTGCAATCAGGCCCAAGTCGGATAGTAAAAGATGAATACTCGGCTGGTCCAGTAGTGGGCGGTGGTGGTGGAATGGACATCGATGGTAATGACATTGGTACAATACAACATCATCCATCACCACTGGGTCCCCAAGGCTATGGCTACCCTCAGGGATCTGGTAAGAAATAAATTTCGGTTTTTTTTTTTAGCATTTTATAATTATTTTAAATGGATTTCTTATGATTTAATTTTACTTGAGTTGCTAACTGTGTGTGTGTATTAGACGTTTTTTCTTCGTATTCTATTCTCTTTTTTAATTTTCTTTCATTTTGGATTTTTCGTTTTCTTTTTTCTTTATATCTGTTGACACTTTTTTGCTGCCGTTATTTAGTGCCTGATCCAAGTCAAATGAGTGC
This sequence comes from Philhelius pedissequus, assembly GCA_910595825.1. Lineage (NCBI taxonomy): Eukaryota > Metazoa > Arthropoda > Insecta > Diptera > Syrphidae > Philhelius > Philhelius pedissequus. Next base: position 238,641,564 of record OU343161.1, on the reverse strand, counting down.
AATGTTCTCGGGACGAACTATACCAAAAATTGAACCGACCGAGGCTCCGCGGAGTCCATGGATGGCTCCTCCACCTCGGTTGGCACCGCATCCGCTCTGTAAGATTTATTTTTCTGTTTTTGTTTTACTTTGCATTTTGCTCTATTTCTTGTTTTTTTTTCTTTGCATTGGTGTTGTTGTGTTCATGACGACAATGAGATGTAATTTGGTGTTAGAGTTGCTTTAACGATTATTCTTTTCAGCGGTTTCTCACGTTATGCCTTTGCAAGGTCAAGGGTCAATGAATCCAGCCTCTGTGATGCCTCCACCGCCGCCTCAAGCACAATCAACGCAATCAACTCAATCGTCTCTGCAGGTGAGTTTGTCCGGTGGTGGAGGGGGCGGTGGTGCTGTCACCTCTGACGGCTCCAGCCATCTTGGGCAAACATCACCCACAGAATCGAGCCAGCAATCTCAAAGTGGTGGTGGCAGTGGTGGCGGTGGAGGCAGCAGTTCCTCTGTTGGCTCCGGACAGGGATCCTACTATGGACAAACGAGCTCATCACAAATGCCAAATGCTGAGGGCAAATTTGGCGCGTCGTTAAATAATGTTGGCGCTCCTTCGGGCTCACCTCATATGCAACAAAACGGTTACGTGACAATGGCTAGTCAACAGCCGAATACACTGCAGACGCAGACGTATACACAACCACCCCCGCAGGGCGTAGGCGGAGTAGGTGCGGCTGCTGCTGCGCAGGGAACATGGACAGGGTCTAGTACACTTACGTACACACAGTCAATGCAACCTCCAGATGTTCGATCACACCATGGAGGCTACTGTGAGTTAGGATTTGGAATGGTTTTGGTTGAGTATAATTTTTTTTTTGTTTTTGTTTGTTTAGGGAATGCACCCATTTCGGGTGATATGACTGGACAACCAAGGCTGTTGTCCCGTCAACCTGCTCCTGAATACTGGTGTTCCATAGCGTACTTCGAACTAGACACTCAGGTGGGAGAAACCTTTAAAGTGCCCTCATCGAAGCCAAATGTTATCATTGATGGCTATGTTGATCCTTCGGGTGGGAATAGGTTCTGTTTAGGAGCTCTAAGTAATGTTCATAGAACGGAGCAAAGTGAACGGGCTAGGTAAGCTAAACAAATTGAAAACAGTGTTATGTTTTATTCCGCTCCTATTCGTCTTAAGATTACACATCGGAAAAGGAGTGCAGCTTGATTTACGTGGCGAAGGCGATGTTTGGCTTAGATGTCTAAGTGATAATTCGGTATTTGTTCAAAGCTACTATCTGGACAGAGAAGCCGGTCGAACTCCTGGGGACGCAGTCCATAAAATTTATCCTGCAGCTTATATAAAAGTAGGATTTTTATTTAATTATGTCAAACTTGTCTGTTGATTATTTTCTGTTGAAACAAAAAGGTATTCGACCTGCGACAGTGCCATCAACAAATGCATTCACTTGCTACAAATGCTCAAGCGGCAGCCGCCGCTCAAGCAGCTGCCGTAGCTGGTTTACCTAGTACACAACTTGGTGGTGCACCAAGAGGTAAGAGACGTTGATAAATGAATATCGTTTTTTTTGGAACTTTTTCATTTTTTTGTGTGTTTAAATTCACTTTACTAATTTCATCCCCTGCTGTTGGCAGGTATTACAGCGGCTGCAGGCATTGGTGTCGATGACCTGCGTCGCTTATGTATTCTACGTTTAAGTTTCGTCAAAGGCTGGGGACCTGACTATCCGCGACAATCCATCAAAGAAACTCCTTGCTGGGTGGAAGTGCATTTACATCGCGCCCTACAATTACTCGATGAAGTCTTGCATGCAATGCCTATCGATGGGCCTCGAGCGATTTCATAAATATACTTAGAAGACATCTCTTTTAAACTCACTTCAAACAAAAGAAAATCAATATACAAAACACACTCTCTATTTATTGATTAACTTCCTTTGGTCAATTTAATAATAATTAATAAATTGAACAAAGTAAGTGAAAATATAATATTTTTGCTACAAAAAAAAAAATCGTTATGTTATAAAGAACATTAACATTAAAAGTTAAATCGATAAACAAAAATCAAATACACAGGAAAGCTTATTTTATGTAATTTTTAAATTGACTAAAGACAAACAATGAATATATTGTTTAAAAATTAAAAAAAAAATTGATTATGATATAAAATTTTTAAAATTATTTATCTATTTTATCGCCTTAATGCAGCAGTTGCAATTTTATTTGTTAATCTTATTTCGTTCTATTTTTAAGTTTCAAAAAAAAAGCAGAACGAAAATTATATGAAATATTTTAGAAATGTTTCTTTTAAAACTACATATTGGCTTTTTGCTTGTTTTATGTTTTAGTTTTTTTTTTGTATTTTGTTTTTAATAATATTAAACAAAAAGATAATAACCAAATAAGTATATTAAAACAAATTGAAATAGATTAAACAAGTTTTAATTTTTTTTTTTAATAAAAATGTTTTTTCTTCTTCCGTATTGAACTTTGAATTTTTTGTTGTTTTTTTTTTCTGACAAGCTTGGTGTATAGAACAGTTTTGATTTTGTTAAAAGTATAGAGAAGAGAACTAACCCTCGAACACCTATTGCGTTTTATGTACATTTTATATCGCCTATGGGTAAATTCATAAACTCAAATCTTGCTCAAATCGTGCTAAGCAAACTGTTCCCAAGCGGAAGTATAGGCATACTCGTAAAAGAACCCTGCAATGCAGACTGTCCCAAAACTTAGAACATTCTTCTTTCTTGGGCTAAACCAAAGGCATGTAAAAATTCGCAAACAGAAATCTTGCGCAAAACATGCTAAGCAAATTGTTCCTAAATGGAAGCATATCCGTAATTGCAATGCAGAATGTCTCAAAACGTAGTATGTACATTCTTCTTTATTGCGCAAGGGAAATGGAGCAAATTTTAAAATTATGTTGCGCACTTCAATTGCTTTTCAATTGTAACCGGATTGGTGAATTTGCTTAGCATAAGTTTTGCTTTGCATATTTTGTGTTTAGGAATTTAGCCCATGTTTTACAAATTCAGAAGAATGGCGCAAAATTTTAAACAACCCATTCTTAAGGGTTTAACATTTTACTAGTTAGCAATTTCCTAAGTGCTTATTGATTGAATAACTATTTCAAAATTTTTAAACCTTTTCTAAACTAGTAAATCGCTAATTAGCAGAAAGCTGAGTATTTGTACGGTTTGAATTTTGATGAAGACAATTTTTGTTGTTATGCGTTGTAAATTAATTATATGTTGATGAAAACCCAACATGTGCTCTAGAAAGGTATTAGTTATTTCTATTTTCATCAGTTTAACTTCATTATTTATTAAACAAAAAAAAAAGTTGTGCACCAGCAGGACTCGAACCTGGGACCCTCGGGTCCATCAGCGATATACTTGCAGATGCCATAATGGATTTAGCAAATTGCTAAAAGTTAAAGTAGCCATTCCGTGTTTTTAACTTTAGTAAAATGTTAAAATCGTTCAAAATTAGCTCAATCATCTTTTTAGCTTAGTAAAATGCTAAAAGTGGCTTTAACATTTTACTAAATCGTTTAAAATTTTGCGCCATTAGTTTTTATAAGAAATACTATCAAAACTTTAGAAAATATTAACAGTTAACACTTTTTAAATTATCATTTTTAAGGATAAAACCATCGGCTTGTACATTTGCGCTTGGGCACAAAAATAGGTGCGTCTTCCTAAATTAGCAATAATGATCGTTTGTGTCCAAGTTTTGTGGCATTTTATCATTATTTTCGTTTACCTTTCTTTAATAACCCAACATTTCCGCCATTACTTATTAAACATTATTTGAAGCCGACTTGGCATTGACATGTTTCTTAGGACATTCCATCTCAACAGCATGCCACAATCGGTCACAATTTCGAAAATATTGGTCTTCTAGTTTTCGCTTAAGCTAATTCCACAAGTTCTCAATCGCTTTGAGATCTGCTAATTGACTTCGTTATGAAACAATTTAGACTTCTTTCTCCCTAAACCAATACAAGTCGTATGTTCCGGATCAGTATCCTGCTAAAAGTTCCATCGGAGAGGCATCCTTGGCAAATAGAAACATTACATCTTCCAAAATTTCCCAAATTTATGCAGAACACAGGACCCACCAGGAGAAACAGCCCCAGGCTATAATATTTCCTTTCCCGATTTCTGGGTATATCCTTTATTGCTTTAACGATTTGTATTAGAGGAAAACGTACTTTCTGGTATTTTTTTTTTGTTAAAAAATGGTAATTTTTTATACTGTGTCCTACAAAAATTGTCAGTGCAGACCTTATGGGAGAGCTTTTTGAAATGCATTGGTGCCTGTTGCTGATATTGCCACTGAAAATAACAACTGAGTTACATACAAATTATTTTTTTAAGCTTGTTAAAACCAGCGTATATTCCACAATGACCTACGTACTGCTCACCCAAGCACACACTGCTTCTTGTGTTCCTTCACAGAGTATAGTAGAACCATTTTCGGGTATTCGATTTTTATTAGATTTTTTTGAAATTTATTACAGAGAAGCTCCTAAAAATTTCAAAGAGTAGGTTTGACTTAAGTTTTTTTTGACAACCCCAAGAGTTGTCAAATTACCTACAAATTTGGTAGATTTGGGCAGAAGAGAGCGCTCTTGAGAGAGCAAAAGCACCGTAATGTATTCGTACTACGAATCCCGAAAAAAAGTATTATAGGTTCAAAATATTTACTACAAAATTCGGATTTCGGGGAAGTTGGCATCACTAGTCCCGAATGAATAGGAAGTTTGACTGTTTTTTCTATTTATCTTCTCATATTTTGACGTAAATTTGATGAATTCAAGTCCGAACGAATTCGAGCTTATGAAGTGAATTTATTCGTATTCGTATCGTAACAATTCAGTCGGAACTTTGCTACAAGGTGAACTCTGTGATAGGGGTGAATATTTCCCCTTTCTGACAATTTCTTGCCAATTTCTGCCCAATAAATCTTTGTACGCAGCAAATTGTGGGCAGAAAATTTACAATTGTCCGGTTGACGTTTGACACAAAAGAAACAAACGTTCACTTAAAATGAAATAACGTGTTCTGCATTTCGAGTGGATTCAACTCCTTCCATTTCACTTCGAATTCATTTTCGAATTGTTAAGATCACCTGTTACAGACAATTTGTATAAAAACGATTCATATTCGGAATGTAGAACACGAATTTTCATATTCAGTACCCTAAAATTCCACATTCGGAATGAGGTATTTACAAACTTTATTTAATGTGGAATACAGAACATTTTTATGTTAAATACAGAACATCTAAATTCACTTTCGTTCTTCAAATTTACAAAAAGTGAAATACAGAACATGTGCGAAATTAATTTAAAATATTTTGTATTTGAAAAGAAAAAATGTGAATTTTAAACAAACAAAAGTTTAATGTAGAATTCCAAACAACCATTTCAAATCAATTTCAGATCGATTTTTTTTGGTTGTTGAACTTGTAAAAAATACGTTGCGTGTAAACTATGAAATCTAGCAAGATCTGGTTTGACAAATTTTGTTTAGAAATAATTCGACTGTTTTCAGAAAAAAAAACGAATGTTCGGTTGTTTGGAATTCGACATAAAAATGCAAATGTTACGTTGACTTTGATTGGCAGAAAATTGTGCTCAATGCGTTCCAAGCTTTTTTCTTTATGAGAGAATCTCATCCCATTCTTTAAAATTCGATAAGCTACCAATTTCTGCCCAAAGAAGTCTGGATCAGACTCAGACCTACTGTGTTTATGATCGGATCCGGATGAAATATGGTGGTTAAAACAATTGTTAGGCACATTGGTAAGTGTCGTATTTGGTATCGGGAGTAGACAAAATTGCACGGTTTGAAAAATTGCAAATCTTTCGTCCTCTTCTTTATTTTCGTTATGTTTCGCGAGTGAACATTTCTAAATTAATTGGAGTAAAAAGCGTGGGAAAGAGATATTTTTGAGAAAAGTTACCATCTATTAAAATCGCAGTGTTTAAAAGCAACAGAAAAGAATTCAACACAAAAACAAGGATTAAAAATCGCTCTTTGTAAGAGCAGTTTATGTAATAATGAAATTTATTAAAATTACATACAGAAAACAAAATTGAGTGGACATGCAAGGGAATTGGATGGTAAATTAGGAACCAAGTCTGTTACAAATACAACGAAATGGAAATGGTACGCGGAAACAAAGCTACTGAGTAGTACCTTCTCCTTCGGCGGCAAAAATAAAAATGAAAATATCTGCCAAACGTGAACGTTTTAAAACGAAATATGATTCTTAACGCAATACTCATATCTGAAAATGATGAAACTTTGCCTTCTTTTTCATCCCTTTCTCTCATTCGAAAAATCATCCGCTCTCTTTCTTAAGCTGATTACTTTTTACGCTCGTGGAACCAGGCTCATAGCAAAGACCCGTGCGATGCTACCGACATACTATCCAACGGTTGTGTGTGTGTGTGTGTGTGTGCCTTTAATTGACTTCTTGTGAACAAAAGATATGTTGGCTATTTGTAGAATGAGCAGATATGTTATATGTGCTCTATGCAAAATTAAAACAAATATCCTGTATGCTATTCTCTGTGCCAAATTTCATCCAGATCCGTTCTGACGTTATTGAGCAACAAATATACATCCATCCATTCAAACTTTCACATTTATATTTACAATTCAGTCTTTTGAGAATCTCATAGGGAATTTCGTTCTCACGGAATATTTTATTCCCTCGAAATTTTTGCCTGCGAACGTTAATCTCCCACGGAATAAATTTCCCTCGAAAGAAAAATTGTATAAAATGACAACAAAATCCCTTGGAAAAGTTTATTCCCGATATCAACCTCGTTCCCAACTTTCGAATGAGAGACAAATTTCACGATAATCCCCAATATTGCATCCTTTTCCACTTTTAAAAATATACAGAAAATTTATTAACAGATAAAAGAAAAGCAGATTGAATAAAAGCCCACACACTATTCCCCTATTTTCTTTATAACCACATCCAACTTCAATGAATTTCTTGACATTTTCCTCCAATGACTGCATCTAGCGCACAATAACAAACCTGCAAATTTTCTTGATTTTCCTTTGCATTTCTCAAAAAAAAAAAACAATTTAGGTATATTTTTTTATTTAAATGTTGCGCCTTTTCTTTTGAGTTTTCCCAAAATAGAATTTTCGTCTTTTGAGAAAAAGAAAAATATTTTTAATCCACGTGAAGATCCAATCGAGAGAAGGTTCTTTTCTACATGAATCCAGAAGATTCTTGCACTTTTTTGTGACGAAACGAACAAAATATTTTATAAATACGATATCTCTAGCCGTGAATCATTTATTAACAAGAATTATTGTTAAAAACGCGAGTTCTTATAATTAAAAGAAATAAATTTGGTAATTTGTCTTGAATAGCAACTTTTTTTATAAAACATTTCATTTAAGAAGGAAAAAATGACAAATTCCGAATTAGATCTCGCACTAACCTACAAAGATAAAGGTAATGATGCATTCAAAAGTGAACTGTGGGAGGATGCCATTAATTACTATTCGGAAGCAATTAAGTCTGGCGAGAAGCACAAGGATCTGGCCATCTTTTACAAGAATCGTGCTGCTGCTTATTTGAAAAAGAATGAATTCACCAAAGCCGTGGATGATTGCACTGAGTCACTACGACTAGCGCCAAATGACCCAAAAGCTCTGTTTCGTCGTTTTCTGGCATATGAAGGCTTACAAAAGTTCGAAGAGGCCTATCGTGATGCTACAGATATGTATAAAGCTGATCCCGGCAATAAGGCAATTCACCCCGCATTGGAAAGGCTGCACGTAATGGTGCAAGAACGGGCACAGAAAAATGCAAAAACCTCGACAAAGGTTAATCATATGTGTGAGTTGGCCTTCGATTTTGCTATTCCATTGGAGAAACGTCGAAACGCTGTTAATAACCTGCTAGTTCTGGCCAAGGAAGAAGTTGGTGCCGATTTGATAACAAAGGAGGGCGTAATACAGAAGATTTTCAGTCTAGCCAAAGCCGAAAAGGACCAAGAAATCTACGTGAATATAATTCGATTGATTGCAGAGCTATGCAACAAGAGTGTGCATCGTACAAAAATCGTTCTCAATGAACTGGGAGTTCCATGGTTTTTGCAAGTTCTGGACAGCACAAATGAGGAGCGAGTTTCGGCCGCCCAATATTGTCTGCAGACAATATTGAATTCCCTTTCTGGAATGGAGAACAAATTGGACAGCAAACCGGATGCTGACCTTTGCAAGAAGTATCAAAAAGAAATCGATACATTGCTGACGTGCTTGGTATACACTATCACAGATCGCACAATATCTGGACAAGCCAGGGATGCTGTCATAGAGCTTTTAACCAGAAATGTTCATTACACAGCTCTGTCTTGGGCCGAACGATTGGTTGAGATTCGGGGATTGCATAGGCTGCTGGATGTTTGCTCGGAGCTGGAGGAGTACAAGTACGAGAGTGCCATGGCTATAACTCCATCTTCCAGGACTGTGGCTTCAGTGTGTTTGGCGAGGATCTACGAGAACATGTACTATGATGACCTAAAGGCAAAGTTTTCACACCAAATTGATGAATATGTCAAGGATAAGTTGCTAGCGCCAGATTTGGAGTCGAAAGTTAGAGTCACAGTGGCTTTAACTTCGTTGCTAACTGGAACACTAGATGTGGGAAACACAATCATTGGACGAGAAGGTAACCGAGTTTGTTGTTTCAGTTGCTGAATTGATATTTATAAAATTCTCCTTTGTAGGTATCTTACAGATGATTCTAGTGATGGCGACTACTGAAGACATCCTACAACAAAAAGTCGCATGTGAGTGCATTGTGGCGGCATCATCAAAAAAGGACAAAGCCAAGGCGCTCTGTACTCAGGGTGTGGATATTCTTAAGAAGCTCTATCACTCTAAAGACGATGGAATCAGAGTGCGTGCATTGGTGGGTCTATGCAAACTCGGCAGTTATGGTGGGCAGGATGCTAGTATTCGTCCATTTGCCGATGGGGCAACAAAAAAATTGGCAGAGGCCTGTCGTCGTTTTCTGGTCAAACCGGGAAAAGATAAGGATATTCGTAAATGGGCTGCAGATGGTTTAGCCTATTTAACACTTGACGCAGAAGTAAAGGAGAAACTGATAGAAGATCAACCTGCAATTCAGGCTTTGATTGAAATCGCTAGAGCCGGGGACCAATCTTGCCTATATGGAGTTGTAACGACGTTTGTGAACTTGTGCAACGCGTATGACAAGCAAGAACTACTACCTGAGATGGTGGAGCTAGCTAAGTTTGCCAAGCACCACATTCCCGAAGAACACGAACTCGATGATCCGGACTTTATCAATAAACGTATAATGACACTGGCTAATCAGGGTATCACAACAGCCTTGTGTGCTTTAGCAAAGACTGAAAGTCACAATTCACAGGAACTTATTGCGAGGGTTCTGAATTCCCTTTGCAGTTTGCAAGACGTTCGTGGTAAGGTTGTTCAGGATGGTGGAGTGAAAACTCTTCTGAAACTTGCCGTGGAAGGTACTGAAAAAGGAAAACGACAAGCATGCCAGGCACTTGCTCGTATCGGGATTACCATTAATCCAGAAGCGGCATTTGCTGGTCAACGTGCTCACGATGTCATTCGTCCTCTGCTGAATTTGCTCCATCAAGATTTTACAGCTCTGGAGAATTTTGAATCTCTGATGGCTTTGACAAATTTAGCTGCGATGAACGAGAGTGTACGTAAGAGGATCATTAAAGAGCAGGGTCTCTCGAAGATCGAATTCTATCTGATGGAAGATCATGTTTATTTGGTTCGTGCTGCAGCCCAATGTGTCTGCAATCTGGTTATGTCGCCAGACGTGGTTGAAATGCATGAAAAAGAAAATGACCGAGTAAAATTCTTGTGTTTACTCTGCGAAGAGGAGGATGAAGATACAGCCAAAGCAACCGCTGGTGCCTTAGCAATGCTCACATCAGTGAGCAAAAAATGTTGCGAAAAGATCTTACAAAATCCCAAATGGCTAGACAATATGCATACGTTGATCGCTAATCCAAGTCCCGAAGTCCAACATCGCGGTGTTGTTGTGATTTTGAATATGATTAATGCTGGCGAAGATATTGCATCGAAACTATTTGAAACAGATATAATGGAATTGTTGAATGGCTTATCACAGCTGCCTGATGATACACGAGCGAAGGCGCGTGAAATCGCTGCGCAGTGTCTGGTAGCTGCTGAGAAGTATAAAATTATTGAAAAATCTGATGATGTAGAAATTCCAGATGTTTTTGCACAAGCTAAGGCACTGGAAGAGCTTGAGGAGGAATAAAGAATTGAATTGCACTTTTTATGCATTATTTTTCTATTTAAATTATGTGTACTTACATATTTAAATTCATTGAGTTTTCGTTTTCATTTTTGTATTTAAAAATTATTTTAATATTTTTTCGAAAATAAATACATATACACATACATATATATATTTATGAAACTTTTGGTAGTTTTATTTTTAAGTAAATTAGTATTTGAAATTTCAAGAACTAATTTGTAATTTTTTTAATTATTCAAAAAAAAAAACAAAAAATTTTGAGTTCTGGTGAAATAATGATTGGTTGGCTCTAGGTAGAGGCGGTGTGTCAGTGTCCTCTATTTATTGGTTATTTGTCTATACATCAGATTTTAAAATTAGATATGCATGTATAATTCTCTCAAAGGATATGTGCTTAATCCATCAGGTAAAAACAACTGAAACAACTTTGAATGTATTACAGAAACTACACTTCAAATTTTCGTTGGTACATTTGTGGAATTCTGTCCTGTTTGTGAGGGATGTAGCACATTTTCATAGTAATCGTTATTGGATTAATAAGCACAAAAAATTAAGCTGTTGGTTGAGGACATCAGTCTTGCAATATGAGTCCGAATCAGCTTAAACAAAAAATTATCTATTCTTTTTATATTGGTTCCGTTGTTTTGTACTCCGACGCTGGTATTCTGTGTAATCCAAGGCAACGTCTAAGACGCTGTGTCTCAAGCACCGGAATATTTTCCATTTGAGATGGGGCAACGTTGAACCACACCGGGCATCCATACCCAAACATTGATGAGGTCCATGTAGCAAATCACCTTCACTATCGTTTTGTCAGGGTTAAAAATCCCCTAGCCCTGATCAGAGCACTTACATATCTGTCGAAATACAAATACTGATCCAACCAAACGCCAAGGGGATTTACTACACTTTTACTGGCCAGTGGATGTCCATGCGGCCCTACGGTCACCAGATTGCGCCAGTTCTTTCTCATATCTCTTGAGACGCTAGACAACGGAGTCCTAAACAAAATAGAATTTCTTATACATAGTCTGGTAAGCTTTAAATAGAGACCTTTTAATTATAAGGTGACAAAGGCTTTCTCCAAATCAAACAGACAGTCAGCCGTATTCACTACTTTTTAGATTTGTTCCATCGGATATCAGAAACCAGTATAGACGTGGTATGAATTGTGTCATGTCCCGCTTTAAAACCAAACTGATTATCCGGTATGATATTTTGTCCTCCACCTACTTGAAAAGAGCCCTATTAATAATCTTTTCAAATACCTTGCTGATACTCGGAAGAATACTTATCGAGTGGATTTGAGTTGTCTTTTCTCTTTTTCGGGAGAGGATGCACCACAGCTGTCTTCCACCGCACTGGATAATACGAATTATTTAGCCAACGACTCCTGCTGATTTCTTTTTCTTTAATGAATCGAAGAGGAGCTAGAGGTCAGTCTTCGAAATTAACAGGGAACTGGACCCATTTCGCTCGGCGATTATGGCGTGTGCCGCCAACAAGAATACGTATTTTCTCGCATCAATTTATTTCAAAATCTAAATTGAAAAGAAAAAAAAATTGGCGACCGAGCTTTTTCAGTGCCGCTCGGTCATTATGTGTCCATCCTTGTCTAGGGGAGTGCTAACTTGCTCTCCTTTCAAACTACACGGTTAAATTGTACAAGAACTTGAATAGTAATGTACCACTGGGCGAAAAAAAATCTACGAACTATATGACAGCGAATGAAATTTTTTCATATAAAATTGAGGTATTTTCTTCTTCACCTTTCTAAGTTCCATACTCACTCTTCTAATAGATTTTTTTTCAATTGCTTTTCCTCTGGATTTTTTTTTTAAATTTTATTAGTGTTGATTTTCGGTTGTGTCTTCGTGATGTGTTTTTTTTTTTGTTATTAAAAAATGAATGAAATGAATTTAGACCTGAATTTCAGCTACAGTTGCATTTATTGAATTAGCGTTCTTTATTAATTTTGTAGCTTTTTGTTTTTACATGCGAAGTGTCAATAAGAACAAATACGTTTTTTCACGAGCTTTATGATTGGTCATTCAGAAGACTTGAGACTCCGTCAGACTTCTTGTTTTGAAAATTTTTCTGAATTTTATTTAGTATTGCCTTACATATAAGTATACATAAATAGAGCTTAAACAAATATTTTTATGAGAAGAACTCCAAGTTTTTGAGTTCATTTTAATTTCGGAATCAAAACTTTTTACATCACAACTCATAAGCATGCTCTCGCAAACTCCAATTTGCTATAGGAGTAAATCACGAAAAAGCTGTTCAAGACAAATGAAACCAATTTGTATTAAATTAATGCCGAACTGCCATCGACATAATAGAAACGGATGTTCGATTGCATTAATTTCCATTCTATTGGTAGCAACTGCTTTTATTCGAGCACATTTATTGATGCCAATCTGATATTGATTGCATTCATTTCCATTTCCAGAAGCTGGGCTTTGTTTTCGAATAAATATATTTCTGAAAATACGAATAAATCTCGATCTCAGACAAAATCACGAACCATTTCGTACAATCAGGAAATGTATTCTCTTTCTAGCCCCTGGATTTATAAACGACTCCTTTTTGAAGATCATTGAGCTTGAGACTCAAACCCATTCACTACTAGAAAATTAATTAAAACATTTTTTGTGGTTTCTTCATTTATTTCATTATTTTTTTTTAAATTAAAACAAACAAAGGAACAAACTAAGACAAAATGCTACAATAATAATCGAAATAAATAAATTTCTAACTTTGCATCTATTATTCTACTCTGTCGCCCGGTTGCTGGCAACTGCTATGCGACACATCAGATCTGCTTCGACGTCCTTCAGAGCATTTCTATATTCACAAATCTCCAGAGCCTCCCATTCGGCTTTGAAAGCGTTCTTTGGATCTGGCGGCATAGCCATTGCAGCTCCAGACATTTGATTTTGACTGAATTGTGTCTGATCGGCTTGGTTGTTCTCACCCAAGACCAAAGAATAAATGCTTCTTAAACCAAATACATTCAAGAAATACCACGAAGCCGATGAGACCCAAGCAGCGTCTAATGAAGCCAACTCGACACCACGTTGTAACATCGGCTTGAAACGCAGTGTCAAGGGGAATGGAACTTTAGTTGTTACGAATCCAGAGAACATCCAATTGATCCAACCTCCGATGATGACCATAGGCAGGACGTTTGTGAAGTTACCTTTTACCATTTCCGAGAGCATTGCTGTAGGATTTGCGGGATTGGCTGCTACTGGCTTGGGTGCTTTGAAATAACCATATTCCTCATGATTAAAGAAACTCTTTCGCATAGCATAGAAATATTCGGTGAGATATTTGCCATTTTCCCGAAGCAAACGAGCTCGGATCATTGCTTGGCTGTCTTGTATTTGACTTAGTTCGACTTGTTTTTGGCTCGATATTAAAATGGATATGTAGTGGCGGATGATTCCGACGAGGAATGTTATCACAAATATGGGTAAAAATACCCAAACTCGAATATTCGGATCGATTAGGAGTTCAGTCATATTTTTTCTTTTAGTTTTTTGGTTTTTCAATTAATTTTCCTTTTTAATTCAAGACTGCCTTGCTGTGAAATATGATGACAGCTGTCAAAAGAAGTGGTTGTCACGTAGTGTAATTTCCATTACGAAGGCAGACACATATGAAGTGGTACACTACGAATCAAAAATATGAAACCTTAGGTAGCTAAAACACTTAAAAATTAATGGCCTTTTCGATTGGCCGTCCAGAACTGTTCTGACCCCTACAAAATGACAGTTGTTACTCTAAACAGAACAGAAAACGATTCTGGATTTCATTTCAGAATCGAAAACAGAATTAAAATGTCAGAATAATCGGCTTGATTTGTTGTGTAATTTCGTTGTGCTTATTGAATTTAAACTCATTAATAAAATAACATAAAAAGAAGCAAGTTATAATTATTATTGATACAAAAAAATGTGTATCTAAATTGAAATCAAGTGTTTTGGAAATTCTTTTTAGCCGATGTGATTTTCTTTTAATTTAATTTTCACAAATACAGTGATATATATAATTCAGAATCAGTCAAATTGTTTACGGCTGTTTTATTGGGGGAACGTGTTCCGGACGGCCAATCGAAAAGGCCATAAGTTTTAAAAGTTTTTTTTTTGTTGACTGACAGAGCCAAATGATAGGTATGATATTCTGCAGAACAAGAATAGAGAAATTCGAAATATAAAAATGTGAAATGTTAATAGTGCTTTGAGCGGTTGGGGATGGTCTGCAAAAAACTGAGTTCAGAAAAAATGTCTTCAGAAAAAGAGTAATCGGACGAAAAATTAGATGTAATTCGCACCGGTAAACCAGTTATCTCCGCAATTAAGTACTATTCACATGAGAGCGACCAACAACCTACGAATAAACGAATAAATTCCATTTAAAACAATTACCAACCTAAATTCTTCACAAATTCTAAACAAATTTGTAGAAATATATTTTATATTATTGTTTAGACATAAAAATTTAGTTTTCAATCGCCAAAATAAGATAATTTTGAAAAAAAGAAATATTTATCGTCGCGAATTGCAGCTGATTGTTACGAAAAGACAAACTTTATTCGCGTTCCACATAACAACCACACTTCCACGAATAATTTGTTGGTCGCGTCTAACCTCAAAATCAGACTTTCAACCTTAAGCGTTTTTCTTTTTTTCGAGCAGAGCTCTGAACAGAGTTTCAGTGCATTGAGTATGCTGTAAACTTATTCCAAACAGAGCAAGCTCTTATTACTGATTTGTTTTTTAAACACATTTAAACCACAAAAACCAGAATACATTTTCATTTTAATCACAAAAAACAATATAACACAAAACTATCCATGTTTTGTACACAGATACACACCTGATATAGAAAATCAACAAGCGAACAACTTATTTCGCCGTTTTAATTCTATCTGATTATTTTTTCTTCACATTTTCCTTCTCGACAAACATGATATTTCAATTTACTCATAATGCTCAGATGATTATGTTAGAGAACATCGAACGCGCTCTGCACATTTTCAGAACGAAAAAATAAACACACATTCGGAGCTCTAAACTCTCTGAGTGCAAAAGAAACACAAACAAATTTTTTGAGAACTCAGACTTCTCTGAACTAAAAGAGAAAAACGCCTTTTATATTCGTGATGAATAAAATTAAGGCCATGTGAACGAAATGTCAAAATGAACGAATATTCGTTGGCCGTTGGTCGCTGTCATGCGCATAGGTACTTAAGAGATGAAGTAAGACACTGACCTCGATAGAATTGAACTTCAACGTGTAGTTCTACAACACAAAGGTAATATATCGCACTTAGCGCCAACGTAATTTCATAAATAATTATTTAAGCAATACCTGTCACTGTACCTACGTTCAATACAATTAAACAAATTGTTGAACGACATAAATATATTTTTAAAGTCATAATTACTTAATTTTTTATATATAAACTTTCTAAAAAAATGTTAGTATGCTAAATTTAAGTATTTAACAATATACTTAAATTTAAAAACAGAATTTCAAAAAAAATGGTCCACTTGTTTTCGAAATATTGAATATTGATTTATTTTTTTAAAAATGTTGGTATGCAGTATTATTTAAAATTTACGGGACCTCCTGTCCCGAGTTGCCAAATAAAAACGATATAAGATATGTGTGTGTGGCATAATTCTATGTTCCCACCGAAGCGAAATCTCGGATTTCGTAGATTTCAATCCAAATCTTTGTATTTCACCATATAATTTTAGGATTTCAAAATCCGAGATTTCGCTGAAATCACAACGAAATCCCAGTACCGATTCGCGTCATTCATAGTGAACGAGTCCATTTTAAAATTCACCATACTTAGGTGAAAATCATTTTTGTGCAAATTACGATTTTTCACTCTAACGATAAGGAGATAAAAAGACAGTATGAATTTTTATTTGACAACGTGGCTTGGGTTGATGAATTAGATAAAAAATGGTTGTTGTTTGTGCTTCTGAGAGATGAAATCGTGGATTTGGCGGTGTGAACACCAATTTGAAATCTCGAAATCTACCTGCTGAAATCTCAGATTTCGCTTTGGTGGGAACATAGTATAAACTCGAAGATTAAAATCGGGCTTCTATCAAATTAAAATCGTGGACCAGTTAATTTGCAATTTAATAATTTCATAACTGGAGTGGAATCGGCTAAAGGGATAATTGATTGTCAATTTCTTGGCAGTCGTTTTGACGATAGCTATCTCTGTCATATCTATGGAGAATGATAGAAAGTAGAATAATCAAAAGGACAATTAATTAAAGGAGCGATCGCTTTTGTCTTACGTGATACGAGCCCGGGGGCCAAATTACGCAAGCGTGAGTTTTCTCTGTGTACACAGAAAGTTGTGTACACATACATATTTCCGAGTCCGCAAGAGGGCGATTCATTTTTTTTTGACAGATAACTTGTACACAGATAGGTAAATTTATTCACGCATATTTCGAGGGTGAATGAATTTTTTGCGCGGGAAAGCATTAACGGTTGCGGAATTTGGGACCCTGGTCATTAAGATCGTGTCATTTTTAATGGCCAAGTTGTTTTTGTGTCGAAAAACAGTCTAAAACTACCTTGTCAGAATTGTGTCGACTTGCGTATTACACTTTATAATAAAATTTACTTTCGCAGTCACGAAATGGATGATCCTATATTGAAACACTTTTTTTTATAGTGCAAGCTAACAATATAATCCCTTTTTTATTTTTGAATCCATTATTAAAATATGTTTCATAAAAACATTAAAATTATTTTTTTGGTTCATTTTAAGGCAAATGCAAATATAAATACACAAATTGTTTTTCAACGCAAGAGGTCTTTGTATCTGTCATTTTAAAATGCAAAAACTAAGTAGCTAAATATCTTTAAAAAAACTATTCTGATTTCTTCTTTCTTAAGAACTTGGAAAAAGGATTAAATTAACTCAAGGGCTTAACTTTTTGTTACATTCGATCTAACACTTGTAAGGATTGAGCCGTTAAACACCATATCTTTTGTCATTTTGACTAATTAAACTGACATTATGTCATGTCAATCACCTCACTGCGTTAACTAACTTAACAATAACAAAAAAAAAAAAAATACAAAAAATAAAGCATTATAGAAGAACAAACCATTAGCAGAAACTCAACAAGATGCCAAATTAAATAGCCATTTTGTACAAAATACATAACTACTGAGCCACGCGATCTAATGGCGTACATATCACAGTCAAGAAAACGCCAGTTGCGTGTTATCCAATAGCTACTTAAATAAATATATTATATATATTCGTACTAACCATACACCAACTGCTGTCATGTTGTTGTCACGCTAAACTCTTTTAATTAGCTAAAATCTGATGTTTCTTCTTCGTCAAAATGTTTTGTGTGTCGTAGTCGTGGTCATCGTTGTTGTTGCAAAAGACAAGGCGACAACGACTTCTGGCGACAGATTGCTTGATCTCAATTTCCAAAATCGATTTCAATTAGTTAGCGTGGAATTTGACCAAATGCAGTAAAAAATGGTGGTAATGCCACCAAACAAGATGAGTGCATGGATCAGAGTGAATTTTGAAATGTTTAAAATATACATTTTGGCGTGATGTTTAGCTTAGAAAATTGATAGTCGATACTTATTTACTATCCATGTTATGTATCCCAAGGGGATTATATTGTTTGGTTTGCAACGAATGCAGTGCAATAAAATTGACTGACGACATTAAGATAACTTAAAAGTATGAGAAATGCGAGCAATGTAACATGTGCTATTATGCCGGAAGGTATTGTGTTGTGAAAAAATCTTACATATGTTTTTGTAGAAGGTCGTTGTCCTAGATTGATTTTTTCCTACATGAAGTTAATAGTTCTTTTTTGACAGCTGTTTTTTCTATAACGTGAAGAATCAAAAGTATTGGTTCGTTTCAAAAAGCAATGGGTGTATTTAAATGTTGGTACGATAGCCTATCTAATGTCGAATTCCAAACAGTCACTTCAAATCGCTTTCAGGGCCAAGTTCCCTAGTCGTGAATGTTTTTCCTAAAAAAGTTATTCACTCTCAAAATTTGCGTGAATAAATTTGCCTATCTGTGTACACGTTATCTGTCAAAAATAAAATGAATTTCACCCATGCGGAATCCCATATATGCAAGTGTACCCGATTTTTCGTGTATATAGAAAACTCACGCTTGCGGAATTTGGCCGTAAGCAATATTTTTTATTGTTTTATACCAATAAATAATGCCTGCATTTGAAATGCCGCTAAATGTGACCTCTAGAAGTAATTCAAAATATTATAAAGTTATACTTGCATGGTACCAGCGCACTTATATAACAGTCTTCAAGTTGCCTCATCTTTTTTGTATCAATGCGCTTTCCATTGTTTTATAGAAATTAATTGGTTACAACAATACCAACCTATCCAGATAGCTATGGCTCGAATTTTGAATATGGCCAATGAGTGCGAATAATTAATTATACGCACTCATTACATTTCGGATTCGTTGTTTTTAACTTTTGACAGTTCGAAAAGTTTCGTTGGATTATGTCTATTAATTCGTTTAGTATTTGAATTGACATCATTTTTAAAAATATAATTAAATTCGAATTTTTATAAGTTATTTTTATAACTTGGAGGGCTTAAAAATTAAAAGCAAAGGAAACTGATACCTTGGTATTTTGACAGTTGGTATATTTCTTACACACAGTAATTCTCAAGTTATCCAATTCAACAGAAGTTATTTGCCCTTTATATATAAGTTGCTAGTTGCAGAAGTTTTATTTGCAGAAATCAGTTACTTCATAAATTTTTAAGAGTGGGGATGACTTTCACTTATAAAGAAAAAACGTTCTGAAAAGAAAAACGTCTTCAAACGTCAAATACATTTTTGTTTTTGTTCAAATCAAATTCAAAATTTCTTTTCACCACAACCACGAGTAGATTTCTCTTTTCTTTTATGGCAAAAGTCAACATGACATGTTGGATATGTCAGGTTGACGTTTCTCATATGACAAATGTCAGGAAAAGGATTTCTTTTACTCTCTCTATTTTGCCTAAAACTACCCAATTTGTAAAAATGGAACAGGAATTGGGAAGATTTGACGCCAATTGGTGACGATTAGTAGTTTTGAGCAGGGTGTGAAATAATGCCAAAAATACAGTCCAGTTTCTCAACAGTTTCTGGATTGAATTCGAATTAACAAGTTTTTTCAATCAATTTAGATACTGATTCTAGCTCTTCTGCTCTGTTTCGATCTGAAAAAAGCCACTCCTTCTTTCAACTGCGAATAAGAACATAAACAAAACTCGAAGGAAAATAATATGCTAATACCAGTAACTGTCAAAAATCTTTGTCAATTTGCTCGTTGTGTTGGTTAGATTTACCAGGGGTGACATTAGACCTTAAAATTTTGTTAGGAATCTAAGGTGTGAATAACAAAAAAAAAAATAGATAAAATTTGTATTTCCTATATATCGACTACAAAGTCGAAAATGATTTCTACTCTAAAAAGCAACTCCAACAATAGAGACTTCAATTACCTACACACAAAAACGATTTTTTTAATTGATGCATTCCCATATAAGGAAAACCAACAAGTCTGAAGATCAACTTTTAACTTTCATTTATCAAAACGTCAATGATGTTTATGTACATTAATCATCTTACAAAAGATTTACAAACAAACCATAACCAATAGACAATTTCTCGACTTTCATAATTTCAAATAAATATTTATCAACTGAAAGTACTATAATAATACATGATCTTATTGACATTTTCACAGTTGTTTTTCTCAATTTTGTACTTGTTCCTCAATCATGTACATCAGTTACAACCATAAGCATCGCCGTCACCAAATTCTACGAATGGAATTGAAAGGAAAATAACAGCAAGCACCACATATTGATCACACATAAATGCAATGGTATTTTTTTAAATCCCATAAATAGATTCTTGACGGCTCCGCACTCTTCAATCTAAGATATTTAAGTTTCCGATCTGAAGTTGAATACTTTATCAACTTACTTGCTTAATCGCACCATCATACAGCACCACCACCAACCGCCCGCATTGGAATGAATTCAATCCAAACTGAGTCGCAAAATCAATTGGCTGACATGTTGTCAATAAAATGACTAAAATTAGGAAGACCACATGTGTGGAACTACACTGATGAAAGTAAGTCAATGATTTAAAATGGATGCTACTCTGACAGCTTACATACACAAGCATATATATACACGCTTGTGAAAATGAAATTGAAAAAGTCTCTATTCAATATGTGGAGTTCACGCAGATAGATGGAGTATTGAGCTGGCAATACGAGACTATACTTAACAGACATGCTAACTTGTCGATTAAACAAAACAACATTAGGCCATAACGCTCATTTTATTTCTATCTAACTATAACGAAGTCGAGAATATAATGAAGAAACAGAACAGCAGCACTTAAATTTACATGCTAAATTCTAAATTGAAATGCTGTCGATTTTTGTATTCTATTGTCATTTTCTATTCAACCAAACTAATCGATCCGTCAGGGATTTTTTGAACCCGGGCCAGTTTTCGCGTTCTATTCTACCAAAATTATCGATTTTTTTATCCGGGATCAAAACCACAGATATGGATCTCTGAAAGTTTACACGTATATGCATACACAACAAAGTATAGCTAAATTTTCTGAAACCTTAAACGGTTTTGTTTACATTTTATAATAAAAAAAATAAAGACACACACATAAAATTAAAAAAAGATTCTGCGTTCCATTGGCCAGAAAAATCCGCAATCCCTGATGAAAACCCATATTTTCAAATAGAAAACGACATATTTGTGATGTTGTTTTCCATTGGTAAAAGTAATCAATTATTTGTTGACAAATAATTTTTTACAGTTAAATCCTTCCATTGGGCAAACACAAAATCCATTGTTTTGGTTCTGAATCAATGAATAAAACTGTGGATCTACCAACCCTGCTTTTTAGTACAATTGACAGTCCTGGCATTTTGACCAGTTTCATTAGTTTATTTCAGTAGATCTGCAATAACAGTAATATATAAAAAAATCTGTTCAAATCGCATTCCATTCGCTACGAAAAATATTCAATTTTAAATTTTCCCCACAAGATACATATTTAAAAAAAATCGATTCACCTTAAAATCAAAAACAACAGCTTTTTCTTTAATTTTCAATTTCCCCAAAAACTAGAAGAAATTTAGACTAGGCGTGCACAACACATGGCAACAGTTTGGTTTACTACCTTAGACTTATATGAGAGTGCGTGTACATGCAAAAACTATTCAGTCGTCGATTCGAGCAACTTAAAAGTTTGTGGTTTTGACACAAATCGAACGATTGCCCCAAATCAGTTGCTACGATAATTGATATTGCACATACAGTGGTGTGCAAAATAATAATAGTAAGTTATTAGTTTTCTTATGACTGTAATAATATTTGTTAATTAATTTACCTATTTTTAAACTGGTAAAGGGAAATTATCAAAAAGCTTCAAAATGAAGGAAACACCTATAAAAAAATCGCGAAACAGGTTGGTTGTTCTCAAAACATGGTCACAAATGCCTTAAAATGGATCAGTCATCCAGAATCCCGAGAAATTCCAAAGAAAAACAACTAAAACCACTGATCGACAGATTACAAGAGCTGTTAATACCAACCCAACATTTACAATTTTTCAAGCGTTTTTGATGATTTTTTTCCACACACCTATTATTTTGCACACGACTGTATATGTAGGTACATTTCCCACATTAAAAAAATTGTATGCAACTTCTTCAAAGAATTGCGGCTAATAATCCGATTAGTATATTTGTTGAATTTTATCTGTGCATTGTGCAGTTAACAAATAAATGAGATTCTCAGTATTCGCTCACATTTTTTGCGTACAACAACAGAACAGATATACTCGTACCTTCTTTCATCAATTCAAAGCTCAAAGCCATTTGAAAAATTGTTTTATTTTGGAAAACTATTTTTTTTAAATTATTTTCTTAATTAAATTTTTATTTGCTGTCGATCATCGAATTATCTCTCTGGGTTCATAAAATCTACGAGTGTTTTGCGAAATTGTGTGTATGTAAATATTCTCAGATATAAAAAAGTATAATTATAAAATATTACGTTTGTGAGGTTTATCAATTAATGCTAGTGTTACCATCTTATTACAAAATAAGAAAGCAAAAAGTTACTGAACATTTAAAATAATAATAATAATTATAATAATTTATGCGTTCAATAGGGATACCCCCTATTAGCGTAACTTTTTTTTTTCTATAAAACAATGTTTTCAGCAGTCGTGGATTTTGTATAAGGTTACTTGTGTTAGTTTTTTTATAAATTCTGATAACATGATTATACTCGTATATGTTTAACATGTTATACCTTCAAATGTCGTTAAAGTCCAACAATTAATATTTCTGTAAGTAGCTAGTGCATTGAAATTTGGCATTCACCCATTTTTTTATGTGTAAACATTAGAGCTTTCGACATGCTTAAAATTGAAAATTACTTTAAGGAAGTAACACACTCCATTTTATTTTAAATGGTTGGGGAATTTGTTAGGAGATTTAGAATTCACTTCCTTCAAATTTTTTAATGGTTGTGGCATTTTATAAGGGATTTTTTAAAAAGGTTTGTGTATTTTGGAGGTATTTTTTTTTTGCCTTTTATTGCTTATCAAATTCACCAACCATTTTAAAAAATATGAAGTAAATGCACCATTCATTAACATAAAACCGAACCCTGTCTTGCCAACTCGTCGGCATTTTCGTTACCCGGTATATCCCGGGGATCAGCAGAGTCTATAATATTGTGCTGTGAGTCAAGAACCTTATGCTCTTGCGGCAGCAAGAAACAAGATACGATTTTATCATTGTGGCAGAAATCGCCGCTTGGCTATCAATGTAAAAGACGGTGGTTGTTTAGCTTAAGAACTTCTGAGAAAAAACATACACCAACACCAGTGTCCATTTTGGAACCATGTGATAATAATATCACCCAGATGTTTCTGAAGAACTCCAGGTACTAGTCTGACTTAGCCTATATATTTATGCTGTGGATTCTTGTACGAAAAGATCTAGGGGTTTTAGGTTGAGTATAGGCTCTTACCATGCAGTTGGAGTGGATCTCATGGGCCCCGTTATTCCAATGCACAAAAGCTCTGTACTTTTGTCAGGGTTTTAAGGTTTGTGTTTTTTTATTTCAAATGCATTCCACCAGACCAAATTATCATATAATAGTTTTGGTCTGATTATTGCCATGATAATTTTAGGACACGGTCCCCAATATTTCCCAAAAATTCTGTTACAGGAATAAAATGCAATCATCTGTTTCTGAGCTCTTTCCCTAGTGTTCTGACTCCAGTAATTTAATTCCCTATCTAGAATCACACCAAGACACTTTACCTGATCTGAAATTTGCCTATAACAATTATTGTTTTTATGTGAATGTTTGCCGAACATTTAAGATCCATTAAAAGGTTAACACTTTAAATATTTGATTTTTTTTTCAAGGAACTTTTATATTATTATAATGCCGGACTTTAACGAGTGACAAATTGTCATCTTCCATTTTATTGACATTACTGACAAAATCGTGTAAATGGTTTGAAAATTTGTCATTATTTTCGTCATTAAAAAAATCGCAGGGAAAGCTGGCAATAAATATTGCCATTATAATGGCGTTATGTAAATGCACAATGATGCCATTTTAAAAATTATGGCACACCGCGAAGAAGAATGAACTTGCTCATTCTTTAATGGCAGATTGCCATTATCAATCAAACAGTAATTATTTTGTCCCATGTAAATGTTATCATTATTGATTTGATTTTGCCATTATCTTGCCAGTCTTATGGCATGAATTAATGGCAATTTGTCACTCGTGTAAATCCGGCATAAGTAGTAACATTTGCGTTATAGAACATATTTTTTGTAATATGATCACTTAACTTATTTTTGACGTTTAATGCATACACAACCGATTTTTTTTTGACATTTTAACGTTTGACATAATATAGTTAAAACATGAAGTTTGAACTGTCGGATTCTGTTGAATTTTGAAGAGATTTCTTAACCCTTCAAAATGACACTAACACACGGGCATAGTTAAAATGTCAAAAACATACAATTGACTTCATACGAGTAGATTTTCTGTTTTATTATATTATTTATTGAATAGAAACCACGTTGATAAAACATAAAATAGGAAAGAGAACAAAAAAAACTGAATATCGTAGACAATTATTGGCGAAATGTGTGTATATTGGATTATACGGGCATAAAAAAGAACGCCATTATTCTATTGATATTTTGACTTTTTGGCATTTATATTAATTAGGTTTTTAATGACCGAACTGACACCAGAAACACTTAAGTTATTGTTCTTCGAACAAATACAAAACGCAAACAAATCTCATTTAATGGGTGAGTTTTTTTTTGTTTTGTAAAGAATTTGGTTGATCACGAATGCCATCTCATTAATTTTTTTCTATAAAAGCGCTTATAATCGAATTATTCATATGAAAAAAGTTAACACATTTAAATTTTTGCCCAAATCCAAGGTATCATTAAAGATTTATCCATTTGAATTTTTCGTATATGAAAAAAAAATATGGAGCAATACAATGAAGACGAACTTGTACCTCCGAGTTGGTTGGATAACGAATTCATTGTAA
Source organism: Philhelius pedissequus (assembly GCA_910595825.1). Lineage (NCBI taxonomy): Eukaryota > Metazoa > Arthropoda > Insecta > Diptera > Syrphidae > Philhelius > Philhelius pedissequus. The sequence goes on along the minus strand of OU343161.1, from coordinate 238,616,501 downwards.
TGGTTTTGAGAAAATATAAAAACAATAATACAATCGTGGTAAGAAGAATAAATGTCAACACCTTGTTGTTATGAAATTAAACTGAGTTTAAGTTAGAGAACTTCGAAATTTCTCCTGGAACTGAAAAGGGCGATCACTTTGCAAGTATTATGTTTCGAGTCGTTGCAACTTATAATTGTTCAACATCAAAAATTTCCACATCAATATCAATGATAGTTAAAACAATTCCCGAAGAAGAGGGCTTCAAAAAAGAGGTTTTGGATCAAATGTTATATTTCGAAACTGAAATTGGCATGTATTCCGAAGAAATTCCAAAACTCGAAAATATTCTTCGAATGCATGGAGATGATACAAAGTTTTCTTCAAAGTAAGTGGATGAAATTTTTTGTGTTTTGTTGTGTTTCATACTGGCTGAGGATGTAATTACAATTTCAGAATTCTCTACTACTCTCTGGAACCCCGTAAAGTGATTGTTTTCGAAGATCTCGTAGCTCTTGGATATACTTGCATTCGAGATCGTTATCTCAATGCTGACGAAGTGAAACTTTGCCTTACAAAAATTGCCAAATGGCATGCAGCGAGCTATAAACTGTCATCAGAAGGTGGTGATGTTTCAGCTAAGAAATACCAAGAAGGTCTACTTAGCAGGCCTAAAAACGAACAACCCGAATTCATTACCGAAGGCCTTAAATTGCTTATAGAAGCTATTTCTGGTATGAAGGAATTTGAAAAATATATCGAAAGACTTCGAAATATTGAGCCTTCGCTAATCGCTAAGTGTAATGATATTTTTAGTGCAGGCATTAGAGGGGATAATGCAATAATGGTGTTGAATCATGGAGATTTACACAATCGAAATGTCATGTTCAAAATTGATGATCACAATCAAGTTGAAGACGTTATGTTGGTGGGTTTAGTGAAGTGGAGAGTTTTTCCTGCCGACATTTCTTTTAAGTTATGAAATTTGTCAATTTTTAGGTTGATATGCAAATATCTTGTTATGGGCCAGCAGTGATTGACATATTTTGTAGCATACAAATGCTGTTCGATGTGGAGATGCGACACAATCATCGTGACGAAATGATTAAATACTATTTTTCAATATTCAAGGAGACTTTACAAAAAGTCGGATACAATAGGATATTACCAACTTTGGAAGTTTTATATTGTGATATGTTCAAGTATAAAGAATTTGGTAAAGTTAATTTCAATTTTTTCTTAATAGTTAAGAGATGTTCAACGATTTTCTTTTCTTAAAAGAACTGTGGCTAGCTGCTCTGGTCCCACTGATTTGTGCAATCATGTCACAAGATGCAAATGTTCAAACAGAAGACTTGATATCTTCAAAAGAGGCTCAGATCAAAATGTACCTGAATCCAGACTTTATCGAAGAGCTAAGGGGGATGTTGCCGAGATATTTTTCTGAGGGTTAAATCTGGTCTTAAAATCTTAAGCTGAAGTTTAAAGTTTGAGTTAAATAATCTTGCCGTCGATAGAAATTTAATCGAAATTATCAACTAAATAAAAGCAAAATCATATTACTCATTTCTCTGAATATTTAAAAGCAATATCTAACAATATTACGTTGTTTCTACATTTTCTGTCCCAGGGAGCACTGAGCACTGCAAACTGTCAGCGCAAAATTCTAAAATTGAATAAATGTGTGGATTTCAATTTTACATCGAATACTTAGTTTGCGAAAAAAAAATAGATTTATTTAAATCCACCCACTAACACGTCCACTATTTTATTTCATGGTTTCTCGGAAAAGGCACCATTTCTTGGAGACTATTCAAATTATTTGTATGACATTTTCTTGACCAAGAGAAAAATTAACAAAAATATTTTTGTAAAATACGCCAACCACCACGCCTATATTTATTATTTCTTGGTTTCTTCGCAACGACGCAAACGATTTGGATGAAAATTTCAGAGTTTGTTCTTATGAGCAAGAAAAAAATTCAAAAGAAAATTTCAATTGCCACGCCCACCCTTCTTATTGGTTAATTATTTTTGGAATACGACTCAAATGATATTCATTAAATTTTCATAGTTAATTTATTTGAACGACAAAAAATAACAATTTGGTTTTAGTAACGTCCACTTGCTGCCACGCCCACTTTTATAATTTCTCGGTTTCTTGAACACGGCTCTAAAAATTTGGAAGAATATCCAAGTGTTTGTTTTTATTGTCAAGTATAAGAAATTTACAAAATGTTCTTAGTAAGATACGCTTGCTGCCACGCCCACTTACTAAACAATTTTAAAGACTTTTTTTTAGATTATTTTAACAATTAAGAAAAAAAAAAGTTTCATTTAGGTAAATCCGCCCACTACCACGCCTACTTTTAATCAAAGTTGACATTACGATGATAGAGAACACCGAAAAAGTGGGTCCCGCAATTCCGTGTGTCTGTCTGTCTCTATGTCTGTACAACTCTCAACAGCCTAAACGGCTGAAGCGATTTTCTTCAAACTTGGTACTTAAGCGTTTTAGGTGATTGTGCAAAATAGATTGATTTGAATCGTTGTTTTAGTTTTTTTGGATTTTTAAAAATAAAAAAATATTTTTTTTTGAAAATTCAATATTTCGAAAACGGATTGACGATTTTTTATGAAATTTTGTTTTTGAATTTATATTATTAAATATTTTAAATATTTTGCATATAATGTAATCGAACATAGGATTGGGATTCAGTCGTGCATTTTATTAAGAATGGAAAAGTGACAATGCTGTTTTTGACATTTTAATTTAAATTATTGTGTGAATTTAAATAGTCGGACAGATGTAATTGCACAGCTTTGAACAACTTATATGCGTTAAAGCTTGTATATTCTATAAACATCTTCTGCAATATTTTACCATGATATATAAATGTTTAAAGTTTTTCAATTTACCGAAACGAACATCTTTTAGCAAATATTAAATTTTATATACTTAATGGAGTGCATGTCAATGCATCCGTTTTTTTTTTCTTAATTGTATTGTGGAATGTAAATTTGAGAATTTTACTACGACATATTTTAAAAATAGATTGAAGTTTTTCTTTTACAAAGTAATTTAAGCCATTAAAGCTAACAACTTATCTCTGATTTGTAATGCTTGGAGATTTCAGAAAAAGAAACACATTCCACAATCAGATAGCAGCTCAAATAATTGTAATGCCATTCGTATATTGATTCATTACAAAAGAGTTTAAATTCGAATTAAACGATCAATTAAGAGCTCCCAACCAACTAATTCGTTCTGCATTCTTATAAAACGATCTGTATCCCACTGAGGAGAACAAATGTCCATAATCAAATCTATCCACACTATGCGACGAGCAATGATGATAATAGAAACCTCACGATCAACATCGACGACGACAACCAAAAAGAAGAATACTACTACAACTCTATGAACACATCGAACGATCAACGATCGACGACACGATAAAAGATGAAGATCAAACGCGCAAACATAATAAATCATCAATTCAATATGTCTAAGCGGCACGTTTCCTTCGATCGATATTCCGCTCCCCGCACCGCCGCAGCAATCAAATAAATCACATACAATGGTTGAACCATAAGCGCGAATGGAGCCGCCGCGCCATCATTGCCGTTCTTTCAGGTGCTGATCTAGTCTCAATATGCTGTCGCTAGAGCTCTAGAGTTGCAAGTTGCCAGCCAATTGCTCTCGAATGTCAATAAAGTATCTGCATATAATTCTCCCTTGAGGTGTTATGATTTATAGATATGTAAGGGGAGAACGGTAAAGGGGCACCAATTTATTATATTTTAATAAACATGACAATAATTTCTCATGCTTTCTTTTCGCCATCACCATTATGAAGTGATTAATAAATAGAATGCAATTCATGCCACGGCCGACACACGAACCATCAGACAAGATATATATGTTTGGCACGAGAAGAAGAGAAAGGTGTTAGAAGAGAGCTATGTATAGATGTTATTCACCTTCTGTGGATGAAGTTGTGGATCCAATTTTCAAGGCCGTACTTGTCGGTTCGGAATTAATAAAAAAAAGTGATAGAATTTTCATTTTAAAATGCTATAAGATCAGAAGTGGGAACGAATTAAATTTTCATATTGCTTCATTCGTTTTCAAATTTACAGAAATGTCAAATTATCAAAATGGTATCTATTTCTATAGTGTAAAGCTTATGTCATTTGTACACAAATTTAGACTAATCCCAATTACCACAAATGTCAAACTTTAAAAATGTCAAATGCAATAATTATTCTAATATTTGATATTTGGTTATACTGTGTGAACACAGCTTTAGATTTATATTGAATTTAAACGAATATCTGTGGTGCAATGACATTTGTGAACACCATCTTATGTGAAATGTCAAACTACCCATACTATTTCAAGTCATTGTGAATAATGGCAGTTGATGTTGACAAAATTTCTTTTGACAGCTGCTGTCAATATTCATAAAATAAAAAGTATGCTGTCAAAAATATAATAGTAAACCTATCCTTATGTAACGCTATGTATACAAAATTTCACTTACGAAGTTTCAGACAGGTGCCTGTTCTTTTTTTTTTTTCAACATAAGTTCCTCTCAAATAAGGCCCTGCCTCAATGTATTGCATGTACTTGCATTCATCTTACAAGTGACCTAGTACTGGAAGTGGAAGGTATGTAGTATGCCGAGTGTTACTCCAGTGAATTGTTATCTTTCGTGACGAAGTAGAATTTGCACTCCGAATTTGATGAATGCTTTAAATTGTTTGTTTGCATTTTTTTGTTGTTGTTTGATTTAACTCCCGCATCATCTTAAGAGGCAATTGTGCACCTTTTTCTTGTTTTTCTTCTGAAAGTTTCCCATCATCATTTTCCCAGCGTTACAGCTTGAGATAAAGAGAAGACAAAACAAAAATAGACGACTTCAAAAAAAAACGTGAGCCTCGGGAATAACTTTGTGCTGCACAATTAGGATTGAAAGTGTGGTGCAATGGAATGAATGAAATGGTATATGCTTGTTGAATCCAGATTCTCAATGAAGATGATAGTAAACTTGAGCTTGATTTAATTTTATTCAAAATAATCAGGGAACTAGAAATTGTTATAAATATAGTGCCCTATAATATTTACTATGTGAATAATATATGCATGTGAATTTGCCTATATTCTTTAAGTTTCAAAAAAATTTAATCAGAACCAGTTTATCAATTATATGTATATTTAGATTAAATATGGCAAACTGTATCACTTTTAAAATTGATGGATCCAATTGACCATTTTAATGAAAACTACCACGAGACAAGAAAACAATCGTAACACGCCTTTTAAACAAGATGGAAAAAGGTTTTAACGAATATTAGCCCATTTTGACATTTCGGTCACATGTGTCTTTTTATTTGTCACAAATGACGTTCTAAAATTGAAAACCTCTGATTTTGAAGTTAGTTGAACACGAACAATTTATTCGTCGAAGTGTGTATGGTTATGGCCAGTTTGACAGTTCGTAACAATGAGATTGCGATTCGCGTTCTCAAATGTATCTTATTTTGGCAACTAAAAAACAACTATCTAAATATCATCTCCACCACATTATCAAGGTAAGAAGTTTGACAACTATGACATATGTTGACGATGTGACATATGTACGTCAGGGATGATAAGTGATTGACAGCTCACATTTTTATTTTCTTTACCACTAGGGTGTGCATGTGCAGCTTTCAAAAATGCACCTTTTTTTTTGAATTTAGAAAAAAATAAAAACAACAAAAACTCGTTTTATGTCAAATTCTTGTGATTTAAATTCCAAAAAATATTTTCGTTTTTTAAATCCACCAGGTTCTTGTACTTACTGGAACCTGTCTGCTAAAGCTGAACTATTTAACCCCGTTCAACGAGTAGAATCATGCGTACAGCTTACAACCAATTAATGTAGGCAGCTAATCTCTTCAGTAAAAGTGATTAATCGCCATTAGTGCACTAGGTGTCTGCCACTATACAAGAGAGGAGAAGCTGCCAATACCGCCACCCAGTATAAGTACATAAATGAATATGTGCTCGAAGCAGTGCAAGTGAAAAAAGAGTTGCAACCAGTTGAAATTGATATCAATTCACCCAGTCGGTCGTGGTTGTCTCTGTTTAGAATGTGTAAACGCCTGAACGGACTTACTTCATGCACATTATGCGAAAATATCACTTTTATTGATCACCTGGTGTTTTTTTTTTTTTTTTTTTTTAATTAGTCTCGTGTGACTAAGACTGGTCACCGTGTGTCTTTTTTACGTTTTTATAGCTGGTTGCATTTTATTTTATTTTTATATAGCTTCGTTGATGTCGCACTGCACGCAGCCATAAACAATTGACACAAACGTCAGCGGACACCATCATCATCTGGCATGCGGAGCGTATCTTGAGTGTGTGTCTTTAAATAACACGAACCAATGGAAAGTGATGCTATAGCGCGTAGCAAGTAGTAATCAGGCCAACTAGCATAACAATAATTGACCATTACGCTTTAGTTCTTATTTTTATTGGTGTGGTGAATTTGCAGACTTCGGTAGGAACAAACGTCAGATCATAAGAAGAGATATGAATGAGATTTTTTGAATTGATCGTGACTTTCTAGTTTGTTTGACAATTTCTTCAAGTTTTTGTTTTTGTTTACTATTTTCTGCGTCTTTAATATTATGGTTTATGTAGGGAATAGGAAGATAAATAAAGTATATTTGTGTACGGTAGTGATTTTCTTCAAAACGTAAGTACTTTCACTTGTCATGTTGTGATGATCACACAATTGCATGTGTCAACAGTGTGACTATTGCCTTATAATTGATCAATAAGAAATCGGTTATAATGTAATGAATATTAGTTAACAGTGAAATGTTTAACTGGAAATACCGTTTTCGATTGGCATAATTTAGAAAAATATTTGTGAATTCTAAAATCCATTCCAAATATATTTTCTTTTCCTTTGAGAATAAGAACTGTCAATCGGAAAACGCCATCTGGACCACCAATCGAAAATGCATTAACTGATAAATGTCAAATTTAGCCATTGTGTTTCTGGCTTTACTAATGTCGTTTTCGATTGGATTTTCGGAGTATTCTTTGATGCCAATCGAATATGAAAATGTCGTATGCAAAAATTTACCTATACACACTTGAACCATGTCATCTTAAAAATGGCTTCTTCTAACATTATGTGTGTTCAATGAGGCTGTTCGGAACAGACTAGAATACTTTAGAACAGAAAAGTACAGGATTTTGCTGTTCAATGAGAAACTTTCTGTTCTAAACTGTTCTGGTTTGGTCTTCAATGAATCAGCTTAGAACAGTTTGGAACACTCTAGAGCAGGATTTACTGAACTTGCTTTTAAGGTAGAACAGGTTAGAACAGATTTGTGAGAACTGTCAAAACAAATTGTTGTTGTTAAAAAAAAACATTTCAAAACATTTTGTTGATAAATCATTTTTCGTGTCGGAATCATCCTAATTTCATGAAAAATATTTTTCTAAATAAATTCATATCCATTTCAATTATTTTTAAGAACTTTTCTTCTAAAATAAACGAACTTGAATTGTAGGTAAACAACGATAATTTTTTTCATAATCTCTGTCAGATGATTAGATGTTCTAAGTTGTTCTATCTTATTCTGAAATTTCTCACGAATCTGTTCTGTTCTATTCTGTTCTAACTTTTTCGTTACTGAACAATCTTATTTATTTCCTATTTTAAATGTTCTATGTCTACTCTCTTATGAAATCGGTAATCCGAAAACTCGGAATAGACAATCGAACGTTTTGGGAGTAACGACAGATGTAAAAGAGTAACTCAGTACAGTCAAACAAAAACAACATCTTCTTATTCCACCAATAGAATTCTGTTGAAAGAAAACTCAACTAAACCACTATACCCTGAAACCCGTTGCCTTTACACCCCTTCATCAGTTCGCAAACCAACAACAGTCTTTGCATATTTAACTTAAGCAAAAAATGCCTATCTCTATTCTAAAGTTATTTTGCCTATATTTAAATCTTTTTTCAACCAAACCGATTGGAACAAAGTTAAAACTGTCATTATACCATCCCTAGACATTGTATCCTATTCCACTAACCACTCTATATGCTATGCCTTCGGCTAATTACTTGTCTCCAAAATAAAATGCCGCCGGCCGTCGCTATGGTGCATAACTTCGTACCAACACCGAAATGCACCTAAAGGAATGCTTTGAACCTATTGCTTGTATGACCAATGGCTTAAAGGATATTTAATTTCCCTTTCAATGAATATAGGCGATGATTTGTTTGCCAAGCATTTTCTGCAAGAGGTATGAAGGTGTATATCAACCAAGCATATAATTGTTTTGGTGCCGATGTCTAAGTCCTCGTTTGTCATTGCAAAAACAAATTGTTGGAACACGTTTATAAAATACCTACTAACCTCCTACCAGACAGGATAGCCAAGGAGATAGCTGGTTAGTGTTTTTTTTTGTTTGCTTTTTGAAGATAAAACTCTTAAGCTCATGAGACGCTAATCCAAGGATGGTGTTTCTGCATATATAACGTTTAAAAGGAATGCCAAATATGTCTACGACATATTTTCTATTTTAGCATGGGAACCCGACAATGCAGATATATAGGTAAGGATGAATACCTAGCTTGTAAATGAGAAGTGGAGTACGATGGTAGGGCGATGGAATGTAACTTTTGTCTGCTATTTGGGATTGAAGGCTCTGACTTAACTACCGGCAATCCGTATCTCCTTTTTAATTCTTTAGTCGTTGGAATAGCTATAATTCTAAGACTTATGCTCTGTTCAAATTTTTTAAACCACAAAATATTAGACATATCCCGTATTTTTTGAAAAAAAACCCACAATTTGTAAAATGGTAATCTGTCAAAAAAAAATAAACATTGGCTGATAAGCGAAGAGACTGACATAAATTCACAGAATGATATTTGTTGTTTACCATTTTTAGATGTCAAACATACAACTGTCAAACATTCAACTGTCAAACATACAACTGTCACAACTTATTTTTCGATTTGTAATAGCGAGTTTCATTCAAGAAAAGATTTGCTCTTTCTGTCAAAAGATTTGATCTTTTTGAACTTTGAGAGTTTCATTGCAACAAAAAGAGCAAATCTAGATTAAATCTCAACACGAAAGATTTTATCTCTTATGGGTTGGCAGATTTGATCTGAATGCACACATACATGCTAAAAGGCTTTTCTGTCAAACGACAAATAAAAAGTATTTGAACTTGTGGCATATAATGGATGAAGAAGTTAATAATTTAGATTTTATAAATTTAGTTGATTTTTTGATTGCTTCATCTTCGGTTTCCTCGCCATCTCATGATAAAGATATGAAAGACCAAATCTCGATTTTAAGAGGAGATCTTTGAAATTTGAATGAAACTTTTCTTGGTGAGCATACTCTGTCAGAAAACTACAAGATTTTCGATTGCTTTGAATGTAAATTTGTGATAACCCAGAAAAAAAAAGAAATGTCATAGATTATTACCGACGCCATTACAGAAGAAATTGACAGTTCCATATTGATTACTAGCAAATACGTAATTCGCATCGGTATCACATTTTTTCACTTGCATAAGGGTTAACGCTTCTGAACCCGACGTTCAGAAAATTCCTTGTGATTAGATAACATGCAAACAGAACTTTACTGACTCGTACGTATTGTAGTGAACTTCGAAAAATGTCAAATACAAATTTAAGCTGTTTTATTTGATTTACACGACTGACAAATCTTCATTCTGTCAGAAATGACTGACATGTGTAGGTCAGAAATTTTAGCATTTTCTTAGTTAAGCACTGTCGAATAAATTTTATTTCATAAATTAAAGTAGTGCAACAGCTAAAAACAAAAATTGAGCGTTTTTATCCAACAATTCAAAATTTAGTTCAATTTTTAATGCATTAAGCTTAAATTTTTTGTCAAACGCTTTTATATGAATACAAAAAAGCAAATTCCGTACAAATTAAGTACGATTTAAATACACCCAGTATCAAGAAGTAGAATTCCCAGTTGATCATCAATTTTACTGCGGACAAAATCGAAAATTTTCAGAACAAAATTGATTTTACTCCGTAAACAAAAATTTTCATTTTTAGCAAGATTTTATCTACCCTACGCTCACTAGCAAGATTTTACATTTCTCTAACGTTAAATCCTAATTTTCCATATAATAAAATATAAGTAATTAGCTGTGCTTTATTATTACCCAACGAAAAAGAAATGTGTACGTTGTTTTTGCTAAGAAAAATCCGCAATCCCGGATCAAAATCCCTATTGTCAAAATCATCATTGTTAAAAAAAAAATCAATGCTTCACGTTTTGAAGGAAGAATAAAGGACATTCCTTAAAAACATCGATGTTTTCGATTCGATAATTATTAACATCGATGATAAGTATTCGAAATCTTACCCAATATCGCTCATCTCTATACTTCAAATCTCACGTGTCTTTGACAGTTTATTCATTTACCTCAACTTGGCCATTTAAAAACCTAGATCTACTTCAGGCCAATTCAGGACCACCCGATGTTTCAAAAAACATAGAATTTGTTCACCAGGCGGGTGACTTCAGGTTTTTTTTAAAAAACGTTTCAGAGCTCAACGAACAAACCGAATTTAGTTATCGATACGAAATCAAATTACAAATACAATAAGGAAAACAAATGGGTTTTGGAGGATGAAACGTACGGAAGATTCGCATCTTGGTATTACTTCTCTGTGGTCTGGCAGTATCAGTGTTACTATCAGTACAAAAAATTTACGTAGTATGTACATTGTTGTTGTCTGATTTGACGTTTCTCCAACAAGAAAAATAATTTCGAAATCGAAAATATTCACGCTTCCGCTGGGGATGAATTAAAATGTTCTGCGAAAGGCCCATTTACCAAAGTCTTGTATTACACGTTGGAACTAGATGCATGCGACTTTTAAAACAACGTATAAGTGCAAGAGAGAACAAAAAATTCGAAAGATGAGACGTCAAATTGTTGCAACGAAAACTTTCCCACTCGACACACTGCAGTTTTTTTTTCGTTTTATCTTTCCGAATTTTTTTTCTCTCTTACACTTACGTTGTTCGAAAAGTCGCATGCATCTGGTTTCAACGTGTAATATCATACAAACCAAGAGCAAATAAGACCGCCATTAATTGATGTGGATAGGTAGTGTCTTTTTGACAATTTGATATATCGCCATTTTCTGCCCTATTCCAACTTTATGTCAAAAAAAAAACACAATAGGTAGGTACTTAGTGATTTTCTCTCTTTGAAAACTTTGAACCCCAGACTCAAATCTCAGAGATCAACTTCCGTTGATTTTAGTCCACCAACATCCTCTTCCATATAGTTATACTAAGCAACCACAACATCCCATAACTGCACCACTACACTCCCCTCGCATTTGATGATAATTTTTTTTCTATTCGATTGGATTTTCTTCGCAAAAATGTCACCACTTTTCATTTCTATATCGCAATGTAGTCAGCTTCAGCAATACTTGGCCTAAAATTCAAAAAAAAAAGAAAAAAAGCGAAAAGCTGCTGCGGCAAATCCCAAAATTATTATCGCCATGCCGCAAAATTTTCACCATAAAAACCGAAAGTGCACTTTTCTCTCGTCATCTGGGGCCATCATCGCGCGGTTTTCGATTTTCGATTTTCGCTTCGGGCGATGTAAATTCCTCACGCACATGTCCCATCTATAATAATATTCTCCGCTTACCGGTTTCAATTTTCAATATGAGTGCGGAGTCTATATGAGAGGTGACATCAACTCCTCGATAATATATGTTTTATGCCAGCGACAGACAGCCCAGCCTTCCTCTCCTACCTCCTTACATGTATGCATTTACAAAAACAGTAAAAACAAAAAAATTAAGAACCGGCAAAGACCAGACCGGGACCGGAGACTAGTTAGCCAGCCAGCGATGGTGATGGTTGCTCTCGACTGGTGGCTGTTGCGGCGCGGCTGTCGGTGGTGGTAAATGCTAACGCGCAGTAGAAAACGAAAAGTCATCCTTCTGGCAGGTGAAGATTAATATAAAAAGTGAAATGGATTTTCCATTTAAGAAAATCGCCTCCACAGCCACACATTGGGTTTGGAGTTTGGACAGGGTGCCGCCGCCGCACTGAGTCTGCACTGCACCGCCACCACCACACCATGACCGCAGCAGCAGCACGGCGTATCTATGCCTTAAGCACAAAAGTCTTATCTTGGGATTCATTAAATAAATGAGGTTTTGGTATGGACGACCGACGCGCTGCGACGCGACGTTCCCCGTCTGCCGGAGTCAAGTATTCAATATGTCGTGTCGCGTCGTCGTGTCGTCAGCGGCAGCGGCCAATATGGCGATTTTTTTTATCATATACGAGTAGGAATACCTTCTCAACTAGGTACCAGCCAATTATTGACAAAATCAAAATGAAACGAAAATCCTTAATGAAAAGAAAATTGGAAAAGAGGAGGTGAAAAGGGTTGGCGTGTTGGGTAACCTAATACACGTGAGTCCGAATATGGCACGAACAAGGTTAACTCGGAAATTCAAACAAACTATTTGTTAACTCAAACTTCTGGTATAAGCTTGGGCAGCGTATGCGGAGTGTGGTTTTGGTCTTAGCCAGCGGGTGCTCCTTAATACATTGTAAGTTTTTACTCTTTACTCAGGATGGAAGTATGTATACCTATTTGGGCGTGGTTCAAACCTTTTTTTTTTTAAATGAAGAAATATGACGACTTAACGAATACAATGGTTTCCCTCTAAGAAACTCAAATTAGTGTCAGGTGGACCTACTTGGTTGCAGACTTATAGACAACCACAACATAGACTGTTGATAGGATAGTTAGTAGGAAACACCTCACATATGCTGTCTTTACACGACTAATACATAACCAATATGTCTGCCATTTTCTACCAATTATTATACACCTACGACAATACTTAACTAATCCCGGATTTACGCGAGTGACAGATTACCATTATTTCTTCCATTTTATTGACATTAATGACAAAAATTCGCCATTAAAAAAATGGCAGGCAAGACTGACATTAAATATTGCCATAAAATGGCGTCATGTAAATGCACAAAGTCACCATTTTGAAAATAATGACACAACGTAAGGAAGAATGAACCTGCTCATTCTTAGTTAGTCAATCAAACAATCAATATTTTGCCCTGTCTAAATGCTTATCATTAATGATTTGATTTTACCATTATTTTGCCAGTTTAATGACAAGAATTAATGTCAATTTGTCACTCGTGTGAATCCGGAATAAAATATGACAGAAATAATGACAAGTTGTCAGTCAGTAAATTGAGAATCACTCTTTTATGAACAAATGGTATTCTATGTCCCTGAATGCCTCGTCCTTACCAACTTTCTTATAAATTTGTTTACATGTTTGAAACTTCCTAAAGAAATACTGAAATCTAACTTGGGATTGCAATAAAACACGACACTAATGTATGTACGAGACCAAGCATGTTTTATCAAAGCTTCAGGCAAGACAGTCTTCGGGTCTCACCTTCCAGCTCCGAGACGGTAAGGACGACTGAACATCCAAAAGACATGTCGTCGTCGGGGACAGTAAGGAGACTAATGAAGGAATCTAATATACCTGACCCAAAAGATGATACTAGCTACTTTCAACGTAAGTGCGTCTGCAGCCTAAAAGTCGAAATAGCCGGTTCCAATAGTTTGTTAAATTTTAACTTCCCTGTATACATATAAAGGTTATGTTACAAAGAAAGGAAGGGTGACGAAGTGTGGGCGTATTCAAGGACGCCTTATTAGACGTATATCACTTTCTACTTCCTTTAAAAGCGACAGATGCGACGTCTCCCTTTAAGCACATGCAATTTCTACGGCTGTCCTTACATACATTAATCGTTTCAAGGAATGATGTGAAACCTTCAAGTTCATTAAAAAAAAATTCAAACGCACTCATTAAATTTTTTAAAATATATTTATATATTTATTTGTGTAGGTAGATATTTATTGCACAATGGCATATCTGTAAAATGTACAATTAATATACATAAAATATTTGTAATTATTATACTTTTTTTTAAGATTAAAGTTTATTTAGCTTTTCTTGCTTGTTCTTATTTTATAATAGTTTGGCTATTTACAACAAAAAATTAAATGAAATAAAATTAAAAAAAAAAAACATCAACAACACAAAAACTAGAAAAGAACATTTAAAGAATAATTGTAAAACATATTTTTTTCTCTTTATATATAATTAATTATAATTAACGACTAAATTAGGGCAGACTTTTACTAGGTGTATTTCATATGAAAATTTTGAACAAAAATAAACACAAAACTTTATATTTTTTTCTGATTAAAAAGAAAAATTAATTATATTTATAAGGAAAACATTAACTAATCTAATGACTATACAAGCAAACAATATTTATTTTTTTTTTTAAATTTTTAAAATTTTCCTTCGTGCTAAGTCTAAGTAATATTTCGCGTGAAAAATACATATTCACAGACAAATTTCAGTTCTACTGTAATTTTGAAAGGAAATCATTTTATGATCTAATATCAAAACTTTTCGCACTTTTAAATGTTTCGCTTTCTGGGGAATTGCTGTGAATATTTTAGCAATAACAAGTCAGTAAAAAGTTAAGCAAATACATGAATTAATTGTGGAACGTATTCATATTTATTTTTCATTCTCATTTTACTTGTTGTGGTATTACGTTGCGAAATACGTAAAAATAGGATATACGATTGTGGGATTCATTGATTTTTCATTTCACGAGTAGATAGCAATAAGCTTTAAGTGTAAGTACTTTTTTTTCTTACAAAAAAATTAATCAACTGCAAGATCATGATATTCGCATGTTCAATAAATACCTCAAATTTTATAGTTTTTGTTTAGAAATCAAATATATTTCAAAAAAAATATATTCAAAATTCTTCGTTAAGTTTTCTTCGAACAAAATCCAAAGATCAATTTTCAATGTTGATGACATCGTAATTATCAAAAAATCATATTCATGCGAATCGCTTATCGAATTACCAACCTAAAATTTTATTTAGGTTGGTAATTCGTCCAATATTTTGCATATTAAACGTTAAAGCTTGCGAATCTTATACAACTTATTAGGTCCGTTCCCCTTTTCCGAATTTTCGTGTACATTTGTGTAAATATCAGTTGCTGTACTAAACAAAAAATCGTTGCCTTTGACAGACAAAAGATGGCCATAAATTCTCTAAAAACAAAATGGCCGCTTTCTAACGTCAGATTGACAGTAGAGGTTAATAAGAAAAATAGAGGAAGTCAAATTGAAATGACAGATGAAACCTGATACTGTGCTCAAGTATGTCTTCTAAATCAATCAAAACATTCTGATCTGCACCTGCTGAGCAATGAAAAAAACAACTAAAATGGCGGATAAAGATGACAGATAAGTAATGTTCAGAACACATTGTTAAAATAAGTGGTTCAAACTTGTACAAGGTTTAGAGTATGGGCAGAACTATACAGTGAACGGAACTAAGGTCATACATGGAGTTCATAATATAATGTGTCATTGTTATGAAGATCACTCCTAACCAATGACAGTTCTTAAACTAAAGGACAATATTTTTTAGATTTTAATTAAAAAAAGAAGAATCAGGCGATTACACGCCTGGAAGAGTTATTTCGTTTTATTAATCAAAAAATCCCTTAATTTGATAAAAGATGACAGCTACCTACAATTCATAATTTCACTAGACGTCAAAGGGCTCGGATGTAGAAAATTGAACCTCTTTTCTCGAAATAGATTTTTGTTGTTATTCAAATGTCAAAATTAGAATGATAAAGGACAAAGATACTTTGACTTGATACTTGATAGTAGCCTAATTTAGCTTCTGAATACTATAAGCTGTGTTCCCTTACTTTGTGCCAAAAATTCACTGACTCTCAGTTTTTCAAGAGGAGTCAAAATTTCAGAGAGAGAAATTTCACAAAAGTTCGGGAACTTTTAACCAAATTTTAAACGTCAAAACAAAAGTGTGAACAATTTGCTTTTGCACGATAAATTTGGTTATTTTTAATTTTTGGAATAATGTGACATGACAGATAAATGACAGCTCTTGATTTTTCTTCTTTTAACTGTCAACTTAATAATTTTGTTCAAACAATTTCGTGGGCTAAATTTTGCAGTCTGATAAAATATTTCTTCTGTGAAAAAACATCAAAAATTTGGTGTACGAAAACAGAATTTGACAGTTTTTCTTAGGAAATCGGAATTTTTCGCAGTTTTAGGAATCATGGGAACACACCTATACATAGTTCTCAATGCTTTAATAAGCATTGGTGTTTCAGTCTTCCATAGATTTGACAATTCAGATGTAAGTATTAGATTCGGCATGAGTAGTATGTTTTCGTCTGTGCGACACAAACGCACAAGGTTACGCTTTTTTCCTTTTGCAACATTTCTTTCGCACTCACAATTACTTGGGCAAAGTTGCCCGTCTATAGTGAACAGTCTCCCATCCCAATATTGGAATCAGGATCAACTTAAAGTTTCCTAGAAATGGTTTCCCTTTGTAAGTCCCACAAAATTAGAACATGCTTTTTTTAATCTGTCAAATTAAGGATATTTTGTTTTGCTCACAATTTTTGTATAATACACGCTTCGTATACATTTTTCGTTCAGTTCCGTTTAACGGATGATTTACTTGTTGATAAGGTGTGTGTGGTGATGGCCACATGACGACAAATTACTTTTTATATTTTGCTCCGAATATAGAAAGCAAGTCTTCGAATTGTAGTATGTGTCTTTTATGTTGCTTTAATATTGTCTTAAAGCAAAATAGTGTGTATTTATAGTCTAGGTTTGGGTTGGTTTGAGGGAGCTGGGTAAAACTCCTTCAGCAATGGCATTTAATTGCTTCCGGGCAATTGGCATTATGTTATTTATTTTTGTTTTGTTTTTGGGAATGCTGCTAACCCGCAGGTCAAAATAATAACACATGACGTGAAGTTATTTCTTAAAGAGAAAACTATCCTAAAAGTCAATGCGTGGCATTTCGCAAATCTAAAAAAAACCACGAAAGGTCTTTTTGTTTGGATTTTTAAACCAAAAAAAAATACAACAAACAAACAGCCAAGACCAACATTTATTTAGTTAGCCGTCGTTGTTGTCTTCTAAACAACTTGCACAGTTGCGAACGCACTGAATGTAACTTTCTTGGGAAACTCTGGTCCCGGTGATCCTCGTGTCTTAATCACCGGTTTCAATGGCTGTCGTGGCTTGAGAGACATTAAGCCAGCCGAAGCGGCTAAGACACGCAGCTTCTGTGAAAAGCCTCCACCGCCGCCACCATTGCTTCCACTGGTGTTGTTGTTACTGCTGCCATTGCCACTGCTGCTGCTGCTGCTGTTGTTGCTAATGCTGCTGATTCCATTGCCATTGCCATTTGTTGCAGCAGACGATAATGCTGACGACGATCCATTGGAATTGAAATTCGATTGGTGTGGTGTTATTCCGGTACCGGAAATCGTTGCTGACGCAGGATGAAGGCGAAACACTTGGCCTGTCGCTGTGGGGTAGACTAGGCTATTGCCAGCAGTTGTTGTGATGTGATGCTGGTTCGATGGGGTAATGTAACTGCAAAGAGAAATGGGAAATTCATGTTAATTATCATATGAAGTATGAAAGTAATTGATAGTTTTGTTTTAAATTAATAAAAATAAATGAACCTATACATAGTGATAGATTACATGAAGATGGATTTCCAATGTCAAGGGTCAAGGTGGCAACAAGAAATTATATTTCTGGTTTTCAGTGGGTTAACTATGCATTCATATTTTGCTTACATATATGTACATAAATATGTGTTTGTGTTCCTGTTCTGAGTTCATGGAGATGCAAGTGAAAAAAAAGATTAAAAAGAAACATGAAAAAACGTACAATAAATTTACACTACATAAATCAGGAATTCTTTACCAGTCCAAATTCTAACACTCCGCCCATTGCAATATTTTGACATTCAAAACAAGTGTTCACTGAACATCAAATCAGAATTATTTAGAACCGCAAATTCATCACTGAACTAGGGTTACCAGACTCCCCCTTTTTATACAAAAATGCTGTCCCCTCTATAAAAATCTATGTCCCCCTTATGAAAGTTATCCTTCATATGTCAGTTTATAATTTGTGCTGCTATCTGTCATTTGCTTACAAAACTAATTATTTTCGTTTGCATTTAAAAGTAAAACGACAGCTTATTGGAAAAAATCAAGTCAAGTCTAGCGAAAGTATACTTTTCATATTAATTTTACCATTAGTATTCATGTTCTTATTATATTATAAATTTACAAACACATACAATGTGATGGAAACCTGCTTTTGTTTTGAAAAAAAGTACATTATTTTTGTTTGTCATTAATTTGTTTTAGTTGATAATTATAATTTTTGACTTTTGTGATTGTTTTTTACAATAAAAAACCGAATGAAACTTTTTACAACTTTTGTTTACCCTGTTAGTCATTTCCAATCTGGTAACGCTACACTGAACAGCATAGATTTGTACTTTTCTGTTCGAAACTTTTCAGCTGAACGTCACTGAACACATCTATTCTTTTGACAACAAATTGAATAAAAAATGACATTCTGAATGTCACATTGAGAAAAGAGCAAAAATGAAAACAAAAATGATTTAAAATGGCCCACACTACTTGACAGCTATTTGCTTAATTTCGCTTAGACATTCGGAGTTATTTTAAGTTTTTCGCTTCCAAAACTTCTACGACGAATTCCTTTAAACCAAAAAAATTGATTTTATTCTGCAAAACATACATATCTAGCATTTTCAGCAATCAAAGAAAAATCGATCAAAATTTAAAAACTTGGAAAAAATTGATTTCAAATGGTTGAAAGGAATTCAACATTCATTGACTTTGATTTTTAAGTAAAGCTTTCGGAATATTTTTTATGACATTTAAATGTATGTCAGCTTAATAGTAAAGTTTATTTCAAAAATGAATTAGAACGTTCAGAACTCTTTAACACTATTTGATTCTTTCATACTTGAGATTTTCAAAACGAAATTTTGAAATACTGCTAATCCTACATAACCCTAGTTTTATTTCTGGATTAAAATACCTGCACAGATTGTAATTTAAAGAACACATATCTTAAGATTCTCCGATGATTTACAATGCAGGCGTTCACTCATTTATTCTGAACAATCTGGAATAACTTTCCATTGTAATGCGTGCCAAAGCACATCTGATGAAAAAACATAGCTGTTCTCATGAAAGCTCTCTTGAGTTCTCCCAAAAAAAAATGGAAAAACTAGATGACTAGATGATATTTGTAACGTTCCTGAAACGCTGGCGATTTAGTTTTAATAGTAAAAAGTTCATTATGGTTTTTTGACAGCTTTCAGATAACCTCTGATTCGTTCACAAATATACTCGGATAGTTTGGTATTCGAGATGAGATAACCAATCTAATAAGTGAGTGAACGCCTCCAATAACTTCCTATCATATTTGCCATTTTAAATGTAATCATAGCAAAATCTAAATAAAAGTTAACCTGAAAATTCGAAAGAAGATTCTAACCCTTGAAATTTCGATGATGTTTTCAGTGAGAGATATTTCTCTTAACACCTTCTTTACCACTGGATCCACTTAAGACTACCTTTGCAATATGCTTATATATTGCCCATCATTTACAACGTTATCACGTTAACCACAGATTTATGTACCCCGGCGGTCATTTTCTGCGCACTCAATCCTATGTTTTATGTTTTAATGGTTGAAGGGTTGTAAACAAAACAAGCAACCCAAGAAACCCTAGGTGTTGTTGTTAACTAGATTTGAGAGCTTAAATGCTCATGTGGCGTTGACTGATAATCATTTTTTTTGTATTAGCTAACAAAGAAAACTTTTGCATAGGAGTTACCTCAAGTCCCTGTATCTTAAACCGATTTAAATACAAAAATGTATCTATTACCAAAAAGAAACATAAACTTTCTATGTTTTGTTTTTTGTTTTTGTGTCGATTTGGTTGTGTGACTTGGTCAGTATTGTGATGGTTGGTTGCGTAGCCTGGTGGTTGGACCACTTCGAGCAAACTTTTGCAATAGGAAATCCAAACTTTAAGTGAGGTGACAGGGACAGACAGTGTGTAGCTAGAATCAAGCTGTTATTCCGAATGTGCATCATGACCGCAGAAATAATACGATGGGTTGCAATATGGAGAAGTGATGCTCTGGGATTTAATTACACATTTTCCGGTAGAAGCTTGAATGGGGAATGAATGAACGAACGGATAGTCATGCAATGTATTCCACAGTCGAATTCGCAGTGCAGATGTGGGTGGAGGTCGTTTTGTTTTTATTTAATTATATGACGCTAAAAGCATTTAGGTATTTGATATCCAATTTACGTCAAGAAATGAGGTGGTCATAAACTAGATCTTTAACATTGCCAGATGAATAAGCTTGGGTTTTTTTTTACGTCACAGAGAACACTCAAACAATGTCGTATCTTAATTGCACTCCTAATGGATCAAACATAGTATTCTTCGGTGAGTCGGTCGTCGTCGTCGACATAATCCATTGTCGGAATAATCCATGCACACCCATACATATGTATATGTTTTTAAGAGTTATATTCTTTCATCTCTGCTAATTGCGAGAGCCTAAAACCTATTTAATGAATATTCTAGCAAAAAAGCTATCAATCTATCTCAAGTTGATGGCTATTTATGATTTAATAATAACCCACCTTTGCGTTAAGGCAATTTAGGACTCCAAAGTTGGATAAAATTTTGTTTGATGTTCTTTTGGAATTTCTCACAACAAAAATAGAAAAAAAGTTTCATTAAACTTACGAGCATTCAGTAGGTGGAATGGTATTAAGGGCACTCTCGTACATATACCTGTGCATGGTAATAATTATTATTAATTTTATTATCCTCTACTAAAAAAAAAGAAAAAAACTTACTTAAAGCAGATTCCAATTGAGTGATGATGGATATAATTTTACCACACATATGAAATTGAAGTTTTTGAACTTGACGAAAAGATTAATGAGATAATTTGGTTCTAATGGAAATTTAATTTCATACAAAGACTATAGAAGGCATTAGGGTATTGGTCTTAAAGGGGGATTCTCATCTAAAAACAGCCAAAGTGATTACTTTGTTTTTTAAAGTACAGGTTTGAGGTAGAAGGATTTTTGGTCTTTTTTTGTTCATAATTTCCTAATTTAATTTATTAGTTTGGGTATATTGAAACTCTTGTATGATTGTTGTATAACTCTTTGAGCTTTTAGGGGTTTCTTTCAGTTTTGCTTATGTAATTAACTATTGTTTACTATAATATAGCTTCCCTTGGAGGCTGAGGTATCTTATGCGAGGTCTCTTATCAAAAATACAAAAAAAAAAACAGAGCATTTCAGTAGTGGCATAGGATATGATGTTTAACATCTGACATCTAGGTTAGGTTAGGTTAGGTTGAAGTGGCTGTCAGCGTTGCAGCTGAGACACTTAGACCAGAGTTGGTCCCTTGTAATACCACATGAATCCTGAGCTAAACTCCCTATTCGTTGAACCATTTGGAGCTGATAATGAAGCGTAAGAGACTGTACATAGATGCTTATATTGTTTAGATCGCTGAGATCATCGAAGAAAAAGTCTCCAAGATGGACCTTACGTCTCTGAAATAGAGCAGGGCATGTTGCGTATGAGGTAGTGTCCGGTTATGACATCAATTACGGAGCCGATGTGCAATCTGCTTAAGTATATCAAGTACTTGGAGCGTTTCAGATAAAGTTTTGATCAGAACTGTTTTGTTGGGAGGCAGGTGGTTGTATTTTTCCATCTTAAAATCAGACATCTAACCTTTTGGTACAATTTGTACCATTTTTCTAAACATTCTACTTTCAAATCGTAGGACCACAAAAATACATAAATTGTGACAAACGAATTTTCTTAATATTACGTCCATCTGTTTTCGAAGAATTGATTTTTTAAAAATTGATTTGCAGTAGATACCTATTATTTAGAATTCGAACGAACTCCTGTACACAAATTTTGATCAAAATCCGTTAAGTCGTTAATGAGAAGTCGAAAATAAAAAAAACCGTTGTGGCAGGTATCGTTAATAACATTTTATGTAAAAATTTATTTGGATCATAATGTAGGATCAATATGTATAAATAAAATTGTGCACTCATTTTTTTTTATCAAAATCAAAAATTTAAATTTACCTTTTTATCGCCAAAAAATTGTATGCCAGGTACTGTTATTATTGGCACTAAAAAAAGGATTTAAAAAAAAATCGAGCCAATTATTTAAGACGCTACCAAGTACCAAGTATGAAGAAAATCGTTTCAGACTTTTAAGGTGTAGATCTACCTACACACGTGCAGATAGATATACGGAGATACACAAACAGACTGACAGAAAGAGAGACGGAATTACGGAGTGGAGAAACAAAGCGGACGAAATCTGAAAACCTTAAACATAAAACATGAAGTCTAATCAACACTCTGCTTAAAACTACAATAATTGACACCAATTTCTACCAATTCCTGTTTCAGGCTTACAAATTTTGTACTTTTGTGCAGAAGAGCACCCGCGTGAGAGAATAAAATATTCCCCTTTCTGAAAACTTCGTGCCAATTTATGCGCAATACATTAGGTCTGATCCAGACTTTTTTTGGGCAGCAATTGACGGCTTATCAAATTTTGAAGAGTGGGGACGAAATTCTCTGGAACGGTTTGACCACAAGTTTCTTTCTATTTTTAAAAGGTCAATACAACATTTGTCTTTAAAATTTACATTTGTTTCTCTTTACTAATAGTATTGGCGCAAAATTTTAAACAACCTATTATTAAGGACTTAACATGAGACTAGTTAGCAATTTAGTAGTCTACTAACTTTTCATAAATGTTAAACCTTTTGTTAACTAGTAAAATGCTAATGAAGCAGATATCAAAGCATTTGTAGGGTTTGAATTTTGATGAACACAATTATTGTGCTTATGCGTTGTAAATTGATTATATGTTGATAGAAACCCAACATGTGCTCTAAATAAGTATTCGATGTTTATATTTTCATCATTTTAACTTCATTATTTACAAAAAAAAAAAAAAAAAAAAAAAAAAAATGACACCGGCAGGACTTGAACCTGGGCCTCCCGGGTGCAAAGCCGATATACTATCAGAATGACATGTGGATTTAGTACGATACTAAAAATTTAAAGTAGCCATTCGGTGGTTTTAACTTTAGTAAAATGTTAAGAAGATAACACGATACTAAACTCGTTTAAAATTAGCTAAATCCTCTCTTTCACCTAGTATCATACTAAAAATGATTTAACACGTTACTAAATCGTTTAAAATTTTGCGCCTGTGATTTTAATAGATGGTAACTTTTCTCAAACATATCTCTCTCCTCATGCTTTTTACTCCAATACATTTAGAAATGTTCACTCGCGAAAGATAACGAAAATAAAGAAGGAAAAGGACGATAGCTCTGCAGGACGATAGCTCTGCAATTTTTGAAACCGTGCAATTTTGTCTACTCCCCACACCAAATACGTCCAATGTGCCTTACAATTGTTTTAACCACCATATTTCTTCCGGATCCGATCACAAACACAGTCTGAGTCTGATCCAGACCTTTTTGACCAGAAATTGGCAGCTTATCAAATTTCGAAGAGTGGGGATGAAATTCTCTCATAAAGAAAAAAAAGTCTGTAACGCATTGAGCACAATTTTTGCCAATTTTTAAACGTCAACACATTTGCTTTTTTATGTCGAATTCCAAACAACCAAACATTCGATTTTTTTCTGAACACAATCGAATTATTACTAAACAAAATCTGTCAAAACAGATATTGCGTTTTTAGCTAGATTTCATAGACTTTACACGCACCCTATTTTTTTGCAAGTTTCTCACAACAGCAACAAAATCGATCTGAAATGGTTGTTTGGAATTCGACATTAAAGTTTTGTTTGTTTTAAATTCGCATTTTTTTATCTTCAAACTAATTTAAATTTTTAATTTATTTATTTATTCACCAAATCTTTTCCCACAACAACCACCAGCCGTTTTTTTGTGACAAACGTCAACCTGACAATTGCAAATTTTCTGCCCACAAATTGAAGCCTACAAAATTTTATTGGACAGAAATTGGCAGGAAGGGAAATATTTTACTCTTACAAAAGTCCCTCTTTTGCCCAAAAATAATAAATTTGTAAGTCTGGAAAAAGAATCGGCAGAAATTGGTGGCAATTTGTGCCAAATGGTGTGGATCAGTGTAGGCAGAAAATTGTGGGTAGCAAATTTACAAAGGTCAGGCTTACGTTTGTCATAAAAACCAAAATTTCTCCTGGTTGTTGTGGCAAAAATATTTGTTAAAGAAATAAATAAATTTAGAAGCCCTAAGATACAAAACTATTAGTTTAAAGAGAAACAAATGTGAATTTTAAACAATTAAAAATATATATAATTATAACAGTTGTTCATCCTTAAAAGTGTTAAATATTCCAGGAGCTTCGCGCGGTTGCGGTGCTGCTGAAGCAAATATCTAATTTCTGGAAGTCGAATTCCCTTTTAACCCTACGGTGCGCATGAACTCAAACTGCCACTCATTTGGCATGTCTCGAAACACGTCCTAAACATTTACAAAAACAAAAAAAACAGACAGAAAATTGTACCAAAGTCTTTCCAGACTTTTTTACACTTTACCTATTTCTTTATGAGACAATTTTATCCCTTAAAAATTTGATAAGCTATGCCAATTTCTTCCTATTTGTTTGATAGTTCTTCATTTCAAAATTAGTACCTACATACGAGTACATGCATTTCTACATATCAAAATATTAAAAATCAATTTGTAGTACGTATCTCTTCTATCTACTACACCGAACACGCATTTTTAGCATTTTCTTCCCTATAAGCACCACACCACCAACAACAAAACAAAATCCATTATGTACGTAGTTCATTTTGTCCAAGCTCCAACTAATATTTCGTATTCGCTCTAACATTCACGATTCTACAATACAATCCATGTTATCCACCATCCACGGTATGGTGAGCTTTTTTTTCGTTTAGTTCTAAGAAAATTCCGTGTTTCGTTTGCTCCGCGATCGCCTTATATAAATAATATAAATATCATATTAAATTTTACATATTCGGTAGTAAATTTATGAAATTATTGTTTTTTAATATATGCGTGTTATTTTTACGAAAAAAAATTTAAATTTTCATTGCCTAAAGTGTAGTTTTTTTTAGAAATTAAAGTTGGTTTTTCTCGGATTGTTTTTTTTTTTTTTTGTAATGGCGTAGCGTCGTTGTTCGTGGTGGGGGTAGTGTTCGTTCGGTTGTTACAAAAATGTCGGTATATTCAAATTCAAATTATTGGCATTTGAATGCCTTATTGCTAAAATTAGTGTTTTAATATAATCGGCTGTCGGTTTATTCATATTTTTGTTTAGTCGGTGTTTGCTAAATAAGTTTTCGTTTTTAATGATATTGAAAAAGTGGTGTGAACATTTTGTTTTCAGTATTTTGTTGTAAGCAACTACATACATATTTGATTGGGAAACCAAACCATTTGAAACGTCGGGTAAGTTAGTTTTGAGAAAATGAGTTACTTTCGTAGGTATACAATGTATAAAGAAGAGTAAAATTCGAAAATCTGAATATCGAAATGTCTCGCTTTAAATGAGTCTCGAAAAATCATAAAATTTCTGAACATACATATTTTTTAGAATAAATTTCACTAGATGGCTGTCAATCATTTAATAACATTGCTATCTTTTTCTAACATTTAAATGTCAGAAAATAGCTCCTGAAAGCATTACTTAGAACATTCAACGAATGCTGAATTCCTTTCAACCATTTCAAATCGATTTCGTCCATTTTTTTTCTTTTTCGAGGCAGTTTGTAAAAAAATCAATTTTTTGTATGCTAGATTTTTTTTACCAGAATAAAATCAATTATTTGGTTGAAAGGAATGACAAAGTTAAGGAAACTCCGCACGTCTAAACGATAACAACGAATTTAAGAACAAAATTAAGAAAAACACGGCCAAGTCTTATTGGCATTTCTTCTTCTTTCTCTTTTTTTCTCCATTTTCTTCGGTTTTACTTATGTGATTTTACATTGGTACAAGAATTTTATTCTTTTTTTTTTGTATACAAATCCGGGAAAACACGGATTTCTATAATTAAATCCTTCCATTGGGCAATAAAAATACATTTTTTTGATTCTTTTGTGGTTTTCCATTGGTACAAGAGTCAAATTCGTTTTTGATACGAATCTATCAAAACATGTATTTTGACAATTAAATCCTTCCATTGGGAAACAAAAATTAATATTTTTTTGATTCTGAATCAAATTCGCAGATCCATATTTTTTGGCGAATACCCTTTTTTTCCTAAGACTAGTAAACACAAAGTACAATTTTAAGCATTTATTTCAGCTTCACAGACGCGAATAAAAGCCAATTCCTTAACAAAAAAAATTAAATCCAAATGACATTTCATTCGCCACGAAAAAAATCCAATTTCGTATCAAATTCTTCATTTACCAATGGAAAGCGACATTAGCGTGCTGAGAAATTTTCTCTCATTTCGGAAAAAAAGAACGACTTTTTGATGTTTGATTTTATCTAGTAAGATCAACTGGAACAGAATAATGAGAACGTCAAAATCATCAGTTTTTCTTTGGTGTGTTCATTTTTACTTGCGATATCATAATATAGTAGCTCTATAGGGGTAGTTTTCCATTTGTAAAAAAATCGAACTCGAGGTTTTAATCAAACTTAACGTTACAATGATAGAGAACACCAAAAAAGTGGGTGCCGCAATTCCGTGTGTATGACTGTCTGTTTAGATGAATCATGAATCTTTTTTTAGCGCCCAAAATAACGGTACTTGGCATACTAATTTTTCGACTATCTGAAAACGGCTCTTACTATTTTAATCACAATTTGTGTGTCCACTCCTTTTGGTAGAGTCTACATTTTGGTGAAAAATGTTTCTTATATAAGAATTTTTTTTGATTTTTCACTTTCTCATGGACGGCTTTACGGATATCGATCAAAATTTTTATATAAGAGGTCCTTTGAAATATAAAGAATACTGCAGAGCAAAATTTTGGAAAAAAACATTTTTTTTTTTGATTTTTGAAAAAAAATATTTTTTTATTTCCTTAAACGGATGGGTGATTTTTTGAAATTTTATATTTAAGTCTATATTATAAAGGAGGCCTTACATGGATCTGCATCTGCAGATTTAAAGAAAAGTAGAGCAGGACCATAATATAAAACAAACATAAAAGTAATACAGGGTACACACTAATAGCTCACTCGAACTCTGCTATAACTTTCTTGACACATCTCACAATCACATGTTCTAAGCGTTCAGTAATGTAGTTTAGAGAAGAACATTTTCGCTATTTTCGTTGTTTTTAAGCAAACTGCGGTGAAATGGTAAACAAAAAACTTGAAAATTCGTTATCTGAACTGAACAAATTATGGTGCAGATGAAAATTCTATAATGCAGATGAACATGTTCATCTTCACTATAATCTGCAATCTTCACATTCATACTTCCTATAATCTTCATACATGAAGATGATCTCCATTTTGGTCTTCGCTGTCTATCGCACAAGTATGATTTTTTATTTTATTTCCTCTTTTCTTGCAGATATCGATGCAGATGAAGATGAAGATACATGTAAAGCCTCCTTTAAACAATTAAAATTAACATACCAATTTTGTTTAGAAAAAAAATTAAAAAATTTTGTATATAAGAAATTAAGTAAAAAATGACTTTAAAAATATATTTAGCCTTTCTTATTAAGTGAGGATATGATCGAATATAAGAGCAAGTACGTGCGATCCAGTCGTGCATTTTATTTTTAAATACAGCCGAATCTCTATAACTGTAACTTTTATTTTGAATTTTGGTTTTCAAATTTATTTTCAAAGATTTAGCCCCCCAATAATCTGAGCATCTCTAACTCAATTTTTTCTCTTTTTCGAATTTTTTAGATTGTATTCGATGGCAAAATATCTCTTTAACTTGACCCTTTTGCCCTGAATCCTGAAACTCTCTTTTATTTAAATTTTGAAATCTACTTTAGTCTACTTTGATTAGGTTTGCATATTTCTTTCAACTCGAACTTTTTTTCTGAAAATACTAGGATGATTTATTTTCGTGGATTGTTTGAGGAGGAATATTTTAGTAATCGAAATGCAATTCAAAAAAACGTCAGCGAAAGATTACTAAGTGTTTTTTTTTTAAAGATACCGTTGATTAAAAATTTTCTTTTCTTGTAATGTTTCTATATTTAATAAAATAAAAAAAATATTATTTTTCAATTATTTAAATCGAAGTTTCTATAATTCGAATTTACTTTTTTTCATTTTTAAAGTTATCCTTGTGGAGGTTCCACTGTAATTGATATTGAACAGACATATGTAAGGCTTTAAGTCCGTAAAAAATTGTTTGCCCTTAAAATGTGTGGCTCATGTAGCAAGTCTTAAAATAACTCTAATTTTCCCTAAACGGCAAATTCACAAAAAAAAAAAAAAAAAAGTAAAACTCCATAGACAACCACCAATACCATGGATGCTCCTTGCGGTCTTCTTAGTGTGAACCTATGTAGTGATCATTTCACCAAATTATTCTAGCTCCCTACGCCCCTGACTACGCCACTCACCACGCCTGTAGTAACAGACAAATGAGAGAAAAGAATTGGTTATTACATATTTCAAATTGCATAACGTTGTACAATAGTTAGTTGGAAACAAGCTTTCGTGTGCGGCAGTCGATTGACTATATATATATATTACACTTTAAAATATATGAAATACTAAAATTAAGTAATCTAGTTTAGTTTTATTTGAATAAAATCTTTTGTTAGAATTATAAACGCAAACGCTTATTTAATGAACTAAACTATCTACAAATTGGTGACCCCGAGTTGAACGCATAATACGAAATGTAAAAAAAAAAATATATATATATTTGCTCGGATAAAGTGTAATCTTCTATCTAATCGATTTCATTCTCGATAAATAATCGCCCAGAACTACCTACATACATATTTAAAAAAAAAAAAAAAAAAAAAAAAAAAAAAAAAAAAAATTAAACAATCGTACATTGACAAATTACACGTTTTTCATTATCGTCACATAAAAGCCGCAAGTGTCATATGAACGTAATATACATAAGCTAGCTCATGTACCGTTCCAAATTAAGAACATCGAGTGTCATATACCTAAATACATTAAACGAGTACATAACTGCTCACACTTAAATATTCCGTTCATCATCACATCATTTTGGTCTGTTAACAATACCGCAAGCATTTACTGGAGTACAGCTTACACCGTTCATCATTTCCTCATCATATTGTACTGTATGCAATACCGTAATCTCCTATTGGAGCACAGTGCACAGCTTTTTGGGTTTTAACCACGCAGCAAGTTTTCAACTCAAAATAAATATAAATTGTATTTAATATAAAAAAAAAATACACACGAAACATATTTATGTATATCCCGGTATTATATAAACTAACCTCAAATTAACTACCTATACAAAATATTAGTACCTAATAAAATAATAATAAAATATTATAATTTAATATCACTAGAATTTGCACGCATATTTATATTTCTTTTTAAATTTATTGCATTATTTTTAGTTTTTACTTATGTACCTAGTTCTTAATCATAACATTATCATAATCTTCATTTCTTTTCTGCATTTGTAAGCCAAACACGATTGCCATCGAATTGATTCATTCAGTTAACATTTTTTTAAATAGCGCATTATATATTTTTCTCTTTCGTTTGTCCATTTCTTTCAATTTGATTATGCCCAACGAAAATAAAACCGAGGGTGGTCATGTGCCTACAGGTGAGGGATTTTCCGGTGGTCAGACGTTGCCACAATCAAATAATTCTGAACAAATTTACAACAACTCCTTTGAAATTTCATCGGTGAAACTCCCAACTTTTTGGGAGAAGGCTCCGGCAGCTTGGTTCATTGCTGTCGAAGCACAATTCGCTACGAGAAAAATTACGAAAGATGAAACTAGATATTCATATGTATTAGCCTCACTTCCAGTAGATGCAATAAACAATATAATAGACGTATTAAACAATCCTCCAGAAACTAACAAATATTTAAATTTGAAAGATATTTTAATTAAACGCCATACTGCATCCGAGCAACGACGTTTGGAGCAGCTTTTATCTGCGGAAAATCTTGGTGATCGTAAACCATCCGATTTGTACCGTCATATGACATCCACGGCCGGAAACATTTCATCCTTATGTGAGGATTTAATAAAGTCTCTTTGGGAAAGAAAACTTCCCACGCAAATAAGTATTCCTTTAGCTGTAACAATAGGACAACCTTTCCAAAATAGATTAGACCTAGCGGATAAAATCTGGGAAACAACACAAACTGTGGGTGTTAGCTCTATTCAAAAGCCTTCGGGTAGCCAAAATCCTATTTCTAGTATGGAAGAAAGACTAATGAAAGAAATAAATGAGCTCAGATCGTCTCTTAAAAGGTTATCTTTTCGAGAGAGAGGTCGTTCGCCACATCGTCCTGCCGGATTCAAAAATTTTAAAAGGGAAAATCGAAGCAGTAGCAATCAAAAAATATGTTGGTTTCACCGCGTTCATGGTGAGAGAGCTAGAAATTGTAATCCACCTTGCTATTTCAAAATAAAAAACAACAATTTAAAAAACTAGATATGCCGAGTGTATCCATGGCGGACACTCGGCATTCAAACTTCCGCCGCCTTTTTGTTCATTGTAAAGTAAATAGATTAGATTTTCTTATTGATACCGGCGCTGAAATATCGGTTTTACCGCATACTCTTTTTAAAAACGAAACCTTTTCCGTTTCAGAAGAATATCTTACAGCTGCAAACGGTTCTCAAATTAAAACGTATGGCTCAAAGCTTTTAAATCTCGACTTAGGCCTTCGACGAGAGTTTTCTTTCCCGTTTACTCTGGCTGCAGTCACCAGACCCATTATAGGTGCAGATTTTTTAGGCTATTTCAACTTACTTGTGGATATAAAACGTCATAGACTTATTGATCGTTTAACAAACCTATCCGCCTGTGCAAGCATAGCCTCAAATAAAACCGATTTTGAATCGCCACGACTTTCGATCGTTGATAACGAATACGGGAATTTGTTAAGACAATTTCCTGCACTAACAAATCCAACAGATTACACTATGCCAGTTAAACATAATGTTGTGCATTATATTGTGACCTCCGGCCACTTACCAGTTTCGACGCCAAGACGTTTGGACAGTTCAAAATATAAAACTGCTAAGGCTGAATTCGAACACATGCAAAAGCTAGGGATCTGCAGGCCTTCTACATCCTCAACTTGCTCCCCACTACACATGGTGCCCAAGAAAGAACCATATGATTGGCGTCCATGCGGGGACTATCGAGGTTTAAACTGTGTAACTGTGCCAAACAGATATCCTATACCACATCTTCACAGTTTTTCACAAAATGCACTTGGATGTAAGATTTTCTCGAAGATAGATTTAGTACGAGCATATAACCAAATTCCTGTGGCTGAAGAAGACATTTTTAAGACCGCAATCACAACTCCTTTCGGAATGTGGGAGTTCACACGAATGCCTTATGGTCTTCGAAATGCAGCCCAAACTTTTCAAAGGCTCATGAACGAGGTTGTAATGGGGCTGGATTTTTGTTATGTTTATATCGACGATATACTCATAGCAAGTTCACACAAAGATGAGCATTTAAAACATTTAAGAATTTTATTCGAGCGTTTGTCAGAGCATGGGTTGACAATTAAACTAGGTAAATGCGAGTTCGGGAAGCAATGTTTAGATTTCTTAGGACACAAGATAGGTGAAGCTGGAATCTTACCGTCAGATGAGCGGGTTAAAGCAATTCAAAATTTTCCGAACCCAACCTCTTTGAAGCAAATCCAACGTTTCGTTGGAATGGTAAACTTTTACCACCGTTTCATTCCTAAACTTGCTGAACTTTTGACACCAATTTACGAACAGATAAAAATTCTTAGCAATACCAAAAACAAAAAGGCAAACGTTTGGCCGATAGAATGTTCAAATGCTTTCTCGAAAATTAAAACAGCTCTCTCCGAATCAACTTTACTAGTACATCCTAGCGAAAATTCACCTACTCGCCTCACAGTAGATGCATCTAGTTTTGCAGTAGGATCCGTGCTAGAACAGTTTATTGATAAAGAATGGAAACCATTAGGCTTTTATTCGAAGAAACTAAGTAAATCTGAAATTAAGTTCTCCGCTTTTGATAGAGAACTTTTGGCAATCTATCTGTCTATACGGCATTTTAATTACTTTTTGGAAGGTCGAATATTCGTTGTGTATACAGATCACAAACCCCTAACTACAGCTTTATTTACTAAGGCAATTAGAAGCCCGAGGCAGACTAGGCATTTAGAATGGATAGCTCAGTATACAAACG
Source organism: Philhelius pedissequus (assembly GCA_910595825.1). Lineage (NCBI taxonomy): Eukaryota > Metazoa > Arthropoda > Insecta > Diptera > Syrphidae > Philhelius > Philhelius pedissequus. Next base: position 238,583,985 of record OU343161.1, on the reverse strand, counting down.
ATATAAGGCACATCAAAGGTAAAGACAACAAGATCGCTGATTTACTGTCGCGACCCGAAGATAGCGCCATTACCACCGATCCATTTAATAATTTGCAAGTGTTTTCTCCTGAAAATGTTATCAACGCTCAGGAATCTGATGAAGAACTAAAACATCTTTTGACCCTCAAAGCTAAGTCTTCACTTAAGCTCGAGAAAATAGCATTTCCATTGTTTAACCGTCCCATATGGTGTGAAACATCCACCAAAGGGAATAGACCTTACATTCCAAAATGTCTTCGGCATGCAGTTTTCTCCAGTTTGCATTCTCTTTCACATCCTGGTATTCGGGGATCAAGAAAGTTATTAACGGATAGATACTTTTGGCCGAAAATGAATTCGGAGATTAAGACATTTGTGCAATCTTGCATTGAATGTCAGCGCTCTAAAATTCATAGACACACAAAAGCACCTTTAGGAAACTTTAAAGCTCCAAGTGAACGCTTTGAACATGTTCATATGGATTTGGTAGGGCCTCTTGATATATCCAACGGGAATCGTTATATTTTAACCATAGTTGACAGATTCACACGTTGGCCAGAGGCTTACCCCCTTAAAGATATGTCAACGGAAACAATTGCTAAAGTTTTCGTGTCAGAGTACGTTAGTCGATTTGGAGTTCCATTAAGAATCACCACGGATCGTGGGGGGCAGTTCGAGTCAAAACTATTTTTCGAGTTGTCAAAGCGGTTAGGATCTCATAGAATAAGAACGACTGCCTACCACCCACAGGCAAATGGTATAGTGGAAAGATTCCACCGCGTCCTTAAAGCAGCACTTAAATGTCGGGAAAACACAACGCATTGGAGTGAAGACTTACCTATAGTTCTCTTGGGAATAAGGTCAGCTATAAAAAAAGACATCAACTGCTCACCAGCCGAGATGGTCTATGGACAAACGTTACGACTGCCATCAGATTTTTTCACATCTCAAAGTGTAGCAGGATCTTTTGATGAAGAAAATCTCCCAACTTTGATAGCCAATCTTAGAGATACTATGAACTCGTTGCGTCCTAAAGAAACCCGCCAACAAAACTCTCAAGTTTATATTCCCAAGCATCTCTCCGACTGTGATTACGTTTTTGTCCTCGCACCAACCAATAAAGCAGGTCTCAAACCTCCCTATGAAGGACCATTTAAAGTTTTAAAGCGACTTAGAAAATTTTATATCCTACAAATAAAAGGTAAAAATGTTTCCGTATCCCTGGACCGTCTGAAGCCCGCGTATGTTATTGATGCATCTCATCAAAGAAAAACTATTGCTAAATGCGTTACATTTGCGCCTGGTTCTTAATAAAGAATATTTCGGAAAGTATATGTTTAGTACATATATTTTTATATTGCTTAATCGCCTTCGGCTGGAAGGGGGGTAATGTAGTGATCATTTCACCAAATTATTCTAGCTCCCTACGCCCCTGACTACGCCACTCACCACGCCTGTAGTAACAGACAAATGAGAGAAAAGAATTGGTTATTACATATTTCAAATTGCATAACGTTGTACAATAGTTAGTTGGAAACAAGCTTTCGTGTGCGGCAGTCGATTGACTATATATATATATTACACTTTAAAATATATGAAATACTAAAATTAAGTAATCTAGTTTAGTTTTATTTGAATAAAATCTTTTGTTAGAATTATAAACGCAAACGCTTATTTAATGAACTAAACTATCTACACCTACGCGCTATAATTATTCAAAACCACACTAAAGCCGGTTGTTGTCGAAGTATAGTACATCTATATTTTGCACCTTAAAGAATCCTTATTCTGTACCTTCATAGTATCTAGTAGAAGATATACATAATTGCTTCCATCCATTTAAGTTCAATTAAGCAACATTGTGTTTTTATATGTAGTATATAAAAAAGTACATGGCACTTATTTCCCTATAACAGCCAAACCAACCAAACCAACCAACGATGATCGTTTTATTTTAATTTATATCAAAATCCCACCATATTGCATCGGCAACCACAAAGTTGCGTGATTAAATTTAAATTAAAATATCAAATTAAGTTATTTTCCTCTACACATCATCATCATCATAATCATCATCATGATGATGCGAGCACATGGCAATGGATGGCGTTACGTTCGTTTATACAAATAGCTACTACTTCTACTAGATCGATGATGATGATGATGTATCTACAGTGGGAATACTTTATGGGCAAAATTGGAATAATTCAAAAGAAACAAAATTACATTTTTTGTTTAGATTCAGAAACAACTTGATAACTTATTATTTTTAAACGGCTTCAATCGAGTATGTACAAGACTTAGAAAAAGATCCATTCAGTTCTATTTATTTTTGATAAATTTCAAGACCTCCCACACTAATTTAGATTTTTTTTTAAATTTTCAAAAATAATGAAGGAAGTAGGCGTGTCGATGTAGGTGTTTAAAGAATAGACTAGAGGAGATCTTTAAAATTTAAAAGTATACTGTCAAAGTTTTTGTTGTTGATTTAAATCCAACTTCTATGACAATCACGCCCCAATGTAGAATGTGACATTGGGTGTATATGCAAATCACCAAAGCAGTTATATCCTTGTATTAAATTACAAAAAGCATAGAATTGTCATGGCAGATAATTTATCTTTAAAACGATTGCGCGCAAAATGTAATCAGAATGAAAAGGCTCCGAGGAGCATTGCAGTTCTTCCTAGATGCATGGCGAGTTTTTTTTTTATTCACGTGCGCCGTAGAATTGTAGAATCAATTCGAAAGGAATTGTCGCATAGATGGCGATATCTGTTTTCTTTTATTATTTATTTTTAAATAAAAAATAATTAGCATTATCCTGCTCCTGCAGCTAAGAGAGGTGGGTACAAAAATAAAAACAAAAAAAAAAAGCATTCCACTTACATTCTATAAAACCAGTTGATTTTTCTTTTGGCCCGATGGCATCGCATCGCATCGGAGAGGTTTGTTTGTTTACACTTCTTGGGCTTAAGATTCCAATGGGATCAGTGCTCCATTCCTATGGAATTTGAATGATGTAAGCCTTAGGCCATAACACACACACACACACACACACATACACTCACACATTACCAACCTTCGGTTAATCAATGATTTTAAATGGGCACATTTGTTATTGTGAATTTATCTTACTTCCATGTAATTCTGTGCTAATTGGTGAAAGGGATTGATTGTTTTATTGAAACGAAATCAAATTAAAAAAAAAAATAGAAAAAGTAAAATTGTATGTCGTAAAACTTTGCGTTGGAAAATATCACTTGTAGGTATACGCATGGCATTGACATCTCAATGTTAAAATTAGCACTTAATTAATGATTTAAAGAAAATAGATATAGCTCTGCGGTATTGCGAGGAGGCAGATTAGGTCAGCTTCAGAAGGTTTCTTTTGAATGCAAATGCAGTTAAACACAATGCACATGCAAACTATATGCTGGTACCTAATTACATGTATATTTTATTTAATAATCATAGAGAATATTATCTGTTAAATGAGTTTTTTGTTTATTATTTGATGTTCCCATGCGTAATACTGTTCTGCTGGTAAACGAAATTGATATCTGCGTGCAAGTAGTATAATTTCCTCTGCTCAATGTCAAACTTGACAAGCCAAATGTGATTTAAAGTAATTTATTTCACAAATTCTAGAAATTTAATTCATAAAATTTGGTTTTTAATTACTAAAATAAAATAAATTTGAGAAACCCAATTGGACGTCGCAAATTGCAATGCAATTGTTACAAACTGCCAAACCCCATTCGCATTCCACATACCATCCACACTTGACCCCATACAGAAATGACAGAATGAAATCAAAAACGAAAAGTTTGGTTCTGCAGTACGCTGTTCCAGGACGAAATTTAAAAAGTCTCCACTCAATTTTCGCAGTCAATTTATTACCCAGCCCAATTAATTGTGTGCGGAAAATTACATTTAAGTTTTTAGTCGTCTTTTGTGTTGTGTCTTTCATCAAAGCTTGTTTATTTGTGATTTTCTTGTGATTGGGTTTGTTTTTTCTTCTTCGTTCATGCTTTCGTTAGCATTTCGCTCCCCTAGTAGAGATCACCGAAAATTTTCGTTTCTCAAAATTACAGATTGTCGAATACAAAACGAAAAATGTCAAAATGCACGAATATTCGTTGCTCATCAATCGCTCTCCTGTTAATAGAGTTTTAAGTTTGTTCGTTGAGTCCTGAAATTAATCTATGGTCGCCCTAATCGACTGCTCGAGAACGGTGCGCAATGTGTTGATATGGTCGACACATGATCGACCAAAACGAAACGTTTGATACTTCTTAAGTGTAGACTCGATTCTATTCTTTATCTACTCGAGAATCATGGTTGCCATTAGTTTAGGGAAAACGGAAAAACGGTGATACCATGCCAGTTGTTGCTGCAATTCTTAAGATCACCTTTCGTTGTCATTTGCGAAGTTCGATTTTATCACAGGTGTCTTTGGATATCCGAGAGTCTCTAACTCTCATCCGTTTGGGTACAGTTTCGGATCTAGGAAATAAGACCCAGGAAATAAGACTGCGCCTCATTTCTTCGTTTAATATAATACGGACACCTTCCATATTTTAAGGCAACTTTTTGTTTCATCCTCCCCGGAATACAGCATTCTCGTTTGTCCAGTGTCAGATCTGTATTCAGCTCTTGCTTTCTACTTAGTTCCGCTTATGCCCAGGATACTGCATCTTTAGTCGAAGCATTTCTTAACCCTTATCTGTATAAGGATCGAACGTTCTATGTTACGATTTTCGTACGTATGCGGGCAAAAAGTAATATTTGCCCTTCTTGAAAGACTATTTGGTGATAATTCATTTATTATTATGGCGTCTTGATTGACGCTCGTAAATGAAAGATGCCGAACGCCCACATCCTATGTGCGTTTTACCGCAGCCGAAGTTGCAGAAGGATTCTCAATAAAAAAGTTTACTCATTTTCAGTTGTTGTCATAATTCATGCATTCGCAGTATATCCTTCAACCTGGTCTTTTCCGAGAGACGATCGATAACATACGCAGGCTCAGAAATGATCGAGGCCGCCAACTATGGGAAAACAAACGCCTTTTGTATTCGCCCAATATGGAATTACAGACGCTACCCTGCACGCTAGCGTGACCTACTCTCTGGGGATTACATGGGGATTTTGCTTTAATTGAGCCTAGGCGCGAAATGGCGTCCTAGCACTCTCCAGTACTTTAGGTCCTTCTAATTAATGCCGTGCAATTCAAGTTGCATTTAAAATGCCTTATGTCTTACAGGCATAAAGTTAAAATTGCATATATGTATTAAAATAATTTTGACAACCAAACATATGTTTGTGACGTCTCTCAGAAGTTTAAGCAAATTATAGAAAGTAAAATAGAGCTATCACCTGCGTACTTTTTTACACGTTCATATTGTGAGTGTGACCTCTATGACCTCTACTTTTCTTCAAATGTGCAGATGAAGTTCTTGTAAATTCGCCATAAATAGCCAAGATGTCAACTCAGGTTACCGAGCAACGACTGTTTCACAGGTATTCCGCCATTTCACACAAATTCGCATTCGGTTGCTTCACAAAATGTCAATACCAAATTGACAGTTGTAAGATATATGACACTTTCCGATAGAGTAACCAATTAAAACTCTCCGTTTTGATGCATTGCTTTCTTGTTTTCATATGTTATCCGCAAAAAAACCTAGCACGCTAGTTGCTAGTGTAATAAATTAAATCTAATGTTAATTAACTCTTGTTAATTCAACACTAAACAATGTGTTATTACCTAGTCGGTTAAATTTTCATTTAAAATTAATCGTGTATTTCTTTTCTACAGAAAAATTTAAGATTTAACAAAAATTAAAAAAATATATAAAACATCATCATTAATAATACTTAACAACTTGTTATGACAATGTTTTCTCATCAAAATAGCAAATAACAATTTTGTTTGTCGTTAAATAATGTTTTTTTTTTCACACATATTATTCAATTATTCGTCATCATTTCTTACGTAGAAATATTAAGCGAAAGGTGATTGTGCATTTTTTTTTACAACAGCAGACAAAATTTTAAGGTGCAGACAGACAAATTGATGGCGTAAATAATTTGTTTGTCGGAAGCCATTGTACATGAGGTTGGAACATTGCGGATGAATTTCTAAAGAAATAAGCAAAAAAACTTGTCTGCAACATTTTTGAAGGAAACTATTTAAATACTTAAATTGAATGATTCCTAATTTTTCGATTGTGTAAGAGACAAGTATTTTTTACCATTTTTTGTTTGAAATTATCAATACAAGCATGACGACAAGGGAGTCTTAGTTTGCATTTTATGTATTATTAGGTACGAAAAATAATTGTTGTGGATGATTTTTTTTTTATTTTTCAGAAGGTACATTTTTAAAGTTAAAGGGAAATTAAAAATCTTATATTTTTTGTTGTTTAAAATATTGATATGTATTTTATTTGATTTACTGAGAATAGCTGTTTTTTTTAATCTGAGCACTTTAGTTTACAAGTAGACTAATAAATTGATTAATTCTACTGTTGAAAAGTCTCCACTCAAATTCTCGAATCAATATAACACCGGGAACATTCCACTGTAGAATAGTCTTCGGGCAATTTCAGTATCTAAGTCAACACTTGCCGGTGTTGAAAAGTCTCCACTATATGTAACTAACCAAAGTGATACTTGTATAACAAATGTTGAAAAGTTTCAATTCAATAGAGCATACTAAAATTTGACTCATTTCATTGTTAGAAAAATCAACGCGGAATTTTCGCAAAGTCTCCACTCAAATTAACGAATCAAAGTACCTACTAGTGTATGTTAAGGCTTAGTCCGCCGCTGATGCGAAACGAAGATTTGATGAAAGAAACAACAAAATAACACGACTAAAAACTCAAATGTAATTTACCGTATACAATTAATTTGTCTGAGTAATAAATTGTCTGCGAAATGTGAGTGGAGACTTTTTCAATTTCGTCATGGTACAGCGTACTACAGAAGGTAAATTTTCGTTTATGTTTTCGTTCTGTCATTTTTGTATGGGATTTGTGGTTTCACATCAGCAACGTCGAGCTTAAGTTAGGGTAGATGAATTGATGATATGGAAAAAGCATCACCTCACTCAGGACTCTATGGATTAATTGTGCTCTTCATGATATAAGCAGCGTATATTTAAGGAAGGTATACATATATTATAGCGTGCCTTCCTGAAATAGTGTTGGGAGTGAATCTTCGAACTTGTGTAATGGCACTGAGGAAATATGGCCCAGGTCGTCACAAAAGTTTTTTTTATCTGGGCCACAACAAAAAAATTAGAGCCAGCCTCACCTATAAATCTTAACGCCCTGAACAGAAGTCAGATGCGCTAATCGCATTCTGCGGTATCCATTGAGTTGAGACCCATCGAGGCCTGCAGTTTTCTGTTTATTTTCTTAGATAGATTTGGCCAAAGATTTCTCCAAAAACCGACAGGTGCCCATTGCTGACTTTCTGTCGTTTGCAGCTATGAGAAACCACTGATCAATTCTATTATTTTCTTGCTCCAGTGGCAAAAATACCGACTAGGGACAAGAACTGATACTATTGGCCAATTCATCTGCTTTGTCATTCTCTTATATATCAAGTTGTCCTAGGACTAGAACACATCGAAGGTTAACTGTGTAAACAAAATTTTACTTGACTGTGGAAAAGTCTCCACTCAATTTTAAACAAGCTAAAATCATTGTCTTACAAGACGATTTTTGCTCTCCAATGTTTAACATACATTTAGAGCAGGATGCTATAAAATTTGAAAATAATGAAATTGAAATACTCTTAGGAATTAAAATGTTCCCCTGAATTAGATATATTGAATTTTCGAAAATTGTTAGTCCGTTGCTTTTTTATTGAAAAAAGTATTTCTGTGGGAGGCACCATGCCAAGGGTACATTCCATACATATCTAGCATCTACATGATCTTTGCAAACTTGAAGGCCACATAAAAAAGTTATGCAAGAAAATTATACAATCGACCTTTTCAAGAATCAAGAAGAGAATTATTTATTGTGTGTTGTGTAATTTACTGCGTATGTTTTTTCTTCAAATCAATAAACACTAAAAAAAACAACTTGTTACCTTCTTCATTACTCGTAATGGCATATTTTGTTTTGTTTTATAACTTTTTATTTTAATTATAAACTCAAGCTATTGGTTTCATCATGAATATATACCTTATCAGAGGAATCAACTTTCTGTAATATTATAATTTCCTTTCGATAATAAAACTTGGTTAATCGCGTTTTCTTATACCTGTTTTCAATGTCTGTCTGGAAAAAAAAGAGGTAATGGTATAAAAAGTGAATCTGTTTTTCTTTTTTAAACTTGATTGAAAAAAAATATAACGAGTCATAAAAAAAAAATTATGTCTACGACTCTGTCGAATATAATTGATATAAAGTCTTTTATGAATACCTCGAGTCAAGAAAAAAATTTGCAAAATAAATATACGGTGGTGGCCTATTGAAAAGTTTTATTATTTTGTTCTAACTTTTTTCATTTATTTTATGCAGTGGAACATTTTCGGAAAATATAATTTAGAATCTTTTGGGGATATTTCGTATCAACGTAGCAAATCAAATGATTTGCTGTTTCTGAAATTCTCGAAATTATGTGTTCTCTGAAAATTTTCTTAGGAACGCCTTCCTTAGGAAAAAAACGACAAATGACTCTATTTGACTGAAAGCACATTCCAGTTTAGATTTCGGATGGTGGCTCAGTTGTTCAAAATCAGCAATTTATTTATTTACCAAATTGTCTAACAAAAGAAAGCCTCATCGGATATTATCAAATTTTGAATAAAACCAAATTATTTTTGATGGACTTTACGACGGTAAATTTGCTGATGAATTTTCTTAAACCCTTTCATCATCACACAACTCATTTCGAAGCAAATTTTTGTTTATCGATTCCATACCTTGCCCTTAAATAATTTGAAGCATGGCTTACAGAATTAAAAAACAAAAATGTATCATTCAAGATGCTCAGAAGGAAGCCAGTAAATATGTAGTGGATGTGAGAAATAATTATCAATTATATTGTCTGCATAAATAACCTTGTCATGTGTTATTCAAAAATATATTTTTTTTATTCCGTCGGACGGGACAAAAGACACATTATTTTATTATTAAATAAACCAGTCTGAATTGAAATTACTAGTGATAAGGTCATTGTAAATAATTTTTTTTTATAGACTTGTTAAATTAAATGCATTCCGTGTGTGAATTAGATAATTAATTGAAAAACTAACCGCAATTGTTGGTTAGGTTCAATTAGATTAGGAGAACTGCGATTAAATCAATGAATTGATTGATGTTCGGAATGTTGCTTTGAGTAAATTATTACATAAAGTCGTTCATTATTGCATTCATATTATTAAATCACTGGTATTTAATGGTATTTTGAAGCAGATTTGGGGATTATTTACGAGTAGGTATGTAAGGTACGAAGGCCTAATTTTTCTAATTTGGATTACTTGGTTCCGTGGTATTAGCACCTCCTACGTAAGATTTTCAGATAAATGAAGCATGTCATCGAAAAGGTCAGCAAGTGGTCAATTAAAGGGTCAACTAATTTCATTTAATGATCAGCCGTAAGAATTTTATGTGATCTTGGAAAAATTTATAAAAAAAAAATGTATGGAGCTTCATTACATATTAAATTAAAAAAAACAGAATAATACTTAAATACGTTAAATTAAAAAAAAATCGTTTTTTTTTTAATTATTTTTTATGATTAAATTTTTAAAACATTTTTAAGAAAAAAAATTGAAACGCTAATTTAAAGCAATTATTAACATATGTACGTATAACATTTTAAATTCAAAATAATGCGGAAAGTCGTTTTAAAAAAATCGATTTTTCTAAAAAAAACATTTTTTTTTTGAAAATTTGAATATGCAATTTTTTTTTTTTATAATCTACACGCGCTAAAGGGATTATGAATACCCTTTAAATGTTTCAACACAGCGCGGGCGTGAGGGTGATGTTAAGGAAGAGAAAGAATGATAGGAAAGATGTGCGGCGCGATATTCGGAGCCTGTAGGTGGTTGTTGTCTCAGATTTTATCTCCAGGGATGGCGGCTGAACTAATGCGGAGAAATTTCCGTGTCTTATTTATCTATGTCCCTTATAATTCGCATTAATTTTGTTATTCTTTGTCATATTTTATCGCTATACTAGTTTTACTCAATCACATGTTGTTAGTTCTACTAAATACGAAGTTTCGAAAAAATATATTCAGTCATTTTCGACATATTGACTTTTACAAAAATGTGTTTTTTTTTCAATTTCAAACAAGTTGTCTTTGAAAAAAATTGGCTTATAATACTGTTTTAACTTTCTAGAAGCTTTTCCATTAAAAACTTTAAAAAAATCAAAGCAATCGTTTTCCAGAAAATCGAAAACGCAAAAATTGGCTCTACTAGAACTAGATGTACCAAAAATAAACATTTTTCGAAAAAAATGCGGTGGTAGTAGAAAAGTCAAAATATATTTTTAAAACAATTTTTTATTTGGTTTTTTATTTACAAAATTTCGTTAATTTTGTTTTTAGGAAAAAATTGTGTCAATTTTAGGTATTTAATAACAGAAATTAATAAACATAATATCAAAAAAAAATCGGCTACCCGTTTTCGAAATATTGAATTTAGAAGAAAATGTTTTTTTTTCAAAAACCCAAAAAAGATATTTTTCGCAATATTATTAAGACACTGACTCCCAGTTTCACAGTGCGAGTTTAAACTTAAGATCAACTGAACCTTAAACTGAGTTTAAATTTTTTGTTTAATTCGTACTGTTTCACAGTGAAATGTGATCTTCAGATCAGTTGAACTTCGTTTAACTACATTTTATGAAAAATAGTTGGCAGCATTTTTCTTGCCTCGTCCTTCCTTTCTCTCTCTGATACAAAAAAACACACGAAACAACGAGAACAATAAATAAAATAATATTCAAAAACACTATAACAACTCGATAACTTTTGAATACAAAATTTTGTTTTGTTCATAATATTTCCTGGAAATATATAAACAATACAAACGCTGAACTGAAGTTTAAACGGGAGAATAATGTCGGTTAACTTAAACTACAAATTGAACTCAGATCAAGGTTTAAACGACACTGTGAAACCGAATAAATAAATTAATAAATTAATAAATAAAGTTTAAACCAAAAGTGGAGCTTAAACTCACACTGTGAAACTGAGGTTGAAGGACCTCCTGTACAAAAATTGTCATCGAAATGCGATTGGCCGTTAATGAGAAAGTTGAAGGTCAAATCTCGAGTTCGATACTTAGTACATACCTAATATCACAAGTAAAAATAGCCAACCGACGATGTGACGTCGAAAATGATTTAGTTGTGGCTGACTATGCGAAACAAATGTGTTAATAGCTAAATGACAGAGTATAGTTCTTCCAGCAGAACGACGTAATCGCATACCAACAATTATTGTCATTCTATAGGTTTTCTTTCATTCGTTTTCCGGCGCAAATTATTCTTTATTCTTCATAAGTAACAAGCATGGTTCCTACTTCAATCCCAAATGATTTCTTTAATTTCGTAAAATAAACTAACACTACTACTTCGATTTTTTATTTATTTTCAATTGCAAAAAATTCGGAAGACAGCACTGATCACCATGCACGTACTATATTGTTGTACTTTATCACAGCGCTGTTTTTCCGAACAAATTCCAAATGTCAGGCATTTTGTTCTGAACGAATTCATTTTGTTGTTTTTTTTTTGGGTCGAGCTAGTTTGAAATTTTTTTTCGACATTCGGCATATTGTGGATTTTTGGTCAGACAGCTGGGTGGTTTTAAGGAGAAATGTATCAGAAGTTGTTGATTTTATGAACGTAGAGCAGGTGCTGTCAAAAAAATAATTTGTTTTTCTTTTTAATCGCAGATACATATTAGAGATTTGATATTTCCGTAAGAAAACTATCTTGATAGTTCTAGTCATATGACAGCTCAATGTGGTGATTTTCGGAACTAAATTTGATCGAAAATCTCGCCAGTTTTTGCTCAGAGCTAATAATCCCCTGTTAAAGAAACTGTCCTGTCCCATTTGTATAAGGATTCTAAGAACCGTCGAAACGTCTGTTCAGCTTGTTATTCTTGCAGAGGTTAAAAAGTTACATTACCGATCCACACTATGCCACATCTTTTTTGACAAAATGGCAAGAATGCTTAAACTTATTGTCACAATTGCGGTTTTAATAGAATGCAAAACCTATAAAAATGTATAGGTGGAACCAGTGAATATAAAAATGTTTGCCCACTTGGAAAACAGTGCAAATTAACTAGACCGGAAAATCAGACTTTGTTGTTTTTTTTTTTTTAAATGGAAGAAAAAGGCATCACTATGCCAATTGTTATCGTTGTTGCCATATATTTCAATGGTGCACCGCAAGGTGAAAGTACACTTGTGACTTTGTCGACAGATTGAACGCATTCAGATACAAATCTCGCAAAAGAAAAAAAAATAATATGAAACGAAAAGAGTATAAAGTAAAATCCCATCCAATGCGATGACACTGCTCTGGGATAACTGCATGCTTGGAGAGACAATCTGATTTCCGTCAACAACGTTGTGTCAATCATGTGGAAAATGTTTGTAAAAAAAACAGCAAAATTCCTTTCTTATTGCCATCAGTTTTAAAATAATGGATGGTATGAACTTACTTTTGAAGAAAGTGTATTTGTGTGTGTGTGTTCAGGGACATAATTTCTTGATGACAGCTTTGGTGGCCGGATATTTGAGAAGATGTTGGCAAAGACTTATGGACTATCGAATGTAACATCCGTAATACTTCTTCATGTTATATACAGGGCTGCTAGATTAAAATAAAATAGTGTCAGAAGTGGGATTCCAATCAACTATTATAATATTATTCACCACTCAGCATTTGGAAGTGGAGTTTGACTTACATTCATAAATGCTCTTCCTTAAGATGTTTGTTTAATTTAATTGCAAGGGCATTGTCACTAAAATTGGTTGAAATATGTTTTACGAATATGAATTTAAGCAACGTTGAATAGAGACTTAATAAATGACTGTTTTAGAGAATTCTGTTGAATACAACTGCTTGATTTTCTCATTGTAACACATAATTATGGACTTATTAATATTTGTTTAACTATTAAAAATGTTAGTAAAGATACAATTAAATTTTACAAACAGGGGTTGCCAAGTGTGCGCTACTGATTGAGGGAAGGGCGCCTCATTTTTGAAGGGGAATTAGAACAAGATTTAATTTAATGCTAAAATTGACGTCCATAAAGTATGTATTCAAAGGCAGTGTATCGGGATCATCCCGCTTTTTTGAAAAACCCAAAAAAAAGTTTTAAAATCCCGTCATCTTTTTTAAAATCCCGATCTATTATAATCCCGCTTATATCCCGTTTAATCCCGCTAGGCCGCTTAGTCCGTTTTGTATTTTGAACAAGGTTAGAAAAGACTTTGCATACACCCAAACTTGACCCCATCTCAAATCCTATATTCGGACAAGCAGGTGGGTTGTTAACGCGCCGTCTTTCCTGCACCATGTGTTGATACCAAAAGCGGGATAATTAGAAACGGGCTTATAAAAAAAATGGATTTTAAAAAGCGGGATTTAAAAAAAGCGGGATTTTAAAAAGGCGGCATTATATAAAGCGGGTTTTTAAGATACAGGATTATAAAAAGCGGGATATCGAACCCAACCCGTATTCAATATAAAAACTCCACAAAGAAGCTTAAAGACCTCACACAGTAAAAAAAACGAACAATGACATTTAATAAAAATGTTAACTGGGCTTAATTAGCTTAAGACCCTATCAAATTATTAAAAGTGTGCATTATAATCAACACCCATTTGACTAACCTTCATGTTCACGTGCTGCCACTCATTAACGATCACGCATTGCCAATTTACCCACGTTGATTGCGTTTTAAAGAATTGTATAATATCTTACCTACTTACTTGCTAAATGGACTTTAACACCTTCAATAAAGAAGCGCGTACACCGCTTTAAGAATCAATGAACCACAAAGACACCAAACAAAACACAGAGCAACTCACACTAAATGCCCATTTAGTTCCCCCATCATAAACGTCGACGACTTTATGCCAATTTAATGCCGTAGCTATGGCGCGGCACATTATTGTGGTGGTAGCTGTGGCTATAGCAAACTGCCATACAATAATGCCATGGCATACGACGACGACACGGCCTCCTCATCTTCTCTTTTCATTGTCGGAAATCGTTTTCGGTTATTGGTGTCGCATTTTACAGCGATTTCCTTAAAATCCCCACAAAACATGAAAACTCTATCTGCGCGCCTCCATGCAAACAGAGTCGGGTGCGCTGCATGCGTAATCATGGGAACCTATCTTACTTTGAGCTTCAGAGCCTTACCAGTAACAAGCACTAAGTATACCTACCTACACAACTAGTCACCATTATTGCATTGGCTGTTGGCCGACCTTAGCATTGGAGTGTCTTGGCAAAGACTTTACGTTTCTATTAAGCGAATAAGTTTTTACGATAATTAGATGCGGATAGACATTTTCGCGATCTCATTGTTGAAAAAAAAGAATAACCGACAACCACGACGACTTTCTTTTTCGCTTAAGCGTTTTACTGCACAAGGAAGTCGGTGCGCGAGGGTTTTCTAAGCCGATGATTCTTTGCCCATCAGGCCCAGACCCAGAAAGAAAAACAAATGAAAAAGAACAAAGATAGAAGGAGAGAGAGAGAGAGAAAGAAAGAGAGAGACCATCACTTCTATTAATTGTGATTTTATCTATTCAAATTGATATTCTTCTTGTCTTTGTTTTGATGTTGGAAAACAATGGCCATATCATGCCTGCGATGATGAGAATGATGATGATGATCATGGCATAATAGGAGTTTGACCATAAAGCCATATTGAATCTTGCACTTGACTTCTATTTTGGTTTGGAAATCATTACGATGATGATGGTTCGCTTTTGGGTAATAAGGGGTTTTGTGAATATGTTCTGGTTGTAAAAACCAATTGCTTTGCGGAAGTCTTTGCGAGATATTTTTTTTTTACTTCGCCCTGAGATGAAAAAATTTGTTTCAAGCTTTATGTGTGGTCTATTGGTTGAATAATCTGATATCTGAAACTGCGATAATATGCAATGTCAGGGCCTTGACTGATTGAATTGAAATTTCAAAATGAATGATGGCTAAATTCAGTTATTTAGTTGAAGTAAAATATTGGTATTAACTTATCTAAATTGTTGACGTTGTGAGTGGTAAATTGACAAAGAAAAATGTTTCTAAAAATAAATTTAGAAAAAATAAGATAGGCAACCCTGTTGCCTAATCCACATATTTCTATATACTACTAAATAGCCAACTGGTCAACTTGTCATTAGAAATATTGAAGCATCCAACCGCCATTTTAACTGACAAGTGTTTGGAGAGTTCTGTCAGCACGAATTGGCCTGTTTGTGGATTTTAATATAATAACTAGATACCCTACTCATATACAATTTGACTTGAAGAAAAATTAAAGCACATTCGCCATTTTTAATTAGACAAAATTCCCAACAAGTATAATGAAGTTTTCTATAATATATATATATATTCAAAAAAATCTTCAATTTGGTAATAAATAATACCTGCATTTGAAATATCGTTCAACGTGACCTTTAAAAGTAATTCCAAGTGTTACAAAGTTATATTGACATGGTACCTACGCACTTATAACAGTCTTTAAGTTCCCAAATCGTTTTTGTATGCATGCCCAATTCAGTGTTTTATAGATATCAGTGGTATATTATACCTCGTGCTGTATTGAGTTGAAATAAGATCAACCCGATTCCACTTCAGAATCAGTGTCGAGTCAAAATTTGTGCTGAAAAACTAAAGTTGAAACGCCAGCTGTCACTTCCACATCTTTTCAACTCATGTCGAAATGGAGTATTCAAAGCCTAAAAACTTGGGTGGAAAATTTGATCATTGTCCAATGTTCAACTCGAGCTCTCAATTCTGCTTGTAAACTGGGTGTATATTGTTGGAATAGTTGGACAGTAGTTAATTGTCTTCACCACGACTTAAGGAAGATTAATAAACACTTTATATTAAGATTGATCTGGAATTAAATTTCTGACATTTTTATTTGAACTAATACTTACTGCATTTTAATTGGGCCAAATGAGGCAATTTCGTTGAAGATTTCAAAACTTTTTTGCGAACAATAATGATTGTCATGTTTAAATGAGATAATTTTCACTAAATTTACATGAAATTTAGTTGGAAATTACGTGAAAATATTACGAACGCAAACCATTTGAATCCACTTAAAAAAAATTGAAAACACTTCATATGGAAATGTCAAACATCGATATAACCAACAGAAACATATACATACCTCGTCTACATGCAAAATCCAAAATTAGTTGAATTATGGTTGTATTTTCGACAAATAAGTTCAATTATCTATTCGGAGTTGAGTTGAAAAGAGTTTGAAATGTCGGTTTTCATAAAAAGTTATGTTTATGTCTAAAACAGTTTAGCGTGTGATTGGCAGAAAAATTCCAAGAACCCGATACAATATTCAAAAGTAACACGTGTTCCAATCTACTTATTTTGCAGTCGGTGGTTAAATTTGAAACCTACCCCTCAACCCAAGTTTTTTAACACACGTTTTGACTCGAGTCTGCTGACTCAGCAAAGTCGAGTGAAGTTCATTTCAATTTTAATCTATTTTACAAACCGCTGAACTAATGTTGAAGCTTACTTCAGACTTGCTGTGTTCAGTAAAGTTGTTCTGATCTGTTCCGGACAGAAAAGTTCAATGTGTTTGTGTTCACCGAGGAACTGTCTGCTCTAAATTTTTCTGTGAATTTTTTTCGAAATCAGATGAGAATAATGGTTTTTGTTCCTCCATTGAGTAAGATTAAGCTAGAACAGAATCTCGTTGAGAACTGTATTCAATCAAAAATTAAAAAAAAATCGAAAACAATTGTTGGCCTGTTTGTTTTGTTTTGACAACTTACATTTAATTGAGTGTTATTTCATTTTTCTGACGTTTCGGTTCGAATCTGTTCTGTAAATGTGTTGTTTCATTATGTCATTGTGATCTTTTCTTTAGTGAATAAAATTCAAATTCAAAATGAAAGAAAATATAAAAATAAATTTTAGAAAAAAAAAACAAGTTCTGTGCGATTTGCGAATTTACTTCATTTCCGCTCTAATTAATTCGTAATATTATATCGATAGATATATTCACTTTTATATATTTTATTATTGAATTGCTTTTAGCAGACGTCATACAAATTAATTAGCAAAACACGACTTTATTAATCATGCAAAAATATTCATATATACTCGTTGTGTCAGATCATAAATAATCCGACCATAGTCTACGAACAAACCCCTACATTTTGTTCGGCGTTTGAATGGTTCAAACTACAAATTATGACTTTGATTTTGAATTCGTTGACCTCACGAGTTAAACACACAATATTTTCTAGAAATATGAACATTATTTTGGATCGTTCGTATCTAAGTGTCAATATGAAATATGAATTAACAGCTCCCCGGGAATTTGATATTGTAGTAAGTAGATTCCATTTATATGCATAATTACAATGTATTTGAATAAAATTTTCACAAAATCATTTGTTGTGACAGCTGACAGCTGTTCAAGATTACATTACCATATTTCAAAAATTAAAACCAGGCTACTGTGAATGGTTTTTTTTTTGGGAATTTCTTACTGCATGGGTAATATTGATCTAAAATTTTTTGGTTTTAAATTCATCGAATTTTATAAAATTGTCGTTAGCATTAAGAGGACAGGAAACCAAATGAGTTCTATTATTTAAATAGTTCTCATAAAAGTTCAACTTCGAGCGGCGAAATTGGAGCCGGTTCAGTAAGTTACCAATTAATAAGCTATAGTTTCATCAATTTTTTGTCTAGCTTCGTTAACATTTAAATTGAAATGAATTTGCCTGGTCATTTCTCCCTCAACGAAGAACTAAAAAAATGCAAGTTATGATAGGTATTTAAAATTCTATTGTGTTGTTTTGATTTTGAATCATTATGGATTTTGAAATTCAAAATTTTGAAGGAATTTCGCACTAAGCATGTTTAATAGAGCATCTTTTTTTTTGATAGTTATGATGTGAAAGCTATAGTCATCGTCGATGATGCTATAGTTTCTTCATTTGCAGTATTTTTTTTTGCAATAATTTTGCAAATAAAAAAAAATAATCAGCCAACAAAACGGGGTCAGAACTCAAGCACTGAATAAAATAAATTCATCACTTTTTTTTTGTTTTAACCTAATTAGACCTTTTCTCTTGTTATTGTAAAATCCATCTTTGTTTTGATAATTAAAATCAACTAGGTAAAGGTAAATAGAATCTTAACAAGCATAAAGAAAGGAAAAGCCAATTAAGACAAAAAAAAAATACCAATGACATTTCTGAATGTTTGTTGTATTCCTCGAATAGTAATGTGGTAGACATAATTAGTGGTGGTGCGTCTTCATGTGCGCCAGACCCATCAGAGAAAGTCACTTTGATATTTTCGGAATCTTAATTTTGCTCTGGGAAAATGTCACTCTTTCGGTCTTGATCTTAAGTATGCCTAGACTTTCAGACGATGCAAAAAAAAAAGAATCTAGACCAACTTAATTGACCGTAATTACTTGTTTAGTCTTCTATAGGGTGTCTTTCTTGTTTTCCAGTTTGTTCTTCGTTTTGTTTGTTTTCTTCTGTTTTTCTTATTAAAGAATTAAAAGTAATTAAGAATCTTTGTATAGGTTTTTGTAAATGAAGATTTTTGTTTTGATAATATTTATGTTTTGTTTTTCTTCGTGTTCAGTTTCCGGTATGGGGTTCTCGGTAGATGAACATGAATTTTGCGGTTTCCTTCATTGAATACCTATGTGTGTTTTTTTGAGTCTCAAATGATTCACCATTTCACCATATCTTTCGGAAGATCGCTGTGAAGATTATTTAATCTTTTGAGGTGGATTCACTTTCATTTTATTTTGTAGACCAAAGTAAGAGAAATTATAAAGGGAATATTACTTCTACTTTCAATAGCAATGATTTATATTATCAAGGCTTTCTTTCATTTGTCCTTTACTTATTTAAAACCAAAGAATTGTCTTATAAAATGATTTAGTTAAGAAGACTATTTTAGTATTTAGAGATTTATCGACACCATTTAAAAAAAAATAAAAAGTAAAACTAGGCAAATTAAGCAAAACTAAATAGTACGAAATACAAAAGTATTCAAACGCATTTACTCATTATCAATGAACGAAAAGCCTAACCCCTGGTGTTGGGCATTATGGGATGGTTTGGGAAGAATAAATGAGTAAAGGTTGAATTGAGTATACTATTTTTCTTACTGATAATATCTTGCATTTAAAATGAGTTTAAAAAGTGAATGAAAATAAGTACTCCTTTTATTCTATGCGTCATGAGTTCATCAGTTGTTAATTACTTTCTAAGGCGTCTTTGAGTACATTTGGATTTGTGTTCTTTTGCAGAGAAAAAATTCTGTGATTACTCAAGCCAAAACTAAAAAAATTGTTGTTTAACTTTCAAAAAATTGTTAGAAAAATAAACTAAATAAAAACTGTGATATAAACGGAGTCCCTCAGGGTAGACATATTGGACCTCTTTTATTCATTTTATTTGTTAATGACATGTATATGGGCATTCTTTACTCGAAAATTCTAATTTTCACTGATGACTTTAAGCTTTATTATGGGTTCAATAACCATAATAGATATTTGTTGTTGCACGATGGTATTGACTGAACCCCTCAATGTAAAAAAGAGTAAATTGATGTCGTACTCCAGGAGGAAAGAATACCTTTTGTATTCTTATTACGATGGTGGTCCGATAAGTACTTAGCCTCACCGCCCGTTGGTGCCATCATCGGAGTAGAGATTTACTATCGTATAGTACAACCTGTTAGACGGCTCAGACTCGTAGTTTTGTTTTGACCACGTGTGGAAGCCAGCTTGTCAGTGAACTTTAGAAAAATGGAAAAAGAGCACTATCGGTCGGTGATTCTTGGTTTTGTAAAGCAAATCGCACAGCGAAATCAAAGAGCACTTGTATGGTGTACGGTGACTATTCCCCTTCGTTGGTGGCCGTCTAGAATTGGTATTACGAGTTTCAACGTGGTCGCACATCGGTTTCTGATGAGCCCCGCCCAGCTGCTCCGAAAATGGCTATCGCGGAGGATAACATTCCAAAAATACACGATTTCGTATTGAGAGCCGATTGAAGGTGCACAAGATAGCTGTGACAGTAGATATCTCAAAAGACCGTGTGGGTCATAAGCTCCATAAAATTTTAGACATAAGAAAGCTGTCGGGGGGATAAGTGCCCCGATTGCTCACTCCGGACAAAAAACGCAACCGCGAGAAGCGGCTTAGGCGCAATCCGAAGGAGTTTCTGCGTCGTTTCGTGACTATCGACGAGACATGGATCCACTAGTACACACCACAGACCAAGGAACATTCGAAACAGTTGACTTCACCCGGCGAACGTGGGTCAAAGAAGGCGAAGACTGTCCAATCGAACGGAGAGTTGTAGGCCTAATTTGCAGCCCTCGAGAAAACCTATTTTTCAGATGGGTTAAAGAAGTTGGAGCAACGCAACTTTTCTAAATTTTTGTTTTTGTATTTATTTTGTAAGCTAAAGAAAGGGAAATATTAGTTCATCGATTAGACACATTTAATGACTTGGGAGTACTATTCGATGTCAAGCTGCCACTTAACTCTCACGTTGACATTACATCAAGTAAGGCAAGAAACCGTCTTTAAAAAACTGCCAGCCAGAATTGTCATTAAATTGTGGCATTATACTGACATCGTGTAAATTCAGTGCTGAAAACATTCATTTTCATATAATGACAATTTGCCAAAAAGAATGTGAACTTGTTCATTCTTTACTGGCAGTATTTTTATCTGTCATTATATTTTAGCTTCGTGTAAACGCATGTCAGTAAAATGACAAAAATACTGCGAACATGGCAGTCGTGTAAATCCGGCATTGGCCGATCAACGTTCAAAAAAAGGAGGGAGGTGAATATTGTTCCTTTCCTTTTCCAGCTTTTAGGCTACGTGTACGGTAGTGCGACAAAGCGATGCGATACGAGAATCGATGGGAAAAGCTATTGAGATGCGATAATTAGATGCGAAATAGCGCGCACAGTAAAAGCGTCAAAATAAAGAATATGAACTTAAAAAGTGGTCAGAAAAGTTTGTGAACGAGATGCTTGCGATAGGTATGCGAGAAACTCGCTTCACTGTGCGCACGTATTTAAAAATAAATTAAATATTTTTCTCGCAGGCAAATGCTTCTCGCATCGCATTGCTTTCTTGCACCACTGTATACGCAGACTTTAGTAGATCAATTTGTTCTGACCTCATCCGCCGAAATCTAAAAAAAGCCTCAGAACCTCAGAGAATTCTTGTGCTAAAGAGGAAGCGGTTTAAATTGTTGTTTAAAATTTTAAGACTGCATTAAAATATATCTGGAGCTGTACTGGCTTCGGGCTTTCAAGAAACTATGAGCTCAAGGCCGTGAGTAAAAGCAATTTACCTATTATTCTTTCTAGTTGGCCGATCATTCACTATAATCTGACGCCGTCTCCGTACCCCACGCTCTTAAATTATGTTTGATTTTTTTTTGGCAACGATTTATGATAAATGAAATAAGAGACATATCATGATTTTAATTATTTATTTAATAATTGTCAGTCATAACCTTAAAGCTTTACAATCTCAAAGGCCTAGAGTTGTTTTTATTCACTTCATTGCAATCTTATTTCCTTATTTTGAGTTTTTAACCCTGTCCCTTGAATTAAATCACAATGCAGGTGTGTCTTGTCATCCTCCGTAAACACATTATATGCAAACATGACTGACCCACAAAATTCAAAATAATTACGAAAACCAAAAAAAAAAATAAACAAAACTAGATCTCTTCACGTAAATAAATGCGTCAGCTCGTACTCGAATAAATTTAATTTTATGAAATACCATATTCACCATAGATAAAATATATGACATCTGCAGCTCCACAATGTGACCCACTTTCATTTGTGACAAAGTGTATCTCCCATTCACAATCATCAAATAATAATACAAAACAAAACCCATAAATTTCCGATAATCACCACTTCTATTTATGCAAATAAAGTTTCTGTCACTTATGTCATCATGCAATCGAGTGTGACACATTGATGTACGAGTATCAGAAGTATAGGTACTCGTAAATTTCAAGGTGATAGCCCATAACCGCAATTTACCTGTCATGATGATCATCAAGTGTGAACCATTCACAATTACACAAATATCAGTTTGCTGTCAATACAATATTAATACATCAATCAAGTGATGCCAAACCAACGAAATGGTATACCTAAATAATATTAATAGCTGTTAACCTACATTATTATTGATTTTTATTGATATTGTCTTACACATACGATTGTGAAGGTTGAGAATATTTAGTGTATGTGTGAAAAAACTTACGTTTCCCCTATTATCCAATCAATCGATCGTTACTGTGATGAAACTTACTTATGTTGATGGGCCTACAAATAATATAACACTTAGGTAATAAAAGAAAATGATTAATTTTCCAACTGCAAAAAAAAAAATTACAAAATAAAACGGAATCGCTTTACCCTAATCGATGCCCTATATACCCAATGGAGCGTGGAAAGAACTTTCTTCCATCATTATACTCGTACTGGTACTACCGAATTGAGTGAGCGCGCGGGGCACACAACCGCTTACTAATCTTTTTAAATTAGATTTCCTGTTAACTGTTGTATGTACTAGGTACACCCAGCCCCCTAAAGATACACCTTGTTGTAAACCAATCCCATTGCATCGACACGTCCAAATCAAATTCATGACCGTCTATAGAATGTACCTATACAACTAGATAGAGCTGCTATTGATAGTTAGTATGCTTAAAGAAAGACTCTTTTAAAGCCTCGAAGAGAAAAAGAGAGAGAAAGATAGAAAAAGCACAAGAATGTTTTTATAATTCTAAGCCGCACAAAACTGGGCACATTAGTGAGCCCAGTGAATAATTAGATATCCATTGAGGAGCCGACCGAAAATCACCGCTTGAATCGCGCACATTCAGCAGCTATAGCCACTTTAGCATCAAAGTATCAGAAGAATATCCGCACTATGGACAAAGACCAAAGTCAAGGTGAAGATTTCTGGTGGAGATAGACCAATGGCCAATAATTGTGGTGGCATTTCCTTGCTTACACTCAGAAAAACAAATTTTTTTCTTGAAGACTTTATATTTAAGTCTTAAGAACTTCGAGTGAAAATGTGCTATCAGTTTTTTTCCTTGCACTCCTATGCTTAAAAAATTAAAAATATGCCAAGTATTGAAAAGTGGAATGTATTCACTTTTTATTTCACGCGAAAAATTCACAATAAAAAAAAGAGTCAGCGTTAAATTTGCATTCCACAGAACACATTCAAGTTATACGTGAAATTTAGTAAAACAATTGCCTTAAAATTGATAGTAATTAATCTGATAAAGATTGTAGAACGTATTTATTCATATTGATTTTTCGAGAAGTGGGTACTAGATTTGTGAAATGATCATTACTTATGTAACATAGACACAAATTTCACTTGAATTCGAATTGCAGAATGAATAATAGTTTATAAATGAAAATGTTTTCACTTTTGTAAAGTTATATTCCACGCGAAAATTATAATATGCAATTTAATTTTTCGTTAGTCTGAACGGAATTTGACTAAATAAACGACATCCTTCGGGAAATAGCGTGCACATAAAAGACCACGTTTAGCATTTCCACGCAAAATATTTTACGGAATAAGAGTTTTCCTCCCAAAACTTCCCTGGCTTAGTTTTAGTAACACCTGTTACTCGCTTTTTCGTCCAATTTCTTTCGGCTGTGGAAAGAAAAAGCTGAAATTGGAAGAAAACATTTCCATGCTTTCACTGCTTAATGTGAAATGTCAAAATTGTAAATCAAGTGTAAAAAAAATTGATTATTTTTTTTTCACTGTGGATCAGTTTTAGAATCAACAAATATATTTTCAACCAAAAACTTTGAAAACTCTGCTTCCAATTCCAATAAATTATCAATGTGAAAATTCAATCGTGAAATTTCTAAATTACATTCCACATTTTCTGTTCTAAAAGTAAAAGAATTAATTGACAAAATGTATATTTTTTTCAGATTTTTCCCTTCTGTCGGTGGACTGTGGATCTATCAAGATTAACACATTTTTGTGGATGATATATTTTTTCATTGGATGGTGAGTGTAATAAGAAAAATCAATTTAAAAACAGTTGACAATTTGTTTTATTTTTCTTTCAGATGTTTCACTCGTGTTTATATATTGAAAAATTTTGATCGAAGATGGCAGAAATTTTGTGGAACTTATTTAAATTTGATTGGATTAAATGTGAGTACGACCTTTAAATGAAATTTAATTGTAAATTTATAGAAATTTAATTTTTTGTGGCATTGTTGAATAATTTCATTCTGAAAGAATATTGTTTTTTTGAGTGTAAAACCATAAAAAAAATAAATAAGCAAAAGGATGATAAATCCAGCGAAGAACATAAGTAGAACTCCCTCCCTGTGTGTGATTATCATGTCGAATCGGCACAAGATCACTCGAGTAAAGCTATTGCACTTGAGATGGTCTCTTTTGGTAAATGGAATACGGATTCCGATTCATTTGGTTTTTTTCTTTGTATACGATGACTCTGCTCCTCCATTGTACCTTCTATGCAATATTGGGTCATCTAGCAACAGGAGGTGAGCAGAAGCAGCATTAACAAGTACAAGTCATATTATATATATAGGCTCTAGCAACAGGGTGGGTCTTTTCATAGTTTCCTCACATTACAATCGAGAAGGTAGAGAACATCTCGTTGAATGAAATCTGGAGCACTGGCCGAACCTTAATGGATATCTTTTGGTTTATTGCTGTTGCTTTGGGCTCTGTTTTTTTTTTGTTTTGTTTTTGTCGGTTGTTTAAGGTTTATTTTGGCCAGCGGGCAATAGAAGTATTAAAGTGCCATGCAAAAAAGACTTCATGGAATCTGAATCAACTAGCTATACCTATAAAACAAGTCGAATTCAATTGGAAGGCGTAACGGAGAACATTCAATTATCGGCATCTTCGAACAAATCTTTTTTTCAGTGATGGCAATGGGGCAGGGGGAAGTTGATAAGGGGGTTACTTTTATTTAGTTTTGTTTTTGTTTTCATTCGGGAGGGTATCCAATTTATAGAAAATAAAACGGTACCTATATGTGACTAAGCAAAAAAAAAAACATGTGGAAAGGGTATGCTTCGCATTGTGGATGTAAAATTGTTAAAATGTAAAAGTGGGATGTGAGAAAAATATACTTACTGCTCTACAGTACAACTGCTTAAGATTTATTTTTAGTGATAAGATGTTTTCTTTAACTCCAACTTACCTGGAAAGATAAAAGAAGAAAAAAAAAACTAAATTAGATCGTGAGCATGAGAAGGTATTTAAAAGTTTGAAATTGATAAGACGAATTGTTTGTACCTATATGTCTCTGTGGGACCTGATCTAGATTTTCTTAAATCTAGAAACATACTCCAAATAGGTCGAAGACAGAGTTTTTTTTTATTGTAAGTACAGATTATTACTTGCCTCTCTAAAAATACTCGTTAGGTGAAGCTTACTACTTAACCCATTCCACATAACAATATTCTTTGTTTAATGGGAAATGACCAAACTTTTGAATACATACTTCCTCTTGGAGAACAGTACAACTTTGAAGTAAACACAAAATCTCGTGGTGAATTTTTTAAGATAAGATTTCAATTTTTTTTTGTTTTCAATAAAATAAAGTTTTTTGACAAACAAAAATTTAGGAGCACATATATATTTCATTTTACGACTTTGCTTCTTAACTTAAAAAAAAATAAATATGAATACGTTCCACAATATTTTTCGAATAGTATTTTCAAGCGGAACGTACCAAAGCAAAGATATAAGAGGATATTATGTTTAAAAATTGTGAAATTGTTAATTTCACGACTCCTTTTTTTTCACGTTGTTTGTTTCTTGTTTATTCTTAACGATCATTTTTGTTTTAATTTATAAACAATTTTATAGAAACTCGTTACGGTTAAATCTATAATTCTATATTCCACCGTTTGCATAAGTGCTTATTTGAATTTATTAATGCGAGTGAAAAAATAATCATAAAAATTAGTTTGCGTGAAATTTTCTACTTAGGACAATTGTCAATATTTTTTCAGATCAACTCACTTTTTCAATAATAACGAATATTCGGACTTAAATATTGTGGAATGCATTTAATTTGAATTGCACCAGAAGTGATAACTAAAGATATTTTAAAGTCTTGAGATCTCTTTACATGAGATCGGGGAATTAACGAATATTCGTCCATTTTGACATTTCGTTCTGTGGATTTTTACTTACAATATAGGGCAAGTTTTGCATTTGAAATAAAAATCTAAATCGAGATTTTATTCAAACTTGACATTACGATGATAGATAACACCAAAAAAGTGGATCCCGCAATTCCTTCTGTCTGTCTGTAGAACGATCTACAGCCTAAACGGTTGAAGCGATTTTCTTCAAACTTGGTGCTTAAGCGTTTTAGGTGATTATGTCGTTTTTTTTTGTAGACCCAAAAATAACGGTACTTGACATACAATTTCTTCTACCATTTTAATTATCTCGGAAAGTACTTTCTCATAAACGGCTCTACGGATTTTGATCCAAATTCTTGTAAAGGAGGTCCTTCGAATTATAAATAATACTGCATACCAAAATTTTCGTAAACAAATTTTTTTTGGATTTTTGAAAAAAAAAATATTTTTTTTGTTTAAAAATTCAATATTTCGAAAACTGGTTCATGATTTTCTGTTGAAATTTTGTTTTTAAATTTATATTATTAAATATTTAAAATTGCCAAACAAACTTTTTTTTTAAGAAAAAGAAGAAGAAAAGAAACAAAAAATTAAAGAAATTTTTTTATATACAAAATTAAGTAAAAAAAGACTTTAAAAATATATTTAACCGATCGAAAATAAAAGCAAGTACGTGCGATCCAGTCGTGCATTTTATTTATTTCTATTCTTGACGAATGACGTTTTATGATTTATAATCTTCGATTAGTCAGTCAGCTGAGCATTAATAATTTGTTCGTTGATGTGTGGATGATATGAGTACAGTTCGTCAGATTGCTCTCCGAGATGAACCATTTATTTTCCCAAATGAACCTTATTTTGACAATTTAAAAGCAAATTTTAGTATCTGACCAACAATCACATTTACTCATTCTTTCGTCGATTGTTGGTCGCTCTAATGTGAGCAGGTCTTTTACTAGAGACACAATCGAACTGAAAATGAATGCATTCCACATTATTTATAAATTCAAAGAGAAATATTAATTAATGCATTTCAATTCACAGGAAAAGCTTTGGAACTTACAAAATTTGAAATGTGTCCAAAGATTTTTAATGAATATTTTTTTTACTTCATGCAATAATGTAAATACTAAAATACTAAATATAAATGTTTTTAGACAAAAAAAAATTTAAAAACTATCAATTTATTTAAGTAAAAGATTTTACATTTTTTTTTAAGATTTAAGGTGTCTTTTAGAATTGAGGCATTTAAAGGATTGAAGATTTTTTAAGCTTGCATGATTAAGCTTTATACTGTCCTCTTTTTTCAACTGGTAGACATTTTCAAATTACACTTCGTCAGTTCTGTGTTTTCTTCTCATAAATTGAACAAAAATGTACGTTCTTTTTCACAGCCCAATTTCGATACAAAAATATATATGTAGCAGTTCATGTATATAAAAGCTTGACATTGTCAATAAATTAACTCTTTTTCCAAACTGAAACTATTAAATATGAATTTCACGATGCTGTTTTTCACTTGAATATTTTTTCATTTATTAATTAAAAAAAACCTATACAAATGATTTCCAATATTCAATGGGTAATTATAATGATTCTTAGATAATTCTACAAATATTTCAGGATTTTCTATAACATGTATTGATCTTGTATCACATAGTGTGATTCCAATTATTGTTTTTCGCGTGCCATGCACGCCCGCCCACATTTTGAAGAATTTCATTCGTAGGAAAATCTCCTAGTATTTTCTTTTTTGTTGCATTTTTTCAAGAATATTATTATTTAAATGAAAATTTTCTTGTACCTATCCCCATTCATTTCTCAAGACCTATGGAGGTAAAGATTCAATTCCTGATCAGATAAGACCAACCACAGTGGCGTGGCGCTTATTGTTACATTCAATTTAATGTACAAGAAATGCACAACTTAACTTATGTAACGGCCTGCATGCGGCAACAAGACCCATAATGTTGAGCTCTCAAGAATAAAAAAAAAATATAAAGATGCTTAGCAAGTTAAGTACATAGGTTAGCCAAAACGAGCAACGGGCACCTAATAACTTAAATTCATTTATTGACCAAACCCAAAAGAGTCAATAATAATAATAATAATGATGACGATGATCATGAAGATGATGGCATGACCAAGAACAAAACCAAAACCATATACGATCTAAACATACTCAACTCCATACTCTAGACCAGATACAGAGTTATAGAGTATTTCATGGTTCGAGACTTCAAGGAGAGCTAATGGAATAATCGTATGGCTCTATTTTTGTTCTAACTATACGGATCTCGTGCTGCATATTATTTATTAGCCTGGCTTAAAGAAAAACTATTTCCGGTTCTCAGATGAGGCTATATATGCTATACGAGTAGATCTCGAGCTTGAGAGAAGGTTAATGGGTGCTATATGTGTGATAATTTCAACTCGTGGCTTAAGTCTTCCTGTTTAAAGTATTTTGTTGTTATATTGTTGTTGTTTTTTTTTTTGTTAGAACGAACCAGAACTGGTAAATTGCACAATATGTATAATATTGAGGAGGTTGGTTGCATTTTGCTGCCAACGGCGCGACGACCGGCGGCGTTGATCTGGAGCTGGATGATCTTGAGATAAAATCTCTCTAGATTGCACTGTAGGTATATTTATATTTGTATCAGTTAATTGAGTTGAGGCTGAGTTTGGAGCACAGCGCGCGTATGGAAGTTATGAAGGATAGGGGGAATGCGCATTTGGAAATCTATTTCCTTAAATAGGTGGGGCTATCGAATTGGATATGTAATGGATTCGAATGGAGTGTGGATATCCAGTGGAACATGTGGGATTTGGATAGTTGAGACATGTTGTTCTGCAACTGAAGCTAAGTTTTATGGGCTTCTTTTGTTTTTTTTTTTGATATGACGTTGGCCCACCTAGGTAATTAGAATTTGTAGCAGATACATTTCCGTTTTGCATATAGAAGATAAATCAGATATATCCGAAGGTTATAATCTTTTGAGATAATCAATTTGAGTCTCATCTGGTGCTCGAAGCAAATTAAAATCTGATTCACAAGTCTCTCACATTCTAGGTTTGAATGGTTCCTCATTCAATTCAATTCCTAAGAATACATATTTTCAATTCTGAGCGCATGTCCTTAATATGAAAATGTATGAATTAGTGGTAGAAATATTTTGTAGAAGATTTTTTAAGCGAAGTAGTCATCACCTTTAGAATCCACAGATCGTAATTTGAATAAAAATTAACTTAATGAAACATTTGAAGTTTTTCCAAAGTTCATCAAAAGGTTCCCTTGTGAACACATATTAAATACAATAGTTTTAGTGAAAACAAAAACCTCGGAATGAAATTTCGAACTTAATATTTCACAGTTTGTGATTAGAAGGAAACCCCTTAATTATTTCTTGATCGAAACTTTTTTAATATAATAAATTTTTTTACATGCGTTTTAATCATGTAAAATTTGAAATACTTCGTGCACACTTTTGTGGAACTTATTTAATTTTTATTTCACGTAAGATAAATACCAACTTAATGTGGTGAAAAATTTTGTGTAATTAAACTTTAAAACCTAAACTCCAAGAAAAATATGTGTGGTTTCTACGACTGACGAATAATCATTGCTTCTGTTATATTTTAACTAATTATTATTTTTCGTAATTACTTTAATTCCACTCTCTGACTCAGTCATACAAAACTGTAAAAATCCAAGCATAAACGTATATTTAATATTAAGACCTTACAATCCACACCTTATATTTTGGAATCAAACTAATATCTCGTATTTTGTGTCCACAACCGTGAAAATTAAATACAATGTCTCCAGCAGATTGTGGAACCTATTGTTTCTTATTTCACAATAACTGATACGCTACATATAAGTGACCTTTTTCCTACTTCACCTGGTTTTTCCTTATTTCCACAAATTCAAAATACAATACCTGCTAAAAAAATGTGGAACTCATCATGTTTTTATTTAAAAAAATTGACTTATTTATTAACCCATTTTCAACTGTAGATACCCTCAACATCAAAAAAAGGAATAATTAGTCTAAAATCAACTCAAATTGACCATATGAATACTTGGATTATATTATAAAATTTTCTATTCGAAAACAAATCTGTTCGCATTATCACATAACAATTTTTTGTTTGATTCATTGTAGTCACATTTTTCACAAAATATTAAAAATTAAACTTACTCACTTTCACTTCCTGGGAAAATAATATTCATATCATAACGATGAGATATTTTTAATTGTTTTTGCCTTACCCTCATATTTCAAAGAAAAAAAAAAAAAAAACAAAGCTGAGAATCCATACAAAATTTGTTCCTCATAATTTGGGCAACCATTAATTAATAAAGTAAAGATAAATATGCAAAATTAATCTGCTCCAATGTAAAGGTGTGATACTAATAGAAAATTTAATTACTCATTTAAAGATATCCATTCTCAGTTCACTTTCAACCACATACAGGGACGTATAAAGACATTCAGAGGCCCCAACATTTAAAACATATTAGGGCTCCAGATTTCTATTTGCACTAGTCAGTGAGTATATAAATTTTAAACTGTCAGTGTGAATTAAAAAAGTTACATTCCACAACATATAAATGAATCAACGAATTAACCAACATTCCTCGATTTTGACATTTATTTCACATGGCTTGTTCTTACTCGTCCCAATGACATTTCATAAATTGATAACCTCTCATTTTGTGGTTAGTTATGTCCAAAAAAAAATTGTTTCAGTCTTTTTCTCGTGTGGGAATCAGTAACAACTTTAACATAAGTTTAAAAGATTGTGAAATGTGGAACTTGTTTAATTATTTCGTTGGTTCGGGCCTTGCCAAATCCCAATACAAAAGCTCCAGCCCATTACAACTATTTAAAACATTCCGCCTTATTTTCATCCTTACACATTATGAATGCATTTTGTAATCAAATTATGACAAAACAATGCTTGCAGTATGGAAACGATTATAAACAACTTTTTCCACCAAAACACCATTAATTTAATAATCTTGGCTAGCAGCTTCGCCCTGGATGAATGGCATAGCATTACTTAATCAATCTTTTTTTTTTTTTGGTGTAGCTTATGTAAAAGAAAGCGAAATCATCAAAATAAAAAAAAAGTGACGGACACATTTATAATTTAGAGAAGAGATGTAAAATAGCTATTAGTATTGCAGTAATTTTTAAATACCAATTTAAAAGATGTTATGAATTTCAAATGGAATATGTGTTGGTCGTTGTAAATGCACTCTAAGTTGCATGGGAGCATTTTTTTGCCTTGATCATAGTATATTTATGACTGGTTTGATTTTATACTAAATTTAGCACTGGAAAACTATTTGTATGCCCTAAAATTCTATTTAGAACATGTATTTTAAGTACAAATATTAAAAAAAATGCATAGTTAATTTTAAGTTTCCTGCGCAAACCAAATTATTTAGTACTAAAAATGAGGAGTGTGTACTAAAAATGTGTTTAGTACTAAAAAATATTCTACACTTGTAATTTATTTTCTACTACATTTCACTGAATTCACACTATAAATACTTTTGTTCTAAAAATGTTGTACTAAAATTAAATGCACGACTGGATCGCACGTACTTTCTCTTATCTTCGATCATATCATAATCAGAATATTCTTAGGAGAAACGGCAAAATATATGTTTTAGGTAGTTTTTAACTTAATTTTTTATAAACAAATATTGTTTCATATTTTTCTAAAAAAAAAATTGGTATGGCAATTTGAAATATTAAAATTGTAAATTAAAAAGAAAACAGTATTACAAAAAAAATAGTCAATACATTTTCGAAATATTGAATATTCAAAACTCCCCCAAAAAAAAAATTGGGCTGGCAACGAGACCAGGTGAGACTTTTGTTAGTCTAGTCAAAATCGAAAAATGTCAGTCTCGTTTCGGTCTCGATCTCGCCTAACCATGTCTCATCTTGATCTTGGGCTCCCCTTTTTTTCGTGAAAATTTTAATGTGCAGTCGGTCTCGGTCTTGGCCTCATTCTTAGGCATGTTTTTGTTCGTGTTTTTGGTAATAAAAAGATGTAAGATAAGACGCGTGTTCATGAGTAGAGATAGGAGATAATCCATTTAAATCGCAGCCATCCCTCAATCGATTTTGACAGTTCATGACTTGACCGGTAGGCAAAATACTATATTTTGACGTATGGATAATATTTATTTTTCAAATGTCACCCAAAAGGTCTAAAATCATTCCGGGGCAAAATATTGTCGAAAAAATTTAAACTTTTCTGAGACCAAAACCGAGATGATACCAAGACTAGTTCCGGTCTCGTTGCCAGTCCTAATGCAACGCTTCAAAAATTCCTGTTTCTGCACAACACACTGTACCCAATCAATATGAATGAATTGAACTTAGAGAAAGGAGTGCTTGTTTCTAACTCTCATAACCATTGTACTGTGCTCACTTAGTAAATATGTATATACAACATTATGTATATATGTAAATTAGAGAGATGAACCACCAAGTCGTCCAATGTTATGTTGCTTAGCAATGAATTCCTCACATTTATCTCATCTAACTGTTTCTTCGTTTGAAAGCTATCAACTTGAAGGAAAACAAAAAAAAAAAAACACCGAAGAGGAAATGGAATTACCTCACCCAAAAGGCCGAAGGTAGTCACATTGCATCCTCCTCCTTATTTTCCTTCGCCATCCATAAGCCCACACAGATGCATATACATATTTAGAAAAGAATATTTTTTTTATGTTGCCTTCAGTGGAATGGCGCTCGCAGACAAAATCTCAAGAATGATGCAGATCTCTGAATCTACTGAACGACGCACGGACGTTCTTTATCTCAAGTTCAAGTAGGCGAGAATCAAAATGTGGTCTTTGCTATCTCAAACTGGCAATTACTCAATATTGCTCCTAAATAGGTCATTTAGGTTTCGAATAAGATTAGAAATGGTGCTTTAACCCAGAGACGAGGTTTCATCATGAAGATGCCGGTCGGACGCGATGGTCCGATGGCACAGTTGATGGATATCATCCAAATTAATTCCGCTCACGTCAGATATAGCTTTATAGTAAAGGGAAAACAAAAGTACGACACCACCGACGCCAACGATGAATAGAGCGCTTCTTGCCTTTAAGACTCTCTCAATTGTAGCAAGTGTTCCATAGCTAAAAGAGTGCGCACCAATTTGCATGCTGTATGTGGCTCGCGTTTTTGTCTCGGACGACGACGACGGTGTGTCCAAATTGGCCCACTGACCAGGTGATCCACTTATAATGATCGTTAAAGTATACGTCAAGTGAGGTGCACACACCATAGACGTGACCTTCCACTTTGTATAGGGTTTTGTATAGGTATTGTTTTCTATTTTGAGACAACAGCGATGCACGATGATCTATGGGCTAGTGAAGGTGAATAAATAAAAGATGAGGAAGTATTAGGCATCATTTATAGCTATTCGTTCAGATATAAAAGATGCAATATTTGAGTCAAGGCGGCCGGCCGGCGGTGTTTTTAGAAGCTTTGGACAAAAGAAATCTTCTTAACACAAAGCAGAAGCAGCTCATCATTTGTATTTTTGAATTTTCATTTAATTTTGCGTGTGTTTTTGGTTAAATGTTTTTTTTTTTAAATAAAATCATTGTTTTTTCTAAAGTACGATTGATAGCATTCAGTTTGACAAACTATCAGTTTCACTTGAACGGTACGCCATTTTAGACTTTCAAAACAAACAGACCTAGTTAAATCGAAAAGATTTTTGGTATAGAATTTTGTCAGCAATTGTTCCGGAATGGTTTTTCGAATGGACGCAAACGTGAAAAATTTGAATATTTTTTTTCCGGCGAGGGTTTGCATTTTATCACATGATTGGAAGATTTTTGGCGATGGAAAGGTGGAAAATTCATTATGAAGCTTGGAAAATTTCGGATAAATTTAAAATTCATTGTGATAAAAGACATTTTAGGTGGAGAAGTTAATGAGCTGCGATCAATATGACAACCCGATAGATGGCGTTATACGTTGACTAAGGCTGTGTGTAATTTGACAGATGTCTTTTTCGCATTGTCTTTTTCTATTAAACAAATGTGCTATTTTTCTTGCTGCAATTTATTCGAGATTTGCGTATTATTACACTGATTCCGAATAGCCGTCGTATATCGCGCATCACATCCGCAAGCGGTACAAGCATTACGATCAATTGAAATTCAATGCGATATTTATTAATTCGATAATTTTTTTCAGAAAATAAGTTTGCGTGTATAAATTGAGGTTATCTAAAAGGGTTGCGGACATTCATTGTGAAACATTCATTCTGCAAGTTTTTTTTTTTAATTTTCTTTTTAGTCAAAAACGACTATGTTTTTTTTAAGGGAGATTTATAAGTTTGACTAATGCCTTCTAATACAGACGACGTACATGTCGTGCAATAAGTAGTCAGAATATCCGTGATAATCAAAATCGAGAGGAACTTGGAGAAGAAAATAACCGGAGGCGTGAACATATTGCGCAGGTTCCTGCTGCACAATAACCACCTAAAATTCGACAGAATGCTATTAGAATAAGACCAGTCGTAAATGTAGACTTGAATCGCGCTGCTTTCGAATACTATTCCGCAATCGTATTTACTTTCTCGCTGCTTTCGGTTGGACAGGCAAGACATTCGTCATTTCACTGCGTCTAGCAACAAATTTGGTCAATATCTCAAATTTCGTTGGTTGTTTCATCCTATGGCATCTATGGCTTTGCTGACACACTGTTTGAAGGCGGTCGAACTACACATTCCGTTTTGAAGTTACCGATGAATCTTCTCACGGTTGACAAGCCAACGCGCACAATGATCAAGAATTCGGCGGCAGCAAAATTAACGTGAGAGTGCAAAATCATCGTCTTTGTGGCGGCATGTGGAGAATTTGTAATTGACCATGAATACGAGAGTGGCATTGCAGAATGACCCATCGGCTACTGAATTCTCGAGACAACTGCTGGCACTTAACAATGGCCAAATTGCTGGTAATGTTTGAAAAGGATTGATATCGCTTTCGGCAAATTTTTGCGAGTTAACAAAGTCGAAGGAACTAAATTAAAGTTTTTCCTGCATTGCACAAAATTATAAAAATCTCGATTGGATTAGTGAACGGGACAACACAAGCAGCGAATAATACGGACGTCCGTAGCTTGAATTAGAATTTTTGCAAAGTCAAATCGATGAAGAACTGAATTGGTACAAATCCGTTCATAGCGTGACCGATGATGATGAAGCGATCAACTATCCGACAGAATTTTTGTTTAATGTGCCAGGAACTCCGCCGCATAATTTACAGCTGACGGTGGGATCGATCATAATCATGTTGTGGTGATTCAAGCGACGATCAACAAGGGAAAATTCAAAGGAGAGGAAGCCCTTATCCAACGAATTCCGATTATTCGAACTGATCTTCCATTTCTATTCAAGCGGGTTTAGTTCCACGTTCGATTGGCCTTTGCCGTTCGCCGGGCCTGCTAATTTTATATAAAATCCCGAGAAGCTTTTTCGAGATAAATATGTCTTCCCAACATAGAATTTCAAGTTTAATAAAAATCTGTTCAGGCCACAGGTCGATAGCTCGAGACAGCAGATTCTGAAGACCTTACATATACGACAATTTAAAAGTAAAATTAATTAAACTTGTTTTTTAGTTTTGCTGTGATTTATATAAATCGTAGTTTTGAATTCACAATAATATTCACACATTATTATTTATTTCACAAACTCAACTTAACTGCTAAGTCTTCATCTAGAACAAGATACTACATACTTCAGCCTTGATTATTTAAATAAAATTTAAAACCCCACGAGTAAAAAATTAATCTAGCAGTATAAAGCATGTAGCTTATGCAGCATTGAACCTCGTTCAAGACCTCAAACTCAAACCATCATAAACCTGCATGCACTCAAAAGCAGCTTGATTGCAAATTTCAACCTCATTATTTCTTTTAAAAAATTAAAAAAAAAAAAAAAAAGTGCCTAGTAAACTGAATTTGCTAATAATTTTCAATGATTAAAAAACCAACAAAGTAAACTAACCTAGTTTTTGAGCTTATATGAACTTTTATAGATCCAAGGAATCCCCTTCTTTTTTTTCTTGTGGTTTTTTTTTTTTTAATTTTCAAATTCGTTACGCATTTTATGTAAACGTTAAGTCACATGAAGTATCAACTTCATCGGCACCATGTTAGTCTAGTCACTGTATTCTTCTGATTTCAACCTCCGCTCGGTATGTTGACACCATATGCACAACGTGCTTTATCAGAATAACTTGCTTTACTTTCAAGGCTTCTCAAGGTATTCAAGAACTCAAAAAAATAAAAATTCTCTCTGTCGACATTAAAATAAATATAAATAAGAATACAAAAAAAAATAAAATAAACTGAATTTGGTAGAGACGCACAAATACACATATGTCATGTCCAATTGCAATCTATATTTGGACTGGATTCCGACAATGAACTTTAAATGCTTGAAAACATGTAAAACAACAACTCCAATCCAATCTTCTTGAGTCTGACATATGAAGCAGCATATGCATGCAGTCAAAAAAAAAATTACAATTTTGTTTCTATATTAAGTAAACTTGAACTTGCTTAAATGGCAAGAATACATTTTTTTTTTATAATTTTCATCTTCAGAGAGATCTCAAACTTAACAAAAGACAATTCAGGCCAGTAGCCAGTATGTCTGCATAGAAAGACAGACTGTATTATTGTCAAATGTTGACCATGGCCGGTATACTATATAATACCCAAATTAATAGGCGATTCCCCTTTTATTAGCATAAATGTTAATTAGACAATGTAAACCACATGTCGTTAAACAAAAGAGCTGAGCCCCAAACTTGATTATCACTATCACTCTTGCTTTCAGTAGAAATTGGGTAATTTACTTCTTTTTTTGTTGTTGTTGAAATGTTGAATAATAAATAACAAAGTGATGTGGACAGTGGATAATAATTATTTAATAACGTATATTCCAGAATTATGGCCACAGGCAGACACAGCGTACATATGCATTCACATACAAATTTGGAAATGTGAGGTGGTGTATTTTTTTTAATTTGTATTTTATTTTTAATGAATATATCTCCGCAAGGTGGAAATTGAGTAAGTTTTTTTTGTTGTTGTTATTGCCCTCGAGAGGAGCAGACAAACTACTATATAGGCCTATCATTTCAGTCGAATTATTATTTTTTGAAAGGGAAATTAAGTATGTAAAGGCAGTCATAACATTTATGCGGTGACGGAGACTCCGCGATACTGTCGTGGAATGAATTGGACATTTATTGGTGTTAATCATAGTATAGTGGAAAAAAAAATACATTTCATACATATTTTAAGATTTTGAATTTATAGTTTTCTTACAGATCGAAAATATCACAATTTTTTATTGGATATTTGGTTCATTTTGAATTCTACTTTTTTTTTGTGAGGAAATATTCAATAGATTTTGAAAATATTTAATAAATTTATGTTAAGACGACCAATTTCAAAATGACATTGGTTAAAGTGACAAAACTTGATGGATGATTATGAATTTTAAATTAACATTTAAAGCCTGTGAAATATGTTAGGAAATATAAGTACATAGTTAGTCGAAGGTAATAAAAAATTATTGAAGTTTTGACAGTTTCGAAATGTATATATATTGATTTTTTTGCCGAAATTTAACTAACAATAGAGATCATCAAATAATATTAATGACATACCTTGAAAATGTTTTTGCAGTTTATTAAATTTTCTTGTGAAACGAGGGATTAATTAGGAATCATTTGTAATATCTGCTAAAAATAGACAGGCATGTTTAGTCAATTCCAAGGTAAATTCTTTAAATTTTACACTCTTGGTAATAAAATTTAATTTGCCACTGTGCGTGTGAGTATGCAGGAAGCAGAAGCAGTCAATTCTGAACAAATCGAAAGAAATTGGTCTTTCGCAGGCGTCAACTTGTCAAATTTGTTTGCACTTTTTGGAGTGGATAGTGGGGTGTAAGCACTTATATGTCAATACTGCATGCCTACATGCCTTATCGCTGGAATTGCTGTCAACATAAATTTGTCCATCCACATCACTAAAATTACTGTTAATGTGTTCAGCATTCCATCCACTGGTTTCCGTTCGCGTCTTATTTAGTCTGCAGACTGGATTTTTTTTAATTTGTTGAGATGGAAATTTCTTATTCGATTGCGAAAGCTTTCCAGTGTCTCTTTCAAATCGTCTTAGAATGGCGCATTGTCTGCCCATTCGGAATCTGTTATGTCAAAATGCTATGTAGTTCCGATTAATCCCCACCGCTTCCAGTCCAACATTCACTATATATATTTCAGATGAATCCTGAAGCTTAAATATCATTTAAGAGAACATATGTTAATTGTCCTTAAAGCAAATTTAATTCATGTCATCCCTAAAATTCAGATTGACCTATGTGCCAGAGTTATAAACAGTCCCTATTTCAAATGATTCACTGCTGGAATAAATCTTGATTTATAAATACCTGTATTTGCCTGTTTTATCCCTTTTTTTTAGCAACCTCTATCGGGTCTCTAAGGCGTGTCTCGTTTCGCTTAATCAACTAGATCTCAACAGTTTTTCAATATGATAATGGTATTTCAAAAAACTGCTTTCTTTTGTCAAGATAAATTCCTACATTTCCTAACAAATAATATTTTTGTGTTCATATCTTCCCCAACATTACTAATAATAAAGGGTTATCCATTTTGCTTCAAAAGTAAACGTAAATAAAACACATATAAAATATTTTTTTTTCATGATCTTTCTTTTTTATTATAAAGTTTGAATGTGTAAAACACTACATCATTTGTATGACCACCACGCGAATTGTTGCAAGCATCGATTCTTTTGAGGTAATTTTCGACCACTTTTTGACACATATTGGGCGGTATCTCAGCCATTACTTGACGTATGTTGGTTTTCAAGTGCTCAAGAGTTAAAGATTTATCTGCATAAACACGGTCTTTCGCGTAGCCCCACAAAAAAAAGTCCAGCGCTGTCAAATCGCATGATCTTGGTGGCCAGTTGATATCGCCACGACAAGAAATTACGCGGCCAGGAAATGTCTCTTGCACTAAAGCCATATTCGCTTGAGTTGTGTGGCATGTGGCACCGTCTTGTTAAAACCACATATTCTCCAAGTCGTATTCTTCAATAGCAGGTACAAAAAATTCGGTTATCATATGACCATAACGCTCCGAATTGACGGTGACAGTCGTTCCATAGTAGTTTTCGAAGAAGTAAGGTCCAATCACACCTCCGGACCAAAGAGTGCTCCAAACAGTGACTTTTTGTGGATGTAATGGCCTCTCTTCAATTACTTGAGGATTCTCAGAACCCAAAATACGACAATTTTGTTTATTAACATGTGTTTCGTCGCTGAAGAAAATTTTGTTTGAAAAATCACCGTCCACCTCCTGTTGTTCAAGCACCCATTTGACGTATCAACGGCGTTGTGAATGGTCAGCTGGCTTCAGTTGTTGTGTGAGCTGGACTTTATATGGATTTAGATGTAGATCCAAATGCAAAATACGCCATAATGTGCCGTAAGACAGTCATAATTCCTGAGAACGACGAGGAATCGACACATTCGGGTCCTCGGCAACACTTTCACTTACAACAGCGTTGTTTTAAGTGGTACGAGCGAAACGATGATGCACAGGCCTTACAATATCTGTAATCAATCCAGTCTCTTCAAATTTCTTCACAATTTTGCCAATTGCTAGCGTAGTTGGACGATTATATAAACCATAATCTCCTCTTAAAACACGATATGTGGCTGTGGCAGATTCACCATATTTGTAGTAGGTTTTAACAATTTTTATGCGTTGTGCCATAATTAAGCGATCCATTTTCGTAAATGTCCGATTTTCAACTGAACAAAAAATTGGTTTAACAACTTAGTTTGACAGATGTCGAATTCCAGCCCTATACTTAGAAACCGCAAAATGGATAAGCCTTTAGTAAGATACTTTGGTTTCCATGACAGAGCGATGCAATTAATAAAAGATTATTTATCTAATAGAAGCCAGATGGTTAAGGTTGATCAGGGGATATCTGAATTTATGAATCTGCAAATGGTGGTTCCACAGGGCACCATTTTAGGACCAATTCTATTTTGTCTTTTTATTAATGATTTACCAAAAGTTTGTTCAAATGTTTCAATTCACTTGTACGCTGATAATGTGCAAATTTATTTGTCTCGTCCAATCGGCTTATAAGAGGATCTTATTTTTAGGATGAATGAGGACCTCCTTGAAATCTCCAATTGGTCTCTTAACAATAGCTTAACACTGAATCCATCTAAGTCACAATTGATTGCGATTTCTAAGAAGTAGATAAATGCCTTGTTTATACCTTCTGTTTATCTTCTTCAGAATAAGCTTACGTTTATGATATTAATGATGATTTATGATTATGGTATTAAGATAAATACTTCTCTATCGGCTGAAGATCAGGTGAATTCTACCATTGGACGAATTTATGGTGGACTGCGCAAGCTTTGGCTATTTTCAAACATAACCCCTGAAAAGACTAAATTGAGGCTTTTAAAAACACTGCTTGTTCCTCTAATTGACTATGCCAATGTTGTGTATTGCAAACTTGATTCCCATTCTCAGCATAAACTTCTTGTTGCGTTCAATAATATGATAAGGTACATTTATGGACTAAGGAGACATGAACACATATTACCATAAACTGGTCCTTGGATGCTCTTTTCAACATTTCCTTGATGTAAGATGTTGTATCTTTATGCACAAGATCATTCAGAATAGAAAGCATATTGGTAGTTCTGATTACCTTTTGACGTTTCTTTTGTTGACACAGAAAAAAAATGATTTCAGGCATAGTGGATGTAAGTATAAATTGATAACATTTAATAAATAAAATAAATTAATTAAAGCTTTTACACAGTTTTTATACGACAGCTCTGGTAGTGATTGGGAATTAGTTCATCCAATTACTCAACCAGATGTAGTGATTCCTCCTCCGTTGACGTGGGAACCCAAAGTCACCAAAGAATTGAAGACTTTGAAAGTATTATAGCTGCATACTCGGACCAGGATTTTAAAATGCACTTTCGGCTATTAAGTCCTCTAGGACATTGCTCATGGCGTATTTTTTTTTTTTTAGACGAACAAATTCCGCCTGCCTCTTGGAATATGCGTGTAGGATTCCAATAGTTTCCTCCTTTGTCCAGATTCTTCGTTTTCTATAGTAAAATCCTATTTGAAAAACATTTAATTAAAAACAAATTACAAAGTACTCGTACTTACGATTTATTTTCATTTGCATCCATATAGTCTGGCGCCTTGGACTGTTTTATTTTTTGTTGACATTTGACTATTTCTTGTTTCTTTTTTTCTCAGTAGTGACAATATTTGAGAAGAAAATTAGCCCTCTGTTCGTTCAACTTAATACTAATATTTGGAAACCCAGATAGAAACCTGGATCTCGTGTTGTTTTTGTAATACGTGCTAAGAAAATAACCCAGACCCGTAGATAATAAAACGCAGCTATTATCTTGAAATAGACGAACGTTTTTCTCGTTCACGAGTTTCTTAATTTTCTGTTACTTCTAGCCCCGATTTGGTCTACCGCACAACATGAAAAACCAATTCTTAAAAATCGACATAACTGTATGTTTAAACTGGATTTTCCGCTAAACTGAAGTAACAACATAAGTCTTTGGTGGTATTATATTAAGGCTGGAAAGTTTCAGCCTATATTATTCCTTTAAAGGAAAAAGTAATTTTATTAAAAAAAACCCTTTTTGATGCACTACCATGTGGTAAACTAAAAGTGATATATTGAAAACATTTGCTCGTCGATTCCTAGAGTGCCATTTAAATTAAAAAGTGCCAATTCGGCAAAGTTGCTGCTACCTCGATTATTCGAACTCAATATCTCGGACGCACCCATCTCCATTGCGTTCAATTAACCCAAACTAATTTTCATAATAATAAAATGGCAGGGGTGAAACACCAAAAAGACGAGCAATAAAAACAAGGAAATAAAAAAAATACAATCTATCCAGAAGAATTTTTTTCCCTAAGTGGAGCGAGCGCGAGTTCTTTCTTTTCGTTCACTGACCAGACATTCTCATTCATGATAAATAAATAAACTAAATACTAAAAATAAATTGTAGA
This sequence comes from Philhelius pedissequus, assembly GCA_910595825.1. Lineage (NCBI taxonomy): Eukaryota > Metazoa > Arthropoda > Insecta > Diptera > Syrphidae > Philhelius > Philhelius pedissequus. Next base: position 238,541,274 of record OU343161.1, on the reverse strand, counting down.
TTTTTAATTTGGCCTTCGAGGAAACTTAATTCTCTTTTGACAAGCCATTCCAAACATTTTGTGTCTTATGCCAGCATCTCATAAATGAGAGCGATTGACACCGACTACAAATTAATGCAGGTTTTTTCTGTGTATTCTTTCATCTTAATTCACTTATCTATGTAAACCACTGTGCACTAACTGACTGTGAACTGGGCGAATGAAATATAACTATTTAGTAGAAATAATCGAACAACCAAAATTCAAGGGTGGATTGGTGTGTTATGCTATAGCAGAACAGAAAACTCGAATTTCTTGTTGTTGTAACGAATAAGAATGAGATACAATTTGTGTATATTTATTTTTGCATCATGTTCATGAGTTAGGTAGGTAGGTAGGTTAGTAGGTATAACAATTCGGAATTGATAAATTTGAACAACAACAAGGCAATATCTACAATCCTCCCTTATATATAATTTTTTTTTCATACTCATGTCATACGAGAAAGAGAAACAATGGTTGGGCTTAAGTACATATACTTAGAACAGTCCAGCTATATATGACGCTCGAGTAATCGACGCGAAATATGTACCTAGATATCTATTTATAAACACGAGTGAATCCATATACGAAAATGATAATGAAATTCATCGTGGCATCGAATCGGCTTAGTCAGTTGTTAATTATTTGTCCGTAAATATGCTATGAGATTTTAGTAAACAAAAGTATGAATGATGTGCTAAAAAAATGGAGGAAAATAGGGATATGAGTTATAAGAAAGAAATGCCCAAGGATGAAATTTGACAAATAAATTGAATTAATCGGTGTCTGGCGTAACTGGGTCATCGGTGAAAGATTGTGTAAAAAAAAAATAAAAAAACATGATAAAGAAGTGAGTAATGTTGTGTAAATTATTCCTCATTACTGAAAAAGAGTCATGTTGGATTTTTGATTGTGTTTGACGCATGGTGTACTTTAAATTTGATAAAAGTCTAAGAAAGTTATGACATATCTATCTCATCTTAAACCTTATGAAACGAAATACGAAATTTTGAAAGAAAGGTGTATGCAATTTATCATAACCTAAAAACGAAATGGTCATACTTTTCGTAGCCAATCAACTGCCAATCTGCCATCCAAAACATCGTCACACTCCGATTCGCATCAGTAATCATGACAAAAATGAAAACAAAAAACAATCAAACAAAATTTGATAGAGACAGATAACTCTATTTATACCTACATACCTATATCTTGGTATCTATAAACCCTGAAGTCATTTCGATGTCAAAAGCGATACAGTTGTAATTTGTTTGAGAAACCCTAGATATTGATTGAAGCCCAAAAGATGGATAGGTACTTACCTATTTATTATGAAGTATCGATTTCACTTTCTTTTTCTTAGCATCTTTGATCCTTTTCCCCGAGAGGAATTGATTGGCTATTTTTTACTTGCGATTTAGGTACAAGGCAAGTTATGTATTCGTAAAAAAAATTTTTTTTCTAACAATCAAACATGACATTACGATGATAGAGAACGCAAAAAAAGTGGGTCCCGCAATTCCGTCTGTCTGTCTGTCTGTCCTCGAGTCTGCAGCCTAAATTATTAATTATTAAAATTATTTTTTCGGTAATATGCCCACACGTTTTTTTCATTTTTTTAACAACAAATAACAGTAGCCCCCATACATTTTTTTTTTGGCCAAAAACAAAAATCTTATTTTTCTCAAAAACGGCTCCAACGATTTTTATAAAAAAAAATCTGTTAATTAATGAAGGGAAAGGTTAAATTTTGATAAGTTTTTTTTTTGGAAAAAAATTATTTTTGGTACCTCCATATTTTTGGTTTTCGATTTACTCCGAAACGGTTAATTTGATTTTTTTGAAATTTATTACGCAGAAGCTCCTAGAAAGTTTAAACACTATTGTTTACCAAAATATTTTTAAAAAAATGTTTTTTGGAAATTAATTTTTTTTTTGAAAACTCAAAATTTCGAAAACGACTCAATAGATTTTTTCAAAACTTCGTATTTGGTGGTTTTTTGACATTATCTTGAATAAAGATAAAAAACAATTTTTTTTTTAAATAAAAAAAAACAACGGTACCTCCCATACAAATGTTAAAAAACCGTTAAGAAAAAAATGTATTTCTCGAAAACGGCTCCAAGAATTTTTATAAAAAAATATTGTGTGTTTTTAAATAAGTACAGTTCACTTTCAAATATAAAAATATTTTTTTTTGCGTACTTATTAACGGTACTTCCCATAGAACCACTTTTCATATTTTCGATTTTCTCAATATTAGATGAACCGATTAAAATAATATTTTTCTATAAAAATGCTCCCTAAAATTGTTAATAAAACTGCATACGAAAATTTTCAAAAACAACTTTTTTCGATTTTTAAAAAATAAATAAAATTTTTTTTTTGAAAAATCGATTTTTCAAAAAACAAGTCACAGAATTTTTTTGAAATTTGAATTTTATATGAATATTAATAATACCTTCAAAATGGCGTTTCATTTTTTTTTTTATAAAAATGTTTTCAAAATTTTATACATAAAAAATTAATTTATTAAAATACCGGTTCAGCGATTTTTGAAATTTATTTTTTTTGATATATTCTTATTTATCCATGAATTCAAATTGCATCTTTGTTTTCCCCCAAATTATATCGACTAAGGAATATGAATTTAATTATGTGTATTATCCATTTATTTCTACCTTATTATTATTCCCTTTTTCGAATTTTTGCGTACGTCACTTAATACTAAAATACAATGTAGGTCCTCATACATTTATATGTACATATGTATACCTACAAATGTATAATATACATTTGTAGGTATATTGAACCATCCATTCGACAATTCATTATAATAAGAATCAAGGTAATCTTACCTACATAGGCTTTAAACCTGCATAGGATAACTACACCTAACTAACTAAACCTCAATGGTTAGCTACATTAAAGTTCTTAGCTACAAGAGCAAGTTCGTGCGATCCAGTCGTGCATTTTATTTATAAAGGGTCCCTGACTTTCATGGCTTAGGATGTTTCATTCAAAAACATGATTCTTTCAAGATGCTGTTTTTATGCAGTTTTTTTTGTAATTGTTTCCTAAAATGGACAAAAAAATACTCATCCAACCAGATAACAACAGACCATTGATTTGCCATCAAAACGTGCCATAATCGACATCGACTCTCTGCTACGATATATACGTACATAAATATAAATGTATATCGACTTTTATACTATGAAGGAGAAAGTAAGAGTAGATAGTGTAGTGTGTACCCACTCGCCGTGTATAAGATCAAATTGATCACGGTTTGCCGGTGGCCGGTTTGAAGATGGCCATTTCTGATGTTGTTGTTTTTATTTTAGTCGTTATTATTGACAGGGATGGATTGGAAACAAAAACTCGAGTAATAAAACACCAAATGCGGTAAGAATTTATTTTGTTTGTTTTCGAAGAGAATATCTTTCGGGTTAAATATAGAATGTTGAAATAATTCTACGAAAAGTTATGAAATCTACAAAAATTAATGGGCTGGGCTTTAGGTTTGAATCCCACTTCTGATTTTTTTTTGACTATCCATTTTTGGAATACGAGTACAATATATTAGAGGACATCTCTTAAGCAGTAATTATTTTTTAAAATTATTTTGTTTATATGTCACCGTCGCAATTTTTCTACTACGGTGGTGGACCTGACCGAAGAAGGCCCAAAAACAGTGAAAATGTACAGGGTCCGTCAAATAACTTTTTTTTTTTTTTGAAAATGGGCGCAAAACATCGAGTTTCGCTTCGGCTGTGTGGCACGTAGCGCCGTCCTGTTGAAACCAAATATTGCCAATATCCTCCTCTTCAATTTTTGTGAACAAAAATTCGTTCAACATGGCCCGATAACGATCGCCATTGACTGTAACGGCCACTCTTTGCTCATTTTCGTATTATGCCTCTGGACCAAAATCCGCACCAAACAGTGACTCGTTTTGGGTGTATCGGCTTTTTAATGTATGCGTGCAAGTTTTCTGTGCCCCAAATGCGACAATTTTGCTTGTTTACATACCCGCCAAGATCAAAATGAGCTTCATCTGAAAAGATGATTTTTTTTGGCAAAATCGGCATCTTCTCTAAGTCGATCGCAGGCCCACTTAGCGAGCGTTGTTCAAGCGTATACACAACCATATTCGTTCTGCGGAATGATAAGACTAATTATCTGTCAAATCAGACGTTAGCTGAGGGTTACCATTCACGAAATAAGCAATAGTTGAAAAAAAACGTTAGATGGCGGACCAGTTATTTTTTTGCGATTTAAAAAAACGTTCTATGTCAGACCACAATATCTTCCAATCATCAATAATTTTTTTTTTTGAAATATGCCCATTCCTCTCTTCAAGCTTAAGAACCTTACAATTTGTAACTTTTTTACTCGACGCTGATGTCTTTCTAAAATAATAATGGGTTATCCATTTTGCGGTTTCAAAAGTATAGGGCTGGAATTCGCTATCTGTCAAACTAAGTTGTTAAACCAATTTTTTTTCAGTAGAAATTCTGACATTTAAGAAAATGGATCGCTTAACTATCGCTCAACGCATAAAAATTGTTAAAGCCTACTACAAAAATCGTGATTCTGCCACAGCCACATATCGTGCTTTAAGAGGAGATTATGGTTTACATAATCGTCCAACTACGCAGGCAATAGGCAGAATTGTGAAGAAATTTGAAGAGACTGGATTGGTTACAGATATTGTGAGGCCTGTGCATCATCCTTTCGCTCGTACCACTGAAAATATCGCTGCCGTAAGTGAAAGTGTTGCCGAAGACCCGAATGTGTCGATTCCTCGTCGTTCTCAGGAATTAGGACTGTCTTACGGCACATTATGGCGTATTTTGCATTTGGATCTACACCTTCATCCATATATAGTCCAGCTCACACAACAACTGAAGCCAGCTGACCATATTCACAACGTCGTAGATACGTCGAATGGGTACTTGAACAGCAGGCGGTGGACGGCGATTTTTCGAACAAAATTTTCTTCAGCGACGAAGCACATTTCGCACTCGGTGGGTATGTTAATAAACAAAATTGTCGTATTTGGAGTTCTGAGAATCCTCAAGTAATTGAATAGAGGACATTACATCCACAAAAAGTCACTGTTTGGGGCGCTCTTTGGTCCGGAGGTGTGATTGGACCTTACTTCTTAGAAAACGACGATGGAACGACAGTCACCGTCAAATCGGAGCGTTATGGTCATATGATAACCGACTTTTTTTTGCCTGCCATTCAAGAATACAACTTGGAGAATATGTGGTTTCAACAAGACGGTGCCACATGCCACACAACTCGAGCGAATATGGCTGTATAAGAGACATTTCCTGGCCGCGTAATTTCTCGTCTCTATTAACTGGCCACCAAGATCATGCTATTTGACACCGCTGGACTTTTTTTGTGGGGCTACGCGAAAGACCGTGTTTATGCAGATAAAACTTTAACTCCTGAGCACTTGACAACCAATATTCGTCAAGTTATGGCTGAGATACCGCCCAATATGTGTCAAAAAGTGGTCGAAATTTACCTCAAAAGAATCAATGCTTGCAACAATTCGCGTGGTGGTCATTTAAATGATGTAGTGTTTCACACATAATGTCAACGTTCAAACTTTATAATAAAAAAGAAATATCATGAAAAAAATATTTTATGTGTGCTTTATTTACGTTTACTTTTGAAACCGCAAAATGGATAACCCTTTACATATCACATCCTTGACATAAATAATCCATGCAAACATATATATCGCGCCCCTTTAAAAATCTTGACTCAAAGCCCACATCATATCAAATTCCAACCCTGGCGAAGAGAAAAGAAAAATTGTTGATTGCATTGCGCTGCATTTATGCTTTGATGCTGGTGGTGGTCATAATGATACAACTCTTAACTGTAGATTTTATGTACATTACAGCCTTTCTTCTCTTGTGTTTTGCGGCAGCAGCAGCAGCATTGCAGCATCAACATTCAGCAACAACTTCTTTCACTTCAATTGCCATATCGGAAGCGTGAATATACTCTCTGAATGTCGGATGGAATGCATACAATTTTTTGTTCCTTTTGAATCTATTTGCTTGCATTTTTTTGTTCGTTGTGCAAAATAAAACACTTTGAGATTAGCTGCTTAGATGGTCATAGAAGAGAGATAGGATATCAATTCAACTTTAAGTTCATTAACATGAAAATCGATCATTTGTTGAATGTTGCTATCGCGTGTTGATGAAATTATCAACAACAAAAAAGGGAAGCTGCACCAACGAAGTAATAGCTTATATCTTTTATTTCCAACGGAAATCAATCCCTATTGATATGAGGAAGTGCAGAAGAAGAAGAAAAAAAAAGAGAAAAAATGTGTTTTTCTTTATTTCCATACAATCAAGTTCGTTGATCAGCTCTTTTGTTTTTCTTTTCATTTATTTTGTCGGTAATCTAAGCAGTTTGTATGACATGTCAGTTGGTGGAAAGATGTTTAACAAGAAGTGACAGTTGTTTAGGCTAAACATGCCATGTGGTTAGATATTATGTATATGTGTATATGCATGATTGTAATCGATTGTGGAGTGTATGGTTGGTCTTGTTTCCCAGATTAAACATGATAAAATGATTAAATAATAATTCAGCGTTATGTAAGCTTACTGAATATTTTATTCATTTTTATTGTGTCATGATTTTTTTTAATGGATTTGTTTATAAGGTGACCTTATGGTACAGCGATTGTTGATAGGTCATCATGGGTTTTTTGTTTGTTTGCTTAATATTCATGCAATAAAGACAATAGTGATGGGTAATTTTCGATGGGACAAGAGAAATATAAAATTTATAATCGCTGATTGATGTAAGGTCGTGGAAAATTCAAAAGTCCCATTCATGGACAAAAAGCTTATGTAAATAAAAATATATGCAGAAGTGTACTAAATTTAATCAAAATTTTTAGAGCTGTTTGCGACAAAATTTACAAAAAAAAACGAATTATGGATTTGTACAAAAGTTAGTCGGCATTTGAGGAAACAAATTAAAACAATCTACATCACATCGGCGCAATGCTCGCCTAAGACTCTAGCTCAATGGACATCAGAGAACCAATTCCACAAGCGTTGGGTTTCTCACATATATGTATGGTGATGCATTTTTTTTGAGCTAACGTCTAGAGGGTTAGGCAAGTGTAACAACGCATATATTTTGAGAGTGATAATAATTTTTACACGGAATTACGGAATTGACACAGAAGATTTTTTTATTCAATTTTTATTTTGTTAATTACTAAAACATTAATATTCTTGACTATGAATACAAGCAATTGCGAATCAAGAAAAAAAAACCTTGCAACTGTCATATTTTTTTTTACTATCTTATAATTTTTTTTTGTCAAACACTGAACAATGGATGAAATTTCACAATTCAAAAAAGGTACCGTTTGGAAACTTGCCTTGTTAAATTATTACAGTTCAAACTCTGGTCACCTTAGCGCCACATGTTTAACTATATAACATGTAATCGTGTACACAGCATTTGAATTGACACCTCGTTTGTTCAATTTCTTATCAGATCAGATTTTCATGTCAAACAAACCTTCCATAAACCAACCCGCCTTTATAGTTTTTTTTTTTTATTTTAGCTTTGATGACAGATGTAGATAGCCCACATTTTATTTCCCAAACAAATGATATGGTATTTATACCAAACAGAGAGACATATATAATTCATGAAAACCAAAAATAATTGCTAACTTCTTTGGCAGCATTTCTCTTTGAAATTTAACTTTATTAGTAATTTTTTTTTCTTCTTTGATTTGCTATAACTAATTGTTTTACAAGGGAAGCCCAGTAATTAATACTTATTGCCGTCTGTTCATGCATGAATTTCGAATCTGTTATGCTGTGCCGTGTCGTCGCGCCGCGCCGCTTTGTGGCTGTTGCTACATTCTTTAAAGGGTACTATATATATATAGTGTATAATATGCCCCCAGGGGGGCTCTATAATTTTGTTTATTTCAATTGTATTCCGGGAAAGATAATTTTTTTTTCTCGATTCGTTGTTACAATGAATGGAATAGTAGAGCTTAGCTAGACTTTCTTAAACGTGCCTCAACTCCTCCTCTTCCTTCTTTTATTGGACTTAAATTTTTTTTTGGCTTTTTGTTATTGTTGTTGTTGTATGTAGTATGGTGGTTTTTGTGTAACAAAAATATGGCATCTATCAGCCATTTATCAAGTACAAGACTTAAAACTTTTACTTTTACTTTAAACAAATAATAGAGTCGATAGTATAATAATGGAGCGGGCGGTTTGGACAAAAAACGGGCTATCCTATGTGTAAGTAAGTACTTTGAAAGTAAACGAAAACAAAATGGAAATCAATCAACGGAAGATAAGATGTTGATGATGATGCTATAATAGTTAGCTGTGGAGTTACCCGACTGTGAATCGGTTTCTGTTTGATGGTTTATTGTTTTATTTGTTTTCTATATCTATCCATCCTATAACTATATGATTGTTGTTCTTTTTTGTTTATTTTTTTTTGTTGTTATTCCATCTGCAAATGAAGTGAATGGAAAATATTTTAATGACACCAACGCAATTATTTGGTACTTAACAAAAAAAAAAAGAAAAAATAAACAAAGAAATCGTTTCGATAAGATGCATCATTTGTCTTTAAAGAAAGAATTAATTTATGGTCTTTAAATAACAAATAAAGCTTACAAAATTGTTTCACTTTGTTTCTTCTTTGGAGAGAAATTGATTTAAAGCCTCCTAGCATTGTTATTGCTTTTAGAACAATTAGAAAGCATTTAAAGAGATATTAGACAACAGTTTTACAATTGTTTCGTAATTTTGGCACTAGGAATTCTTGGAGAAGGCCCTGTGGGTTTGCATAAGCAATGATATCGTATAAGGAGAACTTACACTCTAGTGATATAATTGATATTCTTGAAGGCATAAGACTCGTTTTAGACATTGTGCCACCTTTAGTCTTATCTGTTTACTTTGTTTTTAAAATACCATTGTGGGGGCATAATGACGAAGTGGATAGATATTATTCTTTTCTATAATTTGCTTCAGATGCAACAGCTTGTGCAAAACCAAAATCGTCTGACTTACACCTCTCAACCATTTCTGACTGCGTCTTGCTAAACGGCGAGAATGAAGGACACCTACCACATTTTTGGGCTATCCGAACGGCTAATGGCAGAAGCACTTTCTCAAGGTAAGAGATATTTTTAGTGGTTTTGTTATTTTCTTGCAAAATTTTTTCGTTACCATTACCCATTACGTCATGTTATATTAGAATCAACTGTGCCAAAAATTCTTCCCCATCTTTTAATATTGCTTGTGATGTAATATAAACATTTTAAAATCCCTGGAATAATCTGCCAAGCTTTTTGCTGTTGGAAAATACTCAGAACTTATTGTGCATTTTTCATCGATCGCCACAAGTACATTATTTAATTCTGTTTTCCATTGACTGATGTTATCCTTGGTTATTCTCAAATTGTATCCACAGAACTCCGCTAATGACATCCATTCATCGTAGAACAATATTTTTGAAATTATAACATGATTTTCTATACCGCATTTTAAAATGTAGTTGAAAAAGTTGATGTTTGATTTTCATGGATATATTTTTATCTTCCAGAAAATTTTTCCATTCTAAATTTATCGCTGTCTTCGATATTGCAAGATTTTTGTTAAAATGTAGTTCCATGCTCATATCGCTATACCTACTCTGTCCTAGAAAAATAGGCAGTACACGTTTTATGGGAAAGCTTTTTTCAAAATCAGTAGCGTGTCATATTTTTGCACCATACTAAATTGAAGGAACTTCTCCATGAAAAGTATTTGTCCGCCCGTAAATACACTTGACAGCAAAAAAACCGGGTCACCCGCTACGTTCGAGCTTTGATTTCGCGATGACTGTTCTTTTTTTCTTCAGTGTCTTTTATATTTTTTTTTAGTTCTTGGCCATCATTTGCAGAGCACGCATATTTTCTGTACTAAATCATTAGGTCAAAAACAACGTAAAACAAATTAGCCGCTTGTATTTTTTTCGGTAAATAATGGGTACAACACTTCAGGAAGCAGCTCAAGCTGTAGCACTAATTTAAGCATTCGTTGCGCAACGTGAAGTCGCTTCAAATCAGCAGATCCTCGGTGCAACGAGTTTACAGAAGATACCTAGAGACTGGAGGATTCGATCGACGTCAAGGTACGGGCAGCCCTAGGGCTACTTCAGCAGCAGATGATCGGTATATAAAACTTACTGTTCTGCGAAATCGCCGCCTAAATGCAGTTCAAGTCCAACAAAGTCTGCTTGACAAACACCAAGTATTCATAAGTTCATATACTGTCAGAAGGAGACTTTCTGAACAGAACCTGACTCCAAAGAGAGCTACAACAGGCCCAGCATTAACCGTAGCCCACCGTCGGGCACGGCTTGAATTTGCTCGAAACCATAGGGATTGGACCAATGTACTCTTTACTGATGAGAGCAGGGTGAGTCTACATGGAAGTGATCGACGTCAGAGAGTATATCGTCGCGGTGGTGAACGTTTTTCTCAACGTTGCGTCGAGAAAACTTTTGCATATGGAGGGCGATCTGTAATGGTCTGGAGTGGAATCTGCTTAACCGCACATACAGCCTTAGTTTTCATTGAACCAACTGGCCGTACACGTGGATATAATTCTCATCGCTACATTACGGAAATCCTCGCAGACCATGTGGTACCTTACTCGCAGGATATATCGGGAAGGATATGCAGTTAATGCATCATAATGCACGGCCTCATGCAGCCTACGTGGTAACCCAGTATCTAAGCGACGTCGGAATTCGTACGATGTAGTGACCAACTCGAAGCCCGGACTTAAATCTGATAGAACACTTATGGGACGAACTGAAATGTCGCGTTCGGGCCCGGGTTCCTGCTCCAACAAAGCTTTCAGAGCTTCGAATCGCAGTTGAAGAGGATTGGAATGCAATTCCGCAAGATTTCATCTTCAGGCTCTTGAGTTCGATGAATAGAAGGATGCCTATTCTCTCCGGCTCCATACTTTTTTCCTATATCAAAGGGCACGGTAGTGCCCAGCTAAGTTCTGGCACTACACCCTATATACATGAACAAACTCAGGCGATTTTCGACCTCCCTCTAACTTCACTACCAATAAAGTCAGGAACTTCAAAATTTCAGCATTTGCTAAGCTCACCAGGCTTAGGTAACTTGCCAAATTTCAATTCTTTAGCTTTAGTGGTTTCCGAGATATAAGACTGCAAAAATCGCAAAAATCGTAACTGACTCACCCACTCACTCACTGACAGATCATCAAAATTATGGAGCACTTCCCGACGTTGTAGAATCTTTTAATTTCGCACAACGGTAGGTCTTGTGGTATATACAAAGGAAAAAATCGAACATTTAAGATTTTCCATTTAGGGGGCGTGGTACCGGCCCATTTTCATAGAATTGATATACATTATTTGGAGCAATTCTGATTGTCGTAGATTGATGAAATTCGGTACAGCGGTAGGGCTTTAAGTGCAGGCAAAGACTACATTTTAAAATTTAAGATTTTTCATTCAGGGGGCGTGGTATCCACCCATTTTCATAGAATTGATATACATTATTTGGAGCACTTCTGACCATCATGGAATGATTAAATTTGGTACAGGCGTAGGGCTCAAAGCGCAAGCAAAGGCAACATTTTTAAATTTAGGATTTTACATTCAGGGGCTGGGCAACTGCCCATTTGCATATGATTGATACCAATTATACGGATCAAAACAGCTGATTGTCGTAGAATGATGAAATTTGGTAGAACGGTAAGGCTAGAGGTGAAAGGAAATGTGAAATTTAAAAATTTGAAATTTTTCATTCAGGGGGCGTGGCATCTGGCCATTTTCATAGAATTGGTATAAATTACTTGGAGCCCTTCTGATTGTCGTGGAATAATAAAATTTGGTACAGAGGTAGTGCTCAAAATGCAGGCAAATGCAAAATTTTAAAATTTGTGATTTTAAAGTCAAGGGCATGGCTACCACCCATTTGCATAGAATTGATATCAACTATGTAGAGAACTACTGATTATCGTAGAATGATGAAAATTGGTAGAGCGATAGGATAGCGATAAACACCCATTTTTACAGAATTAATATTAAATATATTGAAAGCACTTCCGATTGGTGCAGGATTATGTTTGTTAGAGCAGTCACCTTTACAAAGAAAAAGTTGAAAATATAAAATTTTTCATGCAGGGGTGTTTCATCCACGCACTTCTTATCAATTATTACCCTTTCAACCCACCTTTCCAGATTTCTCTGATAATTTTGAGATTCTTTCATATTACTCTACTTAAAATATTTGATATTTAACATTAATAAACTTAGAACTTGGCGCACTTTTAGATCTCACTACTTTTCACTGCTGACTTGCTACACATATGTTTTTGTATATAGAAGAACTTGGCTACTTTTTTAACATTTATGTTTTTGGTGTGATAGTTTTCTGCTTGGTTGGGATCGCCTTTTTTTTAAATTTTAAAAACACTCTGTTTTAAACTGTTTGAGAAATTTCCTGTTTCAAAAATTCGATTGAATTGATTAGTGCAACTATTTGTTGAAGAGCATTATTTGAATATTTAAAGAATTCAACTGAAATGCTGTCTGACCCCGCTGATTTTTCATCTTTAATTTTCACTACTCAGAGTCTTACTTCTTTCTGTGTTATGGATTTATCTAGTAGTCCACATTTTATATCCGGATCTGCACATTGAAAACTTGGCTGCGTTATCTAGTTCACTGGATTCAGAATGTTTGGGAAATATTGTTCCAACTCGTGCGCACTTAAGTTCAGTCTAATTTTGATTTTTACTTGCGATTATTGGTACTATAAGGCAAGTTATGTATTTGTTCAAAAAAATGTTTTTTTATAACAATCAAACATGACATTACTATCATAGAGAACACAAAAAAGTGGGTCCCGCAATTCCGCCTGTCTGTCTGTCTGTAAAACGATCTACAGCCTAAACGGCTGAACCGATTTGGTTTAAACTTGGTGCTTAGGCGTTTTAGGTGATTGTCCAAAACAGATTTTTGAATCGTTGTTTTAGCCCCAAAAATAACGGTACTTGCCATACAAATTTTTCTACCATCTTAATTATCTCAAAAATGGTTCTAACGATTTTGATAAAAAATGGTGTGTGAACTACTTGGGTACGGTCAACATTTTGGCCAAAAAAATTCTTAAAATATTTTGTTATTAATGGTACCTGCCATACAACCAGTTTATTGATTTCGACTTTCTCATAAGCGGCTCAACGGATTTCGATAAAAAAATTTGTACATTAGCTCCTTCAAATTCAAAATAGTATTGCATTTCAAGATTTTCGAAAAATAGTTTTTTTTTAATTTTTGAAAAAAAAAAAATATTTTTTTTTTTGAAAATTCAATATTTCGAAAACTGGTGGACAATTTTTTCTGAAATTTTGTTTTTGTATTTATATTATTAAACATTTAAAATGTTCATACCAATTTTTTTTTAGAAAAAATTTTAGAATTTGTATATATAAAAAATTAATTGAAAAACGACTTTAAAAATACATTTAGCCGTTTGTATTAAGAATATTTTGCATATAATGTGATCGAACATAGGAGCAAGTACGTGCGATCCAGTCGTGCATTTTATTTTAAATTGGAAAACAGTGTATTGGAATCTGTTTCGGATATCACCTGTTTCAAAAATTCGATTAAATTCATTAGTAAGTATTTGTTGAAGAGCATTATATGAATATTTGAAGAATTGAACTGGAATGCCGTGAAATTTATGTATCACTACCCTCAGTCTTATTTCTCTCTGGGACAGACTGACAGACAGGCCGACAGACGAACATACATTTTTTGTCGATCACATTTTTAGGCTTCGCTATGATCGTACTGTCATGTTTGATTGTTAGAATTTTTTTTTACGAATGCATAACTTGCCTACAAGCGCAAGTAAAAATATAGACAAATCGCACTTTTTCGAAATGTCAAGTTTTATTTAAATTTCGGCGGCGATTTTTTCTACGAACCTAAAACTTGTCTTGCATCTGGATATCATTATTTTCCTATTCATAAATAAAATACCGGTTTTTCAAAACGCATTTTATTTTAAATTTCCTCTCAACTGAATACAACTGGGTATAAATGTTTGTTTTTTATTACTAAAAAGCCACTGTGAAATAAATAATTTTGTATCTTTCGCACCCTAAAATGGCGATTAAATCATCAAAAGCATACAGGAAAGGTTTTCATATAATATACTAACCAATAAACTACTCCAGGCCATCTACCTGAAACAAGTTTAACACGCTTCCTTTGACTGAACTTTTTCACTTTTTGACTTTTTTTTTGTATGAATTGTTGATTATTAAATGCAAATTTGGCGAAAAATTATTAAACACTTAAAAATTATTTAAATTTCTTAAAAAAAAAAATACAAATACAAATATTCTGTCTATAACCAGTTAAAAACATCCTCATTGACATTTTGATTAGTGGGTGAATCATTGAATATTTACTAACGAATTTATCGAATTCAATCTAAAAAAACAACAACAACAACACACATTAGACTCACTCACATCTGTCATAGGTCGTTCAGTAGTGAATTTGGAAACATTAACGTGTTTTCGGAGACAGACCAAATGTGACATTTTGAAACTGAGTCATTTGACGTTTAACGATCACTGAATTTGTTAATTTTGTGGCATATTTTGGGCAACTCATTTATGGTCCACAAAATCATCTAACCGAGTATAAGCAAATCTGTAAAAAAAACTTACAGATTTTTAGAGCCTATACGTCATCGGAATGGACGTTATACAGAAAATACGGCTGCTTCTTATCGATATAGCGAAATTTTTATCGAATAAATTGAAAATATATTTACGAAGCGATGTTGTTTCATTACAAGTGTAAAAAATCTTTATCTTTTTAAACAAAACGCAAACTTTTTATTTTGGAAATGGCAATCTTTAGTTTTTACGTCCGATTCAGAAGATACATACAAATTAACGAACTAACTTGTTGGTAGGAAATCTGTAAGAATGAGGGAAAGCTTTTAGTGGAAATTTTATTAAAAGGATGAGAATGTATGGGTATGCGAAAGGATATTTGTTGATACGAGTGTCTGTGTATTATTTTTCAACAATAAACAGGTATCATAACTAATGTACAACCGATCTGCTTTGGATTTATTTTACAAAGAAAAAAAATCTCCTTTTGGTGAAGTGAACTTTACCCCTAAGTTAGAGTAATTTATGGCCGTTGGATATATTTTTGTAGGAATATGTAAAGGGTCCGCCATCTATCTTTTTTTTTCAACTAGTGCTTATTTCGTGAATGGTAACACCTAGCTCATGTCTGATTTGACAGATAATTAGTTTTATCCTTCCAATGAACGAATTGGTTGTGTATACGCTTGAACAACGCTGGGAAATATTGCGACATTATTTTGAAAATCATGGTAATGTTGCAGAATGTGTGCGAAAATTGCGTACGGATTTTGGAAGAAGAGAAGCACCGTCAGCTACGTATGTTCGTTATCTTGTGAAAAAAGTGAAAGAAACTGGCATCCTCATCGATAAACCAAAGCGTGAAAAGCCAAAAACAGTTCGTTCACCCGAGAATATTGCTGCTGTGGCAGAAAGTGCGTGAAGCGCCATCAACCCCAATTCACCGTCGTTCTCAACAATTGAACATTTCGGAGACATCATTGAGACGAATTTTGCATAAAGACCTTGGTATGACGCAATACAAAGTCCAATTGATTCAGGAGTTGAAGCCAACTGACCATCCAATGCGTTTTCGCTTCGCTAAGTGGGCCTGCGATCGACTTAGAGAAGATGCCGATTTTGCCAAAAAAATCATCTTTTAGGATAAAGCTCATTTTGATCGTGGCGGGTATGTAAACTAGCAAAATTGTCGCATTTGGGGCACAGAAAACCCGCACGCATACATTGAAAAGCCGATACACCCAAAACGAGTCACTGTTTGGTGAGGATTTTGGTCCAGAGGCATAATTGGGTCATTTTTCTTCGAAAATGAGCAAGGAGTGGCCGTTACAGTCAATGGCGATCGTTATCGGGCCATGTTGAACGAATTTTTGTTCACAAAAATTGAAGAGGAGGATATTACAAAATTTGGTTTCAACATGACGGCGCTACGGGCCACACAGCCGAAGCTAAACTGGATGTTTTGCGCCCTGTTTTTGAAGATCGCATTATCAGCCGCAGAGCTGATGTCGTTTGGCCACCTCGGAGCTGCGATTTGACACCGTTGTACTATTATTTGTAGGGTGCCGTAAAAGATAAGTGTTACGCCGGCAAGCCAGACGCAATTGACGCTTTAAAGGACAATATTCGTGAAGCCATTGGTGAAATTCAGCTGCACACAATCGATAATGTGCTTAAAAATTGGACCGATCCTGTAGGCTACTGCATGGCCAGACGAGGCAGCCATTTGAATGAAATTATTTTCCATTATTAACCGGAAGGATTGCACTTTCAAATAAAAAAAAAATTGAGAAAATATTCAGTAGTTTTTTTTATAGCATTTTCAAAAAAAAAAGTTATTTGGCGGATCCTTTATAAGATATGATTTTATGCCCGATAAGATGTGTCGGAAACTTGTCAAAAATTAACTCACTCGGCAGACATTTGTATTAAGTTCAACTCTTAAGACAGTGTTTAGCTGGATGTATATCCAAAAATCTAATTAAAAAAAAAACTTAAATTGTAGTTTTCAAAAAAAATATGAAAATAAGCAGTAAATCTGTAATCTGAATTATTACACTATTTCGGACATTCTTCCATAAATTCGTATTCAATATGGTTGTGTATGCTCACAAATATAAAAAATATAAAAACTTGCAAATTGACGACAAGAATACTAGGTTTTTTAGATGATATGTTTAAAAATATCAAATATTAGTAGGTGTTCAAACATTAAGTATTGTTTTTCGTTGACGAAAATAGAATTGAATGGAAAAAACTGACATCCGGAATTAGTGATGCAATTGCAGAAAAAATACCATATATTTCCATACAAACTATCGATAACACAGAGGTAATATTCGCATCGCTAACATAGTTTTTCTTGAGTATATGAGTATAATTTAAGCTTAGCCCCTTCCCTTAGATAGGTAAATTTGTTGCGAAAAAAATTTCACACAGCTCCGTTTGTAAATATGTATATCTGAGCTTCGATCAAGTTTGGTACTTAACCGTCTCAGAGGTAATTCCCTAGAGTGGAACTTGAAAATTTGATTTTAGGCCCGAAAATAATGGTACCCACCACCCATTATAAAAAAATCTAAATTATCTCGAAAACGGCTTTAGCGAATTTTGATTTAAAAAATTAGTTTACTATTGTAAACATTTGTCCAGCCTGTCCCTAAAAAAGGCGAATCTTCTTCACCCTCCAACTATCATCCAATAGCTCTTACGTCCCTTTTCTACTAGGTCTTGGAAACGCTGATTAATTATACGCTTCAGAAATATCTTGAAAAACGAAAGCTCCTTAATGACCGGCAATATGATTTTCCTAGCACAAATATTTACATCGTTGTGGAGAAAGTAAGATTATTGCGCTTAATATTTCAAAAGCATTTGATAGTTTGGCATCAAGCTCTCTTACCGAAAATGCGAGAATTTGGTATCGATGAATCTCTTATTCATTGGATTAAAAATTACCTTTCCTACCTTTCAATACAAGTCATATTGGACGTTTTCAAGTTGATATTCATAAAATACATACTGGTGTGCCCCAGGGCTCCGTTTTGTCCCCAAATTTTCTCATTTTCATTAATGGCCTCTTATCTGGAACTTCTATTCCCCTAAATTTTTTTGCTGACGATAGTACATTATTGATGCGAAACTGCAACGGCAGCATATAATAAGCTCATTAATTTCTGATCCCGACAGAATTGTCAAATGGGAAATAGAAAACCGTGTAGAATTTAATACTTTAAAAACTCAGTGATGAGACTTCTGTCGTTAAGGCAGAATCCACTCCCCAGAAGAAACCGATCAGCTTTCAGTTCTTGGTATGTGCATCACAGACCACCTCTTGTAGAACGACCACATATTCGATGTCGCCAAAAATTCTGCAAAGTGTTTGGGCTTTCTTCGAAGATGCAAGAAATTTATACTCGCGTTTATAGGAATGCTAATCAATTTACCCTTGAGCCCAACTTCGGACCTACTGTCAAGTACAAAGATTCTTTCTTTAGCCTTACAACGCGAATGTGGAATACTTTACCCGGCTCTATTTCCCACTACCATTTTAATATTCAGAAATTCAAAACCAATGTGCATCCGTATCTCTTCTTCCATCCGTCCCTATTTTCCTAACTCTCGCACTGTGCTTGTTCATTTTAAGGGTAGTCAAAACCCCTTAGTGCGCGCATCATTATAAAAACAGTCTTTAAAACTGTGTGACGATATTTTTTTTAAATTTATGTTCCTGGCGTACTAAATTTTTTTTTTAGAAAAATTTAATAGAAATTTGTGCTATGGGATTAGTTGTACATTCTGTTTTCATTCAATTTCCCACGGTCTTATGGTAAACGCCTATAACATTTTTTGAAACTGTGTTGATTTTGACGAAGCTCGTCTCAAATATTAAAAAGCTTAGAATTCTCAAAATGACAAACAGAAATCAGTTTTTTTTTTTACTACTTATTATTTTAATTTATCTAAATGACACACCCTAATGTAAATAATCTAGCGACCCCAACAGGGCGATTCTACAAATTAAGAACTTATACCTAAATAAAAGATCTTTACTTCTAGAACGTATATGTGATATTTTTTTCAGAAAACGATTTCGAAAATTATCTTACTAAAAAAACAAAAAAATTAAAAGACACTTACATTAATATGGAGATGAAAGGGTAACCACTAAGTTATTTTCATTTAACTTCTGTTTATTGTTTGTTCTAAATCACTTAGCCCAGAAATTCCCATACAACAAATTGGAGTGTTTTTGCTTCCAAATTTAATCAAATTTTGAATCAAAAAATAATCACACGAACATCTTAATCATTCAGAAGATATCTTTGTTAACCCACCACAATTAAGTAAGACGTAGGCTTCTTCATAAAATGAAAACAAAACAATGTGCAATTGAAAGTGAAAACCAACAAAAAAAAATTAATATTTTAATAATGATGTTTTCTTTTTTTTTGCTGATAGGAAAAATATGTAAATTTTAATATATACTCGATACGCCTCATCCTCAATTCACAAAACCATCATGGTTTTTTCTTCAACCTCATTCCATGACAAATTATCAAAAACAATCAAAGTTCACACACTACAAGTCATAATTAAAAAAAAAAGAAATACAATCATTTATCTTCGTCTCTTCGTACGATAGACGAAAGAAAAAAAAAACTTTTCATGCGCTTGAAATGCTCACACTTCAATGATAATAATTCATTCAATTTTTGAAAAGAAAAAAAAAAGAAAAAAAAATCCTAATTAAATGTTAGACCGCGATATAAATTAACAATTCAGTGTAAAATAACTTTCCACTCGGATTACTTTTCCAACGGGGAAATGAAAATGAATGAACAAAGTTATGAAGACAATTCATTCAACTGCGACAATTTATGGTTTTTCTTTTCATTTTTCCTTCCGCAAATTGTAAATTGCAAAAAAAAAACAAAAAAAAAAAAATAGAAAATAAAACAATAAAGTATCTCAGGCATATACAACAAGTTCAATGTCCCTTAATTTTATTAAGTCTAATATCGTATCAGCACAAGTTATGTATAGTCTTAACGATGTAAGAAAATCATAGAAAAAGGGCTTATTATTACGGTTTGGTTAGATTTCGTCTCTGTTTTTCTGCTTGAATATCGTGCTTTTGTTGCAAAATATATCTCTCACCATTAATCAAACTCATTAGGATTTTCTAAAAACTCACACCCGCTCTTTGCCGATGAAGATTGAAGAAGAAGGAGAATAAATCTAAAAATCAAAAGACCGGCACGCAATATCATACAGAAGTAATTTTTTTTTCTTTCTGCAAAATGAATTACCACAAGGTTCGTTGCTTAGGCCAGTATTTTTTTTTTAATCTAATGGTTGTTGCATGCAGAAGAGCAAACGAATTAGTATAACTGGGCGCCCTTGTGTCGAAAGAAGAAAAACGAAACATCTTTTAATTTATTTTGAATAGGTTGGTAAATAGGTAGGTAAAATGGCGGTCAGAGCTAACTCGCGTCTTAGACCCAAATCACCTTGGAAAACGCTGTTTTGATACCAAAGAACTCGTACGGACCTGAATAAAAATAAGATTTTAGCGGACAACAAAAGGGATACCACTCAAGGGGAGCGTCACTATATCTATTCTGACCCGTTGAGAAAAGAGATTAAGTTTATAACTTTTGTATCAGACAGCTCTTTTAAATCGAAAAAGAAAGCCCTTCCAAAAGATTGCATTCTTAGTCTGGCCAAATCAGTACACTTGCAAAGGAATTGTAGTACTGTTTGCTTTTCCAAATGATTTTAACAGTTGCGGCAGTATAGGTGTTAAGTAGTGACCAGTACAAGTAGTGACTATCCTTGCTATGTAATTAGTGTCATAGATGTGAAATCATTTCTCACACGAAATGCGAAATCATTTTTAAATGTCAACTTGTTACGAATGTGACACAACAGCTTTTAATTTAAAAATTCGCATTAGTGTAATTTTTAAATTTAATGAAATCTTGCCTGATAAATAGAAATATTCTTCCTAATTTTTCAAATTATCAGTCAAATTTTGTATATCAATATTTTTGTTACGGATGTGACACTATCCACTTTATAAATCAACAACGCTTGAACTGATTTCCATTTCGGCTTTTCCCTTTTTATTTTGAATTATGAATTACTTAAATATGTCGAATCTCCTCCCCGGTTTGCTTTAACAAACAAATGGCTTGAAGTCGCCCTCTTAGATTAAGTTCCCTTGGCTACCATACCATTCCTCACCTGCTTGCATGGCTTAAACAAACTTCTTAATGATTTTTGTTTTGTTTTTCTTTTCAATAAGTGCGGTTATGGTTGAAGCGGGCGAAAAATTTCTCTTTCAGTTTCCATCAAGATCGACGAGATTTCAACGCTCACCTATACCTATATATGTAGGTATAGGGGGCTGGGTGGTAATTTTTTTTCTCCTCATCGCCATATTTCATGTTCATCATTGCAGAAGCAGCGCGGTACTTCCTCTGTTGGATTTAACCATTACAAAAACAAATTCAAAAAAAAAATAATCACTTCTTCGACAAAATCAGAAAAAAATTAAAAAGAAAAGAAACTGATTACACGCCAATGTGAAGATGATGGTAATGAAGATGATGATACTATTGATGCTGCATCTCTGATCGCTGGACGATGCATGATGATGATGGTCTTACAGCAAAAAAAAAAGCATAACTTGTATGTCGCGTTTGTCATTTTTCTCTTCTTAAATGTCGTGTTGAGCTTTTTTATTTGTTTTTAACTTTAGTATTATTTTTTTTTGTTTGTTAATTTAATATCTCTTTGGCCTACTTGGTACATATATTCTCAGATATCTGGCAAAAAAAAAGAAGATGTTATCGAATATTATTATTCTTTTTGGCGAGAAAGTGCCGGACACACACGGTGTTTACTTGTAGTTGCTTTTTTTTATTTATTTAAGCGAAAATCATGTTTTTTTTGTATTTATTTGGAATTAATTTTTGGTCTTACTTATTGCTGTTAAGGATGACTCTTATGACCGCAAGAAGACCAACAAGTTGATTTGGGAATTTCTTTCGAGGAAGTGCATAATGTATGCACCATCATGAGAGTGAAATTTTCCAATGGCGGGCGGCAGAGGATTGTGTATTGTCTTTGATCTTGAGAAAAAGTGAAATGTTTAGCACAATTTGTACCCTTGGGAATTAAATATTATCAGGTATGCATTATAACTGACTTACTACTCCTTTTAACAAGCAAGTCAAGTTTTTTTGTTATAAAGAGTCATGATCTGAGTAATGGATGGGTTCTTAAAAAAAAAAAAAAAATATTCAATCTAGAATTTTTGGTTTGATTTTCATCGATTATTTCCAATATGTAACAAACATATCATTACCATTTTGCGCTCTGCATTACTGTAATAAGAATTCATATTATCTCTTTCCATACCTTACTTCATTTGGCGAAACTACACATAGTCCTACGAGTGCAAATTTTGTTTAGGTGTCTTTAACGACTATAAATATAATGCCCCCCAACCAACCTTTGAATTGGATTTAAGAATCATACAAATCCACAGATCAGATTGTTTTATTTTTAATTTTTTTTTTGTTGGTTTGGTTCATCAACAATAAGATATAATAGGGGCTTTGGTGCAATCGACAAAAAACAGGCGTCTCCCTAACAAGCAAACCTACTCCTTTGGACATGGAAAACTATAGTCGCGTGCACGCAAATTTACAACATTGTTGCAATTTTTGCCATTGGCTCGAATTCGATCATATTTATAATTTGTATGTCTGGCTGGCTTGCTGGTTTGTCTTTCCCCACACCAGCACCTTAGTATTCTACATCAGAATTCTCGTCGAAACCAAACTAATTGAAGGTCTTACTATATGCACAACGCATTGATATAATATATTTTTCTATATTTCTCAAAATCAATTGTAAAAATAGATTTTTTCTAGACAAATATGATGAATAAACAACAAGTGTAAACAAAAGAGTTGAGGCCCAAACTTGATTTTTTTTTGTGTTTGTCTTTTTATATTATTCTTGCATACACGCGTTTATTTCTGTTTATTATTTCTCTTTATTTAATAAACAAAACGAAGAAAAGAAATAAAAAAGAATATAGTTTAGCTCGAGGGGGAATTTCTTTAGGTTTTACTTTCAATTCGAAAAAAGTATTTAAGTTCTTAAGTTGTTTTTTTAGAACGCGGATGGTTAGCAGTCGATTCGCGAGTAGGTGTAACAACTTTTGATTCTTGATCATCACCGTTTATGGAGTTTTAGGTAATTTGCATATGTATAGGTTGAGGATTACATAAGGCTTAGAAATAATATGAGGTTTTTTTCAATTTGATGTTCTTAGTGTCTTGAGTGTTTATTTGATGTTAAGTTAATACTTTTATACTTAATTACAAATTATTACATACTACACGTATGTAGCTAAAAAACTCAGCTCCATCAATCCAAGAACATTTTCTATAAAGTTAATTAATTCAAAATAAGAGTTGGATTTTCTTTAATTACCATACCAAACAGAAAACTATTTTCAGATCCTAAAACTCTGTTTCTGGATTTTATGGAAAAGAATAAAATATACAAGACAAAAAGTCTCCAATTTACCATTATAACTTAACAAATTAAATCCGGCAGAGTATTTTCCCATAGATAGTTTGAGTTTAAATCATTTATTGCGAACATCATTACACGGCTTTATTTTTTATGTGAAATTACATCGAAACACGAGCCAAGATTTAGAAACGGAAGTCCAACAAGATCCAAGTCCTATAACCCAAACTCTCGGTTTGTAGAGAAACTGAGAAACCATTAAATTCTTCAACTCGACTCACTCTGGAAGAATGGCTTTACGGTTCGATTCTATGACTGACCATTAGAAGCTCCTTCTGAGTTTAACGAGACGAAAGCCACTGATGTTGACGACGAATGTTACCACCAAACCCAACATACAACTGCCACTCCGTCTTGTAAGCAATGAAATGTTTTTTTTTTTTTGTTTTATAACCATTATTATGAGGTTAGGCTGCGATGTTGTTGTTAACATTCCAACATGCACATAAGTACTTAATTCCTTGAGTTTCTTGTCGATCGCCTATATATATATGTAGGAGCTAAGATTTTCGTCGATATAGCAATGGGAAAAAATTAATTACCCTCGGTATCTGGAGCAAATTGGAACATAAAACAAAATCTAACTTTCGCCCGAATGGTCATGGTGACGGGTCTGATTTTTATGCTTCCAGTTGAATGTGAATGGAATCTTTGTTAGAGGTAAAGATTTCTTTAACAGGAAATAACTTCTATAGGGATAGATGTGATCATTTGGAGGTTTAGAGATGGAATGAATTAATTGTAGAAATTTAATTTGATTTATTTTTTATTATGGAAGACGATGTTCCGGTTTGTCGATAAATGTTCATTCTAATCAAAACCAATTTTTATTGATACATACATTGTTTGCTAATTCAAATAGCTTTTATATGTTCTTTTTGTGGAGTTTGCTATTCTAAGGCGGTATAAAAATCTTATGGTAAAACTAGGATTTGATGTTCTTTTGCTTAGCATCCTTGTAGCTGAGGACCAATTAGAGCCAAAATGTGCATTTTTTATTCAATTTCTCATTTTTTCTGTTTGTTTATTATTTTCATCTAAAAAACAATGCCCAACAATCGCAATAAGAAACACTATTTACTGGAAGTTTACATGTCCTTACTATCTATTCCTTTACAAAAAAGATATTCACGAAGTCAGATTTTCAACACAAACTATTGTGGAACGTATTCAGTTCAATAAGACTTATAGACTTGATAGCCAGAAAAAAAACCATTAGCTAGGAGTATGTAACTCTAATTTATTTAAGTTTCCCTCTCGAAAAATAAAACATAAATCAATAAAAAAAAATTGTAATTAAGCATTTATAATCCATGAAATTAGTTGAAATTTCACAGTCTTATCGATTTCGCTCAAGATCGAAAGCTTAAGGATATGAATATTTACCGCAATCTTTAATCTCTCACGTTCCATCAATACTTCATAATATTCATATGAAACCTCGTATCGAAAACCTCGTTTTCCTTATTTATGTATTTTTGTTTGGTTTCAGAATTGAGTAGGTATTTTTTTATGAATGATAAACCTTGATCACTTGATCAAGTGTCTTCAAAGGTTATATAAGATGAAGCTTCATTTTGCCAGACAAAAAAAAAAAAAAAAAAAAAAATTAGCCAAAGGCGGTATCTTTTGTTATTAAATATTTTACGATCTTCGCAATTTATCTTTGTTAAATGAAAACATTAAGACCTGTGATCGATTATGGTCATGCATGTTATTAATACATAATTCGTGTGATAGTAGCTGATTTTAGTCAGATAATTAATTTTTTAATTAAAAAAGTAAAAAAATTTAGATAGAGTTCGATTATATAGTTGAAACTTAAAATTTAATTACGTGATTTGTAATTTGTAATATTTGAATTTATTTTTTTTTTGTCAAAGATAATTATTCATCATTAAAAAATGCTTTATTTGATAGCTACTTTATGTATTTTATATTTTTAATGTTTAATTTATATTTTATGACACGATCAATATTTTAAAATATTTTTAAGCAGACTTACTATATTTTTTATATTTTTGTTAGGATCAATACATTTTTCAAACAAATTTACGTACCTGAAAAGAAAAAAAAAAAGAACGGTATTAAATTTTTAAAATTATCAAAATTTATTGAAAGTAAATAATTATATTTATTTTTTGAAACCAATTTTATGAACATTGCGATATGCCCAAATCTTAGCAAAATTTTAGCAAAGATTATTTGTTGATTTATAGAAAAAATCATGGCTTTATCTGTGAGGTCCAATTTAAAGAAATATTAAATTTAATCAATTCCCTATCCGAAAACCGCAAGAACAAAATTCGTAAAATTCATTAAAGTTTAATTTCATTTATGTACGTTGTTTAGAATGACCTATTATACAAAACTAAAGCTATACCCAGCATGTGGTCCTTATATTTAAATTTACTCTGCGTCTAATGATTAATGGTTACACAAGCTACCGTTTAACTCTGGAATTTGTTAATTCAAAATCAACTCAGCATGCCAATATTTTTCAACAGAATAAATAACTATACAATCTCCTAACGCGATTGGCCTCAAAGTTCGCACGTTAAAATGAAAACGCGATAACCCATTAGAGAATGAAACCAACAACAACAAACAACACGATATATAAACGTAATACAAATTGTATCTATTAATTTTATAACTGTAAAACAAACTCAATACCTATTTGGCTATTTGCCCAGTAGATGCCACAATAAACCATAAAGCCCATTTAGCACTTCCATCAGCATTATACTATATATAGCAACACTAGTAAGAATCCATAGGAAACTAAAGTAACACACAAACAAAAAACAGAACATTTCTCACATTCTAAATGGCGATTTCGTGTGGTGCTTTTAGAGGAAAAACACCAAAGACTTAAGAACCTAGTTAATATAAGTAAAATAGCGGGTGAATTATCAATTGAAATTCATCAATCGTTGCACTAATTCTTTTTAAAAATTAACAAAATTGCTTGGCATGGCACACTATGGATCAAACCTCACATGTAACATGCAACGTAGTTTTAAGAAGGAACCCTATGGCGAGGCATGTTGGGCTGTGTTATGGGCAGTTGGTTTTGAGGCAAAAGATGAGCTATGAGCTAGAAGCTGCAAAAGGAATGTGGCATTTAAATGATAGGGTTGCCATTTAAGATTTTTTCAAAGTTTTGCCACAGGATGCAGAGCGCGAACAATATACTCAATTTGACAAATCTCTACTCTAGTCTCGCATCATGCTCTGCTCAAAACTAAATTTAAAAAAATAAACGACTGTATCACACGTACTTGCTCTTATGTTCGATTACAGCGTAAGCACTATATTATAAGTGTATTTTAAAGTTGTTTCTTATTTATTTTTTTATATAAACAAAATTCTTTTAAATTTTTTAAAAATAAATTTGGTATGCTATTTTTAAATATTTAATAACATTAATTTAATCAAAATATTGAATTTTCAAAAACAAATAGATTTTTTATTTAAATAAAAAAAAATAAAAAAAAGTATTTCAAAAATTTCGGTGTGCTCCTCCTTTTATCGAGATCCGGTTCTATCGCAGGAACCGTTAAAACTATTTCAGGTTTTTTTTTTGCTAAAATATACTTAAAAATACTTACAAAATTTCGTACACAATTTTTTTCAATCAAAATCGTTAGAGCCGTTTTCGAGATACTGATATTGTTGGGAATAAGAAAAATATTGGAAAAGTGCTCTAGGGAATCACCCAAGAAACTTTAGTACCAAGATTGTAAAGAGAGTCAAGCTGTAAAGAGACCTACAGACATGCAAACGGAATTTCGGGAGCCATTTTTGTCTCTCACCCTAATGCCAAGTTTGATCAGAATCTCGAGTTCGATTTTATTCCGATTTTCATCCTTTATCAAAAAAAAATAAAAATAAGAAGCACGACTGATTCCATCCGCACGAACTTGCACCTATGTTGGATTACATCTTATGTGAAAAGAGATGCTTAATAGAAACGGATAAATATATTTTAAAAGTCGGGTTTTCTTAATTTTGTATATACAAAATTTCTTTAATTTTTTTATAAAAAAAATTGTCATTAAAATTTGAAATATTTAATAATGGCCGTATTTTGTTTTCCCCGTGATCCAGATCAGATCATGAATTTTTTGCGTAAAAACAACAAAACTAAATCCTTTTGATGTTTTTACGCAAATAAATAGATGATCTGATCACGGGGAAAATAAAATACGGCTAATATAAACTTAAAAACAAAATTTCAAAAAAATCATCCACTCGTTTTCGAAAAATTGAATTTTCAAAAAAAATTTTTCAATAATCCAAAAAATGTTTCTCGAATATTTTGGTATGCAGTATTATTTGTAATTCAAAGGAACTCCTACCTAAAAATTTTGATCGAAATCCGTCGAGTCGTTTATGAGAAGATCGAAAACAAAAAAAAATTATTATTAATTATTTATAGCTAAAACGCTTTTTTTGTCAAAATCGTTAGAGCCGTTTTCGAGATAATTAAGATGGTAGAGAAATTGTATGGCCAGTACCGTTATTTTTGGGGCTAACAAAAAAACGATTCAAATTTTTTTTAAGACAATCACCTAAAACAGTTAAGTACCAATTTTGAAGAAAATCGCTTCAGGCATTTAGGCGGGATCCACTTGTTTTTTGGAGTTCTCTATCATCGTAATGTCAAGTTTGATTAAAATCTCGAGTTCGATTTTTGTTTCCAAATGCAAAACTTGTTTATATTGCAAGTAAAAAAAAGTTCTTAAAAGTTTTTGAAAAACATTTTTACCGTTGGTTTTTGTTTCAGGAAAATAGTTTTTTTTTCAAGCATTCTAGATAATCTTTAGAAACTATTAAATAAAAAGTTCCGAATGAATCGAATGAGTCGTTTTCGAAATATTGTGTTTTCAAAAAAAAGAGGTTTTATTTAATTCATTACGGTGTTTTCGTCCCCAGTTGTGTAGGTATGAAAAATAAAAATTAATATAAAATAAAAGATTTTTAAATTTTAATTTCATATTTAATTTATAAATAAAACTTAGTTTTCAATCACAACTTTTTTTAATTATTTTGCTACGCGTTTCGTAATGATCATTCCATTAGAGCTGGATGATGGAATGATAATTCCGAAACGCGTAGCAAAATACTTAAAAAAAATTGTGATTAAAAATTAAGTGTTATTTATAAATTAAATATGAAATTAAAATTTAAAAATCTTTAATTTTATTTTATATTTATATTTATTTTTATTTTTTTTTATTAAAAAAAAAATGAAAAATTTTGGGTTCCGTTTTTATTTGGATTCCCCATAAAAATAATCAAACAAAATTAAATGCACCATTTTCCAGAAAATCGAAACCCCAAGAAAAATGGTTCTAATAGAGGTACCAAAGGTTACCATTTTTTTTTCAAAAAAAAAAAAAAAAAAAAAATATTTTCCCCTCATTAATGCACTGATGTTTTTTATAAAAATCGTTGGTCACGTTTTTGAGAAAAAAAAAAGATTTACCTTCTTGACTTAAAAAAAATATATGACATAAACCGTTATGTTTGTTCAAAAAAGAAAAAAAAACGAAAAAAAACATTATGTACCAAGTTGGAGGAAAATCCATCAAAAAGATTAGGCAAACTGACAGTTTATTTCTATAGAATTCCCGATTTACGTATATTATTTCACAAACAAACATTGGCAACTTGAAGGAATCTTCACATCTCTCTCCCTCTCTTTCTGTCTTTCCCTCTCTCTCTCTCTCTCGTTTCGATAAGCAGCAATTATAAAGTAATTCCTTCTTTAGCATTCTTTCTAAATGTTTTAGTGGAAGCACGTTGTTTTAGTTCCGTCATCATTACACTATACCTGATGTGTCTTGAGGATGGCCTGCTTGTTACCTCCACCTCCAGCTGTTGATGATGCTTCTGCTCAAGCTGCCACAACAAGTAGCGAGTAGCCATAGTAAGGTTGGCACGTTACCTCATCGCATATAGAGTATCTTTCTATTTATCTATTATGGTGTATCTGGAGTATGGATTGTCTTTAAAGAGTCGGCTGGTCGGTTGGTCTAATGCAATTATTAGCGTGTTACATAATTTTTAACTTCTTTGCCGTAAGTCTTCGTCGTCGTGTTTGGTGGAAAAAGAATTGTTAGTGTGGTGCGCCTGAAAGCGTTCAAGCTTACCCCAGTGCATCACTATATGGGGGCTCTGGCCAGCTATATCATCAACCTCCAAAGGAGACTGTTTTACAAATGTATGCGCAAGATTCAATTGTATGATACTCTGTTATTCAAAAAAAAAAAAAAAAAAAAATAGCTATAAACCACAGGTACAAATAAGCTCATATAATACAGATGCACAGACCTATTCAATCCATAGAGGCTTATCGAACCGCAAACATTAGAGTTTAGCTTAGGCAGGTTTGTTATTTATTTCGTCGTAAGCTATTTGTTGTGTGATCGTTTTATTTCTTTTCGATTGTTTTTTTTTTTTTTTTTGGTTTGATTAAAAACAGAAATTGAAAAAAAAAAACAGCAAATGAAAACTTAAACTCACCTCTTGGTGAGCTAATTTTGTTGATGCAATTTAGTGATGAGTTCGATTGGACAGCATTTTTGCACGTTCATCAATGAAATACCTAAAGTATGTTTAGCAGGTTGGTGGCACGGTGGATTGGTTCAGTTTGGTTAGCGCTAGGTATTTCGTAAAATTATATTTCATACGTACTTTTTTTTTTATTTTTAGGAAGATGAATTGCCGAATGCGTTCGGTGTGAGGTATTAAGGAAATTAAAATAATGTCGAAATTATGTGTTATGCATAGGGGTGGGCAAGAAAAGTCATGTATTTGGCCGAGTTATTAAAATGTTTAAATGATCTCAATTTAGTTAAGTAGACTATATGTTCGAAGAGCTCTATAAGACTTTCTGTGTTCATTAAGTCTTGACTGAAATCGAACATTTATTTTTCATTCCCGACTTAAAGCACGATCATACCAATTTTTGACTCTAAATTAAATCAAAGACATATCCTTGTATGCCCTGCTTAAGCATTTCGAGGGATTTAAGTCCAAACACTTTTTTATTTTACAACGCAATAGAACCTACTATCTATGGAGGTGGGAACAAAAATTCCCTGCATCAACCTTTCTAAAATTTATTCAACACCAAATCAACACAATTAAAAGAAAAAATAAATTACCATTTATTTTGATGCGATAGCCATAAATTCTCATTGCTTTAGAATTTGTAAACAATTTAGTACAAATGTAAGGTGTCTGGGAATTTTCTGACAAATTAATACATATCTGTTAACATGTTTTCAATGATCTCTATTTGATATAGAAATTTATAATAATAAGCTACTCACGTATTTTTGTCATGTTTTTGTTATTTTTCGTTTTGGTTTAGTTGGGGGTGTTAAGTATCATAAATAAGGCAGTTGAACAAAAACTGGACTTAAACGTGACTTGGAAACAAAATTGGAAATTTTTAAAAAATTTATTAGAACAACAAAAAATATTTCTGCTTACTAAGTGAAGTCATCCATAAGTTTAAATGTGTAGATTTGGACTTAGATAGTTTCTAGTTTTAGACAAGTGTCAAAATTGAACATGTAGCTTTCATAAATGTTGGTCTTTGTTATCATTTAAGTAAAGGTCCATTGAATTTTGTTTTCAAAATACTGATTTACAAGATGCCGCTTTCGAAATTATGTTATTTGCAATTCAGCTTTTCAAAATGCTAATTTTCTTAATTTCCTTTTGAAAAAAATTGCAAATAATTAAACAATCGTTTGGAAAATGTTAAAGGGCGCGCATAAATTAAGAGTTTAGCTGTTGTCCATTCTCTCATAGTTCGTGTCAATTTTTTTTAAGCAAATATTTCTAAGAACTAACATTTTCCATTTTTTGGGGCAAAAATTAGCAACTTGATAAATTTTAAAAGATTGAGGATGAAATTCCCTTATAAAGAAATAAAGTGCGGAAAAGTGTGGAACAGGTTGAGTACATTTCTCAGCCAATTTTTAAACGTCTGCCATTTTATTTTTTTTTTGTTGGTATTTTAGGAATTAAATTTATTAATTTGTTCAACAAAACTTTCCGCCACAACCACAAAACGATTTTTTTCTTTTGTGACAAATGTCAACCTGGTTTGTCAGAAATTGTCAGGAAGGGTAATACTTTATTCTTCTGCCTAAATCTACAGAAATTGTAAGTTTAAAAAAATAATTGACCGAAAGTGGCAGTTTTGTGCAGGGTGTGGAATAAGACTTTTTTTGAGAAAACAGAATTTTGGCTTGCTCCACTTGAAACTAAAAGACGTTCAAATTCATATCATGCTTAACTTGGAGCAACAGAAAATATGTATAAGTATCTGGCCTGCAGCACTTGCCGTTTATTTGATTGTGATGGCAATGCCATTATGGTTTTCGTAGACGAACTGATAGTTGATGCCACCAGCTCTCAACCAGAATTTTTGTAAACGGTGATTTTTTAAGAGCTTGGTTTTTGAAAATTCTAAAAAACACAGAAACTTGTAAAAAGTGAATGTAATTTTTATTTGGATCGATAAATCAATTTCTGCCATTTACTTTTTAAAAATAATTTCACTTAAATGTTGCCCACGGCTACGCTTCAGGTGATCCATTCTGAAGGTCCAATTTTGGCAAACTTTTTCACACATTTCGGGGTCAAATCACATGATCTTGGTGGCCAATTGACTGCGCCAAAACGTGAGATCAACTGCTCACCAAATTCGCCTCTAAATTGATGCATGGTTTCGCGTGCAGTGTGGCATGTGGCACCGTCCTGTTGGAACCACATGTCGACCGAGTTCAATTCTTGCATTTTCGGCAAAAAAAAATCTGTTATCATCGTACGGTACCTTTCTCCATTGACCGTAACCCTGCGGCCTTCATCGTCCTTGAAGAAGTACGGCCCAATGATGCCGCCTGCCCATAAACCGCACCAAACAGTGCATTTTTCGGGATGCATTGGTAGCTGCTGAATTGCCTCTGGCTGCTCTTCACTCCAAATACGGCAATTCTGCTTATTCACGTATCCATTTACCCAAAAATGAGCCTCGTCGCTGAAGACAATTTTGCGATAAAAAAACGGATCCTCATCCAACTTTTCTAAGGACCATTCACCGAAAATTCTACGTTGTGGTAGGTCGCCTGGCTTCAATTCTTGCACCAGCTGTATTTTGTATGGCTTTAAACCAAGATCTTTGCGTAAAATCTTCCAGGTGGTCGAATAACACAAACCCAATTGCTGCGATCGGCGCCGAATGGACATATCGCGATCTTCAGCAACACTGGCGGATGCAGCAGCAATATTCTCTTCGGTACGCACTCTACCGATACGATTTGGTGGATTAATGTCCAATAAAGTGAAACTGGTGCGAAATTTGGTCACAATGAGCTGAATAGCCTGCTCGGTGGGTCGATTATGACGACCATAAAACGGACGTAGCTTGCGAAACACATTTTTCACAGAGCACGAATTTTGATAATAAATTTCAATAATTTGCAAACGTTGTTCAGGCGTAAGTCTATTCATGATGAAATGGCAAACAATACTGAATCGAAATGTCAAATGTTCGTGGAATTTGTCATGTGTGGTCTGTCAAAAATATAAACGTCAAAAACCAAGTAGCAAAAAAATCACCCTTTATTTTTTTGTATTTTGTTAGGCTGCTTTTCTAAATTCTGTTTCGCAAAAATTCTTAAATAAAACGAGCTAATTTATTCTTTTTACTTGCTGTTAGGTAAGAAGGTAAGTTTTGTATTTTGAAACAAAATCGAATGCTAGATTTTAATAAAATTTGACATTACGATGTTGGATAACACCAAAAAAGTTGGTCCCGCAATTCTGTCTGCCTTTCTATCCATCTGTCCATCTACAGCCTAAACGTCCGGAACGATTTTCTTCAAACTTGTTTTTTTTAAATCGTTTTTTTAGCTCCAAAACTAAGCCATTCAATTTTTTTACCATATTAATTATCTCGAAAACGGCTTTAACGATTTTGATAAAAAAAAAATCTATGCATTGCTTTTGGTTAAGACATTTTATTTTTACACATTTTGTTATTATCGCCATAACACCATTATTTTTTAAATTTTTATTTACATACATTTACATTTATTTTTTTTATTTTGGCCTTTCTCATAAAGGGCTGGACGGATTTTGATCAAAATTTTAATATAGGATTTCTTTCAAATTGTAAATAATACTGCATACAATTTTTTTTTTGAAAACATTTTTTTTTTAATTTTTGAAAAAAAAAATATATATATTTTATAGTTTTTTTATATTCAATATTTCGAAAACGTATGATAGTTTTTTTTACGAAATTATATTTTTAAACTTATATTATTAAATACATAAAATTACAAAATGTAGTTAAAAATGAGTTTAAAATATTTCTGAATAATGATAAATGATCGATCATAGAAGCAAGTACGTGCATTTAATTTTTTTTTTTAAACAGCGATGATATGTTCAAAAAATGTAAAAAACGCATTTGTTTTTTTTAACCACGAAAACAGCCTACTTATTAGATTTCCCTATAGTTTGTCATTGTAAGTCGTTACCTCTTTTTTCAACCTCTTAAGCTCTTTTAGACATACAAACTAAGGCATGTGCCTCATCAAATAGAATCTAACATCTGCAAAGCTTATAGTTAGTAACAAAAAACTACAACACAAGCCATCACCACCTGCTTCACTTGTAAAACAGTTTTCCAAATGAATTTATTTTAAAATGAACTAAAATTATTATCCAAATTGTGCTGCCCCAAAAAAAAAAAAACAAAAAAAAAATAATTAGCTTCTTCTCCAAATGACTGCACAAAGAAGAACTTTGTATATTCCCACCGTATGCTTCTAAAAATAACAATGAACCTGTATGAAGGTAAGTAAGTGACTCATTCACTCCCTCGTTTCCTTTCAAACAAAAAAAAATCATATTACGTTGTTGACAAGGTGAAAAACAATGCACTTCCTTTGCAGCATAACGAAATTATTCCAGAAAATACTTAGCATAACCACAAATTTAAACAGTGTCATGCTTTTGTTTTAGCATATGGTGGTGTTCTATCAAGAAATGTCTGTGGGTTACATACACTGTGAGAAAAAAAATTAAAATTCCATCACAAACTTGACAATTTTCGGTTAAAAAAAAAATTTTATATCGAGGAAAATTTTAGTTTTCAAAATTCAGTAAATCCAAAATTCCAAAGTTTTTTGGAAATTTTTAATAACCATTTTCAAAATGCTTTTGGTACGAGTAGATTTTTTTTTTTACAAAAATAAGAAGTTTAGAAAGACGAAGATTATTAATTAATAAAGGATTATTAAATTTTAATAATGTTTTCCGTAAAATCACCATTCAAACAAGTTTTTGCGATTCACAAGTAAACTAAAAAAGAAACAGGAAAAATTTCAGGATATAGAATTTCAGGGACAATTTTTGAAATGACTTAGTTTTTTCTTTGAGTGTAATATCACATTTGCCTAAATAACCCCCAGCGCACCTGTTGTATAAATATATGTCTGGTCTGCCTGATGTTGGTTATGGACATTGAACTTGGATTTGTGTGACGAAATGTCCCTCAAATTGCGAGCACATTTTTCGTCCGTTAACAGGGAAACCCAAATAGCGTGAAGCCTTTTTATAAAACAAAAATTTGAACTCTGCCAATGGTAGGTGATCTATTAAACCCTGATGTGATCATGTTGCATTGTGGGAAATGAAATAATTGAATTTTTTTTTTCTTACCACAAAAGTCACAGTCATCCTGTTGTTGTAAAGTGAATAAATTACGCGAAATATCATCACTGCACTGCAGTACCTATCTGGATTCGAAATAAAAAAGATACAAACGAAAAAAAAATAACAATAATTATTACTCAGCTCACACGCACTTTCTCTTCTTGTTTCAGGAGAAGAAGAGGTTAATGAATTTTTTTTGTTCCATCTATACGAGTATGTCTGTTCCTATGCATGCAGCATAATTATTTACATTTGTATCTTTATCTTTTTTCATCGTCATCAGCATCATCTTATATTCATAAGATCTTCGAGGTGCAAAAAAAAATGGGAACTGCCATTATATAGAAAACCGTGGTAATCACAGATCAATATACTCGACAAACTTAACATGCAAACCGATCTTAGTTCAGAGAAGTAAAAGTGAAAAAGTATCTTATAGATGCTAACAAAAAAAAATCAATGGACGGAGAAAAAAGGTCGCGTGTACCTTAGTCAAGCGTAATACACATAGTAGAAGCAATATAATACCCCGTTACACAATTTGAGTTTATCGATAGAGTATCTCAAAGCTATTGACACCTTTTTTTTTGTGTTTTGTTTTGTTGGTGAGTAAAAAAGATACATTTTTCTTTAACCGTCATCGATGCAATGGCATCGCAACTTTCTGATTCGGATTGGAACCTGTGCTACTGCGAGTGTCATTTTCCCGTCACAAAAAAAAAAACATTTATCATAGACAGTGAGCGCCAAGACAATTTACCCAGTGCTGTACAACGGGGCGAATAGGTAATGGGTTAAACAATAATCAGTCATTTAGATAGATTAATGGTAACAATTACTCAAACAAAATAAACACATTTTTTTTTAAGATTAACACTGGGATATCTGTAGTTTGGCACGACCCTCAAATTACAATGATGCTCTGAATGTTTGGTCAGAATTTTGGTGGAATTTCTTTTCAGGATATTTCTCAGTGGCAAACTTCGTCGTTCGTCGAAAAAGAATTTTTTGAAAGCTGCTTTCCTGAGTCTATTAGCCCATATTTTTTATTTTGCGTTCCCATTGAGTTGTGCCCAGTTTGGAGTCGATTTTCGGATTTTTTTTTTGATACAAAAGATATTACATTAGCAGAATTTTGAAAATTTCACCAAAATTAGTGCAGTTAAAAATAAGGCCCTATAGAGCGAGTTAAAAACTTTCTTATTGAAATACGTAAAAACTGCTTTAAGGGGGCATAATTCCTTTGTTTCTGGAACACCCTAATATAAAGGGTCCGCCATCTAACGTTTTTGTTCAACTAAGTGCTTATTTCGTTAATGGTAACACTTGGCTCATGTCTGATTTGACAGATAATTAGTTTTATCCTTCCGCTGAACGAATATGGTTGTGTATACGCTTGAACAACACGGGGAAATATTGCGACATTACTTTGAAAATCATGGTAATGTTGCAGAATGTGTGCGAAAATTGCGTATGGATTTTATAAGAAGAGAAGCATCGACAGCTCCGTATGTTCGTTATCTTGTGAAAAAAGTGAAAGAAACTGACATCCTCATCGATAAACCAAAGCGTGAAAAGCCAAAAACAGTTCGTTCACCCGATAATATTGCTGTTGTGGCAGAAAGTGTGCGTGAAGCGCCATCAACATCAATTCACCATCGTTCTCAACAATTGAACATTTCGGAGACATCATTGAGACGAAATTAGCATAAAGACCTTGGTATGACGCCATACAAAGTCCAATTGCTTCAGGAGTTGAAGCCAACTGACCATCCAATGCGTTTTCGCTACGCTAAGTGGGCCTGCGATCGACTTAGAGAAGATGCCGATTTTTCCAAAAAAAATCATCTTTTCAGATGAAGCTCATTTTTATCTTGGCGGGTATGTAAACAAGCAAAATTGTCGCATTTGAGGCACAGAAAACCCGCACGCATACATTGAAAAGCCGATACACCCAAAACGAGTCACTGTTTGGTGCGGATTTTGGTCCAAAGGCATAATTGGGCCATTTTTCTTCGAAAATGAGCAAGGAGTGGTCGTTACAGTCAATGGCGATCGTTATCGGGCCATGTTGAACGAATTTTTGTTCACAAAAATTGAAGAGGAGGATATTAGCAATATTTGGTTTCAACAGGATGGCGCTACGGGCCACACAGCCGAAGCTACACTGGATGTTTTGCGCCCTGTTTTTGAAGATCGCATTATCAGCCGCAGAGCTGATGTCGTTTGGCCATCTCGGAGCTGCGATTTGACACCGTTGGACTATTATTTGTGGGGTGCCGTAAAAGATAAGTGTTACGCCGACAAGACAGAGACAATTGACGCTTTAAAGGACAATATTTGTGAAGCCATTGGTGAAATACAGCTGCACACAATCGATAATGTGTTTAAAAATTGGACCGATCGTGTAGGCTGCTGCATGGCCAGCCGAGGCAGCCATTTGAATGAAATTATTTTCCATTATTAACCGGAAGGATTGCACTTTCAAATAAAAAAAGAAATTTGAGAAAATATTCAGTAGTTTTTTTTTATAGCATTTTCAAAAAAAAAAAGTTATGTGGCGGACCCTTTACATTAGATAGATACTAGCTATTTGTTTCAACTATTAGATTTATTAATTCAAACCAATCTTTTCTTTTAGTGTACGGAGTACAAAACCTTAGAAAAAATTAAAAAGTTTTTTTTTTCAATCTAAATTATTGTTTTATTTTTGTACAATTTTTATAACTATTTTTTAGCTTTCAAATTACAAAGCCAGTAGAGTGATACATGTTGCCTTTTTTGGTCCGATTTGTCAGGCGTAATAATTTTAAGCACTCAAAAGTTAATTGACGATAATTTTGTGCTTACTACTGCTGGTGCAGTGCTATAGGGAAACCGGCAATTAACAAAACCAGACATATTTGTCAGAGTGGAGAATTATTTAAGTAAAATATTAATTAAGTTTCGAGTTGGATAAGGTATTTGGTGAAAGGAGTTCATTTGATTGGAATTGCAAATATTCGAATACACGCATGGTATGAGATTTTAATGAAATTAGTCTACAATTTGGTCAATAATAAATAATAATCTGAAAGTACAGATTGTATAGACTGATTTTCAGCAATCATAACTTTCAAAGTGGGGTGTTCTAATTGACAGCTCTGTGACATTTGTAAGCACATGTGTTCTAAGTATGTTTTAATTATTACATTATTATGTTGGTTCATTTGCACTCAAAATAAGGAATTGCACTCTTATATAAATCGTGTTTATTAACCGCACATAAACTATCAGATTTGTAGAAGCTCTCTAATTAAAAAGAATGTTCATTGATCAGATCACAACAGAACCAATAGAACAAACAGAACCAAAGGTTTTATGGACGTTTGACAACAGAGTATAGTTAGAAGTGTATGGGTGCGAAGGAAGAATGTGAATGTGTCATGTTTTGTCTTGAGCTATGATCTACTCACTTCAAAAGATTTTGATTAATGCGATGTTTCGACTCCGCCTACCAGTGTTGTTATATAGTGTACGTTTGGGCCATTTGTCCATCTGTTTTTTATTCTGGCCCTTGGCCTGGGGCAACAAGAAATGAAAAGTTGTTCGTAAAAAAATATATTTCATGTCATTTATTTATTTAAACAATAAGTAACTTAACATTAAACAAAAAACTAAAAAAAAGATGGAGTAAACATTTTTTGTGTGGTATGACAGAGACAGACGGGGAAAAAACAAACACATACAAATGGAGATTGACGCCGGTCGTTCTTCCTCTGTCGTTAATAAATTTTTATTATTTTATTATTTTGCCAGTTTAGTGCTCTAGTGCATTTCTTACATAAATCGGAGAGCTCTGGTCAAACTCTGCTCAGAGCGTACTTGACATGTTTAAGCTTTGCTCAGTGCTGTTTTCGGAGCTCAAAAAGAAAAACGCTTATTGAAATGCGAACTGAGTTCAATCATTCAGACTGGCGTGACTATATGAATAAATATTTATGTTGCCTAATAGTTATTAAAGTGTATTTTGAAGAAAAAAATTTTGACGAGTATTGGCGCTTACTTTTTGGAAATGTCCCTCAGAAAGAGCCTCAAAATTCTTTTCTTTGTGGCAACTCTGCTGAGTATTGTTTTTAGATTTCATCTAGAAATATATACGGAACATACATTATACCTGCAAATGTAAAGTGTTTTGTAAACTTACTTGTCAAAAGCGATAATGCCATTTTCTAAAATGGCAAACATTTTCTTATATTAAATTGCAATCGAAAAGGAGTGAAATATACCAATTTATTTATGGAAAACGATGCGGGAATCAATTAAAAAAATGACTTAGAGATTTTTTCTCATAGACAGTCTTCACATTAAACTCAATTAACCATGTGTTACATAAAATGCGTCTTATTCAGATACAAAGTAGTATTTACGAATTCACTTTGACGTCTTTTTAAAAGTTTTTTTGAAAACATATTCATTTTTATTTTTATAAAACAAAAATATTCTTATACTAGATTTAATAAAATAAAGAAGAAGAAATGAAAAATACAAAAATATATGGAAGCAATTTGAATCAACATGTGTCAGAATTCCAAATGTCAAAACAAAAAAAAAAATTCAGGGAGTTGAAAAAAATCTGAAATATACTGCCTCCATTCGGCATCTCGCTCTCACTATAAAAAGTGAGAAAAATATAAGGTAAAAATAAATCAGTTGTATGAGGTCAATATATGAATGTAATCACCGTCAGAAAGTGAGTTGTTCATTTGCTGTCAAATAATACATCTGATATTTTGACGTATGCGTATTTTACCTTCCAATTCTGTATTGTTTATTTGAATAACTTCAGCCAGGACCATTCATTAGATTGCGCCAATGTGGTTTATAGATTTGTTTACATAAATGTAGTGTACTGCAATTCATCATCTGCTCGAAAAGTCTTACTAGCAAGCAATATTTAAGATGTCAATAACACGGGTCCTTTTTTATCGCCTTTCAACAAAAATAATTTTGAAATGTCCAGTGTTTATTTTATTAATTTTTTTTTTTTTTTTGCAAAAAAATTGGAATGGGTAACAATCGGAAAACTGGATTCAAGCAGGTCTTTGATGTCTTGAATAAATCATCATCAGACCATTTTGAAATTCTGAAATTTTAACTAGCGAATTATTTATAATGAAAAAAATCCTTTTAGCTATTCATTAATTTGTAATTTGTAATATTCAATGTCCAATCAAAATAATTTTTTTTATTTTTATTTTCCATTAAATTCGCTTTTAAAATTTAACTGGAGTAAAGTTTTAATTTTATTGGTTTCTTGTCATTTTAAAAATTAAAAGTCCTCGAAGCAATCAATTAACGTCATTTTAAAATTTAACGAAGCAATAATAAATTGAGAAGAGCTCGAAATACATTTTTTAATTGGATAATAAAAAAAAATAAACTGAAACATTGACATTTGGTACAAATTTTCATTTTCATTGAAATCTGTTTGAATTTGTTTATTAAAATCTTTTTTTTTGTACCATCTTCAATATGCCGTAAGTTATAATAAGCATACGATTTCCATTAATTTAAAATATTTTAATTTGTGTCTGTTGCTTAAGAAGGCAAGACTTGTTTACGTGATATTATTTTTTTTTTCCTAATATACAATTTATTCAATA
This sequence comes from Philhelius pedissequus, assembly GCA_910595825.1. NCBI lineage: Eukaryota > Metazoa > Arthropoda > Insecta > Diptera > Syrphidae > Philhelius > Philhelius pedissequus. Next base: position 238,500,464 of record OU343161.1, on the reverse strand, counting down.
AAGCTCGGGTTAATGTTTCAGTTGGTTACCGGTTTTTTTTTTTTTTAATTTTGTTAATATATGTAGGCTGTTGAGAATGTGTGACATTTCCAAAAATAATGATTGAATTTTTAATAAAATTAGCATTAGTGATATACCCCAATGAAACGAGGAAATAATTTGTAATGTAATTTCCATTTGTTAAAAAGAACAAAATAACTATAGTTAATCTAGTAATCTTGTTTAATTGGAAATTTGACACTGAAAAATTAAATTTATCATAAAATATACCTGCAAACGTACATAATGTATGTATGTACATATGTATCTAAGCTTCGAACCAAGGAACGTATTTCAATATGGATGATAAATTCAAATGTAAATGCTTTCAGGTAACAATAATCAATAAGATAGAAGTAATAAAATCAAATAGATTTTTACAGCATATCAGTTTCTGGCTTAATACCACTGATCACAAATCTGGGCTCATTAAATTTAATTTTAATAATAATAATAATAATAATAATAAGCATGCATGTGCTCAAAAATTAAAAATAATATGAACGTTTAACAAATTTGAATAGCTAATTTAAAGTAATTATTTATAAAACTTTACGTTTAAAAAATATTCACTAAAAAATTGGTGTTTTTTTAATCAACACAATATTTTTTTGAAAATTTTAAATGCAATATTATTTATATTTAAGGAACATCTTTATGTAACAAAATAATTTTAATCAGTTCATTCCAATAATGACAATGTTGAATAGGAACCAGTTTCATAGAAATTATACAATTTCGAAATACATATTTTCCAAAATGAATAGAAAATGAATAAAAAAAAGTTTTTACAAAGCTATGTATATAAACTTTTTAGAAGATTTCAAAAAAAAAAACAATTTAAAATATCAACTGAATAGTTTTCGAAAACCAACAAAAATGTTATCAAAAATAACATTTTTTGACAAAAAAAAAAACAAACAAAATGCACGACTGAATCGCACGTAATTACTCTTATGTTCGATAACATCGTATTGCAATGTCTTGCAATAAAGCCATATTCGCTCGAGTTGTGTCGCATGTGGTACCGTCTTGTTGAAACCACATATTCTCCAAGTCGTATTCTTCAATAGCAGGCAAAAAAAATTCGGTTATCATATGACCATAACGCTCCGAATTGACGGTGACAGTCGTTCCATAGTCGTTTTCGAAGAAGTAAGGTCCAATCACACCTCCGGACCAAAGAGTGCTCCAAACAGTGACTTTTTGTGGATGTAATGGCCTCTTTTCAAATACTTGAGGATTCTCAGAACCCCAAATACGACAATTTTGTTTCTTAACATACCCACCGAGTGAGAAATGTGCTTCCTCGCTGAAGAAAATTTTGTTCGAAAAATCGCCGTCCACCGCCTGTTGTTCAAGCACCCATTCGACGTATCTACGACGTTGTGAATGGTCAGCTTGTTTCAGTTGTTGTGTGAGCTTTTGAGATTTTTTAAAATCCAAATCGTCAAAGCCGTTCTCGAGATAATTAATATGGTAGAAGAAATTGTAGGGCCGTTATTTTTTGGACTAAAATAACGATTCAAAAATCTATTTGAGACAATCACCTAAAACGCTTAAGTGCTAAGTTTGGAGAAAATCGCTTCAGTCACTTAGGCTGTAGATCGATCTATAGACAGAAAGACAGACGGAATTGCGGTACACACTTTTTTTGGCGTTCCCAATCATCGTAATGTGAAGTTTGATTAAAATCTCAGTTTCGATTTTTGCCAAATGCAAAACTGGCCCTATAAATTGACATTTCCATCCACACTATCGCTTACAAAGAGGTAATTCGCGCTGTAAGCTCAGTTTTCCCCGGAATAAGTGCTAAGTCTCAATTTTCTGCACTTAGCTGAGATTGAAGAAATCAGTTGTTGGTGCAAACAAACGTGAAATTCTGAACATTTTTTACCATATGTCCGTGTCCGATTCTCTCTAAAGTTAGAAGAAGTTAATTTCCAAAAAGTTTTAACCTAATCTGAATTTATATAATTTTTTTTTATAAATTGAAAGTTTGACGATATGACAAAATATATAAATATTCTAATACGTGAGTGTCAAAAAAAATTACCAGAAATTTCGTGGTTTCAGCATTGATCAAGCACTTTCTTTTATCTACGTAATCCTATAGAAAGTGCAAAATATGATTCAATTGAATCAACCAAAGTCTATTGGGTAATGACATTTATCATATGGCATTGGATCATAAGAGACAATTGACGAACATTTATAAACCCAAGACCAACCTTGAAATCACACCTAAATGACTCCCAAATGATTTCACTGAATTCGCATCACTTTCAATAATTTCTACAAACTTTCCATTCACCCACATTTCTCCTAAGTTTTATTAATGGAACTCACAATTATAAAAGCCTCTAAGACTGTCAAATCGTATCATTTTGAACTTAAGGCCATCTGCCTTGGGCTTGACAAAATAATAATAAATCTTACCTAATTTTGTTTTAAAGTATTTAAAGATTGCAGTAGCAATTTCAAAACTTATTTATCACAATAAAAAAACAAAATTAGTATCCCACGCATATTACATACAACTTAATTGCTCATCAGCCATCTTAATAAATTCATCATCAAAATTCAAAAGCAAACATTTTAATTTCAACAAAAAAAAAATACAATTAGCCAACATTGTCGAAGTGTCAATCAAAGAGCGTTTCCTAATAGATTTTGAAAAAAAAAAAACAAACAATTGCGGAAGATCATAAAAAAGAGCGACAAAAAAAAAAACAAAACAAAAAAAAAATGTGAAATACATTTAATATGGTAAGTGAGTGAGTGGTAGCAATCCGAAGATATGTGACCTTGAAACTATTAAAATTTTGCTCTACTCAGAGGATAGATTTTATAGATGCATAATTTTGTTTTGATTATTTGTTTCGGAATGCGTTTTATGATAAAAATTTATTAACATAATTCTAAATGTGAAAAGTTAGTTTGATAAATAAACATTTTTTTTTAAATTGTTTATTTAAATATAACAAAGTGGAATTAATTATTCAAATGTTGGCACATGGTTTCAATAAATAAGACTATTAGTATTTTTAATTTTTTTTGTTGGTAAAAAAAATAATTAAAAAAAAAAACATTTTTACAAACAAAGCAAATTTTAACAGATTTTTGCTACATCAAAAAATAGAGACCAATGGCATGGCATTTCAAATAATGAATTTTGGAACAATTATTTTCAATGAAAATTATTTTGTGAAAAATGTTCGAACACAATTTTTTTTAAAATCAAATCCTAATGTAAAAGTTCAAAGTTATCAAAAGTACTAGACTTTCGAATAATGGCTTTTTAATTTAGGTATCCGTAATTGTAAAATTCTGAGAGTCAAATTATAGGAACCAAGTGTTTCAGAATTTTGTAAGTTGAAAAAATCTACTTAAATTTAAATTCTAGTATGAGTGAAATTTAATTTTTGAAGTAAAACTTCTTTTGCGGCATTAGGGGTACACATTTTCAAACCGACAACACGACACGACACGTTCTCAAAAAAAAAAAATGTGTACGCACAATATTGTTCTTTCTTTCTTTAACTTTCTATCCTGTATGATTGTGTGTAATGTTTAAGTCGATGGTCTCGTTGACATTGCTTCAGTGTATCTACTTCGTAGATTTATACAGGGTGTACCAAAATTCAACGTCGAAACGAAAACGGGTGTTAGTGTAGGTTGTGACAGTTATCAGAAAAATAATTTTAAAAATCGTAGCCATGTATATTGCCATGTAATAGGCATTCGAAAAAAGGTCATCCTGTGGCAGTCTTTCAAGTTGGGTGATTACAGATCTTAATTTTTCTTTCTCAAGTTTTTTTTTGTAAAACCTTGAATAACCCTGTTAACAATTCCATTTAAAGACACCTGCATCAGTTTTAAGGAAAGTTTCACTTTTTTGCCCAACTAAGCACTAAACAATTTTTACATGACCCTAATTCATGTAAAAATTATTTACTACGAAATTTTGGCAAGTTACCTTAAAAGACGGCGTGTTCAATTTTCATTTCAAAATGGTATAAACATTTTGGGAATATTCCATAAATAACGTACAATGTGTAATGTAATGTAAAATTGATAAACCATGAATCAAAGTCCGAACGACACGAAGCGACGGTGACGTTTGTAAATACAATTGAAGATAGGGTCGTTTTGGCGGATGTGTTTATGCAAGTACGGGGCTGGTATCTAAAAATGTCAAGTTCGTTGTTCTTTGACCGACTTACATAAAATTGAAATATGTTTTAGCTGACTTAGAACTACGAACAAAATTGTTTAAAAATATGGAAGTTTTATTTCTGGCGTGTGTACGTAATAACACACACTCTCTTTTTGGTAAATCCTTAATAGAAATTCTAAATTTAAAAATGCTGTTAATTGAAAAGTACGTTGGGATTTAATATCTATGTGCAAAATTAATTATTAAAAAATATAAGTAGTTTTCTTCCAATTCTAGTTTAAAAATGCTCTAAGTCCGAAATCATACTTTATTAAGGACATTTTTGCTCACGGATTGCGGTCAACATTTTTATATAAGAAATCCTTTAAAAATCTAAATAATACTGCATACAAAAATTTTGGAAAAATATTTTTTTTTTTTTGAAATTTTGAAAATTTTTTTTTTTTTTGAAAATTCAATATTTCGAAAGCGGGTAGACGATTTTTTTTTAAATTATGTTTTAAATTTATATCCTTAAATAATTATAAATACCATACCAATTTGTATTTATAAAAATGTTGAACAATTTTTGTTTATTAAACAATTGAGTAAAAAATGAGTTTGAAAATATATTTTGCCGTTTCCACTAAAAATCTTGTTCATGCAATATACTCGAACATAAGAGCAAGTACGTGCGATCCAGTCTTGCTGTTTAGATACACATATACTTCAACTATTCATGAATTAATTTAGTCATTCATTTTAGAGTTGTCATTTTTAAATTAAAAAAAAAAAACAAGAAATAAAGAAGTAAGATTTAGCATTTAATGAAATTTAGACTTTTGTACTTTTCTTAAGACCCCTTAAACCTAATTGCTGAATATTTTTGCAAATTTTATGGAAACATTTTCATCATTCTTTTCTGATTCGTAGAAGAAACAAATAAATATATTTTTAAAGTCGTTTTATACTTAATTTTTTTTATAAAAAAAAATCTTTAATTTGTTTCCAGAAAATATATTGTTAAGTCAATTTTAGGTATTTAACAACATAAGCTTAAAAACATAAAAATCCTCTACCCGTTTTCAAAATATTGAATTTTCAAAACAAAATTGAATTTAGAAAAAAATTGAATTTTCAAAAAAAAAATGAATTTTCAAAAATAAAAATGTTTTTCTTTATTGAAAATATTATTTTTTTGAAAAATTTTGTTGTAAACTTTCAAAGAGCTTCTGCATAAAAATTTTCAAAAAAAATCAAATGAACCGTTTTCCAGAAAATTGAAAACCAAAAAAATGGCTCTACTAACTAGAGATACCAAAAATAGTAATTTTGTTTCTAAAAATAAAATTACCAAAAAGTACAATAAACTGATTTTTTTAAATAAAAAAATAAAAATCGTTGGGGCCGTTTTTGAAAAGTTGGAGCCGTCGTAAAAAAATAAAAAAAAACGTGTGTACATATTATCGAAAGAACAATAAATACCAAGTTTGAAAAGCAAATCCATTCAAAGGATTGAGCTATAGACTCGAAAACAGACAGACGGAATTGTGGGACCAACTTTTTTTCAGGAATTGTGAAACAGGGCCTAAAGGCTTGAATTCCGTGTTATTGATTCTGTGAAATTGCTCCTGAATTTCATACCTTCTTCAAAATCTTCCATAATATTTATTTCTTTCAGGTTGTGTAATGCTTTCAGTAACCTTTCAACTAATCAGTGATTAAATGTGTTAAGAGTTGTGATAAACTAAATCCCAATCTTAGTTAAAAAAAAAACAAAATTACCAAAGTTTTTCTCAAATTACTGAATCCGATCTCAAACCGCTCTACCTCCAGAAATATTGACTCTTTCGTAAACAAAAAAAAAGTAAAACTCGTCTTAATTAAACTAGAACCTTCCCTTACGCAAACAAAAAAAAAAATATCACATTTCATCCTTTCTCAATAAAACATATTCTAAAATCCAACCCAACGACATTCCACAAAATCACACGCATAACGCACACCGGATTTATGAAATCACCACCTCAGGAAATTCTATGGAACGGACATCAACACCCTATACTAGTAACATACGAGTATCATACCGCAGCCATACCTACCACCTGTCGCGATCGCCATCATATACTCATAAAAACCTACCTTCACTTCAATACCGTGTTGGTTGCTTGCTAATTAATCATCAAGCCCTATAATGTTGTTGAGGCTTTGAGTGAAAAGTAGCCAAACCTGAAGACTGACCAATTTTTCACACCTGACGAATCCCATCAACATATACCGGCGACGACGGTCCGCGGCCGCATTACGACAATTTGATAAAAAAAAAATATTAGAAACTAAAGAGTAACTTACCGTCTTGCCTGCCTTGGTATGGATTGTGTCCAACAGACCGGAGCTTTGTGTGACTGCTGATTGCGACTGGATTTGTATGTGAGGTCTCCGCATTCGGATTTCCAAACCTGTAGATTCCCTTCGGCTGGATAGAATGTGTAAAGGCTGTTTGTTGAAGCCATTAAGTGATTTGATCGAAGCTCGATGAGATTGGAAGTCGACGCCGAGGAGGACGGTGCCAGCAGTGAAGAACTGGACAGGGGTTGCAGCAAAATGGTTTGTGGTAATGGCATATTCTGACTTTGGCTTCCTCCGATTCCGATACCGGGGGTGAATTTTGTGAATTTGTTGTAGCTTAATAGGCGGTCAGTGGTGCCCTTGTAGAGAGCGACAACCGGCTCATGCTTCAGCAACAAGCCCTCGCGCTGCCTAATTGCATCCATGGAATGCGATCGAGAACTTGAACCGACCGGAATCATCATCATTGTTGGAATGCCACCGCCACCACCCACAGCGCTGGCGCTCGCAGGAGTAACCGCGTTAATCGACGTAGGCAGACTTGTTGGGCCATTACCGCCCGAGGGGGCAATATTACCAACTGCCGACGATGACGATGGCGATGCCAATGACGCCGCACCCCCAGCCCCATTTGTAGTTGCAGCCGCAGTCGCAGCCGCAGATGCCGACGATAATGACGGAGCTGGCGCTGATGATGGAAATGAAGATGTCTTAATGATGGCCGGTGCTAGGGCGCGTGTCCGCGAACGTCGATAGCCGACGTTACTGGCGTTAAATCGATTATTCGTGCTGTGCGTTCCTTGGCGATTCTTCTGATATTGGTACTGCAGGCGATTGCCAGGAGTGGCATTGGCGATGGTGGTGGAGATGGTGGGTGGCGATGACGATGATGATGATGATGATGCTGCCGAGGGAGAGGCTGCTGTCATTGGGACAGGATTGAAATTGCTGTTGTGGCTGCCGCTGTTGGTGCTTGAGCTTGTGGCGCGTTGAAATGCCGATAATTTGCTGTCCAGCAACGTCAATGAATTTGGCCTAATGTTGTCTTTGAAGTATTTCTCCGATTCCATATCACCTTGGTGGTTGCGGCGTGAAATCTGAGCACGCAGTTGTGGGCCATCATGATGATGCAGAAGATGGTTTGCTGCTGAAGAATGTTGAAGTTGATGCTGATGATGATATTGAAGTTTGTCAACTCGATTTGATGGCTCATATGATAAAGCATTCGAGGCAGATGACAGTTGTGCCAAGGACATTGATCCGATGCGGTTGTCATTTTTGGGCGAAGACGAGGGGGATGACGAATGGTTATACTGTTGTTGTTGCTGCTGCTGCTGCTGATGATGATGATGGTGGGGTGGTAGAATCTGTTCAGAGTCAGTGGATATGCGATCCGGATCGCTTTCAAACCCTTCGTCGAGGGATCGGGTTGGGCTAAGAATTGGTTTCGAATGGTGTTCTGTGTTTTTCGGATCCATTTTTGCAAACAAAAAAATTATTTATAAATGTTTTCGTTTTTTTCAATGGACTTCACTTATTCACTATTTTTCGATTGAAAGGTTTTCATTTGAAATTCTGAGAACACATTTTCAAAATACCCTCACAAAATTCACACTTGTTAAAAACAAATTTCACAGTTATAGATACTGTATCTTTTTTCACTTAAGATAATTTTGTATCTTTTCTTTTGACACAAAAATCACACGGTAGATTAACCGAAACATAAAACGAATTTACGCGATGAAAATAGAGAAACAAATTAACTTCTTTTATTTATTTTTTGCTCTCGAAACAAAATCAATGTTTTAGATAGTTTTGTATCTTTTAGTCTGTTCGGTGCGAATAACTGATTCATACTAACCTAACCGATCCGAGGAATGAATATCATCTGCTTCACCTATAAAGTTTAACCACAAACAACCACGACGAAGATAGCGACGAAGAAATATAAAACAGAAAATAAATACAAAAAAAAAGAGTTAAAACTGAGTAAAGTTGTTGAAAGAATCTGCTGGTGGTAGAGTCAGGTGGCGATGGTGGTGGATTTTTACTCTCGCACCAGCTGAGTTTTTTTTTTGTAAGATAGGAAGGAATCATCTGAGTACTTATACACTCACTCATTCATGGAATTTTAACTCAATAATTGTTGTTTTTTTTTTACATCACTGATAAGCAATTTACGTTGTTGTACGCTTAAAAAAAGTATCTTCAAGATAAATGGTTTTTTTTCTCAGGTTGAACAGGATTGATTTTTGCTAATGATTATTTTGTTAATTTGTCTTTTGTATTTTTATTAATATTTAACGAGACAGATTGTCTTTTTGTGTTTTTTTTTTCAAACAGGTTGTTTAAAAAAAATATTAATTCAAATGATGTGTAGTATTTGTTTTTGTTTAAATTACCTAATTTTTGCATTTGTCATTTTAATATTAGGTGTTTTGTTAATTATGAGTTCATGGCATTATAATTAAAATGCTATTTAAATTATACTCTTAAAAACAACTGTCGTCACAGCAATTTATTTTGAAAATTTTTTTTTATTAAATTGAACCACAGCAGGTATTTTAGTTATTTTTTTTTGGTCATTTTTGTTTTATAATTCGTTGTTTTTGGTGTGTTCCAAGGCCGTAGCAAAGAGGGTGGCAAGTGCTGAGTTTCAGGTGGCATGTTATCGGAAGACTCTGTAATTTTTTGCAAATACATATCAATTTTTCTTTAAAAAAAATACGTGGACAAGGTATAAATATTAAAAAGAAGCGTAATAAATGTTCTATTTGTAAAATACTGTGTCATTTGATAATCTTTTATTTTTGGAGTGATCCCGGTTGAGCCCCCATTTTTGGGATCTTTTTCCAAAAATAAAAGATTTATTAGACATGATTAGTTTTAAGTTTTATTAATTATTCCAAATGAAAATCTAAGCAATATTTCATCTACGGACCACGTTACTTTACGTCCACAGTGGTTGATATAAGACTGCCTCCCGCTTACAGTAGGTATCGCTTTATCGCCCATACTACATGTATATCATCTTCCCGTGAAAACATTTGGGCTACCTGTATTTTACTTTCTAAGCGTTTGTTTTTAGGTTGTGTCAGGGTGTGACCAAACGACTCCAAAGATTTCAATGACCAAGAAAAAATGAGGAATTTTCTATTTTTCTCATAACATTGGGACTAAAATAGTAATCATCGCAATTTATTTGGTACGAAGGTGGGCTAACCTCAGAGACACACAAACATTTCGCCTCTTCTCACGGTAAACATTTTGGACTTCAGTACATTTAACGTGAGGATATTATGACGAATTCGGGGTCTATATTTTGAACCCAAACGCTCTTTGTATACCCCGACTTAAAAACCGCTAAGAACTACGAAAGCAAGGACCCCACATCCCACTAAAAAGGTAGGTCATACTAGGGTTCCGGGATGAACCCTCAGTATTGCGTTGTTGTGGTAAACAAAGGCAAGGGTCTCACAAAATGGCATATCTCAACTATGAATTGGAGTATTAACGTAATTTTTAATATGACCAGTTACAAGGGGAGGGGATCTGAGTACGCTAACCAATTGCTCCAACGCACTAGTTTAAAGAAAATTTTGGCCTACAGCCGTACTAATAAAAAATAAACTTTATCAGCTCCTTAGCACATACCACTTAATACTCGGATAGATACATTTTCTTTTTGATAATTTGTCTTATTGTTAGGTTCGAAATCCCGTTTTTTTTAAAATCCCACTTTTTTAATCCCACTTTTTTTAAAATACCGCCTCTTATAATCGCGTTCTTCAAAATTCCGTTTTTGTTATTATTAGTGGAATAAGAAAATTAAAATAATATAAGCAACAAATTATTCTTTTAAATGCATTTTTATTGTAACATTTAAAAAAAACATCCCGACGAATTTTCTTACTGTCGAGTATTTTTAATTTTTTGTAATTTATAAAATAATAAAAAAGTAAATATAATCAACTTCCTTTGTTCCTTTGTTTGGTAAGCATGTTCTCTAAAAAACGGTACTGGCGGGATTTGACGGGATTGCGGGATTTTAGAAAACAGGATTTAAAAAAAAAACAGTAGTTTAGTAGACGGGATTTTAAAACTTTTTTCGTGATTTTTGAAAACGGGATTATAAAAAGCGGGATTATAAAGCATATTTTCCTTTATGCCATCTTTTCAGTCATTACTACCGAAACAACGACAAAGAATACATCAAATCCGAGAAGTATTGAATTACAAGTTTCACGCCTAAGCAAGCTATCATATGTCAAAGCTATTTGACTTTTTATTAATAAGAATTGAAAGTTGTAAAAAAAGTACAAATTCTAACTCGGTGTTCTTCGCCGTTTATTAATAAGGGCAGTAAATACTAACAAATTGATGATAGTAACCTTTTAAAAGATCAATGATGAAGATCTTAAAAAAAAATAGATTTGTCGATTTTAATAATTTTTAGAATTGTGTCAAAAAATGTTTTAATAACATTTTGAATAAAAAAAAAACAAACAATAAATTGAAGTTCAATTCTTATGGCCACAACTGTTCCATCCCTTTTTGCGCTCAATTAAAACCATTGATTTGGACTCTGAGTCTTCATCATACTCGTATTCACTCAAAATCTCTCTACTTTTTTTCGACTTTTTCTTCTCATTATTTTTCTCCCATTATATATGGTATCTTTCTCCTTGGATCTCTCAATGAATTTGTCATGCTCTCTTTTGAGCGCCACATGATCATGATTTTCATCAATGAACAGGTGATTGGCTGCGAATGGATCGACTCACTCATCATGACGACGACAACAATGATCATAAGATCCAACGCACCTGTCGATGTTGATCTGCGAATTCTCATTTCTCACCATACGTCGTCATCACACCGCGGGACGATATTAGCGATGCTGGTGTGTTTTCCACCAACTTTTAGATTTCGCTTTAGTAATTGATTTTGAAAGGAAAGGGAGAAAGACAGAGAGAAAAAAAGACACATGTTTTTTTTGTTGCTTTCAACTTCTTTATAGATCCACATCCATCAGAAAATTTTATGGAAAAAATGACGTTTAAACTTACCGCTGGCAGATTTAATTAAATCAGTTGCTCTCTAAGCACACCTGTGCTCTGTGCAGAATCCAACTTCCATCGGCAAAAATTAAAAAAAAAAATCATATTCATGTTATATAAGAAAAATGTAAATAAAGATAGAAGTTTGTTTTGCTGTGACGGCCATTAAGCGCTGCTAACACCTACTAGAATCACCGTTATAAGCTGATTAGAACACATTTATTGGCGGAACAAGCCAGAACGATCCCGTATCGTCCGTCGCCCGTCTTGGTCTGCTCCAGCCGGCATGTGTGTAGTATACAACAAAGTATCTCTTACATAACATCCATTTAGGATCTTTTTTTTTTAAGCCATGAGTTGTAAGCAAGAAAAGTAGACAGAGAGAGAAAGAGAGGAGAATCTTGAGATTTATGATCTTCTTTTAAGCCCGAACTATCTGTTGGACGATTGGGACTTTATGGATCGGAATGGCTACTTTTTCTGAGGGAATTCGAGCTCATTTGCGCTTCTCGTGTGAATCCAACTGGAAAAATGCACTGTAGTTTTATTTAAGGAAAATAAATGAAAAAAGAGATACCGCGCTTTCAGATGGTTATGGCACTAAAGTGAGCTGCTGATTTATTAATCTTGTTTTCTTTATTTTTTTTTCTGTGCTTCTGCAGAACGAGGAAGGTTAAAACTACCTACTTTATGTGAAATATTTTAATAGCGGGGAAAATGGAAAGGAGGATTTACAGGAAATAAAAAATGAAAAAAAAAAATACTCACATAGGTAAAAGTACTCTTAACAATTTAATTGCCGTTACGAAGTATTTCAAGTGAACAACACTTTATGGGTTATATGAGCTACAGGCGGCGCAGGTGATGGGTAGGTATATTTTATGCAAATCTATAGACGAAAAATGAAGATCTCAAGGTTTTAAATATTTGAATAAAATATGCTATGAGTTATTTTGTGTGTGTGTGTGTTATTGTTTAAATTAGTCTTGACCTTGGGAAAAGTATGCAAAATCAAATTTAAGCATTTCATTAATATTTTCTGGAGAAAGAGGGGTGAAGGGGAGGTTCATTGAATTGATGTGTTTTAATGGTGATGTTTCATTGGGCATACAGCACAGACATTTGAACATGCAAGCTTAAATGTCAAGAATGTACCAAGAATAGTTTAAATAAAACGCAAAATTTGAATTTGTTCATAAATTTTTGCATTTTTAAGGTGGGGTTCATTTGTTAGAAAACAAATAACAAATTCATTAAGCGATTTTTGACATGTGCTGCTGAAAAATCAGCCATTATTGTTTTTGCTGACTTTTAAGTCAATCAGTTTTTTTTTAATTTGTCAATGTATGATAATTTGATTAATGTCTGACTATCCTTTTCCCTAAAGTAAAAATTTGTATTAGGAATTTTATTACTTGCCGAGAGCCCATAACTATTTCCTCAATAATTTAACTTAATGGGAAATACTGTTTCTAAAATGCAGTTGATCCATAAAATGACGAAGTTTCACAAAAGTAACAAAAATATTTAAACATTTTTTAAAATCAAAAATTTTCATCAAAGTAATGTTTTAGAGAATCAAAAATATGCGTCAGACACAATTTATTTAAATTTTACAAAATACTCTTAGCCCAAATTAACATTTAAACGGATGTGTCACATTAGTAACATGAATGTGTATAGAATATTAAAGGAACAGAGAGATTATCCTTCTCCGTTATGGGAATTTTTTAATATATTATTCTGCTTAAATCATACTTTGTCACAAACGTAACATTAACACGCTTAACACTCTTGACAATTTTTGAAATAAAATTTTTATAATTTTAAAATCTACAGATAAATATTTGAAAAAGAATTGAGATTTTTTTAATGATAGGTATAGAAATATTTTGTCATACACGTAACATTGAGAAAACATCCACAACATACTAAAAATCATATCTACCAGCAATATAGGTATTCTGCTGGATGGAAGCTGTACATTCAGCAAGTCAGCCATTTTTACTTGCGAAGTGGGTCCCCGGTGTAATTGCGCCTATCTGTCTGTCTGTCTGTTTGTCCTCGAGTCTACATACTACATACTGTACATATTGTTTTTTTTTGCGGTGATATTCCCACACGTTTTTTTTAAAGACAATTTTTCCATTTTTCTCAAAAACGGCTCCAACGATTTTCATAAAGAAATATGTTCATTAATGAAGGGAAAAGGTACTTTTTGGTAATTTTTTTTTTGTAAAAAAACATGGTTATTTTGGTATCAATAGTATAGAACCATTTTTTTGGTTTTCGATTTTCTGGAAAACAGGCTCCTAGAAAGTTTAAACACTGATTTAAGCCAAAATTTTTCAATTTTTTTTGGGAAGTCAAAATTTCGAAAACGATTTATATCGACTTCGTATTAAATAGTTTTTTGATATTAAAATAAAATACAACGGCGCCTATCATACAAATGTTAAAAAAGCGTTAAGAAAATAATGTATTTATCAAAAACTGCTCCAAGAATTTTGATAACAAATGTGTGTGTTCTTAAATGTTCAGTCCTCTTTTAAGTATAAAATATTTTAAATTGCGTATCTACACTAACAACTTGTGATTGAGTAAACTAGTATGCCCATAACTATGACAACGAAATAAATAAAATAATGCGAATTATAAGAGACATAAAGAAATAAGACACGGTAATTTTCTCCGCATTAGTTCAGCCGCCATCCCTGGAGAAAAATCTGAGACATCAACAAGCTCTAGTCTCAGAACATCGCGCCACACATCTTTCCTATCCTTCTTCCTCTTCTTCCACCGGTTGCCCGCGCTGTATTAAGAAAAACATATAAAGGGTGTTCATAATCCCTTCAGCGCGTGCAAAGTTATACAAAAAAAAAAAAATAAATAAAACTGCACTCAAATTATCAAAAAAATGGTTTTGCGACTTTTAAAAAATAAATACATTTTTTTATCGATTTTTCAAAAAACAGTAATTGAATTTTTTTTTTGAAAATAAAATCTGAGATTTAAACTAATAATTACTTCAAAATGGCGTTTCATTTTTTTTCGAAGAATGTTTTCCAAATTTTATAAATAAAAAAAACGATTTTTTCTTTTTGATATATTCATATCTGTCCAACAGTCCATTGTACATTTAAAATGGCATCTTTTTTTCCCTTCAAATTTTAACAACTAAGCAATCATACATAAAATTGCCATTATTTCACTTTTTTTTTATAGAATAATTAAAGCAATTTTGTGTATACATAATTTAGTAAAAAAAAACTATTTTAAAAATATATTTAGCCGTTTCTAGTAAGAACCGTGTACACAAGATGATTGAACAAAAGAGCAAGTACTTTCGATCCGCAGTCGGGCATTTTACTTGTTTCGGTGTTTGCGGTGTTTCACTATTAGATTTCACAAGCTTGTGACATAATTTGGACTTTAGTCTTTTGCATTTCCATCATACATATCGATAGCTAGAATGTAGAAAATTTAGTATGCGATGAACGCTGAGTTGTAGAAAAATGAATCGTTCCTCACAGATAATAACCATCGTTGTTTGTTGTTGTTGTTCAAATGTCAAAATTAGAGTGGGAAAAGACAAAGATGGTTTCTGGAAATGTTCAATTGGCAACTTTGAATGTACAATGTGATGCTGAGTTGTAGATTGTGTTAAATACGAAATGTCAATTCACTGTCATTGCTGACAAAATGGTTACAATTCTGTCTGTCTGCCTGTAGGTCGATCTACCGCCTCAGCCGCTGAATCGATTTTTTTCAAACTTAATATTTAAGAGTTGTAGGTAATTGATTCGATTCTCCCTTTTTATTTTAAATTTGTTTAGCTCCAAAAATAACGGTCCTTACCTGCCATACAATTTTTTGGGGCAAACATGGTAAATCTAAAATAATAAAGGTAAAATAATCTCGAAAACGACTACAACGATTTTGATAAATTCTGTGAACTATTATAAATAAATGTATAGTCTACATTTTGGTCAATAAAAAAATTTAATTAAAATGTTTTAACTGTCACATAACAGTTTTTTTCAATTTCCGTTCAATTTCTCATTAACGAGCCGTTATGGATTTCGATCAAAATTGTTATTTTCAAAAAAAAATATTTTCTTGGATCTTAATTTTTTTTTTTTCAAAATTTAATTCTTCGAAAACAGATAGACTTTTTTTTTAAATTCTTATCATTAAATTCTTAAAATTGGCATGTCAATTTTTTTTAGAAACAAATTGAAGATATTTCTTATACAAAAATTAAGTAAAAAACGACTTTAAAAATATCTAATCTAATATCTAATCATCTTAATAATCTTTTGTGTACGATGAGATGGAACAAAAGAGCAAATATGTGTTATTCAGTCGTGCATCTTGTTACTTGCGATATAGGTACTATAGGGCCAGTTTTGCATTTGGAAGAAAATCGAACTCGAATTTTAATCAAATTTGATATTACGATGATAGAGAACACCAAAAAAGTGGGTTCGGCAATTTCGTCTGTCTCTCTGTCCTAAACCGATTTTGTTCAAACTTGGTGCTTATGCGTTTTATGTGATTGTCCAAAATAGGTTTTTGAATCGTTGTTCTAGCCCCAAAAATAACGGTACTTGCCATACAAATTTGTCTACCATCTTAATTATTTCAAAAACGGCTACAACGATTTTGACAAAAAATTAGTGTGAGTACTACCTTGAGTATGGTCTACAATTTGGCCGAAAAAAACTTTAAAATATCTTGTTATTAACGGTACCTGTCATACAACCATTTTATTGATTTTCGACTTTCTCGAAAACGGCTCCCGATTTCGATCAAAATTTTTATACAGGATCTCTCATTTGAATTCTAAATAATACTGCATTTCAAAATTTTCGAAAAATAATTTTTTTTGGATATTTTTGAAAAAAAAAAAATATTTTTTTTTTTTTTTTTTGAAAATTCAATATTTTGAAAACGGGTGTACGATTTTTTCTGAAATTTTGTTTTTAAATTTATTTTATTAAATATTTAAAATTTGTATACCAATTTTTTTTAGAAAAAAATTTAAGAATTTTTATATATAAAAAATTAAGTGAAAAACAATTTTAAAAATACATTTAGACGTTTACATTAAGAATCTTTTGCATATAATGTGATCGAACATAGGAGCAAGTACGTGCGATCCAGTCGTGCATTTTATTTTTTTTTACATTTGCATTACACAAATTGTCACCATTTCTCTTTGCTCTTTTACTAAACTGGGCTTAGGCTGTTCGTTAGCTTATCTAAGCCGAGAAAACAAACAAGAAAAATGTTAAGATTTTTAATCTCCGATTTCAGTTATAATTCCATATTCATCTTAACAGCCATACAATTCTGGGTCTACGCATTTGTAAGCACGATAACAGCTGCAAGAATTAAGCTCCAGTTTGAAAGTTCTAATTCCGGTTTTCGATTTGATCTTTTTCTAACCATATATTCAAGTCTTATATCAGATGCTCGGATTACCTAGAATTTACTACCTACCACTTTAATCAATCGGAAGAATATTAAGCTTGAATGTAAACCTAGCTTCATATTTTAGTTTTGTCTACTTAAAAAGAAGTTTATTGACAGGAGCGTATTTTTAAAAAGCAACAAATTTGCCAGGAAGGGATAAGCGAGTTAGTACCTACAGAGGCTTCATGAAGCAAATCCAGAAACGTGTGCATTTTTTTTTACCAAACTTCTCTCATCCTTTCGCCCTAAAAGCGTACCTACTTTTTTAAGTTAGAATCTTTATTGCTTGTTTAAGGTTTGCCTATAAATCATCAACAATTAAGGCGTACTCCCATCAAGAATTATTGTTCTCCATTTAGAGATTTGTGGTCAATTTAAGGATAATATAATTTTAGTAATAAATTATTGAGCAGAAATAATTGAAAGCAGTCGCATTGTTTTTTAAATCCTCTCTGAGCTCGTTTCAGGGTTCACGCATCGCCTTGCACTACTGTTGACTGTATTTAGATTTTGAAAGGATTTTAACATTGCATCAGAGCGAAGAAATGTTTAACCAAAAAAGTGACTGATGAGTGATAAAACAATGACAGTGTTTTTTATCATATTTTTTTACTGTGATTGCAGTCATTTTTTTTTAAAGAGGAAAGAAAACAGTGTATTTTTAAAAAAGAATTCTAATTGTAGCTTTTTGTACTTAATAAGCACTGCAAACAACATAAGGACAGAAGCTTAAACTTATAATTACTTCTTTCTTGTCAGACACTTTTCTGTCTAGCAATTTTACTTCAATCTCTGTATAGTCATTAAACCAATTTGAGAACAATAAAACCATGTTTTTTTTTAATACCCGAACTATTAGATGGTTCTTAGTATAGAAGATGCTCCTCGTAATTAGAATCACTTCATCACTCCCCTTAATAGTTGAGATTCATTTTTTGTGTGAAAGAGTGTACGACAGATCTAATCGACTCAAACTCAACAAACACACAATGCATTTGAAATAATTAAAAATGCATCTGACAAAGATGCAGAAACAACATAATTTTCTTTTGAAACCAACAGCTAGCTATTCTATACCTTAAGCTTCTGATACAATCTAAAACACTTTATCATCTCAATCAAAGGGTGTTCTTCACTTTGATGTTTCTATTCATCAACGACAAAAAAAAAAATACAAAAAAAAAAACAAAAATCCAACAAGACAAAGAATCAACAAAGCTCATCACACACAAAAGTGTTGCACAGAGATTGCATTGCATTTTAGCTGCACAATTAACGTTCTAGGAAGCTGCAATGCCAATTGTTGCGCTTTGGAGTTCTTAAGTTTTCTTGGGACTTAGCTCATGGGGATATCAGTTCAGTAGAGTTAGTGTTGGTGTTGTTGTTGTTGTTGGGGGCACTAACATCTATTCTATAGGCCCGCATGCATCTGTCGTGTGTGGTTGGTTAGATGGTTGGTTGTTCTTTTCCTTTTCGTTTGTGGCACATAACTTATATTTATCTAACAATTATATGTTACTTTCATCCATAGACGTATCTAATAGAAAACGAAGCCACAATCACAGAGATATAGAGAGAGAGAGAGCGGAGAGAGGGGCAAGAGAGATACAGGTTTCCGCCTTTTATAGAAGGAAGTTGCTGCTGTAGTGTTGTTGCAAACAGGCAGTTTGGCGGTTCTGCCATGAGATGGATGTACTGCTACGCTTACATCATTTAGCAGCACGATATTAACGTTCCTCCAATGTGGCATCATCATGCATCAGCGAAATGGCACTGCACTTCTTGCTTCACTTCCTCATAGTCCTCTCTTAGGTATAGGGTACATATACATCTCTCGTATTGCAAACTAGTCAGGGGCTTGATTTTTCGGTGTCGGCGGTGTTTTGTTTGGCAGTGATATGCCTACCCCCTGTCCATGCCCCCTTCCCACAGGATCGAAGAACATTCTTAAAGTGAGCAAATAATGATGGGCTATCAGCGACTTTGGTAATTTTTCTATCAATTTTGAGAGAAAGTATACATGAGGATTGTAGATACAAAAGAAGTTGGCAGAAGTGATGGAATCCGACCAAAGATGGTCAATTCTAACTTAATATTGGATTGTCATTTTGGAAGATGTGTATAGTTAAAACGGTATTAAAGTGTTAACTCGAGAGTAATTCGGACTTTTATATTATGTAGGTCATCCAAAGTGATGGAATTGTGGGCGGTTGGGTTTTGATTAGGAAATTTCTTAGACCTTTCAAGAAAGTTTATATATATAGCTGAGACTGTCTCTTATGAACTTAGTGCAAAGAATAGCTTTGGAAGATTGTTAAGTAGGTACATCATTTTTAGCCGGGGGCATGTTTCCAACTCTTGGATTTAAAAGTCTTCTAAATGCTTGATTGTTTCAAAATTTGTTTTCTCCAAAAATAAAGCTTTACACATAGTGTCTGATATTTTTCTTTCGGGTTGTGTTCGATATCCGGTTTTTTATAATCCCGTTTCTTAAAATTCCGCTTTTTATAATCCCACGTTTTTAAAATCCCGCTTTATAAAATCCCGTTTCTTATAAACCCGTCTTTTTATAATCCCGTTTCTTATTATCCCGCTTTTGGAATCAACACAAGGTTTAGGAAGGACAACGCGTAAGAAGGGGGCATGATGGTCCCCTGCGACTCCCTTGTTTTTTCCCAATATAGGATTTGGGGTGGGGTAAAATTTGGGTGTATTCAAAGTTTTTTCTGTAACATTTATCAAAATACAAAACGGGTTACGTCGCATTAAACGGGATTTTAAAACTTTTTTTCGGGTTTTTCGAAAAGCGGGATTCCGATACGCTCCCTTTTATTTCTTGGTAAGTAGCCAGCCAAAACATTCGACGAACTCGCTTACTTAACCGTCTTAGCAATTCCATCACAAGGATCAATACCAGTGGGGTCGTAATAGACAACCAGAAAAAATCCCGTTGTACGATGAAGATTGACAGCTGATGCATGCAGATCAGAACAAGGTGTGTAGACGAGAAACTTTGCTGCTGGGAGAGAATCTCGAGAGAAGATAAGAACGTGGTTAGCGATCTTGTAGCGGCAAGTTGAAGATACCCATCCAAATCTTCAGATTAAATCAAAAGAACACCGAATTTCAAGTCAGGAGGTACCATCTTTTAATTGACTCACACATATATGGCGATTGTCGAATTCGGGTTCCGAGAAATAGTCCAGTAGCGTTGTCACAAAAAAGGGCTGAAATGGAAAAATTTATTTTGGCCAATAACTTCGGCATTTTTGATTTCTGACAAAAATAACAAAGGTAACATTTGTAGGAAATTTGATTTTTAAAATTACCCCAAAAAAATGTCACAACGAAAATTGTAGATAATTTAATTTCCTACAAGTCATGACTAAATTTGGCCAGTTGTTCACTACATTCAATATGGCGACTAAAACTCCAACAGTATTTTCCCGAACATCGATATTTAGACTAATGATCCCCCAACAAATATAAGCGAAAATTGTACGAATTAATATTTTCATGATCCTAGAGTCAGAATCCCCAAAACAGTTTTTCTTTAATATTTCGCTAACGGTAACTTTTTTTAAAAAAAATATTAAGACTAAAGCTGTAGAAAATTAAATTTCCTACATGTTTTGTATTTGATATTTTTCTCAGGAATTAAAAACGGTGAAGCCAAAATAAAATATTCATTAAATTCAAAATGGCGGCTTTAGCCCAACGCGATTTTCCCGAAAACCGAAATTTAGACGAACTAATTTTTTTCCAGTTCAAATGTATAACTCGAATGGGCTAAAAAAAAACTTATCCAGCTATCCCATTTTAGGAAATGAAAAAAACAGCTGAATTTGTTTTGGAAAATAGGCCAGAAATTTAGGAAATATTATCGGAAATTTTTTCATAGGAAAAAAAGCCTGCATTTTGTTTGAAGAATTTTTTGGCGTTTTTTCCGGGAGTCATTTGGATCAAATGGATGCAAGCAAAAAATCATTGTTGTTTTGAAAGATAGATTCCGGTGATTCACGGCTATCGATGGGAGTGTAGACAACGAAATTCAACGACAAGTTCTACTTAATAGTTTAACAATGAAGCTTACATGATTACACGATACAAGTCTTAGAGTTTATCCGCTGATCGGTAACCCAGCAAAAGAACAACATATATAAGTTGACCCGCTGAATCTAATCAAACTTGTTGCTTGGAGCCAGGATCCAACTAGACCTTAGGGGTCATCTTATCAAAAGTGGTTAAATACACTTTGAAATTTCTAAAAATGTATCATTGTTATAAGAAAAAAATGTTACACTATTAATGCCATTCATATAATTTTCGTATCCTTTTCAATTATTTTTTATC
Source organism: Philhelius pedissequus (assembly GCA_910595825.1). Lineage (NCBI taxonomy): Eukaryota > Metazoa > Arthropoda > Insecta > Diptera > Syrphidae > Philhelius > Philhelius pedissequus. The sequence continues at coordinate 238,479,026 of OU343161.1, read as the reverse complement.
TGCTCTCAACTCTTGCCAAAGTCATAAATATCATAATGCATTTTTGAAAGGGAATTAACTGGTGAAATTCATATGAGCGAGATCAGTAGAATTGTACGACATCATTCTCTCCAACTTCAACAACATTTTCGTGGGAGGTCAATTTAACACTCTCCCATAACCTCTAACCTGGCTTTTAAATTTTATTTCAGCCATAAGGAAGGTCAATTAGAATTTATAACTAACAATTTAGATCGCTGCGTACCAACAATTTGCCCACACCCCTCACAACCATCTCATATAGTCAATCATACACAATACAACCTTCAACACACGCATGATTTTGTAATGAAAATAATTTAAACAATTTCAATCAAAATTTATAGTTCCTATTAACACCGGACGGGCAAACAGCGTCGTCCCTTTTCCGGAAAATTTTCTCAGAATTTTATTTTATATTCACACTGTGGACCATTTTATCTTTTTTTTGTGGGAAAAAAATTGAAAAATAACTCCAAAATATAGAAAGTCATAAAAAGAGATATTTGAAATTCTACAATAGTGATTTAGATTTATTTTATAGCAATTACAATAATTTCGACAAAGTTTTTGTAATGAATTTAAATTTTACAACTGTCCTTAAAGCTGATAAGCCATACCCCCACAATTCAATTCTGAATTTTCTTGAGATTGACAAACTCATTTAAAAACTGATTTTTGTTAGGAATTCTGACAAAATGGTTCACTGTGATCACTGCAATGGAGATCTTATTCTTCCTTTGGACCTTGATTGCGGCTCTTTGGCATTTTATATTACCACAATTATGCCGGCACAATGCTCTTCTCAGTTTATGATCATTTGCGGTGGTCTGGTGTGGCACATCAATCAGAAGTTGAATCATCTTCTTGGTAATCTTCATCTCTCTGTGATGCAAGCCAGATGCATAGATTCCCAGGCTGACTATGCGAACTATCATCGTCACTTCTCAATCTAAAAGGATGTCCGTCCGTCCGTCCAGTCGTACGTACTACGGTACGGACCAGAACGCAAATTTTTGATCAATTGGAAAGTTGATCTGATTGAATATGTAATTCCTTGAGCTTAGCAGTAATAAATGGAGCTATAGCCTCTCTCTCTCTAGAGACATCGGGCAGCGGCCACATCTAAATTCAAAATTTTATTTGTTATGTCTGAGAGACAAATGCCAATTTTGTTGCCCCATTTGCCCCCAACATAATACAACTTGATTTGTCCAGAGCGCAACATCGTGGAGTTGTCTCTATGTGTGTTTGTTGTTCGGCAGGATAGTTGGTTAGGCTAGTTAATTTCTATTTAAGATTCAGGAAGGAATGGCGCACACATATGGCCATCAGGTTTTGCTCTTTTTGAATCGCGGAAGGAACTCGCCATCATATTGCTGATGTATTTGCAGAAATGTGGCGGCAACTTCTGTGATTATGATTGTGCAATGTGCAATGAATGTGTCAATGGTTTTGACGTGATCAATTGTACAGATCGTGAGTGGTGAGTTGTAAGTGAATGGTGATGGTGATGTGGTAATGTGCGGTCGCTTATGATGCGATTTAGATCGAGGAAGCTCATTCCAGGATTCCATATAAGAAGGTATTTTTTTCTGTTTAGTTTCGTGTAAGAAAAGTTGAATAGCATGCAGTGCCACAATAGATATCCAGCTGATCTGGTTTTTTTTATATAGATTGATGGATGGTTCGGCAGATCAGTGATCATGATACTATTAATTTTTTTTTTAAATAAACGGTTGTTTTGATTTATAACGAATTGACAATAAAATGTCAGCAAATCACGAAGATAGCAAAAGTTTTATTTGAATAAAATCTTTGGCCTCTTGTATTATTTTTTCTCTATAGTTTCACTTGATACGCGCACGTTTGTGATCTTCTATGCGACTTTCCAGGCTTTGGACCCACTATTCTAGAATTAATTTCTTATTACAGTTTTTGTTTTTATAGCCGCCACCTCTTGCCCTCTCTTAGAAACCTCAGGACTCCCCCAAGGTACCCACTTAGAACCACTTTTGTTCATTCTTACTGTTAACAATATCAAAATGGACATCAAACATTCTTCTCTCTCTCTTTCGTTATAACCAACGTTCTTAAGACAATTTGTTGGACAGATGATTCTTCTCGGGCTGGCAACGAGTCTCGTTTCATTGCGATCTCGTCAAAACCAAAAAACTTCAGTCTCTTCTCGGTCACGGTCTTGGTTTCATGCTTGTCTTGGTGATCGGAAAAATTTCGAATTTTCTGAAGTAGAATGTGAATTTTTTAGAGGTTTTTAGCCATTTAAATCGGAGCCATCCCCCAATCGATTTTGATAGTTTATGGCTTGACTGGTAGGCAACATACTATATTTTTACGTTTGGATAGTATTTTTGTCCATATATCACCCAAAAGCAAAAAAAATATTTTGCCAAAAAAAAACTTGCGAATATTATAAAATTGATCATGAGTACTAAAAAATAATTAAATAAAAAACGATTGCCTCTAACGAAAAGTGAAACCAAACCATCGAGACCAGCTAGAATTTCGGGAATTTCGGTATCAAAAATACGGTCTCGCCTCTGTCTTGTCTCGGGTACTGTTAAAGTAGAGCGAGCCAAGACTCTTCTCATCTAAGAGGATCTCCATAGTTTGCTTGTCAGTAGAGTTTAATATTGCCAAATATCAATCAACCGCGAGTAAACGTATTGATTCTGCTTCAGTCTTCTCCATGTTCAGCATATAGCCACAGTATCTATGAGCTCAACTCCCTGACACTTATAGAAATACGATATCATTCTCAAATCAAATTCAACACTTGGTTTCGTGAAACGATGTTCTGACGTATTCTCCAACCCATATGTCAGAAATATCCTACATTCTCTTCATTCATTGAAATCTTTCTGGCACTGTTGATTGCATTTCGCTCTACATACTATGTCTCTTTTAACAATACTCATAATCTTCGTCTTTCACGTACTAGTTACCAATCATTCCTGTGTGGGTCTAGCTATTGCTAATTGGCAAAATTTAAGGGTTAGGGTATCTGTAACTTGTCAGGCTTATTAGAAGTTTGTTTATGTATATTTTTAAGGCCAGTTCTTCTTCATATTAATTTTTTTACATATACAAGGTGGCGCAAAAATTATCACCCTCTGATTTTTTGAAAATGGTGTTAAATGTTAATTCAACTTTGACATTGGTGAAGTCGCAAATACAAAATACTTGTCAACAAAACATGAACCGCTATACTCCTAAAGAACTCAATATAATGATTTTCATTTTTTTTGCGGAATAATTCTTCGATCGTATTGGAGTGCCACAATTTCGTCGCATATTTTCCAGTTGTCCGACTCAAACTGGGCAACCAAACCAATATAACGTCTATCCACTAACGTAGTATGCGACAGCAATATATGCTATCAAATAACATTTCAGCTTCGATAAGGCGTCGGAAAGTCATTTTAACTTCCAAAGGACTCTACCGAAACTTTATAGAAGCTGAAATGTTAGTAGAGTTGATATTTCTATTTGGCGCGGAATATCGGAAGTACTGAATTTTGTCAATTGTTAATTTTATTATACTTATTTAAATTAAAATTGAGAAACTGCAATTTTATTGTTTTCAAATGGAAGCTCTATCGAAAACTTATGGAAGTCAGAACCTGTTAATGTTGCGCATATTGTGATATTGATATTTTTATTTAAAATAGTTTTGCAACACTGATTTTTAACCAGAATTTTGATAATATTATTGACGAAATATTGACCTTCTTTCATCGTCAGACTTATATATTAAGTTCGGGTATTTTTTTTGTTCATTCAATTCTTGAAAGTAAGAAAAAATTAAAAAACAAGACCAACGCCAAGGCAAATAGCCGATGCATGGGTTTAAGTGTTGTTTGAGTTACTAAGAGATATTTCAAATTTTAACACGCGCTTCTTTCAATGTCAACATTCTAATATTTGATCAAACAAAAAAGAAACCAAACACGAAATTCCAATCACACTCTGGAGTTAATTGAAAACTCAAAAACGCACAGATCTAAAACCATCACGCAAAGGCATTCCTCAGTTTAATCATCATTAAACTTCAACAAACAATCAAAAATATAATTTTGCCAAAAACCATGAAAAATTTTTCATCCGTAAAATTTTATGCCACACACGAAATAAAAATTCCAATATTCAAACGCTATAACCTCCATTACATCTTGAAGAACAACAAAAAAAAAAAAAAAAAAACAAGAATCTATATATTGCTTTGTGCTAATTTGATGTTTTTTCATTAACTTCATAATTAACTGATCACTTGTTGAACCTCCATAGCCACTTAACAAATGACTGTTAATTAAAAAAAAAATAATAATTCTCACGCTCTTCCAACAACAACTATATACATTACTTTGAAGGTTCACATACAATATTATGGAATACGGGGCAGATCATCTTTGAGAAAATATGCCTGCAAACTTTATTAGAAAATACAATTTGAGCTTGATATTTCTAAGGGCATTGTATTGTAATAGGAAACAAATTTTTTTTTTTTTAATTTAAATATATGCCTGTAAGAACTAAGGTCTTTTAAATGCAACCTGAAGAAGAAAGAGAATGATAGGAAAGAATTTTTTGTTGGCACGTGGATTTGAGAACCATGCATTGACTATATCATTTTAACCCATGGGCGGCATCCAACTAACATTGGAGGTATAGAAAAGAATGCGCCTAGCATGGGGATCGAACCCACACGTCTAAGTTAGCAATTAAGCACTTTATCCACTGCGCCATTGGCATTGTCTAAATTAAGAGTCAGAAAGCAAAAAACAAGGTTGCAATTTACAAAATAACGTCAAATTGTGCTGAGGCTTTAACGTATAAAATTAGTACTAAACTTTAGAACTTAATACTTTCAACTCTGAAAATTTCAGCGTCTTAGCTGAAGCACTGTGGTCAGCATACTTTTAATAAAAAAAACGCTGCTTTTGTGCATAAAACTTTGCAAAGGTTTGAACTGGAATATTTGCCACAGCAAAACATTTTCATTGAAAGAAAAGTATTTTACAATATATTCACATTTAAAAAAATCATCCACCCGTTTTCGAAACATTAAATTTTCAAAAATATGATTTTTGGATATTTTCAAAAATCCACAAAACTTTTTTTCCTAAAATTTAACATGTAGTATTATTTGGAATTTAAAGTACCATCTGTATAAATATTTTTTTTTAGCGAAATCGGTTGAGCCGTTAATGTGAAAGTAGAAAATGAAAAAAAAGGTTCTAAGTCAGCTTCCGTAATGTTTGGGGCTCACATGACGTGTAAACATCGAAGCTCTCGGCAGGGGTAAAATTGAAAATTAGGTTACGAAAATAACGCACTCCATTTAGCTTAAATTGTTTGGGGAATTTGATCACGTTTTTTTTTAAATGTTCGTGAATGTGGGAGGGACTTTTTTACCTTTTAAAACATCCCTTACCAAATGCACCAACCATTTTTAAAAATGTACGAAGTAAACGCGCCAACCATTAACGTAAAACCAAACTCAATAAGACTGCTATTACACCGTGAAATTTGAGCCTGTGATTTTTAAGTCCGTGCTGAGATTAAAAAAATTGCGGTTATCGTTTCTTTTTCTTTGTGATTTTTCTTCTTTAATACACTTTTTTATATATTGTACTTCATGATACCAAACAAGGTGTTTACACATCACAGCCTTGAGTCCAGGATACTCAATTCTTTTTTAAATTTGTGATACTACACGGAAAGTTTTGCATTTGGAACATGACATTACGATGATAGAGAACACCAAAAAAGTGGGTCCCGCAATTCCGTTTGTCTGCCTGTCCCGAGTCTGAAGGCTAAACTTTTTGGACAGATTTGGTTCAAACTTAGTACATATTGTTTTCGGTAATGTGCCCACACGTTTTTTTCATTTTTTTTTAAGACGAAGAATAACGGTACCTTCTATACATTTTTTTGTGCCCAAAAAGGTAAATCTTATTTTTCTCAAAACAAAAAAACGGCTACCTTTAGTAAAACCATTTTTTGTGGTTTTCGATTTTCTGAAAAACAATTCATTTGATTTTTTTAAGCTCTTAGAAAGTTTAAACGCTAATATAAGCGCACATTTCACAATAAAAAAAAAAAATTTATATAAAAAAAAACTCAAAATTTCGAAAACGACTTAAACGATTTTTTCAAAACTACGTATTTGGTAGTTTTTTGAAATTATCTTGAATAGTGAAAAAATTTATATCGCTAAAATAAAAAAAAACAACGGTACCCCTCATACAAATGTTTAAAAAACCTTTAAGAACAAAATTTATTTCTCGAAAACGGCTCCAAGAATTTTTATAAAAAAATGTGTGTTCGTAAATTAGTACAGTTCACTTTCAAGTATAGTAAAGTAGAAAAAGAGTGCACTATTTTTGGTAAAACAAAATTTTTTTAAATATTTTGTTAACATATCAACAACCATTATTTGGATTTTCGACTTTCTCATAAACGGCTCTACGGATTTTGATAATTTTTTTTTAAATAGGAGGTCCTTCAAATTCTAATTAATACTGCATATCAAAGTTTTTTGTTTTTGAAATTTTAATATTTCGGTAACGTAAGGTTGATTTTTTTTTTTAAATTTTGCTTTTATATTATTAAATGTTTAAATTTGTCATACCTTTTTTTGTAGAAAAAAATTAAAGAAATTTTGTATATAAAAAAATTAAGTAGGAAGGAAGTAATTAAAAATATATTTAGATTCTTACTAGAAATTTCTGGCATATGATGTGATTGAACATAAGAGCAAGTATGTGCGATCCAGTTGTGCATTTAATTTTTTTGTGTGTTTTCTCGTCTTGAAAATGATTTTTTTAAGAAAAAAATTAATCTTCGAATTGTGTTATTTTTTCTACGTTTTGTTCAAATGTAAATTCGTTTCGATAGAGAGTGTAAGAGTTAATAGAGAGGGGTGGGGCATCAACTTATTTGCTTCTGTAAATAAATCGATAAGACAAAGTCAAAGTTAAGTGGTAAAATATTTGCTTCAAAAGATGCTGGCGGTCAGTGGTGGTGGTGCTATGCTGCCGCTGCTGTAGAATCACATTGCTTCATGCATACGTAATTGGGTGCGAAGGTGCTATCGGTGGCATCGTCATCATCATCGCATTGGGATCTATGTGTCTCTCTCGATGATGATGATGTTGATACTGATCGTCTTGATCTCGGAAGCCATGAAATGCAATGATCTTCCGCATTGCTTTTAATTCCTTACAGCCGGCCGGCCAGCGGCCGCAGAACAGCCACTGCCGTCCGTTGGCGGTGGTGGTGATAGCATAGTAAGCAATGTCGGCTTGGTTGTAAAACAAACGATATTGGCCAGATAGAGAAAACCGTGGCGGTAGCACATGACTAGTAGGTGGTTCCAGCGCCCACTTCCAGTTCGGTTGGGAAAATTAATTTTAATTAGAACATAAAAGATGCATTATTAGATTTAGCAGGACGACTATATACCTTATGTTATGGCAGGAAAATGGTATTTCTTTTCTGCAAGCGAACCAAACCAACAACTTTATAATGTACTCGTATGTGTAAATATCCTTGTGGCAAATTAAATTCAGTGCAGAACGTGGTAAGGCTTTCATTTGATGATGGACGCTTTAAGAATTTTTAATTACACTAAGACTAACTTCAACAGCATATTGTCTGGTTGCATAAGTCCTGATGAATTCATGACTTTCAGATCGTTAATGTCTTTCAAGAACATGCAACAGCAAACATCGTTTGAGCGCATTTACAAAACAATTTTTGCAACATAATTAGAGCTCATAAAGGCTTTTTTGGCTTAGTCCATTTTTCGAGCATCAGTATATGGTGATTTCTTTGTTCGTGATAGCCCGCTCTTGGCAGAGTCAATAAATGAACAGCAATTAAGTTTTATAATTCAATTTGGCTTGGTATGAATTTTTAATTACTTACTTAATTGTAAGTATCCAGAGCACTCATCTCCACCAATCGCTCTGCCATTTGCATCTCATGGAGCCAAGCTATAGGTACCTGATGCACATCTCCGTATACCTACTAATCGACCTCTTAGTACTGCCGGGGATTGCCTGGTCGTACTGTCAATCTGTCATAACTTTTGCAAATGGCGTGGTAATTTTCAAAAATGTCGGATGTGACATCATTTTTACATTTTTTGTTTAATTTCTAACAAAATGGCGACTATTTCACATTAGGACATTACTTCTACCCACTTTTTATAAGTTACACCAACTCGAACTTTCATGGTGGGTTGTCTCTCTTTCTGTCATCCTCATCACCAAATATTTAAGTCCGTTCGGGAATTTGCATCAAATTTGTGTGACATTTCTTAAAAATTGTTGACACTATTGTGGTGAATATCAATGAGAAACGTCAAAAAATCTAACTGTCACATTGTTCTGCTTGAGTAAGCACTAATCTTCAACTATGTAAGCTCTCTCGTTTCAAACATTTATTTTTGGTCTTCTAGCGCGCCGCCGACCGACCGTAAGCAATTAAATTTACTGACCATAATATGTTCTTTGGTCAAAAGCAACAAATCCCCCATAAGGAAATGCTCGACAAAGCTTATCACTCCCAGGGGATTCTTTGTTCTTTCCGACAATTAAAATAGGTAACTGTTTTTTCCAACAAAGATATCATAATAAATTTTGGATATCACGCACACAATTCACCTCGCTTTAAACTCCCTCGACAAATATGACACGTGGTAGGTGTCATAATTTCCATGATTCCGACACATGGCAAATTCTCTTCATGGCGTCTTCTTAGTCTCAAAATAATCCCATCCAGCACGCCTCAAATCAAAACTCGTCGTAACATAAAACTTGAACTTAATCTCTTTCCCACCACACACACAAACACATACACACACAGTGTTCTTAAAGTTAAACCACGTGCTAGGTGTATCTCTTAGCACCTCACTATATATAGGCGCACATCATAAAACCGCATGTGTCCTTTTGGTCGTCCCACCAACAAGCTAAGAAGCGTCGACGGCCATATAGTCATATAGAGATGAGAGGGCTTCGTTTGAATCTGCCGCTGCTGCGGCCAAAGTAAAAGGCTCCACGGTCGCTATCTGGACGCATAATTATGGCGAGCGCGCGTGTGAGAAAAGGGCGCAATAATTTCCGCAACACAGAGGTGATAAGATGCGGGCGAATAAGTCGTGCAGTATATTTTTTGTGCTGCATCCGCATTCGAGTCAGGAAACATGAAACAAGATTGCGCACAAAAACGTCTGGAGGGGGCGAGGGACGCGCTGATGGAAAGGAGCAGCATTTAGAGCCTGCCTATGCCTCGTTGCCTGTCCCTGTGATGGTGGTGTTAATAAGGCGAGCGACAACGACTCGTTTAAGATGTGATTTGCATGGTTGCTTGCGTCCTCTGTCGCGGCGGCGCGGCTCATCGTCGTCGTCATCATCGTCAACTATCTCTGTCAGCCGTCATCATTGATGGATTGATGCCACAGCCGCATAGAGTGAAAAGAAGAACGCCTCCACCAGCTCTATAGAGAGTGAACACTAGCTGAGTGCTGATAAATGATCGATGATGGAAATTAATGTGATGCCACAATGCCGATGCAAATCTTTGGCTCTGTCAATGTTTGTGGCTGCGCGTGGTGCGGCACAGTTTAGCCGCGGTGTCGGTGTCCCTGGAGATTCATACAACAACAACAACACTAGTCGGTATTGAATGTCTTTGCCTTTACCCTCGCCAAATTCACCACAACTTTGCGGCCTTATCGACCGTGAAAGTTGCATTTAATTACTTTCAGTTTTTTTTTTAATGTGCAGATTTGTGAAGAATTGAATAAAGTTACGGGGCTGTTGGCAGACAGGCATAGGATACGTATGTATCATTCAGAAAGTTTTTATAAGTTTTTCATCATCGCAACATGAAATATAAATTAATACGTTCCACATCTAATGTTCTGTTCAAATATACTTTGTGGAACGTAACACAGGTGTTTTTCATTTCACATTTGAAATCTCAAACAAAAATTGTGAAACTGTGCATTACAAAATTTTTGAAATGTGTCTGATTTCATACTTAAATATGTGGAATCTAAAATTTTAAACTTTGCACAGAATTTTGTCTACTTGAATTCCATTTTCACTCGAGCTATAGGTACTCATTTCAAGCGAATATTATCCATGCTTTAAGTTCATAATTTCGCAGTGTTATTTCAAATACTTCTATGGACACTTCCGCATCTGAAATAAATAAAAATATATACGTTCCACAGTCATAGTTTTGGTTCCGGAAATGCAATTCTACATTTTTAATGAAAGGAAAAAAAATTCAAGCTAGACAGATTGTTTTTTTTTTATTTTCACTCAACATCCCACTATTTGAAGTGGAAAATCAATATGATCCACAATCTTTTTTATGTTTGTAAGATACAATCACAGAGAAAACATAAAACGTTATAATACATTTCCTACATTTATGTATCAAATTTTCACCATACAACTGCAAGTAAAAATGATGATGATTTGTGAAAACATTTGTCGATAATTGTTGTTTAATTTGTTGTTCATGACAGCTACATTCTCTTGAAATGAGAAATAAAAGTATCCACAAAACGTCACTAGTTTATTTAATATTTTAGATTAAGTGAAACTAAAACCAAAATGATACGTTCCACAAACGTGCACTTGACATATTGATCTAATTCTGGTCGTCATTTACAAGGGAAAATCATATATGAACAGTTTAGATTTTTCTATTCGATTTTGATTTATTTTAATGACATATTTGTCAAATGTTTTTTCACATCAAGAATGATCAACAGCTCCCTAACTATCAGGATGATTTTTTTATTTTTATTTTTTTATAGTAAACATATTTTAGCTTCACAAACTGTCTTTCCTTTTTATTAATTTATTTTGGGTTCCAAAGACTTTTTTTTGTTTTATGAGTAAGTTATTTTGGAATTTTTTTTCGCAGCAGGTTGAGCTGCATAATTCGAGGCGGTAATGTGGGATTTTTTTGTCCACTCAGATGAAAGTGAAATGAGAATTCTTTTGATGAGAAAATGTAACTTTCTTTAGGTAACGTGTTTAAGATGCATCGGCTTAATAAGACTGCGGTTCTTGTTCATGTTTTTTTGTATTTAATTTGGTGGATCATATCCTGTTAGCTATAATAATGTTCAATAAGAAGTGATTCGTGGAATCTTAGGGTTTCCGTAAAAACTACCTACACTGAAGGAAAAAATCGTGCACTTAAAAAGTTAAATTTATACGCCATTTCGACAGTAGACTTTCGAACTTATACACTTCGTCATGAGGTAAAAAAAAATGTATTCTCACCATCAGACCATAAAAACATACATTTAGAAAACAAAGCAACACTGATCTGGTATTTACTGAATTAGTCATGTTCGCAGCAATCAGTTTTTGAAACGTATTTTATATAAATTAAATAAAATAACAAATATTCCACTTAACCCTGACGTACAAATATAATGAGATAAGCCCATGCAAAATCACATTCCTACATACAGAAATATTGGAAAGTGTTTTGGAAGGTTTTCAACCTTAACTGATTACATCTGAACCCTGTCTTGCTGAATAAAAATTATACTTAAGTCAAGTTTTAAAAATTAATAGAATTTAACTTTTTCTAGATGCGTCACTGGTTGCGCCTTGGGATTAAATTCATTCGATATGATAATTTTAAATGTTTCTAGTACTGTTGTCTTAAGAAAAAACTATAGAACCCCTTACCCCACTGTCAACTAATCTTTTCTTAATAACTTCAAAGACTCACGAAACGGTTGAATGTAAACTTTAAACTAAAACCGAATTTGCATCCTAGAAACATAGAATTTTCCAAAATTAAAAAAAGAAAATTCGGGATAAAAACCTATCAATACATTTGATTTGATTTTTTTTAAGTAAAAAAAATGTGTAACTCATTAAAAAAAAAAATTAATCTCACAACTTTACATTCCACAATTGTTTTGGCGAGAAAAAAAAATTGTTGAGGAATATCAAACTTTTCTACACTTATTTACCTTTTTGGGTTGCGAAACCATGTAAATTATTGCATGAAAATTGAACAAGTTCCACAATGTATTTCATGCCAACTTTGACCGAAATTCACAACAAAGTATTGTGAATTTAGTTCACTGCTACTCAACTTTGTATATACAAATACAATGCAGTTGTTCTCCAAAGAAGAATACAAGATAAATAACCATTTTATCCTTCTACAAACTTTTCACTTTCATTTTCACAAAAGTGAAATATTTAAAAAAAAATTGTGAGCGTGAATTTTTTCAATATTTCTTTCCGTACCTCATATTTTTTAACAAAATAAATTTTCTATCAAATTTCACACTGTATAAGACTTATAGATGTTTGTGGAACGCATTTAATTTTCATTTTCACTGCCTGTGAAATGAACAATCCATGCATTCCACTAGCTTCATTTCTATCTTTTACCAAATCTATAACCAAATTATGAAAATCTTTTAGAAAGGTCTGCCATTTGTCAAAATTTATTAGCCTGTGGAATGCAAATTTGCTTAAATATTTCACATGAAGTTTTCTTGTGAACTTTTAATTTTGAAATTATTATTGTATATGGTGTTTTTCTAGAAGTAAATCTATTCGATTCCTTCCACATTTAACAGAGTGAAAAAATGCCGGTGTGACATTTCCGAAACAAAATTGATTGACAAAGGTCAAAACTGATCGGAATATTTGTGAAAAATTTTGACATGGAAATAAGTAAGAACTAAGTTTACTCCTTGCGTTCCACAAGGGAAAAAATTGAAAAATTCGACATTTGTAGAACAATTCATTTTGTTCCAAATTTTTATCTGTAGAATGTAACATTTTTGTTTTCACTCGAAAATTATACATTCCACTATGTTTTAATGTCCACATTTTAATTTTTTAACTGCATGACAACAATGAACAAATCTGTAGAAGTTTTGTGAACATTTTTCATTGGGCTATCAACGAGTTTTGGTTCGAAATAGAATCGGTGAAATATTGAAGTTAAAGGAAATTGCCCTCTATAATAATTTTCACGACGAAGAATGCTGTTAGTGGAAGAGTGAATACATTTTACTTAAATAAACAATCATAGTTAAATTTTACTGTTTTTTTTTAAATTTATATTTCAAAAAATAAAGCGATTAATGTTTTGCAGGAAAATAAAAGCCTCTATCAACTTAATTTCGCTATAAAACATCACAACTTAATGTATTTTGTTTTTTTTTTTAACAATTTATATATAAAAATATTTTATTTATTATACTAAAAATATATATTTTATATATCATCACTCAAACTTTAAGTTTCGGTCTGATCTTCTTTGGACGCTATTTCATTTTCATCTTCCACAACTTTTTTCTCGTTTTCATCTGAATTCGATGATGATTCTGTGGGTATGTGTTCATCTGGGTCAGAAGTGGGATCGGACTTCTCTTCCTTGGCATTATTTTCTTCTGTGGATTCTTCTGAGCTAAAGCCATTAGGTGGTACACATCTCTTACGACGAACAGCAACTGGAACAGCTGCAGCATCTGCACCAGCTGGAGCAGCTGGCAATTGTTTTGGTTCCTCAATTGGCTTTTTTACTTCATTGGACTCCTCCGATGATGAGGACGATTTATCAACCAATCGCTTGTGACGTTTTTCATTTGAATCGGTCTCTTCAACAATTTCCACATCAATTTGTTCGGATTCTTCTGATTTAGAATTACTGTTTTCTTCCTTCACTGGATGAGATGTTGCAAAAGCAACAAGTCCCCACACAACCAACAAGATCAAAACTGAGCGCATTTTTTTTAAGTGAAAATTTACGAAATTAATTTAAAAGGACTTTTCACGATGAAACTTAAACTCAAACTGAATACCACGACTGATAATAATTTAAATCATTGCCGAGAATTTTATAGGGATTCCATATGAAACCGCAAAATTTGCTCGAATACCTACAATATCATCTGCAGTCGCAGTCACAATGTAATGTGATTCTTATCACGCGCAATGAATACAAATATAAGTGATTGTATAATCTTTCACGGAATTACGTAGGAGTTTTTTATATTTTTGTTTTTCATATTATTTTTTTAATCCATTTTTAGCCATAAATCTATGCAAATCGACGGGGAATGTTTTTATGATTGTTTTTTTAAAGCGTGATGGAACTTTGAATGTTGTATGAAATTAAATCATAAACAAGTTCCACACTTTTTCACGACATATTTGTTTTTCTATATATCAGTGCGGCAAAGAACAATTAAATAAAGTTGATTTATTTATTGTTTTGTTATTTTAGCCTGCAGATGCATAAAAATATCACTGTGGGTGTGGACAAAAATGTTAAGTATTTGTACACTATTTCAAACGGTGGGAAAACTTTGCGTGCTCAAAACATAAAATACTGATATGAAAGTCCTGGAAGCCCAAAATTAAGAATCATTACCTATACAATTTGAGAGGAAATGAAAAGTTCATACAAAATCATCAACGTGAAATTTTAAAATTGGAATTCAAACTATTGTGAAACTCGAAAAAATTGCACACCTATCAGTCATTTTCCCCGTTTTTTCTCACTCCTAAAAAAATGAGATTGTAGAATGAGTTCGTTTTTCATTTCGCGCGAGAAGTGATTGAAATAAATTGTGGAATGAAAAATATGTATTTGGTAATATTTTCACTAAGTTTCCATTGGTAACATTTTTTTTTCTATGTGAAATTTGGTTTGGACGTCGTTTTTTGTTGTGAAGAAATGGAAGGGTTCATTCCACCAATGAGCAAAAAACTTAGTTCTGACGACTTATCTGCCAAATTTCACTCTGCTTTTGTCTACACAAATTGTCCAATTTTCGGGGTCACTGACAAATATAACTGGCGACGCATTTTAACCAATGAAACGTGGAGTAATTCATTGAATACATTATTACAGTCTGTTCCACATTTTGTATTCCCTTTTAAAATTTGTTGAGTTTACTTTTTAAACAACAAAATTTTGTTTCGAAACAGCTGTGAATTTTGAGTTCGACACATTTTTATAATTCCTCTAGGACTTTAAGTTTAATACTAACCTCAAGTGAAATGAAAATTTAATACGTTTCAAAATTTGATAGATATGTCGAGTACCAGAAAAATCTAGGTGTAAAAATGTCAAATATTTGAAAATTAATAAATTTGTACTTTTGGAATGTGAAATTGAAAACTTCACGGGAATACTGTTATAGGAATATTTCATTCTCACTTGAACTGCTTACTATGTAGGCTTAGCAAGAAAATTCTATTGAAATGCTTTATTTGAGTTGATTGTTTTTATATCAGTTTTCACTTTCCGAATAACGTTCACAATTTTTTCTCCCGACAAAATTTGTAAATTCCCAACATTTATCGTGAATAAGTTTTAATTCATTTTGAATAGCAGTCGCCGAATAAAAAGTTGAGAATTCCCGGTTTTAAATTATAAAGAAGTGAAATGAAATATGAATACGTTCCACAATCTTATTCACATACCACATATGTTTAATTCCGCAATATACGACCTAATCGGAATTATGGAATCGAGTCATGTGAATTTCTAAATTTCACGTCGATGTTTTTCTAAGAATTATTTAGTTTTCACCGAATTCATACGCGAACGAAATAATTCATTTACACGAGTAATATATTAAATTTTCTTCAAAACATTGATTATATGGAACCCATGCTGAATTTCAAATTTGTCGAATAAAACTAGTCACCAGTCTTTCGTTATCAAACGTTCATTCTCTGACATGTTTTCAATTTTAAATAAAACACCCTTTAGAAAAAAAAGAAGAATATCTGAGATGCAGCTCAGTGTTCTATCAGTTGTCTATTGACTTATCTCTGGACTGAGAGATGTAGGTCATACAGATTGACCTCGAAATATATATTTTTTTTATTCGAATGGCGATAGCAAGTTGAGTAGACGATTATCACAGTTAATGAGAATTATTCATAAGAAAAATTGATATTTTTGGAACAAAACATTGCGAATTTCTTAAGAAAAAAATAATTAAACTACGTCTCTTCGATGGCACGCGTATTAATCTTTTTATTTCTGATCAAAAATTTTTGATGAACTTTTCTGCCAAACTAAACAACATATTATTTACTTTCGTATATTTTTTTTTATGAGTTTTGAGGTATATAGAACTCGTCTCAAAGTTTTGAGTATTTTGTTTCTCTCTATTAATTTTGTGCCTTTCATTTGAATTGTCAATTGTATCAAACTCTTTTCGCCTACTGTTGAAGCTACTTGCAAAAGTTCATTTCCGTCGTTTAAATCTCTGATAGGTTAATGTATTAGGTTTTCTCTATAGCTTGTCATTTAAATGCCTACTTGGTGTCTCATTCCTTGCTATATACAAATAGGAAGCCCACGACCGACACCTTAAGAAAAAAACGTTCCTTATGCAAATATACCCATGTGCGAATATTGACACCTGAAAGTCGACACAAATGACAATGAAAACACCGATATCTACGTAGAGAAGTTGAGAAGTTGCCCCATTGTGCAACTTGGGGTGAGATCTTCGCCGCCTTGGTAAAACGATTGGCATTACAGCTTACTGCTAAAGTACTGATTTATGCCGACAAAGCAAAATGCTAGTGCGTATGCATATCTGCCAGATGTAACTTCCTATATTGGCATCTCGCAGTATCTTATCGCGGAATTTTGTCACCTGAGAGAGTTCCGATCCGATCCGACCACAATGCCACGATGCAGTGCAGTATAGCGTGCAGAGCTGGCACTAGAAAAGCGCATCACAGATATCATAGACTTCCTCATTCTCACTGGAGGCTTACGGTTGGCTTCGCTGCTGGCTTGATGCAGATACATGTAGCAGTGGTAGAGATTTTTTTATTCATTTGACTTTTTCAAAATTATTGGGAAGTAATTTGTAAATGAAATTACTTCAATTAAATCTCAGCTCTATGGATTGGCGGTGGTACATAATTTCGTGAGATCAGCAACAACAACAACAAACGAAAGAAAAAAGAAAGTGAAATTGAAATTGAAAGTGCATTATCATCGCTGTTACTTCTCCCTTCATGCTTTGAACCCTTGAGCTATTAACAACTGAATACAGGTTCATAGAGCGATGGCTTTGGAAGTTGCTTAAAGTATGGAAGGCTTGAATTAATAATTAGCTACTAATCATCTATAGTTAATTGATAAATGTGATTTTGTTCATAATTTGGTTGGACATAAAATGGAAAGTAATCAAAACATACACAAATTGCCATCTAAATTAAATTTGTTTGACTCCAAAACCAGTTTGGAAGCATGATAGGCTTAATCATCAACGTTTTCTATTAAAAGGCTTGGGTCATTTTAGCTAGGTTGATATAAGGTGTGCTTGCAAAGTATTGCATGAACAAATTTCGTAAATTTTTCTGCAAAACACCTTTTTGTGTAATTTTCAGTAGTTCCAACATTGTGTTGGACAACATTGCTCTGCGCGATCAACAGGTTACTTTTAGCTTAGACGGTATTTTTGTGTGAATCATAAAATGAGTAGCTAAAGTATTCTGTCAAAATATAATATATAAGTAAAGTCCTCAGTGCAGGAGGAGAATCATTATTTCTTATAGCTGATGCACTTTCTGTCCCATCATTTTGCTATCATGCTGATAGCTGATAGAAGAACTCTAATAAAAAGATTAGGAACTAAGACTCTGCCTTGATGTACACCAACTTTGGTTTAACATTCCTGGGTGACAGTTGGCATTTTTGATGATGAATATATATTTGCTGATTTTATGGTAAGATTGGTTAACTTTAATAGTTCTTTAGTTCGCCGTTAAATCCCCTTTTTTGTCCCTGATTGACTGATAGAATTTTAAATATTTGCAAAGCCATTTTAATGAAGGAAATGATATTTACCTTTATAAATTCAAAAGAATGTCAAATGTTTCTACTTGTCAGCCTGTCATTTTCTATCATTGACAATATAATGTGGATAAAAGTGGCATTGAGGTCTAGAATAGATCACTTGTGTCGAAGAAGTCAGAATGAAAAGAAGAAGTTGGTTCCTATCTAATTTTCTTTGTGAATTCACAAAGAATCCTTCTCGTACCTAGACTCGAATTGATCAACTTCTCGCCTTTTTCACGGATAGTTCAGGGAGGAAAACCATATCCAATCTTCCACTAATACCTCCCTTTTTCCTCCTTATACCTTCCTAGATTAAATCCTGATATCTTAGTAAGATGATGAGACTTGACGTATCTACAATTCTTTCTAACCTAATCTGCACTAAGTGCCAAAGACATTCAGTCTTGGGAGATCATCACCAAATACCCTGGTTGACAATTATTTTGTTTACAGTAGAACCAGTTAGTAGAACCACTTCATCCTAATTAAATTGCACAATATCATCAGCCTTTAGAATAACCAAGCAGTCACCTAATTTAGATCAAGTCAAATATTTTAAAGCATAAGGTTTATTTTGTTACAGCCGTTTGTATATCTAGTCAATTTAAACTGTTTTCCCATATTGTGGAAATCATTTATTCTTCAAACACCTATCACTTTGTTGCTACATCCAGAGGTGGTTATTCATAAAACGCAACCCACCGAATGAATGAGGCTCCCAGTGCAAGGGGGCGCTAAGGCGAACTAAATAAGAAACGTGAAGCACATAATCAATGGGACTTATACAATATTGATAAAGAGGTTAATCTGGATTAAAATATTTGAAAATCATTGGGGCCCTGTTAAGTGCTGCAACAAAATATACAAGGCATCATTTATGCGTGAAAATATTTATTCGGATGTGAATTTATAAACTACACCAGCAACCACTCCTACAATTAAGCATACACGACGTAAAAATCCAGACATATTTGAAATATTAGAAGAGTTACTTATTTAAAAAAAATAATTCCGGCCCTGGTCAAATCGATGATATATTGATCGGTGCGGCGCCCATCGATTGACTTTTACACTGACCCTATTCCACAGTAGCATGTGTGTGTCAATTGATGTAATATGCACTTAAGCTGCTTGGCCGCATGTTCACATATTTGTGTAAAAGCGCTTCGGTCAATATTGACAGAGCAAACGATGACAGACAGACTAAGCGCACTTTCCAGACAAGACCGCAACCGTTTTCTGTTGATCTTAATCAAATAAGAGATGATTTCGAAAGATTTCTCTTGCAAAAGACGATATGCATTGGAATAGCTATTTGATTTGGGAGTGAGTATTTGTGTGGTGTGTAAGTAGTATTATGCAAGCTAGTCAGAAACATCCTTTATTTATTTGTTAACAAATGCAGAAAGTAAACATCTTTATGTAAATTAACACATTGCGTACATTTTTTCATTTTAAAAATATTGATTTGTGTTGTTGGTGTTGCAGCTAAAAATATATTCAATGTGTTGATTTTTTCTGAGTCTCAACTCTGAAAGCTAGACGATTAAGTGGTTTTAAAATAAAGTCTTTGAAACAATTTTTCTAGTCTAGGAAGATTGGAAATCAAATGACCTTACTTAGAAAAAAATATCTGACAAAGCTGAATTTTGGTGGAGTGCTTAATTTTTACGTCCTTTATAATTACTAAAAAGTAGACTAAATTTGGAGCGGAGCCAACATTTTTTTTGTGGTAAAATGCAGTTTGATTTTCCAAATTATTCGAAAACTATAGGTATTTTTAAAAAAGTTACAAATTACAACATTTCGGCTCGACGGATTTTGATTAAAACAAATTTTTTTGAAAAGCCAATATTTCGAAAACGGGTGGATGATTTTTTTTTTAAATTATGTTTTTAAATTTATATTGTTAAATACTTAAAATTTCCATACCACTATTTTTTTATAAAAAAATTAAAGCATTTTTGTTTGTAAGAAATTGTAAAAAACGACTTCAAAAATATTTCTATTAAGAATCTTTTGCATACAATGTGATCGAACATAAGAGCAAATACGTGCGATCCCGTCGTGAATTTTTTTTAAATATAAATAATTTTTCCAAACATAACCAAACAACAAAATAGAATGCACGACTGGATCGCACGTACTTGCTCTTATGTTCGATCACATCGAAAGCACAGGATTCTTAGTAAAAACGGTTAAATATATTTTACTATACATATGCATTTGCCTCTCACTCCGGTTGCATTGGCTTGCATAAACCTATCTCAAGTTAAAGCTCTAATAGGGCTTCCGCACTTATGGCACAAATGGCACAAATATGAGAGAAATGTGGGTAAGTGATACCATCTGTTTATTTAAAACAATAAAAAATGTAATTAAATAAAAGAAAAAAAAAACTATTTATCTTTTTCCACACCACCAGTATGCTTTGGGCATGCAATGAAGACGGTCATGGTAGGGTGTACGATATTTTGCCGGAAATTACCACAACAATTTGTGTAAGTTGGCCAGTGAGTGGAATCTTTTTCAATGTTAGTTTTTTCAATTCAGTGTCGTGACAGTATACACAGGCACCACTGGTTTGAAAAAAGCTCGCCGATAAGCTCTGAACTGTCTTTTTTTTTGTTTTTTAAGAAAATTGATATGTCAATTTTATGTACTTTATAATATAAGCTTAAAAATATAATTTCGAAAAATAATCGTAATCCGTTTTCAAAAAATTAAATCTTCAAAAAAAATATTTTTTCTTTCAAAGATCCAAAAAAATATTATTGGATAATTTTTCAGATTTTTTTAATCAAAATCGTTAGAACCGTTTTCGAGATTAATAAGGTAGACCAAATTTTATGGTAGGTACCGTTAGTTTTGGGTATAAAAAAATTCAAAAATCTATTTGACAGAATTGCGGGACCCACTTTCTTTGTGTTCTCTATCATAGTAATGTCAAGTTTGAATAAAATCTCGAGTTCGATTGTTTTCCAAATGCAAAACTTGACATTATAGTACCTATATCGCAAATAAAAATAAATGCCATGAAAATATCTACCAGGTTATAATACTACAAATGTCAGTACGACAATATTTCTCATTTGTAAGCTCTTAAAAAAACACTCTTTATACATATATGTTTGTATCCATGTATTTTAACTCAACTTATATGACAAATGACTTTTTATTTGCCCCAAAAATAGAACCGTACCTGCCATAAATTTGTTTATACTAGAAAAGTTTAATCTTAATTATCTCGCAAACAGCCTTAACGATTTGGATAAAAATGCACTATTTTAGGCATGTCTACATTTAGGACCCAAAAATGTTTACATAAAATATTATTAATATTGGAACCTGACACACAATATTATTGTTTTAGTTTTCGACTTTCTCATTAACGGCTCAGCGGATTTCGATCAAGACTTTATACAGGAGGTTCTTTTAATTCTAAATAATACTGCGTACCGAAATTTTCGAAAAATAATTTTCTTGCATTTTTGAAAAAAAATAAAATATTAAACTTTTTTTAAATTGAATATTTTGAAAACAGATGCACTTTTGCAGAAGTTGGAATATGAATGAGGAGACTATCTGCCATCTTCTTTGCTCATGTCCTGCTTTCTCCCAAGAACGAATACTATACCTGGGAGAATATATCTTCGACGACCCAAGTGATCTAAGCCACAAAGACATTCACCAGCTACATCGCTTTATCAGCGCCTCCAAATGGTTTAATTAAAGAGATAATATCTCTTAACGTGGTATCACAATGGACCTATCTGTGGTCTAAGTGTGTCAGCCGATTTCCCGATAGTCACTTCAACCTAACCATACCTAACCTAAACGGATGTACGATTTTTTTTAAAAAGAATCTTGTGCAAACGATGACATTCAGTCGAGGATTTTATTATATACAAAATGGAAATTTTTTCCCAAAAAATTGTCCAATAGTTTGGTGGCAATGGCGCAGTGGATAAAGTGCTTGATTGCTAACTTAGACGTGTGGGTTCGATCCCTACGATAGGCGCATTCTTTTCTATACCTCAAATTTTAATTAGATGTCGCCCATGGTTTAAAAAAATGAGACAGTCAATACCTGGTTCTCAAATCCACTGTGCCAAACTAATACCGTGCAATTCAGGTTGCATTTAAAAGACCTTAGGTCTTACAGACATATAGTTCAAATTAAAAAGAATAGTTTTCGAAATATAGAATTTTCAAAAAAGTTTTTTTTTCCAAAAATGTTATGCAGGATTATTTAGAATGCGAATACCCTACTGTATAAAAATTTGAAAGTTAGAATTCTTCAAAAAAAAAAAAAAATACCATCAGTTGTTTAACTTCGTTGATAGGGACAGGGGACCCAAAAAGTAGGATTAATCTGTACTCAACATTTACACATGTAGGTATTCTATTTGGACACGTTTTTTGATTATCTCTTGGGGATTTTTTTTATAGTTTCTCTTGGGAATTTATTTTATGGGATTAAGATTATATTGGGGGCTTATGTCTATGTCAAAAAAAGATCAATAACCCGAAGTTCTACACATTGCATTCAAAGGATTTTTCGATTTTGCTAGTCAATTTCTTAATTCTTGGTTTGCATAAAGTTTTGAACTCAGCTATTCTGTTGATCACCAGCTTGAGGTTTTCAGCTGGTTGAGCAAAATCCAACAATTCCGTCTGAAAAATCCTCAATTATTTCGCTGAAAACACCGAATAACGGAAGGATTAAATTTTAGTTATAGAGTCAAACTTCTTTCCTTAACGTATTGCTCCGGCTCCAATGCATAATTTTGTAGCGCGTTCGCAATATTAGTTGGGTCATACAATGCATCCACTGCAATGTAGAAAAGAACTTTGAAAAAATTTTAAAACATCCTGCTTGCTTCGAAGTAAGCTTGAAGTTTAGTTTAAAAAAATAGTACATGTTAATATTCGAACTTGAGCAAAAACCCTTTTCAATCTCAACCATGATGGCAACGATTACCTTCTCGCCTGAATGCACAGGCACACTTTATCAAACCATTTCTCACTTTGAGTATAATTTCTGCTATTATTTCTGTAATATATTGCTTCAAACAAAATCCGTTCATTGAATAAGAAAAATCTTGCTCCAGTTAATACTTCTTGATCATCGGCTACTCACCTCATGATCACACTTATTCCGTCAAAAGAAATCAAATGTTTACAATGTAGATTTTTGCGAAATGTCCTTTTCAAACAAGAAAACACCTGCATTCAATTAGATTCCATTGTATTAAATGAGTCTTTCTACACAGCTCGCGCTCTCTGTGATCTCAATCAAAAGACATAAATATATCAAGCCCGCTAATTGCACAAAAACTGTTCTATTCTAACATTATAGAAAAGTGTATGGATGGAAAACAAAAGACTATAAGCTCGATGTTCTAATCCCGCTGCATCAGTTCATGTTTCAATTATTGGAATAGGTTTATTCACAAAAAAATTAGACTTTAATAGTGTTTAATCCTGTCGAGCATCAGCACAAAAGTGCAGAGAGCATCAGCGGGTAATAGCACCATCAGCAAATGAATGGATGACACCAGAGGCAACTTCTACAAGTCAAGTATGTATGTAGAATTGTGTAGATAGGTGCAGCAGCGATTATTACTTGCATCTTTTTAATTCGCCCAGCTGGAGATGAGACGCAGGATAGAGAATTACGAGACTTAGTGTTAGTAGAGACTCAAGTGCTTCCTTAAAGGCAATTATTGAATGTTAGCTGAGCTGTATAGCAGCAGCGTTTATGGAAACACTTCTCCTTATGTCTAAACTATCAACCAAGACTCTTTTAACCACCAGAGTTGAATCGGGATATTATGTGTGTGATTCTGCACTCTAATTAGTCACGCTTTGGAATTGTGCGGCAAAATATACTGCAGAGTTATAGCATTCAGAAAGAAGAAGCCATTAGGTTGGTCTTTCTTCGCAAAGGCTCCGTCTTATATGTGGAACGTAAAATTATAACCTGAGGTGATGATTCTATTCCCGCAGAGGGATATTACCACGAATCCTTAGGTGCTATTTGTGTTGGAGTGGATGTTTGATAAACGCATCGATTTTGATTCAAAATTCAAGGTGATTGTGAAATGGCTGCTATACTATAAGTACATTATATTTGATCGACATTTATGAAGCTTTTATTTGATTACGCAATTGAAACGAACGAGTTGTTAATTAAATTTTATAAGCCAACAGGTAATCATAAAGAAAAAGGAAAACCATCCATTTAAATGGAGAGGTAGGTTATGCGGTTACCACAATTGATGTCTATTCTGACGAACATGTGTTTGGGTATAGACGTTAATAGTAACAAGACCTACAGACAGAAGTAGGTTCTCATTAAGGCGGGTACAGTTTTGCTTGTCAGATGGCGTAAGAATTCGTAAGAAAAGATCAATTCTTCAAATAACCTTGAATCTGTTAAAGACTTCGTCAGAACTGATAGATATTAATGGCAAACTGAGGTGTTTTTCCGTTGAAAAATTAAAGCGGTTTCATTTTATGGCCACGTGCTTCTTAGGAAAAATTGTCTGAAGATTTCACATCTAATCCTTTTACGGATATATGAGATTTTTCCTAAAATCTTGTTACCGGCTTAAGTTATAATTGGCTATAAAAAGTGTAAAAAAAACAGTGTGAGTTTAGACACATTTCATTGTCATGCTTGCTTGTAAAATAGATTGTGGAACGTATTCATTTTTTCAGGTCAGTATTACAACCGTTCTTACAAGATCGCGTAAAATTTGCCAAAATTCGCCTCTTAAAGGAAAGGAAAGTTAAGGAAACTGCAGAATTTGTAGTACATTTTATAAATGTTTTGGAATTAATTTAAATTCTACAATTAAATGTGAATTTATCCGGCTCGAAGGACCAAAATATTTTATAGCTAAATTAAGCTTCCTTTAAAAACCAATCTATAAAAATCTATTTAAAAAATAAAACACAGCCAATCTCAGCTGTTAAAAAACTTAAACGTAGGCAATGTTTCGGAGACTGAGTTGATGGCCGAGTTCAAATGAGTATATAGTATAGAAAACGCTGCAGGATCTAACAACTAGGTCCACTGAAGTTATTTCATTTTATGGCCAGGTGATTTTTAGGAAAAATTGTCTGAAGATTTCACATGTCATCCTTTTACGTATATATGAGATTTTTCCTAAAATCTTGTTACCGGCTTAAGTTATAATGGGCTATAAAAAGTGTAAAAAACAGTGTGAGTTTTGACACATTAGATTGTCACACTTGCTCGTGTAATAGATTGTGGAACGTATTCATTTTTTCGGGTCAGTATTACAACCGTTCTTACAAGATCGCGTAAAATTTGCCAAAATTCGCCTCTTAAAGGAAAGAAAAGTTAAGGAAACTGCAGAATTTGTAGTACATTTTATAAATCTTTTGGAATTAATTTAAATTCTACAATAAAATGCGAATTTATCCGGCTCGAAGGACCAACGTTTTATTCTCTTAAAAAATAAAACACAGCCAAAATCTGTTGTTAAAAAACTTCAAGTATCGACATTTATTTGCCGTTTATATAAAGCGTATCCATAATGACGTTTTTATTGGTCTTAAATGGAGGTAAAGTTTGGAGACTGAGTTGATGGGCGAGTTCAGCTGAGTAGTATAGAAACCTTCCAGCATCCAACAACTAGGTTCTCTGAAATTTTTTAAAATCAAGATTTGAAAATACGAACTTTTGCAAGCTAAACTTTTTATATTTCTCATTATATTTTGTGGTTTCTAGCCAGGTTCCAACTCTAGAAAGTTTTTAAGATGTGTATGCTCATAATTGTTGCCAAAACTCCTGATGGTGCCTATTTGAAACTAACCAGCCAATATTTTTATATTTCTCTCCAGTTCTATGTCACACTGCACTATTTCTAGATTTCACTATCATGTATGGACATATCGGTATTTCATTCACTCCATCGCTCCAATCATAGCAATTCGCTAATTTAGACTAAAGTATCTTAAGTTAATTGATAGTGGAACATCATCTTCTTATCTAAAGTCCATTGTTTACAAAACCTTTTAAATTTACTGAAGGGTGTCACTTTAATAAGACATTTCTCTCCAAAATTTCACTTTGACTTTCCCTTGAAGCTTCTTCCTTACAATTAGTTCTTAATGGAAACCTCTGTATTCCACACAGAAAAAAAAATCCAACAATCACCATAGTATAGCAATCAGCAATAAATTTCTAGCAATTAGCAAAACTCTTCCAGCAATAACCCAAATACAGCAGACGACAGCAAAAAAGACGACACCAAAGTCAACAATTCAATAGACGCAGACCTTTCTGATATGTGCCCATTTTTCGCATCCGTCGCGCCACCAAGAAGATGTTGCACCTAATTCTGCGTGTGTTTCTACATTTGTCATTATACTGCAACACAATTCTTTCTACAAATGTTAAGGCATAATACTTAGTGCTTATGTTTAATGTGCGCACTGTTTTTATTTCCGAAAAGGCACACGAAACCTTTAAAGGAAAGTTACTAAAAGTTGAAGATGCGAATGTATAGCAACCTATGTTTCTGGTTTGACAATAATAGAGGGACAAATGTAAGAACTTACTGAACAACAAGTGTTGTAACAAGACTTGTTATGTAGTGCTGTATGCCAACTGTCAATATAACAATTCTTGTTCAATCCTTCCTTTTTAAATTACTCTTAATAATATAACTTCCATTTGAAATCATTAATCTTGCACCAAAAGGCTTGAGGTGTTAAAAATTCTATGTACTTTTTTTTAGAAGAATCCTTTAAACTGAAGACTGTTAAAATTTTTAATTTCTGATGCTTTTTCCAACAAATCAAAACTCACCCTAAGTATAGAATAGCAAACTAACAAAAAAAAACACAGTCAGTTCCAGCTGATAAAGAATGTGACTGGCAGCAGTGCTTTCCTTTCCCGGCCCACCATTTATGGGAACTATTGTCACTTCACAGAGTGCATAAGACCCTAACATTGGCCAAGGAAATTAACCCACTTGGAAAAGACCGACTGACGACCGCCACAATGCGACGCGACGACGATGAAGTACCCCAAGCCGAATAGGCGCTTACACGCGCCTATTGTCTTCATTTCACACACCAGCAAATATGCGCTGCCTTTTCAGCCTCTGCCAACAAAACAAATTTGTGAATTGCAGTTTCACGACATTTGTGGTGAGGAGGCCGAAAGCAACAAGTCTAAGTGTAGACTATTTGAGCTATTCAACAGTGCACATACTCGTACTTTATATCCGAGCGCAAGTGAGCGAGATTGTTTCTTGAAGATCAAGTTCGCAAAACTTTGCCGCTGACTGCATCCATAGTTATGAATCATGTTGTTGTTGAATCCGGGGCTTGACAGGGGCTTTTGTATATAGATGTGATGTGATTTCAATTTTTAACATTTTTTTTTGTCTTGCATTTCTCTTAGTTTTTTTGTTTTGTTTTCTTGAAAAGACTTAACAATGGTTGGGCTTTGTTATGCGCATGCACATTGAGATTAAACTATATACGAAGGGATTATTCAACTCAAAGTAAAGTGCAGTGGCATTGTTAGAGTGTCAACATGCTGCACCTGAGCATTGAGGTTTCTATTTTGTGTGTTGCATGGGGATATTAGTGTCAAGTTGGTGTCTAGTTTTTATTTGATTGAATTGACTATTGTTGTTGTCATTTTATGAAGTTATAATTTTGAACTTATCTGGCTATTTAAATGACACAAAATTTTACATTGATATAACTTATTTGTGACAGACTTGTGTCATTTCGAGCATGTGAAACTTTATGTTAATTTTGTGACCATTTTTAGACACTTTTTTTTAAGTTACGTCTATATATTTATTAGCAATTTGATTTAATTTGGAATATTGACTTCAATGTGTCATTAATTATAACACAAAAACAATGCCTGCAAATCACAATATTATGAGTGTGATACATCAAACATGTCACGAAAAATGTAAATGTCACAATCATCAGACATTATGGTTCGAAAGGTCACAATTCCATGTTCAGCATTAAGGTGTCAAATAATAATTGACAACTTTTTTTTATTTTGTTTAACTAATGACAACAAAATGTGACAATGACAACTTGATCACTGTTATTGTTTACAATAAAATAAAATAAATCTACAATAATTTTAATTTTGTAATAAATTTAACAAATAAAAATATAATTATTGTTTTTATTTACATTTTTTTTTATGAGTTCTTAGCTTAGCAAAAACAAAACTTTTTTAGGTTCTTAACTTTAAAAGCTTTCTGTGAATATTCTTTTTCTGCTAGCGCTGGCCCTTTAATAGTAGTTGAATAGAAGCTTCCAGTCCAACCCGTTTAGATACTTTTTAACTTAATTAAATTCGAGAGTTTTTTTCCAAAGTAAAATCGTCTTATCTCCTTCAACACGGGGCATTCTCCAATGAAATTAAAGAGATTTTTTCTCTCCAGTATATTTTTTTTGCACTACATACCGCAGCATCTGCTTTGGTAGGCGAATTTCATCCATCTTAGATGCTCTTGATTAATAATCAGCGTGTAGGCTTAGCGATGAGATAAACAGTGATGGTAAGCCCGACTCAAGATAATAGTTACATGTATTTCAGGGAGTCGATTGGGAAATAAAAAATGTTCCTAAGGAAGAAACGTAGCCTGTATTCCACCACCTCGAATCGCTGACCACCCCAAACTTGGGCGCCATATAGAAGAATCGATTGGGCTTTTGCATTGAACAAATCCTATTTCGAGCCAACAGCAATAAGATTATTGCTAAAAATTCTTTTTAAATTCACACATATTTGTATTTTAACCTTATCTACCTTGCGTTGCAGGTGCCTTTCCATGTTAAGGTTATAAGTTAGCTCCATTCCTAGGTAGTCGTACTGTTTTACTACCTCCAGGTTACATTGAACATAATTTCCATTTTTCACTTGCTGATATCCTGCCTGAAACTTTTTGGAAAACCATAACTTTTGACTTAATAATGTTGACTTCTAAGCCCCATATTGTGCAATACCCGTACAGTTTGTTGATCAATAACTGCAGTGAACTCCTAATCCACATGTAACTGAGACTGAGTCCACTAGATCATTTAAAAAAGAGTGCCAATATTAGAGGACTAAGATTACAGCCTTGCTTAACTCCATGATTTATTTCTAATTTTTCTGAACGCTCTCCTTTTTAGTGTTTGGTTCAGGAATGCCTCTGTAGTTAGTCGGATCACCCTTTTTATACATCTGGAAATTTAACTTTTCATTCAAATGTTCAGGTAGAGTCCCCAAATTAAAGATTATGTTCAGTGCTTTGGTTAAATTTTCTTTGAAAACATCTGTACTGTATTTCAAAAACTTAGCTGAAATTCCGTTTGCCCTGCTGCTTTGCCGTCTTTTAGGGAACTTAGTATAATTTTAACTTCTTACAGTTCAATATTCTTATCTCGAATTTCGTCCCTGACAAGATGCTGTGCAATGTTCCATTTAAATACAAAATGAAGGTCTAGTGTTCACATAATCTTTCCACTGGAATGATGGTAGTATCTTTTGTAGTATAATTTCCGGATAACTTTCTTGTTGATGACCAAAACTCGCCAGAATATCTGCTTTGACTTAACTGTAATGCCATAACATTTCAAAATGAGCTGCCCTGTTTGCCTTGCATATCGTTTTATATTGTTTGTTGGTTTTGACATATTCTATTTTATATTTCCCCAATAGATTAAGAAGTTGAAAAAATTGTTTTTCGTAAATAATCGTACCACTCGGATTTTTTTTGTAAGTAAAGAAGATTTCTTCGGTAATAAATTAGTTGCAGAGTAAATAATTGCTTCCAGGTCACATATCTGCACATATTTTGCTATTAGTTCACATTTTTTGGCATGGAGAATTGTGTCAATTTTTGTTTGATAAACGTTTTCGGTGACGACAACTGCGTCTGGGAATAAAGTGTTTTAGTGTAACTAGTAAGTGTAAGTTAGTGAAGGTTCAGTGCAATACTAAACTTGTAACTAAAGGAAGACTTGAGTGACACAAATTCAAGAAAGTGATTTTACCATAACAGTTTAGCAGATACATATATCTTTTTTGCCCAAATAACTCCCAGACTTTCAAACTTCGCACTTCACCCTTCACTCAATCTGTGAAAAAAAACGAAATAACAACAAAAAAAAAAAAACGGAAGCGCGTAAGTCTGCTTTTACACACCTGTGATTTTAAAGCGCTAGTTCTTTTTTTCTCCTTTCGGCTTAAATAATGCTTTTACACAAATTCGATTTTTAACTAAAGTTAATTTTGTGCAAGTTAGAGGAATAATACATCCGCCTTCCTTAATTCACTTTAATATAGGGAAGTTCGCTAAGCAATAATTAAAAGTGCAAAGAATCTCAGATCAATCTCAGCAGGTGCTTAATAATCACAGGCTCAAATTGAAAAGTGGGAGTCTAATCGAGTTCGTTCTTACGTTAATGGTTCGTGTATTCACTTCGTACATTTTTTAAAATGGTTGGTGAATTTGGTAAGGGACTTTCTTAAATTTAAAGAAGTCTCTCCCAAATTCACGAACCTTTTTAAGAAATCCCTTTTTCAAATTCCTTAACCACTTCAAACAAAATGGCGTGCGTTACTTCCGATACGAAATTATCAATTTTAACCCTGCAGAGAGCTTGAATGCTTACACATCAAAAATACGAATTACATTAAATTGCTTACAAACAAAAAATGGAATACATTTTTTTACATTCCAAAAAAAAATGGAACATCTCTCTTTTTCTTAAAAAAAATTCTAACCTAATTAATTGAGTTCCTGGGACAGATAAAATTCCATGGCAGAATATCAAATTAAATAACTGTTTAATATGCATCGATCGAATTTAACTAGATAAACAAAATTACATGCATAGTAAAATGCAAGACCAGCAAACTCCACAACGTGTTGTCTTTTTGGCTTCATGTCAGGTGTGTTACGCTTTGCTTCGGAATTCCATTTTGCGCTCTCAGCCTTTGTGTTTAAAAGTTTGTAAAATGTAATTAGAATGCAATCTCATTGCTTTCCTCGGTCGCCTTTCCCTATCCGCAAGAATCTAATGCAC
Organism: Philhelius pedissequus; assembly: GCA_910595825.1. NCBI lineage: Eukaryota > Metazoa > Arthropoda > Insecta > Diptera > Syrphidae > Philhelius > Philhelius pedissequus. Next base: position 238,447,991 of record OU343161.1, on the reverse strand, counting down.
ACATAGTAACAAACGAAGGTTTGCGCATCAGCTCTTTTATTTTGCTAACGACAAATCACATTCCAGTGCATCCTAAATGAAATCGCTTGGCCAGAGCCAACAACTTTAAAATTACTTCATCTCGGCAGTAATTTCCTGGGCAACAATTCACAATTATAGCCTCGTAAATTACGCAAGTTTTTTTTTTTGTTTAATGTTGAAACATACCCTCCTCATTTTTTAACCTCGTCAGAACATCTTAGTGGCGATGCGCGGCAAACAACTATAGGACGGTAGTGGCTTTGGCATCACAGCGGTGTAGAAATTGACGTGCATACGTTAAGTAATTGAGTGCGTGAGGTCTTCATAATGTAGATATCCTTACCACGTCGCGTTGGTCGCATCGAATCACAATCGCCGCTGGCGGTGGCGGCATCAGCAATGCTCGCTCCCAGGGGCAAACAAAATCATATCACTCCGCATCATGGGAATGTTCAACTCTTTAACGCAGAAAATGGCCTCGAAATGATGTCGTTACGTTAATTCTTTTTCCGTAACGTCTTTTGTGTCTTTTCCACAACATCAGACCACAAACGTGTGCGCCTTATAATCCTCTAATACGAATCATCACTGCCACAATATTATCCATCCTTATTGCAGCCAGCTCACCACCTCTCTGCCACCGTCGCGACGTCATGCTTAACATTACTATCTCTTAGTTATATCACTTGGTTGAGGACGAACAGAAAAAAAATGCAAGTCTGATGGGTTATATTGTGTGCAGTGCTTTTGCCGCTGATATTTATGACTATCAACGGAAATGGAGGACAATCTTATGCTCCCTTTCTGATTTTCAAGTTTACCCCTCGTTTAGCCAAGAAACAAGCGAGACTTATGTGAAATCCTGAGCTCATGTGCCGATAATTTGATGTTGCCTTCACACAAATCTTCAACAAAGCCCAGATAGGACTCTGGGCCTTCTTCGGCAAGGAGGATTACATGTGCGGTCCAATTGTGGTGTGTGTCGAGTCGAGACTCTTTAGTGTTACAAATGATCATGCAAGCTCATATTTATAAATATTTAAGCACAAACGATTAAAGTAATTTGCAGCTTTTTATCCTGGTTCTCATATCATTTGGATTTCCAAACCCAACCGACCAAGAAGCATCGACTATGATTTTTTTTTCTTTTGGTGCATGGGGCAATTTTCCATCTTATACCCGATCGTAGTGTTGTTGTATGTTTTAAGGATTTTAAAGTTATCTTCTCCCCTCTCTGGCTCTCCTATTTAGCCAAATATTATTTGGTGTTGAATTTAAACAAAGCATTTGTAACAGCCGTAATACAGCGTAAACACGGCAGCACAAGTTAATTTGTTTCCCCCGGAAAAAATACCGCACTTTTCGTAACAATGTTGCAACGTTGTTCGAAGAGAGTCTTCAAATTCCATGACCGCAACAACATATCTATTAGAAAACAACGGCTTATTGTGTATATGGTGTATAACGTTGTGTTTTAGCACATGACCATGACTGTACGTGGCTTGGCTGTATACTTGTGGCCGCTGCTGGTGGATCGTATACCTCATGCAATTTATGATACGAATGAATTGCAAGCGATTTTCCTGATTTGTCCACTTTTTTTTGCATTGCATAACAAAATTAGATGAATAAGAAATAAAATTGTGTGCTTTTTGGGATTTCCTGAATTAAATTAAGGAATAGTGTTTGGATAATCAGCACATAACAGTTATGATATTTTTATTAGATGATTCGTGTAGCAACTTTTTTAATTAGGGTGATAATTAATTCACTAATAAGGCATGAGAAAGTGTCTTGAAATGTCGTGATCATTTTCCATCACTTCAATATAACAAAACTTTCAAATCAAATAAATGGCTCCCATATTATTATTTATTTTCTAAAACAAATAAAAGACATCGAAAGAAAGTTTCCTAAAAAAATAAAAAGTGAATTATAAAGAAAGTATGGCTTTGGCCATTTTGTTGTCATATGAGCTATACGAAAAAATCAATTAGCGTATTTTAATAGTTCGATTTGCTTGGCTTATATTTTTATTCGAAAGCAAAGCAATAAATTTAAGAAATACCATCAACTGTTATGTCCCTTCAAAAATTGTATCACAATACTTGTTGCTCCTAATTCGACTGTCAATGGAAAATATATTTTCCTATAACAACAATTCCAACAATCCCAGAAACTTTTTAAAAATGTAATAATCTCGTGAAAAAATTGAGAAAAACTAGATGCTTAACTCAGGTCGGTATGTATTCATACGACTCATATATGTACATTTAAATTCCACATAAATTTCTCATATGTAATTGTCAGATTAGTTTTTGTATTTGTGAAGTAAACAGATGCAGATATGTTGTCAAACAATGTTTTGCTATTCCCCTCATCATAGCTCGTAATACTTCTCACGAAACTGGCGTCAGAGTTATTTTCCAGTTAATTTCGGCAAAGATTTTTTTGCGTTACCTTATTAACTAATCAAACACTAAAGGGTTTAACCGCTTCTCACGAAAAGACTACAGAAATAAGTGACAGAACAGCGCATTTCTGTCACTTATTTCTTTTTGGCCTTCTTGAAGTATTGACTGGCCTTATTTTTTTCGAAGACTTCTTGAAAATAAGTTTTCGGGTCACCTACTGTATGGTTTTGGCGATTTGCAATAAACCGAGTATTAAGCTCTTAAAGAGAATATCGAGAACGCGATCACATAATAGACCAAAACTTACAAAACATATTGACTTAGGCACACAGGTTACACATTTAAATAAAATATTGTTTGCTGTAAAAGTTTGATGTTATGGAGAGGGAAACATTTTCCAATATTAAAAAATAAGTAATAACATTTTTTAAAGATTTCGGAGTGTAAGTATCAAAATCGACTCTTCCTATTTGAATAATTATTTTGTTGTTTGTTTTGTTTGTCTCAATACTGGGAAAATTCTTACTTACTTAGGTGGCGCTACAGTTCGGGGCGAACCTGGGCCTCAACCTACATGCCCCTACAGCTAGCTCGGTCTTTGGATAGCTACCTCCAGTTACGCACTCCAAGTTGGTTGAGGTCATTTTCCACTTGAGCGCGCCACCTTATGCGAGGTCTTCTTTGACTGTGTCTTCCCTCTGGGTTGGAATCGAAGATCCTGTGAGCCCGTTAACGCAGACAGGGCCGAAAATCTTGCGAAGAACCTTACGCTCGAAACGACTAAGGATTTCTTTATTCGCTTTTGATAGAGTCCATGTCTCCGCGCCATAGAGCAGGACTGGGATGATCAGAGTCTTATAGAGAGTCTCCTTTGTTTTTCGAGAGAGGGCTTTACTACTCAAGGGAGGTAGCCCATAGGAACAGCGATTGGCAAGAGTTATTCTTCGCTTTATTTCTAACGAGATGTTATTGTTACCTCAAGTTGTACCTGTCTATTGTGACGTTTTGTGCAATCCGCCGGTGTTGTGTGTCCCTTTTTGTGGACAGCAATTACTTCGTTTTGGCATCATTGACTGCTAGTCCCATCTTAGCCGCTTCAGCTTCAATGTTAGCAAACGCTCCAGTGACAGCTCGCTGGGTTCTGCCAATGATGTCTATGTCATCAGCGTATGCGGAGCAGCGAGAGTTCTCCATCATCATCCTACACAGGCGTATGAGTTTTGTGCGGATGCCAAAACCAGACATGGATCTGTATAGCTCGTCTCTATAAATGCTATCGTACGCGGCCTTAAAATCGATAAAGAGATGGTGGGTATCGATTTGGAGTTCTTGGGTAGTTTCCAGGATCTGCCGTAGCGTGAACATTTGATCGATTGTGGACTTTCCTGGCCTGAAACCGCACTGATAGGGTCCAATCAGGTTGCTGACAAATGGTTTCAGACGTTCACATAATACAGCAGAAAGGATCTTGTACGCGATATTCAGGAGACTTATTCCTCTATAGTTGGCGCAGTTTAGAGGGTCTCCTTTTTTGTAGATCGGGCAAACGATGCTAAGGTTCCATCCATCAGGCATACTTTCTTCTGACCAGACTTTAGAGATGAGTTGGTGTATGCACTGTAACAGGTCATCTCCGGCTGCTTTAAAGAGTTTGGCGGGTAGTCCGTCGGGGCCAGCAGCTTTGCTGTTATTTAGTTTGGCTATTGCTATCCTCACTTCATGTTGTTCAGGTGGACGGAAGTTTTGTGTATCATCGTCCATGTTGAATGGTTCATTCTGCCTGACAGCGGGATTTTGGTCTTCATCGCCGTTTAATAGTCTGCAGAAATAGTCCTTCCATATAATCAGCACCGACTCTGACTCTACTACGAGGTTTCCATTCCTATAGAGACAGGCTTCTGTGCGGGTTTTTTTTTGCCTTGACACGTTCTTTTTATCTATTGGTAAAACTTCCGCACGTTGTTCCCGGAGTAGCATCTCTCAATATCTTCGATCGCGCGCTTCTCATGCTCTCTCTTTTTCTTCTGGAGAAGCCGGTGTTCTTCCCGTCTTTTCTGCTCGTAGAGCTCGCGAGCAGCTCTCGTCCTTCTGTGGAAAATGCTTAAAATAAAAAAAAACAACGGAGTTTGTGTTTTGTACTTTCACCATATTCGAGCCAAAATGTATCTATATTTTATGTTTTATAAGCGAAACGCTAAAAAAGTATTTAAGGAAGTACAAAATTTATTCTTATAATTTTTTTTTTACTTAACTTTTTATATTCACAATTTAAAACATCATTTTAAAACAAAAATCGTCCACGATTTTTTCATAAATCCAAAAAAAAATATTTTTCGAAAATGCTAGTATGTATTATTATTTAGAATTTCTAAGAATTGTGATTGAAATCGGTAGAGCCGTTATTGAGAAAGTCGAGATCAAAAAATAAAAAAAAAAACGGTTCTATGGCATCTTATGCTAATTTTCTTTTGCGCAAAATGTAGAAAAGAACTAAAGTAGTACCTACACTGATTTTTACTTTGAATTATATGTAAGTTGTGCATTCGTAAAAAAAATGGTTTTTTAAACAAATTCCTAAGATCCGTTTTCATAACTTAGGGCCAATTTTTCAATAATCAGTTAAGCAGTCAGTTAGTACATATTCTCCAGATAGAGCAAAAATCGGTCTTTCAACAGTCAGATACAACTTAATCTGGGAATAAGGTTATCAATATAAATAGTTTTTTTTCGATGTCGAAAACACTTTGAAAAATATTGAGTTGAAATAAAGGTTAAACAAAAAATTAATTTCTATGAAAAGTTCGATACTCGAAATAAAAGTGACGTTCAAATTAATTCATTCTAAAGATTGTTTTTTCTTGATTGAAAAATTCGATGTTGTTATCCGGTTTTTTAACAATGAAGTAAGTTTTTCCTCTGGCAACTTTTTCTTATCGGTTTTTTTAACTTTTTTATGTGAGGTACCGTTATTCTTTTGTTTTAGGAAATACTTTTTTAAGTATTCAATGCGATGCCAAAAAGTAGTTAAATACATATTTTCGAAGAAATCGATTTTAGAAAAATTGAACTTTCAAAAAAGAAAATTGTTTTTAATTTATTTAATTAAAAAAAAATTGAAAATGTTTAAACTTTTTAGGAGCTTCTCCATAAAAAATTTCAAAAAAATCAAATGAACTGTTTTACAGAAAATCGAAAGCCAAAAAAATTGTTCTACTAGAGGCACCAAAAGTAACTATTTTTTCAACAAAAATAATTATTAAAAATTACATTTTCCCTTCATTAATGCACTCATTTTTTTTATATGAAAATCGTTGCAGCCATTTTTGAGAAAAATATTATTTACGTTTTACGCTAAAAAAAATGTTTGGCAGGTAGGTACCGGTCTTCAAAAAACAAATTAAAAAAAGTGTGGGTATATTACGGAAAAAAACATTATGTACCAAGTTTGAAGAAAATACATCCAACCGTTTAGGCTGTAGACTCGCGGACAGACAGAGATACTGACAGAATTGTGAGACGCACTTTTTTCGATATCATCGTAATGTCAAAGTCTCAAGTTCGATTTTATTTACGAATCCATAACTTGCCGAAAGCAAACTTAAAGAAGCATGCAGTTGTTTTTCCATTGTGTTGGTTCCCTATAAGAACACAAAATCGGCAAAAATGTTTCTTTTTGTTTTAGTTATATTATCTGAGAATTTTGGAAGCGGAATGAAAAGTCCGAAAGGAGATATGTCCAATGAAACCTTTAACTAAAATTCAGGAGCAGTCATTACAATTTTATTGAAGTGTCAAATATGTAACAGTTGGCGCTGCCAGTACAGCGGATCAGATTAGAAAAACGACCATAATTCTTTCAGTCAACAAGACGAGCTGGAACTGAAATCATTGGAATGATTTGTTCCATTTTTTATGAAATAGCAATCATCTGACACGAAATAAGATTCACTAGGAAAACAAAATAAATACATTTTTTATCAAAAAATTATTATTGTTCTGTTGTAAAATTTTCTTTACAAAAAAACCTCTTTAAATTATTTATTTTTGATTGCTGTTGGGCGTACTTGTGAATTTTCTGCGTATTTCAAAAAAAAAAATATAATAAATAATTCATAAAACATTGCTTCTTTAAAAATACACGTCACATGCCTTTTGATTTCAAATTAAAATCGGGTTTCGTCAGTGGGGCTGACTTCTTAAATTCGAAAACTTACTTCTTGCATCTAAATGATATTTTCATCCGCAGCAATACCCTTCGAACCATAGTAGAAATCACCTCTGACAATGAAAAGTTGGTAGTAACTGAAAACCAACAACACACAATCTGTATCCATAAGAAATCTTCAATTATTATCGTACCAACAGAATATTCAATAGTAGTCATAAACTTTATTTAAGTTAAAATGTCTAGAAACAATTTTTTGTTCCATAAGTTGATAATATACCTGTTGCTTGTATAAATATTGTTAAGGCAAATGTTTAAGAAAAAGTCACTTTTCTGTAGTTTTTAAGCCTTTAATTTAAACCCTCGTTCAATAAATAAAGAAGAGTTAAACATTCCTTGATTGCTACAACATAGAGAAAAAAACTGCCTGATTGGAAAACTTTACTTTAAAACTCAAATTAATTAAGAACCATAAACATTTTGCAATAACAAATATACCCTTTTTTGAGCACATCGCCAAAAAGAACTTTATAAATTTTCTAAGAATTCAATTTCAATTCTAATTAACGTCCCTCGTTAAGATATTCATTCAGAAGTCATAAATCACTTTTCGATCTGGTAAGCTTTTCTTTTGACCGTCATTTGCCAACTGCTGCCAATCTTAACAATACGGATATAACGGACAGACATATGGATGTGTATGGGTTTATATTTAAGCCCTCTTTTTAGATCATAAAATAAATAATTACAGACTTGTTATGAAATGCTTTTCTGATTTCGATTTTCCGTGCTTATTATCTGTACATATCGTAAGTGAAAAAAAACTTATCACCAGGGCTGGATTTGACCAATTTTTTTTTTATTCTTAAAATCAATTTTAAGGCTCATATAGCATTTAACGGTTTTATACTATGGCGCCTAATTTGTAACTCATTTTCTGTGAATATCGAATTTATTTTAAATTTAGGAGATAAGACTACATATATTAAGTATTTTGGTAACGGTTTTAACAATATTCATATTCGCACTTGCTCTTGGCATCATTTAGCTATCGCACTTTTTCAATTTAAGGAATTTCTAAGTAGTAAATTATTAAAATTATATGATTTTAAAATTAATTAATTTTCTTTTCTGTTTCAGATTTCATAAAAATCCAAAACTAGGTAAGTCTAAATGTTTTTTTTAAATTTTGATATTTAAATATTATTTTTTTGTTTATTTAAAAATATCTAACTTCTGGTCGAAAATAAGGGCAAGTTTGCACGTGCCATTCTAACATTTTATTTTATACCAGTTTTATGTGAAAATCTGCATAAAATTGTAAATGATATCGACAGTTTGTTTTTTTTCCTTAAGCCAGTCTGAGTTTCTCTCGAGATGTCATTTCTTTTAACCCATGCATACAGCCTATGTTTTATGATCCCCATCATAATTTTCGCATCACATTTGATTTGCAGTTTGATTTAGGTTAGGAAGTGAATTCTTATGTAGTGATCTAATTAGCGGAATTTTGAGGGTAAATTTAGTGGTGTTCTTTGTCAATCTTCACCTTTTTTTTCGGTATTTTTTTTTTATAAGTTTTTACTGGTCGTCGCCATTTCAAGTTCATTTTGGGTAAAAGTTTTTAGGTATTTGATTTGGCGAAGGTTGCAATATGGCTTAGGGACAATTTTATCTGCAAGTTGTCCGACCCTATTTCTTTCTCTACTCTGAATATTTTTACATTCATTAACAACTCCGGGGATATAGCCTTTCTTGCCAATAAAAAAAATAATTTCCTCTTGAATTCAGAATGTCATCTGTGGAAATACGTATTTCTAATGCCACTCATTTTCAAGTTATTTAAATTTTGAAAAAGGTTTGGTTCGTGGTAAATCGAAATTACTTTTTCTTAGCGGGCTTAATGTCTAATCTAGTGCGCCCATGTTGCCCCCTCTCGAATATATCTTACATCATTGTGTTATATGCTGTTTGCTTTTTAGCCGAAGTTTCTAGGTCCCTGGTGGCACTCGATACGGTAGGCCGAGTCTCTGGTAGATCAGCAGGTACCGGAGCCCCTGGTGGCAATTATCTAACTTGCAGCAAAACCCCTTACCACTCGTGGGGGGAAGTTTCGAGCAATAAAGCTATGATGAGTAGATTGACTTACCTCGTCTATGTACAGATTTAAACTGATAAATAAAATCAGAATTAATATCACCAAAGGACTTTAATGTGTATTCGACGGAGTCATGATTTTCGCCGTCACTGCAGGTCCTCATGTAATGGTTTTGGTAGGAACTAAGTGTGAATTCTAAGATGATGAATGAAAATTGTAACATCGGTTAATTTTTCGGTGCGGTCAATGTCCATAATGACGGTGAATCGTATCGAACAATGTAATTCTGGCTGCATATTTAAATTCGGTAGTGAGTATAATCGGTGATGGTTATTTATACCTAATTTAATTTTTCTTTTCCTTTTAAAAAGTAGGTTGCGTATAATTCTTCGTTACAGTTGATAGAAGTTTTACAAAAAATGATTTTAGCATTGAATTAGGAATGGTACCTCAAAAGTGTGAGAATCGACAAGAACTATTTTTTTTTCACTGAAAGCCCCATTTTAATGTTGAAAGGAATAAGCGCGGATATTTAGTTAATATTCTCATTTTTATTGAACCAACTGAGGAGCCCTTCAAAGGCCTCTGAGTCTAGCTTGAACCTGCCCCTGTTCATCATCATCATCACAAGCCAAAGAAACCTAACATCGCGGAAGACAGCAGTAAAAAGAACTTTAAAAATAATCGACGTTGAATCGACAGATGAAGGGAGAAAAAAACGAGACTCAGAAATGCATTTTCATCGTGTGGAAAGCAGCAAATCTATCATCAGAGGTAGAAGGTTGATAATAACTTTTCATTTTCCCGCTGTTGTTTTCATTTTCGAGGATTTTTTTGTTATTGAATTTCTTCTCTCCTGCAGAAGATTACATTTTTTTATTAGAAATACATTTTTCGCACTCAGTTTGAGTTGTTACGAGATGGTGGCGGTCGGGTGGTTGGCCCGAACGTCAATGTGAAGAAGTGCTGGGCGAGAAAAAAAAGGCTAAAAAGAAAGTTTTCTACAAGCCGCTCATGACGGACCGTTAATATGGATGTGCAGGAAAAAGCAAATTCTTCATATCTGAGAAAACCCGTCCCTGAGCGCACAACACAAGAGTGTATTGTCTTTTGGCATGCGCAAGCCATTTGAAGCAAAGTCAAGTGTACGACTCACCTCGAATATAGCTTCTCATTTCTGTCCCATCCCAAATAAGATTCAATATTTCACTATTAAAGTTGCTGAAGCTGTGTTACATTGTGTATCGTCTTTACTCAATTCCATAGGAAAGGAAACAAGACGCGGAGAAATTTTTCCAAAGCTGGACAACGCGCGTCACTCGACTGGATGGACTAAACATGGATGGCCATGTGTGATATGCTCGGTCGGTGGCGCTGCGGCGGCGGTGGTGAAACACCTGTGATGTGATGCATCACCTTCGAAGCCTCCACCGCGCAAAAACCAAGACATTCAGGAAGAAGAAGACTATTTGCAGTGAGGCATCGTCAGACAAACAGAAAGACAGACAGACAGATATCTTTACGAAAAGCCCATAAAGATTGATCGATACCTGGGTGAAGAACGTTTGACATTTGTCAAGTTTGCCACTGAGAAATGCATGCAGACTTGTTGCGTCACATCATGTTAGCAAATTTGAATGTGCGACAAAATGTCATGCTGATGACCGTTAACGGGGGAAGACTGACTGACTGACTGACTGGACTGAATGACTGACTGCGAGGAAGAAAATGTGGATGCTACAAAATCGTATACCTACCTATAGTAGAGATGGATGCCACCCGTGTATCCTCCACTGAAAAGCGCCCGCTCACTTTGGAGGTCAGCCTTTTGTGCTAGGAAAACTGCAAAGGTTCCATTTTGGGGTGAGGACAAATTTGTCAGATCTGCCAAGGATGTTTGTTGCATTTCTGGTTGTGCTTCTGGTATGAGAATCTAAAAAAAGATGGAGATTCTTTTTCTTCAAGCAACTCTCTGTGATATGTGCTGTTATATGCAGAGAGAAAGAGAGATTTCCTCTGTGATAAGCTTGGTGATTGATTGTAGGCATTTTGGTCAGCGAAAGATAAAGGTTCCGTAAGTTGGAAATTTTTACGCCACTGTGCGCGCATTTGAATATCTTGTGGGTATATTTGTTGTTTTCCCCTAAAAGTATAGAATGTCACTGGGAACAAGGAAGAAGTCGACTTTGAATATTCGCGGTTCAGAGTTCGATTAGTGGTTGTTGAGGTTGCTTATCGCGATTGAATAATAGAGCCGAGTTGGATGGCAATATATGCGATGGAAATGATAATCGTCATTGGAACCTTATATGTAAAGGAAGATTCTTGACATTCGACAGCGTAGCAGAATCATCTAAGTGAATTAAGCATTCGTTTAAACGAATAACTTGACAATTAAGAGGATTTTTAACAAGTGTAAAACTGTTCGATGTTCCCTTTTCTGTCACTTTTTAATTTAGATCACATTTAAAAGGTTTTCCATTCAAAAAGGGTTCCATTGTTTCAAATGCCTCTTAAAGACGAAATATTAATTGGACGAGTATAGTCTTGTTCCTCAAATACAAAAAGGGTATTTAAATTCTGTCAAAAATGTATAAAACTTCGGTAAGTTATTCACCGATAAACTGACAGTTCTGAACTTGTTTGGATTTTTCGTCATTGTGCCGATCCGGGCGAACTAACTTCACATCATCTACTCGTCCATTGTATTTGAGCCCAATTTCGTTAAAACTTCGATAAGTCTTCGGTAAGTCTTTAAGAAGCAATTCGAATAAAAGCACAGGATTTAAACATTTTTTTTCAAAAACTCATTAAATCTTTTCAAAGTAAACCTTTTTTCGGAATCATGGGGAAAGTTATATGCAAATAAAACTTTTTAGCTTTAGTAGCATCTTGAAGTAAGAACTTAACTTATCTATTGTTTGCTGATAAAAGTAATTAATATTGTGCAAAACCTCAATAGAGTAAGTTCCCTTCTGTTTGAAATCTTCTGAAATTAGGAAGAGTTTTAGCTTATCAATATTTCGGTAAAACTTCCAAAAAGTTTCTATAAGTCTTTTGGAACTGAATTGCTTCCAGCTTACAAAAAATAAGAGTTCTTCAAATTAAGAAAAGTTTTAGTGTTATATTACTTCGGTTAAGCTTCCATAAAGTTTCCATAAACCTGCTGAAGCAGGATTTACAGAAAAATTACTTTTAAAGAGTCTGACTATAAAATTTGCTAAAACAGAATTAAGCTTTTGAAAAGCATTTTGTAAAGCCATCAGCGATCGGTTGTTAATCCTGCTAACTCAAGTCAGCGCTTTGAAGTTAATGAGAAAAATGTCATCACAAAAAAGTCCATACAAAATAATTAACTAAAAAAATAAGCTCTGTAGACGTTAAGACTTAAAACTAGATACTAGGCTTTTAGGAAGAAGGCCATCTTAATTGTTTTAATTTCCCGTTTGTCCTTCAGAATCCGGGGTTATAGAAAATGTTTAATTTAAAACTTTTACATCAGACTATCTACAAAAGCAACATGCCAAATCAATCCCCTCTGTTGCGCCTAAAATCATACGGAAACAAATAGCTGCAAAATAAAATGCTCATCATCTATTCAACTCGCACAATCTTTGTCTACACTGTCTGTCTGTTGGTGAACAACTACTTCAACTTCAATCTAGGTCAACAAAGCTTAGTAACCATAATCTGTTCTGAGAAAATTGTTTAAAAAATTGATTTTGTATTCTTGAGAAGGACTTAACAAAAAATTTCCATAAGCGAAATTATTGCTTCTTAAAATTCTATCCCATAAAGTCGTTATTTTCGAAACTGTTCAAGAAATATATTCTTCCTATATGAAAATTTCGTCTATAGAGTGGTGGTGCGAAAGGCGAAAATTTAGAACTAATATACATCAACTGCGAGTAACCTTGCATTAGTTATCTTTATGTAGTACGCACGTGTTGATTAAGCTTATGCAAAAAAAAAATATAAATAAAAATACTTTGCCTTAATTTACACTGAGCGAAATTGGTTTAAATTTTGTACATATTTCATTCGAAATCAATTTTACAATTTTCTACCGAATTCAAAGGCCTAATGGGACTTTATCATGAAAAGGGATAGTCTTGGAAGATTTGTCACTCCCTCACACGAGGTACCTCTGCTAAAAGAAACAAATAATTTGGAATAGATACCCATCGCAGCGTGATAATCCAACCAACTAATCATTAGGTCATGTAGAACTACTTACCATTATTACTGTGAATGTAGTTAAGATCTTTTGTAAAGTTTTCATTGGCAAACTTGCCACTGAGGTTGTCAAACAAAAATTTTATCATCTAGAATCAAATTAAAAATATCTCGATTTGATCCTAAATAAAATATTAAACTGAGCTCCAAACATAAAAGAAAGAGCTACAAAAGCTGTTCATGCATTCATGCAACTGGATATTTGGTAAAAACTGTGGCCGAAATTCTAAAATGTGGCTGTGTACGGCAATCGTTAGAGCTACACTTACTACATACTGTAATCTGTGGTGGATTGAGGTGAAATACGGTGGAAAAGACTATGACCCTAAAAACCCTAACAAAATACGAAGAATGGCTTGTATATGTATAGCTGTAGCGTTGAGGATCACCATTGCAGCTGTGTTTCAGGGGTGATCCACAGATTTCTTCTGCAAAACCTTAAACTAGCCAGTTCTGCTAGGCTCCCTGATCACAGTAGTGTCTTCCAAGCTGAGGTCTTGTGGCATTGACAAATGCTGCTAAACATAGAAAAAAACAGACATTTTTATCCGTCTAGCCAAGAAATCCCTTCGATCTATTGTAAGCCTACTCACCTGACACAATATGCTGAGCTAGCATAAAAAGTAATGGGGCTTAATGATGACCTATGGAGAGGTTGCAATTACGAAGATGAACACGAGGACACCTCTCATTTCCCGTGTCATTGCTTAGCACTTTGCCAAATAAGGAACAAATTCTTGGCCAGCTAATTCTAAATTTTTCAGGCCACAGCCTGTTGAGCTTCATAAAAGCCTCTAAATGGCTTGAAAATGATTATCCATAGAACCCATATATTATAGAAGTTACAATACTTCGGGGTACACCTAATGGATCTATATTTTGATCTAAGTGTGTCGGTTACGAGATCCGCCATCTACTTAACCTTACCTAAATTACTTGAATATAAATCATTTGAGCATAAACCCTGATATCTCAGCGCTAAAATATAGCCGTTAAATAATAGTGACTGTATTATTTGCAGCTGCTAAATTAGCTCGATTAAGATTCAGCGTTAAGAGGCACTTAAACTTTAAATTGCATTTCAAAGATTGTTTAACAAAAACCAAATACCTTAACATTTTCTCTGAGTGCAGAAATATCTATAGTACCTAGTACGCATCCCGTTGAACCCGGATGTATATGCGAAGCAAAATTGCAACATGCGAAAGATTCACACTTTGCATTAAATTTTTTGCCACAGAATCAAGCACATGTGTTCTTTTCGTCATCAATGATGCAATGAACTTCCTTTTTTCCCTGCACACCAAGAGTGGCGCTGCTAGATTGCTCCCATCAGCACAAAGTCCAAAAGGTCCCTCAAATAATATATATGTATGTGTGTGTGTACTTACTCGTATATAGAGGATAGGCAGTCTCCAAGGAACTTTCGCTATAGTATAACTTTTGATTGTCTTCACAGAGATGATGCTCCAGAGTCCATCGTGATGGTTACTGTATCGCACATCCAAAAACCAAGATAATTCCCATAAAATTCATCTTCAGTAGGAAATAAGCTTATAGCAATCTAGCTTAACAGCCAGAAAGTCAGGCAAGCCACACTAACTCCGATGAATGGAGGCAAACATTTTCCGACAGCTATATGACCAGACCAACCCAATGGGCGCTTCACAGCTTAACCTATTCACATAATTTCTCTCCATGCCAAAGCATTTGAAATAATATGTTCTTTCATGCAGCCAATAAATTGCCATAGTTATGGCTATTCACTGTTGTTGTTCGTGTTGTTGATACCGAGGGAATTCATAAGCTCAAGATGTACCATCCCTATGGGATTTGGAAGACTCTTGCTTAACTCTCAGTCATGTGCGATTACTTCTAATGCCGATATATTTATTCGTAATCGTTCGTCCCATTTGCCATTTAGGAAATTGTTAGCGTTATTTGCTTATTTGACCATTTTCCGCCCAAGGGTCAAGGTTGCCATATTGTGTTTATTTGACGACAGTCACAGAGTAAGCTTCCCAGAATATGATAAAAGGTTAAGCCATTGATTATCAGTGAAGAACAGTTTGCTATATCCCCAACAATTACCAGCTTGATTTTACTTTCAAGTCGGTCGGATTTTTGTTTTGAAGTTCCTTCACTTGTAGGAGTTCTTAGCATTTCGAAAAGTTGGAAAGGGGAAGGAACATCAAGACACTACACAGAACTTCAAAAGTGAAAGCATTTAACTTTATACTGTCAGCTTTGTGGGAATTGGTTTTGAATTCCAAGTCCAGACTTTTTTGTCATAGAAGTCTTAAATTTCGTCAAATGACAAACAGTTTTCATGCTAAATTACTGAACATACGATTTACGAAGTCGGAGGTGATTTCTGACAAATCTTGAAAATGTTAAACCTTGATTGAAAAAATAATTTTCTTTTTTATTTATATTTTGACAACAGCAACACTGGTTAGGAATTGAGTTATACTAATGCCACGTATATCAGGACAAAAGTCGGTCCGATTTTATATTCAGGAAATATATGGTCGATGGAATAGGGTAGATTGCAAATCTTTGCTCAATCATCAGCACAGAAGGAGAAATTGTATTTGTTGGCAATGTTGTTTGGAATGAATCTGCGATGGCTACTTTGTCGTGGACTTTTAAATTTTGATGATTGTGCGCATTCGTACATAAATCGGAGACAAAATCTAAGAAAAAAAAACCCGAAATGAACATGCAATGGAGTAGTTGGATGCGAGCACGCGCAAGCTATCTCGAATTGGGATGCATCTCTTCGAGGCTCAGCTGGGTTTATCGTAAGGAATCAAAGTAAATTCTACCTGTGGAATGAGGATGTGAAGGTTAGTAATGTTGAATTCCTTTTTCTACAAAGTACGTACATATATTCGTTTCACTGTGGACATACGAAACAGTAATTTTGAATGAGAATTTCTGTGCAGACTGTTGCATTGTAGTTGTGTTGTGGATTAACATAGTACTTGTGGTGAATCGGTTGAAGATTTGTATCAAAACATTATGCAATCCAGTTGAATTAGTTTTTTGTATTAATTTTTGAAGAAAATGTTGCCGATTGGTGAATTAGAGAAAAAAGTGGAAACGTTTTTGTATCAGTTTTTCGGTAGATAGTTTCTAGTGACTAGTTAAGCAATTTGGACAAATGTATGCAGAAATGGTGGCCAAGAGCAAACCGCTCGCAAACTCTCTTGACATGTAAATAAGAGGGTTTCTTGTTATTGAATTGAGGATATAACGCGAGCGGATAATTGACCTACCTTAGAGTCTGACAGTAATTAGGCAATCTAATCCCAGGGGTACTGCTCTGTTACATGTTCAGATGACACACACATGTTTTATTTATCGTGGCCCAAGCTTGGACTGTAATTCGACTTTAAACGAATTTGATGCACTGCCCGACTCTATCCAATGAATTGTTTCCCAGTGAAATTGTTGTTACTGGCAATTTCAATTTACAGACTTCCAAGAATAGCGATTCTGGTCAGACATCACCAGGTAAGGTATGTCTAAGCTGTTTGCTAAGGTGAACAATCTGACACAGCTGGATATTGAGTCAACAAGAATACCTGACGTTGCAGGTCACACTGCCAACAACCTAGACTTGTTGCTTACCTCTCAACCTGGTAAATATACTATTAGTGTGTTAACACCTTAAGACACATCGGACCATTGTGTCATATCAGCCAATGTTTCATGCTCAAATTTCTCAGTTAAAAAAAAAAAATTCTAAGAGGACCGTATGACCGACAGTCTGAAAAATGTATTCAGGTCACTATATACTTCCTCGATAATGACTTTGAGTCCAACGCTGGTATGATTACAAACATAATTCTTATGAGGATGAAAACCGAACCAAAAGCTTCAAACCAAAAGAAAAATCGTGATTCGATTTGAGCTGTAAAGAGGTTATCAGATTAAGAAAGGTACGTTTCCGATGTTATGAAGCCCAATTGAGGAAATAAGTTTAAAAAAAGCTAGAAGGACCTATCAGGTAATTTTCAATGAACCAAATTCCTACATGATCAAAAATTAAAGCAAAAAATACTTCAATCTCCCAAAGATAGTACACATTTTTGGTCATTTGTAAAAAAAAACTGCGGAACTCCACCTCATCGTCGGTTCTAACGCTCGTTTCCAATAACACTCTAGTCAGTGGTAAACTCACAAGATAAATCAAATTTGCTAGCAGCACAATTTTCTGCTATTTCTATGCTTCCACTAGGAGTAATAACTCCTCCTGTACTTGAGAACATTAAGAGTTTCATGTGGCGTATGTTCTTTCGTACTCGTAAAGTTGCCAGAGTTCTTAAGGATCTGCACAAATCCGCTGATCCAGATTGTATCTCTAAACAGGTTTTCTTCTAAGCTGGCAAAACCACAGCGTAAGCTTTTCCATTTGTCCTACTCCACAGATCTCTTTCCGAGTGGATGGAAAACAGCAATTGTCCAGCCTGTCCCTTTTTTCCAAGATCATGTAAACGCTGATCAATTATCAGCTTAAGATATATCTTGAAGAATGAAAGCTCCTTAATGACCGTAAGTATGGCTTTCGTAGCAATAGGTCCACTTGTGATCTGATGGTATGTATGTCACACGGAACAGTGCACAACTCTTTACATCGTTTTGGAGAAAGTAAGATTATTGCGCTTGGTATTTCTAAGGCAATTAATAGACTTTCGCATCAAGTTCTCTTATCGAAAATGCGTGCATTTGATATCGATGAATCTCTTCTTCGTTGGGTTATAAACTACCTTTCGGACCCCTGAATACAAGTCGCATTGGACGGTTACAAATCTGAAATTTACAAAATAAATACTGGTGTACCCCAGGGCTCCATTATGTTTCCGCCTCTCTTTCTCATATTTATCAATGATCTCTTGCCTGAAACTTCTAATCCAAATATATTGTTTTGCTGTGGACAGTACCCTCAGCTTTTCAGATTTCTGAATTCAGATTTCTGCCAAATCCTCTGCAAAGGAAGTGCAAGACTGTTTCTTTTTCCTGCTGGTCTGCACAACTTCGGAAAGAGGTATTGTGAGGAATGCCAACTTTGACGCATGCCTGCATATGCATGTTTCAATGACCCTGGCTATGACTTGCCTAGGTCTGCAAATTAGGTCAGTTCAACGGGATTTATTACTGGTGGGTCAGATATTTCTAGATCTATATTGTTCAAAAATGCCCTTTCCAATTTTATTCGTTCCCCAAGCGAGCTGTGAACGGCTGATCCTTGTCCTTTTATGCTTTTGAGCTCACTTTTCAATTGCTAGACCAATTTAGATGTCTTGGTGATTACATCGATTCATTTTTTAAATCATTTTTAAACCCCAACATTATCTGTACCTGCCTACAATTTTTGTAGCAAAAATAGAAAATCTAAATTATCTCGAAAACGGCTCTAACGATTTTGATAACAAAAAAATTCAGTGCAATTTTATTGATGGATGTAGTCTACATTTTGGTTCAAAAATGTGCTTAAAATGTTAGAAATGCTAACTTTTTTCATATTCCACTTTCTCATTAACAATTCAAAGGATTTCGATCAAATTGTTTGTGCAGGAGATCCTTCAAATTTAAAATGATGCTGCATATACTGAATTTTTCAAAAAATATTTTTTTTTATTTTTGGTTTTGTTTGTTTATCATAGGAGTGAACTTCCCTGACACCAATTTTCATTTCCAGAAACTTCTAATTTAAAGAAAACTCAAAAGCCTTAAAGTTCAAATTCTTAAGTTCAGAAAAAATATTCTATTTTGGGATTTTTTCGAAATCTGTTAGTGAATTGGATTTTAAAATCTTATAATTTTTCCCGATTGGTTATGATTTAGGATTTCTGTTGAGAAATTGACCTTTCGAAAAACTAAAATCCCCAAAAATGCAAATTCCAAAAACTTGGGGTATTACTAGAAAAATATTTTGAAATTAGTCAAACGTAGGTAAAAGTGAATTTTAAAGCTATTTCTTTAGGGCTCTTTTAGGTAAACAATTCTTTAGCTTAAGCTCTTCATGAGAAGTGGGTAACTGTCCAGAAATGTGCAATATTTAGAACAGCAACTAAAATACCTTCTATTCCAATGACAGACATTGATTGATCCTTACCAATTGAACTATGTCAAAACATTCAATTCAAAGATCTTCTTCAAATAGACCGCTATCCCAGCTGTAAAAAAAAACACGGAATACAATATAGTCTCGACACACACACTGACAACACCCTGATGTCTTGACGAATTAATCGCAATTAATCAGTATGCCAATCCCCTTTTCATCGCAAAAGTGTTTGGCATGCCGATTGCGTTTGCCCTATTAAACCATGTTAACATCAAAGTTACAACACTTTTAACCTGCCTCTATATCTGGAGGCTTCCATAAACCACCATCATTGATCGTATGTGTCGATCCCCAATCACATTGCGTATACATATACATTGGTACAGGTAGATACAATTCGCAAGTGAACGGAGCGCCTCCATTAAGTCCAACAAATCATTCTTGCATTCCCTCACTATTTTCTCGAGTTTGAACCTAAATCCCCTCGAACAAAAAAAAAACTACTTTGATTCGTTTTGAGAGACAAAGAACAGAGAGAGAGAAAGAGAGAGAGGAAAAGATACAAATTGGCAGCTTAAAGCCGAATCCCAATTCCGCAAAAACGAAACTGGCAACGACGATCCAAACCGCCGACGATGATGATGATGACGACGAACGGGGGACGCATTCAAGTGCTGCCCCAGAAGTGCTCGATCAATTTCATACTCCAAACACTGACAATTTGGTCGTAAAGCCATTGGTTTTCACACGTTAAGTTGAGCTCCAGACGTACACAGAGGTACTGTGCTGTGCTGATGCCTAAGCCCAGGACAAGTTGTGTGTGTGTCGTAAACACATCAGATCGATCTATCTACGATACCAATAAACTCAATTGAAACTTTTATAATGGGGATGCAGAATCCAAACATTGTATGTATAGACAAAGCTTTAAACTTGTAAACTGTCAACGCTGCCTAGTTCTACTGGTCTAGTCCTCCAACACTGACGCCATCACTTAGCTTTAAACCGACTCGACTGTTAGAGAGAATTTTGCAATTTGACAAATAGTTTTACTGAATTATCCCAAATATAACCGGCGTCGCGACATTTTTTCATTTCAAAATTCGATGCATTTTTATGCGCCATCGCAAGTTGCAAGACTTGGCACTTGGGATACAAGAAAAGCCCATTTTGGTAATGTCTAACTTTGGAAACTTTTATAGGTTTTCGATTTAGATTTAGATTTTCACATGGTCTGGCTTTGACTTTACTTTTATTATGGAGGAGTGATATATTTGTGTGAAGACGCGATTGGTGTGGATTTCAGGGATGGATTTGGTTGGAGAAATATGTTGTTGAATTTCTAAGGGCCGCTTTATTTAAAAAAATCGAGAGAGTGATTCTTAGATGAAAATCTATCCAGTCACTAATGTTGAAAGCAAACCATCATTTTGCCAAATTGATACCTTTTGTAAGTTGCATTCGAATGTGAAGTGGCGCCATCTAGTATACGTAATGAATGATCATATAGCCTTGCTTCATTTCTCTTTCTCCCCTGAATGGTATAAACTGGCTTAACCCTATAATACTATTATTGAATAGTTCGACTGTTAAGTTAAAAGTGGACTAAAATGCTACAAATAAATTCACTGATTGGTATAAACTATGATATAAAAGAAATGTCGGAAATTGTATTGGATTGAATGATTATATAGTCTTGCTTCATTTCTCCCCTGATTGGTATAAACAGGTCTAACTCTAAAATACTTTTAATGAAAACTCTTGCAAAGTTCAATTGTCTAGTAAAAAGTGGAGTAAAATGCTAGAAATAAGTTCACCGATTGGTATAAAATATGGTATAAAATAAATGTCAGAAATTGCATCAAAAAGCTTAAATTGATATGACTAAAATTATTCAAATATTTTTGTTTGATTATCTAATTGGTCTAAACTCCCCAAATAATAATTTATCACCACCGGCCTATTGAAGAGTTCTCAGTTCTACTAGTGTATTTTCTATGATAGTCCGCTCCTGTCACCTGTCTTTGGAAAGTGCATATATGGCTTGTGGTGGCTCGAAGAACAATTGGTAGTTCTTGTATAACTGCATTAGCAGAGGCGAAACATGACAGGAAACATTGTTGATGCGGTTGTGTGTTTAGCACAAAGATGGTTGTGGTACTACACATGTTTCCAGAGGCTTTGGAGTTTATGTTTTTTTTTTGTTTTTATTTTTTCTGCAGGTTCCTCCACAATGAAAACGTATATACACACACAGACCGCTCTTGTAAAGCGGTTGGAGCTCAACTTTTTTTTGCGGCAGACAGCCCGCGCCATGGGGTCAGTGTTAGGTATGGAGCGCGTCTCTTTCTGCGTTGGCGGTGTCGTAAGAGATTTCAATTTCAGCTAATGCAAGTAATTGTTATTGGATTTGCAGATTTTCCAATATATCGCCTTCGCCATCATTGCCAAGAGTGTGGTTGGTTGGTATAAGTTAGAGTTATTTGATTTCCCATAATCTATAAGTATATGAGTGTGGGAAAAATATTTTTTGTATGTTGCTGTGGGAATTAGGTTTTTTTTTTTGGTTTTCAAGACTTTCGATAGATTTTGTTTTTGGTGGTGTGATTGCATAAAATATATAAAATTGGATTTTGATTAAAATTAAAACAAATTTCATTGGAATTTTTTAATCATAGAAGTTGTTGCAAATCCTAACCACAACTTTAATCATGTGTTTCGAAAACTTGGAAAATGGAAAACGAGTTGGTTTTAGATCCATTCACCGAAATCTCGATCGAGACAAGCACTGGTCATGAGGCTTAAATTTTTGCACTAGCTGGATCTTGCTAACCTTCAGGCCAAATTTTTTTCGTAACATTTTTCATAAATAACGTTGGATATATATAGAAATTTGGTACTTTTCGAACAACCTTCTGAACTAGTGCTGGGAGGCATTTTAAATCGAAATCCCTTTTAACTATCCGAAAATTCCTTTTTTCTCCCACAAATTGTTGTTTCCTTTTTTATTTCCCACAGAAAAAAAAAAACTAAAATTTATTTTATGTTTTTTTTTAAATTTTAATTTTAACAAAAAAAACCTAAGCCCTAAACACAATGAGGTATTGGTACTTAAGTGTAAGTTTCGAAAATTGAATTTCAACGAGTTGGAATAGGAAAATAAAAACTATTAAAGTTACTTTGCTGAAATTCGCATAATAGCAATGGTTTTTCATTCTCCCTTTTGGGGTAAAAGCTCCCTTTTTCCTACGAACCCCCATGATGAAATCCCAGAGCTAAATTTTGTAGAAAAATGATATTCATGACGACTTAGGAGGGGCCAATAACTTCTTATTGATAGTTTGTATGAAAGACAGTGCCGTAGATTTCTTTTGCAATAGAAATAGTGTGAGTGTGGGCGGTGGGGGGAGGGACTTCTTTAGCAGTGATTATAATATCAAGAGCCAAAAATAAATGCATAGTTAACAAGAGTCTGTTTTCTCATAATGTCTGCCAAAAAGCTGGAGTGTGTAGGTTGGGTCGAGGCCAATACAAAAATTATGAGGGGGCTTATTTCCCCCGTTTTATAAAAGGTGTGGCAATTTTTACTAATTTACTCTTGATATTTAGATTTAATTCCTTAAAACCCAAGAGTCAAAAAAGTAGAAAAGTAGAAAAAAAGTTTAGTTTTTATCTTAAGTACAAGAGATTTAAGCAACCGGTTTTCTTGTGTTAGACTAAAAATTAATTTTGAAAACAAATATAGCTGGTACTTAGTTACGTACCATTTTTAAAGAAATAAGTTTAATTTCTTATTTATTTATTTATTTTTACCTAATTTAGTGTTTGAAAACTAATCTTTCAAAAAAAGGATTTCTGGACTTAGACACAGGTTTAACATTACATTTAAAATGTTACCATTAGTTTTTGGATAATGTTTTTTAAGTCATTTTTTACTTGCGATAAGGCAGGGAACTATATGACAAGTTATGGATTCGTAAAAAAAAAACCTAATTCGAGATTTTGACCAAATTTAAAATTGCCATAGTATCTAAGACGAAAAAATTGGGTCCCGCAATTCCCTCCGTCTGTCTTCGAGTTTACAGACTAAACGGTTGGATGGATTTGCTTCAAACTTGGTACATATTGGTTTTTCGGTAATATGCCCAGACATTTTTTTTTTCAATTTCAAGACGAAAAATAAATGTACCTGCCATACATTTATTTTGGCCGAAAAGAAAATTAATATTTTTCGGAAAAACGGAAAAGGTAGGTACATTTTGATTTTGATTTTTTTTGAAAAAGTGGTTGTTTTAGATATTCCAAAAAATGGGTAATTTCATTTTTTTTGAATTTTTTATGCAAAAGCTCCTAGAAAGTTTAAACACTAATGCAAACTAAAATTTAAAAAAAAAATCTTTTTTGAAATAAAAAAACATTTTTTTCCAAAACTCAATATTTTCAAAACGACTTAATCGAATTTTCGAAACTTCGGTTTTAGTAGTTCTTTGACATTATCTTGAATACTTAAAAAAAAAACTATTTTCCTAAAACAAAAAAAAACAACGGTACATTCCTTCCAAAAGAAAATTAATAAAAATCCGTTAGGAAAAAAAGTATTGCTCAAAAACGGCTAAAAGAATTTTGATAAAAAAAAAATTTATGTAATTTTTTTTCTTGTGAAATATATTTTTCAATAACCAATCACTGATTTTTTTTTTAAATTAAAATTTTATATGTACATATTTATAGTAATAATTATTTTAAGATGGCGTTTCAATTTTTTTTCTAAAAATGGTTATAAAATTTTATAAAAAATATTGTTTTTTTTAAACCGCTCCAACAATTTTCTATTTTTTTTTCATTTACAACAATTCAAATTTCATCTTTTTTTTCCTCAAGTTTTAACAACTAAGCAATCTAAAAAGATTTTTTGTTGTTACCTAAATTATATTTAATTTTTACGCATTGTTGCCTACGTCACTAAATGCCTACGTATTTATATGTAATATGTTATGGAGGCTCTCAAACATTTATATACATATCTCTAAAAATCACATATAAACTACAATGGTTTTAAACCTGCATAGGATAATGTTTAGCTGCATTAAAGTTGTTAGCTACAAGAGCAAGTTCGTACGATCCAGTCGTGCATTTTATTTTGTTACACCTTATATCAGATTATGATCAGAATGGACATAAGCTCTCATCTTGATCTGTGTTCCTCTAAATCGTTCTCATCTGTTTCAAATTATTTCGGCATTAGACGTTAATGATTTTGCTATTTCCAGTTTTTCTTAGTTTCTTTCGAATCTTAAACAAAATTAACAATTTTAGATGAAATTACTTATTTTGTAAATGGATTTTGTTCCTATGACGTGTTATTCATAGCGTTTCTTAAACAATTCCTCAGCTTTTCGTAACTTTGTAGTTTCGTACATTATTTGTTCAAGTTTTATTAATTTAAACAAAACCATTGATTAACGACTTAATTCCATACGAGATTTGTTTTCCAAACGTTTTTTTTTATTTTAAAGCTTCTTTTAGGAGGTTTCCCAAAGTTATTGTCAATCTTCCTACAAGTATGCCCCGATATTTATTGAAAGAAAAAGAACTGTTGGTGTCTGTCCACGATCTCGTTTACGATAATACAAAAGAAATCTAATGCACTCCTAAACATATGCCATGAATAATCAATAATGTGGCGCATTCACAATAAACGGAATTTGATTAAATAGTTATCTCCTCAGCTTATTTAAATAATATTATTTATTAGTCGCTTATATATATATTGTCGCACAGACATAAAAAATAAAAAATTATTAACACACTTGAGACGAGTTAACTTCTGGAAAACAAAATGTATATATGTTTTTGAGAGTTGAAGCAAAAGCAAAAATTTTCTTTTAATGCGTAGTGCTAACCGATCCATTATTTTGGTAATAAATTTGCACGATTTGCAAACGTTGTTCAGGAATAAGCCTATTCATTATGAAATGACAAACCAAACTGAGCATAAATCAAGTGACAGCTGTCAAAAAGACCAACTCCGAAAAAAGTATTTTTAGTTGGCAGCTGTGTTCATAATCAAATTGAATCGTGTGTGGGCTGCTTTAGTTAATAGTTTGAATTATAAGCTTACCTTGTGTGGTTGTGATGGAATTGGAGGGCCTTAACTCCCTTTTGCTTGTTAACTGGCTTGTTCGTTTGGTTGCTTCAATCTCTGTTGTACTGCGTTGCTGCAGAAATTTAGAAGTTTCCGAAGCTGTGTTCTGTCGATGTACCAAATGCTGGATCCATCATAGACAGCTAGTGACGATACCGGGCCTTTGTGTCTGGTTCACCTCACCTGTGATCAGATTAACAAGGAAGCTATAAGCTAAAATATGGGACGAATGAGTTGCTTCTAAAGCAAAAGTTTTGTCTTTGTTTGGAGCCCTCCTCTTACTCTCACCCGAGGTCGTACAAGAGAAAATGCATTGTAAGCCTAACGAAGGGTGAACTTATAGTGTTGGTTAAATTTGAACCTTTCGAAAAAGCGAACTTAGTGTTTAACCGTTTTCTTGGGCTTGATAACTCTTTTATCGGGATAGCTCAGGGAGAGTTTTTTTTGCATCTTGTGGCTATGCCATTATGCGAAGGAATCCTGAATCAGATGAACTCTGTTTTAGCAGGGTTGATTTTAATTCTCCACTGGAGGTAATATTCCCAGAGCTTAAGAATTTATTCCTTTATACTCTTCTCGAAGGCTAAGACAAGGTTGGATGATGCGCTGTATAAGTGATGGGATCATCAGCAACTAGTTGGGTATTTGCCCTAGGTATGTTTAGTGGCCTTTCGGAGGTGTATAAGTTAAAAAGTTCGGTCCAAGGCGCAATCCTTGGTCAACTCCAGCGAAAAATCTTATGAGACTTGAGTTAGAATTCCCAACACACGCACGTAAAATTTAAGGCTATTGAGGGAACTAGTGATGATGAAGATAAGATGTCTGGGGAAGAGAAGAGACTTCAACTTGAAAACCAGACCATCTATCCAAACCGAGTCGAATGCTTTATGGATGTCAGGCAGACGGCCAGCGTCGTAACAGCATGTAGCTTCAACAGCGGGTCGAATGTCGATTGGGATGCTTTGAACTCGAATTGGTTGTGCTGCACTACACCAGTGGCTGAGCAAAGCGAACGAAGTTTGTGGAGCATTTCGAGAAGTTTGCTGAAGTTCGTTAGAAGAAAAGTGAGTCGGTAGAGATGTTCATTTCTCGCCTACAGCTAAACCGATTTCCATCAAATTCTAAAAATCCTTAACAAAATAAATAATATTGTGTACCAATATGGTTGTTTCCAGGTGGAAGTAAGAAAGAAGGATAGGAAAGATGTGTGGCGCGATGTTCTGAGACTAGAGCTAGTTGTTGTCTCAGATTTATCTCCAGGGATGGCGGCTGAACTAATGCGTAGAGAATTACCGTGTCTTACTTATTTATGTCCCTTATAATTCGCATTATTTTATTTATTTCGTTGTAATATTTTATGGGATGCTAGTTTACTCAATTACATGTTGTTAGTGTTATGCCTAAACAGCATGTAATGAGCAAAGCAGCAACTTATTTTATGACAACTTTTAGAACTGGTTATTTAATGGAATATAAGAAGACATAGACAACGGCAGGAATCGAACCCGCAACCACGAGGATGACAACTATCGCGCCACGGCCACCCCAAACTGTTTTTTAAATCCTGAAAATTTTGTGATGAAATAATTTCTGTAATTGGTTTCGTTTTATTTTTCAATTTTTATATATTTTTAGAGATTTTCACAAATTACATATTGCGCAATCCGTGACTCAATCAATCAATTAATCACGAAATCTAAAAGTATCTTTAGAGCTGAGTTACTATCTTGTTTAAAATAATAATGAACGAATTTGGTATCACAAAAACAACAACATTTTTATAACATTCATACTTCAAATAATTTTTTTTTCCTATAAGGTTAAGTGTGTATGTATGTACCTAAAAATGTAACTTTCTGACCTGCATTTTCACCTTTTCCAGCAATAAAAAAAAATAATCGCAGCATTGTCGATCGACAACTTTCCACCCTCCTCCAACCCAATACCTTAGTAACCCAATCCGAGATGTTCAGTGAGTTTTTTTTCGATTATAGCACTAAAACAAAAAAAACTGCCATATACACTTTCTACTCAAGTTCACGAACTCAGCTCCAATCACATATTTCCTGCCTATACAGTATACACTCTCGTAGTTAGTTAGTTAAAACAACTGTTTTCTGTGCAATAACAATGCACTTGAAATATTTTTTTATGTTTTTTTTTTGTTTTTGCTTCAGGAAATAATTATTTTTAATTTCAGTTTTAATGAGCTTGAGCTTGTGCATTTTGTGTTTGGTGAGTTGAGTTTTTTTTTCTTAAGAAAACAAAAATGCAAAAATGCAGACGCAGTCATTGCATTTGAGGCTTTAGTTTTATGTCTTCATAATAATCACAATTTCGTGGGAAGTTCTCATAAAAAAAATTCTCTTTAAAAAAAATACAAAAAAAAATGGAGAAGAAGATTTACGATTATTACATTTTTGTCTGGGAAAATGTATGTAAGTGAGAATTTCCATAATGCCATGCAATGGAAACAAAATTCACGGCTGTTCGTCAGGCGCACGAACTAGTTCTTCTAGTTTAAGTCACTTAACAGTTTTAGTTGCGTTGAAGTCGCTTGTGAAAAAAAAAAATAATTTTCCTTAACGCTTTTAAAGTAGGTAACGTTATCTTTACGCATGTTTACTCATCTTTACGTAAGAAACGTAAGAACTCATTTTTTTTTAATTTTAAAAAAAAACATGCTTTAGAAACGTCCGCAAAAAATTCTTGTTGGAATTAACCATTTTCGTTCAATTCAAAATTACAAAAAAAAAACTGGGAAATCTACCGTTTGGAGACCCTCCTTATTCTTCTTCTCTATGACGTAGATAACTAAGCGTACGAGCCAAGATTGATAATTTTTTTTTTTACAAATGATTAACTCGACCTTACGCAAGTACACATTATCGAGTTTTTGTAGAAAGTGCTTAAAATTGTGACATATATTTATTTCTCGGAAACTATACTCTGACTTTTCTATTTTTACTTACGATATAGGTACTATAGGGGGAGTTTTGAATTTGAAAAAAAAAAGAACTCGAGATTTTAATGGAACTTGACATGACGATGATAGAGAACACAAACAACGTGGGTCCCGCAATTCCGTCTGTCGTCTGTACAACGATCTACAGTCTAGGCTAAATCTATTTTCTTCCAGCTTTGATATTTAAGCGTTTTACGTGATTGTCTCAAATAGATTTTCGAATCGTTGTTTTAGCCCTAACATTTTTTAAACTAATTTATTTTTACTTGCGATTATAGGAACTATAAGGCAAGTTATGCATTCGTCGCAGAAAAAAAGTTGTGAGATAACAATCAAACATGACATTACGATGAAAGCGAAGACGAAAAAAATGGTCTAAAAATTCTGTCCGTCTGTATTTCTGTTTGTCAGTCTGTCAGTCTGTCTGTATGTATGTATAGACACCTACAGCCCAAACGGGTGGGCCGAATTGCTTCAAACTTGGTATATAGTTTTTTAGGTATTGTACAGAGGGGAAATTGAAATTTTTATTTAGCTCAAAAAATAGCGGTACCTGCCATATAACCGTTACGTTCAAACCTATTTTTCCCGGAAACGGCTCTAACGATTTTGATTTTAAAAAAATCAGTGTGGGTTTTTAGCTACGACCGATCATATAGTTGAAAAAAAAAATAGAAAAATGTCTAAAAACGGTACTTTCGATAGGATCAATTTTTTTGCTTTCGACTATCTCATAAATGGCTTAACCGATTCTTTTGAAATTTCACAAAAATATAGGTTTAGGTTGCTCAAATTATACCGCGTACCAATATTTTGAATTAATATTTTTTTGTATTTTTGAAATCATTTAAAAAAAATTAAGAAATTAATTATTCGAAAACTGCTCATTACATTTTTTTCAAAAATTATATTTATTTATATTTTCTGAATACCTATGAATTGGCGTTTTTGATTTTTTTTTTAATATTTTCAAAAACTGTTTAAAAATAAAACTTTTTCTCAAAAACCGCTCCACAGATTTAAAATTTTTTTTTTATAAATACAAATTTATCCAAGAAAGAAAATGGCGTACTTTTTTTTGAGCTCAAATTAATTTAAGTATTTATTTCAGAATTTTGATTTTTTTTCTTTAATTAAACCGATTTAATCTTTTGTTTTAAAGTTTATATTATTAAATATTTAATATTGTCATACCAATTTATTTTAGAACAAAATTAATGAAATTTTGTATATGCATATACAAAATTGAGTTAAAAATGACTTTAAAAAATATATTTAGATTTTTAATAGAAATCTTTTGCATACGATGTGATCGAACATAATAGCAAGTTCGTGCGATCCAGTCGTCAATTTTATTTAGTTTCAAGTTATCAAAAAACAATTTTAACAGAATATCAAAAGAAACTGCTTTATTTTTTCTCAATTTTCTTTTGAGGAACCATCCCTTCCCCTATCATTTAAACAAAAAACTTCATGAAAAAAATCTGGTATGTATTTTATTCTTGTGGCTAAGTTTAGTGTAATAACCAGTTAAGTTATATTGTATTTTTATATCGTTTTAAAGCCATTTTTCTAAATATGAAAAAAAGCTGTTAAAAACGATAAGGTTATTTTTTTTTATTGTTACATTTTTTGTGCAATGCTTAGAACCTTCAGATGAAATCTTTTTGCGAAATGCTTAGCTACCTTTTTGATTTATTTATTGTTTTCCTTTATTTGTAGAGCTTTGAGGTCAGAACTTTCAAAAACTTTAATTTAAAAAAAAAATTAGTAGATTCGAAAATTCTGTTATTTTTTTAATTTCTTTTTTTTTTAATAATTCGATTTTTAAAAATTGAGTTTTTAATAACAGAATTCAAAAAGAAAGCAATTATTGACTTTTAAAAGTGCAGTGTTTTTTTTAAATTAGCAATTATTTTGTTATTTATTATTTATTTATTTATTTATTTATTTATTTATTTTTTAAAAAAACTATTGAGCTTAACAAACTACTTCAATATTTAATATCTCATGATTAACCACCTAGCACAAATTTACGAAATTATTGTTCCCAGTCTGAAATAATGATACAAAAAATTGTTATATTAATAATAATAAATATGAATAAAATTTAATAATTAAATTAAATATAAGAAGTCAAAAATGAAAAACAAAAATTGATATAAATTGTTAGGATTTCAAAAATTTCAAAAAACGGTTTCTATTGTAGAAATAAAGTGAAATCAATAATTTTCCAACTCAGCGGCTGTTCTGGATCTCTGCAATTCAACTGGAAGTATATTCCAGAGTGTAATTGCTGTCAAGCTTTAGCATCACAGCAGCTTATTTTCTTGTTTAACCTATATCCAATATATTTTACAGAGGCAAATAATTGATTAAAAATTTTGTTTTATTTTTCAATCTGCTCTACTCCAAATTAAGGTTTTGAGTAGGTTTTATAGAAGAATTATTTTAAAAATTAAAAAAAAAAATGTTTTCTAGAAAAGCAGATTAAAAAAAAAGAAGCAAACTAATACCCTAGGAACAACAAACGCTGAATTAAGACATATGCCTGTAAGCCCTAAGGTCTTTTAAATGCAACCTGAATTGCACGGCACTAGTTTGACACAGTGGACTTGAGAACCAGGTATTGACTGTCTCATTTTAACCCATGGGTTTTTTTTTTATTATCTACACGCGCTCAAGGGATTATGAATACCCTTAAAATGTTTCAACACAGCGCGGGCATGAGGGTGAGGCTAAGGAAGAGAAAGAATGATAGGAAAGATGTGTGGCGCGATATTCGGAGACTGTAGGTGGTTGTTGTCTCAGATTTTATCTCCAGGGATGGCGGCTGAACTAATGCGGATAAATTTCCATGTCTTATCTATCGATGTCCCTTATAATTCGCATTAATTTTTTTATTCTTTGTCATATTTTATCGGTATACTAGTTTTACTCAATCACATGTTGTTAGTTCTATGCCTAAACAGCATGTAATGAGTAAACCAGCAACTCATTGTATGACATTTATTTTTAGAATTGATTTTTAATGGTATAGATAAGAATGCGCCTAGCGTGGGGATCGAACTCACACGTCCTAGTTAGCAATCAATCACTTTATCCACTGCGCCATTGTCACCCATATTTGCATCAGAAATTCCAAACCAATTCTTTTTTTTTTCAAAAACTATTTTTCCAAAACTCAGCTTTTCTAAAATCTATTTCCTTCAATTCAAATCACCAAAATTCTGCTTCAAAAACTTTGCATATTATGTACCAATAAAACAAAATCAACGTCCAGGTTTGAATTTTATTAGAATGATCGAATATTTTGTATTCATTTCGGAACTCTACAAGCAGTTGTTTTTTGTCAAAAAAATTGATTTGAATAAGTTAAACAAAAAAAAAATCAAAACCAAAAGCATTTTCAATATTATTAAGATAATCTTCTTCATTAAAATATTTTGTTTTTCGATCTCAGATTTAATCTATTCAACTTTTCCGTACCAAGTTATGCAACTAAAACCCCACTTCTGACAACCTAAAGACCCCAACCCATTATCAAGTCGCATCTGAATTGAAATAAAATTTTCACCAAAAACCCAGTTCGTTGCATGGAATTTTTCCAAACTGCCATATTATACATTTTTGTTGATTAAGTTTAATATATCAAACCTTCAAACTTTAAGTTTTGGAAAGTGCATCAAACATTCAGCAACAAATCAGGTCAACATATCAACCAAATCGAAGACAAGTTCTTCTTGAAAATCAAAAAAAAAAAAGTTCACACAGATATCAACATTATATTACACGACATAATGTCTGCGCGAGATCATTCGATATCAATAATTAATTCGACGAAAAAAATAATCAATTTCCCAGTTAACTATTGAAATTTTTTTTATTTAAAAATAATGTTTAAAAAAAACCAGAAATCCAACATCAAACATTCCAATGCGTGTGTTTTCGACCAGTCAATCAACAAAAATCTAATTTCGTCAATGAAAGTGAATTCATTCCCATACCCGGTAGATCAACTGTCAAGTCGGCTCAAATCTTCAACATATCTCTTTAATCCATACACATAACCCCCCTCCCCCCACCACTTTGCCATAGCTCAATTGACTTCACTTCTCTTTTCATTTCATTATTTAATGAATTCATTATGAAAAAAAAATCAAAAAAAAATGAAACATACAAAAATCAAAGAAAGAAACTTAATCAATGAACTTGTTCACCTCTTAGAGTCTGCATAGTGGCAGTAACTCAGCACCATATAAATTATAACCAGCACCACCATCATCGGCTGAACATTATGGGGCTCACACTAATTAGAAAGTTGCAGTCGCATTTGTATGAGTTGGTGCGATACCACCATTATTTTTATTTTTTATTTTTATTTTTTTTTTGTTGATATAAAAAAAATATTAAAATATAAAAGCTGTTGAATAATAATATCTACGGAAAGTATTTAATTCAAAATTCATAACAGAATACATAAATGTTTTCTGTTGGGCGAAACAGTTCATATAGACCCTAAATACTTTCTCTGATAAGAAAATCAGAAATCTCAACATTTCTGACGGAACTCCCAGAATGAAAGAGAAAATTTATGTATTTATCCACCAAACCAAGCCAAGCCCATTAAACAAAACAAAAAAAGTCAAGAAATCGCATGACCATGCATAATTCGCGAACTTTACAAGTCGATGGCACTTTTTGGCCAAGAGTGACCCATATTTTGAGCACATGTTTCTGAATCTTTGTGAATTTTTTGTACACACGTATGTACTTGGCTTGCACAAAGAGTTTCCGAAGAATCTCTTGGTGTTTCTTCGTTGAATATGAAATTCATGCACATGCTCTGTCATAGTGATTTTGCTGTTTGTCTGATTATAAATTTCAGGACCGCATTGAAAGCATTGGCAAAGTCGGTGCCATGTGAGGGCTCTGATTGCTTAGAGGTGATATTGTTGCGAATCATATTTTCCATTTCCTAAAATGGAAAAAACGCCAGAAAAAAAAATTGGAAAAAAATAGAAAAAAAATTCGGGCTTGTGTAAAGTATTTTTTTTTTAATTAGGTCCACGACGTACAAACAGCTCGGCGCGTAACACCTTGCTTATTCCAATATAGGATTTGGGGTGGGTACAAGTTTGTGTATATGCAATTTTTTTTGGAACTTTTTAAAAAGAAATCTTCAAATCCAAAAAAAATATATATATATTCGGCCAAGCAGGGGCGTTACGCGCCGAGCTGTTTGTCCCGTGAACCTAATTGAAAAAAACACTTCCCACAAGCGCGATTTTTTTTCTAGCTTTCTAAAATTTATTGTTTACATTTGAAATCTATTTTATGTTTTGATTACAGATTTCACAATAAGTCATGTGGCCCTGCCCCGACCGGACGCGCAACCCATCCCCTTCCTCTTGTTTGAAAACACCTTAAAACATTTTATGGCCTTTTTTCGAAAAACGTTTTTTTGGAAATTAGGCCTTAATATACACATTTTATGGCTTAATTTACATTTTGCTTTCAGGCTCCTTTTCAACACCTATAAGGCATAATTTCCAATATTTTGTATGTTCATTTTTTCCAATATTGAGCCAGAAAAAAATTCTGTCATTTTCCACAAAAAAAAAATTCTGGCGCAATTTACTCAGGCGTAATTTCCGGGAGCCAAAAAAAAAAAGTATTGGACCTAAAACTCTACTTTGTGGAACTCTGCAATGAGACGCTGCGTTTTGCATATATCACTATATGCTGTAGAAGACTCCTAAAATATGCGAAATTGTTTAATAATTCGAACATTATCTTTAGGAAAAGAAAAACATTAATCTGCAGAAAACCAATAGAATGTTATACTTCTTCAGTGATTGAGGATTGCATTTTTCACATGTTGTAACCCTAAAGATTTATTTTCCAATATTGCATTCTGATTTTTAATGAGATTTGGTTTGCAATTATCAAAAACAACTAAGTTTCTGAAATACCTTCTGACCATGCGAAACTCATAAACAAAACAGTTACCCCCAGTTTCACAGTGCGAGCTTAAACTTAAGATCAACTGAGTTTAAATTTTTGGTTTAATTCGTCCGGTTTCACAGTGATCTTCGGATCAGTTGAACTTCGTTTAACTACATTTTATGTAAAATAGATGGCAGCATTTTTCTTGCCTCGTCTTTCCTTCTCTCTCTGACACAAAAAAAAAAAAACACGCGAAACAACGAGAATAATAAAAAAAAATATATTCAAAATCACTATAACAACTCGATAACATTTGAATACACAATTTCGATTTGTTCATAATATTTTCTGCAAAAAAAAAAAAAAATACAAACGCTGAGCTGAAGTTTAAACGGCAGAAATAATCTCGGTTGATTTAAACTACAAATTGAACTCAGTTCAAGGCTTAAACGACACTGTGAAACCGTATAAATTGTTGATCTGAAGCTTCAACCCAAAGTGGAGTTTAAACTCGCACTGTGAAACTGGGGATTAAACAGATCTAAGCCTCTACACGAGGTTATTGGAAGTGCTGCAAAGTGAGCCATTATGAGATTTGAACTGGAAAATGTATAGGTTAAATTCACGAGGGAAATAAATTTGGAGGAAGAACTGTAAGATGAGCTATTCTCATGCAGCTCTAGGCGGGGCACAATGGAGCTCAAGGTCGCACTGCAACAACCCCACATTACTATTCATTCATGCATAGTACATCAGGTCGCAAGGTTTAGTCATTCGCAGGCGGCGTACTAAACTTGTCTTATCGAGAATTTAGATCACGGTAGTGTAACAGTATTGTAATAGCCGTTTTCTATGATTTCGCGCAATTTTTTTTATTTCATTGTGAAACGTGAGAATCCCGAGAGAGTTAGCAACTAGTACATATCTCTGAGTTTATTATTCAACTCTTCGCATTTTTTTTTACATGCGGTTTCAATTTTAATTCCACGTCCAGGGTCATTCCGAAATATTTTGCCTCATTATCAAACGGAACTTGAACTTGTTAATAACAAATCCAAACGGACTGATTTTACTTCGTTCAGCGATATCCGCCATGTTTTGATCCAATCTTTGACATTATTCAGAGCTTTTTTGTAATTTAGTCGTAGCATCATTTATCCTTTGGCTACGATAGGGTCTTCTGTTTGAGGTATATCACGTGTAAATAATAGATAAATTATTGGACCTAGAACACTTCCTTGTGGTACCCCAGCTACTATTTCTTTGAGATCCGAGTAACTCTACTCTAAAGAGTCTATTCTCTAGATATAGTTACTTTTAGTATAGCGCATAAAGTGCTTCAGGCAGAATTTGTTTTAATTTAAAATTTAAGCCTTCGTGCCACACTCTATTGCTTGCGACAAGTCTAAGAAGACCGCCGAACAAATTTGCTTTTATTTAAGAGTTTTCTCAATGACGTCAGTGGTCCTGTGCACTTGGTCAGTTGTCGAAAGCTAGATTCTAAATACGAACTGATGTTCAGGTACTAGGCGCTTTTCTTCTATTATTGGCTGTAGGCGAAGAAGTAATATTCTTTCATTTCAGGAGCGAAATGAGTCGATAAGATTTCTTTCCATGTGATGTTTTTCCTGTTTTTTTTAACCATTCTAAAACTTCCGCAACCTTCCATTTGCTCGGAACGTACTCAAACCTTAGAGTGGCATTTAATAATTAAAGTAGATTAATTAAGCTTTTCGAGGAAGCATTTTAAGAACTTCGGCCGTAATTAATTCATATCCCGGACATTTCTTATATTTAAACTTTCTTATTTCTCTATTTAATAGTAAATGTGCACAATACTATTGGTTTATATTTTATCCATCAATAGCGCTCGAACGGCTGGATGGATTGTAATAAAATTTGCAATAACATTTTATATAGTCATGAAAAAGGATATAGAATACATTTTAAAATGTCAGGGTGTTGCAGAGGACGCACGGAAATGGGCGGGTAATAGCTTGTTTTGACACAAGGATTAGGTTTTAAGAAGATTGATTTCTCCCCCCTCAGGATGGTGGACACACTGTAGGGAAACTGTTTAAGCTTGATATCTCTTAGTACCTTTTCACAACGAGAACCCCATTTATTTTATTTATAAAAAATCCGAATTTTAGACCTTCGTTTAGTCAACAAGTTCCAAGAAATTCAAAATTCTGACTAAGTAAAATACCATTTCTTTATTATTAAAAAAAAATTGTTTATTTAAAAAAATCATTTTTCCTAACATTATTGTTTTGTGTTTCCTCCAGTTTTTTTCCACAAAAGTGCAGTCCGCTTTCATATAAGCCCACTCCCAATTATATAAGCAAAAAAAGAAACGGAAACCTATTCAAGGCAATTAAATGTCCATTACCACACTCAACTAAAATCCCATTAAACCGCCATTAACCGCCATTGTTTTTCTCGTTGAATTGCATTAATCAATATCGGAGCTCGATTGT
Organism: Philhelius pedissequus; assembly: GCA_910595825.1. Classification (NCBI taxonomy): domain Eukaryota; kingdom Metazoa; phylum Arthropoda; class Insecta; order Diptera; family Syrphidae; genus Philhelius; species Philhelius pedissequus. The sequence continues at coordinate 238,411,442 of OU343161.1, read as the reverse complement.
CTTTATCATTTTTTCTTCAGCAATTATGCTTGAACATCTCCGCGGTAAAATTTTGTTGATAATATTTATTTATAAAAAAATAAATAAATATTATTAACAAGAATGTGATAATTATTCACATGAGTATGAGTACCATGGCGACCTTGTTTGCCCACATATTCGCATTTTTATCATTATGCTTGCAGTGGTAAAAGTGGGGAATGCATGCAAATGTGGAGAGCCTAATGCATGCCAAAGATTTGCCACTTTTCACAAATACACTCCACATACCACATATTGTGTTTTTTTTTTGTTGCTGGTGGTTTAACACACAGACCCACTTGACTTCTTATCATTATATCATACAGTCAGTCCCGATTAATTGCATATTCCTTAAGCATTTTGTTGGTGTTTTTTTTTTTAAATTTGACATAAATGACACGATTGAGAATATGGTGGTTTAATGTAATTGTGGGGCTAAAGGGAAAGTATTTCAAGTCAAAAATGTTGACAAACGTTTCCGTTGACGAGTTTCGCGCGATTTATTTTAAGTGTCCTAGTTGGTTGCTTAGTGATTTGTTGAATTAAATTCGCTTGGCTAATTTAATTTACTAATCCGTATGCCTACTTGAAGTAAAATTCAATTAAATGAAAAGATTTTGGGCATATAAGCCTCAACACGCATAGTAATTTCGACATTCAAATATTTGACCCTGAATTTAAATTATTAAAGTAAGAATAGTTTTGTGGCCATTTGTGCTCAGGATGCGTTTCGCGCGATTCATTAAAAATTCATATATGTCTATTGTTTCAAAATGTGTAAACAAAATTTAAATAGAAGATCAGTCGATTCTATTAACCGAGAACTATCGTAGATTGTATACTGCATATACAACCGATACTATTTGCACTTCCTCCTGCGCGTTGCAATCCCGTTTTTTTGTTTGTTCAGTGTTTTTGTCTTATTGCTTCCATGTCTGCGAATTTCTTTAGGAGTGTTTTCGAATTGATCTATGGAAATATTATGTGTAGAAAAACTGGGTAAATTTACTGCATTCCATTCCGATGAAGGAAAAGCAGCAACACTATGAAAGAAAAGCAAAAGAAATGAAATGAAAAACCAAATAACACACAAATTGAACAGAGACAAACAGAAGAAATCAAAGAAAAAAGAAATATATATATATGTGAAGTATGAAAGGTATTTGAAGTGGCAGGTTGGGCTTTGGTGTCGCTGATGGCAGTACGGTGGTCGTAAGGTGGCAGTAAGGTGGTTAAGCAAGCAAGCCTAAGTTGAGGTTTCCGCTTGGTTTTTACTTGAGATATATGTACATATAGTTAAGTACAATATGGCAAGTTATATGCATTTAAAAAAATGATCAAATTAAGAGCCCTTAATATTAAGGAATCATATAAACTCCCACATGAATGTATCGTCTTTCAGGCTGAGATCTACGCGATTGAAAAAGCAGCTGAAATGATCCAAAGGAGAAAACTGATCTCATCAGAGATCACATTCTTCGTGGACAGCCAAGCAGCTATCAAAGCACTATCCAGCGAAACAATAAGATCCAAGGCAGTGGCAAAGTGCCGAAGCGTACTGAATGTCATCGGTAGATCTAATCTAGTCAGACTTTGTTGGGTTCATGGACATAGCAATGTAGAAGGGAATGAGATAGCAGATGAATTGGCAAGGAAGGGTTCTATGGCAAATAGGGGCAAGAGCAACTTATTGGGTATATGTGCTGAAGTCCCGGTTGGCGTAGTGAAAAAGAAAATAGACATAAAAATGAAAGAGCAAATAAATATTTCCTGGAACGACTGTGTTATCTCTAGAAGTTTATGGCCTAGAATCAATGAAATTAAAACCCAGTATATTTTATCACTGAGTAAAAAGAGAATCAGAACCTTAATAGGTGTACTAAAAAGACATTGTGCCATAGGTACAACATAGGTATAACGGTATTGGTAGCTGTACTTTCTGGAAAGATGTCGAAGAATAGTTTCCATGAAGACATTAAAACTGTTAAATAGTTTAACGATCCCGGTCCATACTCGAAAGTAAACTGTAACTTGGAGTCTAATTTGTTTAGTACGTTTTCAACAAAAACCAAGAGGTTGCGCTGTGTTCCTGTCCAGATACAAAAAATGTCATCCACATATCTGCTCCAGAAAAAGATATTTTGTAGAAATTGGCTTTTGGAGCCAAACAAACGTTGTTCAAAATCATCCATATAAAACTCAGCAGCAAAAGGTGAAAACGAAGTACCCATAGCAAGACCTGAATTTTGACTATAATACCTCCCATCAAACTCAAAATAATTTTGGTTGATGCATAAGGAGACAAGTTTAATCAATTGTAGGGCCTTTTGTTCGTCATATAGATTTTCGAAGATTCGTCATTTTAATAATTGTTTGAGTTTTGAACTTGAAACAAATTTTTAACATCGAAGGAAACTTATTTTGCATTTGGTGGTAGAACTAGGTCTTTAACCTTATCAATAAACTGAAAGGAATTATTAGTGATTTTTATGTAACATTTCAGTATTTTAGAATAATTAATTATATTGCCGTCTGCCATATTGATACAAAATTAAAAAACTCTGGTTAAGATATATATTTATATTTTTTAAGAGTTGAACACAAATGGTATTAAATCACCTTTAAATTTATCACATATTGAATATATGATACGCGATACGCCAGCGCAACCTTCCCGTAATTATATAGCATTGGTACTTCCATATTATTTAAATGCGATAAGATCTCATCATCGGTTAAAACATTGCACCCAAAAACGAAATTTCTTGTTTTCATTAAAACCGGGCATCTTCCTAGAAAATGCAGCATATCTTCTCTTTCTCTCTGAATACATACATAACAGCAGGTCTTTTTTATGGGGCACATAGGTGAGCCGCAAAAGTTCTCCACGCGGTCTTACAATCATAGTTATTTGCTCCACACTATTTCCATCTCGAAAATAATTTCCCAAATTATATCATAATCTACTATAAAGTGCTCTATGCATCGAACTAGTAGCTTCTTGTATATACTTCTCCCGATATTTTAAGTCTACATCATCAATAATTTCGTAGAGTGACACCTTCCAATCATTGAGGTTCTCCAAATCCAAATTCCACAGTGCCAGCTCCAACCACTTCGCATACCAACTGTTTTTCTGATAAATAACTTGAAGGGCTGCTTTCCTTGATAGTCTTTTATTGGACATGTTTAAAACCTCAATTTTATAGTCTATGTGTAGCTATAGTGTGCATATGAAAAGTGGGGACAGTCCTGTTTCAAGCATCACGATGTAGTTAGGGGTATTAGGAGGAAGACGACACCTCAAGAGTGTTTCCACCATTTTAAAATTCTTGTAGCTCCATATTTAGGATATGTAAAGCATGATAGACTCCTAGACTGCTTTAAAAACATGGAAATTACTACTGTGTGCAAGGTATTTATTGACGAAACAATTTTTCCCCTCAGCACTAATGTCATTTTTGGCCTTTATAATTTTCTCTTTTAAGTGCTTTTCCATGCTTAAATTCAACGTAAAATAGACCCCAATACTCGTATATATATAATCCTGACCTGACATCTGCACAATTCCTTCCTCCACCATTTTTAGAAAATCATTATTTGTTCAGATTCACTTTGAGACTCCAAGCTATGCTGTATCTATAGAGTTGATTAATCATCACTTGCAACGACTCTGGTGGACGAACAAATAAAACAATGTCATCTGGTTCCTGCATATTCGATACCTCGAGACAAATAGTCCTCGATGTAAAGTTCGAACAAAAGAAGGCTCAACGCACACCACTGCCGTACCCCATTTTCGGCTTGAAACCATTCAGATATTTCCCCTCCATTTCATACTGCCGATTAAGTATCGATATACTATTTTTGTAGAACTGTGCCAAAATGTTTGGACATTTCAAACAGCTTGTATATTAATGCCTGTCTGTCCACCGCATAAAACACTGCATTGAAATCAACAAAAAAGAAATACAGTTTATTTTTCATTTTGTAGTAATTTGTCTGCGATGCTTCACAAAAATGTTGTGATCAGTCGTAGATTATCCTGGCCTAAATCGAGAATTACTTAATTAAATGCTTTTCGTCTATCCAGGAGTTAAGTCGTCGTTGAAGAATTGAAGTGAATATTTTATATGAAGCATTAAGAAAACTTGTCCCACGATAGTTTTCCTGGTTCTTCGTGCATCCTTTTTTGAATATCGGAAAAACTTTCCGTCTTTAAAACATCTATAATCTCTGCACTAGTTATGCATAAGAAGTAGTACAGCTTATAGAGAGAATTTTCAATAGTTCCTTGAAATGAGCAAATAGGATACTAGGCGTTAGATCTTGATTTATCATAAACTTTTTGCCGTTGAAGGTTTTTACCAAATTCTAAAATTTTTTTCCATTGCTGGTTTGCGACAGACGTCTAGATTCTTCTTCAAAGTATTTTTGTCTCTTACTCTTATATAAAGATTTAAATACTTTGTTTGCTTCCATATACTAGACATTGTGTAAATTGGTCAACTTGCCTTCTGTTAACGTAACAGTTCATCCAAAAAAATAGCATCATCGTCTAAGTGAATTTTATTTCGGTCGCAATCATCTACTTCTAGCTGAAAAACAAAAAAATTAAAATTAAAAATAAAGAGAACTACAAGACGGTCATGGTATATTCCTTGGGACAATATTTTTCCAATAGTAAATAGTTTATGGCCTTCTGTTAATTTAATCATATAAATTAGAAAAAATCTTTTCCTCTGTTTAAAAAAAAAGCTTAACCCACATCGCTTCCAAAGCCAGTTTCATGAAACTTCCAACATCAAATTTTTCATTAAAATAAAAACACTTTGTCTCCCTGGCAAATTTATGCCAAACTGGCCATGCAACTAAATACCTCTTTCAATACAACACACAGCATTTTTTCGTGCATGTGCACTTGGGTTAAGACAACAACCACAAAAATCTGGCACATATTTGCTAAATGAGAATTATCTCATTGATGAGTCGCATCAGCAAGAGAGCTAAGCTGTATATTTACGTTGTTAGCTAACAAACAACTCATCCTATTAGAAAAAAAAATACGAAAATTGTTTTTTTTTTCTTTTCTTTTCTTTTCTTTTCATCCCCAGCTTAAATACATATTTCTTGAAATCTTAAAACTGGATTTTTGCTTCTGGTGTGGGGTTTAATAAATTCTTTTATTTAATTTTTTAACCACCTGAGAGTATGACTGTCGGGATGTTTTGGTTTATTCATGCAGATACCTGTTTTTTTTTTTTTTTTTAATGTGTTACAAGTATTATTTTTGTCGATGATGACTCTTGAAAAGTATTTTTTTTTTATTGTCAAACATCTAATGGTCCAGGTGTCAATAATTGATGGAGCTTGGAATTTTGTTGTGTGAAATAGTATCTTCAGCATTTTTTTTGGCTTATCCCAGGATTTTATGGGTGCAGTGCCTGGCATTTTATCGAAATTTGAAGGTGTGGTCTGGTTATACCAGCTCAAGTAACATTCTGACGAAAGAAATATTTATAAAATGTCTATTGTTAAATTTTTCAATAATTTCATCTAAGTACAATTTTATTATTTTTCATGCACGTGCGTTCTCAATCAACAGTGACAACGACCTAAATAGTTTATTAAAAAATGTGTTAATATTTGTGTGTATCCCCTAACCCGTACCTTATTCACCTTAGCTACAAATATACGAATTCTAAACCAAAATCAGGTTCGCTGCTCAGCTCTTTTGTTTCGCACTTTTTTTTTTCTTCACAAATTATGCTATTTTTTTTTTTGTTGAAATTTTTCTACCAACCGACTAACGCAATTAAATTCCATTCCATATCAGAATATAATGTCCATAAAAGATGTAAAATAAATTCATCTATTTTGCCTGCGTGTACATATCAGTGTGTGTGTGTGTGTGTGAATGTACATAAATTGGCGATATTATATTATCTGAATACGTAATAGAGAACAATTTATAAGAAAGAAAGCAAACCAGCTTAAGCCAAAGAAAGAAGAAAATTCTTCAATTACAGAAAAAAGCAAATAGTTAAAATAAAAAATGAAAACAAAAATAAGAAACAAATCGACAAAAGAAAACGCGAGAAAAATAATTTAAAAAAACATCTAACCAAAGACTACTTGTTGTAATTTTTTTGTATCTATTCTTTGAGAAAATGCTGCCAACACAGAGTAGTAGGTACGCCCAAGAAATAACTGCGTCTTATCCATGGATAAACCATCAAGCCTTCAGAGCTCCATTTCTTACAATTGGCATGCGCATTTAAATTTAATAATAATACAAAAAAAAACTTATAGAAAAAGTCATAGAAAATATAAAATTAAAAAAAAAACATATATTGAAGTGTTTCTAGCAGAATGGTTTATAAGGAAAAAGAGGAAAAACCGGTAGATTTAGTGAAATACAATCAAGTGGCATAAGAAGTAATAGACTACTTGTAGCGTGTGTGTGTTTGTTTTCCAACTATATACAAAGATTATACGGGATGGCGTGAGCAACACAGATCGAAAAATTCACAAATACTTATCATTGTTTGTAAATGTGTAGAGGAAAAATGAAAAGAGCAACTAGTTTAAATTTTGCTTGTGTTTGAGATCTTAAAATGGTGAGAAAGAGTGTGCTTACCTGGAAGATATTTTTTTTTGTTGGTACGAAGGTGGCAACAGACCTAGGGGAAAATGTGTGTTCAAAACAATGATTTTTTTTTAATTAAGTTAAACTATTTCTTTTTGATTTAAAAAATATTCTGTTCAAATCATTTTAGCATCGAGATTGTGGTGGGGTGGCCGTGGCGCGATAGTTGTGTGTTCGTCTGTCAACCTCATGGTCGCAGGTTCGATCCCTGTCGTAGTCTATGTCCTCTTATTTTCCATTAAAAACCAATTCTAAAAATGAATGTCATAGAATGAGTTGCTGGTTTACTCATTACATGCTGTTTAGACCTAGAACTAACAACATGTGATTTAGTAAAACTAGTATACCGATAAAATATGACAAAGAATGAAAAGATTAATGCGAATTATAAGGGACATAGATAAATAAAACACGGAAATTTCTCGCATTAGTTCAGCCGCCATCCCTGGAGATAAAAATCTGAGACAACAACCACCTACAGTCTCAGAACATCGTGCCACACTGCCACACATCTTTCCTATCATTCTTTCTCTTCCTTAACCTCACCCTCACGATCGCTCTGTGTTGAAACATTTAAAGGGTAGTATAATCCCTTGAGTGCGTGTAGAATATAAAACAAAAAATCGAGATTGTGCCGACAGTTTAACGTCTATACCACTTAATAAATGCTCGATTTTGTAGACACGGAGGAAAAGTCTCTGATAATGATTATCCTTAAATAGCAAAAGAATCTAACCCAATAATGATGTCCTATCTGTGATTATCAACAAGACTACTTTCTACAAGATAACCCTATCAAATACACAAGTTCTTTCAGTTAGGAAATGGAATGGAAAACATTGTCCAAGAATTATTTGATTATCTCATCCACAACGACATTGCATCACATCATCATTTTCTCTTGTTGATTCGTAGCACTTTCGTTTGAACACTGAGGAACTCGCAGCTGGCACTCTCCACTCTCGAAAACCATAATTGAATTTCACGTTGCGATTCTCCTCCCTTACATGGAATTTCTGTCAGCAGATGTATTTGGTTAAAATCGAGATTCCCAAAAATTCATTTATTTTCGAAAAAAAAAACTATGCAATGTGCAATTAGTGAACATCTTCATGAAAATGCGATTTCTTCAATATCGTTTTGAAACAGAAATTCCATAGGGCGGGTGTGTCAACAGGGAAGCGAATTTATTTAAAAAGATAGTGGACGTTATCGTAAATCAAAAAACCCTTATAATTTTTTTCCAATATGAATCTTGGCACCGTGAATGATACTCAAAAGTTTCCCTCGAAATTTGCTTGTATCGTTAATAAGCTTTCCCAGGAAATTTTGCTGTCAATTCATACGATTTTTTTTTTTTGAGGAAAATTTATTCCATGGGAGATTCACGAACGCAGTAAAAATTTCTAGGGAATCAAATATTCCATTGGGGAGGAAATTGCCTGGAAGATTCCTGATAGGGCCCATTGATCTCATCAGTCACTCCCAATGCAAGGATGATTAGGTTTTTTTTTGTCTTGAAGCACACGAGGAGATGAACAAATATTCAAAGATTCAAAACTATATTCGATTCTAGGGCGAAGCCCCAGTCGTCCTTAACGGCGCCGAGTGTTGACCAATAAGAAGAAATTGAAGTCGATACTGGGTAAAAAGTATTATTGGCTCAAGGAGTTCCCAAATAAGAGAAGATTTAACCCCGAGCTATGTAAACATTTAGATAAAAATTAGACCATACATTTCGAATTTCAGAAAACAAAACTAATTATAATTCGATCTCCACCGCCATCACCTTCCCTATGACTACTGCCATCGCTAGGATCGCAAATGCTAATAACATATTTTTAGAAATTTCATATATACATAAATATGTTCCAAAAATCGGAATTGTGTCGTAAGTCATTCTTTTCCTAAACCATGAGATCTTATGCTTTCAAACATTATCAAAAACTAGGCGTCCTATATTAATTATCATGGTGACTATGGAAAATCAATAACAATAGCACACTTGCTAAAATGTGCTATCACCTGCTGTTAACCACAAAATTTTTCGCAGCCATTCGCAAAACACCTGAACTTACACACACATATACACATGTAGATACAAACGAACAAAAAAGAAACACAACACACCTTGAAAGTCGCCAAGCCCCACTCACACCTGAATCTACATTCAACTTCCAAGACTTGTTGGGCTTGCGGAATGTGGAAATAACGAAGTAAAATATATTCGGTCTGGAAAAAAATACCACGTCGTCGCTACGGTCTCTATTCTTGAGTATACCTGCGCCGTGGTAACAACTCGAGTAAAATCGACATTAACTTCGAATTATACGGAACGACACCGTAAGGAGTTCGCGCGTTGAAAAAAAAATAATAAAAAAACGAACCACGGAATATTTTCTATTTTAAACTTATTAAGTCATTTTAAATTTAAAAAAAAATACCCCTTCTATCTACATAAATCTTAAGGCAAAATATACATACATACATAAATAATGGAAACGATCGCAGCAAAAAAATTACAACAAAAGTGATCTGCATAAAAAAAGGAAGCATAACTTCCGCCATATTTTCATCGATCATTTAATGGATACAATCTATTTTTTTGTTTTTTTCTTATGAAGAAAAAAAATATAAAAAAAAAATAATTGTTAAAAGATACAAAAATTCAAAAGTGATCTGCCCTTAAAGGAACCAACTTCGGCCATATTTTCTCCGATCTTCTGATGGATACCAGTATCCTCCAGCTGTAGTGTAATTCTGTTTTTCGACAAAAAAAAACAAATTTTCTGCAAAACATACTCGTTTTCGAAAAATAAATTTAATTTGACAAGTGATCTTTCTTTTTTTTTTAAATAAAAAAGGAATTCCAAAGTGATCTGCCTTAAAAGGGGGCAACTTCCGTCATATTTTCCTGGCTACTTCTATGGATATACCAACCCTCTGGGTGTAGAGTGAATATTTAAACAAAAAAAAAGATACAAGTTTTTAATAAAAAAGTGATCTTTTAAAATTCAGATTCAGAATTTAAAAAAAAATGAATGTGTAACTTGGAAAGAAATACAAAAAAAATGTCCAACGTAATTTGCACTGTGTAAGTGTCAAAGTAAAAGGAATTTAACACCAACACATATCCGGGACAAACTGGTGCCTGTGTGTGTATGGGCTTGTGTATGTTTTAGTGGTGGAAATAAATTCTTTAATAATCGCACTGATATTTTACCATCGTCTTCGTCATCTGGTTGCCTTTTTTTTCGTTCGGTTCTTCTTCGTTTAGTTACTCTTTTTTTTTGTTTGGATTTTGTGTTTTCGTCGTCGTGTTCTTTGTGCCTTTGATTTGATTATTTTTGTTGTTTTTGTTGCTGTTGAAGGCTTGGTGCACACCTTGGATTGGTGTATTGAATATCACGTCCTCGAGAGCGTGTTATTGATGATCAAACAACGTGAAATATCAAATTTTTAATGCGAATTAGCGGTCGCGTGTGACAAAAGATACGACGACGTTTCTTCCTCCTTGTTCTTGTCATCATCTCGGGGTAGATACTTCTATACATAATGATGGGTGATTCGACACCGATTTGTCGCTGCCGGGTTCTCTATCTAGGCAGTGCAGTACCTCGACAAAGTAAAGATGGCCTCCAGGGCATTCAGGAGCCTCTGCGAAGCTTATATCCCTCTGAGGGAGCAGTCGGGGCAAAAGGCATCGATTCATGGCTGAGTGTCTGGTCGAATGGTATTCTGCTGGAAAATGTTGACGAGAATCTCAAACAAATAACTCGATTCTTCCCGATCGAATCGCTGCATTATTGCGCAGCAGTACGACAAGTTCTCATCCCCGAACGAGGCAATTCGAATCCGGAGCCGAAATTTCTGCCACTCGATTCACCATTTGCCCGAATGCCACGCGCCCAACATCCGCCAATATTTGCTGCGATTCTGCGCAGGACGACCGGCATTAAGGTCCTCGAGTGTCATGTGTTCATATGTAAGCGTGAGGCTGCGGCCAACGCTCTAGTCAGATGTTGTTTTCATGCGTATGCGGATAATTCGTATGCTCGACAGCTGGAGACAGGCGGTGGCGGTGGCGGTGGTAATGGTACGAGTGCGGGCGGCAGTAGTGTTTATGGGACATTGAAGAGCAACGGTGCAATGAGTAAATCAAATGGCGATCTGACAGCAGTTCCGGGTGGTAGTGGATGGCGATCGCGAGCTGGCAGTACAACCACACTAAATAGTGTGGGCCGACAATCGAATGGACACGCACAGACCAGCCACAATATTATGATGAACGGTGGATTGAGTATGAATGGCGGAGGCAGTAATAGCAGTGCAGCTGAAGGATATACGTCTGTTAAAAATTGTGAGTACCTATGTCGAATATCACTAAAATTATTTTGCAAAAATGGAGAATTTTAGATCTTTGTCATCTCACTTCAAGCATTGCCATTTTTTGCTAGGAAAATAGTATCAGTCATAAGCTAACTGGTTTTAAGACCTTCTTAAAAAATTATTTTCGAAGGTTTTAATTCTGAAAATTTTAAAAAATCCGAAATTCTAACTAAAATACAGGTCTAGGAAAATTAGATAGAAAAACGACGTTATTTCAAAAAAATCTTCCTAAACATTTCCTAAAAAGTACCCTAACTTTGGAGCGGAGTAAAAAATATTAGAGGGGAGGAAAGGAGGTACAATTCAGTTTTTTTCCAAATTCCTCGAAAACCATAGGTTCTTTTGAAAAAAGTTGTAGTTGCCCATTGTAACTCATGGCATTCTACACAAAAACGAAACAGACACTTTTTATCGTACAATTGATAGAAACTTAAGAAGTTCAAAGCTTATTGAACAAATATTGCTAAATTAAACTTTAGGTTTTCAAGTGATATTACTTTTCAAAATTTGGGCTTCGATGTTGTATTTAAATTGGAGAGATCCAGTCTTTGACCAGATTTCTGTTTGAGCTTTTTTTTCTTTTTTGCGAGAATTTTGGAATTTTGCGTCCCTCATTGTCGTTACCAATAAGAAATGGAAGCATTTGTTCATGTCAATAGTAGTCCTTGTTACCGCCTCTAAGAATTATTATCGAATTCTATTTTTTCGTACATGACCTAGGCCAATATCAGATATCAGCCACAGTCGATAGATTTTTCTTACTTTTGGAAAGGCTTTTCCATAAATCATTTGAATTCCTTGGATAGAAAGAGAGTTTTGAAAATATTTTGAAAACTGGCGACTGTTATATGGTAAAATTAAGAACGAACTGCCAACTAAAGATATTCTTTCCTCAGCCGTACAACACGAATGTGGAATATTATGCCTGGATTTATTTTACAACTGTTATTGAGACATTTCTTAAAAAAAAACTAATAGTAATCGAGCTACCAAGGCCCACAATTGCCGCGGAGAGGTTAACTCTCATTAGTAGTCTTAGTAGTGGAAGGATAATTATTCACAACCCCGCCACTACATATAAGGCTAGTTAATTCGGAGGTCGTATCCGGATACTCCGTTAACGACTGGGCTAGTTATGAATTGGGCCCCCATCCAGGCCGATCGTTTGGGACAGGTCGTGTAACACCTTAGATCCAGTCCAATAGTACGAAAATGTACAGTGGGTGGGGAGGGTTTTTCGCCGTACCGCCAAGGAGGCATTGAAAGTCGTGAGGTACAACGCCGGACACAGCTAGTCGCCTAACCGTGCGTCGAGGGGAGTAAGTCAGCTATACAGCGTTCCAACGAGGAGAGATGATACGAGATGGGTATGGGATGGAAAGGTTATGGGAAGATTTCAGCACTTTTTGGTTTCTGGACTATTTGACATTACTCAGCTTCTACAATTCGACAAGTTCGACACTCGGTTAGAAGCTCTTAATAATTTTTTTTTTTATTTCCAAAATTGGTCGTCGCGAATTGTTAAACTATATTCTCATTTCACATACAATCCACACTTGTTAAACTATATTCTCATTTCACATACAATCCACACTTCAATTATTGACTCGTGACTAACCTCAAAATCAGAGATTATCGATTGTAAAACGTCATTCGCTACGAATAAAATAAAAACCATTGACGAAATGTCCAAATGGACGAATATTCATTAATATGTTGGTCGCTCTCATTTCAATAGTCTTTATTTTTTCACAATTTTTTTAGAAGTGAGAATTTAAATGTTCTTCGGGTTACTAGTCCAAAAATAAAGTTTAAAAAATGGCTAAGTATGTCAAGCGATAGAAAAAATATTTGAAAACTAAGTTCTCGAATTTTTAGGTTAAATGTTGATTTAAAGTTTCAAATTTAAAGACAATCTCAGCAATACAATTTATCAAGAAAAAAATACTTAGTTTAACAGGGCCAATTTTATGTATATATTTAAAATAACATCCATAGCTTTTCGGAATGGTTTAATACACAAATAAAATACGTATATTGCTCATTTGCTACAACAACATCGTAGCGTAAGTTCAAGTTCAAGTTTAGAAATAAATGCGATTAAAAATTTCGTATTCACGGAAAAGCTATGGAAAAACGTTTGTACGACAAAAGAAAAGTGAAATTGAGATGATATATCAATGTTGGAAGTTTTAGAAAAATAAGGACGCACGCTGTTTCTTTATAATTTTGTACTTAGCTCAGAATCGGATGTTTTTGAGTTTTGCCACTCTGGGAGCAATAGTCTCTTATAAAAGTTTCGAAAGATCAGTAATTCAATTTCAATAAGGTTTCAAAAAAAAACTTAAAGTTTAAAATTAAGATTTCAATCAATATTTCGATTTAAATTTAAGACTTCGATCATAATTGAGCAGGCTTTCCCCCAGAACATCGACATTTTCTTGAACAACACATATACATAATTTTACACTCACTTTAGAATTTTCAACAAAAATTGAAATTCCACCAAGTTCAAATGGCAATCCTCGAAATGACAAGTTCCCCATTAAATCTTTCCTAATCAAAAAATCATTAAATTATTGCTAATGAACAACAACAACAAAAATTGCACAAATCACGCGTTTTTGAAACATTTAATAACTACACACCATTTAAGCTCGAGACCCCAATTCCTCAATAAATTAATTTTTTTTCCTTCTTAAAAAATCCAAACACGATGACAATTTTAAATTTTAACTGATTGCATCAATTAAATTGACAAACAACAACAAAAAAAAACTCACTGCAAACAATAAAAAAAAATACTAAAAAAAACATTTAAAATGCACAGCAATATCCATAGTCGGTATAAGTAAGTACTTGATAGTTACTGGTCGGCAACATGAACAATTATTGCATAATGCCCCATGATTATATTGCAACAAGGCAAACACAACACACAAAAAAAAAAACAAAAAAAATAAAAAAATTGAAAAATAAAAATTAAATTCCTCACCATCATTTATTATTATAAGAGAGTTGAGTTGGTGGTGTATATGAAAATTGTTTGTCTGACTAAACCGAATCCAAATAATGAGTTGCGGGACTCCGTGATGGAATTCGAAAGTGACTATACACTTTCAGATTTTATATTACATTTAATTGATCTATAAGGCTGATATAAGTGTTTTCTTAATGAAGACTTAAAATGTACTTAAAATTAAATAGATAGGCCACTTTGGGATGACTATTATCTTTGGTTTTCCTAAAAACTACAATTTGGTGGTATACGGGTATTAGTCGTGTGTAATTTTAGTATAATTGAAGTTGTTGGACATAATATGGGAGAAATCCATGAAGCATTTCAAATAAACAAACATTTTAAAGACTTGGTGTCATTTCTAAGGTCATTTTGAAAACTAAAAACTAAAGTCTTTAAAGTCTAGCTAGCCAAAAGCAGAATGATTAAGGACGACTTGTACTTGCATTAACATTTTTTAACAGCACTAATGTCTCAATGGCTTGCGGAAATTAAGCCAGAGTAAATTAGCCAAACTTTTATTTGAAAAAAAACGCCAAAAAATTCTTCATACAAAATTCTCGCCTTTTTTCCTAGGAAATAAAACGCACGACTGGATCGCACGTACTTGCTCCTATGCTCGATGACATTATATGCAAAATATTTTGAATAGAAAAAGCTAAATGTATTTTTAAAGTCGTTTTTCACTTAATTTCTTATATATAAAAATTCTTAAATTTATTCTTAAAAATTGGTATGAACATTTTAAATATTTAATAGTATAAATTCAAAAACAAATTGTCAGAAAAAATCGTCCACCCGTTTTCGAAATATTGAATTTTCAAACAAAAAAAATATTTTTTTTTAAATCCAAAAAAACTATTCGAAAATTGTTAGAGTTTGAGGAGCACCTGTATAAAAATTTTGACCGTTGAGCCGTTTATGAAAAAGTCGAAAATCAATAAAATGGTTGTATGGCAGGTACCGTTAATATGAAAATATTTGTACAGAACTGCGGGACCCATCGTAATGTCAACTTTGATTAAAATCTCGAGTTCGATTTTTTTTTCCATATGCAAAACTTGCCCTATAGTACTTATATCGCCAGTAAAAAAGGCAAAGTTTTATGATAATCTTTCCTAAATTTCCGGTCTTTTTTTGAAAAAAAAATCGCTAGAAAAAAAATTGAAAAACATACAGAAAAAAATTCGGGCTTGTGTGAAGTGTTTTTTGAATTTGTGTTCACGGCGTACAAAAAGCAGCATGCCCCTCTTACGCGCCGAGCTTTTTAAAATTTATTGTTTACTTTTGAAAATTTTCTGGCTTAATTTTCATTTTGTTTTTAGAGTCTTTTTTCACACCTATCTGGCATATTTTCCACATTTGAGCTAGAAAAAATTCTGGCGTTTTTTTTCAAAAAAAAAAATCTGGCGCAATCTTCTCTGGCGTAATTTCCGGGACCCGTCTAAATTTGTGGTTACTACAGACATCGTATGGGAATTATTTTATTCATACTCATTTATGGCAACTTATAAGTCTAGGCTTATTTAATTCATGTGCCCCCTTCCGGGGACTGGGGCCTTATCCCGAGATCCCGATTTATTTTCAAGCCGAGCGAAAGTTGCTGAAATTTTTCTACTTCTAATGATAATAAACTCTTTTAATGATCATAAGTTGGCGAGGCTTTGCGCTGGTCTTGTTTGTCAAAAAAAAAAATTGTGCATGTGGGCCTAATCATTCGAATTTAATATGGCCTTCCTTTTTAATTCTTGAGAAGAACTGCATTACCTATTTTTATTCCTGAATTTCTACTGGGTTGGCCAAAAGTCATTTTCACGTTTTCACTTCGATATTATCCATTTTGGATTATTTCACCCGTGACATCGCTTTTAATGATGGCTGCGGTGGATAACGGATCGTAGATTTCGAAGAAGTACGCTAGGTCCCACAATCCACACTAAACAGTGATTTTTGAGCGGATGCAGTGACACTTGACAGGCATCGTGTGAATTGACATCGTTCAAAATTTCCCTATTTTGCCTTTTGAAGTACCTCTCGTAAAAAAAGGTCTAATCACAGGATATGATTTTTTTTTTGCCGAAACCGGATTCCACTCCGCATCTCAGGCAGCGAACACAAAGCTTTGTTTGTGGTCGTTTTGTTTTCAGCTCCAGAGTCAATTGGAATTTGTAGAATCAATTCCCGATGCAAAATTCTTCGTGTGTACTATGCAAAACTAACTGTGTTCCACTTTCCGACACAATCTTTTTGACAGATCTTGCTTTTCGTTGACGTAGGGGTGTTGACTTACTATTAAACGAATTTGAGCACCAAACTTTGTATAGACAAATGGGAAGAACGATAGGGGTTTTTCTTTTTCAGCTCTGAGAAGACCAGAACTCTCTGATAAAATACACTTCACCACTGAACTGTCAAATAACTAGAATTCACATAAAAAATAAAATTATGTTGGCTGTTTTCAGTTTTCTGCTCCATTTGACAGTGTTCACATTGTCTTCATTCAACCGATCCATCTTTTTCACATAAATGTAGTATGAATAATTATGTGTCAGAACACTAAATGTCAAAAAAATCTAATAATTTTAAAAAAATCCAACAAAATTATGACTCACCTTGTCATTTCGCTTCAAACTATAAAGAAAGAGAGAGAGAGATATGGCTCATAGGCATCAAAATAAATCGGTTGAGTGGTTGAGTGAATGTGAACACTGTCCTTGGTCGGTCATTTTATTTGGAGCTCTGATTGAAAAAAGAAACACAAACTGAGCGCTCTGAGGTGTCTGAGCTAAAAAAGAAACAGGCATTTTATTTTGACATCTCCGAGCACAAAAATAGCTTCGTGTAGACCTTAAAATGGCCACACCTCGTGCATCGTTGACATAAGAGAATTCCCATGTTGCTTTATTTTTGGAAAACAAGGAAATTAACAAAATGGCTGCCATTATCAGTTCAAATTTTATCAATAGTTATTGTTGGGAATTCTTGCTTATAACCATTACCTTCTAACTGCCTTAACCCTGTTTAAATATGTGTGCAATTGACCCTAAATTTCTAAAAGAATAATTGCTATTCGTGGTGTCATTTTAGTCCTAATTTACGTTTGGTAAATTTATATTTTGATCTATAAATTGATTTTTTTCGTAACGAATTGAATACGTTTTCAGATTGATTTTTATTTCCTATAGTATTGGTGTAAATTGTGTCTGTGAACCAGCTACCAGTATCAGTTGTCTTGACAAACTATTGGCTGTCAATTATTATTTATAGTGGTGTCAGTAAAAGTGGGGAAAATTAAAAATCAAAAAATAAATCAATTTTGTTTAGCCAATCGAAGGCAAAAATTGTCAAAATCAGTTTTTTGACTGATATAAATCAGAAATTAATTGATTTTTGTTACCAAACGAATATCTCATAAGTTTGATTGTTAAAAAAGTTCTTTCTTCGGAAATGTTATCCCCATGAATTAATAGGAGAATGGAGATTGTTGATTTGTTGCATTTGTTGCGCATTTTTGTTTACAAAGTTTTGTTTGTTGTCAAGACCTAAGAAGCAAAATCGATTAAACAATTCAGTTTTTGCTTAGAGAAATCTAATAATTTTGTTGGATTACATTCTTCAAGCATGTCATACGCCACAAGTAAGCAATACGCATCACCAATTCATATTCTTGAGAATTTTCGGTAATTTTCATTTACCTTCCAGGATATGGTGGGCAAATCCCAAAAGCACTTAATCACTCCAAAGAACCCCCAAAAGATTCTAACGATGGTATTCTGTGTGAATTTTCTGATTACAATTGCTATCATCATCAACGCCATAGGGAACTTGAACCAAAAGAATACCTTGGAATAGGAACTCCATTGCCAGGATATGAGGCATTTCGAATCTATCATAGAGCTTCGGGAATTATTCCTAATTATGGTGGTCATGTGCCGGGTGAGAAATTACAGCATGGCAAGACATTTGGAAATAGTACAATCGATGCAAGACGGTGGCTGTAAGTGAAAGAGTTTCAAAACCAATGCTCCAAAGTTTGGCAATAAATTGTGTGTAATAAATATTCGGTGTGAATTTAGACTTTTCATAAGCTGGGTAATTTTTTTTAATATTCACTCAATGACCAGCGGCATTTTGTGTCCTTTTTTTATGACAGTTGTGTATGTCTTGATATATTTTTTTGTTATAAGTCCCAAACTCTTTCAAATCCAAAATGGATTACACCACACTTATCAAAAGGAAACTAAGACTAGGGAAGAGATCTTGTTCCCACAATTTACTGTTCAAAAAGTTAATATAACTTCCAACAGGTGGCGCAGAACCTTATAAGTGAACATGACTGTCGAGAAGTAGATAAATTAAGTCAAAGTTTTTTTTTTTATTTCTGAAGTTCTACAAAACCTTGTTTTAAAATCCTATAACAATAAATAACGCACCGTTAAACATCTATTATGAAAAAATGTTTATTAAATAAATTTTATTTCAACAAAAAAAAATAACTTGTTTATCGCAGAAATAAAACAAAAATTCCACAAAATAATTAATAGCCATCGACAACATCAACAAAATACTGTTGCTGCGACAAAAAAATAATGACCTGAAAAATAATTAACTAGAAACAAAAGTCTATACATAATGAATGCCAACAGCATTTTTGTCATTATAAACATTATTTGTTGGCTACATGACTTAATCGATTGTTGTTTATTTAATTGAATTCACATTATCACATTTTTCAATTTTCAATGAGTAAGAGAAGGTGATTTTAAATTCTTACAATATGTTCCTTTCAAAATTGAAATGAAACTTATTAAAAATTCCACACTTGATTTTTTCTTAAATTAGATCAGTCGATTTGAAAACGATAAATGTTGTATCTTAATTAGATATGTATTGATCGGATCGACAATAAATTGATCACGATATCGATGGATGAGAAAAACAAAAAAATGTCAGAAGAAATGTTTTTCGTTCATGTATTAATTAGCATACTTAGCTACAATAAATAAATTTGCGCCATTGGAAAAAAGACATCCCTGGTAAATACGCAGACAGTGGCGGATTAACAGGAAATTATTGAGGCCCTAAGCCAATAGCTCTTTTTTGGTTCAGGGCCACAATAACCTTTTTAAACAACCTAAATATATAATAAATCTACAACTTTTGGAGACTTGTGACCTGGAGCTATTACGATAAATTGTAAAATATCTCATGATTTTCAAGACTTAAAATATCATGATTCTGTGGTTCTAATCTTAAAATATTCATAATTTTGTTTCATAAATTCTGGATTGTCAAGCTTATATTACATACTATCAAACAGACGGATTTTATTGTCATTCTGCATTCTCTCCACAGACAGCAGTTTTTGGAAAAAATTTCTTATGAAAAGCTTACTGATTATTGTAAAAAAAATGTTCAACTTGAAATTCTAAACATTCATGCCTATCCATTCAAACTCTCTATAGTTGAAGTTCCAAAAATCGAAGACCGAAAAGTGTCCAAAATTAAGATTTTCATGGCAAACAAAGTGTGGAAAATGGAGACTTTGGTAACTTCTATAGGTTTTGGCACTAAATTTAAAATATAACAAAAAATTGTCTCAAATTGATTGATGGAATATCCTCAAGTCTTTTTAGTTTGAATTTCGAAAACGCATCAGAATTGTAACTCAGTATATTTTTAGTTCTTAGACAACATTTGGAAACCATCAATATTATTGAAATATATCACCACTTTTAAGGTGCAAATGTTTCGCTTTTTTGTAATGCTTCCATTTAAATTTGGTGTTCCCCAGGGTTAAATTCTAGGGCCACTGCTCTTTGCACATTTTTTATAAATAACATTCTAAATTTGTTGAGGCATTCTAATGATGTCCTAATTTCCAAATTTCGCATTGAATAAGTCGATAAGTCGATAGCGGTCTGTATGTTGAATAACGATTCTGAGATTTTCTGAGTTTTGTCAAATTAAACTCTGATTATTTTGCTGAGTGATCGGAAATTATCCAAAAGTTTTTCTTTTAACTTTTTGTTGAAAAAAAATCAGTCTTCCGAAAGAATTAAAGAAGTTGTTACAGAAAAACTGAAAGCAAAAAAACACAATTCGGAACACAGCAAACTGAATGAAAGAGAGCCCTAATTTTCGAAGACGAAAAGCAGCAAACGATTATTTTATGGGCTGAGTAGTTGCCGAGATGTACATAGTTTAAAAAACGGGTGTCATTTTTACTCGGAATTTCAAACATAAAAAAAATATGTTCAATGGTGATAGAAATCTTCCTTTGCAGAGTGAAAATGTTTGTTAATAAATTTCTTCTAAAATAAATAAAGCTTTCGATCAGATTTCTAAGTAATTTTAGGAAATCCTTAAACTTCCACAGTTATATTGAAAATATCAGCACAGCCAGGCCAGTGTCAGAAAATGCTCTAAGCGATACCCAATAATGTGACATGCCTTAAAGCTTTCTATAAGAAAATCCACCATTGTGGAGTGTCTCACGACGACTTATTAATTTTTGTTCTTTTTAAAAACTCAATAAAAAAAGTGAACTGTCAAAACAATATCACTTCTAATTCGGTTCTTCTTGACCATTTCGAGAATTTCTTCGGGTTTTTTCTTTTCTTTTCTTAAACTAAGATTTTCTTAACCGCTGAAACTCTTTCGAAGTCTATCCTCATTTTTTTTTTGAAAAGATATACTAGGTGGAGCCAAAGTTGTAACCCACTCGGAAATCATATATTAGTATACAAATGGCGGCAAATGTCAATTCTACTTTGATATTTGTGAAGTTAATAGATATACGCAAAATACACGTCGACAAGACATGAATCTATTTATACTCCTAAAAATCGCAGAATGATTGTTTTGAATGACATTGGTCGCCATTTTTCAAAAAAAATATAACATCCTCCGAGAGGGGGATAACTTCAAAAATTTCTCATGGTTTAAGACCGTCAGGTTCAGAGGGTCTCGTTATGTCTAAAACCCACAATTTTTTTTAAATTACAGAATTTTGAAGAAAAAAAACAATTTCCGGTTTCTGAGATCTTAGAGCTGTCAGTAATTTCAGAAATGCGAACGCAGTCCCCTCACCTAAAGTCCTCAAATTCGCTGTCGAATGTTGAGACTGAAGGTTTTACATTCGCTTGGCGCTTTATTGTCAATAAATTTATAAAATTGAGACGGTGAATATTTTTGAATCTTGTGGTAAAGAAAGTAATCAGATTTGTTATTTCTGCTTAGTCAAATTGCCGCAGCAAAATTATCGACTTCTCAGAAAAGTGAACTGACTAATTTAGAACAGTATGATAATTCGTTTACATATCGTTTACTTTTTAATAAATTGAATAATAAATATTTAAGTTTTTTATATATTAAATTTTTTGTTTCGAAATGTTCGGATTTAGGGCCGGTGAAAACCCTCATACGCCCATGTCTCTTTACTCATTCAGTTCAGAAGTGGCACGAATTCCAAAAACAAACAAAACATACACAAAAATCAATAGAAAATGGACAGCCTAACCTAAAATTGAAGTCAACATCACAAGTTGATGGGTAAATATTTGTACTTTTGCCATAAGGAATGGCCAAGACACAAGAGACATAAGAGCCACGTTAAGCAATTTCCAATAAACACTGTAATTAGAAATACCAATAACAATTACTGTCGTACCTCTTTTCGATACCAGTTTTATGGACGATCTTTCATTCATACATAGGTATGTATATTAAAATGCCTCAAAGAAGATAGCTAGGTCACAATTAACATTTTATCTGATGTGTTAATGATAGTCACAGCTTATAGAGGCGATATTTGGTTGGATTTTGTAAAAGCAGTTAACAAACAAGCTTCAATCTCAATCTTAGATGCGAAGTTTAAATTAACAAAATGACGAAGAAGCCCCGTGATGGCGTAGATCATGATGATGGACTTTTTGTTAAATAGGAGTGCCTAAAAGGTGTAAACTTGTCTTCCCAATACAAATTAGTATATACTGGTATTATGTTGAGAGGTTTCTGTAAGCGAAGCGAGGAATGCGGAAGAATATTAAACGGTTTGGTTAATTTTTTTTTAGATTGGAAATACTTGTTTTATGGTTTCATTTTAATACGTTTGGGGACTACTACACCACTTTTAAGTGGATTTGATGGATGAGATAATGATGGTCTAGTATATATTGGGAGAGGTAGAATTCGTTAGACATTTCATGGTAAAACATAATGGTACATGGGTGGTAACTGCTGAAAAATTCAAGTTCAGTCGACCGGAGTCAACTGCTTCACAATTTCTTAGTGTGAGTCCGGTGTTTTAAATACTTGTCCAGAAGATACTGCATTAATTGAAGGATTCTGGTTAGAATTTCCAAATACAAAATTTTGCCAAATACCATATTTTCCCCGAAATCAAAATCCTCAAAAGTTATATAAAATAAAATAAACGTCTGGATCGCACGTAGTTGCTCCTATGTTCTATCACATCGTAAGCAGAAGACACGATTAGAAGATCTTCCAATATTGGTAGTCCTTTTAGAAGTCTGCCTCTCTGCTTCCAATAATCTTGCAATTGCCATTTTTTTATCAAGTGAAATTGCCCGTTTACACGGTTATTTGATTTAACCCAAAAATCAGCCAATTTTTTGGTAGAAATGTTGGGGTTGTTGGTCCTTATTTTTTGCAGCGCCACTACCGCCAATTTTCTGAAGTCTTGGTTGTGTTCCCCTGGCCTGATTTTGTATCCACATATTTTCCAGGTTGAAGTTGATCCATTTCACTTTAAACTTGTTGACGGTCATCTCAATAGCGTCCCCAAAGTCTTGCCAACCACTGTCTTTAGGGAGCTTATAATCCGCATAAACTACATTCATCAAATATCACCTCTTATCGATCTTTTGGATGAACTTTAAGGTGTCTGCACGTTTGCAGGACTTCGACAACTTGCTACTCATCCTTTCATTCGTATTTTATTAAAAAAACAAAACACTTTTCAAATTATTTTAATTTATTTTTGCTCAAAAATTACAAATAGTGTTTTCTCGATGAAAAAAGAAAACTGATCTGCCAATTAAAAATTTGAAGATGTTTGTACGAAGAATATCCAATTAGTCTGTCAATCATTCAAATAAGTGTCAAATAGAAAAATTGTGTGTTTAGACGAGTTCACACGATTGCAAGCATTCGATCAATTTTTTTTAAAAGAAAATTGGTTAAAACTTTTTGCGAAAAATCTGCCAAAGAGAATGATCTTCCAATCGCTTACTTACGTTTTTTTTATATACAAAATTTCTTAAATTTGTTGCTAAAAATAATACATATTATAAATTATATAAATAAAAAATAATAATAATAATAATAAATAAATTATATATTAATTTTAAGTACTTAACAAATTAAATTTAAAAACGACCCATTTCCGAAATGCATATTGAATTTTCAAAAACAAATCACAAAAAAATATTTCCTAAAAATTTTGGAAGTCCTATATAAACATTTTGATCGAAATCCATCGAGTCGTTTATGAGAAAGTCGAAAATCAAAAACATTATTCTGTGGCTTGGCATAGAGTAGTGCACATATTTTTTAAAATCAAAATCGTTATAGCCGTTTTCGAGATAATTAAGATGGTAGGTAAAATTGTATGGTATGTAAGTACGGTTATTTTGGGGGCCAAAAAAGATTTCTTAAGAATCTATTTATTGCGACAATCACCTAAACCGCCTAATTACCAAGTTTGAAGAAAATTGCTTCAGCCGTTTAGGCTGTAGATCCTTGCATAGACATACGGAAATGTGGTACCCACTTTTTTGGTGTTTTCTATCATAGAAAAGTCCAGTTCGATTAAAACGAGACTTACAACGTCAGATCTTATATCTACTGGCCTGCTTATTTCAAGTTAATGAAAAAGAAACATTTGTCTAGCCTATTTCTAAAAAAGCCAAACCTTCTGCACATTAGCTCTACCTGCTTTTCGTAGGATTTAATTAGTGGTATGGACTGTCACTCCAGAGGTATTGGATCGCATTCTCAGCCTTGATCTACCACAGTAAGGAAAAAGAAGACAAACAACACTAAAATATTTGTTTTTCAATAAGAAATATTTTCTTACGACGAATTGACAAATTCTCCAATATTCCTTCGACAAAATTCTATTATCCCTTCATTTCTGCCGATTAAATACAGGGTGGCGCACGATTCGTGCTACAATAAGAAATTTAAATAACTTTTATTTTAATCGATGTATTTCATTAATCTTTTTTTATTGGATTAAAAATTAATTTTTATTTTAAAGAACTAATGGTTTTTAAAGATGATAGGCCGCAAATGACCTCCACGCTCATCCACGCATATGCGGCACCTGATCAGAAAATTGTTCATTGTTGCCTGAAGGGTTGAAATTGGGATCGCCTCAGTTATTGTCTTAATGAACTGCTTCAATTCAGTCAAATTCCTGGGTTTCGTTTTGTACACTTCCTGCTTGACATAACTCCATAAAAAAAGTCTGGTGCTGCCTGGTCAGGTGACCTTGGGGGCCAGCGGAAAGTGCAGTTTCCGGATAACTTGTGTGGCTACGTGTGCACTTGCTCCATCTTGTTGAAACCAAATGCTGCTGAAAGGGATACGTCTTCGGCGAAGTTCTGCGTAAAAAAAAACTCCTTCAACATCTTTAAATAACGGTCCCGATTAACAGTTTGTGTTAAACTGTTTTCTTCAAAGAAGTATGGCCCGACAATACACCTTGATGAAACTGCGCACCACACAGTGACTCTTTCTGGGTGCAGTTCCGTCTCATGGAGCATTTCTGGATTAGATTTACTCCATATACGACAATTTTGCTTGTTAACATTGCCGTTTAAGTCAAAATGGGCCTCATCAGACATGAACAAACAATTTATCAATGTGTTGTCTTCTTCGGCCATTGCAATCATTTTTCGGCAAAATTACAGGCGAACAGGCAAATCCTGAGGGTTAAACTTGCTTGTAATTTGGACTTTGTACGGAAACAATTTTAAGTCATCATAAAATATCCGTTGTAATGACCGTCTGCTAACTCCAATTTGGCCCCATAAGTCGAGTCGAAACACTTGGATTTGCTTGTATTGCCGATGCAACAGCCAGGATTGTATCCTGAACCCGAACATTGGGATCTCGATGATACGGTCTTCGTTCGATGCTTCCAGAGTCGGCAAACATGTTCACCAGCCTCATAATGGTCCATCTACTTGGGGACTAGCGCCAAACTCCAGCCTAAATTCCCTTTGAACGGAAATGACGGACTGCAAACAATGGTATCGCAGCACTATCCAAATCCTTTTTTCAGTATGCAAAGCATTCATTTTGATAAATCTAAATAGAAGCCTATATAATAAAAAAAAATAAGCCGATTACTCACACTGAAATAAAGTACCCTGTGTATGTAAATTGTTGCGTAATTGTGTTGTCCCTGAGGAATGCCTTAGAGGATCATAAGAATGTTTTATGTGTACGAAATCCAGCGGAATGCAATTAAAATCGTCTTCTAGATGTAGATACAATGAACGTTTTTCTATTTTGTTCTTTCATCCTCTGAAATAAAGGTATAGGTCCTACATGCATACAGGTACTATTTCTATTGTTCTCCTTTCCATTCACAATGTTCCTATGAAAAGATTTTACTGAGTAAGATATACCTAATTCAAAAAATTCTGTTTCCTGATTTTTTTTCTTTATCTGAGGAAAACTTTATTGCTTCCAAGAAATAAGAAAAAAACAATCCATTTTTGTTACAGAACAATAAGAACTTCATCAATCACTTTTTATTGCTTCCGTCTAATTCCGAATGATGACAACGCAATTAAAAAAAAACAATTCGTATTTCCGAGAACAAAAAAAAAATTACGACAACTTACTTGAATCTGTAAATAAATTTTACACACTTCTATTTACAATAATGATTTAACTTTGCTCAACAAATGAATCTCACCCTACAAAAAAGAGAAATGACAATAACAACGGTAGTTTGTTATATTTTTCTTTGCAATATGTATCGTAATAGCATTATTGTTATTCTGTGTGCGAATTAATTTTTCAAAGAAAACTCAATTTCATCAAAATAAAAAATCGTAATTCAGCAAAACAAATTCTAGGTTATGCCTTGCCGAACGGCAAGCATAATCATAGGCACCTCTGATGGTAATAGTCACACAGTGTTTCAATGGCCGGACTTCAAGTGCTTCGTTCAAATCGTTCGAGACATTTACGCTTTTGGCACATAAACAAAAATTTTATCAAAATCGTAAAAATTATGTGGCTTTAGCTTTCTAGGTTCCACGCGCAATAAAAAATAAAATGCACATCGTATGCACAATATTCTTAGTAGAAAAGGTAAAATATATTCTTAAACTAGTTTTTTACTAAATTTTGTATATACATAACCATAATAGTGCATAGATTTTCTTAAATCAAATCAAATGGCTCTACCATTTTCGAGATAATAAAATGTGAGAAAAATTGTATGGCAGGACAACTTCAAAAAATAAAAGCGAAGTAGATTTGACCCAAAAAGTGAAGTAGATTCAAGAAAAGGGAAGTAGATTTCAAAATGATAATTTTAATGTTATATTTAATTCCAAATAAGTTTTAAATTATTTATTAAAAGCAACAGAACATTTTAAAGCGAATGAAAATAGGTATAAAAATAACCTTGCCGAAATATATGCATATTCTTCTTTAATGCCCTCTGAAGGCTACCAGAGACACAGACACTTCATTTTTTACTACTTTTGGGAAATATAAATGGTGCACAACGATATTTTTACAAAATTATATTTTAGCCTATGAATCTTTATACACAATATTGATTGCTTCGAAATATCTTTATATAGCGAATATTTGGCTTTTAATCACATTCAATTTTAAGCACAGACGTAGAGAAACGAAAGTATAACCCAAATGCATTAATTGTTTCCTTGTTTTTGTTTGAAAAAAAATTAAAAGAAAAACAATAATAAACGTCAGAAAATTGTAATAATTTTTTTCTTTGAAGTGAAATTAGATGCAATTTATTCATTTGAAATGTGAATCTGGGCTTACATGAAAGAGTTTATTTTTTTAAATAAAGCGAAGTGGATTAAAAAGGAATTTCCGAAAGTGAAGTAGATATAAAGATTTTAATAATAGTGCGAAGTAGGGAGCAGATTTTAATTTTTTTCTGAAATTGAAGTAAATCTAGTCCAATTGAAGTAAACTGGTATTGCGGGGCAGGATCCATCTATAGTTTTGGGGCTTAAAAAAAAACGATTCAAAAATTAATTTGAGATAATTACCTTAAATGCGTAAATACCAAGTTTGAAGAAAATCTCCATAGCCGTCAGATATGAACAGATAGACAGACCAAATTGGGGGACCCAATTTTTTTTTGTTCTTTATCATCTTAATGCCAAGTTTTATTAAAATGTCGAGTTCGATTTTTTTAAATACAAATTTTGGCCTATAGTACTTATATCGCAATTAAAAAGGCTATAAAAATACACTTGCGATTTTTTGCAATTTATTGGGACTAAAAAAGGGGTCACATATCAATATGATCTCATGGTATGATGTCGTCCACCCGCTTTTATGTTCCCTTTTGTTTAAAGTGAAAAATATTACGGCCAAAATCGTATGTACATCACTATTGTATATTTAAAGAGCCTTTCAATTTAAATGTACTTATATTTTTAATAAAAATGTTATGAAACCCGCTTTGAGAAAAGAATTTTGGCATGACCATACCTTTCTGCGACACCTTTTAATCATTCAACTCGCAACTTTGACCATTAACGTTTTAGTTCATTTGTCGCATTTTAACTTGCGACAATCGCACCGTTCAAAAATTACAAATCGCAGCTTTTTGAGTTATGCAATTTCTTTGTTTCGTATATTTATGTTCTGATTTTGACAATTAGATATTGAGGCGATAGGTTTTATACGTGTTCGCCTTCCGCCGAGCATGAGTCTTATTATTTACCTGATGTATTTAATTTAATGAATTGTTTGGTTGTTTGAATTGTTTGTTTACATACATCTTTAATTCTTTAAATAATTTCACGAACTTCATTTTGTTTTGTAATAAATTCCGTTTATGACCAATCGAAAATTGTTAATATTTTTTTATGTGTAGAAAAAGCAAAGACTTCGCATTCAAAAATAAGGAAAATTCGTAGAATTCCGCTGCATCGAAACGACACACTTCAAACATGAAATGTCAATTTTGATGACAGTTCTTCAAAAATAAACTATTTTTCACAGTGAATTCTTGTGTAGTCTTTTCACACCGTGCCCACAACCTGATCAAGATCACGAGTTTTCCCAAACATTTTTGTATGACATCGAGTTTTCGTAAACCATTAGTTTTCGCGAAAACCAGTTAAAATGCCCAAAAAATTAAATAATTCAACCAGCAATTTTATTTGGAGAAATTATAAATTTTTCTCATTCCTTTTTAAGAGAACTGACTGAAAGCATCAACGTTATTCTACATCCCAGCATTTGTTCCATACGAAATTCTTCTACATCCCAGCTGTTGACTTATGCAGGAATTTCCTGATTAAATTTTCGAGATATGTATTTACATTTCTTCATTTTTACAGAACAGAAAAACCCACAAAAACTCATTTTTTCAAACACGTTCACTGCTATGTGACCCGTACTCCCTGAGAAGCCATGTGCACCATCGGCGGTCACAAGATATACCTTTTTGTATGATTTTTTTCTGCGTGGCCTGTTATTAAGATACCAATTTGTCTTTATCGGCACCTAGATAAAAGCATTTTTGTCATCACAAAAAAAAATAAACGCAGGTTTGCCCAATTTTATCTAATTTTTTTTGGGGGTTGATTTTATTGAAAAGAAAACAAAGAAAATTTAATGATATAAAAAAATAAACTAAAATTCACTTTGAATGATTGAAAAAATGTATAAATTATGATTATATTTGATGCTTTCTAAAGCATTCTAAACATAAAGAAGGATTTCCTTCGCAGGTACCCCAAAATGTTGTCACCTTTTTTGTCTTCTTGACTGCAGCGTTTCTGCCTTCACTTTTACTTATAGTGTTATAGCAATCGGCACACCGTTTTCTTATTTTCCTATTTCTGGAATCCCTGCTTTCAGTTTCCTTCAAAACATGCTTATGTTTGCATGTGCTTCCAAGACAGGGTTACACAAAGCTTCGCAAATCGATTTTCTGAACTCTAAAATTGAGCAGTTCTTATTCTCCTTATAAATAACCAATGCGCTTACAACTGATGTGAATAAAAGGAATTCAAAGGCAATTTTATGATACCAACTAATAGTTTTGCGTAGAGGTGTAAAATGGCAAGCTATTTGATCAGATATATCAATACCTTGCTTGGCATGATTATAGTCCACAATCATACGCAATTTTGTTATTTCCTCACCTTGCTTCGACCGCTTTCCTGTTGGCACTTCCTCCAAACCATGTTTTGTACTAAGCATTAGAATATCCCGCTTGTCCTTCCATTTAGCAACTACGATTCCGGAATTTTCAAGCCCTTTTATTTCATTCCTCCTGAGCTTGGCAGTTGTCACATCTTTTGGATTGCCTTGTCTATTGCCGCGTAGAGTTCAAATAAGCTGCGTTTGACGAGCAAGGAGGTTTTTCCCTAAGGAAATAGAGGTCTACAAATTATCGGTTGCAATGGTTCTACCCTTGTCTAAATATTTTTCGGCCAAGTCTAAGACAATTTGAGTCGAATGTGAAGTAGTTTGGATAGCTTTTCCTCTTTGGTTATTGGAACAGGTTTGCCTGCATATATGGCTCTGGTGTAAGTGTACCCGGTTGTATCACAAAGTTTATAGACCATACTTATGTGATTTCCCTGGGTTGTACTGCCGGAATTGCAGCCTACCGCCATTGGTTCATCTACTGCCAAAATTTCTTTCGGTCTTCTGGCTTTGACGAAGTTTTGTTCAAGTAGGTCCAAAAGTCCACTTACTTTTCCCAAACGGTTTCCACTAATAGTGAAGTTGTCCGTAAAGTGAACGAATTTTAATAGCAACTGTAATCTATTCCGCGACATCACTTGCAACAAGAATGAATTTTTGAGAAACTTGTCAGTACCCCAGTAGTGAGCAATAGATAGGTATTTCACAATGTCCATATACATCACCACTCCAATGAATTTTTGTATTTCCTGCACGTTGGTGTCTTCCCATTCCCTTGCGCGAGAAGTACGCGTTATAGTGGTGCTCCGTAAAAATTGGTTGGCATTGGCATTTGTTTCGGTGACAATTAGCTGATAGACCTCATCTGTAACTATAAGGCCAAAAATATCAATAGGCGGTGCTGATGTTTGGGGTTGAATATTTATAACACCATTCTGTTCGAAAGTGATCGTTTTGAGGGATTGCGTCCACTTACTATTGTCCACTCGGTTAGAGGTCCATCAGAGACACCTGGCATCACAACTTGATCCGAAAACTCTTCTTCAAAAGTCGATTCTAAATCTTCGAGGGAATTTCGCTTGAATTTCCCTCAGATGGAAAATATTCTTCCGAATCGGAAGCCACAAAATCCAACTCATCATTATCGGGATCCCAGTCTCGGTTGCGATTTTCATAAAACATACTGGGATTCATTGCAATATGTACTTCAATCAATATCTGTGAATGATGAAAAGCTACTTGTTGACAAAAAGCATCATAGGGAATAAAACATACACTAAAGTAACTGTGACCACAGGCGGGTCACGTGGCACCTCATGCATTTCAGATCCATCAGGTGCAGTGTGACCCGCCGGTAGTCACCCCCATAAAACACTCAAAAATTGACGAAACACAAAAAATAAAAACAGAACTATTTATTAAAACTGAACATACACTTTTATGCAAAAAAAACACTATTGGCACCCGGGTGAAAAAACGAAAGTTATATGGGCGGCAGCGAACGTTTAAAAAGAATGAATGACGACTAAATGTTTGCCAAATTCAATGCCAAACATACTCGTACAACAAAAATTATCATTATGCCAAATGAAAATTTTGGTGTGAAAACTTTTCGAGATTTCGAAAAAAAAACATTAACCAAAAACCGCGTTTACATCCCGATGGGAAAAGGCTATATTATAATATTGCGAATTCTTATCAGAAATATGTTGGTTATCAAATGAGAAACGTCAAAATTAAGCCGACATTTTTTTTCGGAAGTAATGTGTTACGTTCGTCAAAACGACACACCATTTTTCGAAGCTTTGCTTCAAATTTGGTACCGAATACTTAGAAACGATTCCAAAAATTTTGATTTAACTAATCAAACCTGTAACGGCCCTTTTGCTTTTTAATAATCCGGCCCTGTCATACTCTGCATGGAATACCACTTCGTTGAAAGTCATCTACCTTAGTGTGGATAACTTGACTTCTTTCAAATTATTTTTTTTTCTTAAGGAACTGCAATGAATGGCGAAGCAATTATTATCATCAAGTGAGTCACTTTATGAAAGACAATGCCAGTCCACTTCCAGATTCTCAAAACTCAAAAGCATAAAGAAGGAAGAAACATAAAAAAAAAACGAGGGCCTGGGTGCTAACACTCTCATATTCTGTGACTTCGAGCCCAACTCCGGCAGCAAAAGTTCAACGGATTCTGATATTCCGTGCCAAAAGTAGATTTTCTCACGCTATTACATCTCCTACCTACAGCGCCAGCAGCACCAACGGTCTGTGGTTTTGCAGATGATTGTGGGCCAGCCGGTAACCGTGTAGGTTATTTATTTTTTGTTTTTCATTATTATACATAATACTTTTTTTTTGTTTGTCAAGTCTCTCAAGCTATATCGTGTAAGGTTGGTAACGTTTGGCTTGATTTTCTAGAGCGCGCAACACATTAAGCCGCCATGCCATGCCATCAGCAGAGGTGAAGAATAGTTTTTTTTTTCTTTAAATAGTGACAAACAACGACAACAAAAGTTGATAGACCCGCTTGGCTGATCATAAAAAGCAAGGGGATATAATTGTGTAAGAGTTTTGAATGTCGTCGACATTGCCTTTAGTCTTTATTCGTCATCATTATCGTCATCGTGCTCGGCGCGTTACTAAAAACTTAGAGACGAAGATGATCTTGTCCCAAAAGATCTATTTTTGCCTTAAAACTGTGACGATAACCTCTTCAATGACACACAGTTACAGCTTTATAGACGAAAGGCCGACTATCAATGTGGCATACTGCCCGACGACGAGACTATAATAAAGTCATCATTTTAACTTAAGTACTCGTAATTCGATTTTGAAATCTGAGTGATTGTTTATTTATTATAATTTGTTTGTTGTTTTTTTTTTTTGCTCAACGTTAGCGATGCATCACACCTGACTTATGAACCGGAGACAACCGTCAGCAGCAGCAATCAAACTGCGATGAGCACGTTCTTTGTTGTCAGCCAGCAAATTTCAAAGTCTAACTAAGTAAATTTCAAAACGATGAGGAAGTTGCTATTTTTGGTTGAGTGATTTAATGATTTTTTGCTGTGAGGCTTGAAGAAGATTGAAAGATTGAATATCAATATATATGTAGAGTAGAAGATGAGAGAACATTATGGAAGATCTTAGGTAATTAACAGAATGGTTGTATCAGCACACCCACACCACACATCGGGATTAATTTATAGAATTTTTTGTTTTTAATTATTCGTCTACATCTCGAATTTCGAATGACAGCTTCAAAGTTACCACGACATTCCATTCACACCACACAAATTACAAACCTCAAAATCAAATGAAAGGAGTGGCTGCAACAAAATACTTGGAATACCAAAGCTGCATTTGCATTTTGTTGTAGGTTTTCAAATATTTGTGTTTGCAAGATATTCCGCTAACTAGGACACATACCAATATACCAAGAGTAGGCCATCATAACACAGCCACAGCAATCTGCCTAATATCTTCGTGCCACATATTTTAATATGCAAATAGATTGCCTCATTTTGTATTGGCAGCGGCAGCATACAACACAACTTTAACACAGCATCTTATACATCCGTTGCAGCAGCAACAAACATCAGCCATCATTGTTGCAATAAAAATATGCCATAATCGAGCATAACAATGGCGGTACGGCTTATGGTTGCCTATATTGTTGTTGTAATAGCTCTCAATTTAGCTGAATGCAACTTACAAGATATTTTTTGTGTGTGTTGTTGTTGCTAGGTTTGCATAATAAAGGTTCAATCGATGCAATAATTTGTGATTTTTTGTTGCAGATTCTTTTTTTCGTTTCTGATGTTGCTGTCATGGTCAAGTGGTCACTGATGATATGTCTATGTGTATAAAGCAGGTTCGGTGTTTTTGTCTAAGGCTTGAGTATTTTCAGCTTGAATAGACAAATACACAAGAGGTAAAGTTTAACTGCCTCATTAGTTTGTTCGTTTACCACATTTTTTTAACCAAAGATTGACAACAACAACGAGGACGAAAAGTTGTGCAAAAGCCGTCTAAACAGAAAACTGTTTAGTTGAACGTACTTAAGAATTCTTTATGGCTGTATGATAAGGGCATTCAAGAGTAATGGAGTGGAATTGAATATATGCACTATGGAGCAGAGCTGGACTATCTATTGAATAGGCCCGCAATAGACGTACACAAATCTAATTATGTTGATGTTGAATGCTGAAAGCAGTTCGAATCTGCCAAACTAATGAAAACACATATTTTGACTAAAAAGCTGACTCAACCCTTTCGGGAAAATTAGAAAGAGATCAATTTTTCTGACAGACACCAATTCTACTCTGCCCTGCTGATTTGGAACTTGGAACTTTTTAATGAAATAATATTTAGACTTCATCTGTCAAAATAGTCTCATTATGTGAATAGGATTCCTGAAGCAAAATTTCTCAATTTTGCTGTCATAGTGAAGAGCAGAAAATCATCTCAATTTTTGACCGCGCAAAATTTTTGTGATCTCAGTTTTCTGAACTGGTCAATTATAATCCAATACCAAAACCTATCTTGCAAATTCAGTTGTTGGCAATTTTGTTTACCATTTTCCTGTACTCACTTGCCTAACACTTATTTTGCACTCCCAATAGTCCAAGAGGTTTCCATTGGCTGTTTGGTGTGATGTTACGGACGAATCAATTCAAATTACATGTAAACGTCACATTTAAGAGGAAGCCATATTGTTAAAGTGACAGCTATCGATAATGGGTGTGCACGTGCAAATTTAGAAAGATGAATTTTTATACTCAATTGCAATCAAAACGGAGTAAAACACTGCGGACAAATAATGGAAAATGACATGTGTCAGGTCAGCTAGCTCATAATAAAATGGCGAATTAGTTTGAGGAAATATTGGCAAACGTCAAACTGACTTAAAGGGAAATAAGGTAAAATAACAAACTAAAATGACGGGTGAAGTGTTTTTGTTTCAATAAATCCGAAGATCGCAATGCTCTGAACACGCTATGCTAGGAAGAAAATAACATAAAGGGCGGACGAGGGATTAGACTGACAGCTAAGTGCTTAAATGACGTGCTCCAATAATAGCTCTGTTCCCATACTTTGTGCAAATAAAAATTAACAGAAACTCAATTTTTCAAGAGTGGCTGTGAAATTCTTTCTGAGAAAGACACACTTTTACAAAAGTAAGAGAACGCGTTTAACAAAAAACTAAGCAATTTTTTAAAACGTCAAAACGAAAGTAATGACACACCCGACAACTGACAGCTCTTATATTGTTTTTTTTTTGTTTAAGGTCTATATATTCGTAATTTTGTTTGAGAAATTTGCTGGGGTAGGAATTTGTGACCTAAAGAAATATTAATTTTGCTCTCTCTTGAGTTATGAAAATATAGGAAATTTTTGGAAAATAATATTTGACAATTTTTCGTATATTGTTCAGTACTTCAATTTTTTTCAGCTTGTCAGTAAAAGTTTGAACTTTACTATTTGTCAATATTTATCTACATAACGGTTGCTCGTTTGAATTTGATAACTAGCAAAGCAGTACCCTACGATCCACTTGAAAATTAATGGCGCCCAACAGACGACTACACTCTGCCCCCTATAGTGAACTTCGGCCCTGTTCAATGATATTTCTGAGTAGAAGTAAAAAAAAACTAGTTTTTTGTAAACGGCTGCACGTGTTCAAAACCCAAATACAACAAAAATAATGTTGCATGATAAAATTGCTAACGAGCCCAAAAACAATAGACTGTTTGTATTTTGTTTTTGTTTTGCTTTTACAATTATGTTAACTTTTTTGTGTATTGTTGCTGCTGTGGGGCTGGCAAACTACAATGGGGGGTCACAAACGTGATTTTGTTGGCCCAGTAAAATCTAAAATTTTATAACCCACACATTTGCGAAGTATAGTAACCATGTTTGTTTTTGGCAGATTTTTTTTTTTGTCTCAATAAAAATTAATGTCGATTAAAACGAGTTTTTTATATTGACATTTTGCTTAGGCCATAATAATATCAGACTTTAGACAATCTTTTTATGGTTTTATTGTTGTTTGGAATTTTTAAAATACATATGTATATTTTTTTTTCTAATTGACGGTTTATCCAGTTTCGTTGACTTTGTTGCAGTTGTAGGTTGGCGTGGTTTATTCTTTGATTGATGAAATTACGAATTTAGGTCAACAGTTGTTAACAGAATTTGAGTATTTTTTCACAGTTTGTTGTATATGGGAAAAATTTCTGCATTGGGATTCACATGAAATCACATGAAACTTTCAAATTTTTAATTCAGCGAATATTTATTTCTTTTTTGTTGAACGCTTGTTGCTTAGAAGAAAGTCTTGTGAAACCTATACATGTTATACATCATACTCAAATGAATTTATTGATGAGTATCAATCGTGGTAAAAATAGTGCGAAGTATTTCGTGCGAAGTGTTGTGGAACGTATTTCCCTTGGATTAAACCATGCAGTTTGATCTCAAGAAACGCTATAAAAAGCTATGGCACTGTGAACAATGTTGTCTTGTGGCAGTCAACCATGTTTATTTAAAAACGGTCATTAAGTTTAATGTCGAATTATATTAAGTCGAGCGAAAACACAGCCATGATTCACACCCGTGCTGCAACTTCAAATTCTTATTAACTGGTTTTTGTGTGAGATTAGTTGGCCAAAAGTCCACAAATCAAATCTAGTATTATTGAGCTGTAGAGCATGGCTAATCACCATAGAAATTTTGGGCAAAGGTATCCAAAAACAATTGACAACATACGGTAATAGTTGCGAGTTGAATTGAGCAGCAAAATATATAGGTGTCATGGGGAAAGTTCATGCGCAGAAAATAAAGAAAAAGATAAATAATTTCACCAGGAGTCCGACAAACTTGAAAAAATTTATAGTCGTCTTTTTTCCCATCAGCCTTCCCAACCCAAAACGATCGATATTTTTACGGATTGCTCTTAAATAATTAAAAAATTAGTACCATTTTTTCTGTCAATTCCTATTAGTTTTCCTTTGTGACTGTGTGTGGCTAGGAAATATTTGTATCATGTGAAGAATAAGCTTGGGTATACTTTTTTACACACACTAAATCGATTTAGGTATGTGTAAAACTGCAAAAAAAATACACAGAATATCAGAGATCGACAATTTACCCCTAGCAGAATTATGTAAGTGTAGGTAAAACGGGAATTTGGATATGGACACTGAATTTTTTTTAGGAATCTTATCAATTTCTAATATTATTTTCCTAAGCTTACTTATTTAAGTAAACAACTGTAAAGATAAAGAAGCCCGTTTTCTGATACGAATTATAAATATTTATGTTAAAATTAAAAAGCTTAAGAGCTAATTTTTTCTCTGCGTAAACTGTCACATAAGTTCTTAAGTAGAACTTAAATGTTTAAGATGTGTATCAGCAAACGGGCCTTAGTTACTCAATTTTATTTTTAAAAAATATGAGCATAAGTTCAGTTCAAGTGAAAAAACTGATACCTTCCACAATCAATTTTCACGCTAAATTTTTCGATGAAACGACAAAAAGCAAATTGACGCGTAAATTATCATAGAAAAATTTAAAGATTCAAAATAAATACCTTTTCTAAATATTGATGTTCCTTTGTGCTTTATCTGAGTTTTTACATACTATTAGACATTGGCTAGCTGGTATGCAGGAAACGTTGTCTCAGTCTCAAGTTTTGTGTCATTTTTGTAGTGAAATTTGAGATTTAGATGAAGCTTCTTGACTACCATCAGGAATTGTTTTATCCTATGTATCTCAATGAAAAAATGCTTACGCGACTCGGAAAAAAATATGACAAATACGACATTTATTGAGTAACTGATTGTTTGTTTGCTAGAATGAGTGGAGTTTTCGTGTGTGCTTAATTAAGGCCTTACAGCTCACGACCTTACAGCTCACGACCAATAGTACAGGAACTACGCTAAATTATGAAGCTTGGAAGTCAATATCAGCAAGTCGGAGAAAATGATCTGATCAGCTTTATCTTCGACTTTGCTGATATTGACTTCCTAACTTATGAAGCATAGTACATGATGGTAAAAATTGTCGAATCGAAATAATTACTAATTTATAAGTCTAATCTACAATATTTGTAAATTTAAATAAAAAAAGTTAAGTGCATCTCTACTAAAATTTCAGCGTATATGAATTTGGGTAAGGTATTATCGATGACTTATAGAAAATCGATATCTTATTGAAGTTGGGATTTTTAGTAGCATTGTTTGTTTAACCCTTTAATGCTTTATTTTTTGATTTGGTTCAAGAAATCAGTATGTTACTAATGCTTGCACGCAATAAGACTTACTTACTTAGGTGGCGCTACAGTTCGGGACGAACCTGGGCTTCAACCAACATGCCTCTCCATCTAGCTTGGTCTTTGTTTAGCTGCCTCCTGTTACACACTCCAAGTTGGTTAAGGTCATCTTCCACTTGAGCGCGACACCTTAGGCGAGGTCTTCCTTGACTGCGTCTTCCCTCTGGGTTGGAATCGAAGATCCTGCGAGCCGGAGCATTGTTGTCCATACTCTATACATGACCTAGCCATCTTAAACGCGATATACGTATTTTTTGTACCAAGTCAATTTCGCTGTACAGCTCGTATAGTTACTGGTGGAACCTTCTCCTCCAAAGCCCGTTAACGAAAATAGGGCCGAAAATCTTGCGAAGAACCTTGCACTCGAAACGACTAAGGATATCTTCATCCGCTTTCGATAGAGTCCATGTCTCCGCGCCATAGAGCAAGACTGGGATGGTCAGGGTCTTATAAAGAGTGTCCTTTGTTTTTCGATAGAGGGCTTTACTACTCAATTGCCTCCCTAGCCCATAGGAACAGCGATTAGCAAGAGTTATTCTTCGCTTTATTTCTAAAGAGATGTTGTTCTTAGATGTTATAGCGGATGCGAGGTAGACAAAGTTCCTAACTACCTCAAAGTTGTACCTGTCTATTGTGACTTTTTGTTCAATCTGCCGGTGTTGTGTGTCCCTTTTTGTGGACAGCAGGGACCCTTTTTTGGCCTCATTGACTGCTAGTCCCATATTAGCCGCTTCAACTTCAATGTTAGCAAACGCTCCAGTGACAGCTCGCTAGGTTCTGCCAATGATGTCTATTTCATCAGCGTATGCTAACAATTGCACAGACTTGAGAAAAATTGTGCCAGTAGAGTTAACTTGGGAATTTCTTACAATTTGTTCAAGTATTAAGTTAAAGAAATCGCACGATAGCGCATTACCTTGTCGGAATCCTTTTTTGACATCAAAAGCTTCTGTAAGGTCAGTACCAACCTTGACGGAGCAACGAGAGTTCTCCATCGTCATCCTACACAGTCGGACGAGCTTTCTGGGAATGCCAAAACCAGACATGGCTCTGTATAGCTCGTCTCTATAAATGCTATCGTACGCGGCCTTAAAATCGATAAAGAGATGGTGGGTATCGATTTGGAGTTCTTGGGTAGTTTCCAGTAACTGCCGTAGCGTGAACATTTGATCGATTGTTGACTTTCCTGGCCTGAAACCGCACTGACAGGATCCAATCAGGTTGCTGACAAATGGTTTCAGATGTTCACATAATACAGCAGAAAGGATCTGTGTTTCTTACATTCCGTGAATTTACACAATTTTTACATTTGCGGTCGAGGAATATGCACCAATGATCCACATTGTCGTATCAAACCTATTGAGTTAGTAAATAAGACTTCTTTGGTTTACGGAGTGGTGCTACTGGTGATGCAGGTGGATGACTTCTCAATTTTTAAGGTATGTCAGTAAACCCAATGACGTGTAAAAATATACCTTATGGTTCACATTGTATGGGCTTTTTCTCGACAAACGAACAACGACGCACGTTCGACGAAGTTGGCATATATTCCCGAGTATGGTTGCCACCAATTTTTGTAGCACACATCTGTTCGTCTATACAAAGACGGCGAAACATCGAAATACACCCAAAGCGTTCGTTGAAATGAGTTATTAGTGATCGAACGCGATACAACTTATCGTATCCAGGCTGACCATTCGGGATTATTGTCGAATTGTTATTGAAATGGAAAAACTGGCGCAATTGTTCGAATATCATTCTTCATAACTTCCATTCCAGCG
This sequence comes from Philhelius pedissequus, assembly GCA_910595825.1. NCBI lineage: Eukaryota > Metazoa > Arthropoda > Insecta > Diptera > Syrphidae > Philhelius > Philhelius pedissequus. The sequence continues at coordinate 238,371,822 of OU343161.1, read as the reverse complement.
AATGTTCTCCGCAGGAACGAAAATATGGAAAGCGATAAACAGACATGAAGAACATGATTCCGATGATACTTCGAAATTCTTGTTTATTGGAAATAAATCAACTTTCGATATTCTGCTGGCAAGCTTATATAATTATTTCATTGACTATATATTGCATAAATTCATCAGTCACAAAATAATGGAAGAAATCAAATGGTGTTTTTAAATGTCTAACTTCATCTGGCAGCTCTGCTACCCCACGAAAAACTAATTCGCTTACATGAAGCTGCATATATTTTTTTTCGTCCACAACATGCATTTGAATTCGTGAGCATCATTTTTCATTGTATTCAGAGCAGTATGAATTGCCCCGTGCTCGAACAATCTGGACCGCCTTCCGCTTCCTTTAATTCGTTGTCATTTGAGTCGCATTTACATTTTCTATAAGTTGACGGGTAAACATTGTGATTAGATATGCTAGCAAAATTTGATGCAACATTAGATGTGGCGTTTGATTCCGAAGCAGCAGCAGCAGCCACGGACGTTGAAGGCAATGATGTAAGAGTTGAACTTGGATATCGATGACTTGAGTCTACAACAGCTCTCATGTCCAAATTTGTATTTACTGAATCAATCAAGACATGGATTGAATTCATCAAATAATGATCAATCAAGTGCTCATCTTCAGAGGAACACAAATCGGGATCGTTAACATTGTCGTCATCGTCAAAATAATCTTCACCGTCAGTGTCTTAAGAACTTGAAATTGAATTCATCAATTCGGCTATTTCATTATCTGTCATCTTCGGACAGGTTGCTCAAAAGACATTGGTGCTAACGAGAAAACTGAATAACTCTAAATCACTTAACTGCCTAAACCCTGAAAACTCTGATAGCTTAGGAAAAAAAAATCACATCCCAAAATTTTTGTTCACTTACCGATAAAAAAAAACACTTATTTATTCACATGGTATTTTTCCAATTTGATCCTAAGGAAATTATTTTTTTTTTAATGAAAAGAGGTGATTTTTTTGGCAAAATCGGCATCTTCTCTAATTCGATCGCAGACCCACTTAGCGAAGCGAAAACGCATTGGATGGTCAGTTGGCTTCAACTCCTGAAACAATTGGACTTTGTATGGCGTCATACGAAGGTCTTTATGCAAAATTCGTCTCAATGATGTCTCCGAAATGTTCAATTGTTGAGAACGACGGGGAATTGATGTTGATGGCGCTTCACGCACACTTTCTGCCACAGCGGCAATATTCTCGGGTGAACGAACTGTTTTTGGCTTTTCACGCTTTGGTTTATCGATGATGATGCCAGTTTCTTTCACTCTTTTCACAAGATAACGAACATACTGAGCTGACGGTGCTTCTCTTCTTCCAAAATCCGTACGCAATTTTCGCACACATTCTGCAACATTAGCATGATTTTCAAAGTAATGTCGCAATATTTCCCAGCGTTGTTCAAGCGTATACAAACCATATTCGTTCAGCGGAAGGATAAAACTAATTATCTGTCAAATCAGACATGAGCAAAGTGTTACTATTCACGAAATAAGCACTAGTTGAAAAAAAAACGTTAGATAGCGGACCCTTTAGTTTTTGATGCAAAAAAATATTTATGTATTTTCGTGCTTGCAAGGGTATTTCACTTTGGCCAAACTTATCCTACAAACGAAATGCAATACAGCTCTGAGATTGAGGTAAACAGCCATGCCTAAAGCTCATCAGATTAGCTAAAAGATCATACCGTTACCTGTAAGTCCTTTTAACCTTTACCCAGTCTAGAGGCAGTTGTAAGCATTAGAGGGTTAAGAATTCAGTTTACATTAAGTTCTATAGGCACGACAAATTGTCCCCTTGGTGTTCTCGATTATTTTGAACATAGATATTTTGTATGTTTCAATTTTAGCAAAAGTTTTTCAATAATGCTTTAAAGTTAATACTTCCAGCATTTGCACTAATATTTCCACTTCCATAATTTGCATGTATACAACATGTACATATGTCCTGTCAATTTGAACTGTCACTTCTACTTTTCAATTAAACCAACCCACAATTTTATTTATCTGTCAATTGAAATTTACTGTCAAAAGTAATATTTTATTGCACTTTAGTTTGTTTTTTTAATATAACCTTGAAAATATCATGCTCCCAATTGTACACTTCAAAGACTCGACCAGAGTATATGAAAATGACGTTAAGTCTTATTGAATTGAATAATTGTTACAATGAGCATTAACATATCGGTTTCCTTTCCTCGAGACAATACACCTCTTTCAGTTACGGGTTATTATTTATAACGGTGTCTCTGTTGGACTTTACTTTGAAAAATATTACAACGTGGGATCTCATAACAAAGCATATCACTAACGGTTTGAATAATGCCTTGAGACTCTCCATAGTCTCCATGTTGATCTGAAGGCTTTCGTGTTTGTGTTGTGGTTTTTTTTTTAGTTGTTTTGTATCTTTTTTGATTCCCAAAATAGCGGTTGCATTTATTGAAAAAGTTTTTTTTTACGAGTTTGTTGAACCTTGGCTTAAAAAATTTCGCAACCGCTAATACCAATATTGAGGTTTATATTACTTTTTCCTCTGAATTTCAAACAAAAGAAAGTCATGGAATTCGTATGGTTTGATGGTGGTGACTCATGTTCATATTATCATTTTTATATAATGACAATGAATATGCATATCAAAACAGCTCAAGCCCGATAGAACCCGTTTGACATCCATAATATCATCATTTATCTTCAAGAACTTTATAAAAATAAGAGAGCTGCAAAAATGCAAACTTTAGAGAAACAGACTTACGATCTGTTATCTAACCTCTTGGTTGTGCAAAAATATTAACAACACTAGTCTGAGAGACTTAAACTTAGCTTTTAGTTCTTATTACCATCTTACCAGCATCACAGGCACAGGTTTCAGAGCAACTTCATAACTTGGAGGCCATTGGACTGCACTTAAGTGAGACAGAAATCGACAAAAAAAAATATATGAAGATGATGACACAAAGTCCAGGAAGAAAACCAAGAAGAAGTATCAGACAAAGTATAGAAGACATAGACGTGTCGGTGGTCGAGAAGTGGTTATTCCTCATTTGGTTTCTTTAGATTTATTTTTCTTTCGTGTTGTTGTTGTTGTTGTTGTTTGTAATTCAAGAATTCTTGCCACCTGAAGAATTAGTTCCACCTACCTACTTGATGATGAGGATGACTTACGAGACAGTTGTTCGTGGGTATTTTAGTAATATAACATTGTATAGACCATGTTGGACATATGGAGTACACGGAACTAAATAAACATTTCCGGTATCAGTGCCAACTTGAGAAGTTGTCTGTCCGAAAAAAAAATTAGTCTGTAAAATTGCTTGCATTCAAATTTCTTTAATTTGGTTAGGCTAACTTGTAAAGCGGAAGAATTACAAACAATTATTTTTTGTGGTGGAATTGTTTAAACATGTCTAGCCATCGGAAGCGATTACACATATTTTGAAAATAAGGAGCTAGTTGTAGTTATAGCTAAAATTGATAATTTTAATTAGAGGACATTAAACAAATGATCTTTTATGGATAATCTGATAATTGGAGAAGGTGTCGTAACACACTGAAGTTGTTGGTTCATTAAAAACATTAAAGTGTTGTTGGTTTAGATTTTTTATTAAATAATTTCAAACTTCATTATAAAATCAATTTTAATGATAATTTATATACATAATATTTATATAATTTAATATTGAAGAAAACGCAAACAATGTGCTTACATTATTTTTGTTTTTGTTTTTGTGGACTGTGTATCGGTAAACATCGATCAAAAAATAATTTTTTTTTTTTTGTATCCGATGGAAATCTTCAAAAGACACTCGGTAAGAATCGGTACCGAGTAGAGTGGGACACTTACCGCACTAAAACCACCGGTGAAGGTGATGAAGGACCAATCTATGAAAGATCGACGAATGATTTTACCATCTTAATTTATATTTAAATCGCGTTGGGGGAATTTTAAAGTTATTACACTTTCACATAGCTTTTAGACCATCAGCTCATGAGGCTTTGTTCTTATTAATCTCCGAACAGTGTCTGGTATATTTAAGACTGTCTCCATTTCGGAGTTGGTATGACTTTGCAGTCGCTGGTTGTGTGATACAGCGTGTTTTTTAACAACTTCTGTAACCATTTCAATTTGAAGGTCACGATGTAGATCGCTATTTCTTATATAACAAGGGGCATTTATTATTCCACGAAGGACCTTGCTTTGGAATTTTTGGATGGGTTCAGCATTTGTTTTCTTTGTACAACCCCATAGTTGGATGCTATATGTCCAAACGTGTTTCAGTACTTGCTTATTTAACATTAGTTTGTTCTGGATAGTTAGGTCAGAGTTCTTTCCTAGTAACCAGTACCTTTTTCTGTACTTCAAGTTTAGTTCTTCTCGTTTCTTTTTGATGTGCTCTTTCCATTTAAGCTTTGCATCCAAAGTCAAAAAATAATGCGTCTTAGAAAGGTTTTTCAGCATCTAACTGATGAGCCCAACTGTAGTACCTGGGCGAAACGCATTTTGAATTTTGGGTTTAAACTGAGGTGCAACCAAATAGCCTCTACATTTGATTGTCTAACGAATAAGGGCTTAGGCGGGGACTATCCACTTTTTCTTTAATTCTCTCGTTTTCCTGGTTTTTTAACAATTCTCATTCGACACTTAGACGAAGCTTATTTTTAGTCCTAGAAGTACTTGCTGTGTTCTGTAGCTTTTTGTCCGATTTGTTGGTATTCCCTTCTTAAGTAAGGTCATTGATGTCATAGCTCTTAAATAGAGAAATAATAAAGTTAGTGTCTTGATTGGAGTAATAAACGTGGAAAGTAGTGTCAGACTAATTTTTGACTAAAAACTAAATTAAAATCTATATAAGCTGTATTTTACTATTTTTTTTTTGAAAGCTTGTAATTATAATTGCACATCTTATATTAAATTTTCAATGAATATACATATGTATTTTTTTTTAATTCTTTCCACTTCAATTTTTATTCAATTTTCCTAATTTTGTACTCAAATAGGGGTGACAAAATAGATTACTAATAACAGTGTTATTCTGAGGATTATATCCGGCGCGCGCAGCAAATATAGTTGAACAAAACAATTACATGTAATAACTTTTATATTCGCTCTACTTTTAACTTGCGATATAGGTATAGGGCAAGTCTTGCATTTGGAAAAAAATCGAACTCGAAATTTTAATCAAATTTAGCATACGATGATAGAGAATACCAAAAATGTGGGTCCCGCAATTCCGTCTGTCTGTGTGTACAACGCTCTACAGTCTAAACGGCTGAATCGGTTTTTTTCAAACTTGGTAATTTTAGGTGATTGTCTAAAATAGATTTTTTTTATACAATTTTTCCTACCATCTCAATTGTCTCGAAAACAGCTTTAACGATTTTAATAAAAAAAAGTGTGTGCATGTGCACTATTTTAGGTATATGTACCTACTCTACATTTTGGCCAAAAAATTGTTTTTAAATATTTTGTTATTAACGGTGCCATACAACCATTTTTTTGATTTTGAACTTTCTCAGAAACGGCTTGTACGATTTCGATCAATTTTTTTATATAATTAGGTCCTTTAAATTATAAATAATACTGCATACCAAAATTTTCGAAATATATTTTTTTTTTGGAAAAACGGATGGATGTTTTTTTTTGTTGAAATTATGCGGGTGGCAATGGAGCAGTTGATATAGTGCTTGACTGCTAACTTAGACGTGTGGGTTCGATCTCCACGGTAGGTTCATTCTTTTCTATACCTGCAATTTTAATTGGATGCCGCCCGTGGGTTAAAATGAGATAGTCAATACCTGATTCTCAAATCCACTGTGCCAACAAAAAATTCTTTCCTATCTTTCTTATTCTTCTAACTAGTGCCGTGCAGTTCAGGTTGCATTTAAAAGACCTTAGGTCTTTCAGGCATATAGTTAAAATTATTATTATTATTATTAGAATTTTGTTTTTAAGTTAATATTATTAAATATTTAAAATTTCATTCCAAGTATTTTTTAGACATTTTTTTTTTTAAATTTTGTATATAAAAATTAAAAAAAAAATTTATTTAAAAATTAACGACTTTGAAAATATATTTAGCTTCTTAATAAAAATCTTTTGCATAAGATGTGATCGAATATAAGAGCAAGTTCGTACGATCTAATCGTGCATTTTATTTTTTAATTTTAAATTTGGTAATCGTGATGAAAAGTAACTAAAAATTACTTGGGCGCGTTCGCGAAGTTCATTTCTACACCTAGTTTTCACGTAACAAATTTGATATCCAGTATACATAGATTAGTTATGATTAGACGGTCGAAGCAAATGGTCATCTCGACTCTGGGTCTGGAGTAAAATTCTGTCACGAAATTGCTCAGTGGTGTTATCATCAATGCAGAGAACTCACTGCTAATGCGTTGATCAAGTTGATTATCTACGACATCTCTTAACGAAATTTTATATTTTATAGCTTGACACATAGGAAATTAATTATATTTTGACGAACTTAGGATATTTTTTTTCAAATGTCACTCAAACGCTATAAAACAATCCCTTTTCCGGACAACAAATTAAGTCGATTTTTTTGTGGAAAAAATGAGATTTTTTAGATATTTTTGTATTTAATCGAAACCCCAACCATCATTCAAAAGAATTCGACAACTTATGGTGTGCACGCTTTATAAGTGTTCTTTCGGTAACACATACTCAAGAGTTCATGAGTGTTTACTTATTACAAAAAAAAAAATTATACTTACTTATGCATGTATTACATTCCCTTGAAGCTTTATTTCAAAATGAAATGACTAAATCTAAGAAAAAGTAGACACATTATTTTCAGTGTAAAATACACAATAGATTTAGTACATAAATCATTTTAAACTTAACAATATGATACAGAAAACTTGCAATTGATTAATTTTATAATTTTGATTTCTTTTAAGATGGAATTCATCTTTTGAAATACCCTAACCAACCTTCCCGAATTAGCATCCATCTAAACATCTCAACATTTCAACAATTTTATGTTAACTTCGATTGCTGACCTTAATTATATTCACTCTTGATGTTCTTATTTTTTGTGTGTAAAATATTACTAAGTTGGCTATTCACTATTTCAAGAAAACACGGCTAATATTTCAATGAATTTTCTACGTAAAATTGTTTTTAATATGACTGCCTCACTGTCAAATTAATACCTTCCACAGGGGTAGGGATCATATGGCTGAATTTTTTTTGTTGACAGTTTTTCATTTCGCCAATTTTTATGCTGACAATTTTTTGTCTACTTAGTTTAGTTGGTGGTTTGGCAAATTTTTATTTAGCCATTTTAAGTGGTCACTTCATTTTCTCGCATTTTTTTCTCGCACCAAATTTAATTTCCCCTGTCAGTATTTCGTGTTTTTTTGTTTCAGTATTTTTTAGCATTAAAAAAAATATCGAATGACCAACATTTCGATTTAATATGAATTTGAAGAATTTCTTGGAATTATACTCTATTAATTGTCTTGTCTGTTTCATGTGATTTTTTTTTTCAATTTCGTAGGTACCTTCCTCTAATGAAACGATAAATGAATACGTTCCACAATATTTTTTGCACTTAATATAAAATTATAATTTACTTACAAAATCACCTATCTAACTAAGTAGCTTGTAGGTGTTGAAATACAATAGGTGGAATGTTTATTTGTAATTCACAATTGCACTTTTAAGTTTAAATCTCATTTTTCCTCGATTTCTGTAAGTTTTAGAATTTTACATGTAAGTGTTTCCAATACAGGATTTATTTTTTTCCACCCAAACATTGTGAAATGAATAAAAAATTAATACGTCCCACAGTAATTTAATAATTTTCAGTCCTATTAATACAATCTAGTTCCACGTCTAATCCACTACTTTTCTTAACCATTGAATAGAAGTTAATCCACGAATGAAAATTTTCCTTTATTAAAAATCTACTACAATTAATAAAAAATCAATATTTTTTTTGATTCTATGTTTCTGTACATTATTGTCAAATGTGAAAGAAGGTGGCTTAGCGCAGGAATAAGTTTGTAAATGTCAAATAGCTTATTATTCTGCGAATGAACAATTATTTCACTTACTATATTAAGGGGAAGCCAATTATTACTTCTGGGAAATGAAGGAATGTACATTTTTTCGCATCGTTTTCTATTTTTTTTTTAAATTTTAATACGTGTAAAATAGAAAATCTAAAATGTTTCAAAATTAGTTTCCAGAGAAAGGCTTTCGAACGCAAAGCTGTGCATTTCACGACAATTTTGTATACAAAAATATTTTCAACATTTTCGCTCCAAATATTCATCAACATGAAATGAAAAATTAATACATTCCACAATTTTGGCAATGTTCCTACTTTTTCATTATGGGGAGAAGAAAAGTGTGTACCTACAGAAATACCCGACACAGTCTGGGAAATTCTTGATTTTGACAACCAAAAACCCAAATTTAGGATCGATTAAATTTTAAATTTGTCGGTAGAAAATTTTTAAAAAAATTCTCATTTCATAATTCCTCATTTTCATTTTCATTGCATATTCGACTGTACAAAAATAAACGATACCTTCATTATAAATTACCTTCAAAAAATTCTAAAGCTTCATAAAATGAAGGTCGGAAATGAATTCGCCTTCATGGATCGCGGCAATGAATAAGAAAATGCGCTTTTTAATGTTAAAAAATGAAGAAAAAAAAACTGCATTTAATGTAATTGCTTTTTCTTTCGAAAGTAACAAAGCGAAACGAAACAAAGTTATTAAAACAAAAAATCAAATAAAGACACGGTAGCGGTATTTTATTCCGCTAAAGAAAAAAAAATTAAAAAACACACGAAACGTAACGCCAAGTTGGGGAATTTTTCGTTTGGGGCAGTTTGTGATTAAATAAGATGCGTGCGCAAGCATTAAACCATGATTTCTTAGGTCAGAGAAAATTGTGTTTATTTTTGTTTAGTTTAATGTATGCATGTACCTGCTCAAAAAATGAATGTGCTTCCTATTTAAAAAAAAAAAAAAATAATAATAAATAATTGTAAGCTTTATATTATAAAACTACAATATTTAGCTGTTGAAGAAAAAAGAAGAATTTTCACGCACGCATGCATTTTTGAAAATTATACATCTCGCCCAATGGCAATCTGTATGTTCCCTGCTTCTGCCATGTTGAGGCAGCTTGATTGTTAGATAATTTTTATCATTTTTATGATTTTGAACTTGAAGACGTGTCGTTCATAGATATGAGTATAAATCACGAACGGCGCGTAGCAGCGGCGCGGCGGCCGGCGTTGCAAACAGCCTTAAGTGATAGTTTTTTTTTATCGTACGATTATTATTAATTGTTAATGCTTATGCAAGCACTGACAAGCGTTTTGGCGTAGATGCAGGTAATTAAGTGGTTTTATCTAATTGGTTTGTTGATTTTTTTTCTGAGAAATATGTGTGATTTTTACGACTTAAGGCTTGGGATGCATTGGTTAGAGTTCATGAGCTTCCATAATCAGAATATCATTTTAGAAAGGTCAAGGGAAATATATGTTTTGTTCTCGATGAGAACTTTACCTACTTTTATCGATCAATGTTTAGATTTTGTAATGAATTAACTAGCCAACCCCTGCTTGCGTTGATTCGTATAATTTTCACATTATAAAATGTCAAATTGTGCTCTTGTCAGCTATACTCGAGTGACGACCACATTTAAAACATGGTTCGGGCGATCGGCTACAGAATACAGACAGTATTACCCCCCCTCCCCCTCGAGCAGATATTCAAGTACTGTGGCACTATTTTTCTCCAATATTCAGATCCGCTATGAAAAATATTATAAACAATGAAAATCATTAAAAGACTGAATATTTCAGAATTGAAATGCTTGGAACTTTACTCAGCTAACATTTCGGCTTCTATAAAGTTTCTATAAGATCTTACCGAAGCTGAAATGCCTTTATCAAAGCATTATAGAAGCTGAAATATTAGTGTTGTATTAAATTCAGAACTTTTCAATTTTGTATTTTAATTATGAGACGATTGGGTTACATTGGCATTATAGTTAAGAAATTTAATCGAAATCAATCGTTATTGACAACTTATAGCGTTCTAATTTCTAAATTCAAATATCTCTTCTAGGTAATCACACAAAAATGGACTGTCAGAAAAGAAGAATAAAGAAAATAGTGAATTTTGCACAGTGGCTCATATGCCTTAAATGAATAAAGATATCGCCACAATTTTTTTTTATCTTGTAGGAAATTTCCAAGGCTATAATAATCGTGAGTTAAGAAAAAAAATTGTACAGGGTGTTTCGGAATCTGCTTCTGAATTAAGAAGTTCTGGTTAAGGTGGTTAACATAATTGTTATTCAATTCTTAAAAGATCGAATGTCAATTTATGAAATAATTTGAATGTAATTTAGGGGAAAAAAGGAAACAAACCAATTTGAGTACGACAACGGAAAAAAAAACGTTTTTTTTTTTTTCTTAACTGATTTTTTATTTATTTTAATTTATTTTTTATACAAGAATACATTAAAAAAGTATTTTAATGCTAAATTCCAATTAAAAAAGTAACAAAAAATTAAATACAAACATTAGATTTCTTGGAAATTATTATCTAAGTTCGGAGTAATGCATAATAAACTGTGATATTGTGCTTTTAGATCCTTTTGGTTCTTTACATGCCTTAAAAAAGAAATAAGTAAATCCGATGAGATTGCAAGCATTCTAAATAGGTATGAATTCTGCTGAATTCTTGAAGCTTTGCACGTATTTTGATCTCTGTATTTCTTTTAATCTTAATATTGGGACACCTAGGCTTCTTCTGACATTTCTCCAAGTGATAGTGATTGGTATTCGATGATATTTTGACTATGGACCAAAATTTTATGAAGACTGGGTGTGAGTTGTTTTTCAGGGTACTTTTGATTCATTAGCTCTGCGATTGGTCTTGTGTATTCTCCAAATCTCTAATCCAAAAAAGTGGACTTGCAATTGAAATTGCCTTGGTCATATCACCATTCGCCTTTTCATGGCCTATGTGATATCTTATTTGTTATCACTAGTATCAGAGATATTTTTATTAACGGTACCTGCCATGCAACAACTTTTTTTTTTTTGGTTTTCGACTTTCTCATAAATGGCTAGACGGATTTCGACCAACATTTTTATAGAGGACCTCCTCTGCAAATGAAATATTTTTTTTCGATTACTATAGAGCTCGAAACATTTGTTAATTTAGGAAATGTTAAAGTTTTCCATTCTAAACCTGCTTTTGCATAAACGGGCCACTGTGCGTCGAGGCTGTCATCATTTTTTCTTCTATTCCTCTCCATCATCCTAATATTAATCTTGCTTAAAATCTGAATTTTGAACTATTTTTCGTAAATGCAAGAAGCTGTTCTCTCTTTCTAATGTGGATTGACAGGTATTTCCACAAAACACTTTTTATTAAAAAAAAAAAAAAATCAGAAAATTTATGGCGGAAATTTCGTCTGCCATCGATTTGACTTTGATAGAATTGCCAACACACATACGAGTATGCTTTATCAGAAATGTACTCAAACATTGTAAAACAACCCCTTAGTCTGCTGACCAAAAGTTAACAATCTCTATCGTAAAATCGAAATTATCTCAAAATCATTGATCAACTTTACTTCTCCAACTATACGACATTGATTTCGTTCATCTTCCTGCTGTACTTGACATCAGAACTTTTTTTTTTAGATTTTAAGTATCGATATCACTCCAAATGCCAGGTTCTCTTTTCATCATTACAAAACCAACAATAATCTTCTCACTTCCTACGGCAAAATACAAAATGCAGATCACCTCCAGTTTGTGATCAAATTCATTTCTATATTCTCAGACCCCAGCTTGAGGTATCAATTTTCAAATCGAAAATGTTACAAACAAGTTGTTATATTATAGAAGACGACCTACCGCCCTTCAAGCAAGGGCATTACGTAAAATCGTTGGCTAATTGACTACTTTGACAGCAGGTTTGTGATTTTTTGTGATTTTGTTTTCTGGCTTCTAAGTCTTGAAGTCAGAACTTGATTTTCTTCTTTAATTCTTTAAACCAAAAGAGTGAATATTTTATTTTAAATGGAAATATGAATCTTTCAAAGCAACAACAAAAAAAAGATAAGGTAATACTTATTCCACATGGGTAATTATTGAAGCTTAACATCAAAGCCATCACCTAAACTACTGTTAATGTGCTGTGGTTAGCTTTGAACGGTTTTTCTATTACTTGTCGATACCAAATTTGTTGTATCACCTAGAAAACTGGAGGCAGCTTTTAAGGTAATGCTATTTTAATCTCCAGATTATATTTACTGTATTTGTATTCTTCTAGTTTTATTGTAATGTCAAGGCGTATAGCTATTGTGGGGTACTTAATGAATATTAACCGGATTAATTAAAGTGGGTATATAGTTAAATGCTTTGATTTTCATATAAAGAGGGTATCCATTTTTAGATGTGATATAATATTTGAGGGGAACTTAAATTTAAATAAAAATTATAATTGGTAATTAATTTTTAAACGACTCTAGACAGCTTTTAATAGCCTTAAAAATGAAGCCATAATATTATTCATTTTTGACAAATCTTATTCTCTGGGGCATTTCTTTGGGATTTTTAAACAGGTAATACACACCAGCGGCAGTTCTATAATGAATATGGAACGCAGCTGTGATAAGTCATACCCTTACTAGAAAATTTAGCATGGTAAGAAATTCCATAGAGCAGACTTTCGTCAACGGTTAAGCTAATCCATTGTATTTATATTCGATAGTACTACCATGTAACATGAAAATCTGTTTACCAGCGAGCCCTTGTGATGGCGCTAGTGTCGGGATTTTTGGCTTTGCATATAATTATTTTTTGGCGATGGCACAGGAAGAAAAGGGGCAAAAGAAGAGATGGGGTCGTTTTATTTCTGTTCTTATAACAATAACTAGCTGACCCGCCGAACTCTGTTCCGGATTTTGGATTTTAATAAGTTCATTTTTTTTTTAGGAAATACAAATAAAAAATTAAATATTTTAATGATTCTTTATTGTTCATGTATTTTGGTGCATAGGTTGCACTCTTCAGTTAAGTACCTTGTGATACACGACATTTTTTGTTTTATTATCAGGCGCTAGAATAAACAACGCAGATGGTCTTCCGACCCGTGAACATGCCACAAATAATTGACCATGGGAAACACCTGGATACTCCAGATCAGATTGGCCTTGTGATTTGTTAATGGCTATGGTGAATGCAAGACGTATCGGAAATTGAAGTCTTTTGAACTCAAAAGGCATATCGGTTGAGATAATCGGGATCTTCGGAATGAGAGCTTTCTCACCTTTGAATTTTGCTTTGAGTTTCGTCGCGTAAATCACATTGTTCATCAATTTACTTACTACCAAAGGCGTACCGTTGCACAGTTCTGGTTGGTTTGTGTTTCGAAGCATGATAACTACGGAGTCAACCTTTAGGCGTAAATTATGCGGTGGTAAGCCAGGTACATCCAAGGAGTTCAAAAATTCAATTGGATAGTTGATGGCTTCATCTTCATGATCTCATTCTGAATTATGTAGTTTAGGTCATCTACATCTTTATTCTTGGCAACTAAAATTGCTCGCTCACTCAAATATTCATTATTTTTGTAGTAAGTAATGCTGTTTGGGAATACTTTGTTGATAAGTTCGTCTTTCGATCAGACAAAGTTACAGAAATTATGAAGAAATGAAATTAGTCCGCTCGATTTGTCGACCATTACCAATAGTCAGAAATTGCTCGATTTTGATGTAAACTATCTTTTGACATACTATGCTTGTATTTTTGCCTCAGGTTAGATTGGTTCGATGGAAAGCATGTCAAAAGGATGATAGCAAATAATGTGAGTATCTAACTTGGAAATGCAGAGATATTGGCTTCAACGATTGTCGTATCCCAATGGTTATCGTTTTTTGTTGAAGAACTCAATTCTTCACATGCCCCACGATATGCTGGGACCGAACTGCATGCAATTATAAAGTGAAAATCTATTACACTTCACAGCAAATCGTTGCTATTGGACCAATGCACGTTGTGTGCCAATATTGCAAGGCATTTACGTTTAAAAATGCAGCTCTTCGATTGTGTTTCGCGAGCGATCAAGTCAAATTAACGTCATTTGTACCGCCACCAGAGCCACTAAATTCGTTGGTTTCCGAATCTAATCATTTTTTGACTCATATCCAGCAATACAAAAATAGTTTTCAAATGACGTCATTTGGTGTAACAAAAGTTTTTCAAGAAAATTTTATGACAAATTTCAAGATTCATGGTCAAATAAATCATCTAACAAGTTCCTTATTGCCAACGCCGAATAGTGACTACAAATTTTTACAAATTTATTTTAGTGGTGATTCGGCATTGTGCACACAACAATTCGGTGAAAAGACAATTGTGAACAACTCTAAACGTTTTTTCATCAACGTAACGAATTGGTTGCATTATTCGCGACCGCTTTGGACCACATTCCATCTGATGATCACAAAATTCTCATCAAAGCTGATAGCCTGCATTACAACACGAAAGACGTTGTCGTACCATTTTTTCCAAAAAAAAAAATAGGACAACTTTTCCCTTCATTAATGAACTGATTTTTTTTCGAAATCGTGGGAGCCGGTTTTAATTTTTGTTTTTGGCAAAAAAAAATGTATGGGAGCTATTGTTATTTGTCGGTTAAAAAAATTTAAAAAACGTGTGGGCATATTATCGAAAAAAAAAACAGATTGTAACAAGAAGCAAATACATCCAACCCATTTAGGATGCCTAATGTTAAGCCAAATAAAATAAATCGAACAGGCGCCCATTCCAAAGCAATAGGTAGTCGATTTTCATGATTCCTTTTAAATTTACTCATACATTTCTATACCTGCAGCTCGACATGAGCGCCTGGTATTTTGTTGTTTACTTATATAATTTTGAGCAAAACAGGTTTCAGTCGATTTTACCAACAAAAATATTCATGAATTACCAGGCGATCATAAACGAGTAGCAGGTATTTCTTCTTGGTTTGCAAAATCAACTCATGCAAACTGGTTTCTAGAGTGCAATACAATCAAGCGAAAGATGAAACGAGAGTATAAATAGCATCTCGTTCACACATACTTACAGAAAAATATAATAAAAGAGGAGAAGCAAAATAACCAGGGTGACCAGGTTGGTATCGTGGTGAAAGAAAACAATTTATGATTTGTTATTGAATTTTTATTTTTTTTATTTGTTTTGTAGAAAATTATTACAATAATTAATTTAATAACATATTATATTGAAAATGTTTTTTTTTAATCAGGCATTCAAGTGGCATCTACTATTAGAAAAAAAATCGATTTTTCATTTTCGCTCCAAGATTTGCTTCTGTAAAGGCAATAGTTATCTGATTTCTTCAGTAAATCTGAAATGAAAAACAAACATCCGTTTGTTAAAAAGTTATTATATATAAATAGCAACAAATATTAAACAATTGAATTGAATTGAAAATTGACCCGTTTTGAAGAAAAAATATGATTTCCTCCAACTTTTCTTAACAGTTCTTCAGTATGTAGATAAAACATACCCATATCCTGCAGACTAATTTTATTTTAGATTAATGGGAAATTTAAGTCCGCATTCTAACTTCTATTCTATGGTTAAGCAAAGTTATGAACCATCGGTGGAATAAGCATATTTTTTAAAAGTGACTTCAGTGATTAAACAAGAAATTTACATTTTTTTAGAATCAAATCTCAACCTCTATATAAAAACATAATTAACTCGAAATAATAAAATGCACGACTTGCTCTTGTAGCTAAAACATGACGCTATTGAGTAGGTAAATAGTCTAGTTATCCTATGCAAGTTTAAAGCCGATGTAAAAGTAAGCTTACCTTGATTCTTATAATGAATTGTCGAATGGATGATTCAAGGAGTAGTTACATAGGTACCTACAAGTTTATATCTAAATCTAGGTTATGTATTTTAATTATTTAATTTAGGAGAGAAATATGTTCATACCTACATACATTCATGGATGGAACCTAGGTATGTAAATATGTACTTATGATAATGAAAATGAAGGATATAGGTTGTTAGGTAGCTAAATGCATAAAACTTTAGAATTTAGGTGCAATATGCATACCTAAGATTCATGTAATTTTTACTTGCGATATAGGACTTTAGTGCAAGTTTTGCATTTAGAAAAAATATCGAACTCGAGATTTTAATCAAAGTTGACATTATGATGATAGAGAACACAAAAAAACTGGGTCCCGCAATTCCGTCTGTCTGTCTGCCTGTACAACTCTCTACAGTCTAAACGGCTGAAGCGATTTTCTTCAAACTTGGTATTTAAGCGTCTTAGGTGATTGTCCAAAATACTTATTGTTAAGTTATTGACCAATTGGTTGAATTATTATAGGTGTTCAAGATTTAAAATATATCTCTTTCGGTTGTTTTGGTCGTAATGTTTTTTTAATGAAACAATTTCATTTCCTTTCCCGACATTACGACGGTGGTTGCCGTCTTCTTAAGGGGATCTTTTATTTACAAAAATAAATTGAACATATTATACACATAAGAACATTTATTGTATAATAGGCAGAATCCGTGACAATTTAAAGTCGACTAAACTTCAATCGAAGTGTTTTTTTATATCATAAAAAAATGTTTTTTAACATTGCCTTATATTTGTCTTTCATTGTATTATTTATGTTTATCTGTAATACCTACTAAATGTAAGTTTGCTAAAATTTTACACTAAATGTTCTTATGTGTATAATATGTTCAATTTATTTTTGTAAATAAAAGTCGGGAAATGAAAAGAAATTGTTTCATTAATAAAACATTACGACTAGAAAACAGCCGAAAGAGATATATTTTAAATCTCGAACACCTACAATTGTCCAAAATAGATATTTGAATCGTTGTTTTAGCCCCAAAAATAGCAGTACTTGCCATACAAATTGGTTTTACCATCTTAATTATCTCGAAAACGGCTCTAAAGATTTTGATAAAAATTGGTGTGTGTTCTACATTGGGTATGATCTACATTTTCGGTAATTTTTTTTTAAATATTTTGTTATTAACACGGTGTCTCCACATTCTATATTTAGTAGTATCCTACCTGTATACTAATAGAATGCTACAAAATTTGGCATTGGACATTTCATAGCATACTATTTCAATTGCATAAATGTCGCGAAGGAATACTTTTCGCTGTGTTCTTGCTCTAGTAGCATTACGAGACTTAAAAAACCTTCAACAAAAGAATTAAAAAAAAAAACAAGGAATTATAACAATACACACACCAAAAACGTTCACCATTCACAAACGCTAACCTCAAAGTGAAAATGGCAGCCAAATAGTATACTATCGATAGAATGCTATGAGCTGTGCAATGTATAGTATGAAATTTTTTATAGAATGCTATTTGTGGTCTCCATGAGCAATTTTCATAGAATGCGACCTAGCTTACTAGGAAATCTAGATCATGGAGACCCCATGTTACGGAACCTGCCGTACAACCATTTTTTTCGACTTTCTCATAAACGGCTCAACCGATTTCGATCAAAATTTTTAAACAGAAGCTCCTTCAAATTCTAAATAATACTGCATTTCAAAATTTTCGAAAAATATTTTTTTTTTGATTTTTGAAAAAAAAAATTTGAAAATTAAATATTTCTAAAACGGGTGGACGATTTTTTTTTGAAATTTCGTTTTTAAATGTATATTATTAAATATTTAAAATGTTCATACCAATTTTTTTTTTTAGAAACAATTTAAGAAGTTTTATGTATAAAAAATGAACTGAAAAACGACTTTAAAAATACATTTAAGCGTTTCTATTAAGAATATTTTGCATATAATGTAATCGAGCATAGGAGCAAGTACGTACGATCCAGTCGTACATTTTATTTAAAGAAACATATATTTATATAAATGTATGAGGGCTTACATTGTATGTAGTATTCAGTCACGTATGTAAAAATTATTAAAATGAGAATAATAAGGTAGAAATAATAAATAATTAAATGTTTTTAAGTTGCTTAGTTGTTACAGTTTAGAAAAAAAAATTGAAAAGCCATTTTGAAGCTCTTCTTAATTTACGTAGAAAATTCAAATTTCAAAAAAAAATCAGTGACTTGTTTTTGAAAAATCGATTTCTCAAACATAAAATTTTATTTATTTTTTAAAAATCGAAAAACTTTTTTTTGAAAATTTGAGTATGCAGTCTGTTATCAATATTAGGGAGCATTTGCATAAACAAAATTATTTTAATCGGTCTATTCAATAGTGAAAAAGTCGAAAATATGAAGTGGTTCTGTTGGAAGTATCGTTAATAAGTACGCAAAATAAAATATTTTTATACTAATAGTTAAATGTACTAATTTAAGAACACTCACATTTTTTAATAAAAATTCTTAGAGCCGTTTTTTGATAAATGCATTTTTTCTTAACGGCTTTATTTTAACATTTGTATGGGAGGTACCATTGATTTTTATTTTAGGAAAATTGTTTTAACTATTTAAGATAATGTCAAAAAACTACCAAACTATTGAGTCGTTTTCGATATTTTGAGTTTAAAAAAAAATAATTTCAAAAAAAAATCTATGGGAGCTACTATTATTTGTCATCTTAAAAAAAATGAAAAAACATGTGCGCAAATAACCGAAAAAAAACAATATGTAGTAAGCTTGAAGCAAATCCTCCGAACCATTTAGGCTGCAGACTCGAGCAGAGACAGACAGACAAACAAACGGAATTACATGATATCATTTTGACCAAATATTTTAAATTATTTGTAATGTAAAATTAGGACTATAGAAACATTTTAGGTACTTATTATGTAGAATAATTAAAATTAATAGATAAATTAAATAAGATTTAAAATAAAAATACATTAAGGTAGTACATACATAATTATTTACATATTGTATATTCTTTAAAGAAGAAATCGTCATCCACATTCGTTAACAAAATACTTACCAATGTTAAAACGTAATCTTTGATCAACTTATCAGCAACTTTTTTTTACCCGCAAAATTAACGATACCAGTCAAGCAACTGATATAAAACAGCTTAGGTACTTATCATGAAATCGACTCTATGGGATTGTTGTAAGGTAAAGGGTTATCCATTTCGCGGTTTCAAAAGTATAAGGCTGGAATTCGACATCTGTCAAACTAAGTTGTTAAACCACTTTTTTTATTAGTTGAAAGTCTGACATTTACGTAAATGGATCGCTTAACTATCGCACGACGCATAAAAATTGTTAAAACCTACTACAAAAATAGTGATTCTGCATTAAGAGGAGATTATGGTTTACATAATCGTCCAACTACGCAAGCAATTGACAAAATTGTGAAGAAATTAGAAGAGACTGGATTGGTTACAGATATTGTAAGACCTGTGCATCATCGTTTCGCTCGTACTACTGAAAATATCGTGCTGTAAGTGAAAGTGTTGCCGAAGACCAGAATGTGTCGATACCTCGTCGTTCTCTGGAATAGGACTGTCTTACGCCACATTATGGCGTATTTTGCATTTGGATCTACACCGACATCCATATAAAGTCCAGCTCGCACAACAACTGAAGCTAGCTGACCATTCACAACGATTTTTCGAACAAAATTTTCTTCAGCGACGAAGCACATTTCTCACTCGGTGGGTATGTTAATAAACAAAATTGTCGTATTTGGGGTTCTGAGAATCCTCAAGTAATTGAAGAGAGGCCATCACTTCCATAAAAAGTCACTGTTTGGGGCGCTCTATGGTCCGGAGGTGTGATTGGACCTTACTTCTTCGAAAACGGCGATGGAACGACGCCACCGTCAACTCGAATCGTTATGGCCATAAGATAACCGACTTTTGTTTGCCTGCTATTGAAGAATAGGACTTGGAGAATATGTGCGAATATGGCTTTATTGCAACAGACATTTCCTGGCCGCGTATTTGCTCGTCGTGGCGATATCACTGGCCACCAAGATCATGCGATTTGACACCGCTGGATTTTTTTTTGTGGGGCTACGCGAAAGACCGTATTTATGCAGATAAACCTTTAACTCTTGTGCACTTGAAAACCAACATTCGTCAAGTTATGGCTAATATACCGCCCAATATGTGTCTAAAAGTGGTCGAAAATTTCCTCAAAAGAATCGATGCTTGCAACAATTCGCGTTGTAGTCATTTAAATGATATAGATGACACATAATGTCAACGTTCAAACTTTATAATAAAAAAGAAATATCATGAAAAAAAATATTTTATATTATAAAATGGATAACCCTTTAGATTCAGATTTATTCCTTTTTTATTTATGAATTTTGAGGCATAAAACAAAAGCAAGACAAACTGCTGTATTTTATCAGCTAATTTAAAAGAATTTTTGTCAGGTAAATTTCAATAAAAGCTTACAAAATAAAAAAAATAAAAGGCAATTAAGCGGGAAAGGTAGTTAAGCGGAAGGTGCTTATAAGAAGGGATTTATATGAAAAAATCCTCAGAATTTTGGTTCTAAAAAAATAAAGGTACTTATCCAGCTATTAATGTAGACCATTTTGTTTTCTTTTTTCAACAAACAAATAAATCAAACAGTGTTTTGTTTAGTTAGTTTTTTTTATTTGAAAATACTAAGTATATTAACTAAAACTAATTGATTTAAAAGAAAAAAAAACAGCCTTATTTCATGAAGTTCCTCAAGGGTGATATCTAGGGACTATACTTTTTATTTTATTTGCTTTTCTCGTTTGTGCCGTAATAAAAATTTATTTCCAGTGAAATCGAGAGAGCAGTATTCGTGCTGACCCTTCAATTCCAAATTCAAATCGGGAATTGATTGATTGTCAAATGTTAACATTTCTCACAAAATACTGAAATTTGTTATTTGTTTGATATCACCCATGCTTGGAAATTATTTGAAAAACCACTTGTAAAGAGTTATTTAAATGAAAGAGGCCAATGATCGACGAATAAACGAATACAAATAATTTACAAACCGCAAAACGCTAGCAGAATCAATTCGTGTTCCACTCCACATAGCATCGACACTTCAACGAATAAATTATTTGCGCGTGGCATGAAAATCAGGGATTATAAATTTTAAAACGTTATTCGTAATAATAAATAACAGCCACGAGAACGAATTGTCAAAATGAATGAATATTCGTTAGCCGCTTTCATGTTAATATTAATTAAGATGTTGTGGAACGTATTCACTAGAGTAGACTAAAAGCATAATTGAATGTATTCGGTTTACAATTCCAAAACGGTTTACTTAAAAATGAATACGTTCCACAATTATTTTCAAGGTGTTTAATTTCCATTCTTAAGACTGTCATTTTTAGGAATAATATAATTTTAATTGCAAATTAGTTTTAGATTGTTTTGGGGTCTCGTTTCTTTGCACTATTGACATCATTTTCAAAACAAAAAACAATTATTTATCTTCTGCCTAGTTTTTTTTAGAGAATAAAACATACATCAAAAAATCAATATTTTATAGTTCTTGCATGTCAAACATTCAAAGATCATATTACTTATGTCAAACTCTGTTTAATTTGACAGCTTAAAAGGCTTAAGCTTTCAATCAAAACGAAAGAATTTATATCTCAATCAATAATGAGACATTTGTAAATTGAAAACTCACTCTTATTTAATGATTATTTAAATTCCCCCATCAATCATATTCTATCTAACCTTTCTCAATCTCAAAAAAAAAAAGAAAAAATTATGAACCCGTAAAAGAACGGCGGGGAGTTGTTCCACATTTGTTTCTCTCGTAATATCCACAAATAGAATTTATAGCCTTGAAATCTCAAAAATCCGAAAGTAATACGCGTGATGGTGATCTTAATCAAACACAACACAACACAAAAAAAAATAATAATAATAACGTGGTTAACTTGTTGGTTGGTCGGTTGTTAACAATTAACCCTGCAAAGCTAATAAGCCTCCAAGATATGAGTTTGTGTCTTTTTTTTTCAACAAAACATTAAAAAAAATTAAACCCACGAGTTTCTCTATATGTCTGTTTTTTCAATTGTTTTTTTTTTGTTTTCTTCTTTTGCGGACTTTCACTGTTTCGAGGTTTTGTAGATGCCGATACGTGATCTGAGTTATAGAACATATTTTTTTTCTTCATCTTTTTAATTGAATTTTTCCTCATTTTTAATTTTGGAATTTTCTTTCTTTGCAGTTTATGGCAGTAGTGCAGATATTCACGTAGTAGACGATGGTGACGGCTCAATCTATAACGGCGATGAGAATCATAAAGTGTGGAATGGTTCTCAAGATCAACTGGACGGCATTGCCATGGAAAGCCCGTATGAGGTATTTTCGGGGAATACATCAACCCTGGGCAGGCCGGTGAGGGCTCGTCAAATAAGCGCTCCCATCGATGTACCGCCACCACCAATGAAAGAGGAGAAAAAGAAAAAGGACAAAAAGTCGTCGAAAACATCGAATGGTGGCGGCGGCGGTGTGATGGGCATCGGAGGTGGGAGTCAAAGCCTGTCGGGTACTTTGATTCGTCCGAAACCAATACATGGCAACACTCTGCAGCGTCCAGGAATGCATCATGGTGGTGCTGCTAGCGTGATGTATGGTCCAGTCAGTGGTCCGCCACCATCAAGGCACTATCACACAATAAGCCATAGAGGTTTCCCGATGAATGGCGCCCCACTACCACCTCACCATCAACATCATCCACACCATCCGCCGCCCCATCATCCGATGATGAGTCATCCAGCGGCGGCAGCACATCACATGGGTCCGATTGGAATGCCGATGCAGGTCATGATGCCCCAGCAATATGCTACTCTGCAACCTTCCCGGACATCGACTTCATCGAAGAAGAAGAAAAAGGATAAAATGAATGGCGGTATTCCTGTGGGGATGCCAATTGTTCCATCACTGTATGCCTACCACGCGCACGGTCCACCTCCGCCAGCAGTAGCTCAGTCAATGATCGGCGAACCACGACCGCTGGCGATGAGTAGTCGAAAAATGGCCGCATCTGTTGGCAACGGACTAGACGAATCTGGCAATTCGGGAGCCGAATCACCCGGCGGCACCGGCATCTACCGGCGGAAGGGTCATCTGAACGAACGAGCATTCAGCTATTCCATTCGGCAGGAGCATCGAAGTCGAAGTCATGGATCACTTGCTAGTCTACAATTCAATCCGCCCGACATGAAGAAGGAGCGTGAAATTGCACAAATGGTCGCCGGTTTAGATCTAAATGAAGCAGATGCGGCTACATTGCACAGAAAAGCATCACAAGGACCTCCAATGATGAATGGCGGGCCTGGCAGCAGTGCACAAGCGATATACGGCAATGGAGGTGGGGCTGTAATTTATGGAAATGGTGGTAGTGGACCATCGGGAAGTTTTGGAAAACCACGAAGATAAAAGGGTTGTTTTTTGTTTATATATAGAAAACAGAGAAAATGAAAACACTTAGGAGAAGGTTAGCATTTTAGGTTTGTTATTATGTTTTTTTTTTTTCATTTAAAAAAAATATAAATATTTTGCAAGTTAATATAATTATATAACAAAAAATGTAAATTGGATTAAAATTAAGAAGTTAAGAAATGTTGAGAGTTAATTGTGATTGTAATCGAAAAGTCAAAATTAATTCAAAGTCAATTAAGAAAAGAAAAAACCTGGCTTAGAAAAAAAAAATAGTCATAAGCTTAGGGGAAGGACGTGAGGTGCTGCAAGAAAGCTTTAGCTGTAACTATGTCCTTGGACAAAGAAACTAATTAATGGCTTTTCCATTTTCATCTAAAATTTGTTGGCAAAAACATGTTTTCAATTTCGATTTTTCTCTTTCAAATATCTGGTTTATCTATTTTTCTTGTACGTAACTTGTACAGTTGTCAATTTTGAGCCAAGATAAAGGCCGAAGAATTTTGTATAAATTTGCATTCTCTTACTTTTTCGCAGCGCCGACATTTTTGATGCAATTGTATCCCTACTCTATTTGTGAGTGTCTGTCCTTAGAGTAAAGAAACATTCCAAAAGTGTGAGTGAACCCCTAGGCGAATTTTTTTTAAATATTTTGTTTAACAATTTTTAATTGAAACATTCACTTCTTTCTTTGGGAAAAGAAAGTGACTTGTGTATTGAAAAAAAGGACTTTGTTTTAAGCAATCAATAGAAACTCATCAATATCAAACAATTTTTTTAGGAAAAATATACAATTTTATTTACATTCATCCGATACACTTTACAGAACATAAACTGACAGACCAAAGCCAGGAAAAAATACACATTACATTTTTTTTTAAATTATTTTTTTATTAAAATAAATTTAACATGTATTATTACAATCCAATAGTAAATTATATACATAGATGCCAAAAAATTAAAAAAAAAAAAAACAAACATAAACAATCGGTTATACAACAAACATCACAAATTTAAAACAAAAAATAAAATCCATTAAGTAGTATGAAAGAAAAATATTTAAAATTGTTATAAATATTAAAATTATTTTAATAAATTAAACAAAAGAAACCCAAGAAAATTATAAGTAAAAAAAAACTATTATATGTGCCTTATTAGGTTTTAAAGCTGAAAATATTATTATATTATAAATAAAAATATTATTTATAATTACAAACATGAAAAAAAAAAAAAATAATACTTATTTTTATTTTTATAATTATATAAAATATTAACTAAAACTTTGTGTATATTTGACTAAAAAAAAAAAACAAACATTTATGTGTTTAAATTTGAGTTGATAAAAGAGGTTATTATTATTATTTTAAATGATTTGTAATTTTTTTTTCTTTTACGCATAATATCTAATATGTATTTAACCCATTTAAGAAAAAAATATTATATAAATAGTCTATATCATTAATGCATGTAGTTATATTTGTAGTTAAAAAAAAATAAAACTGATTATAGATTTATTGAAAATAAATAAAACTATAGACGAAATAATTACGACGAAAGTTTTATTTATTAAATTAAAGGCCTCAGAAAAGTATATTTGTGACAGTAAGTATTCCAACAAATCAAAAACAATACTAATAATTCTTGTTCAACAAATACATAATGTAAACAATAAGTCTTGTTTTCTTAAAGGTTGTTCCCAAAAAAAAATGCACACATTCCTAATAAACCAAACCTTTTTATTGGAATAATGTTCTTAGATCGACAGATAAAAAAATTACATCTCCCCTTGTCCAAAAAATTGCCACGTAACTCTTTAAGCGAAATAAAATAAATCGAACAGGCGCCCATGCGAAAGCAGTAGGTAGACGATTCTTATAATTCCTTATAAATTTACTCATACATTGCTTACAAAAATACCTAGGCTCCTTCCACTTTCAGCTTTAGCCAAACACAACAAGAGAAAAAAAGAGACAGAATGAATTGAGTTTTTCTTAAAATCAAGACAGTATTGAAAAGTTTTTATTAAAATCAAAACAGTTTCATTGCTTGTGTAAGTTTTGCATAAAACATGTACAATTTCAAATAATCATACAACACAATCATGCAAACAATCATGCTCGCAAACACAGAGAATTCCCTTCTCCTACAATTCTACCGCTTCTTAAGGGCAGAGGTAAATTCCTCACATGTACTTAACCATACATATACATGCATAAATTGATTTTAAATTTGTTAAAACCAGCCACGTGAAATTTCTATACCTGCTGCTCGACATGACCGCCTGGTATTCTGCCAGCCCCAAACAAAAATTTTCATGAATTACCAGGCGCCCATAAACGAGTAGCAGGTATTTCTTCTTGGTTTGCAAAATCAACTCAAGCAAAGTGGTTTCTAGAGTGCAATACAATCAAGCGAAAGATGAAACGAGAGTATAAATAGCATCTCGTTCACACATACTTACAGAAAAAAAAGAATAAAAGAGCAGAAGCAAAATAACCAGGGTGACCAGATTGGTATCGTGTTGATTGAAAACAATTCAGGATTTGTTATTGAATTTTTTATTTTTATTTGTCTTGCAGAAAATTATAACAATGTTAATTAAATTATTAACAAATATAATAATAATAATCTGATATATTTCTTAAAATTATTTATATTAATAATGTTTTTCTTTAATAAGGCATTTAAGCGACTCGAAGATTTGCCTCTGTAAAAGCGATAGGTAGGTATCTGATTTCTTGGGTAGATCTGAAATGAAAAACAAAAAT
This sequence comes from Philhelius pedissequus, assembly GCA_910595825.1. Classification (NCBI taxonomy): domain Eukaryota; kingdom Metazoa; phylum Arthropoda; class Insecta; order Diptera; family Syrphidae; genus Philhelius; species Philhelius pedissequus. The sequence continues at coordinate 238,345,594 of OU343161.1, read as the reverse complement.
CCATTTGTTATCGAGGTATTATAAGTAAATAGTAGAAAATATTAAAGAATTGATTTAAATTTTAAATTAAAAATTATTTCTTCCAAATTACTCTAACTAGGGGGACCAGATTGGTATCGCGGTAAAAAAGAGAAAAATAAGCAAGGGGAGCATCTTAAATTGGGAACGAGTTCTGATTGAAATGTACATGGTGGGACAGTGGCCTTTTTTCGACCAAAATAGGAGGGTCCATGGCATTCGTATTTATTTTTGGTTGCATAAATGGTCGCGACCAATTTTGGGCAATGTGGCTTTGTTAATTTTTAATGTGGGGCGTGTTCTTTTTTAGGTGGGTATTATTTAGGAAATTGTCTTATTTGGCGGTTTGGTTGTGTGCTACTTTTAGGGAGTGGCTATATACAGGCACGGCTTACCAAAGAGGCATGCATTTGTTGAGGACGGCCTCCTATGACAGTAACAAGTTAATTGGTTAGAGCCCAATAAGCCACTCCCGAATATTATACTTCCAAAATTTGCAATTGATTTGAAATAGGCCACATGCATTTTCATCAATAAACCTTGTATTGACAAAGCCACACCGACAAATAAGCAAATTTCCCAAAAACCACCCATCCAAAATAGGCCACACCCCCACATTAAAAATTAATTAAGCCACGCCCTAAAAAAATAGGCCACGTCCTTTCATTAATTTTGTATGAAAATATGTCACAATGTACACCCAAAATCGATGTGGGAGTGTCCTATTTTAGAGGGCATGGCCTAAATGGGAGGGGCTAGAATTGGGGGCGTGGCTTCCCTATTTTTTTAGGTGTCAAAATACCAAAAATGGGTGTGGCTTATTTTTGGGGCGTGGCTTAGTTCAAAAATAGGCCACACTTTCACACTAAAAATTAACTAAGCCACGCCCTAAAAAAATAGGCCACGCCCATTTTAGCAATTTTACGCCTAAAAAAAATTAGGGAGGCCACGCCCCCAAATTAGGCTCCTTCTTTTTAGACCACGCCCACTCAAATAGGCCACGTCCTTTCATTAATTTTGTATGAAAATATGTCACAATGTACACACAAAATCGATGTGGGAGTGTCCAATTTTAGAGGGCGAGGCCTAAATGGGAGGAGCCAAAAATGGGGGCGAGGCCTACCTAATTTTTTTAGGCGTACAATTGCTAAAATGGGCGTGTCCATTGTGAAAGTGTGGCCTATTTTTGAACTAATCCACGCCCCAAACCACGCCCATAACCAGGGTGACCAGATTGGTATCGTGGTGATTGAAAACAATTCAGGATTTGTTATTGAATTTTAACAAGTTAATTGGTTAGAGCCCAATAAGCCACTCCCGAATATTATACTTCCAAAATTTGCAATTGATTTGAAATAGGCCACATGCATTTTCATCAATAAACCTTGTATTGACAAAGCCACACCGACAAATAAGCAAATTTCCCAAAAACCACCCATCCAAAATAGGCCACACCCCCACATTAAAAATTAATTAAGCCACGCCCTAAAAATATAGGCCACGCCCTAAAAAAAATAGGCCACGCCCATTTTAGCAATTGTACGCCTTAAAAAATTAGGGAGGTCACGCCCCCAAATTAGGCTCCTCCCCTTTAGACCACGCCCACTCAAATAGTCCACACCCTTTCATTAATTTTGTATGAAAATATGTTTTTCTTTAATAAGGCATTTAAGCGACTCGAAGATTTGCCTCTGTAAAAGCGATAGGTAGGTATCTGATTTCTTGGGTAGATCTGAAATGAAAAACAAAAATCCATTTGTTATCGAGGTATTATAAGTAAATAGTAGAAAATATTAAAGAATTGATTTAAATTTTAAATTAAAAATTATTTCTTCCAAATTACTCTAACTAGGGGGACCAGATTGGTATCGCGGTAAAAAAGAGAAAAATAAGCAAGGGGAGCATCTTAAATTGGGAACGAGTTCTGATTGAAATGTACATGGTGGGACAGTGGCCTTTTTTCGACCAAAATAGGAGGGTCCATGGCATTCGTATTTATTTTTGGTTGCATAAATGGTCGCGACCAATTTTGGGCAATGTGGCTTTGTTAATTTTTAATGTGGGGCGTGTTCTTTTTTAGGTGGGTATTATTTAGGAAATTGTCTTATTTGGCGGTTTGGTTGTGTGCTACTTTTAGGGAGTGGCTATATACAGGCACGGCTTACCAAAGAGGCATGCATTTGTTGAGGACGGCCTCCTATGACAGTAACAAGTTAATTGGTTAGAGCCCAATAAGCCACTCCCGAATATTATACTTCCAAAATTTGCAATTGATTTGAAATAGGCCACATGCATTTTCATCAATAAACCTTGTATTGACAAAGCCACACCGACAAATAAGCAAATTTCCCAAAAACCACCCATCCAAAATAGGCCACACCCCCACATTAAAAATTAATTAAGCCACGCCCTAAAAAAATAGGCCACGTCCTTTCATTAATTTTGTATGAAAATATGTCACAATGTACACCCAAAATCGATGTGGGAGTGTCCTATTTTAGAGGGCATGGCCTAAATGGGAGGGGCTAGAATTGGGGGCGTGGCTTCCCTATTTTTTTAGGTGTCAAAATACCAAAAATGGGTGTGGCTTATTTTTGGGGCGTGGCTTAGTTCAAAAATAGGCCACACTTTCACACTAAAAATTAACTAAGCCACGCCCTAAAAAAATAGGCCACGCCCATTTTAGCAATTTTACGCCTAAAAAAAATTAGGGAGGCCACGCCCCCAAATTAGGCTCCTTCTTTTTAGACCACGCCCACTCAAATAGGCCACGTCCTTTCATTAATTTTGTATGAAAATATGTCACAATGTACACACAAAATCGATGTGGGAGTGTCCAATTTTAGAGGGCGAGGCCTAAATGGGAGGAGCCAAAAATGGGGGCGAGGCCTACCTAATTTTTTTAGGCGTACAATTGCTAAAATGGGCGTGTCCATTGTGAAAGTGTGGCCTATTTTTGAACTAATCCACGCCCCAAACCACGCCCATAACCAGGGTGACCAGATTGGTATCGTGGTGATTGAAAACAATTCAGGATTTGTTATTGAATTTTAACAAGTTAATTGGTTAGAGCCCAATAAGCCACTCCCGAATATTATACTTCCAAAATTTGCAATTGATTTGAAATAGGCCACATGCATTTTCATCAATAAACCTTGTATTGACAAAGCCACACCGACAAATAAGCAAATTTCCCAAAAACCACCCATCCAAAATAGGCCACACCCCCACATTAAAAATTAATTAAGCCACGCCCTAAAAATATAGGCCACGCCCTAAAAAAAATAGGCCACGCCCATTTTAGCAATTGTACGCCTTAAAAAATTAGGGAGGTCACGCCCCCAAATTAGGCTCCTCCCCTTTAGACCACGCCCACTCAAATAGTCCACACCCTTTCATTAATTTTGTATGAAAATATGTTTTTCTTTAATAAGGCATTTAAGCGACTCGAAGATTTGCCTCTGTAAAAGCGATAGGTAGGTATCTGATTTCTTGGGTAGATCTGAAATGTGGCTTATTTTTGGGGCGTGGCTTAGTTCAAAAATAGGCCACACTTTCACACTAAAAATTAACTAAGCCACGCCCTAAAAAAATAGGCCACGCCCTAAAAAATAGGCCACGCCCATTTTAGCAATTTCACGCCTAAAAAATAGGGAGGCCACGCCCCCAAATTAGGCTCCTCCCCTTTAGACCACGCACACTCAAATAGGTCACGCCCTTTCATTAATTTTGTATGAAAATATGTCACAATGTACACAAAAAATCGATGTGGGAGTGTCCTATTTTAGAGGGCGTGGCCTAAATGGGAGGAGGCAAAAATGGGGGCTTGGCCTACCTAATTTTTTTAGGCGTACAATTGCCTCTGTAAAAGCGATAGGTAGGTATTTGATTTCTTGGGTAGATCTGAAATGTGGCTTATTTTTGGGGCGTGGCTTGGTTCAAAAATAGGCCACACTTTCACACTAAAAATTAACTAAGCCACGCCCTAAAAAAATAGGCCACGCCCTAAAAATAGGCCACGCCCATTTTAGCAATTTTACGCCTAAAAAATAGGGAGGCCACGCCCCCAAATTAGGCTCCTCCCCTTTAGACCACGCCCACTCAAATAGGCCACGCCCTTTCATTAATTTTGTATGAAAATATGTCACAATGTACACAAAAAATCGATGTGGGAGTGTCCTATTTTAGAGGGCGTGGCCTAAATGGGAGGAGCCAAAAATGGGGGCGTGGCCTTCCTAATTTTTTTAAGCGTACAATTGCTAAAATGGGCGTGGCCATTGTGAAAGTTGGCCTATTTTTGAACTAAGCCACGCCCCAAACCACGCCCATAACCAGGGTGACCAGATTGTTATCGTGGTGATTGAAAACAATTCAGGATTTGTTATTGAATTTTAACAAGTTAATTGGTTAGAGCCCAATAAGCCACTCCCGAATATTATACTTCTAAAATTTGCAATTGATTTGAATAGGCCAAAAATCTTACGCCTAAAAAAATAGGGAGGCCACGCCCCCAAATTAGGCTCCTCCCCTTTAGACCACGCCCACTCAAATAGGCCACGCCCTTTCATTAATTTTGTATGAAAATATGTCACAATGTACACAAAAAATCGATGTGGGAGTGTCCTATTTTAGAGGGCGTGGCCTAAATGGGAGGAGCCAAAAATGGGGGCTTGGCCTACCTAATTTTTTTAGGCGTACAATTGCCTCTGTAAAAGCGATAGGTAGGTATCTGATTTCTTGGGTAGATCTGAAATGTGGCTTATTTTTGGGGCGTGGCTTGGTTCAAAAATAGGCCACACTTTCACACTAAAAATTAACTAAGCCACGCCCTAAAAAAATAGGCCACGCCCTAAAAATAGGCCACGCCCATTTTAGCAATTTTACGCCTAAAAAAATAGGGAGGCCACACCCCCAAATTAGGCTCCTCCCCTTTAGACCACGCCCACTCAAATAGGCCACGCCCTTTCATTAATTTTGTATGAAAATATGTCACAATGTACACAAAAAATCGATGTGGGAGTGTCCTATTTTAGAGGGCGTGGCCTAAATGGGAGGAGCCAAAAATGGGGGCGTGGCCTACCTAATTTTTTTAGGCGTACAATTGCTAAAATGGGCGTGGCCATTGTGAAAGTTGGCCTATTTTTGAACTAAGCCACGCCCCAAACCACGCCCATAACCAGGGTGACCAGATTGTTATCGTGGTGATTGAAAACAATTCAGGATTTGTTATTGAATTTTAACAAGTTAATTGGTTAGAGCCCAATAAGCCACTCCCGAATATTATACTTCTAAAATTTGCAATTGATTTGAATAGGCCAAAAATTTTACGCCTAAAAAAATAGGGAGGCCACGCCCCCAAATTAGGCTCCTCCCCTTTAGACCACGCCCATTCAAATAGGCCACGCCCTTTCATTAATTTTGTATGAAAATATGTCAAAATGTACACAAAAAATCGATGTGGGAGTGTCCTATTTTAGAGGGGGTGGCCTAAATGGGAGGAGCCAAAAATGGGGGCGTGGCCTACCTATTTTTTTAGGCGTACAATTGCCTCTATAAAAGCGATAGGTAGGTATCTGATTTCTTGGGTAGATCTGAAATGTGGCTTATTTTTGGGGAGTGGCTTAGTTCAAAAATAGGCCACACTTTCACACTAAAAATTAACTAAGCCACGCCCTAAAAAATAGGCAACGCCCATTTTAGCAATTTTACGCCTAAAAAATAGGGAGGCCACGCCCCCAAATTAGGCTCCTCCCCTTTAGACCACGCCCACTCAAATAGGCCACGCCCTTTCATTAATTTTGGCGTGGCTTCCCTATTTTTTTAGGTGTCAAAATACCAAAAATGGGTGTAGCTTATGTTTGGGGCGTGGCTTAGTTCAAAAATAGGCCACACTTTCACACTAAAAATTAACTAAGCCACGCCCTAAAAAAATAGGATACGCCCTAAAAAATAGGCCACGCCCTTTCATTAATTTTGTATGAAAATATGTTTTTCTTTAATAAGGCATTTAAGCGACTCGAAGATTTGCCTCTGTAAAAGCGATAGGTAGGTGTCTGATTTCTTGGGTAGATCTGAAATGTGGCTTATTTTTGGGGCGTGGCTTAGTTCAAAAATAGGCCACACTTTCACACTAAAAATTAACTAAGCCACGCCCTAAAAAAAAGGCCACGCCCTAAAAAATAGGCCACGCCCATTTTAGCAATTTTACGCCTAAAAAAATAGGGAGGCCACGCCCCCAAATTAGGCTCCTCCCCTTTAGACCACGCCCACTCAAATAGGCCACGCCCTTTCATTAATTTTTTATGAAAATATGTCACAATGTAAAAGCGATAGGTAGGTATCTGATTTCTTGGGTAGATCTGAAATGTGGCTTATTTTTGGAGCGTGGCTTAGTTCAAAAATAGGCCACACTTTCACACTAAAAATTAACTAAGCCAAGCCCTAAAAAAATAGGCCACGCCCTAAAAAATAGGCCACGCCCATTTTAGCAATTTTAGGCCTAAAAAATAGGGAGGCCACGCCCCCAAATTAGGCTCCTCCCCTTTAGACCACGCCCACTCAAATAAACCACGCCCTTTCATTAATTTTGTATGAAAATATGTCACAATGTACACAAAAAATCGATGTGGGAGTGTCCTATTTTAGAGGGCGTGGCCTAAATGGGGGCGTGGCCTACCTAATTTTTGTAGGCGTACAATTGCCTCTGTAAAAGCGATAGGTAGGTATCTGATTTCTTGGGTAGATCAGAAATGTGGCTTATTTTTGGGGCGTGGCTTAGTTCAAAAATAGGCCACACTTTCACACTAAAAATTAACTAAGCCACGCCCCAAAAAAATAGGCCACGCCCTAAAAAATAGGCCACGCCCATTTTAGCAATTTTACGCCTAAAAACATAGGGAGGCCACGCCCCCAAGTTAGGCTTCTCCCCTTTAGACCACGCCCACTCAAATAGGCCACGCCCTTTCATTAATTTTGGCGTGGCTTCCCTATTTTTTTAGGTGTCAAAATACCAAAAAATGGGTGTGGCTTATTTTTGGGGCGTGGCTTAGTTCAAAAATAGGCCACACTTTCACACTAAAAAGCCACGCGCTAAAAAAATAGGCCACGCCCACTCAAATATGCCACGCCCTTTCATTAATTTTGTATGAAAATATGTCACAATGTACACAAAAAATCGATGTGGGAGTGTCCTATTTTAGAGGGCGTGGCCTTAATGAGAGGAGCCAAAAATGGGGGCGTGGCCTACCTAATTTTTTTAGGCGTACAATTGCCTCTGTAAAAGCGATAGGTAGGTATCTGATTTCTTGGGTAGATCTGAAATGTGGCTTATTTTTGGGGCGTGGCTTAGTTCAAAAATAGGCCACACTTTCACACTAAAAATGAACTAAGCCACGCCCTAAAAAAATAGGACACGCCCTAAAAAATAGACCACGCCCATTTTAGCAATTTTACGCCTAAAAAAATAGAGAGGCCACGCCCCCAAATTAGGCTCCTCCCCTTTAGACCACGCTAACTCAAATAAGCCACGCCCTTTCATTAATTTTGTATGAAAATATGTTACAATGTACACAAAAAATCGATGTGTTAGTGTCCTATTTTAGAGGGCGTGGCCTAAATGGGAGGAGCCAAAAATGGGGGCGTGGCCTACCTAATTTTTTTAGGCGTACAATTGCCTCTGTAAAAGCGATAGGTAGGTATCTGATTTCTTGGGTAGATCTGAAATGTGGCTTATTTTTGGGGCGTGGCTTAGTTCAAAAATAGGCCACACTTTTACACTAAAAATTAACTAAGCCACGCCCTAAAAAAATAGGCCACGCCCTAAAAAATAGGCCACGCCCATTTTAGCAATTTTACGCCAAAAAAATTGGGAGGCCACGCCCCCAAATTATGCTCCTCCCCTTTAGACCACGCCCACTCAAATAGGCCACGCCCTTTCATTAATTTTGTATGAAAATATGTCACAATGTACACAAAAAATCGATGTGGGAGTGTCCTATTTTAGAGGGCGTGGCCTAAATGGGAGGAGCCAAAAATGGGGGCGTGGCCTACCTAATTTTTTTAGGCGTACAATTGCTAAAATGGGCGTGGCCATTGTGAAAGTTGGCCTATTTTTGAACTAAGCCACGCCCCAAACCACGCCCATAACCAGGGTGACCAGATTGGTATCGTGGTATTGAATTTTAACAAGTTAATTGGTTAGAGCCCAATAAGCCACTCTCGAATATTATACTTCTAAAATTTGCAATTGATTTGAATAGGCCAAAAATTTTACGCCTAAAAAAATAGGGAGGCCACGCCCCCAAATTAGGATCCTCCCCTTTAGACCACGCCCATTCAAATAGGCCACGCCCTTTCATTAATTTTGTATGAAAATATGTCACAATGTACACAAAAAATCGATGTGGGAGTGTCCTATTTTAGAGGGCGTGGCCTAAATGGGAGGAGCCAAAAATGGGGGCGTGGCCTTCCTATTTTTTTAGGCGTACAATTGCCTCTGTAAAAGCGATAGGTAGGTATCTGATTTCTTGGGTAGATCTGAAATGTGGCTTATTTTTGGGAGGATGGGAGGAGCCAAAAATGGGAGCGTGGCCTACCTAATTTTTTTAGACGTACAATTGCCTCTGTAAAAGCGATAGGTAGGTATCTGATTTCTTGGGTAGATCTGAAATGTGGCTTATTTTTGGGGCGTGGCTTAGTTCAAAAATAGGCCACACTTTCACACTAAAAATTAACTAAGCCACGCCCTAAAAAAATAGGCCACGCCCTAAAAAATAGGCCACGCCCATTTTAGCAATTTCACGCCTAAAAAAATAGGGAGGCCACGCCCCCAAATTAGGCTCCTCCCCTTTAGACCACGCCCACTCAAATAGGCCACGCCCTTTCATTAATTTTGGCTTCCCTATTTTTTTAGGTGTCAAAATACCAAAAATGGGTGTGGCTTATTTTTGGGGCGTGGCTTAGTTCAAAAATAGGCCACACTTTCACACTAAAAATTAACTAAGCCACGCCCTAAAAAAATAGGCCACGCCCTAAAAAATAGGCCACGCCCTTTCATTAATTTTGTATGAAAATATGTTTTTCTTTAATAAGGCGTTTAAGCGACTCGAAGATTTGCCTCTGTAAAAGCGATAGGTAGGTATCTGATTTCTTGGGTAGATCTGAAATGTGGCTTATTTTTGGGGCGTGGCTTAGTTCAAAAATAGGCCACACTTTCACACTAAAAATTAACTAAGCCACGCCCTAAAAAAATAGGCCACGCCCTAAAAAATAGGCCACGCCCATTTTAGCAATTTTACGCCTAAAAAATAGGGAGGCCACGCCCCCAAATTAGGCTCCTCCCCTTTAGACCACGCCCACTCAAATAGGCCACGCCCTTTCATTAATTTTGTATGAAAATATGTCACAATGTACACAAAAAATCGATGTGGGAGTGTCCTATTTTAGAGGGCGTGGCCTAAATGAGAGGAGCCAAAAATGGGGGCGTGGCCTACCTAATTTTTTTAGGCGTACAATTGCCTCTGTAAAAGCGATAGGTAGGTATCTGATTTCTTGGGTAGATCTGAAATGTGGCTTATTTTTGGGGCGTGGCTTAGTTCAAAAATAGGCCACACTTTCACACTAAAAATTAACTAAGCCACGCCCTAAAAAAATAGGCCACGCCCTAAAAAATAGGCCACGCCCATTTTAGCAATTTTACGCCTAAAAAAATTGGGAGGCCACGCCCCCAAATTATGCTCCTCCCCTTTAGACCACGCCCACTCAAATAGGCCACGCCCTTTCATTAATTTTGTATGAAAATATGTCACAATGTACACAAAAAATCGATGTGGGAGTGTCCTATTTTAGAGGGCGTGGCCTAAATGGGAGGAGCCAAAAATGGGGGCGTGGCCTACCTAATTTTTTTAGGCGTACAATTGCTAAAATGGGCGTGGCCATTGTGAAAGTTGGCCTATTTTTGAACTAAGCCACGCCCCAAACCACGCCCATAACCAGGGTAACCAGATTGGTATCGTGGTGATTGAAAACAATTCAGGATTTGTTATTGAATTTTAACAAGTTAATTGGTTAGAGCCCAATAAGCCACTCTCGAATATTATACTTCTAAAATTTGCAATTGATTTGAATAGGCCAAAAATTTTACGCCTAAAAAAATAGGGAGGCCACACCCCCAAATTAGGATCCTCCCCTTTAGACCACGCCCATTCAAATAGGCCACGCCCTTTCATTAATTTTGTATGAAAATATGTCACAATGTACACAAAAAATCGATGTGGGAGTGTCCTATTTTAGTGGGCGTGGCCTAAATGGGAGGAGCCAAAAATGGGGGCGTGGCCTACCTATTTTTTTAGGCGTACAATTGCCTCTGTAAAAGCGATAGGTAGGTATCTGATTTCTTGGGTAGATCTGAAATGTGGCTTATTTTTGGGGCGTGGCTTAGTTCAAAAATAGGCCACACTTTCACACTAAAAATTAACTAAGCCACGCCCTAAAAAAATACGACACGCCCATTTTAGCAATTTTACGCCTAAAAAATAGGGAGGCCACGCCCCCAAATTAGGCTCCTCCCCTTTAGACCACGCCCTCTCAAATAGGCCACGCCCTTTCATTAATTTTGTATGAAAATATGTCACAATGTACACAAAAAATCGATGTGGGAGTGTCCTATTTTAGAGGGCGTGGCCTAAATGGGAGGAGCCAAAAATGGGAGCGTGGCCTACCTAATTTTTTTAGACGTACAATTGCCTCTGTAAAAGCGATAGGTAGGTATCTGATTTCTTGGGTAGATCTGAAATGTGGCTTATTTTTGGGGCGTGGCTTAGTTCAAAAATAGGCCACACTTTCACACTAAAAATTAACTAAGCCACGCCCTAAAAAAATAGGCCACGCCCTAAAAAATAGGCCACGCCCATTTTAGCAATTTCACGCCTAAAAAAATAGGGAGGCCACGCCCCCAAATTAGGCTCCTCCCCTTTAGACCACGCCCACTCAAATAGGCCACGCCCTTTCATTAATTTTGGCTTCCCTATTTTTTTAGGTGTCAAAATACCAAAAATGGGTGTGGCTTATTTTTGGGGCGTGGCTTAGTTCAAAAATAGGCCACACTTTCACACTAAAAATTAACTAAGCCACGCCCTAAAAAAATAGGCCACGCCCTAAAAAATAGGCCACGCCCTTTCATTAATTTTGTATGAAAATATGTTTTTCTTTAATAAGGCGTTTAAGCGACTCGAAGATTTGCCTCTGTAAAAGCGATAGGTAGGTATCTGATTTCTTGGGTAGATCTGAAATGTGGCTTATTTTTGGGGCGTGGCTTAGTTCAAAAATAGGCCACACTTTCACACTAAAAATTAACTAAGCCACGCCCTAAAAAATAGGCCACGCCCTAAAAAATAGGCCACGCCCATTTTAGCAATTTTACGCCTAAAAAGTAGGGAGGCCACGCCCCCAAATTAGGCTCCTCCCCTTTAGACCACGCCCACTCAAATAGTCCACGCCCTTTCATTAATTTTGTATGAAAATATGTCACAATGTACACAAAAAATCGATGTGGGAGTGTCCTGTTTTAGAGGGCGTGGCATAAATGGGAGGAGCCAAAAATGGGGGCGTGGCCTACCTAATTTTTTTAGGCGTACAATTGCTAAAATGGGCGTGGCCTATTTTTTTAGGGCGTGGCCTATTTTTCAGAGCGTGGCCTATTTTTTGGGGCGTCGCTTAGTTAATTTTTAGTGTGAAAGTGTGGCCTATTTTTGAACTAAGCCACGCCCCAAACCACGCCCATAACCAGGGTGACCAGATTGGTATCGTGTTGATTGAAAACAATTCAGGATTTGTTATTGAATTTTTTATTTTTATTTGTCTGGCAGAAAATTATAACAATGTTAATTAAATTATTAACAAATATAATAATAATAATCTGATATATTTCTTAAAATTATTTATATTAATAATGTTTTTCTTTAATAAGGCATTTAAGCGACTCGAAGATTTGCCTCTGTAAAAGCGATAGGTAGGTATCTGATTTCTTGGGTAGATCTGAAATGAAAAACAAAAATCCATTTGTTATCGAGGTATTATAAGTAAATAGTAGAAAATATTAAAGAATTGATTTAAATTTTAAATTAAAAATTATTTCTTCCAAATTACTCTAACTAGGGGGACCAGATTGGTATCGCGGTAAAAAAGAGAAAAATAAGCAAGGGGAGCATCTTAAATTGGGAACGAGTTCTGATTGAAATGTACATGGTGGGACAGTGGCCTTTTTTCGACCAAAATAGGAGGGTCCCTGGCATTCGTATTTATTTTTGGTTGCATAAATGGTCGCGACCAATTTTGGGCAATGTGGCTTTGTTAATTTTTAATGTGGGGCGTGTTCTTTTTTAGGTGGGTATTATTTAGGAAATTGTCTTATTTGGCGGTTTGGTTGTGTGCTACTTTTAGGGAGTGGCTATATACAGGCAAGGCTTACCAAAGATGCATGCATTTATTGAGGACGGCTTCCTATGACAGTAACAAGTTAATTGGTTACAGCCCAATAAGCCACTCCCAAATATTATACTTCCAAAATTTGCAATTGATTTGAAATAGTCCACACCCCAATATGCATTTTCATCAATAAACCTTGTATTGCCAAAGCCACACCGACAAATAAGCAAATTTCCCAAAAAACACCCATCCAAAATAGGCCACACCCCCACATTAAAAATTAACTAAGCCACGCTCTAAAAAAAATAGGCCACGCCCTAAAAAAAATAGGTCACTCCCATTTTAGCAATTGTACGCCTAAAAAAATTAGGGAGCCCACGCCCCCAAATTAGGCTCCTCCCCTTTAGACCACGCCCACTCAAATAGGTCACGCCCTTTCATTAATTTTGTATGAAAATATGTCACAATGTACACAAAAAATCGATGTGGGAGTGTCCTATTTTAGAGGGCGTGGCCTAAATGTGAGGAGCAAAAATTGGGGGTGTGGCTTCCCTATTTTTTAAGGCGTCAAAATACCAAAAATGGGTGTGGCTTATTTTTGGGGCGTGGCTTAGTTCGAAAATAGGCCACACTTTCACACTAAAAATTAACTAAGCCACGCCCTAAAAAAATAGGTCACGCCCTAAAAAATAGGCCACGCCCATTTCACAATTTTACGCCTAAAAAAATAGGGAGGCCACGCCCCAAAATTAGGCTCCTCCCCTTTAGACCACGCCCACTCAAATACGCCCTTTCAATAATTTTGTATGAAAATATGTCACAATGTACACAAAAAATCGATGTGGGAGTGTCCTATTTTAGAGGGCGTGGCCTAAATGGGAGGAGCCGAAAATGGGGCGTGGCCTAGCTAATTTTTTAGGTGTACAATTGCTAAAATGGGCGTGGCCTATTTTTTAGGGCGTGGCCTATTTTTTAGGGCGTGGCCTATTTTTTTAGGGCGTGGCTTAGTTTATTTTTAGTGTGAAAGTGTGGCCTATTTTTGAACTAAGCCACGCCCCAAAAATAAGCCACATTTCTGATCTACCCAAGAAATCAGATACCTACCTATCGCTTTTACAGAGGCAATTGTACGCCTAAAAAAATTTGGTAGGCCACGCCCCCAATTTTTGCTCCTCCCATTTAGGCCACGCCCTCTAAAATAGGACACTCCCACATCGATTTTTTGTGTACATTGTGACATATTTTCATACGAAATTAATGAAAGGGCGTGGCCTATTTGAGTGGGCGTGGTCTAAAAGGGAGGAGTCTAATTTGGGGGCGTGGCCTCCCTATGTTTTTAGGCGTACAATTGCTAAAATAGGCGTGGCCCATTTTTTTAGGGCGTGGCCTATTTTTTTAGGGCGTGGCTTAGTTAATTTTTAATGTGGGGTGTGGCCTATTTTGGATGGGTGTTTTTTGGGAAATTTGCTTATTTGTCGGTGTGGCTTTGGCAATACAAGGTTTATTGATGAAAATGCATATTGGAGTGTGGCCTATTTCAAATCAATTGCAAATTTTTGAAGTATAATATTTGGGAGTGGCTTATTGGGCTGTAACCAATTAACTTGTTACTGTCATAGGAGGCCGTCCTCAACAAATGCATGCCTCTTTGGTAAGCCGTGCCTGTATATAGCCACTCCCTAAAAGTAGCACACAACCAAACCGCCAAATAAGACAATTTCCTAAATAATACCCACCTTAAAAAGAACACGCCCCACATTAAAAATTAACAAAGCCACATTGCCCAAAATTGGTCGCGACCATTTATGCAACCAAAAATAAATACGAATGCCAGGGACCCTCCTATTTTGGTCGAAAAAAGGCCACTGCCCCACTCATTTATTTATGGTTGAGGCGACATATTTTCTTAAAATTTAATTGGGGCATGGGGAGTTGCCTATTTCCGAACAAATTAACTAAGCCACACCTTCAAAACAATCCATGGCCATTTCAATCAGAACTCGTTCCCAATTTAAGATGCTCCCCTAGTAGACCACGAACCCGAAAATAGACCACTCCTTCATCCCTACTTAATTTTTTTTTTTGGCTAAAATATCATAATATGGGCGTGGCCTATTTTGCGATCATGGCTTACTTCTTTTTCGGGAGGTAGCTTATTTGTTGGTTTTGTTTGTCGGGGTTGATTACTATATTTGGGGAGTGGCTTTATAAAACAAAACTTACAGAGTATGTAGACTTGACACCAAGCTTATTGAAAGCAACACTTATATGAATAATACGTATAATTGCGAGGCTAGGCTTTTACGAGGAAGGCTTATTCGGAGCAATGCTTATTTTCCTAATTTTCCTAATGCTTTAGTCCTACAGTTTCCCACGAAGCCTCAAATATAGATCCAATTGAATTTGAAATCAATTAGCTTGATTTATATAGCAGGTTTTTTTTTGATTATACGTTTAAAGGCTTCAATAACAGGTCCAAGTGATGCTGGTGGGAGTCAATTTTCCTTCTGGCAGCCGATCAACCTTACCTGACTTAACATAATTATACCTTCATTAAAATGTGTGTGTAATAAAGTATTTATGTATACATAGATATATCTTCTATATATACATATATATGTAATAAAATAATAAGAAACACAACAATTTGTTTAATATTTTCTCCTGCTGTAAAGTCGTCCTCCACTTCCACAAAAAAAAAAGCCTGGAGTCCTTCCTTTTCCTGTAAAAGTTCATAATTCTAGAATTTAGACTAGGTATATGCCTTTTAATCCTGTCAATAACAGATCGGAAATTGAACAAAAAAAAATATAAATCTAAATTCAAAGGCGAAATGTATTTTATTATTTGGCCTTTTACAATAAAATACTTACACCAAAGGAAAAAAAAGCGTCCAGGAGTAAGTTTTTGAAGTTTTCCATCTGGCACCTACATTAAGCTTATGGACGTAAAAGTTTCTTATTATTGAATTGTTATGATTGAGAGGAAAGCTGCTATGATTTCACTAAGTAGGATGAAAAAGCTCTGAGATTTTTTGTTTGTGATTGTAGGGACAAATTAGGGATGGTTGGAGCAATGGACTGTAATTTTCTCTATGACGAAGCGACGTAGCTTAAAATATTTTTCATGATATTTTCTTTTAAGGTTGTGTTCGTTCGATTTCTTGTTAGAAAGAAGTAGAAATCGAAGTTCTTACCAAATTGTGTCTTAAGCTCCTTGTAATAACTAGGACTCCATTATTTTTACAATCGAAGCTTTTACAGTTTGATTTTTACATCTTGTAGAGTTTACACTAACTTAACTCAACAAATTGTGATAAATACAAGTGCTGATATTATGATTAACTTATGTGATTTTATGCAACTATGCAGGTATACCTTAACCACTTCTTCCAACTATAAGCCTTTTTATTAGTTTTTAGGTTAGTTAGAATAGGAACATACTTATACTTAGGTAGGTTATTTGTTTATATGTAATTAATTATTTCAATATGGAAGATTGTGGTTTTAGGTTGTACTTTTTTATTTCAACACTGTCTAGTTGTATGTGCATAAAAATACCTATAAATCAAATAATTTTTGCAAATGGTCTTTTCTTTTATGGGAAGGACCAATAAGTACCTATTGACTTTTGAATTGGAATAAGAATCTGTTTTCACATAGGTGTTTTTATGGAATCAAGTGTAGGGTCAGAATTCTACCCCTCTGCAACTGAGAGAGCGTTATACAATTGAAAAGTAAATCACCCACAATGTTTATTTGTGATATGAGGTCATTTCCATTTTACCTTCCCCATCGCTGTGTTCAATTTGCCTTTTTGTCTAGTGAAAGTCTCAAAGAAAACAAGGATTTCCTACAAATTGTGTATAGGGGGCTTTTTGATGTGCGTTTCTTCTCTAGAACTATGCACAGGAGAAATTTGAATTTATATTTCAATTTATATTTCAATTCAAATATGTGTTCATTCCACAAAAGCTGGTCTGTGATGCACATGCCAAGGACTGAAAGCTAATCGGTTTCTTCAATGCAAATGCTGGTTTACTGTTTTATTTTTAATTACACGTATATTACAACTACTTTAAATTGGCGTTTCAAAGTTTTGTCCTCAAATGTTTTCAAATTACATAAAAATGTTTTAGAATTTGTATAAGTACCTACCTAACGGGTGATTTTTTTGCTACTTGGTTTTTGACGTTTATATTTTTGACAGATCACACATGACAAATTCCACGAACATTTGACATTTCGATTCAGTATTGTTTGCCATTTCATCGTGAATAGACTTACGCCTGAACAACGTTTGCAAATTATTGAAATTTATTATCAAAATTCGTGCTCTGTGAAAAATTTGTTTCGTAAGCTACGTCCGGCAAAATTGTCTTCAGCGACGAGGCTCATTTTTGGCTAAATGGATACGTGAATAAGCAGAATTGCCGTATTTGGAGTGAAGAGCAGCCAGAGGCAATTCAGCAGCTACCAATGCATCCCGAAAAATGCACTGTTTGGTGCGGTTTATGGGCAGGCGGCATCATTGGGCCGTACTTCTTCAAGGACGATAAGGCCGCAGGGTAACCCGTCAATGGAGAAAGTTACCGTTCGATGATAACAGATTTTTTTTTGCCGAAAATGCAAGAATTGAACTCGGTCGACATGTGGTTCCAACAGGACGGTGCCACATGCCACACTGCACGCGAAACCATGCATCAATTGAGAGGCGAATTTGGTGAGCAGTTGATCTCACGTTTTGGCGCAGTCAATTGGCCACCAAGATCATGTGATTTGACCCCGTTAGACTATTTTTTGTGGGGCTATGTTAAGTATATTGTCTATGGGGACAAGCCAAACACGATTGCTGCCTTGGAAGCCAACATTGAACGCGTCATTGGTGAGATTCCGGCCGAAATGTGTGAAAAAGTTTGCCAAAATTGGACCTTCAGAATGGACCACCTGAAGCGTAGCCGCGGGCTACATTTATGTGAAATTATTTTTAAAAAGTAAATGGCAGAAATTGATTTATCGATCCAAATAAAAATTTCATTCACTTTTTACAAGTTTCTGTGTTTTTTTGAATTTTCAAAAACCAAGCTCTTAAAAAATCACCGTTTATATACAAAATTATTTTTTTAGCCTCAATATTAATGGTAACTGCCATAGAACCATTGTTCTATTTTCGCCTTTCGATCAAATTTTTATATAAGAAGTCCTTTAAATTCTAAATAATACTGCATACTAACATATTGGCGAAGAAAAATAAAATGAACGACTGCATCACATCGTATGCAAAAGATTTCTATTAAAAATCTAAGTATATTTTTAAAGTCGTTTTTTACTTAATTTTTGTCTATATATAAAATTTCTTTAATTTTTTTTCTTGAAAAAAATTGATCTGACAATCTTAAATATTTAATAATGTAAATTTAAAAAAAAATATTAAATCGGCTTAATCAAAGAACAAATAATTCAAAATTCTGAAATAAATACTTAAGCTAATTTGAACTCAAAAAAAGTACGCCATTTTATTTCTTCGATAAATTTGAATTCATGACAAAAAAAAATTTAATCTGTGGAGCGGTTTTTCATAAAAAAAGTTTTTTTTAAAGTTTTTGAAAACATTTTTCCAAAAAAAAATTCAAAAACGCCAATTCATAGGTATTCAGCAAATACATATAACTATAATTTAAAAAAAAAGCAGTTTTCAAAATACCTATAAATTAAAAAAAAAAATTAAATACTTTTAAAAATACAAAAAAAATATTAATTAAAAAATTGGTATGCAGTATAAATTGGACTACATACACCTAAATATGTGTGAAATTTCGAAAGAATCGGTTAAGCCAATTATGAAATAGTCGAAAGCAAAAGACATTTTTGAAATTTTTTTCAACCATATGATCGGGCAAGCTGAACTGATTTAAAAAAATCAAATCGTTAGAGCCGTTTTCGAAAAAAAATAGGCTTTAACGTAACGATGAATTACGATGATAGCGACGACAAAAAAAGATGGTCTAAAAATGTCGCTGTCTGTCCCTCTGTACATATTGTACAGAGTATTTTTTGAAAAATGTTTTCAAAAAGTTTTAAAAAAAACTTTTTTTTCTCAAAAACCGCTCCACAGATTTTAAAATTTTTTTTCTCATAAATTCAAATTTATCCAAGAAATAAAATGGCATACTTAAGCTCAAATTAGTTTAGTATTAGTATTTGTACCTATATCGCAAGTAAAAATAAAAGCGAAACACATGTTGACGAAGTGATCGAAATGAACAAAAAACGAAATAATCGGTGTTAAAAGGGTTGGCTATGATTTGCCAAAAAACAATTCCCCGGATAACGATTGCCCGCAAAACGAATTCCTGTATCACGATTGCCAATTCCCCGCATT
This sequence comes from Philhelius pedissequus, assembly GCA_910595825.1. NCBI lineage: Eukaryota > Metazoa > Arthropoda > Insecta > Diptera > Syrphidae > Philhelius > Philhelius pedissequus. Next base: position 238,326,772 of record OU343161.1, on the reverse strand, counting down.
TGCTATACCCTTATCTGTGAAACTATGATTTTGAACAGTACACAGAAATGAATTATTGAATTTTAATTTTCGAAGAGGAATTTCTTGCTGCCCCTGCTTGGCCAAATATAGGATTTGGGGTGGGGTCCAGTTTTGGTGTATGCAAAGTTATTTTTTTGGATTTCAAGATTTTTATGGACTCAAAGAAACTGCATAATCGCCAAAAAGTTGGTAAAAAAAGTTTTTATATTATTATTTTAAGAAAAAAACAAAATTATTAAAAAAATAAATAAAATATATGTGATAAGTACGAAATAGTACTTTTCAAAAATTCCGGGCAATCGTTACTCGGACAATCACGAATTAATATTTCTTTATGCGGGAAACTATTCTGAAAATTTCAAAAAAAAAATTCGGGTAATCGTTATTCGGGCAATTGTTTTACGGGAAAAAGTTACGCTTCTGTATTAAAAACTTGCCAATTAAACCCACCTAAATTTAGTCAACAGTTATGTTTTTTGGTTTGATCTCACTTCTTTTTGCAAAGAATCTCTCCATATAATTGATGACAATTCTGAGAAACTGTGGGGGATGCCACGCTCCCTGAATGAAAACCTCAAATTGTCGGGTTATTCCTTTGCTTGGATCACAAGACCTACAGTTCTGCAGCAAAATTACAAGATTCTTCGATGTCGGGAAATGATCTGTCAGTGAGTGTGTTAGTTACGGTTTTTGTGATTTTTGAGGCCTTATATCTCAGGAACTACTTAAGCTAAAAATTGCTATATATGGAGAGGTGCCTATGCTTGACTGGCTTGGTAAATATTCGCAATTTCATTGATAATGATCGAAAATCGCCTTAGTTTATTCCTGTAAGAGGGAGTCCTTAGCAGGACTCCTTATGTTATTTATGACAAGTTAATACTCATTGAGGATTGGTAACTTTCTTTTCGGAAAATACAAAAACATTTTCAGTTGAATAGACCGGAATCTAATCGATTCCAAACTTCCTACGACGCCACTTGACTGATTTGATTATACTCAAAATTGTTAAAATAAATACATTTTTCAAAATTAAATTAAAATATGCTATACCAGTATGAGTTTAGTATAAATTCAGCTAACCTAATTTTCAAGTTGAGCATAAATGCCGACTGACTGACTGCCTAATCAAAATGCATTGCGTAAATTGTACAAGACTCTTAACGAGTTTACAACCAGCCAGAGCAGCTGGACCATTAATACTCGTACACATGCCTGATGCAATGAAGCCTGCGAAAAGAGGTCGAAGGAATTGTGCGGCTATATGATTATGCTCAAACTTTCAAGTGTTTTTTTCTGCATTTTTTTTGTTCGAATAAATTTTGAAGAAAAACCACAGTGTACAGTAAAAGTTCTTGTTTATGATTTTTTTTTAAATTTAATAACCAGCAACCTGTTTACCTGTCACATTCCGGAAGGTTGGTTTGGTTGATCTTTTAGGTGTTCATGCTCTTGTCTTAACCTTCATCTTCCTGATTTATTTATGCTGTTGTGACCTGGAAACAATATTTTTTTTTCCTATTCCATTTGCAACAAATCCCAAAAAAAAAAAAACAACAATAAAACTGAAACAGACGGGACGTGTTTTTGGTGAATGGAGAAAGAAACATTAAATGCAACTTCAACATTTTGTTCGTTCAATGGTTCAAGTAGTGCTGGAAACCGCGTGGTACTGGTACGTGATCCGATGGTGCGATTGTATGGGGAACTAGTGCAGCATAGTAGCACTATGTGCGGCAGTTAACTGGCAGCAGTGCAGCAGTGGTTAGCTTTAAAGGGGCTAATTCTGTATTTGGAGTAGCATGCAACTTGGTCTAGAGTGGCAACAGGAAATTCTTCATTTTTTTTTGTTTATATAATCATCAAAGAAAATTTATGCATTCTCTCCAACGATTAATAATTTGTTTTTTTTTTTTTTTTTACGTTTTGGAGGGTTCATAAAACAAAAGTACATAAATGTATAATTAACAGTTAGTTGGTAATAGATTCATGGCATGAGTAAACAATTTTGCCACCTTTACATCTTTATAGCGATTCATAGATATATGTGATGGAGTTCAAGAAACGGTAGGTGGCGTTGTTCTGGACAAAGCTTTTATATGGACTTATTTTACAAAATTATAGTTTTTATTTACGTAGGTATAAAAAAACAAACATTTGGAGAATATGCATAAATTAAAAAAAAACCAAATGACTACAATAGATTTTTTAAATAGAAGGTTGCCGGCCTAAGAACTGGGTCCAAAAAGCCAACACAGCACGGGCATTATCGACCTCGGCATACAGATACGACTAACAGATTTAGTCCAAAGGCCGCGATGGAACTTTTCAAAGACCAACTGGAAAAACTTCGCCAATGAACTTGACCCATGCTTACGATTCATTGCAACTTTCTTAAAGCTATGACAGGTTTGTAGGAATTGAAAATGCAACCGCCAAAGATACAATATTCCCCGTGGTTTTCGGAAGGAGTATATTCCAGGTTGAACTGAAGAAAGCGAACTCAATGAAAGTTTTAAGGCATCTGGGAGATCCAGAAGTTGCCCACGAATTTCTAAGAACCCACGACGCGACTCGCAAAAAGAATTAGACATCAACTGTGAACCACTTAAATTTCGTGCACGCTAGCAGAAAAGCATGGAGCCTCCTACGCTATCTTGGAAGAAGGTAAACCAACCCTAAACATCACAAGTCCTTGCATTGACCCAAAAAAAGTGGCTTACTGCATTGACCTTTCCCGTGACACCGTCGACAAAGCAACACAGTCATCAGCAAACATGAACTCAAGAACCTCAAGAACAATACCCCACAAACAAACGTCACACTTTTCAAGCGATTTCACAATAGAAGGTATCAGTACTGCCCCAACAGCAGTAAAACAGGGAAAGCCTGGCGATTTGGTGGTATTCACCCTTAGTTTCTTGTGCAATGCGGGAAAAAATACAAGATGGTGGTTAGCAGAATTCTACAATATACTGGAAACAGGCACAATTCCGACTGCGTTCCAATGAACGAAAATCATTGATATCCTCAAGCCAGCCAACCCTAGGATCTACCGGAAAGCTATCTTCCGATAGCTGTTCAAAGCACTTACTACAAACTCCTGGAACGTCTACAATCGGATAAGCCCTTCCATTAATGAAATCATACCTATCGAACAGGCTTGTTTTCGTGAGGACCAAGTGTTATCATTGAAATGTGGCAGGTTTTGAAATCAACTCATAATATCCGTTGCTTTTGTTGACTTAACCGCAGCTTATGACCCCGTCTGATGGGGATAACGTCTTGTAAGTAACCTACTCTCAACCCGCCTTCTTCAAGTTTGTATTAATGATGAGAAAAGCAGAGTAAGAAAGCTTAAGAATGGGTTTCCTCAGGGCTCCATCCTTACCCTCTGCTATTTAATCTGTAATCAGAGATGTTACTGTGAACGTATTGATGATATTTGGAAATGCGGATGAACTGGCAAATGGCTACTCAGGATAAGGATATAACAGAGATGACTCTAACTATAGATCTTGAGCAGCTCAACATTTACTTTAGACAATTGAGACTGCGTTCGAGTTCGTTTAAAATGGAAGTTTGCTATTTTCGCCCTACAAACCAATTTCAAGCTTAAAGTCCAGTTTAACAAGACCACACTTAACCAAAGTCAAAACCCTAAGTACTTAGGCACAAGTAAGCATCACTTAACAAACGTGGCTACCAAACACAAAACTCAATAATAATATCCTTCAAGAACTAACTAGATCGACCTGGGCTTATGTGTATCAAAGCTTCGTACCGCAGCACTTGCCTACTCACAACAAAAAATGGACAACCGCCGAACTTCTCATTAACGAAGGTTTTCTACTCTCTGTTCACATCTGCAAAGGCTTGAATCTCGTCAACCCAACATAAAGCTCGCTGATGGACGGGCTAATATTGCTTTTCATTGATTATCAGAATAGTCATCATCTACACTAACTGAAACCATCGACCATTCATCCAACTCCATGGGTTTGACCTACCTCGCAACCTCTTGTCAACTCTTATCAGAATCCGAAAAAATCACGGAAAATATGCTGACTCTTCTGGCCCAATGACAAACCATCCACCATATTATTGCGGAATTTAACAAGGGTTCCTACCCTGGTGACATCAAAGATTTTGCTGATACTAACAACATATCTGTGATAGACTGGTTACGAAACCCAGATGTTGTGATATAGCATAGCTTTTCTCGAAATTCTTTTATGAACAAATATATTAGATATTTCTCTTAATATTAATAATTAATAATTAATAATTAATAATAATAAAAATAATTAATGTATTTGATGTATTATGTAATTCCATACGCCAAATAAAAATAAAAGTAAGGTGATTCTATAAGTTCAACACTATACTTAATTGTTTTTATGATGGATACTCAACCGGAGGAGGTTATTTCGTATCGAATGCTCTAGGCGATTTCTTTTTAAAATAAGGCTTTGTGATGAAACGAGTCATCACGTTGAAAGACGACGATTAAAAACCTATCATTTGCTATGTAAATTCTAGTTCCTGCCTTGTTTCCCGAGGGGCACCATCTCTATCACAACAAATTAAAAATTCAAAACATGTGTTAGATGACGGTATAGGCTACGCATACGACTTCCAAAAAAGAAACAAACAGGATAAACTTTTGATTGTCAGTATATACAAATTCTTAGCAACACGTGTAAAATGAAAAAAAAAAAACAACAACAGTAGGTACCTATACCTAATTTACCAAGAGACCCTCAACAACATAGCTATGAATTTGATGAAAGGGCTTTCCGGTGAGGGAGCCTTTGTCGTTTATTCTTGAAGAGAAGAGGCACCAGCATGTTTACCAAGTAAAACAATACTTTAATCTGTCTGCTGTGAAGATGGAGGGAGTTATCAAATATTGGCCTTGAATGCAAGGCGTTGGTGGTCGAAGGCACAAGCAAAGAATAAAAAATCTGTTAATGACAGTACCTACTCGTATTATGGGCATTTTCGATTTCACTTGCATTTTTGGGGCAGTGAATTTTTGTGTCCGTCGTGAAAGTGTCATTGACATCGATGACAAGAAAAATTAACAGTGTCACTTGGACACTTAAGGCTAGTACACAGTTTCAGTGTCAAATTAAGTGTTCATGCGAAATATTTAGCTTGAAATTTTGTAATCAGTTACCAACATTTTTAAATAAAGAACTTATTGAATATTAATTTGCCAAAAACAATGGAGACTTAGTTGTAGCTGGAATAGATGCCAAAATATTGAATTCAATGTTACAAACACAGTACGACGCAACTATTATACACAGAGTTACATTCGGTGCTGTAAGAGTTGGCCAACTTTTCACTTTTGCCCGTCGTATTTTTTAACAGGTACCTAAAACCAAATCGATGAAGTTTTACATAAGCTCGAAGTGCTTCTTAGTTTAACTGTCAGGAAGTACATTCGGATTATCAGCCAGGTTGTCAGTCAGTTTGTCAGTCGCATTGTCAGTCAGACTGTCAGTCAGTCTTTTCGACACCCATTGCAGTAGCAGTACTCTATTACTCCACTTCGTCAACTTTTTATCTTTGCGAAGAATTAAAACTAAATTATCAGGCTGGAATCATTTTAGATTACATATATGTATTTTGGTGAGATTTGGGATAAAGTTCGGGATGATATAAAAAATCTTGCAGTTTTGAAAAGAATGCGAAGCTCTTAGAATTTTCACTGGATACGGTTTCATTTATGAAAAGTCTTGTTTTTGTAACTTAAACCTTAAGGAGGCCATGTAACTGCTCTAAAAATTCAACTTATATTACGTTTTCAATTGGCGTTAATCATTTTTAGATTAACTCAATTTCAAATAGTGTTTTCAACACTTCAAGAGATTAAAAAGTAGATTAATTTTGACAGCAAATGCAAATGGTAGATATTTCATTTTCTCTTAATGAAACGAAGAGAAATAGCCAATTACTCAAATAGTATGTTAATGTCGATATGGAAATGGACTTGTTAAGAAATTAAATGAGATTTATTTCAAGTGTGTTTGGAGTGAAATTTCCAAATGTGAATATAATTTATGAAAAATGCAATTCGCTGTCGAACAGAACAAAAAAAAAACACAAACTTATAAAATATACAAATTTGTCACTTTGCTTAATTTTTTTTTCTTCTTTGTGGAGTGGAATATTTCTGTGAAATAAGAATTTAGATTGAATGAACACAATGATAGAATCACGTAGGGTTTAAGTGAAAATTATATACATTCAAGGTAAATTATTATTATTCGCCCGTATAACATTCTACCCGAAAAAATTCGCTTTTTTCTGCACCCTTAATTGAACTCCGGTATCCCAAAATAAAACAAACTTAATGAAATAATTTGTTTTTTATTTTTTAGGGAATTCTATTGATCAACGAAAAAATGTGTTACTTTTTTGTTCGCTAGCATGTTTATTATTTTACATATCTTATTCATTATATTTATTGGAAATGTAATTTTTTACTCGAATTGGAATTTTATTCGAGCGAAATTCGAAATAGATTTTAAACTTCAGGGCGAACAAAACAAATTAGGGTGAAAAATATTCCCTCACAATAAATTATTAGAACACAATTGGTTATGGAATAAATAGGTATATGGAATCAATAGTAAGGAGTGAACAAAATAAATTGTGGAACGTATTTTTTCTCAGTTGAATGTTATATGGAAACATACATATGTGCATTAGACTTAATCAAAATTCATTCAGCATGGTATTTAACTTATGAGAGATGAAAACATGAATACGTTCCACAAGCTTTCACAATTTATTTTTTTTTTTTAATTTAATCAGTATAATTGAACAGAAACAAAAAAATTAAATGAATTGAAATTTTAAATTGTACAAACGTCAAAAAGATAGACAATAATATTGCCATAATGTGAATTGGTTCTGTTTTTACAGAAAAGTATATTTGAAGTTGTAACATTGATGATATTAAGTTAAAAAACTTATAACGATTAAAAAAAACACACTCTGAATCGTTGTGGTACTAAGCTCGAAATTACTGGCAATTTCCACAGCCAGTTGGAACCGACAAAACGAGAGATCATACTGCCCTGAAGCAATAAGAACTAAATTTGTCTTTACACTCAGTAAATGGTTTATACTTCATATTGGTGACAACGTTTACGAACTCGATAAAAATTAGACGGACCCATCGGCTGATGCCAAATTGTTTGTGGATTTTATTTGATGCCTTTGGCCACAGAAGGGATATCCTGGGTCAAACGAGTAATACGGAATTTTTACTGACTGAACAATAAAACAAACAATGAAGTGCTACCAATGGATCTGAAGTCGTGGCTAGAATAGCTGTCAAAAAAAAATTGTGTGGACTTATGTCTTATGTAAAGAAGTAAAATTTTCCTAATTTGAAACAATTTTTTTTTCGTACTGCTAAGTAATCTACAACATATATATGTATGTACTACTTGAATTTTATGAAAACCAGCCAAAGAACAAAGAATTTGACATTTGTTCAAACCAGTCCCGTACTTGCATAAGTATATCGCCAATAACGACCCCATTTTTAAATTGTGAAAACGTTACCGTCGCGTCGTTCGAACTTTGATTCGTGGTTCATCAATTTTACATTACATACATTATACTTACTGCGTGTATATAAGAAATCTACGGAGTAGATACACTGAAGCATTGGCAACGTTACCATCGACTTAAACAATTCACACATTAATACAACACAATATACACTAATGTATGAGCATCAACAAAACAAACAAAAACAATCGCCTTCAAATACACACAATATGTACTAATATAATCTTATCAACAAAACGAACCAACAAAACAACAAACCCACAAAAAAAATTGAAAAATTGAATCAAAAATAAAGCAACAAAAACAAAAAAAGAATTTCTCGTTGAATACACACAATTCTTGTAGCTACCTACAAAATGAGTAGGGCACAATTATAGCTAGATCTCAATCATACAGAATGAGACTCCACAACACGTGCCAACAAAAAAAAAAATCCTCAGCGAATACACGCAATGCAGATACGAGTACATGCATATCTGCACTCATCTATGAAAATCCATAAGACGAACAAACATCTCATATGTCGGGTCACGTCAGGTGACGGTCGGTTTGACAACTCCATAGACATATTTTTACCCCCAAAGCCGTAAAATAAGTTTTACTTCAAAAATGTCATGCATACAATATTCAACTTTATCACATTTGCCACCATTTGATGTCAGCTGTGCTTTTTCGGGATTGAAAAGAGTTCTAAACTTCTTGAATCCCATGTAAACACTTCGTTCGACTAGATCGTAAACGTAAATTTTGAAATGTCAAACAAACTGCAAGCAAAAGTAGATATCGGCAAAATTTTACAGCACCGAGTACAGCTGCGTTGCGTTGTCTTGAATTGTGTGTATTCAATGTTTTGAAAGCTACAGATGGAAGTAGCTTTATTTGCAGCTTCGTCTCCATTGTGTTCAGGGAGTTATGCGACATTTGTAGTCGACCTGTGCACAAGGCGCCTAGCCAAAACCATATTTGGACTCTATGTTTAAACAACAGACCAAAAAAATTTACAGCAATAATAGTTCATATCGCTCTTCAGATGTAAATCGCTTTACAACATAAATGTCAATCCACAATGACATTTGACGCCATTTGCAAAAATGATAGCACATTCAAAATTATACCCATGTGGATATTGATTGCAGTTCCAATAATTTCTTTTCTGAATCTACAAAAAGGTCCCACAATGGTTAAAGTGAAATAACACCATTCAAAGTTTACAAAAGAATTTTTTTGTTACAAAGATTGACCAGCAATTTAAAAACAACACCAATTCCACTTCACTGATCAATATTGTTTTTTTTTTTTAAATCATTCGTTCGGGTGAGCAAACAAATCTCTTGCTAGGTATGTGTTCTTTTCCTGTCAAGTTCGCCCACAAATTGGCATAATAAGCTAGTTAATGCCTCAAAGTAGACCGTCCGCATTCCATTGGGTCATTACATAGTAGAAAAAAAAATATAAAAACAAACTTCATCCAATATTATTCACATTTGCGGTCGCAAACTGCATAATGTTCATTGTGCACTCGAGGCTGAAATAAACCTAACAGGTGTGCCTCTCAAGCTGGACCATACTAAAGATAAGCTGTATAATGTACATCATCTGGTCATCGTCGATTTGTATAAATATCAAACATGTTAATCGCTACTCCGCCCAAAAAGAAGATACACATCCACAATATCTATACCAACTGGTGCGGTGTCGTCTTCGTCTTTGTTCATCGTCACGTCGCGTCGCATCGCTTGTGGTTTCTATAGCTCGTCGTTCGTGGAAGATCTGGTTACAAATCGATGATGCCTCCAAAGTTATCATAAGTCCGAGTAAAAGGCAGAAGTAGCAGCGTAGAGCATCGGCACCAGTAAGCCCGTGTTAGCAGAATACAGTCATGTCACATGACTTTAACTGAGAGCTTGGCTGGCTTATAGTGTCTTGCATAATTATTGAGCCTGTTGGCTTAAGCTCATTTCTCAAATGCCAATAATGCATTCATCATATGGTGGAATGCCGCAAAAGCAAGCCAAAATTAAAGCCATGGGCAACTTGCCAATCGATCAATGGGGTTAATTCGTTTGTGTGCAGCAGACAAAGTCTGGATGGTACGTCACGTCGTCGTCATCGTCACCCATGGAGAGGACGAGGAAATGCGTTTTTAATTTTGATTTTTTTCTCGACAATAGTCGAGAAAGTTTTTTTCGTAAAATACTGCGAACACTATATTTGCACGATCTGCCTGCATTCTGCGAGCAAAAAGATAATGGGTCGCGAGAAAGGTTATCGGCGCCGAGTGCCATGCCGCCGAGTTGACCAAAAATGTAATTGACTTATTGTTAACCAGAGCCAGAGGTAACCGGCTGATGATGGTTGGTTGGATGTAGTTTAACAAGAAAATAAAAATCTGACCATTATATACCGCGCGAGCGCGATTGATCTCAGACAGGTGGTAGGGTTCTTTTTTTTTTGAACATGCATTTTTCTCAGAAATGAAAGAGAAAATTTGTTTGAACTTTCCTGCCTGAGTGCTGCTTTCACATTAAATTATTTTTGTAATAGCATAATATGTTCAAGTACATACATTATATGTTTAGGTAAGAGATAAGGTGACTCATTTAGAGACTTTCCTTTGTTTTCCTTTGGAGTAGAACAGGATCACTTTCGTGTTGGTTATTTTGCATTTTGAATGAGTTATGCTATTAAAACTCCATTTTAGCTAAGTGCAAGGTCTTGATCCTCTTCTAAAAGAATTAAAATCCAGCCTTTAATCAACTTGATGACAGAGAAAAAAGATAAAGGGGTTTGAATACCCTAAAAATGTTTAAACACAACACGCAAGGAAAACATTAGGAAGGGTTATAAAGAAAATTGAGATACGCATTGGGTTTGAATTTCTGAATTCCAAAATGGGTAAAATTTACATGTACTTGAAAGTAAGTCCTAGTTTGAGATCCAGGGTAGACTGATAAGCATTTGCTAGTATTACGATGAAATTTAAGGATTAAAATCCAACAGTATTTTAGTATTTAGTATTTATTTCATTTCGTCGCCCTTTCAAAAAACTGGCATAATTAAATTTTTGTTCTTCATAATATTTTTCAGTTGCCTATTATATCAAATAAATTTTTGCATCAATTTGTTTTAATAAATTATGTCATTTTACTATAATTTTTACTTGCGATATAAAGGTGATACCTATGTACATATATGGCAAGTTATGGATTCGTAAAAAAAATCTAGAGATTTTAATCAAACTTGACATTACCATAATGGAGAACACCAAAAAAGTGGGTCCCGGAATTTCGTCTGTATATCTGTCTGTCCTCGAGTCTACGGTTGGATGGAATTGCTTCTTGGCACCTATTGCACTTGCCATACATTTTTCTTGACCAAAAAGGTACATACATCTTCTTTTTCTCAAAAACGGCTCCAACTTTTTTTTATTAAAAAAAATCATTTGATTAATTAAGGGAAAAGTTACATTTTGGATTTTTTTTGGAAAAAATGTTTGTTTAGGTTATCGATTTTCTGGAAGATGGTTCATTTGATTTTTGTTGCAATATTTTTATGCAGACGTTTCTAGAAAGCTTCAACTTTAAATAATTAAACCAAAATTTTTCAAAAAAAAAAATGGAAATTAAAAAAAAACTTTTTTGAAAACTCAAAATTTCGAAAACTACTTAGTAATTTGGTAGTTTTTCGCTATTATATTAAATAGTTAAAAAAATTATTTTCCTTAAATAAAAAACAACGGTATTTCCCATATAAATGTTCAAAAAAAAACGTTAAGAAAAAATGTATTTCTCAAAAACGGGCCCAACAATTTTGATACAAAAAATTTGTTTGTTCTTAAATTAGTGACTGAACTTTTAACTAAGAAAATATTTTATATTGCATAATTATTAACGGTACTTCCCATAGAACAACTTTTCATATTTTCGACTTTCTCACTATTGTATGAAAAAAAAAATTTTTATGCAAATGCTCCCTAAAAATGTTAATGAAACTGCATACTCAAATTTTCAGAAAAAAGAAATTTTTCGATTTTTAAAAAATAAATTATATATATTTTTTTTTTTGGAAAAATCGATTTTTTTAAAAACCACTCACTGAATTCTTTTGATATTCGTATTTTATATGTATATTAGTAATCTCTTCAAAATGGCGTTTCATTTTTTTATTTTTTTATTTTATACAAAAAAAATATTTTTTTAGAAAACGCTCCAACGATCTTAAAATTTTTTCTGATATATTCTTATTTGTCCAGGATTTTAAATAACATCTTTGTTAAACAATCTAAAAAGATTTTTTATGTGTATCATCCATTTCCCTAATTATAATTAATTTTTATGCATTTTTGCTTACGTCACTAATTCCTACATACGTATTATTTACACATGTCTTTAAAAATCACATCTAACTTATGTCGGATTTAAACCTGTCTAAATAAACTACTTACCTATTAACAGCGACAATATCTAGCTACATTAAAGTTGTTAGCTACAAGAGCAAGTTCGTATGATCCAGTCGTGCATTTTATTTCTTAGAATCTATAATTTTTAATTTCACATTTCATTTCATATTTTTTTTTTTAAATTATGAAACCAGTAATTCTCCAATTTTATACTAGATTGAATAATTAATTAAAGTTATGCGTGTTTTTTTTACAGATACATCAACAACATGTTACAATGTGCTCAAATTTTACTTAAAAAAGAAGAAAATTAATGAAGATCATTGTAAAAGTAATTATGTCTTAATATTTTTTTTTTTTTTTTTTTTTTTTTGAGTGAAATAAGTTTTATTAAAATGTTAAAAACTGCTCTAATTTTTATACTTGTGCTTTGTGGACATGCTTGATGTTATTAATTCTGCACGAGTTATACTTCAAATTCAATACAGATCAAAAATACACCCGTAGCATCAACTTCTCAAACTGAAAATTTTGAAAATGAAACGGCCTCTAGTGAATCTGGGGTTTTTTTAGACGACCATATTGATGCTGACCCAAACTTTGGTGAACTTAAGTTCTCACACAAACAACCAGTGACAGCGCAAGCATAAGAAGCTGAAGGTGGAGCTGATGGTCTAGTTAAAGACGTATCATACAAACACCAACAAACAACAAAAAACACAAAAGCGAAAAGCTATTCCAAGCCAAATAATATAGAAGAAGATATTATATTTTTGTAATAAAGATAACTTTTTAAATAATAAGACTTTAAGGTTTCTCAGAGAAAAAAATCTTACTTAAAAAATAAATGTTATTTTCTAATTTTTTTTAATAAAAATTAATTAAAATGAAATTACAAATCGCATTTTTATTTCTTCATTCAATTCTTTAGATATTATTTCCTTATACCAACGCGCTCCAAAATTAAATAAAATGCACTACTGGATCGCACGTCATTGCTCTATTGTTCGATTACATCGTATGCCAACATTTTTAGTAGAAACGGCTAAATAAATGTTTAAAGTTATTTTTTTCTTAATTTTTTTATAAACGAAAATTCTTTAATTTAAAAAAAAAATTGGTATGGCAATTTTAAGTATTAAAAAAAAGAAAATAACAGTTTCCGAAATAATAAATTTAAAAAAAAAAATATTTTTTCCCAAAATGTTAAAAAATTTTGCCGTCAGACCGCTTATGAGAAAGAGGAAAATCAAAAAACAAATAATTGTTGTATGGCAGGTAGCGTTAATATAAAAACATGTAAATTAATTTTTGGACTAAAATGTAGACTATACCCAAAGTAGTGCAGAAACTTTATTTAACAAAATAATTGGAGCTGCTTTTGAGATACTCTTAGTTTTAGGGTAAAAAAAAAACGATTCAAAAATCTATTTGAGACAATCACCTCAAACGCTCAAATACCAAATTTGAAGAAAGTCGCTTCATCCGTTTTAGCCGTAGATCATCCTACAGACAGACAGGCAGACGGAATTGTGGGAACAACTTTTTGGTGTTCTCTATCATCATAATGTCAAGAGTTCGATTAAAATCTCGTATTCGATATTTTTTTTTTTTTTTTCAAATACAAAACTTGCCTATAGCGCCTATAAAGTAAGTAAAAATAATATTATGTATTATGAAACATTTTATGACTCAAACACTTTAAACTCATTTTCTTAAGAATCACGTTTTTTGAGCTATGCCGGTTTTCTTCATGGTCAAAGATTTGCATTTTACTTCTATCGCCTATCAATTTAAATGCTCTATTTTTGATACTGTCTAAAACACTCAAGTGAGTTACCGAAGCACCTTTTTTTTAAACGGATGCGCGCACTAAAGGGGTTTTGACTACCCTTAAAATGAACAAGCACAGTGCGAGCGTTAGGAAAGTAGGGAAGGATGTAAGAGGAGATACCGATGCACATTGGTTTTGAATTTCTGAATATCAAAATGGGAAGGGAAAATAGAGCCGGGTAAAGTATTCCACATTCGCGTTGTACGGCTAAAGAAAGATTCTCTGTACTTAACAGTAGGACCGAAGTTGGGCTCAAGGGTAAACTGATGAGCATTCCCAGAATCGCGAGTATAACGGTGGAACAGTTTAAGGGGATGAATGCAACTGGCTACTTCGCTAGAACACTGTTTATAAAAATAGCGATAAAATAACGAAATACATGAAACATTTCGACGATGTTCGAGAGATGTAAATGTATCAACTACAGTTCTATCGCCAATCATTCTTAGAGCTCTTTTTTGAATTCTACCTAAAAGATTCAAATGGGTTTTGGGAGCTCCTGTCCAAATATGAGAGTTATACTCCAATTTCGGACGAATGAAGGCCTTATAGATTACAGCCAGATCAGACGGGGAGAAGAATTTCTTGCACCTTCGAAGAAAGCAAAAACACTTTGCAGCGTTTTTGGTGACATCAAATATGTGTTCATTCCACAAGAGGTGGTCTGTGATGCACATGCCGATGACTGAAAGCTGATCGGTTTCTTCAATGCAAGTGCCGCTCATGGAGAGCGGCATGGGGGGTGGGTTCTGCTTTAACGACAGAAGACAGCACTGAGTTTTTGAAGCATTAAATTCTACGCGGATAGCGAAAAAGCGGGTGAATTATGCTTGAAGGCAATGAATTTTGTTCGGTTTTTATACCTCCCCCTTGGACAATTCTGTTGGGATATGAACTTAATGAGCTGACTATGCGCTGCAGTTCGCGTTCCACATTAGAATTACACATGGATGTGAAACTCTCGTACTCTCGTTTGCAAGCCAATTTAGTGGATAAGAAATTTGAGGCAAAAGATCATTTATGAATTATTATAAGAAATGCAACAGGAGACAGAACAGCATTTAGTTTAAATGTATAGCAGACTTGAAAAGGTCAAATACTGCTCGTATAGCGATATTCATCGATCCCAAGTGCCATTAGTTGACTTATCGCTACGAAAGCAATATTGCCGACCATTAAGGAGCTTTCGTTCTTCCAGATATTTCTAGATCTGGTGATTAATCAGATAATAGATCTTAAAGTGATTCTTTAAAGGGACTTAAACTTTAAAATTATAAAGATATTTCATGAAAATGTTTGTGAAAAGTTTAATCTAAAAATGTGATCTTACGACATGGTCTAAATTTTTGTGCAATCTAACTATCAAAATCTGTCATTTTATGATTTTCGGATTTTTTGTTAGAAACAGGTACTGGAGACATTTTTTTCTTAAATTCATTTTTAAAAACTTTAAAAACTACAAAACTTAAGAAATGGACATACCTTATTAAGTTCAAGACCTCCGCATCCCTATGCTCTCATTTCCCATCACGCTGTGCAACATCTAAGCTCGGATACATATTTCTCCAAAAACTCTTCCCGATCTTCGCTTTTAGCTTTATACTTAGATCTCCTTGCTCGCCTGGCAACAGCAAACCATTTTCTGGACCTGAAAGATAATAATCATTATATTCTATATCATGTACCAGGGATCACAAAAATAACTTCAATATATTCGACATTGGTCTGTGCTGTTCGAAAAACTATATATAGAATCAATGCCATATCGTAGGTTTATCCAATTTATGAGAGAGTCAACCTTCCTCAATATTTTTTTGTGTTTTATTCCATGAACTACTAAGCCTTCCACCACAACATTTGATTTCAATTATATTTCATGCATATACATACATATGTATATTTGCTCGGAAAATTTATTTTAAAATATGCTCTCAAAATTGCTTAATTCGAAAACATTTGCATGCAAAAACAGTTAAAAAAATAACTACGATTTTTATGACTTTTCTGCGTGCACTCACGCACTCGGAATCGGCATACTTTTTAATCCACACGTACATTTTTCGTTAGCATATTTCAATTATGCATTCAGCTTTAGAAGGCAATTTACCAATTCAAAATTCTTATGAGTGCTGTCAAATATCTACTTCCCTCTTTTAGTAAGAAAAAAGACTTTGAATTCAACGTGAAGATTCAAATTCAAACAAAAGAAGAATAATCAAGTATCTGTCTAACCCAATTGGGTGATAGAATAGAGCCCTCGTAAGAAGTTTTACTCCAAATTTAAATTATATGCGCCAACCAAAAGAAGACAACGAAATCCACCTCAACGTTTATGGCATTAAATGTGGCAAGTTGTGTAGTTGCGACCGAAAGTTTAATGAATTAGAAAATAAGAATTGTATACTATTTGACCTTTAAGCTATCCTTTTAAGTTAAGTATCGCCTAGTAGCCGAAATTCGACAAACAAAAACTGAATGCGGTCTTCACACTTATTTTATTTGACAATATTGATAGCAACCGCAGCGCTGCTTGAATATGTTTGCACCTTAAAGGGAACAAAACACGATGGATACTAAAAAAAAAATACTGATATGAACAAAATTAGACAAACCACTCTACAGAATTGGGGAATAAACATTTGTCAACAACAGTCAAGATGATTATTATTTTTTATAAATTTAAGCACTGTAACATTGTAAGTTTCTTCGCTTTACGCTAATTTACTAGTTACAATTTGTTCACAAAAATTCCCATCAGTAATATCCATCATCAGTAATATCCATCCAAAAAATTCAGCACATCAAGAAAAAACGTAAACAAATCAAATAACTATTACCTTAAGGGCTTGATTTACACGTGATATTTATTTTGTGCAAATCTGTACTACAAAACTTTTCCATACTCGTTAGCTTTTAATTGCCGTCTTCTAAAAACACTCCCTCCTAAAAACTAAGCAGCCGATATTTTTTTTTCAGTATTTCACAATTAACTTAACCCTGCGCCTCCACAAGCAATTTTTATTTTTGTTTTTATTTCAGCAATTATAACAGATATTTTTATTTCTCCATTCATGAAATATTATTGACAATCATAGTACCAAGCAAACAAAATCTATTGTATTTACATTCTCGACGTGGAATTTCAACTCAACCCATCAATATACACATGTAAAGGTAAACAGCACCACACAAATGTCCGACGCACCGACATTTGAAAAATTATTTCTTCATTTATTTTCACAGAGATGGTAAGAAATAAATGCTGAAATCGATTTCGTAAAAAAATTTATTTCATGAAATTTGTAATCTGCCTTGGAAATTTTTATTAAATGTTCGATTTTCTCAAAGAAATCATTATGTGTGTAGGCGCATGGTAAAAAAATTTAGATGAACTTGTTTTAAGGTCACAAAAAAAGTAAAATTGTGAACTAGGGCACTTAATGTGCAGAATTTAAAGCTAAGCACCCACATTTTTAAATACTTTATTTTTTAAACAAGAAAAATACTAATGTAATCCGCACAAGGATTAGGGGACCTCTTAGTAGGGGGTTACAGTCTTGAAGAGAGCTTTCAAAATAATTGGCAATATATATTCTCATAATGCTCAAATTTGAATTTTTTAAATAAAATTTTAACAATATAAAATAAATTATAATAAATAAAAAAAAGGAAATTTTTATTTTTTGTTACAAACATTTTTAATGGCAGCTGGTAACATTAGCATAAACAACAGACTGGTTTGTGTTTTTAATAAATAGCGATTTCAAGTTAAACCGTTTCCGATTCATATATTAAAGACACAAACCATTGTAACCAATGACACCGTGAAACAACGATATAAATGAAGATTAATATCGTAAGAAAAACATATCAAGTTAAAGACTCCTCTTTGTTGAATTAAAATGGTTCATAATAAAAAAAAACTTAAATTCAGATCAATTGATCAATGATTAGGCAAATTTCAGCAGCTTTTTTCAAACTAATTATTTCAAAAAAAGAATAATTCTTACATAATAGAATTGAATAAACAAAAGAATTCAGCAACGAGACCGCCCCAAAATATGCAAAACAAACCATGAAATATTATATTTACCGTATGCGACAGGAAATTGATGCAGGCTGGTTTTTATTTGCAACAAATTATTGAGCAAGAAATACAAACAATTTAAAATTATTTATATTTACATAAATTTCCTTATAAACAAATATTATTTTTAAATTGAAAATTTGACCAATTTAATGATTATATGAAGATCAACGTTAGGTATAATCACAGTTGTCAAATTGAATGCTCTCATAATCATAAGCCATTTAACGATTATGCGTTAAGCATACAAAATGACATAGATAACCAAATGTCAGCTATATAAGATAATCCGTATTGTCATCATTTGCTATGATCAAATTTAAAGCTGTAACTTTGCTTCTGACAATCATGATTTTGCAATCTGACAACTGATATACCAAGTTGTCAGATTGCAAACCATGATTGTCAGAAGCAAAATAACAGCTTTAAATTTGATCATAGCAGACGTCAAATTTAAAATTTCAACTGTCAATTTTAAAAACACTAAAGAAAATCTGATTTTTTTGACACAATTAATTTTTTGAAAATATTTTTTGGCGTTTAAGTATATAGTAGGAAATTATTAACTAAATTATTAAATCGATATTAACTGTTCTTTTCAATTGAACTCGAGATTTTGATCGAACTTGACATTACGAGGAGAGAGAACACAGATAAAGTGAGTTCTGCAAAACCGCCTGTCTGGCTATCTGTACGTCGACCTACAACCTAAGCCGCTCAAACAATTTAGAAACTTGGGCGTTTTTAGATTCTTTTTAAACAAAATTTTGCCCACAAAAATAATGGAATCTTTTATACAAGCGTTTAAGAAAAACTGGATTATCTTGAAAGCGGCTCCATATATTCTGATAAAAAAATTAATATGAAAATTTATTAAAGGTACCCAGGATAATATATCGACACATGTTTTTTAAACAGAAGGTCCTTTAGAATTTAAATAATATTACAAACCTACCAACATTTTCGAACGAATATTTTTGCGGTTTTTTGAAAAAAAAAAAAAATTTTTTTTTGGATATTCCAATATTTCGGAAACGGGTTGACGATTTTTTTTAAATTATGTTTTCAAATTTATATTATTAATTACTTAAAATTGCCAACATTTTTTAAAGAAATTTTCTATACTATACAAAATTAATGTACAAAACCGACTTTAAAAATATAAGTGGTGTATATTTTGGATTAAAAAAAATTAATAAAGAATTATAAGAATTTTTCGGGGTTAGGTTTTCATAATTTTCAAACAAAACATTTAGAAAATATTGGCTTTGCTTGTCCGCTTTTGGTTTGATGAAGACTTACAACATCAATCTTCCTCGACGCCTCATGATTTATTTTCCTTGAGCACACATTTAATCGTTAATCTATGCTATGATAGGCATAAACCCGAAGTAGTCTTAACAAGTTAACAAAATCCAAAAACTTCAAACTAAAAACTGGCTTCAAAAAACACCCTGAAGTTTATATCCTTGCAATAAGTCAAATAAAAGGTTTCCAGATTCAATTTCTACTTGCACTATACAGTTGCGACAAAATAAATAGCACATGTATCCTATGATTCCTGTAACCAAAGTTTTTAGTAATTTGTTAAACTTTAAAGAACTGTTTGACTTATGAAGTAGTAAGAACAACGATATGTTGGACTTATTAAGAAAAAAATAATGAATATTGAATTGAAAGAAAGAAACAAAAAAACGAGATTACGGAAACAAGTGAAGTTATTCTAGGACAAAATAAATAGCACACTTCATTAGAAAAAGAAAAACAATTAAGTTAACATAACATTTGATTGTGATACAAAGAAAATTATGAGTTAATATTTAGTGAGATAACCTTTATTTTAAATCACAGCGACACAAGACGTTTAATAGTTAAAACAAGACTCTCAAATCGTACAACAGGTACCGGGTACCAGCCTACCTAAGCTACCTGCCAAGGTTTGTCCAAATTTTTAGAGCAGTCATGAACGGATCTGGTTTGCTCATGCGGGCGATGGAAAAATCAGTTATCGGTTCTTGAGTATTTTGTTTTGAGCATTTTCTGCTTCTTGACAATGGTGAAGAGCATTAACAACCTTCTTCCTCGAACATGTTAATTTTCGATTTATTTAAGAATTTGGGAGACCTTCATTTTTAAAATTGAGAACTCGTAGCATAAATGCTTCTGTGGAATGGTTGGCCGTATGCACGACCCATATTACATATTAACAATTAAAATTCTAGCAATTCTATTAAAAAAAACTAATAAAAAACT
This sequence comes from Philhelius pedissequus, assembly GCA_910595825.1. Classification (NCBI taxonomy): domain Eukaryota; kingdom Metazoa; phylum Arthropoda; class Insecta; order Diptera; family Syrphidae; genus Philhelius; species Philhelius pedissequus. Next base: position 238,306,582 of record OU343161.1, on the reverse strand, counting down.
CAAAGCTAACAATATGTGCTATTTAAATTGCCTTCACTCGAATACACCTTGTTTATCTTCTGACTTATATTTGCCTTTATTTATTAAAAAATTGAAAAGAAGTAATATCCCGTTACTTTACACTCAAAAGCCACAACAAAAAAGTTCTTACAGTATTGGCATTGTAAACGAACTAATGATTTAAGGTTTTTTCAAATTTCTTAACAAAGCTGTGCTATTTATTTTGTCGCCACGTACTCGTAGATAGGTACCTACTATAGGGCAAGCATTTGGAAAAAAAACTCGAGATTTTAATCAAAGTTGACATTACAATGATAGAGAAAACCAAAAAAGTGGGTCCCGCAATTCCGTCTGTCTGTCTGTCTGTACAAGTCTTTACAGCCTAAACGGCTAAAGCCGGTACTTGCCATACAAATTTTTCTATCATCTTAATTATCTCGAAAACGGCTCTAACCATATTGATAAAAATTGGTGTGTGTACTACTTTGGGTATGGTCTACATTTTGGGTAAAAATTTTGTTTAAATATTTTGTTATTAACCGTACCTGCCATACAACCATTTTATTGATTTTCGACTTTCCCATAAACGGCTCAATGGATTTTGATAAAAGTTTTTACACAGGAGCTCCTTCAAATTCTAAATAATACTGCATTTTAAAAAATTGTTTTTTTGGATTTCTGAAAAAAAAATTTTTTTTTTGAATATTCAATATTTCGAAAACGGATGGACGATTTTTTCTGACATTTTGTTTTTGAATTTATATTATTAAATATATAAAATGTTCATACCAATTTCTTTTAGAAAAAAATTAAGAATTTTTATTTAAAAAAAATTAAGAATTTTTATATAAAAAAAAATTAAGAATTTTAATATAAAAAAAATTAAGTGAAAAACGACTTTAAAAATACATTTAGCCGTTTCTATTAAGAATATTTTGCATATAATATAATCGAACATTGGAGCAAGTACGTGCGATCCAGTCGTGCATTTTAATTTTATAAATTTTGGAATTTTTAAAGCACTCACTGCATTTTGTTGAAAACCCAGCCAAGCTTAAGCATCTACATAAATCCTCATTTTCATTTCCAATTTAACACATAAAATGTTGAACATCTAAAATTGGTCAATCAAAAAGCTATACAACGCAACTTAAATTGCTAAACACTCTATAATTTATATTTCCGGCAACTGCATATTTGGGCCAAATTAAATGCATCCAATGATAATAACAATCAATTGCAATGGATTTGACCAGCTTCTGAAGGTGTCTCAATACAAAAGTGCAGTTACAAGATTCCCCCATGGAAATTAATAAATACTTCATCGCTCAATGACCACATCTCTTGAAATCTCTTCAAGACTCTTAAAGTATCTATTTAAAACTCTATAGGAGTATGATAACAGCAATTAGACATTCGAATGGGTGATTTACCCCGAAAAACCTGCTCGGTTGTCGTTGATGCCTTACAAAAAAAATATCTTCATTCAAAATGTTTCCATCGATTGTATGATGGATGTATTGAATTATGGAGTTTCCCTCCACCAAACAATTTGCAGAAAACAAACCACCACCACCAGGTAGGTAGGTATCCACCAGCATCTAGCTAGCTTCCATCGTCTGTTGTGGAAATCTGTAACGGACAGAGTGTGGACCATTATTTATCGGTGTCTTTCCGTGGAACGTAACGTTGCACTCGCTATTTGCCGTCGCAGTATTTGTCCGTTGTTTTTTCTTTTCTTTATTATTATTTTTTTATTATTATTTTGCTTTCCTCGTCACATCGCGTCGCGTAGTAGCCTGTGGTCTTCGCGTCGTAAGTTTTTCTCGATGTCGATCTTGAAATTCGGAGAAAAAGTTGTTTTATCTTTTTTTTTTCATTTTGATGAAGCTAACGTGAATTTCTTGAAAAACAAGTGAAGTTGCAGTGGCACAGTTTCTAAGTGAATTTTAAATAAATTTATATATTTACATCGAGAGTTGAAAAGTGCATTAAAGGTCTCCTATAACTTTAATTTAAGGTCACTTGTCATTCAAGGTGAGTATAGAAATGCCACCATGCTAATTCGAATGCACTCTGTTGGTCTTTGACAGAATAAATTTCAACGGAACTCAGTTGCTCTTAAGGAGAAAAAAAAATATATTTTTAAATAAGAAAAAATGTTTATTTAAAATATAATTCGGGGTTGGAGAAAGCTAGTGCGGAATAGTACCTATTTGTTAACATAAAGGGGGTTTCCTTTGGCAAATTCTAAACATGCTTTTAGATTGATTCTTTCAGCAAAAAAATCATTTCCTGATTTTTTTTACTTTCAAAACAGAAAGATAAATTTAAATATGAATATAAATTTTCACAAGTTAAACAAGTAAAAAAATAAAACATCTGCATAAACTGACAGCTGAAATTGTATTTTTGAGTACAGGCACAGGATTCTTACTAGAAACAGATAAATATTTTTATAATTCGTTTTTTTTTATTTAACTTTTTATATACATTTTTAAAAAATGCTATGTCAATTTTAAGTGGTATAACAACCGTTTTCGAAATGGAATGGTCCTTTCTAAATATTGAATTTTCAAAACCAAATGAATTTTTACAAAAATGCAAACAAATATTTTTCGAATATGTTGGTATGCAGTATTCGAAGGACCTCCTATATGAAGATTTTGATCGGCATCAGTTCAGCCGTTAATGAGGACATTGAAAATAAAAAAACAGTTCTAATGCATGTTATAGGGCTGGCAACGAAAAAATACCAGGGGCCTTATAGGCCGACAACAGACCAACAAGTCAACTAGTCAACAATTACTTGTTCAACTATGTTTGTTCAACAAGTTAAACTCATTTCTGTAACACAATAAAAACCGTAACAATTGTCAATAGAAAAAAAAATCCCTTCACTTGTTGAATCAGTTGAACAATGAACAAGTAAATCTACCAAGTAAATGTGAATGTGACTTCTCTGATACATCGCCAAACTGTCATTTAATGAACACCATGAACATCTCCTTTAACATGGTATTGAGATCAAGTTCCAAACCAATGTAAGGCGATCAATATTTTCTGCCTTACACTTACCCCCAGTTTCACAGTGGGAGTTTAAACTTAAGATCAGCTGAACCTTAAACTGAGTTTAAATTTTGGGTTTAACTCGTCGGGTTTCACAGTGAAATCTGATCTTCAGATCAGTTAAACTTCGTTTAACTAGATTTTATGAAAATAGTTGGCAGGATTTTTATTTCCTTGTCTCCCCTTTCCCTCTCTGACACAAAAAAACACGTGAAACAACAACAGTGGGCTGATCAGGGAATACGAACCGAATCGTTTTTAATTCGATATCTCATTTTCGACTCGCTTCGTTTTGATCAATTAACGAATTCGAATTGAATCGTAAATGCTACTTCCAAGATTTCCAGATAATTGACAGCTGATTGCCAGTGAATATTTATTATTTCAATTAAAATCATTTGTGTTTTGTCCGACGTGCATTAACTTTGTAGTAAAATGTTTGTTTAAATAAAAAATGGACTCAAATGTTATTTACGTGAGGAAGAAAAAGAATTTTAAGATTCAAACTTGAGAAGAAAATTATTAAGAAGTGCTTCTTCACCTTTTGATCTTCCTTCCTTCGAGTCAGTGTTTTTGCTTGACATGTTTATTATTTATTAAATTAGTTTTTTTTTTTTAATTTGGTTCGATAAGTTGTTTAGCATTTCAAAGGAAACATTTAAAATTGTCAACCCACATTATGCAATTCAATATCCGAAGCGCTAGACATATTGCAGAGAACGTTGTATGTTGTGTCCTTTGGCTATCCCTTCGTTTTCCCTCATAAATTCGATGAGCGGAGAAAATTATTGCTGGTTGGTGTCTTGCTGTCTTGGGCGCATACACGTTTATTACAAAAAAATGATTGTTTATTTCTTTAGTTTGTTTTTATAAAAAAAATATAATAGTTAAACTCACAGTTTAAAAAAAATCCACCAAAATATCACTTTCGACCGTGTCGATAAACCAATCCGCCAAAGAAACCCTATCGGAAATGTACGCGCTAAAAATTGAAATGTCAAATCAAATTCGCTTTCGATTTCGAAAATAGGGCGAAGTTAAAACCAAAGAGTCGAAAGCGAAAACAGCAATATCAAATCTCATTTTCGCCACCTAAAACGATTCGCTTCGTATTCCCTAATCAGGCCACAGATGTTTTGTGCTGTTGACAAGCGAGGGAAGATTTATTTTGTTTCAGAGTAATGTCATTATTCTGATTTTTGTCAGCGAAAGCGAAACGAGAATAATAAATATGTAAAATAATATTCAAAATCACTTCCACAACATAGATAACAATTTAATGCACAATTTTTTTGTTGTTAATAATATTTTCTGGAAAAAAAAACAATCCAAACGATGAACTGAAGTTTAAACTGCAGAATAATCTCGCTTAACTTAAACTACAAATTGAACTCAGTTCAAAGTTTACACTGTGAAACCGAATAAATTGTTGATCTGAATTTTAAACCAAAAGTGGAGTTTAAGCTTGCACTGTGAAACTGTCAACAAGTCAACAACTTTTACGGCACACGAAATTTTTCAATGAGCACATGGGGTCCTATTTCAAAGTTTATTCTTTCTTTGAACACTTTTGACTATTACATATCACTGTCCGACCGGTTCAGAATCACAAAACTCTAGGACACTAAATAAATTCTGAAGAACCGTCCGATTTTATCACTTAATTATTATTGCTGCAAGTGTTTATTTTAAACTTGTTGACTTTGAACTAGTCCGGAACCGTTCATTGAAATTTATCAACAAGTTTATTTTCTTTTGTTAACTCTTGTTGTTTCCAGTTTCAGAAAAGGTGAAATAGTGAAATTTTCCACTTGTTAAATGAAACCAAAATAATTGTTATAGTTCTACTAGACTTGTTATTCCGTGTTACACATATTTTAAAAAGTTGTTGAATGTCACTAGTTCAACTAGCACTTTATATATTGTGTTGTAGACCCCAGGCGAGAATTTTGTTAATCTCGTCTCGTGCTCGTCAAAATTGAAAAATTTCAGTCCCGTCTCGGTATCGATATCGCCTAACCAAGTATCGTCTCGGTCTTGGTCGCATCCTTAGTCAGAAAAATTTCGAATTTTCTGAGACGAAATTTTAACTTTGAAGAGGTTTTTTAATCCATTTAAATAAGAGCCATCCCTTAATCGATTTTGACAGTTAATGGCTTGACAGGTAGGCATGATACAATATTGTGACGTTTGGATAATATTCTTTTCCAAGTGTCACCTAAAAGTCTTAAGGTCAGCTTTCACCGGATGGGGAAACAGAGTCTGAAAAATGAGCGATTTCTTTTGCAACATGCATACATTAATAGTAAGTATTCTTCTCTGGATTTTCCCAGTTCGCCCGTTTGAGCATAGCTATGTACATAAATGTGGTTTGAGCATAGAATATTTCGCAAAACAAAAACTGGGGAATATAATAAAAATTGAATATGAGTTGGTACTAAGAAATAATTAAATAAACAAATATTTCTTCTAGTGAAAACCGAAACCAAACCAGCGAGACTTTCGTCGAATTTCTGTACCAAAAATATGGTCTCGTCTCGGTCTCGTTGCCAGCCATAATTTTCAATTGTAATTCAAATGTTGATACTTATTTATGACATATATCTGGGAGCTTATTTGAATCTCGCTCTTAAAAATCCCGTTTATATCAAAAATCCCAAAAAAAAAGTTTTAAAATCCCGCCTTCAAAATTACCGCTTTTTTTAAATCTTGAGTTTTAAAATCCCACTTATTCAAAAGCCCCATCTATTATAATCCCGTTTTTCAAAGTCCTGACTTATCCCGTTTAATCGCGCCAAGTAGTACGTTTTGTATTTTGATAAATGTTTAACAAAAAACTTTGCATACACCCAAGCCCGACCCCACCCCAGTTTCTATATTGGTCTACACGGGGGAGTTACAGGGGAGCAGCATTCGTCGCATTATTCAAAATCCCGATCTTTTTTTTTATAATCTACACGCGCTCAAGGGATTATGAATACCCTTTAAATGTTTCCACACAACGCGGGCGTCAGGGTGAGGTTAAGGAAGAGAAAGAATGATAGGAAAGATGTGTGGCGCGATATTCAGAGACTGTAGGTGGTTGTTGTCTCAGATTTTATCTCCAGGGATGGCGGCTGAACTAACGCGGAAAAATTTCCGTGTCTTATTTATCTACGTCCTATATAATTCGCATTAATTTTTTTATTCTTTGTCATATTTTATCGGTATACTAGTTTTGCTCAATCACACGTTGTTAGTTCTATGCCTAAACAGCATGTAATGAGTAAACCGGCAACTCATTGTATGACATTTATTTTTAGAATTGGTTTTTTAATGGAAAAATAAGAAGACATAGACTACGGCAGGGATCGAACATGTGACCATGAGGTTCACAGGCGAACACACAACTATCGCGCCACGGCCACCCCCAAATCTATTATAATCCCGTTTTTCAAAATCCCGACTTATCCCGTTTAATCCCGCCAAGTAGTTCGTTTTGTATTTTGATAAATGTTTAACAAAAAACTTTGCATACACCCAAGCCCGACCCCACCCAATTCCTATATTGGACTACACTTTTAAAAGCGAGATTATAAGAGACGGGATTTTAAAAATCGGGATTATAAAAAGTGGTATTTTAAGAAACGCGATTATAAAAAGCGGGATATCGAACCCAACCCGATTTATCTTAAAATCATAAACTTACATCTATGTATTCACGAAATAATTCAAAGTGCCTCCTACATAAAACTTTTGATCGAAATCCTTTGAGTCGTTTATGAAGTAAAAATTTAAAACAAAATGTTTGTATTGCAGGTTTGTTAATATATTTTTGGACCTTAATGTAGACTATACCTAAAGTAGTAAAACATTTTTTTCATCAAAATTGTTAAAACCGCTATCGAGATAATTAAGATAAGGTAGAAAAAAATGTATAGCAGGTATCGTAATTCTTGGTGCTACAAAAAAGATTAAAAAATATTAAAACCGCTTAAGTACCAAGTTTGAAGAAAATCGCGACCTTCAGACTGACAGACGGAATTGCGTGACCCAATTTTTGGTGTTCTCTAACATCGTAATGTCAAGTTCGATTTGTTTCCAAATGCAAAACTTGACCTACAGTACCTAGCTATATCCCAAGAAAAAAGAAAACTCAATGGAATGTTTTTTACACTTTTGGAATGCTTTAATGTATTTTTAATTGAAATTTACCTTAACAATATTCAAAAATAAAAAAAACTGACAAAATATTATCGTTTTAAGTCTTTCGTCGTTACATAGTTAAAATATGTCAATTTTTTTTTGTATTAACGTCCAAATCTCATATGACCATAATCATCGAACTGATCCTCTCCGCCACGCTTTCCAAATCGCATATGCCCATAATCATCAAATCGCTTCGACCGCTCGTTATCGTTTTCATTGTCAATCAGGAGATCCAATTCAATTGGAATTTTCGAACGGGATATCTGCATCATCTTTGGGCCAAATCCATAAACTGATCGCAAATTTCTGTGTGTTGATCCGAACGACCTGACGTTTCCACCGCCACCATTGCCATCTCGAGTGTCAAGCTTCTGTGAACTATCAATGTATTTATCGCTGCCTGCCAATTGTCCTGGCACAATTAGAATATAAAACGTGAGTAAGAAAGTACACAGGAACAATGGTGTTGAGCTAGGCGACATTTTACGGAATAAATTTAGTGTGTTGTTTCACAATCAAGGACTCACTTTCGACTGTACTATGGAAGTTGGTTACCTGTTGGTTTTATATAGGTACAAGAAGGATCTAAGTTGTTTTTGCATTCGCAGAATCATCCTTTTCCTTATGGAGAAAAGTTCAATAATATTTTGCGTAAAAGAATAGCTGACAGCGCTTATGACAGTAATTGATGGTTGAAAAGTTAACTTAATTATAATGTGGGAACTCTTTGAGGGTGGATTTTAGAATTAAAAAAAAAATGTATTGGTTCGATGAGTTGGCGATGATAAGAAGTGTTAGCGTGTCAGTCATGTTTTCTTTAACATCAACCACGTACAAAAATAAAGGTAGATAGGCAAAAGAAAAATGTGTCTCAAAGAAGATTTTTTTTTTTAATTTTAAAGGTTAAATGTTGATTTTAAATCCATAACACAGAAAACACACCATACTCTTACGCCATACCTGATATTTTAGCAAGAAATATTATAGCGTATTTGAACAAAAAACAACAAAATAACAGTGTCTTCCGTGTTGCTATTTGCTGTCTTAAGACCCCCATTTCGGAAGAAAATTCGACAAATAATCATCGTACTAAAACAATAACGAATATTTTGTTTAGAAAATTTAAGGTTTTTAAGATTTTTACTTGCGATATAGATAGGTACTATAGGGCAAGTTTTGCATTTGGAAAAAAAATGGAACTCGAGATTTTGATCAAATTTGATATTAGGATGATGAAAACACCAAAAAAGTGTCTGTTTGTCTGTAGAACGATCTACATGTAGAACGATCTACAGTTTAGGCTGAAGCGATTTTCCTCTAACTTGGTATTTAAGCGTTTTAGGTGATTGTCAAAAAGAGATTTTTGAATCGTTGTTTTAGCCTAAAAAATAACGGTACTTGCCATACAAATTTTTCTACCATCTTAATTATCTCGAAACCATTTTGATAAAAATTGGTGTGTGTACTACTTTGGGTATGGTCTACATTTTGGGCAAAAATTTTGTTTAAATATTTTGTTATTAACGGTACCTGCCATACACTCATTTTACTGATTTTCGACTTTACCATAAACGGCTTAATGGATTTCGATCAAAACTTTTACACAGGAGCGCCTTCAAATTCTTTTTTTTTTGGATTTTTGAAAAAAAAAAATTTTTGAAAATTTAATATTTCGAAAACGGATGGACGATTTTTTCTGACATTTTGTTTTTGAATTTATATTATTAAATATATAAAATGTTCATACCAATTTTTTTTTTAGAAAAAATTTAAGAATTTTTATATATAAAATATTAAGTGAAAAACGGCTTTAAAAAAAGGGTTATCCATTTTGCGGTTTCGAAAGTAAACGTAAATAAAATACATATAAAATATTTTTTTTCATGATATTTCTTTTTTATTATAAAGTTTGAGCGTTGACATTATATGTGAAACACTACATCATTTAAATGACCACCACGCGAATTGTTGGAAGCATCGATTCTTTTGAGGTAATTTTTGACCACTTTTTGACACATTTTGGGTGGTATCTCAACCATAACTTGATGAATGTTGGTTTTCAAGTGCTCAAGAGTTAATGGTTTATCTGCATAAACACGGTATTTCGCGTAGCCCCACAAAAAAAAGTCCAGTGGTGTCAAATCGCATGATCTTGGTTGTTGTGAGCTGGAATTTATATGGATGTAGGTGTACGAGTAGATCCAAATTTAAAATACGCCATAATGTGCCGTAAGACAGTCCTACTTCCTGAGAACGACGAGGAATCGACACATTCGGGACTTCGGCAACACTTTCACTTACAGCAGCGATATTTTCAGTGGTACGAGCGAAATGATGATGCACAGGCCTCACAATATCTGTAACCAATCCAGTCTCTTCCAATTTCTTCACAATTTTGACAATTACTTACGCAGTTGGACGATTATGTAAACCATATTCTCCTCTTAAAGCAGAATCACCATTTTTGTAGTAGGTTTTAACAATTTTTATGAGCTGTGCGATAGTTAAGCGTTCCATTTTCGTAAATGTCAGACTTTCAACTGAAAAAAAAAATTGGTTTAACAACTTAGTTTGACAGATGTCGAATTCCAGCCCTATACATTTGAAACCACAAAATGGATAACCCTTTACATTTAGCCGTTTCTATTAAGAATATTTTGGATATAATGTAATCGAACATAGGAGGGTACTTGCTCTAAGCGTGCGATCCAGTCGTGCATTTTATTTTTATTCAGGTCCGTACTAGTTATTTGGTAGCAAAACGACGATTTCCATGATAGGGATAAAGGGATAAAGGTACCTTAATCGTGTTACTTGGCTTTTGAGGCATTTGACACAGTCAACGATTAAACATTTGTATGAAGCTTAAACAGCAAATTAATTTCTCAATTAAACCTTTCGAATTTCCTCCCGAACGTTTCCGGTGTTCATCAAGGCTCAATACTAGGGCCTCTTTTAGTTTCATTGTATGCTAATTAAATCGCTACAGTAGTTAAGAATTGCACATCACACATCCAGATGACGTCAAAATGTATTTTAGCTTTCTTCTTGGTCTTATAGAGCATGGTACCGCGTGCGTCAATGAATATCTTGAAGAGCTAGTACGTTGGTCTAAGTCCAATGGCCTTATTTGAACCCAAAATAAATCCTTGGTTATATCGAGAAATTCATTAAATCTTTCTTACTTCCCTTCAATTCATTTTAACAATCTTCCAATCGAATACGTCAAAACTGCCAAAAATCTCGGGATGCCATTCAATAGTTTTTTAACTTGGAACGACCAACCTAGCTTAATGTTCGGTAAGGTTTAATGTGTACTGAGAAATCAATGGGTTTTCCGTTCCTTTATACCGGTTAAGATTTGTTTTTTTTTATTTTACTCGTGAAAACTATGGTAATACCCTGATACTACTTATCAGTTAATTCATACTCGTTTTTCTTTTCTAACTGTCTGTGGAACTCCTTAGTGTGTCGGTGTTGGAGACTTATCCTCTCAAAACAGCCTTAGGTGGTAATAGGGCTAAGATAGGGGTTTATTACTCAATTTGACTGAATCACTGTTGATCTCTATGCTGTGATCTCTGGCTGACCTTATCGCAGACCAGAGGTAGACAGGGTTAGCTACCTTAAATGAAAGTTGTACGAGTAAAGTGAAATCTGCCTTGGGCGAACAGCCATGGTGCAGACATTTTTGTCCGCCTAAGGGAGTTGTCCGTTTAAGGGAAATCAAATAAATATGAAGTGGAATAAAAATATTAGATTTAACACATATGTAAATACATATAAAAATCAGCCCTAACAAACATTGCAATAATATAAGAAGATTCATATTTATATATTTTTCATTAAAAAAAATATTTCAATATTTACTTGTTTAGTTTTAGAAAAGGCCGATTTATTTTAAAATCTGGCCTATAGGTCAACCAAAAGTAGAACAACTACCGTCATTTTTGTTGGCCGTAAATTTTTTTTTAAATTTTCAATTGAAGTGTTTGCTTCTTCGAAGCACCAGGTCCTGATCCTCTTCCTCAGATTCACTGACAGACTCGTTGATTTTAACAGGAACTGCAATATTTTCATCCACATTTACATTTTCATTCATCAACACAAATTTTTCAGGTTATCCATCCAATCTGCATTCATGAAGGAGCTTGGAGATTTCTGTTAAATTTGCTATATAGGCGAATCATCTTCTGAATCGAATTCACTGTCCTCCAAATTTAAACTTGAAACTACCTGAGCGCAAATAAACAAAAATCTAACCTTTTTTACGTCCAAAAAAAATTACTTTCATCACGTGAATGAGAGAATATAATTTGATGCTCGCTGTAGAAGATTGCAACTTAAGAAAAAAATACCGTTGTCAAAATTATCAGAGTGATGACATATTCAATCTTGCTCTGGTGTCCGTCTAAGAGAAAATATTTTCTCATTCATATGTGAAATTCATGTCCGTGTCCGGCAAAGGGAGTGTCCGTCCGAGAGAAACTGAAAACAATGAAACGTTTATGGAGCAATTTCCGTACAAAAAAATTGTGTCCTGCTAAGAGAGGTGTCCGCCTAAAGGAGATGTCCGCAAAGGGAGATTTCACTGTATATGGACATTAAGCCGTCACATGGTATTTGAGTGTATGGAATAAGAATGATGGTTCAAAATTTCCCTTGAAATTTTTACTATTGGGGATAAACTTTCCAGGAGCGTTTAGCTGTCATTTCATACGATTTTTTATATTGAAATTTATTCCGGGGGAGGTTCACTTCGAGGGAATACAATATTCCCAAGGAAAATAAATTCTCGATGGGGCCCACTAAGGAATGAACAAGCCCATTATTTACAAAGTAGTAAGGAGGTAATATTGGAATGAATGTCATACAGAACTTAATTTTACCGATTTATTTGAGAATTTTCGACAAAAAAGCATGCCAAATTTGTCACATGTGTAAATGCAACTTAGTCTTATTAAAAAAAATATATAATTATGAAGTATAAAATATAGACAATAAACGCCTAAGCTAATTGGCAGCTTTTAAAAATTTGAATTATTTTTTTTTAAGTTTCATTACGAGACTAAAAATTTTGAATAAATTTAAATTTAACAAATCGATAATGTGGTTTAAATTATGAGTTAATTCAGATTAATGAAATAAAAATATATTTGATACTTTCGCCTAATAAATTCATCATCTAAAGTGTATTTTATTTTTACAATGAAAAGCAATCAATGCATTGATAAAACTGATTATGTAGATTGACGTCACGATGAAATATAAATGTGTAAGTGAAATTAACACTGAGTCTTGGTACAATAATTCAAATAAAAATAAAATGATTGACTTGCTCTTAGGTTACAACCATACAGATAATCGAACATCATATATTAAATAGGTGGAGTATATCTGTGGATTTATGTAGGAGTAGTTATATTTTTTTTTTCATAGAATAAAAATTGAAGTAACTTAACTAAAATTTGGCTTGTTTAAAAAAATACAAGAGCAAAATTGTCAAAATTGGCACAACCAAGCTCCTCGCAAAGTTTTTTAGACAAACAAGCCCCGAAAATTTAATTATTTAACTTAGCTCCACACAATTTCACAAGCTATTAGTACACATGCCAAAATAGGAATGGGATGGAACTATATCCGACTGCTAAACACCATCGAAACAATGAATACTTATGTCGTTTTCGATTGGATATTCGGAGTGTTCTACTTGCTTCTGATTCCAATTGAAAATGTCGTATTCCTAGTAGGAAATTTCGATATCAATGAATTATTTTTTGCGAATTCATCAATGGATTCATCGATTATTTCCATCGATGAGTAGTGTGTTATGATTTCATAAGAAAACGGTTGCGCATTTTTTCATCAGTTAACTAGATTCAAATGAATTGAATGCTTACAATTTACTACATTTTCAGTTACAAAATCATAAGCGATGATTCCACTGATGAAGGGTAATGTATAGGTTCATGAGTTCGCAAATGATGTTTGATTTTCTGCGGTGCGGTGGTTGTTTTGTTTTCTTCCCGAGAACAAAAAAAATGCAAACAAAAAACCCTTAAAAGAAAGAGGTTTTATCTGCCATGGGAAGAGTGACGAACATTGCCTTTTTTCTACCTGAAACGAGAAATTCGATCAGTAGTCAGTCTTCGCTGGTTATGACATGAGTTCGTGGGTTGTTTTTATAGAAAGTGAAAAAAAAACATATAAACCAGAAATTCCAGTTTTGTTCGCCATCATTGTCATCATTTAACACAGCAACAAAAGTTTATTTTTTTTATCAAAATGTTTTTTTTGTTCAGAAATTGTATTGAGCCAGCTGAAAGGTTTCAATTATTAGCCTTAAGATATTTGGCGACTGGTGGGTATTTCTTCGACTTTATTCAAAACAAAATTTAAAAATGCCAATATTTTTTTTTAGCGCATTATACCTAATCAATACGTAATGCTGTCGACTGAAAGTCCAAAACCTACGCAGCAAAATTAACGAAGTGAATTGCTAAGACCGACATCAGATCAAATTTAAAAGAATCAATTATTGATAAGGTTTACTTTCGCATCAAGATTTGATCAAGACTATATTTTAATTATTATTAGCTAAACATATTTTTTTTCTTAATTGAATGTTTATATTATTGAATAATCGTCGAATTAAATTAAAAATATGATGTTTGGAGGTATAACATACATATACAATGTTAATGTTTCTCTAAAAAAACATATTTCCTTTTTCAAAGAAAACTGACACTTTCATGATATTTAATGCATACAAAATGAGGAAAAAAAGAAGTAGTTGTCATACGGGCTTTACCTAGTGATTTCATCATTGAACATTCATGGCATTTTTCATCATATAAGATTCATATGCGAATTAACGAGTTACATTAACAGAGTGAATTAATGGATGAGCATTCATGCCATTTTTCACCTGCTGAATAAGCAATTCTAAGTCAACTAGTGTTTTCACAACTTAACGTTCATGTCATTTTTCATCACATGTAATTTGCTTATGAATAAACTAGTTACCCCTACTTCGTGATTTCACTGCTAAATATTCACCTCGAAAATCATGTTAAATTCATCGATGTTTTCATACCAAATTCATAGGGTGTAGCTTCCACTCAATGATGCAAAAGTTGGTGATTCATGCATGAATTGTTTGAAATTTCCTACTGGGTCATAAATTAACACTCACACTTAAATATCGCCATCTAAAGAAATGGACAAATAGTCCGACGAAAAATGTTCAATGTACATGTGTGTTCTATTGTTACTCACTTATGAAATCGAGAACAAAAAAATACTCCGAAAACCTTACTCGGAACAGCCAATCGAACATTGCTGCAATAACAGAAATGGAAAATAGTATCACCGAAAACGACTTTATCATCCAGCTGCATTTTTTTTTACCAAGTTTGAACTACGTGCCTGAAATATTTGTAAGACTCGCCCATAAAATGATAAGAAATTATAAAGGCAACAAAATAAAATTTAATTATTTTTTTCAAACAAACAGAACTAGATTTATTTCACTCAAGAAACAAACATACCCTCCCTGGTCCCTGCAAACGTCAAATATTCGAATGTGATAAAAAGTTTGACAGCTTCAGAACAAATATTAAAATTATGAAATGTGAAATTGTGTGTCATCGGCGTCAAGTTGTTTATTATCAATTTGTTTCTACACTTGGCCCCTGTTTAGATTATTACTTTTTTACTACGTAATTAAGGTATATATTTTTTGGTGACATGATGAATGAAATATTACCATCATCATCATCGTCGTATAATAAAACCGCGATTGGGACATAGGGCGTCAACGAAAGGTCTCCATCTTTCACGGGCTGCAGCAAGGTATTTTAACTGTGTCCACGACTTTCTATGGGAGTCTGCTTCTACTAAGACAGTTGATTTCTATAATGTTCTTGGTCTTCCAACCCGCGACGTGTACCCTGAAGATTCCATTCAAAGAATTGCTTTGCAATTTCATCGCTTGGTTTCCTCAGCGTGTGCCACATCCATTGCTATTTACGCTTTATTATATCGACGCGACGTCCAGCTGCTCTTGACTTTTCCTAGGCCACAATTCCTCGTTTGATGTAATTTGCGACCAGGATGTGGCGAATAGACGGCGATTCACAAAAGCCTGCAATTTTCTCGAAATGGTCGACGTAACTTTACAGGTTTCGCAAGCATATAACAGCACTGAATTGACATTGCATTCGAAGAATCAAGAATCTCAACTTTGTGCGTAAGGAGATTTGACCAGATTTCCAAATTGGGGACAGAGTACCCAAGACAGCACGAGCTTTATTAATTCTACTTTTACCAACCAGATCTTTACCGCCATTTGTAGAAACAATACTGATAAGGTAGTTGAACTGTTCTCCTTCTTTTGATGACATCTCCTGTGTGGAGCGGCTTGTGAGAATTATTTTTGTCTTTTTGCTGTTTCTTCCTAGACCACTCGACTTACCCTTCACCTGCAGAGTTTGGTACATCCCGTTCAGCCAACTGATGTTATTTTCCAGGAGTTATAAAAATCTCCTGTCTCACACCCGGATAGCTGTCCATTATGTAAAATGAATCTATGACTATCTGATAATGGTAAACATTTTTGGGGAAATTCCTCTACGAAGCAGCCATCTCCAGTTACATTCTCGGTTAACCCGATCAAAAGCCTTCTCAAATTCTAGGAGCATTTGGTAAAGCGGTGATTGAAATTCAAAGATGATACTAATGGTGTTGATGACACATGATCAACCACTGCGGCAGCCAGATTGATACCTCTTGGGTGTAGACTCGTTTCAACGATAAAACTGCGATACCACGCCAATTGTTGCAATTCTACGTTCAACAACCGCATTCACAAACAAAACCCTCTCATGGCGTAGTGATGCGTGGAAGCAAATTTAAAATGTTCATTTCAGACAGTTTGACAGTCAAATTCGCACATTTTGACATTGATTTATTTTAAAATAAATCTCATTTAAATCTTCAATCGAACTACCCTACTTCCATATCGAAATGAACACATTCATCGGGAAAGTGAATTTTTCTCTTCGGTTGACACAGATGAAGTTATCTGTCTCACTTCTATATCATAAGAGAAAATGAAAAGATATATACATTTTGAATAGTGCTGTCAAAATTAATCTACTTTTCGAGCGGTGGAACCACTTTTTGGGATTAGTAAATCTACAAGAGATTAAAGTTCGGTGGAAACGTAGTATAAGAAAATTAAAATTTGTATGGTAAATCCTCAAGATTTGTAAGAGATTTATCTAAATCTACTTAAATCTCGGTTTAGTGGTCGGTGGAAACGTAGTATAACCCTGATGTTGGATTTTATGTTGGCGACGTCTACGGATGAATTTTCTGCTTGTAAGAAAACAAGCGAATGGGGGTTTTTAATATTCGTTAAGTTTCGTTCACTTTTACTTTCGTAAATAACGATCGCTGGTTACTACACCGAATTATCCTAAATAAAAATATATGGGAAAAAAGGAGTTTTATGAGAAAGTTAATTATGAGCTATGAGGTTTTTTCCTTTTGACGATTCGAAAAGTTACATTTTGGTTTATGAAATAATGTTCAGTGACCACTAAAATCCAGTACACTGAACACTGAAGTATTAATTGGACGTGAGGTATTTTTGATTTTTTTTAAGAACGGTGGAAAAATGTCTGCATTCAAATATATTATTCAATTATGGTTCACCGTGTAAAACCGAAAATATCAAACAGCTTAAAAGTTTTCAATTCAAATAACAATCATCAAATCAGGTTTGTTAAAAAAAAATAATAAACAATAAACTAACTGTAATAAAATCTAAAAGAAAGTATCATCTATACTCTTAATTTTCATACTAACTTATGAATAAATTTTGCTACTAAATAATAATACGAAAATTATAGCTCTACTATGACGCGACGCAAAGCCGGCCTTACCGTCGACACCTTCGCAATATTATGCATAACACACAATATCAATAAATACACAAATATCAATAAATACACAAATATCAATAAATACACACAAGCTATAATAAAGCCGCTATTCACCGCAGGGGTTTCACATTTTTGCTAATTTAAAGTTCATTAACCGCAATTTTGATGTGTATGTATATTAAATTTGACATGAATATCTTTTTAATATACATACAAATCACAACTTATAATACCTAGCTATAATTTATCAAAATGTAATGTTTGTTTGGTGGCCTTAAGTTAGTCGTATTTATATTTTTTTTAAATTACTTAATTAAACTTTCTTTTAGATATTTACATATATGCATATGCAAATAATTTGAAGAGACATTATTTGAATATCGGGTCCATCAAATCAGATGTTACGACCTTAACAATGACAGAACTGATGATACCAGCGGATTAAAATTTTCTAAATAAATAGATGCACATGTTAAATTTTATTGGCAGTAGATCTAGAAATATAGTTTATGACCTTAAGAAGACATTTCTTCAAATACAGGGTATTTTTTTTTTTCAAATAAATTCCAAATGACATCGGAAGTATGGTAGCTGAGGTCAGTAGGGTGACGAAGAAGCCATAAGCTCTTTTTAGAACATTTGTCATAGCGATGAAGCAGACTTCTGGTGTTGTGTCACCAATTTTGTTTCAAGGTTGTCAATACTTTGGCAAAAACGTATTGTGCTCCAAGCAACGCCATAGGAAGGAATTCAGAGAGGTCAATCATGGCGCCATCCCGTGGTGATATCACCAGTTTATAAGTTAATTCACAATTATTAAAGAACTTATTTAAATGAAATATTTATACCTATACGATCTTACCCCATTCTAAATTTATATCGACCACTCTCCTTACTTTACTTTACTTTAGATGGCGCTTACAATCCAGGATGGATCACGGCCTCAATCAGCAAACCTCTCCAGCTAGCCCGGTCCCTAGCTAGCTGCCACCAGTTACGCACACCAAGTTGGTTGAGGTCGTTCACCACTCGATCGCGCCACCTAAGATGAGGCCTTCCTCTGTCGCGTTGTCCACCGGGGTTGGATACGAAGACTCGTCGGGCTGGTGCGTCGATGTACATGCACTCCACGTGACCTAGCCATCTCAGTCGCTGTATTTTCAGCTTTTTGACCAGGTTGATATCGCTGTAGAGCCCGTAAAGCTCGTCGTTAAAATCTTCTTCTCTAATCACCACCGATGCACACTGGGACAAATATAACTCGAAGAATCTTTCTCTCAAAGCAACCCAGCTGGTTTTCATCCGATTTTGTCAGTGTCCATGCCTCTGCCCCATACAGCAGGACTAGGATGATTAAAGTTTTATATAGGGTTTCTTTGGTTCTTTGAGAGAGGGCTTTACTACTCAAATGCTTTCTAAGCTCGAAGAAACAGCGATTTGCAAGTGTGATTCTTCGTTTGATCTCCGCACTGATATTGTTGTGCGATGTAATAGTGGATCCCAGGTAAACAAAGTCTCTGACTACTTCGAAGTTATAACCGCCAATCGTGACGTTTTGTCCCAGTCGATGGTGTTGGACTTCTCTTCTCGATGACAGCATATACATAGTTTTCGTCTTGTTAACAGTCAAACCCATCTTCGCCGCTTCAGCTTCAATACTTGCAAATGCTCCACTGACAGCTCGCTTTGTTCTGCCTATGATTCAATGTCATCGGCATAAGCTAGGAGTTGAACGGGCTTTTTAAAAATTGTGCCTCTGGTGTTGACTGCGCACAATTACTTCCAGCACGACCACTCTCCATGACTTTTAAATCCCAACTAACAAATGTCATCCAAATAGAAATGGCGCCCGAGCAGTACAAGCACCCTGTGTTCCAACATGACTTCATTGTGAATTTTAAATATTGTAATAAATTAATGTACATTTTTTTCACAAAAGTTAACAAGAATTTACAGGCATCTAATTTAACGTTATATAAACACTATTTAGCATCAATTTACATTCATTAGTTTTTTTAATTTATTTTGTATCAGAAAAAATGTTACATTAAAAAATCTCACACAAATCAACTTTAAGTTTTTATTTGAAGTGAGTGTTGTGTTTTTATTTCGATTATGAATTCAAATAGGGAATTGTTTTAGCTTGAATTACACTATAAGGTGTTAGGGAGATTTTTGGACCTGAGGAATCAACAATTGTTTGAAGTTATTAATTAATAGTCAAATGCAGTACAGTCGATTCTCTTGTTTAACTGGGATTTTCTTTTGTTCTGCAATATTTTTACTTATTATAGGGCTAAATTTTTTTGTCCCAAAACCTACGGTACCTAACGTACAATTTTATCTACAATCTTAATTATATCGAAAATGGATGAAACGTTTTTGATAAAAAAAATGTTCCACTACCATAGGTATAATCTACATTTTGGTCTAAACATTTTTTTTACATATTTTGTTATTGACACATGCCCATTTTTTTTTATCTTTAGCGACTCAACAGATTTCAAGGTTCTTCTAATCTTAAAAAAGTTTCGAAAAATAATATTTTGGATTTAAAAAAAAACAAAAATATTTCGAAAACGAGTGGGCGACTTTTTTTGAAATAATGTTTTTGAAATTATATTGTTAAATACTAAAAATTGACATTCCAATATTTTCTTTAGAAAAAATAAAGAATTTATGTTTATAAAAAAATAAGTAAAAAACATTAACATTTTGTGCTTATGGTGTGATCGAACATAAGAGTCAGTATATGCGATCCAGTCGTGCAGATTATTCTAAATGATGCAGCAGTAAAATAATTACTTTTTTGGGTCCCGAGAAATAATAACATCTTGGAAATTATAAAGCCGAGATTTTGATGAAACCTGCTATTACAATGATAGCGAAGACGAAATGGCTGGATGGATTTTTTTTTTTCAAAATTGACACATATTGTTTTTGCGCTAAAATAATTTTTTGAAATTTGTAAGACCAAAGATACCGGTACAATAATTAATTACGGTATGTAATTTAAGCTTAACCAAAAAGTTAAATCTTATTTTCTCAAAAACGGCTCGAACGATTTTTATGAAATTTACTTTAATAAATAAATGCTTGGGTTGAAATTTTTTAAATTTCTGATGGGGAAGCTTCTAAAAAGTTTAAATAGAATTGTAATCCAATTAAAAAACAAAAAAATAAAAAAAAAAATTCTTGGAAACTCGGTATTTCGAAAACGACTTAATCGATTTGTTTTGGAATTAATTGTAGTTTTTGGCATTTACTATAAAATTATGGGAAAATCATATGCCTAAAATAAACAAAAAGTTATAGCTTCCAAACAAATGGTAAAAACCCGTTTAGTTTTTTTTTCTCAAAAACGGTTCCAAGAATTTTGATAAAAAAAAATATGTGTGTTCCTAAATTAGTCCACTTTTATTTTCGACTTTCTCATTATATTGGATTAGTCGATCAAAATTATTTTTCATAAAAGTTCCTTAAAAGTTTATTGATTATTCAAATGTTCACAAAAAAAAACGTTTTTTAAACAATAATTTTTTTTAAATTTTAATTTTGAGTAATAATAGTAATTTCTTTGAATTAGTGATCCAAATTGTGTTTTGGTGTTTTAATAGAAACGAAAGAGAACGAAAGATTCCTCGCTTTCTTTTCCCTTATCTCAAAGTCGTCCATTCATTCTCCAAGCGATCAGATGAGCACAGCCTACAGAACGTTACAGTTTCAAGAATCTAAGGAAATACACGCACTATTTTATGAATATTTAATCTAGACGTTGGGTCTTCTCCAAAAATAAATACAATGCACGACTGGTTCGCACGTACTTACTCTTATGTTCGATCACATCGTATGCACAGGATTCTTAGTCGAAACGGCTAAATATATTTTTTAAAGTCAGTTTCACTAAATTCCTATATACAAAAGTTATTTAATTTTTTTCTAAAAAAAATGTGTATGGTAGTTTTAGTTATTTAATAATATAAACTATAAAACAGTACTTCAAAAAAACTACACCCGTTTTCGAAAAAAAAAATTAAATAAAAAATAATCGAAAATTTTGGCATTATTCTTTATACATAATTCTAAGGGCCTACTATATAAAAATTTTGATCGAAATCCGTAGAGCAGTTTATGAGATAATTAAGTTGGTAGAAAAAATTGTATGGCAAGTACCGTTATTTTTGGGGCTAAAACAACGATTCCAAAATCTATTTTGGTCAATTATCTAAAACGCTAAAATACCAAATTTGAAGAAAATCGCTTCAGCCTAAACAGACAGACAGACGGAATTGATGGACCCACTTTTTTAGTGTTTTTCATCATCCAAATATCCAGTTTGATCAAAATCTCGAGTTAAATTTTTTTTCCAAATGCAAAACTTGCCCTAAAGTACCAATTTCGAAAGTAAAAAGAAAAGTTACAATTATTTAACATTTAAAGAATCTGCATCAAGAAGGTGGCATTTATGATGAAGTATGGCGTTGACAAAATTCATTTAACACTAAGCCCCTTGATCTATTAAGTTGTAAATATAATTGATAACAATCAATTCAAAAACAAATTGCATTTGCCGAATATGGCATAAAGTTGTATTTTTAACTAATTAGTGACTGACAGTGACTGATAATACATTCTTGATCAATTGCCAATAAACTTGACTTCATAAATCTGTTTTAGGCACAATGTCATTTCTGCCATTCTATGTCAAGACTTGCAGTTAAAGCTTTGAACTTGAAACGATTGGAATTCCTTTTTCAACTAGAACACCATTATCATTCCTAATTGATGAGGTTTCAATTTGTAACTAGTTTTATCGTATTTGGTTCTAAAAATAGCAACTCAACAAAAAATGTAGAACACATCTCATTTCAACAAGTTCCAATATGGAACGAATTAATGTCAAATAAAATCTCATCTAAATGAGGCTTTTAAAAGATTTTAAAAATTGAAACTGCACATTTTTTTATTTATCATATTTTCTACGAAATTTCTAATGTGAAAATTAAATTATTTGCACATACATAAGCATATGTATGTAGATCACTCGTATTTTCATTAAACAGTAAAACATGATACGTTTGAGGACGAAAAAGAAAAACAAGTCTTATATCTTAATTAATGTTAAAACATCCTGTCAACTGTCTTCAATTCAAGAGTAAACTATAATCTATGTAATTGATTTCTAATTTATATGTTAAAGTTTATGTATCAATTTGGACTGAGTGAACTTCAAAAGATAACCGATCGCATCAAAGACTTTCTATCAATTTGTGTTGTTAACTGATTTTCATAAATAAAAACAAAATTAACGCGTTTTAGATATTGTGCTTTTCTTATAAGCTATAATTTACACTACACATCTCTTAATTGAGGTCTTATTTTTTTACTTTATTTTCAAGGACTTTCGTGTTGGATATTTTTTCAGTAGAAGACTGTGAATATAAATAAGTTGAAATTTGGGACTTGTTGAATATTCTGAGGTTACATTTTTTTAAATAATTTAGTTTAAAAATATAAAAAAAAGTGATTAGAATTTTGGCCTAAAAAAACTATAGCACGATATTACTTTTGCGAACTTGTTTTAAACTTAAGAAACTTTTTTTATAAAATTACACCCACGGACTAGGCCACATGCTCAAGACTTTTGATTTGTCTTATGCGAAAATATTAAGTCTTTTCGAGCAGATACTAAAATAGTAGAACTTAAAGTACTACGCACATGAGAGCAACCAACAACCAACGAATTAACGAATATTCGTCCATTTTGAAATTTCGTTCACATGGCTCTAATTTTATTCGTCACGAATATAGGTTGAAAATCTGATTTTGAGGGTAGACGCGCTTGAACAAATTGCTCGCTGAAGTGTGGATGGTATGTGGAACCCGAATAGAGTTTGACTGTTCGTAGCAATCAGATGCAATTCACTACGGCCAATATTGTTTTCTCAAATTTATTATATTTTGACGATTTAAAAGTAAATTTTTCTTTCGTAAACATTAATATAAATTATATATTTTTACAATTTTGTTTAGAATTTGTTAAGAATTTAGGTTGGTAAATTGTTTTAAATGGAATTTATTCGTCGGTCGTTGGTCGCTCTTATGTGAACAGTCCTTAACTTTTATACGAAAACTTTTGATTTGTAAAAGCTAGACGGTCAATTAGTGAAAATTTGGTGCACAGCGATTTCTCGAAATCTAAAGTGATATCTCATGCGATTTAAAAATATTCTATTTTTTGTCAATTCCATTTATTAAGTCTTCACCAATTAATTAATTAAGTCTTAATTCATATAATCCAGTATTAAGTAGAGTCCATTGGAATCTCAACTGTATATTTGTAAATAAGTTGTTTTAATAACTAGTTTAGTTGAAAATTAATTTCATTTGATAGTTGTGAATTGCAATCTTTTAAACTGTTCCACATACGATCCACACTTCAACGATAAATCAGAGGGTATCAATTATTAAATGCCATTCATAAGCAATAGAATCAATAAGTTCCACTAAGTGGTGCCATTATAAAAATATCTATTTTTCTTTCTTAAAACTTTTTATAAAGGATGAACCCTCCATGAGGTCATTTTTACTTGCGATTACATAGGTGATATATGGCAAGTCTCTCTGTCCGCGAGTCTACAGCCTAAATGCGTAAATGGATTTTATTCAAAATTTTTATATATTGTTTTTTTTTTTAAGTAAAATTCTCACAAATTTTTTTGTAAGACCAAAAATAACAGTAGCTGCCATACATTTTTTTTTTTTGCCAAAAATGTATATCATACTTTTCTCAAAAACGACTCCAACGATTTTTTATACAAACAAAAATAAGAAGGGAAGAGGTTCTTTTTGGCAATTTTGTTAATGGCTTTGGTACCTCCAATTTTTTTTCGATGCGATTTTCGATAAAAACCATTTGGTTTGAATTTTCTTAACGTTTTTATGGAGAAGCTTGTAATAAGTTTAAACATTATTGTACACCAAAATTAAAAAAAAAAAGATCAAAATAAAAAAATATAACACAATACTTTTTTTTTTTGAAAATTCAATACAGTGGACGTCCGGTATAACGAATACCCAATATAGCGAATTTGCGATATAACGAACGCTTTTTCGATTTACATTAACATCTCTAAATAGCGAACGATGGTCACAATTTCCTATCCGATATAACGAACGGATTAAAAGTTTCACATAATATGACTGTGTTGACATTTTTGTCTTGCTTGCATCTGTGCGTATGTCAACACGAAAGTTTTCTCTTATGTGTGTAGCCCAAAGGGCTTACAACTGTTTCAAGTTTTGCTTTCTATTTAAGTGGTCGCTCGATATAACGAACGCGCTCGATATAGAGAATGACCTCGAACATTATATTATTCGTTATACTGGACGTCCACTGTATTTCGAAAACCAATCAACCGATTTTTCCGAAACTTTGTATTTAGTAGTTTCTTGGCATTGTCCTAAATACTTGCAAAAAACCATATTCCTAACACAAGAAACAACGGTATCTCCCATGCAAAGGTTAAAGAACAGTTAAGGAAATATTTTTTTTCTCAAAGACATCTCCAAGTATTTTGATTAAAAAAACGTGTATATTCTTAGATTAGTGCTGTCCACTTTTAAGTAAAATAATATTTTTGACTTCCGCAATATTGGATGAACCGATTAAAATTAACAAGGCTCCAAAAAATTAAAAATTTTTAAAAACATACTTTTTTCGATTTAAAAAAAAATAAATATTCTTTTTATTTTCAAACTCGATTTTTCAAAAACAAGGTGGTGAATTTATTTTTTTTTTTTTGGAAATTAAAATTTAATACGCATATTAATAATTGCTTTAAATTTACTTTTCAATTTTTTTCCTAAAAATGTTTTCAAATTGTATACAAGAAAAAGATGTTAAAATTGTTTGCATATACATACATATTCACACCTGTCTAAGAATTATTCAATTGGCATCTAATGTTTCCTCAAATTGTTCGTACCAGTTAAGCAATCCAAACAATTTAATTATGTGTTTCCTCTATTTATTTCCTCCTTGGTAACTAATTATGTTTCATTTTACGCATAATATCTACACTTTCCTTAACTAAGCTACATTCACATATTATGGGTTCCTACGTTACTGAATACATACATAATGTAGTCCCTCTACATAATTATGTCTTCAAAAGTTATATGCATGTCAGGTATACCATGCACCTATCATATAAAGTTATCAAGGTAATCTTACCTACATCGACTTTAACCCTACCTAATGATAACTAGACTACCTACCTATACTAATAGCATCCATGCTTAGCTAACTTTAAGGTTGTAAGTTACAAGAGCAAGTTTGTACGACATTTTATATTACTTTACAGACATTTGCATTTAAGGCGGATTTTTTATTGACACAAATTCTGAAATATGTAGTTGAATTTCGGCGACTTTTACTTTAAGAGGTATCTTAGTTTTGAAAAAAATGTACCTATTAGTTTTATCGAATGACGTCGATATGTAAAACTTTAGTCTAGATTTAAAAAAAATTAAAACCTTGGTAAATGTACTCTTTTATGAAAGCATTCTTCAATTAAAATATTAACTTATTTATTTTTTTTTCTGAGTATGCATGCATTATTTTTGCAATCATTCCACTTCTCTTCTGTAAATTTTGTTCACACATAAATGAGAAAATGAGAGCATTTTTTGTCGATTTAAACTCGGATGTTTAAGTAATAAGTCAAATATTTTATTACACTAATTTATGTGTTACTTTATTCATGTATTAAAATAAACATTGTGCTATAAATTTAATCTAGTTTTGACAATAAATTCAAAATGCTCTCACTCCAACCAATCAAGACTATTGTTAATGTTCCACAAAATAAACTATTTGATTTGTATTTATTATTATATTGACCGAGACCAGCTATTATTGAAGCTCATTATTGAAGATTAACATTTTTGATTTTTAATGTCAATCAAAATTCAAAATCAGTAATTACAAGTTAAATTATGATTTCAGTAAAAAGAAAAGTGATGTTTAAATTCCTAACCTAAAAATATTAAATATAAAGTCACTTTATATGGAAAGTTGTTTCGAAATGAAAACAAAAATCAACAAAACGATGCACAATTGATCCAAGTTATTCATCGTAACTTACATTTGATTAAAGTAAAAAAAAATAAAATGCACGACTGGATCGCACGAACTTGCCCTTATGTTCGATCACATCGAATGCAAAAGATTTCTGTTCAAAATCTAAATATATATTTAAAGCAGTTTTTTACTTCATTTTTTATATATACAAAATATCTTAAATTTTTTTCTAAAAAAATTGGTATGACGGTCTTAAATATTATAATTTAAACTTAAAACCAAAATATTAAATCGGCTTAATCAAAGAAAAAATAATTCAATATTCTGAAATAAATACTTAAACTAATTTAAGCTCAAAAAAAAGTATGCCATTTTATTTGTTGGATAAATTTGAATTTATGAGAAACAAATTTTAAGAATCTGTGGAGCGGTTTTTGAGAACAAAATTTTTTTTTTAAACTTTTTGAAAACATTTTTCAAAAAAAATTAAAAAACCCCAATTCATAGATATTCAATAAATACATATAAATATAATTTTTGAAAAAAAAATTTAATGAGCAGTTTTCGAAATATAAATTTAAATTTTTTTCTTTTTATGATTTTAAAATACAAAAAAATACTAATTAAAACTATTGGTACGCGGTATTATTTGGGTAACCTAAACCTATATATGTGTGAAATTTCGAAAGAATCGGTTGAGCCGTTTATGAGATAGACGAAAGCAAAAAAAAACGGTCCTATGGAAAGTACCGTTTTTAGACATGTTTGTAATTTTAGCTACGACATATGATCGGTCGTAGCTAAAAAGCCACACTGATTTTTTTTTTATCAAAATCGTTAGAGCCGTTTCCGAGAAAAATAGTTTTGAACGTAACGGTTATATGGCAGGTACCGTTATTTTTTGAGCTAAAAAAAAAATTCAATTTCAATTTTCCCTCTGTACAATACCTAAAAAACTGTATAAACCAAGTTTGAAGCAATTCGGGCACCCGTTTGTGCTGTAGGTGTCTATACATACATACAGACAGACAGACAGACATACAGACGGACAGAATTTTTAGACCATCTTTATTCGTCTTCGCTATCATCGTAATGTCATGTTTGATTGTTATCTCAAAACTTTTTTTTTCGACGAATGCATAACTTGCCTTATAGTTCCTAGAATCGCAAGTAAAAATGTAAGACAATTGGCAGTTTTAGGTTATTGTTGTCGCACAAATTGTTAGATTTTAAATAAATGAATTGAGAAGTCCCACGAAAGTATTCCTCAAAATATTTTAATATTCGGCGTGCTCTAAATTTCCACAATCACAAAACAAAAAGAACAAACTAAAATAACTCTTAAATTCCACATTATAAAGCTTTTATATGTATCAAAGAACTTTAGCGTCACTTTCGTGCTCGTAGCTTATAATAAAAAAAAAAGGTTGGAATTTATGATCTTGTGAATTTGCATTTTAGTCTTCAAAAATGCATACAAAATCAAGTCTTTTTTTTATAATTATATATGCATCCGCTCCCAGTTTCCCGAATTCAATTTGTCATTCAAAATATCACAAGCCACAAAAAACTGCTTAGTTTAGTGATAAAGAGGAAAACTTATCTTAAATTTATTTATAGTCGTTCTTCAACACTTAATGACCATGAACTAAATTTTGGGGAAGAGATAGGTCATCTTTTTATGATGTTTTTTTTTCTACCAAAAACTTTTTTTTCAAAGAGAAATGAAAGTTACTAAACGGGATTTTGTTGAATTGACATGTTATACGATAAGAACATTAGACACATTAGGTGTAATCTACGACCTAATGTTTCTGATGTTTAGCGACCAAAAGTTGTATGCATTCATTTCTAAATAAGAGTGGGTGCGGGATTTTTGTTTAGGTGCCCGAAAACAAAGAACTTTATTTTATACAAAATGGATATTCCGTTCAAATGTAATATTTAACTTTTTTCTTGGAGTGTTGGTAAATATTAAAACATATTTAGCAGTAATTTACAACGTTGGGGAAGTGCAAAAAAACGCGATCCCTTTGAAAACTCTCAGGCACAAGGTCGATCGAAACATTCTGTCAATCATTCTACGGGATTAATAAAGTCACTAAAGGGCTTAAGGGGCGTTATTGTAACTACTGAATTTTCTTGGAGATGTTAATTGCTTTTTAAAACACATGACGAAATTTGAGGGTATCCATGATGTATTGGATTTTGTGCAAGATTATAAACGAAATAAATTAAAAACGCAACGCTGACTTTTGACTTTGAATTTCAATATCTCCATCGTTTGTTATTTCATTTCTAACTGATTTTCAACCAATGAGTGAGATCGCATTTTATTCGAATACCAAACTACTGGCATGTCGCTGCGCTAGTTCGAATGTTTTCCCAGACTTTGATGTGGATCCGTAGAAAAAAGTGTTCAGCAACTAGTAACTAGTAACTAGTAACTAGTAACTAGTAACTAGTAACTAGTAACTAGTAACTAGTAACTAGTAACTAGTAACTAGTAACTAGTAATCAATTCATGTAGGTTAGGTTAGGCTGAAGTGGCTGTCAGCGTTGCAGCTGCCACACTTAGGCCAGAGTTGGTCCCTTGAGATACCACATGAATCCTGAGATAATATCCCTATTCGTTAAACCATTTGGAGCTCCTAACGAAGCGTACGAGGTTGTAGATACTTATTTTGTTTAGATCGCTGAGATCATCGAAAAAAAAGTCTCCAACATGGAGAGAGAGAGATCTGAGATAGAGCAGGGCATGTACACAGAAAATGAAGAATAGATTCCACCTCTTCTTCGTACATGCAGCTTCTGAAAAAATCGTTTCAATAAACGCCAAGCTTGTTTTCGTGCTTGGCTATGATGCAGTATGACACAAATTACGGAGCTAATGTACAATCTTCTTAAGGATATCAAACACTTGGAGCGTTTCAGATCAAGTCTTGACCAGAACTGTTTTGTCGTCATACAAGTTATTGTAATCCTCCACCTTCGGTTTGTCCTTTCTACAGTATCTTGTTTCAGCATTAACTTACATGTAGCGATTTGCCTATTCAGGTAATAAAGGTAGTGTCGTTACATTTTTGGCAAGTTCATCAGACTTACAATTCCCTGGAAAATCCCTGTGCCTGGCACCCAGCATAGGTGAATATTGAATTGCTGCGCCATCCGCATGAGAGATGAACTGCAGTTGAGAGCAGTTATGGAATTTGTAGAGGACGATCCCAGAGATTTAATAGCCGCCTGACTATCCGAGAAAATACGGATATCAGTAGTTGATATCACGTTTTCTTTTATCCAGGAGAGTACTTCTCTAATTGCCATAATTTCCGCCTGGAACACGCTTCAATGATTAGGAAGACAGAAAGAGAGACTAATTTTAGTCTGTTTGAGTACACACCTCCACCAATCACGTCATCCAAAAAGCTTAAGTCCTCCCAGATAGATCTAGGAGGAATGATGACTTGGAAGTTTTTGCCGAATTCTAGTTTAGGGATGGTGAAATCAATATAATTTGGAAGTGATCCGAATCAATTCATGTAAATATTTTAAATTATATATTAAATAGAACAAAATTTGTCTAATACATTAAAAGTAAAATGCACGACTGGATCGCACGAACTTGCTCCTATGTTCGATCACATTCTATGCAAAAGATTCTTAATTTATCTAAACAAAAATTGGTATGAACATTTTAAATATTTAATAATATAAATTTAAAAACAAAATTTCAGAAAAAATATTTTTTTTTCTACGAGTAGTTTAAAAAAAAAAATTCGAAAATTTTTAAGTGTAGTATTATTAAGAATTTGAAGGAGATCCTGTATACAAATTTTGATCAAAATCCGTAGAGCCGTTTATGAAAAAGTCTAAAATCAATAAAATGGTTGTATGACAGGTACCGTTAATAACAAAATATTTTGAAACATTTTTCGGCCCAAATACTTGCCCCATAACTTGCCTTATAGTACCTATAATCGCAAGTAATAATTCAAAATTCTGAAATAATACTTAAACTAATTTGAGCTCAAAAAAAAGTAGGCAATTTTATTTCTTGGATAAATTTGAATGTTTGAGAAAAAAATTTTAAAAATCGGTGGAGCTGGTTTTTGAGAAAAAAAGTTTTTTTTTTAACTTTTTTCAAAAAAAAATCAAAAACGCTAATTCATAGGTATTCAGCAAATACATATAACTATAATTTTTGAAAAAAATTCAATATGCCGTTTTCAAAATACAATTTTTTTAATTTTGTTTTAAATGATTTTAAAAACACAAAAAAATACTATTTAAAAATATTGGTACGCGGTATAAATTAGGCAAACTAAACCTATATATGTGTGAAATTTCGAAAGAATCGGTTAAGCCATTTATGAGATAGTCGAAAGCAAAAAAAAAACGGTTGTATCGAAAGTACCGATTTTAGACATTTAAAAAAAAAAAAATTTCAACTATATGATCGTTCGTACCTAAAGAGCCGCACTGATTTTTTTAAATCAAAATCGTTAGAGCCGTTTCCGAGAAAAATAGGCTTTAACGCAACGGTTGCAGGTACCGTAATTTTTTAGCTAAAACAAAAATTCAATTTCCCCTCTGTACAATACCTAAAAAACACTATATACCAAGTTTGAAGCAATTCGGCCCACCCGTTTGGGCTGTAGGTGTCTATACATAAATACAGACAGACTGACAGGCAGACAGACATACAATGTATTTTTAGTAATTTTTGCTTAATTTTTTAAGTACATATAAAATTTCGTAAATTTTTTTCTCAAAAAGTGTTTAGTGTGACAATTTTATTTATTTATCAATATAAATTTCAAAAACTGAATTTCAAAAAAAATAGTCCACCCATTTTCGAAATTTTGAATTTTCAAAAAACAACATTTTTTTTTAACCCAAACAAATATTTTTCGAAAATTTTGGTATGCAGTATCATTTAGAAATCAAAGACCATGAAAAAGTCCAAAATCAAAAATGGTTGTATGACAGGTACCATAACAAAATATTTAAACAAAATTAAACAAAATGTAGCCTATATCTATAGTAGTTCACATGTATTTTTTTTATCAAAATCGTTATAGCCGTTTTCGAGATAATTTAGATGGTAGTATACGTCCGAGTGTAAATTCAATTATTAAAGAAAAGAGTAATTGTAAGTGAGGGTTGTGAATTATTAACAAATATTCTAAACTAGTGAATAAATAAATATGACAGCTAAATTGATCAACATGAAAACATTGGCGCAAAATTTTAAACAACCTTAATAGGCCTTAACACGATACTAGTTAGAACTTTTCATAAATTTTAAACCTTTTGTTAACAACTAGTAAAATGCTAATTTAGCAGACAGTTAAGCATTTGTAGGGTTTGAATTTTGATGAACACAATTATTGTGTTTATGCGTTGTAAATTGATTATATGTTGATAGAAACGCAACATGTGCTTTAAATAGGTATTCGATGTTTATATTTTCATCATTTTAACTTCATTATTTACAAAAAAAAAAAAAAAAATTGACACCAGCAGGGCTCGAACCTGGGACTCCCGCGTGCAAAGCAGATATACTATCAGAATGACATGTGGATTTAGTACGATACTAAAAATTTAAAGTGGCCATTCGGTGATTTTAACTTTAGTAAAATGTTAAGAAGATAATTCGATACTAAACTCGTTTAAAATTAACAAAATCCTCTTTTTAACCTAGTGTCATACTAAAAATGATTTAACATTACTAAATAGTTTAAAATTTTGCGCCATTGTTTTTTTTTTTACAAGAAAGTTTAAGTTTAAAGTTTGCGAATTACAAACCTACGATTTGAGCCTATTGACATGCTTATTTCCATCGAAAGCAGTTTCTCTGAAGATTAATGATTATGCTACCAATCAAAATCTCCTAAGACAACTTACATTTGTTTATGACTTAATTCATTACTCATAGCTTCAAATTCAAATTAATACATTATTTTTTTCAATAGAACCTGATATTTAGCAGTTTTGTTTTTTACCGGAATATATAATTTTATATAAGAAACTTCAAATAAAATTAATTTGTTTAACTTGAGCCATTAACAATGATTGTCAGTTTCTGAATTGATTTAAAAATACATAATTCTTTTTTTTCTTTCTTATCGTTTGAATAAATTTTATTTACGATAAACAAAACACAACCGTTTCGCTGAATTTAATTTGCAAATTAAATCATCTATTTTATTTGATAGGTGATTTTTTTATTAAAAAGAAAAAAATCTATAACTGTAGATATAAAACTTATTTTGTAAAAAAAAAAACTGATTAATGTTATCAAATTAGTTAGTTTTGCGAAATTTCTTATTAGGATACCGGAAGTCGTAAAAGGTTACTTAAGTTTAATTACCTATTTTGAATAAGAGAATAAAAAGGTACTAGTGGTGTTGGGTCTGGAATCTTTTCTTCCTCTCGATTACCTGTCTTTGCTGGTGTCTTTCAAGCTGGATTACTGGCAATTAGGAAGCATGTACGTTACACAACACAAGATTCAAACCGGAGAACTGGAATAAGTCTATTGCCGCACCGACAGCCAGGCGTTTATTGTTTCAACTAAAATATCCTCCAAACTGGTCCAGCAATTCCGGAATGAGCTTGCGAAACTGAACATCAACCTTAGAGTCACTATTATCTCTGAGTTCTGGGTCATAGCGGAATTGAGGAGAATTAAAAACTGGCTAGGTTAGGATCAGTCTTTAAAGAAAAAGTTAACTTTGCGCTCGAAGTTATGAACGGTACTATTCTACAACTATTTATTTAAGCTAAACTAACTGCATAACGTTTAGGAAGACTTGGTCCGCCTCTAAAGTTCTACTGTAGCGGGCACTGGGTAATAGGAGAGCATAAGGCGAAATTGGAGCTATGGCACCTTGCTCCAACCAAAATCAGAACACAATCACTAGTGATGAACTTAATGCAAAATGCTCTCAATCTAAAAATTTAGGTAACCAAATGTGGTCTGGATATAAGCCCGGCCAAGACAGAACTTGTCCTTTTCAAAATTCCCCAACTTATACCGATCCCATCAATGAATGGTACGTAACTGACTTTCTCAGATGAAGCCAAGTATCTAGGTCTCATATACTAGACCTAAGCTGAAAATTCAAAATACAAGAAAGAGTAAGAAAAGCAATGAGTTGCACTCTTCTCTTGGAAAAAAAGCCATTGGAAAAAATGGTGCTTATTCCCATAGATTACCCTCTGGTTGTGCACAGCGCTCGTCAGATTAATACTACATTGGACAAAGTCACATATTTTGACAAATTAAATAAATTCCAAAGGGTCAGTCGGCTTATGTATCAGTGGATTACTCTGCTCTACACCCTCAGCTGCCCTAAACATACTAATTAACCTTATACCCCTGGATATTTTCAACAAGCAAGTAGCCTCGTGTAAAGCTATGTGTCTCAAAGCCATTTTTCAATGGACTGGCAAGTCAATAGGCCATTCTAATATTCTGAAAGCATTCATCAAAACTAGGACGATCTGACTACACCACACACCAGTTAATCTTCGACAAGAACTTCTCCGCTTGGGTGAATGAGAGGTTCTTAAAAGATGAATCAGCACACTTCTATACGGACGGTTCAAAAACAGAAAAGGGAGTGGGTCTAAATCTTAGTCTCTATTTGCGTCTCCCTGAACATTGTAGCGTGTTCCAAGCGGAAATTCTGGCTTGGTGCTGTTTCCATAAACTCTATAACTACCCGCACCTGTCGATCATCTCTCAAGGAGATGGCATAACAGTTTAATGTTCACATGATTTGGGTGCCCGGACATAGGGATATCTTGGGAAACTGTAAAGCCAATGAATTCGCCAGAAATGGAACCCTAATACCAATTCTATCTAAAATTGAAGAAATCGGTATGACTATCGGTATTATAAATTTATGTTGCAACAAAACAAATAAACATGAGATGGTCAAACAACACTACTTGCTTGGTTCCCAAACAGATCTGGCCAATAATGGATCCAAGATGCTAAAAGGGTCTGCTCTCTTTGAACAGGAAATATCTTGGCTCTAGATGTCATAACTGAACATTGCTTATTTGGCAGACACGCCAAAGGACTTGGCGTATTCTCTAACGACTTTTGCAAAAGGTGTATGGATGAGGAGGAAGAGGAGACTACCACCCATCTTCTTTGCTCATGGCCAACGCTCTTCCAAAGATAGAGAATACACTTGAGAGAATACTTCTTCGACGACCCCAGCGATCTAAGAAACATGGAGATTCACTAGCTACATCGCTTCATTAGATGCTATAAATGGTTGAATTAAAGAGTTAATATCTCTCCAGGTGGTATCACAATGGACCTATCTGAGGTCTAAGTGTGTCAGCCATTTTCCTGCAGCCACTTCAACCTAACCTGACCTTTGCACATCAAGCTCTATCGTTTTACAAATATTAAAAAATATAGCGTCTTAGAAGGGTACGATATCATCTAACTGATGAGCCCAACTATCGTGCTCGGGCGAAACGCATTTTGGACTAAAGGTCACAAAATATTTCAATTTGGCAAAAATCCACACAGTCCACAAAAACCAAAACAAAAATAATATGTAGATATTGTTTGCGTTTTCTTCTATTATCTATCGCTTTACAAAATTTCATTATTCTACAGCATTCGGATGATCTCCATATAATTGATGACAATACTGAGAAAATGGGCGGACACCACGCCCACTGATAGAAAACATCAAATGTTTGATTTTTACTGGCGATATATAGGTAATATATGGCAAGTTATGGACAAAAATTGAACTCGATATTTTGATGATAGAGAAGACGAAAGAAGTGGATCCGGCAATTCCGCCTGTCTGTCTAGCTCTCTTCGAGTCTATACAGACTAAACGGTTGGGTGGATTTGCTTCAAACTTGGTACATATCGTTATTTCGGTAATATTCATACACGTTTTTTTCATTTTTTTTTTAAAGACGAAACACAACAGTAACTCTCATACATTTTTTCTTGGCCAAAAACAAAAATCATATTTTTCTCAAAAACGGCTCCAACGATTTTTACAAGAAAAAGTTCATTAATGACGGTACCTTTTGATAATTTTTTTTTTGGAAAAAAAATGGTTGTTTTTGGTACATAGTAGAACCATTTTTATGGTTTTCGATTCTCTGGAAATCGGTTCATTTGATTTTTTTCAATTTTTGTATGTAGACGCTCAAGGAAAGTTTAAGCACTAAGAGTATTTTTTACATTATTTTGAATATTAAAAAAAACTATATTCTTAAAATAAAAAAAACAACGGGTTAGAAGAAAAATGTATTTCTCGAAAACGGTTCCAAGAATTCTTATACAAAAATGTGTGTGTTCTTAAATTAGTGCAGTCCACATTTAAGTATAAAAATAGTTTGTTTTATGTACTTATTAACGGTACTTCCCATTGAACCACTTTTAATATTTTCGACTTTTTCACTATTGGCTGAGACGATTAAATTTATTTTTTTTTTTCGAAAATGCTCCCTAAAAGTCAAAGCCCAAAATAATTAAATAACTCAGAAGTTAAAATATAAAATTAAATAACCTAATACATAAGCTCCCTAAAAGTGTTAATAACAATTCATACTCACTTTTTCAAAAAAAAGTTTTTCGATCTTAAAAAAAAAAAAATATTTTTTTTTTAGAAAATCGATTTTTCAAAAACCAGTGACTGAATTTTTTTGAAATTCGAAATTAATAATAGCTTCAAAATGGAATTTTAATTTTTTTTTAATGTTTTTAAACAATAATTTTTTTTTAAATTATAATTTTTTTATCAAAAATCGGGAAGTGTTCCATAGTGTGAATAAGCAGTCAATTTTAATGATGTCAGTTACGATTTTTGTGATTTTTAAGGCCTTATATCTCAGGAATCACTTATGCTAAGAAGTCGAAATTTTGCGAGGCGCCTGTGCTTGACTAGCTTAGCAAATATTCCAAAATTGAAGTGTGTAACTTCATTGGTACTAAAGATAGAGGGTCGAAATGGCCAGAGTTTGTTCAGGTTGCATTTATAAAGACCTTAAGTCTTACAGGCATATAGTTAAATAAATAAAGGGTGTAGTACCAGAACTTGGCTGGGCCCTTTGATGAATAACTTTTTTAAATCTCTTTTATCAACGAGACGACTGGGGGCTTTGACAGAGGTTAATTGATGATAACTCGATGGGATGAGTTGTTGTTTCAGCACCAGTCAACTATAGCTGTCTAGTTTGGAAGAGTGCGGTGTTGATGGGTCTTAAGCAAGTGAGTGAGTGCTCCGAATACTGGGTGTGATGAGGATATGTCCACAATCACCAATATCTATTTTCTCATAAATTCCAACGATTTATGGTATCAGAATATAGCAATTCAGAGATAATTGAGCCACATGTCTAGGCTGCCCGTGGTGCAATTAAGAAAAAAATGAACATTTTTGTCAAGGTATGGCTGAATTTCTGATATGTGTCGATTACGTCTGTCAGTATCGAGTGCTGTAAGAACTCCCATGGACGACATTTGTGTATTTATTTTAATTTTCTTTCGGAACTACAAAGTCGATGACCCTATTTACCATTTTTTGTACCTTTAATTTTGACAGTGTTCCATAAGCCATAACTACAGAGCCACAATATTTTAAATCTAAATAATTTATTTACTATTATCTATTTACTTTAGCAAGCTGATTAGTGTGTGAAAACTGTGAGACCTAGACTTTAAATCTGTGTAATATTCTTATGAGTGACTTAACCTAACAGCAATAATACATAAGAGTCAATCTTTCAAAGCAGACACAAATTCTCTTATAACTAATTACGTCAATCGGCATCGTACATACTCCCATACATTGTAAACGGCTAATGTACAGCGTGTGGCCTGTGGTTTGTTTTTTTTTTCTATCAATCCATTGAAATTCCTCAAGAAAATACCCAAGACAGAGCTTCGAATACCCCACAGAGCCCGAGTCTAAAAAAGTTATTGTTTTTTTTCATCTTTTTCCTCAATCCAATCACGGCAATCAATTTAATATGTAAATTCCCTCCCAGACTCACACAAACCATCACCAGCACTGACCAATTCGCATCTTTCCATTCTTCGGACCTTTTCAAAGCCTATATTACACCGTTACTCATAGATTCTTTGACGGAGACTCTTTTTCATGCAAATGCAAATTTATTCATTTGGCGAGTTCAAAATACTTTTTGTCACTAATATTTACTCTTTCTCTCAATAAGAACCATACTTCCCCCTCGCATCAACCACCAATCAAGCTAAAAAGCAATTAAGAAGTGGACCATGTTGACCTAATTCTAACACACACACATACACACAATATCGTGGCAATCCTCTATGGAGGCTCAGCTGTAGAGTGATGCCAAGTGTGCAGAGTTTCATGGAGACAACAATCCTCGCATGTCGACCTATTTCAAATCAAGATTGCGTCAAAACAAGTTAGTCGAACTCATTTGGTTTGGACATTCTAATGTGTTTCTCCATTTCTGACCTAATCTCGCGACTAGAACCGTTCTTTGGACTCCTTTCGGTCTTATACAAGTTTCGGTTCCCTCTCGAATCTCATGCAGAATATAAGTCAAGGTAGTCCAGTAAGGAATTCAAAATTTATGTTCCCGGAGCCCGAACTGACCTAAAACCACACAATGGAAATCCAAGCGAGAGGTCCCGAAGCTATGACGCTGCAAAGGTTGATTCTGATCTTGTCCGATAGGTGGAAACAAGTTTGCTAAAAAAAAAAAAAATTAAATCCCTCTCCATCGCCGTGTCATGCGTCTTCGGTCGTGTCGCGAAGGCTCTGCATAGATTTGTTATGCATATGCGCGCGCCCCGAGCCGTCGCGGTTAGTTTGTCTAATTGGACATTTTTGCGGATTTAGATAGGTGGTTTGGCTATACTCAGTGTTCACCAAACACGAGTCGTGTCCCTGTGCCATCCATGCACTTTAGATGGGATGCAGTTGTGGCGAATCTCTCGACTCGGTCGGTAATATGATCTTCGTCTGCGTCAGGCATGGCAATCGTTTGCATAGACAATCGGAAGTTTTTTTTGCATCAGTCAAATGAACGCACACCCGACCCGGTAGGTGCTGCTGTGTTGAGTGTTGATGTTGCTGCCGCATATTGCGGCATGTAATCACATTGTTCGAGGAGACTTCATGAATATGTGCGAACAATTAAAATTAAATAAAGATTTTTTTTTTGCATTCGGAATTCAAAAAAAAAATACATATTATTGTTTCAAAGTGATATGTGTTTCTGTCTGTCCGTTTCTGACCCGATCAAAGTGAAAGTGATGCTGTGCTAATGTTTTATAAATGTTTACTTAGCTTCTGAACTTTTAAGACAATTATTGGAACTCGAGGAAGGAAATGTTATTGCTATACGGCAGCTGGACAATTGAATAATTTTTTTTTAATTAAAAATCATTACTGGATTATGTAAATGAAAACTAATGGTAGGCTTGTAATTTAAGGGGTGGGGGGTTGTATATTTAAAATATTTAATGGGAATTAAATTAGATTTTAATTAATAACCAAAACTATATGATTAATACTTGATGAGAGTGCTGCCAGTAAAGGGAGTAAGGGACCACGAAAACCCTTTATTAAAATATAAAAATGAAACAAAAAAAATAAACAATTTAATGGAAAAATAAAGTATTGAAAATTGTAATTTTTTATAGCCAAAAAGTATCGTGGGAAGGATAAATGAATTTAAGGAAAATTGTCAGAAAAACTAAGGAAAAAGCTTCTGAAAAAAAACACGTTTTAGGATTTTAAAATATTTTTTTTTTTTGTGAAGCACTGGAGACAATATTTTTGATTATTTGTTTTAAACAATTAAATACATTAAATACAAAATTATTTTTTAACGAGCTTTGGTAACACATAACATTTGTAACCAACTCTGTCGGTTAGAAAATATTTTTGTTTCATTAGAATTGATTTTTCGCTATTTTCTATATATTTGTTTTAATATTGAAACTTTAAGGTATCTAAAGTCTAAGATTAGCGCAAAGATTTTCAAGGGTTCGTCAGTGCACAGAACATACCATAATTCGGAATGCCAATGTTTTTTTTATAATTTAGCGCGCACTAAAGGGGAATTTACTAACCTTAATATGAAAAAATTAAAACCCACAAAATTTCGAATGCGAATTTTCTGAATAAAATTAAATTCCCTTCGTTTTGAAAAATTTCCGAATTGAAAATCTGTACGCTCAAAGCTTTTATATTCTAAATCCTTAAAATAAAGATCGCAAGCAATTTGAATTTCTATGTATGTAATGTATATACATTAATAATGCCAAGAAACTGTTGGCCAAGGAAACTGTTGACATATCTATGTATGTCCTTCCTGATTATTCCTTTCCATATATCGTGCTAAACCACTTTGATATTATGAGGATTTCTTCCTTGAAGATTGGTATTGAGTATGTTTGGTTTTACCGACTTTCTTTTTAACACGATCTAAAATTTTGGAAGGTTTGGTTCTGGCGATTTTAGTTTGCGGATTTTGATTTGGAGAATATGATTTTGGAACACGGATACTTAACCCAATTGGAAATTTATCAAACTACTACACAGTTTGTAACTTTTTTGAGAAGAAGGAAAAAACTCAAATGTAATGAAAGTGGGCGTGTCAGGAGGCTCATTTGTATGTAAATGGCATAAGGTATGCCATACCTAATAGAATTTAAAGTTTCTTCTAATGTTAAATCAGAACAAAACATAAATATAAGAACAGTGGTTGTGAAAATTGACGTATTCCTTAAAAAAAATGTTAACATATTCTGAGTTGGGCTCGCAAAAAAAATGCAATTACAAAATATCAAGTTACTGGATATTTTAACTGTGAAAAAAAATATTTTTGTATCTAGGTACTATAAGCCAGGTTTTGCATTTGAAGAACTGGTCGAAATTCAGTTTTTAATCAAAATTGGGTCCCACAATTTTACCTGTCTGTCTAAACGGGCTGGTCACACTTCCCTCAAGCTTATGGTCTACCAACAATATTGGCGCAAGCGATTTAGTAATATGTTAAATCATTTTTAGTATGATACTAGGCTAAAAACACGATTTTGCTAATTTTTTCTATTTTCTTAACATTTTACTACTAAAGTTAAAATCACAAAATTGCTACTTAATTTTTTGAGTATCGTACTAAATCCATATGCCACTTTGACATTAACAAACGTCAAAAAGTTATGTTCGTTTACTTGTTTGCACTATTTTAGGCGTGTTTAGTTGTAGTTTATTAAGAAAATAGATTTGGTATGCTGCTAGTTGAAAAGTGTTTAAAATTAGGAAAATATTAGTAAAGTGCTTTCGTATTAGCAAACTGTTAAGTATGTAGTAGCATGCTAAGCCCTTAACATCAGGCTGTTTAAATTTGTGCGCCATTTTTTTCGGTTACTCGTATATTGCCATATTTCTTTTTTATTTTTTTAAAGAAATAAGATAATGGGTACTTACTGTATACCACACAATTTCTTTCAGCCAAGAAGTGAATTTTATTTTTACTAAAAAAAAATCAGTTGTTCAATAAAGGGTCTGGTATTGTCAAAAAAAAAAATTTTTTTTTGACTTTTTTTTATATTCGATTAATATGTATCTACAAAAGTTCTTAAATTTTTTTGTAACATTTTTTTTAGTATGACAAAAAATTGAATTTAAAAAAAAATCGCAAATCCGTTTAAAAAAAAAAAGTTTTTTTTTATCAATCCAAAATAATATTTTTCGAAAATTGCTATTTAAGATTATTAAGAATTCAAAGGATCTTCTATACAACAATTTCGATTCAAATCCGTGAGGCCGTTTATGAGAAATTCGTAAATCAAAAACATGTCTCAAATGTAGACTATATCCACGGTAGTGGACAGATTTTTTAATCAAAATCGTTAGAGCAGTTTTCGAGATAGTTAAGATTGTAGAAAAAATTGTATGGCAAGTACCGTTATTTTTGAGGCTAAAAAAATGAAAAATCAAAAATCATTTGAGACAATCACCTAAAACGCTTAAGTACTATAATATTGAAGAAAATCGCTTCAGCCGCTCGATTTGCAGACAGACAGACGGAATTGCGGTAACTATTTTCTTGGTATTGTTTATCATCGTAATGCAAAGCTTCATTAAAATCTCGATTTCGTTTTCTTTTCCAAATGCAAAACTAATATGTCATTTGAAAAAATCGTTGCAGCGGTTTTTCACAAAATGAATTACCCAAAAAAATTTGAAAATATTTTTAGGAAAAAAAATTGACACGCCATTTTTAAGTACATAATTATTAATATATGTACGTATACAATTTTAATTTCAAAATCATTTTTTTGAAAATTGAATAGACAACTTTTACGAAGAATTTTAATGGGTTCATCCAATAATGAGAAAGCCGAAAATATGAAAAGTGATTCTATGGAAAGTACCGTTCGTTAATAACTACGCAAAAAAATATTTTTATTCTTGAAAATGGACTGTAATTGTTTAAGAACGCACATATTTTTTACTTGCGATTATAGGCACTATAAGGCAAGTTATGCATTCGTCGAAAAAAAAAGTTTTGAGATAACAATCAAACATGACATTACGATGAAGGCGAAGACGAAAAAAGATGGTCTAAAAATTCTGTCCGTCTGTCTGTCTGTCAGTCTGTCTGTATGTATGTATAGACGCCTACAGCCCAAACAGGTGGGCCGAATTCCTAACGAGTTGTTTAGGTATTGTACAGAGGGGAAATTGAAATTTTTTTTTTAGCTCAAAAAATAACGGTACCTGCCATATAACCGTTACGTTCAAACCTATTTTGCTCGGAAAAGGCGCTTACAATTTTGATAAAAAAAAATCAGTGCGGCTTTTTAGCTACGACCGATCATATGGCTGAACAAAAAATTAGAAAAATGTCTATAAACGGTACTTTCCATAGGACCATTTTTTTTGCTTTGCTTTCGACTATGTCATAAACGGCTCAGCCGATTCTTTCGAAATTTCACACATATATAGGATTAGGTTGCCCAAATTATACCGCGTACCAATATTTTTAATTAGTATTTTTTTTTATTTTTAAAATCATTTAAAAAAAATTAAAACATTTATGTTTCGAAAACTGCTCATTAAATTTTTTTTTCAAAATTTATATTTATGAATTGGCGTTTTTGAATTTTTTTGAAAAATGCTTTCAAAAAGTTTAAAAAAAAACTTTTTTTTCAAAAACCGCTGCACAGATTTTTAAAATTTTTTTCTCATAAATTCAAATTTATCCAACAAATAAAATGGCATACTTTTTTTTGAGCATAAATTAGTTTAAGTATTTATTTCAGAATTTTGAATTATTTTTTCTTTGATTAAGCCGATTTAATATTTTGTTTTTAAGTTTAAATTATAATATTTAAGACTGTCATACCAATTTCTTTTAGAAAAAAATTAAAGATATCTTGTATATATAAAAAAATTAAGTAAAAAACTGCTTTAAATATTTATTTAGATTTTTAACAGAAATCTTTTGCATTCGATGTGATCGAACATAAGAGAAAGTTCGTGCGATCCAGTCGTTCATTTTATTTTAATTAAAATTCTTGGAGCCGTGTTTGAGAAGAAATTTTGTTCTTAACAGGATTTTAACATTTGTATGGGAGGTACCGTTGTTTATTGTCTTAGAAAAATAGTTTTTAGGTATTTAGAATTGTTTTAGAAAAAATTTATGTTTTAGAAAAACAGTTTTTAAGTATTTAACACAGTGTCAAAAGTCCATTAAGTCGTTATCGAAAAATTGAGTTTAAAAACAAAAAATTTATATTTTTTTGAGTTGCAATACTGTTTATACTTTTTAGAAGCTTCTCCATAAGTAAATTTTAAAAAAAGGGCCGTTTTCCAGAAAATCGAAAACCAAAAAAATGGTTCTAGATACAAGAGGTACCAAAAATAACCATTTTCTTCAACAAAAAAAAATACGAAAAAGTACCTTTTCCTTACATTAATGCACTAATTTTTTTAAAATAAATCTTAAATTTTGAAGTGATAACTTCTTTTGGGAGGTTAAACCGCCTCGTTACGTAACGCGTTACGGCCGGCGTCAGTCTGTCTTCCCTTTCTCTCACGCATACGGAGAACTTCTGAAATTAATCAAATTAACGAAGAACTTTTGAAGCTTTTCTCACGTTAAACAATTTCAATATTAAATAGTTCAACTTATATTAGTTTAAGTTATCATTTCTGTCGTCCGTCCCAAGACGCACATTTGTAAAAAAAAAAAAAATATGTACCAAGTTTGAAGGAAATCCATCCATCAGACAAATATACACTTTTTCTAACTGTAATTTATTCAAGAAGGTTTTTTTAATAATACAAATTCTATATACTACTGAAATACATCAGCCAAGTAGAAGACTTAGCACTATAATATTTGGACTTGTAGTCCAACAAAAATTGGCGTTTCGTCCCGCCGATCTCACATGGACTCATCAGTTGGCTAGTGAGGACCTTTGTCAATACGCAATTTTTGCCAAGTTCAGTTCATTTTAAAATCTATTTTGAATCTGTTATTTATTCTGTTAATTCAGTTTTCCAAATTTTAAATTCTGTTTCCAATTTTTTTTCTTTAAGTGGTTATTTTACTAAGGCAGAATTTATTAGTATTCATATGCAGAATTTTTAAATACAGAATTAAAAAAAACTGAATTTTGACACGATCTCTAAATTCCCGCCTTTTTTCCTCAAACAAGAACAACTTGGTAAGGAATACAAATATATACATGTTTCTTTTAAATTTTTTAAATCTAGTCTCCATGTGGTGAGGCACGCAGATGATAATTTGTTTTTTTTTTTTTTGCTGTCATCGGCTTACTTGAGAGTGCAGCCTTTCGGTACAAATTCTTGTTTACGGATTTTCAAAATATGCATTTTCTTGAAACTATGTTACTATGTATAGAAGCTGTGTCACTTTGAGTCTTTTTTTGAAGCTTGTAACAATTTAAAATGATAACAAATAAAATCAAAAAAATAATA
This sequence comes from Philhelius pedissequus, assembly GCA_910595825.1. Taxonomy (NCBI): domain Eukaryota; kingdom Metazoa; phylum Arthropoda; class Insecta; order Diptera; family Syrphidae; genus Philhelius; species Philhelius pedissequus. Next base: position 238,262,279 of record OU343161.1, on the reverse strand, counting down.
ACGGTACTGATTTATCTATAGTCCCTGTTTTTGTTTAATATTTAAAAGTAGAGTTTTGCACAGGAGCCTTTGGATCCCACATAAATTAACCTCAACAAAAAAAACCGCAAACAAAATAACTAAAATCTTAATTAAGCGTATATCTCAACGCTTAATAGGTTTCTTCTATCAATTAACCTAAAACTTCACTGAACTAAGACGCCTTTAAAGGTTTAAACATCCAATTAATAATAACCAAACAAAACAAAAAACAGTATTATATTTTCCTAAACAAGAAGTCTAAAACATAAACAAAAACTTCCCCGAAGCCTTCAATTCTCTTAAATAATGGAACAGTAACACCTCTATGCTCATGTTTATTCAGCCAACAATGTTGGCTTGGAACCTACATACTTATATTCATAGACAAGCACTCCACTTGGATAGATTGATCACAATTTTAAATTAAGTTTGTGGTCGACATTTTGTATATCAACAATTTAACAATCTGCACGTCGTCCCCGAGGAAGATGACGACAAAGAGTTGGCCAATTAAGTTCATCCAAGCCGACAGACGACCACGGACGATCTACAAACAATGTCCAGATTAAAGAGAAAGAATAAATCTAACGACTCCAGCCTCACGGTCCATCGATCCACAATTAATTCTTTATGGTCCAGCTGAGCCTTCTTTGGTATACACACACACTCGTACTCTATAAATACCATCAAGCCTTTGGTAGAGATATCTTGGTGTCGAATCCAGTTTGAGTATAGAATAATTGGGTCACCGGTGACAGAAATCGCAACAAACTAACAGAACTTGCGAGACAGCATTTATAGAAAAAAATATATATATATAAAAACCAGGTCTCCTGTCTGAACAAATGTACACCAAAGTGGACCACAATTGAATCTTCCTGCTGGCTGCAACACTTCTTCGATGTGTTGGCAAAAGTAACCGTTCCATAAGAACAACAACGATAAGACGAGAATTGTGCGCCACACGGAAGCCTTTTCGCCATTCGTTTCACAAAATAGAAAACGTCAAACGAGTTTGGAAGCCGCAATACTCTTCTTCTGGTCTATAGAAGACTCCCTGCAATAGTTGATCACCACGTTAGATTGACGACAGTTAGATGCAGTCTCTATAGATGGATGAAGCTTGTATATCAGTTTGGTCACTGCTTCTACATGACTGATGATGAAGTTCGCACAAAATCAGAAACTAGAGCAGATCTAGACTATGCGCAATCCAAGAAGCTGGTAAATCCAGCTCCGAAGGTAGGTCAAAGGCATAACTTCTAATCAACGCAACAGATTTACTGCTCCCATCGCGTTGATGCACACCACACACATCACAACGATGGATAACTGTTTGATGTTTTGATACAAAAATTCTCCTTTTCGGGATATCACCATCGGTCAGTCTGTCGATGGACAAAGGGGACAAGGTGAAAACTTACCGGACAGCGCAGTTGTTTCAAAGACCACTGATGACGGACTTCTACTCGTATATGCATCAGAGGCAATTATTGCAAAGCGTTACGCAATTGATGCAAACACCATAACCATATCATCGGGAATAAATAATTGAAAAAAAAAACAAGTGCAATCATGAGGAGAATTCAGAATGCCTGCTACAAGTGCATATGAGGCTTAACGTTAAAGATGTTCTGTTATTTCGTGATTATCAGTTAGAGAGAGAGATACACAGACCTACTGAGAAAAACTTGGCTAATGAACTTGCGCGCGTTTATACAAAGGTGAACTATCGGAATGAAGATTAAATCAACTTGTGGATTAATTTTCAAATTACGGGATGTATCTACTTTTGTAATAGTTGTGGTTGCAAAGTTATAATTTATTCAGGGTAGCAGAAGGCGTATAGGTTTCTGAGACAATGATATAGAAAGAACAGATTTTTTTTTCAACAGGAAACTGAAGTGAACTACTTTAAGTATAGATTCTACTAAAACCAGGGACTGGCGCCTGGTGAATTGTACATTAATACATTTTTCAAAAGTTGCTGGATTAGAAAATATTATGAAACGGAGTTAATGTCAGCATAAAGATTAAAAGGTTAGCCCACTTTTTTTCACGCCACATTCAAGTGTATTTATACCCAAGGCTGTCAAATACTATCTCGTAAGACCGAAATATCTTAGACCTATAAGTCTATCATCATTCCTTATCTAAAAACATGAACATTGCAAAGAGAGTTCGTTGGAAACGGCTCTCAACACGTTAGTACGGACCAACGAATATTCCCTCCAGTAATAAGGGCTAGTTGAGATATAATCTATCGAGAAGTGATGTGACACTTACAACCCTATTAATAAAAAACGCTTAGGTCCACCTTTAGTCCAGGGACTTACAAAACCATGGAATAAGAGTTAGGCCATGGACTAAAATTTCGTATTAATAAAAAATCGAACAAAATCTACTACAATAAGCATCAACTCTACCTCTTTTTATTATATGTCCCTGTAAATTTTGTTCTTAAATGTCAATTCTTAGTCCATTGCTAGACCACCGTCTTCGATGGTCTAGCGAACGACCAATTTGGCAATCGTCAAATACCAGAAATTGTGTTTTATTAATAGTATTTCGCACTTAGTCCTCGGAATAAGTCCTAAGCCTTCCCTAGTCCATGTTTATTAATTTAGGTGTTAGAGTCGACTTTGTGACCTATTCAGACTTTCTGAATTTATTTTGAAAACTGAATGCGAGCTTAAATTGAACCCCCATACATTTTGGAGATTCGTTAATAATAAACGTAAATCTGAGGGTTATCCAGTTACTATGAGCTTTCAAAATTGTTCTAGTCATCTACCAGAGATAATATCTGACATGTTTGCTGATTATTTTAAAAGTGCCTTCGAAGATTTCTCTTCAGCAAGCACTTCTTTTATCCCACCTAATACACTAGACTACACACGTCTTAATTTAATTAATTTTTTGATTTCTGAGGCTGATATACGTGAAAATATTTTAAAACTAGATGAATATTTTAGTCCTGGTCCTGATGGTATACCATCATTTATGTTAAAAAAAATGTGTATCTTATATTTCTTATTTAGAATTTTTTTAGAATTTAGAATTTTATTTAAAAAATCAACGCTGTACATCAAGATGAACTTATAACTAGTACAGGATTTAATTTATAAAGAAAATAAACACAATAATTTATGAATAGAAAATTAAAAATTAAGAATTAAAAATGAATATTACAATAAAAATTATGATACTAAGAAAAAATATTAATTATTTATACTTAAGTTTATTTAATAAAAAAAAAAAACAAATTTGAGTATGAAAAATCACAACCAAAACATTATAAGAAAACGAAAAAATAAATTAAGTTATCTCAACTCAGACTGGAAAGGAAATCAAAGCATACTTTAAGAAATTTTCCGTGCTCAATTCTCGACTTCACATGAATGGGCAAATCATTCCAGAGCCTGACAGCGTAAATGAAAAATTGCCTGCTTAAAGTCAAGCAGGTGCGTATAGAAGGTCGAACTACCATAGACCGATTAGAAGAGCAAAAAGTAATTTTATCAAACAAATAGCTAGGTTCCTTCCTGTGAATAATTTTGAAGAGAAGGGAACAGCATCGATATTTAAAAAAAGTTTCCAAGTTGCATCCAAGAAGCTGACTAGCTTCAGACGAAATATGATCAAACCTACGAACATTAAAGACATATCGGGCACATGAATTAACGGCGACTCTGAGCTTTTGAAGCGACAGGTAATCAGGATTAGCAAACAACTTACAGCCATATGATATAATGGGAATTATAAGAGCCTTTACCAGCTTCAACTTGACTTCTCTTGGTAGAATTGTTTTTGCTGTGGATAAACCTCTGAGCGAAGCATACACTTTTGATGTAATTGAACTGATGTGGTTATCCCTAGTTAGTCTATTATTGAAGATTATGCCAAGATTTTTAGCTTGGGTTACGTATTTAACTGGGCATGAGTTTAAAAGGATAGTAGGAAAGTCAGAAAAGTTTGGTTGATGTTTAGATATTGGTATGGCTTTAGTTTCGTCTGGTTTAAGTTTGAGACCATTACGTTTAGACCATTCATATACATTAAGAAGATCTGCGTTCAGTTTTGCTATTGCATCCTCAACCATGCCAATCGGAAAACTAATATAGAGTTGGACATCGTCCGCATGTATATGGAAACGACAGAAAGATATAACGGAAGGTAAGTCATTAATAAACATTGAGAACAGTAATGGACCAAGAATCGATCCTTGAGGAACACCGTTATAAACAGGAAGAAATCAGGACAATTTACTATTACATGAAACGGCTTGCATTCTATTTGTCATATATGAACAAATCAGTCTATTAGAAGTATCACAGAAGTTAAAATATTGGATAAGTTTATCACAGAGAATGTTTGGATTGACACAATCAAATGCTCTCGAAAAGTCTAATAATGTTGTCATAGTTGTATGATTAGCATCAATTGCCACTCGTATATCTTCAGAGACTTTTAATAAAACGGAGGTGCAGCTATGTCCGGATCGAAAACCAGACTGCAAAGGATGAAGAAGCTCTTTTATTTGGTTACTTATAAGGAATTCAAATACTTTAGATAGGAAGGGAAGGATGGCGATGGGTCTGTATTCGGAATTTGTACCTTTTTTTGGGATTGCGATAATTTTAGATTGTTTCCATAAAGAAGGGTATGTAGATGTCATTATTATGGTACTGAATATATGGGTAATATAGGGGAGGATAAGAGGAAGGAGAATTTAAACAAAGTGAGGGTGAATGTTGTCCAGTCCCATAGACTTGGATTTGCTGAAAAAAACTGCATTTCCCACATCATATACGACAACTCCTGTAAAATTGAATGTACTTTCATTTTCGTTGTTACTCGGTGGTGTTAAGAAAGCTGAAATAGAAGACGAGGTAGTTAGGGAAAATTTACGGTTTAGTACATCTAAATCAATGTCGTCCGCAACTGGAATATTATCTTTTTGTAATCAAATATTGCAGACTTCTTTCCATAAAAACTTTCAGGAGCGATCAGAATTGAATCTATTATTATAGTAGTATATTTAAGCGGTATTAATAAGCTTTGTAACAAGGTTACGAGATGTTTTAAAGCTACGAAGCATTTCAGCACACCCAAAACGTTTCCATCGGCGATAAAACATATCCCGTTTATTGATAGCATTCAAAATGCTATAAGAGAGCCAAGGACAGCTTTGCGACTTTATTAGACGAGTTGAAATAGGGACGTGTTTATTAAACAGATAATCAATTGACACCGTCAGGAATTCAGTTTGTCTTTCAACGTCAGACGACAAAAAAACTAAGTTCCAATCAAGGGACGAGCAATCATTAGATAGACTTTCAATATTCACTTTGCGGAAATCACGATACTGAATGGACTGATTCACTTCCTTATGAACATGCACATCATAGGTAGCAAAGACGAGATCATGATATGAAAATACAGGGACAGATAAGTGACTATAACGTTTAACAAGATTGACATTATTCACAAGAAAGCCGTCTAACAGAGATGGTGCACAATTTGGTTTATAGTGCGTAGGCTCTAGATAGTTAACAAAAGAAAGACCTATGCTATTCATGGATGTTTTAAAGGTATTAGAAGAAGAGTGGAGGAGATTAATGCAAGATTCGATACATCTTCTACAATGGGAGTTATAACATGAGAATTTGCTATATGTGGCGGAATATAAAGTGTTCCAAGTATACATTTGTTTTCTCCGTTAAGGATATCGATGAAAAAATAGTCGCAAGACTGATTTCCATCTAAGTATTTGACTATGCTAGACCTAATGTAATTTTTAACATAAATAGCAACCCCTCCGCACGTTGAATGAGTTCCATCGGCTCTGTAAGGCTTTTTCAAACCCCTTAGAAGGAAAAGACTACTTTGATAATTAGGATGAAACCATGTTTCAGATACGCAAACAATATCTATTAAGCTATCCTCAAAAAGCATTTTGAACTCATCAATTTTATTCACGGGACTTTGAGCATTAATTTGGCAAATGCGCAATTCATTATGGCTCCTGCAAATCGTATTAAGTAAAAATTTGTTTTTATCTTTACACTACCAAGACAACCATTATGATTGCTGCCCATGGCGACGATGAAAATAACAGCCCACAGTGAAAAGAGAGACGAGCACAGATAAAAAATATTTTTCGAAGAAATCCATAGAGTCGTTTTAGATATTGAGCTTTCAAAAAAAATTCGTTTTTAATAAAAAAAAATGAAAAATGTTTGTTTACTGTTTGAACTTTCTACGAGCTTCAGCATGAAAAACTTCAAAAAAATCAAATGAACCGTTTTCTAGAAAATCGAAAATCGTAAAGTCCCTTTGCCTCTTGTGTTAATCCCAAAAGCGGTAATTTAATAAACATGGAAAAATGAATGCGTTCCACAATCTATTCGATTCTATTTTTATTTGTGAATCTCGAAGAATTTCTCCACTGACCCATTTTCATGACCCCATCGTACAAACTAACGTGAAATTTTACAAATTATTATTTCCATTTCAGAATTATGGATTTAACTTGAATTGCTTTGTCCTTAAACAAAAAAAAAAAAGATAAAAAAAATAAAAATCGTGATCACTCAACCCAAAGCATATATCCAAGAGTTTCCCCCTTGAGGCCCTTTCAATTTAACAGCACAATACAAACCAAGAGATATATGGTATAGCCATTATGAAACATAATGTTTGCAGCCTTTCTCATTTGTTTTCTCAATCTTCATAATTTTTACTTGAACATGCATTAAATAGATAATAAAACCTCCCACTCAACTCAATTCTTTATTATTTTTTTTCTTTTTTTTTTTCAAAAAAAGAAAACATAATTATAGCCCCGCGGTCAACAAATCATCTTTATATATCGTTCTTAGCTAATCTTCAAATTCAATCACAACCTTATGCATTATGGAGATGAATCAAAGTTCATGCTAGACCCATGGCACATGGTTGCCACTAAAGAAATGTCTATTCAAAAATTTCACTAAGAAATCTAAAAAAATATGGTTGAAAATCGTTTCTATTTAAATGGAAACTTCGAGTAGCTTTAAAAAAGAAAGCAAGATGATGCGCAATATCAATTTCGCAAATTTTATTCTTCGATTTCGCAAATTAATATGCAAATACACTATATGTTTTTTTACGAAGCCGTTTTGTTTTTGCTTCCAGAAAAATTCATTTCAAGAAACAACGTTGAGTGTTGCCAGCTGAAGTATGTAATTTTAAAAATGAAAAGTTTGAATTTTGCGAAATAATTACAACAAGAATACAAATTGCGAAATTACGATTTCAGACAATTGATAAATTAAAAACCTGCACAAAGAAACTAATTGGTAATTAAATTTTGAAGAAAATTCAACGAGATTGGCAACCACAAGATTAGGAAAACTTAGGTGCATATAGTGGCCCTCATAATAATGCACTTTTAAACGTGAAAATGCTCGCAAAACACATAAAACCCATCCAAATGGTAAGACATTATGTAGCCTTTCTCGAGCGTGAAACCATTTCATTGCCTTATTTCTGGAATTATTATGAAAGAGCCATATGCACTTATGCTGCAGCTCATCCATTGTCTTCCTATATAGGTAAACTTACATCCGAGGAGAACTGAAAGGCACCGCCATAGCCATTAGCCAAGCTGATCATGGTCATGAACATGTAATGCACAACCCCTCACCTATGGCGCTGATTATCGTTTATTTTATAATAAGGCAAACTGCGACCAGTCGCATGTAAGGCGCGTAACAATTTCAGACTTCTTTTTGTTAACTGACCAATTGGACAGCAGGTAATGATACCTTCTGGCAAAAAGCTAGACACTGCAGTTAATGTTGAATGAGAATATTAGGGTTGAGAGGTTTCTGACAATTTTGCTGCGGGAAAACTAACTATTCTATAGTATTCTCCCTCAGGCAGGATGCGAAATACCTTAAAGATCTTAGTTTAGCCAAGTGCACTTTGTTTCGACTCTGTGAGTACTGGTACGCTACAAACCTACTCCGCGAAATTAGATATGAAATTAAGTGTTAAATTAATTGCTGGCTATTATTCATTTTTCCCATAAAAAAAAAAACTGTCTGGCATGGTTGGCTCAAATTCAGATGTGCGTGTAATTCAAAGACAAAACTGAAATAGGTTGTTCATTCTTGAAGATTATTTTTATTAACTTGTAAGCATGTAATCTTCAATCGCCAGTAGGTACCTATAGGTATACAAATAGAATGCCTTAACCTTGTTCCTAAAAAAAATTGTAAGATCTACTGCGCACCAAATCCAACTGGGAAGGTACTCTCTTGACTCGCGACTCAAATTTGACGTTAGTGGGATTTAGGAATTAGGATTTGACCAAAGAGACTTTTAAAATAAAATAACCTCGGAATTTTCTAGATACAAAATACGATAAAAAATATAAATAAAATGCACCACTGGATCGTACAAACTTGCTCTTGCAGCTAACAACTTTAGTGTTACTCACTGACGCTGTTGGTAGGTAGCTAGTCTATTATAGTTATCCTATGCAGATTTAAAGCTCATGTAATATTACCTTGATTCTTAGTATAATGAATTGTCGAATGCATGATTCAAGGAATATTTAAATAGGTACTTACAAATGTACGTAATGGCGAAGAGCGCCATTAGATGCCACGGATCAATGAAAATTTTATAAAAAAGTATCTCGAAAATTGTAGGACGGGTTTTGTGAAATCTTTTTTATTTTTTGTTTTTTGATTACGTTAAATATTTTTACTTGCGATTTTAACTTGTGATTATAGGCAAGTTATGTATTGGTAAAAAAAATTTCCAACAATCAAACATGACATTACGATCATAGGGAACAGCAAAAAAGTGGGTCCCCCATTTCCGTCTGTCTGTCATTCTGTCAGTCCTCGAGTCTACAGCATAAGCGTTAAGATAGATTTGCTTCAAACTTGTTATATATTGTTTTTTCGGCAATATGCCCAAACGTATTTTTAATTTTTTTTTAAGGCGACAAATAACAGTAGCTCCCATACATTTTTTTTTTGACCGAAAACAATAATCTTCTTTTTCTCAAAAACGTCTCCAACGATTTTTATAAAAAAAATCAGTTCATTCATGAAGGGAAAGAGTACCTATTAATAATTTTTTTTTTGGAAAAAAAATGTTATTTTTGGTACCTCTAGTAGAACCATTTTTTTGATTTTCGATTTTCTGGGAAACGGTTAAACTGATTTTTTTGAATTTTTTTACGCAGAATCTCCTAGAGAATTTAAACAATAATGTACACCAAATTTTTTTCAAAAACATTTTTTTTGGAAATTGTTTTTTTTTTTTTGAAAACTCAAAATTTCGAAAACGACTCAATAGATTTTTTCAAAACTTCATATTTGGTGGTTTTTTGACATTATATATTCAAGATTAAAAAAAACTATTTTTCTAACATAAAAAACAATGGTACCTTCCATACAAATGTTAAAAAACCGTTCAGAAAAAAATGTATTTTTCAAAAACCGCTCCAAGAATTTTTATAAAAAAAATGTGTGTGTTCTTATATTAGTACAGTCCGGTTTTAAATATAAAAATATTTTCTTGTGTACTTTTTAACGGTAGTTCCCATAGAACCACTTTTAATATTTTCGACTTCTCACTATAGGATGGACCAATTAAAATATTTTTTTTTTACGAAAATGCTTCCTAAGAGTGTTAAAGAACTGCATACTCAATTTTTCAAAAAAAAAATCTTTCAATTTTTAAAAAATAAATACATTTTTTTTTTTTTGAAAAATCGATTTTTCGAAAACCAGTCAGTGAATTTTTTTAAAATCCGAATTTTTTATGTAAATTAATAATATCTTCTAAATGGCATTTCAATTTTTTTTTCTAAATATGTTTTGAAAATTTTATAAATAAAAAATTAATTTTTAAAAAACCGCTCCAACGATTTTTGAATTATTTTTTCATATATTTTTTTTTTATGCAGGAATTCAAATGGCATCTTTGTTTTCCCTCAAACTATAACAACCAAGCAATATAAAAACATTTAAGTATGTGTATTCTCCATTTATTTCTACCTTACTATAGGCATTTCCTTGCAGAGTTTATATTTATTTAAACGCACTCAATATTTGTGGCTTATAACCTCAAAATAAGTTGGTGTTTTTAAGAAAACATCACTTTAGGATTTTTTGTGTAAGAAGACATTTTTGCAACTTGTTTTCACATCTCAAAACTTTAATTTTACGGTTTAGCAATTAACAATGTCCAGTATTTAGATTTTGAAATTTTCATAAGTTGTCAGCGTAGATTGATCTTTAAGTTTTCGTTATTTCATTCAAAACTTCACATATTGGTATCTGGAATTTTTTTATATGATAAAAACAAATGCTAATAAAATTCTTCTTTCATAATTCTGAATCATTGATTTCCTTCTATCTATTGAATCCATTATTTTGCTACAGGTTTTTCCTTCAGTTAGTCATGGGCCATAATCGAGGCACTTTAGACACAAAATTGATGGCATAATGGTTTCGAAAGTGAGTGAGTGTTCCATATTAAATTCTAAACCGTAGGGAGCCGGCATTTTCTAATGCCGCTGATACAAATAAAATTTAGAAGGGCACTTCGAATTTGACTTGAAAATGGAGAATTGAAAATTATAAGAAAAAAAGTATATTAATTTCTGTGGAAAAAAATGCATTTTCTTAACAAAAATATAAGGGAAATTCTGGGAATTCGGTGGACGAAATTTCGGCACATCCGTTATTAGATAAAATATAATTAGGAAAGTTAACGTAAAGTTAAGTTGTATTTGTTCGTGTTGGTGCTTGGAAAAATATGTACTTGCGAATTAAAAATTCGAAGAGCGGATGTCCCAACTTTTTTATGGTTATTTGTTAATTCAGGACCAAGCAGTAACAGTCCACCTTAAAAAAATCAAAGTTTTTGTTCCTTATTTGTGTGTAAAAAAATGAAAATATGATATTTTAATCGAACTTCAGAATCCGTAATGAGTTTTTTGAGACAAATTATTTCGTTATGTAACATAGCGTAAAAATGAAATACAATTAGGAGAAATAAGTGGATGATACACATAATAAAATCTTTTTAGACTGCCTAGTTGTTAAGGTTTGGGGGAAAAAAACGATGTCATTTGAATTGCTGCAGAAATATAAAAAATCGTTTTTTTTTATTATTTTTTATTTAGAAGATTCTAAAAGCATTTTTAGAAAAAAAATTGAATCGCCATTTTAAAGTATTTATTAACATACACATAAAATTTTAATTTCAAAAAAATTCAGTGACTGGTTTTTGAAAATCGATTTTTCGAAAAAGTTTTATTAATTTTTTTTTTAAATCGAAAAACCACGTTTTTGAAAATTTAAGTATGTAGTTCTTTTAACACTTCTAGGGAGCATTTGCATTAAAAAATTTGAATCGGTTCCTCAATAGTAAGAAAGTCGATAATATGAAAAGTGGTTCTATTTGAAGTACCGTTAATAAGTACCTACGCATAAAATGTTGTTTTCTTTACTTAAAAGTGGATTGCACTATTATAAGAACACACACATTTTTTAATCGAAATTCTTGGAGTCATTTTTGAGGAATACATTTTTTTCTTAACGATTTTTTCATTTTTATGGGAGATTGTTTTTTTATTTTAGGAAAATAGTTCTTTTAAATGTTCAAGATAATGTCAAAAAACAACCAAATACGAAGTTTCGAAAAATCGAAAAGTTTTGGTTTACATTAGTTTTTAAACTTTCTAGGAGCTTCTGAATATTAAATTTCAAAAAATTCAAATGAAAATCGAAAATCAAAAAATTCGCTCTAAAAGAGGTAGGTATCAAAAATAACCATTTTTTTTCAAAAAAAAAAAACATAATTACCAAAAAGTACCTTTTCAATTCATTAATGAACTTATTTTTTTTTATAAAAATCATTGCAGTCGTTTTTGAGAAAAATAAGATTTATTCTTTTTGGCCAAAAAAATGTATTGCAGGTACCAATATTTTCCGTCTTAAAAAAGGAAAAAAAAACGTGTGGACATATTACCGAAAAAACAATATATAAACCAAGTTTGAAGCAAATCCATCCAACCGTTTAGGCTGTAGACTCGAGGGACACACAGACAGACAGAGAGAACGGAATTGGGACCCACTTTTTTCGTCATCATAATTTCAAGTTTGATCAAAATCTCGAATTCGATTTTTTTTACGAATCCATAACTTGCAATATAGTACCTACATACATATATGTATATCGCAATTAAATTTAAAGCTAAAAAAAATTAGTATGACAATTTTATGTATTTAATAATTTAAATTGAAAAACTGAATTTCAAAAAAAATCTTCCCCCATTTTCGAAATATTGAATTCTAAAAACAAAATAGAAATTTTTATTTTAAAAAATCAAAAAAAAAAATATTTTTTCGAAAATTTTGGTATGCAGTATAGTTTAGAATTTAAAGGATCTCATATATTAAAATTTTAATCGAAATGCCGTGAGTCGTTTAAAAAAAAAGTCCAAAAACAAGAAAATGGCTGTATGGCAGGTACCGTTAATAACAAAATACATGTGTAAAAAAAATTACCAAAATGTATACTATACCTATTGTAGTGCACAAACATTTTTTTTATCAAAATCGTTAGAGCCGTTTTCCATATAATTAAGATGGTAGAAAAATTGGATGTCAGGTACCTACCGTTAGTTTTGGACCTAAAAAACGATTCAAAAATCTATTTTAGACCATCGCTTAAAACGGCGTGAAGAAAATCGTTTCAACCGTTTAGAATGTAAAGCTTTGTACAGACAAACAGACGGAATTTCGGAACCCGTTTTTGGTGTTCTCTATCATGGTAATATCAAGTTTAATTAAAATTTCGAGTTTGATTATTTTCCAAATGCAAAACTTGATGCAGTTAAAAATTGTACGAACTATTGTGTAGATTTTGGTTGAGCAAAAATTGAACGTAAAATTTTAGTAACTGAACCATTTGTTTATATTCTTTTATCTCATTAAGGACATTATCGATTTTGATTAATTTTTGTATGCAGGAAGTCATTCAATTTTTGAAAAAAATAAACTAAATATTAAATATTTTTTGGAAAATGGATGGACAGTTTTTTTAATCAGTTCTTTTTTTTTAAATTATGTTATTAAATACTTAAAATTAAAAAACCAACATTTTTTTTTTAGAAATATTTTTATTTTTAGGACATTTTGTAAAAAATGAATAAGTATCTAAAAAACGATTTTCTCAATTGTATTTGAATAAATTGATATTAGTTCCCGAAATCAAATGGTATTCTTTTAGCTGTTACGGTAGTATGAATATTGTGCTTACGATGTGATCTAACATAAGAGCAAGTAGGTACGTGCGATATAGTCGTGCATTTTATGTAAATGAGTCCTACCCCCGTTCCCAAATATACATTATTCTATAATAATATAAGGTGTTTATTTTCAATTTAACTATTTCCGTTGCGCCATTTGTAAAAGTAGTCTTGGTTTAATTTATTATTCAAAAAGTAAAATGCAAATAAATTGTTAAGAACAAAAAACAATTAACAATAAATTGTTTCTTTTTTTGAAATTAGATTATAAATAAAAAAATAACGCTTTCATATAAACTAAACCCCAAACTCACAACTTTTCTTTCCTATAATGTTCGGCGTGTTTAATTGGCCAAACATGTTGCATCAACATATGGTGTAACTATACATTTTTCACGGCACAAAATCCCATTAATTATAGACTAAAACTTTATAGACTTACAAGTAGTTCATAAATAATATACACAACTTCAAATTCAAAAACGCCCACTGTATGTTTTTTGTTTACTTAAAAGTAAGCCAAATTACGGAACAAGGAAATTAATTCATCATATACACCTTACCAACATAATTGGTAGCTTCGCGATGACACCTTTCACTTTCATTATTTTTTTACATAGAAGTTATGATGCATACGAAGGTACTTATGTAAAGGTACTATATAGGGACAAGTCCCACAAATCGAGAATCCAAGCCATAGCCAAGGAATTAAAAGAAATGAGGTTTCAAAAATGAATAAGTCCGAAATATGTCTAAGTTGTTGAATACAAATGTACCTAAAGCAGAATTGCTATCTTGTTGACAGTTTTTTTTTTTATTTGGCGCCTATTGTCAAATCAAATGAACCTAACCCAAAGATTGATGATGTTCAAATGAGTGTCAATTACTTCATCAAATACCTAAAAACAAACAAAGGTTGAGAGTGAAACACTAATTGGATTTATCCGACAACCACCGAGGTGTTAACGACTTCAAACACAAAACAACAACAACAAAAAAGAGGTGCAAGTTGCCTGTCAATCAGTTGAACAATGTAAGGTGTTTGCTACAGTCGAACTTAGTACAAGAGACAATAGAAAAAAGAAGAACCCAGAAAAAAACGCGCTCACTTTCAGTGTGAAGCTGAAGTAGCGACGATAAAAATGACAACAAAAAAACGACATAATTAAGTCGAAGCCAACACGAACACGAGCCCTTTTTTGCATCACACGATTGCGAAATTGCACAACCATTTGAAAACGTTTAACCCGCATAACTCGGGTTAAGCAGTATATTGCAAATGCGACTCCATGATGTAAGGTGCACTTATATAATAATAAATAATATGGAAGAAGCTACCAGGAGTGTATGGAAAAGTTAAAGGCATCACCAAAAACGCAAGCAAATAATTGACATTTTTAGAGGCAATTTTTGTCATGCTTTTTTTGTCTCTGGACTACCTTGAATTATGGACGGACGAACTTTAAAATAACCATGATCTAGTTGTTGGTGAAAATTAACTATAATTTTACACCCAATTTGGAAACGTTTATGTTTTGTTGTTGATGATTTCATTTTGTAAATGCAATTTGCGACTTAGAGGTGTTAAGGTTGATTGTGAGATTGTGTCATATTGTTTTTATAGCGATCTACACTTCTGCTGCAACTTGATCACAGATCACAGCTACATAGAGCATTAGTATTCATTCGATATTAAATTTGAGAAAACAAAATACAATCAGTCGAATTCTATTCGTGTTCCACATACCATCCACACTTCAAGGAATACATTTTTTGCACTTGTCAAGCCTCAAAATCAGAGAGTATCAATTAAAAACCGTCATTCGAGACTAATGAAAACTAGACATGTGAACGAAATGTCAAAATATACAAATATTCGTCTCATAAAGCAGAATTTTTTGGCGGAAATGCTGCCTCATTACTGTTTATATTTTTTTTAATTCAATAATATGTATGTTATGCCTGTAAGACCTAAGGTTTTTTAAGTGCAAATTCACGTCATTCGTAAATAGGACCCACGCTGGTATACAGTTAAAACTGGAGGTATGAAAAAGAATTCTACATAGAGTGGGGCTCGAACCCATACTTCCAAGTTAGAAATGAAGTTCTTATTCGGAGTGTCGTTGCCAGGCTGAAGTAAAATAAAAAACCCGGTCCTGATGGAAAAGCAATAGAGCTCCTCAAATAAATAGGAGATTGTCCAATCAGCTACATATGATCGAACGAACTTGCTCTTGTAACTAACAACTTAAATGTAGCTAAACATTGGCGCTATACTCTGTTCAATTTATAATTTCAGTACAGGGCTTATGGGAAAGCTTTTTGAAACACACTGGTGCCGGCTGGTGTTTGCATGACACACAACTTAAAAAATTGCTACTGAAATATTCCATAAGCCCACGTACATTCCACCATGCCCTGTTTGCTCCCCGGCTGAGAGGAGACGAAACTGATCGCCAATTCGAGACTCACTTATAGTGTTTATTAAAGAAATAAACACATTGGTGCGTTGATGGAAATTCGAATACCTTTTTCTTTGGTTTTCGCTTTGGAGCTTTCAGATTTGAAGATTTCTTAGAGCTTTTGAGAGCATATATTTTAAATTTAAGGAAAAAGGTGTTATCGCTGCGTTCTTTTCTGCTTACATCTCTTGTTTTTTTTTGGAAAACGGTTAAAATGCAGATATACAAATATTATTTGTTGGGTATTTTATTTAAGGAAAAATTACTATTTGACCAAGTTTTTGATGTAGTTCAGTTCATTAATTAATTGCAACAATAAACATATAACATTTAATTTTTTTTAAATCGATGTTTCAAAAAAAATATTTATTTTTTTAAAGACGGAAAAACCATTTCTTTGAAAATTTAAGTATGCAGTCTTATTAACACTTCTAGGGAGCATTTGCCTAAGAAAAATAATTTTAATCAGCGCATCCAATAGTGAGAAAATCGAAAATATGAAAAGTGTGTATAAAGCACCGTTAATAAGTACTCAAAATAAAATATGTCTCCATTTTGAACTTAATGAGCATTTTAATTTGGGCAATAACTTCGCCATTTTTGATTTTTGACAAAAGTAATATGTATAAAACTTGAAGGAAATTTAATTTTCTATAACTTTAATCTTAATGTTTTTTTTTCATAAGAATTACCGTTCGCGAGATATTAATGAAAAACTTTGGGGCTTGTGACCACCTTCTGGGACTATGAAATATTAATACGTACAATATTCCCTTATAGTTTGTTGGGGGACCATTAGTAGTCTAAAAGTCGATGTTCGGGAAAATACTGATATAACTTAAGTCGCCATTTTGAATTTAATGAAGAATTGGTTATCTTTTTTTCATTCATATTCAATCCTCTGGAGCAACACCGTGGAGGTTCAGTTGAAGTAGGGGCGTTTTTTTTTTGAAAAATCAAAACAGTTTTTCATTAATATCTCGCGAACGGTAACTTTTTTAGAAAAAAATATTAAGACTAAAGTTGTAGAAAATTAAATTTCGTACAAGTTTACCTTAATATTTTTGTGAATGAAATCAAAAATGGCGAAGTTATTACCCAAAGTAAGATTTTCATTAAATTCAAAATGGCGGCTGAAGCTCGCCCAGCGTGATTTTTCCGAAAACCGAGATTTAGACTACTTATGACCCCCCTTAACGATCTGTGAAAGAAAATTGTACGAATTAATTTTTCTATTTAAAATGTTTAACCCGAGTGGACTAAATACGAAATTTCGAAATAATCGATTGGGTCATTTTCGAAATATTGAGTTTTCAAAAAAAAAATGTTTTTTAATAAAAGAAAAAATTCTTTGAAAAATGTTGGCTTAAATTTTTAAACGTTCATATCAAAGTTTCATTCAAATGAACCTAGGTACCAAAAATAATTATTTTTGATCAAAAAACATCAAACCTTTTCCTACATTATTAAACTGAATTTTTTTATAAAAATCGTTGGAGCCGTTTTTGAGAAAAATAATTTTTTTCTTTCTGGCGAAAAGAAAAATCAAAAAACCTATGGGCATATTGTGTGTAGATATACCATTGTACCAAGTTTGAAGCAAATCCATCAGACAGCCGGAATTGCGGGACCCACCATTTTCGTCTTCGCTATCATCGTAATGTCAAGTTTGATCAAAATCTCGAGTTTGATTTTTTTTACGAATCCATAACTTGCCATTTAGTACCTACATATATTTCACAAGTAAAAAGCGATCATATAACTTGCACCAACTATAGAGACGTATCCCTACTAAATGTGAGCGCCTTAAACCCTTCTGCAACGCTTTAATCGGCAAATTTCAGTGTGGATTTCGGCCCGACATACAGGGCAGTTCGATCATAATCCAAATCTTCTGATCAAGACTGATTCGGGAATCTTTCAAAAGTAAAATTCTTTGACGGATATTTGGCCCTGCGTGCGAGGAGGACGAATGGAGGAGAAGATACTACCGCAATCTCTATGAGCTGAAAAAAAGATGTAGATGTTGTCCAAAACGTGAAGTGAAATTATTATTTCGTTTTCAAAAACGAAGAAAGGAAATAAGTCATTATATCGCTTTCAATTTTTACATAATATCTGACAAACAAATTTTAGCTAAACAGCTAGACCATGTCCCCCATACCCAACTTCACTGTTTATACGCAAACTTTTTTAATATTTAAAATAAAGTATAATCGACAAAAGTGTCAAACTGTACTTTTTCTGAAAAACAAGTCTTGCGTAAGAAACTTATACAACTCCCGTCATATTTTGGCGAATTTAGGTTCATCTCCACGTGGAAATTGAATTAAACTAGAAATTGCAATTATAAAAGAAATATTTAACTTATTTCACGTCACCGTCCAAAATCCCAAGACAAGTCGATTTTATTAGTTAAAATTCCTCTAGGCAATAGAGTTTTCAAGTCCTAGTCCCCAGGTTCGAGGCGACAACGAAGACCGAACCTTCGGTTTACGACCAAGCTGTCTCTGATGCGAGAGTTCCTGGTTTGAAAGACTGGAAACAGCGTGCCCGAGATCAAGCAAGATTTAGGGATTCTGTGTTTAAGGCACTGATCTTTCACGGAATGGAGCACATAAGGTAAAGAGTGCTAAGAAATGAGTTTTTTTTTCGTCCGAAATTTTGGCTCAAAAGTATACTGATGTGCATTGCAGTGAAATTGATTTAGAGAACGACTGGTGCATTTGACTATTCACTAGAAAACTGATTACAAAAATATCAGTAAAGCAATAATTACAGGCAAGATACATTTAGACGATATTTCCACGAAACAAATATTTCAGAAATCGATCTATCATCCAGCAGCTTAAAAGCTTTACTTTGGTTAATGTGTGCCCTAAATAGGGCTGGCAACCAGAGCGAGACTAGACTACTTTAAAAGCACCCAAGACGAGACCGTATTTTTGGTACAGAAATTCACCGAGAGTGTCGCTGGTCTCGGTGATTTGGTTTCGGTTTTCGACTTTCTGGCCTTGATTCGCCCTACGGAAAAGGGTAACTCTAAGACTTTTAGGTGACACTTGGAAAAAAATATTATACCTGTCAAAACATGAACTGTCAAAATCAATTGAAGTATGGTTCCGATTTAAGTTGATTAAGAAATCTCTATATAATTAAAATTTTTGGTCGGAAAATTCGTAATTTTTATAATTTTATTTTTTGCCCCGGAAAAATTGATTTTAGGACTTTTAGGTGACATTTGGAAAAAAAATATTATACAAACGTCAAAATATAGTATGTTGCCTTCCTGTCAAACCATAAATTTTCAAAATCGATTGAATGATGCTTTCGATTTAAGTTGATTAAAAAATTTCTAGAAAATTCAAATTTGATCTCAGAAAATTTGAAATTTTTCTGACTAAGGATAAGGCCAAGACCAAGACCGAGACGAGACTGCACATTAAAATTTTCACGAGAACAAGATGGTGACGAGACTTGGTTAGGCGATACCGATACCGAGACTAGACTGAAATTTTTTTCAATTTTGACGAGACCGAGACGAGAATAACAAACATCTCGCCTGGTCTAAAGGGGTTTTTACTACCTTTTAATCTATAATTCGAGGCTCTTAAAAATTAGGTAGGATGAGGAAACACCAATGGATTTGAAGTTCTAAAAAAGGAAAAAATCAGCTAGGTAGAAAATTCCACATTCCTTTTCTTGGCAAACGTCTCAAATGGGATATGGCTAAAGGCGGACGGTTTCACATACCTAGGAGTTCGCCTATTAGGGTTGCATAATGATTACCTAATGAATGCAACTGACTATTTCACTTTGCTAAAACTAAAACGATTAAATAATAAGAGGCATCAAACATTGTGATTTTGTACGAGAGATATCCTTGGTTTCTATTAAAAGATAGAAAAATTAAATATGACTGATGAGTATCTAGGTTTAAAATCTCAAAATAAAAAAAGGTTCTTAAATATTAAGCTTGAGTACTTCATTTAAAACAATTTTCAGAATATTACTACTCAAACATTTTTTCAATGCACATTGGCATAGGAAACATCGCATATTTTACATTAATTCATTTTATCGTAAACTCGAAAGTCAAAACAGAGCTTTAAAAAAGATAAAAGCTATTTCTATATGAAACCTTAGTACTGAAATTCCCTATTTATAAACAAAGTAAAAATTTTCTCTTCTGCTAAACTAGCTCATCACTTCAATTAGCTTAGATTTAGATTTTCTCATATTATAAGTTTACTCTCAAATGGTCTTGATCTCAAGTCCAACTTTCAGCTTTACTGACCTCGGCTAATTAGTTACAACAACATTTTATTCTATGTCCACTAGGTGAATTCCAATTTTCTTTTTTATTTCAGCCGTAAGTACTTGCGTGTAAGATCAATCGCAAGTCACAAAGTCTTCGTAGTATTCATTGTTACCAACTAAGATTTTCTAACAGTCAATTGGAATAGCTAACTTATAAAAATTCATATTTAAATGAATATATTAAAAATGTTATTTAAAAAACAAGAATTAATTATTGTAAAATTTAAAATTAAGAAACACTGTAAAGTTTGCTAAGCCTAAACAAATAAATTTAGACAGAAATAATATTACCTAGTGGCAACCATGCGCGAACAATAATTAAAAACCATAGCGAATTGTTTCCTTCGTTAATTTTTTTTTCTCGGTTAGTTTGCTTAAACTATAACTAAATAATTTGCCTAAAGTAGCTTCAACTTAATTTGCGCAACTACCTTTAGGCCTACTTAAGTTTTGCGTGCACTTTGTTTGGCGTGATATTTATGCATTGCATTTCCTTTTTGTTGTTTTGTCTGTTCAATGGAATAGCCGTGTTGTCATCGCTAGATTTTCTGACTGCAAAACTTAAAATCGTATCCATCAGCCTAGTTAAGTAGGAGAAAATTGCAATGTAGACATACATTATAAAGTATCTTTTTTTGTAAATCTGTATCGAAAAGATTCGTTGTGTTGAACAAGTCGGTCAAATGAAATTGAATTTTTTTCTATTCTATTTTTTTTGTTTTTTTTTGTTTTAATTGTTACCTCAGAGATTTTGTGCACACTCTCGTTGATGGCAGTTGTCAGGTGAAGTGGGGTGCTAAGGTCATAGAAGAGTGATTTTTTTTTTCGTTTGGCTAAAAGTATATACATGGTTTTTCATCGCATATCGGGCAAAGATCATGAGGCGATAGGAATTAAGTTTTACTTTTCTTCAAGTGCCCGTAAGGTTTGTAGTTTAGTTTTTATTTTTTGAAAATTTAACGATCCAAAAAGCCAGTTTTTTTGAAGGCATACCCACACCACATTGCAATTGTAATGAAAATGAACTAATAAATAATATATCAAGTGCAAAAGATACACGAATTTATGTGCCTTACTCAATTATTGTGTGTGTGCAGATTTATAGAAGCAGATTCACTATACTTTCTCTTCATGGTATAGTGGATGCGTGGAGTTGAGATACATTTTCATACAAATTACATTCTTTGATATCTACAATCGTCTATGAAGTATAGGTATGGTGTTTTTATCTTGTGTTGTGTAAATAGTTATATATTGGAGTAATCCACCATAAACCACATGGGAGTGCATAATTCTATCAAGAAGCGTTCAACCATCATTTTGTGGTTAAGATAAAGTACCTACTTATGTATGTACCTTATACAAGTAATTGATGAATCTGATTATGCCTTCTATATATGAAAGATACTTAGAAGAGCTAAAGGTTTTTATTGCTATTTTATGCGGTTTTTTCTGCAACTATGGGTTATTTAATGCAAGGTTCAGTGAGTCGTGTTGGTTAAGAGGGCATTATGAATAATCTGCCTTTGAGAAATTAATTTTTGTTAGTCTTTTAAAGAGGTTGAAGAAGAAGAAATAGGACTTGATAATTAATTTGTTTGCGGTTGCAAAGGACTAATGAAATAATGGGATGTTTTTTTTCTTTATTATAAATTATGTTTCGACTTTCTTTTAAGGTAGCACGAATTTTCACATACGGATATATCTTTTCTGTGGATTTATCGTTAAAAGTAATTAATATCATAATTTTAAAGTGAGGAAAGTTGTATTTCTATTTTTAATTAATTTTTAAAGTTTTCATTTTTCGTACAAAATGTATGCAATTTTGATAGCGGACCAAGCACACCACTCTAATCAAATAAAATGCACGACTGGATCGCAAGTAACTTGCTCCTATGTTCGGTCACATTATATGCAAAAGATTTTTAATATAAACGGCTAAATGTATTTTTAAAGTCGTTTTTCAATTAATTTTTTATATGTAAAAATTCTTAATTTTTTTCTAAAAAAAAAATTGGTATGAACATTTTAAATATTTCATAATATAAATTTAAAAACAAAATTTCAGAAAAAATCGTCCACTCGTTTTCGAAATACTGAATTTTCAAAAAAAAAATGTTTTTTTTTTTTTGAAAAATACAAAAAAAACTATTTTTCGAAAATTTTGAAAGTCTTAGTAAATTTTAAGGAGCTGCTGTATAAGAATTTTGATCGAAAAATCCGTTGAGCCGTTTAAAGAAAGTCGTAAATTTATAAACTGGTTGTAAGGCCATGTACCGTTAATAACAATACATATATTTTTTTTTAAATTAGCCAAAATGTAAACCATACTTAAAGCAATACACAATTTTTACCAAAGTCGTTGGAGCCGTTTTCGAGATAATTAAGATGGTAGAAAAATTTGTATGGCAAGTACCGTTATTTTTGGGGCTAAAACAACGATTCAAAAATCTATTTTGGACAATCACCTAAAACGCCTAAGCACCAAATTTGAACAAAATCGGTTCAGCCGCTTAGGCTGTATATCGTTCTACAGACAGACAGACCGAATTGCGGGACCCACTTTTTTAGATTTTTTTTCCAAATGCAAAACTTGCCCTATAGTACATATATCGCAAGTAAAAAAATGTTAAAATAGACGCCTGCTTGGTGGAGTTGTGTGAGCGGGAGCGGGACACAGGAACCAAAGAGAGAGTTAAAATCCCGAGAACCCGCGAATCGGGACAGGCATGGTATTTTTGGTTAGGGCTTGCAACGAGACGAGACCAGGTGAGACTTTTGTTAGTCTCGTATCGGTCTCGTCAAAATCGTCAAAATCGAAAAATTTGAGTCTCGTTTCGATCTTTGTCTCGTCTTTTTCTCGTGAAAATTTTAATGTGCGGTCTCGTCTTGGTCTCATTCTTAATCAGAAAAATTTCAAATTTTCTGAGGTAAAATTTGAATTTTGTGAATGTTTTTTAATCCATTTAAATCGGAGCCATCCATCAATGGAGTTTGACAGTTTATGGCTTGCCAGGTAGGCAACATACTATATTTTGACGCTTGAATAATATTTTATGCCAAATGTTCAATTTTAAATCAATTTTTTTCTGAGCAATTTTCACAAAGATTTTATAATTCGAGATTGCCATTTTTTTTTAATTTTTAAGATTTTTACACAGCTTAAAATATTAAATTCTGAAAACATTTAGTTTTTTTGTTTTTTTTTTTTTTGTTCTGAAATGACTAATTGTTAACTAGATAAAGAGAAGCTCTTTGCTGTTTTTAAAGTTAAACGAGTACTTTACCACTAAAATATACTCTGTGTCATTTAAAATTGCAAAAGAGTCGAAGTAGAATACACTCCTCCTTTTAATGTGATTTTGATGATTAAAATTTTAGCCCCAATATGTTGAAAAAGGACTGGATGATTTTTTTAAATAATATGTTTAAGAGTATACATATTGCGTTACATTGTGAAACATTTCTTTCCTTATTTATATTAAGTTTAAAAAAAAATTGGAATATTTTTAAATCCAAAAATATTCGTTTTTTAATTTTTTTTCTAGAATTAAAATCAGTTAACCCGATGCTTACAATTCTGCTTTTCATTTAAATAATTTTTAATCAAACACTATCATAATTAATTTTATCAAATAAAAATTAAATAATAAATTAATAGAACTTACCCTTCAAAATCCAAAGTAAATTCATTTGATCGTATTCATTATTAGAATAACTTCTCTCATTTGAATGTTTCACTTGCACCTGAAAAAGAAATTTAAGAATTTTATTAATTGTTAAATTTTGACGAAAATGAGTAAAGTGGGAACATTGATTTGATATAGAAGGAAATAGAAAAGTTATTCAGTAATCAAGTGAGTAAACATCAAGAATAATGTCGAGTAGCTGATCAGTTTTGATGCAACATTTTTCAAAATTTCGTATTTTTGCATTTTCCAATCGAACAAAAATGTATTTCTAACTTTCATAATTTATTAGTTTTGAAAAAAAGTATTGAGAACTGAGTTTCGAAATTATGTTTTGGGACTAATTTTGCATTGGAAATCGAAAAGTTATAAATAATAAAAATTTATTTCAAAGCAAAATAATGTCGGCTTTTGTTATATGATCTGAAACAAGACAAAAACACAATCTTTCAAAGTTAAACAAAGTTAAAATATAAAAAAAAAATTATTAAAATATTTATTTCGTAAATAAACACAAGTTTAATAATGTTTATTGAACTGATATATATACAATTGGCTCTTAATTCTATTTTACATTACTTATATTACATAAATATTTTAATTTGTTTTAGCACTTAAGGGGCTAATATTATACATTGTTTTAATTTTTTTGTTAAAATTATTAAAAAAATTG
The DNA here is from genome assembly GCA_910595825.1 of Philhelius pedissequus. Classification (NCBI taxonomy): domain Eukaryota; kingdom Metazoa; phylum Arthropoda; class Insecta; order Diptera; family Syrphidae; genus Philhelius; species Philhelius pedissequus. The sequence goes on along the minus strand of OU343161.1, from coordinate 238,237,787 downwards.
TCGTTGAATTTCTTGTACTACTTACTAAAACCTGTGTGGATAATCTCGGGTTGTTCAAACCCGGCTGTTTTCTGGTGATGTGGGGGTTAATGTGGCATCTAGCCACGGTGGTAGTTTGACACTGCATCCTTGTAGAATTGGATTGCTTCGTCGTATCAAGTCCTTCGTCCAGTAGCGCTGTCACATCCAGATATCTTTGCTCGGGGCATCTTTCTTCGCTGATCATGCTATTCACTAGGGTGTTTGGGTGGTTGATTAGGTTGATCGTCAGTCTTTTGGCAGCACTGATCATGTACTTGTCGAGAGGTGTTATTCCGGACGCCTCGAAAAGTCGTTTGTTCCTAAAGTGCTTTTGTCGTCGCTGGTCAAAGTGGAGTCCCGTGCAGATCCGGAGGATTTTCCTCTCAAACATCCCAAGCCTTCGCATGCTGGTTTTGGATACAGTAAACCATGCAGGAAAACAATATGTGATAATGGGCCTGAGAAGTTGCTTATAGATAAGCAGTTTCGTCTTCTGGCTGAGTCAATTCCTTTTCCGCATTAGGGGCTGGATTCGGTGAAAAGCGAAATTTGCCTTTTTTAGGGTAGCTGTCACGTGCGGGTTGAAACGAAACCTCTCTTCGAAATTGATACCCAGATATTTCGCAGTTGGTTTGGATCTTAGTTGTGACCCGTCGGGCAGATTGATAATAATACTTCGGCAACTTGTGGCTGACGGCGTGTTCCGATGCTCCGCTGGTCTTCTGAAGCAAGCCAGCTCGGATTTGGCTGAGTTGACTTTGATGCCCCATTTTGAGTATAATTCCCACAGGCGTCTCACATGTTCTTCTACTCTTCGGGCTGCAATAACTGGATACATAGATTTGGCATATGTTAGCGAGTCGTCTGCATAGAACAAATTCATAGAATTGTTTGGTTGGGGCTGATCCGATGTGAAAATGTAGTAGAGGTATGGTCCTAGCTTCGATCCTTGGGCAACTCCAGCTATGATGCTTTTGGTTGTTGACTTGCTGTTTTCTATTTGGACAAAGAACGATCTGGAATTAAGAAAGCTAAAAATTATTTTAATTAGTTTACTTGGAAAATTAAAAATGGTTAATTTGTGTATAAGCCCCTGTGTCCAGATGCTGTCGAATGCTTTCTCAATATCCAAGAAGCAGCCAACAGCAACCTGGTAGTTGTTGAGGGTATTAACAACATCCTTCTGGAATCTCAAGAGTGGATGTAAGGTTAAATGTTGCTCCCGAAATCCGAACTGCATATCCAGAATGATCCGGTTAGCGGTGCAGAATGTCTTCAACGTCCGAAGAATAAGTGCCTCGAGAATTTTGCTGGTGTTGCTTAGTAGAGATATGGGACAATATCCTGATACGCTACCCCTATCTACTTTCTTCGGTATCGGTACTATCTTCGCTGTCTTCCATCTTTTCGGAATATTGCAGTTCTTGATGCAGTTGTTGAATAGGATCGTGATAAATAGTATCATGACATGGGGGAATTTCCTTATGATATAGTTGGAAATCATGTCTGGTACTGAATATTTCTTGGGTCGTCCACTAACGATTAGCTCGGCCACTTCTTCGGGGTTGGTGAAGCTTCCGATCATCTCTGGATCACTTGCTGGATTTTCATCAGTAAAAGTAGTTATTTCATTGTTCGTCTGCTGCAACTGCTCTATTGTTGAATCCACTTCATGTAATAATGCAGGATCTATGAGCGGGTTTGGCGCGAAATTTTCTTCAAAATATTGGGCAAATGCTTCCGCCTTGTCCTCAGTGGTCATGACATCCCCTTGTCTGGTGCTAATTATTTCTGGAATTTGTTGTCTTTTTCCGGTGATTTTGTTGATTTCCTTGAACGCATCGGGCCCAGGTTTGATGGATTGTAGCCTCTTTTGGAACTAGTTGTTGTTGAAATGTTGAATGGCATTATTAAAATATTTATTTCGTAAATAAACACAAGTATTAAGCTTCAAATTAAACTTAAAACCCAATCAACAACATAATGTCCACATTCGCAATAACAAAATATATAAAATGTCAAAACATAGTCGGCTTCTGCAAGAACTAATTTTGGAACGAGTTAAATAATATTCAAATAATTATTGCCAAAACAAAATCGAATTTTTATGTAAAACACGTACAAGACCAATATTTTACATTTAAATTAATTCACGATTACTGATTCAAAATTCAATTTAAGGTTAAAATAAATCTAATCAACCAAATAGTCATCAAAGTCTATTTATTTTAATGAAACTGGCATAATTGTTTGTTTTGGAAGCAAATACTGATATTGTATAAGATACATAACTATGTACATATATAATTTATATAAGCAATACTATAGTATAATTTTCTTGTAATTAAATTTACAATTCACTCGTACATCTGTCAGTATACTTTAGCCGGATTTATTTTACCCTCCCAATGATCATTAATATCTGCTCTTAGACCCTTTCCTATTTTACTAACGCTCGCACTGTGATTGATCATTTTAAGGGTAAAGAAAACCCCTTTAGTGCGCGCATCCGCATAAAAAAACTGTCAGTTTCATCAAAGTACTGGTTGTCACTTATGCCGTCCATAGGTTCGTGAAGTTTCGTATCGAACGTCATATAATTATTTATTTTTACTTGCGATATACATATGTAAGTTTAACATTTAGAAAAAAAATCGAACTCGAGATTTTAATCAAACTTGACACTACGATGACAGAGAACACCAAAAAAGTGGGTGTCGCAATTCCGTCTGTCTATCTGTCTGTCTGTACAACGCTCTACAGCCTAAGCGGCTGAAGCGATTTTCTTCAATCTTGGTATTTGAGCGTTTTAGGTGATTGACTCAAATACATTTTTGAATCGTTGTTTTAGCCCCAAAAATAACGGTACTTTCCATACAATTTTTCTACTATCTTAATTATTTATAAAACGGCTATAAGGATTTTGATAGAATCGACATTCTGGTGTGTACGTACGTATATTGTTATTAACGGTACCTGCATTTTCGACTTTCTCATAAACGGCTCCACGCATTCCCATCAAAATTCTTATAAAGGATGTCTTTCGAATTATAAAAATTAGGTTATACCAACATTTTCGAAAAATATTTTTTTTTGGATTTAAATTTCGAAAACGTGAACATAATTTTTTTAAATTTTGTTGGTAAATTTAAAATATTATATATTTAAAATTAACATCCCATTTTTTTATAAAAAAAAAATAAAAAAATTGTATATAACAAATGAAGTAAAAAACGACTTTAAAAATATATTTAGCCGTTTCTATTAAAAATCTTTTTCATACGACGCAAGTGATCGACCAAAAGAGCAAGTACGTCGATCCAGTCATGCATTTTATTTCCTTAGATTTTTACATATAAAATTTCACAGAATTTAAAAAAATCGTATACCCGTTATCAAAATATTGAATTTTCAAAAAAAAAAATATATTTTTGTTTTTCAAAAATCAAAAAAATATATTTTTCGAAAATTTCGGCATATAGAATTATTTGTAGTTCGAAGCACCTCCTATATAAAGTTTTTCATCGAAATCCGTGGAGCCGTTTAAGAGATAGTCCAAAATAAAAATAAAATGGAATGCCGTCTAATTTCTAGAGTAAATAATATATATTTACATTTATGTAAACAAAATTTTACAAATCATTACAGAAGTTAACCATATGTGTTTTTTTTTAATTTTTGAGATTTTGTAATATTGAATTTACGAACCATTTTGTATAAGCTGTTTTACTTACAAATTAAAGGACGTCCAGTGTTTTGAAATTTAAAAATTAAAAATTACCATCTGAGTGTCAAAGTAAAACTTTTAAAATTCACTTTAGTCAAAACAATATCACCCGATTCAGAACGACATGACCTTACATTTTTTTAGTTCTAGATCTGTGAGTATTTTTCCGAAAACCTGTTGATGAAGGTTAAGTTAGGTTGAAGTGGCTATCAGCGTTGCAGCTGACACAATTAGACCAGAGTTAGTCCCTTGTAATACCACATGAATCCAGCGATAATCTTCCTATTCGTAACCATTCGGAACTCCTATTGAAGCGCAAGAGACTGTAGATGTCTATTTTGTTTAGATCGCTGAGCTCATCGAAGAAAAAGTCTCCAAGATGGAGCTTACGTCTCTGAGATAGAACAGAGCGTGTTCGCAGAAAATGAGGAATAGATTCCATCAGCTTTTGTAAAAATCGTTTGGTTAAATGCCAAGTCAAGAGAGTGTATTTTTCCATCTTAGGTTTGTCCTTTCAAAGCATCTTGTTTCAGCATTAATTTACATGTAGCCATATTTGCCCTGTCAGGTAATAAGAATAGTGTCATTCCACTTTTGGCAAATTCATTAGCCTTAGAAATCCCTGGAATATCCTTGTGTCCTGGCACCCAACATAGGTGAATATTGAACTGCTGCGCCATCTCCATAAGAGATGAATGGCAGTTGGGAGGAGTAATGTAGTTTATAGAGGTCGATTCCAGAGATTTAATAGCCGTCTGACTATCTGAGAAGATGCGAATATCAGTAGTTGATATCACGTTTTCTTTAAGCCAGGAGAGGACTCTATAATTGCCATAATTTCCGCTTGGAACAAGCTACAATAATTAGAAAGATGGAAAGAGAGACTTAATTTTAGTCTGTTTGAGTAAACGCCCGCACCTATCCCGTCATCAGTTTTCGATCCATCAGTGTATAAATTGATAGCATCATCATACAAGAAGCTTAAGTCCTACCATACAAGACTTTGGAGGAATGGTGACTTGGAAGTTTTTGTTAAATTTTAGTTAAAATAACAATAATAATTTTTAACTATATGCCTGTAAGACCTACGGTTTTTTAAATGCAACCTGAATTGCACGGTACTCGTTAGAAGGAATAGATAGGAAAACATTTTTTGTTGGCACAGTGGATTTGAGAATCAGGTATTTACTATTTAATGCTGCCTAGCGGGTGGATCGAACCCACACGTCTAAGTTAGCACTCAAGCACTATACCCACTGCGCCATTGCCACCCAGATGGTGTAATCAATGTGACCCAAACGAGTTCAGAATAATAGAATGGCAAATGTCATTAGTGATCAATTGTGAAGAAGCTTTTAGGCGGGCGGCTGTGCTCGATGTCGTCTGTTTGCTGAAGATATCGAGGGTAACAGATGGAGTAGAACGTCTAATGCGGCAGAGGGGTTATTTTTAATGCTCACCTCATACACAAAGAAACTGGACGTTGGACTTTGCTCAGCTTGTCACAATTTGCAGCCTTTTCTAGAACATTCCACAATACTCTTACGCCATAAGTAAGAATCGGCCAGTCGAATCGAATCAGTCAATAATACGGGGTTGAATTTTGTATTTCCTTAAAAATAGGAGAAGTTCCGATTTCTGAGGGTTGACTTCTAGGCTCTAGGTAGCTCTCCGCTTCCATACCCATCAGCAGGTCATTTGTTACCGGATTCCAAACAAGCGGCGTACATCTACGGCCAAATCTTCTTGCAGAGAAACCACCCAATTTTGAATTGATAACCCTGCTAGTCAGCATTTGATTAATCAGTTCACAAAGCGATCTCATCTACTTTTAGACGAGACTGTGCAGATGCGATTGCAGATACGTCGACATTATTAAAAATGCCTGCTAAGTTCAGGAAAGCGACCATAGTATACTCCTTATGGTGGGGGGAGTATTCGATAGTTCGTGCTATTGAATTTATAGCGGTATCAACCAATCTTACTTAATAGGAGGCAAGGGGAGAATTATGAAAAAAATCATTTCAATACACCTCTATTGAAATATATCTTGAAAATGCCTATGACGCCTACCTAATAATAAACCATACATAAAATTTCAATTTCATCTAGAATGTGGTCGTGTTTTTTTAGTATCTATTAAAGTAGTTTTCCTTATTATTTTTCTTGCACAGAAAATCAGGCTATATGATAATTTAAATAAATTACGGAAATTTTAAGACAACAACTCTTCATTAACTCTTGCTTTAAAAAAATGCAAGACTTCCGTCAATCGAATAGGTTGGTATATTTATCAAACATCAAATATCTACCATCTTTCTTCCGTCATAATTAATTATCAAACTAAACTCGGTGGCACCAATTTTACTAAACTCTTTAAAATAACAATTTATTTCCACATGCAATACTTAATCTATGAAAGTATGTGTGTTGCATTATGAATGCTTGATGAAACTCAATTAATAAAATTCCATAACTACCATTACACACAGCTAACAATTTTAAAATTAATTTTTTATGAGCCTCAAAACTGACATACGCATTTCATCACAATTTAACGAGCTATTAAACGAAGCAGAAAAAAATGTCACTATTTTTTTATTTTTTTTGTTGGGTACTTTTTTTTTAACCAAATTTAAAACAGAAAAAAAAACAACCAAAGTGCTTATGCATTTTTAGAGATTAAACAAATCAACATTACAAAATCGAAAAAAAAAAAAAAACTCAAAACATGCATCTATCTACTGCAAGATCTTTGACGCGTAAAGCTTGTAGGTAATATCATCTTTATTTTAATTCATTATGCGTAAGATAGATGCAACTATGCGATAAAGAGTCATGAAGCGCGGCTAATTAATTATCATCATCTTTAATCATTTTAAAAAGTGCAAACATAAAAAGATGTGTATCTTATTTGCGTTTATAGTTTGAGAAGTGCTGTTGAAGTTTGCCAAATTGAAATTTTTGAAAACATCAAAACACGGAATTTTGACATTTTTCAGGAAAGCTTATTTCATATTCTTACTAATACAAGACCATTTCAAATATAAGCAGAAATCTTTCTCAAGACATGCTTAAGCTTAACTCTTAAAGCTGGAGAGTCAGATTCACTTTCGACTTTTTACTATGCGACCAAGTTACCACTTTTTTGTTTTCATATTCCAACTATACTCTGTCCAAAAAAAAATAGGCAATACACGTCTTATGGGAAAGATTTTTTTTTCAAAACCAGTATAATGTGCCATAATTTTGCACCATACTAAATTGAAAGATCACCTCCATAAAAAGTATTTACTTTCTTACTTATGATGGCGCTACTAGAGCATGGTGCTCCAGGCCCTTGTTTAGTATGCCACTCCAGCCGGCTCGATCTCTAGCCTGCCGTCTCCAATTTTGCACTCCAAGTTGTCGGAGGTCTCCCTCTACCTGGTCGCTCCATCGAACATGAGGTCTACCTTGGCTTTTGGCTTCCTCTGGTTTGGCGTTGAAGACTTTATGAGCTGTAGCGTCGATGTCCACCCGCTCTACATGGCCCAGCCATCTAAGTCGTTGAATGCGAATTTTTCGTTAATCTTGTCTCGGTCTCGTCAAAATCGAAAAATTTCAGCCCCGTCTCGGTCTCGCCCAACCAAGTCTAGTCTCGATCTTGGACTCCTAAGCACAAAGGTTTCCAATTTTCTAGGGTAACATAGCTTGACAGGTAGGCAACATACTATATTTTGACGTTTGAATACTATTTTTCTTCAAATGCCACCTAAAAGTCTTAAAGCCACATTTTTTCGGAGGCGAAACAAAGTCTGAAAAATGAGCGATTTCTATTCCATCTGGACATTCACAGTGCGCCTATTTTAACTCGCATTGAAAAAAAAACTTGTGAATATTATAAAAATTGAACTGGAGTTAAAAAAAATTATTAAATAAAAAAATATTTCTTAAAGCGAAAACCGAAACCAAACCACCAAGACCCCCGAGACCGGCGAATATTCGAATTTAGGTACCAAAAATACGGTCTCGTCTCGGGTGCCTTAAAAGAATTGGAATTTTGAAAAAAAAAAATTATTTTACTTTTTGAAAATTCAATTTTTCAAAACCAATTAAACGATTTTTTTTAAATATTATGTTTTTTAAATTTACGAGTATATTGCCAAATACTTAAAATTTACATATCAAAATTTTGTATATGAAAAAAAATTTCATATTATTATTTTTCATATTTCATATTCATATACAGGGTGGCGCACGAAATCGTACTACAAAAATAAAACGTAATAACCTTTTTTCAGTGTGAGTAATCGGCTCATTTTTTTTTCATTTTATAGGCTACTAATTAGATCTATCAAAATAAATGCTTGGGATACTGAAAAAAGGATTTGGATAGTGCAGCGATACCATTCTTTGAAGTCCGTCATTTCCGTCCAAAGGGAATTAAGGCTGGAGTTTGGCGGTACTCCCCCGAGTAGATGGACCATTATGAGGCTGGTGAACACGTTTGCCGAATCTGGAAGCATCGAACGAAAACCGTATCATCGAGATCCCAATGTTCGGGTTCAGGATACAATCGTGGCTGTTGCATCGGCAATACATTAAAATTTAACCGTTTCGACTCGAAACTTATCGGGCCAAATTGGAGTTAGCAGACGGCCATTACAACGGATACTTCATGATGACTTAAACTTGTTTCCGTACAAAGTCCAAATTACAAGCAAGTTAAACCCTCAGGATTTGCCTGTTCGCCTGGAATTTTGCCGAAAAATGATTCCAATGGCCGAAGAAGACAACACATTGATAAATTGTTTGTTCATGTCTAATGAGGCCCATTTTGACTTAAACGGCAATCTTAACAAGCAAAATTGCCGTATATGGAGTGAATCTAATCCAGAGACGGAACTGTACCCAGAACGAGTCATTGTATGGTGCGCAGTTTCATCAAGGTGTATTGTCAGGCCATACTTCTTTGAAGAAAAAACGGTGCAACACAAACTGTCGATGGGGACCGTTATTTAAAGATATTGAAGGAGTTTTTTTACCCAGAACTTCGCCGAAGACGTATCTTTTTCAGCAGGATTTGGTTTCAACAAGGTGGAGCAAGTGCACACGTAGCCACACAAGTTATGGCGGAGCTCCATTGAAAATTCCCAAACAAATTGATATCCAGAAACTGCACATTCCGCTGGCCCCCAAGGTCACCTGACCTGACTGCACCAGACTTTTTTTATGTGGTTATGTCAAGCGGAAAGTGTACAAAACGAAACCCAGGAATTTGACTGAATTGAAGCAGTCCATTAAGACAATAATTGAGGCGATCCCAATTTGAAACCTTCAGGCCGCAATGAACAATTTTCTGGTCAGGTGCCGCATATACGTGGATGAGCTGGGAGGTCATTAGCGGTCTATCATCTGCAAAAACCATTAGTTATTTAAAATAAAATTTAATTTTTAATCCAATAAAAAAAAATTAATGAAATACATTGATTAAAATAAAAGTTATTTAAATTTCTTATTGTAGCACGATTCGTGCGTCACCCTGTATTATTAAATGTTTCTACTAAGAATTTTGTGCTTACATTGTGATTGATAAAAGCAGATGTGTGCGACCCAGTCGTGTTTTTTGTTCATAAGAACACAAGTACTATTTATGTAACCTGAAATAGCAAAACTGATTTATTTGATTTTTGTTAAAAAAAAACAATTTTCCATTTCCCAACGCGTCACTTTTCATAAAAAAAAAATAATTAACAACGCCACTTCTTAGACTATTGTACTCCACGCACGCATATTGCATCTGCATCTAAATCTCCATTTGCATTTATATCTTGTGTTTGTTTGTTTTATTTTTTCCTAATTTGCTTAATACACTTTCAATCAATCTTAACTTCGTGAGATTTCCTTTCATCTAGTTTGTTTGTTTGCTTTATATCATTACAGGAATTTGGATCTCATCATCAAACATATTCAGTCAATCATCGCCGCCACTCATGGTAATAAATAATTGAATACAATTGTGCATATCAAAATTGTGTATATGCAAATCGACAGATGTTTTAAACAAGAAACAATAACCATCAGTAAGGAAGGTAAATTCTTCAAATTTTCCACGCTGCAATTTTTTCTCTTGATCATTTCAAAGAAAAAAAAACCAAGATGTGAACAATAAATTACTATAGATACTTTATTTTTAAAAAAATATATATACAACAACCTATCCCAAGATCGTCAGCTGGGCTGGGGGATGGGTCGAGAATCTACGGACAAGGCGACGACCGACGCACGTGACGATCAACACGATCATTGACCAGATACATTGATTGGCATGCATGGCTGAGCGAGTTCTTTTCTAAAAGAAAAGCTTATTAAGCCAAAAATTCATGAAACCATAAGCCCATATATTGGAAAGAAAATAGTAAAATCCAAAAAAAAAACAAGAGCAGCATCAAATAACCGTTAAAATAAGACATAACACAACTCGCGCTGCTATCCAAGAAGATCGCATACAAAAAAAAAATAAATAAAACAAAACAAAAAAAAAACTACAAACCAAGAAAGATACAGTGTCTTCGTTTTAGAGCTTCAACTTTATTGCCTATGATACGATTTCAATTTACTTGGCCAAGTCAGTTAGCATAGACCATCAGCTAAGCGCACAACTCGCACGTATTACGCGCATGCGCCGTCGTATTCGCCGCAGTCGTCGCTGCATATACGACACACAAGATCAGTGATCGGGTTTAAACACTGAAAATTGTATCTTTATCTAGTATCTTCTAGACTAGAGTTTATTAATCCACCCACCACCTTTTATTAATTCAAAGAGTGATAAAAGGTTGGTTGTTACGAATTAAAAAAAAAAAAAACAAACTTTGTGTAAAGTGTTAACAAAAAAAATATCTAATCCCTCCGACAACAACCAACAAAAAAAAATATCTATAAAACAAATAAAATCATTAAACAAAAAAAAAAGATATTCGATAAATTTTCAAGTGAAAGTGCAGTTTTTCTTGATTTTCATTTCTTTAATTTCTTGCTCTATACCGAAATAGTAGATAAATCAAATTTATAATATTTTGTGTGCTCAAAAAAAAAAAAAAAGATACAAAAAGTGTTTTTTTTTTGTTAAACTAAAATATCTCAGCGAAAATTGAGTTTTATTTACATTATTTGTATTCGATGAGTGGATGCGGTTTTTTTTCTGAAAGATTTATATCAGCATATTTCTGTATAAGGAAAATAACTAACCATTAATTATTATTATTGTTAATTGTATCTTTAAAAATAAAAAAAAAAAGTTTTAGTTTTGGAGAAAAAAAACAAAACATGGTTACGTGCAAAGTGGATACAACTGTTGCCTTACCAAAATTTAATATTAATAAATTTGTTGCATCGAATAGTATTGGAAGCAGTGCTGGTGGTGGTGCTAGTACTAATATTAGTGCTGGTGATCGTCGTCCCAGAAAATCATCATCGTCAAATAGTAATTCGTCGGGATTTCGTTTACTCGACGCTGATCAATTGGAAACTGCATCAAGTGTTAGCAGAAATTCAATTTACAAACTTAAAATCGATCTAATGTTCGACGATACAAGGTGAGTAATTTTATAATATATTTTTTTTTGTCATTTTTATCAAATACGATATTGTTTGTTGTTGTTTGTTTTTGAATTGGTGGGTGTGTAAACAAAAGACAAAACAAAAGGTCATTGTGACATTTAAAAAAGGCATTTGATTTTTTTAAAGTTTAGTAAAGGCTTGCATTGTGTTTTCATGGTGAATACAAATCAAAGACCATAAGTAAGGAATATTGGATTTTTTTTAAATGTATGTATTATGCAAAATTGAACTAAATTCGAGGTTCTATTAAAAATAATGTTGCATATGATTATTAGAATGATATGTTATACACAGTTGATGTTAATAGTAAAGTTTTGTTACTCAACAATTTTCTGCAAATCCTTTTTGACAATTATGTTCAAATCGTTACAAAATAAGTTAAAAAACCAAGAGTTTGCCCGCGGTACAGTAGCGATATCGAATCAGAAATAAAGAATGAGAGCGTTTCTGTAAAAAAAAACAATATTTACAAAAAAACCCATCGGAGTATTTTACTCAACACGGCAATAGTTTTTTGTTCAAAATAAAGTAGTTGTTTGCTCTGGAAAAACCTTTTTTTATGCCTGTAAGATCTAAGGTGTTTTAAATGCAACCTGAATTGCACGGCATAATTTTGGCACAGTGGATTTGAGAACCAGGTATTGACTGTCTCATTTTAACCCATGGGCGGCATACAATTAACGTTGGAGGTATAGAAAAGAATGCGTCTAGCGTGGGAATCGAACCCACACGTCTAAGTTAGCAATCAAGCACCTTATCCACTGCGCCATTTCCACCCATGTGTTGTTACTGGAAGCAAAAATTCATTAAAGTATTCAATAATTTTTTTAATTAATGAGGTAATTTTATGCTCCTCCTTTGCTTAATATGAATGTGCCATTAAATTTTGCCAGGAAACTGTGTTGGCTTATTTATTTTAACTGTGTGGATGATAATAGGATTTTAAGTGCAATTAAGTCAATTAAATACAATGCTCTGACAATGTTAATTTAATTTATTGTTCTTCCACATTTGAAACACATTGTTAATGTCTGCATTTATAAAAGTGAGTTTCCTGAGCATTGGAAAATTGCAACGGTTATACCTTTTTCAAATAAAAGTAATTCATTGGAATCTTCTGATTTCAGACCAATTAGCTTGCTGCCTTTTTGGTTAAGTTTTTAAACGGCTGATGATAGCTGATGAAAATCTGAACTACATTAAAGCCAACAACGGGCTTTGTAAATGGCAGTCAGGTAATCGCAACAAAGAAAGTTGTGAAACTGCAGTTGTAAGGGTTACGTCTAATTTTCGTTTTGCAATCGATAGTAATCTTCTTGGTACTACGGTTTGTTTAGATTTCTCAAAAGCATTTGCAATGTATTGATCATCAAATTTGAATTTTTTAACTTCGTAATAATTTCGATTGCTCTAGTACTGCTCTTAGGCTATTGATGAATAATCTTTTTCAACAAGCTTCAACAAATTACGACTGATGAATGTACTTCTAGCACATTCATTGTAAGCTGCGGTGTGCCACAGGGGTCAATACTAGGACCACTTCTTTTTTTCCTTTTTTATTAATGACATACCTGGAATTGTTAACAATTGGCCTATGTTTGTGGTATGTTTTTCGTTAAATTGGTTCGATGAAATGAAGATTTGTTGAATATACAAATCTGGGCTAAATTTAATAAACTTCAACTTAATCCGTCAAAAACAATAAGTATGGCCTGATCAAGACATGAAGTTTATAATATGAATCTACCAGCAATTGTTTTAAATATACAGTCTGTATATGTTATTGAATATGTTTGCAAAGTTAAATACCTAGGTTTACAAATAAGTCATAAATTGATATGCAATATCAGAATCCATTAGGTGAATTTACTGTAGTTTACGTTTCTTGAGGTTTTCTTCTCATATATTAGACTCTGCAAAAAAAACACCTCGTTAAAAGCCTTTTTCACATTTAACTGCGCCGTCTACCCTCATCTAGATTACGAATGTAAACGTAAACTAAATGTAGCGTTTAATGACTGCCTACGTTTCATAGGTAAGAGCCCTCGTTATGAAAGTGTTTCATTTGTTCATGGTTCATTGATCCGATTGAGTTTAGATAATTATATTACCTATGTGACGTAATATTATTGTCCTTTATAACATTATTCCCGGAAGATGTCCTGGATACTGGAGAAATACTTCAATTTTCAAAGTCTCAAACAAGACTTCGATTAATTTTGACTCGATTTACAAACAACATTGCTGAAGGATCTTTTTTTGTTACTGTAGTCAAGATATGAAATGGACTTTCTTTTGAAATTCAAAGAACCGTCGACGAAGAAGCGTCTTCTTTTAGAAAAAAAAATACATTCACATTTTTCTAATCTTCAATTTAAGCTTTAATAAAACGTTTTTTTTTAATTTCTTTCTAAATCTTTTATTTCCCGCGTATATTTTAGGTTTTTAAAGCGCGGCATTTCTCTTTGGTACGGGGTGTTTTTCCATGCGGCTTGTTGTACGATATTGACGAAGTTATCTGCTGCGTCTTCAAGTTCGAGAGGCGTTTGTAGTGAAACCCTTAATTCAACGTTATCCTCTATATCTTTCTTAAAACCTTCCAAGTTGGTTTTCCCATTGGTAAGCGAGGGTGGTTTTTCATTTTTAACAAGATTTTCGCTCATAGTGAGAATAACAGCAGAATGATCTGAGAAAAGTTTCTGTTATGCTAATTTTATTTGAGGGTATTCCTTTGACCACAAAAAAATCAATAAGGTCAGGTATTTTCGATGGATCAGTCGGCCAGTAAGTCGGGTTGCCAGTCGAATGAAAATCGCAATTATTTTCCATTACCGCTTCGTAGAGCATTCGACCCTTTAGAGAAATAACTCTAGATCCCCAAGAGCTGTGCTTCGCATTAAAGTCACCACCAAGAATAAAATTTTGTTTAAGTAACTTTAGCTGGTTCATAAATTCATTCTTTTCAATTTTACATCGTGGAGGACAGTATATGGAAGATACATTCAGTACAACATTCTGAGTTCTAACCTGTACACCGATTAATTGCATTAATTCAGCCTCTATTTTTGGGCCTATCGTGTGTTCGATGCATTCTTTTATAAATAAAGATGCCCCACATCTTGCTTTGTTTGACGGATGAGTTGCGTGGTATTCTAAATATCCTTTGATCTAACTATTTGATTGTTTCTTGACATGCGTTTCCGATATCAAACAAATATCAATATCTTTCTCATGCATAAACATTTCTAGTTCTCCAAGTTTTTGCCGTAATCCGTTGGCCTTCCATATAATTATTTTGAGCTTTTCCATCATGTTTTTCTTTTTGTAGGGCGTTTAGGCCGAAAACTGTTTTCGAGTTTAGTTAGTCTATCAAATATAAGTTTATTTGTACTACATTGCTCCTCAATTTTCGAAAGGATTATGTTTAAGACGTTCGTGAGTGGATTACCAGCAGTATCTTTTTGTAAAGGTATGTTCTTAGCCGTTATTTGGGCATATGTGTTTACACCACCTTTCTTTGGTGTTTGCTCTGGTTTTGTTGATTGATCTTTTGCTTTGGGTATTTGGGCATTTAACCTCTTAGGGGTCTTAAGAACTTGCTTTTCTACTTGGCTTGGTGGTTTTCTTTGTGACTGCGTAAATTTTGATCGCCGTTTATGTAATTCTTTTGCTACTTCACAGCCTCTATAGTTGGCCGGATGACTTTTGTTACAATTTATGCACGTTGCTGCGCTTTTGCTATCTGAGGTGCAGTCTTTAGTAAGATGATTTCTGGCGCACTTTACACAACTAGGTTCTTTTTTGCAATAAGTTTGCGTGTGATTGAATTCTTGACAGCGTTTACACTGCGGAATCAGTCTTGAACTCTTTCTTAAAGGTTCGATCTTGACAACAATATTGAGGATTGTTTTAATTTTGTAAATATCGTCACGCTGTACCACATTTTTTTCGCTATCTTTATTTGTGTTTCTCTTTTGACAATGTTCACAGCATCTAAGATCTTATAGTTCCTCTTTAGATCGTTAATAATATCGTCTTTTGGACATGATGGGTGCAAACCTCTCGCTACAACACGTAAAGGTCTTTCCGACTTATTCTCATAAGTGTACCATTCCACATTTTCTTCGTTTAGTTTTCGCGACAGGAGACGATAACTTTCAGGATCTTTCACGCAAACTTTCCATATGTTGTTATTAAGTGAAATAACTTTAAAGTCTGATGGTGTTAACGTCTTTAAGATAGTTTGCAGCCGGTTATACTTCGCAATACCGACAACATTAACTGGTGACGGAGGCCTAATTTTAATCGGTTTTTTCTTTAATATTGGCATCTTTTGGTGATGCAATTTTTTTCAGGAAAACAGGCGCCATCAGGTGAGGATCCAACCTTGCGTTTTTTACTCGGCCTTTTGTTTGAGGACTTATCTGTTTCGCGGGCTAGCTCTTCTTCATCAGTCTCATAAATGACATTTTTCGCTTGTGATGAACCAGCATTCGAGTCATTGTGGTGTTTATTCTTCCGCACCTCATTTTCCTTACGAAGAAGATCAACTTCTTTCTTTAACTCCTGATAAAGTTTTACTACTTCATCAAGTTTTTGACGAAGTTCATTATTATCTTTCTCAAGAATTTCTGTTTTCATTGAGTCCTTTTTTACTCGCGCATCTGGCGTTACCGGAGGTGATCGAGCAACCCTTGCTTTTTTTAAGAAGGGATTTATTAAATGCAATAATTGGCTCTCCCCAGAATCCGTAGAGCCGACCTCCGAAGAGGGTGGATTTTCCAGTGAACCTGGATTGCCACCTGGGGTAATGTATCTATTTGTTTTACTCATTGCATATTTATGTATACGTTCACTCTCAGTATACGGAGGTTGGATTTTAGTCGCCTCTTACGACAGGCATGCCTTACCTCGGGTATATTCTTTTTTGTTCCCCTACCCGAAGGGGTCTTTTAAATTTAAATCGTAAAATTATTAGATAAAAATAAATTTCAAAAAATTACATAAAATTGTTAAATTCCGCTCAATTGTATTTATCAACCCTTTTAGTTATTATACATCGTTTTTGAATTTTTTCAATTCTAGATGAGTGAACTACATATGCAGGATTCCCGATTACATTGCAGTACTCAAGATTAGACCTTAAAACCAAATAATCAATGTGATTTAAGAAGTTAAATTTTTTGTCAAAAATCACACCAAGATCCTTTTTAGACGTTATAATGGATAGTGAATTGTGATTTATTTTATACGAAAAATTAATAGGCGAGCGGTTGCGACAAAACGTTAGACTCTGGCATTTAGAAATATTTGGGCTTAAGAAATTATTTGTACACCAATTCGATAAATTATCAATGTCATCCTGCAAAATTAAGCAATCGTGTCTAGATTTTATACAACGAAACACTTTTAGATCATCCGCATACATCAAGCACTTTGAATTTAAGATTGCGTCAGGAATGTCATTTATAAACAACAAAAATAAGAGAGGGCCAAGGTGGCTGCCTTGAGGTACTCCCGAAGTAACATAAACGGGTGAAGAAAGAATATTATTTATACGAACGTATTTAATTCTGTCCTTTAAATATGATTTTAACCAATTTAAAAAATTAGAGTGAAAACCTACTTTATTTACCTTTTCTATTAAAACATCGTGATTCACTCTGTCAAATGCCCTAGAAAAGTCTGTGTAGATAACGTCGTACTGACAACCATTCTCTAAACCATTTAGCACTAAATTACTGAAAATAGTAATACGAAACCATGTTGGAACGGGGAAATTATTCGTTTAAGATGAGGCATTCAGTTATCAAAAATCACTTGCCAAAGAATATTATTTTCAATTCTTTCTTTATTTTTCAAATCATAAAATACAATTTTAGATATAAGAAATAATTACAAAGCATGGCAAATATGCAGTCTGCCGTAAAAAAAATTACTTATACAATAAAAAAATTAAAAATATAATAAGAGAGTTTGATTTAACAAAGTTGTGCTCATTTAAAGTCCACATATATTTAATTTGGGATTAATAAATAAACAAACTGTGACTTTTAGTTTAGTCAAAACAAAAAACATATAAAGAAGTGAAAAATGGCTTTTAGTTTAGCTAAAACGAAAATAATCTGCGACATGCGCTTTTTAAAATACCTATTCAAATAGTAGTGGTGACTTTATTCTTCAAAACATGTTCAAATACTCATCTCGATATTTTTTTGCGTGCGAAACATATCCTACAAGAGACTTCCAACCACGGCCACCATTCAAAATATTTATACATTCTTCTAAAGAAAGGAAACTTGCGGAAAAGTGAAGTCTACGGATCTCTTGTAAAATTGGACAAAACGCTATAAAATGTAAGATATTTTCATTCGTACCAAGATTGCAAAGAGAACAGATAGGATTTAAGTCAGATCTATATGGTCTACAATTCAGATCCAGCATTTCAGTTCTGGCTTTGAAAATTAAGCTCATTTCTGAAACTGAAAACTCGTTTCTAAAATAGTTATCCTCGCCTAGAGTAAAACTTAATTGCCTATGAACAATCCTTGAAGCTGAATGAGAACCACGTTCTATACATTTCTGGAAAAGTGTCTCATCTATACAAGCTATGTAGTCGTATAAAGACAATTTTAATTCTTCATTATTATCAGTTCGTAATGAGATCGGAAAGTCGTGTGTAACAGCTAGATCGTACCAATTTTTTACTGGACTGTAAACTTTATTAAAACAAATATTAAGGATCCGTTTTTGGAGGTTTTGGTCTGATCTATTCATTACCTTTACAATGTAATCCGCATTTGCCTTTAAGTTTTTCAGAAATATTTGAGGTAAGCCAGACTCCATATGGATGGCATAATTTGGGGTGTTCTTAGGTAACCGGAAGATTCGTTTAAAAAAATATCTTTGAACATTTTCTAGTTCTTCTAGCTGTTCATACCCATAAACTTCGCTTCCATAGCAGAGGCAGCTATTCACTGTAGCATTGAATACTTTGAATTTTGAAACTGAGTCTACAAAAATATTGCTAAAAAAAATTAGACCACATGCTGTTTAAAGCAACTTTAGCTGCTTTTATTTTTTCTTTAGCATGAGCGTGTGTATTTAAGTTATATGTTAGTACATATCCCAGATATTTAAATTTATCCACGACTTCTATAATATCTTTCCCTAGAGTCCAGTTGCGGCCATAACCTATAGATCTGTTGTGTGATCTGAAGATCATAATTTTCGACTTCGAGCTGTTGATTTTGAGATCCCAACTATCACAGTATTGTTTTAGCTTATTTATTTGAAGTTGTAAAGTAAGCGGGCTATCTGACAGGATAACAAGATCGTCTGCATAAAGAAGAACCTTAATAGTTACATCACCTTTGTTGATAAACCTATTACTGAAAGCTTGTAGATCAATGACTTTCTATTGACTGTGTCGAATGCAGCCTTTAAATCGACAAGAAAAGCATAAAAACATTTCTTTTTATCAATAAATCGCCTAGCCACTGTGTTTAACACAAAAATTTGATCTATAATCGAAAGGTTTACGCGAAAGCCAGCTTGGCAGCAACTGATTATATTGATTTGCTCAACCCAATTTGTAAGCCTTAAGTAAAGTAATTGTGAGAATAATTTTCTCAATGAGTTTAACACAGCAATACCCCTATAGTTTTCCGGCTGATCCCGATCGCCTTTCTTAAAGATAGCTGATATTTTGGAACACCTAAAGTTTTCAGGAACTATCTCCTCAATGTATAACCTATTGAAGAAACTTAAGATGTATTCCAAAAACTCTGGAGTAGCATATTTATAGAATTCAGCTGGAATACCATCAGGGCCAGATGCTTTGTTCAGTTTATTATTTTGTTCTTGCTAAAATGCTTTCGTACAAAAACTTTTTCAAATTTATAGAAATAGGTATCTAAAATGTATTAAAATATTGACTTATTTTATTTTGAATGCTTTTAATAAGGACGGGACTGAAGAAATGCTAATTTATATCAGTTATGACAGGTTTATAACAGTTGTTCGCCCCTAAAGTGTATCTGCGATAAGATGGTATTTGAGGAACTACGGTTTTCCTTATTGTCCCGAATTTGAGGACTGGAATTCTCGTATCTTTAGTATTTGTCATCCATTTGTTGAATGTGGCCGACCTGTATGTACATCGACGTCCTGTTCTGACTTTTTGAACAGCAATTATAGTTCGCGGTTATCCTCATACTATATTTAACACATACAGGCAGGCATATTATTTCCTGAAAATATGACTTTAGTTTCTGTGGTTAACAGCTTTTAACGGAATTATATAACTCTACTCATTGAATGTTAATTTGTTGTGCAAGCTTCGATTTCTTAGTTCGAACGGTTTTTTATTAATATTCAAATTTCCGCTAAGATAGGAAATTAGCGAAAAAAAGCATAATTCTTTTGTCATACAAAATGGAAGCTTTTTAAATGCTAATTCGTTGCCTAAAGTCAGCTCTGATATTTTGTTAACTGATTTTGCATTTAAATGGCAGCATAAATACTATTATGACTTTCTGTAAAGAATTAACTTCTATTAATTATAATTTCTCGAAATATAGGGGCTTCGACGACAACTCTTAGAATGATTGTACCCAGTAAGGATTTTGAGAAAAAAACAAGGATTTAGGTTTTCGTATTCACAAGATTATAAGTAGGAACGGCTAAATATATTTTTAAAGTCGTTTTTCACTAAATTTTTTTAAATTTAAATTATTTGTGCCAACACATAATTCTTTCTTATCTTTCTATTCCTTCTAACTAGTACCATGCAATATAGGTTGCATTTAAAATACCTTAGGTACAGGCATATAGTTAAGATTGTTATTATTTTTTTTAAATAAAATAATAAATTTTCTTTAATTTTTTTCTAAACAACAAATATGTATGGATTTGCCATAAGTACTAATAATATTAAATTTAACAATATAATTTAAGAAAAAAACATCATCCACACATTTTTGAAATTTGAATTTTCATCAAAAAATGAACATAAACTTTTTTTTTTTGAAAATACTATTAAAAAAAACTACTGAATATTTTCTCAAATTTCTTTTTTTATTTGAAAGTACAATCCTTCCGGTTAATAATGAAAAATAATTTCATTCAAATGGATGCCTCGACTCGCCATGCAGTAGCCTACACGATCGGTCCAATTTTTATGCACATTATCGATTGTGTGCAGCTGTATTTCACCAATGGCTTCACGAATATTGTCCTTTAAAGCGTCAATTGTCTCTGGCTTGCCGGCGTAATACTTATCTTTTACGGCACCCCACAAATAATAGTCCAACGGTGTCAAATCGCAGCTCCGAGGTGGCCAAACGACATCAGCTCTGTGGCTGATAATGCGATCTTCAAAAACAGGACGCAAAACAACAGCTTCGGCTGTGTGGCACGTAGCGCCGTTCTGTTGAAACCAAATATTGCCAATATCCTCCTCTTCAATTTTTGTGAACAAAAATTCGTTCAACATGGCCCGATAACGATCGCCATTGACTGTAACGGCCACTCCTTGCTCATTTTCGAAGAAAAATGGCCCAATTATGCCTCTGGACCAAAATCCGCACCAAACATTGACTCGTTTTGGGTGTATCGGCTTTTCAATGTATGCGTGCGGGTTTTCTGTGCCCCAAATGCGACAATTTTGCTTGTTTACATACCCGCCAAGATCAAAATGAGCTTCATCTGAAAAGATGTCTTTTTTGGCAAATCGGCATCTTCTCTAAGTCGATCGCAGGCCCACTTAGCGAAGGGAAAACGCATTGGATGGTCAGTTGGCTTCAACTCCTGAACCAATTGGAGTTTGTATGGCGTCATACCAAGGTCTTTATGCAAAATTCGTCTCAATGATGTCTCCGAAATGTTCAATTGTTGAGAACGACGGTGAATTGACGCACACTTTCTCCCACAGCAGCAATATTCTGTTTTTGGCTTTTCACGCTTTGGTTTATCGATGAGGATGTCAGTTTCTTTCACTTTTTTGCACAAGATAACGAACATACGGAGCTGACGGTACTTCTCTTGTTCCAAAATCCGTACGCAATTTTCGCACACATTCTGCAACATTACCATGATTTCCAAAGAAATGTCGCAATATTTCCCAGCGTCATTCAAGCATATACACAACCATATTCGTTCAGCGGAAGGATAAAACTAATAATCTGTCAAACCAGGCATGAGCTAAGTGTTACCATTCACGAAATAAGCCCTAGTTGAAAAAACAGTTAGATGGCGGACCCTTTATTTATTTTCAAAAATGTAAAAAGATATTTTTGGAAAATTTAAGAATGTAGTATAAATTTGAAGGACTTCCTATTCAAACATTTTCATCAAAATCCATTAAGCTGTTAATGAGAAAATAAATAATGGGGTGGCCGTGGCGCGATAGTTGTGTGATCGCCTGTCAACCTCGTGGTTGCGGGTTCGATTCCTACCGTTGTCTATGTCTTCTTATATTCCATTAAAAAAAACCAATTCTAAAAATTGTCATTGCTGCTTTGCTTATTACATGCTGTTTAGGCATAACACTAACAACATGTGATTGAGTAAACTAGCATACTCATAAAATATGACAACGAAATAAACAAAATAATGCGAATTATAAGGGACATAAATAAATAAGACACGGTAATTCTCTCCGCATTAGTTCAGTCGCCATCCCTGGAGATAAATTTGAGACAACAACCATCTCTAGTCTCAGAACATCGCGCCACACATCTTTCATATCCTTCTTTCTCTTCTTCCACCGAATGCCGCGCTGTGTTAAGAAAAAACATATAAAGGGTATTCATAATCCCTTGAGCGCGTGCAAAGTTATAAAAAAAAAAAAATAATGGCTCTATGGCAGGTACCGATAATAACATTTTCAGTAAATTTGTTTTGGAAATAAAATAGTGAACTGAGTTTTTTATCAAAATCGTTAGAGCCGTTTTCGAGATAATTAAGATTTGCCATTTTTGGTACAAAGAATTGTACGAAATGTATCCGTTATTTTTTTGGGAAAGATTTAAAAAAAGAATCGAGCCAATAACCTAAAATGCTTAAATACCACCAATTTTAAAGAAAATCACTCCGTTTAGGCTGTAGATCAATAAGTCATACAGGCGCAATTACAGGACCAACTTTTCTGCTGTTTTCTATCATCGTAATGCCAAGTTTGATCAAAATTTCAAATTGGATTTTTTTTCCAAATGCAAAACTTGCCCTATAGTATATAGGTATCGCAAGTAAAAAAGCTGTAAAATAATGAGAGACCCCAAAGATTGTGACAAATTACAAAAGCGTCAATTGTATCTGTTATACTTTGATCACGTATAATTTTTAAAGCTCTGGTTTGAGTCCTACCCAAGATATTTGAGTGAGTTATAGGAACACCTACTCAAATATAAGAGTTATACTTCGCCACACGATCTAATAATACAAGTCTAGTGGGCTTCCAAATTTTAAAGCAATATTTCACGGAGACAAATAAACAAACCATTGAAATTCCTAACAATTAATATGACGTCACTTGCCATTTTTTTGCTTTGATTTATTATTTTTGTTTTTTTTTTCCTCTGCCCTTCAATTTTGGGGTCTATTTTGCATGTACTGTTATATCATTTTATCAATATTTCCAAACATAATATTTATTGACTATGGCAAAAAACCAAAAGAATTTGTTTCACTAACCTATATAAACTTTAACCCGTTTGGTGTAAAGCCTACCTAATTTCCATATGACACACATTTTGTTTTTATTCAGAAATATGTAAATTTATAATAATACAAAAAAAATATAACAGATCTTAGATTGAGAGTAAAATGAAAGAACAGAACATTCTCTTGGCCCAGGTCTGGTGGATTCAACTGGTTTTTTATTAATGTCCATAGGTTAATGTTTCTGCCAACTGACAGTGGGGTCACTTATAAAGAAAAATTGGAAAAAAAATTAAATAATTATTTCGGGAGTTCAGAAAATTGAGATCTCCCAACAATATACAATACGACATTTTTCCTCAAAATTTGACAGAAAAACAGAGACATATTTTAAAGACATTTTGTTCATATGAAGGAGATTGATGTGTGAAGTATTAATTTTTTTCTGAACAAGCTTATTAATTTGAATTAAAAAAATCTTTCAAATTTTGATCTGCCAAAAATGATTTTGCTAATATTATTTCATTTAAATTGTACTTTAAATAATTGATACCTTAACCTTTTTTCTAGATTAAACTAAAGACCATTTCAAGAGACAGTATATTTTTGAACATGTATAACTTTTGCTTAAACATAGTCATCAGTCAACAGACATTTTTTGTTTTGTTTCCTTGTTGTATAGAGACGTCAATTGTGATAAATTCCATTAGTAAGCATGTTGTAATAAAAATTGACACATCAAATTTATTCTTAGTACCACGCCTACTATAAATACAGAATATTACAAAATGTTTGAAAAAAGTGGGTGTGTTCTTTGGCGTTTAAGTGTTGATGCAATTGAACGACTTAAGCATTTTCCAAAGTGCCATTTGAATTTTATAAGTGTTTCAGTTAAAAACTTTATTAATTTAATTCCAATTTTAAACTTATATTGTCCCACTATGAAACATCTTCTTTGCTATCTGATTTAGGAAGTGTGTCTCTGTTTTATTAAAACATAAAATATGAGAAATTATAGAATTGCGGCTGGTAAGGGATTAATTTCGGAATGAGCACGAAAGTTGAAGAACTGGTTGGGAATGGAATATAGTAAATTTGCTGATCAAAGTTTATTGTGACTTAGTCACAGATCGCATCAATTTATCCGTAAAATATATATATATTTTTTTTTTTGAAATTTGATGTTAGGTCACAAGTTTCATATTCCGTTAATTTGCATATACATAGGTACATAAGTTTGTATGAAAACGTTGAATAACTGCAAAATATTTATATTTTTTTTATCAAAATCAAAGAAATCAATTTAAATGGATGACCTCCATGTTTGGTTTTTTTTCTAATTTTTTGTTTGTGATTCTGGATATGGTACGCATCATTTGAAGATTGCAAGCAACTAGTTTGTGGATCAGGAAATGCAAGTTTCCGTCATTAGTCGTGTATTGGTGATTCGTTGGGGCGCGATGATAATACCGTAAATTTTATGGTGTTCTAAATAAAAGTATCTTTGGAATATTCGCCAGTTAGTGGCACACTTCCTTGTGGATACGATTGCAAAGGAAGATACCGCAAATAACACAGTTTCCATTGGGGTTCGTTAGATGAGTTTCATTTGGATATTTAAAAAAAGAGGGAATCGCGCTAAACATGTTGCATTGCAACCCACATTCACTGAATAATAATTGAAAGATAGAATATTTATTATGCTTTCGACATCTTATAATAGCTTTTAGCGATCGGTCTTGTTAAAATGTTTTTTTTTGTGGTCAAAAGTAGAATGCAGTGATTGAGAAGTAGTTAAACTTCTATAAAATGATAACAGGTATAGGAAGAGGTCTTACGATATTAGAAAAAGTGTGGCAAAGTAGATATGTAGATACTTATGACTATGAGATACTAAATATTAGTTAGGCTGTAGTTGATTGAATAGCAGTTTTTCAGGGCGACATTACCAGCGTTTGGGCGTGAAATCGAAAAATATTTTTAGCCAATTTAATATGAATTTAACTTTATATTAAGAGTGAGTCGACTAACTTAAAAGACAGTGTGGGCATAATACTGAATTAGCGATCAATAATTAGAATTTATATTCAGAGTTATTTCCGTACTTTGATACTAGAATTCCTATATCAATCTTTATAATATCTATTAACAAGAGAGGGATATTAATTGAATCATTGCAGCAGGTTGATCCAAAGTTCGGTATACATGTACGTGTGACTTGACGTACATATTTCCTAAAGGAAGCTGGAACTTACACTTGGTACTAAAGTGTCTTAGATGCTTGCTTAGGTTCTTGTCCAAAATTCTTTTAAGATCTAAAAAAATATGTTACAAACCGTTTTTAAAAGGCGTATGTCAAAATTTGGCCAGAAAATGCCGTTGATTGACCTCATTGACGTCTCTGCCGATGTCGATAAAACGTTTTATTTAGAAGCTCCTTCAAATTCTATAAAATGTTAATGTTACATACGTAGGTATATTTAATTTTTTTAGAAAAATATTTTTTTGGACTGTTGGAACTTTTTAAAAAATAACAATTTTTTTACGAAAATTCAAATATTTCCATTTTCTGAAATTATATTTTTAAATTTATAGTTTTAAATACTGTACTGTACTTGAGAACAGTTGCTAAAGGTGATCGACATTCACAAATCTGCTTGTCCTGATAGTATCTCCACTATTGTTCTGAAGAGATGTCCTTCTACGCTGGAAAAACCACTGCGTAAGTTTAGGATGGAAAACAGCGGTTTCAAGTCTGATATTTACAAAATAAATGCTGGTGTGCCCCAGGCCTCTGTTTTGTCTCCGACTCACTTTGTCATATTCATCAATTATCTCTAGTCTGAACTTCTATAATCTAATTTATTGTTTTACAGACGATAATACTTTCAGCTTGTCATATTCGTTTTCAGATTAACATGTTCTTCGGATGTGGAATTGCAACGGCAGCGTACGATAAGCTCATTAAATTTTGATCTCGACAGCATTGTCAAATGGGGAATAAAAACCGCTTATAATTTAATACTTCAAAAACTCAGTGCTGTTTTTTTGTCCTTAAAGCATTAACCATCCCCCCCCCCCCCCTCTATGCCGCTATCCATGAGCGGTAATTGCATGGAAGGAACTGGTCAGCTTTCAGTTCTCGGTATGTGCATCACCGACCCCCTTTCGTGAAATGACCACATATTCGATGCTACAATGTATTTGGGTTTTCTGAGACAATGCAAGAAATATTTCTCCACTTCTGATCTGGCTGTAATATATAAAGCCTACATTCATCCAAAGCGTGAGTACAGCTATCTTATCTGGACAGGTGCTTTCATAACTCACTTAAGTCTCTTGGACAGAATCCAAAAAAAAAGTGCTTTAAAAATGATGGGTGATTAAACAATAACGGAAACAATTGCGCCTTTAGCCGTGGCAATGTTTCCTTCTATCGGTATTTTTATAGATAATGTTCAAATACGATATCCAGTTGCATTCCTCCCCTAAAATTATTCAACCGTAATACTCTCGCTTCGGACGTACTGTGTGTGAAGTATAGAGATTCATTCTTTAGCCGCACTACACGAATTTGGAATACTTTACCAGATCGAATTATTCTCCCTCATTGCGATATTCAAGCAGTTAAAACGAATGTACATCGGTTTCCTATCTCAGTTACATAATAAGGTTAAAAAAAAAAGCTTCACTTAACCAGGTTGTTTCCCCTAAATGGGTAAAATGGGTAACCTTACTTAGGCGCCTGAAAATCTTGTGACAGGGGCTGTCCCCTTTATTAGTGACTTATTGAAAATGAAACGGATATTTTTTTACTTTCGAAAACTACGTTCCACAAACCAAAAAAAAAAAATAAACAAGAAAGTCTTCAAAACACAAATATTCCAACATAGAGTTTCCCTAGAAGCCTACAACTTGTGCGTTCTTTAAATTGGATCCATCAGCAGATTTAAGTTCATAATAGACTTAGGGAAATTGAATGGGCCTCATTTCATTATACTATACTGATACAAAATTTGACAAATCGCTATTATATCCTTACATTTTTAGAGGACCCCACATGAGCTCAGAAGAAATCTGTCTGAATTTGTGGGGAATTATACCAAAAAACCACGTACACATCAAAACATTTCTTTTGGCTTGTTATATCTTCTATCACTCAACGTCAACACTAAAAATATAAACAGACATATCAATTAAAAAAAGACCTTATTCCACCTTTATTCTACGAGCCATGGAGCACCGAGTTAATCCAAGGGTTAAAATTTCCTATCAATAGGAACGAAATATTCGTCGATTAGTAAAGTAACTTTTACCGAAAATCCCTTAAGAATGTCGACTAAAGATTTCTCTTGTTTATAGCATCAGCCAAATTGAATTAAATGCAGGACTGGTCGAACGTTCTTACCCTTAGAATTTGGTAGGGCAAATTTAAGTATTCAATATATTAAATTTTAAATCTAAATTTAAGAAAAATATCGGCCACCCGTTTTCGAAATATTGAATTTTCAAAAACAAAATCCAAAAATTGAAAATTTTGGTACGCAGTATTATTTAGAATACCAACGACGTCCTATTTAAAATTTTATATCGAAATTCCTCGCGCCGTTTATGAGAAAGTCAAAAACCAGAAAATGGTTGTATGACAAGAAAATGTTGGGCCACCATATAAAGGGTTTTCTAATAAGGACTTGACAACTTTTTGTTTTTCTTCCATAAATCTATTGTAAGGTGTTCTGTGTGGCTTGTGGCACCATCATGTTGAAACCACATGTCGTCCAAGACCATATCTTCCAATTATGACCAAAAATAATTGGTAATCATGGCGCGATAACGATGGCCATTCACAATAACGTGACGATCGTTATCGTCGACGAAAAAATATGGCCGAATAACGCCACCGGCATGCAAACCGCACCAAACTGTTTTTTTTTTGTGGATGAAGTGGTGACTCATGAAGCAATAACGCATATTTTGCTTATTGACGAACCCATTCAGCCAAAAAAAAAAAATAAAAGTTGCGGTCACCGACTCCGAACTTCGGTAAGAAAATTTTATGATTTGTATGATTTGCAGACATTGCTCATTTGTGTACTTTACCATGATGAAATGTTTTAGTTGAGAATAATTTGACAATGACAGTTCGATGATCAGTGCATTCACAAATTAAATGCAAAGTTGTCAAGTTACTAAAAAAAAATTCTGTAGAATATATGTCTATAGTAGTGCAGAGATTTGTTTATCAAAATCGTTGGAGCCGTTTTCGACATAATTAAGATGGCAGAAAAGTTGTATGACAGGTACCGTTATTTTAGAGGCTAAACAAAGATTTAAAAATCCAATTTGAGACAGAACAATGGATTTTGTTTAACGTATACACCGGCGGGTTAGGGCATAATTACACGGTGGTCCTACCCACATAAGGGCATCAATGAGAAGTCATGAGCGAACCTTGCAACAAACTTCTATTTATGAGCAACAACACCGCCACTCATTATATACACGAATCGTATTGTATTTTGGGGCATTAGCTAGAAAGTAGAGGGATACAAGTCCCCGCAGTACCGAATTACGGTATTACTGGAGTCTTTTCATCCACCTAAGTTAAGAATGCACTACCAGGTTTTATTTGGCGAATGACTACCCAGGAACGATAATCCTGCCCTGTTTTATGTCATGTTGCTCAACTTAGAGACAAGGGAACCCAATGTAGAAATTATTCCTCACCATCGGGATAATGGATCATCGTATTTCTAATATAAGGAAGGCCATATACACCATGCCACATGGTGTATATCCTACAACTAGTCATATAAATCCCGAAAGATGGCAAACAAGATCCATGAGCCGAAACTCACTCAAAGACTGCATGTATTATAGAAGATTAATATACACCCTTACTTGCGTAAGACGATGATGACACACGTGACATTCATCTATCAATCTTTTAGATCTGTTTTCCCTTGGATATGTAGTTTTAGCTGCACACTCTGTATTGTGATTACCGAACCACGTAAAAAACTGCCGCCAGCAGCTGCCACAATTCACTACCATTAGTAGCTAGTAACTACGATATACTAGGATCCACTATGTTGACCGGAAGCAACCAGCTTCACCTAGCAATCTCTCTTTTTAACATAGTGGTGCTCGTTTCGGGTTTACAGTACATCCCCCCTCAGGGATTCACCTACCTACTAACAACACCAACGACTCCACGGCCTGGCTTACTGTCAAGCAGTGTCACCATTCACACCTACCTATTTCCCTGATCAGCCCACACGCCCTTACGCCTCCGGTTCCTTAGAACCTTCTGCTTACCGCCACCACCACAGAGACAACAATGGCAATGGCGCAGTGGATAAAGTGCTTCAGTGCTAACTTAGACGTGTGGGTTCGATCCCCACGCTAGGCGCATTCTTTTCTATACCTCCAATTTTAATTGGATGCCGTCCATGGGTTAAAATGAGACAGTCAACATCTGGTTCTCAAATCCACTGTGCCAAACTAGTGCCGTGCAATTCAGGTTGCACTTAAAAGACCTTTCGTCTTTACAGGCATATAGTTAAATAAAAAAAAAACTCCATTAACCAAAAAGATAAGTAGCCCAGTGAAGAATAACCTCATTACAGAGAGCTAAACATTCCTAAACATTGCCCGTCTTTCACTACGAGGAGGGACTATCTTGGCTCATCACGAAGGACCAGGAAAAACGGCTCCATTGCAAAGCAACTTCCCGTATATTCCCTTGATGCATATCGATCCGATTTCTCGAAAGACTCCAATTGAGACAGTCAAGTACCAAGTTTGAAGAAAATCGCGTCAGCCGTTTAGGTTGTAGTTCGATGTACTGGCAGATATATACACATATAGTCTTTGCTATAATCACAATGTCAAGTTTAATCAAAATCTCTAGTTCATTTGTTTTTTTTTTTACGAATCTAAAACTTCCCCTATAGTACTTGCGATAGCAAAAATGCCAAATAGCGAAGGGTTGGATAGTATTTATGTTCAACACGAATTTGACATATCTGTTAATTAGTGACAGTTTGCACTTAGCACAAAGAACAGTTTCAACGTCGAATCCACGCTAGGCAGCATTCCTGTCTATACCTCGAATTTTAATTGGATGCCGTCCGTGGATTAAAAGGAGATAGTAAAGACCTGATGATTCTCAAATCCACTGTTCCAGTAAAAATGCTTTCCTACCTTTCTATTCCCTCAAACCAGTGCCCTGAAATTTATATTGCATTTAAAAGACCTAATGTCTTACAGGCATATAGCAAAAATTATTATTTTTATTTATAAGTTATTTTGCGAGTTAAAATTTTGTATTAATAAAAATAAAGGATTTGTCGAAAATCTACGAAGAAAGTCTACTATAATGAGTATGATTCTATGGTTCTGTTAAATGTCAATTTATTATTTTCTTCACTAGACCACCTTATTCTGTGAGTATGCGAAAGAATTAGTTTATGTACATCACATAGCAGACTTAACTGTTAATTAATGACATATTGCACTTAATCCATGAGTTAAAGATACATTTCCAAAAAGATTAGACTAGCTGCTCAAATAACTAAACCAGTCAATTTCTCAAGAAAGTCATATGGTCCATAAATTATTATAAATTTTTCAATCCGTTCTTAGTATTCATATTTCGAATAATGAGAGCACCGACTGAAGACTTTAATCTATCCCTAAAGAAAGATCTATCAAAATTTCATTCAAATTTTAATAATAAACATTATGTATAATAAAACAATTTTAAAAAATCAAAGAAAGTCAAAGTTAATCATCTAAAAATGAAGAAGAACTTTAAATATGCAAATTAAGCATAATCTGTCAAAGAAAAATATACATATGACCAACAGTGCATTGTGGAGTGGAGTGGATGCATCTTCTTCTAAGTTTTTGTGTGTTTTTTTTTTAGTGAAAGTTATAAATTCATAAAAGCTTTTGTTCTTAAAAAGTAAAATGTTCGAAACTAAAAGTATATTTTTTATGTCTCCATATTTTAACATTCTGATCACTTTTAATCTTTTTCCTTTCAAATGAAAAAAATATTCACAATTTATATTCCTTAACGAATTCACGATGGTGATCGCAACGAAGAAACTTTTGAAATTACAAATAAGCTTACAGTTTATGTTATGTTACAGTTTTAGCCGTCCTGAAATTATGAAAATCAGTTCTAAATTTGCATAACTATTAACATTTTGTGAGAAACTTTTTTGTTTAACAACACTTTTTAAATAAAATGCACGATCTTGCTATTGTAGTTCAAGTCGATTTTTAGTTTTAAGATTTAATGTTTGAAATAAGTAAAACAATATATATAAATTCTATAAATTGAATTGATGTAATTAAATTTTTGAAATTGTCTTGACCTTAAAATAATTTATACTATCTAATATCTCAAAATATCGAATTTTATGGCGGCAATTTGGTTGAATAATGCTCTAAAACTTGAAGTGACTGTCAAACGTTACCACTCACTGACACACTTAGACTAGAGTTGGTCCCATGTAATTCCACATGAATCTATAGAGACAATCTCCATATTCGTTGAACTTGCTCTTGTAGGTAACAACTTTAGGGTAAAGTAGTAGCTAACTACTGAAGTTGTTAGTAGGTATAGGTAGTCTAGTTTAGTTATCCTGTGCAGGTTTAAAGCCGAAGTAGGTAAGATAACCATGATTCTTAGTATAATGAATTGTCGAATGCATAAATGATTAAAGGAATGGTGACATAGGTACCATCCTACAAATGAATATTTAAAAAGATTTTAATTATGTAAATTAGGAGGGTAATGTGTACCTACCTACATAGATGGTGGGTAAAAATCGTGTTTTAAACTGATAAAAATCAGTCTCTTGAAATCAGTTTCTTTAAAAAACAAAAAAAACGTCATAAGATGCCACGGATCAATGAAAATTTTGTAAAAAAAAGTATCTCGAAAATTGTAGGACGGATTTTGATGAAATCCGGTTTTTCATTTTTAGTTTTTTGAAAACAAACTTTTTTTGAAATTTTGGTATGCAGTTTTGTAGAGTTTATTAATCTACATATGAATATAAAATTTAAAATTATGTTTTTTTTTTATTAGTTTTAAAAGTATAGATTTTTCAAAAAAATTAATTTTAATTATTTAAAAAATGTTATTTAAAATTTTAATATGCAGAATTAGTTTGGCTACTTAGATCTTCTCAGATATAAAATTTGACAGAAATCCAATGAACAGTCACCGAGAAAGCCAAAAATTTAAAAAACCGTTATATGAAAATTACCGTTAATAGACATTTCCCGTAAACTTGATTCATATCAAATGATAGCTATTACCAACAAAAAAATTCTCAAAAAATGTTTATCAAAATCGTTGGAGCCGTTTTCGAGAAAAATAAGATTTTCCTTCAAGGTCATATGGCAGGTACCGTTATTTTTAGGCCAAAATATCACAAATACCAAATTTGAAGGTAATCGCTTGAGCCGGTTAGGCTGTAGCTCGTTCAACATACAGACGGACAGACTGACAGACAGACAGACATTTTTTGCCGATCACTTTTTTAGAATTCCCTTTTATCGTTATGTCATGTTTAATTGATAGAATTTTTTTTTTTTACGAATGTATAACTTGCCTTATAGTGCCTATAATCGCAAGTAAAAATCTCCAAGATGGGTGGCAATGGTTCAATTTTAATTGGATGCCGCCCATGGGTTAAATTGAGACAGTCAATACCTGGTTGTCATATCCACTGTGCCAAACTGGTGCCGTGCAATTCAGGTTGCATTTAAAAGACCTTAGGTCTTACAGGCATATAGTTGATTTGCAATCTGCTTATAAGAATATAAAGCACTTGGATCGTTTTGACCAAAACTGTTTTGTCGGCAGACAGGTGGTTGTATTCATCACAGTAAAAATTGATAACATCACCCGCTTAAGTCCTCCCAGGCAGATCTTGGAGGAATGCTGACTTGGAAGTTTTTGCCGAAATCTAGTTTAGGGTTGGTATAACCAATGTAACATGGAAGTGATCCGAACGCGTTCAGAAGAATAGAATGGCCAATATCATTATTGACTAAGTGTGAAGAAGCTTTAAGGCGGCCGGCTGTGCTCGCTGCCGTCTGTTTGTTGAAAATATTGAAGGGTAGCAGATAGAGGAGAACGTCTAGCTTTGCAGAAGGACTTGTTCTTAATGCTGCGCTAATACACATAAAAGCTATAAAAAAAAATAGAATTTTTAAGATGGCAGCATTGTCCTCCCGGTTCCACACTTAAAATTTGATTTTTTTTCATAGAATATGTTTTTGCAAACATAAATAAAAACAAAAAAAATCCCCACTCAAAAACATAAATTTATTACATTTTTTTTTGTACTACTCCCCAATGTCTTCGACCATTTTTCTCCAAATCTATCAATTGTACGATAAAAAGTGTCTTCATCTTTTTATTGTGTAGAATAACATTAGCTACAATGCGTACCTACAACTTTTTTCAAAAGAACCTATAGTTTCCGAGTAATATGGAAAAAAACTGAATTTTTCCCCCCCTTCACCCCCCCCCCTAAAAATTTTTGCTACGCACCAAATTTAGGGTACTTTTTAGGAAATGCTTAGGACATTAAAATGAAGCTCCCTAACGAATAAAAAAATAATGCGAATTATAAGGGACATAGATAAGTAATATACGGAAATTTCTCCGCATTAGTTCAGCCACCATCCCTGGAGATAAAATCTGAGACAACAACCACCTCCAGTCTCAGAACATCGCGCAACACATCATTCCTATCCTTCTTTCTTTTCCTAACCTAACGCCCGCGCCGTGTTGAAAAATTTAAACGGGTAGTATAATCCCTCAAGCTCGTGTAGATTATAAGAAAAAATGTCAAGTTTGATTAAAATGTCGATTTCGATATTTTAGGTCTACATAGGGTGGTTAAGCATTAAATGACCATTCCATTAAGAGTGACAAATGAGTTAACGAATATTCATTCAATTTGACATTTCGTTCACATGTGGATTGTATGTGGAATGCGAATATAGTTTGACAGTTCGTAACAATCAATTGGCAATTAAAAATCGAATTTTAGAATTTAAACATTCATATATCATTATATTTCTACTTTTATATAGAATTTGTGAAAAATGTAGATTTAGAAATTATTTTAAATCTTTGAGGCCCGTTTGCTAAAACGAAACATAAATATTTATGTTCAACTTAAAATGATTATTGGCTACTTTTTCTTCTGAGTAAACTTTCACATAAGTGCTTAAGTAGAACTGAAATGCTCAAGTTGTGTATCAGGAAACGAGCCTAAATCACATTTATGCGTTCATTCGTCGGTCGATTTTTCCTAATAATCACTGTACGGAAATAATCAACTGTATATTTGAGTTGGAAATTTGCTTGTATCTGCAAAATTTCCCAATGAGAAAAGAAGAGTGTTATTTCTACACTTAACTCTGATTTTTTTTTTCAACGAAAAAAGCATAAAAAAATCATAATGTACAATTTCCGGATATCTTGCATCGCTTCTGCCGGAAAATTGTGTGTTTTCGGTTGTGACGTTGTTATTCTCCCAAGTCGTGAATAATGAAGACATTAAATCGACCAAAAAAAAAAACAAAGTTTAAATTATTTTATATTACCGCTCTAGTACTTTCGGCGACTTTTGATAATATTATATCAACAATTAAATAAAAATCAAAAGAACAAAAAGTTGATCTTACATTCCTATGCACATATGTATGTACAATAAAAAAAATAAATATTCATATTCATCATGTACGCATTGCATTGCATGTCTTGTAGACATTGACGGATTTGTGATTAGTAGATTAAGGCGTGTATTCTCAAAAGGGCCCAACGACAACTATGCCACATGGTGGGAAGATAGGTGATGAATATGGTTAGTTCTCTTCATTCACAAATATTTTCTCAATTTAATCTGGGTGGCTGAGTTGATAGTCGAAAATTAATATTTTCTTAGATAAATAATTCCATTTAAAACACTGTTTTTTTTTTTGAAAAATCATATTCCTCTGGCCACAGTTTAAATGGCCGTTAAACTCAAAATATCAAACCAGCAAAATTATTTTTATGTCACAGTTTATTTTTTTTACACCAGTCCGTTCGGTTTTGGGCGAAAACCAACAGAATTTTCTTTTGATCCCACAACGTTCGAACTTTTTTTTTTTTTTTTTTTTTGATTGTTGATGCCGTTTTATTTTTCATATTTTATCTTAAAATTAAATAATGAAATTTCTGAAAAAGAAAATAATGAAATGAAATTTACTTTTTTTTTGCTTACTGTAATGGTATGGTAACTGAGCGAAAAATTTGCATTCGACAAATTGCGTGTTGAACGAAATTTTATGTAATACATATTTCACCGATTTGACAAAACAATACTGGGGTGAGTGATTTTAGGCCAAAGTAAAATATTCGTTAAATCAAAAGCGTCAGTGAAAAATTCAGATAGTTACGACAGCAAAGTACTTTTTGAGCGCCTTATTTTATAGCCCAATCCAGGCCAGTCCAGCCCTGCTTACGAAAAACCCCCTAGTTCAAACAAACAACTAAAAAGCACAAGCGTGCCTAATGGCTTACATTACAAACTACTTGTCTCAATCTTGTTAGATTCTATCTTCAAGTTATATTTTTTGTATTTCTTGCTTTTGTTTGCTTTCACTATTATCACCTTTTTTGTTTTGTTGAAATTCAATGAATTCAATTTTTTTGTTTTTATTTTTTTAATTTTTTTGGTTTTCGGTTTTTTATTTTTTTATTAGATCAATTCGGAGCAACCGCTTGGATGATCCTCGCGGTTCGCATCGTACACGTTCCATCATCATGTATGGCCGCAGTGAGTTGGCCAGCACGGCAGGCGAGAGTGCAAGATCAATTTTGCTGGAGGAACCCAGTGAACCAGTGAAGGCAGCAGCTATTACGGAAAACATGAAGAAGGATGTTCGCAGAATAAGTAATAGTGTTCAGGCTCAAATTGAACGTATGTTCACGGATGTGGCCAAGGATGCAACGTGTAGTTTTGCTGTAACCTGCCTCGGATCGCTGCCACTTAAAGACAAAGTGACCAGTTTGCAAGGATTGCAGGAGCCACTTAGGGACTTATATCTGCGATCGATTGCTATAGATGTAAGTTTTAGTTTTTTTTTTAATTTTTTTTATTATTAATTTATTAACGGACTACGAGTATCTATTATTAAATTCGAATCAAATTTCTATATCTTCGTCAAAGTTAAATGAATAATATTGATTTAATTATTTCAAATACAAAACTTTAATTTATTGTATATAACTTCCCGTTAATTTATTCGATTGTCTCTTATTTAAGTTTAAGAATTGAACGGAGAGATTTTAAAATCATACATTTTTCGAAGATTAAGTTTTGTGTTTTTTTTTGTGATTTGAATGCAAAATAAAATCCTATGACTTATGTGAAAAATTAGAAAGAGATTAAAAGATCTTTTTTTTTTTAGAAAATGTACGCAAAGTTTTATCAGCTACGTTAGACATGCCAATTTCTTTTTTGATTTTATTTAACTATTCGCCACACGATATACATAAGTCTTATGCAACTATACGGGAAATATGCAAATATATATATAAATTAGTATTGTGGTATTATAAAGCTTATGACAGAACTGTGTTGATTTTAAATTTGGTACCTGCACTTTTTTTAGCGTTGGATTGAATTCCAAGACTCTTTAGACATTCGTTAGATGTAACCAAGCTTTTGGCTTTCTAGACAAAATCCACATCCACATCGTTCTATAACTCATGCGATAACTTTTCCTCACTTAACCCTTTTGAAAAAATGGGTTTTCTGTAAGTTAAGGCGATATCTAAATTTTTTAATTTGTTTGACTGGGATTTTATAATGGAAGGCGATAAATTGAAAAAATCATTTTGGCATCTTAACCATAAAACAAACATATTTATTTTTGTTTATCGACTACTTTTATCGATGCGAAATTTACAGACATGGGCCCTGGTAAAGTGTATTAAGTATGTAGTTCTATCTTCTAATCTAATACATATCCAAGATTGTATATACAATGTCAAGACCGCACGAAATTTAAATTTCGGAAACGTCAAATTGACCAGTTACACATGATGCCCTTTAGCAGTTGGAAAAGGAACGTCAGAATAGCCTGAAGTGTCAAAATCAATTCAAGTTTTTGAAGAAATTGTGTAGTGAAATTAAAAAAAAATGGAAGTCGAATTAAATACTCGTACTATCCAAAATATGAAACTATTGGTTTTAGCTATAAAGCTATGCATAAATGGACACATTTTTTTTTAATCAACACGCGCTCAAGGGCTTATACTACCCTTTAAATTTCTCAACACAGCGCGGGCGTGAAGTTAAGTAAGAGAAAGAATGATAGGAAAGATGTTTGGCGCGATGTTCTGAGACAGGAGGTGGTTGTTGTCTCAGATTTTATCTCCAGGGTTGGAGGCTGAACTAATGCGGAGAAATTTCAATATATAATTTATCTATGTCCTTTATAATTCGCATTTTATTTATTCGTTGTCATATTTATCGGTATACTAGTTTTACCTAATCACATGTTGTTAGTTCTTTGCCTAAAAAAGCTTGTAATGGAGTAAGCCAACAACTCGTATGACAATTATTTTAGAATTGGTTTTTAATGGAAAAATAAGAGGACATAGACTACGGTAGGGATCGAACCTGTGACCATGAGGTTGACAGGCGAACACACAACTATCGCGCCACGGCCACCGACACATTAAATAAAATATGAATAAATAAAAAAAAGAAATGGTTCTGGTTCAGCGAAAAAAAGTCCTTTGAATATTTGGTTTCTTGTTTTCAAAATATTGAATTTTCAAAAGAAAAAAATATTTTTCAAAAATTTTGGTATGCAGTATTATTGTATTTAGAATTTGAAGGACCTCCCATATAAGAAAAAAAACGAGAAAGTCAAAAATCAAAAACATGGTTGTATGGCTACTGTTAATAACAAAATATACATACAACTATTTTTTTATTTTCGACTTTCTCATAAACGGCTCCACGGATTTCGATCAAAATTCTTACAAATAAGGTCCTTAACGATTTTGTTTGAAATTCAGTTTCTACATTTTGAATACTAAATATTCAAAGTTGGCATACTTAAAATTTTGTTAGAAAATAAATTAAGAAATTTTGTATAGATATACAAAATTACGTAAAAAAGAGCTACTTCCACCAAAAATCGTGTGCTTAAAAAGTGATCGAACATAAGACCAAATGAGTACGATCCAGTCGTATATTTTATGTTTTTATTATTTGTTTCGTCTAGTGTATTGTAAATATTTATTTCCAATAATTTTGTTTACGGATCAGTTTTCGGGGACCTTTGCCCTACTTTTATAGCTTTTACAGAGGCTGCTACTGCTTGGTTGTCACAAAACAAGACTATTATTCAGAATTTCAACGGGCATTGTAAAGGGTTATCCATTTTGCGGTTTCAAAAGTAAAGGCAAATAAAACACATATAAGATATTTTTTCTCATGATATTTCTTTTTTATTATAAAGTCTGAAAGTTGACATTATGTGTGAAACACAACTTCATTTAAATGACCACCAAGCGAATTGTTGCAAGCATCGATTCTTTTGAGGTAATTTTTGACCACTTTTTGACACATATTGGGCGGTATCTCAGTCATAACTTGACGAATGTTGGTTTTCAAGTGCTCAAGAGTTAAAGGTTTATCTGCATAAATACGGTCTTTCGCGCAGCCCCACAAAAAAAAAAGTCCAGCGGTGTCAAATCGCATGATCTTGGTGGCCAAATGATATCGCCACGACGAGAAATTACGCGGCCTCCTGATAGCTCTTGTAATAAAGCCATATTCGCTCGAGTTGTGTGCACCGTCTTGTTGAAACCACATATTCTGCAAGTCGTATTCTTCAATAGCGGGCAAAAAAAAGTCGGATATCATATGACCATAACGCTCCGAATTGACGGTGACAGTCGTTTCATCGTCGTTTTCGAAGAAGTAAGGTACAATCACACCTCCGGACCAAAGAGCGCCCCAAACAGTGACTTTTTGTGGATGTAATGGCCTCTCTTCAATTACTTGAGGATTCAACCCAAATACAACAATTTTGTTTATTAACATACCCACCGAGTGAGAAATGTGCTTCGTCGCTGAAGAAAATTTTGTTCGAAAAATCGCAGTCCACCGCCTGTTGTTCAAGCACCCATTCGACGTATCTACGACGTTGTGAATGGTCAGCTGGCTTCAGTTGTTGTGTGAGCTGGATAGATCCAAATGCAAAATACGCCATAAAGTGCCGTAAGACAGTCCTAATTCCTGAGAACGACGAGGAATCGACACATTCGGGTCTTCGGCAACACTTTCACTTACAGCAGCGATATTTTCAGTGGTACGAGCGAACGATGATGCACAGGCCTTACAATATCTGTAACCAATCTCTTCAAATTTCTTCACAATTTTGCCAATTGGTTGTGTAGTTGGACGATTGTGTAAGCCATAATCTCCTCTTAAAGCATGATATGTGGCTGTGACAGAATCACCATTTTTGTAGTAGGTTTTAACAATTTGTATGCGTTGTGCGATAGTTAAGCGTTCCATTTTCGTAAATATCAGACTTTCAACTGAAAAAAAAATTGGTTTAACAACTTAGTTTGACAGATGTCGAATTACAGCCCTATACTTCTGAAACCGTAAAATGGATAACCCTTTATAAAAACTTTGTTCGAAATAGGTATAGGTTTTCGATGTAATTAGGAGTTTTTTATAATGGGTATCCCGTTATTTTTGGGACTAAATCTAAATTTTCGCATTAAAAAATAATTCCGTTTTCTAACTTAAATTCAAGTTTTCGCAAAAAAAATTCAGATTTTTTTCAACACAATTCTTTTTGTCTAATTAAGTGCTCTTTTTTCAGTAGCGTTTTTTGTTGAGCTCGTTGAGCACTTAAATAGCACCTAAAATTACCAAAGTTTTTCAACTCAATGTTTTAAGCATTTGCCGTAATTGCGGGACCTAAAAGCAACTGATAAACAAAAACTAGCTGACATATGAATGAAGTTACAAAAACAACTATGTAAACCAAAGATAGGAAAAGTATTCCTCAAGTAATAGAAATGAAAAAGCTCGACTTGATGTCGAATACAGAAGCTTTAAGAAATAAGCGACGAGGAAGTACGCCCAATTCGAAGTAAAAAAAACACGGAGGGAATGTATAGGGAACTGGAAGAAATTTATCGTGCCCCAGCTGCTGACGGGAATCAAGCTTTTCAAGAAAAACGACAAAACAACATTAAAAAACGGGGCAACCATCGTCAACATAGGCGCTCAAAGGAGTAAAAATGCTCAGGAGATTCGTTCGGTCAAATTCATTAACGATGCTTAAGGACAGCTTCTTGTGGATGACAACAAAATTCTTCACAGGTGGCGACAGAATTGTGATGGGCATTTGAACGAACAGTTTACTAAAGAGCAATTTCCGACAGCTGAACCTAACTTAACGGAAGTACCTCACATCACATTCGATTCGACCAAGTTAGCGAAGCAGTTAAGAACTCAAAAAAAAAGTAAAGGTGGGAGACATCGGGTTAAGATGGCTCACGATTCTCATCTTCAGGATAGTGATAGTCTGCCTAAGCAATGAAGGGAAAGTTGCATTTAACCAATGGAAAAAGTGGAGGGAGATACCCCAAGCTGTGGTAATTTCTGTTCGATCAAGCTTTATCCTACACTTTGAAGATCGTTGAGCTTGTATTGGGTAGCCGACTGCTAAAAATAATAAGCTTATTTGATGACCAATGCGGGTTTGTCGCGGGTAAGTCAAAAACAGATGCAATCCAAAGTATAAAGATCCAAATGGAAAAGCACCGTGATTCCTTGGAGGAAGCCTCAGTCCGAAAAAGACTAATACTTGTGCTGTCCGTTTTCTGACCCGGACATGCCTATTCCAGACATTTACCTAGTACGAAAAGTTTAAATATCTGTGATTTATGATGAATAGTAAATCAACTTGTGATGACAGCATCAATTATCGAATAAGCTTAAGGTGGATGAAGTGGCGTGAAAACTCCGCTATCTTCTGTGATCGAAAAATGATCCTAAGCTGAAGGCAAGACTCTACACTGCGGCTGAGCGTCCAGTACTCACATATGTACACACTGCAATGTTGGACTATGTACAAAAAGTATGAGAGTAAGCTGACGGCAGGCTAAGATGAAGATTCTTGGTATGACTCCAGGAGTAACAAAGCTTGATCGAGTTAAAAGTACGAAGATCCATGGAAGCAATCACATCAAAAATACCGTCTCGCAAAAAATAGTGCACGGAGAACCCCGTCAAAAAGTCAATATCTTATAAAGTTCCAATAAGATCGCGAAGAAGAATAAGAAAGGCAGACCAAAACACTCCTCGTACAAGCATGTGCAACGGCATCAGCATTTCGTTGACCTCAGACATGGAAAAATTCAAGACCGGGAGTCTTGCCGATCACTAGTGTGAAACAGATAAATGGGAGAGTTGTGATCCCTTTGAGATCATAATAGCGCCAAAATGAAGATAAAGTAAACCAAAAATAGGGTTGGAAGGATAAATCGTGTGTGAAAGATTTTCATCTTTGGAATTGATAATCTCTGGATTGATTTAACTAATTTAATTTTTGAAATTTCATGTCAGTTCACTTTCGTTAACGAACTGGGCTAAAAGTACCAAATCGCAATTATGTGTGTTATATGAATTTCATGGTTCGTATTTCATGGTTTCGTGCGACCACTTACGTGATATTCCAACTATATTATAGTTCTACCATAAGGGTAGAGCGTACACGTTCCTTACGAGTTTTGCTTTAAATTAAAGTTTTGGTATTTTCTAGCAGTTCTTTTAGTGTTAAGCATATAATTTCGTCATCATATCCATATTACTTAAATGTTGCACTTTTGCGTGCAATGAAGCTCGACAAATACCTTTGGCGTTTTAACTTAACTTAAATATCATAATTTTATCTTACCAACT
This sequence comes from Philhelius pedissequus, assembly GCA_910595825.1. Lineage (NCBI taxonomy): Eukaryota > Metazoa > Arthropoda > Insecta > Diptera > Syrphidae > Philhelius > Philhelius pedissequus. The sequence continues at coordinate 238,195,739 of OU343161.1, read as the reverse complement.
GCTTCGGTCTTATGCCATAGAAAATCCATTATTACCCATCATTTCAATTTGAAGTGAATGTCTATGCAACAAGTAACATGTAATAAATTCTTCAACTATTGTAATATACAAACAAAAAAAAAAACAATAACAAATACCAATTGCAATCTAAGACAGGTAAAACAATGAGTAAAGTAGTGCACGCCGATGCCGATCACGCTATGTAAACGGAGTTAAACCAACTTAACTCCATCTAGCTCCTGGAAAAAAATCTAGTGACTGTCTTTGAAAAAACCACTCTGATATTGTTTTTTTTTTTTAATTATTATTATCAAACATTTCGTGTGTTCATAATTAAGTTGCCCACGCAAAGTTTAATACCTACATACAAATTTAAATTTTGCAATTCAAATTTCATAGTTTCGATTTTCATAAAATCGAATTTCTTCAACTTTCAAACTGTCAAAAACGAAAGCAATTTTTTTGTTTGTTGCTTAAGACATTTGTGTCGTTCGTTTATCTCTGTGTTTAAATAAATTCAGTCAATTTGACAGCCTTGTTACGATTGATTAAATATTTTATTAAATTACATACATGTCTTTTTTTATTTTAAATAAAATTAAAATCCAGTTTTTATTGAAAAGATACAACACTATTTTATCTCATGGATTTTAAACCACAACATTGATGCAGAATGACCATTTCTTTTCACTTTGGCAAAATATCTTTCGATTCAAGTTTACTTTGACGCTCGGGCTATATACTATATGAATCATCTACATATCTATCTTTGAAGACTTGTTAAGAAAAACCGAGAGTAGCTAAATGGCGTGACAATTAAAATTATATCAATTGCTGCAAATAGACAACATGCAGCAGCACAACATGGGGCACCCATACTGGTTGTAAATATGTTTGTATAGTTTTTTGCAATCTGTGGAAAAGATGTTTATGTAGAGTTCAAAGTATGTTGAACAAATTTTCAAGCAACTAATGATGCAGAATTTTATTTTCGTATTTTAACAAGCCAATTTAATCTAACAAGCACTGTAAATCAATCTTTTAGAAACCACACGAAAGTTGGTTAAACTATCCAAATTAAAAGCAAACAAATGCTCGACAAAATGCAATTGTTTCTGCGGTAGTACACCATCTCAAAATTTCATTGACAACTTTTCACACTAATTTCTTGCAACTTGTGATAAATACATTTTGTGATCATACAGGTATATTTATTTTGTCACCCGTTCAAATTCAACATAATACTGGAATTACACAAATGTCAAAATATCATTACATTTTTCGAGGACATAAGTTCACAAATATGAAATTGAACATTTGAGACCCATTTAAGTGATTCCAAATACTTTGAACTTTTAAATTTGTCATATAAATTGTCAATCATTTATAAAATCTAAAAATTCGTACAAAATGGCTAACAAATTCTAAACAATAATGCATGCCAAAATTTTCAAAAAAATATATTTTTGCTAAAAAATATCAATATTTCGAAAACGAGTGAACGATTTTTTTGTGAAATTAGATTTTAAATTGATATTGGTCAATAATTTAAATTAAAATTTGTTTAAAGAAAAATTTGCATTAACTTATAGCCTTTTCACACCAAACCCAAAACACGGTTTCGGCTGAAAACCTAAGGCGAAAACAAAAGCTTTCCCATGCATTTTTGATAAACCACTCGTTTTAATAAACTACAAATTTTAAATAAAACCTGTCGAAAACATGTTGGATTTGCAAGATGAACTAAACAAACACACCTTGTGAAACATTCAGTGCTCAATTAATCGTCACATAAATAGCTGATGGGTTGCTGCCAGTAAAAACGAAAAAAAAAAACAGCTGTCTGGGGTAATTGCAATTTCAATTCACAACGTATTTGTTGTTGTCTGTGGTGCCAAAATAAATTAAATGTCAAACGAAAACTTCTAAATGTTCAGTGTGAACGGTTTTCGAGTTTTCGTAAACTTTTAGCTGAAAACCCGGTTTTGGGTTTGGTGTGAAAAGGCTATTACAACGTGATCGAAATGTTTTAAAAACATGATTTTTCTCAAGTGTTCTAGATAATGTCAAAAAACAACTAAATACAAGGTTCCAAATAAATAGATTCGGTCGTTTTTGAAATATTAAGTTTTAAAACATTTTTTTTTTATTTTAAAGATATTTGGTTTAGAAGGGAGCCACCTGAAATCGCCAAAAAACAAAATCTCCATCGGACGAAATCCCAAAAAAAAATATCTAGCACGACAAAATCCCAATGGGGAAAGAAGCCTTATGGACAAAATCCCCAATATACTTTCTTCTTTGCAAAATCCCCAGAATCGCGCGATTTTATTGCTTGATTCATTACTTGCACTGTTTTTTTTTTTAGATTTTCTCTTTGGGATTTTTTTGTGAGATTTTTACTTGGGGATTATTTTTTTGATGCAAACATCACCAACCCGGTTTAGGATACTATTAAAACTTTTTAGACGATTTTCCATAAGCAAAATTTAAAAAAATCAACTGCAACCGTTTGAGTTGAAATTCGAAAAAAAAACAAATAAAATGCACGACTGGATCGTACGAACTTGCTCTGAAAAACGGCTTCAAGAAAGAAAAAAAAAGTTAGAAATAAATGAATGATACACATAATAGAATCTTTTTAGATTGCTTAATTGTTAAAGTTTGAGAAAAAAAAATATGCCATTTGAAATAAAATGACAAATATGAAAATTAAAGCGGTTTTTAAAACAATTATTTTCTATGTATAACATTTTAAAAGCATTTTTAGAAAGAATTTCAAACGCCGATTTAAAGTAATTATTAATATATATAAATTTTATATAAAATTTTAATTTAAAAAAAATCAGTGACTCGTTTTTGTAAAATCGATTTTCAAAAAAAAAATATTAATTTTTTTAATCGAAAAAAAAAACATTTTTATTTCAATTGAATATGCAATATTATTTCTACTTTTAGGTAGCATTTGCATACAAAAAAATTTTAATCGGTTCGTCGAAAATATGAAAAGTGGGAAATAATAAAATATTTTTTGTTTAAAAGTGGACGCTCTTATGTTTGATCACATCTTAAGCACAAGATTTTTAGTGGAAACAGCTCAATATGTTTTTAGTATTTTTTTATTTATTTTTCAATTAAAAAATTTCGTAAATTATTTTTTTTTAATTTTTTAGCATGAGAATTTTATGTATTTTTTATTAGTTTAAAACCTTTTTTTTCAAAAAAATCGTCAAATTTTGAATTTTCAAAAGAAAACAATATTTTTGTTTTTCAAAAAATCATAAATTTGATAATTATTATTATGCAGTATTATTTAAAGATCAAAGGGCCTCCTAAATAAAAATTTTGATCAAATTCTGTTGAGTAGTTTATGAGAAAGTCTATCAAGAAAATGTTTGTATAGCAGGTACCGTTGATAACAAAATATTAAAAAAAAATTATTTAACCAAAATGTAGACTTTACCTACAGTAGTACACATACTTGTTTTTTGTATCAAAATCTTTACACCCGTTTTCGAGATAATTAAGATGGTAGAAAAAAATGTATGGCAGGTAGCGCTAGTTTTGGTACTAAAAAACGATTCAAAAATCCATTATAGACAATCACCTAAAACACTTAAATACTAAGTTTGAAGTAAATCGCTTCAGCCTTGTACAGACAGACTGACAGACAGACAGAATTGTGACATCCACTTTTTTCGTCGTCGCTATCGTCGTAATATCAAGTTTTATCAAAATCTCTAGTTAAATTTTTTTACGAATTAAAAAGCGAGATTTCGTTAAGCGATATTAGTCAGTAGTCAATCGTACTACTCCCAAAAACAACAATAGCCAGTCGGTTTTAAAGCAAGATAGATATAATGTAAATAAGAATGAGAAAATCGAAAAAATTATAAACAACACTTAAGATATTATTATATTTACCTATTATAAAATAGAAAATTAAATTAAATAAATATATGATAAATTGAATTAAAATTAAGTTAAATTAAATTTAAAAAAAAATAATTAAAAATATTTAAATCTTTAGATTTCGTTTCAATGCTGAATTCAGTGAACATTTTTCATCCTGAATTTAATAAAACTCTACATTTCGATACGACTAATCATTCTCGAGATATAGTAATTGTTCCGCTTTTGCCACATTTTTTTCTCAAGAAAATATTAGATTTATCAGCCCTGATGGTTAAATGAAATTTTTCTGAGAGTTGATGACCATTTTCTTTCCTTATTCCTGATTCGTTTATGATATCTAAAATTTTATAAGCATCGTCCATGTAAGTAAAATTTTACCGAACTAAAGTACTATACACATGAGAGCGACCAACGACCAACGAATTAACAAATATTCGTCCATTTTGACATTTCGTTCACATGGCTTTAATTTTATTCGTCACGAATATAGGTTGAGGTTCGACGCGAGCGAACAAATTACTCGTTGAAGTGTGGATGGTACGTCGAACGCGAATAGAGTTTGACTGTTCCTAGCAATCAGATGCAATTCGCGACGACCAATATTGTTTTCTCAAATTTATCTTATTTTGACGATTAAAAAGTAAATTTTTCTGTCTTAAATATTAATATAAATTATATTTTTACAATTTTGTTTAGAATTTGTGAAGAATTTAGGTTGGTAAATTGTTTTAAATGGAATTTATTCGTCTTTCGTTAGTCGCTCTCATATGAATAGTCCTTAAGATCACATCTGATGAATTACTATTTTGGGGTTTTAGTTGCACTGCGACCTTGAGATCTATTGTGCCCCCATTTAGAGACAAAATGGCATTGCTCATTTATAGCTCTTCCTCGAATTTTATTACCTTGATGAACTTTAGTATTTGGAGTATTTTCAGAGAGGATAATTCGCCCTCTACAAGATCACATCTACATGACAAAAAAAAATTAAATAGAAACGCCCAAAAAGTGGTCGTAGGAAAAAAAATGGTGTGTAACCGAATTTTTTTAAATAACATTAGCGCAAAATTTTAAACAGTCTGATATTAAGGTACTAGCATATACTATACTTAGCAATTAGCTGATATTTATGCACTTAACTGAAATATTCTTAATTTTGAACACTTTGTACCCTTTTTTTTGTATCACAATGGACCTATCTGGTCTTAGTGTGTCAGTCGTTTTCCTGACAGCCACTTCAACCAACCCTTTTTACCATACTAAACCTGCAGTTAAAAGAGTGCCCGTCTAAAATTATGCGCCATTTGCTTTCTCAGAACACAAAAAACATATTTAGCGATTTTGCCTACAACATAGTGTTTGTTTAAAGCCGGCGGCTCAGCTATCTGTTTTTTTTTTATTCAGATTTTCCCGCTCTCGCATGCAAAGTGCCCCACTGTGCGCGATGATGAGGTGCATTCATACCTTCATCCGATACCACGAAGGCAGACTTCCGGTACCCATACATTTTTTGAGCCGCTCGAAGTCCGTTCAATGGTTTGCCCAATTTTAATGGCGAAAATCTGTTCTTTTTTTTGGAATGTCAATATGTATTAATTTGTAGACTATACCTGCTTCAACGTTTAAGCAAAAATAATTAAATTAAATTTATTCAATTGTCAATACAAAATAATATGTAATATGATGCCGATGCATTTTAGCCATTATAGGATCAATCTTGTTTTTTTTTATTTTTGTGCTTATAATAAGTTCGAATATGTTTAATGGAAAAAAGTGATTTTTGTGGAGAGTCGTTATGAACGTAACAGGACATTTAACCAATTAAACATGTTATGAAAGAAAATTGTAATGAAAGTAAGTATTTATTTCCCAACAAACTGACAGACATTTTTATGGGGATATAATTGTGATGGATGTTTTTTTTTAGCAAAAAGCAAAAAATTATGACTAATGGATTCAGATGACAGATTGATTTGCATTAGATACGAATCTTGGTAGAATGAGGTTAGGTTTGAAAATCTCGTTTAGGAAAAGGGCTAAGTCGTGTACGTAGAAATTTGGTGTTGTAGGTTCTCATTTACTGTCTTATCTAAAAAAGTTAAAATTATATGCCGATTTTGTGTAAATATTTTTACAAAGTTCAGCTTTTAGAAATATAATATTTTTTAACAAATATCTACTGATTTACAAATATTTAAAAAGTTTCATAACACATTTTTGAATTTTTTTTTTTTTTCTAGAAATCAAATTCAGGCTACTTAGACATCTGTGCAACAGGACTCCGTGTGAAGCCTGGCAGCAATAATAACATTGATTGCAGCATCACACCATTCCACAACATTGCAGTGTGGTCAGCAGTGAAATTTGTCATTTCTGAAAAGGAGGGAGGTGCGGCATTTCTTCCGCTAATAACTGATCCAGAAAATATCGACAAAACGACATTATTCCAGCCTTTATCGTAAGTTCTCCAGACAGAAATATTTTCAAAGTTTCTCCTTTAATTTTTTTTTTTTGTATTTTCATTTGAAGTTCCTCTGAGCAACGTAAAATCGCTTCCAGTTTACATGCCCCGATTTTCGCAGTGGTTATGCGATCATCGGGGGTCCCGAAAGTTCTCGAATGCCATGGTTTCGTTTGTAAGAGCACCGAAGATGCAATTGTCATTGCTGCCACACTTTATCAAAGCCTGATGGCACATGTAAGTGCGAGCAGTCATCGCAGTACAAAGCGACGAACTCCGCGAAATCAAAATGGAGTCAGTTGTATAAGCATTGCTAGCAGTTCGGCCCTGACAGGATCAAACTACCTGTCCCGATCAGCTGTGACGAGTATTTCGGTTGGACGAAAGAATTCAATGCGAAGTTCATACCGCGGCGGTCCAGTGGTGCCATCGCGAACAGGTCGAAAAAAACGCACCACCCCTGGAAACTCGCTGACTGGCAGTACAGACATCATCAATGAGAGCATCGAAACAACGACAGAGGAACGCAAGAGAAAGTCCCACAAAACCCGCAGAGCGCCACCAATTCCGACAAACAGTATTGTCCAGCAAAAGGAAATCATCAACAATCGCATGATTCAAAAGGACGTAATTCTAACCAAGCATCGGACTCACTCGGAAAATTCAGACCTCTGCGACTCATCGTATTCGGGTGCGAAGAATAATTGCGGTGTGGAACGACGAAACAAACATTCAAACCACACAAATGACAGTATCTATCGATCAACAAATACACCAGGCACTGTTGGGCGAGGTTTTGAAACAAACGGCGACATCCTAACTCGAGTGGCAATACCTAGATCCGGTAGCTTCCTGAATACAGGAGGGCTTACACGGTATAAATCTCGTGCTGCTCGCCGTCACTCTGGTGGCAAAATTGGCGGAGGTGGTGGGTGAGTAGTAGTTGCCAAATAATATTTTTTTTTTATAATACATGAATGAGAACAGCTTTTACTAATATCAGATCACCTCTGGGATTCAGTGAACTCTTTAACGAGTTTCGATTGCATGAGAATCTTCATTCATTGGATGATATATTGAATGCCATAATCGATGCGGATGGGATGTCGTTTAATGATTTGAAGCCAATTTATAAAGAGTTTCTGCTTAAATTAGCTGTAACGCTGACTAAAGATGAACTCTATCAGCGTTCGAAGAACATAATGCGAAGGCAGAAAAAGAAGAAATTAAAACGACGGAACAGCAACATAAATCCACAACAGGTAAATGTTTAACTATTTTACTAAGCCTGTCTAAGGCGATTGCAAAAATATAGGCAGTTTGATCAGTCGCGCTGAAGATACGTAACGTAGACTTTTTACGAGTATTAACTCAATTGCTAACGAAAACAGCATGTTTCAAAAAAAGTGTTTATTAATTATTTAAAAATTTGCTCTTTGACTTTCATTGACGTAACGTAACTTTCAATTACGCAACGTTATCTTCAATTACTCGATTTGAGGTTTGAATTATATGTGATAATACACTCCTTGGCATAAGGCTATCAGTACTAAGAAAATTTTATAATTAATTAGACTACGTTACGTATACATACATTTTTTTTTCTAATTTCTTTCTAAAGAGTTGTTTTGTTTAATGTTGAAATTTTTAATAAAAAACATTTCACAAATTAGGAACAAATATTTGTTGGACGTAACGTAAATAATGTTTAATTATGTTATGTTATGTTATGTTATGTTATTACTGTTCTCTTTTTTACTGAAAAACATGTTTCAAATCAGAAACAAATATTCCTGGACGTAACGTAAGGTAATGTTTACTAATCTAGCATTATCGAAGACACGTGCTGTGAGAACCAAGTCATTAATTTAAATCATTGTTTATGTATTACAATATATAACATTTTCCTTTAACTTAACGTAATCTAACAAACAATGTATAATACATATCTCGTTGTTAATTTAAAAAAAATTGGTGACACTACATTACGTATATTTTTTTTAAATTTTGTACTAGTGTGCTTTTGTTAACTTGAAACCATGCTCCAAATTTTGGATACTTTTAATCCAATCAGAAATAAATATGTTTTAACGTAACGAAAGATTTACTAAGGCAGCGTTATCTAAAACATGTTTTATGGGAACCAAGTCATAAATATAAGTGTGGTTTTATTTTTGTATTAAATTTACGTAAACGTAACGTAAAGTTTTTAGTGAAACGTTTTCTGATTCAGTTGTTTACCGTGAACGGCTTGAAAACTAATTTAAACTTATCAAAATATTCACAGTAAATGGGCCAGGAAAAATTGACGTAACGTAACTGACGTAACGTAACGTAATATAATATTAAATTCGATTTATATAATTCTTTTGAGTTACATCGTTAAATTATTTTATTATGTATTTTTTTTTATTTTTCTGCAGAAAAAACCTAAAACTTTGTTTTTTGGTGCCAAAAGCCTCAAAAAGGTTTTTCAGTTCGGCCAGTTTCGCGCATGCCGCGGAAAACCTCCGAAACCGCCTCGGAATAAAGAAAACTTACAACAATGCGTCTCTCCACTACCACCCTTAATGACCAAAGGCTTGTCAGCCAATTTACCCAAAACTACAGCTGCTCACCTTCAACAACAACAACAGCTTCTACATAATCGAAGTCGTGTTGCAACAAGTGGATCAGATGTTTCGGTGGCACGAAACGAACATGCGTTCAATGGCATTAACAGAAACAGCTCCAGTGGGTAAGTACTTATCAAAACTTTAAAGACAAAAAAACACTTTGGCTAAAAATGAGGTTTTCAAAAATTTTGAATTTTCAATCTGTTTTACTATAAATCAAAAATTCTAGCCCTAATCAACCACTAGCTTAATGTTCCCAAAATCAGTTATAAAATATTTTTGTTTTTAATATTTGCTTTAGGTACGTATCTTGTTCCGAATGCAGCTACGACTCAGAGGCATGCACCTGCGCATCGGCAGATCGTTGCTATTGCAGCCTGGGCGCCGATCATAATCAATTAAATGAGAAATTACGAAAGAAAGGTTCACAGACAATTAATAGTAGCGGAACCTTTATAAAATCCCATCGGGCGCACTCAAAAAACTGCAGCCTGAAACCCCTCCAATCATCAAAAAGTATTCCAACGATAAATCGTCAATCACTGATATCCTGCAAGTCTGATGATAAGTGCTATTGTTCGATGGTGGATACGACTAACGGCGAAGAGGACACCGCACATTCGGACACCACAACTTGGTGTGACACTGACAGCTGTGTCAGCGCCAGCAAATGCTATTGTCCACGTCCACATCGTCGGATCGAAAGCCCCCAACGACGACCATCGTCGAAACAGAGTACTACAACGGCGCAATTGCGCAACAAACCCTCTGAAAAACTCGCTCTGGATTATGAACTATTTACGATCGGTGGCAATGGCAAATCTGTACAACCACATGAGGCATTGAGCGTCAAGAAGAGCGTGGAAGCAGCTGCACTATTTGCCGATGTCAAACTCAGCCAGACAACTGACATCAAGAGTTTATGTGGGGGTGGTTCTTCGAATAAGACATCTGTGGCCAGTTCGAGCCGAAGGCAAGCGAAAAGGCGCGATCGGGAATCGTTATCGAGCTCAACCGATCGTCACAAACATCGAACATCAGGATCGATATCATCATCAGGTGGCCGCGGTGGTGGTGGCAGTGGAGGTGGTATGGAAGGATCCTCCTCACAAAAGTCTTATTCCGCTGATGATCTTTTGACCAAGCTAAGTGCGATCGATAAGTGCGGCTCAAACGGAACCTACAGCATCAGTGATAAACTAAAAGAAAATTCCGCGTCAGGTCATTATCAGTCGATGAGAGCTGTAAGTGCGTCACTGGAAGATACACTTGGCTATTTGCCATGATGTCAATGATTCATTGTTCTAGAATTTATTTATAAAAAAAAACAAGTTTTTCATAGATACAGGCAAAATCTATCACATCCACAGAAAGGTATATGGATGTCTTGTTGTTTAAAATGGCAGAATTTTTTTGGTTTTGTTTGATCATCGTGTCTTCTTCAAATGAAGATAATGATGACAGATGGTGAACAAGATGAATAGATACTCTTATAATAAGATACTTCTCCTTATATGTAGTTAGTTTGATAGTTTTTTTTTTTTTTGTAATCGAAATCACATCAATGTTAGAATTAATGGAGAAAAAAGTTTTTGTTTTGCAATCGATTTGTTGCCACATGGCAATGACAATGGCAAATCCTAATTAGAAAGTATTTTAATCAATTTCAATTAACAAAATTACATTTTAATTGATTTTGTTTACTGTATAATTGATTCGAGTATATCTAATGATAAAATTGATCATAAAATGCAATGGAACAACTTACTTGCGAGACAAAAGCAAATTATATGAATTTATTTTTGAGACATTCACCCCATTTACAAAATACGCTACACAGATACATAATCTATCAGATATCTTTTTGGAACAATAGAATTTCGTTTTGTGATTAAGTGATTTTTATTTAAGTATTACACGACATAGGTTTTATAGTAACTGTTGTTTTTTTCTTATTAAATATGTTTAAATTTTTTTTTCAATACTGGGGTGATGTTTTATGAATTTTTTGTTTGTAATATTTTATATTTTTTATATTAATAAATGGGGTAAATGATATGGGTGGCGGTAGCGCTTTATTTATTTTTTATGAATTATTCCATATTTACATAAAGCCATTGTGACTGTATTATGTCCTTTTTTAAATTAATTATAAACCTCGTTTACATACCTAAAAATATATTTTTAAACTTTAACGTGCAATAAAAATTACCATTGCAAATTTAAAATAAAAGTGCAATATGTATTTTTTTTAGAAATGATTTATAATTAAAAAATAGGTTTATAGGTATTAAAATTTGATATTATTCAAAGACATGTTTTTTTTTGGTAAATTAAGATCATTATATTGTAAATCTTTTGCTTAATTTCGTATTATTATTTTCTTTTATTTTATTATACTTAGTATAATCTAAATATAACATAGGTATATAAAATATGACTTAAAATAAAATCTAATGTGACAAATTATTAAAATGTTTTTTATTTACTTTGCCAGGTCCAATTTTCAAATTGAAAATTCAATTTCAAATTTGTGTATAGTTGTAGGTATAGGTTATATTTGGACACTATGTCCGGTATTAAGCTAGGCACAAACGACGAACATGCTAATCGAGCGTGTTCGGTTGCGTTAGCCCATACACGGTGAACACATTTGCCGAACATTAATTTCGTGCTGATTCTTCAAAACATTTATCTGAAGATTCAGATTCTAATCACCAAAAATGAAGAATAATATTCAGGAAACCTTCAGTTTTTTGAATGAATTATGAATATATACAAAGAACCTACAAATTCTTACCACAGAGACACAAAGAGATATGTATTCTGTGTCAAAAAAAAAAACAACACTCAGATTTTGTTGTTGGATCCTTCGTATGGAGACCCTTTTTTGTTCATCCTTTTATTTTTATTTTTACCAAGGGGTAATGATGACGGGTCATTGTAATGACAAAAGTTTCGTTTGCATAGTCGATAATTATCACTTCGGAAAAGTTTTTCGAAAGATCGGTTTAGATAGGTATATAACCATCAGCTTGTGTTTTAATAGTAAATGGGTACCTACTTACTTAACAAAAAATATATATAAAAAAGCAAATGATAAAACATAAAGGTATGTACAAAATGGTGTTAAATTTTCTTAGAAATATAAAAAATCATTTCTTTAATTATAGCATCGTGTAACAATAAAGAAGTCCTGGAAGCTATAAAAGCCAAACAAGAGGCAAATCAAAAAATGTTCCAGAGGCTCACCGATGGAATATTCAATCATATATGAATCAGAAATAATGAATTCACTTATGATGTAATTTGAATCCTTTTACCTGGGCTCTTAGGCACCGATTTGAATCATTTTAATGATTCATTCATGATCTGAAAATTCTGTAATTAAATGAACGTATATAACCGTTCCACATATTCATTTAAGTGATTAATCTCTGAACCTTTTCTGAATCGCAAAGATGATTCCTGTACGATTAATTAAAGTGAAGGTATATACTTAGAAATCCTTCACTTAATTGAATTTTATTGGAATTATTCAGGCATTAATCATTAAAATGAATAAATGGAGCTCTTATATACGTTCATTTAAACGACGAATTTTCAGATCATAAATTAATCATTACAATGATTCAAATTGGTGTCTAAGAGCCCAGGTAAAAGGATTCAAATTGCATAAAAAGTGAATTCTTTTTCGGCCGGTTTCTTCACTTTTATGAATTAATTATCGTTCATTTCTGAATTAAAATGTTTGCTGGGTGAAATGTTTCGCCAACAGTGAGCGGGTCACGACCCAGCCCATACACAACGCTTGTTTCCTTCGTGAATGAAGTGCGGAATAGAAAGGACATATCAAAAAAAATCATCAACCCCATTTCGAAATATTGAATTTTCAAAAAAAAAATTATTTTTTTTTCGTTTCCCTCATCATCCCCTTAACAACATTACCATTCTATTTTGCTCATTAAACCAACAACTTCAACATAATAAGGGGTTTTCCAATCGGAGTGTTATTTTGAATAGCCCGCTAATTCGGTAGCTGTCATTTTTTGACATTTGACAAGTGAAACTACGCTATTAATAAAAATGGAACGATACACGCTTCAACAACGCATTTCTTTTTTTTGAATATCAAAATAACACATCTTATTGGAAAACCCTGTAGAATTCAGTTCGTTTAATATTCAGTAGACACTCTCATTATTTTGTTTTTGTTTTTTCATTTGGCTCTCGAGGAAATTTAATTCTCTTTTGATAAGCCAATCCAAATATTTAGTATCTATTTCTCTAAATAGTCAAAGAAACGATACATTATCCTTAGTGGAAGAATGTACTGCCGGCAGGAACGGGACGGGGGAACCAATAGGAGCGCTTCAGTTATACTAGTAATCACATGTTCGAAAAGAAAATGTGAACTAAAAACATGCGAACGATAAAATTTCAAAAAAAAGAGCCGCAGTTTTTTGTGTACGTACTTTCTTCTTGAACTATGTACTATGTAGTATGTACCACAAATAAGCCATAATAAGATTGGACACCTTCGTACGTTTCATCCCCCAAATCCCATTTGTTTACATTGTTGTATTTGTAGCTTTGAAACTATATCCATGAATAGATGGAAAATCGAAAAGCAAAACAAAAACAAATTATTAGGGCTGTGTTGTATATGTGTCTATAGGAAGAGGAACAGAAAAGTTACTTGTGTGCGTGTTTCAGCTTGTAGGCAAATGTCAAATGAAAGCAGAGGTTTCGGGTCTTTAAGTTATTAGTTTATGGTTTCGGGTCTTTATCTTATTAGTTTATGCTATGTACTATTTAGTATGTACATAATGTAGAGACGATTAAAAAAACACGTATGTAAATATAACGTGCATCGATAATATTCTTAATAATATAAGTATCTCTTAGTTGGTTGGTTTATTATTAATTTCATTTTATATTTTATGGTTAGGCAGTTTTTAAGCATTATTTTGATTTTTTTAACTCAGTAAAACAGACCAAATGATGCGAACAGAGAAATACCTAGTAAAGGTATGCATGTACATTCCTAGACCTTGGTAGGTAGGTACATTTCCTTTTTATGGATTTGAAGTAAGTACAGGATTGACATGACAGATTTGTCTATGCTTTCGAACACTGATTTCTATACTAGTTTACCAGTATACCTATGACGTATCTACTGCGCAGGTGCCAAAAAAAACGAATCTACTCCTCTTTTACGATGGTCTCGTTGCCAGTGCTTCAGTGTATCTATTCGTAGATTTATAGGTATATACAGAGCAGCTGAACCATGAATCAAAGTTCGAACGACGCACGCTAACGTTTGTACAATTGGAAGATTGGGTCATTATTGGGGAGGTACAGGGTGTCCGCCGGGAAGGTATACTACTTTGTTTGTTTATAATTTTTGATTAAATGAAAGAGAATGAATCTTATATTGATAAATGTTTTATTTAATGTCGACAATTATATATGGAATACAATATCAGGTAAATGTCGCCTCTGTTAGTCTCACAAATGCGAGCGCTTTTGAGTACATTTTTCATTACATTCTCAAACATTTCACACGGTATTTCATTAATTTCATTACGAATATTCTGTTTGAGTTGCTCAAGCGTTTCTGGTTTGTTCGCATAAACCTTGCTTTTCAGATATCCCCACAAAAATAAGTCCGGAGCAGTCAAATCAGGCGACCTTGGAGGCCAATCACCATCACCATTTCTTGAAATAACTTATTGTGGAAAGAGGTCCCGCAGTAATTCCATTGTAATCCTGGCTGTATGCGATGTGGCACCGTCTTGTTGATACCACATGTTAATCAAGCCCAAAGCATCAAGTTTTCAATCAGATCACGATATCGTTCCCCATTCACAGTTACAGTTACGCCGTTTTCATTTTCAAAAAAGTAAGTATCAATGATTCCTCCTGACCAAATTGCACACCAGACTGTAACTTTTAATGGATGCAAAGGTGACTGATGAATAATTTGATGGTTTTCCATTGCCCAGATCCGACTATTCGGTTTATTCACATATCCATTCTAATGAAAATGTGCCTCGTCACTCATTATGATTTTTCCTGAAAATCAGGATTGTCATGGGCTAGCTGTAACATCCTATTGGCATATGTACGGCGGCGTAAATGGTCTTGTGGATGAATCTCTTGTGTCAACTGAACCTTAAATGGAAACAAATTCAAATCCTTGTGCAAAATTCTGGCCAAAGTTGTTTTTTGAAGACCAAGCTCTTGAGCACAGAGTTGAATTGAGGGTGATGTATTGTTTTCAACACTTGCTTGAGCAGCAGTAATTGCGGTCCATGCTTGGGGATGGTATACTTTAAAGTTAAAGAGGCCGTCTAACTTTAAAAGCAGCTAAAAACGCTTCCTAGAAGTAGGTATACTTTATCGATTTCACAACAAAAAAAAATTAAATACGCAACTGGATCGCACGTACTTGCTCTAATTTTCAATAACATCGTATTGAAAAGATCTTAATATAGTAAACGGCTATATATATTTTTATATTTAATTTTAAAATCGTTTTTACTTAATTTTTTGTATACAAAATTTCTCTAATTTTTTCTTTAAAAAATTAGTAAAATCATTTTATATATTTAATAATATAAACGTAAAACTAAAATTTCAGAAAGAATTGTCCATCAGTTCTGGAAATACTGAATTTTCAAAAAAAAAAAAATAAATATTTAATATTGTTTTCTTCAAAAATCCAAAAAACTATTTTTCGAAAATGTTGGATGTCTATATTATTTAGAATTTGAAGTCACTCCTATATAAAATTTGTATTTCATAAAAACTCAGTAAATCGTTTTTGAAAAATCGATTTAAAAAAAATGGCGCAAAATTTTAGTCGATTTAGTAATATGTTAAATCATTTTTAGTATAATACTAGGCTAAAAAGAGGATTTTGATAATTTTAAACCAGTTTAATATCGTACTATTTTCTTAACATTTTACTAAAGTTAAAACCACAAAATGGCTACTTTATTTTTTAGTATCGTACTAAATCCATATGATTCAACTTTGACATTTACAAACGTCAAAAAGTTATGTTCGCTTTCTTTTTTTGCATTATTTTAGGCGTGTTTAGTTGTAGTTTATTAAGAAAATATATTAAGTATGTTGATAGTAAAAAGTTTTTAAAATTAGGAAAATATTAGTAAAATGCTTTAGTGTTATTAGCAAACTGTTAAGTAGTATCATGCTAAGCTTTAACATCAGGCTGTTTAAAATTTTGCGCCAATATATTTATTTTTTAAAAATCAAAAAAGCAAGTTTTCGAAAATTTGACTATGCAATATTATTTATACTTTTAGGGATTTAATCGGTTCATCAAACAGTGAGAAAGTCGAAAATATTAAAATTGTTACTATGGGAAGTACATTTAATAAGTATACATATGCAAAATAAAATATTTGTTTACTTAAAAGTGAACTTCACTAATTTAAGAACAAACCCATGTTTTTTAACAAAATTCTTGAAGCTATTTTTGAGAAAAAGAGATTTTATAAACATTGTAGGTATTTAAAATAATGTCACAAAAAAAACTATTATATAGTATTTTATATATACATTTATATATATATTTTTATGAAAAATGTTGGTTCACAATATTGTTTAAAACTTTTAGGAAGTTCTCCATAAAAAAAATCAAAATTTTCAAATGAACCGCTTTCTAGACAACCGAAAATCATAAAAGAAGGGTTCTGCTAGAGGTACCAAAAATAACCTTTTTTTTCCAAAAAAACATTACCGACAAGTAGCTTTATTTACCCTTCATTAAAGGCGGCTTTACATGGATTTGCATCTGCAGACTTGAAGAAAAGTAGAGCGTGCCAATAATATAAAACAAACATAAAAGTAAGACAGGGTACACACTAATAACTTACTCGAACTCTGCTATAACTTTCTTGACACATCTCACAATCACATGTTCTTAGCGTTCAGGTATGTAGTTTTGAGAAGAAAATTTTCGCTTTTTTCGTTGTTTTTAAGCAAACTGAGGTGAAATTGTAAAAAAAAACTTGAAAATTCGTTATCTGAACGGAACAAATTATGGTGCAGATGAAAATGCTATAATGAAGATGAACATGTTCATTTTCACTATAATCTGCAATCTTCAGGTTCTTACTTCCTATAAGGCGGCTTTACATGGATCTGTATCTGCAGATTTGAAGAAAAGTAGAGCGGGCCAATAATATAAAACAAACATAAAAGTAAGACAGGGTACACACTAATAACTTACTCGAACTCTGCTATAACTTTCTTGACACATCTCACAATCACATGTTCTTAGCGTTCAGGTATGTAGTTTTGAGAAGAAAATTTTCGCTTTTTTCGTTGTTTTTAAGCAAAGTGAGGTGAAATTTTAAAAAAAAACTTGAAAATTCGTTATCTGAACGGAACAAATTATGGTGCAGATGAAAATGCTATAATGAAGATGAACATAAAGGCGGCTTTACATGGATCTGCATCTGCAGACTTGAAGAAAAGTAGAGCGGGCCAATAATATAAAACAAACATAAAAGTAAGACAGGGTACACACTAATAACTTACTCGAACTCTGCTATAACTTTCTTGACACATCTCGCAATCACATGTTCTTAGCGTTCAGGTATGTAGTTTTGAGAAGAAAATTTTCGCTATTTTCGTTGTTTTTAAGCAAACTGAGGTGAAATGGTAAAAAAAAACTTGAAAATTCGTTATCTGAACGCAACAAATTATGGTGCAGATGAAAATGCTATAATGAAGATGAACATGTTCATCTTCACTATAATCTGCAATCTTCAGATTCGTACTTCCTATAATCTTCATACATGAAGATGGTCTCCATTTTGGTTTTCGCTCTCTATCGCACAAGTATGAATTTCTTATTTTGTTTCCTCTTTTTTTGCAGATGTCAATGCAGATGAAGATGAAGATGCATGTAAAGCCTCCTTAATCTGCAATCTTCAGGTCACTTCCTATAATCTTCATACATGAAGATGATCTCCATTTTGGTTTTCGCTCTCTATCGCACAAGTATGAATTTTTTATTTTGTTTCCTCTTTTTTTTACAGATGTCAATGCAGATGAAGATGAAGATGCATGTAAAGCCTCCTTAAAGGCGGCTTTACATGGATCTGCATCTGCAGATTTGAAGAAAAGTAGAGCGGGCCAATAATATAAAACAAACATAAAAGCAAGACAGGGTACACACTAATAACTTACTCGAACTCTGCTATAACTTTCTTGACATATCTCACAATCACATGTTCTTAGCGTTCAGGTATGTAGTTTTGAGAAGAAAATGTTCGCTATTTTCGTTGTTTTTAAGCAAACTGAGGTGAAATGGTAAAAAAAAACTTGAAAATTCGTTATCTGAACGGAACAAATTATGGTGCAGATGAAAATGCTATAATGAAGATGAACATGTTCATCGCTCTCTATCGCACAAGTATGAATTTTTTATTTTGTTTCCTCTTTTTTTACAGATGTCAATGCAGATGAAGATGAAGATGCATGTAAAGCCTCCTTAATGCACTGATTTTTTTTTGTAAAATCCCTGGAGTGGTTTTTAGAAAAATAAAATGTATCTTTTTGGCCAAAAAGGACAGACAACTGTCGGTGAGACAGACAGAATTGTGAGACCCACTTTTTTCGTCTTAATGTCTGTCAAGTTTGATCAAAATTTCGAGTTCGATTTTTTTATGAATCAATAACTTGCCATAATAGTACTTACCTAATATCGCAAGTAAAAAACGAATTATTACACCCTAGTATAATAATTAATTTTGCGAACGATGGTTTATCATCTTGTCGTCTGCTTGAAAATATGTCAACATTAAAACCCCTAGTTGTCTTAGTATTTAAACCTCCTTCCCATGCTACGACGCACTTGATATCTTTTTTAACTCAACTAGATGACGAATTAGCTATTTTTAAGAACAACATGCGGGCATGTTGTTTTTTTTATAACTTCGTACGCAAAAATAAAGCAAACTTAAAAATGTTTACGTCGTAGTATATAAAATTAATTAATAAAATTAACGCTTCTTTCTTGTGAGAAAAGCACTTAACATCAAAATGCGAATCCGCGCACACCCGTAGCATTAACCACCCAACAACCCAACCATCAAAGACCAAATAGTTTGAGGTGTACGAAATACTATTGAATGAATTAAAGACGACTTAAATTTATTTTTTAAAGCGACAAACAATAACATGAGTTCGACTACAAAACACTAAACTACTCAAACATTCTCTCTGTATTTTTAACTTGGCCCCCGAGGAAATTTAATTCTCTTTTGCGAAGCCATTCCAAACATTTCGTGTCTTATCTCAAAAAGAGATGACACATTGACCTTTGGCGCAGTCGGTAGCGTATTTCTCGCATTAACTTTAGTTATACTTGAAATCAGTTTGTCTAAAAGCAAATGTAAACTAAAAACATGCAAACGTTAAAACATCAAATAAAAAGGAACACAGTTTTTTTTGTACGTACTTTCTTCTCCTATACCAGGTAGGTAGGTAGGTATACGAAAAAACACCCTTGAAATGTGGATAATATTCTGGTAGATCTGGATATGATGTATATGGTTGGTTGGTTCATTGGTGGTATAAATGTATTAATGGCTTACATTTTTGCTTTGTTTTGCTTCTTCATTATGCTGCAAACATAATGCAAATTATTTTGCACAAAATAACAATAAGTGGTTGCATAAGTAACCAGGATTTTTTTTATTAAAAAACTTCCAAAAATCCTGCCAACTCTGAAAATCCTGTACCTAATTAGAATGCAAATGTATGCCTAAACCAATCGAACTTGTCTTAGGGTGACGTTTAAAATACCGAGTGTATATTTTATTGTAGATTTTACTTGCGATTATAGGTTGAGTAATTTGGGGAAATGTGGTACAGGCAGGTTTCTCTAAGACTAAGCATGTCTTTACTTTAATTTTTGAATCAGTCGGTAAAACGACGATAAAAAGAGAAGCAAGCGTATTTAAATGTCAAAAATATCAAATCAGCTAGACAAAATATTGAAAATTCGAAATTGTATGCAATCGAGATTATTTTTTCAGGTGAAAGAAAAGTGTTTTTCTCTGTGCAAGTTTTATGGTTTTCGGCGGGATTTAATTTTTCCCAAACAAAGTATTAAGTTATTTAAGTGCAAACATTGTAAGTTTTGTTTCAACTTATTTAATTTATATTTTATTAAATTTTTTGTTCGAATATTAAATTTCGGCTAATGTAGTATACTTGCTTTTGGCTATTGTGGTATTGTAGGCGTGTTTTTTTCTAAGCCCCGGGAAAATTGGACGAAAAAAACGATGAGTAGGATTAACAATTTGCATGTTAAATCCAACAACAACTAATCCCCGGGGGTGCTTAGCTTAAACCCAGAGAATTCTCGGGGCTTAGCTATTGGAGAGGATAAAAACTGTGCTACCAAAAACTTTTTCACGAAGTTATCGATAAAATGTATAAAAAGTTTAAAACTGACATTTTGACATGTCAGATAATTATCAATTTTGTTTGGTTTAGTTGAGCATTTGGTGTAAGTATGTCAGTTGTTTTCCTGACGACCATGTCAACCTAACCTAACCTCGCCATGATCAAAACCTTCTATAGCGATTTTCAATTTTGCGTTTATTTTTATTATAGGTATATTAAAAATTGACTGTGAAATTATTATTAAATAAAAACATTTCCTGAAGTTGTTATTCGTTGCATTTTACTTGCGTTAAAAATATTTGAAGTCCCACATACAGCTCTTCAACGCCATGCTCAAAGCAACAAGTTTTTAAATGAAATTTTTTTCTATAAAATTGGACAGAAAGCCTGTCTTAAATGAATCCATTGAGAAGGCCCTTGTAGATTCTATTTTAGAAATGGAATCTCGTATGTGGGGCCTTACAAGACGTGATATTAGATCCTTGGCATTCCAAATTGCAAACAAAAATAAAATCGCTAATAATTTTTCAATCATAACCGAAAGTGCTGGAAACGATTGGCTTAAATTATTCTGTAAGAGGCACAAAGATAAACTAAGCATTCGCACACCAACTTGCACATCATTTGATCGTACAAAAGGGTTTACACGAGACAATGTCAATGTATTTTTTAACCTTTTAGAAGAACTTTCCTCGAAACATAATTTTCCAGATACTAGAATCTGACAGGACTTTCTGTCGTTTAGTCTAAGCAGCAAAAAGTCTTGGGGAGAAAGGGAAAACGTCAGATTGGAGCAATGACGTCAGCAGAGCGTGGATCTTTGATTACAGTCATTTCTTGTATGAGTGCTGGAGGTTCGTTTGTCCCACCATATTTTGTTTTCCAACGAAAAAACCATCAACCAGATCTAATGAAGGATGTACCACCAGGTTCGGACACGTCTTGTCACCTTTCAGGATGGGTTCAAGTCCTCATATTTACCAAGTGGTTTAAGCATTTTTTTGAGTTTTGTAAAACATTCTAAAGATGAGTCGGATTTACTCATTCTTGATGGTCATTATAGTCATACATGGAACATCGACTTGTTGGATCTAGCTCGTGAAAATGGTGTCATCATAATTTCTCTTCCACCTCATTCAACCCACAAAATGCAGCCACTTGACAAAACTTTCATGGGTCCACTGAAAGTTTATTATAATGATGAAATCAGACGTTTTTCGCGAGAACATGCTCGAAAAGTGACCCAATTTGACCTTGTGCGACTGTTTTCTAAAGCGTACCTAAAAGTTCAAACCGGTCAAATCGCAATAAACAAAAGAGTGCAATATTTCTTTGTTCTTCTTGCACAAAAGTTTTTCCATAAATACAAATTATTATTTTTTTCACTTTTCTTTTAAAGCCAAGAAAGGCCTTGTGTCCTTTATTTATTAAAATAAAAATTAATTTAAGTCTTTAATTGTTTTTTTTTAAATAAAGTAAAGTGGTATAGTCTACCACATTAGACGACAAGGTGTACCACATTACCTGCTAATTTTCAAAAATGGCAATTTCGGGGTTAAGTCAAAGTTTTTTTAATTTCTTGCTTAGTGACAGCTTCTTTGCCAAGAAGCAGCAACATAAGAGCTTATATGTATATGTTGAAATTTACAAAATTTGGGAGCAATCCGTTCGCTAAATTTTTGGTGAGATCAAAAAAAACAAACATGTATACCACAATACCACAACTTCCTCTACTATAAGGCAAGTTATGCATTCGTACAAAAAAAATTCTAACGATCAAACATGACATTACGATCATAGAGACACCTAAAAAAGTGATCGACAAAAAATGTATGTCTTTCTGTCAGTCTGTCCGTCTGTATGTATAACTAGCTGCAGCCTAAACGGTGTAAGCGATTACCTTCAAACTTGGTATGTTTGGATATTGAAATTTAATTTTTAGGCCTAAAAATAACGTTACTTGCCATATGACCTTGAAGAAAAATCTTATTTTTTCTCGAAAACGGCTCCAACGATTTTGATAAAAAAAAATTTGAGAATTTTTTTCTTGGTAAGAACTATCATTTGATATGAACCAAGTTTACGGGAAAAGTCTATTAACGGTACTTTTCATGTAACGTTTTTTTTTTTTAATTGTTGGCTTTCTCGGTAACTGTACATTGGATTTCTGTCAAATTTTATATCTGAGAAGACCTAGGTAGCCAAACTAATTATGCATATTAAAATTTTAAATTACTTTTTTTTTATAATTAAAATAAATTTTTGGAATTTTTTATTTTGAAAAATCAATATTTTTAAAACTAATCAAAAAAATAATTTTCAATTTTATGGTCACGTGTATATTAATAAACTCTAAAAAACTGCATACAAAAATTTCAAACTAAAAATAAAAAACCGGATTTCATCAAACAATTTTCGAAATACTTTTTTTGTAAAATTTTCATTGATCGGTGGCATCTAATGGTTTTCTTAGTTTTTTTCGAGAAACCGATTAAAGTGATGGTTTTGGCAGTTCTTTTTATAAGTTTTAAAAACGATTTTTACCCACTTTATACATATGTATGTACATACCTAGGTAAGGTTCTCTATATATAGGTAGGTACATAATACCCTCCTAATTTTCATAATTCAAATTCCTTTAAATATACACTTGTAATTAGGTACCTATGTAACCATTCCTTGAATCATATGTATTCCACAATTCATTATATTAACAATCAGGGTTATCTTACCTACATCGGCCTTAATCCTGCAAAGTATAACTAGATAAACTATACATACTAACAACGTCAGTAGTTAGCTACACTAAAGTTGTTAGTTGCAAGAGCAAGTTCGTACGATCCAGTCGTGGATTTTATTTTTTTTTACTAAACACGCCTAAAATAATGCAAAAAAAGAAAGCGAATTTAACTTTTTGACGTTTGTAAATGTCAAAGTGGCATCATATGGATTTAGTACGATACTAAAAAAATAAAGTTGCCATTTTGAGATTTTAGCTTTAGTAAAATGTTAAGAAAATAGTACGATACTAAACTGGTTTAAAATTAACAAAATCCTCTTTTTAGCCTAGTATTATACTAAAAATAATTTAACATAATAAATCGACTAAAATTTAGCGCCTTAACATCAAGCTGTTTAAAATTTAGCGTCAGGGTTTTTAATAGTTTTATTATTTGTACCCTGAAATTTCTTTTCATTTTTTTGCAATAAAATATTATATATACTAAAAAATGGCAAAAGTATGGCATTTTGTGATTTGAGTTAAGATCCAGTGACTATAGGGCAGATTAGCCAAGGTTAGGTTAGGTAAATGGGCTGCCAGTTGATCTTGTTACCGACACAATTAGAAAAAGGTAGTTCTATTGTGATACCCCGAAGTGTTGTTACTTCGAATTGTATAACCTATGAGTTCTATGAATAATCATTATCGAACCCTTTAGAGGCTTTTATGAAGTTCAACGGGCTTTTGCTTGATAGATTCGGCAGCTCTTCTAAATCGTTGAAGAAATAGCAGCCCAAGAATTTGTTCCTTATATGACAAAGTGCTGGACAATTACATAGGAAATGAGTGGTGTCCCCATGTTCATTTTCGTCACTGCAACATCTGCATAGGTCATAGTTACTAAGTCCCATTTTCTTTTTATGGTAGCCCAGCAGATTATGTCCGGTGAGTCTGCTTACAAGAGTTCGAAGGGAATTCTTGTTTATTTGGTGTATTACCTGTTCTTTTCTTTTCAAAGTTGGGCCATAGTTTCCTGGTTGTAACACAAGTGTCAAGTCCATTCCATTTTTCATTGGTTTTTAAGAGAATCTTCTGTCCAATGTTTTGTTTTGCGACACAGAGTGGGATTTTAATCGACGGGTCTATTTGGGTAGTGTCAAGTGTTTAATCCTTCCTCGCCAGCTCATCAGGTCTCTCGTTGCCCGGTAGATTACTGTGACCCGGGACATAGCAGAGTCTTATGTCGCGACAGCTGGTTACAAAGCTTTGACTTGATAACTGCGGCAGCAATCGCTTTTATTGCTGCTTGGCTGTCGATAAAAAAGGTGATATCAGTATGTGATATTTCCAGTATTGACACGTGTTTAGTACCATTTTTCACTGCCAAGACCTTAGCCTGGAAGACACTACCGTGATCAAGGAGCCTAGCGAAGCTGGCTACTTTAAGGTTTTTTTTTTAAATTTAACTATATGCCTATAAGACCTAAGGCCTTTTAAATGCAACCTGCATTGCACGTCATTAGTTTGGCACAGTGGATTTGCGAAGCAGGTATTGACTGTCTCATTTTAACCCATGGGCGGCATCCAATTAAAATTGGAGGTATAGAGAAGAATGCGCCTAGCGTGGGGATCAAACCCACACGTCTAAGTTAGCAATCAAGGACTGTATCCACTGCGCCATTGCCACACACGGGTTTATGAGAAGAAACCTACACCAACTCCAGTGTCCATCTTTGAGCCGTTGGTGTAGATAGTTACTATCGACCCATCAGTATGGAATTAGTTGTTTACCCATACTTGTCTGTCGGGGAAACAAGTTTTGAAGCGTCTGGTAAAATCTAGTTTTGGCCTGTGCACACATTGTTGCCTATATAATTTTCTGCAGAATCTTAGCATGGCTTATATGGCTAGTGTTCCAGGTGTTTGGTTTCATTCTTTGTACTTTTGTCAGGGTTTTAAGGTTCGTTGTTTTTTTTCCAGCGCATTCCACCACACCAGATTACCTTATGTAAATATAGGTCTAACGATTGCCGTATACATCCAAATGATAATCTTAGGATTTGGGCCCTAGTTTGTACCAAATATCCTGCTGCATGAATAGAATGCGATCATTGCTTTTTTAGCTATTTTCTTTTATGTTTGGATCCCAGTTTAATTTCTTATCTAGGATCACACCAAGTTATTTGGGTTGATCCGTGTTATTAAGTGGGATCCCATCAATTGTGGGTACTGAAAAATCTGGTATTTTCCTTCTATTGGTAAGGAGGACCAGCTCAGTTTTTGAGGGATTAACCCTTAGACCACATTTTTTTGTCGAGTTACAGACTTTGTCTAAAGCGTTTTGAAGTTGTTCAATTATAGTGGTTGGGAATTTAGCTTTCGCAAGTAGACCTAAGGCATTGGCATATGCTACTACTTTAACCGCACTATGTATAAGTTTAGTAAGTATACTATTCATTACGAGAGTGGCGATAGAACTACCCCTTGTGGTGTTCCTCTTGACACTGATACTTTTAATTAGCGAAGGTGATGAGTGATTTTTTTTAAAGGGAGATTTTAAGGATTTTTATTATATTAATTGCAATGATTAAATAAAAAATTGCTGATAAGGTAAACGTGGTACCTATATCAATTTGCAACAATCGCATCAACCATAAATGTTAAATACCACACCCTATGTATTGCTATTTTCGTACGTTATCTTCCTTTAATTTTACCACAAAAAAATCGGAGCTGATTACACTGTAGGTAGTTGCCTATTAACCTTGAATCCCTATTCCAGTATGTTATAACGTGTTATAACGTTCAATGCATTTTGCTGATAACCTAACATTTTGGTGTTTTGCAATGTAAAATGTAAAATTCTAATATGAAATAGTGATTATAAAAACTTACCTAAGCATTTTGATGAGCGGACATAATATGGTATTTCATTAATCAGTGGATGAGCAATGTTGATATTGCCTTCTGCTCATATATTATTTAAGATTCATTAACATCCTCTTTGGATTCAGTTGGTATTGAACAGTCCTTAACTATTGACGTGACGGTATTCATCTAACAGTATGTTCAGCAAATCTTGGTTTTTGTGCGCCTTAATTATTTTCTCTATTGGCTGTCTTGATTTTGGAACTTCAAATACAGTAAGTACAAATTTGTGTCTGAAAAGAGGAAAATGAAAGATTTGATACAAACTTGTCAGTAGTATTTTATTTTTCGAAATCGGAGAAAGTAGTTACAACACCTAGATCTGTTCGATTTTTTCCCAGAAATTGTCAATTCTTAACAATTTTAGTTCCAATTTCGCTATGAATTTCTTTTGTATACGTGAACGACTTTAAACTAAAATTGGTAGAAATCGGCAGTTTTGGGTAAGAGACGAACAGACATAAGGTATTATGTGTGTCGTCAAATTCACTTTGTCTTACGGCGTTTTTAATTTATGCCAACAATACTTGCAGCTCATTTTCTTATTGAAGTTAGGAGAGAATTGCCAAGCACAATTTATAGCAATTTTTAATGTTCTATTCAAAAGATCTGTCAATATCAAAATACTTCTGGAGAACCAATCGAAAACAAACAGACCAAAAATAATAATTATATGAAAATATATCCATCATTTTTTTGTTTTATTTTTTTTAGATTCCTTATGTATACAGTGGATAAGGTTTGTTTGGCAATGGGTATCCTGGTTTATACTCCAGTGGATATCCATATCCTGGATATTATGGCGCATATGCTGGATATGGAAGCAATTGCTATGGAAGTAATTGCCTAACAATATGTCAAACTCCATGTTTGACGCCTTGTGTGTTTACTTTTTGCTGTTGTTAAAACTAAATACTAAACTTATACTAAACTCAACATAGAAAAATAATAGATGTTACCATTATTATGTATACCTACCTACATTAAATGCGTTCCCGTACTTTGTGCACAAAAATATGAAGACTGTAATTTTTGAAAGAGTGGACGTAAGAATCTCTCATGGCGTTTTCATTTGCTAACAAAAATAAATTTATTTTTGATTTAGATCTGTCAAAAACTGATTTTGATTTATTTTGCAGATCTGGATTTTTTAGCAGATCTACCACTCTTTTTCTAACACCATTATGCATCATAATTGACATAGCCATCAGTTTGACAAGTTCTTGATTGATAATAAGGAAAGAATTAAAATAGTTTTGAGTTCAAATGGAAGCAGTTTTAAGTGAATTAATTTATTCTTCAGATCATCTTCGCACTTACAAATTTGAAATTAAAAAACAAAGTTCGCGTCAATATTTGACAGCTGATACCGGTAGCTAGTTCACAGACCCAAATATGCACTAATATTATAGCAAATTAAAATCAATCTAAAAACGTATTCGATTCGTTACGAACAAAATTAATTTATAGATCAAAGTATAAATTTACCAAACGAAAACCCCATCAGAGAGTGACAGAGTTTCACAAAAGTACGAAAACGAATTGAACAACAATTTTAGCCAATTTCTAAACGTCAAAACAAAAGTGTGTTCTTAAGTCTTTAGCAGTGTTTTGTGAATAAGTTTAAATAAATCAATTTGATGACCACATGATAAATTCGATTATTTTCAACTTTTGTAATGGGAGGGCGGAGACCTGGCAACTGACAACTTATGTATTGTTTTTTTTTCTTTTTTCCTTCATTTGACAGTCTTCAAAATTTTTGTCCAAAGAAAATTCTTGGACTAACATTCGGAGCCTGGGGAAATATTTTACTCTCTCATGAGCACTCTTTTCTGTGAAAAAAAAAACTACGAGAATTTGGTGTAAAGGAACAGGATTTGACAGTTTTTCGTAGATTTTCGCAGTTTTAGCAAGTACGGGAACAAACCTATTATTGAGCTTGTTTAAAATGGTATATCTTAAATACATGGTAAGTAAATATTCAGGTACAAATGCTGTTATTACGAACCAGGGCCAATGTTCTGTAACTTTCGAATCGATAAAAGTAGTCGAGAAACAAAAAAACATATGTTTAATTGTTGTTGTTAAGATGCCAAAATTACTCTTTCACTTTATCGCCTTCCATTGGAAAATCCCAGTGAAACAAATTAAAATTTAAGGTATCACCTCAACTTACCAGAAACCCATTTATTTAGAGACTTAACGTGGGGAAAAGTTATCGCCTGAGTTACAGAACATGGACCCAGGTCAGAAATAGGCGAGTGTGATTTCAGAAAAATTAGATCTCAAAAATCTCATTAATACAATCCAGGATTCTTCGGAAAAAAATATCAGTTGACAGCCGGGTCCAAACATCAATAATAAAATTTTGGGGCAAATTTGAAAAAAAGTGGAGCAAATGCAAAATTTCTGGAGTAGATTTGAAACAAACAGAAAATCTTTACTTTCCAGGAAAATTACTTTAATAAACGTTTGTTTAAGCACGAAAAAGATGAACTTAGAACGAAGAACAAAATTCAGGAATTGAATTGAATTTATTGAGTCTATCTCTTGAAACTTTACATAGTAATACAATTTTCGATAACAATGTAATACAATAACACCAACCTTTCCGGATAGCTATAGTTCGGTTATTGAAGGAGCCAATGACATGAAAATATAGGGATGGGTGATATTCATCATCGATGTTAGACGAAAAAAATATCGATGTTTCAACATGATGTTGAAGCATGTCAAACATCGCAGCATCGATGTTAATATTCAAAACATCGACTTAAAAAAAGCTGAAATCTTTTTTCAATAATGACCTAATGCTTATAAAGGTTAGACCGCACTCGACGGAACTACAACTACGCTTCACAACTATTTATGTGAAGTTGAATGAAGATGTTTTGAATTTATATTATATTGACATCGATTCATGGATAGAAAGTCAAATTTAGAAATACAACAATGTAAACAAATAAAATTTGAAAGGTGAAACGTACGAGAATATCCGATCTTTGTATGGCTCATCTGTGATTCTGACTTCAAGTCCAGAAGTAAATTTCTCTTCTATCCAGGAGAAGAACTGTCATTTAATACCAATCAAACAGAAGCGTTCGGGAGCCTTCCGGACGACTAATCGAAAAGGCCGTAAGATAAACAATTTCGAACTCGCCTCCTTTTCCTTAATGGAAAAAATCTTATTTTCTAAACTGTCCAAAAGAGAAAAGACGATGAAGCTCATATTATTTTTCATAGACATAAATACAATTTTAAGACTTCATTTTGACAGTAAAATCCTCAAATCTTGGAAACTTCTTCCAATGATGAATTTCGTTTATCAGATCGAAATTTTTTCTTTATATTAATTTCATTGTGCCAATTTTTGTAGTTTATGTTTTCATTGACATCAACAACTTCAATAGCTATAACTTACGATTATAAGAAACCCCATAACGATAGCTTAAAAAAAAACAACAAAATATTGCTATTAACAGACGTCATTAATCTTGATAACCGATTTTAGTTGCATAGTGATGTTTGCCTCTTAAAAAATAGCTTTCTTCTTTAATCAGATGTGAAATTTCGTTAGAATAACAAATCTAACATCTAAAGGTTAATAGATCTATTCTAACTATACACTCTACTTAGTCATTATGTATTGAAAATGATAAGATAAGAAAACCTCGCTAATGTCGAGGTCTCGAATTCGAATCTTTTTTTATTGCAAATCATCTTTAATCTCAACTTAGTCAATTGGAAGTAGTTAAACAGCTAAGATGTCAGCCACAGCCGATAGTGTTTTTGTAGCTCGTTCTCATGGGATATCTGCTGAAGGGGTGCGCGATCAATATGCTGACGGTAAAGCAGCAAAAGTCTGGGAAATCTTTATTGGAGACAAACGTTCTCGAACCGATAATTACAAGCATTTTCTAATTGATTTGTTAAAATCCAAAGGATGCAAACGATTATTAGATGTTGCTTGTGGAACAGGGTAATTTTGTAACAGATGGTTTAAAGGAATGTTTAAAACTGTTTGTTAACTGTTTTAGAGTTGACTCAATTATGTTACTAGAGGAGGGTTTTGAAGTGGTATCTGTAGATGCGTCCGATAAGATGTTGAAGTATGCCCTGAAGGAGCGGTGGAATCGTCGCAATGAATCAGCTTTTGACAAATGGAGTGAGTAACTAATTAAATATGTATACCGTACCGTAATATCGTTATCTGTCAATTCTTTCCATAAACACTCCGAAAATCCAATCGAAAATTACATAAGACTTCGCGTTCAGAAGATGTATTCGACTTAAAAGCTAATCAAGTTTCTAGATTCTGATTGGAAACTTGACTAGCTTTCAGTCGCCTACGTCATTTTGAACGTGACAAATGATTATTACTTATTTTGAAGTTGACAGATTCGAAAAACGTGCTTTTTGACAAATACGATATCTATAAAAAGAAAAAGAAATTATTTTAAAATTAAACTTCGTCTTTTTGATTAAGTAATTGAGGAAGCTAACTGGTTGACGTTGTATGATGACATCCAACAGGAAATCAAAGGTGGATTTGATGCTGTCATCTGTTTGGGTAATTCTTTTGCTCACATGATGGACTCGTTTGGTGATCAACGTGAACAAAAGACAGCGGTAAATAATTTCCGAAAATGCCTTAAACCCGGTGGAATGCTTTTAATCGACCATAGGAACTATGACAATATTCTACAAAGTGGATCGACACCAGCGAAGAGCTTGTATTATAATGTGAGTATGCCTATTTTTATTGAAAATTCAGTTAGTGATTGATGATGGACCTTGAAAAAAATTGGTATTTATATTGTTTGTCCTAATGCAGTTTTGTTTGCAAAAACATTCTTAAGGTTATCATGTTAAGATAAGACCTAATCGTTCCAACTTGCCTTGTATCATTAACGGAACAACACAACTTGACGTGAGCGCGTTTGCTTCGCTGTCAAATATTCTATGTATTCTGACATACCTAACTAATGGCATTATCAATTGGTATTAAGAACAGAGTTAACAGCACGATTACCATGTTGAGAAGTCAAAACCAGAAGCTCTTGCGAAGTTGGTTCCTTTCAGAAACTCTTTATTCTTCTCTTTTTAATGTTAACATTCCTAATTCGGAATTTCATACATATTAGGTTTATTCATTGAGCTCTAAAGTCACCCTGATAAGCAAATTATGTGTTTTTTTTCAAAGCTAGGGTCACCCTGAACTCGCTCCGAAGTAGATCTAGGTTTTTAGCTGTGGCAAGTTGAGGTAAATGAATAAACTGTCGAAGTCACATGAGACTGAAGTAGGGATGAGCGATATTGAGAAAAACATCGATGTAACATTAATTATCGAATTGAAAACATCGATGTTTTTGAGAAATTTCCTTTACCCTAGTCCTCCACTTGAAATAAATGATTGCAAGAAATGTGTCATGTAGTCAATATTTCTTGTGGAAACCATTATGTCTGAATTTTTTTTTTATTTATAGACATAAGAATCTGTATTTATTTCTTGTCTTTTCAAAAGAAATAAACGGAGAAATAAGATTTGACGTTTCATGACATCCCACATTAATCGTGCACAAATTTCTCACAAAACATTGAATCTTGTTCATAGTGAAGAATGAAATTTCACGATTTATTTTTGCCCATATAGCAAAGAAATATAAATTTTTAGAAGTAGTGTCTGCAATAATAGCCGAAATAAATATTTCTAATGGAGTCGCGGCCTTATTCTTTCCTTCAACATCGATATAAAAGCATCGATTTTTTTTTCTGTTTTAACATCGATGTTTCGTTAACATAGATGAACATCGCACACCCCTTTTGTTTGTTGTGAATTCTCGTTTTGAATGCAATTTATTATTTTCAAAATGGAAATTTAAAAAAAACACTAAAATTTATTTTCATACACAGAAACAGGAAGGGTATTCATGCAACGAGATAATTTTCCACTTTTCAGAAAGATATAACTATTCGCACGACATTTGCATGAACACTCCATTAAAAAATACTTGCGTAAATGTTGGAAATTATCAGCTGTTCAGTGTAGTGGGCGGCCGTAAATATCCTTAGAAAATAGAGACCTTTTAAGTTGTCGATTGTGAATAAGGCCAAAGCAAATGCAGTGAGAAATTAAATTTAAACCTCTTGGGGTTGTCAAAAAAATCTGGGTGGACACTGGGTAAATCTCAATGAACGAACCCATTATAAGCGTTTTTATTTTTAAGTTCAGAGCAGAGTCTGAGTTGTCAAAAAATGTGTTTATGTTTCTTTTTCACTCAGAGCCTTTAGAGCTCCGAATTTGTTTCTTTTTTCGTTCTAAGCATGTTCACAGCGCGCTCGATGTACTCTGACATAATTGTCTGAGCCTTCTGAGTAAATTGCTGAGCATACGAAATGTCATGTGTGTCAATACAGAAAATGTGAAGATTTTCTGTATATCTGGTGTGTATAAAACACTGGATAGCGCATTTATACAAAAAAGATGATGCAACTTGAAGACTGTTATAAGTGCGCAGGTACCATTCAACTATAACATTATAACACTTCAAATTACTTTTAGAAGTATCATTGAGCGCTATTGAAAATGCAAGAAAAATATTTCTTTCTTTGTTTGTACATAACACAATGTCAACTTACTTTTTTTTACTCGTATAGACGTCAAGGATGTTACCAGCGCACCTTATGTCATCTTCAAATTGCCTAAAAAAAACTGTTACACTTATAGAGAATACACTATCAGCGGCGTGTATCTGTGTACAAAATAAGGGTAGTGTTGTTTTGTATTGCTTTTATGGTTAAAATGAAAATTTATTCTGGTATGTGTGGTTCAAGTGTCTAAAACAAATCAGAGTGTTCAGAGCATACTTTATGAGTTGTGCTCGAAATAAAAAAAACGAAAACGCCTTACGTACGTCCATGGGATGGAATGTAGAACATTTTAGAGTCGAACATCTACTGGAATGTAAAAAAGTTAATCTCTTGTGGTTGTGTTGTTCAAATTTTAAACTTGGGCAGAGATTTGGCAAACGTAAATTTTTTGCAAATGTTGAATTGTTTTGATTCGATAATATAATGTAAGTAATAATTGCAATTAAAAAATAAAATGCACGACTGAATCGCACAAACTTGATCTTATGTTCGATCACATCGTATGCAAATGTTTTCTATTAAGAATCGAAATATATTTTCAAAGGCGTTTTTTACTTAATTTTGTATATACAAAAGTCCACACGTTTTCGAAATACATACTGAATTTTCAAAAAATATTCCAAATTCCGAAAAAAATATTTGGTATACAGGAGCCCTACTATGTAACTTGTTTCTACTTTCGCATCTTTCGAAAATTGCTTTCAATGCTATTTTTAAGAGATACTGTATTGGAAAGTACCATCCACTTTTCGCGTATTCGACCCTTCGCCACTTAATCTCCAATTAACTATGTTCTTTTCATTTAATAAGTGCTTTAATAAAGAATTGACAAGTTGAAATTTTGCGAATTCGAACATTTGCGTCTTAGAAAGGTACTACAGCATCTAACTGATGAGCCCATCTGTAGTACCTGGGCGAAACGCATATTAATTTGGACTAAGGGTCGCAAAAAAACTCAATTAAAATCATAATTACAGTCCACAAAATAAGGAACAAAAACAATACCTACGTATGTAAATGTGTTTGTATTGTTTTTGTTTTCGCATTTATTCTTAAATTCGAACAACTTTATTGTAGAATCGAATTAAATAGTTGGTCCCCAGTATTATTTATAATTTGAAGGACCTCGACTATATAAAAATTTTGATCGAAAACCGAGAAAGTTCAAAACCAAAAAAATGTTTGTATAGCAGGTACCGTTAGTAACAAAATATATTAAAAAAATGTTTGACTAAAATGTAGAGGAGTAGGTATACCTAAAATATTGCACACACTTTTTTTTATCAAAATCGTTAGAGCTGTTTTCCAGATAATTGAGATGATTAAAAAAATTGTATGCAAAGTACTTAGTTTTGGACCTAAAACAACGATTCAAAAATCAATTTTACCCAATCACCTAAAACGCTCAAATGCGAAGTTTGAAGAAAATCCCATCAGCCGTTTAGGCTGTAGAGCGTTGTACAGACAGACGGGATTGCGGGATCCACTTTGTTGGTGTTCTCCATCATCGTAATGTCAAGGTTGATTAAAATCTCGGGTTCGTTTTTTTTTCAAATCCAAAACTTGCCCTATAGTACCTACATATATACATACATTACATATATCACAAGTAATAAAACAAGAGATAAAATATAAAAAAGCGAGAGTAATATATCAACAATTCATTAATTCAAATGATTTACTTTTAAATTGAAAAATAAACTCATTTCCAAAGGAAAGCAACGAAAAAACTCACCTTCCCATATCGTATTTTTTTTGGATAATAGTTTACATAACTTACATCTGACTACAATTGCCTAAAAACATGTATAAGCATCAATTTTATAATTGCGAAAAAATGTAGATAGGTATTGTATAAAAAAGGAACTTACTTTTCAATATAGTCCACTAAATTTGGCTTCGGCTGTCAATTTTTGTTTAACCTCTCCCTTTCGTTCAGCTTTCAACTAGTTGTTCATTATCGCGAGCGCGACCACGATACATGACTTTTAGGAAATTTCTGACTCGGTTTGAATCTTCTCTTTGACGTGGTACACATTTACTTAAAATAAGTTACCTGCCTGCCATCAGTTCTGCGCTGTGATTATGGAAAATCAGCAAATAACCATATCGCCGTCTCAGCGTCGCCTTCAACTCAGCTTACCTATTGGGCCTGACTTTTGAACAAAGAAAGAGTTTGCTGTTATATTTGTTTTTTTTTTTTTAATTTTCCCCAAGGCCGGCAATTAATAGACTGGCGCTGTTTCGTTTAAGAGATTTGGTATTGGAGACAGAGTAGATGAGAAAACAGTTCTTGTTTTATCATTTCTATTTTCAAAACTTAATAATTTTATTTTAAGAATGTCTTGCAAAATTACATTCCACAATGGCACACACAAATAAGAAATTGATGAGGTTAAACTTTGAATTTACTTAGCAAAGGATCGGAAATTTAGATGAAAAATTTAATTGCCATTAACTGCTATCTGTGATAGTTAAACTTCCCACGGTGTACATTCCTACACTTGGCAACCAAATTCAGTTGGAGAATTTATTACGTTTCAAATTTTCGAATACCGGAAATGTCCAGGAAAATGCTACTATAACAACTAACGGTTTCAATTTATAAAAGAAAACGATTATTTTTTATCACTAATATTAATAAATTTAAGCGTAGGTGCACAACTAATAAGTAAAAATTATATAAAATTAATTTAATATACGAATTTCTTTATTTTAAGACCTCCCACACCGCCGACATCAAGACATCCGTTCTCTTTTACTGCGGTAAACCAGCCTTGGTAGCAATGGATTATCAAATCGAAGCCAATAATGAAATCAGTGAATTTCGTTTGTCCTATTACCCGCACGAGTTAAAAACATTCACCAAAATGTTGAAGGAGATCTTTACCGACAAAGCCGATCATAAAATTTACGGTGATTTCAAAGATCTGAATGTTATTTCACAGCCGGCATTCTACATTCATCTTATTGAAAAAATTAAATAAATACTAAATTTGTATTCTTGTAAATAAACATTTAAAAAAAATCCAAATGTATATACCATACCTGTTTAGTTCAATTTTTACGAATAGGTAATTTTATTTGAATTGAAACGAATAATTAAATTTTGGCGAATACCTAAAATTACGATGGAATTGCCACGCAGTGAAACGAGCAGGTAAGGCACGTATTGTATTTCAATTACAATATAGTTGTGTTATGTAGCTTCAGCATAGCATAAGCATTTTAAGTTTAAACAAATCAAAGACCCACAACATGGCGGTTAGTTCGTATTTTCAATTAATTTTCGAATATTATCGAGATAGAATGGATTTTATAATTGATGTTGTTATTTGTATATTGTCCTTTGGGGCGATTCTTAATAAATATTTAATAATATAAGAAAGCATAACAAAAATATATACGAAGGATTGGAATCGAAGTAGGTACCTACATAAAATTGAAAAAAAAAACCAAGAGCAGCAAGTACCTAAATATACATATTGTTGAAGTTTCACCACCGCACTGTGAATATTAAACAAAAATTTAAATAAAAACTACATTTTTGTAAGCATAATGCTCATAAATAAATAAAACGTAATGTTTTTTGTTTTGTTTTAAGGAATCTAATGAAGTTTTTTTTTTGTTTTGTTTTTTTGGGTACAAAGTTCAAAGTGAAAGAATGTTTGACTCACATATTTTTGGTTGCTTATTTTTTGTATGATCGTTTACAGTATTCGCTTTAGTTAGAACCATAATATCAGAGTGGGCCGATTCCAAAAAGTGCGGCATGTAGTTTCTAGGGCGCTTTTGTGTTCGTATTCCTAAAAGCGATTCGCTTTTCTTCAGCCTTTTCATAGAAATCGAAGACTTTCCAAAGCGGTTGATGTTCGAGTGACAAATTGCGGGGTGATTTATATAAAAATGTAAATAATTATTGAATAAGACTGCATACTTCGCTCATAACCTTCGACACGCCGGGGCATTGGACTTCCATAACAATGTGGAAGTCCAATGCCCTTTTGATATAATCCTTCTTTTAAAAATTGAAGAATGGCAACAAGTTTCAATAAAGAAGGCACAGAGCTATGTATTATGTTGTTTTTATTTGGCAACTTGGAAGCCTTCCGGACTTTTCTGAAAGCGTTCACTTGAGAAGAAAAAATGACAATTCAAATTCTGAAAAGAAGAGAATTTTGCTTCTGGATTTGAAATCAGAATTAGAACCAGAAGCACTCACACATTCATATACTTGAACGTCAATCTCGACTGTTGTCATTTTTGGTATCACAATTGTGCAACAAACTTTTTTTTTGAATATGAATATTCTCACGTACACAATTATTTTCAAACATACAATCTCATTAAAATTCAGAATCGTCAGAATCACACAAAAGTGTTCAGTTGGGATACCGGATTGCCAAATAAAAATGCCATTATACTCTCGGTTGAACTCTTTTTTTTTTACTTCGAATATATTTACAAATAATGACACTTTTGACAACTGAAACAAATTTAGCAAACCTAAATAGGAACATAAGTATTTAAATAAATTAATTTGAAATTCTAAGGCCTGTTTTCCTCTGCATAAACTGTAACATAAAGTGCTGTTGAACTTAGTTTAGGAATTTCCATTGTTAAATGAAGAATTTGATTTTTTTTTCGTGGCGAATGGAATGTTATTTTATTTGGCTTTGATTTTTTATTTTGTACTTAAGCTTCCAATTGTACTAGTGTTTAGTAGTATTGTGGTTTTCCATTGGTACAAGAATCACACTCGTTTTTGATACGAATCTATTAAAACACGGATTTTGACAATTAAATCCTTCCATTGTGCAACAAAAATTAATATTTTTTTAAATTCTGAATCAAATTCGCAGATTCGTATTTTTTGGCGAATCTACTTCTCTTTTACTAACACTACTAAGCACAAGTGTCATTGGAAGCGTTTATTTTGACAGCTACCAGTTTCACTGACGCGAATATAAATAAGCCAACACCTTAACAAACAAATTAAATCCAAATCAAGTTCTTCATTTACCAATGGAAAACCACATTAGTAAAAAGTGAGGTAGATTCGTCAAAAAAATGCGGATCTACGAATTTGATTCACAATCAAATATAAATCAATTCTTCTTGCCCAATGAAAAGATTTAACTGACAAAATCCATGTTTTGATAGATTCGTATCAAAAACGAATTTGATTCTTGTAACAATGGAAAAACACATTAAAAACTTAAGTTCTGTATCAACAAACGGTTCTAAAACATTTACAGTAGGTAAGATGTATATTGGACTACTCTTTGCGAGGAACACCAAGCAGAAAACACGCACTTCTTATTAATTTCCTTTGGATATTCAGATCGTTGGATACCTTTTTTCCCTTCCTTCTTCCTGCTCGGCATGCAGAAAAAAATCTAATGAAATTCATGTTTTTTTTAATCTTATTTAAACTTGTGTGGTTTTCTATTGGGCATTCAGAAGCATTCCGAAGCCTCAAGAAGTTTTCTAAAACTATTTCATTTGCAAAAATATCTTGTTCTGCCGATTCTGAGTTCTCTTCTTGTTTTGAAATCAGAATACACCTGATATGGTTCTTCGTATCCTCGCCATCAAATGATAAATTATAATTGAAAACCACATACACACAAGGACAAAACATCAGAATTCAGTAGAAGCAATAAGAAATGTTCCATTGAATTTCAGAATGAGTGAACAAATGTAAAACGGCATACGATTTCGAACAGAAAAAGTCAACGATTCGTCTGGAAATTCTGTCATGTTTGGATTTTCTGGAATTCCAATGGGAAATTGTAAATGAAAATGGAAACAACATAGAAGTAGCTGATATTTAAATGGAAAATTGGAACTATTGTTTTCGCCATGTTTAAAATAACGGAATTCAAAGGAAATGGAGGAAATGAAATTATCAATTTCAATGCGGTCCGGAGCGATTTTTGGAATCGTCCTATCAGTTTTTCTTCCGATTTAATCAAATGTTAGTGTTGACTATTGACTAACTGAAGGGATATACTAAAATAGCAATTAAAAACTTAATAATACGATCAATAAATTTCTATTTGATTACCGAATTAATTCGAGATTATCAATCAGAAACTAGTTGGTTCCCAAAAAAACATAATTTTTAAATACCAATTACCAATAAAAATTTCAATTTCCGGAAAACAAAAGTTTCAGCCTTATTCTGCTATTCACGTGAATAGTATATTCGCTCCACCCATTCGATTCCCTTTCACACTGCCTTTGTATTCTGCTATGTCGGGTGGATTATATTATCCCGAGCCAATTTTACATTCACGTAAACAGCTTTTCGGCCTTATCTGCGTTAACGGGCTTTGGAGGAGAAGGTTCAACCACGAACTATACGAGCTGTACAGCGACATTGACCTGGTACAAAAAATACGTATATCACGTTTAAGATGGCTAGGTCATGTAGAGCGTATGGACAACAATGCACCGGCTCGCAGAATCTTCGATTCCAACCCAGAGGGAAGACGCAGTCAAGGAAGACCTCGCCTAAGGTAGCGCGCTCAAGTGGAAGATGACCTCAACCAACTTGGAGTGCGTAACTGGAGGCAGCTAGCCAAAGACCGAGCTAGCTGGAGGGCATGTTGGTTGAGGCCCAGGTTCGCCCCGAACTGTAGCGTCACCTAAATAAGTAAGTAAACAGCTGTTCATGTGACAATCTTGTGAGTTCTTGATAATATGTTCTGATTAATTTAAATTTTTTTTCATTTTCGTAATTAAATTTGGAAATTGACAGTATTGGACTTTTTTCTCCAATTCTAAGGAGAGGAATAAGAGAATCTTCGAACAGGAAGCTTCGGAGAAATGTTAGAAAATCTAAAAAAAAATATTATGGAACTACCGGATGAAACGTAGGTTGATTTATTTTTTATTTTATTATATTTCAAGACCAGCTAATCTTTTAACGCTCAGTCAAACAGAAAACAAATATTAAATCCACAACAATTGATATGCGGGGTTAAATTGTATTACCGACTTTACCAATGTGTACAAGATTTTCTTCGACTGAATAGCAGAATAGTGATGAGTGAAAAATCTAGAAAAATTTCCCGCGGTAAATAGCAGAATAGCGCTGTTTGACATGAGGTATGTACTGCATTCATAGGTGCACATAAACCCAATAGGATATTTCCAATATTCTTACGTGGAAGCAAATCTGGGCCCGTATTACAAATTATAAAACAATAGCCAAGAAAACGATAGTTATGTTAAGTATGTTACATAGTCATTGTGTCAAATAAAATATAATACGAGAGCCAAACGCAGTCGTAAGAATAAAATGAGAATGTAAAACGTATTCCTAACGTAACGACAACGAGGGATTTTAAACGTCAATCGTAATTCATAATACGGACCCACTGGTATTACCAATGCTACTCTATTGTGTAAGCTGAAGTTGTCGTTAAAGAAACTCTCAAATAATTCAGATAATATTTCAGACTCTCTCAGGCCCTGTTTTTCAGTGCTGAGTTAAGCCAGAGTTAGCTTATCCTGTAAATTAAATTATCCACAACTAACTCGCCAAGCAATATTTTAGAAGGGCCAACAAAACTTACATGATAAAATAATCTCCCATTTTTTCAGTTAAGCTTAAGTTAACCCAACATATTTGGTGAATTAACTCGGACTTAACTTTAATCTCACACTAAAAAACTGGGCCTCAAAGAAATAAAACAAAACTTTATTTATCATTATTTTTTTTAATAATTGAACACACTGTAACGGCAAAAGAGTATTCAATTAATTTTTTTTATTCACTATTTATACATAATGTAATTGAATTTGGCCTTATTAGGATGAGAGGCACACTACTCTTAACTGGGCACTTAAATAAAGCAAGAGCGAACCAATGATTGTGCTTACATTATTAGTGTTTTATTATAAAGCGTTAGAAACCTATGAGTCGGTGTTGAGTTTTTATATAATTTATTCTATAATTACATCCTATGTCGACTCATCATTTGAAGGTATGCCTATATCTGTTTAGGCAGTGTCAGTGACATATGGGATGCTTAGTCAAAAAGTGTGCGCTCAAAACATAGCGCGCTTCAATTTTTGAATTTATCGAATAATATAGTATTTTGAATGTTTGAAATTCAGAATACTGTAACCAAAGAGAAGGCCAAATATTTCTTTGGACAACAGACTTTTTAAACACAAGACGCCCACCTTTGTATAGATAAGTCGACATAGAAATGGATATTGTACTAACATAAATTTAGAAAAAATGCTAATAATTAAAAAAATTACTTACATACAATGAAGTTCTGCGAAATCACAATTTGTGTTGGTTTGTCATTTTTTTTTAAGTTATACTTATAAAATATTTTTAAAACTTCTATGTATAATTCCATGTGAAAAATAAAATAAATTTTAAATTAAGTTTAAGTGTTTGCAGTCTTTTTTAACAATTATTGTTCTTTGCTAAAGTTCTACATTTGTTAAATTAGATCCCGATGATGTTGGTAAGTCAACATCATTAGGTGGAATGAATGTACCAATTGATTGTACAGATTTATTTTTTTCCGATAATTTTTGCATTTCGATTTTAAGTTTATCTAAAATTGCATAATTTGGTTGATTAATGGCGGCTTTGCTTTGCAATACAGTGATTTCTTGTTCTTCGAGTTTTTTCTCTTTGAAGGTTTTTATTGAATTATTACCATAGAGTCGCAATAAGGAACCCCAAGTTTTAATGTGCGGATGAAGAATCTGAAATGAGAATTGAGATTATTTTTATTCAAAGGGAAAAAAATCTATTTTTTTTAATTACACGAAGGTTCGATGATGTTTCGCTATTCTTGAAAGTCACAACTTAGCGGCAAGATATTACAATTTATTTTTGAAAGATTGATTACTGCGACCTTGGTGTTTTTTTTTTTTAAACATTAACACTTACTACACCTCTCAGCGGTTGGATAAATACGCAGTGAATGAGCATTTATTAACGCTGTATTCAACATTGCGAACATTAATATTCATAGAACATTTTCCAAACTATTTTAATTACAACACCCTTGTGTTAAATAGACTGCCAAAAAGAGAAAACTTGTACGTTTAAATACCAATTCTGGAGTATCTGTTCCACAGCTGCTTAGATCTGGCACACGTCCCTCTGATATGGAAAGAAGTTAAGGTTCTGTAATACCCAAAGGCCGTAAATGCACCCAAGTTATCCCGAAAGACCTCAGACCTATTAGTCTATCATCTTTCCTTCTAAGAACTCTTGTAAGATTGATTGATATCTACTTACGTACTAGCATCACTGCTACCACTACTATTTGGCGGCGGCGGGATAAGCTTGTTCTATTCAATACGTTTAAAAAGTACATTTTGGCACTTATAATTCATTTACTGTTTTTAATGATGCTGTATTTTAAATGTAGCAAAAAGTATTTGACTAAAGTAGCACTTCATTATTGACGTATTCGGTCGTGGTGCGACCAATTCTAGCATATGGTTGGATTGTGTGGTTGCCCGCAGTTAACAAAACCTATAACAGTAATAAACTCAAGAAGGTTCAAATAACAGCCAGCGTTGGCACCACGGGGGCTTTGCGAGTTTACCTAAGGATGTCCTTAGTGTTTTTCTGAACCTTTCAGGACGTCCTTAGTGTTTTTCTGAACCTTTCATCCATATCAAGTTCCTTGTATCTTGCAGTGCGATAAGACTAAAAGCTCAGCAACATCACGAGCTTGATTCCAAATGAAATGTTCTCCTACTTTGGACCTCAGTAAGGATTTTAGAGTCAAAACTTCATCAAGAAACGACTGGGAGGATGACGTAGTGACGAGAGGCTTCGACACAACTATCTTTACAGGTGGCTTAGAGAAAGAATGTGGAGTTGGGTCGGTAATCTTGCCCGAGTCATTAAAGTCGCAGTCTTTGCTACTACCTAATTATTCTACTGCCTTTCAAGCAGAGTTGCTACCGATCAGGGAAGCATGCAAGATACTTAAGCAATACCCTAACCAAA
Source organism: Philhelius pedissequus (assembly GCA_910595825.1). NCBI lineage: Eukaryota > Metazoa > Arthropoda > Insecta > Diptera > Syrphidae > Philhelius > Philhelius pedissequus. The sequence goes on along the minus strand of OU343161.1, from coordinate 238,152,984 downwards.
AACGCAACACTGCTACCCTAATTGTCAAACTGCTGTAAAAGTCATTGCTCTAAACTGGTTCAGCAATGCCGTGATAATTTGAATACAGCCCTGGGTTCCAGATCATGTGGCATTGTGGCTAATTAAAGTGCTGACGAGCTGGCCAGGCAAGCAGCGACACTTCATAGCTCGTTGACCGAAAGAATTGACATTTCCCTAGGAACTTTGAAGGGTAATATACATATATTCAATATTCCTCAGTGAATCAAATCGTAGATGGGATGGACAGTTTATTAAGTTGCATTATATCTAAACCGATATGGCCCACCTATAACAAATCTGGAACCGTTACGCTGACCTGTTATGCAGGCCCAAGAAAGACATAGCCAGGGTCACTGGTCAGCATGCTGCATTCCTCACAATATCCACTTTCGCAGTTGTGATGATATGCAGGTAAAAGAAACTGTTCCTCTGCAAATGTCGCGCTCGGCCCAATGAAACGCAGAAATCACATGGAAACAGCTTCTACGATAACATTAGCGAACTTTCAGAATTGAAGATTACCCTCTTTCTTCGCAACAACAAAATGGCTTTAGGACGTCTGTCAGTTGATTGCAATATAAGAAACTTCCTTAACAGAGAAGAGACATCTGAGCCCATGGAAGGAGGCGACAATCTTCTCTTAGCATGTGGAGGATCGTTGGATTGAAAAAATAGAATCATATAAGATTCGGAAAGAAGGAACAGTATTTCTAGTTTAGATTTCTCTTTGCTATCTCTTTTACAATCACAGGGTCCACCAGTTGTGGTATTAAAACTCCGCACTCCAGCGCTACTTGGATATGCGGGTTGGGTTTGCTTGTGACCGCCATTTTTACCTACCCTACTAGGAGCTCTTCCACAGAACAATTCATATATATATTAAGAGGGAGTTAAAATCATATATGCAGTCTCTTTAATTTAAAAAAAATAAAACTCTTTAAATCCAACAAAACTTTGCATATACCCAAACTCAACCCCAAAATCTTGTATTTGGTCGAACAGGGGGTTGCACGCGGCAACTTGCACCCCTTATGCACACTGGACGAACCTATAAAAAAATACAGCGCCGTCATAATGTATTAAAATAGTAGGATTTGGCGGGCAAACATAACGGCGAGCAAACGTTACACGGAAAAAATTAGATGGAAAACGTTATGCGGGAAAATAGTAGAGCCACCGATTAACTAGCAACTAAGGCCATTGGCTAACAATAAATTAATACAACAGACATAGACACAAGAAGACGTAACAAACAACACAAAGGACACCTGTCAACATCATGAACATCTAAGTACCAACTGAGCGCAATGATGCTTGATTTCCCTGATCCATGGGAAGTGATACTTTCATCAGAGCCAAGCCGTTGATGCTTGTTTTCGAGATTTGTTAAAAAATAATCCACTGGTCCAAATATTGTAATTAAAAGACCTTATTGGGTATTAACAAAAGTTGCTAACTCTCCACTTTTAGTTCATAACGAATACAGATTTCTTACTAATTACTCGGTAGTCGGTACTGATTTGAAAGGACCAAAAAAACTGATGATTTTCCCCCAAAAAAATGCATATTCAACGCTAGATCCATATACACTTCTAGGGTATACAAAAAGAGGCATTTTTGCATAAAAGAGAGGCGTTAATTCATGGCGAGCATATATCAATCTGGTGAATCACTTTATTCCAAAAAAGATTAATTTTTAAAGAGTTGGGTAATCTGTGAACATTTTCTAGATACTAGTTTCACTACAGATTTCTTAAACTTATTTCTATGAAATTACCTGTAATATAGCCTGTGAAGCCAGCTGCTTGCCTTCCTTTTTGTTCTTGCAAATCACCTTAGCCTCATGCTTGCCCACAGTCATAGTAAATTCATTTTTCTTGTTTTTCCTCCGATTGATTTCGTAATTGATTTGAACATCACCCAGCCCAAAATTTCTCTGCAAACACGTCAACAATATAGCATGTGGAGGTGGTTCAGTCGTCTTATTGCAAAATTCTTCCACTCGAGGATCCTCGATTTTAATATCATCAAATACCTTAAAGAGACGAATTAAGAAAAAAAAAATAGTAATTAACAAAAGAAAAAAACATTTTTTTTGTTATTGAAGGAAGAAAAAAATACTAATTCTAAATAAAATTCCTACAGAAAGATCCTTGTGATTCGATTTGGCTGGGATTTTATCGGTCCTGATGCCGGTTATTTTGTCCTTCATTTCGGGAATTAGAATTTCCAGAGTTTCCCTGGCTGCATCGGACTTGGCTTGTTTTTTACTTGTTCCATAGCCAGTTCCATATTTTAGATCATTTATCGACACTGTGGCTGCGTAAGGAGTTGCTGCATTTTCCAATTCTACAAACTCGTAAGTTGGTTGTTTCTTCAGGGCATGCTGAACGTACTCATGTAAAATGCAAATGTAACTCTTTCCATTCGGATTCATGATCCATTCTTTGCGAGCACGTGGATTTTTGGTCGATTCACCTTTTTGCACGAGAATTGGAAATTTTATAAGTTTTGTGCCATCGGGCAGTGTTGGACGTTGTAGATTCTTGATTTGCTTTCGATTTTTCGTAAATCGACGACGTTCATTCCACGATTCGAATCGCAGAACTTTAATATTCTTGAATTTGAATAATTTTTTGCAGTAGTCGTTGAGTTCCTGAGCTGAGATAGATTGTGCTTTGGTGTTCTCTTTGACTGTTACGATTTTCGCAGCTGGTACAACTATATGATGGGATACAGACTTATTGATGTTATTGCTGTTGGTGACAGTTTCTCCGTTTACTTCTGGTCGATCATCACTGCTACTCGATTGATTATTCGTTATATCGGCTCCAAAGGGACACTCGTTTGAATTTGATTCCGCCTCAGCCTTGGCTTGTCGCTCCGCCTCCTCTTCTTCTTCGAGGAGAGCTTTGCGATAACCTAAGCATGGAACTGCACCAAGGGGTATTTCATGTTTCTAGAGACACCAAAAAACAAATCAGAAAAATAAACTTTAATAAAATTATTCATACTAACCCTAACACTACCAGGACCCAGGAAATATGGCTTTGCTACACAACAAACTCGCGACTGTTTATGCAAAAACAACGGCATACCACTGTTGTGGGTCACTTGAAGCCATCCTTCGGGCAAAACCTCAAAATGGTTATGACCTTTTTCTGTTTGATTGAAATTTTGAAAGAAATTGGCAACAAACATTTTCCACACAAATAATTTACCTTCTAAAACTGTTTTAAAGCGTTCCTCATACTTTGGTTTTTGACGACCTTTTAGGTCTTCTGGCAAACCTTCGTCGAGTAAATTATCTAGTTCTTCATCATCGAAGTCTAAATCGGAGGAGTCTCTTTCTTGATCGCTGCCATCTTAAAATATATGTTAGTTTTGTCAATTAAGAGCAAATGACAACCAAATGATTCTCCAGCTATTTTTTTTAAACAAAAAAAAATTAATGAATAGGTCTGATCCACACTCTGTCAATTGGCACAAATTGGCACCAATTTCTGCCAAATATTGTTCCAGACTTACAAATTTGGTAGTTTTGGGCAGAAGAGAGCGATCTTGAGAGGGTAAAATATTTCCCCTTCCTGACAATTTCTTGCCAATTTCTGCCCAATAAATTTTTGTAGGCAGCAATTGCATCTCGTGGTTGTTGTGATAAAATATTTGTTGAACAAATTGGCAGAAAATTAAGCTCAAGCTGTTCCAGACTTTTTTGGATTTTATTTCTTGAGAGAATTTCATCCCCACTCTTCAATGCCAATTTCTGCCCAAAAAAAGTCTGGATCAGACCTAATATAATACAGTAACCTGCTGACCAAAGATCCCTTAACAATATATAAGCGGAGATTGTTGTCGAACACAAAAATACAGAAAAATTCAATACTGAGTTTGTTTCAGTGAGTGAGACCATTCTCTTAGAGATGATGTTTGCGCATCTGCGAGAATATTTCACACGATTAAGTTTACTCTGTCATGCAAAATAAAGTGCAAAACTGCACTTGCATTGCATTTAAAATGCTGCGAATAGTCAGAGGGATCTATCACTCTATTTAATGCTCTATCGTCACATACACCGAGATTCAGCTATTTCAGCGAGTGAAGTGAAATGACTCGCCTTACTTGACGACTCATCTCACGCATATTTATACATTAAGTACAAATGCACAAGTCCTACATTGTTATTAATGTGATTTTACAATATTATTGCAAATCAGTTTTTCCATGTTTTTTTTATAGTAGGTCCGTTCCCGTGCTCCCTAAAACTGCGAAAATCTACGAATTTCTAGAAAAACAGTCAAATCCTGTTCCCACACTCCAAATTTTCGTAGTTTATCACACAAGAGAGCGCTCAAGAGAGAGCAAAATATTTCCCCAGGCTGCGAAGTTTAGTCCAAGAAATTTCTTTGGACAAAATTATGAAGACTGTCAAATGAATGAAAAAAGGAAAAAAAAAAACTATACATAAGCTGTCAGTTGCCATGTGTATCGTTAAAAAAGTTAAAAATAATGGAATTTATAGTCTCGTCTGGCTTAATCGTACAAGAAATTAAAATTTGTGATATCAAATTGGTCGTTTTAAGAAATAATTTCACGTAAATCTTTAATAAACATTTTCAAAAACACACTTTTAAGTTGACGTTTAAAAAATGGCAAAAATTGTTGTTCAAAGCGTTCCTGTACTTTTGTGAAACTTTGTTGAGCTCTGAGAGATTTTTACCCCCTCTCTTGCAAAACTGACAGTCTTCACATTTTTGTGCAAAAAGTACTGGAACACACTTATGTGGTTATCGTTTGGTACCACAAATCAATTTATTTTTGATTTAGATCTGTCAAAAAACTGTCATTTTTTGCCTTCGATTGGCCAAATAAATTGATTTATTTTTTAATATTAAATCAATTTTGCACATCTGGATTTTTCGGCAGATCTACCCCTCTTTTACTAACACCACTATGCAATATAATTGACAGCCATCAGTTTGACAAGACAGCTGATACTGATAACTGGTGCGCAGACACAAATATACACCAATACTATACCAAATAAAAATCAATCTGAAAAAGTATTCGAATCGTTACGAAAAAAATCAATTTATAGATCAAAATTAAATTTACCAAACGAAAACCCCTTTAGTTTGTTAGATTCTTTTGGGTTAGTTCATTGTGTTTGTAATTTTTATTTCGTGTATGTAAATAGGTGTGAAACAATTTCTTTGAGAAAATAACAAATACTTTTGGCCTTTTCGATTGGCAATTCGGAACCGTTCGGAGTGCGTGCAAACCCTTCTGAAAGAGTTCTAATGATACCCAGAGTGACAGTTCTTCTCCTGAATAGAAGAGAAAACAATTCTGGATTTCATTTCGAAATCGAAATGAGAATTACTCACCCATTCAAGCACAAATAGATTTCAAAAGTGTCATTTAATGTAAACAGCAATTTCAATTTTAAATTGAAAATATTTTGACAGTTAGAATTAAAAATTTTAAACAAATAATATTAATTATACAATATCTAAAGTTCTAAAAAAATAAAAATGGATTTAAACATGTCCACAAACGAATTTTTATTGTCTTCCTGTTTCCGCCATGTTTAAAAATTACAAATGTGAAAAATACAATTTTGGATAACTATGTAAGGCAAGCGAAATCACACACATACAGCGATACAAAACCTTCAGAATCAAATTGGATGAATTTGTTTGTTTTATTGGTGTTCTGGATCGGAGAGTTCCTCGGAATTGCCAATCGAAAAGGCTATTAACCATAAAACGTAAATACAAACAAATGAAAAGTCACTGCTGAAATCTCAGGGAGTAATCTGACATTTCATTTCACTCACTCACTCCCTCACTTTTACTAGCTGAATCGATTTTTAATCAAAAGTGACTCTTCTCACTCACTCACTGCGGTTTCGAATTAGCTGAATCTCGGCGATATTCTCATTTCTTATCAAACCACTAATGTGGTTTTACATCTAGACCTGTCAAAACACCGATTTTCTGCTTTTTTATTTACCATTGGGCATAATAAACAGATTTACCCCTCCTTGCACGAACACAATATATAATTTTCAACTGTAAGCTTAACAAATGTGGTTTTGAATTTGTAATTTGTTTCGATTGTGAAAAGTTAAACAAAATATTAAAGAAAATGAACCCAAATACAAAAATGGAAGCAGTTTCACAGACACGAAATTACACTAATAGATTAAAAGCCCAGAGCCGGCAGACATACGTCATTTTATCATAGCTGATTTTTTTTTCTGCGTATATATACCAAAGTAGATAAGAACGAATGGACATTCGGAATTTTCAAAGCTGGGGCTTTGGGGAGATATGCAGTTTTAACAGTGCATTCTCAACTACGTTTTATTATCAAAGCAGATTTTTGGATATGTTTAAGGGGATAGTGTCTCAAACTTTGTTTGACACTTGTCAAACCCCTACAGTGGGGCGTTTCGTCTGGCAGACACCTTTAAGATGCATGCTTGAAATCAAGAAGTTGAAATTGATCATGAACATGAGAATCGCACTGCAGAATGACCCATCGTCTACTAAATTCTCAATACTTGGCAATAACCGATGTTCCGAATGTATTGATATCGTTGCCCGACTAATATTTGCGAGTTAACAAAGTCGAAGGAGGAAGTTACATCACCAAAGTAACACAAAAGACAAAATTATAAAAATCTCGATTGGATTAGTAAACGGGCAATACTAGCAACGAAGAATAAGGAAGGAATAAGTTTATATTGTGTTAATCATTTATTAATTTCTTGTATAAATAATAAAGTTTTTTTTTTTGAAGTAAAATTAGATAAACATGATAATATTCCAAGTATGATTTTGCACTTTATTTTGCCTGACAGTGTACATACTCAAGCGCAAATAAACTGTCAGAGATCGCCATGGCTCGATACGTCTCAAAAAATGTTACTTAGCAGAAATAGAAGTTGGCTGAAGGAGTGATAGGCTATTTTGAGTGGAATATCCTGCAGGGGGTAGTTTGTTTTTTGTCTGTAAGGCGCCAGTTATAGCTTTAATTGAAACTCATCATTGAAAACTTTGACTACCAATACTGAGCCATTTAAACAAATAGAACTGATGTCGTTTTGGTACCAAAATGAAGGTAATAAAAAATATTTTATTTGCTCTACCACTTTCTTGTAAATTCACTTTTGATTTTTCAATGATGTGAGCTATTCATTGAAAACGCTCTCCACGACTTAGAACGACATCAGTTTTATTTGTTTAAGTGCCTCAGAATTGATAGTCAAAGTTTTCAATGATAAGTTTCAATTAAATCTTTAACTGGTTCCTAAAGATGTTCAGAAGAAAGGCGTCATGTACAGCAATAAAAAACACATTTCTTGGGGTTGGCGGATTATACTAAGGGAGCGGGCGGACAACAGTCGAATTGCAGCTCAGAAGTAAAAACCGAGTATCAACTTACTTGGTGTTCGAAATCTAAGGCTACTACATAGCTCGGAACAGACCTCGCTACAGACGACCTACGATATTAGGCATTACTTCACGGGAATGTAGGGCCAGCATTACAACGTATGCTGTAAATTATTCTAAATTGTCATTAGGTATATAACATTAATCTAAGAATAATTGTCACAAACGATAAATAGGTCTATCACGATATCTCGAAAGCAATAGTCTAGAAAGCAAAAATTTCGACAGTAAAGACCTCGTAAACAATAATCTAGAATTGAAAAAATCTCGAAAAAAAAATCTAGAATTAATATATTAATTTTTGATACAGTGGTTACAATTCGCCGCGAATTGTAACCATTGTCTCAAGAATTAACATATTAATTCTAGATTATTAATAACTGGAACTAATAACTTGGCTTCAAATTCGGAAGGGCGCTAAAAAGGAAGTAGTGTCTTGTAAGCTTCGGTCAGCACATAGACACCGAGTTGAGAGCAGGTTACAATACCACTGTCATTACGATTGAAACAAACTCATTATTTTGGGATCAGTGTAGAGTCTTCCACTGCTGGACTCCTCAGTGATTTGGTTTGGTTGATGGACGGATCTTTTGAAGTTATTCCTTCTATTATGCGACAGCTTTTTTTCATTGCATTGCATGGAGAAGGATGAAGTTGTCCCAGCAGTCTTCTGCATATTGATTATTTGTTGTTTATTTTCCCAAAAAGGAATAAATTAATGAATAAAGTAAATATGTTATGCGTTTTATTTAAGTGTATGCTCTTTAAACAGGTAAAAATTCTCGAATTTTTATTTTTTTTTTTGAGACTTTTTTCGAGATATTGCCTTTAGATATTTTTGTGCATTGGACATTTTTGCATTCTAGATTAAAAATTTGTTTTTTTTCGAGATTTTTTGCATTCGATATTTTTGTCTTCGACATAACTTCATGATTCCTAGAAAAATACATATTTTTGAGACTATAAACCACACTTTGCCTTAATGGATGGGTCAGATTGTGGAAGGACAATCATAGTCAACTTTTAAATGGTTCGGACGTTCGAATCTTGTCACTTCGAATGTTTATCACACTATCAGAATTGGCCGAAGAGAGCTTATAGCAAGCTCCGTCTTCCAACAAATGATTTGCCAACACAGAAAACTGTGTTATACCACCGGCTCATCATTTAGTGCAGTGTTAGTTGTTAGTAGGCAAACTCTATTACAAATAACACTTACACAAGTACAAAATGAAAATTGAAACAAATAATATAACGTCAAAAACAAAACAAGAACATAGTATGAAACAAAAAGAATTTAGGAGCGTGGAGCACTGGTTTTGAGTATATTTTTTAAATTTAATTTTACTGATATTGAAATCAAGAATGTTTGAATTCCAATTTAAATCTACCCATACTTGTCAAGGGCTCATGCATCCCATAGTTGGTCATATGTGTTGGGACTTTAATCAAGTCGAGGCCACGGAGATAATAACCTCCTCCCCAATAATTAAAAAAAAAACTGAACCTAGTAGGTCTTGTGCATCTGTGACGCCAGTTATTATTTGGTGGAAGAATACCAAATCATTGTTAGTTCTTCTCTGTGCAAGTGTTTGCATTTGAAGAATAGATAAACGTTGGTCATAAGGGAGGGCATAAGAAGGATCACTCCACTGAAGCCCTTTCAATGCGAAACGAGTAAAGATTCTTTGAACAGATTCTAATCTCTCAATATGAATATCATAAAAATGAGTCCAAACCTGCGATGCATACTCAAGATTGGGACGAACCAAGTAGTTGTATAAAGCACGGGTAACATTGGGATCAACAAATTCTTTGGACCAACGCTTCATAAAACTTAACATTGAATTGGCTTTATTAACGATAATATTAATATGGGCAGAAAAGTCTAAATTGGGCGTAAAGAGAACTCCAAGGTCCCTTACATTTATTACACGAGTTAAAATGTGCCGTGAGATAACATAGTCATGAGAAGAAGGAGAACGTTTTTTGACATTTGATTTCCTTGTTTGACATTTTGTCGGGTTAAGATTCAAACTGTTCTTTTCACACCACAAGGCAAAGTTGTTAATATCCTCTTGCAATAGAGTTCGATCCTTTGGAGATGATATATTTTTATAAATCTTCATATCGTCTGCAAAGATAAGAATTTCGCTATTGCGTAAACAAAGAGGAGCATCATTAATAGCCAATGTAAAGAGTAATGGTCTAAGATGGCTTCCCTGCGGAACACCTGATTTGGCAATGAAAAATCTTGAGTAAGAATATCTGAATTTGACTTGATATAAAACATCTTCAAGATACGAGGATATCCACTTGATGAAAGATGGAGGAAACCCGTATGAATTAAGTTTAAACTTTATAATCTCATGAGACAATTGATCAAAAGCTTTCGAAAAGTCTGTATATACACAATCAACTCCTTGACCACTTTCCAAGGAGTTTAAACATTTATTCAAAAAGACAACTAGATTAGTAACAACAAACCGTTTCTGCATAAAACCATGTTATTGGTTGCAGATAATATTTTTACATATAAATGTCAAACTATCACATACAACTTGTTCGAACAACTTTGGAATGCAAGAAAGTTTAGAAATTGGTCTATAGTTGATAATATTGATTTTGACTCCCTTTTTAAATACTGGGGTTATGAATGCAAACTGAAGGAAATTTACCTAATTTAAAAGATAGTTCAAAAATATTTCTCAGAGGAAGAGCTAAAATGGACCTACATTTTTTAATACAGCAGGTGGTATTCCATCAGGTCCAATAGAATAGTCCTCTTTTAAATGTGACAAAAAGCTCAAATTTTGTTCACGCTCTATTGTAGTATTGTTAAATGATACCTGAGGACAATTTCGTAAAAAATGAAAATAGTTTTCGTCAACAACTACAGGTGAATCAATGAAGGATTGGCTAAAATTACTTGCCCCTCACAGATTTCAGAAGTTGTACTCAAAATTACGTCATTATACATGAGATTAACTGCATACCCGTCGGATTTCTTTTTAGAATTTATAAATTTCCAGAAGTTTTTCGGGTCTACCTTCTACGCCCCATGGTTTCCAGATATTTGTTATAAAGTTCGAAAGTTTTTGTTTTTTGAATTCTTCAAAAAGAGAAATATAAACTACTTGATTTTCTACCGTCATGAATCTAATGTATTTTTTGCAATCCTAATTTCTTTTGTTTCCGAGACATTTCAGTCTTCTTTTGTGAACCAAGGATGACAAGAAGAATTAGAGGGAATAGATCTTTTTTTTGGAACTGTTTCATTAATGCATCTCATCAAAATAGAATAGAAGCTTGAGATAGTTGAGTCAAGATCATTAGAAATCGGTAAAAATACCGGAGTATATTAAACTATCCAATAGCTGAGCTTTTGAAAATCACTTTTGCGAAAGTCAAAAGCATGGGAACAGTCATGAGGATTACTATTTTCTAGTATATGACCGTTCAAGTGAAGAAAAATGTCAAGAGGCGGGTAACAATAGACTATTCACACAAAACCATAAACGAGATTTTACTCGTTTTCCTCAAAACGAATACTCAAAACTACTCGTTTTCCAATACATTTTTCATAAGCGACTTGTTTTGCAAAACGACTCATTTTTGATAAAACGACTTGAGAAAACGAGTTGCAATTCAAAGATGAATTAAACGAACAAAAATTCAAACAATTGTGGCAACGGTAAGGACATTTTTTCAAATATTTATTTGTAATAAATTTTTAATGTATGAGTTGTTTTTATTTACAGGGAATTCAAAAGAAAAAAATTAAACGAATTCGGGGAAGTATGAACGAGGAGTTCTTGATCCAACTTTGGGCTGAATACGAGCCGGGCCTCCTAAGAAGCAGGAAAAATGGCCATATCTGTAGAGATAGATGGCGGCGGCGTTGTGAACTTTACCCACCAAGAAATCCAGATTTTATTTCTTATTTTATTTTCCAATGAAGAAGATCCTGCTTGTAGATACTTCTGGCTCAAAAATAAAGTTAGTTAAAATTTTCATATTTAGTTTTGCTATCTTTTTATGCAGCATTATAATATTTGATTGCTTAGCATTCATGTTGTATCAACGTTTTGACTGCTTTTTCAAAAATCAACTGAAATGTCAAACAAAAACAAGTAAATGTTCGGTGTGAACGCTCTACTCGTTTTGGTAAACGAAAATGGTAAACAAGTTTGGTGTGAATAGGCTATAACGATCTATGTTAGATAAAGCAGAAGTAGATTCTACCACTACTGTACTAACGGCGTTAGATGAGAATACAAGGTCGAGTTGTCTATTTTTTAAAATTTTGTATAGAGCTAACTTGATGTAAATTTGTAGAGATAATATTATCCAACATTTGAAGCTCCTGTTGGGATGAACTTGTAGAAACTTCAAAATAGGATTCGTCATCAGAGGGAACTCTTTCAATGTGAGGAAGATTAAAATCCCCTAATAGAAGGATATTACTGTCAAGGCTAGCTAAGCTAAAAATAAAAGAGTTCAGGTGGAATATAAACATTTAAAACAAATAAGACTAAAAATTCCTTAGTTATTTTGACGCACAACAGTTCAATTGCCAGATTGAATGGGAACACTATTTGTGTAGAACAGAAATTACTTCTAACAGCGATAAGTACTCGGCCACCAACAGAATTTTTTTTTTATAACTTTGCACGCGCTCAAGGGATTATGAATACCCTTTATATGTTTTTCTTAACACAGCGCCGGCATCCAGTGGAAGAAGAGAAAGAAGGATAGGAAGGATGTGTAGCGCGATGTTTGAGACTAGAGCTAGTTGTTGTCTCAGATTTATCTCCGGGGATGGCGGCTGAACTAATGCGGAGAGAATAACCGTGTCTCATTTATCTATGTCCCCTATAATTCGCATTATTTTTATTTAATTCGTTGTCATATTTTATGGGTATGCTAGTTTACTCAATCACATGTTGTTAGTGTTATGCCTAAACAGCATGTAATGAGCAACGCAGCAACTTATTTTATGACGATTTTTTAGAATTGGTTTTTAATGGAATATAAGAAGATATAGACAACGGCAGGAATCGAATCTACACCAACGAGGTTGACAGGCGAGTACAAAACTATCGCGCCACGGCCACCCCCAAATTTGTAATATCTACATGACGATCCTTTCGGTAAACTAACATTAAGCCAAGTCTCAGTCAGGGCGAAAAGATCATATGATAAAGCTAGAGAATTATTATAAGTCTTGGTAGTTTTGCTACGAAGACCTCCTACATTTTGGTATTAGAGGCAGAACAGATTTCTTTCTCAAGGGGATTATAAATTCTTTCACCAACGTATTAGGTTCTAAGAGAGAATTTGGAGCAATTATTTTGAAAGAAGCTACGAAACTGTTAGGTTTACTTATTTTGGAACATTTGACGCATGATGAATTTGCAATAGGTTTGGTAACAACCAATTGATTCAATAAGTCTTCCGGCTTAGTTTCGGGTAAGAAACGAGAAACAAATATGGCCCTAGGCTTTGGAACAGAAGATATAGAGTTTTGAGAACTGTAATGACGGCCTCCTTCGATGGAGCCAAGTCAAGCTGTTCGGTCACAGATACAGGTGGAATATGTATGTTCAACAAATTGTTTTACAATAACTAGGTACCTACTTGAAGAATATTCTTCCTTAATAAATGAATTCTCATAAGTCATCGAGAACCCAAAAAAAAAAATCTTTTTTGACCACAGGAAATGCTGAAACCAATAAGCAATAAAAATATTAAAATAAGCAAAGCGCAGAATTAAATTACCAGATTCATCAGTTCCAGATCCTACTTCGTCGAGCACCTGAAACTTTCTCAATTGCTGTTCCTCTACCTGCCCGTCAACTCTTGTCTTCATTTCCTCTATGGCACTCAACGAGAAGCCAGCCACTTTCATTGCAGTGGCACATTCAGAGATTGCATTATTTTCCATTCGAGGCTTCTTGCAGGGTTGTTGGTCATGCTGGTCCTCGTCCATTTTTGTCTGTTTATTTTTTTTTAACACACGCGCTTGTCTTTTTGAACAACGATTTTTTTACTTGTTTTTTTTTTCAAATGTTATCAAAACTAATAAATAATTTAATTTCTTTTGTTTTTATTAAAAATTGGCAGGTTGTTTGTGGGTTCTTCTAAAAAATATCCAATACTGATTGAATCCAACTTTTGTTCTTCAAAATTGGATGGTCACATTGGTTATTTCAGAAAACCCAACACCATATTTGTTTTTTCTTTTTTTTTTGCTAAATATTTGTTATTTGTCTTTTGTTTTTAATAAAATATCAAAGAGAAAGAGAATAGCAATGATTTTATTTTTGTGCACAATATTTTTTTCTTACAAAATATCTAGTTTAGTCTTCTTAAAAAATTCTTACCAAGGAAAAATATATCGTAGCTACCGAAATTGGGAAATTTATATATGTTTTCTGTATTCCCTGGCAGGTGCTTTTAGTAGGAAAAAAGATGCTGTGTTGCAGTTGTTGAGTTGATGGAGGACGGACGAAGTAACTTTTACAATGGTTTCTTTAGTTTTGTAAAAAGATTAATTAACTTTTACAAGAAACCACTGCAAAAGGACTTCTATATTATGAGTATAGACAATGAGAATGAACTTGAAAATATCGATTTGTTTGCCTTGAGCAAGTTTTATTGTGAGGTCATCGTAGTTTCACTGGGGATCGATGTGAGAAAATTTTATTTTATCGAAAACCGAATACAAATTTTGATGAAAATGCGAAGAAAATTGTGCACTTCTCGACGCCGCGCGGCTGCAGAGCTTTTGGATTTTGACATTTTCAAAAAGTCAAGTGACAGGTTAGGAACTATACTTTCAGCCGATGTCAGCGCTTGGATATCAATTGGAAGTTCGTGTTTTCTACGTGGCAACTAACTATGGAGTTCATATTAAGGGCTTCTACACACTTTTGGAACTAATCAAAAAATAAGGCCGTGTGTGAATTGCGTTAAAATGTTGGTTAAATTTTCTACCTTGGTTAAATTTTGAAGTTTGGTTTGTGGTGGGATCAAATTTAGCTTTTTACTGTGTGAATTGCGTTAAAAGGGATTTATTAAAACACTATTTTGGCTAAAATTCCTTAAAGATTTAAGAAATTTCCCTAAAATCATTTTTTTTCTCGTTGTTCAAGTTAATTAATTTCTTTCTCAAAATCCGACTTAAAAGATATAAAGTTAATAATTTGGCATGAAAAATGTAACGAAATCTCAGTTTTACTTATATGTTTCGGTTTAACATCGTTAATTTAATATTTTGAAACAACAATTCCAAATCTTTTCAAAAACAATTCCCATTATGGTGAGTTTGTTGATTCAGTATATAAGCACTAGTCTTCACAGATGACAAGAATTTGACAAGATGACAAATCAATCTATTTGTATTCAATTTGCAAAATGAACTACAATAAGTATTTTATATTAATTATTTTTATATTTGTTAAAATATCAACGGATTATATTATTTGTATTTTCCTCTTGAGACCCTACACAAACAAAAATATTAATGTTATTTTTCAATCAAATAAATTAAAACTTACATTTATTATATGCGGTTTCTGGACTTTTTGGAGTTCATCTTTCTTTTCGGGTATCGCTTACAGTTTAATTTGAAACGTTAAATTTTAACGCAATTTAGACTGCTCTACAGCTGCCTACATTTTAACCCATTTTATTCACCACGCTAGTGTCAAATTTTAACCAAGTTACAAAATTTAACCAACATTATAACGCAATTCACATATGGTCTAAATAAATAAAAGAGAATACAAAATGAGAAGATAACTGGGCCTGTTCGGCAAGATCTTTTATTCTGTTATATTAATGCTACGTTTTCTCCTAAAGATAATCTGGTTTAAATTGAGAAGATTAAAAATTAATCTTCAAGTGTTTTCACCAGTGAAAAAAAGATTAGTTTGATGTTTTCACTATGATTTGTCATTCAAAAGTCAATACAACAAGACAAAAACAAAATAATTGGGAAGAAGTATAATAATTTCGGTGCAGTGAACACATTTAATTTCAATAAATAAAAATGAGTAATAACTTTAAAACATTGTTATCCCAACATCTTGCAGTAAATAGATATATTTACATAAATACTGTAATCGCCTTTTTGGAATTGGAATGTAAATTTTCCAGTATCAAGAAAGTACACAACAATTGTTGTTTTTTTTTTTAAACTAGTCATTTTGAAAATGTAATTAAAGTTCAAACCATAAAATATTTTAATCATGTATTCAGCTGCCATTAGACCAATAAGTTCTCGGTTAAGCTCATGTACAATTGGTATGATTTACTGTTGAAATGCAAGTACATACTCAGCATCCATTCCCTTCTATAAAGAAGAATGTAAAACGTAATGATACGAATTTAAAACAAAACCTTAAGCAATATTACATCATTCCAAGGAATTTTATAACATTAGACATTCAGTCAGCTCTTAGATCTCAACATCTTAATTAGCATCATTGCTTTTAGGGAAGAAGGTTGCATTGTCGTACCATGCACGTTTATGTATAGAACATTCGGATTTTTTTTCCCAATTTTTTTACGTTGAGTTCCATATTTCCGAGGTGTACATATCTCAATCGACAATAAGTACTCTGCAATCAAATATATTATTTCTCTACCATAAGACGGAATTATATTGTATTCACTATTTCATTTTTCAATCCATGATCACGAATGGGATATTGTGCTGCTGTATAGCTTTCCACAAAAGCCATATGTGGTACATATGTCTCAGCATGATATCCAGGTGAGCGAATTATACAAACTACGCTCTGCGATTCGCCCTTCAGATTGCTATTAAATACTTGTAACACTTAACGGGCAAATTAGGTAGCCGGCTGTGTGGTATCGCAGACTACTACGGAGCGATTTCCACGCTGTCTTGCAATCCTTCACTGGAAAACAAAGTCTGCTAATAAATGTCGTATATTTAATATAACTCAATTTTGACAATCCTGTTCTGTTCATGTCATGGGCTATATCGTCAATTGTAATACACTTTCTGGTTGTTACTATGGGACTTACATCCCAAATCCCAAATTGCTTCTTTATAGTGTTGAATTGCATCTTTTTTCATTTTTTCTCTTGCAAGGGTTTAAAACCTTCCGAAAATTCCCCAATGAATTCCATAATTTATGATAAAAAAACAAACAATAAAACACAATAAATATTTATATCTCACTTTGGACACAAATCTTTGCCAATTGACACAATTTTGCCGGCAAAACAATGCATCTGGCATTTTTTGGAGAGTTTTGTGACATTAAAACGTACAGCGGTTGTATTTTGCGCGTGAACTGTGTTCTGCTCAGAAAAATGTCCAATATAAAATTTGTTCAGGGAAAAATTGTATGGAAAATGTTATTTTTCCCGATATGAGTACTAGGCTTAACTAATAATAAAAATGGTGTACTTGAAGAATTTATGTACGAACAAACATTTTTGAAGGATGCCAAAACAATACTTACCGAAATGACACGGTGTCTCCACGTTCAATATTTTATAGTATACTATCTGTCATTTTGATAGAAAGAAAGAAAAATAGAAAGCTAGAAAATTTGGCATTTCATAAAATACTATTTCAATTGTCCAAATGTCGCGAATGAAGACATATCGGTGTTTTCTCGCTCTAGTAGCATTAAAAGAATTAAAAAAACTTTCCACAAAAATAATTAAACAAAAAAATAAGGAATTATAACAATAACACAAACCACAAACGCGTACCAGGAGCCCAATTCCGCGACTGTGAATGCTTTTCCGTGCAAAACAATTATTCACCCTCAAAATATGCGTGAAAATTTGCCTATCTGTGTACACGTTATCTGCTAAAAAATATGACTCGCACCCTTGCGGAATCGGAAAAATGTATGTGTACACAACATTCTATGTACACAGAGAAAACTCACGCTTGCGGAATTGGGCCCCAGTCCCAAACGCGCAACGTCAAAGTGAAAATGGCTGTCAAATAGTATACTATCGATAGAATGCTATGATCTAAGCAATTTTCAGTATGAAATTTTGTGTAGTATTCTATCTGTGGTCTCACGAACAATTTACATAAAATACTATCTAGCTATATTTTCTTGTAAACTCTTGCTCGAGGAGACCCATATGAGAGACAAAAAATAATGAGTTAAAATGTCATCAGCACACAAGAAAGGGAAAAAACACATCCTACAAATTTGATGTCTGGCATCGATATCAAGACAAAATCGAAGAGAGCGCTCGCTGACATCCCAACACAACAAGAACCTTATCGTTATTCGGGGATTTCAAGTCAAAATGGAATTATGTAAATATTAATTTCATGTGGAGTCGGCCTTATATGTAAGCGCAGGCCCAACAACTCTTTATACTTACTGTACGCGAAAACTTTACTTTTTTTTCTGTCATGAGTTTTATTTTTCTTACTACGATTTTCTCCACTTTATCCTTCCAATAATTTATTTTTCCAATCAAATAAGAGAAAAAAACAACTCACTCAACGAAAAAACTGTTCATGGTTCATCATGGCAAATCTGAAGCATTTATTAAATTTTGTTTGCCGTGGAAAGACCGTTTTTCATTTTAAGTGTGTTGTGTACGACGGACGCCAATAGATTTGTAAATTATTTATTAAGTGAATTTCTAACTAAAATTTATTACTAAATTATTAAGAAATATTATAAATACATATATTTAATCTACACCTATGTGAATATATATATGTATGCATGTAATAAATAAGAATTAAGTGTGAAGAAAAGAAAAATCCATATATATATATATATATCCATGTATATATGAAAGAGTCGAGCCTCTGAGCTTACACAATTATCAAAGCAAACGAAGAGCTATAAATTGAAAATCTTTTTTTTCAATTGCGTGAAATTGATTAATTAGTTAATATTACAATTTTTATTTGTAGAAAAATCTATAAATAAAATAAACGAAAACTTTCTCTGTTGTAAAAATAATTTTATTTTAATTATTACATAAAAAAAGAGAAAGAGCTTTTTTCCTCAATTGACTCAAGTGTGATAGAGACAAAAGCTAAAAAAAATCCCTGAATAGAAAAAGTGTTTTTTTTTTCGTGTACCTATATTGTGCTTGTGCAGTGCAAAATAACGGATTCTTCTTCCAGTTTCCTGTGCAATTTTTATTCTTCAAGACGACGGGGGTTTTTCAAAAGCATAAAGTAAGTTGCACATTTTTTTTTTTTATATTTAATTTTATATTCTTGTATACTTTTATATATATATGTATTTGTAAATTTTTCGAAAGAGGTTTTTTTTGAGTAATTAATTTATTTATTCTCTAATGAGAGGAAAACAGCTCATTGTACTTGTAATTTCAACTCGAGGTTAAATTAAAATTAATCAAAGTCCTGCGTTTGAAAGTGAGAGATACATGTCTCGATTTTACGGTTACCCTCACTTCAACATTTACACACCTAGTAGTCAAACTTATTTAACTTATCCATTGGGTTTTGGGGGAAAATTAAAGCTGTTTTTGCCGCCTGTGATTTTGTTTCCTCACAATATTTAGAATGTACATAGGTATGCATGTGTCAAGAGTCGGGTTTCTTTATTGTTTCTTCATAATAGCTTATCTACACTGGGTACCTACCTACATAACTAATTTATGCACATTCATGTCCATATTGTTAGAAATTTGTTGTAACTTTTATTTGATGTTTTATTGATATTCACCAAACGACCCCAATCGATGCATACGTGACGTTAAAAAATGTATTTATTTATAAAAACTCGCAACGTCGCTTCGCTGTTTGTTTTTCACTCATTCTCAATTTTTCTCCAGCTGAAATTGATTTTTTTTTACTCAAATTGGAAGATTTTTTCAACACACCTCAATATCAGCTGGAAAAATTGCTACGTTGTCAGAATTCATGGAAAATAAATGTCCAGTATAAAATCTGGAGATCTTAGCTCTCGTTTTAATAAAAATCTAAGTAGGTGGGTTGGTATTCTAAATGGTGTTTTTTAGACGTGTGGTTTTCAAGAAGAAATAAAACAGAATGTTATGGCTAAGAATTTAGCTTTATTATAAAGATAAGGGCTTGCCATTATGTTTTACAAATGTAGTGAAGCAAGTGGCCGCCGCGGGCGGGTAAAATCGCACGATCTTTGAGGCCCACGACGTGAGATAATGCACTCACAAAAATGTCCACAAAAGTTTCTTTCAATAAATTGATTGTTTCAGTGGCTGTATGTCATGTAGCGCCTTCTTGTTGGAACCAAGGCACGAAAAAGTCCTTAATCATGGCTTTATAGCGTTCCCCATTATGTTTGCCTTCATTTTTGGAGAAATATTTGCCAATGATTCCCTCTGCCCATAGAGCACACCAAATAGTGACTTTTGGACTTGTGGATTATGATCGCTCCAAATACGACAAATTTGCTTATAAACGTAGGAACCCATTTAACTTAAAGTGAGCTTCATCGCTGAACAATATTTTCTATTCGTTAAACCAAACTGAGTAAAAATTAAGTGACAGCTGTCAAAAAACCAACTCCAAAAAAAGTATTGCCAGAATGAAATCTCAGTCTAAAAAAAAAAACAAACCATTAAGTTACTGCAACACAAAGTAATTAAAATTCAGAAAATCAACTAACAATCAACTTGTATAGCCGTCTTAAGTGTATCTGATAATTGTTTTCTTCACATTTTCCTTCTTGACACACATGACATTTGGAAAAACGCCTTTTGTACGCAACACAATGTCAACTTATATGCTTTTCACACCAAACCCAAAACCGGGTTTTCAGCTAAAAGTTTACGAAAACTCGAAAACCGTTCACACTGAACATTTACAAGTTTTCGTTTGACATTTCAATTATTCTGGCACCACAGACAACAACAAATACTTTGTGAAATGAAATTGAAATTACCCCAGACACCAGTTTTTTTCTTTCGTTTTTCCTGGCAGCAACCCGTCAGCTATTTATGTGACGATTAATTGAGCACTGAATGTTTGACAAGGTGTGTTTGTTTAGTTCATCTTGCAAATCCAACATGTTTTCGACAGGTTTTATTTAAAACTTGTGGTTTAACCAAAATGTATGGGAAAACTTGTGTTTTCGCTTTAGGTTTTCAGCCAAAACCGATAATTTCGCGAAAACCGTGTTTTGGGTTTGGTGTGAAAAGGCTATTACGTTGTTTTTTTTACTCGGATAGACGTCAAAGATGGTACCAGCGCACCTTTATTCCTCTCCAAATTGTACAAACACTGTTATACTTATGTAGAATGTGTACACTATCCAGTGTAGAGATCAGTGTGTGATTCAAACAAGAACTGATTTTGACAGCATGTTTGATAAAAAAGGGGAAATTCACTTAGTTATTCTCAGCAATCTAGAATAACTTTCTGTTGTTGTAATGCTTGCAAAAGAACATCTGATGAAAACACAGCTGTTCTACATGAAAGCTATCTTAAGTTATCCCAACAAATTTTGAAATAAAATTTTGTATAGCTGACTCCAAAATTCATTTAGTATGCGTTTTGTTCTGATGTTTTGATAGCTTTCAGCTAACCTATCTGATTCGTGCACAGATTTACTCCTATAGCTTGGTATCCGAGATAACATATCTAACAAATGAGTGGACGCCCGCAATGTAAACGCTAATGCATTTTTATCATCAGTTATTTATCATGTGACAATTGTCAATCATAATTCAACGACTGCACCAATTTCAAAGAGTTACTTTCTTTTCGTAGGGTATATCTATACCCTAAACCTTAATTCAGCAATAACTAATTAAATATTAATAAACGTACCTTGAGATTTATACTTAACAAGAATGGCAATTTTCAGTCTTAAAAAATCTTCATTTTCCACAAGTTAATTTAAGTATTTTGAATGCACCACTAGATCCTTGGTTTTCTCTAATGCATCAGACAACAGATATTGAAATCCTGAGTACGGAGCTTTAATATTTAGCCGTTAATTTTTAAGTTGCTACCTACACATTCACTTATAAATGACGATGCAAGCTAGTTTCTTAAAACACTTCATTATATCGTAGCTAAATTTTATTCATACAGACAATTTGTATGGTTCCAAATTGAGTTTGATATAGATTGTTGTATGGGAAAGTCTGGCTTAGGCTTAAGCAGTTATGAAAATAAAGTAAATGCAGCATTATTGTTAGGTATACCTTGATATTTTGTATCCATCAAAAGGAAACATTACCTGAACTCATTTATCTACTGTTTTTTTTTCCCTTTTGAGCTACTATTAAATTTGTATACCTATCGTGTTACTGTTTCTTTGAAAATAGCATCATTCACAAAAGAGGGAATTATGATTTACTTCAAAATTATTGTTTCCAACCTAGGTACCTATTTAAAAAAAAATAAAAAAAAACACGTGTTTTTTTCAGATTTCCTAGTAAGTAAGGTGTCACGTGTGTGTTCTATTTAACATTTTTTCTTTGACCATTTTTATGCTGAACAGTAGGTGCCTCATTTGCTTCAAGAGCGATATACCTAACTCAAAAACATCCATTACATCAACAATATTTTGTATAAAGGAACTCAAATGTTTAATAATTTAGATTTAATTATTAAAATGGCAACTAATATTAATTTATTTAAAAAAAATATGCAATATATTTTGAATACCTATATATATACGAGGGCGGTCTGAAAAGCTTCCCAGTAGTCTCCTTGTAACTCTACACACTTCTCCCAGCTATGCTCCCATCTCTGTTACCCGTCCAAATAGTACTCGGCGTTTTTCTCTGCAAAATAATTTGTTCACAAAGGTTAGCCTCTTCATTTGAGGAAAATCTCTGACCTCCGAACGCAATTTTTAGATTAGGGAACAAGAAGAAGTCACTTGGAGCTAGATGTGGTGAGTAAGGCGGATGGTCAAGCAGTTCAAACCATAATTCGTGGATTTTTGCCATGGCAACCGCTGAGGTGTGAGACGGTGCGTTGGCTTGGTGAAACAGGATTTTCTTTTTCTGCAAATGTGGCCGTTTTCCCGCAAGCTCTGCCTTCAGCTTGTCAAGTAATTATGGCGTAGTATGCTCCTGTAATGGTTTTTTCCTTTTTGAAGATAATCGATTAAAATAACTTCATGACTATCCCAAAAAACAGTCGCCATCAACTTTCCCAGCCGAAAAACTGTTTTCGCTTTTTTGGAGCCGGTTCCACCTTTGCAGTTCAATGTTTGGACTGTATTTTATTTCAGGCGTATAATGGTGTATTCAAGTTTCATCTACAGTAATAATCGGCGCCAAAACTGAGCATTGGAAATGTTCATTCGAACACGTTTTTGGTCTAACGTGAGCACACTGTGCACCAAACGCATGTACAGCTTCCTCATGTCTAAATTTTCATTTAATATGTAACAAACACGTTCTTTTGACATGTTCATTTTAATTCGGCGATCGTCTATGACCATTTGGTGAACTCCAGTGATGTTTTCGTCGGTAGTTGCAGATTTTGGACGTCCCACACGTTCATCGTCTTGTAAGCTCTTACGGCCACGTTTAAATTTAGCTGCCCAAAATTTCACTGTGGTTAATGATGGTGCAGAATCCTCATACATAGAATCCAACTAATCTTTGATTTGCGTAGGAGTATTGCCTTTCAAAAACAAATATTTAATGACAGCTCGATACTCGATTTTTTCCATTTTTATAAAAATACTCACATATACTAAATCAAACGACTGTTACGTAACAACTGCGGGTCCAAAATGGCTGAAACTTTGGTGAGCAAATTGTCGTCAACAGATGAACAACGAAATTCACTAGCTTTTATTTACGAGTGTTACCATCTTCATGTTTAGGTCGGAAACTTTTCAGATTTCAGAGCACCCTCGTATAAGAAATTAATTGTTCCAAAAAGTTTTTTAAACTAATAACAAATTAAAACTAAAAAAAAAGTACAAATTATGGAGAAACAGTTTCTTCGCCCTTATTTCATCTCGATTTCACAGGCGTTTTTCTATAGTTTGTTCGCGAATAAGAAATGTTTATTTGCATTTATCTCGAAACGTTATGATGTTCTTTTAGCAAATGAGCGCTACCTGTGAATGTGCTTAGAAAGGATTAAGGTAATTAGGATATCAGTATCGAAAAATATAAATGAAACACCATGCAGGTACATATGTCATTAATCTAATCCTCTTTAATTATTTTGGTAATTAGTGTTTTCTTAACACGTGTACAATGACTCACGTTTTTTTTCCGATATTTCAAGTAAAAATTTAATTATCTATTTGATTTTATTATACACACATACAGAGATAGCTTTTAAATTATAATTAAAGACTTTATCAGACTGACCTGGTCTGTAAAAAAATTAAATAAAGCAATTAACGAACAAAACGTATTAAGTACATATACATTTTGTGTGTGGAAATATCAGGTAAATGATTACTTTATGGTTTTGCTTTTCATTTGCATCGTAGCTAGGTATGCAGATGTTTTATAAAATATAGTATGTAGGTACATACAAAATGAGTAAAAAATACTGCTACCATTAATGCTCTTGACCGGTTGAAGGAAAAAATTAAAAGGTAGACATCCCTTAAATTTGGTTTTGAAAATAAACAAATGTTCATGGTAACACCAGACATTTCATGAGCAAATTTTAAAATAATTTTTACCTAAATTTAATTAAATTTATTGAAAAAAACCCAAGATTTAGCCAGTTCATGTAATGAAACATCCGACATTTTCGCTACCAAGTGAATGCCTGATCCTTTTTTTAGCTCCAAAATTGACGGCACCAGCTTACCTGTGATACATTTTTGATTTGTAACAAAAATCGTAGGTTAATCTAAATTATCTCGAAAAAGGAATGAACGGTTTTGGATCAAAGTCGGTCCTTCGACGACGAACAATTAAACGCTATAACTGGTACGCTATAACTTCAGAAGAATTGACATACAGAAGTCGTTAATATGTCATTTTGCAGATAATTGTACTGTCTACAAGTTGTTCTTAGAAAATTTTGATAATATTAAGGTTTGGGATTTATTGAACAAAATAAAATAAATTATTGTTTTTAAGATGGCAGCATTTTCCTTTCGGTTCCACACTTAAAACTGTTTTTTTTTTTTTTTAATAGACCATGTTTTTCCAAATATAACTAAAAACACAAAATTTCCTCACTCAAAAACAAATTTACCCCAATGGTTTCGACCATTTTTCTTTAAATCTATCAATTGTACGATAAAAAGTGTCTTAATCTTTTTTGTGGAGAACGATATGATATACAATGTGTACCAACAACTTTATTTCAAAAAATCCATGGTTTTCGAGTAATTTTGGGAAACAATAATTTAACACACTTTGGCCCCTCTGAAATTGTTTGCTCCGCTTCAAATTTAGAGTACACATTTTAGGAAATGCTTAGGACTTAAAAATGAAACTCTCCACCAAAATTCAATTTTTTCGGAATTTATTATTATTATTTATTAACAAGAAATTATAAATTAAATGTTAACAAGGGAAGAGCCCTAGTTACAGGAGCTTTCCGCTCGAAATTAGTAAATAACTAAAATTATACAATTATGTTGTTAGTGTTAAGATAATTATTGATAGTTATAATATGAATGAATGTACTGGTTGATCGTTATTTAGGATAGTGTGGAATTTTTTGTGGATTCCGTAGACGGTGACAGGCCGAGTAGATGTGAGATATTGATAGTGTTGTTACAGGTTGAGCAAATAGGTTAGTTTATTCTCTTTAAAATGTATTGATGTGTAAACATGCTATGTCCTAGGCGAAGCCGAATAAAATTACAAACAAACTTTCTAGAAATTGAAGCTGTACAGATGGGTATGCTGCAGCCAATGTTGATTTTGGAATAGTGTGTATTTTCTCTTCTTGAATTTAAAATCTCGTTTGTCTTAAGTACTTGATCTATTTTACCTTGAAGATCCGCTTTTGTGAATACATCAAAGGTATAAATAGGTTTTTTTATTGCAAAGTTTTGCCTCTTCATTAGTGTTACCTTTGTTGAGTTCCTTATAAGAAGATCTCTTATATTGTTTATAAGCTTGGCGTTGTGGTTAGGGTTGCTTACTGCTTTTATTACGGATAAGCTATCAGAGCAAATAACCGTTTTTGTTTTAATGTATGAAGATATTTTGGCAGCTTCAAAAATAGCTACTGATTCTGCTGTAAAAATTGTTGATGCATATTCACATGGAATCCCATTTTTCAACAAAGACCCATTTTCATTAGTTACGGCGAATGAAGAGTTGTAGACTGATTTGTATCCGTCAGTAAAAACAGCATTCCAGCCTTTGTCCTTTAAATTGTCCATTATGTGATTAAAGTTGACATGATATATAATGTTGGGTGTATTGTCTTTATTGTACTTGGATAGTGTTAAAATAAAAGATGAGTCCTTTATATTCCAAGGTGGAAAAGCTATATTGTTGCCTTTGATTCGTTTAAAAGGTAGACCTATTTGCTTAGCGGTTATTAGAGATTTAGCATTGGTAGACGGGAATCGCATGAGTCAATGTCTTTGTCAATAATAGAATTATACGAAAATATTAGCTTAACGAGGATTTTCAAAATAGACTCAGATTGACATTGTTCCAATGTCGGGAGGCCATCATTTGCCATGTGCGATAAGCGTTAACACTTCTTCTAACCGCTTGGTGATAAGTTGATTTGAGAATATTAAGAGTTGGTCTTGGGCATTTACCATAAATACATATGCCATAATCTATTTTGCTTAAAACTAAAGCTCTAGTGATACCACATAAAGTATTGACGTGAATATTTAATTTCTTATTTGATAAATAGCTAATTATGTTTGTTTTTCGGAATTTTTTCGTAGTGAATATCTTATTTTCCTCGACTAAAAATCTCGCGACCACATTTTATGTAGGAACCTTTTTTTTTTGATCTTGCTGATTTAAAAAGGAAAAAAAAGGATTCTAATGTTTTACGAAACTTCTGCATAGAAATGGTCAAGTAGGTGCAGTTGCTTACAAACAATGTGTATATTCAATGCCCTTAAGTACATGTATACCTTACCTATACGTATACATAAATCTACCATAGGTATAGGAACCTACCTACCTACTTTCTAAAAGCAATTACCTAGGTACCTAACATTTTAAAGGAAGGTAGCTACTAATTATTTTCAAAAAATGGTTTTAAACTTAGAAAATTACTCCTGATTATAATTACATACTACCTTACCTCATACACAGATACCTACCTACTAATCTGCCTTAAAAGTTCACAAATTATTAATTCAAAAATATAATATATAATAATATAATATACCAGCTATGTCACATGTTACAAATTAAAAAAAAAATGAAATGTGACAACGTTGCACATTTGGCTTTCTTATACCTTATATCGATTCCACTCGTAGTTCCTAACCATATGGTTATTTTTTTATTTTCACCACATTTATTTTATAATTGCTCAACTCAAATCCAGGAAAAAGAAGAGGAATTAACATAATTTGTTTATCTTTCTCTTTACATCTCACACTTCTCACCCACATATTCATATATATGTATGTAGAAAAATATATATATAGAAAATAACGTAATAGAAGCAATCAACGCCAGCCATTTTGAATAAAAAATATTGTTGTTTTTTTTTTTTGTTGACGAATAAAAAATAATCTACAAAAAAAACAACTCTTTTTCTGAGTAAATATTTACAAACGCGGCTTATATATGTATATACACTTTGTATTTTTTATTCACCACACCTCAGTGTCTCCTTCAATCATCTCCCAACCACTACAGTTACATTCACCTCTCAAACTTCACAAAAACATGTACAAATCCTAGAAAACAAAACCTAAAAAAAAACTCCACTCATTGCGTGAGCTAAAGAGTAAAAGAGACAGCTCGATAACGCAATTGAAAAATATACAAGCCGTTTCGTTAGATTAGTTATATTTTGCTCGTTTTACACAAAATCACCACACCATCGTTTTAATTTTGCTGCCTCCTCTACTCTAGCTGGGTTTTGAAAAACCACTCTTTAGATCACTTGGTTCGCAACGTTCGCAGTGTGAAGACGTGTTTTTTAATTGCTGATCGGTGTGTAGTAGTAAATAACGGTTCTCGAATTAAAATCAAAGTTGTTGAATTTTTTTCCCAAAGAAGAAAGAAAATTAAACTCGTGCAAAACATCATTATAATTGTTAAGTTGTAATAATTTTAAAAGCGTTTTTTTTTTTTTTGTAAAACCAAAAGTGAAGGAGTGTATATTTCCTAATCTAAATACAAAAACAAAAAAACGCATTAAAATTGAGAAAATCAAAGCAAAAAAAAAAAACGAGACCGAAATTATTTTTCAAAAAAGTAATTTCCTACTGAAAAGGTGTGTGTGTTTATATTATTTTGTGTGATAAATAATACATTTTGTATATGTATGTTACATAGGTACATACATAATATTTGATTTACAAGAAACAAGGAAGTTTACTTCTAAGTTTATTTTATGAATGTCGTTTTGTTTTTTAGTAAGCAACAACAAAAAAAATACTTATATATTTTAACTAATGAAGAAATTGCTAGAAATGTTTTTCATTTGCATAAATTATTAACCTCTAACGTGTTACTACTTACTTCGTCTTGAAGTTGTAAGTATTTTTCTAGCAATTTCTTGGGTTTTGTATTTCGAAGCGAAGCAGTGAGTGAATTTACTAGTTTTGTTAAAACAGGGTGTTCTTTTTGTTAAGTGAAATTGGTTGTGATATTTTTCCAAGTTTTTTTTTTTTTTTTTAAAGAAAAAAAAATATTCAAAATTATTGAAAACGAAAAAAATCCCCCTGATTTGGTGTTAAACGAGAAATGTAAATTTATAAATATTGATTATCCACTTCTTCACAAACTGTGATTAGGACTTTCCAAATATCCACTACCTATTCATCATCAACTGCCTAATGGCGCAACACTCGTGTGCTTATAAAATGCAAATGTCTCAGGTTTGGCGTGTTTTTTTTTGAATACCTAACTATTCTTTTGTAAGAATTTTAAATTAGCTAGCGTAAGTGATACAATTATTGACACTGCAAAATTTCAGCCCAGCTATTGACACCCTCTCCTTACAGAACGTTTCATTGCTACAAATCTGAACGGTTCCCAGAACTGTTTCTTTTAAGTTCTTCCCTGTTTCTTATTCTCAAACTCTTTTTATTTTTATATAGTTAGGAGCTAGTCAGTTTTGTTGTGAATTCCGAAACCTAAACATGACTGTTACGCGACTGTGTATTTTGTGAAAAAAAAGTCTGTATTTCGTTAAGGAATCCGAACATTTAGGTTGCATTAAGTCTTACAGGCATATTATAGTCAAAACTAAAAAAGAACTACACTTATAATTTCGATTGAGTTCTAAGTTTGTTAAAGCAAGGCCTAGTACATAATCTGTTGTGTTCGCTGTAGAAGAAGAGTGTTTAAAACAATGAATAACCACATCCCAGCGAAAAGTTTTCCCGAAGAGAAAAAAGGATGTGCTTCATGCCGTCAAGGATTTTCTTGGAGAAGACATCCTTTTGGGCCATACAAAATTTCAGGGAATAGCTGCCTTAAGGCGTTTTTGAGCCGACACCCATCAATATGCTTAGAACACGAGATCCGTTGATAATTGTTGTTTTATTTCAATAGAAAAATATCTTGGAGAGCAGAATATGTTGGCCATTTTAGCGATGCTACCAGAGTTTTTAATAGGGATGAAATCAATTTTTTATTGTGGCCAAAAACCAAAAGCGGGTTTGGCAGCCTACACAAATAAATATAAGTGTTATTTTTATTTTTATTTTAAGTTTTATATTTTTTGTTTTTAAAAATTAATAATAAATCAACATACAGGTTTAAAAAATTATTTAAGCCAACCTCAACCAAACGATCGCTATTTTCCTTCTTTACTGTCTATTCAAAGATGTGTCAATAATTGTACAACTATGAGGTGTACATGAGTGTCAATTACTATATATTTTAATAGGTTTTTAGAAATATCAAAATTTAACGATATCACAAAACTCTTACACGTTTTTAATACAAATAGCATGAAAATCAATTGAATAATGTATTTAGAAATGTACTCAGAGTTTCATATATCCATCTCGAATATATTTGCCAGCTGTATCAACTGAAAAAATCCTTACGAGTGTCAATAACTGTATCGCATACGCTATTTGGTTTTTCTATGTCATTAGATAGATTTTAGTTTTGTAGTAGTTAGTTGCCTTAAATTAAAAATATTATTTGTAAAAACTTGGCTTGGTACACATTTCTGAGATTTTACAAAAGGTGTTTTTCTTTTTTAGTTCCGAGTAAATAATTCAGCTGTCAAAAAAAGATCTGTGTTTCTTTTTTAGCTCAGACACTTCTACAGGGATGGGACTTTTTGAAATCCTAAGTAGATTTGAAAACAAAAGAGCGTAGTTGATTCATTTTTATCGCAGTAGATTTTTATATTTTTAAGATATAAATAAAAAGTAACCCACAGAATCTATAGGTTCCCAACAATCTTTTTCAACTTGCAGAGGATAATATTTTGCAAAGTGGTTGTAGGTATTAATTTTATTTCGAAGTTTGTCACACAGAAACCCGTTTTCGGAATTTCAAAGTCTTCTGACTTACGTCAATAATCTTTTGATAGTTTAATTGTTTTTTTTTAAATCAATAATGCATTCAATAGCCATTGCAA
Organism: Philhelius pedissequus; assembly: GCA_910595825.1. Lineage (NCBI taxonomy): Eukaryota > Metazoa > Arthropoda > Insecta > Diptera > Syrphidae > Philhelius > Philhelius pedissequus. Next base: position 238,122,804 of record OU343161.1, on the reverse strand, counting down.
TTTTCGAAATAAATGAGGAAAATATCCAAAGAAAACGGAAAAGCATTTGATATTGAATGCGGTTTATAATTGCTTTGTTTGGCCTATGTGCAAATTAAAAGTTTATACATGATTTTATATTTAATTTTTTATTCTTGCTTCCACTTTAGCAGACTACTATGAAAATAACTGTTCGTAGAAAAACTGTCAAACTTCCTAGTCATTCGGGACTAGTGATGCCAATTCCGAATTTCGTAGGAAATATTTTTAATACCTGTAATACTTTTTTTTTGTGATTCATAGCAAGAACACATTGACAGGGCCTGTGAAAAGGCTGATTGAGACCTTCCATGTTTTCATTATAGTATAGAAAAGGTGTAACAATGGGCAAAATTGTGTACCCTCCAGAACCATCTTTGCATTTAAGAACTACCTAAGAAGTTTTAATTTTTTTATCATTAAAATTGAAACATTTTTTATTTGACTGCAAACTTCTACGTAAAATTAAACCAAATATTTTTTGATTTCATACAGTTTGCTTTCTTCAAAGTCGTAAGATGCAATAAATCCCTGGAACTCGATCGCAAAATGCATGTTCGAATAACAAAGATTATCTGTAGTACTTTTTAAGTCCATATTTGAATTGATTGCATTTATTTAAATATATATTTTTAATTTCTATATAGAAATCTGTTATGGCTTGATCAGGGCCCTATTTCACAGATCATACAACACATAGGTATACAATGTATGATTTTCAAAATTCTGGTGTATGATTTCTGGTTCACAGAATTGTTGTATAATTTACTGTCATACAATAATTTATGAACGAAAACTTGACTGGAAGTACATATTTGAATATTGTATGAAACTGTTTCATAGATTTTTTTTTCATATACATCATACATCCGTTTGAAGTCAAATTTATTATACATTTCATACATCGTAATAGTTTGCTGTTGAATAATATGTATGTCCTTTAATAAGGTTACAAATATTTTTTAAACTATTTGATTTAGTAACTTAATATTTTCTTGTTGTTAAAGAAAGCCAAGTAACAGTAAATTCTTGTTCTTCAAAAAAAATATACGAGGAAAAAGTGGTGCATTTTGGAAGTTTGCCAGTCCCATTAATATTCAAGAGGCTATTTTACGATGCTGTTAGTCCTTTTATTTGTTATATTTATTTTTCCTTATGATTTGGCTGTCTTTATGGACTCTACCTATGCCAAATACCAAAATTGCATTTCTGTTGTCGAAAACCATTTTCGATCTCAGTAATCTCCCGCACGCGAGAAAAATGCTTTAATTGCAAGTTGTTAAATGTGCTGTTTTTTATGTTCCCAAACGTTTTAATATTATTTCAACACACATTCTAGGCATTATTAATTTTTTAATATGAAAAGGACCTTCCGTACCTACTAAAGTCGCATGCTCTAGAATAATCCTAAGGCTTCTTCCCATTAAATCCAAAATATTTTCACCATCAAATAGCAAATTCAGTGTCGCTGTATGTGAAATTACACAAATACTTGTTTTTTTTTCAATTGACTAATAATATCAAATTGAAAAACAACGAAATGTCAAATCATACATTTCATGCAACAAAACAAAAATCATACAACACGTCCAATGAAATATTTGAAACAGAAAGTTGTGTGTTGTGTGATGTATTATAAGAATGTTTGTTGTATGAAATTTATGCGTTGTATGATCTGGGAAACAGGGCCCAGAACAAAAAAAAACAAATATAACATAATTAAAAACATTTTTATAATTATATTTTTATAATTATTCATAGCCGAAAGCCATTAGTGGTGTTGAATGTTTTTTTTTCGTAAAATTAAAATTGCAGTAGATTTTATTTTAAGACCGTAGATTTCTTTGAGCTTCTAATCGCTCAACTTGTGTTTCTTTTTTAAATCAGAGCTAAATCGGAGCATGCCTAATTAGCTCAGAATAAAATGACCGATCAAACAGAGCAAAATGCAGGGAGCGGCTAACTTTACTCATAATTTTGACAATAATCACGAAAGAAAATAAATGTAAAGAAAAATGAATTCGTAAAACTTTGATCTGCTGGTAAATAAGTTTTAATAAAAAAAAAACAAATTATAATAATATATGACCGTTCTGTCCTTAAGTTTATTCCAAAATTAAATTGGAGAGCTCTGATCATGCTCTACTCAGAGCTTAATCAGGCTGTGCTCAGTGTTCTACTTGGAGATAAAAAAGAAAAACGCCTAAAGTTTCAACGGTCACTTTGATTGAACCCGGAAACAAAAAGACAAGAAATGTTGATACCTACCTATTTCACTTATAAATTTGGTAAAAGTCCATGCCTACATATTCTTTTAAATTAAATACACAGTTATGTACATATATAACTATAAATAGATCCATGTGTTAGTTGAACGCTGACAAAGAATTTAAGCATTTAACGCCCGTTTCCTGATACACGACTTAAAACACTTATGGGCTACTTTTTTCTCTGCGTAAACTGTCACACACAGTGCTTAACTAGAACTTAAATGTTTAAGTTGTGTATCAGCAAAAGAGCCCAAGTCCAACAAAAGCAATTAAATATAAACTAAAGTCACTTTGCGCAGAAAGTAGTGCATAAGCTTATTAAGTTGAAAATAATAATATTTATTTCAGAAAATAAAAAATATCAGAAAATCAGCCTTATGTCCCTAGAAAGAATTGTGTTGGTACACATTAATCCGACCAAAAAATTTAATTCATTCTATTATCCTTAAAATTATGTATATCTTGATAATTCTGTATATTAATGAGTATGTACTTGTAGGTAGGTATAGCTAGGTTTTTTTTTAGATTTATGTTAAGGTACCTACTCAACGAATTGGTTTTGTCACACAGGCATCCAAAAAATGTTGTTGGTGCATATCTTGATTTTGAGAGTTACTGTATTTGTCGAAGTTATTAAAATTTAATATTTATTGTGATTTATTTGGTTTTAAAACAAACACTTCCATCCGACGGAAAACGTGTACACATATGGGTAGTATTATAGAACTGCGTAACTAACAAAGGGTACCTACAATATTATTGCTAATAGAACATAGGTAACTACATTTTGCTTGAGTTTGAAACTAGGTACCATAAATAATTAGTTCCGCCACTTCCTATTTTTCCAATATAAAAAGAGTTGGTATTAACTACCTATTCCGCAGTAAATTTTATAAAATTAGGTGCATAGGTAGGTATTTAAAATTTAAAAGAATTTTCCATATATAAATATGTACTACCTAGGTAAGTAGGAACTATTGCATTCTGGGGATTAGATTAGATTGGTATATAATAAAGTATCAAATTCTGTTTTTACTGTGTTCCCTCCTTAAAATTTCACCATACTGGGACAATTTTTGATGAAATATACCTATTTCATTGGATTTCATTGGTTCATCTTTCATTAGATATTTAGCTTTACTCAGTGAAGGTTTGTGCTTGTTATCTCAAATAAAATTACATACCTACATTATATACAATCAAATTTCTGTGTGTCTATTTAATTTAAAGTTCATTGCAATAAACTCCATTTTAATATTATGTTTTATAAACTTTATTTATTTATAACTTCAACTTTTAATACCTATTTATTGTCAATAAATATATGTAGCTACCTACATATGCTTTATTTTCCTGCGCTCTCTACTATTGTTTATTTGTATTTTATTTTATTTTTAACGCAGGAATTGGTACTGCAAGTATCCGCATCGTCTGCTTGCTTTATAGGTATTGCTTTGATTCATTTTTTGAGTTGAAAAAAGTTATTATCTCGTTGTTTAATAATTAGAATGTTGGATTATCGCGTAGGAAGATCTTTTATTGAATTTTATGCTAATCCACTTATCAATCAAAAAAGTTGCAAATTTCCCAAGAGTTGGTAGGTACCAAGGGTCTAGTGATGTGTGGTTAATTTTTTGTATTGTTTTGCTTTCACTTTTGAAATTTAATTGAAACTTATTCGTCAGATGTTAAATTAACTTAGTTCTGCATACTTGCTTTTTTTTTGTAAAGTCCTCCACTAATAAATTCGAGAGAATTGTAAGTTTATTATTTTGTTTAGTTTATTTAATTTTATACGAAATTGTCTGTTTTTTTCTTATATCCATTTCATAATTCTCTCAACATCGTAATGAAGAACTTGTCGTCGTAGATAAGCCACTGTCGTTCCTATTCATTATAGTACTCCCTAACTACCTACGTTTTTCTTAGTCAGAGTTGTCAATATTTTACTAGTCAGAATAAGCGCAAGTTAGCAAAGTAAGTGTTTTAGTCTAAATGGATGGTCTAGAGCTAGACTCTAGAGAAATGGCAATTTATAACAGTGTTCGCCCTTAAAAATGTTAAATATTCCCCGGGTTTCAAACCAGGCCTTACAAATAATAAAATTTAGTTATAATGACTTATATCTACATATATTGTAGTGAAATTAACCATACCTACATTACATTCTCAATTTTTTTTTGTAGTCAATTCGAAATATGATTAATTGTTTATAGTCTACGCAAATGCTTAGGTATTACCATACCCTTTCCATTATGGTTCATTTTACTGACATATTAAAGTCGTGTACCTTCATATATGTATATGATTATTGTTAGTGCCCAGTGTTTTATGCACCTTATTTCGCCGAGATAAACATCTCGGCTTAAAAACTAAAGCAGATTTTATAACAAAATTACAACTAATATGTTTAACTCTGATATATAAGCGGCGATGGCGTTTCTTTCTTCAATTATATTTAAGCTAACACAAATTGCACACAAAAAAAAACCGCTTAGGTATTATGTAGGTTATAGTTACAGAAATGGACTATTTGGTGATTACAAGTTTTTCACTTGAAAATGCGTTAAGTTCTACTGCCATTTTACGTAAAATTAATAATATGCCTGTTGAAATGTTCTTCAAGTTTTTACTCCTATGGGTTTTGACAGCAAAATGTTAAAATCCGTACAAATTCGTTAGAATTTTCCTAATTATTGATGAAGTGAAAGGAAGTTTGCAAATGCTTTTAATTCTGGACTTCCAGCCAACAAAAATAATGAAGTAGGACGTTTCAGAAGAAATTTGTATGTTTATTTTTTCCCAAGATTTTCATACCTACCTAAAACTTTTTTTGTGAGAATGAAAGAATAGTTAGTTGTTTGGCTCAAAAATAATAAAAGTAGTAGGTATATGTATACCCGATTGTTTTTCTAAAAGATTCATTCTTGTATTTTAAATATCTAGGTAGGTAAATATTTGTTTAGAAAATTGTCCTTTGCCCTAAGCGGAGGGAAATACCTAAACATCATGTCATAGGTTGCAGGTATGATGTTATTCTTATTAGGACCTGACCTACACGCTCTTATTATTTGATGTAAACATTTAAAATCCAATTACTGCAAGACCGACAAAACTCAAAAATATACAATTCTGAGTTAAGTACAAATTTGTGGAGAAACGATTTTTCGTCCTTATTTTTGTAGAATATCAAACATTGATATCATTGATGTTTTTCCCTTAACTTTTTCTTGAATACACATATTTTGAATGCATTTATCTTGAACCTTGAAATTTTAAGTTATGACGAGTAGCAAATGAACGATATGTACCTACATTATGTGGCACAGTAGGCAGAATTCGGGTATATTTTTTTTATGTCAAAAAAGTGACGGGTACACGCGTATTTGAATGTATGTAGTACGTCCGTATTAGTTGGCTACTGAAGCCGAATCATTTTTAGAAGTGTGTACCTACATTATATTTAATCCAGTTATACATTTCGTATAAATTATTCAAAACTCTATAAAGTTCCGTTCATAAAAACAAATCTCAACAACACCCGCTGGCCTTAACTCTTAGGTCCTAAAGACCAAGCTGAAATTCACTTACTGCTTACAAAACGACATCATTTTTTTAATCCAGATTATCCAACAACCATAAAATCAAAACAAATTTTTACAATATGCGTTTTTTTTCTTTTCTTCTTTCTTTCTTGCCCGTCTCACCAAAGGACCATCGATGCAGACAGAAATTGTTAACCAAAACATAAATAATAAAAATAATTATAAAAAAAAAAACAAATCGACAGACTGATTACCATATATACATAAAAAATAAATATATATAAAAATATAAATATTTATATATATCTATATATATAGAGGCAGTTGTGAACAAAAAAAAAACATTAAGAAAAAAACAAAAAAAAAAACAGCAAACCCAGAGAAATAATATTAATAAAAAAAAAAAGAAAAACTTCTTAATGGAATTTAGTATTTTTCGTTGATTTTAATTAATTGTGTGTGATATATAAAGTTAAGTAATTTTAAAAAAATACAAAGAACTATATAAAATAATAATAAAACAAAATCATTTTGAAAAATAAAATAACAATAATAATTCAAATAAAAATTAAAATAATAAAAAGAAGCTGACAAGATGACATACTCGCACAATAATAGCAGTAATAAAATGTCGATAAGATATGGCGGAAGTAGCAGTAGCAGCAGTACAACATCATCGTCTTCATCATCATCAAGAACAACAATAAATCATTCCAACAGTATTGCCAGCAGTACAAATTTAAGCACCTCACCCGGTTCAATGTCGTCCGGATCATCGTCCAGTAGTCTATCATCGTCGTTAGGTGGTAACTCATCGAGCAGCAGTCTCGGCAGCTGCGGCATGGGTGGTGGCAGCGGCGGCGGCGGCGGTGGATTCTTCTCCGCTCGCAAAAACAATCATTCGCCACGAACTCACGGTGGCTGGCAGCGTCAATCACCTGGTAGCGGCAACTCGTCAAGTCGGGGTAATCGCTTGCTTACGTCCCCCGGCGGAGGCGCCGGCAGTGATTCATTCTTTAATAATCCACATCTTCGCCAGAATAACCATCATCATTCGCACCAGAAGCATGGAAGCAGCAGTGGCGGTCCCGGCGGCCATCACGGCTCAGTCAATTCGTCAGCATCAATCATCGGTGGTGGTGGCGGCAGTGGACGCAAGTCCAATCGCAATCATCATAGAAATTCGAGTGGCCATAATAATAACAACAACAACAACGGTATTCATATCCTTTTGTCGTCGTCGACGACCATCGTCGCAAGTCAACGCAATGGTGGCGGAGGCGTCTCCCCGACAACCCTTATACCAACGAATTTAACCCACTATGCTGGCAGCAAGTGCTTCGATGCACCAGCACCAACAGCTTTACCAAAGCCACCGCAACACTGGACAATGGGCGGCAAGGATGTTATGCTAAGTACAAACGCGATCATCACTGATCCTAAAATGGTGACGTTTAATACGTCCCCAGCAATGCTGGCATCAGTTCCAACCGGAGTTGTTGTCAAATCATCGAAACGCAATCTCCTCGATGATTTTGATACGCACAATTTGAAATTGTTGCTCAATGTGCAATCGTAACCGCCATTTTTTATTTAAATTAATTCAAAAAATGACAAAAAAAACAACACTTAAGTTCAACAACAAGGAATATTTTTAATTATTTTTTTTTCATTTTCAAAAATAAGAAAACGATAGATTAACAACATCAAATCAAAAAAAAAGTAAAAATAATATTGCAAAACATAGTTTTTTCGCTTTAAAATGGATCTCCAAAATAAAAATAACAACAAAAACAACTTGTACCCCTATACCCCCACCACCACGTCCCCTTTTCCAGACGAATTAAAAAAAACGCAGCACATTTTTTTCAAATACCTACATAGATAAATAAAACAAAAATCAATCAATAGACAGAAACACAACAAACAAAAACAACAACAACAAAGCAGCGACAACAACTTGTGGTTTTTAAAATACAAAAAAAAAATAAAAACTAAAATTTTTAGTGATTTAATATTAAATTTAATAATTAAACAAATTGAATCGTGATATATAAATAGACTTTGAAAAATAATTGAAAATAAATTACAAATAAAAAAAAAATAATTGTAATAAATTTGTAGTACCTTAAAATGTTTATAAACAAACAAACGACAACAACAAAACTAATTAAAAACAAATTAGGTACATAAATAATATTATTGTTATTTAAGAAGACTTATAAAAATTTAAAAAAAATTCTTTTATTCTTCGTTACATCGTTTTTATTTCTTTTTATTATTCTCAATTGTTTCTTATTATTTCATTTATTATTTGTTACAAAAAAAAAAAGAAACAAACAAAAATTGAACTAAATTTTTTGTATATCCACCCACCAAACAAACTTAAATTAATTTAAGTTAACTAAAAAAAAAAAAAACTAAAAATACTAAAGAAAATATTTAAAAATATAAAAAGAATTTGTGTATAACGAAATGAAGTGTGATAAAAATATAAATAAATTAAAAGTGTGAATAACAAAGCAAGTTTAATGTTAAACTTAAAATGCAATAACAACAGAAAATGTGATTTTAACAAAACAAACAAAACAAAAAAATAACTAAACGGGACAGAATTTAAATATTTAAAAAAAAATTAACTTCGGCTTAGACATACAACAGCTCGTAATAACAACTGCCAAAATAATAACCGGTAATTTAATAACAAAATAAAATATGTATACCTCAACAACTTAATCAAACCCATCTTTAACAAAAAAGAATAAGAACAACATCTGGTTGTCTGGTCTAACCATTTGAGATGCACTATTTTTTTTTGTTCATCATCTACCACAAACATTTCAACAAAACAACATCCTGATTAGAGACAACAACATGCTGATTGAACAACAAAAAAGAAATCAACAACAATGTGATCCAAATATATCAATATGTTCCTTCACACCGAGGTGATAAACTTTTTTTTAACTATTAAAACTTAGTAACTTAAAAAAACCTTAATTTGTTTAAACAAAAAAATAAACAACAACCATAAAATGCCTTTGCAACATCAAGAACAACAAAAACAACACCAACACATTCAACAATCGTTAAGAACTCCTTTCAACAATTTGTATATTTTATTTTTTTTTCCTACTTTTTGTTGAACAACATTTATTAATTCAAATAGAGGCAATCAAAATCAGCATGTTGGACAAGATTTAATTAGCTGCTCTCCAAAAAAAAAACAACATCCTGACATTACACCTAGCAACAACATCTACCGAAGAAAAAAGTTTTACCTATAATATTAAAAAAAAAAAAAAATTGTTTGTAAATTTATGTTTCATAAAACTTGCCTGTTATTACAAAACAAAACATAAGAATATGTTGAGCTAAATTGTTAAGTTATTTATTTTGTTAATCAAGTCAAGCCCTGTTATATGCACTTCAATGTTTATTATTTATTTATATTTCTTTTTTTTTTTTGGTAAAAAAAAAAATAGACAACCCAACATTTTAAAAATAAAAGCAGCGCTTTTTAAAAATATTTTATTCTTCTCATCACTTAAACAATTTATTAAGTTTGTATTTTTCTTAATTCTTCTTCTTAATTTTTTATTTAATAATTCAAATTGTAGGTACCTATCTACCAAGTAGTTTTGTGTTTAAATTTTATTTAAAAAAAAAAACAACAATTCTATGTATAAATTTAAATTATTTTCTATTAATTGAAAACAAATTGAAAACTGTGAATATCAAGATAAAGGAGATCGAACATTTGAAAATGAAAAAAACAAAGCTTTAAAGAAGACTTATATACTTTTATATAATAAAAAAGAAATTATTTATGTATATATACAAAAATAGTTTTATTGAAGTATAATGCATACAAAAAGAAACAACATCAAACTTAAACGAGATAACAAAAAACAAGCATTTTCTAAATAATAATTATTATTAATTATGATAAAAAAAATTATTTAAACAAAAAAAAATTAAAGATTAAAAATAAAACCAACAAATTAGTTCTTAAATATAATAAACTTATTAAATTTAATTACAAGGAAACAAAAAATAGCTATTAACTATAATTCTTGCAATGTTGTGTGATAATCGAATTTTATTAAGGATTCCTTATTAATTATATTATATTTTTAATATTTTTTTTTTCATTTTAATTTTGTTACTCAAAAAAAAAAAAACAAAAATTGTATTATTTTTTTATTTTACTTTTTGTTTTTGTAAAAAAAAAAAATTGAAACCAAAATCCAAAAAATCAACAAACAAAAAAGAAAGAGACAAAATATAAATATTTATTTTCTTATTTTACAAATTTTTTTTAAATCGAGTGTTTTTTTTTATTTTTCATCGATTTATCGATTTGAAACAAATTCGAGAATTTCTTTGGCACACATTTTATTTAACCCAAACGCGGCGGCGTTTCTTCGGATTGGAATTGGATGGATGGATGAATTTATGAAAGAAAATAACTTGAAGTTATTTTTTCTTATTTTATTCGCATTTAGCGAATAGTGAGAGATAGAGCGGCGAAAAAGGAGTTGGGAAAATAATATAATTGGTTTTTGTACTCTTCTCCTCTGAAGTTGGTCTCCTCTAAAGCGAATTTCCAGTATGATTTTGTATTATGTTAAGTCTTGTGTAAGTACAAATAGTCCTATGTAAGAGAGAATGAAACATACTTTAAAAAAAAATACACGTCACAAAGTATTTTTTTTTTCTTAAAACATTCATAAATCCCCTTTGCATTTTGTTTTATTTTTATTTTGTGTTAATTTGGATAAATTTTTGTGGAAAATGTTTAAAAAGGTAGAATGTAGTACAAGCCTGGATTTACACGATTGACAAATCGCCATTATTTTGTTTGCCATTTCTAACCAATATTGTTGTAAAACACGATTATAACGGTGTAAAGGGTTAAACTTTGGAAGAAATAATGAGATTTGCCATTCGTTTAAATTATGCATTAAATAGAAAACTATATACATATGCCTGTAAAATGCCACATCCAACTTAAAACCCCCTGAACGCGAATAGGTATTTGCTGTTGTTTCATTTCAATTTATGTTTTTTTTGGGACCTTTAGTCCAAATTATGCGTTTCGCCCAGGTACTACAGTTGGGCTCATCAGTTAAGTACTATGCACATGAGAGCGACCAACGAATGAACGAATATTCGTCCATTTTGACATTTCGTTCACATGGCTTTAATTGTATTCGTCACGAATGCAAGTCGACAGTCTGATTTAGAGGTTAGACGCGCGCGAACAAATTATTCGTGGAAGTGTGGATGGTATTTGGAACGCGAATAGACTTTGACTGTTCGTAGCAATCAGATGCAATTCGCGACGACCAATATTGTTTTCTTAAATTTATCTTATTTTGGCGATTAAAATGTAAATTTTTCTGTCGTAAACATTAATATAAATTATATTTCTACAATTTTGTTTAGATTGAATTTATTCGTTTATTCGTCGGTCGTTGGGCGCTCACATGTGAATAGTCCTTTAGATGCTGTAGTACCCTTCTAAGGCGCAAAATATTAGTTGTTTCATTTCTTTTTAATTATAAGAAACATTAATAAAAAGACCGCTGAAAAGCTCTTAAAGCTTGCAATGCGTAATTTTCTACAAATTCTCAAAATTTCTTTGATTGATTCACATTTGTACTAATCTAATTCTAAAAAAATCAGCTGAAAAAGCTGTTTGAATATTTTAATGTACCTACAAAGAATTTTAATTTGAATATTTGAAAGAAATTCTGAGAATTTGTATGTCCAGCAAAAACTATACTAAAGCTTTTGAAATTTAAATTTAAAAAAAAATATTATTTTCTATTAAATTTCAAAGCTTTAAATGACAATTTACAATGAGATTACTCTAAAATGTGCAAACTTAAGTGTTTTTTAAATATAAAATATTTTAATGATAAAGTAGCGATTTTTTTTTAAATTCTTAGATCAGTGATAGGAAATTAAAGGTTTCGATGGAGAAGCTTTCATCAATTGTAGGAAGAATTCAAAAACTGCGAATGTATTGATATTTTTTTCTTGATTAATTACATTCAAGGAAAAATAGTGTGAACCAAGTCAGTCTTTAGTAAACAAAATTATAAAAAAATCAAAAGCTTTTCTAAAACGGATGAATTCTTACATTTAATCAAATCATTTGTGTATATATTTTCAAAAATACCTACTTCCCTTATATTTTTTATGTAGTCTGAAACTTTTGGTTTGAAAATGTTTTTTTTTTTTTACAAGTTTGAAAATCTTTTGTTTTTCAAGAACCGAACCTTGAATACGTAAACAACCTTAAACTAGTTGTATTGAACTAAAACAAATTGTAGTTTGGAACTCTTCGAAACCCATTGAAAAAAAATTGTTAAGCATTTTTAACAACCTTTAGTAATATTATATTTCTTAAGCAACTTTTTGCACAAGTAGTAGACATATTTTTTTAATTCGAGTCTTTGTTTTTTTTATTAAACTAATTTCCCCATTACAAAAGAAAAAAAAACATTTATTTCGTTTAATCATTTTTTTCTATGTGTTGCATATTTTGAAAAAAAAGAGCCTGAATTATTTTTTTTCCTCAAGGCTTGTTTTCTTAAGTGCACAAGGGAAATTTAAAAATAATGATAATAAAAATACTCTTTTTTTTTGAGTCACGTTTTAGTGATTCATATATAGAGAGAATGAGAGCTTGATAAAAACAAATTTGTTGATTTTTATAAGGAATTGTTTCGAACCCTTTTCAAACTAAAGGATGTCATTGCAATACAATTTAAGGATTTTAAAAGTACGATGGTTTTAAGATTATTCTTATTTTATTTTTTAATACAATTGAAAATGGTCCTGAAGGCAAGAGATTCAAATAACAAAGGTTTCAACTCAATAAAAGCTACATGATTTCTTGAAGCGTAAATCAGAATAAAATTAGACATCCACTTGTCCAAATTATCTTTCCCTTCACAACATCATAAATAAAAAATAGTAAGTTCCGCTATATATAAGAGTCCGTCAATATTCGTCAGTCGTTTGAAAGATTATTTATAAAAGATTTATAAAAAATGGAACAAATTATACCTTAGCCCAGGCAACGCTAGATTCAAGCAACTTGGAGTCAACTTGGCTTTGACAATAGCTGTATCTTGAAAATTTATATACAAAAAAGAAAGTCGGATAAAAATTGGTAAACCAGCGAAAAAAAAGTGTTGACCTTTTCGTACTGGAAACATTTTTCAGAGAATATTCATAGTAACAATTATTGCATCCCTAGACGGGGCTCTGGTTACAAAAAAATAATAAGAATTTCCCTATGGAGTATAGATAAAATTTCAGAATTGTATCTTATGCACGATTCAGCAATGAAAATTTATTATACATAGGTGTTTTTCTTGCTTACCCCATGATAATAGCTTTTTGATTTAAAAAAAATCATAACATCGCTGTTTACTTCATCAGCTTAGTTATTTTATTCCGAGCTCAAATATGGATTTCTGAGCTAACATTGATTTAAAAAGAAATACCGACAAGTTAGCCCTTCTGATGTGTCTGAGGCAATAGAAACTGACACTTTTTTGACAGCTCAGCGTTGTGAGTAATAATAACAGAAAAGAGAAACAAAAATACGTTTTTAAAATATTTCCTGTTTTGCCCTCTTTGTATATTTCTAAACAAGCAACTTATTTTTTTTTAACGTCAGCTTAGTGTGACCAGGATATGTATTTTTTTTAATTTAGCACCTTTTTATTAACTTTTCCACGATAATTTATTTATTTTATATTTTAAACAGTGCATAGTAATTTCAATTTAAATTAAATAAAATGCTTATGGGATTTTTTAATTTTTAACTAGATTTTAAAGATCTTTTTTTTTTAACATAACTTATTTATTATGTATTTTTTTTTTTTAATTTAAACCTACCCAGATATTTCTCTGAGGAATATGCACATTGATTACTTAGGACAATTATTATTTTGTTAAATACATTTTGCAAATTCCTCAAAGAAATAAACGAACAATTTTGCATTTCACTGTACAAAAAAAATGCAATTTTCCAAAGATAATACACAAAAAATAATCTCGTTTAAACAAATTCACACACTTTTCACCTCGTAACGAACAAAAATATGAGAAGAAAAATTAAGAAGAATACAAAAAAAAAAGAATGAAGAAAAATCACGATTTAAATAATTATAATACAGAAAATAACAATAATTCGATAAAATTTAATATTTAAGAACCACAAGGTTAAACAAAAAAATAAAGAAAAATACAAGACTTACCAAAATAAAAGAAGCTACAACAAAAAAATCTGATTCTCAACCATAAATTTAAATAAATAAATTTAAATAAAAAATAATCAGAGCCAGTGCTCTTTCGAAAACGAACGAATGCTTTTATTGTTTTTATTTATAAACAAAAACAAAATATAAAACGAACAGAAAACCATTCTTTTCCTTAACCTATACATATATCATCCTACATTTTTATCTGTCAAATCAAACATATGGAATACATGAAAGAATTAAAAAAAAAAAAATTCTAAACACAAAATCAATTTGCTATATATTTAAATATAAAGTAAAAATATTAAAAAAAAACTAGTACTTGAATGTGATCTCATTTTTATAATGAAAAAACTATTTAGAACAAACAAACTTTAATGAAAAAGAAAAGAAAATGTTATGTAATTACAACAGAAATAAACATACTCAGAATTATGAAAAAATGAACCACGACAACAACAACAACCAAAACAAAACTATTTTAACTGTGAAATTTCCACCATCCATTGTAGTTTTTTTGTTAAAACAAAACAAAAAAATAATTACAAAATTTAAGAACATTTAACGAAAGTTTATATATAGATATATCAAAAAATTAAGAAACAATTACAAAAAACAAAAACACAAACCAGTAGAAGTACTCTTTTAAAATAAAATCTAAACAAAAATACCAAAACAAAAACTAAAATTCTATAAACATACAAAAAAAAATTTAAATTAAGAATACAAAAATAAAAAAAAGAACAAAGCAAATTCAGTAAAAAGTTTTAATATATTTTTTTTTAAGAAAATCTTTATTGTTTGTGATATCAAATTTTTAATAGTTGTTCAAAATTTTGCAAAAAAAAAAATAAATAAATAAAATTATCCAAAAAATATTGAAAGCACTGACATTGTGATACAACAACAAACAAAAAAATGAGTGGCTAAATTTTTAGTAAGTTTGTATTCGTATTTGTCGTATTTCTTTAAATGTTGCAATTTTAGTTTTTATGTCTCTTTTAAAATTAATAAATATTTATTATATTTCTTTTGCATTTATAAATCAGTTAAAAAAATAAATAATTCAAGTTCTTGATAATTTGTTAAAAAAAAATGTGTTTTTATATAAAAAAAAATCCACTTTATTAGTAACGAAATAAAAACAACATTTTCTCTTTGCTTCAATATTTTCTGGATACTTTTTTTTCACTCACAATAATTTCGTGTCATAGATTTTATCTACTCGTAGCAGTTCAATTTAAATACTACATACATATAAACAATTTGTTTTTCTAAAAAAAAAATAATCGCTATAAAAAAATTAAAATCTATTTTTTGTGCTTTATTGTTTTAACAAACAAACGAACAAAACAACATCCTTGAATTTTGATTTCCATTGCATTTTTTAAATTTTAATAATGATATTTAAGAAAATGGCAGACATTTATTTTAAAAAATGTCATTTTCTTAATTTAAAAAAAAAATAAAAGTAAAATTAATTTTGCTTTTATTTACAGAAATTGAAAATAATTAATCAAACAAAATAAGAAATAAAAAATTCAGGGATGTCAAATGGTTATTGTAATTTTTTTTCTTTATACATTTAGAAAATAAAATTTAAAAAAAAAAATAGATTTTAAAGAAGCAATTTTTAGGGAAACAACAACAAAATACACCAACTTAATATAAAGTAATATAATATAAAAGAAAATACATAAACAACAGTGCATATGCGTATGAATATGTAATTATGACAGAAAGTAATTAAAAAAACAAAAACAAAATAGGATGTGGAATGCATTTTTCTATATACGAATAAGCAATTTTATCAACAACAACAAAAACCAAAAAATTTATATAATTTGAATGAAATGTGAAAGGTTTTAAACAAACAAAAAATACATCAACAACAAAAATACAACATAATTAAATTTTTATTATTATTGATGCAATTTATTTTCTTCCTTTTTTCTAATTTTAAATTAATGGAAAAAATAATCATTAACAATAATTAAATTAAAATTAATAATAAAAAATAAAACAAAACAATTATAATTAAATATTAAATTAATGAATAAATAAATAAAACAAACAAATTAATATATATTATATATTCTCTGTGATTTTTGTATTAAAAAACAAACTACAAAAGAATAAATTAATAAAAGCGAAAAAGAAAAGAAAAAATTATGTGTAAAAGGCAACCAATAAATGATAAATTAAAAAAATAATATAAAAAAGTATGTACCTATATATGTTTAGATAATTTGAACAAATATTATCAACATTTAAACAAAAAAACATCCAACAGATCAATTCTCCAATTTTTGAAATTTGAAATTTTAATGAAAATTAAATTAACAAAACATACATACATCAATTCATAGACACGAACACACATACATACTTACTTAAACAAGGGCAAGCGTTAAATTTACTTGATTGTACAAATTATTTATTAATTGTCGTAGGTTTAAAAACAAAATACTTCCGGAAAATTAAAAATTCTAAAACTAATACATATTCAGTTGGATATTAAAGATTTGTAAGCAAAAAAAACAAAAATTGGAATACAAAGAATCTTTTATCAAAATGTCAATGTTTCTCATTAGAAAATTAAAGTTTAAATTTAAATTAAAAAAAAAAATGAAACAAAAATATTATCAAACAAAACTAAAACCGAAAACAATGAATTTAATGGAACAAAAAATTATCGAATGTTAAATTTTAATTTTATCATAAAGAAATCATATTTTATTTTGTTTATTAAATGTATTTTATCAATCATTGAAAAACGTAGATGTAAAAAAAAAAAACAAAACAAAATTACCATTTTTTTTCTTTTCTTTTCGTCTCAAATGCTATTTGTGAAAGAAGAAATATTAATAATTATAAAGAATAAAACAAAACATCAAACAACAAAATTTATTGTGATTTAAATATAAATTTAATGAATAAACTTAAAACAAAAAAAAACACGAAAAAAGTATTGTATTTACATTTATATAGTAAATGAAGAAAAAAAAAATAGAAAAAAACTTGAAAAAAGGAATACAAATACAATTTTTAGCAAAAAAATGAAACAAAAAAAGAAAATAAAAAGTTTTAAAAAAATCTCAAGTTCCAAAGAGCTTTGAGTATGCCAATTTCCTTCCTTCCATTCCTGCTCCCTAAGTCTCGATTTAATCATAATTGCCATTTCCCAAAAATATCACACCTCTCCCATTATTACTCAATGTCAATTGTTATCTTCTTATTCTTTTTTTTTCTTACATTCTTGTAGGAGATATAGAGATAGAAAAAAATAGTTGATGTATATATTTTTTTTGCAAACCTTATTTATCCCTAAATCCTAGAAAATATCCTTTCCCAAAAGTCCACAGTCTTTATTCCCACATTCCCTAAATATGTATATCTAAGGGGTGTAAAATTGATTACAACAAAAAAAAAACAAAGCTCAGAAATGGGTAATGAGATATAAACTGTGCTTTTAAGCGCATCAACGTTGACATTAACGCGGATTCTCGTCAGACTGATAGTTTATTTGAGAGTGCTTTTAACACCTACTACCTCCAAAATGGTGTCGATGACAGTGACTTACTGGACGGAAAACTGGCTTGGGCGAAGATGAACTATGACGGACAAATTGGGTGGACAAGGAAACTGATGACAGTGCGGTATGTAACAAGATTTTTTTTTTATATCATAACAAAATTGCCATTGTTGTGCAGACCCCATGATTACTATAATAACATCCCTTCAGATTTTGGATTTTAATGATTTTTATTTCATGAAATTTTCATTTTTATTTCATGAAATTTACAATTTTTTTTCTCTTAGTGCGACTTTATTTTTTTGGAGGAGTTATATAACAAAGCTAAAATATGAATTCATTTTTTTTAAATACTCAGTAGCTTATGAAAAATTCTATGGGTTATTGTGAAATTTTTCCCTGGAAAATTTTCTCTTATTTGAAAGTTCGAAACGTGAATGATGCTGAAAAGATTCCTTGGGAACTTATTGGTATCGGGAATAAACGTTCCCAAGAAATTTTGCTGTCATTTCATACAAATTTTTGTTTGAGTGAAATTTATTCCGAGTGATATTCACGTTCGCAGGAAAAATTTCGATGGAATAAAATACTCCGTGGGAAACAACATTTCCTGAGTAGGTTCCCGATAGGGTCCTTTGGGTAAAGCAAATGCAAATGAGAATAATTCCTCCAGCGGTCTGTGTAAACTTGATAATATTATTTAAACTTATTAATAGGGTTTTCCATTGTAATTCAAAGATTTGTTTTCCTGCCGAATTTAACGCGATTTGAATTGATTTTTTGTTCGTTATGGTATTGGCGTATATTCGTTTCTGTGAAACTTTTAAACTCTGTCCAACAAAAACATAGTCAGTACAGGCCTTATGTGAGAAATATACTGGTGCCTGTTGCTGAATTTCCCACTGAAAATGACATAACCCAATGGAAGGACTTATTTATCGAAATCCGTCTTTTGGCAGATTTGTATCAAAAAGGAATTCAATTCTTATACCAATGGAAACCCATAGGTAAATCTCTGTTGATTTTTTTTCGAAATCAGACCAGCCATAATGAGAAATCTTGGAAAACAAAACAATAAAACCGTTATTCATTTTGGGCTCGGAAACACACAAAGATGCCAACGCGAACCCCTATAGAAGTTTTGAAAAAAAAAGAAGAAAGAAGATTTATATCAAAATTTTGTAAATGTGTGTTTTTCCCAAGCCCGAAGAAAATTGGACAAAAAGAAGGCAAAATTACATGCTTCATGCAACAACAACTATTTCCCTAGGCACCTAGCTAAGGGGTAAGTTAATGGAATCAGAAAAATGCATTAGGAAAAGTTGAAAGAGTATGGAAGTGAATAATTTTTCTTCATGGTCGCTTATGGCAAACAGGAAAATTATGTCAGTTGACAAGTTTCACTACCAGTCTCTCACCAAGTTTTTCCGATGGAAATACATACGAACAAGTGTTTCGTCCACAATTCTATCAGTGGAACGAGAGAAACAGAAACAGAAACTGAAATATAATTTTAATGATTTGTTCCATTTTGTGTCAAGTGGAAATTAGTTGGCACAAAAAATGAATTTTCATCAGGAAATAACATTTTAAACAAAAAACATAAAAATTGTTCTGATGCAAATATTTTTTGCAAAAAAATGTTCAGTTGTCATCAATTATAACCATAAATTATCCATCAAACATTTTTTCCTGTTCGCTATAACTTGCCCCTCAGGCAGAGATTTTTCCGATGTCGTTATTTTTTTGTCCAATTTTCAAAGATTTTCCTAGCGCCACGCACTATTGACTTTCAATCTTCTGCCATGGCAAAAAATCACCCCTGGCAGGTTCTGATTTAGGGCCAATCAGTTTTGCTATGCCTATGAACCATGTTATTTAAATTAATAGAGTTATTGAATATAAAAAAAAGGGTTGTAGCTGCGCATTTAAGATTAACACAATTGCGAAAAAAAAACCAAAAATAAATCTGCCAACCACTCCAACTCGGTGAAGTATATCTAAGTTGCTTTTTGTCAGTGACTTTTTTTTAATAACGAGCAAGGGTCACAGTCCCTTCGCTGCTTCCACTAATACTATTTCCACCAAGTACTTCTATACTTCTATTGTACGTATCTTTTTCTCGTAGGAAGTCTAGGATTTTCATTCATTATTTTGTGGTACAAGGGATGAGTTTACTAAAGTTCAATAGCCATTTCATAAAATGTTCATCAATCTGAAGTACCTCCGTTGCAATAAGTAAAAATAAATTTGGTGATTCGTCAGCACTAGTGCCCAGGGACTAAACCATCCCTATGTGCGTGTTGTTAATCGGAAAGAATAGAAGGTACATTCAACTTTCTGCTGAATACGAAGGGCTAAGTTGGAAGCCACTTTATCAAGACAAATGGTACTTCTGTAGGATTTGATAATTTTTAGCAGCAGTACCACTGAAAAAAAAACCTTTTAGCTATAATAGGTTGAGATTTTATCAAAGACCTCCGACACTACACGTAAAACCCTTACGAAAAAATAAAGAAAAAGAATTAACTGGGTCTCCAATTCAGATTTCAAAGTCTCGAAACAGTGAATATTAAATATGTTTTCTCTGGCTTGTTTTGGTTTTGAATAAACTAAATTTCGAGATTTTTATTAAAGTTTAGAAAATTAATGCTTTCCATACTAAACTTCAAGCTGGTGGAAAGAGTTGCCTTAAATTTGGTACAAGTCAATTTTTTTAAAACCAGTAACCAGTAGATTATTATGTGTCTTTATTTTAAATCCACAAAATTCTATTTTCTTCAAACTCCTTGACTTTCAATAGCTTCAACATTTACTACGAGTATTAACTGTTATTCCCAAGCTTATGAAACCTTATAATTATTTTCTTTTTAATTACTTTAATATATCTACTAATAATTCTTTTTCAAATTGTGAATAAGAAATAACTCATATAAACTTTTTTTTTTGTTTATAGGATTTTTTCAGTATGCGGCCAAATGAAATTGTGGAATTGGGGTAAGTACTCAATTTTAGTTTATAGTTTTTTTTTTTTCAATTAAACACTAAAAATATGTACATTATACCTTTTCACAAGCCCCTTGTTGCTCAACCCTAAAATTCAAATCGGACCAAAAATTCATACAAGCATAATTTATTTGTGCTTCTTGACAGTTGAAATTTTAAAATTTGTTTTATTCCTTAAATTTCAATTTCCGGTTTATTTAAATTGCTCAATTCAACTTTAAAAAGCTAGGGCTTTTTCTAAAAAAAAAATTAACATTTCCGTGAAGCTGCCCATTATTATTATTATTATTATTAGCTCAAGCTTTATTCACTCATTAAATTCTTTAATTTTAAAGATACAAATTAAATATTTATAGATACAAATTTTGATTCATAATGTTTTTTTGTATAAATCTTTTTGACGCAAATATTTATGTTATTTGAGCATAAGCCTGCTTGTCCTGTCAAATTCCTTTCTCCAATATAATGGACAAATTGCTCGGATGATCTCTCCAGCGTTTAAATTGTCCGCCCACGCTTCTTTTCCTATCTAGTGGTACCCAACCTTTTTGTTAGTTTTGTCCAGCGGTCATTATTTGTCCTCATAATATGTCCAGCTCAGTTCCATTTTAGTTTCTTTAGCCAAAGCCTTGAATCTTCAAAATTTGGTTTTGTTTCTTAGGAATTGGTGTTTCGTTCGTTGTAACTTTCCAGGTTTGGCACCCATAGGTCAGAGCTGGAAGAACTTTTGCGTCCAATACATACTTTCTTGTTTTATTTGAAATCTTTAGGTCGAGTAGATGCTGCACATTCCAACACTGTTTCCAAGCGTTTGTTATTCGATATTCTACATCCTTGATTTTTTTATTCTTAAAGGAAACAATTTGGCCAAGATACTTAAAGTCTTCAACATACTCTTAACAACTTATTATATTGACATCACCATTTGTCATAACCTTGGTTTTCTGCTGATTTGTCGATAAGCCAATACTTGAACATTCAGAGCATTATTCTTTTAACATTCATTGGAGTTCTTCACTGCTGCTTGAGATAAGTATTACTTCGTCTGCGAATCGAAGATTCGAAATAATATCTGCCGTTTACTTTTAAGCCTTTATTCTTCCAGTTTAGCTTTCTATATTCTTCTTGGATAGCTACCGAAAAAAGTGCTGGTTAGAGAGGATCTCCTCGTGATATTTTAAACTCGAGTCCTAAACATTCTGTTTTTATGCGATCGGTGTTCCTTTCATACATTTTCCTTAGAATTCGAACTATTTTGTCATCAACGGCTTGGTTAAGCTGCCCATACACAACACTGGTGTATGACACAGACACTTGTGTCAGTGTGATTAAATGTGATGTGTGTGAACACGGTGTTGATAAATCAAAATATTTAGATTTTTTTTTGTCTGTGTCTCTGCCTGTGTTCTATGCGTGGGAATGTGTATAATAAATTCCAGTAAATTTTTCAGTTGTATTCTGATCGTGTAGATGACTATGCGTAACTGTGAGTTTTGGAGATCATTTATTGAACTCTATAGGGATTTGGCTGAGTCTTGTCTCGTTGATCGCAGATAAACAACTAATATGTGCGGATTGATGTTGCGTTCGTGTCTGAATGGATATTTTGTTTTATCATACCGGTGTCGACACGAGAGTCGTGTGAATGGGCCGCTTAACAATTCGCGTAGCCTCAGATTTAAATGTTTTAGAGCCGATTTTTTAATCTCCAGATAAACATCCAGTTGGTTGCCAGAGGAATAAACTTACTTGACTGTTAAACAACCGGATAACAACATCGAATTTTTCAATCAAGAAAAAACAATCTATAGAATAATTTAATTTGAACGTCACTTTTATTTCGAGTATAGAACTTTTCAAAGAAATTAATTTTTGTTTAACGTTTATTTCAAATCAATAATTTTTCAGTGTTTTTGTCATCGAAAATAGCTATTTATTTTATTCCTCAGATAACTCCTTATTCCGTTCTAATATGAGCAGATAACTTTATTCCTAGATTAAGTGGTATCTGACTGTTGAAAAACTGACATTTGCTCTATCTAGAGAATAGGCACTAACTGACTGCATGGTCCTTAGAATATTTAATACACACTGCGATTGAATGCATATGCGAACTCCAATCGGTTTTTCTATCATATGTCTCTTTAGTGAACTTAAGTGGTTGTTTGTGTGGAATGTTAGGGACCACAGATGAGTAATACCAAGATAGGAATACTCGGCTCTCAAACGGTTTGCCTAGCAGCTGATAACGCACACAACTATCCCTAAAAAACACACATACAAAGGCTGTCATTTATCCGCTAGCCATTTTTCTTATAACATCACCCATCCGGTATGTTGAAATCGGTGGGTATGTTCAAAAACTATGAAAATCTAATGCACATCTCTAGTAACCTCACCTTAAATTTATGTAGATAACGGCTGTTTTTTTTAGACGTGTGGTTTTCAAGAAGAAATAAAAGGCATATAATTTAATGATATAGCCAAGAATTTAGCTTTATTATAAAGATAAATGTTTGCCATTATGTTTTAAAAATGATTTCGGGCAAGTGGCCGCCGCTTCTGCCCATTTTTTTTGCAACAATTGGGGCCGTATGTTAGCAATAACGCGCCGAATATTCTCCTTCAAGGGGTCAATCGTCTCGGGATTATCTACATAGACAAGCGACTTCACATAACTCGACAAAAAATAGTCCAGTAGTGTTAGATCGCACATCTGGTAGCCCACGCCACAGGCCCACTACGCGACATAAATGCGCTCACCAAAAGTTTCCTTCAATAAATTGATTATTTCGTTGGCTGTATGGCATGTAGCGCCGTCTTGTTGGGACCAAAGGTCGTCCACATCAGCATCCTCCAATTCAAGCTCGAAAAAGTCAATAATCATGGCTCTCTAGCGTTTCCCATTGACAGGAACGTTATTGCCGGCCTCATTTTTGAAGAAATATGGACCAATGAATCCCTCTGCCCATAAATCACACCAAGCAGTGACTTTTTGAGGATGTGACGGCCAGCTTCTCAACAATGGCTTATGGCATATGATCACTCCAAATACACAAATTATGCTTATTAACGTAGGTACCGATTTAACCAAAAGTGAGCTTCATCACTGAACAAAATTTTATTGTGATGTGTCGCGCGAACAGAGCCATTATTTTGGTAATAAATTTGCCCGATTTGCATACGTTATCCAGGAGTAAGTCTATTCATTATGAAATGGCATACCAAACTGAGCATAAATCAAGTGACATCTGTCAAAAAGACCAATTCCGAAAAAAGTATTGCCAGATTTAAAACCACACCTCTAAAAAAACACTCGTTATGAGAATACAATAAAAAAAGGATTTTGCTAATTTTAAACGAGTTTAGTATCGTATTATCTTTTTAACATTTTACTAAAGTTAAAACTCGCAAATAGCTACTTTATCCTTTTAGTATCGTACTAAATTGATGTGCCACTTTGACGTTTACAAACGTCAAAAAGTTATGTTCCCTTCGTTTTTTGCACTGTTTTAGGCGTGTTCAGCTGCAGTTTATCCAGATATTAGGTTTAGTAAGTATGGTGCTAATTAAAAAGTGCTTAAAATAAGGAATATTTTAGTAAAGTCCTTTAATATTAACAAATTGTTAAGTAGTATCATGCAAATAATTTAATATTAGGTTCTTTAAAATTTTGCGTCATTATTATTTTACTAAAATCATATTTTCAAATTGTTGCTTTTCGTCCAGTTTTGGTTGATTTTTTTTTGTGAGTTTACACACAAAACATACTCCTTAAATATTCTATTTATTAACATTCAACCATAAATGTATTTCAGTAAAAATAACAAATACAAAATAGCTGTATGGTAATTTTGATGGCTTTGAATATTTAATTCCAATAAAAACCGCAAACCAACAATCCAGTCACATCTATACCTATGTATGCAAGTATATACATACTATGTCTCATACTTATTATTTTATACTATGCCAACGTTCATTATAATTAAGATGGAAGTCGAAGCAAACATTTCGTTAAAATTCAGAAAGTTTGATACCTTTTTCGGTTATAACAGTGTTTGGTATGTCCAAACCTAACCTAACCATGCATGGATATTATATTTTGCAAAAAATAAACCTCTAGCTTCAGCAAAAACGTGCGTTTGTTTCGTTAGTCGTTACTAATAAAATTGTCATAGCGCTCTGCCCCATCATCATCACATCGACGACCATATGAAATATTATACCTCTACTACCTATATTATTTGGGTTTGTCCATAGTTTTTTTTTATTGGTTTTATTTTACTTTTATACCTAGGTAAAGTCACATAATGTCATATAATAATAAATACAATTTCAAATTATATTTCGTGCAGAATCTACATAAAAAAAAACACAACAATGGAGTCAGTGATGAAGATTGTATGAATAGGGTGTTCCAAAATTAAATTGAAACAATATGATAAATTATTTTCTCTTTTCAAAATATATAGGTAGATTTATATTGATTCGTCAGCACAGAAATTTACTAATATCTGAAAAATGGATAAGATGGCTTCTTTCAAAAACCGTTTTCCTATCGTGTTTTATTGTATATAAACTGAGCTGTCATTTTTATTTTGAACATCTGTCAAAAAAATATTTCCTAATTGTGTATGATGTTTACCTTTAAGGCCGTGTGTGAATTGCGTTAAAATGTTGGTTAAATTTTCTACCTTGGTTAAATTTTGAAGTTTGGTTTGTGGTGGGATCAAATTTTACTTTTTGCTTTTTGAATTGCGTTAAAAGGGATTTATTAAAACACTATTTTGGCTAAAATTCCTTCAAGATTTAAGAAATATCCCTAAAAACATTTTTTTTTGTATAAAGTTAATAATTTGGCACGAAAAACGTAACGAATTCTCAGTTTTACTAATATGTTTCGGTTTTACATCGTTCATTTAATATTTTAAAACAACAATTCCAAATAAATTGTGGAAAAACAAGTGCTTAATTACTTCTTTATACAAAAATGTCAATTCCAAATCTTTTCAAAACAATTCCCATTATGGTTAGTTTGTTGATTTAGTATGTAAACACTAGCTTACACAGCTGAAGAATTTGACAAGCTGCCAAATCAAATTTGTATTCAATTTGCAAAATGAAATACAATGAGTATTTTAATTAATTATTTTATATTTGTTAAAATATCAAGGGATTATAATATTTGTTTTTTTCTCTTGAGACCCTACACAAACAAAAATAATAATGTAATTTAATTTTTCAATTGAATAAATTAAAACTTACATTTATTATATGGTTTCCCAGTAGATCTGAACTTTTTGGAATTCATCTCTCTTTTCGGTTATCGTTTACAGTTTCAAATTACTCTATCTTGAGAAACGTTAAATTTTAACGCAAATTTAGCCTGCTCCACAGCTGCCTACATTTTATTCACCACGCTAGTGTCAAATTTCAACCAAGTTACAAAATTTAACCAACATTTTCGTGAATGAGGCTAATTGCTTAAAGCTGAAGTAAACTGCTCTTCGCTCAAGGAAAATTCTTCTGAATAATTGTAGCTGTCAAAAAAATGTGACATCTCTAAAAAAATAAGAAGATGCGTTAAATGTGTCTATATGTAAAAAAGTGCTTCATTGCATTTAAGACCCTAAACATAACCCCATAACAGTCCAAACCATTTTGCAATTATAATAAGATGTACATCTGTCAAAAAAAAAAAAAAATAATTGTCAACTGTCTTCAATTTGAATACCATCTGGGGCACCCTTTACCACCACCACCGCAACGGTTCATATCAACCGTCCATTGTTGTACGTATTTGAATTTTGATCCGGCTTCACAGTGAGGGATTGAATAAAAACTGAAAAAAAAACTAAATGATAATCTTAAATACGTCTCTTCATATTTTCTGCTATTGTATTACCTTTGTGCTATTGTCAAATTGTTTAAATAAATATTATAATTTTTTTTTTCTTTGATATAAAATTAAATATGCACATAAGGTTTGTATAGCATATCTATTACTGTGATGTGCTATGTTTAAGCAAAGAACACATCAAACAAAAGAAATGTGTTATGAAAAAATACGAATGTATGTATGTGCATGTACATTGAACACACCTATTGTGTATTATATAGGTACATACTTACTAATGAACTCAATTGCAATTGGAGTATGAGTGAGTAAGTAGGTGTTATTAGTTTGACTGAAATCACGAATGCGCAAAGAAATTTGAATAACTTGCTTATGATAGGTACGAGTACCAACCATACTTCGTTTTTTTTTTTTTTATTAAAATAGGTTAACTATTTGATTTGTTTTATTTATGAAAAAAAAAATTGCTGCATATTAATTAAACTTTTGTTCTAAGCTTAGGCTTAAATGGTTCAATTTGTAGGTAGGAGGTTAATGTGGATCCGAAATGCTACGCCCTCTGAATGTAAAATCTCAAATTTTAAAATTTGGCATTTGCTTTCACTATGAGCCCTTCCGCTGTACCAAATTTGATAATTCTCCGACAATCAGAAGTGATCCAAGTAACTTTGTATATAAATTCTATGAAAATGGGCGGGTACCACGCCTCTTGAAGGGAAAATCTTAAATTTTCGATTTTTTCCTTTGTATACACCACAATGCCTACCGTTGTGCGAAATTTCAATATTCTACGATGTCGGGAAGTTCTCTATAATTTTGATGATCTGTCAGTGAGTGCGTGAGTAAGTGGGTGAGTAAGTGATTCAGTTACGGTTCTTGCGATTTTTGCAGTCTTATATTTCGAGACCTACTAATGATAAAGAATTGAAATTTGGTGAGTTGTCTAAACCCGGTGAGCTTAGCAAATGCGGCTAGTTTGAAGTTTCTGTCTTTATTGGTACTGAAGTTAATCGCCTGGGTCTAATTTTACCCTGTTAAAAGGGTTTAGTGCCAGAACTTAGCTAGGCATTACCTTGCCCTTTGATATTGTGGAAAATGTAAATAAATGCTGAGGCCGTTTATTTTGGGAAAATTAGACCCACCATGAACTTTAGCTGTTGTCAGATTTGCCCCAAAATACAGATACAATGAATCAGTGGTTTTGTTTATCAATTGTTAGTTTGGATAGAAAAAAAACTACTGTCGTTAGAGAAAAACCAACCTTGTTTTTCAGTAGGACCATTACCTACCTATACATTAATTTAAATTGCTCTACCACCTGGCTTGGGTGGCTCGTGTTTTGCCTTTCTTTTTTCTGGTATCACATAGTAATTACTTTTCAGTGCGTGAGTGCGTGTACTGTTTTTTTTTTTTTTGGTTTTTTCCTTTATAAATAAAATTGATTTTGATTATCTTGATAATATATTATACAGATACCTACACAACTAAAGTAGGTATTAAAAAAAATCAATTGAAATTGGGTGCTTAAATTTTTTCCTTTGACCAGGAATTACCTACTACTATTTAGAAGAATCATATGCAAATTTCATTTAGTGTATAAACCTTCCTAATTTATTGATATTTATTTGTCTATAAAGAAATAACTTAACGAAAGGAAAAACTTGTAAAATGTCTCCTGTCAATTGTATTTAAGTTAGTAAAATAGAAGAGTAGGTTGAGATTTTCTGAGAAGTATGGCAAAATTGATTAAGAATAAAAAAAATCATTTTTTTTTTTTTTTTTGTTAAATTCATTTTTATTTCATATTAACTTATAACTATCTTAAAGCTAGACAAAAATGTTTAAAACTAGCCTAATTATCAATTACTTACAACTAATTTACTGGCCCTTTACGGGCGCTCTAAACTAAACAATAACTCTTAGAACTAATATCTTTCGACCTAAAAACTATTTTAATTAAATCTAATTATTTTATTTTTCAAGCAAACTTATTAACAAAAAACTTGGTATCTTATCTTTTTTTTTTTTTTTTTAAATTAAACCTAAATATAGATTAAAAATAATTAAAACTAAATAAAACTAACTTATGCTAACTAAAAATAACTTAAACTACTTAAAATACCTAATAATACTTAAGACTACTTAAAAACTAGAACAGCCACAGCAGCATTTTTTTTCGTTTTTTAATTTTTTTTTCGTTTATTCTTTATATGCATGCAGACACACAGCAACATGCAACCCACCCATACATGTACATACGCACATACATATACGTACGCACATACATGTACAGACACGCAGATACATGCACGTATGCCCCCGCATACATACATATTTTTACTTTTTTTTTTTTGGTGCCACCCCGACTGTTCCCTATACCTAATTGCCTAATCTATGTAAGTCGGCCAACATATACTATCTTTATCGAGTTTAAATATTATGATGCTATTCAGAGAGCCACCAGAACTGGTTCTCCTGTTTCGCCCTATCCCTCCGATTCCGATCGGACACAGTCCTACTGAACCGAAGGCGCTCTTCTCCACCTTGAGGGATGACGTCTCGACCATACAGGAGTCGCCTATCTACAGTTTTCCGGCTGACGTGGTAGATGAGCGGAACCGCCATTCCATTCTGTATCAACCCTCGACTGTCTAAAAAGAGGAATGCCTCGGGAGGGATGTAGCCACTTAACCGCGCACTCTCAAAATATTCATTATTGGGGTTGTAAGCCCCAAAAATTAAGCTGTTGCTTGAGGACATCGCTCTTGCAGTGTGACCCCGAATCAGCTTAAACAGAAAATTATCTATTCTGTTTATGTTGGCTCAAAATCAATTTTTTTTGCTTAACCACGGATTTTTTTTTACTTAACCACGGATTTTTTTTTGCTTAACCACGGATTTTCACAGATATGAAAAAAGAATTGATTTTTGTCACCAATGAAAAACCACATTAGATTTTTTTTTCGTGTTTCCCCTTAATTGAAATGACAATAATTATGTTAGACACATTCAAAATGTCAAATTTCGAAACTATTATGTATGACGTTTATCAAGAAAATTGATATTTCAATATTATCGTTATCAAACATCTTTTTATTTGTGATATGTTTTTCTGTCTGTCTGTAGGTCGATCTACAGCTTAAACCGCTGGCGCTGGAGTGATTTTCTTCAAACTTGGTACTTAAGCGTTTTGGGTCATTGGCTTGATTGGTTTATTATATCTTTGTTTTTTGGCTCCCAAAAAAAAAACGGTATCTGCGATATGATTTCTTTGGGTAAAAAATGGTAAATCTCAATTATCTCGAAAACCGATCTAACGATTTTAATAAAACAAAATTCAGTGCATTATTATAGGCGTATATTCTGCATTTCGTTTTTTTTTTCACACTATATTGCATATTACACTACTCTGTAGATAAATCTACGAAGTAGAGACACTGAAGCACTGGGCAACTCAGGCCACTGGCTTATACATCACAAGACATTAATACAACACAGAGACAAAGAAAGAGAGAACAAAAACAGAAGAAATATTATTCGGCTTTCTCATTAACGGCTCAACGTATTTCGATCAAAATTTTTATACCGGAGCTCCTTCGGATTATAAATGATACTACAGAGTTACCTACATTTTTGAAAATAATTTTATGGATTTTTGAAAAATTGACATCCAAGTTTTTTTGTAGAAAAAAAAAAAAACAGAAATTTGTATAGGTATACAAAATTAAGTAAAATTAAGTTAAAAGGGCTACGCAATCTTTATACGTAAAGGCATTAGTCATAAGGTAATATATAATAGTGATGTGCGTAAATTTCGGACGTTAGAGGCATGCATCATATGCATTCATCTCCAACAGGGGAAGCGAATGTATGTGATCGCTGCCTATGCACCGGAAACACCTCAGCCCACACAGTTTATAACAGAGCTTGAAAAGCTTTTTGAATGCTTAAGATTGAGCTCGGAAGAAAACTACTACATATTGGCTGGTGAATTTGAATGCCAAACATATAGATTGGGGGAAATCAAATACAAAATCCTCGTGGTAACCATCTGTATAATTGGATGGGTCAATACAACCTGGAGTATCGCATTGAACTTCTCGCTACAGACAGGCCATCGTTTCCAAGAAGCGGTGCCTATCTGGATCTATTGTTGAAAGACGCAAGACTAAAAATTACTAATACTGTGGGCCATCGGCCTAAAAATTGTTTAAGAACGATCGAGTACGACAGTGACCACTGCGGACTCGCCGCGCGCCGTAATACAACTTCCGAACGAGCTTATGGAGTTGGAGGAGTATGTACCTGTACATACTTACAATTACAGTAAGGTGCGCTGGCCACGCTTCTCGAACGTCTTACTGAGCGAATTACGTTCAAATGGTATATCCCCACCAAATGACAGGAACCTGACAAATACTGAAATTGACAGATACTTAGAACAAATGGACGAAATAATTATATTTCTCCTTTTCTATTAAGGATCTTGTGCTTACAATGTGATTTATTTTTTGATGAATTGTGAACCGTGTGCATTGTTAAGAACTATTGTGAATTGTTTTATTGATAAAATTGGTCTTATACTTATCAAAAAAGTTGTTAATTACTTCTTAATACTTCTTTTTATCTCAATGACAAGTTATTATTCGAAATATTTATTTCGGCCATTATTGCAGACGCTACTACTGAAATTTATATTTCATTGCTTTTGGGCAAAAATAAATCTTGAAATTTCATGCTTCTCCAAGGAGTGCTAAGCGCTTTTTGTACTTTAGAATAGGTATAATCTGTTTTAATGTGAAAATAAGCAAACTATGAACAAGATTCAATGCCTTGTGAGAGTTTTGTGGACGATGAATGTGGGATGTCATGAAAAGTCAAATTTTATTTCTCCGATTATTTCTTCCGAGAAGACAAGAAATAAATACAGATTTTTATGTCTAAAAATAAAAAAAAATCCAGGGCTCCAACAAGAAATATTGACTACATGACACATTTCTTGCAATTATTTATTTCAAGTGGAGCGTGAACGCCTAGGTTAGGTTTCATACGCAGTTTTCACTTTTTCCCATCGATCACGTCAGCTCAAAAGTAAATTATTTGAAGCCTTTACTTTTGAAATTTTTCGATGAATCACTTGAAATTTCATTAGTAAAGATATCAATTGTTACGTTTTCTTAGAAAAATGTCCAAATTTGATCCCAAATTCTGATTTCAACCAAATTTGCAAAAAATGTTCCAAAGAAACCTTACTTGAATCAAAATGTCAAATGAAATATGCACAATTCACAATAGTTTTCTTGTGTATTGTTCACAGCGGATAAACATTTAATTTAATATTCAATTGATTGACAAATTTTTTCAATCGTCAATTAGTTGATCTGTGACTTGACAATCTGAATAAGGGAGAATATGTTCCATTTGGTTTTGTTTAAATATCACTTTTTATGTTAAATGGTAAAGAGACTTTAATAAATTATTAGCTTTTCGAATATAGTGTATCTCCATCTGCATTTATTTCAATTATGTATAATTTGTGCCTTATTCATCTTGTATGCGTTTTTTGATATAAATTGAAATTACATTTTTCATGGAGATATGATGTAATTTTATTTTACAGCTTAGATTCAGATTTTAAATGTTTATGAATAAATAACTACACATTAATGGGACTTGCGTTATATGTATAAATTGAAATGTAGACTCGCCATATGCGGTATCTAACGAAAACATAATAAACACGTAATCGCAGTTGAACTATCAATAATTATAAATTGATAAGACACCATTATTTATAGAAAAAAAAACAAAAAAAAGCCAAAAAAAAAAATTCAAAATAAAGGCCAAACATTTTTGATTAAAAAATGCTTGATTACTTTGAAAACGTATTCAAGTTCACTTCACGCTGCGTGTTATTGTGAAGTTTATCTGGTTTCTAATGGAAGAGTTTTTTTTTCTTATAATTAGGCTAAGGAAACTTCAATTCACCTTTTTATATTAACCTAAGCACCTTTCAAAGACATAAAGACCCAAACCTTTGAAAACCTGTATTTTCTAATTGGGTTAGTACCTATGGATAACAAGTATATTCGTACCTTGCCCTATCCCATGGTTAACTTAACAGTTTTATGTCAGAAGGTCGACTTGTATTGTGGCCCTTTAACACAAAAAAAAATTCAAAAACGGTAACCATAAGCATTTTGTTAATGCAAAATTTTCATTGGATACCGTGAGAGTCAGCATTTTTATCTAATCCACGTCTATGATGTGATTAAATCACACATTACAACAACAAAAATAGTTCATTAGCTATTTTTAAAGTAATAGATACATTACATATCTATCTATAAATCAACTATCTACTCAACAGAACATGTATAGGTATTGTGTATAGAGTTGAAAGTTTGAATTGATCAAAGGTGAAAATTTGTTCGTTTGAATTAAACAAAAAAACACACCGACTTCAACTATTGACTGACATTGTTTTCGTCACGTAGACCAAAAAAAAAAAAAACACAATCACACAACCGTAGCTTGTGAAATATCTCGGAAGGGCGATTGGATTTCAATTTTTGGATATGAAAAATTGAGATCATGTTTAAATATCGCTGAGTCTGCATTTCAGGGTCTTGACAATATTTTATGTGTCATTTCGACTGACGAGGAGGAAAAAACCTAAATTTGTTTTCTGTGTTGGAGCAGTAAAATCTTAACACCAATATTTGAGTCTTCTGCAGATTTTTAACGACAAATTTGAAAAGAGTCTACAATTCTTGTACAGGGTGGCCCACGAATCGTTCTACAATAAGAAATTTAAATAACTTTTATTTTAATCGATTTTATTGATTTTTTTTATTGGATTAAAAATTAAATTTTATTTTAAATAACTAATGGTTTTTAAAGATGATCATCCACGCATATGCGGCACCTGATCAGAAAATTGTTCATTGCGGCCTGAAGGGTGGAAATTGGGATCGCCTCAATTATTGTCTTAATGGACTGGTTCAATTCAGTCAAATTCCTGGGTTTCGTTTTGTACACTTCCTACTTGACATAAGTCTGGTGCAGTCAGCTCAGGTGACCTTGGGGGCCAGTCAGGAAAGTGCAGTTTCTGGATATCAATTTGTTTGGGAATTTTCGTTGGAGCTCCGCCATAACTTGTGTGGCTACGTGTGCACTTGTTCCATCTTGTTGAAACGAAATCCTGCTGAAAGGGATACGTCTTCGGCGAAGTCCTGGGTAAAAAAAACTCCTTCCACATCTTTAAATAACGGTATCCATTGACAGTTTGTGTTACATAGTTTTCTTCAAAGAAGTATGGCCTGACAATGCAACTTGATGAAACTGCGCACCACACAGTGACTCGTTCTGTGTGCAGTTCCGTCTCATGGAGCATTTCTAGATTAGATTCACTCCATATACGGCAATTTTGCTTGTTAACATTGCCGTTTAAGTCAAAATGGGCCTCATCAGACATGAACAAACAATTTATCAATGTGTTGTCTTCTTCGGCCATTGCAATAATTTTTCGGCAAAATTCCAGGCGAACAGGCAAATCCTGATGGTTTAACTTGCTTGTAATTTGGACTTTGTACGGAAACAAGTTTAAGTCATCATGAAGTATCCGTTGTAATGACCGTCTGCTCACTCCAATTTGGCCCGATAAGTTTCGAGTCGAAACACTTGGATTTGCCTGTATTGCCGATGCAACAGCCACGATTGTATCCTGAACCCGAACATTGGGATCTCGATGATACGGCCTTCGTTCGATGCTTCCTGCTTCGGCAAACATGTTCACCAGCCTCATATGGGTCCATCTACTCGGGGGAGTACCGCCAAACTCCAGCCTAAATTCCCTTTGAACGGAAATGACGGACTGCAAACAATGGTATCGCAGCACTATCCAAATCCTTTTTTAGTATCCCAAGCATTCATTTTGATAAATCTAAATAGTAGCCAATAAAAAAAAAAAACATAAGCCGATTACTCACACTGAAAAAAAGTTATTACGTTTTATTTTTGTAGCACGATGCGTGGGCCACCCTGTTTTTGTTTTTTTTTTTTGTAATTGCAAATATCATTCCAACACTTCCCGACAATTTTCTTTGGAGTTATCAAACCCACCTGGAGATCTCACCCTCCTCAGCCACTGATCTGAATATAAATAGCCGCCCGCTCCAACCTAAATACATTTTACGAGAATCTTTGATATATGATGTTATGTATGTATTTCTAGTCAATAAAAGTGTGTGTTTTGGAAATTTTCCATTGAGATCTTTTTTTGATTTCTCAAGATGTAAAATAATGTAAAAGATGTAAAAAAAACAGAAATGAAAATAATACTCTTCATACACCATATGTAGGCAGTTTTTTTTTATAATTTAGTTGCGTGGCAGAGTAAAGTTTGTATGTAATTATTAAGGTCACGGCTATGCTATCGGATGACACATATTGATTTATATGTAAGTATTTTTTTTTTATTATTGTAGCTGTGTTTTTCTTTTGTCTCGAATTTATACCTAGTTTTAAACGCAGGCAATTTGTGTGCATACAAACACAATATTGTGTGTGATTGTGATAAGTGAGATTTAGTTTATTGCTAATTGTTTTCTCCAGATAGCGTTTGATAAATTTTATTTGCTGAAAATAAATTTCTAGAATTATGCGCAATTTATGCAAATAAAATTAGTTAGGTACCTAGATTTTCAGTGTTTAAGGTAGCTGGGAAGATTTGGGTAATTGATTCTTTTTTTTTTTTGGTTTTAAACTTTTAACTTATTTTATTATGTACATATGTACCTACATAAATGTTGTAATTGTAACACCTTTCAGGCAAAGAGAGCGAATTAGGTCTTTAACCCTTAAATCCTACGTATCCTTGAAGAAACACCTTGAAGCAGATAGAATCAAAGAGGACATTCATTCGGTCAGGATCAGAAGAATAGTTTTTATTCCTGTTCCGATGATGATGTTCCTTTGTCAAACTACGTCTCAGGAAATTTCCTAAAAACTTTAAAGGGAAATACGGATTCAAAGGGATATGTGAGCAAACGACAAGGTCTAGTACACCACAAAGAAACATTTTGCTTCATTCTCCTGGGCCAAAAGGAATGGCTCGTGCGTTGACAACAAGGACAGAGGCATGGAGTTTATTTTTATTTAAACTTTGACAATAGTGACGTAAGTGAAATAAGAAGACAGAGAGACAAATATAAAAGGGAAAGGAATTTTGAACTTGTGAGGAATCGAATTCGACGCCTATACGCCTTTCTTGTGCTAAAGACACAGATGTAAGATTAATAAAGGCATTATTTGGAGCATATTACTAAGCAGGGATTCTCAACATGTATCATGTCACAACGAAAGAATTATTCGACAAGGTTCTTGTGTTGGTTATTCTCGTGCCACAATAACTCAAGCAAGATACGAGTTCCTGACATACTGTTTGCGCTTTGATGACCGTTTGCCTACAGACTGGCTCCAATAAGAGATCTTTTTGATCATATTATCTAGGTTTCTATAGTGAACTGCATAGTCCAATTATTGATTTGATGAACTAACTTTGTCACAGGTGCAGTATTTCCAGACGGATAAAACTGTGGTCGTTGGTTATGTTTTATGGCTCGCTTAACAAAGTGGATTTTAATTCCTGAAAATGGCATCAAATAAGCCCCAAAAAAGGCGTCATTTCCTCAAAAAACTTGCAGTTGATCTCATCACGTCCCAAATGGAGGAAAGATTTACTTGGCCAACTTCACCTAGGAATCTCCAAATTCTCCTGGGAGATATTTAAAAAAATAAACGGTCATTAGTTCATTAGCCCAATCCTGCTGAACATACACAAAAAGATATGGAGTTTGTCCAAGGGGTAGGGACCGGAACACAAAAATCCGGTGTAGCTCTGTACCAAGAGAGCCTCAACTGTAAAGTTTAACTTTCAATAAAAATGTATTAATTTTAATTTTAAGTCCACTCTGCTGTTGCGAAACGAAAAATTCCCATTAAAATTATGATTACTTATTAAAGGCCAATTTTATGAAGTATATCGCAGCGAATTTAAAGAAGAATGTACCTGCGATACCACTTTTCTTCAATTGAAGTAGATCTACTTCAATTTCAGAAAAATACTAATAAAATCTGCTCCCTCCTTAGCACTATTGTTAAATTGTCTATATCTACTTCACTTTTAGAAATCCCTTTTTAATCCACTTTCTTTCTCTGTCTCTCTCTGTTGTATAAATGTATGTAATGTTTAAAGTCAATGGTCTCGTTGCCAGTGCTTCTGTGTCTATATTTCGTAGATTATATTTACGGATTAGTATGTTTTGCACCCTTTCATGTAAGCCCAGATTCACATTTCAAAAGAATAAATTGCATCTAACTTCACTTCAAACAAAAAAATGTATTACAATTTTCTGACGTTTGTTATCGTTTTCTTTTTAATTTTCTTTCAAACAAGTTATCCCTTTGGTTTTTTGCCTTCCTGTCTGCCTGTGCTGAAAATTGAATGCGATTAATATCAAGAATGTGGATTCGTGGGTAAAAATATAATTTTGTAAAAATATCGTTGTGCACCATTTATGTTTTTTACTAAAAAAGCTCTGGACAATCAATATTTCCCAAAAGTAGTCGAAATTAAGTGTCTGCCTCCAATGGTAACTTCAGTAGACATTGAAGAAGAAGATGCACATAATTTCGACAAGGGTGTTTTTCATTCCTACATATTTTCATGCGCGTTTCAAATGTTCTGTTTTGATAAATACATAAAACTAATTTGGATTAAAATATTAAAATTATGATTTTAAAATTTACTTCCCTTTTCTTGAAAATACTTCATTTTTTGGGTTAAATCTACTTCGCTTTTTTTTAAGTGGTAACACTGGTAGGTAGGTATCTACTTAGTCACATAATTTATGGAAAGCACAGAATCTTACAAAATCAATATTTTAGCCTTATATTTTGTTGTTTTCCTATTTGCCCAAACCTACCAGACAAGTGGGTTCCAAGTGCATAAATAGTAAATAAATACAATCAACTAAAAAAAAAACTCGTGTCGTTTCAATATTTTTTTTCTGCAACTTTTTGATAATTAATCAAAGCAATCAAAAAGCTGCCTGCGTCATGAGTGATCCGCCATACTCAAGGCAATACGACTCTCAATCAATTTTCTTTGAATCAACAACCAGATTAGATCATCCACTTAGATTGACTATCTAAACTTGAATAATGTCGTCATTAATAGTAGTTAGTTGAGTGTTTCCAACAAACCAGAAAGAAAACAAGAAACCCAAATAACTGCACAGACACTACACCTAAAATCATTGCCGAATAAACAATGAAACCAAACAAAAAAATCCGAAGGTAGTGTAAATTTGTATACCATAATATAATTCGATTGACCTTAAGACCTGCGATCGCCGCATAGCAACAACAAACACATTAAAACTTTCGAACAATTTTGAAATTTCGAACAAAGCAAAAAAACGTGCTGTGAAATGAGCAATCTTTCCCACGTGGTTTTTTACAATTATTTATTGAAGTGTGTAATTTACCCTTTTTAGTAGATAAACAGATACTTATACATTCATTAACTAAATTGAGTAAACGCTTTCAGAAATATAATCTTTTTTATAGGAAAAAAAAACATTTTCGGTAGATAATGTATTTTATGATAAGAAACAAATGTGTCAATAAATTGCGTAAATATTGTCGATTTTTTTTTTCATTCAGCAGATGTTGACAAAATGTGTGTAATATTTAATCAGAAAGGTTCTACTGTTCTCCAAGTTTTTATTTATTTTAAATTTAAACCAATTTTTTTTTTGTAATTCTTTTTTTTTTGTTAATCTGACCTCGCCTCGTGTCAAGTTTACCAAAATCTAATAAAACCGATATAGATAGACAGATTATTATTTTTTTTTGTATTTAATCGAAGTTGCGTTTAAGCACTGCGGTAAAAAATAAAAGTCATAGTGTAGTGGAGTGATGGGTAAAATTAGCATTGTGCCGATACAATAAGAAACAAAATTTTATTTTTCTCAAAAACGGCTCCAACGATTTTTATAAAAAAAATCAGTTCATGGGATAAAGGTACTTTTTGGTTGATTCGATTTTTTAAATTTTATTTATGCAGAAAGTTTAAACGCGTAAGGCAAAATTTTTCAATTTTTTTTTTGAAATAAAAAAAACTTTTTTTGAGAACTTAAAATTTCGAAACGACTCAATCGATATTTTTTTTGAAAATTCTTATTCGGTAGTTTTTTTGATATTATCTTGAACATTTAAAAAACTATTTTCCTAAAACAGAAAACATCAGTATACATCCGGTACAAATTTAAAAAAACATACCGTTAAGAAAAAAATGAATTTCTCAAAAACCACTCCAAGAATTTTGATAGTGAAATGCTGGTCGAAATGCTGTATTTTAAAATACTGTATGGTCATAATACTGCATGGTTAATATTCTGTATCTCAAAATGCTGTATTATCAAAATACTGTATCCCATAATACTGTATCTCAAAATTCTTCATCTGAAAATGCTGTATGAGCAAAACATTGTATCTCAAAATTCTATCCAAAAATACTATATTTTTCTTAATTATTATAATTATTATTTTTGTATAATTCCGTTCTTAAATTTCCATTACAAAGAAAAACAAAAAGCAGACATCGATGTATGTATATATCATTTACATTTTTTACATTTTTTATTGAAAATCCAAACAAATGTAAAACGAGAAAGAGAAAATTATAACAAGATACCATTAATTTTGTTTTTGTTTTAATTAATTCAAAGACTTGAATTATCGTAGGTACATGTTATTGTTCAAGGGAAGTTTATCACAATATTATGCTAATGAAAAAATTATTATGATATAAGTATGTATTCTTAGAAAAAGTATTCTATTTACAAAAGTCTGTGTTTCGAAATGCTGTAAATAGGCTGAAAAATAAAAATCGTTTTGATAATGTAAAAAAGTGCGCACAGTGTTTTGATCATACAGTATTTTGTACATACAGTATTTTGAAATACAGCGTTTTGAGATACAGTATTTTAAATACAGTATTATGACCCATACAGTATTTTGACCCCAACCCATTTTGATAAAAAATGTGCGTGTTCTTAAATTAGTGCAGTCCACTTTTAAGTAAAAAAAATATGTATTTTATTTTGCGTACTTATTAACGATACTTCCAATAGGACCAATTTTCAAATTTATTAGTTGTTCACTATTGAATGATCAGATTAAAACAAAAATTCTTATTCAAGTGCTCCCTAATTTCAAAAAATTGGTTATTCGATTTGTAAAAAAATAAATGATTTTTTTTTTGAAAAATTGATTTTTCAAAAACTAGTCACTGATTTTTTTAAATTAAAATTTTATACACATGTATATTAATAATCGCTTCAAAATAGCGTTTCAATTTTTGCATTTTTGCATTGCATTTTTTTTTTTTGAGAAACGTCAAGTGATTTGACTGGGAGCACATTTGCCGTTTTCGAACAATGAACCAAATAATAAGATAAAAAGGATCCTGTTGAAAAAATTCTATTCGACAATCTTGAAAAGAAAGGCTTTTGACTTTCATCAAAAAGCATTACTTGCAAGGAGAATGATGTCATACATATTTGACTTCAGTGACGATCATTGCCAATCAAGTTGACTTTTCGAAAGCGCACTCTCTTATCGAATAAAAATCACTTTACAAGAATACAAATTCTGAAATTTAAAGAATTATTTTAAAAAAATTAATAAATCTTAAGAACCTTTATAAAAAAATTCATTCAAATAGGGTTAAGCCTTATCGAGACAGCGGTTCGGATATGGTTAGTGTCAATTTTTGGAAACTTGTTAAAAAATTTTTTAAAGTCGTTGAAACTTTTTTTTTTTTGGAAAATTTTGCGTGGATAGTGATAGTGCATGTTCAAGAACTGCTAAGTACCAAATTTTTAAATAGAAAATTAAACGACTTCAAGAAAAAAATATAAAAATCAAGACAGTACAATTGTATGACATATATTTTGCCATTGATACTAAACTTAACTTTGCAGATAATTTCCACTGTAAAATAAGTTCCAATAAACAAAATTAAAGAAATATTTTGTCTTGGCATTTAGTTCAAATTTATGTTTCATTTAAAAAAAAAACAACTTTACAAAATGGAAGCTTACCTGAACTTTCCGTCGAATAATATTTTAATTTTAAAATAAAAAAAATCTAAATGAAATCAAAAATTGAATATGGAAAATATTAATTTTCAATGGTCGACAATATAAAAAGTTGTTATGTGGGAAGTACCGTTAATAGATACTTAAATTTCGTTTTTCAGAAAAACACATTTTTATTAACGTCTTTTAACATTTGTATGGGAGGCACCATTGTTTTTGGTTTTAGGAAAATAGTTTTTTTTCAAATTCTCAGCATTCTCGGCATTTACTACTAAATACAAAGTTTCGATAAAATCGATTGAGTCGTTTTCGAAATATTGAAGTTTCAAAAAAAAGTATTGTTTAATTTTTTTTATTTTTAAAAATGTTGGTTTACAAAATTAAGCTCGTTAGTAGAAGCTCATCCATAAAAAAAATTATGATTAATTAAAATCATACCAACCCTTTTTTAGAAAATCGTAAACAAACAATAATGGTTTTACTAAAAGTACCAAAATAACCATTTTTTATAAAAAAAAAACAAAGTGCATTTTTTTATCAAAATCGGTGGAGTCGTTTTCGAGAAAAAATAACATTTACCTTTTTTTTGATTTAAAATAAGATGCACGAATGGATCGCACGTACTTACTCTTCTGTTCGATCACATCGTATACAAAAGATTCATAATAGAAATCGCTAAATATATTTCTAAAGTCGTTTTTTAATTTCTTTAATATTTCGAAAAAAAAAATTGGCATGAAAATTTTAAATACCTTTTTAATAATATAAATTTAAAACCAAAATTTCAAAAAATCATCCACTCGTTTTCGAAATATTGAATTTTCAAGGAAAAAATATGTTTTTTTGAAAAATCAAAAAAAAAACTATTTTTCGAAAATTTTGGAATTATTTACAATTTGAAGGACCTCCTGTATAAAATTTTGTATCGAAATCAGTGAAAATCGAAAATCCGTTAATAACAAAATATGTTAAAAAAAAAATGTTTAACCAAAATGTTGACTATAACTAAAGTAAAGCACATACTTTTTTGTATCAAAAACGTTAGTGCCGTTTTCGAGATAATTAAGATGGTATACAAAATTCAAAAAGATTCCTAAATTTATTATTTAGGTTTTAGATCGATTTACAAACAGACAGACAGACGCAATTGTGGGACCCACTTTTATCGAGTTCTCTATCGTCGTAATGTCAAGTTTGATCAAAATACAAAATCTCAAGTTCGATTTTTTCCACGAATCCAAAACTTGCCATATAGTACCTACGTACATATTTATCACAAGTAAACATATATTGTCATTGTCATAGTATTATAAAATATGAAATTCACAAAATTAATAAATTACTAAAATATTTTACAGATACGCTTTTATGAGTCAGCTGTTTTTGTCCAAAATGCCCCTAATTTCTAAAATTATACATACATATGTATGTTCATATGTATGTATAATTTTTTGTTTTATTACACCTACAGTGAATTGCAAAAATTAATGCAAAATGATTCACAGCTTTGTTTTTAGATAATTAATGAGCATTGTGGACTAATTTTGTGTGTGGCTTTTTTTATAGCAGCTTTCGACCAAAAAACCGCTGATTTATTTTACCTTAAATAGACGTGAGAATAGGAAATAACATAATAACGAGACGTTTATATATTTACATATAAATATATTTTGAATTGTACTCGTATGTCACCCTTATTCAAAAGGGATGGCTCTATGGACTTCGATATTATTTATTTAATATCTATACATATTGAAATGGGGTGAAGCAAAAATCAATAATAATTGAAAGTTCATACTTGAATATACATACGTATGTATGTATGTATATTGCACTGCATGTGGACATTGTGTAAGTACTTAAAAAATGTATCTCATTTCTAAGTAGGTAGTATTCTATATAATATTCTTTAAATAGTTGCACGTAGGGAGAAAAGTCTAATCATTTGCATTCATTTTCTGTTTTTTTTTTTTTTGTGAAGCAAATATTGATTTCATTTTACATTGTTCGATTGTGTTTGAGGTTTTGGGGGACCAAATATTTAATAAATTTTGTTATGCATATATATTGTTTCATCAACAATATTATTAAAATTGTTTTAAATATGATTTTTTTTATCGTTTTGAAATGTGTTCGTGGCATGTATTTTTTTGTTAAATTTTAAATTATTAAAAAAAAATTGAAAAATGTAGTTCTTCCATCTTTATTTAATATTTATACGAGTATGTACATATGGCAAGTTATGGATTCTTAAAAAAAAACGAGCTCGAGATTTTGATCAAACTTGACATTACTATGATAGAGAAGACGAAAAAATTATGGGGTACTTACCGTCTGACTGTCTTCGAGTCTACAGCGTAAACAGTTGGATGGATTTGCTTCAGACTTAGTAGAGCCTAGAGATATGGTCGCAGGTTTCTTTTTTTTAATTTTTTTTAAGACGAACAACAACGGTAGCTATTACATTTTTGTGTGGTTAAAAAGGAAAATCTTACTGAGTTATTTTTTGGTAATTTTTTTGGGAAATGGTTATTTTCCATATCTCTAGTTAGTAGAACCATTTTTTGTTGGTTTTCGATTTTCTGGAAAACGTTTCATTTCATTTTTCTAAAAATGTTCACCTTCCCAAACGGGTGGGCCAATTTTTTTTTCAAACTTGATTGTTTAGGTATTGTACAGAGGGGAAATTGATTTTTGCTGAAAAAATAACGGTACTTGCGATATAACCGTTACGTTAAAGCCTGCTTTTCTCGGAAAAGGCTCTAACAATTTTGATTTAAAAAAAATCAGTGCAGCTATTTAGGTACGACCGATCATATGGTTGAAAAAAAATTTAAAAACCGTCTAAAAACGGTATTTTCCATAGGATCGTTTTTTTGTTTCGATTATCTCATAAATTGCTTAACCTATTCTTTCGAAATTTCACACATACATATATAGGTTTAGGTAGCCCAATTTATACTGCTTACCAATATTTTTAATTAATATTTTTTTTTATTTTTAAAACCATTTTTAAGAAAAAAATTTAAAAAAATTATATTTTGAAACTGCTCATTAAATTAAAAAAAAATTAAAGTTGCTGAATACCTATGAATTGGCGTTTTTGAATTAAATTTTTTTTTTCAAAAAATTAAAAAAAAAACTTTTTTTCTCAAAAACCGCTCGACAGATTTTAAAAATTAATTAATTCAAATTTATTCAAGAAATAAAATGGCGTATTTTTTTTAAGCTCAAATTATTTTAAGTGTTTATTTCAGAATTTTTAATTATTTTTTCTTTGATTAAGCCGATTTAATCTTTTGTTTTTAAGCTTATATCATTAAATAGTTAAGATTGTCATACCAATTTTGTTTGGAAAAAAATTAAAGAAATTTCGTGTATACAAAATTAAGTAAAAAACGACTTTAAAAATATATTTACATTTTTAATAGATATTTTTTGCATACGATGTGATCGAACATAGAGTAAGTAAGTGCAATTCAGTCGTACACTGTTTTAGTTACCAATTAAACTACTGACATAACATAATGGTTTAATGATCTATTGTTTTCGGCTGTCACCAACTGGATTTTCAGTACTCTCGAATGTAAAGGGTTGTCCATTTTGCGGTTTCAAAAGAAAACGTAAA
This sequence comes from Philhelius pedissequus, assembly GCA_910595825.1. Taxonomy (NCBI): domain Eukaryota; kingdom Metazoa; phylum Arthropoda; class Insecta; order Diptera; family Syrphidae; genus Philhelius; species Philhelius pedissequus. Next base: position 238,078,483 of record OU343161.1, on the reverse strand, counting down.
TAAAACACTTAAATATTTTTTTTCATGATATTTCTTTTTTTATTTTAAAGATTGAACGTTGACATTATGTGTGAAACACTACATCATTTAAAGGACCACCACGCGAATTGTTGAAAGCATCGATTCTTTTGAGGTAATTTTCGACCACTTTTTGACACATATTGGGCGGTATCTCAGCCATAACTTGACGAATGTTGGTTTTCAAGTTCTAAAGAGCTAAAGGTTTATCTGCATAAACACAGTCTTTCGCGTAGCCCACAAAAAAAAGTCCAGCGGTGTCAAATCGTATGATCTTGGTGGCCAGTTAATATCGCCACGACGAGAAATTACGCGGCCAGGAAATGTCTCTTGCAATAAAGCCATATTCGCTCGAGTTGTGTGGCATGTGACACCGTCTTGTTGAAACCATATATTCTCCAAGTCCTATTCTTCAATAGTAGGCAAAAAAAATTCGGGTATCATATGACCATAACGCTCCGAATTGACGGTGACAGTCGTTCCATCATCGTTTTCGAAGAAGTAAGGTCCAATCACACCTCCGGACCAAAGAGCGCCCCAAACAGTGACTGTTTGTGCATGTAATGGCCTCTCTTCAATTACTTGAGGATTCTCAGAACCCCAAATACGACAATTTTGTTTATTAACATACCCACCGAGTCAGAAATGTGCTTCGTCGCTGAAGAAAATTTTGTTCGAAAAATCGCCGTTCACCGCCTGTTGTTCAAGCACCCATTCGACGTAGCTTACTTACTTACTTCCTTAAGGTGGCGCTACAGTCCGGGGTGGACCAGGGCCTCACCCAACAAGCTTCTTCCCGTCGGCTCGGTTCGGTTCGACGTATCTACGACGCTGGCTTCAGTTGTTGTGTGAGCTAGACTTTATATGGATGTAGGTGTAGATCCAAATGCAAAATATGCCATAATGTGCCGTAAAACAGTCCTTATTCCTGAGAACGACGAGGAATCGACACATTCGGGTCATAGGCAACACTTTCACTTACAGCAGCGATGTTTTCAGTGGTACGAGCGAAACGATGATGTACAGGCCTTACAATATCTGTAACCAGTCTCTTCAAATTTCTTCACAATTTTGCCAATTGATTGCGTAGTTGGACGATTATGTAAACCATAATCTCCTCTTAAAGCACGATATGTGGCTGTGGCAGAATCACCATATTTGTAGTAGGTTTTAACAATTTGTATGCATTGTGCGATAGTTAAGCGATCCATTTTCGTAAATGTCAGACTTTCGACTGAAAAAATAAAATTGGTTTAACAACTTAGTTTGACAGATGTCGAATTCCAGCCCTATACTTTTGAAACCGCAAAATGGATAGCCCTTTATATTATAATGTCGCGCCCCTGGCCGAGGCTCAAAATATTAAAATGAGAACTTGGATTTAATTTTATTATTTTATATTTTTATTTATAAATATGGTTCACATACATATATATATATGTACGTAACTGTTCTTTAAGAGGACTACTATAATTACTTTATTTAAGATTATATAAATCTAATAGTGAATAGATTTTATTCCTTTTCAATTTTTGGACACAAAACAATAGTTTCTGTACACAATTGTTCAGAAGATATATGTTGTGATGTTGAAGCAAATGGTTGTTGTTCTTCCTCTGGAAGACAACGCATTTCCGCCTGAAAAATAATTTGTGCGAGTTCTGCTTTGACTCGTATTCGTTCTGTTGGTTTTAACCTTTTCACAAACTTGGCCAAACTTATAAAATATGTTTCTTCTTCATCATGAGATATGCAATTATTTACAGCAAAATACTTCGACAACATTTGATTGTGTTTTTTCATCACCGTTACCAAATCGGTCATTGTGTTTTCGAGTCTTCTATTTTGTAATTTGGGTTCTCTTTGTCGAGTTACGAATTCTTGAAATTTTGAATTCTCAAAATCATTGGGAACAACATGAACATCGAATTGATCAGTAGAATGAGCTTCAGCCTCATTAATAACCTGAGACGATGCAGGTGCAGGCTTACTATCGTTTTCTTCATTGGTCAGAATCACAGCTGGTTCAACATCAACATCGTTTGAATTATCATCTGAACGTTCTTGAGTATCGTCTTGAGATATTTCAATTGAATTTCTCTCGTTCCTGTTGAAAATATTTAAATAAGAACTTGAAAATATAATTATAGTCACACTTACACTCTGAAGCTTTTGGAATTCACCCCAAGAGGCAGAAATGCCATTTGATCTTCAAAGGTCCATTTTCCCATTTTTCGGGACGATTCTTGTCTGAATCTCAATTTTCTTCTATTCAAAGCGTTAGTGTATGCATTTCGAAGTTTGTTCCATGTTTCCTTACAATATTCGCCTACAACAGAAAAATTTAATATGACAAAAAATTTATATCACAATAAAAAAATATTTCAGAATATTCCTTAAATTACGAATTTTTCCCTTTAAACCTAGTAAGCTACTGATGCGAAAAGAAATTTGCCGGCGGTCTCCAAATTCGGGTTGAAATGTAAATGAAAACCACAGCAGAAAAAATATTTGTGCACAATTCATTCAGAGTGCATATTTTCCTAAATAAGTAGCAGTTTTTCCGATAAAAGTACCGCTACAGCGGTATTATTGACTTTTTTCAAAATTAATTTTATACAAAAGAATTGTGTTTTTTTTTCACAAATATGAACATTTTAATAAGAAATTTAGAACTCTAATATCCGATATCAATTATTGAATTTTATTGAAAATTTAAATTTTTTCTGAACTAGTTTCAAAGAAAAACTATTTTAGGAAAAAAATCAATAATACGGCCGTCAGATTTTTAACTGCTTTTTTTTAAAATTTAACTATATGCCTGTAAGACCTGGGGTCTTTTAAAAGCAACCTGAATTGCACGCACTAGTTTGGCACAGTGGATTTGAGAATCAGGTATTGACTGTCTCATTTTATCCCATGGGCGGTATCCAATTAAAATTGGAGGTATAGAAAAGAATGCGCCTAGCGTGGGGATCGAACCCACACGTCCTAGTAACCAATCAAGCACTTTTTTCACAGCGCCATTGCCATACTTTTTCGAAAAAAAAAATAAGTAATTCGAAATTTGTTTTACCATTTTCATAGTTCAGATTACGGAGTCGTATAACATACTAATTTTGAAAAATCTACCAAAAATAAAATATCAATTTCCAAAACTCAAAAGAAAAAAAAAAATCCAAATATAAAATCTGACAGTTTTTTTGAATTTTCTCGAAGATGGATCTATCCGCAATTTCCAAGGATAAATTTAATATTAAAACTGTACATCTATTTAGCTAAAAATCATATCTGTAACGGAAATATAAGTTTTACTTGTTTGCAGAAAATTTGTTTTATTTAACAATTTAAAAAAAAAATGTTTGTCGATTACCTACTTCTGTGTTTTTTTTACACTAGCAAGATATATTTGTACATTAAAGTCTTTTTAGATATTAAACAAATAAAAAGCACGACTGGATCGTACGAACTTGCTCTTGTAGCTAACAACTTTAATGTAGCTAAACACTGACGCTTTCAATAGCTAAATAGTCTAGTTATCCTATGCTGGTTTAAGGCCGATGTAGGTTAGATGTGAGTTTTAAGGATATGAGTATATTAATGTTTGAGAGCTTATAGATATGTATAGGTATTTAGTGACGTAGGCAAAAAGGCGTAAATATGAAATATAATTAGGTAAAAATAAATGGATGATATATCCATATTTTTAGATTGTTTAGTTGTTATAATTTGAAAAAAAAGATAGTATTTGAATTCTTAGACAATAATATGAATACATTATCACAAAAAAAAATATAAAAATTGTTGGAGCAGTTTTTTTTTTTTAAACAATTTTTTATGTATGAAATTTTGAAAACATATTTAGGATCAAAATTTGAAACGCCAATTTAAAGTAGGTAGATACTAATATGCGTATAAGATTTTAATTTCTTAAATATTCAGTAACTGGGTTTTCAAAAATCGATTTTTCAAAAAAAAAATTATTTATTTTTTAATAAAAATCAAAAAAAAACATTTTTTTTAATATTTTAGTATGCAGTTTTATTAACACTTCGGTTTATCCAATAGTGAGAAAGTCAAAAATATGAAAAGTGGTTCTATTGGAAGTGTCGCTAATAAGTATGTAAAATAAAATATTTTTTTTACTTAAAAGTGGACTGCACTAATTTAAGAAGACTAACATTTTTTTAAAATTAAAACTCTTGGAGTCGTTTTTGAAAAATAAATATCTTTCTTAACGGTTTTTAACATTTGTATGGTAGGTATCGTTGTTTTTTGTTTTAAGAAAATAATTTTGTATGTGTTCAAGATAATTTCAAAGAATTAATAAAAACGAAGTTTCGAAATATTGAGTTTTCAAAAAAAAATTATTTTTTTATTTCATTTTTTTTTTGAATTTTGGTTTACATTGTGTTTAGACCTTCAAGGGCTTCTGCATCAAATTCAAGAAAAAATCAAAATCACAAATGCTTGTACATCACAAATAATCTTTTTTTTTTCAAAAATAAAATTACTAAAATTTAAAATATTTTTCTTTTTTTTTTGCAAAGAAAAATGTATGGTCGCTAGCGTTTTTTCATCTTAAAAAAAAATTAAATAAAATGCACGACTGAATCGCACGTACTTCCTTATAAATTTCAATCAATCAATTTTTACTTGGGATTATAGGTTTACTATAAGGCAGGTAAGTTATGCATTCGTCGAAAAAAAAGTTTCGAGATATTAATCAAACATGAGATTACGATGATAGCGAAGACGAAAAAAGATGGTCTAAAAATTCTGTCCGTCTGTATGTCTGTCTGCCAGTCTGTCTGTATGTATGTATAGACACCTACAGCCCAAACGGGTGGGCCGAATTGCTTCAAACTTGGTCTATGGAGTTTTTTAGTTATTGTACAGAGTGGAAATTGACATTTTTTTTAGCTAAAAAAATAACGATATATGTCATATAACCGTTACGTTAAAGCCTATTTTGCTCGGAACCGGCTCTAACAATTTTGATTTAAAAAATCAGTGCAGCTTTTAATTTTAAAAATGTCTAAAAACGGTACTTTCCATAGGACCATTTTTTTTTTTTGCTTTCGACTATCTCATAAACGGCTTACCTGATTCTTTCGAAATTTCCCACATACATATGTACTCGTATATACTCGTAGGTTTAGGTTGTCCAATTTATATTGCCCACCAATATTTTTAATTAATATTTTGTTTGTATTTTTAAAAGCATTTTTTAGAAAAAAATTATATTTTGAAAACTGCTCATTAATTTTTTTTCAAAAATTATAGTTATATGTATTTGCTACATATTTATGAATTGGCATTTTGAATGTTTTTTGAAAAATGTTTTCAAAAAGTTTAACAAAAAAAACTTTTTTTCTCAAAAACCGCTCCACAAATTAAAAAAAAAATTTTCTCATAAATTCAAATTTATCCAAGAAATAAAATGGTGTACTTTTTTTTGAGCTCAAATTAGTTTAAGTATTTATTTTAGAATTTTGAATTATTTTTTCTTTGATTAAGCCGATTTAATCTATTGTTTTTTTAAGTTTATATCATTAAATATTTAAGATTGTCATACCAATTATTTTTTAGAAAAAAATTTAAGAAATTTTGTATACATAAAAATTAAGTAAAAAACGACTTTAAAAATATATTTAGATATTTAATAAAAATCTTTTGCATACGATGTGATCGAACATAAGAGCAAGTTCGTGCGATCCAGTCGTGCATTTTATTTATATATTTTGTTTTTTTTTTTATTGGGTATGGAAATTTTAAGTATTTAATAATATCTAATCGAAATATTGAATTTTCAAAACGAAATTATAAAATTAAAAAAAAAATCAAAACAAAAAATATTTTTCGAAAATATCGGTATACAATATTATTTAGAATTCGAAGGAACTTCAGTATAAAACTTTAGATCGAAATCGGCCAAGTCGTTTATGTAAAAGTAAAAAAAAAAGAATGGTTGTATGGCAGGTACCGTTAATAAAACAATATGTACAAATAAATTTGGATCAAAATGTAAAATATGCCAATTGTCGTAAGTCGTTTTCGAGAGAGATAATTAAAATGGTAGACAAAATTGTATGTCAGGTACGGTTAGTTTTGTGCTAAAAAAAAAACGAACCTAAAATTGTTATATTTGATACAATCACCAAGTTTGAAGAAAATCGCTTCATCCATTAAGGCTCTAGATCATTCTACAGACAAACAGACAGACGGAATTGCGAGACCCACTTTTTTGGTGTTCTCTATTATCTTAATGTCAAGTTTGATTAAAATCTCGAGTTCGATTTTTTTTTCAAATGTAAACCTTGCCCTTATAGTACCTACCTACATAGTACGTACATAGCAAGTACATAATATGTTAAAATAATTTTATTTTCATTTTTTCAAAATCTTGCAATTATGCTCGCAGTTAGACAAAATTTAGAACGCTCTCAAAAAATAAATAAATGCTTATGATAATCATTATGTGCATAAATACATATACTATACATGTAGGTAGGTGCATACAAATACAATACAATTATTATAGGTATACACATTATGTAGTTGCCCTCTAAATAGGTAGGTATACTCTTTTCGTACATTTAAACTTTCGAAGTTGTACCCTATGATCTACAACTGTATCTACAATATGTTCAGTCCTACTCTTTATTGACATCTGAATAAATTACAAGGTTTATGTTTAATAAAACACTAATGGGTAAAAATAGGTATAGTCACATAACATTAGGTAATAGATATAATTTTTTGTTATTAATTTTTAACTCACCCGATCTATCTAAATGTTCTCCAATTTCATCCCATGCTTCTTTTCTCAAATTCTGATTTCTGTAACCTTTATGTTTCAAATCATAAAGAACGGGGGTTGCGCGTACTAGTTCGATGAGTTCTTCCTCCATGTACATATCGTTTCACACGCTTCACACGACTGAAGAATTGAGGAGAGTAGTGAAATTGATGAAGTTAACGATGGCAAAAAATTAAACGAAACGAGTCGAATCGAAAAATGGGAAATTATATTTCTCTCGTTCTCGCTAGTCGCTAGATTTTGCTGGTAGTATACAGTATTGTTGTTTTGTTGAAAAAATTGAGAGCGAGATGCGAGTGTTGGTGTGTGTTGAAATTGAATGTGCCTGTGAATATGAAAGGGTGTGTGCTTTGTGCTTGCGTGTTTACACGTCATGTTCCCGTTGAAGTCGTTGATAAATGTATGCTTTCGCCTTTGACTATCTACACTACAACGTCACGTGGGGTGATGTAGGTATTTATTAAGTATAGCTCACATAAATGAGATCCACAAAAAACAACTCCGTGCCACTTGTTTCAGCATAGCTATTTTTTTTAAAAGTAATTATATGCAGATAGGTATGTAGGTATACTCTGTCGAAGAAAAGTCGGCAGTACAAGTCTTATGGGAAAGCTTTTTCAAAATCAAGCTCCTCCATAAAAAATGTTTGTTTGCCCTTAAATATGATTGCATCATCTGACGCAGACCCAACGTCCTATTGAGCGCACATCTGAAAGTGGATTGTGGAGTATTGTATGGAATGAATTGCTTTTGCTGTGGCCTGTAACCACGCTCTATGGCTGCTGCTGCTATTCAACCCCCATTAAAAAATATTGATGTTCATTCAGAGTTACCCGTGTCCATTTGGTAACTCATTCAGTTTTTTTCCTTGGGTTTCTTTTGAGGTGCTTTTGATTTGAGAGCTTTTAAAACAAAAAAGTTTTTAATGATGAGTGTTATCGTGGCGTGTTTTTATTTTGTGCATTTCTTTTAATGTGTGGAAAATACGTTAAAATGCAGTTACAAAATTTTAAGCTGTTTTCTTTGAAGAAGAACATTATTTGCCTAGATACTTGTAGGGCGTGGTCGATTAATGAGAAGTAAAGTATTTTTATGTTAATTGTATTTTTTAAAAGAAGTAGGTGCTTTTTTAAAGTTTTGTGCTATTTGTGGTTTTTAAACGGGTTGTTTTTTATTTTAGAGTTTTGTGCAATTTTTAACTCCTGTATTTTTGAAGATGTTTTATTAGAGTTTTGTGCAATTAGTTCGAAATGACTTCGAAGATTTCAAAAGATTTAAGTTCCGAAAAAAAAAAATTCTTGACGCGACTTGTTATTTTTGTTTATTTAATTTGTATTTTTGCTTGTTTTTTATTTAAAAGCGATTATACCTACTGGAGATACCTTATGGCGGTGTGAAATTTAATTTATCTAAAAACAGGGCGGTAACACTACATACTAATATTTTCATATTTATGTCCATTTAAAATGAACACCAGGAAAACCCTGTGAGAGCTTTATTGAATGACAGATTTATGCAATCCACTTTTTTTTTTTTATAATCTACACGCGCTCAAGGGATTATGAATACCCTTTAAATGTTTCAACACAGCGCGGGCGTGAGGAAAGATGTGTGGCGCGATATTCGGAGACTGTAGGTGGTTGTTGTCTCAGATTTTATCTCCAGGGATGGCGTCTGAACTAATGCGGAGAAATTTCCGTGTCTTATTTATCTATGTCACTTATAATTCGCATTAATTTTTTTTTATGCTTTGTCATATTTTATCGGTATACTAGTTTTACTCAATCACATGTTGTTAGTTCTATGCCTAAACAGCATGTAATGAGTAAACCAGCAGCTCATTTTATGACATTTTTAATGGAAAAATAAGAAGGCATATACTACGGCAGGGATCGAACATGTGACCATGAGACTCACAGGCTAGATTCACTGTAGCTAGAATGAGAGGCAAACGTCCTATCTTGCATATACTGCCTATTTTTCTTGGACAGAGTACAGGTATACCTGAGATATCTTTAAGGCTATTCAAAATTTGGTTGTTACCATAGGTAAAACATGTATAGATTTTGCATTATGTCCTTAAATATAAATAATGATAAAAAACTATTGCAGTACATTTCATGTATTTGAATTTATTGAAATTTTGTTTGAAACTCAATATGTATCTTAAAAATCTTATAACAAAATCACTTTATATGTGTTTTTCCAGATTAGATAACAGCCTTAAAGATATCATATGGAATACCTACTTACTGTTAAGGACGCTTACAGAATCTACTTGATTTGACTTTCTGACTTTCGGCAACGTAAACCGGATTAAGTATGCACCTACATATATATATTGGGTATGTAATATAGGGAACTCTTTTTCAACTAGCAGCAGTCTTTTAATTGAAAAAAGAAAGATAGACTGCGATGTTTCATGAAACAGGGAGAGAAACTGCCCTTGACAATGAAACAAATTGGAAGGGACTATTCACTTATACAAACCTACCTTGCGACCCTTGCGTATCCTGAAAAAAAAATATGGTGGAAACTCACTATGCAAAGTTCAGCTAAGGGAAGGCAGGCGATACATGCAAACTCGACGAAACCATAGCTAAACAGGGAAGCATACAATATATGGAGTACCGGAAAGCCAAATAGTACAGAAAAAGGCAGCCCTGGGTGCAGTAGAACGCCAGAGTCAGATTCTTCGAAAGCAGAGATTGAAAAGGAAGATGTTTATTTTTTGATAAATCTTTGTGATTTCTCTACTTTTATAAAAAAAAATTTAAGAAAATTATAACAAAAAAATGAATAAAAAAGAAACATTGATTTGTGTTTTTTTTAAACTTCTTACTAATATAGAGTGGAAACGTAAATGTTCTGATGCAATGCTGATGAAATTCTGTAGTTTAGATTGAGAAGGTGGCTACTCACTGAGTTTTAGTCATTAGAGAATAAGTTTATTAAAAATTGTCAGTTTTCTCTCGATATGGTAAAATATAGGTTTTTCCCAAAAACTGATGAAATATTTAATTTTCAAAAAAAAAAATGTTTCTTTTTGTTTCAAAAATCAAAAAAAAAAATGTTTTGTCGAAAATTTTAGTACGCACGAATGTAGTATAAAATGTTTGATTTAAATGGAAACATAAAACGATTCTATTTTAATTTTCTCCGCTAAAATGTATAGGTCATGTCCGCAATATCACGTCGTTAAGGCAATTCGAGATACATAATTAAATTTTCTTCTAAAGAACGGTACGGAAGGTAGATACGGTTATTGATGGTATTTCGGGGCTAAAAATAAAGGTTTTAAAAATGAACCTCAGAAATTAACTAAATCGGCTTAGTAGCAAAAGTTTGACGAAAATCTCTAGCAGTTAAGGCTGAAGATCGACCAACAGAGAGCCAGACAGACATACAGACAGAATTGTAAGAACTTTTGTTTTCTCCAACAGCATTAATGATTAAAATTTCGAGTTCGATTTTTTCCAAACACAAAAATTATATATAACGGGTGATTTTTTTGCTACTTGGTTTTTGACGTTTATATTTTTGACAGATCACACATGACAAATTCCACGAACATTTGACATTTCGATTACGCCTGAACAACGTTTGCAAATTATTGAAATTTATTATCAAAATTCGTGCTCTGTGAAAAATGTATTTCGCAAAGTTACGTCCGTTTTTTTCCGCTCATTTTTGGCTAAATGGATACGTGAATAAGCAGAATTGCCGTATTTGGAGTGAAGAGCAGCCAGAGGCAATTCAGCAGCTACCAATGCATCCCGAAAAATGCACTGTTTGGTGCGGTTTATGGGCAGGCAGCATCATTGGGCCGTACTTCTTCAAGGACGATGAAGGCCGCAGGGTTACGGTCAATGGAGAAAGGTACCGTTCGATGATAACAGATTTTTTTTTGCCGAAAATGCAAGAATTGAACTCGGTCGACATGTGGTTCCAACAGGACGGTGCCACATGCCACACTGCACGCGAAACCATGCATCAATTGAGAGGCGAATTTGGTGAGCAGTTGATCTCACGTTTTGGCGCAGTCAATTGGCCACCAAGATCATGTGATTTGACCCCGTTAGACTATTTTTGTGGGGCTATGTTAAGTCTATTGTCTATGGAGACAAGCCAAACACGATTTCTGCCTTGGAAGCGTCATTGGTGAGATTTCGGCCGAAATGAAAAAGTTTGCCAAAATTGGACCTTCAGAATGGACCACCTGAAGCGTAGCCGCGGGCAACATTTAAGTGAAATTATTTTTAAAAAGTAAATGGCAGAAATTGATTTATCGATCCAAATAAAAATTTCATTCACTTTTTACAAGTTTCTGTGTTTTTTTGAATTTTCAAAAACCAAGCTCTTAAAAAATCACCGTTTATAAGAGGTCTAAATTTTAGTCTTTCCTACACATTTCGAATCGTAATAACAAACTTGACCAATATATCCAGTTTGATTTTTTTCTAATACATACCTAACTTGCCATATACATATATATAGCTAAAAATTTAATTTGCAACACTCGTTAATCACTAAAGTATAGATACGACTAGATATACCTACCTCTAATTTGTTATCAAAAAAAAAAATATGAAACGAAAATAACACTTAATACAGCAAAGCACATGTTTTTACAATTTATTTATTTGTAGGTAGGTAGCTATTATGTATTGTGTTACGAAATTGCGTTTCATTACCATAATTAGAGACAGCAAAATAAATGGAATTTCCACTTCAAAGTAGGTTTAGGTACATACGTACTTATAATAGATATAAATTACAGTCATGGTAGAATGTATCTAATTTAAAAAGTTAAACTTCTAACGTTCAAAACTCGTAAACAACTTTAAAAGACAAATACCTACAAACAAAAAATCAAGTATAGATAAGTTAGTACATAGGTATAGGTGTACTTTAAAAACACCACAAAACCTCCCCTATTAAGTAAGTCTCCTGCCTAGGTGGGTATACACATTTTTTTTTGTCGAAAGCATCTTTCTATTTAGCAAAAAAAATCCTATGTATTTAGATATACCTAACCTATTCAAAATACGTACATATTATTTAGTTAGACATTTTTAATGGTTCGTTTTTTTATGGCTTGTTTTTTTTTTTTTATTTTCGCTTATTCGTAAACAAACTGAAAATCTACGCAGTTAGAAAAGAATATAGCCGGCATGGCGGCATGAGTTTTGACGTAATATAGAATTATTATCATCTAAATAACGACCAGTATTGGAATCGAAAAAAATGTTGTGATTCGTAGCTAAAATTCGAGTATGAGTGGAGTGGAATTGTTACGTCTTGACTGTGCGACTCTTAGCATCATTAGACTTTTGAAGTATGTATATGTAGGTAGAAGGTAGGTAGGTATGTCTTTTAGTGGCAGTACTTAATATGTTAATTCTTTTTTTTTTGATTAATTGGAATTCATTTAATTATTTTGTTCCTTAATATTCTGGGAATATACCTACTTTTCTTAACTAAAGGGTTATCCATTTCGCGGTTTCAAAAGTATAGGGCTGGAATTCGACACCTGTTAAACCAAATTTTTTTGTTCAGTTGAAAGTCTGACATTTACGAAAATGGATCGCTTAACTATCGCACAACGCATAAAAATTGTTAAAACCTACTACAAAAATGGTAATTCTGCCACAGCCACATATCGTGCTTTAAGAGGAGATTATAATCGTCCAACTACGCAAGCAATTGGCAAAATTGTGAAGAAATGGTTACAGATATTGTAAGGTCTGTGCATCATCGTTTCGCTCGTACCCCTGAAAATATCGCTGCTGTAAGTGAAAGTGTTGCCGAAGACCCGAATGTGTCGATTCCTCGTCGTTTTCAGGAATAAGGACTGTCTTACGGCACATTATGGCGTATTTTGCATTTCGATCTACACCTATAAAGTCCAGCTCACATAACAACTGAATCCAGCTGACCATTCACAATGTCGTAGATACTTCGAATGGGTGCTTGAACAACAGGCGGTAGACGTCGATTTTTTGAACAAAATTTTCTTCAGCGACGAAGCACATTTCTCACTGGGTGGGTATGTTAATAACAAAATTGTGGTATTTGGGGTTCTGAGAGGCCATTAGATCCACAAACAGTCACTGTTTGGGGCGCTCTTTGGTCCGGAGCTGTGTTTGGACCTTACTTCTTCGAAAACTACGATGGAACAACTGTCACCGTCAATTCGGAGCGTAATGGTCTTATAGTAACCGATATTTTTTGCCCGCTATTGAAGAATACGACTTGGAGAATATGTGGTTTCAACAAGACAGTGCCACATGCCACACAACTCGAGCGAATATGGCTTTATTGCAAGAGACATTTACTGGCCGGGTAATTTCTCGTCGTGGCGATATTAACTGGCCACCAAGATCATGCGATTTGACACCGCTGGACTTTTTTTGTGGGGCTACGCGAAAGACCGTGCTTATGCAGATAAACCTTTAACTCTTGAGCACTTGAAAACCAACATTCGTCATGTTATGGCCCAATATGTGTAAAGAAGTGGTCGAAAATTACCTCAAAAGAATCGATGCTTGCAACAATTCGCGTGGTGGTCATTTAGATCATGTAGTGTTTCACACATAATGTCAACGTTCAAACTTTATAATAAAAAAGAAATATCATGAAAAAAAAATATTGTATGTATTTTATTTACGTTTACTTTTGAAACCGCAAAATGGACAACCCGTCACTATCTCCGTATACCGTATTAAATGTTGAGACGCAATACCTATATTTTTGAATAGAAATTAACTTATTCTCTATCAGCTCTATTAATAAAAAAATGCTTACTCCACCGCTAGTCCATGACTACTAAACCATAGAATAAAAGTTAGTCGAGGAATAAATTTTCAATTAATTAAAAATCGAAAATCCACCAAGAAAATCGATTACAATAAGTATGTATCTGTTTTTCTTTTTTCGTTCAGAGCAGAGCTTGAACAGAGTTTGAGTGAACCGAACAGAGTGAGCTTTTTTTTTAATTTTAAATAGCCTGATGTGAAGGGCTTAGCATGATACTACTTAACAGTTTGCTAATACTAAAGCACTTTACTAATATTTTCCTAATTTTAAGCACTTTTTAATTAGCACCATACTGAACCTAATTTCTGGATAAACTGCACCTGAACACTCCTAGAACAGTGCAAAAAACTAAGCGAACATAACTTTTTGACGTTTGTAAATGTCAAAGTGGCATATGGATTTAGTACGATACTAAAAAAATAAAGTAGCCATTTTGTGATTTTAACTTTAGTAAAATGTTAAGAAAATGGTACGATACTAAACTGGTTTAAAATTAGCAAAATCTTGTTTTTAGCCTAGTATCATACTAAAAAAGCGACCAACTTTTTTCGCCATTTTAATTGCATATGATCATTTTTTCTCTACACATGTGACATTTCGTGTGCTCAGTAATTTACTCATAAAGCTCGGACGATTATGTTCAAGCACATCGAGCTCGGTTTTCACATGTTCAGAACGAAAAAAGAAACACACATTCGGAGCTCTAAACGCTCTGAGCGAAAAAGAAACACAAACAAACACGAGATTTTAATCAAACTTGACATTAAGATGATAGAGAACACTAAAAAGAGGGTCCCGCGATTCCGTCTGTCTGTATTTATATTTGTATTTTTTTGTATTTATTGATTTAAAACATAAGCATATTAAGAGGAAGTGTCTTTTTTGGTATACTTTGTACATTCTTGGTTAAAAATTAAATTTACATTAAAACAAAATTTAACAGTAAAAAAGATACATATTATAACAAGTTCATTAAATTAATTTTAATAAAATTTAAATGGGGGTGGCCTTGGCGCGATAGTTGTGTGCTAGCCTGTCAACCTCGTGGTTGCGGGTTCGATTCCTGCCGTTGTCTATGTGTTCTTATATTCCATTAAAAACCAATTCTAAAAAATTCTCATAAAATAAGTTGTTGCTTTGCTCATTATATGCTGTTTAGGCATAACACTAACAACATGTGATTGAGTAAACTAGCATACCCATAAAATATGACAACGAAATAAATAAAATAATGCGAATTATAAGGGACATAAATACATAAGACACGGTAATTCTCTTCGCATTAGATCAGCCGCCATCCCTCGAGATAAATCTGAGACAACAACCAGCTCTAGTCTCAGAACATCGCGCCACCCATCTTTCCTATCCTTCTTTCTATTCTTCAACCGGATGCCCGCGCTGTGTTAAGAAAAACATACAAAGGGTATTCATATTCCCTTGAGCACGAGCAAAGTTATATAAAAAAAAAAAAAAAAAAAATAAAGAAATTTTCAAAGGATTTGAAGCTGTATAGTCGTCTCAGGTTGATAGACAGAGAATTCCACAGACCTACTGTGTGCACACAAAATAGTCGCTTTAAATTTCTATATTTATTATGAGGCGTAATTATAATATTACTTCTTTCTAATGTTGGAAATATAAGATTTTCATAGGGAGTTTTATTCTCAATTAACTTATATAAAAATACTAGTGCTTGTAAATCTAGAAATTTGCACAAGGACATATTATAGATACTGTTAGCATACCAAGAGACATGGTCAAACTGATTCAGATCATAAACGAAGCGTGTAATATTGTTGAAAGTCACATCTAGTTTTCGTTTCCTTCTGCTGTCTAGACAGCAGAAAATCAGACTTCCATACAACAAAATAGGAAGAATAAGGGTTTTTGCTATAATAAGCTTTGTGTTTTTAGGTAGAAAGCTATAGAGCCCGCAGTGCAGCATATCTTCTTCCCAGAGCGTAAGAAATGTGATGTTCCCAGGTCAAAGTTTGATTAAAAACAATTTTTTAGCTTTTCCAACATAATCAAGAACAGGGCCATTCACTTCAATGTTTGGAAAATATGATGTTTCAAGTGCAGAATTACTAACAACAATAGCCTGACATTTACTTGAATTAAGATTCAAAAGATTCTGATTAGACCACTCCGCTACACGCATCAGATCTTCATTGATTTTGGTAGTTGCATCCTCAGCCATGCCAATTCGATAGCTCAAATAAATTTGAACATCATCCGCATACATGTGGATTTTACAGTATTTGAGAATCAAAGGTAAATCATTATTATAAAGGGTGAAGAGAAGTGGGCCTAAGATTGAACCTTGCGGCACACCTGTATGCGTAGGAAGAAAATCAGAGAGTGCATTATTTGCAAAAATTGCCTGAGTTCTACTGGTTAAGTATTTTTCAAAGTAGAAATTGGATTTTAACATTTTCAGTAACAATGTGTGCGGAACAGAGTCAAACGCTTTAGAAAAATCCAGGCGAACCATCGTCGTTACATGGATTTTATCTATTTCTTGGCGTATGTCATCGACTATTTTTAACAGTACAGTATTACAGCTATGTTGTGGTCTAAGACCAGATTGATTGGGTGAAAGTTGTAGATTAGTATTTAGGTAGGCTGAGATCTGTTGGCTCATTATCTTTTCAAATGCTTTGGAAATGAATCGTTGTTTTAGCCCCAAAAATAACGGTAGGTAATTGCCATACAAATTTTTCTATCATCTTCTATCATCAACGATTTTGCTAAAAATTGGTGTGTGTTCTACTTTGGGTATGGTCTACATTTTACATTTTTTTTTAATATTTTGTTATTAACAGTACCTGCTATACAACCATTTTTTTTATTTTGAACCTTCTCATAAACGGCTCGACGGATTTTATACAGGAGGTCCTTCAAATTATAAATAATACTGGTTACCAAAATTTTCGATAAATATTTTTTTGAGTTTTTGAAAAAAAATATTTTTTTTTGAAAATTCAATATTTTGAAAACGGGTAAATGATTTTTATTTAATTTTATTTTTAAGTTTATATTATTAAATATTTAAAATTGCCATACAACGTTTTTTTTTAAAAAAAAATGTGAGTATAAAAAATTAAGTAAGACACGACTTTGAACATATGTTTAGATTCATAATAGAAAACTTTTGGATACGGTATGATCGAACATAAGAGCAAGTTCGTACGATCCAGTCGTGCATTTTATATTCTCTGTCCCTGTAAATTTTGTTCTTAATGTCAATTATTAGTCCTTCAGTAAACCACCGTCTTCGATGGTTTAGCTAGGGTCTAATTTGTAAATGTCAAATTGCAGAAATTCCGCTTTATTAATAGCATTTCACATTTAGTCCACGGAATAAGTCGTAAACATCATAGTCCATGTTTTTATGAATTTAGGTGCCAGTGTCCATGTCAAAGTTAGATAGTTCTTATATCGTCTTCGATATAACTCCGTTTTGATTCCAATCGAATATGAAAACGTCATATTCACAAATTTACGGATACACGCTTAAATGTCGCCATAAAAGCAAAATGGCTTCTTCAAACAAAATTATTAGATTTGACATAATAAAATGACGAAAAACTTTGAATATGTGTGTTCTATTTTTACTTCAAAAAGAACAGAAAAATACTCCGACGTTTTTGGTATAAAAGTAGTGGAAATAGAGTAACTCCGCGAATAGGCAATGAACATAATTTCTTTGTAAATATTTAAACTTACTCGTAGATACCTCTCTTATAGTTAGACACAGAAAAATTATTAAATTAATATTTTAAAAATCTAAATAACTTTGTTCTGATTGTTTGTTGTTTAAATTTGTTTGCAAGCCAAGAAGGTTCACGTTTGCAATATTTCGTAGGGCCCTTAAAAAAACCTCGCGCCCTTTTTCTTTAAACAGTTCGAGATTATTAATAATGCGCTACTGTTAGTAGGATTTCAAAGAGCTTAATTACGTTGTTGGTTTCTTTGAGGAATAATATTCCAATTAATATTTATTAAATTAAATTTAGTGGCGCAATTGGTCTTTTTGGAGAACAAGGAATTAGTGACTTGTTACAACTCTCCACCATTTCTGTCTGTCGGTGTGTTGTTATTGTTAATCTGTAGGATTTGGTTATAGTCAATCATTTTTTTAGAGGAAACCTATGTATGTATAAAATTAGGATTCAATCATCACACCCCTGACGTAAAAATCCAAGGCATTATGCCACGGGTTACGTATTTATTACGGATGTCTTCAAAAATACTGCAGGTAACCTAAGAAGCTATGGGTACGCACGTGTTTACAATTTTGGTTTCAAGATTTCAATTGATCTCGTGCCGGTGTTTAATTTATTCCAAAAACAACAAAAAAAAAAAACTACTATACCTATTGTGTAGTACCAATTCATTGTTTTGGTTTTCATAAGGTTTTTGGGGTCCTTGTCTATTTTAATGATAAACAATTAAACGCCTACCTTTCCAACTATTGCTTCGGAAACCAGAAGACAAAGACTCGCAGGTAGGTACCTATATAAGATTTATTTAAAAATTCTAAAATTATTGTTTGGTTGTTTAATTCCTTTAAATCGGATCACAAACGAAGAAGGCGTATATCTACATTATAAAAGTTATGTAAAATCAGGTAATTATGTTGAAGGTATATTCGATATTTTTTTGCAGAAATGTTGTTCCAGTATTTTAGTTTATCTACCTGTATGTTTATGGCTGTGTTTACAGCCTAAACTATAGCAGGTGATAATCATCACATAGTTTAGATACAAAAACATATTTCTAGGAACTTCACTGTCAGCGATATAAAAAAACAAACAATTTTAGAAATAAAATTCACGACTGTATCGCATACATACATACTTGCACTTATGTTCGATCACATCGTATACAAAAGATTCTTAATAGAAACGGCTAAATATATGTTTAAAGTTATTTTTTCATAATTCGAATGATCATTCGATTATTTTGATCACTCGAATACTAATATCTCGATTATTGAAATCATTCGCTTATGGCCGTCACTCTCACTAATTGATATTTATTGTAGTAGATATTTTTCGTGGATATTCGAATTTTTATTAATTGAAAATTTTAGTCCGCAGACTAACTTTTATTCTATGGTTTAGTAAAGTCATGGACTATTAATAGGACCGTTAAAGTCTAGATTTCGTTTCTTCATTACATTATACCTACATATACAAAATGGAGGTACAATACGCAAAATGAGTAAGAATGTTTGTATTAATTATGTATCGTGTCAGGATTTTGAAAATTAAAAATTTTCTTATCTGCTGAAAACCCCTAGTTTTTTGTCTTATTTTTGAGCAAATGAAATTTGCATGCTCCTTAAAGTTTAAGCGATTATTATCAATAATTACTCCAATATATTTTATTGATTCTCATTTTAGTTCAATGTTTTGTTGCCGCGATTATCATGAATTTAGTTTTTGCCCCTGTTTCTCCAAAATAACTTAATCCAGCCCCGTTAAAAAAAAATAATAAAAAAAACAACAATCTACTTCAAAACCTGTTTCAAAACATATTCACGTTGTTTATGCGTAAAAGACGTTTAAGAAAAAAAATTATAAAATAAACACAATAAATCAAGAGAGATATAAAATCCAGAAAAATCCCGATTAATAAAACCGGCATGATATTTTATATGTATACGTATGTTATTTTGAGTTACACTTACACGAACGCATTGATATTCGCGTTTATTGAGCTACGCAGTTCATTTGAGCAGTTCAATGGCTAGCGTATAAAATGATTAAAATCTGCAATCATTCATTATTATAATGCACCTACGAATATGTCTCATGTTATTTTGTACTTACGCCATGAAGAATTGGAACCAGGACCTCGACGAGGTGGCAGGTACTACAGGGACTCACAACGCAACTATCGTGAGAAGCATAACAATAGAAGGAAACAGCGCCGGATTTTCACTGATGCGAAAATAATGATTGTCATATAAGGCTAGGCGCGCACATGCAATTTTTCCGAAAAGAAATAGTTTAATCACTAGTTGAACGATGATCGCGCACATGAGCAACGCAACTTAAAATCAATGAACGATATAAACCAACACACATACAATATTCTGATTTAATGTGGGCACAGTTACATTATAGTTCATTGTGATAAAAACTGAAGAACTTATTTGGGGCGATCGTTCGATTTGTGCCAAAACACAAACTTTTAAGTTGCTCGAATCGCGGACTGAATAGTTTTTGCATGTGCGCGCACTCTCATATAAGTCCATGTCATTCACTTTAGCAACCAAACTGTTGCAAAACTGAAAGTTGCATAGCGCGCGCCTAGCCTAAGTGTATCTTGGATTTTAAAGTCTATCACCGCCCCTTTCTCCGCGCCGTTACTGAAGCATTCAATTTTTATTTTATATGTGATGTCAAATTTTCAAATAATCTGTTTATTTTTTACCCAAAGTGACAGTAAATTTGACAGCTGACAGATGTTTTGTACTCAGGAACAGATCAGGCGATTGTCACATATGACTGCAAACTCAGACACCTGAACAGTCTAATAGCGAGTTTCGTTCAATGAAAAGATTTGCTTTTTCTGTCAAAATATTTCATCTTTATGAATATTGAGAGTTTCATTACAACAAAAATAACAAATCTCAACACGAAAGTTTTGATCTATGATGGGTTCGCAAATCTGACCTGAATAGACACATATCTACATGTAAAAAATCTTTTCTGTCAAACGTCAAATGAAAAATATTTTGCTATTAATTTGTTGTGAACTTGTGCTAGCCCGTGCTAAAAAATAGAAAAAAAATAAACAAATAATGGACGAAGAAATTTATATTTTAGGTCTTATAAATTTAGTTGAATTTTTGATTGCTTTGTCCCCGCCTTCCTCGTCATTATCAGTATTGTGTGTCAGTCATTCACCAATGCTATAATTAAATCTGGAACCAAGTTTCATTGAAAAGATCAAATCTCGATTTTGAGAGCAGATCATTGAAATTTGAATGAAACTCTTTATAAATACCTACTCTTAGTTAATTGTGTCAAGCTTACCTATCAAATTTTTATGACCAATAAAAATTATAAAAATGTGGCAGGTACATTTTGAATCAAAAAAAAAAATGAAGGAGATCCACTTCTTCGTCTTCGCCTTCTTGGTCATAGAATCAAATGGGACTTTCGTTTGGTAAATTTATATTTTAATCTATAAATTGATTTTGTTTTCGAAACGAATCGAATACGTTTTCAGATTGATTTTTATTTGCTATAATGTTGGTGCATATTTGGTCAGTGAACCAGGTAGCGGTATCAGCTGTCAATTATTGACTAGAAAGTTGTTTTAAATTTCAACTTTTAAGCTTGTAAGTCCCAAGATGAGCTGCAGCTATTTTAGTTCTTTCTTGCAACCAAAACAAATTATTATCAAATAAGATCTTGTCAAACTGATGGCTGTCAATTTTGATGCATAGTGGTGTTAGTAAAAGAGGCGAAGATCGGCCGAAAAATCCAGGTTGTGCAAAATTTGATTTGGAATCAAAAAATAAATCCATTTTTTCCCCAATCGAAAGCAAACAATTGTTAAAATCAGTTCTTTGGCGGATCTAAATAAAAAATAAGTTGATTTTTGTTTCGAAACGAAAACCCCATAAATCTTGAGTTCAAGTTTCTTACGAAAGATATTTCATATTTTGAGGTATAGTATAGCAAAATTTGTGAGATGCAAGACGAAGAAGCAAAATTGTTGTTTCTTTTAGATATTTACGTCAAAATTTATTAATTTTTCAAAAAAATAGGGCCTTGGAAAAACTTTGTATGTTATGCACAAATGCGGATGATAATGCGCTCCTTCATGATTTTGACGACGAACAAGATAACAAGACAAAACTGTTTGCGGTTTCCTTGTAAACGACTCAAAAAAAAAAAAAAAAAAAAAAAAACACGGACTGTAAAGTGTAATGTACCTACCTATATAAAGCAGACAGATGTGGTGTCTGTAATGGCGACTTAAAATATGTGCTGCGCAGCATAAAGTTATATATTTTGACTAAGGCATGTATGTAACCTACCTTCGACAAAAGAACTTTAAGAACAAGTTTTTGTTTCTTACAATTTCTTGTTTAGATTTCCTCTTTTTTTGTTGTTGTTGGCTGAGTCGTTGCTGGAAATGACCCGTGACGACGATCATAGGTCACCTTCAAACAGGTCAATAATTGAAGTCTAACGACTTTTTTCAGAGTATAAAATTTAGTATAG
Organism: Philhelius pedissequus; assembly: GCA_910595825.1. Lineage (NCBI taxonomy): Eukaryota > Metazoa > Arthropoda > Insecta > Diptera > Syrphidae > Philhelius > Philhelius pedissequus. The sequence continues at coordinate 238,056,571 of OU343161.1, read as the reverse complement.
AAAATTGTTGTCCGTTATGTTAATTCGAAAAATAGGTTTTTGGATTTTCTAATTTTTTTTTCACACTCCATTAACTTTCTCCCTTCGTTATTCGACACCTCATTTAATGTTGGTTGGTTGGTACCTACCTATTTGAAAATTGAATATTTTGTTTACCTCTTCAATCTCTTTGTACCTACCTACCTAGATTGTGATCATTTCCGTTCCCTTATTTATATCCGGTCGATAAAGGATCTCGTAGTTCTGTTTGTCTAAAATATGTTTTATACAAAAAAAGGTCTTAACAGCTGTTTTCTTCGTTTTCAGTAGGTACATTTTTTTTGAACCACTCAAGACCATGTTTGTCATCAATCGTTGAAAAAATGTTCTTTTTTTTGGATATGACGCGGCACCGGGACTGTGACGGTCGGCGGTGCATTTTGAAGGGCTTTCTTATGTGCTGGCTGCTTCATTGAACGAGGAGTGTACAATACGTTATGTACTATTATGTTCTCGAATTTCTTAATCATTATTATTTATGTTTTATGTGCAGTATTTTCTGTTTTTTTTTTCATAAAATGTGTAGGTAGGTATTATTCATTTTTGCCTTTCTATTTTCAAAGACAAAGATCAACCTTACCTAAGTTTCCAAATTATATTTAATCTCGGCTATCACCTAGAGGTCGTAGTACCTGCCTACCTATTTCTAGATCGCTTTGTATCTTTCTCAGCTCAAGAAAATCCAATTAAATTTTGAATTGGATATTAGGAGTTCACTGAGAGAAAATATCAAACAAATTTAATTATTGAAATTGAGATTTTAATGAAATAGAAGGGTAAGTTCGGTTATGTAGTGACGGTGTGTCTCTCTATATAATCTGGCTAATAAATGCTCTTTAGTAACTGGGTTTGGCAAAATTGTTGATGAGAAATAATTGACTGCAGTGAAAGCGTTGCGTTAAAATTTTTAATATACCGTTATACCTAATAAAGCCACGTATTACAGTCGTATTTATTAATTTTCCGTCAACGGTTTTGTCTAGATAGACGATGTCTAAGAAGTTGTGAACAGCAGCTCTAAATAGTTGAACAACTTCTTTATTCATTTAAAAAAAATGTCTACTTTAGAAAAGGTTTTATCAGGTTGGTTTTGACGTTAAACAGCTCAAAATGTTTATTAATAAAAGATTTGATTTGAAGTAAGACGGGTATTTTACGTTAAATAACCAATGCGTGGTTAATTCATCTTTCTTTGTTCATTAAATTCTGTCAAATCAAGTCTTAATCAACTCAATAAAATTCAGATTTTTCTAAATAAAATCGACGTAATATTAACTGAACTTAATTGAGGTTGTCACTTGTCTACATTCCATCGAGATTCGAGTTTTCCTAACCTAGTCTAACCTATCGCATCCGGATGAAATGCCAATTTTTGTAGAGGAAATAGATAGGTACCTTTGAAAAATATTTTGAATCGAATAAAATTTGGTTTGATAGACAGATCTGATTTAACAAATATTTGTGTCTTCACTATCAGTCGGTATGAGGAGTTTTTTATTTAAGTCAGAAATGAGGCATAAGTTAGTTAGAAGTGGCGGTGAAACAGCAAGCCGCCCCACATCAATCGGATCTCAATGGATCTATTCCGGTCCCTAGGATAGGAAAGGGGAACATTTTAGGAGGGGAGTTAATGGGGAGATTAGGTTTGAGGTTCATGCCTAAAAACCATACTGGTCTTTGGATAAATCTCAGGATATATTAAAGTGGCTTATTGGAGACATCACCCAGTTCGTCGAAGAAGTAATCTCCGAGGGATTTTTTTCTGATTCGTTCTAGGCTGGGGCATTTGTGGTCATGTGGGTTCCCATTGAGTTGTGACCCGTAAGGATGTCCGGTGTCCGGTGGGAGAGTTGAGATCTGATAATACCTAGCATGTACTATTCTGTTTTTTTACTTGCGATTAGAGGTAGGCAAGTTATGCATTCGTCGAAAATAAAAGTTTTGAGATAACAATCAAACATGACATTACGATGATAGCGAAGATGTCTGTCCGTCTGTATGTCTTTCTGTCTGTTAGTCTGTATGTATGTATGTATGTACATACCAAGCGGGTAGGCCGAATTGTTTCAAACTTGGTAAATGGAGTTTTTTTTAGGTAACAGAGGGGAAATTGATTTTTTTTAGCTCAAAAAATAACGGTACCTGCCATAAACCCATTACATTGAAGCCTATTTTTCTCGAAAACGGCTTTATCGATTTTAATTTAAAAAAATCTGTGCAGCTTTTTAGGTACGACCGATCATATGATTGAAATTTTTGAAAGTTCGTGCGATCCAGTCTTGCATTTTATTTCTTACAGATATATGTCTAAAGATTCCTTGAAAACTGACAACTGTCGATACCTGACCATCTGTTGTTTGCGGTTTATGAGAAAGTTTGCTGGATTTAACAAAATTTTCTTTCTCCAGTGGCACAAGTATCCCGGAAACGATTTGGCTCGATTCAAGTGACTATCCCGTTTTGGCTAGTTTGTCTGCGATTTTATTCCCTTGTATGTCACTATGTCCTGGGACCTAGATTAGGGTGATTAAGCTCGATTCGCTTATCAATCTTAATTCGTTGCGGCAGCGATCTACTATAGTTTTTACTTTGTGTCGATTGAGGAAATGGCTTTGATTGCCGCCTGGCTGTCAACGAAAATATCTATGTTTCTGTTGACCAATTTACACACGGAAAGATGTCTAGCCGTTTCACTCATTGCGAACACTTCCGCATGAAATACTAAGCAATAATTTGGAAGCCTGTATGAGATTTGGTTAAGGGAAGATTTTCTGAACAGATTCCTGACCCTTCCCCAATTTCTGTCTTAGATCAGTTCGTAGACGCCGAAATATGAGTTTTGGTCATGACCCGGTTTTTCTTCCATATCTTTCCCTTGTTCACTTGAGATCGCTGTTAATGCGATAGGGTTAAGATCTATGTAAGTTGAAATTTTGTCTAGCTTATACATATTTGGAATGTTATGTTTCCTCGTGAACAAAACTAGTTCGGTCTTTTAAGGGTTTACATTTAGTCCGCAGCTACTACCCCAATAACTGAGCTTATCAAGGCCGTTTTGAAGAATTTCGCACAGTGTGTGGACGAATTTTCCTGTTGCCAAAAAGGACACACAACAATAATTGTGTAATAGTTCGTCTAGAATTATATTTTTTGATACTAACGGTCTTGAGTCTGAATTCTGATAATTATTCAAATTCCCAACCGTTAAAATCCATAGAATGCCCCAAAAACCAATTCTGATTTGATTGCCCAATTTTTTATTGCAAATAAAATGAAATTGTTTTTTCAGTGTAGGTTTATAGTATGTATAGGGCCGTGATTCCACAATATTCCATCATGACTCACGGCATGGATGAGTTGATCTTCAGTGCTAGTACTGGGTCTTTTTTTGTTTTTGTTGTTGTTATTTTTTTTTTTGTCTATGCGATTGTCTTGTCTTGTCTTCTGTTGCTGCCCTGCCTGTGTGGTAATTTCTTTGTTTGGGTTTTTGATTCATAGATACAACTTTTGATAAAGAAACTCGTTTTCTTTAATTGTTGTATAGTTTTTAGATAGTTTTGATCTGTGCTTCGTCACGTATGCCTTTAGGTGGAGTTGAATTGGATTTCTAGACCAAAGCGCTATTTTTTTTTTATAATTTTAATTTTAGTCAAAACAAAGAGCTCCATTGGTCTGATTTTTCGTAATTAATTTTAATAAACATTAATAAATTGTGATGCATTGGTAATACTTATATTTTTTTATGCAATGTTTTATAGGTATGCATCATATGGGCTGTTTGACAGACAGCTTATTTTTTTTTTGTTTCGTTTTGGTTGGAGGTCAAATTTCTTATGAAATATTTTTCATTATTTTTATATTAATGGAAATCTAACAGAAATGATAGTCAATTCTTATAAATTGTGACCAATTAGAGATCACGCATTTCTAGTTAATAAATTTAACAAATAACTTTGAATGACAAAGTGCAGGAACTTTTTATTGAGAATTCCGTTTGTCTGCCGAGGCACCTAAATAAGACGTTTGCTGTTTCAATTATTATAATATTATCTAAATTTGACATATTCTTTAAAGATACACTGTTTTGTTGTAGGTATCTGGTAGCACTTAATTTAATGTATCTAAATCGAAATCTTTTCTGAAGTAATAACAAAATCTTCCTCAATTTAAGCATTTTGAAATTCTTGTGGACAATTATTTAATTCATATCAACTGCAAGTATCTTAAAAATCAAGTAATGTAGTTCCTATTCAGCAATGTCCCATATGTGCACCAAATTACTTGACAAAACTTAAATTTAGTGCTGCCAAAGAAAAAATTGTTTGTTCCACTTATGGCCAAACAGACATACCTTCATAAATGCATTTTAGAGACTGCGTAAAGTTGGAATGTATCTAAACGCGGAAATGTTATTCATTAAAGTTATGTAACGTTGAATAGAAGCATTTTAAGCTATTTATTTTACTAAAATGAATATTTATGAATTTACGCAATGTTGAGTAGAACTTTAATAAAAGCTTATTCATTGTTTTAGTGAATTTTATTTTATTATTTAATACGAAATAGAATATACACGATATGTTTACTGAAATGTTTATATATTTTGTATTAAATAATTTGTGTTGGTATTCATAAGCAATTGTTTAAACAATACTTGCAATATATTTACTATAAACAAAATTGAAAACAATTGTATACACAAAATTTCTTTTCTTTTTCTTTCTAAAAAAAAATTAATATGTCAATTTTAAGAATTTATTAAAATAATATAAAAAAAATTAGTCCACCTGCGATATATTGAATTTTCAAAAATTCTAAAAAATGGCTATTTAAGGAATTAAAAATAGATAGCTGATTACTTCCACTTAAGTGTATTTGTCTTTGGTTTATGACATAGTGAAACCCGCTTAAGCGACATGACAGAAAAGTTAAGAGGGTTTTTCACTTAAGCGGACACTGGATAACTGAAAAAAATATCAGTTAAGCGGATCTCGGATAAGTGAAAAATATATTTCCCTTAAACGGGTCCCGGAATTTTTACATGTGTCATATAATCGGAAGTGGAGGTGAACGTATAAAAAAAATGAAACAATTCAGCACCTATTCAATTTTTTTTGCCCGTTTTAAAATTTTTCACTTAGCCGAGTTGTTTTCTATAGAAAAATAGAAAATATGTTTTTTTTTTCAGTTAATCGGGGTTTTCACTTAAGCTTAACTTCGAAAGGCTAGCTTAACTTCGAAAGGCTAGCTTAACTTCGAAAGGATCTTTATAAATCCAAATAGTGTGTCGTTTTTTTTCTGTTACGAAGTTAAAGTGTTATAAATCACGCCAGACGAATGAAAAAATAAAAAATAAAAATAAAAAAACATTTTTTCAGCGAGATCAAAGGGTACGGTATTTATCTTAACTCTCAAAATTGTGCAACGCACTCGAAGTTGAACCTGGTTCAAGAAATAAATCGAGTTCAACTGATGTGTTTGGTCCAATTGGTCCTAAATAAATTAACCCCGAGTTAACTATACTAGAATGCAGATTTTCACCAGTGGAGGTTCAACTTTAGATTTCAAATGTCAAAAAGCTATAAAAATTGATGGGCGGCGACACTTTGGTTATTAATCTACTCAGTTAATCCAAAGGTTACTCTGCGAATTTGTTGAGATGACTCGGGATCTAAATTGACTGATAAGATACTTTGCAAGAGTTAGCTCAGATTTAATCCTGAAACTAGGAAAATTTAGCACTTAAAAATTGGCCCTAAGATCCTTTGATTGTAATGGATGTTTTTTTTGATTAGCTATGTATGAGATGTTTCGATGTTTGTTGTCTATGGTTTGACATTTGAGAATGTCAAAGTCTGTTGACGTTTCTCTTCAGTAAGGTTTCGCAATTCATCATGAATCGTTTAACGCCGCGCCGAAATTGTGGAAATTTACTTTGATAAACATAAATCTGTTCACCGAGTTCATAGAGCATTTTTACGAAAGAAAATGAACATCATTTCTGGTTAAATGGAATCGTCAATAAAAAAAATTGCCATATATGGAGGAAAGACAATCCTCACACCATAAACAAATCATCATTACATCAATTAAAATTAACTGTTTGGTGCGGCTTACACGCTGGCAACATCATCGGTCCTTATTTTTTTTAGAAATGAGGAAGCCGTTGAAAGCCCAGCACTATCGAATTGACTGATTTTTTGCTTCCAACAATTAATCAGTTAAACAGCCACGTAATTCGGTTTCAAGAAGAAGACGCAACTTGGCATGCAGCGAGCTTAACCATACATTTATTGCAAAAATCAATTTGGTGACAACTTTATTTCCAGACGTGTTGCTCTTAAGTCTTAACTACCCCCCTCGTTCGTGCGACTTAACACCTCTCGACTACTTCTTATGGGGCTATGTTGAGTGATTGGCTTATGCCGACAGCCCACAAATCAGTAAATCTTGAATCATTGGAAGCCAATATTCAAGCCACCATTGACACCAAATTCATTTCAACAATAATGCTGTCTCTAATTATTATTTAAAGTTCTTACAAGCTCTTAGAAAGAACACCCGTTGTGTACGCCCGTTATAAAAAATTACATCTTTGGACAAAAATTTGTGAGATCTCATTATTTGTGAAGTGAACAAATAATTCTCTTGCACAGAAACATCACATGTGTTGATAAAACAAGTATATTAAACCAAAGCCCTTTTCAGTAACATAAGCATTTTGAATAGGTATCCTATGGATACTCGTATGTCGGTTCAGCAATTAGGTAGGTGCAAAAGATATTGTTTTCTTAGAAAACATAGAATTACATTTAATGACGAATTTCTATTTAGGCACAGTTCTGAGAATACGGAAATTGTATGTTAATCTCCTGAGTGATTTAACAATTTGTTATAATTATGGTGATGAAATATTCAACACTTATATATAGTTCATGCTTAGTCATCGTTCTTTTTGGTACTGAATAACGTACTTAGCTGTCTACTTTTGATTCACAATAGTTAAACCTTAAATTTAATTGTATTTTAATATACATAAATTTTTATCTGTTGGTTGTTGTATGCTAAAGATTTAAACGGAAGTTAACTCTTTAAATAAAATTATTACCTTCGAAGAATGTTGATAACACTGTCAAATGTTTTTTTTTTATCAGAAATGAGTTGAGCTATGGTCAATAAATTGATTACTTTTAATGACGAAATCATGTTGAAATATTTCCTGAATCATTCAGTGTGCAATTCTAGATTATGCGTCAAAATGACAAAAAAGAGACTTCAAAAAAATAATTAATTGCTTATCTAGCTTACGGTCGACGATGTAGGTACCTACCAATAAAATTACAACAGTCATTGTAACGGCTTTGATAAATTACTAGGTATTACAGACTTTTACAAAATGTCCCCTTATTGAATAAATGCATAACAACATGGGAATACGTAAACATACCAAGCCCAACGACATAATATTTGCTATATAGTAACGACAACTTAGCGTGCTAAATGCATATAACTACTTAGGTACATAATTAAACTCTCAATTGAAATGTATACCTACGTATGTAGGTACCTAGACTTTGACGACATCTATAGAACCGTGAGTACACGAGACCAAGGTCAGGTTTTTATCTACTTTTAAATAATTATTTCAAATTGACTAAGCATATTTTTACATTTTATGTCGTGTTTTCCGATGCGTATATTTAATGTCGATATCCAATAAAAATAAGAAAAAAAAATATTGAATTGATCTTTATCGTAACTTAAGCTAATAAATAATTAATAGAAATAGAAAATAAATCTACGCCGGAATAATTGCTGATTTATGACGCATTTTATCTTCTAGAAAATCCGCTTAGCAATAATTCCTGCAGATAATGGTTTTCAATAAAAAAAATTGGTATTTGACTGGGGATGTAAAATGGCGCCTTGGAAGCAAGGAAAGATTACATACATAGTCACATATACATATTTATAATAAAATGCGATTTATTGTAAGTTAAATTTATGAGCTGCTTACCATTTGTTCAAAATACAAATACCAAAATAATGGTTTTGTTTTTCTTTTTTTTTTTTTAGTCTTAAGACTTTCCTACATTTCATTTCTTTTTTTTTTTTTCTAAACCGACATGCATTTAATCAACTGACAACTCCACTAACTTCACGTATATATGTAAATGCAAGCAACAAATCAATATAAATTTTTTAAACTTAAAAATATAATTTCAAAAAAAATCTTCGTATTCGAAATATTGAAACTTAAAAAAAAATCACTTTTTTTTTTCAGAAAATCCCAAAAATATTTTTGGAAAATTTTTGGCATAAAATATTATTTGGAATTTGTAGTACTTCCAGTATAAAAAATTTGATCAAAATCTGTAGAGTTGTTTATGAGAAAGTCGAAAGTCAAACAAATACCAAGTTTGAAGAAAATCGCTGACAGACAGACGGACTAAATTACGGGACACACTTTTTTTGTACTTCGGTTTTAGGTCATTACTTGAAAACAAAAGAAATCCCGATATCTCAATCAAATCCCTTGCTTTTTCAAATTCTACTACTCAGGATACTGATATTGACCCCGAATCAAGTACTAAAAATTTTCGAGAAATCAGTTGGGGGAAAATGGTTGTATTTTTCAAATTTAGCAAGAGTTTGAGATCAGTTCAGCATATCGGATCGATCAGTAGCAGATTGGTGAGTGAAGTTTACAAAATCTTGACTTAGTTACCGCAGAGAATACCGAAAACATCTTATATCAAAGTTAATTTCGTAGCACTCGAAAACGGCAGCGCGAATTTCTCCAAAATGTAGAATGTCTTGACCGTTGAAACCATTTATTTCGATACAAGAAAAATGATTATCTTGACTTAATAATCTTGACCGAATTATTTCAAATATATTCTAAAGTCATTTTTTACTAAATTGAATATGTATACTGAATTTCTTTGATTTTTTTCTAAAATCAAAATTCATATGGCAATTTTAAGTATTTAATAATAAAAACTTAAAAACATAATTTAAAAAAAAAATCGTCAATCCGTTTTCGAAATATTACATTTTAAAATTTTTCACAAAATCTAAAAAATACTTTTCGAAAATTTTTGTATGCCGTTTATTTAAAATTTAAAAATTTTGATCAAAATCCATTGAGCAGCCATTAATGAGATGGTCGAAAATTGAAAAACCATATAACGGGCAGGTACCGTTAATAATATTTCAATTAAAAATGTTTGCCGACGAAAATGTTGACTATACATAACTATAATAGCCCATTTATTTATTTTTTATAAAAATCATTAAAACCGTTTTCGAAATAGCTCAAATTTACCATATGTATTTGGCCCAAAATATTGTATGGCAAGTACCGTTATTTTTGGTGCTAAAAAACATTTGAAGAAAATTGATTGCACCAGCTTAGGTTGTATGTACGTCGACCTACAGACAGCCAGAAGTGCTGGAATTTCGTCTTCTCTATCATAGTAATGTCAAGTTTGATTAAAATCTCGAGTTCGAGATCTTTCTGTATTGATTTTTTTTTTGAGTGAAAACTTTAAACTAAGGTATTGGCTAAAGACTTTATTAAACAAAAAAAAAATAAAATGCACGACTGGATCGCACGTACTTGCATCTATGTTCGATCACATTATATGCAAAAGATTCTTAATGGAAACTGGTAAAAGTATTTTTAAAGTCGTTTTTCACTTAATTTTTATATAAAAATTCAAAAAAAAATTGGTATGAAAAGTTTAAATATTTAATAATATAAATTAAAAACAAAATTTCAGAAAAAATCATCCACCCGTTTTCGAAATATTGAATTAAAAAACAAAATATTTTTTTTTCAAAAATCAAAAAAAAAAATTATTTTTCGAAAATTTTGAAATGCAGTATTATTTGGAATTCAAAGGAGATTGTGTATAAAAATTTTGATTGAAATCGGTTGAGCCGTTTATCAGAATGTCGAAAATCAATAAAATGGTTGTATGGCAGGTACCGTTAATAACAAAATATTTTTCGGCCAAAATGTAGACCATATTCGAATTAGTACACACACCAATTTTTATCAAAATCGTTAGAGCCGTTTTTGAGATAATTTAGATGGTAGAAAAATTTGTATGGCAAGTACCGTTATTTTTGGGGCTAAAACAACGATTCAAAAATCTATATTTGACAATCACCTAAAACGCCTAACAACCACGTTTGAACAAAATCGGTTCAGCCGCCTAAACGGCGATCGTTCTACAGACAGACAGACGGGCAGAATTGCCGGACCCACTTTTTTGGTGTTCTCTTTCATCGTAATGTCAACTTTGATTAAAATCCTAGTACCTATATCGCAAGTAAAAATGTTTGATATCAAATTTTTCTACTCATCAAAATGCAGCAAATTGGAGGTACCTATTCGAAAGTTATACGTCAATCCTTAGATTGACGCTCCACCCTATTGACCATCAGTCTTATATTTCTAAACAAATTGAATATTTCTTATATTGGATAAAAAGGACAACACCTTTTAGAAAACGTCAATTTAAAACTAATTTGGTCGTCAAATAATTTTTTTTTGAATTCCCTTTTTTCCTCTTTTCTTGTTTTGTGTCTTCGATGTTTCCTCGATTTTGTATTGAAAAGCTGCAGTGGAGATGATACGAGTATTTTCCAACTTACGACTTTTGGAAATTGCATTATCAAATGCAATGTTTATGCAGAAAAAAATTGTGTTTGCGTTTTCGAACAGTTGCAGCTTGCTTTTAAGAGCATCGTACAAATGGAGTTTTGACGCAGATACCGACAGTTGGAACAGTACATATATGGAGTCCGTATTCGACTTTAAAAAAAACTTCGAGCTTGCGATTATATGATTACGTACTGTGAGACGATGTACCGGAGAAGGGAACATCGAATATTAAATTTATAAGATAAGAAAAACATTAACATGCTCAAGCGGAATTAAGTTAATAAAAATTAATATCTAATCAAAAAAAAAAAACAATTGTAGGTATAATATTTAAGTGCCCCCGACAATCGAAGTTTTACTCTTCATCAGAAGCAAGAACTGTTTTTAAATGGTTTAGCCTAGACTTCAATTAAATTTCAATTCCATTTTTTATTGAATGGATTCAGAATTGAATTTTTTTCCGAAAATGTCAAAATAGTTTTTTTCTTTGACAGTTTTTAATTAGCAATAAAGAAAATCTCAAAAAATTGAAAACATTCTTCGTACTACATACTTAAGATGTGAAGAATCACAAGTTTTGTGATATTGTTCTCCATCGGCCATTCCCTAGCATCTGGTCACACGAGTGCTGCATATTTTTTAAATTTATTAAAGGAGAATGGCAGGAAACTGCATTCCTTGCAATGGTTTGCATTCCCCCAGTTCATCCTGTATACTGCTTCTCCTCCTATATGCTCAAACATTAGATAGGTACATACATATATACATATATACCTACAACATAAACATTTTCTATAAAAAATTACAATTTTTTAACAAGTTTCTTTCAACCTACACACAAAATTTAAATACAAAATTAATATCAATATTATTTAACTTGATCTTCCAACATCAGCGCTATAACCTATAAAGATGTACCGCCTCAAGTTAAAAAAAAAACAAAAACAATCTCTTAGTCAATTAGATGTGGCGTTTTAAAAGATTTTCTATTTCCGATAAAATAAAACTCTTGAGCTAACACCATGAAGGAGAAAAAGATAAAAATCAGAAAAGCAGAAAACCAACTCTTCATAGCAACACTTTATTTACTTGTCTATAGTGAATGTCATATTTACTCCATAAGTATTCCAAGCGGTTAAGTTGGTTTTCAAGTATCGACTTCCCTTCCTTTCGAATTGACTACGCTTGAAAGCAGCAGTGCTATTAACATTCTAAAGTCATCTATAACACTATTACAGTGGACCAAATTGATACTAAATCATACCAAAAATTAACAAATAACTTTGCAATAGCAATGTAACACCTACCCAAACACCCACTTTTCAATAAAATTTGCACTATTTTCTTTCGAAACCATAAGTGTTCTGCGTTTCACGTTTTATTATTTGACTTGAAATGCAAACAAATATTTTTTTTATATACATTAACTTCCATATAAAATGTTATTTTTTCTTATCGAATTTTAAATTTATTCCTATTTCTCCATACTAGTTGATCCACTGTGCGAAAGCAAAATAAAACCCTCACGGCGTAGACAAACACAAAACCTCGATCAGCTGCTCTTCCATCATCCATCTGTAACTGAGCACAATCTAGTTTCTAACTAACTAAAGTAAAATATAAAAAAAAAACAATATCTATTCCGCTATTGTGAATTATTTAAAAGGGAAAACGATAATTTTGAATGCCTTTCATGGAATCCGATCAATAGCTTATGACAGTGTTACCAGTCTGTGTGCTTATGGTTATGCTTTATAATTTTATTTAAACTATCTTCTTGGGGGCTTAAAAAAGTTTTAGAGTTTAATAAAAGCCTTTTACAAATTTACCACGATTGAATATATTTTTTGAAGAAAAAACATTTATATACTTACTCGGAAATATGTAGGTACTCGTTTTATAAAAAAACATATTAAGTAGTATGAAATATTCAAAATAAAGAAAACAAGTTTCATGAAAATTAAAAAAAAAATAATTCTTCGTTCTTAGATTAAATTTGAAAGTGACGTCAGATAGAGGAAATTATTTGATATTTATTAGGTATAATTAGAAGCACAAATACATGAATATTTAGCATTTGTACCGATTTTAATGATTCACTATATAAAACTACTCCATTTTTTTTTTAATTCCAACAACAAAGTAACTCCTTTGTACTTATGCTTTTAAATTTCCCTTTAGTTTCCGTAAAATACCGTTAAAGCAAAAAAAAATACATACATATTCAAACTTAATAAGTTTTCATAAGTTTTAATATTAACTCTTTCTCTCTTGTACGAAATATTTAATTGGCAAAATATAGCAATGCATATTTGTGTATACATAGAAGTAATTGTTTCGAAAGAGCTTCGTTTAAAATAGAATGGTAAAATTATAGACCTACGTTTTGATTTTTGTCACATTTTAACTCGTGAAATAGCGAGAATTTGGAATATGTCCAATGGCTTTATTGGTAACCCTTTTGAAGTTTCGCTTAACTTTTTTAATCTCATGTATAGAAATTCGTCTTAGCACTTCAACTTCTATAAGGTTTCGGTAAGGTTTTATCGAAGCGAAAATGTAAAACGACTTGCCGAAGCCTTATTAAAGATGAAATTTCATTTCTGTTGCTTAAACATAATATTTTTCATGATTTTTTTAAAAATATTATGAGTATGAGTTTTTTTGCATGTTAGAGATTTCCACAAACTCTGTTTTTTTTTTATTAGCAACTGGTCACACTATTTATACCTATTAGAAAAGAAAACAATGTACGTGTGCCTGCTTATGTGCACAATCACTTAAATTAGGGAACCTACCTACAAAATGTGAAAACTAAAAATATTACTTACCCTCCCTTAATCCCCATGTTACATTTTATACTTCCCTACTTATTACTTCGCGTAGATATATTTGAATTTCATTGATGATTCGGGGTCGTAATTTTTTGGCAGTGTTATAAAAAATTGACAATAAATTATCCCTATTGTATAGGCACCTAAAAACCCCTTTGCAAAAATATGCAGGTCTTTGTTTTGTTTGCCAAACATCTGCTTTATTGCATCGGCTTTCCTATACCCTATCTCCATAGAATAAAAAAAAAACAACAAAGCAACTGGACTTTTTATCAACGATATACAAAAATATACTGGATATTGGAAATGGAATTCTGAATAAAGGGTTCGGAGGGAGGGGTAGTAATTAAAAATACCAGTTCCGCAAAATTTTATATTTTATATTTCGATTTTGTAAATCCGCGAAGCTAACCAACGCATACCTAACACCTAAAATTCTCAAAAATTGTATGACGTTTTAGACGTTTTTTCTTGTAGGCCCAAAAGGAATTTGACACAAAAAACTACATCGATGAGTAGCGGAAAAAATCGACACAGCAAATTAGTTAATTCACGCCGAAAACACAGCTTTTCTCCGGAATAAGAATTGAGTCCAGAAAATTTTTAGCATTTAACATTAGATCTGTTTGTTTTTTTTTTTTTTCAAACCCAAAGAAAATTAGGCGAAGAAACAGCAACAATTAATTCCCCTTCGATTTAGCTGTGCTAGGGTTTTTATGTAATTAGACCAAAATATCGACATCTTGAGTTTATATCAAAGCCGCAAAAATTCTTCGCGCGAAGTTTTTGCAGTTAACATGTAAACTGTAACTCCTTCGGATTTTCTTCGTCATTGAAAAAAAAAACGCGTCTTATTCTTCTCGCGCTTATAAAAACAAAATACGTTTTTTTTTTTTTAACTCAGGCCATGTTTTTGCTTGCGAGGTGATAAAAAAAATCTGGAAAAAAATTACAACTCGAGATTTCGATCAAATTTCAAATTACGATGATAGATAACTCCATCTACTAGCCTAAACTCCTGAAGTGAATTTCTTCAAAGTTCAAACTTGGTTGTTAAGTGTCTTGGCGATTCCCTACATTCTGCACTAATTTCTTTTTCTTATCCGCAAACATAACCGTATCTGCCATAAAACCATTATAAAAAAGCTTAATTATGTTGAAAACGACCTTAACGATTTTGATTTAAAAAAAATTCTGTGTACTATTATTGTAAGTGTATTCATGCAACGAGATAAATTTACCAATTAGGTAAAAAGATAAGCTTACGTACAAATTTGCATGAACGAACTTTTTATAATTTTATTTGGTAAACAAAATCCGCAAATTGTTGTTATTTGTCGATTAATGGATTTTGCTTCACATATGACGTCAATAAAATAAGAAAATCAAAGAAGTGTCGTAATCTTGTTTTCTTTGATTCATGCCTAATATCTGTACTCATATTTCCGAACACGCCCAATTAATTATATAATATTATACAATCTGAGTAAACCATTTCCCATACAACATTTGACAGTTCATTTACCAAAATATAAACTTATACCTGATTTATAACAAATTGCCATTAATTCATGTCATTAAACTGGCAAAATAATGGCAAAATCAAATCATTAATGACAAGCATTTGGGGAAAATAATGAGTGTGTTTGATTGATAATGACAATCTGCCACTAAAGAATGAGTAAGTTTATTCCTTCTAGCGGTGTGCTATTATTTTCAAAATGGTGTCACTGTGCATTTAAATGACGCCATTTAAATGGTAATATGTATTTAATGCCAGTCTTCCCTGCCATTTCTTAACAACGAAATTAATGACAAATTTTCAAACCATTTACTCGATCTTGTCATTAATGTTAATAAAATGGAAGAAATAATGGCAAATTGTTACTCGTGTAAATCCGTCATGATGTATAGTGTTTTACGAAGTTGCATAAAGATCCCTATTATAATCTTCATTTTGGTCAAACAGAAAACTAAAACAAACGAAATTTTTGAAATTATGTTAAATTATATTATTAAATAATTAAAATTGGCGTTCTATTTTTTTTTAGAAAAACTAAAAAAAATCTCACATCGCGTTACATCTTAGGGGTCGCTATAGTTCGGGGCGAACATGGGCCTCAACCAACATGCTTCTGCAGCTAGCTCGATATTTGAAGGACAGCACGTACTCCCTTTTGGCCTCATTGAATGCTAGTCCCACCTTAGTCGCTCCAGTATCCGCTCGCCGGGTTCTGCCAATCCAATGGTGTCTATGTGGTTTCTTACAATTTTTTCAAGTATTAAGTTGAAGAAACCGCTCTGTATAGGTCGTCTTTATAAATGCTATCGTATCGATTTGGAATTCTTGGGTAGTTTCCAGGATCTACCGTAGCGTGATCGATTGTGGACTTTCCTGGCCTGAAACCGCACTGATATAGGGTCCAATCAGGATGCTGATGAATGGTTTCAGGCGTTGACATAATACGACATAAAAAATCTTATAGGCGATATTCAGGAGACTTATTCCTCTATAGTTGGCGCAGTTTAGAGGGTCTCATTTCTTGTGGATCAGGCAAACGATACAGAGCTTCCATTCTTCAAGCATACTTTCTTCTGACCACACCTTAAAGATGAGTTGGAATATGCACTGTACCAAGTCATCTCCGGCCGCTTTAAAAAGTTCATCGGGTAGTCCGTCGGGGCCAGTAGCTTTGTTGTTTTAACTTGAGATATACAAAGGTACTATAGGTCAAGTTTTGCATTTGGAAAAAAAAAATCGAACTCGAGATTTTAATCAAAGTTGACATTACGATGATAGACAACACCAAAAAAGTGGTGGGTCCCGCTATTCCGTCTGTCTGTCTGTCTCTCTGTAGAACGATCTACAGCCTAAACGGCTCAACCGATTTTGTTCAAACTTGATGCTTAGGTGTTTTAGATGAATGTCCAAAATAGATTTCTGAATCGTTGTTTTAGCCCCAATAATAACGGTACTGGCCATACAAATTTTTCTACCATCTTAATTATCTCTAAAACGGCGCTAACGATTTTGATAACAATTGGTGTAAGTACTTCCTTGGGTATGGTCTACATTTTATCAGAAAAAATTGTAAAATATGCCATACAACCATTTTATTGATTTTCGACATTCTCATAAACGGCTCAACCGATCTCGATCAAAAGTTTTATACACGATCTCCTTTGAATTCTAAATAATACTGCATTTCAAAATTTTCAAAAATAGTTATTTTTTGATTTTTGAAAAAAAAAAATATTTTTATTTTTTTTAATTCAATATTTCGAAAACGGGTGGATGATTTTTTCTGAAATTTTGTTTATAAATTTATATTAAAATTTTCATATCAATTTTTTTTTTAGAAAAAATTAAGGAATTTTTATAAGTATGTAAAAAATTAAGTAAAAAACGACTTTAAAGATACATTTAGCCGTTTTCATCAAGAATCTTTTGCATATAATGTGATCGAACATAGGAGCAAGTACGTGCGATCCAGTCGTGTATTTTATTTAGTTTTGAGATTATTGCTATCCTCATTTCATTTTTGTCAAGTGGAATGAAGTTCTGTCATCGTCCATGATGAATGGTTCATTATGCCTGACATTTGGCATTTTGGTCTTCATCGCCGTTTAACAGTCTGCAGAAAAGGTCCTCCATGTACTCAGCACCGAATTTGACTCTACAACAAGGTTTCCATTCCTACCTCTACAGGCTTCTGTGTGGTATTTTTTTTACCTTGACATATTCTTTTTACCTGTTGGTAAAACTTCAGCATGTTGTTCTCATGCTATCTCTTTTTCTTCTGGAGAAGCCGGTATGCTCGCAAGCAGCTCTCGTCCTTCTTTATGCAGTGACGCTTTATAATATATGCCTCTTGTTTAGCTGCATGGGCCTGCCTGCATTCGTCATCGAACCAGAGGTTTCGTGGTCGTCACACATCAGTTAAAAGTGAAGTTTTTTTTTAAACGCACAATCGTTTAAAAGTTGAAAAAAAATATCCATTTTGAAGACAGAACAACTTCATCCAACTGTGACTTTAACTTTAGTTTCCTTTCAACTTCCCGTTGATATAGATTTTCGATTGGAAATATATATGTCATTTTTCGATTAACTTGCGACTAAATATCGACAAAAATCTAGGGGACTTGAAAATACTAACTCAGCATATAGATATATAGAAGATTATAATAGGGGTGCCCTGGATTGATTGATGCAGAAAGCGTTCCAATTAATTGTTCAAGCTGTATAACCATAACGGCGGTCTTGCATAGCCGAGGGCTTGGGCATAAGTATTACATTGTTGTAATATTTCTTATGCATGCAGTATTTTTTCATTGTTGTATGTTTCCAAAATGAGGGTTCATAAGGGTTTCTTTTATTTTGTGTCCCGTTTATATAATTTTATTGTATCTTTTCATCATTATCAAAAATGAATGTGCGTATTTTGGTTTGACAGAATAAAATAGCGAAGTGAAGAAAGGGGAGACAATTTTTGTGAGTATATTTTCGTAACGGAAATTTCGAGAAAAGGTGTAACTACCTATAAAACTCGTTGCCTTAATACATAATACAATTATTCATTCAACTTATTTAATAAGCTGTTAGCTGAACAACAGGTTTTCTTTAACGTAGCTCAGGTAAGTACCTACTTTCTGAAGACAAAGAAATATACCTATTTGACACATCTTAAAACAGCTGTGGGTTAATTTTTGGTGCGACTTTTTCTGGTTTATTTTTAGAGAGTGGCGCCTGCGTTATGTTAATCGAAACTAGATGTATAATGATAAGCCTAACTTAATCGAATTCATATATGGATAAACCAGAATTCAACACACGGAGGCGTAGGAAACAACAAATCGACGCATGCAAAATTCAAATGGTTAGATACAATCTCTGGTAGCTACATACAGGGTGGCGCACGAATCGTGCTACAATAAGACATTTAAATAACTTTTTTATTTTAATCGATGTATTTCATTAATTTTTTTTATTGAGTTAAAAATTAATTTTTATTTTAAATAACTAATGGTTTTTAAAGACGATAGACCGCAAATGACCTCCACGCTCATCCACGCATATGCGTGATCAGAAAATTGTTCATTGCTGCCTGAAGGGTTGAAATTGGGATCGCCTCAATTATTGTCTTAATGGACTGCTTGAATTCAGTCAAATTCCTGGGTTTCGTTTTGTACATTTCCTGCTTGATATAACCCCATAAAAAAGTCTGGTGCAGTTAGGTCAGGTGACCTTGGGAGCCAGCGGAAAGTGCAGTTTCTGGATATTATATATATATAATGGGAATTTTTTGGACCTCCGCCATAACTTCTGTGGCTACGTGTGCACTTGCTCCATCTTGTTGAAACCAAATCCTGCTGAAAGGGATACGTCTTCGGCGAGGTTCTGGGTAAGAAAACTCCTTCAACATCTTTAAATAACGGTCCCCATTTACAGTTTGTGTTACACCGTTTTCTTCAAAGTATGGCCCGACAATACACCTTGATGAAACTGCGCACCACACAATGACTCGTTCTGGGTGCAGTTCCGTCTCATGGAGCATTTCTGTATTAGATTCACTCCATAGACGGCTATTTTGCTTGTTCGGTCAAAATGGGTCTCATCAGATATGAACAAACAATTTATCAATGTGTTGTCTTCTTCGGCCAGTGCAATAATTTTTCGGCAAAATTCCAGACGAACAGGCAAACCCTGAGGGCTTAACTTGCTTGTAATTTGGACTTTTGTAGGGAAACAAGTTTAAGTCATCATGAAGTATCCGTTGTAATGACCGTCTGCTAATTCCAATTTGGCCCGATGAGTTTCGAGTCGAAACACTTGGATTTGCCTGTATTGCCGATGCAACAGCCACGATTGTATCCTGAACCCGAGCATTGGGATCTCGATGATACGGTCTTCGTTCGATTCTTCCAGATTCGGCAAACATGTTCACCAGCCTCATAATTGTCCATCTACTCGGGGGAGTACCGCCAAACTCCAGCCTAAATTCCCTTTGGACGGAAATGACGGACTGCAAAGAATGGTATCGCTGCATTATCCAAATCCTTTGTTCAGTATGCCAAGCATTCATTTTGATAAATCTTAATAGTAGCCTATAAAAAAAAATAAATCGATTACTCACACTGAAAAAAAGTTATTACGTTTTATTTTTGTAGCACGATTCGTTGGCCACCCTGTATGTATAATTGTATAGAGACATAAATTGCCCCTTTATAGTGTTAATTAATTAAACTGCATCCTCAAATTTTCAAAAAAAACCAGTCACTGAATTCTTTGAAATTGTATATGTATATTAATACTTACTTCAAAATGGCGTTTCAAACTTTTATTCTAAGAATGTTTTTAAAATTTTATACATACAAAATTCATTTAAAAAAAAAAACGCTCCAACGATTTTTGAATTTTTTTTTCATATATTCTTATTTGTCCAGGAATTAACAACTAATCAATTTAAAAAGATTGTATTAATGTGTATTATCCATTTATTTCTACCTTATTTTTTGCGTACGTCACTGAATAGCTACATTTATGCAATTTAGGCCCTCACACATTTATATATAATGTATTTATAAAAATCACATGAATACTAACAGGGTCAGTGGTTAGCTATAAGAGTTCGTACGATCCAGTTTTGCATTTTATTTCTATTTAAATTAAGGAAGCTCCAGAATTTAGAGACTATTTAATAATGTGTCTTCAATCTTATTATTTATTTATTTATTTAAAAAAGATCATTTTCGGCACTTTGCAATGGTAGTTGTAAATTAAATAGGTAACTATAAAATGTATTCTTGAATGCCACAGGGCAGCCATAAAGGTCCTATCTTGTTCTATTTATTCAGTTGATGTGTGAGAGCTCTATAATTTCCTTTTCTCATCTTTACTTGTATGAAGAAACGTATGAAAAGATGACGGTGTGAGCTTTACTTTCTGATCCGAGATTGGGTATAGCCGTTTATTTTTTGTTAGCACTGAGCAGAGCCTGAACGAAGGGGGAAGCTCTGAGCAGATTATGATTAGGGCTTTCGAATTTAATTATGAAATACACTTCTTGAGCACTGAACAACTGTCACATGACTATACCATTTTAGTTTCAAAATGATTTTAATAAATTTCAATATGAGATTTTTATTTATTTAAAACAATTATATTAAGAAAACATATTAATATAACTTTTTTTCTAAGTAAAGAATTGCGGGAAATTTATTTTGAATGCCCAAGTTCGGGCACTTAAACCTTTTTACAGGATCAAGCACAGGTGACCCCCCTCTAACTTCAGTGCCAATGAAGTCAGAAACTTTAAACTCGCAGCATTTGCTAAGCTCACCAGGCTTAGGCAATTCACCAAACTTCTTAAGCATAAGTGGATCTGGAGATATAAGACTGCAAAAATCCCAAAAACCGTAACTGACTCACTCACTGACAGATCATTAACATTTTGGAGCACTTTCCGACATGGTAGAATTTTGCAATTTCGCACAAATTTAGGCCTTGTGGTGTATGCAAAGGAAAAAATCTTAAAAAATTAGGATTTTCTATTCACGGCGCGTGCTACCACCCATTTTCATAGAATTGATATAAATTACTTGGAGCACTTCTGATTGTCGTAGGTTGATCAGATTTGGTACTATTTAACAAGTCAGCCGTAAAAAGTCGTGAGATCTAAAAGTACGCCAAGTTCTTATTTCATGAAGTTTAATACTGACTAGATTTTGATGGGCTTATTTAGCAAGTTTTCGTTTATTATGCTCAATTCTAAAGGGCTTAAAAACTTGCCAAGTAAACCCACCTAAATTTATTAAATATTAAATTCATGAAATAAAAACTTCGCGTACTTTTAAATCTCACTACTTTTTATGGCTGTCTTGTAGGTTTTTGAATAGAATAACTTGACACTTTTTTTTACATTTAACTGTCTGATCGAATTTTTTCGTAATCGGTAGTTAATTCAAGGTAGAATATTGTAACATACGTGTGCTTAGGAAGAATTTCTATGCTGCGTATGTTCATACTGCGAACAGCAGGCCAGCTGTTTTTGCAAACCCAAGTAGGTGAAGATTCTGATCCCTCAGAATTTAGCCTACAAGGATATAGTTTAGTGCCACTCTTTTTTCCACATCATGGTATCGCCATATATGTGCGAAAAGATGTTGCTTATCAGCTTCAACCACAATATGGCCATTGCTTGAATACAAATTTTAACTTCATGTGGTTCAAATTTACCGTCCATAAGCACATCATTTACACATGCTTTATTTATCGTAGCCCAAGTTCTTCGTTGGAATAGAAATTACCTTTCGGATCGCTCAATACAAGTTGTATTGGAGGGTTTCAAGTCTGATATTCATAAAATAAATGCTGGTGTGCCCCAGGGTTCCGTTCTGTCTCCCACTCTCTTTCTCATTTTCATCAATGATCTCTTGACTGAAACTTCTAATCCAATATACTGTTTTGCTGACGACAGTACCCTTTTCATACTCATTTTTAGATTCTCATCCATGTCCTTCGGATGCGGAACTTGAACGACAGCGTATGATTAGCTCATTAAATTCTCATCTAGACAGCATTGTCCAATGGGGAATAAAAAACCGCGTAGAATTTAATGCTTCAAAAACCCAATGCTGTCTTCTGTCGTTAAAGCGGGACCCTCCCCCAATGCCGTTGTCCATTAGCGGCGATTGCATCGAGGAAACCGAACAACTTTCAGTTCTCGGTATGTGCATCACTGACCACCTTTTGTGGAATGAACACATATTCGACGTCGCCAAAAATGCTGCAAGATGTTTGGGTTTTCTGAGACGATGCAAGAAATATTTCTCCCCTTTTGATCTGGCTGTAATCTATAAAGCCTTCATTCGTCCAAAGCTTGAGATAATAAGGCATTTAAAACCAATGTACATCGGTATCTCCTGTCTAATCCTATCCCATTTTCCTAATCGTTCGCACTCTGTATAAACATTTTAAGGGTATTCATAACCCCTTGAGTGCGCGCATAGTTTAAACAAAAAAAAAAAGTTTTTGGTCTGATTTATTCTAATCGATGGGGCTTATGGCATTTTTATTTGGCAATCCGGAATTCTTCTCCGATCTGGGATCCCAACTGATCACTTTTGTGTGATTCTGACGATTCTGAATTTTTAATGAGATTGTATGTGTGAAAACAATTGTGTACGTGAGAATATTCAAATTCAAAAAAAATGTTTGTTGCACAATTATGATACAAAAAATGGCAACAGTCGAGTTTGACGTTCAAGCATATGAATGTGCGAGTCCTTCTGGTTCTGATTTCAAATCCAGAAGCAAAATTCTTTTCTTTTCAGAATTAGAAATGTCATCTTTTCCCTAAGTGAACGCTTTCAGAAGATTCCGGATTACCAAATAAAAACTACATTAGTGTGTAGAACTATGTGATCTATTTCATATTTAAATTATTTAACCCAGCGTTTGTTATAAATTAATTACCGGATGATCTCCTAATTTAACGCCCGCCGCGCCGCAGCCGCAATTTTATCAAAGACTCGTTTTCCTAGAATTTAATAAATCCTATATTGGTATTTACCAAATTTCTTTTGTGGTTTAAATAACAAAAACCCAAAAAAAAAAAATCATAAAAAATATTACATAAACGTCGCGTCGTAAAATCACAACCACAAGTACCTGCTTTCAAGTCCATATTGCTTCTTGCATTGTTCCAAAATTAATGTTAAGTATCAACATCCTTTAGGCTTAACGAAATATATTTCCATTGATTTGGTTTTCTATGCCGGCATCAGCCACCTGGCTGGATCCAATCCAATATACCTCCTACCAACTTCGGCATTTATAGGTAGGTAACTCATAAATAAAATATTGTTTCGGTGCTGTGATGAAATCTGATAGATTCACATCAGTGTGGGTAATTGATCCTTTCAGGTACAGATATATGGGATAGTTTTGGAGATGAAAGTCCATATCCTTACCTACCTAACTGCCTGCTTTCATTACTGTTACTTGATCCTTACAAAAATGATGGATTTGGTCAGTGTACCAAGAAGAATATAGATAGGTGTAGTTTACCAGAATTATCCTTTTCCTCACATTTTGCTCAGGTTACTTTGTGAGACTTTTTTTTTCATCCATAAGGTAACAGATATTTTTAACATATTCGGAAATGTATTGGTTTTTTTTTTGTAAATAAAAGAATAAATGCAAAAATTGTTAAGGGGGTTTTCGACAATAAAAATTCACAAATATTTATAAAGCCGAATGGTATCAATTAATGCCAAACAAAAAACAAGAAACAAATAAAAATAAAAACACACAATTTTATTGTTTATTTAATGTGTTCAACTTTTAAGATATGCAGATATTCACATATGTACATATTTTTTAACAGAAATTGGAATGCGCATACTAATTTAATTTTTTTTTTTTTGTTATTTTTGGCTTTGGTTGTTTACTTTAGCAATGTCATTTTGAAAGAACATTTAATTTAAAGATATTTTTTTATTTGATGTGATAATAGGTAATTTTCTTGTTATTGTATTGCGTATTTTTTTTGACATATTTTTTTTGAGCACGTGTACAACAGCCTGTCATATGACAAGAAATATCTGATTACGGATTTACACGAGTGACAAATTGCCATTATTTCCGTTGTATATATATTATAAATAGCGAAGTTGCACCTATAATGAGAGGAGAATGTGAATCTTATTGCAATGTTATTAGAGACTCTAAAGATGAAACTATCGATGCTAAAGGCAAACAACTTATTGAAGCATGTGACTCTTTTAACTTATGTCTTTTAAACGGTAGAACATCCAGCGATAGTAATGGTGAATTTACGTTTGTCAATGGAAATGGATGCTCCGTAATTGATTATGCGCTTATAAATGGAAATTTGCACCAGTTGATAAAGGACATGGAAGTAGCAACTCAAATTTTCTCAGATCACCTGCCTATATCTATTAAATGTGGAACAGAAACAAACTATCCTCTTACGAAAAATCTTTCGCTACTACCAAAACTTATTAGGAAAGATAACTGGGTCTATGAGTATCATCGCCATCTAGATGAATACGTCACAATGCTGGAAATTGAGTGGGACCATGCTTTCTTATACCCTAGCTTTCTGACGAGCATAATTAAGCATATAACTGCATCAAATACAAGCAACAACAAACTAGTTAGAAAGCAACCTTGGTTTGATGAAGAATGCTCCAAAGCTAGGAAAAAATCGCTTGAATTTCTCAACTTGTTTAGAGAACTGAACACAGAAACATCGAAACAAATGTATATTGAAGCCAATTTTAACTACAAATCAATTTGCGAATCTAAGAAAAACCAATATATTTTAATGGAATGGCTAGTGAAATAGCCGAGGTTTCTAGTAGCAAGGATTTTTGGACCATTGCCAGAAAACTCAACGGAAACGCATTCAGAGTTGGCACCCGAGTTGAAATTGGCACTCTAAAGAACCATTTCCGAACAATGCTAAATCCTGAGGGACCACAAGTTTCATATATGTATGCAGTACCACAAGTGTTTGATGAAATTTTGGACACACCATTCAGCATCGAAGAGCTTTTTGATGTGTTGCAAAAAGCAAAACAAAATAAAGCACCAGGTGAAGATCGAATCCCCTATGAGTTCTTCCAAAATGCTACAGTCAATTTTCTTGAAAAAGTACTTAAATCCTTAAATTATATATACAAAGAAGCAAAGGTACCAGAGGAGTTCCAGAAGTCAATAATCTTCCCAATATTCAAGAAAGGTGATCCTAATAATGCGGCGAACTATAGAGGAATATTTTTTATGAACACTATAGCAAAAATTTTTACTGGCTTATTGAACGCACGCCTAACAAAATGGGTCAAAGCAAATAAAAAGTTAAGCCAGTTTCAGGCGGGATTTAGGGAAGGCTATTCTAGATCAGATACGAGTATTTAATCTGACAAGTATAGCGCAAACCTACATTAACAAAGGAAAAAAATTATATGCTTTTTTCATCGACTTCCGTGCGGCATTTGATACGATCAACAGAAACTGTCTTTTCTACAAACTTTCCCAAATTGGTGTATCGACTAAGTTTCTAAATATCCTGATCAATCTATACAGTGCGAACAAATCGGCAATATGGAGTGGAAACCAGCTATCAGACTGGTTCGGAATTGAAAAAGGTGTAAGACAGGGGTGTTTGCTAAGTCCTCTAATTTTCTCACTGTTTTTGGATGATACCTCAGAGTGCCTGCCAGCAGGAGTCATGGTTGAAGGTATCAAAATCAGCACATTGCTTTTTGCGGACAACCTGGTAATCTTATCAGAATCACATAGTGCTCTATAGCTTATGATAAACAAATTAGAAAATTACTGCAAGTGCAACTGTCTAGAAATCAACACAGCGAAATCTAAAGCCATGTTATTCAGAAAAGGGAGAGGCCGATTAGCTGGATACGAAAAATGGAAATATGGTGGAGAGCATCTGGAAGTTGTTAAATTGTACAGGTACCTAGGAGTGACGATAAATCACGACCTTTCCTTCAAAAAAACATTTTGAAATGAAACTTGCTGATTCGAAGAAAGCCATTAATACAACTTTGAAAAATCTAATGTCTAACTCTAGAGTTGGATTACCATCCAAAATAAAAATTTTCGAAGCTGTTATGCGCTCCATAATGTGCTATGGCGGGCAAGTTTGGGGTGGCAAATACTACGAAGATGTAGAAAAGCTGTTGCGTTTCTTTTTGAAAAAAACTCTTACGGCTACCATCAACCACTCCGAATTATATGCTGCTACTTGAAAGTGGAATGTCACCTCTTTATGTTTTCACACTACAACTTAGCATGAACTATGTCACCAAAGTTCTTAACGAGGAAGACGATTCACGACTTACGAAGGTTCTCGTCAAGAAGGCACTTAGAACGAAAACAATGTTCTACAAGGACTGGACAAATACCGCAGCCAAATACAACATTCTGCTGGACCTAACAGAAAATAATATCCCAGAATGGAAAGACAGAACCCAAGAATTCGTTCTTGATGTGAAACAGGCAATGAAAATGGAAAGCATAACACAAGCTGAAAATTCATCACGTTTTTTGTATCGGCAACTCGAAAATCAACAGATTAATTATTTGAATCTTGGCCTCAGTACTGCACAAATTTCTATGGTAATTCGAGTGAGAGGAGAACTAATCAAGTTAAATTACATGCCCCATCGCGAAGATAGTTCATCAATCTGCCACCTCTGCAACACAAGGGAAAACGAAGACGTGATGCCCTTTCTTGGTTCCTGCCCCATCCTGAAAGAAATAAGGCGATACCATTATGGAGTCAATCTGATGAATATTGAAGATGTAAAACGTATCCTCAACGGCAGTGAAAATTGGGGAAAACTTGCTTCATATTGCTACACAGCTCTCAACTATAGAACAAATATTATTAATGAAAATTTCTAAAATAAATAACAAAACTACATTTTAATATTTAAATATTTGTAAATATACCTTTAAAATTTAAATTTTGTATAACTTTGTATAACTGTTAAATTTGTTGTTATTTCTCGGCAGACGGCTAAGCCATGCTTAAATGTACTTAGTATTAAACAAATACAATTGTAAATTTTATAAATGAATTAATAAAGTACCAAATAATAAAAAAAAATAAAATAATAAATAGCGAATAGTAAATAAATAAACTATTACGTCTACTGACATTCGTCCTTGAAGTTGGATGGAAATCTTTAAAAGACACTCGGTAAGAATCGGTACCGATTCGTGTGGGACTCTTACCGCACTAAAACCACCGGTGAAATCAGGACCAATCTATGAAAGATCGACTATCTTAATTTATATTTAAATCGCATTGGGGGAAGTTTAAAGTTATTACACTTTCTCATAGCTTTTGGACCATCAGCTCATGAGGCTTGGTTCTTTTTAATCTCCGAACATTGTCTCGTATATTTAAGACGGTCTCCATTTCGGAGTTGGTATGACTTTGCAGTCGCTGGTTGTGTGATACAGCGTGTTTTTTAACCACTTCTGTAACCATTTCAATTTGAAGGTCACGATGTAGATCGCTATTTCTTATATAAACGGTGATTTTTTAAGAGCTTGGTTTTTGAAAATTCAAAAAAACACAGAAACTTGTAAAAAGTGAATGAAATTTTTATTTGGATCGATAAATCAATTTCTGCCATTTACTTTTTAAAAATAATTTCACTTAAATGTTGCCCGCGGCTACGCTTCAGTTGGTCCATTCTGAAGGTCCAATTTTGGCAAACTTTTTCACACATTTCGGCCGGAATCTCGCCAATGACGCGTTCAATGTTGGCTTCCAAGGCAGCAATCGTGTTTGGCTTGTCCCCATAGACAATAGACTTAACATAGCCCCACAAAAAATAGTCTAACGGGGTCAAATCACATGATCTTGGTGGCCAATTGACTGCGCCAAAACGTGAGATCAACTGCTCACCAAATTCGCCTCTCAATTGATGCATGGTTTCGCGTGCAGTGTGGCATGTGGCACCGTCCTGTTGGAACCACATGTCGACCGAGTTCAATTCTTGCATTTTCGGCAAAAAAAAATCTGCTATCATCGAACGGTACCTTTCTCCATTGACCTGCGACCTTCATCGTCCTTGAAGAAGTACGGCCCAATGATGCCGCCTGCCCATAAACCGCACCAAACAGTGCATTTTTCGGGATGCATTGGTAGCTGCTGAATTGCCTCTGGCTGCTCTTCACTCCAAATACGGCAATTCTGCTTATTCACGTATCCATTTAGCCAAAAATGAGCGGAAAAAAAACGGACGTAGCTTGCGAAACACATTTTTCACAGAGCACGAATTTTGATAATAAATTTCAATAATTTGCAAACGTTGTTAAGGCGTAAGTCTATTCATGATGAAATGGCAAACAATACTGAATCGAAATGTCAAATGTTCGTGGAATTTGTCATGTGTGATCTGTCAAAAATATAAACGTCAAAAACCAAGTAGCAAAAAAATCACCCGTTAGTAAGGGGCATTTATTATTCCACGAAGGACCTTGCTTTGGAATTTTTGGATGGGTTCAGTATTTGTTTTCTTTGTACAGCCCCATAGTTGGATGCCATATGACCAAACGGGTTTCAGTACTTGCTTATATAACATTAGTTTGTTCTGGATAGTTAGGTCAGAGTTCTTTCCTAGTAACCAATACATTTTTCTGTACTTCAAGTTTAGTTCTTCTCGTTTCTTTTTGATGTGCTCTTTCCATTTAAGCTTTGCATCCAAAGTCATTCCAAGGTATTTGGCGGTATTGGAGTAAGGTACTACTGTATTATTTATAAATATTGGAACATTGTTAATGTTTTTGTTAGTAAAGTTTATATGCGTCGATTTTGTTAAATTTGATACGCCATTTCTGCGTTCAATCACTAACTTTATCGACAGCATTTTGCAATTTTAGTGCAGCCTTCGTAACGGATTTATATGGCACCAATATTGCCGTATCGTCAGCAATGGTGGCCATGATAGCGTTGATGTCCACTGGAATATCCCTTGTATATAACAGATACAGGGTTGGTCCTAGGACATTTCCTTGTGGTACACCGGCTTCAATTTTCTTTAGTTCCGAGTAATTTTGGTCGTAGCGTACTCTAAAGAGTCTGTTCCTAACGTAGGATTTCAGTATTTCGTAGTACTGCCTGGGAAGGTCCCTATGCAGTTTGTACTCAAGTCCCACGTGCCAAACCTTGTCAAAGGTTGGAGCAACATCTAAGAATATAGCCGAGCATACTTGTTTTTCTTCAAGTGCCTTTTCCACGACATCCGTAATTCGATGTACTTGGTCTATCGTGGAATGTTTACTGATGGCTCGGAATTAGTCTTCTTTCTTCTATTATTTTGGTAAGCATTTTCAGTAGCAGTTTTTCAAAAACTTCTGTCATGATTAGTATAAGCGATATTGGTCTGTAAGATGTTACTTCTGTTGGTGGCTTACCTTGTTTAGGTATAACAATGACTTCTGCAATTTTCTAATGATGTGGAACATATCTTAGTTTGAGGTATGCGTTAATTATAAATTGGAGTTTCTTGAAGGCTATTGATGATATTTCTTTCAAAACCTGAGCAGTTATTAGATAACTGTTCAGGTTTTGAAAGAAATGTCCTTGAAGTTGAAACAAAAAATCTATTCGTAAAAAAGTTTTAAAACATCTTTTTTACAAATAGGTTTCTTGTTTCAAGGTTATACAAAAATATCAGTAAGCATTATTTTGCCAACAATGCAAAGATATCACTACACTAGCGCCGTCACATGGCTTACATGGGTGTACAAAAAATCGTCTCCATAAGAGTACTATAGGTTTTATATACAATGTTATTTCTTCCATTTTATTGACAAAATCTTGTAAATGGTTTGAAAATTTGTCATTATTTTCGTCATTAAAAAAATGGCAAGGAAAACTAACATTAAATATTGCCATTAAAATGCCGTCATGTAAATGTACAATGACACCATTTTGAAAATAATATAATGGCACACCGCGAGGAACAATAAACTCATCCTCATTCTTTAGTGGCAGATTGCCATTATCAATCAAACAGTCATTATTTTGTACAGTGTAAATGATTTGATTTTACCATTATTTTGCCAGTTTAATGACATGAATTAGGATGTATTCACAAATGCAGAAAATCTGCGCTAATACAATCGCAGTTCTTTTCTATTGCAATTGTGAACGCATTCACAATGCAGAATGTCTGCAGTCCTTATTTAGTCCAAATTGTATGTAAGAAGAGTTCATAGGCGCCAGTTATAGATTTCATGAAAAATCATCATTGAAAACTTTGACTATCAATTCTGAAGCATTTCAACAAATAAACCTGATGTCGTTTTAGTACCAAAATGAAGGTAATAAGATATATAATACTTTTTGTCAAAAAAATATTATTTTATTTGCTCTACAACTTTCTTGTAAATTCACTTTTGATTATTCAATGATCATTGAAAACGCTTTCCATCATTGAAAAATCAAAATCGAATTTACAAGATGAAGGTATATATCTTATTACCTTCATTTTGGTACCAAAACGACATCAGTTTTATTTGTTTAAGTGCCTCAGAATTGATAGTGAAAGTTTTCAATGAAAGCTATAACTGGCACCATAAAAAGAAAGGAAAATTATAATTTCCACAAATATCTTGCAAAGAAAAAATAGAAAGAACATTGTAACAAGAAAATTTTTAACCTCGAAAAACAGCTTAATGTGGTTAGTTTTCCACACATTACCTACATTGCTTTCATCAACTCTTGAGGCACAATAATTTAAATTATTTTGTCTCAAAAAAATAGGTACTTAAGTTGGGCTAAGTTAGGTCGACTTCGCCTAGGTTAGTTTAGACTTTATGAACGCAGATAATGCAGTTCTTAGTTAGGCCGACGATTATGAACTCACTCTTAATGGCAATGAGTCACTCGTGTAAATCCGGCATAATATTAAATTATTTGTCAATCCTCAGCCGTAAAGGTTCAAACCACTGACTATTATGGTCAAGTTCATAAATGTGAAAATGCAGCAGTCCTTCAAGATTTGCGTTCATGGCTGTAGTTCGCACTCATGCACATAAATCCAAAATGTGATCAAGTTTTGGGCACAAAACGATTTTCATATGAGCTGCGATTTCCGAATGCGAATGATCGCAAATTTCGATGAATAATTTTTGGTCGCCGACAAAATTGTTATGTTGAAAAATGTTACCAATTTTTTTTTTCATATTATTGAAGAAGATTTGAAGCCGAAACCATTGAGCTTCACAAGAGATGCGACATCTCTCCAAGAAAAGCATGGTCATTACTTTGAGGTTAGTATAATTTCAATCTTACCTAAAACAAGTTAGCGCTTTTAAGTTTCTCGCAACTAACCGATTGAAGTTTTGTTGATTTAGGCTTAAAAATAAAGACTATTTCTTCCCAATTATTCTTTTTTAAAAGACTTACAGAACATTGCAGTAAGGACTCCCACCTCAATTATTAGCTTTTCAACGAATGCCTTAATAAATATGATGTTTATAATAACAGAGGCGCAAAATTTTTGTCGATTTATTAATATGTTAAATCATTTTTAGTATGATACTAGGCTACAAAGAGGATTTTGCTAATTTTAAACCAGTTTAGTATCGTACTATTTTCTTAACATTTTACTAAAGTTAAAACCACAAAATGGCTACTTTATTTTTTAGTATCGTACTAAATCCATATGCCGCTTTGACATTTAAAAACGTCAAAAAGTTATGTTCGCTTACTTTTTTGCACTATTTTAGGCGTGTTTAGTTATAGTTTGTTAAGAAAATAGATTTAGTATGGCGCTAGTTAAAAAAAGGAAAACATTAGTAAAGTGCTTTAGTATTAGCAAACTGTTAAGTAGTATCATGCTAAGTCCTTAACATCAGGCTATTTAAAATTTAGCGCCAGAGGTATTAAATAATTTGAATATTAGTTTACCCTTTTCTCCATGGAACTATTCGTTTTATCTATTTTATAATAATTTAAACAACAAACTCAAAGAACAACCAAATAAAGTGTCGTCTAGAATTTGAGGGTGAATTCGAGCGAATTATTTATTCGCCCATTTCTAGAATGCTCCCTGTTGTTGTGGATTGCGAATTTACATTTGACAGTTAGCAGAAGTTTGTTGTTGGTCACTTAGAAATTCAAAAAATTAATTTTTTTCTTTTTTTGATATGTAAACAAATTTTGTGTAGTGTTTTCTTTTTAAATTTTGTAAATAAGTTCATTTATTAACTTCTTTGAAAAGTTTAATCAAAAATAAATTGATATTTTTCTCTTGAAATTGCTCAAAAAGTTTTATTCGCATTCGCAGCTCATGTGAAAGGGGCTTACGAGGCTTCAGAGCGACCAGAGCTACCATCAGAAATCACGTTCCAATTTTCCGTTAAAATATCTGATTACATAGGTAACATTCCATATTATAAATTTTTAACCATGAATAATTTCTGACTCCTAGCGAACAGATTCCTTATTCGGTATGCAAGTTTGTTTTTAATTTGATCGAAGAGGAATATTTATAAATGATAAAGTAATGAATAATAATTTGTAAAATTCGTATAGAAAATAGCTTATTAAAATTGTTATTTTTTTGTTCCATAATGTTATTTCAGTAACAGGTGCTATAACTGTTATTTAAAAATAACAATCACCGATATTACAGTTAGCAGTTTGTTCCATAGCTATGCCCTTGTCCATTCCATATGTGACACAATGGTCTCTGAGTTTTGACACATGGGCGAACTTGAACTTAAAAGAGCGTACCTTGTAATTTGATTTTTCTTTAAAATCATATTCGTTTCCTATGTATTTTTTGTATCAGTTTTCATTTGATCTTATTTATCCCATTGTAAACCCAAATCCTGCTATGTAAATGGGTGCTTTTAAAAATGAATGGAAATTAGGTTCGCCTAAAGAAACATCAGAACTGGGACATTAAATTCACGGGCCCTCCATAAAAAAGGATTTATATTTTTACAACCAGTTCATGTAATCTATTTTAAGCATTTATTTGTTTCTGTAAATTTGTAAATATGGGTGAATATAAGCGCAGTTCGGAGAAAAACCAAATTTCGATTTTACAGATGCCTCGTTTGTCTTTATTTCCAAATGACATTTTCAGCCAATTCTAAATATTCCTTGGGAAAATTACTCGCCGGGATATGTGTTCCCGCAATTCAGCCTGTCTGTCTGTAGATCGATCTACAGCCTAAACGACTGAAACGATTTTCTTCAAACTTGGTACTCAAGCGTTTTAGGTGATTGTCTCAAATAGATTTTTGAATCGTTTTTTTAGCCCCAAGAAGTTGGGTGGCAATGGCGCAGTGGATAAAATGCTTGATTGCTAACTAGGACGTGTGGGTTCTCACGCTAGGCGCATTCTTTTCTATACCTCAAATTTTAATTGGATGCCGCCCATGGCTTAAAATGAGACAGTCAATACCTGGTTCTCAAATCCACTGTGCCAAGCTAGTGCCGTGTAATTCAGGTTGCATTTAAAAGACCTTAGGTCTTACAGGCACAAAAAAAAGAATAACAGTTCTTGCCATAAAACTTTTTGTAAAATCTTAATTATCTTGAAAATGGCATTAACGATTTTGATAAAAAAAAAACAGTGTGTGCACTATAATTTTTTTCTAAATTTTGTTTAGGCCCATTTTTTCAATAGTCCGTTAGTACATATTCTCCAGATAGAGCAAAAATCAGTTTTTCAACAGTCAGATACAACTTAATCTAGGAATAAAGTTATCTGCTCATTTTAGAACGGAATAAGGAGTTGTCTGACGATTAAAGTAAATAGCTATTTTCGATGATAAATCCACTTTGAAAAATTATTGCTTTGAAATAAACGTTAAACAAAAATTAATTTCTATAAAAAGTTCGATACTCGAAATAAAAGTGACGTTCAAATTAAATTATTCTATAGATTGTTTTTTCTTGATTGAAAAATTCGATGTCGTTATTCGGTTGTTTAACAGTCAAGTAAATTTATTCCTCTGGAAACTAACTGGATGTTGCTCTTAATAGATTGATTTTTTTTTTAGTAAAAAATTACAGAATTTTTCTATTTAAGAATTTACATATGTATTTAGAATCTTTTGCATATAAATGTGATCGAACAAAAGAGCAAGTACGTGCGATCCAGCCATGCATTTAATTGTTTCTCAAAAGTTGATCTAGATTAATTGGTGTTTACTTTATTAAATTTGTCAACTTTACCCTCTCTGTGTTGAAATAATATTATTTAAATTGATTTATTCTTTATTAGCTAGTTGCGATGTTCCCCAAGGCAGCCATTTAGGTCCACTTTTCTTTATTCTTATTTTTAACGATTTTGAAATGGTTGTTTAGCATTCTATATCTCATTATTGAAGACTATTTTTTTTTCCAAAATGACTTCCCTATTCCCTTACTTAATTTTACTGTTTCTTAGTCGGGCATCTCAAAAGCAACTGTGCCAGTTAATTACTATTTTCCACAAATGCATCAAATCTCCTCCTGTGCGTAAATTTTCTATAATCAGTTCATAGCCTTGGCATATCTATTGCATAACCAGGAGCTAAACTTCCTCAGTCTTATCGATATCATAATTAAATTCAATTTGCAGTTGGCTTCGTGGGACATGGACAATTTTCCAAGGAATTCTTCAACCCCTCTAGATAAGCCGCTCCTTACAAATATCATATTTTTCCATTTTGCCTTTTTTTAATCAAAATCGTTTACATATTTCCAATTTTCTTCTAAATCCACAAAGTTTTCTGGTTAAGCACATTTTCCCGATGGAATTTAGTTTACTTCTTTCTCTTAACTTACTTTTAAAGTGACTTGAATTCCAAGTGAAACTTTCTCAAACGAACAAATCTAAAACGTTCAATTTTTTTAACCAAAAAAAAAAAGATCCAGTTTTATAGTTTTGTGAATGATTAATATATTTTCAAATGATTTGCTTTTGTTTTTCGTTTTTCATTGTGAATGTTTTACTTTTATAAAATCTAAGAAAAAAAAAAAACAAATTATTGGTAGAAATGCATTTTCAGAAATAACTTCTTTCGTTTCCTTAAGAATTTTTCTTTGTTTTATTTTTTGTTTGTGTTCAAGTTGAATATTAATGCTGAATGCCAGCAAGCAAAAGTGTGTAGTGTGTGGGTGAGTGTGTGTATGATTTTATGTAATAAAGTTAATCATAAAAGATAGAAATTAATGGTAAATTAATTAATACAAATTAAAAAAAAAAAAAAAAATTAACATGATGCATCGTTAGTCTATACTTCCGCCTCTCTCGGCCAGCCAGCATAACAACCTACTCGCAGATGATTGTTTTTTTCCAATAAGAGGAGGATTCTGGCGCTGATGCTGACGACTCCAACGAAGATGACAACGGATGAAGGAAAAGTAAATGTGGAGATGTTATTTTTTTTTTGTTGGTGTTGCTGAGTTTGCTGTTTACATGGGTCTACCCATGCCCCGGCCTGGCGGTTTGCCATCGGCAGACTTAGGACTCTTGATTGTCTCGTCGACGGAGAGTATCATGCATGCGGCTTCGCAGGCGGCAGTTAGAGCGTTGATTTTAATTATGGACGGTTCCCAGACACATGCTTCGAAATTATCAGCGATGTGTTCCTTCATGATGTCGACACCGTACCAGCAGCTGCCTGGAAATAGATAGAAATAAAACAAAAATTAATATAAATTCATAGTTAAGTTATTTAAGATAAATATCTATGTATGTATGTATGTTATGTGCCTCGGAACTCAAGGAACCCAAAGGAATTTTCTAAAGAACTTTTTGGATAGTGTTTTTTATGATTTATACTAAAATGTTTATCTACGAATCAATCTTGGCCGCTTATCACTTTTCTATTTATGTTTTAGGCATTTCAAAGATTTAATATATATTTTTTAAGAATTTGAAAAAAAAGAATAGTATTTGGTACTTAACACTTATAAAATTAATTTCAAAACAATCCAATGACTTGTTTTCAAAATATTGACTAAAAAAAAAATTTTGATAAATATTTTTTTAACAACCATTTCACGCAAAAAGAAAACATCAAAATACTTCAAGGCATTTTCGAAACAAAAATAGAAGTTTCTTGACGGTTATTTGCAAGCCGATAATATCCTTGGAAAACTCTAATTTTTTTTCGCAAACGACTGAACAGATTTTGATACAAAAAAATTGAGATATGGTTATGTTCATTGGATTGTGTTGTGAATTTAAGTTTGTAAGTGAAAAAAAAATAAATATAATATCAATTTTGAAAGCATAAAACATAAATAAAAGAAATAACAAGTGACCAAAATGATTACTCGATAAATATTTGACTATAAAGCATACAAAACACAATCCAACAATGCTTATATAAAATTCATTTGGGTTCCTTGAGTTCCGAGGCAAATTGCACTAAACTCTAAAAAGTCTAATAAAATTGTCAGCAAAAATGATGAGGTGTTGTTTCATTTTAATTTCAGAACAACACTCCAACTTCTCTCCCACTTAACGCCCCCCCCCCCCTCCAACACCCTTCCTAAGAAAAATTCAACAACGTGGCAGCCCATCTCGATTTTTATGATTTTTAAGTGTGCAATAAATTATCTCGGTAGATATTGGTTTAAGGCAAAACAAATGTTTGACAGAATCTATTTGACAATATTTCTAACTATTTTTCTTAATTAATACAGTTTATTTCAAAATTTCGAATATTCAATAATTTATAAGTTTGTAAAACTTCGAATTTGAGAGTTTCTTGATTTTTTTTGTGACAAAATCTTTATAATTTCGACACGGCAAATAGTTATCCCAAAAGTTGTAGCGCACAAAATTACCTATAGAGATTTTTGCAGCTTTTCTAAAAGGCTAAAGGAATAATTTTGTGGGCACTAACTTTTGTCGTAACCATTTGGCATGTCGAATTATTGATGATGATTTCGTAAAAAAAAATAGAGAAACTCTTAAATTCGAAGTTTACAAAACTTGTAACTTTTAAAATGTTTGAAATTTTGAAATAAACTCTATTAACAACACAAATTGTTGGAAATATTGTCAAACAGTTTTTGTCAAACATTTTTTTGCCTTAAATCAATATCTACCTAGATAATTAATTGCATGCTTAAAAATTATTAAAATCAGGATGGGTAACCCACTTTGTTGAATTTTTCTTAGGAAGGGGTGTCAAGAGGGGGGGGGGGGGGCATCGTTGAGAGGGAGAGTAAGTTGGAGTGTTGGTGTAGGGGGGAGGGTCTAGTCCCCGAAGCGGTGGCAGATTTCATTGCAATCTATATTTTTCGTCTTATAGTTTTCTGTTCATGTTTTATACTTAGCAATGTTTATATAGGGTGTTTCGCATAAAGTGTGAGAAGAAGCTCAAGCATGCGGTTGTGTCGAGACAATACAAAAATCATATTCCCCGGTTTAATTTTCTAAAAAATTAATTGAAACACAAAAAAAAGTATTACAAACAATGGTAACACTGATAAAGTCATGTTATACCTTTCTGTAAAGCCAGACATCCCTTCTTTAACTAACATTTTAAATAAAGTTGTTTTACTGAATAGTTTATTATAAAAAAAATAAGTTTCAAGCTCAAAATAAAAAAAAAGTATCTTTTTTTTTAATTTCACATTCAGGTACTATTTTTGTTTCCAAAATAATCAATGCTTTTATCAATCAAACAAAAAAAAAACAGAAATTGGATGTTTCTTGATTGTTTTTTTTTTTTTTTTGTTTACTAAAACTTGATGAGAGCATTGATTTTTTTTTGAAACAAAGAGTAGGTAATTATGTAAAATTAAAAAATATTAGTTTGAGAATATTTTTTTTTATAAAAAAACTATTCAGTTTCAACGTTATTTAAAAAGCAAGTTGAAGAAGGAAATTCTGGCTTTAAAAAAAGTATAAAATAACATTGTCAGTGTTACCGTTGTTTTTAAATACTTTTTTTTTTCTGTTTCAATTAAGTTTTTAGAAAATTAAACGGGGGAATATGATTTTTGAATTGTCTCGACCCAACCGCATGCTCCAGTTTCTTCTCACACTTTATGCGAAACACCCTATATAAACATTGCTAAGTAAAAAACATGAACAGAAAACTATAAGACGAAAAATATAGATTGCAATGAAATCTGCCACCGCTTCGCGCCCAAGGGGGTACCCCACAACGCGCCATGTCAACATACCCCTCTCACTCCCCACCCCCCTCATTTCCCCGCTCAACCCCCCCCTCCATTGCCCCTCTCAACCCCCCCCCCCATTTCTCCTCTCAACCCCCCCCCCCCCTCCGTTGTCCCTCTCACCCCCACCCCCATTTCCCCTCTCAACCCCCACCCCCTCCATTGCCCCTCTCAACCCCCCCACCCCCTCCATTGCCCCTCTCAACCCCCCCCCCCCCCCTCATATCCCCTCGCAACCTACCCCCCCCCCCCTCATTTCCCCTCTCAACCCTCCCATTCATTTCCCCCTCTCAACCTACCCCCCCCCCCCCCCCCTCTCATTTACCACTCAAACCTACCCCCATATTATCGCACTCAACCAACCCCCTTCCCCTTCAACCTACCGTCCCTATTCACCCATCACCCTACCCAATACTAAAAATTCAAAAAAATGTTGCCGCCATCTCAAATTCTATGCGTTGAAAGTGTTCAGTTTATTTATCTCAGTAAATATTGGTGTTACGCAAAAATTGTTTGATAGAAACTGTTTTAGTTCCAACACCTTATATACTTTTTTTTAACATTTCAAATAAATATTAAAAAGTTATAAGCTTTGAAAACTGTAAATGGAAATATTTTTGTGATTTTTTGACGAAATCATCATCAATTCAATGTCCAAATAGTTATGACAAAAGCTGTAGTTCCCAAAATTCCTTATTAATATTTTGTAGGATTTTTAATAGCGGTAGCATAAAAACTGTTAAAAGTTGACTTGCGGTTTAGCAGGAAATAACCGTACAAAATTACCATATTTATTATTAATACACTAAAACTAGATTTTCACTCCACAAAATGGGTGCACTATGCACAAGGCTTTCTCTCACAAAGTACCAGTCTTACCTACATATCGTTGGTACTCACCTCTAAAATATTGAAATGTTTGAAACCAAAATCGATGATCTATTGATGCCAAACGTAGGTCCGTTTGTTGATACAAATTATAAATATTTAAGTTCAACTTAAAACACTTATGGACAACTTTTTATTATGAGGAAACTCCCAGATAAGTGCTTATGCGTTCAGCTTAATTGCTTAAATTCTGTATCAACAAACGGGCCTTAATAATTTTACCTTGGCATAAAAATAATCATTTAATCTGCTTTCACCATTTTTTAAAATTCCATTTATGAGAGTTACAACTGTAATATTAATTACACACATTTTCTTTCACCCCGATGGCGACGACGCACGCACCAGACGTCAAACTTATAGAAATTATTATTAAAATGAAAAAAAAAATCAATTTAAGGAGGTAGAAGGGAAATAGCACCTCCGATGGGAAATTTTTCTGATTTTGCTTTAAAAATTTCAGACAAAAATATAATGCGTAGCCCACCCCTTTTGTGAAGTGAAAACCGAGTTGTGAAAAATAAAAACAAGAAATTATTTCCTGCTAACCAGAAAGTGAACTTTAGCGGTTTTTAGGGTACCGCTATTAAAAATCCTATACAAAAATTGTTGATAAGAGATTTTGTGAACTACAGCTTTTGTCATAACTATTTGGACGTCGAATTGATGATGATTTCGTCAAAAAATCACAAAAATATTTCCATTTACAGTTTTCAAAGCTTATAACTTTTTAATATTTATTTGAAATGTTAAAAAAAAAGTATATAAGTTGTTTGAACTAAAACAGTTTCTGTCAAACAATTTTTGCGTAACACCAGTATTTCCTGAGATAAATAAACTGCACCCTTTCAACGCATAGAATTCGCGATGGAGGCCGCATTTTTTTGAATTTTTAGTATTGGGAAAGGTGATGGGAGAATAGGGAAGGTAGGGGAGGGGGGCAGGTTGAGTGGGATACTGGGGGGGGGGGGGGGAGGTGGTAGGTTGATGGCAGAATAGAGGGGGAAATGGGGGGGGGGGGGGGGTATGAGAGAATATGGCGAAGTGGAGATCTGTGGGGTACCCTCTTGCATTCCGGCGCGAAGCGGTGGCAGATTTCATTTAGCAAGCTTTGTTTTTCGTCTTAGTTTTGTGTTCAAGTCTTACGTAGCAATATTTATACAGGGTGTTTCGTATACAGCGAGAAAAAAAGCGAGAGCGTGAAGTTGTGTAGAAACAATACGAAAATCGCATTCCCCCAAATATGGGGAGGGGTAATTTTCTAAAAAAAAAATTGGCAAAACGGAAAAAAAGTATTTAAAAACAACGATAACACTGACAATATCAT
This sequence comes from Philhelius pedissequus, assembly GCA_910595825.1. Lineage (NCBI taxonomy): Eukaryota > Metazoa > Arthropoda > Insecta > Diptera > Syrphidae > Philhelius > Philhelius pedissequus. The sequence goes on along the minus strand of OU343161.1, from coordinate 238,016,092 downwards.
GTCAGTTTTTTTTAAAGCCAAAAATACCTTCTTCAACTTTCTTTTTAAAAAAATAATTTCAAACTCAAAATTATAAATATAATGAAAACACAATTGAAACTAATATTTTTTATTTAATTTTACATAATTAGCTAATTTTTGTTTTTAAAAAAAATCAATGTTTTTATCAATTAAAAAAAAAAAAGAAAACGGATGTGTCCTGTACTTTTTGAGAAAAAACAAAAAAACTAAACTACTGATTCGACTTTTATGTCATTTAAGAAGTTAAGATGTAAAAGAATTAAAGTGACAAATTACCTAGTATTCTACTTTGTTGGATATTTACACAAAATAATTGTAACCTAAAAGTCAGTCAGTTTAAAACTAAAGAAAGTTTTTTTGGATTTTATCAAAAATTAAAGACATAACTTCGGTTTTCTGTTTTTTTCTTACTAAAAATTGATGAGAACATTGATTTTTTTAAAAACAAAAAGTAGCTAATTATGTAAAATTAAATAAAAAATATTAGTTTCAATTGTGTTTTCATTATATTTATAATTTTGAGTTTGAAATAATTTTTTTAAAAAGAAAGTTGAGGAAGGTATTTCTGGCTTTAAAAAAACTGACATGATATTGTCAGTTTTATCGTTGTTTTTAAATACTTTTTTTCTGTTTTATGTCATTTTTTTTTTTAGAAAATTACCCCTCCCGCTTATTTGGGGAATACGATTCTCGTAATGTCTCTACATAACCTCACGCTCTACCTTCTTGTCGCGCTGTATGCGAAACACCCTGTATAAATATTGCTACGTAAAACTTGAATACAAAACTAAGACGAAAAATAAAGCTTGCAAAATGAAATCTGCCACCGCTTCGCGCCCAAGTGGTACCCACAACACTCCGCTTTATTCTGCCATTCAACCACCCCCCTATTCACAATATCAGCCTACCCCCTCTATTGATCATTCAACCTACCCCCCCCATTATCCCACTCAATCTACCGTCTCGTTTCCCTTCTATTCTCCTCAACCTAACCCCTCCTCCTCATTTATCGCACCCAACCACCCCCTCTATTCGCCGTTCAACCTGCCGTCCCTATTCTCCCATTAACCTACCCCAAAGACAAATTTCAAAAAAATTCGGCCTTCATCTCGAATTTCATGTATTTAAAGGGCGCATTTTATTATCTCGGTAAATATTGGTTTCACGCAAAAATTGTTTGACAGAAAGAAACTGTTTTAGACAATAGTTCCAACTTAAAAACACTTTTTTCAATATTTCAAGTATTTAAATAGTTATAAGCTTTGAAAACTGTAAATGGAAATATTTTTGTGAGTTTTTGACGAAATCTCATCATGAATTCGATGTGCAAGTTATGATAAAAGTTGTAATTCACAGAATCCTTTATCAACAATTTTTGTATAGGATTTTTAATAGCGGTACCCTAAAAACCGCTTAAAGTTCACTTTCTGCTTAGCAGGAACTAATTTCTTGTTTTTATTTTTGCAACACTCAAAACTTGGTTGGCACTTCACAAAATGGGTGGGCTACGCATTATATTTTTGTCTGAAATTTTTAAAGCAAAATCAGAAAAGTGTCCCATCCGAGGTGCTATTTCCCTTAAATTGATTTTTTTTTGTTAATTTTCTATAAGTTTGACGTCCGTGTCCGTGCGCCGCGTCGCGTCGTCGCCATCGGAGTGAAGGAAAATGTGCGTAATTAATATTACAGTTGTAACTCTCATAAATGGAACTCATCCTTGGAACTTTAGATTTTGGGTTTTAAAAAAATGTTGAAAGCAGAATGAATGATGCCAAAGCAAAATTATTAACGCCCTTTTGCTGATACAGATCACCCCTTTTGTGAAGTGCAAATCAAGTTTAAGTATATTAATAATAAATATGGTAATTTTGCCCGGTTATTTCGTGCTAAGCAGCAAGTTAACTTTAAGATGTTTATATACTACCGCTTTCAAAAATATTACAAAAATAGTTAGTAAGGGATTTTGTGAACTACAAATTTTGTCATTACTTTTTTTCATGTCGAAATATTTCCATTAACAGTTTTTAAAGCGTATAACGGTTTTAAATATTTGAAATGTTGAGAAAAGTTTTTAAGTTGGAACTATTGTCTAAAACAGATTCTTTCTGTCAAACAATTTTTGCGTAAAACCAATATTTACCGAGATAATAAAATGCGCCCTTTAAATACATAGAATTCGAGATGAAGGCCGTTTTTTTTTGAATTATTATAATGGGGTAGGTTCATGGGGGAATAGGGGGGAGTTGGTTGAGGGGCGAAGAGAGTGGAGGAGGGGGTAGGTTGAGTGGGCAGGGGGGTAAGTTGAGAGAGCAATTGGCGGGGGGGGGGTAGTTGAATGGGGAAGGTGGTAGGTTGAGTGAGAGAACAAAGGGAGTGCTGTTGGGTACCCCTATTGCGCGCGAAGCTGTGGCAGATTTCATTGCAGTTCCAGTTTTATGGAACAATATTGACATAGTCTTACATCGCAGTTGTACGACAGAATTTTACAGGAAGGACAAAAAAGTCAGTAAAATAATTATGACACAAATTCATAGTAGCAATTGAAAACAAGGTAAGAAGTTTAAACTATCAGGTCTCACACTTTCTTACCACAACAAAAGGGGATTCTTACACCCACACACAAGCCGCAGAAATGAAACTGATGTACATATGTATTAAAGACATGTATGTAAATAAGAACATGTTCCACATCGTAACGAACACAAACAATTTTTTTTTGACACACTGTTGCCCCTGACAGGTGCCATCTGTTATAAATTACAGGCAGAAAACTATAACTTCTATGTTCGTTACGATGCGAAACATGTTTGTACTTACATGTCCAATATCAATTAGTTTCATCTCCGTATGTGGGTGCAAGAAGCGTTTTGTTGAGGTGTGAATCTGTAAGTCCTGATAGTTTAAACTTCTTAGGTTCCGTCCAATTTTGGCAATATGAATTTGTTGCATAATTCTTTTACTGCATTTTTTGTAAACATCCTGTAACCATTTTGAAACACCCTGTCGTACAATTGCGATGTGTATAAGACTATATAAATATTGTTTCATATTACCTGAATACTAACAATGTTACTGAAAAACTCTCGCATTGTTTTTGAAATCCCAAGATTGACGAGTAAGATCTCATGAGATTAGCTCTAAGTCTTCACGATTACACTGAGATAAACACCTAACATTGACTAGCGCCATGCATCGTAAGAATCCGAAATGGAATATAAATGTCGAATAAAACGAATTTAACATCTCAGAGTTAATACGTTGGTCTTACAAATCAATCTTAGGATTTCAATCAATTCGAAAGTTCGCAGTAACAAATAAACAAAAAATAAACCTTGCGGAAATTTTGCAATGAAATCTACCACTGCTTCGCGGATTGGGAATATCAGCAGAACACTCTAATTTAATTCTGTCCCCAGAATTTCAGTAAGGAGTAGGCGCCATCTTGAAATTTATCAATTTAGGGGTGAAGTCAATTATCTCGGTAAAACAGTGTTGGATACAAAATTTTCAATAAAATATTTTTTTTTCAGAATTTGGAATATTTAAAATAATGAAAGTTTTCAAAAAATACATTAAAATAATAAATCCATTAAAAAATAACAACAAAAGTTACTAGAAATAATGTCCTCAACATTTTTTATGAAACACTTACTTAAATCCAATATTTTCAGGGATGACTGAATTCAAGATGGCGACTACTCCTTTTGCTGAAATTTGTGGGGACAACTAAGTTGAAGTGATTTGGTGATACTCTCTGCCAAAATTTAAAATTACAATGGGATCCCATTTTATGCAAATGGTAATTAAATTTTTTCCGAAAGAATTCGAACTTTGAAATTATCAATCACATCACAACAAATTTTCAAAATATATCAAATATATCAAATAGTAAAAAACGGAATGGCGTTTCTGTGTTGTTTTTAAGGTTATGTTAACAGCACGAGTTTTTTTTTCTTCAAAATTTACTTTTAATTTCTCAAATATAGGAAAGGTAAGGAAAGTCAAGAACACGAGGAGTGAAAAACAAGTAACTCCGAAAGTTCACTCGAAAACGACAAAACCAGGGTAGATTTTAAGTCATACATCAAACATTTAAAGACCGAATTACCAAACAGAATAGGAATATGTGTATCTATTAGTTATGGTCAGAAATTATTCCAACATGTCAAACTTTCAGAATAATAAATCCCCAGAGAAAATTCTCCCGCCCAGAAGAAAACACAAGAAAAACTATGAAAAATTATTTCATTTACGTATACAAGCAATAAATCTTTCTTTTTTGTCAAATTTATTTGCCAATTGAAATATTAAATTCCTCACAACCAACAACAACGAAAAAAACCACAAACTATTAGCGTCACTTACAATTCCCGAAAACAAAGAGTTATTGCCCGCATGACTAAACTTTATGTCAACTGAACCAACTTGAAGGTTATGTACATTTGCACCAAACAAAAAGGCAAAAGAAGATAGATTTGGTCTCGAGCCAATATAAATAAATTCATACACCAAGTACTTGTAGTTCGTATAAAAGATGAACATGGGGACAAACAATTCAACAAGACCCTCAATGACATATTCAATTTTATCACAAATTTCTAAGAATTCTCGACGCCAGAGCATTTTGACATTTTTTTTTTTGGTTTTAAAAAGATTCTTTTTGTATCAAACAAAAATAGAAAAGAAAACTTTTTAAGAGTTAAACAAAGAGAAGCAAAATAGGGTAAATATTCACTTTTGGTTACAAATTGTTTGGCGAAATTCATTTAAACAATTCTTAACGAAACTTTCTATGAATTTCATTAAAATTTGTGAATAAATTCTAATGAAATTCTGGACAACTGGGAAACTCTGAAATACTAGTTCGTTTTTTCAAAAAAAAAAAAAAAACTGACTGAATTCGATTTTCATAAGAATTCTATATAATATATGAAATATTCAGCGAGCTTTTATGACAATATTTTATGAAATTTTTGTCTTTTATCTAAAACCGAACAGAACCAATTTTTGGGTTAATCACTTCTTACATTTAACTAACCGAAGTCTTATAGAAGGTGAAATGTGAGTTGGGTCATAACTTCTTGGGGTATAGATATCGTAAATCGCAAAACCGATTTTGTTGAAAATATTTTCCTTCGACCACAAAAAGTGAAAAAAAAAAAACAAACAAAATAATCAAAGGGCTAAAACTTTAAGTCAATTCGTTTTTCTAAATTCTGTAAATTTGAAATTATATAAAATGAAATGTCTGCATTACAAAATTCTAAAAAAAATCTAAATTCTGCATTTTAAAAATTGATTGTTTTTTTTTTTTTACAAAATTCTGTAAATCATAAAATTTGTTTTCTCATTTTATCGAATATTTCTTTCGTTTTTTTTTACAGTTCCTGAAACTTGAAGACAACCAGTTATTTTTTGCTGATGATGCGATGGGGACATAACAAGTGAGGATCCAACATCCTCGAAGTTTGCTTCGTGGGCAAAAGTAAGTACTAAATTATGTTAAACCGGCCGAATAATTAAACCGCCTTTTTCTGATCTTTACAGGGTAATTCCGGAATCAGGATATTTATTTGAATGGAACAGTGCTTCACCACTCAAAAATGGTATCATATGAAATTCCGCTGCAAAGACATGACAAAAACCAAAACTAAAAAAAAAAACTTGGCGAACACCATACGCGAATCAAAAACTATACCTAGGTACTTACATTTAAATTTTGATAGCATGTTTTTTAGTTGAATAAAAATGATTGAAACACTAATACGGAATTTTAAATTTAAAAATATTGACAACAAATTCTGAATTTACAGAAAAATGAAATGCAGTACCATTTTATAAGTAAAAACATTTCAATGGGAGGTAGGTATGGGGTGGCATGGGCTGAGAAAAAATATTATCTTCTGAGATGAAACCCTATATTTATATTGGATGATAAGCTGTAAATGTATGTCAAAGCTAAATAGGCACATGTAGTCTTAAGTTTCTAAGTAGTCAAATTTTAGAGGCTCTAGTTTCTGTCTACCAATACAATTACGCTTATTTTGGTTATAATCGTATACCTAGTTCCAATTGCAAAATTTGCTATCGGCGAATGTAAGCCACCTCCACAATGTTGTTAAGACCAAAAGTGAGGTTGTTCGCTCATAAAATGACAAATACATCTTGTGAAATAGGTTTTAATGTGGAAATATCGACTAGCTATTGCGGCACTCACGTTTCAAATCTTCTCAGTTCGGAAAATTGTTGCCTTTCACGTATCTACATTTCTAAAACAGATGTATTGACAAACAATCTTTTTTTTTATTGCTTAAGCTCATTGAGGAGCATACAGTCTCTTTTAAAGGCCAAATAATTAAACATATAGAAAATTCTACTTTTTTTTGACGTTCACAATACTAATATCACGATTTGTGTTGTCTTGTCTAACACCATTTGTTTTGAAAATTGAGAGAAAAAAAAAATTATGGATATACTTCTTCTTCTATAGAAAACGAAGCTCTAGATTTCATCAAGTAGGTAACTAAAACAAGAGCTATCTATCTATCTGTCATGTCATCTTCGTTTTCATCTTCGTTGTCGTCGTCCCGTCTGCACGTCTGTTAGTCCAGCTAAATCATTTTTGCTGTGAATTTTATTGGATTTTACGTAGGTACATCAGAAGTCTGTGATGTGATGTGTGTACCTCCAGTGGAACAACAACAACAACAAAAAAAAAAAGACTTGGTGTTCGAGACAACACCAAATATACACAACACTAGTAACAAACAACAACCATAATCGTTGAGATAGAATTGCGCAAAACTTGGTTACTCGAGTACAATGAACTTTTTTTACAAATGCAATTCGAGCAAAATACTTTAGGTTCTGTTGTTGTTGAAGCAGTCAGACAACCAGCGCAGTGCTGCGTTTCGCGGGAAGAGAGCGGATTTCTGGTAAACTGCTATCTTCTCGTGGTATCTGGTGAGTATCTTTTTCAGCTTTTGGTTCTGCTGCTGCTGCGCTGATGTTATGGATGGCAAAAACAAACCCAATAGCCTGGCCAAGTGGGACAATAATGACAACGGTTGGCGTGGCGGCTGTTTTACGAGAAAAACAATACCGATTAGTGTGAACAGCGTATCTCTTTTTTCTTGTTCGTTTTGAATTAATTTATTTTGTTTGCGTTTAAGATTTGACAAGGTAAAATTATAGTATTTGTTTGAAACAACACCGAATCTGTCAACACTGAGTTGATCAGTAGTTTTTTTTGCCGCTGTCGTTTAATTTGTCCAAGTTCATGTCATGTTCTTTTTGTCTGAAACAATGAAAGAGTTTTGCGAAAAGTTAAATTGGAGAAAAATGGACATTTTGATCAAAAACGAACATTAATTTTCTAATTTCAGTTTATAGTTTAAGATCTATTTTGTTTTACCTTTTTCTTCATTCCCAACTTTATATATGCACGAACATTCATTTTGCATCCATAGAAAGAAAATGATAAGTAGAGGGGTTAAAGTAAAAATGCGATATATACGGCACATGGTATTGGATAGATTAGATAGAGACTAATTGTTGTTACCAATGGAAATCAAATGGTACTAACCTTTGCGAGACGAAATAAATCAAAAAAGAAATAACGAACAAGAAGCAGACTTGGACACTTTATATTTCTGCTTACAAGATCACTTGTGAGGTGTGACTTATTTCGAACATAAATGAGTATTAAAGAAAAGAGCTGAGACGGTAAATAGATTCGGGACTAAGTTTTCATGTTTCAAATCAGAAATTGACATCTAAAAATTGTAATAATTTTGGTACAAGGAGATTCAAAACAGTAACTTGATTTTAAAATAAGAAAATAAATCAAGATTTTCACCCAGATAAATTTATGAAATGGCTTTTTTGTAGACTTAAATAGAAAACAGATATTTACAGAAATCCAATGAAAAAAATGATCACAAAACAAAAATTGTTCCTAGTCAAAAAAATAAATTTTTTCTTCAGAATTTTCTTGAAATCGATCAATTGTAGCGTGGTAAGAAAAACTGCAGAACCAGGTAGAAATTTGGACAGAGTGCAAAAAATCCATTCTCACCTTTAAATAGCAAAAATAAGAAACTTTTCAGAGGAACAGCTTGTAGTTTATGAAAATAGGGAGATCTCTGCGATCTTATAAATATAAAGTGCCCAACTAAACAAACAAAATCAGGATTTAAGTCAAGTCATTCAACTATCATTAATACCAACATCTAAGAAAATAAAATCCACGACAGGATCGCACGTACTTGCTCTTATGTTCATTCTAATTGTATGCACAAGATTCTTAGTAGAAGCGGTTAAATATATTTTGAAAGAATAATTTAAGCTTAAAAATATAATTTCGAAAAATCGCCATCTGTTTTCGAACTATTGAATTTTCAAAAATCCAAACAAAAAATTTCGAAAATTTTGGTATGCAGTGTTACCTATTTATAATTTGAAGGACCTCCTTCATACAATTTTTTATCGAAATCCATCCAACCGTTTATGAGAAAGTCCAAAATAAAAAAAAGTTTATATGGCAGGTAGCGTTAATATCAAAATATGTGTAAAAAAAAAAATTGGACCAAGATGTAGACTATACCTATAGTAGTGCACAGATTTTTTTTAGTCAAAATCGTCAGAGCCGTTTTCGAGATAATTAAGATAATAGAAAAAAATTTTATGGCAACTATTGTTAGTTTTGGGCCTAAAAAAACGATTCAAAAATCAATTTTAGACCACCTAAAATCGCTCAGCCGTGTAGGGTGAAGAGAGCTGTACAGACAGACAGACAGACGGAGTTGCGGCACCCTCTTTTTTGGTGTTCTGTTTCATCGTAATGTCAAGTTTGATTCCAAATGCAAAACTTGCCCTAGTACCTTGTATATCCCAAGTAAGAAACTAACGAATTCCTTTGGAATAGGGAAATCAGAAAATCTTAAATTTTGATTATCACATTTTCCGCATTTGTGCACCCACCTTCACGGGCCTCATCATGTGTTTTAAGTTTTTTTTTAATCTCAGGTACAATTCTAACAATGAGACATTTCAAATGCTAACATTATCTAGACTCAATTCAATATCAGCCGCTACGATTATCAACTTTTTCGCGTTAAAGAGTTCGAAAGCCTCCCAAAGATGTTCAGAAAATAATTCTGACAATTTCTGTCTACTAAGCGGTGATTTTTTAAGAGCTTGGTTTTTGAAAATTCAAAAAAAAAAACAGAAACTTGTAAAAAGTGAATGAAATTTTTATTTGGATCGATAAATCAATTTCTGCCATTTACTTTTTAAAAATAATTTCACTTAAATGTTGCCCGCGGCTACGCTTCAGGTAGTCCATTCTGAAGGTCCAATTTTGGCAAACTTTTTCACACATTTCGGCCGGAATCTCACCAATGACGCGTTCAATGTTGGCTTCCAAGGCAGCAATCGTGTTTGGCTTGTCCCCATAGACAATAGACTTAACATAGCCCCACAAAAAATAGTCTAACGGGGTCAAATCACATGATCTTGGTGGCCAATTGACTGCGCCAAAACGTGAGATCAACTGCTCACCAAATTCGCCTCTCAATTGATGCATGGTTTCGCGTGCAGTGTGGCATGTGGCACCGTCCTGTTGGAACCACATGTCGACCGAGTTCAATTCTTGCATTTTCGGCAAAAAAAATCTGTTATCATCGAACGGTACCTTTCTCCATTGACCGTAACCCTGCGGCCTTCATCGTCCTTGAAGAAGTACGGCCCAATGATGCCGCCTGCCCATAAACCGCACCAAACAGTGCATTTTTCGGGATGCATTGGTAGCTGCTGAATTGCCTCTGGCTGCTCTTCACTCCAAATACGGCAATTCTGCTTATTCACGTATCCATTTATCCTCGCCGCTGAAGACAATTTTGCGATAAAAGCTTGCGAAACACATTTTTCACAGAGCACGAATTTTGATAATAAATTTCAATAATTTGCAAACGTTGTTCAGGCGTAAGTCTATTCATGATGAAATGGCAAACAATACTGAATCGAAATGTCAAATGTTCGTGGAATTTGTCATGTGCGATCTGTCAAAAATATAAACGTCAAAAACCAAGTAGCAAAAAAATCACCCTTTAGTTATATTGTCTCAATAACTCTTTCTCAAGTCTTCTCTTGAATTTGTGTTAAATTTGAAAGAATTTTGAATATCGGAGTACATTCTTTAATTGTTCAGAATAACTCTTTATAAATTGAGGTTTAATTTTTCACTCTAGCAAGATCGATGAATCATCCTTATAATTATGCCCCATTATGAGCTAAGAACAAGACTTTTAAGAATATTTCATAATTGGTTTTTCCACTTTGTCTCATTAAAAAAAAGAAAGCTGGTCACCTTATACATTATTCAGTACACACAAGAGGTGGAAATGAAAAGGAGGTGCCGTTCAAAACAGAATTACAAACAAACAGCACCAGATAACCGTACCAAAGTTGGATATTCTGTTCGATAGTTTTTTTTTTTGTTTTTTTTGTTAAAGTTTCAAGCGTTTTTTTTTTATCTGGGCCGAAGTAAATGTTGATCCGTATTGCAAACGACTAGTTGTTGGTGATACTGGTTCTGCAGTTCTACTTTTTTTTTCGCTTTGTCTGGCTGAATTCCAAATGAAGGGACACGACGAAGAAATACAGGCGACAACGGCGCATTTGAATTAATTGAGGGAAAATGTTTACGGCAATTACTTCAGCTCTATATAGAATCAGTTACGTCGTCGTTGTCGTGTAGTTGTTTTATAGCGGATACCAAATGATGGCTGATGGTACTTAACTTACAGCATCACTAACTCCCACGTCGACGACATCGTTCATTGTCGGTCGCTCCGACAGACATTTTTCTCTAATTGCAAAAACTCCAGAATATAAACCTACACACTATAGGTACCTATGTACAAAGTATTGTAACAGTATACCGACTACACACAGTATCCTACAAAATCGAGATCGAGAGTAGTTTCGGTGTAGTGCTTTTGATATTTGACAAGGGAAATTCGGAACCAAATTAGGGTGAATCAATTAGTTTCGTTTCAATTAAGTCCAACACACAAGTTGAGGGATGTTTCTCTAAAGTTTTTGAAATTAGGTATACTCAAAACCTAACTATGGTAGGTTCCTATATACTGTACACTGTACAACAGTGTATAGTAATAGTGGGAAGCTTGATCAAGTCCAAAGGGAATAATTAGCCAAAAGATTTTAATTGGTTGGATTTAGGTACATTTGAAAAAACTTTCATGGCAAATTTGGCTTAGTCTGTATAATTTTCTATACCTAGTTTGGGGCATGGAGTTTTTGGGTGGTAGGTAACCTAAAATTTAAAATGGATTTTATCAACCTTGCAATATTAGTGTGTGGAGTGATGGGAATGAAATATGATCAAAATCCTTGGATGAAACAAATTAGTGTTTTTGTTCTTTCAAGTACCCAAACCTATACAGGGTGTACCCTAATTCATTTTTCGGGAATTTGGTGAGGCAATTTATGAAAAGTTGCCTTAATATGGAAAAAAAATTATTAAAATTCGACGAAAGTACATACCTACACTGATGTGATGTAGCTTTTGTAAAAGGTAATATTTTTTTCTTCTTTCATTTAAATCGATTTTTTAAGTAAATATTAGTTCTTGGGAAATTATATTTCAATTCGAAAACTGAAGACAAAAAGTGATTTTTTTAAATTGATTTTTTGTTTTAAAATGTTACCTTTAAAAAGTGCCACTTTTTAATAATGTTGAAAAATTAAAAAAATACGTAAACATGTTTGATTACGGTTTTGATAAAAAAAAATATGTTTATACTATGTCTATAGGTATAGTCTACATTTTAGTTACAATTTGTTTTGTACATATTTTGTCATTAAAGGTATTTGCCATATATGTACCTACCCATTTCTTCGATGTTCGACTTTCTTATAAGCGTTTCTTATGGAAAGACGGGAAGAACACCGGCTTCTCCAGAAGAAAAAGAGAGAGCATGAGAAGCGCGCGATCGAAGATATTGAGATATGCTACTCCAGGAACTACGTGCGGAAGTTTTACCAACAGGCAACAGGCAAAAAAACCCGCACAGAAGCCTGTAGAGATAGTAATGGAAACCTCGTAGTAGAGTCACAGTCGGTGCTGCGTATATGGAAGGACCATTTCTGCAGACTGTTAAACGGCGATGAAGACCAAAATCCCGCTGTCAGGCAGAATGAACCATTCAACATTGACGATGATACACAAAACTTCCGTCCACCTGAACAAAATGAAGTGAGGATAGCAATATCCAAACTAAAGAACAGCAAAGCTGCTGGCCCCGCCGAACTCTTTAAAGCAGCCGGAGATGACCTGGTACAGTGCATACACCAACTCATCTCTAAAGTCTGGTCGGAAGAAAGTATGCCTGATGAATGGAACCTCAGCATCGTTTGCCCGATCCACAAAAAAGGAGACTCTCTAAACTGCGCCAACTATAGAGGAATAAGTATCCTGAATATCGCGTACAAGATCCTTTCTGCTGTATTATGTAAACGTCTGAAACCATTTGTAAGCAACCTGATTGGACCCTATCAGTGCGGTTTCAGGCCAGGAAAGTCCACAATCCTGGAAACTACCCAAGAACTATAAATCGATACCCACCATCTCTTTATCGATTTTAAGGCCGCGTACGATAGCATTTATAGAGACGAGCTATGCAGAGCCATGTCTGGTTTTGGCATCCCCACAAAACTCATCCGCCTGTGTAGGATGACGATGGAGAACTCTCGCTGCTCCATCAAGGTTGGTACAGACAAGGTGATGCGCTATCGTGTGATTTCTTCAACTTAATACGTGAAAAAATTGTAAAAATTCCCAAGTTAACTCTACTGGCACAATTTTTTTCCAGTCTGTGCAATTGTTAGCATACGCTGATGACATAGAGATCATTGGCAGAACCCAGCGAGCTGTCACTGGAGCGTTTGCTAACATTGAAGCTGAAGCGGCTAAGATGGGACTAGCAGTCAATGAGGCCAAAACGAAGTACCACAGAAAAGGACACACAACACCGGCGGATTGGAAAAAACGTCACAATAGACAGGTACAACTTTGAGGTAGTAAGGGGCTTTGTCTACCTCGGATCCGCTATAACATCTAACAATAACATCTCGTTAGAAATAAAGCGAAGAATAACTCTTGCTAATCGCTGTTCCTATGGTCTAGGGAGGCAATTGAGTAGTAAAGCCCTCTCTCGAAAAACAAAGGAGACTCTTTATAAGACTCTGATCATCCCAGTCCTGCTCTATGGCGCGGAGACATGGACTCTATCAAAAGCGGATAAAGATATCCTTAGTCGTTTCGAGCGTAAGGTTCTTCGCAAGATTTTCGGCCCTATCTGCGTTAACGGCCTTTGGAGGAGAAGGTTCAACCACGAACTATACGAGCTGTACAGCGACATTGACCTGGTACAAAAAATACGTATATCACGTTTAAGATGGCTAGTCATATAAAGCGTATGGACAACAATGCTCCGGCTCGCAGGATCTTCGATTCCAACCCAGAGGGAAGACGCAGTCAAGGAAGACCTCACCAAAGGTGGCGCGCTCAAGTTGAAGATGACCTCAACCAACTTGGAGTGCGTAACTGGAGGCAGTTAGCCAAAGACCGAGCTAGCTGGGGAGGCATGTTGGTTGAGGCCCAGGTTCGCCCCGAACTGTAGCGCCACCTAAGTAACCAAGTAAGTATAAGCGTTTCGACGGATTTTGATCAAAATTTTTATGAATGTTAAATAATACTGCAAGCCAAAATCTCGCAACATTTTTCTTTTGGATTTTTGAAAAAAAAAATCTTTTTTTTTGAAAATATATATAAAACATACATTTTTCGAAAAATGGTGGACGTGGAATTTTGTTTTTGAAATTATATTGTTAAATACTTAAATTTATCATACCACCTTTATTTAAAAAAAAATAGGAACATTTGTATATAAAAAATTGAGTAAAAAAAAACACTAAAAATATATTTATGTGTTTCTACGACTGGATCGCACGTACTTGCTGTAATGTTCGATGTTAAGCACATGATTTTTAATAGAAACAGCTCAATATGTTCTTAGTTTTTTTACCAATTTTTTTAATTGCCAAAATTTCGAAATTTTTTTTTTTTTAATTATTAAGTATGACAATTTTATGTACCTATTTAATAATATAAATTTAAGAACTGAATTTCAAAAAAATCGTCCATTCATTTTCGAAGGATTGAATTTTCAAAAAAAAAATGTTTCGTAAACTTTGGTATGCAGTATTATTAAGAAATCCAAGGACTTCCTACATAAAAATTTTGATCGATATCCGTTGACCGGTTTATGAGAAAGTCCAAAATCAAGAAAATGGTTGTATGGCATGAAAATTTTTAGAGCAATTTCAATTTTCGAGATAATTGAAGTGGTTGAAAAAATTGTATGGTAGGTGTACCGTTAATTTTGGACCAAAAAAAAAAAACATTCAAAAATCAATTTTAGACAATCAACTAAAACGCTTAAGCACCAAGTCTGAAGAAAACCGCTCCAGCCGTTTTGACTGTAGAGCGTTGTACAGACAGGAAGACAGACGGAATTGCGGGACCCACTTGTTTGGTTTCTCTATCATCGCAATGTCAAGTTTGATTAAAATCTCGAGTTCGACTTTTTTTCCAAATGCAAAACAGCCCTATAGTACCTATATAGTAAGTAAAAACAGTGGCACCTAATAAAACAAATCCACTTGAAAAAAATTTTTTTTTTTTTCAAAATTCAATTTCTCGCAAACTATTCACTAAGAGCCGATTTTCAATCACCAGATAAACATCCAGTTAGTTGCCAGAGGAATAAACTTATTTGACTGTTAAACAACCGTATAACAACATCGAATTTTTCAATCAAGAAAAAACAATCTATAGAATAATTTAATTTGAACGTCACTTATATTTCAAGTATCGAACATTTCATAGAAATTTAATTTTTGTTTAATGTTTATTTTAAATCAATAATTTTTCAAAGTGGATTTGACATCGAAAATTGCTATTTATTTTATTCCTCAGATAACTCCTTATTCCGTTCTAAAATGAACAGATAACTTTATTCCTAGATTAAGTTGTATCTGACTGTTGAAAAACTGATTTTTGCTCTATCTGGAGAATATGTACTGACTGCTTAACTGACTATTGAAAAATTGGCCCTAAAAAAACTTAAAAAAACAAGTAAAATAATGAAAGATTATCCTCAAAAAAAGTGTCAGAAATAATCATTCCTGGCTTCAGAGGGGATGGATTAAGCTAGAATCCCCTAGTGTAAGAATCATCATAGAAAACATCGCTCAAAATATCCTACCCGAATTACGGAACACCCTGTATATTATCCTAATGTTACATGTCAATTAAATTTCTGAATTATTTTATTTGACATGCCTGACAATTTCACACTCTGAACTGCTAAGTGACAAGGCACACAATTACTAGCACATTTCAGTAAATAAAAACAAAACAAAATCCCTTTAAAGTACTGGATTTTGTGACAGTGAAAGACTTGAAAGACTTAGAGAAATGTCATGTTTTTATCATTGATGATGATGATTATGATGACGTTTGGGAATTCGCGTGCTTTTTTGTTTTTTTTTGTTTATCAAATTTATTTTAAGAGCTATTTTCGTCAAATAAAATTCGACAATAAAAAAAAATCTATTTAATTGGTTTTGAGGCAGAGAAAGAAGCTCCTTTGATTTGGCAGATACATATACATAACTGCCTGGCTAGATGACAGAATGTTGCGTGTCTATTATAACTGAAGGAAGGTGTGTCTTATAAAAGACGAACAAAGATTCCCACGAAAATAAGTCTAAATGACACGGAATCACGGAGTGCTTTGAGGATTGACAGTGCTGATAAGTTTAGCAGAAATTCGAAAGAAAATATATTTATCTATGCATTGCACGTAAATGTCAAAGTATCGTGATGCGATTTTCTTGTTTTCTTCTTCTTTTTTTTTTTATGTTCAAACAAAAGGACTTTTATTTCTTTAATTTTCAAAAGAATATCGCAGACGTGTGTAATTATTTTTTTTAATTATTTTTTTTTAACTGCACATACGGCGCGCGACGAGACACTAGAATGCATATTGTGAATAATTCATTTTAATGGTTTTTGAAGTAGCCAAGTATACGTTTTTTTTTTACTTGAAAATTTTGTTGTTTTCTTTTTTAATGGATGGGTTAAGTGTTTTGGTCTTGAGCTATTATTTTCGCTTTTGTCTAAGATAATTTTGTTTTGTAATATCTTTAAAATGAAGGGAATTAACCTTAGGAACATTCAAAGCTTACAGAAATGGTTGTTTTTATTTTTTTACAAAAGTTTGAAATTTCAATGTAGGTTATCGGGAATAGAAATTTCCTTGGGCATTTTTTTCTCATTCTAATGTTGGGAACGTGAATGATGCTTAAAAGTTTCCCTCAGAATTTATTGGTATCTGAAATAAACTTTCCGAAGGAATTTCATACGATTTTCTGTTCGAGGGAAATTTATTCCATAGGAGATTCACGATAGAGGAAAATATTTCGAGGGATACAAATTTTCCGTGGGAAAAGAAATCCCCTGTGAAATTACCGATAGGGCCCAATACCTATTATAGTATTTTGAGGTCATAATTTTATATGATTTTCTGTTCGAGGGAATTTATTTTCCATGGGAGATTCACGATAGCGGTAAACATTTCGCGGGAATAAAATATTCTGTGGGAAAAGAAATTCCCTGGGAGATTCTCGATAGGGCCCAATTAGCATTTTAAGGTCATAATTTTATATGATTGTCTGTTCGAGGGAATTTATTTTCCATGGGAGATTCACGATAGCGGCAAACATTTCGGGGTAATAAAATATTCTGTGGGAAAAGAAATTCCCTGGGATATTCCCGATAGGGCCCAATTAGCATTTTAAGGTCATAATTTTATATGATTGTCTGTTCGAGGGAATTTATTTTCCATGGGAGATTCACGATAGCAGCAAACATTTCGGGGTAATAAAATATTCTGTGGGAAAAGAAATTCCCTGGGATATTCCCGATAGGGCCAAATACATATTAGCATTTTTTAGTCTTACGGTTGCCTATGAACTGAGCATCTAGTGTTTAGTGATGTTCGCTCAAAAGTTAAAGCACCAATGCACACCAGATTTGTCTGCCAATTGCAATAATTTTAGAATCGTGCGTAGAAGAATTTTCTGATATTAACGGTACATCATTACAAACTACAACGATTTCTAATCAAATGAACTTTTCAGCTCACAACATATACAATGTGAAATGTCATAAATGTGAATGTGTCACAATTTTTGCAAAAAATGGCGTCAAATGTCATTTTATTTGACAGATCGACTAACGCGATATAATTTTAACTAGATACTATTTGGCAATATCCAATACATATAGAAATAATTGACAAAATATGTTTTTGTGATTTTATTTTTGATCAGGTGACAGTTAGAAATCAGAACAATATGGTAAGACTAAAGTAAAGCAAACACATACATATTCATTAATCACCGAAAATTGCTTATCAATCAACAATAGAACCTTTCAACACGACTGGATCCTACCCAAACCATCTAACAAATGAAATTTAATCATTTCTGTTCAGGCATGTGGATTGAACAGCAGGTATCAGATTTTTTTTTTTTTGCTTCCAAGCTACAAATTGTCAATTAAGGATTGGATTTCAGTTAGTCCGGAGTGAGTGTATGTTGATATTTTTACACCACACTACATCTTTTGTCTACATACTATACTGTAAGTATATACATCCCACACAGGCTCATATGCGTTACTTTGTAAAAGGACCTATACTATCCTCCATATGCATAGTTAGTACTTGTAATAAACACAGTCATCATCATAAGTACGACGACGATACTGCAAGCAAGCTGGTCCCCCGTTAATAAATTTTCAATTATTTCCACTAGAGATGAGGGCGATTCCATATGTCATGGCGCAGCAATGGTTTAAAAGATGTATGTATTCTCAGAGTAACAAAACAACATCCGCCAATCATCAATATTATTTACTTACACTCCATGTCAATCGATTGAAGTGAAAATTATATTTTTTTGTGGCAATTTTAACATCAGCCTCATATATTCGAAGACACATTTTTGCCAAGTTCGAAATATTACGGTTCGAGTTGAAATTTCATACGTACAAACTGTCAGAATTTTTTTTTTTTAAGCCCGTTGGACGAGTTAAAAAAGGGAAACATTGAATACCAAAAATCTTGTAATGGGTGTTTTTTTAGCAGCATGAGAAGTTTCGATGATTGTTCTCTATGATTTGACAGTTGAGAATGTCAAACTTTATTGACATTTCTGTTCAGTAAGTTTTGGCAATTCATCATGAATCGTTTAACGCCGCAACAATGCTTCGAAATTTTGGAAATTTATATTGAAAAAAATAAATCTGTTCGCGAAGTTCATAGACCATTCTTACCGAAGAATTGTGCAACTTTATTTCCAGAAGTGGTCCAGTTAACTGGCCCCGCATCTCGACTACTTTTTTATGAGAATATGTTACATCATTGGTTTATGTCGACAAACCAGCGACTCTGGAAGCATTGGAAGCCAATATTCAAGCCACCATTGACACGGCCAGAATTATTGGAAAAAGTAGTCAAAAATTGGACAAGCCGGGGCAGACAGACATATGCTGAAAATCATATCTAAAAATAAATACCATGAAGTTATTTATTAGATTATACTAAATCAACAAAGTATTTTCACAATATTTCTGTCATGTATTATTATTTAAAGTTTTTTTAGCTCTTAAAAAACCCGTTATTTAACTCCAAATTTTACAAATACATTTTTTTTTTCGAAAATAGTGATATTTTTTAAAATATCGCCAATGGAAACTATATAATTTTTATTTCATTGAATAAACAAGGTCAATTTCATAAGAACAACGTAATAAATCTAACGCTACTGAATTTATATTTTGATTAAACAACAGTTTACTGATATTATGCGAAAAAAATCACTTAAACATATCAAAAAACTTGGAGTGAAGTGAAACTAAAAGAAAACAACAGTAAACAACGTCAACATTAAAAATCAAATAACTTATTTTTGTAAAACAATGTCAATTTTCCACAATTCGAATAACGACATAAATCAATCGATGCCGAGTGTAGATCTATCCATGCCAGCAGGAGTAGTGGTGCAAAACAAAATCAAAATGTATACAAAGCAAGTTAATACATAAATGTTTCTAGAATAGATCCTTTGAAGCATAAATTACGTAGTATAAAATGTATATAAGGGATTTATGCGTGCGCTTACTTTTGATTTAGGGCGATGTTTGCTGTTTCATGATGATGATGATGATGATGATGATGGAATACCCATATGGAAGCCCGTTGCTCCGTTCATGGATAAGGATACGTATTGATGGCGGTCTAAATAATCGATTTGATTTTCCTCGAATTTTGTTCAAATATGACAATACATAATGTATTGTGAGAATCTATGTACTTGTATTGTAAAATTAGACAGAAGATGTGTTTTAATCATTACATGTGTCAGTGACTGTTGCACAGTGGACGAAAAGAATCTTAAAGTTGACAAAGTTAAACATTTCTTCAAAAGGTACAAATTTATGTCTACCACAAGCAACTCTTGGTGGGCGTAATTTCAACTAGTTGACGGAGTGGTGGGAGTCTTGATGTTAGAAGTCGTGTGGGTTTGGAACTGATGCATAGAATAATAGTATGGGCAATTTCCGTTTATATCTGAGACTATAAAATTTTTACCATAAATTTAGTTTTTTGCACATTGTTCTTTTGAATTTGTTGCTAAATATTTGTACATGTTTATTTTTCATTTTGCTCTTTCATCCCATAGGTAGTTTTCACACAACTTAAGTTCTCTGTACAATTAAAATGTAAAGCGAATTGAATACGTTCCACAAACTTCCAATCGGGATAAAAGTACCCATCAAACAAGCTGCTTTTGTAACTTCCCTGGCCATAAGCTTTCAAAAGAAATTATGCCATCAGAGAGGGAATGATAACCACATTGATTTTTAAACTGGTATGAGGAACAAGATGTACACAGGGGCTCCCGGAAATTACGAAAGAATATTTTCCAAAAAAAAATTTTTCTGGCGCAAAATTGAAAAAAAGAGCAGTTTCTTTTTTTGGAAAATAAGCCAGAAATATTGGAAATTATCCCAGATAGGTGTGGCCACATGACAAATTGTGAAATCTTTATTCAAAACATAAAATAGACACAACAGCTCGTGAAATGAAAATGAATGCGTTCCACAACAAAAATTATTGTGAATAAAATGTTGCTGGAAATATTTCAAACATTAAAAACAATAATAATGATGACCAAAAGATTCCCTAGAATTTATTATTTTATATTTTTTTTAAATAATTTTTCAGATGAAATGAATATCTGATGAACGAATACCTGAAAATCTGTTACGAAAAATATGAATTGAAGTTCTAGATAGGGAGTCGTGTGTGGTCATTACAAAAATTTATAATTTTTTTTGTAACAGCCGCTGTCTATTGGAAACAATAAAGTTCACGAAAACATCTGTCAAACGAATGTCAATGTGAAAAGGGTTAATGTGAATAAAAATTTCCCTGGAAATTGTTCCCCAATTCGAATATTGGGAACTTGAATAATGCTCAGAAGTTTCCCTCGGAGTTTATTGGTATCGGGAATAAATTTTCCAAGGGAATTTTGCTGTCATTTCATACGATTTTTTGTTCGAGGGAAATTTATTCCGTTAATATTCCGTGGGACACAAAATTCCCTTGGAAATTTGCAAAAGGGGCCTATATGTCCAAAAGATTGATATTTTTGAACACTTTCGCAGTTATCTTGCCCACTGTATGCTGTCATCTCACGGGTCCTGCAGTGGTCTTTCAAGAGTTATTCCTTGTTAGGTTTTTCGCAAGTTTTTTTTTTTTTGAAAGACTGTTTTTAGCTATGGAAACCATACACTCACATAATAACAACAAGTGTAATTGAAGCCCTTTTAGTTTCGGTTTATGTATATATTTTTTTTTTTTTTTTGGAAAACAATTTCCCCATTTTTCGACAGCCAGACAAACATTATTCGATACTATTCTGTCTGGGTAAAAAAAATCTCTGATAGAATTCACTCAACCGATATGAAAACACGGTAAAGGCAAAACCAAAACCATATTACCGTTGGGAGTTTTAATCTTGTGGTTTGAACAACAAATGTTAACAAGAAGATGAGTGGTTAAAGTTTGCTTTTCTTGTGACAAGACACAAAAAAACTTACGTACGAGTTTTAATTAAGTTTTGGTCTTTAAAAAAAAAAACTTATATAAATTCATGTAAAAGAATTCAAGAAAAAAAAACATTCCCATTGGACACAAAACATGTAAAAAAAAACATGAAAAAACATCAACGAAAAACAATGAATTCGTGTTGCCAGGTTTTATGATAAAACCTCCCTGATATTCGACAACGACAAGGGATTTTTTTCCTAAGACCGACGCTTCGCAACGCCGACGACGACACACATAGGAATCAAATTAAGGGACAAGAAATAAAATATTCCTGGAAACCAATTGTTTTTATTAGAATTTTCGGTTTCGGCAAGTACCTACCCACGTACTAGTACATATACCAAAAAAAAAGAAGAAAACCCAGGCCCAGGCATAAATTCTTATCAGCATCTCGCCCACATGAAACGTGTCTCAGTCACGCCGGAAATTTATATATAGGTACTCCCTATACCCAGCAGCAGCAGCAGTTTGGGTCTCTACGAAGCCGAAGCATACTCATAAGTTTTGGAATGGCTTTATGGGGTTTAAGAAGAGGCTTTTATCGATAAAATATAGAATTTGGGAATTATTTAAATTTAAACAAATTATGTGTTTAATGGAATATTAAATAAGCTAATGATTTTCTATATTGATACGTTTGGCCCAACCGGGCTAGTCGGCCCGCAAAGGCCTTTCAGATTTATAACCAATTATCGAAAAAGAATTATGCATTTAAATTTTTTGTTAAACGAGTCAACAATATTTGAACATTAAAATACTGGAAATTGCTTTTAGCAAAATCTCATTCTTTTAAAATTTTGCATAAATTATACAAAACTTAATTTTTACCACCATATTTTAAATTTCGTAAATTGTTGCGTAGCCCCAAGGAAAAACATGAAAAATGTACCCTAAAGCTCATTTTAAATTTGATTATATTTTCTCTTTTTTAGGCAGATGTTTTGAAACAAATTATCGGTAGAAATGCTTGGACTTGATATAAATATAAGACTTAAATTCTTCGCACCAATTCAAAATATTTTTTTTTGCAGAAATCAAGATCGAAGAGTTGATCAATTTTACTGATCATGAATTAGTAGAACATTACGACAAAATATCCTAAAACCTAGAACGCAACTTATGCATTTTTTCTATAATGAGCGCACACTCAAGGGGATTATTGCTACCCTTATAATGCCAAGAATCTGTGCGAGCATTAGGAAAGGGAAAGAGGGTTTGAAAGGAGTTGTCGGTGCACATAGGTTTTGAATTCCTCAAAATTTCAATGATCGGGAAAGACAGAGTGTGGTAAAGCATTCCATATTCGCGTAGTATGGCTAAAGAACGAATCTCTGAACTTGACAGTACCACCGAAGATGGGCTGGATGGTCGCTAGAGCATAATCCGTTACATAACAGTAAAAAAGGCTGAGATAAGAAACTTTACGACGCTGTTCAAGATATAAGTATTAAAGATAACAGCCAGAGCGGAGGGGGGGAAACTTCTTGCAATGCCTCAAGAAACCTAAACATCTAGCGGCATTTTTGGCAACAAAGCATATGTGATAAGAGGTGGTTGAAGATGCACATACCTGAAATTTCGAGATGTTCTGTTTCCTTGATGCAAGTACCATCCATGAGATAGTGGCAAAGGTGGAAAATTATGCCTTAACGACAGCATGCAGCATTGAGTTTTTACTCGATTTTTGAATTATGATTCCCCATTTAACAATGCTGTCTAGGTCAGAATTTAATGAGCTTATCATACATTTTCGTTGACGATCCACATCCGCAGAGCAGGGTTGTGGATCTAAAAACGAATATGAAAAGCGGAGGGTAAGCGAAGCGGGTAAGTAAATTAGAAGTTTCAGACAGGAGATCATTAATAATAATGAGAAAGAGTGTCGGAGACATCACAAAGCCCTGGGGCACACCAGCATTTATTTTGTGGTTTTCAGACATGAACCGACAACTACTACCCAATACTACTTGTATTGAACGTTCCGAAAGGTAATTTCTAATCCAGCGAAGGAGGGATTCGTCAAAACATAAGGCACGCATTTTCGATAAGAGAGCCTGATGAGAGCATAGAAAATATCAATGATTTTACCAAAATTGAAACTATTATTAAAAGATCTTGCCCCGTTTGCAGACAGATTCGCAGAAAATACGTTTATAATAGAACGTTTAATGTAGAATGCGAAGTAGAAGGAAAAAAAATCCTTTTTGTTGGTTGAAGGCTTTTCGCAAAGTTACAAACATAGTTCAAAAGATTATATGTCACAACAAACACTGTTTTAAAACAAAATGAAAAAAGAAGATTTTACGAAACTGAAGCGCTGAAGCTAACGTG
This sequence comes from Philhelius pedissequus, assembly GCA_910595825.1. Classification (NCBI taxonomy): domain Eukaryota; kingdom Metazoa; phylum Arthropoda; class Insecta; order Diptera; family Syrphidae; genus Philhelius; species Philhelius pedissequus. The sequence goes on along the minus strand of OU343161.1, from coordinate 237,992,408 downwards.
CTTCAAGGATGCTAAGGAATTCTGGGAGGCAATAGACAGGTTCAATGCCAAAAATCCTCAATTCTCAGTACCTTGTATGTTCAATGAAATACTAACACGACTTTTAAGGACCCAAAAGTATATTCAATTCTTCAAAAACTCAAGGACCGAACAGGACCTGGTCCAAATGGTATCCCTTAGAACTTTTCAAACATGCTACAGATAAGATAACAACTAGTGTATATGAGTTCTTGGACATGGGTATTATACCGGTGCAGTTCAAAGAAGATATAATATTCCCCATACCTACACAAGAAAGTAAACATATCTGAGGCAGCTAACTACAGTGGTACTATAAAGTTAATAATTAATCAAGGAGTACTAAGCAGGAGACAATATTTTTGTACTGCAAAAAAGAACTGGCACATTCATAGAGCAAAACAAGAAATTACTTGCGTTTTCTATGGATTTCAAAGCAGCTTTCGATAGCATAGATAACGCTGGAATGAATCTTAAATTTTGAAAGATTTTGGAAAATATGTACGAGGGAAACAAATCGATGGTGTGGAATGGAACTGACACCAGACTGGTTTGAAACAACAAAAATGGGAGTAAGACTAGGCTGTACATTAAGCCCATTTCAAATGTACATCAACGATCTTATAGAATTTCTATCTGGATGTATAGTTTGCAGGAGTCAGTATTCAGTACTGCCAAACATGGAATATCACGGTAAATTTCAAAAAATCAAAAGTGTGTGTTCCTAAGTAAAATGTTAGATGGACTGGGTCAACATAAAATGAAAATGAGGCTCAGTGCTGTATAAATGATCTTTACAGGGAATGTAGTGACAAGGAAACACATGAGGGTACTATACACACATTTCCTTTGCAATGTCTAATACTCTATCACTTGAGAAAGACATTTTTGGGAAGTTATTTTTTCGATATGTTAGAAAAATTTTCGGCATTCTCAGGCATGTTGAACTTATCCAATACATCGAAATGGGCTTGATTGGTATCATGTAGGTTTTTATCATAGGAACTCCATGCTATCACGATGGATTTACATTGATCTAAGTGCAACGATAACAAGATCAACTGCCAGGCATTAACTACTAAGGTACGAGAAAGATTTATACTTTTACATTATTTGCAAGAAGATTCCGTCGAGGAACGAATTTCTATAGATCAATACGGGTCGTATGGAAGAGTTTGCAGGAAAACCTTTTGCAGGCAAAAAAATACAAATTTTCTTTCTTTATTTCTGCGCAAAAGAGACACATGTTTTGTCACAATTTTTTTCCCATTGAAACGAACCATTTTTTTTTTTGGTAAGATTACTTTGAAAGGAGAATCCAAATCAAGACGTATACACCGCGAATTTATTTACAACCGATATACGGTGGTGATATGCAGATGATAGAAATGTATAGTTTGGACAGAAGTGTTGCATCGGTTAGCAACTCTTGTCGGTTTAAATGTGCTTGTCAATTTTTTGTTGTTAACTGTAAGTTTTGTAGTTAAAAAAAAAGTAAACAAAAAGAAAAAATGAATTTAATTTTGTATTCTTAGTCTCCTTTTGAGTTTATACCAGTTTATACCAATTGGTAAATAGAAACAAATTCCAAATTTTTCGAAGCGATCTCGCGAAGAGATGAACAATGGACCATATATTTTAGTTTTTCCATTGACTTAACTGGTATAAAATATTCACACCCAAATAATAGACTAGTTTTCGGTAAAATTTCATAATTTATAGAAGATTGACATAATTAATCCATGTTTTCTTATTTTTGACTCCTGTCGAGTCGGTGTTTTTTATACCATTCGCCTATCTGGAAATAATATAAAGACATACATTTAAATGGTATAATGATAATATTACTGCCAGTTTATATCAATTACGATAAACAGTTGGTATAAAATTACCGAAATATTGGGGTTTTGAAAGTCGTGTAAATGTGTAGTTACAATTTGGTCAATATCTCCTATATTTATGCGCATTTTGTTTATAATCAAACTTGAATTTAACGAAAACTCCCATTATTGAATTTAAAAAAAAAATCCATCAATATAAAAAGAAAGTTAATTACAACACTATTTCTCCAACTACTAAGTATGCAAAGCTGTACTGGTTTTTCGCGTTTTCTGCAATCAACTACATTATAACAACTTCACAAAGTAGATACCTAGATAGTTTCGTGTACTGTAATTATTTAGAGCAAATCGTTGACATTGAGTGACAAGCACGCATCCAATCAATTCGCAATGCTAATCCAGGTTGTATGTTATTAAAAGCAATTAGAAGTTGCCAACGTAAAGTCAATTCTTCTTTTTTTTTTATTTTTCTATTTAATCACTTTACTCTAAAGAAAAAGTTTAGAAGAGTTGATAAATGTTTAAAATGTTCAAAGTACAAGAGTATACTTTCGTATAGTTAGTTAGCAGAGTACTTGTACTCTAGATGCTTGTTTTCTTATATGTATGTACCTCTGTTCTTAGTACAGTATACATTTTACATGGTACCAGTCAGGGTGTATTTCGTATTAGATGTGCACATTTCTAATTGGATTGAATATAGAAAATTGTATGAAAATTGCTTGATGAAAATGCAATTACTATACGATCGATGTTGTTTTTAATAAAAGTAGAAAAAACTTTATAAAATTATAGGTTTTCATGATTGCTTGGTATTGAGTGAGTGATCAATAAACGTAGGGACAAGTTAGTAGTAATTTGAATAATATTCTGTATGATGTTTAACGTTTGATAAGAAAATTACGAAAAAAAAAAAATATAAAAGAAAGTAGTATTGATGATTTGATTGACAGTAATCACCCCAATTAAGATATCCGTAACAAGCAATTGGATCGAAGGATTCAGGGACTCTAGCACATAGCTTGATACATACCATTGACATAAGTCCTACAATTTGGTAAAATCAATATGTTTCGATGGAAAACCATCAATTTAGAAAAGTAATGTTAATTAAGAATTACGTTACGGAAGTTTACGAACGCCATTTTGTTTAAATTCATGGAAGCGCATTCACTTCTCTCATTTTTACTTGCGATATATGTAGGTACTATAGGGTAAGTTTTGCATTCGAAAAAAATTCGAACTCGAGATTTTAATCAAAGTTGACACTACGATGCATGTAATTCTGTCTGTCTGTCTGTACAGCAATCTACAGTCTAAGCGACTGAACCGATTTTGTTCAAACTTGATGCTTAGGCGTTTAAGGTGATTGTCCAAAATAGATTTTTGAATCGTTGTTTTAGCCCCAAAAATAACAAAAATTTTTCTACAATCTTAATTATCTCGAAAACGGCTTTAACGATTTTGATTTATGTTAAATTATTTTGTATTTATGTTAATTTATTTTGTTTTGTTTTAAATTAATGTAATGCTTAAATAATATTTACGAAATAAAATAGTCGACTGAAGAAGTCGTAGATAGGGACGAAATGTTGGGAAAAGATGGGATAAACTTATTTTATTTGCATTCAACTAAAAATTGCCCAAAAAAGCCTACAGAAACTAATTAGAGATTTTGATAATAATTGGTGTGTGTACTACTTTCGGTATGGTTTATATTTAGGTTAATTTTTTTAAAAATATTTTGTTATTAACGGTACCTGCAATACGACCATTTTATTGATTTTCGACTTTCTCATAAACGGCTCAACGGGTTTCGATCAAAATTTTTATACGGAGCTCTTTCAAATTCTAAATTACAAAACATTTCAAAATTTTTGAAAAATAGTTTTTTTTGGATTTTTGAAAAAAAAATATTTTTTTTTTTTTGAAAATTCAATATTTCGAAAAGGAGTGGATGATTTTTCTGAAATTTTGTTTTTAAATTTATATTACTAAATATTTAGTGTTTGTACCAATTTTTATTTAGAAAAAATTTAAGAATTAATTTTATATTTAAAAAAAATATGTGAAAAACGACTTTATAAATATATTTAGCCGTTAGGCGCCAGTTATAGCTTTCATTGAAACTCATCATTGAAAATTTTGACTATCAATTCTGAGGCACTTAAACACATAAAACTGATGTCGTTTTGGTATCAAAATGAAGGCAATAAGATATATAATATTTTTTTTCAACAAAATATTTTATTTGCTCTACCAATTTCTTGTAAATTCACTTTTGATTTTTCAATGATGAAAAGCATTTTCAATGATCATTCAATGATCATTGAAAAATCAAAAGTAAATTTACAAGAAAGTGGTAGAACAAATAAAATATTTTTTTGACAAAAAATATTATAAACCTTTTATACCTTCATTTTGTTACCAAAACAACATCAGTTTTATTTGCTTAGGTGCCTCAGAATTGATAGTCAAAGTTTTCAATGATGAGTTTCAATGAAAGCTATAACTGGCGCCTTAGGAGGAATTAAGTGCGATCCAGGCGTGAATTTTATTTAAAATGGTTGGGGAATTTGATAAAGGATTTTTTTTAAAAAGGTTTGTGAATTTGGGAAGTGTTATCCTTACCATATTAAGGTTAGGACGCACTCGTAGGAACAGTACTTCATACGCACGAATACTTATGTCGTTTTATTTTTGGTACCAAAATGAAGCTGATAAGATAAAATATTTTGCCCTAGCACTTTCTTGTAAAATCACTTGATTTTTCAATGATGAAAAACGTCTTCAGTGAACAGCTTACATTTTGTTCCCAAAAGTTGAACACAATACTTTCAATGTTCCCTTCTTTTCCTTTCCTCATACGTCAGTTTTTCTATGAATTATCAAATCTAACCTAAAAAATACATTTGGCTATGAAAGACAAGACTACCAAGTTTCAATAATAGCTATAACCGACTTTTGATAAATTTCAATGCAAACGAACATTCCGCATTTTATGAAGACAACGTTTCTTACGTCAATGATCGAGTTCTTATGGGGAATTTACATTGTGTGGATGTATATTAATTTTGACAGGTGAAAATTTCGTTCTCAGTTCGAACGTTTTTCGCCATCAAATATGATCGATTAACCTATTCATCATTAAGCTGGGAACACACATTATGAAATAGGTTTGACATTTATTGTATGTACCATCTGAACGATGGCTTATTAATCAAATTGGTCACACAATTATTTGGCATTGATTTTTTATTAGATGTCAAACAGATTTGTCAAGCTGATCTTATAATGTGTAGCCCCCTTTATGAAAAAAATGTGTGAGTAATAAGTTTGATTTTCAAACTATCAATCAGAAGGTTCGCAGTATAAGCGTCAAACAGAATACGAATACGTTGCCAAATATAGTTCCTAAGAGTTCGGTTAAATATGATCACACTTTTTTCGTAAAAAAATCTATTCCAAATTCACGAACCTTTTAAAACATCCGTTAACAAATTCATCAACCAATTTAACCAAATGAACAAAGTCAATGCAAGAACCATTAAAGTAATACCAAACCCGATTATACTGCTATTACACCTTACAATTTAAACCTGCGATTTTTAAGAACGAGCTGAGATTGAAAAAAATTGCAGTTATCGTTTCTTCTTCTTTGTGTTTTTCTTATTGTTTTAGTGGAGTAAGGAAAGCGGATGTTATTCCTCTCAATTGGACAAAATTAGCTTTTGTTAAAAATCGCATTCGTGTAAAAGCATTCTTGCAACCGAAAGGGAAACAAAAGAGAATCAACGTTTAAAAATCGAATTCGTATAAAAGCAAACTTACACTTACTTGTTCACAGATTCTGTGAGGGGTTTAAAAAACGTAGAGGGAAGGAAGTAACGAAAACACAAATGACAATTTAAAGACTTTTTTCTGGTTGACATTTGACGTTTCTGATTTGTTAACTGCACGCTTTGCTCTTCTCGTTGTTAGAAAAAATGGATGTAAATAAAAATGACTGAGTTATAGAAATTGTTTTTCATTATTAAATATAGTATAGGCACCTATATGAAAAAAAAAGTAAAGTAAAACTGCATTACTTTTGTAATATACATATTTTTTCTATATAGGTACCGTACTTTATACAAAAAGGTGTTTACACGTCGCAGTCTTGAGTCTAGGGTACTCAACAGTTTTTCTTTTATTTGGATTGATTGGTATAAATTGATATACAAATCATACCACAACTAAGATAAGTTATTTTGCAGTGATTATTAAGACTTGAACTTCTTAAAAGTCAATTTACAGAATACCTATTGGAAATTGTCAAATTAATAAAGGTATTCAACTGTTGAGTGATTGGTATATAAGCTGGGTTAACTGTAGTACGATCAGCATAACTATTTATTTAATTTAAAGTCTTTACTATATCTTACGTCTAACGCACGTAATGTACTTAGTTTTGAAGATTTTTATTTGCTTTAAAAACGTTCAAAAATAGACAAGACTTATAAAGTTGTTTGCTTATACACTGAATGGTATAAACTGGGATAACGTTTGTATATAAAGGCATATTAATAGTCTGAGCGATGTGTTTCGCTTAATTTGCCACAATATCAAATTTAGAATATTAACGAATCAATGCAAGTGCATACAGTGGCGACAAAATAAATAGCACAGCTTTGTTAAGAAATTTGAAAAAGCCTTCAATCATAATATTATTTCCAATGTCAATATTGGAAGAACTTTTTTGTTAAGGCTTTCCAGTGTAAAGTAACGGGAAATTACTTCTCTTCAATTTATTTTTATAAATAAAGCCAAATGTTAGTCAGAAGACAATTTAAATAGCACATATTGTTTTCATTGTAAACATAATTCAATTTTGGTAAATATTTTAAACATTTTCAAGGTAAGTGGGGAAACTTGGAGTTTTTTAATAGAATTGGTAAAATTTTAATTGTTAATATAGAGTATGGGTAGTGGCAAGCATTCCACAGAGGCATTTCTGCTACTAGTTCTCAATTTTAAAAATGGAGGTCACCCAAATTCTTCAATAAGTCGAAAATTAACGTATTCGAGGAAGGAGGTTGTTAATGATCTTCAACATTGTCAAGAAGCAGAAAGTTCAAAACAAAATACGCAAGAACCGAGAACTGATGTTGCCATCGCCCGCATGATAAAACCAGATCCGTTCATGACTGCTCTAAAAGTTAAACAAGTAATAAAGAAAGATCCTGGCTTGAACGTGTCGGTTAGCACTATTAAAAACCGCCTTCGTTAAAAAAAATTGTTTGGAAGAATATCTTCTGCCAGTAGATGCAAAGGAGCATATTTCAAAAGATCAAAATTGGTGGAAAAATATCTTGTAGAGGTATAAGTTAAGTTTGGATGGCAAAAAATATGTGCGACGCGGAAAAAAATCAGGAATATTATCCAAAGTATACCATCAAAAGTGTTAAGCATGGCGGAGGTAGCATTCTTGTTTGGGGATGTTTTCCTGGTATGTTGTGGGACGGTATAAAAGGTTTTATGGATCAGATAAAATGTAAAGAAATCCTGAGGACTACAATGCTACTGTGTGCTTTTTTTTGTATAATTGCGCACGCACTAAAGGGGTTTTTCTACCCTCAATATGAACAAGCACAGTGCGAGCATTAGGAAAATAGGGGAGGATTTTAAAGGAGATACCGATGTACATTAGTTTTGAAGTTCAGAATATTGAAATATGAGGGGAAAATAGAGCATGGTAAAACATTCCACATTCGAGTTGTACGGGTAAAGAAGGAATCTCTGTACTTGACAGTACATCCGAAGTTGGGCTCAAGGGTAAACTGATGAGCGTTCCTAGAAGCGCGAGTATTACGGTTGATAAATTTAACCGGAGGAATGCAGCTGGCTATTTCGCTTGAACATTGTTTATAAAAATAGCGATAAAATAATGAGAGACATATACCATTTCGACGGTGTTCTAGAGATTTAAATGTTTCCATTATAGTTCTATCTCCTATCATTCTAAGAGCTCTATTTTGTATTCTATCTAAGAGCTTCAAGTGAGTTTTGGGAGCTCCTGCCCAAATGTGAGAGTTAAACTCTAGCTTTAGACGAATGAAGGCCTTATATATTACAGCCAGATCAGAAGAGGCGAAGAATTTCTTGCATCTTCGAAGAAAGCCCAAACACTTTTCAGCGTTTTTGGCGACATCAAATATGTGTTGATTCCCCAAGAGGTGGCCTGTGATGCACATGTCAAGGACCGAAAGCTGATCGGTTTCTTCAATGCAAGTGCCGCTCATGGATGGTTGGGTTCTGATTTAACGATAGAAGACATCACTGAGTTTTTGAAGCATTAAATTCTACGCGATTTTGTATTCCCCATTGGGCAATGCTGTCGAGATCAGAATTTAATGAGATTATTATACGCTGCCGTTGCAGTTCCACATCCGAAGAACAAGGAAGTGAATCTGAAGCTGAGAGTACTATCATCAGCAACACAATTAAGTGGATTAGAAGTTCCAGATAAGAGATCGTTAAGAAAAATGAGAAAAAGGGCCGGAGACAATACGGATCCCTGGGGCACACCAGGATTTATTTTGTGAATATCAGACTTGAAACCGTCCAATACAACTTGTATTGAACGGTCCGAAAGGTAATTTCTAATCCAACGAAGAAGAGATTCATCGATACCAAATGCACGCATTTTCGATAAAAGAGCTTGATGCCAAACTCTATCAAATGCTTTTGAAATATCAAGCGCAATAATCTTACTTTCTCCAAAACGATGTAAAGATTTGTGCCACTGTTCAGTGAGATATACCATCAGATCACCAGTGGACTATTGTTTTTCAAGATATTTTTTAAGCTGATAATTAATCAGCGTTTCCATGACCTTGGAAAGAAGGCACGTAAGTGCAATTGGAAGGTAATTAGAGGGTGAAGAAGATTCGCCTTTTTTAGGGACATGCTGGACAAACAAACGCTCCATCCACTCGGAAAGAGACCTGTAGAATAGGACAGATGGAAAAGCGTTGAAAAACACCTCTTCAGAACGATGGGAGGGATATTATCCGGGCCAGCGGATTTGTGTATATCAATCTGTGTATATCGAGGACTCTAGCAACTGCACGAGTGCGAAAGAAGATTCGTCCCATAAAATCGTTTACGCTCTCAAGTACTGGAGGAGTCATAGCACTTTCTGGCAGCGTCGAATTAACAGAGAACTGCGCTGCAAGCAAATTGGCTTTTTTCGCGAGAATTGACAAAAGGGGTGTCATTAAAAAACGAGCGTTGGAACCAAAGAAGAAGTTGAATTTGGAATATTTTTTACAAATGACCAAAAATTCTTACTACCTTTGGGACATTGTAGTATTTTTTGCCTTAATTTTTGGTCATGCAAAAATTTAGTTCTACGAATGTGAACGGTGCAAGTCTTTCTAGCTTGTTGAAACTTTTTCCGGTTTTCCTCAGTTGCGTTGGCTTTATAATTACGGAAACTTACTTCCCTAACCCTAATAACCTCTTCACAGCTCGAATCAAACCATGCATTTTCTTTCGGTTTGATAGATCTCACCCTATTCGGGATAAAATTTCTCATTCCGTAAAGGATTAAATTTGTTATCATATCTGCGCTGTAGTCTACGTCATTAACGAGGAAGCATAGTGACCAGTTAAAGTTCCTGAAAAAATTATTGAGACAGTCCCAGTTGGCTTTCTCATATTTTTATAGATAGAGTTCTCTTTAACTGAGTGTTGTTGGCATGAGAAATTTGCAGATATGACACAATGGTCTGATGTGCCTAGGGACGATAACGAAATGCCCTTGAATTGGAAATTTCAACAGCTACGCCTGTGAAGCAATGGTTATAAGTTCAAGAAAAATCGCGGTCATGGAATGACCAGTTCAATCCCCAGATCTCAATCCTATTGATAACTTGTGGAATGATGTGGATAAAGCAATTTCGCTAGTTCGAATTTGGACAAACTTTGGCAGCTCGCCTGTTGAACTATTTGAGAGTCCAGTTTTATCTTTGAAACGTTGGTGTGTCGCTGTGATTAAAAATTAAGGTTATCTCACTAAATATTAACACATAATTTTCTTTGTATCACAATCAAATGTTATGCTACCACCAAGCTGCTAGGAAAAGCCTTGGTGCTTTCCCAACAACACCAATCAGAAATATTTTAGCTGAAGCCGGACTTCCAACTATTGAAGAGCGATATTTTGAAATCACGAAATTCGTCTTTCAAACAGGTTCAGTGATAGACAAGGATATTTCCAAAGCAATTTCGCACACACGGAGTAGAAAGATCTCATCTGCAATACACCACGTTCTTGAGTCTCGAAACAGATTACAATTATCCCTAACCAGGGCAGCAAAATTTACACCATCGCAACCACCATGGTCACTTCCCAAGGAATCAGTCATTCTCGATCTACAAGAATTGCAAAAGTACAAGACTTGCAAAACCATTTTTAGAGCTCGATTACTGGAAATCTCAAATGATTTGACGGATAAGGTTTGGAACTTTATATACACAGACGGGTCTAAAACGGATTTGAACACTGGCTTTGCAGTCGTAGCCCAAGATGGTTCACTCATCACGCACGGCATCCTTCCAAAAATCGCCTCTATCTACACAACCGAAGCATTGGATATCCACGAAGCTACCAAGAAATGCACTGTAAATAAAGGAAAATGGGTTATCTGCTCAGACAGTTTGTCAGTACTAAAGGCCATCGTTAACCCGAAAAATGACTTAGATATCATAGCAAAAAAAGATCAAACTCATGTGGACCCCAGGTCATGTAGGAATAAAGGGCAATGAACTAGCTGACGCAGCTGCAAACGCAGTACTTAAAGCCCCCACTTACACTTTCAATACTTTCTCACGTCTTGACTTAAGGAGACACATCAATCTGGAGTGTCATAAAAATATATTACTCGATTTGGAACACTATAAACATCACTATAGTTCTATTAACCCGTCGAAAATTCAGCCAAAATTTCCAACAGATATAACCAAATGCGACCTCAGAACATTCATCGGACTACGCCTTGGCCATACCGCATTCACCCATCAACACCTACTCAAAAAAGAACCTTCACCTACCTGCCCGAACTGTACGAATTCCATAACTGCAACCCACCTATTAAGTCCATGCTTCTTATCTGGACATCCTCAACTCCAAACGCACACTATCAACTCTAACCTCTTGGATCTACTAAAAGAACCGAAACAAAGCAATATTTTAAAAAATTAAAGAAATTATTAACAATCTAAAAATCTCTATTTAACAAATGTTATGATCCCTAGAGCCGAAAGCCTTTGCTGCTGTTTGCTCTTCCTTTTATTAATAACAATTTTTTAATTGTATATTGATATATTAATAAATAAATAAATAAAAAATATGCTATTTCACTTGTTTTCCTTTTTCTAATGAAGTGTGCTATTTATTTTGTCCTAGAATAACTTAACTTGTTTCCATAATTTTGTTTATTTTTCTTTGTTTCAATTCAATATTAATTTTTTTTTCTTAATAAATCCAACATATCGTTGTTCTTACTAATTCATAAATCAAACAGTTCTTTAAAGTGTAACAAAGTACAAAAAACTTTGGTTACATGAATCATAGGATACATGTGCTATTTATTTTGTCGCCACTGTACATATGTAAGTGATTATTTACTTACTTGCAAACATTATTTCAATTATTAATCAGAGAAAAACCATTGTTTATAACTCACCTGAAAATAGATAAAAAAATGTAAAAAATTAGATTTATAAATAAATTCATGGAAATTGTATGTTTAATTAAATAAGTAATATGTAGGTACTAGGCGAATATGGATAAATCTCGAATTTAATTGTAGGAGAAAAAAGTGAAATGTAACCAACTTCGCGGTTGTCAAAAAAATTCTTACATAAGCTCCCCAGCACTTCTATTCTAATTAGGTATACTACTTTGCCTTTTCTTTAAAAAATAATCAAAATTGATTAACCTCAAAAAATCGAAGTGTTTACGTCTGATTAAAAATCAAATTAGAAGTTTTATATAGATCATAAAAAGGGCATTAAATTTGCTTAAGTTAGTCTTCCAAACTCAACAAAAACAAACTAAATATGGCAACACTAACCCAATCAGGAATTAATCTACTAATGTCAACAAGATAATTAAAAACTGTCCCTAAATATATAAAACATTTTTTTTTCTATGCCTAATCCTCGCCTTTTCATTCAATAATACACAAAATATCCCAATTTCCTTAAATTTAAAAATTCAAGTTCGCTTTCAAAGAAAGAAACAAAAAAAACTCCGAAACGCACGCACTATATCCTAGTGACCAAATTCCTACATTCGTCCTTCGCACAAAAAAGGAGCTTTTACAACTCCGTCGGCACAATTATTTATTTTTCATTCAAAAAGAAGTTTCCTCCGAACAAACAAAAAAAAAAAAAACGAAAATGAAAACAAAAATACTGCGTAGGCTCCGATACTACGCATCTATGTATATATGTGCGTAAATTCATACATATACACTGTAACAGTTTGCTCTGTTTAAACTTTCAATTAAAAATCAAATCTAACTTCGTATACCCACGTCTACGCATTTCATGTCCTTACACACATTTTTTATTCTCACAAATACACACACGCCTTTTTTCTACCAAATGAAAGTTATAATTCCCTATAGATTCCCTATATAGCTACTCGAAAAAATTACCCAACCAAAGCAAAAATATAGTGTTAGTGCTTTGCTTATGCTTACTGACGATCAAGGTCATGCCCTTGAAAAAAGAGCAAAAATGTGTGTTTCACACAAAAATAAAACTTAAAACGCAATATCCTCAGCCCGGAAGGAGTTTGATTCCAAAAACAAAACAAAAAAAACAACAACAACAACCATCCACCAACTACCTACTACCAATTCAAAGCACATCAGCATTTTTAGCAAGAATTTTTCCCTCACCACACCACACCACACCACACCACACCACACAAAACCACCCCGATCCAGGATATAAACCTAACATTGAGGAAGAAATGAAACACACCCCATCACAATCATAGCAACACACGATGAGGATAATGTCGGAGGCCGGGGGCCGAAACTAAGCAAAAGGCACCCTTTTTTTTCATTCATCATACCGCACATCCTGTGCACATAGAAACATGAATTGAAAACATAGCTCGGGTAAATATCCTGCGTAGCTACAAGGAATATACAACCAAACCAAACTGACACCAACAGGATAAGTATAAAGGATGAGGATACTAAAATCGACCACCGACTATAACAGGAATTCTTTGAAGGTATGCAGCTTGAGGGATGTGAAGTTTTAGGATCATGCGCACTAAAATCCTTTCAAAAACCAAACAACTACATACATAATAGAAGTATACTTATAGAAAAAAAAAATCAATGATGTGCTATGTCCTTCCTTTGTCTATTTTTCGAAGCCCGGCAAAATGGGGTTGGGTTGGAATAGGAATTTCCCGGGGCTCAAATTTTCACCAGCCGCGATTCTATTTTTTTTTCTGTATGGGTTATGTTTGCCTTCATCGTGATTTCCAATTTAATTGTTCATGTTCATACCCCCTCGATCTCAGCAGGCGGGACGACAGACTGGCGGATGGTAATGGCGAAAATGCAGACAAATTTTAGGTGTAGGTCGAAAACGAGGGTATGACGATGATATCACCCAAAACCATCATCATCATCTACCTTCACACAGACAAAAGTAACTGTCATCGAAGGGTAGTGAAGTTATGTATATATAGATATATAATTAAGCTCCTATCAGCCGACGACACGCTATGTTTCGTTTAATTTTATTTTTACATCATCTGATTATAATAAACCGTATTAAACAGATAAATATAGGCTTTAATTGAAACTGCTATTTCTGCCAACACGTAGGGCATTCGTTTCTGGCCAACTCGCATCTAGGATCAATGCCATATCTTCTGTAGTTGATGGGTAATGTATTTTAATTAAAATGTAGGTAACGTACGTGTGTAGATTTCGATTGGATTTTCAGGATGTTCCACTTATTTTCGATTCCAATCGAAATTTACATATACGAACTTTAAGATTGCCATTTAACAAAATGGCTATTTCCAACATTTTATTACTTTTCACAAGTAATGCGACGAAAAAATTTAAACGTCTTCTAAACTAATACGAAAAGAAGGACTCCGAAAACCGTACTTTTACTCCGAATAGCCAGTCAAAGGTATTCGGAGTAATATGAGGGAAAAATATATATCTCTAAACGACCAAAATAAAAAACGACAATACTATCAATTTAATAATTGTGAGTTTCGGCTGGAATAACTTTCACACGAAATATTTTTGTTCGCCCGGAATTTTAAAAGCTATTGCGAGTTTCACTCGAATAAAATTTCACTTCGCATACAAATTTACATCTCGAGCAAACATATGGGATAAGGTCTGTGATGGTATATTAATATTTAAAATAAAATCCTAGGGAATAAAGGAAGTCCCAAATTTTTCCCTTTAGAAATAGAATATAATTCGTTAAATTTGTTTAATTTAGTATTCTGCAAATAAACCAGAGACAATTAAGGTTAATTGATGGTTTCTGAAATAAAACAATTAGCTATTATATCGATAGTGTATTTTCTGCGAAGAAATTGGATGTCGGTGATTTTTTTCTAGAGTGGGGGGCATTCGAATAGCAAGTCTTATTTGTTTACATTCCGAAACTGCCTATATCTACAAATTTCAATCTTAAAGTTGTGTTAAGTTCAAATAACACAAATTGAGAGAACTCTAGACGTGATATTGCGAAAAACAAGAAAACTAAAAAGTAGACTTGCAAAAAGGTATTACATAATTTACGAGTAAATATTATTTGTTTGACCGACATAATACTATTAAAATATTTAATTAATTAAAGGAAGTAAGAGTTTTGTACACATATTTATCCATATCAGATAATTGACTTATGATTTTGGAATAACGACCAAGTTAATTCTAAAGTAATTCCAAACGTTTGCGTTTGTAAATGTTTGAGAAAATTGATCGCACTTGTGAAGTCACTGAATTAGTCTGGTGATCAATTTTAAAAGATTTCAATATTATTAAATTAAAAATCTAAATATATTTTTAAAGTCGTTTTTTTACTTAATTTTTTATATATATTATAAATATTTAATAATATAAACTTAAAAACAAAAGATTAAATCGGCTAAATCAATGAAAAAATAATTCAAAATTTTGAAATAAATACTTAAACTTATTTTAGCTAAAAAAAAGTACACCATTTTATTTCTTGAATAAATTTGAATTTATGAGAAAAAAATTTAAAAAACTGTTGAGCGGTTTTTAAGAAAAAAGTTTTTTTTTAAACTTTTTGAAAACATTTTTCAAAAAAATTCAAAATGAAATTCATAAGTATTTAGCAAATACATATAACTATAATTTTTGAAAAAAAAATTAATGAGCAGTTTCAAAATATAATTTTTTTAAATTTATTTTTAAAAACTGCTTTTAAATATACAAAAAAATATTAATTAAAAATATTGGTACGCAGTATAAATTAGGTTACCTACACCTAAATGTGTATGTGTGAAATTTCGAAAGAATCGGTTAAGCCATTTATGAGATAGTCGAAAGCAAAAAAACGGTCATATGGAAAGTACCGTTTTTAGAAATTTTTTAAAATTTTCGTTTAACCATATGATCGGTCGTACCTAAAAAGCTGTACTGATTTTTTTAAATCAAAATCGTTAGAGCTGTTTCCGAGAAAAATAAGCTTTAACGTAACGGTTATATAGCAGGTACCGTTATTTTTTGAGCTAAAAAAAAAATTCAATATCCCCTCTGTACAATACCTAAAAAAAAACTCTATATACCAAGTTTGAAGCAATTCGGCCCACCCGTTTGGGCTGTAGGTGTCTATACATACATACAGACGGACAGAATTTTTCGACCATCTTTTTTTCGTCTTCGCCATCATCGTAAAGTCATGTTTGATTGTTATCTCAAAACACTTTTTTTTCGACGAATGCATAACTTGCCTTATAGTACCGATCGCACGTAAAAAATGGGGGATCAAATTAAATTCAAAAAAATTTGTGCCAAAGTTAAAGCTAATAAAAAATGGTTGTTTTGCATTATAAATGGAATATATTTGAATTTATCTTTTGTTGATTATATTGTTTTTAATATGACAAAAACACAATTTATTCCTTTTTAGCACAAAAATAAACAAATATCACCCATAATGAATCTTGTTGTATTTTCGTTCGCTTCCAGAAATTAAGTGAACATTTTAACTTATGGACGGCATTAAATTCCACCCGGAATTATCACAATTAGGTACATTTTTCGAGCATGGACGATTTTTCGGGTGAAACTCACAATAAGGGAAAAGTGAAATGTCAAATTTTCGGGTGGAGTGTTGTTATTTATTCATCCAACTTTGCGGCACTACACTTTGTTTCATTCAATAGCGGGTTTTTTATTGTCAAATGAACTGAAGGGTTTGTATATATTCTGAAGGAATATTTTTATTAATAACGTTTAGCACCTAATTCTGTAGTTAAGAATGAACCCCAACAAAATCATGTTTTTTTTTTAAATATGGGCTGGAGAATATTACAAACCATTGTAAACTACAAAAAAAATGGAGAATTATTAATTATTTATTTTTATAAAACATTTCTTTATTATTTAAGAATCCTACGTTTAACAATCTAGTACTTCAGTTACTTCAAATTTAACTTCTAATTTAGTTTCTGTTTTCAGCTGGTACTCTTACTTCTTCCACTTTTACTTCTTACTTCTACTTCTTAAACCACGAAAAACGGCTTGATATTCTTTACAAAATTGACATTCCAGGGACACTTTGGAAATGGATGGAGATGGACAGAACTTTTAAAATTAAATTTGCAGGTTCGTGTAGTAAAAAAAGAATCTGTACTCATGGTGTACCACAAGGATCAAAACATGGACCAGATTTCTTCATTCTTATTACGAATGCTCTTCTTCAAGTCTAAGAACAGCATTGTGTTTGCATAAATGCAGTAAATATAGCAATAGTTGTAAGGTACAAGTAAGTCTAAAAACATCTATTTCTATTATGCAACAGAAGTGTCATGAGGTTTATCGATGGTTTTGAAGTGATCGTTAATGCCACTTAAATCAAGTCAGAAAGAGGAGATAATAAGTATCAGACATCGCAAAAAAAATTATGCAATTGAATTACCCCCAGTTTCACAGTCGGAGTTTAAACTTAAGATAAGCTGAACCTTAAACTGAGTTTAAATTTTTGGTTTAACTCGTCCGGTTTCACAGTGAAATCTGATCTTCAGTTCAGTTGAACTTCATTTAATGTATGGAAAAGAGTTGCAACATTTTTCGTAATTTGTTCAGTGCGAAACTTTAATGGATTTTCCAACTTTCTTCCCTTGGGTTCCCTTTCTATCTCTTACACAAAGAACACAGGAAATAACAACAAATGTTTTGTGCTGTTAACAAGCGAAGGACGGAAGATTTATTTTGCTTCAAAGTAGATACCGTCATTATTATGATTTTGGCCAGCAGCGATAGCGAAATGAAAATAATAAATAAAATAATATAAAAAATGGATATAAATTTAAAAAAGGAGTGCATGTTTATATTTGTAAAAAAGATCTAAAAAAAATTTTCGTTAGAAGGTGTAGACTTGCTGATGGAATTAATGACAAGAAACATAAAAACACAATTCTATATAATATGTAATATGAAGTTCCTCAGGGGTCTAAACTTGGTCCGATTCTATTCATACTTCGCGACTTTTAGCTGGGAATTCCATTTGCTTTTGCTGACAATGCAGTGATTGTGGTCCGTCACCGATCTCTTGATAAAACAGAGGAGAATATATTTAAATAATGATGACTGTCTTAACACTACAATTGAAACTGTCAAATTAGTAAAAAGCTACAAATATCTTGGAGTAACCATTGACTGATGTCATTTTCTTATGAACCAACAATTAATAAGCTTAGCATGGATCTGAAAAAAAAAAACAGTAGATACCTGTCTTAAGACAAGTTTATTATGCCTTAGTTGAGGCTAAGCTACGGCATGGTAAAATTACATTTACACAACCAGCATTCGAAATCTACAACGGCTTCAAAATGCAGAGCTCAAAGAAATAAATAATAAATAATTATGTATTTTTTACTTGAAGCTTGGTATTAATAATTCCTTATTTTGAGAAAAACAATCTTCTTCAGACAAGCCAATGGGCTTTGCAGGATGGTATATATTAAGTTTTTTTGAAGATGCAAATAAAATAAAAATTCCAAAAAAATGTACTTCTACATGCTTCGGTTCCCATACCGATTCAAGTTTATTCATTACTTTTGCAAAAAAATATGAATTATTAAGTAAACACAAGTCAATTCAAGTACATTTGAAATCCAACGCCTACATCCTGTAAACAGAATAAACTTACAATCAAGTTACCATTAATCACTCTTACTCTAAAAAAAAAAAACATAATAATACATTATTTGCTGCTTTATTTTATTTTCACATATTTTGCGTTGTATTTTTTTCCTCGTCGCAATCAATGACTTCCAAAAAAAAAATGTAATAAATTTATCATTAGACATAAAAAATCGAATGAAATGTAACAGCCAAAGGTCAATCTGCAGTATAAAAAAAATAAACTTCTTGGTGATTTCTTAATGTAAAAACTTGAGTCCAAAATAGTTTGACGGTGAAGGGATGAGTCCTTTGAACCGGCGTAAAAAATACTTTAATATTTCGTTAATTCTCAGTATTTACTAGACCCAAGCCGCTAAGACTTAGTTTCACAGTGATTCATTAAAGTGACACTTTAGTTGTCAATATTGGTACTTGAGGCTCCGCTTAACAGTTTCTTAAATGTCTCATATGGGAGACTTACGTTCGCCACTAAGGCCCATTTGCTGATACGAATCATAAATATTTATGTTCAACTTAAAACGCTTAAGTGCTATTTTTTTTCTGTGCGTAAACTGTCACATAAGTTCTTAAGTAGAACTTAAATGCTTAAGTTGTGTATTAGCAAACGGGCCTAACTTATTCAGGTAAATGTCACCATGTGAACTTACGTACCGGTCAAGATATGTGAATGCCCCTCTCCCGACGGGAAAGTATTTTAAGTAGTTATAGTTTTTCACTATTTGTGAATAAATCTAACTTCGATCGGCCTTGACTCAAATTCGGCAACAGATCAGCCTTTGGGTATATTATTCCATGAGTATAATAACCAAAAATAAAAAAAAAAATAATGTGAACTTGAGAAGAAAACAAACATAAATTTAATAAAAAGAAAGGCAACACGTGCCGACTTTATATCAAAAAAAAAAAAAACAAAGGAGCAAATTAATCCAAATATACATTACACACATATATAATCTAAGGATCAAGTATACCCGCTCAAGGTTACATGGGAGTACATACACGATTTGATAAATATATATGTTGGTATAATTCAAACACGTAGATAACAACTACGTAATTTTGGAATTGAATTTTTATAGCTTATAGGTATACCTATTAAGTAATCAACGTCAAAAGTAATGCCTTCGCTTTGACTTCGTTAAAAACAAAAAGAAATTGGTCAATTTTTTCATGAAAAATTTTGAAATACTAATCAAATGAAAATGTCTTGAATTGATACACACTAGTGTGCGTTTTGCGACATTTTAACTGTTGGCCACAAGACATGTGCATCATTTTGGTGATTTTGTATCCAAAGTTGGTTTTCAGGACTTGAATTGTTTGTGGCTTGTTGTGGTAGACGCTAGATATCAAAGGGAAGAAGTCTGGATTTTTGGCCGGCCAGTTTATATCGTGAAAACAGATCTCACTTGGCGTTTAACAGTCCGCAGGTTATACTTTGTATGGAAACAGCTTTAGGTCTCTCACCAAAACAACGACCCTCTGTTAATGCCAAATTGTGTTTGCTTGTAGAATCTATCTGACTATTCTCTATTAAGCGAGCAATAATGGACTGACCACTTTATGCATTCATACTGTAGCCATTTTGTTCGCGCAATTTTTCAGTTCGCTTAAATTTACACTGCGTTAAAACAATAGACCGGAAATCGATCAAATACGCAGTAACAATAATTCCGCGTTCAACAACATAAATGGTAAAAAAAGGTTTGGATTCGATATCCAGCTTTTTATAATCTCGTTTTTTATCCCGCTTTTTATAATCCTGATTTTTATAATACCGCTTTTTATTATCCCGTTTCTTAAAATCCTGTTTTTTACCATCCCGTTTATTAAATTCGCGGTTTTGGAATCAACACAAGGTGCAAACAGTACGGCGCGTCCTTGGCCCAATATAGGATTTGGGGAAGAGTCGAATTTAGGTGTAAGTATGCGAAGTTTTTTGTGTAACATTTATCAAAATACAAAAAGGGCCATTAAAAAGCGGGATTATAATAGATCTGGATTTTAAGAGGCGCGATTTAAAAAAGGGAGCGTATCGGAATCCCGCTTTTTATAATCCCGTTTTTTTGTTTTTCAAAAATCCTGAAAAAAATTTTTAAAATCCAGCCATCTAAAAACCGCTTTTTAAAATCCCGCTTATTCAAAATCCTAATCTGCTATATAGGGATTATAAAAAGCAGGATTTTAAGATACGGGATTATAAAGAGCGGGATATTGAAACCAACCACAAAAAAAAAAACATTATTTTCGAAGACGGGATTTTTTTGGGGATTTTTGAAAACCGGAATTTTAAAAAGCGGGATTCCGATACGCTCTCCACAAAAAATAATCACATTTGACGCCATTTTGTTAAATAACGGGTCCGCCATCTAACGTTTTTTTTCTTAACTAGTGCTTATTTCGTGAATGGTAACACTTAGCTCATGTCTGATTTGACAGATAATTAGTTTTATCCTTCCGCTGAACGATTATGGTTGTGTATACGCTTGAACAACGCTGGGAAATATTGCGCCATTACTTTGAAAATCATGGTAATGTTGCAGAATGTGTGCGAAAATTGCGTACGGATTTTGGAAGAAGAGAAGCACCGTCAGCTCCGTATGTTCGTTCTCAACAATTGAACATTTCGGAGACATCATTGAGACGAATTTTGCATAAAGACCTTGGTATGACGCCATACAAAGTCCAATTGGTTCAGGAGTTGAAGCCAACTGACCATCCAATGCGTTTTCGCTTCGCTAAGTGGGCCTGCGATCGACTTAGAGAAGATGCCGATTTTGCCAAAAAAAAATCATCTTTTCAGATGAAGCTCATTTTGATCTTGGCGGGTATGTAAACAAGCAAAATTGTCGCATTTGGGGCACAGAAAACCCGCACGCATACATTGAAAAGCCGATACACCCAAAACGAGTCACTGTTTGGTGCGGATTTTGGTCCAGAGGCATAATTGGGCCATTTTTCTTCGAAAATGAGCAAGGAGTAGCCGTTACAGTCAATGGCGATCGTTATCGGGCCATGTTGAACGAATTTTTGTTCACATAAATTGAAGAGGAGGATATTGGCAATATTTGGTTTCAACAGGACGGCGCTACGTGCTACACAGCCGAAGCTACACTCGATGTTTTGCGCCCTGTTTTTGAACATCGCATTATCAGCCGCAGAGCTGATGTCGTTTGGCCACCTCGGAGCTGCGATTTGACACCGTTGGACTATTATTTGTGGGATGCCGTAAAAGATAAGTGTTACGCCGACAAGCCAGAGACAATTGACGCAAATATGGCAAAAGTTACCCCACACAAATTTAAAATTTTTGAAAGTTTATCTGACTTTTGAAAAAAAAAAGTATTTAAGAAAATTTGTTAGAAATATTATTAAAAATTTATAATTTGAATGCAGTTTATTATCTGTATGTTAATATTAATCACTTCCTAACTTGTATTCCACTTAAATCTATTTTTTTTTTTGTTTAATAAAATCTAGTTGAACACGCCTAACCAGTGATAATTCTTGTTGCAATTAAGCAACAAACTTATATATATGTTGGTTATTTGTTTACAAAATACCAAAGTGTCATACGGATATGATAATCAAAGATAAATAATATTGTTAATTTTTAGTTCTAACACCGTAGATACTACACCGACTACAATTTCGAGTCAAAAGCTTTTTTAAATAACCGCAATATTCGCCGAGATAATTAGGCGAGTTCAGAAAAAATAAGATTTTGGCATTCTTACTTATATAAACAGAATTCTTGCCTTCGTGTCAAATTAGGAAGGAGTCAAAATTTTGGATTCACCTCCCAAATTTTTTGGCGGAGGGAAACTTACAATTCCAAATGGTAGTCACCACACCTTGTTGAAATTGAGAGAGGGAAAATTAATTTAGAGTATTTCTGGCAATATCCAATGACTATCCCTAAAATTTTAATAAGCATCGATTTAAGACAATAATATCCCATTATTTTCTTGACGATTTTACTGGGTTATACCTACCTACCTATTAAAATAAAATATACAACGTAACAGAATTCTCATTTCACAGCGACAGTGACCGATTACCAAGCCCGTGATGTTAATTTACATACTTATGAAAATTGCGCAATCAAACTTTTTGAAATGTTTCCAATTCTCTTTAACTCAAAAAAAAAAAAAAAAAAAAAATCGATAAAGACAAGCAAATTCATAAGGACGTATTAATTTGTGTTGTTTTTCTGAATATTTGTGATTGCACGAGCTATGTTTTGTCTGGAATTTTTAGGAGAATACAGTTGAACCCAGTTAAAGTTTTTCAATTTGAAAAGAGAATATCGGTGTTTATAGGGCTTAAACAAAAAGAACTACCACCAAGTACTAAAAAACATACACGCATACATTACTTTTTCTATTAAAAAAGCTTTAACAAATAGTACACATAAAAAATATAACCTTAAACTCACATGCCACAAGTACCCACCAGGAAGATTGGAGAAAATCGATTCTGCGGTTAACACTGTGGATCGAGAATTTGAGACATACAGGATAGATGAACGGAATTTGGGGACTTACTTACCTTGTAATGTCATCAAATTTAATCAAAATCTCTGCTTTGATTTTTTTTGCAACTGCAAAACTTGCCCTTATAGTAGCTGACCTAATGGACATTTTTTTGTGAAGAAGATAAATAAGTGTGAAAGGCTGTTTTTTTTTGAGTTTATAGCCACATTTGAAAAGAAAAATGTTTTAAAGATGAACAGTTTTTTTTACAATGGTCAATTTAATTGATATAAGTATTGAAATTTGAAACTTTAAGATTCCAATTGTAAAAAGACTTATCTTCTAGTACATAGTTGCCACTATTTTCGAAAATAAATTTCCCTGACCAATTTTAAAGTGTTCCCTGATTAAATTAAAAAAAAAAACAGTTAAAACTGTCCAATTCAGTAAAAATATTCAAGTTGCAAATATATTAAAAAAAAAAAAAACATTGGGATGTTGTAAAACACTATTTTGTTTCGTGGTGATACATTTTTAAAAAAAATGTAATCCGGCTCGAAGGACCAATTTTGTATGCCGTGATGATACATAATTTAAAAAAATATTATTTTGTTTTATATAAAAGTCAAGCAAAATGTGGTTTCGTATTAAAAGTCTTTTACAGAGTATATTCTTCTTTTTGCTAAAGTTAAAATCAATCTTTAGTACATTTTTAGTACATGTCATTTGACAAGAAGGGTCAACAACTATAAGCCATTCGTTATTTTTTAGTTCATTAATATTAACAAACTAAATACACATTAATACGTTAAATTTTTAATTTTTAGTAATAATGAATTTTAATCATAAACAAACACTGTGCAGTAGCTATTTGTTACACCAGAAACCCAATCTTTTATGTTGTTACTAAATTAAGTTATTTCCTTTAACATTTGTTGAAAAAAATATTTCTAAAATAAAAATTCAAAAAATATTACCTATCTGAATTATTTTTCAAAAATATTTTGTAGTTATAAAAACTAATTTTTCTTTCATAATGCAATGCTGTCGAATGCAAAACTACTACATCCAAAATAATAAACGTGGCATAGTAAAGGGTTAATCTTATTTCATGGACTAAGCGCAAAATGTCATTAATAAACCAAAATTTATGGGGGTCAAAAACAAGCATTTTAACTAATTATGAATTCTGAATGATAAAACCAAACCGTTTGTCAGCCTACCAAATATTTATGAAACCTTAATCCCGAATAATAAAATACCCAAACAAACAGCAGATGAACAAAAGGTCCAAGTGGACCTAATTTTTCATTTCAAATACACCTGTCGGAAGGATGATGATTTACTTTCCAATAAAAACGTATGATTACAAAACAGTCTATTGGCAAGAATTTCAAAGGATGTTAACAGATTTGAAAATACCTATTATGTATTATGAGGGTTTTACTGTTGATATGAATTATAAAAAAAAAAACTCAAAACATTCGATTAAAACACCATGCCAAATTGTCTAAATAGGTGCAGTCAGCCAATGTTGTTTTTTTTTTTATTTTTACTTATCCCAGCCAAACATGGTGTTGGCTTCTTCCCTTAAGTGTCATAAGTCATTTTTTTGCCCCGGCTTTTATACAACCAACTTAAATACAATTTAGTATTTTTTTTCTGTGAGTCGTTAATTTTAATTTCTTTTAAATATTTACCTAAATACGTAAGACGATGAGAGATTGCCAAAAAAAGAAGAAAATAGAAAAGTAGGTAGGTAGGTATGTACTTTTTTTTTGCGTCGTTTTAGATAACCGAATAAACATCGACAGCTGCTTGAAAGTTTACGAATTTTGTATTCTTCCTCGATTCATATTTGTATATACGTATGTATGTACCTACTCGACTCGTAGATATATATAAAAACATTTGTTATACAAAAACAATAAGAAAGTATATAAACAGCTAAATCCAAAAAGAGGCTATAAAAAGCGAATGGTGGATACGAAATATTTAGACATGGCCACATTATTGTCGAGGTAAAAGAGACGGGACCACAAGGGCCCTTTGAGACGTGAAAACCGATACAATTTTTAAGGAGATGGATTTTCTTTATTAAAAGTGGAAAGGAATCTCATAACTAACAAGCTTCTCCACCTAACTAGGTCTTAAATTATAGCTGCATTCTGTTTCGTAAACTTAGTTGGTTTAAGTCCAGATGTATTTCATCTTATATCGCTATTTGTAATTATCCGTATTTTTAATTATCCGTAGTCTAGTCGTTAGATTGTTATTGTTGTATCACTGAAGAATTTTCCTCTCAAAACATTTTTAAGAGCTCCAGGATTGTAATGCATTTGAACCATTAGGACGTAAAATAAAAAAAAACGATAGGGTTCGATATCCCGCTTTTGGATTCAACACATGCTTGAAAAAGGACGGCGTAACCCCACTCTGTTTGACCCAATATATGATTTGGGGTGGGGTAGGGCTGGATCTATGCAAAGGATTTTGTGTAACATTTATCAAAATACAAACGGGCTATAAGCGGAATTAAAAGGAAGTATAATACATCGGGATTTTGAAGAGATTTTAAAAAACGGGATTAAAAATAAAAACAGTATTTTAGAATCTGGGATTTTAAAACTTTTTTATTATTCAAGGATTTACCGAAAGGGTAAAATGGGGTTTTTTGTCCCCGTCATCTAATCTTTGTCTAAATTGAAAATTATTCACTTCATACTTCTAACTGGTCTCATATTATTAAAGCTTTTGCAGTGGGTGTATTTTGTCAAAGAGCTTTCAAGTTTTGGTGCTTTTTCAAGCTTTTGCCAAAAAAAACGTATGAATTTGAGTATGGGAAGGCTAAATGCAAGTTAAAGAAACAATTTAAGAGCCTTGAAAGGATCGATATATAATTATAAAATCAGACTGTGAGGAAAACGTCCTAACTGCACTGTTTTTTACTGGCGATTATAGGTACTATAACGCAAGTTATGCATTCGTAAAAAAAAATTTTTTTATAACAATCAAACATTACATTACAATAATAGAGAACACCAAAAAAGTGGGTCTCGCAATTCCGTCTGTCTGTCTGTCTGTGAAACGATCTACAGCCTAAACCGCTGAACCGATTTTGTTCAAACTTGGTGCTTATGCGTTTTAGGTGATTGTCCAAAATAGATTTTTGAATCGTCGTTTTAGCCCCAAAAACAACGGTACTTGGCATACAAATATTCCTACCATCTTAATTATCTCGAAAACGGCTCTACCGATTTTAATAAAAATTGGTGTGTGTACTACTTCGGATATGGTCTACATTTTGGCCAAAAAATTTTGTTCAAATATTTTGTTATTAACGTTAGCTGTCATGCAACAATTTTATTGATTTTTCGAATTTCTCATAAACGGCTAAACGGATTTCGATCAAAATTCTTATACAGGAGTTACTTGAAATTCTAAACAATACTGCATTTCAAAATTTTCGAAAAATAGTTTTTTTTTGGATTTTTGAAAAAAAAAAAATATTTTTTTTTGAAAATTCAAAATTTTGAAAACTGGGACGATTTTTTTCCAAAATTTTGTCTTTGAATTTATATTATTAAATATTTAAAATTTTCATACAAATTTTTTTTTTTTGGAAAATATTTGAGAATTATTATATATAAAAAATTAAGTGAAAACGACTTGAAAAAAAAAAATTTTAAATTTAAATTAAATACATTTAGCCGTTTCTATTAAGAATCTTTTGCGTATAATGTGATCGAACATAGGAGCAAGTACGTGCGATCCAGTCGTGTAATTATTTTCAAATGCAAATTTGGAGTATTGTATTAAAAATAAAATGATGACTGGATCGCAAGTTCTTGCTCTTATGTTCGCGATCACATTTTATGCGCCAGATTCTTTTTAGAAATGGCTAATTATAATTTTAGTCGTTTTTGAAATATTTTTTATATATAAAATTTCTTTAATTTTTTTTCTAAAAAAAATTTGGTATGACGATTTTTAGTTTTTTATGATATAAAATTAAAAACATAATTTTCAAAAAAATTGTCCATCCTTTTTCAAAATATTGAATTTTCAAAAAAATTATAGATTTTTTTTTTTTCAAAAAATCCCAAAATAATATTTTTCGAAAATTTTGACATGTAGTATCATTTAGTATTTGAAGGACTTCTTCTATAAAAATTTGGACCTACTTGCATTGAGCCGTTTTAGAACCATTGTTGAATAAAGTCTTAATAAACACTAATTCACTACGTAAATATTCAACTATTGATAATTTTTTTTATCGAAGTAACGCAAATATGGCTTACGGGACCTATAATTTTTCCTAGGCGCTTTATACGACAAAGTCCGTCCCTCAATAAAAACGATTTTAGATATACGCTATATGTATACTATGTATGATACTTTCAGTTCGGAGTAAATGGATGGATGTTGTGTATTTAAAGCAAAACCAAAAAAAAAAAAACAAGGCATAAAAAAATAAATAAAAACATTTTTTTATTGACTGTTGCGTTGGGCAATGTTTTTATTTTGGTCTTGTGCTGCTTCCCTCTCCTGGATGTGGTGAATATAAACAGAAACCAGAAATCGTCATGTTTTGTATAATGTAAGATGGTTATAAAAGATATTGTATCAAGAGATACAAAAGCATGCAAACATACATGGTTGTATGTAGTATATGAATCTTTATGTCCGTCTCGTCCGTGCCGTCTCAAAATAATAGCATAAAGTTGTATGTCTATATTTGGATTTTAGTCAAATTATACACAAAATAAAAGCAAAAACATTTAACTTGGTAATTTAGTTTAGTGGGATGTAATGGGAATTTTTTTTGTTGGTTCTTTGTGCAGATATTAAAAAAAAACTGCGCATGTTGAGAAGCCCTCTTAGAAACAATTGAGGTTCACTCAACGACTTGGTGGTGTAAGGAATATTAAATTGACCAAATTAGTGTTCAAACAACAAAAAAAAGAAAACTTTATTCTTCAGCTTAAGTGTCCTTAATTTCTTAGAACAAAATTCTAAATTTTCATGATGAATATGAAGTTTTCAACTTTTAAAATCGCGATGTCTCACAAATGGTGATTCGTACTAAAAAAAAAACAATATTAGATCAATTTTTGTAAAGAATTGTATGATCTACAACTTTTGTCCAACCTATTTTTACGATAACACTTACGGTTTCAGAGAAAAATGGGGAAAAAAACTAAATTTTTGACATTTACCCTTGGATACATTTTTTTGCAGAAGTAGGATCGAAGGGAAATTTTGGCATTTCATTTTTAAGGGTTGGGTTAGATATCCCGCTTTTTATAATCCTGTTTCTTAACTTCCAGCTTTTTATAATCCCGCTTGGATTTTAAATCCAGTCTCTTATAATCCCGTTTTTTATAATCCCGTTTATAAAATTCCCACTTTTGGAATCAACACAAGGTTCAAAAAGGATGGCGTGTAAGGCGCAACACCCTGCCCAAGGATTTACGATGGGGCCGAGTTTGGGTGCATGCAAAGTTTTTTGTGTAACATTCATCAAAATACAAAACGGACTAGCGGGAACAAACGGGATTTTAAAAAATGGGATTATAATAGTCAGGGATTTTGAATAAAAGGGATTTTAAAATGCGGGATTTTAGAAGGCCGGATTTTAAAACTTTTTTGGGGGATTTTTGAAAAAAAACGGGATTAAAAGGCGGGATTCCATTTTTAATGATTTATTAAACGTCTATTAAAATTTCCAGCTCTTTGCGAATTTTGGCTAAGGTTAATGTCTGTTTGACTGGACTACAAAGTATAAGGATCCTAATGGAATAGCACCGTGATTCCTTGGTGGATTAATATGCAAATGTTGGTTGGTTGACATCGAAAAAGCATTTGATCGTCAATCACTAGATCTGATATGGATAACCCTCAGACAACGATGAATGCCGGAAGCAGACGTGCGAATGAGGGGTAGATGTCCAGATAGAGTCACCGAAGAATTCCAAGCCACACAAAGGTACATACACAAAGGAAGCGTCTTAAGTCCTCTGCTTTTTATTACAGTGCTGGACGATTACCTGCTAGAAGGTAAAGTATCGAGTACTTGACTTCGGTCCGAAAAAGACTGAGTACTTAGTGCTGCCAATTTTCTGACCAGGATATGCCTATTTCAGACATATATTTGAACGTAAATGTGTCAATGAGGCGTTCCCCACGGGCGTAAAGCAAATAAGTGGGAGAGTTGTGATCCCTTCGAGATCACAAAGCGCCGAAATGAAAAAGAAGAAGTAGAAATGAACAGTTTTTTCCACACGCCTTCGTTTTGGGACTTTTTGTGTTTTCCATTGTATAAGAAAGTTTAGTTCGGTTTGTTCAACAAAAATTTTCGATGACAAATGTTAGACAATGATATATGAATATTCTGCCCAAATATCCGCCCACTAACACGCCTACTTTTTGAAGATCATTTAACTAACCATGTTTTTGAAAACAAAGCTTTCTATTAAAAAAAAAAAAAAACACTTTCTCGAAAAACAGCAAACCAACCAATTTAGCTGTTTTTCTTTATTCAATACTTTATGGTATTTTATAGGCCAAATGGTATAGAGAAACGAAGCTAATGGAATTTTCTTGAATTGTTGGTTCTACGTATATTGACTTCGGTATCTTCAACATTTGATCAGGTTTATAAACAAAGAAATACAACCTGTAGAAAAATCTCTTCATCAAATATTTCTGGAAAATTATTACCTGTTGATCTTTTTCGACTTCTTATCTGGTAAAACAAATTTAATCATTTCGTTCAGAATCAGATCGTGACGAATACAAAAAGGTAAAGCTATAATATAGCGTTCAGAAACATATAATCACAGTGTGTAGTTAATCGTAGTTAAATTTAAAATGTATTATTCAGTATTCTCTTGTGACGCATTTGAGAGATAAATATTTATTTAATTTATTTTACTTTGTTTTTGAAGCTTTAGAATGAATGTATATACAGTGTTTAAATAAACCTTTAATTTAAAAAACAAAGTCATTAATATTCATTGCTCATTCCAAAAATAAATAACAAAAACATGTGGAATGCTTCCCAGACGTATGTCACTCATTCATTATATTACAAACGCAGTTTAATAAATTTAGTGTAATTTCGTTTGTCGGATTTTCTGACTCTTCCAAAATGAATATGAACGAAATTATACATCTATTGCCTAATGTGGGCAATTTAACAAAATGTCTTCCTAGAGCATTTAACACTTTTGACAAATAATTCATCGAAACACTTCGAATCCCATAACATTTTTATTATAGAGTTTAAAACGCTTTTACAGAGCTGTCAGATGTGTGCCAGGTTCTCTTAAACAATTTTCAATTGTGCAATTAAATCAAGACTTACGTCGACTTGCATTTATGTTTTTTTTGTAAGAAGAAAGACCTGATTTGAAAGAAATTTTTTAAACAAAGTGAATGGTGATTATACTGATATTAAAAATTCTCATGAAAGAAAACTTTTTAAAACTTTAAATTTATTTGTTTTCTCTTTATGTATCTTACGTTAAGCTGGGTATAAGTTTCGATCGATTATCTCAAAAAACGACACAGACATCAGACTTAAAATATGAAAACTGAATTTGTTAAACCAACTGAATACACCATAGTCGTATGGCAGTGATTATAATGCTACCAAAAAGTGTCATGCACTTTTTAAAACTTAACATTTTTCTCTTCTGTTTTGTAGCTAAAGTAACTGGTTAAACTGAATATAAAAACAAAGATCCCAGGTTTTTCAAAGGTGCCAAATGTCTGCCAGACGAGTTTTCAATCGACTATTACAATCTCAACGTTTTTTCACAGATACAAAACATCAAACACTTCAAAATATGAAAACTGAATTTTGTCAATTTTAAAACCATATGAAACGTCATTTGGTTTCTAAGAAAAAACATCATTTCCCATTTTGTATTTTTGTTAACAACAAATCAAGTGGTATTTCAAACACAAATCGAATAATAGCAGATACATTATGTAGGTATGTAAGTTACAATGTCTACTGAACTAACCGACTCACAGTGGGGCATAACGACAATTTTTATTGCATCAAATCAGCCGGTAGTTATAAGTCTGACCCTTTCTGAAAAATATCTTGTATTTCA
This sequence comes from Philhelius pedissequus, assembly GCA_910595825.1. NCBI lineage: Eukaryota > Metazoa > Arthropoda > Insecta > Diptera > Syrphidae > Philhelius > Philhelius pedissequus. The sequence continues at coordinate 237,961,497 of OU343161.1, read as the reverse complement.
ACCTAACATTGACCACGCCCCACAAAACGCCCACTGAAAAAAAAATATTTGTAAATAAATAAATAAAATTTATAGATTTTTTTTATTTAATACAAGATCATCATACTACATAAAATCGTTTTCTAAATCACTTCTCGTATGACCTTCTGTATTGTTTTTACTCGGTCAGGAGATGATGGCATAATATCTTTCAAAACCTTAAAGGCAATATTAGCTATCGCGATTTATAATGGATTTTGTTTTCTTCAAGATATTATTATCGATTTTTTGTATTTGTTTTTATTCTTAATTCGGCTTCCAGAAATCCAATTTGAGCCTCAAAATTATTATTTCCAGAGATGTGCATAATATTGACAAGCTCTCTCCGTGTTAAAAAGAACGTATTCACACATGAAAAAATACATTTGTTTGTAAAAAAAAATCACAATTTCAAAAAAAAAAAAAAAAAAAAATATCAAAACCGTAAACTTTTTTGCAGTCCCATAAAATAGACAACTTAAGCTTTATGATTGTATATAAATTTTGCTTTGGAACACAATTAAATCGATTAAGGTTTACAAGGTAAAATCAAAAAAAAAAAAAATAAATAGAGCTTACTGACGATGGAAGCATAGCTTCCGAAATATACATTTGAGCAACAAATAAATAATTTGTGTGTTTGGTTAATTAAATAAAATCTTTAATTTATTAAAAAAAAAAACAAAGACAAAATTTAAGCGTTTTTTCATAATTGTCTCGAAAACGGGTCTAAAGATTTTGATGAAAAAAAGTGTGTGCACTAATTTTTATAGTCTACATTTTGGCCAAATATTTTTTTAAATATTTTTTTTTATTAACGGTACATGCCATACATTTTTTTTTTTGATTTTCGACTTCCTCAAAAACGGCTCGACGGATTTCAATCAAAATTTTTACGTAGAAAGTCCGTTAAATTTAACGGACAAACTATGTGTTGAAAAAATATTTATTGAACATTTTCGTATGCAGTATTATTTATAATTATAAAAAATACTACATACAAAAATTTTCAATAAATATTTTATTTATAATTATAAAAAATTCTGCATACGAAAATTTTCAATAAATATTTTTTTAGATTTTTGAATAGAATTTTTTATTTCGAAAATTCAATACATAGTTTGAAAACGGGTGAATGATTTCTTTTCTTAATTTTTTTATATTATTAAATATTTAAAATTGTCGTTCCAATTTTATTAAAGAAAAAAAAATTAAAGTCATTTTGTACATATCTACAAAATTAAGTAAAAGCCGACTTTAAAAATATACTTAGATTCTTAACAGAAATCTTTTGCATATGATGTGATCGAACATAAGAGCAAGTACGTGCGATCCAGTCGTGCATTTTATTTATTTTACAATTGACAAATTATTAACACCTTAAAAAATTTCTAACACCAAAGAATAGCTTTCAGACAAAAAAAAACTAGCTCAAGTCAATGCTTATTGTAACAAACACGATTAAAATAATGGCCTTAAACGTTTGCAATAATTACAGTGGGATATTTGACTAAAAATAATAAATAACTTCCGAGCATTTTCATTTTTAGATTGTGCGACTGACAGGTACCTACGTTGAATGTTTAAGATAATTTCCCACAAAATCGGCCTTACAATTTACTGTGCAAGACCTACGGCTTTTACGGTAATTGAGTTCAAATAATTTTAAAAATGGCAGCCAAGAAACTACTATTTGTAAAACTTTTCTGACAAAAGTGGCATTCTGATGGATTTGCCAACAAAATGTCAATAATTAAATTCAAATCTATGAAAAATTCACTATTTTTTATCCAGATCTTTATCTACCTACAATTGTACATAAATAAGTTCCAGCAGACATTTGAGAGTAATGTTTTCACCTAAATCTAAGTGGGGTAGCTACAAATTGCGTTTTACAAATATTCTGTTCCGTCAAAAACGTGTTTGTTTGCAAACAAAGAATACAAAAAAAACACTGCTCTGCATCTATAGATAGACGTTTGTGTTTTATTTTTTCTGCACAAATCCCAGATAAAAATACTCACATAGCACACAAAAACTGAACAAATAACATACATTTTCATTTGTAGGTTTGGAGAAGCTTAAGCGGGCTTGAGGAGGAGACCTTCCTATAGCTATATAGGTATAAAATGAAAATCTGAACTCTGCTATTCTGCTTCTGCATTATTGTTGCTCTCTCTCTCATTCTCGGGACATTTTTTCATGCCAAAGTGCCCATAAATATCTGTGCAGTACATGTGACGTTAAGAGAGTGTATCGACGTATCTAGAACTAACTAATAAACAAAAACAAGCTATGCTACTTTTAACCGGCAAACATTATTCCATATATCTATATAGTCTATAAGTACCTACATAATATTATAGAACCAGCAAATTTCTGAGATTGTATTGGAACGAGAATTTATGTTGGTATGAGTGGTTTTTGCGCATCAGGAAAATAAATTTCTCTCCATTGCGTGCTATTTGTACCTACCTACATTTTGTGCTTGGATATTTTTGTTCCTGGGGATCTGAATCTGATGGCCGACTAAAGCAAGCGCAAGGGGTACCTATCTCCTGGTGGTAAAACCTGCATAGCAGAATCTGAGATTCCATGCCACCTTGTTCGGGTCGAGAGGAGATTGGTGCAGTCGAGCATATACCTATACCTAGAACTTCAAACAAAATATTCTTTTGCGTATCATGATTATGTATATCTACCTTCAGGTACGTGGAATAAGTGGTGAGTTCGACTTTATGTCCATGGTATTCATATGTTGGTAGGAATGTTCCGGGTCGCAGCACCATCCCCTGACGTAAGGAAAACCCCTTCTAAATTTTAACCCTCATATCCGGGGACTAAAAAAGAAATGGAAAACTCCATTTTTTAGTAACCTAACGCCATCTAGCGGTTGGATTTTGTTTTGTGGACATAAAAAAGACTGTTGCTTTTTTGTGAGTTCTTAAAGGGGCACACATACTGTTAAAAGAAAAAGAAAATAAAACCGAATCCTTTAATATGAGTGGAATGCTATTTTTTTTGTTTTGCAAAATAGCATAGCTTCATCGATTTTCCGGTGTCTGGTATTCAAAGTTCGTTGACGATAATATGGGTAGGTAAAAGCTCCCTCTCTTTCTATTTTCACCTCTTCTCTATATTCTTATTTAAATCCCCTCAATAGCATGCAGTGCGCCACCTACAGGCTTTTAAATAAAACCGTGATGGCTATTTCGAAATTCAACCAGGGAGAGATTATGAACAATAAAACTGCATTACCTTTAGTTAATGGTAGCAGCGCGGCGGTAGGTATATATTATGAAGGATGAAGGATTGCAAAGACTTTATCTACCTACCTACATACCTGATGAAGGCTTAAGCACGGGGTGTTTGTTTGGTTTGGGTAGTGTGGGAATAAAGTGAGTGTTTTATATGCTTGCACATCAGCGTAAGAGAAAAAGCTCCCATCTAGATGGGCTTATGGCCGGACCATAATAATAATCAGGCAGAAATAGGTGGAAGAATTAAGGGTTGTGTGGAAACAAAATCACCTTGGTTGCATAAAAAGGTTTTTTTTTTTAATTTTATTTTTGAAAGGGGGGATGCGCTTAAAGGGTTCAACGCTCCAAGGTGCACTTTGTGAGTTTCATATACTTATGGACATGACACATGTATTTATGAACGTTTTCATGTTAATTTTTGTTAACCTCGAGATAATCCATGAAGGGGGATTATATGTACTTGTATTTCTGCTTGGGGTAAAACAAACTTCTTGAATGAAGGGACCCATAGTAGAGATGGAATTCTATTAAAAAGTTTTTTTTAAATTATAAATTTATTCAAGAAGATGTAGCCTCTAATTTCGCTAGAAAAAAATCTGTAAAAATGTACCCTAAGGCTTTATTCCCATTTTATTAGTTCTGCGATTTTGTGAAATGTTTGAATTAGGGGAAAAAACAAGAGTATTATTAGAAATGGCGTTATTGTATGTTTTCAGATTTAAAGATTGAACGTTTTATGATTTTAGAGAATTAAAAAAAAAATCAGTAAAGCAAATAGGGCAACCTTGTGTAAAGTTTTATCAAAACCATTAGTTATTTTTGAGAGAATTAAAAAAAAATCGTTTTGAAAAATGTTTCCACAATTAGTTGTGGACAGAACTAATTTGTTTAATTTTTTTTGTATGAACAAAATTGTCTGTCAACAAATTAATTTTAACAAATTTATTAAACAGTGTCTTTATCGTTACGCACTTTGAAACTTTTAAGCAAAAATTCCAATGGACATTTGTTGGTAGAATAAAACAGGGTGGTCGCTTGTTATGTGATCATTCTAAGAAAAAAAATTATGGCAAGGGGAAGCACTTTCTGAAAAAAATTACTTAAAATGAAAACAAAAATTATTAAAATTCAACAAAAACACAATGATTTTTTTTTAGATCAAGTTTTGGAAGTGAAATGCTTTGGAAAGATCAAATTTCAAAATTTTCCAAGTATTTTTTCAAGTTGATTTTTTGTTTTTAATTTTGTGCAATAGTGCTTCTTTTTTTAATATTCAATGCTCTTATTGATTCTTAGTCAAATACTGAACACTATATGTAAAACATTTTCTTTGTTTTTTAAGAATATTAAAAAAAAATCAGTGGCGCCGTACGCAAAATTAGGAAAAAAAAAAACAATTTAGAAAAACAACGCACATTAGAAAATTGTATGAGATTTAGTGTCTTAAAAATTATTTTTTTATACTAGTTCATCTGGATTTACAAATAAAAAATATAAAAAAAAATTTAAAATAAAACAAAATTAAAAATAAAAAAAAAAATAGAAATAAAAAAAATAAAAAATAAAATAAAAAGTAAGCATTCCTGATTTTTAATAATTGTTTTCCATTTTAATTTAATTTTTCATAAATAAGGAATCTTCGTTTTAATTCAAAATAAAAAACGATGAAAATTTAAATTTAAATTTAAATTTAAGAGAAAAATAATATATCTGATTGATTTTATCATCAAAATTTCCAATAACAAGTCATTTTGTTGGGTTGTAAGTTTTTTTATGACTCCAGCCAATCACAACCTCTAAAAAGTTACAAGGCTGAATACCTGTAATGTCTATAACCGTTTCCACACACAAAACAAACAAAAATTCACCGTAATGTGACCTTAATTTTTTAAGGGCAATTATCTAACGCCACAATAGCTTAAGACCCCTAACATACTGTGTTTTTTATTTTTTTTTTTTAGGTGGAACACTTTAAATTAAAATAAACACGAAAACTGTGTTCAACATTCATTAAATTGCGATAATTTAACTGATAAGTTTATGGTAGTAAGTTTGGAATTAAATTTTGGACATGCAATAACCGCAGACAGGGGGCGCGGATATCTCGTAAAGGCCCAGTTAGGGCTCTTTATTGAAAACTATTATTCGAAAATGTTATTTGAAATAGTTAAACAAAAGGAAAATTGCTTGTTTGTAACATAAAAACAACCGAAAACTATCAAATTCACCGACACATAAAACAGTGTTGCCATTTTAAAATTATTGTTGGAAAGCTTAAACTCGCTACTCTAATCAATACAATATTTATGGTATTTATCAACAAAATTGATAATAAAATTGATCGTTATCAAATATATTTTTGTCTGATAAATGGTATCTTAAGATCTATTGTGAATTGCTTCATTGAAAAACTTGGTATTATCTTTGTCAAAAAAAATTGTTGTTTATCAACTTTTTATTCGATGATTATAAGTGATACATATTTTTACTTGCGATATATATATGTATATACTGGGCAAGTTATGCATTTGAAAAAAAAATCAAACTTGAGGTTTAGGATGGTAGAGAATATCCCAACAAAAGTGGGTCCCGCAATTCTGTATGTCTGTCTGTACAACGATCTACCTACAGCCTAAACGGCTGAAGCGATTTTCTTTAAAGTTGATATTCAAGCGTTTTAGTTGATTGTCTCCAATAGATTTTTGATGCGTTTGTTTAGACCCAAAACGAATGGTACCTGCGATACAAATATTTCTAACTTTTTATTTATCTCGATTTTGATAGACAAAAATCTGTGCACTACTATAGGTTAGGTATAGTCTACATTTTGGTTCAAAATTTGTTTTACTTATTTTAATATTAACGGTACTTGTCATACAACCATATTTTTTTTTATTTTGGACTTTCTCATAAGCGGCTTGACGGATTTCGATCAAAAGTTTCATATAGGAGGTCATTCGAATTATAAATAATACTAAATACCAAAACTTTTGAAATAAATATTTTTTTTTTGGATTTTTGAAAAAAAAAACAAAAAATGTCTTTTTTTTGAAAGTTCGGTTGATAATTTTTTATCTGAATTATAATTTTAAGCTTATATTATTAAATACATAAAATCACCATACAAAATTAATATACAACATTTTGTAAAAAAAAAAACATTTTTAAAAATATATTTAGCCGCTTCTACTAAGGATCTTGTGCTTACGATGGAGATGTGATCGAGAATAAAAGCAAGTATGTCCGATTCAGTCGTGCATTTTATTTGTCAACAATCGCTTCAGATCAAAAATAAACTATAAAAATATGGCTCGATTTAGACTTGTACACGATTCCAATCTCCTATTTCAACCAAATTGGCATGAAACTTTTCTTGAATTGAAATATCAAACAGTTAGGTATTACTCTATTCGCAATAGTTTTTTGTTTGTTGCTCACAGTAGGTTGTTCTTAATTCCGAATATTCATTTACAAATATTGATTGACAAATCTTATCAATCGTCAACTATTTGATCTTTGGCATGGTAATAGGTTCGTTGTAAACACTACTGCAACATACAATGTCGTGTTGAAATATGTATGAAATTTTCTAAAAAAAAAAATAATTTAGAAACATTTTTCGTATGAGAAACTGTTTCAAAATAATTTGTTTTAAGAGACCAGATCATAGAAGGAAGTTTTAATTTTGGATATTAATCACTTGTACTAAATAAATCCATCAACACTTCAATAAAATCTTAACTTCAGTTTTTTTTTACTTCGTAAAAAATAAGAACTGAGTAATTTGGTTTTTAAAATAGAACTGTCCCGTTAAAAACAAGAACAAAATATGTTCATAAATTATTTTTATTTCCCACAGACATAAAGTCACGTCCACTTGTTTTTCGTTTTGTATATATTTTCACAATATATAGATATAAATTCGTATTTGCTCTATTAATAATTTTATATTATAGAGAGAGGTGTGTTTTTATTTATGAATCATAAACAAAAGAATTGACCTTTTTTCCTACGTGTTTCACACTTTCTTATCAAAACTTATAATAAGTTATGACATTTATAAGTTCTAGAAAAAAAAAATAAATAAATTTGCAATTAATTTTTAATCGTTAAACATTAAAAACAAAACAATCACTGTCCATAGTTGATTGTAGAAAACACAATAATATTGCACTTAATCTCTCGGTCCAGATGGAAATAAAATTTATTATCTTTCAACAATATAGCACTACAACTTGAAAAATATTTATTTAAAAAAAAAAATTATCATTAATAAGCGATATCTAAAAAAAGCCAACTTTCATATAAGTGACACTATCACTGAAATAAATGATTTTATATTTTAAATTTTATTCTTTACTGGTTTTGTTCTTTTTTTTGTTTGTTTGCTTTTTTATCTTTATTTATTTTTTTTTTGCTTCATTGTATTTTTTGTTTTATATTGTTTTTTTTTTTAATTTATCGCAACTGATGACACAAAGTTAATGAATAGCCTACGTGACTTTTGAGACGTTGAAAAAAAGTAAATAATATAAACAAAAATTAAAGAAGAAGAAAACGTGTTGAAATAAGAGATTGTAAGGCAAGGCGCTGAATAATGTCATCAATTTTGGTAGCGAAATTCGATTCATTAATTTTAGTATGTCTATTTATGATTTTGCTATTCAAAGACGAATATACTTAGGTACGAGTAGGTGCCTAGAACTATCAATTCTCTTATTATTTTTAAGTAATTTTAACTATAAGCATGTAAGACATATGGTTTTTAAATGAAATTTGAATTGCAAGTCACTAGGTAGAAAAAACCGTCGGTTGACAATTAGATGTTTAATTTCTTGCCCACGGGTGGTAAAAACTGGAAGTATAGCAAACAAAAATGCTACTGAGTGCGGTTCAAACTCAACAATTTTAATTAGGTACATTAATTTAATTATGTGTTTAATATTTTTATGTCGAAGTGCGAATCCGCCTAAAGCTCTGAAACCGCATGTTAAAAAGAAATGCGAAGAGTTAAATAATAAACTCAGAGATATGTACTGGTTGCTCGGGAAACACTCTAAGCTCAGTATCGAAAATAAGCTAATTTTGTACAGGCAGGTGCTTAAGCCTGTCTGGACTTACGTACGGTATACAACTCTGGGGTTGTACGCGAGATTCTAATTTAAATACCTTACAAACATTTGAAAATAAACTCCTAAGATCATTTGTAAGCGCACCTTGGTACGAAGATCTCCACAGATATCTCGGGATTCCCACGGTTCGCGATGAAATAAAAAATTTTGCCCGAAATCATAGAAAAACGCTATTACAACACTGCAATAGTACTATAATCGAAATTATCGATGAGACAAATTTAGTACGCCGACTGCGAAGGACAAAGCCTTCCGATCTGGTGCACTAAACGAGAATCCGCTTTAAAATCGCGGTATAAGCAGGAACTATCACCGGATAGTTACCTGCAACACGTTAATTAAATTCGTTAAAAATAAATTGCTAGATAAATTTCAACTTAGTTGCAATCGGGAGGAGAAGGTGTTTTTAGTGCAGTAAGAATCTCACACTCATATGAGCACGCGTTTTTCGGTCCTCATAGAGCCTTTTGAAGGTTTTACAACTACCCACGGGAAAAAAAATGTTGTCTCTTTTCTTTACACCACTGAATGCAGTCTCGAAATCAAATAGCCATCTACCCGCCAGAGTAAGAACTCAATTTTTAGATCTTGAAACGTGATCCCGATGGAGACCAGGATCTCGTGTTGTTGTTGTATTGAGTGGCTTGCTATGATACATATGGATCAATTCTGATAATAAAAGACGGTTTTTATTGCATGCATTAGGTCCTTATTAGATAATGAGGAGCATGATTACTGACTGGCAAGTTTCATCGTATTTACATTGACAACTTTATTGATCCACCTCAAAATGCATTGAAAGAAAAAACAACAATTTTACAATTTCCATGTTTGAAACAACAACGAAAGACAAAACAGACTCACGTGCTTCACACAAGACTCCACACCTGGCATTTTTCTTACCAGCAAACTGCTGAGATACCGTACACAATCTTTTCAATCTGAACATGCGTCTTGTCTTAGATCTTTTTACTACCAAAAAACACGACTAAGGATGAGAACAAGATCGAAACTGAGACGAGGATGCTGACTGCATTTTAAAATTTTCACAAGAAAAAGGCGAGACCAAGACTGAAATTTCTCGATTTTGGCGAGACCGAGACGAGACTAACAAAAGTTTCGCCTGGTCTCGTCTCGTTCAGACCTATTCAGCACCCATTTTACTCTTTTGAATTACACACCTACTTTTATTGTTAATTGCTAATTAATGGTTGATAAATACTGAAATTTAACCTCATTGATAAGAGTTTTGGTAATTGAGAGTGATGCAGACCATTGTGAATTACAAGAAAGTCGATAATTACCATTAAATAGTTGTGCAGTTTTAAAATAAGCTGAGGTTTTAAAACCAAATGTGATTGTTTATCAATAATCAAATTGATAATTGACAAACGTAATAGGGCCCCCCTTATTCTTTATCCTTGTCCATGTTCTGTAACTTCCGAATCGATAAAAGCAGTCGAGAAACAAAAAAAAAATATTTGTTTTGTTGTTAAGATGCCAAAATTACTTTTTTCAATTTATCGCCTTCCATTGGAAAATCCCAGTGAAGCAAATTAAAAATGTAAGGTATCGCCTCAACTTACAGAAACCCATTTTTTTAGAAGTGTTAAGTGAGGAAAAGTTATCGCCTGAGTTACAGAACATGGGCTCTTTGAGTCATTTTCTTTTTGTTCTTAGAAGAGAGATTCGGAAAAAAAATTGTCTAAGACCTGATCATCGCTTATCAAATTACAATGCTCAATAAAATGCACGACTGGATCGCACGAACTTGCTCTTATGTTCGATCACATCGAATGCAAAAGATTTCTGTTAAAAATCTAAATATATATTTAAAGCAGTTTTTTACTTCATTTTTTATATATACAAAATATCTTTAATTTTTTTCTAAAAAAAATTGGTATGACAGAGTTAAATATTATAATATAACTTAAAAACAAAATATTAAATCGGCTTAATGAAAGAAAAAATAATTCAAAATTTTGAAATAAATACTTAAACTAATGTAAGCTCAAAAAAAAGTATGCCATTTTATTTGTTAGATAAATTTGAATTTATGAGAACAAAATTTTAAAAATCTGTGTAGCGGTTTTTGAGAAAAAAAGTTTTTTTTTAAACTTTTTCAAAACATTTTTCAAAAAAATTCAAAAGCGCCAATTCATAGGTATTCAATAAATACATATAAATATAATTTTTGAAAAAATTTTAATGAGCAGTTTTCGAAATATAAATTAATTTTTTTTTAATGATTTTAAAAATACAAAAAAATACTAATTAAAAATATTGGTACGCGCTATAATTTGGGCAACCTAAACCTATATATGTGTGAAATTTCGAAAGAATCGGTTGAGCCGTTTATGAGATAGTCGAAAGCATGGAAAGTACCGTTTTTAGACATTTTTCTAATTTTTTTTCAACTATATGATCGGTCGTAGCTAAAAATCCACACTGATTTTTTTTTATAAAAATCGTTAGAGCCGTTTCCGAGAAAAATAGGTTTGAACGTAATGGTTATATGGCAGGTACCGTTATTTTTTGAGATAAAAAAATTTCCCCTCTGTACAATACCTAATAAACTCTATATACCAAGTTTGAAGCAATTCGGGCCACCCGTTTGGGATGTAGGTGTCTATACATACATACATACATACAGGTAGACATACAGATGGACAACATTTTTAGATCCTCTTTTTTCGTCTTCGCTATCATCGTAATGTCATGTTTGATTGTTACCTCAAAACTTTTTTTTTCGACGAATGCATAACTTGCCTTATAGTACCTATAATCGTAAGTAAAAAAAGTTCTTTGAAACCGTCCAAAGATTTGTTGGGGTTAAGCAGGCTCTATATCTCTTCAGACACAATAATGATGTGTGATTAACTTGAACCGATGAGCATGCACTTTTAAGACGTGTTTTTGACATTTTATAAAAGGTGTGTTTTATTACAAAAGTTCCACCGTTTCGGTAAAGGATTACTTACATCATTAAAATTTACAAAGTAACTCCCAGGAACCAATAAAAAATAACACAAACATAAAGCTTTTTTTTCTGCAAGCAAAAGTTTCTTCAAGTCGGATATACCTATGTACATGACTTTTATCAAACCATCAAATAAAACCAAACCCTACCCAAACACAATATTGCAAACATAAAACTACAAACTAACAAAAAAAAAATACACTTAAATTCGTTTACCTAAAGATAAATTCAGTTCAGATACAATTTTCTACATTTTTTTCTTTGCAACTTTGTGTGTCTTTTGTCTCATGATGGCCTGAAGTTGAAAAGCAACAAAATGTGTATTACATCCGGCTGCTGATCCCTAAACTTTTTTTTTTTTTTTGAAAAAAGGTCGCATGGCCAAACGATTTTTCCAGAGTTCCTCTTCAAAAAAAAAAAAAAAAAAAAAAAAAAACCTTATCCATTGAACCAGGCTACTAACCACTCTGCCGCCCAACCTCAAATAGATACGAAAAAAAAAAAACTTTTTAGTCAACCACACCAAGTATCTTTCGTTCTGGGTTTGTTTTTTTTTTCTTGTATTTCTGGAGATTGTTTTTAAGCTTTTTTTTCGTGGTGTGAATGACCTTATCAGCACCACCACACCACCCATCCGATCGATATAATGTTTGTACCAAGTTGTGGGTTTCAGCTTTATTTGGAATTTTAGTGCTGGCGGGTAAGGTTTTGAGTGTTGTTTTTTTTTTTGTGTTTGTTCTTGTATAATTTTTGTGGAAGTTGTCTTTTACGCAATCACACCTTCAAAAAAAAAACAAAAATAACTTCTTTAATAGCTCCCGACAGGGCAAATGTATCTATCCCGGGAGAACATACACTTTGAGATACTTAAAGTTATTAGCTAGATAGAGAGTAGGTAGGATGTTCAACCAAAAACTAGAAATGGAAGTTCACTACACAACTCTTGAGTGCTTGGATTTCATTTACTTTGTTATCATTTTATGTAAGCCGAAATGTTTCCTACATCGAAAATAGATGAACGACTATGGCGACGACGACGACATGGGGATGAGGGTGAATGAATGAGGGCGGTCTTATGTAGTATGTATTCACATTCAGTGCCAGACATTATATTTCCACAGAGCAATATGTATGTATGTAATTTGTCCATAATGAGGGTTACTTTGCAGATGAGTTGCTTCTATGTTCTCTCCTGCGCTCTTTGCTTGTGCAGAAGGGTATAAAATGGAAATTCCAAAGGTAGATATACTGTAGCAACAATAACAACAACAACGACAAGTAGACATAACTGACCATGCATATTACTGGTATCAGGGAGGTCGATTTTGAATTTGGTTCTCTGATGCGAGAAATAGGTACCTACTCTCGTCGTATTTATAAAGATGCCTCCTTCCCTTGCTCCTGTTCCTTATCATAATGTTCTACGTCCAGAATGGAAGCTTAAATTGTTTTTGGGTTAAGTATAACAACACACTCATTTAACATCCCCTCCCCGAATACAAGTGGCTAGCACTGACATACAATGAATATTAATGTTTTATTTTCGGCTCTAGCTATAGTTCTATATGAGTATAGCTGCAATTGAATGGAGAAAATTGGCCAGAATATTTTTGGGAGAATTTAGTTCGATTAGGAGTACGAATAGGATTTGAGAATTTGTTTATAAGTGTTTACCTATTCGGGCGTGGCTGGGAAATATGTTTTAGATAACATATACCTACCAGTATGTATGAGGATAGATAGCGTGGGATTTTATTGCTATCCCAGACTTGATAGATACTCAATTTCAATTTAATGTAGCAAACTATACCTATAGTATTTTCACAGCCTCTTAGAATTTTCACGAAGGCACAACATGATTTGTAGAAGTTTTTTTTTAATTTTCACGAAGGCACAACATGATTTGTACAAGTTTTTTTTTTTTTTTTTTATAATCTACACGCGCTCAAGGGATTATGAATACCCTTTAAATGTTTCAACATAGCGCGGGCGTGAGGTTAAGGAAGAGAAAGAATGATAGGAAAGATGTGTGGCGCGATATTCGGAGACTGTAGGTGGTTGTTGTCTCGGATTTTATCTCCAGGGATGGCGGCTGAACTAATGCGGAGAAATTTCCGTGTCTTATTTGTCGAAGTCCCTTATAATTCGCATTAATTTTTTTTTTTAATTCTTTGTCATATAACCAATGAGGTTGACAGGCGAACACACAACTATCGCGCCTCGGCCACCCCAAAGTATGAAAATCCGGTGACATGTTTTTTGTGGTCTTTCAATGAAGGTTCTTAAAAGTACCGTGAAACTATATTTTAGGCCTAGTTTTTCAGTGAGAGAGATCAACTTGTGTTCCTGTTAAGTCCTACAACATGTTTTTCAGCTTCGTGAATAAATATTTCCATGGAAATTTTGCTGTCATTTCATACGAATTTTTGTTCGAGGAAAATGTATTCACGACCACAGGAAAAATTTCGATGGAATAAAATATTCCGTGGTAAACGAAATTCCCTGGTAAGAAATTCAAGATAGGGCCGCATATATCATGAGTGAATTCAATAAATTTGGGGGGTTTATTTCTGACAGAAAAGGGGCAAAAAACTATCAAATTGAAGTATGGCGACTATGACAAGTGGGATTTCCATAGTGGCGCCATCTCGATTTCGATAATGAAAGGTAGTTTGACAGTTACATTAGCACCGAAAAAACTTGGCCCCTAGGCAAGATTTTAAAAGCTTTGCGACAAAATAGGAATCCCTTTGACATGTGACATGTGAGGAGTTTTTCTGACTAGGTTATTTGGTCCGCCCAAATAATCACGAAGGCTTTAAATATATATTACGCTTCAGCACAAAGTTAGTATGGTTCTGGCAGCATCACAGGTTTTAAGGAAAAAAAGCCTTAGGTAATCACCTACACCATGGCCGAGATTATGAAAACCTTCTCACCGACTTATAAAAATTTAAAATAAAATAAATAAATTTAATCATAAAAATCGGAGGTTGTTTCACAAGTGTAACAAATAATTTTATTACGGATTAGATTTCACTCCACTTTTAGCATTTTCACTTAAAAAATTAAATGCGACTGGGTTGCACGTACTTGCAGAAACAGCTAAATATATTTTTAAATTCGTGTTTTACTTAATTTTTTATGAATAGACTTACGCCTGAACAACGTTTGCAAATTATTGAAATTTATTATCAAAATTCGTGCTCTGTGAAAAATGTGTTTCGCAAGCTACGTCCGCTTCAGCGACGAGGCTCATTTTTGGCTAAATGGATACGTGAATAAGCAGAATTGCCGTATTTGGAGTGAAGAGCAGCCAGAGGCAATTCAGCAGCTACCAATGCATCCCGAAAAATGCACTGTTTGGTGCGGTTTATGGGCAGGCGGCATCATTGGGCCGTACTTCTTCAAGGACGATGAAGGCCGCAGGGTTACGGTCAATGGAGAAAGGTACCGTTCGATGATAACAGATTTTTTTTTGCCGAAAATGCAAGAATTGAACTCGGTCGACATGTGGTTCCAACAGGACGGTGCCATATGACACACTGCACGCGAAACCATGCATCAATTGAGAGGCGAATTTGGTGAGCAGTTGATCTCACGTTTTGGCGCAGTCAATTGGCCACCAAGATCATGTGATTTGACCCCGTTAGACTATTTTTTGTGGGGCTATGTTAAGTCTATTGTCTATGCGGACAAGCCAAACACGATTGCTGCCTTGGAAGCCAACATTGAACGCGTCATTGGTGAGATTCCGGCCGAAATGTGTGAAAAAGTTTGCCAAAATTGGACCTTCAGAATGGACCACCTGAAGCGTAGCCGCGGGCAACATTTAAGTGAAATTATTCTTAAAAAGTAAATGGCAGAAATTGGTTTATCGATCCAAATAAAAATTTCATTCACTTTTTACAAGTTTCTGTGTTTTTTTGAATTTTCAAAAACCAAGCTCTTAAAAAATCACCGTTTATAAAAAATGGATTTAATTTTTTTTTTCATGAAAATGTCGCTATGTATTTAACAAATGTAAATTTAAAGACATTATTTTAAAAAAATTGTTCATCTGTTTTTGAATTTTCAAAAAATAATTTAAAAAAAATGTTGACCGAAATCCGTTGAGCCGTGCATGACATAGTCGAGAATCGAAAAAAAAAACGGATATATGCCCTGTACCGTTAATAACATTTCAATCAAAAAATTTTATTGACCAAAATGTAGATTACATTTATAATGGTGTACTGAATTTATTTTTTTTTTATCAAAATCGTTAAGGACGTTTTCAAGTTAATTCAGATTTAACATTTTGCCCCAAAAAATTGTATGGGGGGTACCGTTATTTTTCAGGCTAAAGAAAAAATTTAAAAGAAGAATCGAGGCAGGCACTACAACGCTTAAGTAACAAATGTTTAAAGGAAGCTTCAGCCATTAAGGCCGTAGATCGATCTGCACACAGTCACTCGGAATTGTGGGACCCACTTTTTTGGCGTTCTCTATCATCCTAATTCCAAGTTTAATTAAAATCTCGAGTTCGTTTTTTCCAAATCCAAAACTTACCCTATCGTACCTACAACGCAAGTAAAAAGTCGATAAAATAATTTTCAGGTAGAAAGTTTAGTAAGCTTTCCAAGGTGACTTGTTTCCCAGAGGAAGAAATGATTACACTTCGGTACCAATAATTTCCCTAAAGAATTCCGTTCATTACGAGTGATTATATCCTGTACATACATATAATAAAATCATTACTTCGTCACGGTCTTAAAAATTATTTGTAATTGTTTAAAAAAAACATTTTTGACAGTTCTTTTTATATGTAGAGCATTTTACAAAAAAATATTCGGTGTAACAGTACCGAAATTTTAGGCATTGATTGTTTTGTTTTTTTTTTAATTTCATTCGAAAGTAGGTAGGTACAATAAAATGAAAGGGCAACCACACGTGGGAAATATTTATAAAATCATGAGCATTATTGTGTCACACCCCGCAAGAATTTCCAGGATTAAAAAATACAAATGCTCGCATATCTATGTAAACTATAAATTTATATAAGTTAAGATTTAAAATGGCGCCCAACGCCATTGCTTATTTTACTTCTTTTGAATACATGTTCCTTGGTGAAGTAAAATCAAAGGAAGCAAAACACAACATTTAATAGATTAAACATTACCCCTTTGGAAACTCTTTCTTTCTTCATCAACACACATACATATGTGATAATATTTTAAACACATATCATACAATTTAAAAACAATTCAAAATCATTAAAAAATGCAACATTATCTAATCAACATTTCTTTTTTTTGTTTTAAATTTATTTATCGCCCCCATCCCATCATTTGATTTATTTAATTTGTTCGCTCAATTCAGTGTGTAGATTCATCTATAGAGAAATCCGAATAGAAAACAATTTCAAGCAAATTGAATGATTATGGGGGTCAAAGTTAATCCCAAACCCCCGTACTTACTCACACAAATTTACATTCAAACTGAATTGTTGTATATTTTTCAGTCTACATCCACGTATCCACGATTTAAGAGAAAATTAAATAGAATAAAAAGGAAATATTTTATTGCATCTAGAGCACAACTCGTCCCTACTCGTATGATCGTTGCCTTCACCAAGAAGACGTTGGTGGGTCTGTCACGTTTTTTTTTTTTTTTTATTATTCACATCAAAACGACGATGAAGAGAAAAACAAAATTTCCCTCTGCCATGCTAGAGTGCAACGTGAAATGAATCTATGATGATGATTCTTCTACCAGGAAGATGCGGTAATCTTAAAATGTATTCCAGAAAAGTACCAACACTACATACATACATATGTGTACATTGCATGCATGAAATACATTTTCTTCTCTTACCTATTTTTTTTTTTTACTGAAGACTGCATAAAAAAATTCAATTTATTCAACGATCCGGGTATGAAATCTATATATTAAGACCCGGTTACACTTGCTTTTACACTTAACATTCTAAGAATTCACTTTAGAATATAAAAATTATTTGAAATGCGTGCCTGCAATAATAATAATAATCTCAGGAAATTCTTAACTGGCTAAGATGAAATAAAAATTTAAACATTTAGGACCTTGTTTTTTAAACTTTTAGAATATCTATAAAAATTAAACTGAACAGAAACAGTCTTTTTTTCCAATTGAGTTAAAAAAACTAAAAGATAAAATTCACGACTGGATCGTACGAACTTGCTCTTGTAGCCAGCGGTCATATTTACAAAAAAAAAAAAAAAAAAGTTTTTGAAAAATCCATTTTCAAAATAAAATTTATTTATTTTTGAAAAATCGATTTTTCAAAAAAAAAAATGTATTTATTTTTTAAAAACCGAAAACAATTTTTTTGTTTGAAAATTTGAGTCTGCAATTTTATTAAAAAACGTACTTGCTCCTATGTTCGATTACACTATATGCAAAAGATTCTTAACAGAAACGGATAAATGTATATTTAAAGTCGTTTTTCAATTACTTAATTTTTTATACATAAAAATTCTAATTTTTTTCTAAAAAAAAAAATAATTGGAAGACCATTTTAAATATTTAATATATAAATTTCAAAAAAAAAATCCACCACTCGTTTTCGAAATATTGAATTTTCCAAAAAAAAAAAAACAAATTCAAAAAATTCGAAAATTTTGAAATGCAGTAGTATTTAAAATTCGAAGGAGCCCCTTATAAATTTTGATCGAAGTCCGTTGAGCCGTTTATGAGAAAGACGAAAATCAATAAAATGGTTATATGGCAGGTACCGTTAATAACAAAATATTAAAAAAAAAATTGGGCTAAATGTAGAACATATCCAAAGTAGTAAACATACCAATTTTTATCAAAATCGTTAGAGCCGTTTTCGACATAATTAAGATGGTAGAAAAATTTGTTATGGCAAGTACCGTTACTTTTGGGCTAAAACAAAGATTCAAAAATCTATTTTGTACAGTCACCTAAAACGCTTAAATACCAAGTTTGAAGCAAATCGCTTCAGCCATTTAGGATGTAGAGATGTACAGACAGACAAACAGACAGTAATTGCGGCACCCACTTTTTTGGTCTCGAGTTCGATTTTGTTTCCAAATTCAAAACTTGCCCCTTTTTTTTTTTCTTTTAATGGAGTTAAACTAACTAAAAAAATAAAATGCACGACTGGATCGTACGATATTGCTCTTGTAGCTAGCAGTCATTAATATTTACAAAAAAAAATTCAGGGACTGGTGTTTGAAAAATCGTATTTATTTTTTTAAAAATCGAAAAACTATTTTTTTTTTTAAATCGAAAAACTATTTTTTTTTTTTAAATCGAAAAACAATTTTTTTTTTTTTTTGAAAATTTGAGTATGCAATTTCATTAACATTTTTAGAGATCATTTGCATTAAACAAAATAATTTTAATCGGCTCATTCAATAGTGAGAAAGTAGAAAATATAAAAAGTGGTTCTATTGGAAGTACCGTTAATAAGTATACAAAATAATATATTTTTTTTTTACTTAAAAGTGGACTACTTTAAGAACACACAAACTTTTTTATCAAAATTCTTGGAGCCGTTTTTGGGAAATACATTTTTTTCTTAACGTTTTTTTAACATATGTAGTTATTAGAGATACCGTTGTTTTTTTTTGTTTTATAAAAATATTTTTTTTTAACTATTCAAGATAATGTCAAAGAACTTCGAAAAAGTATCTCGAAAAAATCGATTGAGTCGTTTTCGAAATATTGAGTTTTCAAAAAATCAAAAAGTTTTCTTTTTATTTCAAAACTAATTTTTTTGAAAATTTTGGCTTTACATTAGTATTTTGACTTGCTAGGAGCTTCTGCATACAAAATTTCAAAAAAAATCAAATGAACCGTTTTCCAGAAAATCGAAAACACTAGAGGTACCAAAATTAAACATTTAAAAAAAAATAAATTACCAACATGTACCTTTTCCCTTTATTAATGAGCTGATTTTTTAAAAATAAAAATCGTTGAAGCCGTTTTTGAGAAAAATGAATATAAATAATAATATATGTACCAAGTTTAAAGTGTCCACACGTTTTTTCTTTTTTTCTTTTTTTTTAAGACCAAAAATAACGGTAAATGCCTTTTCTTGCCAGAAAGCAATATGTACCAAGTTTAAAGCAAATCCGTCTAACCGTTTAGGCTGTAGACTCGAGGACAGTCAAACAGATAGAAGGAATGAGGCGGGAGCCAGTTTTTAGATGTTCTCCATCATCGTAATGTCAAGTTCGATCAAAATCTCGGGTTTGATTTTTTTTACGAATCCATAACTTGTCATAGGTACTATACCTACATATATATCGCAAGTGCAAACATATAAAATATTAAATTCGTTAAATCATCAAATTTGCTAGGTTTAAATTAAATGCAGAAACGTTTCTAAAAATTAACTAGAATTACCTTAATTATTTAAGAAAATTGACATTCTTTTTATTTAGATTAAAATATATTTCCCTACACAAATAATTGAAGCAAGCAACGCAAGAACGGTTCTTCTAGTCTTAAATCACTAAATGAATTGTTTAATCCTCCAAAACTTGAAGGATATAACTTACTGCTGGTTCCAGCAGACCATAGGCATTTCCCTAAGCAATCAGACAAAGAGATGGGTGATCGGTTCGCCGGTCAACTAAATTATTGTTTCCCCGAAATCAGATCCTAAAATGCTACCCCAATGAAGATATGGGGTAAAGAAAATTGAGGAAACTATATAATTTATGCGCACATAAACATTTTTTTGGTTTAATTTTATTTTTGCACAAAAGCCATAAGCAAAGTCAAGGCTTTGCCAATAAATTTCGACATTAAACACTTTCGATTGATTAATGGCGAGGTATAACTTTTATTATCCAATAGACACAAATTTACATAATATTTTCAGTGTGAGAAGGAATAGTGTGTGTTTTTTGTTTTTGATGATTTTTAATGAGAAGGGGGGAAATCATTTCATGGTAGATAGGACCATTTTTCTGAATCGGTAGAGAGATTTTTCAAAACAACACAAAAGACCAAGTCGCAATTTAATTTAACTCGAGGTTTTGATTGTGATAAGAAAAAAAAAATAATATAATTGCCATTTGCAGCAATACTATGCAGA
The DNA here is from genome assembly GCA_910595825.1 of Philhelius pedissequus. NCBI lineage: Eukaryota > Metazoa > Arthropoda > Insecta > Diptera > Syrphidae > Philhelius > Philhelius pedissequus. The sequence continues at coordinate 237,941,013 of OU343161.1, read as the reverse complement.
AGCAGAAGCAGCAGCATTGAATTGGATGATTTTGCTTACAAATTTATTGTCTTCCAGAGGCCACGGTTATTTATTTTGCGGTATATGATTATCTTAAGAGCCAATTATATTTTATTATGATTCGTCGTTTGTTTTGTTTTTATTTATTTTGTTATAAATGCAGAGCTTAATAATGACATGAGGTATGAGGAGGATTATACCTACCTCCTTTAATTTGAAAGACGTATTGTCTTTTTTTTTATGGTAAATATTGAGGTTGAAGCTATTGTTTTCAATTATTGTTTAAGCATTGGATATGGTATGGTAGATTAGTTTTATGATGAGAATACAATGTACAGAATGGCATAAAGCTTATCTTGAGTGAACTCTTATGAAGGCCTGACCGAATGCAGGTAGGTATGTATTGTATAGAAAATACATTTCAAATGGAAAACGAATTGTATATACACCATTTACTTTCATTGGAGGGTGACAATAAATTAGTTGGCTGCAATCCGACTGTAAACTGGCGCAGCCATTTTGAATTTCAAACAAAATAGCCATGAAACAATATCAGTTGATTGTCTACTTAAACTTCTTCCATTGCCGACTGATAAAGGGATTTTTTTTAAACAATCACAATTATTATGGGAAGGTTTTGTTAGATAGGGCAAGTTTTGAATTTATAGCAAAAAAAATAACTGGATACTTTTAGTCAAAATTAAAAATACAACGATATAAAACATGAAATTCTGTTTGTATGTATTTCTGTTTGTACTGTCAAGTAGTGTAGTTTATACAGCTGAAACAATTTTTTTTTCAATGGTGGATCTACATATGTATATAGATACTTCGGTACCTCGGAAACCAATCTATCGATATTAATAGTTTTTTTTTTGAACTATTGCAAAATAGTTAAGTTGCGTAGGTACTTACTTAACAACTTTCATTTAAAACGTTATAAAATAGAAACAAAATGTGGATTTAAATAAATTTGAAAAATTTACATTTTGGTGAAAAAAATTTTAAAAAAACGTGAGGAAAAAATCGTTCATAATATTGGTTATTAGTCCGATAGTTTGGAATGTATGAAAATACGATCGTCTGCTCTCAAAATTAGGTATGTCTGTCGATTCATTTAAGTCTGTTCTTGTCATGTGTGATATGAACAGTGAATGGAATACTTCAACATGGACAGTAAGTAATTAAAAAACAAACAAAAAAGCACAGGACATAAATTGCTACCATGTGGTATTCCAGATTTAATTGAATTTTAAATTACCAACAAAAATTGTTATTAAGGTAACGGTTTTTTTTTGTTTTCGGCTTTCTAATCAGAGGTTTCCATGATTTAGATAAAATTCGTACACAGGAAATACTTCACAGTTGAAATAAAATGGCAACAAATTTTTCGAAAATTTAGAACAACTTTAATTGAAGAAAACTCAAACAGTAAACTTATATTATTTTTGTTTTTATTTTTTGTGGACCGTGTGGATGTTTTTATGACTTGTAGTCAAAAATGCGCTTCGCCAGGGTACTACAGTTTTTTTTTTAGAGCAACGTTCCAGTAACAGAAGAGAACAAAATTATTTATTAGCTGTATTCCCGTACTTTGTTCATAACAAATCAGAGACTCTCATTTTTTACTTGCGATATTCTTGCGATTTTCTTCAAACTGGTACTTAAGCGATTTTGATGATTGGCTAGAATATTTTTGAAATCTTTTTTTTTTTAGCTTCAAAAATAACAGTACTTGTCATACAAATTTTTGAGACAAAAAATGGTAAATCTGGATTATCTTGAAAACGGCTAATTTTGATAACAAAAATCAGTGCACCATTATAGGATTATATATTCTAAATTTTGGTATATAAAATTTTTAAATTGAAATGTTATTAATGGTGTACCTGCTAAATAACAGCCGTGAACGACTCGACGGATTTGGAACAAAATTTTTATACAGGAGGTCCTTCAAATTCTAAACGATACTGTATACCAAAATTTGAGATAAATATTTTTCGGGATTCTTTGAAAAAAAAATCATATTTTTTAACAATATTTCGAAAACTTAAAATTTCCATCCATATTTTTTTTTTTTTAGAAAAAAATTAAAGAAATTTTGTACACATAAAAATTATTTAAAAAACTACTTCAAAAATATATTTAGACGTTTCTACTAAGAATCTTGTGCTTACGATGTGATCGAACTTAAGAGGAAGTAAGTGCATTTTATTTTCAAAAACTGGGGTAAAAATCTCCTGGAGAAAGACAAGTTTTTACGACAGTACGGAAGCGCATTGAACACAAGACTTTTGCCATTTTTAAACAGCAAAAATGTTTAATACAAAGTTTTTTTTTTTAGGATAGGTAAACAATTATCGCAAATACTAATTTATTATACGACTGTAACTGACGGCAACGGCACGATGAATTCGATTACTTTCAATTTTTGTAGTAAGCAATTTTTTTGGGCTTAAATTCGCAGGCAGGCATTTTACTGACAACTTGCTATAAAAATAAATGTGGTGTACTGGAACTGAAATTGAGAGTTTCTATTAGACAATTGTAGACTTTCGCAGTTTTATGAACTACGCAATCACACCTTCTATTTCAGCAGTTCACACATTTGCATTTTTGGACACTTCATGAATAATTAAAATTAAACTAAGTTGAACTGAGCTGAGATATTGTGTTCGAATTTTGGATTTTCAGTACATGATGAGACTGGAGTGAAAATGGAAATAATACCAATGATGAATGGAAATCATTCGAACGATGAATGGAAACAGAATCATGATTTTATCATTGGAATGATTTCAGTTGCCAAATCGAGATAGTGTAGGAATCGATTATAATTGACAGAAAATCACATTTATAGCGTCGTGAAAATATTTCAACAATTTTCTTAAATAGTTTTCCAAACATGCTCTTTAATTGCTTATCAAGTTGTAACAAAATTACAACAAAGTCTGTATCTTGTTAGCGTTATTTTTTCTCTGATTCAAGATGATTCAAACTCAACCTCTGAACTAAATAGTAAATAGACAATAAAATTCGTAAAAGATAAGAAGAGGTGAGGGATAGAAGAAAACTAAATGACTCTATCTACCAACAGAATTTCCTAGACCTTGACTGAGCAGCAAACGGACAAGAAATCCATCCAAATCTAAGCAACTAAAGGATTTAATAAATGAGTTATGAAATTAACCTCTTCGGGGCCTTACAAATACATAAATAATAATTATTGAAAAAAAATATGTTATTGAAAAAAATATGTTATTGAAAAAAAAAATATTTTATTGAAAAAAAAACTTACCTTGTGCATGTTTCTGGCGCAATTTATTCAAAATATTTGTTGCATCAAATCCAGCATTATCGCATAATTGACGTGGAATAATTTCCAGTGCTTTGGCAATTGCTGAAATCAGCAATTGTTCCTTGCCAGCAATTGTACGCGAATAATCACGCAACATTTTCGACAATTCCATTTCAATGGCACCTCCACCTTAAAAAGAAAAGAAAAATATTTTTCACATTTTTAAACAGAATGAGAAAAGTTTTAAATCAACAAATAAAAAAAAAAATATTCCCTCATATTTGAAGTGAGCGAAAAATAAAAAAAGATTTCATCCTATTCTAGATATTTCTTGGCATAAATCATAAGTTGTTTTCGAACAAAAATATATAAATGAATACAAAAAAATCCATAAGTAAAAAAATAAAAAAACTAAACAGACAAACAGTCGGAGTTTCAAATTAAGAAAAAGAACGATAAGTTAAGGGCTTTTCAATATATATTTTCCCACACAGTCTTGATGGGACACAAAAAAAGTTTTCCAAACTGACGTTTAATTTTTTTTGTTCTTTATTCCGCCGGCTAAGTGCAAATTAATGAGTTTTTTTTTGCTTTATCTATAATTTTTACAAACTAGATTCAGGGACGAACTTTGCCGTTTAAGGGCCTACAGAAGTAATACTTTTTAAGTTAGACAATTTGTTTGACATGGATGAAATATTTGCTCGGTGATTAATATTTTGTTCTCAAAATAGATATTTATAACTTATTTTTTTTTTTTATATTCTGATTCTTTTTTTTGAAATTATAATTTATTGACATTTGTCAAAAGTGTAGAAATTTGCATTTTTATTGTTTTAATTTATGGGATACTATATTTTAGAGAATTGTGTTATTTTTGTACAGATTTTGATTTTTTTTGGAATATTCCATATTTGTTGTCGGCTATTTGGGAATTTCATTTAGGATTTCGAACTTTTAGGGTCTTAGTCTATTTTTTGGAATTGGTGGAATATTTAATTATTTAAGGGTAATTTATTGTTTTTTTTTATACAACAATGACAACCAACATTCGTTTTTTAGTACACAACTATATTTTCGAATTCTTGAAGTTTTGAAAGGAGTTTGACTTTGACAGAAATTGAAAAAAACCTCACTTTGTTCAAAATTTGAGATGATCTGACACTACGACCCGTTCCACTTTTTACTTGCGATTAGGTTCTAGAGGGCAAGTTTTTCATTTGGAAAAAAAATCGAACTCGAGATTTTAATCAAACTTGACATTACGACGAGAGAGTACACAAAAAAGTGGGTAACGCAATTCCGTCTTCTCTGTCTGTCTGTAGATCGATCTACAGACTAAAGGGCTGAACCGATTTTTTTCAAACTTGATAGTTAGGCGTTTTAGGTGATTTTCTAAAATAGATTTTTGAATCGTTGTTTATCCCAAAAAATTATGGTAGTTGCCATAAAATTTTTTCTACCATCTTAACTATATCAAAAACGGCTCTAACGATTTTTATAAAAAAAAAAATGGTGTACTACATTAGGTAAGGTCTACATTTTGGTCAAACATTTGTTTTGCATATATTGTTATTAACGGTACCTGCCAAACAACCATTTTTTTTTATTTTCGACTTTCTCATAAACGGCTCAATTCCGAAAAAAAAATTATACAGGAGGTTCTTCGAATTCTAAATAATACTGCATTTCAAAATTTTCGAAAAATATTTTTTTGGATTTTTGGAGACATTTTTTTTTTGAAAATTCAATATTTCGAAAACGGGTAGACAATTTTCTTTATATTATTAAATATTTAAAATTGGCATAGCAAAATTTTTTTAGAAAAAATTAAAGAAATGTTGTATATACAAAATTAAGTAAAAAACGAATTTATTTTTAGCCGTTTTTATTAAGAATCTTTAGCATACAATATGATCGAAAATAAGAGCAAGTACGTGCAATCCAATAGTGCGTTTTATTTCTAACTAAGATTGAAACGAACGAGATTGCAATATTACGATCTTAGGTTTTAAAGGTATTCGTTTTAAAAAATCGAGAAAAAAAATTATAATCACTTGAAATTTTTCGTGTGACGTTTACACAGTTTTAATGAAATTCAAAATTCCATTTTTAAATTAAACGTCACGACTAATTTTTTTTGAATATAATTTAATATTTATTACGAACAATCCGGCAATGTCCTGCAGTAAAATAATTTCACATTTCCGGGTTTAAGGATATAGAATGTGGGAATGGAAAAACTTCTCGTTTTCCAAAAGTAAATAGACAAAGTTAAATCGATATTACTGCAGCGCCAAAAGTTAGATTAAGCAAAAACTCTTGCATCTTTGTTCAATTGAAATTTAATAAGAAATAAAAGAAAGATAATAACCTAAAAGGTTTTATAAGCAAAAAAAAAATAACTTGATATAAAATTCCCGAAAGGATTTAAGCTAAAAAAGATATCACTATGACAGAATTAAAATTAAGTTAAGCTTCTCGTGCCAAAAAAAGAAGATATATTTTTTTTTAAATGATTGACTAACTAAATTGTTTATAAACAAAACTTGAAAATTATCAATTTGTGAAATCAGCAATAAAAAAAAAGTTGTGTTAAACAAAATGTTCTTTAAAATTGCTGGAAAAAAATTGATAAATAAAAAACATCTTTGTTTCTAGTTTCGAAATACATATGTGATTTTTTTCAAAATTTAATTAAATTGTAAAAACAGCAAAATATAGAACAAACAATGTGTCGATGTTGAAATAAGTTTAAACTATTAAAATAAAATACATTATGCATATAAGCATTTTGGTTATTCGTCGGGGCGCAACAAGGTCGGATGTGGAACGTCTTTTCGAACTATATTTATAGGAGAATCAATTCAAGAATTTTCACTCAGAAATGTCAAGGTTGGCCTCCATGTGAGAATTTTTTTTTGTTTATTTTATTTTATCTTTTTTTTCTTAAATTTTCTCTGTTTAAAGATTGAATCTTAATTTATTTATATTTTACATGCAAGGTTTAATTCACGTCGCTCATACAAGTAAGTTAATGTGGCACAAATGAGATGTAGCAATTAAGATAAGGGCAAACGAAATGGAATTTTTTTGTTTGGTTTACATAAAGAAAAACATGTATGTTGATTCTGCATGTATCTCTAGGCTTTGTTCAAAAAATTTCAAACGAACACAAGATGAAACAAAAGGTTTAAAAAGTAATTATGCAATGAAAATTACTTTTTATCACTGCCTACTTGTTGTGTGATGTTTAGTCGACCATTCGAGATAAAGATTTATTACGATGTCATGTTTAATAAGAAGCAAAAAATTTTACATGAGTCAAAAAATGGCTGGGTGGGAAAAAAAGGGGAAATATATAGGGAAATACGGAAAAATAAGAAAGTGAACAAAATATTTTATTATGATGAACAACAAAACAACAGAAAAAAAGTTCAAGAAAAAATGTTAATACAAAATGAAAAACTTTTGTGAAATTTTCACAACGCGCCGTTTGAAATTCCACCAACAAAAATCGTTGTAAATGTTTGAAATTCAGAAAAAAATTATACTTATCAAAATTATAACATAAGATTAAGAAAAGATAAGAAAAGTACTATTAGTTTTGTGAAACGAAACATAAGAAGCTTAATTAGAGACTTTCAAAATACTATACATTGGAAAATGTGAGTTGGTACTTATCTCCGATATTACTGGAAATTCTAAGGACCAAAATTATAGACAATCGATGGAATCATCTCTTCGAAGTTCCATATTTTTGAAACAACAGCAAGAACTAGCATGGGCTACTGTGCTCAGGTATGGAGACACAAGGAATACGACATGGTCGAACAGCTTTTGCGGTATTTTTTGAAGAGGTCGATCTGTCTTCCAAGTACCACAGCAAACCACGTTTTTATGCTCGAGACGGGTCTCCGCCCAATATTCATCTCAAAGTTGAAAATGCACGTTGATTAGATCTTGAAAACGGTTGTATATGGAAGAGGAAAGATTGCCAAATAAATTAACTTTAGTCATCTTAAGGGAAAAGCTTTCCTGGTTGGAGAGTTGGAGCAGCCTGCTTCGTCAAGCTTTCACTTACTCAAGACAATCTTGACTGTTGGAAAAGAGAACTAAATGACCTTATATCTGCAATTGATATCACAAAAAGAGGAGAGTTTGTCGCAAGAGCGCGACAGTCAACTAACAGGCTCATTTACCCAAGACTAGAATATAACCAGGCGCCCAACAATTATTTTAAGGAATCGTGTTAAAAACAAGAAGGGAGTTGCTGCCCCTTAACTTTATTCCACCCCACATAGACACGATGGCTAAGTAATCTGCAGTCTATGTAACCAAAGAAAACAAGAGAACGTGCATGCCCAATATTTAGGGAAACCCGGAGGAGCGTATTTAGTAAAAGTACACTCAGCGAGGACGAGATGACGGGTGTTCTTAACGGATCTAACTAGAATTCATTTTTGATTTTTTAAATGTTGTTGAAGAAAACAAATAATAGACGAATTTTTAAGGAAAAACTAAAAAACAGTAAAGTTAAATTTTAAAATTTCAACTGGCAGACGGCTGAGGCCATGCTTCAAAAATGTAAAACTGAAATTTGTAAGATTTAATGAATAAATTAATAAATAAGCTATCAAAGTAAATTTAGGTGTCCCACAAGGAAGCCACGTTGGTCCCTTGCTATTGTAAAATACACAATATTATAGTAAAATACACAATATTCAGCCCACTAAAAATATTTTAATTATTAGTTGCATGTCGACGATCATAAGATCAGTCAATGGCTGTCTTTTATTGTAAAAATCTTTTGCTGAATTTTCTGTATTTGGATTTTTCTTAATGTCAAAGTTTTTATTTTCCTCTTTTAGAAGGAATTCTCCTATTTTATTTCATTCTAAATTGTTTTTGAAAAGGCAACTCGTTGATCCTGTCCTGAGGTTTCATGATATACAGACTCAACTAGTGAAATATTTTTCATGAAATTTGTTCAATTTTTTTTTTGGAACAAAATTAATTATTTAAAAGATGTCAAACTTTTGTTGAAAATTATTTAATTATTTGGCCTGGAAAAAATGTGGAACTTATTTGTTTTTATCTAAATTGTTCCACCAAATTTGAGTGAAAATGAAAATTTTCTTAAAAAAATTTGTCTGCGAGAATTATAGAATATAAATTTCCACATCATCTTATGTTCACTCAAAATGAATTTATCAACTAAAGTTTGAATTTTTCACAATACCTAATGTCCAGAAATTGGTATTATGCCTTGTGAAATATTTTGGAATGCATTATGTAGTGTGATTAAAACGGTATTCCTTGTTCGAAATTTAGTTTTCATGATTCGCAAATGGAAGATCGTTTTTGTTTAGACATTTAAGGCTACAAAAGGTTAGGCCTTTCTAAAAGAGTTTGACCATAATACCACTTTGCGGTTAAGAACACTCCAAGGGCGGATATGAAAATTATTTATATTAAAAAATATATTTTTTGAGTTTTTACTTTAGACTTTGAATGCGGAATATTTCAATACAATATTCGCAGTCAAAAGATTTCCGTCAAGAGTAGGGATGCCGGTCATTTGGCGGTCTTTTGCGTGGCGGCTTTTTATTTCACAATCTAATACAATTTAACTGACATATCAAAGAAACAGCTATTGTGAAAATTCGTACGTTGGAAAGTTTCATTTAACTATAATTGTGAATTCAACTTCATTTGGCTCAAATGAATTTCCTCTCTCCCCCTTAAAAAAAAACAACAATGAAAATATTACAACACACGTCCTTAGTTTATTTACGCAACCAAGAAAGTTTCATTTATGTATTTGCATGACATAATGACGGAGTCCTTAAAAGCCAAACATTCTAGAAACAACCATTTATTACGTTCTACATTAGGTTTGATACGCCAAAAAAAAAAATTGTCATTATGTGACCTTTCTTTAGAAACCCTCATAACTTTTTGTTATACAATGTCTTTGAATAAAACGTGTGGCCCTTCAAGAACTAGCTACAGTGTTTTTTTTTTTATTTTGTTCATGAGGGTTCACTCATTTCAAGTTAATAGTTTCCTTTTTCCCCCTTTTTTTATAAGCAATTTGGTATTGTTTCACGTTTCACAATAATGTCCTTTGGCAAAGTCACACGTTAGCTGACGTCTTTTCAAACAGCAAATACAAAAAGAAAATAAATTTCCATTTGCGTATGGGAAACTTTATATTCCCTTATTTTTTTTTTTTTTTTTGCGAGACCAACTAGAAGATATTCCAAGGAATACTTACAAACAAAAAAATAAAAACGCAGTATCCAAGAACAGCATGCAGTCCAATTTGTGATTTTTTTTTTTGAAAACAGTCTTATGTATTCCTTTGGATTTTTTTTAATGTTTGGATCATGGATGACGATGTGGGTTTCAATTTGAGAAAGTTTTCAAAAAGGTTTCCCTTTTATTCATAAAAAGTAATTTTTTATTGTATTTTTTTTTACAATAACTATTATGATGACAGGAGGATGTGTTATGTCGAAAAATTATAGTTCACCTTTGGTAAAAGGTTAGATAGCTATAATATTCTTGTTTTTAATTTAATTAAAACAAGAAACTTTTACGTTTTGTGGTTTAAGGTTACATGAGATGTTTTGAAAGTCTAATACACTCAGGCACAGAATCTCGCTTTCAAAAAGTTTTAATATCTCAAATGGAAAAGTAGAAGTATTCCCTAGATAGATTGCTCTTTTGAAAAGTTCACTTTTCTGTGGTAAGGCTTGAAGATGGCACAGAAATGACTATGCTTAATTTGTGAAAGGAAAGTTTTTGAAAACAAAATTTCTGAAGCACAGTTTGACAGTTTTTACAATGGCATTATTCATTTGGAGAAAGTAGGATTATTGCGCATTTTATATAGTGTGCACTTTGTGGATAAGAAATTACCTTTTGAATCGATCAATACAAGTCATATTTGACGGTTTCAATTGTGAAATCCACAAATGCTGGTGTGCTTCAAGGTTCCGTTTTGTCTCCGACTGTCTTTTTCATTTTCTGTCTTTATTGCATTATCCAGTATTACATATTCGATATTGTCCAAAATGTTCAGCTAATTGTTCAGCTAATTTAATTTGTAACGACCTACAGTTTCTGTAGTCTGCATAAGGAGACCCCGAACAATATTCTCGGTAAATGTGTTGCACCAAAGATATAACAAAACTGGATAGAGCAGAGCGAATTACTCTCTCTGAACATACTCCAAATACAGAAGTTTCCTAGAGGAACAAAGTTGGAGAAAAGGTTTCTAGGGGCTTGATAATTTTTCGAAAACATTTCTAAAAGTTGCCCAGAAGTCAATTAAAAGATTCTGGAGCTCAACTTTTATTAAGACTAAATTCGGTGCAAAATTACGAGCAACAAACTTCCTTGTTTCAATGGATTATCGTTTCAATTAAAAAAACACTCTATTTTTGAATCAATTTCTCTACAAGATAAAATGAAAATATTTGCTCCAGATAAAAATTTCAAGTGTCAATAAAAATATATTCCATCGAAAATATTTGTATCTGAAAAACACTGCCACTTACGAATTTTCAGTAAAACCCTAGTCAAGTGTGTCCTTTTATAAAAAAAAATCATCTGCTATCATTTATCTATCCTCTTTCCATTTTAATTTGAATGCTTCTTAGGTTTCAATTAAGTAGCACATACACAGTTTAAGACAATTTCTTTTGAACTCAATATTGCATATGTTAACAAGACATCACTATCACCATTCTCTCGAAACTATATGTAGAAACCATATGTTGCTACAAAAAAAAAGTAGGAGAATCATCAAACCAACTGGTGTAGCCACATTGTTGGACATGCCAATCATGGAAACAGATAAGGTATCATTGATGGTGACTATTCTGTAGTGTAGGTCTCCAGTGTAACCTCAAAAGATACTTCCATCCTCACAAGGCAAATCAGATACAGCATTTTTCATTTCTCTCTCAGCCATATACGAGGTTATGTGTGTATATGTTGTATTTTTTTTTTTGTTTGTACTGCCAAAGAAAGATGTTAATTTTAAGTAATTATAAGACGAGACAAGATAAAAAAAAAATATAAATATATAGACCTCGACTGGGTAAAAGTATCTATGACTGTTATGCTCACGACAGAAACCAACACATAAGTTGTAATTTAACCGCAGCAGCAGCGTACTAATCGACATAATCATTAACAAGATACACTGAAATCCAACTATGTATGGTATATAGTTGCGGGGACAAAAGGACGGATATACAACCTACTACTCGTAGAACGCATAAAGTAAACAGGCTAAGTTAGATTTACGCACCCAGATACAGTCAAAATCCTCTATCATTAATCTTTTACATTATGAATTATTTCTATTTGTTTGAATCAAATTATATGAGGGAGGTTTCTGATATTAAAAAAAAAAAACGGTCTTAAAATTTCTAATTTACAAGATTCGAAGTAAAAGTCATCTATTTCAAAAGGGGCTTGGAAGTAGGCGGATTAAAAATAAAAACGAAGTAAATGATAAATCGCACGAATCCTAGACTATGTTACATTTTTAACTCGTATGTTTGCTCGACCACAAGAATCAAGGCGAAACCTTATTTTAGAGCTCAAGTTAAAATAGTCTCATATACGATTTCGACATCAAATTTATTGAATTTATTCTTGTTGATCAACAACACTCTTTCAGAGCTGATGGTCCTTGGGTTCATACTATGTTCTAGAATGTAATATGACAAAAACAGTCAAGAAATCGTCTGAATTCATGGCAAACAAAATAAACGAGTTTTTTTTCCATAAATCGTTTTTATATTGAACAAGTCAACAAGAACAACTCAACTACTCGTAAACTAAACTAAGTCTAAAATACTTCTGTAAAGGAAATTTTGATCTTCGAATTTATCTAAAAATTATACAGTTATAAATCGGAGTAGCAGTATATGCTGTAGTGGTTGTTGCGCAATAAGTTAGGGGAGGAGATAGAATTCTAAGCAAAAACGATTTTTTTGCAAGGACTTTTCATTTAGCTATTATTGGATTCGACAAACAAACAAAGTTGTAGATTCCCTTCATTCTTGCCTATTAAAAACACCCAAATCGCCGCCACCAAAACGTGTGAATAATTCAGTCAAGAAATCGTCTCAAATATTGTCCAAAAAAATAAACGAGTTTTTTTTCGATAAATCGTTTTCATATGGACCAAGTCTAAAATCTTTTTGTAAAGGATAGTCGAACTTATCTAAAAATTACACAAACATAAATCGGAGTAGCAGTATGTATGTGGTGTAGTAGTTGTCGCGCAATAGATTATTAGCGGAGAATTCTAGCATATGCCGCAAAAAAAAAAACGATTTTTTGCATAGACTTTTCATTTAGCCAATATTGGATTCGGCAAACAAAAAAAACTTAAATTCCCCCCATTTCTGCCGATTAAAACACACAAACACTGGAATGTTTTATTTTGAATTTAATAACGAATTGTAGCTCAAAGAATAAATTAAGTTAGAGAGCTTTGACTGTATTATGCTTTATTAGTTAATGTTCTGTTTTTTTTTTTAATTTTGTGTTTAAACCTAAAGATTTCAAAGAAGGAAACTATGCCGTGTAATCAACAAAACCACTTCAGTCTTGTTGGTTATAAAACTAGAAAAACATGCTTTAAGCTAAACGCATATAGCTGCTGCCTGAATGAGATGACTTATCGAGATGCGTGATGCCTTGAAGATTAACATATATACATGTAGTACACTGGTTAGTCGAATGAATGGATAGATGTGGATCGAAATTAATAGAGAAACGAATGAGGCGATAAAAACCTTTTACTAAGTCAGACTTCTTTTATTTTATGCGCGATTTTGCGCGTTATTTTACGGTGTCTCTGTATAGATGATGAAGTTGATAATGTCTTGAGAGATTTATCCATAACCAGGTACATATAATATCAAAGACGAAGAAATTAATTAACGACTCAATATTAAAGAAAGGCGAGGTTACAGACAGATATCTACGTATAAATGCAGATAGATGTATATTTTTTTTTTGTTGAGACTATACATATTTCGAAAGTTGTTTCTTGTTAAGCTTCTTACACGAATTTAGGTTTTTATATCTTTCTGGGTAAAAAGTGTGGACAACGAGTGGGAGCCCACTATAGATATCTTATTATGTAGATGAATTTTGCTTAATCTTGACACAACATTAAATCAGATTATGTAGGTTTTTGATAAGCCCAGAACACGTAAGGTTAAACAATAAATGTTTTCCATAAAAATCTGTTGCAACTAAGATAAATTTATTATGCCAATAAATTTAAGTAATCCCATATACATAGCTTGTACATCATTTCCATATATAATTGGATGTCAAAAGTTTTGTAAAAGTTTGGGCAAAAACTCATGTATGCAGATGACTTTTCAAAAATTATACACTCCAAAAGGGTACCATTAACACTGTTGCAAAATTTTATATCACCCCCGTTTGTACTTCCAAAAATAAAGTGTGGGCTATAAGGTTAGACTGAAATCACATATTTTTACGACACAACCACCCTATGGATTCTTTGTTTGAATTTTTTTTGTAAATTAAAAAAAAATAGAAAAAAACTTTAAAAAACAATTGTCTCCTCACATATACACAATTTCTGAGGCATGAACTGCAACTTTGTGTGTTACTGTTTGAACTTCGTTATTGCTATCTCAATTTACGATGAGAAATTAAAATGCACACAGACAATTTTTTTTCCTATCCAAAGTTATTCCTTTGAAGTTTGTAAACAATGACAAAAAAGATTTTTCGCAAAAGTAAAAAAAAAACATTTTGCATGTTTTCTGAGGTTTTACTATTTTTTTTTTAATTTATTTAGTGAAAGCCTGGAGTATTGTATAAGCAAAGCTAAAATGCATATATTCAGTACTGTTTTCTATTGACCCAAATTCACTGAACCGATCCGATATCGCGCCAGCACAACATAAAAAAAAAAAAACGGAACAAAGACTTCCCAACACTAACCTCTGTGTATTTTTTTGTTTGTTTTTTTTTTGAATTAAAATGTATCTAGGTACAATGTTGTATGGAGGAGAATAGTAGATGGATTCGATATGGAAAATAGTTTGGATAGAGGTTTTTATACCTTTGGAAATTTTCAAATATTCACTTATTTTTTTATTGGCACAATACAGAAACTAACTTTAAGGGTGCGGTTATGGATTTGTGATCAAAAATCAATTAAAAAAATAAAAATCATAAACTTGGAAGCAAACCATGTGTTTTTTAAGGCCTATTTACTTTTACGTGAAATTCAGGTTGCATTTAAAAGACCTTAGGTCTTACTGGCATATAGTTAAAATTACTTTAAAAAAATTAATATTTATTCTTTTTTATCAGGATGCGGTGTTGCCAGATGCTAAAAAAAAATATTTTTAGAGAAACCACCTATAGATTTTTGAGATCTTTTAACTAACAGACCTTTAGCCTATAAATCTGTAAAAAAAATTGAATAGTCGTAAAATTAGTCCTAGGGAAAAAATTAAACTTGGAATTCAAAAATTTACTCGAATTTGTATTTATTTCTATTTTTTTTTAAATTTTTTATTTTTTTCTATTTTCTATTAGTTTTTATTTGATCATTATCAGTCGCATTCATTAGAATTCACTAAAACACCTCTTAACGGACGTTATGCTCTGACTAAGAATTTATTAAGGCACTATTTAGAGTTGTGTAAGTTCATAGAAATAAAACATTTTCAGACCTATTTTAATCAAAACGTTTTTGTGTCAAATAAAGCACCAAAAAGAGAAAACTATTACGTTTACAAGAAGCAATTCCGTTTGTCAAACAAAAAACAGTGTGATTTTTTGCTCATATAACGTTTATAAATAATAATTTTTTTAGAGGCTCTGTAACTTTATGTAGTCCCTAAATTAGGGCTGTCAACGAGTCTGAGACTACTTTAAAAGCACCCGAGATAAGACAGTATTTTTGGTACCAAAAAATATTTTTCTATTTAATTATTTTTTAGTACTCATGTTCAAGTTTTATTTTGCGAAATATTCTATGCTCGTAAAAATATCAAACCACATAACAACACAGTTAGAGACGCACTGCGAAAATCCAGAGAAAAAATACGTACGATTTTATGTATGCATGCCATTGAACTAGAAATCGCTCGTTTTTCAGTGTTTGTTTCCTCCTCCGGAAAAAGGTGACTTTAAGACTTTTAGGCGACCCTTGGAAAAAATATTATCGAAACGTCAAAACATAGTTTGTTGCCTACGTGTCAAGCCATGGACTATAAAAATCGATTGAGGGATGGCTCCGATTTAAATGGATTAAAAAACATCTACAAAATTTAAGTTTTACCTCAAAAAATCGAAATTACCAACAACTGCTGAGATACCGTACTCTATCTTTTCAATCTGAACACGCGACTTATAACGGGTGATTTTTTTGCTACTTGGTTTTTGACGTTTATATTTTTGACAGATCACACATGACAAATTCCACGAACATTTGATTCAGTATTGTTTGCCATTCCATCATGAATAGACTTACGCCTGAACAACGTTTGCAAATTATTGAAATTTATTATCAAAATTCGTGCTCTGTGAAAAATGTGTTTCGCAAGCTACGTCCGTTTTTTTTGCGCTCATTTTTGGCTAAATGGATACGTGAATAAGCAGAATTGCCGTATTTGGAGTGAAGAGCAGCCAGAGGCAATTCAGCAGCTACCAATGCATCCCGAAAAATGCACTGTTTGGTGCGGTTTATGGGCAGGCGGCATCATTGGGCCGTACTTCTTCAAGGACGATGAAGGCCGCAGGGTTAATGGAAAAAGGTACCGTTCGATGATAACAGATTTTTTTTGCCGAAAATGCAAGAATTGAACTCGGTCGACATGTGCTTCCAACAGGACGGTGCCACATGCCACACTGCACCCGAAACCATGCATCAATTGAGAGGCGAATTTGGTGAGCAGTTGATCTCACGTTTTGGCGCAGTCAATTGGCCACCAAGATCATGTGATTTGACCCGTTAGACTATTTTTTGTGGGGCTATTTTAAGTCTATTGTCTATGGGGACAAGCCAAACACGATTGCTGCCTTGGAAGCCAACATTGAACGCGTCATTGGTGAGATTCCGGGGGAAATGTGTGAAAAAGTTTGCCAAA
The DNA here is from genome assembly GCA_910595825.1 of Philhelius pedissequus. NCBI lineage: Eukaryota > Metazoa > Arthropoda > Insecta > Diptera > Syrphidae > Philhelius > Philhelius pedissequus. The sequence continues at coordinate 237,924,537 of OU343161.1, read as the reverse complement.
ATTGGACCTTCAGAATGGACCACCTGAAGCGTAGCCGCGGGCAACATTTAAGTGAAATTATTTTTAAACAGTAAATGGCAGAAATTGATTTATCGATCCAAATAAAAATTTCGTTCACTTTTTACAAGTTTCTGTTTTTTTGAATTTTCAAAAACCAAGCTCTTAAAAAATCACCGTTTATAACATCTATTTGCCACCAAAAAAACACGAAAAAAACAAAGACTTAGGATGAGGCCAAGACCGAGACGAGACTGCATATTAAAAATTTTTGGTACAGAAAGGCAAGACCAAGATCGAGATGAGACTTGGGCGAGACTGTGACGAGACTGAAATTTTTCGATTTTGACGTTGCCAACCTTGCTCTAAATTATTTTTATGAATAAACCTGTAGGTATATGTTTTTTTTTATATTTATTGTATTTATTTTGTTCTTTTATTTAATTTAGGCATTTTTACTATCAGTTTGTATATTTTGCATTTTAATTTTTGGTTTAATTTCACTTCGGTTTTTCACATTTTCTTGTTTATTTAATTTTATTTATATACATATATTGTTATGTTTAAAAATTATAATTTATTGTTTTATAATACTTGCATTAAAGCAAACTTAAATAAATAATTTATTTTAACCATTACAGGCTATAAGATCAAATACAAACAACCCAGTCGCACACTTAATCGATTTAGCGGATGGAATTTTTTGCTCGTTTGCATATTTGCTTTGCTTGTAACTGGGTAGTTCATTTTTCGTTTAGTTTTTGTGAGCTTATAAAAATATTTATCGTTGGTTCTTTTTTCCCCCTAAAATTGAGAGCACACAATTTGCATTTCTTGTTGTGTTTAGTTTTTAATACTCAACTCCCGCAATTTTTTTTTAAATTTGCATTTGAGCTTGTCGAAAATAAAACGGCAAATCTTTAGTACTCAATCGTGTACGTTAAAAATAAAGTTAAAAGTTTTAGAAACCTGGCCGAGCTCAGCGAAACTATCTTCTTATGAGATTTCAGACTTTTAAGGATAACAAATCTAGACTCGAAGATTTTTTGAATGCTACTTTCGAAATCCGATAACGAAAACCTAATAAACCAAAGAGCGAATTTTATTTACGATTTCTGATTATTGTATGTTTGTTACTGTTTTTTTATTAGCAATACATGGGATATGCTCATACTTTAAAATCAAAAAAAGAATTGGTAGTTGTTTAAAAATTTCCTGTACAGATGAAACGGAAAAGTAAAAAAAATTGTAATAAATTCAACTTATGTCATCTCACTTCTGACACCATGTAATTATAGTGAAATAATTACTTAAAAAGATATCTAGATGAAAAAAAAAAACAGAATGACACAGTCTATATGTTATGGGACTTGGAAGAAAACAAATTTATTATTTTGTTTTATTTTATATAGATACTTTTAAGGTTTATTGATTTTTAATCCTGATTTTTTTTAATACATTTTATTTGATTTTTTTGTCTACAAATTGCTCATTAATTAAAAAAAACACTATAATTTAGTTGAAAGAAAATTGATACGTTAACATATGAAAAGGTACATATTTATTTTTATGTGCACTATTATTTATGGCGAGATAAAATTGACTTAAGGCCAACCCAATTTTAAAGGCAATAAAATAAATTATTCGTATTTTAAAAAGACAACTGCTTTCGGCTGAATTTAATATAAAAGTTTAGCTATTAACACCTTTCATCGTAAAACAAATTTAAACCAAGTTAAAAATAAAAAGCAGACAAATATCAGGGACAAGTTTTTTTTGTAACTTTCAAATAAAAAATATAGCATACATAATTATACTGAATGAAAATCGGTAGTGCTGTTCTTGAAAATATTTGATTCAAAAGAAATAATATTTCCGACTCAACTGCAATCGCAGCTGTATTCCATAATAAGGACATATGACAACTTAAACACCACCGAAATGAGCTAAGTTTAACAGCCGTTTCCTACAAAACTCAAATCCTTTAAAAAAAATCATTTTCTTGAACAAAAAATTCTACTGCTTACAATTTAAAAAAAAAAAAAACAATCTATGGTTGAATCAGAAAACAATTTCCGCCACGACTTAAATCCTGACAAACGTCATTTATTTATTTTTTTCTAATGCGTTTCTGTTTGATTTTAGTTTTTGTTTGTTTGGAAATTGGAAATAAAATTGGTCCACATCCATTGAAATAATTTCAAGAACCACAACACAAAGCATTTTTTTTCTTCCATGACCTAAAAATTCTTCATTTTATTTCTAAGTGGTTTGGTCAAAAAAAAAATCATCGCACGAGGATAAAACACGCAGGAGTCGTCTAATTGAATTAAAAATAAAGTCCATTCACTCTGTTTGGCAGGCAAAAAAAAAAAAAACCATCAGAAATTTGTTTCATTTGGATAACCTCCCATAGAGCTAAGTTAATATTACCACCCAGTTTGTTTCTTCACAAAAAAAAGATAAAAACAGAGATTTTTCTTCTGTTTCTTTTTTCCAGAGAAAAAAAGCACTTTTCTTCCCACTTTCTCTGTAGGGATTCATATTTTCTTGACTTATACTTTTCATAATAAATATAATATTCAAACGTGACTCGAGTGTACTGCAACGTGCCACCACATGAGCTGACTATTTCAAATAGAACCACCTCCCAGTTCCACCATCATCGTTGTCAGCATCCTCTTATTCGTCACCAATTCAGGATAATATAATTGAAGATCTTAAAGAGAGCAAAGCTGAGTCGAGCAGAACACCAGAATATGAAAATGATTCCAAGACGACAGACCGACGAATAATGACGAAAAGATGTATGCACATAACTTGAGAATTAAAGCTGCGTGTGTCCCCGGGTAAAGATGATGAATGTGATGTGGAAAATATATTCCTAACCATCAGCTACTTTAGCGTCACCATCACCATCATGCGAGATCGGGCTCATTTCCTTGGAAAATTTTCTCAGTGTGAGATGCAAATCTCGTGCTCGAGGAGATGACACATTTTAAGAACCACCACCATCATCATCATCATCATCACATCACCATTCACCACACCACCAACATCGCGAGAAAGCTACTACATGCATTGATGCTGCTGCTACTGATTTCCATCATCACCATCACCATCTCAACCATAAAAAGAAGAAAGAGGAGGAATTTTCATAAAGAAATTTACATTTACTTAGCCTCGTGCTGGTGCTGGTACTGGTGGAAAACTGTTTGGTTATCCAACTTGAATGCAAAATTATATTAATTGTCCCAAAAAGAGGGGTGGGGGGTGTTGTATGACAAATTGAAGAGAGTGTGAAAATAAGTGAATTGCTGAATGTTGTACAAATACAAATGCGTTTCATATAATCTTGTTGTGGAGCAGAAGAAGTTCTAAAGTGACTGAGCTAAAGGATTTCTTCAGAAAAATATGTGAAAGGTCTTAAGTGGAACTTTGTAGCTATGAATTTTTTTTTTTGTATAAATTATTAAGCCTTTCAGCAAATATCTTTGATGTTTGGTTGTTTCCTCATCTTAGAAGAAGAGACTAATTAATGTGGTAACATAATGTAAAATATTAAAATTAGGCTTTGAGGCACTTTCATTAAAAAGAAATGTGTAAATTTTTACATATAATTTTAGTCGGTTTTGCAAGATGGTAAAATCGTGAATTAGCTTACGGAAATGCTCACCAAAAAATCTTGATAAATTTATTAATTTTGCTGGAAGTATCATTCGATCAACATTCAAGGAAGAGTTTCGTTTCTTGAAACGTGCGAATCGCATAGAACTCTTCATAACTAGAAAGAAGCGAAAAAAAAAATAAAAAAAACAAAGAAAAGTTGAAATGAAGTTAAAGTTACTCTTTTGTAGTAAATTCATCTTTCAAAGAATCTCGGATGTTGCAAACGATACCCTTTGATTATTTCACAGAAAGATTCAAGTGATTTTTGGTCAAGCATATAAATCGATAGATTGTCTTCGAGAAGGTTCAATTACTAGCATCGAGCGATATATCTATATAGTTTTTTTTTTTTAATATAAGATGTCTTTAAAATTTTTATAACAAAATTTTTTGAATACTGTGTGATGTGCTTTTTGCTTTCCAGCCGAGGTTTTGCTCGCCAGTTAGCCAGGATCGGAATAAAGAAAGCACCGAATGAAGGTCTGCAGAACCTTATTAACAAATCTTTATTAAAAAGAACTCATTAATTCACAAAAAACGATATTTAGTACAAATTATTTTTACGGTAGGTCTTCAGTCTGGTATTCTGGTTATAAAACGATGATTGATATGTATCTCGATGTAGTAGTCTATCAAGACCTGGCTTGTCAGGTTTGGCAGTACAATTCAGACCAGAAGGGCAACGGATAAGCAGGAACTATGTCCCTAATGGCACTCACCACAGCAGGCCGAAGCTCTCGTAGATCAGCAGGTACTAGGCCACTGGTGGCATTCGACACAGCAATCCTAAGCTCTGGTAGATCAGCAGGAACTATGTCCCTAATGGAACTCACTACAACAGACCGAATCTCTGGTAGATCAGTAGGTACTAGGACAGTGGTGACCCTGGACACAGCAGGCCCAAGCTCTGGTAGACCATCAGCTACTAGGCCCCTGGTGGCACTCGAGACAGCAGGCCGAAACTCTGGTAGATAAATAGGTACTGAGCCCCTGATGGCACTCGACACGGCAGGTCGAAGTTCTGGTAGATCAGCAGGTACCGTCCCCTGGTGGCATTACCTAAATTGCAACGAAACCCCTTACCAATGGTAGAGGAGCGTCGCGCAATAAAGCTTTGATTACCAGGTCGACTTACCTAGTCTATGTTCAGTATCAAACTGATGTATAAAATCAGAATTAACATCACCCAAAAGACTTAAAGTGTCATGCTTTTCGTTCGTCATTACAGGTCCTCATGTAATGCTTTTGGTGAGAACCAAGTGTGAATTCTAAGATAATGAATGAAAATAGTAACCTTAGTTGATTTTTCTGTGACGTCATATGTCTATAATGGGCGATAAATCGCATCGACCTGTAATTCCAGCTGGATATTAAAATGCGACAGTGGGTATCGTCGCAGATGATTATTTATAATTAAATTTCCTTATTCTTCTTAAGAAGTAGGTAACATCTAACTTTTCATTACAATATCAGTATTAAGTATTTAATAACACAAATTTAAGAACATAATTAAGAAAAAAAAATCATCTACCCGTTTTCGAAATATTTATAATTATTTTTCGAAAATATTGGTATGAAGTATTATTTAGAACTTTAAGGACCTCCTGCGTAAAAAATTGTATCGAAATCCGTTGAGTCGTTAATGAGAGTTAAAAATAAAAAAAACTCAATATTACAGGTACGTTAATAACTTTTTTATGTAAAAAATTGTTAATACCGAAATGCAGTGGAATGAATTTTCTTTATCAAAATCTGTAGAGCCGTTTTCACGATATTACTAGATTTACCATTTTTACTGCACCAAATTTTAGGCAGATGCCGTTATTTTTGGGGCTACAAAAAAAAACAGGTTTAAAAAAAGGATTGCAGCCAATCACCTAAAACGTCCTAAGTATCAAGTTTGAAGCAAATAGTTGCACCCGATTAGGCGACTTACGGATAGGCGAAAGTGCGGCACCCACTTATTCATGTTGTCTGTTATCGTAATGTCAAGTTTGATTAAAATCCCGGATTCGATTATTTTCCAAAAAATGCATAACTTACCCTATAGTGCGTACAGCAAGAAATCATTAAAGAGTATGCCTTGCCTCGAAATTGTGTTCCAACTTTCGGCACGGTTTCAGCAGAAAATAACAGATCCCTCCCATTCCTGTCGTTAAAGTCAGACATTCTTGAATGGTTCAACGAGCTGGTTTTCCAGCTCTGTAATCAATTTATTTAAATCTGATTCAAGAATTTGACGGGTAACGGACAACCAGCACCTTAAATCGCGCACTAGGTATTTTAAAACGCCAAATGCTTTTCAAAATTCAACTAGAAGGAGATTGCTCTATTCATTCATTCATTCAAACAAACTTCTCAAAAAAAAAACTACCAGATCAAAATGTCCAACATTTAAAATTACTTTGTAAACTGCAAACTATATTTAAAGACTGACGTGCCCTATAATCCTAAATACCTTTAATTTTGTTCTTTGTTCTACGTTCCGCACTTTCACCTGTCATTTCCCAACAGTTTTCTATTTTCTTTCATAAAATTCAAATAAATTAAATCTCACACGAAACTTCATGAAATTTGCATACACAACCAAAAAAAAAAAAAAAAAGAATCTTAAACTTCTACCCCCGAACATCAAGTCTTATAAAATATATACTTTCAAAGTTGTTTTTTATTTTTTAAGATAATTAAAAGCTTTAAGCAAAATCGTTTGTTAGAAGTTAAAAACAAAAAGAGAAAAAAAAAACGATTCGTGTAAACAATAGATTTAAAAAGGTTAAATGTGAACTACAAACGGGCTTTAAACCAACCTTCCGGCAGATCAAGCCACCCAACAAACAAACACCCATTTAACAAGTGTTGCTATCGTTTCGTTGTTTTTTTTTGTATAGAAAACCCCCAGTCTTATGCCCCTTGGCATTATTTCTGGCCATTGCACTTTTCCACTAACCATATCTATCAACAATTTTCTACTATATAGTTAGATATAGTTATAGAAATCATGCCTAAGGCGATTCAACTTTAAACAACAACAAAATCCAAAATAAAAACAACATTTGTCGTAGCCGCCGAGCAATTATGCAAAATTATTGCATCTAAATGTTTGTTGTTCCTTTGAATGAAACGAAAAAAAAAATTTTTCTTGCCTATATATAGAATGCATACTTCAAAAGCCTTTGAAAATGAGAGGAAAAAAATAAAACTCAAGGCGAGCAAAACGTTTAGGCTTAGGTACTCGTAATAAAAATGCAGTGTGGCCATCTGAATTTGTTATTTGAAAAAAAAAATCAAATGGGGGAGAAAACCACAAAAGCGATTTTGATTAAATTTGAGAAGCTTAAAATTGAATTATTTATTCTAATCGTTGTCATTGCTTATAAAAAAACATAAATGTATTAAAAAAAGTCTGTCAATATTTTAGAGGCTTAGCAAAAATTGAACTGATCTTGATTATTCATAAATCATAATAATTTAAGCTACAAACGATTTGAAAAAAAATATGAATATAAAGATAAATTTGATAAGTTTTTTTACATTTAAAATTATTATACATTTTTTTTTAACAGAAATCTAAAATGGCCACATTGGTTGAAACTGCCGCTACAAACTATTAGTAGATAGGTAAGTACCTACTTGGAGCAGTTAGTTGGGTCAATAAACTTGTCATATAGATACGAAAACAAATGTTGTTGCACATTTTCTATATTTTTAAAACCAAATGCAACTCTAATGACGACGAAGGCGACACGAACGAACAAATGGTCGTTTGGTCACATAATGAGCACCTCCTTCTACTACTCCTCGTCCTCCTCCGAAACTATCCTATCTGTACTGTATACCTAGAGCGAAAACGTTAGAAAATTGCATAAAACCATACACAAAATACGAATAAATAACAAATAAGATTGATATTTGTTGCTAAGAGCGCAGATACTGTGGCTTTTTTGTACATATGTATATGCATTCACCGTACATATGTATCTACAAACGACGATGGACGATGTGACTACTTACGAACAGAGTCGGATTAAGGTGACAATATGCCTTGAAGCATTTTGTATAAAAAGTTTAAGACACACTTTAAAGTATTTAAATTCGAAAAAATTAAGAACAATTTTATTCAGAAAAATTAGAATAACAGTTTAGATTGATGAGAGAAATGTTTCGGAAACATTTTAGAAAGGTTTCGGAAACATTTTAAAAGGTTTCGGAAACATTGTCAATAACTTAAGCCAACTGTCAAAAATATTTTTGAAACATTTTACAAACACTTAAAAATAATTTAAAATAATCAATATAAACATATTTTAAATGTCAGCAATTTCAGAGATATGAACAGAGTCGCTGAGAAAAATTTGGGGAAACAAAATTTTGGATTTGCGTCCTTACTTTTTGACGGAGCAAAAGATAGGATTCAAAAAACATTTTGGCAGCATTTAGGAGTGATTCAAAAATTAGGATTAGAGTGCATATATGCCTCGAAGCATTTTATATAAAGACAAGTTTAAGATACACTTCAAAGTATTATTAATTTTCGAAAAAAAATAAGAAAATTTTTGTTCAGAAAAATTATTATAATTTATATTGATGAAAGAAATGTTTCGGCAACATTTTAGAAAAGTTTCGGAAGCATTTTCTATAACTTAATCCAACTGTCAGAAATATTTTATTAACACTTAAAAATTATTTAAAGAAAAAAAATTCAGAAAATGTTGCAATATTCAAATAAACTTTTTTTAAATATTTCAGCAGTTTCAGAAATATTAACAGAGTTGCTCAGAAAATGTTGGGAAACAAAATTTTGGATGGGCTTCAATACTTTTTGACTGAATAAATGAGGTTACATTTTTCGCAATTTGCAAAATATTTTTTTTAAATTTTGCTACAGAAGTGAAGGAATGTTTTAGAAACATTAAACAATTATTTTGGAAACATTTCAGAATGATTCAAAAAAGATTTCAGCAACAAGAACACACTTATAAACACAAATTATGTTAAATAAAAATTGCTTAAAATCAAATTTTTTTCTGTCATAAATGCAGTTATTCCAGCCAAATTTTAGAATCAAGTTGCAAAGCTGACGCATGTGTACATGATTTCCCAAAAAAAATGGTTTCTGTAGTTTGGCTTTAAATTACGAATATTGAATGATTTTCAAGATTTTTTTAGAAAAATGTCATAAAAAATGTTTATAAATATTTATTTTATGTCACGTCGTTTTCGATTTTTTTTTTAAATCTACACAAGCTCAAGGGATTATGAACACCCTTTAAATGTTTCAACACAGCGTGGGCGTGAGGGTGAGGTTAAGGAAGAGAAAGAATGATAGGAAAGATGTGTGGCGCGATATTCGGAGACTGTAGGTGGTTGTTGTCTCAGATTTTATCTCCAGGGATGGCGGCTGAACTAATGCGGGGAAATTTCCGTGTCTTATTTATCCATGTCTCTTATGATTCGCATTAATTTTTTTTATTCTTTGTCATATTTTATCGGTATACTAGTTTTACTCAATCACATGTTGTTAGTTCTATGCCTAAACAGCCCTCGTTGGATTGGATTTTCGGAGTGTTTTTTTTTTTCTAAATATTTACGAATACACATCTAAACGTCGTCAAACAATTACTCTTAATCCTTATGAGAAATAGTCCTACACAAAATTTAAATGTAAATTTCTTCAAAATTATGAAATCGAAAACATAAATTTACTCCGAACGGTCAATCGAACGTTTTTGGAGTAACAAGAGTGCACAAATGAGTAACTACGAACAGTCAAAGGAAAACGATATTTTAGAAAACATTCAAAGATAAAACTATTTCAAAAGATTTCATAATCTTTTTGATGCCCGGCCTTGCTAATTACTTGATTTGATTATCTATAAATGCGACCCTGTCTACATAGGACCGTAACGAGGTGCATGGAATGAGATTGCAAATTGCACAGCTATGAGCGTTTACTAAAAACATAGTCCAACTTATTTATGTACATATATATATGTATATGTATGTGCATACTTATGTACTTATACTACGCTAGTGTGCCGCCTCCTTTAAAATGGCAAACGTGCATCTAATGTTGAATAAGTATCTGAAATAGACAAAGTGCAATGCACTGCCTCTGATGTCAGTCGATTGTACAAGGTAAAAATAAATAAATAAAATGTTGGCGCTGGCTCTGTGACTCTCGAGTGCTCTTTTCGCACCCCCCCCCCCCCCCCTCCCACTCTACCTACTTCACTATATCCCATCTATCTACATTACTGCCTCTATGAGGGTTGGGAGACTTATTTCTTTTTTTTTGTTATTTTATTGATTTAACTTGTAAAATAAACAACAACAATGTCAAGAGATTTATTATTATTACGCTGAGATAACCTTATCTGTGGGCAGTTTAATGAAAATCTTGTCAGCTGAAACAGTCTACATAGTTTGCAGTTGTAGTTTTAGTTTCCTTTTTTACTGAAAAAAAAACCATACCCAGGCGAGCTTATCGAGGGCAGGGCGGCGAGCTGGCTGAAAACTGTGAGAGGTCTTATCGTTTGATGTTTGTTCGAAAGCAATTCCTTTTATTTAACGATAAGTCCTCTGTGAAAAGTAACACCTTCTGTTTGATTATTAGATTTTACTTTGTGCTACCACCACACCGTGGGCTTATGCAGGTGGGACTTGATCATTCAAAGGTACTCGTCTGGGTTTCACCTGAATTTAAAACACAGAAATTGAAAGTTTATAAGTTTTGAAAAAAAAATTTAAATTCTTCAATTTCCCTTCCTCTTAAAAAACCCATTAAGCACTTTAATTGAGAGGGCTGATTGTAGTTCAAAACATAAGTAACTGGTGGATTGAGGATAACAACAAATGCAATAATTTAGATTTAACAATTTTAACACCAAACCGCAGATTTATTTATTTTGCTTATTTACTAGTCAAACGAGGATTTCAATCTAATCATGGAAATGTCTCCCTACAAAAATAGTATGTAGTCTGTTAGGATAGGTCATACATTAAGCTCTTGTTCTTCGATACTGAAAGCTCTTTAAGGTCGACACAAATTTCTTTACCATAAATCTCCGCCTCAATCTGCTTTAATTCAGGGCGTTCGGTCGAGATAGTAAATACACAGCTCTGGTCAAAAGGATAGGTTCACCCTGAAAACAGAAAAAAGAGCTTTTCTTCTCTTTAAAAGCTTTCTTGGATGGGCTGATAGAAAAGTGAGTTTTGGCTCAAAATTCCATAGTTTTTGGTTTATTAAAGGTAAGAGCGATACATCGACACTTTTTCGTTAAAAAATATGGGACGTTTTTAAAACTGCATGTTAAATTTTTCACTAAACAAATTTTAAGTGAAATATGAAAAAAAAGATCACAAAAAACATTGAATTATTTCAAGAAGCAAGACAACTGCAGTAAACATATTGCAAGAGCAAAGGTGAACCTATCCTCCCTATAAACATAAAAAAAAAGAGCTTTTTCTCTTTAAAAGCTCTCTTGGATGTGCTGATAGAAAAATGAGTTTTGGCTCTAAATTCCATGGTTTTTGGTTTATTACAGTTAAGAGCGATACATCGAGAATTTAAAAAAAAAAAAAAAAAAATGGGACGTTCTAAAACTTCATATCAAATTTTTCACCGAACAAATTTCAAGTGAAATATGAAAAAAAAAATTGGAGGATCACAAAAAACATTGAGTAATTTCCAGAAACAAGACAACGCAGTAAACATATTGCAAGAGTGAAAAAGCCAAAACATTCCCAGAAAAGGTAGACTTATCGTTCTGTTGGTGTCTAACTATAGCCTGTCAGCATAAAAAATAAAAGCATCAGCTGGAAGTACTGTAAAGCTTTCAACTATTAGAACAATAAATAAGTTTCTCAAATCTGAAAGAAGCGCATGAAACTATAAAGCCACCGTATACTTTCCAGTAGGAAAACGACCCAAGACACTCCGCTAGATCAGTTTCAGCCTGATGGCTAAACGAACAAAACGTGGTGTTCCTAGTTCTCAGACCTCAATATCATTGATACCGTTTGGTGTAGTTTGTTCGTAATACAAAGGCTCCCGGAAATTAAGCCAGAGGAAATTGCGCCAGAATATATGTTTGGAATAAATTCCAGAATTTTTGTCTGCAAAAAAGATCCGATTTTTTTTTTGAAAAATAAGCCAGAAATATTGGATATTTTGCTAGATAGGTGCGGAAAAGGAGCCTGTAAGCAAAAGGGAAATTAAGCGAGAAAATTTGTATATTCTGGCTTAATTTCCAAATAACGCTTTGGAAAAAAGGCCATAAAATGTTTTAAGGTATTTTAAAACAAGACGAAGAGGGTGGGTTTAGCGTCCGGTGGGGCGGGGCCACATGACATATTCTTTATTCAAAATATAAAATATTTGAAGTTTTTAAAAAGAAATCCTCAAACCCAAAAAATTGCATACACATAAACTTGTACCCACCTCAAATCCTATATTGGGCCAAGTAGGGAGGTTGCAGGGGGACATCATATACAACACCCCCCCCCCCCTTACGCACAGAGCTATTTTGTACGCCGTGAACATAATTGCAAAAACACTTCACCAAAGCCCGAATGTTTTTTGTGGCTTTTTTCCAATTTTGTTTTCTGGCGTTTTTTCCATTTTATGAAATGGAAAAAAACACCAGAATTTTTTTGGAAAAAAGGCCGGAAATTTGGCAAAGATTATCAGAAAACCAGAATTAAATTATAAAGAATTTTTTGGCTTTATAAAAAAAAAAAATTCTGGTGTGTAATTTCCGGGAGCCAATACAGATATAACTTTTTTAACCGTACTACACGAATATATATTTTTTTTCATCTGCTTGCGATATTCAGAAATTTCAATACAATTTCATCGACATAACACGTGTTAAGGTGTGAGGAACCCCTTCACCCTTCACCCTTAAGTATATATGTATATTCAATTGACTTGGAAAATTATCAAGTATATTTTTTCATTTTTGGAAGTTTGATTACGATTACTGTGAGAGCCTGAAATAATATTATTTAGCATTAGATATTGCTGAACTCACCGAAGTTGGTCTAGCTCAATTGAAGGGTCAGTAAAGATATACAAACCTAATCAGCGATAATGCTCTGAAGTGGCCTTAATTATGTTGTTTTTTTAATTCCTAAATATCTATAGATCAAATCTTTAGACAATTAGTCCTTCTTGTTATCTGGTCGTATATTATTTTTGCGGTTGTATTAATAAATTAAAAAAAAAAACAAAAAAAATCAAAGATAGCTGAACGCATAAACAATATAGTTTTTTGTTTTGGTTGGAAAAAATACTTATCTTTCTACCATAGACATTTTGCCAGCCGCAACTAGACCAAGATAAGTTATCAGTTAAATTCAAAAATAGATTCCACAATAAAGAGACATAAACATAATCATGTTGTAGGCAATTTCGCTCTTATCAATTATTTCGCAAACTAGAATGTACCGGTATTAATTTGCAATTTAACGTGACTCTTAGTGAAGTCTAATGTTTTTCAATGCATCTTTAAATGATTATATTGTTAAATATTTGTAAGAAATTATTCGAAATTATTAAATCTAATGTTTAGATAATAAAATGTTAATTTTTTTAATTGTCAAAATACATATGATATATTTGATTTTTGCGAACTGTCAAAACTCTATTCACGTTCCACATACCATCCACATTTCACATAAACGTCATTCGTGAGGAATTCAAAAAAACCATGTGTACGAAATGTCAAAATTGACGAATAATTATTAATTCATTGGATATGGACAAAAAAAAGTGTATCATGAATAATAATGCAAATTAATTTCAAATTTTCATTCCAAAAAAATAAACACCCTCTTCACTATTTCTATTAAAAATACTTTCACTTTTTTTTCTCTACGTATAAAAATGTACCCATACAAAACCTCCTGAAGTTCATTTAATTTAATTTAAAAACTTTAAAAGAGGTCTTGAACTTTTAATCTCATTTTCATGCGTTAGCACGATATGCAGATAGAAGTTACTTTTTTTTGTTTGAAAACAAAAAGTATCTTTAACCCAAATCAATTCAACAAGAGTTTTTTTTTCCCATTGTGTATAAATCTAAGTCGTTTGTGTCGTTTGTGGCAAAGAGATGAATATCTCTTTTGTTTAAAAACGATGAATTGCTTCTTCAAACAATAACCTACCTCTCGTCAACACATTGTATTAAGAAGCGATAACAATCGATATATCGATATATTGGTTGCATGCAATAATAGCTCTCTCTCTATATATATGCAGCAATATAATATGCATGCATTTACATATTCATACATAGGAATATTAAACCAAGGTACATTTTGTACTTTCGTACTTTATACGGATACGCTCCAATGGGCCGAAGAAGAAGGGAATGCCTTGCTTAGATTGTAAATTCGATATGTATTTACGGCACGAGTATCATCGTAACTCTACACTGAACAAAAAAATAAACAATAAACAAATTTAAAAAAAGGCTGCCTTTATCATTAAAATTTGTTTTTTTTCCACTTTGTTTTTTGTTACTTAAAAAGTATATTGGCTATGTTTGCGATAGCAGCCTTGATCATAAACAAGTCAGAGATCTTGGATTATTTTGGAATTATTTTTGAAATGACATTTGACAGGGATGTTTGTTAATTTTGATAAGCCGGTTTATTAAATTAAAAAAAAAAACAGGTATTTATTTATAGCAAATATTTATCTGTTTAAATTAAACACGTTAAATGAGGTTTTCTATTTAAATAACCCACAATCGTTTTATTATATTGAAAATTAATTTGCTATACATTTAACCGGAATTTTAATAAAACGAATTAGTTACTCGAAAAGTGTGATTTTAGCGGCAAACTTAATTGACTAATCTGTAGGGTGGCCCTAAATAAAACTACAGAGCATTCTTAATAAAACAATTATTATTAGATAGAAATTATAAAAGATAAGTGTTAAAATAACGTGACATTTCTTTTTCTCTGTAGTTCAGCCTTTTATTCCGAATTTTAACCCACTGATTTGGGTGGATTAAGAAAGGTTCAACCATGGTTCAATGTTCAATTACGTGATATTAGTACATTACATGATTTAACCCTGGTTTAAGGTCAGTTTAATCCTCCGAAGTTAGTGGCGTACAATTTTGAAAAAATGCAAATGGAATTTATTGATAAGGCAATTGAGTAATATGAAGCTTGATTGGTTTTGGGTTCCCGAAACGTTTACTCGAAATTTCACATGGTTGTAGGGCTGGCAAATAGACTGATACGAGACTACTTTAAAAGCACCCGAGACGAGATCTTATTTTGGTACCGAAATTCGCCGAGTCTCGCTGATCTCGGTGGTTTGTTTTCGGTTTTCGGTAGAAGAAATGTTTTTTTTATTTAATTCTGTTAATTTTTTATAATATTCACAGGTTTTTCTTTTGCTCAACATTCTATGCGCGTTAAAATATCAAACCATATGTATGTACACTCCGATAGGAGCATTGCGAAAATCCAGAAAAGAATAAGTACGATTTACATAAGTAGAAATCGCTCATTTTTTAAGCTTTGTTTCCCTTTTCGGAAAACGGTGACTAATACTTTTGGGTGACACTTGGAAAAAAAATATTATCGAAACGCCAAAATATAGTTTGTTGCCTACTTATCAATCCAAGAACTGTCAAAATCCATTGAAGGATGGCTCTGATTTAAACGGATTAAAAAACCACTACAAAATTCAAATTTTACCTCAGAAAATTAGAAATTTTTCCGTATTTTTTGCTCGGAAAAAATTGATTTTAAGCCCTTTGGGTGACATTTGGAAAGAATATTATCCAATTGTCAAAACATAGTATGTTACCTACATGATGGCTCCGAGACTGAAATTTTTCGATTTTGACGAGACCAAGACTAACACAAGTCTCGCCTGTTCTCGATTCGTTGCAAGCCCTACGCGGTTGTACTTAATATTGATGTGAAGATCCTAATTTAATGAACCTAAAGTCGAAACAAATACAAAAAGCTAAGGTTGTTGCCTTCATTTTTCAAGTGGAGTTCGAACCCACATCTTTAAGTAATCATGAACTACATCGACTATCCCACCTGCAAGAAAAATAAAGAGCTAAACGTGTTTTTTTTCAGTGTACCACCTTCATGCTTTGGCATTTGGAATTTACTTTTAATGTTTATTGTTATTGATGTTTTTTTTTTTAATGTAAACAATTTTAAGTGTCAGGGTACTGAAACCGTTGAATGAAGGTTTACTGGATGAGGCAGCTTTTTTGTATTTTAATGGAAGGCACCATTTCGTCTTTCATGAATAATAATAGGAGCTCCATAAGATTATATCTTGGAAATGCTTTTTATTTATTTTATTCGCAACAAAGTTGCAAACAAATATATTATGAAACGTCCTGCCACAATCCGGTTAGATTGTTAGATAGTTCCGCCACACTACGGGATCAAATATTCCCTTGTGGAACTCAGGAAAAAACATCACCAACAAAAACAATTTTTTGGAATCTAAAAATTATATAATTTTTTTTCCAAATATCATTTGTAGAGTACAGACATTCACTGCATTGTCGAAAGACATTATTGTGGAAGCAATTTTTGTAAACTGTTCAAGCGAAATGGAGAAGTTATAATTTTGACGGACACGAAAGAAAACAGAAGCTCGAAAAGAACATTGTGACCGTTTTACATTAAATTTGTTTTTGCCCCCAAAAATACACAAAAACACACTCATCCTTTGCGAAAGAGGATCTTGAGGTTACTAAATATTGGCTCACCATTCAAAGTATTGTTTTTTATCATCACGAAACAGCTGCGTCACCTAAACAAAAACAGTTACTAAAATTCATTTAGTGTGAGAAGTGGGATTTAGTGTCAGAATTGTGATTTATTTTCAGAAGTGGGATTTATTTTCAGAAGTGGGGTTTAGTGTCAGAAGAGGGATTTAATGTCAGAAATGGGATTTAGTGTCAGAAGTGGGATTTAGTGTTAGAAGTGGGATTTAGTGTCAGAAGTGGGATTTAGTGTCAGAAGTGGGATTTAGTGCCAGAAGTAGGATTTAGGGTTAGAAATGGGATTTAATGCCAGAAATGGGATTTAGTGCCAGAAGTGGGATTTAGTCTCAGAAGTGGGATTTAGTGCCAGAAGTGGGATTAAGTGTCAGAAGTTAGATTTAGTGTCATACGTGTGGTTTAGTGTCAGAAGTGGGATTTAGCGTCAGAAATGGGATTTAATGCTAGAAGTGGGATTTAGTGCCAGAAGTGGGATGATTCCTAATGAAAAAGACCAACAACATATTATAAAACTATCATTGTTAAACTACGGACAAAATTTTATTGAAATGTGACGTTTTTTTTAGATAGATAACATACATTGCTTGGACTCTTTAAATATAACTATTTTTTCTATCATGGACAAGACGTATTTAATTACTTTAATCTTCTACTCTAATAAATCTTTTCAGTTTATCCATGTTACCATCATCATCTATCTCAGCCCTTAACGCAGTGATCTAAAAAAAAAAAACATGTAGATATAAAAAGAAAACATTTTATTACATTTTTTTGTTTTATTATTGTTTCTACCTCTTTAGGAAACAATAACATTCCCTCTATCCAAGCCTTTCCCCTTAACCAGTGTGCATTTTTCTTATAGCTTTTGTTTTGTTCTTTAGAACTATGCATCCGGCAATAATATCTTATGTGTCCCTATATCTCTCGTGTTTTTTTTTCTGTAAGTGTTAGCATAGTGCACTGAACTAATGACGAACAATGAAGGCTGATGGGACTCACACTACACTACACACCGTATACATAGAACGCAGCAAGATAAAATAAGAAAATCGCAAAGTGTATATATAGACTGGCGACATCGTGCAAAAAATAACGAACAAAAAAAAAACAACAACAACTTTAAAGAGCTTAAAAATAAATAATGCACTTCATTTAAAATTATGCAGATATATGTACCTACATTTAAGATAGAAAGATACATTTTTATGTATCGTTGCAGATAAATGTTTTCTTTATACAATCATATAAGTGTTAACGTAGGGGAAAATGGGTTACTATTGGGCAGTAGATTTTTCTTTTCCTTTTTTTTAGTTTATTGCATATTTTGCAAAGAAAAAAATAAATCCGAAAGTTTGTCATAAGAGATTTATTTTAAAAACAAAAAATACAGATTTTTTTAAATTGACAAAAAATTAGGTTTAAAACCAAGGACATATTTAAGCTTTAAAAAAGGCTCACAATTTTAACCTATTGTACCTTACTTACTATGAGTAAGTAGAGAGAGGTGTACAATACCTACAGTCATAGGAGTTGTTGTTATTGTTAGTTGAGATTGGGAGGGAACAAAATGGAATGCCCTCCTCTTTAACAGAAAGCGTAGAAAGGTGCATGCCCCCTAGTGCCCCTTAAGGTGAACACGAAGAAAATAGATAAGACGAAGCAAAAAAAAATACTTGTAGCACATAACAATCAACATGCCAGAGGCACAACAACTTAGGTACTTACAAACATACAAAATACAACAATGGTCCCCCGGATTTTGTATCTCACTTTTATGGGCAAACAATAGATATAAATAATAAAAAAAAATATATAATTGGAAATCGTTAATAACAGCGACTATAGGCTTGAATTGCTTTGTTTTGTTTAGTTTTGTTTTATTGCTTTAGGAATGTGCTGGCACTCTATATCGAGACTTAGGTACTGTGCTCCCACTACGTACATAAAAACATATATCGTTGCGAATGTTAATGGATAAAAAAGAACAATATCAGCATTGCAATTTTAATACTATGTTTACATGTTTTGTTTTTTTTTTTTTGCGTGGAAGGTATCTTATCTATAGATATAGATAAGTACTTTTAGTTTTAATTTGTTTTATTTTCCTATCTATTCATCTATTTTAAGTACCTATTCATTTTAGAACATTGTATTTTTATATTTATACCACATTAATATATGATATCCTATTCATCCACATAAGTACCCTCTTTCAATTTAATTGCATGTAGTAATATTTTCAACGGATTCAAATAATAATAGAAGAATATTTTAGTTCGAAAAACAATAATTGAAAAATATTAAAATAAAAATAATTAATATTGAATGAATGCTTGCAGATACACTAAAAAAAATCTAGCACACTAGTGAAAAATAGCTATTACTCTAATTTGAAATTTAAAATTTCGGAGTCCTAAATTTAACTGATTCCCTGCAAATTGAAAATTGGTAAATGATTCTATAGAAATGTTGACAATGAGTGTATTTTTTGATGACAATATGCAAAAACTGGGAACTAATTCATTACTAAGTTAATAATTCGGAGTTAAAATTGTTTAACCTAAAAATTAACAATTTCCATGCAAGTATATTCTTAATTCGGAGTTGCTATATATGAATTTTCAGGAGCATCAAAGACGTTATAAGTAAAAGGCCTTAAAATAAATACAAACAACCGGAAAATGATTATAAACGAAACATTTAATGAATTTTTATCGATTTGGGAGTTACAATTCGGACTCAGTTTTTTTTTTTTAAAGATTTTACTATTGATGATAAAGAGATATGATTGATCAAAACTTTTAAATGCTAAGCATTATCAACTGAAACAAAATGTTTAAAATTAAGTTTAAATTTACTGATTCAATGTTAAAAAATAAAAAGGAGCCGGAAAGCTCAGTGAAAAAAGGGTAGCTAACAAAATCAAAGACTTGCCAATCTTTGTCATTCGGAAAATTCGGAGTAATATTTTTTTAATTTTTCCATAACTACATATGTATATATGAACGTACATATTTACATAATGTACTAGTCCGAACATTCGGAGTCGATAGAGTTTTTCCTAATAAACACGTTTAAATAAGCAAGACTGGATGGTACGAACTTGCTCTAGTAGCTAACAACTTTAATGTAGCTAAACTTAAGGACGCACGCATTTTTTTATCAAAATTCTTGGAGCCGTTTTCGAAAAACATATTCGCGCAAAATTTTTGTCAATTTAGTAATATGTTAAATCATTTTTAGTATGATACTAGGCTAAAAAGAGGATTTTGTTAATTTTAAACCAGTTTAGTATCGTACTATTTTCTTAACATTTTACTAAAGTTAAAACCACAAAATGGCTACTTTATTTTTTTAGTATCATATTAAATCCATATGCCACTTTGACATTTACAAACGTCAAAAAGTTATGTTCGCTTACTTTTTTGCACTATTTTAGGCGTGTTTAGTTGTAGTTTATTAAGAAAATAGATTTAGTATGGTGCTAGTTAAAAAGTGTTTACAATTAGGTAAATTGTTTTAGTATTAGCAAACTGTTAAGTAGTGTCATGCTAAGCCCTTAACATCAGGCTGTTTAAAAATTTGCCCCATTGAGTTTTCAACAAAAAAAAAAAATGTTTTTTTTTTTTATTATTTTATTACATTTTTTTTTTTTTAATGTTTGTCTTAAAAGTTAACACTAATGGTGTTAGCTTTTAAGAAGTTTCTCCATAAAAAAATTCAAAGAAATCAAATGAACCATTATCTAGAATTCTAGATATATGAAAACCAAGAAAATGGTTCTACTAGAATTAGAGGTGCCAAAAATAACTATTTTTTTTACATTCCTAAAAATACATTTTCCCTTCATTAACGAACTGATTTTTTTATAAAAATCGTTGGAGCCGTTTTTGAGATAAATAAGATTTACTTTTTTGACCAACCAAAATGTTGGCAGGGTACACTTTTTGTGGTTGGTATTAATAGACGTTTTTCTTTTTTAGTTCAGAGCATAGTCTGACTTGTCAAAAAATGTGTTTGTGTTTCTTTATAAGTCAGAGCGTTCAGAGCTCCGAATTTGTGTTTCTTTTTTCGTTCTAATGCTCGGATATAATCGGCTGAGCATTCTGAGTAAATTGGTGAGCACTCGAAATGTCATGTGTTTTACACACATACTCGTATATGTGAACAAAAAAATAATCATACACAATTTAAATGGCGGCATCGCTTATTTATTTTCTGTATCTGATGTGTTTCTATGTACAAAATAAGGGTCGTTTTGTATTGTAAAGGGTTATCCATTTTGCGGTTTCAAAAGTATAGGACTGGAATTCGATATCTGTCAAACTAAGTTGTTAAACCAATTTTTTTTTCAGTTGAAAGTCTGACATTTACGAAAATGGATCGCTTAACTATCGCACAACGCATAAAAATTGTTAAAACCTACTACAAAAATGGTGATTGTGCCACAGCCACATATCGTGCTTTAAGAGGAGATTGCTTACTACGCAAGCAATTGGCAAAATTGTGAAGAAATTTGAAGAGACTGGATTGGTTACAGATATTGTAAGTCCTGTGCATCATCGATTCGCTCGTACCACTGAAAATATCGCTGCTGTAAGTGAAAGTGTTGCCGAAGACCCGAATGTGTCGATTCCTCGTCGTTCTCAGGAATTATGACTGCCTTACGGCACATTAGGGCGTATTTTGCATTTGGATCTACATCTACATCCAGCTCACACAACAACTGAAGCCAGCTGACCATTCAAAATTTTCTTCAGCGACGAAGCACATTTCTCACTCGGTGGGTATGTCAATAAACAAAATGGTCGTATTTGGGGTTCTGAGAATCTTCAAGTAATTGAAGAGAGGCCATTACATCCACAAAAAGTCACTGTTTGGGGCGCTCTTTGGTCCGGAGGTGTGATTGGACCTTACTTCTTCGAAAACGATGATGGAACGACTGTCGCCGTCATTTTGGAGCGTTATGGTCATATGATAACCGACTTTTTTTGCCTGCTATTGAAGAATACGACTTGGAGAATATGTGGTTTCAACAAGACGGTGCCACATGCCACACAACTCGAGTGAATATGGCTTTATTGCAAAAGACATTTCCTGGCCGCGTATTTTCTCGTCGTGGCGATATCAACTGGCCACCAAGATCATGCGATTTGACACCGCTGGAATATTTTTTTGTGTGCCTACGCGAAAGGCCGCGTTTATGCAGATAAACCTTTAACTCTTGAGCACTTGAAAACGAACATTAGTTAAGTTATGGCTGAGATACCGCCCAATAGTGTCAAAAAGCGGTCGAAAATTAATTCAAAAGAATCGATGCTTGCAACAATTCGCGTGGTGGTCATTTAAATGATGTAGTGTTTCACACATAATGTCAACGTTCAAGCTTTATAATGAAAAAGAATTATCATGAAAAAAAATATTTTATATGTGTTTTGTTTACGTTTACTTTTGAAACCGCAAAATGGATAACCCGTTATTACTTTTTATTGTAAAAATGAAAATTTATTGTGGCTTGTGTGGTTCAAGTGTGCTTAAAAATCAAATCAGATTATTCAGAGCTAACACAGTTCGGAATAAGTTCAGAAAAAAAAACGCCTAATATATAAGTCCGAAAAAAAAATCGCACGTGTTTTGAAGGTGTATTTTTTAAATGTTAAAATTCGGAGTCAATACTTGTTTCCAATTTTGTACAGAAAATTGATTAACTGCATTACAGAAAAACCTAGGCCAAAATGTTGGTATTAATTACACCGAAGATTCGGAGTCAATAAATCATAGCTTTTGTTTCATTTTACTTGTATTAAAGCTTGAAATCGAAACCATTTAAAGACAAAATAGTGTGTTTCCCAATCAATTAAAATTTTCGTCTCGTTTTCCAATCACATAAATCTCTTTTAAGCTTCTTACTTAACACTTGAGCCTTCCCTTTAAAGTGCCTGTTTTTTTTCTTTAGCAATGGCTACCATAATCCATGCAAGTTAGTCTCGTTTGGTTTTTATGTTATTGCAATTAAATTGAACATGGCTTTCAGACCAACAAATATTTTATTCCCTGCCTTATCTAAGATCTCGTGTGTACTATCACACCTTCTATAGAAAAAATATCACACACAATTAATAACCCACAGCCATAAAGTTTTTAGTTTGTAAAAACGAACTCGATCCCACATTAATATCTTTCAACTCACCCACTCTTTTTATTTAGTATATAAATTTTGGTTTTGTTGTGTGTTTTGAAAAGAAACATTTCCCAATTCCATTATAATGCTTTTTAATCATAAATTAATTCAATTGCATTTCAAATCATGATTACACATACTTTTTTTATTTTTTTTTTTTTTTTTTTTGTACCACGGGCAACAAGTAGTAATATCAACAACTCGTTCCATTTGCAACAAGCTTTATAGCGCCATAGTAGTTGTATCTGTCGCTGCGCTGCGCCGTTGCCATTGCCGTCGGCATCCATTGGCTCAGTCCGTCCAAAATAATTAATTGCGTGGGTTTTCTCGATTTGGTGTCCACCAAGTCGAAACGATTGGAAAAAGGCATTTAATGTACGATTTTGTACGTCAACGCGACTACTTAAATAAGCACACACTCAAAACTACAGAAAAAAAGCTACATTGTAAATGAAAAATAATAATGTTCACCACGAAGTCGCATACACTTGTTCCAATGAGATGATATTTCAAAACTTGTATCGCATAAAAAACTAAAAAAATCAATAATTTATATCATAACTGAGAAAAAAAGAATACAAACTCCTTGGCAACCCTCATATTTTCATGGACGTAAAATTATAAGGAACAAAATCAACTGAAAAGATTTAATAATTATTCAATTCAAAAACACTAAATTCCTTTCATAACGGATTTGAATATTGTTTAAAATTTACATACGCAAAATTGTGAAGAGAAAAATTAATAATTTTAAAGAAATTTACACCTATTTTTAACATTATTTAACAAGAATGGTGCTAAACCTATTACTGCAGCGGAGCACACATAAAACAGTGACATGTCATGCAAAACAAAAAACTAAGCAAACAGTCTCTATTTTGACATTTAAAAATGTCAGTGTCATCAGGTCATGCAAAAAAATAACTAAACAAACAGTCTTTATTTTGACATTCAGAAATGTCAGTGTCATATGGAATTAGTACGATATTGAATTGATAAAATTTATTTTTACGAATAAAATAACAAACCTTTAAAGTTTGGTAGGTACCTAACCTATATATCGCAATTATAAATTTAAAAAAAAACTCTCTATACTTTGTACGCTGCATGACTGCTTTTTTGTAAACTGCCATCTGGTAAAATGCAATTACAAGAAAATTCTGCAGCACATGCATCAGCGTCGTCGTGCAATATTTATGGTATTTTTAATTTTCACGAGGATATTTCTTTTTTTTTTTAATATGGAAAGAACTAGTTCCGTAAATAAAAAAAAATTATGTACGTATTAAGTATGTGGAAATGAGAATTATACTTAAATTTGAAAAATTCATAAAATTTAATGAGAATTTTTTGTAAGAAAGCTGTCGCTTCGTTTCAGTTTTCTCTTGCATTTATTTAGTGAAAGGTTTAAAAGTATTTATAATAAACAACAAGCAAAAAGGGGGTCCAGTGTCTCCTCCTGTGGAATGTCATTTGAGAAAATCAAGTTTGAATGTCGCATTATTGCATTTTCAATAAGTTATTTTTTAAAATTAAGGTCATATCAAAATGATAGCTTTGAAAATACTCTCTCAACGTTTTCTTTTTTTCAAAATTGTAAATACGGGAACTCTTTGTTCTTGGCATGGGTTATGTTGACGTTGAGGGCCGCTGTGATTTGGGGCTTGTTCACATAGACCTGCGACTTCATTATAAGCCCCACAAGGAGAGGTCTCAAGGGGTCAAGTCGCGCGATCTTGGTGGACAGTTTACATCACCTCCATGTGAGATGACCATTCCCTCGAATAGCTCGTGCAGAATTTGCAATGTGGAATAAACTGGTTGACACGTTGCGCCGTTCTGTTTAAACCACATGCCTTTGGTGTCCATATCATCCAATTCAGGCCAAACGAAAAGTTGAATGGTGATGTGATGACCTGGCCAACGTCGTTCTCAAAGAAATATGGACCAATGTCGCTGCCAGCCACAAATCCACACCAAACAGTGAATTTCGGGATGTATTGGACTCTCTTGGATCTCATGTGGAATTGTATCGTCAAAAATTCGACAATTTTGTTTGATAACGTACCCATCGACGAATGGGCCTCACGGTTCGACGATTATGGTGACTTTAAAGTGGCCGAGACGGGCCCGAATAGAGCACCCATATGGATAAAACCAATTTTTTCATCCGCACGTGTTGTTAAATGCTAAATGCATGGTGATTTGGAAATCTTGACAAAATAGATGACAGCTAATTTGACAGTTATATGGCCCCCATCAACTGTCAAAGTTCAGAAGTTCCTATTAGCATTAAATGCTAAATTGTTTTACAAAACTTGCTGAATGACTAGAAAATTTATTCTTCAAACGATTTAAGAGATATTCCTTGATCTTTATAAAATAACAAAACACAGACTCTTCCAACACATACTTCTTTAATTCTTTTTTGGTTGAATCACGGTGGCTACTGTCAACTTTTAAAAATTATATAAAACATTTTTGACAGCCTTTTTTGTAAAGTGATACATTTTGTTTTATAAACGAAACACTCTCATCCTAGACTCCACCAACACATCCCTTAAGCTTTCTTTAATAGACTTAAGCCTAGTATACAGTTCATTAAAGAAAAAAAACTAGTTACATCATTTTATTTCTTATGGGAGTGCTTTTTTCGCGCAAAAAAGAATGTTAGACGTTTAAACTTTACTTACGATATAGGTACTATGGAAAGTTTTGCATTTGAAAAAAAAACCGAACTCGAGATTTTAATCAAACTTTACATTACTGTCATAGTAAAAAAGTGGAACAATTTTTTTCCTTCGTAATTCTAAGTCAGCTACAACATATACATATGTATGTATGTATTTCAATTTTATGGAAATCGGTCAAGGAACAACGAAGTTGAGATTTATTGATACCAGTCCCGTACTTGCATTAATACATCGTCCATCGTCGCTTCGTTCGAACTTTGATTTATGGTTCAGCAATTTTACATTACATACATACATTAACTACTCCGTATATATAAATCTACAAAGTAGATACACGGCAGCACGAACATTACACACATTAATACAACACAATATACACTAATTTATTAATGAACATCAACAAAACAAAAATCGCCATCAAATACACACAATACGCACTAATCTAATATTATCAACAGAACAAACCAGCAAAAAAATTCCTCTTCGAATACACATAATGCGTATTCCTACTACATTAATCTATGCGATTCTACAACGAACCCACAAAAAAAAATTGAATCAAAAAAAGCAAAGCAGCAAAACAAAAAAGAATTTCTGGTTGAATACACACAATTCACAGAATGAGAATCCACAACGCGTACCAACGAAAAAAAACCCTCAGCGAATATCCACAATGCAGATACATATCTACATAATTGAACTCATCTGTGAAAATCCGCAAAACCAACAAACATTTCATATGTCACGTAAGATGTCGGTCGGTTTGACAGTTCCATAGACATTTGTTTACCCCCAACTCCGCAAAAGAAGTTTTATTTCAAAAAGTAAAGAATTTTTGTATATAAAAAATTATCTTAAAAATATATTTTGCCGTTTCTACTAAGAATCTTGTGCTAAAGATGTGATCGAAGATAAGAGAAAGTACGTGCGATACAGTCGTGCATTTAAATTTTATTTTAAAATTCACAGTTTAACTTTAAAAAATTAAATAAAATATTTTTGAGTCTCATATTTTTTTTTATTTAAAAAAATCACGCACAAGACTCTACCAACACATCCCTTAGCGACAATAAACGTCAATTTGAGCTTACTTTATTAGCCTAATGGCCGATTTCACGAAGGATTTTTAAGCATTCAACAGGCTTCTAAACTTAAATTTTTTTTTGGTTTCTACAAGATCTTTTAAATTACACAAGCTTTTTAATGAACCATTTTTGGTTCATTAAATTGACAAATCGACATTTTTGTCCTGACATTTTTGTTTTATAACATTCCAATTTTCAATTTTGTGGAGATATAAAATTAATAAGTAATGTCGACTTTGCACGTTAAAAAAAAACAGTTTTTTCCAGGGATGTACAAAGAACTTAATTTTCCCTTTTATAGATTGGTGAAACTAAAAAGATTTATGTATCTGATAAAATTTAAGAGGATTTTTGATAAAAACGCTTCTAGTGTTTGTTTATGAAATTGGCCATTAGTCAAGTTTTCAATAAAACAATCCTATACTAAGTTCTACTAGCCTTCTTTAAGGAGCTTGGCTTAATACAAATTACTTCTAATTTTCTTATTGAAAGTCATTTTCTGACATTTACCTCATAAGAATCGATCTTTAGTGAGGAGAATGAAATCATTCAGATAACATTATTTGGTGACCTCGTACTTTAAGTAAGACTGACATAGCTATACCGTTTCACCATAATTTCCCAAGAGACAAGTTAATTTTGCCAATAATAATATTTTAGCAACTTAATTATGTATTCTCGACGACCTTATTATTAAAATGTCATGTTTATTTTTTTTTTTGTTTGTCTGTTCTACCTACCCATCAGGAAATCGATTGAAATCCATTCCTTAATTATTCACACTACTGCATTGGGTGATGTGATGGTTCAAGTTTTGTTTGCACACAATTATACCAATCCATATATACATATATGTAGTAGAGAAAGGCATGAAATCTCAAACACAGGTGGGCCTGCCTCTGCTGTATATATAGGACTACTGAAAATTGTATAAAAAAAAAAGTCAAAATTCTCAAACTCCCCAGGAAGAAGGAAGTTAATGTGCCAAAATCTACATTGATTTGCGTGCGATTGGTATCTAAACTTTTTTTTATAATTGAATATTTTTCGCGTTCGTCTATAGTAGATAAAAAAAACCAAGCACAAACTGCTACTTGTGATTGCGGAAATAAAATAGAGGAGCGTATATTCATTACACTTAAATCAGGCAAGTATTGTAGCAATAATAGCACAGAGCACAGCAGCACACAATGAGTGTGGATTTATTTTATTATTGTTTTTACATCTTCCGGTAATTTTTTTTTTTTGTTCAAAGGAAGATATAGGCACTTACGTGCTGGCTTCCTCATATGGGGGAAATTCAGGTGGATTTCACCGCGAAAAAGATTTTTGTAAGCTAATAAAATTTTGTATGAAGGTAATAACAGTACATAATGTATATGTGCATTAAATCTTTATGGAAAATGTTTAACATTTCTGCTCTGCTTTAGAATTTTTTGACGTTGAAAATTTTGTGGATCCTTTTAATTTTTATTTCACGAAGAACAAGCAATTATAATACGCCTTCAAATTTTAAGTTTCAAAAAATGATCTACACGAATTCCAAAACTTCACATTGAACGAAAAAAAAATATTTACAGAGCTTAATTTTTTTTTTGTCAACAAGTCTCAAAAACTCCTGAAAAAATGTGGAACGTATTCGTATTTTCCTATTCATACATACTTAGTTACCACTATTTTTTAAAATAAATTTCCCCGAACTTTTCCTGACCAACTTTTTCAACATTTTAGAAAAAAATCAAGGCATTACATTAATTACAATGTTCCCCAAACCCATCGAAAGAAAGGCCTGTTTAATACCTATCCACAGATGAGAACAAAGAGCATCTGCGGCAACTGGTTGTTGAGATATTTCAATCCAAAATTATTCGCATGATTTTTTACCCAACTGCATTTGACTTGCTTTGGATGGTGATATCTCCGCAACAAAGCCCCGCAAAAAGCTGTTCTCGAAAAGGGGGGTTCACATTCTCAAACATGCTGGACAAGCATGACTTGATTGACTTGAATTTGAAAATGTGAACTCTCTATCAAACGGCTTGTCCAGCATGTTGGATGGATATCAAAATATTTTGATATTTTGCTTGCTTGACACACATGTTGGAGACTATGAATGCATGCTTGTGAAGCCAGTAGGAAATTTCATTCTAAGAAAAGTTATCAAACTGTACGCATCAAACGAAAAGAAAAATGGCTGTAAGCGGGAATTGCGAATTTTGGAGAGATTTATTTGAATTATATCGGGGTTTACCAGAGACATGTCAAATTAAAAGTGAAACTTATAAAAACAAAACTGAAAAACAGAAAGCTTATGAAATTCTTTTGGACAAATTAGAAATAGAGTGAAATGCCAATGAAGTCATTAAAAAAGAACATTGATTCCACTAGACCATGTTTTCTCAGAAAACTAAAAAAAAAGACTAAAAAAGCACAACGGGATGTTGTAAGGTACTGGGCAGCAGGTTTTTGTAAAGCCAGAAATCCAGTCTTTTTTTTGTATCTAAATTAAGTTATTTGAAAAAAATATTTTAAAAATAAAAATTCGAAAAATTTTATTTGAAGTTTTTTTTTCAAATTTGTTCGTAATTAAATATGTACATACTGATTTCTCTTTTATTATTCAATGATCTTATCAATTTCTAGTCGAATACAAAACTACTACAGCCAAATTAATAAACGTAGAATAGTGATGGGTTAACCTTATTCCGTGGACTAAGTGCAAAATGTCATTAATAAAACAAATTTTCTTCAAAGTCACGTTTACTAAGCTAAATCACCGAAGAAGATGGTTCAGCATACAACAAATTTGTGAAATTTATTTTTTTTTCATGAAAAACATAATTGAAGTTCGCAAAGTTAATTTCAGCACGAAAAATTATACAGCTCCAATTCAGCAATATCTAATTATTATCGCTGGATAATCACTCTTTTCGACAAGAAAAAAGGTACATTTAATATACGATAACTTAGACGTCAAAAATGATAATGGTTTTTTGTAGGTCAAAACAAGCATTTGTTTTAAATATAGGAGGGGGTGGCTATATAGCTCCTTTTAAGTAGTAGGGGCAATTTTAGAAAACAAAATGGCTTTAAATCGAAAAAAATATTTTTAAAAAACTGCAACACAACGCCTTTTTTGAAAATATGTTCTTAAATTTCCTTCTTAAATCAAGTTGTTTAAGCAAATAGTTTTTGAGAAATTAATTTTCAAACTCAAAATTTTGAAAAAAACTCAATTTTTTTTGTTCATACTAAATTTTATTCAAAATTTGCCGATATTTAAAGATATACCGACAAATCGTAAACTATTTCGTTAAAAAAAAACAGGAAAAATTGAACTGACTCCACTAATAAACTGAGATTTAGATTTTTTTATCTTTTGGTAACAAAGTTGTAGGGCTGTTAGAAATTTAGTTTTTTAGAAAACTAAAGATTAGGTACACAAACTACTTCTTACCTTTTTCTTGGACAAAAACCCGGTATTTATTTTTCTCAAGAAAAAAAGATTTCAAGTAAAAAGTAGTTAATGTACGCCCCAAACGCAAAAAAAAGCCTTCAGATCCAGTTCGGGGCGACCAAGGACGCCATAGAGCTGACAACAAACAAACTTAACACTTTGCGACTCTCCTGTTGTATTCGAATTTGAAAGTTTTTTTGAATACTAGATTTGTTGGGACTTTTTTTTGACGCTAAATTTATTTCATTATAAAAAAATCAGTACCGACAAAAATTTCCCTGACTCCTTTTGAAATTCCTTGACTTTCCCTGACATTTCCTTGACCAAATTTTTGTTCCCTTAGTTTCCAGTCAAGTGGCATGCGTGCATTTGCAGTGAAATGAATTTTAATAGTAACTAAATCAATTATTCACCTCCCGTCAAGTGAAAATTCAATTCGTCAAAAAACTTGTTACACCTCATAATAAGAATTTCATACATTAGACCGTAGGTAGTGTAGATAATTTCATTCTTCATCAATGTGGGAGCTGTGGAATATAAGATTAAATAAACTACTTGGAGAAGTTTTTGTATGATAATTTATTTTCACGCGAACTGTGAAATAGGCTTACTATATTATGTACATCCAAGCGAAATGAAATTTTTCATATGCATGAAAAATTAAATGCAATTATTTTGTCGACAAGGAAGTCAAAATTTGAAATT
Source organism: Philhelius pedissequus (assembly GCA_910595825.1). Classification (NCBI taxonomy): domain Eukaryota; kingdom Metazoa; phylum Arthropoda; class Insecta; order Diptera; family Syrphidae; genus Philhelius; species Philhelius pedissequus. Next base: position 237,893,971 of record OU343161.1, on the reverse strand, counting down.
TATTTTTTTGTAAACTTTTTAGCAAAGACCTTTTAAAGTTTCCCTTCGATTATGACTTAAGTTCACATTTGAAATAGAAAACAAGCTTAATTGCGAAAAATTATACGAATTAGTGAAATTCCCCTTAACATAATTTCCATTAAATCCATGTTCATATCTACACAAAATAGAAATATATTAACGCACTCTCACTTTAAATCTCTCTGGGTGGTTGAATTTGCTTTAACGTGCTCAACAAAACACAAACGGCAAAATAAAAAACGCCAACGCAAATTTTACATTTTACAAAAACAAAAAAAAATTAAAATTTATATTTTGTTTTGTCTAACAAAAATGACATGAGATTGTGTTGGAGTAATTTATTCAAATAACGACATCAATAGAAGCTTAAGACCTCAATAATTTCCAGTTCGATACTCTCAACTCAACTCTCTAACTCTCTATCAACTATAGTTGGGCAATGGATACAAAACTAGCAGCTTCAGCTTTTGGCGACCAATGCAGGCGGACAGACAGACAGATGGAGGAAAAATGAAAAAAAAAAGAAACACAACGTAGGTTTTGGTGTTGTTGTTTTTTTTTTTCTTTTTTTTTAAGAAATTGGACAAAGAAGTAAATTGATGTGGAAAGGTGACTTCTCTAACGCTGTGTAACCGGTCCAGCCAACAGTCCAGCATTTGGGTTGATCTCTATCGTTGGAAACAATCATTCCGTTTTGCTATGGAGGGTGTTTCTTTTTCTTCGTCATTTGTTATTCGATTGAACATAAATTGAACGACTTAAAACTCAACTAAACTAAAACAAAAAAAATTTACTTATCAATGGGTTTCGAAGAAATGCAGTAACAAATGTCAATATTTTACACTCTACTTTAGCTAATTGTCTTATTTTTTTAATTGAATTAAAAAAATATTACGTGAGCAAAAATGTGCATCTAACAAAATCTTGGAAGTTCATTTCACTTTCATAAAATTGAAGATCACAAATTTATTTCCACAATGAGAAATGAAAAATATGAATACGTTCCACAATTTTGCAGCGTCTAAAAGCCAGAAATCCATTTGTGTTAATTTTGTTAATTATGAAACTGATATTTAATTTTAAATGAAATTTGTACTCCATCACACGACTTTAAAAAAAGACACCCTTTAGAATAAAATGGTGTAATTTTATTTATTTCGTGGGTTCCACTGGACGTTAATAGCTGCTTTCAAGTTTCTCAAGTGTGAGTAGTTAGCGCAATGAAGAGTTTAATGAAGTGAATGGCACTATGAAGCACGATTTTGACTCACCCTCCATTATAAAACCGAAAAATCATTTTTATAATGCTTGATAGTTATTAGTAGAAAATATAAGTAGATTTTTGAAACAGATTTGTTATAAGTTTGTGTAATGGACTTTTTAAGTTCGGAGATGGAATGTAATTTTGGTCAAATTATTTTTTGTGGTAAGGTCACTTCCTTGACTTGAAAAAAGTTTCCAATTTCATCAATTGGGTTAAATTTCGTTAAAAAAACAACGACTGGCCCTAATGCACCTACCTAAAATTTTAATGAAAGAGGTCTCTAACAAAAAGCTTTGAAATGAGGTCAGATTTATTAAAATACGTTTATGGTATTTCGAATGAAATAGATTCAGATAAAGGAAGGCCTTGTATGCGATTTGATAGAAACTTTCGATGTTTGTAATTGATTCAATTGCGAAGTAGTTATCATTTATAAATGTAGCACTAGGCTTCCGAGATTAAGGATTCGCAAAGCAACCTGGCGCTCTCCAGATTGAGCATGTGATAATCGATGAACAACATGTATCCATCACCTTAGTCGTACATACTTCCCCAGTGACAAACACCGTTTCCATACCTAAAGCTGGTAAGCCCATTTAAACGGTTGCCAAAGAATACAGACCCATAATTCTTACTTCCTTTGTTCTAAAGATATTTGAAAGACTAATGGACATTTACATACGTAGAAAACTAAACCCAGAAGTTATTTCTTCTCCAATCTTGAATATACAAAAAAGGAACAGCTCCTCCAGCGTTGTCAGTACAATAGAAAAAAGAATTCATGACAAGGAATATACTCTAGTTGCTTTTCTGAATATTGGAGGAACATTCAGCAATTATAAAAGTGGCCCATTGCAACATGACCTTATAACTCTTGAAGTTGATAGTATAATCATAAACTGGATCACGATGAGGACCACCCCAACAGCTGAATTGGAAGCAATACTCAACCTAAAGCTCATTGACCTATACGTATAACAATCAGCAGCAAGCAATTCCTTACGGCTAAACCAAACTAACATCTGGAACACTTAGTCACATTGGCCATGCTCAGATTCTGCAGAGACTTATTGGCAACTGGCTTCACCAAAATTAGATTTTAAAAAACCTTTTAAAACTTGTTTCCCTGATAGACAAGTATGGGTGAACAACGAATCTGCCGGGTCCAGGGTTACAGTGATTTACCCGGCAACGAGAGAGCAGATGAGCTGGCGAGAATGGGTTCAACACTTGACCCTAGCCAGATAGACCCGTCAATTAGAATATCATCTTGTGTCATTAAGCAGAACATTGGAAAGCTGTGCTACGACCCTTCGATCTAGTAAACCTACTCACTGGGCACAATCTGCTGGAATACCATAGAAAGAAAATGGAGCTTAGTAATAATGACCTATGCAGAGGTTGCAATGACGAATATGGACACGAGGATACCTCTCATTTCCTGTTTGTCCCATTTTCCAGCACTTTGCCATATAAGCACCAAATTCTTGGGCAGCTACTTCTTCAACGATTTAGAAGAACTCTCGAATCTTTCAGGCAAAAGCCTATTGAGCTTCAAAAAACCATCAAATGGCTTGAAAATTATTATCTATAGAACTCATAGGTTATACAACTAGAAGTTACAACAATTCCGGGGCCCATCTAACTAACCTAATGTCGCGTCGCTCTGACTATTTCCAAGTTCCTGAAAAATTCAGAGCTCGACTCTCAAAACAAAAGAAAAGGAAAACTCCCCACAAGAAAACGATCTATCTATGTTGGGTGTCGTGGAACACATATCGTCGCCGTTGTCTACAAAAGCGCCTGAACGAGATGATCTCCGTCGTGCGGTCAGCTAACACATTCGTCAAAACAATCGGTGGTCTAAGTACCGCACCAACAGCCAAAATAAAATAGTCAAAATATACCGTAAGTTACGTAGGTTAAAAGCTGAAGAACAGCAAGGGAAACGCGGTCCTAATGGAATACCAGCGAAGCTCTTCAAGTACTTTTAAAAAGATAGGACCTATGCGGAAGAGAATGAGGACAATTGGCTCAAAATTCCCCATCTACAAAAAAGTGATCATATGTCTTGCAAGAACTATCGAGGCATATCCCTCCTTTACGTCCCATAAAATATTCTATCTAGCGACCGGTGTGAGCGTCTTAAGCTGTTCTGCAGATGGACTATAGGCCAAATCTTCGCACTAAGGCAAATCGTGGAATCTCTTTGTCGACTTCAAAGGTACGTTCAGGTTTGCATATAAAATGGCGATGGCCGAACTCGGGCTATCAGTAAACTTATCCAGTTGTGTCACCCTGTAAAAATAGTCCGTATACTCGTGAAATCATCAAAGAAACATGTATGTGTTTGAGTAGCATACATTTTAATATAACATTTTGTACGCTCCCCACAAAAAAAATAAAAAAAAAACTATCAATTCCCACAGCTATCAAGTTGAAATTAGTGTAAAATAGAAAAACAAACTAACAATACCCTTCCATTTTCTGAAAACATCAATTTCCATTAATGTTGTGTGTGTAATACCCTTGAGACTGACTCTGATATTGATATGAAATAGTTTAAATTACACTACAAATTAAAAGATAAACTTTGAAAGGCCATAATATTAATTTGCACTTAACTGCATTCTAAATAATAATGCGAAATGTGATATAAAAAGTATTATTAATTTAGATTTCAATAGAATATTGTTTTTCATGATGTGGTTTATTTAGTTGGAATGCTGGGACAACGACAACTGGTTTTTATTATAGGCAGCAGAGGCGCATTTATTAATATGATGCACTGAGTGATTAAACAAAAATATGGAATTCCGAATTAACAGAACTTCGAAAAATTAAAATTACAGCATTAAAATCTGTTCAGAAAAGACCAAGACCTACACAAACACATCTAATTTAATACAAAAAATCTAACGCAAAATTTAGAAAACTCCTCAAGGTAAGTAAAAACGCTTTGGAAATTTCACTTCACAAGTAAACCCTAACTCCACCCCGAAAAAAAAATTGGGAAAATATTTGACAACTCACTAGAAACCCTACATCAACTCAAATTTTCAACATCCAATATCAAGATGAAATTAAAATGGATACAGTACGAATGGCCGATTGTTTTGCGCAAATAGACATAAACTTTCACGCAAATTTTATATCCAAAAAAGATGAGTCTTAATTACATACCCGACCAAAATGACAATTTCTATTATTTAACAGAAAAACAATTTCAATTATTGGATTCGAATCATGTTTAAGCAAAGATTAAAAATCTGCCATTATCCACAAAATCAAAAATAATCAAACTATACAATAACAATCTTGAAAGCGCAACAATACCTCAAAACTGGAAAACTGCAATTCTGCTTCGTATTCCCAAACCAAATAAGGACAGTTTTCAAAGAAAATTATCGTCATATTTCTCTATCAAAAATATTAGAAAAAATAGTGGCTAAGCGATTAATCTGGTTTGCTGAATCAGAAAAACTCATCTCCTCCAAACAGGTAGCATTCAAACTAAACAAAGGCCCACATCTTCATTTAGAGCACTTTATTTCAAAAACTATTTTCACGCAAGAAATCACCTAACCGCAGTTTCACTAGATTTTGAGAGGACATTCGACAGAATTGGGAAACACTATCCATTCGACAGAATTGGGAAACACAAAACACAAAATCCACTAGAGCGCAATACCGCATCTATTTCTTGAGAAAGCAGACGACCTTCTTCGTCTGTTTCCGCACTTGACAAGCAATCATCCATATAAAAGTCATGTTCTACTGCTTTTGCACCCATTGGGTATTGAAGACGTGCTTCCCTGGCTCCCTGAATCATAGCTCGTACTGCACAGTGCGGTGCTGAAGCCAAACCAAACGTGACCACCGTCAACCAATATTCCTTAATTGAGCTGTCGGCAGTAAGGCGCCAAAAAATGCGTTGAAGGTCCCATTGCGCTGCGTTAATACGCACTAGCAAATACATTTTCTTATTATCGGCGGTAATAGCAACAGGCCGACTTCGGAATCGCATGATCAAATCAGCTAAGTTGTCCTGCAAATTCTCGCCCACCAATTGTACATCGTAAGCACTTTAAAGTTCATTATGACATCCTGAACATTATGCTTTCAACTTTAATTCCGCTGCATTGCTCATGCAGTTTTTAGACTCACCTGCGCAAATTGATGCAAAAAATTGAACTTACTAAAATCCAAAATCTGCTTATTTATTGAATCTAAGGCGGAACAGAGTTCGCCGGGTCAGCTAGTAATAATAACAAAAAAAAAGAAAAGAAATTTCAATGTAAACCTCCGTGTTATGCCAAAACTTGTTTCGATGGCTTCGGCTTCCGATTCGAAGAGTGTGTAAAATTTTTACAACTTTACGATATCATAAAACAATCCCACATCTCAAGCATCAATAAAGAGTTCTTCGACCTTCCAAAATGTTACGACTTAAAGCAGGCAGTTAAATATTTAAAGAAAAATAATGATAATCATACACCACCTTACCTTAATCGTCATTGAGTAACGTATCATTATTTTTTTTTTTTTTTTTGGAAAAAGAGCATTGTTGCATGTCAAACTTCAAACTTCAAAAAAAAAATCACCATTAATTGTGTGTGCTTAGTTAAGTTAGAAAACCTCAATTGCAAAATAATAATGTATGCTGAGTTTTTCATCATCACAAAAAAAGAACAAGCAAAACACAAAGTAACCATTGAGTTCATGGTACTTTGCGTTCATTAAGCACGCACGTTCAAACAGTAGTCTTCGTCGTCTTCAAACATTTCATACTCAAAAACTAAACAAGCTTCTAATTCAAAACGAGCCAAGCCAAAGCCAGAGAATAGTAGAAACTCCATAGCTTGTGTGGAATTAAATTGCAGACCTTCAGAATAGATTAGCAACAAATAGCATTTCAGTATGAAAATGCGATTTGAATAGCAGAAGCCAGCCAGCCTATAAAACAACAGAAACAGAAACAGAAGCCAATGAACGAACAATGTGAGCCTTGGTATTTCCATTTGGCTGATCAAACGCTCGGAATAAGATCGCGTAAAGAAATTTAATGACTCATCCACAAATAATATCAAACATCATTATCAAGTCTCACTGTATATAAACTAGAACATGTACATACATTAGATTATATTCAAAGAGGTTGGATAGTTTGATGATTTCCGCATCGTAAATCTGCGTCATTGATTTTCGAATGAGTTTTTCAGTTTCTCATATATGTACTACATACTTAAATTTTTTTCTTCTTTGAAATGCAATTTTGTTAAAAGCTTTTCTTTTGTAAAACCGCGCGCCGCCGACTCACATTATACATAATGCTGGTAAATGTTCCAGACGAAAGAGTAATTATTTCTCTTATAGCGTGTAAAGCAAAAATTTTTTTAAGGTAAAGTGCTGACGCGGTAGATGACTTGAAACAAGGTGACAAACGTTGTCATCGTCGTCGTTAATTATTACGGTTGTCATTTAGGTATGGTGTATGTACCCACTGGCCCATGATTGCCTTGACTTTGTACTGGAATTTTAATTTATCGTCATTATAATCGCAAAGACTATAAACAATCAGCCTTAGAATGATGCAATTTGTTATATTATTCTGGAGGGGAAAGTAAATTCAAATAAAAACAAATTATTGCCAACAAAATAATGACAATAAAAACAGCAAAGATATCTAAAGGCGTAAAAAAAATGAAAGAAATGATTATGAGATTGCACTCCCACAGAAATATCAAAGTTGTTCAAAAATTGCTCATGGATGAGGGTTTTTTTCGTTTCATAATTGTGCAGTACTGGCACAATTTCTTTCAAGTCTGTGCAATTGTTAGCATACGCTGATGACATAAACATCATTGGCAGAACCCAACGAGCTGTCACTGGAGCGTTTTCTAACATTGAAGCTGAAGCGGCTAAGACGGGACTAGCAGTTAATGAGGTACAACTTTGAGGTAGTTAGGACTTTGTCTACCTCGGATCCGCTATAACATCTAACAACATCTCGTTAGAAATAAAGCGAAGAATAACTCTTGCCAATCGCTGTTCCTATGGACTAGGGAGGCAATTGAGTAGTAAAGCCCTCTCTCAAAAAACAAAGGAGACTCTGTATAAGACTCTAATCATCCCAGTCCTGCTCTATGGCGCGGAGACATGGACTCCATAGAAAGCGGATGAAGATATCCTTAGTCGTTTCGAGCGTAAGGTTATTCGCAAGATTTTCGGCCCTATCTGCGTTAACGGGCTTTGGAGGAGAAGGTTCAACCACGAACTATACGAGCTGTGCAGCGACATTGACCTGGTACAAAAATACGTATATCACGTTTAAGATGGCTAGGTCATGTAGAGCGTATGGACAACAATGCTCCGGCTCGCAGGATCTTCGATTCCAACCCAGAGGGAAGACGCAGTCAAGGAAGACCTCGGCTAAGGTGGCGCGCTCAAGTGGAAGAAGACCTCAACCAACTTGGAGTGCGTAATTGGAGGCAGCTAGCCAAAGACCGAGCTAGCTGGGGAGGCATGTTGGTTGAGGCCTAGGTTCGTCCCGAAGTGTAGCGCCACCTAAGTAAGTAAGTAATTGTGCAGTTTTTTTTAATGAACATCTGCAAAATAAAAGTTGCCACATGCATAGTATATGAAGAGTATTACTTATCTGAACATCATTGGTAAAATATTTAGAATACTTCGCATTAGACATAAGCAGACACTTGTCATTGAAATCATTACTGTAGACAAAAATGAGGGTAACTCTCCACCCTGAGAAGATTTTTGCCATCTGACAATTTAAAAAAAAACGTGCTTCTCGGGACGCCCGAAAGAAGTGATAACTTAAACTAATCTAAGTTGAACTATTTGTAATTGCAATTATAAGCTTCAAAAGTTCTCCGTTAATTTGATTAATTTCAAAAGTTCTCCGTATGCGTAAGAGAAAGGGAAGCCAGACAGACTGGCGCCCTAATGCATTACGTACCAAATCGGTTTATCCCATAAGAAGTTATCACTTCGCAAAATATTTTTTTTCCACAAAACTTTTTTTCAAATATTTTGGAATGCAGTAATATTTGGAATTTGAAGGACCTCCTATATAAAAATTTTGATCGAAATGCGTTGAGCCGTTTATGAAAAAGTTGAAAATCAAAAAAATGTAAATGGTTGTATGGCATGGGGTACCGTTAATACAAAAATTAATAAACAAGTTTTTATACTACAATGTAGAATATGCCTATAATAGTACACAGATTTTTTTATCAAAATGGTTAAGGCCGTTTTTGAGATAATTAAGATAGAAGAAATAATTTTAGGGCAATTACCGTTATTTTGGGGGTTAAAAAAAGACGATCTACAGCCAGACGGAACTGAAGGAAACATTTTGTTGGTGTTCTCTATCATCGTTATGTCAAGTTTGATTAAAATCTCTAGAACGATTTATTTCGAAATGCAAAACTTGCCTAAGTTGATCTCAAAGGAACAAATGGATATAACGTGCATAGATAAGAGAAGATAGGTGGCCAGATTAGAAGCCACCAAAAGTCTTAACCTCTTTGCTACATATTATTATGTACACATTTGTATATACATATAAGCTAGAAAACTTATCCATCACATTGGAGATACCAACTCCATTTGTTAAAATCTAAGCATTTACATACATACATATGTGCGTACACAATATATATACATAAGATAACGTCTTGACTTTCAACTTGTAGACGATGATTGGGGCAATAACTTTGTGGAACACTGTTTCTAAAATTTAATTGAATTTTTTCATCAACTTTTGAATTTATAATGTCAAAAAACGAATAAAAATCGAATAAATTTGTTCTTTTAACCCCTCCAAGATATATATACTGTAGGACACATTCTTGTTATTTTTATACCGGCATAATGCCCCAAGTTTACCTCAATTTTAAGACATTAACCTTAAAGATTCGATTAGTAGAACTGACGATATAAGCTCAAAACAGCCACCACATCTTATGTTTTCAATGAATTTTCAAACATAACTGTTCTTCTATACTGACAATGGATATAAGAGTCGAACGAAGCGGGCAATTTTAAATGTTCTTCTCCAGTTTTGAAATTAAGATTGCAAAGATTGTATAGCTCATAGAGTAAAGTTTGACACATCAATGTTATCTACTTATTAATTAAAGAAAAACCAAATCTATTCATGGGACCAGTCAAGAGTAATTTTGACTTATATATGCAATCTTTTCAATATTTCAGTTTTCTTACGGTTATTGACATTCTAGGAATCCAATTTTTTCATTTTATCATTCCTGAAAATTTCAGATTTCTAGGTCAACTCCTTAAAAAGATAAAATTCTTTTAGTTGATAGTGCGTTATGCGTTACGTAACGAATGAGTTTACCCTCCCATAAAAAGTTATCACTTCAAAAATAACCCCAGAACCCGAAACACACTTAGACCATTATAAAATTGGTATTACAATTGTCAAAAAACAAAATTTTTGATAGGCAGTGAAGGATCTTTAAATTTGAGTTATATTGGTAATTTTGGTATTATGGATGTTAAAATTATTGTTGAGTTTCAAATTTTAAGCCAATTGGAAATTGAGTGTTGATAAAACTATTTTACAGATCACATAACCTTTTTATTAAATAAAAATGCCTACAATAGAATTGTGTTTTTTTTTGTTTGTGCAAATGATATTTAAGAAGAAAATACTGCAGACCAAGCACGCTATTCAGTCTGACTGACAGACTGACTGACAGTCTGACTAACAGTTTGATTGATAGTCTGACTAACAGTCTGATTGACAGCCTGCCTGAATCTAATTTGGTTCTGTTTTAGATTTGTGCAAAACTTTAGGCTTTCGAAAAAAGCCGTCCTTAATATACTAGTCGATAAAGAAGACAAATTAAAACCAATTAAAAGGCAACAATATAGCAAATTCAGTCTTAACTGGATTGCATTAAATCGACCAATTTGGTGAGCTGTTTTTTGTGGCTTACAACTTTACTCCTAATAATGTATGTAAAAAAAAACATTATTTAGAGCTAAATATCTAAATTTTAATAAAAATCAGTAAAAATATCTATAACGTTTACTAATTTTATGCAAATGATAGATTGTTCTAATACATATATATGTCAATCTAAATGAGCACAAGCACTATTCACAATTTTTATTGATAACTGATTGACAAATCTTGTCAATCGCCAACTAGTTGATCTTTGACAAACCGTATTAGTTATTCCTAGTTAAAAAAAGCAACCGTAGGTCGAGCTCTATGAACAATGTTATAAGTCAGATTTGATATCCGTACCAATACCCGATAACACTCTCCATTTACGGTTACGTCTTCTACAATATAGTATTCAACGAACTATGCAGTGGTTCTTTGTGCACATATTTTAGCCCAAACATTCGAGGGTTGCCTGTGAAGAGGTTCTTTGAGAACTAAACGAGCGTTTTAATTGGTGTAGAATGTAGAACACAAAATTGTCCCGGGAATTATATTTATAATTTGCGAAATGATGAATTATATATGCAGTGTCATCACAACGAAGGAAAATTTGTATTTAAAATGATATCTAAACTATTTAAAAGTGCTTTTCTAAAGCCAAAAATACATAATAGGTTTAGTTAACAGCCATAGTCTGATATTCACGTGAATCGTATATTCGATCCACCAATTCGATTCCCTTTCACACGCCTTTGTATTCAGCTATCCATCGGTTGAAATGCATTATCCCGAGACAATTTTACATACACGTAAACAGCTGTTCATGTAACAAGCTTGTAAATTCTTGATAAATTTGATTTGATTCATTTATAATTATTTTCATGTTCGTAATTAAATTTGGAAATTAGCAGTATTGGACTATTTTTTCAAATTCTAAGCAAAGGAATATAGAATTTTCGAACAGGTAGCTTCGGGGAAATGGTAGAAAATCTAAAAAAAAAATATATATATTATGGAACTGCCGGATGAAACGGTAGATCAATTTATTTTTCATTTTGAAGTAGATAATAATCTTATTATTTCAAAATCATAGGTTTACCAAAACTTTCGGTTAAATATGAGAACTTCTGTATTGGATATTGCTGATTCAAATCTTCCACCTTCACAGCGAAATGATGCAATTTCAAGAAAAGAGAAGCTAATAGCTTGTTTGAGGTTTTTTGGTTTTATTTGTCATATAGTCGTATAGTACCTGAGAGCCGAACTTTGCTCAGGTTATTGCTTGTATTCCAATATAAACTAGATGATATTTTCAGTCTTTTATTATAAAATTTAAAATATATTTTATAAATAAGATTAGAAGAAGTCAGTTAGAAATATAAATAAACAATGTAATGATTTGATAATACCGAAGTCACGTTTTCTTTGAATGTAGCTATTTCAAAAACGTATCTACGCTCTATCCCAGTGTGTTCGCTTCTACTACAAAAGCCGACAACATAATTATGGGAGTGGAAGGAAAACAAAAAAATTGAGTATGAGGGTTAAAACTCTTTTAAGACCATTTATGTTATTTTTCGTTATTCAAATAATTTGTATCAACTTTTTAGATTCTTAAAAAAGGAAAATTAGATTTATAACACATTTAACCTCTTCTTAAGTGTAAAAGGCTTTGCCTATTCTAACTGAATATAGGTAACCTAAAAGTTCTTCTACATTTAAAGAAAAAACTTGAAGACCTACATTTTCTAATCAGAATTGAAAAATCAACACTTCTTGGCAACCACTGAATACGACTTAAGCTTGAAATGTTAAATATTATCTACATACACAAAAGTGGTCGTGGTAGTGGGCGGGTTCTACTAAATTAAACTTTAATTTTTTCATATTTATTTAAATAAAATGAAAAAAAATTTCTTTAAGATTATTTGAGTCGTTTCTGAGAAACTAAAAAAAACTATATGTTGTGGGTGTCGCAGCGGATCTTACTTAAAACATTTCGAAATTTTTGTCTTGCCCATAAAAATAAACTCTTAGATGGTTTTCCAAATCTTTAGATTGGTGCCCAAGAAACCGAGAAATGTTAGCAGTGGGCGTGGTAGCGGGCGGATGTTGTTCGTTGGAAATTTTCATCCAAATCGTTAGATACGTTTCCGAAAAACCAGGAAATTATAAACAGTTGGCGTGATGGTGGGCGGATTTTACTAAAATATATTTTTTTTCACAAAAGAACAAATTCTGAAAATGTCATCTAAATTATTTGAGTAGTCCCCAAAAAATAAAACCATTTACGAGAGACCATGAAATAAAATAGTGGACGTGGCAGTGGGTAGGTAGATTTAAGTAAATCTATTTTTTTTTATTTTTTTCTCTCTCATAGGAGCAAACTGTAAAAATTTCATCCAAATCTTTAGAGTAGTTTCTGAGAAACCAATCATATGGATATACAAGTTTAACTCGTTTAAAATAATAAGATTCAGATCATCAAATCGGTTTTAACAATCGTGCACAAAATGTTTTTTTTTTAATACCGCTGTTAGATTTGTTAAGAGACAGTTAAGATTATTTTGACGTAAGTTTCTAAATGGTGCCGGTTGCTTTATTGAAATACGGGTAACTATTAGTTAGACCCAGTCTAACACAGCCCTTAAAAATAACCCTACATTATTTGCCTTTAAAAATCTCAGTGTTTGTCTTAGCCTCAACTTCACCAAAGCAAATATGAATTAATTTACTTAATTTACTTTAACTGTAATTAAACTGTGAAATGCTTATTGTGTTTCAAAATTTCAAATCGTCCAAGCATGTAGCAAAGCATTTTCTTTTTACTCAACTGGGTAGTATTTCTCTGAACTATTATTTAATTTAATTGCACTTCTCAAAGCCAGTTTATCTTCTTCTAGTTAATTTTTTTATTAAAACAAGTTTGATTATAAATACTAAACAAAACAAAAAAACACAAACATCATTGAATAAATAAATTAATAGAACTAGAAAAAAAAACGTGAACAAATTATATTAACTAACTACAGCAAAATTATCTTGGCGACAAGAACATTTAGTATTTTTTTTCTCCACGTGATGACATATATTATCTTTTTTATATATTTCAAAAATAAGACTGTTCTTATAAATAAAAGCAGTGTTATGCATTTAATTAATGAATTATTCAAAAATTAGCTCCATTTTTTTTTAAATTAAAGACAAACAAACAAGGTGAAGTTTTCATTTCGTATTAAAAGAATATAAAATTAAATTTATTTTGTCTGACGAATTTATTTTACTTTGTGAATATTCATTCGGTTTATAATTTTATTCGTAAACTAATCATTTCGGAAACACTTTCGGTGATTTTTTTAAACTGTAATCGTAGTTTCTATTCAGCTAGCTGCAAGAAGCAACATTGTTAGCTACTTATCCAAAAAAAAACTTAATGTTCATGTTAACAAATTATGTAACATAACCAAATCTTTAGTTTTAAGTAAAATAGATTATGGTCTTTATATTTATGGTAAATGTTCAACCACTACCATAAACCTATTTAAATCACCATACCAACAATCAGCTAAAAGAAGCATCAACGCGTACCGCACCACCCGAATTGAAAACATCATGGCGGAAGCTGGCCTTCCTACTCTGGAACTCCGAAAGTCTTCTGAAAATCATTGCAAAACATATTTTTTCCAACAACTCCATTATTGACAGAGACATTGACTCAACGAGCAACATAAACATGAATAAGTGTCTTCCATCAACGATCACTAAGGCCTTATCAAGAGCCAAACAAATGGGCTTACCCTTCAAACGTGTCAAAGGTTACACTACCACCCTCCCACCTTGGAACATAAGTCCAAATTCTTTTGAACTTAAGCTAAGAGAGTACAATAAAGACAACACCAACAGCAGAGTTTACTATTCTATTTATTAAGATTTTAGAAGTTTTTGACCAAGTTGGTTTTTATTTGGACTTTGGAGAACTTTTAATATTTTTTTCCTCGTCGGCTTTATTGGTCGTAATGGTGATTAAATGAAATGTTGATGATATCTTAGCGATTGTGGATAGAGAAGAAATTGAAAATGTCTTACGATGCTTTAATCAGTTTAATGAAAAAATACAATTCACCGTAGAGAGGGAAAAAAACAGATCGATAGCGTTCTTGGACGTTAAGGTCTACCGCGAAAATGATCGACTTTCATTCGACTGGTACCAGAAAGATATGGCATCTGGGCGACTTGTCAATTTCCGATCTAATCAAGCCAAGCACATTCGTATAAACACTGCGTCGATCTTAATAAACAAAGTTTTTGCGTTGAGTGACCGAAAATTCCATTCTGCCAACGAAGAAAAAGTTACGTAAATACTCTTAGACAACAGCTTTCCAACAAAAGTTATAAGGAACTTGATACTTCGTCAAAAACACCAAGTTCGTTCAGAAAATAAGTTGGAAGAGAGGAGATGTGTTTATAAGAGTGTAGTTTATGTGCCAAAAACTTTCCGAAAATTTCAAAGAAATGGTCACGAAAAACAACCCGGAAGTCAACTTGGCATATATGTTGAACCAAACTGTTGCATCCCTATTCACCAACCTGAAGACGAAACCCGACAAAAATCGCCTTTCAGACGTAGTTTATAAAATAAATTGTCAGGGGAAAACGGATGAATCCTGCAATCTTTGCTACATCAGCACCACCAAACAACTCCTTGGGCAAAGAATGGCGAACCACAAGTTAGATATTCGCCTAAAAAGTTCTGAGAAGACGGCACTGGCTTCTCACAACGTTGATACCGGTCGAACACCAAACTTCGAGGGAGTGGAGATCCTTGCAACAGAAAAACATTCATCTAAACGTTACACACTAGAGACACTGCATATAATTAACAACAAAAATAATATGAACCGCAAACAAGACACACAAAATATATCTGCGGTTTACTGTTCATTAGTTTCTGACAATAAATATCATTAAACGTAGACTAATCTTCAAACGAGAAGTGTTCAAAATCTGTTTCCAATCTGTTTTTTTTTTTTTATTTGTAAACAAATTATTGTTATGTAAAGGGTCCGCCAAATAACTTTTTTTTTTTGAAAATGCTATAAAAAAAACTACTGAATATTTTCTCAAATTTCTTTTTTTATTTGAAAGTACAATCCTTCCGGTTAATAATGGAAAATAATTTCATTCAAATGGCTGCCTCGGCTGGCCATGCAGTAGCCTACACGATCGGTCCAATTTTTAAGCACATTATCGATTGTGTGCAGCTGTATTTCAGCAATGGCTTCACGAATATTGTCCTTTAAAGCGTCAATTGTCTCTGGCTTGTCGGCGTAACACTTATCTTTTACGGCACCCCACAAATAATAGTCCAACGGTGCCAAATCGCAGCTCCGAGGTGGCCAAACGACATCAGCTCTGCGGCTGATAATGCGATGTTCAAAAACAGGGCGCCAAACATCGAGTGTAGCTTCGGCTGTGTGGCACGGAGCGCCGTCCTGTTAAAACCAAATATTGCCAATATCCCCCTCCTTAATTTTTGTGAACAAAAATTCGTTCAACATGGCCCGCTAACGATCGCCATTGGCTGTAACGGCCACTCCTTGCTCATTTTCGAAGAAAAATTGCCCAATTATGCCTCTGGACCAAAATCCGCACCAAACAGTGACTCGTTTTGGGTGTATCGGATTTTCAATGTATGCGTGCGGGTTTTCTGTGCCCCAATTAGACAATTTTGCTTGTTTACATACCCGCCAAGATCAAAATGAGCTTCATCTGAAAAGATGATTTTTTTGGCAAAATCGGCATCTTCTCTAAGTCGATCGCAGGCCCACTTCAACTCCTGAACCAATTGGACTTTATATGGCGTCATACCAAGGTCTTTATGCAAAATTCGTCTCAATGATGTCTCCGAAATTTTCAATTGTTGAGAACGACTGTGAATTGATGTTGATGGCGCTTCACGCACACTTTCTGCCACATCAGCAATATTCTCGGGTGAACGAACTGTTTTTGGCTTTTCACGCTTTGGTTTATCGATGAGGATGCCAGTTTCTTTCACTTTTTTCACAAGATAACGAACATACGGAACTGACGGTGCTTCTCTTCTTCCAAAATCCGAACGCAATTTTCGCACACATTCTGCAACATTACCATGAATTTCAAAGTAATGTCGCAATATTTCCCAGCGTTGTTCAAGCGTATACACAACCATATTCGTTCAGCGGAAGGATAAAACTTATTATCTGTCAAATCAGACATGAGCTAAGTGTTACCATTCACGAAATAAGCACTAGTTGAAAAAAAAAGTTAGATGGCGGACCCGTTATATTAAAAATCTTAAAATTTAAAGTTATGTAAGTCATATTTTGTTCGTTTACTTGTATCAATATGTACAACATTAATTCTCTTTTTAATTTTGTAAATAAAGACACCCCTGAAGAAGACGGCAACCACCGTCGAAACGTTGGGAAAATAAAATGAAAATTGCTTTCATTTAATCACCATTACGACCAATAAAGCCAACGAGGAAAAAAAAAATTAAAAATTCTCCAAAGTCCAAATATTCTATTTATTCAGAAATAATAGAAAACTTGAAACACGAAGGTTGGACTCCATTGTTTACAGATGGATCAAAATCCGATCACAACACCACCTTTGATGTAACCGAAGAAAATGGCTCCTTGCTAAAGGCAGGAATTTTATGGAATTACTCTTCAATTTTTACCACTGAAAGCTTAGCCATCCACGAAGCTGCAAATAAAGTTCCACAAGCCAATTTTAAACTAGTGATATGCCTATCTGTTATCCAAGCCTCCAACCCAAACTACAACAGCAGATTGATTAATAATATACGTGACCTTCTAATAAGGAACCCCCATAAACTCAAACTTTTGTGGGTACCAAGCCATATTGGGTTACCAGGCAAGGAACACGCCGACGAAGCTGCTAAATCTTTTCACCTTTGACATATTTTCAAAGAAAGAAATTCAGCGTTTCATCATCAAAGGGAATTTAGGCTGGAGTTTGGCGGTACTCCCCATAGTAGATGGACCATTATGAGGCTGGTGAGCATGTTTGCCGGATCTGGAAGCATCGAACGAAGCATCGTATAATCGAGA
Source organism: Philhelius pedissequus (assembly GCA_910595825.1). Classification (NCBI taxonomy): domain Eukaryota; kingdom Metazoa; phylum Arthropoda; class Insecta; order Diptera; family Syrphidae; genus Philhelius; species Philhelius pedissequus. The sequence continues at coordinate 237,876,633 of OU343161.1, read as the reverse complement.
TCCCAATGTTCGGGTTCAGGATACAATCGTGGTTGTTGCATCAGCAATACAGGCAAATCCAGGTGTTTCGACTCGAAACTTATCGGGTCAAATTGGAGTTAGCAGACGGTCATTACAACGGATACTTTTTTCCGTATAAAGTCCAAATTACAAGCAAGTTAAACCTTCAGGATTTGCCTGTTCGCCTGGAATTTTGCCGAAAAATGATTGCAATGGCCGAAGAAGACAACACATTGATAAATTGTTTGTTCATGTCTGATGAGGCCCATTTTAAATGGCAATGTTAACAAGCAGAATTGCCGTATATGGAGTGAATCTAATCCAGAAATGCTCCATGAGACGGAACTGCACCCAGTACGAGTCACTGTGTGGTACGCAGTTTCATCAAGGTGTATTGTGGGGCCATACTTCTTTGAAGAAAACGGTGTAACACAAACTGTCAATGGGGACCGTTATTTCAAGATGTTGAAGAAGTTTTTTTACCCAGAACTTCGCCGAAGACGTATCCCTTTCAGCAGGATTTGGTTTCAACAAGATGGAGCAAGTGCACACGTAGCCACACAAGTTATGGCGGCCTCCAACGAAAATTCCCAAACAAATTGATATCCTACATAACTACACATTCCACTGGCACCCAAGGTCACCTTACCTGATTGCACCAGACTTTTTTTATGGGGTTATGTCATGCAGGAAGTGTACAAAACGAAACCCAGGAATTTGACTGAATTGAAGCAGCCCATTAAGACAATATTTGAGGAGACCCCAATTTCAACCATTCAGGCCGTAATGAACAATTTTCTGATCAGGTGCCGCATATCCGTGGATGAGCGTAGATGTCATTTGCGGTCTATCATCTTTAAAAACCATTAGTTATTTAAAATAAAATTTAATTTTTAATCCAATAAAAAAAAAGTTAATTAAATACATCGATTAAAATAAAAGTTATTTAAATTTCTTATTGTAGCACGATTCGTGGGCCACCCTGTATGTGCATAGAAAGTACTCTAATCCAAAAAAACACAAAAAATAGAAAACAAATGACAACAACAACTATCAAATCGATTTGTCTCAAAATCATTCCAGATCATTTGGTCAATCAGTCATCCTTACTACAAGCTTGACAACACTAAATATTTAAGAAATTTTCTGAACTTTCCAATGCCGCTTTCTGTCAGTATATAAACTGTAAATCAGGAATGAGATAATGTTACCGGTCGATTTGATTGTTTTTTTTGCGAGTGTTATTAATATATCTTATTGTTCGAGAATTATGATTAAAAATTCCGCGACGCAAAAGATCTAATCGTTCCCAACATAGCCGTACTGCAATATGGCTTCGTGTGAATCAATCTTCTGAAGAAGAATATTAAATACTATCTATATGAATCAGCTTTTCCTTTAGTTAATAATCAACCTCATCATAAAGCAGTTTATGTAATTTTTGAATTTTATGAATTTAACCAGAAATGTAAAACTAATAATTGCGTTAACTTTAATTTTAAAAAGGCCGACTTCACAGGACTTAATAATTTCTATAGTTCAATTGATTGGGAATTTAGACTTTGCAACAGATCTGTTAATGATATGTATGTAGTTTTTAAAGAAATAATTTTATATGGTATTGAACAGTTTGTTCCGGTTTTAAGGAAAAAATCATGTTTTAAGTTTTAAAATCTAGAAAATGTTAAAAATAAGGCTTTTATACGTTCAAAAAAATCAGGTAAACCTGAGGATCATGCTCGCTTTCTTCAGCTTCGGAGAGAATTTGCTTTTTTGAATACATTTTTGTATCATCAACATATAAGTGCTGTTGAGAGTAATATCAAAAGGAATAGCAAATCATTTTGGGTCTTTTTAAATTCCAAACGGAAAAGTTCTTTTTTGCCGTTAGAAATGGAACTTGATAGCGAAAAATCGCGCGATATAAAATCAGCTTGCAATCTATTTGCAAAATACTTTCAGTCTAACTATAATAAAGACCTTATTTTAAATATTGTCGATTTTTATCCATCTATTTCTCCTATTATAGATTTTGATCTAAAGTGTTTTTCAGATCAAGATGTACTTGATGGTTTGATTGAACTCGATTCAAATAAAAAAGCTGGAGTTGATAATATTCCGCCATCTTTATTATCTAATTGTGCCTCATCACTGTGCTCCGCGTTAAAAATCATTTTTAATAAATCCTTAACAACTGGTGTTTTTATTGACGATTGGAAAATATCTTATGTAAATCCAATTTTTAAAAGTGGCCTAAAACACCTGGTTAAAAATTACAGACCAATATCAAAACTTTCTGCGGTGCCTAAATTATTTGAAAAGTTGGTTACCCAGAGGATATTTTTTTCAGTCAAGGAATCTATAACGCCAAAACAACATGGGTTTGTTAGTGGCCGTTCAACTACGACTAATTTGTGCCTATTTTCTCAATTCTGTTTAAAATCCATGGAAAATAGAAAGCAAGTGGATGTCCTGTATACAGACTTCGTCAAGGCTTTTGACAGAGTTCATCACGGACTATTGCTCCAAAAACTTCGAAAGCTGGGTTTGAATGCTAATTTTTTGAATTGGTTGAGTTCCTACTTGTCGAACCGGAAACAGGTCGTTCAGATTGAAGGTTTTACATCAAACTTTATTCAGGTTGATTCAGGTCTTCCCCAAGGTAGTCACCTAGGACCAATTTTGTTCAATTTGTTCATAAATGATATTCCGCAAGTACTTAATTTTTCGGACTGTTTGATGTTTGCGGACGATGTTAAATTATACAGTGAAATATCTTCGGATTGTGACTGTTTAAACTTCCAAAACGATATTGATATGTTTTTAAATTGGTGCAAATACAACCACCTGGAGCTAAATTTTGCAAAATGTAAGATTTTTAGTGCCCATAGAAGATTATCCCCGATAATCTTTACTTATAAGTTTGAATATAAATCACTCACTAGAGTCAACGAAGTTAAAGATCTTGGAGTTATATTCGACTCCAAATTTTCTTTTTCAGCTCACATTGATTTTATTGTATCAAAGGCAAATTCTATGTTGGGGTTCCTTAAACGAACTTCGACTGTATTTAAGGATGCGTATACATTAAAGGCAATTTTCATGTCATTGGTACTACCCATCATAGAGTATTGTTGTGTCGTCTGGTCACCATTTTATGAAAATGCTATTGATAGAATAGAAAAAATACAAAGAAGATTCACGCGTTTTGCGTTAAGAAATCTGAGATGGTCTTCTGATTTACCTGATTATTTTTCAAGATGTGCGTTGTTAGATTTGAAAACTCTGGAAAGCCGCAGACAAGCTCAATGCGTTCTTTTTATCAAAGATATATTATGTTATAATATTAAATCAGAAGAACTTCTGGCGTTAGTTTCTTTTTATGTTCCGGAAAGAACACTAAGAAACAGAAATGACATACTCTATGTTCCCAATCACCGAACAAATTATGGTCTTAATATCCCAGTAACTCGTTCTCTTACATTGTATAACTCTATTTCATGTGAAGTCGATCTTTCTATGAGTAGGGATAGTTTTAAAAAAATTGTTCAAAATCTATTTCAGTTCTAAGTTGAGCTAGATCATATATTGTTAAGTTTAAGCAAACATTTGTAGTCAACAGATTGTAAATCCATTGATGAATAAATAAATAAATAAATAGAATGAGAAAATCATCCAATTAATATGGTCCGACTTGACTTCTCAAATACAAGAGCAAACAGAGGCAGCAGGTGGAAATGAGAAATCTTCGAGCTTATCCCATTGTTTGACTAGTTTCTTTGCGATTTGTCAAAGCAATTCATTTGCACAAGCTTTGCTTTACACAGAGAGGCCACGTTATTACACTTGGGGCGCTTCATCGAAAAAAATTTCAACGCCGAAAGCAAGGCGATGTGGTTCCTGGTCATTCTGGTCAAGATCTACTAATGTTTTTGGTCGAATTTACACAATTCATCCGAAACTGTTCAATATTCTTCCTTATAGTGTGAAAATTATACCTGTATTGAATGTATTTAAATCAAAAATTACCTATCTTCTTTATAATAACTTAATTTAAAGATTAAATTGTAAATTAGAATTAAGAGTTTTTTTTTTCAAACTAATAAATAAAATTACAATTACAATTACAATTACAAGCTGATAAATTAATCAGCGTTTCCATAATCTTGGAAAGAAGGCACGCATGTGCAATTGGACGGTAATTAGAGGGTGAAGAAAATTCGCCTTTTTTAGGGACAGGCTGGACAAACGCTGTTTCCCATCCACTCGGAAAGAGACCTGTAGAATAGGACTGATAGAAAAGCTTACACAGTGGTTTTGCCAGTGTTGAAGAACACCTCTTCAGAACGATGGGAGGGATACTATCCGGGCCAGCGGATTTGTGTATATCAAGGTCTGTGAGGACTCTAGCAACTGCACGAGTGTGAAAAAAAAATTCTTCCCATAGAATAGTTTACGCTCTGAATTACTGGTGGAGTCATAACACTCTCTGACAGCGTCGAATTAACTGCAAAATGCGCTGCAAGCGAATTGTTTTTTTTTCACGTGAGCTGACAAAAGGGGTGTCAAGGGCAAACCACTGAGAGAGGAAGGTAATAATATGGAATATGGTTAAAAAAATATTACATAAGATATCTGCGATTCCTCATCAACATTGAAGAGTTTTACACTCTTTCTCATAAAGACTAGTAAACATGCACCAGTTGCAGTTCTGCGTTATCCAAGATTATTCGATGATCAAATGAAGTGTCAAGACTCTTTTATGGAAGGAAATATCAGAAATCCCTTAAGCTTTACCTTTCAACAATAATGCAGTCAATAATATACGCAAACAAGAAGACGAGTTTTATTTATTTCATTTACCACTCTGGCAGTTCATGCTAAAAAGAGAGCGGATATGATCAATTCCAATTTGTTTGACGAATGTAGCCAAGAACGAGATCTTCTACATAGTTGTCCTGCTATACGTAAAGTATTTATTAAATATAACGTCGTCTGACGGAGTAGAAAGAATGTCTTCTTATTTTAATCATGATTAAAATTAATCAAATTAATTAAATTAAAATTGAAAAGAATGAATTTATGAACGTGCTAAAGTTACTTAAACAAAATTTTATTCTTGGTGGTGACTTTAATGCGAAGCACAGCTTTTGGGGATCTAGAGTTATTTCACAAAAGGGTCGAATGCTCTACGAAGCGGTAATGGAAAATAGTTGCGATTTTCATTCGACTGGCAACCCGACTTACTGGCCGACTGATCCATCGAAAATACCTGACCTTATTGATTTTTTTGTGGTCAAAGGAATACCCTCAAATAAAATTAGCATAACAGAAAGCTTTGATCTTTTCTCAGATCATTCTGCTGTTATTCTCACTATGAGCAAAAATTTTGTTAAAAATGAAAAACCACCCACGCTAACCAATGGGAAAACCAACAGGGAAGGTTTTAAGAAAGATAATAGAGGATAACGTTGAATTAAGGGTTTGACTACAAAAGCCTCTCGAACTTGAAGACACAGTAGATAACTTCGTCAATATCGTACAACAAGCCGCATGGAAAAACACCCCGTACCAAAGAGAAATTTAAAAACCTAAAATATCCGCAGGAAATAAAAAATTTAGTAAAAGAGAAACGAAAAGCACGTAAGAAATGGCAGCAAACTCGAGCTCCTCAAAACAAGGTAAATTTAAATCGCTTGTGTAATTTACTAAAAAAGACGAGAGCAGAATTCAAAAATTCTGAAGTTGGAAATTATGTTGAAAGCTGTTAAAGTAACGAAGAAACCAAAGCTCCCAGCGCCTCCGATTAAAAATGATCAAAACCAATGGGCAAAAAGCGACAAAGAGAAAGCAAACGTTTTCGCGGATTACCTGGAGAACACATTTAAACCTTTTGATGGACAAGTACTCAACGAAAATTTAAATATAAGTTCTAACTCAAGGGAAAACTACATAACAAGAAATGTTACCCTTGCCGAATTAAGTAGAGAAATAAGAAAGCTCCGGGATATGACCTAATTACGGCCGAAGTTCTCAAAATGCTTCCTCGCAAAGGGTTAATTAATCCTCTTTATATAATAAATGCAACTCTAAGGCTAAAGTACGTTCCGAGCCAATGGAAGGTTGCGGAAGTTATAATGATTCTCAAACCAGGAAAACCATCACATGATAAGAAATCTTATAGACCTATTTCGCTTCTGCCCGTAATATCTAAGGTCTTTGAAAGAATATTACTTCTGCGCCTGCAGCCAATAATAGAAGAAAAGAACCTAATACCTGAACATCAGTTCGGATTTAGAAGCAAGCATTCGACAATTGACCAAGTGGATAGGATCACTGACGTCATAGAGAAAACTCTTGAAGAAAAGAAAATTTGTTCGGCGCTCTTTCTAGACGTGTCGCAAGCTTTTAATAAGGTATGGCACGAAGGCCTAAATTTTAAATTAAGACAAATTCTGCCTAAAGAACTTTATACGCTTCTAAAAGTATATCTAGAAAATACTTTTTTAGAGCAAGACATGGAAACGATTTCTCGGATGTCAAAGATATAGTGGGTGGGGTACCACAGGGAAGTGTTTTAGGTCCAATATTGTACCTATTATTTACACGTGATATACCTCAAACAGAAGACACTATCGTAGCCACGTTTGCTGCAATACTAGCAGTGGGCCAAACGATAAATGATTCTACGACAAAAATTACAAAAAGCTCTGAATAATGTCAATGATTGGACAAAACATGGCGGATATCGCTCAACGAAGTAAAATCAGTCCATGCAGATTTTACGTATAAGAAAATTAATAGATTACCAGTATTTGTTAATAAGGTTCAAGTTCCGTTTGCTAATGAAGCAAAATATCTCGGAATGACTAATCTACTTCATCATCCTGATAATTAAATTAGTATAAATTTCGAATTCGCCCTATAGAGTAACATTTAAGCCTTTCATATATTATTTAGAATAAACTATATTACATAAAATTAAGTAAAATTAATAATTAAATAAAAACAAATAAACTCACCAGCAACAACAGAATCATTCTGAATTGTCCTGCGAACAATCATAATAGCATCATGCAGAGAGCGTTCTGTCTCCTCAAGGAACTGTTCTGAACCACCGCGCAAGATTAGAGTGCATGTCTTAGCGTTCACGCATCCTAAATTAAAAACAAACAAATTTATGTACATATATTTAAAGGAAACAAAAAAAAAAAACGCAAACAAACCCTGGAAAATATTGAATCTCTCTCCGCCGATCTGCTTCTCCTCGAACTTATCACAATGACCCAAGACTTTTGGATCGATATCATTGGCTGTGGTCATAACAGCACCACCACAAGCTTTCAACGTACGCTTAAGATCTTTTTCCCCGACGCGACCCGCACAGAACATATCCCGATCAGCGAACCACTGAGTTGCAACATCACCAATTGGCAATTTAGACAAAACCACATTCGCTCCCGAGTCGGCGATTTTTTGCAATTTGTTGTACAAAATCTGCCATTCGGCATCGACCACTTTTTGGTATTCCTTGACATTATCCACACGAACCTCGGCATTGTCACGTTCAGCCTTCAATTCCAATTCGATGTTCAATAAGGCGATTTTGCAATTTTTGTACGATTTCGGTTGCATCTCAAAACCGGCATAGGAAAAGGTCTTCTTGAAGGCCACACCAGCAATGATCTGTGATTCCTCCAACGAACCGCCTGTCACTTTCTTCACACCGATCATGTCAAGTGGCAGAATTTCGTCCAGTGTAAGGACAGCGTCGACAACCATCTTCGAGAAGAAGTCCTTTTGCTGATGAATTAGCTTTGAGCTCATAGCAGTGGAGGCGCATTTTTGCAACAATTCACGTTGTCCCTCCTTTGATTGCTTTTCGATGCGCACAGCCATTTGGTTGATTTTTTCGATGCACAGGATCAAAGCCTTTCGCATTGCTTTGATGATAATACGCGGATGAACACCCTCTTCGACGAAGGGTTTGATTTGTTTCAAAAACTCGCCTGCGAGTAGAACAACACTCGTGGTGCCGTCACCAACCTAAAACAAAATAAGTAAACATAGTTTTTTTGTTTGAAAAATCGGAAAAAAAAATATGAGAACTCACCTCAGCATCCTGTGACTTGGCGATGTCAACCAAAGTTTTCGCTGCTGGATGTATGATGTCCAATAATTTCATGATTGTTGCTCCATCATTGGAAATTGTGGCTTTGCCGGTATCATTTACAATGAGTTTGTCCATGCCACGGGGTCCGAGTGTGGTTCGGACGGCATCGACAATTGTCTGGCAGGCATTGATGTTCGAAATCAATTGGGGTTTGCCTTGTGAGGTGTCGGTACCTTCTTTCAATAGAACAATTTGTGGTTGCTGTAAGAAGAAAAAGCATTATAACATACTGATGTCGATGCTTTAGGTAGAAAGTTCCTGTATTCAGCGCAGCATAAATCATGACCGACCAAAGTAAAGGGTTATCCATTTTGTGGTTTCAAAAGTATACGACTGGAATTCGACATCTGTCAAACTAAGTTGTTAAACCAATTTTTTTTTTCAGTTGAAAGTCTGACATTTACGAGAATGGATCGCTTAACTATCCCACAACGCATAAAAATTGTGAAAACCTACTACAAAAATGGTGATTCTGCCACAGCCACATATCGTGCTTTAAGAGGAGATTATGGTTTACATAATCGCCCAACTACGCAAGCAATTGCCAAAGTTGTGAAGAAATTTGAAGAGACTGGATTGGTTACAGATATTGTAAGGCCTGTGCATCATCGTTTCGCTCGTAATACTGAAAATATCGCTGCTGTAAGTGAAAGTATTGCCGAAGACCCGAATGTGTCGATTCCTCGTCGTTCTCAGGAATTAGGGCTGTCTTACGGCACATTTTGGCGTATTTTGCGTTTGGATCTACACCTACATCCATATAAAGTCCAGCCCACAGAACAACTGAAGCCAGCTGACCATTCACAACGTCGTAGATACGTCGAACCGAACCGAGCCGACTGGAAGAAGCTTGTTGGTTGAGGCCCTGGTCCACCCCGGACTGTAGCGCCACCTTAAGTAAGTAAGTAAGTAAGATACGTCGAATGGGTGTTTGAACAACAGGCGGTGGACGGCGATTTTTCGAAAAAAATTTTCTTCAGCGACGAAGCAAATTTCTCACTCGGTGGGTATGTCAATAAACAAAATTGTCGTATTTGGGGTTCTGAGAATCCTCAAGTAATTGAAGAGAGGCCATTACATCCACACACAGTCACTGTTTGGGGCGCTCTTTGGTCCGGAGGTGTGATTGGACGTTACTTCTTCGAAAACGACGGTGAAACGACTGTCACCGTCAATTCGGAGCGTTATGGTCATATGATAACCGACTTTTTTTTGCCTGCCTTTGAAGAATACGACTTGGAGAATATGTGGTTTCAACAAGACGGTGCCACATGCCACACAACTCGAGCGAATATGGCTTTAATGCAAGAGACATTTGCCTGGCCGCAAATGTCGTGGCGATATCAACTGACCACCAAGATCATGCGATTTGACACAGCTGGACTTTTTTATGTGGGTCTACGCGAAAGGCCGTGTTTATGCAGATAAACCTTTAACTCTTGAGCACTTGAAAACCAACATTAGTCAAGTTATGTCTGAGATACCGCCCAATGTGTCAAAAAGTGGTCGAAAATTACATCATGAGAATCGATGCTTGCAACAATTCGCGTGGTGGTCATTTAAGTGATGTAATGTCAACGTTCAAAAGAAATATCATGAAAAAAAACTATTTGTTTTATTTACGTTTACTTTTGAAACCGCAAAATGGATAACCCTTTACAATCCCACATGACAGGATAACTTTAAGTTTCCTGGTCAAACTTAGACAACAATGCTCTTGTTTGCTATTGGCATTCTTGATTAGGATTCCCTCAGTGCAGACAAAACAATCATGAAGCTCTTCGTTTCGATTGAGCTGCCAGTTTTGGGAAAACCAAATCACATCTTCCTTCAAAGGGATGCAACTACTGGAGGAAATTTTGGCAAACAAATAGCCGGCATGAGTAATACTACGAGCTTCGAGAGGAAGGTGACGACATAGAATGTATTCGTTTAACTAGGAGACAACAATGAGCACCAAAAACAGACGAGAAGGTTCCACACGCAGTTGCGGCAATTTCGAGGTTAGAATCCCAAACAATTTAGTTTTAAAGAAAAAAACTGATTTCCTAATAAAATTGCACACATTTTGTTATGCTTTTATTTCCATTTCAGATTTTACTCCAATTTTAAAACAAATTTTCAATTAAATTGATGAAAATCCTTTCAAAAACCAAACCCACCCACATTCATCACTGACTGACTCACTACCAAAGATGCTTCACATGTTTTTTTTTACTTCTAATTTATAAAATTTTCACTCAGATTTCAATTCAATTTTATTAATTTATTGAAATACTTACCATTTTAATTGTTTTTTATCTGAAAATTAAATAAATTATTACGAATTTATTAGAAAATTGTAACAGCGGTTTTTGGCTTTCTTCACGAGGAAATATTCACAATCAAAAGAAACGAGAACGAGACGATACGAGGACAGCGAATGAAAGAGATGAACTAACTGAACGAACATGGCGCAAATGAAGATTTTGACAGGCCCATACATGTTGTCGATTTGACGAAATTTGAGTCAATTTAGGGCTGTGTCCGCAGAGATAAGACTTTTCGGAATTTTTATTCCGAAAAATTATGTTAAATTTATTTTGTAATATAAAATTTTTTAAACGACTATTCACACAGATTGTGTGCTAGTTATAGCTTTCATTGAAAGCTTTATCTATTAATTGCAAGGCATTTAAACAAATAAAGCTGATGTCGTTTTGGTACCAAAATGAAACGTATAGATATATAATTTTTTTTGTCAAAAAAATATTTTATTTACTCTACCACCTTCTTGTAAAATTACTTTTGATTTTTTCATTGATGGAAAAGTCTTTTCAATGAACAGCTGAAATTTCGTTCCCAAAAATGATGTGTGTTCCCTTCTTTTCCTGTTCTCATATATGTCAGTCTTTCTGTCAATCAATAATCAAATCTAACATTAAAATTAATTATGAACACAGAAAATCGTGTAAACATATGTATGTATAAGTTTTAAATTCCTCAAGTGTGAGTTTTTCTTTTTTTGACAGTTATATGTATAAATGTACACAAATACCCAAATTTGTTCACGTGTATATTTAGGGTCAATAGATTATTTTCATGGAAAATCATTCACACTTCACGGAATTGAGCCTCGGAATTTGATGTGCCCTGCGGAGAGTATTTTACCCATTTTGGTAATTTTTCTTATTGTTGAAATGGCAAAATTGAGTCTGGATCCTTTCGTAGTTCATCCATCGGGCCCTGTTAACGGAACGATTACTGAAGGAAGAAGTTATAATTTTCTTTCTAATCGAATACAAAAATATCGTTTCCACAAATCTGCACATTCACATCTGAAAAGTCGCATTAAAAATTGCTATATTCAAGCATTTTAGCAATCAAGCCGACAAATGATAGTCGTATGTTTTTAAGTATCGCCCCGATTGCGGAATCCGATTTCTTCAAACTGGCGGGCGAAATTATGCCCGGAATCCGTTGAGTGCCCCTCAGATAGATAATCGCACTCAGTTTTAAGATTTCTCCAACTGTTAAAATGTCGAAATTGAGCCCGATTCGCTCGCAGAGGGCATCAAAGCGTATACGAATTAAAAAGCGCTATTGTGTACACTCCACAAACCTAAACAAAAAACGCCGTACTTTTCCAACAACTTTCGATTGACTTGATCTTCAAAAAAACTGAAATCCCACAAATTTAATTCAAAAATTGAGCAGAAGGAATTTAAAATTTAAATCAGTATTTGATAGCAAAACTCAATAAGGGTAGTCATGCAACGGCGGAAAACTCGTATAAACCTCAGAAAACCAGATAATTTATTTGAAATCATCTGGTTTCTGTAGTTTATCCGGGTTTTCCGCCGATTCATGAAACCCTTAAATGAATTTGCATAGATCTCTGAGATCTCATTTTGCGAAACTGCCAGGTCAGTTCCGAATAATGACAATGGAGTCTTTCTATAGTTATAACCATTTCCAGAAACTATCTTTGTTTTTTTCCCCTTCGAACTTTAGTATAGCAACATTTTCTAATTGGCTGGTGGCCGACTTTCTAGAAATCCAAAGAAAATTAATACATGCATTATATATTGTAAAAAGTTTAAAATATCAAATTTAATGCTAAGAAGTTTTATTGCACTAAATTTGATGCTGTTTTCCATTGATTGTTCAGTTGTCTCCTGAATGCTTCTAAAAAATACTGGTATAAAATGACAGTTCTTTTTCTGGTAAATAGTGTTATTTGCCTTGTATTTAGTGAATTTGCGGAACTTTACTGCGACGTGAATTACACCACAAGTTGAATAATATTTTGTTTCAGTTCCGCTGAAGTCCAGTTCCGCCCAGTATGCGGTTCTACATTTACACACCGACTAAATGTCAAACTCGAATTCAACGTAAACCAATTTACTAACTTTTGTTTTTTTTTATCTGAAATTTGTTGGTTTCGTCAAAGAATTGAAATTATGTATATTCATATTAGGTAGCGTATATATTTTGAAGAAATTTGTTTCGTCCAATGTTAACAAATGTGCGTTTGAGATTTTCCAATTAACACATACATTCTCGGGATTCGAGAATTTAGTTTTTCCTTCTTCCAATCGAAAGCGACATTAAACAAAGTTCAGTTTGTAAGTTTCTTTTCTGCTCTTCTGTTGACTCTTTCAACTTTATAGAGAGAAAAGTGGAATGGGTTTCTCCACGACATTTTTACAAATCAAATTCATTTTCTATAATTGTATATTTATATCTTTTATTAATTTTTTTATTTTTCTATTAATGGCGTTTTTCTTTTTAGTTCAGAGAATAGTCTGAGTTGTCAAAAAATTTGTGTGTGTTTCTTTTAAACTGCAAAGCTTTAAATGTGTGTTTCTTTTTTCGTTCTGAACATGTGTAGATCGCACTCGACGTGCTCGAAGATAATTGACTGAGCATGTGAGTATAAATTGCTGAAGGCACCAAATGCCATATGTGTCAAAAAGGAAAATAGTAAGAAAAAAATAATTATATACATAAGTTGGCGAAAGAAGGTGATCGCTAGTTGGTTTTCTGTATCTGGGCGTGTATCAGTCTACAAAAAAGGGTAGGTTTTGTGTTATATTTGTTATTATGATTAAAATGAAAATGTGTTCAGATTTGTGTGGTTCAAGTGTGTTTAAAAAACATATTAGTGTTCAGAGCTCGCTCTGTTTGGAAAAAGTTCAGTGCATAATTTTTGTGTTCGAACTCTGTTCAGTGGTCTGCTCTGAACGAAAAGAGAAAACCGTTTTAAAAATGACTTATGGTATTATACATGAAATATTGCCAGTGTAAAATAAAATGGTTTTATATCTGAGCTGGGTAAATGATGTCATTACTTTTCGATTCGTATTGTGATTTTTTTGCGGACAAAATAATAAAAAATAAGTTGCACAGAGATGACCCCCAAAATTAGGAGAATCACCTTTAAAAGTCACCAGGCGCCAAATTCTACAAGGGTGAGTTTCAATTTACTTGACAGATAACGTGAAATTATTTATTCACTCATATTTTGAACTGTAACAAATTTTTTTTTACGGAAAATCATTCACGTTTGCGGAATTGTGCCCCAGAACACCCACATTTCTGCCAAAATTGAGCCATCATCAATTGCCATTATCTAATTTTAATGCAAACATGTATAAAATGTCAGAAATATTGACATTTTACCGGTATAATTTTTTTTTCACTAAAAATAGATAATAAATGTCAATTGGTAAGCGCTAATCCATTTTTGTTTGTAATAATTTGTATTTGTACCTTATTTTAATAGATTTTGACAAAATAACTTTTTTTATTCGTTTTATTTGTACGTCTTTTTGACAGTTTGAGTGAGGGTTGATTTATCAAAAAAGTAACAAAACGGGCCTTGCAAATTTTAAAACTTTTGTTGATTGTACTTTGACATTTCTGATTTTACAACAAAATACTTAAAATAAATAACTTTGCGACAAGAGAGCAAAATGGTGGTTATCGTGAATAAAAATTTCGCTGGAAATTGTTCTCCAATTCGAATCTTGGCAATGTGAATGATGCGCAAAATAAGTTTTCCTCGGAATTTATTGGTAACGGGAATAAGCTTTCCCAGGGAATTATTTTACTGTCATTTCATACGATTTTTATTCAAGGGAAATTTACTACGTGGGAGACTAACGACCGCAGGAAAAAATTCGAGAGAATAAAATATTCCATGGGAAACGAAATTCCCTGGGGCCCCATTATAAAAATGTGGATCAAAACTAAAACCTTAACAGAAACCTCTGCTGCTTTCTTTATTATCAATAATGTCCAAAATTATATGATAAAAAAACAACCTACCTATTTTAATAAATGCAAACACAATAATAGTTCCATAAACGTCAAATTAACAAACGAAAATACAACCTTATGTAAAAAAAACCAACTGTATAATGACAACACGATTCATAGCCGTCAAAGAGAAGAATACCAAAAAAAATGTGTTCTACATGGAAGAAAATAAGACAATTTATTGTTAGTTGCATGGAAACCCGTAGGGCATTATACCACCTTTAAATCAGTGCCAATAATACAAAAATGCAAACAAATATTTTGTTCTCATTCCTTCCTAAAAAAATGCAAAAAAAATTATTAAAATAAACCAATCACTTTAAGTTCGCACATATAAAAAAAGCCCATAGCTTTTGAGGATCATCGATCGATATTACATTTTTGTGTATGTATTAATGCCAATAGCAATAGGTGTGTTAAGCTCAGTATCTTATCTTCTCAATCTACTATTTGTGGTGTTTGACTTTTACGTTAAGTTTTCTCGTGCCGTTCCTAAACTATAAAATAATTGTACTTTAATAAAAATTAATAAACAAATAAAACGCAACTTAGAATTTCTTTGTTTATTGTTGTTCTCCTAAAATTATGCTGATATTTTGAACAAACTGTGGTAATTCTGTACGCACTTTCGGGCTTACAAATAAAATAAGTTATGTTGTGGCCGTGGTGTCACCCATAATCGCCATCGGGAATCCAAAATGGGGGAGGATCGAATTTGCCAGCTTGAGCTTCTGCCTTTGAAAAAAAAAATTAAATTGATGTATTATTTTTACTAAGGTATGTATTTATATTCTTTACACAAATTTAAATATTCAAAACTTACAAAATCCAATAAGATTTTAATGAAGAAAACTGCCGCAAATATATGTTCATTCATTGTGAAGTTTTTTAAGAAAATGTCTGCGGTTTATAATTTCAAGGTGCTCCATTTAACTACCTATTTGACTTCACAAAGCGTTTCTGTTTCGAATGAACTAAAATTGTTTATTTGAATTTCTTATCTGCTTCATTAATTTCAGCCAGACATTTTTTTTTACGAGAATATTTGTTTTCCAAATTAGAACTACACTGTTTGAGTTGTTATGGTTGCCATGTGTTTTATTTAATTGAGTTTCATTTTGTTTTGATTTATTATAGCTATGCAACATTTAATGTCGGGCAAATTAAACATACCATACCCAAATAGATTTTTAAAACTTCAGACTTTTCCAAAATAACCCATTTTCTAATCTTTTCAGTGCACCTGAAGTCGCCAGCAGTATGGAAAAAGCAGAGTTGGAAAGCTACCCTTTTAGGTAAGTGGCAATAATTTTAAGAATGTATGGCAGATATGTATTTAGGTATGGGGTAGATTTGGGTGGCTAAGGACGTTCTAAATTGTAATGAAAGTACGTGGTTGAAACGTGAGATATGCAATTTTAGGTATTTTATGTTTAAGAGATTTTATGATGTAAAGAGAGTGTTCGCATTGCTAAGGTTTGTTTATTGAGACCTGAAGTCATCCTATTATCGGTCTAAGGCTTTTGTTGAAAGGTCTAAGGCTTGTGTTTTTATACATGGATTTTCGGACTAAACTAGTCATAAAGTAGATCTAGTTGTGTGGTCTGGGGGTCAATTCCCGATCTGTGAAGATGTGAAGTGATACATTTTATCACGCTTTAACGTCTAATTCGATTCTCGATTCGTGAAAAAGTGAAGTTAAATGCCAAACATTTTTCATATGATAATTTTTTTATCACAGTCAATTGTTTTGTGAAGAAAATGTTTCTAATCGAATATTAAGAAGAAAAACAGAATTTGGCACATGACAAGTAAGCAACAATTATATTTATACACAAATTTATTTTGGTTATAAGTTATATTTGTGTTTATTCGAGTAAATAACGAAATTGTTAAGTCAACAGATTGACAACAGCCGACGCGACGGTGCTCATTCCTGCGACAGATCGTTGGAAGCTACCCATTGCAAAAAAATGCAGAGCACTTTACCATATTTAAATGGCTTTGAAGCGCACTTATAAGTTGAGTGTTTTTCAAGAATGCTCTCAATTCACGTATTAAATCCATGCATAAATGTTTTGGGAATCTATAAAGTTCAATAAAGTGCTCCTAGTTGTAACTTCGAATAGATTCTGCCCATCTCGAAGGGAAAGCCTTAATATCCTCACATGAAAAAATAATAAATTTTACTCAAAAAAGAGATACTATTGAATAAAATATAAAACCCACAATTGTTCAGTACGACGTCTTTTTTATTAATCGAATTATTATTCCGGACATTATTCTTAAGCAAATTTAGAAACTGAAATGAAATATTTACCTTTCCCAACAAAAAATCTAATCAGAAATGACAGAATTTATCATTTAGTACTTTTTAGTACAAACTTTATCACAATGAGTTCTAGAATCGCATTAGGCGTGTGCGTGAAGTTGGAAAATGATAAACCTCTGTGAAAACTGAAATGATATTTTTTTTATCACTTTATAATTTCACAGATCGGGAATTGACCCCCTGGTAAAGCGAGTTGAAGTTACGCATAAACTGTCAACGTGAAATGAGTTGTGTTTTCGCGTTTATTGTTCTTTTCGGTTGGTTGTCCAGAACTGCTCTCAACTCCACAAAATGACAAATATTTTATTACTCTAAACCATCAGTTCCCAATCATTTTTAGTCGTGGAGCACTTTTCAGGTGGAAATTCCTTTCGGAGCGCTTCGGCTTATTTATATGCTATTTATCGCTGTCACGCGTTTGGGTAGAAAATGCATTAACTGTTTTTCTTATTCAAATTCAATGAAATCAAGTAACTTTAACGAAAAAACAAAAACAATTTAATTTAAGAAAATTAATAATATTTTAAAATATGTAATATACATATACGTAATTGTATTTCAAGAAATAGTTCAGAAAGTTTCTTAGTGAGAATAATGTGCCTGTTTTGTTCTGCATAATGCTGGTATATCTGGTTGAATTTGCGACAACTGCAACCGAATATCTGGCTCAGCATCGAGACGGGATCTATATTTTGTTTTGGTTCCAACATAGGGGGAGAATCCTGATTCACACTTGTATGTTGTTGCAAAGGGCAGAAGATTTATTTTGGATTTATCAGTCAAAATTTTGAATTCGTCCTTCAACATGAACCAGAATTCTGATAAAGACTTCTTTTGTTTCAAAATCTGCCTTCATCGAAGAATCTGATATCAAATCAATCAAGCACTCAAACTGCAATGATGTCAGAAAAGCTGGCTTTTCCAACGCGGCAGAGTATGGGTCTGCAACCCATAAAAATTGATTTTATTTTTAAATGCTTCTACTTTATTGCTGGCATCGAAAATAGTTATTGAATTTCCGTGAAGTGATACACTCAAACCATTTATATATTTATGCAAAATACATCGGCTAGATACACCAAACCTCATTACACAACCTGTCGCCCAAATCAAAGTTGTCGTAAATAAGGAAGGTTCTGACTTTAGCCCTAATTTCGAAAAGCCGCTTCAGGGTCTTAAGTACTATGCACATGAGAGCGACCAACGAATTAACGAATATTCGTCCATTTTGAAATTTCATTCAGATAGCTTTAATTCTATTCGTCACGAATATAAGTAGACAGTCTGATTTAGAGGTTAGACTTGGGCGAACAAAATATTCGTTTAAGTGTGGATGGTTTGACTGTTCATAACAATCAGGCGCAATTCTCCACGACCAATATTGTTTTCTCAAATTCATTTTGTTTTGGCAATTTAAAAGTAAATTTTTCTGTCGTAAACATTGATATAAATTATATTTCTACAATTTTGTTTAGATTTTGTGAAGAATTTAGTTTGGTAAATTGATTTAAATGGAATTTATTCGTCGGTCGTTGGTCGCTCTCATGTGAATAGTCATTAAGACCTCTTTTAAGGAGAGTGGCATTTTTTTCTCTGCAAGGGCATGGCGATATAGAACACAATGGCTACTACTGAATTCTTTGAGATTTTGTTTTATTCTGAAAACGACACCGGACGTTTTTCTAGTCATGGCATTGGCTCCGTCTGTACACATATCCACGCAGTTAACCTATGGGATGTCATTGACAATGAAGAAATTGTCTATTAATTTAAAAATTGTTTTTAATTTTTCCGCGGAGCAGTTGGATATTCTTTGGGGAGCACCTAGTGCTCCGCGGAGCACACTTTGGAAAACGCTACTGTAAACAGAACAAAAAACGATTCTGGATTTCAATTCGGAATCGAGACCAGAATCACTAATGTCGAATTCCAAACAACCGTTTCAGGTCGTTTTTGTGTGTGTGGAATTTTCAAAAAATAGTGTCCATGTAAAGTCGATAAAATCTTGCTAAAAACTCAAGATCTGTTTTGTCAGCATACAATCGATTTTGTTTAGAAATAATTCGATTCTATTCAGAAAAAAAAATGTTTAGCTGTTTGGAATTCTGCCTAATCCACTCACATAATTAAAATGTCAAAATCATCGGGTTAATTTGTTTTGTTTAATTTCAATGTATTATTGAATTTAAACTATTTTACTGGTAAAAATAACTAACAAGAAGCAAGTTGATTATTTCTGATACAAAAAAATGTGTATCTAAATTGAAATCAATTGCTTTGGAAATTCCTTTTAGCCGATGTAATTTTTACTTGCGAATGTACTATAGGGGTTTTGCATGTGGGAAAAAATCGAACTCGAGATTTTAATCAAACATGACAGTACATTAATAGAGAATACGAAAAAAGGGTCCCGCAATTTCGTCTGCCTGTCTGTCTCTCTGTCTGTTTGGGTGTCTGTCTGTTCAACGACCCTCAACCTAAACAGCTGCAAAAAAAGTGTGTGCATTACTTTAGGTATAGACTAAATTTTAGTCAATTTTTTTTTTTACATATTTTGTTATTAACTTTACCTGCCATATAACCATTTTTTTATGTTCGACTTTCTCATAAACGGATATACGGATTTCAATTAATATTTAGCCGTAGGAGGTCTTTTGAATTATAAATAATACTGCATACCAACATTGTCGAAAAATATTTGTTTGGATTTTTTAAAATTGGTGCATAATATTTTTTTTGGAATTTTGTTTTTAATTTTATATAATTAAATATTTAAAATTGTTATACAATTTTTTGTTTTAATAAATTAAAGAAATTTTGTATATAAAAATTTAAGTAAAAAAAACATAAATAAATTCGTCCGTTTCAACTCTGAATCTTTTGCATATGATGTGATCGAACATAACACGGTGTCTCCACCTTCTATATTTTATGGCGTTTTATTTGGCAATCCGGAATTCTTCTCCGATCCGGGATCCCAACTGAACACTTTTATGTGATTCTGACGATTCTGAATTTTAATGAGATTGTATGTGTGAAAATAATTGTGTATGGGAGAATATTCAAATTCAAAAAAATGTTTGTTGCACAATTATGATACAAAAAATGACAACGGTCGAGTTTGACGTTCAAGTATATGAATGTGTGAGTGCTTCTGGTTCTGATTCTGATTTCAAATCCAGAAGCAAAATTCTCTTCTTTTCAGAATAAGAACTGTCATTTTTTCCCAAGTGAACACTTTCAGAAGACTCCGGAAGGCTTCCGGATTGCCAAATAAAAACGACATTATAGTATACTGTCATTTTAATAGAAAGAAACAAAAATAGAATGCTACAAAATTTGGCATTGGGCATTTCATAGCACTACAGTCGAACTTCGCTAACTCGAAGCCTCACTTGCCAAAAAAATAATTCGAGTTATCAAGACTTCGAGTTATCAAGTAAAATATAAAATTAATATAAATTACGTAATATTTATTTGCGAATAAGAAAAGTAGAGTTGTTGTGATTATTTAAAATATTCTGTTATACTTGACTGACGAATGGAATAGCCACATCCTTCTTTCTTGGCCCCCTCTCCACCTCGTTTCGTTTATTAATTTAAATTTATCTTTAAACGATGTTTTTAATGTTCGTTACGACATATCAATGTTAGCTTTACTTGTAATAAAAACTTCACACTGCAATGCTAATATCTACGTCAGTTTCTTTACACTTTTTATTTCATCTTTTTTTTAATTCTTAAAATAAAACTTTGAATACATATTATAATACATACGTATGTAAACCTAATAATGTGTGTTCTAACACCGGGACATGACAGCTTTTACTCACACTTAAGAGAATTACAGTTTTCAACACACACATTTGTATACAAGGTCATAGAACATACAAACACAGTGCCTACAAACACAATGTATTATGAAATGAACTTGTAAGAATATACAGTATTTGATAATTTCCCTAAAAAATTCGACTTATCGAAGGTGACACCAAATAATATCTTCTAGTTATCGAGACATTCGAGTTATCGAGACATTCGAGTTATCGAGACATTCGAGTTATCGAGACATTCGAGTTATAGAAGTTCGAGTTATCAAACAAAAATTACATGTAAACTTCAGGCTTCGCGCTATTGCTAACCAACTTTATTCGAGTTATCAAATATTCGAGTTATCGAAGCTCGACTTATCGAAGTTCGACTGTATTTCAATTGCACAAATATCGCGAAGGAATACCTATCGGTGTGTTCTTGCTCTAGTAGCATTACAAGACTTAAGAAAACCTTCAACAAAAGTAATTAAAAAAAAAAAAAAAAAACAATGAATTATAACAATACACACATCACAAACGTTCACCAGCCACAAACGCTAACCTCAAAGTGAAAATGGCAGCCAAATGGTATACTATCGATAGAATGCTATGAGCTGTGCAATGTCTAGTATGAATTTTTTTATAGAATGCTATTTGTGGTATTCATGAGTAATTTTGATAGAATGCGACCTAGCTTACTAGAAAATCTATATCGTGGAGACCCCATGTAAGAGCAAGTATGTTGAGAAGGAAGCGCCAATTTTGATTTTTACTTGCGATATATGTAGATAGGTAGGTACTATAGGGCAAGTTTTGCATTTGAAAAAAAATACAATTAGATATTTTAATCAAACTTGTTATTACGATGATATATACACCGCAATTCCATCTGTCTGTCTGTCAGGCTTTCAGCCTAAGCGGCTGAAGTGATTTACTTCAAACTTTGTATTTAAGCGTTTAAGGTGATTGGCTCTATAACTTTTTTAAATCTTTTATTTAGCACCAAAAATAACGGTACCTGCCATACAATTTTTTAGGCCAAAAATTGTAAATCTCAATTTTATCGATAGCCGATTTCGATATAAAAAATTAAGTGAACCCTTAACTATAAGTATAGGCTACATTTTTGATAATAAAACAAATTAAATGAAATACCATTATGACCGTTTTTTCGATTTTTGACTATCTCATGAACTGCTCAAAGGATTTCGTTCAAAATTTGTAAACAAGAGGTCCTTCAAATGATACTTTAAATGATACTGCATACCAAAATTTTCGACAAAAATTTTTAGGATTAAAAAAAAAAAAAAAAACTTTTTTTGAAAATTCAATATTTCGAAAACGAATGGAAGATTTTTTTTTTGGAAATTATGTTTTTAAGTTTAAAATTATGTTATTGCTATGACAATCTTTTTTAGAAAAAAAAAATAAAGACATTTTGTATATGAAAAATTAATTAAAAAAAATTTTAAAAATAATCGTTTCTACTAAGAATCTTGTGCTTACGATGTGATCGAACATAAGAGCAAGTACGTGCGATCTTGTTGTGCATTTTATTTTTTATTCTATCCGTTTGCTGTTCACACAGTTAAATTCGTTATCCTTGTAGATTTTGCTCTTGATTTATTTTTTCGCTACGAATCAGCAAAACGAATTTAGGATAAACTTCACTAAAATATCCTCGTTATTTAATCCGGCTTCGAAAAGATGGCCAAAGATGAAAGGATAAAGTTTTGGAAACGGAGTCGATATAATAGCTGTCATATTGACATGTCACAGCTGAAATATTTATAGGCGAGCAGTGTACGAAAAATCTACCTTCGAATTTCGTTAAATATTTGTTTTATAAAAAAAAGCAAGTACACATTATGTATTTTTAGTATTAAATAAATTTTCCAAGTGTCTTAAATTTTATTAAATATTTTACTGCGCTTGGATTTAAAAATAAAAAAACATCAATTATCTTAACCAGGCCGTTTCATGGGAAAAAAGTCAGGTTTAAGGTGAGGAGATGTTCCCTAAAATAAATGATGCCGTTTAAAAAATGATTTAGCTTTTAAAATTTAAATATTGAACAAACCACAAGCATTACAGCGCTTATAAAAACAACCACAAATTTAAGAAACTTATTCATTGTTAAATATAATTTTATAAAATAAAAAAACTATTTTAAATTCAAAATGCGCTCACTTTTATATCTATTCAATTTTTTACTTATTTTTTTTTTTAAATATTTATAAACATTATTAATTGAACTAATTTATTTTTTTAACAGTATAATTTATTTGATTTCACGTTTAATTGGTTTTAAATTTATTAGTTCCATCTGTTTGTATATCAAATAAAAAAAACAGTGTTGCCAGCTTGAGGTTATGTAAAAGAACGAAGAGGAGTTTTGAATAACAAAAATTTAAACAGACATGTTCTTACCCAAAAATTCTCAACATATTGGTCCTAGAATTAGAAGTTTGTCGGAAATATGTTCATCCATGACTTTCTAAAAAAATGTAAGTATAATAATTTTAATTACATATTTAAAAATTTAAGTTTAAAAACTGAATTTTAAAAAAATCGATCCCTCGTTTTCGAAGTACTGAATTTTCAAAAAAAAAAAATATTTTTTTTTTTTTCAAAAATCCAAAGAAAAAATATTTTTTTGAAAATGTTGGTATGCAGTGTTATTAAAAATTCGATGGCCCTCCTGTGTAAAAATTTTCATCGAAATCCGTTCTATGGCAGGTACCGTTAATAACATTTTTTTTGAAAACAAAATGTCAACCAAAATTTAAAGTTATATTTAAATGGGGTAAAAAAAATATTAAAAAAAAGAAAGTTTTAAAACGTTTTGAATTATAAAATCGCGGTTTCGAGCACAGCATGGCGATTTTAATAAGCAAAACTGCCATATTCAAAATATAATTTAAAGTTGAATGATGGCAACTTTAAAATCTATTAAAGTAAACTTCTAAAACTAATCAAATTAAAGCTTTAAATGCATATATTTTAATAATTTTAATGAGAAAAGCAATGCTTTTATTTTTAACTGCAACAAGAACCTTCAGTTGTATACATTATATAAAAAGCGAGAAAAATAAAACAGTTTAATAAAAATAAAACTGCAAACGTTGAGCAATGAAAGGTTTTATTTTAGTTGCCGCCTTTTTTGCTGCTGCTCTTTTACAATTAGTAAGTTATTGTTTGTAATTTTACAACTTAGATTCCTAAAAAAAATCAATATTTAATTTTTTATTAAAGGGACAAGCAGTACAAATTGGCCGTTTCAATGTAACCAAAGTATAATATATTTTATTTCTTGGATTTTTAATTTATTATAAAACTTATGTTTTTACTTATTAAAATACTCGAAATATTCTGAATTTAAATTCTGAACTTAATTTCAGTCATGATAACAAGAGCAGATTATTTGAAAAAAGTCTCCAATTTTTTTTTGCACGGAACATAATTTACATGTGGCTTAAAATGATAAAAAAACAATTTTTCTATGTAAAGCTGAGATTGTATTGATGTTTTGAATAATTGTAGAGTTGTACGGTCAGGCAGATAGGCGAGTTGTTTTGGCGTGTCTATAGCTGATTCATGAGCTGGATGCATTCTGGATATAGGGCATTCTAATAGAATGTGCGATATAGAAAGGTGCACTCTGCAGTTTTCGATTTTTTCTTCTTTTCCCAGAGTGTAAAAGTGTTGAGTGTTGAAAATAGTTTTACCTACTCGGAAGCGGAATAAGGTAATAGATTGTTGCCTTGCGAGTTTCGGATGGTATGTTATGCGAATTCATTCCGAGAGGTGGCTTCGTAAGACACTGTCGTTGTTAGCCCATTATTCGTCTAATTTTGTGCTCTGGTTATTGTGACATATGCGTAAAATAATTTGATAAAAATTTGGAATTATCTCTGTAACTAGCTGTAGCTTTTGGGGTTCTTTTGCTGCCAAGTCTGCGGCTTCGTTTCCCTTAATTACCATATGTACAATTACCCAATTAAAGCAGATGTTGTTGTGTATATGGTTTTTTATGGACATAGAGTGGGGCATTTTTTCGACCTTTTAAGTTTGCCAGATTATTATATGCAAATAAGGGTTTTCCTGGGCAAGTCTCTTGATATTTGTATAGCTTTATTAAGTCCCGCAAGCGATATAATTTCCTGCTATGATCGGGAGTAGACCTTGGTGAAGAGTAGACGTAAGACTAAAGGAGGTGGACGAAATGAGTTCGACAACTGAGTAGCGGTGTAGTTATCTGTTGATGATCCATCTGTGTATAATATTGGTTTATCGCAGTTCTAAAATTCTCATATTTTGTTCAAAAGTCAACATATAAATTGTTAAACCATGTTGGACATATGATTTATTTCGTGTTTGCTTCTACAATCTAGTGTTTTTTCCAGCAGTCTACAATTGCAGCGAAACGTATACGAAAACCACAGAGGATAATTATTTTTGGAGAGTTCTATCAGCTGCTAAAAACAGAACTTCTTAAAAGAAAACGTATTTTCCTTACTTTCCATTTTGGCGATGATTGTCATTGTACTTTGCTTCTTGAAGTCAACATCTTGGATTTCTGAAATGTTGGGCTGAAATTCACTTCCGAAAAATTGGCAAACAGAAAATAATAAAATTAGGAACGAAAAGATTGGAGAATTGTACTAAAAAATCTAGTACAGCTATCCACTTAATACCACCAGGTTTTTTTTATTTTACTACCTAGATACTCAACTTCACATGCAAAATGAAGGCCAACCGCCATTTTGGAGTAGGCTAAATACATATTCTTCCCACACGGAGAGTTTTGTGAATTTATTTAATTTTTTTAAACAATTTTCTAATCGATTGGATTTTATTCTGCTGAGATAAATGTTTAAAAGTAAAATAAAAAAGTGTACATTGAACTTCAACATTATAAGGAAACAAAATTCATTGAATTAGAGGATGCAACAAAAATTGTAAAACTAACCAAACATTTCTTCTACTTACTTAAAATTCTACATTTTGCGAGAAAATTGTTCCAAACAATTGAACTCACAGAACTCTCCATATACTATTATGAAGAACCTATGTATGTATTTGTTTCCTACTTCAAAATGTATGCTTGGCCTTACTTATGTGGTAATCGTTTGATAACACAAATCAATTTATTTTTGATTTAGATCTGTCAGAAAATTGATTTTGAAAATTTTTTCCTTCGATTGGCCAAATAAATTGATTTATTTTTTGATTTTAAATCAATTTTTCAGATCTGGATTTTTCGGCAGATCTACCCCTCTTTTATTAATACCACTATGAATTACAATTGACAGCAATCAGTTTGACAAGACAGCTGATACCGATAGCTGGTTCACAGACACAAATATACACTAATACTATAGCAAATAAAAATCAATCTGAAAACGTATTCGAATCGTTACGAAAAAAATCAATTTATAGATCAAAATATGAATTTACCAAGCGAAAACCCCATTAGTCTGCCATAGAAAGAGAGACACAAAGAGTTTCTGAAATTGGCGAATTGACTGTACCAAACTAATATAAATTTATCTCTGAAAATTCAATAAAGCTCATTACTTAGTAGTTTAAAAGTGTCTATGAATTCGATTCATTGTGTACTGTGTCATTGTGTCAAACAAAAAAATATAATATAATATTATTTTTCTGCCTTTTTCTTTTTTTTTGGAAAACTAAAATGGCATCTTCAGAGAACTTATTGGACTTAGTTGATAATATTTTTATCAACAATCAAATTGACCCTATTAGCCTGTATAACTTCTTAAAAACTATTGCGAAACAAATTGAAAACTCAAAAATAAACCTCCCTTCAGAAACTGTAATCCAGCCGTCAAAAGAAGAAAATCAAGTGACTAATTTGGCTGAACTCATATCCAAATGTGAAGAACGTCTGGAAAAGTTGATGGAGACTCCCAAAACAAAAATTGTAATCCGCAATGAAGGTCATAAGCTCGAGTCAATAATTGAATCAATTCGCAATTTGGAAAAAAACAACTGTGCTCTTCAGACTCAAATTGACGAAAACACAAAAGCTCTGTGTAAGTTTAAGAAGCTCGAATGCCCAAAACCTTTTTCCACATTTCAAGACGCTGTCGATTGTTTTCAGAATGATTCAACGAATTCAGAGATTTGTCATCTCAAAAGAAAGTTCTTTGAAATTGAAAATCAACTTCAAGAACATGTTGTTCGATCAAATTCTTTGATAGCTGAAGTAGAGAATATTCAAGAAATCATAGTTTACACAAGTCGAATTCCTGAATTAGAAGAAAAAGTAAATAAGTTGCTAGATTGGAGGGCTTTATTACTGGAAGATATTGAAACAATGACAGAAAGATATGAACATGTTAAAATTAGCAAGATTTCCAAGTGTGAAGTTGATAGTCTAATCGAAAATAAGGTAAACTATAATCATCTTTCGAGATATGTTTCGAAGATAGATTTCAATATGACTAAAGAGGATTTTATCAAAGAGTTTCAAGAACTTAGGGAATTATTTTGTGAACTTCAATTTCATTTTACGTCAAAATTGGTGGATTTACATAAGGATGTGCAGAAATTGTTTGTGAAATTGGCTTCAAAACGTCGCATTGAGAAGAGGTCATTGACATAAGTGTTCCTTCTATTTCTTGCAAATACAATTGAAAATTTCTTTTAAGCTGCTCTGTTTTTTTATCACCGTTAAATTTAAGGAGCTTTTCAACAAGCTTAAGCCAGCTTACTTTCGTTTGAATGTTCGAAGTTACTCTGTTTTCACTCCTCTTACTTCAAAAGCGTTCGTTCAGCTGTTCCGAGTATGGTTTTCGGGGTATTGTTTTCAGTTCATGATTATTTGGAATTATTTGTCAAAAGTAAAAAGCCGTTTGAAGAAGGCATTGTATGGATGACACCGTTTTTTCCCGATTTCATTTGGGACTATCACTCTAAGCAATCATGATTCACTTCTTTTTTGTCGGATTTCTAGAGATAAAAAGGACAGGCATTTGATAGAAATCATTCGGAAAACCTTTGTAAAACTAGGATCTTGAAACAGCTCAGATTATTCTTAAGATTTGTTAAAAAAATATTACCGATTCTAAAGCGATCACATATGGCACCTCTTTATGAAATTAAAAAATAAATTAAATTTATTTAAAGGGGCGTGGTAGTAGAGGGATTTAAAAAAATCACACTATACATATCGTAAAGTTTTAAAAAGAAAATTACTATTACGCATGAAATGACTGAGGTTTCGAAAGCTTCTAAAGACATTAAAGTATTTTAGTGTATTTATTTTGTTTTGTTTTATTTTATTTTATTTTATCTTGTTTTATTTTATTTTTATTTTATTTTATTTTATTTTTTTTTATTTTATTTTAATTTATTTTATTATATTTAGTATTATTATTTATTAAGTTATTTAATGGAAAGAACTTTGAGGAAATTAATTTTATTTCCAAAACATGTCGAAGAACACAATATCACAAATCCCTTACGATTTAAGTTCTCCACATTAGCCGTTCTTTAAGATGATAAATTTCTTCAACAACTGTAAAAAACATTAATTTTAATTTCGTAAATAATTTCAAAACCTTTTTATATCAGAAAAACCCACACACACACATTAAATAACATAAAATTCGTGTTGTATAAATCTTTCATTAAATTGCTGTTCTTCTGATCGCAGATTTATGTGACAGCAGAAAATTCCTGCGGCTAGTTATCAAGTATGCTGCAGCCATAAAAAAAAAATGATGCAATTCCCTCGCCAATTTGTCATCACCGAAACATGACGATGAGAAAAAAGTTTAAATCTGCAAAACACAGAGATGATGGCGCATACATTTTTCACTTCGCATCCAAAAATATTGCTGCCATGTTTTGTGATTTTTTCCCCAAATTATCTACCTTGTTCTGATAAATGCGTCTAGAAGGAACACTTGCCTTATATTAACATCTGTTAACACACATTTGGCTTCTTTTGCTTGATGGCCAATTACCAATTGTTTTTAGACATTAATAAGCCCAATTTCGCATAAAAAAATACAATTTTACAAAAAAAATGTTTTTTAAACCTGTAATTTCCCAGAAACTATTATTAAAAAAAAGTTGGTTGTTTAAAAAAAACAACGCAACATAAACATGCGTCAGAAGTTGATACCCAACCCATACCATGCCTGCCAAACAAACTAGCCGGCAGACTAACCTGAAGCCTGAGCATATTTCTATCTGGGACGATATCTTCTCGTTTGGCCATTAGCATCTTGGAGATCCCCAAAAAAAACACTATCGGTCGCATCGAAAAAATTTTTGTATGTGCGTTTTTTTTTGTATTTTTTTTCATGTTTTGAAATTAAAATTAGAATTTGTTTTCTAAGTTTCGGTTCCAAAAACTAATTTCTATTGCATCGTGAATACTCACTGGTTGCAGTTTAGAAACATAGAGGCCGATCCTATTTTTAGTTGCCACTAAGACGTCCGAGATCCGACCCTTTTTGTCAATTTTATAATGTTCAGCATCATAGACACTAGAATTCGGGTGTGTGTATTTTTTATGCGGATGGCTAATATCGTCAGCGATAAGAATTTAGTAGTTCGGTACAACTTCGACAATGAAGAGTAAATAAAAGTGAACAAATATAATATATATATATCGATGGTATACATGTATATTTTGAATTAAATTTAAAAGGAATTTCTTGCAGTTTTTTTGTGTGTAAGAAATTTTCTATTTTGTTTCTAATTCCATTTTCGCGGAGTGCGTTAAAAAAAAATAATGAAATGTTTTTTTCATTTCACTCGAAGTAAATCACTTTCTGGTATTATTTAAATTAGTAACGATAAAACCAACGAAGAGATCGGAGTTTATATAAAAATATAATTTAAACAAAAATAATCTTATAAAATAAAAATAAATTTAAAATTAAGAAATAACGAATTAAAAAAAATCGAATGTTTTTTTGTATACCTAATTCCAAAAAAATCCTATTTTTAAAGAGTGAATATAGTGCAAATTATAAACTCTAAAGGGGTTTAGGAAAAAGAGCATTTAAGAATGAAGATATCTTAGAATTTGTGCAGAATAATTTGTATGCAAGTGAAAGTGATATGAAAATCAGTGAATTAATAATGAAAAGTCAAATGAAGTGAAGTAAACGGTGAGTGAATATATTTAAAAGTTTGAGTTTTAGTTAGTAAATCATTTTAAAAAGAACATAGAAAAAACATAGAAAACATAGAAAAAACATAGAATGTCTAGAAACACTTAGAATATATAAAAATAAAGCAAATGTGTCAATTTCACTAAAAAAAAAAACAATTCTGACCGTATTTTGTTATCGTGTTACTCTTTAAAAAGCTCGTTTTAAGCTTATAAATATGTACATACATATGTACTGGATATTTAAATGTCGAAATTGAAACAATCTTGAGCTATTGAACTCGTCTTTTTAAAGCATATTTTCGTTGACCCTGTTCTTATTGTAAAGTTACATTTGCTTTTTTAATACGCTCTTTTAACTTTTATTAAGTTTTAATAAAATTAAATTTTTTTAACATCATAGTAAATATGTATCTTTTGTCATAAGCATAACATATTTAACCACCAATTGACATGCCAGGAAAACTCACTCCAGGAAAATTCATTCCGGGCAAACTAATTCCAGGCAAAGTTATTCCAGGGAAACTTACTCCAGGGAAGCTAACTCCAGGCATATTTACTGAAGGCATCGGAATCGTCTGCTGATTTCCTTCTTGTCCATTAGCAAAGCGAGCACCTTCTGAATTTTTATGAATATGCTTCAACGGAATTCTATCTTCTGCACTTGAATATCCCTGCAATAAACAAAAAAACACAAATTTATTTAAGAAAACCACTAAAAATTGTGAGCCATTTACTATTAAAAGGACAACGCTAACGATTAAAGCAATCAACTTATTCATTTTGAATTCGGCACAGTTTGTGTTTATTGTGTTGTTGAATATTTCCATTTATATACAATATGGGCTTTCCATTTGCTTATTAATTAGCAAGCAAAATTATAACTTTCATCAATTTAAATTTTAAACAAAACACTGTATAAAATCTACAATGCTATTGTTTGTATGATTGAATTTTATAATTAGTTTTTAGATTATATTTTCGATAGCTTTGGAGTTCTATTAAACTCAATAAAAGAATATAATGAGGGGTTAGGTTTCAAGATTTTTTCGAAAGAATTTTTTGTTCAGATTAAAGATACCAGAAAAAACAGATGTTTGTAATTGTTGATAATTATTTTATAGAATTGCTATCCAAAGTTTAGTAAATGGCTGAAGATTTCAGGCTGAGGCTGGGGGTTAAGTTTGATATATATTTTCTAAAACATTCTAGTCAGCTTAACTTTGGATTAACTTAAGAATGGAAGAGAATATTTAATTAATTTGTATGCAAATGGCCTAAGTGTTTTCATTTATTGATTCCAAAATTGGTATTTTAAAAATTCTCCAATAATTGTTCCATTTTTACATAGGTTAGGTTAGGTTGTCAGGAAACAACTGGCAAACTTACACCTTAGGTATGTCCATTGTGATACCACATGAATATATATTTAATCCATTTTTACATCGTAAATACAAAAATCTAGAAATGGTTATGTATCTCGAAAACAGTCTGTCAAAAACTGTCGTACGTGATATTTCCATGTTCTTTCTGACAAAAAAATAATGCTAAATCGCTGGCAGCAATAATATAAAGAATTAAATAGAGAGCTTGAACTTCACTTCAACTTTATGTAAACCTTCATCGATATGGTTTGACTCTTTCGGTTATAAAACGTTAAAAATGCTGGTTTTTATATTAAACTGGTCTATATGCTATATTGGTATCAACCAAAGACGCATAGGTATATGATATGGTAGTTCATGTTTAATAAGTTTATTATTTTAAACCTTATTTTTTTTCTAAAACAGTTTCCGAATCTGGGCAATTCAAGTCTTACACTCTGGATCCATAAATTAGGTATTACATTTTTTAATACGTGCTCGATAATTCGATTCGGAGTGTATGACTGCCGATTTTGTAATTTATGGATATATATGACTATCTGCGACATGTATCTTATTTGTGCCTAAAACAATTAAATTTTTATTTGTTCACCTGTTAAATGGTATAAATTGGTATATTGGCTATTTGTATGATTGGTATATAAATAATCTAGTGGTAAAATGCCCTTAAACATTTTTCAACTTGTAAAGTTTAAAAGGAATCTACAGCGTTCTTAATTCCTTTGATTTGTATAAATTCGGCATAGCTGATAAAAATATAATATATTTATTATGTGAATATTTAATAAATGGTATAAAGAAAGAAAATTCATCATAAATACACTATTTTTTGTATACAATCAGGTACGACCTACATATATACCTACAATTTTATTGGTATAAAAAAACTTTATCCCACGCAGTGTAAAGAAGACAAACGTAAACAATTTTGAATTTATTTTGATGGCATCTGTCATAAAGTGGTATAATTTATATGATGAACTAAGTACACTAATTTTTAAATTAAAATTTAGTTTACCATTCATACTATAATAGTATAATGTCTCTCGAACAATTTAGTAAAATTTTAAATCGTCGAATACACATTGCATGTCATACTAACTTCATATGACACAAACATAAGCTTCAAAAATGTGTTTTTGCTTATGTGAAATACCGTTCAACCAAAAATGCGGTTTTTTGTTAACATTATTGTTTTTTTTCTAAAAAAAAATGATTTCATTCTCTCAAAACGAATCTTGCATTCTCAGCAAGGTTTTCGTCGAGATTAGACGGTTTTGCCTTACTCAAGTAATTTAATTTGACGTATATATTATGTAACGTGTTATCTGTCTCCCTCTTTTAGTGAGAGCGAGATGTTTGGTATTATGACACTTATTGATTCAAATAGTTGTCATGTGTTTTTTTTATATTATTTCACTTTCTCTCATTTTTATTTAAAAAAAATAAAATGTTTGCCCAAAATGTTGACACATTTCTGAAAGACGTCTAACTGAATCCGGTGGGTTCACACTGATTTGTGTCTAAACAAGACAGCTTACACTTACGCCAAAATAAACAAACAGCAAGATTTGACATTTTTTATCGTCAAGTATTTTTTTTTTTCAAAACATTAATGTTTGGTAAAATGAATTCGATTTTTTTTTTGTCAATAATTATTATAATAATTGTGACTTATTCTTTATAATAATAATGAATTGTAGCTGTCAGTTAGCAATCATACAACCACAAGCAAAATTCGATTTTTTTTTCAAGTTCCTTTCAACAGGAAATGAGTTCAATTATATTTTTTTTCATAAATTTTTATTATTTTAGGGCTCTTCAGCTGCAATTTGTTGTTAAAATAAACAGGCTTACATGATGATACATGATAAAAAGTGTTAAGAATTAAGTAATTGTTCTTAATCCTTTGCCTTCTTCTTTTTTGA
Source organism: Philhelius pedissequus (assembly GCA_910595825.1). NCBI lineage: Eukaryota > Metazoa > Arthropoda > Insecta > Diptera > Syrphidae > Philhelius > Philhelius pedissequus. The sequence continues at coordinate 237,843,543 of OU343161.1, read as the reverse complement.
CTTCGCATATCAATTCGAATTTTTCTCATTATCTTGTCTCCTAAATTGCAATTTTGAACCATAACCTAATAGTAAACTTAATCATTATAAGGAAAAAATACCAACAAGTAATATTGTTAAAATTAACAATGTACCTATTCATTATCAATTTACTCCAGTTAACTTAACTGAATTAAATTCATGAAAATCAAAACAATATTTCTAACTAACACGGCATTTTGTATTATTTGGAAAATCATGCAAAATACAAAAGAAAGAAAAAAACATGACTTTTGTTGGATAATACATAAGTTGAAGTGGTTAAAATGATAAAAATTTATAAATATATAATAGACGTTTTATTTAAATTTAATTGAATGTTGTGTTACTGCTTATTTGTTCATTTAAAATAAGCCTTGTTTTTTTTTAACAAAGAATACCACGAATTGATATCTAATCCAAATGAGATGTTGATTACAAAAGGGAAATTTGTCATAGTTTTAAATTTTACTACGAGTAAAATAGTAGTAGACTATCAGTTGTTTGTTTTGAATAAAGTTTATGTTTGTTTGAACTTGCGTCGTTCCGAGACATTGCCTCAGATTACTAGGTACCTAAGTAAACTAAGGAAGCCCTCTTAATGGGACAACATTGATTCTTAGGCCGCTCTAACGATTTTGATAAAAAAAATCTGTGCGCTATACTATAAGTTCACTCTACATTTTGGTTCGAAATGCTTGTTACATATTTTGGTATTAACCGTATCTGCCATACAACCATTTTTTGATTTTCAACTTTCTCTTAAACGGCTCGACGGATTTCGATAAAAAAAATTTATTCAATTTATTAAAAATAATTTTATTAGATTTTTGAAAATTTATGTTTTTAAATTTATATTGTTAAATACTTAAAATTGCTGTACCAATATATTTTTCAGAAACAAATTAAAGAATTTTGGTTCATAAAAAGTTATGTAAAAAACGACTTTAACATTATATTTTTAACTGTTTCTACTATAAGAATCTTGTGCATACGATTGATCCTGATCCAACATAAGAGCAAGTACGTGCGATCCAGTCGTGCAATTTTTATTTTTTTTTTTTTTTTTAACAATATAAATTCAAAAACAAAATAAAAAAAAGATCGTCCAGGTTTTTTCGAAATGTGCAGGTACCGTTAATAGCAAAATATGCAAACTATACCTATAGTAGTATACAGATTTTTTTTTGTTAAAATCGTTAGAGTCGTTTTCGAGATATGTAATTAAGACGTTAGAAAAAATTGTATGGCAGGTACCGTTATTCTTGGGACTAAAAAAAAAAGATTTAAAATCAATTGGAGACAATCACCTAAAATGCTTAAATACTAATTTCGAAGAAAATTGTTTAAACGTTAAGGCTTTAGATCGATCTAAAGACAGACATACAGACGGAATTGCGGAACTCACTTTTTTCGTGTTCTCTATCATCGTAATGCCAAGGCAAGTCAAATTCAAAACTTGCCCAATCGTATCTATATCGCAAGTAAAAATACCGTCAACATCTGGGCTGTACCTGTCTACTCAAAGACACCGAGTTTAAAATTGCTGTCGAGTTAACTCTAAAACACAATGAGCCATTAGCCAAGTATCTAGTTATGATCCCTTACTTAATGAAGATTGCAAGTTCAACCTTAAGTTAATATAAAAAAAACTCCACAATTTTTTGTGTAATAAAAAACAAACATTTTTGTCTGAACTAAAGCAATTTATTTTTTTTTTTGTTTTTTTTTAATAATCATAATATTTTTCTTTTTTTGTGAATGCAGGATTTTTTTTTATCATTTAAATGCTACAAGAGCATAATCATGTGAATAATTGTATTCGACCAATTGAGCTACTGCTCTCCATTCATTCGTGTGCGGATTGTATTCTTGGACCAAGTTTAGACTAGTGCCTGATTCATCGCGGCCCCCACAAGTGATCAAACGACCATGCCATGAAATGCAATGTGGATCAGTTAATGCTATTTTCATTTGTGCCATCGGTGTCCATGTGTCACTTGACGGATCGAAGCTTTGAAGATTTTTAAAATAGACATCTTTTCCATTTTTCTCCTCGCTGTATTGAGCCCCTCCGATTTTGTATAAATTTCCTCCGGCTTCGGCAAATCCAAACGCTGACTTTGGCAAATCAGGAATTGGTTTCGATGTCCATTCGTTTGTGGCAGGATTAAGACATTCCATGTTGGGGGATCTATCACCGGCCACATACAGGTGCCCATTGAGCACTGCAACTTTGGGTGCGGTAAATATTGAATTCATGGGAGCCACATCCTGCCATTTGCCGGTGGAGAAATTATATTTTTCCACAACACGTTTCCATGGTGATAGATACTTTTGACCGCCGACAACATACAATTCATTATTTAAGACAGCCATTCCATAATTACGGCGCTTTACATGCATTTTTGGCAATGTTGTTACTTCCTGAGTCCTAAGATCGAAGCATATTAAATGTTTTTCAAGCCACGAAAAAACTAGCTTATTTTTTACGGCAATAACCTTATCGAACCGATATGGGAGATTTGGAATTAATTCACTTAACCAAATGTTTAATTCTGGATCATAAGTCTGTATTCCACCGCCACCAACTAACATAAGTCCATAGGGCTTATTTGGTTTTGAATATTTCATGGGCTTTACTACACGTTGACCATCAGGTGATGAGTGCCATTCAAGCCAAGTGCAGATCATTTCCAGACATTCAACTCGACGGGGCAACTTTGATCTGTGCTGCTTGATAAAGTTCACACTCAAGAGCCAATAGCGGACATTGGAAAACAAATACTTGGCATTTTCCTCCCGTTTCTCTTTATCATGCTCGATCCATTTGATTAGGTTGAAAAAGACTTGCTCCTCCGAAGTTACACGCAGTTCTTGATTAGAAATGATTGATCTTAATTGATCTTGATCGAGCCTCATAAAATCTGGGTGGCTGCAGACTTTTTCGAAATGTGCACTTGCGAATTTTGATGTTTTCTTAAAGAGTTTGAACAAGCCATTTTCATCAGCAAATATTAATATGTCCAAACAGTTTTTGACATCCAGCTTATCGGCCAGAAAAGTATAGCATTTATGCATTAAAAGTTGAATTTGCAAAAAATTTGCAGCTTTTAAAATATCTTCAATTGTTTCATCAGTTAGCTGAATTCTTCCCGTGTACAAAAAATTGATAACTGGTTTCATAACATCTTCATGTATATCATGTATTTTTACTTCCTTGGCTGTTGACTCCTTTAGACCACTTCTGAACATTGCATTAAAATAATCGCTGAACATAGTTAGAACACATTTGTGGACATGAAATTTAACGTTATTGGATGAAATAATACATATGTCTGACAAATTGACGAGAGGACTGTATGGATCTCTATCGGCTAAAAACGCAGCAAAATTGCTGGATTTGAAAATCGCATTCGTTAATTCGTGATTGTCCATTTCGAATAAACTATAAAGAAAAGAAAGAAATTTTAAATATTAAAAAAGATATATATATATTTGCTGTGGAAAAAAATTTGGCCCCGATGTAAGTATTATTATTTTTGCGAGTGTCGTAAACACCATTTTCATATTTTGAAATGTCAAATAAAATTATGGGTGTTTCTTTTGGTACATAAATTCTATTGAAGTGCGATTTCAGATTGATTATTTTTGTATTTCATGTTATTGGCGTATATTCGAGTTTATCGGACTGACAACTGTCAAATGTTTTTTTTTTCAATTGTAACGGTATACAAAAGCGGTATTAGTAAAATGAGGAGCAAATCCAACAAAAAAATCAAATTTTGAACATATGCAGGTGTTTTTTGACAGATCCGAATCGTTATTATTGTGAACTAGTCTATATTTTTGACATTTAGGCTAGTGATGACGACATGAGCGGGAAACTTAAATTTGAAAGTCACAACTTTGGGAAAATATGCTCACGCATGTTTGAAGACCTATATGGTTTTCCATTGGTAAATCTAGATATTAATTTTTTTTGGTGCCCAATGGAACAGAAATTTAGATGTAATCTCGTCTTTTTTAACCTGCTAATGGTATCACCTACATATTGGCACAACATTTTAAACAGCCTGGTGTTAATGCATTAGAAGGATGCTAAAGAGATTTTAAATTTAGTAAAATGTTAAACGATAGTTCGATGATTAACTTATTTAAAATTCTAAAAAACTAAAATACTAAAACTGCTTAAACATCGTATTTAATCGTTTAAAATTATGCACCATTGATTTATTTTTTGAAAATGAAGTATTTAAAAAGAAATAAATTAATTCGTCAATTATGATGAATGATGTGTAAATGTGATTATTTAAGAGAATTGTTTTATGTGGTTTTCCATTGGTAAAAGAAATCAATTGTTTTCTGATAAACATATGTCAAAAAACTAATTTTTTCATCCATTCGGCAAAAAATTGATTCTGAAATTGCGAAATTCACAAACACAATTTTAGACCAATCTCATAACAAAAAAAAAACTGTTCGAATCGCTACGAAAAATAAAAACACAAATTCCGCATAAAATTCTGAATTTACCAAATGAAAACTCCATTAACGAGTCGAGTGCAAGGTGCAACACATAAATTTCTCAAACTGACAGCTGAGCAATGTATTGGTATTAGTACGCCGAAAAATTTAGATCTGAAAAATGATCTTGATTCAAAAATAAATCAATTTATTTTGTCATTTTGTCAAATGGAACGAAAACAAGTGGGAAAATCGGTATTTTGACAAATCTAACTAAAATGATTTATTTTACTGATGGAAACAATTTTATATTATCTACTTTTGACTATATTTTCTAGAAGAGCAAGTTTGTGCCATCCAGACTTGTTTCTTTTGTTTTACATATATTTTTGATTTCTGTGGTTAATAAAGCCATTAAGTTAAAAATACAAATGTTTGAAAAGGTTAATGGGCTCCACAAAAAATATGAATTAAAACAAAATGATTCGGAAAGCAAGTTTTTGAATGGCCTTATGAATTTTATTTTATATTTTCTAAATCAAATAATTATTTTCGAAATTATATGATAGTGAAAATATAGGTTACAAAAAAATATCATAAATTAAAACAAAACAAAAAAAAAATCGTAATACTAAAAATTTAAAATCAGTATTTTTTTGAAAAACAAACGATACTCGCAATAAGTTCTATAATTTTTTCAAATACTCAACTCACCTTTTTTCAAATAAAGCTATTCTTCGAAACCAATTCCTCCTTGCTTGCTGATAATTGAAGAAGTTATTTTGCGATTATAATATTTAAATTCAAAATATTAATACGGAAACAGAAACGAAGCCGAGTTACTGACTGCGACGCACGTCCTCACACGACTAAATTCCTCACAACTTTGAATCTTTGATTTGGAATATATGTTGCTTATATAACAAAATTTAAAAACTACCTAGCTATTATTTTTTTTTAAACCTTATTAAGGATTTTATCTACATATGTATGTGTGACATATATATTGATGTTTTTAGTCCTAGATTTTTACCTAGAAAAGATAAGGCAATAAAAGCCGTGTTTTATTATCACCCATATGGTTCACCTCGTGAAAATAAAACGATCTGGGTTATGCACTTAAATGTACCCTTTTGAAACCTGGATCTCGTGTCGTTTTTGTAATACGTGTTAAAAAATAACCCAGGCCCACACCCGTATATAATAAAACGTACCTAATATTGTGAACGCAGATACGAAGCTGATAACCGTTATATTTCTAACACATGTACATTCAGGTAACTTTCATAAACAATCCTCATTAGTGGAATATACAAAATATCAAGGCAGGTCTTCCACTCAAGTATAATTTCTAAGGTAGCATTTTGGATAGAGTTTTCATACAGATCGATTTGGATTTATTTGTAATTAAACTGCAAGCAACAACGCTGACGACATCATTATGAATTGTGTCCTTAATGCAGACTTAGTAAGAACATTTTCACTGATACAAACGATTCAAATCCCAGTGCTGTCTTCCCTGCAAATATCATTGAATATACATAGGTATTATTAAATCTTAAATCAGATAATTTTTTTCGGTTTCGATTGAGATTTAGTCAAACACAAAAAGCAATAATAAGAACTCTACACAATTAACAAAATAAATAATGTAAGTTAATTTAAATTCCGAAAAGTTAAAGCAAACCTTTTGACTTCTGATTTATTAGCATTGTTCCGTCCGTTTTAGGTGAAATTCTCAAATAGATTCTTAAATATTTTTTGTAGTCCCAAAAATAACGGTACTTGCCATACATTTTTTTTCATCATCTTAGTTATCTCTAAAACGGACGAAAAAAATATATATGCACTGCTATAGGTATAATCTACGTTTTAGTCCAACATTTTTTCATGATTTTCGACTTTCTCATAAGCGGCTCGACGGATTTGTATCAATTTTTTTTACATAGAAGGTCCTTCGAATTCAAAATAATTCTGCCTTCCAAAATTTTCAAAAAATAGTTTTTTTTTGGATTTTTGAAAAAAAAAAAATATTTTTTTTGAAATTACATTCTCAAATTTATTTTGTTAAATACTTTAAATTGATTAAATCAGTATATTTTTAGGAAAACCGACTTTAATAATATATTTAGCTGTTTCTGCTAAGAATCTTGTTCATACGATGGAATTGAACATAAGAGCCAGTACGTGCGATTCAGTCCTGCATTTTCTTTTTTGTCAAAAACGGCTCCAACAATTCTTATACAAACATTTTTAAGTGACAAAATTAATATATTTTGCGTTCTTATTAACGGTATTTCCCCATAGAAGCACTTTTTATATTTTCGACTCCTTCACTATTTGGAAAAAAAATTTAATTATTTTTGTATGCAAATGTTACCTAAATGTCTAAATAATGCTGGATTACAAATAAAATAAAATGCACGACTGCTAATAACTTTAATATATGTAGCTTACCATTATTGAGGTTAAGTTAGTTAGGTGTAGTTATCCTATGCAGGTTTAAAGCATATGTAAGTAAGATTACCTTGATTCTTAGTATAATGCATTGTCGAATGGATGATTTAAGTAATGGTTACATACGTACCTACAATATGCATACACAAGATGTAATTTTTAAAGACACATATATTTATATAAATGTATGAGGACCTATATTGTATGCAGTATTCAGTGACGTAGGAAATACGTTAAAAGGGAATAATAATAATGTAGAAATAAATGGATAAAACACATAATTAAATGTTCTTATATTGCTTAGTCGTTATAGTTTGAGAGAAATCAAAGATGCAGTTTGAATTCATTGATAAATAAGAATATAGCAAAAAATCGTTGGAGCGGTTTTTTAATAAATTAATTTTTTATGTATAAAATTTTGAAAACATTTTTAGAAAAAAAATTTTCAAATGCCATTATACATATAAAATTCATATTTAAAAAAAATTCTGTGACTGGTTTTTGAAAATTCGATTTTCAAAAAAAAAATTATTTATTTTTTTTTAAATCAAAAAACTTTTTTTTGAACATTTTGGTATGCAGTTTTATTAGCAACCTTAAGGAGCATTCGCATAAAAAAAATTATTTTAATCGGTTCATCCAATGTTGAGAAAGTCGAACATATGAAAAGTGGTTCTATGGACAGTACCGTATTGACGTACTTATTAAAGTACGAAAAACAATATTTTTGTACTCGAAAATGTACTTCACTAATTTAAGAACACACACATTTTTTATAAAAATTCTTGGAGCCGTTTTCGAGGAATACATTTTTTTCTTAGCGGTTTCTTAACATTTGTATGTGAGGTACCGTTGTTTTTTATTAAAAAAAATAGTTTTTTTAACTATTCAAGATAATGTGAAAAAAATATAAAAAAAATAAATAAATACAATTTTTTTTTTTTTAATGTTTGGCTCACAATAGTGTTTAAACTTTCTAGGAGCTTCTGCGTAAGAAATTTAATTAACCGTTTCCGAGAAAATCGAAAACCAAAAAAATGGTTCTACGAAAATAACAATTTTTTTCCAAAAAAAAATTATCAAAAGGTACCCTTTCACTTTTTTTATGAACTGATTTTTTTTTATAAAAATCGTTTTTGAGAAAAAGAAGATTTTTGTTTTTGAACAAAAAAAAATTTTTGGGAGCTACTGTTATTTGTCGTCTTGAAAAAAAAATGAAAAAAAACATGTGGGCATATTACCGAAAAAATAATATGTACCAAGTAGAAACAAATCCACCGAACTGTTTAGGCTGCATACTAGAGGACATTGGGGGACCCACATTTTTGGTGTTCTCTATGATCGTAATGTCATGTTTGATTGTTAGAAAACAAAAAAAATTTACGAATACATAACTTGCCTTTTAGTACCTATAATCGCAAGTAAAAACAATGGCGCAAAATTTTAAATAATTCTCGTTTAGAGAATAAACCCAGCTCTAGTTAAAGCAGTCGTTTAGTTTCCAGCTCTTGTCTAAGTTTATCTTAATTTTAAACACACTTAACAAGTCTTCTAATTAAAGCAGATCTTTAGGGCGACATTAGTCAAACTTAAGTTGAACACGCCTTATTGTTACAGATAGAGTAATGAGACAGAACGCACAAAAAATATATTCATATATTTATAAAAAAAGACTCGATATACATTTGGAGGTATTATTTTATAAATTATTTTATTTATATTTATTTCAAATCGATATCTTGAATTTTATATATTTTTAAATATAAAAATCTTTAAAACCATTATACATATATTCTTTTTCCATTATATATATATTTCATTTTTTGTTATGAAATGTCAAGCGTCAAATGGAAAAAGTATAGTTTAAGAAAGATAAAGAAGCGTTTTGCCCTGTTTAAAGTTAGACGAGCTCCTTAACGTGAAAGTATACTTCTTGTCGTTTAAAATTATCAATGGGGGTAGGCTACCCCCATTTTAAAACTCAATTTTAGAGTCGACTCCCATTTCAAGCTCATTTAGAGTAGGGTTTAAATGTTTAACATTTTGCGCGATTTTTGGAAAATTCTTATTATTGCTTTTTTTGCTTGCGTAACTCTCAATCGAATAAAATGATTAGGCTTAAGATTTAATAATACATGTGTATTGTATATGTATTATCCACATCATTAATATTTGCAAAGAAGACAGCACTGGTATTTTAACTTTTGTATCAGTGAAAATCTACCTATGGCTGCATTTCAATTATGGACACAATTCATAATGCTGCCGTCACCGTTGTTATTTGCACTTACACCGATCTATTCACACAAATCCAAATTAAAAATTATACAAGAGTGGAAGACCTGCCTTGATATTTTGTATATACCACTAATGGGGGTCGTTTATGACATTTACCTGAATATATGTACATGTGATAAAACACCAATTTTGAAGAAATTCGACCTACAGACAGACAGACAGGCAGACAGACACACATACAGACAGACGGGCGGAAAGATAAAAAAATTGAAAGTGCAATTTTTCAAAACTAAATTATAATTATATATTATATTACTTTCTGAAATTTGTTGCTCTAATTAATTCTTAATCTAAAACTTAAAACTATATAATTTTATGTCTTCTAATTTTTGGAGAAAATTGAAAATAACTAAAACTACTTTTTATGAGATTTTTATTTTTGTTTTTTTTTATATGTCCAGATATTTAGAAAACAGCTGTTGAAATTGTATAGGATAAATTAATTGTATACGAGCTAAACTTGTATATAAATAATAATTGGTTTCTTGGAAACGCCACTAACGATTTGGATGAGACTTTCACACAACAATTATTTTATTTCATTGATTCTCGGAAATGACTCTCTTTGTTTCATTTATAAGACCAATACTTGAATATAGTTTTGTCTGGTCACCTCACTACTACATTAACATAACAATACTTAAAGCAATTCAGAGAAGGCTTTCGCGTTTAATAAACGTTCCTTTACTGATAAATCATAGGAAGTACCTGCAATTTTGTTTTATGGTTGGAATTATTAAAGGATCATATCCATCGGATTTTAAGTCGGTTAAATTTCAGTTTTAGTCGTACAAGTATAGGGTGTTTTTTTTTTTATCTGCATGAGAAGTTTCAATGGTTGTTGTCTATAAATTGACAGTTAAGAATGTCAAATTCTGTTGACAATTCTGTTCAGTAAGGTTTGGCAATTCATAGTAACACGTTTAAGGAATTGTGGATTTCCTTGAAAAAAAAAAAATCTGTTCGCAAAGTTCATAGATCACTTCATCCATATTTAAAAAATAAATGCCATGAAATTATCTACCAGATTATAATACTAAAAAATTCATTTCATTAATATTTCTGTCTTGTATTATTATTTATAGTTCTCAAGCTCTTAAAACAACAACCATTGTGCCATATAATGAGAAAATCACACTATGGTGCAAATAGCACTCTTAATCAATTAATCAATTCATAAAAAATGAAAAATATTTTAGTAAGATCCTCTCTCACCACCAATTTTCTTTAATCATTTGTTGGTTTCTGGAAAACCACTCAAAAAATTTGGATGAAAATTCCAGTTTGTTTTTATGAGCAAGAAAAATATTTAAAAAAAATCAAAGTGTTATCCGCCCATTAACACGCCCGCCGTTCTTCAGTTCTTCGAATACGACTCAAATTATTTTAATTGAACTGTTAATAGGTTATCTGCATGAATGACAAATATTAAGAATTTGGTTTTAGTAAGGTCTGCGAACTGCCACGCCCACTTTTATCATTTTTTGGTTTCTTGGATACGGCTCTAACGATTTGAAAATACCTATGTACATCTAATAGTTTGTTTTATAGACAAGAAAAAGATTTTAAAAAAATGCCACGCCCACTTATCTAATTTCTTAGTTTCTCAGAATTCTCAATTTATTTAAGAAAATAAGAACAAAAATCATAGTGTGATTGCGTAAAATCCGCCAACGGCCACGCCTACTTTTTTAAAAGTTTCTTGATTTCTTGGAAATGGTTCTAACGAGTTGGATGAATTTTTCATATTTTGCTGTTATGATCCAGAAAATAAATTACACATTAGATCAAGAAAAATCCGCCCACCCTCACGCCTACTTATATCATTTCGCGGTTTCTTAGAAACAGCTATAACAACTCCAATGTGTGTAGGTATTTTTTGAATGAACTTTTTAAAAGCAATAAATCCTCCATTTATATTGCTGACACACCTTTTTAATAATTGTAATTTATTTTTTACATTTTTTGTTTACATTATTGGTTTTTTTTCTTAACGAAAATAGTTTAATGTTTTTTGTCTTTCTTTTCACCTCCTTTTGTTGCGTTTATTTTCGGTAAGGCATATGCCAAATCGTGAGCCATTTGAGACTGGGCAAAACCACTTCCAAGTTTAACTAAGTTTCGAATTGACGGACTTAGACCACGTTGTGTTTTCGGCATTCCAACTTGTGGAGGCTTAGGTAGAGGCTGATCTTCACCAACAGCTAAGTCCTAATTAAATAATATTTTTGTTCATAAATAAAAAGTATATTAACAAAAAAAATGTAGGTACCATTGTAAGGATTAAACTAACAAATACGGCTGCGAAGATTATGAATTTAGTCATTTTAGTATTTAACTTTAATTCTCTGAACTCTAACAATGTTAATAAATTTGCATCATCCATCATAGGATATTTATACCATTTTATTAACCAGTCGATATATTTTTTTTATGCTTTTCCAATTAATTAGTTTGTTGACGTGATTGTGATAGATTAAAAGGTTTTAACAAAAAACACCCTTTAAATTCGATATCATATTGAGATGATCACTGAAAACAATTGTTTAGGTTATGGGGTTTACAAACATAACTTGAAATATAACAATTAACTTTTTATTTAGAATATACATTTATTAAAATCTCTAATTAATTGGAATGATTGTATTGGATAATTGCTGTCTGCCTTTGTGACTTGTGAATAGAATGTTCAGTCTTTTTCTGGGTCTGTTTCGTCTCCGGAATAAGCTATTTCATAGTGATTTGTATTTATGACCTGCAAAATAAAAAAGGAAAAGTAACAACTCTTTAAACAATATGGGCGCCAAGAACTGAAAAATATCAACCCTGCCTATTTCGTAAAAGGGCCTGTGATAGTGTGACCCCAAGAGTTATCAAAAAACACCCAAAGGTCAATTTTGTTATTAGTCGTATTTTATTAAATATGTTATCCCTGCATTCTACAAACTACCTGGAGGTTCTGCGGATACTTTGGGTACCTGTTATAACTGTTTTACAACACATTTAAATTTTACCTACTGCCGTTTTTCCCAGTATCATAAAATCTATGGGTTTCCCCACAATCTTGTAATTGTATTTTATTTGTAGTATTGTTATGTTCACAAGAAAAATAAAATGCACGTGTGGATCGCACGTACTTGCTCTTATGTTTGACTAAGTCGTAAGCACGCCAAAATATAATTTTAGTATTTTTTTTATATAAGCGTTAAAACTTAATTTCCAAAAAATAGAATTTTCAAAAAAAAAAAAAAATTGATTTAAAAAAATCCAAACAAATATTTTGCCAAAGTTTTGACCTGCAGTTTATTTAGAATTTGAAGCACTTCGTGTATACAAATTTTGATCGAAATCCCTTGAGCCGTTCATGAGATAATCGAACATAAAAAACGGTTATATGTCAGGTACCGTTATAACATTTCAATTAAAAATGTTTATTGACCAAAATGAACAATATATAAATATAATAGTAGTTTTTCTATTTTATCTCCGAGCAGATCCCTGAACAGAGCTTGAGCGAACCAAGTTAGCTCTGAGCAGAACATGTTCAGAGCGATCCGATTTAATTTTGAAATAAGCATAAGCACAGAACTGTCATATATTAATATAATTTGTTGTTTATTTTTTTATTAAAACTTACTTACCAGCAGTTCCAAGGCTTTCGTTTTCTGACTTCATTTTTGTTTTACTTTTGTGATTATTGTCAAAATTATGAGTGAAGGTAGTCGCACTCAGCTCTTGGCTCCATTTGATGGGTCATTTTATTTTGAGCTAATGGCGCTCATGCTCCGATTAAGCTCTTATTGACAAAAGAAACACAAGTTCACCGAATGTATATGTCTGAGCTAAAAAAAGAAACTCCGATCTTTCTTTAACAGTCCAGTTCTTAACTCGGAGCTAAAAAATAAAAACGCCTAATGGTGCACTGAATTTGTTTTTATCAAAATCTTTAGAGCCGTTTTCGAGGTAATTGATATTTTTCAATTTTGCCCCAAAAATGTCTATGGCAGGTACCATTATTCGTGGAACTAAACAAACGATTAAAAATAAAAGAATCGATCCAGGAACCTAAAACGCTAAAAGTGCGAAGTTTGATGGAATTCTCATTAGCCGTTTAGGCTGTGTAGAGCGACCTACAGAGAGACAGACAGGTCTCATCCTTAGTCAGAAAAATTTTGTATTTTCTGAGGTAAAATTTGAATTTTGTAGAGATTTTTTAATCCATTTAAATCGTAGCCATCCGTCAATCGATGTTGACAGTTTATGGCTTGACAGATAGGCAACATACTTTATTTTGACGTTTAGATAATATTTTTTTTTCAAATGATATCTATTCCAACAGCATGCTTACATAAATCGTACTTATTCTTCTCTGGATTTTCGCAGTTCGCCAATTTGTATAAAAAACGCAATTTTTCAGATGTTTGTGATTTAAATCTGTCCTGTGATAATGCGAAATACAGCGAAAACGTGATGTAAAATTCTGTCAAACAAATCAGCATTTGTGGATAAAGCAGATCCCCCTGCTGTTCGGCAGATATTACATTGAGTCTTAAAATATGTACATATCACATTTTTCCCCAAAAAACAAAAACTATTTAAACTCTTTGTTGGAATACCCTACACAAAATAAATCTGTAGCAATTTACAAATAATCCCCTTTTTATGTGACTTCACTATTGAACACAAAATCACTCATCCGCCATAGTGTTTCACTCAACTGACAACATCCCCTATTTGTTTGTATAGATAGAAATAAAAATACAACTTTTCCCGCTCTTTTCGAATATTTTTCAAATCCGTAACGACAACAATGCTTAGCCGGCATTTCATTCCTTTTTCATTTCCCTAACGACAAATTAAGCACAACACAACACAACACAAAATATAGAAAAGCTCCCCTTTAAAGAAAAAAAATCTAAATCAACCCCCACGCCAGCAGCAGCAGCAAAAAAAGCTCAACATTCTTATAAATTGTGTATAAGCGTTATGTATCGCAATTATTTAATTTCAACTATTTCAATAATATCAAATGTAAAAAGCTTTCAGTATGAAATTAGTCAATCGGTGTCCGGCCGAAACGAAAGATCTCATTTAGGAAAAATAAAAAAATTAAATTTTGTTCTTGCCTTTTAGTTTTATTTTCGGTTTTGTTTTAGTTTCCCTTTAATTGCTTGAGTTTTATCGATTGTTTAATTAATATATTTACATTTTTAAGTGTTAATGAAAAAAAAAATAATATACAATCCGCTAATTTCATAGTTTATTTCATTTAATTGTTATTGAAACAAAAAGCGCGATAGTTAAAACCAAAGATAAAGATATTGATTTGCAAGTTTTCAAGAATACACAAAAGAATTAAAGTTAAACATTAAAAGAGATAAAAAAAAACTCTGTTATACCTAAGGGATATTTGCTGTAAAATAAATAAATCTTGCAAATTACGAGTCAAAAATTCATTAAATTTATACGAAATTGCCAAAGCCTTAGACCAAATACACAGCCTTTAAAAACGACTACGAAAAACGAAATAGAATTAAAACATACAAATACAAGACAATCGATTAAAAAGTTAAATACATTAAATTAAATTAAATAAATAAAATATAATATTTAATTGCAAGTAAAAATTAAAAATAAAATATATAGACACAAAATATTCACCTTCAAACAAAATTACTAATTGAATCAAAAATAAAACATTTTGATGCAATCATTTTTCGACAAAAAAATATATGATCAGTTCTGAAAGTGACGTCATATTTCTTAAATAAATTTTGCGGGAATTATAGTGAACATTGCGAACGCGTGAAAGAATTAAAAAAAAACGAAGAAAATTAAGAGACATTGTACAAAATTTGCTTAAATTCGTTTGCGGAAATTGCGAATTGTGTGTAAACAGGATTGTTAAGAAAACAAATCATAGAACCAAAAAAAAAATCGATGAGTGACTAGCAGCACTGTTGAATGTCAAAAAAAGAAAGGATTATTTGTCTAAGGATTTAAAAACTTAGGTATGTTTTATAAATTAAGATTTAAGATTTTAAATGATTTTTATTTCATGAAATTTACAAAATTTGTCTATCTTTTATTAGATGGCATGGCCTACGTCGGTCGTCTGTCAGTTGGCATTTTATACTTAAATTAATCCATTGAAATGATAATAATCGATAAGAAGTGGGTGGATGAAACGCCCCTGCGTGAAAAATTTCATAATTTCAACTTTTTCTTTGTATACACCTGAAAGCTGAGCGCTGTGCTCCATACCAAATTTCATAATTAAATAATTCTGTGTAAATGGGTTGCTGCCACGCCCACTGAATTTTTAATTTTCTCCTTATTTACATGTCAAATCATATCGCCCTACCAAATTTTATCATTCTTCTTCAATCAGAAGTTCTCTTCTCTACTTTATTGTTATTGATAACTATTCTAAGAAAATGGGCGGATAGCACGCCCCCTGAATGTTAAATATCAAATTTAAAATTTAGCCTTTGTTTGCAGTTCAAGCTCTCAAAAAATCTTAAATCTTCAGTTCTACCAAATTTAACATTCTATACGATATGAGAAGTGTTCCTTATAATTATTGATGTCAATTATAGAACATTACTGCTTCGGTCGTTATTTTGAAAATTTGATATTTTGCTATATATTCGACATCTCTGCTGTGCATCACACTTCTCCAAGTTGCATTTAACGAATTTTTTGCCTTAGCTATCTTTCATGTGGTTTTTTAGGTTAAGGTTTCTAGATATCCGCATTCTGAATAGTTACATATACATATACTCATTCATTGTGCTTTTCAAACTTCCATTTTCGCTGCGAAAGAAAAATCATAACTTTTGACTTGTCGAGGTTCACCTGGAGACTCCAATTATTGCAGTACTCAAACAATCGATTGATCATTAAGTGGAGACTTCCAGTTGACTCAACTTATTAGAAGGTCTGAAGAAACTCGAACTCCTCCTTGTAGAATTTCTTCGATGTCGTCGTCGATATATTTAATAGCTTTGTCCTTTGTCGTATTAAGGTTGGAGGTCTGTATTATTTTATTATCTTGCTATCCAATTATTTTCAAAATTTCTATAATTTTTTTGGTATCAAAATGTCTCAAATTCTGGGTCTTATATTTTGGTTTTTGTTGTATTGTGACGATTTTTATCTTCAGGTTTTTTGGCCTAAAAGAACTAAAAATAATTCGAAGAAGTTCCTTTATAATGGAAATTATACAACCAACACTATAATAACTTGTTCAGAATAGTTTCGCTCTAAACTCTGCAGATATAAATTGTCACAAAAGTCAAAATTACATTGTCAAAATATCTAATATACAACACACACATCCATATTTCAATTAAATTAAAATAAATAGTACTAGAATTATTCGTTCCAAAAAGTTCAAAAATATATATATATTGTAAAAACAAGTGGGACAGAATCTCGGGACAGAAGTCCTAAATCCGCAGAACCTAAATCGTGGTAAACCAACGTTTAGAAATGATAAATTTCCGCATAATAAAATGAGCGGCATTAAATAAACGCGTTTAAAGGTTGAATAATAAACGTAATAGATTAATATGTTTGGTACTTTTTTTTAAACATAAGGGAATTGTAACTAAAATTGCTCGGAAAATGTTTTACAAATATGAATTAACATAACGTTTAATAGATCCATCAGTTCTTTGACGTATTTTTGCATTCTTCAGGATTAGGTAAAAGTGGCATCAGCAAGAAAAACGTACAAATTTGGACCAGTACAATATTGATCCATTATTATACAAAATTTCCAACTCTGAATTTCATATTCGAAATATAAATAATGATTAAAAAGTTTTTGATTTTCGCCTGAAAATTATCTCTTTTTATCCAAAAAATCTGTAAATTTCCATCACTGGGGAACGAACCTAAACCAAGTGTCTTCAGAAGCGCTACCCCACGAGATCAGGATTTTTCAATTATATTAGTATAAACAGCTAAAGATATTTTAAAATTCGTTTTTACTTATTTTTTCTTATATACAATATTTCTTAAATTAGTTTGTAAAAAAATCTTAATCTTGGTATGATAATTTTAAGTATTTAACATATAAATTTAAAGACAGAATTTCAAGCAAAAATCTTCCACCCGTTTTTCAAATATTGAATTTTCAAACAAAAATCCAAAAATTATTTTTCGAACATATTGGAATGCAGTATTATTTAGAAGGATCTCCTATATAGGCATTTTGATCGAAATCCGTTAAGCTGTTTATAAGAAAACCGAAAATTATAAAATGGTTGAATGGCAGGTACCGTTAATAACAAAGTATCGAAACATAATTTCTGACCAAAATCTAGAGTATGTATATGGTAGTTCACAGATGTTTCTTATCAAATTCGTTAGAGCCGTTTTCGAGATAATTAAGATGGTCGAAAAAATTGTATGTTATTTGGGGATAAAATTAAGATCTTTAGTCGCGTTTATTCTGTAAATCGACCTACAGACAAAAGACAGACGGAATTGCGGGACCCACTTCTTTAGTGTTGTCTATCATCGAAAGTTTCATTGAAATCTCGAGTTCGATTTGTTTCCAAATGCTAAGCTTGTCCAATAGTATCGCAAGTAGTATAGTACGTATACTAAGTTTGGCAAATTTACATATATTGACATAATGGCCTGTTTCAGAATATTTGACTAAGGTTCTAGTTAGTTTTTCGAAAAATAAACATTGGTGCAAGGTCATTAGCATGAAGGTCTACAGTCACAATTCTTTTTGGAATCACCTAAATAAGTTATGACCATGTGCCAGTACTTATAAGTGGAATAAATAATCAGAATTTTATTCAGCTAAACGCTTTAAAAAAATGCTCAGAGCATAATACATGAAATTTAAATATTTAAATATTAAAAAAAATCAATTAGCTACATATTTCATATGACAAATGTGTAAATATATTCTTCTTCGAAGCTTTGCTAAATAAAATCTATTTTGTGGAAAAAAATAATATAAATGACACAAAACCAACCCCAATTAGAATGACTCTTTAGGAATCCATATAAAAGTCTAAAAAAAAAATCAGCACACGCAAACTTCGCATATCCCCATACCAACGAACAGCGATACACTCATTCCAACATTCTTGAAGTCCAAGCTAACACACAACAAAAAAAAAATTATAAAATTATCAAAAAAACTTTTTAAATTGAATAAATAAATTTTAAAATAATATTACAAACTACATACAAGAAAAAACAAAAATGACTAATCGAATGTATCGTCACATTCAAACAAATTGTTCACACATTTTTGACAAAGCAAAATCAAGTTCTGTAATGTCAGAATTATCAGTTATGATTATGGTGACAAAACACCCACCCGCCCACTTGAAAAATTCCAATTTGTTGGTGGTATTTCTTTTGCCGGTCGGTGGGTCAAACAGTAGGCTATTTAAACATAAAAAATGGACAAATTTTTTTAAAGTTTTCACAAAATAATTATATTTCTTGTATGAGTTTTGATTTCACTTTCTATCGATCCGTTTTTATTTCACTTTCAATCGATTCATAAACTGAGCTATATAAATATTCAAAGGTATTGATCGGATATGATCTGTGTAAATTGTTCCAATCTTAATTGGACATTTTGAAAATTAGAGACTTAAGAATTTCCAAACTGAATTTCGAAGTTTTTAATAACAAATTTTGTTTTTTTTTCCGGCTAACATTTGTTAACTTCAATTGAGGATTTCGTCATAAGGGTTGTATATAGGCCTTAAGTTTCCTTTGAAAGCTTTGCTCTCATTGTAAATAAATTATATTTTTTAAGTCTCATTTTGTAGTGCAATGTTCTACTGTTGATTAGTGCGACAGTGTTCACATACCCGTCATTCTTGTGTGCCACTCCAATTAAATAATAACCCCAAACATATGAACGTGACATATCCTTAAATCTTTACCTCTCCGTTGATTGTTTCAAGAAACTCTCTTAATTTGGGTCAATCTATAATTATAGTCAATATGTACGATAAACTATCTGCATATTTTGTTCATGTCTACAAGAATTAAAATATGGATTTATGTTCTGTTCTTGTGTGTCTCGGGCATAAAATGAAGGGCACCCTTCTATTCTAAGAGGATGATGACAGATCAAATCACAGATGTTAGTCTGTTTATGTTTATTGGACAAAGTGGAATCTCTTCAGACGATAAAATTAATTGAAAAAAAAAACAAAAGGAACACAAAATACCTATCAGATGAAATTTCGAAAATGTATTTGAGTTAATGTTGCCACCAAAGGCAATATGTTTACATAACTTCTCCCTAAAGGGAACTTTTTTTCGGCTTACAACAAAATTTGTTTCTTGATTTAGGCAGCAGTCAGCGTGATACTTCCTCAGAGCTGGTTGTTGTTTATACTTAATGTTTTGAAATATAGTTGCCACATTTAAATTGAATGTTTCCTTAACAATTATGTACAGTGATGTGGTAAAAAAAAAACAAACAAACACATTTTCAACTTTATTCTGAAACTATGGGCATTGTTTAACATTTGTACAGTTAAATAATTTAAATTATTTATATTTGCCAATATTCTTTTAAATGATTTATAATTCGATTCATCTATTGTTATCAACAAGGTACAGAAATGTGAATTTTGTATGAAATAAAAGAAAAAAACAATATATCAATTTAAAGGACCAGAAGATTCAAATCGGAATTAGTTGAAAAATATGAGAAAAAAAGATCGGTGATATGACAGAACCTTAAGGCACACCAACTACAACATTTACACCGGGATTATTAGACATACAACTCTCCAATACCGAACTTGTTTGTATGTTGAGTGATTTGAATAAAAATAGTTGGGTGCTGAACTCTGTCAAATGCTTTTGAAAAAAAAATGGCAAAAATGGTGCTTAATTTTAGATGGTCCACATAAAATTTGTCCCATTAAGAGATACGTTTACTAGAACTAGAATCCAGAACTGCTCGGGGTGATAGTCCAGCAAGCATCAAGGGATCTAAATCTTGCTGTACCTTAGCATTCTTCTGGCTAATAATTGTTATATGCTCTATACATAAAATAATTGCGAAAATAAAACTTCCATAACCTAAGTTCTATGGTTAAATTTCTAAGCAGCAGAGAAATGAACGGTTGAAATAAGGGACATAGTGTAATCGCAATCGAATATGACCCTATTGGCCCTTTTAATTCAATTTGTGTTAATAATTTTTTGGTCTGGAAGTCTCAAACTCAATGCAAATGTTGGTGTTCCACAGGGCTACGTTTTATCTCCCCTTTTTATTAGCATTCATTTGACTGAAACTTCTAATCCATTATTATCTAATTTATATTCTCTGAACTTGCCTACGCTATTGGAAGCTTTGTCATAGTTGAATTTAATACCTATATATCGAAATACTGTCTGCTATCATTAAATAGCACTCTTGCAACTTTCAGTACTTTGTGAACTGTGATGTTTGCCGCAAAATTGACCAAGCCCTTAAGTAAAAGAGTGTTAGCCAGCCATGGAAACTAAAGTAATTTTAGCACCTTTGGAACACTGTATCTCCATGGCACCAAAGTGCTTTATATCGATGATAGACTACTTCAAGGACCATCGGATTATGAAAGGAAACATAAAAGGAAAAGCCTTAAAATTCCAAAAAACAACTATTAGTTAATGAGTTCGGTTTTAAATTTTTTACACAGTATTGTCTATGTGTATCTTTAGATGGTGATGTAATTTTATTTTCGACACATCATGCACATTTGGCTTTTAGCTTGATTAACATTATTTTTTTTTTCATAAATATATTTTTTTTTAAATTTAATTCTTTTGAAGTCCTTGAAATTGCACGCAAATTAGGAAACACTATATACACATACGTTGTGGGCGTGAATGTTTTTTTTTTGTTTTACTGTCATAGATGATGTTTCCGTTTGTTCTAGTTTTATTTCTTTAATTTAATTTATATTTTTTAATACAATTTTCTTTGGTTCATCTCTGCAGCGAGTCTATGAAAATACACACACACACAATCTTATCTTATAAAGCTGTACGTAATAATAAATAAGCGATGACCTCTTTGGTCACTTTGCAAACCATATCCAGATGAATGGACTTTTGAAGTGAATTTAATTTTTTTTTAAATTTAACTTCACATCCATGTGTAGGTATGTGACAAGTGTTATTTGTAGCTTTGTATAATTGAAATAAAATTTATTTATTGTAGTTGCATTGCAGTGGCGTTGTTGTATGATTTTAAAGTTGTCTAAAAGGGAGGGTGTGAAATTAATGATTATTACATCAATTTATTTTAATTGAATACGAGATGACATAAAGGAAGAAGGTTAGGCTCTTTAGCAAGAAATAGGCTTTAAAAATTTAAGAACTGGCCATTGATATTTATTGCAAAAACCAATACCACAGTTGTATGAAGTATTATTTAAAAAAAAAACCGAGATTTTATAAAAGTATCTGGCTTAATAGTAAAATATTTTGGAAATCCTTGAGAAAAATAAAAAATGTGTATATGATAGCTACCCATTCTAGATGAGCTAAGAGGAAAAATTTCGAAAGTACGTTCGAATACTTAGTTTTCATGCAACAAAGTTAATGAATGGTCAACTCGACTCTCTGAAGTCAAAACGACTTGAAATTCACTTGGTCATGAATTTTAAGGTCAAGTTGATTATATCATTTGTGTATATAATCTTTCAATGAAATTTAACATTAATTAATAATCTATTCATAATATTTCTTTTCAAATATGGTTTAAAAGTTCTACAATTGCACTTTTTCGGAGCAAAAAAATTAGTCTGAAAATTTTCAGTAAAAAAATAAAAATTTGTAGAGACTTTTTAATCCATTGATATCACATCTTTTAAATAAAAACAGAAGTTTTGTTTTGAAAATTATAATATGCAATATTTTATATATGTACATATGTATTTGTAAATAGTATACAAAAAATTTATAATCGGTTCATCCAATAGAAGAAGGTGAGATTAATAATAACAGAAAATAAAATAATATTCTATTTTTCTATTATAAAATTTTATGCAAATAAAATGCACGACTGGATCGCACGAACTTGCATTCGCTGACATTGTATGCACACGGATTCTGTTAAGAATTTAAATATATTTTCAAAGTCGTTTTTACTTAATTTCTTGGTACGAAAATTTTAAATATTTAATAATATAAACCTAAAAACAAAATTTCACAAAAAAATCATCAACCCGTTTTCGAAAAATTGAATTTTCAAAAAAAAAATATTGGCGCAAAATTTTAAACAACCCATTGTTAAGGGCTTAACATTTTACTAGTTAGCAATTTCCTAAGTGCTTATTGATGCAATAACTATTTCAAGATTTTTAAACCTTTTCTAAACTAGTAAATTGCTAATTAAGCAAAAAGCTGAGCATTTGTAGGGTTTGAATTTTGATGAACACAATTATTGTTGTTATGTGTTGTAAATTAATTATATGTTCATGAAAACCCAACATGTGCTCTAAATAGGTATAAGTTATTTCTATTTTCATCATTTTAACTTCATTATGTACAAAAAAAAACAAAAAAAAATGGTACACCAGCAGGACTCGAACCTGGGCACCCCGCGTGCCAGGCTGACATACTATCAGATTTCTAAATGGATTTAGCAAATTGCTAAAAGTTAAAGTAGCCATTCTGTGTTTTTAACTTTAATAAAATGTTAAAATCGTTCAAAATCAGCTCAATCATCTTTTAAGCTTAGTAAAATGCTAAAAGTGGCTTTAACATTTTACTAAATCGTTTAAAATTTTGCGCCACTGTTTTTATTTTAATCAAAAAAAAATATTTTTCGAAAATTTTGGAATGCAGTATTATTTATAATTTCGAGGAAGTCCTACATAAAAATTTTGATCGAAATCAGTCGTGCCGTTTATGAAAATGTTCAAAATCAAAAAAAAAGTTTTGGCTGTAGAGCGTTGTACAAACAGACTAACAAACATACAGACAGACGGGATCGGGGGACCCACTTTTTTTGGTGTTCTCTATCATCGTAATGTTAAGTTTGATTAAAATTTCGAGTTCGATTTTTTTTCCAAATGCAAAACTTTTCCCATAGTACCTATATCGTAAGTAAAAAGTAATTTAAAAGTACATTATTTTTTTATCAAAACTCTTGGAGCCGGTTTTAAGAAAAACATTTTTTTCACCATTTGTATGGTATGTACCGATATTTTTTGCTTTTAAAAAACATAGGCGCAAAATTTTAAACGATTTAGTAATATGTTAAATCATTTTTAGTATGACACTAGGTTAAAAAGAGGATTTTGTTAATTTTAAACGAGTTTAGTATCGTATTATCTTCTTAACATTTTACTAAAGTTAAAATCACGAAATGGCTACTTTAATTTTTTAGTATCGTACTTAATCCTTAGTGTCATCTGATAGTTTATCAGCCTCGGACGCGGGATGCCCAGGTTCGAATCCTGCTGGTATACATTTTTTTGTTTTTTTTTGTCAATAATGAGGTTAAATGATTAAAATTAAAACATCGAATACTTATTTAGAGCACACGTTGGGTTTCCATCAACATATAATTAGTTTACAAAGCATAAACACAATAAGTGTGTTCATCAAAATTTAAACCCCACAAATGCTTTGCTATCTGGTTAATTAGCATTTTACTAGTTAACGAAAGGTTGGAAATTTATGGAAAGTTAGTAGGCTACTATGTATATAGTAAATAGTTAACTAGTATCGTGTTAAGGCATTAATAGTAGGTTGTTTACAATTTTGCGCCATTGTTTTCTTGAGTATTTTAGAAAATTACACAAAAAAACTGCATACAAAGTTTCAACAAAATGGATTCAGTGGTTTTCGAAATATTAATTTAATTTTTTTTTAAATTTTGTTTTACAATACTGTTTAAACTTTTTAGAAACTTTTCATTAATAAAATTAAAAATAAATCAACATCATTCCATAAAATTAGAAACCAAAAAATAATCATTTTTGACAAAAATTTCGAAAAAGTAATAATTGGAGCAGTTTTTGATAAAAAAATAAGGCTTACATTTTTGTCAAAAAAAAAAGGAATGGCAGATAACGTTAAGAAAATCCATTCAGCCGTTTAGGCTTTAGACCCGCGGACAGACAGACAGAGACAGGCATACCGAATTTTGAGACACCGTTTTTTCGCCTTCACTCTAATAGTAATATGGCAGGTATGATCAAAATCTCAAGTTCCATTTTTTACGAATTCAAAACTTGCTATATAAAAGGGGTCTTATTAAGAACTCACGAGCCCAAAATACAATATGCATCATCTGATAAAGGGTTATCCATTTTGCGGTTTCAAAAGTATAGGACTGGAATTCGACATCTGTCAAACTAAGTTGTTAAACCAATTTTTTTTTTTCAGTTGAAAGTCTCACATTTACGAAATTAATTATCCCACAACGCATACAAATTGTTAAAACCTACTACAAATATGTTGATTCTGCCACAGCCACATCGTGCTTTGAGAGGAGATTATGGTTTACATAATCGTCCAACTACGCAAGCAATTGGCAAAATTGTGAAAAAATTTGAAGAGTCTGGATTGGTTACAGATATTATAAGGCCTGTGCATCTTCTTTTCGCTCGTACCACTGAAAATATCGCTGCTGTAAGTGAAAGTGTTGCCGAAGACCCCAATATGTCGATTCCTCGTCGTTCTCAGGAATTAGGACTGTCTTACGGCACATTATGGCGTATTTTGCATTTGGATCTACACTTACATCCATATAAAGTCCAGCTCACACAACAACTGAAGTCAGCTGACCATTCACAACGTCGTAGATACGTCGAATGGGTGCTTGAACAACAGGCGGTGGACGGCAATTTTTCGAACAAAATTTTCTTCAGCGACGAAGCACATTTCTCACTCGGTGAGTATGTTAATAAACAAAATTGTCGTATTTGGGGTTCTGAGAATCCGCAAGTAATTGAAGAGAGGCCATTACATCCATAAACAGTCACTGTTTGGGGAGCTCTTTGGTCTGGAGGTGTGATTGGACCTTACTTCTTCGAAAACGACGATGGAACGACTGCCACTGTCAATTCGGAGCGTTATGGCCTGCTATTGAAGAATACGACTTGAAGAATATGTGGTTTCAACAAGACGGTGCCACATGCCACACAACTCGAGCGAATATGGCTTTATTGCAAAAGACATTTCCTGGCCGCGTATTTTCTCGTCGTGGCGATATCAACTGGCCACCAAGATCATGCGATTTGACACCGCTGGACTTTTTTAAAAAAAATATTTTATGTGTTTTACTTACGTTTACTTTTGAAACCACAAAATGGATAACCCTTTATTTTAATACCTCCATCAAAATGAAAATGATGAATTTTATCAGCTGCACGAAATGTAAATTTCAAATAAAAACTAGGGGAACTGCAAATATTCAACTTCGACTTCTAAGCTTTATTACTAAGCAATTTTACTATTTGATACAAGTATAGAATTGCATACAAAGAACAGATGCACCCATTGTTTTTTTTATGATAAATCGTCTGAATCAATTGTTGTAAAATTTGCGTTACAATAATCATTATGTCCAAGACAAACTACTATAATGCGGTTGACTATTAATGTTTGTTCTCTAAATGGCACCGCAGAGATAAATATTTCCGATTTTACTTGTAGGTGGTTATGCGATCACACAATTTTACCTATTTATACATTATAAGAGTAGGTAGGTATACATTGTACTCATAATCAGAATAACCTTCTTTCGTAAGCTTTTTAAGAGGAGAACAAAAACAAAATTTGTATATTAATACAAATTATATTTACCTACGCCTACACAACAAAATTAAATACCTGTTTACTTTAGTTGGACTTGCGTATGGTGGTGGTTATTTACATTTTAATTAACAACGTACAAGAACGAGGTACGAGAAAGAAGTAGCTATTGCTTTTATAGATTTAATCATCGAACTATGTATTATCTATAATCAAATTTAAAGATGTTTCATGTAGACTTGTAAACAATATTTGCAAAATAAAACGTTTTAGTCAATAACATTATTTACACAAGATATAATATACAAGAAACTAATCGAATTGTTTTAGACAAGCAAATGTTTGACACACAAAATAAATTATTCATTATAATTAGTGGCAGACATTTAACAAAAAGAAAAAATGATTTTGATAAAGCCCGCCCGTTGCCACACCCACCTTTCATATTTATAAATTTTTGGAATTTTGAAGTTTATTTGGCACAATGACTTTTGATCAATTTGGCTTTTTTAATAATATTTTTTGAAGTCCGATTTTTTTTTGGAATTCGCCTACTTCTTCGCCCCTTCTTTTGCTTCAGAGTTTTCTCTGTATTATTATTTTAAAAATATTTCATTGTCCATTCAAAATAATAGTGATTTATAAAACTTCTTTATTCTTCCTCTAAATTTACTTTACAAAAACACCTGCACTCCATTTACCAAGACTTTGTATGATGGAATCTTCAAATTGTAGAAAAGTTCTTATTTTTTGATAAATTCCTGACATGATGCAACCTACATATATCTGCTAAATTCTTTGTTTCTTGTCTCCTGAACAACTTTGTAATAGTTTTCCTAAATTCGTGGCTCTAGGTTGGGTCGCTACATTGAAAGGGAAATACAAACAAATCAATGAAAACAGGATTAAATAAAAAAAAATCTATGTCAACAGTATCTTAAAAATATATTTTCAAACTTGACATTTCGGAAAAAAACGTGAAAAAATTGAAATTTCAAGTAATTAAGTAGGCACTATCTTTTATTAAGTTTTAGTCAAATCCAGTACAACGGATGCTCAAATATGTTGTAGGAAGGTAGGTAGAAATGGTCACGAGCAACCTAGCCCACTGACCAAATTAGCGCTAGAGTACGCAGTTTTGACATCATAACTCGTTGACCGTGTGATTGTAAAAGAGAAATAAATTTAGAAAGTTGGCTGTTGTTATTGTAGAAAGCTTTTCTGAGTGACTGCTGTTTTTACTGGCCAGAGCGAGACATTTACAGATGAAGTGAGAAACTGTTTCTTTTTTCTGCAGATAATCACAACTGCGACATGTATCAATGATGGCGCTACCGCGTGCTGATATCACCTTTTACATTGATATCCAATCGGCAATAAAAGCGATTTCTGCCACTGTGATAAAATCGAAGCTTGTTTCTGGCTACAGCGAAGACCTTAAGGTTCTTGGCACGAATCACAATATTAGACTCTGTAACGAAAATGCCGATGAGTTGGCAATGCAGGGTTCAGCGCTTGACGTCAGAATTATTAACTTAATAAGCTTCTCTCTCTTGTAACCATAATCACCGGACATAATTTACTGGGATATCATTGATTCAAAATGAAACTCAGTACGGAATACAGGGGATGTGGTGCCGAGAAGGTGCATGAGAACACCTCACATTTTCTATGCCGCCCTGCACTCTGTTATCAGAGAAAGAATCTCATAGGCAGCTACTTCTTTGATAATCTAGATTCTGGAAGATCTCTCTGATATTTAAAGAATTAATGTATTGAATTTCGTCAATGCCTTCAAATGGCTTGACTGATTAAAAGAACACATATGTTTTTGTCGAAAACTCCCGGGTAACATAATGGATCTACATTGATCTAAGTGTGAGGTTAACTGGATTAATTTTCAGCCCAATAGTCTTACTTACCCTAACCCTTCGGGATAAACGGGGAAAAATATTGAAAGGATGGAAAATTTGGCTTCCCATGTTTTTTCTTGACACCTCAAAAAATAACTTAAATGTGTTTCAAATATTGCCACCGTTAAGGATTTTTAGTAGTTTATCTTCTTGCAATACTTTTTTACTTTTATTTCTTTATTATTTATTTTATTATTTAAAGTGCACAATTTTACAGATAGTGTTAATTTTCGTTTCGTTTCGATAAGGTAACAAATTGAGACGCAGCCTCTTACTTTAATAAATAGTGCTGATGGTTTCCAACCAGATATTTAGGGTAAAGCTGTTCATTGAGATTGTACTTAACTTCCGACTAAAAAGTTCTTTCTGTTATTCTTTTTGAAAGCATACAATTTCGATCTCATTTGGTATAATTTCTTAGATTGATTTCTTTAGTTCCAAATTATAATTTTCAATGTGATTCCACAATCCGCTGCTTCTCTTGGTACTGTACTAGAACGTCTGTATATTTTTTTCCGAATTTGATCATGCATCCTATCCGGGATTGTAATAGTCACTGTTTTCGTCGTTATTTTCTAGTTTAAGTTTGCTTAAAAAATCATGAACAGGCTTTTCTGAAACAGTTTTTAATTAAAAAACTTTGTCACATTCTATATAGCCTGTCGGTTAACGACTCGAATTAATTTGGCATGAATTTGTTATTAAAAGTATTAAAAACCAGCTAAATTGATTTTTGGATGAATTTGAGCTACAATTTTGATCCCAAACCTAAATGGCAACACCATATATTAAGTTCACTTAAGTCTATTCTTTTAGAATGTTTTCGTTTACTTTTAAGAAGGTGCCACTCGAAATAATTCCTGCAAAAAGTAATTTATATTTATTAATGGATGTATTTATTTTTTGCTAGTGGTCACGTCAACGGCAGTGATTTTTTTCTGTTTTTAATTTAAAATAAACTTAAAACTAAATTTTCCATTTTCTTTCAAAAAAAAAAAATTGATCCAAATAATTTTTTTTTCAATTAGCAGCAATTTAAACTCTTTTTTAGAAAAAAAATTGGATTCGTTCCAAATTCTCCGAAATAATAATGATTTTCGAATAAAATAAAACAAATGCACATGCTTTCTTTTTTAAAATAGACTTTTATTGGATCCCAACATCATTTTCATAAATGAATTATTTTTATAAAAAAAAAAAGATAAGTCAATTTTGTGATTCCTTTAAATAATAAATTACAAAGATTTAAAAAATACTCAACACCCTTATTTTTTTTTTTGTTAAACTTGAAAGAAAAAGAAGTATCTCATGGTCAGAAGTCAGATGTGTAAAGCTTTCAAATAAATGGTTTAGGTTCTTCAGAAAGCAATTCATTTATATGTCTTAAGTGGCATAAAGAATTTTGAAAACAGAATTTCGTTTGCAGGGATCAAAAACAGACATATTGACTGACGCTGTACAGCATCAGGTTTGACAGTAACTTTATTTATTAATTTCAGTTAACTCTTTATTTTGAGATGAGGATTAAATTTGAAATATTAATTTTTCAATAAAGAAAAAGAAGAGAGATAATGTCTCTTCCCTCCCAAAAAAAAAAAACAAAATTACGTTGATGAATATTTTGGGATTTATTTTTAAAATTGATGAACTTTTTAATGTTATGTGAGTTCACAATACAAATGGTTTTTTTGCTTCAAGAAAAAAAAAACAAATTTATGACAAAATTTTATTTATGAATCATTGTGGCGGCTAATTTAGTCGACATTATTTTTTTATTCAGAATTTAGTTTTTTTTATATTTGGATGGTTTTAAATGGAGACAAAATAATTGGAAAATTTTTTACGGCTTAAAATTGATACATAAATGATAAAATTATTTAATTTGTTGAAATTTTGACACACAAAAATATTTTTTTTGTAGAATATTTTTTTTTTTTTAAGATAAAACCATAATTTTCGCGAACTCATTGTCACGCAACTCCGTCTGTCTGTATGTAGGTCGATCTACATCCAAGGCCACTGAAGCGATTTTCTTCAAAATTGGCACTTACGCTTCTTAAGTGATTAGCTCGATTGTTTTTTCGAATCTTTTTTTAGCCCCAAAGTAAACGGTACCTGCCATACGATGTTTGTACCAAAAGTTGTAAATCTTAATGATCTTAGAAACGGC
Source organism: Philhelius pedissequus (assembly GCA_910595825.1). Taxonomy (NCBI): domain Eukaryota; kingdom Metazoa; phylum Arthropoda; class Insecta; order Diptera; family Syrphidae; genus Philhelius; species Philhelius pedissequus. Next base: position 237,813,456 of record OU343161.1, on the reverse strand, counting down.
TTTAACGATTTTAATAACAAAAAAACATTATTTTATTATAGGTATCGTCTACATTTTAGTCAATAAAAATTTTTAATTAAAATATTTTTAACGGTACCTGCTATAGAACCGTGTTTTTGATTTTTGATTTTCAACTTTCTCATTAACGGCTTAACGGATTTCTATCTATGAGAAATATTTTTTTTTTTTTGAAAATTTAATATTTTGAAAACGGGTGCTCAATTTTTTTTACATTATCTTATTAAATTTTTATTAATTAAAACCTAAAATTGACTACATTTTTTTTTTTTTTGAAAAAAATTACAGACAATTTTTATATACCAAACTAAGTAAAAAAACAACTTTAAAAATATATTTAGCCTTTTTTACTAAGAAACTTGTACTTACGATTTGATTGAAGTTAATAAGAGCAAATACGTGTGTTCCAGTCGTGCATTTTATTATTATAGAATCTTCCGCACTTTTCATTGGACAACATTTTTTTTTGTTTTAAAATATGTTTCTAAATTTTTGACCACTTATCTTTTTCCCAAATATTGTAGAATATTGCTTAAAAAACGCCGAAATTCATTCATTTGTAGTCGTGGTATTCAAAAAGATACTTTTTACTTGCGATTATAGGTACTATAAGTTATGCTCGTCGAAAAAAAAAGTCTTGAGATAACAATCAAATATGACATTACGATGATAGCAAAGACGAAAAAAGATTGTCTAAAAATTCTGTCCGCCTGTGTAGTCTGCCTATAGACCAAACGGGAAGGCCGAACTCCTTTAAACTTGGTATATAGCGTTTTTTAGGCACAGAGGGGAAATTGCATTTTTTTAGCTAAAAAAATAACGGTACCATCCATATAACCGTTCGTTAAAGCCTATTTTTCTCGGACACGGCTCTAACGATTTTGATTAAGAAAATCAGTGCAAAAAATTTCTAAAGCGATACTTTCCTTAGGACCGTTTTTTTTGCTTTCGACTATCTCATAAACGGCTTACCCGATTCTTTCGAAATTTCACACATACATATATATGAAGGCTTAGGTTGTTCAATTTATATTTCATCCCAATATTTTTAATTAATATTTTTTTGTATTTTTAAAAGCATATTTAAAAAATTAAAAATTATAGTTATATGTATTTGCTGAATATATGAATTGGTGTTTTTGATTTTTTAAAATTTTTTTTTTTCAAAAAATCAAAAAAAACTTTCTCGAAAACCGCTTTACAGATTTTTAAAATTTTTTTCTCATAAATTCAAATTTATACGAGGAATAAAATGGCGTACTTTTTTTGAGCTCAAATTAGTTTAAGTATTTATTTTAGAATTATGAATTATTTTTTCTTTGATTAAGCCGATTTAATCTTATGTTTTTAAGTTTATATTATTAAATATTTAAGATTGTCATACCAAACTTTTTACATATAAGAAATTAAGTAAAAAACGACTTTAAAATTTAGATTTTTAATAGAAATCTTTTGTATGCGATGTGATCGAAAATAAGAGCAAGTTCTTGCGATTTAGTCGTGCATTTTATTTGATTTTGAAATCAATGCTTGACCCAGCAAAATGTGGTACTTTTTCATTCTTAATAAGAACTAGAGACGTGGGTTGAAATAAAAAAAATAACTTGCAATATTTTAAGGTGAAAACTGATTTTGACTTCTATATGTTCAAATTACCAATTGGAAAGCAAAATATTTGTATTTATTTTATTTGACGTCTGTGTTATAATTTGTATATTGGGTTTCCTTGAATTTTTCATATTTCCTTCCTCAATAACCTTACAACAGTTGATCACCTGCGATGGGCATCATTCTGAAAGCAAATAATCTCGATTTAGCTATTTTCGACTGCGTGAATTATAATTTCCTCTCTTTTTTATAATTCTCAAAAGTGTGAATTTGAGTTTTCTTTGTTTACACATTGAGTAAGCGTTAATATCTTCCTTTTCGTGTTTGTTGAGTTTTCGAAAAAAAAATCGGAAATTTTGTTTATTTTGTCAGATTGACTTGTTTCATTGCAAGGCAATGTTTTTCTCTCTGCAATAATACTATGAACTATAAAGATGACTTCATAGACAGATAGCGCGATAGGGGCCACTGCAAAAAAATATATAAATTAATTCTTATCTTTGAGCTTTGTGTTAATTTATTTTATATGAAACCAATGTTTATATTACAGTAGTAAGCAAAATAATTCAGTTCCTTTTTTTTAAATTATTCTTATTTTTTTTGGTGTAAGGTCACTTTGACGTAACAAAAATTCTGGAGCGTTAAAAAGTCATTCTCGTATTTTTTAATTTCTTAGAGTTATCAATTCTCGCAACTGCATTTTTCGCTCATAAGAACGTTCGCGAGAACGTTGATATTTGCGTTGACAACGACTTTAAAAAAAAAATAGTGTGTGCACTATTTTAGGTAAATGTAGAACCATTTTAGTAAAACAAAATATTTTGTTATTAACGGCACCTGCCATACAACCATTTTTTTTATTTTGAACTTTCTAGTAAACGGTTCAACGGATTTCAATCAAAATTTTTATATAGGAGGTCCTTCAAATTTTAAATATAAATATTAAAAACAAAATGAACAGATGAATCATTTTCTTTTGACATTTATTTTTAAGTTTATATTAGGTGTTATATATTTAAAATTGTCCAAGTTCTTTTTTAGAAACAAATTAAAAAAAATTGTGTGTACAAAATTTTTTATATTCTTAATAGAAACCTTTTGCATACGATGTGATCGAACATAAGAGCAAGTTCATGCGATCCAGTCGTGCATTTTATTTCAAAATAGTGTCAAGAAGTGACAAATAACATAACCCCAAAATTATCGAAAAAAACAAGTCTTTTTGCATTTCTTGACTTTGTTATCCCAAAACCAGTAATTCAGAGTTCAGATTTCAAATTATGAAGTTTCCTTTAATTTTGTTTCCTTGTGAGCTGTGTCATTTTGCAATCTATTCAAATAGTATTTCCAATCCAAGTTATTTGGCCTTTGTCATTGATTGTATTAAAAATTAAAAGTTGTATATTCTAAAAATGAAAAAAAAAAATCACAAATTCAAATTAAATAAATTATATTATTAATATTTGCTTGTGAATGTTCCTTCGTCACTTTGTAAATTTTCGTCAAGTGTATGCTTTTTTTCTAATGTCTAAATCAAGTGATACCAAATATATTTACTTTAAGCAATAATTTATTCCCCATTATAAATTGTCGACTTTTTTGCACAAACAACCACTCGTTTTCGCCTAAGAGTAGGCAATTGCGTTAAATGCGTATTTCTATTTAGCTTCGCAAAGTAGTGAGAATCAGTCAGGCATTTCGACACACATTAATTCAAAAAAATAATTTACACTGAAGTTTGTATGCACTGAATATTCAATTAAACTTAATTAAATAAAAGCCATGTAGTGAATAATTGAATAATTTTCTACCAAATAAAATTGATCAATTTTTACTATTTTTAATAAATCATCAATAATCATTTCGAAAATATCCCCAGTTTTTTTTTCCATTTCGAAATTGGAACGAAAACATTATTCTTCCACAAATCGAATTAAAATCTTTTGCAATGTGAAAGAACTTAAATCCCTGTTGGATCGCATGAATTTGCTTACTTTTAGCTAATTACATATACCATAGGTAAAATATTGTAGTAGGACGATGTTAAAGATATTTTAGTATGACACTGGCTCAATTTATTCACTCTCTTCATTAAATAAAAAAAACGCTAAAGAGAATTTCATAAAATTTCATCCAATTTTCAGAGATTTTAGTTTTAATGTAGTGTTAATAAATTATTTTATTTAAAAAAAAATTAAATTTTAAATGAGACCTGCGTCATACTATTGGTAATATACTTACGATATTCTTATCGCCGAATACATATTGCGTCATACTATTGGTAATATACTTACGATATTCTTATCGCCGAATACATATTGAATTTTTTTTGTTACGGTACTCAGTCCATAGATGGCGCTCTGTGACATATATAAACGCCAAGATAAAATCAGTTTGTTTATTTTTTTTGCATGAACTGTCAAAGTTTTAAGCTGCAGTTATAGTTTCAATACGATGCTAATTAAAAAGTGTTAAGACAAAATTAATGTATAGTAAGGAAGTTTACTACTTTAGAATGAGTAAATAGTTAAATTCTATAATGCTTATACCTTAATATTTATTTGTTTAAAATTTTGCTCCTATATTTTTAATCTAGAACATTCAACCAATAAATTTAGAGCAGATGCTTATTTATATTGTATTGAAGTTGCCAGTTTGTCTTAAATTTCACATGCCAAAAAAGTATTGCGTTAATTGCGTTTTTTTTTAATAAATGAAAAATGTGACAGAAAGAATTTGTGAAAATTTTAAACTGAATTTTTTTCATATATCCAGTACTGGCACCTTGGAAAAAAGTTAAATTAAAAACTCAAATCCAATGACGTTACGAATTTTTTCTCAGCTTTTTTTGCATTTTTAATAAAAGTTCAACGCCTACATTTTCAACGAATGATCATTTTAAACAAAAGATCTTCAACTTGAATAGTGTGTTTTTTTCTTTTGAAACAGATTAATGCCGTTTGGCCACAAGCATTCGCCGACTCGACTGCGCAGAATTTCAAAAAAAAAATAAAAAAATAAGAGCAAAATTTCTGTTTGTTCATTTTATATTGTTTCAATTATTGTTTAAATGTCTTTATGAGCATTCAAGGATTTTTGAATTTTATTTTGTTATTTTAATTTTTTCGCGCATTTTTGTTATTCTTCTGCAAGTTCTCTCATAGTCTGGAATTTCTCCAAAAATGTTTTGCGGCATACTTACTGAATTTCAGTTGGATGAAAAATATTCAAGTGCACAGTGATAGACGGTTTTTTTGTTGTTATTATTGTTGCGTATATTTTTGATAAAATGTTATTGCGGACAAAAATGGCGTTTTTGAATAGTTTTTTTTCTCGGGAAAAAAAAGTTTCACTAAATGTGTGATCGCCGCAATAAAAAAAATAAAACAATTTAAATCGGAAAAACGTATTTTCTAGCTTTCCTTAAATAAACTCGTTTTGCAAGTTGATGGGATTCTGGTTGAGGACATAAAACAAAGGATTTTTCAATATTTAGGTTAGTGTAAATTGTTGTGTATGTAATAAAATTAAAAAAAAACAACAATATATAAGATAAGTTACGTTTGTTTATGTGATTTTTTTTGAAATGGGTGTATTTCAACAAGCACATTCGGATAGTCCGAATTAGCCGCTTATTTAGACTACGACTTACTTTATTGATTCACGGAAACAGGAAAAAAAATTACATAGTATTATTAAGAATTTTTTTTCACAGTGCGTATTTTAAGAAAAAAATTACATTGGAAATTAATGAAGTTTAATTAACAAAATATAACATTGCATATAAACTATCGATCACACAATTTTCTTCGAAGTAAGAATGAAGCCCCACAAATTTCCTTATTGTTTCCATTTTTATGCGGGCTGGAAAAAAAATACGCATAAGCTCAGGATTTTCCAGAAGATTTTATTTCTCCAGGTGGCGCTACATTTCGGGGCGAACCTAGCCCTCAACAAACATACCTCTCCAGCTAGCTCTGTTTTTGACTAGCTGCTTCCAGTTTCTCACTCCAAATTTGTTGAGGATATCTTCTACTTGAGCACGGCACCTAAGGCAAGGTCTTCCTTGACTGGGTCTTCCCTCTGGGATGGAATCGAAGATTCTACGAGCTGGAGCATTGTTGTCCATTCGTTTTACATAACCAGATCAATGATCAATGTCGCTATATAGCTCGTATAGTTCCTGATTGAACCTTCTCCTGCAAAGCCCGTTAACGCAGATAGATCCACAAATCTTGCGAAGAACTTTAAGCTCGAAAGGATATCTTCATCCGCTTTCATAGAGGAGCACTGGGATGATTAAGGTCTTATAAAGTGTCTTCTTTTTTTTTGAGAGAGGGCTTTACTACTCAATTGCTTCCCTAGCCCATAGGCACTGCTATTGGCAAGAGTTATTCCTCACTTTATTTCTAAAAGGATGTTGTTCCAACCTTATCGTAGAAGCGAGAGTTCTCCATCGTCATCATTCACAGTCGGACGAGCTTTGTGGGGATACCAAAACCAGACATGGTTCTATATATAGCTCGTCTTTATAAATGCCTTCGTACTCGGCCTTAAAATTGATAAAGAGATGGTAGGTATCGATTTGGAGTTCTTGGGTAGTTTCCAGGATCTGCCGTAGCATGAACATTTGATCGATTGTGGACTTTCCTGGCCTTAAACCCCACTGATAAGGTCTAATCAGGTTGCTCACAAAAGCAAAGGATCTTGTAGCCGATATTCAAGAAACTTATTCCTCTATAGTTGGTGCAGTTTCGAGAGTCCTTCGAGGACCTTCGTGACGAGTTGGAGTATTCACTGTGCCTGGTCATTTCCGGCCGCTTTAAAAAGTTCGGCGGGTAGTCCGTGCATCGGGGTCAGCTGCTCTGTTGTTTTTTTTTTGTTTAAATATTGCCATTCTCACTTCATTTTGGTCAGGTGGACGGACGTTTTGTCTGTCATCCTTCATGTTGAATGGTTACATAATTCTGTCTTATGGCGAAATTTTGGTTTCCATTGCCGTTTAACAGTCTGCGGAAGTTGTCCTTCCATGTACTCAGCACTCTACTACTTCCATTCATATCTTTATACACACTTCTTTTTTCCCTTCATACGTTCTTTTTACCTATTCGTAAAACTTCCGTATGTAGTTCCAGGAGTAGCATCTCCCAATATCTTCGACTGCGCGCTTCTCATGCTCCCTCTTTGTTTTCTTTTCTTTTAGAGAAGCCGGTGTTCTTCCCACCTTTTCTGCTCGTAGACTTCACGAGCAGCTCTCGCCTTTCTTTGCTGGGCCGCCTTATATTCCTCTTGTTTAGCTGCATGGGTCTGCCTGTATACGTCATCGAACCAGAAGATTCGTGATGCAGGTCTGGTGAAGACTAGCACATCAGTTGCGGCATCTCTGATGACTTGATGGCACTGGTCTTCGGGACTTGATGCTGGCGGCAGTGGATACTTGAGAGGGTTCGGAATATTCGATCGGCATATGTTTTGACGGTTCCTTGCGATTGCAGTTTTCCGACGTTATACTTCCTCACAGTATTGCTTCGTTGTTTTGGCATTCGGGTTATTCGCATTCTTACCTCGGCTGAAAAAAGTTAGTGATCCGAGCTGCTAGAAAGGTATGAACATCCAGAATACTGAAGGCTTGTCTAACATCGATCACAACGTGATCAATCGAATTGACTGTTTTTTGATCTGGATGCCTCCAAGTCCCTTTGTGTATCCCGAGATGAGGAAAATGTGTGCTGCAATGGTGACGTTATATTCACAAACTTAATTAAGTATACTGATTATTATAAATACTTTTTCCAGGGCTCAAAATATTTTTGCTACATCCCTGAGCAGATGCATACATCTTTACCTAAATAAAAATCTCTTCCGCCAAATCAATATACATAATGCAATGACATATTTTGTTGCTGTTGTTTTGGTTTCAGCAAAACTTAAACACGTTTTCATAGAACATGTTGACAATAGCGAATATACACCCCTGCATTATAGCAGTTATTTAATTTGAAATTGAGACTTATTCCACTCTAGAGCATCCACATATACTATCTGAAAAAAAAAATAGTCCATAGAAAGGTATCTTTTTACAATGCACACATAAATATAGACTAAGCATTAGACTAACCCCTTTCACAACCCTTACTCCAACCATAACCCATTGCTAAGCAAATAAATTGAAAAAAAAACTATCTCGTTGAAAAAAGTGTGGAAAGTGAAATGGCAGCCGGTTGAGGCGAACTTTACAAGCATGACATACAATATCCACACATAACACCTTGGTGTGAGCTAAAAGGGGGCCTTTTCGTTGTGACACCCTTGTTTCTAACGTCATTCGGTCAATCACGAAATATGTACGACTATAAAAAAAAATAGTTAAAGAAAAAAAACAACTTACATATTTTTCCCTTGTTCAAGTTGGCTTATACCTACATACTCGCATAAAAATTCAAGTAGTCGTTGGGCCATATAAACACTAAAGACTAACAGAAACGTGATCCCTGTTGCTTTGCATAACCCAATAAGCTTAAATGAATTAACTTGGCTGAGTATATTTTATGGACTCTAATTAGGGGCATAATAAATAATACATGAATGGTATTTTTTAATCGACCAAAGTTGAACGAACAATAAAGTTCAACCAACCTTTTTTATCGATCGATTTTTCATTACTATATGAAAGAGGAAATCAAAAATGTCCCCATGTGAAATAAAATTTTAAATAACCCTAAATACCTATTTCTGCCATAATTATGGCAAGTTTTAGGTTGCTGTAAAAAAACTACATCATGCTTTTATTTAGCCTGTACTTCATTAATCTTTGAACTTTAGGGAAAAAAATAAATCAAAACTGATAACAATTTTAATCTAATATAGGGTGTCTTTTTAAGAGCTTGAGAACTTCAAATAATAATATAAGACATATATATTGTTGGAATACAATTTTTATTATTATAGTCTGGTAGACATGGTATTTATTTTGTAAATATAAAGTCGTTAAATCGCCCGAACGAGGGGGCCAGTTAACAGGGTCACGTCTGGAAATAAAACTGTCAGCAAACTGAATTTGCAATAAATTTATGATTATGTGCACTTTATGACAAGCTGCGCGCGCCATCTTGTTGGAACCAAATGTCGTGGATGCTCAATAGCGCTCGCAATTCACCATAACTGCAGCTCCTTCCTCATCAAAAAAAAAAAAAATAAAGCTGATTATGCCGCCAGCGTGTAAACCGCACCGAACAGTCAATTTTAATGGATGTCATGGTGATTCGTAAATGGCTTGAGTATTGTCTTCGACCTATATACGGAAATTTACCTTATTGACGAAGCCATTTAACCAGAAATGAGCTTCATCGCTAAACACAATTTCTCGGTAAAAGTGATCTAAGCACTTCACGAACAGATTTATTATTTCCACAGTTTGGAAGCACTGTTCCGGCGATCAATGATTCGTGGTGAATTGCCAAACTTTACTGAATAGAAATGTCAACAGAGTTTTTTTTTCTCAACCGTCAAAACATAGACAACAACCATCGAAACTTCTCATGCAGCTAAAAAAAACACCCGCTATTTAATTATTACATAGATGTATTGTATATAATTGTAAATGCTACACAAGATCTGAAAAATGTTTTTAATTCTTTTTAAAATTAATCCTTAAAATGTTTGAATGCCTTAACTGATTTTAACCACTCTTTATCATTTTGACACATGTTTAACTTTAACGAAATTTGACGTAAACAAAAATTAAATACTGAGCAGTTTATTATTACATATTTTTTTTATATACAAAATTACATTAAACTTTTATCTAAAATAATGTTAAAATGTCAAAAAATCGTCTAGCCATTTTTTGAAACAGTGATTTAAAGAAAAATTTATCGAAATCGGTAGAGCTGTTACTGAGATAGTTGAACATGGCTGCAATAGATTTTTTATCCAAATATTTACATCCATTTTCGATATCATTAAGTCTTTTGTTAAGGCAGGTACCATTTTGTTTTTGGGAAAGTGACTCGAGGCATTGCCAATTTATAACAGTTTTGCTTATAAAAGTACAGTTTAAGTGCATTCTTCTTCCAGAACTTAGTTGCTAGATTCAGCAGCCCTACAACTGCGCAAAGTGCTGCACTTTTAAATCACTTACACCTGTATATTTTTGAATATTTTAAAACTTTGTAACTTGCTAAACTATCGATACTCTAAAAGATTTAAGTCTTAATGTATCCTTGTTAATTGTATTTTTCGCCTTTTTGGGGCTAAGCAAAATTTAAACTTCTCTGGGATCACCTAAGACGATTTAGTCCGATTCGATTTTGTATGCCAAATGCAAAACATGCCGCATAATACCTATACCTATCGCAAGCAAAGATCACAAGGGCTGAAACAAAAAATCCACCCTGGGGCTACAGTGAAGATATTTCAAAAGCCTCGTTAGTGGCTGCCATCACGAAAAAATTGAGTATCGACCCTAATGGCAAACATACTCTCCACACTCTTCCAATGCTTGATAATTGTCACCGACATGTAAGGAAACACAACCAGAACCACGCTCCTCGAATGAGAACACTTCCGCCCTGCTACAACTGCTACATCTAAAGAATAAATTACGTGCATTTAATAAAAAGGAATTTATAACACCGCATCCTATATTTTGAATTTATTAATTTCTTACACAAAATCTGGTCAGTAAGTAACAAAATAGAAATAGTTCAACAACAACAAAATAAACCTATTTAAAATTCCCAACAAAAAAAAAAACAAATCCCAAATCATTATGCTGCACTTTTCTATTGTAAAAATTGAAATCAGGAAGTTAGTTTATATTGCATACTTCTAGGAGTTATTATAGATTCACTTGCACACAGTAGGGTGCAAATAAATCAGACCAATTTTAAATAATTTATTTTAATATAAGGATATATACAATATATTTTAAGCTTATTGAAAATAATAATAAATTAATATTAATACATTTGTTTATATTTCCTTTCAGATTTAAAAGGAAATGCAAAAAGTGTGAATCGAAGTGCTATATTAAAATACTCATTATTAAAACGAAAGGAAAGCAAAGATCAAATGCTATGATTTTTTTTACTGTTTATACAAATTAATAAAAAAGAAAAACAATAAGTATACGCAAAATATAAAATAAAACCGAAAAAATAGATTTACTTGTAAAAAGAAATAAAGAACAAAAGAAAGAGGAACAAAAAGAGTCTCGAATAAGGTCGGACTTAATTAATACCGATATAAAAAAAATATTTATAAATACAAGAAAAATGGCAGATATTACCATTACGACCTCCAGACAATCGTGCAAGCCCGATTATAATCAATTGAATATTATTGACAAATCAATAATAAAAAATGAATACTCAGAAATTGATGAGTCTACATCAACGGATACAGATGAAACAACAGTAACACACATACAAAGAAAAATAATGTCAGCCACACCAACGAACAACACAATGAATAATTTACCACTGAATATAACGAAAATGATACAAAATAAATTGAAAAGAAAAAAGAAGCTCTCGACAAGCCTAACATCTGTAGGCGATACAGTAAATCAAGAGAAACGAACTCGTATCGAGGGAATTCACTTGAATTGCCGTGGTAAATTGAATAGTGATTTGATTGTAGCACCAAAATCAGCACCAACAACACCAACACAACAGCCATCGGGACCAATTAGGGTGGCGATGGAACGTGCGCATTCGCGGACACCAGCGCCATCACCTAGAGTGGCAGAAAAGATAATAATGTTGCAACAGAAGCAACAACAACAATCACAGTCGCCATTGCCTCAACAGCAGCAACAACAACAGCAGAAAGTTCCACCTCCAAGATTAAAACGCAAATTGGAAGAGAACGTGCTGACTATACAGAAGTTGAACGCTCAAACTGAACAGATGAGGCTAGAGATTGCAGAGCTGAAGGCGCATCTAGGCACGGAAAAGGGTGCTGTGAGAGTTTTGAGGTAATTTAAATATTTTCTTAATTTTAAATTATCAATTCATTAAAAATTAAAAGAAAATACAAAAGAATCAAAGTAGCTTTCCGGTCTTTTAGAGCTTTAAAGCTTAAAAATCCTCCTTCCGCAAATTTCTGTAGATCCTGATACAAATTATACTCATATAATGCCCTCTGTTTTCTAAATTAATTTAAAAAAAGCTCTCTGGTCTTGTAGACCGTTAAAGCTCTTACAACTTTCTTTCTTGAATTTGTTACGTTACAAATAGTTCTCGTACAATGTCCTCTAACTTTTAAATTACCATATCATTAAAAAATAAATTTAAACAAAATTTAAAAGCTCTGCAGTGTTTTTGACCATTAAAGCTCATACAGATTTTCTTCCTTAAATTTGTATCGATTCAAATAAAAGTTATACTCGTACAATGCCTTCTCTATGTTAAATCACCATTTCATTAAAAATTAAATGAAAATAAAAAAAATCAAAGAAGCTTTCCGGTCTGATAGTGCTTTGAAGCTTAAAAACTTTTCGATTAGTAGAGTTGTGAAGATTCTAATAAAAATAACAGTTGAACAAGGTTGAATTTTAAATAACCATTTTATAAAAAAATGAATCGAAAATTAAAAAAAAATTAAAGAAGCATTTCGGGCTTGTAGAGCTTTAAAGCTTCTCTTCGTAAATTTTTAGCGATTCTTTTAAAAAATACACGTACAAGGCCCTTTTACTATTCATTAAAATTAAAATTATTTGTAAGAATTGGAAATTTACCTTTCTGAAATTTTAAGAGTTTCCATTTTTTAACAGAGGGACTTTAAATTCAAAAGAGCGTGAAGAAATTGAATCTTACTAATAAAGATCCGTAATAACTCTTATACTTACTCCAACTAACTCCTTGTATTACATTTCTATATCCCTAGAGCTCAAAATGAATCAGAATCTCGCAAATGGAAGAGCGAAGTGAAAAAGCTCCAAAACGCCATGGAACTTATGCGCAAAGTTAAAAAATCCAAAGATGAAGCTTGTGCTAATTGGACAAGCAGCAGCCACTCAACTGCAAGTTCAGCTACAAGCGGTGCCAAAGATGTTAACCTAACAAATCACGAATTACAAAGACTGACAAATGAGATTACATTCTTAAAGGATGCAAATAGGAATCTAGAAGAGAAACTACAGGTAAGCTTGAGAATTGTATTTTTTTTATTTTAACATTTTTTGTTTGTTTGTTGGTGTTGTTTGCGTTTACATAATATGCCCTCTGCATGTCCCGTTTTCTGTTCTGCAACGTCCTGATATGTTAAAATGCTCGTCATTCCATCTTTTGCGATGGTATATGTACAATCTAATTCCAAATGCTTGATAAATCTCCACAAATAGAACAATAGTCGCCACGGTTAGACCTAAGCTTAGGATATAGAAAGCTGCCTGGAGGTGGTTCAATCTCAAGACTACGAGATCGTCTTCGTTTTGACTATTCCGAACGACACTCTTCCCAGAGTTCTTGAATTGTGTGTCCATGAGTTTTGCCCAATGCTCCACGAATCCATGCTCTTGAGCTCGTCTTACCAGGGTGTCTAAAATTCCTAGATAGGGGGATCCATAGGGCACAATGTACACAGTCTGAAATGGTATTGGGCAGGTCTCCATGATGTGGAACAGTGGTCTGCCGCGATAGTAGTGCTTTCTGGAATTAACTCGAAAGTTGATTACGTGAAACTTTTCCAAGTAGGCATAGTCCATTTCATTGGCATTAAGGTTCTGTATGATGAAATCATCGGTAACTGGAATGACTTTCTTTTTTAGTTTTTTCATATAATGAACCGACGAGTCGATATATTTGTTAACGAATTTTTGGTGCCGGGCATGTATTAGCAGCTCATATGGAGAATTCGCTAGGTCTTGAAGAGTATCAATCTCCGGCAGAGATATTCGAAAGACCAAGTTGCTCATGAGATTGCACTTGTAGGCCCCCGTGATAAGAAGGCAATAGCTGAACCAAAATATCAGAAAGACCCTCACCGACATGTTGGGAGCTCTTTCGTTAAGCGGATGCGTTAGCATGGTGGAGTAAAGCTTCAAACACATGTGCTTGGTGTCTGGCAGTAGAATCAGACAAAAGCCATACGTTACGAAGAACATGACGATGATAACCACCCAAACTGGAATCTGAAATGATCGAAAGAGATTCCAAAACAACGAAGCCGGCTTGGCTTTTGGTACAAGAACACACAAGTCGTCACGGCCATACACTACTGTGTGCTCAACTGACTTTTGAAAATTATCATACGATAGAAATCTAGTATTTAAGGCCATATCACTTCTTGCCGTTCGCATTTCGGATAGACAGAAGTCAGCTGTGTTATTTCCTTCATTCTGATAACCTTTAGACCAGTTAAGCTCACTTGGAAATATCAATATTCTTGTGGCATTCAAACGATCAGCAACAAAAGCTGACATAAATCCATCAGCTCCAAGAATTTTGCCCGTTGGCTCAAAAATGGCTCTAGTCTCATCCGGATAAAGGCATATTTTCAATTTTCGACCATTCATATCGGGTGTTGTGCGAAAGAATAAATCATTTTTGCCAGTTGCACTCGAGTTGATTTTCCATAGGAATTCCTTCGTAAATGGTGAAAAGGTATAAATTTGAATTTTATTTTTGTGCCAAAAGAAGATGACAGCATTCAAAACCCAAATATCCCAGAATTTCTTGAATGACTGATGTAACCATTTTCTATTGAGATCGCTGCTGTTTTCGACGATAACTATAAAAAACGAACGATATTTGGCAGCGGATTTCTTCTTGACAATACTCAAGTCGATTTGTTGGGAGGCATTTTTGACCAATAGTACAAGATACATTACGACTCCATCATCAACAGCTTCCAAAGGATGAGTTTTAAATTTATTTCTGAAAGATATAAAAAGATTGTAATTGAGATTTTATGAAAAAAAAAATGTAATAATAATAAGTCGATTATGATTGAAATTTTAACATTTTGCAGCGGAAATATTTAATTGGTATAATCCAAAAATTGAATTATTTCGAGTGAAATAAGTAATCCTGCACACAAGGATATTGATATTTTTTGGGTTTAGTGAAAGAAAACATTAAAAATGTTGTTTATTTTAAATTATCCGCTGATTGGTATAAACTCGTTTAGTGCAAAAAGTAATGATACAAATCAATTATTTCGACCATTTTATACCAACAAGAGGATATATACATCAAAACAGCAATTCATCTCGGCTTATACCAGTTTATACCAATAAAAAAATAAATACAAAATACATCCAAAATCACCTCAGCACTATATAAGAACTTCCACAATCTGTAAGCTTCTTTAGAATAGACGCCGGATATCCACTTGAGGTATAATTTTCAAAATACACATAAATTGCCGTCGCATTAAAATTGCATAATATTTTCACTGAATGTTTTATAAGTGAAATTGCTGCATCTTTCTCGTGTGTGTTTTCCAAATTAAAATGTTTAAAATCAATTGATGTGCCAATGAGAAAACAACAAATTAAATTTATAGCAAGAAATCGAATTAGTTTAACCATAGTTATTATTTTTAATTGAACTTTTTTGGGTCCTGTTCCAGAAGCTATTTTCTACCACACTTAATTGCCAAAGGATACTGTCATTATTTCTGTTATTTTTTCAAGCTTTTATAGACATTTCTTGAGCTAGTATTTTTTTAATTTGTTTAATGGCATATCCATATAGACAGCAGCACAATTAATTGGACAATATGTTTGCTTTTGAATTAAGTAATTTATTTAGTATACCTAGTTAAGATAAGCTGCGGTTGTGGAGGGCGCACTTTGCCTACTTTCATTTGCAGACTTTTGGTTAAATTACTTTTGACTAAAAATACCTGCTTGTCGTCTGAGTGTATAGAGGAATTAGTTTCTCGTTGATTGGATTGGGGAAGAACTGTCATATATGAACGATGAAAGAATAATACACACGGAACAATGTTTAATTGAAGCCCTTCATTTTATGGTCTTCAGGTTCGGAAGGTTAATTTCATGTTTTTCACTAGATTGGTAAACATTGTGTATATTGGGCATTTCCAGAAAATTTCTTTATATGTTTTCTTTATAATTTTGACATTTGTATATCGCAGTTTTTGACGTATGTTGGAAATCCCAAAAACCATGTAGCTTTTACCGAAATAGGTAGGATTTTTGGAAACACAATAATTATTACGATTAAAAATTTTCTATAATTGGTCCAAGATAAGTTTCGTTAAATTTTCTGACATTTGTGTTTACTTGAAAGTTGCAATCTTGTTTTCGCGCCAAATTAATTTTTTTTAGAAGAAAGTTATTGTTTCTAAAGGCAGGTTGCTCATTATATATAATGCAACTAGTGGCCCTGGCGAACTTCGTCTCGCCCCAATTTAACGCCTTAATAAAAACTCCAGAATGATAATAAAACGCATATAGTTCAAATTTCAATGTGATTTAATTGAATGGAATCGAAACTAGTTAGAGACCAAAATGTAAGCAAGGTTTTTCGATTAGTTTTCCGGCGCAAAAACAAAAAAAAAAGAAGACGGTTTGACAACACGCGAACAGTCAACGCACGTTAAACAGCCAACGTACGTACACAAACGTTTTCCGTTCGGAAAAACAGGTAAATTCGAGATTTATCCCAACGATGGTCCTTGTGATTCATTGATTTATCATCGTAAAAGTCAGTCGAACGGGGAACTAAATCCGCTTGAATTGCTTAAATGGGAATGGAGGATCAGTTGGAATAATTTGAATTGGTGGGATAAGGATTTCCTCTCTTTGAATTTGCAACATGATTCTGATTGATCCCTCCTTCAGCTGTAAATTATGTGGCGGCGTTCCTGGCACATCAAGCGAGTTCAAAAATTCCGTCTGATAGTTGGTCGCTTAAACCTTATCGTTTACGCTGTCAACGGATTTGTACGAAGTTCTCCAGCGATTTGTCTTTGAATAATGAAATTCAAGCTATCGGCGTCCTTATTCTTCGTTGTTAGTTTTGTCCTTTCACAAACTCAATCCTCCAATTCCTCCTTCGAAGTAATTAAAAATTTGCCGGGAACGATATCAGTTGTCTCGAAAATTCAGCAGCCGATGGATCGTTCTGCAATGTGAATCTCGTGTTCGTGGTCAATTCCAACTTTTTGACAAGCCGCCACAAGGACGATGATTTTAGAAATATATTAACTTATTGGCAGCATTTCGGGATGACGGGAAGCGTTTAATGAAAATCTCCGCAAAGCAATATCATAGCCCCACAAAATCGTCTTGAATCACCTCGTAAAACCTGTATTGTTCAGTCAACTGTCAGCAAAGCTCGTTTATGCGCCATTGTGCATTTATCCCAAATGATGATTTTGCATTCTCGCATCAATTTCGCTTTCCACGAATTCTTGGCAATTGTGTACGTTGGCTTGTCAACCGTGAGAAGATTCATCACCAGCTTCAAAGCAGAATGTGCAGTTCGATCGCCATGAAACAGTGTGGCAGCCATGCCAGAATCAACGAAATGACAAATGTCTTGCATGAATCACCGGGAGCATCAAATCAATAAATGCGATTGCCTAAGATTATTCAAAAGTAGCGCTATCCAAGTCTATATGTATGAATGGCATTCTTCTAATAACATTTCATTGTAATAATACGCAAAACTCGAATCAATTGCAAGAATAAAAATAACACATTTGTTGAATAGCAAATGACATTCTGAAAAGGACACCTGTCAAATAGAGCATTGCCTAAGTCAATGTATAACGACCGCTTAATCGCAGTACAGCGTCATCTATTATAAAATCTCTTTAACTTCTCTTCTTCTTTTTTCACAATGAATTTCACAACTATCTGAAAATTTTCAAGCTTCACAACGAATTATTCAAAATCATCAAATTATAAATTATAAAATGCAAAATTTCGTCGAGAAAAGTTTTTCGCTAAGAATTTTCTAATTTTCCATTCGAATAGCGTTTCCGGAACAATTGCATGCAAAAAAATCAATTTTCCATTTTTCCAATTTCCCGATTTTTCCGGAGGGTTTTTTCTAAACATTTTCTTTCTTAAAAATCTTCTCCTAACAATTACCAACAACTGAAAAAAAATGTAAGCCATATCGGCCCAGTCGTTCTCAATTGATGAATTATTATATACTTTTTTTGGGAGACGAGACTACTTTAAAAGCACCCGAGACGAGACCGTAATTTTGATAACGAAATTCGCCGATCCTTGTAGGTATTGGTGGTCTCGGTTTTCACTAGAAGAAATATTGTTTTATTTAATCATTTTTGAGTACTCATGTTCAATTTTTATAATATTCACAAGTTTTTTTTTTTGCGAAATATTCTTTGTGCGTTAAAAATATTATCGAAATGTAAAATATACCTGTCAAGCCATAAACTGTCAAAATCGATTGAGGGATGACTTGGATTTAAATGGATTTTTTTAATCCTCCTCAATCCACCTCAACTAAATTCAAAATTTATCTCAGAAAATTCGAAATTTTTCCGATTTTATTTTTTGCGACGGAAAAAAGTTGATTTTCAAACTTTTGGGTGACATTTGGAAAAAATATTATCCAAATGTCAAAATATAGTATGTTGTCTGACTGTCAAACCATGAACAGTCAAAATCGATTGAGGGATGTGTTCGATTTAAATAGAATAAAAAACCTGTTAAAAAGTCAAAATCTTGGAAATACGGCTCTTCAAAGGTGTCTGATAACAATACGTTGCTGCCTATTTTTTTACGTTATCACACCAAAAAACACTAAAGAAACTAAGAATAATGAGACCAAGACCAAGACCGAGACCGAGACCGAGACGAGACTGCACATTAAAATTTTCCCGACAAAAGGCGAGACCTAGATGCTACTGAAATTTTTTGTAAGCCCTAATTTTTATATACAGTAATACCCGGATAAGTGCCTCACGTTAAATGCTCCAATTTAATATGCACTTATGCGGGTTAGGCAGTTATAAAAAACCCGTTTAAGTGCACATAAGTACTTATCTCTACATTTACATATAAAAAAATTAAAACAAACAATTTTGCGTTTCATCCCGGCGATCTCACTTCGATTCATCAGTTGGCTAGGGAGGGCCCTACCAATACGCACTTTTTGTTAAGTTCAGTTCATCTTACATGGATTTTTTGACAAGAAACCATTGTGATTTTTAATCATTAAAATTGGAAGATTTTGTCCTGGGCCAGACTTAGTTAATTAGAAAGGTGTTTTGTATTATATTTAATCGGACTGGTTTAATTATTGATCCAAAAAAGATTTTAACGGTCTTTGGTTCACGTATCATTTAAATAGATTAAGATTATTACTTTTTTCATAAATTCATAAATAATTTTGAAGCATAAAACAAAAGGAAACGCTAAAGGAAAATAAATTGTTGTATTTTATCAGCTAATTTCAAATGTGTTAAGTACACACAGAATTTTTGTCAAGTAAATTTCAATAAAAGTTCGGTACTTATAAGATATGTTTTATATGAAAAAATCCATATAATTTTGGTTCTAAAAAATAAAGGTACTTATGTATGCGGGTTAGGCACTTAAGCGATAGGCAATTATCCGGGTATTACTGTATATAGATTCTTATTATAGACTTAGTAGGATAGCATTTAAGGTTTAAAGAAAGATTAACGAATACATTTTTAATCTGAATTTTTGATTTATGTTTATTTAAGGATAAGTGTTGAAGTTGAACGAATGTATGTAATGAACATGGTTTTTCTTAAAACTAAGTTTCGTTAAGTTTTGTACCATTTGCTCCTATTGTAAAATTACGACCTAGTTTTTATATTTGAACGAATTATTATTTTTGACAATAATTTCCCTGTTAGCATCGGTTAACAGCATTAAATTAAACTTAACGAAACATATTCTAATTCAATATTTTTGACATTCACCGAAATTTGTGTTAGAATGACAGGTATAGCAATTTCTTCTAAGAGAATTTAGAGAATTTTTCGTCATTGGAATTTTAAAAATATCTAACATTTCTGTTGTTTTTATTCAAAAATCTTAAAGAATGGAAAAAATGTATTATGTGTGTTTAGATATATTTTACAATCATAATTTAGCATGTCTTTTAATTAACTTATTTTCTTTTATTTTAATATTGCCCTACAAATCTTAAAATACAAGAACCCTGCTATACTACTTAGAAATTCTAACCCAATCCTGCTTGCCTATGTCAAATGTCCCAGCGTGTGTTCCATAAGAAAAAAAAAGAAAGCCAATAATTCCAATAGAGTCTTAAACACTCAAAAATCTAATTTCTATAAATAATATTCGATTACAGATGAGCAATGATGCTGAGCGACGTAAAGTAGCAGATTTACGTGAGCTCAAAGATTCATATGAAATCCGATTAACTCAGTTATCTAAATCTGCCAAAACTGAAATCTCACGATTGGTAAGTTAAAAAAATGTATTACTAACCAAAAAATTCAAAGATAATTATCTTATTGAAATATCTGTGTATCTTAAAAGATGACTATCGGGCTCAGATGCTTGTCATTACTATCAATGTTTAAAGAAAAAAAAAACAGAACGCCTCTACCAATATATTAGTCAACCCTTAGGGCCTTACCGAATCAGCACATAACATAATTTTCGAAAATGTTAGTCCCGTACGCACGCCTTAGGGCACTTTTTTTTCTCAATGAACTCTCGAATCGAATCGTGGGAAGTTAAAATCAAACCAAGCCCCACTAATCTGAATGTTCACATTCTTGCCTGCGCTGGAGCTGCGTACCAAACTAACAACCTAATGAATGGATATACCTTCCTAACCAACAATTCACAAACAAATAGCCCAATTCTTCCCGTCCGGCTCCGGATCCGCGACCAATCTAAATTGTGCCCACTAAGATTGCTTTAATCAGACTACGCATGTTATGGTCAGACGACTGTGGTCTCTGTTGAATGAAGGAGTACCTGCGAACAAAATTCCTTTTTCGCTCTCTTACAAACGATATGCAGCCTGAAGCGTAATAAACCACCACCACCACCAAATCCACCGGCCACAATAAAGTAACTATCTATACCTATGTGAACCTAATTGCGGGCTTGCGTATATAAATTAAATTGATTGCCAATCACTTGACTCCTTGAGAGGAGAGCCATATAGATGCTGGAGGTGCGCGCATAGTGTGTTGTTTTTTTTTTGTTGTTTGTTGTCATTACAAATTAAATAAAAAAAGTGTATAACGTTTTCAGCTTCTTGCGGCAAAATTTCGACAAAAAACCACAAATAAAATTGAAAACAGAAAAATGAAACTGAAAGGGGTCAGTGGCCGAGCCGCCACCGCTTTACCAGACCAGTGTCTATCGGTTTCTCCTCTCACCAAACGTAAATTCGAGCCCTGTGGGCATTGGATGACTAATAAAAGTCCATTAGTTGATTTGTGTTTCTGTCTAAAACCACAGCATTGCATCGGCTGCACAGACATGGACATGGACACGGACACGACAGAATCTTAAGAAGTTCCCGAATCCAACCCGGCTGGCTGGCATACATGGGCCATAAATCAAGATACATACATACAGTGTGAGATGTTTTTTTTACTCGTCTGTTTCGTCATCGGCATCATCTCGAAAAAAGGTTAAGTCAATTTGAACTTGACAAACAACTGATTTCCAAAGAAATATGGAAACATCGTATTGGAAATAGATATGGAGAAAACAGGTAAAAAAAATCTAAGGTCTGGCCATTATCTCAAAAATTTGTGTTAAATTTTAAGAACTCTGCATGTTATCGCTGAAACTGACATGTTACTGAACGTCTCTTCGGCCCTTTTCAACGTCGGATCTGGTTATTTGTAGCTGTAGCTATATTGACGGTGTTTTCTGATGATCCCTGGTGATAAGAATTTCGATTTCATCAAAGAGTTCTTTTCGGTGGTCCTCGAACATTCAAATTGAAAAATTTGTTATCTTTTTTTTTGGGATCACGATGGGTCCCTCGTAAAGTGCTCGCAAATAATTAAAAATGCTTAGATGGAAGAACAAAAAATCAGGCTCACCCATTGGTCAGAAGACTAAGGAGTTGTTCCAAGATGAGTATCCTGCAAATAAAAAGTTGGAATTGATTTCTGAAAAAAAAACTCAGAATTGAAATAAAAAACGTAACATTTTAAGTAACAAAAATATTGTTTTACAAAATTTAAGGTTAAAAGGATTTCACATATTTTTAGGCCTTCTTGCAAATTCGTAATCTTCCTTCCTTCAATTCCTTCACAACTGTGACACATTTGTGTTATCGAATTATGACATTAAATAAATTGTTTATTTTTTCTTGACACACATTCATATTAGCAGACCTTGCGAACTTTGTCTCGCCTCAATTTAACTCCTTCAGATAAATCAGAGTGATACTAAAACACAGATAGTTCAAATTTAATTGCGAGAGTGATATCATAAATAATGTTCTTCGATTTGTTCTCCGGCGCAAAAACATACAACGAAGTCGTTTTGCCAACACGCGAAAAAGCAACGTACTGCTGACCTTGCGAAAAACGGACACATTCGATATTTATCCCACAGACTTACTGTGATTGTCATCGCAAAAGCCAAACTAATTCCGCTTGAATTGGAATGGAAGATCAGTTGGAATAATCGGAATTCGTCAGATAAGGACTTTTAATAATGAAATTCAAGCTATCGACGGACGACGCGACGCCTTTATTCTTCGCTGCTCCTAGAACTGCTCGTGCACTAATCCAATCGCGATTTTTATAATTTTGTGCAATGTTGGGGAACACTTTACTTTGGCAATGGGTTCCTTCTTTGACGATGTTAACTCGCAAAAATTTCCTGAGACCGATATCAATCCAGTCGAAACATCAAAAGAAATTTGGCCATTGCCAAGCGCCAGCAGTTGTCTGGAGAATTCAGCAGCCGATAGGTCGTTCTGCAATGCGACTCTCATGTTTGTGGTCAATTTTAGCTTCTTGACATGCCATCACAAAGACAACGATTTTAGGCAGGCATCTTTCATCATTGAATATCCGTCAATTTCACTGATTTTGTCAGCCACCAACAAAGCGTTTTTTCCGGCTTTGTGCAATTACCGTATTTTATGCACGGTGACTCTGGTGTGGTCCTGGACACCGTAAGGGGCATATATCAAGTTCATTGGCACAACACAATGCAGTTCCGGATCAAGTTCTGGATCTGGTAGTATGGCAGATATTATCGAATTAATATGATTTGGTCGGATCTTGTCGAACATCTAAAGCAGAATGTGTGCATGTGGTAAATCACTTCATGTGTCCGAGAACATCCAAGAATGGAGTACGCCAAAAACCTTCTACTTGACGATGTAATCCATGAGTTCTCTGATCCTTTATTTGAATTCCCGTGCAGTGATGTTATGTCGATTGCTAAATATGAGTACTGTAGGCAACCTATTCGTAATTTCTGGCCATTTCGAATTGCAAGTGAAAGTGTTGAATAAGTCCGGAGGTCCGTAATTTTGCACGTACGCTATCGCATCTTGAGAGTAGTCATATGCATGTGGCGCGGGCTTCAACATAAGTAACTGCGAGAATGGTCAAACAAACGATGTTGGCAGCGTCTCTTTCAGGAGCGTTGACGTCACGAAAACGTTTGTGGCAATTGCTGCACTGGTGATCTGATGTCATATCTCACCGAACAATGGCAAAAAATTGTCAATCGTTTTGGAATTATGTGAGATTATTACAAACTTGATATTTCAAAAGCATTTGATAGAGTTTGGCATCAAGCTCTCTTATCGAAAATGCGTGCATTTGGCATCGATGAATGTCTTCTTCGTTGGATTACAAAATTCCCTTTTGGACCTCTCAATACACGTCGTTTTGGACGGTTTCAAGTCTGAATTCACAAAATAAGTGCTGGTGTGCCCCAGGGCTCCGTTTTGTCTCCAACTCTTTTTCTTATTTTCATTAATGATCTCTTATCTGGAACTTCTAATGCACTAAATTGTTTTGCTGACGATAATACACTCAGCTTTTAATATTAGTTTTCAGATTCAACTTCTTGTTCTTTTGATGTGGAGATGCAACGGCAGCGTATGATAACCTCATTAAATTCTGATCTCGATATTATTGTCCAATGGGGAATAAAAAACCGCGTTGAATTTAAAGCTGCAAAAAAATCAGTGCTGTCTTCTGTTTTTAAAGAAATTAATTTCTCCGTCTGATCTGGCTATAATCTATAAGGTCTCCATTGTGGGAAGGACCTCCCAAGGCTCACTTGAACCTTTTAGATAGAATTCAAAATAGAGCTCTAAGAATGATAGGCGATAGAACTATAATGGACACATTTACATCTCTCGAGTACCGTAGAAATGTTTCATGTCTTTCATTATTTTGTCGCTATTTTTATAAACAATGCTCCAGCGAAATAGGCAGTTGCATTCCTCGCCTTAAATTATTCAACCGTAATAATCTTGCTTCCAGGAGTGCTCATCAGTTTACCTAACTTCAGTTCTACTGTCAAGTACAGAGATTCTTTCCTTATACGTACACACGAATGTGGAATGCTTTAAAAGACTCTATTTTTCCCTCCCATTTTGATATTCTGAACTTCAAAACTAATGTACATCGGTATCTCCTTTTAAATCCCACTCTATCTTCCTAATGCTCGCAGGGGTCAAAACCCCTTTAGTGCGCGCATTTTTTTCACATAATCATTATTGTCATTGACCACAACAAAATTTTGTGACAGTTATTTTTCACTTCGTAACTTTTTACAACCCAAACAACCCTAACAGTAATGTTTCGTTATGGTGTCATTTTATTAGTGTCACAAGTCTCTAAATGTAGTATGTGACACAAGGCATTAAGGACCATCATATAAAGTGTTTAAAAAAATATGTGACACAAAATGTGTGACCTTTCATCTTCGAACAATTTTATTAAGACATTTAATATTTTATTAAAAATATTTATTTAATTTGTCTTAATCCTTAATTTAAATAATTTTTAACTGCCATCAAACATATTCTTTAAGTAACCAATTATTTTTTTGTGTAAAATAAATTTTACCCTTTACAGCTGGAGGAAATAAAAACCAAAGAACGTAACATCGGGCAACTTAAAAAGGAGACACTTACGTTACAAAAACCAAAAACGAATAAAACAACGAACCATAACATTAATACTAAAAAGGATATAAACCCAAAGAATGCCGCTCAACATCCATCCGAGGTAAGTTTCTTATTAACAACTTTATTATAAGATCCTTTAATGTATGTATAAATATTAAGTCTCCAAAGACTTACAAAAAAAGCACAATTTTTCTAAGAAGCAATGATAAATGAATTTTAGTGCTGGGCAATGTCTAGACACCCAGACAGAGATTCATCGTCAGTCAAGGGAGTGTCCTTTCATGCAGCATCGCTGCAGTAATAAATGTCTTTATTAAAAATTTTCAAAGTCTTCCGAGGCAGTAGACTCATAAAAGTTTCTACCACTAAAAATCCATCTGCTCGAACCCGACGCGCATATTGAGCATATTATTCACATTCATAGACGCAATCTTAAAGATCATCTCATCTAACATGGTAATTGCTTCGGCAACACCTTGTTTTGCCATTAAATTCAGATTGAACATTTTTGCAGATGCATACATGTAAAGCTTAGCTTAGAAAGGACAAGATCTTCGAACTGTTTATCGATTGCCGAAGAAGAAAAGACCCTGCCTGCAGTTTTATATAGTAGCATTAGCTCTATCTAGACAAAGTCATCATCGTCTATCTGGTGTGTGCCTCTGACTCTTGATGGTTTTTAAGCCACGGCTTAGGATTTGCATGTTGTGTGGCATTGATGTCAATTTCATGTTTTGATTCTCCTCACGGGCATTGATCTTGTAATCTGGCTGAAGGTGAAGCTAAATGGAGGAAGTTAACTGCTGCTGCCGCTGCTGCTGCTGTGGTTGATTATTATGTGCGATGCTATCTCGCTGATGGAGTATTAGGCATGGGTATAGGCCAACAGAGAGTCTGTGGGAAATTCCATAAAGTGATAGGTAGCTAAGGCTAAGAAGCTCCAAAGTAATGGGTTCGCGCTCTTAAATTACACTATAAAGTCTGATGCACTGATGATTTGCAAAATGCTAGTGATTTTCTTTTCACTTGATTATACTACACAGTTTTTAGGTATTAGGTAGGATTTAGTTTTTCTTTAGAGTTAATAGATGTTATATAGCGATTTGGCTTCATCTTGACTTGTAACTTCCAAAAGAATTCATAATTTGTTAGAAAACGAAGAATAAAATATTATCATATAATTTAGGATTAAAAAAATAATTTAATAGTACCTATCCTACATATATATAACGCCATCTGATGGTTAACCACTGATTCTATTGCTCCAGAATTCATCATAACTTTGTATAGTGGGTGGCTATGGCGCAGTGTAAAAGTGCTTTATTGCTAACTTAGACGTGTGGGTTCGATCCCCAAGCTATGCGCATTCTTTTCTATACCTCCAAATTTTAATTGGATGCTGCCCATGGGTTAAAATGAGACAGTCGATAACTGGTTCTCAAATCCACTGTGCCAAACTAGTGCCGTGCAATTTAGGTTGCATTTAAAAGAGCTTAGGTCTTACAGGCATATAGTTAAATTCCAAAAAAAAAGGTTGTGGCACATCCTTAACAAGTTGGGTCATCCTAACTTAATTTGTCGCTTTAGCTTCTCAGAAGAGATATACTCCACTTTGTGTGAGAAAAGTAACATTTGAATACATATGTTTACGAGGGGGAGGGAGGGGCAGAGGAGGGGTACTGCGCTTCTGCATCATGCAAGATTAATATGTTAAGAGGGCTTTTAATTAAGTGAACCTCCATAACCGCTGATTTTTAAAGGAAAAAAAATAATAAACCAGGAATTCTGCAAAACAAAAGAGCTGGGTTCAGAACGTGTTTTTGAAACCTTATGCTAATCCCTTACAAAACACTTTCGCAAATTTTAATAATTATTATTTTTAATTACAACATAAATACATTTACATTATAACATTATAAAGCTTGCGGCTAGCTTGTAAGAAAAAAAATTGATAGGATAGTTTAATTTAATTTGGTGAAAAAAAAAATATTATGGTGCTGTCGGGAGCTGGAATTTTCTCGTCCAGAAACTGTGGCGTAAGAATGTCAGCCACCTACAGCCCCATCAACAATCTACTTATAGTTATATAATAAGTAGATTAATCTTTTTTTTTTTGAATTGCTCACTTAGGACAATCACATATGAGGTGTTTTATTGATAAAATTTGACTGGATTGGGACAGGAGTGGATAGTGTGAGAAGGTAGCTATGTTTTGTTTGTGTGTGGCCAAGACGGAGGAAAATTTTAGTCATTTTGGTGTTGGTTTCTGTTGGATATTTAGATTTTTTCCCTTTTGTATTAATTGAAGAATAGTGGTGAATATATGATTTCCATTCGTTAATTCTTAAAATATGAATTGATCAGTTTTAAACAGTTTTTTGTTGGAGAAATTGAAAGTATGTTCGGAAGTTCTGCGTATTTTTTAGCTGAAGTGAAGACTCCTCTAAATTATTACCATAAGAGGTCAGAGTTACCTGGAACAAAGAATAGCGAATGTTTTTTTTTTGTATGATATTGTTTTTGATTTTCGTAATAAATGGAGTGCAATTTCGTTCGTTGCTTATAGCGTTTAGAGTAGACAGGCTATCTGTACAGATGACCACCTTGATTTGTTATACTTAAAGCAATTTCTGTAGCTTTGGGAATTGCTAGGGCTTCAGCGGAATAGACAGAATAGTAGTTTGGTACTCGAGGGCTAAATAACGTGTTTCCGTCATCAGTTACGAAGGAAAATCCGCTGGTTAATTTGGAGTCATTTGTGAATAAAAGTCCCAGTCCAGTATTCATTCGTTATATCGAAAAATCGTTGAGTGTACGTTCCTTTAAGAGTTACGTTTTTTTTTTAATTTAGCCATTCTAGTGTTTAAAATGTTGATTGGAAACTCCCATGGAAGGACGATGCTGGGCAATATAACGTTGATCGTAGGATTTATTCCGATTTTATTGGCATAGTTAAGGGCGATGGGATTTTAGGTAAATATTAAGAATCCTTAACGGTTTAAGATTTGATCCTATTTATCTTGTTTTCATAGTCTTAGATAGTTATCGAGTTATCGTTAGGAGCGTAAGGATAAAGTGCGTTGGCCTGTCATGTCACGCTTTTCTGGGTAACAAATATCTATGTATTTTTTTCTTCACAACAAATATTACTACAAAAGCCTAGAGTTTGTTAGTGATTTAAAATAATTCATCATTTTATTATTTTTTAGTTGAATGCTTAGCTATCATGGTTTTTGTAAAATTGAAAATTACGATAATTGCTTTTTTGTTGGACAAATTTTGTTTTTGATTTTAATATTTTTTATATTGTAGTATCATTTTTCATATATAGCACCTCCCCCCCTCCCCTAGTTGTTCAGATAACGTTCGATAGTACTTGCGACTCCATCAGCACTACCTACCTTTAAGAAATTTTCAAATTCAAGTTTCCACAATAAATAATTATTGACCACCCTAATAAATGATTGTTTATCTATTATGCATAAACATATCTATTTCATTTAATATTGTAATATTTATAAATCTTGCTCAAAACTGTGACATCTATTGCTTTTTAATTTATCGAATAAATAACTGTCTGTCTGTATAGACTTAATTTTTATTCAACAGAGGTGAGATTTTAATTAAAATAAAAATCTAAAAAAAAAAAACAATAATAAACACTTTCCCTCTCAACTGCACTGCCACTAAATGAACGAACAACACACAAAGTATAAAAGAAAAAAGAGAAAAAATCCAACACCTAGTAATTAATCAAAGCATTCAAATATAATTTAAATAAATTGGTCGTCAAGTTGGCAATAGGTTATCAGTGGCACTCGTCAACTGTTTATTGCCATTGACCGTGTGTTGTCGCGTCGCGTCAGTCGATTTAGGTGAATGAAAGTTGTTCACTATATGTATGTTATGCAGATTTAATTGTTTTTTTTTTTTTTGAATTTTTTTGCCTAGCAAATTTAGCAGAAATTGGTTGGTAACGGTTTTGTTTAAATTGAAAAAGCAAAAAATGAAATAAAATAAAACTTTTATTTTTCTTCAAAAATGATAAATTGTTGGGTACCAATTAATTTATAAAGAAAAGTTTAAGCGAAATTGAAAGTGCGGTTGGTATAAAGAACTCGCACCTAATGGAGGAGATAATGTCGTTCGGGAAAGAATTTTACCCCTCGGGGAATAACCTATGGAATTTAATTAGTAAGACCTTATTTGATTAATTGACTGAGCTTTCTATTTCACTTGGGGTTAAGAGAGTTAAATTGAATTAAGTTGTGTGAAATTGAAAATATGAACGGTGCTGGTGCTTTTGAAGACCTTTCAAAGGGTTAAGATAGTGATTTTTGCATACACATGCTTGTATGTATAATGAGAGTTTTAGCAGTTAATTAAATTCTTCGCCACTATTCGAATGAAACAGATTTTACTTTTTTTTTGTTTTGGTTTTTTAACGAACATAATGAATGGATTTTAATTTGTGTAAGGAAAGTTATCACTTAAGGTGAATGGCCTACGGAGACGAGCTGTCAATCATTTCTTCGTGTGCTGAAGTTATCAGTACCCCGCATCTTGGGTAGTGTTTTAATCTGATCTAAAGATTTATAATTTGAAAGACCGGATAATATATTAAACTTGTGGTTTCTATTTTTTTGAATTGGTTAGAAAAACTTAAAAGCCCGTAGCACTGATGTAGAATTCTAATTTAATTCTAACTCTACGAGTTTTGTTAAAAAGTGTGCTTTCTGAAACAACAATAATATAAGTGTCATATTACAAAATTTTAGGCTGTAGTTGAAGCTATTTCAGTTTGCCAATTAAAAAAAAAATACAATATCTAACTAAAGCTCTTATTAAAAGATAAGAAAGTTCTACTTGTTACAGCTAACGAGTTTAAGCTTAAATGTGAGATTAGTCAATCAGAGCGGAATTCGGACACAGATTCATATGCAAAAACATCAGTTCGCTCTTAACAATAAAACCATTGATATGAACCATTTAAAATTGTAATTTCTATGCGGCAAGCTGTAGTAGAAGAAGGCGAATTATTTTTTTTTTACAAATGAAACGAAAGTGTGATCTTGAACAGTCATTCTGAGAACAAAAAGAAAATAAAGTTTTATTAGAAAAGTCTAAATTGCCAGTGAAAAAAGAGTAACTCCGTACAACTAAAAACACTAGATCGCACGCAATTGATCTCGTAAGCACCTTATTCTTAGTAGAAACAAGTCGTTTTTTAATTATTTTTTTTTTATATATAAAGTATCTTTAATTTTTTTCTAACAATCAAGTTGTCAAGTATGTCGATTTTGAGTATTTAACAATATAAATCTAAAAACATAATTTTAAAAAAATGCCCATCCGTATTGGACAAAATTTTGGTATGCAGTACTATTTAAAAATTTTAAGAAATTACAGTATAAAATTTTTATTCAAAATGTAGAATATACTGTACAGATTTTTTTTTTAAATAAAAAATTAAAATCGATACAGCTGTTTTCGAGATAATCAAGATTGGCCGTTATTGCTACAAACAAATGTATGACACCTGGCAGCTACCCTTATTATTAGGGCTAAACAAACATTTAAAAAAAAATATCTAGGGAATTTGCTAAATCGTTTAAGCAGTATACCTATAAGATAGACGGAATTGCGTGACTCACTTTCTTCGTGTTCTCTATCATCGTAATGTCCATTTTGATCAAAATCTCGAGTTCGATTTTTTCTAAATGTAAAACAAGTATAGTACCTTATATCTCAAATAAACAGGTTAATTAGAAGAAAAATAATATCAAACCATTTTCGTTTGTTTGATTTTTTTGTTTTAATTTCGATAGTAGTCTTTTTTA
Source organism: Philhelius pedissequus (assembly GCA_910595825.1). Lineage (NCBI taxonomy): Eukaryota > Metazoa > Arthropoda > Insecta > Diptera > Syrphidae > Philhelius > Philhelius pedissequus. The sequence goes on along the minus strand of OU343161.1, from coordinate 237,782,897 downwards.
ATTTTTAAAATGGTTACCAAAATTGATAGTAATTAATGAAACAGCTTACGAAAAAGTGGGTCTCACAATACTGCCACTTTGCCCGCGAGCCTACAACCTAGGGTGGATGAATTTTCTTCAAACGTGGTACAAATTCTTTTTTCGGTAATATTCTCACATATTTTTGTGATTTTTTAAGACAAAAATAAAGCCACCATCCTTTTTTTGCCAAAAAGATAAGCTCTAAAGATTTTGATTAAAAAAAATTCAGTGTATAAGTCAATATTTTGTTATTAAAGTTATTAATGTTATTAACGGTAAGACCCGAATTTTATATATTTTCTACTGTCTTATTAAAGGCTTTACGGCTTTCGATAAAACAATTTATACAAATAAGGATCTTTCAGTTTCTAAAAAATACTGCATACAAAAATTTTCCACAAAATCGTTTTTTTTTTTAAATTTTGGATTAAATAAAATAAATTTAATTTTTTGAAAATTTAATATGCCGAAAACGGGTGGACGAATTTGTTTAAAATTTTGTTTTAAATTAATATTCTTCAGTATTTAAACTCACGACATTTTTTTTTAATAAAAAATTAAAAAAAATTAAGTAAAAACGTCGTCAACAATATTGTTCGCTTCTATTTACGAAGAATCTTGTGCTGACGGTGTGATCGAATATAAGATCAAGTACGTGGGATCCAGCGTGCATTTTATTTTATAAAAAATATTCAAAAAAATATTTTTTGATTAAAATAAAAATTTATTCGGTTTTTCAAAAACGCGTTACTGGTTTTTACTTCCGATATATACATATGTATGTAGGCACTATATCCTATACGGCAAGTTTTGGATTCGTAAAAAAATCGAATTCGAGATGTTGATCAAATTCGACAGTACGTTGATAGTGAACACGATAAAAATGGGTCTCACAGTCTGTCAATATATTTGTTTGTCTGTCTATCCGCGATTCTACAGCATAAATGGGTGGATTGATTTTCTTCAAAATTTAATACATGTGATTTTCGTGAATATGCCCACAGGTTTTTTAAATATTTATTTTAAACCTAAAATAACGGTACCTATTTTTTTTGGTATAAACTTTATTTTGCAGCCAAAACGATTATTTTTGGAACCTCTAGTAGAACCATATTTTTGGTTTTTGATTTTCTGGAAAACTTTTCTACTTTTCTTTCTTTCCTTTTTGTGAAATTATGTATTTATGAAGAAGCTCCTGAAAAGTTTAAAAAGTATTGTAAGCCAAATTTTTTAAACTATTTTTTTTTATTAAAAAACAAAAGATAATTTATTTCTTGTAAAATTAGTAGTTTTTTGACATTATCTTAAATACAAAAAATAATAATTTTCGTGGAACAAAAAATAACGGTACCTCACAATCAATTGTTCAAAAGCAGTTAAGACATTTTCTCTTCTACAAAAATGTCTTCAAGGATTTTGATAAAAAATATGCGTGTGTAGTTTACTTTCAAGTAAAAAAACATTTAATGTTTCGTTCTTTTTAATGGTACCTACTTCCCATAGAACATATTTTCATATTTTCGTGCTTCTCACTATTGGATGAACTGATTGAAATTATTTCTACTATGCAAATGCTCCCTAAACGTGCAATTTCAAGTTGTCAAAAAAATGTTTTTTTGGATTTTGAGAAAATCGATTTTCTTAAAAACGAGTCACCCTGATTTTTTTTTAAACTAAAATTTTATGGGTAAATTAATATTTACAGTGAAATCTCCCTTAGATGGACAGTCATGGTGCAGAATAATTTGCCCGCCTAAGGAAGTTGTCCGTTTAAGGGAAATTAAACAAAAACACTAATTTTCAAATTTAAGAGTGTTAAATACTAATAATAATTTTAACTATATGCAACCTGAATTGCACGGCACTATTTAGAAGGAATAGAAAGATATAGGAAAGAATTTTTGTTGGCACATTTATCTAGGGGGAGGAAAGGGATAAAATTAATAACTCTTACAGTTTTTGAGTTAATATAGTCTTAATTCACTAATTAAAATAATAATAAAGTTTAGTTTTTTTTAATGAAATTAAAGTTTAAATTAAAAAATGATAATTTGGAAAAAATAGGTAACTTGACTTTAAATTGAATTTCACTTGACTTTGACTTGACTTTTCTTAGCTTTCTTGACTTTACATCACACAATTCTATAACCGAATAAAAATAGGTTACATTACATAGTTAAAAATTTGTAAAGTTCGAACACGGAATGATATGAAAAAATAATGTTATTTGGCTTTAATTTAGGATGTAAAGTATAGTCATCCTACATTTATTCATTTTTTAACAGAAAATAAAGATAACAAAACTAAATAAACTTCGCTTTCTTAAAATTAACTTAACTAATAATGGCTATATTAATTTATTAACAGAAAAAAAGTAAATACATATGTAAGACTCAGTTCTTTTTTATCACATGACATAACCAATTTATTTTGGAATCTGGCCTATAGGTCAACCAGAAGTTGAACAGATTCAACGTCATTTTTCTTGACCGCAGACATTTTTTAATTTTCAATTGGAGTGTTTGCTTCTTGGTAGGAATTAATAGATGTTCGTATCAGATCCTGATCGTCTTCCTCAGATTCAGTGCCAGACTCGTTGATTTCAACTGGAACTGCATATATTCTGGCATCATGTCAGATTTACATTTTCATCCATCAACACAAAATTTGCAGCTTCTCCATGCAATCTGCATTCATGAAGGAGCTTGAAAATGTCTCCTAAATTTGCTAGAGGCAAGTCATCTTCTGGATCGAATTCACTGTCCTCCTAATTCAAACTTTCTCCAAAACCAGCATGTTTAAAACAATTAAGAACAAGCTTCTAAGCATTACTAATAATATAAAAAAGATGCAACAGCTATACCTACAATCCTTCAAATACTCATTCAACAACTGGCACGCATTTATTTTTCCATTACACTAAAAGAATTTGAGCGGGCAACAACTTAAAAAAAATACCCTTGAAAAAATTATCAGCATGATGACATGTTCAATCCTTCTCTGGTGTCCGTCTAAGAGAAAATATTTTGTCATTCATATGTGAAATTCCTGTCCTTGTCCGTCCAAGGGAACTAAAAAACAATGAAACTTATATGTCCGTCTAAGGGAGGTGTCCACAAAGGGAGATTTCACTGTACTTTAAATTATCGTTTCAATTTTTTTCCGAATGCTCTGAAAATTTTATACATATAATACATACAAAATTATTTTAAAAAAACCTCTCCAACGATTTTTGAATTTGGCTTAATGTATTCAGATTTGTCGAAGAATTCAAATGACATCTTGTGTTCCCTCAAACAACTCTATGGATATCGATATCCGTTATTCTTGTCAAGCTTCCCAAAGGACATTATTATTCGTCACACAAAAATATTCTCAATCGACTTGAGATATCTGGAGATTGTCTCTTATGTTTTGGATGGTTCTCTTGCTGAAAGACAAATTTCAGCGGGATTTTATCTTCAGCATACGATAACATAGCTTCCCCAATAATTATCACATAGAGATGTTGATCTAACTATGATGCTTTCAATACGGTGTATGTGACCAAGACCAATAATAAAAAAAAACATTATTCAGGATGACTCCATGTTTAAATGTCGTTGCTGTTTAACTTGGATTATTCTGTATTCAGAAAGCCATTTTACGACAAAACTTTTCACTATACAAAACTATTAAGAGCATCCAATTAAGTGTTGAACCGAACATACCAAAAATATGAGTCACGAAAACGCAACTTAATTTATCTATTAAATGATACACTTTAAACTAAGTTTGCATACGGGTCTTCTTTATGAATACCTTCCTGTCACTAAGAAGATTAAAAAGCCATTTCTGTCACATAAACATAAATTTTAGGCGAATAAGATTTTCTAACGGTACACAGATAGAAGGTGGAATAAGTTCTTTTGTTTTGGTGGTTTAGATACCAATTCATAAGGTTGGAATGTCTATAGATGCATATGATGTTCACACCAATAATAATTAGTATAGCTCATGGATGCGTCACAGTTCAGAGATCGCACACATCGTGTAGATCGTAGCTTTTACAAAATGTCTACTCTGTTGTATATATTTTCCGAATAATAAAGATTAAAAAAAAAACTAACACAAAGCTTAAGGGCGAGTGAATCACATTACATTTTGTTATATCGTTTTGTTTTATGGAAAGACCTTATAAATATTTGTTGAAAATAAAATAGTTGTTGTCAACAATGGTCAACATAAATTTGATTTCTCTTGAAAGCTTAAATTTTAACTCATCTGAAATTTTATTATATTTTATTGAGAATCTTTCAGTATTTTTCATTTTGACTGAAAAGGTCAAAACATACAAGTATCTATAGTCACAAACACATGCAGTTTTTGCATGCATAATAAATTTCCTATTCAAATAATTGAAAATACATTTCAATAATTTATTATTATTAGCACCCCATGAAATATCTTTTCGTTTATAAAATCCGTCAATATTAGTCACAGATTTGTAGTCAAAATTTAAGCTTTAGAAATCTTTTAGAAATATTTTATCGTCTTTTAATCTCCCAATCCACAAACTACCGAAACATATGCTAAACTAACTTAAGCCATAAAAACGAAAAAAAGAAACTCAATCCTCTATTAATTATAGAAACCAACACAATCCGATAATCTTGAAGATACACGTGTAGCAAACCAAAATCTTTATATACATAAAGAACATAACCAACTTTTTGACTAAATCAAATACATATTTTGCGCGACACAAATTCATAATTTCATCATAAAACATCTCCCCCTCAATGATTGTTAAACAAAAACAAAAAGCAAATATACAAAAGTAAACAAAAGATCAAACACTGACCCACAGCAAGATAAATTAACCAACAACAAAAAATATATGTATGCATATCTAACAAATCAAATACAAAAAAAAAAAAAACTAAAGAATAAATAAAATATCTAACGCCACTCTCACTGTTTAAACTCCTAATCAGCATTTCTCACCATCAGAATGTAGCTACATATTTAACCACCAACGAATCGAACAGGTTCGATCCAAAAAAAATATCCAGAAATGGTTGCATAGTGCATGTCGAAAAATATGAGAAAAAGATACTTTTACACCTGTTTGTGATGGCATCAAACTAAAGAGAATCTATATTTCAAAATAAACCGGTAGAATCAACGGCGATCGTAAAGAGAACTTTTTGTTCTCTTTGGAGTTGAATTCACATGATTGCCAATTTTATTTCATTTTACTTCAAAAATTTTTACATAAATTCAATAATTGTTTTAAAGATAGGCAAGCCAAAAATTAATATGTGGAGAATTTCAGCCAGAAAATAAATATTAGGCAAATATTTGGATAAACAATGTTGTAAACTTTACAACGCGGCGTCGTAAAATGGTAAATTTTACAACACGTTTGAAAACTTCTATTTTCGATGCTTACAATTTAATTTAGTTTGTAATTTCACATGGCTTATGGTTATGCTTCACATTAAATCTAATAATACTATTACAAAACGTATATTTTTTTCTTTTAATTATGTATCTTTAGAGTCGTAAAAACATGTTGTAAAATATTTTCTAACAAAAAGTTCAGACTTAGTTAACAACATTGCACAATTTCGGCGGTTTAGGGTGTAAACAGGGGTTTTACATCGCTTATGAATTCTTTAAGATACCGAGAAATCGCATATTTTAATACGATTTTTTCTCGTTGCGATTAAAAAATCGCTGACTTGATTTAGATAGGATTTGCCAGTAGCCATTACTTAATCGCTTAATGTAATTAATGTAATATGTCTGATTAATATCGATATAAATACGAAATCGAAATAAATCGCTGTGATTTCTGTGGTACTGGTGAAACACATAATTTAATCGCGGCGACAGAAAATCGTCCCATTTTTTTCATTATGCTACAAGACTTTCTAAACTAAAAAATTACCTTTTTACTTTGCTCTTTTTTTCCTTGCTAACCAAAGATATTTCTTAAAAAATATTTTATGATATTTTCCCTCTCTTGGCAAGCATGGTTAAATATCATTTTTCTTTCTTATTTGTTTTAAAAGAGATCTTGTGGTTTTGAATGAAACTACCTCACTACTTCATTCAGTTGAACTTAAGATACACTCAGGTGCGCATGCGATCTTGAATTCATATCTTAACATTATTAAATTAAACTTGTTATTAAATAAACACGCGCGTATTCTCAGGTGCATTTTGAGATATTTTGCATCGAAACTTATTTAAAAGATACGCATTTTCTGCCATCGATAGACACTTTTAAAACATTGCGTATCTTTTTCTAAAAATAAAAAAAAATCAATATTTTATGTTTGCAAGTGAAATTGGATACTTTAGTAAGAAAAAGGAAAAAAGAAGAATAATCCAGAAGAAGGAGAAAAAAAATTGTCACACGTTCAATGACAACAGACAGTAAAAATAAGGACAAAAACGCCCCACGTCTTGCGTCGTCGTCGGTCGACACGGTCGATCCCGAATCGGGTTCTTTCTCCTTTTTCGGTTATTTTAAATTCACCACTGCACAGCACATATTATATTCTTCTGCTTGATTGTGCATCGCGTGAGGGAATTTAGTTTTAGTGTTACACGGTACGGATTTGATTACCTACACAGAATCCACCACCCCGGCATTTCTTATTTCAAAAATTATAAAAAAACAAAAAAAATCATTAAAATTCAAGAAGTGCTATTTCTGTGGAAAAAAAAAACAAACAAAACAAAATAAATTCCCAGAAAGGATTAAACGGATGTTGTCACCATCATCATCATCATCCATTACCATATCCACATATCCTTAATGAATTAATTTTTTGTGTTGATATTTCCCATGAAATCACGCTCATTGCATGCAGTTTGTCATAAAAAGTATCTATCACGCAGGTAAACCGTAATAGCTATATTCGTAATTTCTCAGATGCGGGAGTTGAGTAGTGTGATGATGAGTTAACTTACTAAGATACTTTCATATAGAAGATACTTTCATAGATATTTTTATATTACAACTCGGTTATTAAAAGGTGTGTCATTTGGGATTTGTTTGTTTGAATAAGTGTTCTTCTAGCTGTGGGAATCATTTCAAGCGGAATTTATTATAATTTTCTACATAGACTTGTACATACTTAGATATTACACTTGCTGAAGAGGTTTAAAGTTGACATCACTGAAAGTTTGCGTTCATCATTGATATTACAAAAAAAAAAAAAAAAAAAAGTATCTATACACCCAACTTACTAGTGCGTGAAATCATATTCTTTAAATACGGGACATAATAATTCTCCCAGCAGCAACCGGCCGAAGTACTTAATCTGCAATAACTTAATCTTTCCCCTCTATCTGTACTGATATGGAGTGTTATTAAAAAAAAAGTACAAGTGTTTGAGATTAATTTTACCATTTAAGGTGAGCCTCTCACAAAAAAGCCCTTTTCAAAAAAAAAGTGAGTTTAAAATAATTTATAACGCCTCTATGATTGGGGTCAGTGAAAATAGTCGGGCCGCATAGTATATACTGACGTATTCACTGCTTCTTTTTGCAAGTACTTTCGTGGACCATCACCGTCTTCGTCGCCGTCTTCGATCTTGTTTTTGGTGCGCGTTAAAAGATAAGAAGCTTTTTCATTCAAAGATACTTCTTCTTTTCCAAAAAAAAAAAAAAAAAACGAATTGAAGATAAAATCGCTTTCTTCTTCTTGTTTTCGCTTGCCGTGTCGTCTTCAAGAAGTAAACTATGCTGGACGACCGATGCGACGATGATGATGTTGTCGTAGTGTTATTGTTGTTGTCTTAAAATAAATTGCTAAATATTTTTTTTTCTTTTTTTTTTGATGATTCTTGTTGAAAACATGTAAAAGATACATTTTACATATTTGATGTTTTTGCACGGATTTTAAGCAAAAAAAAAGAAAGGTTTGGATGTTACATGGTATAACATAGTATATAGACGGGAAAAAACAAATTTGTAGTGTTTAAAGTGGATAGACAGGTGAAGAAGACTTGTATCTTTTTATGGAACATTTGAGATATGTATTTTTGTGGATGGAAGTGGAAGAGAATTAAAGAATTTGATTCGTTTGTTGGAAGGACTTAACATTGAAGTTCAAAAATTTACACAAATTTAAAAGGATTATAACAAATTTGTTCAAGGTAAGATTTTAATCAGTATTATGACCAATTTTTTTTTAGAATTCAAGTCAAAAAGTAGAAGTGATAGGTATAGTATATTCTCTCTGGTAATTCATTTACAGTTTAGGAGGAAAAATCACAAGGTTCTAAATCTATCTGGCTAATACCCAAGCCATCCGCTTTACCTCTCAGAGAAGCGAGATGTAAATGACGTAAATGAGTTCTGCTTGCGATGTTGTTGTAACCATGTTAAAACTAAATGTCCCCCTATTTAGTCTCCTCGACCAATTCCTACAATTAAAACTAAAAACAAAATTCCAACGATCTGCCATTCTATAAAAAAAAACGTTAAGCCTGATACCAAACTTGGACTTCTGGTTATCCAGAGAGTCCTTCGTTGAGTTGGACTACCCCAAATCAAAATACCGACTGAAAACTGATGCACAGTAAGAACAACTCGCCCACATTCCTTCTCCAACTAAAGGTAGAGTAACACATTTTCCTACATGGTTTGTTCTTCTAAAAAAAAGATAGGTATTTGATCCCTATACTTTTAGATATTTTTGATATCATAAATTTTATAATTTAGTGACGAACTTTACAAGACCATAATATTTTGAAAAAACATACAAATACAAAATACAGAAAGATAGAAAAAAATTAATTCATAAAAAATTACTTTTCAACCTTTTCGCTAATGATTTCGGTTGGTCTTTTTTAATTTTGCAAGCGCTCAAAGGATTATACCACCCTTTAAATGTTTCAACACAGCGCGGGCGTGATGGTGATGTTAGGGAAGAGAAAGAATGATAAGAAAGATGTGTGGCGCGATGTTCTGAGATTGTAAGTGGTTGTTGTCTCAGATTTTATCTCCAGGGTTGGCGGCTAAGCTAATGCGGAGAAAATTACCGTGTCTTGTTTATTTATGTCTCTTATAATTAGCATTATTTTTATTTATTCCGTTGACATATTTATGAGTAGTTTACTCAATCACATATTGATAGTGTTATGCCTGAACAGGATGTAATGAGTATACCAGCAATACATTTTATGACAATTTTTAGAATTGGGTTTTTTAAATGGAATATAAGAAGACATAGACAACGGCAGGAATCGGCCCTGCGATCACGAGGTTGACAGGCGAGCACACAACTATCGCGCCACGGCCACCCCCATCATGACTCAAACGTTTTACTGCCATCTAGTGGCCTTTGCGGAGTCGATTCCAAGAAACTGTAGCAAGCTTCTCGATGTTGCTGGTATTTTTGTTTTTATTAAAAGTTTTTAGACCTACCTAAATCTCCCTCTTTATGATTGTATCGGAACTTGGTATCATATTGCCTTTTCACAAAATTCCCGGGAAGAAAATGTACATCATAGGAATTATGTCTTTTTTGCGCTACCAAAATCTTTGCAAAACATCCACCCATACATGAAATGGTTATCAAATGCACCATTTAAGTCAAGAACTGTTAATAAAGAGCAATATGTAGACTAGGTTTTAATCAACTTTGATTGGGAATTCTTTTGTGAATCCCGTAGGGCAACTTACCGTAGTTCTGAATATTGATGATTATATGCAGTTGTGTAGTTAGATTTGCTGTCTTGTACTATCCCAAAGCTTAATGTCCAACTAACATTTCAGTTTCGATAATCCTTCGGTAAGCTTGTCATATTAGCTTCGATAAGACCTAACTGAAACCTTATAGAAGCTGAAATATTAGTAGAGTGGTTAGTGTTGGATTTCAAAACAATAAACCAAGAATGTTTTAAACGTTTACAGCCCTATTAATAAAAACCGCTAAGTCCACTTTTAGTCCATGGACTTACAAAACCCTGGAATAAGAGTTAGGCCATGGACTAAAATTTCCTATTAATAAAAAATCGAACAAAATCTACTACAATAAGTATCAACTCTATCTCTTATTCTATGTCCTTGCTAATTTTGTTCTTAAATGTCAATTCTTAGTCCTTCACTAGACCACCGTCTTCGATGGTCTAGCGAAGACTAAATTGGTAAACGTCAAATAGCAGAAATTCTGTTTTATTAATATCATTTCGCACTTAGTCCACGGAATAAGTCCTAAACCTTCCCTAGTCCATGTTTATTAATTTGGGTGTTAAAATTTAGCGTAACATCGCTTAAAAAATTAATATCGATCTCTACAAACAAAATGACTGTTAGTCTCCCGAACTTGTAATTTTATCAATATTCAACGAATCATGTTCATACATAATTCAATAATTATTGAGAATTCGATGAAAATAAAATTTATAATTAATTCGGAAGTAGGAGTCATTCAAAACTAAATTCAATTGATTAATAGCAAAATTGTTTAGAAAAATATAGTTACCTACATTTATATGCATCACATTGTTTTCCGACAAACAAACAAAACTCTGATGGTGTTATCCTCACATGAATTCTAAAATCCAAATAAAATGAAACAAAAAAAAAAAACATTCAGAATGATTTCGAACAATAATTGTTTCGACGTGAGTTAAAAGTGTTTCATTATTCATAAGCAAACTTCGTGTAATCCATAAATTCCACATGCATCTATCTTTTGTATGCACACACAATAATGAAGTATGTAATGCGAGTAATGTTTGTGCAGCTTAAAGATGAGCGCTGCGTGAGATATTGAATAGCATAAAAACAATCTTTGAAGTTAGGTATGTGAAATTAAAGATATACCTCTATTGTCTGAGTTCCCATGGTTTCAGAAAAAAAAAATTAAAAATAGATAGATAATGAAAAAAAAATTAAGCAAGTCATAGATATTTATTTAAGTTGAATTAAAAAAAAAAACAGATTATGATGGTTCTCACAGTGGGAATACGAATTTATAATAGACAAGTACTTGATCTTGGGAAGAATTGTTTTAATTTTAATGTGTATGCGCTAATGATCATGACAGTTTGTTTAAAATAAAAATAACAATTATCATAATTCTCATCAATAGTTGGTCTAGACTCTAAAGCACTTAACACTATATCAACATTTTACTTTATACTTTTTAGTTCACTAAAAGCAGTATGCGCAAGAGTAGCCCGACTATACAATAAAATTTTGAGAAAGATTTCTTATCTTAACTGAGTTTATTGCAGTTATTTCATAAAGTGGTTGGGTAGGGAATGGGTATTTTGAATTGCAAAATTTTTAATTACCAAAATTCTTTAATTCAATCAAAAATTCTCATAAAAGGGAGATCATTTTATCAGAATTTTAAAATACAGAATTATAGATCTACAGAATTTTCAAATACAGCATTTTGTAAATCGAACATACATAAAATGGTTGGCATAATTATTTTGACAAGTGCAAAATTTATATATATTTCGAGTTTCATATATAAATCCAGAAAATATAAACTGGAAATTTTTATTAGGCATAATGAGCAAAAATATTTAAGTAATTTTAATTGCATATTTAAATTTTAAATTGCATTATTTAACTATATGCCTGTAAGACCTAAGGTCTTTTAAATGCAACCTGAATTGCACAGCACTAGTTTGGCACAGTGAATTTGCGAACCAGGTATTGACTGTCTCCTTTTAACCCATGGGCGGCATCCAATTAAAATTTGGAGGTATAGAAAAGAATGCGCCTAGCGTGGGAATCGAACCCACACGTCCTAGTTAGCAATCAAGCACTTTATCCACTGCACCATTTCCACCCATAAGCATATAATTATTTTGACAAAAAATTGTATGCTTACTAAAAAATATCTTTGCAAAATAAAAAATAGAATTATCCCTTCTTAATAAGATAGAAATATGTCCTCCTTTATTTTTTGAAGACGTTTTGACACAGATTGCATAAGTTGCTGAAGCATACAGAAACTTGTCCCCAGAGCCTTCTTATTATTTTGGCATAGGGGATAATCCTGTTGAAAAAATAAAAGACTCCCCGACGAGTCTATCGCCACGTGACAGGCTTAAGACAACTCCAGAACTTTAGATGTTAAAGCACGGTTATTGACGAATTCGCTCAGAAGTAATCTTTTAAATTTTGCACAGATTTTGTTTTATTATAAAGGTTGTTTTTTTTTGTAGACGTGTGGTTTTCAAGAAGAAATAAACGCATGGGCATTCGAAGACATTAAACGCATAAAATTTATTGTTGTGGCCAAGAATTTAGCTTTATTATAAAGATAATGGTTAGCCATTATGTTTTAAAAATGATTTCGGCCAAGTGGCCGCCGCGACTGGGTCGAATAAATTCCAGCCGACAGGCCAAATTTTTGACAACTTTTTGAACAAATTGGGGACGTATGTCAACAATAACGCGTCGAATATTCTCTTCTAAGGCGTCAATCGTCTGGGGCTTATCTGTGTAGACAAGCGACTTCACATAACCCCACAAAAAATAGTCCAGCGTTGGTAAATCGTACATCTTGGAAGCCACACCACATGCCCACGACTCGAGATAATGCACTTAATAAAAGTTTCTTTCAATACATTTATTGTTTCGTTGACGGTATAGCTTGTAGCGCGCGCCGTCTTGTTGAAACCGAAGGTCGTCCACATCAACATCCTCCAATTCAGACACGAAAAAGTCTCTATAGCATTCCCCATTGACTGTAACATAATGGCCGGCTTCATTTTTGAAGAAATATGGACCAATGATTCCCTCTGCACATAGAGCACACCAAACTGTGACTTTTTGAGGATGTAACGGCCGGCGTCTCAACAATGGCTTATGGATTATGATCACTCCAAATATGGCAATTTTGCTTATTAACGTAGGTATCAATTTAACCAAAAGTGAGCTTAATCGCTGAACAAAATTTTCTGGTGAAAATCGGGATCGATTACTATCTCGTTTTGGGCCCATTTACCGATCGTGCGACGGGTTGTGCAGGAGAAAGTCTATTCATTATGAAATCAAGAGACAGCTTGAGCAATTGCAAAAGCCGTCAGCCAGATTGACTATCTTGAGAAATATATAACGGGTGATTTTTTTGCTACTTGGTTTTTGAGGTTTATATTTTTGACAGATCACACATGACAAATTCCACGAACATTTGACATTTCGATTCAGTATTGTTTGCCATTTCATCATGAATAGACTTACGCCTGAACAACGTTTGCAAATTATTGAAATTTATTATCAAAATTCGTGCTCTGTGAAAAATGTGTTTCGCAAGCTATGTCCGTTTCAGCGACGAGGCTCATTTTTGGCTAAATGGATACGTGAATAAGCAGAATTGTCGTATTTGGAGTGAAGAGCAGCCAGAGGCAATTCAGCAGCTACCAATGCATCCCGAAAAATGCACTGTTTGGTGCGGTTTATGGGCAGGCGGCATCATTGGGCCGTACTTCTTCAAGGACGATGAAGGCCGCAGGGTTACGGTCAATGGAGAAAGGTACCGTTCGATGATAACAGAATTTTTTTTTGCCGAAAATGCAAGAATTGAACTCGGTCGACATGTGGTTCCAACAGGACGGTGCCACATGCCATACTGCACGCGAGACCATGCATCAATTGAGAGGCGAATTTGGTGAGCAGTTGATCTCACGTTTTGGCGCAGTCAATTGGCCACCAAGATCATGTGATTTGACCCCGTTAGACTATTTTTTGTGGGGCTATGTTAAGTCTATTGTCTATGGGGACAAGCCAAACACGATTGCTGCCTTGGAAGCCAACATTGAACGCGTCATTGGTGAGATTCCGGCCGAAATGTGTGAAAAAGTTTGCCAAAATTGGACCTTCAGAATGGACCACCTGAAGCGTAGCCGCGGGCAACATTTAAGTGAAATTATTTTTAAAAAGTAAATGGCAGAAATTGATTTATCGATCCAAATAAAAATTTCATTCACTTTTTACAAGTTTCTGTGTTTTTTGAATTTTCAAAAACCAAGCTCTTAAAAAATCACCGTTTAGTTAATATTTACAATTTAAATTCTATAATATTTTATTTTTATAAATTTCCGAAAAAATTATTTATAAATATATGAAAATCTATTAGTGGCCCCAAAAGGCTACATGGATTTAGACTAAGGTTCTATTATGGAGAGTCTGTGGAAAATCTAAACTGTACGGCCTGAAATCCAGTTTTAAATACATTGTTTTTTTTCGTTAAGTATTCCTGTTTTGCTCAAAACAGTTCAGCTCATTCAGTGTTTAATAGAAAAATCGACATGCTGCGTTTTCCCTAAATCCTTAATGAATCTAGTAATCGAATAACTGCTAAATTCTTTCAAATGCTGTAGGCCAACTGTATCGGTCTTCCCATCTTAAGGACAATACCATTGCCAACTCCTCAACAATTTGCTGCCATTTTAGAACTATTTTCGGGAGGCGATAATCTGGAGATTCAATTAAAATCGAAAGAAATGATATGCCACTGTCGACGTGCAATATCTAAATTGGTGTCCTTACTGGAAGTCTATGAAGGAACATATAAAATATCGTTGTAATTCTTCTTTGTATTATTCGTGGTCCCATACTTAACATGCGTAACAATTTATAGATCTTGTATTGATTTCCCAAAAGCAGCTTAAAGTTTTTTGTATATATTTTTTTTAACTTGTTTTAGAAGTGAAATCAACTTCAATTTGATCAGGACCTAAGTTCTATTTGTCATGCCTCAATTATCTTCCAATATTATTATAGAATATCATAATTTTAAAATTCCCAGTATTAACAAAAGTATTCCAATTGTGAGATTAATCCTCAAGCCTCTTAATCATTAACTGTAGAATATTGGGCGAATAGTGTCATCTGCAAGCAATACTGCTTTCATTTTGGAATTGTCGTATTATTTGACTCTAGGTAGGTCCTCAAGTAAATAATTTAAAAAGAAGCTGAACCAAAGGGGCTGTTAATCTGGCAGCCTTGCTCAACTCCCGAGGAACTGCTAAACCATTGAGAGGTAGAATCTCCATCCCAAACTACTAGTTGATTGTTTCCGTACAAATTCTCACAGAATCCGAATAATTTTAATGATATTTCTTTGTTACTAAACTTCAAGAAAAGTGCTCTCCTCTGCAATGAAATACTCCTGCTTAGTGCAATGACCTAAGATTATAAATAATTAAAACAGAAACATTGTGAATTATTTTCTTCGGATATCCAATCCATCCAGTATCTTTTTTCAAATTCATATTTTTTTCTTATTTATTTTTGTCCATTTTTCGCTTTTGCGACGTCAGCTTTTGCAGTAAAAAACTCGACTTTCTTAACTCACTAAAGAGCTTATGGAGACCTACATGACTGTGACCAACCAATAATTTCAATCGAAGCGATGATTCTATATAATTTTGTGTTGTGGGATATGCTTCTTTCATCGATGCTGAACTGTCACAAACTGCCAAGAGTTACCATATGCGACCTTTTGAATATTTGCCAAACGATTATTTTCTGAATTTTGTCAAAATTATGAAAAATGAAGTTTCGAAAACATATTTTTAAACACGCATAATTTAGACACCAACCCACAACCCACCCCAATTTTGTTTCTTATTTTAAAAATAGTAGATACTATCCCTATTTTCAGAGAACCATAAATAACATATTGTCGAAACGATTTTATTCCACAGATTCATCCTAGACATTTTAATAATCCTAGGTAAAACATTTCACTTCTCGACCAAAATAATTCTCTACATAATCATCCATCTTGCTTTCGCATCTCAAACGTGTAAAACTTCATAAATTCTTCTAAAAATAATCTTTCACTAAAACAAAACGGCATCAGACATAATTATTTATAGCTAAACAGATGTCATGTTGACATGTTGAGTGTTCAAGAGCAAAGCATATTTTCAAAAATACCATAGATACTCGTACCATAAAAGTCGGCAAATTTTCTGCATGGCTTGGCATAAGCAACAAGCAAACATGGAAGTTGGTGATCATCTAAATGGAATTTTTCGGTAGTTTAATATTTTTTTTTTAGAGATGGTAGGTATATAAATTAATTTATTTTTGACTTAAGACCTTCGGGTGATGCGACAACATGATCACGACATGATAATTGAATGAACTCTCCCATTGACATCGGAAATGACATTAAAACAGACCAAAAAAAAAACAAAAAGTCGAGACAAAAGTCTGCGTGCTGGTTTTGATTTTTAATTTTTAATTTTATTTGTTTTATAGGTTAATAATGTGGTTAACCCTTCCGGTTTTGCCAAAAGATGTGATAATGTGATTTTTTTGTATGAAATTGTGGAAGCTTCGTGTGGTTGATAATAAAAATTATTTCAAGCTGACTACTTACGCCATAAGCAAAGTTGAATATAAATATTTTCTTTCACGTCTTTATTATGTGCGTTTGAGGTATAAAGTTATACCATAAAAACTCTATAGGTTACACGTTTCAAAACAATTTTATATTCTCAATTATCAGGCACTTCTAAATCCAGGGATTTAGTTGACAAAATCACGAATAAATGATATGTTTTGTTAATTGGTATACAATGGTCTAAGTATGCGATTTTATGAGATAAAAACTTTTAATAATTGACAATTAGCTGAGTCAACAAAAATTCGTCCAATTATTTCCTTCAATATTGTTATTTAACTCATATTGCCTACAAAACTGAAGGTCTTACAGGCACTTACTAATTTTTTCAAGCTTATTGTTTAATGTTCTTTATCATAATTTAAAACAGAAAATGTGCAAAGAAAATTTCTCCTTGATATTATTGCGATAAAAGTAAAAGAAGGACAACTTTTTTTCTAGATTGATCCTCAAGAGGATCTTCCACTGAAAATTCCGTCTTAAACTCAGAATGTGTCTAGGTTGTGCCAAGTAATTTAAAATGTTGCATTTTACTGGACTATCAATAAAAATTGGATGTGGATCGTATTCATTCCTGAAGTTACTAATCCTTTATGATTTTTTAGATCAAATCAAATCTCAGAGAATTTATAAACTCATTCATGATGGTGGCGCTACTGTCCGGTGTTTAACAGGGCCTCAACGAACAAGCTTCTTCTAGTCGGCTCGGCTTTTAGCTATATCTGTCTTCAATTTTGCATGCCAAATTGGTTGTGGTCCTCTTCCACTTGCGTGCGACACTTTTACGCTATCCACCTCTACTGCGTTGTCCCACGAAGTTGGATTCAAAGAGTTCTTGGGCCGGAGCATTGATGTCCATTCGGTCTAAGTGACCCAGCCATTTCAGTTGTTGGCTTATAACTTTTGTGGCTAGGTCGGTCTGGCTGTACAGTTCGTTTTTGTATCTTCTCCATTCCCCATCTATGCAGACGGGACCAAAACTCACCCGAAGGGGTTTCCTCTCAAAGCAGCCTTACGCGTTCTCATCCATCTACCGTTAACAGTGCCCATGTCTCTGCCTGTACCATACATCAGGACCGGGATGACAAACATCTTATAAATGGAGTTTGTAGTGGATCCTATACTCTGTCTCTGTCCAACAAAAATAGTCAGTATTTCCCTGTACTGACTATTTTTGTAAGGCATTTGCCTCTCACTCTGATTGCATTGGCTTATTAACATATCTCAAGTTAAAGCTCTCATAGGGTTTCTGTACTTATAATTATAAATGGCCGCAAATATGAGAGAAATCTGAATCTATGAGTTACCATATCTTCTTATTTAAAACAATAAAAATTGTAATTAAATTAAAACAAAATACTTTCTATTATCTTTTACTACACCACCAAGCGAGCAGTAAGCCAATAGACCAATATCCACGTAATTTACTCTGAATGAATCGATACTTTGCTCAAGTAACTTTTTCTGTAAAAAATACCGAAAGTGAAAAAAAAATTAGCTGCATTTTAACGGGCTATTTAGAAAGACAACAAAATAAAAACGAGAAAATCGAGTAATCGACAACATTTCTCCTACACTCAAGCTTACAAACAGAAAGCTCTTTGGTAAAAAACAACTGAGAAAGCTCTGGTAATGCTTTCAATGTGCATTGGTAACTCTGTTGGGATGTATATTTTTTCAGCTTATACAGCGAAGGTAAAAAAGAGTAGATGATCAGTATGCTTTGGGAATGCAATGAGGAGTGTCATGGTGGGGTGTACTTTATGTTGCAGGATATTATCACAACAATATGTGTATGTTGGTCAGTGGCTAGAATTTTCAATTCAGTGTGGTGACTGTATACACAGGCACCACTGGTTTGGAAAAAGCTCGCCCATAAGCACTGTTCTGACTATTTTTGTTGGACAGAGTATAGGTAAACAAAAGTCTCTGACTACCTTAAAATTATAGCTGCCTATAGTGACTGTCCGAGACGCCTCGATGTTTTGTGCCCATTCTTGATGACAGCAAATATTTCGTTTTGCTCTAAACCAATCATCTTGGCTTCCTTCTTAATATACTCACGAAAGCACCACTGACATCAAGCTTTGTTCGTCCGATTATATCAATGTCGTCAGCGTAAGCGAGTAATTGGACGGACTTTTGAAAGATTGTGCCTCTAATAGTGATGATGTGAGAGTTTTGCACTATTCTTTCAAGAACGATGTTGAAGAAATCGCATGACAGCGCGTCACCTTGCTTAAAACCTTTTGTGGCATTAAAGGTGTCGGTGAGGTCTTTGCCGACCTTAATGGACCAGTCTGCATTCTCCATCGTTATCCTGCACAACACTAGACATAGCGCTATATAGCTTGCGGGCTCGAAATCGATGAAAGGAATTTATAAATTAAATGTTCCCCTATTTTAAATGAGGAATAACGTTTTAAAAAATCGTCTATTAATCATCATCTGCTACAAGGCTTAATCTTATTGAGATCACACTCAAAATTTGTGGAAACAAAACCGAATGAATTGAATAAAAAAACTTCAAGTTCTGCAAGTTCGGGTGTACATTTTTCCCCACCGTTTATGTATATGTAGGTGCTAAAAAAAATCAGCTTTGTTTGATTTCTTAAATCGAGAAATAGTTGAATCACAACATTATATTTACAAACTCCCCACCAAAAGCTTTTTCACGGAAGGAAGGAAGTCAGTTCAAGTAAAGTGATGTGAATTTCTTGATCATTAATCTTGAAAATCCATCATTAAACTTATTAAATTTCGTGATAGCATGCAATAATTTAAAAATAATAAAAAATTGTTTACGAGCAGCACCAAAAGAAAAAAAAATGAAAGTAACCTGCAGATTAGCGCAGAAAACGGAAAACAATTTCAAAAAACTGAACCATTTCACTGATCACCGGAAAAAACCTCATTTTAAAACGATTATGATAAATTATCTTGTATCTATCTGCACCGCTCCGAGCAAGTGTTAAACATTTTGAATGTCCAAGTGATGTTTGTTAGAGACTGTTAATCAATTTAAAATTTTAAGTTCGAAACCATTGATTAACAACTCCATCATCATAATATTCATTGCAACTCACATAAACAAGAAATATTACTAATAACTAATTAATTAGGAAAAGGTGTAAATTGTGCTTTGTTAGTTGGGATGTAAAAAAAAAACTTGCTGTCTATTCAATTTTCTGTAAAATAAAAAAAACAACAAACGATTTGTTTTATGACGTGTTTTCTATCTGCGATGTTCAGCTTTCAAAGTGGAATATTTATGGTTGGCAAGAAGAAAGGTGGCTTTGAAGATATCTTAACATATTTAATATAATTAAAGGGTTGAATGAACTAACTATGGGAACCATTTTTATAGGCTAGAGTTTAAGCTATTTCAAGAAGGTCAATTCAATTATCAAACTCCTTTACTTATGTGACACAAGAAAACTGACAGTTTGATATGTTTCAAACTAATTATGTTCAGTTTTCTGGATTATCTAATTTTCTTGTTTTTGGTTACAACCATAAATCAATGCGTTCCTTTGGAAACCAAAAAAAAAAAAATACTTTGGAAAATATTTAGGCTTTGCTAATAATAATATAGTGTATCATTCATTTTTCAAACATGGCTTACGCCGTCTGTCAGTTGACAATTATTAATACTTAATTAATTAATTTTGTTTAATATACAAAATTGAAACATAAAATTAAAAAAGTTCTTCTAAGATCCGTTTTCTGTAGTTAAGTGCTAGCTTGGTGTAGTTGTAAAGGGATTCCCAGTCTAAAACACCGTTTAAAACATCTATGACTTCCTCTTCACTCAGGTAGTTTTTTCCAAGTGTACTCCTTCTGGTTTCCACCAAAACAGGACATCTTCCCACGAAGTGGAACACGTTTTCGCGTTCTCTAGTGTTACATAATCCATACATTTCTTCCAAATCACTCCTATAAGGAACATAGTTCAGGGGAAGTATCTCCCCTCTTGCTTTTAAAACCAGTGACATGAGATCGGTTGGATACTCCGCCCTGAAGTAGTTATTTCGTTACAGGTTATAGTTTAGCCTTGCATATATGTCCCTGTGTAATGAACTTCTGGCTTTCATAGTATAATCCTCTCTCTTTCTTTCGTCCACTAACGATATGAGGCTATAGAGTTCGCTTTTCCACGTTTCCATCCTATCGCTTCGGAGTAATAGTGGATGTCCACAGTACTCTGCTAGATCTCTCCATGACTCGAACCATGATATTTGTTTTTGAATCACAAGCATCGTAATTTTCTTTGGTAGTCTCCTATCATCCATTGCTATAGTCTTTAAAATATAGTCTATCTGTATTTTCAGAGTTGAAATAAATAAAGATGGTAGACCTGTCTCTAGCATTAGTATGTGATTCGCAGTACTATTAGGTAGTTTCAAGCTTCTTTTTAAGAAATAGCGCAGAAGCTGCTCAACTTCATCGAACTCCTTATGGCCCCAAACTTGAGCTGCATAACACATGATCGCTTTCGCTGTGGTTTCAAAAATACGATATTTGGATTCGTAGTGAACATCTTTACAGTGAACCACAGTCCTCCATGTTGCGTTTAATGCATGCTTCGATTTGGCCAACTTATCAATCATATGATTTTGCCAGTTCAGGTTTCTAGATATCCGCATACCAAGATAGTTGTATTCATTTACGACTTCGATGTTTTGAGCTCCAAATTTTCAGGTTTCACTGCGGCCGTTTCGGCCGCCTCCTCTACGAAAATTCATGACTTTAGACTTCTCTAGGTTCACCTGGAGCCTCCATTTGTTGCAGTACTCGAACAATCTATTGATCATCAATTGGAGACTACCAGGCGACTCCGCTAGCATCACAATATCATCGGCGAACATTAGTACCTTGATTAAAAGATCCGCTGAAACACGTGCTCCACCCTGCAATACCTCTTCTAAGTCATCTATAAATAGAGCAAATAATAAAGGACTCAGATTACATCCTTGCCTCATTCCTATTTCCACTTCGAATTGTTCGGATTGTTTGGATCCAAAAGCGACTGCAGAAGTTGTTGAGTTATAGAGGATTTCCAAAACGTTCAAAAACTTTGACGATACTCCTTTGTTACACAGCTTTAGCATAAGTGCTTTCCTGTCTATGGTATCGAATGCCGCCTTGAAGTCGATGAAAAAGCCGTACAGTTTTCTTTTAGATTTTATAAAGATTTCAGCTATATTGGTAAGCGAATAGATTTGATCTACGGTCGAGTAATTCTTTCGAAACCCAGCTTGCGACTCGCTTAGTAAGTTGTTGTTATGAACCCAATCATAAAGCCGTTTGCAGAGAAGTTTCGTAAAAATTTTCATAGATGAATTCAGCAATGATATTCCTCTGTAGTTGGCAGCATCTTCCTTGTCACCTTTTTTAAAAATTGGGCAAATGATGGCTTCTTTGAAATAGGACGGTAAATAAGCTGAATCGTATGCGTGGCTTAAAGCTTTTGTTAGAGTCACTATAAAAATAGAAGTGTCTAATCTAATAAGTGTTTATCTAATAATAATATATAAACTGGGAAGTACTGAAAAGTACATTGAAACGTCAAATAAATAAAATCTAATAATATTGGTGTAGCAAGTCCTTAATTGTAAATGATAAATTTACGCAAAAGTTTGCATATGAACGCCCCTTTAATCATTTGTGTAAATGTACTGTGTGTGTGTGATTTAATCAGCTGTTCGTTAAACGCCAGATTTAGACGTCATTTTTCATTTGCAGATTGTGTAGTGTGACAGATTAGTAATATTAAAATTTGGAATTAAGACTGTACATTTACACGTTCTAGTTCTGCTTCGAGGATATACGAAATTCGCCTATGCAAATAATGGTCGGGGCTTACAAATTGTTAGATAACTTCTACCGTTCAAGCTATTTTTAACTGAAATTTAATTTTTTTTTTGATTTTTTTTGTTTAACATGAAAATAAAAATACCGACTAAATATTCGTAAAACAAGACTGACTTTCATTGGGAGTGTGATTTTGCTAAACCACGCAACTTTCTACTTTTTTTATTTTTATTTCTAAACAAGGGTGAACAAATAAAGAGTGAGGTTATCTTTATTTTTTTTTAAATTTTTATTCATGCAAAAAAATTGTTGATTCTGAGGTGATTTCGGACGTGTAAACACAACGGTGTCTCCTTCAATCTAATTTAACAATTTAAAAAGATTTATAGATCTTAAGCTTAGGGTTTTCGAAATCTAAAATAATGATCAAACTTTTTTTAAATTGAAAGCTTTTAGAAAACTCCCAAAATGTCGCATATTTCATCTTTTTAGATAGCCATGGCTACTAGTTTTTATTTTTGTATATTTTTTTTCTTTTAATATATTTTACTTCATATTTGATGCCTTGTGATTTTTAATTTTAATTCGTGTGAAATGTACTCACTCAACGACTTAGCAATAAGATTTTTATCGTTTTATTTCTTTTTTAAATTAAAATTCAAGAAAGAGAATGAAAACATACCGGAAAGTCGCATTTTGAGCAACAAGAGATCGGCTTTGGAAAAAATCGTTTGGGACTTGAGGTCACTTTTAAACTAGGCAATTCTACCTTGGGACCGTCGTCGTTGACAAAATTGCTAAGGTTGGCCAGAGTTTTCGCTTTTTCTCATTTTTTGTTTTCCTTATAGTCTAAAGCTAAATACACACCAGGCAACCGTTGTAGCAACACATTCATGTTGCAGAAACCGTTGCTTCGTGTGCAGCTATGTTGCCCAACCGTTGTTGCCAGAAATATCAAAACATTTTGATATTTTTGGGCGGTTGCCGTAACCGTTGCTACGTGTTTATTATTATTTACTGATTTTACTCGTTCAGTTCACAGGAAACAAACGAGTAAGAAGGTTCGTGCGGAATAGTCACATACTTTGTATCCTTCAAAGACAATATTCCCAATAGCTTGTGGAGACACCGCTGTCAAAAATTTCAAGTCTGGGAAGGAGTTTCCTGTTGCAATATACCACAAAATGATTGCCAGTCTGATTTGTGCTGATATGGCGTCACTCATTATATTATCTTTTTTCGTTATTTTAGCTTTAACCAAGTCAAACAATTTTCCAAATAAGGCTTCATCCATCTTCATGTAGTTTTTGTAGTCCACTGGCACATTTTCTTTTAATTCTTTTTGCTGCCTTTCGTTTGCAGATTCGTCTTTAAAACAAAAAAAAATTTCTTCCGCTTGTGTCTTTTCTTCACCACAGCTCTACACAGTAATGAGGTTGACGTCACAGTTGCCACGTGTGTAGTAGACAACTGTTGCCTCGTGTGTATCTAGCATAAGAGCTAACAACGTTTTGGAACTTTCATTTTCTCTTAGATATATTTTACGGGCAGTCTGACTAATTGGAATTGTTGTATTCGTCGAAAAATTTCAAACAAAAAATTCAAAATTTCGATCCTTAAAGAGCTGAAATACAACAGCATTTCTTAACAGTTCGTAAAATACTCGTATCCAACATTCTTGTCCACTCGAATCGCACCAATTCCCCACAAACCAGACTGTCCGCATGCGAATCTAGAGTGTGAGGTGTAATATACATATATCGAAAAATTAGTCATTAGAAAATAAATGTTCCAAAACGTTGCCAGCTCTTAGAATATTTAATTTTCTATTAATTAATTAAGCAGTTTAATCAAAACGCATTGCAAAACGCAGAACACGTGTATATGTTCTTTGTTTTCATAGATATTTTATTGTATACACCATATTCAGGAACATTGAACAGGCCTTTTTCTGAATGTCACAATGACGTTCGGTTAATTTTACCAAGTCACTTTCCTCAGCAATTTTATTAGGGAATTGTATTCAATTCGTCGTAATCATTTCCCATTTAAAATATTGACAGTTCATTAACCAAATGGTTAGTTATGTTTTTTTATATATTTAAAACAAAATATGAAACTTATTTTTTATAATGTAGTATTGGGAAATAAGTTTAAATATTTTTCGTTTTGAACAAAAAATTAGGACAAACATAATCCGTATGAGCATTGATTTATCGAATATTAAGTTCCCATTATTCTATCACCGCATAAATCTATCTATATTGGTTATATGTTTCTTTTATTACTAAAAAGAACATTGACCCGGAATGATGAATAGTATGGTGTTAACAAATTCTAAAATGTGATATTTTTTTTCCGTTAATCAAGTGTGATGTTAATTTTTTAACGCTTTTGGCAAAAAAAATATGTTTATGAAACTTGATTTTATATCTATTATTGTTTAATCGTATTTTATTTGTTTAATTTTTCGTGATATGTGTATGTTATGTATTTAAATAAATGTGAAGTTTTACCGTTAACTTTCTTTTCGGTTTATTTAAAAAAAGACATTACAAATGTGTTTCTAACAAAATGCTCTAAAATATATTATTAATTCTAGTTCACATGTCAACTAAAATTAATAAAGTCTACCTTCCATCTTGATATCCTTTAAAAAGCGTCAAATATTCGACTTTCTCATTATTTTTTTTATATAGGAAGTGCATCCAATTCCTAATAATACTGCATATAATAATTTTCAAATCGAATATATAAAAGAGCAAGTACGCGCGATCCAGTCCTGCATTTTATTTTCGGTCGTTTGGCACATTGGCATTGGGCGCCATTTTAATATTTCTTTTTTTGGAAAATTCAATTCACTAAACGTCTTCTTTTGAATTTTTGTAGCGAAATGCAAACCAATGTAAGAGGCAAACATCATTTCTTCCCTCTACTGAAAATTTTTGGTGAACAACCAGATTATAGGAAGTTGTTCTGCTCCAGCGGAGTTGCTATACAAATGTTCTGTGCATTAGAGTAAACCCCCCCCACATCCCCTCCAAAAGTGATGAAGATAATATAAATATTTGGTCTCTAATATTGATCTCAAATCGGTCAACTACGTGCTTCGAGGAGTTGAAATTTTAGTTCAGCGAGTTAACACTTTCGCGTAGGGTCACTGCTTAAAATTAAAAGATTATAATATTTATTTGCTTCCAACCCTGATACACAGCTCGGGTGAAGAAGTTGTAAAATTCAAATACTATTTATTAAAAAAAAAATTGCTCGACTAAAGCGTAGACTATACCTAAGGTAGTGCACTCACTTTTTTTTATCAAAATCGTTGGAGCCTAAAAAGCTTAAAATCTCGAGTTCTATTTTTTCCAAATGCAACACTTGCCCTATATCTCAAGTAAAAAGCAATATTTTGAAAACTAGATTTGTTTTTGAAAAAAAAAAAAGAATTTTGACCTGTTCCCAAGAAAACTTTAATCTTAGCAATGGAGAAAGAAATGCATTCACAATATTTACAATGTTTAATTTATTTCTTCTTACTTTTATTTCTGAGAGCAGTTTTAGCCATTGTGACCAAAATTTCGCATAATGTCACTGCTTAAAATTAAACGATTATAATATTTATTTGCTTCGAAACCTTATTCAGCTCGGGTGCAGACATTGTAAAATTCAAACATGTATTCCCTATGTAACCATACTTTTAAATACATTTGTATACATTTTGTTCAAGGTAAATTTCTTGGTCGTTTATACAACGATTTGACCACTTTAATCCGTTACTGTGTTGCAGACTGATATTAATGTAAAACTTTCGTTCTTTTTTGTTTTGAAAACCAATATTTTTATTGAAAACGATTTAAGGTCGAGAGGTGGTCTTGATTATTTGACTAATCCATAAAACTATTGTGTTCCGCTTCACAATGATTCTTCTTCTGTGAAAAATTCATTTACAAAGCCTTCTTGATTCACGGACAAATATAAATCGTATTTATGACAAATCCGATTACAATTCAATCGAAAGTGATGTTACCTATTTATTATTTTTTTTTTTAAATTAATTTTTAAAGAAGAATTTCATATTACCTATACGACTTCACTGCACATAGATAGAGTTTATCAACACCGATTTCGACTTTGAAGCTTTGAGTCAACCCATCCTAAAATTGCATTCAAATTTTTATTACACGTCGTTAATCATAAATAATTAAGTCGGCCGTGTCGTGATACCGTCCGTCGGCAGTTATATAGTGAAATTAATGGAAACCAACACAACAACACATAAACTGCGCTGCAGCTGTGAAATGAATATAAATTTCTGAATGCCCTGGTTGGTATTGACCACGGCAAGGCAGAAATTCGTCAAATAGTTGAGTAGCTTTAAATTGATATGGCTTGTTAAGATGGTCAAAGAGGTCTATAGGAAATGCTGGCAGGGGGATTGAGAACTGAAGATCACGTATATTTTTATCGTTTTAATTTGGTAACTATAAATGACTTTGGTATTCCATATAATAAGTTTGGTTAATGGGTGGTTTTAAAAATTGCACATCAATATTTGGAAAGGTATTTTAGACCTCTGATGATGGGGAAGTTATATTGGGAAACAATTAACTGAACTAAGTTGGATTTTGAAGTAGGTTGGTATGAAATGTCAAGGAACATTATATATACTTTTTTTTTAAAAGGTCATTATCAAGATTTTGAACATTTTCAGAAATGCTTCTAATAAACAAAAAAAAAAAAACAAAGTTCAGTTCGCCCCAAACCTGTTTCAAAACTGCCAGGCTAGCTAGGTACTGTTGTCGAAAGGTTGGGTTCGATATCCTGATTTTTCAATGCCGCGTTGTTACAATCCTTGTTTTTTATATTCCCGCTGTTTTTCACCATTCTGCTTATTTAATTCCCACTGTTGGAATTAAAACAAGGTACAAAAAGAACGACGAGTTAAGGAGAGCATGCTTTCCCCCTGCAATTTTTTTGGTAAGAATTGTTTAAAATTAAGAGTGCCCGAAAAGAATCCCGAAACCGCAAAAATATACAAGGCCCGTAAGGGACAAAAACCTGCAGGGGCAACATGCTCTCCTTACGCACACCGTGTGGATTTCCAGGATTATGGATTTTTGAGATTTTGGGTTTTTAGGTTCTTAGGATTTTTGTCTTCCGGCTTGTTTCCGTCTCCCGAGATTGACAAATGCCTTATTTACTCTTCATTCAATTTAAAATCTTTATTAAATAAAATGTACGATTGGATCCTACGAACTTGCTCTTGTAGCTAACAACTTTGATGTATCAAAAATGCGCACAATTAAATATAATTAAGTAGAAATAAATGGATGATTTTCAGATTGCTTAGTTGTTACAGTTTGAGGCAAAAA
Organism: Philhelius pedissequus; assembly: GCA_910595825.1. Taxonomy (NCBI): domain Eukaryota; kingdom Metazoa; phylum Arthropoda; class Insecta; order Diptera; family Syrphidae; genus Philhelius; species Philhelius pedissequus. The sequence continues at coordinate 237,755,300 of OU343161.1, read as the reverse complement.
AGATGCCATTTGAATTGTTGCACACATATGAATATACAAAAAATAAAATGCACGACTGGACCGCAAGTACTTGCTCCTTAGTTCGATTATATTAAGGTATATGCAAAAGATTCTTAACAGAAACGGCTAAATGTTTTTTTAAAGTCGTTTATCACTTAATGTTTTATATATAAAAATTCTTAAATTTTTTCTAAAAAAAATTGGTATGAATATTTTAAATGTTTCATAATATAAAATCAAAAATAATTTTTTTTGAAAAAATTGTCCACCCGTTTTCGAAATATTGAATTTTCAAAAAAAAGTATTTTTTTCTTCAAAAATCCAAAAAAAATATTTTTCGAAAATTTTGAAATGCAATACTATTTAGAATTTGAAGCAGCTCCTGTATAAATTTTTTTATCGAAATCGGAAAGCCGTTTATGAGAAAGTCGGAAATCAATAAAATGGTTGTATGGCAGGTACTATTAACGGTACCATTTAAAAAATTTTTAGCCACAATGTAGACCATACCAAAAGTAGTACACACGCCAATTTTTATCAAAATCGTTAGAGCCGTTTTCGAGATAATTAAGATGGTAGAAAAATTTGTATGACAAGTACCGTTATTTTTGGGGCTAAAACAACGATTCAAAAATCTACTTTCGGCAATCACCTAAAACGCCTAAGCACTAAGTTTGAACCAAATCGGTTCAGCCGATTTAGGCTGTAGGTCGTTCTACAGACAGACAGGCAGACGGACAGACAGACAGACGGAATTGCGGAACCCACTTTTTATGTGTTCTCCATGATCGTAATGTCATGTTTGATGGTTAGAAACATTTTTTTCTTACGAATACATAACTTGCCTTATAGTAACTATAATCGCAAGCAAAAATAAAAAGTTGTTGGAGCTGTTTTTTAAAACATTATTTTTTATTTCTACAATTTTAAAAACATTCCAAAAAATATTATTATTAATATACATATAAAATTTTAATTTCGAAAAAATTCAGACTCGTTTTTAAAAAATTGATTTTTCAAAAAAAAAATTTATTTATTTTTTTAAGATCGAAAAACTATTTTTTTTTTTGAAAATTTGAGTATGCAGTCTTATTAAAACTTCTAGCGTGCATTTAAATAAAAAAAATAATTTGAATCGGTTCATCCAATAGTGAGAAAGTCGAAAATGTTGAAAAGTGGTTCTATGGGAAGTACCGTTAAAAAAGTGGACTTAAAAGCGAACTGTACTAATTTAAGAACGCGCCCATTTTGTTATCAAAATACTTGGAACCTTTTTTGAGAAATTAATTTTTATGTTAACGGTTTTTTTAAACATTTTGTATGGGAGGTACCGGTGTTTTTTATTTTAGTAAAATAGTTTTTTTTTTAACTATTCAAGATAATGTCAAAAAACTACCAAGTACGAAGTTTCGAAAAAACCGATTGATTCGTTTTCGAAATTTTGAGTTTTCAAACAAATTTAGTGTTTAAACGTCTAGGAGCTCTTCTGCATATAAAAATGACAAAAAATCACACGAACCGTTTTCCAGAAAATCGAAAGCAAAAAAATGGTTTTACTAGAGGTACAAAAAATAACACTTAAAAAAAATACCAAAAAGTACCTTTCTAACTGATTTTTTTAATAAAAATTGTTGGCGCCGTTTTTGAGAAAAATAAGACCTTTCTTTTTGACAAAAAAAAAATGTATGATTGAAAAAAAAATCGTGGTCACATTAGCGAAAAAACTAAAATATTATGCGATTTTGCAAGAAAAGTACCTGCTCTTAATATAGTGGAACGCAGTGTATAATTAGCCAGATTTAAGTAACTTCAAATTCCAATGAAAAGTTTTTGAGCGTATCATTTTTATCTATTTCAAAATTCTGTATGACCAAAATTCTGTAAGTGAAGCAACAATTTAGTATGGCTATAGTTCTGTATGTCTCAAAATTCGTTTTCTAAAATTCTGTAAGCCCGTTATTTTGCTTTTTAAAACTATGTCACTCCAAGTTTCTATTTGAAAAAAGACTCAAATTATTTATTCTGTATCTGTTGAACAATTTTTACTCTATTAACAAAATATTTAAAAAATCATTTAATTAGCAAGAAAAACGTTAAAATAATAAAGTATTAATTTCAACAAAAATGAAAAGAGATTTCCTATTAATGTACTTCGAAAATACTCCGTTTAGTGATTAAAACAATTTTTTTTCCATTTGCAGAATAAAAAAATACAGAATTTTGGTGCATGCAGAATTTTGAACCCAACTCAAGAAATATTTGCTTCCCCAAAATGTACTCCCTAGTTCAGATGATTTTCAAATTAAAACAAAATCATTCCAGTTGTTTACTGCAACTATTAATAATCACAAAACAATAGGGAATCTTTTTGTTCTGGTACTTAAGTGAAGGTATAACGTATTGAGGGTTGAATTCGAACGAAAATGAAATGAGCTGAATCGACCTTATGTAGTTAAGTATCGTATCCTTAATTTAGGTTGCTTTGGGTTGTCAAATCATTTTATTTTTTTAAGAATTGGTGAATTCTTTCGGACACATTTTTTTTTTCAAATTAAATTTATAGATTCAAGATTTGGTAACTTAAAAAATACACTCGAATCGACCGTCTCTCCGCTTTCACTGTATACCTACGGCAGCTATACCTTTTTGCCCAAAAACAGCTTTGCTTAGACTAATTTATTTCCGTTAATCTTTTGATATCTTCTAGTCAATTTTCTGTAAGTCTTATCTTGACAAATCAATGGTTCATTAAACTACTAATTCAGGGTCAAATGTTCAAAGCCAAACCCTTCTTGGTTTCTCCTTCAAATGTAGATTCCTAAACCTCTGCTAATCTCGATGCCGCTTCCCATTGCGCCATTATATCATTCTCAAATGTGACATCTGTCAATAGATATTATCTTCAGTTCTTTGGCGCGCCTTTTTATTTATTTTTATTCAATTTCTATTTATTCGATTTCTATTTAAAAAAAAAACTATTTATCTAAGGCTAAGCCTTTTCTTTAATTAAATAGTCACCCACGCAATCAGCCTTGCAATTAGTTAGCTTGAGATGCCATAGAAATGCAGTTATTTTTATATCGAAAGTACATTGTTGGTAAACACAAATGCAGATTTATTATAAAAAAGAATATAAACAAAAAAAAAAGAGAAAATTATTTATAATTTTGTATATGTTTTGTAGATACGAGTATATTAGAAATGTGAATTATTGAGTTTTGCATTGGAAAAATTTGAGTGAAATATATGTGATTTATTGACAATAGGAACATTTTGAGGATAGGCATTATGATGCGTATAAAGCTTTTAGTTCCGCTTTGGCAAATAAAATCAGAAAATGGGGTAAAATTATTGAATGAAATTTAATAATATATCAGTAACTGTTTGAATTTATTGCACGAAAGAGTTAAATAATTTTGTGTTTTCGATTTATATTCTTTGTTTGGCAGAAGAGAGTGGCTTTTCGTCATCAGAGGGCAGGTGTGTTCGTAAATAAAAGTAAAACTAAACTAAATTAATTACTCACTTTAATGAAAATTCCCGAAAAAAAGCATTTTCTCAGGACTTGAAAAAATGAAAATCCTTAAACTTTAAACAAAAGAAAAAAATCATTGCAGGTCGACGCCGACTTTGTTTCTTCTTACTCTTTTGTGTTAAAATACTCAAGTGCGATTTTTAAAATGTTTCGCCGTATTGAATCCAAATAAACATAACTCAAATGTTTCAGCAACATTTCAGAATCATAAGAAAACAAATCTTTTCAGGTGTAAAAAAATTTCATTGTGGTTTTCCAAAACTGTATATGAATGGAAGTTAAAAATATTGAAATTCAAAATGTGGGGTAAAAATAATGTCATAATGAGAATTCCGATTGCAATTCGTTAAAGAAAACTAAAGGTTAAAAATTTGAGAAATTTATCAAGTTGAGTTTATAAACATTTGTCCATGTTTTACGACAATTTGAGTTGATCTCTAAATTGGTAATTTCTGCATCCAAAAAATGTACGATAGTGTACTTTACACTCAAAGTGAATTCACCTTGACGACGTGAGGTACTTCTAATGCGTAAACTGGAATATCTCAATTCTGACGTGAATTGGTCTCTTGGTCTTTTTGCTTGGTGGACTTGCCTTTTTTGCTATCGTTAAGACCCCTTAACTCTAGTGGGGGGAAGTCTTTGAATAGAGATGCGAATGTTTGGTGGTTACTTTTAAAAATTACAAGTTTGTGGTTTGCTGTGGTAAATCCAGAATCTTTGAATGTGGAAATAAGGCCATGGCGGAAATTGGTATATTAAAAACTTTATCGTTTTTAAACTGTGTGAGCGGATGCGTCGGCCTGCTGAAATCAACATTACTCGAGACTCAAATATTAAGTCTCTTGTAACTTTTGGCAAATAACAACACATTTAAAATTTGTTCATTGTGTTGTCGATGTTTGTGGAATGCTTCGGATTTTCTCAAAATTTGCGACATCAGGATCAATCTTTTTTTTGCAACATCTGAATATGTTCCAATTTTTATTGAGAAATTACCGAACATGTAGCAGAACTTCATGAAAAACGTTGACGGAATTCACGCAGTGTTAAATCAACAGACGGGAGATTTATCAAAAAAGCTGTAACACTAATTCCGTGTTATTCAGGTGTGTATCGCTAATTCTCTATTTTTCTACAGCATAAATGGAAATCATATTAACATTTAACGCTATTTGCATAAATTATCGTATATTTACATCATGAGGTTAATTTTACCCCAACTTCTATTATTGTTTAAATTTTCTAAACAATTTAACGATTTCTACTAGCATCTTAGTAGATGTCTATTAGGGACATTTGGAGAGACTTCGGTGTTTTAAAATATTGTCATTAATTTTGTAGTTAAGAAAATGGAGACTTATTTTGTCATTCAGAATCCTTTTGGCAACAGTGTCCCTCCTATCAATGTAATTGTAATGCAATTTTATTCGAGAAATAATATTTATAATATTATTGTTATTTTTGCCACAAATGTAGTTGCAATATGAAACTCTTCGTTTATGTTCCTAAAAAAGAATAAATTATATCATACTGTCATTTAATATCATACATTTTGTTCGATGAACTTAAATCGAAATATTATTTCTATTAAGTACTTCTATTACAAACAAAACCACATAGCTGTGGTTTTCTTTCGACCTTCAGTAGAAAAATTCCCACTTAAAAGACAGACACGCACACAGTATTATAGAAAAATAAAAATTGAAAACAAATTTATATTGAAGTTATTTTTCCGCCATTAGAACCTAGAACTCGCTTATCTTGAAGTGAATAATAAATACGTTCCACAATTTTCATTTAATGTAATATATGAACATCACGACAAACGGATTCATTTTTTCTCATATTTTTTATTATATATACTCGTATTTATTTATTTGATTTCTTTTTACATTTGTTTTACTTATGTGAAAAAAAAGTGGAACGTATACATTTTTTTCTGTGTAGAAAATATTTTTCACTTATGTAATCCAAGTATTTAGCTTAAGTCAAAATTAAATAAAAAATACGAAATTGTTCCTCTGAAATGTTACATTCCACATCGTCTTGACTGAAAACTAGTTCTTCTACAAATGCATCAATTTTTCACACTGTCGATGAAATTCAAAGTAGGAATGCATTGAAAGAGATTTAAGAACACCTTTACTGAAACTATTTTGAATTACCAAAGTGTTTTTTATATTTAAAATATAAATTGTGGAATAAAAAACAGGTGTGGGCTCCTCTGTAAAATATCATAAAAACTATAACTTTTTAACTGGGTTCTAAATCTTAATACATTCCACAGTTTTTTCGCAGGCGAAATTTTTGATTTTTTAACTACTTTAAAACCCTACTTGTTGGTTAATTTAATTAGAAAGCTGTGAAATATAAAAGAAAACATTACGCATTCATGAATATTTCATTTTCACTTACGTCTACGTGAAAACTATAAATAACATTCTATTGTTTGCTTTCGAATTCACAACCTTACAAAAATATAGCTTTAAAAATCAAGCATGAGAAGTAGCTTTGAGGATCACCTTTATTAGTAAATTAAACTTTTTCGATTCCTACAAAAACAAAATAATAAAATTCGCAGAAAACTCTCAACACACACTGTACAGTGTATACACCTTAAACTGCAACTTGAATAGTTTTTATTTTTTTTTTAAATTCAAAATGTAATTGAATCTCCTCTTTCTATTTAGCATTCGTATATCTTTTTATTCTTAGAGCTCCAGACGACACTCGGGATGTATTTTTGTCTTTTTCAAGGACAAAAGGTAAATGCCATCTTAGAATCCATGCAATGCAGTATATGCACGCATAAAATGTGATTCGTTCATTGAAATTGAATTGCTTTTATCTGTGAAGCGGCATCTGAAGACCTCACCCATAGTACATACTGATACTCTGATGTTTGCATCATGATGTGATGCATGCATATAATGCTTTTGTGAATTTATTTACGCATCACAATAAGTTGCGAAAATGTAATTGTAATTTTTTTCCGCGTTTTTTTTTTTTGCTTTGTATTTGTATTGAATTATGATGAATTTGCAATGACAAGCTTCGGTAGTCAGTCGGCTAAAGGATGACTACTGTTCCGATATTGTCCTCTGCTCATTTGAATAAAAATGCTTCTTTTTACAGATAAGCGATCTCGTTTCTTGTAAGAAATGATTATGAAGAAACAATGCGCAAGACGTGATTTGAATTAAATTTTGTTTTCATATAGGAATCTTTAAATGTACAGGTAGCCATGATTGTTTTTGTCTCTTATACTTATATAGCGCCAGAGTCCACATGGCCGAATTAACTCTATGGCTTAGTAGGGTGATACTAATGGGCGCATATAACCAAAAGGGGCCCATGATATGAGAAATACTTTAAAATCTAAGATAGTAAATAACTCTATTCTGTAATTATCTGAAAATTTTTGAATTCACACAAAAGTTTTTTCGCCCTTACTATGTCATTGATAAACCAGACTGCATTTAAAAGGATATTAAATCTAACAGATTTGACTTGGTTTAAATTTGTTCTTAATGTCACTTCCCTTCACCAGTTTTGGATTATGAAAAAAAATGTACAGGCTTTTGAACTATCAAATCCGACCCTGTAGCTTAGATGCATAGCAAACGAAAAAAATCTTCACTTTGATCTTTTAGCGGTGGCATCTTTTTTTAATTTATTATTTTTTTTTTACAATTTCATTGAAATTGAAAACGAGATGAGTTTCATGCGATACACCTGTGAGTTGCTTTTAACGCGCATGCCACCAAAGGGGTTATTTATTCTGATATATGTGATTATAGTTTCAGTTGCAATAATGCAAGAAGTTAATGTAACATTGTAAAGTAAGGAAAAAAACAGGCATCATGTCCAGAGGTCTGGTTGCACGTGCTCATTATATTTGATTTTTTTACCATTCATTTTTTTGCAAACCGCAAGAATCATTACAAAAAATGACAAGAAGATTTGCATGTTACCAAATGTTGATGTTGCACAATTGGCTTGACATCAATAAATGTTCATTATGGTTTTTTTTTTGTTTTAAGAATTATCAAGTCCAAGAACATTATATTTATTTTATTAAAATTATTTCCCAAATAATAATATTTTGTTTTCCTTTCCTTTCAGGTGAGTTCTTTTTTGGTTACTATGTGAGGTATGTAGAATTTAAGTCTCTTCTTAAGATATAAATATTTGTTGGTAAAAAAAAACTGAACTGTATGCTTAAAACTGTGTCTTTGAATGTGAAACAATTTTAACCAAGTTCAATATACATATTGAAGTTGAGAAGAACCGGGCTAGTAAATTACAATTCTCAACTATTTCTGTGTGGATGTTATTATTCGGCAGGAATGTAAGGGACCTACAATTTTTTCCAAAGTCGAAATGCACGAAATGAACACCAAAAAAGTGGGTCCCGAAATTCCGTCTGTCTGTCCGTAAGTTGAATTTTTCCGGGAATTTTTTTGGAAAAAAGGCCAGAAATTTGGGGAAAAAATATCAGAGAACTTTCCTAGGAAATAAAAGCCCGAATTTTATATTCAGAATTTTCTGGCCTTTTTTCAAAAAAAAAACCCGCGTAATTTCCGGGAGGTATCCTTAATCCTGTATTGAATGTCTTTAGAAACTCCAAAGATTTAACTTTAAAACCAAATTATACAGTATGGTTAATATAATGTGTGCCAAAAAACCAGGTTGTTGTAGGTTGGGTAAATACCGAATAAGAGGGTTGGGTCTATTTGTCCCGTTTTGCTGCTAGGGGAAATTTTCTAAAAAAAAAATCACTTAATATATAAAAGAAAATATTAAAAAACAACGGTGTCAACTTCAATGCCATACCTAACAGTTTTGTAAAGCTAGAATTCGTTCCTTTTATTTTGATTGGTTACTAGACAGTTTTTGAAAGATTAAATTTCAAATTTGAAAAAAAAAATTTATATTTTTTTAAATAATTTTTAGTTAAAAACGGTAAGCCGAAAACTCATATATCTTGTATATTTTGAGAAAATTAAAAAACGCTTTTTTTCTAAAAAAAAAAACCTTCCGACTGAAGGTTAGCACTAATAGACCTCCTCTCCCATAGGAGTTTTTTCTTGCCTCTACACAATGTTGGTTACATGGCAATATTCTGCACATTATCCCTATTATTTATTTATTTTTATTTATTTAATTAATTAATTAAATAATTATTAAGTCTCAGACTACTACTGCATACTGTAGGAGAAGTATCTGCTTCAAATGTTGGAAGTGTAAATGTAAATGTAATTTGTCCTTCCACAAAAGACATTTAACACAATAGACGAAATAGTTCACATGATCAAGTTATCATATCAGTGTGCAATAAAAAAATGGCGCCCAGCAATAATTTTATAATAAAGTCTGAGAAATTGTTCCTACTAATGTCCAGTTCATGAATGGAATGAAGATTAGGACCACTATGTTATCGGCGACAAAGGACTATAAATGTTTCATTTAAAACAAAATTCTTTATCTTTAATGATGCAAACGATAATAAATCTTCGAGAAGAGGTGAAAGAGCTGGAGAGTTTTAAGAATGATCCTTCATTTGGCCTTTCTTCCACGCGACTTGTCGCACGGCAAGTCGTCCATGTTTGGTATGAAATTAAATCGTAGCAGTTCACCTCGAAGTTTCATTTTGGTTGTAATTACATGACACTATTCTCATCACGAAAGTAATTTTTCTGGAGTAGGTTATAGCTTAAGCCACTGCATATTGAACAATATATTGACTCCGAAGCATCCGTTTTGAACTCTGCTACCTAATATTCAACAACTTTGCCAATTAGTCTATATAGTTCTGATCTTCAGTGTAGAACATCGAACTTCTATCAATAGATTCAATAGATTGTACATTAATGGTGTCGGTCCTGCTACCATAATTAATGTACATTGTTTAAGTTACTTCCTTAAATACATTCAAAATTTATTTTACGGTTCCAAAATGGGTGTGTGATATGAACATAAGTCAGCTTGAAGTTAACTCCATAAAAAAATCTCTATAGTTTTTTTATTTATCCATTTTTATTGCCCTAAGTTAAGGACTTTTTGTTTATTTAATTCTAATTGGACATTAAATTATCTAATACCTATAAAGTCAGGTTAAAAAAATTATAATTTCACAAAATAATAAACGAGAAACTTTCTCCAAAAACCTATTGTTTTTTTTTTTATTTTAACAATCATAAAAACAACCTTGAAAGCCTTCAACTCAATAAGACACACTAAGTTCCAAATTAACAATTTGCACAGCTTAATCTGTGATTGCATACATACATCTCTCCGAGTTCAAGTGAAATTATTAACTATCAGATACTCACATAAACAAAAGTTATTACATATTTCCCATTCACATAGTATCATATAAGTTATATGATTTATTAGAAATTCCATTAAAAATTATAAAGCATAAGTATATTTATATTCATGATGTAGTCGTAGTTTATCAAATTATAACTGAAAAATTGCCAATTTCAGACTCTTTGCCATTATTTTTATTCGTAAGTCCTATCGCCATCAGGAAACAATTACTCAGCGTCTTTTATGTGAAATTATTAATATTAATGCAAATATGATATAACTACAACAACAACACAAACTTAAAAATCAATTCAATTCACACAGCAATTCTGTGATATTATGGTCTTTGGGTTTTTCTTGCTTTACGATTAGAGTTTCACATTTGGTGCAAATATATTTATTGACTTAAAGTATCTGTTTATGTTGTTGTTTTTTTTTCAGTTTATAATTAGTGAGAATGAATAAAATTTTTGTTAAGCCGGTTGACCATGTGCTTTCGATTTGTGGTTGTGTAATAAAATGAAATAAAAGTCTAAAAAATATTTAACTAACCATGAAAATGCAATAAACTAAAATATATTATGTTGTAGTTGGTTAAATGTGTGTATTCAATTTTTTTTTTAGACAATATTGCTTTCAATTTAAGTTGGTTGTGTAACATACGAGAACTATATTACGATTAAATTAAATATTAAATGATTGATAAATGTTGCAATTAATGAAATGAACTAAATACGTTAAATTAAATATGAAATATGCCCAAGTTATAGGCATAAGTTATTGCTTCACGTGCGCTGCCATGCAATTATAGTTTATTCATAAATATTAATGATAAGTTAAATAAGAAGAAATGCGTATCACTTGTGCGTTTTCTGCACGCATTATTGAGAAAGAATACTGATTTACTTTATATAAGCTCCCCTTCATACAAAAAGTAAAGATTGTTCTTGTTGATTCTCATTCATTTGAGAGACTTGATTTATTTTTTTTTTGTTTCTTTTTCAACACCCTTTACCAACGCTATTTAATCGAAATTAAATCTAACATTATTAATGACCCTAAGTCTTTTTATCAATTTGTCAACCACAAAAGAAAATCTAATAACAAAACTTCATCTAAAGCGCTCCCTATAGCAAATTATTTCGCAAGTTACTCTTTCACGGATGATTCTTTTGTTCCTGACACTGCTTATTTACCATTTTTTACCGAATTTCTCTTTTAGTCCATTCCTCCCGCGTTTTTTTGACTCCTATCTTATTGAAGAAAAGTTAAAGCATTTAAATGATGAGTATATTCCTGGCCCCGATGGTATCCCTGCCATATTGCTAAAGAAATGCTCCTCCACTCTTTCTTTTCCCCTATCAAAAATCTTTAGTTTGTCCATATCCCAAGGAGATTTCGCTCAAGTATGGAAAACTGCGTTTATAACCCCTATTCACAAAAAAAGATCCTAAATGTGACGTGAAAAACTATCGTCAGATCGCTAATCTATCGCATATACCCAAAATATTCGAAAGCATTTTGTATGAAAACTTAAGTTTTCATTGCAGATCTCTCATTTCCCCTAGACAACACGGGTTTCTCTAAGGCAGGTCAACAACAACAAACCTCATTGACTTTGTTTCATATTCCTAAGCTATTTTCCTCCAGTTCTTATTGGTGATAGTCGGATTAACTATGTTGATAAAGTTAAAAATTTAGGTTTGTATTTCAACAGAACTCTAAGATAGGATGACCACATTCAACAAATTATCGGCAAAATATATGGAGTTCTTAGGAATCTTTCATTTTCGCAACATTTTACACCTATTGGTACTAAATTATTGCTGGTAAAATCACTTATAGTTCCTTTAATAACTTATGGTTGCGAGATTTTTTGTTATCAAAGTGCTGAAACTAAGCGTAAATTAGTAATTGCTTATAACAACATTGTAAGATACGTGTATAATCTTAAGAGGCGTGATCACGTAAGTAGATTCTCTAAAATAGTATTGGGATGCACGATCCATACATACATTAATTACCGAACACTTATTTATCTGTACAAGCTTATAACCATGAAAGAGCCCTTATATTTATATAACCTCTTGTCTTTTGCAAGAACACCGCGTTCTATTACATTAATACAACCTCGATTTACATGCCATATAACTGAAATGCAATTTTTCATCCATGCCATTAGATTGTTTAACTCGCTACCACAAAGCATTAGGAGACTTATTGACACACGTAACTTTGAGACCGTTTTGTTTAAGTATATGGCTACAAATGAAAACTAATTTTATAAATATAAATTCAAAAATAAATCATTTTCTTTAATAGGTACTTATGTAAATTTCTTTAAATTCATTTCTTATTACATAGTCAGATTCAAATTAAATTAATTTTTAACTTACTACACTCGAGCAATTAAAAAGATTGTACAGTCTATTTGTAAGAGATTTGATTTAACTGAATAAAATATCTAAAATATCTAAAAAATATTCCCTCAGCCTTGGAGAATGGAAAAGAGGTCGTTGTTATTTCAACAGATTTTAGTAAAGCTTTCGATAAAATCTTCCACAAACTTATTCGTTTTAAACTTTCCACCATCGGCTTGGAACTGTTGAGATGGATTTCTTTTTATTTAGAAAACCGTTTTTACAGCGTTCGGTTCAGATCCGTCTTATCAAGCGGTTTTTTAGCTACATCCGGGGTTCCCCAAGGCTGCCATTTAGGCCCTCTCCTCTTTATTCTAAATATCACCGACATTGAAATGATAGTCAAACATTACTCTCTCTCACTCTACGCAGACTATACTAAGTTTTAGAATGTAATTTCTTCTTCTGAAGACTCTTCCCACTTACAACAGGATCTCGACAATTTTTCAATATGGTCCTCCAAAAACTGTTTGGAGCTTAACATTTCCAAGTGCCAATCAATTACACGTAAACGCATAAAATATCCTTCCCACAGTTAAACCATTTCCTCCGTTCAGGTAATTACCTGAATTATAATCAGTGACCTTGGGATTATTTGCGACAATGAGCTGAATTTCCTCAAACATCGACGATATAATTCTCAAGGCAAATTCAGCACTTGGCTTCGTGAAACGATGGTCTAAGGAATTTGCAGACCCCTACATTACCCGATCCCTTTACATATCATTTGTTCGTCCGCTTCTTGAATACGCTTGTCAAGCCTGGTCGCCTTACCAACAAGTGCACATAGCCAGAATTGAGAGCATTCAACGCCGTTTCATTCGATTTGCTCTTCGAGGTCTTAATTGCAGTAATCCTTTAATATTACCTTATCAAGACCGAATCAAACTTCTCAACCTGAATACGCTTAAAGATCGAAGAGAAATATTTGACATTCTCTTCATTGACCGAATCTTCATTATTGAATCCATCATTCTAAATACTAATCCTCGTAACACTCGTAATCCTCGCCTCTTCTATCTTCCCACAAATCGAACCTCTTATGGCTCCAATGAACCCATCTCCCGAATGCTGAGTAGTGTCAATTCTAAATCTTCTTGTTTTGACTTTAATATCAGTACTCCCTGCCTAAAGCTTCGTCTCCTAAGCCCCCAACCAGTTAATTTAAGTCTTAGCTATTAAGTGTCTTAGTTTTTCTGTTAGATTAAGAAAATAGCTTGTATTATGCCAAATAAATGGGGGTTTTGCCCTCACCAAAATTAAAATTAAATTTAAAACTACATAGACTTAACTAGACTAACATTAATACTAACATCGCCAATGTTTAGCTACATTAAAGTTGTTAGTTACAAGAGCAAGTTCGTACGATATAGTCATGCATTTTATTTCTATTGGTCCTAAGTTCCTATGATATAAATCAAACGTTTTACTTAATATTAATTTGGAACTTTGTCTTTAAAATCTTAAGAACACGAATGTATCTAATCTGCATATATAGTTATGAAAAATGGTTTCACCAAATATCAAATTGATATACTAGACTGCTGAGCATTTAAAAAAAAATCTAAATTATTTCTACGCAATGCCCATAAGTTGGTTGAATTAAATTAGTCTCCAATAAAAATGTAACTAGATCACTTCTTTGTTATTTCGGTCTTTACTCACAGACCCCGTAGAACACCTACATTGATAAAGAACCAACATATTGCATAACATAGCTTTTTTTTATGAATAAATTTAGCAAACAAATTTCAAATTCTGTAAATTCACGCACCTCTATTTACACATATGTCTATGGATATATGTCGTATCTGCAAATACGAAACACAGCAGTTAAAACTGCGCAAACGGTTTATCGTTAACTATAGCTGTAGCTGGGTAAAATAAACCTGCATATTATATTGTCTATGGGCTCCATTCCATGGCACAGTTTTTTTTTAATCCACTCCATTTTCATACAAAAAAAAACAACTGTGTCCAATTCGGACTGAGAATATTTTATGACATGAGCACAATTATTACGAAATTTAAATAAAAGGTATCACATGCAACCTTATGGGAGACTGGAATATTAAATAAAAGAGTTAGAGGAGAACATGTATGTAGGAAATAGCTAGCAAACGGGTTGTGAATTATGGGGTACCCTGTTTTTTTAGAAACATTTCAAGTAAACAGGGTTAAGTTACAGTTGGAAAGGCTTATTCGCTTGGATCTTGTCGAATTAAATTAATCAAACATTAAAACAACAAAATAGTTGTTAAGTTAATTTTAGGCTATTTTAACATTTTGACAAATTCTCTACTAATTCTACTAGTAACTGTTCAGAATCAGAAATTATTGTCAAATGTTTATTATCTAATGAGTATACATAACCACTAAGAATGTAACTGTAAGTGAGAACACTGGAATGATGCAGCAAGAACTAATGCCAATAAAAGATTCTAAAAATTCGAATTTGAAAATTGTAGATTTTTTGTGGATTTGAAATTTCTTGGATAAATTATGTTTCAAAACTCGATCGATTTGAGAAATTCCTATTTGTGCCAGAAAATTTAAGAAATAGCCCAAGTCTTAATATTTCACCACTTAAGTTTGATGTCAAAATTGGACTTTAATTTTCTGAGCGTTGAATTATCCGGTAGGTGAGGTCGAAAATTCTTTAATATATGTATGTACTTAGGGTTTTCGAGATATTCCAATCTTCGTATTTACAAAAATTTAAAAAAACTACTTAACAACTTTTGAAATATACCTAATGAACATTTGAATAGAGAATTGTATGCCTAACTCAAGATATCCACTCGAAATCGTCATTAGTAAATCTATCACATTAAACTATTAGAATTTAAGTAGGGTTGGGTTGGATATCCCGCTTTTTATAATCCGGTTTTTTTTTAAATCACGGGTTTTTCCATCCATTTTATTGAACTGGAATTGGCCAGCCAGTCAAATGGTCAGACAGTTACTGTCAATTCTGTTAGTTATGTCCAAATGATGGAGGAGTTTTTTTTTACCAAAACTTGAAGAAATGGATGTGGGGATGTCTGGTTTTAGTAGGATAGCCCCACAGCCCACACGGCGCGTACGTTGATGAATATTTTTCGAGAACATATTCTTGCACGCCTCAATTGTGTCATTTTTTGTATAGGGTGTTTTTTTTTAGTTGCATGAGAAGTGCCGATGGTTGTTGTTTATGGTTTGTCAAACTATGTTGACATTTCTGTTCAATAAGGTTTGGCAATTCATCATGAATCGCTTAACGCCAGAAAATGCTTCCAAATTATGGAAATTTACTTTGAAAAAAATAAATCTGCTATCGAAGTTCATAGAGCATTTCTACAGAAGAAATGTGTTTAGTGATGAAGTTCATTACTAGTTAAATGGCTTTGTCAATGAGCCAAATTGCTGCATATGGAGCGAAGACAATTCTCAAGCCGTTTCCAGAAGTGGTCCTGTTAACTGCCCCCTCGTTCGTGCGACTTAACGCCTCCCGACTACTTTTTATGGGGCTATGTTTAGTCATTGGTTTCTGCCAACAAACCAGCAACTCTTTATTCATGGAACATCCAATCATAGCCCTAAGTTTCCTAGTTTTAAGTTAGGTTAAGTTATGAAGCTTGTATTAAGCCAAATAAATGGGGGTATTGCCCCCACCAAAATTAGTATTTTTATTTTGCTAAGTTGCCACGTCGCCAAAACGAAGTAAATAAAATGCACGACTGGATCGCACGAAGTTGCTCTTATGTTCGATCACATCGAATGCAAAAGGTTTCTTTTAGGAATCTAAATATATTTTCAAAGTCTTGGTGATGGCCGTGGCAGTGCGTTCGCCTGTTAACCTCATGGTCACAGGTTCCATCCTTGCCGTAGTCTATGTCTTCTTATTTTTCCATTAAAAACCAATTCTAAAAATAAATGTCATACAATGAGTTGCTGGTTTACTCATTACATGCTGTTTAGGCATAGAACTAACAACATGTGATTGAATAAAACTAGTATACCGATAAAATGTGACAAAGAATTTAAAAATATTAATGCGAATTATAAAGGACATAGATAAATAAGATACGGAAATCTCTCCGCATTAGTTCAGCCGCCATCCCTGTAGATAAAATCTGAGACAACAACCTACTACAGTCTACATTCTTTCTCTTCACGAACCTCAAGCCCGCGCTGTGTTGAAACATTCAAAGGGTGGTATAATCCCGTGTAGATTATTATATTT
The DNA here is from genome assembly GCA_910595825.1 of Philhelius pedissequus. Lineage (NCBI taxonomy): Eukaryota > Metazoa > Arthropoda > Insecta > Diptera > Syrphidae > Philhelius > Philhelius pedissequus. The sequence goes on along the minus strand of OU343161.1, from coordinate 237,738,802 downwards.
TGTATATAATTTTTTTTTTTTAATTTTAACTTGGTATGGCAATTTTAAATATTTTTCGAATATTTTGGTATGCAGTATTATTTATAATTTGAAGCAACTTCTTTAATAAAATTTTGTCGATCTGTAGAGGCGCTAACAAAAAATTTAAAAATGAAAAGAAATGGTTGTATGAAAGTTACCCTTAATAACAAAACATTTAAAAAAATTGTTCACCAAAATGTAGAGTACACTTTAAATAGTGCACACACTTTTTTGTTATCAAAATCTTTAGAGTCGTTTTCGAGATAATTGAGATGGTAGATAGATTTAAATGGAGTGTACCGTTAGTTTTGGATAAAAAACGATTCAAAAATCTATTTTAGACAAATGCCTTAAACGCTTAAATACCAATTTTGAAGAAAATCAGCAAAACTTGCCCTTACCTATATTGCAAGTAAAAATTGAATTTTTTGCGAAATAATTAAAATCAAATGCTAACACGGCGGAACAATAATTTGCGAAAAAAATGTTCATTAAAATATCATTCTTAGCAGACTTGGTATTTTTTTTATTTGCTGTTTCCTTTACAAAAATCAACAGATTATCCATATTTTTGTCCGCCATTTTATATGTAATTTTTTTAAATATATTTATAGACACTAAACGTACAAATCTGCTCTCATTCTACGTGTAAGTCGGTATACGATTCATATCATTGCACAATATCAAGCAGTCACCATTGAGGCTGTATTTTGGTACAATTCATTTTCAATATACAGGGTGACCCCCGAATCGTGCTACAATAAGAAATTTAAATAACTTTTATTTTAATCGATGTATTTCATCAATTTTTTTTATTGGATTAAAAATTTAATTTTATTTTAAATAACTAATGGTGTTTTAAAGATGATAGACCGCAAATGACATCTACGCTCATCCACGGATATGCGGCACCTGATCAGAAAATTGTTCATTACGGCCTGAAGGGTTGAAATTGGGATCGCCTCAATTATTCTTAGTCTTAATGGACTGCTTCAATTCAGTCAAATTCCTGTGTTTCGTTTTGTACACTTTCTGCTTGACATATTCCCATAAAAAAAAGTCTGGTCCAGACAGGTCAGGTGACCTTGGTGGCCAGCGGAAAGTGCAGTTTCTGGATATCAATTTGTTTGGGAATTTTCGTTGGAGGTCCGCCATAACTTGTGTGGCTACGTGTGCACTTGCTCCACCTTGTTGAAACCAAATCCTGCTGAAAAAGATACGTCTTCGGCGAAGTTCTGGGTAAAAAAACTCCTTCAATATCTTTAAATAACGGTTCCCATTGACAGTTATGTTACACCATTTTCTTCAAAGAAGTATGGCCCGACAATACACCTTGCTGAAACTGCGCACCACACAGTGACTCGTTCTGGGTGCTGTTCCGTCACATGGAGCATTTCTGGATTAGATTCACTCCATATACGGCAATTTTGCTTGTTAACATTGCCGATTAAGTCAAAATGGGCCTCAACAGACATGAATGTGTTGTCTTCTTCGGCCATTGCAATCATTTTTCGGCAAAATTCCAGGCGAACAGGCATATCCTGAGGGTTTAACTTGCTTGTAATTTGGACTTTGTACGGAAACAAGTTTAAGTCATCATGAAGTATCCGTTGTAATGACCGTCTGCGAACTACAATTTGGCCCCATAAGTTTCGAGTCGAAACACTTGGATTTGCCTGTATTGCCGATGCAACAGTCATGATTGTATCCTGAACCCGAACATTGGGATCTCGATGATACGGTCTTCGTTCGATGCTTCCAGATTCGGCAAACATGTTCACCAGACTCATAATGATCCATCTTCTCGGGGAAGTACCGCCAAACTCCAGCTTAAATTCCCTTTGGACGTAAATGACGGACTGCAAAGAATGGAATGTATCGCTGCACTATCCAAATCCTTTTTTCAGTATCCCAAGCATTCCTTTTAATAAATCAAAACAGTAGCCTACAAAATAAAAAAAGTATTTCTTCTGCTGTGTGTTCTTTCTTTCTCTGTCTCTCTCTGTTGTAAACGGTGATTTTTTAAGAGCTTGGTTTTTGAAAATTCAAAAAAACACAGAAACTTGTAAAAAGTGAATGAAATTTTTATTTGGATCGATAAATCAATTTCTGCCATTTACTTTTTAAAAATAATTTCACTTAAATGTTGCTCGCGGCTAGGCTTCAGGTGGTCCATTCTGAAGGTCCAATTTTGGCAAACTTTTTCACACATTTCGGCCGGAATCTCACCAATGACGCGTTCAATGTTGGCTTCCAAGGCAGCAATCGTGTTTGGCTTGTCCCCATAGACAATAGATTTAACATAGCCCCACAAAAAATAGTCTAACGGGGTCAAATCACATGATCTTGGTGGCCAATTGACTGCGCCAAAACGTGAGATCAACTGCTCACCAAATTCGCCTCTCAATTGATGCATGGTTTCGCGTGCAGTGTGGCAAACACATTTTTCACAGAGCACGAATTTTGATAATAAATTTCAATAATTTGCAAACGTTGTTCAGGCGTAAGTCTATTCATGATGAAATGGCAAACAATACTGAATCGAAATGTCAAATGTTCGTAGAATTTGTCATGTGTGATCTGTCAAAAATATAAACGTCAAAAACCAAGTAGCAAAAAAATCACCCGTTATTAATGTATTTGATGTTTAAAGCCAATGGTCTCGTTGCCAGTGCTTAGGTGTCTTTACTTCGTAGATTTGTCTAAGGAGTAGTATAATATGTAATGTAATGTAATGTAATAAAAAAAAATAAGCCAATTACTCACACTGAAAAAAAGTTATTACGTTTTATTTTTGTAGCACGATTCGTGGGCCACCCTGTACTTCTTGTATTGCTTCAATATTTACATAATTTAATAATAATAATAAAAATAATTGTAAGAAATTGTCTGTAATACAGGTAATTTAAATGCAACTTGAACTGCACGGCACTAGTTGTTACCTTACAAAAGTTTAAGCATATCTTTACTTATCTTAAATTAACTCCACTGAAAGATATTTTAAACTAATCGTAAGCCCCTAATCTAAAAGGAGTTTCGAAGACTTGCCATGCGGTAAAGACTAAAGTTTTACACTAAATATTTATCTTTGTTAAAAATAGTAGCTCATAATGAATTTACCCTATAAAACATTTGAAATAAAATAATTCATTTAGAATTGACAATACTATCTGTTGTTCATGCTAAGTATTATGTTCACACGGTTTTTTTTTTCTAACCATTAGTAGATAGATGAAATGGTGAATTCATGAAGTGACGTGAAGTGACTGCCATTTATCTCTAGAGGCTGGACTGAAACTTAATTTTTTTTAAGTGTCTATCTGGAGTATGATACTTGAAATAAAACCCAAAAGCAACGCCCTCACCAAACGACCTGCCAAGCACTTAGACACTTTTTCAGTATTGTCTGACACTTGGCCATATACTTAAACACATTTAGGTTTTTTTTTTAGATTTTCAGGTGTCCAGTCAGCGGTGTTTGTTTGTTTATTTAGCTGTCGGAGTTTTACCGAATTGATGTTAGTGCCACTATTGAAATGATTTTCATATTTTACTTAGAGATTTTGTGGTTTTATTTTTTTATTTAAATAATAATTAACAGGAACAAATATTGTAGTATCAATGTTAGTCTTATTGAAGGCAGATTGTGATTCTGTTCAAGTTTTATGTCATATTTGAATCATCGAAAACTTAGGTACATGGTCAGGGTCGTACACGACTAAGGTCTTGTTAGCATCAATCTTATAAATATATATATATTTTTTTTTTGTACAAAATTTGAATAAAACCAATAACAAATAAAATGTACCAATGGGTCGCACGTAATTGCTCTAATGTTTGATCCATCGTTAGCTCAATTCTTAGAAGATACAGCTAAATATATTTTTCAGTCAATTTTAAGTAGAATAAAATTATCCACTCATTTTCAAAATATTAAATTTAAAAAAAAAACATTTTTTTCTCGAAAATTTAAAAACGGAATATTATATAGAATTTGAAGGACGAGTTATTATTAAGAAAGTAGAAAATTAGAAAAAAATTGTTCTATGGCATGGCACGTACCATTAATAATATTTTATTTATATTTTGCGACCAAAATGTAAACTCTACCAACAATACTTGAAAGAATTATTTTTCACCAATATCTTTATGGCCGTTTTCGAGATAATTAAGATTTCCCGTTTTTGCTACAAAAAAATGTATGGCAGATATACCATTATTTCTGAGTAAAAAAAAATAAAGATTTGATAAATAATATATCCATTTATCCATTACCTAATACTCTTCAGTACCAAGTTTGATGAAAATCATTTCACGTGCTTAGGCTGTAAATCAACCTACACACAGATGGAATTATGGGACCAACTTTTTTCGTGCTTTCTGTCATCGTAATAATCTAAATCTTGAGCTCGATTGTTTCCCAAATGCAAAACTTGCCCTGTAGTATACCTATGTACATATGTATATACAGGTGTTTCCCTAATTCGCGGAGCATATGTCGGGGATGATTCCTGGAATTATTTTAAGAAAAAAGTTATTTCCCCCCTCTGAGGAGAAACATTTTGAAAAATTGACTTATATAAAAAAAAAAAATATTAAAAATTAAAGAAAGTGCATAAAATGATGTTAGATAACTTCTTTTGAAATTTACTATAGCAATATTTTTTTTTTTTATAATCTTGCACGCGCTCAAGGGTTTATGAATACCCTTTATATGTTATTAACACAGCGCGGGCATCCGGTGAGAGAAGAAAAAGAAGGATAGGAAACAGGTGTGGCGCGGTGTTCTGAGACTAGAGCTGGTTGTTGTCTCAAATTTATCTCCAGGGATGGCGGCTGAACTAATGCGGAGAGAATTACCATGTCTTATTTATATATGTCTCTTATAATTCGCATTATTTTATTTGTTTCGTTGTCATATTTGTGGGTAGTATGCTAGTTTACTCAATGACATGTTGTTAGTGTTATGTCTGAACAGCATGTAATGAGTAAACCAGCAACTTATTTTTATGACAATTTTTAGAATTGCAGAATATTTTTGTTTTGATAAGAGGGTGTTTTTTTTTATAATACAATGCTATATACTACTGACATTACTCAGCCAAGTAGAAGACTTAGCATTATATTTAATTGGACTTGTTGAATTATTGATTCAAAATAGCTTTTAACAGCCTTTAGTCCAAAAAATTTTGCGTTTCATCTATTTTTGTTTTGGTTTTAAACAAAGTTGTTAAAGTGTCAAAGTTTTTGAAGAATTAAATTTCAAAGACAAAATTAAGATAAACATTTTGTTGATATTCTTTCAAGTTGATTTTTTTTTCAAAAACTTTGTGTAATTAAGTGTCACTGTTTTTTCAATATTCAATGCTTATACATTTTTAGTCAAATACTGAAAAATGTTTCTTAGTTTTTGAGAAAATGTTCAAAAAAAAAATAATAAGATCGAAAAGTCTTAAATTAAATTTATTTACCAAAAATTAATAAATATTTATATATCTGATTTCAGTATTTGTCAGTATGTGTCTTAAATTTAGAAGGAGCATTGAACAAAAAAAAATAAAACAGTTTTACTTAATACCGCAAAATTTGTCTCAAAATTTTTTATTTTGAAATTGCATATCTCAAAAACTATTCCTAAGCCTTAAACAAAAAACGTATAAAAGAATGGAATATGAGCTTTGAAAGAAAAACAGGTGTAGCACATCATTGTACGTGCCTTAGTTAATTTTTTTTTTAGTTTAAATTGCATTTTTTAATATGTGCCCATTACCATTATTTTTCTTAAAACCATCTCAGGCATCCTCCTCCAAAATATTCTGCAAGAATTAAGCAGCTCCCTGTATATCGTAAGTAACAATACAGTGATATATGTACATGATATACATATGAAAGTAATAAAATATAGAGATTCAAAAAATTTTTTAAACGATACTCAAAATACTTAAAGCCGTTTACGAGAAAATTTGCATATAAAAATGTGTATCATTGGCAGCTAAGACTAGATTTTTATCCAAAACTTCGGAACTATTAAGTTCCGATGAATTCACATCTAAAACAAACTTCTATAGAATTTAGTAAAAAAAAAAATACATCAGAAATATAAACAACAAAATATTTCAAGTTTTTTTCCCCAAACCAATTTATGGATTTATTTTGTTGGCATAATTCACTATTTTGTTTTTGGGCCAAATTATGCAAAACAAACTTGCCTCTTCATGACAATGTGAATGACCCTTTAAGCTTACCTACAGTGAGACTTGCAACAATAAAAATGGGAAACATTTCTATTAAACGAGTAAGAAATCTTTTTTCCAACTAAAGGGTGATTTTTTTGCTACTTGGTTTTTGACGTTTATATTTTTGACAGATCACACATGACAAATTCCACGAACATTTGACATTTCGATTCAGTATTGTTTGCCATTTCATCATGAATAGACTTACGCCTGAACAACGTTTGCAAATTATTGAAATTTATTATCAAAATTCGTGCTCTGTGAAAAATGTGTTTGCCACACTGCACGCGAAACCATGCATCAATTGAGAGGCGAATTTGGTGAGCAGTTGATCTCACGTTTTGGCGCAGTCAATTGGCCACCAAGATCATGTGATTTGACCCCGTCAGACTATTTTTTGTGGGACTATGTTAAGTCTATTGTCTATGGGGACAAGCCAAACACGATTGCTGCCTTGGAAGCCAACATTGAACGCGTCATTGGTGAGATTCCGGCCGAAATGTGTGAAAAAGTTTGCCAAAATTGAACCTTCAGAATGGACCACCTGAAGCGTAGCCGCGGGCAACATTTAAGTGAAATTATTTTTAAAAAGTAAATGGCAGAAATTGATTTATCGATCCAAATAAAAATTTCATTCACTTTTTACAAGTTTCTGTGTTTTTTTGAATTTTCAAAAACCAAGCTCTTAAAAAATCACCGTTTATTATATTAGAAATTACAAAAAAAAATGTTCTTGGTCCTTAGGTGTGTCATTTATAAATTTTCTGTTTGAATTTTGTGTTAATGAAAGTATAACGATTTTTCAAACTTTTTGGAAAAAAAAAACTGTCCCACTGTTCGACGGCTGCGTCTTGGCAGAGTGCCCAGAAAAATATCTTCAAACACACGCATAAAATGGTGACAAAAAACGTCCATTACAAAGTTAGGTAATTGTAATTCCATATAGAAAACTCAACCTTTGATCTTCGGTGATCATAAAGACGGAAGGCTTATACTTTTAGCCTTTTTTGAACTTTTTTTTTTGTATGTTTCTTTCGAAAAGTCCAAGTGGTGTGTAGGTATTTATTTTTATTGCATTTTCTTAGATTATGGCACCACACGCATGTGCATTGCATTTGTCATAAACATAAAACAACTCCTCTCAATCTGTGAAGTCTCAAACCGCTTTATCACCTTTTTTTTCTAAAGACCAGACAGACAGAGATGTTTACTCTCACAAAAACTCAAAAAAAAGTAAGAAAGAAAAAAAATCCGGTTAAAGTAGTTTAAAGTGCCATAACATTTATATTAATGCCGCTCAGATACGTGCGGTGATTAAGAAGTGAGTTCTTTTTATTACAGGCTCTAAGTGAGGTGTGGTATGTATTTGAGTATAACTACTCCTGCTTGAACTGTAAAAGATACAATAATTTGATAAACAGTTTTATGATTTCACAGTATCTATGTTTCTATGGATATTTGGTCTGCAACATGTGTGTGCCGGCCGCCACTTAAGCACTAAATTCATTTATTTATCATTTTGTGTTATAAAATGTAAATAGAAAGTCCATGCTATAAATTATTAGGTATCGATTATTTAGGCTAAAAATATTTTAACAAAAAATAAAGAATTCTTAAGATTTTCTTATGGAATTATGATGATGTATTCAAAGAGCATTATACACAATTTATGACAAACAAATTAAAATTAAAATAAATATAAAAAAAACAAAGCAAGGAAACACACCGAACCGGAAAGACCAGCTCAAGTTTGTTCTATACAATTTATAGAATTAACTTAACAATTAAAATTTTTTCTTTGCAACTTAAATACACTTTGAATTGAATATTTTCATATGGAACACAAAAAATATTAATAATAAAAGAAAGATTATTAAATTACTCAGACAAAATATAACATAAAAATACTTGCATCTGTTCAATGAAATTTTAAACAGGTATCTGTTTAATCCAAACATAAATCGTTATTTTCAGAGAATGCTAAAAAACATGTATTTTTTTGCCAACCCATTTAAAATACAAAATATAGTTAGTTAAAGTAAAGTAATTTTCAGACGATGAAAACTAGAACTCTAACAAAAGATCCAAGACAGAAATATTAGTACACAGGTCTAGACAGATTTTCGTATTACGCTCTTAAATATATTTAGATTGTTTAAATTGTACACATTTAATGCAAAATGTACTACAATGTCTCAAACGTAGTAAGAATTTTTGGTCAATTGTAGAAATATCCGAAATTCAACTTCATCTTCGATTCCAACACTCGTCTTTAATTACACACTTTTTGGCAGGTCACATGGTTAAGTCAATTTTGATTGCAGCGCAGTTCGCTGTTAACTTGATGCTGTTAGAAAGTGTTACGACTACTCCAATACTTGGAAAAGTAAATGATTTCATGGGACGTATCTACTTTCGTACTCGACCTTGATATACACAAATCCGCTGGCTCAGATAGTATCCATCTCATCGTTCTGAAGAGGGGTTCTTCAACAATGGCGAAACCACTACGAAAGCTTTTTCATCTGTCCTACCCTGCTGGTTTCTTTCCAAATTAATGGAAAACATCATTTATCTAGCCTGTTCCGAATCTTCCTCACCCTCTAACTTACATCAAATTGCACTTACATCCCTTTTTTCCAACGTCATGGAAACGCTGATTAATTATCAGCTTAAAAAATATCTTGAAGAACGAAAGCTCCTTAATAACTGGCAGTATGGCTTTCGTAGCAATATGTCGACTGGTAATCTGATGCCATATCTTACCGCACAGTAGTGGCGCAAATTATTGCGCTTGATATTTCAAAAGCATATGATAAACTTTGGCATTGTGCCAAAGGACCGCTCAACACAAGTTCTTTTGGAGGCTTCCGGAAATTACGCCAGAATTTTTCTTGGAAAAAAACGCCCAAAAAATCTTCATACAAAATTCTGGCCTTTTTTTGCTAGGAAAAAAAGTCGAAAGTTTTCTGATAATCTTTCTCAAATTTATGGTCTTTTTCCAAAAAATGATGGCTTTTTTTTCAATTTAAGAAAATTGGAAAATTTGCAATTAAGTTAGGGCGTACAGAAATCTCGGCGCGTAAGGCCCCGAGCAAGTACGCCGTGAACCTAATTGGTGTAGATTTAATGTCTCAAAAAAAAAAATTAGCATATACCCAAACTTGCACCCATCCCAAATCCTATATTTACGCCCAAGCTTTTTTAAATTTATTGTTTGCATTTGAAAATTTTCTGGTATAATTTCCATTTTGCTTTCAGGCCCTTCTTTCACACCTATCTGACATAGTTTCCAATATTTCTGGCTTATTTTCCAAATAAAATTCTGCCTCTGGCGTATTGGACGGTTTCAAGTCTGATATACATCAAATAAGTGCTGGTGTGCCACAGGGCTCCGTTTTGTCTCCAACACTTTTTCTCATTTTCATTAATGATCTCTTATATGGAATTTCTAATCCACTAAACTGTTTTGCTGAAGATATTACTCTCAGCTATTCATATTCGTTTTCAGATTCATCTCCCTGTTCTTCGGATGTGGAACTGCAACGGCAGCGTATGAGAAGCTTATTAAATCTGATCTTGACAGAACTGTCATATTTGAAATAAGAAACCGCGTAGAATTTAATGCTTCAAAAATGTATTGCTGGCTTTTGTCGTTAAAGGAGAACCCACTCCCATGTCGCTATCCATGAGCGTTACTTGCACTGAAGAAACCGATCAGCTTTCAGTCCTTGATATGTGCATAACAGGCCTTCATTCATCTAATGCTTGAATTGCACAGGAGCTGCTAAAACTAATTTAAATCTTTTAGATGGGATTCAAAATAGAGCTCTTAGAATGATAGGCGATAAAACTATAATGCAAACATTTACATCTCTCAAACACCGTCAAAATGTTATATCGCTTTTATTATTTTATCAAATATTATTTATAAATAACCAGTTGCATCCACACCCTTAACTATTCAACTGTAATACTCGCGCTTCTAGGAATGCTCTTGAGCCGAAATTCGGCGACGTACTTTCAAGTACAGAGATTTGTTCTTTAGCCGTACAACACGAATATGGAATGCTCTGTCAGCCTCTATTTTCCCCTCTCATAAATGTGTACATTGTCACTCCGTTACACTGTGGCAATGTATACATTTTGTACAGTCACACTGTCAGCTTTCAGATTGTGTATGTACTGGCCGTCTTCTGAAATCTGCCATGCTGTGCTGAATTCTCTATACCGCCTGTATGACAAAAATTTCACGGGAAGTTTCGCGGTTGCTCAGTGGGTCTGCCATTTTCTCATTATCAAACTTGAATATATTAACTTCAAGGTAAATCTTGCTTATATAGATTTTTACATTTATATAGGTGCATAATTATAAGGGAAATGGACGGTCAGACGAACGGCTATAGACAATAGTCAACCCCTCAAATGCTACAAAATATTTTTGATCTGCTTAAATACTTTTAAAAAATAAAAGATCAAGAATTTTAAGTCATTTTCCAAAGTGTCAAAATGGCTCTAAATAAAATTTCCTTTTTTTCTATCTGTATCTTCCACATACGAAAAGGGCACCCTACCAAAACTACACATACAACTGTTGAATTGTGCTAAGGTAAAAGTCCGTTTAAATTCCAAGTATGCTACCGAACATTTTCAACACTAATGAAAAATAAATGTGTACCCTGTCGTAAAACTGAAACTATTATCAACTTTGGGGAGGTCTAGGTAAAAATCTTTTTACCCCATACCCCTAGATCAACGTTCGTTCGCTTAATGTATAAAAACCCTAAGCTGGTAACCCTGGTTTTAAATGGTTCCTTTGGTTCTTTTTGCAACATAAAGTGTTATCAGAAAATGTTAGTGTTTTTTTATTTTCCATTAAACTTACGTAGACGCACTAAGTCGCCACAGATGTGAAAGGTAAAGATGAAGTTTCTTCTTCTTTCAATCTTTCAAATCTTTTCAACAACAACAACAACAGAAATATAAAGAAATCACTTTCTTCATTGAACATTGAAATTATTGGAATTTTCTTTTTTTCTATTGTCAGTTTTATTTTTTTTGTTCATTTTCATCTGCCATAAGTTAGAATTCGTCATGGGCTTTTCCACCACATCCAAGAAACTTTTAAGTGAGAGCTCAACTAAGCTATGCCTTATCGATGTAGTATGCACCATGTAAGTTTGTATCTTAATTCTGTGCCTAAGCAACCTTTCGATAAATTTCACTTGCTATCGCGAATTACTGTGCATGATGTTTAAAACCGAGATAGTCATGTTCAAGTCTGTCTGTCTATCTGTCTATCTGTGATATGTCTTAGGTCCAACTGTGCATTTATGTACCCTGAGTAAAAAAAAATAAAAGAAAGACAATGAAGATAAATGTTTATATGCATATCTATAAGATTGCAGGAATTGTGTCTGCTGATGGAGATTTGATTTGACTGGGTCTTGAGGTTTGATCATCATTATCATTGAAATCGCGCAAAACATCGACAGACATTTTCTGCATTGGCAAAACATATAAATCAAAAAGTGAATGTTTTTAAATCGAGGCTTTCAAAGTTCGCAAAATTGAATGTTAAGGTGATGATTTTATATTCGCTCGCAGAGCTGGTTTCAGTTGGTAGTTGAATGCATTTTTTTTTGGTTGAAGCAGCTCAAGGGGTTCTTCTATTTTTTTTTGTATGACCAAACAATTTAATTTGGGTTAAAATTTAAATAATTTTATACATATTTATGTAAAACAGAGCTCAATTAAAAATTATCATATTTTGAGTGAGTAAGCTCTTAAATAAGCTAAGTTGTGCCGGAGTATAAAGTGTCTTTTACCTTTGAAAATTATTACCAAGGCATTTTCATACAATGGAAAATAATGCAGGGATTTTCAAGGTGCAGTTTTGCAAGCACTAGTTGTTTATTTTTGGTAATTTTTTTTTGAATTTTGTTGAGATTAACCAATTTTAACAGTTACAACACTTTTAAGTGACCCTATGTGCCATGGGCGATAATGTGTTCAAAAATAGAATCAAAATAGAGGAAGTGCTAGATCATACATTTGGAAAGAAGTCCCGAAACTAAGACAGACCAAACTGCTAGTTGGAAATTACAACCTAAAGCGGTTAGCAGTCTATAGCCGCGTTTTATTATGCACAAAAACCGATATAGATCACAGCTTTCCATACATTACAACACTAAAAGTTCTTGATATTTATCGAGGTCAATTTTATTGACCCAGAGTTTAATTACATATCTCGCCACCAGGGTAACATTTTAACTTACATATGTTTGTATACTACAGTTTTGAACTATTGCTATCCACGTTGTTGTCAAAGTGATTACTTATAATTTATATTACTTTTACACTAGTGCGATTTTTATGTTGTTTCCTTTTGGTAAAATATATCATTTTTGCCAAGTTAAATCCTTCCATTGGGCAAACAAAAATTATTTTTTTTTTTATTCTGAATCAATTTTATAGAGCCGTATTTTTCTGTGGATCCACCTCTCTTTAACACCACTAAGCGCTAGTACAATTGGTAGCATTTACTTTGAGAACTAGCAGTTCAATATTCACGAACACAGTCTAATACCATATCGAAACCAATATCAATTCAAATCACATTCCATCAAATTCTACATTTAGCAATGAAAAGCTAGCACCCACACCTCTATAATACACTGGATAGTGTATTCTTTATTACAGTTTTTTCTAGGCAATTTAAGAATGATATAACGTGCGCTGGTACCATCATTGACGTCTATTAGATAAAAAAAACTTGGCATATTGTGTTCCATACAAACAAAGTAAGACATATTTTTGTATTTTATTGTTGTATACAAATAAATAATAGCTGCATTTGAAATATCGGTCAATTTTAAATCTAAAAGTAATTCGATATGTTATAAAGTTATAATGACATGGTACTTGCGCACTTATAACAGTGTTTAAGTTGCCTCATCTTTCTTGTATGAGTACGCTATCCAGTGTCTTATAAAGATCAGTGTATACCCAGTCAGTTATCAGATTCATATGAGAATAAATCGAATCGATTCGGTGTGGGTCCTGGCGTTTATCACCATGTAAATGAATTTTGACAGGAGAAGGTTTCGTGTTCGTGGCGTATAAAGGCTCTTCCAAAACAATGCGAAAATGAAATTTCTTTGTGCTGTGGTTTGATTAAATATTTAAATTAAGTAAAAAGTCTAGACCCTGCTTTTCGATACGTCAAATTTATCGGTAAATGAGGACTGTATTTTTCTTACCTTTATTAGGTATTTTACCAAATTTCTTGATAATCCAACGCTGAAAAGATCCTGTACAATATATTATTTTATAATTGAATTGAAATAAAATATTTCGTTGTTTAATATTTATTTTTGATTTTCGCTGAGAGTTTTGCTATAGTATAGGGGAGCCGTAATTAACTGGCAGCTAATGTCAAAAGGTAATCACAGCTGTCAATCATTCAAAATCAAAATGTTTCATAACCCAGATGGTTTAATTTTCACGGGGTGAAATATATGGCATAATAAAACGCGGCTTATATCAGACTGAACCGGAACAACCTCATATCTCTTACGGGTCTCTTAATTGGTCATTGTAAACTAAGAAGACATCTGCATATTCTTGGCATAGAGAGCAGAGTGCGACGGTTATAGATTCTACAGTCGTCAAGGCGATCCCCAATCATATTCTCGGTAAATATACCTGGGACAACAATATCATAAAGGAGAGGGAATTATACTATCTGAACACACTCCAACTTCTCAAGTTTCTAAGTAAAATAATCTTGGAGGAAGAGCTGTAGCACAAGCAGCCTTCTCTTAATTAGCCCTAGATAGGCGGTAAAAACAGAACCAAATACGTTCATTCACAAACCCGCAGAATTTTACAATTTATATGCTGAGGCTCTAAACTGTTCAAACTGCCCTCAAACGGCAATTTTATAAATCCCAAAAGAATACAATCAAAATGCGAGTTGGTGGTATACAAGGCTTTTTCTCTAGCTAAAACTTTATACATTTTACTTCCTACCGAATACAATCTTCAATTAAGCTCATGTCTCTCATAAAACATCACCTATGCCGTGAGATTTTGTTTGCAAAGTTTGTCTGAAATTTAGGTTGCATAAGCTTTAGGAGTATTTTTCTTGACCCTAATTAGTACCTTAACGCATTTTTTTGCTTCTATCATATCAATATAGCAACCTTCAAAACCTTATCTAACAAAATTATAACCGCCTGTGAAAAATAATCATTACATGAAAACATGACACACGGTTACGTAAAATTTATCACAACATGTATCAAAATCTAATCAATTGGATCGAATCAACACAACCCATATAATGCAGATATAATAAGTTATAAAAAAATAAAAAAAACGTCAAACCAAAACTCAAATCTATTGCTAAATTATGCAACCATTTTCCCATCATAATACTTTCCAATACCCTTTTGACAGAAATATTACAGAATTTCGTAAACCTAACAATCCAACTCTACCATGATTATACATATACCTATAGAGGGAGAGACCCACCGACGACGTCGACGACAAACCACATCCGCATCGATATTCAATCCATGATCTGTTCAAGCTTCAATGATTTGCTTCAGCCTCAAGACCAGAGTCGACCAGACCAGACAAGATGACGATGGCAATGGTGATGATAATGACGACGCGACAACAGACTGGTCCCCCTATTTATGTATCTATTTACATATAAATATATCGTGTGCGGTTGTTAGTTACATCGTGGGTCCGAATTTAATTAATCAAAATACCTTCCCACATTTTGGTTCATTACATAAAATTGTCAAGCTACATATTTAATGCGCCTTTTTATTTATTTTTAAATGTATTTGGGGTTCACCAATAGATGCAATTTAAATAAAGACCAATCTCTACCTTATTGAAAAAATATTAGCGTTATGTAATTTTTTTTATTCTACTATTTAATTTGTGGTATTTTATTACCGACAAAATTAACTAAAACTGACTAAAATTGCAAGCCAAGAATATTGTGTTTACCTTCTGCTTTTCCGTATGTTCTTCTGACATTGAGCACATATTACAGTAGACACTCTATAAAGTGAACTAATTGATAAGAAGTTTAAAGGCTTTAAAATGTCGAATAAATAAATTAGCTAAAATTACTAGTATACTCGTACATCAAATCCAAAATAACACAATTTCATGGTAAAACATCAGTCAGAAATTGAACTATTGAATTTGCTTGCACAGTGTATAGTATAATGTGCCACAAAAGTAATAAGTCACTTTATATTTCTGATACAGCTGTATGTTTAGTTTTGCGACTATGTAAAATCTTTGTGTACAAATAGGAGTTCAATATTTATAGTAGGTACCCTTGTTCACTAAACCCGACATAAACCACTTTATTGAGCGTCTACTGTAGCGTTAAATAATTCGCCATTGAGAATCGCTGTGTATAACAAATTGCTCATTATGTATACATATAATTTTAATTTATTTAATTTTGAGATATTTGGAAAAAGCTTATGCTTATATTTTTGACAATACATTTCGGAATACTGTTGTTTGAAATCCTTACTATTTGGAATTTTTTTCGTTTTTGATAAAAGCTAACAGATTTGTTGATTAGTTTTTTTTTTTAATGAAATACAAAAAGAAAAGATTATTTGTATTTTTGAATTGGTTATAAGAATATAAACGGTTTCAAAGTTTTTCCAAGTGAATAAGTTAGAAAAAGTGGTGCGATTTTGTGCTTTCAGATTTGACTGAATGTCATCGCCGGCCGTAATCTGAAAATGAAAGGTGCATTGTAATAAGACTAATGAAAAGGAAAGAAACAAAAAATAATTATAAAATTTCAAAAAAAAAAAACAAAAATGATTATGAAAAAGTCAAAGTAATTTTTTTTTATCATAAGAGGTTTAAAAATTATTTAAAAAAAAAACAATTCGAAGACATCATTTAAAGATGTGTCCGATACGAAATTTAAAGTAATTTAATTATTTTTTCTTAAACAAAGTTTGTTGCTGCAAAAATGGTATATCTAAATTTTTCGATTTATTTAATGTTAAAAATCGTGAAATTTTTGAAATTTAATTGTTTATGCAAATAAAACAAATACTTAATTTTAACAGCATCTTAAGCAGCGTTTATTTATCTACATTTTAAGTATGTATAAATTATAAATTTTTTCTAAAATAGTAATACATTGTATTTATTTAAATATTTAAACATAACCAAAAATGACAAAATATAAATAAATAAGTACATTATACAAAAAAATAAGTTTTACAAAAAAAAAAACATAAAATGCACGACTGTATCGCACGTACCTGCTCCTATGTTCGATCACATTATAGGCAAAAGATTCTTAATAAAACGGCTAAATATATTTTTAAAGTTTTTCCCTTAATTTTTTAAATATAAAAATTCTTAAACTTTGCTAAAAAAAAATTGGTATGAACATTTTAAATATTTAATAATATAAATTCAAAAACAAAATTTCAAAAAAAATTGTCCACCCGTTTTTCGAAATATTGAATTTTCCAAAAAAATATTTTTTTTTTCAAAAATCCAAAAAAAAACAATTTTTCGAAAATTTTGAAATGCAATACTATTTAGAATTTTAAGGAGCTCCTGTATTTTTTTTATCGAAATCCGTTGAGCCGTTTATGAGAAAGTGGAAAATTAATAAAATGGTTGTATGGCAGGTAGCGTTAATAACAGAAATATAGACCATGCCCAAAGTAGTACACACACCAATTTTTATCAAAGTCGTTAGAGTCGTTTTTGAAATAATTAAGATGGTAGAAAAATTTGTATGGCAAATACCGTTATTTTTGGGCCTAAAACAACGATTCAAAAATCCACTTTGGACAATCACCGAAAACACCTAAGTACTAAGTTTGAAACAAATCGGTTCAACCGTTTAGGCTGTAGATCGTTCTACAGACAGACAGACAGACGGAATTGCGGGACCCACTTTTTTGGTGTTCTCTATGATAGTAATGTCATGTTTGATTGTTAGAAAAAAAATTTTTAAAGCCTATTTTTCTCGGAAACGGCTCTAACGATTTTGATTTAAAGAAAAATCAGTGCAGCTTTTTAGATGCGACCGATTATATGCTTGAAAAAAAAATTGTATAATGTCTAAAAACGGTACTTTCCATAGGACCGTTTTTTTTTTGCTTTCGACTATCTCATAAACGGCTTACCCGAATGTTTCGAAATTTCACACATATATATCCCTAGGTTGCCCAATTTATACTGCGTACCAATTTTTTTAATTAATATTTTCTTGTATTTTTAAAAGCTTTTTAAGAAAAAAATTTTAAAAAAAATTATATTTTGAAAACTGCTCATTAAATTTTTTTCAAAAATTATATTTATAATGTGTTTGCTGAATACCTATGAATTGGTGTTTTTGATTTGTTTTTTAAATTTTGTTCAAAAAGTTAAAAAAAAACTTTTTTTCTCAATAACCGCTCCACAGATTTTTAAATTTTTTTTCTCATAAATTCAAATTTATCCAAGAAATAAAATGGCGTACTTTTTTTTGAGCTCAAATTAGTTTAAGTATTTATTTCATAATTTTGAATTATTTTTCCTTTTTTTTTTTAAGTTTATATTATTAAATATTTAAGATTGTCATATCAGTTTTTTTTAGAAAAGAAAAAAAAACTTTGTGTATAAAAAATAAAGTAAAAAATGACTTTAAAAATATATTTAGATTTTAAATAGAAATCTTTTGCATACGATGTGATCGAACATAAGAGCAAGTTCGTGCGATCCAGTCGTGCATTTTATTTTTAACTGAAAACAAAACTCCTTAATAAAATTTCCTAATTTTCTTCTTTTTTTCTTTTCAGGTAAGATACTCATTTTCATTGAATTTTTTAATCAACAATTTATTATAAAGTAAGTTAAAATATTTATTTGAAATTAACAAAAACGTTTGAATTTTGAAAGTCATCATATAAGCTCTCATATTCAAAGTCTGGTACACACTCTTGGTATCGCCAGTCATCACATTTGTCTGTAAATCTTCTTCGACTACTTTTTGTATCACAAAACATAATACCAATTACTGTAATTGTAACATAGGAAAATTAAACAAAAAAAAAGAGAAGAAATAACCAAAACCAACCCAACCAAATCGAATTCATAATTTTGTACATTCCCGAGATGCATATTGTACAGATATACGTACTTAGCCAATTTTCAATGTTTGTTTGTTTTTATAGATAAATAGCTTTATTCAGCATGGTAAATAAATTTCCCTGCCACGCCCCCCAAGCCAAACATTATTATTATTTCTCAGATTCTCCATAGAGGAAATATACACACCTACCTGAAAAAATGTTGACTTCGTAGAAAAAATATTTCTGCAAAATTAAAAAAAAAAAAAAAACTAAAGCTTTCTCCAGAGAGTTTGACCGGAATTATGGACGTATCTTAAGTGCAGACATAGTCATTACACACATACCATACTGTACCACAATTGACCGGCATATCACTTAACGAACCATGCCCTGCCCTTGGAGACTCGATTTTGAGTTGCCACCTCTTCTGCGTCTCGTTTGCCTTTTCATTCATCTCTTGTTCAATTTAATTTGGCTCGTGGCCAAGGCGCAGCCTGGTTTCTCTTTCAAACTGCAGTATTTCATCTTTTTTTTTGTTTTTTAAATTGATCCCTTTCGAATTTTGACAGTCAAGTTGTTAAATGTCCACTTGTCTCGAAGTGAAAGTTTATGCAATTTAATACCAAAACTTTGCTCAAAGTGGAAATCATCATAAAATTGACAGGAAATTTGATGTAAGTTTACACGATTTTTTTTTTTTTTTTTTGACAGGTGACAGGTAAATACTGTATTTGATTGTCATTATCAATTGTTTGACAATCATCATATAGATGGAAGTTTTTTGGAATTTCATTGGAATATACACAATTTTCATATCGCATTTTTCACATTCCATGGAGGGTTAACCATTGCATGTGCATCATACATATACTCGCACTGCACTGAGCACATTTTATTTATGCAAATTTCACTTTTGTTGTTATTATTTTTAATTGCGTAATGAGAGCGTGAGCGATAAATATTTTTTTATTTTTTTAAATATTCACTGTAAAATCGTGGATAATATTTTTTGTATTTTTTGTTGTTGTTGTTTAAACAATTTATCGTAGGTGAGACAGGGGGTTAAACAAAAATGGCGGTTTTATATTCGAGTTGTTTGATGTGACGTGAGCTTAATTTGTTGTGATTTATTGCTTGCGTGATTATGACAGAGGAATTTCATATGATTTTTTTTGGGATGATAAATTATGTAGGTTCTGTCGGTAAATAATAATTATATGGGAGAGCGTAGACATTATGCACTGCGCATTCACTTTCATTTTTATGCTTCAGGCTAAATAACTTGAAATGGGAAAAAAATTATGTCAAGACCATCATCATGGAGCCTTCTGCTCAGTGTAGATAAAAGTTTTTTATTTTTAAATATTTTTCTCTTATTTTGTGTTTTGTTATTGTAATTGAGAGATGGGATAGTATTGTGTGAACCTTCAAATTTATTGACATTTTGGGAATCAACTGACCTTTAAATGATTTTATTTGTTTAAAATTTTGTTATCTTGGGAATTGTGTTAAGAAACTATAAAGGCGCAAAAATAGGGTGGGCCATTAAGTTTGTGATAATTTAAAAAAAAACCAAGCGGTACAAACGTTTTTGAAAGGTTATCCAATGAAATTAAGTAACCATGGCATTTTTTTTTTATTATTTACGACTTGTTGCTCAAATCTATTGTTTTAACTCAGGATTTTTGGCTTCTTAATTGATTAATACAGTTAAAGTCGAAGACCAATATTCCAGAGTAAGATCCTTCTATTTTGTTTCATACATTTCTTAGAAATTTTGACTAAAGCTTTTTCAGGTAAACATTTCAACTTAGGCTACTTACCTTAATTGTTGATGCTAGGCCTGGGCTTAGGGGCAAATACATTGGTCCTTATTTACATTTTCTTTAATTTGGAAAGATATGATATTTTTATTGATAATCAATTTGACCTACAGCAGATAGCAAGGCTTCAAAATATAGGTAGAAGTAATTTGAGCCTGAAAGACGTTCTTGATTTTTTTTTCTTCAAATTCTTGGTCTTTAGTTTGAAAAGTTTGTCGAGGATGTCAAGAAATGCTTTTTTTCAAAATTCCAGAGGAGGGCGTTTTGTTTTGGGTCATGTTTATGTGTCTTGCAGGTTTCCTTGATTTCAAATAATTTAATGGCTCAGAGATGATTCTTGAACCAACACCGAGCTCAATCTTTGAACCATCAACAACTAGTCTGCTATAGCTTCTTTACAAATATGGTTGAACTTATAGTGACTGGAAATATACTTGTGGCACTAAAGCTAAAATAAATAAAATAAATAAAATGCACAACTGGGTCGCACATTCTTGCTCGTATGTTCGATCACATCATTAGGACAATATTCTTAGTAGATACTGTCAAATATATTTTAAATGTAATTTCTTGGTTAATTTTTTATACAGAAAATGTTTACAATGTCAATTCTGACTACTTAACAATACTAATTTAAAAAACATGATTAAAACAATTATTTTAAATATTTTCAATATTTTTGCGAACATTTTAATATTCACTTTTATTTAAAATTTGGATGAACTCTTGTATGAAAAATGTATTAAAAATGGTTACTAGAAAATCAAAATTAAACAAAAAAAAACAATTCTATGTCAGTTATCGTTAATGTCATTTATTTAAAATTTTTGTTGATCGAAATGTAGAACAACAGACATAATTTTAATTTGATATCGAATGTAGATACTAAAGGGAAAGTTTTGCATTCGCAAAAAAATCGAACTCGAGATTTTAATCAAAGTTGACATTACGATGATAGAGAACACCAAAAAAAAGTGGGTCCCGTAATTCCTGTCTGTCTGTACAACGCTCTACAGCCTAAATGGCTGACGCGATTTGCTTCAAACTTGGTATTTAAGCGCTTTAGGTGATTGTCCAAAATAAATTTTTGAATCTTTGTTTTATCCCCAAAAATAACGTTACATGCCATAAAAATTTTTCTACCACATAAATTACCTCGAAAACGGGTCTAACGATTTTGATAAAAAAATATGTGCACTACTTTGTTTATAGTCAAAATTTTTTTAAAAATATTTTGTACCGTTACCTGCCATGTAAATGCAACCATTTTTTTTTATTTTCTCATAAACGACCTCACGGGTTTCCAAACTATATCCAAATTTTTATATAGGAGATCCTTCAAATTTTAAATAATACTGCATACCAAAATTATCGAAAAATTATTTATTTATTAAAATTTATTTATAAAAAATAAATTAATTATTAAAAAAAAATATTTTGGTTGATAATTCAATATTTCGAAAACGTGTAGGACCATTTTCGTTGAAATATAGTTTTTAAATGTATGTTATTAAATACATAAACTTTTCATTTTTTTAAAAACAAAATTTAAAGAAATTTCGTATAGAAAAAATTTGTACAAAACGACTTTAAAAATATATTTATCTGTTTCCACTAAAAATCTTGTGCCTACGATGTGATCGAACATAATAGAAAAAACGATCGTTTTATGTTATCAAACATTTTAAAGCCGTTTTGAAGATAAATCAAATTTTTTTTTAGAATGGCAAGTACCGTTATTTTTAGGGTTAACACATCAATTTCTTCTCTGTGTATTCCCTAAGACGCCTTAATTTACAGAGAATCGCTTCAGTCTCTTTCAACGACTATTTATCTCTAGAAACTTTGCAGCTTTAATATTCTAAATAGCAAGAACTATGTAAATACGTCAACAAAACAATGCAAAAAACAATTCTTATTTTATGATATTGTTCGCTGAATCCCTAAACCGAAGTTATTATAAATTCCAAAAAAAAGCAAATTTCTCAATTCGACCTTAACAAATGCAATAAAAATTTGAAATTTCTTTTAAGTATTAATTTCAGCCATTAAATTAATAAGAGTGTGATTAAAAACCCATGAATTCATGTCATACATTTTCAAGAAAAATATAAAATCGCAAGTTAATCTTCATTTTTCTTACCAAATGCAACTTTTTCATATGCGTAAGTTTCATCAACTAAACTCATAAGATTGGTCTATACTACCTACGCTCAAGTTGATTTCCAGTTTGACGCAAACAAATTTTAACGATCTAAATATAATCTTGTCCTGCCTCAGGGGCTGGCATATTAGGCATTAAGTTGTAATATTTGTTATTTGGCTCAAACTTATACAGCAAAGTTTATATTATGCCATCGTATCAATTGGATCTTTTCATTAGAGAGGCTTTAGATATTGCCTTGAGGATTAATTTATATTTTTAAGCGTTTGAAAAAAAAAAATAAAATACTATTTATTTTAATCGAGGTTAAATTAAAAGTAAATGATTTAATCAAATTGGAAATGTACCTAATATCAATTGATTTTAGTCACGAGACCATTAAAGTTTATGTGCATCTGAAGGCTCAGCAATTACAGTTTTGCTTGGAAGACTGTTTTCTAAACATTTTTTTGTTGATGAAAAATAATGGCAGAGTATGTAATGTCGTAGATGTCTTCACTGGTATTGGTGAAATCTTTTTTTCAATTAAGATTTGGAGTGTCAAATTTTTAAATGCCTCATATGACTTTCTTGTACATGTTAATATATTCCAAGTCTCCAGTTAAGCAATTTAAAATACAATTTTCGGAAATTTACGTTCCACAAACATTTTTTAGTTTTTTTTCTTAAATTTGATTTAGTTATTCTGACCATCAAATTTTAATTTTTTTCAATTCATTGATTTTTGAAATTGTGGAACGTATTATCGAACATTTTGCAAAGAGTTATATTTTTCTAAAGACTATGCATGCCCGTTCTCTTAGTACTCGAAACTCCCACACAAAGTTCTGCAATATCAATTTCGTATTCAGAAATCATACTCCTCATAATTAAGTCAAAGAACTCCACTCAACACACATTACATAAGGCCATTTGACAAAGACTTATACCAACGGACGACGTCTGGCATAGGTATATAAACAATATAAAACCTGCTACCCAGATAAAGTTTGTTCCTCTCGAAGTTTTTTGTTTTTTTTGTTTACTTAACTGGCGCACAAGTGAAAGTCCTTCCTAACAGTTTCATACCGCAAGGCTGGCCAACTTTCCCTGTTTTCGCATCTCAAATTTAAAAACATGTGTTATCGACTGAACCATTCGCTGCGCGTGGCCAATCCTTAATACTAACTGAAAATTGCATCCATTCAATCCATATTTAAAAGATACACCACATGCCATTAAATCACTCTTGCAGCAATATTATTTGTTGCCATTTTGGACAGAACGCACATTTACCATCACTCACGTCTCTCAAACAAAACCACACTCCACACATGAGGTCTTGGGCTATAGTTGCAAGTTTAAAATGAAAAAAAAAAAAAACAACTTGCATCATATGTGGCTTCTGTTTTGGAGGCATTAATTTATGTGTCTTTTTGTTCGGTCAATTGACTGCATCAACTGCAGCAGATTCGTTTTTCTATAAACCGTTATTATGACCGTTTTTACTACAATATGGAGATTTATGGTGCAGTTATTGAACTTTAAAGAGAACTCAAGCACTTACAATTCCAATCCTAAAAAGGAAGTATCTACACTGAGATAAATTTTTTTTTTTTAAATTCAATTTTGCTTAATTATACAGGGTGGTACAAAATATTTTACACATTTGTGAACTTAACAGACAAGCAATGTTGCGCTATACTCCGCAAGAGTGTGAAGTGTTTTTAGTAAACAAGTAATTCAAAAACAAAATTGGATGAATAATTTTGCCCCACCCTGTGAATATACAAACTGAACTGTATATCAAGGATTGGGTAGCAAACGCTGATGTGTTTTTCAAAGTTCAACCCCATTCGACGGTGAAAAGTTTTGCTTTCAATGAAAATAAACGTACTAACTGCTTAGCATTCTATTACATTCTCCTGTCATATCTGTCAAATTAACATTTCAAAAAGTAATAGAATCTTTGTTTATCATCAGATTGAATTATGTTTTCATATAATATTGAAATCATGATAAAACTGTTTGAAAGAAATTCATTTTCGACTTGTCAGTCAAGTACATATATTTACATTGTACTTTTTTCTAAGTGTACCTCTATCTACCAATCCACATAAAAGTTAGTTAGCCCGATAGCACTAAAGTCTCTCTTGCACTTTGTTAAAAGCACCAACAACATGAACAAAAACTGCATACCTTTCGTAGCTGAATGTCTGGTACTGCTGCTGCTGCGCTGCGGCTGTTAAAATCGAAAGTGATCGAGATTGTTATGGATCGAATAAATCGAATAAATCAGGTGGCACAAGGTATTTCATTTCGACGCACGACTAAAAGTGGTAATGAATGCGAGAGGTTGCCTGGTGGCTTACCACCGTGCATATTATTCGTAGGTGTAGGTTGTATATATCTTATGAAATTGATATCGGGGGCTCACCTGCTGCTGCTCTGTTTTTTTTTTTTTTTTGTTGGCTAACATCGCAAGCTTCAGCATCTAGTATATACAAGACACATAGACTGCATCAGGTTTAGTCTTAATTGAATGAGCACGTGAGCGGGCCACTTATGTCATTTTTTAAACAACAAAACACTTCACCCACAATAATGGAGTTGATTTTCACAAAAAAAATGTACTGCATATCTATAACAATTTTGACAGCAGTGAGTTTTGATTGATTTGCTGCAGAGGTAATAAATTGAGGAATTTTTCAGTGGCAAGATTGGCAATTAGCTTAAATACTATTTGCATTTTGACAAATTTTGATAGAGTGATAGAGGTGAATAAATTCAATTTGCATAAAGACTTGTTTTTTAATAATATACATAATGGGGGGGGGGGGGTGTATTTTTATTTGACGTCAATTAGGATTTCTTGGAACTATAAGTGATCAATATGTCATTTAATCCGAAATTGAGCGTGTAAGTAATTTATAATCTTACATTTTAAGAAGTGCCTTAGACTTTTCAACAATATTAGTCGAATTAGGAGCTATTTAGAGCTTTCAATGAAACTCATCATTCAAAATTTTGACTATCAATTCTGAGGCACTTAAACAAATAAATCTGATGTAAATTCACTTTGATTTTTCAATGATCATTGAATGATCATTGAAAACGCTTTCCATCATTGAAAAATCAAAAGTGAATTTACAAGAAAGTGGTAGAGCAAATAAAATATTTTTTTTTGACAAAAAAATATATATCTTATTACCTTCATTTTGGTACCAAAACAACATCAACATTTGTTTAAGTGCCTCAGAATTTATAGCCAAAGTTTTCAATGATGAGTTTCAATGAAAGCTATAACTGGCGCCTTAGGAAAAAAAACAAAGGACTCTGATGATCGACCAGACAAGTCGTGAAATAATTATAATTCCAGCCAAAATAACAAGAAAAAACACAAGTTGTTGTTGGTCATTCAAAAACATTTAATAAAAATCGTAAAAGCACTTTTCGGACAAATTTTAGATGAGCTTATTAAAAAAATTGTTTCTAGGAAATCACATTATGCTTTGAAAAATATTTGATCATTCCTCTCATTTAGGTTCCAATTTATGATAAACAATTATACAAATCGACGGTCGGTATGACGAGAATAATTTTTTTGGACTTCTCCATATTTTTTATACGAAACCAATACTGTAAGCGTGAAATTTTCAGTTTTACATTCCATAGTTTCTATTTGCAAAAAACATGCACCTTTTTGGTTGAATAAAATTTTAACCTTTCTACGAGACCCGAAATTAATTAAGGGATGTGGAACGTAAAAATAAAAGTATCTTCTAGATGTATTTTTTGTCAGCCACCTTTATAAAGTCTTACACTTCATGTGATCTAAACAAAAACTTCACGACTTTGCTTGATGTACATGCTAATGTTGACACTGCTCTAATTGAATGCTCGGATACTCCTTGTGCACAGGTCCAGACATATTTTAATTTCGAACGAGTTAAAGAAGGAAGTTTTCTATCGATAAATTCAGATTCAGTAGGATTTGATAATATTCGTCCTGTTTTTGTTAAGGCAATACTTTCTTAACACACATTTTAAATACGATCCTTATGATAAGTTTCCATCCCACTGCTTGGAAACACTCAAACATTATTCATATTCCCAAGAACAAAGATAAATTTATGAAATAGCAATTTTACAATTCTCATAAAACGTTTTTGAAAGAATAATGATCTATCGCTACCAGCATTTCTTCCTAGAAATAAGTTATTGTGCTTGCACCTGATTGGTTACCGTCCAAAACATACCAGCTGTACATCATATCTAATTAATGTTGAAAAGGAAATAAAAAAATCCGTTCACTGTGATGACGTAGTTTTTCTCACATTAATAGACTTTTCTAAGGCATTCGATAACATCAACCAGTGTATATTATGTAGAAAACTAGGAGAACAGTCCAATTTCTCCTGAATGTCGGAAACCCTAGTTAACTCATATATTCGATGTAGATCCCAGGCCGTCTTAGTTAATAATTGTGTCTGTGGTAGGGCCTTTAAGTATGGGTGTTCCCCAGGGCTCAATCTTAGGGCCTCTTTTCTTCATAATTTACGTAAATGAACTCCCTTCATATCGTTTACCTTGCTCTATCGATATGTACGCTGATGATTTCCAACTGCGAAAAAAATTGCCCTTTCGGCCTTGTAGAGAATGGAATAAGCGAATTAAATGATGTTCTACATCGAATTCTTGATAAGTCAAAATTCAATAGGCTTTGAAATATATATCCCAAAGACGCATTGATACCTTATATCTTCCACAAACTGTTTTGAATGACAATCCTATTGAATTATTCGACTCAGCAACGAATCTTGGGAACACTTAACGGGGATGATCACATAAAAAGAATTCTTGGTAAAACATATGGAGGTATCTTAATGCTTTACGCTACGCAAAAGTGAAAACTATGACGATTTTCGAAAGAAACGCTGCTAATTCCAATACTTCTGTTTGGCTGTGAGCTTATCTCAAACTACAATAATTATGAATATAAAAGAAAACTTAATGTTTATAACAACCGCATTGCATATACCTAGTATATATTTGGTCTGAAAAGAAGAGAACATATTTCGTATTTTGCTAAATCAATACACGGCCTCTATTTAGAAAATATTTTTTAACTAACAACTCTAACACTGCTTCAAAATTTTAGAACCGCATCAACCTTCTAACTTTTACAACATAATCCATTTTCTGCGTTATAATAGATCCCGTGATCTTATACCCGCACGTTACTCATTTTTAATATCAGAGCATCATTTTTTCATAAATGCTATCCGACAATGGAATTCCCTTCCCAGACGTATAAGGTTAATAGGTTACCTAACCTTATTTGAAATTATGAACAGGAATTTTATAAGCGTATGCAGTCAAAAAAATATCATCCACAAATTATTTTCCTGCAGATTTTTTACCAAAAATGTAACTCTATAATATGTAAACCACAATATATTAATTCTTCTTTTATTGAAAATGTGGAACGTATCTTGTCTTTCGCATTTGATAAGTAGTAACCGTGGTGAACTTTCTTAAGAAGAACTTAAATTATTTTAAAATAAAATATATTATATTTATGGGAAAAAAATCCGTGTGAAATTTTTAACTTTAATACTAGCTTATACATCAATCCTAAGAGAAATTAAAATCTGAGTGAAATGCCAAAAAATTCACAGTGAAAAAGAAAACTTAAAATCATTGTGGAACATATGTATTTATTTTTTAATGAGTTTTTCGGTGTCGAAGGGAATTTGTTTGATGTTTAAATTTAAATACAATTTTATTTAAAAAATGGATCAAAGAGCATGTCGCTACATATGTAGAAATGCATCGGGAAATGCAAAATGGCAGAACATTTTTTTGTTACCCCGACAAAGCTAAAAACATTGTTTCAGCGTGTTGTATATTTCATAATTTACTTATGCAAACAAGCAGGGAATATTACTGCCCTGTTTCTTTTGCTGACGCTTTTGAGCCTAATGGGCAGTTTATTCCTGGAAATTGGAGAAACAGAATAAATCAACGACACATGACTTCTCTCCGTATTCGACCTGATTCTTCTTATCGAACTACTGGGAACGCAGTATGTCTTGGGAATTGAACAGGCGTAGGTTTTAAATATGATAATATTCTTGAAAGTGCATCATATTCATCTACTTGGACATGTTGTTCATCACCACTATCGCCAGACTTTCCCTTAATTAAGCTGTTCTTTCTGGGCCGTAAGGCATCCCGCAAGCTTTTCCACATTTTTTTTCGTGTCTTTAACTAAATTAATTTCAAAAATTACCCGATTACCCTATTCCATGCAGCGTTTAATGAATTGGAATTGCAATGAAGTGGATGTTGCTTGTTCCACCGAACATTTTTTTGGTCGGCATTTTTTTAACTTTTTTTGCCTCTTGACCTTGTTCAAAGTGTTTTGGTCGCAACTTCTTTCTGACGGAGTTTCCAAAGGACCAACGAACTCAACAATCACGGTATTTGTTATCTCTTGCAAAATTTCTGAAATTATTTTGACAAACACAAAAATTAAACTATTTTATTTTTCTTCGCTTGCCAAAATGATTACCGTTCAAAAATACAGGCAGGAAAAAATAACTGACAAGCGAAAAATTTCGTTCCACAAAAAATGTTCTCGCATGTCACATCCAAGCTAAGTGGATTTTTTGTGGCATTAATTTTCTCGATTGGGAAAAAACAAACTTTTTGTATGAGAACTTCACTTCGCTTTGATATAAACTAGGCAGCCCGCGAGGTCTATGTGCAAATAAGAAGAGAAGAACACCGACTCCTAAGAAGGAAGAAGAGAGAGTACGAAAAGCAAGCGGTCGAGTCTATTGAGGGATGCTACAGCAGAATAGAAGCCTGCCGTAATAAAAATGGTAATGTCGTAGCTGCTAAAGGGCGAAGACTGCCAACCATCCGTTGCTATGCAGAATAACCCATTCAACTTGGACGATGATGGTCAAAATATCCGTTCACCTGACCTAGAAGAAGTAAGAACGGCGATATCCAAACTTAAGTCGCACAAGGCCGCTGGGTTCAGATGGCCTGCCAGCTGAACTGTTTAAGGGAGCGGGAGATGACTTGGTCAGGAGCATACTCCAACTCATTTCTAGAATCTGGTCGGAGGAAAGTTTGCCCAATGAATGGAAGCTCGGCATAGTGTGCCCTATCCACAATAAAGGAGATGCTCTGAACTGTGCCAACTACAGAGGTATAAGTCTCCTCAAGATCGCATACAAAATTATGTCGGCTATTTTGTGTATCCGCCTAGAACCTTTTACCAACGACGTTTTTCGCACTCCGGCAGATCCTGGAAAAAACCCAAGAATTTTAAAACCGCCTATGATAGCGTTGATAGATACGAGTTATACAGAGCCTTGTCACATCTCGGCATCCCTGCCAAACTTGTCCGCTTGTGCAGAATGACAATGAAGGAACCTCGCTGCTCCGTCAGAGTCGGTAAGAACTTCACCGACGACTTTGATGTCGAAAAAGGTTTGAGACAGGGTGATGCGCTATCATGCAATCTCTTTAACATCGTGCTGGAAGCAATTGTGCGCAACTCAAATGTCAACACCAGAGGTACAATTTTTCAAAAGTCCGTTCAACTCCGAGCTGTCAGTGGAGCATTGCAAGTACTGAAGCGGACGCGACGAAGATGGGTTTGACTGTTAACGAGACGAAAACTAAGTATATGCTGTCCTGGAGAAGAGAAGTCCAACACCATCGACTGGGACAAAACGTCACGATTGGCGGTTATAACTTCGAAGTAGTCAGGGACTTTGTTTACCTGGGATCCACTATTACATCGTACAACAATATCAGTACGGCGGAGATCAAACGAAGAATCACACTTGCAAATCGCTGTTTCTTCGGGCTTAGAAAGCATTTGAGTAGTAAAGCCCTCTCTCAAAGAACCCAAGCCCTATATAAAACTTTAATCATCCCAGTCCTGCTGTATGGGGCAGAGGCATGGACACTGACAAAATCGGATGAAAACCAGCTGGGTTGCTTTGAGAGAAAGATTCTTCGAGTAATATTTGGCCCAGTGTGCATCGGTGGTGAGTGGAGAAAAAGAATTAACGACGAACTTTACGGGCTCTACAGCGATATCAACCTGGTCAAAAAGCTGAAAAAAACAGCGACTGAGATGGCTAGGCCACGTGGAGCGCATGCACATGGACGCACGAGCCCGACGAGTCTTCGTATCCAACCTCGGTGGACAACGCGACAGCGGAAGGCCTTATCTTAGGTGGCGCGATCAAGTGGTGAACGACCTCAACCAACTTGGTGTGCGTAACTGGTGGCAGCTAGCTAGGAACCGGGCTAGCTCGAGAGGTTTGCTGGTGAGGCCGTGATCCATCCTGGATTGTAAGCGCCATCTAAAGTAAAGTAAAGTAAAGTAATACTTTCTAAAAGCAATGTTTCAAATTTTCACTATACTTCAAAAAGTAAATTCCACACAAATTTGTACGTTCCACAAACTATTTTTACATTGCATCCAATTGATTTACTTGTTTACCCTGCAGCAATTTTTACCAACTAAAATCAGTTATAAAAAAAAGTTGTGGAGCGTATTTTAGTTGTTATCACATATTTAAACTCAACACCATCGTGGAACCTTAGTTTATCCTCCGAAATTGGTGATTTAAAATTGCTGAACCACTAATCAAAAATGTAAGCCACGTTATCCGACCGATTTCATATACCATCCTCTATTAAATGTCTGCTTCCACTTTTTTGTGCGTATAGATTTCACAAACATTCAAGATCCAATAAGTAATGACTGCCCACTCAACTAGCCAAGTAATCTTACCCAGCAGTCTATGAATAATTAAAATGCAACTGCCAGTAGTAGGTTACATTATGTACTCTTATAACCTAGCTGAGGAAGGTATAATTTCTCAATGGCGTTACAAGCTTTAAGAAAATCCACTTGAAGAACTCAATTTTCTGTCCATGTCCGCCATGTTCGTATGTCGTCTGGCGTCCGTCGTCATCTTCATTCAAGCGACGAAAGTAGGTGACAGAAAATCAATGAAACACATATTCACGTCACTTGGCAATACATTATAGTGTACTGACCAAGTAGTGCGCCTACTGCACCGACCACCCGCTTGTTGGGCATACGACGAATGATGCAGGCAGAGAACTCACTCAACCAACTCTCGTGAAGAAAAAAATCAAATGCGGAAGCTCAAGAAAAAATATTTAAAAAAAAAATGTGTTCAAACAGTTCATATCTTTACCCTCCGCGATACACATGGAGTAAGCCAACAAAATTAACTTGTCCAACAAGTTCCACGGGAATACCGCACATTTTAGAAATTAATATAAATCAAATGCAATCAATCGAAGATGAAAAGAATATTTCATTGAGAATCTATAAATCGGGTAATAGCCATTCAGACGCGCTCTCTAGATTGCTTATTTGGTCTAGTCTCTAGTCCAAGTTCCAGTTGCATCCTGAGATGTCAAAATGAAAGATGACATATAAGAAGACGACATCGGCTAAGAACAAGAAGTAGACGACCGACTACGACGCACCTTTATAGGTTTGGTGCAGACTTTTAAAAAAAGGAATCAAGAAAATGAACAGAAAAATGAGTAAGAACTGGAAATACCCATGGAAGATTGAACAGGAAATGGACTGCAAGATTGCCTATAGATTCTAGATATTTCTTTTATTGAGATTGCGATATTGCTCAATGGAATGCGCTACGATGACACTTTTTTTCTTTTTTTAACTTAGAAGTTGGTCAGTGGTTCGAATTATGTCTGAGACTTGGAATAAACAGGTAATTGCAATTGATTCGAATTGACGATTGGTTCAAGAAATGAGGTGAAATATGACAGTAAGTGGTGATAGATGGATGGTTTTCTTAATTTATATAAATCAATTTTATAATTTAATTTACTGGCAAACAAAAACTGGTGGATTTTTTTCATTTTCGAACCACATATATATGTATGTACGTAGTCATTTGTTAAAAAAAATACATTTGAAATACGTTCCACAATCGTCCATATCCAAACTTTTGTTGCAGACAAGTTTATCAAAATAAAAAAAATGTGGATCATCAATCCGGTGTGTGCGGGTTCTTAAATAACAAGCTTCTCCAGCCAGATCAGTCCATAACTCGCTGTGTCTGTAGTCTCTCACTTCTCCACGTCTTGAAGTCGGTGAAAATGGTACTATCAGCCACAGTAAATAATTTTTGTCCCATTTTGAAGAATGACTACAGTCAGTCACGAAATAAATCTTTACTGAAACTTTTTACAGCTTCAGAGCTATATTAGATATTTAGTCGAACAGGAATCCCAAATCGATACAAACCATCTCTTCTATCTCTTCTCATGACATGAGAGTGAACTTTAGAAACACAAACTACATATATTAATTTGTGGATACGAAAATTTGCTTTGTAATTGTCAAAATAAAATGCATTCGAGAATGGGTGAAAGAAAATTGAAATCTGATGCTCACACTTTATAGTTGCATTCCACATATAATCCACACTTCAACGAATAAATCCTTCTGAAAATCATATTTAAGTTGTAAACAGTCATTTGTGACGAATAAAAAAATTGAATAGAACGAACTGTCAAAATGGCAGGATATTTGTTAATTCGTTGGTAGCTGTCATCTGAATAGTGCTTTACGAGTATGAGTTTGAGATTCCATCCACTTTTTACTTGCGATATAGGTACTATAGGGCAAGTTTTGCATTTGAAAAAAAAATCGAACTCGAGATATAAATCAAAGTTGACATTACGATGATAGAGAACCCCAAAAAAGTGGGTCGCGCAATTAAGTCTGTCTGTACAACGCTCTACAGCTTCTTCAAACTTGGTTTTCAATCGTTTTAGGTGATTGTCTAAAATATAGATTTTTGAATCGTTTTTTTTTAGCCCCAAAAATAACGGTACTTGCATACAATTTGTTCTACCTCTCTCTCTTATTTATCTCAAAAACGGCTCTAACGATTTTGATAAAACAAATTTTGTGAACTACTTTAGGTATGGTCTACAGTTTGGTAAAAAATTTTGTTTAAATATTTTGTTACGGTACCTCGCATAGAACTTTTTTTTTTGATTTTCGGCTTTCTCATAAACGGCTAGGCCGATTTCGATCAAAATTTTCATATAGGAGGTCCTTCGAATTATAAATAATACTGCATACCAAAATTTTCGAAAAAAAAAAATAAATACATTTTGTATATACAAAATTAAATAAAAAACGGCTTTAAAAATATATTTAGATACTTAATTGAAATCTTTTGCATAAGATGTGATGGAACATAAGAGAAAGTACTCACGATCCAGTGGTGCATTTAATTTTTTTCTAAATTTTGTCAGTGCTCTTGAATATCGAAGTCGAAAATGTATCCACAATGCGCCAGTTTCAGTTACAGCAGTTTTAGATTTTGGCCTAAAGATGCGTGGTATTGATAGGGAGCCGGTTCCAAAATAATGAGGGCCGCTGATGCTGGTAAAGTTACTGGTACTGGTTTAATCTGTTTCATGCTTCAAAGTCGCATTTATGATAGCAAAGATATACACGATTTATACAAAACCATGTCCTATCTCGGCATCCCTGCCAAACACGTCTGCTTGTTCCAGGTAAGGTTGAAGTGGCTATATTGGTCCTTTGTGATACTATGAATCCAAAGATATTCTTCCAGTCAATAGAACCAATTAGAGCTTCTTACAAAGCGAAGGAGACTAGTTATGCCTCTAAGGTGGAAAAGATGCGGATATCTGAAGTCGATATCACATTTTCCTTAAGCCAAGATTAAACTTCCTTTATCGCCAAAAGTTCCTCCTGAAACACGCTACAGTGCTCAGGAAGATGACCTGGGAGACTCAAATAAGTCTGCGTTTGAGTACACCCCTCCATCAACCTTATCAACGGTTTTTGATCTGTCCGTGTAAAAATATATCGACTCATCTTCCAATAATGTCAAATCCTCCCATTTGGATCTGGAAGTAATGTCCTCCTGAATGTTTTTATCGAAATTTAACTGTGAGATGGTGTAGTCCACTTTGAAATCAATATTGATCCACTGTAAAGATGCTTTAAGATGGATTGCTGTACCTACGGCCCTTTGCTTACTAAATATGTCGTGGGGTATCAGATGAAGAAGGGTATCCAGTGCAGCGGAGGGAGTAGAGCTGAGTGCTCCGCTTATGCACATACAAGCCGATCTTTGGGCTTTACTTAGCTTAACGTTAATAGCTGTATCGAAAGCCGTCCACCATACTTCTACCCCATATGTAAAAATCGCACTAATTATTGAGATGTATAGCCAGTGGGTAATGCAGGGTTGGAGTACCCATATATTCGCAATATATCAAGGATCTATATGTGGAAATTTACATTTTATAGAGAAGTGGACGAGATCAGTTTTATGACCACACCGATCTGCCCTGCTTGTTAGCTTGTTTAGCATTTTGTAAAAGTTCTTTTAAGCTTAGCATGCGCATAAGTAATCATTCTACTTCCAGACAAGCTAACATCTCGTTTACCAAAAAGTTCCAGAGTAGGATTGTAGAACACCGCCTTGCGGCTATTTATTCCTAACAATGGAGAATAGGGCTGAAACGAGATGAAATCAGGCTAGACTTTTGTTAGTATCGTCTCGGTCTCGTCAAAATCGAAAAATTTAAGTCTCGTATCGGTCTCGGTCTTGCGTAATCAAGTCTCGTCTCGATTTTGGTCTCGCATTTTTCTTGTGAAAATTTTTATGTGCAGTATTGTCTCGGTCCCGGTCTTGATCTCATACTTAGTCTTGGTTTATTTCGTGTTTGTTGGTAGTCAAAAGATGTTAGATATGACGCGAGTGTAGCAGTTTGTTGGTTAGAAAAATGAGAGTTGTGGACCGTAAAAATTTCGAATCGTTTGAGGTAAAATTTAAATTTTGTAGAGGTTTTTTAATTCATTTAAATCGTAGCCATCCTTCAATGGATTTTCACAGTTCATGGCTTGATAGATAGACAACAAACTATATTTTGATGTTGCGACAATATTTGTTTCCAAGTGTCACCAAAAAGTCTTAAAGTCACCTTTTTCACGGGGGGAAACATAGTCGGAAAATTAACAATTTTTATTCCAACGACATGCATATACATAAATCGATCGTACAATATGTAGGTACATTTATGTTGGTTTGATATTTTAACGCGAATACAATATTTTGCAAAAAAAATACTAAAAAATAATTAAATAAAAAATATTTCTTCTAACGAAAACCACCGAGACTCTCGAATTTCGGTACCTTACCCGCTCAAAAATTTTAATCGTATCAGACATCAGATTTATTGAAGAATTAAAGCTTTCACAAAATTCCCATAAATCGGATAAAACAATAAACCGATATATCTGCTCCAAATTAATTTTTAAAAAAAATCAATTTCCGCCATCATTGACTATATTCCACATAATACGACTATGTTCTGGCCTCTTGCCTCATAGCAATATCAATTTACCCAAAATAGGAGATCACCTATCATATCTCGATCCCATAAATGTCTCATGAATCTCCTCATATGTGTTGCTAGATTCATTCTATAAAATTCATACCCCGCTCGATCAGCTGCGGTTTTAAATGCCAAAATTGGAAAATGACCAACAAACGTCCTCGATAGAATTCCATTCATAAAAATCTTCTTACAAATTCAATACGATTCTCTTCTCTCGTTTGTAGCAACATAATATCTTCGAGCCATATAAAGCTCTTCGAAGTATAAAACGACGATAACTGACATTCAGATCGATATGACACATCCATATTTAATGAAAACCGTTCTATGATGGTTCCTGTGATAGGTTCAGCTTATAGGTGAAACATGACACTAAACAAAACACACACATACACCAAACGTCAACCACACGCCTTAGAACCGTTTTTTTTTTTTTTTTTACTGGCATCCGTCTGCCAATAAAGTCTCAACTTGATGACGATGCGACACGATGCGAGATGGTAGGGGGAAATGGCAGCGCGTCTGACAGAACAATCAGCTCGTTCTTGCCTTGGCCAAGATCATGATCATGGGTATGACCGTAAATGAGCAATCAGCTCAGGAAAAACATGTGCAACGTTTCAAATAACAAACATTCTCCGGTTAGATAGCCAGGCTGGCGAATCCCAAGGGATTGTGTGGAAATCTTGTCGAATGGCGGTCTTGTGTGGATTTTGTGTCTTTAAATAGTCAGGGTCTGGTGATGGTCAACCACCACGAGTGCTATTAACCTATAGTTTTTGTTCTTGACCAGTCTTTTGAGAAAATTCTAAATAAAAACGTTTAGAAATAACAAAGGTGGTTCTACATAGGTAGTTGCATCTTAAAGAATTTCCGTTCAACAAAATTGGTCTATTTCGGTCGTTTTGGAGATTTTTTTTTTCATAAGGTTCTCTTTTCTATAAAAGAGAATCCTAACTCCAGAGGATAACAGCGCCACTGTTAATCACTCTTATTCATTCAATACAAATCAAGTACCATTCAAGGGACTTCTAATTAACAAGTTCGACTTCTCCTATCTGGCGTCACGAAGCATCAACAACTTTTTTGTAGAAAACTTTCAACATTTCACATAAATTCCGTTTCTCTTAGCTGAGAGGACTATTTTTGTGATTTGTAGACATTTTTTTTCCACTAAAAATGATGAGCAAAAGATAAAAGACTGCACTTGACAGTCATCTTGACCCGAAGCCCCAGATTGGCAACTAATAAATTCCCATCAAAATCTCTTAACTGACGACGCGATGGCACGGCCTGCGACGGCATATACCTGAACCAATGCGGCAGCTTGCGGAGTGGTGACGGCAATTTTCTCGGTCATATGTCATGACCGTCAAAAAGATATTTTTACTGCAATTTTCATGTTGCTTTGCTTTTTTGAAACAAACTAAACGATCATTAGAAGACAGGCGTCTCAAGTCATTGTATGCCGTTAGTTTGGCTTAGTAAAATTGCCGCCAACACATGCAATTCGTTGCACTGTCATGGACTATGTGTTTCGTCCATGGCGCACCTTTAAAGCAAGCAATTGAATCTATGTGAGGGTATGGGAACAAAATTACCCATAAGTATACACTGTCAGTATACTGTCGTAGCTGAAGTCGTTTTGCTAATTTCACCTCATTTGCACGGCGCACGGCTTGTCTTCACCGTTGTTGTTGTTGTTGTTGTTTAGAGCCTAACCATTTTTGTACGTGATGAGTTCAAAAGATCTTTGTTCAAACTTGGCGATAGTGGCGTCTGCGTCTGTGTGTCGTATAGTTGACACAGTCCACTCTTCACGGACAAACAATGACTTCGAAATGAATGAGATAAAATGTTGCATAATCATTAGTGCCTATTCTATATAGGAACTTGAATGGAGTCGTCTTCAATTTTTGTGGTTTTAACTATTTAAGTTGAAAATGTGTAAAGAATTCATGTGGGATAGGCCAAGGAAAGACTACAAGACATCTTTATGTGAAACGAAGTGATTGTTTGTGACCTATTATTGTAGTATTGATGGATGTTTTACAGACCAACCGGGCGCAAATGGTTGCGAAATTTGTTTTTGACATCATGTGTGAATTTTTGTATTTCTATTATTTTTCAAAGACTTCGATTGTTTTGGTAGTGGAAGCTTTGTTGACCAGTGGACCAGTGCTTTTTGCACGATTTTAACAATAATATTAAGTGTATTCGATTAGCAAATATTACACTCTGTCACTTGACGGAAGCGCTTATTGACATGGAATTTCAATGATTTTATCTTTTTTTTTAATACCTATAATAAGTAGTTGTCAGAAATGTTGTTCGCAAGAAGAATGCTTTAAGGCAAACTAGTAAATCTGAAGTTTGCAATATTGAATGTAGTTTCAGTTTGGACTTTGACCGTTCCTTGGGAAATGGGGTGGTCAACCCATATTGTTATTTTGTTAAATATTAAAACGGATTTAAAATCTTCGAACTTGAATCCTACTTCTGAAATTAATTCTGGGTTGTTCCAAAAGTCCAGTCTGCCTCTGATCTCCAATTTTGTTGCTGTCTTCAGTATAAACGTACTAGAATGCAAGTTCTGCATTTGAAAAAAAAATCGAAATCCAGATTTTTATTAAACATGGTATACCAAAATTTTCAAAAAATATTTTTTGGAATTAAGCGAAAAATGTTTTTTTTTTTGAAAATTTAATATTTCGAAAACATGTATACAAATAGTTTTGAAATCATGTTTTTAAATATTGAATTTAATTTATTAAATACTTTAAGTTGACATTCCATGGCAAGTTTTGCATTTGGAAAAAAATCGAACTCGAGATTTTAATCAAAGTTGACATTACGATGATAGAGAACACTAAAAAGGTGGGTCCCGCAATTCCGTCTGTCTGTAGAACGATCTACAGCCTAAACGGCTGAACCAATTTTGTTCAAACTTGGTGCATGGGCGTTTTATATGATTGTCAAAAATAGATTTTTGAATCGTTGTTTTAGCCCCAAAAATAACGGTACTTGCCATACAAATTTTTCTACCATCTTAATCATCTTAATCATCTACACGCGCTCAAGGGAATATGAATACCCTTTAAATGTTTCAACACAGCGCGGGCGTGAGGGTGATGAGTTGTTGTCTCAGATTTTATCTCCAGGGATGGCGGCTGAACTAATGCGGAGAAATTTCCGTGTCTTATTTATCTATGTCCCTTATAATTCGCATTAATTTTTTTATTCTTTGTCATATTTTATCGGTATACTAGTTTTACTCAATCACATGTTGTTAGTTCTATGCCTAAACAGCATGTAATGTGTAAACCAGCAACTGATTGTATGACATTTATTTTTAGAATTGGTTTTTAATGGAAAAATAAGAAGACATAGTCTACGGCAGGGATCGAA
Organism: Philhelius pedissequus; assembly: GCA_910595825.1. NCBI lineage: Eukaryota > Metazoa > Arthropoda > Insecta > Diptera > Syrphidae > Philhelius > Philhelius pedissequus. Next base: position 237,699,534 of record OU343161.1, on the reverse strand, counting down.
TCTGTGACCATAAGGTTGACAGGCGAACACACAACTATCGCGCCACGGCCACCCCCACTACTTTGGATATGGTCTACATTTTGGTCAAACATTTTTTTTTTTTTTAATATTTTATTATAAACGGTACCTGCCATACAACCATTTTATTGATTTTCGACTTTCTCACAAACGGCTGAACGGATTTCGATCAAAATTTTTATACAGGAGCTCCTTCGAATTTTAAATAATACTGTATTTCAGTTTTTAGATTTTTGACAAAAAAAATACTTGTTTTCTGTTTGAAAATTCAATATTTCGAAAACGGGTGTACGATTTTTTCTGAAGCTTTGTTTTTAAATGTATATTATTAAATATTTAAAATGTTCATACCAATTTTTTTTTTTTTTTAGAAAAAATTTAAGAATTTGTATGTATAAAAAATTAAGTGAAAAACGACTTTAAAAATACATTTAGCCGATTCTAGTCAGAATCTTTTTCATATAATGTGATCGAACATAGGAGCAAGTACGTGCGATCCAGTCGTGCATTTTATTTAAACATGATATTAAGATGACAGGCAACACGAAAAAAGAGGTTCCCGCAATTCCGCTGCAACGATTTTCTTCAAACTTGGTATGATGATTGGCTCGATTCTCTTTTCTAAACTATTTTTTAGAAAATCGTTTCAGCCGTTTAGCCTGTAGATCGATCTAGAGACAGATAGATAGACGGAATTGCGGAACCTACTTTTTTGGTGTTCTCTATCATTAATGTCAAGTTTTATTAAAATCTCGGATGAAGCTTCTCATTTTACAAATGTATTTCTTTATTGAATTTCATTATTCGTATTTTAATAGAGGATATTTCCTTTTCCTCTGTTAGGTGATACCTAGTGTATGGTCTGATGTCTCCTCGTACACCTTACAAGACCTACAGAGTACAGAGAGCATTGCTCTCCAACCTCAGTATATTGAGGTGCCTGTTCAGTTTACAGTGGACAGTGAGGAGACTTGTTATTACCCATAGTTTGTTTCTTCTTAGGTTGATACAGGATAAGAACCGATTTTGGTTGTAGCTCCCAAGTAGTGCCTTAGCTTGTCTTAACCTGGGGAGTTTATTCCAAATATTTGATCTTTTGGACTCCTTTTCATGTCTGATCTTGTTTTTGATCACGTTTATTCCATTCCGGAATAGGGCTCTGGCCCCATTAACGGTGACTTTGCTACTAGTTTTTGATAGGGAGTTGCTTCTTCGTTACCATATGCATTCACATATTTCCAGGCACCCAATGAAGTGATCCTTTATTATTCTTGCCCAGTTCATTAACTCTGCTCACACATTCCCGTACCAGTTTGGAGCTGATGGAATAAAAGCTTAGTGCCTCTAATGCAGCTTTATTTCCTATAGTTTCTTTCGAGATTACGTTCTGCACATTCTCTTTTTTTTTTTTTTTTTTTTTTTTTTTTAATTTAACTATATGCCTGTAAGATCTAAGGTCTTTTAAATGCAACCTGAATTGCACGGCACTAGTTTGGCACAGTGGATTTGAGAACCAGGTATTGACGGTCTCGTTTTAACCCATGGGCGGTATCCAATTAAAATTGGAGGTATAGAAAAGAATGCGCCTAGCGTGGGGATCGAACCCACACGTCTAAGTTAACAATCCAGCACCTTATCCACTGCGCCATTGCCACCCACAAGATCTTATTGCGTTTACCTCCGTCTGGTAAATGCAATTAGACTGCCCCGTCGGAATAAGGAGTTTGGTTCTAGGCCCAACAACTTCTTTACCAGTCGCTTAAGTTGTTCTCAATCTATCAGTGTACCACTTGATGACATATGCTTTGAATGTGGACTTAAAATTCTTACCTATCCTTTTTTTGGAACTTACCTCCGGTTTGAAGTTCTTGTCGAAGTTAAATTTTTTAAGCATGCAAAAATCTCTTGGAATGTCCAACAGGTTTGTTTCTATAGACTTAAGAATTAAGGCTCTTTCCCTAGTAAAATATTATTTTCCACGCCCCAGTTCAGTCTTTGCCAAATCTCAATATGGAGCTCTTAGCGAGTTTTCTACCACCACGTACAATGGAGTCAAGTTGATAATGGCTTCCATTGCTATCCCGTTACACGCTAATTTTCAATAATTTTTATTTACAGAATATTGACAAATCTTGGAAAAGTGTAATTTTTTAAATAAGTCAACAATTCACCACAACCAATAATAATTTGGGTGGTCTTTGGACAGCCACCTACCTAGTCGGGATAACCCTGTCTAAGATTTCTATTTCTATTAATTTCCATAGAGGCTTCATACTTTTTTCTGTTAGCGTTTTTTTATCTTTCCCAGAATTGACTGGAATTTCTCCAGCCATCGCTGGTATACTTCTCTCAAAGTATCCATTTCTCGGCTATCAATTTCTCAATCAATGTAAACAAAGCAAACACCTTTAAGTTACATTATCTCTACAAAACAACACAAGTTTCATCTACAAAAAATCTCAATATACCAGCAGGAGTCCCTTTTGCGGTCAACCAGTTAAACCAAACAAAAACAAATGAAGCTGACCCAAATTCTGTATAAAGAAAAACCAAAACCGAGTGTACGATTGATTGCCCCTGATGTTGTTTCCTTACTCCAAAATTGACTTTTGTGATCTTTCTTTCAAATCATATAAGATGCACAAACCCAAACCCCAAATGGATCTTGATTCTTGTATGTAAAAAAGGCAGGTATCACGACTATTTGATTTATCTCTATCAATCAGGTTGTGGAGCCTCTAACGGAGTACGCCCTCATTGTTGTTTCCTAAAATGAAACAATCACATCGTTATATCCACACCGGCCTCCTTCAAAATAAATTAGTTTCGTTTATTTTTTGTTGTTGTTGTTTTTCTTAGCTGCATAGTTGCATTCCGAAGTGCATTCCCCAAAAAAAGAGATTCAATTTTCATTTTTCACTTTTTTTTTTCAAACTCAGGTTTTTTTTAAGTGAAAATTTTTAAAATACAAAAAAAATCAAGAAAAGGCTTCCATCATCATTAACCTCGCGTGGAAAGCAAAAACATTGTTCACGAAAAAAAAAAAAACAAAATCCACTTCACTTCACAGTTTAAAGAAAGGTTTCTTCTTCTTTTTTTGTGGCCAATAACAAATAGATGGAAAGGTGATAGCGACAGGGCCAACAGAGCCTGGACCCCATAGCATCCAACATTATATGCACACACCAGCAGCTGGTTTAATGTGGGACATTGCGGACACAGAAGCATCTGAGATTCTTGGAAGAGACGCAATCGCATAAGATACAACAACTACTGGTAGCTCCTTGCCAATTCTGTCAAGTGGAGTGGGTTTTGGTGCAGAAAATATAACCTATTCCGGTCTTTTATTTTTTTGTAAAATTTGCCGACAAATGGGACTTCTTTTAGCCAGAACAAATACATATGTACTCATGTGTATATTTATACCTATGTATGTGGTTATACGCTTGGAAGAAATGGCTACCACTTCGATAAATCATCAGGTGTAATTGGTGCTATAAATTTAAATGGCGAGGAAGAAAAGTTGTACGTACACCCCACCTCTTGTGTGCAATGATTTCGGTGCTGTAGTTTAAAGTAGACATCAAAATACGTTAGATCTAATTGTATTGCAAATAATTACAAAATTTTGCATTTTAAATAAAAAAAAGAAATAGTTTAGAAATTTAAGACATCTGTTAGAAAAGAAAATTTACGACATTTTTATGAACATTTTCAGTTTCTGAACATTACTTTAAATTTAATCGAAAATAAACAATTTGTAACGATTGCGAATTGATATATTTATTTGACATTTCAATTTTGCTAATGGAATTCTGAAAATTGAAATTAAACATCAAATCTCATCTCATTGCTATCTAAGGGCTTAAAATTGACAAGAAATTAATTACATAAAAATGTTTTGATAAGGCTTATAACAATTTTTAATGTTGAAATAGAACTACGAGTATTCACAATAGATTTCAAATCATCTAAAATAACTTCAAGTTTATCAAACGTTTTTAGTGTTGATAAAAACCCCAAACGTCAAATTACTGATAACTGACAACCGGATGGCAGGATTTTCATGTCTTAATTCTGGAAAAAGCTTGTGAATCTATCAAAGGGTACGGTAGTGCCCAGTCAAGTTCTGGCACTACAACCTTTTTACAGGAATAAACTCAGGCGAGTTTCGACCCCCCTTTAACTTCAGTACCAATAAAGTCAGAAACTTCAAACTCTCAGCATTTGCTAAGCTCACCAGGCTTAGACAAGTCACCAAATTTCGATTCTTTAGCTTTAGTGGTTCCCGAGATATAAGACTGCAAAAATCGCAATAACCGTAACTGACTGACTGACTCACTCACTCACTCACTCACTCACTGACAGATCATCAAAATTATGGAGCACTTCCCTACATCGTAGAGTCTTGTAATTTCACACAACGGTGGTATACAAAGGAAAAAATCGAAAATTCAAGATTTTGCATTCTGGGGGCGTGGTACCCTCCCCTTTTCGTTGAATTGATATAAATTATTTGGAGTACTTCTGATTGTAGTAGATTAAAGAAATTTGGTACAGCAGTAGGGCTTAAAGCGCAGGCAAAAAGAAAATTTTAAAATTTAAGATTTTTTATTCAGGGGGCGTGGTATCCACCCATTTTCAAAGAATCTATATAAATTATTTGGAGCACTTCTAACCGGCGTGGAACAATGAAATTTGGTACAGCAGTAGGGTTTTAAGTGCAAGCAAAGGCAACATTTTAAAATTTGAGATTTTACGTTCAGGGGCGTGGTACCCGCGCATTTGAATAGAATTGATATTAATTAAGAGGAGCACTTCTGATTGTCGTGGAATAATGAAACTTGGTACAGCGGTAGGGCTCAAAATTCAGGCAAAAGCCAAATTTTAAAATTTGAGATTTTATTATACAAAATGTTAATTTGCTCATTTTGGTTATTGACTACCTGGTAAGGCGTTATTTACAAAAGTTTTATAAAACGCCACCTTTTATATATTTTCTTACAGTAATTGCTGACCAAATGATTACTGTGGATGCTTAGTTCTGCAGGTCATTTGGTTCCAGCAGGGTAAATTAATGGATTATAGTACACAAACCAAAACAAAATTAAAAAAGAAAAACTGCCTAGTGATTCTAAAAAAACTGGAAATATTTCTGAAAGTCAAAAAGTTTTTAAAATCATTAAAAAATTTAAAAAAAAAATTAATCTGCGCAAACAAAAGTCTAAAAAAGAATAATTATTATTGGTCTAGTAGTTCTGAACTTGTTTAAAACATGACAAAAAACTAAGTCTTGTAGTATACAGCAATTACAAGTGCTATTAGCCACTATCTCCACTAGAGTCTTAAGACAAGTTGGATGATCTATCTATGATGTGGATGTCCCCTCTCTTTCTTTAGACTCTTTGACAAATATTTATCTTCCGACAGAAATTTAAAATAAAAAATTAAAATTAAATTATTGTGGTAGTATCTTTTATAGTAATTCTACAGGAGAATATTAAAATTAATATATTTCTGCTAATCAAGCTTCACATTGATAATTTTTTTGACCATATTGTGCTGTCCAGTGATTTCCATTTCGCCAGTTATCCTGAACTTAGGATTACATCCCATCCACAACATGGACTATTGCAGATTACAAATTATGCCGAAAAAAGCTGTAAATTGCATTCCGATCATATCTTTTTCTTACCGCTTAGTCCATACCTGACGTAATTTGATCAAATTCCAAACGTACCTCTATTACCTATAATTTGCATCTAGCAAGCTAACCCTAATTATGTCGTCAAGGCAGTATCCAACATGAGTGTCACACTTTTGTGTGTCACCATTGCCATTTTAGTTACTCTATATCTCATTAACATCAACAGTAGAGTGAGTAACAACCAGATGGCAAAGATAAGCACACGTCACTGCCACTGTTTCATGTGAAACGGAAATGACCCGCACGAGCTGCTTTTCACAGGATTAAACGGCCCCATCATCACGCTTCCTCTAAACAAAAAAAAAAAAAACAAGACGAACAAAATAAAGGTCTGTATCAATTTCAATTAACTTCTATGCATCTCGAGTCAGGAAAAGCGTGTTCCCCTGTTTAAGTTTCTTAATTGCACCGCGCCGCCGCCGGAAGATCCAGCTCACCGAACGAAAAGGGGTTGACGGTATTGAATCTTGAGAGCCATGACGGCCCGGCCGGCCGTGAGCATGCAAATGCGGTTTTTGATGTGCAAATCAAGCCTGATGGTTGATCAGAGGAGATAAAACAATCCATACACGAGAGGATAAAAATGAACCGATGATGATGGGAAGACTATAATATAAATGCTGGTAGTGGATATTGTGTCTGTTTTGAAGGGTGGAGACTTCTTCTGCATCTGAAATTGTAAACATATGTCCAATAAATTGATAGGCATCAGTGTGCCCCTCTTGGAAATCAAGCGGAAACTTATGGTAGCGTTGTATTTCTGTTTCTGTTTGATGGCACATTTGACGAATGCCTTCAATAAATATCCCAATTTAATTATGGGTATCCGTTGTGCATGAATGAATGTCAACATTCAACAACCTATTCTCTCTGCTGTTCGTGTCCAGTCCATCGCTGGCGCTGCAGGGAGGTTATCGATGGATAAATTAATAAATTAATTTTTATTTTCATAGTTGATTTCACCGTGCTAATCGAAGTGTGTTATTTTATACGGAAGTTATCTTAGGGTAGCTATTGTTGAGTAAAAAAGAAAAAGAAACGGAAACTGAGTACAAAATTAAATTCGAAGAAATTTTGTCTAAGGGTAAAGTAGAATCGATGCGTTCAGGGTTAATTCAAAACAATTCATAAGCTTCATAAACGAATGAAATAAATCAATGAATATGAAACTAGGTGTTGCTTTAATTATATTCATTTTCGTTGAGTTTTTGGCATAAGATAAGTTAAAGATTATAAATTGTCTTAATGCAACAGACTATTACTGTCTCATAGACCTGATAATATTTTATAGACCATGGTGGACAAACATAAAAATAACATTTATTTTCTCAAAGATACTGGTATATTTAACTCATGTAACCTTTGGAAGATAACATTTAACATATTCTTTAAGAGGGACACTTCTAATCGAGAGAATTGAATAGATTTCTAGATACCCAACTTCGCATCAAAAAGTGAAGCTTAGCCGCTATTTTGGAGAAGGCAACAAAGGAGATTCCTACAATATAAATTTGAAGAGAGTGTTGTGAATTTATTTAAATTTTTGGAACAAATGTTGAGGGTTTTTCGATTTTACCCTGATGGGACAAAGATTCCGTATTTAAATAAAATAAAATAAAATAAAATAAAATAAAAATAAAATAAAATAAAATAAAATAAAATAAAATAAAATAAAATAAATTAAAATAAAATAAAATAAAATAAAATAAAATATAATAAAATAAAATAAAATAAAGTAAAATAAAGTAAAGTAAAGTAAAGTAACGTAAAGTAAAGTAAAATAAAATAAAATATAAAAATATAAAATAAAATATCTAATAAAATATAATAAAATAAAAAAATAAAATAATATACATTTTACATAATACAAAAGAATACACCGTATTGAATTGCCTTTTTTACACCTTCCCTCCATTTTTACTTGCGATACATAGGTGCTATAGGGCAAGTTATGCATTCGTCGAAAAAAAAGTTGTGAGATAACAATCAAACATGACATTACGATGATAGCGAAGTCGAAAAAAGATGGTCTAAAAGTTCTGTCCGTCTGTATGTCTGTCTGTCAGTCTGTCTGTTTGTATGTATGTATGTACACGGTTGGGTCGAATTACTTCAAACTTGGTATACAGAGTTTTTTAGGTATTGTACAGAGGAGAAATTTAAAATTTTTTTTGAGCTCAAAAAATAACGGTACCTGCCATATAACCGTTACTTTCAAACCTATTTTTCTCGGAAACGGCTTTAACGATTTTGATAAAAAAAATCAGTGTGGGTTTTTAGCTACGACCGATCATATAGTTGAAAAAAAAATTAGAAAAGTCTAAAAACGGTACTTTCCTAGGACCGTTTTTTTTTGCTTTCGGCTTAACCGATCTTTTCAAAATTTCACAAAAATATAGCCCAAATTATACCGCGTACCAATATTTTTAATTAATATTTTTTAGTATTTTTAAAATTTAAAATTTATTATTCGAAAACTGCTCATTAAATTTTTTCAAAAATTATATTTATTTGTATTTTCTGAATACCTATGAATTGGCGTTTTTGATTTTTTTTTTTAATATTTGCAAAAAGTTAAAAAAAAACTTTATTTCTCAAAAACCGCTCCACAGATTTTTAAATTTTTTTTTTCATAAATTCAAATGTATCCAAGAAATAAAATGGCGTACTTTTTTTTGAGCTCAAATTAGTTTAAGTATTTATTTCAGAATTTTGAAATTTGTTTTTAAGTTTATATTATTAAATATTTAATATTGTCATACCAATTTATTTTAGAACAAAATTAATGAAATTTTGTATATGCATATACAAAATTGAGTTAAAAATGATTTTAAAAATATATTTAGATTTTTAATAGAAATCTTTTGCATACGATGTGATCGAACATAAGAGCAAGTTCGTGCGATCCAGTCGTGTATTTTATTTACTTGCGATACATAGGTACTATAGGGCAAGTTTTGCATTTGGAAAAAAATCGAACTCGAGATTTTAATCAAAGTTGATATGACGATGATAGAGAACACCAAAAAAGTGGGTCCCGCAATTCCGTCTGTCTATCTATCTGGCGGTCTGTCTGTCTGCCCGCCTGAGCAACTCTACGATTTGCAATTTTCTTCAAACTTGGTATCTTAGCGTTTGAGGTGATTGTCTAAAATGTATTTTGAAAGCAAACGGTACCTGCCATACAATTTTTTCCACCATTTCAATTATTTCGAAAACGGCTCTACCGATTTTGATTTTAAAAAAATGTGTGCACTATTTTAGATATACGCTACAAAGTCAACCATTTTAAACATTTTTTTTTTATTTTGAAATTTCTCATAAACGGCTTCGGCTGACGGATTTCGATTCGATAAAAAAGTTTATGTAGGAACTCCTTCAAATTATTAATAATACTGTTTTTTTTTAAATTCAATATTTCGAAAACGGGTGGATGATTTTTTTTTAAATTTTGTTTTTAAGTTTACCTATATTTTTTAATATTTTAAATTGTCGTAAAAAAATAAATTTGTATATAACAAATTAAGTAAAAAACGACTTAAAAATATATTTAGATTCTTAATAGAAACCTTTTGAATACGATGTGATCGTACATAAGAGCAAGTGCGCGCGATCCAGTCGTGTATTTTATTTCTACTCGAATCATATGTTTTTACAATCTTGTCACGATAATTTTTTTTAAATTTCATTTTTATTAAGAAACATTTGTTCTAGCAGAATAAAATCGCCAATCCACGATAAAATTGTTCACAAAAATTAAATTTCTGAAAATTTGAATAAGCTCCCAAAACTCTTCTTCACTTTGAATGCAGGTAAAGTGAAGGAGTTCAATATCTAAGTAATGAAAGTGTTTGGATATGAATATGAACAAAACATTCACACTTTGTGGTTTCCTACTTCGTTTTTCGCCAGCGTGGTTCATATTATTGACTGTAAGGGACGTTGTCAGACAAAACTATTAACGTACAAAGTGCCTATGCGAAAAAAACTCATAGGCCCCGATTATCACAATCGAATATCAATCGAATCAAAATTTGTCTACTGTTTCGATTGTTCGAATTCATCAAACAATGATCTATTTTGAAAATTTCAAGTTTGACAGTTCTTTGGTGATTTAGTCTTTTAAATTATTATTTGCCTGGTTTTTCTTTTTTAACATTTTAAAATTAGTGAAATCGAGTTACGGCTTATACCAATAGTGACATAGACATCGAAAAACAAAAGAAATGTTCTTATAGAGAATGCATATTGGAAATATATACCTCTAATCCTCTGAAACTGAACGAAGCAATTTCTCCTATCTGGACCTTGTTTAGCTCGTAATAAAAACAACATTTTACTATTAGTCTTATTACTAATTTTGGCCTGTATAATTGTTTGAATATTATTTTCTATAAAATAATCAATTAATTTAAAAATACTTATGTACATTTTGTTCATGACCAAACAGTTTCGATAGGTTTTGAATATGATCGACATTCACAATATGAAATAGGGTAATCGATGATCGAAAAAGAATATCTTCGATTGGAAAATCGACAAACTATGGGACTTAATTTCCTTTTTGAAGTTTTTAATAGCTCCAGTTTCCTGTGGGTCTTTTTTAATTTATAAGGGTATACCATTAGAAAATCACTGACCGGAAAGTTTTTCTATCATCTATTCATTTAAAACTCCTTATTACATTTAAAAACCTTTTACATAAATTATCCTCTCAGTTAATTGACTCCGAACTCGAAAAGTCACAACATAACGAGCTTGACACACAAATGTTCATAAATCAACACTGTCAAGGTGAAGCTAACGAGCAGCGTAGCGTACACCCGTTCATTATTATCGAATATACAAATAATGTTTTTTTTTTATAGACATTTCTCAAAAAAAATATAAAAATTGACATTGTGCATTTTAGCCATTAGCCACAGAGTATCAAACTATAACTTTTACTTTTTCGCCAGTAAAACCACAAAAACGTTAAAAAGAAAAAACTGCAAATGATCCTCCAAGAGATCACTATCGTTGGATCAAGTAAGTAAAAATTGAAGAAAAAAACATCGTGTTTCATGACACGAAATACCGGAAAGCGAACCATAACATTATAGGCCATGCACCAAGCACCATGCACATTGAACTCACCTCTTTTAGCAAAAAGGTACAAAAATATCCAGACTCACAGTCAGAGCCAGAGGCACGCGCAAATATACGAGTATGAAGAATAAACAAAAAAAAAGTTTCCCCAAATTGATCATGACATCGAATTCTTCGGAACAGAGAATAAAAATCCATGGGATTTTGGTGCATACATGTTGCTGCCGCACAGGCTTGGGAACGTGTATATGAAGTGCAGAGATCATTGCACTTGCAGAATTGTTAACTTTTATGCTACCACACATATACTTTCACTAAGATATATTTTTTTTTTTTTAAGTTTCAACAAAAATTAATATTGTGCAACTGCAACTACATTATAAACAAAAAGTTAATCGACTTTTATGCAACAACATTGGCAATTTTATTGCGTTTTTTTATCCAAATGGAAATTGGATCATAAGGAAAATGTTTATTGCACAGCATCGCCATCGATTGCATATAGTTTCTTTAGACTCTGTATGGGCATCAAATAATGTTTTTCGATTTTCTTCCATATTTCTGTGTTGTAATCAGTACTGGTATCGTATGAAAAAATGAAAACAAACGGGTTTGATTTGTAAAGGACACGATGCCATTTTGAAATATTTTTCGGCGCGATAGTTGTGTGCTCGCCTGTCAACCTCGTGGTTGCAGGTTCGATTCCTGCCGTTGTTGTCTGTCTTCTTATATTCCATTAAAAACCAATTTTAAAAATTGTCATAAAATAAGTTGCTGCTTTGCTCATTATATGCTGTTTAGGCATAACACTAACAACATGTGATTGAGTAAACTAGCAAACCCATAAAATATGATAACGAAATAAATAGAATAATGCGAATTATAAGGGACATAACTAAATAAGACACGGTAATTCTCTCCGCATTAGTTCAGCCGCCATCCCTGGAGATAAATCTGAGACATCAACCAGCTCTAGTCTCAGAAAATCGCGCCGAACATATTTCCTATCCTTCTTTCTCTTCTTCCACCGGATGCTCGCGCTGTGTTAAGAAAAACATATAAAGGGTATTCATAATCCCTTAAGCGCGTGCAAAGTTATAAAAAAAAAAAAAAAAAAAAAAAAAAAAAATTGCTGGCGAGGCAAGGATCAGCGCTTTATAGCTCACTTGCGGAAAGAGTCCACAGTCCGCGAGGAGTTATGAAATTCTCGCACGTTTTTTTAACGAATCAAACCGCAAGTATAGGCAAATAGCTCAGATTGTTGCTATGTTGAAACAGTCATTCATTTTCCTCGAGAATGATCTGATTTGGTCAAAATCAAAGCTGTAATTCATCACTTTTTTATTTTTTAAATAATTTTGTTTGTTTGTTTTTTTTTTGGAACACTTCATTTGATTAACTAAACCTTTGGCGACGACAACGAGCCAGTACAATTTTTATTTGCGATTATAGGTACTATAAGGCAAGTTATGCATTCGTCGAAAAAAAAAATTTTGAGATAACAATCAAACATGACATTACGATGATAGCGAAGACGAAAAAAGATGGTCTAAAAATTCTGTCCGTCTGTATGTCTGTCTGTCGAGTCTGTCTGTCAGTCTGTCTGTCTGACGTTCAGTCTGTCAGTCTGTCTGTATGTATAGACACCTACAGCCCAAACGGGTGGGCCGAATTGCTTCAACTTGGTATATAGAGTTTTTTAGGTATTGTACAGAGGGGAAATTGAAATTTTTTTTAGCTCAAAAAATAACGGTACCTGCTATATAACCGTTACGTTTAAAAATGTTTTTCTCGGAAACGGCTCTAACGATTTTGATAAAAAAAATCAGTATGGGTTTTTAGCTACGACCGATCATATAGTTGAAAAAAAAATAGAAAAATATCTAAAAACGGTACTTTCCATAGGACCGTTTTATTTGCTTTCGACTATCTCATAAATGGATTAACCGATTCTTTCGAAATTTCACAAGAATAAAGGTTTTGGTTGCCTTAATTATGCCGCGTACCAATATTTTGAATTAATATATTTTTGTATTTTTAAAATCATTTTTAAGAAAAACATTTAAAAAAAATATTATTCGAAAACTGCTGATTAAATTTTTTTGAAAAATTATATTTATTTGTATTTTCTGAATTGGCGCTTTTGATTTTTTTTTTATATTTTCAAAAAGTTTAAAAAAAACTTTTTTTCTCAAAAACCGCTCCACAGATTAAAATTTTTTTTTTTTTCATAAATTCAAATTTATCCAAGAAATAAAATGCCGTACTTTTTTTTTAACTCAAATTAGTTTAAGTATTTATTTCAGAATTTTGAATAATTTTTTCTTTAATTAAACAGATTTAATCTTTTGTTTTTAAGTTTATATTATTAAATATTTAATATTGTCATACCAATTTATTTTAGAACAAAATTAATGAATTGAGTTAAAAATGATTTTAAAAATATATTTAGATTTTTAATAGAAATCTTTTGCATACGATGTGATCGAACATAAGAGCAAGTTCGTGCTATCCAGTCGTGCATTTTATTTTTCTTGCGAAGTATTCCATGTGCGTCAAAATATCAAACCACATAATGTAACGGGTGATTTTTTTGCTACTTGGTTTTTGACGTTCATATTTTTGACAGATCACACATGACAAATTCCACGAACATTTGACTTTCGATTCAGTATTGTTTGCCATTTCATCATGAATAGACTTACGCCTGAACAACGTTTGCAAATTATTGAAATTTATTATCAAAATTCGTGCTCTGTGAAAAATGTGTTTCGCAACTGCACGCGAAACCATGCATCAATTGAGAGGCGAATTTGGTGAGCAGTTGATCTCACGTTTTGGCGCAGTCAATTAGCCACCAAGATCATGTGATTTGACCCCGTTAGACTATTTTTTGTGGGGCTATGTTAAGTCTATTTTCTATGGGGACAAGCCAAACACGATTGCTGCCTTGGAAGCCAACATTAAACGCGTCATTGGTGGGATTCCGGCCGAAATGTGTGAAAAAGTTTGCCAAAATTGGACCTTCAGAATGGACCACCTGAAGCGGAGCCGCGGGCAACATTTAAGTGAAATTATTTTTAAAAAGTAAATGGCAGAAATTGATTTATCGATCCAAATAAAAATTTCATTCACTTTTTACAAGTTTCTGGGTTTTTTTGAATTTTCAAAAACCAAGCTCTTAAAAAATCACCGTTTACATATAGTTATACTGAGATAGGCGCTCTACGAAAATCCAGAGAAGAATACGTACGATTTATGTATGCATTTTGTTGGAATAGAGACTTTGTTTCCCCCTCCGGAAAAGGGTGACTTTCCGACTTTTAGGTGGAACTTGGAAAAAAATTTTATCGAAAAGTCAACATAAATGTTGTTGCCTACCTGTCAAGCCATAAACTGTCAAAATCGATAGAGGGAGAGCTCCGATTTAAATTGATTAAAAAACGTCTACAAAATTCAATTTTTTTGAATCTGAACACGAGTCTTATCTACAATATTTTTGCTACTGAAAAACAAAAAAGAAACCAAAGCCAAGACCAAGACCGAGAAGAGACTGCACATTCAAATTTTTGAGAAAGAAAGGCGAGACCGATACTGAGACGAGACTGAAATTTTTCGATTTTGACGAGACCGAGACAAGACTAACAAAATTCTCGCCTGGCTTGTCTCGTTGCTGACCCTAATATATTTCAGTTTTGGGCAGGGTATATAACAATTTTATTCTTGAGTAGCTTACGCGAAAATTGATTGTCAGGTAATGAACAAAAAATGCTTATCAGTGACCCTGTCAAATCGTCGGGATATTTTAGGTGACGATTCCTGGGATAATTCGAAGAAAAAAAACTGGCTTAAATTCTGTTTGTTGTGTACTTCGCTTCTCATTTTCTTCAGTAATATATTTGTTAGAAGTCCCGCACAGTGCTTCAGTTTTTGAAATCACACGAGAAAAAAGTTTTGAAACACTTATGAAATTATTGGCCAAAAGTATATATCCATACGATAGTCAATGATGTTTTTTTGAAAAAAAATTCAACCCAACAACAATAAACCACTTAATGTCACTCTTAATTAACTTCTTACAATTAAAAGCTCTACACTCTCAAAGAAATAAAATATATCCTTTTGTAGAATCTCTGAAAAGGACTGGAGCATTTTTAATATTGATTTATCGAAATTTATGACAAGAACACTTCCTGGACGCTTAGAAAATTATACCAAGGTTCGTATTGAGCAATTAACATACAAAATGTATTTCTTCAGACGGTGGCCAGTTCTGAATTGTTTCTTTAACAAATAGTAGTGTAACATGAATCACCGTTGCACTCCTAAAAGCTCACTGTGTGTTGTGGCTTATGACTTGGTAGTTTTCCCTTGGAAATGATGGGGAACAGCAGAAATGGTAAACTACCAGAACTACAGAACTCAACAATATCTCTTTCACCGATTTGTGGTTTCAAGTTTAAGACAGCCATTCATTTTGGTGAGGACATCATTTGATAAAGGGATCATTTCATGAGGATAGGTTGATTATTTTCTGACCCGACAGTTCACCAACCTGGGGCCTATAACACAACGCGACAGGTCGACAAGTCTAAATCTACTTGTTAAACTATAATTGTACGACAAGGAGAAGGGTATTCTGTAACACATCCAAAACTGTTGCTCTTGTCAGAATTGTGCGACACATTGTGTGACAAGTGGCCAAAATTAAAACATGGCAAAAATAAGGGAAGAATAAATACCCTTTTGGGAACTTTTAGCGATATTTAAGTAAAAAAAGCGAAAAGTGGACACAGATATTTACGTTGCCAAAAAGCCTGAATATTATTCCACAAAATAAAGACGAATCATTTTTCGGCAAGATACATACTATATGCCGTTGATTTTGACATTCCAAATTTTTCGAGAAACAAATGATCGTCAGCTTCAAATTTTTTTTCTTGGTTTAATCACTTTTAATCTATACAAGGGTTCATTGTTTTTATTCTCATTATGAATATCAAAATCAGAATCAAATAGATACATTTTAAATTGAATGTGAGTTGGAAACAAATTTAAAAATTAGTTAAGTTTGTATGTACATTATTACATACACAATTTAATTTCCATATTTCCAAACTGTTTTTACTAAGAAAATACACACTTGTAAATTAATGACAACTTAAATTACCTGTCACACACTAGCCATATTTAAGCAAATTTTTTGTGACACTTGTCACTTTCTGTTAAAAATGGAGTGAAATCCAAAAATTTTCCACTTGTCACATTTTAAAATGACAATTGTTACAGAGCTTTTAGACTTGTCGTTTTGTGTTACAATTTTTTAAGACTTGTCGTATTTTACTTGTTAATTACTTGTCGCGTTGTGTTATAGGCCCCTGGTCGATTCTGGAAGTGGAAATTTGGCAAGCTATCTCCAAAATTCTGGAAATATTCTTTAACAATTGATGGTAAATAAAAAATTGTCAAAAATATACCAAGAAGAAAGAAGATGATCCGGCTTCTCGTTAAGGTGTCGTTGTCTGCAGTCTGTTGTTCCATTGACGGGGTAGTAATCATCATTACTTTATTAGCCATTTTTAGTTGAACGTGCAGACGAGTGCCTTCGTTAGTAATATTATACGTGAGAACAATTTCTTTTCTAACCATGTTGTCCAAAAATCATATTTTTAAAATTTCTTGTTTATCAAGATTTTGTTGACAAAAAACACAACAATTTATATCAAATTGCTTCCATATTATCTGATGGTGTATTAAAATTCAAATCATGCTTGGTGGACAACATTTACAATTCCGTACTTTGATTCACTGAAATGATCTTTTCAGGTTGAACACCCTCGTTATTTTTTCTTTCTCATCAAAAACTTAAAATTCCTCTCACTATTTCCTAATTTGTCATGTGAATCAATCTTATCGTTGCTTTAATGTCCCCAGCTCCTTTAGAGCCTTTAGAGCATATACATATTATATAAAATATATGTTTTCCAATCAATCTTGTATTTTTTGTTCAAAGCCCATATCCAATAAACCAGCTGGCAGGATCAGTATGATCATCAGTGAAATATATGGAATATATTAAAAATGACAGTCACTGAGTTTTCTAACGATTTTTATCTTTAACTGAATAGGGTTACCATATTTGTAAAGAAAATTAACAATGTAAAAAAAAATGTAAATTTATTTGTTTATTTAAAATTTGCAGAAAGGTCCTTAAAGTTATAGGATTAATTTTCTTTCTTTTTCGTTAAAACCACCGCTAATCAATGTTAACATAGTTTCTGAATGATAAATTTCAATGCATTGTTTTAATCTTTCGAAATTTCTAAGGATTTAAAACCCCATTTGAAATTATTTTCAAAACTATTAATGAACAAAAAAATGCAGTACAAAAATCATAAAAGAAAAGTACAAAAAATTTGTTATACTAAAAAAGAAAACATCAACATTTCGAATATTTTTTTATAATACATAGCGGCTGGTCACCATAATACTTAATTCATTGATCTGATTGTAAATTGTGATACGTATACTTTGTTCCCGCACAATAGAGGTGAGTGCACCAACCTACGCGCTACGCGTGCGCGTTGGCGTTCACATGAATTACAATAATTACTATGCTGGAATGTTTTCTGTAATTGTGGCTCCCGTTCGTTGGTTTGAATATAGTTTTAATGTCGCCATCACCAGAATTCCTTAAATAAAAAAAAAAAAAACTTCATGATATATTCCGATGGCGTGCGTATAGCTCGGATGAATAGGTATATCCATCAGGCCATTGACCAAGTTGGTATGGCGGATCAATATTGCATTGCTTGTCACTATATATTTGTTTTAATGGGCAATTCAATGGAAATTCAAGTAGTGCAGTTGATTGGAATTTTGAGGTGACGAGATTTTCAAATTTGAATGCGAACTTTTATGGGATGGGAATTTTTTGCATGCAAATTTGGACAACTGTCAAAAGAAGCAGCAACATGCTAGACAGTTGAGGTTTGAATAGGGCTATCTCTCAAGGTATATTGATGGCAGATGGTTAATGGGTCGGAGTATGTGTGTTAATTATTTAGTTTTTTATTTAATTGCTTTTAGATAATAATTGAAGTCAGAAATACAAATTTGGATATTGACAATTGTTTTTTGGATTGTTTTTGATTGAGTTGATTTAGGTGCATTTTGTACTTATATATTTTCAAATCATCGATTTCTTAGGTGCCATTTTAACATTTTAACTATATGCCTGTAAGACCTAAGGTCTTTTAAAATGCAACCTGCATTGCACGGTACTATTTAGAAGGAATAGAAAGATAAGAAATAATTTTTGTTGGAACAGTGGATTTTAGAATTAGGTATTTACTATCTCATTATAACCCACGGGAGGCATCCGATTAAAATTGGAGGAATAGAAGAGATTGCTGCCTAGCATGAGAATCGAACCCACACGTCTTAGCACTATATCCACTGCGCTATTGCCACCCGCAATACCTATTGTATTAAATTAGTGATTTTAGAGTTATTGTAACAGTGACGAGGTTACATTTTTAAGTTTTTTCATATTTGTAAAAATTTTCTAAAAAAATATAAAATATCAATAAAAAGAACATATTGAGAAAATTGACAAAAATTTGTTCCAAAATTAATCTTCAATTACAAAACTTAACGAATTACATGCCTATACTAATTTATTTTCTTTTATATATTTTCAGGTATGTAAATCCAATCCTTACAAAAAAAATATATATATCAACTGTCCAAGTAAGTAGAAATTTTTTACATACATAGCTATGTCCTTATAAACTTAATCAAAAATACTGTTGAGTACCCTAGACTTAAGGCTGCGACGTTTAAACACAATTTCGTATAAAGTGCTGTATATAGAAAAGTGTTGTACTTTACCTGTTTCATTATACCATATTTAAAATTGAAAAACGATTTTTGTAAATCAATAATTTTTATTTGCCTCCATTTTTCTAACAATGAGAAGCATGCACTTGTCACAGTTGTCAGATCAGAAACGTCAAAGTTTTGCCTGAAGAAGTCTTAAAAGTTTCCATTTTTGTTTTCGTTACTTCCTTCCCCATAAATTTCTACACCAATCACTCAATCTGTGAAAAAGACGATAGACGAAACAGCTATTATTAAGTGTTGATCCTCTTTTGTTGATTCTGTTCCAAGAATGCTTTTATACGAATATGATTTTTAACAAAAGTTAACTTTGTCCAAGTGAGAGGACAAAGTTAGCTTTTCTTACGCCACTTAAACGTTCGCTGAACAATAAGAAAAAGCCAAAAAAAAAGAAACGATAACTGCATTTTTTTCAATCCCAGCACGTGCTTAAAAATCGCAGGCTCAAATAGCTAGGTGTAATAGCAGTCTAATCAAGTTTGGTTATATCTTAATGGTTGGTGCATTTACTTCATAAATTCTTTTAAAATGGTTTTTAAATTTGGTAATGGATGTTTTAAAAGGTAAAAAAGACCCTCCCAAATTCACGAACCTTTTCAAAAAATCCCTTATCAAATTTCCCAACCATTTTATAGAAGGAAAAAAGTGAATGTTTAATCCCTTATCAAATTCCCTAACCTGCTCACTAGCGTTTTTAGAAAAAGGGTTGTAAAAGATTATTGTGAATGGAATCCAAAAGATAATTGCCCCTACTTTCAGCTTTAAGGACCCTGCATAAATAATGCATTCTTTAGCAGTTCATTATCATAATTGTAATTAAAATGATCTGCCCAATTTTTGTTGGCCAAGGTCTTCTTTCAAATTATGTAGCGCCAGAAATCCAGCTTTGATTCGTTTCTTTGGGGTTTTGATAAAGGTTCCTTTTAAAATGTGATCCGGTTTAGATTTCGAAGACTTTCTGTATTAGTTTTTTTTTTTTCGTTTTGTTTCCAAGCGAAAACACCACCTCGTCTATACCACACCTTTTATAAAACCGAAACTCTTAAAATATCTCAATAATAAATATAATAATTGGAAGCTGTTGCTGCAGTTGATCTTCTTGTGTTTTTCTCGTTTTTTTTGTCAGTTCGTTCTTAAGTTTGAATCTCCTCGTGCCAAAGTTCATCTTTTCACCACAGAGAAAAAGTTCAAACAATATATATGTATGACCATCTCAAGTCCTATTCCATTTCCATTCACAAAAGAGGAAGAAACCAACTTACCAAACCATGGGATAAATCAAAAACACGTATAGGAACCTTCATTAATAAATATCAGGCTTTAAGGAAAAAGATTCGCTTGCTTATTGTGCAATCTCCGTCATTCATCAAATTTGTCTTCATTTTCTCGATCCGATACTAAGTGCCTTGTCTGGTCGTTGCGACTTGTGAGGCAAATTCAAAATAAATATGTATGCCTCGCCAATCTATTGCGGTGCAATCTTTAATTTTTTTTCCATTTATTCATATGGAAATTTGCATTTAACATCATCAAACGTCACTTGTTGAACACTCCTATTTAATTGATTAGGTCTTATAGTTTTTAAATACAAATTAAATCATCGTCAACTCTTAAACCATCTCGGGACAATGAGTAACCGTACAAAATGTATTTTACTTAAATTGTTTTAACAATTCCTTTGATCATACAAGACGAGGTTTCTGAAATTTTTTGTTATAGAAAGATGGTTGAGGTAAAAAAGTCAAAATAACTTCAACGAAAAATCATGTCAAATCTTTGTCACCTGCATCAACGCAATAACGTTGTAGTGACATAATAAAAATGGATGATTTTTATCTAACTTAAAAATAATGGGCCTATCCAATGGAACTAGAGTGTATTATTTTATTTCCTATAAGCTGAAGGGTTTTCGACTTTAATTAGTCACGAGGAATTATAGAAACAGCCTGTCGGCTTTCTCACAAACACGACCTGTCTGCGGGTAGATACTGCCATATCTTGATGCCGTGTCGGTCGGGCAGTGCATTTCGCCACAAAGTCTTTGGCAAGACACTGGCTATTTGCATAAGCCACACGCATAAACATTTTTATGCATAGGCTTTTGAATCTGGAGCAAAGGAAAGAGAGATGCCACCACAACTGAAGTCAGACATCAACAACTGTCCGTCTGTCCGTCCGTCGGAGTTGTTGCCCGTGTGGTGCATCCATCCTATCGCTGAAAAACATTATTTCACGATGTCGTTCCGACGACATGCAGATGATGATCAGAGAAAACTAAAGATGCGATGTTGATAGATAATTAGCTTGGCCTTTCCCCAAAACACGATGCGCCTCTGGGGGTTTTCTAACTACACGTATTTTAAGCCCATTCAAATATTTAGACTTCAACGTATCACACTGAGCTGTCATTTGTCCATAAAACAAAAATATGAGGAAATGACAGGTGACACTTACTTTGTAGAGAATGTGTTCGCTCGCTCACATGCCAGGTAGGTATGTATTGCATGAACTAGAAATGACAACTGGATATTTTGCGAAAAGAATCTAGGGAAGTAGAGTATTTGGTGACATGACAACTAAGATCGCTTCCTCAAAAATTCACCTCAAGGCATTCGACGCACACACATCATAATAGACAGCTGGACCAGATTTTCTTTCAAGCAAACATTCATATAAGACCCATTCGGTTACTCCAATATACAACGGGCCATAAATGATATTTTCTATCCTGGCCGGTTGGCCGGAGTGACGCGACGTGGAACGACCAACACGATTGAGGGAAATGACTTTTTTGTCGTGAGAGCACGCGTCTTGGTGGCTTGGTGGTAATATTGCAACTTCAACCTGTGTTAGCTGCAGGTGGTTAGTTGGTTTGGTTGTTTCCTTGATGGTGGCTTGTGTCGTGTGGATACCACCAAATTGATGTTGCCTCAGGTGGAGGTCCAATTTAATTTTTTTTCATCTCCCTTGCGGGCGGCGAGGCGGCGCACAGCATTGTGGTGGCTGAATAATCGTGGGCTATACCCACGTTTTTTTTTTTTCACAAACTTGCAACGATTTAAAAATCTAATTGAATTGAAAGCTGTGGTTGATGGTTAAGGCATGTAGCATAAGTGTATGGTTTGTTACCAATTTAGATTCGGTTTTGTCTTTTAAAAACGGTTTTTATGGGCGGTAAATATAATATGTGGTTCACCATAATGAGGGTCGCCATATACTCACTTACAATTCACATGTTACTTGATCCAAGACTTGGATTCTGGAGCAAAGTTACAGTGTGGCAGGAATTTTTGTTTTTTTTTTATAATTTATTATTATTATGTACGAGTATATGGACTTTGGTACAATAGATCTCTGTTACAAAAGTGTATAGATAGGGCTTGACATGGCTATAGGAAAAATTTATGGCATAATGTTGTTCAATAAGAATGCTTTAAATATTTTCGGAGTATCTACAAAACTGCACTCCTTTCAATTTGACATTCTTTTCAATTTTTGAAAGATAATATTAATGAAGCTGTTTTCTGTCAATTAAATATATAGAAACGTTACACAACTTTCTAGGAAGTTTTATAGAAACTATAAATAATTTACACGAAGATCGCTTTTGGAAGTGCTTTCTTCTTATACATTTTGTATAATATTCATTTTTGTTGTTCTTTCTGGTCGAAACATTGAATTAATTTCCAAGCTTTGAAATTGTTATGAAGTAAGGCTTATTTTATTATCCACACGGTTCTCAGATCAGATTTATTAATAAACGTTAAAATCTTCAGCTTGATGAAACTGACATTTGTTTATCTATTTTCGAAATTCATATTATATTGAATTGTACTTTGCAAATCTAAATTCATTGAAAATAAAAATCATTGAAAATTTAAAAATCAAACTCCTTACAATTTGTTCATGTATCAGTGCCATCAAAGTGATAACTGTCACTTTTGACTTTGACAGATTCTCAAAGTTTTCCTGTCAGTGACAGAAAAGTGTGGAGACCTCAAAATAAAATTCATCTTCAATTGTTTGTCAGTCTAATCAAAGTGATAGCTGTCACTTTTGACTTTGACAGATTCTCAAATTTTTCCTGTCAGTGACAGTGTCTTCAATTGTTTGTCAGTCTAATCAAAGTGATAGCTGTCACTTATGACTTTGACAGATTCTCAATGTTTTCCTGTCAGTGACAAAAAAGTGTAGAGACCTCAAAATAAAATTCATTTTCAATATTTATTTGTCAGTCTCATCAAAGTGATGACTGTCACTTTAGATTTTAAAAGATTCTAAAAGTTGCTCTTTCAGTGACAAATGTGTGGAGACATAAAAATAAAACATTTTTTCAATTTTCCATTTGTCAGTTTCATCAAAGTGAAGACTGTCACTTCTGACTTCGACAGATTTTGAACGTTGTCCTGCCAGTGACAAAAAACTGTGGAGACTTCAAAATAAAATTCATCTTCAATTGTTCATTTGTCAGTCTCATCATAGTGATGGCTGTCAATTTTGGCTTTGACAGTTACCCTGTGCTTTCCATTCTGTAACAAAAAATTGTGGAGACTTTTCCCAAGAATCGCCTTATATGGTCATTTCGCAAAACTAACTTTACATTATTGATTTTGCTGTGCCAATTTTCTTGCATAGCCTTTCTGTTTCGCATCATACTTCGTTCGGCAGCAGGTTTTCCTTATGCTATGTTGTCCATTTCGTCATCCTTGAAGCCATTAATTCGAACTGATATGTCATTAGTAAATGGTCGGTTAATGAATGATTTTTTGTTGCTCTTCACTTTTTTATTCATTATCGTATTTTATCTATTTGTAAGAAGCTATAGTACATAATTAAAGAAAATGGAAAAAAAAACAAAACGAATGATCGCTCATCAAAATGACGTCTGCGAAACAGGCATCTTGTTTTATTTTTTATTTTTTTTTATTTAGCGGATTTGATGTCTTTGTTTGGACCGAGCTAGTTATAAACACGTTTTGTTTTTTTTTCTAATTTTTTATCTTTGCTGGCCATTTATTAAGATTCAGCTGCAAATGACAATTTTTTGCTTTACAAAGATGTTAGAGGCTTACGAGTTGATTATGCCGTTTTGTGAGTGCGTATTATGCAATAGGTTTCATAAGTGATTGCAGATAGGTATTGCAGCAGGACAGTAATTAGAAATTCCTTGGTGGTACCTCGTCACATAAGTCTCAGGTGTATCTGAAGAAAAATAAAGTAAAAACAAAACACATCTACTGGGTTAGATTGAAAAGGAAATTGGCATTTAGGCCGCAATAAATTGTTTGGAAAATTTATATCGTTGAAGTAATTTTGATTTTTTTTTAACTGGGTAACTTTTGATAGATTAAATGATTATGAGTGAATAGTTGAGGTTGGTTGCTGCCATTCTAAACATTCAATTGAAAAAGCTGCCGAATACTCGTAAAGTGAAATACGATAAGTATTTTTTAATCCAATCTGTATAATAATTCATCTGGGGCCCAATTCTGCAAGGCAATGATATTCTTGTAAATAAATTTGCCCCCAACGGTTGGGGAATTGGGTCCCACTTCTTTTATTCAGCTAAATTTCTTGCGGTTTGTTTTACAGATTGCCATTAGATAAGTAAATGTGCAAAAGTGTAGTCTTAATGTATTCCACATTTTGGCTAATTTCCGTTGAAGCTCTGCCATATTTAAATGCATTTTTTAAAGAAAATGTCTAAACAATTTAGGGCTGGCAACGAGACGAGAACAGACGAGACTTTTGTTAGTCTCGTTTCGGTCTAGTCAAAATCGAAAAGCTTCAGCCTCGTCTCGCTTTTGATCTCGCCTTTTTCTCGGGAAAATTTTAATGCGCTGTCTCGTCTCGCCCTCGGTCTTGTGGTCTCATCCTTATTCTTGGTTTCTTTCGTGCTTTTTGGTAGTAAAAAGATGTAAGATAGGACGCGTGTTCAGATTGAAAAGATAGAGTACGGTATCTCAGCAAAGGTAACAAAAATGGTTTGGATAATTTTTATTCCAAATGTCACCTAAAAGGTTTAAAATCAACTTTTTCGGAGGGGGAACATAAGCCTGAAAAATCTGCGACTTATATTCCAACGACATGTATGCATAAATCGTACGTATTTATCTCTGGATTTTCGCAGTACACCTATCGGAGTATAACTATGTAAAAATGTGGTTTAATACTTCGACGAGCATAGAATATTCAAAAAAAAAACTTCTGAATATTTAAAATATTTATATAAAATATTTCTTCTAGCGAAAACCCAAACCAAACCACTAAGACTACCGAGACAAGCGAGACTCTGGGCGAAATTCGATACCAAAAATACGGTGTCGTCTCGGGTTCTGTTAAGGCTTTTGATACTGTCAAAGTGAAATAATGGAAAATTAGAGCTCTCAGAATCAGAATAACATGCAGGCAGATTTTAGCAGAATTCCTCATATTTAAACTGTTTTGCATTTGGAAAAAAAATCGAATTCAAGATTTTGATTAAACATGACATTACAATGCTAGAAAACACCAAGAAAGTGGGTCCCACAATTTCGTCTCTCTCTTTGTCTGCCTAAACGGCTGAAGCGATTTTCTTGCTACTTAAGCGTTTAAGTTGATTGTCTCAAATAGATTCTTAATTCTTTTCTATAGCCCCAAAAATAACTGTGGGATGATCTACGCCATGACCTGTCCTCAGTGAATTAAAGATGGAGCGCATCGTGGACACGTTCTTCCCAACTCATCCAGTCAGACCACCCGACATCACACCGGCCAAACGTCATGAATTTCCAGTCTTTAGCGATAAGAGTTGAGCATAGTCCCTGCAAAATAAAAGAGCTCCCAGTCCCGATGGAATTCCTATAGTAGTACTAGAAATGCCATACTACTTTTTCTACCACTTCAATTATCTCGAAATGTTTTCTAACGATTTTGATAAAAAAAAAGTGAGCACTACTTTAGGTTTAGTCTACATTTTGATCAAAAAATGTAGAAATGTAGTAAATTTTGTTATCATAACTCAATAACCATACAACCATTTTTTAATTTTCGACTTTTTTATTTAACAGCTGGATGGATTTTGATAAAATTGTTATTTAGGTGGTCTTTCGAATTCTGCATAACATTTGTTTGAATTAAAAAAAAATCTTTTATTTTCTTTGAAAATACTTAAAATTGGCATACCAAATTATTATTATTTATTTAGGAGAAAAATAAAAAATATTTGTAAGTAAAACAATTAAGTACGAATTTACTTCTAAAATATATTTAGCTTTATACTAGCATCTTATGCTTATGATGTTATCGAACAAAAGAGCAAGTGCCTGCGACCCGTTCGTGCATTTTATTTTAGTGTCACATTCGAACCATTAAAAAACAGATTGAAGTGTTTCTTACTTCTTGAGGAGATTGTTATTCAGGGTTCTTCCCTTTCCGGCCAACTGGCTGCCAAAAATTTCTTCTTAACTTTATTTGAGATATTCACAACTCTTAATCTTCAGTAAGCCAGGCCCCTATATTCTAAAGCATTTGTTATTAAATATTTACGAAAAACTGGCAACCTTAATTGGTACAAATTAAAGATTTGATTTTTCGATATACGATTTATTTGGGCCTCAAGAGACCAGTAGGTATAATTAAATGATGTAAACTACTTTTTGTGCAAGCTTATTTCGTATGTTCCTTAAGTTAAATGAAACCACTAAATAAAATATCCACATTGCGTATTCCACGCTTATCGCAAATCTATTAAATTGCCATGCAATTAAGATTATTTCTTTTTAATCGAGGTCACACGTTTTGATCTTAACGAAGTTGCCATTGTCAAAAGCAACTTTGTAAATAGTTTGCAAATAATGGTACATTGTAATGAAATTCAACAAATCGAAATACCTACAGCTTGGCCAATTACCTCGCCCAATTGCATCTTTTAGTTGGACTTTGTGTGGACTTTACATAGGAATAAATATGACCAAACAAAACGAGTACTTATACCTATGCAGCCTTCTTTTCTAAGCCACATAGTAGGCGCTGCGCTGTTGGATAACATTGGTTTTCCTAGAAAAATGAAAATCCGGGAAAAAATCGACGATGGCCCGGGGACTGGTAGGCGAAAAGAGGAGTCTTCTACTAAATTATGGTGGTGGTGACATGGGCGCCATGGAGATAGCCTCCGCACTTATACCTACTTCAGCTTAAATTGTATGGTTTGTTTGTTTGTTTCTGCGAATTGGCATGCCAAATGCGTACATTTAACTGCGGGAGCGGGAGTCAGGAATATGGCCTTCGATAAGTCGTCGTTGGTCTTCGCCGGCATTTTTAACTTTGTACATGTACATATACATATATATATAGATACCTACCTACGGTTTGTCTTTAAAATGTCGTTGGCATGTTTGATAAAATAAAATCACAAGTGAAAGCCGCCACTGGGTTTGGCTTGAAAATATACAAACATCAGTGCGAATGCGAAGTTAATTGAGTTTAAGAAGTCGAAATGGTCATAAAAGGATTGGTCTTTATGTATGTGTATTGCAAAGTGTGCCGGCACTCTTTAATTATTAGTTTTTTTGTTTCTATTTTTACTGTCAAAGTGTTCACAGAGTGAAGAAAGACATTTTGTATCGTTTTGTGCAAACAAAAATATGTAAAAGATAACCTGTGTACATCTGCAAAAATGCTGGCAAACTATGTATGAGATAAGTCTCAATATTTCAGCTCAATATTTCATACTTAGCATAGTAATTAATCTCCTTTTTCTGCGTATCCCCGAAGAAGATACTCAAGAGGGGTAAAAAAAACGTAATTCGATACTATGAAACTTCTCAAACTTCTCGAAATAATTTAATGTAAAAATCGTGAAAAAGGCCATAAAACGTTTTTTAAATCGTATTTTCAAAAATCCAAAAAAAAAAAATTTTCGAAAATTTAGGTATGCAGTATTATTTAGAATTTTGAGAATTTGAAGGACCTCCTGTATAAAAATTTTGACCGGCAACTGTTGAATCATTAATGAGAAAGTCGAAAAAAAAACGTTTCTGTGTTTTATGTAAATTTTATTAGGACTTAAAAAAAATGTTATTTTCGAGATAATAAAGATTTACAATGTTCGATTATCATGAACCGTTATTTTTGAGTTTAAAATAAAGATTTAAAAAAAGAATCGAGGCAATTACCTAAGAAGTGTAACTACCAAGTTAAGAAAATCGCTTCAACAGCTTAGGTTGTAGATCGACTTAGACAGTCAGACAGTCGGAATTGCGGCGGCCACCTTTTGGCGTTCCATATCATCATAATGTTCGGGTTTGATTAAAATCTTGAGTTCGATTTTTTTCCAAAAAAACAACCGTGCCCTAAAGTACCTACAGTCAATATGTATTATAAACAATGCTTTGAACTATTGCATGTAGGTGTAGTGCACATTTTGGTGCAAAAAAATCAAATCACCATAGAACGACCGGCACGATATCTGCCATAGTACCGTCATTTTGATTTTCGACGTTTCATTAACGCCTCAACGGATTTCTATCAAAATGCTTAAAGGAGGTCCTTTAAATTCTCAATAATACTGCATAACAAAATTTTTTAAAAAATATTTTTTTTTTGATTTTTGAAAAAAAAAAAACCTTTTTTTATTTTTTTGAAAATTCAATTTGTGTTTCGAAATGCGTTCACGAATTTTTGGATGCCGCTTTTAAGTTTATATTATTAAATGCTTAAAATTCCAATACCAGCATTTTTTACTTGCGGTATGCATAAAAATTATAGGTCAAGTTTTGCATTTGTAAAAAAATGACACTCCATACTAAAATTTTCGAAAAATTTTTGTGAAGATTTTTGAAAAAAAAAATTAGGCAACTTTTTTTTTTAATTCAATATTTCGAATACAGATGTACGATTTTTTTTCCAAATTATGTTTTTAAGTTTATATTATTAAATACTTAAAATTGTCATAATAAAAACTTATTTTTGGGAAAAAATTCGACTTTAAAAATATATTTAGCCGTTAGTTCAGAATTTTTTATCAAACAGGCTTCATCTATTGTAAACCATTTAAGAAAAAAATTATAAAAAAGGGGGCGTGCCATCAAACTGTGTATGTCAAAATGATTAAAAAGATCATTATCTCTAAAACTTCTTGTCAATTTTGTGTATTAAATTACGTTAATAAAATAATGGGCGTGGCTATTTCGCATACCATAATTTATTATACACGAATTTTCTATCAAAATCACTAAATTGGTTCAGATTTTATTGAATTATGATCCCATATTTCATGCAAAAGGAACCACTGTCAAAAATGTTGATGCACAGATAATATTTTTTTTTAATTTTGCACAATTATACCTATTTCGTAAGTTTTTCACTTTTGTCTATATACTTGTAGGGGTACTGATTGACTGACAATAAATCAGAATTTATAAAATCTCATTAGCCACATGATTTTTGTAAAATAGCCCCAGGGATTTAACTCAATCAAAAGCGAAAGTCCAAAAAGTCATAAAGGGTACTCGAAGCTAACTCCTTATGTAGATAAATGCCAAAACTCAATGAATATAGAGAAACAAGTGTACGTAGTTATTTGGAGCAGTTGCTCAAACAACCTCAGGCTCTTAATATGCCTTAGCAATTATATTTATCTATTTTTTAGCCTTTAACATTTTAGTGAATGAGGGTACTTAATAAAATGACTTAATCAAAAGATCACAATATGCAAATAAGTGAATTACATTAATTCAAGATTGTTAAAAATCTCATCTCATCAGTTGCATAGTTTGATAGGTCTACGATGTCTTAAATGGGCAAGACAAACACAAATTACAACATACAACTTAACGCAGAAGTGTTAAAGATAAATCGGTAATAATAATAAAAATAATTCATCACCAGGGACACAAAATCTATTGATAAACTTCAGGTAAATGCAAAATTTTATTTGATTTATTCATTTGTTTTCAAAAAAATTGATGGCTGTAATTTGTTAATTTTTGAGTTGAATTATTTCTTCATTTGTTTATTTTTTTTTCTATATTGTTTTGCTAATTGAAGTCCATTATAAATACGATTTAAAGCGATTTTTCAATTTGCTGTCTATTGTAACTTGACCTTAATTCGGCACAGTCACCATGTTGTTCTCTGCCATTGTGATTTGCAAAACTAAACAAATACATTCGTTAAGAATTCACAATAAACGGTTCTGGAAAGGAAAAAAAAAATGTTTTGAATTTATGTTCATTATGTCTGCTTGTAATCCAATTAACGTCCAAGGAGATTAGATACTTCATTTGCAGAAAGAAAAAAGAAACAATAATCGATGTGTTTTATATGTCACAAAAGAAAACAACTGTGATAACCCGTTGGTATTTGATTTCTAGGTGATTGTAAAGAAAAGAGCATTAAACTCTACTCATCTACAAGTATAAATGGCGCCTAAATAAGGTTCAACTGCACTACCAATGTTCCCACATCATTAAAAAAATTACATTAAATAAATGTTGCCATTTTAAAAGCAGACACAAATGCGTATATAGATGCGTTTTTTGAATAAATGAGTATCATTGTTTATTTGCGTGGAATTAATTGTTGTGATGTCAGATGGTGTGATGGAGAGAAAGGATTACACACAATTTGCTAATTCACTTTCTCTCCACCAGATGGACATGTTTAGATATTAAGAAACAAGTCAAACCAACAACAATTGCAAATGGTTTTCTTGTCTTTTTTCAGTACCAATCACGATTTGCATTTTTTTTCTCTTTTCTGGGAAACTATATTCAGTTTGGGAATTGAGAAAAAAAAACTTAGATATATATACTCAAACGTAACACGTTAAATCAATTAAATAGCAGAGAAATGGAAATTATGCTGGCTTTTAGAGTTTATATGAGAATGGCATGATGTCGTCGTCATGGTCACGAAGTGCATTTTGAATGGAAAGTAACAATTTGTTAATGATAATCACCAATTTACTGTATAGCAGCTACTCGAGGATTGTATCTGTTTTTATATCAGCTGTGAATAATTCCTTGGGAAGAAAAAAAATTGATCGCAAATGATACGTCTTTTGTCCTTCTATGAATTATAATGACGCTTGACGTACGATACACGTCATTTGATACAATTATTAGTGGTATTTCTTAATAACCTTCTTATTATTCCGAATTTATTCTTCTTCAGTATCTTCTTAACATGTCTACGATAACAATTCACGTTCAGAAAATGTGTTCGACTTGAAAGTGAGGCAAGTTTCTAGTCTCCGAATGACCAGCTGTCAAAAAATTGCCTTCCAATTTAGTGGAAAGTGCCTGGAAAGCTAGTTAAGAAATATTTCCCTGTCATCCATAAGACATTTTTATTTCTTCGTTCAGTGGGAAAATTATTTCATGAAATCTTTTTGGCAATCAGATTTCAAATCAAACAACACCTATTCTATTTACATTTTCGTCCTGGAATGTCAACTGAACTGAACTGAAGTCAAATGCACACAAATGTCAGTCGAACTGACATTAAACGTCAAATTATTTCTTCATATATTTCCACAGAGATGGTAAGAAATAAATGCTGAAATCGAGAGAGATTTAAAATTGGTCTTCACAGCGCAAAATCTACTCTACGATTTCGTCTGTCAGAAGTACAAACAACGACCATTTTTGTTTATCTAATTCATCAACCCAAGCCACGTTGTCAAATAAAAATTCATACTCTCTCTTTTTATCTCCTTATCGTTAGAGTAAGTAAGGTGAAGTTTAAAATGGAATCGTTCGCTATGAATGACCCGCATCGGTACTGCGATTTCGTTGTGATTTCAACGAAATCCCAAACCCCAAAACTCTATGGTGAAATTCGACGACTTGGACTGAAATCTACAAAATCCGAGATTTCGCTTCGGTGGGAACTTAGTATAAGCGTCATATACGAATACGTTTTGAAGTATAGTTCCTTCGAGTGCGGTCTAACCTTAAATACGATCACATTTTGTCTCCTCAAAAAATACCTCCAACCAAATTCACCAACCATTTTATAAAATTAGCGAAGTCAATGCACGAACCATTAAGATAAGACCAAACCTGATTAGGGTGCTATTACACCTTGTAATTTTAGCCTGCGATTTTTAAACACGTGCTGAGATTGAACAAATTGCAGTTATCTTTTCTTCTTCTTTATGCTTTTTCTTATTGTTCAGCGACCTACCCTACCTATAAACGGAGTAGAAAAGCGGAGATATTATTCCTCTCATTTGGACAAAAAAATCTTTATTAACACTGCACTCGTGTAAAAGCATTTTTGCGACCGAAAGAGGATTAAAAGAGAAACAACGCTTAAAAATCGTTGGCGTGTAAAAGCAGCTTTTTTTGTTGTATTATCTTTTTCCCAGATTGAGTGAGCGGTGTAGAAATGAAGAAGGAAGGAAATAACGAAAACATGAACTTTGACGTTTCTGATATGACATATTAAATATGGTATATATGAAAAAGTAAAGTACATTTGTAATATATATACACTTTTTAAAGTGCTTACACATTGCAGCCTTGAGTCCAGTGTACTCAACAGACTTTTTTTTTATAATTTCGAGAATTGGGAAGAAATCCAAGAAATTAGTATAATTTAACAAAAAAGTTATTTTATATCAGATCACAAAAAAATATTGGAGTTACTTTTTTGCGAAGATCCACTAAAGGTAAATGTTTGAAGTAAAATTCTAAGTTTAACGTTAATGACATGCACAAAATTAATAAAGTGTTTTTGGTTATATTTGCGTTCATTGTGAACAATTCAATTTAAAGTAAATAATTCAAAGCTGTCAATTTTGACACAAATGCATTGGAAGGGAAATTAAAGGGAAATATTTCTATGTTAGTTTTCCCGGCATTCTCCAATAAAATTTTCTTTAATTGGAAAACAATTTTTGACAGATATAGCTAATCAGATACTTAATCAAGTTCTTTATAATTTATAATTTAATATTAGAGTTGCCAGTGGTGCATTTTAACAAAATCAAGTTAAATGTATTTTTTTCGCGATTTAGTTCTTCTATGAATTTTCTATTCTATCGAAATTTTGCGGACGTAATATTTTCTCTTAAATCAGGTAATTGATTGCTGATGGTGTCAATGTCCCCGTACAAACGTCACATCCTTGTTTTCTCATGTCTCGTTAACAACCTTTAAATTCCACAATCATCAACGGCACTCTGTGTGCTTCAAATAGTAGCTATACGAGTTACATACATCACTCAAACATGAAAAACAAAACATAGATTATGATAATAACTTTGATAGATACAAGTGCATCGCCGATCATGCAACCGTAGATGCGCTCATAAAAGTTGATATATACCTATCATACCAAACATGTCAAAAGTTATACAACAAGACTCTTGGTTGAAACTATAGACTAATGAGGTAGCTTGAGTGAAAAATTAGCGAAAAAAAATGTCAAGGTGGTTTTATGACTGCGAGCCTGGTTTGCTTATGTCCCATTACCGCGAGATGCTTTATAATCAAACTAAGTGTTTTAACATATTAAACCGCATACTCATACCTATAGGTTTGTTATAACTAGTATGAGTACTCGCATATGAGTATAACAGACAGATGATGATGGTGGTGTGATATAGTGACGTGACTTAGTGACATTTGGAAGAATTAATTACAATCCGAATAAAGTGGATTAATTAAATGTGTGAAGCACTATTAACCGGTTGCTCTTGCGGTGAAGGTACATTGAGAGTACCTTGTTAGACGAAGAATGTAAAGGGTACCGCGATACTGTTTGATGATATATTAGCTCGTCTAATGTAACGTTCCTAAATACCTCCCAATTACCTACTTTGAGAGCAGTTTTGTAATGTATGCATTTAGAACATTTTTTTTTAAATAATTAATTGGCGCTGGGTACAATAGAGGATCAGAAGCTTATGTTAATAATTTGTTGTTAATTTCTTTTAAAGCTCATGAATTTGGTATGGTACTCTTATTTTTCTTTTTTTTTTTTTGAAGAAATAAATTTACTCGAAACACACAATTTTCTCATTCACTATTGTGAACTTTCGCAAAACCATTATGTTATAAAGATGAAGAGATAAGCATCAGAGCATTAAAATAAATCTATTTGTATTGCATCTGCAACATTGTTGCCATATGCCGTGTGTATTGTATAGCAAGTTGCATATGAGTACGTATAGCTTAATCTAATAAATCTTTTTTTTTAATCTCGGCGAATGTATTAATGTTGAAGTGTAATAAATTTATGAATCGGTTTAATTTATTTATAGCCAAGATGTTGAATATTTTATTTGTGAGCCTTTGTTTAAATAGATTGTATGGTAGGTCTTTTTTTTCTATTGTATCTTGGCTTTGATTTCTCAATCTTTGAAGTTAAGACCTCTTAAACGGCTGTCACCACTAAATTAAATGTCTCTTTTCTATAAAGATGTTTA
Source organism: Philhelius pedissequus (assembly GCA_910595825.1). Taxonomy (NCBI): domain Eukaryota; kingdom Metazoa; phylum Arthropoda; class Insecta; order Diptera; family Syrphidae; genus Philhelius; species Philhelius pedissequus. The sequence continues at coordinate 237,665,401 of OU343161.1, read as the reverse complement.
TCAGATTAATATTCTAAAGAAAATATAAGCGTGATGGTAGTATACAGATATGTTATACTGACAAACTTTAACAATGAACAACAAATTTTCAATATGATAACTTATGTATTTTCTTGTAGGCCTCTAAGGTTTTTTGTGAGGTACCAAATGAACACAAACCTAATTTAATGAGAGAGGTCACATCCGCAATGCAACTTCGTTGTCAAATCCGTCGATGTATAATGTCATTTTTAAGCGATTTGACTGCTGTTGATGATTGAGTTGAACAAAATCAAACGATTTTTATTTTCTTAAAATTAATTTACAAGTCTTTCAATTCAATTCACGTGTGTGTGTGTTGGTGTAAGGCTTTGACTATCTTAATTTGACGAAAGATTTAAAAGTGATTCATTTTGTAGTTCAACTTCACTTATATCTGATGCAAAGTGAGGGAATTTATTTGTTATATTTTATCTTAGGCTAGGTTTATTGTATCACAGCTGGATCAATGTCAACGTCAATGTAGATCTCTTGTGATACCCTTCAGTATTATAACTCCAATTAAATAAAACCTGTGATATCTATTAAATATCAAGTCATTTGGATGTCTTGATGAAATTCAATATAAATGTCGGAGAGCTTTTGCAGGTTGTCAAAGTAAAAGCCTTCCTGAAAATTCCTTCTGAAGTAGCAGAGTGCTGAAAAATGGAACATGAAACATGATGAATCCTCTTCGGTTCGGAGGTTATCTGTACTCAGCTTTATTTTCATTTCATGGTACCGCAGTATGTTGTGCCCGGTAATAGTACTTCCTGTTCTCCGTTATTCGAAACTAGGACATAATTTCTAGATTGTATCACAGGTATCGAGCAAACTTCATCTTTTGTCAGTTTTCACTAGTATTTTTCTTTCGTTCTTTTTCTTCATTTCGGCGCTTTGTGAACTCGAAGGAATCACAACTTTCCCACTTATCTGCTTCACACTAGTAATATTTCCGTGGGGTACGCTGCATTGACCACAGAAAGTGTTGACTGCCGGTTTTGGCCAAACAAATTCTGATGTCGTTGCATTTGCTTGTACTAGGAGTGTCTTGGTCTGCTTTTCTTTTTACTGCTTCGCGATCGTGTTGGAACTTTGTAAGAATTTGCCTTTTTGACGGGATTCTCCGGGTTTCTCGGTGGTAGTGCTATATTTTTTGCAAGATGATATTTTTCAGGTGAAGGCTTCCGGGGATATTAGTACTTGTAATTCGATCAAGCTTTGTTACTCCTGCTGTCATACGAAGCTTCTTCATCTCAGCTGCCGTAAACTTATTCCAATCTTTATGGACATTGTCCAACATTGCGAACCAGCTATTAATACTGGACGCACAACCGCAGTATAGAATATTACTCTCAGCTTAGGTGGCATATTTCGATTACAGAAACTAGCTGAGTTTTTACGCCACTTCATCCACTTTACGCTTATTCGATAATTGATGTCTTCGTCACAATCTATTTATCATAGGTCCCAGATATTTAATTTTTTCGCACATGGAAATAAATGCCAGATAGGCATATCCGAGTCATACTATGGGCAACACAAGATTTCAGTATTTTTCTGACTGATTCGGTACCCACTTTCTTCAAAAACGTCTTTGACATTAGAGCGCAAAATCTTAAAATTTGGTTCTGCCTGGCTTGCATCAAGTGATGTTCCTATTCTTTCCAGTTCATCAGCATAGGAACCCCGCAGAGTCTGATATTATGCAGTATGCTAATAATTCTAAGTTCCTCGTGACAGTAATTCACAAGCAGCGATTTTAACCTCTTTAGCAGCATAACTTGTATTGCTGATTTGCTGTCAAAGAAGAACTTTATATCAGCTTGTAGCATCACCATCATTTGGGTCTTGTTGGTAGCCTTAGTCACTCTCAATGCTTAAACTTCAGATTTCTTGAAGTTTGAAGCCGCAGCTGTAATTACGAGTCTAACAGAACTTGTTAGTGCCAGAGTTAAACTTAAAAGGTTTATTGGATTCCAGATGGGGTGTGCTTATATTGTTGTCGCTGCAGCTGTTAATTTGTCTTAAACGTAGACCAGTGCTTAATACTGATTCCTGCACATATCCGTGACATGAAGAAGGGCGTGGACGGTTTTTTGTGTATCACCGTTGCTTATGTCCGATTTCTGTCCAGAGAGATAGTTTTTAGGTTTCTGTTTTGTGGTACCAATACATACTGAAGAGCAAATCTGCCCCTTCCTTCCTAAGCAGTCGATTTTGTAAACTGTGTTTTTCCATCTTGTCAACTTAATCAAAGGGCAGAATCCATTGAATTCTTCAGTTTTCCTTCGACATGAAGTTTCTACAATAAAACAATAAATACTGGTGATAAAATGCACCCTTGTCTGAAGTCACCCTAATTTGGGTCCCAGGACATAGTGACATAAAATGATATCGCAGACGAACTGAATAAAACCAGATCATCACTTCAACCAAATCAAATCTTTTCCGGAATACTTGTTCTACTGGAGCAAGACAATTTTAGAATCCAACAAACTTCCTCAAAACGTCAAACGACAGATGGTCAGGTATCGACAGTTGTCGGGTCTTGAGGAATCTTTGGACAGATATCTCTAAGAAAAAAACACGCAATGGGAACCCATATGACCAGAATGGGCATCAGCACATCTAACTTATGTAGTGGTCATATACTCATACCATACTTCCTTTGTAAATCCCCCAGCCTAGACCGAACCAGGAAAGAAGTTTTCGGAGATTTTTTTTCGACGAGCTGGGCGATGTCTCTAATAAGTCACATCAAATGTCAGAATGGTTTAGGGAGGCCGCATCTCCTCATTTACTCCCATCTTTAAATTTTCCCTTTCCTACCGCAATGGATTCCTTGAGATCCGAATTAGGTGAGGCGACTTGCCGTTTAACACCCGTTGTAAACTAACCTAACCTGGTGTCATTCGCTAACTTGCTAACTTTTCAAAATGACAGCTATTGACTTTTCTTCACAATTTTGTGTATACAAGTTGTGAAGAAAAGTACAAGGAAAGTCAAAAAGTATCAGGAGCTTATTTAAGAATGTCTGACTAAAGTTCTAATTTGTTATCCGACACATAAATATTGGATCAGGGTAAAAAGTTCCAGGTCACAATTCTTCACAGGTTATAAATCACAATTTCATATTTTTGACTTGTGGTCCGATGATCAATATTTATATTTTCTGGGCTAACTAATCAGAACTGTGAAAACAGACCCTAATAAAATCAATGATTCTGCCATTACATAATAAAAAAATACCGCAATAAGAAGTTCCATTTCAATTAAAGTATAATTATATATAAAAAAAACTATCCATTTCTCAAGAATTTTCAGCCCAAAAAAACGAAAAAAAGGAACCTTTTACACAAAGAAACATTGCACATGCACAGCAACACTGAATTATATCACTTCATTCAATCATCCGAACTGACATTTGATCTATGATGGAGCGCCATCACATCACACATCATTTCCGCCCGATCGTTGCAACAACAACGACAACAACAGGCAAAAACAATCTTTCAGCCATCAATCCATCCGCCCACAAATCGTTCGTCGAATAGCGAATCGCAAATCTCAATTCTTTATTTTCATTTACTTCTTTTCTTAAAAATCAAAGAAAATTTATTCAGCTTATAGACTTTGCTCTTAGCCGTACCTTATTTGTCTGTCTGACTGAGACTATTTTTCTACATAATCAAAAAAAAAATCCGAATAATAATTACAAATTCAATTTTGTAATCGAGCCATAAATAAATTCTGGTACCTTGGTAGTCGCATCAGGTAACCATAAAGTCAAATTGCAAAAAAAAAAAAAAAAACGTTGTTGTTACCATAAATTCTGGGATTTTCATTTTTCCAAATCTTGCATACAGGATTTTCGATATCATGCGGATGGCAGATGGATATGGAGATGAAGGTAACTATTCATCAGATACCTGGTATTTCTATTATAGACAAACGCAATAGCTGTCGGTCTGTTTTTTCTATATGGCTGGTTGTCTGACTGGCTGAATAGCTGACAAAGAGGATCATATCCCCCATCATCGTTGGTTTTGACGTTGTCTGTTTGTTTTTCTGCCATGAATGGATCAATGTAGATCAATGGATCTTTTGTAGAGTTTGAGCAAGGGAATTGCAGTTGCATAAATTCGATTTTGCGTCTAACAAATTTAGAGGGAAACCTTTTATATGTAAGACCTGCTTGCGGACACTGAACTTATGGCAATAAGAATTTATGATCCACATCGTAATGGTCTTGATTTCGTCGAAATGACAATTTATGGGTTATGGATATGTATGGTGGTTTGTTGGGATTAGTTTGGCAATTGACATAATTCATAGATTAGCGCATTGGATTTTTTTTAAAGAGACGATAAAGTGAGGTTATGCTTAAATTTATATTAGACATTTTATTTCAATTTGTGGTTTCGTGATGGAAAATAGTAGTTATGTCTTTCCTTCAAATTTTAGCATTTAGGAAAAAAAATCAGGTATTGGATATGAGATTGATACAATTTTTAATTGCGATATACATATGTACGTATGTACTATAGGGCAAGTTTTGCATTTGGAAAAAAATCAAACCCGAGATTTTAATCAAACTTGACATTGCGATGATAGAGAACACGAAAAAAGTGGATCCCGCAATTCTGTTTGACTAAGCGTTTTAGGTGATTGGCTCGTTTCTTTATTGAAATATTTTCTTTAGCTCCAAGAATAACGGTATTCGCCTGCAAATTTTTAGGGCAAAAATGGTAAATCTCAATTATCTCGAAATAGGGATGGCAAAGATGCGAGACCAGTTAGTTAGGGGGTGGCCGTGGCGCGATAGTTGTGTGCTCGCCTGTCAACCTCTTGGTTGCGGGTTCGATTCCTGCCGTTGTCTAGGTCTTCTTATATTCCATTAAAAACCAATTCTAAAAATTGTCATAAAATAAGTTGCGGTCTTTGCTCATTACATGCTGTATAGGCATAACACTAACAACATGTGATTGAGTAAACTAGCATACCCATAAAATATGACAACGAAATAAATAAAATAATGCGAACTATAAGGGAAATAAATACATAAGCCACGGTAATTCTCTCCGCATTAGTTCAGCCGCCATCCCTGGAGATAAATCTGAGACAACAACCAGCTCTAGTCTCAGAACATCGCGGCACACATCTTTCCTATCCTTCTTTCTCTTCTTCCACGAGATGCCGGCGCTGTGTTAAGAAAAACATTTAAAGGGTACTCATAATCCCTTAAGATCGTGCAAAGTTATAAAAAAAAAAGTCTCTTCAAAATCGAAAAAATTTAGTCTCGTCTCTGTCTCGCTCTCGCCTTTAACCAAGTCTTGTCTCGATCTTGGTCTCGCCTTTTTTTCGTGAAAATTTTAATCTACAGTCTCGTCTCGGTCTTGGTATTCGTTTCATAATTAGTCTTGGTTTTTTTTCGTGTTTTTTGGAAGTCAAAATATGTGGGATAAAACGCGTGTTCAGATTGAAAAGATATGGTACGGTATCTCAGCAGTTTGTAGGTAAAAAAATGCGGGGTTTGGAGTCTTGTGTGAGGCACAAAGAAAATGTATAAAAACGACCCGTGAGTCTCTCCACAAAATTCAAATTTTCCGATTTCATTTTTGAATCCGGAAAAAGGTGATTTAAGGACTTTCGGGTGACGGAAAAAAATATTACCAAAACGTCAAAATATAGTTTGTTGCCTACCTGTCAGCCATGAACTGTGAAAATCCATTGAAGGATGGCTTCGATTTAAATGGATTGAAAAACCTACTACTTGTTTTACGCCGCAAGTTATTGGTAGGCATTTTGAAAATCCACAAAGCGTCCTACAAAACTCTGATATCGTACACCATCTATCAATACTTGCCCCCAGATCAATGACCGCGCGGGAATACTTTGGTTTTCGTGTGGGTGCCTTACTTAAAATACATAGTATCTGCAAACAAAATCTATGGCTTGCCTTTTTTAAGTGTCAGTTATAGCAGCTTAATTAAGTTTTTAATTTGTATCCATCAACGTTTCATTATACACATGTAAAATAATTGTTAAAACTGCCATTACTTGTCTAAGGCGATCTACATTAAAAAATGAAAAAAGAAAAAAAAGAACGACCATCACATTGTAAAACAGTTTAAACCGCATGTTCAAGCTGTTAAAGTTGAACGAAAAAAAAAAAATAAAACTGCCTCTAACCAATCTTCATAATTACCACTTATTCACATCGCACCGCGCCGTCATCATTGTCAGTTGGTAATTCTTGGTTACATAGATGGTTCATGGTATTTTGTTTTAGTTAAAGACTTTAACTGTAATATGCCGGCATATTGTGCACTGCTACATAGCCTGGATGGACTGAAATATTATTATTCATATAAGTATTCCAGTGACAGGTTTGTTTTTTTTTTATTCTCTGCATAGTCAATGACATAATGTTGTAAATTTTAATATTAACTGATTTTAAAACACTCGAGTTGGAGGCATATACGATGAGAATATTTTGGGAATATCACAATAGACTTACTATGAGAAAACCTTAATTTAAAAAAATTAAAATTAAATAAGATAACAAAAAAAGTGGCGCCCAACTGGAGTCCTTATATAAATGTTCTTAAATTAAAGGGTCGATTATTGTGATCGTTTTAAAATAGGTATTGGTAATTTTCCTTGTTTTTCTGTTGTATAAGATACGCCGCTATCTCTTTGGATTCTAAAGTTATACATGTCAGTATCAAAACTGTGTTGCCAGTTTTCAATTTGAACTCTCATATATTTAGGTCAATATTATTATTTTTGAAAAAAAAAATCGAGAAGTTTTTTGAGTATAATTTTCGCTCAGTTACGACGAAAGTTGACTTACATTTTTTACCAAAATATGTGTGGCAATGGCGCAGTGGTTAAAGTGCTTGATTGCTAACTTAGACGTATGGGTTCGATTCCCACGCTAGGCGCATTCTTTTCTAGACCTCCAATTTTAATTGAATGCCGCCCATGGGTTAAAATGAGACAGTCAATACCTGGTTCTCAAATTAACTGTGCCAACAAAAAATTCGTCCCTGTCATTCTCTTTCTTCTAACTAGTGCCGTGCAATTTAGGTTGCATTTAAAAGACCTTAGGTCTTACAGACATATAGTTAAATTTAAAAAAAATCAACGCTTTCCTCCTAGACTATTGGAACTATTTATAAATACGATCTACTTTGCTCCAAGCTTACAAACGGTTTGGTATTTTTTTTCTGTCAGAATTAATTGTTACGTCAGTTAGCACCAAATCGCTCTACGGCTATTAGCTAAGACATTTCTAATTTATATGTTATATCTTTTGGACATAACATTAATGTATGATGTAAGAAAAATTTAATTATTGCATTTGCAGACTTTGAAATATTCTATGTTCTAGACTATAATACTCCTTTAGATAAAGTCATGGGAGAGATGAACTATCTATTTGAATAGAAAATGTAAATAAGATGGAACAATTAATTATTATTTATAATATCTATGTGTGACAGGTTCATTGCTTGCGATAATGTCCACACTTAAGCTGAATAATATTATAATTTTTGCTGGACACGGTAATTAATTGGGTAATTTATTTGATAATTTGGCAGAAAATTAATGTGTTAAATTTTGGGGATAATGTGTATTTTATTAAAATTAGTCACCTAAAGAAAAACTAAATAGGAATAGCTTGATCATCTTGAGAATTATAATTAATTTGCATGAATTAAGTTAGTTAAGTTATAAATATTTATAAAACCTAAAACGATAATATTTATTTGAAATATTAACATAAACTTAGTCGTTGCTAAAAGAAACGACCACCCCCATAATGATTGTCAATTATCAATGATCAATTTATAATTCATATATATTGAAATTCGATGTTTACCAACACACTCTTTGACCATTGAGAATGGCGCAAACCACTGTAAATCATAATAGAATTGATAAAAATATTAACAATGAATATAATTTTTTTACAATTTGATTTTTGAAATACTAAATTTTAGCATTTATCAATTGATATTTGGCAAATCGTACTAGAATGTAAAATAAAATAAAATAAAATAAAAAAACAAAATGAAATGAAATAAAATAAAATAAAACAAAACAAATCAAAATAAAATAAAATACAATAAAATAAATAAAACAAATTAAAATAAAATAAAATAAAATAAAATAAAATAAAATAAAATAAAGTAAAATAAATTGGCGCGATAGTTGTGTGCTCGCCTGTCAACCTCGTGGTCACAGGTTCGATCTCTGCCATAGTCTATGTCCTCTAATTTTCCATTAAAAACCAATTCTAAAATAAAATGTTGTGAGTTGCTGGTTTACTCATTAAATGCTGTTAAGGCAAAGCACTAACAACATGTGATTGAGTAAAACTAGTATACCGATGAATATGAGAACGAATAACAAAACAAAAATAATGCGAACTATAAGGGACATAGATAAATAAGACACGGAAATTTCTCCGCATTAGTCCAGCCGCCATCCCTTGAGATAATATCTGAGACAACAACCACCCTCTCAATACATCGCGCCACACATCATTTTTATCATTATTTCTCTTCCTTAACCTCACGCCCACGCTGTGTTGAAAAATTTAAATAGTAGTATAATCCCTTGAGCGCGTGTAGATTATAAAAAAAACAAAATGAAATAAAAAAAAAATAAAATAAAATAAAAGTATACAAAATTAATCAATAAATATAAGGCAAACTATTGGCTCTGACAATGTTGTTTTTCTCGTTCTTTTAGACTTTTCCAAGGCATTTGACATGGTCAATCATAATATCCTTTGTCGTAAGCTAATAAACCAATTTAATTTCAATTTACCTTTGGCAATGTTGATCCAGTCATACCTAGATTGCAGATCTCAAGCAGTTGTGGCAAATGGCGATGTGTCTGAACTTCTCATGTTGGACAGAGGAGTCCCACAGGGTTCAATACTGGGACCACTATTGTTCTCTTTGTATATAAATGACTTGCCTGCCTGCTTACAAAACAGTCAAGTGGATATGTACGCTGACGATGTTCAGTTACGGAAAAGCTTTCCACTAGGTTTGGTGGAAAATGCAGCAGTTGAGGTTAATGAGGATTTAACCAACGTTCATAGTTGGTGCCTGGAAAATAGACTTTGCATAAACCCACTTAAGTCTAAATGCTTGGTGATTTCAAGAAAGTTAATCGACACTTATGACTTTCCCAAAATATACTTAAATAATAATCAAATTGAATTTGTCGATTCAGCAAGAAACCTAGGAATTACGTTTACTAAAACACTTTCCTGGAATCACCATATCAGACTAACAACTGGTAGGGTTTACGGAGGGCTTCGTATGCTGTGGACTACTCATAAAATAACACCCTTAAAAACAAGAATTATATTGGCCAAAACACTACTGATTCCTATTATGCTCTACGGCTGTGAAATTTTTAATAATTGTGATTATGAGCACAAGCGTAAACTTAACGTTGCATATAACAGCATAGCTAGGTATATCTTCGGTTTAAAAAAATATGATCACGTTTCTCAATTTTCCAAATCAATATATGGCGTTACTCTTGAAAATCTTTTTAAGCTTAGAACGTTAACACTACTAAACAATGTTTTGCAAACTCATCAACCAATTTACCTTTATAATAAGATATGTCATTCGCGTTCTCTTAGAACTTTGAATATTCGGCCTATACGTTACGTCTTCTTAATATCTGAGCGGCAGTTTTTTATAAATGCGATACGTCTGTGGATCTCTCTTCCCCGATCAATAAGGATGATGTGCTGTACTAGGTTATTCGGAATTAGGCTCAAGGAGTATTTGGCGACTTTAATATAGTGATGAATGATGATTTTCTTTCTTTTTTTATTTCCTTCTCTTTCTATGATTTATTTTTCTTTTTTTTTCTTTCTTTCCTTTCTCTTATTAAATATCCAATTTTATACTATTTCAATATTAAATTTTTCTTTAATTAATTTCATTTAAAATTAAAAATGGAGTAGTAATTTTTCTTATATTATTTTCTTTAATTAAAATGCACTTTATTAGCTATATTGTTATTTTTTTATTTTTTTTGTTGTTGTAACTTAGGACACATCATGTAAATTAAATAATTAAGTTTATACTGCCTAAGAAGATATTGTATCTTATTGTATAAATCTATGCGAATAAATATATGAATATGAATATGAAATTTTAACTCAAGACCCATTAAGGCACTGCTACGTTTATATGCGTGAAGTTTCAAAATATGTATTGTATAGTATGATTAATATTGTTCCACCTCTGCGATGGCCTAAAATACGGAGTTAGGAAAAACAACAAAAACCAATCGGCAACTCATTAATTTCTAAAAGTTTGAACCATTATTATTATATTAGATTAGATTAGATCTATAATAAGAATTATAGACTCTAAAAAAAGGTTAAATATAAATACAAATACAACAATATTGTTCTATTTGTTTAACGATTTTTTTCAGTTCATAAAAGAAAATTATGCACTTAAAAATACCAAATTTTAATTTTATACTAAAAATAGTTTTTTTTTGTATTTTTCAGATGAAAAAACTCAAGGATATTGAGCGCAATAAAAACAATATTAACATAAATTGCAACATAACTAACAAAAATAAAACGAACAATGATAAATGCTTTATAACGACGACATGTGGCGAAAAGGAATTCCATTCCATGGTAAGTTAAATTTTAAATTTACAAAAAAAAAATGTTTTTTTCGCAATTCTAATTTTTTAATAACTAAAAAAAAAATAAACTGAATCTCTGTGCAAAGTGCAAAATATTGCTAAATACAAAAGTTTGTATCTCAGAAGACTATATTCATCTCTGTTTCATAAAATTGTGTGAATAATGAAACACAAGCCTTAGAGACTTGAAACTCGTTTTCAAAGCGGATTCACCAAAAAAAAAATTATTGAAATGTTGATGGTTTTATGCCACTTAAATCGAGTGCAGTTAAATATTTTTTTTTGGGAAAATAAGAGCAGGATGTGTTCTGGCATGCATTCCATTTCAAAAGAAATAAGCTATGTATGCTCTTTTCTTAGAGATATTTCTATAATAATCTAGACTAAGCTCTTTTATTTGAGATTCTTTCTATAGTAATAATGTTAAGGCATTTCATTTCGAAATAAAGCTTTCAAGAAAATCGAATACAACAGTATGTACATGTATGTGGTTATTGTTGTGTAATAAATAAACACTCTCATGAACCCGTGAGTATATGAGTTACCGAAAGAGCTCTATTAGACCTGCACGCCATAAACTGAAAAATCCGATTGAAGTATGGTTATGATTTCGAAAGATGAAAAATCTCATTTTTTCCACTTGAAATTTGAAAATTTTCAGATCAGAGACTTGACCCCGTCAATACCCATTTTACAGATTTTGGGTGACGTCATTTGAAAAAAAAAATCTATGTACGTCAAAATATAGTTTATTGCCTATTTGTCAAGTTTTAAAGTGTCAGATGTCAACGATTTTGATGGATTAAAAAACCTTTAAAATATGGCGCAGAGTCAAAAGTGTACAAGGCAAAAGTCCAAAAGAAATTAATCATGGTTCATGGACTTTTGACCTACAAAAATGTAGACAGAGTGTCCCATATTTGAAGACTTTTCAGCGATGCATACATAAATGTATATAAAGTTCATACATGTTAAAAACCCGGCGCGTAAGAAATAATGCCCCAAAATATTTTTTTTGGGTCTTTTTTCATTCTTTGATATTAGGCACTTATGAGCCACTTTATTTCTAAAATTAGGGAATATTGACCCATTTTATTATGAACTTTTGGCTCATCAGGGTGGCTCAAAAGTCCACTATTGATTTCTGCACTTTTGACGCAACCAAGTAGGTCAAAAGTCGATTATGTACTTTTGTCCTGTGCACTTTTGACCCTGCACCCTAAAAAAATATCTTTTGAAAATTCGATTTTTTTCATATTCAATTTTTAACAAAATTGTAACAGAACTGACGTGCAATTGTCTACAGAGTCGATTTGCCCATTTACTTTGACCGACTAATCCTATTACTGGATAATCTATGTAATAGAAATCAACTTTGTGAACGTTTCAAACGCTCCCAAGTACGTTTTCAATTTGAAACAAAAAAAAAAAAACAGAGTGCATATAAAAGTGATTTTGTTGAGTTTTTATTTGTTGAAAACACGACTATTGTCCTGAAAATATTGATTGGCATAAAATTTTATCGTAATAATTCCATTGGTTCGAAAAATAAACTTCTTTCCTTTATTATACATATAATTTTCATCTTCAATACTTCACAAATTAAACACTTATTTTATCCCTTCAAAATTTCACAAACATTCATTATTTCAATGACACTTTCACACTGACAGTTTTGACAGTATAAATATCCCCAATATCGACCCCATTTTCCAATTGTACAAAAGTCACCGTCGCGTCATTTCAAATTTGATTCAGGGTTTAGCAAAGAGAGCTGCGCAATAGAATGGCCAAGTGAATTAGTTCAAGCCATACAACAGAGAAAGCCATAGAAAGAGAGAACAATATTGTGGGAACACATTTTAAATAGTGTGTCGTGTCGTCGGGTTGCAAATTGTTTCCCCCAAACGCTACAAAAAAGTTTTACTTCAAAAATTCGAAAATATGAAATTGACTTTGAAAATATGAAATGAGTAGCCAAGCCTAAATTAAATGAGAACCAAAAAGATTGAGTATTTCGCCTGATTTCGCATTCTTATAGTTTTCCATTGGGAAAAGAAATTGATTCTTTGGGATACAACTAATCTAAACGCAGATTTTGACAATTAAATCCTTCCATTGGTAAAAAAAATTATTCTTTTTTGATTCTATTTTTTGGTGAATCTACTCCTCTTTTTACTAACACCATTAAACACTAGTACAATTGAAAGCATTCAGTTTGACAAGTATCTGTTTCGCAGACATGAATATACGCCAATACCATATCAAAAAAAAAATCAATTCAAATCGCGTTCCATTCGTGCCGACAAACATCAAATTCTAAATTTACCAATATATAATTTGATATTTTTTGTCAACATATAATAATTGTTTAAATGTCAAGATCACTTTCCAATATCATTGTTTTCAATAAAAAAAAAACTGCGGATATACCTTACCTTTTTGAGACTTATTGGTTTTTGGCAACAATCCCTCTTCCAAAAATTGAATTCGGTTTACAATTAAAGACAAAAAAACACTGTCATTTAAAAAGAAAACAAAAGCCATCTTAACTCAACCAAATCACGAAGGCACTCCCAAAAAATTGTCCGCCGCCGCCAGTTTTCGTTGATTCCTATACAATCCGAAAAATAATAAGCCTTGAAAAATTGAATATCAGTTTAAGGTGAAGTTTAATCACGTCGTCAATTTGTCATATTATTTGCATCGTTGGGTTTTCAAGTGTGCATTTGAATACTCCCCCCCACTTACACCTTTTTTCATTACCAATTTTATTTCAAGCTCAACAATAAAATCCTCTTTGTATTTACCTCTTTTTTGGCATCGTTAACGTTTTTCTTTTCTTTTTTTTTTGTTTCTTTTCAAAGCCACATGAATTCACTGAACGAATCTTGGAAGCTCACAACGATGTTCATGTCTACAGGTCGAAGGTAAGAATATTGTTTTGTTGGATGTCTAAGCCTGGCTGGCTTAACACATCAATCATCAATAATAGACAATTAATAATTTTTGTTCTCTCTCTCTTTCTATCAACAGGATAATCATCAGAATTCCGATTCAGATTCGGCGCTCTCATCAGCGCCACCATCCATAAGTCCACAACCACCAGCGACCGGCATGGAACCTGCAGATATATGGCAAACGGTGAGTAAGCCTTCCTGTCTCGCTTTAGGTACATACATATCTTTGTGCTTTCTTGAATATGAATTCCCATGGCAAAGGAGTGTTGCCCACAGATAGCTGATCCCAAAAGTCACCTTCGTCTGGCACATTGATCCCGCGTATGTTAGTTAGATGTGCTAAACAAACACACATTTATATACATAAATGGTTATCCCTATATGTGTGTTTGAAGGAGTAGATTCGGAGACACAATCGAAGTCTTATAAAAGGAAGATTATGTAAATTTATGAGTCTTGAAGGAGAAGCCGAAGAATCGCGCAGTCGGTCGTGTGGGTCTGGAGTCATTTTCTCCCCCGTATCGTTTCTCCCGTATAAACAAACAACTTAGGTAGTTACAGCTGCCCTTTGTCGGTAAAGGTTCCTTTGAAAAAGAAGAGATCTTCATTTATGGCGAGGATCAAGAATGTCGGACGGACCTGCGAACCCTGGACCTGCTTTGACAACACGACTCGTGCATTGTCTCGTGCGCACATATAAACGTTTATATATATATTTTTTGATGTCATCCTAAACGATGTCCATTATGATCTGTCCCGCTGATCTCCTGCATTCTAAATAGATACGCAAACAAAAATTCCATTGTTTGCTCATCTATGTCGTGTCGGGGATTCTTTAAGGACTTTGCACACAAAAAATAACACACAAACGAACATTAGGCACAGATTTTATGTCTTCCCGGGGCTCCATAATGTAGCTAAAGTTGTCTTTGTCACATTTGGTAATAGTTTAAAGATCAGTGGAGTTTTATGGAGATGTAGGTATGTAGGTTTTTATGTTGTTTGCCCTTTTAAGGGTATCCATACAAAAAAATCCTTTTATTAAATTTTTATGTGAGCTCGTTTAAATTTAAATTGTGTTGACTTATGTTTAATCTTAATTTTTTTTTTTTTTGAATTTTCAGATAAGAAACTACACAAAAGATATTGAAAAAGTACAAAATGATTTGGAATCCATCCAAAAAGAAAATCAAACACTACAAACTGAATTAAATTTAGCTAAAGAACAAATTTTCGAATCGGAAAAGACTGCAATTGAAGCAACAAAAAGCCTTAAAAACCAACAAAAACTACTCGAACGGATAAAGCAATTGGAACAAAAGGAAACCGAGCTTCAGGATGAGACACATGAATTGCGTGAACAGAACGAACTTTTAGAATTTAGGATATTAGAATTAGAAGAGAGCAATGATAAGGTAAGTCTTTTTTTTCTATTTTTCATTATTTAAAAAAAAAAATATGGAATAGATTTAGTTTTTTAAAATGTGTGCAGCCTTCAAATAGGCAACGAAAAAATGCAAAACAAAACTTTACATTTATTGAAAAGTATGCAATGATTTTTCTTCGAAAGCTTTACATTCATTTCTTTAAGAAATGAACCGTTAGAATAATGCAACATTTTGAATTTAAATACAGTAAACAATTCTTTTGAAGCTTTTTTCTTTTCATGCAAATGCTCCCTAAAAAAATATAAATAATATGGCTTATTCAAATTTTCAAAAAAATGTTTGTTTCTCGATTTAAAAAAAAAAAATAAATTCCTATAGGTACGTTTTTTTTGAAAAATCGATTTTTCAAAAATCGGTAACTGATTTTTTTTAATTAAAATTTAAATAGACGTTTCAATTTTGTTGCCAAAAAATGTTTTCAAAATTTTATACAGCCAACATTATTTAAAAAAAAAACCGCTCCAATGATTTTTGAATTTTGTTTATACATATATTCATATTTGTCCGAGAATTGAAATGGAAATTTTGTTTCTTTCAAACTACCAATTTAATTAATTCTATTATGCGTTTCATCCATTTATTTCTACCTAATTATTTATGTTAGTTTCATTTTTACGCACATTGAATGTCTTCAGTTTTTTAGCTGATCAAAAAATTATTACTTTTGACAAGGAATACGGTACAAAACTTTACATGTACCTTGAAACCTATGTATGTATGTGTGTTCTATACTCCATTATGAAATCGAAAACGATTTTAGTCAAAATAAACCGAAGCGTTAAATTTTTGCAATAAGCCCGTTCATTCAAAAATAAAGGACGGCCAATTAAGGCAAATTGAAAATACAAACTTATGTATGTGTTTCATAAAGGTGTGTTTAAGTAAACTGATGCGAGCTGTCTAGCTGATGATAAATTTTGCTTAATAGGTGGGTAACCACCAACTTTAATTTTAAATGCGGGCGTAACTGTTTTTTTTGTTTTATTTTTTTATTAATTATTGCCATGGTCGTAGGTATATAAATTTCCAATTATCACTGATGAAATAATTCTTAGCATATAAGTTACAAGAAACACGCAATACTTGACCTCCTTGCCCAAAAGAATAATAATAACAAAAACAAAGAAAAAGCAAGTCATTTACATGATTTCTATTCTCTGTTATATTTTATTTTTCTTTTACTTCATCACATAGCCAACATAAAACTTATTGTGAATAACGCAAAATCACACCAAAATTTATTAAAAATGTTTACTGCTAACGAACCTTTAACATAAATTGTCGTGACAAATTCCATAGAAAACTCTTTAAAAAAAAAAAAAAAGTCGACATCAATAAAACTCCCCGACGGGGAATTGAACCCCGGTCTCCCGCGTGACAGGCGGGGATACTGACCACTATACTATCGAGGATATTGAATTCTGTTTGTTAGTCATCTGTAATATTTTGTTGAGTGTGTATCTAGGGGTTAATTGGTGTGAATCAGTTCCGAATCTTACTACAAATCAGTGAATAGCTATTTTGTGTTTAAATAAATAATTAAATTTTGTTAGAGGTGATGGTTTGTTATTAAAACCTTACAAATGCATCCCAACGAATTGGATGTTTCTTTGGTAAGAAAAATTTTACAACTTATAAAGGCTACGATTAAAATCGAGTTAAATTTGGTTGCAAAATTATTTTTATATACCTTAGGTATAGTGTTTAATGTTTATGTGCAATTACATAGTGTATAAATAATATGGGTAATAATGTTTCTTTGTTTACGAATTGGCATTGGTGCGGCATAAAGCCGCTTGTTGTGATTGTCGTGAAAAAAATTACCTTAGTACCTAGTAGGTACATAGTTAAAAAAATGGACAGTGTTTTTTGCAAATTTTAAAAAGGAGCGAAGCGAATTTTGATAATATTCTATTTTTTTTTTGGCTGAAAAATCTAACAGTCCTAAAATTACATAATGTTAAAAGTAATCAGCAGTTTATTGGAGCGCAAACAAGATTACACTCACAAACAGCAAATAAAAAGTGTAACTTTTGTGCTAAATTAGTTTTTGGTGTAGATATTAAGCCAAAAAACAATGGCGCAACATTTTAAAAATGCTAATATTAAGTTATTAGGATGATACTACTTAACAATTTGCTAATATTAAAGCACTTTACTAAAATATTCCAAATTTTAAACACTTTTTAATTAGCACCATCTTAAACCTAGTTTCTGCATAAACTGCAGCTGAACACGTCCCAAATAGTTAAAAAAAAAACTGATTGAACATAATTTTTTGACGTTTGTAAATGTCAAAGTGGCATATGGATTTAATATGATGTTGAAAAGATAAAGTAGCCATTGGTGATTTGAATTGTAAAAAGTAAAATGTTAAACTCGTTTAAAATTAGCAAAATCTACTTTTTAACTTAGTATCATACTAAAAATGATTTAACATACTACTAAATCAATTAAAATTTTGCGCTAATATTTTTGTTAAATTAAAATTCTGATCTTTCTTAACAAAATTTAAATCAAGAATTAGGTACATAAAAGTAAAACTGATTTTTGTTTTATTTTAACATAAGCTTCTGACTTTAAAAACTGTTTAGAACCACCCTAATGCTTTCCATGTTCTCATAAAATATAAGTTAGATAATAGACATACATATAAAAAATCATTAAATATTCTTGAAAAGTAATAATTATAAATCAAGACGATGCGCTGGTTTAGTTAGAACATTAACTTATTTCTTACGTTGTCCGTCAGGTTTAAATTATTCGATACCTATCTACAATTTAATTGTTTTCTGCATTCAAGTTTACTATATATTTGTTTACATTTATATTTTTAACACTATATACAGTTTTGAGTAACATTCAATTGTTGATAAATTTTGAACGATGAAAATTGTATTGGTGTGATAGTAAAGATTTATGCTGGGTTTTACATGAATGATATAACGGAAGTCATCCTAGACAATCCAATTTATAACAGTTTCTACTCACTATTTATACACCGTGTTTTATTTGTTCGTTGCTAGCTAGCGTAGTTAGTCAGCAAAAAATGGCGGAAGGGGCGTTGAGTATTGTTTTTCTTTTCAGTATTTATTTTGTAATACGAAGTTGGCAGACTTTCATTTGCGATGACTTTTGCGTCATGAATATAATTAATGTGATATAATTAACTATAATATCCATATTAAAAAAAACACGGTTTAGTAACGGTTTATCTTTAACAAGTAGACTAATGCAAAATGTCATTAAACAGGGTTTTGACATTTAAAAACTTTATTCTTTTGCTAATAGAATAAAAAAAGATAGAGTTAATACATATATTAGTAGATTTCGTTCGTGGATATTCGATTTTTTATTAATTGAACATTTTAATCCGCAGATTAACTTCTATTCTATGGTTTAGTAAAGTCATGGATTAGAGGTAGAATAAGCATATCTTATTAATAGAACTGTAAATAATTATTTTCACATGATCTAGTTCGGATTAAGTTAATAAAAAAAACACCAAATCTTGATATATAATAGCGAACGAAATTTCGAAATCCTGCTGACAAACAACCAACACAAAAGAGATCACGAGAATAATTGAAAATTCAGCAGTGAGTTAAATCTAAACTTCTATTGTACAACACTTCATTGGAGTTAAATCTAGTTCAAATACTGAACAATGCTGATCCACAATTGTATTGTTGTTAGTTCAGTTAATCGAACATCATAATTAATGATGATGCCAATATAATTATAAAACTTCAGATTGACATTTGTTTCTTAGAAAAATTTCTAATTTTTGGATAATGTCCGTTTTCATTTCAACCAAAAAATCAATCCATCATGGATTTTTTGATCCCGGACTAGTTTTTGCGTTCTTTTCGGGATCAACTCACAGATTCAGATTTTTACATAAAACACGTACTTCCATAGCGCGTTCCTAGAAGAGTGACTTTTACGGTTTAATAACTTAAGGACACGAATGCATTTGGCTATTTCGCTAGAACATTATTTCTAAAAATAGCGACGGTGTTCGAGTGATGTAAATGTTTCCATTATAGTTCTATTGCCTATCATTCTTAGAACTCTATTTTGAATTCTATTTTTTTATTCACTTTAACTTGAATATGTGCTTAAAAGTTGCAAAGTAAAATTGCATGGTGTAAAAGCTGTCTTAGCCGAAAATTAACCCCCATTTTTGTTTCTTCAACAAATACAAAATGGTGTTAGCATGCATATGCGAATATACCTTGCCACCTGGACTTATTTACATTGCGATAAGGAAAAGGTGAAGCCCATTTGTCATTTTGAGTGGGTGAGAAGTTAGTGAGAGTAAAATTCTATCTCTCTCTTACCTACCTGCATAGTTAAAAGCAGATGACGTGTGGGCCTTTTTTGTATACGACGTTCAGTATTTGGTAGTAGTATAGGTCGAGGGAACGGAGGGTCTTTTAAATTTGTATATACAAAGCTAGAAAGAAATAATTTTGACATCTACTGCCACGGGTACCAACTTTGAAATATAAATTGGAATTGATTGTTCGGGTGAGTAAAGTGTTTTATTGACATTCGATTACTGGGCTGGCTTCCCATTTAAGAACCAATAAAAGGCCGCTACTAAAATACATTTTAGACAAAATGAAAATAAAACTACAGAATTATTTATGAACATATTGTATACTTTTGTTCGTATTTCAAAACCTTTGAAAATTGCAAGAGCTAAAATGCCACCAATTTTGTTTACTATGTCAAACTGACAGAAATTTTTAAGAAAGATTTCTATGACATGAATGTAGAGATCAATGTATCTTATTTGATTTAAAGAAAGCAAATGTATTTGTATACAATATAGTTAAACAATAAAACTCTTGGCAAAGAGGTGCAAATTAAATAAAAGAACTCTTAGAGGCTTGGCTTAATGTTCGAGAATTCTATTTGTGTCACGCCTTTGTGACATGGATATTTTTAAATGTTTTCGCTTTAAAGTTTTGCAACGGCTGTCCTACATTTCCTAAGACATGTTTCGTAATTATTGACAAATCCAAATAAATTTAAGAACGAATTTTTTTGTTTTGTGTCGCTAAGGCTGGAATTTGTTGAAAGTCAAAAAAAACTTGAAATTACTTTTTAAATTCATTATGCGGCCTGCAATGAAATGATGTAGTTTTTCATTTGAAATTCGATATAAGTCCTGGTCAAATTTAACCAGATTTTGTTGGATATTTTCTTCAAAAGTTTTTTTTCAGGGTTTTTTCTGATATTTTCTATAGTTTTATTTTACGGCTCAAACTCTTTTCAAAATATCTCTCACAAAATCAAAGTATTGCGAATAAATGAAAGTATAATTCAATTTCATTTCACAAAACATCCATGTGGGTTGATATAATCTAAAAAATAATTGGCAAAACAACATTTTTCGATGAAAGTCTCAAGGCTCTCAACACAACACTTTCACTGATATCTATATAAATAAATATTTTTCTTTAATCCCGGGGTCAATAAATACTTGAACTCATTCTCGGTCAATTCGATTCTCACAATTAATCATCACCCACAAAGAGCCTGACCTACTCCAAAATATCTAGGTGAAGGCTTCAGTGCACATAAAGCAATATGGAAAAAAATATGGATAGATACACAAAAGTAAAGCATCCAATACTATTCCTTAACCTTAAAGCCATTCAACGGGTGTTTAGTATGTTTATAAGTCTTCAAAATCAAAATAAAAAAAAAATCATTAACAAAAAATTTGAATTTCATTCATTCGAACTTTCAACCACAAACGAGAAGAGATATATAAACATATAGATGCTCAGACAGGAGTGGATTATGAGTTATCAGAAAATGTAATTTTTCTTGACTTAACATCACTAAAGAGTTTTACCAATTGGTGTGCAGAATTTTCGAACAATATGTATAATTTCGAAATATGAAGTTTTTGAATGAACAATTTTGTATTTTTACTTGCGATCCATAACTTGGCAAGTTATGGATTGGTAAAAAAATCGTGGGTCCCGCAATTCCGTCTATCTATCTGCTGTCTGTCCTTGAGTCTACAGCCTAAACGGTTGGATGGACTTGCTTCAAAATTGGTACATATTGTATTTTCGGTAATATGCCTACAAGAACGGCTGCAATGATTATTATAAAACAAACATCAGTTAACTAATGATGAGAAAATGTACATTTCGGTATTTTTTTTTTTTTTTTTTTTTTCAAAAAGGAAATAGTTATTTTATGGTACCTCTAGTAGAACCATTTTGTTGCCTTTTGATTTTCTCTTTTCATTTGATTTTTTTGAAATGTTTTCTGCAGAAGCGCCTAAAAATTTTAAACACTAATGTAAGCCAAAATTTTTCAAACATTATTTTTTTAATTAAAAACAAAACTTTTTTTAAAAACTCAATATATCGAAAATGAATCAATAGATTTTTTCGAAACTTCGTATTTAGTAGTAATTTGACAATATCTTGAATACTTAAAAAACTACTATTTTCCTAAAACAAAAATCAACCTCCCTTAAGAAAAAATTCATTTCTCAAAAACGGCTCCAAGAATTTTGATAAAAAAAAATGTGTGTGCTCTTAAATTGGTGCAGTCCACTTTTAAGTAAAAAAAAATATTTTATATTTTATTTTTTGTATGCAAATGCTCCCAAGAAGTGTTAAAAAAACTTCATTCTCAAATTTAAAAAAAAAAAATGGTTTTTCGATTTTAAAAAATAAATAATTTTTTTTTTTTTTGAAAAATCCAATTTTATATGTATATTATTAATTACTTTAAAATGGCGTTTAATTTTTTTTTTCTAAAAATGTTTTTAATTAATTGTGTACCAAAATTCTATTTATAAAAATCAGTCTTTCGAAAATTTCTAATCCAAAATTTTAGTGATTTAAAAATTCGGAATTTTAAAGATAAATACCTAAATACATTGTATATTTTCAATACTTCATGAAAAAAAACATTATCAAATGCCAAAAAATCGAAAATTTTGAAAATAGCAAGTGCAACAATAGTACCAAAATAATTTTTTTTAATTAGGTTTTTTTTCCCATTAGGGAACTTACCCATTCATCTTCATATCTTATTTCAAAATTATTATTAATTATTATGTGGCCCTAAATTTTGCATGTCTCTAACTCCATCCCTGTGTTCCAGGTGAGAATTCGTTTTGGGTTTTGTTTTTTTTTCTTACTCAAACCAAATATAGTACTTTAGTAGGTGAACCTCGTGATCAAGAGGTGGTAAAAAGTCGTGACACAACAATGAGGTATAAGATTGCCATACCACAAACACATAGAAAGAGGTTATCCAGTTTCTTGTTCCTTCTAAGAACAAAGTATCACTCTGGAGCAGCCTAAGCTCATCAACAAACCCAATGAGGAACTTTATATCTTTTTCTATGCGAGTAAAGGTATATGTAAACTTTCTGAGCATGCACTTGGGTCACTTTAGAGACTAAAAACTGGAAGGAAAAAAATCAAACAAAACAAGTTAAAGGTACAAAAACGAATAACAATGCCAATGGCAAAGTTATTCCCTCTTAAAATAAAATATAGATACTTTTTTTTGTTTTTGCCTAAAAGAAACTTTTCGTTGCTTAAAGTGCACATTTTCTATATTTAACAGCCGCTTTATATGCATATATAGATAAAGGAATTACAAAACGTGACTTTTATACTATTTGATTTGTTTTCCCATTGTTCCTTTTTCGAACAACATCGAAATGTAGGTACCTACATAATAAGATACTTTTGTATTTTTCTATTTAAAGTTGAAGAAAAAAAGGAATGAATTTGATTTTCATGAATGAATGAGACAACGCGTAGGTGGTGCTTTATTTATGGTGGTCCATATAAAGTCCGGTCCATGCTCCAGAGACCAAGACATATTGACTTAATTAGAACGGATTTGTTTAGCTGCTGTAAAATGGCAGTGAGAGATACTTTTATATGTACGAGTATCTAATCCTTTTGATAGGCCAATTTACATACAACAGTAATGCAACAATGTCTGAAGGCGTACTCTTTTTCTTTGTCCCTTTAGTTTTGTGCTTAGATATTTTATCTTTGGGTCTAATTGGTGGTGGTGGGAAAAGTGTAGGCATTGTACATTCTAACACATTGAACTTTGGACGCAAGGCCTTTGTATTAAATGTTTATCTTAAAAAATTGATCTACATAACTAAACCTTTAGCTATTGTTTCTGCTCTGTATGATGGTGTTTAAAAGCTTGTTGCACATTTATCTATGACTCAAACAAAATATGTCAAATGAGTCATTTATAGTTCAAGTCTAAGTTTTTTTTCTTATATGATCTCTTATAATCCAAAGACTTGCCTAACCAGAAGGCCTGTGGGTGGTAGTTAGACTTTGCAATTTATTTCTTACACGATTTACACAATTTTTTCCAACACCTGCCTGTCAAGTCAATGTGATTTAAAATTAGAAAAATTACTTTATATAGAAAAGCTTGAGATTAAAGTCTGTAAGAAAAATTGTTGAATATTTAATTTAGCTTTGCCAGCACCTACGAGACATGGTGGTGTTTTGATTACTTTTACATATTGTTATTTATGGAGCTCTTGTAACCTTAAATTGGTCTGCGATTATTGACATTGACTTTGCAACAAGGTTGGTAATTTATTGAGCTGATTTCATTAAGTTGATAAATATGAGCTTTGTAGATAAATATGGATAATTATAATTATTTTATATAAGTATACTTAATGGTTCATCTTTAAAAAACAAACAATAATTGAGTGGGAGAGGCATTGATCACATATGATGAATCACCCATCAGTCCTACACACAACGGCTTTCCGTTTAAGTATTTAAATATACTACCCATATTTTTGTAGCACTTAAATTAATAAAAATAATTTACTGTCGAATGTTAAATTTCGTTATGGCGTGAAATTGATCATATAACAAAAACAAAATTTTATTGTGACCTTCGTCTATTTAAAATTGATTTATCGACAAATAGCAACACTGTTATGCTCAACGGTCAATAGTGAAATGCTTAGCGCTTTCCCTTAAGTATTAATTTAAACAAAACCTAAGATTTTTTCTCTCTAAAAACAAAAAAATATAATCGGTTCTAAAAATTTCATACTTTTCAACATTCTCAATTCTTTTTATGTACATGCATTTCAAATTATGACATCAAACAAAATGTGGAACGTATTCATTTTTTATTTCTCATAAATTTGATGAGCAAGTCATAAGCCATAACTGTCTTTATTTTTATAAAATTAATTTTCAGTGTTCAGTTATTTTGAATTACTATTCTCGGAAAACTAGGAATGAATGAATGGATTCCACAATTTATTTGCAGTAGCTATAGTACATACGGAGAAAAAGCATATGTAGTTTGGAACAGCTATTTATTATTTTACTTAATTTAGATGTTTATATAATTTTAAGCTTGCAAGAACGTTTTACTAAGATTTCGCAACTAACACATAATTTACAAAACGGACGAAATGATTTGTGGAACAAAAGAATAACTGATTGTCAATTTGAAACTTATTTATATTTCCCAACTTTTCAATCTGGTGGTAGATAAGGTATCATTAATATGATATTAAAAATGTGAAAACATTAAATTGTGGAACCTATTTACTCTTCAATTCACTAAAGCAAAAACATCAATGATTGTTTTGTTATACATTATTTACTTCATTTCATATAGTACTTACTAACTCAAGCTTGGTTATGGTTTCCCGTTGGAAAATTGTTGAAACATATTCACAATTTTTTTTTGAATTGTGATAAAAAATTTACAAAACAAAAATTACTATGTGATAAGTTCTTGATTGTTTGAAAACCCAATATTGACTTCGATTATTTTTGTTCACTTTATCTCCTAAAAATTATCCTTTATGTAGTAAATTATTCTTCGAAATTTAGGAAACTTCAAATTTGTGTTCAATAAATCTCTTCAATAAATTTTAAATGTCTGCAAAAAATGGGAAATTTACGATGTTTGTATGAAATTTTATATATTTTCGGTTTTTAACCCACAATTTAAGTTTAGAGGCGATATGTTTTATGTCTTGTTCTTAGGCGCCAGTTATGGCTTTCATTGAAACACATCATTGAAAACTTTGTCTATCAATTCTGAGGCACTTAAACAAATAAAACTGATGTCGTTTTGATACCAAAATGAAGGTAATAAGACATTATAATTTTTTTTGTCAACAAAATATTTTATTTGCTCTACCACTTTTTTTTCAAGAAAATATTTTATTTGCTCTACCACTTTCTGGTAAAATCAGTTTTGATTTTTCAATGATGAAAAGCATTTTCGATGAACAGCTGACATTTTGTTCCCAAAAGTGGAACACAATCCTTTCAATGATTTGTGTTTGCTTTTTTTCCTTTTCTTTTTCGTTTTCTTTCAATGATCAAATCTAACCTCAAAATTACATTTGGCTATGAAAGATCTTTTTAATGATAACCAAGTTTCAATGAAAGCTATAACCGACTTGCCAAAACAATTCACTGATTTGTTTTCAATGATGAATTTCAATGAAAGCCATAACTGGCGCCTTACAATCATATACCTACTCATCGTATGTAAAATGTAAGTTCAATACATTCCACACTATTTTTTATTGAATATTGTATTCAGTGTTGGCAGACTACGGAAGTTTTTGAAGAGCAGGTAAAATAAGTATGTTCCAAATAAAAACTTGTGGAATTTAGAGGTGTTAAATCCAATTAGATTATTTGTTGAATTTTTTTCTTATCTATAGGGTTTTTGATAGAATTTTCTTAAGACTTGAAAAAACGTAGTTAACGTAGTTGTGATGATCTAATAATCATTTTTCGTGACTGAACATTTGCTCTTAAAATTTACCAATTTATCTTAATTAATTTTGTAGATATACAACCTACTTTATATCCCAAAAAAAGAATTGGTATCAAAATAAAAATGTTTATATAAGAAAAATCAACAATCTCACACTTTGTCATGTCTGAAATACATAGGTACACAATATCTGCCATCCTCCATCAAAAACTCATTGGAAAAAATCCCACTTATCACAATAAAATTGATTGAACAAACAAACCTCATTGATAGTGATTTCCCGGATCTAATCAATCAATTTACATTTGTGTCGCAGATACTCAAAAAAATATATTTGAAATTCAAAGTAATTTTGTCAAGTATCTCATGATCTAAAAAATTCCTACGCCTTAGCCAGCATTCCCTTTCAATCTATAAAGCCAAATTAAAATTCATCGAGTCTCGATCAACGACCGCTGATGTTATGGATAGGTATTACATAAATCTCCTTTGAAATTATAACAAAGAAATTGATAATTCACCGCGAGAACACCTGGATTGCTGTTGCTGATCATCGAATTCAAGTCAAAACTCACTTGCATTAATATAGTTTGTTTTGGTTTTTTTGTTACTCAATTTGAGTGAGTTTTTTTTGTATGGCTGCTCCTCATGCTCAGCTTGCTCGTGCCTTTCTTCATACAACTCTCTCTGATACATGATCAGTTTCAGTTCTCATATGAACGTTGTCGATCGTCGTTGTGTAAAATGTAAGCACAGAGTAACGACGCACAAAAATAATCCATCTTGGCGGTTTAAATATCACGATTTCGGTTGTTTAGATACTTTTTTTTATTGTCAAGTGTCAGTGACCAGGTTTCATCTCTTTTATGTTGTTGTTTTGATATATGACCCACCTACGATCATAGACAAGAGTTGCAAAAAAAATTCAACTATAAACGTGATTAGAATCCAACAGTATCTGGCAATCGAATGGTTGCTAGAAGAAGTTAAAGATACACTATTTTTTTATTTAAATAATAATTCATCTCATCACTTTGATTAATGATGATGGAATACGATTATGATTTTGAATTAACCGCGTTAAGGTGCGATCACGCTGCAAGTGTTGGCGGTAACAACAAGACAAAATTAAATGTGATGACAACGACCTACAGTGAAGATCAGTTTTCGATGATGTGATGGTGATTAAATTAAAATAATTGAGTTAACAAGTTGTTAATTAAAAAAAAAAAAGAAAAACAAGTGAATTTATTAAGGAATAAAAATTAAAACACATCCCAACTAAAGATCATGTTTTCCTAATCGTTCATTCATAATTTGTATCGACTTCCTTGAGTTCGAAGGCAAAAATATAAAACGTGTTTCAAAAATATCTAAGTAACAAAGTTACTTCAATTAAGATAAATTTTTGAATAACTAACAATTATTATTTGCAATAATATCCAACAAAGATACTGCGCTTTTTTCCAAAAGTTTTCATACAAGGAGACGAGGGTTTGAAAAAAGATGCTGTGCAATGAGGATTTTATAACCACAGTGAGTTGGTATTCAAATATATTTTCTCCTATACAAATACATACAGAAGGTTTTTGGGGGTTAATTGTTAGATAACCTAAGTCCTAATTCTAAAGATATATAAAGATGAGATATTACCAGGGTCGCATTTGAATTTGAGTTTCTGTTTAGGAAAAGAAGAGTGGCCCACTTTTTTTTAATTTCTCTTAAATTAGAAAAAAAAAAACAAATACGTTCCATACATTTTGTTTGGAGTGAAAATAAAAATATATGCCTTTTGATTTTTTAAAATAATTATGTTCCACAAACTGTCTAAAGCACGGTCAAAGTAAAAGAATCTATAGCGATTGTTTTATGTTTGGCTTTACTATTCGGAAAAGATAATAAAATAATCTCTCCACAATGTGTTCCCTTGATCATCAAATAATACATTAATACAATCTACAAATTTAATTCACACTAAAATGTGTAGTCAAATGAACAAAAAATTAGAAATATTTAGTTTAGTTCGATATCCATCCATCGAAAATAAATGGTAAATACGACCAGAGGCCAAATTCCACAAGCGTGAATGATTTTCCCCGAAAAAAATGTATTCACACTCAAAAAATGGGTGAATAAATTTGCCTATATGTGTACACGTTATCCGTCAAGAAAATTGAATATCCCCTTGCGGAATCGCAAATATGTATGTATTCCCGAATTTTCACGCTTGCGGAATTTGGACCCACAAATATTTTTTCGCTATTTTTTTTTTTCACACGTGAAAAAATCCTAAATTGTTTATATTTTTCTTTAAATTTTGCACTAAAGTTGGCAGTCTTGTTATTAATATCTTCTTATTTGTTTCAAAAAAAATATGAAAGAGTAATCTTCACTAATTGTGTTGTGGTATTTAGGGTAAAAGATGGTGTGAAATAATTTGTGGAATGCATTTGTTGTTCGTTTTTAATTTATGTTAATTGTTTTCACAACTGTTTATTTGAAAACTCGTCGGTATTCCGCTATAGTGAAATAAAAAACGAATATGTTCCACAATCTTTTACAAACCAAGTTTTCAAGAGTAATTTGTCTAAATTAACATTTATCAAAAAATTGTTGTAGCATTTGACGACATATCTGTATATTCTATTCACTCACTGATTCGTCTTTGTGTTAATGTACACTTGAAGTACCTACATTCTTGTGAGATATGTTGGTTGCAGTTTCTCCATTTTTATGCATTTGTACTTCTTTTGTAAATCCGACCCTGATTTCGAACAAATTAAAAAAAACAAAACAAATGTAGCCTAGACACAAAATTTAACATTTAAAACCAATTGAGACATCCTCGTCTCTGGAAGTATGGAGTTTTCTTCTTTTTTTTTTTTGATGATCTTCCCATTGTGTTTACCAACCGAGTTCTTGCAGTTGATGCAATAAATTTGACAAATGCGGGCTAGAGATGTGGGGTGAATAGGTGGATTGTTGACATTTACAATTATTATTCAACTTATTGTTGCACGAAGATTTATGTAATTTGTATTTGAATTTAAAGATGCAACAAATTAAGGAAATCGGGTAAGATATATAAGCACTCGTATATAAAGTGTACATTTAATTCAAATTGAATCAAATTATCCGGATATTTATTTTCAATTTGAGATGAAAGAAAAACCTGAGCATGATTAATTAATTTAAATCTTTTAAACTCATCTATAATTGCACACAAGTCATGTTAAGTAAAATATAGTTCAACTCATATTCATGCAAGTCTGATATTTAAAACGATAAAAAAAACTATTTGTTTTTCTTATGGAAAAGGTGACTCGTCGCGTCGTCAATCACTAAGCATTTGAATCGATATGATTCTGAATCAGAGGATCAAATTTGGGTAGTTGGTTCTATCGGATTAAATTTTTTGGGTCGCATTGTTACCAAATGAGTAATAAACCCTCATTAGAAAAAAATTGCTATCGGAATGTAGACAGGTACCTACTGAGTTGAATACTAATTAGGTAATAAAAAGTTTACTTTTAAAGGTAATCACATTAAGAAATATTTTAGAAATTTTTTGACCTGAGTTGAGATACAAATAATAGATAAATGCTTAAGGATTCGAATATCTGGATATTTCAGAGCCACTAAGTAGTCCTCTGAGTCTAAAAAGTAAGAATATGGGCTGTAATTTTACATCTTAATTATTTGTCAAAACGACTTTTATGACGCTAGGAGGGATTTTTTTGTTTCGGCTATTAAGCAAAAAGCTGATGTCGCTGAGTTGTTAGTCTAAATATTTATATCCAACATGTTTTATGTTAAACATGTTTTTCACTCAACTCACTCTTTAGCAAAAGAAAGGTCTTTTAATCATCTATTTAGCATTAAATATCATAGTTATGTTTTGGTTGGTTAAGTATTATCTACCAATTTAATGAAAGCTTTTTCCGTTCCTAAGGTGGCAGTTATAGTTTTATAGCGATCATTAAAACCCATCATTGAAAATTATAATTTTTGATTTTGGGAATTTAGAAAGTAAGATCAATGATTATTTTGGTGTCAGAATATCTTACAACTTAATTAGAATGTCTAACCGAACAAATGTCATCTTGCATCAATGATAAACCAGTTACATATATTTTAGTTTTTAATTTTGAAACCACTGGTGTGCATCAGGGATGAATCTTGAGGCCATTACTTTTGTTTTTCGTTAAATCATTAGTTTTGATTTACTTCCAATTGTTCATCTAAGTAAGCTTCTATTAAAGAATTATGACTCGTTGAATGCATTTAAGTTAATTAGTGCTGTCATTGGCTTAAGGGTTATATTACATCCTGTGCAATGAAAATAATTACCACTTTTAATATACAGCATTGCAGAAAAAAATCATCCAGCAACACATAAATGTAAAATATAAGAGTGAATTGTAAAAAAATTAATTGATAATTGCAGGCTTCAATTAAACTTCTAAGGAGAAGCTAAAAAATTAAATAATTTGTAAAAAATTAGGCACCTTGGTGTTTTAAAAATTGTATGTTTCAAAACACGAATTAAATTAGAGAAAATGTTTAAATACATAAAATTCATTCCTTAAAATGTTAGAGCAATATATTTTGAGGTAATAAAAAGAATGCCGTATGTTTTCTGGAACTAATCTCAAATTATGCGAAGAAAATCTAAATCGTTAGAGCAGTTTATAAATTACTTATACACAAAAATTCTAAAAAAATTATATATTTAGCAATATAAATTTATAAACATAATTTCAAGAAAAATATCCCACCCCTTTGAATTTTCAAAAAAAAAATTGATTTTATTCTAAATCAAAAAAATACATTTATTTTTCCCAAAAATTAGGTATAATTTAGAATTTGAAGAACCTTCTGTATATAGCAATTTTGATCGAAATCTCGAAATTGGTAGAGCTGTTAATGAAAATAAAATAAAATGCACGACTGGATCGCACGTGCTTGCTCTTATATTCGATCACATTGTATGCAAAAGATTTTTAATAAAAACGTAAAAATATATTTTTTAAGTCGTTTTATCACTTAATTTTTTATATAAAAAAAGTCTTAAATTTTTTCTAAAAAAAAAATTGGAATGAAAATTTTATATCTTTAATAATATTAAAAACAAAATTTCAGAAAAAATCGTCCACCCGTTTTCAAAATATTGAATTTTCAAAAAAAAAAAAAATATTTTATTTTTCAAAAATCCAAAAAAAAAACTATTTTTCGAAAATATTGAAATGCAGTATTATTTAGAATTTGAAGGAGCTTCTGTATAAAAATTTTGATCGAAATCCGTTAAGCCGTTTAGGAGAAAGTCGAAAATAAATAAAATGGTTGTATGGCAGGTTCCGTTAATAACAAAATATGTAAAAAAAGATTTTTGGCCAAAATGTAGACCGTATCTAAATTGTACACATACTTTTTTCATCAAAGTCGTTAGAGCCGTTTTCAAGATAATTAAGATGGACGAAAAAAATTGTATGGCAAGTGCAGTTATTTTTGTTATTTTCGAACAACGATTTAAAAATCTATTTTGGGTAATCACCTAAAACGGCTAAGCAGCAAGTTTGAACAAAATCGGTTCAGCATATTAGGCTGTGGATCGTTCTACAGACAGGCAGGCAGACGGAATTGCAGGACCCACTTTTTTGTTGTTCTCTATCATCCTAATGTCAACTTTGATTAAAATCTCGAGTTCGATTTTTTTCCAAATGCAAAAGTTGCCCTATAGTACCTATATATGTATGTATATCGCAAGTAAAAATGGTTATGTGGGCCAGTAAATGGGATCAGTAGAAATGTTATCAATTCGTAAAAAAATCGAACTCGAGATTTTGATCAAACTTGACATACATATATACGATGATAGCAAAGTTGAAAAAAGTGAGCCTCACAAATCTTCCTGTCTGTCCACGAGTCTACAACCTAAGTTGTTGGGTGGATTTTCTTTTCGGTAATTTGCTCACACGATTTTTTTATATTTTTTTATATAAATAACGGTACACCATACATTTTTGTAACCAAAGTAAATCTTACTTTTTCTTAAAAACGGCTCCAACGATTAAAAAAAAAATACACGTGTTTTTAAATAAGTGCAGTGCACCACTGGTCGCACATACTTGGTCTTACGTTCGATCACTTCTTATGCACAATACTCTTATTAGAAACGGATAAATTGAAAGTCGTTTTTTACTTAATTGTATTTAAACAAAAAATCTTTAATTTTTTCTAAAAAAAAATATTGGTAAGACAATTGTAAGTATTTAACAATATACACATTTTCAAAAATCAAAAAAAAAACTATTTTTTTGAAAATCTTTGTATGCAGTATTATTTGAAATTCGTAGGGCCTCCTATATACAAATTTTAATCAATATCGCTGGACCGAAGCCGAGCAAGAAACATGTGTTATTATTTGTTTAAAAAAACTGGATTGTTGTCGAAAAAAAATTCATAAAATATTATTTTGAAATTGTTTTTTTAAGATGAATTTTACAGCTCCTACTTATAATTTCATCTTTTATACATTTCTCTGAATTTATAAAACATTTTCTCTGTGTCTTTAATATTTACTTGAATTTTCTTTAAGATTTATTAATTGTTCCTAAAGAATAAGGCTAACTTTCTAATGTGTTTGAGTGGTATGCAACTTTTTTTAAATCATATAAAACTGTGGGTACAGTACTTTTTTAATAGAATCCACTTTATAAAGTTAAAATCTTTTATATTCTATAAAAATTCCCTTAAAATTTACAAGCAGCAAAGGACAATTGTATTAGGAAATCTTATCAGAAATTGCAAATTTGCTCCCATCTCATTAGGCAAACCTAGATTATTCTTTGACAGACATTTCATTCATCTACTTCAACCCTCGTGTTTTTTTTTAATCTCTTTCAACAGATATTTACACTTAAATTGTACATTTTTTAACTGCCTTTTGCAGATACATACATATGTAAATTTATCTAAAATGAACAATGTTTATTTTGCAAAAATGGACGATAGGAAATGACGGCATTCCCAAAACAAATACATATATTATTCTTTTTCTTAAGTGATTTAAATATAAATAACTTCAAGTTTATTTAATATAACAAAAGCATACATTGTTCAAAGTAAGAAATCGTTTTTAAGTTATCAAGCAACAATATTAGATTAGAAGACAAAAAAAATAGAAAAACAAAATTTGCATAGATATACTCGTATTCAGCAAGAATGTTGATTTAATTAAAAATGCAAAGCGCAAATAAAACATTCGTCTTCGGAAGAGTATTTTATTTTGCACAATTTAAATGTATGTATGCACTTAGCTTGGAATCTAGAGAAATCGGTTTTATTTTTTTTTTAATCGACGAATTTTTAGTTAGACGGGAACGAATTTATGATCTTGTAATCAGTCAGACTGGCTATTGCAAATACGTTCCACAATCTGTTCTTCGTTTCGTATTTAAAATATCTCAGTGACATTGCTGCGTTGCAATTAGTCAATCAATTTATTTGATTTAGAAATAAAAGAAAAAAGTGAAATCATAAATGTACTTTTATAAGACCAATAACAGACTGCAATTGTATATAGTAACTATTGAATTTATTTTAAATAATTTTGCAACAAGGGTTTTTCGCTATACCTAAAGTTGTTTTTCTTTGTATATTTTAATATATCTGTATGTAAATGAAAAATAATATATTTAAAAACAAAACAACGACAACACTAGCAAACAATAAATGTTCACTGTTGTTATTTCACAGAGTCAGTCTCTGAGTTCCCGGAGATTGCACAAACAATTCAGATACTTTCATTTTTTCAAGGGTTGGTCTGTAAATTTCTGTCAGAGAGCGAGAAGAATTTTTTTTTCAGTTTCCATTCCATTCCATTTCTTCAACATCAAAATAAATGTGTATTCTTACGTGATGCCAAAT
Source organism: Philhelius pedissequus (assembly GCA_910595825.1). Taxonomy (NCBI): domain Eukaryota; kingdom Metazoa; phylum Arthropoda; class Insecta; order Diptera; family Syrphidae; genus Philhelius; species Philhelius pedissequus. The sequence continues at coordinate 237,631,527 of OU343161.1, read as the reverse complement.
TTTTCACTGGTTTCTTAAGTCTGAGTTAAACCAAAGTTAGGTAATCGTGCAACTAAATTAACCCCGTGTTAACTACAAAACAGTTTTTCAGTGGAGGATTAAATTAAACTTTCAAATGTCAAAAAGCTATCGAAATCTATGTACGTTACTATGGAAATCGCCATTTTATCATTGAAATTTCCAAATCGCACTTTCATCAGTTTCGCACTTATGATTTCAATAGTTTTTGACAAGAATCTTTCAGAAATATCTTATGAGTTAATCCTGGCTTAACTCTAGACTTTCCTGCGCTAAAATTCGCACCCGGGGGAAATATTTTAATTTGTGAAACACTTCTAAAATTCCGTGTACGGGAACAGGATTCGAAATTGTTTTCATAGAAATTCGTACATTTTCTCAGCAGTTTCACCAAATACGAGAACATTCCTACTATTAAATCTCTGAAATTTCGGGATTTTGTCCCTAACCCTTACATTTCCATCCTATTGTCATATAAATGCATTGTATTTTCCTAAACATTCACATTTTAACATTGTATTGAAACATTTTCTATGGAGCTGTCAGTGACATGTCAAAGTGACACGTTTTATGTCAAAAACAATAAGAAATGTTTTACCCACTAATAAATATTTAAAATAAACTCTTTTTTCCGTAAAGAACAATTTTTTCATGTCGTCACGTAATAGCCTTTTCTACTAAACCCAAAACACGATTTTCGCGAAATTATCGGATTTGGCTGAAAACCTAAAGCGAAAACACAAGTTTTCCCATACATTTTCGATAAACCACAAGTTTTGATATACTACAAGTTTTAGATAAAACCAGTCAAAACATGTTGGATTTGCAAGATTAACTAAACAAACACACCTTGTGAAACATTCAGCGCTCAATTAATCGTCACATAAATAGCTGACGGGTTGCTGCCAGGAAAAACTAAAAAAACGGCTGTCTGGGTTAATTTCAATTAACAACGTATTTGTTGTTGTATGTGGTGTCAAAATAATTGAAATGTCAAACGAAAACTTGTAAATGTTCAGAGTGAACGGTTTTCGAGTTTTCGTTTTCTTTAAGCTGAAAACCCCGTTTTGGGCTTGGTGTGAAAAGCCTATTGCGTTAAATTAATAAATTAAATAATTGAAAATCAGTTAGCTTCAATATTATTTTCTTAAATCTGGTCGTGAATAGTTTCGTCCAATTGAATTGGGGAATGCTTTTATAATTACAGAATGCTTACAGTTTATGTCACGCTCTCATTTTCTTGTGGTTTTCCGAGATTTTACTGAGGTAAATCGGTGTATTTTCTAATTTTTAAACCACGGATCAAAATTTGACCCAACGTTCAACCTTACTTAATTCGTAGATATCGGTGAGCTAAATTTCGTTGTTATTGCACCTATTTCCATAAAATTAAAATAAGTTGTGATTGGCATACTCGTAGAATGATGAAAGAAAAAAATAGTTTCACATTAGGGTTTTTCAAAAAAAACTTCTACTTTGTTCTTCTTTGACCGATTTTCATGAAATTGAAATATATTGTAGCTGTCATAGAATTATAAAGAATTATCTTAAAATAGTGTGGGCCAGAGAAATGTAATTTTCAAGAAAATAATGAAAAGTGTTACATATATAAACATTTAGAAAAATTTAGTTTGAACTAATAATATTTTTTAAAACTCACAAACACTTCAATCCACAAAGTAATCTAAATAGTTTTAAAATGTCGGCGTTTTGTATAAAAGAGTTACAAACATTTAAACAAACAAAAAATCAACGTACACACATTCATTTTTCACTGTAGACATAACCTCGTGTGTTCTAGAAAAATAATAGCAGGAAAACGTTTTGGACTTATTACTTTTAAATTTAATAAGTCTATTTATTAGTTCAAGTCTCAAAACTCTCTTTACTTATTCTATTAAAACAGTCGCCTTCAGTTTCATATAAAGAAAAGTCATCTTTAGTCTTTTCTCTAGTCCCAAGATATAAACAAATTAAGTGCTAGATTTAATGGTTAAATATAATTAGCCGATCCAAGACCTTTTGCACTATATCTTTTTAATTTTTAAGTAGCTAGTCAAGATTTTGTGTATACAGTGAAATTCTGCTGATCTTGTTATTGTTGCCATATTTAAAGTATTGTCAAAATTTTAAGTAGATGTAGGTATACTTACTCTTTAAAAAATGCTACCTACATACGGTTGCAGTTTAAAAAATAATTCAGACTTCACTCTATATCATATTGAGGTCTTCATCATGTAAGCAATTATTTACTTGTATTTTAAGTATTGTTTTTTTTCTCAGAAGTTTTCATGAAGAATGATATAGGTAGGTAGGTAGGTTAGGTATCCACATTTTGTTAACCTCTAAATTATTTCGCTTATCCCAGATCATTTTGAGGTTTGACATCACAAAACAATGGAAATTCTAAATAAATAGACAATCGTACATTCAAGCTTCAACATTCAAGGTTAATTGTGTTTCTGCATACAAAGTCCATCGCAAGTGGTCAATAGACTCTCACTGCTTGTCAGTCATTATTTTCTGTTTAGATATCTCGCGATTTACCTATTGGAGGCTTTGAGAAAATATACAAATGTAGAGAAAGCTTCTTTAAGCCTGCCTTAGTTATACTCAGCTAAAGCAAACAATCTCCATAAGTTCAAATGACGATCTCGTGGGAATCAGGGTAATTCGATAGAGTGATTCTTTTTAAACACGCGCACACATGACATGAGGTGCGACTTATTCGAAGCTTCGTGTCATTAAGGTCAAATGGTTTTTATTGCTTGTAGACTATATAATAGAACTTAGTTAAAATCTAGTGCGAAAAATATAACACTCAACTATATAAACGAAAAGTAGGTCGCCATTATATTTATTAAATGCTTTTTTTATACACAAAATATAATTACATATCTACGTACATGCATATAGGGATGCTTGATTACATTGAACTTGAATAATTAATTAATTAGATTTTAATTAGTTTATAAAGAACGATAGAACAAATTGATCGATTAAACTAAGTCTTATCGTTTCGTTAAAAAAAATCTAACCATTTTAATCCGGTGACATAGCAGCCTAACATATCAAGGTGAGAATTGATTGCAAGGTAAAATCAATTCTCCACAGAAGTTGTACTATTTTTTTCCATGTTCTCACATAGAAACAACGTTTGAAAAATAAAAGTAAAGCTCGCCAAGAATGTGAATGTAATATGTCTTACGTCAAAAATGGTTGTAAAAATTGCTTTTAAACATTTCAATGGCTGCATTCCTTATTTTAATTCAAAACAGATTTCAATTTATAATTGGCTTTCATATATAGGAATACCTACATATATCTTGTATACATTTAAACAGAAGTCCTTATATAATTTGCAGTTGAATGTGCAATTATAATTTGCAAAGATAAATCTGCGATTTATATGCATGGAGTATCTTTACAGATATAAAGATAATGGCGCAAAATTTTAGTCGGTTTAGTAATATGTTAAATCATTTTTAGTATCTATGATAAAAAGAGGATTTTGCTAATTTTAAACCAGTTTAGTATCGTACTGTTTTCTTAACATTTTACTAAAGTCAAAATCACAAAATGGCTTCTTTAATTTTTTAGTATCGTACTAAATCCATATGCCACTTTGACATTTACAAACGTCAAAAAGTTATGTTCGCTTACTTTTTTGCACTATTTTAGGCATGTTAAGTTGTAGCTTATTAAGAAAATAGATTTAGTATGGTGCTAGTTAAAAAGTGTTTAAAATAGGGAAAATATTAGTAAAGTGCTTTAGTATTAGCAAACTGTTAATTGGTATCGTGATAAGCCCTTAACATCAGACTGTTTAAAATTTTGCGCCCATAATATTTGGGTGGAACTACGTACGCTTGCGAATGATAATATAATTTTAAATGCTTTAATAAGTTCCAAAATATTTTGGAGCAGAAAAGAAATTTTTTAACAAGCTAGGTCTAATAATAATAATGTTTATTGAACTGATATATATACAATTGGCTCTTAATTCTATTTTACATTACTTATATTACATTGATATTTTAATTTGTTTTAGCACTTAAGGGGCTAATATTATACATTGTTTAATTTTTTTTTTGTTAAAATTCATCAAAAAAATTATCCTTGAATTTCTTGTATTACTTACTAAAACCTGTGTGGATAATCTCGGGTTGTTCAAACCCGGCTGTTTTCTGGTGATGTGGGGGTTAACGTGGCATCTAGCCACGGTGGTAGTTTGACGCTGCATTCTCTTAGAATTGGATTGCTTCGTCGTCGTTGATATAAATAAGTCCTTCGTCCAGTAGTGCTGTCACATCCAGATATCTTGGATCGGGGTATCTCTCTTCGCTGGCCATGCTATTCACTAGGTTGTTGGGATGGTTGATTAGGTTACTCGTCAGTCTTTTGGCAGCACTGATCATGTACTTGTCGAGGGGTGTTATTATTGTGTTATTATATGCTAGGTCTCACAGAACTTAACATAAGTTGCAAAATTTCAGAACTTTAACTGTCGGAAAATGTTGTTCTAAATATAGCTCAAAATTGCTAAATCTCATCTTATTTTCTTTGAATATTGGCTTAACGTGTCTCGAATACAAAATAATTTTTCGTTGAATTTTTAAGTTAGATGCGATTGAATCAAAATGGATGAAACAAATTTCTTCACAAGAAAATAAAATGCACGGCTGGATCGTAAGAACTTGTTCTTGTAGCTAACAACTTCAGGGAGTTACATAGGCTACTTACCTATAAATGTATATTTAAATCTAGATTATGGATTTTAATTATGTAAGTGAAAATAAAACATGAAACATTAAGAAAGAAATAAATGGATGAAACACAAATAAAAAAATATATTTAAATAGCATATTTTTTATAGTTTGAGGGAAAAGATTGGAATATATCACAAAAAAAAAAACAACAATCGTTGAAGCGGTTTCTTAAACAAAATAATTTTGTTTGTCCAAAAATTTTGAAAACATTTTTAGGAACAAAATTTTAAACGCCAATTTAAAAAGAAAAATCGATTTTTCAAAAAAAAAAAATTGAATATACAATATTACTTATACTTTTAGGGAGTATTAATTGGTTTGTCCAATATGTAAATCGAAAATATGGGAAATACCGTTCATAAGAACGCAAAATAAAATTAGTTTTTACTTAAAAGTGGACTGCAATATTCGAAGCACACATAAGTACTCTTTTTTATCAAAATTCTTGGAGCCGTTTTTGAGAAAAAATCTCTTGACGGTTTTATAACGTTTGATACCTCAAGTATAGTTGTTTGTTTTAAGTATTCAAGATAATGTCAAAAAACTATTAAGTAAAAAGTTTTGAAAAAAAAATGATTGAGTCGTTTTCGAAATATTTTTTTTAAGTTTTTGAAACATTTTGGCTTTACTGTTTAAAATCTCCTAAAAATATTTTTAAAAAATCAAATGAATCGTTTTCCAGTAAATCGAAAATCAAAAATAGGTAGGTACCAAAAATAAACCCTTTTTTATCAAAAAATATTACCAAAAAGTAACTTTTCCCTTCATTAGTGAACCAATTTTTACTTGCGATATAGGTGAACGATCACACTCGAAATGACCGTCAATCCGGGATCTCTATGATTCCTGAAGTTTCGACAGGATAAATCGATCCTGATTGTTGCCTTGACCAATTGTCAAAGGGTTCGAAAAAGAACGATTGATAGATACTCCGACTATGTTCTGATTTGCGAAAAAGAATCTATTTGACTGAGATCGAATACGAAAAAACGAGCGAAAGCGAACAAAAAAAGGCAAAGATTTTCCACTTAGGTTTGATACAAGCTTTTTTTCTTTATTTCATTTGCGGTGCTATTTATATGACAAAATCAGTCCAAATTTTGAGAGCTTACGTTAACATTTTTTTTTTATTTAAGGCGAATTCAAATATAAAAATATGGCGAATGGTATCATTTTACCGCCAAATTTGAATTTAAATATAATGTAATTTGTTTAAGTACAAGTCAACCAATGTAGTTATAATGAAATTAGTGATTGATTAAATAAATAAGTACATAGTATGATTTCATTAATAATGATAGTAAATGGTGATAAATCGGTTCTGCTCAAACAATAGGCAAACGGCTTAAGCGATTTTCTTCAAACTTGGTATTTTTAGATTTTCGATTATCTCATAAACTGCTCAACCAAATTCGATGAAAATTTCTATGTAGTAGGTTTTGAAAATTTAATATACTGAAAGCGGGTGAACGATTTTTTTTAATTATGTTCATAAATTTATACTTTTAAATACTGAAAATTGACATACCAATATATTTTTTTTAATTATACAATTTTTGTTTACAAGCAATAAAGTAAAAAACGACTTTAAAAAATATATTAGGCCGTTTCTATTAAGAATCCTGTGCATACGATGTGATTGAACATAAGAGCAAGTACCTATGTACGATCCATTCGTGCATTTTATTTTTATAAAAATCATTCTTGGGGCCAAAAAAAAATATATTGCAAGTTAATTACCTGCGTTATTTTTGGTATTAGGAAACAATTACATAAGTGTGGACACATTCCACCAAAATTAATATCTGCGAAGTTTGAAGAAAGTACATCCACCCGGTTAGGCTATAGGCTCGCGGACAGACAGACAGACAGAATTATGCGACCAACTTTTTTCGTCTTCGCTATAATCGTAATGTCATGTTTGATAAAAATCTCAGGTTCGATTTGTTTACGAATCCAAAACATCCCATCAATATTTGTTTCGCAGGGCATTGCTGTATGTTCCTTTTACTCCTTTGAATGTCGAAAAGAACAGAGAAATGTGTACGACATTCTTTCCCTAAATTAAAAAAAACAGCAAAATTTGCAACAACTATGGATCTTAATTTACCATAAAAGTCATGATGTCATTCCCATCAGTGGAGATGGCGCTATCTTCAGTTTTAACAATACAGCGGACGAGTCTAGAGAAATGTCAATTTATAACAGTTGTTCGCAATAAAAAGTGTGAGATATTCTACTGGGATTATTTAAACAGAACTGCTATAAATTTATATGTCCTATATTTACATGCAAATACAGTTAGCTGCATGTATCCATGACATAAATTTTAGTACTAAATTATAGTAGGTATCAACAAAAAAAATACATTAATTTAAAGCAAAACTATTGCGCTGTTGACAATTTTTGTATTAATCGTTATTCTTAATTCCCAATTCACTATTTTTATTGATTTACATATTATGTGCATCTACCATTTTTTTATCGTAATCCCCATTATCATTCATTATTATTAATACCAAAATAACCGTGGAAAGTGTTAAAAACTCTTAATTTTGTTTCACGATATAAAATGCCAAATTTAGATTTTTTCTCTTTCACTCGAAAATGCATTTCAAATGATTCACCAATTGCGAATTTGGCCCCGAATTTTGTATCTAATTCAAATGATTAATTTGCTTGCTCTGCTGTCTACTCCAGGATGTAAACGCAAAACTCTTACGTCAAACTAACCAAAGATCATGTATAAAAAAAACTTATCCAATAATACACCTCAAACAAGACAACTTACCATAATATCTTGTTTCCTTTGTTTTCGTCGTAGAAAATAACTCCATTCAAGTGGGGAACGTAGTTCTTGGTTGTTTGATTGGCACTTTTCAAGTCAATCCCACGCTAATTTTATCCGATCGTAACTATGCCGACCGTTTGACAATTTATCTCTCCATTTACCTACTTCAAAGGGCATAAGGCCGACTCTATTTTTAAATTCACTTTCTATTTCTAAACCGTTACATTAACAATAACATTAGATACCTACCCATGTGCAATAGACAAACAAAAAATAAATAAAAATAAATTTTGAAAAAAAAAAATGCAAATTCACTGCACCTTCTGTTGCATGTTGTTGATTTTATTTGCATAATTTCTGTATTGTGTTGAGATCTCTATTTTTTTTAAATACGAGTAAATAATAATTAAACCCATAACTCAGGTGTTATGTGATTCATCCCATCGATTAGAGTGTGTAATAATTTTCACAGTGGCGGAATTTCCATAACTGCCGAGAAGGGCCCACTTTGAATGGAAAACCTTCGTTGTGATTTTGTTTTTGTTTAATTTTTCAAAATTACTATATTCGAAAACTGCTATCCACCCTTTGATTGAAAATTTTAAAAGCTTTAAATATGAAGGGTCAGTTGAACAAACAAAATTAAAAACTCGGTTTAAGATTCTAACCCATCGATTAGGGGGATTCGCTGAGGTTAAACTACGGTTCAAGCACGCAATTGACTATTATAGCATTACTGAACTCTGAACCAATGATTGAACTTCAGCTAATCCATCCATATTGGTGGGTTAAAATCTTAAACCAATGCTGAACCAAGGTTTAAATATTTGTTCAACTGGTACTAAACCGTATTCATAATTTTTCGATAGAGAATCCAAAATAATGAAATAATATCTAGCTTCATTTAGATACTAACACTCAATGTTTTGTCTAACTGTGAGCCTTAAGTCTACTTAGGCGAACAAAATAAACATATTTACATAGGTGCGGGTAAATACTCAAAAATACTACTTCAACACAGGCCCTTTCAGTTCAGATTTAAAGACTTGCAAGAAGCTTAAAAATAATACCAAAGGGAGTAGGCCTTATAGCTTTAGACCTTTTACTTGTATTGGCCGGCTCTGGTCACTAGACATGTAAAAGTCTTAATAAAAAAAAAATTAATTTATTTATTATAATAATATATTTTGAGGTTCCTTGCTGTGGTTTTTGATACTTTTACTTTAACCATAGTTAAAGCAAGCATGCGAAGACAAAAAGCACCCAACATTTTATTTGATTATTGAGGCCTTTTTCGGTTTTTGATTTTACCAATCTTTCCTATAGATCTAGCTACTAGTCAAGCCATCAGTGAGGCATATTTTTTTTTAAATAAAAAATCTAAGGTGGTGGGTGAGTGTGGTGGTGGCCGGGGCGATCTGATGGTAAAAATCAAATCGCATGACCAATTATAATAAATTAACGGTGAAGATATTGCGGAACACCTTGTTAGGTAGCTGTTGAATGGTTGTAGATACTTTTTCTATTAATTTTTTTTTCTTCATTTGTATGAGTACCTAGATACTTTGCATTGCAAGTGCTCGCTGTTTGGTTCTATTAAATGCGTGCGTGTGCAGATTTCTAAAATAAAAATTATGAGGTGTTTTTTTTTGCAAGTTGTAAACTAAACTTGGATGTGGCATAAAAATCAGAGTGCATCGCTCATTAGACCGCGGCAAAGCGCATCTTGAGTGCATTGATTGTATATATAAACGCATAAATATAGCTGTATAGAGATGATTATTATTAATGATGAGCATTTAAGAATTTTAACACGCAAACCTTGTTGTGTGGGAATGAAGATTAGAAGTAACAAACAATGTTCACATATTAGAAGTTTAGAAGGTTCATTCAGGCATCAAAACAAATATCATGATCAGGGACATACTCAGTACATAGTCATGAAGGGGCCCTTTTAAAATATTAACCTATACGATTTGACCTTTCAGACAGACTTGCCATTTTTTAATATTTAGTAAATGTGCTTACAATCTTGACAATTTCTTTTAATATATTGATTGTGGAACGTATTTATTCCAATACAACTGATCATAAGTTGTTTAACGTAGTAAAACTTTGATTATATAATTTATATTCCACAAAGTAAACTTATTGACAAGTTGTGTCTTCTTCTAAATTGCTCTTTGGATTTTTTTTTTGTTGATAAAGTGGATGTAAAGGCATGTGGAACGTATTCACTTTCCATTTCATTTCAAACTGAAATTTTGTTACTTATTTTTTCGTCCATACTCGTATCTACTCGTCAAATACTTAGAAAATGAATGCGTTCCATAATTTATATCTATCACAAGTCATCTTTTCACCAAAACTTAATTTAATTTTCACCAAAGAATAAATTAATCAGTAAGTTATCCTTGACCACTGACCTAAAAACAAATATAACATGAAAGCTTCCTATCAATTATCAAAATTACCAAATCGGAAAAATTAAAATAGACTTAACTGTGCTAAATTTGAATCCGAACTCAGAAAAATTACATCATGTTAATTTTCTGATACATTCTTGTTAAAAAATAAGAAAAAAAAGAAAATAAAATAATACTAAAAATAATACTAAATTATACATTTTAAGAATTTTCAATTATACTTTTTATTTTTTGAAAAATCTTTCTTTGAAAATTATGTGGCTTCTAATTTGCTTGCCCAATTTTATAATAAGCTAGCAGTTCGTGCCCATCGTCGTCACCCGGTTCAATTTTATGTCTCCATATCCAGATCCTAGAGAAGGAATTCATCCAATCGAATTTGAAACAAAACTAATTCCACACGATCATGATTTTATTGATATAAAATTAATCAGAATTCATTGTTTTATAAAATCACTTAATCGTATTTCTGTTCGGTAGAAAACGAATGCAGCTTATTCTTTACCGACTCTCACTCATTTCTGTAAAAAAAAAAACAATTTAATTAAGAAATAAACGGTTTCATAATGACCGGTAGTTGAATCCATCAATTTAAATGAATGCAATTGGCCAGAGAAATTCAGATAGTCTATGATCTTATGATTCGTTCATTAAAACAAAAATAGTTCCTGAAATGTACCTACATTTCATCAAACTTTAGGAACATATTCGTTAATTCTTCTTTAAAAATAATGTGGAAACGAAATAGCGCCAGTTGAAGCTTCAACCGCAAGTTTTTCAATGTTAATGTCTAATAACTGCTTGGAAAACAGAAAACAGGAAGAAATGTTTCGATCATGGTTCATGGCCAGAAAGCAAAGATTCCATGGTAGTGTAAATTTAGGTAATTTAAATTTTCTGTTTCTGCCGGTTCGTATCGAAAATTTGTTAGTGGCATTTTTTTCCAAAGAAATAATCCAATCTTCGATATAATAATCACAGATAACATACTGAATAATTAACCTAGATGGTTAATTGGGCCCAGTAGGTGGCGCTGTTCTACCGGATTATGGCTTTAGTTAATCATATAATATGGCAATTTCAAATGAAGTTTTCTCCAAGAATAAAGATGGAAACAAACAAAATTCCCTTGCGGCATGACATAACCTCAAAAATACCAAAAAACACTGTCTTAACACTCACACTGCAAGCTATTTTAACGTTTTGGGTTGCGTCTTGTCAAAGTATTTTTTTTTTAATTATGAGATGTCGTACAAAAAGTATACGATGTGACAAGTGACAATCAAAAGTTATTTTTCTTTTTCGTTCAAAGCAGAGCTCTAAACAGAGTTCGAACGCATAGACTATGCTCTGAACTTGATCTGAATTGAACTAGCTCTGATAATTTTTTTATTTTTAATATTTTCTTGCTCAGCAATTTACTCAAAATGCTCAGACGATCATGTCCGAGCGCATCTATCGCGTTCTGAGCATGTTCTGAACATAAAAAAAGAAACCCACATTCGGAAGTCTGAATGAAAAAGAAACAAAAACATTTTTTTGACAACTCAGACTCTTCTCTATTGTAATTGTCGAACAGTCGAACATACTTGTCGCACATACTGTCTGATTTGCATATTTGAATCGTACATAGCTATTTCCTCTTGCCCTATTGATTTATCACATTCCAATTATTGTTTTCCCCATCACTCATATATTGATCTTGGTTAGACAAAAAAAAACTTCATGCTCCAAGTAGTAATTAAGTTAATTGATTCTGCAACTTGAAGTTTAACTTTAAACTGCGCTCGAGTAACTCCCGCGCGAACAGATTGATAATAATATTATCAATTACTTGCGGCATGGTTATACCTACCTATATTATTAGATCTGTTCGTTTTCATTGAATTTAAGTAAATTCCCAGAATCGATGTAGGTGAACCACTTAACAACTTAGACACGGTGCGGTGGTGTGGTGTCGCGTTGCAAGAAAAAGAGACGAAAAATAATTAAAAAAAAAAAGTATCTCACATTTTTTTGAAGACATATCACTTGTTGACTTTGAGTTGTTGTGTGTGTTTCCACTGCACTGCGGTTTCCTCTTTCTTCTTTTGCTTTTTTTATTTGTTTATTAAAAAAAATTCAGTGAAAGTGGAAATATTGGTTTGTTTTAATTATAATGTAGGTCTAACTTTTTGGAAAGTATTTTTTTGTTTTTTTTTATTTGTGCAGAAGATGGGTTTCCACTAACAAGTTTTACAATCAGACACTATTCGCGGGCAGCCAGTTTGGTAACGCGTCGCTGATTTTTTTGTAAAACAAAAAAAATAACCACATATTATGATAATAATCGTTATTCGGTGTTTAGTATCTACATATGTGAGGTTAGGCATGGTTTGTTTAATTTAAAGCTTAATAAGCATGCAAAAGTGGTGTAAAACACGGGTTCATAGAACCCTGTTATAAGTAACTAGTCGATTGCTTTATTGCTTAAACAAAATACTTTCATTAGAGCCTTGATTACAGATGAGAAATGTCAAGATGGGAATCCTCGGCTGTCAAACGGGTTTGCCTACAAAGGTGATTACGCACACAACTATCACTATAGAACGCACACCTAGAGTTTCCGTCAGCCATTTTTCTTATGATGTTTGCCATTGGTACAAGAATTTAATTCTTTTTTGATACAAATCTGTCAAAACACGGATTTCTACAATTTAAACCTTCCATTGGGCAACAAAAATCAATTTTTTTTATTCTGAATCAAATTCGCAGATCCGTATTTTTCGGTGAATCTACCCCTCTTTTTACTAACACCACAAAAACTTAATTCAATTGGAAACATTCAGATTGACAACTATAAGTTTCACAGAAACGAATATACGCCAATACCATAGCAAAGAAAATTTAATTCAAATCGTGTCCCATTCGCCACGAAAAATATCAAATTCCGCATCAAGTCCTGAATTCAAAAAAATCGTTTTTATCTAACAATTCAAAATTAAGATCAAAAATGATTTTATTCCGTCAAAACAAATTTGCGTTAAGCTAGATTTAATCTTCTTACGCACGTACGAACGAAGATTTGACATTTCTCTCACACCAGATCCTAATTTTCCATTTTATCTTCGAATTTGAAGTTTCGTTTTTGTATTTTACAGTATGATATAATAAACATAATTAGCTGCGTTTTACCATCACATTATCTAATTCGGATTTATTTTTAACAACTTACTCGTAAATAAAAGAGCAAAATGTTGAAGTCTTGCTGAAAAAGTATAAAACGAATACAAAAGAGAACACAAGAACCGAAAATTCAGCGATGAATTAAGTCTAAACTTCGATTATACAACACTTCATAGCAATTAAACCGAATTCGAATATTAAACGGAGGATTAACCGAGGATTAACAATCGTACAATCTTAGTTCATTGTACGATTGTTAATCCAGTTAATCGAAAATCAATTAATGTCAATGTCAATAAAATTAGAATATTTTAGTTTGCATTTTTTTTCGAAATCAGCTAAATTACATATTTTTGGATAATGTCGTTTTCATTTCAACCAAAAAATCGCTCTTTAATGAATTTTTTGATCCCGAACAAATTTGGGTGTTCTTTTCGGGATCAAAATCACAGATCCAGATTCTTACCTAAAACATGCACTTGCACACACACCAAATTAAAGCTAGATTTGCTGAAATATCAAACTTATTTTTAAGTTATTGACCAATTGGTTGAATTATTATAGATGTTCGAGATTTAAATATACCTCTTTTGGCTGTTTTGGTCGTAATGTATTTTTAATGAAACAATTTCATTTCGTTTCGACGGAGGTTCTTCTTCAGGGGATATTTAGTACGTATCACAGATAAACATAAATAATACAACAAAAGACAAATATAAAGCAATGATAAAAAAAAAACACTTCGATTGAAGTTTAGTCGGCTTTAAATTGTCACAGAATCCGTGACAATTTAAAGCCGACTAAACTTCAATCGAAGTGTTTTTTTTCCCTTTCCCTTTTCACCAAATTTTTGGCTTAAAGTCCTCACGATATGGAATCAGTGTTTGGATGGTCAAACGTAGGAAAAAATTCCTATCTTTGTATTTAGCATCTGTGTCCTTGAGGCTATTGAAGCATGAATCAAAGAAATCAAGATTACGACAGTTTGTGGATTAATGGATTTCGATCTCTGGTGACGTCAATAAAATAAGAAATCCAAAGAAGTGTCGTAATCTTGTTTTCTTTGATTCATGCTATTGAATCTGTGGAACTTAAATTAAATAGATTCCAAATGCTATATTTTGTATGGAACAAATTTTATATTCGTTAAACTCTAGATTCTTATAAAACGTATGAAACTCTCGATAATCGATTTGATTAGTTTTTGAATAAACAGAGGAGTATGTTATAAAATCAGGTTAATGCTTTTTTTGTACTTGCTTAATTGACGGATGAAATAAAATTCGTTCATTGAACTTTACCCAGGGTCGACCCAGCGTTGTCAAAAAACAGGGGTTTTTCAGTTCTCAAAAAATACCCGTGGGCCACTAATTTTAAGTTACATAAAAGCCAGTTATGTGATTTAATAAATAAAACTTAAAATATGTTAAATTTAAGTTCTCAGTACATTTTTGTTTGAACCTATGTACAATTCACAACTTAACATTTTCCTATTTTGCATATCTGTGCCTGAAAGTAAATTTGATATTTGAGTATTCCTTAAACTTCCATCTTAAAAATAACAAATTGTATACAAAATAAGAATTCACAACAAAACAAATACTAGGCGTTTTTCTATTTTCGTTCAGAGCAGAGCACTGACCAGAGTTCGAACACATAAATTATGCACTTAACTTGTTCCAAACCGAGCGAGCTATGAATACTGATATGTTTTTTAAACACACTTGAACCACACAAATCAGAACACATTTTCATTCTAATCATAAAAAGCAATATAAAACAAAACCTACCCTTTTTTGTAGACTGATACACACCCAGATACAGAAAATCAACTAGCGATCACCTTCTTTTGCCAACTTATGTATCTTAATATTTTTTTCTTCCTATTTTTTTTCTTACACGCATGTCATTTGGTGCGTTCAGCAATTTATACTCACATGCTAAGTCAATTATCTTCGAGCACGGCGAGTGCGATCTACACATGTTCAGAACAAAAAAAGAAACACACATTTGGAGCTCTGCATGATCTGAGTTAAAAAGAAACACAAACGAATTATTTGACAACTCAGACTGCTCTGAACTAAAAAAAGAAAAATGCCTAGGTGTAAGCATGAATCAAATAAAACAAGATTGCTACAATTCTTTTTTGTCTTATTTTAAAGACGTCACCAGAGAACAAAAAATCTGGAAATTATTGTTGTTTGTCCGATGTGGATTAATGAATTTGTTCTCTGGTGACGTCGATAATAATAGAAAAAAGAAGTGTCGTAATCGTGTTGTAAATCTTCATGAGGTATGAATGATGTTCAAACAAAAAATCGATCATTCAATATCGATGTTGAAGGAAGAATAAAGGAAATTCCTTAAAAATATCGATTCGATAATTATTAACATCGATGATGAGTATTCGATATTTTTCAAAATATCGCCCATCCCTAGCTTAGATCTCATGTGACTGACGTTAAATGGCTGAACAAAATGGAGGCGCGATCGTTCGCTCACTTTAACCGAAGCCGCGAAAAGCAATGCTTTAAAAAAAAATTGAATAAAATGGCGGTCGTTTTAAAACAGGGGTAAGAAATTGTAGTTTTTAATTGATTTTATATTTATTTTTTGCAAACTTTTAATTTGCAAATTTATTCTGAATATGTATGAAGTTCAACAATTGTGTGGATGCAACAACCAACAAGATGTTTTTTTTTTTTTTTTTTGGCTTTCAAACGACGCGCGGAAAAAGAAAAGGTTAAAAGTTCACAATGTCCTGCGTCGCGACTCGCGCCTTCATTGTATTCACTCAATCGGCTTTCTATACTTTTTTACTTTGACAGAGCGTTTTTTGAAGTGCCGCGAAATCGACCGCGTGCCCATTTTGTTCAGCCAGTTATTCATTTATCTCAACTCAACTTGCCCCAGGCCTAGCCAAAAACCTAGTTCAGGGCGAGTTGAGTGCGACCCTAGGTTTCAAAAAGCCCAGAATTTGTTTATCAGAATGACTTCAGGCTTTTCAAAAAACGCGCTTTAGGGCGACTTCAGGGCTCAACGAGCAAGCCTATAAAATCCTTATATACTTACATATATACTTTATATTTTTGTTAACATTTTTTTTTGTTTTCTCTTTTCAGTGGTCGCTTCAGAGCAATACCACACCAAATAGTAAAAATGTGTGGAACAATGTTGGTGGAAAGGAATCGGATGATGCGATTATTTTCACAGATCGTTCAGATTCTGGAGTGACATCACCACATAGCAATCATCATATTGATGATAGGATAAATGTTATATCACCATGTGATTTGAATGTAAGTACCTATTTCTATTGATTTTTACTTTCTGCTATTTTTAAAAGAATCTTATGAAAATTCTAATCAATCAATTCTCTCTCCTTCTGATAGTTATTAGACCACATGACAAACGAGGATTTGCGTCGGCGCTTAAGTGAAATAATCAAAAAGCCCAACATTGAGGAAGATGACAAAATATGCCTTCAGCAAGTGTTGGCTTTTGTCCAAAATCTTGACGCAATTTCACATGGTCACGATTCACTGCCTTCAAGCGAAGAATCATCAAGCCTAGAATACGTAAGTACCTACTTTATTATTTTTTGTTTAAATAAAAAAAAAAAAACTATTTTGTCACTGTCATTCGAAAAAAAATTTTGTGCTTCTTCAAAGCTTATAAACGTGTTACATATTTTTACATTTTTTTTTAAATCAAAATTCTTACAATAATTTCCATACCATTTTTTTTGTTTTGTGCTTAAAGATCAAATCCCGAGTATCAGACTATAGTTCATCATCCCGTTCATCAGATATTTCGCCCACCCTTCAACTGCAGAAACCAAAATCAGCGCCGCCGTCCCAAGGTAGAATAGTTGCTACAGTTCTTCCATATAGCAGTACAGTTTCGACACCCAACGATTCGCCACAACGGAAACTTCGAGCTTGGCATACGACAAGCTTGACTGAGAGCGGAGTCTTCGAAGGTGATTTGAGTGAAACATCAGTATACACCCAAACGGACCCAGAGGAATTTTCCACCTCGACGGAAACTACAGAAGCCCAAAAGTTGAATAGGATACGTGAACAGTTCGAAGAGTGTGCCAAAAAATCCGCTTACGCCAAAGTACCTGTTACAAGTTCACAAAGCCTATCGCCAAACTTTTCCGATCAGAAGCGCCTTCAGTACTACAAGGATCGTCTGGAAGTGCTTGAGGGTAAACTATTGATCTATGAGAGCAGTGGTGATATACAGGCCAAACGTTTAGCGGATCGTCTGCAGCGGGAAATTGTATTGGAAAACCTGGTCAAGGAACTGCAGGATCGGGTAGACTTTTTGGAAGTTGAAAATTCTGAGATTGAGGAAGAGAAGTGCGAATTCGAAGAGGCTGAAAACGACACACGACTTCGCCTGCAGAGGCTTGAAGTGGAGCTGGAGATTTTAAGCCAGCGCAATATTGAGCTGGAGATGTCCAGAGAAGCGCTACAAAATAAATTAAAAGACTGTCGCAGTGAGAGCGCTATTTTGCGAGACGACCTATCTGCCGTACAGACCCAGGTGTGTAATCTGGAAGAGGATCGGTGTAGGTTTAAGGAGAACTTTGAATTCTTGCACAGTGTTCTGCCTGCCTTAGTGCTATTTAACGCTTTCTGCGTAGCCAACCATAAAATGGGTAATTGCATCGATCGGGAGCTCTCTGAGCCTGATTTAACCCGCCATGATGAAGTTGGAAGAACGGCTAATAGCAGCGATTGTGTGGACGCAGAGGAGATTCTAAAGAGGGAGATTCTAAACCTTCGAGGAGAAATCAGGAGCCTAAAACGTCAAATCAACGATCTGAACTCCCGCCACTCTGAGGCCATGGCTTGCGCTGACGGTTGCTGGGAGGACTTGGAGAAGAGCTACAATGATCGACTGATGGCTTCGAAATCCAAGGAAGAGAGTCTTCAAAAGAAGATCAAGCAACTTGAAGACTGCCTACAAGATGATTCGAGAGCTGCCAACGAAAAAATCTGTCAGTTGGAAGATAGCGAACGCGAACTTAGAATGAGCCTTCAAAAAGTGACCCGCGATCAACGAAAAACCTTGCAAGAACACGGGCTTATTACGGAAGAATATCAACGATTGAAGGATAAATACGAAAAACTGGTTGAACAAGTTGATGGACCCATTAAAGACGCCCTCGAGCGTGAGAAGACGCAGAATAAGAATCTCAAAGATGAACTAAGCTACATTAGGCGCATTAACTGCGAACAAGACATGCACTATCGCAACGAATTGGACTGCTTCCAGTTGCAGCTGGACAAGTTGCACAAAGAACTTCTACAAATTCAGGTCACAAATTCTGAGCTAAGAGAAGAAGTTTGCACTCTGGAAAAAGAAGTCTTAAGCCTCCATCAGTCGAAGAAGGAAGATCTTGATAAAATTCGATGTCTTAGTGATGAATGCCGCACCAAGGAGGAAATGTGTGATGTTTTAGAAAAGCGTGTGGAGAAACTATTGAGCGGATCTTACTACAGACAACGACAGGCACAAGCTGTTGATCGTCAAATGTCGGCCAGTTTTAGTGGAGCTGTTAGTTTGGCTCAGGAACTTAATGGAAGCCCAGTGAAGAGATTAAAGATTGAAGAACCCGTTGACTTGAAGACTGCTGCGAGGAACCTGGGAACAGTCTTAGGGAGCTTGAAGGTTGGTATTTTGTGTTATTTTCTTTTGCTTTGCATTTCCACAAGCTTTGAGTCATAATTGTATTTTAGGATAGCGCTAGAACGATTCCATCCCATCGTCAATTTCAGAATGTTGCTAACGATGTCAAGAAGCTAGCTGAAAGTATTTTGGCAAACAAGTCTGAGGTAAGTCAAGTCCCCGAAAAAAACCCAAGAAATGATGTTTCAAAAAAAGAAAGAAAAACTTCTTCTAAAGAACATCCTGAAATACTTGAAAATCAGCAAATACTTTTCGCTGATACTTTTTATGATCTATCCTCTGTCAATCTAAAGAAAAACAAAACTAAGCTTATAGTCGAAGTTCCTTCGGTGCTCCGCAAACTTTCCTCACCACAAAAACCAATAAAACCAAAACCTTATCGTATCCAAAGAGCTGGTTTTCGCAAACGGTTTTCCAGAAGCCTACGGTCACAGATCTGGAAGGTTATAGCAAGCATGAAAACTGCTGAAAATCAAGAAGCTCATTTAAAAGAGCATGTCTTGAAGAAACCAAGTTCACAATCTGTAATTAGTTTTTATTCAGTTATCGAAGAATCCGATGAAGAAATCTTCCTAGAGCCAATTAGCGACTTAGGTTCTCCACTATCTAATGAACATTGGTTCGATACGCAAGCTGGCGAAGACTCCGAAATGTTAATGAATGTAACAAACTTCATAGCACCAACAACCACTGAAGGTACCCAAACGGAGACTAAAATTGAGAGTACTGAAGATTCAATTGAAAACCAGGATCAACCAGATTTCAATCCTTCAATATCTTTGATTGAAGGTCTATCTATGTCAGCTCAAAATTCGAACAGTAAAATTGAAAATGTGATCAAGATTAAAAATTATCTTCAGCAACGTTTTGAAAATGATGAACAATTTCGAAAAGGCTTTGAAACTATGGTTCAAGTTGCATTTTTTGAGAGCGATTTGGAAGATAAACAAAAAATACTGGGCTATGATGAAGTTGTAAAGGCTATGACTTTCTTAACTAAATTGGAAGATATCTATCATCCGTATGAAGTTCCGGTTGGTTTAATTTTTTTCCAGCTTAAAGCTTACGACTTTTTTTTTAAATGGCTTAAGAGTTTTATATTGCTTCTAGGATTTTTGTAACTTGAATCTTGAGCAGCTTCTTACCGTCCTCGCAAAGTATATTTTAGGATGAAATTCCTTTCAAGGTTTCTTACAGCTTAACCTGCCTACGAAAGGTTTTGAATAAATCAATTAGCCTGTTTGAAAGTTAGCCAAGATTTTAAAATGAAATCAAGAGGGGTTATAGTGAATAATAATTTCACTGAAAACGTTTTATTTATTGGCATCGAGAATAAGCTTTCCCAAGGAATTTTGCTGTAATTTCATCCAATTTTTTGCTCGAGGGAAATTTATTCGATGGCAAATTCAGGATCGCATGAAAAATTTCAAGGGAATAAAATATTCCGTGGGAAACTAAATTACCTGGGAGATTCCCGATAGGGCCCATTTCGATCTGCTTTCAACTTCATAAAACATCCTTTCCAAATGTGCAATGTTGTCTGTATTTTCAAAAAATGTCTAAGCTAAAATCCTAGTTTTTCAAAGTATTTGTATAAAGGTGGCTTAAACCAACTTTATAGCACCAACTCAAAAACAAAATCTTCAAGATATTAGTTCCTTTTTCTGATATTTTGATTTTTTTTTTGTTGTATTAACGAATTTCTTAAAATCAAGATTAGTTTGTGTTAGGTTGAAGTGGCAGACACATTTAGAATCAGAGATGGTTCCTTGTGATACCAAATGAATGAACCATTTGGAGATCCTAATGAAGCGTAAGAGATTATAGATGTCTATTTTGGTTAGATCGCTGAGATCCTCGAGAAAAAGCCTCCAAGATTGAGCATTCGTCTCAAGATATAGAGCAGGGCATGTAAACAGAAGAAGAGAAATAGATTCCACATGTTCTTCGTCCATACAGCTTCTACAAAAATCAAACACTTGGAGCGTTTCAGATCAAGTTTTGACCAGAAATGTTTTATCGAATCGAAAATAAAAAAAGACTAAACATATTGTTTCTCAAGACATTCTTAATTCTTAGAACTCCTTTCAAGTGTCTACATAAAGTAGATATAAACTATTCAAGACATACTTTTCAGGCAGGATCATTACTCCATTGCAGGCCGATAGTATTTTTTATATTTTGGGGGAACAGTATCAAGTCATTAAAACACGAAGCCTTTAACTCATTACTGCTTTTTTTTCTTGTTGCCATTTAAAAACACTAAAAGATATTGGTTTTTAAGTTTAAACTCTTTTTAATCAACAGCTTTTAAAAAATTTGGAAGAAAATCTTAACTCGGCTCTCCTTGATATACATTGCAAGAAAATGGAATCAGAATTTCAATGTACAATATTTCAGCCTATTGCAAGAAAAAACAAATTGCATTCTTCGTAAAATATTTGACTAAATTAAGTAATTAAATCTGATTATCCGATTAAAATAAAAAAGTTAAAACATTTTGAAATACTTTAACTTTATTCTCAAATCCAAATCAAAAACTTGTATTAATGTTTAGGGCCAGTTTCAGAGTACACACTTACGTTCACCCTGAGTTTGAGTAAACGTCTAACGATAAGTCTCACTTAGGTTACTTTTCTGTTTCACAGTCGCTTCAAATAATAGTTAAATAATACTTAGCCCACCGCTAAATCGAAAATCCACGAACAAAATCTGCTCCAATAAGTATCAACTCTATATCCTTGTATTCTATGTCCCTGTAAATTTTGTTTTATACACGATTGGAAGACCTTCCAATATTGGCCCAATTTTCAACAGTCTTCCAATAGCAACTAATGAGTTGACAATTGCCAATTTTCTGTCAAGTGAAAATTGTGCGTTTATACGGTTGGTTGATTTTATCCAAAAATTAGAAAATTTATTGGTAGAAAATCGGCTGAGAATTACCGACATTTTTTTGTCTTTCAATTAAAAATTGTCGGTTCACTTTATAAAACCAAAAAATTGGTAGACTCATTGGAAGACAATTTTCTTGACAGATGATAGAGAATATGAAAGTTTATTTAAGAAATGAAGTATTTTTGAAAGTAGCTAGTTGTGAACAAAAAATCTGAATGAACTGCAAAGTTTGTTCAAGCGTCCAATCCTTTTGGATCTTCTTTTTACAAAACTTCTTCGCTATTTTGAAGGACGGTGACTTTAGCAGCTTCTAAATTATCCCCGCATCCATGTTCGTTCTTTAAAAAATAAAACACTTTCAATTTTTTTGAAATCGAATAAATTAATTTTGTTGTTTCCTCCTCAAATTTAAAAAAAATATATCATGCCAATTAAAAATTGGATGATGTTGTTAGCAAGAATATCAGCCAATGTCCAATTAGCCGACAATCGTCCAATTATTTGAAAATAAGAAGAACTGTGTGTTTAGCCAATTGCAAGAAGTCGGACAATTTTTTGATAGAAAATTGGCTGTCAATTTTTTTTCTGTCACTTTTGACAGACAAAATTACATATTTACATGGTTGATAGAAAATTGGTGGAATTTTTTGGCGAAAAATCTGCCAATATTGGAAGATCTTCTAATCGTGTATACTTAGCTTTATTCACTTATAGCGAGTTTCATTTAAAAAAAGATGTCAGAAAGATCATTCAAATTTCAAAGATCTCCTCTCAAAATGGAGATTTGATCTTTTCAAGGAAACTTTGTGCCCAAATTGAATTGTAGTATTGGCCGCGTTCGGTGGCATACCTTAAGCAATCCGGATTGCTTTGTGTTGTTGTAACGCCTAAGGAAGAACTAAACATTATGTTGTCAAACACAAATCTCAAGCTACCCAAAATTTATGATTCAAAACTTTAGATTTGTATGCAATACAACTGACTTAAAAGAGAAAGCTACCTGGATCGTTCAAAAACAAACCCGCTACTAAGTTATCTTGGCTAGCCTATCGGCATTGCACCGAACGCCTCCAATGCTGAATGACTCGCACACACATTTCTGGAAAAAAAAACATATCTTCATCATCAGATGATGAGGAAGATGAAGATAAAGCAATAAAAAACTCCACTAAATTTGTTTATTTTTTAGTTTAATTTTTTATCAGGGACTGAAACAATTTCAAAATAAATTAATAACAAAATAGTTTCCATTTGATGTTTGAGAGAAAAAACGTTTTAGGTGTATGCGTGCATTCAGATCAAATCTGCCTACCCATCAGAGGTCAGGTCTTTCGTGTTGAGATCTAATCTAGATTTGCTCTTTTTGTTGGAATGAAACTCTCAAAATTCAAAAAGATGAAATCTTTTGTCAGAAAGAGCAGATCTTTTCTTGAATGAAAATCGCTATTAGATAGGCTATCGTACCGACAATTGAATGTACCCAATGTCGTTTATATTTGGCAATCCGAAAGACTTCTGGACTCTTCTGAAAGTGATCACTGTGAAAAAAATGACAGTTCTGATTCTAAAAGAGGAGAATTTTGCATCTGGATTTGAAATCAGTGCCCATGTTCTGAACTCAGGCGATAACTTTTTCTCACTTAATGCCTCTGAAAAAATGAGTTTTCTGTAAGGGTCATCAAAAACAAGTAAGCAACATAAATATATTGATTGGTACGGTTAGAAGAGCATGATAGAAAATAAGTGTTCAGTTGGGATCCTGGGTCGGAGAGAAAATCCGCATTGCCAAATAAAAACGCCATAAGCTTGTAATGTCAAATAGCAGACATTCTTTTTTATTAATAGTATTTCGCTCTTAGTCCACTGGACAAGTCCTAAACCTTCACTATCAGTCCATGTTTATTAATTTGGGTGTGAGAGTCCTACGAACCTTCTACCCAAATTGGCTTGAGCTTGATAATAATAATCTTTAAAAAATCTGAAATCAGTGTTAATTAACTGTTCCCTCACTTGTAACTTCCCTTCTTACAAACTACAAACATTGCGAAACAATATTTAAACAAAAGAAAAGAGAAACAAAGAGAAGCACCCATTTTTAAAAAGTATTACAAGCTTACAAGTGTAGCAAGTTACCAAATAGCTTCAATTCGGATTTAATTTAGAAGACTTTTTAGTATATCCTTACTTATAAGCACGGCCTTCCCATATGACTTAGCACCTGATACCAACCTTTTGAAGCATATTCACCTACTAAGTCTTCCTAGTAAAATAGTTCTTCTTAAAAACTTTGAATTTCAACACTACAAATTCATGTAGAAGTCTCCGAAAACATTTTGACAAATTCTGAAAAAAAATGTATTTATTTTTAAATTTGTGTTCTGTTGATTTCTGCTTAGTCTCGAATATTTTATAATTTTTTTTTCCTAAAAATTCTTCTGTCATCTAAATCCATAACATATTAATCCAAATGGATACCAACAACCAAAAATGCAAATGTCGAAATTCCACACCAAACAAAGAAGCCAACATAAAATGTTCAAAAATCGATCAAACTTTCTCATCTGATTCCGATATCTTTTACGATATCCCAGCTGAAAATGACTATCCAGCAATAACTAAGCCTTCAAGTAAGTTAGACCGATCAGGCTCTAAGACAGATTTAATGCAAACAATAGCTGATCCTAAATATTTTAAGCTAGTTCTTCAAGGTGTTGTTGAAACTGCTGAAAACTTGATGAGTACCTTTGAGGGGGCTTTGCGAGAAAGTATGGAAAAATTTCGAAATGCAATAGCTGGCTTAAATGTGCCGGAGGATACATCCATTCGAGACGAGAATCATAGGAAAAAGAAGCTCCGTTCTGATGAGTCTGGATTCTGTAGTGACCAAAGAAATTCTCGGGGCAGATTGAATATAACTGTTGACCCAATTATTGTTACTGTTCCGATTACCCTATATATTCAACCAAATATCAGAGAAGAGCAGCATCCCGATGAGCTTGTTTCGGAAGCCTTTGTGGGCACGAATGTGGAACCTGTAGCTACAGCAAGTCATACGCCAGCAAATGAGGATTTTTTGATTGATGAAGTTGAAGCTGTTAAAACGGCTCCAAGTGAACAATCCTTGCAACATTCAATTAGTGATGAAGTGGAACCTATCCGAACAGCTTCAATATCAATTGCTGATGGACGTTTAAGTCAAGCTCCATTCGGCATACCAAAGATTATACGGTTCTCTGAAGACATAATACCGTTAGATACACACGATTCGTCAGCAGAAATGTCATCTGATGCTTCCAGGAAGGACTTAGCCGAAAAAGAAGACTCTATAGGTAGCGTTTTAGTTCCACCTCAAGAACTTCCCATGCCACAGCAAAGAGATCTTAGCCTTTGTGTTAGTTGCAGTTGTGAACAATGTCCCGTTTATGACTTGAATAAGCAAATTGTATGTCCCAAAAATTGTAATTGCTGTATTTGTCCATGGAAGGACTATTCCGAGGATACAAGTAGTTTTAGTTATCATCAAGTTCGAATTTGTCAGTGTTATGCAAGACACAATTCGGAATCTAGTTCCTCTTCTACTAGAGAGTATTGTCAATGTGTATCTAAATTTGACATATGCCCATGTCGAGATGTGGCTGAGAGTAAGCACGTTGAACTTTTTGGAACTGACATGTATGAGGATATTTCTGAAATAAAAAACAAAATAACTGACTAACTGATGGGTTGTGTAATGCTTTTTATCTTGAGGATTGTTGGTTCATTAAGCTTTAGTTATTTTTTGACATTTTTCTAAAACTCACTAAAAAGTACGAAATATTTTTAATAAAGACCATTTTTTTTTCTTTTCAGATCGATCAGGAACACCCCAAAATGATCGTAACCGAGATCACACAAATCTAAGCCACGAACCAAATATTGAAGCACCTGCCGGCCTAAGACAACAACCAGCTGGACAAAGACAAACATACCAAGCCAAAGACGAAAATAATGATAATGACAATGGCAACAATAAAAACAAAGACCTATCATCTTTGGAGAATTATTATACTCCTAGAGGTTCGTGTCCTTGCTCAAATGTTACACAAGACGGATTTAGTAATTTATCTTCAGAAGCAGGAAGTTCAATAGTAAAAATGTCTTTTTTGGCGAATACATGTGCCGATCTGCAAGGAAGCTATGAATGTTTTTGTGAAGAAAAAGAAGATAACGGGTCCCGCCATACATTTTGGTGTCAGCAGCGTTATGAAGTTTTAGGAAGTAAGAAGAAGCCACTTGAAGGTTCAATGAGACCTTTTGAGTTTCAGAAGAAACCGATTGAAAAAACAGAAGATAATGATGCCAGAATGGCTGAGACAGCATGTTGTTCTCAAATGATGTTTGATCTGCAGAAAAAACCGGACTCTGAATGTCTTTGTGAGTGTGAGAGTTTGATAGACGATTCGTGTGCAGGAAGTTGTAAAAACATAGAAATTGAAAGCCCAATTTCAGGAAAACAGATGACAAGTCCTAGTTTTAAAATCCCCAATAGTTCAGGACGGCCTCAGCTTAAGCATTCTAAGTCCAGAATGATTCAGAAGCCCCGTGTTTGTTCAAAATATATTTGCACAGATTCAGAAAGCCTCAATTCTAATGCTAATGAAGATCTATGTGCATGTGAAGACTATTGGGATTCATCAAAATTGGGTACGAAAGAATTGAACGAAGAACAGCACTCGAGAAGTCCAAATTTAAATGAATCATTCCGCTCTGTTGGAACTGGGATAATAAGCCCGCGGCAAACTATGGATGAAAATGTAATCCCACTTCTGAAGAGTATTTTCGATGTTCTACAAACCATCAGAGAAGAAAAGCTTCACTTGGGGCCCATGGCTTCGAAAAATATTGATATTCATCTCGATGAACCATTTAATGGTCTTCCACAACCACCTCCGCACTCAGCACCTCCATCTTCATCAAAAATTCCGAAGCATTTTCCATGGATTTCATTAGATTCTCATTCTTCAAGAAATGATGATTTGAATTTCGAATCAAATCAACACTTCATCAATAGTGAAGATAGTTTAGCAATTTCGGAACCACCTGAACGAGATTTTGAACAATCCTATCGCAAAAATTCAACTTTATCGCAGCGACTTATCCCAGTTGATATGGATTTGCTTAGGACCGATGACGAATTGATCTGGGAACCGGATTCTAATTTCGACAAACCAAAAGTTGATGACGAGGGTAAAACAGAGGAAGATGTACCCTCAAAAGCCCAATTTCGCCAATTCCCAGAAGAAGCACGATCTCAGTTGAATGAAGAGTTAAAGATTTTTCAAGTCATAAACCCCCCAATAGATATTTCCGAGACCTCATACAATAGTGGGAAATCTGAAACAACACCTCGACTTTCAAGTCTGCAAGAATATTCTTTTATGGAGGACGAGTCTTCTGAGTATTGTGCTGAGGACTGTCCAAGAAAGCCCAACTCCCATGAGAAATTCAAGTTTGGTCAAAAATATGAAAACGATCAAGCAGTTCAAGTTAACTTGGTTTCGTTACAAAATTTGAATTCCCCTTCGACACAAATTGTAACAACTCTTGATAATCAAATTGATCATTTATCAGATGAAAAACTTCTCAAGACATCAGAAATCAATAAATGCAATGAAACTCCCCTCTCAACAGTCAGTTCTCAGAAGAGGACAGCTAAGATCGATGTTGGCACTGATGCTACAAACTTTGAAAATGACAATAGAAGCTCAATAAAATCATGCAATTATCAGGATTCTTCTACGTCACAGAACCAACAAATGGTATTTAGCACCTTTAAACATTTTAATATTTCCTGAATTTCCCTTTTTCCAGAGCCAATTCATTGAATCAATCTATTTCGATCTGAAAGCTATGGATAGCTGTCGCAAAAATAACTCCCATTGGCAGAGTTTTGCCAGATTACCTAGTGTATCCGGTGGATGGCAACGTCCATCCAGGAATTTGAGTTATCCAGTTACAATCGAAACAGTTCAAGAATTGGGCGCAAATTCACTTTTCGTTAAGTGGACGGTTCAAGATATTGGCAATATTGGAGGCTATGAGGTAAATTCTAAAATAAATTTTGTTTGCCAACAAAACTTTTTTACTTAATTTTTGAATACTTTCAGATTTTTCTCGATGGTCATTTGACTAATCGCTATTTTAACTGCATCCATCGCGCAGCAGTTATCTGTGATGTCAATCTGCAATGTCCACACATGATAACACTTCGTGCTCAACCTCTTCTGCCCCAAAGGGATTCACTCTTGGCAAACGTTTCATGCTCCTCAAACACTAAACGCTCCTCAAATACAACTACTCATCCTGCAGCGAGTTATCCACAATCAGATGGTTCCGTTTGGTATCCAAGTGTCTATCATTTTGAACCAAATTCATTGCCAGCACCCATAAATGCGGTTCTTTATTGATTACTGCGCTGATGTGCTGTTTAAATACTAGTCAAACGAATTATATGTTTTATAATAGAAAAAAATGTTAAAAAAAACATGTTTGAGTAAAATTGTTGTGTTAAAAAAAAAATAAGATAAAAAACTATTATTAAATTAAATTTAAAGGAAAATAACATACAAATGTAAGAATATTGTTTTTTTTTTTTTTTAAAAGCCGTGTTTTTAAACGCATTTGAAAAAACAAATGAAAATTGGTCACTAAGGCTAGATGTAAAATTGATGTTAGTTATTAAAAATTTCAGTGCCTTAATGTTTAAAGTTATATTTTATTTAAATTTAACTTTTTGTTATTAATTTAATGATTTAAAAAACATAAATTTAATTTGTAATTTATTTGTATTCGCATTGATTTGTTTTTGTTTGCCAGTACAGTTTAGAAAACACATTTTAATTCTATACTCGTACTTTAAAAAAGTAACTGTGCTTGATAATTTCTATCATATTTAGTTTTTAAGTTTTCTTTTTGTAGTTTTTTTATTGTTTATGCATTTCTTTTTTGGTAAATTTTTAATAGACCAATCAAAACCTTGGAGCTTCCATATAATTATTATTTAAATGGATGAGAATTTTCAAAACATTTTAAAACAAAACAAAAAAAACTATAAATATATTAAAAGATCGAATGTTGTAAATAATATTATTTTGTATTTCATGCCTTAATTATGTATAACAACAAAAATATAATTATGTATGTATATGATTAAGAGAAAAAGAAAAGTATTTAATCTCCACAATGGTCATTTATTTGCATGTATTACAACAACAACAAACAACAAAAATTAAAGGAAAAAGCTTGTTAAATATATTAAATTTAATAAAAATAAAGATTTTTTTCTTATAAACAATTTCTTTTTATTTGTTATGAGTTATTTGGCAAAAGTTGATTCCTTTTGTGCGCTACATGAGGCGTATCAGGGACATGTGGTAGGTATATCGCCTAGCAAAGCTCCTCCCATTTTTGTTTAAATTTGGGTCAATGGCTCCTCCCCCTTTTTTGAGGGCGTGGTCTAACAAAAAATATTTTTTCTGTGGGCGTGGTTTCACTAATTTTTTGAAGATGGCTCCTCCCATTTTTTCGAGGGGCGTGTCCTAAATAAACCACTCCCCTTTTGTGGGCGTGGTTTTGTTATTTTTTTGTGATATATTGTTTTGGGCGTGTCCCTACGTAGCCCCTCCCCC
This sequence comes from Philhelius pedissequus, assembly GCA_910595825.1. Classification (NCBI taxonomy): domain Eukaryota; kingdom Metazoa; phylum Arthropoda; class Insecta; order Diptera; family Syrphidae; genus Philhelius; species Philhelius pedissequus. The sequence goes on along the minus strand of OU343161.1, from coordinate 237,602,090 downwards.
TTTTTTGTGGGTGTGGTTTCGATTATTTTTGCACTTGGCTCCGCCCTATTTTTTATGAATGCGGACTAGCTGCGGGATTATTTTTCGTTATTTGAGCTTGTCTGTTGTGGGTGGCAGTTATTTTAAATATTTGAATCAATAAAATGCGAAAAAATTTTTTTTTAATTTTACGGGTAAATGTATGAAAAATGGAAAATTTTCCCATTCAGCTGCACAAAAGTCGCTATAACTCGGAAAATACTGCACCGATCTTAGAAATTTTGGTGTCAATGGAAAGGAAAATTTAACACAAATATTTTACATATATAATATGTATATGTGTACATACAATTTTCGTGAGTTATGGCCTCCGAAGTGAAAAAAGGTAATTTTTTGAGAAAATTGGCTTTTCCGTTGCCATTTTCCAACCGATTTTCAAAATTCTTATTTTAATAGAATCTTGAGAAACTAGCCGACATTTTGATGTATAAAACATGTGTGTACCTAAACCACAAGCCTCAAAAAAGTGTTTTAAACTTTCAAAAACGCAAAATCGAACGAAATTCCAGCCATTTGCTCATTGAAATTTAGTGCTCGGAAAATTTTCGTTAAATGCCCTATAACTTCGGTAATTCTTACTCGATCTTGAAAAATGAGGTGTCAAATGAGAGATCATAAAAAAGGCATGACATTTATATAAAAAAATTATGACCACACATTGCTATAAGAGAAGCAACTTGAGATACCCAGAGGACTAGCATGGATGTAAGGTTGTATTTCCCGTTAGAGTGAAAAAATAAATATTAAGCAATTTTTTTGACATTTCTTTTTTATTTGAGTTCAAATTTTACTAAAATTTATAAAAATACACAAATTAAACAAAAAATTTTAATGAGCCAATACTTATAAAACAAACAAAAAATAACATTAAATACAAAATGATAAAAAAAATATATATGTATGTATTTTAGTTTATTTTCTTATTGTTGTCTGCATTATTCTGCATGCAGATTAATGCAGCTTTGATATATTCGGGAACTAATGGAGGTATGAGTCGATATGTCAGTATTCTTTTTGTTTGGCTTCCTTAAGAAAAACGTTTATGAGGATCTCTGTGTTATGCATTTTGTTTAATTTAATGGTTAGAGCACATTCTCTTGGAGACGTAATTATGTACAAATTTTTAATTCTATTATTTTGTTTAAAGACTTAAAATTAATACTCTGTTAACAGTACAACGACTTCTATCTTCTTAAACATGGTTCACAGGTTCCAGGCTTAACAAAACTGGGATGGCATTGGGGACATTTGGGATTTTCTCCATACCATCGGTCGGTAGATGGTGTTACAGCATCCGCCCTTCGCTGGGGGATTTTCAATTGAAACGAATTAAATGTGTCGGAATGCTCGTAACCTGTCCGGCCGATATTCTCTAAGGGAAAGGAATAGTCTGGCACCGAGAAGTCCATTCTGAGTTGATTGATGTCCTGTTCGGTTGGAAGAGTTGGAGAAATTTTGTTCTCCTCCGTACCTGGCGATGGGAAGTTTTTGATTGATCGCGATGTTGGAGTTCTAGAAGTCGAAGAATCGATGGAACGTTGTGTTTTATTGGAAAGGAATGGATTGCCTGCGTACTGGTTGTTTGTTGTAGATTTTGCGTTTGTCGAAATGGGTGACTTCGATTGGTCGGAAGTGGAAGTGTATGAGAGTGGAGCGTCTTGTTCTTCGCGACCATCAACTCCGATTGGAGCATCGAATTTGGGTGGTTCTAGGCCGTTCGAAGGGATCTTCCATTCGAAATATATAGGCGGGCCTTGAGTTGTGGCAGTATCATGAAGTACAACATCGGATAGAGGTGGAAGGAGCTGTCGAGATGGTGAAACTAAATTGTTCGTCTTCGGAGCTGTGAAGGGTGAAGGAAGGGGAAAGTTTTTGGAACCTTCTGCAGGGATGCTGTAGTCTAAAGCTGAATCCGTAGATTGAATAACTTTTGAGGACGCTGCAGTCAATGTTGTTGACTCAACTGTAAACGGCTTTCCAGCTAAGGTTGTAGGCCGTGTTGCAGGCCTCGAGGTTGTTGTACTGGTGGTCGTTGATACCTTTACAGTGAATGGAGCTGCTGTGGAGCTTTGGAGTGGGATTTCGGTCGACAGGTTTGTATCGTTCTCATTGTAAATTGGATATAAAAACGGAGGCTCATAGATACGGGAAGGTGTCTTTACTGGTGGTGGCTTTGTCGTTGACTGCTTCGTCTGTTTATCTTCAGCTGAATTGTCCCCAGAAGTGTTGTATCGTGTGCTATAAGCAGTGCCTAGAAGTTCATCAGATGTGTCCGACGCTTGATTAACAAATGGTGCTGGAGTTGTGGTAGTTATTAGATTGAAGTTGGTTGTTGCAGTGTGCGGTCTAGGTGCGGGACTGGCAGCCAATTGGGGTTTTCTTGTAGTCAACGACGGCGATGGAGGAGCTGGTGGCAGGATCTCTCGACTTGGTTGAGGGATCTTCCAGCGGGTAGGAGTAGGCGAAGGATGATTCAAATTGAGTGTCTTATCGATGTTTTTTCGTTCATTAAAATCAGATATGCTATTTTGTACTGCAGGAAATTGCTACAATAAAGAAAAAAAAAAAACAGTCACAAATCATTATCTATTTACAGTTGTAAATTTAATATTGACCATACTTTGAATTGATTCCTAAACGATTCTCCAGAATAATCTGGGGCATAGGGGCGATCAAGTAAGTCTGGACGTGGCGTTCGTAAATGATTCTCTTCATCAGGTACAAATGGTTTATCTCGTTGACCTGCAAGCAATAGATATTATAAAAATTTCAATTCAAAGTTAAATAAAATTGTCGAATGAAAATCATTGCATATTTTTAGGTTTACCGATCAATAAATTTGCTGCATAATCCATTTCCGCTTTGGAACAATTCACCATATACCAATGATCGCAAATCAACATTCGCTGCTGAAATAATGTTGTATTCGGGCATGAATAACTAAACTGACGACCAAGGCCATCGCACATGTGATAAACTTGACAGCCTGTCTCGATGTCGGCATAATAACCAGCTGGTCGACCAGTGCAGGAAAACGATGTTTTTGGGAAGTTACGATGGCGACCAATCGCATTTTGGCTCTGAAACGAAACAATAAGAATGATTTAATATTTTATAGTTTTCAAAAGATCAATCTTCCTTTTAGATATTGCAATAACCTGAGACTTACCAGAATTCAAGGGAGGTTGTGGTTTTTATTGATTAAAGAGACAAAGTTCATCAAGCTGTTGAAATGGCATGACCCAATAAAAAAGAAAAAAAAATGACAGTAAATATGCGAAGAGTATTGGTCTAAGAATCGAACCCTGTGTGATTCATTTTAGAACAAATAGGCAGGGAAGAACCCAATCATTGAAGTAGAATAGTTATAAATGTGTTTTTGTAACATGTTTTCATTTTACATGAGTAACGCTTTTTTTTTACAAAATTTAAGTTCCACTTGCAATAGCTGTCAAAAAGTTTCATCATGTGATACTTTTCACGTGTCTATAATAGGCGATTTTCTTTTTTAGTTCAGAGCAGAGTCTGAGTTGTCAAAAAAATTGTTTGTGTTTCTTTTTAACTCAGAGCAGACAGAGCTCCAAATGTGTGTTTCTTTTTTCGTTCTGAACATATGTAGATCGCACTCGACGTGCTCGAAGATAATTGACTGAGCATGTGAGTATAAATTGATGAACGCACCAAATGATATTTATGTCAAGAAGGAAAATAAGAAGAAAAAAATAATTATATACATAAGTTGGCGAAAGAAGGTGATCGCTACAAAAAATGGTGGGTTTTGTGTTATATTTCTTTTTATGATTAAAATGAAAGTGTGTTCTGATTTGTGTCGTTCAATTGTGTTTAAAAAACATATCAGTGTTCAGAGCTCGCTTGGAACAAGTGATAATTTATGTGTTCGAACTCTGTGTTCGAACTCCGTTCAGAAAAAAGAAAATAGCTTAATGAAACTGTAAATAAATCTTTCTGACAAAAAATAATAAAAAAATGCTGGCAGCTACAATATGAGGAATTGAACTTGAACTTGAACTTCACTTCAGCCTTATGTAAATCTTCTTTGATATGGTTTGAATCTCTCCATTCTGCAACGTCAAAAATACTGCATACAAAAGTTAAAAGTTGACCAACTCCATGAATAAAATAAAACAAGATTACGACACTTCTTTTTTTGTCTTATTTTATTGGCGTCACCAGAGATCACAATCAATTAATCTACATCGGACAAACAACAACAATTTCCAGATTTTCGATCTCTGGTGACGTCAATAAAATAAGACAAAAAAGAAGTGTCGTAATCTTGTTACCCTTGATTCAATGGCGAACGTAACTGCTTTTGCACCTGCATTGATTTTTAGTGTGTATTCAATATTTTGACAGCTATTCTAGTTGCAATTCCGTGTTCATTAGGTATGGTTGTAATTTTGTGAATTCGTTCGAATTCGTTACAATTTGTTCAAATGTTCACAAAATGCTGTTTGTTAACTCGAAAATATTACTACAAGCAAAAGCTGTCTAAGTTGAGGAGAAAAACATACCCTACGTTGAAAAAGTTGTGAATTCTTAGTACAAGAATTGTTCGGGGCAACTGGTGTAAAAACTATAAAAGCATCAAGCCAACCAATAAAATAATGCGAATTATAAGGGACACAAAAATAAGATACACCATTTCTCGGCATTAGTTCAGCTGCCATCCTTAGAGATAAAAACAACCACCACCTTCAGTCTCAGAACATCGTACATTTTCTATCCTTTTTTCCCTTCCTTCACTCGCGACCGCGCTGTGTTGAAAGAACATTTAAAAGGGTAATCATAATCCCTTGAAGCGCGTGTAGATTATAAAAGAAGCCGTTAAGTTTTTTTTTGCCACTTCCTTGTGTTAGTGATGGGCACATTCTACAATTCCCTCGAAATTTTTCCTACGATCGTGAAGTGAATCTCCCACGTAATAAATTTCTCTTAAACAAAAATCTTAAAATTTCCTGGGAAAGCTTATTCCCGATACCAATAAATTCCGAGGGAATCTTTTGTGCATCATTCATGTTCCCAGGATTCGATTTGGAGAAACATTTCCAGGGAAATTTTAGTTCACGATAACCTCCATTATGTCAAATATCGAAATGTGCGGATTAAACTCATCACAAACCAAAAACTATGAACATAACGCAAAAGTACGGGAACGCTTTAAACTTTCAAGTGACATCTGCTCTCGATATAGCTGCTTGGCTTTTCTGTACTGTAATTTTCTCTCCAAAAAAATTTGTTGGACAGAAAATCAAAGGTAGGGGAAATTTTTTACTCTTCGTGAACGTGAGCATTCTCTTATGTTAAAAACTGTTAAATTTTCGAATACGAGAACGACTTTGGAATCAAAATCGCATAAATTCACGGAAAATCACAGAAAATTAAATTACAGCCCAAAAATTGAATTCGAGTTTGCCATTTCATAGATGTCAGTGTGGGCATACATATGCTTCTTTCATTCAGACTTCAAATTTAGAATAGAATTTTTCTTCTTTCCAGGATAAGAAATGCCACCGCAAGTTACGTGAGTAGAATATCTGGTCAGGTGCTACATTCTTCTAACGAAATCAATTTTTCTATTTATAAATAAAAAGTTGTCAATAAATGAAATCACTAATATGAAAAGCTTATTTTTCATCCTAAAGGTAAACATTCCACAAAGCTTTTCTAGAAGAAAATTTAATTTTGCTACCCGGAACCTCATCTGCCGAAATAGCTCAGTTGGGAGAGCGTTAGACTGAAGATCTAAATGTCCCCGGTTCGATCCCGGGTTTCGGCAACCCTTCTTTTTTTTTACTTTCACATCCAAGATATCTCTTAAATTTCATTTATTTAATTGCGAAAAACCAGCAGTGGAAGATGGTATTCCCTTCCAAAATAAACACAACAATAACATATCTGTATATTTATATAGATTTACGTATTCATGTTATTATGACAACTTGCCGGCATTTCCGAGAAATAATTGCGTACGACCGTTTCCATTCTATTTAATTTATTATGAAATAAGTTCGGAAGAAATTCTTTATAGAATTTCTATTAATAGACAAATTTGCAATATCGATAAGAGACTCTAAGTTCATTCGATTTTAATTCTACTGTTTAACAAAAAGCCCCTTAGTAATAGCAATTTCCATCAATAAATTAAATCAATTGTTATTCTAATTGGACTAGCTAGCTCCTATGCATATGGATTTTAAATGAATGACAAATCATTCGACAGTTTAAAGATATATTTAACTTGTTTACTTAGTTGATAATAAATTACATTCATGTAAGTATAATAAATTAGTAAGCTAACGCCCATCTCGGTCCGATCCATTGATTGCATTGTTTGCGATTTCTTGTGGCCCTGGGGCACTTACCTAAGTAATAGTATCTAACTGGACGGAGTTGAAGCTAGCAAAATTTTCCCATCGGCATTAGCAACATTAAATTTATAGATAAAAGAAGCAATTTTGTCAACCAAAATAACAATGCACGGGAGCGAATGACCTTGGATTTGTTAACTACTCTGCATTTTTTACCAAGGAGGTATAGGGTAGTATTTAAAAATAAATTTATATATACATATCTGAAGGCATCATTCTCTTTGACGATGTCAGGAAGATCAATCAACAACTACACTCTACACTACCTAACTTTGTCTCATTTGCTGAATAAATGATGTGAACAGTTTGTTAAAGTTGATGGGAAATAATTGTCATAAACATACCTTATCTAACAAATACGATCAGGTTTAAAAACTTTTCCACGCTGCCTCAGCTTTTCCTGTATGGAGTGGTTTCTTTGATAAAAAAAAAAGATAGGAAATTATGGTTTTCTTCAGTTCAAGGGTAAAACTCATTAAGTACCAACCAAAATGTTTAAAAACATATTATATTTGCATGTAGTTTTAGGTATGAAAAATCATATTGTGTAAAAAATTTATACAGATTGACCAATATGTTTGAATAAACTTTTAAATACAAATTCCGCTTCATCATACAATTTTAACTCAATTAAATTTCATCTTAAAGCCTATTCACACCAAACCATAAACGAGATCTTACTCGTTTTCCTCAAAACGAATACTAAAAACTACTAGTTTTCCAATACATTTTTCATAAACGACTTGTTTTGCAAAACGACTCGTTTATAATAAAACTACTTGAAAACGAGTTGCAATTCAAAGATGAATTAAACGAACAGATCTTCCGTCAAAGGAAATTGATATGATTGTGAATAGGCCCTCAGAAAAACAAGAACAGCTGATTGCTTGCTGTTAAAAAAATTAATTTCAAATCGTTCAAATAATTATGGCAGCGGTAAGGACATTTTTTCAAATACTTATTTGTAATAAATGTTTAATGCATGAATTCTTTTTATTTACAGGAAATGCAAAAGAAAAAAAACTAAACAAATTTGGGGAAGTGCGGACGAGGAGTTCTTGATCGAATTTTGGGCTGAATAATCTTATTAAAAGCTCACCTTTGTCCACATGCTTCTATGCATTGCACAATTTGAACTTTTATTTTTCTTTTCTTTATAAGTTCAATTATTATTTTCCAATGAAGAAGACGATTCTTCCTGCTTGTAGAATTTCTGGCTCAAAAATAAAGTTGGTTAAATCCTCATATTTAATTCTGCTCTCTTTTTATGCAGCATTATAAGATTTTATTGCTTAGCATTCAAGTCGTATCAACGTTTTAACAGCTTTTTCAAAAACGACTGAAATGTCAAACAAAAACAAGTAAATGGTCGGTGTGAACGCTCTACTCGTTTTGGTAAACGAAAAGGGTAAACGAGTTTAGTGTGAATAGGCTATTAAATGTGCATCAAGAATATTTTTCATATAATACCAAATAAAACAAAAAAAATCATTATTCGTATTATTAAAATTCAAAGGACATGTCAATAAGCAGCAATATTATGACAAGTTATACTTGACACACAATTTCCCACTTCATCGTGTGACTTATGGCCTTTTCGATTGGCCGTCCAGAATTGTTCTGACCCCCACAAAATGACAGTTCTTACTCTAAACAGAACAGAAAACGATTCTGGATTTCATTTCAGAATCGAAAACAGAATCACTAATGTCCTCTTCGATTTGTAATCCGGAAGACCTCTTCGATCCGGGATTCCAATTGAACAAGTAAACACTAGATTCTAGATTCTCAAAATTTATTTGAGTGTATGTGTAAGAGGAGAAATGTCAAACGCACATTTGTGATTATTTTATTTTGTAAACATGGCTGACACAAATGTAGAAAATTTCGAAGTTATTACTGATAAAACGTGAAAATTACAGTAATTGAGGGGAAAATTTGTCTTCTGATCAGACATCCATAATTTCAATTCTCTAAAGACTGAAATTGAAACTACAAAATTTCGACAAACCAAAACAAAACAATGACGTGAATAAATTAATTTGAATTTGACATTTAGTGGGTGTGAGTTGTGAGTGATTCTGCTTTTGATTCTGACTTCAAATCCAGAAGGAAATTTCTCTTCTAGCCAGGAGAAGGACTGTTATTTGATACCAATCGAACAGTTTCAGAAGCATTCGGAAGCCTTCCGGACGACCAATCGAAAAGGCCATAATACACTAACATAATTAAAATGTCAAATTCATCGGGTTGATTTGTTGGGTAATTCGATGTGTTTATTGAATTTAAACTACTTTTCTGGTAAAATAACATAAAAAGAAGCAAGTCATAATTACTATTGATACAAGAAGTTATGTATAAAAATTGAAATCAAGTGTTTTGGAAATTCTTTTTAGCCGATGTGATTTTTTTAAATTTAATTTTCACAAATCCAGTGATACATACAATTCAGAATCAGTCAAATTGTTTCCGGGTGTTTTATTGGGGGAACGTGTTCTGGACGGCCAATCGAAAATGCCATTATTCAAAGTATAAATAGACATGTGAATTGATCTGCAGATTTGAAGAAATGTAGACGGGATCAAATAATTATCGTCAAAATACGAAAGACTACACAACCGCTAGCTAGCTCTATTTTACTTCCTTTGTTTTTTTTTTTTGCTAAAATGCTTGACCGCAACCGCAGTCATAAAAAAGTACAAATTAGTGGATGACTTTTATATATGTCAATTTATTGGCGCGCCAAAAAATTATAGAATCATGGGAATATTAAAAGCTGCCATAATGAAGATAAACATGTTCTCTTTCACTGTTATCTTCACCAGTATCTTAAACCTGTACCATAGGATGAGTTTCAAGCTAAGGTCCACCATTTTGATTATTTACAATTTCATCAGTACAACTCACATCCCTGTGGTTTTAGCTGCATGGAACTTTCTATGGTGTGACAATTGAGAATGTCAAACTCTGTTGACATTTCTGTTCAGTAAGGTTTGGCAATTCATGTATTATTATTTAAAGTTCTCAAGCTCTTAAAAAACACCCGTTATTGTATATAGTATTATTACATACATAGATTTCTGCAAAAAAGGCTGTAAAATATAGAAATTACTTTTATCGGACAGACACAGAAAGAGAAGACTAAAAGACTTAAATGTAGAGCATATCAAAACTCAGTCTGTTTATGATTACCCCAACCCTTGGATGGAAATTTCATTTGATCAGTTTGACTCTAAAAATGGAGGTTTGATCTTTTCAATGAAACGTTGTGCCCAAATTTAATTATAGTATTGGCCGCGTTCAGTGGCATACCTTAAGCAATCCGGATTGCTTCGTGTTGTAACGCCTAAGAAAAAAAAGAAAAAAACAGATGGTGAACTAAACATTATGTTGTCAAACACAAATCTCAAGCTACCCAAAAATTATTATTTATTTGAGGAACAGCTGACTCAAAACTTCAGATTTGTATGCAATACAACTGACTTAACAGAGAAAGCTACCTGGATCGTTCGAAAACAAACCCGAACTAAGGTATCTTGGCTAGCCTATCGGCATTGCACCGAACGCGTCCAATGCTGAATGACTGGCACACACATTTCTGGAAAAAAAACATATCTTCATCATCAGATGATGAGGAAGATGAAGATAAAGCAATAAAAAACTCCACTAAATTTATAAAATTTAAATTATTAACTTCTTCGTCTATTATTTGTTTATTTTTTAGTTTAATTTTTTAGCATGGACTGACACAATTTCACAATAAATCAATAACAAAATAGTTTCCATTTGATGTTTGACAGAAAAAACATTTTACGTGTATGCGTGCATTCAGATCAAATCTGCCTACCCACCAAAGATCAGATCTTTCGTGTTTGCTCTTTTTGTTGGAATGAAACTCTCAATATTTAAAAATATGAAATCTTTTGTCAGAAAGAGCAGATCTTTTCTTGAATGAAACTCGCTATAAGTTAAACAGAATCGATGATTGGAGAAGGAGAACTTCAACTGAATTGAACTATGTGTAGACTGTCAACAAAATCCATTTCAAGTTGACCAAGCATTTACCAGCAGTATTATACATATGTAGGTCCCCTTTCACAAAAGGAAACTGAGTTGCCGGCAACTGGGAGTTTGATGGCTAGAAGGGCAAGAAGTAAGGGGAATGAAAAAATATGTCCTCGGTCAATGATTTGACGTTTTGCTTTCCATTCCAATTAGCCCCACAAAATCTTCCAAGTTTCCTCCTCAGTTTCTTGGTGCCAGTTTCTTCGTGTGAAAGCTTAAAGGCAATTAAAGGCAAACGTCAAAAAATCTCTAGCAACTGGTTTCCCTGTGTGAAAGGGGACTAGGTAGTTCAAACTTTCTTCAAACCTGATTTAAAATGCGTTGTTATATGTAATGTATATGCTGATTTTGACAGTTGAAGGAAAATTCTTTTAATTGAGATTAGGTACATAGATTTTTATGACTAATGTCGAATACCAAACAATCAATTCAAATCGATTTCAGATCGATTTTTTTTTTGGTTGTAAGGAACTTGCATCAAATAGTGTGCATGTAAAGTCTATGAAATCTTGCTAAAAACGCAAGATCTGTTTTGACAGATTTTATTTAGAAATAATTCGATTGTGTTCATAAAAAATCGAATGTTTGGTTATTTGGAATTCGACATAAGTATCTGACTAATTTCTGTTTCTACGTATTTAATATTAAAATTGAGAAAAAATTGTAGACGAATTCTGTTAATATAAATTAGATTTCTGAACTCGCCTTATAATTTAGTTGACAACTGAGCTAGAATATATTGTGATTTAGTTTTTTTTTTTTAATTAAACGTGTATTTTTTATTAGCACGTCTATTTAAAACATAAACAAATTGCGCACGCGACATGAATATACGCTCTAATACGAGTATTTATATGTTGCAACTTTTCTTCAGTAAAAAAATAGATACGCCAACTGAATGCTGAAATATTTGTTTAGAAGCAAGCGCAACACAGTATAGGTATACAAATACAATAGTGATTGTGATTGATCTTGTTCTTCTATTCATTTGATGATTTGCTCAAAGCAAAAAGATGCCATAGTGCCCCGGTCGGTGTGGTGTCAGAGTATCATTGTGCAAAATTCAAACCATTCAGTTTTGCTTGAACTTCCTGATTATGCAATTGAGCTATGTATGCAAATTGTAGTCTTTTTTTATAGAGTGAATATGCGTTGTGCGTAGTTACTTTTTTTGTTGTTGTTGCTGGATTTTGAATGAAATATGTGAGTGCTGTTGAGCGAATGGTTTCCTTATTATGCTCAAGATTGATGACTGCAACAATGAAACAACAGCTAAAAAATGTAGGTGCTTACTTACTATGTTTCTTGTATACAAATTTCAAATACAATATGTATAACATCAATGTAAGCACCTATACGACCTACACCTACAAATGTTTCGTATTATATTTGCGTTCCATGGATGTAATTTGAAAATGGATTTGAAAGGCGTATCATGTCTATGCAGTATAAGCTGGGAAGCGTCTCATTAATAGACATTAACAGTAAGCTACCATCAAATTTTGAATGATGGGGTAATAGCTATTTCAAGTTCATCAGATTCACTTTTTTCGTATATACATCCATAAATATGTACATTTTTAAACTGAAAACTAAAGGGTGTGTTCCCCGGCCAAAAGTGTTTACGTTATGCAAAAGTTTGCCTGTCATCAAATCACTTGACTTTTGCTAAGTTCATAGCCCCCTTTCACACAGGGAAACCAGTTGCTGGAAATTTGTTTGACGTTTTCCTTTAATTGCCTTGTAGCTTTCACACGAATAAACTGGCACCAAGAAACTGAGGAGGAAACTGGGAAGATTTTGATGGGCAAATTGGAATGCAAAGCAAAACGTCAAAAAAATCTCTTCAAATCGTTGATCGGGAAGATTTTCCTCATTCCCCCTTACTTCTTGTCCTTCTCGCCAACAAACTCCCAGTTGCCGGCAACTCAGTTTCCTTCTGTGAAAGGGGACTAAGTTCATAGTCCCCTTTCACACAGGGAAACCAGTTGCTGGAAATTTTTTTGAAGTTTTCCTGTAATTGCCTTGTAGCTTTCACACGAATAAACTGGCACCAAGAAACTGAGGAGGAAACTGGGAAGAATTTGATGGGCTAATTGGAATGCAAAGCAAAACGTCAAGAAAATCTCTTCAAATCGTTGACCGGGAGATTTTTTTCATTCCTGTTACTTCTTGCCCTTCTCGCCGTCAAACTCATAGTTGCCGGCAACCCATTTTCCTTGTGTGAAAGGGGACATACTCTTTCCATAAAATATTTTATAGGATATTTACACTTTTAAGGTTTTATTTTGGCCCCTTACCCTGAACCTCCACAAGCAATAATTTCCTTCAGAAAATCGAAAATGCAATGGAAATTTCCAATGTAGACTACAAATTTCACGAAATAAATTATTTTACGAAATCGATTTCAGCATTTATTTCTCACCATATCTATGGAAATAAATGAGGAAATAATTTGACGTTTATAATGTCAGTTCGACTGACATTTGTGTGCTTTTTACCTTTACGTGTGTATATTGATGGGTTGAGTAGGGATCTTAGGCCGAGAATTCTATGTTATTTGCTTGTCACGTCAATAAAATTTCATGAAATAATTTGCCCACTGAACGAAAAAATAAAAATATTGGCAATGATTGCTGAAAAAAAATAAATTTTAAAATTGCTTGTGTGGGTCTAGGGAAAGGTGAAGCAGCAATTCTTAATATTTGATTTCATCATCAAATCGATAACACATTTACCCTCTCCTTAAGTATGATAGGCTTTGCCCATCCTCAATAATTCAATAATTTTTATATTTAGTCTAAAATGTCTTCTATATTTAATTTAAGAAAACTTCGAAGATCAAAAGTGTCTAATCGGAACCGAAAAACCAAGATTTCTTGGCATTCCCTGGATACGGCCCTGAACAATACCTCCTTAGATAAGCTGGAAATGTCAAATATTATCTACATAGAAAATTACATCTCCTATAAAATTAGACGTGTCAGTTAGCCGATTTTACTTAATCTGATTTTTAATTTTTTTTTCATCACAATGAGAAAGGAGGGCGTGGCAATGGACTCATCGCACTTAAAATAATTTTTTATTTGTTTTGCTCATTAAAACAAACTCTGAAATTTTCATCTAAGTCGTTAGAGACGTTTCCGAGAAACTAAGAAATAATAGTAGTAGGCGTGGTGGTGGGCAGATTTAACTAAAATATTTCTTTAATGTTTCTCTTGAACAAAAGAACAAACTCGGAAAATGGGAAAATGTCATCGGAATCATTTGAGTTGTCACCTTGAAATAGGGCCATCCAATAGGGCTTCATCAATTGTAGGTGTGGCAGTGGGTGGGTTTGAATAAATCTATTCTTAATTGCGATATAGGTACTATAGGCTAGTCTCACATTTGAAAAAAAAACGAACTCGAGATTTTTTTAATCAAACTTAAGATTACGATAAAAGAGAACACAAAAAAAAGTCCAAAGATTCATTCTGTCTGTCAGTCTTTTTCTCTATCTGTCTGTGATCTAGTCTAAAAGTCAGAAGCGATTCTTTTCAAACTTGGTATTTAAGCGTTTTAAAGGTGATTGTCTCAAATAGATTTTTAAATCGTTTTTAGCCCCAAAAATAACGGTACTTGCAAACAATTTTTTCTATCATCATAATTATTTCAAAACGGCTTTAATTATACATTTTGGCCGATTTTTTTTATATATTTCGTTATTAACGGACCCTGCCATACAACCATTTTTTTTATTTCTTAATTTCTCATAGGCGGCTTGAAGGATTTCAATCAAAATATTTATCTAGGTAAGTCAGGTATTACACAGCGCGTGACTGTAACGCGCAAGGCTTGTCTATTTTCTTTTGAACTTCTATTCGGGAACGCGTGTGTTATTACACGAAGCCTTTTCTAATTATCAGTACTCTGCGTTTATTTGACAACTAGCTATCTTTCATTTTATCTTCTTTGCCCAGTGCAGATATTGAACAAAAAATAATTTTAAAAAAATGAAAGCCAAATTTATTTATATAGGTATACCGGATCAGAAAGACAAGGATTGTAGAGAATGGGGTTCATTTGGTAATTTAAACTAAGCTTAGAAGTTTTTTTCTTTGCTCCATTTAAATTCGTCAGCCATTTGAAATGGTGTTCTTTCATCTACAGTTAAAATTAAATGAAGCAAATCCAAAAAAGAAAGAAAGAGAAACGTCAAAAACACCAAGGAAAGATAGATTTATTTCTGTTTCATCTTTTTGTTCTTTCTTTCTCTTTCGCACTTTATTCACGCAGGGGTAAACACGTGCTGTGTAATACCAGACTAAGCAACATTTTCGAAAAATATTTTTTTGGATTTTTGAAAAAAAAAATTATTATTTTTGGAAATTCAGTATTACGAAACGTTTGACGATTTTTTTCGATATTATATTTGTAAGCTTTTATTATTATTTTTATTATATTATATTAAATAAATCAAATTACAACATACGTTTTTTTTTTTAGAAAAAAATTAAACAAATTTTGTATACATAACAAATGTAGTAAAAAACGCTTTTGAAAATATATTGTGATCGAACTTGACAGCCAGTACGTGCGATCCAGTCGTGTATTTTATTTTACACTAAAATGGCTTACAAAGCAATATATCCATCGCCATCCATTGATTGTCTAATGTTGACATCGTTTTAGAATTCGTGTGACTTAACAATTTTAAGCCTGATATTCAAAAGATATATGCTGGAGTTGCACAAGGTTCCGTTTTGTCCCCGACTCTCTTTCTCATATTCAACGAATCCATTTTAGATCAAATAAATGTGGACCTACAAACACACAGACACAGACAGTATTTCCAAAATCACATT
This sequence comes from Philhelius pedissequus, assembly GCA_910595825.1. Classification (NCBI taxonomy): domain Eukaryota; kingdom Metazoa; phylum Arthropoda; class Insecta; order Diptera; family Syrphidae; genus Philhelius; species Philhelius pedissequus. The sequence continues at coordinate 237,586,747 of OU343161.1, read as the reverse complement.
TTTTGAAAACATCTATCACCATAATCTTAATTGTTTACACCTTAAATATGTTATCAGTACTTGACCCTATACAAAAATTAAACCACAAAAACACCATTTCAATTCTCACCTTTAATGTTCAAGCTCGAAACAAGCGGAAAACCCAGACTTTGTGTGATTTCTTCTTTCAACTGCACAGAAAAGCACGTCAGGCAATGTTTGCACTGAACTCAAGTTCATTGCAACCATCTTATCATACAGATAATTAATAAAATTTTCCATGCCTTTGACATTGTGTAAGTCAATATTTTCATAAAAACACAATAAAATTAAAATGGTTCAACGTCAACAGTGTTGTACCAGGTAAATTACACTGATAAGGCTAAGGCTGATATTATTTAATCATCTGTATTTGCATTGCAAGATTTGTGTTATTCTCTGAAAGTTAAATCGCATCTAACCTTTCATCTTCGAAACACTGACCTTTGTGGTCGACGAGAAACAAGCATTAATTTTACGGATACTCGATGTGGTTTTAATCCCATCCCATAGCCCCCCCATTAATGAAGGTTAAGTCCAAAATCAAATAAACTTCATTGACAAGATGTCAACTCCTATATCGAATCGTTTATGTTTGGTGTTAACGTTTGGGTCAGCATTAGTAATGAGAATTTTCATTTAATTGAAAGTTGAATCATTAATTTATTTAGGTAAAGACCTCACACAATAGCCAAGGATGATGTCTGACAAAATGGTATAACGATTTCTCAACAGTATATTATTAGAGTAGCCATTAGCTACTGGAATACCATGACTTGAATTGAAAACCTATACCAATACCAGTAGTTACTTAAAATTGCGATAAATTAATTATTCATTCTACAAATTATTGGTTTTCCGCTGACTGATATGGGGGTATGATTGATGATTATATAGCACGATCGGGAGTGATCTATTGAAAATTGTTGAAATTCTTAAGAAAATTATGTTGAGTAATGACAAATAAATTATATAGAAACGTCCATTTTTGGCGTGAAAATTGTTCGATGTTAAGATTTTATTTATGAACTAAAAACAAAAAAAAAAAGATTTCAAAGATGGGAACAAAGTTCCATGGGTTATTGTATGTCTTAATAAGATTTGAATTATTGCTTTATGCTAACGACAATGGGGATCAACTAAATACATATGTATGTATTCTCTTTTGATGTAACTATAATTATGTTTGTTGTTAGCATATTTAAAGCCGCCATTCACCTGTCATTATTAAGATGTCGGTTTGGGAATCACCCTTTTGACCAAAAGTCTGCCTTGAACCATTAGAAACAAAAAGTTGTAATATATTTTGAAATTTTATTACAATTCTTCGTTTATAGGGCGTTTCAATAAGAGATTACAAAAGTTCAAGGAAGCTGGTAAATAAAAGAAGACGGTCAAGTTCACTTGAATTGCTATGCGGTTTAGCTGCACTGAAGACAAGGGAATTCGGTATAAAGAAGCTTGTACTTGACGAACAAAATGTATGCATTCTAAAAAAAATAATCACGAAAAATATTTCTAAGCTAAGAGACGAAAACAAATTTTGCGACTGGGTGTACTTATGTAACACGTATGTCTTAAAACAAGCCGACATTATTGACGGCAGCAATTTTGAAGGAGTTAAGGAGTTTACTTAACTTGGAGTGAATATTAACCCCACCAATGAAATGACACCTTAGTACAAATTCGACACAAAATTACCCTAAAAAACCGCTGCTGAAAAGAGTTCAAAATTATTCTCGCAATAGTATAAGTCTTGCTTTACGGAGCCGAATACTGGGCAATAAGTATAGCAGGGCAAAGCTGATACTAGGCTTTTTGGAATTAAAATAAATCTTCGACGAATATTTGGTCCTGTCCAGTCTCCAGTCCAAAAAGTCAAAATGCGTCGAATACACAGTTTGTGCCACATCGAACGCATGGACAACAATGCTTCAGCCAAGAGAGTCTCCGAATACCTCGAATATGTTCGAGACGATAACAAACGCCGAACTACCGAGCTATTGCTCATTCCAGAGCGCTTGGTCTGGGTGCTTGGAAGAAGCTCGTCCGGGATCGAAGAGGATGCAGAAAGGCCTTGTCTCAGGCAGGGACTTTTCACGGGTCGGGTGCCCGTTAAGAAAGTAAGTACAAGTGTACATATACATATGTCCATGAATGTCCTTTATCATGCTTTTGTCAGAATTTTGTACAAGTTCAAAATAAGCATAGCAGCATGTGCTACACCCATTTTTTCATTGTGGTTTTAGGTACTCTGATGCAAGTTTCACATTTTGAAAAAAAAAAAAAACGAACTCAAGATTTTGATCAAACCTGACATTACGATTACATAAAAACAGTGAGCCCCGCAATTCCTTTTGTCTGTTTGTTTGTAGGTCTATCTACAGCCTTACGGCTCGCGTACACCAAAGCCGTCATCGTCCGAAGTATGCTCGTGCGACGCACGTCCTCTAAACTTAGCCGATCGAACCAAATGTATGGAGAAGAAAGAGAACACGTACACCAAATAAACCGTCAGAACTTGTTTGAATTTCTCGTCAGTTTGCTTCTAAGGTTCTATGAAAAGAACTACGCAGTTGCATTACACTCATGGACGGAATCATCCGATAACTGATTGCGTGTATCCAGGGGAACGTCTGAGACAGTCGTCCGAACTGTTCCGACATAAAATTGGCCAATGATTTCGTTTCAGTGTACGCGAAGCGTTAGCAGCTAAAGCAATACTGTTATTGTTCAAACTTGGTACCAAAGCTTCTTGGGTGATTTCTTTTTAAACTCTTTTTAAAGTCCCAAAAATAACGGTACCTGCCATAAATTTATTTGTAGCAAAAAAGTTAAATCATAATTACCTCAAAAACGGCGCTAACGATTTTGATACAAAAAAAATCAGCCACTATTGTAGGTGTCTTCATTTTGGTCAACAATTTTTTTACATAAAATGTTATTAACGGTATACCTGCCAAAGAAATGTTTGTTTTTTTATTTTCTACTTTCTCATTAACGTCTTAACATATTTCGATCAATTTTTTTTATTTGCCATATACATATATAGGTACTATAGGGCAAGTTCTGTATTTGTAAAAAAAATTGCTTTCGAGATTTTAATCAAACTGGAGATTACGATGATAGAGAACGCCAAAAAGTGGGCTCGCGTCTGTCTGACTGTCTACATGGATGTCTGTAGTTCGAACTTCAGCTTAAAGCGCTGAAGCCATTTTGTTCAAGCTTGGTACTAAACCGTTTTAGATGATTGGCTCGATTCTTTTTTAAAATCTTTTCAGTACTTGCCATACAAACACTTTTGGGGCAAAAATGGTAAATATCAATTATCTCGAAAACGGCTTTAACGATTTTAATTTTTTTTAAATCCGTTCCGTCATTATAGGTATAGTCTACAATTTGATCACTAAAAAATTGTAATTGAAATGTTATTAATAGTACCTGCTACATAACCGTTTTTCGATGTTCGGTAATCATAGAAACGGCTCAACGGATTTCGATCAAATTTTTTAAACAGGAGGTCCTTAAAATTCTAAATGAATTAAAAATATCGTTTTCTTTTTTTGAAAATTTAATATTTCGAAAACGGATAGACCATTTTTTTAAATTATGTTTTTAGATTTATATTATTAATTTCTTAAAATTGAAATACCAATATATAAGCAATTACCATTAAAAAACGACTTTAAAAATATACAGTCGAGTCCGCTTAACTGAAACGTTAATTTGCCATACTTTTTTTCAGTAAAGCAGTATTTTCACTTAAGCGATCTATGAATAACTGAAAAAAATACATATAATAACAATTGACCAATTATGGCATCATTTTAAATTATTTTACTCGCACTTTCCTTCCAGAAATTATATTTGCCAAGCTCAGAAGTCATGCGTAACAAACAAAAAAATAATATTTTTTTGTCAAACTGACAAGCCACAGTGAAGTGTGAAGTTAATTGGTCACGTTCAGTTAAAGAAAGAAATAATCTAAGTGGTGGGCGTATTCAGCTTTTTTATTTCAGTTATGTGGAGCAGTCTCAGAATAAAGAAATGATTTTTCCGGTAATTATTTTTACATATAACCGAATCTTTCAATTAAGCGGCTTTCAGTTAAGCGATGTAGTTTGTATGAAAGTTGTGAAAAAATGCTGCATGACAAATTTTGTGTTAAAAAGAAAAGATTTTTTCAGTTAAGCGTATTTTACTGTATTAGAAGTTTCTACTAAGAATCTTGTGATTACGATGTGATCGAACATAAAAACAAAAACGTGCGATCCATTAGTTAATTTCATTTTAATTATGGTTATCGTTGAGACACGTAAGCAAGGGGCTTCCAATGCTCCTACCCAAAATTCGAAATCATTAAAGCTTAAATTTCAAGTTAAATTTACTTTCAAAAATTTTATGTGTGTTTATTATCGAAAAAATGTTTTTAGAAATTAAATTAAACAAAAATGGCGTAATTGATAATGTGGAACCTATTTATTTTTCACTTTATAAGGTAAGATGAAAAGGAAAACATTAATTTCGAGATTTCATTTATTTAAAGTAGCCTAAGTTTTCCCGCGCATATTGAACTTTGAAATTCTGTTGTTGTGAAATATGATTGCATTTCACAATATGTATTTTTTTCATTTCACATGCTGAATATTTATTACAAGATATTAAAATTGTCAACATAGTTTTTATATTGAATCGCATTTATTCAAAACAAAAAAATGTGAATTTTACAATTTCAAAAATCGTTAATTTCTCGAGAAATTCAGTTTTCACTTTCAAGTTTCACGAAATAATAATAAGAAATTTAGCAAAGTCATCATCTTATCACTAAGGGTCTAAGTGAATTATTTTGCAAAATCATTTCATCTGGCGTAAGGTAGTAACGAAGATGTCAAAGTCTATATTCAATGGTGGAATAAACAGGAAGAATAAGTTGTAAATAATTTGAATAAAAATACATTTATGTTTAATTTTCATGAAGTACAAAATAGGTGTGGTATATACAAGTTTTAGCTGGAATTAAAGTTATAGTTGTGCCATTCAATATTTTTTCCATGGTACAAAGCTTTATATACTGTTATATACAATACATGCAAAATAACTTTGCAAAATAGATTGAATTGCGGTAGTCAAGAGCCAATGACAAAATAGTCAGTAATCTGGAATTGTTCATATGCATTCAATTCCCAGAATCTTTGTACATATCTAGAGCCGTGTTTTTGTTTTTATGTATTCAATTTGCTGACCCTCACCTTTACTATATTTGCTGTTTATTCCCCAATCAGCAACAAGCAATAGCAAGAACTTAAATGATCATTCACTTAAGTCAAGAGTGAATCCCCTGAGATCTATAAAAACCCAATGTTGCTACTTCAATCATCAGTTGTGATTTTGAAAACGTTTAGTCTTCAACATGCTTCAGTCTGTAGTCTTCGCTCTTTTAATCTCGGTTGTTGCAATCAATGCCGGTCCAGCTGGATCAAAGCGTCCCGGCGCCACCGATGTGAATGTTGCGGCAGAGGCCCGCCGACTGGTACATCAAGCGAACTGGGCATCAGTGGCCACTATTTCGTCTAATCCTGAAAACCCTGGATACCCAATGGTGAATCTTCTATCGACAGCTGATAGTAAGGTTGGAGCTGATTCCACTGGGGAGATCTTTTTCTATATGATGGGTGTGGACAAGGTTGCCAGAGACGTTAAAAAGGACAATAGAATTACTTTCATGTTCACCGATGCACAGGAGGGTGAATGCAACAAGCAAAACGTCGACCCATGGTCACACAAATGTGCAAGGACATTGATTTCGGGACAAGTAAAGCGGGTAAGTTCAAACACAATTCAGGCTTTCGCTTGCGGAGTGATATATTTTGTTATTGATTTTAGTTGGAAGAAGGGTCAGATGAACACACCCGGGGTATGGAGGCATTCTTAAGTCGTCACCCAAGTGCCGTCAACTGGCACAACATTCCAGTTCCTGATCGTAAGTGTTAACTTCATTTTGTAATAAATTAGACTATCTTCAAGGAACTTTTCATTTTTTAGATGACTTCTATCTCTGCAAGTTGGAAGTTACTGACGTTTTGGTCTTCACACAATTTGGCTACAGACATACAACTACTCAAGAATATTTCGCTGGCGCTGATGCAGTGAATGCTTAAAATTTTTTCCGACAACAAAAATTTTGTTTAATTGTTTAATTGTCAAAATAAAAACGTACAAATATGATTTTATTTTAAAATGCATATAAAAGTTATTTTTTTTTTTATTTATCTTAAAATTCAAAAGGAAATGCAGAAATGAGACAGAAAAATTGTGTGAAACTAGTATGTAGGTGGTAAATTAAATACGTTCCACTTTATGTTTCACACAGTATCTTAAAGAGACTTAAAGAATTATTGAAAAATGTGGTAATGAGGGAGATCGAACATTCAATCAAATGATGGAATCTAAGAAGATTATTGTATCTACACACTGAATATTCAATGGAATTATGTTCTAGAAGTGTAAATAAATGTATTCAATGTAAAATTTCGTAATGTACATGCCTACGTCTAAATACAATTCTACATTTTGTGTTTTAAACGTAAGTTCCACCATTTGTGAAAAGAAAATAAATGCGATCCACAATGCGTTTAACATTTATATACATTTTTGTTTTAATTTTTAAATAAGCCACTGAGTTTAATTATGAAATATTTAGTTTGAAGCAGTTTAAGATTCATCAATAAATTTATTTAAGTTGTAGTTTAAAAATTGTGGAATGTAAACTGGAAAATTTCGCTCCAATAATTTTCGGTATGTATAAATCATGTATCATTTTCACTTACAATTAGCATTCAGTTCTGGTTTCATGCTGTAAATAAATATATATTTGAGCATTTCATATCCAAATGTTTGTGGAACCTATTCATTTTGTAATCCACGAATGTGCATTTAAGTATTCGTATTTAGTTTTCGTTACTTCCATCCTTATAATACTCATAACTAACCGTGGTATGAAAAGTTGATGACATCTGTCATAGTTTACAATCCATATTTAAAATTAAAAAGTTTAATGCCAAAAAATTGTGAAAAGTTAATAAAACTGGAGCTGAAAATTTCACGATGATGATTTTGTATAGTTCTTACATTTTGACTCGAAATTTTTAAATATATTTAAGTTTAAAATATTAAGGAACGTGAATATTTTCCGAGAGCTTAATTCTTAAGTTAAATTTTTCGATATAATTGAAAGCATTATATATTCCACAAAATAATAAAAATAGAATAAAGTTTTTTTTCTAAGGAAAACAATGTCATTAACTTTTAATTTGTCGATCAAACAATTTGAATTCAAAAATTCCACTTACATTTTAACCTTCAAAAGTAAATACCCTTTTCATTTAATATTTTTTATTTATTGGAAAATAATAACATTCAAGTTTACACTTGAATAAATTTTACAATCTGTTGTAATTTAATTAACCTGCATTAAGTGAGCGCAATAAAAAATCCCTCAATTTGCATTCCACAATCGATTTTTTATTGAAGACATACCATTATGACATTCCACACACTTAAAACAAATACTTCAAGATGTTAACATTTCAACCAAATATATTCAAAGAAGCTACAACTTCAGATTTCAGAATTACATATGGTTTTTTTTTAAGTGAATGAGTCTTCAATCTCCTTGTAAATAAGTGGACCTTTTAATAAACTGTGTCATGGTTAATAAGAATGAAGATGGCATATAATAGTTTTGATTTTTTTTTGTTTAGTATGTAAAATGCATCAACAAGTTATCTTTTTCTAATAATACGAACGATAATTGGTTTGTTATTCAAAGCCTTTGACATTGTATATTAATTCTGCATTGCGTGCTTTGAGTAATTCAAATTTTAATTTTAAGACTAATTGAATGGACTGATTGAATTCTAAAATTTTATTGGCTTTTTCTTAATTAATGAAAATCTACAAAATAAAATGCACGACTGGATCGCACGTTCTGGCTGTTATGTTCGATGATATCGTAAGTACATTGTAGAACAGTTTAAAATATTTTTAAACTCGTATTTTTGCTTAATATTTTACATACGAGTTTTTCTTTAATTTTTTTCTTATTTTTTTCTAAGAAAAATGTTGGTTTGATAATTTTGAGTTCTTAATAATATAAATTTAAAAAACTGAATTTCAACAAAAAGAAAAACATCCACCCGTTTTCAAAATATTGAATCAAACAAATTTTGATCGAAATCCGTTGAGCCGTTAACGAGGAATTCGAAAATAAAAAAAATCAGTGTTAATAAAAATATATGTAAAACATTGTTTGGATCAAAATGTAGACTATATCTATATTACTGCACATATTTTTTTTTATCAAGAACGTTGGAGCCGTTCTCGAGATAATTAAGATTTAACTTTTTTGATACACAAAATTGTATTGGCTAAAAAAGATTTGAAAATGTAATCAAGGAAATAACCTAAAACTCTTAAACAAAAATATTATAAACATATTGTTTGCGTTTTCTTCAATAAAACTCTTATGTATAAAGGTTGTCGAAAATTGCAAAATTGCTTCAGCGGTTTAGGCTGCAGATCGACCTACAGACTTACCAACTTTTTTGGTGTTTCAAAATCTTGAGTTCGATTTTATTCTTACAAATCGTTGGCCATTTATAATAAATAGTCTCCTTGTTGGAACACCAACGCTTATTTCCAAAAACACTCCTGTGGTTGGCTCATGAGAAAAAGCAAATTTATTGACAGCACAGTTTGCAGCTGCTAATTCTACGCTTCCACAAATTGTTATGACTCCTCCTGTACTTGAAAACATTGAAATTTAGTTATCATTGTGAGGAGGTGTTCTTCAACGCTGGCAAAACTACTGGGTAAGCTTTTCCATCTGTCCTACTGTACTGGTTTCTTTCCGAGTGGTTGGAAAACAGGACTTGTCCAGGCTGTCCCTAAAAAATCTTCTCCACCATTAAACCACCGTTAAATTGCACTTACGCCCCTTCTTTCCAAAGTCATGTAAACGCTTATTAATTATCAGCTTAAGGAATATCTTGAAGAACGAAAGCTCCTTAATGACCGGAAATATGGCAATTGGTCCTCTGATGAACTGATGGTATGTAGGTATATCTCACCGAATAGTAGCACAAATTTTTACATCGTTTTGGAGAAACTAGGATTATTGCGCTTATTGCGATTATTGCATTTGATATCGTTTCTCTTCTTCGTTGGATTAGAAATAACCCTTCGGGACGCTCAATTTAAGTCGTATTGGGATATGTCAAGTCTGGAAATGAAGTGCCACAGGGATCCATTCTGTCTCCGATTCTCTTTCTCATATTCATCAATGTTCTCTTATCTGAAACTTTTAATCCAATATATTGTTTTGTGTACGACAGTACCCTCAGTTTTTCATATGCGTTTTCAGATTCACACCCATGTACTTCGGAAGTGGAACTTGAAGAGCAGCTCATTAAATTTCGAGCTTGACAGAGCCCTATCAACATTCAGTCATTTGCATGACCATCACAGATCACCTATTGTGGAATGATGTTTGATGTATTCGATGTCGCCAAAAACGCTGCAAGGTGCTTGGGCTTTCTTCGAAGATGCAAGACATTCTTCTCCCCATCTATAAAGCATTCATTCGGCCAAAACTCGAGTAAAAGTATCACATTTGGGCAGGAGCTCCCAAACCTCAATTGAATCTTTTAGATAGAATTCCAAATAGAGCTCTTAGAATGATCGCCGATTGAACTGTAATGGAAACAATTACATCTCTCGAACACCGTCGTATTTTTTTAGAAACAATGGTTTAGAAATAGCCATTTGCATCCAACCCCTTAAACTATTGAACCGTCGCGCTTCTGGGAATGCTCAATAGTTTAACCTGGAGCCCAACTTCGGACGCACTGTTAGATATAGGCATTCTTTCTTTAGTCGCACCACACGAATGTGGAACACTTTACCCGACCGTATTTTTCGCTCCCATTACGATATTCAACCATTTAAGACCAATGTACATCAGTATCTCCTATCTAATCCTATTATATTTTCCTAATATCTCTCACTTTGTTAAAACATTTTAAGGGTAGTCTTAACCCCTTGAGTGCACGCCCGACAGAAGTGATAACTTAACCTAATCTAAGTTGAACTATTTATAATTGAAATTGTTGAGAAAAGCTTCAATAGTTTATCGTTAATTTGATTAATTTCAAAAGTTTTCCGTATGCGTTGAAGAAAGGGAAGCCAGACAGACTGGTACCGTAACGCGTTACGTAACAAATTGGTTTATCCCATAAAAAGTTATCACTTCAAAAAATATTTTTTTTCCCAAAAACTTTTTTTCAAATATTTTGGAATGCAGCATTATTTAGAATTTGAAGGAACTCTTATATAAACATTTTTATCGAAATCCGTTGAGCCGTTTATGAGAAAGTTGAAAATCAAAAAAATGTAAATGGTTGTATGGCAGGTACCGTTAATAAAAAAGTATATAAACAAATTTGTATACCAAGATGTAGAATATGCATCAAATGGTAAACAGATTTTTTTAATCAAAATGGTTAAAGCCGTTTTTGAGATAATTAAGATAGAAGAAACAATTTTACGGCAATTACCGTTATTTTGGGGGTTAAAAAACAAATTTGAAGAAAATCTTTATAGTGGTTTAGACTGTAGCCGACCTACAGACAGACGGAATGGCGGGATGTTGGTGTTCTACATCATCATAATGTCAAGTTTGATTAAGGTCTCGAGAATGATTTTTTTTTGTCAAATGCAAAGCTTGCCCTCAAGTTAATCTCAATGGTACAATTGGATATAACATGCATATATAAGGGAAGAAAGGTGGCCAGATTAGATGCCACCAAAAGTCTTAATCTCTTTCCTACATATTATTATATACACATGTGTATATTCAGTGAAAGTTTTAATAAGTCGACACTCATGGTCGCCCAATTTTTTTCCGGTTATAAGAACTGTCCGGTTAAGGGAAAGAATAAGAAAGCAAATTACCGTTAAAAAAAATAATAGAAGGAAAGGAAATGACATGTACAATAATGGAAAGCCACCAGAAAAGGGAACCAAACACTTTCAAAATTACACAAACTTAGTTACCTGCGAAGTCCCCTAATAAGTTTTCACCAAAACATTGCTCTGTCCGGTTATTAGAGCTTCGCGTCCGGTTATCGGAGATTTTCTATTGATTTTCTTATGCATTAAAAATAAAAGATAAAATATACTGAGGTCGGTCCATTCGTTTTTTTTTTATTTGTTGATAAAAAATAATCCATCAATAAAAGTATGTGTCCGCGTATGGGAGGGTTTCTATATAAAATGAGCATGAAAAAGTATCCGCGTACTTTTATGAGAGTGTCCGTTTATATGAAAGTATTTTGTATGAGAAATTCAAAAAAGAAATTTGTTCTCGAAACTGTGTCCGTTTAAGAGAATTGTGCGCTTATTGGAGTTGTCCGCAAGTAGAGCTTTCACTGTATGCTAGAAAACCTACCCATCATATTGGAGATACACACTCCATTTGTAAAGATCTAAGCATCTACATACATACATATGTGCGTATACTATATACATAACTAGATACTGTCTTGACTTTCTTAATTTGCTTTAATTTATTTGTCGCATTTGTAGGTATACTACTTGAAAACCTCCTTACGCCTTTTCTGATGCATATATCTATATGCTTATTATGCTTATCAGAAGCACTTTTGTAGACGATGACTGGGGCAATAACTTTGTGGAACACTGTTTTTAAGAATATTGAATTTTGTTATCAACTTTTGCATTTATAATGTTAAAAAACGAATAGAAATCCAATAAATTTGTTCTTTTAAACCCTCTAAAATATATATGTACATATTTCTATTGTAGGACACATTCCTGATATTTTATACCGGCATATAGCTCCAAGTCTTACCTTACCTTGACCTTAATCTTTAAGATTGGACTAATAGAACTGACGATATAAGCTCCAAACAGCCACCACATCTTTTATTAACTAAGCAGGCAAATTTTAAATGTTTTTCTCCTGTTTTGAAATTAAGATTGCCAAGCTTGTATAGCTCATAGTGTAATATTTGATACATCAAAATATATCATGTTGTCTACTTATTGATTAAAGAAAAACCAAATCTATTCATGGAACCAGTCAAAAGTAATTTACTGATATATATAATTTTTTCAATATTACAGTTTTCTTACGGTTATTGACATTCTAGGAATACAAATTTTTTACCAAACATTCATCGCAATATAGTCTATCATTCCTGAAAATTTCAGATTTCTAGGTCCACTCCTTAAAAAGATAAGACTCTTTAAGTGCGACTCTTAGTTCGTTATGTGTTACGTAACGAATCAGTTTACCCTCCCATAAAAAGATATCACTTCAAAAAGTTTCGATTAGCTACTAATATTTGAAGTAAAAACACAATCCGTTGGTAACAAATTGTCATTCTGAAAATAAACAATTCAACTATTACGTATGAATTTGACCTCGAGTTGAGATTCTTTCAAGAAATCTTTTTATGTATAGAACATAGCAAGATAACTTGCACAAATAAGGTATTTCCGTTTACAGATTAAACAGCGAACCAATTCGGGAAATTTCAAGAGGATCTATTTTTAATCTACAAACAAAAGTAGCGTCTCGTCGGCGTTTTGTGCTTAATCTTATTAAAAAAAAAAATATTGTGTCACTTTCAATTTTTGATCCCTCGAAGTATTTATGCAAATTTAATTAAGGTATTTGATTGAGATTCTAATCTCTAATTTATGAACATTTTATTATAAATCGGGAACTTGAATAAAGGATTTTATTTGTCTGGTAAGACTAAAGCCTTTCAAAGATATTTTTAAACTTGAATATAAAATTCCATTTGCAAAACACAATCTGATTTAAAACGAAATTTTCATTTAGAACAAATGTGGATCATTGTGGATTCTAAATGTATAACCAGGTTTAGCTGGTCTTTCCATTTCACCTATTAAGATAAAATTACATTATTAAATATTGTAAAAAGCTATCCAATTTTTGCCACGTCTTGTAATTGTTAACGAAAAATGTTGTTGTCAATGTGTTGACAAGAATGTTAACACCCTTGTTGACACCAATTTTTCGATCAAGCTATTGACGGTGTGGTGACAGAGTGAAAATTTATTTGGTATGGTGACGACAGATATCCAACGCAATTATCGATTACGTTGATCATGTGATTCTAACTTTACGATGCCGAGTCAACTTTTATATTTAATCCGATTGAAACTATTGAATTTTAAGTTTAATTTATGTCAATTTTTTTGTTTAATTCTCTATACTTCGAGTGTAAAGCGTAACAGCAGTTTATTTCAGAATTTCTCAGGTTTGGCAAATTCAAATTTTAGTTTCATTTTAATTTTAACCCGTTTGATATAATTTTTTCTGAAGAAGCGCCTGACATACAGGATATTAAAAAATGTTTCCGAAATCACATCATATCGTACGAAAACATAAATAAAATCAATAATGATAATCTGCGAAAATAATTCAGCGCGAAAAAATAGTAGAGGCTTGTCCCAAACGGAATTGTTCGTCATATTTCTTTTCGCATCAACTGCGAACTATAAGCTAATTAAGCCCGCCCTATCACATTTAATTTATTATATATCGATATCTTTAAAATTAATGCGTTCCACAACATTTTTCGCACACGATATTTCTTATGTGGTTAAAACGCTTTTCATGTGCGCTGCGAATTGCGAATGGTCGCAAATTTTGACTTTTCTTTCACATGAGTAATGTTTGGTCGACGACAGCTGACAAATATTATTAACATGTTATTATTTTTATCAGTATTTATCAGTAATACATGATACATTACTTCTAAGATACTTAAAGCATAGAAATGAGAATTATTAATATGTAAAGAATTTGGTAAGCATAACTGTAGCAAAACGAGTACAAAACAGCTTGATTTAATAAAAACTGTTTTTTTAATAATTTTTTGTTTGCTATAAAAGTTTAAAAAGGAGACAAAAGCTACATGTGCATCCAATTGACATGAATCGCCACGAATATGGAGAATTTTTCAACTTGATGGTTTCATCAGTATTTCCGAATGCCATTGAAAAATGGTCCCAAAGCAGATTTTGAAAGTGAAATCATTGTGTTTCAGAAGAGATGCGATATTTCCCCAAAAAAAATTGATACGATCATTAGCTCGAGATTAGTTTAATTTAAATTCATTACCTAAGACAACTTAAATGTTTTTAAGTTTGTATAGCAACCGATTCAAGTTTTGTTGATTTGGCCTTCAACATAAGGGCTATTTCTTACCAATTATACCTTTTTGATTATGTTTGGAGTAAAATTTCGAGGACTTGTAATACATTGCAGGATGGGCTTCAACCTTAATTATTAGCTTTTCATCAAATGCCTTAATAAATAAAATGCTTATAACAAAGGTATTAAATAATTTGAAAACTATTTTACCCTTTTCTCCACGGAACTACTCATTTTATCTATTTTATATGAGTTTGTTTGTTGAAATTATTATAAAATAATTTAAACAAACAAACTCAAAGAACAATCAAATAAAAGTGCCGTCTAAAATTCGAGCGAATTATGTATTCGCCGATATGTGGAATGTGTCCTGTTGTTGTGAATTGCGAATTTATAATTTTGTAATTCTGTAATTTTTTGATATTTAAAGAATTTTTCCTTTTAAATTTTGTAAATAAGATCATTTATTAATTTCTTTGAAAAGTAAAAACAAAAACAAATTGATATATATTTCCTATTGAAATCGATAGAAAAGATTTATTCGCATTCGCAGCTCATGTGAAAGGCGCTTTAGCGGTCAACTTACCAAAAATCCAAGCAAAGTCACTAACTGTTATGAATTAATAAATTCTAAGGGATTTTGCAATGAATTTCATTTCCCGAAAAATAATTGTTAATCTGTTAAATATTGAAGGGAAATATAAGGAATAAATCAAAATTTACATTATATAACATAATTATATTGCAAGTAAAAAATGAATGCGTTCCACAATGTGTCGCGGGTCAGATACTATAAATTTCTGGAGATTTTACTACTTGGAAAATAACTAAGTAACGTATTGAGGAAAGGTGTGAAATTTCTCAATCAATTCATTTCGTTTCTGACAATAGAAGCTGTAAAATGCAAAAAAAATTACGCCAACGATTTTTATGAATATTTTATTTTCACTGTAATACTGAATTTTCGGTCTAAAATGCGTAAAATTTAAACTTTATTCAAACAAAATCTTAATAGTAATATCTTTCACAATTGAAGTAAGTAAGTAAAGATACTTATATAATCATTTCCAACAACAACAAGGAAAAAAAACTACAACGCATCAGAAGAATGATGAATGAATGAATGAGACGCTTCGTTGGGTTTTTTTGAAGCAATTTTTGTTATTGCTTCAATTTCACGCTTATAGCAGATACAAGCAAAAAAAATATACTCATGAACCATTTTCTGTTTTTTTTTTTTTTAATTAAAATATGCGAATTTAAAATATTTGTCAGATACCAATACAATTGCAAGATACAAGCACAGTGGCGCTAAAAAAACAATAAATAAATTTATAAGAATAAATATTCATAATTTTTAATTTGATTTAAGAGATTACTGCGGTTGGCTTTTATATACATACATATAATTATATCAATTGACATGTTGTTTAAAAAATCAAGATTCTATTGTTTAGTTGTGTCAAGATTAAAATCCAATCTAATATATTATAATGGTCGGATAGAAGAGTGACAAACCATAGATACAACGTTAACCGGAAATCGCATAATGTATGTCAACCTTTGCCGGTGAATAATGAGGTGGCTGGTTGGGTCAAGGAAATGGAATGCACCTGACAAATGTTAGGAGAACAGATACAAGTTGCGACTTATTTATTAATTTAGTTTGTTTATTGACCAATTTGGAATGATTAATTTTGATTATGAAGATATTTTTATCTGCCAACATCTTTTATGAATCGATTTTTAATAAAAATGACCAACTACCTTATTTTAAAAATGAATAACACAACACACAAATAGTATAAGAATTATAAGTTGTGAAAATAAATTCTTCTACTTTGACAATTGAATGGCTGTCAATTATAATGCATAGTGGTGTTAGTATAAGAGGGGTAGATCTGCCGAAAAATCCAGATCTGCAAAATTGATTTAAAATCAAAAAATAAATCAATTTTTTTGGCCAAACGAAGACAAAAATTGTGAAAATCTGACAGATCTAAATAAATTATTTTTTTTTACCAAACGAAAACCCCATTAATAAAATGTTTTGAAGCTAAAAATGTAAGTGTTATTAATATTAATAAAAAAATGTAATGTTGTTGTGATGCAGTCCAAGGATACATTAAAGAATATTGCAAAAGAAAATCAAATACTTGAGCTTTGAGACTCTATTAAATTCAGAAACTTTAATGGTACTAGTGATAGAGATAAGCTCAGAGAACATACGTTTTTTGGGAAACAAGGAAGTTTGGTTTTTGATTATGGACTGGATGGAGGAATGTGGAATTCTGTGATCAATAGTTTTGAGGTGGAGTAAGTAAATTTTACAGAACACATTTGGCATGCGATGGCATCTATTTTAACATTGGAGCCACTGAAAATGCGGAAAGCGTGAACGTAAAACGGATGCCTCAAAGGCAACTGTCTAGATCAATTGAATATATGTCTGGGCTGGGGATGCAAGAAAGTAGTGATCTGAGTACCATCGAAGATTGTATTATGAAACCGGTTCCAGTACTGAACAATTACAACCGAAGTGGTTTGCTAAAAGAGCCCTGATTTGATGGCAAGAAAGTTCCGACGCTGGGTTTCAGCGTTGCAGGCGAGTCAATCATGAGTCTGCGAAATGAAATTACCTCCAACTGAACTGGAAATTCAAAACATTGTGTAAAGCGAAAAAATTAGCTCACTATGAAAATGAAGCGAAAAGCTTCATTCGTGTAAGGACACGAATGAGTTCTGGAAGAAAGCGCACCAAATTAATGGCACATTTTATGTTATCAATAGACATCTCAATTGCGAACGCATTATTTCGAACTTCTCAATCACTTGTCTACGAGCAGTGATATGGTATACAATTTGTACAACCAGCTTTAACGATGAAATCTTAGACGGAAGAATCCAGAGAGAAGAGGTATATGCATCCATAAAATGGCTCAAGTATGGTAAAGCTGCTGGAATTTTATAAGTATGGGTAGGAAGAGTTGATCAACAAGCTTAACGGCCATATTTAACAACATTATGGATCATGAAATTATATTAAAAGAATTTAAGGAAGCGCTTATTTTCCACATCTACAAAAAATGTAGTACAATGGAGCCTGCAAATTATAGAGCAATTTCCTTCTTGGATTGTCAACGAAATGCATTGATGTACAGTTATATAGAATGGGAATGTCATACAATTTCGGATGTGCACTGCAAAATCTCTATCTGGAAACCAAAGCAGCTATATGGGATGGTGTAAGCCACTTTTTATCGATGATATCAGCGATTGTTTGCTGGGAGGTTTGGACTATGCTGGAACTTGTAATGAAGCATTATATGCTAACTACTTTTTTAAAAGGTAAAGAAAAAAATAAATAATAAATATCCAGCACCGACGATACACAATACCGATTTTTAATATGCCGCCGGAATAACATTCTATTTCGATACAATTCACCGTCATTATGAACAAATGACGTCTCACCGAAAAATCAACTGAGGTTATGATTTTTGTTCTTCATCTTAGAGTTCATACTTGGTTCTTACCAAAAACATTAGATGATGACCTGCAATGACGAAAGAAAATCATGGCCGCTTTGACCACACTTAAAGCCTGTTTCTGATCTTATTCATCAGTTTGAATCTGAAAACGAGGTAAGTCGATCTGGTCATCATAACTTTATTATTGATCGAAGCTTCCCCCAACCAGCGGTAAGAGGTTTCGTCTCAAGCAAGATAATTGCTTTGGCCTTCTGTGCCTAGTACCTGCTGATCTACCCAAAGTTTCGGAATGCTGTGTAAAGTGCCACCAGTCAATTAATACCTGTTGATCCGTTCTAGTCTAAGCTCTAGTGTCAGACCGGACAAGGCAGGACTTGATAGACTACTAGAATCAAACGTCATCAGAAACCAGAAATTCCGATAACATGACCAGATACAGAAGTAACACTAAGGACTACATAAAACCAGAATAAGAATACACCTTAACGAGGAAGTACCTCACCGTCGTTTTATAACCAGAATACAAGTATAACAGACTGAAAATATACCTTCTTGATATTTTCATCCTGCTGAAACTAGATCTCGTCAATTATTTTGATGACGAACAGAATTGACCGTAACTGTCTGGCCATTTGCTTAAAAAAGTCATGATCCTACGATGCCTATTCTGTACAGTACACACTAAACAGTCACACATATTCTGTACATTATCGGTTTCTATAAAGGCATCCACCCGTAAGAGAATCGATCATTTCTGAATGCGTCCGCTTGAAAACTGCGACCCTCCTTTAAACTACGTCCTGATTGATACTAAGCCTGCATGACATAAAACATTAGATATGTAATGATCTTTCGATCGAGCGCCATGACGTGCTAGATGGCGTGCGTTTCAAATAAGGAAGTTCCCCTGTCGCACTCTGTGCCTGCCAATTCAATGTGACAAAACACTCGAACATAATTTTGACCTCATATATTCCTAAGAAACTGGATTTACAGTCAAGTTTTCCTAGACTGTTTGCCGTCCATCAATTTTCAATACTCACGACGTCATACAAACGTAAATATGTAATATCATAATGCTGTGCCATAACTTAACACTCAGAACAAAACAAGACGAACTTCCGAAGACCTCCAAAGGCTGTCCTCCATTATTAGCCTCAGCCAGAATTATAGTTGTAGGTAACAAGTTTATGTCCGACCTTTAAATGCACATCACCATTAACAGCTCTTTGTCTGTAGAAGTTTGCATATTGTCTTCAACTTCATAACTCTTATACATTCCTTCCTGTTTTTCCACAGATTCGCGAATGCATAGTCTCGTCACACTTCACCAACAAAAAAATTCTATCGACAAAAAAAATACATTAGAAACAGCAAGTGCAAACGTCTTGGACAATTCTATACAAGCTGCACGTCTTCAGCTCGCAGTTGAATTAGCCGATTATTAACATTCTGCCATCATCAAGCATTTGTAAATGGGAGCGGTTATTGTTTAGACTGTGTTTAGTATGGAAATTTGTAGCTAACACACGACTACCGCCGCGCGCCGCCTCATTCCTAAAGTCTCACGATGGAATATTTGAATAAAGTGGAAGAAGTGTAAAAATGGAATTTCTTGAGCTGGACGTCAAAACACTGCAATTCAATTAGAGAGTGTCATAATCAGATTTCGAATAAATGCATGTTTTAAAAAAAAAATTAAAAAAAAAATTGAGAATAACATTGCAATTCATTCTGATTCGTATCTAAGTTTTAATCTTAAAACAGAATTGGGATCTTCTAAAATCTAGAAGCTAAGGTGGCGCCGCACCGATACTTTAAAGCCACACAACACGTTTCCAGCAAGATATACTTAAGAATGAAACAAAAATGCAAGTTCCCATGGACCAGGCACTTTACCATAATCGCAGTATAACAATGACCGTGATGTTGCGTTTTTATGCGTCTGCATGCAATTTGCAAATAAAAAAAAAAAAACTACAACTACAAAATCAGATAACTAGAGTCTAGATCCACTGTATATAATTATAGAATTTATAGTTGCAGTTTGATGCGAAGATAGAATTAAGGTTAAGGGCGTCAAATTAGCTACAACATAATTTCCTATAAAAATGTTTCAAGTTACAAATTGGCTTTTGTTTTAAAACTTTAAGAAACCATAGGCCTATGGAGTGCGTCTAAGGAGATAAGATAATTACACGCTTCTGAGAACAGAATACATACAACTTACATAGGCCAATTTGGTTCTTAGAAGAAAGATTAATGTGCGTTTGAGGTTTTATTTTTTTGATGTCGGTGTTTGCGGTGTAATTATAGCAGCAAATGGAAAAAGTGTTAATGGGAGTTATATTTGACAAGCGGATAAATGGGCGGTATAAGATTTATCATTTTTCATTAATAGGTACCTCTAGATCCCTGCGTAGGTCGTAGGTGTATTTTACAGTTGACGTAAGTTTCCGCAAGAGGCTAGAAATATTATATCAGTTATAATGAATTTTTGTTGGTTAACTTAGTGTTGAGGTAAAGGGAATTGGGTTTCGTTTTTTATAGAAAGAAAAATTGTGAAAGATGAATATCTATTTATTTTTATATTTATTTACCTTTGGTTTGCAAATAGGCTTTAATTCTCGAGAAACGTAAAATCATAGTCTTCCAAAATGTATCTACTTTTAATCAGTTTTCAAAAGTCGACTCTAGAAATGAGTTTTAAAATGGGAGAGTTGATAATTTTAAACGACAAAAAAAAGTCTAAGTTAACGTTAAAGAGGTCGTCTTATCTTAAAATCAGCAAAACGCTTCTTTATCGTTTTTAAAGTATACTTTAGTCAATTGACGTTTGACATTTCATCACAAAAAAAAACAAAATTTTTAAAATGATTTTCTGAAGAAGATTTTAATATATTTGGAAATTTTGAGCTTTTTTTTTTAGAAAGCCAGAAATATATAAAGTTCGCGTAAATCCGTTCGAAGACCTTGATGACATTGAATTTTATTCAAGACATAGAATTAACAAAACAACAGTTTGGTTTTTAGTTGAAACCTCAACATATGAGAGGCAGTAACTAAATACGGTCGTCCTATATCGCCAGAACTGCAAGTCCCTGTACCTTACATTTTTATATGAATTTTTGTTCAATGTGACGTAAGTGCACGGTTAATAGATAAAAGTTATTAGAATGTCGATGAAAGGTTTGACCTTTCTTCATTCACCAGTCATGTTAACAATACACGGAAGTCTAGTTAAAAAAGAAATAACCAAATATTTAGCAGACAGAACTAACTGATCTACTCCAGTGACTGGGAAGAAAATATAGCTCTGTTCGAGCTAGAAAATGAAGTTGGTAAATTTATTAAAGTCGTACAAAATGATTCATGGAACAATACGTCATATAATAACTAGTAGACAATCCGTAAAATGCAAAAGCAAATTTTCTTCGAAAAAATGAAAGAGCGCAAGATGTCAACAATACCGTGCTCCTCAGCACAAAGCCCTATAAAACCGACTGTCTGGTAAGATCAAAGAAGCAATCCGCAATTTTAAAAATTGTGTTCCGGGAGCATTTCTAGACGTTTCCCAAGCCTTCGACAAGTTCTGGCACGATGGCCTGAAGCATATGGGATTTAAGGAAATAAATGCTGGTATCCTGATCACTGTGATAACTCCAACAGGAATCGGCTAAGCTGTGATATACCTATTTTAAGACGGACTGAAGCGGAAGTAGTGCAATATATTGACGGCTTAAAAAGTACTTGTTCGTCTGGTTCTGACAAAATTCCATCTATATTCGTTAAAACTTGTAAGTCTTATATTTGTCCTGCAATCACATATTTATTTAATTGTTCGGTGTCATCTGGTGTTTTTTCTGAATTATGGAAATCTTCATTTATTACACCTATGCATAAGTGTGGAAATAGAAACAAGGCTGAGAATTATGGAGGCATTGCAAAACTCTCAAGTATACCCAAGCTTTTTGAAAATATAATCTGCAAACACATTTAGTGTTATTGCTGATCACTAATTGTACCTGAGCAACATGGATTTTGCCTCAAAAAGTCTACGACAACCAATCTTCTCGAATTCACTAATCAAGTAAGCATTAATATGCAAAATGGACTTCAAACTGGTGTATTTTACGCTGACTTAAGTAAAGCCTTTGATCGGGTGAGACACTCTATTCTTTTAGTGAAATTAGAAAGATATGGATTTGCAGAGTAGATACTCACTTGGAACCAGTCGTATTTAATAAATCGTACCCAATATGTCAAATACAAAAACTGTATATCCAATTTAATAAGCGTCACATCCGGGGTTCCTCAAGGTAGTCACATTGGGTCATTGCTATTTATACTATTCAATAATGACATTACTATGAACGTTCTTTATTCAAATATATTAATCTTCGCTGAAGACTTTAAACTTTTTAATGGTTATACAAATCCGAGTGGATACTTGTTCTTACAACATGATATTGATATTGTCTTCGAATGGTGCACTTCAAATGGAATGGAATTAAATAGAAGGAAATGCAAAGTAATATCATATTCAAGATGGAGAGAACCTATATTGTCTTCCTATTTTATAGAAGACTGTTTAATTGACCGAATTGAGACCTTTAATGACTTGGGTGTTTTATTTTACACGAAACTGTCATTTAATCCTCATATTGACATCATTACAAGTAAAGCAAGGAGCCGGCTTGGATTAATCAAGAGATTTTCAAAAGAATTTAATGATCGTCATATTTCAAAGATTCTGTACTGTTCACTTGTCCGTCCCGTCTTGGAGTATTGCAGCTGTGTTTGGTGCCCTGCTTACGAGGCTTCCATTATTAAAATCGAAAGTGTTCAAAAACAACTTCTTTTATTCGTTCTCCGTGATCTTACTTGGGATCCCAATCAACATTTACCACCATATGAAAATCGTTGGAAACTGCTCAGCCTTTCTACGCTAAAGAAGAGGAGGGAAGTGAATAATGTTCTTTTCCTTTTTCGACTTTTATCGGATCCCGATAATTTTTTCTGCAAACATCCTGAGTATGCTAAACATAAATTCCCGCCCGAGGTTAACCCGTAATCCTGCATTCTTTTATATAACTTCCGCCAGAGTTAATTGTGGATTAAATACATCTTTAAATATTATGTGCAATGATTTTAATCGTTTATATAATTTAATTGATTTTAACGTATCGAAAAATTGTTTAAAAAAAATTCTATTATCCTGTTAATTGTTTTATTGTATTTTTTATGTAAAATTTTATTTCTTTCTCGTATGTTAGTAAATTTAAACTTACTGTTATATTGTATAATTAATTTTTTTTAACAACTTAGATATCGGTCTGCAGTTGAAATAAATAAAGAAATACATATTCCCCAAGGAAATGTTTTTGGTCCGGTCTTGTTTTTTATACACTCGCGACATACCCCAAAAAGAATATACCTGAAAGTACTATACAAATGAGAGCGACCAGCGACTAACGAATTAACGAATACATGGCTTTAATTTTATTCGTCATGAATATAAGTTGAAAGTCTGATTTTGAGCGTAGACGCTCGAGAACACATTATTCGTTGTAGGGTGGATGGTATGTGGAAAGCGAATACAGTTTGACTGTGCGTAACAATCAGATACAATTCGCGACGACCAATATTTTTTTCTCAAATTTACTTTATTTTGGCGATTAAAAAATATTTTTTTGTATACAAACATTAATATAAATTATATTTCTACAAGTTTTTTTTAGAATTTGTGAAGAATTTAGTTTGGTAAATTGTTTTAAATGGAATTTATTCGTTTATTGGTCGGTCGTTGGTCGCTCTCGTGTGAATAGCCCTTAACAGCTACATTTGCAGATGACACAGCTATACTTTCAATATCCGATTAAAACACTCATATGAAAAAGAAACGAGATGCACTCGATATGAAAAAAATCAAAAATCGTTCGAGCGGTTTTTAAAAAAAAAATAATTTTGTTATGTATAAAATTTTAAAAGCATTTTAGAAAAAAACATACATACAATATTTTAATTTTAAAAAAATTCAGTGACTGGTTTTTGGAAAATCGATTTTGCAAAAAGAAAATATTTATTTTTTAAAAGTCGAAAAACCATTTTTATGATAACTTGAGTATGCAGTTTTATTATTATTATTACTAGGGAGCATGTGCATAAAAGAAATAATTTGAGTCGTGAAATAGTGAAAAGGTCGAAAATATGAAAAGTGGTGAATAAAATATTTTCTACTTAAAAGTGGATTCCATTTATACAAGTGCAAACACATTTTTTTATCAAATTCTTGGAGCCATTTTTGAGAAACACGTTTTTTCTTAACGTTGGTTTTTTTAACATTTGTATGGGAGGTACCGTTGTTTTTTTTAACTGCTCAATATAAAATCAAAAAACTACCAAATACGAAGTTTCGATATATGATATGTTAGCTGTTTTGGTGGATCGTATTGTGGAATGTAAGAGTTAGTTACGGAATACCAATAAAAAACGACACGACTCAAAAAACGACAGTTGGCGTTTTAGGAAAACGGAATAAGGGGAAATATGTACCAAGTTTGAAGCAAATCTTTCCAACCGTTTAGGCTGTATAGTCAAGGACAGACAGACAGACTGAATTGCGGGACCCACTTTTTTACGTTCTATAGCATCGAAATGTCAACTTTAATCAATATCTCTAAGATTGGTAATCACAAACTGAAATTTGATTGTTATGAACTGTCAAATTCTATTCGCGTTCCACAAACAATCCGCTCTTCAATGAAAAAATTCCCGGGAAATGCAGAAATGCAAATTTGCACAGCTATTTTAAATCTAATTCTCCCATGTTCTTGGAACTGCTTAACAAAACGCAAAGCCTGATAAGTTGATTGCGGGTTTACGAGGCTCTTTTGTATTTCTTTGGGTTTTTGACATTAGCTTATGTTCGGTTATGAGCTCATCGCTAGCTGTGATTAAAAATGATGTGTATCCGGTAAAAAACGAAATCTCCAAAAAACAAGACCGATGAAATTTGAATTGTGAACGATAGCGAATTTTGACATTTAATTCATATGAGTATTGGTTTTGAACGTCGCGTCGCCGTGCGTCGTCGACAGCTACAAAAAATGTCATAAATGAATTTTGTATTCACTGTTTTGTGGAATATGTCCCGATGTTGTGGATTGCAAATTTACCTGTGACAGTTCACCAAAGTTTTGTTGCTGGTTGTTTAGAAACTATTAAAATTTAATCTCTGTTAATATTACGCAATGTTTTCATTTAATATTGAAGACTTAATTATATATGTATCCGCCTAGTAAACTGCGGTATTTTCATTAAAAATTGCCGAAGAACTTTTTTTTGAATTTGTGGAAACAAATGAATTATTTTCGAACTCAAAATTGATTAATTTTAGTTTTTTTTTTGTGAAAATTGACATTTAAGAAATGTTTTAAAATTAACAATAACAAACGAATCTGCTGACAGATACTAACGAACATAGAAATTAAACAAAAAAAAATATTGATTTTATTTTATTTGGAGATGATTTATGTTTATCGATTAACGTTTTTTTAAAGAACCGACCCACAATATGTACATTTATGATGTATATATGTTTTTTTTAGTTATGATTTTCTTGTAGGAAAAACACGTCACCTTCGAATAATCATCTGACAATCATACGTAAATGAAAACAAATAAATAATAAATGATCATGGTAATCATAAAAAAAAATAAAAGAATTTTTAATAAAACATTAATTATATCTTTCAATCTTAAGTGACAAACCAATTTACTAACAAATTGTATACATATATGTATGTACACAAGAATAGATATATACCTATGCATTGTTTGCATATACTAATAGGATATGCGTGACATCAAGATGGCGCTGTGTGGTTTTTTTAAATATATACAAATTATGATATTCGATGGAATCTTAATGACATATTAATCACATAATGCAATGAATCAACTTCACCACATGAATATTATTTTATCTTGACGTCTTGAGAATAAAAAATCATTAAGAGAAAAATAACATAGATATTTTGCCATTCAACATTCTTATGTTCGAACTTGTACATATCTCATAAATTGTTCAACCTTTTATTCTCTCAAAAGTCTCATAACTATTTACATGCAAATTATATGATTATTTACCTACAAATTTTAGTACCATTTTTACTGAGTAGGTACATATTTATTTGAAAGACTTTGCCATTAGACCACTCCTTCCTCTCCACAATACGATATCTATAAGCTTCATTATACTCGTATCTAAGAAAACCATCGTCTTTTTTGTGTCGAAATTGTTTAACATGCACATTGCCCTTAACTTTTCGTGAATTTTAAAATGCACTCAATAACCGAATAACATAAACACAATAAAAAAAAATTCGTTTGTCAAACTCGTGATTATAAACCAATTCAGAATCTATTTGGAGTTAAGACCCCCCAAGGAGTGTCCATGATGGTTTTGCCTTGGATATCGAAGCAAGAAAATAAAAAGACATATTCAACTTTTAATGGTTTTGGTTTTAAGAGTCTACCTTGTGCCTTGTGTGCCTATTTGATTGGCAAAATCATGGCTAAGATTTTTTTTTATTGTTGCTCATACGCCCCCACAGTTTTTGTAACGAGTGAATTGGCATACACAGATTTTTGTTTTAGCAATATCGATATCGAATTATGGATGAGCTTATCTAATGTCAAACCTGTTGAGAGGTTTCAATGTGATTTTACCATAAAAATAAAGGAATAAGTAAAAGAATTGAAATAGAGACTTCAACTTGACATTACGAAGACATATTTAGGAAGAGCCCAAAAAGGTATGTGTCAATACATATCTTCTAATCCTCTTCAAATTCTGAAGAGCATTGGAGCACTTAAGAGAGAAAAATAATACTTATAATGAAAAGACTTATTCAAAAGAAAATTTCTTTATTTAAATAAGTTATTTTGAAAATTGATCTTTAACCTATAGATAGAAGATACGTCATAAAAGATTATATCCCAGAGACATGAAAAATGTCGAAAAATGTATAAACTTTCATATTCAATACCGTAATCGTTAAGATGGATAAAGTGTGTTGGACATGCACGTTGCACGATATGCATACTGCGGGGAATTGGTGCCGTCTTTGATATTTCGAAATCTATTTACTGTTTTAAGTCTCTAAGACTTTTGACGCCATAATGTGAAGTGGCTGTCAGAAAGAACTTAGACCACATATACGTATATTGTGATACCACGTTAAGATTGAATAATTAAACCATTTGGAGCATCTAATGAAGAGATGTAGCTGAAAAATCTTTATGTATTTTAGATCACTTGGTTCGTGGAAGGAATATTCTCCCAGTTGCAATCTACTTTCCTTGGGAGAGAGCAGGACACGAGCAAAGAATATTGTGGATAGTTTCCTGCCCATCTTATAATCCAT
This sequence comes from Philhelius pedissequus, assembly GCA_910595825.1. Lineage (NCBI taxonomy): Eukaryota > Metazoa > Arthropoda > Insecta > Diptera > Syrphidae > Philhelius > Philhelius pedissequus. The sequence goes on along the minus strand of OU343161.1, from coordinate 237,559,538 downwards.
GCAGCTTCTGCAAAAGTCGTTGTATAATTCGCAAAGTATTTTGACGTGTTTGCCATTTAGACACTCTCCAATTATGACACCAAGATGTTTTCTACTCCAACGAAATCTTTTGAGCATCTTGGATCCATTTTTGGCAAGATCTGTCTAGTGGTCAGACAGGTAGTGATGTTGGACCATTTCATATTTGTTTGTTTTGTAGCGATTTGTTTTAACATAAGCTTATATGCAGCGATACGCATAACGACTTCTTCCATTTTAGGTAGAATTGGTATTAGGGTTCCATTTCTGGCGAGTTCTATGACTCTATAACCCGTCACCAAAATCAGGTTAATGTTAAACTGTTCTGCCATGTCCCTGAGAGACGATCGACAGTTGCGCTGCGCTCAGTTATTGAGTTTGTGGAAATAGAGCCAAGTGATTTGACTGTCCGAGAAGATAATGATATCCGATGTGTATATTACACTTTCTCTTAGCCAAGAAGATAGAACCTCTTTGATTGCCAGAATTTCCGTTGGGACACGCGTTAATGGTCAATGCGATACCATGATAGTTTGGAATATTGTCGGTGCACACAATGCTCCTCAATCAAAAAATTATGGCTTGGAATCGGAATTTCCAAATTTAATATCCTCTCCAATTCTTTTCTCCTAAATCGAAATCTCAAAAAAATAGTTATTAAACGAAAATTTTGTGCCTTGTTGGTAAGAGTGATATTATATCAATAATTTTCTTAGACAGGATTTCAAATTTGTACCTCTTATGCAACTCCATTGCTCCGTTTAGGATATCTTAAGTCATTTTTTTTGGACAATTGTCCAAAGATAGCGGTTTTCCCCATTTTGGGTTGTGGGGATTTTGTTTTTTTTTTTTTGGATTTAGGAAATGGGCCCGACTTTTTTAGCTGGTTTTTCACATTCTCTTCAAAATAACATTCCGAAAAATGAGCGTAGTATCCATTCCAATGAAGCCTCTTTGACCGTAGCTCACTCCAGCGGGGGAGAAGTTATACGTTAGTTAACCACAAGTTAAAACTAGCACCAACCAGTCATTTCCCAATCTCAATTACTAATCTAACAACATATTAATAAAAAAAACACAACTATTATCTAAGACGAGAAATTTTAAATCAAACTTGGTATATACACCAAGGAAACGCCTTAAGTCCTGCAACTTTTATTTAAGTTGTTTACTATGAGCTTGAAGTAAATATGATGAATCAATCATAAGGTAAGGGCCAGTTAGATCAGGAAAAGTGAATATTTTTCCTGTAGGTCCTTTATAGCAAACAGGAAAATTTTTTCAGTTGGCAATCCTCACTACGAGTCTGCCACCAAGTTGAAATATATACGAAAAATGTTTTCGTTCACAATTCCGTCAGTAGAACTCGAGAAATTGGGACTCAAATAATTGGAAGGATTTGTTTGTTTTTTAAATGAAAATAAATAATACATTTCTAACAAAAAATAATTATTCTGTTGCAAATATTTTGTCAAAAAAAATTCTCTGAATTCTTCTGATTCGTTTTCTTGATCAGTTATAGACTCCATAAGTGAAACTGTTTTGGTATGGTATTCTAAATTCTAAAAAAAGTTTTCTTAAAAATTTCAGGTAGTAGCTCCTCGACCTCTTGAAGTGATAAATAAGTTTGTCATTTGTTCACATAAGCTCTTAACTTTTAATATCCCTTGAGAAAGACGTCTTGGGCAGTTAGAATTACTAAGCCTTTGGTAAATACTTGCCCCAATTTATTTAAAATAGTACGGTAGGGCTGAACATAATCCATGCCAATTTAACAACAAATAAAATGCATGACTGGATCGCACGTAGTTGTCCTTATATTCGATCACATCGTAGGCAAAAGATTTTTATTAAGAATCAAAATATATTTTTAAAAAGTCGTGTTTTGCTTATTTTTTTATATATACAACATTTTTTTGTTTTTTCTCAAAACAAAATTGGTGTGACAATTTAAAATATTTTAAAACTTTTATAAACTTAAAAACTAAATTTAAAAAAAAATCATCCATCTGTTTTCGAAATAATGAATTTTCAAAAAAAAAAAATACCCCTAAAACATTTAAGTACCAAGTTTGAAGCAAATCGCTTCAGCCGTTTAGGCTGTAACCCGATCTACAGACAGACCCACAGACAGACGAAATTGCGGGACCTACTTTTTTGGTGTTCTCTATCATCGTAATGTCAAGTTTTGATTAAAATGTTGAGTTCGATTTTTTTACAAATGCAAAACTTGCAGTTGTGTTTGACATAGCTTATGCCAACAAAACGCGGCTACTGTTACTAAAGTTACAAAAGTTCATGCTGCTTAATTTAAAGTAAGCAATCATTCGGTGTAAAATCTTTATAACACCTCAAAATGGTGAACTTTGTGTGATGAAAGTGTCTTAGGCTATTTTTTTTATTGATAAATAAATTAATTAGACTAAATTTGACATGGTAAATTATTCACGTAAAGTCCATTATTATGAGTTGTCTAATACGGGCCATTAGTGAGAAAATACCTTAAGTATCAATTTAACCCAACTAATTCATAATTTATTCACAAATAAAACTTTCAATTTCAATAAAAATCATCACACACTAAATATCCAAAAAAGGCTTGAATAAACATTGATGGTTCTACATATTTTGTAAAAAAAAAATATATATCTTTGACCTTCATTTAATCAGCCAGACATGGTGAGATTTTGGCGAAGTATTCATTTGTTGACGGAGCAGAATAAATTTTAAATTCATATTTCATTAACAAATCAAATTTTAATTTGCAATAAAAACTGAATTTAACAATATTTTTGGTGATAAATAGGCATGTGGCTTTTTTATGCGGACCGCATTTTTTTGTTTCTTTATGATTATAAAAATATAAATATAAATAATTTTGCTGTGCTGGTCGAAAATTCCCATAACATGATGCAAATTTGTTTTTAATTTTTGGCTATTATTAAAATAATAGCGGATCCGCTGAATAAATAAATAAATTAACGATGAGAAAGAAGATGGGTGATGTGAAGCAATGAGATGCATTTGATCACACTTTATTTTCACGATTATTGTACCTCAAGAAAAATATATTTTTGTATAATCAATTATGTATATTACATTTCGTTTAAAAAAAGATACAAAAACAAATCGTTGCAAAATAAGTAAATCTATTCGCATTCTATTTCTTCATTAATTTCATGGTTTATGTCTACATCATGACAATCCTGGGTATCCTTCAATATAAAGGGTCCGCCATCTAACGTTTTTTTTTCAACTAGTGCTTATTTCGTGAATGGTAACACTTAGCTCATGTCTGATTTGACAGATAACTAGTTTTATCCTTCCGCTGAACGAATATGGTTGTGTATACGCTTGAACAACGCTGAAAAATATTGCGACACTACTTTGAAAATCATGGTAATGTTGCAGAATGTGTGCGAAAATTGCGTACGGATTTTGGAAGAAGAGAAGCACCGTCAGCTCCGTATGTTCGTTATCTTGTGAAAAAAGTGAAAGAAACTGGCATCCTCATCGATAAACCAAAGCGTGAAAAGCCAAAAACAGTTCGTTCACCCGAGAATATTGCTGCTGTGGCAGAAAGTGTGCGTGAAGCGCCATCAGCATCAATTCACCGTCGTTCTCAACAATTGAACATTTCGGAGACATCATTGAGACGAATTTTGCATAAAGACCTTGGTATGACGCCATACAAAGTCCAATTTGTTCAGGAGTTGAAGCCAACTGACCATCCAATGCGTTTTCGCATCGCTAAGTGGGCCTGTGATCGACTTAGAGAACTTAGATGCCGATTTTGCCAAAAAAAATCATCTTTTCAGATGAAGCTCATTTTGATCTTGGCGGGTATGTAAATAAGCAAAATTGTCGCATTTGGGGCACAGAAAACCCGCACGCATACATTGAAAAGCCGATACACCTAAAACGAGTCACTGTTTGGTGCGGATTTTGGTCCAGAGGCATAATTGGGCCATTTTTCTTCGAAAATGAGCAAGGAGTGGCCGTTACAGTCAATGGCGATCGTTATCGGGCCATGTTGAACGAATTTTTGTTCACAAAAATTGAAGAGGAGGATATTGGCAATATTTGGTTTCAACAGGACGGCGCTACGTGCCACACAGCCGAAGCAACACTCGATGTTTTGCGCCCTGTTTTTGAAGGTCGCATTATCAGCCGCAGAGCTGATATCGTTTGGCCACCTTGGAGCTGCGATTTGACACCGTTGGACTATTATTTGTAGGGTGCCATAAAAGATAAGTGTTACACCGACAAGCCAGATACAATTGACGCTTTAAAGGACAATATTCGTGAAGCCATTGGTGAAATACAGCTGCACACAATTGATAATGTGCTTACAAATTGGACCGATCATGTAGGCTACTGCATGGCCAGCCGAGGCATCCATTTGAATGAAATTATTTTCCATTATTAAACGGAAGGTACTTTCAAATAAAAAAAGAAATTTGAGAAAATATTCAGTAGTTTTTTTTTATAGCATTTTCAAAAAAAAAGAAGTTATTTGGCGGACCCTAGTATTTCACACTAAGATTCTTTTTTAGCAATTTTTATATCATTTACTAAATTAACAAGAAATTATTAGCGGAAATCTCCTTACATCTTTTAAACGTGTTAAATGTCAAATGAAACGCATAATCATTATCATTATTTTTGAGTAGCAACTCTGTAATTTGATATGAGTAAAAAATGCACTGAAAAAAAGCTAATAATGCAAGAAGATCCATTAAGGAATATTCACATGAGAGCGACCGCAGTACTCATAATAAAGGTAATATACGAGTATTCCTGTTTTCATTTTCGTTCAAGTTCGCGCATGTGGCAAAACTCACAGACACTCGTGTCACATTTGGCATGCGTATATACAAGGCATGGACCAATCTGCTAGTTGAAATATCTCTTACTGCTACTTTGAAATAACAGTTATAAATTCCTGTTATTGATATAACAATTATGGAACATAAATTGTCAGTGAAATAACAATTTAAATAAACTATTTTCCACTACCATTTATTCCACTATATTCCGCTGTTTGCTGTTTGATTAAAATACAAATTTAGAATGTTATTTTAATAACAGTTATTTTTGATCTACTGTTACCTCTTACTGAACACATCTTACTGAAATATTGACCCATCCCTATTTGTATGTGAAAATGACAAATCTCCGAATATATTTTGCCAAATATGACAACCGAATTATGTCAACATGCGCAATATATTACTTTATTATGTTTACTGTGAGAGCGACCGACGAATAAACGAATAAATTCCATTTAAAACAAATTCTAAATAAATTATATTATAATAATGTTTAGAGGCAAACATTTACTTTTTAATCGCCAAAATAAGATACATTTTAGAAAACAATATTGGTAGTCGCTAATTGCATCTGATTGTTACGGACAGTCAAACTCTATTCGCATTCCACATACCATCCAAATTGTACGCGCGCGTCTAACCTCAAAATCAGATTTTAACCTTTATTCGTGACGAATAAAATTAAGGCCATGTGAACGAAATATCAAAATGGAAGAATATTAGTTAATTCGTTGGTCGCTCTCATGTGCATAGTAATTTACATCCACTTAATGTTACAGCGTGGTTTGCTATTCAAGTTGTGGAATCTATTGGAACATGTTTACTTGGGATATATAGGTACTGTAGGGCAAGTTTTGCATTGAAAAAAAATCGAACTAGTCGATAAATTTTAATCAAACTTGACATTACGATGATGGAGAACACCAAAAAAGTGGTCCCGCAATTCCGTCTGCCTGTCTGTCTGTCTGTAGATCGATCTACAACCTAAACGGCTGAAGCGATTTTGTTCAAATTTGGTACTTAAATGTTTTAGGTGATTATCTCAAAAGACAGAAATTAAAAAAAAATTTTAAATTAAGTAAAAAACGACTTTGAAAATTTATTTAGATTCTTAATAGAAGCCGTTTGCATACGATGTGATCGAACATAAGAGCAAGTTCGTGCGATCCAGTCGTGCATTTTATTTTTTAATTCACTTGGAATGCAATCAATTTTTATTTCGTTCATCGTGAACCATGAGTACCAGACTCAAAATCCTGATCTTACATCAATGAATACTTTCCACATTCTTATAAATGCTGAAGTGAAACAAATTTATGGCTGATAAATCAGTCAATGCTGTATTTAAGCTATTGTGAAATTACATGTCACGATTTTAATTTGCATTTTACTTCCAATAGTTCTCAACTCTTTTAAAAGATGAAAAGTGAATGCATTCCACAATTTTCTAATGTCAATGTTTCTGGTTTGGTTTAAAATGGAAAATGTAGAACATAAAATTGAAAATGTGACTCTAGGGCATAGTACATAGTTTGCCTCGTATGCAGTCAAACTTGAATGCTTTCTAGGATCTAGGTGTCAAAAGGCATGGCTCTCTGAAAAACGTCAACAATAAGGAATGCAATGATATGAACGTGAAATATTTCGTTGGTGGTGTTGGCGCAGATTTGCCGATATTGCGACTATAGCTGGTTAAATACTACGACGTTTATTCGCTCGCCTAGAAGATTATGGGACAACACGTGACGCTAGCAGTAATTTTGCTGAGGATATTACAGCTTCATGTGAAGATATCGCTGAGGATCAGAGGATCAGACGACATGCCATGCAATTGGACATCAATCCGCGGTCTTTACATAGAATTTTAGTTAAATACGTGATGCCTGTGAAGAGAGCAGATAGAATCATATATTTTAAAATAGATCCATATGTTAGCCAACCGAATGTAACATTATACGCTCAGCCATCCTGAGTATAGAGAACGAGGGCGGACAATACTTCATCGAAAATCATCATAAACGACGAAGCATATTTCAATCTCCGTGAGAACTTGAATAAGCAAAGTTAACACTTCTGGCGCACTTAAAATCCACGTATAAATCACGTAAAGCCGCAATTGCTGTAGGTGTGTGCTGTTAATGATGAAACATACATTCGGCCGACTACAGAAGGCTACAGATAGCCATGCTCAACGATTTTCTCCTTCCTTAGTTGGGTGAATTGGGACTGAAGAACATTGTGGTGCAGGGTGCAGCTACGGGTCGTACTGCATGAGCCATAACCGAAATTCTAAATGCTGCATTTTCGCGGCCGTCGCCTAATCTCTCTTTTTTGGCAATTTGCATTGACTAGCAAGATGATCACCCAATTTAACTGAGTCTATGTCAACAATTCTCACATTCTTGAAGTCTTCAAAGAGAATATCTGTCAGCAATACGAAACGAAGACCTATCACCGAAAGTTCTGGCAAGTGATGAAAAATAACATAAATCGTTCCCGAATGGTCTATAATTATGGCGATGCGATGCTCCTTACCCATTATCATATTCTCGACCTAATGGAACAAAAATGAATACCTATACATCAAATAAACATAATCCAAAAGCAGAACGTGAGTTTTCCATTTAAAAAAAAAATTACAAACAAGAACATAGACATGGAGAGTGACAACTTTTGTGCCACCTTGTCTAATAGGTTTAATAATAATTTCAGGCAAAAGGAAAAACTAGTCAAGATTGCGTTGAAAAGTTAAGCATTCGTGAATTAACTAAAAAGATAAAAGCTGTGGAATGTAAGCCTCGAACTTTAAAGCTTATTCCTAAGCCTAAGTTTTATTTGAAAATTCCTTCGAAGGCAAACAAAATAACCCAAAACAATCCTCTTTTACAAAATTTAAAATTACTTAGAGTGCGTGTTCGTCTATTTTAAACGTGCCTCCAATTTTCTTATATCTATACGACCAATCATGAAAAATGACTCTACGTTGATGAGTCGGATCAAAGAATCAACGACTCAATGACCTACCTCTTTGGTATTTTTTCGACTTTTCGAATCGGAAAATCAAAAGGATTATTACACACAAAGTTAAATTATACATAGATCTTGTTAAAGATTTTAATTTTTTCACCTCTCAAATTGCAGGAATTCAATTCCATTAATTATCTGCATCCAAACTTGTGTGTGAAAAAATCGTTCAATTTCTTCCTGTAATGCAAAATGCAAACACGCTTCGCAAATTAAAATTTTAATTACCCCCGTTGTTTGCATAAACAAAACCAATTCAATAAACCACGACACACCAATTTAAGACTTGAAAGATATGTAAATAAAATTACTTAAAAAATGCAAACGTGGGCGATTACGGAAATTATCGCAACTATTAAGTAAAAGCAAAAACGTTGGCATTTTAATTAAATGTCAGTCTTCGGTATGTCACCGTCCTCGTCGATCTTCGTCATCTCCATCAACGCGTCATCATCTTTGGAGTTACCTGCCATCAATTTATGGAACAGTTCAGTAAATATTTTTTTTGTCAGTCTTTTAAAATCAATAAATCACTTTTTATATGAATTTAACTAAAAATGCGGAAGCAAATATTTAGACATACCGTACGAGTAAGTGCGCAACATAAATTACACATCTATGTTTTTTTTGTTGATACCAAAGTACATACTTTATAAAAATTTAAATAATACTCATGCCAGCAATTGCCATAAATTCTAAAAGATACATCAAAATGTGCAATGTAAAATAAATAACCAAATGAATTGACAATCTTATCGATACAATCGCACAGGACAAATAAAATATAAACACTGCACCGTGTCACGTCATAAACATTAGCAGGGGTGGATTATGTGGAAAGTTTTTTGGGCGGGGGGCCCTATGGGATAATGTTTTTTATCAATATAGCAATGAAATAAAGTGTGTCTCATTTTAAGTTCCACATAAAGTAAGGAAAATATTCTAAACCAGTAAATTTGTTGATTTGTGAAACATAAATTCAAAACATGTCAAAATTTTTGATTAAAAATAAGATTGTCTTAAAACAAAATTCACCCAAAATTAAATGGCACTGGACATGATCCAAAATATTTTTCTCACCAAATTTGTAGACTTTAAAAGTAAGTACTATAAATCACTTCTTTTAAAAACAAAAATGGATAGGTTCCACAAATATTTTTCATGTGAAATAAAATAGAATTATTTTTTTCGCGTGTAACAACAAAGGAAAATTGCAGCTCAGTAAAAAACTAAAACAAAAACTTTAAGGTTGAAGATCCTTCTTATGAAATGTCAAATGAACAAGTTTCATAATTTTATTCACACTCTATTATTAATTTCGCTCTAGGCTATAGCAAGGTTAACTTTTTTTTTTATAATCTACACGCGCTCAAGGGATTTTACCACCCTTTAAATGTTTCAACACAGCGCGGGCGTTAGGTTAGGAAGAGAAAGAAGGATAGGAAAGATGTGTTGAGCGATGTTCTGAGACTGGAGGTGGTTGTTGTCTTAGTTTTTATCTCGAGGGATGGCGGCTGAACTAATGCGGAGAAATTTCCGTATCTTATTTATATATGTCCCTTATAATTCGCATTTATTTTATCGGTATACTAGTTTTACTCAATCACATGTTGTCAGTTCTATGCCTAAACAGCATGATATGAGTAAGTCAGCAACTCGTATGACATTTATTTCAGAATTGGTTTTTAATGGAAAAATAAGATGACATAGACTATGGCAGGGATCGAACATGTGACCTTGAGGTTGACAGGCGAACACACAACGCCACGGCCACCCACAGTCTAATTTATTTTCTTAGTGTGAGGTGTTTTTTTTAATACGAGTAGGTAGTTAATTTAGGGTCGAGAAATGCAACATACGTGGCATTAGAAAGAATTTCTTTGCTGCATGTGTGCATACTGCGAATAGCAAACCATCTGTTTTGGCACTAAGTGAAATCCAAGTAGGCGAATTTTCTGATTCCCCAGAATTTTAAGCTACAAGGCTATAGCTTACTGCTATTATTCTTGCCACAACACGGGGACACCCGTATATTTGAAAAAAAGATGGTGCTATCAGCCAAACAAATCAACGTCCATAAGCACATGATTTATTTATCGTAGCCCAGGTTTGGACAGTAATTCAACTTTTAACGAATTCCATGCGGTGTCCGCCTCTATTGAAAGAATTGTATTCTCATATCCGCACAGTGAAATTGTTATTACGGGGTATATCAATGTTCACAATTCCAAGTGGCTACGCTTTTCTGGTCAGACAACACCCGAAGAGTAAAATGTGTTTACGTCTTAGGTCCTAGGAACTGGGCCGGGGAAAATAATAGGATCTAGAGAAAGACATTTGATTTTTAGGTCTACAGGAACAAACATCTTGGACATTCTAAGAGATGGTATGATCAAGAAATATAACTTCGAGAAAAACTTCAGAATGGAGTTAAGTTCCAAAAAAGAATGGGTAGGTGAAAACTTTAACTATACACATTCAAAGCAAATGTCAGCGTATCACTTCACTGATGGATCGAGAACAACTGACCTAGAAGCAAACTCTCCGTTCGGATGGGGCATTCCACTAGCATTTTCAAGGCGGAGGTTAACGCAATAGGAAAATGCGCATAACGTAATCTCGAAAGAAACTTCGGAAACCGAAACATTGCCTCATGTCAAATAGTCAAGCTGCACCAAAGGCCTTAAGTTCTTATTCAATCAGTTCAAAACTGGTATGGGAATAAGTGATCTGTGCAAGTATAATAAAGTCTTACTTCATTGGGTACCTAGTCATATAGGAATCCAGGGCAACGAAGAGGAAGATTCCTTAGCAAAAATAGGAGCTCCGTCACCTTTAATGGAACCAAATCCCTATTACGGAATGGGAGAAAACGTGATCAAAAATAAGATCATAACCGAAAAGGGGGCCAAACCATCAAATATTTGGAATAAAATTCCCAGGTTAAGACAGGCTGAACTACTACTTGGGAACTACAACCAAAAACGGTACTTGTCCTGTATTAACCTAAGTAGGAACAAACTAAGGGTAATAAAAGCTCTCCTCAGTGGCCGCTGTAAGCTGAACAGTCAACATCAATATCCTGGGATTGGAGAGCAATACTATCTGTAGATTCTGTAAGGTGCACGAGGAGACACCTGGACCACATACTACGGCGTTGTGAAGCCATCATTCACCAGACATACAAATTTCTGTGGCATCACCTAATAAAAGAAAAGCAAGTACCCTCTATTGAAATTCCACAAATACTAAAATTCCTCAAAGGAATTAATTTGGAGAACCGACTGTAGAATGAGAAATCTCATCCAATTGTGTAGGGGGACATAATAGATCTCAAGGTCGCAGTGCATCAATACCCAAAATTCATACATTACTACCTCTCAACCTGGTAAATACACTATTAGTATGTTAACGCATCTAGGCGCATCGTGTCATATTATTCACATATAAATGCTGGTGTGCCCCATGGCTCCGTTCTGTCTCCGACTATCTTTCCCATTTTTATCAATGATCTCTTGTCTGAAACATCTACATCTATTTTGCAGTTAATATTCGTTTTTAGGTTCACAACAATGTTCCTCGGATGTGGAACTTGATCGGTTCATTAAATTCTGATTGTTACAGCATTGTCCACTGGGGAATAACAAACAATTTAATGATTCAAAAACGCAATGCTGTCTCCTGTCGTCAAAGCGGCACCCTCGTTCAACGCCGTTGTCCGTGAGTGGCGCTTGCATCATGGAAACCGAACAACTTTTATATCTTGGTATGTGAATCACCGACCACATTTTTTGGACAGACCACATATTCGATGTCGTCAAAAACTCTGCAAAGTGTCTGAGGATTAAGACGATGCGCGAAATATTTTTCCCCATCAGATCTGGCTTTAATCTATAAAGCCTACATTCGTAAAAGGCTTGATTACAACTGTCAGGTTGTGTATGGGGCAGGTGCTCCCATAATCCATTTAAGTCTCTTGGATAGAATCCAAAGAAGAGCTTTAAAAATGATAGGCCGAACACCATCGCAATGTTTCATGCCTTTCATTGTTTTATCGTTGTTTCTATAGACAATACTCTATTGATATAGCCAGTTGCATTCCTCGTACTGTCAAGTATTGAGATTCGGTCTTTAGCCACACCGGACGAATGTGGAATGCTTTACCCGACCCTATTTTTCCCTCTTATTATGATATTCAAACATTCAAAACAAATGTGCATCGGTATCTCCTATTAAATCCTCTCCTATTTTCCCAATCGCTCGCACTTTGCTAAAAAAAATTTAAAGGTAGTCATAACCCCTTAAATGCGCGTATAATATATATAAAAAAATAATCTAACTTTATTTAGTAACCTGATTTTGTTTTAGGATACAGGACGTGGACTGTAAAATTTAACACACTGGAAATTTTTCAAGTGGAAATTCATATTTTATTAAGGTATGCTTTAAAGTTTCATCAAAATCCACATTTTGTTTCTAATTCCACAACGGAACAGGAACATGTGGACAAGTTTATTTAAATGTAAAACGGATTTTTATTTAAGTTGTGGAACATAACATATTCATTATTCATTCCCAGATCTTAGTTCAACTAGTTTATAAATTCACGTCAAGGGAATTTTTTGTATAAACAAATAATGTTGTGCCTGTAAACTTTTTAAAGCTAGGTCCACTGATGGTAGATTTGAAACGTCAAGAAACGTGAGTTTTTAAGTTTTACACTTTTCATGGTATCACCGTATAGTCCAGGAAAATTAGATATTCACTTCGAAAAAAATTCCGACCAAGCCGAATTTTTGTGGAGAGCTTCATTTTTACGCCCTAGGTATTTCCTAAATAGTGCCCTAATTTTCGAGCGGAGCAAACATTTTTAGAAGGCGGGGGAGAAAATGTGAAAAAATATGCGTAAAATAACATGAGCTACAATGCGTACCTATTCTTTTTTTCAAAAGAACCTATAGATTTCGAGTAATTTGGAAAAAACTGAATTTCGCCCCCTTTCCCTCCATCTAAAAATTTTTGCTCCGCTTCAAATTAAGGGTACCTTATAGGAAATTCTTAGGACGTAAAAATGAAGCTCTCCACCAAAATTCGGCTTTGTCGGAACTTTTTTCGAAGTGAATATCTAATTTTCCTGGAGTATAGGGTGATACCATGAAAAGTTTAAAAACAACTTTGTCGGTATTTTTTCGAAGTTTCATAATTTTTTTATCTAATTTTCCTGGACTACTATATTGACGGAAACACTTTATAAAACGGGCCCTTGCAAATTAGTATAATAGTAAGTGCGCACCTGAAAATTGTAACTGAATACAAATTGATGCACATGCATTTTGCAGAGATGACTGTATACTAGCTCATCTAAATGTTTGTTTAAGTTTAATTTAAAAAAAGGAGAAAAATAAAGGAAAGAGACTAAAATCATCCAATAAATTCTATGAATTAAATAGCCATTATATAGATATATATCTCCAGACATGAAGTGATATTTTTTTATGGACCAAATGGCCTCACTGTTACCGCTGAAGCCATAGACGACGACTATTAAATGTAAATAGGTAAAGTATATAGATTGCGAATTGAAAACTCACCTGGCTTATGCCATATCCAATGCTACAAATCCAGATAAGGATCGGCAAAATTATCCAATAAGGTTGGCGGTCGCACATTATGTGGATCTTAAAAGAAAAGAAAGAGATTAAAATTATTTATTAGCTAAATCGATTTAAAGCGTGGGCGATATTATGCGAGCTAAAATCTAAAATAATACACATCTTTATAAATTAAGAAGATCATCAAACGAGTTTAAATTCAAAAATGGAATATAAGTCAGGGTGTGTGTGATGGCGATTTAAATATAATTGAAAATATACCTAGTCGGGATGTTTGTACGAATAATGACACCATTTAAATGACAGAGAAAAAAATGGCATTCATTCAAGCTGAGTGCAAAATACCCATGATCCATAACCGCCCCCCCCCCCCCCAAAAAAAAAACCATGTCACGATCGATTTTAATCATAAGATTAATATTGGTTTCAAGTTTGACGAGCTATTTTGTTTTGTTGTGGGTTTTAGACAGGGAATTGAAGGAATTTGATAATTTATTTGAAATAAATATAGAGTCTTATTATATTGTTTTCTTTTTTGATATTATTTTATTATGGCATGTACTTTATGATCAATAATAAAACTCACATCTATAGGTAAGTATCTTAAGTTGCTTCCTTTCGGCTTGCCCTGGGCTTTTGAGATACATTTTTTTTGTAATGATTTATATTTAATATGACCTTGTTTGTTTTTTTCTTCTTTAGATATTAAAAAAAAATTAACATTTAAAACAAAGTAATAAAATAGTTAATGAATTAACATGAAACATTTAAATGAACAGGAAAAATTAAAAGCTAATTCACTATTAAACGTGCTGGTTAATGGCAATCAACAAAATAAATTAACCATTATGATAAGGTAGGCCCTCGAAAGAAATATGCCTGAAAACCGCTTTTGCAAAAAGGCTCGAAAATTTAGTGAAGATAATAAATATACAAATTTGGTGGCGGGAAAACTTGTGTAGAATCGGATCATAATGTTTTAAAACTATTAAACATTTGGGTTCGCGTGTGGCCTACAATGATCTGCCGGATCTGTACGGTTATGGTGGAAGGCAATTTTTTATGAATTAATGGATGATTTGTCATTAACTATCTAGAGCTAGACCTAAGAAATGATTTTTGTTTAGGCAGAATAGACTGGGATTCGATTCTCTTACCTCAACCGTGACACCCATAAACACGAGACAATTTTTCAAAAATTGACTTAAAATGGAATAAATATTAAATTTAACGAATGTATACACTGATGTGTAATGGCGTTATTAAAAACTAATATTCCTTTCATTTTAATCAAGTTGATTATAAATAAAAACAAAAAATTTCCGTACTCAAACATTTTTTTTTTTTAATATACTACGCTTCAATGTCTCCGATTATTTTTCTCCAAATCTATCAATGGTACGATAAAAAGTGTCCCAATCTTTTTTGTGTAGAATTTCATGATCTACAATGTGTACCCACAACTTTTTTTTTGAAAAACTTATCGTTTTCGAGTAATTTGGAAAAAAAACTGATTTTTACCCCCCCACCTCAGATTTGAAGAAATTTTTCAAGCTTTGTCAAAAAAATCAATCTCGAGATTTTAATCAAACTTGACTGTTGATTGTCTGCCTACACCCTAAGCTATTTCTTCAAACTTAGTAGTTTTACAATTTTTTGTAGCAAAAAAGGTACATCAAAGGACACGTTGGTGTCCTGCCAAGTTCTAGCACTACAAGTTTATTCACAGAAACAAACTCCACCGATTTTCGACCGCCCTCTGTCTTAAGTTCCAATGAAGTCATAAACTTCTATATTTCCGAATATTTGCCAAGCCAGTTAAACACAAGTGCCTCACCAAACTTCAAGTTTGTGCATAATTGGTTCCCGAGATATAATGACTGAAAAATCACAAAAACTGAAACTGACTGAGTAACAGATCATCAAAATTAAGGAGCACTTCCCGATATCGTAACATCTTGTAATTTTTCACAACGGTACGTCTTGTGATACAAGCAAAGAAATAAAACGAAAATTTAAGGTTTTCCATTCGGGACGGGGCACGGTGTCCGCCCACTTCCTCAGAATTGGTGTTCAGAAAGTAGTTCAATGGAGCATTTCCAATTGAAGTAAAACGATGAAAATTGGTGCAGTCGTAGGCCTTAAAGTATGTAAAAAGAGAAAAAATATAAAATTTGAGTTTTATTCATTTGAAAGGCGTGACATCTACCTACTTTATATTGAGCACTTCCACTTTCAGTATTTTTTGAGATTTTGACATGGCAAACTATTAAATCTGCCATTTTTTTACTTTCGAATTTCTCATTAACGACGCAATGAATTTCGATCAAAGTATTAATACAGGACGTCCTTCGCATTATTCGAAACATTACTGCATTCCAAAATTTAAAAAAAAAAAAATAAGTTTTGGGATATGTGAAAAATAATTCATTTTTTTTTTTTGAAATTCCAATATTTTGAAAACGTGTTCACATTTTTTTTTATATTACGGTATGAAATTTTTGTATTTAAATACTTAAAATTGCAATACCAAATTATTTTTTAGCAAACAGTTAAAGAAATTTGTAAATTAAGTTTAAAATATATTTAGCAGTCGTGTAATTTATTTAATATTCAATTTCCAATAATTTCTCAAAAAAATGAAAAAGATTTCAAAGTCATTTTTTACTAAATTTTTCTATATACAAAATTTGTTTAAATTTTATATAAAAATAATAATTTAGTATCGGAATTTCAAATATTTAAATATACAAAATTAAAATCATAAATTAAAGCAAAGCGAAATATTGAATTTTGAAACTTATATTTTTTTCCGAAAATTTTAGAACTTGTGCAGTATTATTTAGTTTGAAGGTCCTCCTGTATTAAATTTTTGATCGAAATCGAACGAGCTATTTTTCCACCACTAGATTGTAAAGTGCTTTCCATGAACGGCGGTTCGATTTTAAAATTGAATAAAACAAATTGTATATGAGATATCAATAAGGTTTTATTTTTATTTGAGAGCCCTATCAATGATGTGTGAAATATAACATTGTTCAAATGGCTGCCGCGGCTTTGCTGGGTGGCGCGCATTCGAAAGGTCCAGTTTTCGATGACTTTGGCGCATAAATCAGGCTGAATTTGACTGATGGCATCGATTATGTTGTCTTTGAGGGCCGCGGTGGTTTACGGCTTATTCGCATAGACCTGCGACTTAAGAAAGACCAACAATATAAAGTCTGAAGAGGTGTCAAATCACACGATTTTGGTGGCTAATTCACGTGTCGCCTCGGCGCGATATAGCCATGCCATGAAATCGCTTCAATTGTGTCTTGAACTGTGTGGCACGTAGCGCCATCCAATTCAGGCCACAAAAAGTTGGTGATCATCGACCTATAGCGATCGCCATTAACGGTGATAGCCTGGACAGCATCATTTTGGAAGAAGTACGGACCGATGACGCCTCCAGGACAAAATCCTCACCTAACAGAAACTTTATTTGGATGCATTGGCACCCCAAGTCCTACAATTTTGCTTATTCACGTACCCATTCATCCAAAAATGGGACGCATCGCTAAAGAGGTGCAACGCCCGTATCGTTGTTACTAGAGAACACCTATTTTGATAATAAAGTTTTATCATTTGCACGTGTTGCTCGACGCTGTAATTTGCCATGATGATTGGTGTATATAGTGGCTGATTAAAAGACGATATTTTGACACAAAGTAAAAGAAACAAAATGGCAAGCACGAGCTGTCAAAATCAATCCGTCCATATTGGAAAACTCTTTATATTGTTGCCTTTGTATTATTCAGCTCAATTTTATCTAAGTAGGTTAAATTTTAATCCACAGATGTGTCCTAGTTCTAACCACTCACCATACCAGCCTGTCTGACGGTTAAGTACTGCTTTTTTGGTTAAACGTTCATTAGATGAGTCCAACCACTCCTAGAATATAGTCTCCTTGCAATTTCAATGTTTTAATGAAGAAAGGTGCGACAGTCCTGTTTCTAACATAATCGGACTGTATTCCATCCTCCATATCTCTATATTTGTCAAGAATAACTTTTAATACATTATAAACTTATTCCACGCTCCTCGGCCTTGACTTTTATGATCAGTTGCTTAAAAATTTGAAACTCTTTTCAGAAACTGGACAGGTTTTAGTTGAAATATCAAGGATTTTTTTCATATATTCTAGCCTTTATTACATTACAGAAAGGCAATACCCCCATTTATTTGGCTTAATACAAGCTTCATAACTTAACCTAACTTTAAACTATGAAACTATAAATTAAGGGAAAAGATGATTGACATGAAATTAATGTAGATGGCGTTGTTGATGATGCTGATGGCGATGAGGTTGCAGGTGATAATGATGTAGATGACGTTGTTAGTGAAGTCGACGATGGAGTTGATGATTTGATTGAATTGGGCGGACGATTTAACAGGAGGAGTTTTAGGCTGCGAGTGCTGAGGTTGAAGTCGAAACAGTTTTCGTTTAAATCAAACCTTCGCAGCATAAGGGAAATAGGTTCGTTGAAGCCATAAGAGGTACAATGAGTAGACAGGTAGAAGAGGCGAGAGTTTCTTAGGTTACGGGGTTAGTGTTGAAAAAGATATAGTTGTAGAGGGTTTTAGATTCAACGGAACCTGAGAGAAGTCGATGAAGGAAGAGGATTTCGGTTATTTTCTTCGATCTTGCAGGGTATTGAGGTTAATTAGTTCGAGGCGATTTTGATAGGTGGGGAGGATTAAAGGATTATTCCAAGACAGGCCACGAAGGGCGAATCTTGAGAAACGGCGTTGAATGCTCTCGATTCTAAAGATATGAATTTGTTGATATGGCGACAATAATTGGCAGGCGTATTCAGGTAGCGGGTGGACAAAGGTTATGTAGATTAATCTGGGGACGTAGTGCAGGAGAATTCTTTGGACCATCGTTTCCCAAAACCAAGCGTTGAATTGGCTTTTGAAATAATATTATCGATGTGTGTTATGAAATTGAGCTCTCGGTCACATAATATGCCGAGGTCTCAAATCGATTCAACTATGGCTAAGGGTTGATTGTAAAGAAAGTAGCTCCAGGGGGAAGATTTTATGCGTTTGCGTGAAAAAGTGATTGATTGACACTTAGCAATATTAAGCTCTAAGCAGTTTTTGATACACCAGACTGAGAAACTCTCGAGATCTGGTTGGATAAGGGAAGAGTCGTATGAGGAAGAAATTGTCTTGAAAAACTTGGTATCGTCAGCGAACATTGAACTTTTGAGAGAGCGGAAAGGATAGGGCTGAAGAACATTTTCTTAGGAGTAAAAAGAATGGGGCCTAAGTGACTTCCTTGGGGGACCCCGGAGGTAGCTAAGAATAAATTGGAGAAAGCAGATCTGAAACGAACACTGTAATTCGAAGTTTCGGCATTGAAGGAAAGAGAGGAAGGGTAACCATAGGATTTTCTTTTAAAATTGACGAACTGAAAGAACTACTTGGGATTATTTATAAGGTTGGTTTGGGTTTCTATCCAATGTGGGTGGACAATAACCCATAGCTATACGTTGCGACGGTGTGGGCTGAGCAGTGCCCAACCCCGGATAAATACGATGAGACATATTTGTCGATTGAAATATTCTTGCATCGTTCGCATTACACAATTGAGGGATGTTGCTAACCTTTTCAATGAGAGATGGTCGACATTACACAATCTTACCCAGTGTCCTATTTTCAATTTAGGTGAAAGGGAAAACCTTAAAAATGTTCATATGCAAACACGCTGACATTTACCAATCAAATAAATTTTGTTTCCAAATCAAAAATCAACGTCAAAAGCAAAGTTGAATTTTACCCTGGCATATGGTGTCTATTGACTTTAAACTGACACACTCAAATATCAAATTATCTACCAGAGACTTAAAGATAAATCAAAAAATCACTAAAACAAAGTTAAATATACATGGGCAACAAAAACTGCCATCAAAATACTTCATTTTGACCTATAATTTCCAAATAACCATAAACAACAATAAGGACTGTCAATTACCACCCACAATTTCATATTTCAACTGCTCAATTAGCACTCAATCTTCTTTTTGGATACAGGCAAGGCAACAGTTCCACTATTGGCGGGGCTATATAATAAAATAAAATGACAAAGAAAAACAAAAAAAAATATTTTATGGCAATATAACTTCGGAAACTACAAATTGCTATGGCTTCCTTGAACCAATATTATAATGCCGTTGCCATTCATTGCAAAGCAATGATCTTCCGATTCACACGTCAAAAAGGTTTTGAAAGAATTTGTTACAGAACCCCAATTGAGTTATAGTCATAAAATATATTCCTATCCTACCTAATAAGACAATCTATTACAATAATCGTCGCGGAGGCCACCCCCTGGCGGCGGTCGGCGTCACGTGGATTATATTTCATGTAGAAAAAGAGATATTATGGTGACGATGATGAGGACGACGACAACAAAGATGTGAGACAGAGCAAAGCTGCTGCACGCGATCAAAGGTGTCTTACTTACCAAGCGCGTTTCAAAGAATTTCAAATAGTCCCATATACATATATGTACTCTCGGGGATCTCTCAAAGCTATAAGAGCAGTGACTTGATTCAAATGTTAATTAATTCAAAGTCACTAGGTATTGCGCTTTTACATTGCATGCAACTCACATATGTATGTAGTTGTAGATGGTGCACCTCTGGGAAAATTATTCTGTTATTTTTTTTGTATTATTATTATTATTTATTTAAGATTGGTGTGACATCAAAATTGTACATCAGTAAATTTTATGAGACGATGGATGTTATGCAGTGACAAATCTGTCACTCGTGGCGATTGAAATATTACATCTTACTCAAGTAATTAAATCAGGTTTTGCATAGTTAGCATTTAGATCACGCGATTAGCAAAGTAATAAATGTGTAAGCCGTTTGCGCATTTTCAAAATGCCAATTTTCATGTAAAATGAGAATTTTGTAACGAAAGGCTACTTAGACTGCTAATAAAACGGACGTATCCTAAAATGTCAAATATGTATGTACGATTATATTCTGACAGTTGAGATCGCCCACGTTGTTTTATGACAGTTATGAAGGGAATGCTAAAGTGACCATAAATAACAAGGCTTGTGAATTCGCTGCTTGTATTTGAAGCAGTTGGACGCGGATTACTATTTAAGCACAAACCGATTAAGAAAACGGATATGGGAAGATGGCAATCCACACGACGTCCACCAATTGTCAATGCATCAATCCGAAAGTCAGCGGTTGTTGTGGATTGTAGGCTGGGCTGCGTCATTATCGATTTGTATACCTACTCCTTCAAAAACGACAATGGCATTGCCATCACCATCTAAGGGAGGGTGCTGATCGGTGATGAAAATGTTTGTGGATGATATGGAACTGAACGACAGCTGATGTCATATGACCATAATGGATTTTTAAAATAAAAACTTTATATATACCCTTGTAAAAGCCTTTATGCTTAAAACGCTGTAATGCATGCGAAATGTTTTATCTTTTTCTTATGGTTTAAATTTGGAAACTAAAAATTTGAATTCAATGAAAAGTAAATGCATTCCACACTAATAAAATGTTTGAATGTGAGGCGAAAATTGAAATTTTACTTAACTTAGATTGATAATAGGCGCTGTGGAATGTATAGTTAAAAATTTCAATTTGGCGATTTTTTATGGGCACTTGGAATATTTTCGACTGACAAAATACTCCATCACAAACTGTTTTATTAAGTGAAAACTATTTCGAGGAATAAGTTATTAGTGTCCGTTTGCTGATACACAATTTAAGCATTTAAGTTCTACTTAAGAACTTATGTGACAGTTTACGCAGAGGAAAAAGTAGCCCTTAAATGTTTTAAGTTGAACATTATTATTTATGATTTGTATCAGCAAACGGGCCTAAATGTAATATTTTGTTTCACTTATTTCAAAAGAGTTGAATTCTGCATCCGTTTTCGAAATATTGAATTTTCAAAAAAATATATTTTCTTTTTCAAAATCCAAACAAAATAGTTTTTCGAAAATTTTGGAATGTAGTTTTATATAAAATTCGAAGGACCTCGGTTTATGAGAAAGTCGAAAATAAAAAAAATTGTTGCATGGCAGGTACCGTTAATAACAAAATATTAAAAATAAAAAATATGGCCAAAATATAGACTATAGAGGGTGGCCGTGGCGCGATAGTTGTGTGCTCGCCTGTCAACCTCGTGGTTGCAGGTTTGATTCCTGCCATTGTCTATGTCTTCTTATATTCCATTAGAAACCAATTCTCCAAATTGTCATAAAATAAGTTGCTGCTTTACTAATTACATGCTGTTTACGCATAACACTAATAACATGTGATTGAGTATACTAGCATACCCACAAAATATGACAACGAAATAAATAAAATAATGCGAATTATAAGGGACATAAATAAATAAGACACGGTGATTCTCTCCGCATTAGTTCAGTCGCCATCCCTGGAGATAAATCTGAGACAACAACCAGCTCTAGTCTCAGAACACACTACACATCTTTCCTATCCTTCTTTCTC
The DNA here is from genome assembly GCA_910595825.1 of Philhelius pedissequus. Classification (NCBI taxonomy): domain Eukaryota; kingdom Metazoa; phylum Arthropoda; class Insecta; order Diptera; family Syrphidae; genus Philhelius; species Philhelius pedissequus. The sequence goes on along the minus strand of OU343161.1, from coordinate 237,537,509 downwards.
TTCTTTCACCGTATGCCGCGCTGTGTTAAAAACATATAAAGGGTATTCATAATCCCTTGAGCGCGTGCAAAGTTCTAAAAAAAAAAAATATACCTAAAGTAGTGCACTAAATTTTTTCTCAAAATCGTTAGAGCTGTTTTCGAGATAATTACGTTGGTAGAAAAAATTGTATGGCAAGTACAGTTATTTTTGGGCTAATTATACGATTCAAAAATCTATTAGAGACAATCACTGGGTTTCTCTATGATCGTAGTGTCAAGTTTGATTCAAATCTCGAGTTAAATTTTTTTCCAAATGTAAAATTTTGCTATATCGCAATTAATAATAATAATTCTGATTTAGGTATAAAATTTTAAAAGCATTTAAAAAAAAACTTAAAACGCTATTTTGAAGTAATTATTAACATAAATACAAAATTTTAATTTCAAAAAAAATTCAGTGACTGGTTTTTGAAAAATCGAATTTTCAAAAAACAATTATTTATTTTTTAAAAATTTGACTAGTTAGACAGTTTTATTAACACTTTACAAAAAATCGGTTCATCCAATAGAGAGAAAGTCGAAAATATTAAAAGTGGTTCTAGGAAGTACCGTTAATAAGTACGAAAAATAAAACATGTTTTACTTGAAACACTAATTTATTTAAGACATCCATTTTTGCTTAACGTTTTTTTAACATTTGTATAGGAAATACCGTTGCTTCTTATTCTGGGAAAATAGTTTTTCATAACCTTTCAAGATAATGTCAAAACTACCAAATACGAAATATTTGAGTCTTTTCGAAATTTCGAGTTAAATTTTGTTTTAATTAAAAAAAAAATGTTTTGAAAATATTTGGTTACATAAGAGTTTAAACTTTTTAGAAGCTTCTGCTTAAAAGAAATCAGAAAATCGAAAACCATAATAATTTGTCTACGAGAGGTACAAAAAAAAACATTTTTTTTTTCAAAAAAAAAAAAAATAAAAAAAAATAAATAAATAAATAACAAAAAGCACCTTTTGTATAAAAATCGGAACCGTTTTTGAGGAAAATAAGATTTTTAAAATATTAAAAAAAAACACGTGGGCATATTACCGAAAAAACCATTTGTACAAATTTGGAGCAAATCCATCTTACCGTTTAGGCTGATGACTCGGGCACAGGCTGAGTTGCAGAACCCACTTTTTTTGTCTTCGATATCATCGTAATGTTCATCAGTTTGTTCGGAATCTCGAGTTCGATTTTTTTACGAATTCATAACTTTCCATACATCGTAAAATTTATTTCATTTTGCATTCTTATTAACTTTGCACAAAATAATTTTTCAAATTTACAACCTTCTCATTATTGGATGATTAAAGATATTATAGATGTCTTAAAAGTATAAATAATATTGCATATTTGAATTTTCGAAACAAGTTTCTTTTTATTTAAAAAAAATTGTGTTTGTTTTTTAAAATTATTTTTTTTTTCAAAAACGGGTTAATTATTTTGTTGTTGCTTGCAATTAAAGATTTATACGCATATTAATCAATATACTTTAAATTAGTGATCTAAACTTCTTTCCTAAAAATTTTAATGGAATAACTTTGCATTAAAGTTGTTAGCTACAAGTGCAAATTCGTATAATTCAGCCTTGTAGTTAATTTCATTTAAATTCACACAGTTCTAGTGAAATTGTCATATTTTCACTCGGATTGTGGAAGATTAATTGACAAGCAAAATCAAACTTCATTATGCTAGTTCCCCAAATTTCACATTTATGTAGAAAGTAGGAAAGTAGTTAATTAAAAATAAGGCGTTGCAATGTGGAACGTATTGATTTTTTTTATATCGCAGGATGTCAAAACATAGCTTTAAATTGATTAAGCTATAAAACTCTTTTCACATTTTATTTCTAATAATAAAGATCACTAAAGAAGATACATTTTTATTATATAAATTAAACCTAATAAATCAAATTCGGTTTTAAATTAAAATAAATTAAATGCATCGTGAACATTTACCTAAGCTTTCTTAATTCAATAAAGATCTGCTTTGAAAGTCATAAATTTCTTTTTTATAATTAAAACGAAAAATACATATCATTTATGACCATCACTGACTTTGATGCTAAGTGTATGTATTTGGGTAACTTATGCAATTTTTTTATTTGAAATGTGCTTTTTTCCACAAAAAAAAAAAAAAAACAAATTAGCAATATAAATTTATTAACTGGTGTCGATTCATGTTCTTCTGCATTCTTTTTATTATAATTATGTATCTGACAGTGTGTGGATGGGATGGATTACTTTTCTATGTCATTTTAAAGCAAAACCCCTACGCAAAACTCATATCATTAATTTTTTATAATTCAATTCACATTCCACACACCCAAAATAATATAAAGAATCAGGTTTATGAGTCAAAAACAAAGTGTTGTATCATTTTCAATTAAAAAAAATATATATTCAAAACTAAAATTAGTGCCTCGCTGTATCTTCATGAAACCACTGTTTTAAATTGTTTTACAAACAATTTGTTCAACAACATTTTTTAATGCATTAATATTCCGACATACATACTTACTAGAAGAAAATTACATAAGAATTGCTAGAAAGAAGATAAACAGAGCCTCTAGAAATGCCATAGGTCTCCGTAACTACAGTGACTACTATATACGACAACGACATCTCAAGCAATCACTTCCACCACAGCACCAATCGGTGCAGTACCCAAGAGTTAACTTGACCAGATGCATATCGGTTTTCTGCTCAAAAATGTTGTAAATAGATCTGGTCTTTTCTGTGAGAGTGCATGTTCAAAGCCCGGTTTTTCAATAATATTGGCTTTACTGACCAACCGATCCATCGAATAAGGAAATTAATAGTCGATTTTCTATCAGCACATTAGTCAGAGCTTTGAGACTCTGACTACGCAAAGATTAATCGAATCACGTAGACTATTTTGATTCCTTATAAGGTGGTCGGCTGGCTTATGCAGATGAGCTGACGGCAAGACTTGTAAGTCAGCACACCTCTCTGAGCATCATATAGCTAAGACACCTAGACAAAACCGTGAACTTTATAATTATGCCTAAAACATTCCATGGAGATGTGGAGGAGGGATTCTTGTTTATTTTTGTCTCTGGAATATTTTGTTTCAGCTTTCACTCTTCTTGTTATAGATTCTTTTTGTGCGGTTAGATAATGCTTCTTACCTAACCTTCTGTTAGATTAATATCGCAGATGTTGGACATGACCTTTGTTGCATCTGCGAAGCAAAGTTGCTAGATAAATTTATTAAGATGTTATAACTAAACAACAGTGGGGCCTTTTGAAGAAATAAGTGGCAACAATGAGAAGAAATAAAAACATAGTTTTTCAATTTCTAAGTCTTAGGCAGACCGTTAGTTTGTAGTTCGATGGATCATGGACAAAATTTAATAATGACTAGCTTTATAATTACAGTGGCGTTTGGAATTAAGACAACGCCATTTTATGGGAGGAAAAGATACAATAATGAACCGTATTGGCTGTACAACAGTGTTACTGAGCTAGCCAGAAGAATTAAAATACAACTATTTAGTTGGCTGTGCCATGTAGAGCGAATGGACATCAATTCTCTGGCCCGGAAAATCTTTGAATCCAACCCGAGGGGAAGACACAGTAGAGAAATACCGAAGCTCAGGTGACGCGCGCAAGTAGGCGGAGACCTCAACCAACGAAACTGGTGGTAGCATGAGCTGGCTGAAGAGAAAATTGTTTGTTGAGACTCAAGTCCACCCAGGACTGTAGCGCCATCATAAGTAAGTAGTTAAGTAAGTAATTTCTTAGACAAGGCTTTCTACCAAAACCACTTTTTGGCACCAATGTACAAATACATAGAATTGACAATTTGAATTTAAACAACTATCAGTTGCACATGGAAAAACTGAATTGAAAAAATAAATATTGCATGAGCGCATTGACCAAGTATCTATAACCATCTAACATCTTAAACTCTGCCAAGAGTACATTACATAGTATGTATCTTCAAGATATCTAGGTGGAATTGTTGTTGGTTTTGTTTTTTTTTTTTTAAATATCTATATTTGCTAGTGATGAGGTATGAGTTTCTTCAGCTTGAATACTCACTGGCTTATTTGAATGGCCCAAAACCACTTGTAATGTCACCAATTTTTTTTTTTTAATTTAATTCTCGCAAAAAATATACAAATTTAATAAAATTCCCACGCATATTGCGAGGTGATTCATTTAAAAGAAAAATTATGTGTTTTTGGCGCGGTTGCTACGCCTCAAAAACCATAGTAGGAGTTCTGATATGGTTGAGTGACTTAAGTAGGAGGTAAATGTTTCGACCTGGGAATGTTTTTTATGAGCTTTTTTTTATCTGGAATGTTTTTCGGTTTTATTTGAAACAAAAAACGAGGTTAGTGGTTCATTGATGGGATGTGGTAACTATACGTACGAGGGTTATTACCAGGGTAATAAAAATTAAAATAGGGTGAAGGACCCCACCAAATACTAATGCTGATGCTATCAAATGCATTTTTATTGCTCTGAAATAAATATTTATTTTTATTTTTTTTTACATTTCGCAATTGGAAATGTTCGCATTTTGAACGATGATTTATACTTTATTAGACGTCTTGATTTTTTTTGGTTTAGTTAATAGACAATAAATTTTACTAAATTATTATTACTAACGAAAAATGAGAATCGTGAGCTCACGAATTTTTCTGTTAATTTTTTTTTATAAGAAAGTGATTTGTGGGTTGTTCTTTTGTATTTATCAGCATGTGTGGATGTCAAGTGGTCTGACTGAGTAGGTGACTTAAAATATGAACTCTAAACATTTAAATTAATTAACACAAGTGCGTGTTTTAATAATTTTGTATGTACCTTGAATTTCATTACCAGATTTCTTGTCCTATATATAAGGAACCCATCAAGTGCACTAACTAATGACGGATTAATGTCAAATAATGCGTATTATCGTATCTGCTTCGTTATATTAACGCCTGAGATCCTACCTCAACAACATGATCGGTAATTATTGGTGTGGCTTATGCCAGGTAAGTCCAGTATAGATCAAAAGTTCATCACATTGCTTCTTATATTTTCACTTATCTCATAAGCATAGTTTGAGGAAAAACGATGCCATTTAAATTTTTGGACAAATAAATGCAAACAAAAAAATTAAAAATCGTTGAAGCGATTTTATTAAAAACAAACTAATTTTTTTTTTGTATAAAATTTTGGAAACGTTCTCAGATCATTTTGATAGCCAATTTAATGTAATTATCAATATGCGTGTAATATTTTATTACGAAAAAAAATTCAATAATCCGTTTTTTTTAATCAAATTTTCAAAAGAAAAAGATCGAAAAATTGAATGTGCAATATTTTTCCTACTCTTTTTTTTTTAACATTAACATTTTTATGACTATGTGACGTTATTTTTTTGTATTTAGAAAATTGTTTTCGTTTCACAAAAAAATGTATGTATTTCAAAAAAAGTTTTGAAAAACGTTGGTTTATTGTTTAAAATTTTAAAAATCAACTGAACCGTTTTTCAAAAAAACCAAAACCAAAAGCAAAAAAAAAAAAAAACTGGATCGTACAAACTTGCTCTTGTAGCTAATTACTTGTAAATATGAACATATTTATATATAGATATAATAATGAAAATGAAGAATGTAAGGGGCTAGGTACCTATACAGATATAACTTTAAAATTTAAGACCAATACACATAATATACATCTGATTTTTAAAGATGCATATATACAAATGTATGAGGGCCTACATTGTATATATGTAGCTATTCAGTGTCTTACGCAAAAATGCGTAAAATGAAATATAATTAGGTAGAAATAAATAAATATTACACATAATAAAATCTTTTTGGATTGCTTAGTTGTTAAAATTTAAGAGAAAAAAAAGAAAAAAAGATGCATTTAAATTATTGGCCAAATATGACATCAAAAAAAAATTAAAAAATAGTTGAAGGGGTTTTTTTAAACAATTTTTTTATGCACAAAATTATGAAAACATTTTTTAGGAATAAAAACTTGAATACCTTATTAATACCTATATATATAACATTTTAATTTAAAAAAAAAATAAGTGACTCGTTTTTAAAAATCGATTTTTCAAAAAAAAAATTATTTATTTTTTAAAAATCGAAAACATTTTTTTTTTGAAAATTTCAATATGCAATATTATTTATACTTCTAGGGAGCATTTGCATAAAAAAATAATTTTAAACGGTTCATCAAATAGTAAGAAATTCGAAAATATCAAAAGAGGTGCTATGGGAACTGCTCTAATTTAACAACACACTCATGATGAGAAAAAACGATTCTTAACGATTTTTTAACATTTGTATGGGAGGTACCGTAGTATTTTGTTTGAGAAAAATAGTTTGTTTTTTCAAGTATCCAAGACAATGTCAAAAAACTACTAAACACTTAGTTTGAATTTGTTCATTAGGTTGTTTTCGGAATATTGAGTTTTCAAAAAAAAAAAAATGTATAAAAATATTTGGTTCGTTTAGATTTTTTTAGGAGCTTCTCCCGAAAAGAGTTCAAGAAAATCAAATTAAACTTTTTCCAGAAAATTGAAAAACAAAATAATGGTCCTACTAGAGGCACCAAAGATAACCATTTTATCCAAAAAAAAATTACCAAAAAGTACATTTTTGCTTCATTAATGCTGATTTACTTTTATAAAAATCTTTGGAGCCGTTAGGAAAGAAGAAAATCCATTCACCTGCTTAGGCTGAATATTCGCCGACAGACAGACAGAATTATAAGGTCCACATTTTTCGTCTTCGCTAATTATGGTAATAGTAAATTTGATGAGAAATCTCGAGATCTATTTTATTTACTTGCATTAAGCACAAGTTTTCGTAAGTCACTATAGTTTTTGAAAGCAACATTTTGCAATCCAATCCACAGCGCCTTTGTGCTAAAATCACAAATGATTCAAGGGTTTTTCCTATTTTTTTAAGCTCATATATTCGCGATAAGAGCGCTTTTTAAAATCCCATTTTATTTTTCAAAAATATCGAACAAAAGTTTTAAAATGCCGTCTTCTAAAATACTGAAATTCTTCTTATTCAAAATCCCGATCTATTATTATCTTGCTTTTTTAAATCCCGTTTAATACTGCTTAGACCGTTTTTTATTTTGATAAATGTCACATGAAACACTTTGCAAACTTAACCCAAAATCCTGTATTGGCCCAAGAGGGGGGGTTGACCCCCTTACTTACTTTGTTGTACTTTGTGTTGATTCTAAAAGCGAGAATTTAATAAACGGGATTGTAAAAAACGGGATTTTAAGAAATGGGGTAGTAAAAACGTGATTATAAAAAGAGGCATAAAAAAGGGATTTTAAAAAACGGGATTATAAAAACCGGGATATAAAACCCAATCCATTCGCGATTATAACACTTTTTCATTTTGAAATATTTACATACGAGTACATTCTGCGAAGTAAAAAAAAACATGACATTATAAAACTTGTGGAACGTATTCACATATCGTTTCTGAGAAAGAAATTATCAACTGGTGGTATTTGTGCATTGATTTTATAATTGGTTATTTAAGACATTATAAATCATTCGGTGATAAGTATACAGTCTTTTAAAACAACAACTTAAGTGTTATACTCCCAAGTTCATTATATTTTCATTAAAGCTTTCATATTGCAACAAAATATTTTAATTGATGAATTTAAATTGCTTCCGCTTTACGAACTTAAGTTCCACTAAGCGAATTTTGAAATAGAAAAAAAAGGATAAATTGTGGAATGCATTTAATTTTTTTTTTTCATTCCACGAGATGTATTTCAATGAATCTTCGTCTTCCCTTGGAAACCCTCTAATCGATTAAAGTTTGAATCAAACTTTCACACCTAAATCCAAAATTCATCTTTCCATATTTTATTTCTGAAGTGAAGTGAAGTAAAATATGAAAACAAGAAATGAAACAAAATATTTCCACAACTTAGGTAAAAAGTTGAAAGACTTTTTTTGTGATGGAATATTAATTATGTAATTATATTTATTTCCAAATATGCATGCACTAACAGACTGCAAATTAAACATAATGAATACCTGGAAAAACTGAAATTAGGAAATCCTGCTTATGAGTTGGGAAATAAGTAATAAAATAATTGCTAATTTTTGTCTGCAAATTGAGCCACCAGCTATTATTTTCACTTAGCCACTTTCGAATCTTTTTTTTTAATTAACCTATACTGTGATTGTGACACATTAAATACCACACACGCTATTTCAAAATAATTTTGTTTTAACTTTTAACTATTTCTCTTTCAGATGCGCTCGTTCGTGCCAATAATTTAAACTACACTTTTTTTTTTAAACAAATTTTATGTAGTGTCAGGTGAACGACGTGACGTCTACATCATTTAAATGGAACGAGAAGTTAAAATTGATTAAATGATGGAACTATAATGGCTTTAAGATAGACTATGTATGTCTATGTAGTATGTTTGTCATTCATAATCATGTGGGAGATCAAAATCAATATGATTGATCATCAAGGTGCGCATCACAGAGTTCAAAATCTTTTATCTTGATTTGTTCTTTACGGATTTTATTATGTTTTTTTTTGGTTTCTTAAATTTTGGTTACGTAATTTGCAAGTTTTTTAGAGTCGCAATAAATGTTGCATGATTGTGTTTTTGCGGTTTTACTTTATACTAGTTTTATAATTTGTATTTCAATTTGTAATAATATTACTAGCAAGCATGAAACATACGAAATTATGTAATTACCTAAATATAGACTTTTTTATTGTTATTCATTGTTTATAACGCTAATGAGATGCTTAGGCATATGCCTTGTATGATATATAATTTTTTAATGAATTTAGTATGCTTCGTTTATTGTTTATAAAAAAAAATATAATTTACTTCTTGTGAACATGAAAAATTAATGCGTTCCACAAATTTAAGAACTACGCCAAAAAAAAGAACTGAAGTTCCAAATATAGAAGAATTAATTCTGAATGAAGAACAGTGTATACATAATATGTATACCTTTGCTTGCTCTATTTAGGACTTTTCACATAAAAGCTAACAACGACCAGCGAATGAACGAATAAATGTAATTTTGATTAATTTAAAAGCCTAATTTCTTCACAAAATTCTAGAAATATGATTTATATTAATGTTTAGATACTCGTACTTAAATATGGTTTTAGGTTTTACAACATGATTATTTCCAACGGTACGATTCTATTTGAGTACCATCCACACTCAAACGAATAAATTGTTCGCGTGCGACATTATTATTAATTGAAAAGTTTTTTTTTTTTATACCACTGTTTTAGTGTTCTCTATCATCAAGTTTGATTAAAAGCTCCAGTTTGATTTTTTTTCCAAATGCAAAACTTGCCCCATAGTACCTACATATATCACAAGTAAAAATAATGGAAATATAATGGGTTATCCATTTTGCGGTTTCAAAAGTATAGGGCTGGAATTCGACATCTGTCAAACAAAGTTGTTAAACTAATTTTTTTTTCCAGTTGAAAGTCCGACATTTACGAAAATGGATCGCTTAACTATCGCACAACGCATAAAAATTGTTAAAACCTACTACAAAAATGGTGATTCTGCAACAGCCACATATCGTGCTTTAAGAGGAGATTAGGGTTTACATAATCGTCGGATTGGTTACAGATATTTTAAGGCCTGTGCATCATCGTTTCGCTCGTACCACTGAAAATATCGCTGCTGTAAGTGAAAGTGTTGCCGAAGACCCGAATGTGTCGATTCCTCGTCGTTCTCAGGAATTAGGACTGTCTTACGGCACATTATGGCGTATATTGCATTTGGATCTACACCTACATCCATATAAAGTCAAGCTCACACAACAACTGAAGTCAGCTGACCATTCACAACGTCGTAGATACGTCGAATGGGTGCTTGAACAACAGGCGGTAGACAGCGATTTTTCGAACAAAATTTTCTTCAGCGACGAAGCACATTTCTCACTCGGTGGATAAGTTAATAAATAAAATTGTCGTATTTGGGGTTCTAAAAATCCTCAAGTAATTGAAGAGAGGTCATTACATCCACAAAAAGTCACTGTTCTGGGCGCTCTTTGGTCCGGAGGCGTGATTGGAGCTTACTTTTTCGAAAACGAAGATGGAACGACTGTCACCGTCAATTCGAAGCGTTATGGTCATATGATATCCGACTTTTTTTTGCCTGCTATTGAAGAATACGACTTGGAGAATGTGTGGTTTCAACACGACGGTGCCACATGCCACACAACTCGAGCGAATATGGCTTTATTGCAAGAGACATTTCCTGGCCGCGTGATTTCCCGTCATGGCGATATCAACTGGCCACCAAGATCATGCGATTTGACAGCGCTGGACATTTTTTTGTGGGGCTACGCGAAAGACCGTGCTTATGCAGATAAACCTTTAACTCTTGAGCACTTGAAAACCAACATTCGTCAAGTTATGGCTGAGATACCACCCAATATGTGACAAAAAGTGTCAAAAATTACCTCAAAAGAATCTACGCTTGCAACAATTCGCGTGGTGGTAATTTAAATGACGTAGTGTTTCACACATAATGTCAACCTTCAAACTTTATAATACAAAAGAAATATCATGAAAAAAAATATTTTATATGTGTTTTATTTACGTTTACTTTTGAAACCGCAAAATGGATAACCCATTATATAACACCTGACTGCAAAATTCATTTGGTATGAGTGTCGCTCTGATTTTTTGACAGTTTTCACCTAGCCTATCTGATTCGTCCACAGATATACTCCGATAGCTTGGTATCCGAGATAACATATCTAATAAGTGGATGAACGCCTGCATTTGTAGACAACTACTTTGAAAGTTTTCATAAGAGATAAATTCTCAAATTATATGTCAAACTCTCATCTCAAACAAATTTGCACGAAATTTTCCAAAGAAATTGGAATGTTCATGTATAAATTGTTGTTCGTAAAACCGAATATTCAATTGATTGTTAATCGTCAACTGGCTGATCTTTAACAACCATACTAGATTTCATATTCTTAATTGCAATTTGATGAAACTGGCAGTTTTTGAAACTAAATTGTGTCAATTTTTTTAATTCAAATAGAAAGACTTTTTCCTTAAAAATAAAAAAAAAAATGCCTTTTGGTTTCACTATATTAAATTTTTTGCCAGTTTCTGCAAAATTGGGGCTGTCAACAATGCCAAATTTTTAGATCTCAGCAGCTTCGTTAAAATATTTTGATTCACCACATATTTGAAGGCTAAGCATAGTGAATTACCCAATGCATCTAAAACATATATATTTTTTTTAAATTAATATTTAAAAAATAAATAACAACAAAACTGTTCTACAAAATGCAAAAAAATCCAAAAATTCAAATCTTTTAAATATTCATTAAATCCTAAATTCCAAATAATGCTTTAAGAGGAGATTAGGGTTTACATAATCGTCGGATTGGTTACAGATATTTTAAGGCCTGTGCATCATCGTTTCGCTCGTACCACTGAAAATATCGCTGCTGTAAGTGAAAGTGTTGCCGAAGACCCGAATGTGTCGATTCCTCGTCGTTCTCAGGAATTAGGACTGTCTTACGGCACATTATGGCGTATATTGCATTTGGATCTACACCTACATCCATATAAAGTCAAGCTCACACAACAACTGAAGTCAGCTGACCATTCACAACGTCGTAGATACGTCGAATGGGTGCTTGAACAACAGGCGGTAGACAGCGATTTTTCGAACAAAATTTTCTTCAGCGACGAAGCACATTTCTCACTCGGTGGATAAGTTAATAAATAAAATTGTCGTATTTGGGGTTCTAAAAATCCTCAAGTAATTGAAGAGAGGTCATTACATCCACAAAAAGTCACTGTTTGGGGCGCTCTTTGGTCCGGAGGCGTGATTGGAGCTTACTTTTTCGAAAACGAAGATGGAACGACTGTCACCGTCAATTCGAAGCGTTATGGTCATATGATATCCGACTTTTTTTTGCCTGCTATTGAAGAATACGACTTGGAGAATGTGTGGTTTCAACACGACGGTGCCACATGCCACACAACTCGAGCGAATATGGCTTTATTGCAAGAGACATTTCCTGGCCGCGTGATTTCCCTTCATGGCGATATCAACTGGCCACCAAGATCATGCGATTTGACAGCGCTGGACATTTTTTTGTGGGGCTACGCGAAAGACCGTGCTTATGCAGATAAACCTTTAACTCTTGAGCACTTGAAAACCAACATTCGTCAAGTTATGGCTGAGATACCGCCCAATATGTGACAAAAAGTGTCAAAAATTACCTCAAAAGAATCTACGCTTGCAACAATTCGCGTGGTGGTAATTTAAATGACGTAGTGTTTCACACATAATGTCAACCTTCAAACTTTATAATACAAAAGAAATATCATGAAAAAAAATATTTTATATGTGTTTTATTTACGTTTACTTTTGAAACCGCAAAATGGATAACCCATTATATAACACCTGACTGCAAAATTCATTTGGTATGAGTGTCGCTCTGATTTTTTGACAGTTTTCACCTAGCCTATCTGATTCGTCCACAGATATACTCCGATAGCTTGGTATCCGAGATAACATATCTAATAAGTGGATGAACGCCTGCATTTGTAGACAACTACTTTGAAAGTTTTCATAAGAGATAAATTCTCAAATTATATGTCAAACTCTCATCTCAAACAAATTTGCACGAAATTTTCCAAAGAAATTGGAATGTTCATGTATAAATTGTTGTTCGTAAAACCGAATATTCAATTGATTGTTAATCGTCAACTGGCTGATCTTTAACAACCATACTAGATTTCATATTCTTAATTGCAATTTGATGAAACTGGCAGTTTTTGAAACTAAATTGTGTCAATTTTTTTAATTCAAATAGAAAGACTTTTTCCTTAAAAATAAAAAAAAAAATGCCTTTTGGTTTCACTATATTAAATTTTTTGCCAGTTTCTGCAAAATTGGGGCTGTCAACAATGCCAAATTTTTAGATCTCAGCAGCTTCGTTAAAATATTTTGATTCACCACATATTTGAAGGCTAAGCATAGTGAATTACCCAATGCATCTAAAACATATATATTTTTTTTAAATTAATATTTAAAAAATAAATAACAACAAAACTGTTCTACAAAATGCAAAAAAATCCAAAAATTCAAATCTTTTAAATATTCATTAAATCCTAAATTCCAAATAATCAGAAAACAAATTAAATTTTACAAATATTAATGTTGTTACCTAGGTCATTTACTACAAAATTACTTCATCTCTAAGATAGAAGTAACATCTAAATTACAAATTGTATAAGCCTATGCAAAGCTACCCACTTATTCTTAAATTAAGTTGCATAATTATAAAATATCATTTCACCTACAAGAGTGCCGCTATTACCCTGCAACCAGAAAAGTCGCATCGTTGCCGTGCGCCTTTCATGTAACATTTACCGTAAATTATGAATTTAAACAGACAATTTACATATTTTTAAAATGGGCGATGTGCTGCGGAAATAATTTTCAAACCTCAACTTGAGTTAGAGTTTGAAAAAAAAACAGCTGTCACCATTTCATCATAATTGTTATGAAATGGAAGATAGTTTTTTCTCCTTTCCCATGTATTTTGGGCGGCCTGAACCCTTTAGCAAAACAAAATAAAATAAAACAAATACAAAAAAAAAAAAATAACTTGAAGATGAGCAAAACTGAAAAACCACTCTGACATTTTTCACATCACTTTTTTGTTTCAACTTTGAAAAACTACTTTGCTCTTCTACTTTGCTTCCCCATTCAGCGTTAAAGCATAGCCATAGCAATACATACTACCGATACGCTATTGTAACTTTACGAAAAAATGGAACAAAAAAAAGATAAAACAACGGTGATGATCACATCCGAGAGACCATGTGCTTTACAATCGCCATTTTCAGGGTTTCCATCACATCAGTTGTAAGAAAAAATATGTATTTACTTCCTAACTTCGAAAGCTGTGCAGGGGAATTATGTCACATTTCTGATATTTCAGAAACCTGGGGGTTCAATTATTGTTCTAATTTATAGCTGTAATACAAAAAAGGATCATTATTATTTTTCAACATTTTTTTTTTTTACTTTGTTACTTCTCTAAAATATTTTATAATTCTCTCTACAAAAGTGTGTACTAAAAAATATTAAATAATACTTTTTTTCATATTTTTCCCACGTTTTTGATCAAATTAAGAATGAAACTGTACCAAGCTTACTTCACAGAACTAGCTAGATGGTAGAAATATAATTTATGTTAAGACGAGACTAGAGAAATGCAATAATTTACAACAGTTCTAATAGTTTTAAAACAGTTGCTTGACAATAAAAGTATTAAATATCTTATGAAAAATCATCAAAGTTCCGGCACCTGCGGCACAGCATAAGCATTACTTTTATAAACGGAACTGTTATAAATAGACTTTTATGGAACCTCTTGCTTTTAGATGAGAAAACAAATTGTACGTCAGGAATCGCAATCTGATTGATCCGCTCCACATATAATCCACGCTTCAAAGAATACAATGTTCGCCCACGACTAACCTTATTATTAAAGATTATCGGTTAAAAAACGTCATTCGTGACGAATAGAAAAAGTCATGTAAGAAAAATATCAAAATAGACGAATATTGACTCGAAGTTGGAAGTTTATTCTTATCTAATAGATTTATTAGAATAATCATTTTATTTTCCAATTATAAATGGTTCTGCTGGCAACCATGGATGCAGTTGTTGTTACTGTCATTTATACCTACGAGATATCGTCGTATTATTTTCATTTTTTCTCCTTTTAATTTGGATGCAGCAACAAGTGGATATACCTTGTATCGGTTTTAGCAGAGACACTTTTCTTACCCCGTGCCATCATCATTCCATCCTCATCCACCTTTACACAGCGCATCGCACCGCCATCCACCGGGCGGGAGACTAGCCAACTCCAGACGAGACTTTGTGTTGTGTGTTGCTTTCGCTTTCAATTTAGATTCTGCTTCTTGTTGTTATATTTATTTCTCTGTCTTCTTCCTATAACTTGTTGTGGGATCTTTTAGATACCAACAAACTACAATGTTTATTGTTGTTCCGTTTCGTTTGTTGACCTTTTGCTGAATTTGTTTACTTTGATCTGTTTTTGCGGTTTGATTCTTTCTTCTATACATGTTTTCTCGTTTTTTTTTTTGTTTTATTATTTATAATCCTTCTTTTTATGTTAAACTGGTTCAAAGCATACGAAAATATTGTCTTGAAGTGTGAGAAGGATTAATAGTTCCTATAAAAAAAATGGAAATGGAATTCTGACATTTCATTTTTTAATATATCATATTCGATTTTGCATTCATTTGTGTATTATTTTTGTATTTTAACAAATTGCTGTGTCATTGATTATGAGGATCTGAATGGCAAATAAAAAATTACTAAATATCTAAAAAAATGTAATTGAGGCCAAGGCGTAACATGAAAATGAAGGTGAAAGGGATTGTCTAGTAATTATACCGAGTTTTATTCAATTTGTTGTTGTTATTTCGGAGTAGAGACCTTTCTAAGTTAAAACGTAACATGATATGATTATCATTTTATCAATCACATAGGAGTTTGGGATAAAAATTTAGTTTGAACATGTTAAATGGTACATATTGATAAAACCGAGTTTGGGCATCAGCTCTTTTGTTTAAAAAGTAAGTAAATTGTGAATTGTGTGTTGAAGCTTAGAAAAAAAAAGTATGGAGTTTGCGTGCAGTATAAGCATATATGTAATGGTATTGGGTTAGACAAATGCTTCCACCAATTTGCACATAGAAAATACTCTTCAATTTTCTGTAGTACATCATGGTTTTGTCGAATGAACAGAATTCAACAATTACACGCGTGCTTCAAATGATGCTCATCAATTTAATCATCTTAAGGATAGTACGCACGACACCAAACGATACTACATCTATGGCATCCAAATAGATTGTAACTTCTTGATTACAATTTACTGAGTGCTGCATTGGTCTCGTTGGTGTCGGCGAAAAATGTTAAAATTAAAAAAAAAATTTTAAATTATGAAATGGAATTTGTAATTTTTCAATATCGAACAACTTCCATAGATTGAAGTTCTACAAAAACTGGTCACCGAAAGAGAGACTCGAATAGGTATGTACTTACGAATAATATTTAAAATTAAAAACAAATTAACCTGTAGGTCATTAATTAGCTACGGATAGTTTATAGTCAACATGATAATATATTTCCTGATATTTTCATAAATATCAGCACTTGCTATAATAAATTGAGAGGCAGTCATGCATTTTATTCTCAATTTATAAAATTTGAATACCTACCCCTTGTGTAAAGATTTTTTTTTTCAAGTTCGCAAGCATACATTTTTATCGTCACATCTCTACAATCACAGAAATTTATCTTAAGTTATCAAAACCTGATTAACAAATTGCTATCAACTGCGAGAAATGTAAAATTTCAACATCACACAATAAGACACGTGTCATTACAACAACAATTATCTTACAAAATCACGACGAAACTCACCAGAGCCCAGCAGCACCTCCAATCTTTACAGAAAGTAACTTACAACCATAGCTAACAGAGATGAACTGCGCAACGCAACTTTATAAACAAGTCAAGGGGCTACGTGATGCTCGTTCCTTATAATACCGATGCATATACTTTCATAAAGTGTCATCTGTAAGTTTCATCGCCGTCTCGTCGGTCGATTCTTCAATCACTCAAAACCACATACTAATGTGCCCAATGATTGCTGAATGAGTAAGGTACCTAAACCGAACGAGGAAATTGATA
This sequence comes from Philhelius pedissequus, assembly GCA_910595825.1. Lineage (NCBI taxonomy): Eukaryota > Metazoa > Arthropoda > Insecta > Diptera > Syrphidae > Philhelius > Philhelius pedissequus. The sequence goes on along the minus strand of OU343161.1, from coordinate 237,520,677 downwards.
AGTTACACTATAGTCGTGTCGAATCTCCTGACGAAAATTGCTTAATTTATTATTACGACTTGTGTCAGTAAAAAAAATTGGTTAGTGGGACGCTTTTGTGACACCAAGACAATATCAACAATCGAATTCATTATGTTTCGTTGTTCACAGATAAAACCAAAATACACAAATCCACCTCCCTTTGTCGGAAGCCGGGTCTTGATTTCATGATGATTACCAACAATTTTTTTTTTTTTTTTTTTTTTGCTGAGAGGCAATTATTCAAATGATAATAATTGAAGCTCAGTGTTTGTTGCTAATTACATGCATAACTCTGTGTCAGTATACAATGAAAAGATAAAGCTTTTCTGTTTACTCAATTGAAGGCACAGCTATTCTTAAGGGATTTATTTTATCAACAGTTTGAAGATTTTTTTTTTGTATACAACATGCAAGATAGTGTAGGGGGTGTAACTTTGGACACAAACAATAATTATCAAAGTGTCGTTAATTTTTGTGGGAGTTTCCTGGGGAGTTTTTTTTTTGTTCTTAAATTCACTTAACATAAGGTTTTTATTTGTTTTTAAATGAATCATGAAAAAATGAATAATTAGAAAATAATCCGGCCTTTTTTATTGGTGTGTTATCATGTTGTTGCTTTATTTAAGGTGGTGACCTATGGGTCAGTGAACTATGTTCTCAGCACAGATGGTTCAATAGATAAAGCTGTTGTACGCAAAATTGATTATGTTATTTTTTAATCAATTGTGTTTTCGTCAAAATTCGGTGCAGATCAATCAGTTATGTAAGTATTTAATTCAAAATAGAAGTGGAACGTATAGCCTGATAGGGTTTTATGATAGGGTTTTATTAAAACGCATTTTATATACAACTGGCTCCTCACAAAATTATTGATTATTTAAGTTCTTCATATAAGTAATTGAGGTTTACATTAACAGTGTGGTTAAGTTTCACTTAAAGGTACCTGTCGGGGTGTATGGTTGTTTGTTTGGTTTTGAACTTTCTCATAAACTGCTCTACGGACTGCAATCAACATTTTTGTATAGGAGGTCCTTCGATATGTAAATAATACTGCAAAATGTTTTTTTTTTTTGATTTTTGAAAAAAAGTCGTTTTTTTTTTGAAAATTCTATATTTCAAAAACGGATGGATGATTTTTTTTCGAAATTATATTTTTGATTATTAAATGCATAAAATAAAAGAAAACAAATGTGAATTAAAAAAAAATCCAAGCTCTTCTTTAAAAGTCTCTATGTAGATCTAAAAGTACCCAAGTTTTTACTTCATGAAGTTTAATACTGACTAAATATTGGTGGGCTTATTTGGCAAGTTTTCTTTTATTATACCCAAGTCGGAACGATTTAAAAACTAGCCGAGTAAGCCCACCAAAATTAATGCAGTATTAAACTTCATGAAAAAAAGTACTTGGCGTACTTTTAGATCTCACTAATTTTTACGGCTGACTTGTTAGATAGAGGTTTTTGTATAGAACTTGTGTATTTTCTAACATTTGTGTTTTTGGTCTGATCTCACCTCTCTTTGCAAGGATTTAAATGCAATAATTGTTGATGTTTTTGTTGCATTTCATGAATGAAGGTATCCTACCAATTAATATGGAAATGTTTTATTTTTTCATTGTTGTTAACGTAGAATACCACATCGAGCACTCTAGTTCTTAGAAAAGTCATGAATTTTCAAGATGCACGTATAATTTATTAAAATGACAATAAGCAGACGCTTCGAATGAAAAATCTTAGAGTTTCTATATATCACTTTCTATACACATCAAGCTCTCAGAAGTGCTCCAAGTTATTTATATCAATTCTATGAAAATCTTAAATTTTTATTTTTTTCCTTTGTATACAGCACAAGGATTACCGAAAATTATAAGATTCTACGATGTCGGGAAGTGCTCCATAATTTTGATGATCTGTCAGTGAGTGAGTTTCAGTTACGGTTTTTGCAATTTTTGCAATCTTATATCTCGGCAACCACTGATGCCAAAGAATTGAAATTTATTGAGTTTCATTCGCCTAGTGAGTTAAGCAAATGCTGCTTTGAAGCTTATGACGTTTTCAGTAATAAAAGGAGTGTAGGGTAATACCGTGCACTTTGATTGGCCGAGCTTTTAAAGAAAATTCAAAAACCAAAGGAAAAATCTTCTATATCAGTATTCTAAAACTGTTTTTGAGAAAAACTATTTGCCAAATAAAAAATTGAATGCTTTTCGGAATAAATATACTTTCATTTAAAAATAAAATGCACGACTGGATCGCACGTATTTGCTCCTATGCTCGATCACATTATATGCAAAACATTCTTAATAGAAACGGCTAAATATTTTTAAAGTCGTTTTCACTTAATTTTTTATAATATACAAAATCTTAATTTTTTTCTAAAAGATTGGTATGAACATTTTAAATATTTAATAATACAAATTTAAAAATAAAATTTCAAAAAAAATCGTCCACCCGTTTTCGAAATATTGAACTTTCGAAAAAAAAATATTTTTTTTTCAATAATCCAAAAAACTATTTTTCGAAAATTTTGAAATGCAGTAATATTTAGAATTCGATAGTTATCCTGCATAAAAATTGTGATCGAAATCCGTTGAGCTGTTTCTGAGAAAGTCGAAAATCAACAAAATATTTTTTTTTAAATTTGGCCAAAATCTAGACCATACCCAAAGTAGTACACGCACCAATTTGTATCAAAATCGTTAGAGCCCTTTTCGAGATAATCAAGATTGTAGAAAAATTTGTATGGGAAGTACCGTTATTTATGGGGCTAAAACAATAATTCGAAAATATATTTTGGACAATCACCTAAAACGCCTAAGTACCAAGTTTGAACAAAATCGGTTCAGCCGTTTAGGCTGTAGATCGTTCTACAGACAGACAGACGGAATTACGGGATTTCTAAATGCAAAACATGCCCTATAGTACCTACATCGCAAGTAAAAATAAATTGCACGACTGGATCGTACGAATTTGCTCTTGTAGCTAACAACTTTAATGTAGCTATAACCATTGAGGTTAAGTTAGTTAGATGTAGTTATCCTATGGAGGTTTAAACCCTATGTAGGTTAGATTACCTTGATTCTTAGTATAATGAATTGTCTAATGGATGATTCAAGGAATAATTTAGTATTCAGTGACATACGCAAAAATTCGTAAAAAGGGAATAATAATAAGGTAGAAATAAATGGATAATACACATAATTAAATATTTTTATATTGCTTAGTCGTTATAGTTTGATGGAAAACAAAAATGCAATTTGAATTCATGGATAAATAAGAATATATCAAAAAAAAATTCAAAAATTGTTGGAGCGGTTTTTTAATAAATTAATATTTTATGTATAAAATTTTGAAAACATTTTTACAAAAAAATTTGAAAGGCTATTTTGAAGATATTATTGATATACATGTAAAATTCAAATTTAGAAAAAAATTCTGTGGATGGTTTTTGAAAAATTGATTTTTCACAAAAAAAAAAGTTATTTATTTTTTTTTTTGAAAGTTTTTGCATGCAGTTTTATTAACAATTTAAGGCGCCATTTATACAAAAAAAATTATTTTAATCGGTTCATCCAATGTTGAGAAAGTCGAAAATATGAAAAGTGGTTCTATGGGAAGTACCGTTAATAAGCACGCAAAAAAAATATTTTTATACTTAAAAGTGGACTGTACTAATTTAAGAACACACATATTTTTTTTATAAAAATCGTTGGAGCGGTTTTCGAGAAAAATATGTTTTTTTATTTTTGGCCAGAAAAAAATTTATGGGAGCTACTGTTATTTGTCGTCTTAAAAAAAAATAAAAAAGACGTGTGGGCATATTACCGAACAAACACTATATACCAAGTTTGAAGCAAATCCATCCAACCGTTTAGGCTGCAGACTCGCGGACAGACAGACAAACGGAATTACCGGACCCACTTTTTTGGTGTTCTCTATCATCGTAATGTCAACTTTGATTAAAATGTCGAGTCTGTTTTTTTTCCAAATGCAAAACTTGCCCTATAGTACCTACATCGCAAGTAAAAAAAACTCAACAAAATTAAATATTAAAACGAACGTCAGCCCTGAATTAATCTTAAGGAGCTTGGTTTTAGTAGTTAAATATTAGATATGACAATAAGTAATAAGATATTGAAACTGTACCATTTGCAGTGTTTAGGTGGAGACATATTCCAACTGCCATAAAAAATCTCGACAAATGAGCGAAAAAAAGAAAGAACCATTTGTTATATTTTAATATATTGAAACACCTATACTTTGAATGATAAATTTTGCATTCACTTTTTAATTGGTCTAATTCCAGAGTTACACATTTTTTTTAAATTTGTCACTAAGAGCGTGAAAGTTACATATTTATACAAAATTATGAAAACCTTAAAATTTTAATTTTACTTACCAAGAACCTTTTTTGATATTGAATGTTTGGTTTAAAAGAAAATCCGTTTGTTAGTTGAGTTTCAATCTGATAATGTATCTCACCGCTTAAACAGAAATTAACACTAAAAACGATGTAACAAGCCTCAATATTTTCAATGCACCAAACAAATTTCAATCCTTTTGTGTAAAACCTGCTCGCTTTAAGCAAAAACTAATAAACGAATTCTAGATTTAATTTCTTTTTTTTTGCGAAGTCGTTAGTTTTATTTTTTTAATGCCAAACCAAGTCTGTTAGTCAATTTTTTTACTTGCTCATCAGTGAATTAGGTCTCAAAACTTACATAAATTTAGAGTTTTTTTCTTAAATAAAAAAAGACGTTAATAAATTCCCACAGAGTTATCACAGTAAGCTTCTTCTTTAATGTTGGTTAATTTAATTTATTTTTTTTTTCTTATTAAAAAGACGTTACATCCATTTACGCCAGATACAAATGATATTGCACTTTAAAGATCGCCAAAGAAATCTCAAGGAGAACTTCTTGAGCTCGAGCTCAAATTAAAATTAAAATTTAGAGAAAAAATTAAAATACGATTTTGACACACTTTTGTTATTTTTTTTTTTTTGTAACATGAAGACATTAATCAAGGGATATTTTCGGGGATGTTCCGTAATTTTTTGTGAGTCTTCTTCGATGTCAAGACAAAAAAAAAATAAATAACCAAAATTTAGCAACACATTTGTTAGAGAGATATTGTTCCGCGTTTCCGTGAACACATCCGATCTGAACGATGATTGTCAAAGAACTAAAATTCCATTCATGCTCCAAGATTCCATTTAACACACAGATTGTGTGATGAGGCGGAGGAGGTTGCGCTTAGTTTGAATCGCATCATGGGCTTAGGTGCTTCTGCGATATGGAAGAAGTGCGCAACGTCGCGGCCGGCGGCGACGACGAAGTTGAAGATGATCATGATGATGATGACGCTTGAACTGGAGGTGCACATCGTACCAACTTTAACTATATGAGAAGTGCTCGCAGAGAGTCAGCTGTTTTTCGACTAGGGTGATCTGATAGGGGGAGCTTCATAGGCCGTGATGGGGAGCTCTATGAGATTTTCAAGATGAGCTTACAATATAGTAGAATTGAAAAAAAAATAGGATGAACATTTTAAGAGAGTAGATACATTTACAAGAGATACACACTCCATAAAGATTGTTGCATTTTATAAGAAAAAGCTTTACATGGTTTGAGATAAATTGTAAGATACGCTATGAGATTTATGACATAATAATTTCTGTTGATGTAAAAATTGTTAAACAAAGTATTTCTTTCAATTATTTAGCATTTATACTAACTTACGTATGAATATTTAAATTTTAATTGCTTTGACATAGTCAATGGAGTGGTATGGCGATAAGACAGTTATTGCGTTCGTAATTCATTTGTCAACGGATTAAAAGTGATTTATAATGATTTTAGTTATCGTATATGTAAATGGTATAAATAAAATAATAAACAAATAATGCTTGCATAAACACACAATTAAATTTTTTTGCATGTAAGATTGCATTTTTAGAATAATTCCATTTATTTTTTATTCTGATTGGTATAAAATATTTAAAGGCAGTAGCAAAAGTATCTATTTGATTCTACGGACGAAAGTATTGCTTGAATTTAATTGTTCGTACTAATTTTGTAATAATAATTTATTGCAGTTAAATACTTTATCAGTTTATACCAGTCGCCGTTTAAGAGACATATATTATAGGAAAGAAATCAAGATTTTTTGTATCAATTCAGTTAGTATGAATTTTGCATTTTTCAATAAGTCGTATATGTATTTGATTATTATGTTAGATTATACCAGTCGATAGTTAAGCGAAAATTAATTTTAAACAATCATTTTTATATTTTATCATTTTTATCGCAAATCATTAAAAAAAATACTTTAAACATGAAATTAATTATTAATGTATGAATGGTATAAATTGTTATTGCTTAACAATTCATTATTTTAAGTAGCTCAATGGTATTTTTTTAGTAAGGTCATTTCATATTTTAATTAAATCAAATTATACCAGTCACACCTTGATTAGTTTTACCTATAAAAAATTCAAGCTTAGCTTAGCAATTACAAGCAAAGATCTATCAAAACTAATCAAACTCATCAAATTTAGCATATTTCTCAATTTCTTAATTTAGTATTTCATATTATAGCATGCGTTAAAGTTTATACCAGTTATTGGGAAAATGTCTAAATGAAATGTATCCACTATTCAAGATGATATTGACAGTTTTATGAATATTAAATTAAACCGTCAGGGTAGTTATGTTTTTCCTTTTGCTCCAATCAAAATGAGTGTCAGATTATACCAGTCAACATATAATAAGTCATTAGGAAAATATCTAAATCAAATTCATCTAATATTCAAGATGATACTGACTGTTTTATGAAAATAAAATGAAACCGAGAGGCTAGTAAGTTATTTTTTGCTTAAGACAAAACGCGGATCAGATTATACCAGTCAACATATAATAAGATAAATGAAATCGACTGCGGTGCACTTCTCTATGTTTAACGGCCCGGGTTAAAAAACAACAATTTTTTTGTAAGTCAAAGTATTTAGATTTATACTTGTAACTTAATCTAAACAAATGCTATACCAGTCAAAAAATGTATATTTAAAAAAAACGTTTCAGAATTTAGGAACTTGCCTAATAACTCCAGATCAAAAAATGTATATTTGGTATAAAAAAAAACTGTGTTTTGGATGATTTTATACCAGACACTGACTGACTCTAGGCATCTACATAGCTTTTGACATTTACAAAACTTCGTTTAACCACATTTTGTACTGTTCTTAATCATTTTTGCTGGCGAAATGATTATTTACTTTCTAATACCTTAACCTCACACACACAAACCTTACGACATTCCTCCCTGAGTTTTACGATCTTCGACCTCTGTATTTAAAATTTTGTCCAACACAAGCAACACTAACGAATCTTCTAACCATTCACAAATTCATCAACCTCAATCTCCATTCCAAAATGTATATTGCGCTATATTTGAATGTTTTGTGCGCCACATGCTCAACGACATGCACCGAGATCACTTCACAATCACAAGTCACAGAACTGGGGTCTTCTATCACAACAACAACAACTGTGTAATCACCTTTCAGTGGGAGCTGTCGAGGTTAGAGACATGGAAACTGACAGAAATTCCCCCCGCAGGCAGGCGCGAAGGGGTTGGGCGGACGACTTTTGCGATAATACATTTTTGTCCAAAGAGAAGGATTTTCGTTATTTAAATATTTTCGGAGGAGTGGTGATGGAGATGCACCAAGAAAACAATTCTGCCCCGCGCGATGCTGAAAACGTGTGTCTTGATAGAGATCTCTGTCTTAAAGGCGCGCGATCTACTCTGCATAGATTGTCAAGAAATATCTGCCGCCATCTCATTGAGAATGTTGTTTGCGGGAACAATGTGATCGTAAATCGATTGTTGGAGAAGTGCATTTATATAGTGGTGCGGTGAAGTGAGATCTGGTCAGGTTGACTTTTAGGTAAACGATTCTCCTCCTGGAATTCATCTAAAAGAGCCCGCGCACTAATTAGAGAATCTTTCATTTTTGTACCATCTGCCAGCCACAGAGACTTGGAAGGAAATGAAATTTATGATAGCCATTTAGTGACGCCTGTTGTGTCCTAATTCAGTTTAGCGAATGCCTAGAGCTATAGCTATGTATAACTTCATATGCAACTTGCAACCTTTCTAAAGTGTCTATTGTTTCGCTGTTGGAAACCCATTTAAGCGATACTAACAAACCAACAACAAAAAATATACCAAGTGATGAAAAGAAATGAAATATGAGACAGTGAGAACAACTATTAGAGCACAGACCCATTTAGGTTTGGATGTGTTTTTGTTTTTTTGCCACCATCATTGCTGAAATGAGATTAATTCATCTTCGGATTGCAACATTTTTTATTTGTTGAGACTCAAAATGTTTTTTTTTTTTTTTTGTTTTTTCACTTTTTATTTTTTTTAATAATTTTTATCAAAAATTGCAATCTGATATGAGATTTTTCGATTGTTACTAACTCAATATAGTAAAATCGTGATAAAGTTGGCCAAAAGGCTCATTTGGCAAGAAATTCACATCCGAAAGGAGACTGTAAAAAATAAAACTCAAATATACTTTTAGAGCAATATGAACTTGGGTATAAACGTTGGTCCAATTTATACCAGTTAACTGGTAATTACATAACAATATGAGTAATGTTTTTATCTATTATGCTATGAAGTGTGTTAAAACTATATGTATTATCTAGTTTAAGATACGAAAATAATTCATATTCGGGAATTGAAGCGAATGCAGTCAGCTTTATACCAGTGCATTTGAAGCACCCCTGTTTCAGACACTTTTTTACAAATGCCAAATTTCATGATATGTAATTTATAATACAAAATGGATGGATTTCCTGAAGAGCTTTATACATAAATTACGAAGGCAAAGTGGTTTCACTTTGCCACTTTGGTCACCAACATGCAGAGAATGGTAAATTTAGCCAAGCAGTATTTCCAGCAGCTATAAAATGGCAATCATTTGGGAGTGATTCTCAGGGCAAGAAGAAAACATACTACCCACATCTAATCAATCAAGACCCAATTCCATCATTCTACAACCCAGAGCAGAAGAAGTTAATTAACTATAAAAAAGCTGAAAAACAAAATAAAAATCTACAGATCCTAATGGAATACCAGTCGAGTTCTTGAAATACGGAGAAGATAGGACTGCATACAACAAATAATCTACCAAATATGGGTGGAAGGAAGCATCCCCAATATCTGGACAATTAGCCTCATATGCCGAAACGACAAAAAAAAGCGAATATATGTCATGCAAGAACTATAGATGTATATCCCTGCTAAACCGACATCTCTTCATCGTCTATAAAGCAATCAGATCAAAAACTTAATTAACAAAAAAAGAGCCAAGTTCTTATATACAAAAACCTCTAAGTAAAAATTTAGCCGTAGAAAGTAGTGAGGCTAAAAATACGCCAAGTTCTTATTTCATGCAGTTTAATACAAACTAAATTGTATGCAGAATTCGAAAGGTTTAAAAAATTTGCCAAGTAAACATTGACGCAAAATTTTAAACAACCTATTGTCAAGGGCTTAGCATTATACTAGTTTGCAATTTCCTAAGTACTTACTGATTTAATAACCATTTCAAAATTTTAAGCCTTTTCTTAACTCCTAAATTGTAGTAAGCTGAGCATTTGTAGGGTTTGAAAATTGATAAACACAATTATTTGATTTTATGCGTTGTAGATCAATTATTTGTTGATGAAAACTCAACTTGTGCTCTAAATAATTATTCGATGTTAATTTTTTTATCATTTGAACTTCATTATTTACAAAAAAAAAAAAAAGGAAAAAAGTGGCGCAACCGCATAGGGCGCAACCGCATAGGAAAATTTTGCGCCATTGTTTTTTATTTTTAGTTTAAAAAATTTTGTTTTGAAATTTTGGGATGCAATTTTTTAGGGTTTATTAATATGTATGTTATTTAAAAATTTAAAATAATTTTTTTTTGATTAATTTTAAAAATATTGGCGCAAAATTTTAAACGATTTAGTAAAATGTTAAAGACACTTTTAGCAATTTACTAAACTAAAAAGATAATTGAGCTAATTTTAAACCATTTTAACATTTTACTAAAGTTAAAATCGCGGAATGGCTTCTTTAACTTTTAGCAATTTGCTAAATCCATTATGGAATCTGATAGTATATCAGCCTTGCACGCGGGGTGCCCAGGTTCGAGTCCTGCTGGTGCACAATTTTTTTTTGTTTTTTTTTTTTGTAAATAATGAAGTTAAACTCATGAAAATAGAAATAACTAATACCCTTTTAGAGCACATGTTGGGTTTTCATCAACATATAATAAATTTCCAAAGCATAACAACAATAATTGTGTTCATCAAAATTCAAACCCTACAAATGCTCAGCTTTCTGCTTAATTAGAAATTTACTAGTTTAGAAAAGGTTTAAAAATTTTTAAATAGTTATTCAGCACTTAGGAAATTTCTAACTTGTAAAATGTTAAGCACTAAACATTGGGTTGTTTAAAATTTTGCGCCAATGACTTTAAATTTGCAACACAAATTTGATTTCTAAAAATGTTTTCAAAATTGTATAAAATAATTTAAAAAGTTCGTATGATGCAGTTGTGCATTTTATTTTTCTGGCGAAACACAAAGGTCTATCTTTGGACCAATACTTGTTGTTAAACACTATTTGATTTAAGTTGATGATGACCAACTTTAGCTATCGACCTTTAAGGTCGAAAAATAACGCTCTAACCTTGGGGAATGATTGCAGCTAGTTCTATATTCTCCGAAAACACTATTGAAAATGAAATCTATTCCACAGATTTGACAGCAATTTTTAGTCATATAAAATTACTCAAGGAAACAGTACCTAAGAACTATCTGATTGCCACCTATTGATTAAAACTCTGTTTTATTCAATATTTGTTAAGTATTCTGCGTATGCAGCTAATTTTGTATCATTAGCCGATAACAAGATTGTCAGCTTTATATATAATCTACGGTCATCGATATCGTCTTTCGCCATAGGTACGTATAGTATCTGCATCCGTAAGCTGGATTTTCCTCAGTCAACAAGGTATCGACTCGATAAATAGTATCTTCTTAATATTGCGTGGCAATTTGACAACTCTTCCCAAGTCAGATTTTCCCAAAAAATACATTCAATTAGCAAAACATGTTACTTTTGCTAATCTTCCTTATGCATGGTCATACAATTCATACTTTCAACTAAAACACATATCTGGTGTAAGATTATATTCAAAGATTATTAATTAATTATTTTAATTTTCTACCAAGGAACTCCCGAAATGGCAAGGTCATGAGAAAACCTCTATAATCCCCCTATATGATCTCACTTTGGTACTTCTTGAGTATGTACCCACATAGATACCAGGAGGAATAATAAAAAAGAATTCCCATGAAATGAAACTCCGATGCACCATATTTTGTATTTGCTTTGATTACAAAACATAGCCATGACCTTTATGCAGATCATGATTTAAAATTATTTATTTAATTTTTTTTTTAAACCAAAATCTTAAATATTCTAAAGAATTAAATTTGCTTGAGAACTATAAGGGTATAACTTTGCCTATTGTCAGAGTTTAATGGAAGAAGGTATCTTAATCCGATCTCTAACTTGACCTCCAACCGTCATGGATGATGTCGAGGCGCACCTCATCTAATCTCTATAACGAAATCATAGATTCTGCCGACACAGACTGCGTTATTGTTGTTCTGCATTCAAATAAGATTTTTTCATGATCAAAGGCAAATTGATTTCGACATCCATCTATCAGAAGCACCATCAATACAGTACATACATATGATTATCGATCTATTGAAATGCATAATCAGGGGCATTGAATCGAGTTAGATGCGCGCTGCCATCATGGTACAGTGGAACAAGTGGCTTTGTTTTTTTAGAAATAAAATTTAAAAATTTGTGGAAGGGTTGAGTTCGAAAAAAATTATCTCCCAAGGGAAGGTAGATAGCTGTATGCTTGTGAGACTTCAAAACATTGTACCTACAAGAACAAGAATGTGGATAATTTGGAATTGTGGAACTCAATTACGAAAAAGGAGTTTTTTTGGGAAAGCTTATCACGAAAGCGCCAAACTAACATTTCAGCTTCGATAAATCTTCGGTAAATCATTTTAGCTTCGATAAGACCTTACAGAAACTTAAAAGAAGCTGAAAGGTTAGTTAAGCGCGGCTATTTATACTTTATAAACTGTTTGAGAAATTTAAAAATTTATAAATCAAATTCTTGTTAGTGGAGCCCCTGATCACCTACTCCGACGCCTTTACACTACACACACTTAACACCCATTCCCATTGCGACCCTGAATCCAAAACAGATATTTCAAAGCCATTCAATAAACAATCAAAAAAAAAAGTTACAATCCGAACAAGACCAATCCTCACAACAGATGGATTGAATGTCAAATTTGACATAGTGGGTCATACCATCTGACAAAAAGCCATCTATACCATCAACAATAATACATATTGTGTGGCAAAACATAATTATTCAAGTTGTACGTGACACTCCAAGTCCGCCGACCATGGTGATTAATGGTTTTGGTCTTCTGCTCAATAACTTTTAGTTCGGATCTTATATCAATTCGTCATCCATTAAAGCTTTTCAACAAATCATAATTATGTCTCGGCTTCGGTTTTTTTTTTTTAAATTAATTTATTGGAGAATGAAACATCACTGAATCGATATGTGTGTTTTATTTTTTTGTCGATAAAGAGTTATTCAATGCAAATTTCTTTGGTAAGTTATGATGTCTGATTGGTTTTAAACTAGGCCAATAAAAGGGAGGTTTTTCTTTGAAGATGTTCCATAACTTTTCTGTGGAGATTGTTTGATTTAGATAAAAATCTTTGTGAATGCAAATTTGATTATTTTTTTTTCATAGATTAGTTAGGTTTTTTTTCAGTTTTATTTTTTTGTATATTTGCTTTAAATTTTAAATTCATTCATCGACATTATTTTGAAGGTGAAAATGATAGTTTTGGTGTTTTGTGTAGGTAAAGATTCGTATAGATTGATCTAAGGAGTGATCGATTGTTTTAGCTCAATGAATTTCTTTCGAAATAAATGTATTTTGAAAGTAATGTTGGTTTATGTCTTGCAATCTTAGTTTATGTTAATAATGCAAATGAAATTTGATATATCGACCGTGAAAAGTTCAAAATTTTACACTTTTACCAATTACCAATGTTGTATGTTTGTTTTAATTAATTATTAAAAAAAAACACTATTTCTCCCAGGGCAAAATAAATATTATTATGAGAGAAAGGTATGTCGTAGATTATAATTGAACGATTAACAAGGACTAATTGTATAATGCAACGATGTTGAAGCATTCAAACTGGGTTCTAAATTAATTCTTTTTGGTTCAGATTGCAAAAAATAAGTAAGCGTGGGTTCGTATCCAACTTCTGCTAACAATTGTCACTGAGGGAAAAACGAACACGTAAGATCTAATAAATCGTATTTAATTTAGCGTTCAAAATATATTGATTTAACTACGTAACATTGTTTTAAGTATTGTCATTCTTGTTTTAAAGTGAACCGTAGTCGATTCAATAGTGAAACAACTTTCATAAATTATTTAGTACGTTTTAAAGTGGAAAATGCTTAAATGTATCCACAATTGAAATTCCATGCACAACTTTCAAAGTGTAACATAGTTGATTCTACTCCGTTCAACATCATTTCGAAGTTGCAGCCATTTACAAATAACACTTATACATTAAATTATTATTCCACAAGTGTTGATGAACGATTTTCAATATAGCATCAACTTTAATTTGAATTTATTCATACTCATTTTTAAGTGGACCCAATGTAAGCCCGATAAGTTTAAAATTTAAAGTGGAAGCGATGTAGAAACAAAGTGAAACGTATTTATTTTCATTTTCGAACTACGATCGACGTAAATTCAAAGGGATTCATAGTTGATCGTAAGTGGATTCCATGTAGAATCGTGGAAACAGCAAAAAAAAACTACCTGGGACGTAGTGTCGGGTCGGCGTCGATCGTGAAGTTTTGACTTCATTTGTCAGTCGTGTTTTGTCTTTCCGAGACTATTAGGAAAATTTTAAATGGAATACATTTTCCCTACGTTGAAAAGTAAGTTTTGTTTAAGTGAAATCATAACAAAATGAATCCTAGTTTGTTGGAAATTTGTTTATTTTTTATACATTATATTATTTGGAGCAAGTCTTAAGCCAAAACACCATTTTCTGTTGTCTTATCCCGAATCCCCATGCAATTAAGAAATTTGGACCGTTAACATTTTTTGCGGTTATGCGGTTTTTTCAAACACTATCAGAATATCCAGAAAATTAAAACTTTTATTACAAAATAAAAAAATTAAGATACAATTTCTATATTTCAAAATGATCGTTTTTTTTTATTAAATTCAGATTGACGTTAATCATGGGTGGATCCAAGTAGTTATTTTAAAAACGTAAAGTAGTAAATTCTACAACTTTTCATGGTTGGTAAGATTAAAACTAAAACGGTTACATTTCAAAGTAATTTCTATTAGAATTTACTTAAAGCAACATTGAAACGTAGTGAAATTAAAATTGAAAGATAGTAATTTCAAAGTTGGTTCGTAATATTTTTAAGCTCGAATACATTTAATTTAACGAAGCACCATTCTAGAATCGAAGTTGTTCCATTTTGTTTTAAAGTTGGATGATATTGAGTTTACTATAATTCCACCTTAAATCAAAGGAAAACATATTTAAATCGAGCATGAAAACTAATCATTTCCATATAGGAAAACACGTTGAATAAATGAGTGGGGGGGGGGAGGGGGTAAAAAGATCAGTATTTTTTTTTGTTTTTTTTTAAGTTTAATTTTAGTTTTAATTCTATAAAACTGATAAGATTTTAAAGTTTGATATAAGTTTTAATTAAAATCAAAATGATAAGGTTTTTAAGGATTAACGACAAAACAAAAATGTATATTTATTGAATTTCGAATGAATTTCGCTTTACTTTTTTTAACTTGACTTTTCTTTTCACAAAGCAATTTAACAAATTCTCTTTAAAAATATTTTAAGTTTGTATTTTAATACCGCTTAGGTTTTACATAAGGTTGTTATCATAATGAAAATGTATAGAAAATAGCGTAAATTCTTCAATGATTGTCTCAAATTTAGGGTGGTAGTATTTTATAAAATGCAGTCATCCTACATAAGATATATATTTATTTTTTAATTATTAAAAAAATAAATATTGGCAATAAATATTATTAATTAAAGATATATAAATATTAGGTCCTTAAAATTTAAAAAAATTATGTTTTTAAATTTATATTATTAAATACTTAAGATTGAGATATCATTTTTACTTGCGATCATTATAGGCACTAAAAGGCAAGTTATTCTAACGATCAAACATGACATTACGAATATAGAGAAGCCTGAGTACGTGATCTACAAAAAATATCTGTCTGTCAGTCTGTTAGTCCGTCTGTATACATAACGAGCTGCAGCCTAAACGGCTTAAGCGATTACCTTCAATTTTGGTATGTGTGATTCTTTTGGCATTCCTCAGAGGGGAAATTGAAATTTTATTTTTATGCCGTAAAATAACGGTACCAGAAAACGGCCCCAACGATTTTGATACACATTTTTGAGAATTTTTTTGTTGGTACATACTAGCTATCATTGATCTTAACCAAGTTTGCGGGAAAAGTCTATTAACGGTACCTTTTATATAACGTTTTTTTAATGTTTGGCTTTATTGGTAATGGTACAGTGGATTGCTGCCAAAAGATCCTGGAAGCAAAACTGATTCTGCATATCAAAATTTTGAATCACTCTTTTTTCTAATTAAAAGTAATTTTTTAAATTATTTTTTTTTTTTTGAAAAACCAATATTTTTAAAACTTATCAAGAAAAGTAATTTGTATGATCACATGTAAGTATATTAATAAACTATGAAACAAAATTTCAAAAAAAAATTGTTTTCAAAAAATAAAAAAACAGCATTTCATCAAAATCCGTCCCACATTATTGGTAGGGCGCTCACTAGCCAAGTGATGAATTCAAGTGAGATCGCCGAGACGAAACGCAAATTTTGTGGACTTAAGGCCGTTAAAAGCTATTTTGAATCAATAATTCAACAAGTCCAATTAAATATAATGCTAAGTCTTCTACTTGGCTGAATAATTTCAGTAGTACATAGAATAGTATTATAAGAAAAACAACTTCTTATTAATTTTTGAGATACTTTTTTATAAAAATTTCAATTTAAACACTAAGGAGTCCACTTCACGCGTAATTTAAGTATGGTAAAACATTTCATAGAGATACTCTAAACACTTCTTCTTCAATTTTTGACTTAAAGGTGTAACATGAACATGCATATATCATCAACAAATGTTAATATAATCATGAAGTTTGTTTTAATGTATTTACTTGGCAACCTCATTGAATTAAAAAAAATCATTTATTTGTCTAACTCCTCAACAAAATAGAATGGATTTAAATCTGTCAAAAAAAAAACTTAAAAATAGTTTAAATTTATTAAAGAACATATTTCATGCTTTTTACATAATTAGTATCTATCTTACATATTTAATGCAATTTATCTTCACAATACTAACAAATTTTCTCAACAAGAGTAAGTATATGTATGTCCATGCGATCCAGTCAGGCATTTTTTTTTTAATTGTACATAATATTCATAATTTCTTTCATATTTTTTTATTAAGAAATATGAGCTTTTATATAAAAAAAAATAAATACTTCCCAAAAGTCATTTGCATAAACCTTTCCTTATGATCTAAATTTCCCCAAGTTTACCAAATTATACAAATTCGTCATCTTTGTTTAAGCTTCTTATAAGCATTAAGCATTGTTAAAATGTCAAATGCATTTTCCCCTTGAATACATCACTGTCGTAAAACTATTGCACCATTTCTGCCCATTTGTGGTTTGTCTTCCTGTTTATAATAAAAATGCCAGTTTAAACAAATGTTTTCACAGTTCGTCAGTGAAAATACATTTTTGTAACATTTGAAGGCAAAAAAAATTCACACGACAAAAACGAAAATCTAAATCGCAGATAAGCCAGAAGAATAATATTGTATGTGTAGTTTTTGGTAAGATTCAATCCCGTTTAAAGATTTAGGTGATAAATCACTGTGCCCCCAGTTGTTAAGCCTTTTGTTTTATAAATATTATTATAAAGTTTTGCATGGGAAGCAAAACATAAAATCTTTATGCTTTTTCATTGGAGTATTGCATTCACTGTTTCTATTATGCAATATCGAAGTTTATTGGTTACAATTAGTTAAATATATTATTTTTAGCTTCATATTCACAATTCACAATTTTGCACAAAAAAACATGCCCTACTTTAATTGGATTTCGATTTAAAAACTTATCGAGAACCAGGAACATCTATCAAATAGTAGAATTTTCAGGCTGTTTGATGATTATTCTGTTGTTTCCAAGATGCAGTGAAAAGAGAATACTGAATCCGTTAAGGTTTTACTGAAATTGTTTAAGAAAATAGCAATTTTGGCTTGAGATGAAATTAGTCATATCCCATCGACACCTTGTATTTTAAAACATGCAAGAAACATATAAACAATCAATAATTTAAAGATCGGTTTACTTATAAATATGCTTTTTAACTTTGTATTTTTTATAAGAAAAATGTTATTTTAGCTTTTCAATAGCTTATAAGATATTATATCTTATTATATATTATATCTTATTATCGTAAATAAAATAAATGAAATGAAATAAAACTACTACCAGATTGTTATTCTTCTAAATAAAAAAATAATCTTTAATTAAATTTAATTCATTTTGATCAAAAGAAAAGTAAGTTCGATTTTAAAATACACCCTGTAGCTTAAAAATTTAATTTTAAACAAAATTCATTAATCCGTTTTTTTAAGATACTAAATTAAGTAGAACAAAAATATCGAGTTTTTTTTAAATAGTAATAATTGAAAATCAACTTTAAAGCATCTCTTGTCCATAAATCGTTAAGACCTATAAAATGACATAAACAGTTGCAATTATTATTCAATATTATACTTGCCAATTTCGTTTTCATTTTTATTTACTTTATATTTTGTTATTGTATTTTTTTTTTGTTTTATTTTATCTTATTATATTTTATTTTATTGTACTTTATGTTATTTTTTATTCTATTTTATGTTATTTTATTTTGTTTGTTTTTAATTTATATTATTTTTTATTCTATTTTATTTTATTTTATTTTATTTTATTTTGTTTTATTTTATTTTATTTTATTTTATTTTATTTTATTTTATTTTATTTTATTTTATATTTTTTTATTGTATTTTATTTTATTTTATTTTATTCTATTTTATTTTATTTTATTTTATTTTATTTTATATTTTTTTATTGTATTTTATTTTATTTTATTTTATTCTATTTTATTTTATTTTATTTTATTTTATTTTATTTTATTTTATTTTATTTTATTTTATTTAATTTTATTTTATTTTATTTTATTTTATTTTATTTTATTTTATTTTATTTTATTTTATTTTATTTTATTTTATTTTATTTTATTTTATTTTATTTTATTTTATTTTATTTTATTTTATTTTATTTTATTTTATTTTATTTACTTTAACCCCCTCTAAAAGTGAATTCTAGTGACGGGTCTGCTAGTCAACTGTTTCCTAAAACTTACATGAGCCTGATCCTGAGGATTTCTGTGCATTTTGAAGATGCTTCTTCAATGTTCGATTGCCCGTGCAAAAGATTTTTCAATTAAAATAAATGTAAAGGATTCTAAAAGTCTTATTGATTGTCGTGAAATACCTATAACTCCAGCTTAGCTTGATGGTAGCACACTCAAGTTGTTGTCAAGGTCCTGTTAAGAGTCAATTGAAATGAACCGTATGCGTATATACCATAATATGACTACATAAATTTGTGGTTTAAGCAAATTGATGCCATGAATATAATAACGTGTAATTGTATGAAATTAATCCTTTTATACGAAAAAGAATGAATTCAACATCAAGGTCATTTTTCTGAATTCTCCAATTATTCGCTTGGATACAAATTTTTTCTTTTAAATATTAAAATTTATGATTAAGTATTGAGATCTCGAATTTCCATTTGGCATGCCTGCTTATTAATTTATCGGATGCCCTTTTGCACACAAACGTTGACTTAACCAAAATGAATAATTGAAAGGGCAGGTAAATACCATTATGTTTCCCTGGTGCGGCTGATTGAAATGAATAATAATTATTTATTACAGTATAGTCTCTACCCTAACCGTGTTAAAACGCAATACTATTTATTATCATTATAACTGATACAATGTGGGAAAGTCAAGGTATCAATTAGGCTGATGTTTCTACCTAGGTACTGCTATGTAGGAAGATACTGCATTTTGACTCATATTTCAATTGCATCAGGATATCATCGGGGTGATAAGGTGAGGGCTGTATGATGAATATTTCAGAATGAAATTTTTGTAGTTTAGCAATAACCAAAAACACTGGTGGCCAATAAAAAATGTTCACAATATAAAAAGCAATGACGAGCTTTTTCTTCCAAAAAAAACAAATGTCTTTGAATGCCAAGCTTGCTCATTTGCCAATCTATGGCAAAAATAAAACTATCGCAACGGTAAGTTTTAATAGTTTTTTTACCATCTACCATTAAAATAAGGTCACCCCTCCAAAGTGAGTTTTTTTTGCAGAATTAGATAAGTCGCGTATGTATTTTTGTTTTACTAAAAGCTAAAGTAAAGAGCGATTAATGAAAGCGAAAAAAAAACAGAAGTTCGCAGAACATCACATCATGAGCTGTCTTCACCAAAAATAAAACTTTTAGCTGCAGGTACTTAAATTACTTCAATAGTTGGAAGAAGTGCCCGAAATCTAAAGCGCATGAAACTCAAAAAGCAATTTTCGCTAAGCCTTGAGGAAAAGAAAAACTGCATAGTGCTACATGACTTGAAGGAAGTCCTGGCAGATTGTTGTTTTCTGTTTTCTCGGCTAAATAGAAATATAGCCCTGATGGATTTAGTAACTATCATAATGTTTGGGTGCTATTTCTTATTTTGGAACAATTGGCGCTGAGTTTCTCACTTTAAACTGCAAATTCATACAAAAGTATTCTTGAAATGAATTTTCCAAAAGCTCATTGAGATATTCCGAGCTCTCCAGCATTCAGTGTGGACTTCAATATTATTGAAAACGGCTCCTGTAAATTACGCCAGAATTTTTATTGGAAAAAACGCCAAAAAAATTATTCATACAAAATTCTGGCATTTTTTTCCTAGGAAAAAACCAAAGTTTTCCGATAATCTTTCCCAAATTTCTTGCCTTTTTTCCAAAAAAAAAAAATTCTGGCGTATTTTCCATTTTCTAAAATTGGGAAAAAAGCAAGAAAAAAATCGGTCTTGTGTGACGCGTTTTTTGCAATTAGGTTCATGGCCTTTTTTCCAAAATGTTATTTGGAAATTTTTTATTTATATACAAATTTTCTGTCTTAACTTCCGTTTTGCTTTCAGGCTCTTTTTCCATGCCATTTCGAAAATAATTTCGAATATTTTTGGCTTATTTTCCAAAAAAAAAAATGCTCTTTTATTGGCCGGCAGTGTACTATAACAGATGTAAAACAATATTTTTTACTTTTTCGGGTTTAAAACCCTATTTGTGAAGAACCTTAAAATTAGTTGTCGAATTTTTTTTAGTATAGCCAGCTAGGCCAGCACAAATCAATTTATTAAAAAAAATTGTATTCAATCATTTTCCTTATTACAGTGAATTTCATTAGAATCCATCCAGCTCTTCGAACATGATAGAAAGACAAAGTTACATATATTTAAGGTTATTTTTAAGACAATGATCAACTACTGCTTTATCTTTACCTTATGTGAACCGTCAACGAAAAAACACGATAAGGAAGCCACCAAAACACCAATCACAAGATACTAAATCGTTTTTTTTTTAATATTCAAAGGCTAAGCCCGATGTAGGAGGTTAGGTCTTCGAGACGGTCTCGCTAACCATCACATTTTTCACGTCTCATTTAACACAGTCACCATAAAATTCTTTAATTCCCATAACACACATTCCTTGGACGACATCATAGAGCACCATTAAATTTCCATTTTCAAATGTCAAGCAATTTGCAGCAATTTAGTGTAACTGCTGTAATTATTGTCGGAGCAAAAAAAAAACCATTTAGATGAGCAGAACTTCAATTAATCTTTCAATCATTCTGACTATATGCGGTGTGAGAGCATCTTTATGCGCGAGCAGCCACCCCCTCTACACTAATTTAGTCAATGAGGAGCACCCACCTTCATCTGCGCATCATCAACATCGCACGATCTCTAATGTTTCAAGATGAGCCTAGCTCGTGTCTGCACGTCCTATCATTTAAATACCATATATTGGCAACCCTGTAATTATGCTCGAAATGGAATCACAGTTATTGCAGATAACCCTGATTGAGAAAAGAAAAAGAAGCTGACAACACCAGCCCGACACTGCCATCATCAGCTTAGATTCCACAGTTTATACAATTCGACAGCTTAAGCATGGGGGAATTGTGTTAAACCATTTTCTGGTATAATTATTATTTTTACCAACATTACGAGTAGAGGCAGTAGAAGAGAAGAAGTGTTCTCGCAACATGGCACAGAAGCTATTCTCACAATTCCTTTACATCGCAAAGCGACGTTCAATTGAGCGATAAAATAGCAAATGCGTTGGCGTTGCAATCGGAAACCTTTCGATTTGTAAGTCAATGTGTTGGAACGAAGTCTCATATTCATCAAGTGAATTGATGGTGATGAAAGTATAAAATTGATCGTTGATTGTCAAGACGTTCAATATATCTTCACATTTACAAACACACATTTACTCTAATGTTGATGGACACAATGATCTTGTCATGATCGAGTGCGAATTGAAGTGCAGAGCTTGGCTACCTTCTCAATGCATCAAGTGTGTCTTTTGAATTTGGATTGCTTATGTCGGTGTGAAGAAAAAAATATATGTCAACAGCGATTTTGCTCTGATGTCAATCCACTTCAATCAATAAAAAAAAGTTATCTCTTGAAGCTTAGGCGTTCAGTACAAAATTCAGTATATTGCTAATAGTTTTGGTTCAATAAAATGTACGCCAAGGTCGGCAAATTTGTTCGAGTAGATTAAAAAACTGAAAATACTTGCAAGCCTCAAATTCCTACACACTTAAGTTCGTCTTAAAGAAATTAACCTTTGCGCAAATTGCTTAAAATAAAATGTGCTGATATTTTCGACTTGGCTGTCAGAAATTTTAAATGACCTTTAAGGCGTTACCAATTATTGAGAAGTCATCGAACTGTGGTTTTCGAACCCACTGAAATGTATGTTTTTCTGTGTCCATTTTTTCTGCCGATATATAGAAATACTATACATAGGTCAGGTCTTGAATTTAAAAAAAAATCGACCCCGAGATTTTAATCAAACTTGACAACGAACAGAGAAGAAGGGTGAATTGGCCCCCGCACTTCTTTCTGTTTCTTTTGGGGGCTTGATCTACAGCCTAAGCCGCTGAAATGATTTTCACCAAACTTCGTACTTAAGCGTCTAAGGCAATTTTCTAGAAATGGCTCTAGCAATTTTTATAAGCAAAAAATTGTTGTTCAAAAAAATTTGTACATTAAATATTTTTAACAGTACCTGCCACTGACACTTTTTTCTGCTACTGCGTTTTAGTTTTAAAAATTTCGAATAAAAGTATTTTTCAATCATTTTTTATTCTGAAAATTTTATTTTTTTTTTAAATTAAATTACTAAATATTTAAAGTGACATAACACCATTTTTTTTCGAGCAAAATTAAGTAATATCGATTTTTTCAAAAATCAAAAAAAAAAAACTTTTTTTCGAAAATTTTGAAATGCAGTATTGTTTAGAATTTGAAGTAACTCCTGTATAAAAATTTTGATCGAAGTCCGTTGAGCCGTTTATGAGAAATTCGAAAATCAATAAAATGGTTGTATGGCAGGTACCGTTAATAACAAAATATTAAAACAAAATGTTTGGCCAAAATATAGAACATATCCGAAGTAATACACACACCAATTTTTATTAAATTCGTTAGAGCCGTTTTCGATATAGTTAAGATGGTAGAAAAATTGTATGGCAAGTACCGTTATTTTTGGGGCTAAAACGACGATTCAAAAATCTATTTTGGACAATCACCTAAAACGCCTAAGCACCAAGTTTGAACACAATCGGTTCAGCGGTTTAGGCTGTAGATCGTTCTACAGACAGACAGAGCGAATTGCGGGACCCACTTTTTTGGTGTTCTCTATGATCGTAATGTCATGTTTGATTGTTAGAAAAAATATTTTTTTTTACTAATGCATAACTTGCCTTATAGTACCTATAATCGCAAGTAAAAACCAGTTCATTAATGAAGGGAAAAGGTACTTTTTGGTAATTTGTTTTTTTTTTTGTAAAAATGGTTATTTTTGGTATTTTTTTGATTTTCGATTTTCTGGAAAAGTGTTCATTTGATTTCTTTGAATTTTTTATGCAGAAGATCCTAGAAAATATAAGCTATAATATAAGACAAAATTTTCCAAAAAAAAAAATGTTTTCCTAAAAGTAAGAAAAACTTTTTTTTTTAAACTAAAGAAAATTGAAAACTACTCAATCGATTTTTTCGAAACTTCGTATTTGGTAGTTTTTTGACATTATCGTGAACAGTTAAAAAAAACTATATTCCTACAATAAACAACAACGGTACCTCCCATATTAATGTTTAAAAAAAACGTTAAGAAACAAATGTATTTCTCAAAAACGGCTCCAAAAATGTTGATCAAAAAATGTGTGTGTTGATGTGTTCTTAAATTAGTGCAGTTCACTTTTAAGTAAAAAAATATTTTATTTTGCGTAGTTAATAACGGCACTTCCCATAGAACCACTTTTCATATATTTTCGAGTTTATAACTACTGGATAATTCGATTAAAATTATTTTTTATGCAAATGCTCCCTAAAAGTGTACTGCGTACTCAAATTTACACAAAATTGTTTTTTCTATTATTAAAAATAAATATATTTGTTATATATTCATCATCACTGAATTTTTGTAAATTAAAATTTTATATGAACATTAACAATCTTCAAAATAGCGTTTCAATTTTTTTTAATGTTTTCAAAATTTTATAAATAAAAATATAAATATTTTTTTAAACGCCGCTCCAACAATTTTTTTTTAGATACATATTTATATTGTTCCAAGAATTCCAATGGCATTTTATTTGCCCTCAAACTATAACTTATAATTTTTGCATACGTCACTGAATACCTACATGTGCATTATGTAGGCCATCATACTACACTGCGCACTACTCCTTCATTTGGATTAACCTCAAATAGCCAACTGCACCATTTCACTTTTGCAGACAAGAATTTCAAGTCACCATACGCACAAGATCTATCTGAGAAGAAGTGGTATTCTTAAAGAATTAATCGATTAATTTTTATACCGAATCTACAGTTCAAATTCTGCTGAAAGCTTCGCTTTTCGTCCTCCTAATTACTGTATCGTATTCCAGGCTCAACTTTTGTCCATAAAAAAAGGCTTACCTTTGATTTAAATGTGTCAACTGCCAGTCTTCGTCAATTTCATCTAAGTGATATTAATTGATGAATGCAATTGAAGCAATTTGCAAAAATAGTTTTTTTTCGAATTTACTTCAGTTTCCTTTGGTTTTAAATGTTCAAAATAGAAGTCCTTGAACATTAACAGCCATTTCATTACCTGCTACAAAAGATAAACCATTTCTTACCGCTTCTTCGATTCAGAATGCGTTTCATCCATATTTTTTCCTAAATTGGGTCATCATCTTATTGCATAAGAATCTTATAAGTTGTACCAAGCACTAAGCACTATAGAAAAAACAACACAATGATTCATTAATTGTCTTTACCTAATAATAAATTTATCCAACCAAAAGTAAATCAATTACTTTTTGTTTTTGAATAATGGTGTCAGCACACATGGTGAAATAAAATAAACGATTTCTTCGCAATAAAGGAGATTTATGAAAATCAAATATTTCGTGAGTCTTAAGCAATTACCATATGAATACCTCGTGACCACAAATTTGGTTATGGAACCCTACTCCACTCAACTATTAGATAGGAAACAGTTATACCTTTAAGACTTTCTCGTAAAATTTGTAATCATAAATCCATCAAAGACATTCACTTCCATCAATAAATTTCCCCGAAAAATCAATTCACACTTTTTTTTCAAGCCCTCCCCCATCTTCAGGTGTTAAAAATAGTAAACAAAAAATTATGTAGGTACTGTTCGAAGAGAAGATTCATAACAACTTGTGTATGAGTATTTTAATCTTGACAGATCCTCACAAATTGAATTTCCTGATGAAGCGCGTCTTTCCTTGCATCCACGTTAAACAGATCAAGCGCATATATCTATGCTGAAAGAGCTTCACTATGAACCAAGTTAAAGTACCTACAGACTTTCAAATTGTCATCATCATGTTGATCGAGTCAAACGAACAATTCAACAATAGGTAGTTAGTTAAATTCCTGTTCCAGGAAAAACACTATGCAGCAGTGCAGTTACCCAGCAACTGTGTTACTACTATATGATGGTGTCACAGTTACTCACTATAGCTTCTTTTTTGTCGAATGTGAGTGGTGTCATATACTCCTCAAAAATTGTTCTGTAATCTGCATCCATTGTCATCTTTTTTTTTTGTGTGTTGGTTTATTAGCAGGAGTTTGACTTGACTTCTGCTGAGGCGTGAGTTTGAGTTGTGCCGTCAGTTTTAACTATCAAAACGAATGATCGATGATAAGTGATTAGTGCCAGCAGTTTGAAGTTTTTTTCCGTCGTCGCGTCGTCGGAATGTTTTCAGAGATGAATTTTCTTAGAAAGGATGATAAGATAGTTTTTCGCGGTTGGTGTCGTGCCATAAGACAATTGTTATACAAGGTACCTTTATTCATAATGATGATTAATAAGTATGCACCAATATATGTCTGCATTTTTTTGTAATATTTCGTCATAAACATATCTTATATATAAAGAACAATCCAAATTATGTTTGTACGCTATCTTCTCTTTTACGGCTCGATCGATTTGAATGAAATTTTCAGGAGATCTTAGGACATGCTTGGAGAGTGCATATTTATAAGAAATCTGTTTGCCATGCGAAATAAAACGTAATAACTTTTTTCAGTGTGAGTAATCGGCTTATTTTTTTCATTTTATAGGCTAATATTCAGATTTATCAAAATGAATGCTTGGGATACTGAAAAAAGGATTTGGATAGTGCAACGATACCATTCTTTGCAGTCCGTCATTTCCGTATAAAGAGAATTTAGGCTGGAGTTTGGCGGTACTCCCCCGAGTAGATGGGCCATTATGAGGCTGGTGAACATGTTTGCCGAATCTGGAAGCATCGAACGAAGACCGTATCATCGAGATCCCAATGTTCGGGTTCAGGATACAATCGTGGCTGTTGCATCGGCAATACAGGCAAATCCAAGTGTTTCGACTCGAAACTTATCGGGCCAAATTAGAGTTAGCAGACGGTCATTACAACGGATACTTCATGATGACTTAAACTTGCTTCCGCACAAAGTTCAAATTACAAGCAAGTTAAACCCTCAGGATTTGTCTGTTCACCTGGAATTTTGCCGAAAAATGATTGCAATGGCCGAAGAAGACAACACATTGATAATTTGTTTGTTTATGTCTGATGAGGCCCATTTTGACTTAAACGGCAATGTTAACAAACAACATTGCCGTATATGGAGTGAATCTAATCCAGAAATGCTCCATGAGACGGAACTGCACCCAGAACGAGGCACTGTGTGGTGCGCAGTTTCATCAAGGTGTATTGTCGGGCTATACTTCTTTGAAGAAAACGGTGTAACACAAACTGTCAATGGGGTTATTTAAAGATGTTGAAGGAGTTTTTAAGGTCACCTGACCTGAGTGCACCAGACTTTTTTTTATGGAGTTATGTCAAGCAGGAAGTGTTCAAAACGAAACCTAGGAATTTGACTGAATTGAAGCAGTCCATTAAGATAATAATTGAGATGAACCCAATTTCAACCCTTCAGGCCGCAACGAACAATTTTTTGATCAGGTGCCGCATATGCGTGGATGAGCGTGGAGGTCATCTGCGGTCTATCATCTTTAAGAACCATTAGTTATTTAAAATAAAATTTTAATCCATAAAAACAAATTAATGAAATACATCGATTAAATTAAAAGTTATTTAAATTTCTTATTGTAGCACGATTCGTGGGCCACCCTGTACATTTACTTAAGCTGTGCGCGATTTGACAGGTGTCATTTTCACATTATAATTTTCTATTCAGCAAATGTGCTATTTTTCTTCCTGCAATTGATTAGAGTTTTGCGTATTATTACACTGATTCCGATTTAACATTGGACGACGTACACGTCTTGCAGTAATTATTCAGAATGTCCGTGATAATCAAACGCAAGAGGTAGATACGTGCAGAAGAAATAAATTGAGACGTGCCCATATTGTACAGCTTCAAACTTCACAATCACCACCACAAATTCGACAAAAAGTCAAAATCATAATTTGGGATGAATGCATACGATGGCGCATAATCGAGCTTTGAAGGCAGTTGACTGAACGATGAAGGACTTACGAGGTGATTTGAGGTGGTTTGGTGGGGCTATGATATTGCTCTCCGGAGATTTTCTTTAAACGCAATACTAGAGCAGCAAAGAAAAAGGACGTCGTCGATAGCTTGGTAAACGGTCTTTGTTTTTTTGCGCCGGAAAACAAATCGAAAAACATTGTTTATAATATAACTCTCTCCTTATTTTTATTCCATTCAAATAAATCAGATTGAAATGTGAACTATCTGTGATTTATGATAGCTCTGCAGTTCATTTAAAGGGGTTAAATTGAGGCGAGACGAAGTTCGCCTGGTCCGCTAGTTTGATTATAAAGAACTATCACTACTGTATACGCTCATATAATTAATTGATGCGATCCGCGCGACTTAAAATGGGGCAATTGGTGTTACAATTTACATTTTTTTTAGTAAATACGAATACGATTACGATTACGATACGAATACGAACACGAATACGAATGCGAATACGAATACGAATACGCATACGAATACGAATACGAATATACGAATTCAAGCTCATCTACCTAATAGCCTCACAAAGAAATTGCGCTTAAGAGGTCACATCAACTACTTCCATTTACGTTCCACATGATTTACTTAATCAATCAAAAATTCAAAATATGTAAAGCCTTTTTGCATAGGGTGTCCTTCTACGTTACTTTGAGAAAATAATTCAATATTAAATACAATCCATTGTGGGGATATAATAAAAATCATTCTTCAAAATCATTTTTTATGAATTTATTCAAGCAAACGTAATAGGAAGTCCGCTTTGTCCACATCTTCAAATGAAAACTTCGATACAAGACAAGAAATTCTGCATTGTGTGCAGTTAGAACTTCTGCTCGATAAACTTTATAAAGTGCAGATTTCGACAGTTCATGACAGCCATAGTGTTTCATTTGC
Organism: Philhelius pedissequus; assembly: GCA_910595825.1. Lineage (NCBI taxonomy): Eukaryota > Metazoa > Arthropoda > Insecta > Diptera > Syrphidae > Philhelius > Philhelius pedissequus. The sequence continues at coordinate 237,492,030 of OU343161.1, read as the reverse complement.
TGTTAATGTTGCTGTTTTTTATCAGCACCATTAAGACGTTCCAGCTCCGTCGTGAAAACACGAGCAACTGATGGAGCTCTGTTTTGTTTTATCAAAATGAATAAGTGTTTTTTTTTCTTCATTTCTAGTCGATTATTCGCCGAATTCTGGTCAAATTCCAGTCAATCGGTTCGGGAGATATTCAGCCAAAACGTCAAGGAAGGGCAATATTATATCGGGTGTCCGTGAACAATTTAAGTGAAACACACTTTTAATAATTTTTGACATAAATGAAGTTATCGATGAATGTTAATGAACTTATCGAAATCAAAGGAGAGAATCTTCATCACAAATCGAAGTGAATTAAATTGTGATATGGAAACTTCGAACTAATGTAGTTGGAAGTTGTTAAATAATTTAATTCCCAGCAATTCAACACTACACCACACATACAAAATCGGCCTCATGCAGATGTTAACTTCTCGAATATGGGAACTGCGCTGAAAAAAGGACACTACAACAACACACCGTTTGTTTGCTGAGTGGCTTATGGAAATTAAAAATTTGAAGCGGAAACCAACATCAGCAAATCATCTTCAGTCAGGATGATAAAATGTTAATTATTCTCTAGCGATTTGAACACCTTATTGTTATGGAAACCGACTGTTCGTTCTGTTATAACTTTAAAACATTCTACATGGCAAGTCATTCAATTCATTTAAAATCTATAATTTCATCTAAAAAAGAAAAGAATGGTATTGATTCTCATTTTATTCAAAACATCAAAACTTATGTGGGTACGGTTAAACCGACACTAATTAAATCTAAGAAGCTTTTCCTCCAAACCAAAGTTGATTCAACGACATCAATGCAGCTTTTTAGGTACGACCGATCATATGGTTAAAAAAAAAAATTTTAAATGTTTAAAAGCGGTACTTTCCATAGGACCGTTTTTTTTTGCTTTCGACTATTTCGCAAATGGCTTAATATACGGATCTGTGAATTTGATTCGAAATTAAAAAAATTTTTTTGTTTGCCCAATGGAAGGATTTAATTGTCGAAATCAGTGTTTGGGCAAATTTGTATCAAAAAAGAATTAAATTCTTCTACCAACGGAAAACCACACTATATTATATGCTCTCTTTTGTCACTACATCAAATCGGAATTCTCTTAAATTATTATCAAAAGTATCTAAATGCCATTGATCAGTATCTATGTATATTAATTTCCATTGTAAAAAAATAGTTTGGCTTTGTTAAATCAATGCCTGTATCTACATTATGTGTACATTTAAACATTGCTTTTAAATCGTTATATCTATTAACAAAAGCAACATAAATCCGATGGATTGGTACAAGAGCATCACAAGGAACATGCTTAAAAAAAATTGATTTGCTGTCAGATTTCTAAACTGACGTTTACTTAATAAATTGAGTTTTTGTGTGTCATGATTATCCCTTTAACATTATAAATCTGCCCTGGTAATTACTGTCAAAAAAATTTGGCCGTCAAACTGCTTAATCTGGTGCTGAGTTAAACCTGTCAGCTAAGTCTCTCTCTTGATCAAGCTATTGTTTTATGTCGTAATGTGGGATCAGAGAAATACATTCAGCTTACAACGATGACGTATGTATCCATCAACCATGTGCTGTGTAAATATATTCAAGGTCGTTCCATGTCCCCGTCAATTCTGGAACAAAAGCCTCGGATAATGATCAGCTATAATATGCAATCAGACGTGCCAACTTGTGAGGATTAGACGAGTACATACATACATATGTACAAATTTGTTGACTTTTTGACTTTTGTGTCCATTTCATTTTTATTTTGTTTTGTGTTTCACCAAACCATAGCAATGCCAAACGTGCGATGCATGGCATGGGTGCGAGATGTACCTAATTCCATTCCATCTAAAGTATGGCATTTCAGATGCAGTCTTTTTTTTTTTGGAATATCTCAAGCATTTTCCGCTCAAGAGATCGCGCGTGAAGGTATTATTAAAATGCTTAAGTTTTTCTTCTCATTTAGATTACCACCCATGGCAATGATGATTCGAAGGTGATGACGACGAAGTAATGCAGTCGAACCAAATGCCGATGTGAATTAACAAAATTGTCTTGTCAGTTGAGTTTGTTTAAATTATGTCAGAGATGTCTTGCTGAGCGGAGTGAGTAAATAATTCGCATCACTACTATTTTATAGGTACCTACAGTGGGCAGATGTTGTGAAAGTGAGATCTTTTATTTGTTGTTCACGAGTATCAGATGCGAAATTGCAAACGAACGAAGAAAAATTAAAGCAGTTGGATATGTCACGATTCTGCCTTCAAAAAGATACTCAATCGTTTGTTAAAATTACGCAAAAAAAAAACTAAAACAACCAAAAACTTGCGGAAATCAATTGGTCATCCGGCGAACAAGTAAAACGACCGTGCACGATTGCAATTTGAGCTTGAAAATCGAATTATCTTAAGTTTATACATGATTAATCTAAAAGACATGTTTTTGTTTCTCTTTCAATTTCAGCAAAATTAACAAGAAGTTGCTTATTTTGCTCGTAAAATATTTCAAGAAAATCTTTGAAAATCTTACACAATATTATTTAATTTTTTAGGCTTTTAGAAAAGAAACAAAAAATGAGCAACCAAATAGATTGGGGGAGCTGATGGACCAACTCCTCTGGGGAACCATAATCTACAACTCCAGGACAGGAATAAATTATGTTTGAAACTCTTTAAAACTATGTTAGCTTTATAACGGGCGTTTTTTTTTGTAGACGTGTAGTTTTCAAGAAGAAATAAAACGCATATAATTGTATGTTATGTCCAAGAATTTAGCTTTATTATAAAGATAAGGGTTTGCATTTTTATTTTAAACATGATTTCGGACAAGTGGCATAAGCGGCTGGATCAAATAAATTCCAGCCGAGAAACCCAATTTTCGACCACTTTTTGCAGCGATTGGGGCCGTATGTCAGTAAAAAAGTGCCGAATATTCTCTTGCAAGGCGTCAATCGTGTCGGGCTTATCTGCGTAGACAAGAGACATCACATAACCCCACAAAAAAAATAGTCCAGCGGTATTAAATCGCGTGATCTTGGAAGCTACTCCACAGTCCTACCACGCGAGATAATGCGCTCACCAAAAGTTTCATTCATAAATTCATTGTTTCTTCGGCTATATGTCATGTAGCGCCGTCTTGTTGGAACCAAAGATCGTCCACATCAATACTCAGGTAGGAAAAAGTCATTAATCATGAATCTAAGGCGTTCCCCATTGACTGTAACATTATGGCCGGTTTCATTTTTGAAGAAATATGGACCAATAATTCCCTCTGACCATAGAGCACGCCAAACAATTATATGTTTTGAGGATGTAACGGCGACTCAACAATGGCTTGTGGTATGATCAATCCAAATACGACAATTTTGCTTTTTAACGAACCTATTTTATCAAAAGTGAGCTTCATCGCTGAACAAAATTTTCTTGTGAAAATCTGGATCGGTGGCCATCTCGTTTTGGTAATAAATTTGCACGATTTGCAAAAGTTTATCAGGAGTAAGTCTATTCATTATGAAATGGCAAACCAAACTGAGCATAAAACAAGTGACAGCTGTCAAAAAGACCAACTCCGAAAAAAGTATTGCCAGATTAAAAACCACACGTACAAAAAAAAACACCCTTTACTAAGTTTTCACAAACTACTAAGCCGACATTTACATAAGTAGATTTAGCTAAATGTTCAAGATTTGACATACAAATGTCAATCTCCTCAGACGAAGATGTAAAATAATATATCTCATTGGGTACATTCAGATGTCGGTACGATAGCCTATCTAAGATAGGTTAGTATCCACTTAAATTCCTGAACAACCAACATCGGATACTTTAAATTTGTATATATATTTGCATATGTTTTTGACATTTCTCATGGGGTACAAAAATATACCACAATTTTTGGATAGCTCCGGCTTTTTTGTTGGCAACAGCCGTTTCGTCACCGGTTGAATTCTTACATGGGATTACAACAACGCCAACCTATCCGAATATCATAAGTTCAATTTTTGAATGAGCCCATTTAAATCTTCATAGCACCTTATACACAAATAAGCCATACTAAGATCGGAAACCTTCGTACGTTTCACCCCCAAAACCCATTTGTTTACATTGTTGTATTTGTACATTTAGCACCCTATCCATGAATAGATGTGAAAGCGAAAAACAAAACAAAAACAAATTACTTGGGCTGTGTTATATATGTGTCTATAGGAAGAGGAACACAAAAGATTCTTGTGTGCGTTTTTATCAATGTTTCTATTGGAAGAGGAACAGAAAAGTTACTTGTGTGCGTGTTTCAGCTTGTGGGCAAATGTCAAATGAAAGCAGAGGTTTCCGGTCTTTACATTATTAGTTTATGACCACAACAATTCAAACTCACCCACTTTCATATTGAAATGACCATATTAATCGAGAAAGTGAATGGGGGCGTTCATTCATTTTATTTGATATCAAACTATCCGAGTACATTTTTGAAGGAATCAGATAGGTTAGCTGAAGGCTGTCAAAAAACCATAATGAAACTCATGCCAAATGAAGTTTGCAGTCAGCTGCTCTATACGTTTGATCTCGGATAGATAGTTATTCAAATTTTTTTGGAATAACTCAAGATAGTTTTCATGAGAACAGCTGTTTGTTTTCATCAGATGCTCTGTTGCATACGTTACAACAACATATAGTTATTCCAGGTTGCTCAGAATAAATGAGTGAACGGCCGCAATTTTTCGCTTTAAGCTACCTGTCTCACTCTTCTACATCACATACGAGAAAATGAAAAACCATTTGCATTTTAAATAGTGCTGTCAAAATTTATATAATTTTTAATCTTTTGAAACGGTGAATTACTATTCGAGATTTAGGTAATCTATGCATGAGATTAAAGGCCGGTAAAATTCAGTCCAAGACCCATTGTGAAAGACGTTAGAGAATGCATTTATATAAAGTCAACTAACAACAGCGGGTAACCGCGCAATGAACAAAAATTTTCCCGGTTGAAAGTGTGAAATTAAAAATTGTACCTATATGGATAAAATCTATAAACACCAACTTATTCTCGATAAAATATCTCAATCTTTAAACTTTAATAAAAATTACTATAAAAACAGAAGGGAACAGAACTTCTAGATTTTCAGTAGAATGTTTTATATCCCAAAACAATATTTTGAAACTGACAATATGTACATTTATAAAATATTTTACATAACAACCACCCGCAATCTAACAATTTCATAAACCTACTCATGAAATACCCATTAAAATAAACCAACTTAATCTTTCTTGCGTATTATTAGGGAAGATACAATGAAAGGCTTTCAAATTACAATCACAACCAAAAAATAAAAAGAAATTAAGCGCCACAATCAATGACTTTCTAAACAAAATCTATTTAGTCTTGTAATAATTGCAATTTGACGCGCGTAGACATTTAACAATCCCAACAGACGTCATTTATCACAATCACTAATCACAAGTCATTATATACGCATCACATGAAAAATATTTATGTGTAAATATTTTGTATAAGCTTTGTTTAAATTCATGCAAAAACAAAAAGCGAATAGAACTTACCATTACAGAGCAAATATCATAGACAACTTGTTCTCCGCCTTGATCACCGCCACCGAATCACTGACGTCCAGCAGACACTGAAATATACAAAAAAAAATTGCACTTGTTAAATGATTGTAATAAAAATAAATAAATTAAGAAAATAAATGGACATTTAAATTAATTTTATTTAAATAAAATACAAAAACAAACCCGAATTCTATAGAATTTAGTAGGATATCATTTCATTATTAAACACATGCATGGTTGAGAAGTCTCAGAGAAGAGATTTTACTCCGTCAAATCCGCAGTCGTGTTCCATCATGTTTTTGAATGCCTATATAACAAGACTGCGACTACAGTTCTAGTTGATTCACTTTGGCGAGATCGTATAGCTCTGTATGTATGTATGTATTTTTTAATGTAAGAGTCCAACTCTTGTGTTGAAGATAATACGCAACACTGTATTTTTTTTTTTAATTTGCTTCCTCTTCCCGATGTGTTAATTTCTGTTGCGGCTGGTTATAATTAAATGTTAGCAGTTCCAAGGTTCTATTAAAATCTCAAAGTTTGAACCTTTCGGATCCAAACCATCACGAAGCTTAAAACAAACCTCCATTCCATTAAGGCTAATTTCCAATAGCACGTTCGTGATAGAGAAGCTTACCACAAATAAGCCATACTAAGATCGGAAACCTTCGTACGTTTCACCCCCCAAAACCCATTTGTTAACGTTGTTGTATTTGTAGCTTTGAAACTATATCCATGAATAGATGGAAAATCGAAAAGCAAAACAAAAACAAATTACTAGGGCTGTGTTGTTTATGTGTCTATAGGAAGAGGAACAGAAAAGATTCTTGAGTGCGTGTTTCAGATTGTAGGTAAATGTCAAATGAAAGCAGAGGTTTCCGGTTTTTAAATTAAGTTTATGATGCTTAGTCCCCTTTCACACAGGAAAACCAGTTGCTGGAGATTTTTTGACGTTTTCCTTTAATTGCCTTGTAGCTTTCATACGAGGAGACTGGCACCAGCAAACTGAGGAGGAAACAGAGAAGAATTATGTTGGGCTGATTGGAATGCAAAGCAAAACGTCAAAAAAATCTCTTCAAATCGTTGACCGGGGAGATTTTTTTCATTCCCCTTACTTCTTGCCATTCTCGCCGACAACCTCCCAGTTGCCGGCAACTCAGTTTTCTTGTGTGAAAGGGATTTTACATTACTTTAACAAAACATTACGGGCGCATCGACTAACATTGGCCTCATTCATTGCGTGCGTTCACTCATTTATTCTCGGATACCAAGCTATCGGAGTATATCTGTGGACGAATCAGATAGGTTAGCTGAAAGCTGTCATAAAATCAAAGCAAAACGCATACCAATGAATTTTGCAGTCAGCTGGTTCTATACATTTGTTCTCGGATAGCTAGTTATTCCAAATTTTTTGGGATAACTGAAGATAGCTTTCATGAGAGCAGCTGTTTGTTCATCAGATGTGGTTTTGCACGCATTACAACAACAGAAAGTTATTCCAGATTGGTGAGAATAATTGAGCGAACGTCCCCATTAACAAAACGATTAGCTATCCGGATAGGTTGGTGTTGTTGTATTCCAATGTAAAATGTTTTTTTTTTGGCAGTAGTTGCTTTGTCATCAGCTGTATTCTAACATGTGAATACGACAACACCAACCTATCCGGATTGCTATAGTTCGGTTATTGAATGAGGCCATTACTTAAAGCGAAATCACCAATCAAAGAAAGCAAGATTACGACATTTCCTTTTTCGTTTCATTTTGCCAACGTCATCTGTAAAAAAAATCTGAGCAAAAGAAATTGTTTTGTTTGTCTGATGTGGATTAATGGAGTTTTCATGCGCGAATAATATAAACATACAATTTGTTTAAATAATTGAATATTGTTGAATTAAATTTACTTAAATTGCATTTAAATTATTTGCGAAAAAATCAAGAATCGAGAAAGTCGGAGTGCTAAATGGATATCGAAGATTTAACTTAAATTAAGCAAAACAACAATTTGTGAAGATTATTGTGCATAAAATAAATGGAAAATGTTTTAATTATGTTTTAATTTTGTTGTATTTTTGTTTTTTACATTTCGATAAGTGTAAAATTGTTCAGTTAAGTGTTTTATTCTAAAATACACCCTCGCGCGGAAAGTTTTTTTTTATTTTCACATCGCAGTCGATATCTGGCCCATTCAAGTAAATTTGTTATTTTGTCTAAGAAAACTTGCTAACAGGTAGCCTGGACAAATTATTAAGTCGTATCCGTTAAAGGGTTTGAAGATGTTGTACATGTTCTTCAAGTCATTCAACATCCTTGGTTATGGCTTTGATAAGCCGCTTTAATTTAATTGGTCCACCCATGAATACGATGCGACGTTTTCTTCGGCTGGAATTTAGTTTCTTAGTTTATAGTATATGTATTCGGCCATATTTTCTGGGCCATAAGTCCCCTTTCACACAGGGTAACCAGTTGCTGGAGATTTGTTTGACGTCTTCCTTTAATTGCCTTGTAGCTTTCACACGAAGAAACTGGCACTAAGAAACTGAGGAGGAAACTGGGAAGATTTTGTTGGTCTAATTGGAATGCAAAACGTCAAAAAAATATCTTCAAATCGTTGACCGGGGAGATTTTTTTCATTCCCCTTACTTCTTGCCCTTCTCGCCAACAAACTCGCAGTTGTCGGCAACTCAGTTTCCTTGTGTGAAAGGGGGTTAAGTTTATTTTCTTTAAGTTCAGCGTTGCAGTCTTTATGTACTTTGGTTTGTGTTCTTGTTAATATTTATGACTACTCGTTACATTAGTACTCAACGTGGCTTTGAAAATCAGGCATTACATATTTCCCATTTAGAATCCATTTTCTTTCAAAATGAAAAATGTTTGTCACAGTCGTTATCTGCCATTAGTAACAGATCTGTTTGTACCTATTAAATAAGTAAAAATAATTACAAAAAAATCACAAAATGATGTTGGTGCATGGAAATCTTCATATGAATAAATTGCGTAACAAAAAAAATTAAACAACCAAAAGAGACCCCACTGGATTTGATTCCCATTCAGAATGTACAATGAAGAAGCCACTCCGACAATTCTTGAAACTGACTACTTAAGGCTTGTCCACACAATCAAACGATTGGCACAATGAATTTATTTGTCTAAAATTTTTGGATATTAACTACTTAATTTTTATATGCACAAAAAATTTTTTTCCTGAAAACACAAGTTGGTAAGTCAATTTTAAGTATTTAAGGCCCGTCTGCTGATACACAATTTAAGCATTTAAATTCTACTTAAGAACTTATGCGACAGTTTACGCAGAGGAAAAAGTAGCCCTTAAGCGTTTTAAGTTGAATTTTTATGATTCTTCTCAGCAAGCGGGCCTAATAAATATATAAAATTACAAAAAACAGAATCGTCAAACCGTTTTCGAAATATTGAATTTTCAAACAAAAAATTATTTTTTTCAAAAATATTTTTCGAAAACTTCAGTAGATATGCAGAATTATTTTAAATATTAAGGACTTCCTGTACAGAAATTTGTATCGAAATCCGTTGAACCGTTAATGAGAAAGTCGAAAATAGCTGTAGACCTATAGACAAGCATACAATTGTCGGTGTTTTCTATGTTCGTAATGTCAAGTTACAAACCTAATTAAATCGCCAGTAAAAATATATACGATGCATCAAATGAATTTGCCAACATTTTATTCTTAACATATGTTTTTGGCGTTTAAAAATGGACAGAAAATTATACTCAAACCGTTATAGACATTTTCTATTTTATTCCTCTCTGAGAGAATTCCAGCCCCATTTTGAAAATTTGATAAACTACCAATTTCAGACCGAAAACAACCTGGAACTAATATAGTGGAGTTAACAAATAATACAGAAGGTCAGAATTTTTCAAAACAAATTTCTTTAAAATTACGAATTTTGAAAATATATACGAGTTCAAAATGTTAATCGGCAATTAAGGTTCGCATTTGTTCATTAATATCACTTGTCACTCTCGTGTGTGGCGACCTTAATGTAAAAGTCGCCAACTCGAAAATAATTATCACACGCAATCGCAACGGGATGCTTATCTCCATCGCTTACGCTTACGCGTTGCACTAATGAAGATGTGTTGCGGTTGCTGTTTTTTTTCTTATATAGTAATTTCCCATTGCAATTGACGGTGTTGTTGATTTTTTGTTTGTTTGTATCATTGAGCATCCAACAGACAATTTAACAATTTAAGCGCCCGCCTTTTCAATTTTTTTTTGTGGGCTTACAATTGTTGCACATTTACGAGTCGAAATAGAAATGAAAAAGCGCATCATGATTGTTTAAGGCTTTATGGTCAGGTCAGACGATGATCGTGCGAAATGACGGTGATCATCATTTAAGTTTGGAAATGCATTCGCGTACTCGTATTCCTAGAACAAGTTTTGTTTGGAGATCAAGTAGCCGATTTGGCTTATATAGTAAGTGGTATTTTTACGCACCATAATACCTACACTTAGCCTCCTAATCCTGTGGATATAGCACATAGGTAGGTAGCTTTTAATATTAACCTACTTGTTAACCACCAAATATACCTAACTATTGGAGTTTCCGATTTATTGGTAGCTACCAATCAATTAATTGTACCTTAGAATTATGGGTCATTAAGAAAGAAGAAGATAAATAAAACGAACAAAGAGCTTGAACTTTAGTTAACGTTAAATATCTACAAATTAACAAATATATAGTTAGGTAGATTTGTATTTTTAGATGTCAGATTAATTAAATAAGCAAGGCTAAAGAATAGCGCAAAATCCTATTTTCAAGAGGATTTTTTTTCTAATTTGAAACGATTAATCATCGATCAATTAAATCCACATGACACTTTGACAATCACAAACGCCAAAAAATTCTGTTCGCTTATGTCGAATTCAAAACAACCAAACATTGATTGTTTTTTATGATCATAATCGAATTATTTCTAAACAAAATCTGTCAAAACAGATCTTGCGTTTTTAGCAAGATTTTATAGACTTTACACGCACACTATATTTTGCAAATTCCTTACAACAAATAATAAAATCGATCTGAAATGGTTGTTTAGAATTCAACATTAGTTTCCTTTTTGCACTCTTATGGCGCTTTTATTTGGCAATCCGAAATCTCTCTCCGATCCGGGATCCCAACTGTACACATTTCTTTGATTCTGAAGTTTTGTGTAATCGTCAAAAATGATGATTATTGCACAATTGGGATACAAACAGCTATCGTGTTTGACGTTTAAGTGTATGAATGTGTAAGTTCATATGGTTTCGATTTCAAACCAAGAAGCCATTTTTTTTTCAAAATCAGAACTGTCATTTTTTGCCCAAGTGAACACATTCAGCAGAGTTAAGAAGGCTTCCGAATTACACAAAAAACGAAATCATGTTATCAGATGAACAAACCGCGTTTGAACCCGACGTAACTAGATTTCTGTCAAATTACAATAATTTGAGTCCGCGCCTTCATTAGAAATATTTATTTCGGACGGAAATTTATGTTTGAAAATAAAAAAAAAATCCAGGGCGCAACTATGTAAACCGATTATACAATAAAGTTGTTCGAATTCGCAAAATTTCAACTTGCTAATTCTTTAGTAAAGCACTTATTCACTGAAAAGAATAGAGCTAATTGGAGAATATAAAGTGAAGAGTCGAATACGCGAACAGTGGATGCTACTTTCCAATAAAGTACAACTTAAGATTAGCATTTCAAACAACTTTCGAATAGATGCCAAAATAGAATGAATTTACATAGTAGGGACCCAGGCATACGGGGCCTCCACAAGAAATATTGACAACATGACACATTTAATTTTTGGCATTCATTTATTTCAAGTGGAAGCTTAAGGTAACAGCACTCAGTTTTTTTCTCAATCTGCGTGACCATTTTATTCTAAGCACATGAAGCACGATTCGAGCTAGATCTGATTGAAAGAGAAACACCTACAAGCTTTGTCTTAAATAGAAACACAAGCTAGAACTACATAGTCACCACAAAATTTATTTTCACTCTGTCACCGTCAATAACGTAATTCGAAAAGTGGTGTTAACACAAGTGTTAACGTTCTCAAAAATACATGGACAACATTTTTCGTTGACAATTAGAAGACATGGCGCAATTAGGATAGATTTTGACGTCAGAGGTTCAACTTTATAATTTTTTGAGGGCACATTTCGTTGCTCGTAGATTCCAAAAGACTGTTCGGAGTAATATTTAATGTGGAACTCTTTTCAACCTCACATTCGATTTCCTTTTTTTTTAATCCAATTATTTATAAATAAAATCGATGTTATGCTGAAGATTTCATTTGGCATTTCTTTTACGTCAAATTGAAATTAGCCAATGCCACTTTGACAGATTACACATCAACTCAATTCGCCCCACTTAAAACCTAGATCTAATGCGAATTCAAAGTCCTTTCAAAAACCACAAACTTTGCCTAACATGGTGAATTCAATCTTTAAAAAAAAACCCTTCAGGGCTCAAAGAACAAAAACCATGACAAACAAAATGCCATTATATCCTAGCCATTTAATGGCATACAAATGTTTCTTTATTTTGACATAAAATGGTTATTTGTATTTCAGCAAAAAGTCGATCATACTGCCCATATTAATCTTTTGCATCCCAACTTTTGAAAAGTAGTGAAATTTCCTATTTTGCTTTAAATTTTCAATAATTTAGAAATCAGTGATAGCATTACATTATGTACGAACGTTATATGGAAATTAGAAACGTCATTAGGCGTTTTTCTTTTTTAGGTCAGAGCAGAGTCTGAGTTGTCAAAAAATTTGTTTTTGTTTCTTTTTAACTCAGAGCATTCCGAGCTCCAAATATGTGTTTCTTTTTTTCTTTCTGAACATGTGTAGATCGCACTCGACGTGTTCGAACATAATTGACTGAGCATGTGAGTAAATTGCTGAATGCACCAAATGTCATGTGTGTCAAGAAGGAAAATGTAAAGAAAATATAATCAGATACAATTAAGTTGGCGAAAGAAGGTGATTTTCTGTATCTGGTGTGTATCTGTGTACAAAAAAGGATATTTTGGGTTATATTGCTTTTTATGGTTAAACTGAAAATGTATTCTGATTTGTGTGGTTCAAGTGCGTTTATCAGTTTTCAGAGCTCGCTCTGTTTGGAACAAGCTCAGTGCATAATCTATGTGTTCGAACTCTGTTCAGTGCTCTGCTCTGAACGGAAAAAGAAAAACGTCTATTATAGACAAAATTTGACAATTTTTTTCCTTAGCTAGTCCCTTATTCCCATTATTTTGTTCAGCAAATATGTGTCTTTCAAAATAAGGTTCCAGCCATTAAACTTATTCAATCCAGTTCCGGCTCTATATAGAGGGCGCCTAATCTTATTTTGCATAGCAAATACTTTTACAGTAATAAATGAATTTTGATTATATGTATTGATTTTTTGTATTGATGATACCTCCTACTATTTTTGAACATAACTATAGAACATGATTAATTATTTAGGTTTTTTTTTGTGTATCTTTTAGCCGATGATTTAAGACCAAATTAAAGGAGAAATAAATGACTACAGTATGATAACATGCAAATAGTCACTTAATCAAAATACATGTGCCTACATAAATAAAAGTCCAACATATTTTGCTGAACATATAGTGTCATTGGCATCTAAAGAATTTATTTCAAAAATTTGTTTGATGATCACCTGAAAGTTATTTACGCGCTTTTACGAAAAAAAGAAGTTCTTTGATATGTCAGTCAATTTTAATAAAATTAATCATCTCTTTTTAACCAAACACACATTAAAAAAAAACTCCTCAATTAATCAAAACAAAATACAAAATAATAAACTGTTCAAGGTTAAATCTAATAAAAGACAAACGATTATGTATGTACAGATGTATGTAGGTTTTGTAGGTATGTACTATGCTATTACATAAATTAATCAAATAAGAAACACCCAGCGCTTTAAAATGCGGTTAAATGGGTTGGTATAATTTGATGGTATTTTTTTTTTTAATAATTAAGGAAATTATCACTTGGGTTTGGAAAATTTGATGCTAAATATTCTGACATCACAACGGAAAGAAACAGAAATGATTTAGTTATTTTAATGAATGAATTCAAAAATACGATCCCCCTATAAAAGGTGGCCACGAACGAAATGAAAATATTGTTCAAATAAATGCCAAAATAGTTTTATAATTTATGCGAACAAGTTCACGGCTTACAACAATTCATAGAGATTTCCCTCTGTCAATTTTACGGTCCGTCAGAAGGAATATGGTCTCATTCATAAATCTACACTGCTCTCGGATAGGTCTGATTTTTTTAAATCCCGAGTAAAAACATAGCTGGAGTTTTGAATTCCATGAGAAACGTTAAAATCATATGCACATACAACTTAACCTATCCGGTTTTTGGTTGTTCAGAAACTTAAATGGATACTAATTTTGAATTCCAAACAACCATTTCAAATCGATTTCAGATCGATTTTTTTGTTTGTTGTAAGGAACTTGCAAAAAATAGTCTGCGTATAAGGTCTATAAAATCTTGCTAAAATCGAAAGATCTGTTTTGACAGATTTTGTTTAGAAATAATTCGATTGTGTTCAGAAAAAAATCGAATGTTTGGTTGTTTGGAATTCGACATAACCTATACTTGATAGGCTATCGTACTGACAACTGAATGTGCCCAATCGATTTCAATCTCAGGTTTTTAGCAAAAAATATAAATATGTTCATAATTGAAATTATCAATCATTAAAACACGAATCAGTGAAACGGTTGAATTTTTTGTTAGTAAGTCGATTATAGCTATCATTGAAACTTCGTTGTCATTGAAAAGATCTTTCAAAGCCAAATGTGAAAACTGACATATAACAGGAAAACAAGGGAACACAAATCATTTGAACGACTGTGTTCCACGTTTTGGAACATCAGCTGTTCATTGAAAACGCTTTCCATTATTGCAAAATCAAAAGTGATTTTACAAGAGAGTGCTAGAGCAAATAAAATATTTTTTTTACAAAAACAAATTATATATATTAAGTGTGTTCGCGTACTATGTGTACAAAAATATGAAGACTGTCATTTTTGCAAGAGTGGGGGTAAAAATCGTTCAGACAAAGTTTCACAAAAGTACGGGAACGCTTTGAACAACAATTTTAGCCATTTCTTAAACGTCAACGTAAAAGTGTATTTTTGAAAATGTTTATTAAAGATTTACGTGAAATTATGTCTTAAAATAACTAATTTCATACATCAAATTTCAATTAATTGCACGGATAAGCCCGTCAAGACTATAAATTCCATTATTTTCAACTTTTGTAACGATACACTTGGCAACTGACGGCTCATGTATTGTTTTTTTTTTCTTTTTTCATTCATTTGACAGTCTTCATAATTTTGTCCAAAGAAATTTCTTGGACTAAACTTCGCAGATTGAGCAAATATTTTAATCTCTCACGACCGCTCTATTCTGTGAAAAATTACTAAAAATTGGAGTACGGGAACAAGATTTGACTGTTTTCGTAGAAATTCGTAGATTTTCGCAGTTTTAGGGAGTACGGGAACTGACCTATTATCTGCTTCATTTTTGTACCGAAACGATATCAGTTTTATTTGTTTGGCTTTCATTGAAACTCATCATAGAAAACATAGTCTATGAATTCTGAGGCACTTATGTCGATTTCGTTTCAATAATTAGGATTCGCTACTAAAACCAATACTTTTTGGCTTTGAAAAGAACGATTACGGACCGAATCTCTTTTTGGGACTGTGTGTGTTGCTTGGCAGTTCTAAAAAAAAAACAAATCTTCAATTCGTTAAAACATCATTATTTCGTTTTAATTTCCCGATTCCGACGCGGGGGAGTTCCTAAACCCACTTGCACTTTTTTAATATTTGTTTCCAAGAAGTTTTTAACAATTTTTTTTATTTTTTAATATATTAATTTACTTTTTCTGTACACTGCCACAAAATAAAAATTAATTCACAACACAACAATTGAGAAACGTCAAAACAAATATTGTAGTGTGTGTACGAATCTGTGCACAAATCCGTTTTGAATCCGTCTCCAAAAAGAGATTCATGTCGATTTCGTTTCAATAATTAGGATTCGCTACTAAAACCAATACTTTTTGGCTTTGAAAAGAACGATTACGGACCGAATCTCTTTTTGGGACTGTGTGTGTTGCTTGGCAGCTCTAAAAAAAAACAAATCTTCAATTCGTTAAAACATCATTATTTCGTTTTAATTTCCCGATTCCGACGCGGGGGAGTTCCTAAACCCACTTGCACTTTTTTAATATTTGTTTCCAAGAAGTTTTTAACTATTATTTTTATTTTTTAATATATTAATTTACTTTTTCTGTACACCGCCACAAAATAAAAATTAATTCACAACACAACAATTGAGAAACGTCAAAACAAATATTGTAGTGTGTGTACGAATCTGTGCACAAATCTGTTTTGAATCCGTCTCCAAAAAGAGATTCAATACGGATCTGTTTTTTCAGAAAAATATTGGTTTTAATTTGAAACGAATTTGATTTTCAGAAAAAAATTGACGGCGGATCGACGGCAAGTCGATGTTTTTGTTGAAACGAAATCGACATTAGGCGCCAGTCATAGCTTTCATTGAAACACAAATCAGTTAAACCATTGAGGGCGTTCACTTACTTATTAGATATATTATCTCGGATACCAAGCTATAGGAGTATATCTGTGGACGAATCAGATAGGTTACCTGAAAGCTGTCAAAAATCAGACAATTCGCATACCAAATCAATTTTGCAGTCAGCTGTTCTATACATTTGTTCTCCGATAGCTAGTTATTCCAAATTTTTTGGGATAACTCAAGATAGCTTTCATGAGAACAGCTCTGTTTTCATCAGATTCAGATATGCTTTTGCACGCATTACAACAACACAAAGTTATTCCAGATTACTGAGAATTACTGAGTGAACGTCCCCATTGGCAAGTCGGATATAGCAATGGGGGCGTTCGGTAGCGCACAGCTTTGCTGTGCAATACGTTCGTTATTGTTGTAATACGTGTTAAATATCTGCCAATTAACAGCCGACGACCATAACAACGAACAAAACATATGATTTCCAAATCGAACCCAAGCTAGCGCTAAATTTCTGGTATACTTAGGTATCGTAGTGCAAAGCTGACTACGAAATCAGCTGTCTTTTCAATTGTTGTTTGTGAACTTTAATTACGTACCTAATACATCATCTTCTTCTTCTGAATCGGTTGAAACATTTGTGGTTCTTACTTCCTGATTCATTTTAAATTTATATTTTATCCAACAAATGTATGTTTAATTCACTTTGAGCCGAAGCGTAATCGTAAGCAATTAGTTTTTATTTTTTCTGTTTTGAATGTTGACAGAAATGGTTACCTATTGGGTTTTATACGTTCACAAACGCACAATATATTTTTCAGCAAAGTATCAGAAAGCTGTGCGACACTGAACGCCCCCAATCATTGAAGCCTGGTTGTCATTGAAAAGGTCTTTCATAGCCAAATGTAATTTTTGGAACAATTGTGTTCCACTTTTGGGAAGTGTTTTTTAATGAATTGCTGACATTTTGTACTCAAAAGTTGAACGCAATCGTTCCAATGGGCTTTAATTTGCTTTACTTATAATATACCCCGAAAATCTCTCGAGCAGAAAATCCTATAAAATGACCTGAGAAAATAATACTGCAAAGATCAAAGTGGAAGAGAAAAACTTCGTTGAAAAAGTTGTGAATTCTTACTACAGGAATGTTTGTAGGTAACTGGTGTAATACTTTTACTAATCTCAAAAAGTGGTTCCACTGCCCCAAAAGGATATTAATTTTGAAAGCACTATTTAAAATGCATATATATTTTCATTTTCTCTTATGATGTAGAAGTGAGACTGGCAACTTCATCTGTGTCAACCGCAGAGAAAAATTCACTTTCCCGATGAATGTGTTCATTTCGATATGGAAATAGGGTATTTCGATTGAAGATTTAAATGAGATTTATTTTAAATCTTCAACTGAGAAGATTAAAATTTGTATGGTAAATCCTTAATATTTTTTGTAGGAGATTTAGCTAAATCTACTTAAATCTCGGTTTAGTGGCCGGTGGAAACGTAGTATTAGATCTCTCGAAGGCCCAAGCCATCAAGATTTGTCTGCCATTTCCTTGTGTTAGTGATGGGCATTTTCGAAAGAAATGAGAACACAAGCGGAAAGATCATTATTTGTGTATTAGAATGAAATCTTCGTATTAAAAACTAAAGAAAAACAGGAAATCAGAAAGAATCACAGTAAAAGGAAAACACAAGTAATCGAGAAGTGGAAAACTTTAATTTTTTTCTGGAATTCTTGACTGTTTTCTCATTTTATTCTTGTGTTGTTTTTCTCTTCTTCTTTTAATTTTTTTAGTTTATTTTTGACATGTATTGTGTGACGATTGAATTATGCCCATCACTACCTACTGCCTTTGTGTCGACTGACATTTCACACACAAATGCGGTCAATTTGATGGCATTTTCGATTGGTCGTCCAGAACTGTTCTGACCCCCACAAAATGACAGTTGTTACTGTAAACAGAACAGAAAACGATTCTGGATTTCAATTCAGAATCGAAAACCGAATCACTAATACACTCACATAATCTAATAATTTATTGAATTTAAATTACTTTCTGGTAAAATAACAATAAACGAAGAAAGTTAATTATTATTGATACAAGAAAATGTGTATCTAAATTGAAATCAAGTGTTTCGGAAATTCTTTTTAGCCGATGTGATTTTTTTTTTAATTTAATTTTCACAAACAGTGATGCATACAATTAGAATCAGTTAAATTTTTTCCGGGTGTTTTATTGGAGGAACGTGTTCGAGAAGGCCAATCGAAAATGTCATGAGTGTGCTTACTTTGTTGCAAGATTTATAAAATTTTCCCCACTATTAAATTTTGACAGTTGTTACCTTCTTACTACAAAAGAGATAGCAAATAGACCTTATATCACAAAAAAATAATAAATAAGGGGAATTCTCCCTATATTCGAAGGAAGGAAACAGATCCTAGGAAATTTTTATTTAAAATAACCCCCATCAAATTTGTTAGTGGAATATTAAAGACCCTTTATTCATCGTTACATACCTGCCGATTCATTCTTTTAAACCTCGAATCTAATACGATTTTAATAAAATATTGTTATTTTGGAACAATTTTCGGCAAAAATCTTAAGGCAGTTCCTTCCATAAAAACGTGTTTTTTTTCATTTTCGACTTTTTTTCAAATCATTAGAAGTACATACGAGTAGTATGTGCAATTTACGATGAGTAGTATGTGAAATTTACGACATTTTCGTATGAACTATGAAATAGTTATATGACAAATTTTGCATTAAAAAATGCGAACTCGAAATTTCGATCCAACTTGACAATATAATTATGGGCCCTTTTGGGAATCTCCCAGGGAATTTCGTTTCCCATGAAATATTTTATTCCCTCGAAATTTTTCCTGCGATCGTGAATCTAATGCGGAATATATTTCCCTCGAACAAAAAATCATATGAAGTGACAGCAAAACTCCCTGGGAAAGCTTATTCCCGATACCAATAAATGGATAGGAAAACTTTTAAGCATCATTCACGTACCCAAGATTTCAATGAGAAAAATTTCCAGAGAAATTTGTATTCACGATAACCCCTGATATAACAGGAAAAAAGTGGGTCCCGTAATTTCGTCTGTATGTCAATCGACAGCCTAAGCCACTGAAGCGATTTTCTTTAAAGTCAAGCGTCTTAGGTGATTGTTTCCCTATATGATGTTTTAAAATATTTTGTTAGAACCAAAAATAACGGTACCTCCCAT
Organism: Philhelius pedissequus; assembly: GCA_910595825.1. NCBI lineage: Eukaryota > Metazoa > Arthropoda > Insecta > Diptera > Syrphidae > Philhelius > Philhelius pedissequus. The sequence continues at coordinate 237,472,550 of OU343161.1, read as the reverse complement.
ACAATTTTTTGTAGCAAAAATGTAAATCCTAAATTCCTCGAAAACGGCTGTAACGATTTTGATAAGCAAAATTCTGCGTACTTGTCTACATTTTAAACGAATAAAATGTTAAAATAAAATTTTATTAACGGTACTTGCCACAGAAAGTTTTTTTTTCTTATCTTTGACTTTCTCATTAACAGCCCTTTCGAAATTAAATGGTATTGAAATACTTTTAAAATATATTCTAAAACACCATACAAAAAACACTGACACAATCTTTTCATTTTTGAAAAACACTTCTTAGTAGAAAATATTAAATTTTGTTTTTTGATTTTAAAATTCACAATCAAAACCAAGCGAGCACTGCATACGTTCTCAATTTTGAGATCTCGGATTTATTTTTTTATAGGGTTTTCATTTTTTTTCGTCAGCTTTTTGCATTCAGCAATCTCGTGTCGGTTCGTTTCTCTTGGACGAAACAAAATTAACAAACCCATTTCTTACGATAACCAAATTCTAAGGTAAATACATAAACCAACACGAAAATGAATGGAATAAAATCCTCAAGCGGAATTAGAGTACGCGATATGGTCCGCCGGTATGATACAGCGATAAAGTCCGATTCGTCTATTGCACCATCGAAGTCTTCGTATTTTGGTATTAATGCCGTGCAAGAGGAGGAATTTGATGATTTATATGCTGATGAAACAATACACTCGCCTGCAGTCCAAGGGTCACCAGAAAGCCCATCGATAAGTAGCATTGTTCGAAAGTCAAGGTAAGTATATTCGGTTCAAACAATATTTTAAATTAATATATATATATATATATATATGTATGCACATATAACGCAGATCTCCAAGATTTGAAGATTTTAATGATACTCAAGCTATTCCACTGGATACACAAAAGAGCTTTATGAACCTCTCAAGACCCCGAGAGCCACCCAGAGCTGCACCAAGAGAGAAAAAAATTCGACATTCCCACTTTCAATTAGATCAACAACATAATGTTCAGAAATTAAATGCTCGCGATGCATCATACCAAAGCAAAACCACGATTTCCAAAACTCCAAACGGTAAGTAAACGATAAAAAATAGTTAAATGTATTGTTTTTGAACTTTTTATTTTTACTTATAGGTGTTCGGATTATTGTTGATATATTTTTTGACCAAAACAAAGGTCTTGCCATTGAAGATTTTGTCGCAAGTCGTATTGAGACCGATATACCCCCGAGCAAAATTTTGAATGAATTTCAAAAAAGGGTTTCCGAAACTTCGCAAGATTGATAATGATCGGAAAAATTCTAGCTTTACCAAAAATTTACTAGTTATACATACGAGTATAGAAACAATTATAGTTAATTGTAATCAAATATATTTTTGAAAACATTTACTAAATAAAATTGTTTGTTCATTGATGTTTGAGACATGGTAGGAGAATGTTTCCCTAATAAAAAAATACATAATTTGATAGTCGCAATGTCCTCCAAAGGACCTATGTTTTGGACACCTTGATTTATTTACTTGCTAACACTTCCCCGTATCCAGTTTCAGTTTTTTTTCGGGTCACAAGAAGCTTAATAGCATAATTATTACTTACGTATGAAACGTTCGACTTCAGGAGTGAAATTCTGTATCCGGCAAACCATCAAACGTTTTCGTGCTTGCGAACTATATGTACATAATTCCTAAAATGGTGAGCGAACTACTTCACTTTTTTTTAATATTAGTTATATAGTGAGCTCCCTGGTTCCTTTTTGCCTCTAACTCCTTTTCTCATTTTCATTAACGATCTTTTATCTGAATCTTCTAATCCACTAAATTGTTTCGCTGATGATAGTCCTCTCAGCTTTTCATATTCGGTTTTAGATTGACCCCCTTGTCCTTCGGGCATGGGACTGCATCAGCAGCGTATGAGAAGCTCATTAAATTCTGATCTCGACAGTATTTTCCAATAGGGAATAATAAATGTTATATTTCTCTCATTATTTTATCGCTAGTTTTATTAACAATGTTCTAGTGAAATAGCCATTTGCATTCCTCCCACTAAACTATTCAACCGTAATACTCGCGCTTCTAGGAATGCTCATCAGTTAACCCTGGAGTCTATTTTCAGACGTATTGTCAAATACAGATATTCTTTCTTCAGCCGTACAACTCGAATGTTTTATACTTTAACCGGATCTATTTTCCCCTTCCATTTTGATATTCGGAAACTAAAAATCAATGGGCATCGCTATCTCCTCTTGCAACCTTCCCTACTTTCCTAACGGTCGCAATGCACATGATCATTTTAAGAGTAGTCAATACCAGTTTAGTGCACCCATCATTATAAAAAAAAAGTTATATCAAAATAACCCAACACTCATGTCACAACACAAGTTACCTAGAGATGTGGGACCGTTACCCACTTCGTATTTTCACCACACATTACCACTTATGAAAGCCACCACATACAAAATAAATGATGATTGTTTTGTCTTGTATTAATACAATGATATTAAGTGTGAAAATAAAACCTAATTATTTTCTAAATTTATTGTGTAGCTGTTTCTTTAAATTGTACATAATGTTGGACTATAAATTACACATTTATTTACACTTTTCCATCACTTTTTAGTGTTCGGCTATAAACCATCCTAATATAGTTCATCCCTAACCCAATTCAATAACTAATAGTATGCAGTAAGTGTAACTTAAAACTATGCAATGTACAAGAGGCTCTAAAACCCAAGCCAATAAAATAAAATAAACGAAATGGGATACGGAATAAGAATTTTGGCTTTCGAACAATTTCTTTCGTTTTTGGAAAATGAACGATCGCTTTCGTTTACAGAATCAGTCGTAATAGACTATTAACACCTAACCATAAACGACATTTTACTCGTTTCCCTCAAAACGAACGCTAAAAACTACTCGTTTTCCAATACAATTTTCATAAACAACTTGTTTTGCAAAACGATTCGTTTTTGATAAAACGACTTTAAGAGAAAACGAGTATCGTTTAAAAAAAAAGACTATCGTAAAACGTAACAATAACGAGGTATTTTGAACGATAATGTAATTCGTAATACGAGCCCAAGTTTTAAAAAAAATATTTTAGGGCGACCCTAGGGTGACTTCAGGGCTCAACGAACAAATCTACTAATAGGAATACAGTCGACTCTCGTTAATTCAAACCTGCGATAATTCGAACCTCTCTCTAATTCAAAGTTTTTAGGAGTTTCCTAGAAAATCTCTTAATATTTCGAAAAACATCTATACATTTTTAAGTAATTGGTAATTCGAAGAAAAATATTTTTGCTACATAAAAAAACGACGGGTTAATTCGAACTCATAGGCATTTAACACTCGACAATTCAAAGTTATCAGATTGCATAGAGGTACATTTTGAGACAAGCTAATACTTGTATGTTGTATTATTTTTTTTTTTTTGGAATGATTAGTTTGACAAATAATTCCGCCCTTTTGCTTAGTTGTTTATTTTCAGTTACTCTTTCGTTGGTTTTACAGATTAAAAGTTTTTGTTAGTTATGAGTCCTAAAAAGTATAACAAATGCTTGACGCATTCTGAATAGAGAGTTAATCGAAAAAATGGAGGAAGATGGGAAGAAAAGTGATTCTGCAAAATAATTTAAGATTCTTATGAGTATCCTCTCAACCAAAATAGAGCACAAGGAGAAGATTTATTCTACCCAATCTGGAGTAAGAAAAAAAAATACTATAATAATTATCAAGTCTAACTTTCATTATTTTTTTTCTCAAAATTTCACAAATTATTTAATATTTCGAACTCTCGATAATTTGTAATATTTTATCAGTCGGTCGAGTTTCGAATTAACGAGAATCGACTGTAGTTAGGTAAAACATTCGCAACATTCAAAGTATCAAAAATCGTTCACTTCCACTCGAAAATTCGATTGCCTATTCCTAATAAGGGTATTCAAGTAACGAGATAAAAATACAGCTGTACGTTAAAGTTGTGGCGTTTTATTTGGCAATCAGGGATCCCAACTGAACACTTTTGTGTTATTCTGCCAATTGTGAATTTTAGTGAGATTATATGTATGAAAATAATTGTGTACGAGGAAATTCAAATTAAAAAAAAAAATTACAATAGTTGAGTTTGACGTTCAAGTATATGAATGTGTCGGTGATTCTGGTTTCGATTCTGATTTCAAATCCAGAAGCAAAATTGTCTTCTTTTCAGAATCAGAACTGTGATTTTTTTCCCAAGTGAACACTTTCAGAAGAGTCCAGGAAGGCTTCCCAATTGCCAAATAAAAACGACATTACTTTATAATTTTATGAGGTTTATTTCTTCTCTTTCTTTCTCTTTCTACATCAAAATCGTTAGATAAATTTATCTGTTGTGCAGAATATTTTTCCATAGAAACTTTGACAGTTAATTTCTGCGAAGATAAAATTATCTGGTTTCTGAGGTTTATCTGGGTTTTACGCCGCCGTTCCATGAATACCCTTAATAACAACTTGAGGCAGGAAGTCCATTCCATTTTATGTTGAAAAAATTTTTAAAAAAAAATCTACATCTTTTTAAAATTATTTTGTGTTGTTTTTATTTATTTTTTTTTACTTATATTAGAATTATTTTAACTGTTTTTATTTTTACTTGGTTTTCTTCTCTTTTTTTGTATAGATTTATTACGATATTTACAAATCTATTGTTTATTTTAATTTTTACTTAAAACTATTTAAAATGATAACAATTTTTCGGACGAGCTTAACTTGTTGTTTGATTTTAATTTATTTTGAATTTTTTGTTTGTTTAATTTTAATTAAGAAAAGCAAGTTAAATTGTTGTTGTGTTGTGACTATTTTTAGATTTAGATTTAGGTTTTAAAAAATATTTTCATATCGATTGTTTCTTTAAAAAAAAACATTGTTGTTGTTATGTTTTGTTCATGTTTTCGTTTATTTTAGGAATAATTCGGAAGTTATTTTCTAATTTTTTTTTAATTAATAGGTATTATATATTTTGTTCTATTCATAGATGAACATTTTATTTAATTTAATTTTTTTTATTGTCTAAATGACATTATACTTACATACTTGTAATTTTTTTTTTAATAAATTTGTTTCGCTACTATTTCTCCTCTAAGAGTTATTTTATGTGTATTTTTTGTGTTTGCCTCTATGTTGAAGAAAAAAAGATTTTCTAAGCATTTGTTTGTTTATTTGCAAAATAAAATTTGTTTTTGGACAATTTGCAAATTTTGTTAATCATTTTTTTTTCTTCGTCTGTAAAATACAATATTCTCTTGGTATGTGTGTTCATTAAAAAAGCACGCAAAGCTATAAAAAATCTTCTAAAGATTTATTTAAAAAATATTTTTTTTTTTATTTTTTTTTGTTTTGTAATTTTCAATGAAAAAATAATTTTGCAAAATAGAAAACAACTCATTTATCCTGAGAGGGATTGTGTCACTTCATTCGTGTTTTCTAAGTGTTTTCTTTTGTGTTCTATGTGCAGTTATGGGACGAATTATTTTGCATTTCATTTATGGCAAGCTTTTTTTTTTAATATATAAATTTCTACTTTTTATTGTGACCCTAAATCTATGTTTATTTATTTATATATGTAAATTATTTTCTCACTAACACATTTTTGTATGTTACATGTTCTTGTTTTTTTTTTTTATTATTAAGAATGAAAATTATAGTAGATGCAATGAGGAGAAACAGATCGGATTGCCTTCAGCATCCTGTCTCATGCAAGTTTCTATAAAAATCGTACCTACAGTATTTTATTTTCATATTTATATAAATTTTAAATAGCTGTCCGCCTTTATTGAATTTTAATTGGTGTTTAAATTGTTTGTGGATTTTAATCACATTTTATTAAAGATTTTTTTTTTCTACTTATATAAATATCAATTTTATTTTATTTTATTATTTTATTTAATATAAATATATATATTTTATGTATGATTTTTATTAAGATTTTTATATATATTTTTTTTTTTTTTGAAAATAAATAAAATTAGGATTGTTGTTTTGTTTCTTATTTAAAATGGTTTTGTTTCGTTTAAAATAAAATCATTTATTTATTCGTATTCAATCAGTTTTGGCTTAAACAGAAAAATTTACTTATTTTATTTGCTTTTATATTAAGTTTTAAAAAATTTTAATTGTATGGGATGTTTTTTACAGGCACAATAAATATTATATTAATATTTTTATATCGCATTTTGTTATTATGTTTTTTTAATTTATTTTAAGCAATTTATGTAATGTATTTATAATTTAAATTTGAGATTTTTAATTGAACAAATTATTTAGTAATTTTTTGTTTAGTTATTAGTCAGGACACAAAACGTTTAACTTAAGGTAGTAGTTTAGGTGTTTGTTTTAGATTTTATTTTAAGTTGGTTCTAGAGATTTTTGAACAAAATCTCCGGTTAGGGGAGAAAGGAGTTAGAATATGAATTAAGTACGTGCATGTTGTGAATTTAGATTATTTAAAACCGTATGAAGTACAAGAACTTGAGACTTTTTTTGTTAAGGTTAAAATCACCGAATAAAAAGAAAATTGTTAAATGATCAGATTTGGATTAAAATTTCTGGCAATTAAGAGCCTTATTAGGTATTAATAAATCGAATGAGTGATATAGCGTTGATATTTCTCTTGAGACGTAAAAAAGATCCTTATTGTTTCTGGAGCCAAAGCATTGACTTGAACGTCAACAAAATGCACAGCTTACGTAAATTATGCCTTTTTTATCGTTTACAGCACTGCTTCTCAGCTGCGATACTTGACTTTTATGATGTTTTAAAATGTGGTTCAACTCATTGTGTAGCTTGTTGATTGTAAAATACAAAACAAACAAATTTCATACAATTGCAGTGTATCTTCATTTTTTTTTAAATTTCTGATTGAAAACTAAAGCCATTGAAAATATTTTACATGAGATCTCTTTGTGATGCAGAGGTATGGAGGATGCAGGGCAGTTCTAAATTAAGGAAGCCACCGAGTTTTTTAATAACTTCAACTGAGTATTCCATTGAGCTTTCAGGTCTATGAGGTTTGACAGATCAACCTATGATTTCAGCCGTAATCCGTCTCTGTGAAATGCAAGGTGATAACTTATTTGTCAGAAAAATCAGCGATTATCCCAGTTATGGTCAGGACCTTAAACGGTTTGAGTCAACCGAGCTGTATTTAGTCATCATATAATCGGACTGACTTCTCAGCAAAGGTAACCCATAAATAACTCTTCATATATGAGATCTTGAAGAAGCGCACATTCTCAAAAAGCCTGTGTTGTAGAAAAATCTGCACACAAGCAAAATTATTCTCTGCTGAGAAAATATATTCAGGTTTTTCTTCAGCTGTGTGTTAAAGAATAAGAGAATTCCGATGAGACTTCTCACTGTCCAACATCTCTGATCAAAACTATTGGGTCACCATCCAATTTGTACATAAATCTTTTAATGCGTGTGTCAATTAATTGCAAAGCTAATAATTTAGTATAAGCAAGAAAGCTTTTATGCAATATTCTAGATACAATTATTCAAAATCAATTATTTTAGAAATTTTTAAAATTTAATTTTTAAAAAATCAGTCTTGCCTTAAACTTGCTTTGCTTGTTTACATAAATTACCTAGGTGAGAGTTTAATTAAGTAAGGATATTTATGATACATAAGTCAGAGATGAAGTATCGAATTGAAAGAGATTGAAAGTCAAGGTTCTAATCATATCAATTTAATTGAATTTGATTCACAAAGAAATAGTCTACCTTTTCTGTCATGACCAAGAACATTCGTAATTCGGTATTTTTACGGCAGTTTTTTTTTTATTTTTATTTTTAACGTTGTTTTTATAAATATCATATTTTTTTTCTTTTTTTATTTTTAAAATGGGAATAAAATGGTAAAAAAGTCTTATTTGCTATGGAGAGGCGTTTAATTGTTTTATTTCACGTTTGATATTAAAAATGTTTTTTTTATGTTTGTTTCTTTTTATTAAAAAATTTAATTATTGCTTATGTTTCGGTCCGTTAAGTATTTTTACTTTCATCGTTCAATATATGTATGTGATAATGCGAATGTTAAGTTTACAATCATTTTTTTTATTTAAAAAAATAAACAAAAAATTTCCTACATTTAACATTTTACAACAAAAATATATTTATATAATAAGAATACATATATATTTATAGTTTTTCACTTAAACCCAACAAAAAATCGCATCACAAAAAGAAAAACATAAAATAAAATAGAATAGAACATTTCAAAAAAAATAAAGGTAAGGAAAATATTTTTAAAATTATGGAATCATAATGATAATATAGTAATAATATTAATAAATCTAAGATAGTTACATGATAAGCAACAACAGGACGCAATTGCTTATATATATATTTTTTTCTTTAAATAAATACAGAAATCACTTTAATTAATTTTTGTTTGCTCGTTTTTAAGTTAAATTCTTAAAAGTAGTACTTTGTGACAAATTTTTGATATAGCTTGCTATAGAGAAGAGGTGCTAGGTAAATGTTATGTCGCCAGTAAGTACATGATGTACTAAGAACGGATTGCTATTGAAAATATATTTCACAGAAAAAATATTTTTACAACTATGTAATATGGGGCCGGCCGACCCTAAGTATTAAAAGGATTCCATAAGCTTGTAATTTCGGAGGGAGATCATATATAAAATAATGGCGCTGTTATTGCTTGTTAAGAGCAGCGGCAATCGGCCTGCTAACATTAACTAACTGGTAGATGAGTGATTGTCCATATTAAAAGTGTAACAAACAAATTATTGAATTGAATTTATTGGATCGTATCTCTTGAGGTTTACAAAGAAACACAATTTAATTTAAAAAAAATTAAATACTGCGGCTATAAGGTATTGCCTGCTTTTTCTGTAATAGTGTGACATGGCTCTTGGCTGTCTGTAAATAAAGTTGAACTGATCTTTTTAAGGATCAGTATATAACCCAATTAATGGAAAAAAAATTAAAAAATATAGACAAACGGATTGAGAAAAATGGTACTTTTCACAGCTGAGTAAATGATAAAAGACATGGCTCTTGGCTGTCTGTAAATAAAGTTGAACTGATCTTTTTAAGGATCAGTATATAACCCAATTAATGGAAAAAAAATTAAAAAATATAGACAAACGGATTGAGAAAAATGGTACTTTTCACAGCTGAGTAAATTCAATATTGAATAATGCAATTCCTTTTCATTTGCAATTAAAATCAATAGTTACTTTCTTGTTGAACATCTAATAAGACAAAATTGTTGGTAAGAACGATATGTATTAACTTTAAAAACATTTTCTTCACATCTCCAGCATCTCGAAAACTAATTTTACCCTCACGATTTGTTTTATTATTTTCGATACTTTCTTTTATCTTAAATAGTTAATATAATGTTAGTCGTTCCTGCGACTAAAAAAATGTATGCTTAAAGTTTTTAAAAAAATAATACGTAATTTAGAAAGATATCAATTTTATTCTCGATATCATGAAACGGGATACACATTTATCGATCCTGTGATAGCGTGTACCACAGAATGACGGTTGGTTTTTCGTAGCTGATGACAGTCAGCGGACTGTTGATAAATTGGATCGATAATGCCTAAGCTTACACAGTTATTAAAAAAGTTATCTCCGATACTACACTACCCGAATATGTTTGTGAAAGATTCAGATGGGCATTCAAAAATAAAAAAAACTCATATGAATTTTGCAGTTCTAGAAATTTGTAGTTATTCTGGAGACAACTTTCAAGACAACAGCTGTTTTTTGCTGGTTACTTGTACTCAGATACTCGAAGTACGCAGATATAAATGCAGGTCTATTTATGTATGGAATTTTAGTAATTTCACCTTTAACTCATTGAACAAACGGTTCAAAGTGAATTTGTGAAATTTATTTCCGAAAAAAGTCCATGGCGATAATTTATGATCGTTCATGTTTTCAAAAACATAAACATTTCAGGGAATATATTAATAAAAGCCTGAAGTTTAATGGCTTTCAGCACCTCTACGTCTAAACTCTATAAGACCCAAAAAGTTCAAAATCTGATTTTTGTATGCATAACTACTCTTAATACAACAAACAAAAATATCTAATACCTATAGGGATAAATGTATATAACAAAGTTTTACTTAATAACTTTAGTTTTTGTTTTTGATTAAAACAAAATCAAAAAAACTGAAACTTAAAGTTTTTTCCCACTCCCCATTTCCGAACCGTGTTGTTGTTTTTGGTGTTGTTGTTGTTGTTGTGTGTTTTCAATGGCACCAATGTCAACCGGTGTAATTTGCCTGTAGTTGAGTGTTTCTAGGTTTGTGTATTGTTTTTTTTTGTGTATTTTTGAACACTTTACTTACAAGAAGAACAAAAAAAAAACTACACGCCTGCTAGATTATAATATTAACTTTCAGCCGGTTGGTTTGTTGTGAATTCGGTAATGCCATCGTTTTCCATTGACTCAAGGATATCGGTAACATAGGCAGCAACATCAGTATGACTACGTTCACCACGCTGTATGAATGGCATTTGCAGTAGACGGCTGTATTTGGGGCGTTCACTTTCGTTTTTAATTAAGCTATAAAAAAGGAGATTCACGTTAAAAAAAAAAATACACAACTGCTGTCTTTGCATGAACTTGTTCTTACAGCTCAAGTCGCTTTGTATATTAATGTATATTATGTATAGTGATAATTATTTTAAAAAAAAATTAATTAAAATAATAATTAATTTTTTCGGATAAGAAAAATAATATTTCCCATGTTTGTTTACAGCTTATGACTCGTTCTTTAGTAAATCAGTTAACCGTTAAAAAGGATATACGCAGACGGCGTAGGCCATGCTAATTAATGAATTGTTACAGGATATGATAGAAGAAAAATTGTGGAAAATTAAGCCATTATTAATTTTAAAAAATGTTCTTAAATGCGAAACCATTAAAACAGTTTGGGAACCTTTGTATAAAATTAGATGATGCCTATATAATTTACATAATTACAGTATTCTTTACAAAAAAAATCAGTTTTTTGCCAGTTGCAAGGATTAAAAAACAAATGGAGTCGTTTTCGAAACATTAACGTTTTAAATTACTGAGTGAATATAGTTCTATCATAGCCCAGATAGATCTACGTTTGTATGATAGCTGTCTAGGCAGGGTCCGTTTGTGGGAATCTAGAAATCTGTGTGAAACGTGGAACAAATCTTTACATCGTTCTGGAGAAAGTAAGATTATTGCGCATTTGATAGACTTTGACATCAAGCTCTCTTATCGAAAATGCGTACATTTGGTGTCGATGAATCTCTTCTTCGTTGAATTAGAAACTACCTATCGGAACGCTCAATACAATACAATTCGTATTAGTCGGTTTCAAGCCTAAAATTCATATAATAAATCCTGGTATGCCCCCGGGGCTCCGTTTTGTCTCTAACTCTGTTTTTAATATTCATTAATAATTAACTCTCTACAACTTCTAATCCATTAAATTGTTTTACAGATCATTTTACTCTCAGGATTTAAAATTCGTTCCCTGTTAATGAGTGGTTCTTCTATTGAGAAAACCGAACAACTCTCTATTCTTGGTATGCACTTCAGAAATCATCTATTTTGGAACCATTAAATATTTGAAGTCTCAAAACCGCTGCTTGTTTAGGATTCCTCAGAAGATGCAAGCAATTTTTTCTCTCCTCTCATCTAGCTGTAATTTATAAGGGCTATTAACACCCAAAACTTGAGTATAACCGAACAGTATGGGCAGTTGCTCCCAAAACGTACCTGAGTTTTTTGGACCGACTCCAAAATAGAGCTTTCAAAATAATAGGTGACACATGTATAGCGAAATTAATCCCGTCACTCGAACACCGAACTAAAGTTTCCTGTCTACCATTGTTTTATAGGTTCTTCTACAATCAGAACAAAAACTACATTATGCCCATTCCTCCCCTTAAAAAGTTAAACGGTAATATTCCTGAGCCTAATTTCAGTCGGCCTGTCAAATAAAGAGATTCTTTCTTCAGCCACACTACGTGAATGTGGAATGCATTACCAAGCTCGGTTTTTTCCTCCCATTGTGATATTCACAATTTCAAAGTTAATGTGCATCGATTTCTCCTTATAAACCCCTCAGAATTTCGATCACCGGCATCAACAAGTATCATCATATCATCATATTTCTTGATTCTTGTTTGTTTAATGTTTGCGCATCAGCATATACAACTTTGCAATAATGAACAGTTGACGTTCAAATTGATGCGATAAGTTTGCGTTTGTGAATGTTTGACACAAATGATCGAGCATCATTACTGCAGTGATTCCTTTCCTACTTCCTCGGCGAGTGCCCAATTTTACTCTAGATATGAACTGTATATTTCTAAGAAGTGTCTCACGCTTAAGATAACTATGAGTATTTTAAATGGCACGAATAAAACCTAATAGCTCAATATAGTGTTCATGTCTATAAGTATTGCAATATCTTTTTTGAATAGTTCTTGCTGTAGTCTTTTGTTGAAATTTTTTAATGATATATTTACGTGTTTTATTATCTTTTTGTAAATAGTAATTTGGTCTCATTAATATTAATCAATCGGTAGACGGTAAAATAAAACAATAATTAAATAATATAAGAATCACATATTGGGGGTTATCGTTAATACAAATTTCACTGGAATTTTTTCTCCAATTCGAATCTTGGGAATGTCAATGATGCGCAAAAGTTTCCCTCGGAATTCGACTGTCGATCATCTCTCAAAGAGATGGAGTAACAGTTCAACATTCAACTATGCTGGATGCAAGGGCACAGAGATATACCAGGGAACTGCAGGATCGACGAACTCGCCAAACAAGGAACAAAACAACCCTATTTAACTGACTACAGTAACATGGGTACTCCAATCGCTACATATAAATTTATGCTAAGGCTAAATGCTATGGAATGCCGCCCGTGCGGTCGCTGACATACTCTTTATCCACCAAATTCTTACCGGTGCCATCGACTCTATGGCGCATTAATACAATTCCACGAAACCTTCGATCCATCCCATTCTTTCACTTTCTTACTTATCGCACAAATTATGGCCATTACAACTTAATAATTAGAATGCTACGCTTAGCCAATAATGCACAGCACATATTTGACTTCAGCCCTAGTTACTCCTCCCTCAGGAGAAATCTATACCCCCCATAAACATCCGTCTCATTAGTTATAAGTTAAGTTTCTAGATTGTTTAATTTAATTACGTATTCAACTATTATTATCTAAAATAAGATTTTCTAATTATTTAATTATTTTTTTTATATTTTTGTTTAATCGCTTGAATTAAGTCAGTAAATAAAATATGGAGGACATAGTTGGATGTCTAGCAACAAAAAAGATTTGGCCAAAGCTGGACCTTAAAAGCTCTAAGGCTTTGACCTCTCTATGCAGACGTCAGATTAGATCCACTATAGGTGTTATTACAGGACACTACCTCATTGGTAGACATGCTGCAAGACTCCTGAAGCTGCTTGGATGACTAGGAGGAGGAAATTATTCTTAATCTCGTCTGCACATGCCCTGCACTTTCTAACAGACGAAGACTTCTTCTGGGAGACTTCTTCTTCAGTGACATTAATGAACTAGCTCACTTAGACATTAATTCACTCCCCGGCTTCATAAGAAGCTTACATTGGTTTTAAGCTCTTTTTGGGGTAAAGAACCCTACTCCTGCGGTATCACAATGCTCCTTTCTTTTTGGAATAAGTGTGTTAGTTATTTTTTAACAGTTAACGCCACTGTAACATAACCTAACCTTTCCTAGGAATTTGGTATCGGGTACCATGAGAAACGAAATTCCCCTGTAGATTCCCGATAGGGACCATTATGTAATTAAGTCTTAGTTAAATAATAATATTCCTTGACTGATAATTTTGAGGTGTAGACACAAGTCTCACTCTATGCAGCATTCTTTTGCATATCTCCAAGTTTTTGTTGAATGCCACCATTTGGATATACATGAGCTAATGAGCACATATTCTACCAAGACAAAATATTTCCCATCTTTCTATTCTTCTTAAATAGTGACGTGCATGTATCAGATTACATTTAAAAAAGACCTTAAGTCTTATAGGTATATAGCTAACTCATAATAATTATTTAAATGCTCGTTAAACCATAAATGAGACTCGTACAATTGAGGACTAACAAACTAAATCCTATCTATGTTTAATAAAAATAAAACCCCCTTTCAATATTTGCAATTTGCATTATTTCCGCAAACATTATAGTCGACTCTTATCAAACTTAAATCATGTGCATTAAGGTTTTTAACAGCAATTACCTCTGATTAATAAAACAAAATAAAACCTGTTTTGATGTTGATTCTGAAACTATTTTCAATTTCTTATCTAAAAAAGCTGAACCATATTAATATTTTGGCATTTATTTTGCACATATGTATTTTGTGCAATTAATGTTTTCTACTAAACTGCAGACTTGTTCACATACAAAGTACACAGGTAGAGCAATTAGCTCTTAAAAATGTTACTTTAGTTTACTTTTAATACTTCGCTTTTTGATTAATGGATCAAATAATATACTACAAACAAATTTAGCTCTTAACTACAAATTTAGATAATCGAATTTGTATATCCCATATGGTCTAGTGGCTAGGATATCTGGCTTTCACCCAGAAGGCCCGGGTTCGATTCCCGGTATGGGAAATTTTTTTTTCAATTATTTTTTTATAAATTAAATAGTTTTTTTTTTTACTTACCAAGTATTTACAAAGTCAACAAATTCAATCGAAAACTCCATTCCATTGAAAGATGGCTGTAATTGTGGCGCATCACCTTGGACAACCTAAACCAAAAGAAAACACAGATAATGAGCCATTTTCATATCGTTTATCATAATTTTGTTTTACCTGACATAACTGCTCAAAGACAGAATCCCACTTTCTGTAAGGGAAATTTCCAGTGGCAACTTCCATCAATGTTATGCCTAATGACCAAACATCACTTCGGACGTCATAGCCCTTCGCTCTCTCAGGATCAATCCTTTCCGGCTGCCAATACAAAGTTAAATCATCTATAAAGAAAACCATACATTTAAACAAAAAATATATTAAAACCCACCGCCATGTAGGGCCGACAACCGGCATCCTTTGTCTTAGCTATTGAATCTACTAGCTGTCCAGAGATGCCAAAGTCACACAACTTTATGTCGCCTCGTTTATGTAAAAGAATATTACTAGGCTTGACATCTCTATGAATGATTTTTAATTTTTCCTTAAGATAATTTAACGCATTGACAGTTGCAACTGTTATTTTAGCCAAAATCGATTCGGGAATTCTTTGGCATTTACGTTCATAAATATATTTATAGAACTTATCCAAAGATGTGTCCATTAATTCCATGCAAATCCAACAATCGCCTTCTTTGAAAAGTGCCCCAAAGAATTGCACAATAAATGGACATTCATTTGATTTCATTACGACTTCCAAGTCCATCAAGAGTTGTTTTTGTTCTTTTTCATCGACTGTAGAACGAATACGCTTCACGGCCATCACAAAATCGGTTTTCTTAAAGATCATTTTGTTAACAGCACCAAATGCACCTCGACCAATTTCACCAAGATCTTCCATATCATCCGATGTGAAATGATAGACATGTTGTCCGAATTGTAGTTTGCCCGAGGCTTGGATCTTGATTCTTTCGCGGGTCTTATCTGGCAAGGGAGCTGGCACCACAGGTCCATCGGCGAGGCTTAATGTAAGCTGTTTCTTTCGTTCTGGTTGTTGCCGTAAATGAAGACTATTCAGACTCAACTCACCTGGTGGGTTACGTGGTCGAGCACCTAAAAAAGAATATATTTCCATGGAAATTAAAATAATGACACGTCGCAATATAAATTTAGTACTTTCTAGCTAAAAAGTGTCGCTTATTAATTCCTATAGGAAGGTTAAAACAGTTCCTATTGTGGAACCTCTATTTTTAAATGTATTTTAGTTGAAGAACTCAAGTTGTCTCTCAACAAAAGACGGTGTTACGAGGAATCAGCTTTGATATTTATCAAATGTAGGTACGAGAATTGTTTAAAAGGCTGATCAAAATCATTTGCCATTGATGACGTTCGAAAGACGTAGTCGACTTGAAAGCTAGTCAAGTTTCTGGTTTCCTGGTGTTTGGCCAATCAGAAACTTGAACAGCTTTCCAATCATCGACTACGTCCTTCTCAACGTGTGACAGTGAAAATCTTATTAGAAACTTCCCATTGTCTCCAATTATTTTGAAAATAAATGGGAGGTTTGGACATTGTGATCATTGCTTTTGGAAAAAACATATACTTTCTGCTGGGAGATGTCTGTGAGCATACGTTTTCGTAAATTGAATGTATCTATGTATGTTTAAAACTTTTTAAACAATTGATAAATTTAAATTTTATTATTGGACGAATATTCTTATCAGTTACTGTTCAGCTGTCTATTTACCTGACAAATTATTTTGACGTTCCGCCATTTTTCCCAACAGCACCAGCAAAAAAACTGTTTTTTTTTGTTTCTTGTTCAATAAAAATTTTATCGCAAATTTATTGGTACACGCAAATCTCAGAGTAAATAAACTTGAGCCACTCTTCCCCGCAGGATTACGGCCTAAAATTGATGCCACCGATGTTACCAACGACAACGAATTTAATGAAAAACACAAAAAAAAATTTAAGAAAAATCGTCGCTTTTCCGCATCAGCTTTTTCGGCACTCGCAACTCGAAACGGCAAAACGACAATGAGGAAGTAAATTCAACACACAAAAAAAAAATACGAAGCGATAAAAGAAAATTTTTAATCGAATTTTATATTTTTTTCTTTTTCAATGGGTTCGTTCCATGTCGACGGCCGGGAGGATTGGTTTGGTGGTGTTTTTGAGAATTTTTTTGCGAAATCAGTTTGCTTGGCAAGTGGAATTTGCTATGCGTTTAATAGAAATGTCAAATAAATGCACTTTGATGTTTTCCGATTTGTTTGGGAGGAATTTTCACAAAGAAAATTTGATTTTTTTGTTGGATTTTTGGAGAAATTTTCTTTTTCAGTTACAGCACACACAAAAAGCACACACTGCGAAAAGACGACGATAGTTGAAGAAGATGAAAGTTGTGCAGGTGTGGAGACGGAGAGCGCAGGCAGCAGAAATGTCAAATTGATTATTTGTCGAGTGTGGTGAGTTGTTGCTGCTTGGGGGTGTTTACAGGGTATGTTCGACTTGACATTGAGTAAAAAGTCCCCTTTACTCTGAATGTAAATGAACATGCCTAGAGAATATAAACTCATATTACTACTTTTTCTCATGAAGGATTTTTAATGCGATATTTAATGTATACTTTGTTTAAACAAAATTTTCGCTTTCTTTACTTCAACACTGTGTATTAATATAGTTGTGTTCCATACTGTCCAAAGCAAAGCAAGCAAATTGTAGTCAGAAAAATTACAAGTGTCGTGGTTTGTCATAAAAGAAAAAAAAAACAACCGAATAAAATGTAAATTAAAAAAAAAACAAAAAATGTAATAAAAAACAATTCTATGTTAACGTTTAAAAATTGGCAGAAATTTGTGCTCAACAGGTAGAATTATTTGCAATTTCCATCCGAAAAAAATTTGGATTAGACCTAATACAGACACAAAATTAAATAAACTATAGGGGTATTCACGATCCGATGCAACAAAAAGGTGTAAAATTCGAAATTTTATTTTTTTTCTATAAACCGTGAACGCACCTTTTCTATTCTATTGCAACTCTGGAGTAAAAATGCAAAATCAGCTGCCAAACTGTCAACGACACCAGGCAAGTTTTGCACCATTGTATTTTTCTGTTGCAATAGGGTTACGGTATAGCAAAAGTGTAAACGTGTTGTAAAATCTTAGTCAGTGTAAGTTGTTGTTGTGGTGCAGAAAGGTTAGGGTTGCAAAGGGGTTAGGGTATATCAAAAGTGCAAAAGTGTTGTAAAATCTTAGTCAGTGTAAGTTGTTGTTGTGGTGCAAAAAAAAGTTGCACTTTTGCATTTTTACAATGATACTAGATCAGTTGCACCGGATCGTGAATACCCCTTATAAGTAGTTATACATATTCAAAACGAACACACAGAAAAAAAACTCCGACGTCCACATGAAAGCGACATTAAGTTCTTACAAAACTAAAGAGAAAATTACAAAAAGTTTTTTTTTATAAATTTTGTGGGAAATCTTACATAGCTATTTTTATTAAACGATTTCTCTCGTTATTTTCAATGTTTCTGACAGATTTATATAAAGCTCTTCTAATTACACATAAAAGCAACTTTCTTAAAAAAAACTTTATATCACTCGTACCGTTTGTCTTCGCAACATAATACAAAAAAATCTTTCTGAAACAAAATTTTACGATTTCTGAAACATTTTCCAAAATTTGTATTTTTAAATATCATAGATATGTGTTATTGTCCAATTTTGTTGAACTAATATGTTGAAAAAAGATAGATAAAAAAGCTTCTGCTTTTGTCACAATGTAGATATGTAGAAATGTGACAATATTAAGTTAACATTTGCTTTTCCCAACGTTATACTACGTTTTCACCTAAAGATAATCCGGTTTAAATTGACAAGATTAAAAATAAATCTTGAAGTGTTTTCACCAGATAAAAAAAAGATTAGTTTGACGTTTTCACTCTGAATTGTCATTCGAAAGTCAATAATATTGGAAACAAGAATAATATTTTGGGTGCAGTGAAGAAATTTAATATCAAAAATAAAAATGAGTAATAATTTAAAAGTATTATTATCCCAACAATTTATCCTTCAAAACAATTTGAAGGTGATAATTGGGTCCTTGGATAAAAGAATATTCGCAATTATCGAAAAAAACGCCAGCAATGCCTAATGAACATTTTGGGAGCAAGAAAAAAAAAACTCTTGTTGCAAAACGAAATGTATAAAAAACAATATATTAGAACAGTCTGGATTAGGGTAAGTACAACTAGCCAGATCATCATAATTGCCATCTCCTGGTAGATATGATTATTTTTGCGATGCCCCCGCAATTGGTGGATTTTGTCGGCCCAGACTTCAATAAGGAGGTCTACATCCTCCGGTGCCCACGTTTTCCTTTGTTTTTTAGTTTGTTTTGGTTCCATTCTCTGTAAGTTATATATTTTAGTAAGTAATGATACAGTATTTAATATAAAATTTTAATTTTTTTTATTAATACTTACACAAAATTAATTCATAAGCAGTCTTCACAGGCGGCATCAAAATAATGTGTGACAGTTTTTTTTTTTTGGAATGTCAATGGAGAAATGACATTAGAATAGGTCCGTTCAACGAAATAAGGTTTGTTTCTTTTAACAATCTTCTACTTCGATGAAGATTTCAAGGAGATTAATTTCTAATCTTCTTCTGAGGAGATTAAAATTTGTATGGGAAATCTTTATAATTAAGAAGATTTCGAAGAAGATTTATAGTAAATCCACATAAATCTGGATTAAGTGGTAGGTGAAAACGTAGTATTATCGTTATAATTTATGTTTACATAGAGTTGTCTTCTAGTGCAATGTGAACAAAAAAGTAAACCTACTTGGAAAGGTTTCACTTTGATTTAAATTCTCTGTTTTAAACATTTTTATTCAAATTAAATTAAATTCCAAGCTACATTTTTTTCTAATTTGTCCAATCTGTTATACTTGTTTTTTTTTTCAAATCACGAAAAGAATCTATCCTGCAATTAAAATATATGTAGAGCATTTAATACCATACTGTGTATTTCGTTTTGTGTTGTTTTTCCAAAACGATAATTCAAAATCGAAAAGTTTTTAAAGCCAATTTTGTTAGTATAATCAAGAGTATTTAAAGTGTATTTGATTATTTAGCCGTGTTTTGGTCCATTCAAATTTCAAACTATTCAATCTAAAAAACATAATGAAAACAAAGGCATTGACAAATCGCAAATAATCTTTTTAGGTAAAGTTCGCTTCTGCATATATTTGTCACGGACTGAAGTTGATGTCTAGTACATAAACATAGATTAGTTGCCATAAAGTTCTGTCAGAAAATTATCAAGTTGTTTGATCATCAATGCATAAACACTCACTAGCCAAAAATAAGTTGGAGTCTTAATTTGACACAATTAACTGAAACAATAGATAGCTATCGAGCACCATTGCAATGCGTTTCGTGCCTTTCCTATTGGTTCTGATCCAGACTCTGCCATTTGACACAAATTGGCACGAATTTCTGCCAAATCCTGATCAAGACTTACAAATTTGGTAGTTTTGGGCAGCAGATAGCGCTCCTGAGAGAGTACAATATTTCCCCTTCCTAACAATTTCCTGTCAATTTCTGCCCAATAAATTTCTGTAGGTAACAATTTGAAGGCTGACAATTTACAATTGTCAGATTGACTTTTGTTATAAGCAAAGAAAAAACATCTCGTAGGTTGTTGTGAGAAAACATTAGTTTAACAAATAAATTAATTTAGAATCACTAAGATCCAAAATTATTGTCTGAAGAGGAAAAAATGTGAATTTTAAACAAACAAATATAAAAAAAACTGTTGTGTTGACGTTTACAAATTGGCAGAAAATTGTGCTCAAGTTGTTCCAGACTTTTTTGGACTTTATTTGTCATTGAGAGAATTTCATCCACACTCTTCAAAATTTTATAAGCTGCCAATTTCTGCGCAAAAAGTCAGGATCAGACCTATTATTATCGGTATTTTTATATACAGTGTTCTATAGTGAAATAGTCAGTTACATTCCTCTCCTTAAACTATTTAACCGTAACACTCGCGCTCTTAGGTCTGCTCATCAGCTTACCCTTGATTCCAATTTTCGGACGAACTGTCAAGTATAGGGACTCCTTCTTCAGCCGCGCACTACGCGGAATTCCTTACACGCCTTCCTTCACATTGATGAGATATTCAAACATTTAAAACCAATGTACATTGGTATATCTCCTGTCTTATCCTATCCCATTTACCTAATCGGTAGGACTATGTTTAAGCATTAAATCGCACTTAATACCTTCCCATGTTGAGTTTTTTTTTTCCAGGAATGGTTTCAATTCATCTATTGAATCCATGCATAAATGTTTCGGGAATTCGTAAAGTTCAATAAAGTCCTCCTCTGTTGTAAGTTGGAATGGATTCGGCCCATCTCGAAGGAAACGCCGCAATATATATCCTCACATTACACCTATGGAAAGAAATAATAAATTTTACTCAAAACGAGACACTTCTATTGAATATATCGTCTATTGTTGATAATTAAACGAATTATTATTCCGGACATTCTTAAGCAAATTTAGAAACTGAAATGAAATATTCAAACATTCAAAAAAAATTAATTTTTAAATAAAAAAACAATAAAAATCAATAAAATAAATTAATATTATTTTTTTTTAATTTAACAAAGTTTTTTTAAATTATGAATATTGACAATTATTTTGCAGCAAAGCTTATGTAGTTTTATGGAAATAATCTGGGCTTTCATAATACTTTATACCTATTGAAGTGTGTTTTTGAATAAAATGATATCAAAGTGGGAAAGCAACTTAAAAAACAAATACAAATTGGGTTGAATGAAATTTGCGGAAAAACCGTTATTCGCACAAAAACAAATTATAGGCCAAATTATAAATTCTTGATTGGATAAAAAAATCTTACGAATCGGACGCCGTTTATCAAAGATAAGGCCAGTTTAAGGAAAAGAGAACCAAAATCATAAGAACGCGTTATAACTCCAAAACGGAGCAAAAACGAGGAAATTATTTCAATAGTTTTTCGACTTAGAGTGACTGCGGGACACCGCTGTATATATGGTCTCGAAGAATCGAAAAATTTAATCAAACTTTACACAAAATCTAATATTCATGCAATGGCGAAAAACTCGGATAAGCTTCAGAAAGCAGATAATTTTATCTCAGTAGAAATAAAATGTTAAAGTTTGTATGGGCAAAAAATATTCTGCAAACCACATAAATTTATCTCACGAATATGATGTAGAAAGAGAGTAGAAATAAACCTCATAAAGTTAGTTCAATGAATACCTTATTGATTACTACATCTACGCAAGTATTTTAAAGGGGAGCGTTCATGCAAACATCTAGCTGAAAGTTATATGTTTCTGCAAACCAAACAAATTTCTCGTTGTATGAATACTCTTATCAACTTATTTTTTCTGTACACTGCCACAAAATAAAAACCTAAATGAAAACACAACATTTGAGAAACTTCAAACCAAACTTTCGAATCAATAAAAGTAGTCGAGAAAAAAAATGTTTGTTTTGTTGTTAAGATGCCAAAATGATTTTTTCAATTTATTGCCTTCCATTGGAAAATCGAAGTCAAACAAATTAAAAATTTAAGGTATCGCCTCAACGTACAGAAATCCAGAGACCTCAGTTACAGAACATGAGCCCTGTTTCTAAAAAAAAATTGGTTTTAATTTGAAACGAATCTGATTTCCAGAAAAAAAATTGACAGCGGATCGACGGCAGACCGATGTTAGCCGTGTTTTATTTTAGCCAATAACCCATATGGATCATCCCGTGAAAATAAAACGATCTGGGTGCGACTTTCCATTAGGGCAGCACGCGTAGAACTTTGATTTGTTTTACAGTGAGCTAGGGATCTCTATAGAACAGCTTCAAAATATTACGTTGAGGAAACACTGTTATATAGGATTAAAAAATGTTTTAATTTTCAATTTTGGACTTTTTAGTAAAAATTCGCGGCAACGAAAAACTGTTTTGACAGTTCTTGTCTTGCCTCTGATAGTGTTCTGATAAGTTTGTTTTTTGTATTTAGTTACTTTTTTTTGGGAAATTTTAATGGAAACATTTTTTGGATTAAAAGTACAAGTTTAGTTTTTTTTTCAATAATAAAACTTACGTGAAAACATTTAACTAAATGAAATATCATATTTTACGAAAAGTAGTTATGCATCACTTTTAAAATGCATATGTACCTATTTACTCTCAGTAAAAACCAATTGCAAATTAAAAAAAAAAAAACATTAAACAAAACGTATGTATAGATAAAAACCTACTTGTGTGAAGTTTTTCTGTATTTAAGTTCACAGCGTACAAAAAGTTCGGTGGGTAAGAGGGGGCATACTGACCCCCTGCAACTCCACTGCCTTGGCCAGTTATAGGATTTGGGTTGTGGTCAAGGTTGGGTGGGGTCAAGGTTGGGTGTATGCAAAGCGTTTTTAGGATTTTACATGAAACGAATCAACAATAGTACATAGTTTGAAATCAATTTATATTATCCCAAGAAAAACGCACATACTACAACACTTACCATACTGAAGTTGCATACAGTCATCTGTGGATTGGTAATTAACTGTCAACACAAAAAAAAGTTGTAGATAGTCATCAATTGCATACATTTTGTATAAAAATGAAAACTTTAAAAACTTTAAAAATTAATTAAGAATAGAAATAAAAGTTTCCTCACTTTCAAATTGTTATATTTATTGTTTTTAAGCATAAATCTACCGAATAAGAGTATCTGCGTGTTAAAATTCGTGCTCTTCTAAAGGAAAGTTCAGGCAAACACCAATAAGAACCTGGTACTTGTGTTGTTTTTGTAGTACGTGTTAAAACATAACCCAGACCCATAAACTAATAACATAAAGACCCGAAACCTCTGCTTTCATTTGACATTTACCTACAAGCTAAAGCACGCACACAAGTAACTTTTCTGTTCCTCTTCCAATAGACACATTAATAAAAACGCACACAAGAATCTTTTCTGTTCCTCTTCCTATAGACACATAAGGCGTGTTTTTTTCTAAGCCCCGTGGAAATTGGACGAAAAAAACGATGAGTAAGATTAACAATTTGCATGTTAAATCCAACAACAACTAATCCCCGGAAGTGCTTAGCTTAAACCCAGAGAATTCTCGGGGCTTAGCTATTGGAGAGGATAAAAACTGTGCTACCAAAAACCTTTTCACTAAGTTATCGATAAATTGTATAGAAACTTCAAAACTGACATTTTGGCATGCCAGATAATTATCAATTTTGTTTGGTTTGGTTGAGCATTTGGTCTAAGTGTGTCAGGTGTTTTCCTGACGGCCATGTCAATCTAACCTAACCTACCTTTTAATATACATTCCGCAACACAACAATAAATCAGTTTTAACATTTTTCGCTTTTGTATTGCCTCTCACAACCTTCTACAGCGATTTTCATTTTTGTGTTTATTTTTATTATAGGTATATTAAAACTTGACTGTAAAATTATTATTAAACAAAAAAGCATTTCCTGAAGTTGATATTCGTTCAATTAACAAGAATTGAATGAACAACAAAACAAAGGTTTCTCTGAGAAGATTGTTTTCGGCTGCGTTTTGTTGTACACGGGAGCAGCCCAATACAGATTCTCTGCTACATCCTTGGCATACTTCAATCTTCTTGATCGTCGTCCCCTCTTGCTCAGACCTATATTCCTAATGACATAGGAACTGAGCGTCCCATCCCGAATAAGCAACTCGTCCACTAATATCATGTCACCAGAGACCGACGAAGGGGGTAGTTTTCAAGTAGTTGAATTCTATGTACCACTGTATTTGTGAAAATTAAATTAAAAGAAAATCATATCGGCTAAAAACAATTTCCAAAATACTTTATTTCAATTTTCAAATTACTTGATTAACATTTTTTTGTATAAATAATAATTACCTTGTTTCTTTTTATGTTATTTTAATAGTAAAGTAGTTTAAATTCAACAAATATATCGAAATTACACAAAACAAATCAAGCCGATGATTTTTAGAAGAATGAGGATGAGGCAAACAGTGATGTTTATTTTTTTCTTGCATTACATCTGTTCTTCAAATGTCATCTTGCAAATTAATAGTGCTACCAAGTTTTTCACTAAGCGCCTTGGTCGTTTTTTTCAACCAATTCCCCCGGAGATTGCAAAAAAACGCACCTATAGACAACACAGCCCTAGTAATTTGTTTTTGTTTTGTTTTTCGATTTCCGATCTATTCATGGATAGAGTTTCAAAGCTTCAAATACAACAATGTAAACAAATGGGTTTTGGGGGGGTGAAACCTACGAAGGTTTCTAATCTTATTATGGCTTATTTGTGCCCATAGACCCAGACCCGTAGATAATAAAACGCAGCTTTTCTTATTGAAACGAAATCTACATACACGCTCCACACTAACAATCCTGGATTCTTTCGATGGTGAAATTTGGATTGCCTGAATGTTCTGAACATAAACTAATACGTAAGGACCCGAAATATCTGCTTTCATTTGACATTTGCCTACAAGCTGAAACGCGCACACAAGTAACTTTTGTGTTCCTCTTCCAATAGTCACATTGATAAAAACGCACAAAAGATTCTTTTCTGTTCCTCTTCCTATAGACACATAGACAACACAGCCCTAGTAATTTGTTTTTGTTTTGTTTTTCGATTTCCCATCTATTCATGGATAGAGTTTCAAAGCTTCAAATAAAACAATGTAAGCAATTGGGATTGGGGGGTGAAACCACTGATCTCTATAATACACTGGATAGTGTATTCACACAAAAAAATCGACCCCAATAGAAAACTGTAATAATTGTAGAGGGTCCATGTCAGTATAACAGTATAACATTTTTGTTGCCAAAGTTACATTTCAAGATGGTTGCTTATGCTTGAAATTAAATTTGTTTAATCAACCATACCAAGGGCACCATACTAGTGTGTATTAAATATTAAATATTAAATATTGAATTGAAAGTGGTTTCGGTGCTAGCTTAATATTGCCAAAACCGGCTTCTAAGCCGCACCTTGTATCACTGATAACGGCAAATTTATCTTATGCTGGCGGTGAGGGTCAACTCGTTGAAGTTCTCATAAACCATTGAGATTGGATAAAAATCGACCAGAAAATCGAAAAAACAGCATAATCTTTCAGCTCCACCAACAAGAAAACACATTTCCTTGAAACGTTCTGTTACCAGATTTTTAATATGTATTGTAAATAACCTAGAATTTTAAGACGAAAAAAGTCAGAGAAACGCACAATATTGACTTCCATTTGTAAAAGAACTTGATTTTATTTTCCCAACAATTACATTTCAATAATTTCAGCTTCCATATTTAATGATAATTTTCCTGCAATATCTTTCACGTTCTTGTGACGTGGTTCATCTTCTTTGTCGTCTTCTTCTAAATCTTATCTGTATTCGGCAAACATGACAAATCGACATCATGTTGATCGTGATTATCACTACCAAAGTCGTCGACTTCATCTTCGTCTTCGAAATTCTTGCTTTTTGATTTTTTCTTGTCAACTTTGTGCTTAGCTTTGACAATTTCCTCGAAACGTTCTTATCGAATTTATCCTCTTCACGAAGGACTTCTTTGCAGTTTCAATATCAATTCCTCCCTCGTCTTGATTGATATAATCTCTTGCGAGATCCGACTGTCCAGGTTCCGTCTTCCGTCTTACCTTTTCTGAATTGTTTGTAGTTCTTATTATCTTGATTGAAATTGACAATAAAAATAAATTGTTTTTCAATTTTTTTTTTGAAAAGGAGTGCAATCTATCTCTTTCTCTCTTTTTATAAAAAAAAACGAGATAGGCAATTGCAATGGTGCTACTGTAAAATTTAAATGGAGTCAAAAAAACTGTTATACTTTGTAGGGAATACACTATCCAGTGTATTATAGAGATCAGTGGGTGAAACGTACGAAGGTTTCCAATCTTATTATGGCTTATTTGTGCCCAGACCCAGACCCGTAGATAATAAAACGCAGCAACTGTTCTTATTGAAACGAAATCTACATACACGCTCCTCACTAACAACCCTGGATTCTTTCAATGGTGAAATTTTGATTACATGAAAGTTCTGAATGCATCCATTTATTTTCCACAAATTCTCACTTCACTGACTTCACTCAATCAGTCTCTCATTTTTCTCAGCGTGTTGGGATACGTTTTGCTTGCACTCCGGGTTTTTTATTTGATTTGTTTATATTCCTCGGGCTAAAGAAACTTAAAATTTCCCATCATTGCATTTTAAATATCCACTACATTTAAAAAATAAGTAACAGTAAGTTTTAAAATATTTATTTAATTAGTTAAATAGCAAATAAAGACAAACCAAACAAGAAACACCACAGTCACGATAAAAATGAATGACATTCATTGTCTTTCGAATTTTATCGATTATTCGCCGTCCATTCATGAGCCCCTCAAGCACAGTAATCGCATCAAGGTAAATCTCAGCTCAATATTCTACCGATTTCCATAGGATTTTTTTTTCTCTGAATTTATAGTACACATGCTTTGATATCTCTGAAAACTACATAATATTTGGAGCAACCTCCGGATCGCTTTATTTGTTCAATCGGCGTGTCTGTAAATTCCTTCATCTCATACCAAACAAACATGGCCCAGTCACACATCTGGAAATCTCCTCAGGCGAGAAATATGTCGCCTTCTCGACTAAAAAAGGCACAATCTGTGTGTATGTCATTAATTTGTCGGCAAATTCAGCTCCCCAAGTCATTTATGCAGCCTTGGGATCAGAAGTCCAAGTCACCTGCATCCACTGGACTCTGGACGAAAAACAGTTCTATTATGGCGACAATAGAGGCCAAGTAAATCTCGTAGTCTTGAACTCATTCATTGTAAGTATGTCGGCGGTTGAGAATCGTAATCAAGTTTTTGTATATTTTCTCATGTCTAGGGACGCAGCTTACTAAGTCTGTCAGTTCATCCGATATTGTTCCTGGAACAACCAGTTGTGCAAATAGACGATTTCGAATCTCTACTACTGGTCTCCAATTGGTCCAAATGCATTTTATGTAATACAGAATTCGAAGAATACAAACAGGTTAGTGTGTAGTTACTAACCGATGCTTATTTAGCATCTTGTTTTTCTTATCATTTGTTTGTTTTTGTTTTTGTTTTTAGGAGGCGGAATATTTTTTGTTATCTTTATTTCCATTATTTTTATAATTAAATGTATGATGTCATTTTTACTGCTTGGGATCTGACACATGAGGATATGATTTCTTTTTTAACATTTCAAATTCTTATCTTTGCATCGTCATTAGCTTCTGAATTTAGACAGGTTATCGTACAGGTCAAGAGATTTAACAATACAAGATGAGTAATGGTCTTATCTGGTGAAATAAATATTATCAGAGCCGATTGATTGGTGAGGCCATTAGCATAACCCTTGATAGGCAGAGGAGTTCTCAAAATATTTACGTTAATCTCCGCCATGTTCTAGTTGGGAAAGAGTAAGGGCACAGTAGATATTTAGGTTACATTCCATTAACACCATTCAAACTCTTACGTATAGGAGGGTTTTTCGAGAGTCAGTGACTTTGTAATGAAGGACTGGCCTTATTTTTTTAAATTCACTTTATTTTTCAACATAGTCTCCTTTTAGATCTATGCAACGATCTTCCAACCTTTTTAATCCTTCCAAAAAAATAAGTTTTATCAAACTCTGCAAAATATGCATTTGTTTAACTTCATAAGTTTATTATTTGATGAAAATCTTTGTCCTCCGAGTTATTTCTTCATATTTGGAAATAGTAAAAAATCCCAGAGAGCCAAATTCGGAGAATAGGGTGGATGAGGTAGTAGTTCATAGCGCAATACAGCTAATTTTGCTTTTGCTACAGCAGACGAATGTGCTGGAGCATTGTCGTGATAAAACAGATCTTTTTTCTTCTGCATATGAGGCCGCTTTTCCACCGATTCTGTGTTGAATCTATCCAATGAATTGAACTACGTCTACATTTTGGTACAGCTCGTACAATTTTCGATTGAATCTTCTCCTCCATTCGCCCTCTTCGCATATAGGATCAAATATCCTCCGAAGAATTTTTCTCTCGGAAGTGCCCAGTATCAATTCCGCTTTTTTACTTATCGTTCAGCACTCGGCGCTGTAGAGTAGAACTGGTAAAATTAGCGTTTTGTATAGCGTGAACTTTGTCTTTCGAGACATAAGTTTTGAACCCATTTGTTTGGCAAAACCGAAGTAGCAGCGGTTCGTTAGGGTAATTCTTCGTCGGATTTCCACTAAGGTGTCGTTCGTGGAATTGATGTTTGTTCCGAGGTAGGGGAACTCCTTGACTACCTTGAAATTACTGCTACCAACAGTGACGTTTTGTCCTATGCGATGGACAGATGAGGCTTTGATTGTTGATAGCTTATACTTGGTTTTATCCTCATTCACTTCAAGACCATCGCATTTCTCCTGTTCATCAATATCTGTTAATGCTTCAAGTACAGCTTGCTTGGGGCGGCCGATGATTCGATATCTTCCGCATAACCAAGCAGTTGGGAAGACCTGTTGAAGATAGTGCCTGCCAGGTTAACACCACTCTTGCGTACTATCTGCTTCAGGACTATGTTGAAGAAGTCACATGATAGCGCATCTCCTTGTCTGAACCCTGTACACATCTGGAAAAGCTCAGATGAGCTGTTTCCCATTTGCACATTGCACAGCGTATTTGGTAACGTCATGCGGCATAGCTGGATCAGTTTTTTCGGGAATCCGATTTCCGACATCGCCAATAGAAGCTCTTGGCGACTTATGCTATCATATGCGGCTTTGAAGTCGATGAAAAGATGGTGCGTCTCGACTTGAAATTCGTTGGTCTTTTCCAGGATTTGCTTCAATGTGAAGATTTTGTCTATCATTGATCTACCTGACCAGAAGCCACACACTGGTACGTGTCGATGATAGTGCTTGCAGAAAGGTTTAAGACGCTCACATATTACGTTGGATAGGATCTAGTAGGCAACATTAAGCAGGGATATGTCTCTGTAGTTTTTGCAGGACATAGGATCGCCTTTTTTGTAGATTGGGCATATGGAGCTATTTGACCAGTCGTCGGAAATACTTTCTTCCTCCCACACTTGGTTGGTGAGCTGGTGCATGCGCCCTACCAGGACATCTCCTCCATACTTGAAGAGTTCCGCAGGTAGGCCATCCGAGCCGGCGGATTTGTTGTTCTTAAGTTTGTGGATGGCTCTCTTAAAACCTCTTCAGTACTGGACGCTGGGACTGGATCTTCATTGACTGGTCTCATGCTTCTTTGTTCTCCCGTTGCTTCTTCTGCATAATGCCCATTAAGCAGTTGCTGGAAGTGCTGCTTAAACACGTCTACAATTCCCTGTGTTCCGGTAACTAGGTTCCCTTCGATGTTTCGAAGAGCTTGCGTGCCAGTCCTATAACCAGATGCCAGTTGCTTGGCTGTTTTGTAGAACCGGCGGGTGTTGGTGGCGCTTGCAAGATTCCTCGAGATACCTGAGCTGAGAGGCTGCGGATGCTCTTTCTTCGCAGGGTTTTTTTTCTCGTTCCTTCTCTTTTCACGGTACTCCTCCCTTGCTGCTCTTGTTTTCCGTTGCAGCATTTGCATTTGTGCATTTTCATCATCGTACCACGGGTTCTTTTTCGTGGGTGGTTGGTAGCCTATGGTGGTCTTGGCTGTCTCCTTAATAATGTCACGATACTGGTTCCACTTGTCGTTGACGCTTGTGGCTTCCCGGTCAATTGTTCACTGTAGTCTCTGGCTTTCTCAGATGTGCTAAGGCAGGCGATGTTGAATTTCTTCCTTTGGGCGGTCTTTGTTTTCTTTTCGTTTGACAGTCGGGCTTTGAACTTTGTCACAACAAGAAAGTGGTCAGATTCCACGTTTGCACCTCGGAAGGTTCGCACGTCCAAGATGTTTGATGCGTGCCTTGCGCCAATTATCACGTGGCCAATTAGCACGTAGGCTTCGGCCAGGAGGTCGTAAAACTCCTCCTTGTTAGACTCCTCAACTTCATCGGTATGGGCGTGTGCACATATTAGGCTGATGTTCTGGAAGGTAGCTTTGATGCGGATCACAGTCATCGGCTTAAAATCGATGACTTTCGACCTGAGTCGATTTCCCACAACGAATCCGCATCCGAAGATGTGCATTCTTTGATGACAGCTGTAATAAATGTCGCAATCTTTTCTTTTCGTTATTCCTGATGCTATCCATCGTATCTTCTGGATCGCGGTAATGTCTGCCTTGTACCGCGAGAGGACAGATTCAAGTTTTTGAGTAGCACCTGGCGTTTAGAGTGTCCTTACATTCCAGGTGCATACTCGTAGGTAGCAGTCCATTTTCGTTGCGGGTCTGGTTGCCATTTGAGGGGAGTCGTTATCCGAGGCTTCTCGCGTGTCGCTTATAACAATATTGTTTTTTTTACTGTGGTCGGGTCGGTAGCCCAACTCACTAACCTCTAATCTGTAGGGCCATGGATTTAATGTTGCAATTTTTCGTGATCAACATTCGCACTTACAAGTTTAGCAAGTCATGACATAAAGTCAAGACCAGTACCCGGCGGCTACCAACTTGATGTGTAGGAAAAGATGCAGATCGAGGCCCCCAGTTCCTACAACATCCAACCGCCAGTAGGAATCCCAGAAAACTGTTGCCATAACTTTTCCCGCCGAAGGAACCATTTTTGCGTTTTTGAGTCCCCATTCACCTGAAAAACTCCACTGTTTCCATTGCTCTTTCAATTTCTGGTGTGTAGTTGTGTATGCAAGTTTCATAAACAGTTAGAAAACGCTGAAAAATTCATTTGAATTGCGCTCAAAGGGTTCAAAACACTGCTTTGAATTTACGATCCGATTCCGTTTTTGTTCAATTGTTAGCAAACGTGGCACCCATCTTGCCGATAATTTGTTCATGCCCAATTGGTCATCTATGATGTTAGCTATCTCACGAACCATAATCCGGCGATCGTCTAACACTATATTCTTTATTTTGGTGAACATTTCTTCAGTTGTGACTTCAGTTGGACGAACTAGCCGCTCAGCGTCTTTTGTGCACATACGACCACAACGAAATTCTGTGAACCATTTTTGGTTCATTCCATACGAAGGAGCAGAGTCTTCATAGTATTTTTTTTAAGTTTTCCACAGTTTCCTTAACGGTTTTACCACGAAAAAAGGAGCGCTTTATTTACTCGCGAAATTCAATTGTTTTCCATTTTGTTTGTATAACAAAACTTAAAGTTCGAATTTGTAAAACGGTTAACAATTGACAGATATATTTGAATTTTTTTGTCTAGGTCTAGGCACAACTCAGAGGCTTTTACGTCAGAAAGAAATGGTCCTAAACTAATGTTTGACAAAGACTAGTTCATTTACGAACGAGCCCGTGGTTTATATATATTTTTGTATAGTTGCCATTGAGACCTGCATCCAATCATCCAGTTCGTCAACAAACCTGGTTCCGAAGGGGCGCAGAGAATTTGTTTAGAGGTGTAGACAATCGCAGATATGTATTCTACGGCATCCTGACAGCTCCTACAGAAATCAGGTGTGATTACGCCCAATGTACCCGATACCCGATACCCGAACACTAATTCTAGCTTCTAGAGATAACACATTCGTTCCTGAAATTAGGTATATCTTCTTGTTTTATTACGCCAAAATGGACGTCTGGAACCTTAACTATTTGGCTACTACTTTCCCTTTTTGAGACTGCCCATTTTATCTTACCTTTGCCAGATAGATGCATGACCATAGATAATTTGCTTCCAAGAGCCAATTTCTTTAAGTCGAATTGAACTTTTCGCTGCTGGGCATCTTATGTACTCAACCAGGACTAGAAGGTTGGAATAATTTTCGGCCCTGCTTGTGGCGGATACCTCCGTGCCCTCGTTCTATACAGAGTTAGCTATCTTTTTCTACAGCCTTTCACCTCACGACCGACCCATAGGTGTACATCTAATTGATGACTTGCGGTCGCATGCCCCCGTTTACTAAAGTTTTTTTTTCGCATACGCATAAGGCATTATTTCCTCTGTGTTCCCTTTCTAAGTTAGTTTGGGTTATATGATATTTAGCTTCTTTGGAGCGTTTGAGAGGAATTTCATTGAACTTGGGACGTATAATCATTCAGATCATTCAGATTATCAGTTTTATTATTCCATAATATTATTGATGGGTGTAAGATACTTACCATACCTCCAAACTGATGTGGGAATGTGGGAATTAAACCAACTAGCCAAAAAAATAAGGCCTCATCGTAATGAGAAGGCAGACTCCTTGCCGAAAATAGGGGTAACAACGTCCTTAACCCTTCCTAAATCTTACTGCGGAATAGGAGAGAATATCATTAAAAATTAAATCAAAAAAGACGAGGAGATCCGAAGATAAAAAAATTGGAAGGAACTCCCCAAGTTAAGGCAGGAAAAAGGACAAAACTGTTGATTGGTGAATACAACCAAAAAACTTCGAATCATAATGGGCTTCCTCACCGGGCACTTCAAGCTCAGAAGAAATCTAAGTATTCTTGGCCTAGTGGATAGTGCAGCGTGTAAATTCTGCTAGGACGACTAAGAAACTCAAGATCAAATTCTAGGCAGATGCGGTGCACTAATGCACCATATGAAAAAAAACACATAGATTATTACCAGGTAGATGAGAGCGAACTATCCTCTATAAATACACTCCAGACAGTAAAATTTCTAAGAGGAACAAATCTGGTGGGAGAACTATAATGAGAAACCTCATACAGCTCTAGGCAGAGGGCACAATAGATCTTTAGGTCCCAGTGCACAACACCCCATTTATATATTCATTCATTCATTCAAGATACTTAACAGAAGGAGGACTGCTATTAAAACGGTCTAAATAGATTCTTCATATGTTTCTGGAAATGGTATTAAATAATTTCTTACTCTGAAGCGGCTGGTAGGAGCTTTTCTTCAATAAGTAGCTTGGTGGTGTTGTCAGATGTGTCAGAGTAGCATGCTGGGCCCCCCTTTTTGTAGACAAGAAAACAACATTCATGGGTTGGTTTTTAATTAAAAAAAAAAATTTAGTTGGATCCACAAGACTTCAAAACATCATTGCATATTCTACCGTCTTGACTGCTTACACAATAAACTTTGACTAGATCATAGAGACTGTGTTATGTAGACTATCTATTTCACATTGACTCAATTCAGCAAGTGTGAGTTTTCGCTGCGTACACAGAATTGTACCCATATTTAAACTCGATCCTTCGAGCTTTTCGAGTCAGATAATTTTAATCGCGCGACGAAAAAGAGCACACAAGTTTGATGGAGGAATGCTATAAGATATGTTTGAAGAGCCAACCATAGAACCATAGCCATATCCATTCTTGAATTCAATTTAATTCCTGGTTTTGCTATCGAAATAATGACATTTGCAAAACAAGTCCTGGGGACTCGTTGACTGAAATGATATTGGAGCTGTTTCAAGTTTCTATGATTTCCGTTTGCCTCACCGTCCCCTACCCTACGCTGCACCGACACAAAGGCATTAAATAGGCCCTATTAGGAATCTCCCGGGAAATTTCGTTTGCCACCAAATATTTTATTCCCTCGACATTTTTCCTGATCGTGAAATAAAATTTCCCAAATCAAAATTCCCTAATCAATAAATTCCGAGGGAAACTCTTGAGCATCATTCACGTTCCCAAAATTTGAATTGGAGACAAATTTCCAGGTTTTTTTTTACGATAAACCCAAAACGTTATAAACTCCAGTCTCGTTTTAAAAAAGTATTCTTACAACTTAATGTTTCCCTTGTCAAATAGTTTGACTATCTCGATTCGATACCTTAGACATTTGGCTGTAAAAGTCTTAATGATTCTTCCATTGTTGTGCTTAATTTTTGGTATGACATGAGTCACCGCCTTTAAGATGCAAAGAAAAGGAACTTATTTAAGGGTTTTAATTTTTTTGTTTGGTTTTATCGGGAAAAGAAGCATTTTATTCATCTTTTATTATTTTTATTTGTGTTTTCTAAAAGATTGGCAACCGTTTACGCGATGGACCATTCGGCGCCTGCTTTGCCATGTCCACAAATGAATCTCTCACACCATCTCGAATTTATTGTGCTCGTCCGGGCTCTCGGCTGTGGGAAGTCGATTTCGAAGGTGAAGTCCTGCAAACACATCAATTCAAAGCCGCTCTTGCGTGTCCGCCAAGCAAGATACAAAAAACCACCGATTCCGAAACTGAAGCAATGTTTAAATACTCAGATGAAAACAGTGAATTGCTTGACTTTCAGCCGCAGACACTGACTTTCACAAAGCTGCAAATGCTCACTCAGGACTTCCTGCTGACTTACACAGAATTGGGGTTATACATCTTCGACGTACGTACTTCAACAGTGGTGCTGTGGTGCAATCAATTTGAGAGAATAGCAGACTGTAGGGTCTTTGGACCTGATGGAGAGATTGTCATCTTCACACAAACTGGATCCATGTATAGTGTGAGTTTGTTGACGCTTCAATCGCACGCCATGTCTTTAGTGAGATCGGACAAACTGCTCGAATGTAGTTTCCTGCTCAGGAAGAATGTGAAATATTTCGCTGATAAAGCCCGCGAAGACTATGACTTGATAATTCTGAATCACATCAAGAATTTCCTCATCGACCAACAGCAATATGAGTTGTTGAATGACCTTTCGGTGATATTTGATAGCATTGCCCAAAATGAAGGTGACACAAGCTCAGGAAGCTCTGCGGAACGCAAGAGTGCAAATAGTGGAAGCGTCTCGCAAAGACCATTCGAAGTCGTCGATCAGAGAGCGCAGGGAGTATACGTTCTAGAGAATTCATTTTGTGACAATCTCCGGGTAAAAGAGAAGGACCGACATTTCAAGGACGCCCTGCTGACTGTGACTGGGAAGTTCGGTAAGAACATAATCAAATACAAGTTCAACATCTTCAATGACGAACAGAAGAGCCTTGTGAGCGATCTCATTCCCCGAAACGAAAGAACTCTACCATTCCAGCACGTGAAAGAGAACACCGACGATGATGTAGTCTGCAGGAGGAAGCTACCAGCGACACCACCAAAAGGCCGACATATAACAGACGAGGAAAAGATAGTTTACAATCTTCTCCTGATTTCCCGCTCATCGCAAATTAGTAATACAAATTTCTTAGAACGCTATCGCCATCTTTTCGATGAATACACGTCCCGTGAGATCATCGGAATTCTAGGCAAGTTAGAAGCTGTGATGCTGGAGCATGGCGACACTGAGCTGCAGGCCAAACAGAATTGTTACGAAATGTACTTCAACTATCTGAATCCTGAACTCATCTGGGAAGTGGATGATATATCAAAAGAGTTCATTATCCAAGGATTCATCGTCCTAAATGCCGACCAAGATGCGGTTCGTTGTGATAATTGTGGTTTCCCCATTCGATTTGATAATTCTTGCCATTTTCATGAACTCGGAGCGGTTTTAATGAGGTTTTTGTGGTCCCGCAACGAGCCTGGCAGATGCTTCGAAATACTCAAAGACGTACCAGCATTGTTCGATGTCCTGGCGAAGTTTTACATGGCCGAAGGTCAAGTCGAAAAGATAATACCCATTGTGATGAACTATGGCCAACCTGATCTCCTCGAAGAAGCCGGCAGATGCTTCAATCTGTCAGCGTGGGATCGATGTTTTGACAAATTTGTAGCACTGCAACAAGGTCGCTTAAGCTGCATCAATTGTGAACGCATTACATTAGTTGAGAATGTCAATCGTCATTTTTTCTACACATGGAATTGTTTCCTAAACATATCATCAGAGTTTCTCGAGGCCAAGGAAATCTTGGCACTAGTTTATAAGTATTCAAATAATATTCCAAATGATGCTATCGATCGTGAATTCTTTACAAAGTGTATGTTAAAATAAAAAGAGAGAGAGAGAGATAGAACGAGAGAGTTGAAAGAATGGGATCCTTTTAAAAAGGTTCCTTTTAATATTTTTGTTTTGTGTTTTGTGAAAGAGAAAACAAACGATAATTATTGATATGATTGAAATTTGTTAGTTTATAAGTTACAAAAAAAATAGATATACATACTACATACCTATTATATTATCATTCCTAATATGCTGCTTAAACAAAAAACCATGTTGCTTTATAAAATTAAACTATATCATCTGAATATTTATATTTATTCATTAATATTATGTTACTCATAAATAAATTAAGAATGCTGTTAAACACTTAAGCAAACAAACATTACTGAAAAAGCATTCCTATATTTTATGTTTTTATATCTTATTTGAAAGATTTAGTAATAAATTGTGTATGCTTGCGTTGATATTATAAAATAATACTTTTGTTTAATTGTGATGCCAAAAAAAAAAATAAATAAATAAAATTTAAAAACCAAAATAAATAAATATAAATAATTATAATTCCTTTATTCAGAGATGTTTGTTTTTTTAAAAGATTTTTTAAGAATATAACATTTATGTTTTTTGTTTTTGTAGTCTTCCAAGCGGAAATTGTTTAATTTTTTTTCGAGAAGGTAAATGTTTTTATTTATTTTTTCAATCAAATCAGGAAAAGAATTTTTTAGATTTTAATAAGTGATATATACATACATAGTGTCTGAGATAATGAAAACAGAACAAATCCACTCTGTTAGAAACAAAACAACGCTGGCATAGACCAACACGAAATTAATGTGAAAATCTTTTAAATTAACCAAATTGCAAACCAGGCTAATCTTTAAATATGCTGAAGATGATATGTTATGAATAAGGCACAAGTTGACGTCTTCTGTAGTAACACAATGAAGATATTCCATTCATCGTTGGAAAGGAGCAAAACAGAGCTATAATGTATGTACGCTGAATGTTGATGTCAAGAAAACTAGTAAAATAAACGACTCTTTCAACTAACCAAGCAAGCCACATATATAAAGGGTTATCCATTTTGCGGTTTCAAAAGTATAGGGCTGGAATTCGATATCTGTCAAACTAAGTTGTTGAACCAATTTTTTTTTTCAGTTGAAAGTCTGACATTTACGAAAATGGATCGCTTAACTATCGCACAACGCATAAAAATTGTTAAAACCTACTACAAAAATGGTGATTCTGCCATAGTCACATATCGTGCTTTAAGAGGAGATTATGGTTTACATAATCGTCCAACTACGCAAGCAATTGGCAAAATTGTGAAGAAATTTGAAGAGACTGGATTGGTTACAGATATTTTAAGGCCTGTGCATCATCGTTTCGCTCGTACCACTGAAAATATCGCTGCTGTATGTGAAAGTGTTGCCGAAGACCCGAATAAGTCGATTCCTCGTCGTTCTCAGGAATTAGGACTGTCTTACGGCACATTATGGCGTATTTTGCATTTGGATCTACACCTACATCCATATAAAGTCCAGCTCACACAACAACTGAAGCCAGCTGACCATTCACAACGTCGTGTGGAATATGGCTTTATTGCAAGAGACATTTCCTGGCCGCGTAATTTCTCGTCGTGGCGATATCAACTGGCCACCAAGATCATGAGATTTGACACTGCTGGACTTTTTTTTGTGGGGCTACGCGAGAAACCGTGTTTATGCAGATAAACCTTTAACTCTTGAGCACTTGAAAACCAACAATAGTCAAGTTATGGCTGAGATACCGGCCAATATATGTCAAAAAGTGGTCGAAAATTACTTCAAAAGAATCGATGCTTGCAACAATTTGCATGGTGATCATTTAAATGATGTAGTGTTTCACACATAATGTCAACGTTCAAACTTTATAATACAAATGAAATATCATGAAAAAAATATTTTGTATATGTTTTATTTACGTTTACTTTTGAAACCGAAAAATGGATAACCCTATATAAGCACAGCCACAAAATAAAAACAAATTAAAAAGTTTGTCTTCATCAAATGCACAACGATTCTGAAAATTAATGCTTGGAAGAAATATAATATGACAAAATTTTAAAGAAATTATCAAAACACTGAAGACAGCAACCTTTTAGACTAAAGTAAAGATGATCAGATGTAGTCTACTAAATAAAATGCCTTAAAGACGCAGACGACAACACTGGTTTGCCACAACAACAAAAAAAGGACATTACCCAGACTCTAGGCAAAGTCGAATTTATGGATAAAAAGATATGTTTTTAAATGACGTTGGCAAAGTCTCATATTATCAACAATATCAACAATCAACACAAC
The DNA here is from genome assembly GCA_910595825.1 of Philhelius pedissequus. Classification (NCBI taxonomy): domain Eukaryota; kingdom Metazoa; phylum Arthropoda; class Insecta; order Diptera; family Syrphidae; genus Philhelius; species Philhelius pedissequus. The sequence continues at coordinate 237,433,587 of OU343161.1, read as the reverse complement.
ACCTGTTGACTTTTCTGCAGTGTTGGGCGATTTGATATAAAAAATTCAGTTTTTCTATATTTTCTGTGTAAAAAACGTTAAATAATGGTACACAATGGTGAACATTGTCAGTGCGTCAAAGAAGAAAAAACGAATGTTGGATCTTGTATATGAAATGATAGATTTCTGTCAAAGTCCTACAGCATCTTAGCAGACTGCTCAAAAGTGCCTAACAGTGGAAATACCTTAGAAATGCTGAAGAAAGTCGAATATCATCAGACTAACTGTATATTATTAACATCCCTTTTTTTGAGAACGAATCTCTATCAACTTGCCAAATTCGAACCATTACTTTTGACAAATTTATCAGCTAAATAAATTAAGGATTGATATGATCTTAAGCAGAAAAGCGGACTCTTTGAAGTACTTTATGAAAAGGAAATAAAAATTAAACTGATGTACTTTGGAGCACTGCTTTAAAGCTATTAAACAAATTGTACTCAAATCCATACCCCTCTTCGAAAACACCTAACGCCTAACCGTTGAAAGTTTGTCAATATTTATTGATGTTTATCTTATGTTAAATGGCAAACGCAATGAAGCAGTCCCTATTGAGTTTAATGACGACGAAGACGATGAAGTATATAATTAAATCTTGTACCTTGTAAAATAAACTCTTAAAATTTAAACGAATTCAATATGTTTTTATTTTTATTGTTTAATTAATAAATCCAAAAGAAATTTATAATTTTTTGTTTGCTGTTTTTATAATTTTTTTAAGGTTTTTTTTTTTCAATTAGTGTTTTTTTTGCAGAGTTTTTTACTTTGAGTTGTCGAAGAAGATGTCATATCTAGACTCGCTGGAGGAAAAGAAAGGAAATTGTTGTTTCATATTATTACGATGAAAACAGTTAAAAGTGAAAGTAACATTTATATAACGTCAACTGAACACAAATATGCTGAGGCATACTGAACATCATCGATAACACCAACCAAGTCAAAGTCAAATGACAAGGAGGCCTTAATATCAAAAAGGGATACCACCTGTCTATTCGGCATGGGTCCAGAAAGTCCCGATAGGCGTTGTTAAGAGAAAGATAGACATACAAATGAAAGACCATAACTTCTGTAAATCCAGGAGCGTCTGTGTCATCTCTAGAGGTTTATGGCCTAAAATTAATGAAAACAAAACTCAGTATATTTTCTCACTAAGTAAAAAGAATTTCTGAACCTTGATAGGTATACTAACAGCACATTGTACCGCAAATAATTTGTTGTCTTAATTTCCACCTCTTTCGCTTTGGATATTTCTCAAAAGCGAACATAATATGTCGACTTCTTCCAAGTTGTTTCCATTTTCATTTCCAATTTTCCCATTGGAATTGCAGAAATTTCAAAAATTATGACAGCAAGATCCAGGCGAATTGTTTTATTTTTCCTGTGAGAAATAAGTGTTCATAAAAGTCTTCGTGTTTTAATATTAAATAAGATACATAAAATATGGATTCCATTAGTGTTTTTCTGCATGCCGAATAGGAACCTGAAGAACCAAAGTAAAATTTATTAGTTGTATAGCGAAATGTAGTCAACGGAACCTGAAAGAAGTCGATGAATGAAAATAATGGCCGATTTGTCTTCTTTTTTTTCCCAACAAATTCGAGTAAATTAGGTTAGGGCGATTTAGATAGGAAGGTATGATTGAAGGATTAAAGAATTGTTCCAGGATATACACCGACAAACAAATAGAAGGAAACGACGTTGAATGCTTTCGGTTCTGGGAACGGCCACATGTGTTGGAGAATTTCCTTGGAACAGTTTCACTAAACCAAGTGCTTAGTTTGCTTTGAGAATGATTCTGTTAAACGTTCACATGAGTATTTGTATTCTGCTATCCAACTGAAAAAACGAAATGTTCCAAAAAGTATATAAATTTCGATCAAAAATAAATTTTAACAATAACATTCTCTTAAGAATTAAACAAAAAAATATATGAGAAAAACATTGGACTCCACACATAGAATACATATGAAAATAAATAAAAATTGAGTGAAACATTCACGCGAATCGAAAAATTCGATCGGATTGGAAAGCAGAATAGGGCTGATTGTCAACATGTGTGTTAGTAAGTTGAGCCTCTGGTCACAAGATCGCGAATATTTTCAACTGTGTGTATAGGCTGGTTGTCTAGAATATATGCAGCCCAATTCTAAATGGCAATTCCCAGGGAAATGTTTTCTTTTTCTCTACATTTTATTACAAACAAAAAAACTCCTGGGAGTTTTTCCCTTTCCTTTATTTTAAACAAACTTCGAGTATGTGAAAAAATACTCGTGTTGGAAAATTAAGAACAAAATATTTTCTTTCACTTTATTCATTTAACTAGTCACTTTCACACTGGATACATTATTTTTTTTTGATATATCAAATACTGTGAAACAACTGATTCGAAAATGAAAAATTCTCTTTTCGGATTTCGAAAGGAAAAGTAGTCTCCCGGGGAATTCATAATTGGAGAATTCTACTCTCGGGAAAACACATCTCCTGGAGAGTAATTATTCCGGGGAATATTTAGAATTGGACTGATAGATAGACGGGGAGAAGAGGAAGTCTTTGACTAAATGGTAATAGATCTGATATTCTTTTTTGCTTTTCTCGAGTCATAATATGCCCCTAAGAAAACCAAATAAAATATTTATTGTATTTTGAAAAACAACGGCTTTGAGTTGGGTTTAATAAAAAAATGTTGCCTACTTAAAGGAGTTGCTGGTTTTATTGCAAAACAAGCCTGTGGAGGTGAATTTGAATTTTAAAAATCAAACTAAAAAAGTTGCCTATTAGAGGATTACAACAAACTACACTACAGAACTTTTATGTAATTTCTCGTTGAAATCTCTTCGAATATAATATAAATTATGCGAAGACAGTATCTCGTAACGTAATCCGGAGAAAATAGTTCTTAATTTGATAACCATAACCATTATTATACAAAAACAGAATACCAAATTGACTTTTCTGGGTTACGAAATATTGGAACGTCACGATGTCATTTTCGTTATCTTGATTTAACCTCGTCATTTTTATCTGTCTCGCACAAAAATGAAATGAGTAAATCTCCAAAATTGTCTGTTTATTAAAGTTCATTTCTATATGTTGTGTTCTGTTCTTCCCAACTTCATAGATAGAAATCCGATTCCACATACCTAATGTCAAAAATAAAAATTAAAAAAAAAAAAGAAACCAAGTGTATCTCACATTTTAACAGCCAAGCAGCATTTCACACAACACCACACAGCCAGACAGACAGACAGCAGCGAAAACCACTGACATTTAGACATCCAACGAAGGATTCTCTTCAATCGGAGCAGAGCAGAGTGGAGTCAAAAATGTTTCATTTTCCATTTTCGTGTTTCACCTCTGTACCGACCGCTCTATCCATCCATCCACCCATCCACCGGTATTAAGTAAGGCCAGAGCGAGGGTGTTAAATTTCGCTCATCCATCAAAATTAAAGGACCGAGTATACAGTGGGCGGTGCCAGTTCCAATGCAATGGCGAGTTTTATAGCTAGTTCTGTTTTTTTTTTTTTTTTTTTTTATTCGCGGAAAAAGCACCCACTCACCGCCGACTTTAGGTGAATTTCCCGGCAATAAATGTATTTTTCTGTTTGCTGTCTGTTGTACCGAATTTCGTGCATGAGACAACCGTTGCGGATGTCGCACCACACATATAGTGTAGTGCAGCGCAGTGGGACGTCGGGCACGCGGTGTTTTGCATAGCATATATGAAGGATACCATTTGAATTCATAACATTGGACTGAGTTCACGGGGTTGAATCTGAATGCCTGTTCCTGTACCCCATATTCCCTCTGCCTTACACCCATTAGGGAAATTGGAGATATTTCGACTAGTTAAGGCGTTGCGGGTGGGAAGAATTTCAAAAATCGAAATGACTGTGTGCTTTTTGATAGATAACATGCTTGCAACCATCATCATCCATCTTTTTCCACAAAACAAGCGAAGAAGATACAGTAACTCTAACGGAACGCGCCCTTGTTGATATTTTTCGTTGTCTGCATTTGATGTAGATGTAGATGTCTGTCGGACTGTCTGAGAGACTGAGACCGGAAAAAGAGCGAGTGACTGCGTGTTATCCTGGCATTTCAATATGTTCTTCGCCTTTGTTGGCATATGTCAGAAATGTTGAACCAAAAAAAAAAAATTGAAAACCTTTTTTTATTTTTGATTGGGTTGCGTTGTGAAGCATTTTTTGGTCCCTAATGGAGATATTTTGTAACCTGATTGATACGGAGTGAACTGGATACCTACATACACACATCCAACAATCCACACCGACTACAAAGTGGTTTGAGTAATGTTAGTTTCTTGAAGTTTACCATGTGTGATTTTGCTTTGAGGTTTCCTTGACTAGACAGTAAATTTGTATTTTTTTTCTCATTTCAGCTTTTCGGAATCGAAATATGTATTTGAAATATTTAAGAAATAAGCTTTTAAAAGTGACATGTTAGATATGTATAAAGCGGAGGGTTAGGAGTTCGTAACCTCTTTTCCAAATAAAAATCAAGTGAATTGACATATGTCAAAAACCATCTTTAGCTTAAGAAGCGAACAATAAATTTAATAATATACAATAGCTAGTTGTAGAAATATTGTGGACTGTATTTTTTTCATTTAACTTGATAATTCATTTTGCAATAATATATAAAATAACTGAAACATTTTAAATTTCCACATTACTTCATTAAATTTCAATAGTTTTCATGTGAAATATATGTATTGAGGAATGAATTAGGGGTTATCGACAAATTTGCCAGGAAATTTTTCTCTCGTTCAAATTATGGCAATGTAAATGATGTTTAAAAGTTTCCCCACGGAATTTATTGGTATCGGGAATAAACTTTCCCAGGGAATTTCGCTGTCGCATTTCATTTGGAAAAATTTGGGGTAACTAGATGGCGCTCAGTCAATATCTTTTTGAAGTCCATCTAAATTTCCCATAAAATATCCAAATTAATCCGCCAGAGAACTCATTTCCTTGTTACTAACTTAGTTTTAGTTCACTTATTCAACTTGATTTTTATCGTCCCGAAGCACTACCCCAAAATAGGTCCTTCGAACCGGATTACTTTGGATATCTTATGGGAAATATAGATGGACGTTAAAGGGAAATTGACTGAGCGACATCTAGTTACTTGAGCGTTTTCTTTCAACTGAACAAAAATATTCTGTGGGAAACGAAATTCCCTGGGATGTTACCGATAAGACCCATTAATTCTTCATTTTACTTGGAACATATTAATTACTTCTATTTCGCGTAATTTGAATAACAAACAGTTTCTTGGAAAATTAAATATTTATAGTACATTTCCTCTACTATTTTAAGTTTAAAATTTATGAGATTTATGATTTCCATAATGGGGGTTATCGTGAGTAAAAATTTCCCTGGACATTTTTTTCCAATTCGAATCTTCGAAACGTGAATGATACTCAAAAACTTCCCTCGGAATTTTTTTGGTATCGGGAACAAGCTTTCACAAGGAATTTGTTTTGCTGTCATTAATTGGAATAAATATTCCGTGGGATATTCAAGATTGCATGAAAAATTTGGAGGGGATAAAATATTCCGTGGGAAACTAAATTCCGTGGGAGATTCGCGATAGGGCCCATTGCATGTGACAACCAGTTATTTTGGTTTTTCTTGTGGTGTTTTGCAGCATAATTAAAAAAATAGCGTGATGAAAACTGTGGAATGTACTTGTCATAGCATTATCATGTGATTTTGTGTAAAAATATGATATCAAGCAGATTGTGGAACGTATTTATTTTTCGCTTATAATAATACTTCTACAATCTTTTTCACTACCTTGATTTTCCTGAAAACAAATAAGAAACATATATAAAACTCAAATGTAAATAAATCCAATTATTACCATTTTTGCTACAAGGCAAACTTAAATTGCAATGAAACTGCCAAAATAGCAGTTTTACATCTTTTTGTTTACTTTTTTACTTTTACCTGTCACTTTCATGATATAAAGCAGTCTGAAATAGCTAACTACTTCACCCCCATTACGAACACCACACCACACAACTACATGATTTCGGGTTCGGTTTCATTTCTTTTTTTTTGTTAATTTAACAGTGAACGTAATGTCACTTTAGTATATTTGACAATTCTATACCATCATCAGAATGCTATGCACAAAAAAGCCACATAACAGCTCGTGGCAAAACTATCGCCGGAAACAGACAACCGCCATGCGATATCAATTAGAGACAGTGCACCGACAAAACTACCGCACAATTTCCATTTGTCCGCTCACTTTGGTTTGCCAGAGGCAGGTTGCCATTTTACAAAGAACACAACACACATTCCAGTTAAAATTAAATAGAAAAACCAATGATGATAGCTCTCAGCTTTCATTAATATTTTGTAAAAAAAAAAAAAAAAAAAACTAAATGGGGGCCATACCATACAAAACCTCCTGCAGTTCTATAGACTTGACTTTTTTTTTTTTTTTAGAAAAATCACATTCAGCGACTTCGGGAGGGTTATGGAACGAAGAAGAATACTCTACACACTTCGAGTTCATATCCAACATTTTAGCTGGCAAAAGTATAAAGTGCCAATTGACCAATGTGTCACCAGGATGCATTCATTTTTTGTTGTTGTTGTTTAGTTCCTGAATTTGGTACACCACTGCGTATACGTGCCATTTTGAACTATGTATATGTTTTTTTTTATATTTTTGTTGTCATCGTGTCTGTCGCGCGTTGTTGAGTTACCCCTGCTGCTATGTAATACCTGGCAACTATGCAAACTAATTCGGCATACTGGAGGTGAAGAGTTAAATTATTTTCCGCGGTCGAGCTTCGAATGTCGTCCTGCCCCTGCAACGTATCATAGAGTGTCCGTATCCGTATAGATATAGATACTTGTATAACCTACACTATTCGAATACTTCCGGTTGCATGAATTTAAAATAATTTTTTTTGTTGAAGGCCGACAGGGTTGAATTTTTATAGGGGTTTTCGTTTTTTTGTTTCGCTATCCGACGAATTTAGCTTTGGATTGGTTTCAAATGATAAGAGCGCATTTCTAATGGTCAATTGAATGTTTTAAAATAATAATTTTTTGTGCTTTTATTCACACAGGGTGTTAAAATGCTTGTGATTTAATTTATCTTAATAAATTTATTTTTTTTTTCAAAAAATTCCGTTATTTAAATTTACCCTCCCATATAGAGAACACCAAAAAAGTGGGTCCCACAATTCCGTCTGTTTGTCTGTAGGTCGACAAATAGCCTTAACCACTGAGTGATTTTCTTCAAAAGTGGTACTTACAAGTTCTAGGTGATTGCCTCGATTCTATTTTTAAATCTGTTTCTGTTAAGCCCAAAAAATTACGGTACTATTCGATTTCTTGTACCAAAAATGGTAAATCTTAATTATCTCAAAAACGGCTCTAACTGTTAAAAAAAACTGATAAAAAAATTCAGTGCACTATTTTATGTAGGTATAGTGTAAATTTTAGATTAAAAGTGAATGGTTTCTTTGATTTTGACTTTCTCATTAACTGCTCAACGGATTTCGATCAAAATTTTTTATAGGAGGTCCTCTAAATTTAAAATTAAAACTGCAGAACAAAATTTTAAAATTTTCGAAAAATTAGTTTTTGGACTTTTGAAAAAAAAATTTTGGGAAATTTAATATTTCGAAAACGGGTGGACAATTTTTTATTAAATACTTAAAATTGCCATACCAATTTATTTTGTAGAAACAAACAAATAAAGAAATTTTATATATAAGAAATTAAGTAACAAATTGGCGCAAAATTTTAAACGATTTAGTAAAATGTTAAAGCCACTTTTAGAAATTTACTAAGCTAAAAAGATGATGAGTTAATTTTAAACGATTATAACATTTTACTAAAGTTAAAATCACGGAGTGGCTACTTTAACTTTTAGCAATTTGCTAAATCCATTACAGAATCTGATAGTATATCAGCCTTGCACGCGGGGTGCCCAGGTTCGAGTCATGTTGGTGCACAATTTTTAATTTTTTTTGTTTTTGTAATAAATGAAGTTAAAATAATGAAAATAGTACCTTTTTAGATCGCATATTGGGTTGTCATCAACATATAATTAATTTACAACGCATAACAACAATAATTGTGTTCATCAAAATTCAAACCCTACAAATGTTTAGCTTTCTGCTTAATCACCAATTTACTAGTTTAGAAAAGGTTTAAAAATTTTGAAATAGTTATTCAATCAATAAGCACTTACGAAATTGCTAACTATTAAAATGTTAAGCTCTTAACAATGGGTTGTTTAAAATTTTGTGCCATTGTTTCTAAAATATATTTAACTATTTCTACTAAAATCTAAAGAATCTTGGACATACGATGTGATCGAACATACGAACAATTACGTGCGATCCAGTCGGGCATTTTATTCAAATTTGTTTCCACCAATACAGTTATTACCTTATGCCGTCCCCACCAAGCATTGGATTGGTACCATAGACTATATCCTTTATTAATAAATGACGAACAACGAGCTACCCCTTATATTATGTTAACAGTAACAACTTAAGCTCGCGAAATTCATCGTCTGAGAAACAGATAAATTCTTCACATCCCAGTAGGAAATTTCAAAAAATTCATGCTAGAATAACCAACTTTTTCATCAATTATTGGAAGCTAAACCCCATGAATTTGGTATGAAAACACCGACGAATTTAACATGGGGCTGTCATAGGCGTTCACAAAGTGATTTTCGAGGTGAATATTTAACAGTGAAATCACGAAGAAGGGGTAACTAGTTTGTTCATAAGCAAATTATATGTGATGAAAAATGGCATGAACGTTAAGCTGTGAAATCACTAGATAACTTAGAGTTGCTTATTCAGCAGGTGAAAAATGGCATGAATGCTCATCCATTAATTCACTCTGTTAATGTAGCTCGTTAATTCGCATATGAATTTTATATGATGAAATATGCCATGAATGTTCAATTATGAAATCAGTAGGTAAATTCCGTATGATACCTACTTCTTTTTTTCCTCATTTTGTATGCATTAATTAACATGAAAGTGTCAGTTTACTGTGAAAGAGGAAATGTGTTTTTTTACCGAAACAAAAACATTGTATATGTATGTTATACCAAACATCATTTTATTAATTTAATTCGTCGATTAGTCAATTAAAAAAAAATACGTTTAGCTAATAATAATTAAAATGTAGTCTTGATAAAATCTTGATGCGAAAGTAAACCTTTTCAATAATTGATTCTTTTAAATTTGATGATGTCGGTCTCGGGAATTCATTTTTTTAATTCTGCTGCGTAGCTTTTGCACGTTCAGTCGCCAGCATGTGTTAAATGATGATAATGATCGCGAACAAAACTGGAATTTCCGGTTTATACGTTTTTTCACTTTCTCTAAAAAAAAAACCCACGAACTCATGTCATCATGACCAGCGAAGACTGACTACTGAGCGCATTTCTTGGGGCAGGTAGAAAAAAGGCAATTTTCGTCGCTCTTCTCATGGCAGACAAAGCCTCTTTTTTTAAGGCTTTTTTGTTTGCATTTTTTTTGTTCTCGGGAAGAAAACAAACCAACCACTGCACCGCAGAGAACAACCAAAAATCATTTACGAACTTATGAACCTATACATTACTCTTCATCAGTGGAATCATCGTTTATGATTTTGTAACTGAAAATGTAGTGAATTGTAAGCATTCAATTCATTTGAATTTAATTAGCTGATGAACAAATGCGCAACCGTTTTCTTATGAAATCATAACATACTACTCTTCGATGGAAATAGTCGATGAATCCATTGATGAATTCACCAAAAAAATTCATTGATGTCGGAATTTCCTACTGGCATAAACCGTTTTAACTACAAGCATACTTATCAGTATTTATGAGTGACATGTACATATGTATGCATGCATGAAAATATTGCCACGAATAGATGCAGTGTTGCCATACCTTCAGAGACACATACTGGAAAGATATCATAAAGCAAAAATAAATTTATTTATACAAAATATTTTAAGTTAACACGTGTGTTAAGGAGCAGGTTGTGCCTTTTTTGAATTCGTCTCTTTTTGAGTCTTTGTAGACGAAGGCCCTTGCGTAAAATAAGTTGTGAACGTGGTCTTCAATATAAACTATTGTGCATTGCAATGTACAAAGAAAATCTTGGTATTATGGGCGAATAGCTGTCTCGTGGGCGATTATGTTTCTAAAATTTGGTTATGTTCGACTTAAATGCCACTGACAGTTTGCAATCTGACAATTTTTTTGAAAATTGAGTTAAAAAACCATTTTACTAAGCATCTGCTGAAGCAATACGAAGAATATTATACGAAAACATCACAGATGTGCCTGTTTGATCCTTGACGGGGCAAAATTAAAAATAGCAGCAGATTATTAATAGAAGTCTCCACTCTTTTGTTCGCACTCAAATAATTGTCAAAAACTGACATGTGATATTTAACCATTGGCGTTTGTTGTTTATTTCATTAGAGTATGGCTTTAATTTTTTTTCTTGTACCACCAAATATTTAATGACTAAAATTGATAGAAAATTATTTGATTTGGAGAAGTCTCCACTCTTTGTTCACCCATAATTAATTGCGAAGAAATATTAATTGAGTTTAATTCTTGTTTGTTGTTTCATTCACTTGAGTGTCTCTGTGATTTGTTTTTGCTTTAGCATTTAACATTGTGATACCCTTAATTCAAAACATTTTGAGAGTTGCCAGGTCCTAATTTTATAATTTTCTTAAATTGGAAAAGTTTGAAAAGAAATTGTTAATCAATCTGTTGTTATTTGTTTTGAAAGCTTTTCAACAAAGCGGACTGGTTAATTGAATCTCAACAAACGAATGAAAAACAACAGGTTTAACAGGTTTAAAATTGTATGAATCAAAGTCAAAGTGATAGTTTAGTCTGGGACGTTTTTTTGTTTAAGTTCAATTGTAAAGGGGAAATCTGAGAGGAGGACATATTGTGGATATTAATCGATTTGTGCCTTAGACAGTATGTGACTATAATTGGGTTTTACTGTACTTATTAAGAAAAAATTTATATCTCAAAATTATCGAATAAAATTTGTTGAAAATAACATCTTTCATTATCACCACCCTGTATTATTTTATTTAGTTTTAGCTCATAGTTTTTTTTATTGCCTTTCACTTGTGATTTTGTTGAAATTGGTTTCCACTTGGTTTTATATCATATTGTCGATTGAATTCGAATTTTGTTAAAAGTTGGTGAATGCGGTGATTATCACATAATAGGAAATGCTATATTGGCATTTTAGAATTACGCGTGTTGATATTGAAAGATACATATATTACATATGTGTATGTCCAATAGTCCATTCATACAATGAAAATTTAATTTTTAGCTCAATATAATCTCTTATTGACAAAACGCGTTGAAAACATTTTATTTTATTCAGAGGACATTTAATTAGAAAAATAAATTGGACATTAATTTAAAATGAATGTATACTGTTTTTTTTTTGTTGAGGGTGAATATGTGAATGCGAGTTTATTTGCACAATTAATTAGATGAGTGAGGATTTTTGGGACAGTCATTCAGGTAGAAAAGAAAGGAGGAGTGTGTCGGTAGGTTTATTCCAGAAATTAAATGAATGTGGTGCATACGTACAGTGATTTGTTTATATATTAAAATTGAAAACCTTTTTTTATTTTTGATTGGGTTGCGTTGTGAAGCATTTTTTGGTCCCTAATGGAGATATTTTGTAACCTGATTGATACGGAGTGAACTGGATACCTACATACACACATCCAACAATCCACACCGACTACAAAGTGGTTTGAGTAATGTTAGTTTCTTGAAGTTTACCATGTGTGATTTTGCTTTGAGGTTTCCTTGACTAGACAGTAAATTTGTATTTTTTTTCTCATTTCAGCTTTTCGGAATCGAAATATGTATTTGAAATATTTAAGAAATAAGCTTTTAAAAGTGACATGTTAGATATGTATAAAGCGGAGGGTTAGGAGTTCGTAACCTCTTTTCCAAATAAAAATCAAGTGAATTGACATATGTCAAAAACCATCTTTAGCTTAAGAAGCGAACAATAAATTTAATAATATACAATAGCTAGTTGTAGAAATATTGTGGACTGTATTTTTTTCATTTAACTTGATAATTCATTTTGCAATAATATATAAAATAACTGAAACATTTTAAATTTCCACATTACTTCATTAAATTTCAATAGTTTTCATGTGAAATATATGTATTGAGGAATGAATTAGGGGTTATCGACAAATTTGCCAGGAAATTTTTCTCTCGTTCAAATTATGGCAATGTAAATGATGTTTAAAAGTTTCCCCACGGAATTTATTGGTATCGGGAATAAACTTTCCCAGGGAATTTCGCTGTCGCATTTCATTTGGAAAAATTTGGGGTAACTAGATGGCGCTCAGTCAATATCTTTTTGAAGTCCATCTAAATTTCCCATAAAATATCCAAATTAATCCGCCAGAGAACTCATTTCCTTGTTACTAACTTAGTTTTAGTTCACTTATTCAACTTGATTTTTATCGTCCCGAAGCACTACCCCAAAATAGGTCCTTCGAACCGGATTACTTTGGATATCTTATGGGAAATATAGATGGACGTTAAAGGGAAATTGACTGAGCGACATCTAGTTACTTGAGCGTTTTCTTTCAACTGAACAAAAATATTCTGTGGGAAACGAAATTCCCTGGGATGTTACCGATAAGACCCATTAATTCTTCATTTTACTTGGAACATATTAATTACTTCTATTTCGCGTAATTTGAATAACAAACAGTTTCTTGGAAAATTAAATATTTATAGTACATTTCCTCTACTATTTTAAGTTTAAAATTTATGAGATTTATGATTTCCATAATGGGGGTTATCGTGAGTAAAAATTTCCCTGGACATTTTTTTCCAATTCGAATCTTCGAAACGTGAATGATACTCAAAAACTTCCCTCGGAATTTTTTTGGTATCGGGAACAAGCTTTCACAAGGAATTTGTTTTGCTGTCATTAATTGGAATAAATATTCCGTGGGATATTCAAGATTGCATGAAAAATTTGGAGGGGATAAAATATTCCGTGGGAAACTAAATTCCGTGGGAGATTCGCGATAGGGCCCATTGCATGTGACAACCAGTTATTTTGGTTTTTCTTGTGGTGTTTTGCAGCATAATTAAAAAAATAGCGTGATGAAAACTGTGGAATGTACTTGTCATAGCATTATCATGTGATTTTGTGTAAAAATATGATATCAAGCAGATTGTGGAACGTATTTATTTTTCGCTTATAATAATACTTCTACAATCTTTTTCACTACCTTGATTTTCCTGAAAACAAATAAGAAACATATATAAAACTCAAATGTAAATAAATCCAATTATTACCATTTTTGCTACAAGGCAAACTTAAATTGCAATGAAACTGCCAAAATAGCAGTTTTACATCTTTTTGTTTACTTTTTTACTTTTACCTGTCACTTTCATGATATAAAGCAGTCTGAAATAGCTAACTACTTCACCCCCATTACGAACACCACACCACACAACTACATGATTTCGGGTTCGGTTTCATTTCTTTTTTTTTGTTAATTTAACAGTGAACGTAATGTCACTTTAGTATATTTGACAATTCTATACCATCATCAGAATGCTATGCACAAAAAAGCCACATAACAGCTCGTGGCAAAACTATCGCCGGAAACAGACAACCGCCATGCGATATCAATTAGAGACAGTGCACCGACAAAACTACCGCACAATTTCCATTTGTCCGCTCACTTTGGTTTGCCAGAGGCAGGTTGCCATTTTACAAAGAACACAACACACATTCCAGTTAAAATTAAATAGAAAAACCAATGATGATAGCTCTCAGCTTTCATTAATATTTTGTAAAAAAAAAAAAAAAAAAAACTAAATGGGGGCCATACCATACAAAACCTCCTGCAGTTCTATAGACTTGACTTTTTTTTTTTTTTTAGAAAAATCACATTCAGCGACTTCGGGAGGGTTATGGAACGAAGAAGAATACTCTACACACTTCGAGTTCATATCCAACATTTTAGCTGGCAAAAGTATAAAGTGCCAATTGACCAATGTGTCACCAGGATGCATTCATTTTTTGTTGTTGTTGTTTAGTTCCTGAATTTGGTACACCACTGCGTATACGTGCCATTTTGAACTATGTATATGTTTTTTTTTATATTTTTGTTGTCATCGTGTCTGTCGCGCGTTGTTGAGTTACCCCTGCTGCTATGTAATACCTGGCAACTATGCAAACTAATTCGGCATACTGGAGGTGAAGAGTTAAATTATTTTCCGCGGTCGAGCTTCGAATGTCGTCCTGCCCCTGCAACGTATCATAGAGTGTCCGTATCCGTATAGATATAGATACTTGTATAACCTACACTATTCGAATACTTCCGGTTGCATGAATTTAAAATAATTTTTTTTGTTGAAGGCCGACAGGGTTGAATTTTTATAGGGGTTTTCGTTTTTTTGTTTCGCTATCCGACGAATTTAGCTTTGGATTGGTTTCAAATGATAAGAGCGCATTTCTAATGGTCAATTGAATGTTTTAAAATAATAATTTTTTGTGCTTTTATTCACACAGGGTGTTAAAATGCTTGTGATTTAATTTATCTTAATAAATTTATTTTTTTTTTCAAAAAATTCCGTTATTTAAATTTACCCTCCCATATAGAGAACACCAAAAAAGTGGGTCCCACAATTCCGTCTGTTTGTCTGTAGGTCGACAAATAGCCTTAACCACTGAGTGATTTTCTTCAAAAGTGGTACTTACAAGTTCTAGGTGATTGCCTCGATTCTATTTTTAAATCTGTTTCTGTTAAGCCCAAAAAATTACGGTACCATTCGATTTCTTGTACCAAAAATGGTAAATCTTAATTATCTCAAAAACGGCTCTAACTGTTAAAAAAAACTGATAAAAAAATTCAGTGCACTATTTTATGTAGGTATAGTGTAAATTTTAGATTAAAAGTGAATGGTTTCTTTGATTTTGACTTTCTCATTAACTGCTCAACGGATTTCGATCAAAATTTTTTATAGGAGGTCCTCTAAATTTAAAATTAAAACTGCAGAACAAAATTTTAAAATTTTCGAAAAATTAGTTTTTGGACTTTTGAAAAAAAATTTTGGGAAATTTAATATTTCGAAAACGGGTGGACAATTTTTTATTAAATACTTAAAATTGCCATACCAATTTATTTTGTAGAAACAAACAAATAAAGAAATTTTATATATAAGAAATTAAGTAACAAATTGGCGCAAAATTTTAAACGATTTAGTAAAATGTTAAAGCCACTTTTAGAAATTTACTAAGCTAAAAAGATGATGAGTTAATTTTAAACGATTATAACATTTTACTAAAGTTAAAATCACGGAGTGGCTACTTTAACTTTTAGCAATTTGCTAAATCCATTACAGAATCTGATAGTATATCAGCCTTGCACGCGGGGTGCCCAGGTTCGAGTCATGTTGGTGCACAATTTTTAATTTTTTTTGTTTTTGTAATAAATGAAGTTAAAATAATGAAAATAGTACCTTTTTAGATCGCATATTGGGTTGTCATCAACATATAATTAATTTACAACGCATAACAACAATAATTGTGTTCATCAAAATTCAAACCCTACAAATGTTTAGCTTTCTGCTTAATCACCAATTTACTAGTTTAGAAAAGGTTTAAAAATTTTGAAATAGTTATTCAATCAATAAGCACTTACGAAATTGCTAACTATTAAAATGTTAAGCTCTTAACAATGGGTTGTTTAACATTTTGTGCCATTGTTTCTAAAATATATTTAACTATTTCTACTAAAATCTAAAGAATCTTGGACATACGATGTGATCGAACATACGAACAATTACGTGCGATCCAGTCGGGCATTTTATTCAAATTTGTTTCCACCAATACAGTTATTACCTTATGCCGTCCCCACCAAGCATTGGATTGGTACCATAGACTATATCCTTTATTAATAAATGACGAACAACGAGCTACCCCTTATATTATGTTAACAGTAACAACTTAAGCTCGCGAAATTCATCGTCTGAGAAACAGATAAATTCTTCACATCCCAGTAGGAAATTTCAAAAAATTCATGCTAGAATAACCAACTTTTTCATCAATTATTGGAAGCTAAACCCCATGAATTTGGTATGAAAACACCGACGAATTTAACATGGGGCTGTCATAGGCGTTCACAAAGTGATTTTCGAGGTGAATATTTAACAGTGAAATCACGAAGAAGGGGTAACTAGTTTGTTCATAAGCAAATTATATGTGATGAAAAATGGCATGAACGTTAAGCTGTGAAATCACTAGATAACTTAGAGTTGCTTATTCAGCAGGTGAAAAATGGCATGAATGCTCATCCATTAATTCACTCTGTTAATGTAGCTCGTTAATTCGCATATGAATTTTATATGATGAAATATGCCATGAATGTTCAATTATGAAATCAGTAGGTAAATTCCGTATGATACCTACTTCTTTTTTTCCTCATTTTGTATGCATTAATTAACATGAAAGTGTCAGTTTACTGTGAAAGAGGAAATGTGTTTTTTTACCGAAACAAAAACATTGTATATGTATGTTATACCAAACATCATTTTATTAATTTAATTCGTCGATTAGTCAATTAAAAAAAAATACGTTTAGCTAATAATAATTAAAATGTAGTCTTGATAAAATCTTGATGCGAAAGTAAACCTTTTCAATAATTGATTCTTTTAAATTTGATGATGTCGGTCTCGGGAATTCATTTTTTTAATTCTGCTGCGTAGCTTTTGCACGTTCAGTCGCCAGCATGTGTTAAATGATGATAATGATCGCGAACAAAACTGGAATTTCCGGTTTATACGTTTTTTCACTTTCTCTAAAAAAAAAACCCACGAACTCATGTCATCATGACCAGCGAAGACTGACTACTGAGCGCATTTCTTGGGGCAGGTAGAAAAAAGGCAATTTTCGTCGCTCTTCTCATGGCAGACAAAGCCTCTTTTTTTAAGGCTTTTTTGTTTGCATTTTTTTTGTTCTCGGGAAGAAAACAAACCAACCACTGCACCGCAGAGAACAACCAAAAATCATTTACGAACTTATGAACCTATACATTACTCTTCATCAGTGGAATCATCGTTTATGATTTTGTAACTGAAAATGTAGTGAATTGTAAGCATTCAATTCATTTGAATTTAATTAGCTGATGAACAAATGCGCAACCGTTTTCTTATGAAATCATAACATACTACTCTTCGATGGAAATAGTCGATGAATCCATTGATGAATTCACCAAAAAAATTCATTGATGTCGGAATTTCCTACTGGCATAAACCGTTTTAACTACAAGCATACTTATCAGTATTTATGAGTGACATGTACATATGTATGCATGCATGAAAATATTGCCACGAATAGATGCAGTGTTGCCATACCTTCAGAGACACATACTGGAAAGATATCATAAAGCAAAAATAAATTTATTTATACAAAATATTTTAAGTTAACACGTGTGTTAAGGAGCAGGTTGTGCCTTTTTTGAATTCGTCTCTTTTTGAGTCTTTGTAGACGAAGGCCCTTGCGTAAAATAAGTTGTGAACGTGGTCTTCAATATAAACTATTGTGCATTGCAATGTACAAAGAAAATCTTGGTATTATGGGCGAATAGCTGTCTCGTGGGCGATTATGTTTCTAAAATTTGGTTATGTTCGACTTAAATGCCACTGACAGTTTGCAATCTGACAATTTTTTTGAAAATTGAGTTAAAAAACCATTTTACTAAGCATCTGCTGAAGCAATACGAAGAATATTATACGAAAACATCACAGATGTGCCTGTTTGATCCTTGACGGGGCAAAATTAAAAATAGCAGCAGATTATTAATAGAAGTCTCCACTCTTTTGTTCGCACTCAAATAATTGTCAAAAACTGACATGTGATATTTAACCATTGGCGTTTGTTGTTTATTTCATTAGAGTATGGCTTTAATTTTTTTTCTTGTACCACCAAATATTTAATGACTAAAATTGATAGAAAATTATTTGATTTGGAGAAGTCTCCACTCTTTGTTCACCCATAATTAATTGCGAAGAAATATTAATTGAGTTTAATTCTTGTTTGTTGTTTCATTCACTTGAGTGTCTCTGTGATTTGTTTTTGCTTTAGCATTTAACATTGTGATACCCTTAATTCAAAACATTTTGAGAGTTGCCAGGTCCTAATTTTATAATTTTCTTAAATTGGAAAAGTTTGAAAAGAAATTGTTAATCAATCTGTTGTTATTTGTTTTGAAAGCTTTTCAACAAAGCGGACTGGTTAATTGAATCTCAACAAACGAATGAAAAACAACAGGTTTAACAGGTTTAAAATTGTATGAATCAAAGTCAAAGTGATAGTTTAGTCTGGGACGTTTTTTTGTTTAAGTTCAATTGTAAAGGGGAAATCTGAGAGGAGGACATATTGTGGATATTAATCGATTTGTGCCTTAGACAGTATGTGACTATAATTGGGTTTTACTGTACTTATTAAGAAAAAATTTATATCTCAAAATTATCGAATAAAATTTGTTGAAAATAACATCTTTCATTATCACCACCCTGTATTATTTTATTTAGTTTTAGCTCATAGTTTTTTTTATTGCCTTTCACTTGTGATTTTGTTGAAATTGGTTTCCACTTGGTTTTATATCATATTGTCGATTGAATTCGAATTTTGTTAAAAGTTGGTGAATGCGGTGATTATCACATAATAGGAAATGCTATATTGGCATTTTAGAATTACGCGTGTTGATATTGAAAGATACATATATTACATATGTGTATGTCCAATAGTCCATTCATACAATGAAAATTTAATTTTTAGCTCAATATAATCTCTTATTGACAAAACGCGTTGAAAACATTTTATTTTATTCAGAGGACATTTAATTAGAAAAATAAATTGGACATTAATTTAAAATGAATGTATACTGTTTTTTTTTTGTTGAGGGTGAATATGTGAATGCGAGTTTATTTGCACAATTAATTAGATGAGTGAGGATTTTTGGGACAGTCATTCAGGTAGAAAAGAAAGGAGGAGTGTGTCGGTAGGTTTATTCCAGAAATTAAATGAATGTGGTGCATACGTACAGTGATTTGTTTATATATGTGAAATAGGCAGACAGTGTTTTTTTTTTGAAATTTCAATTCCAATTTAGAGAATTTAGCAGGAAACTATAGATTTTGTTTTGGTTTAGTCGTGGTTTAAATTGGGTTAAATAGACTATTTAT
This sequence comes from Philhelius pedissequus, assembly GCA_910595825.1. Classification (NCBI taxonomy): domain Eukaryota; kingdom Metazoa; phylum Arthropoda; class Insecta; order Diptera; family Syrphidae; genus Philhelius; species Philhelius pedissequus. The sequence continues at coordinate 237,414,246 of OU343161.1, read as the reverse complement.
TTTTAATGCTGTTTGGTTAGATTGCATTAGTCAATTTTTTAAAATAAAAAGCAAATGTTCTTAGAAATCACATAAATTATCCCCATGATTAATGTATGCGAACAATTTTATTTGAAACACAAATACTTTGTCATGTTAGAAAACTCTGTCTAACTTATGTTTAAGACAGAAAATGAGATATTAGACAACAAGTAATTGAAATTAAATTAAATTGAAATTAAATTAATTTCACCAATTACCATTCTATTGTTCTAATGAATCCTTTCGTGTTTCACTAGCAATGGTTTAAGCGTCTATCACAAATTGGGCCCACTGAAGAAGTGATATGTAATAGTTCAATATTGAGGATTATAGATTCCGGATCACACAGTTCGGACAATAATGAAGATTTCGAACAAAAAAATGCCGGACCGTGTGATATCATATTTTGACGATTTGATGTAATGGTGGTTGGACTTCTTTCTTTTTTGACTTTTGGAAATCCCGCTTGTATTCCAAACTGTGAACTTTGCAAGTCTAGGAAGTCAGTATTGAAAAAGTTATTACCAATTCCGGGCGAGCAACTATTAAAAATTTCCTAAATACAGCACAACTGTGCATGAACTCAATTTCGCTCAGTATGATCTCTGGGTGTGTTCACAAAGACTGCAATTTGGCCATTTTTACAATTTTATGGTAATAAAGCAAATCGCGATATCACAATCTCCTCTAGAACTTCTGTTGTATATTGCATTCTCTTAGGGTTCTTATTGCATACTTTTCAGTTAAGGAATTGGGTTATGGCTGACCAACACTGGGATGCTGAATAGCTGGGCACAGAAACATGGTGGAAAATGGTTTTAAATACAAAATTATGTATAACGTGAACAAAAACGTTTTTTGGGTTATTTTAAAACGATTTCTTTTTACAATTGATTCCCCAAAAATTGACGAACCATTTGTTCGCCTTTGCCATAAAAAAAAATGGATGGTTGGTCCCTGGGCCCTGGTTTCCTAAAAAAATTGTTGTGTCACGAAATTCATTTATTTATCAGCTTGTCAACAAGTCTCTCAAACTATGAAACTTATGGAGCAGGGGCGAAAAATAGAATTTTGTTTGACATTCCCATAATGACTTGTTTTCTTTTGTGAAAAACTACAACGTTTGATGTGTTAACATCTAATCTCACGGCAGGGGCAAAGTTATGGAAGTGAAACCCGCCATTTTTTTTAAATGGTTGGGGAATTTGATAAGGGATTTCTTTAAAAATTTGTAAATTTGGGAGGTACTTTCTTAGTTTTTAAAACATTCCTTACCAAATTCAACAACCATTAAAAAAAAATAAAATGCACGACTGGATCGCACGTACTTGCTCTTGTTTTCGATCACGTCGTATGCAATATATTTCTATAAAGAATCTAAATATATTTTTTAAATCATTTTTACTTAATTTTTTTATAGACACAATTGAACAAAATAATGTTCACCAAAATGTTAACTAGAACTTAAGTAGTGCACACATTTTTTTTTATCTAACTAGTATACTAGTATACCCATAAAATATGTCAACGTAATAAATAAAATAATGCGAATTATGAGAGACATAGATAAATAAGACAAAGTAAATTCTCCGCATTAGTACAGCTGCCATCCCTGGATATTAATCTGAGACAACGACCAGCTCAAGTGTCAGAACATTGCGCCACACATCTTTCCTATCCTTCTTTCTCTTCTTTCTCACGTCCGCGTTGTGTTAAAAAAAACATATAAAGGGTAATCATCATAATCCCTTGAGCGCGTGTACATTATAAAAAAAAGTACCGTTATTTTCGTGGTTAAAAAAACGATTAAAAAATCTATTTGAGACAATCAACTAAAACGCTTAAGTACCAAGTTTGAGGAAAATCTCTTCAGTGGTTTTGACTATAGACGATATACAGACAGACAGTCGGAATCGAGCGACCCACGTTGTTGTTGTTCTCTATCATCGTAATGTCAAGTTTGATTAAAATCTCGATATCGATTTTTTTTTCCAAATGCAAAACTTGCCCTATAGTTTATATAAAAAATTCATAAAGAAGTAAATGCACGAACTGTTAACGTAAAACCAAACCCGATTAGACTGCTATTACACCTTGCAATTTGAGCCTGAAAAATTAGAAAAAAGGGAATCAGTAAAAAATCGCAGGCGTGTAAGAGCAGATTTACACGATTCCTTTTTTTTTTTTGGTTGTTTCGTCTTTCGCATTTTTCACATATTCACACATTACACATCGCAGCCTTAAGTCCAGGGTACTCAGTAGTGTTTTTTTTTAAACTAAGGATATCCTTTGGACTGAAACTCCCACCCATCTTACCAATTGGTACCCGAATTTGGATAGAAAAATCGATGTTTTCGTTTTCAACATTGATATCAAATTTTGTTTCAATAATTTTGAATTAGATTTCAAACATACCTTTTGACTGGAATTTCATCCATACCTATTTGAACATTAAAGGAACCAATTAAGACCTTCAATTGCGAATATCCATTCCATAAATAATACTTCCCTTATTACGACGAACACGGTGTGGCTCAGTTTGCGTTTTGGTTTTCCGGTGTTGGTTTTCTCTATCGGAAATCTATTTCTCACTATCAGATGATTTCCCGTTATCAGTTTACATTGCACCATCTATTTATATTCACACACACACAGCCACATACACTATATTTGTGCCAATTTAAGCATACAATTCACTTGCTTTTGTGTCGTTCTGAACTTGTGGACTAAATATGTCCATTTAAGGAAACAACCATAATCATCTTGTCTATTTGAAAAATTAAACCCCCCAAGTCCAAAACGAAGTTTTTTTTTGTTGTTTGTCTTTATAAAACCTGAAACTCCATTTAAAAATTTACCGGTTGGTCGTGGGACTTCCTTTTTATTTGTATGATGCCAAGCAACTATATATGTATGTATGCCTATGTTTGTAGAAGAAAGACCCCATCGCCATATAGTTAACCTACAATATTCTTCCTGAATGCATGAAACATTCAGGAAATGAGTAACGACAACGACATGAATGACGTACGTTTACGTTATACGTATACCACACGTGCATCAGTGCACCATTCAAAAGCACCATAACCTTTATTACAGAGAGAAAAGGATATGGTAAAATATGGAATTTTTCCTGAAATCTGAGTTCGTTATATCCTGGAAAAAGATGAAAAATGTGTTTATTTTTCATTTTTGTTGTATGTCCCTTGCACGTTTTCGTCGTCCTCGTTGTGCATTACACTCAACAAAAATAGTCTAGTTCAATAATTTTACACTTCTTACATTTTTTACAATAAAATTGCTATAATTTCTGTCAATTTAAAATGTAGTATGTACTTATTTACTAATTAACCTGTAATCATGTAGATTTTAAGAGATTTTATATGTAAATTTAATAGTGCGTCATGTAAATTTGACGGGTCTTAACTTGTTAAATCGTTTGATTTCGGTCTTTCGATTTTCTTTTAAATTTTTCTACAGGTTGGAGTATCTTTTGTGATATTCTGGGATCAGTTAAGTTTGATAAATTCCATGACTTCCGTTTTGCACTTTTACGAAAGGAATTTGTCGAAAAAAACAAGGACTTCAGGCTATGATTTTTACTTGCGATATATATAGTTACTATAGGGCAAGTTTTGCATTTGGAAAAACAAATCGAACTCGAGATTTTAATCAAACTTGACATGACGATGATAGAGAACACCAAAAAAGTGGTTCCCGCAATTCCGTCTGTATGTCTTTCTGTCGAACGTTCTACACCCTAAACGGCTGAACCGATTTTATTCTAGCTTGGTACTTAGGCGTTTTAGGTGATTGTCTAAAATAGATTTTTGAATCGTTGTTTTAGCCCATAAAATAACGGTACTTGCCATACACATTTTTCTAACATCTTAATTATCTCGAAAACGGATCTAACGATTTTGATAAAAAAAAGTTTTTGTACTAATTTAGGTATGGTCTACATTTTGGCTAAACATTTTGTATTATTAGGTATTTTGTTATTAACGGTACCTGCGATATAACCATTTTTTGATTTTCTACTTTCTCATAAACGGCTCAACGGATTTCTATCAAAATTTTTATATAAGAGGTTCTTCGAATTCTGAATAATACCTACTGCATTTCAAAATGTACGACAAATACTTAAAAAAAAAAAAAAATATGATTTTTTAAGAGCTTGGTTTTTGAAAATTCAAAAACACACAGAAACTTGTAAAAAGTGAATGAAATTTTTATTTGGATCGATAAATCAATTTCTGCCATTTACTTTTTAAAAATAATTTCACTTAAATGTTGCCCGCGGCTACGCTTCAGGTGGTCCATTCTGAAGGTCCAATTTTGGCAAACTTTTTCACACATTTCGGCCGGAATCTCACCAATGACGCGTTCAATGTTGGCTTCCAAGGCAGCAATCGTGTTTGGCTTGTCCCCATAGACAATAGACTTAACATAGCCCCACAAAAAATAGTCTAACGGGGTCAAATCACATGATCTTGGTGGCCAATTGACTGCGCCAAAACGTGAGATCAACTGCTCACCAAATTCGCCTCTCAATTGATGCATGGTTTCGCGTGCACTGTGGCACGTGGCACCGTCCTGTTGGAACCACATGTCGACCGAGTTCAATTCTTGCATTTTCGGCAAAAAAAATCTGTTATCATCGAACGGTACCTTTCTCCATTGACCGTAACCCTGCGGCCTTCATCGTCCTTGAAGAAGTACGGCCCAATGATGCCGCCTGCCCATAAACCGCACCAAACAGTGCATTTTTCGGGATGCATTGGTAGCTGCTGAATTGCCTCTGGCTGCTCTCCACTCCAAATACGGCAATTCTGCTTATTCACGTATCCATTTAGCCAAAAATGGGCCTCGTCGCTGAAGACAATTTTGCGATAAAAAAAACGGATCCTCATCCAACTTTTCTAAGGCCCATTCACCGAAAATTCTACGTTGTGGTAGGTCGCCTGGCACCTTCTTGCACCAGCTGTATTTTGTATGGCTTTAAACCAAGATCTTTGCGTAAAATCTGCCAGGTGGTCGAATAACACAAACCCAATTGCTGCCATCGGCGCCGAATGGACATTTCGCGATCTTCAGCAACACTGGCGGATGCAGCAGCAATATTCTCTTCCGTACGCACTCTACGGATACGATTTGGTGGATTAATGTCCAATAAAGTGAAACTGGTGCAAAATTTGGTCACAATGAGCTGAATAGCCTGCTCGGTGGGTCGATTATGACGACCATAAAACGGACGTAGCTTGCGAAACACATTTTTCACAGAGCACGAATTTTGATAATAAATTTCAATAATTTGCAAACGTTGTTCAGGCGTAAGTCTATTCATGATGAAATGGCAAACAATACTGAATCGAAATGTCAAATGTTCGTGGAATTTGTCATGTGTGATCTGTCAAAAATATAAACGTCAAAAACCAAGTAGCAAAAAAATCACCCGTTATTTTTGTTTTTTTTAAATTCAATATTTCGAAAACTGGTGGACGATTTTTTCTGAAATTTTGGTTTAATTTTATATTATTAAATATTTAAAATTTTAATCCCAATTTTTGTTAAGCAAAAATGTAAGACATTTTTTATAAAGCGATCGCAAATAAGAGCAAGTACGTGCGATCAAGTTGTGCATTTTATCTTATACCTGTTGAAAGCAACAAACAAATTTTTCACCTAGATAAAACTTGGTTACCGGCCGGCGTAAATTTTTTCTGAAATGGCGTCGGTAATTCAAGATGTTGTTTTGTGTCCAAGTCCGAAAGAAATTGAACGAAAACTTCGAGGACTATGGCTTATACATTCTAATGTGTTTAATTAAACAATAACTACATAAGTGTAGAGAATTTCAAGAATTCTCTTTTTCTGGGGAAAACTGTGTTACCGGCGAGAATTACCTACATATATTGGTTATCGATAGTTTTGATTGGAAATGCGTCGCTCATACTCGAAGTTGTCCAATTCCTTTCTAGCTGTCAACAAAAAAATCGCCTACTATAATCTGTAAAAATGTCAAGGACATGAGTAGCGTTATATGTACACACCATTTTGTAACTTTTTCTTCAGTGTTGAGAGTTCACACTTGTATTTTTTTTTTGGTTGTTGTTTTTGTTTTGAAATTCAAACATTTCTGATGGGATTTGCCTTGTGATGTTCGTTTTTGCCATTTATGCATTTTTGCCCGCTCTATAGCTACTAGTTTTGTGCTACTTGGCCACTATCCCCGTGCTGACTGCTTTCCACGGAAAAAGGGTTACAAAGTTGTGTGCGGTCTAGAGGTTCATATTTTTAATACACTTTGCATGTGTTTTATCTGACAAGCTGCAGGGAATAACAAACAAAAATGGATGAAAGGATGTTTTTCATCGCTGAACTAATGTGATAATTGCTATTGCCTTGCAGTTTTGCAACACAACAAAAAAAATCACCCATCTGCTCCATTCCTGTTGTATATTTAAGGAACCGGACGATAGAGGGATGATAAACGGGTAAGGTTGACTTGTACGAGCAAATTGAATATGCTGTATATAAGTTGTTTTACCTTTTTGGAGAAGAAAACTTTTATGTTTGTGTAAAAGTGGAGCAGTGGGTCTGAATTCTGCAATAAGAGTTTAAACAAGTTTTAGCAAGCGGTGGTTAACGAACAAATATATAAAAAAAAAAACTTGAATTTTAATTTCGAAAATGGTTCAGTCCACAGAATGTAGGTTAATTTTAATAGTGCTCTGTGTATATGCGTCATGGCCAGGAGCATCTGGTTAAACGAAAAACAATTAAGACTGCAAAAGCAATTGCTTTACCAAATCGAGTTTTACAGTTATATACTGTATATTTTACTACCTATTGGGTTATCGTTGACTACAAAAAATGTCTTTTTTAAGAAACAGAATTCAATTATTTAATTAACATCGATTTTGTATCAAAAAAGTAAACCTTTGTAAATTTTGCAAGAAGTGGTAAATGTGACTTTATAATATTGATTTGGATTAAAAATTAAAAAAAAAAAACAAAACGGTAGACCAAATTAAATTAAAATTTAAATCGAAAACTTACAAACGATTACTTCAAATTTTGCCTTTTTTAGACGCATAAGAAGATTCGATGTTTGTTGTCTATGGTTTGACAGTTGAGAATGCCAAACTCTGTTTAAATTTTTGTTCAGTAAGATTTGGCATTTCATCATGAATCGCTTAACGCCGGAAATTGTGGGAATTTACTTTGAAAATAAATAAATCAGTTCACAAAGTTCGGAGAGCACCGAAGAATTGCAGTATTCGCCGATACGCAAATTAAATATGACGCATTTAAGGACTATTCACAACAGAAAGAGAGAGAGATAGCGTCCATTTTGACAGTCCGTTCACATGAATTTTATTCCATTCATCACCAATGATGTTTTGTAATTAAGAATTTTTGATTTTGTGCTTTGTCGCACGTGAACAATTTATTTATTAAAGTGTGGATGGTATGTGGAAGGCAAAGTAGTAGTTCACCATAATTAGATTGCAATTAGCGACAATCAATAAATTTTTTTACTCTGTTCTTATTTTGACAATAAAAGCTAATTTTATTACTAGCATTTATTCATCAGTACTTGCTCACATGTTATATCGAAGCGAAACTGACTTACCGAAGCCTTATCGAAGCTGAAATTTAAGGTAAGGTAATTACTGCTCTATTGCTGCGTGTTGAAAAAAATAAAATTCATACAGAAATTGAACGTTTTTAGTAATTTTCTCAGGAACGGGGTTGTGTGTTATTCATGTTTGTTACAAGCGTTTGTTTTAAATCCAATATTACCTTTGGTTTTGAAGGAAGCATGTTAGTGTGTTTAATAGAGATAATAGTCAAATTCTGCATTTTGGTTTTAAATCAAACTTTGGGTATATGCCCGCCAAGGTTGAGGAATAGTTCCGACCAATATTTTGCAGCAATTGTGGTCGTATGCTGTCATCAAATAATGTTAGCGTTAAAAGCGTTGATTATTGCTGGCTTGTTAGCGTAGGCTTGTAACTAGTGAGTCGCTAGTGAATTCATTCGACGATAAAATTGTGTACCCTAATTTACATGTGTATTACGAAAAATTGTGCCTTTATCGAATGCATCCTTCATGGAGTTTTTCTTGATGGATGGGATGTAGGGCCATCATCTAGGAAGAACACCAAACTTATCATTAATTGGAAACAGAAAATTCATTATTCTTAATCGAGTACTGTAACCATAACTCACTGATTGTTGTCAAATCTGACCTACTCATCTACCGTATCCAATCATACATTTTCATTAATATTGTTTTGGAAGACCAAAATCTCTGAAAACTGCCCTATGATTTCGTCAGAAACCCCATTAAAGCTGGTTAGTCTGATTTAGGCTGTTGTGCGTTCTGCAAATACGAGATACATACGTCGAACCCCCTCCTGCCTAATAAGAATGGCACCTCCCACAATTATCAGATGTATGCTGATGCTAATTTTCCTAATAGTAGCAGATGTGTGTTACCACAGTGATGTGGCTTATAAGGATTCAAAACCAGCAGGACAGTTCTAATTCTATTTAAGCTTAAGCTCGATGTCAGTTTATTTCTTTTAGAACAAATTTGAAAATTTCATACTTTCAATTACGATAAACTGTAATATCTGTTATAAATTGTGATGTCTCATCCTTAAACTTTACATTCGGATTTAATTTATGTGGAAGCTAAAATGAATAACTTTCGATATATAAACTTTTCTCTTTAAGGCTTAATATGATATATTACTGAAGTTTAGTTATGAGCGATTAAGGTGGAAATTGGAGCAATATCTCGACATGCAATAGCAATGCACATCACACACATTTCCGAATCTGGAAAAAAAACACCAAGTTACGATCATCATAAAAACGAGCAGCAGAGAAATATTCGGCTTCTAGTTTATACTTAACAACGACTGTTTTAGCTCTAAAAATCTTATACTTATACATCCACAAATTTTACCTATGATTTTATGCGGGACATAAAAAAATGTTTCACATCTTAACTCATACTCAACGCCACTGGTTAAGTGTACCAAATGTTCATGTCCACCATGTTTAACTATACACTCATCTTTAAGAGAAGTTTTTGTTTTATAGTTATTAATACACTCGTTAGCTGTCTTAATTCCCATCAGTTGTTGACGAAGGAGGTGAGAATAATAATTAATTGCAAAGGACGAACACACAACTTAGGTATATAGGTACTAAAAGTAAAGAGAATTCTCTTTGCCTTCGTACTTATTTTGTGGATTTTAATTAGGTATATCCTATCCACCTCAAATATATATTTATACATATATACATAACGACAAGGGATCCTTTTGTCCTTTCATACTCAAAAGGAACAAGTAACGGTTGTTGTATTTTATTAGCAAAATTTCGTCGGTGCTTTAGCGAAAATGAAACTTAAATCGCAATTAGCCAAGTTAATTCCTTTTTCTTGGCCAAGTTTATTATTCTGCGGCATTTGTACTTTATGCGTTAAATCTTCAATTTCGTAGTCTCTATTCTGAATACTGCTGGGTTTCTGCTATTGCTGAATTCCATTTCACAATGGTTGCTTGGCTCGTTCCATTTCTGTGTGGTGGTGGTTGGTCACTAGCGCAATCGTCATCCTGAATGTCTCCTTTCCTTGTCGGTCGGTTGTCGTCAACCACAGAGTCATTTTTAGAAATAAAAGACCAACAACATCCTTTGAAACAAAAAGAGGGAATACAAAAAAACTACATCTTATACATCTGTAGCTTTTTGGGTTTGGATCTTTTTCATCAACCTGGCCTGTACAGGGCGGGATTTGAAAAAAAAAAAACCTGAACGGTTTGGAATCTGAAATATAATTTGAAATTTTAAGTATTTTGACAAAGTTCATGCTAGAAAAAATAAAGCCCGTTTTCTGTTCTGCTTAAGCTTCCTAGAAATACATACGTTCCATTTGATATTTACAGCATATTAAATTTGTAGAACTAAAGTTGAATTTTGACAACATGTATTTTAAGACAACTAGGATTTTGTCTTTAGCTAAGTTCTTCTGACTAGTTAAAATTTTCTCGTTAGCTTAGAACTGTGTGTCTTTTCTCAACTGAATATCCTTGAAGTAAGCCATATCACGGGTAATGCGGGACAGCGTAAGCCAGTTCCATTTGATCCGTGGCTAGAGAATGCTAGTTAATTTTTTAATGCAACTTCAAGACAACGTTTTTTTTTCCTAATCTTTTCGACGAGTTTAAAATCTCAAATTTGCATTTTAATATTTTCAACACGACCAAGAACATACAATATTTGCTGCGAGCTGTCAAAAATAAATTCATATTCCACAACATCATGACACATTCCACAAACCAGCTAAGTCAAAAAAATTCCTTCATTTAGGTTAAACATAAATCACTCATTTCACTTCTTTATGAGTTATCAGGTGTGTATATTCACGGTGAAATTTTTGATTTTACGTTCCACATTTTTTCATTGGGATATAAGATTTAGTTATACACAAATGGTAAATGTTATATGTTCCTTTAAAATTTTGCCTAGTGAGACGTATTCATTTTTCACACCATGTTCGGTAATTACATATAGAATAACGTATATACTTGAAAATATCTCCCGAAATTGTCTCACAAATTTGTATTTGGAAATAAGATTCAGTGATAAAGAAATGAACAACTTTTCCATGTTATTCAAGATTTTCCCGAGTGGAACGTATTCATTTTTCACATCACAACAGTTGTGTAAGTATAATATAATATAATCTGCGTCTTTAATTTTTGTAAAGACCACCTATTTTATAAAAAAGGAAACTTGTGTTCAAATCACTGTGGAACTTGGAAAATGAACCAATGCTAAGGCCTCAAATAGACAAAATCCGACTCCAGCCTTAGCCCAATCCCAGAACTCTTCTTTATTACACACCAAATTGTTGAGCTGTTTTTCCTTTTCTCTCTCTTTCGATATCACCCTCTCATCCGAGTCAGTATATAGTGATTAATAAAAAGGAATATTTGCGGGCTGTTGACATATGGGCACAATAGCCCTGGAATCCACTATACCCTCCTTCCTACCCCATGGAGTCATAATTAATATTCCCAGGGCCATGAAGAAGATAATCATTTTACTACCCAGAACGGAAAAGTTCGAAGGACCTTTCTCTTCGATTCGAGTAGTTGAGTTTTGCGTTCCACAATAATTTCGTTTATATTTATGTGTATGTATGTTTTGTTCTTAGTAGAGAACAACAATAAAATCGTTGATGGAATGCTTTCCATCCTAAATTGACCAAAAAGATAGGAGATTGGCAAGATGGTAACATCAGAATATTAAAGGGGCTGCGCAAAGAACGAGGAGGTGGAACTAAATGGTTGGTTAGATCACAATGGTTCAATGTTGAAAAGGAATAAGTTATGGCCACTTCCGATTTTATTATCACTTTTATTTTCTAATTAATAGCAAATTATTTCTATACTTATATGTATTTGTATTGTGGTATTGTTAAATCAAGGATATAGTGAGAGAGAGAGAGATAGAGCAACAATACAGATGGCACTCGAGTTATTTTAACTCCTAATGGGTTTTAGGGCTTCAAGTTTTCTTTGTTATTTTCTTTGAATTTGGACGATGCGACAGATGAAGACTAAATTAAACGATAACTAAAATGCCATGAATCATTCTGAATGATTAAATTGGCAAATTTTAATTGAGTAATTGATTATATCGAAATTGTATAATTTCTAGTGATGGACCACCCTAGCTTTGGGAAGGATGTTTTCTCAGGAGTGCTTTTCTTCTTCACTTTGGAGGACTTTTAATGATAAAATTAAATAGTTGTGATTTAAAGAAGAAATCTGTTTTTGGAAAACATAAGACAGCCAGGAATGAAATTAATTGAGCGTGATTTTGATAAATGGAGGTCCTGTAGTGAGATTTTCAGGACTTAGACAATTTCTTGTATTTTTAGTTTAAAGATAGAAAAACAAAGAATTCGCATTGTTCTCAGTTTCATTATGTTTTCATTCATGTTCGCTCTGTAAATAATTTTGAAAACTGAAAACCGATACCTTGTAACTACCATTTCAGCTTCGATAAGACTTCGGGAGTTATTTTAGCTTTCTTAGCGAAACTTTATAGAAACTAAAATGTTGTAGAGTTGGAGCTCTTAGCTTCTTTCGACAGCAATGTCATACTTAGGCATAATTTCCGTCTTGGACGTCACAAAGCACTGGGCTCCTTATGATAAAAAAATTATAATTTTTTAATTAAGTTCCGATCAGGCTTCGGGAAGTTGTGTTAGCTGCCTTGCCGACATTTTATAGAAAATAAAATGTTAGTAGAGTTGGAGTTGTTAGTTGCTTTGGATAGCAAAGTCACATTTAGGCATAATTTCCGTCTCATACATCACGAAGTACAAAAGTTTGCTGAGCCCATTATGATCAAATAATAATTTATTAAGTCAGCTTCTATAAGGCTTCGGGAAGTTATTTTAGCTTCCTTACCAAAACTTTATACAAACTAAAATGTTAGTAGAGTTATAGCTCTTAGCTGGTTTCGACAGCAAAGTTGTATTTTTGCATAAGACCCTTATGATCAAAAACCTGTTTCGTTAAGTTTTTGACCAATATGGCTTCTTAAAATTTGACAGCTTTGTGAAGTAAAAAACGATGTTTACATTGGACTTACTGCGAGCCGACTTATTAATATCAGCATCTCGCTTCCAATTGGTTGTGAACAATTGACTGTCTCTTTCTCAATAAAAAATGGGAAGGAGGTGAAATATAGAGAATTCAAAGTTTCATTAAATCCTACATAGTGTATTTGAAAGTTTCAGTTTTTTCTTACAGATCGTCGTATTATTTGTTAAAGTTTTAGGAACTTTCCTGCGATAATTTGACATGAAATCTTTAAAGATACAAACGTTCCTGATTTCTATTTTTAACTACATACTTTTACATATGTATGTAATGTATGGTATGTAGGAGCAAATATTGTCCCCCAAATGCTATGTATGAGCGGCATTTGTTTTTGATAAGACTTCGTTTCTTAGAAGTACTTCTGGCCTTTTCCGTTATTTTTCCTCCATACTTCCATGCAAAGTTACCTTCCTAGGTAAAGAATTTTCTTCAAAATCAAAGCTCAGGACTAAATAACTTCTGCACCAAAATGGAGCACACTTAAAAAAAAAGTAGTTCTAGTATTTCATATGGGTATGAGCAGAGCATATACGTCAAGAAAAATAAAATAAACGTTATATACGCATGGTGGCACATCACTTACAAGTCAACCGCGGATGAAAAATCTCACTAGAAGCAGCACCTCCTATCTAGATGACGCGCTCGCTGTTCTTGTCAGAGCTTGTGAAGCAGTGGGAAATTTTCACTCGCATGGAATTCCCACGCGCTCTACAAGGCAACAAACAGCCAGCGTTCACACTGCATACCAGAGATTATTGTCTAGCTAAAAAATGCGACGTCTTCTCATCTTCTATCTAAAAAAAATGATACATCCACCATCATCAAGGAGCATTAGCGTGTGGCTGCTCTTCTAGAGAGTTGCGCCAAAGAATATACACATCCTTGTCGGAATGCGTTATACTGTAAATTTGCATTTCATGTCTTGCGGTAGCACACCCGAAGGCAAACGATGTGGCAAGCAACGCATCTTATATCGCTCCGCATTCACCATGTTGTTGTTATGCCGCCATCCACTACCGTCACCATCACCTTACCAACACCATTTGTGTCCCTGACGAACTGAAGCTCACTATCGTTGGTTCTTTCTCCCATATAACTTCCTGGCAATCCTTTCGAAGGAAAAATTTCATTCTGCTCCAGATAAGGTAAAGTAGAGTTCTTAAAAAAAAAACTGAAATCTGTGGCACTTGGCAGCTAGAAGCAAACAACAGCTAAAAACCAGCAGTACCTGGGTGGGTATGGGCAATCTATAGACGTTGATTCATGACGATGTTGGGTTTAGTGGCATCAACGCTTGGTTAACACTCCAAAACAATGTGTCTTGATGAGTGAAGTATAAGTTCAGAAGAAAACTCCATTCCGTGGGTACTGATTCAATTTCACTCTTCTCTCTTCATGAATTTTTCTTCGAAAAGCTAGTATATAAGAAGAATAAGGGGGGGGGGGAGGTTGTTGAATAAGGTGTCAATCTTAAAAAGGTGGAAGATCTAAAAGAATGTTGATCCTAAAAATTCTCTGTTTAAAGATTCTTGATACTTAAATGTAAAAATTCATCAAAGTTATTCAAATAACTTTTAGTTTTTTGTTTTTTTTTTTCATTCAAGTTCTAAGGTTTTAACGAATATGATTCGTGAGGGGAATTTTTTAGAAAATGGGTTTTGGGAAATGCATTTTTGTTTTGAACAATATGGCTTTAGCAAACTATAGGGCTTTCGGTGAAAATAAATTTAAAAAAAGGCAAAATTAAGTGGGGTGAAATGTATAAATAATTCTCTACTTTGTGTTTTCAACCGAGGAGGAATCTATTAAGTGATGAAATAGATTGTGGAATGTAATCAATTTTCGTTTAACACAAAATGAATCCGAGACATTTAAACCCACAATCTCTTAACGCTAAATTTTGAGTGTATAGTCATTTACAATGAAATAAGAAAACACGTTCCACATTGTTAAACTAAAGCTAATTAGGCACTGATGGCAAATGGCAAATTCTGCCAACACAAATGAAAAGAACACCTTTGAAAACATAATACTGCATATCCAGTTTAAAAAAAAAAATTTTTGGCGCTTACAACAAAACAATGTTCGGGCGACGATATTTCTCTACTTCGTGTTTTCACGTCAATTTTCGTTTAACACGAAGTGAATCCGAGACATTTAGATCCACAATCTTTTAATGCTAAATTGTGAAATAAGAAAACACGTCCCACATTGTGAAACTAAGGCTAATTAGACACTGGCTTTTCCTGATTCCATGATTTCTTCCAAGTTCTTATTGCTTTTTCAAAGGTCTTCTCATTCCTGCAAAGGTTTTATTATTTCTGAGTAGCACGTGATCTACCCATGCATGTTTTCTTTTCATGTGAAATGGCTGTGGAACATAAAGTTAAGCGTGAGTTTCCGACAAGGTTCTTGGGAGGAGTATTTTTTTTTTAAAGAAGAATCCTGGTATCTGAGGAGCTTCTCTCGTCCTCAGAGAAAACATTTGACTAGCATATAAAAATTGAATACTGGAATATACATATATGCTTTAATTCAAGATATTGGACAATAATTAAAAAGTTCACTGACAAGTATATTCCAAAAGATTTGTTTAAAAAAAGCTGATATATGGTATCACAGAATTCCTTCCTTCTACAGCTTGAACTGACTGATTTGCGATCCACAGTTCAAGAAAATATGTTCAGGTGTAGTTGGTGCTCCGAGACTAATGAACTTCCTCTCAAAGCCTGCGTCACTCCTAGCTGATTGGATAGCTTCCTGAATAGCAAATAGGACCGACACGGCCATGCAAATAGCTGGTTCGCCAGTGGCTAAGAAAAACCAATCTCAATTTTATACAAGTACCTACCTAAATAATGTATCTTACTTTTGGAACTCATAAAACCTGCAGGATTTGGACTTTTTTGAAGGAGTTCAATTCGGAAATCAATTGGAATATCCTTGCAACCAGGTGGTTTGTAGTTCCAAGTTCGATTGGTCAGCAATTCTCCTGTTCTATGGTCGTACATTAATTGCTCAGTCAAAAAATATCCAAGTCCCATGACAAAAGCTCCTTCAATCTGGCCGACATCAATGGCAGGATTGAGACTTTCGCCGGTATCTTCGAGAATATCAGTTCGATTGATGAGAAGATTTCCAGTGAGGATATCGATTTTGACTTCGGTCGCAGAAATCCCATATATGTTGTAACTTTCCGAATCTCCAATTTCGAATTGATCGCTTGCTATAAGATTGACTCCATGGCTGTGAGCTGTTTCGACAAGAGTTTGCCAAGTATAGTTTGCCATTGATTTTCGAATAGGGTATAGACGTTCCATCAGAATATCACACGCCTTCCGAATGGCCTAGAATATATAGTAGAAAGAAATGCAAGTTAAGATTTCCTTGTTGATACTTACAATACAAACACATTCCGATCCTATGGAAGCCCCTGTAAAGTTAGAGTTGGCTCCATTTATCGTGTTGGAGCTCTCAATCCGAATCATTTCAATGGGAATATCCAAGAAATATGCCGCAACCTGAGCTGCCTTCGTGTTCAAGCCCTGTCCCATTTCAATAGCTCCATGCGATATAACAACTGTCCCATCTCCATGATATATCGCGACCGTTGCTGAGAACGGTGCAAAATGTAAAATTGGAAATTCCATTACTGAAATACCCAATCCCTTCTTGAGCCATCGATTTTCTTTGTTGAACTTTTCGATATGCTTCTTTCGTACTCGATATTCAGAGTTATTGAGAAATTGTTCAATAAATCCTCGAATTTTGTGATCTTTGGCAATATTTTCCAACCGAACATCGATGGGATCGATGTTGATCTCAAAGGCAATGTGTTCCATGATAGTCTCAACCATTGCAAACCCTTCTACAGATCCTGGTCCCCTGCACCAGGTGTTACTTGGCATATCTGTAAGAACAATTTTCCCGTCATTTTTATAGTTGTCTTTAAAATCATAGCAATTGATCAAAGATGGTTCAGCAATTATTTTAATGGCGTTTTCACTGGGTGTATAGCCTGCGTCTTCAAAAAACAGATTTTCCAGGGCTAAAATCTTTCCATCAGTATCAACATGGAATTCATAGGAACTATTACATGCCCACCGTTTTCCACTCGATCCCATCATAGATTCTAAAGACTGAACAAAACGTGCCGGTCTATTAAGTTTGACAGCTGCCAAGGCAGCAGCACAAGCAACATGATTACCTCGAGTAATCTTTGCTCCAAGGCCTCCTCCTAGACGGCGAACCTTCAGCTGAACATCACTGATTTTGATGGAAACACACTTTGCGATTGCACACTGAGTCAAGTCCATCCATTGAGTGGCTGAGTAAACGTCAAGTTTTCCGCCCTCTACTGGAACCGCAACTGTCGTATGAGGTTCCATGGTAAAATGATACTGCTGACCAAGTTTAAGGGTTCCAGATGCCGATACAGGTGCCGGTGATGTAAGTTTGACGTTTTTTATTGGAGAAACTATAGCATCCATGATTCGGTCAGCTTTGTTGGCTTCAATAACTTGTTCTATGTTTGTTAAGACTTCGGGCTCTTCATTGGAATATTTGACGAGAACTTTAGAAGCTGCAAAATTTGCCAGCGCGTTACTATTTGCTACAATCATTCCCATTGGCTGAGCATAATATCGGACCCTTCCTGCACAGAAAATTTCTTCATCATAGAAAATAGAACAAAATGTCGGGGCTGTATTTACAAATGAGTTTACTCCCGGTATATCTTTGGCATCGAAAAATGCCACAACTCCAGAGATTGCCAGGGCTGCAGAAGCATCAATTTCCAAAATTTCCACACCAACTTTGGTTGCATTCACAAAGGCACACCATATTTGCTTCGGCAGGGTAGGAACATCATTCATGTATTGGGCCTCCCCGGAACACTGAACTACCGCCTCGAGTTTCCTTATTGATTGCTTAACTTTAGATTTGATGTGTGAGGTTTCAGTTTTGAAAATTCGGCGGCCTGAGGACAGATGACGCTTAAGGATCTCTCCCCCACTTCTAAATCGAGCTTGTACTTTATCCTCTGGCAAAATTGATAGAATAAATTTATAGAACAGGCCACAGGCAAGTTTCTGGCGGTATTCCGCTGATGCGTCAGAAAGGACAAAATCCGGCTTAATCTCGGAGCGTAAGCATTCAAATATTGGTTGAATATTCTCATTCGAAAATAAATTGAATCCAATTAGTAGATTTTCTACTAATTTTGCATGAACGAAATCCTTGTTGATTCCTCCAAAGCAAATTCGAGCATAGGTAGTTTTTCTATCGATTGGATTTAGTTGGAGGAGGAAAGCAGAGTTTACATATGCATGGGCGTTTTGAGCTCGAGGCATAATCTTAATCAAGGAAAAAACAAATGTATTTTTTTTGTTAATAAAAGTCTCAAGTCTTACTTTGAAAGATCTGAAAATAAATTGGTCCTTTGGGTAACGAGGCAATCGAAATGCAAGAATTACTTTTCCCTTCATGTCCTCGTTGAGGAATTCCATTAGAGTTAGAGCTCCGGCTTCATTTAAATCGCTCACCATCACTATCACATTCAAAGCTTCAAAAGTAATAAAAATATCAGACGGAAATTCAGGATGGGCGTGTTTGATCATTAAATTTCCAGCTAAAGTCCCCATCTATATGTAAAAAATGTAGAAAAAAATTATAATTCGGGTAACAAGATTACATAAACAGTTTAACAGACCTATCTGTTATCGGTCTTGTTCATTGAGCCATATTTAAAATATGAGTAGTCTTAAACTCTTAAAGAATGTATATTGTATATACTATCACCTAGGCTGATTTAACTGCCTATATTTAATATTCGTATTAATATAAAGTTTGAATGTTGTCATAATTTAATGACTTAATGACTTTGCTTGCAGGAAAAACGAATAACCCATTGCGTGCAAAATTTAAGTTAAGTTAAACCTTTAAGTCATACATTCTTGAATGAGACTATTTGTCTGTGTCACTCTTTAAAGCCTCAAGGGACAAAGCAATCGCCAACAGCCATTTCTACCTTAATCATTCGAACAGAGTTAAATGTTTGTTTTTAATTATTGGTTAGTCGAAAGAGAGAACCTCTGTTATATTTAAAGAACAGTGTTGCCGATTAAAACAAATTATAACGATGTTTTTCAAATAGGTAGTCTTATACAAATAATTACACTCTTATGATAAATACAAATTTGAAAAAAAAAATGCACGACTGGATCGCACGCACTTGCTCATGTTCGATCGCACACTATGCAAAAGGTTTCTATTAAGAATCTGGTGGCCGTGGCGCGATAGTTGTGTGTTCGCCTGTTAACCTCGTGGTCACAGGTTCGATCCCTTCCATAGTCTATGTCCTCTTATTTTTCCATAAAAAAAAAACCAATTCTAAAAATAAATGTCATACAATGAGTTGCTGGTTTACTCATTACATGCTGTGAACTAACAACATGTGATTAAGTAAAACTAGTAAACCGATAAAATATGAGAAAGAATAAAAAAATGTATGCGAATTAGAAGGGACATAGATAAATAAGACTTGGAAATTTCTCCGCATTTGTTCAGCCGCCATCCCTGGAGATAAAATCTGATACAACAACCACCTATCTCAGAACATCGCGCCACACATCTTTCCTATCATTCTTTCTCTTCCGTAACCTCACGCCCGCGCTGTATTGAAACATTTAAAGGGTAGTATAATCCCTTGAGGGCGTGTAGATTATAAAAAATAATAATACAAAAAAAAAATATAATTTCAAAGTCGTTTTTTGCTTAATTTTTTATATACAATTTTTTTTAATTTTTTTCCTAAAAAAATTGGTATGACAATTTTAAATATTTATTAATATAAACATAAAAACAAAATTTCAAAAAAAAAATCATCCGCCTGTTTTCGAAATATTGAATTTAAAAAAAAAAGAATTTTTTTTTTTCAAAAATCCAAAAACATATTTTTTCGAAAATTTTGGGACGCAGTATTATTTATAATTTAAAGGACCTCCTAGTTAAAATTTTGTATTGATATCCGTGGAGTGGTTTTTGAGAAAATTGAAAATCAAACAAAAATGGTTGTATGGCAATGTAAATATTAAACATTTTTTTTTACCAAATTGTAGACTATACCTAAAGTAGTGCACATACTTTTTTTTATCAAAACCGTTAAAACCGTTTTCGAGATAATTATGATGGTAGACAAAATTATATGGGAAGTACTGTTATTTTTGGAGTTAAAAAAAAACGCTCAAGTATCGAATTTGAAGAAAATCGCTTCAGTCGTTTAGGCTATAGCTGGTTGTACTGCCAGATAGACAGACGGAGTTTCGGGACCTACTTTTTTGGTGTTCTCCATCATCGTTATATCAAGTCTGATTAAAATCTTGAGTTTGATTTTTTTTCCAAATGCAAAACGTGCCCTTAGTACCAATAACGCAAGTAAAAATCTTAAAGTATGAGCAAGTTGAATAAGTAATTGTTTGAATCATCTGTAATTGTTACAATTGAGTTCCATGGGCTGACATAATAAAATAATAGGTAGGTTTATTTTGAATTATAGTACTATAATATTACGTTCTCACCAAGTCGAATCATATAATCAAAGAAGCCTTTTTAAACATCATCATACATGGTGGAAAGCCTTTTCTGCACATATTACGAGCTTTCAATTCAGAAGGTATGTATTTTGGCCATTTCAATTTGAAGAAATTAAAACACACACGAGGGTATGGCTTGGGTTGATGAATTAAAACAAAACATTTTAGTGAACACCATGCTTATATATCTACAGATTTTTTTATAACGGGTGTTTTTTTAAGGGCTACTTTTCCAACAAATCTGGCCGTATGGCGTCAATGGTGGCTTGATAATTGGCTTCCAATGCTTCAAGATTTGCTGGTTTGTCGGCATTAAAGAATTACTTAACATATCTCCATAAAAAGTAGTCGAGATGCGTTAAGTCGCACGAACGAGGGGCGAGTTAACAGGACCATTTCTGCAAATTAAGCTGTCACTAAGTTGATTTTGCAATACACTTATGTTTAAGCGCTCTGTATGGCAAGTTACGCCGTGTTGTGGGAACCAAATGTTTAGCTGATTAATTTTTAGAAACAAAAAAAAAATCAGTCAGCATGGCTCAACAGCACTGGCAGCTCCTTTCTCGTTTTGAAAGAAAAAAGCACAGAAAATGACGCCAGCGTGTAAACCGCACAAAAAATCAGTTTTAATGGATGTAATGGTGATTCCATATGCGGAAATTTTGCTTATTGGCGAAGCAATTTAACCAGAAATGAGCTTCATCACAAAACACAATTTTTCGGTAAAAAACCTTTGGACTTCGTGAACAGATTTGTAAATTTCTACAATTTGGAAGCATTATATTCCGGCTGCGGCGTTAAACAATTCATGATGAATTTCCAAATCTTACTGAACAGAAATAACAACAGAGTCTTATATTTTTAACTGCCAACTTCAAAACTTCTCATGCAGCTAAAAAAACATTTCTCTGAAGAACGCATTTTTTTTCAACAAATTATTTTATGTTAATTCTTCGAAAAAAAAAACATTGGCAGCTTGAATAGCTCGATCTCATAGCCAATATCGTCTTAATTTTTTCGACAGAGTTACGACTTCTCCTTCGTCCACAGTGTGTTTACAACTGAATTTATTCTTTCCGTGTCGCGTGGACGTATTAGTCCCTGGCAAATACGAGTAATATACTGAAAAAACTTGTACAATTTTTCATATAAAAATAAAAAATATTTTTTTTTAATATTCAAGATAATGTCAAAAAACTACTAAATACAAAGTTTCGGAAAAATCGATTGAGTCGTTTTCGAAATATTGAATTTTTGAAATATTGTTTTATTGTTTTATTTTGAAAAAAAAAAAAAAATGGTTCACAATACTGTTTGTTTAAACTTAGAAACTTCTCCATAACAAAAAAATCAAAAAAAAAAATCAAACCAACGGTTTTTTAAAAAATCAAAAAAAAAAAAACAGTTCCAGTAGAGGTCGCAAAAATAACTATTTTTTCCAAAAAAAAAAATACCAATACCAAATTCCCTTCATTAATTAACTGATTTTTTTTTATAATAATCTTTGGAGCCATTGGAGCATTTTGATAAATAAAATTTTCTTTAAAAAAAACTAATTTCTACTTACA
Organism: Philhelius pedissequus; assembly: GCA_910595825.1. Lineage (NCBI taxonomy): Eukaryota > Metazoa > Arthropoda > Insecta > Diptera > Syrphidae > Philhelius > Philhelius pedissequus. The sequence continues at coordinate 237,392,364 of OU343161.1, read as the reverse complement.
TTTCTCACGGGAACATTTGCAATCAAATCAAAATGATTGTACAACTGCTGGCAATACTCAAAACCGGGTGACTCAGTTGCTTTTTGAAATATCCCCATAGTTTCTGTAAGGCTTAAATTAGCGCCCAATGTTAAGCAATCTTCGTCTATTCGATGATTTCGCAGATTTGGCAAATTGACATTGATAAAAACTTTCACTTCTTCCGACCGACGATATACACCGTGAGCGGAATTGCCAGCAACCATTATATATTTTTGATTATCCAATTTATTAATAATTTCAAATAATTCCATCAAGCTTCTTGGCCAAAACCATTTGCATCCATTTTTGTATGTTATTGTAAATGATTTATCACAAATTGCATTGCACTTTTTACTGCTGCCATTACTATCTAGATGTAGATCTTCAATATCCGGACATTCAATTCGATCACAAATGGTACTGTCGATAGCAAATGATTTCATTGCATCCAAAATTGGCCGATATCCTGTACAACGACAAATATTGCCGCCAAATGAATTTTCAATCTCAGCCATTGTAATCCTTCCACCTTTAGATTTCATTAAACTAAACATATTCATAACTATGCCGGGCGAACAATATCCACACTGGCTTCCATAGCATTTGGCCAGGTGCGTTTGGATTGGGTGATAGCCATCAAGCTTGTTGCCAATTCCTTCGATAGTTGTTATTTCCCAGCCATTGCAGATGTTAAGTAATGTTAGGCACTATTATACAAAAAAAAATATTGTATGAGTTTTTTTTATTAGAAAATGCATTCCACAATCTTCGAATTACCTTAATGTAAAATTTGTAAGTGGATATAACGATAAGGCTGAAGCAGTATCGAAAAGTCTCACATTTTTTTACAGGAACTGTCAACTCGGATTGTAATGGGACTCAAACTTATCCCTAATGAAAGATTGTGGAATGTATTAATTTTTTACTCAAACAGAATTTACGTATTGTAACTTGAGTATCTTTTTTCTCACCGAGCTTACAGCCATGCTTTGTCCATCTGGTTTCTTGACGGTGCATACACAAACACCACATCCACCCTCAAGGCACATAAATTTTGTACCCGTTAAACCAAGATGCTCTCGAATATAGGTGTTAAGTGTTATATCAGGTGCTAAATACCTAAGTGTCACTTTAAAAAATTGCAAGATTCAGAAACTTCTTATATATTAAAAACAAAAAAAAAACAAATTAATTCATTACAAGTCTCACCTTCAAATGGCGTTTCATTTACTTTGAATTCAATTGACATGATGTATTTATTTGTTCAGTGCAAATACTGCCGATACTTTTAGCTTTGAACGTTGAAAGACAACTGAGTTCAAGCTTCTTGAAAGAGAGTTAAGATCTACAACTGATCATACGCATTGTATCTTCCGTTGAAAATCAACACATGCTCTTTGTTTCTTAGCAAATTAAATTTTATTGGCAAACATGAATATATAATATTTTTTCTTAACAAGTTTTCCACAGTTTCGTTGTTGAGATCTCAACAATGTATCTTACAGTATCTTGCAAAGATATCTTTACAAAAACTAGAAATCCATTTAGAAAAGTTAAGTTGAATGAAACTATAGAGTTAAGGTGCTTAAATACGCAACTCAGGTTAAATTAAATATTCATATATTTTATTGAATGTTATGTTAAAAATTTCAATTTGTATCGCCGGCGTCCGCTGCCGTTTTATATAGCTGCTTATTTGGTCTTAAATATACATATATGCATATGATTTAAAATATCTCTTATCTAAATCTTAAAGGATTGGGTCACTTGGGCGTATACGTGCTCTTTTAGTGGAGTTCCTTTACTTGCATTAAGTTTTGCGTCTAAAAAAAAATCGAACTTGACATGTTATAGAGAACACAAAAAAACTGGGTCCCGCAATTCTGTCGTCTATCTGTCCTCGAGTCTACATGCTAAACCGCTGAATGGTTTTGCTTTAATCTTGGTACATATTGTCTTATTGGTAATATGTCCACACGTTTTTTTTTTTTTTATTTTATTTTTAAGACGAAAAATAACGGTACCTGCCATATATTTTATTTCGCGAGAAAGATCAAAAACGGCTCCAATGATTTAGGAAAAAAATTAGTTCATTAATGAAGGAAAAGGTACTTTTTTGTTTTTTTTTTAAATGGTTATTTTTTGTAGAACCATTTTTTTTGGTTTTCGATTTTCTGGAAAATGGCTCATTTGTTTTTTTTTTTGAAATTTTGTATGTGGAGTCTCCTAGAAAGTGTAAAGACACTTATGTAAACCAAAATTTTTGATTTTTTTTAAATAAAAATTGCATATCTACTCAAATTTTGAAAAAAATTGGTTTTTCGACTTTTAAAATTAATTTTTTTTTGAAAAAAATCGACATTTCTAAAACCAGTCATTGATTTTTTTAATGAAATTTTATATGTATATTTTTTTCTAAAAATGTTTTCAAAATTCTATAAATAAAAAATATTTTTTTTTTGTAAAATCTTTTCAATTATTTTAGAATTTTTTTTTGATATACTTATTTTAAGATTTTTTTTTTGAAAATTCAATATTTCGAAAACGGGCGGACGATTTCTTTTTAATTCTATTTTTAAATTTATATTATTAAATACATACTTAAAATTATCGTACTAAATTTTTTTTAGAAAAAAAATTATGAAATTTTGTATGCATAAGAAATTAAGTCTAAAATATATTTAAATGTTTCTACTAAAGAAAATTTTACAAAACAATATATGTATTTCAAAAAATTAAACCATTAAACATATTCATGAATGATGAACTAATCGAAGCGAAAATTATAATAGAGAATGTTGTGAATCTGAAGGTCAAACGTACAACCTTGTTATTGTAAAAGACATGAAGGTAGGCAGATCCTCTCATTTGTAAAATTTAATCAATCAAATAAATTGCTTTTCACTCGATTACAATTTACCAATGGACTTCCATCAGTATCAGCAACGATAACTCATCGGAAGATAATATTGTTGTAGGAGTCCTTTTTCTTTATTCTATTAATAGTAGACAGATTCCGAACTATGCCCTATCACGAGAACCATATCATTATTGCTCGCATATAATTTACAATTCATTATGAGAGCAATATCCTCCATTTGCCAGAAAAGTTACACACCCTAATGGAATAAATCAATTTCATTTATATAGTACTCATCTTTCAAATCTTCTTAAAAAATAGCAAAGGTAGTAAAATATTTCATCCCTACTATATTTTGATTTTTTTTTATATTTTTCCTCGATGATAGGGTAAACTCGAAAAATCTGATTATACAAAACCGACCCCAACTCCACCGGATATCCACATCATCATAGCATGTGAACCCTCACAAAACAATAAAATAAAAAAATACATTACATTCGCTTCAGTTGTTTCGCCGCGCCGCTCAACGTTTTGCGGAATCAAAAAGTGAAAAATCAAATCAAACGGTATTTATTTTTTTTTATTTTGTGTGTACCATATCCCCAGGTTTTTGATTTATTTTCCATAAAAAAGTGCTGAAAGTCTATAGTAGGTGTGTACACTGATAGAAATAAAAATAAGAAAATTATTCCACAACAAAAAAATCAATCTGAACGAAGCACATTTTGTTTTGAAATTCACATTTATTTAAAAGAATTTTCAGAAATTCAGTATTAAAACAACACCATTAGCCTATTAGATGGTTTTATTATAAAACACTGATTTTTACCTTGCATTTGTAATAAAAATCGAACTCAAGATTTTCATCAAACTTGACATCAGATTGATTTAATTTCCTTTGGATTTTCTCCTTGATATTTTTAAGACCCGGCACCTTCCAACAAATGAAAAATATCCTCTCCTTGTGCAACATTGCACATTTTGGCAAAGTGTTGATAGGTCTTCTCGGCAAGGTATTAAATTTGAGTTGCGAAGGTCTCCTCAATGTCGAAACATACTTGAGATTTGTGCAATGGTAAATTCATCTCGAAAATCATTTATTTGATTGAAATTATGATTTAACCTGCTATAAACCCTGCGATGTAGAGAGCTCGAAGCCATGTCTTTATATATATCTCTCTATGTTTTTAGTCCAACCGACTTTTTAACTTATTCATAGTCGACTTCCAGAACTCCATTCGTTGTTTTCTAGTTCAACACCAATTGCCTATCCCTCAAGTTCTTCAACCGTCCGGTCATGCTTTGAATGGCATAAAGAGTTGCTTTTTTCGGGAGATTGAAACTTTTAAAATGCAATCCACGTGTAATTTCAAGGTTTTGATCAATAAAGGTGATATAACTCTTTCTAGAATTATCATGTAGCTCGGGGTGTTTTGGGGAAGATAACAAATTCGTTGTATGTAAAACCTCACCAGTTTTTCCACGAGCTCATACTTCCTTGCTCCCCATTCTTGAATCATAATACACGAATGGATTCAGATACTGCTTTAAAAACTTTATATTTTGCACACAGCAGTGCAATCAGAATGATGGAGAGATAGAGAAAAAAGTGGTTCCACTAATTCCGCCTGTCTCTCTGTAGCTCAATCTTCACCAATTAAGCAATTTTCTTCAAATTTGTTAAGCATCTTGTTGATTTCCTAGATTTGCTTCCCTTCATTTCGTTTAACAATACAAATAATGGTATGTCGAAAACGTCTCTAAAGATTTTGATAGCAAATATTTTGTGTACAGTTTCTTGATATTATATTTTCCCATTGACGATTTCGATCACAATTTTTATGAAGAGGTTCTTAAAATTCGAAATAATACTGAATATTACAATTTTTTAAATAACATTGATTGGATTTTTGAAAAAATCAATTTTTTTGTAGAAAATTCAGTTATTCGAAAACTGGTCGAAGAGTTTTTCTTAAAAATTATGGGTTAGAATTTATTTGTTAAATAATTAAAATTGGCATTTTGTATAAAAACAAAAATTAAGTAAAAACAACCTTAAAAATATATATCCCAGTATCTACTAAAAATCTTGTGTGCAGCATGTAATCGAACACAAGAGATTACGGTATTTTTTTCAATTCTGACATTTGAAAATTGAGATCTCACAAATTTGGGCATATACTAACAAATTTGGCAGAAAGATGTGACGTAGGAGTCAGCCCTCAGAAAACAGAACTTAACCTATTTGAAAGGATATACAAAATTCTTCACGTAAATCTTACTATCAAAGGTACTTCACTAGCTTTCTCAGATGAAGCAAAATGCTTGGGTCTTATTTTAGATAGAAAATCAAGTTAGAAAGAGTTAAAAAAAACCACAGTGATACTCCTCTTATGCAAAAAAAGCAATATGAAATAAATGGGGTCTTCAACTCCGTGCTGGATATTCTGCTCCATTTGCTACCCTTCGATATTCTTAGTCAACAGACGGCATCGAACACAGCCGAGCGCCCGCCTAAAAGCTTCTTCACAATTGATCAATATTGATATTGTCCATTTTGAATTCATGTTGTATCACAAAAGACCAATACCAGTCTAAGTGCGTCAGTTGCATGACAGCAATGACAGCCAATTCAACTTAACCTATAACCTGTTTAAAAGAAAGAGATAGTTAAAATATCATTTTTCTGAACTCTCCTATTGCCTCCATTAATCGATTGGTTTACACGTCTTGTCAAATACATGATAAATTATATTCTGACTTAAGCAATCCAGACTTTACAATAAATCCCCATAAAATAAAAATAATATCAATTTTGATGTTTAATCTCTTAGTTAGTTTTGTTAGAAGTTTTAGATAAATGCCTTGTCTTTAAGAGCTTAGCTTGGATAAAATTGTCACTTTTTGTTATCGATACTTTGTATGGTAATGTCAACTTTTTCTTGTAACTTCTTAAATACCTGTCGTAATATTTTTTCGTATAATTGACAATTATTCATGCGAAAGATTCATAAATAAAACTTTTATATCATACCGATGGATCTTATTTAAAACAATGTGAATTTTAATAAAAATTCTCTGATATTGCCCATCACTACTTTTCAAACCTTATGCCGGATTTACACGAGCGACAAATTGCCATTAATTTATGCCATTAAACTGGCAAAATAATGGTAAAATCAAATCAATAATGATAAGCATTTACACGGGACAAAATAATGACTGTTTGATTGATAATGACAATCTGCCATTAAAGAATGAGCAAGTTCATTCTTCCTCGCGGTGTGCCTTAATTTTCAAAATGGCATCATTGTGCATTTACATGACGCCATTATAATGGCAATATTTAGTGCCAGTCTTCCCTGCCATTTTTTTAATGACAAAAAATAGTGAACAATTTTCAAGCCATTTACAGGATTTTATTAGTAATGTCAATAAAATGGAAGAAATAATGGCAATTTGTCACTCGTGTAAATCCGGCATTATTAACATTTTAAAAATTTGAAATAAAAAAGACTTCAAAACAAAATTCCATTTGTATAAATGGAATGTCAAATTTGACATATTCATTCACAATCGTTAAAATTCGTTAAATATTTTTTCAAAAAATGACAATTGTATCAATCGGCATTGGTAGTACCGACAAAGATTTGTCGTTTATCAACTTTTTTGATAACAGTAATTTGATTTAGGAAATTAACTGGAAAACGTTGATTTAAATATTCTTATAATAATATTAATATTTCTCTCAGTGTATATATGGTTTGTGTGCTTTTCTCATGTATGATCTCAAACCAGCTAGACAAATCAACACAACTCCATGGAAATCCTGCACTCTGCTGACTTTGATTCGAATTCAAGGCTGACGCTGAGGGGAACACAGTTATGAATGCGTTTCCGTTTCCCTAATTTGATTACCAATAGCTACTATACTCTCTCTCTCGATTTATAGTTTGCCTTTCCAAACATAGTACTCTCTAGATATAAATGTTTTTTTTTTTGGTTGTATAAGTGTGTAATAGCTGAATTTTACTAGACTCTACAAAAATAAAAAATGCAAAAAAAAATTATAAAACGGGGAAATTTTTTTTGAAATCCTCTGGGAATGCTTGGCCTTAGTTTCTTTTTTTCTGTTTTTTTTGTGCTCCCTTGTTATCCTTATATGGTAGGTCTTACATTCACGAACGGAACACGTTTATAAACGCAATTGGTAGCAATCAGCTAGGTCTTTGTTGTTCCGCCACCAGACCACTCCTGGTCATGAATCCTGATGCCTTTCGTATATACCGGATGCAGCTTGATTTCGGGGAATTTCGTTACATGTTTCTTGTTGGTGTGTGGGTGGTTTTTTTTCTGTGCACAAACCGACTAAGGTTTAGAAAGACCATAATCAAATTTGCAGGTAATAAATAGAACAAACGAAATTTATGAATGCATTGTGCCTTAGGGGGCGGTTCCAGGATATAGATGTTGTTTGTTGCTTTAGCTGGAAGGGTTGTTTGATAAAATTCAATTTGGCTTTGTTTGAAGTCTGAAAAGTGATGCTGTAACAGAAGCTTGTTAGGGTGCGTTGTTAAGAGAGGGTTGGCGTATTTTTTTTTTTTGGTAAGTGCTCACTTAACTTTGAAAGTTATCGATAAAAAAAAGGGAAGCCTATGTTGCAGTCAGGGCGGTTATAAGCATTTTTGTTTGACGAACATTTCTTGTATTAGATATCTCATGACTTATCGTTTTCAAACTTCTTTAAGATTCCCTGATATATTTAAAAAAAAAAACTTGAAAAACGTTTATTTTTTTTTCATTGTGATGAATAAATGAATAATTTGGGGTTTTAAGTTGCATCTATTCCCCCATTCTGAGACAAAAATGCCAATGTTCATTTATAGTTCTTCCTCTAATTCTAGTCTTGAGGTACCTTATTATTTGGAGTATTTTTAGAGAGGATAATTTACTTTCTTCTATCTGGTGACGTCCCAGATATCTATGCCTTTGATGTATAGGTGTCATACAATATCTAATATGTGGTCCGGTGTTTCCCCTTCGGTGTTGCAAAAATAGGTACATAGTTCGTAAATTTATATTTTGAAAAAAATTAATTTTTTTCGCAACGAATCAAATACATTTTCAGATTAATTTTTATTTGCTATAGCATTGGTGTATATTTGTGTCTGTGAATCTTAACAAATCTCTTCATCACTTGCTTCGCTGTCCGAAGATGATGACCAAGACGAATATCATCATCATCATCATCATCATCATCATCATATAATTAAACGGCGAACATGTTTTTTGTGGTACACTTTTCGCGGCCCACAAAATCTGAAGGGGCATAAATTACATATCGAAGGAAAGCATTTTTTGCATAGATGTGAAGAATTCCAAAATTATTTAAATATACTACACAGAAATTGTTTAAAACAATAAATAAAAATGCAAACAAATACACACCTACACTGGCGACATCTGTTGCTGAAAAAAGAAAATGGTTTGTACATTGGATAATTTAATGAAATATATAAAATTAATTAGAAATTGCAAACGCTTGAGTGTTCGTTGCATACTTATTTATTGAATTGTGTTAGTGCTTGGCAATACTTGGATGCTGAATAGTTGAGTACCGGAAAGTGGTAGAAAAGTTTAAATAAATATTTAATTTCTAATAAAAACTTATGTACAACTTGAACAAAGACCGTCACAATAAATTTAGAAAATAATTAAGTTTCATTTTCGAAGTTAATATAATTGAATTTATACAAATAAATAAATCATTATTTATTTCATATGTGTTGGCATTTCATAAGAGGTAAAATGTGGCGAAAATACGAGGTGTATGAAGCGTGCCCATCTCTAAATTCATTGTTTTGGATTATTTTGATATTTCTTGAATTTTTTTAAGGCGCCAGTATTGTTGGATGTACGTATTTTGGCTTACCATGGAAATAATTAAGGGTGCAAAAGTAAGAACCAGGAACATTTATTGTTGTACAAAAATTGTTAATGTGTCAAAAATGTGTATAGGTTTGAAAGTTTGTGTACCAATAACTGTTTTCCTTTGGACTCCAGGATTGAGTGTTAATTAGGTTCTACTCATTGCATTCAAAAATTTAAAAAAATCATGAACTCTCTGTCTTTTATTGAATGATAATGATTTAAATAAATAAATTGCCACCCGAATTTCAAGGGCTGGGTCGGCTAGTATTATGAAATTCACTTAGAACTTCTTCCATTTGAACTCAAAACTATTTTAATTTTTCTTGCCGAAAACAAATTATAATTAAACAAAAACTTCCCAAACTGATCTGCCGAAAAAGCCAGATCTGCAAAATTGATTTAAAATCTAAAAATAAATCAAATTTTTTGGCGAATCGAAGGTAAAAACTGTCAAAATCAGTTTTTTGACAGATCTTAATCAAAACTAAATTGATTTTTGTTACCAAACGAAAACCCCATTAGTTTGCAGTGTCGCAAGCGAATGCGAACCACTGCGAACTATTGGGGTTTTCGTTTGGTAACAAAAATCAATTTATTTTTGATTTAGATCTATCAAAAAACTGATTTTGATCACCATTATTATTCTTAGGTTATTTCTGCTTCAGCTCATATAGGCTGTAAAACGTTCATGGTTGTAATTGACAAGCCTAGAAGTTTGGCCTTCTCTACTGTTTTGACATTATTTTTAATCAAAGTATCTCCCAATCCGTAATAGGACTCTGGACCTATTCATTGTCTTGTACACCAATATGACTTGGTACCCAATGGCGTGTTACATTAATGGTATAAAGAGTTTAGTGCTTTGAGTACGACCTAGCTGTCCAACATTATTGTAATGTTTTGGTTGCGGTAGTTTCTTTCGAGATTTCTTTTTGCACAATTTCGAATGGTATTAACTTCCGCCTGGAAAATTCTAGCAGTCTGACCCATCGGTAAGGAAAGTTTGATTCGTGGCCCAAAAATTCATGCCTCAGTCGCTTTTCGATCGATCTGTGTACCACTTGATGGTGTTTGCTTTAAGGTTGTAGTTCATTTATTCGTTTACCCACTCTTTCTTGTTACTTAACTCTGTTGGAAAGTTTATTACGAATTTATAAGTTTTAATCATGTCATCTCTTGGGATATCAAGTAAGTCTGTTATAATGGATTTGCATATTGAATTTCATTCCCTAAGACCAGTGCACTTCCCCGTCCGAATATCTTCCTTTGCGAATTTCATGATGGCTCCCTGAGCAGCACTTTCTATGACTACATACAGTAGCGTGAAGTGAAGAATTACCTCCACTGCAGCTGTAGGGAATGTTTTCATTGCTCCGGTAATGTATAAGTTTGCGAGAATTGTACTTTTTCTAGGACTTTCCTAGTCGTGATTCGGTCGGTGATAATTCGGGTCTTACCATCATAGTGTACATCAATCCCAAGGTGCTTGGCTTAGGAGCCTATGTTTTACCTCTTGCATATCACGAGGGCCTTTGGGGCTTTCCCGACTGTTATCTCAAGGTCTTTCTTCCGGAGGAGGTTACTATCTAGTGCAATTCCTAGATATTTAATTTCATACGTCCAGAAGCCTCTTCTTGGTGAATGGAACTATCGTTCTTAGTGGGGTTAATATTAAGTCCCACAGAGGAACACTATGTCCTTGTTATTGAAAGTCCTCTTTTGATTATATCACAAAGAGTTTCCTCAAACTTCCCCACGGCTGTTATTACAATATCATCGGAAAAGCCTATGCCTCGCATACCTTGAGAAGTAAGATATTCTAGCAATTCATCCACTTCTAAACAGCAAGGGTGATAACACTCAACCCTGAGGACGGCCTCTTGTCGACACTATTGTGTTAGTATGCTTCCTCCATTCTTGTGCTTAGTATTTCCCTTGTCCATCTAATTATGGTGATGGGTACGCACTGCGATAGCTTTGTCCGCAAGTCGAAGACACCTCGATATCTAAGAAGGCACATATGGCCGTTTCTTTCCATTCGAAGGCAGTTCGTAAGGTGTTTGTGATTTCATACATGGCGGTTTCTGTAGATCTTTCGGCTCTGTGAGCATGCTGTTGTCCCCACCAGTTCCCTTGAAGTGAAATCATGGGATCACCTGCTCAACCATATAAAAACGTTAAATATAAACCTAGAACCCATCAATCTTTAGTCCAAATAAATTGAAAAACAAATATGTAGTTATTTTCTCTAAGAAACAAACAAACACACAATCCAATTTCATCTCCACAATCAGAATCAAACGACGACAAGCCAGCCACCATGCAATTATTGAAACAAATCATTGCCAGCAAAGTGTTGTATTGTAGAACAAGCGCAATCCAAAGCCTTATTGTAGAGGATATTTAATGACAATTTGCACACCTTTTTCGTTCAACCTACTTCTCGAGAACGTGCTCGTGCTCGAATTCCAACTTTGTTATTTTTCAAATAAAATACCAAAAAACATTTCAAATTGCAAAAAAAAAACCAAAACGAAAATGGAAATGGAAATAGAAAAACAAATATTTCCTGCAATTTGCATCCAATTTTCTTGTGCAGGCAAATCATGCCTTTTACTATCAACCAACTCGTTCGTGTTGTTAGGGTTGAAGTAGAAAGTAGGAACACCCCGCGTTTTACAGCGGGACTTTTGTCTATAAAATAAATAACAAACATCCAGAAAACAAATTTAAAAATGATTTTAATATAATTCCATCTCAAGATGGTTGAATAAAATTCGTTCAACTTTTTGTTCACATTTCGCCCATCTATGAGTTCTGATTTTACGTTCCACATCTTCTGTTTTCGCATGCGGTGAATTATAAAACTTGATGGGCGGTGGTTGTAGAACGTATTCCATTGTTTTTTCTAACGTCTCCCTGTTACTGCTATTTAAACATGGATTATTTAGTTGATGACATTTTCTCAAAAATAATTACCAATAAACTTTTTAATATAAGCTGTGGATTGTAAAATAGATGTTTCTTATATATAATATTTTTTTCACAATTTTTCTCTTGATCCGATAAAAATCTAATTCTTTCTTAATTTGTCGTCAAAATACTCCACTGTATGGTGCGCGCCGTTTGCCTTTGCACTTCATTTATTTGTTTGTCAATTTTTCAGTCAATTTGTTTGTAGAAGACGTTTATTCTTCCATCACTCACAGGCTGTTGAGTTCTTTTGTGTTTCTGTGTGTGTGTGTGTTTTTTTTTTGTTAAACAAATAAGAATCCAGCAGCATAATGTATACATAAAGCTTAGCCCAGGCTAAACCTACCGTTAAGTTGCATTCTTAGTAAATAAGGAACATTTTTTTCTATCCTATGAAGAGTTTTCTTTTTAGCTTCATATTCTTGTTCTTTTAGATCCAATTGTTTTGTCTAATAAACCCTTGTATTGTTTTATTTCTTTTTTTTCACTTTAAGTTCTGGGTTCTCTTTGGAACTTCTATTCCTTTGGATTGCACATAAGGCATTTCAATTTAAAAAGAAAGCAAACTATTTCTTAATTTAAGTTTAGTGTACACAGTTCAAGGGAAAATAAAATATCCATGGGATAGAAGGGTTTGTGCTATTCTCAGTTTTACATTCCAATGCCTTAATTGGTGTTGTGTTGACAAATTTAATTTTCTTATTTTGAAAACTCTGCGGAGCCTTATATATTGCTAAGATATAATTGTAAGCTTTTATTGACTTCTCATGGAATGAAAAACCAATAAAGTCCACAATCATTTAGAAATCTATCTTATATTCACTACTTATACTTCTATTGGTTCTAAAATGTTTACATAAGGGAAAATGGCTATGAACTACAAATATATTTATCTGGATGTTTGAATACTATTGCATAGGAGCTACTCTAACTTTATCATATAACACATACCGGATTGTAACTAGGACCATTTTAAGAACCGTCCTGACATCATGAACAGAACCTGAAACATCGTCGGGTCGTTACCAAATTATGATCAAACACAATTCCAGAAGCAGGATCATCACTAGCCCGATCACAAGACCAGTATTAATACGGGTCCCAGGACCAAAACTACAAAAACAACAACAACCCCAACCACAACCCTATACACAACCCTAACCACAACCACAACACCAAACACAACCACAACAACAATTGCAACCACAATTACAACTACAACCACAACCAGAACCACAACCAGAACCATAACCTTAACCAGAACCACAACCACCAGCACAACCACAACCACAACCACAACCACAACCACAACCACAACCACAACCACAACCACAACCACAGCCACAACCACAATCACAACCACAACCACAACCACAACCACAACCACAACCACAACCACAACCAAACCACAACCGCAACCACAACCACAACCACAACCACAACCACAACCACAACCACAACCACAACCACAACCACAACCACAACCACAACAAGAACTACAACTACACGACAAACAAAACCACAACCCATATTAGGACCAGGACCGGGAACCAAGCAGTAAAAACAAATTGCCAATTAACAAAAAGTCGTGAACTTAATTTGTATCAAATTTTCTAGCAAGAAACTATAATTTCAACCTCAAATGTGTTACCTGAGTTCAATAATTGTTATCTTTAAACCCCAAGCCCATAGTTCTACCTGTTAACAGAAAATAGGTCCAAAATAGATACGCATGTACAGTAAATAAATTTAAATATGGTTTTTATTGTTCAATATTCTATACAAATTTATCTATTTCGCCTAAATGTAAGTCTATTTTATTATCTTTTAGCAATCACATTCTAAGATTATCAAAATAGATAAAATCTTAAATGTACTATCATTTTAACAAAATTCCCAACAAAAATAGTATATTATTATGCACACATTGTCACCGCCGCCATTCCACCAAGGCAATTATTTCCTCTCCTTTTTATCTATGTACAAATCTATTCCAACCTCTTCGGCTTTAACCCTTTAACTAATTAAATAATGAACTTAAAATAGGTGACAACTATCAGAAAGTTCATCGTTAAATATACACTCACGCCTTCATTTACATATATCCAGTGTCGACAATCTCTCGATTCCATTAAGTATAATTAGTACAAAGTTAAAAAGAAAAAAAATATATACTTACATTGAAGCTTTTGAACCTTTATGTCCCTATACTGATCCGAAGCGCCTCCGATATTAAATACGAATAATCAGTGCCGGATTCATCAATGTTTAATTTGGCCTTAGTTCCAAGTTAGTTACTTGTGGCCTAGAAAATTAAAAACCTACCTAGAGAAAAATAATTATATGGCTTTGGGCCTCTAGCGTCCCCAACCGGGACCTGACACTATCAACACTTTAAAATTGACATTAGTTGAGTTTTGAATAAAAGACTACTCGGATAAAGGTTGTTAGACGCAAAAGTAACAACACACACACACACGGGAGTGATGTTTGAGGTTATCAAATTCCACATAAGTTGAACTTCCTACACTAACCAAGAGGAGCACAGGAACACGAATAAATATATATGCAGAAGGGTTTCGGCGGGAGGGCTTAACATTATACAATTAACACTTACGCAACTAAACTTTTAGAATAGTAATTGTAATTTAATACCTAGCATCTTTTGCCTTACTGATTTCATTGTATGTATTATTGTTGAATTCCGGAGAAAATTTCAGAATGAAAGAGTATATCCTTGATGTGATGGGAAGGAAAGAAAGCTGTTTTGGATCGTATATAGTATACACATACGTGCGTGTGGTGAACTAAACTATAAGCCATCGTATGTGTTGACATTTATTTTATGAAATCTCATTGGAACTTTCGAAATTGCTAGTTGCTATTTCTAAAGAGCAAAAGGTGTTTTCCAAATAACGATCATAATGACGACGACGACATAGACGTAACGACACGGTATGTAATTATACAAATGAAACCCTTAATTACTAATTCAAATGGAAATAATTTTTGGCATCTATATGAAGTTTAGTGAGATAGAGATGTCTCGAAGGATCAATTTTGAAGCATTTATAGGGAAAGTGTTGAATGAAATCATAATGAGAGACAATTAAAGATATTTGAATTAAAACTGAAGGTTCTGAAAAGGTAAAAGGTACTTTTGTAAATAGAATAAAGTTTTATAGTAAGCTGGTGTTAATGAATGCCATTGAAATAAATTAGGAAAAAAATTAACATTAATGCCATTAAATGCTTGAAATCTTAACTTATTGGGAATTGTGTCGGAATGGAATGGTATAAATAGGGAAACTGCAGGTTTTCCCTCCCAAAAGTCAGTCCGTGGTGGATCTTATTTGAGAGTTTGTGATATATTCACACATGTTCTGCATTCAGCGTGAAAATTAATTCAAAACGAATTTCAATTTCACTTAAAATGAAATAACGTGCTCTGCATTTCGAGTGGATTCAACTCCTTTCAATTCACTTCGAATTCATTTTCGAACTGTCAAAATCACCTGTTAGTTAGAGACAATTTGAATAAAAACGGTTTATATTCGGAATGTAGAACGCGAATTTTCATATTCAGAATTCTTAAAATCCACATTCGGAATGAGCACAAACTGTATTTTATATGGAATACAGAACATCTAAATTCACTTTCGTTCCTCAAATTCACAAAAAGTGAAATACAGAACATGTGCGAATAGTTCATACTTCAGACAGCTGGCAAGATAATATGCTTAAAATCATTAATGTTGAATTACCAAGAGCAAATTAAAAATGTACCACGTATATAATTTATCAATAATACTCCTCTTTCATTTCCAAAATCAAGAAGGCACGAGGTAATCACCGATTTTTTCAACCGTCAATTGACACCCGTGAAAGTTCAGACCAGAAGAATAATGGGCATTGATTCTTTTTGCAGCAAATTTATAGTTAGATATTGAGATATTGTTTTCTTAAACAAATGATTTCATTTCATCAATTTCATACAATAAAGACTCGTTGATCATGGATGTTTCGAAATCACCACTATTTTAAAGACTTCCAGCTATTTTCTGTAGCGTTTTTTTCCAGTGATTTCAAGACTATTGGCTTAAAGTTTTAGTAAAGAAAAAGATTCACGGGTATTTCACTATCTAGTGGGGCTGTAACTTGCGCACGACTTTGAAATATCACTGGGAATTAAATGCATATTGCCCCCGAAAAATCAATCTCCAGTTGGAACTAACACTTCAAATTAATTGAACCAATGACAGAAGACGCGGTCGCCCATATTTCTCGACAGAAAGAGACTTGTGAGTTTTATAAAAAAAAAAATAAAATGCACGACTGGATCGGACGTACTTGCTTCCATGTTCGATCACATCGTAAGCACACTTTTTTTTTAAATAGAATTGGCTAAATATATTTTAAAAGTCGATTTTTACTTAATTTTTTATATACGAAGTTTCATTCATTTTTGAAGTAAAATTTCTTTTGCGGCGTTGGAGGTAAAAAAATGTATATGGAGCTGTCAAACCGACCGACATCTGACGTGACCCGACATATGCCATGTTTGTTCGTTTTGTGGATTTCATGGATGAGTGTAGATATATGTATGTATCTGTATTGTGTGTATTCGCTGAGGATTTTTTTTGATGGCACGTGTTGTGGATTCTCATTCTGTAGGTACCTACATGAATTATGTGTATTCAACGAGAAATTGTTTTTTTTTTATTTAATTTTTTTTGTACCTTCGTTGTGGATTCACATAGAGTATTGTAGTAGGTATACTCATTATGTGTATTCGACGAGTGCGTATTGTGTGTATTTGAAGGCGATTTTTTTTGTTTGTTCTGTTGATGCTCATACATTAGTGTATGTTGTGGTGTATTAGTGGGTGTAATGTTTAAGTCGATTGTCATGTTGCCAGTGCTTCAGTGTATATTCTTCGTAGATTTATATATACGGAGTATTATAATGTATGAAATGTAAAATTGTTGAACCATGAATCAAAGTTCGAACGACGCGACGGTGACGTTTAGACAATCGAAAGATTGGATCGTTATATATTAACGAGGCTGTATCAAAAAATGTCAACTTCGTTGTTCTTTGACCGTTTTCTTTCAAAAGGATTGATGGATCTACTTTTTTTGTGTTCTCTATCATCGTGATGTCAAGTTTGATTAAAATCCCAAATGCAAAACTTACACTATAGTATATATATTGCAAGTAAAAATTATGAGGGGACTTCAAATAGGGACAGTTCGATGTTATTAGACAGAGTCGGACATGTTGTTTTGACTGCGTCAGTCAATCTTGAACTGACTATTCAGTCACTGAATCCAAGTCACCACGGAAAGTTACCCCATTGAGAAGCATACCCAAATGCCGAAAAAATCATTTCCAATGACTGGCTCATTTTTTGAATAAATTTTAAAATGAAGTTGTAAGGTCATCAATGCATCAACATCAAGGACGATCTCTACGATTCAATGATAGTCAACTTCTTTAAGCCCGAATCGAATGTGGACGACTTGTGGTTCCAGCTGAATTGTGTTACGTTCCACACAATGCTCCTCACAATGAACATGGCTATTTTACATAGATGCGACATCAACTTGCCTACCGAAATCATATGATTTGATCTCTTTTAGCACACAGTATAAAAGGTCGTATATCAATCTGGCAAAGGTATGATTATATGGCCGAACTACCACCGACAATAGACTTTAACAAAAACTTCACAATCTATCCCGAAGGACATGGGTGGGAACCTAGCCCAATGTGCCAGCACATCGGGCACTATCTTTAATAAATCGACATAATTACTTGGGTTTGCGGACGACATTGACGTGATAGGAAGAACAAAGCGAGCAGTAACTGGTGCCTTCACTACTATGGAGTCAGCAGCAAGCAGAATGGGACTGAAGATAAATGAGGACAAGACGAAGTATATGCTTTCATTAACAAAAGTGCAATCCCATCACCGACTTGGTCAGAACATGACCATTGATAGGCATAACTTCGAGGTAGTCAGTGAATTTATCTAACTGGGTACTGCTGTAAATACAGGCAACAACATCAGCACTAAAATCAAACGCAGGCTAACTCTGGCTAATCGCTGTTTCTTTGGGCTGAGAAAGCAATTGAGAAATAAATCCCTATTGAGAAGAACCAAGGTGACACTGTATAGAACACTTATCATCCGGGTCCTGCTATATGGTGCAGAAGCATGGACCCTCTCCCAAGCGGATGAAAAGTCACTTGGAGTCTTCGAGAGAAAAGTTCTGCGTACGATCTATTGTCCTGTCTGCGTAAATCAAGAAAACAACATTTGGCGAAGAAGATACAACGACAAACTATACGAACTGTACAGCGACATAAGCCTAGCCAGAAAACTTCGAATTCAACGACTTAGATGACTGGGCCATGTAGAGCGGATGGACATCGACGCTCCAGTTCGTAAAGTCTTCAACGCCAAACCAGAGGGAGCCAGAAGCCAAGGTAGTCCTCATCTTCGATGGAGCGAACAGGTAAAGGGAGACGTCCGACAACTTGGAGTGCAAAATTGGAGACAGCAGGCTAGAGATCGAGCCGGCTGGAGGGGCATACTAAGCATGGCCCAAGATCACCACACTTTAGTAGCGCCATCATAAGTAAGTAAGTAAGTATAAACTCCCAGATGAATGTAGCATCTTTCAGGCGGATATTTACTCTATTGAAAAAGAAGCCAAAATGATCCATAAAAAAGATTTCATCAGTCATCACATTTTTCGTGGACAACCAAACAGCTATATTAGCACTATCCAGTGAGACAATAATATCCAAGACAGTGGCAAAGTGCCCAGGCGTACTGAATATCATTGGTAACACCAACCAAGTCAAATTCTGCTGGGTTCCTGGAAATAACAATATATAGAGAGGGATGATATAGCAGATGAATTGGGAAGGAAGGGTTCAATAGCAAAATGGTCTTCAGCAACTTTTTGGGTATGGGTTCTGAAGTCCCGATTGGCGTAGTGAAAAGGAAGATAGACATAAAAATGAAAGAACAATAAATAACTCCTCGATAGCCAGGAGCGGCTGTGTTATCTCTAGATGTATATGGCCTAGTATTAAGAAAACCCAGTGCATTTTATCACTTAGTAAAAAGAACATCATGAAACTTGATAGGCGTAGGTACTAAAAGAACATTGCCCCATAGGTATAATGGTCACTCGATTGGGTGTATTGGCACGCGATTTCTGGAGGAGCTGTCAAGATGTTGATGGAACTGAAACCATTAGATACCTGCAAGTCTTCGTGAAAAAGTAGTTATGGGCATCTCTGTTTGAAAGGGATCATAATTGACGCAACATCCTTTTGTGCTGCAGACATCCCTCTTAAAGTCGTTAATTGAACAACAACAATCTGACAAAATATTCATTGTAATCAAGCGAAAAATAAAATATCCATAAATTTATTATTTTCTGTAAAATTTGCATTTAAACAAAATCTACATAAGTCATCAGTGATGAAGAAGTTAAAGACTGGGCCTGCCTATATCCAACTAGTTTGCCATGTTGATCGCACTTTTGACTCTCTCCAATCTGTCCAATTTAATCGCTCAATAAAATTACTGAAATATAAAAAAAAATATATTCACTAAATATATAATGTTGAATTAATTGTAAAGCAATTTAACAAAACCTCCCTGGAAATTTACATGCAGGTAATATATGCATGTTCAACCGTTTGACTCTAATTTGAATGATTAAATTTTTGCAAATTCCCAGACCAATAAATGAATTAAATGATAAATTAATGTAAAACAAAACAAACAAAAAAAATCTCAGCACTTACAAAATAAACATGGCATCAGGATTGCCACCATCTCATGTTCGACGAAAACAATTTATTTACAGTTGTTGCCGATTGCACAAACGAACTGACACAACTTGGCAAAGTTAAGCTACCGGGCCGCCATATTCGATGTGGGGAGCAAGCACTACACGCACATAAATGATAAACGAGACAAGAGCAAACGTATTCAATTTGGAAACGAACAAAAGGCAATAATTGTTGTGCCACGCCCACTTTCATCAAACCAGACCAAACCACACCATACCTACCACCAACCCTTTTTTTGGCAATTCACATGAATTTAAATATTTGGCAGAGATACTGCTATATAGTATATTGACCGTGCTGCCCCCTAGCGACAGAGCAGCAGTTTTTACTTCAATTGAACATTTAATAGGAAATAATCAGTGGCGAACAATGATGACAGCCGGACAAAGCTATAGTAGTATGCCAGGAGCGGGCCAGCAATCGCCAGCGGCAACAGTAGGCAGCGTGACGGCACGCGGGTGGTGGTGAATGATATTTGATTGGGGACCATTACTATAGAATTAACGGAAACACAGCGCGGTGGATTTTAACGGTTTTCGATTTTTTTTGCATTGTTTTTTGAATTCCATTTTCCCCGTCCTTCCGGTGCACATGAAATGTTGACTTGACTACGCACTTTTAGCGAGCAAATTTAAAACATCCGATGCGTTAATAATTGTCTCTGTGCAATTCATGGTTTGTCCGTTGTCCGGTTTTTGGATGAAACCAGCCAGCCAGTCAGCTAGCCACCAACATGTCGGAACATTTGTCCGGATGAGTGCATTCGAGTCAGCAAGCGGCTAAAATTTATCGGTTTGTTTGAGGGGATTTTTTTTTCTTTTTAATTTTGTGTGTGTGATTCGAATGAATTTCGCCACCGGAAGTGGATTTTTTTAATTGAAAATAATTTTCGACTAAATACGCTCAATTAAATTCAAATGATCGAAATTCTGCATTTGTGGACGAGCGTACTCGTCGAACTGGTATGAGTTACGTGTAGATATTTCGTCCCTAGTCACTCTGTTTATATATTGCTGAACCTGCGAACTGATGGTACATACCATGCGTCGGGTTGTTTGTCTATTGGTATTTTATTAGATTCAAGTTTAATCGTTTGAAGTTTTTGTTTGGAATTGTGTTTTTGTTCTGCACGATTTTTTTTTTAGTTTGCATCCCCCTATTTTACGGAATAAGCCAGGATAAATTTTACATGTGTCCTTGTGGTTACCACATATTTGGTTGGTTAATCATATTCGATATTTATACAGACTTTGTATATTCGATTGAAACATGTTTTGTTGTATGTAAATGAGGTGACCATACCAACGACTTTTGAGTCGTGAATTTTTTCAGACATAATTAGTGGGAAAGAGAAAAGAGAGAACTGTGTAATGAAATTAAAAAAAGAAACAAAACACTCGAATCGCTGACATTGCAGGTCAATCCACTCTAGGCTTGTTTCTTACCTCTGACCTAGGGCTGGCAACGAGAGGAGCCCAGGTGAGACTTTTGCTAGTCTCGTCTCGGTCTCGTCAAAACTGAAAAGTTTCAGTCTCGTCTCGGTCTCGGTCCGCCCCCTTTTCTCGTCCCTCTCGTGAAAATTTGAATGTGCTGTTCGCGTCTAGGTCTCGGTCCCGGTCTCGGTCTTGGTCTCATCCTTAGTCTTAGTTTCTTTCGTGTTTTTTTGATAATAAAAAGATGTATGTAAGATAAGACGCGTGTTCAGATTGAAAAAATAGAGTAGAGATGGTGATAATCCATTTAAATCGGAGCCAAGCCTCAATCCATTTTGGCAGTTCATTTCTTTACACGTAAACCACATACTGTATTTTGACGTTTGGATAATATTTTTTTCCAAATTTCACACAAAAGCCCTAAAATCCATTTTTATGGGGCATAAAATAAAATCGGAAAAACTTGGAATTTTCTGAGGTAAAATTTGAATTTTGTATTTTTTTGAATTTTAATCCATATAAATCGGAGTCACCCCCTAATCGATTTTGACAGTTCATGGTTTGAAAGCTAGGATACAATTGACGTTTCGCTACTATTTTTTTCCGAGTGTCACCTAAAAGTCTTAAAGCCACCTTTTTTCGGAGGGGGGGGGGGGGAACAATGTCTGGAAAATGAGCGATTTCTATTCCAACGATATGCATACATAAATCGTACATATTCTTCTCTGGATTTCCGCAGTACAATAGATCTATTGGTGATCTGATGGTATATCTCAACGACAAGTGGCCCAAATCTTTACATCGTTTTGGAGAAAGTACGATTATTGCGCTTGATGTTTCAAAAGCATTTAATAGAGTTTGACATTAAAATACGTGTATTTGTTATCGATGAATCTCTCCTTCGTTGGATTGGAAACTACCTTTCGGACCGCTCAATACAAGTCGTATTGGACAGTTTCAAATCTAAAACTCACGACACAAATTCTAGTGTGCTCCAGGGCTCTGTTTTTTCTCCAACTCTTTTTCTCAATTTATTAATGGCCTCGAAAGGGGGAACCTAAAAATGGCCGAAGATTCCTATGGTAGGGTGGCCACTGCAACAAAATCCACAGTGGATTGATGTGACAATAGTCCGTCCGTCTTTTTCAAGTCTTATTTCCTTTTCCTTTCTTTAGGCCTGATTCGTGTTTTTTTTTGTTTGCAGGTGAGGCTAAGTTTCTGGGGGCAAGATCCCCCCATCCGACTAGCTGATGCTGTGCAAAGCTAGCAGGCCAATCCACCCGGAACTTAGCATTCTATCCCTTTTCTGACCTGTTCCTTTTCCAATCTCCTAACCGGTCCCTTTTCCTACCTATCCACACTACCGCCACTTCTTCGCCCATCTTGCCCGCAACAAAAATGGCCCAATGGGGAATAAAAAACCGCGAACAATTGAATGCTTCGAAAAATCAGTGCTGTCTTCAATCGATAAAGCAGACTCCCTCCATCCCGCTATCAATGAGCGGTACTTGCATTGAAGAAACAGATCAGCTTTCGGGCCTTGTTTCCATATTACTAAAAACGCTGCACAGTGCTTTGGCTTTCTGGGAAGATGAAAGAAATTCATATTCCCAACAAAAACGTTTTATGTAATTTCTTTTTTGAATAATATTTTTTTTCTTAAAACTTTTTTAAAAATTATTCAGTATGTTCACACTAATTTATGTGGTTTGTGTAGAATTAGTTTTGGTGATTATGAGTTTATTCCTATTAAATGAATCAATTTGTTTTAGTCCAATATTTTGGGCATGCTAGACTTATTCCTAAAAAAAACGTCCTTTAATAAACAATGAGGTTTTATACTTCATATGTTTAAAAGGATCATTGGCCTATGGGTTTGAATATTGGCTCTTTGTGATGGTTTCTATAGCCTCGAGATATGCATATCGGGTTTCGTTTTGCGTTGCAAGCTATTGTGCACAATGTGGTTTGTGTTTTCTCTTAATTGGCACTATGGTTCGAATTGCTTGTAGGTGGAATGGCCTTCAGTTATATTTGTATGCAAATTAGGTTAATTTAAATTTTAAATGACTAGCAGAAGAATATTAATTTATTATAAAAAAAATTGTTTACCTTAAAGCAGAACTGTACATAATGTACTATAATCAAAGAAGCTTTGTGAGCTCTACTGATGGAAAGCTACTAAAGAACACCCATTTTAATAATAAAGTTTTATCATTTGCACGTGTCGGTCGACGCTGTAACTTGCTATGATGATTTGTCTTTATTGAGTGGTTAAAAGACTATATTTTGACAGAAAGTCAAAGAAACAATATGACCGCCACGAGGTGTTAAAATTAACCCGTCCCTATTGGAAAACCCTTTACATCTTAAATTCCTTATTTCTTGCTTTTTTAGCCTGTTTACTTAGTTGCCCGAAAAATTCCATGCAACTTCTGGATCCTGTCATTAATGCTCCCAAATCCAGGTTTTGGTTTATCAACGACCAACCCCATAAGAATGTCTCTCATTTTGCCAAAAAAACTAACGACTGCTCTTCTTGTGACCTCGCAACATTTTCAGTTACGTTAATATCTTCTTTACCCCTCGAGAGTAACAATAATTATTGGCGAGTTGAGTTTTAATATAAGATATCGTGCAGTCTTATGATGTTGTATTGGTGTCTGGTATGTTTGGCTTCAACGAGCATCAACAGAGTTTCTTTTCCAGAAATCTGCTTTTTGAATGCCAATCTGTATCGGGTGGCTCTTTTGAGAGAATTTGTGGTCACAGCTTTCACAATTTTTGACAGTTCTACTTTACCCGAAGATCGTAAACTCATCTGAGCAGCAAACTCGTCTGAGCAGCAAACCCATCTGAGCAGTTTTCAGGCGTTTGCTAATTTCAGAAGCATTACCAAAGCTTTTTCTTGGAGGATCCATTTTCATACCATTCTCAGCCAACTTATTTTTTTTTTAGAGAAAAGCCGACACTTTCCTAGCGATTTCGTATGTCTTCCAATATATTCACACAAATTTTGAAGTTGAATTTTCAACATAAGACCCCCAGGGGTCCATAACACAATACATAAAGTGCTTGTTGAACAAGTGAAAATCAACAACTTTTAAAAATTTGTGTAACATAGAACAACAAGTCTAGGAGAACCATAACAATTGTTTTGGCTTCATTCAACAAGTGGGAAAATTTTGTTATTTCAGCGTTTCTCTAACTGGAAACAACAACAGTTAAGAAAAATGAGAATAAACTTGTTGAATAGTTGATAAATTTCAACCGACGGTTCCGGAATAGTTCAAAGTCAACAAGTTAGAAATAAAAACTTAGGTGATCACATCTGACGGATTTTGAGAATTTTTTTAGTGGCCTAGAGTTTTGTAAAAGAAAAAATGTTTTTTTTTTATTCTGAATTGGACAGTGATAGTGATAGATAATATTTGAAATAGAACGCCATGTGTTTATTTAAAAATTTCGCCGTAGAAGTTGTTGATTATCTTACAGAAAGTCTCTCCCACAAATTACGTCCCCCCACTAATAACACTAAAGCACTAAGTGTAAGGCAGAAAATATTGATAGCCTTACATTGGTTTGAATCTGAATCTCAATACCATGTTATAGGAGATGTTCATTGTGTTCATTGCAATAAATACTTATTTTTTTCTTCGGAATTTCAATACTCATCTTGGTAGATTAACTTGGTCAAATGGTTCAACAAGTGAAGGGAAATATTTTCTATTGACAATTGTTACGATTTGATATTCACTTGTTAAAAAAACATAGTTGAACAAGTAATTGTTGGCTAGTTGACTTGTTGTTCTGTGTGATTGCCTGATATATCCAAATAAAGATTGGCTCGTAAAGAACACATCATGTAAGCCTTAACCTACAAAAATTAGACATGAAAATAAAAATTTATTTTATAGGCCCACACACACGGGAAGCGATATTTTGAAAAGCTGCGAGTTTCTGCAACTTTCTACTGTTGATAGTATTAGTATACATTAGAGACTTAAAACTGACTCATAAATCACAGCCGGGGCAATCCGGCACATATCTAAAATCTAAAATGAAAACATGAACAAAAATACAAATTTTCTTCAATAACGTTACATTCTTAAAATTTCACTAAATGGCAAAAACTACAATTTTTCGTGAAAATCATCAACTCCATCCTTATCAAAAAAAGTTTACAATATTAATAGATAAAAAAAAACTCAAACACATTTCTTAGAATTTTCTATAAGTTGGGGATTTTCTTGCCATAAAAGCAAAATAATCAGTATAATCATTTGCGCGCCTTAATATGTCTGTTCTCACTTCTTTTTATATTTCTTTTAATAATCACTTTGAACCTCAAAGTTTGTTTTTGTACAAACAAATTCACCTTTTCAATGATTTCTATAATCTACTTGTCAAGAAGTATTCCAATAAGTCACTGATGTGTGTTTCGAACTTAAGTATTTGTATTTATTAACCAAATAATAAAATAAACCTATATGAGTTTGTTCACCTAAGCAAACATACTCTAAAACGATTCTTCCATTTGCTCGCCAAATAATTACATAAGGGAATTTGACAAATGGGATTAAATACAGCTAACAAGCACAAAAAAATGAGACCATCCGTTTCGCATTTTATAGATTTTAAACTTCAAGTTTTGAATTGTGTGTCGCGTAGGTATTCATAAAATAAAACATACACAAGAACTATATTGAAGATTTAAGAACATGAATTTATTTTAAAGGATATTAAATACTATTTTTGCAGCTTCTACAATTTTTTGGTAATAAATGACTGTGCCATACTCGGCCCTATGCTCGGCAGCATTTAACAACAATGTACGTGTGGACCCGTCCTCCATACTAAGTGCCCGAAGTGTCCAATCAGCAGCAGTTTTATATGAGAGATTTGTCTTCGTTACGGCTATTTCCATTGGTACAATAGCCTTTGCTATTTGTTTTTTCGCTGAACTGTCAGATTTCAATCCGGCACCTCCTAGGTCCAAAATAATATCAGCAGTTTCTTCTCGAATTCTTTGCATAGCGCCTTTTATAAAAATATTATCCGCTGATGATTTTTCTAAATTATGAACACGCGTGAAATATTCTCTCACATCGGAAGCAATTTGGGCAATAGCACACAGTGAATTTATTAACGATTTTTTTAGTTGCTCGACTTTGTCAGCAGCAGCACCCTTATAGATTGAACTTTTAGCAGCTTTTCTAATATCTGAGATGGCTGCTGAAGCGTGTATATCATCTGTTGCTGCGTCAGCATTGTGAGCTTTAACATAACCTTGCGTTGGCATTTGCTGGGCATCTGAGACAGCATTGACTGCCTGTTGGTAAGAAAATGGAAGCTCGTCAAAACCTGCAGCAAAAGTAGACCGAATAAAATGAAGAGCGGACCTAAGTGCATATTTTGCTGCAAATCCACCAAGTTCCATTGCCTCATTTGCCAACTTTTCGGCAGTATTCATCACATTTATTCCTTCTACTCCAATTACTTCAATTATTTCAATGGCCTTTCGAAATCCTTGTCGTGCTGAATCACTTGAAACAGCATTAGCTTCTCCCAAATTCTGATACAATATTGCTCCAGCATGATAATACAAATCTTTAGTGTCCCGAAGGGCCTGCCTTATAATTGAAACAGCAGCTGTAGGTTGGTTGACTATTAATTCAATGCCAGATTCGAATCCATTAATTAGTATTTGTTCAGAAGTTGTCGCAGTATAATTAATATTTTGGAATCCATTTGTAATTAGAAGTTTGATATATTCGTTTTTCTCAACATTAATCGTATTGGTGACGCAGAACTTGTCATTTTCACACTCATATACTACGGTATTGCCAAAATCGAACTCTTGACATAGTGTAACACCCGATCCATTTGATTGTTGAGTAAGAACAACCAACACTGCAAAAGCAATCAAACGAATAAATCCCCAACTGTTCATTTTATTACCGCACCGAATAACCAGAACCTTCAGACACACAATCTTGACTGATAATTTTTTAAGCTATTGAACCGTCTTTTAAAGTCTAAATCTCATATATTAAAAAAAAAAAAACAAAAACAAAAATTATAAAATAAATTTGAAATTTAATCAACAGATTAAAAAAATATCTTAAAAAATAAAAACCCCTTAATGAATGACAGTATGGATCGCGTCCACTGGTTATCTGATATTATTTCCCACCAAACAGTGGCAAACGTCTTTATAAACGGTGATTTTTTTGCTACTTGGTTTTTGACGTTTATATTTTTGACATCACATCACATCACACATGACAAATTCCACGAACATTTGACATTTCGATTCAGTATTGTTTGCCATTTCATCGTGAATAGACTTACGCCTGAACAACGTTTGCAAATTATTGAAATTTATTATCAAAATTCGTGCTCTGTGAAAAATGTGTTTCGCAAGCTACGTCCGTTTTTTTTCCGCTCATTTTTGGCTAAATGGATACGTGAATAAGCAGAATTGCCGTATTTGGAGTGGAGAGCAGCCAGAGGCAATTCAGCAGCTACCAATGCATCCCGAAAAATGCACTGTTTGGTGCGGTTTATGGGCAGGCGGCATCATTGGGCCGTACTTCTTCAAGGACGATGAAGGCCGCAGGGTTACGGTCAATGGAGAAAGGTACCGTTCGATGAGAACAGATTTTTTTTTGCCGAAAATGCAAGAATTGAACTCGGTCGACATGTGGTTCCAACAGGACGGTGCCACATGCCACACTGCGCGCGAAATCATGCATCAATTGAGAGGCGAATTTGGTGAGCAGTTGATCTCACGTTTTGGCGCAGTCAATTGGCCACCAAGATCATGTGATTTGATCCCGTTAGACTATTTTTTGTGGGGCTATGTTAAGTCTATTGTCTATGGGGACAAGCCAAACATTGAACGCGTCATTGGTGAGATTCCGGCCGAAATGTGTGAAAAAGTTTGCCAAAATTGGACCTTCAGAATGGACCACCTGAAGCGTAGCCGCGGGCAACATTTAAGTGAAATTATTTTTAAAAAGCAAATGGCAGAAATTGATTTATCGATCCAAATAAAAATTTCATTCACTTTTTACAAGTTTCTGTGTTTTTTTGAATTTTCAAAAAGCAAGCTCTTAAAAAATCACCGTTTTTTTATTTGGATAAAAAAGCATGTGATATCTCTTATCAGAAATTTTTGAATTTGTTATCGATGCAAAAAACACTTTGAACCGCTCAACACAAATATGTATTAGGCTCTTTCAAATCTGAAATTCACACAAAAAATACTGGCTTTGTGAAACTACAGAGGCCGCGTATGGTAAACTGATTGGCATTATAAAATAGGGGGATCAAAAGCAAAAGAAGACTTACTACAGTAATGATCCTGTGAAGTATAGTCTTCGTGGTGGATACAAGACCACGAAGAATTTTATAATTTACCTTTAAGTGGCCAAGTTGAAAATCAATATGCCATTAACCTATTTCCAGCGGCTACCAGTTTCAGGTGTGCTAGAAACTTGAAATTTCACTCACTGTCTATTTGTGGTCTAATTAGAGAAAATCTGGAAAAAAAATAATTTATAAAAGATTGTAGTTTCCCGGAAAATTCACGATGAATGGATGGATGTTTGTTGCTCAATAACGCCAGAACGAATAAACGGATGTGGATGAAATTTTGCACAGAGATAGATTATAGTCTGGAATAGCACACAGGATATCCCGGTAAAATGTATGGTTCCCGTGGGATGGATTTGTTTTAATTTTCCATAGAGCTCATAATAACATATCTGCTCATTCTACTATTACCCAACATAGCTTTTGTTCACAAGAAGCAAAAATCACCATCCCACACACACACACTCTCCCACACGGGAGAAATTTGGTAAGCAGCTGGTGGAAGATAAACTGAATTATCATACAAAAATAATCGATACAAATAGGAGAGTTTGTGTATTTATTCCGCTGTCCCGCTCTCAAATGATGAATATGCTCATAGAACATGCTCGGTTGCATTAGCCCATAAACGGCGAGCACATTTGCCGAACATTCATTTCGTCCTGATTCTTCAAAGTGTTAACATGTGCGATTAGCCATGATATATTTTTCCCAACTTTATTTTTTTAGTTTTCACATTTTGAATACAGTGTAAATTCTTCGCTTTGTTCGCGAACATTGCCATATGCGACGAATATCAAAGCCAATGACCACAAAAAATATAAATTTTTCGCCAACAGTAAGAAGCTCGCGCACCAAACCATATATGAGGAAAACACAGCGAGTTCGAGCATGCTGGGCGAGCATGATCGTCGTATGTGCCTACATTCAACGACTGAACGGTTCTTTATGAAATTTTGTAGACGGATAGTTATAAAAAAAAATGTATCCATCAAAGGATTTTGGATAAAGCGGTACGTTACACTTCTTACATAAAAAAAAAACGGTATGACTTGAACCATTCCGACAACGAAGCGAAGACGTTTTTCTGTTTTGATGACAGTGTGTTTCATGTCATCGAAACGAATCACTTTATTAGGGTGCTTCTTTGGCAATGTTTTTACATACCAAATTTATTTTTCAAACATTTACTAGTGCTGCATCTATTCCATTAGCTAAAAGTGGAAAATACCACTTCTTTCCCCGAATTCGTATACGATAGTTGCGTGTGGCGTTTTCAAACAACTTAATTCCACCAATCGGTTTGCTTGTTTAAATGGCTGATCAAATTAAATGATTTGACAAAACTGTCACTAGGAAATTATAATTGCAATGAACAGCAATTTCATTTTAATTGTCGAATGCAAAATCGGTGGACCCATGGCATTTTTTCTTCATTCCTTTTGGGTCTGTCGTCAAGAATGCTCTTGCAGTTCATGAACCGTGCCTGTAAAGACAACAAAAACTGATGTTTCTCTATAAATTAAAAAATAAGTAATATATGTAAATTACCTGCTGCCAAATAGCCCAGTTAAATAGAGCGACACATAAGCTTATGTGATGTAAGGAAATTGTCGAAAGTTTTATATGCTGATTTGGTATATCGACTTTTGAAAGTAACATCTATACAACATTTTCAGCCAAACCAAAATCTGATGAATTTTTTGATTGATGCACCACCATACAGGATAAATTGGACAAGGAACCCTTCATGTGAGCACATGTTCCAATATTATTTTGCCCAAAAAGCGTATGGGTTTTCGTTTTATGAACATTTTTCCCGAATATCGTCAATAATAAGGACATCATCTATTGAAAAATGATTGGGGAATATCCCAAATTACATAAGTTTTGCGTTTAACAAGTTGTTCAGGTCGAAAATCTTAGCAAACTTGTTGCCGAAATCTATTTTTATGTTGCCACAGGCATGATTTTATAGTTTTGAATCGATCTCGGCTAATGGCATCTTTTATCACTTCGCAGCGAAATACTGATTGATTAGACCAATATAGATCCAAGTGCAGAGTGTATTCCTGAAAAAAAAAACAAAATTCCAATTAATTTGCGGATTTCATTAAAATTTGTTTTGAAAGTTCGATTATGTTTGTCCACGTTAGCATACAAATTGATACTTTCAACAATAAAATTGATCACGTCACAATCACGGAATAATTCCATAAGCTGTACATGATGGAAATTATCTGAAAAAAATCCTGCCAATTCATTTTGGAAACATATTTCCATCATCCAAAAGTTGAACATTTTCATCGATTTCTTCATTATCACTCACAAAAATTTTTTACGTGCAAAATTATAACATTTGTTTCAACAGCACCATCTAAATTTAAATTGATTTCTTCTTCTTCGTCTGAGCTTAGGTTCATCAACAACTCTTCAAGTTCTTTGATAGTTAAAAATCTTTTGCGATACAAAATAATATTTATTTTTTCAAACATGGATATATTTTCAAACGACAACTTTCACTCATAAATCGCTGCTTATAAATAAAAAAATAATTCAAATGCAAAAAACCTTATATTCGTTTGTTGTTTTTGTGTTTTTCCAATGCACCGCGCATTTTCGAATAGTTGGTTTAATTTTTTAACTTTTAATGCATGTAATCTAAAAACAATAGTTCGAATAATACACGAAGAAAAACAGTTTTTTGACAGTTTTGCGGTTAATTTTATTCAAATAAAATAAGACACACTTTCTGAACACAATATTTAGTATTAAATTCTACATTAAACTTAGATAAATACACAAACACATAATACAACTATAACATTACTCAAAGTTCAACTATAAATGATTGAAAAATATTTCAAAGGACATTGAATGCTAGTTTTGCAGCTGCGACCATCTTTTGATAATAAACTATTGTTCCATATCTAGCCCTTTGTATGGCAGCACTTAACAATAATTTCCGTGTGGATGTACCTTCGGTATTAAGTGCCCGAAGTGTCCAATCGCCAGCAATTTGATGGAATATAGTCATCTTCGTTACGCCGGTTTCTGCAGCTGCAATAGCCTTTGCTATTTGATTTCTCGACAACCTGTCAGATTTCAATCCAACACCTCCTAAATCCAAAAGAATATTGGCGGTTTCTTTTTGGATTTTTTTAATAGCACCTTTCATAAAACTATTCTCCGATGATGACGGATTGGGTTTTCCTAATGTTTGAACATGTGTGAAATATTTTCTTACATTGGAAGAAATTTGTGCAATTACAACCAGTGAATTTATAAGTGATTCTTTTAGATGTTCGACTTTGTCGGCAGCAGCACCCCTATTGATTGAGTTTTTAGCAGCTTTTTTAATATCTGAGATAGCTGCTAAAGCGTACATATCTTTTGCAGATGTCCCTTTCATTGGTGTCCGAATCTGCTGAGCATCTGAGACGGCATTCATTGCTTCTTGATGGGACAACTGAAGCTCATAGCTACCTGCAGCAAAACCAGATTGAATAAATTGAAGAGCAGATTTCAGTGCGTGTTTTGCAGCACTTCCTCCTAGTTTTATTCCCTCATTTGCCAACATTTCCGCATTCCTCAGCATATTTATTCCTTCTATTCCAACAACTTCAATACGCTGAATGGCTTTTCCAAATCCTTTTCTTGTCGACTCAGTTGCCAGAGCATTAGCCGCTCCTAAATTGTAATACAATAAGGCTCCTGCATAATAAAACAAATCTTTAGCGTCCTGAATGACTTGCTTCATAGCTGATTCAGCAGCTGTGGGCTGCGTGACAACTATTTCATTGACCGATTCGAATCCATGAGTTATTAGTTGCGCACAAGCTGTCACAGTATTATTAGAATTGATGTATCCATTTTTAATTAGAAGTTTTATATATTCTTTTTTGTTAATTTTAATCGTATTGCCGACGCAGAACTTGTCATTTTCACGCTCATAAACTATATTGTTGACAGATTCGAACTCTTCGCATAGTGTCACATCTGACGCATTTGATTTATGAATAACAAGAACAACAACCAACACTATAATACCAATCGAACGAAAAATTGCCAAACTGTTCATTTTAACTGCGCACCGAATAACTAGAACGTCCAAGCAAACAATCTTAACTGAAACTTTTGAAACTAGTGCTCCGTCTTTTAAAGTTTTATATAGAATAATTTGAAAATCGAATAGATTTGATTATGTATCGAACTCTTATATTTACTTTAAAACTTTTAAATACACATTTAAGTATAAATTTGTAATCTATGTGAATAAAGAGCGAAGAATTAGGTGAAAAAGCCAGGGCCTGACCGACCATGTGCTCAAAATATGCAAATACACAGGGCGCAAAATTTTGGGGGCGCATTACTAGGAGCAAACAAATGTAATTCGAACTTGCGCTAACAAATGCATACTGTCATTGTGCAACTTTATCTTCACACGATTGAATATCATAGTACAAACTTGATATTGTTCAATTTTTTTTAATATGTATCTCTGATCTGAAGTGCTTATTACAGAAAAATATATTATATCTTCTACCTACTTGGAATATCTCATTAAAAAAGAAGCAATGAAAGTCTCCCTCCTGGATAATGTGGAAAAGTTGTTTGCGTATGTATCAGTGTATACATGTACATTATGTATGCGTTCAAATATAAAAAAGGGCGCTTTCTTTAAATCTTGCAAAGGGTGAAACATTGACTGGGCCGGCCCTGGGTAAAGAGTGTAGATCTATTGGCATAAATTTTGCTGTGACGTGGGTATGGTTTCAAACAAAAAAATACACGAAAACCGCATAAACGTTTTTTTTTCGGAGCACTTTTGTAACCATAATTCGATTGTTGACTTACTTATTATAACAGGTTATCCATTTTGCGGTTTCAAAAGTAAACATAAATAAAACATATATAAAATTTTTGCAAGCATCGATTCTTTTGAGGTAATTTTCGACCACTTTTTGACACATATTGGGCGTTATCTCAGCCTTAACTTGACGAATGTTGGTTTTCAAGTTCTCAAGAGTTAAGGGTTTATCTGCATAAACACGGTCTTTCGCATAGCCCCACAAAAAAAGTCCAGCGGTGTCAAATGGCATGATCTTGGTGGCCAGTTGATATCGCCACGATGATAAATTACGCGGCCAGGAAATGTCTCTTGCAATAAAGCCATATTCGCTCGAGTTGTATAGCATGTGGCACCGTTTTGTTGAAACCACATATTCTCCAAGTCGTATTCTTCAATAGCAGGCAAAAAAAGTCGATTATCATATGACCATAACGCTCCGAATTGACGGTGACAGTCGTTCCATCGTCGTTTTCGAAGAAGTAAGGTCCAATCACATCTCCGGACCAAAGAGCGCCCCAAACAGTGGCTTTTTGTGGATGTAATGGCCTGTCTTCAATTACTTGAGGATTCTCAGAACCGCAAATACGACAATTTTGTTTATTAACATACCCACCGAGTGAGAAATGTGCTTCATCGATTTTATACCAAAAGAATACAGTATTTCGAGGGAAACAAAATTCAATTCGAAATTCCATCATTAGGCTGCACTCTAATTTTTGTTAATCTCAGCGATGAATATTAAAACCAATTAATTTTTTAAAAACCTGAAAAATGCAAACCTCTTCCATATTTGTACCAAAATATTCCTAAAAAATTTTAAATTTCTATTATTGTTCGAATAAAGATTATCATACAAAAGCTTTAGCTAAATGTTATACTCATTTAAAATTGGAAAAAAATGTTCTTTTTTGTAACATAGTAGCATAAACTAAATAGTCTAAGTAGGTGCCAATAATCTTAGTTGTTATACTTTATATCTTTAATATGGTTAACAACGTGATAGCGTTGTACTATAAAGTTCTACTTATTTTTTTTTCGATCGCAAACAGATATCTAATATAAATAAATATATAATGAAATTAAATTTGTTTAAAGTAATGATTAGGGGGAACCACAATTCTCGAATTTGCTTATCTTAATTTGTATTAAGTTACGTGATGTTAATCAATTTGGGATGTGTGACAATGTTTATATTAAATTATTAGTTTCGATTAGTTAGATTAAATTTCTCATTATTTTTTTTTTGATTATTAAAAGATAAAATATTTTAAAATATAGCAATAAGCCGTCTTCTGATATACAATTATATATGTGCTAGACTTACATAATGGAGGCTAGTCAAAACCCTGTTTAAATTATGTCGTTTGATTAGGTACAAGTATTCGAGTAGATTGTATGATTCTAAGTTGAACTCCAAATTAATGTAGATATAATTCTGCTTTTTCTGAAGGCTATTTTCAGCGGCTGTTTAATTCTGGTATTCTAAGGCATTTGATACAGTTAACCACACAACTTTATGTTCTAAGCTTCTTAATCTATATCACTTTTTCACCCATTTAGTAAGGTTATTATCATCATAATATAAGCAATAGATTCCAAGCTGTTGAATCTTATAATACTCTTTCGGATTTCTTACCCACTGTGAGTGGAGTTCCTCAGGGCTCCATCTTGGGACCACTATTGTTCTTTTTATACACATAAGTGAATTATCTTCTATCATTAACCATTGCGCAATACACTTGTACGCCGATGACATTCAACTCTAAATAAGCTGTCCTTTGGGCCTTATTGAGCACACTGTTAGCTGTGTTAATGATGACCTGGCAGAAGTAGTGCGTTGTCTTCAAATAATTGCCCCCCTATTAAATTAAAATGTTTAGTTATCTCTATTGACAAAAAAAACTGGATTTGTTCTATTTGCCTATCATCAGCTTAAATAACACTCAAATCGAGTAGGCTGAAGCAGCTCGTAATTTTGCCGTTACGTTTAATCGTAATTTATTTTAGGGCAACCGTATAAATATTGCTGTCGGAAAGTGTTACGTAATTCTTCAGGCAATATTGTACGTCCCTAGCCACCAGAATTATAATCGCTAAGACCTTAATAATGCCTGTCCTCTATGGCTGTGAAATATATGCAAAATGCTGCTATTCTAGTAAACAGAAGCTTAATGTAACTTTCAAATCTATAATTCGTCACGTTTATGGTTTACGGAGGTTTGACAGAGTTGTTAATTTTTCAACTTGTATGCAGTTATAATATACCATTTGATAGTTTGTTACAATTTCGAACCTGAACTATTTTTTTTTCCAGATATTCTGCTAATCCATTAACCAACTTACCTTTATGAAGAAATTTAAACATAGTGGGGTGAAAGTAGTAGTCTATGCCGATGACTTAGCTCTAATTGCAACAGGTAAATTCCCAAACACTATAAATGAACAACTTCAAAACGCTTTAGCCAAAGTCTGTTACTGGACCAAAAAATGTGGTCTACAGGGAAATCTCTCAAAGACTGAGCTGGTCCTCTTTACAAATAGAAGAAAAATACCAAAATTTTCATTACCCACAAATAATAGAATCCCACTTATTATCTGGGATCGAGCCAAATATCTTGGTGTGATCCTAGATAAGAAATTAAACTGGAGTCCAAACATAAAAGAAAGAGCTTAAAAAGCAATTATCACATTCTATTCATGCAACAGCAGTAAAAACTGGGGCCCAAATCCTAAAATTATCATATGGATGTATACGGCAATCGTTAGACCTATACTCACATACGGTAATCTGGTATGGTGGAATCCGCTGGATAACACCACGAACCTAAAGTCCCTAACAAAAGTACAAAGAATGGCTTGTATAAGTATTACTGGAGTGATGAAGATTACCCTATTAGCGGGATTAGGATGAATACCCAACTTAAAACCCATTGATCTTAACGTACAAGAATCAGCAGCTAACACTTCCTTGCGGCTAAGCCAAACTAACTCCTGGAACAATAGCCATGTAGGACATGCTCAGATTCCGCAGAAAATTATAGGCAACAATGTGTGCAAAGACTACATGTCACCAAAACTAGCTTTTAATAGACCATTTAAAACCTGTTTCCCCGACAGACAGGTATGGGTAAACAACGAATCTCATCCTGATGGGTCAACATTAACTTTTTATACCGACGCGACGGCTCAAAGATGGACACTGAAGTTGGTGCAGGTTTTTTCTCAGAAAACCTTAAAGTAGCCAGCTTCGCTAGGCTACCTGATCACAGTGGTGTTTTCCAGGCTAAGGTCCTGGCAGTGAAAAATGCTCAATGATGGAGATACCAAATATTGATATCACCTTTTTTATCGACAGCCAAGCAGCAATAAATGCGATAACTGCTGCAGTTATAAAGTTAAAGCTTGTAACTAGGTGTCGCGAAGAGTTGAAGGTTCTGGGCACAAAACACAACATTAGACTCTGCTGGGTCCCGGGTCACAGTAATGTGGCGGGCAACGACAGAGCTGATGAGCTGGCGAGAAAAGGTTCAACACTGGATAATGGATATTACCCAAATAGACCCGTCGATTAAAATCCTACTATGTGTCGTTAAACAGAACATTGAAAAGAAGATTCTCTTAAAAACCTATGCAAAATGGAACGGACCCGACACCTGTGCTACAACCAGAAAATTATGGCCTAACTTTGAAAAGAAAAGAACAGAAAGTATTAATTACCCACTTAAACAAGAATTCCCTTCGAACACTTGTGCATACTCAGTGGATACAATCTACTGGGCTATCATGAATAGAAAATGGCGCCTGGTAACGATGACTTATGCAGAGGATGCAATAACGAGGATGAACATTAGAACACCACTCATTTCTTGTCATTGTCCAGCACTCTGTCATATAAGGAACACATTTTTGGGCAGCCATTTCTTCAACGATTTAGAAGACATCTCGAATCTTTCAGGCAGGAGCTTGTTGAGCTTCATAAAGGCCTCTAACTGGCTCGATAATGATTATCCATAGTACTCATAGGTTATACAATTCGAAGTTACAACACTTCGGGGTATCACCACGGATCTACCTTGATATAAGTAATGAGATCAACTGGCAGCCCATTTACCAAAGCTAACCTACCTTTATGAAAGACTGATGCCTCTTTCATCAAGCAGATGCACACTCCTTATTTACCCTCGTCACTCGTCTTTGGTTTCTGATCGTCAATTATTTGATAACTCTACTCGGTTGTGGAACAGTTGCTGCACTTGGTATTATTAAGGATTTGGAGTACTTCCTGTTAAGAAATATTTATCGAAATCGGCAAAGCCGGTAATGATAATGTCGAAAATAACATTAATTGTATATTTGTTCTACCAAAATCCCTAGACCCATTTTCGGGATAGTGGCATAGCACGAACGGTTTGGATCAGAAAATGTTTTTCAGTTGGGAATCAGTTTTGACGCTTAAATACCAAG
Organism: Philhelius pedissequus; assembly: GCA_910595825.1. Classification (NCBI taxonomy): domain Eukaryota; kingdom Metazoa; phylum Arthropoda; class Insecta; order Diptera; family Syrphidae; genus Philhelius; species Philhelius pedissequus. Next base: position 237,354,569 of record OU343161.1, on the reverse strand, counting down.
TTTGAAGAAAATAGCTTCAGTGGCTTAGGCATTAGATCGATCTTTCTTCAACAACCAACCTTTTTGCATTAACTTAACTGTGTTGCTGAATAACTTCCCCTTCACTTCGTGAATTAACATAATTCTTACATTTATGATGGATCCTCTCAAACTTTCTTACATCTAATTCGTCGGGTCCTAAGCAAAATGTTAAAATTAATAGGTAGTTCTTCCATCAATGAAACCATTCACACCTTAAAAATGCCATTACAATTTTAAAGATTAAAAAAAAATATGTTTATTGGTTTCCCAATCAAGTTCTCTTTAATGTTCTTACTGCTTGATACAAATAAAAATATTATAATACTACCCCGAAATCCCTTTGTGCGTGTGCTTATTGGGGAAATAAAATATTAATCAAAGTTATAATCTAATAGTAATATCAGTTTCTAACAAAAAATATATGTACTATTTAAATTTTAAGTGCATTAAATGCTATTATTGCAGCTTCGACCACTTTTCTGTAATATATAACTGTACCATAGCCGGCCCTCTGCTCGGCAGCACTAAACAAAAAATTACGTGTGCGACCCTCAGTGCTAAGTGAGCGCAATATCCATTCGCCAGCCATTTTATATGAGAGAGTCGCCTTCGTTACGCCGACTTCTGCAAGTACAATAGCCTTTGTTATTTGCTTTTTAGCTGAACTGTCAGATTTTAATCCTGCGGCTCCAATGTCCATAAAAATATTGGCAGTTTCTTCTTGGATTCTTTGAATAGCACCTTTCATAAAATTATTCCCCGCTGACGATTTTTCTAAATTTTGAACATGTGTGAAATATTCTCTTACATCGGAAGCAATTTGTGCTATAACATAGACTGAACCTACTAGCGATGTTTTGAGTTGTTCGACTTTGTCGGCAGAAGCACCCCTATAGATGGAATTTTTAGCAGCTTTATTAATATCTGAGATGGCTGCTGAAGCGTACGTATCGTTTGCTGCTGCGTCAGCATTGTGCTTTTTACATGGCTGTTGTATTGGTATTTTCTGAGCATCTGAGACGGCCTTCATTGCCTCCTCATAAGAAATTGGAAACCCGTGGTAACTTGCAGCAAACCCAGATAGAATAAATTGAAGAGCGGAATTAATGGCTTGTTTTGTAGCATACCCTCCAAGTTGAATTCCCTCATTCGCCAACCTTTCCGAAGTCGACATCACATCAATTCCTTCTATTCCAAAAGCCTCAACTTTTTGAATGGCCTTTCCCAATCCTTGTCTTATTAAGTCACTTGCAACAGCGTTAGCTTCTCCTAAATTGTGATACAATAAGGCACCTGCATAGTAATACCTGTCTTTAGCTTCCTGAATGGCTTGCCGTATAATTGATGCAGCAGCTTTGGGTTGAATAGATACTAGTTCAAGACCAAGTTGGAATCCATTATTAATAATTTGTTCACAAGCTGCCACAGTGTTATTAGAATTGGTGTATCCATTTTTAATTAGGAGTTTTATATATTCGTTTTTGTCAACGTTGTTTATATTGGCGAAGGAGAACTTTTCGTTTTGACACTCATATATTATGGTGTTGCCTGCATCTAATTCTTGACAGAGTGTAACACTTGATCCATTTGAGTAATGTGGAAGAAAAACCAACACTACAACTGCTATCGAACGAAAAATACCCCAACAGTTCATTTTAACACCGCGCCGAATATCCAGAACCTTCAGACCGACAATCTTGACTAATAAGTTCTTGAACTAATGCTCCGCCTTTTATAGCGTAATAGGCCGAGAGATAACTGCAGACTTTGGCAATGTAGGTATATAGCCAAAGCTCATGTATCTGTTTGTGTATCCATCTGGGAGTTCTGTTTTTTCAGCCTTGAATTTATATTGTATGCTTTAGCGCTTTCTTTATTTACTAACTCGCTTGGTAATACGTCAGAATCAAAGAAGTTATGCCTATGTTTAACATTTTTGTTTTTTATTTATATATTTGTTTTTTAAGGAAGTTTGCTTAAAAGATGTATAATATATTTATGTATATGTGTGATGATAAGTTCAAATTTATTGTACATCAAATTAAATGTAATCAATTATTCAGAATTGCAGTTATGTAAAAAAGAATTATAGGTCATCACTGATTTTTACTTGCGATTATAGGTACAATAAGGCAAGTTATGCATTCGTAAATTCTAACAATCAAACATGACATTACCATCATAGAGAATTCTAAAAAAGTGGTCGTCAAAAAATGTCTGTCTGTCTGTCTCTCAGTCTGCCCGCTTGTATGTATAACAAGCCACAGCATAAACGGCTTAAACGATTACCTTCAGCAATGCTTCTTTTGGCATTCCTCAGTGTTGAAATTGAAATTTTATTTTTAGGCCTAAAAATAACAGTACCTGCCATATAACCGTTTAGGAAAATCTTTTTTTAAAAAAAAAACATTTGTTTTCAAAAAAACTAAGAAACAGGATTTCATCAAAATCCGTCCTACAATTTTCGAGATGCTTATTTATAAAATTTTCATTGATCCGTGGCATCTAATGGCGTTCTTCATTTTTTTCGAGAAACTGATTAAAGTGATGTTTTTTTTAAATTTAACTATATGCCTGTAAGACCTAAGGTCTTTGAAATGCAACCTGAATTGCACGGTTTGCAGTTTTTATAAGTTGAAAAAACGATTTTTACCCACCTATACACCATTCACTTTCATTATGTACATATGTATGTACATAATACATACCAAGGTTCACTATATGTAGGTAGGTACATATTACCCTCCTATATTATGTAAATAATTCAAATCCATTAAAATATACATTTGTAGGTAGGTGTCTATGTTACCATTCCTTGAAGCATGTATTCCACAATTTATTATTATTAAGAATCAAGGTATTCTTACCTACATCGACTTTAAACCTACATAGGATAACTAGACTACCTATACCTACTAACAGCGTCAGTGGTTAGATACACAAAAGTTGTTAGCTACAAGACCAAGTTCGTACGATCCAGTCGTGCATTTTATTTTTTCGAGATATTGGCCTTCCAAAGTTGTGTGTTTTTCATATATGTACATTAAAGTATCCGTCTTTGTTTTTTATCCTGAAATGAATAATCCAATTTTTCGACGGAAAGTAAAATGCCTTGGATATTATTATTATTTCCAATGAGTATATAATTAACAATATTAAATTGATACAAAAATAGAACAGTTTTAATATTTTAATGCCAGCCTCTAGCTCCAGCTGAACAAAAAACCGTTCCATATATTTGAATTTGTATTATGTATTACTGGCTTTAGGTAGATAGATACACACACAAGTATACATATGAAATTGGGTTTTATACATCTACTCCAAAAATTTGCTGATGGCATTTAAACTAGCTTAGACTTAAGTTACTCGTAGTTTGAAAAATTGTATTTTCAATTTAGAATTTTTGAATCAATAAAGAAACAAAAAAAATATTGTCATTCCTTAAACGACGATTTTTTTGTTTCAAACTTAAGTTATTTAAATTAGGCTAAAAACGTCTGTGCCTATAAATTCAAAATTCCAACATCTGCACATTGATAATTCCAAAATATAAAGTGTAAACTATTTTTGCAGCTTTAGCTTCTAGTCAAAATATATGCATGTCAGTAAATACATTCATACATACACTAAAATTATCACAGAAGACACAGTGTTCATCCATCTTAAAAATAAATGTATTTAATTTTTCAGATACTTCTGAAAGAGATATCTCTATGTCATTACAGCTGCTATAATTTTTATAAAAAAAATTCCTTTAAATTAATAAAGGCAAAGAATCATTTTGTCATAAAATGATTATTTTTAGTACATTTTTTTCATTGTTCTTTTTTTTTTTTTGATTTTTTATAAAAAAATTTAGTTGATTTTTTATATGGTGAAAAGCTTAAATGTTTGAAAAAACTTTTTTCTTGGAAATAGAAAGAAACGAACAATTTTCTAAAACCATCTTCAAAAATGTTGAAAAAAAATGTGCGTTGCTAAATTATACTGCAGGCCACTTTTAAAAAGTAAAATAATTTATTTTGCGTTCTTATTAACAGTACTTGGCATAGAACCATTTTTAATATTATCGAGTTTCTCCTAATAGAAAGAACCGATTAAAATTATTTTTTTATATACATATACTATAAATAATAAAATTGAAAATAAAATTTTATTCGCACATTACATTGGTGCAGAAAATGTGCTTTTAAATAATGGAGGAGTAGAAGATTTTGCAAAAATTCATGTCTCCAATCATGAAAGAAGATTCAAGCGCCAGTTATAGCTTTTATTGAAACTCATCATTGAAAACTTTGACTATCAACTCTGAGGCACTTAAACAAATAAAATTGATGTCTTTTTGGTACCAAAATGAAGGAAACAATATGTTTTGTCAAAAATACATTTTATTTGCTTTACCACTTTCTTATAAATTCACTTTTGATTTTTCAATGATGGAAATCGTTTTCAATGATCATTAAATTATCATTGAAAAAACAAAAATGAACTTACAAGAAAGTGGTAGAAGAAATAAAATATTTTTTTGACAAAACATATTATATATTTTATTACCTTCATTTTGGTACCAAAAAGACATCAGTTTTATTTGTTTAAGTGCCTCAGAGTTGATAGTCAAAGTTTTTAATGATGAGTTTCAATGAAAACTATAACTAGCGCCTTAGTCCGGACATGAACCCTTTGGATACCAAGTTTACAAGTTGTCCTATTCTATTGGTCTCTTTCCCTGTGGATGGAAAACACCATTTGTCCAGCCTGTCCATAAGAAAGTCGAACCTTGTTCACCCTCTAACAAACGTCCAATTACAGTTATGTTCATTTTATCCAAGATCATGAAACGCTGATCACTTATCAGCTTAAAAAAATGAAAGCTCCTTAATGACCGGCGGTATTGCTTTCTTACCAATATATCCACTGGTGATCCTATGGTATCTCTCATTGAACAGTGGCACAAATTTCTACATAGTTTTGGACTTCATATTTCAAAAGCATTTGATAGAGTTTGGCATCAAGCTGTCTTATCGAAAATGTGTGCATTTAGTATCGATTAATCTCTTGTTCTTTGGATTATAAACTAACATTTCGGACCGCTCAATACAAATTGTATTGGACGTTTTCAAGTCTGATATTCATAAAATAAATGCTGGTGTGCCCAGGGCTCCGTTTTGTCTCCGAATCTTTTTCTCATTTTTATTAATGGTCTCTGATCTGGAACTTCTAATCCAATTAGGTAATTGTTTAGCTGACGATAGTACTCTCAGCTTTTCGCATTCGTTTTCAGACTTACCTCCTTGTTCTTCGGATGCGGAACTTCAATGGCAGCGTATGATAGACTCATTTAATGCTAATCTTGACAGCATATTCCAATGGGGAATAAGAAACTGTTTTGAATTTAATGCTTAATGTCTCTTTTCATCAAAGCAGGACCGTCCTTCAATAGTGCGTGAGTGGTTTTTTCATATTATTATAACAATGTCGCCAAAAGTGTGGATCAACGAGAATGTTATCCAATTGATCAAATCAATGAAAAAAGTTTTTTGAAGTACAATAGGAAACAAGGAAACATTTCAGAAATTTCTTGCTAATGGCAATGGTCTCTCCCAAGAACGTAGACTACATCTGGGAGAATACTTCTTCGACGACCTAATTGATCTAAGACACATAGAGATTCACCAGCTACATCGCTTAATCAGCGTCTATGAATGATTTAGTTAAAGAGATAATATTTCTTAAAGTGGTATCACAATTAACCTATCTGTTGTCTAGGTATGTCAGCCGTTTTTCTGACACCCACTTCAACCTTACCTAAACTCCACACCAAAACAAACATATCAGAAACATTTCTCTGGAATGTTTCTGAAATGTTTTTTTAAGCAATTGGGAAACTTTTCATAAACGTTTTTAAACAATGTTCCAGCTGTTATCTGTCCTAGCTATATCATCTTTCCAATGTTTGGATTGTCTTGTGTAGATTTTATTGTTGTTTCACATTCGAGAAACTGGCTAGTCCAGTTCCATTTTAGTTGTTTCATCTTCTTGGTCATCACATCTTCGAAATCTGTCATCTTTCTTATCACTTCATTTCTAAGGCGTTGTCTCTTAGAAATTTTTAATATAGATATGTCTATGGGTATTTGTGTTATTGCAAGCTTTTGTGCTGATTTTGCCGATATCTTCGAAGTTCGGTAGCCGTATGTCATAACTGATCTGATGGTTGTATCGAAAAATATTTTCGTGATGTCTTTGTTATCAAACGACTGCTTGTATTTCTAAGAGTGTTTGTTATTTTCCGATCTATTTCCGTACCTAAAATATATCAAAGATCAATCAACTGCCCTAGGTAAATGTAATCTTAAACAAATTCAATTTATTTTCCGCGGATGAAAATTTCTTTCCGTTTTTCTTTCGCATTCATTTTAAAAGCTACTCCCGCACCTTCCAATTTTCTTATTAATTTTACTTGCGATATGTAGGTACTACAAGACAAGTTTTGGATTCGTAAAAAAATCGAACTCGAGATTTTATTTTATTACAGCAAAAAAACGTGGCCGTCTGTCTTTCTGTCTATCTGTCGAGCGATCTACAAACGGCTGAAGCGATTTTCTTTAAGCTTGGTACTTAATCGGATTAGGTGATTGTCTCAAATAGGTTTTTGAACCGCTTCTTTAACCCCCAAATAACGGTACTTGCCATACAATTGTTTCTATCATCTTAATTATTTCAAAAATGGCTTTAACCATATTAATAACAATAATATGTGTATGTACTATTATAGGCATATTCTACATTTTGGTATAAAAATGTGCTTATATACGTATTTTGTTATTAACGGTACTGCATTTCAATATATTCAAAAAAAGTTTTTTTTTTGATATAAAAAAAAAATATTTTTTGAAGTGATAACTTCTTAAGAGAGGGTTAACCGCTTCGTTACGTTACGCGTTACGGTGCCAATCTTTCTGGCTTCCCTTTCTCTCACGCATACGTAAAACTTTTGCAATTATTCAAATTAACGATTAACTTTTGAAGCTTTTCTCAAGTTAAACAATTTCAATATTAAATAGGCCAACTTACATTATTTTAAGTTATTACTTCTGTTGGGCGTCCCGAGACGCACGTTTTTACTTGCGATATAGGTACTATAATAGATCAAGTTTTGCATTTGGAAAAAAAATCGAGATTTTAATCAAAGTTGACATTACGATGATAGAAAAAAAGTGGGTCCCGCAATTCCGTCTGTCTGTCTGTAAAACGATCTGCAGCCTAAACCGCTGAACCGATTTTGTTCAAACTTAGTGCTTAGGCGTTTTAGGTGTCCAAAATAGATTTTTGATTCGTTGTTTTGGCCCCAAAAATAACTGTAGATACTTGCCATTCAAATTTTTCTACCATCTTAATTATCTCGAAAACGTCTCTAAAGATTTTGATAAAAATTGGTGTGTGTGCTGCTTTGGGTGTGCTCTACATTTTCTGATTTTTTTTTTTTAATTTTGTTATTAACGGTACCTGCCATACAATCTTTTTATTTATTTTCGACTTTCTCATAAACGGCTCAACGGACTTAGGATATTTATACAAGAGCTCCTTCAAATTCTAAATAATACTGCATTTCAAAATTTTCGAAAAATATTTTTTTTTTGGATTTTTGAAAAAAAAATTTTTTGAATTTATATTATTAAATATTTAAAATGTTCATACCAATTTTTCTTTAGAAATAATTTAAGATTTTTTATATATAAACAAAATTAAGTATAAAACGACTTTAAAAATATAATTACATAGCTGTTTCTACTGTGTATAAGTAGTCATCGAATATAAGAGCAAGTACATGTGACCCAGTCGCCCATTTAATTTAATTAGCCAAAAAGTTAAATATTATTTTTCTCAAAACCGGCTCCAACGATTTTTATAAGAAAAAAACCAGTAAAAAGTCGTCAAAAACAATTTTCCTCACGAATCCTTTTTTAGTTTCTGTTCGCACTAAATTAAAACATTGTTTAAGAAGAGAATTCCCGTGAAAATAATCAAAATCTCATTTAACAATCATAATTATTAGTTTATTGACAAAATTGAAAACAAAAACAGATTTAATTTTTAAGTGCATTAAATGCTATTATTGCAGCTTCGATCATTTTTCGATAATAAATCACTGCACCATATTCGGCCCTCTGCTCGGCAGCACTAAACAAAAAATTACGTGTGTGCACACCCTCAGTGCTAAGTGCGCGCAATATCCATTCGCCAGCCATTTTATAAGAGAGAGTCGTCTTCGTTACGGCGATTTCTATTGGAACAATAGCCTTTGCTATTTGCTTTTTCGATGAACTGTCAGATTTCAATCCTGCAGCTCCAATGTCCATAAAAATATTGGCAGTTTCTTCTTGGATTCTTTGAATAGCAACTTTCATTAAATTATTCTCCGTTGACGATTTTTCTAAATTTTGAACATGCATGAAATATTCTCTAACATCGGAAGCAATTTGTGCAATTACATACAGTGAACTTATAAGCGATGTTTTGAGTTGTTCGACTTTGTCGGCAGATGCACCCCTATAGATGGAATTTTTAGCAGCTTTATTAATATCTGAGATGGCTGCTGAAGCGTACGTATCCTTTGCTGCTGCGTCAGCATTGTGCTTCTTACAAGGCATTGGTATTTTCTGATCATCTGAGACGGCCTTCATTGCCTCTTCATAAGAAATTGGAAGCCCGTAGTAACTTGCAGCAAAACCAGATCGAATAAATTGAAGAGCGGAATTAAGGGCTTGTTTTGCAGCATACCCTCCTAGTTGAATTCCCTCATGCGCCAACTTATCCGCTGTCGACATCGAATCAATTTCTTCTATTCCAAAAACCTCAACTTTTTGAATGGCCTTTCCCAATCCTTGTCTCGTTGAGTCACTTGCAACAGCGTTAGCTTCTCCCAAATTCAGATACAGTAGGCCTCCTGCATAGTAATACATGTCTTTGGCATCCTGAATGGCTTGCCTTATAATTGATGCAGCAGCTATGGGCTGAATAGATACTAGTTCAAGACCAAGTTGGAATCCATTATTAATAATTTGTTCACAAGCTGCCACAGTATTATTCCCATTTTTGTATGCATTTTTAATTAGAAGTTTTATATATTCGTTTTTGTCAACATTGTTTGTATTGGCAAATGAGAACTTTTCGTTTTGACACTCATATATAATGGTGTTGCCTGCATCTAATTCTTCACAGAGTGTAACACTTGATCCATTTGAGTAATGTGGAAGAAAAACCAACACTACAACAGCTATCGAACAAAAAATACCCCAACAGTTCATTTTAACACCGCGCCGAATAATCAGAACCTTCAGACCAACAATCTTGACTAATAAGTTTTTGAACTAATGCTCCGCCTTTTATAGCGTAATAGGCCGAGAGATAACAGCAGACAAAACTAACCAAACTAACCAAAGCTCATGTATCTGTTTGTGTATCCATCTATAGGCTGTTTTTTCAGCTTTTAATTTATATTGTATGTGGTTTTTTTTGGCGAAATATTTTTTTTTTTTAGAGTAAGTACATTTTGGTATGTCAATATAGAAATTAGTGTGGGTCGCAAATAACGAGGCCTGTGACTGAAATATACAAAAAATCATTTCCCTATTTGCAAATACATTTACTAAAAGCCAGTCGCCAGAGGAGTTTAGATAATTACGAAGGTGATCCTGAAATATATTTTTGTCGGTCAATCTATTTTACTTTCTTGGATAATTTATGCAAATACTAAATAGATTTCTCGACCATAATTAATTGCTCTCCAAAATTCAAAATATTTTGCCCGAAAAATGTGGTAAACTTGCAGAAATTGAAATAAAAATGTCTGCTGATGTATTTGCCCAAGCGAATTGAAGTTGTATAGCAGATAAAAATGTATTTCTTTTGTTTTCTTGATATTGCTGCGTGTCAATGTTAAATTAACTATAGTTGCAAGCATTTTCTGAGTATACCAAATGAAAAAAAAATGGCTCAAAAACTTTATAGACTGCTTAAATATTTGCGATTCGTCCTTATACAAAACAGTTTACTGCTTTATGCAGATCGGTGCGATACTACCGGCATCTGTGGCATCTTTTTAATGTTTGCGCCGATTAAAAACCTATCAGAGAGGCAAAACTGGAGAGGAGCGACTGAAATATTTGTTGTTGCTGAACATTTGTGGGGTATTTTATAAATTTCCTTATTCTTATAAGAATGTAATTCGATATTTTTTATTTGTTAAATATGTTTGTTGAATTAAAGATTATTAACTTAAAAAAATCGCACACTATTTTGTCGAAGTTGACCAACATATTTCATTATGCTCTTAATCTATTAAGCAGATTTTACAAAAATGAGATCTTTTGTATAACGTCAATAGTTTGCAAATGCAAATTTTAAGCCCTAAACATGTGATTGAGTAAAACTAGTATACCAATAAATATGGCAACGAATAAAAAAATAATGCGAATTATAAGGGGCATAGATAAATAAGACACGTAAACTTCTTCGCATTAGTTCAGCCGCCATCCCTGGAGATACAAATCTGAGACAACAACCACCTTCAGTCTCAAACATCGCGCCACACATCTTTCCTATCATTCTTTCTCTTCCTTAACCTGACGATCGCGCTGTGTTAAAACATTTAAAGGGTAGTATAATCCCTTGAAATCATTTCTTAACTGTACGTTTAACTGGAAAAATAAATGTATGTACACAAATTATAAATTTATAAATTTTTTAGTATCTTTGAATTCGATTCATTTCTTGTGCATTTTGTTTTGTTAATTTGCTTGCGAATTTCAGTCCACTCAATTGTTTGCTTATCGATTAATGTAGGATTAGCAAGTAATAATATTTTAATTCTTGATTAGTTTTTGGGGAGTAGAATGGCTTTTAATTATGTACTAGAGTTGCGCAAAATAGTTCCACAGGCCGAACGAACACGAAACTTTTAGTTTTGCTTCGGAACTAGTTCCGCGGAACGATTTAGTTTTCTTTATACACTTACACTGCCTGTTTATATGGTTGAAGCTATAGAAGAAAAAAAATCCTTTACATGCAGGTGAAATTTAAATATAAAAGGCTTATTTGATTTTGACAAATTTTGTAGTATTTTTCAAGAATTCACCCCATTTTTTAGAAAACAATTAAAGAAAATTGTTAGGTAGGTACACAAAAAAATATTAAAAAAAAGTCGTTTCCACTAAGAATCTTGTGCATACGATGTGATCGACCATAAGAGCATGTACGTGCGATTCTATCGTGCATTTATTTGGTTTGAAATTGTGTTCAGTAGTTTGGAGTTTCTTTGTAAATTTATTATATTTTGACATGTAAGCAAACAACAGAAACTATTGTCTTTAACACCATATACATATCTACATAGGTATGTCTTACAAAAACTTCAAATAGAAAAAAATATGGAATTTCCAACCTAAAAGCTTAAGTTTCATATCAGTAACTACATAGGTATTAAAGCGTAAGGAAAATATAAAAAAAAAACTAACAAGATAACAAATAAGTTTTAGTATTTTTATTTAAATGACAACGTATCCAACGTAATTTTTAAATTTGGCCCAATGAGGTTTGGCACAATGTCACGAAACCCATTTTTACAATGAAATCTCTAAGAAAAAGGAATCGCTTTTGTTAAACGAAGTTTGAAATGAAATCAGACATTTAATTCATATTCAAAAAACCCAAAGAAATTTCCTAGAGGTGCACCTAGTACCTACCTACAATGAAATTTTAGATATCAAAAGCCCATACATTTATATTTTTGTCTTATTTTTCTATAGTAGTTCTATACTCTTTATGTAACGGGTGATTTTTTTGCTACTTGGTTTTTGACGTTTATATTTTTGACAGATCACACATGACAAATTCCACGGACATTTGACATTTCGATTCAGTATTGTTTGCCATTTCATCATGAATAGACTTACGCCTGAACAACGTTTGCAAATTATTGAAATTTATTATCAAAATTCGTGCTCTGTGAAAAATGTGTTTCGCAAGCTACGTCCGTTTTATGGTCGTCATAATCGACCCACCGAGCAGGCTATTCAGCTCATTGTGACCAAATTTTGCACCAGTTTCACTTTATTGGACATTAATCCACCAAATCGTATCCGTAGAGTGCGTACGGAAGAGAATATTGCTGCTGCATCCGCCAGTGTTGCTGAAGATCGCGAAATGTCCATTCGGCGCCGATGGCAGCAATTGGGTTTGTGTTATTCGACCACCTGGAAGATTTTACGCAAAGATCTTGGTTTAAAGCCATACAAAATACAGCTGGTGCAAGAAGGTGCCAGGCGACCTACCACAACGTAGAATTTTCGGTGAATGTGCCTTAGAAAAGTTGGATGAGGATCCGTTTTTTTTTATCGCAAAATTGTCTTCAGCGACGAGGCCCATTTTTGGCTAAATGGATACGTGAATAAGCAGAATTGCCGCATTTGGAGTGAAGAGTAGCCAGAGGCAATTCAGCAGCTACCAATGCATCCTGAAAAATGCACTGTTTGGTGCGGTTTATGGGCAGGCGGCATCATTCTGCCGTACTTCTTCAAGGACGATGAAGCCCGCAGGGTTACGGTCAATGGAGAAAGGTACCGATCGATGATAACAGATTTTTTTTTGCCGAAAATGCAAGAATTGAACTCGGTCGACATGTGGTTCCAACAGGACGGTGCCACATGCCACACTGCACGCGAAACCATGCATCAATTGAGAGGCGAATTTGGTGAGCAGTTGATCTCACGTTTTGGCGCAGTCAATTAGCCACCAAGATCATGTGATTTGACCCCGTTAGACTATTTTTTGTGGGGCTATGTTAAGTCTATTGTCTATGGGGACAAGCCAAACACGATTGCTGCCTTGGAAGCCAACATTGAACGCGTCATTGGTGAGATTCCGGCCGAAATGTGTGAAAAAGTTTGCCAAAATTGGACCTTCAGAATGGACCACCTGAAGCGTAGACGCGGGCAACATTTAAGTGAAATTATTTTTAAAAAGTAAATGGCAGAAATTGATTTATCGATCCAAATAAAAATTTCATTCACTTTTTACAAGTTTCTGTGTTTTTTTGAATTTTCAAAAACCAAGCTCTTAAAAAATCACCGTTTATATTGCGCATGTTGTCATAATTCGGTTGTCATAATTCTAAACTTCGGTTGTCGCATTTGGCAAAATGTCTCCGAGATTTGGTACATGCACTCTCATTTTTGACATTTCCACATACAAATAGGGATGGGTCAATATTTCATTAAGGTGTGTTCAGTAAGAGTAGATCAAAAATAACTGTTATTGAAATAGCATTTGAAATTTCTAAATTTGTATTTCAATCAAATCAAACAGCGGAATATATATGAAAAAGTGATGAATAATTAATTTTAAAATGGAAAATAGTTTATTAAAATTGTTTTTTCACTGACAAATTTTGTTCCATAATTATTATTTCAGTTACAGGGATTTATAACTGTTATTTAAAAGTAGCAGTAACAGATATTGCAACTTGAAATTTGGCCCATGGCTAAGCATATGTGTATACCAAATGTGACACGAGTGTCTCTGAGTTTTGTGTGCATGTTTATCCGTATTCTGGAATATTAAATATAAGAAAGAGGGAATAATATCAAACGAACGTATGTTTTGTATCTGTGAAATTGGAACTATGTGAATATGTTTACTTTCAATAAACGGAACCGTATCCAATGTATCCGAGAGAGAATATAGTTCCTGGAACTATTTAGTTCTGGAACTACCCAACTCTATTATGTACAACACTTTTCGTATTCGACAAACGAAATAACAGATTTAGCAAAAATTAATAAAAATCGCAATTTATGCAAAGTTAAAAAATGGGCTAAGGAATAGAATGTGCTCTGCTAATGCTAAAGTAAGACTAGGTATTACACCACCATTTATTAGTGGCGACTCTTCTTCGAATTCTTCTTTGAAATTTCGTACGCTGAGGCCGCGCTATTGCACACATGAGTTTAGAGTCAAGACTCAAATTTGACAGTTTTCTTTCACTTCGAATTTCGTTTTTTTTTGTTTGAAATTAGCATTTATAATAATTTGTTGTGGATACCACTTGGGTCGTCATAGGATCTAATCACTTCCACGCATTAACACGAACTTTCCGTATATAAATAGAATAAAAACTTAAAGATTTGGCTCAAAAAAAGAAAAAAATAATATTTACTTCTTCGTGGAAATAATAAAACTGCTAATATTGTATACAGAAATCTTTGAAATATGCATGTTCGAATGCTTCTTCGAATTCATGTTCGAACGCCAATTTCTTTAAATTGTTTCAGAGAGAGAACTTACAAATCAGGTGACCGTGGAGTCAATCAACATCTCCATTTCTTGAAATAACTTGTTGTGGAAAGAGGTCTCGCAGTAATTCCATTATAATCCTGGCTGTATGCGATGTGGCACCGTCTTGTTAATACCACATGTTAATCAAGCCCAAAGCATGCAGTTGTAGCGTTAAAAAGTTTTCAATCATATCAAGATATCGCTCCCCATTTTCATTTTCAAAGAAGTAAGGTCCAATGATTCCTCCTGACCAAATTGCACACCAGACTGTTACTTTTAATGGATTCAAAGGTTACTGATGAATAATTTGAGGGTTTTTTACTGCCCAAAACCGACTGTTCTGTTTATTCACATATACATTCAAATGAAAATGTGCCTCGTCACTCATTATGATTTTTTCGTGAAAATCGAGGTAATGGGCTAGGTTCTCTAGCTAGTTTCTCCCAAACATTTCAAGTAACTTTCTCATCGTCACAGTAATCGATGATTGATATTGATAAAATGTTTTTACGAATATTTTTCCATAATATATTTGCCACGTGTCTAATTCACGACTGCCAAATATGAACTGTCAAGACTAATGCTTACCAAAATGGCGGCAAAACAAAGTAGGTAGTATACCTTCTCGGTGGACACCCTGTATTAAAAAAATATATTAAAAGCAATGCGAGCACCTGTCGGCTAGTGCATAATAAAAGAATTGTTCGTATATATTTTTTGAATACCCCTCCCCCCGAAATTTTTTCAGCGTTCGCCCCTGACAATTTGGCACTTTCTTTATTTTTACTAATTTGCTTGGTAATACGTTAGAATCATAAGCCTATGTGGTTGACGAATTTAAACAGACATATGTTCAACATTATTGTTTTTTATTTAAATGGTTCTTTTTGAAGGAAGTTTGCTTAAAAGGAATAATAACAGGGCCGCCATCTAACGTTTTTGTTTTTAACTAGTGCTTATATCGTGAATGGTAACACTTAGCTCATGTCTGATTTGACAAATAATTAGTTTTATCCTTCCGCTGAACGAATATGGTTGTGTATACGATTGAACAACGCTCGCTAAGTGGACCTGCGATCGACTTAGAGAAGATACCGATTTTGCCAAAAAAATCATCTTTTCAGATGAAGCTCATTTTGATCTTGGCGGGTATGTAACAAGCAAAATTGTCGCATTTGGGGCACAGAAAATCCGCACGCATACATTGAAAAGCCGATACACCCAAAACGAGTCACTGTTTGGTGCGGATTTTGGTCCAGAGGCATAATTCGAAAATGAGCAAGGAGTGGCCGTTACAGTCAATGGCGATCGTTATCGGGCCATGTTGAACAAATTTTTGTTCACAAAAATTGAAGAGGAGGATATTAGCAATATTTGATTTCAACAGGACGGCGGGCGCTACGTGCCACACAGCCGAAGCTACACTCGATGTTTTGCGCCCATTTAAAAAAAAAAGTTATTTGGCGGACCCTGTATTTGTATACATGTGTGATGATAAATTTAACTTTATTATACACAAAAATAATTTAAATCAATTATTATGGATTGCTTCTTTTTTAATTCTAAAATGAATAAACTGATTTTTCGACAGGAAGTAAAATGTCTTGGATATTATTATTATTATTTCATATGAGTGTATAATTAACAATATTAAATAAAAATAGAACAATTATAATTTTTTAACGCCAGCCTCAAGCTCCAGCTGAACAAAAAACCGTTCCATATATTTGAATTTGTATATGTATTACTGTCTATAGGTAGATAGATACACACACAAGTATACATACGAATTTTGATTTTATACATCTACTCCAAAAATTTGTTGACGGCATTTAAACTAGCCTAGATTTAAGTAAGTTTGAAAAATCGTGTGCTTAATTTAGAATTTTTGAATCAATAAAGAAATATTACATTACATTACATTTTATACTACTCCGCAGATAAATTTACGAAGTAGATACACTGAAGCACTAGCAACTTGATCATTTGGGGGGTGGCCGTGGCGCGATAGTTGTGTGTTCGCCTGTCAACCTCATGGTCATAGGTTCGATCCCTGCCGTAGTCTATGTCTTCTTATTTTTCCATTAAAAACCAATTCTAAAAATAAAATGTCATACAATGAGTTGTTGGTTTACTCATTACATGCTGTTTAGGCATAGAACTAACAACATGTGATTGAGTAAAACTAGTAAACCGATAAAATATGACAAAGAATAAAAAAATTAATGCGAATTATAAGGGACATCGATAAATAAGACACGGAAATTTCTCCGCATTAGTTCAGCCGCCATCCCTGGAGATAAAATCTGAGACAACAACCACATACAGTCTCCGAATATCGCGCCACACATCTTTCCTATCATTCTTTCTCTTCCTTAACCTCACCCCCACGCCCGCGCTGTGTTGAAACATTTAAAGGGTATTCGTAATCCCTTGAGCGCGTGTAGATTATAAAAAAAAAAAAAAAAAAATTGTTTTAAACTTTTACATACATTAATACAACATAGAGAGACATAGACAGGACAAACACACAACAGAAGAAACACATGTCAACAGCACGTGGTTGGTTTCCGACGGTCCGCCATCGAAGTACTAACCACGAGCAACGATGCTTGATTTCGCTGAAACAAAAAAAATATTGACATTCCTTAAACGACGAAGCATTTTTTTGTCACATTTACGTAAGTAGGTACATATTATATAGGCCCATAATAAATATTTACATACCAAAAAAAAAACGTCTGCGCCTATTAAATTTCCAAAATCTGTTATTGAAAACAATGCGGCCTATTCATAGTCACTGTTTATGCTGTTGCTATGAAAAGCTTAAGTTTTTTTGACGATAATTAAATAGGATCTACTAAAGTTCGTCATAGCAGTAGCATAAACAGTGACTATTGTATAGGCCGTATTGTTTTCAATTAACAGATTTTGGAATTTTGAATTTATAGACTCTGACGTTTTTGTGTAATTTAAATGTTAAATTTGGATATACAGTGACTCAAAATAAAACTCGTACATTTAATATTTACTTAAAATATCCATATAACAACTAATATGGAGCCATTATTTTGGAAAAAATTGTAAATCAATCTTATAGTTAAAATTGTCAAATGTAATATTTCTCAGAAAAACTTAAAAAAGTTTAACTTAAACAGTGAAATATGCAAGCATTTGCTTAAACACTCAAAAAAAAACACCTCAAAATAAATCTCGTACAATGCATTTAAAGATCACAGTTTGTTGCATTTTGTTGCAATAGAAACAAATCAATATTAAATTACTTAAACTGATAGTATTGTGAGCTTTCTGCAGCTTATTTACTACCGAAGAAATCTACTTTATAAAAAAAAATCCGAATGGTACGATTTTGAATGCGAGAACTTACGAAAAAAAAGTTTTCAACTTCTCAATCTTTTGCGAAAATATGATGCACAGAGCATAAAAATAGAATATGTCGAAACCAACAAACAATATAAAACGATATGTAAAGCAAAAAAGGAAGCTCATTTTGAAAAGCTGGCATTCCAGTTAAGTCAAAGCAGGGATTCAGTTGAGTTTTGGTCATTAACAAGAAAGTTATCTGGAAACTATTACAAAAAATACGGCCATCATTCCGGCGGAAAGATAACGTGAATACTACATCTCGCTTTTGTATTTGCCGAATCAGATTAAATGGAATTTTGCACAGCCTTTTGTCGAGGACGAAATTCTAGATAAGAATATTGGAATATTGAACTAGAAGAAGTCAAAATCATACTAAGTTCTCTGAAAGACAGCAAAGCAGCTGGGTCAAACGGAATTCCAGCTGAGTTTTAAAAATACAGCACAGATGCTTTCAAAGAAAATTTAACCAAAGCATTGAATATAATTTTTTATTTTCGAACTCTGCCTGAACATTTTTATGAAACGTTGATTTTCCCGATATATAAAAAGGGTGATCCGTCTGAGCCAACTAACTACAGAGGCATATCATTCCTGAACTCAACGCTAAAAACGTACACAACTTTATTAAACAAGAGAATGACTGTATGGGTACACGCAAACAAAAAACTCAGTAAATTTCAGGCTGGATTTCGTGCTGGTTATTCGACAGTTGATAACATCTTTGTTCTTAATGAAGGTGAACCAAAATCAAAAACTGTATACATTGCTTGTGGATTTTAGAGCGGCCTTTGATACGATAAACCGAAATGCGATGTTCTATAAGCTACATAATTAAGGACTATCCTCAAAATTTGTCAGAGCTCTGGAAAAACTTTATCAACAATCTACGGCATATGGATTTAAGCAAGGCTGTAATCTTAGCCCTCTACTATTCGCACTATATTTAGATGATCTTGTCGATTCACTTACATGTCGAGTAGGAATTGGCAGCACAAAAGTAAAAGTCATCATGTACGCAGACGACATAGTTATACTCGCTGAATCAGCCAGTTCACTGCAGTTGATGATTAACAAACTATACGGGTATTGTACAATATTGGGCTTAGAAGTCAACGTTAATAAGTCAAAATTTGTGGCTTTCCAAAATGGTTGAGGCAGGATATCAGCAAGTGAAAAATGGAAATATGATCAGCATAACCTGGACGTAGTTAAAAAATACAACTACCTAGGAATGGAGTTAACTTACAACCTTAACATGGAAAAGCACCTGAAAACCAAAGTAGATAAGGTGAAAATAGCAATATGCGTGAATTGGAAAAGAATTTTTAGCAATAAACTCATTGCTGTTAGCTCCAAATATAGTGTGTTTAATGCAACAGGTGCACAAGTTTCCTCAGACAAATTTTTCAACACCCGAAATACATGTATTATCTTGAGTCGGGATTACCTGCACTGTTTATCTCATCGTTAAAGCTACATGCTGATTATTTATCAAGGCCGGCTAAAATGGACGAAATTCGGCTACCAAAGCAGATATTGCGATATGCAGTGCAAACAAAATATACTTTTTGCCAAAAATTGGAGTAAACTGGCTGCAGATTGTGGTATAGTGCTGAAGTTAGAATGGATCAATGGAAACAGACGTTTTATGAAGTTATCCTGACAACTGATGGGTATGAGAGCCCATGAGTCAACAGAGAGGTTTTATTACTCGAAAGTTAACTACAATTTAAACGCAGCAAATTACTTCAACAGCAGTTTCTCATGCATTATGATCGGGACAGTTTTTAAAATAAGATGAGAACTAACAAGCCTTAATTATTCACCGCATAGAACTGAAGGAACTGTCAACTGTGATATATGCAACCTGCAGGAGAGAGAAAGTATCTATCATTTCATCGGAGTATGCCCCGTGATGAAGGAGCTGAGAAGATTTCACTTTGGGAAAAATACTCTTCAATTTGATGAAGTTAAAAAAATATCTAAATGGGTTGAACTGGCAACTTCTGTTCAGCTACTATCAAAAGGCCAGCGCTTATAGAAAAAGCATAATCACAGAAAGCTTTTAAAATTATTTAAAATAACTTATTGTGATGATTTAACTAAACTAAAAGTCTGTTAAAAAAAATAATTTGTTTTTGCTAAACTAAAAGCCATTGCAAAAAAAAAAAATATTTATTTTGTTTTCGCTAAACTAAAAGCCCTTAAATACAAAAAAAAAAATATTTAAATAAAAACCAAAATTATACATATTATTTAAATTATTGTAAAATTTATCAATATCCTACTCCGGCAAACGACATATATAGTCATGCCTTAATTATTCAATTGAAAATTCTTAATGATAACAAATGTACAACTTTTATATTAAATACAAATCTAATCTCTAATCTCTTGAGAGCTTTCCCTTCAAAAAAATTTGGGATTATATTAAAAATGGGTAGACAAAACGGCTAACTCCAGTAGATGTTAGAAAACTGGTTATTATGCATTTTAAGAATGGTAAGACCCTTCGAGAAATGGGGATTTGTTGAATAGGAGTCATTCCTCAATCCAACACATTCTCAAGCACTACAAGGAAGAAGGAGTGGTAGAAAACAAGAAGAAAATGAGAGGCAAGAAAATTGTTACCTATGCGGATGAGCTGTGTATCATTCAAAAGATTAAGGACAATCCGTAAACGAGTGCTACAAAACTTGTTTAAGAGGCAGAAAGAAAGCGTAGAAAAAAGCGTGTCCAGTAACCATTAGAATAATTTTAAGAAACCTCAATTGTAATGGACGGGTAGCCAGGAAAAAAAAAGGATTTTGAGTTCTGGAAGAAGTGTATCTTCTCCGACACAAGCAAGTTGAACTAATTTTTCTCTGATGGTAAGGTCAATGCTTGGCGTAGGCCCAATGAAGAGCTCAAATAGAAAAGTTTAAGAGTAACCGTCAAGCATGGTGGCAGATCGGTCATGGTGTTGGGAAGTATGTCGGCATCAATAGTAGGAAAATTGCATTTTATTGAAGGTACAATGGATCAGCACGAGTACCTTAACATCCTGAAAACAAATTTGCATGCAAGTGCTGATGGACTTTAGCAATAGCTTTCCTTAGTAGAGTTGGTCTTACGCGGCTTCTTTTTCGTGGTAAAGCCCCAAAAAAGCTTGACAATACCAATTTCGGTGACAAAAATAGTCAAATTACCAATAATCGACTAAATGGCTAAAATATTTGATCACCTGCTTGACGACTGCATCACAAACAACTTTTGCTAAACATTCTTAATCGAAATGAACATTCTTCTTTTGTATTGTTTGTATAAGAAAATAAAAAACTTAATGTACCTCTATACTGAAAACCTTCAATGGATGTGTAGTCAATATTTCAAATTACCAATTTTGAACGCCCGCCTCCAGCCTCGCTGAACAGAAAACCCATCCTAAACTTTAAATTTCTAGAATTACTGTTTCAAGATAAATACACACACACAAGTATACGAATTCTGGTTATGTACCTTCAGTTCAAAAATTTGCTGCCGACATTTACCTAGCGTAGCTTTAATTAAGTTCGCAATTGTTGTTCCATTTAAAATAAATACACATTTCAAGAAATAAACTTAGACAATATTGATTTCCACCAAATTATGATAAGCATTTTTTCACATTGACGTATGTCAATATTCATACACCCAAATTAAATATTTAAATTTCACAAAAATCGTCAGAGTAAAATAAACTCAAGTTTTTTTATCGCAACAGCATAAACAGAGACTATGAATAGGTCGCATTATTTTCAACTAACAGATTTTGAAATTTTAAATTTAGATATAAATTGATGTTTTTATGTAATTTAAATATTTGTGTGCATATATATATATATATTGACCTTGCCGCACCAGATCAGGGAGCAGGCGACTAGGGTGGATTATCTCTACTCTGTTTTGCCGAGCTTAACGCAACTTAGAGGTTAAGGGCGTGCTGCCGGAGAGACCCTTTAAGATCCTAGCTGTGAATGTAAATTCACTGATTATAGAGAACATCAAAGAAGTGGGTCACGCAATTCCGTTTGTCTGTCTGTTTGTCTGTCCTCGAGTCTACAGCCTAAACGGTTTGATAGATTTGCTACAAACTTGGTACATACATATTGTTTTTTCGGTAATATGCCCACATGTTTTTTTCATTTTTTTAAGATGACAAATAACAGTAGCTCCAATACATTTTTTTTTTTTTGCCAAAATCAATAATCTTATTTTTCTCAAAAACGGCTCCAACGATTTTTATAAAAAGAAATCAGTTCATTACTGAAGGGAAAATGTATATTTTGGTAATTTTTTTGGAAACAAATTGTTAGTTTTGGTATCGCTAGTAGTCCCATTTTTTGGTTTTCAAAATTAAGTTAAAAAGAAATTAGAAAAAAAAAACTTTTTTTCTTGGGAACTCAAAATTTCGAAAACCATTTGATAATTTGTTCGAAACTTCGTACTTGGGAGTATTTTGACATTAGCTTGAATAAATAAAAAAACTGTGTTCATATAATAAGAACCAACGGTACAAATGTTAAAAAAACCGTTAAGAAAAAAATGCATTTCTCATAAACGGCTGCAGAAAAAATGTGTGTGTTCTTAAGTACAGTCCACTTTTAAGTATAAAAATATTTTATTTTGCGTAATTATAAATGGTACTTCTCATAGAACAACTTTTCATATTTTCGACTTACTCAACATTGGATGAACGGATTAAAATAATTTTTTTTTTACAAATGCTGCTCAAAATTGTTAATAAAACTGCATACTCAAATTTTCAAAAAAAAAAGTTTGTTAATTTTTAAAAAGTAAATAATTTCTTTTTTGAAAAATCGATTTTTCGAAAACCAGTCACTGAAGTTTTTTGAAGTTTGAATTATAATATATATTAATAATATTTTCAAAATGGCGATTCAAATTTTTTCTCTAAATATGTTTTTAAAAAATATTTTTTTAAAAATCCGCTCCAACGATTTTTGAAATTATTTTTTGATATATTCTTATTTATCCAGAAATTCAAATGGCATCTTTGGTTTTTCCTCAAACTATAACAACTAAGCAATATAAAAAACATTTAATTACGTGCATTTCCCATTTATGTATATACCTTATTATTATTCCTTTTTTAGGAATATTTTCGTACGTCACTGAATACTACATACAATGCAGGCCCTCATACATTTATATACACATATGTGTCTTTAAAAATCACATGAGTCTTATGTATGCATATTGCGCCTAAATTATAAAGTTATATGTATCCTAAATTTTCATTATTATACATACATGCTTACATACTTAGGTCCCATTTATATATGTATGTAGATACATTTTACTTTCCTAACTTCTGAAGAGGTATTCTAACGCCGCTCCTTTCCAAGGTCATGAAAACGCTGATTCATTATTAACAGCTAAAGAAATATCTTGATGAATGGGTCAACTGGTGATCTGATAGTATATCCCACCAAACAATGGCACAAAGTTTTACATCGTTTTGGAGAAAGTAAGATTATTGCGCTTGACATTTCGATAGCATTTGATTGACTTTGGCATCAAGCTCTCTTATCGAAAAAGTGCGAATTTGGTATCCATGAGTCTCTTCTTCGTTGGATTAGAAATTAACTTTCGGACCGCTTTAGAAAAGTAGTGTATTTGAAGGCTTCAAGTCTGATATTCATAAAATAAATGCAGAACTTTGTTTTCCCATATCATTCGGATGTGTAATTACAACCTGGCATTAAATTTTGTTGTAATCGGGTTTCCACAAAGAGAAAATAACAATTATTTGGTGCGAAAATTTAAGTTTGCCTTGTCACCATGACCATACGAAAACAAAAAATTAATATATTCCTAAATGTATGCAACGTTTTTAATATTATCAAGTCAACGAAAAATGTTGCTATTTTCTTTACTAAATCAAATCAATTAATGAGGCTGTGAGTACAAAAGTGGCAGAAATGTGGTGATACTATTTTTAGACGAGTCTAGACAAATGCCAATTTATAACAGTTTTATAACAGTTGTTTTCCCTTAAAAGTATTAAATATTCCCCGAGCTTGGCGCGGTAAGGTGGCGCCTAAAGCAAACAAGTATTTTCCCGAAGTCGAAAGCCCTTTTAACCCTACGCCTACGGGCCGAATAAACTCTGCTTTCCTGTCACACTGTTGGCAAGTCTCCAGACACGTCCTTTATTTTTACAAAGTTATAAAATATTTATTATATGTTTCAAACACGGTAGCTCTGATTTAAAAACCTGTTCGAAGAGAAACAAAACGAAATGAATTTTGAAATTGTAGCAAGGGAGATTAACTTTTTGTTAAATGAATTTCTTACGAAATTTTATATGTTTGTGATTTATTTTGAGTACCCTTTTAGATAGCCCCTTTTTATTTTAGGTTTCAGAGCTGCCATAGGGTGGGATATATGCCATTTCAGGATTATCTATATTGTTTACCCGGCACCCCTGTTTTACAAAGCATATACCTGCCTACTTAAGTTGAATAAAAATATCATATCTAGACATATGAAGCTTCGAAGCTTCAAGAACTTTTTGACATCTTGGATCTCATACAAAACTAAGCGTTATGATTAATAGTGAATTCTTCCATCAGTAAAACCATTTATATCCTCAAACTTCCACGAAATATTGCATGTCTCTCCCTTTTCTATCAATTTTTCTTCTCTTGAATCAATTTTAACAAAATACTCAAAAACTCTTGAGCCGAACTACACGCATGGATTCCACAACGATATTACAATTTTAAAAGCTTTCAAAAACTATTCTCTTCTCGAGTCCTTTTTCCTTTCTGTTCAGACTAAGTTAAAATATTGTATAAGTGTAGTCTGAATTCCCGTGAGTACATGCTCACTTAAAAACAAAAAAAGCATTAAACAAAATCTAATCTAATAATCATAATTAGTTTATTGACAAAATTCAAAACAAACAAAAATTATGAAAAATTTAATTTTTAAGTGCATTAAATGCTATTATTGCAGCTTCGATCATTTTTCGATAATAAATCACTGCACCATATTCGGCCCTCTGCTCGGCAGCACTAAACAAAAAATTACGTGTGTGCACACCCTCAGTGCTAAGTGCGCGCAATATCCATTCGCCAGCCATTTTATATGAGAGAATCGCCTTCGCTACGCCGACTTCTGCAGGTACAATAGCCTTTGCTATTTGCTTTTTCGCTGAACTGTCAGATTTTAATCCTGCGGCTCCAATGTCCATAAAAATATTGGCAGCTTCTTCTTGGATTCTTTGAATAGCAACTTTCATAAAATTATTCCCCGCTGACGATTTTTCTAAATTTTGAACATGTGTGAAATATTCTCTTACATCGGAAGCAATTTGTGCTATAACATAGACTGAACCTACTAGCGATGTTTTGAGTTGTTCGACTTTGTCGGCAGAAGCACCCCTATAGATGGAATTTTTAGCAGCTTTATTAATATCTGAGATGGCTGCTGAAGCGTACGTATCCTTTGCTGCTGCGTCAGCATTGTGTTTCTTACAAGGCATTGGTATTTTCTGAGCATCTGAGACGGCTTTCATGGCCTCTGCATAAGAAATTGGAAACCCGTGGTAACTTGCAGCAAAAACAGTTCGAATAAATTGAAGAGCGGAATTAAGGCCTTGTTTTGCAGCATACCCTCCTAGTTGAATTGCCTCATTCGTCAACCTATCCGCTGTCGACATCACATCAATTCCTTTTATTCCAAAAACCTCAATTTGTTGAATGGCCTTTCCCAATCCTTGTCTTATTAAGTCATTTGCAACAGCGTTAGCTTCTCCCAAATTCGGATACAATACGCCTCCTGCATAGTAATACATGTCTTTGGCGTCCTGAATGGTTTGCCTTATAATTGATGCAGCAGCTTTGGGTTGAATAGATACTAGTTCAAGACCAAGTTGGAATCCATTATTAATAATTTGTTCACACGCTGCCACAGTGTTATTGACATTTTTGTATCCATTTTTAATTAGGAGTTTTATATATTCGTTTTTGTCAACATTGTTTGTATTGGCGAAGGAGAACTTTTCGTTTTGACACTCATATAATATGGTGTTGCCTGCATCTAATTCTTGACAGAGTGTAACACTTGATCCATTTGAGTAATGTGGAAGAAAAACCAACACTACAACTGCTATCGAACGAAAAATACCCCAACAGTTCATTTTAACACCGCGCCGAATATTTAGAACCTTCAGACCAACAATCTTGACTGATAAGTTTTGGACTAATGCTCCGCCTTTTAAAGCGAAATAGCCCGAGAGCTGACAGCAGACTGTAACAGCGGAGGTATATTACTACCAAAGCTCATGTATCTGTATGTGTGTCCATCTGGGAGTTCTGTTTTTTCAGCCTTGAATTTATGTTGTATGCTTTAGCGCTTTCTTTATTTACTAACTCGCTTGGTAATACGTCAGAATCAAAGAAGTTATGCCTATGTTTAACATTTTTGTTTTTTATTTATATATTTGTTTTTTAAGGAAGTTTGCTTAAAAGATGTATAATATATTTATCTATATGTGTGATGATAAGTTCAAATTTATTGTACATCAAATTAAATGTAATCAATTATTCAGAATTGCAGTTATGTAAAAAAGAATTATAGGTCATCACTGATTTTTACTTGCGATTATAGGTACAATAAGGCAAGTTATGCATTCGTAAATTCTAACAATCAAACATGACATTACGATCATAGAGAATTCTAAAAAAAGTGATCGTCAAAAAATATCTGTCTGTCTGTCTCTCAGTCTGTCCGTTTGTATGTATAACGAGCCACAGCATAAACGGCTTAAACGATTACCTTCAGCAATGCTTCTTTTGGCATTCCTCAGTGTTGAAATTGAAATTTTATTTTTAGGCCTAAAAATAACAGTACCTGCCATATAACCGTTTAGGAAAATGTTATTTTTCTCGAAAGCGATTCACACGATTTTGATAAAACATTTTTGAGAATTTTTTTTTGTTGGCAGTAGCTATCATTAAATCTGAACCAAGTTTACGAGAAAAGTCTAATAACGGTACCTTTCATATAATGTCTTGTTTTTTTAAATTTTGGCTTTATCGGTAACGGTACATTGGATTTCCGTTAAATTTTATATCTGAGAAGATCTAAGTCGGCAAGCTAATTCTGCATATCAAAATTTTGAATAACTTTTTTTTATAATAAAAATTAATTTTTAAAATTTTTTTATCAAAAATCAAAAATAATGACAAAAAAATATTAACAAAAAAAAATAATTTTAAATTTTATATCATATGTATTTAATAAACTCTAAGAAACTGCATGCCAAAATTTCAAAAAACAATTGTTTTCAAAAAAACTAAAAATAAGAAACGGGATTTCATCAAAATCCGTCCTACAATTTTCGAGATGCTTTTTTAGAAAATTTTCATTGATCCGTGGCATCTAATGGCGTTCTTCATTTTTTTTTCGAGAAACTGGTTACAGTGAGGTTTTTTTTTGTAATTTAACTATATGCCTGTAAGACCTAAGGTCTTTTAAATGCAACCTGAATTGCACGGTTTGCAGTTTTTATAAGTTGAAAAAACGATTTTTACCCACCTATACACCATTCACTTTCATTATGTACATATGTATGTACATAATACATACCAAGGTTCACTATATGTAGGTAGGTACATATTACCCTCCTATATTATGTAAATAATTCAAATCCATTAAAATATACATTTGTAGGTAGGTGTCTATGTTACCATTCCTTGAAGCATGTATTCCACAATTTATTATTATTAAGAATCAAGGTATTCTTACCTACATCGACTTTAAACCTACATAGGATAACTAGACTACCTATACCTACTAACAGCGTCAGTGGTTAGATACACAAAAGTTGTTAGCTACAAGACCAAGTTCGTACGATCCAGTCGTGCATTTTATTTTTTCGAGATATTGGCCTTCCAAAGTTGTGTGTTTTTCATATATGTACATTAAAGTATCCGTCTTTGTTTTTTATCCTGAAATGAATAATCCAATTTTTCGACGGAAAGTAAAATGCCTTGGATATTATTATTATTTCCAATGAATTTATAATTAACAATATTAAATTGATACAAAAATAGAACAGTTTTAATATTTTAATGCCAGCCTCTAGCTCCAGCTGAACAAAAAACCGTTCCATATATTTGAATTTGTATTATGTATTACTGGCTTTAGGTAGATAGATACACACACAAGTATACATATGAAATTGGGTTTTATACATCTACTCCAAAAATTTGCTGACGGCATTTAAACTAGCCTAGATTTAAGTTACTCGTAGTTTGAAAAATTGTATGTTTAATTTAGAATTTTTGAATCAATAAAGAAACAAAAAAAATATTGTCATTCCTTAAACGACGATTTTTTTGTTTCAAACTTAAGTTATTTAAATTAGGCTAAAAACGTCTGTGCCTATAAATTCAAAATTCCAACATCTGCACATTGATAATTCCAAAATATAAAGTGTAAGCTATTTTTGCAGTCCTGTGTAAAGAGTGTAGATCTATTATAATAAATTTTGCTGTGACGTGGGTATGGTTTCAAACAACAACAAATTTTTTTCGGAGCACTTTTGTAACCATAATTCGATTGTTGACTTATTTATTATAACAGGTTATCCATTTTGCGGTTTCAAAAGTAAACATAAATAAAACATATATAAAATTTTTGCAAGCATCGATTCTTTTGAGGTAATTTTCGACCACTTTTTGACACATATTGGGCGTTATCTCAGCCATAACTTGACGAATGTTGGTTTTCAAGTGCTCAAGAGTTAAGGGTTTATCTGCATAAACACGGTCTTTCGCATAGCCCCACAAAAAAAGTCCAGCGGTGTCAAATCGCATGATCTTGGTGGCCAGTTGATATCGCCACGATGATAAATTACGCGGCCAGGAAATGTCTCTTGCAATAAAGCCATATTCGCTCGAGTTGTATAGCATGTGGCACCGTTTTGTTGAAACCACATATTCTCCAAGTCGTATTCTTCAATAGCAGGCAAAAAAAGTCGATTATCATATGACCATAACGCTCCGAATTGACGGTGACAGTCGTTCCATCGTCGTTTTCGAAGAAGTAAGGTCCAATCACATCTCCGGACCAAAGAGCGCCCCAAACAGTGGCTTTTTGTGGATGTAATGGCCTGTCTTCAATTACTTGAGGATTCTCAGAACCCCAAATATTACAATTTTGTTTATTAACATACCCACCGAGTGAGAAATGTGCTTCATCGATTTTATACCAAAAGAATACAGTATTTCGAGGGAAACAAAATTCAATTCGAAATTCCATCATTAGGCTGCACTCTAATTTTTGTTAATCTCAGCGATGAATATTAAAACCAATTAATTTTTTAAAAACCTGAAAAATGCAAACCTCTTCCATATTTGTACCAAAATATTCCTAAAAAATTTTAAATTTCTATTATTGTTCGAATAAAGATTATCATACAAAAGCTTTAGCTAAATGTTATACTCATTTAAAATTGGAAAAAAAATGTTCTTTTTTGTAACATAGTAGCATAAACTAAATAGTCTAAGTAGGTGCCAATAATCTTAGTTGTTATACTTTATATCTTTAATATGGTTAACAACGTGATAGCGTCGTACTATAAAGTTCTACTTATTTTTTTTTCGATCGCAAACAGATATCTAATATAAATAAATAGATAATGAAATTAAATTTGTTTAAAGTAATGATTAGGGGGAACCACAATTCTCGAATTTGCTTATCTTAATTTGTATTAAGTTACGTGATGTTAATCAATTTGGGATGTGTGACAATGTTTATATTAAATTATTAGTTTCGATTAGTTAGATTAAATTTCTCATTATTTTTTTTTTTGATTATTAAAAGATAAAATATTTTAAAGTATAGCAATAAGCCGTCTTCTGATATACAATTATATATGTGCTAGACTTACATAATGGAGGCTAGTCAAAACCCTGTTTAAATTATGTCGTTTGATTAGGTACAAGTATTCGAGTAGATTGTATGATTCTAAGTTGAACTCCAAATTAATGTAGATATAATTCTGCTTTTTCTGAAGGCTATTTTCAGCGGCTGTTTAATTCTGGTATTCTAAGGCATTTGATACAGTTAACCACACAACTTTATGTTCTAAGCTTCTTAATCTATATCACTTTTTCACCCATTTAGTAAGGTTATTATCATCATAATATAAGCAATAGATTCCAAGCTGTTGAATCTTATAATACTCTTTCGGATTTCTTACCCACTGTGAGTGGAGTTCCTCAGGGCTCCATCTTGGGACCACTATTGTTCTTTTTATACACATAAGTGAATTACCTTCTATCATTAACCATTGCGCAATACACTTTTTCGCCGATGACGTTCAACTCTAAATAAGCTGTCCTTTGGGCCTTATTGAGCACACTGTTAGCTGTGTTAATGATGACCTGGCAGAAGTAGTGCGTTGTCTTCAAATAATTGGCCCCCTATTAAATTAAAATGTTTAGTTATCTCTATTGACAAAAAAACTGGATTTGTTCTATTTGCCTATTATCAGCTTAAATAACACTCAAATCGAGTAGGCTGAAACAGCTCGTAATTTTGCCGTTACGTTTAATCGTAATTTATTTTAGGGCAACCGTATAAATATTGCTGTCGGAAAGTGTTACGTAATTCTTCAGGCAATATTGTACGTCCCTAGCCACCAGAATTATAATCGCTAAGACCTTAATAATGCCTGTCCTTATCTATGGCTGTGAAATATATGCAAAATGCTGCAATTCTAGTAAACAGAAGAATTAATGTAACTTTCAAATCTATAATTCGTCA
Organism: Philhelius pedissequus; assembly: GCA_910595825.1. Taxonomy (NCBI): domain Eukaryota; kingdom Metazoa; phylum Arthropoda; class Insecta; order Diptera; family Syrphidae; genus Philhelius; species Philhelius pedissequus. The sequence goes on along the minus strand of OU343161.1, from coordinate 237,323,999 downwards.
CATTTGTGGTTTACGGAGGTTTGACAGAGTTGCTAATTTTTCAACTTGTATGCAGTTATAATATACCATTTGATAGTTTGTTACAATTTCGAACCTGATCTATTTTTTTTTTCAGATATTCTGCTAATCCATAAGCCAACTTACCTTTATGAAGAAATTTAAACATAGTGGGGTGAAAGTAGTAGTCTATGCCGATGACTTAGCTCTAATTGCAACAGGTAAATTCCCAAACACTATAAATGAACAACTTCAAAACGCTTTAGCCAAAGTCTGTTACTGGACCAAAAAATGTGGTCTACAGGGTAATCTCTCAAAGACTGAGCTGGTCCTCTTTACAAATAGAAGAAAAATACCAGATTTTTCAGTACCCACAAATAATAGAATCCCACTTATTATCTGGGATCGAGCCAAATATCTTGGTGTGATCCTAGATAAGAAATTAAACTGGAGTCCAAACATAAAAGAAAGAGCTTAAAAAGCAATTATCACATTCTATTCATGCAACAGCAGTAAAAACTGGGGCCCAAATCCTAAAATTATCATATGGATGTATACGGCAATCGTTAGACCTATACTCACATACGGTAATCTGGTATGGTGGAATCCGCTGGATAACACCACGAACCTAAAGTCCCTAACAAAAGTACAAAGAATGGCTTGTATAAGTATTACTGGAGTGATGAAGATTACCCTATTAGCGGGATTAGGATGAATACCCAACTTAAAACCCATTGATCTTAACGTACAAGAATCAGCAGCTAACACTTCCTTGCGGCTAAGCCAAACTAACTCCTGGAACAATAGCCATGTAGGACATGCTCAGATTCCGCAGAAAATTATAGGCAACAATGTGTGCAAAGACTACATGTCACCAAAACTAGCTTTTAATAGACCATTTAAAACCTGTTTCCCCGACAGACAGGTATGGGTAAACAACGAATCTCATCCTGATGGGTCAACATTAACTTTTTATACCGACGCGACGGCTCAAAGATGGACACTGAAGTTGGTGCAGGTTTTTTCTCAGAAAACCTTAAAGTAGCCAGCTTCGCTAGGCTACCTGATCACAGTGGTGTTTTCCAGGCTAAGGTCCTGGCAGTGAAAAATGCTCAATGATGGAGATACCAAATATTGATATCACCTTTTTTATCGACAGCCAAGCAGCAATAAATGCGATAACTGCTGCAGTTATAAAGTTAAAGCTTGTAACTAGGTGTCGCGAAGAGTTGAAGGTTCTGGGCACAAAACACAACATTAGACTCTGCTGGGTCCCGGGTCACAGTAATGTGGCGGGCAACGACAGAGCTGATGAGCTGGCGAGAAAAGGTTCAACACTGGATAATGGATATTACCCAAATAGACCCGTCGATTAAAATCCTACTATGTGTCGTTAAACAGAACATTGAAAAGAAGATTCTCTTAAAAACCTATGCAAAATGGAACGGACCCGACACCTGTGCTACAACCAGAAAATTATGGCCTAACTTTGAAAAGAAAAGAACAGAAAGTATTAATTACCCACTTAAACAAGAATTCCCTTCGAACACTTGTGCATACTCAGTGGATACAATCTACTGGGCTATCATGAATAGAAAATGGCGCCTGGTAACGATGACTTATGCAGAGGATGCAATAACGAGGATGAACATTAGAACACCACTCATTTCTTGTCATTGTCCAGCACTCTGTCATATAAGGAACACATTTTTGGGCAGCCATTTCTTCAACGATTTAGAAGACATCTCGAATCTTTCAGGCAGGAGCTTGTTGAGCTTCATAAAGGCCTCTAACTGGCTCGATAATGATTATCCATAGTACTCATAGGTTATACAATTCGAAGTTACAACACTTCGGGGTATCACCACGGATCTACCTTGATATAAGTAATGAGATCAACTGGCAGCCCATTTACCAAAGCTAACCTACCTTTATGAAAGACTGATGCCTCTTTCATCAAGCAGATGCACACTCCTTATTTACCCTCGTCACTCGTCTTTGGTTTCTGATCGTCAATTATTTGATAACTCTACTCGGTTGTGGAACAGTTGCTGCACTTGGTATTATTAAGGATTTGGAGTACTTCCTGTTAAGAAATATTTATCGAAATCGGCAAAGCCGGTAATGATAATGTCGAAAATAACATTAATTGTATATTTGTTCTACCAAAATCCCTAGACCCATTTTCGGGATAGTGGCATAGCACGAACGGTTTGGATCAGAAAATGTTTTTCAGTTGGGAATCATTTTTGACGCTTAAATACCAAGTTTGAAGAAAATAGCTTCAGTGGCTTAGGCATTAGATCGATCTTTCTTCAACAACCAACCTTTTTGCATTAACTTAACTGTGTTGCTGAATAACTTCCCCTTCACTTCGTGAATTAACATAATTCTTACATTTATGATGGATCCTCTCAAACTTTCTTACATCTAATTCGTCGGGTCCTAAGCAAAATGTTAAAATTAATAGGTAGTTCTTCCATCAATGAAACCATTCACACCTTAAAAATGCCATTACAATTTTAAAGCTTAAAAAAAATATGTTTATTGGTTTCCCAATCAAGTTCTCTTTAATGTTCTTACTGCTTGATAAAAATAAAAATATTATAATACTACCCCGAAATCCCTTTGTGCGTGTGCTTATTGGGGAAATAAAATATTAATCAAAGTTATAATCTAATAGTAATATCAGTTTCTAACAAAAAATATATGTACTATTTAAATTTTAAGTGCATTAAATGCTATTATTGCAGCTTCGACCACTTTTCTGTAATATATAACTGTACCATAGCCGGCCCTCTGCTCGGCAGCACTAAACAAAAAATTACGTGTGTGACCCTCAGTGCTAAGTGCGCGCAATATCCATTCGCCAGCCATTTTATATGAGAGAGTCGCCTTCGTTGCGCCGACTTCTGCAGGTACAATAGCCTTTGCTATTTGCTTTTTCGCTGAACTGTCAGATTTTAATCCTGCGGCTCCAATGTCCATAAAAATATTGGCAGCTTCTTCTTGGATTCTTTGAATAGCAACTTTCATAAAATTATTCCCCGCTGACGATTTTTCTAAATTTTGAACATGTGTGAAATATTCTCTTACATCGGAAGCAATTTGTGCTATAACATAGACTGAACCTACTAGCGATGTTTTGAGTTGTTCGACTTTATCGGCAGAAGCACCCCTATAGATGGAATTTTTAGCAGCTTTATTAATATCTGAGATGGCTGCTGAAGCGTACGAATCGTTTTCTGTTGTGTCAGCATTGTGCTTTTTACATGGCTGTTGTATTGGTATTTTCTGAGCATCTGAGACGGCCTTCATTGCCTCTTCATAAGAAATTGGAAGCCCGTGGTAAGTTGCAGCAAAAACAGTTCGAATAAATTGAAGAGCAGAATTAAGGGCTTGTTTTGTAGCATACCCTCCAAGTTGAATTCCCTCATTCGCCAACCTTTCCGCTGTCGACATCACATCAATTCCTTCTATTCCAAGGACCTCAATTTGTTGAATGGCCTTTCCCAATCCTTGTCTTATTAAGTCATTTGCAACAGCGTTAGCTTCTCCCAAATTCGGATACAATACGCCTCCTGCATAGTAATACATGTCTTTGGCGTCCTGAATGGTTTGCCTTATAATTGATGCAGCAGCTTTGGGTTGAATAGATACTAGTTCAAGACCAAGTTGGAATCCATTATTAATAATTTGTTCACACGCTGCCACAGTGTTATTGACATTTTTGTATCCATTTTTAATTAGGAGTTTTATATATTCGTTTTTGTCAACATTGTTTGTATTGGCGAAGGAGAACTTTTCGTTTTGACACTCATATAATATGGTGTTGCCTGCATCTAATTCTTGACAGAGTGTAACACTTGATCCATTTGAGTAATGTGGAAGAAAAACCAACACTACAACTGCTATCGAACGAAAAATACCCCAACAGTTCATTTTAACACCGTGCCGAATATTCAGAACCTTCAGAGCGACAATCTTGACTGATAAGTTTTTGAACTAATGCTCTGTCTTATAAAGCGTAATAGACCGAGAGTCGACGGCAGACTTTTAAAGTGGAGGTATAACTAAAATTCATATAGATGTATGCGTAATACCTGGGTGGTTTTTTTTTGTTTTTAGCCGAGACTGAAGGCGGGCATATAACTACTTTGAGTCATTAGCCAATCATTAAGCCAAGAAATTATAATTGGATTTCAGTTCAATTTTATTGGAAACATTTTTTAAACAAATTCTTATACAAACAGTATATATTTTAAGTATGGAGTCGAAGTTAAAAAAAATAGTAAATTTTTCTGGACGCTCATAAATAATAAAAGGCGTTCTACTGGTATTTACATTCCAGATTCGATTCATTATTTATATGAAACATCAAGTAATCCCTCAAAGATTTGTAATCTTTTTGCAGATTTTTTTTTTGGATCGGTTTTCAAACCTCCTAGTATGGATAACACATATTTTGTTAATTTTTTAAACGAATTTATCGACATTGGTGACTTAAAAGTGTGCAAAAGTCAAGTGGACTATAAATTAAGAAAAAAACTTACTGAAGATAAGCAACGCGCGTGTGGTGGTATTGCTCCCATGATTAAAAAAAAAAAAATGTGCATCTAATCTGGCAACTCCGCTGGAAATAATTTTCGATATCGGCTGAACTATAGTGATGCCTTTATTTGCTTCACGTAAGTCGATAATCGTCAAAACGCTATCGTCAAAATGATAGCGTTTGGACGATAGCTAAATAGGTATCGTCTGCATTAATTTTGAAGTTTGTAGGTCACTGTAGTTGAATAATTGAGTAGCCACTATAGTTTGACATCTTGTATTCTGTCTATCTGTTGTATTTGCAAATTAAAGTTAAAATGTTTCGGCGCAGCAATTTTCTTGTGTTAGAAAGTGGAAATGAAAATGCAAGTTTGAAGAAAATAAAATTAATACAAATGGGAAGACAGTTGAGAGATAAATCGGGATGTTCATCCATATATCGAGTCAAAATACCAATCTGAGACTGTGTGGCTGACCTGTATTTACATTTATACATATCAATTTGTAAAAAATATTACAATAAAATACCTTACATTTTCGTCCAATTATATAACTTTATTCGCACCAAATACAAAACAATACATAACTTTATTGACATTTTTTTTTTATAATTTGACTATATGCCTGTAAGACCTAAGGTCTTTTAAATGCAACCTGAATTGTACAAATTACATTACTTTGTAAAATACATTGTTTTTTAGAATATTTTAGGATAGGACTTTGAAGTCATTGAAAGAAAAATATGGCAAAATAAAGCAAAATTAAAAAAAACAGAGGTTTTTATTTTACCAAGGACGCCAAGGCAACAGGTGGAGGTCCACAAAAAAAACTCCCTGCTTTGAGCGAGCCGATAAATGAATTGTTTGCCATTTCTGATTTCTTTATTCTTGGTCTACGATTGACAGAAAATAATTTCGACTTCGAGACCTTGTGTTTCCAACCGTTGCCGAAGATAATTGATGTTGCCTTGTGGATGGAACATTTGTATTAAGCAAAATGTGGTCGAATCCGGGCATTTCTGGTGGAGTTTGTGGTTCCTTTTCATCGACTGCTATGTTATGAAGAACTGGACAAGCAATTAACCCGGTGGCCGATATTGGAAAACGTCTTTTCCAACTTCCATAGGAACGCTCGACACAATTTCTAGTGATCAAGGTTAGCAATTGCATTTGACAACCGCTTCTCAATGCGATGCACTGTTGAATTACTTACGCCAATAAAATCTTCAATGGCCAATTGAATTGACCGCATAATACCTCAGCACAGTCAATAATTTGGTAATTGGTCGTAATTCACGCGATTTACACAATATGTAAGTTATCATAATTTAAACAAAGAATATTCTAGATATTTCACTGCGTACCTTGTTTCAGTGCAAGGATACTCTTTATCAATTCAAAGGGTCGTTCGTTTTGAAATACGAAATTGGTAAAAAAAATCATTGTCGTCCCATTTTGAGAGCCCGACCCGTGGACACATTTTATATTGTTTTCTTTCAATCGCCAACAATTCTTCTTCTTCTTCATCTTCGCTTCTGGAAGCAGAGGATTGATGATTTTCCCAATAATAATTTTCTCGGAATATTTTATTTTAAAAATATTTTTATTCAAACCGAAACCGAGAATAATTTTTACAGAAATGCAACAAAATGTATTACAAATTTGAATTTGACATAAAACTTGATATGAACGCGCGCCCCAATGTATTCAATTTTTTTGGCAGTGGTGCTTCTCGCGAAGGCGGCGGCTGATATGCGCGAACGACCGCGCGTCCATTCTGGTCAGCCAGAATCTACTCAGGATATCCACGAAGAGACTAAGATTGAAAAAGTTGAATTTTGAATTTCAAAATTATTTGGACGTTCAGGGTGCCCGGTAAACAATATATAATCCTGAAACGGCGTATAGCTCACCTTATGATCGCTCTGAAACCGGAAATAAAAAGGGGCTATCTCAAATGGTTTTTTACTTACTTTACATTTATGAATACTACGACTACAAATGGATGAATTCCATCAATTTCCTTTTTCAGCAATTTTCTATTCTATCGTTACCAAAACATAATTGGTAGAAAATGTTAATAGCAATAAATCGTTACATTGTTTTATTCTTTTGAATATTGCGATTAAAAAGTGAAGAATTGAATGTTTTTTCTTTTTTTTTTGTAAAAATAATCTTCATTACGCCAAAGCACACGTTGTAAAAAAAAATTAATTTAACTGACCAAAAAATTAAAACAAAAACAACAACATTAGATAATTGTTACTTATTGTATTTATTTAAATTTTCAAAGCCAATGTTCAAATTGCACCTCCTAATAAATGATAGTTTAAATGCTGCCCTAATTTGAGCTCAGTAATTTCCATAGTAGCTGGCCCTTCGGAGCTAGCTCCTCTAGCGAACTTATCGGTTTGCTGTACACTTTTTCTTTTATGCAGTCCGGATAAAAAAAAAAATCTATTCAGGTCCGTCGAACGTGGGGAAAATTGGTTCGAGCTGGTACCTATTATTAAGATATGCCTGCACATGCATAGCGTAATGTGCAAGGCATCCATCAGTTTTTTGCTATAATAAGCTTGGCTTGAAACTCTAAATAGTTTTGGCCATTTAGGTTTCCCGCCAGCTCGAAGGCACCGATTATTCTTTCGTTCAGAATTCCAGTCCAATAAATTGATTTTAAATTGGTACGTTGCCGTTGGTAAGAAAGATCCCGTCTTCTCTCAAAAAATAAAGATTTTGATGCAGGTTTGCAAGTTCGAGTATTCATCAGTTTTAAACGTAGATTTAACGATCCATATAGAATGTTGTCGTAATCTACTTAAGAATTGTTTGCAAAAACTCACCCGTCTTCTATGATGGATTGGGTGAAATTTGTATTTTTTTACAACGTCCATCGTGGGCAAATTGGGGTAAAGAGCTACATCTGCATTAGCATTTCCATTGCACTCTCCTTAGATAAAATGCTTTTTAAGTGATGATTTATTTATTAAATTTATTTAATTCGCTGTTTTTGCATATTAGCACAAATAATAATAACCCACATATTTACTTTAGAGACTGGACAAAATTATACCATTCGGAAATTTACATTTGTTGCGTCAATTTTTTATAAGTTTGCACACTTAAGTTTCCATACGATTTTCTTATACCTCAGATGCTTGAACTTTGTCATTTTTATTTTTTTTTAAATTTTTTCTTAAATTAAAAACAAATTAACAAATTTTTAATTAACAAGTAAACATTTCTATACAAATATGGCTCCAGAGGAATGTTCTAATTGTGGAATAACTCTCACAATTTGGCATATTTTGGTGGACTGTCCTGTTTCTCGACAATTAGATTCATCCACAGACAATGTACCTGAGACCCTTGCCAACATCCTAAATCCATCAGATGTCAACACGATCCGTCGAATCAAAGCTGCCGTATCCGCCCACCAAAAGTTTGAAGAAATTTAACCCGGTTTATTTTTCCATCATCACTTTAACTTATCTTTCATGCCTTGCTTTTTAATGTACAAATTAATAAAATGTAAATAATTGTTTTTTTTTTTTAAATCTTGTAAAATCATAATACGGCATCATATGGTCTGGCTACCCTGATGCCTTTTAAAAAAAAGTAATTTATAAATTAATTTTGTAAATTATTTCAACAAATAAATAAATAAAATAAATAATTAACACAAAAAAGTCAAAGAGCTATCAAAATTTGGCAATGATAGTGTAGAAAAATGTTGCAAAAGGAAATCGATGGAATTCATCCATTTGTAATTTGTAGTCGTACGCGAACACTTTGGGATAGCCCCTTTTTATTTCCGGCCGTTTCAGGATTATCCATTGTTTACCGGACACGTATATATTCATTTGTGCACATAATTAAGTCATGTGCTATTGAGAACCCTAATATTTTATTTAAGGTTTAATCTTTTGTACAGGTGTATATTCAGAAGAAGCTATTGTAATCCCGTCCTGTTGAATTGTTTTTGAAAGAGACTTTGCGCTGCTCTAAATGTACCCATTCAGGATGTATTTTCTTAATCGATTTTTTGTCAACATATAGAAGTCTGCCTTCCTTTGGACTCTTATTTGCACCGATATATCAGGAAAGTGATTTTACTATCCTTAGTGCGGTTGGTTCTATGCGGCTCCCTGTTTGTGGTAAAGCCCCAAAAAAAGTTGACAATAAAAATTTCGGTGACAAAAATAATCAAATTACCAATAATAATCGACGAATTCATCACAAACAACTTTTGCTAAAAATTCTTAGTCGAAATGAACATTCTTCTTTTGTATTGTTTGTATAAGAAAATAGAAAACTGAGCACTTAATGTATCTCTATACTGAAAACCTTCAATGTCTGTGTAGTAAAATATTTCAAATTACCAATTTTGAACGCCCGCCTCCAGCCTCGCTGAACAGAAAACCCATACAGATATTTGAATTTGTATTAATTACTGTTTAAATATAAGAAGACACACACACAGGTATACGAATTCTGGTTATATGCCTTCAGTCCAAAAATTTGCTGCCGGCATTTACCTAGCGTAGCTTTAATTAAGTTCGCAATTGTTGTTCTATTTAAAATAAATACACATTTTGAATCAAGAAATAAACTTAGACAATATTGATTTCCACCAAATAATGATAAGCATTTTTTCACATTGACGTATGTACATACATATGTCAATATTTATACACCCAAATTAAATATTTTAAATACGTCTGATCTACAGTCTGCCAATTGAAACACATTTGCACTAATTTTTGCCAATTCATGTTCCAGACTTACAAATTCGGCAGTTTTTGGCAGAAGAAAGCACTTTTGAGAGAGTAATATATTTTCCCTTCCTTGTAATTTCTTGCCAATTTCTGCCCCATAAATTTTTGTAGGCAGCAATTTGTTTGCAGAAAATTTACAATTTTCAGGCTGTCGTTTGTCATAAACGAAAAAAAAAAAGTTGCGTAGTTGTGGGAAAATATATAAGTTGAACAAATAAATTAATATAGAAACACTAAAATACTAAATAATTAGTTTGAAAAAAATAATATGCACGACTGGATTGTACGAACTTGCTCTTGTAGCTAACAACTTTAATTGAGGTTTAGTTAGTTAGGTGTAGTTAGTTATATTTAAAGCCTATGTAGGTAAGATACCCTTGATCTTAGTATAATGAATTGCCGAATGGATGACTCAAGGAATAGTTACATAGGTACCTACCTACAAATGTATATTTAAATCTAAGTTATATGGATTTTAATTATGTAAGTTAGGAGAGTAAAGTGTATCTACATATATATACATATAGATGGAACCTAAGTATGTAAACATGGACATAAAATAATGAAAATGAAGGATGTAGGTGGGTAGGCAGCTATATGCATATAACTTTATAATTTAGGTGCACTATGCATACATAAGATTCATGTGATTTTTAGACACATTTATGTGTATATAAATGTATGAGGGCCTACATTGTATGTAGTATTCTGTGACGTACGCCGAAACGTTTGGAAAGTTAATGTAACTTAATAGTTTCATTGCAAAACCTACAGTGACCAAATAAGCCGACGGAAAATCCTATTTTCACTCACATTATTAATCTCCAAATTGGTCAATACATCATCTTTATTGTAATCTTATCTATGCATCGGCTTTAAACCTGCATATGATAACTACACCTAACTTACTAAACCGCCTCAATGGTAAGATGCATAAAAATTATTAGCAACAAGAGCAAGATCGTACGATCCAGACGTGCATTTTATTTTAAATCTCATCCACAAGATATTCTTATTTTGTACACTGCAAATATATAGCGCATTTGTTGTCCTCAATGTTCTGTGAATCCATATACTGAATGAAGACTGTGATTGGTAGTTGAGAAGAGAAGTTTATTACTTTCTGGATTTTTAACAAATAATGCTAGTAAGTACTATTTTTGATTACAAATATTTGTTTGGTTTGATTGTTGGCAGTAGTTTTGTTGTCTTGTTGACATCGTATACGAAACCAAGCGTAATCGTTTATTATTTATTTTTAAAGATTTTGGAGCAATTTTTGACTCCAAACTAAACTTTATTAACCACATCTGGAAACAAGTTACACGTTTTTTTTGAAGAGAGTGTCGTGTTGTCAGTTTGACAGCTCCATAGACATTGTTTACCCCCAACGCCGGAAAAGAAGTTTTACTAAAAAAATTCAATAGATTAGTAATAAACAAAATGAACTGGAATATCGCATGCCTTCCATAAATTAAGATACCATTTTATTGGTATCCAGACATTGGTAGCAAGATGTTCGCTTTCACATTTGTTCATGACATTTTATTGCACCTTATAGATTGTCCTGTTCTAATAGCTCTAATCTATCTATACGCCACTTCTCGTGATCTCAGCAAACCGTTCTCCATGAGATTACTCATAGATTTAATTGGTACCAATTAGCATATGACTCGCAGTGTCAGGGCAATCAATAACGCTTATACAGGGTGTCCGCCGGGAAGATATACTACTTTGTTTATTTATAATTTTTGATTAAATGAAAGAGAATGAATCTTATATTGATAAATGTTTTATATAATGTTGGCAATTATTTATGGAATACAATATCAGGTAAATGTCAGCCTCTGTTAGTCTCACAATTTTTTCGTAGGAAGTCATTTTTTATCTAATTTAGCTCGAATATATACCTCTTTTTTGATTTTCGATTTTCTGGAAAATGGTTCTTTTTTTTAAATTTTGTATGCAGAAGCTCAAAGAAAGTTTAAACACTAATGCAAACCAATTTTGTAATTTTTTTTTTTTTTTTGGAAACTCAAAATTTTGAAAAATACTCTTTCTTGAATATGTTAATATATTTATTTATTTATTTATTCAGAATATGATACATAGCTTTATAGATACTTTAAGCATAGGGATGAGAATTATATAAATTCTTAGCAACTATAAATTTAACAAACGCGACAGATATTAGGAAAAAATGTAATTTAGTTTTGAGAAATAAATCATTTTTTAAAAAACTCAATGGATTTATTACTAAAATCTTAAAACTAACAAAAAACAATTAAACATATTATTTGGCAATGTTTTTTAATATTGGGTTTTCTTTCAGTAAACATTTGTTTATAAAGTTCGTGTGTACTATGGAACATTTTTCTTTTACTGTAGGAATATTAGCGATTTCATGTAGTCCAATTGTTGAAAAATGCCAAGGGAGGTTTAAAATAGTTTTAAGTATTTTATTTTGACAGACTTGTATCTTTTTATAGTGACAATCTGCACAAGTATGCCAACACGGTGAAGCATAAAGCATAGCTGGGAGAAAAACTACTTTGTATATTAATAATTTATTTTCAAGGCTTAGGTGAGAGTTTTTTATTCAAAAGTGGATACAAAATTTTGATTAGAAATTGAGCTTTCTTAATGCTTTCTGAAACTTGGCTAGAAAAAGTCAAGCTTTTATCCAAAGTTATACCCAAATATTTAATAGTTTTTTCCCATTGAACAGGAGCATTGCATACTATTAGATTTGTTTGAGGTAGATTACTTTGCTTTCGTTTCTTTGTAAAGAAACAAGCTTGAGTTTTACCAGGGTTTATCTTGATTTTCCAAGAATAAAAGTAGAGTTCAATTAGATTAAGTGCCTTTTGAAGGTTAAATAAAATTTGTTCACATTTTTCTGAAATACTATAAATGCGTGTATCGTCTGCGAAAAAAGATCTTTTACAGAAGCTGAGAACAGGAAAGTCAGATACATATATGTTATACAGCAAAGGAGAAAGGGTCGATCCTTGAGGAACGCCGGCCTTTATGGAGTACAACGGGGATTTGCTTAGCGAAATTTCAACAAAAAACTTTCTTTCATGCAGAAAACTTTGAATTAATTTAATAAGATATGTAGGAAGACCATTTACTAAGAGCTTATGAACGATGCCGTCATGCCAGACGCAATCAAAAGCCTTTTCAATATCAAATGACACGATTCCAACAGATTTTTTATTTTTAAGTGCTTTTTTAATGTCTTTGGTTAATCTCATTACTTGATGCGTTGAAGAATATTCTTTTCTAAAGCCAAATTGTTCTGGTGGAAGAATATTTTTGTTTGAAACGATTTCTGTCATTTCTAGACAGATGATTTTTTCGAATAGCTTCCCTAAGCAGCTAAGCAAGCTTATAGGGCGGTAAGAAGATATTTCTGTTAGTGGCTTATTAGGTTTTGGAATCGGCACAATTTTTGCAACTTTCCATCTTCTGGGAAAATAACCAAGCAAAAAACAGTTATGGAAAAGATAACTTAAAAACAAAATACAACTTTGAGGGAGATTCTTTAATATTTGGTTAGACATGTTATCATAACCCGGAGCTTTCTTTCTTTTTAGATCTGTTTTAATAATATCTTTAATCCTGTTCGGTGAAATGTTGGGAACGTTTTGAGGATCTATAACAATCTGATCTAATTCAGTCATACTTTTATTAACTTTTTCAATAGTAACACTACTGTTAAAGGTATGGGTGATTGAGTGGGTGCTTTCAAAATATTTTCCTAGCTCGGTTGCTTTATCCAAACTTGTGTTTATTTTATTGCCATTTACTGTTAAATGGGGTATTTGCGAGTTTTGTCTCTTAAATATTCTTGAAAGTTTCCAAGTAAGCTTATCATGTTTCTTTATCTGAGATAAAGTCTTGTTCCAATGCTTGTTTCTAATAATTTGAAGTTTTTTAAGTACAAGTTCATTAAGAAGCTTCAATTGAAATTTGAGAAATTGTGTTCTTTGTCTCTGATACCTACGCCGTACAGTGTTTCTGGAAAAATGCTCTTTCCATTTTTTCGAAACTTCGTATTTGGTAGTTTTATGATATTATCTTGAACAGTTAAAAAAAACTATTTTCTTAAAATAAAAAACAACGGTACCTCCCTTACTGATGTTAAAATAACCGTTAAGAATAAAATGTTTTTCTCAAAAACGGCTCCAAGAATTTTGATAAAAATATCCACTTTTAAGTAAAAAAATATTTTATTTTGCGTACTTATTAACGGCACTTCCCATACCACCAGTTTGCATTTTTTCGACTTTCTCACTATTGGATAAACCGATTCAAATTATTTTGCTAATGCAGAATCAAATTTTCAAACAAAAAGTTTTTCTATTTTCAAAAAATAAATACAATTTTTTTTTTGAGAAATCGATTTTTCAAAAAAATTTTTTTTTTGAAATTTAAAAATAACTTTTTTCTAAAAATGTTTTTAAAATTTTATACATAACAAAAATATTTTTTTTAAAAACCAAAACACAAAAGTATAGTTCTGTCTTTAAAAATGAGGATCGTTTTGAAAAAATTACAATGAATCTCTAATTTTGGATCGATACAAGACAACAAAACTTTTCTTTAAAATATAAGTTGAATTTGTATTTGTGACATTAAGTAAAAATTTCTTAACAAAACGATGTAAACAATTTTTTTTCAGAATTTGAAATATTAAAGAATCATGTGTTAAGTCAGTATTACACTATTATATAAATATGGCAAACTCTCCATATAAATATGGCTGAAAAGTGTCATTTAGCCTGGCATTTCAAATAGCATTTCCAACAACTTTTAGTGTTCTGATGTTATCTGCAATCAAATTGTTCCTTGGAACTTAAGAAGATCTGAAGTACAGTTTTCAACTTTACAACCAGTTCCCCGAAGAAATAGTTCATGTACTACTTAACTCCAATAAATGACCGAAAGAATGTTGTGTTGTTGATTTTTTTAAAAAGCAAATTATCAAAAACTTGAGACTTGAGACTCATCTCATTCATCCCAAAATTATTTGAAAAAATGGTGACTGATAAGTTGAGTGTTGAATTTAAGTCGGTCTTAATGATTTCTTAAGGGGTAGATCCAAAACTATACTAATCTTGAAAATTATACCTCTTATATTCTTCAAGAAATGGACAAAGGGAACCATGTTGATGCGGTCTACACTGTCTTTATTAAAGCCTTCGATGAAGTTAACCATGGTCTATTTCTTTTTAAACTTGAAAAGTATGGCATTCATTCAGGTATATTGAAGTACTCAGTATGTGAGGTTCTGAGATGTTATTTCCCGTAAAATAAATGTCACTTCCAGGGTTCCCCAAGGAAGCCATCTTTGTCCCCTCTTATTTTTATTATTTATAAATGGCTTGTCCTTATTGTTCATTGGGTTCTTTTATACACAGATGACATCAAATTGTCTCGTTAAGGGCGTCATTGTTTAGGTACACTACTTAGATTAAGCGATATCTGGAGCTCAAAGATGGCTACTTGACCTAATGAATAGTCGTAAAATTACCTCTTTTTCGTTAGATTTTTTTTTGTGTTCATGATCTTTCATTCAGCAGTTTTATTTGGTCGACATTTTCACTTTTAAATACAAAAAAAAATCGTTATTAAAAATCCTTTCACCTCTTAACCTGGCCTAACCAACAAAAAAAAATAACAAAAAATCCTTTTCAATTACCTCTTTGCCCTCTCTATTAAAACATGTTCCATTTAATATTATGAAAAAGCAGCAGCAGATTGTGGAGTCCTTTTCTTTCTCTCTTACTCTTGCTTATCTCTCTTAACTCATTCATTCATCTAGGAGTATCCCTGGTCATCGGCTTAATTTGACACAATTCCCTGCAAAAAGCGTTACTCAATTTGAACAAAATTGCAATTTATCCAAAAGGACCACTTCATCGCCACTTAACCTCAATTTGGGGCAAATCTCTAAATCAAATCCTCTCGTCGGTCGTCGTTGTCGTGGTCGTCGTGGTCGGTTGTTCGTTTGTTCGTTATTCGTTGGTCCTGGGCAAACACCATAGATGTAGAATGGTTTTCCAATGCGGAAAAGGATTCTTGCAGAGCAAGCATATTATTGAGCTGCTGCTGGGACTGGGTAGAATTTTATTCTCAAAAGCAAGCACTTCATTTTAAAATTCTTCTTCGTTTTTTGAAACAACTAGAGTGGAGATTTCTAGATTAAAACCACCGTGCTCGTCATAAGGAATAGTGAAGGAGTTTACCCATAGTTCCCTGCGCTCCAAATTAAACTTTTCTCGCCAACCAACCCCACCTTCTGATGAACAAGCTTCCACAAAAAAAATTCCCATCACTCTTATAGAAACGAACAAACAACAAAAGAATGACAATTTATTTGACAAAACGACTACAAACTCTAGTTGCACACTCAAGTCAAGATGTTCCCTTGGTCCTTCTTGCATTATGCGTTCTCGGGACGACCAAAACTAGTATTGCTTTCCTGAAATTTCTCCTTAGAAAACTGACCAACCTAACAACCCTAACTCAACTAAACAGCAAACAGAAAGAAGAAAAAAAAACGAATTAAAAGGACGAAAATTTAACTCTTCATTGACTGAAGGACCTTAACCTACTTCACAAAAATAGACAGGAGCATATAATCTGAGATTTTCTCCAGCACCCAAGACAATTTCAAGGATTTAATTTATTTAGTATTAACAAAAATGTCCTTCTTTTCTTTATTTTGCTTATACATATATTTAAGGCAAACCCTAATAAAATTTCATTGCTTATCACACGGAGATAGAATTGAAGCCGATAAGGATAACGTAAAAATCCTTTTACCTGTAATTGGATTTTTTTTTATATCTCAAGGATATTTTTCTTCCACAACACCAACAACAACAACACATAAAATTTCATAAATTATGATTACTTTGGTTGAACTTTTGACGCGTGAAACCATACAAATCGCAAACACTTTCAAGGATTCAGGAATCGGCAGTGTGCTGAATGCAAGAAGATACATATAAGAAAGGTGTTGAATCCGTTTTTTTTTTCATTTTATTTCATTTCCTATTAGATAGGCCTTCCGGCATTGAAAACGCTCTAACAGGGAATCATTGGAAATCTCACCGGCAATGATATGAAAAAGGATTCCTCCCCTTTTCACTGATGTGCTGTGGAATGGTAATCGAATACAATCAACCCTTAAGGTTTATTCAGCAGCAGGAGCAGCAAGTGATTCTGACACTTGGAATAATAAGTTCGTTTGTTAATTTCTCAAGCCTTTGATAAAATGAACAAAGCTGAAAGGATTTAGCTGGAATTGAATGTGTGGATCTCCTTCTTCATATGTACATATATATTTATCCTTTCGGGCATATCAATGACATGTTGGGGGATGCGTCGTATACAAAATAAAAAAGTTCCCTTCCGAACAGTGCTTCCAGCTTAGGGATTATTTATCTAGGAACCTACATACACCTACCTTCTTCCGGTCACAAAAGAAAGTTTCTCTTTTTTTTTTAATGAGAAAATAAGGATTCTTATCTTCAATAGCGTCTGAAAGGATTGAACGCACCTGCAATTGAAAGGATACCCATCAGCAACAGGAAATCCCTGATTTCACACTAAATAGATTATGACGTGCAAGTGTATGTGGATTTGTTTTTTTTTTTTTTATTTTGAACGGAACCGGAAAAGGCGAGTCTTTCGAGGAAAAAAAAAACATTTGCTAATCAAGGAAATTGGCAATTTTGTAAAGACTCGATGTGGAAAAAAACCTAAGACGTGATAAAAAGAAACTGCAATGTCGAAAAAAAAATTCGAAAGGATATACAAGATAGTGAATTGAAAATTGCCTTTTTTTTCTTATTTTTTTGTTTAAGAAATTTTCACTTTTTACCACTCACTCGTTGAGTTGTGTGTCTGCTTAAGCGACTTTCTATCCTAGATTGGTTGGAAAGGGTTTTCGACTTTTAACCGAGATGTTTTCTTTCGTGTGGAAAATTGATGGCGATTTAGTGCTGATGGTACCTAAATCAGAAATGATAGATCTGTATTTGATGGCCCTACTTTAATCGATTTAAAAAAAAACAGTGTGGAGTTTAATTTTGTATAAGAGAAAAAAACAAGCATTTACCTAAATTGTACTAGATTTAAATTTGAGAAAATGTACGTCTTCTTGCATTATTTTCCTACAATAACTCTTTGAATATTAGAGTGGTCGCAAAGCATCAGTATGATTTTAGGTTACCATTCACGTTAGTAATGACGATTCCAAATTACTCGTTATCACTGTTATCATGTCATATGTTACCGAAGACCTTTGGACCTTCTCTTAACTATTATCTAAGCCTTACTGGCCCGGCTTCAACTTAGAGTATGTAGAAAGGTACTTTCGATTTTTAAGACTAAGTGAATAATCGTGCGATCGAAATCGCACACGCATTGCTATATGTTCCATTTTGTACATTAAAAAAAATGTAATCGCAGAAAGTTATAACTTGGCTTGCGATTTTCTGTCGCGAACATGCTTTAAGGGAATCGCAACAATTAATAAAATTTATTTATTTGTGATTAAACTATCGAACAGTATGCATATTCCAATCTTTTAATATTTGCGATGTTTGGCTCGCTGAAATGTATTGCTGTCATCCTTTGATCATTGTTTTCAACTTAATAAATCGTGCGATAAGAAACCACCAAATTTCTTCCTGCGATTACGTGAAAGCCTCAACTAATAATTGATATATATAATAATCGCATCGGCAATGCCAGAAAATGATAAATAGATGCTCTTCATCCATTTTTTGAGAAAATCGCAACGAAAAAAAATATATTTTCATTGTATTTTCGCGACTCTCGTCTCACGGTCAATCATTCGCAAACAAAAGAACTAATGCAAATGTATGGTTCCACAAAACCATAACAGAATTTCCAATCGCAACGACAAGAAATCGCACACGGGCGATAATGGCAAACCCTTAACTTTATAATAAAGTTAATTTTTTGGTCAAAACATTAAATCATATAAGTTCTTCTTGAAGACGTCTAACAAAAAAACTTCTATAATTTGTTATCAATTTTAATATATTCGAAAATCGCATCGCAATCGCCAGAAGAATGATAGAAGTCTTTTCTCCATAATTTGAATAAATCACAGCGATAAGAAACAAAATGTTTTTCTGGTATTTTCGAGATTTTCTTCTCATGATAATTTATTTAAAAAAAAAATAACATACATATGTATACATTACGGTGTAACTAAAATAAACAAACATTTTTAATCGCAACGACAAAAAATCGCACATTGTGTCATTTCTAGCTTTTATCATTTTTTCCCAATTTCAATCGCAAGAGAAATTCATAGACTATTTTTTTGTTAATTTGACAATCTCATCACCATTGTCTGTCGCCATATTCTTCGAAAATCGCAGCGAAAAAAATGTTCTTCTATGATTTTTGTCTTATGATCATACAGTCGCAAGAAAAAGAACATATGTTCACATTACTGTGCCACGAAATCATAAAAGCTGCTTAATCGCAGCGACATAAAATCGCATATACTTAGTTTTTTTTGACTGATCACTGGGATTTCAATGAAAATCAATTTTTTTTTTACCGCAAATACTATGTTAATATTAAACTCACTTTGCTGAGTTACTACGATGCGCAAATCGTCTCATGTTGCAGTCTATTTCTTACCATTATGTTTACACTCGATGAAAAATTTAGCTGTCAAAATAAATCCGCTGAAAGTAAAACTTACAAGTTAAGGCTGTGTGAGTTTTCTATCTTTTTGGTATGCTCTTATCCTAAAGCAAGTACGGATATCATCTAAGTGGTCATAAGTAAGGCTTTCATGTCTATTAGAGCCTATTGCGGGTACTTTGTTGTGAAATGACTTCCGGCATCATCAACGTCTATGTTCTATGGTCAGTATGGGTATAGGGAATTTGAGCGTACATATACTCGTATAAGCAAGGGATACACTCAAGAATTCTTGCTTCTGCTGTTGCTGCTTATGTTTGTTATTTTAACTCGGATATGGGGGATGGTGAAATTCTCTGGACGAATAAGTACAAAACACTCAGAATACACCTATACACGAAAAGGAAAAGGAAGTGCCCATCATGAAGAAGAAGGAGTTATCCATTATTTTCCATTCAATTTCACATTTTTTTAGTGGCACTCTTTTTAAGAACAAAAAAAAAAACGTTTACATTCTTAAAAATGAACATAAGGAGATCAAATTAGTTTTGATGTGGGTGTGACTTTGAACCTATGCAGACAGTTATGCCAACTTTAGAGAAAAATCATATTTCCTCCACATTTTTGGGTAGGTCTCATCACAGCTTCTTCTTTAGAATAATTTCCGTATTGAACATTTCTGCAGAATATGAAACTCGTCTGAAAAATTATTATTTTTAATTTGTCTTCTTTTTTCAAAAGTCTTTTTCGCAATTTCATTATACAATTGCAATTTATTTTCTTCTAAAATTTTAATAATAAAATGGCGTCAAACTTCTCCAAAATGCACATTTATAAATTCATTTCTCACGAATCTCATTTTTATTTGAAATTAAATAACTGGCGAATTATTTCCATACAAAAAATGTGAAAAAAGTATTCGGTGTCTATTTAAGGAATGAATTGAAATAATTGCTGCAACTAAGTTGTGAAATGCAAAATTGCTTGATTCTCTTCAAGTTTCCAACCACTATTTAACTAAGGATGGCATTTTACTTTGTGGAGGAAATAAAAAAGGAAATACCCAAAGTGTGAATTAAATTGTTCGAAACATTTTTTTTCACCAGATTAATTATTAAATAAACATTAAAGCAAATGCAAAAATAGTTTGCAATCAAGAAAATAATTAATTTATTATTAAAAATTTCCTATTACACAGTTGGGGTAAAAATAAAATACCATACAAAAATACCAATGAATCCTAAACCATATAGAACGAAGCGGAACTGTCCCGAAACAATATGAGCCATCAGAGTTTCTTAAATTATGACTCATTCGGATTCCAGATTTACAGGGGATTTCCAAATATAGGAGAATTTTACGAAGGGCAGGAACCAATAAAAGATTATTAAACTTAAAAAAAATCAATTTGACAAATTGGGAACACTAGAAGGGGATTTGTTTTTTTTCGTCAAAAAAAAAATATATATAATGATATTGCATTTATGGGAGTTTCTTGAAACTCCCAGGGAATTTCGTTTCCCACCAAATACTTATTCCATCGGAGTATTTCCTGCGATCGTGAATCTTCCATATGGAATAAATTTCCCTTGAACAAAAAATCGTATGAAATGACAGCAAAATTCCCTGAGAAAGTTCATTCCCGATACCAGTAAATTCCGAAGGAAAATTTTGAGCATCATTCACAGTCCCAAGCTTCTAATGAGAGATTTTTATTCTCCATAACCACCTCCATAGTCGTTATAATTAATAAAAAAAAATTCCCGTGAAATGTTTTCCTCCTTTGTTCGCAGAGAGAATGATGCTCGAAAGTGTCATCGCTAGGAATTTCTTAGCATTTGGAATACATTTTCCATCGAATTTGTATGTCATTTCTTACGATATTTGGTTCAAGGGTAATTTTTTCAATGGGGATCAAAGAAAAAAATTCGAGGGAATAATATATTCCGAGTGAAACAAAATTCTCCTTGAGATACCCGATAAGTAACATAATTTCAAAGCAAGAAATGTTGTGTATAATTTCACAGCAAAAGTGAAAAAAAGTGGAACCATATTTCTTTGTTCCCAATCAAGGGTTTAAAATCAGCTTTCTCCTTGACCCAATTACTGGCTCAGAAGCCGTAGTTCCCTTAAGAAATTGATACAAAAAAAAAAAAAACAAATAATATTCTTTTAAAAATGATGAAGGTACTAATTTTCACCTCTTGTAACTAATTCAGTCTCCCTGGTGCGATGTCGAATTAATGCCAGCTCTTTTTTCCAGTCCATTGACTTGAAAGTGGCAACAATTTCTCTTAATTTAATTCAGTCGCCATTTTGTATGGGAACCTGTTATTTTTTTCTTTGTTATTGATTCGTTGTTGTGATCAAATATGAAAATGATTTCGTTTTTACGAGTTCGTTTTCCATTTCACTTACAAATGAGTGAACACTTCATTTACTCCTTTCCCTCTAAGGAGGACCTTCTGAGGTCGTTGGGAAAGGGAAGAATAATTCCATCAGCATCAGAAAACCCCTAACCAGCAAACTGAACATACTTAGTTTTGTAGGGTTGGTTGGTTAGTGAAAACCCCTTTATGTGTTTTTTTTTTAATTTTATTTTATTCACCTGCTGCTTTCTCATTTCAAACAAACTACCGTCAAGATTCAAAAGCAAAATGGGTGAAATTTCCTCAAATTCCTATTCCATTTTGAAATTAATGAACTGGTAATAAATTTTATTGCACAGAAGTATCGAAGGCAGCACAGGTAGAACTGATGGGAATACCACTTGTTTCATTCGAGGGCATGATGGGTGGTGCTCCTATGAGGGAGGGGCAATGGGGATTTGATAACTCGTAAAGAGTGGCACTTGAAATGCTTGTTCCATTAGATGCCATTGATATGGATTTTCCTTTTTTATGTCCAAAGAGGAAATGCTCGCTCTTTAGAAGAAAATTTATTGGCAAAGAATTTTTTTCCCTTCAAATTGAAAGCTAATTGCATAGGGGGATTTTCTTTCATCGCAATAATAAAAGTTGATATTTTATTGGTTTGTGGGATGACGATGATACTTTTTTCTTAGATTAGTTTTATCGTGTTTGTTCACGTGTAAAGAGAATTCAATTATATAATGTTTAAAAGCATACAAATATGGATTAAAGCATTTGGTTGGGGAACATTGGGTTTTCCAAAACGTCAGTGTGGAATTTGTAAAGATACATTCCACAGCTCCTGGCTTGACAATTGTTCGTAGCTGGAAAGAATTTTGTATTTAAAAAATTATAGCTTTTTAACATATATAAAGTTTAAAATGCTTATTCCAACTAAAACTGATGTGTAATTCCATTTCTGAATTGTAATTACATCGATAATGCGTATTTTTTTAAAAATCTCATACTAAAATAATTTAAATTAATTGAATGTTTTTTTCAGGTAGCATATACTCAAGATTAATTTCACTTAAAACTATTCGCTAGAAAAATTAAAAATCCATTTACGAAAAAGCGTTTTTCCTACACGCGCGTGTACTTCGTACATCATTCCTATGAATTTTCCACTTTTGAGCGAGTTTTACATTCAACTACCCCATCCCCGTGTTGCAAAAACTTTGATTCAAACATTTCCAAGGTGATAAGCAAATACTCTCGAGAAATTTTCACTAAGCATACATGCGTGAAGAACACCTATGATATAAAATCACAGGGTCGGATGAAGTTCTAGAGGAATGGGCGTAGGCTCTAAGATTCTTTTTGACTAGTACCTTGCTTAAATTGACGTAAATTGACATATTTATACTTATGTCGTTTTCTTTGACATTTAGAATTTATTATACGGGGCCGAATAACTAGGGCGCCCTAAATAAAGAGGAACGAAATAGCTTAAAGTTTTCTACGATCGTTTTTGTGGAGGTTTATAATTAATCACCCACAGTTTGGATACAAAATTGAATTCTAGAAAATGTTGAGTGTTTTTGGGCCCCCTACATAGTTCACTATTTCACTGTTCTAATAAATACAGCACTGTTAATAAATTTCATCGAGAGAAATTTATCCCAAGATTGTGGTTTTAATTAGCGAAGCACATGAAATCCTTCCACCGTTCTCCTCCGAGTGCGCCGCTTCACCATATTTCGTCCAACTATACCCCTGCCTGAAGGAAACGAAGCAAGTTTGATATGTACGATTAAACGAAGTTCCCGGATACACGCTCTAGTGTATGTTTAATCCTGGCAATTTTCAATTAGTGCATGAGCATAACATATGAGCATGAGATGAAAACAAATTCCGACAGTTTTAAGGGTCTATCTTATAAATAAAAGTGCAAAAGATGTTTTTTTTGTTGTATAAAAACTTCGAAGAAGCCATTCAAGTCGACGGCGACGACGGAAGTGAACATTTCAAAACCAATCCCAGATTTACTTAAACTAAAAACTGATTTATAGATAACGACTTAAAGCTTGTAGAGCATTATGTTGGTAAATAGAAGGAAAAATAACAACTTTTAATCGTAATTATACCTACACAAGAAAAGAAACTCAAACCAACACATTCACTCACTACACAACTTTTCAGTGGAAAATGTAATTTTATTTTTAGTCTTGGAGAAAATGTATTAGATTAACACCTTTTAGTTAGCTTAGTTTGGAGCGGAGAACATCAAAACCTTTTTTATTTGTAAGCTTTCAGATCCTATCCTTTGTTCATTATGAATATTTACCATCTTGGGCCTATAAATACTCGAATGTAGATTGCGAATGGGAAGATGATAAAGCGAGTAAATTTGAATAAAATGTGGGCTTAAGTTCCTTTCGGGCTTGGTTTCCATTAGGCGTTTTGACAAGGGTGAGGATTTTAAAATAAAAATGCAAAATAATGGTCCACATCGAGCCGGTTACACAACAGGTACAAAAAAATATAAAGTGTTTTAAATTTGGAACTTTTGAGTTTTTTTTTTGGTCGGTGTTTGATGAGGCAATTTTGTAGAAAGTTATTTGTTTTTCATTTTTGATAAATTGAAGAAATATGGGGCAGAGCAGTAGAAATGTTTACATTTTTATTTGATATTCAGGATTTCTCTAAATGACAAAGTAGGTTAGCACTTAAATTTTTTAAGGTTTCTGATTGAGGTGTGTGGAGACCGACATAATATGGCGAATATATAGGATATTCTACAGTTGGAATGAGAATTAAAAATTCATGGAAAGTTATTGATTTTAAATTCCACAGATTCTATTTTGAAAGAAAATATGTAAATTGAATTGTGTGCGTTCGTTAGCCGTAAAATATTAGAGATAACTGGGCTTAAGTCCCCTTAAATTCATCATCATTATATTGCGATTTGATGTTCCGAGTTTTGCATTTGTGGGCAGTCATACACTTGGTAAATAGATTGTGGAACGTATTTGCTTGTCTGGCCTGAGTAAAATTGTTGTGGATTGTATTGCTTTATTATTTCATTTTAATTCACGATTGATAAGATTGAAAATTTGCGGAGTACACTAAAAGCATTTAGACTTATGACAGAAGGACACAATAATAACCATAGAAAGACGTCAGGGGGTAACACCCTTATGCTACCTGCATAATTAATATGAAATTGAACAAAAGATAATTTTGCAATTCGCTACCAAAACAACAGCCAACCATTGACTGAAAAATAATAAAAACAAAAATCAAATTAATTACAAAAACTAAAATATTATTTTATTACGTACAATTTAAAGAACAAACATTTATTCATCAAAATCATTTGATTAAAAGTGTGTGTTTTTCAATAAAATAAGAGTGTAGATGCTCGACTTTAAAAATAAGCTTTTTTGTATATTTAAGGTGTTGCTGGTTTTTTGTAATTTTTTTTAATAAAAGTGATACAATCTATGTACCTACATGAAATCCACTTTTAAAGTTGGAGTGGCAAATTTTCTAGGTTTTTTGTTGAAAATAAAAATCTATTGGATCTTAGCTGGCCCGAATGAATCGTCCCGCCTTAAATTGAATACAATAATTATTGTACTATTTTTACTTGCGATATTCATACACAGATATACTATAAGGAATTGAACACACTAAAAAAGTAGGTCCCGCAATTCTGTCTGTCTGTCTGTCTGTAGAACGTTCTACGGCCTAAACGTCTGAAATAATTTTCTTCAAACTTGGCACTTAAGCGTTTTAAGTGATTCTCTCAAATATATTTTTGATTTTTTTTTTTAACCCCAAAAATAACGGTAGGTACATTCCATAAAATTTTTTCTACCATCTTAGTTATTTCAAAAACTGTTCTCACGATTTTGGTAAAAAAGTGTGTCCAGTTTTCTACCTAAAGTAGGTTCTACATTTTGTACAAAAATTTTTGTTAGATATTTTGTTATTTGGCACCTGCCATGCACCAATTTTTTTGATTTTCGACATTCTCATAAACCGCAAATTTTTTATATAGGATGTCTTTACAATTATAAATAATACTGTATACTAAAATTTTCGAAAAAAATATTTTTTTTTGAAATTTTGAAAATCCAATGTTTCGAAAACGGTTAGATGATTTTTTTTTTGAAAATTCAATATTTCAAAAACGGGTAGATGATTTTTTTTTGGAAATGTTGTTTTTAAGTTCTATTATTTATTAAATATTTAAGATTGCCAAATTTGAAATTGAAAA
Source organism: Philhelius pedissequus (assembly GCA_910595825.1). Lineage (NCBI taxonomy): Eukaryota > Metazoa > Arthropoda > Insecta > Diptera > Syrphidae > Philhelius > Philhelius pedissequus. Next base: position 237,298,333 of record OU343161.1, on the reverse strand, counting down.
ATTTGTTTTAGAAAAAAAATTACAGAAAATTTGTATATAATTTGACATTAATTAAAAAACAACTTTAAAACATATTTAGCCTTTTCTATTAAGAATCTTTTGTATACGATACGATGTGATCGAACATAAGATCAAGTACGTTTATTTTGTACCAAAAATGGTAAATCTTAATTATCTCAAGAACTACGAGGGATGGTCAATAAGTCCGTGACTTTTGGAATAAAACACAGATTTTTTGATAAAAAATAATTTTATTTTTCAACGTAGTCTCCCTTGAGCTCTATACACTTTTTCCAACGCTTCTCCAATTTTGTTATCCCTTCCAAAATAAATGATTTGTCGAGGTCCTCAAAATAGGCATTTGTTTGCGAGATGACTTCATCATTGGAGTCAAATCTTTTTCCACCAAGCCATTTCTTCAGGTTTGGGAACAAGAAGTAGTCGCTCGGAGCCAAATCTGGAGAATAGGGTGGATGAGGGAGCAATTCATAGCCCAATTCATGGATTTTTGCCATGGCAACTGCACATGTGTGCACCCTTGCATTGTCTTGGTGGAAAAGAACTTTTTTCTTGGCCAAATGAGGTCGGTTTTTTTTCAAATCGTTATTGAATCGGTCCAATAAGTTGGCATAATATTCCCCATTGATTGTTCTTCCCTTTTGAAGGTAGTCAATGTGGATTATCCCGCGTGCATTCCAAAAAACAGTCGCCATAACTTTATTGGCTGACAAACCCACCTTGGCCTTCTTTGGCGCCGATTCACCCTTAGAAACCCACTGTTTTGGCTGTTGTTTGGTCTCTGGTGTGTTGTGATGGATCCATGTTTCGCCCACGGTTACAAAACGGCGCAAAAACTCCTCCATATTGCGATTAAACAACGCCAAACCTTCCTGTGAAGTTGTTACACGATTGCGTTTGTGGTCGACTGTGAGCAAACGCGGCACCCATCTTGCGGAAAGCTTTCTCATGCCCAAGTGATCATTCAAAATTAAAACCACTGAGCCATGCGAGATCCCTACGGCTTCCACAATCTCTCGCACTTTCAATCTTCGGTCGGCCAATACCATATCGTGAATTTTTTCGATTGTTTCGGGTGTAGAGACCTCAACTAGGTGTCCAGGACGTTCGGCATCTTCAGTGCTTGTACGGCCACAACGAAATTCAGTAAACCACTTTTTTACCATTGAAATCGATGGTGCAGATTCCCCATAGTATTTATCAAGCTTAGCCTTGGTCTCGGTAATGGTTTTTTTCGCAAGAAATAATGCTTAATAAGCACACGAAATTCACTTTTTTCCATTTAACGAGTAACAAGTAACAAGTAAACAAAAACGAGTAAAAAGTAACGATAACAAGTAACGAGTTAAAAGTAAGGAGTATCATTTCAGGAGTAACGGGTTCTATCGTGAGCTTCCAGTAATTGTTTGTACGCCATCGTGCATTTATCGCACACAATTTCCAATTTTTCAATACTTGCCATGGCTGATTGCTTTGAAATGTTGGGAATAGGATTTCGTGAAGCTTCACAAGAAGCTTCAAAACTGAATTTGTCATTCTTTCACCTTCCAATAGTGTTTTATAAATTCAGGTCGTTCCGAAAGCTAACGGAATTCCACTATGAGCACACACACTGCCAACTGATGATAATTTTATTTTCTTCCTAAATTTTAGCGTAGAAATTACGAACAAAACCGTAGAAGAAAGTACAGAATTTGGTCCAGTCGTTTTAGGGTCTTAATTATCCGAACAAACCACAGTTCAATTTTATAGATATATTGATTGAATAATCTCCTCTCGTGAAGTAAAAATCGAATGCACTATCGAAAATCCACAATCTGTTCTGTCATGCATGATACAAATTTCTAAGTATCAAATTATTAGGGAAATATCCTTATCAAGGTGAAAAATTCAACCATTTCTAAATAAACTTATTTTTCAAGATATTTCATTTTTACTCAAACTGTTTTTTTTTTTTTTTTTAAATTTTTCAGATCTCTGAAGGAAACAAAGGAAACACATCAAAATTAATATTCTGTCGGAAATTAAAATGAATTATTTCTGGATTGATTATTTTGCTACTACACAGCAAGGTATGTACATAAAAAGCTATACATTTTTATTTAAAATCGTTTACAAAAGTAAAATAAAAATTAAATCTTCTTTTCAAAACAAAAAAAAAAATCCAAATGTATTTGACATCATATCCCAAACCTGTTTGTACTAGATTACTAGAATTTTTCATCAGTAACATTTACATATGTGGTTGTTTTTTTAAGCACTTAAACAAAGCCTTTAAAAGTTAAACTCTTTTTACCAACACATATCCTTACTCAACAAAATGTACACAATCATGGTTTACTTAGGTTTAAAACATTTATACCTACCATCCGAGCTCTTACACATTACACACACTCATACTTTCTTTTTTTTTCAATTTACTTAACAACTTTTCAAAACAAATTTACCCTCCACACCCATATGGCCCTACTCATAATTTCTGACAACATCCAAAAAAGCCAAAGTCGTATATGTAAATGCAAATTTATCCAAACCTGGTAAATTGTTTTGGCATAATATACAAAACACTGCCCTCCACATTCGCAAATAAGCTTGAAGAGGTAAACACAACCCTTTTGTGAGTAAACTCCTTGCAACTTAACTTTTCTCTGTGATAGCTGCCACGACAGAAACACAAACACAGATGTCGGGTCCTAAAGGAAAACAAAACCAAGTTCCCTTTGAGTTTCCTAAATACAAAAAAAAAGGAAAAAAAAAAACAACGAGAATATAAAAAAGAGACAGAGGCACATAGAAAGAGAGAGAAGAGTTCGTCATTATTCAGAAAATTTCAAACAACAGATACCGCCAAAAATAATATAACAAAAACCCTATATATGTGGGTATTACCTAGGAAAGTGCGTTTTACCTTTCGTAAAATGTTGTGTTAAACAATTTGCCCCAACACTTTATGTACGCGAAGCATACATATATGTTCCTACAACTTTGTTGTCCTTGTCGCCATTCGGTTAGATAGAATATAACATATGGCGCCCAACGCCGAACCTCTTCTTAAACTAAAAGTAGATTCAAGAAAGCCGCCATTGCCACCATCAACGTCTTATGCTCGAAAATCCATAATGGAACTTCACACAATGCGTTGCTCAATTTCGTCTAGGTAGGTACTTTGAAAGAAGCATGGGATCACACTGCCAAATAATAAATTAAGTTATTTTCTCCCTCGGCACGGCACTTTGCTGCCAACGTTCACAACTTCAACCATATTCCACTCGGGAGTCCTCACCGCTGCTGTCATCCGCTAAAAAAAAAAAGTTATCATACTACATATAGTTGGCGACATTTTGAAGCAGTACTAGTATACCCCTATAGCTACTACAACAGCGAAATAACTGGCCTTCCTTTATTGGCAACATTTGGTATACTTCAGCAGAGACAGCTGTAGGGGCTATACGGGACTGGGTTAGGACGCTGGCAGGCCTTCATATAATTCCATTCTGTACTAATATTTGGTCGTCATTTCATTTGCCTTTCATTTGATTCGTAGGATTTCCGACCAAAATTTAGTGTTATTTTTGTTTAGGTTCGTTTCCGAAAGGTCTAAAAGGTATCTTTAGGGCGCTCACTAGATTTCAAATAAAAGAAGTAAGACTTGTTAGGGAGTTTAGTCTTAAAAGCCAACTAAGCTTAAGTATAAGATATTTGTTGGTCATATATTATATATTTGGGCCCTTGTGGGCCCGTCTATAGCTAACTATACAAATTTCCCAAGTCCACCTCTGTGTCTTTATGCATCAGGCATGGGATAGAAGTTTAGTGCTTTCTTGTAGAAAGTTTGCCGCATCGTGGAGCCGCCAAATTAGTAAAATTGTTTATATTTTGTTTGTTTCTCACAAATTAAGCGTATATTCGCCGGAAAGTACTCCGATAGCCATAAATTAACCGGAAGGGCATTTTTTTTTATTTATTTAACAAATAAAAAAAATATTTCTCTTTGCACTACTATGGAACGCACAAGGTTCTTCGGTTGCGAAGCGCAAAACTCTGGGAAGTATACCTATCTACTTCGGATTGAAGGAAAGTCTTTCCCGAATGAATAGAGAATCATAATTCTGGGAATTAATGGCGAAAATAGTTGTTGGAAGTTTTGTTACTTTTGAATCTTCTTATAGAACTTTCCTTATAGATTGTTTGTAGAAGGCATATAGATATGGGGTAGGTATAGTACCTGTCTAGAAGAAGGTAGGAAAGTCTTTTGAATTTCCGACAAAATGGGGCAAGAAAGTTTTTGGTTAATTTTAATGAAATTAATTTTTATGTAAGACATAATGGCGCATTTTTAACTGAAAGGGGTAAAAAAATATTTTCCAGATACTGGACCAGGTCCTTATATAGACATTGAGGGTCAAAATGTCTTAAGTGGTAGGGGAAAATGGTATTTGTGTGTATATACTTAGCTAGCTCAATTAGTGCTTATAATCGCCATTTTGATACCAAAAATCGAGCAGATCAAGTTTTCGAAGAGCTATATGAGACAGGGGGTCTGTGGACATTGTCACTTACTGAACCATCTTCAACGTGCCGAACTTTGGCAAACTGCTGGTCAGTTCAGTGGCGGATATGATCAATTATGGGTATAATTTGTCGTATGTACCATCCAAGGGCGCAGTCGGGGCTCCCTATACAACTAGACGATTTGCCGTAGATCCCCGTGTTTAAGTATTATTTGTAATGTTGTGTGTGGAAAGCTGGAGTCTTTCATAGGACCTTCCCCATATCATAACCGTCAGTCTGTATGTCCCTATGGGAGCTTTTTGAAGTTAGATGCACGTAGTCCCGGCATTTAAAGAGTAAAAACTTCTTCTAATTCTAGAAGAAAAAAGACTAAGCCTTAAGCTTCGAATAAGGTTGATGCTTTTTTGTCGAGGCTGGGGTAGACTCGCGGGTGTCCATTGTCGATTTCAAGGAAAGCAAGTAAAACTTATGGGTATTCATAGCCAATTTAGAAGAATAAACGGTGAGCTGCCCTTAAGTGGATCAAGACAAAAATAGAGGATATCAAATGTGGCTACCTACTTCCGCTCCTAGCAATATGCTAGAAAATAAGCGTTGAGTCACTCACGATAGTGAATTCTCTACACTTCACACCTATAAGAAGTATTGGCGCGGGAACAAACGGTTGGCGATCCCTGCTTCTAGTTAAAATCTAGAAAAACAAATGGTCTTTGTCTACCAGGTGTACACCTACCCACGATACACTTAGAAGAAGGGTAGGCGTGGGAATAAACAGTCGGATATGCATACTCCTGTCCCTAGCACAGAACTGAAGAAATAATCGGTGATAATGAGGAAAATTTTGTCCCCGATACACTTTGACGAAAGTGGATCGTACAAAAAGTCTTTCGGACCAAAATTTAGAAACTATTAGTGTATACACTAAATACTCCCCAAATGTGTTTTGCTTAGGAATTCGATCTTCAAAGTACATTAGATTGGCAACAGGTAAGGCAAAAGACCACTTATTCTTAAAATCAGACTTCCCTATTGCATATTTGGTGGACAAACCAAATGTGAACAATGAAAACAAATAAAACAAAGAGCCTAAAGTTTATGCAATGCTTTCTTCCTTAGCGATGTCATACTGTTACGCCTTGAAATTGTTGCATACTTATGGGGTTTATTTGATTACTTAATAAAATCGGAGCTCGCTTAAAATTACTTAATTGTGTCTGTTGGACTCGAGTGGATTTCAGTGGGTGTTTCTCACGTTCAATCGTTACTTTGTCCGCTGCTTTATTTTCCAAAATTTTAAAGGTCCGTATTTGAGCAATGACCTTTTCAAATACGTAGTTGCAACTAATATATATTCTTCGAGGTCTTCAATCCTGTAAGTTCAATCCAACTGATATTTCACTAGGTTGTCTGTTGGAGCCTTTCTTCTATGAAGAACCTTCAACAATATATCTGTTGAGAGACTTACAGAAACAAAGTTGAGGTGCTTTTAAAAAAATACAAAATAATTACACTCAGCTTGTCGGTTTGCGTAAAAAACAAGAAGGAGAAGAACCACTTTTAAGCCAATCTTTGTTTGTCAAGAACTTAAAATATATCCCTCTGTGGAAACTAAGCCTAACTGTAAGCAAAACACTACTTTGCCGAAAGCTTGAAAATAATCCTCAAAAAACATTGGAATTTCCATAATAATAAAAAAAAAATTATAAATCTAAAATGACAGGAGGCTAAAATATTTCAATCATGAAATGTGACTGGTGCCCTCGAAAATGCTTCCCCCGTTTTCCACCGAGTTATTTTGTGAATCCCGGCCGATCGGAGTTTCCAAATCCAGGCAACATCGAAGACCTACACAGCCGCACCCATAACATAATGCCAAAGTTCTTTGATGGCGTCGAACTAGGCTACCGCAATAGTTTGGCTCCCGAAAAGACCATCCAATTGAACTGGATTCTAAGTCACATCAGACCTTCAGGCTTTCGTATCGGTGGAGTCTATTACACTCGAAATCATGATGATGTTTTGGTAAGGGAGAATCGATGATGTTATTTTTTTTTGTATTTTTTTTTTTTTAGCAAAATATTCAAACCAAATGCCAAATATGTTTTCATTTCCCGTAGGAGACTCCAATGTTTTATGCCGACATGAACCCGAGCTCTTTGTCGTCGAATATTGGTTTTGTGTACTATCCGTGGCAGAGTGTTCGCCTTGGGGCGGCATTGCAAAAATCAAAAGCTTTGTTTGACAGAACGTTCTCGGCAGAGGTATACAGTCCAAGTACCACGTACAGCGCAAATCTGTACAATCCCTCCAAGGACCGGGGTCGGTGCACTCTTTCGGTTCTGCGTAGCGTCACCAACCATCTGGCCTTGGGTAGTGAACTGCTAGTCGAATGGAATGAACCGAAACACATGAAAGCCGATATAGCTTTGGCAATGAGGTAAATTTGTCTAATAGGGATTTGCATAAACATTGAATATCTGAACGGACGGTGTGCTGTTCTATTCATTTTACCTTATGTATAGGTACGCACGACACTGGTATTCGTCGGCTTTAACAATCTCACGGCAGGGATTCGATGTGAGTTACTGGCAGCGAGTCCACTCGTCCATTCAGATGGGCAGCTCATTGGCATTCAACAGGAACACCCGCAAGGCCATTGCTACTGTGTGCTATCAGTGGGAGTTCCAGGATGCCACTGTCCGTGGTATGGTCGATTCGGATATGTCGGTTGGGTTTATGTACTACAGGTGGGTGTATTGTTGTGTTATTTCGTCGATGATAAGGGGGCTGAGTGAGGCGACTTGACCTTCAATGTTTTTTTGTTATCGATTTTATTTTGGTTTTTTTTTGTTTTGCCTTCCTTTGTCAGGACAATGTCGCACATCCCGTGTGGGCTGGGACTAAGTCTTCTGCTCTGTGTCCCAAGTAATCGGTTTACCTTTGGCATTAAAATGGATTTGGATCCGAATTTAAAATGTGGGTAAATTGTGGAAGTTTTTGTTCGTGGTTGGGATAAGCGCTTTGGAGATATTGTTTATATTTTTAATTATCATAATAAAATTGAAGTTTTTTTTTTTGGTTTAATTATTTTTTTAATGAATCTATTTAAATGCTGTTTTTGGGATTAAAATTTTGAAGTCTCTCAAAACGAATTAAGAATTTTTCCGTAAAAAAAAATTTGATACTTGCTTTTTGTTTAGTGTGGAGCATCCTAAAGAGGCTTTACGTTTTTTTTTGTTGAATTGCTTATTCTATACAACATTCCACAAAATCTACTGAAATTCCTTACAACCTTCTATAGTTTGGTAGATTTGTCATTAATTATTGTATGCATCTGATCAAAACTGATTAATTTGATTTGGTGGCCATTGTGGAATTTGTGGTGTGATGTGGGCGATGTTTGTGCTTTGTGTGTCTCAAGGGTGGCATTTTGGCATTTTCGGAATCCAGCGGTGCTGATGCGGAGCTAAGGTAAACTTGCAAGGACATTGTCAAAGCACACATATCTACATTATAATGACAGACTAATTACAGAATGTTTGCCACTATGCTGCAAACGTGCTGTAATGCCAAACTCACGTCAAAGTAATGAATTTGTTAAGAATTAATAAATTGACAATGTGCAATGTGCAGTCCACATGTGTAGGTATACACATATTTGAATTTGAATGGTGGATAGTAAATGGCTTAAGTGAAACGCCTTTGTGTCAAAATGTCAAGACGGCAATAGGTATGCTAAATAATTAGTATGTCAACGGCCCCGTCCGGCCGGTGCTACGATGCGGTGTGAGCAGCAGCAATAATTTCAGGAAGGTGTGTGTTCAAAATGCTTACATATAAAGGGTTATCCGTTTTGCGGTTTCAAAACTAAACGTAAATAAAATACATATAAAATATTTGTTTTCATGATATAAAGTTTGAACGTTGACATTATGTGTAAAACACTACATCATTTAAATGACCACCACGCGAATTGTTGCAAGCATCGATTCTTTTGAGGTAATTTTCGACCACTTTTTGACACATATTGGGCGGTATCTCAGCCATAACGTGACGAATGTTGGTTTTCGAGTGCTCAAGAGTTAAAGGTTTATCTGCATAAAAACGGTCTTTCGCGCAGCCCCACAAAAAAAGTCCAGCGTCAAATCGCATGATCTTGATGGCTAGTTGATATCGCCACGACGAGAAATTACGCGGCCAGGAAATGTCTCTTGCAATAACGCCATATTCGCTCGAGTTGTGTGTCATGTGTCACCGTCTTGTTGAAACCACATATTCTCCAATTCGTATTCTTCAATAGCAGGCAAAAAAAAGTCGGTTATCATATGACCATAACTCTCCGAATTGACGGTGACAGTCCTTTCATCGTCGTTTTCGAAGAAGTAAGATCCAATCACACCTCCGGACCAAAGAGCGCCCAAAACAGTGACTTTTTGTGGATGTAATGGCCTCTCTTCAATTACTTGAGGATTCTCAGAACCCCAAATACGACAATTTTGTTTATTAACATACCCACCGAGTGAGAAATGTGCTTCGTCGCTGAAGAAAATTTTGTTCGAAAAATCGCCGTCCACCGCCTATTGTTCAAGCACCCATTCGACGTATCCACGACGTTGTGAATGGTCAGCTGGCTTTAGTTGTTGTGTAAGCTGGACTTTATATGGATGTAGGTGTAGATCCAAATACAAAATACGCCATAATGTGCCGCAAGACAATCCTAATACCTGAGAACGACGAGGAATCGACACATTCGGGCCTTCGGCAAAACTTTCACTTACAGCGGCGATATTTTCAGTGGTACGAGCGAAACGATGATGCACATGCCTTAAAATATCTGTAACCAATTCAGTCGCTTTAAATTTCTTCACAATTTTGCCAATTGCTTGCGTAGTTGGACGATTATGAAAACCATAATCTCCTCTTAAAGCACGATATGTGGCTATGGAAGAATCATCATTTTTGTAGTAGGTTTTAACAATTTGTATGCGTTGTGCAATAGTTAAGCAATCCAAAACAACTTAGTTTGACAGATGTCGAATTCCAACCTTATACTTTTGAAACTACAAAATGGATAACCCTTTACATTCACCTACGTACACATTTGCATGAGGAATTTAATGAGCTTGATTGTAGCCAAATTTCTTAAGATTCTTGTGATTCCTGGTTCAATTGATCCAGATTGAAGATGGCCGTCTATATGGTAGATTAGGATCTTCGCGTTGGATCTCTGGTTCGTGTGGGGTATAAGGTAAGCATAATGTTCACAGAATTTAAATAGTGGATAATGAATCGCTTTGAAGTTTGCCTGTGCATTTTTCACTTTAACAAACCTGCAAAAATCTCGTGAAAAAGAATTGCATTCCACAAAATTTCGGTAGACATTTTTTCACCAAATGTTTATTTTGACAATCAAATAAACCTGCAGATGCTTTTAAAATCTAAGGTCATCTGTATGAACATTTCACTCTCATTCGCGAAATGTGGGCTAGGCTTAAATTAAAAAAAAACAAATGTGAAAAGAAGTGAAGATAAGTGACGCGAAAGAATGCAGTTGAAAATGTCAACATTTATTGCACTACTTAACGTTTTCCCTCTAAAATAATTATATTTACCACTAAAACGTTTAAGAAACAAAATACGTTCCACAGTATTAATCACACCATTTCGTAAATTTTAACCATAAGTTATACTTGAAATTGAAATTGCTTTCAATTTAAGATTGAATAATCTTCGAAAATTATGAGCGTGAAATTTCTTACTTAATACCTTCCACAGCATCAAGATTAAAATTATAGCTAGCAACGAGACGAGGCCAGACTAGACTTTTGTTAGTCTTGTCTCGGTCTCGTTAAAATCGAAACATTTCTGTCTCTCCTCAGTCTTGACTTATCAAGTCTCGTCTCGATCTTGGTCTTGCCTTTTTCTCGTGAAATTTTTAATGCGAAGAATCGTCTCTGTCTCGGTCTTGGTATCATCGTTATTCAGAAAAATTTCGAATTTTCTGTAATAAAATTTTAAATTTATTGAGGTTTTTTTATGCATTTAAATCGGAGCCATCACTCAATCGATTTTGACAGTTCATGGTTTACCAGGTAAGCGACATTCTATATTTTGACGTTTGGATAATATTTTTTCTGAGTGTTACCTAAAAGTCTCAAAGTCACCTTTTTCAGGAGGGGACAAAGTCTGAAAAATGAGCCATTTCTATTTCAACGACATGCATACTTAATTCGTACGTATTCATCTCTGGATTTTCGCAGTGCGCTTATCTGAGTATAACTATGATCAAATTCTATAATTTTCTTCACTGCCTTTAAAATGTTACCCCTTGCTATTAAATATACATAGAATATTGGGGAACATATTCTTCTTCGTTTCAATTATTTCATGTTGGCATTTAAAATGAAACTTTTAAAGTCGAAGTTATTAATTATGTAAAATTATTAATATTGTAAAATTGGAAAACAAAAATCCACGTGAAAAAAAAAGTGGAACGTATTGATTTTTAATTTTAATTCCTCTCTTAAGGCAGGTGCTAAGTCAGTTTAATGTCTAACATTTTAACTGACATATTTCACTTGATTAGTAAGCTTATTATTGTAATTTATGAAATTAAAGAAATTGTGGATCGCATTTTATTTTACTTTAAAGGGAGGTAAATTTACATACATATATGTAATTAATTAATACAAATACTATAAATAACTCTTGAACAACATTTCAATCAATTTAAATTGAAACCCATATCCCATTAGTGAAATCATTTGTAACTCTAAACAATATCCTTCAAAATCAAATATATCCGACCAAGGATCACTTAACACTCCTAACTGACAACATACTGATGTTCGTACATGTATGTTTGTGAAAATCTTTCTAAAGAAACCTCATTTGTGATTAGTTAGCTTTGCTGCTTCAACCAAACCGGCTGTCAGATTACAATACCACCAATATCTTTGGTTAGATAATTCAAGTCCATGACAACCGATATCGTATTAGAAATTCTTCCAGTTGCTGAAGCACCCTCTTGCCGAAGTCCTTTCACATCAAATAAATGTTAAACCTCTTTCCGTCCTTAATTTAATGAACACACAATAGTCAATCATCGGCCACTTCAGTGGGGACACATCAAAATCAGACGATTGATAGTGTCCAGTCCTTTTGGCTATAAATCGCTCTTCTGTGCTAACTAACCAGACCATTCGGTCGAAACTTTTCACAGAAAAAAAAAACAAAATTTAAATCCTTAACCCATCAGTTCAATGGGTTCAGCACATACATATAAAGCTTCTCTAATTACCCCATCATGAGGCAAAATTTTATGACACCATAGTCATTAGCGTAGCCTCCGAAATTCACTGAAGAGAGTTTTAATTGAATGATTGATGACAGGCACCAGGATGTCAGGTATTGATTTCAATAATTGCAAAATTTAATTGCTTATCAAACATGGTTTGAATGCTTAAGCAGGCGAACCAAACGGTCACGTTGACGGTCGGTGGTGTGGCTTGTCGTCTGGTGCGACCGGCGGTAAATGCTCTCCGCTCGACCGGTTGCATTTACTCACTCAGGACCACTGTGCCTGGTCCTGCTATATTGCTGCTGGTGATCCTGATGCTGATGAGATGCGTCTGGTGACCGAAATTGAACTTCAATCCAGGATGTGAGATACCTCCGTATATATCTACGAATGTTGATAATGACAGCGTTCGGTCATCACATGGCACCACTACTGACCGGTCTGTCGACTATCACGACTACCGCGAACGTGCGTACAATTTCGTATGCAAATTCAATGAGCGTAATTTCGCATTCAACCAATATAAATGGCAAGAGAGGGTTAAATTTTGGGCCATATCTGGGGGAGTTTTCCAGGAGCGGATTTATTTTAATGCAATACTTAGAAACTTTAGTAAGTAGGTATATCAAAATTACAATTTAACCTTAGAATATAAGGAAAATGTAACAATTACAAAATCGCACCTGATTTCACAAAACAATTTTTTTGAAAATGTCCTAATTCAGGACAAAATTCACCAAAATGCCCGACATTTTATGTCTACGAACATGAGTCCTTTAATGATCTCACCGAATATATTCTTAAATAATTTCGTGGTGTTCATAGACCTTTTAAAAAAATGGCGCCTGAATATCGTTACTAATAGAAATACATCCCTGTTTGGGACCACACAAAATAGAGGACATTGTGGGGTGCTGATGGAATGAAATTAATGCGTAGACCCATTTGCATTAAGAGTCATTACGATGGCAACAGGAAAAGTTCTGGTACGCGTTGAAAAGTTGCCGACAGTGCGACAGAGAGATGACCAATGTAATTCCAGATGTGTGTATGGATGTTCCTACGCGTAATTTTAAAAGGTCATTCTGCAATTTTGTTTGTTAATTCTTCTCATCCTCAAACTTTTTCTGTAAATTAATGACGATGATGATGATGACGGTAGGATGAATGTTTAACGAGGTTATGGTAATATGTGCTTCATTAATGTCCTGTTTGGGTAGTATTCATGAGTTCGTGCGGAATATTCTACTTCAAAAAAAAAAAAAAAAAAAAATATAGAAGATAATTTCGACGTGATGTGTTTGTTATTGAAAATTCTCCGTATACGAGATAGAGATTGAGAGCCAAAAAACAAATTGTGTGGTAGAAAATTATTTTTTCAAATAATTGATTGGTTATTGTAACAGCTATCCGAAGGATATGCCTTGTCCTGTCCAATTATTTGCATAGGTGTTAACTGTGTTGGCCCTTAGTTATAGAGTTTTGTTTTCTTTTTTGCGTTTTTAATTTAAGATATCTCAGAAATTCTTCAACTAAGAAAATTCTTCAGACGACATACAGCTAGTCTACATAATGTAGGTACTTATGTATTAAGGATATACATATAGACAAAACAAGTATATTTACCAATATTATACCATATGATTGCAAATTGTCAGAAGTTATTTCATTACCTGCATTCAATTTTAAACACAAATGATAACATTTTTGACCTGATTAAAGGGAAACATATTCTGATGTCCATTTGTAATTGAATCACTTATGTTTGGACAGAAAGCACTTCCTGTTTGTGCAAGGACATTCATAATACAAATCCAGTAGTTTGCCAAATGTAAACATGCGTTTCTTATACGGGTATGGATATCTAGTTCAGATTTAGCAGCAATATCTACCGAAGGCTCAGAAGTTAGATCGACCATCAGATTTACATCATCAACTATAAATTGCAACTTAAACATCAGGGAATTTGCTAAATTGACACACACAATTTGTTTAATCTAACGACATATGTACATATCCACATCAACATTATATAGAGTGTTTTATCAGAAGTAAGCAAACACCTAATCGAAATCCATACAAAATGTTTAGGTACACAGAAAAAATGTTCCTGATTTAAAAATATATAAAAATACTTTGTATTTTCCAGTCAACATATTTTTATTAAATTACTAAATTGATTCAAGGTCGTTAGAATTTGACTCACCTAGTATCTCATCTAACTTTGACTGAATGATACAAAAAAGACGACCAATAATGAGCATGTCGGTTTTGGCATTTGATTTTTCAAAATTATATTTATGTGCGGCTGCGAATTTAAATTGTAAAAATTGGCGCCCAATGTGGGTCCTGAATGATTTTCACAATAAGAGTAGAATTTTCAAACTTTTAGTAGCGTTTTTAGCGACACTTCTGCTTTTGAAGACGTAAAACTGTTGCTTGGGAAGATTTCCAACATCTTCAGCCCACAACTGTAATAATTGACGCCCAGAGTGAAGTCCGATTAATCTTAAGAATGTAAGTAGAACTTCTAAACACTTGGTAGCTAAAAATATTTTTTGTGGTGATTAACAATGCCTTACAATAGCAACTGTAATAATTGGCGCCCAAAGTGGGCTCTTAGTGTTTTCAGAATGTGAGTGGAATTTCTTGCCTTTTTTTAGAAAATAAAAGCAATTTCTGCTTTTGAAAAACTAAAGCTATTGCATTCAATGCTTTACAATGCCTTCAACCCACCACTGTAATAATTGTCGCCCAACGTGGATTTCTATTGATATTCAGAAGGTGAGTTGAACTTCTACGACCGTCAAAGAAAACCCAAATACGTCGGCAATACGTCTGCTTAAAAAAAAAAAACGTAAACTGATGCTTGGGATGATCTAAATTGCCATCAGCCGCCAACTGTAAAAATTGGCACCCAACAACGTGGAGTCCGATTAATTTTCAGAAGGTCAGTAGAGCTTCTAGCATTTTCGAATAAAACCTAAATACTTAATAGCTTTTTTGACGACATGTGTGCTTTAAACCCTTACAGGATCAAATCATTATTGGAGTTATTACAATGATATATGCTATTTTGAAAAAAAAAATTACAAAGTTTGTATTAATTTTTGGCTTCGGACAAATATGTCCTCATGGTAACTGCTTCTTGGGATGCTCTACATAGCATTTAACCTATAAATGTAGTAATTGACACCCTACGTGGGTCCCAAGTATTGTTCAGGTGTTGAGTATTTTGTATTTCTCTACCATCCAGTGAGTGGGAGCGAGATGTGAAAACTTTAATGTCGAAAGTAGTCTGCAAAACGACTCCAAACATAGAACCAGTCATTACTCAAAATAAAAGCATTTTATTCGTAGGAAAGCGTTTGCAGAAAACGGTACAAGTAACTTGTTGTATAGGAACGTCGTTTCGAGAACGGCTTTCTCTACCATTCTCCTGTAGATTGGATAGATATGAACTGAAAACTGTCAAATTATCGATTTATGTCTGAATTTTGAATTGAAAATTGAATTGAATTGAATTTATTCTCTCAGTGTATTTAGAAGCCAAAAGATGGCTCATCCACTAAATCAACGCTGACATTCGTTACCAATCGAAAGACTAACCAATATATGCAAACTTGTTGTAATCTGTGAGAATTATTTAATAATATTTTTGCAACAATATGCAAGCAGCCTTCAAATCTGAAATTGTAGCAAAGCAACACACCCCCGATTGTTGGAGGACAAGTTGTTCAAAAATATCATCTCTCTCTTATCGAAAAACGAGCAGATAGGAACACAAAGCTCAGCTGACCACCAGAGCTGACAAGCAAAGGAGCATGTTCTTGCTCTAAAATCTAAAATGACCACTTAAATTGCCATAAACAATACCGGGCTACTGATGATGCCTTTCATTTCTGTTTGGAGTTGTTTCCCAGAACAACCATTTCATCTATACTGTATATACAACATATAAGATGACGAACCTCAACGACTAACAACGATGAGATGATGAAGACAAAGCCGCCGCCGGACAGACAGCTTCTGATCTGATTCATGACACAAACTCACTTTAAGTGGAATCACCATATTAAAATGAATATCATCATCATCCTTGTTGTAGGTTGGACAGTCTTGTTGTTCTGTGTGCCCTGCTCTATAGGAACCTATATGTAGCTAGGGAAAGTTCTCAATGATGGTCACTCACTTTTTGTTTGCTCGAAGGCAATGATGATGATGTTGCCTAGTATTTATGCCATGTCAAAGCAAATATCTTGTGTCCTACATAAAAACCAGAAACAGAAGGACTCAAAATTTCTTCCTGATGTCTTTCTATCTCTATATTGTACACCCCTCTGCCCGGTATGTACCGGACTAACCTAAAGTGGAACCTTAAACAAAATTCTTCAAATGGCAGCAACTAAACGATAAGAAGTGTGTGATGTTATGTCATGTTCTATTCGACCATCAAAATTAAAGAGACAGAGAAGATCCTTGGTAAGATATAGAATAGAAATGAGGAAAATCGTGACAAAAAGGATGATGTGGGTTTTTGTTCGCTTACAGGAACGGAACACAACATCATCTTTTGGGGGCGGTGGATGCGTGCGAGAGTATGGGCGCATCTGATGGGTCGTATGAAGAGATTGATATTTTGTTTATTTTCTATAGGTAAGGTCTTCGTCCTTGCATATAGTATATTGTACATTAAAGGAGTTTCTTGTTCTTGTTCGGTTTCGTGTTTCTGTTCTTTTTTAATTTCTCTTCTCCGGAAGGACATTCCGGCAAGGTACTCGTATCTTTGACCCGGAGAAAGGACCCAATGAATATTATTATATTATTCGTTCGATTTACGAGCTCAAACATGCTTGTGTACATACTGGCAAAAATTAAATTACTATGTACATATATATGTATTTTGTTTTTGTTTTTTTCGAGTGGACCATAGATACTAGCAGAATTTAGGAAACACTTCGTTTAAACATCTTGAACTATAGGTGTGATGTGATATGCTATCTTGACAAGCGCATAACTCTACATCAGTACGAACTATCTATATGTGCATATGTATGTATATTTCCTTGTAATATAATTTCATTTGTAGATGTTTTCAAGATTGAGTAGAATATCCTTCGCATACAGTAGAACCTCTTAAAATGCGACAAAGAGCAATCAGAATTTCTAAAAGAAAACCAAAGATATGTAACATTGTGGAATGCAATGAGTTATTCGAAGATGCTTCCTCGTGACAGTAACTAAAATAGAGTTGGCTGACATTTTCAGTGAATCTATAGTCTAGAGGAAAAGCATTTAAGACCTTAAGTGAGTAAAGAATAATTTTCGATGATTTTCAACTAATAATAATTTAATGGGATTTTTTTTTATTTTTTAAATCTTTTGAATTTTATTTACGATAGATGTACCTACCTACATGGACAACAAGGTCAGGTTTTGCATTTTAAAAATCGAACTCCTGATTTTGATCAAACTTGGCATTACGATGATAGAGAACACCAAAAAAGTGGGTCCCCGAATTCCGTCTGTCTGTAGAACGATCTACAACCTAAACGACTGAAGCGATATTATTGAAACTTAGTACTTAGGCGTTTTAGGTGATTCTCCCAAAAAGATTTTTGAATTGTTTTTTTTTTGTGTAGGCCCAACAGTACTTGCCATCGAATTTTTTCTACCATTTTAATTATCTCCAATACGGCTTTAACGATTTTAATAAAAACGAACTTGCTCTTATGTTCGATCACATCGTATGTAAAAGATTTCTATTAAAAGTCTAAATATATATATTTTCAAAGTCGTTTTTAACTTAATTTTGTATATACGCACGATTTCTTTAATTTTGTTCTAAAATAAATTGGTATGACAATATTAAATATTTAATAATAATAAAACTTAAAAACAAAAGATTAAATCGGCTTAATCAAAGAAAAAATAATTCAAAATTCTGAAATAAATACTAAAACTAATTTGTGCTCAAAAAGAGTACGCTGTTTTATTTCTTTTTTTTAACATTTTAAAAAAATAATTAAAAATAAAATAAAAAAAAATTCAAAAACGCCAATTCAGCAAATATTTACATATAACTAAAATTTAAAAAAAAAATTAGCAGTTTTCAAAATATAAATTAATTTTTTTTTAAATGCTTTTAAAAATAAAAAAAATACTAATTAAAAAACTTGGTACGCAGTATAAATTGGCTACCTAAACCTATATATGTGTGAAAATTGAAAAGACTCGGTTAAGCCAATGAGATAATCGAAATAAAAAAAGACCCTGTGGAAAATATCGTTTTTAGACGTTTTAAATTTTTTTTTCAATAATATGATCGGTCGTACCTAAAAAGCTGCACTGATTTTTTTAAAAGTCAAAATCATTAGAGCCGTTTCCAAGAAAAATAGGCTTTAACGTAATGGTTATATGGCAGGTACCGTTATTTTTTTATCTAAGAAAAAAATCAATTTCTCCTCTGCACAATACCTAAAAAACTCTATATATCAAGTTGGAATCCCACCCGATTGAGCTGTAGGTTTCTATACGAACATACAGACAGACTGGCAGGCAGACATACAGACGGACAGAATCTTTTGACCAATTTGTTCGTCTTCGCTGCTATCATCGTAATGTCATGTTTGATTGTTATCTCAAAATTTTTTTTTCCACGAATGCACAACTTGTGTTCGCTACTTTAAGTACAGTCTACATTTTAGTCAACTTTTTTTTTTTTTAAAAAATTGTTATTAACGGTACCTACTGTACAACGATTTTTTTTATTTTCGGCTCTTCGGATTTTGATCAATTTTCTGAATTATAAATAATACTGCATACTAAAACTTTCGAAAAAATGTTTTGGTTTTTTGAAACAGAAATTTTGTATGCATTGTAAATACGATATTATTTATATACGTATATTTAGCCATTTCTTTTAAGAATCTTTTGCATATTATGTCTTCGAAAATAGGAGCAAGTACGTACGTTCCAGTGATGTATTTTATTTTTTTTTTACAAGTACCAATAACGGTACCTGTCCAACAATTCCTTGCAGCAAAAAAGATAAATCTTAATTATCTTGAAAACGGCTCTAAGGATTTTAATAAGAAAAATCTGTACACTACTAATAAGTACAGTCTACAGTTTTCTTCAAACTTTTTTTATTTTACAAATATTGTTATTAACCCTACCTGCAATGCAACCATTTATTGATTTTCGACTTTCTCATAAACGGATTGACTTTGAATTCTTAATGATACTGCATACCAGCATTTTCGAAAAGTAATTTTATGGAAATTTGGAAAACAAAATATTTTTTTTTGAAAAATCAATATTTCGAAAACCCGTGGACGATTTTGTTTTAAAATTAGGTGTATAAATTTTTATTGTTAAATACTCAAAATTGTCATAAACCCACCAATATGTTTTTAGAAAAAAATTCAAGAATTTTTGTATATACAATTTAAGTAAAAATCGTCTTTAAAAATATACGGAAGAGTTGCGTTTCGTTGAAATATAATTCATTGACATGAATGTGTCACCACAAATAAATATCAATTATGATATTTCGGTTATTAACGAAAATATTACATAATGAAAGTCACTGGCCAATCTAAGGGAACAGTTGTGCCCAGGCAAGTTCTGCCACTTAATCCTTTATTTACAGTAGCAAACTCATTCGACCCCCCTCTATCTTCAGTACCAACAAAGTCAGAACCTGCAAATTCTAAGCTAGGCAAGCACAGGCGCCTCACCAAATTTTATAATAAGGGTTTCCTCAGATGTAAGTCCTCAAAAATACCAAAAATAACAAAAACCTTAACCGATTTGGCACTCAAAATTATTGATCATCAAAATTATGGAGCAGCACTTTTCGACATCTTAGAATTTTCTTATTATATACAAAGTTAGGGGATGTGATGCAAATAGAAGAGCGTTTTACTTGCTGTTGTACCAGAACATTTATAGCCTACTGTTTTGAGTGCCATCAGGGCCCTAAGTACTTCCTGATCTGATGCAGACCAAAATTTAGGACTAAGTTCGTGCAGAAGCGAGTCATCGAATCCAGAGGTAAGGTGCCTATATATCTGAATTGCGACCTTGCCAGTATACCGCAGTGAAACCCGACAATTATCAGACATACTCGTAATTACGAGTTCGAAAAATGGCAATGCATTCGTTATACTTTTGTGAAAAACAGTGTACTCAATTTTCCAAACCATGCCACAACAAATCTAAAGCTACATAGATACACACGAGGTGTTATAGCCGAAAGGT
This sequence comes from Philhelius pedissequus, assembly GCA_910595825.1. Classification (NCBI taxonomy): domain Eukaryota; kingdom Metazoa; phylum Arthropoda; class Insecta; order Diptera; family Syrphidae; genus Philhelius; species Philhelius pedissequus. The sequence continues at coordinate 237,278,238 of OU343161.1, read as the reverse complement.
GTTGCATCAACATGTTTCAGCAACATGTTTTGTTTCTCACTTCACACGTGGCGACTGTCGCCGCAACCTTAGTACTGTGAGTTCATTATGTATTATAATTTCCATTATTTGCAATTATCATTTTCCTTTTTTTTCACTTATTTTTTCCGCACGAACCTTCTTACTCCCTTGTTTCTCGCTTGTTTCGGTCTTACTCGAACTGAACGAGTAAATGCAGTAAACAATGATACACACAAAGCAATGGTTGCAGCAACATTTCTCATTGCTGTGTTGTTGCAATGTGTGAATCTAGCATACAGGAGAATCATTTTATTAGCATGTGTCTAATTTTTCATAACCAAACGACTAGTGTACTTTTGAGAATAATCCATTTCGTTGCTGGAAATAATTCAGTTTTTGAAAAAATCAGTCTGGACAAAAATATTTAACTGAACATTACAAACTTTTTGATTTTGAGTCTTCTAACCTTGGGCTTCCCTCCACAAGCAATAATTTTTTTTTCCAAAAAATGAACCTGCAATGGAAGTTTCCAATGCAGACCACAAATTTCATAAAATAATTATTTTAGGAAATCGATTTCAGGATTTATTTCTTACCATCTCTGTGGAAATAATTTTTCGTCTAATGCGACTGACATTGGCTTGCTTTTTAACTTTACATGTGTATATTGATCGGTTGAATTTGTATTCCAGGCAGAGGATGTCGATACTATATGAGTTGTTTGCTTGGCAGTTTGATGGTCAATAATATTTTATGAAATAATTTCCCCAGTGAATAAAGAATTACAAATGTCTGCAATAATTGCTGAAATAAAAAACACAAATAAAAATTGCTTTAGGAGGCGCAGGGTAAGGAGTCAATAATGTGGGTGAAATGTGAAACGGAATGCACATGCAGAGGACTGAAAGATATTGAGTTACTTTATTGCAAAGGCCGCTAATGATTTAATGATATTAGACAGTATTGAGTTTTGCGATCATTAAATTTTGCACGGTTATTGATTAACCATTGTAAAATGATGTTGGAATTATAATTTAATGATCTTATTGCTACCGTTCTAGTTCCACATCCGAAGAAGAAGGAATTGAAAAGCGAAGCAATTTAGTGGATTAGATGTTCTAGATAAAATATCAATAAAATGAGAAAGAGTTTCGGAGATAAAACGGAGCCTTGTGGAACCCCAGCATTTATTTTGTAGGTTTCGAATTTGAAACGTTCAACTAACACTTTAGCTTCGATAGTGCTTTCGTAGGACATTTAAGCTTCAATAAGACCTTACCGAAATCTTATAGAAGCTGAAATGTTACAAGTACATCTAATACGAGTAAACCGATGTAAAGATGTATGCTACTGTTCAGCAGATATATTAGCAGCAAAAAGGTTTGGGTTCGATATTCTTCTTTTTATAATCCCGTTTTTTTTAAATCCCTTTTCTTATCCCGCTTTTTTATAAAACTGATTTTTATAATCCCGCATTCTTATAATCGCGTTTTTTGTGATCCCGTTTCTTAAGATCCCGTTTAATACTCTCCCGTTTATTAAATTCCCGCTTTTGGAATCAAAAAAATTTGCAAAAAGGACGGCTCAACCTCCCTCCTCGGCCCAAAATAGGATTTGGGGTGTGGCCGAGCTTAGGTGTATGCAAAGTTTTTTTTTTAATGTTTATCAAAATATATAATATTAGCAAAATGGGCGAAAAAAAGGAATATAATAGATCTCGACTTTGAATAAGACGGATTTTAAAAGAAAACGAGATTTAAAATGTTTTTTTTTCGGGATTTTTGAAAAGCGGGATTTTGAAAGCCGATTTCCGAAACCCTTTCCAAAAAAAAACTAAAAAAAAAAATCACGAAAAAAGAAAGAGTAAAGAATATCGCTGAAGAAGGATATATCTAGAAACCGAAGCTTAGTCTCTTTGAAATAAGTACGAAAAAAACACAAACAATTTGCTTCTATTGAATTCTGTAGAATCCTGTTTAAGCTCATTATGTAAATCAATTTAAAAACATGTTCACTACTGTCTGTCTAATATCTTCGAATCTAATTATTAAATGGCAAAAAACTCTTCATTATGGCAAAAGAAAATACTAAAATTTACAGTCTGTAATTTTTCTCAATTATATTTATACATTGTGGGCGAAGAATTCATCATTAAACCTTTCTATTTCAAAGACTTCAAATTATTATTATTGTTCATCCCTCAAAATGAGATCAATCAGCTTTTGTTAATTAAACAAAACTTCACAAAACAAAAATTCCAATCACTGGCAGTTGAATCTATCTCTTTCTTAATCTGTCTGTCATTTTAACCCCCTGACCTTTGAACTCGAAAACTTTGCTTATTACAACGAAAAATCATCACTCTATCTTTATCTATGCAAATTAAACATATATATTTACCTGTCGAGATGGTGGGGAAATATACCGAGCACCTTCTATAGAATTCGCAATTGAAAAACAAAATAAAAACTTTTGGCAAAACTTTGGCGTCTCTAAATACACTTCTTATCATCGTTTGACAGTTGATTAACAAATTTTATAAAAGTTTAAAACAAACACACAGAACAAAAGGACATCTTAAGCGAGATTCATAGAAGTAAGTAAGTTTCAATTCGTCTGCAAAACTTTTTCGAAGCAAAACGCTAACGGGACAAAAAATACCTTTTAACTTTAAAGTAGCTATACCTATTCTTACGTTACTCTTTATATAGATATGTCTTGCTCTTTAACTATTTACCTTTTATCTCCTTTGGACTTGAATTAACGGATTTTGGGGGTAATCCATACATTTAAGAAGAACCAAACAAAAAATGGCAAAACTCTTAATTTCTATTTTTAATTTGCGTGATTATCTTCCACTTAAGCGATATCCTATGCAATTTCTTCTTTTGAGCATAGGTATTCCCTCTTAAGAAATTTTTGGGGGCGGGAAAAGGATGGAAAAACAACTTCTTCGTTGAACAACTTAAGGCGATATAGTTAGTCGAAGGGGAGACACACAAAAAAAAAAACAACTCTTAGGGAAAATTTTCCAAATTCCATTAAGGATAATAAATTTTGTAAGTGATACCGAAAAAAGATGAGGAGAAAGTTTTTTGCATTTCTCCTTAACATCATACAAGCAAATAAAAAAAAAGACCAGATCTTATAAGTAAGCCTCTGTGCCATAAGTTTCACAGGGTTTCTCCCACATATAAAGCGGGTGTTTGGGTGTGCGCTAAGGTGTGTACCATACACATTTCCATCTCGTCTCAAACTTAATTGCCTTGCTCCTTATAGTCCTCCTGCAGATTGCAATATGGGTCCTGGCTGTGTATAACACACCTTTTCGGGTAATTCAACTTTCCTTAATAATTTCCTTATTTGTTGTAAAAAGGGGCGCACTTATATGTGTATAGAGTGAATGATTAGGGAAAACGGGGACCCCTTTGAGTTCTCAACTAGATGTCGTTGGAATCGGTGAAGATATTTGTTGAAGCATCTTCGAATCAGTTTTATAAGGAAGGCATCTAGAGATTCGGCAAAAAAATAACAGTGTAAAAATACAGAATCTGTTTTGCCTGTGGGCCTTTACATACCTTAAGTCAGCTCCTGGGCTGTGGAGGTTTTTGTCGTATGGAGACGTTGTCTGGTTACCTTCGTTTTGCTTGGACTAAAACTGCAGCGACAACGATGACGATGACGAAGAACGACTTCTTATTAAAAAGTTTTTTCCGTCAATGGATAAAATGTCTTTTTGCTCATATCATGCCGTCCTGGAAATTCTTATAAGGACTTCCTTATGAAGCTCACAGGTACTAACATAATATATATAAAAGGTTTAATATTGAGTTTTGATTGCATACTTTGAGGTAATTGAGCTGTTTCCTCCTTCCATTTACAATTACAAAGAAACAGCTAGCCAGGAATTTTCTGCTGTTTTTTTTTTTATTTTTCATTTACGTAAATTAATATTCGAAAAAAAACCAACATGTCCGACAATCTGACAGAAAAAGAGTCCCAACTTTGTAATACCATACGACAACAATTTCGAGCCTCAGGTGGTGTATATGATGAGATCAAATGTCAATTGCAACATCGATTAGTTGAAATGATGCGTGGCAATGGTGATGATAAGGCCTCAGGCATGTCAAAACCCGAACATGATACAAGAACTTTGTTAGTGAATCAGTTAATTATGGAGTATATGCATTGGCATCAGTTCAATTATTCGGCAGAAATGTTCTCAATGGAAGCACAAATGGAAAGTTGTAATCCGAATCGGAAATTACTCGAGGCGGCTTTGGGGAAATTTCAAGAAAAGCAAATTCCAATATTGTTGGAAATTGTTTCGAATCTTTGGCAGAAGGCTGAAGAAACGAAGGCAACCACAGTGGGGAGGACTATGAATTTGGATAAATAACAAATTGTTTTGAAATTTAATTAAATTAAATAAATCCTTTTTTGTGTACTAAATATGTGATGTGCGCTTGGTTGTTTTGAAGGAACAGTGATTGTAGGAGCTTGCACAGATTTATTGTGTAACCCACCGGATACTGGATACTTCTTATGGAAGTGAAGCGCTAAACTTTCTCCATTACTGAACACAAAACTAGAAAACTATTGTGCTGCCCCAAATATAGGATCAGCTGAATTCTTTGGCATCGTATTCTATTTTATTAAAAAAAAATTATTGATACTTGGTGAAGTGCCTTGTTTGTAACAAAAATTTGATAAGATTTTCAGAAAATTTCTAGACACATCGTACCACATTTTCTTAAAATACTCTGCTTATCAGCGAAATATTCATCCTACTTCTTCGTTTGCCAGTGTAGAGTTTTTGAGCACAGGTTACTTTTGTTTGTTCTTCCTTTTGAAGCGATAGGTCAGTTTAACCATTGATACAAGATTTGTAATACGTAACTCTCAAGCAACTCTTATACCAAGTTTCGCTTTTGGTATGTGGTGGACTATTCTGATAAAAGATTCTTCTATGTCCAATGTTCCCAAATCGTCAAATAAGAGCATTTGAATCCGTATGCTACCTAGTAGTGTCCCGAGCGTTCCTACCCAATTGCAACATTATCAATTTCGTTGAACGTTAGCACGCCAAAGACGCCTTGGAGAAATGCTTTTAGACTCAGTTCGTTACCGGAAGCTTATTCGTGCATTTGGTAATCTTCAATAATTATCAAACCAATTACGTATAAATCTTAATTTTGATTACTATAAATTAGAGAAACAAAAGAAAGGATCAACATTTTTCATTAATTAAATTTTTAAACAATTTTTTCCTATCTAAAGGGTATTGCAACATTAATACAGCCTGCCAGTGCCAATCTGTTCCAGTTAGCCATATTTCTTCTATTGAGTATAATGCTGAGTTATTCATCATTTAAAAAATGCTATTTCGAAGTATCTTATTCTAAATTCCCTAAACACCTGCCGCTTGCCTAAAAAGCGTTGAATATTTTCTTCTTCTTTCGGGTTGCACAAGCTGCATAGTGTTGAACCGTTGCTTCGAAATCTGCTTTCATTGAGATATATTGACGTTCTATTGAGTAATCCAACAACTTAAAAATTCTCGCTCTGCTTCCCCTGCTTCTTAATAACCCTCAGACTTATTTGGACCAGAATCCTGAATTTAAAGATTTGGTGTGCCAGTCTCCTTTACGTGTGCACACGCCCCTACCGATGAAGCTGAGAAGTCTAACAAGGAGGAGTTTTGCGACCTCCTGGGCAGAGCCTATGGAGCCTGTCCGGAGAACGATGTCAATGTCGTGCTCGGAGACTACAATCCTAAAGTCGGGAAAGAAAATCTCTTTGGGGGATTATTTGGAAAGCACAGCCTCCACGAAACGACAACAGATATAGGCTTCCGGCTAATCGGCTTTGCTGCAGCTCGGAATACGGTGACAAGTGGCACTAGGTTCCCAAGGCGAAGGATACACACAGCAACCTGGCGATCTTCAGATGTTCGAACCGCCAACCAAATCGGACGCGCAAGGCACGCATCAAACATCTTGGACGTGTGAACCTTCCGAGGTGCATACGTAGACTCTGACCACTTTCTTGTTGTGACAAAGTTCTGAGCCCGACTGTCAAACGAAAAGAAAACGAAGACCGCCCAAAGAAAGAAATTCAACATCACCTGCATTAGCACATCTGAGAAAGCCTGGGACTACAGTGAGCAATTGACCAGTTTCTCTGTGGAACCAGTATCGCGACATCGCGATAAAGAGATATCCATTAAGAGAGCCATCCACAAGCTTCCTGGTAGGGCGCATGCACCAGCTGATCAACCAAGTGTGGTACGAGGATAGCATGCCCGACGACTGGTCAAATAGCTCCATATGCCCAATCTAAGAGAGGCGATCCTATGTCCTGCAAAAACTACAGATGCATATCCCTGCTTAATGTTGCCTACAAGATCCTATCCAACGTACTATGTGAGCATCTTAAACCTTTCTGCAACACTATCATCGACACGTACCAGTGTGGCTTCAGGCCAGGCAGATCAACGGTAGACCAAATCTTCACATTGAGGAAAATCCTGGAAAAGACCAACGAATTTCAAGTCGAGACGTACCATCTTTTCATCGACTTCAAAGCCACATATAATAGCATAAGTCGCCAAGAGTTTCTATTGGCGATGCCGGAACTCGGGATCCCGAAAAAACTGATCCAGCTATGCCGCATGACGTTACAAAATACGCGGTGCAACGTGCAAATGGGAAACAACTCATCTGAGCTTTTCCAGACGTGTACAGGGTTCAGAAATGGAGATGGGCTATCTTGTGACTTCTTCAACATAGCCCTGGAGCAGATAGTACGCAAGAGTGGTGTTAACTTGGAAGGCACTATCTTGAACAGGTCTTCCCAACCAGTTTGTTATGCGAACGACATCGATATCATCGGCCGAAGCATTAACAGCTATTGATGAACAGGCGAAATGCGTTGGTCTTGAAGCGAATGAGGACAAAACCAAGTATATGCTATCAACAATCAAAGCCTCATCTGTCCATCGCATATGACAAAACGTTACTGTTGGTAGCAGTAATTTCAAGGTAGTCAAGGAGTTCCCCTACCTCGGAACAAACATCAATTCCACGAACGACACCTTAGTGGAAATCCGACGAAGAATTACCCTAGTGAACCGCTGCTACTTTGGTTTGGCCAAACAAATGGGTTTAAAACTCCTGTCTCGAAAGACAAAGTGCACGCTATACAAAACGCTAGTTTTACCGGTTCTTCTATAAGGCGCCGAGTGCTGGACGATAAAGCGGAATTGATACTGGGCACTTTCGAGAGAAAAATTCTTCGGAGGATATTACTTTCTCTTATTCTGCTAGCTTAATATGAAGAATAAATGCCAAGTTATAGATATTGTCTACTGTATAATACTTCTTCCTGAATCCAGCGTGATACCCATTTATGATGTTGTTTCTTTCTACCCATGTACGTAACCTTGAGTTAAGAATTCCCATCATAAAATCTTTGCAATGTTATTCATGAATAAAATTCCCTGTAATTACTTGGGTCCAGCCCAATTGGAAAACTTTCAGATTTAGCGAAAGCCTTATCTATTCTACATTCATCAAACATTTTACTATATGCCGTTGCAAGATTTTCCAAAAAATCATTGGTAGCATTTATATTGAACTCATATGGAATCCTATCTTCTCCCCGGGTGCTATATTCAACTTAAAGTTCTTCAGCATAATTTTAATTTCATCATTGATTGTGTTTGAGTACCAGAGATTTATTTTATGAAAGATACGTTACTTCAGTGTACAATGTCTGACCTGGACGGTATCTGATGCGTTAGTTCTCGTTGGCCCTTAAGAAATTCCTCCGTCACATTTTTTTTAAAAGAAACCTCGATCTTCTTCACATATTTTCTCATTTCTCTCTCTCGACAACATTGATTAACTATTAATTGATTAACTATTAAATTCATCCACGGGTCGTAAACAATTCTAGTTACTCAGATTTTTATTTCTAACCGTTACTGTCAGACTTTCACACCATTTAAGTTTTAAAATTCCACCTTCCCAAACCCCACGAAAATAACTTTCCAAAAATGCCTTCTGCTTGCTTCGAAGAGTTCGTAAAAAAACCTCCACGGATGTCGTCATTGTCAATATATGCGGGGTTACAAAATCTTGTCGAATTCAACCAACCAGCCAATTGACCATAACCATTGATGATCCATTTCCTTTAGCCATTTCGGATCCTTACAACCGTAAAAGCTCAATTTACAATTCATTCGAGAATATTGAACAATAACTGGTGGAGGATGGATCCTTCCTTTTGGGTTTGCGGACAATGTTGGTGGTGGTATAGTGGCAGTGATAGCGGCAGCGCTTCACAAAACTTATCCCTTCCACAACACATAAGAACTCAAAATTCAATAAAAGGACACTTTTAGGGACAACGAAAATATTTTCAACAATCCCCTTGTGACCAACTTGAAAATTACTCCAAAATCGGTTCTGGAAAACGTGGTACATGTCCTTGGTTACAGTTGCTCCTGGTGCTACAGCTGTTTACCCCCCAAAACTGAAAACTGAATGAAAATAACTTTGCATAGTGCTTACAACACGACGACGACGAGGTCGGACCTTAGCCGACGACGCGACGGACGCAACAGACGAACGGAATGAAATTGGCCCCAAATGCATTGTACCAAAACTGAACAGCCCAACTCAGAAAAGTTTACCAAAAAGAACACATACACACACGTGCCATACACAACACACCAAATGATATCGAAGGGGCAGGAGTATGATGTCCTGCTGGCAGAGTGGTCCTCGAGGTGCAATCATTTTTATTGACTTATTTGGGAGGTGGAATTTTCGGGGGAATGAATATCGGATCAGGACACACGGCCCTTTAGATATTGGAAAATACCATAATTTGCATAAACATGTAACATCGAAAAGGATTCATTGTTTCCTGGAACTCGATTCAGCCAGAATAACATCCAAAAATATTCACAATAGGATACAATTACCAATCATCACACATATACACTCATGAATTAATAAAATATTCTCAATGGTCTATCCTCCTCCGTTTCCATCTGGTGGTGGGGTCTGGCCGGTCCGTCGGTCGGTCGGTCGGTTGGGCTGTGTAGTGTAGGGCACTTGTGTGTTCTTTTGTGATGCCCTGCACTCGTATCTGAGAGTTCACGGAATCCAGATTCACACAAAAAGAAACGTCTGTGCCGCAAAAACTTCCCTCGACTGACTGTCTGACGAGCTCGCTGCTTGCTATATTATATACAAAACGATCGATTGGCGCAGGATGTGAAAAATTTGCATTCTATCTCTAATGAATGTTGGTGCTGGCTGGTCGATTGAGGGTGAGAGGGTAAGCGAGTGGGCAGCGCGATGAAAACTGGCAAAAGAGGACAAAAGGACGAAAAGTTTACAATTCTAATTCAAATTTGCTACGAAAATCTGTCGGTGGATTATTTAAAATGCAAATAATATGAGCAATGTAATCCACCATACCCACGTTCGCCTTAGCAGGACAACACAGTACACTCCCATAACCACTCCACTACCCACCCTTCGTACTACGACTTCACACAGAGAAGCCTTGCCTGGTAAACTTTTTGATAGAGAAATCATATCCCCAGTGCATAATTGCATTAGGAACTTTGATCCAGTGCACAGACGACGAACAGACAAATATCTAGCAATAAAGACTTCTCCACTGTATCTATAGGTAAAATGGTGGGCGTTTTGCAGTCCCCGCGCGCCGTGTGGGGAAGTTTTGTGTCAATTTTGAAATTTGAAGTTTTCCATTGCCAACAACCAAATCTTTTATGTCTAAAACCCTATACTTTGCGCCCCTTTCAATGCAGGGAGGTGGGTTGGTGTTGAGTGACATTGAGGGTCCTTCGGTTCGGCTGTGTAAATTTATTTTAGGTTTTAGTTGTAATTGAAGGTTCATGTTGAACCTTTTAGTAATTTTCAAAATGAGATTTTCAAATTTTCGGCAAACCAGATTTTATAAGTTAGTTGGTGCAATTAGTGTTTGTGGAAATACTTACTGTTCAGCTTCAGCTCATATACATATACAGTATCATTCAAAGGGTTTTTTTTGTTAATTAATGGAGACGAAAGGAATCCGTAGAACTTCATATGGGAAACATGGTACTTTTGAAGAATCTTAAGTTGAAATCTTTTAAAATCGAAGCAGTGTTGTATTTCTGAAAATTCAATTAAAATGTGTGATTTAGTGAACAACAAGGGGGTGGCCGTGGCGCGATAGTTGTGTGTTCGCCTGTGAATCTCATGGTCACAGGTTCGATCCCTGCCGTAGTCTATGTCTTCTAATTTTTCCATTAATAACCAATTCTAAAAATAAATGTCATACAATGAGTTGCTGGTTTACTCATTACATGCTGTTTAGGCATAGAACTAACAACATGTGATTGAGTACAACTAGTATACCGATAAAATATGACGAAGAATAAAAAATTAATGCGAATTATAAGGGACATCGATAAATAAGACACGGAAATTTCTCCGCATCAGTTTAGCCGCCGTGCCTGGCGATAAAATCTTAAACAACAACCACCTACAGTCTCCGAATATCGCGCCACACATCTTTCCTATCATTCTTTCTCTTCCTTAACCTCACCCTCACGCCCGCGCTGTGTTAAAACATTTAAAGGGTATTCATAATCCCTTGAGCGCGTGTAGATTATAAAAAAAAAAAAAAAAAAAAGGCTCTACAAGTTTCTGTATAAGAAAATATGTCCTAGTTAAAGGAATTAATTATCAACTATTGTTAAGCATTGGCCATTATACCAAACTTCTATTCCTAAAACCGGCTTCTTCCACTCTTCCATACCAATCGTTCTGGCTTCTGCAAAGTTAGTTCTTTCTTGTCGCTTCGAATATTAGGGTGCAATCACACAGCTCCCAAGCATTGGGCCTTAGCTCGATGAAGGCGTCTTTCATTTGCACAACTCTCACACAGAACCAAACATTCGGGGGAGAGTTTTTTCGATTGAACATGTAGTAAAAGGATTGCGTCAATGCTTACATTTTCGCTGAACTTCTTGGAATCATTCCCATTTGTTGTTTCTTACGGGTCCTTATCCCAGTTACCGTTTGTTTCAATGTGCCTTAACACGTTACTATTCCCTGATAATTTAACAGTAAGGGTTTGTCAAAAACTTTTTTTTTTCAAATAAATCCGCCAATCACTGATATATCGGTTAATCACTCGCGTGTTCATCAATCAGTTATGTAACCGTCAAATCACTATTATACCCGTCGAATCGCTCACATATCCGCCAAATCGCTGGCATATCCGTCAAATCGTAGACATATCCGTCAAATCACTGACATATCGGAAAATCACTGATGTATCCCTCAAATTACTAAAATATCGGTCAAATCACTGAAGAATCAAGCAAATTACGGACGAATGTAATGAACAGCAATCGAATCCAGCAATTCAAAGAGAAATCGGAAAAAGCACTGGCGCATTCCATAAATCACTGACGTATCGAAAAGAATTCGATCAATCGTGTAATGAAAATAATACGGCAAAAATCATATACAAACCGCAAATTACGTGAATGCAGAAAATCACTGTCAAAATCAGAAAATCGTCGATGAATATCACGGAAAATCGTCAATATCACTAAAGAAATCTGATTCAATACCATTTACGATTGGTTGCTGGAATTTTTTTCAAAAAATTTTAAAAATGATATTTGATCATCGTATCTTAGTTGCTATTCTTTAGATTCCGAATTTTTGCAAATTCGTAACAAATCTGTGATGAATCTGCGTTTCTTTCCATCGAAAGTATCCTTTGACTCACTAAATATTCTAATTAGAGACTCATTTTACCATTGACAACTATCAATTGATATTTGATAAATTTTGAAATTCCACACTTAACAATGGAACTTTTATCGTCATCATTTTATTGATGTTGTGAACCATTACAGAATACCAATTTTCAGTCATTTTAAATAATTAGATAGTTGATAGTTGAAACTTTTGTGCGTTTTATTCAAAAGTTTATAGCAAGTTCAGCGAAACTGTACATAAAACAGTAAAAGTTTATTTATATTCAAATTTTATTTTTTATACAAAAATATTTATGTTCTATGCTGAGCTGTCTAAACACTTTTGAGAAAAACAAACACTTACTAATTTTTACTAGTAACTTTATTTAAAAACATTCAAATGCTTTCTAATGGCCTTCATCATAACTTCAGCTTGAGGATTTGACGATTCTCGAAGAAGTGATATGATATCTCCAATACCATTTGGTGGTTTTCCTTGATCAGTATCAGCAGCAATAGCGTAAATTGTACCAGCGCAAGCTCCACGTTTGCCTTCCCAATGTTCTGGACTAGGGTCTAATCTGGAAAAACCAAACCAAAAAAAAAATGATTTTTTTGGAAAATTTTGATTAAACAAAAAACACACTTTTCAAGCATGTCAAATGCTTTAGCAGCTACCCAAAATTCAGCACATTTGTAACATTCATTTGCTATCATTTGAAGAAGTAAATAAGCCTCTGAGTTCGTGTCCCGGGTTATGAATAGATTCCAAGCCTGAAAATAAGTTACAAATAAAGTCGACCATACACTACGTTGGTTTACTATAAAATTGGCGCCAAAAATAGTAATTAAAATTGATTCTATATTGTAGTAGTTTGGTATCACTTAAAACATCTGCCACTCGTATAACATATTTTAACTTAGAATGATACCAACTTTTGGTTGATATATTGATGTACTTTAACTGGATACCTAAGATTCATTAAAATATGAAAAAAAATCGTGACTTTGAAGGTGTTTTTCGGGAGTACAGTGTCACTCAAAAACGTCTGTCAAGTCTAAGCCTAAGAATGATTTTTTGAAAAAAAAAAACAATATGTTGCATCTGACGTGCAATCAAATAATGCCGAAATCATAAAAAGTATAAGTTGGGCCAAAGCCAATTCGACTGGCATCTTTCATAAATGTGCTCAACAAACTGTCAGTATTTTCATCATATAAAATATGGCTTGATATTTTTTTCGTGATTTTATACCAGATTACCAGTCGACTGACAAATAATTCAGGACCCTTTTTATTTGCCATAAATAAATAGTACCCGGGAGACCGAGCTTTGCTCTAGATCTTTCGAATTTGACATGAAAACGTTTTACGCTTTATCCCAAAGTGTCCCTTTATAACAAAAAAAAAACCCACAACATATTCTGGGAGTGGAAGTATAACAATTATAATAATACTTATAAAACCTCTGATGCGTTATTTTTCAAAATTCGAAAATTTTGTATCAACTTTTGCATTTTAAAAATCTTCGAAAATATAATCGATTACCCTCTCATTAAGTATTATAGCCTTTGGCTTTTCGCAATAACTTGTATTATGTAGCCAGAATTTTATTCTACGTTCCACAAGAGATGCTTGAAGGACAAAAGCGTCTAACCAGAACCGAAAAATACGAAGACCTTGAATAATTCGAATTTAGATAAGCTTAAAATGTTAAATATTATCCACATACAATATTAAATCTCCTATAGTACCATTTCCAAAGAAACTAATAAATAATAAAATTAGGTGTGTCAGCTAATGGATTTTGCTTAAACTAATTTTTAATTTTTCTCTCGAGCCAACTAAATTTCATTCAGATCGTTAGAGCCGTTTCAGAAAAAAAAATGTGCGACGGGATCTCACGTACTTGCTCTTTATCACAATCTTAATCACAAGATTTTTAGTAGAAAGAGCTCAATATGTTTTTAGTCTTTTTTGCTTAATACTTTATGTACAAAATTTCAGAAAATTTTTAAATATAAATTGAATTTTCAAAAAAAAACATTTTTTTTTTCAAAAATCCAAAAAAATATTTTTCGAAAATTTTGGTATGCAGTATTATTTAGAATTGAAAGGAACTCCTACATAAAAATTTTCGTCGAAATCCGTTGAACCCTTCATGGGAAAGCCCGAAAATAAGAAAAATGGTTATATAGCAGGTACCGTTAATAACAAAACATTTAAAAATTGTGTTGTTTTACCAAAATGTAGAGTATACTTAATATAGTTTTTTTTTATCAACGTGAGATCCGTTTTCGAGATAATTGAGATGGTAGAAAAATTTTATGTCAGGTAGCGTTAGTTTTGGACTTAAAAAAAGATTCAAAAATTTATTTTAGACAATCACCTAAAATGTTTAAATACCAAGTTTGAAGAAAACCGCTTCAGTCGCTTATTCTGGAGAGAGCTGTACAGACAGACGGAATTGCGGGGCCCACTTTTTTGGTGTTCCCTACCATCGTAATGTCAAGTTTAAATAAAATCTCGAGTTCGTTTTTTTTTCCAAATACAAAACTTGCCCTATAGTACCTATATCGCAAGTAAAACAAGAAATGATATAAAAGTGGGCGTAGAGCAGGGCGGATTTTACTTAATTGAAGTTATTAATTTGTTTATTAAATTAATCTCTGAAAAATTCTTTAAAATCGTTTGAGTCGCTTATATATACTTATATATACTAATGAACTTAGATAAATGGGCGTTTCAATATTTATATCTTAATTAAATAAAGGGTGATCCATTTTGCGGTTTCAAAAGTATAGGGCTGGAATTCGACATCTGTCAAACTAAGTAGTTAAACCAAATTTTTTTTTTCAGTTGAAAGTCTGACATTTACGAAAATGGATCGCTCACTATCGCACAATGCATAAAAATTGTTAAAACCTACTACAGAAATGGTGATTCTGTCACAGCCACATATCGTGCTTTAAGAGGAGATTATGGCTTACATAATCGTCCAACTACGCAAGCAATTGACAAAATTCTGAAGAAACTTTAAGAGACTGGATTGGTTACAGAAATAGTAAGGCCTGTGCATCATCGTTTCGCTCGGACCACTCAAAATATCGCTGCTGTAAGTGAAAGTGTTGCCGAAGACCTGAATGTGTCGATTCCTCGTCGTTCTTAAGAATTAGGACTGTCTAACGGCACATTGTGACGTATTTTGCATTTCGATCTACACATACACCCATATAAAGTCCAGCTCACACAACAACTGAAGCCAGCTGACCATTCACAACGTCGTAGATACGTCGAATGGGTGCTTGAACAACAGACGGTGGACAGCGATTTTTCGAACAAAATTTTCTTCAGCGACGAAGCACATTTCTCACTCGGTGGGTATGTTAATAAACAAAATTGTCATATTTGGGGTTCTGAGAATCCTCAAGTAATTGAAGAGAGGCCATTACATCCACAAAAAGTCACTGTTTGGGGCGCTCTTTGGTCCGGAGGTGTGATTGGATCTTACTTCTTCGAAAACGACGAGGAAACAATTGTCACCGTCAATTCGGAGAGTTATGGTCATATGATAACAGACTTTTTTTTGCCACCTATTGAAGAATACGACTTGGAGAATATGTGGTTTCAACAAGACGGTGCCACATACCACACAACTGGAGCTTTATTGCAAGAGACATTTCCTGGCCGCGTAATTTGTCGTCGTGGCGATATCAACTGGCCACCAAGATCATGCGATTTGACAACGCTGGGGCTACGCAAAAGACCGTGTTTATCTAGATAAACCTTTAACTGTTGAGCACTTGAACACCAAGCTTCGTCAAGTTATGGCTGAGATACCGCCCAAAATGTGTCAAAAAGTGGTCGAAAATTACCTCAACAGAATCGATGCTTGCAACAATTCGCGTCGTGGTCATTTAAATGATGTATAGTGTTTCACACATAATGTCAACGTGCAAATTTTATAATAAAAAAGAAATATCATGAAAAAAAAAATATTTTATATGTGTTTTATTTACGTTTACTTTTGAAACCGCAAAATGGATAATCCATTATATTTGAAATTTTGTTCTTGCGCATAAAAAAGAAACTCTTAAATGTTAGTCCAAATCATTAGACCTGTGTCCAAAAATCTAAGAAATGATAAAATAGGGTGTTGCAGTAGGCAGACTTTATGAAGACCAATTCTTTTATTTTTATCGTGCATACAAAAAGGCTATAATTTTATATTTTTTCCAAAAATTAAGCAATGAGAAAGGATGGTGTGGCAGTGAGTGGATTTTACTTAAACAATTTTTGAAATTTTTTTTTGCCCATAAAAGCAAACTGAAGTTTTCATTCAAATCGTTAGAGTCGTTTCCGAAAACGGAGAAATGATAAATGAAGGCGTGGTGGGTCGGATTTTACTAAAATATTTTTTTTTCAATTTTTCTGTTGAACAAACTCTGAAAATATTATTCATATCATTTGAGCAGTCTCCAAAAAATAGGGCTATTTCCGAGAAACCATGAAATGAAATAATGGGCGTGGCAGTGGTTGAATTTAAATAAATCAATTTTTTTAATTTTTTTTTCTCGCTCATAAGAGCAGACTGTGAAAATTTCTTTCAAATCGTTAGAGCTACATATGTATACAATTATGCATCTTTATTCATATATACAAGCTTAGCTCATTTAAAGTAATAAGATAGCTAATCTAAAATCTTGATATGATTGTCCCAGACATTATACAAATTAGTCAAGCGCATAATTCGAGCATCAGGCTTTTTCAATGCAATTCTAGGGCAAGGTATTTTCAGAGACGCAATTTCAAACAGATACAACGTTTATCCTAACAATTTCCGACTCATTCAATGCAAATCCATGCATTGTAAAAGACACACACCTGTTTCCTATTTGCTATGACCTGACCATGGCTATAATCTGATTTTGCCCGCATGCATATTCAATAAATTACGTTCTTAAGCTTACACCTATTAACCAAAATAATTTCAATGTGAGACGACGTATTTCACAGAGAGAAGACTATTATTTACCTGTTCCGGATGTCCGGCATGAATATGACACTTGGCCAGGACCATGCAGTATGTATGTTGATTCCTTATATCCATATCGGTAATATGCACCAGCAATTCTTCGGCCTCCCGATAATAGCCCGTGGCGCATTTGGCCTGGGCGTAGTTGTAGTTAAATGTGTCGTTGTTTACAAAATAGCTTCGAATCGAATTCATGTACACAAGAACCTCCTCGAATTGATGGTAGAGAAAGAAAGCCGACGCCATGCTCTGGCGGCCTGGTATGGTGTCACATTCTGTTGCTGAACTTCCCACCAAGTGTAGATTCTGTTGTGCTGTCTTGATGTGTTCCTTCTATATACATAAAAAAGAAAAAAATAAACTTGATGAATACAAAAAAAAAATTAAATTGAAAACCAATTTACACTTACGGAACCCAATAGCTGGCCCAAAGCTGCATGAATAACTCCCTTGAGTATGTACTCGTGCGGCACACTCGGCTGGATTTCTTTCATAAGACTATGAGCCTCCTGGACATCGCCATTACGCAAATAGTAGATGGCCAAATTCAATCGTGCCTCTGGCACAATATTCAACAATGCCGGAAACGTTTGCATGGCACCTTCACCATTCCGGAACACCACTAGGTTGTGTTTGATGAGGTCCGCGCCAAATGTCCCATTGTCGGCGATGTTCTTAATCTCCTGCTCGGCGACACGTCCATTGAACAAACGAAAACGATTGCAGGCCTTCAAATTGATGGCTATAGTACTGTCCGGATGCTTGGCCAAATAAACGTCCAACACTTCCTGGGACATGTCATAGTAGTCTAGCTTGTAGAAGCACAGGGCAAGATAAACGTTCAGTGCCAAGTAGTCCCTATTTTTTTTTGTTGCAAGGATATAATCTACGTTAAAGGTGTGTAGTATGATGGACGTTGTATAGTGCAAACAACGAGAGTGCATTGCATACAGAGAAAAGCGGAAGAACAAACGCAAATTGCACAAGAACTAACTGACAGCCAAGGTGTATTTTGCCAATAATCTATTTGGTATATTGCCTTTTGTATGAACCACATATTTTTTAATTTCTAGCTTATGAATTCGCCAATCCATATTTGGCTTTTATTTGTAAGTTCTCAGAAGTGTCAAATTGAAGTTTGCTAATGTCATTTTTTTCCCCAGTGCGCTTATACTTCGCATACGTAGGTATGTACTCGTATGACAAACTGTGTCAATGTGATTATGAAGAATAATATTTGTTCAATGGAAAGAAAAGTATTTCGAGCTAAAATTGCGTATAATATATGCCTCATTTACACAACTATCCAAATGCCAATATTTTGGGCAGTTTATACCAATTGTGTAAAATAAGATCATAATTTTATGACAAAAATAATTGGTGTAGAATTGGGGAAATATTGTAATATATTATTCTAATGTTTAGGAATTTTATACCATTTTGTGACAATTGGTATAGTGCGTCTGGACAACATATTACCAATGTGTTTAACCTTAATTAAATTGCATTAATCCTTTAATGAAAATCAGATGGTATAAAATGACAGAAATATTAATCAATATTATTTCAATATGTATGTCTCTTTGTACTACTTTTTATACCAATTGGTATACAATGAGATATTTTTCAATATATTGCACTTTATGTCACAAACTTTCAAAATTATATTTTATAATAAACATTGGTATAAAATGACAGCAATATTGGCCGTAAAAATCGTAAAAATGCGACAATATACTTATATTGCAAATAGAAGTATTTATATAACAAAATGATACGGCTTCCCCAGGGGTTCGTTCTTTTGAAAAATGTCACGAGAACAGTTAAACTAAATAATGGAAAAATTAACTATATTTCTCAAGTCCTAAAACCATACAAACCTTAAATTTTCCATTAAGTTATTTCTCCAAATACTGTATACTGATTTGTTTTCATTGAAGAAAATCAGTTTTATCACTTCCGTATTTGATTTAGAACAGTTTATACCAATCAGGGAGTATGCAAACGAACAAAAATCAAACGTTTCGACTAAATAGGTTTGCGGCTTACAAGTTGAACAAAAATCAAGTCTAATAACTATGTTTTAAAATGTAATATTACCACCAACTTATATGTTTTCTTTTTTTATACCAGTCAGGCACTTATTCTAAACGCTGATTTATAAACTGGTCGTGTATAATTTCGTTTATCCTAATGTCAGTTCTGGAGCGTTTAAATGCAGAAATCACATATTCGAAGACTGTTATGGTTTTTTTCTTAATTTTAGGCTTTTTTTTCAACCACAACCCGGCTAGTAAAATTCACCTTATATTTTGAATCAAGATAAATCTGCAACACGAATTCTCTTGGTCTACTCACTTGTTATCGAGGAGAATCCTTTTATAAATATCGATTGCCTCCTGATAATGTGCCCGGAGGTAGTGCAGCGAAGCGAGACTCAGTTGGTCTTCGACGACATCCTGCAGTGATTCATGCAATGCCATCAGTTGTTCTTCATTGTTGAACTTGTGGGCCAAATGGAATAATAGACGCACCTTCAGTTGCGTATTTGGGATGTGTTCCATCAACTGATGGGCTTCCTCGTACATACCCAAATAAAACATGCAAACAGCGACATTCAGATTAACATCGGTGGTGTTGAGTAGCTCTAACGATTCTATGGTCTTGTACTGATCTAGAGCTTGTTGATAGTCACCCAGATGAAAACTGCAGAAGGCAATCCATTGGTCGGCTAAAAGTTTACGCTCGTCATCGTCTTCTTCTATACCGAACTTTTCATACAAACAGAAATGTAGGTAGATACACATGTACATAGATTATTAAGTAAGTGAGGGAATGAAAATTGTAGAATGTATACTTTATTACCTCAAGGAAGGCCCGTGCTCCGGTGTAATCACGTTGCAAAATGAAATCCTCTAAAGTTGGCAGGGATTTTTTTGCTTGCTGGACAGTGGTTGCGCTTTGAATATGCCGAGAATTGGCCGAGTCCGTTTTGCCACGAGAAAGGATCTGAATTTAGGGGGCGATTTTCCATCATAACCTGGACAAATTTTTAATGTTATTCCTACCATTTTTTGATTTATGTCTTGAATTCCAAGTCACGACGAAGTACGACACGCTGTGGACAGATTTAACGAATAAGGTTTGTTTGTTTTGTTGGTTGGTCGTTTGTTGTGCCTCCATATTAGTTGGTTGCTATGCAAATACAATGCATGCGCATGTTTGGATTGTGGAATTGTTTGATCAAGCGGTAGCCATGGGTGAACCTAAAGGATTGGTATTGTTGAATTCTATGGGCTTGTTCTAGACTAGAGATTTGGATTAACGAACGTCTTTTGAAAGATGGTAAATATTTAAATGAAGCTTATTTACTGAATATCTTGACTCATTTTTTTAAATTCATTGATAAAAATGCAGCACTTACTTCTTTTTAAGCATTAATCATTTGAGCTAAATAATGAGTATAGTGACAAATGAGTGTGGTGAAAAATAAGTGTAGATTTGGTGAAATTTATTTGCGCCTATTGGAATAATTTTTGACATACATTTTTGACGTTGTTTAATAATCTGGTGACGTTTGTGCAACAAAATACTTACTCCCAACTTTTTGACAGCTGAAAATTTACATTTTCACCACGCTAGTGTCATAAATTTACTCTCAAAATTTATTGATACACGAAAAAAGTACAAAATGTTTAGTCTATTAAAAGTTTCAACGATGTAGAATTTTTGTTTAAAAAAAAAACATTAGACTTTAAATGATTTATTTTAATATATTTTAATTTTATTTTATTGAGTTGAAGAATGAATACAAAATTGATACTATAATTTACGGGATGTCAAATAGTTCTAATTATTCTTTATCACATTTCTACCGTTCGTCGGTCACGTCGTCGCCAGTATAATTTTTTATAAAAATCTTTAATTAGAATTTTGCATTATAAGGGTAAAAGTCAGTGCATTGGAATGTCACTGTCACGCCAAAAAGTCTGGTATTCTATCTCAATGGCTAGTAAATGGCCCGACCCATTTAAGCCAAGTGACAAAACGCACAAGTTAAACCGTATTGGCAGCCTTTGATCGTCATTTAAAAATGTTTCCCAAAGTGTGGCAGCCATAACACTTCGCGGGCGTGTTCGCCAATTCAAAACCTACCTATTGACACTTCCATTGTTTTTTTTATCTGGACGCTTTTCCAATTTTTTAATTTTCACAAAAAACGATGTGGAAATTTTTGTCTGTCATTTAAAAAATAGTTCCCGAAGGGTCGCAATCTTGAGACTTTGCGGGCGTGTTTCCCAACTTAAAACCTACCTTTTAACACTTCAACGTAGTTTTTTTATATGGACGCGTTCAGTTGCTATGGGCAATTTTCCATTTTTTTTTATTTTGACAAAACCCAAGTTGGCAACCTTTGACCGTCATTTAAGTCAGTTAAGTTGTAAGCCACTACACCCTGATTCTCTAAGCTCTGATTTCCTGTAGCAACCTAGCTTGCAGAGCCTATTAAAGCTGGAGTTGACCGTTTTGACCCCATACCTCGTTTGAGCTTTGTAAACATGAGAATTGTCTTGGAGGGATTGGTAAGAATACCCTTCAGCAGATCATGGCCCTATTGTTTATTTGGACAACAATATGTCAGGCTAGCCAATTTGTCTTTGCGCACGTATACGATATCTTAGATGATATGACTATTTATAAGTCTGGCAGATAAGACAGATCTTAGGACTCTCACTCCATTGTATCAACCTGGGCACAAAGATGCATATACACTAAACTAAACTACGCAGCTTATTGACTAGTACGAAACCGTCAGGCTTAAGATCAATGCAGCAAAAAGAAAAATGATCAGCCTTGGAACTTCCTCATCTACCCAAGTATAGGACAACCAGTAGAGATGGTGTTTTCAATATCTTAGGAGTATTGTCTCTGCTGATGGCGGGGACCGCACTAGATATAACCAGACGAATCGGGAAAGGAAAAGGACAAACCGTATCTCCAAGGATGAACTGCATGCGAGGACAGGTCAGTGGATTGGATATACGATTCGAAAAATTCACGAATGCAAACTATTCCACCTACGATTGAATTCTTTAACGAAAATTGTGATAAAGTTGCTCTTCACAACTCCGAGGGAATTTTATTTTAATCTTTCCGCTGCAAGTGAGCTTTCAAGGTATGATCACTGCTTGGCAAGTTAGTCGGGTCGTTCATTACCCTCAAAACCTCTGTGACCTGGAAACCAGATACGAGTGAAATTGTGGTTAGTGTTGATATTTGTGAGTTCATCAGAGCATTGCTGGGCTAGTTTCTAGATGATGATGTAGCCGAATCGATTTCTTTAACACTTGCCCCGACTGTCTTTCAGGAAACCTTTGATTCTGTGTATGCTTCACTGATTGCCAGTAATTCTGCCTGAAAAATGTGCTGGTAAAAATTGGTATATAAAGACTCAGAAATTATTCCTGAACCAACATTAATACCGCACACACACTCTATCTCTGAGCGGTCAGTAAAAAATAGTTGTGTTGAAGCCACGATCGCAGGATCCCAATCCTTTCTTGATGGAAATTTCATTTGAAACCTTTACTGAGGTTAAAGGTTTGAGTGATCCGCTAATCAGTGGGAGACGACAAGATTTCAAAGATGTGATATTTGCTGCGGCCATAAGTTTTGGCAAGTGAGTAATCCTTTAATCTTAAAACCCTTTAAGATCCAAGGTATTTAATGTATAAGTCGTATTAGTAAAGGTTGCAGAAATCCCTTATAGGCAACCGTTGGACAAGACCGCAAAGCCCCTTTAGTGCCAACGCCAGCTGTAGTTTGAAACTTTCTTTAGGTTGTTAATGTTAAGTGTATACCCTTTGCCAAGTGCATGCCACCTACCAATGGATCCGTAATTGGGGAGATCATTTTCGACTCCAGATCCCACTTTTCACCAAACGTTCTGTATCAAACGTAGAAAGCTATGCAGGCTTTTGCAGTTATGTTTACCATCTTCCTGAATTTGAAGCTGTTTTGGACATCAATTACATATAGTAAGAGTTCGCTAGAAATTCAAAAAGACAAATATATTCCTCTGTGTATGCTTTTGTTGGTACAATTTAAAGCTATGTCAACCTTTCAAAAAAAAAACCTTTGAGTTACCTTTAAGTTTAATTAACCAAAATCCTTTCCAAAACCAATTTCTAAATACCTATGTACCGATCTGGAATCAGTTCCCTAAAAAAAATATTTGCAAACAAAGAAAAAATATAAATAAGGATTTATCCTACCCTCGTTTGGTTAATAAACAATCCCAATCAGTGTTCAGTTCCATTGTCGTCAAATCAATTTTTTTTGTTGGTTGTTTGAAGAATATCAATTTAACAATCAGAGGTAAAATAAAAATAAAATAAAAACATTTAAAAAAGGATGTTATCCAGGACCTTTTTGTAAAAAAAAAAATAAGATAAAAAAAAACCAACGCATGTTCTACCAAAGATAGAATGGCAAAACCAAAAACAACAACAATATGTTGTAGCTACCTCCTCTCTTACATCATAACAATACTCGTACAAGCAATTCCAACCGAATGTATACATATATGTAATTCTCTACTGGGGGTCAGAGTAGACACATAAATTTCCTCTGTGAAAGGATAAATTACCAGAAAACACTTTAAGTGGTTGTAAGGTTGTGAGTGGGGGTTTTGCGTGATATACATAAGTGCATTTGGTTACATATTAAAAACACCATCAGGATGACAGAAGGACAATCCTTTCTCTTACTTATATGCCCAAAATAAAGGTTATACCTATACACAAAAAATAATTCCCAAAAAAGGGTCAAAACGGGTCGTTCGATGCGACATACAAATAGGTAATATAAGTTGCTCAATTTTTGCTGATTCTGAGATGCAAAAAGGATCTATACATATGAGTGTTGTTGTTCAGTAAAATAGGTTTTTATACTTATTGGCCATGGCTAGACAGACAAAGGACAATAACGCAAATTCAGTTTGTCTTGTTAATTAGTATTTAATCTACGAAAACAACGATAAATCTTTGCCCACAGGAAATGAATAAAATGTCCGTTTTTAATGTTTGTCTCTTTTTGTTGAGTGTGGTGTATTTTTGGTCGAAGATAGAATGTTAACATAAGAGGGGTATAACTTTTTAATCGAAAGATATCAATCTTCACTTGTGGACTTAGGGTTTTCGAAAGCCAAATATGGGTCTACTTAAAGTTGATTAGTTGCAATCAGATTGTCATCAAGTTTCTGTGTGTGTTGTTAGGGTTGTAATAACATAAAGAAAAGTTATTTGTAAATGGCTGACAAGGCAAGAAATATTGGCCTTAAATATGAGTTTTACGTTTTAATGTTTTAGAATTTTTGTTACTGGACTTAAGACCATAATTTTAAGTGAAATTAGTTTTATAATGTCCCCCATTACTGAATTCGAATGAGGGATTCGGACTCGCTTTTTGTTTGTCTTCAAGTGATTATTCCCAAGATTCTCTTTTAGAATATTTTTTTTAACCACAGAAATTACTATAACTGCCACACAAAACAGCTATAATGATTTTGGTGAAATAACCATAAATTATATCATATTGATGAAAAGCTCATCAGGCTGGTGAAAAAACTCATCAGGGTGATGAAAAATTCGTCAATTTTAGTCCAGTGAACTTTCTCATCAATAAGAATCAACACTACTGTTCATCATTATGATGAAATTTTAACTGATGAAAGTGGGTGGCAAAGGCGCAGTGGATAAAGTGCTTGATTGCCAACTAGGACGTGTTCGTTCGATCCCCACGCTAGGCGCATTCTTTTCTATACCTCCAATTTTAATTGGATTCCGCCCATGGGTTAAAATGAGACTGTTATCACCTTGTTCTCAAATCCACTGTGCCAAACTAGTGCCGTGCAATTCATGTTGCATTTAAAAGACCTTAGGTCTTACAGGCATATATTTAAAAAAAAACCTTTCCATTATTCATCAGTTTTGTTCGTCAATATGATGAACCGAGTTTCTCCTCCGTTTTGAAGGACGTGGTCATCAAAATGATGAATTTGTGCATCATATTGATGATTGCAGTCAATAATACTGATAATTGAAAATTTCCAAATATTTTAATCTATTTCATTAATAAACTAATCATTCTGATGGTCGCATTTATCAATATGATGAATAATTTTCAACAACTTCATAAATAAATTCATCATACCAATGATCTTCATTATGATGCAAACTTAAATTACTATAATTTTTTCTACAATTTGATGAATATAAAGCTTAATCATATTTGCATCGATCTGATGAATTATTTTCATCTAATTCATGAACAATTTCTTTTAGCTGATGATTGCAATCATTTGTATGATGAGTAATTTTTATCAATTTTTTAATAAATTCATCATACTGATGATCGCATTCATCAGTATGTTGACAAACTTTCATCTATTTCACAAACAATATCATTTTTTCTGATTATTGCATTCATCAATATGAGGAATAATTAGCAACAATTTCATAAATAAGTTCATCATACTGATGATTGCACTCATCAGTATGATGTAAACTTAAATTACGATGATTGTATTTATCAATTTGATGAATATAAATTTGAATCATATGTTCATGAATATGATGCATCAGTTCATCTGCTCGATGATAGCTTACCTCAACTTACATTTCATCAATATGATGAATCAGTTCATCTACTATATGATTTCTTACATCAACTGGCATTCCCCAATCGAAATCCATTTTTTGATGTTCAAGTTCATTAAACATAATGTAAATTCAAATCAAATTCAAAAAACATCAATATGATGAATCATTTCAGTCATTCATCAATATGAAAACAAAATTATCAATGGGATGAAAAAGTGATTCATGTTTTCATCATATTTATGAAAGGTTTAAATGAAATGATGAATCTTACTCATTGGATAATATTCCTTAAATGTCAGAATATCTTGAAAAAAATTTGATAAATGCAATTTCATCATACTCGTATTGAAGAACGCTTCATACTTCATCATTAAGTTTTCATGAATTTATTTGTCAATGTAATGAAAAGTACATTTGTGGTAAAAAAAAAATAACATTTCGACAACAGGTTAACGATTTTTTTTTGAAAGTTGTGTTTTAAAATTTAAATTGTTAAATACTTAAAATTACCATACAACCATAGAAAAAAATTAGTAACTGTTTTTTAAAGTCTTGTGCTAAAGAACATAGGAGCAAGTACTTACTTTCGATCCAGTCATTGATTTTATTTTTAAAATCAATAAAGCTGGGTTTCGTTAACTAGATGGAAGCAGTTTGCCTTGAAAGTTAAATGCTGAACTTGTATAATCGATTCCGTCAATTTCTGGGTGTAGACTTCCCACCACTTCGTAGTAAGGGCCAAGGGGTTTAAGATTGAAGCTGTGACACCGATAGATTCAGTGTTGCTTACAGCACCAGAGGTCGACCAATATACACCTGGCTTAGACTTACGAAAACCAGTGTTGGAACCTACATATTCGAAGACATCGTCAACATAGATATTTGTCCCACCATACCTGAGGCTAGGCTTACCAAGATAATGGTTTTGAAACCGAATAAAAATAAAAAAAAAAGTTAAATTTTCCAAGTGAACATTTGAACAAAAATAGAATCCATAAATAATTCAAAACCTGATTAATAAAAAAAAAAAAAAATTAAATAAAATGGAAAAAAGTTTTTCTTTAAAAATTATTTTTATTTTTTTTTTAAATATTTTAGTCAACCGTTAAGTTTAAGAAATTTAACTTTTTAATCATAAACCCCTTTTCAGGTTCGAAAATTTTCACTTTTAAATATTTTTTTTCAGACTGAAATTGAAAAAAAATATTTCTAAAACAAAATCCTGAAAGTATTACCAAAATCTCTAACAAATTCTATAAATTAACTCTGTTTGAGTGCTGCATTTTGTACTGTTTTTTTTTATTCCCTGAGGCTAGGTTTAAGTATTTCACACTCGCTCTTAAATTGGGTGAGTGTGTAGGCAGAGAAAACCCTAATAAGCCATTCGAAAGTATTAACAAAACGCATTAATTTTAGAATCATAAGCCCTTGGTTATCTTGTTTCACTCTCTCCTTCTGTCGCTCTCCCTTTTTCCATTCGTTTCATCTTCAAAGCAATTAAGTGCAATAATTGTGCATGATTTTTGGCAATAAAAAATTGCATTTCAAAGGCTTATCACTGCATATTTAAGTGTTTTGACCAAATGCCCTAAAGACCAAAGAAAATACGACGCCATCTTTACGTAGTACATATGTACAGTTGATAAATGCAGTTCTCTAAGCCTTTAACCATGCATTCTGCCCCCATGTATTTGTCTCGGCTTAATGTTCAAAACAAATATACACTGCAAAATGCAATCGAAGAATATAATAAATTATCAATTCTATGAAAGTATGTGCATCCATGAAATCGGCTGAGCCGATAATAATTGTTACACCCTGACCCTCTAACAAGATGGAAGGTTGAAATGCGCTTCTATAACAAAGTTAAGGCGGGGGCGGTTAGACGAATGACATTGAGAGAAATACTAAATAAATGCATCGCAGGGATATGCAAAGACCTACCCACTGTCCACTCTGCCACTCGGCAAGTAATAACTCATTTTTAGAAAATGCAATAAAAAGGCACCTGCAAGCGGAATGCAAATAATAAATTGCCTCCATAATATCATAATATTTACAAGAACGATAATAATAATGCAACGGTTAAGGACGACAAACGATGAAAATGGCTACCGAATGTAAATGCAAATGCAAAATGCAAATACCTTCTTTATGAATCTTTGGAATTTCCTATATACCAAACTGAACTGGGAGAAGTAAGGGTTTTTGCCTTTGCATAGGCGGCACGGGGCAGTTTGAAAGCTTGGTCCCTGTTTTTGATTATTTTTTGTATTTAGCTAGAGGCATTCAAATCATATAACCAACACTACAGTTTCGTTTACAATTATTATTTAAATAAAAAGGAGGGAAATAGAAGGTATTTATGGGGGCTCAAAGATATGTCTACACAGTCTACAGTACAGAGTCTAATTCCATTCACTCCATAATTCGGATGTATAAAATAAATCTTTTAAGTTTTTGTAACTTTCTGACGTCAAGTCGCTCAATTTTAATTTTTTGCCGCCCACAATGAGTCCCTGTTTATAATTTTAAGTATTCCTAAGTTTCGTACAAGTTTACAAGCACAGACGTAGCTGAATCTCAAGCTTCAAGAGAGGATTCAGAGAAAACTGACAAACTCCAGAGCAACAAAACTCTTCCTAAGAGTCGTTGAGCGACAAAAGACATATCTGAGCGAAAGAGCGACGGTCTGCTCTCGTAAATGTTCGGTGTAAGTTTTCGGCAGTTGCCATCACTTTTTGAAGTTTTTTGGGTTGAGCGATTTCACATCGATTGCCGTGTTTTCATGAAGGCTATTTTTCAAAAGTTGTCTATGTCGTTGGGTTAAGGTGAACCTTACCTAGTATTTTTTCTTCACATTTCGCTCTTGAATCACATGAAATTTGCTTTGACAGCTTTCAGCAATCAACTCAGAATGCCCAGTCGATCGCACCGAACATGTTGAGAACGAAAAAAGAGGCAGCTCTGAGTGAAAAATTAAACAAACTTTTTTTGACGGTTCAGACCTTGCTCTGACACGAAATAGGAACACGTAATGTGCGTGAAGTTAGGACCTCCATTTAACTCGTATATTTTTGTGTGTTCTGTGATATGCAGAGATTGGAGAGACCCAAATCATTGCTATGAGTTTCATAGGGGCATTACCAACAATCCAAAGATACCGGTGGTGGAATGACGAAGCTAAGGCGGGGATAATTAAGAAAAAATCGGATTTCCAAGCATTTTTTTTCAAGTGGAACACAGAAACTTTAAGAAGGAAGCGAGAAGGAAGTACGCCCAACTCCAAGCAAAGGGTTCGGAGGGAATGTATAGAGAGCTGGCAGAACTTTCTGCCACAGCCGCTTATGCTAACTTACCTATCATAGAAAGATAACAAAACAACATGCATAAGAGAGCAATCATTTTAAAAATAGCCGTTCAATGAAAGAGATGCTCATGGGTATTCGTTGCCCAAAATGAATAAGCGACGCTCAGGGACAGCTTGTGGATGACGATAGAATTCTTTATAGGTGGGACAGTATTGGGATGGTTTTTTGAACGAACAGTTTCCTCGAAAGAATTTTCCGTCGGCTTCACAGTCGAATAAGTTAGGGAGTTAAGAACTCC
Source organism: Philhelius pedissequus (assembly GCA_910595825.1). NCBI lineage: Eukaryota > Metazoa > Arthropoda > Insecta > Diptera > Syrphidae > Philhelius > Philhelius pedissequus. Next base: position 237,249,128 of record OU343161.1, on the reverse strand, counting down.
AAAAAATTCAAAGGTGCTGGGACCGACGAGATACCGAGATATGATTTTTGCAAAAAGATGGGAGACAATGGGATTATCATCTCCAAGCAATAGAGGGAAAGTTACCTTTTCCCAATGTACAAAGGGAAAGAAGATACGCAAAGCTGTGATAACTTATACTTTGGAAATCGTTGAGCGTGTATTGGGTAGCCGACTGCGAAAATAATAAGGCTGTCTGATAACCAATGCGGTTTTATAATGGTTAAGTCAACAACAGATGCAATCCAAAGTATACGGATTATAATGGAAAAGCACCGTGATTCCTTGGAAGATTTGCATGTTGTATTGGTTTACTTCGAAAAAGCATTTAATCGATAACCACGAGATCTGATATGGGTAACCTTGAGAGAAGTGCCGGAAGCCTACGTGCGGATGATCATTGATATGTACAAAGAAGCAGGGGGAGTGTTGGATGCCCAGCTGGAGTCACCGAAGAATTGCAGGTCACAGTTGGTGTACACCAAGGAAGCGTCATAAGGAATCATCATAAGCGAGGATCATACATCCCTGCAACGAGCACTTGACGTTTGGGTAGAAGTTTTAGATGGAAGTGGGTACCCCAAGACTGAATATTTGTGCTGTCCATTTTCCGACCCAGACATGCCTATTTCAGACATTTATTTGAACCAAAATCTGCTTCCCAAGTGCGAAAAGTATAAATATCTGGGATTTATAATCAATAGTAAAGCAACTTGTGATGACGACATCCATCATCGAATAAGCTTATGATGGGTGAATTGGCGTGAAAACTCCACTATCTTCTGTGATCGAAAAATGCCTCCTTATATGAAGGAAATATAAAGAAGAAAGATAAAGAAGCTTCGTATGCCAGCAGGAGTAAAAAAGCATGATCAAATTAGAAGTACCAAGATCCGTAGAAGCTTTCACGTTAAAAATACCATCTTTCAAAAAATAGAGCACGACCGCCTAAATATCTTTAAAAGTTTCAACATGATCGCGAAGAAGAAAAAGTAAAGGAAGACCAAAACACTAATTCTAAAGTAAGGTAAGAATTTTGAAAAACAATTTATGTTGTGTTTTTTCTGCCATGTGTCGTACATTTCAAATAAGGAAAGTTGTGGTGGCTTGAGCACCAAAGTCAGAAAAGAAAAAAGTTGTCGAAAAAATATTCCAATGTTTCCAGTCCTTTTCTTGCTACCTGCGGAGCTTCCCAAGGCAGCCACTTAGGTCCTTTTCTTTTTATTTTACAATGGTTGTTACACATTTCTTAATCTCAAGTACAAAAAAAAACTGTTTGGAATAAAATATAAGCAAATGCCAGGATATCACTTCTTTCACGTACGAAACGTATTTAGTCAAGTATGGTATTTTTTCCAAGGTTGTTGACTCGGGAATCGAACACAATCCCGAAATCCAAAAACAACAAAAACGAAATCCTCGAAATCCCCAAAACCCAAAATCGTTAAAACCAAAAATCCCAAAGTACTATTGTCGAAGAAAAAGCCGTTAAGCATGGGAGGCGTGAGAACGGTAAAGAGGAGCCAGAAAGGAATGTTAAATCGTTGTCCTTCAAGAAAACTCTTGATATAAAACAACATAAACCATTTCGATTTCGAGGAAAAAATGGGCGATTTTGGGTTGTTGCCTCAAGCTAAATTTTAAAAAATATCCCTGATCCGAAAATATTATATAAAAAGAAATAAGTAAAACCACAAAACCACAACAATTTATTTCCAGAACAATTCAACCCCAAAAGTGAAACATTCAATGGCAAAACCTCATATGATATAGTATAACATTTCTTTGAAAAGATTCATAACTTATATAACATCAACCTTGTCCGTAGATACATGCATACCAACATAAGTACATATGGAATGAAAAAAGATCGAAACCAGAAACCATTTTAGCTTATTTTTCTTGGGAGTCTTCAACAGTTTCTGTATTGCCTTATCGTAGACTTTACAAATCATTAGATTTTCAAATCCGATGAATTCGGTATAAAATTTTAGTGTGAAATCGTTACTACCATCGAGCCAGCTTTTTTTTTGAATAAGAATCCTTTATCGAGAATTCTATGAGTGCGAAACCTGATGCAGAAATGAGTCACAGGATTTAAAATTTATTATTTATTGCTTTTTGGAAAAAATCACATTTGGATGGGTAGTATCCCGTGGGTTAAACCAACCGACAATGGACGCGACATATTAGTAGTAACTTGGAGTTTCAATATGACTCCCCACCTTTCACATTCGATTCCATTTTTACCTTCCCTGCCACCAAGGTCTTTTCCATGATATAATGGATAAGTTTTTCAAGATGTTGGCTGAAGAGTTTTCAAACTTCCAAGTGCAAATTTCAGTATGCACTCTCTCTGGAGAGAGAGAGGAAAACTTTTTCGTATTGGAAATGTTTTGGTTTGTTTATGAAATTACTTGTTGGACTATTTTCGATGTGGTTCGTGCATTTCAAAACCCAATTTCTGGAAAATTACTCAATGGCATTCAATATACATACCAGGATTTTGGCTGTAAGGACGGGGAGTAAGATTGTTTTTCCCCATAGAAGCTGCAAATTGAAATGGAGAAGGCAGCTTTTGTACACACAAGGAAAATTGTTATGGGAATGGCGGTAGTGATGGAGGTGCGAGGGTATAGGTAATTGAAGGACTAATTCATGGGAATTGGTGTTTTTTTGTTGTTAGTATTGATGAAGTCTGAAGTGCAAAAGTTACCTGGTCATCAATTCTAGTATAGAATGTAATGTTTGCTATTATTGCTGTCAAAATTTATGGTGCGGAAAATTAGATTTATGAGTTTTTGATTGGGGGAATGAGATATCCTATTATAGGTACCTACCTGTATTTGGATATACATATAAATACATATTAACATGGTCGACAATGAATGATAATTTTGGTTAGGGTTTATCCATAATAGCTTGACTGTTTACACATGAGTAAATAAAATAAACGATTCAAATAATTGCTTAAAAACTATTAAATAATTTAACACAAAAATTTAATTAACTTTTTTTCTGATGCGAATTTAATGAAAAAATGCTTCGGTTTTGTTTTAGCATTATTTATTATTTAGAGTAAAATAAAATAAAATAAAATATAAAATAATTAAAAATAAAATAATTTAAAATAAAATATAAAATAATTTAAAATTAAATAAAATATAAAATAAAATAATTTAAAAATAAAATAAAATATAAAATAATTTAAAATAAAATAAAATTTAAAAGATTAAAATATTATATAAAGGGGTATCCATTTTGCGGTTTCAAAAGTAAATGTATGTATGTAAATATGTGTTTTACGTATATAACATTTTTTTTCATGATATTTCTTTTTTATTATAAAATTTGAACGTTGACATTATGTGTGAAACACTACATCATTTAAATGACCACCACGCGAATTGTTGCAATCATCGATTCTTTTGAGTTAATTTTCGACCACTTTTTGACACATATTGGGCGGTATCTCAGCCATAACTTGACGAATGTTGGTTTTCAAGTGGGTCAAGAGTTAAAGGTTTATCTGACACGGTCTTTCGCGTAGCCCCACAAAAAAAAAGTTCAGCGGTGTCAAATTGCCTGTTCTGGCTGGCCAGTTGATATTGCCACGACGAGAAATTACGCGGCCAGGAAATGTCTCCTGCAATAGAAAAGTCGCTTATCATATGACCATAACGCTCCGAATTAACGGTGACACCTCCGGACCAAAGAGCGCCCCAAACAGTGACTTTCTGTGGATGGAATGGCCTCTCTTCAATTATTTGAGGATGTGCTTCGTCGCTGAAGAAAATTTTGTTCGAAAAATCGCCGTCCACCGCCTGTTGTTCAAGCACCCATTCGACGTTACTACGACGTTGTGAATGGTCAGCTGGCTTCAGTTGTTGTGTGAGCTGGACTTTATATGGATGTAGGTGTAGATCCAAATGCAAAATACGCCATAATGTGCCGTAAGACAGTCCTAATTCCTGAGAACGACGAGGAATCGACACATTCGGGTCTTCGGCAACACTTTCACTTACAGCAGCGATATTTTTAGTGGTACGAGCGAAACGACGATGCACAGGCCTTACAATATCTCTAACCAATTCAGTCTCTTCAAATTTCTTCACAATTTTGCCAATTGCTTGCGTAGTTGAACGATTATGTAAACCATAATCTCCTCTTAAAGCACGATATGTGGCTATGGCAGAATCACCATTTGTGTAGTAGGTTTTAACAGTTTGTATGCGTTGTGCGATAGTTAAGCGATCCATTTTCGTAAATGTCAGACTTTCAAAAAAATTGTTTTAACTACTTAGTTTGACATATGTCGAATTCCAGCCCTATACTTTTGAAACCTCAAAATGGATAACCCTTTACATATAAAATAATTTAAAATAGATCAAAATAAAATAATTTAAAATACAATAAAAACTAAAATAAAAAATAAAATTAAATATGTTAATAAAACGAAATAGACTTAATAATAAAAATTATTTTAACTAATAATTATAAGAATTAATAATAATACTAATAATAATAATTTTATAATATTACGTTATGATATTATTAAACTATATGCCAGTATGACCTAAGGTCTTTTAAATGCAACCTGAATTGCACCGCACTAGTTAGAAGGCATGGAAAGATATGAAATATTTTTTTTAGACGTTTAAATGCAACTTTACTATATAGTTTTGCTGTTTGCTTAAGTAGCCATTTTAGTAGGTAGACATTAATTTTTATCTTACGTTCTTAAGTCTATAAATAATATTTAAATCGATTCGGTGGTTAAGTTTTCATAGAATTTATTCCCATTCCAATACAAAATTCAAAAAACGTATAAACATTATTTGAAATAGCAGTAGTTTTATAAAAATTAAGCAATGCATTACTACTCTTAGTTCTGAACTCACTCATTAAAAATGAATGCAATCAGCTTGAGATAAAATATTAAGCAGGAGAAAAAAATGAGAAAACAATAGCAAACAATTCATGATCATAGAAAAACAGTTACTTTTGCTTTAGTAGAACTTATTACATTAAAATAGCAAGGGTCTGTAAATATTTGATATTTTTTTTTTTTTTTTTGAAAAATTCTCTCAAAAATCATTTTAAAATAAGTGAGTTTCTTTTATCAAACAATTTTAACCAGGAACTGGCTTTTACACAATCGGTTTAATTTAATACTTTCACTAAGCCGAGAAGGGAAATCTTATACAGAAATCCAGCGTATTCGTTCATGCTCCGCCAAAATGATAGCCAATGCTATAAAATACGTTAAAAAAACTGAAAACAGAGGTGGAATAAGAAAACAACATGCCAGGATGATAGAAGGATTGTGAGATCAGCCAAACTAGATCCAAAGGTAGTGAAATAGCTATAATTCCAGCCAAAAATAATTGAGAAAAAACTTGGTGGTAGCACACTCAAGTTGTTGTTGGGCATTCAAAATCATCAAATTAGATCCAAAAAAGTCAGCAGTACAAATCAGACAAGAGCTATATTTGGAAGTGAGTGATATGACCGTTCGAAGAAGACTATTGGAAGCAAAATTACCAGCACGTAGCCTAAGAAAAACACCTTTACTTTCAAAAAAATCATTAAAAAAAACGTCTGGAGTTCGCAAGAAAATCTGATACCTTTTCTGTGGAAAAATGTGCGAAATATCTTATGGACGGGCGAGTCCAAAACTGTTCTGTTTTTTTTTTTTTTTTTTTTTTTTTATTTTTTTTTTTTTTTAATTCATTTTTATTTCATTTTAACTTATAACTATCTTAAAGCTAGACAAAAATGTTTAAAACTAGCCTAATTATCAATAACTTACAACTAATTTACTGGCCCTTTACGGGCGCTCTAAATTAAACAATAACTCTTACAACTAATGTCTTTCGACCTAAAAACTATTTTCATTAAATCTAATTTTTTTTTTTATTTATTTTATATTTCAAGAAACTTATATACAAAAAACTTGATATCTGATCATTTTTTTTTTTTTTTTTTTTTTTTTTTTTTTTTTTTTTTTTTTTTTTACCTATAAACTAAACCTAAATATATATTAAAAATAATTAAAACTAAATAAAACTAACTTATACTAACTAAAAATAACTTAAACTACTTAAAATACCTAATAGGTAATACTTATAACTACTTAAAAACTAGAACAGCCACAGCAGCATTTTTTTCGTTTTTTAATTTTTTTTTGTTTATTTTTTATATGCATGCAGACACACACCAGCATGCAATCCACCCACACATGTACATACGCACATACATATACGTACGCACATACATGTACAGACACGCAGATACATGCACGTATGCCCCCGCATACATACATATTTTTAATTTTTTTTGGTGCCACCCTGACTGTTCCCTATACCTAATGCCCTAAATCTATGTAAGTCGACCAAGATATATCATCTTCATCGACTTTATGTATCACGATGCTGTTCAGAGAGCCACCAGAACTGGTTCTCCTGTTTCGCCCTATCCCTCCGGTCCCGATCGGACACAGTCCTACTGAACCGAAGGCGCTCTTCTCCACCTTGAGCGATGACGTCTCGACCATACAGGAGTCGCCTATCCACAGTTTTCCGGCTGACGTGGTAGATGAGCGGAACCGCCCCTCCATCCTGTATCAGCCCTCGACTGTCTAAATAGAGGAATGCCTCAGGAGGGATGTAACCACTTAACCGCGCACTCTCAAAATATTCGTTATTGGGGTAATACGCCCCAAAAATTAAGCTGTTAGTTGAGGACATCGCTCTTGCAACGTGACCCCGAATCAGCTTGAACAAAAAATTATCTATTCTGCTTATGTTGGCTCCGTTGTATAGAACCTGGTTGGAATAATATCTTGTGTACTCCGACTCTGGTGTTCTGTGTAATCCAAGGCAACGTCTAAGACATTGCCTCTCAAACACCCGAATCTTTTCCATTTGAGATGGGGCAACGTTGAACCACACCGGGCATCCGTAGGCAATCATCGGCCTGATGAGGGCCATATAGCAAATCACCTTCACCCTGCTGTCAAGACGGCTGCTATAAAACAGTCGTTTTGTCAAGGCAAAGGCTCCCCTAGCCCTGGCCAAAGCAGCACCAATATGTCTGTCGAAATACAGGTACTGATCCAACCAGATGCCAAGGTACTTTACTACACTTTTACTCGCCAGTGGATGTCCATGTGGCCCTACGATCACCAGCTTGCGCCAGTTCTTTCTCGTATCCCTTGAGGCGCTAGACAACGGAGTCCTAAACAAAATAGTTTCTGATTTCTGGAAGTTGATTTTCAACTTCCAGTCATCACAATATCGCTGAATCTTGTCGAAGTCACTCTGCAAGAGACTTTTGATGACCTCAACTGTATTAGCTGTTCTGTACGCAATTAGATCGTCGGCGTACGCAATTGCCTGAGTTAGACTACCTATCAGATCGCTGGTGTAAATGCTGAATAGAATCGGCGAGTTAACCGCTCCCTGCTGAAGACCATTATTAATATTAAAAATTGCGGTAGAAGTTACATTGCCACTCTTGACAACAAACTTTCTACCATTTAGCATGTCATAAACATATACAATAGAGGTTTACTTATACCTAGTCTGGTTAGCTTTAGATAGAGACCTTCTAACCATACGGTGTCGAAGGCCTTCTCCAAATCAACCAGACAGGCACCCGTACACTGCTTTTTAGTTTTGTTCCATTGGATATCAGAAACTAGTTTAGACGCGGCATGAATTGTGTCATGTCCCGCCTTAAAACCGAACTGATTATCCCGGATGATATTTTTGTCCTCCGTCCACTTGAACAGGGCTCTATTAATAACCTTTTCAAATACTTTGCTGATACTCGGAAGAAGACTTATCGACCGGAGATTCGCCGGATTGGAGTTGTCCTTTCCCTTTTTTGGGAGAGGGTGCACTACAGCTGTCTTCCACCGCACTGGATAATATGCATTATTCAGCGCGTTGTTAAACAGTGTGGTATAAATGTCAACTGCTTCTTGAGGCAAATGTCGTAGTACAACGTTGGATATACCATCGACTCCTGCAGACTTCTTTTTCTTTAATGAATCGAAGATGAGCTGGAGCTCATTCTTCGAAATTAACAGGGGACTGGGCCCATTTCGGTCGGCGATTATGGCGTTTGCCAAATCTTCATCATTAAACCCGGTAAAACCAAGGTTCTCAGATCGCCATTCGCTTATATCGTTTCGGAGCCATAAGTGATGAAGCAGAGCTCTGTTCTCCAGGTCATGATTCGGGCGAATGCTAGCATTCACCTTGTACACTTGCTGAAAAGCAGCCCCCACAGCATCCACCTTCTCCTGCGGATCTTCGATTATGAAGAGGTCATCGTCCAAGACGGCGTCATCTGGGTCTATGCCTGCTGTCAGAAGTACGTCTCTGTTTTGTGTCGTCCTCTGGAGCTTAAGACACGGAAGGTCGTTTTGATCTTTTCTTCTGAATATCTTATTAATTTGTGGGAACATACTCGGGTCGGTAGCGTTCACGGCCCGAATTTTGTTGTCCCAAAACAAATTAATGGACAACCTATAATTTTCTTTGATCAATTGGTTGATGTTTTTGATGGACGACTTCAGTGTCCTTATCTCCAGATCTCGTGTGTCAGTAAACCGTCTGTACAAGCGTTTTAGTCTTGTCAGTAAGCCACTTTTTTGTCTGTGTAATGCATCAATTGTCGCGTTACGGTACATGTCAGTTGCGTTACGTTCTTTGTATTTCGGTATTGTCCTGTTCATTGTTCGTTGAATTGTTTCGTCCATTTGTTCTAAGTATCTGTCAATTTCAGTATTTGTCATGTTCCTGTCATTTGGTGGGGATATACCATTTGATCGTAATTCGCTCAATAAGACGTTCGAGAAGCGTGGCCAGCGCACCTTACTGTAATTGTAAGTATGCACCGGTACATACTCCTCCAACTCCATAAGCGAGTTCGGAAGTTGTATTACGGTGGCGAGTCCGCAGTGGTCACTGTCGTACTCGATCGTTCTTAAACAATTTTTAGACCGATGGCCCACAGTATCAGTAATTGTTAGTCTTGCGTCTTTCAACAATAGATCCAGATAGGCACCGCTTCTTGGAAACGATGGCCTGTCTGTAGCGAGAAGTTCAATGCGATACTCCAGGTTGTATCGACCCATCCAATTATACAGATGGTTACCACGAGGATTTTGTATTTGATTTCCCCAATCTATATGTTTGGCATTCAAATCACCAGCCAATATGTAGTAGTTTTCTTCCGAGCTCAATCTTAAGCATTCAAAAAGCTTTTCAATCTCTGTTATAAACTGTGTGGGCTGAGGTGTTTCCGGTGCAGAGGCAGCGATCACATACATTCGCTTCCCCTGTTGGAGATGAATGCATATGATGCATGCCTCTAACTTCCGAAATTTACGCACATCACTATTATATATTACCTTATGACTAATGCCTTTACGTATAAAGATTGCGACGCCCCCTCCTTGAGTGGAGTTGGGTCGGTCTCTCCTTACGATATTGTAATTGTTGTTAGTCAATTTATGTTTCTGGTTAAGCTTAGTTTCGCTAGCCATAAACACATCTGGACTTATGTCTTTAAGCAATTGGAATAAATTCGCTCTACGTTCGGTCCTAATCAGTGAATTTACATTCACAGCTAGGATCTTAAAGGGCCTCTCCGGCAGCGCGCCCTTAACCTCTAAGTTGCGTTAAGCTCGGCAAAACAGAGTAGATATAATCCACCCTAGTCGCCTGCTCCCTGATCTGGTTTTGGAGGCCGTTCAACTGGCCCTGAATGGCCAGTAGAACGCCCATAATGTCCGCCTGTGCCGCCGGCGCCTTAGGCACGGGGGCCTGTTGGGCGACCTTTGGTGTAGGCTGTACCGTGCTTCCCCTTCCTGACGCCATTTGGGCGTAAGAAATTTGGGGGTTGACGGACGTTGTTGTAGGAGGGCGCACTGTTGGACGCTTTTCTACCACTGTTTGCTTTGCTGCTTTATTGTTTTTTATAAGCTGAAACGTCGGGCATCCCCGATAATTAGCGGGGTGTCCGGCGCCTCGGCAGAGTACACATTTAAGCTGGGTCCTATCTTCGACCCGTTCCTTTCCTAACTTGCATTCATCTGCATTGTGGTTCTCTCCACACTTAACGCAGCGTGACTGCATTTCGCAGTTTGCTGCGGCGTGGCCGAACCTTTGGCAGCGCATGCATTGAAGCATGTCGCCGCGCCTTTTTAATTTGTCCCAAGTTACAACCTGATAGTTGAGGACGGATATACTCCTCAAACTATCCAGTTTGCTGCTGGGTGAGAGTTGAACAAGGAAGAAGGGAAGTCTCCGCTTCTCCCGCCTAGCTCTAACTGTAGCGAACGGCTTGACCCCGATAAAGTCGAGATCGTCATTCGCTTTTTGGCGGAGTTCATTTAAGAGCACCTGTGGTTCCGTGTAGGAATCTATGCCCTTCAAAAGGACCGTTTGAAATTTTTCGGTTTTAGGGGTGAAACTAAAGAATTCGGTAGTAGTTTCTTTTAGCAACTCTTTAATTTTTTTGTGCTGTTCCAGTGTGAAGCACTGGATAGCATGCCTATCGTTATTTAATCGTTTAATAGTAAAATTTTGACCTATGGTCAACTTACATAGATTTATGGTATCCTGTAACTCCATTTTATAAGTATTAATGGGTGGCACCTTTTCTTTTTTCATAATCGGCGGCTGTGGCTGCTGCTGCTGAGACTGACTTTTCTGCGGCTGTTGATTCTGCTGCTTTTGAATCTGCTGCTGCTGTTTTTCTTGCCTTTGTTTCTGGACTTGTGTCTGCTGCTGTTGCTGTTGTTGTTGTTTTGGCCGTTGTTGTTTTGGCTGCTGCTGTGGCTGTTGTTTTTGTAATTGTTCTTTTTTCTGCTGTTGTTCTTTTTCGTCGAGTTCTTTTAGTTGCCTCGCTCGGCGCGCTTCTTGGCTGGCCTTAACTTTACTTTTTATCTTTTCTATTTCTGCCTCCAAAGCATCAATTTGGGCGAACATTCTTTGTTCCTCGTCCTCCTCAGATGACGCCTCTGATGTGGAGAGGTTCACGAGGGCAGTACTATCGCCCGTCGTGAAGTGCCCTTCTCCTTCTTCAGACATATATGCTATACCCTCTTCGGGTGAAGTGTCTAGCTCGGTTTGTCTTGCTGCCTCTGACGTCTCGTCTATATCGGACGTATGCACTCCAGCTGGCAGCTTTGCTGAGGTGGCCGTGGATCTCCTTTTTACCAAATTTGGTGCGCACTTGATCCTCTTTCTGCGCTTTTGATTAGCATCGGATGATGTTGCCGTTGTTGTTATTGCTGATGATGTTGTTGCTGCAGTACCATTGTTTGTAATTGGAACATTTTTCGATGTTCCCTCTGCTGATGCCATCGCTGGCCTCATTGGCCCTAGGACACCTTTCGATGCCCCGGTGCTTAAACTCCTCCTCCTTTGATCGTTTTCCCAACCAATAAAGTTTTCCACTTCACGGTTGTGAAAAAAAGCTGATAAAGTTCTGATGCCCGGCTGGGAATCGAACTTGCGACCCTCGGATTCTCGGTCGGCCACTCTATCTTTGTGCTACTGCACCACTTATGAAATGTTGATTTAATATAGAACTTAAGCTCACACACGAATTTTAATTGGAAAAACTGGGAAGCCGAAAACGTCTTAACACCTCCACAGCACGAGATCGACTGAAGCAATTGAGTTGCTTGACAAATATACACAACATAACCAAACAGAACATTATTTAAATTATTATCAAAAGATTCTGTGACACTAAGCTCTGGAATTCCGCAAGGCAGCCATTTGGGTCTAATTATCTCTTTATTTTTTTTTTCTTCCCCAATTTTTTAATACCTACTTGAAAAGAGTTATAGGCATATTAAGAACAATTTATTTTTGAGCAGCTAGTGGTGTTATAATTCGTTAAGGTTTACTCCACGTTCAATTCGAGGTCGTCATTTGGACTCTGAAAAAATTAAAAATAGATTTGATGATGATCCGAAACAAACTTTGGGTGGATAATATGACATAGTGCAGGCATGACACGAAAGAATCGGATTACTAATTACAACTAAGAAAAACGCTCGGTTGTATGTATATGTGTTATTTGAGCAATGAGAACCCGTCCCAAGGCAGAGAAAATTCTTCAAGTTTATGAGGCAATCACATGGGTTGCAAATGGATTAATAAACCTCTACAAAATTATAATTTTACCTCAGACGATTCAAAATTCAAATTCAGATTCAAAAAAAAAAAACTGTTCTGTACGGTGTCACTGATTCCCGGAAGTTTGTTAGACGTCCTCAGAACACCTACCACAATACACAACGAAAACCGTCAAACACGCTGGTTCATCGCTCATGGTATGGGGATGTTTTTCGTATTACGGTTTTGGCCCAATACCCAAAATCGATGGGATTATGGACTAAAATATTTATGTCGACATCTTGGAAAATGTCATGTTACCACACTCAGAAGAAGAAATGGGTCTTCCAGCAAGACAATGATCCAAAACACACTAGTCGGAAGGCAAAGGAGTGGTTTCGGGTCAAAGGGGTTCATGTTATGGACTGGCCGGCCCAGTCCCCTGACTTAAATCCCATTGAAAACCTTTTGGGGAGACCTTAAAAGGACTGTTCATGATGCCAATCCAGCCAATAACAATCAACTTTGGGCAGCAGTTAAAAATGCATGGTATAGAATACCAGCGGAGCGTTGCAAGGGTTTGGTAGATTCTATGTCACGGCGATGTCAGGCTGTTATTGAAAATCGGGGAAATTCAACGAAGTACTAACACAGAATCTTTTTTTTTATTATTGCCATTGTTTAATAGCACATAATTGAGACTAACAGCCCGATTCTCCCCCTTGTGACTATTCCTTGTGAGGATTATTGTGACTCGATAACATTTATCGAATTCTTCCCCAATCGTCACAAAAAAAACTCACCACAAAACACACCACATCTAAAGGTGAATTGCGTAGTGGCATTATTGGAACACCTGAATATTAAAAACAAAATAAAAATTAAAATTGATGCGGATTATTTATTATAGATGTAATAATAAAGATAAGCAAATATGTATAAAAGAATTTATTTTTGTTTAAACAATTAAACAACTATCAGAGAGAATCCGTTTCATTAATTTTCAAACAAGAAAATGTAAAAGCATTTATATTTGATCTGGAATGGTATAGAACGAACAGAATACCTACAGGCAATCACACAATTGTGTGACTATTGATAAAGTGTTTATTTAGGCAGCTCTGACACTTTTTCCTTCTCTCTGGTAGTCGCTGCTGAAGTTTCCATCTCAAATTAAAGTTTAATATTTCTGTTTAGTTTATGTTGGGATATAAAATAAATTGTTTCACAAAATATTGTATCGAATGTCGCATCGAAATGTCGAAACTCAAACTATTTGTGAGTTGTGACCTGCTCACAATTTCGGTTGTTTTTATGATTCTCACAAGTTGTGACTTTGGGGGAGAATCCGAAAAAGTCACAAAATTAATTTCACTTCTGCTTGTGACTTGTGAGGTCTCAGAGATGTTTGGGAGAATCGGACTGTAACACTGCTATTTTAATGTTACCTTTGAAAATTTAATGTTAAATTTTTTTAAGTTAAGAAAAAACGCTGCAGCTAAATTAAGCTCTTTATTATTTGCATTTTTTAAATACCTTTCAATATTTCTTTTATTTTTACCGCTATTTTCGTGTTCACCACTGTAGCTACTTATATATATTTGTTTCACATCTAATGTAATATTAATACATTCCACACGTTTTGTTTATATTTTCAGGCCACTTTGCTGGTTAAAATATCTGTAGTTTCCACAATAATTACTTTTGCATAATATATAAATATAAAAATAATTATATACTAATATTCATTATTATGTGGAATAAGAAAAAATGTTCAAATCTCAGTTACAATTTGTGTGTTTTTGATTGAATGTTTTCGTTCTTCAGATGTTTTTCACTAACAGTGCGCTAAGGTCTGCGTTTCAATATGGAGAATAATATTACGGATATGGAGTTGCAGTAATATGATAAAAAATGTAAAGTAAATGGTAGTAAATAGGTTCCACAATCTCGATTATTCCATGTGGAATATAAAATTATAAATTTCATTTCGATACGAAAAAGTCATTTGAATATAAATTGTCAGTAGAAATGAATGTCATGTATAAAGTGTGTCCACAGTTTTCTACAAATCATATACATCTGTCTATATATGTTGTTTTTTTGCGAAATAATTGTTATGGAACTTAGCTAACCATTCACGTTTTTGTTTAAATTTCATTCAAATTGTGTGTTCTGTTATGTAAGGTACGAACATTTAGATGCTTGAAAAGTTTTCTTTTCTCTTTTCCTTTCCAAAGTGGAATTTAAATCTTTGAAAATCACGTTAATTGAAATTTTCATTTCAGAATACAAAAGTGAGTTATCGAAATTGTCTTCGAATAACAATTTTATAGTCTCGTATTTTGTTAGGAGTGTAAAATTAATAACTTTTGCAGTGGATTTTTATATGAAAAATTAATTTCCGCTCCAACTGTGTACTAGGCTTTATGAGGTTAAGTGTATGAGGGAAAATTCTATTGTGAAACAGTTTGCAAACTGTTTAAATTAATAAGTTTTTTTTCTATTAACAAACCTGAGTGGAATGTAAATTTTACGAATTTTCCATGAATATCTATTATCACTTAAAATGAATCAAATGAAAAGACAACAATATGAAGAGAGTGAACAAAAAAATATCCTCACTCAATTACCAAATTGAAATTACAAAAGTTTTACCTGCGCCAACAAGAATACCTATGGCATAAAGACATAAACCTTCACACATAACCTCGAAAAAATAATAATGTCAAATTTGGATTTCATTGGTTGGTAATATTTTGTTGTCCAACAATATTAGTTCTTCTATTTCAGTTCATGTTTTGTTTATTTTGTTCTTTTCTTCTCGAAATTGAGGGTGAACAAGTTCAAAGTTTTTCTGCCTTTGCATCAGAGCAAAACAATTTTTTTTTTGTCTTTTATAGATAAATGTTAGCCACATGAGGATGATTTTAATGGTGAAACTCTCTAAATAAGGACACACCTTGGAAAAAGATACCAAGCCAAGGTGGCTTCTGACTATTTTTACGAGCAGGGTATGAGTTTATTTTTTTTTGTTTATTTATTTCATATCCACAAAAACTTTTGGCCGACTTTTTCACATGTGCAATGTGAACGTATAACTACTCGTACTTCTGTGTACAACAATTGGAAAAGTTTCAATGGGGTAGATAAGAGCTTTGGGGACATGTTCGATGATAGGTATTTTAGCAGTGTTAAAGGTTGTTAGAAAATGATATTTTTCTCCTTGCTCAACTTTGTGCAGTTGGGTAAATGAATTTTTGTTTTATTTAGATATAGAACTGGAAGGAGGAAAACTATAAAGTTTTTCCAAATTAAAAACAACTTTTTGAATTGACTTGGTTTTTGTAATTTGAACTATTGTGTGTTTCTTGTGTATCTTGTTTTAAAAGGAAGCACTCGCTATTCGAAGTTTTAAGGGCCAGAATTGTCAGTATTTTGAGATAGCACTCGCTGTTGTTTCTTACCTTTTGAATATAAATTTCAGTATTTCAAAAGACCACCAACTTTTTTAGTTAAATTAACCATTAAAATATTTTCACGTGAAAAATCACTACAATATATGATGTAGAATGTTATGTTGGAGTAAAGAACATGTTCAATTAAATTTTAGAGGTAAGAACAATAAATACATTCCACATTATTTTTTTCCATTTCCACAGTATTTACATAAAATACCAGTTTAGAATTAATGAAAAACGGCTTACAAACTTTTTTGTTAGGCTCGATTTTAACTGTCTATAGCGGCCATGTTTTTTGTTTATCTTTTTGTTCATGTCGAATTCCTTTCGCCCGCATTCGATTTTTTTCTGAACACAATACAATTATTTTTAAACAAAATCGATTCTATCTTGGGTTTTTAGCAAGATTTCCTCGACCTAAAACGCACACTATTGTTTGCAAGTTTCATTAAAAGAATCGATCCGAAATCAATTTGAAATTGTTGCTAGGAATTAGACATGAGATATCGATTTCATATAAATTCTGCTGCAGTAGGAAAGATCAGAAAAAATAAACTTCTTCAACAATGAAGCTCCTTTTTGAATGAACGGGTACGTCGACTAGCAAATTACCAGTTTTGGGACTATGACTAGTGCTGGCGGTTTGTCAATATCGAAAAATGTTTGTCTCGTCTCGGTCTTGGTCTCATCCTTAGACAGAAAATTTTCGAATTTTCTTGTGCAAACTTTGAATTTTGTAGAGGTTTTTTAATCCATTTAAATCGGAGCCATCCCTCAATTCATTTTGACGGTTCATGGCTTGACAGGTAGGCAACATACTATATTTAGAGGTTTGGATAATATTTTGTTCCAAATGTCACCTAAATGGCTTAAAACCAATCGGAAAAATTTCTAATTTCTTGCGGTAAAATTTGAATTTTGTAGATGTTTTTTAATCCGTTTAAATCGGAGCCATCCTTCAATCGATGTTGATAGCTCATGGCTTGACAGGTAGGCAACAAACTATATATTGAGGTTTCGATACTATTTTTTTCCAAGTATCACCTAAAAGACTTAAAGTCGCCTTTTTCCGGACGGTTAAAAAAAGTCAGCTGAAAAATGAGCGATTTCTATTTCAACGGCATGTATATATACATCGTACGTATTTTTCTCTCGATTTTCGCTAAGCGCCTATCTGTGCATAACTATGTACATTATGTGGTTTGATATTTTATCGCGCATAGAATATTTCGCAAAAAAAAAATTGTCAATATTATAAAAATTGAACATGAGTACTAATATTTCTTCTAGTGAAAACCGAAACCAAACCAACGAGACCGCACGCCGCGGAGACCAGTGAGACTCTCGTCGAATTTCGGTACCTAAACTACCGTCTCGTCTCGGGTGCCTTGAAAGTAGTCTCGTCTCGGTCTCGGTCTATGACTATGATAGTCCCTCACTTTCCATCAATGTGTGACAGGGCTAGAAATGACTGCCAACGACAAAAATGTAGACTCTGCACATATATGTTACTCTTTAGATAAAATAACTCAAAAAAACATTTTCCCAAAAATTAATATTATGTAGGTACTTTGAACTAAGATTACAAAAATACAACTTTTGCACACTTTTAAAACTACGTTTCCACCGAATGTTAATCTAGATTAATATTAACTAATCTCAAAAAGTGTTTTCACTGCTCCAAATTTTGACAGCACTATTTAAAATGCAAATATTGTTTCATTTTCTCTTATGGTGTAGAAGTGAGACAGGCAGCTTCATTTGTGTCAACCGAAGCGACAAATTCATTTTCTCGATGAATGATCATTTCGATATTTGAATAGGTTAGTTAAATTTGTACAACTATTTGCCCTTTGAAGATTTAAATGAGATTAAATCTTCACCTGAGAAGGTTACAATTTGTGTGGTAAGTCCTTAAGATTTATTGGAGATTAAGCTAAATCTATTTTAATCTCTGTTGAGTGGTTGGTTTGGTGGAAACGTAGTATTAGAAGCCTTTGTTACAATCAAGTCCATTCATTGCATCCTAATGAATAGAGATGCCGCGAATAGTGACTCGCCCGAATACCGAATATTCGACAACCGAACATTCGGCCAACGATGTGTACCTATCTTTAATTCCTACGTGAATTTTGACATGTTATAACATGTATCTATCTTCCTACTTCGTGAGTTTTGACGTGTTATGACCTGTTTCATTGTATTGCATTCCATGTGGGCCGAAAGTTTCGAAGTACTCGTATTTATTTCCATTTGCGAGTAGATCATGTCGCGACAAGCATCGGTTGTTTATATTTTATCCACATCAACTTACCATTAGTAGATTTTAAATACTAAAATACAAATTTTTGAATAAAATTTCGTTATTCGGTCGAATGTTGTGAACTATTCGGCCGAATACCGAATATCAAAAATATAGGCAGAATAGGTCGAATAGTGGCCGAATATTCCCGGCATCTCCACTAATGATACACTTTTGAGTTCTTATATTTTGTTTTAAACAAAAAATTAATGAAAACTCACAATACCAGCAGAATAGACAAAAAAGGTAATATGTTAAAATATCCATAGTAAAAAAACAATTACATAAATTATTGGTATGTAAAACAAAATCGTAACAAGAAAAATCAAACCAATCACCCTACCAACTCTTCAATCAATTTATCATACTTTTAGCACTTTTCTTCTTTAGACAATTGGCATAACTTACCCAGCCAGACCCACTCACAACAAATTTCTATGTAGGTAATCGAACGAACGTATGAAATTCGTAGTATAAGTGCCGAATGCATTTCACCACTAATAATTCACCATGCACAACTTAAAGCCAAATCATGCAAAGTGCAGATGTGTGCGTGTACGATAGTTAGTTATCAGTCCAGCTTCTGAGCTTTAGTTAAATTGAAATTCTTTGTCTATACTTCTTGTTCGGCGATCGTGTTATAAAAAAATATTTATTATCGCAGTTAATTTGTAATATTCGGTAGTAGATTTATGAAATAATGTGTTTCTAAATGTGTGCAGATCGTTTTTCTATAAAAAAAATAATCTTTCGTTAGTAAAAGTGTATTTTTTTTCAAGAACATATAATTCGATTTAAATGGCGTCGTTGGTTCTCGATTTGTGTCGCATGGCATCGCATCGTAAAGTAGAAGTGGCCGGGACGTTTGAAATTGAACCATTTGAAATATTATAAATAATTTAGTTTTTTGTTATTTTTATCCTCCGCCATTGCAGTTTTATTAAATCAGTGTTAATAGTCAATATAATTTTGTATTTATTTTTAAATTTAAAAAAATCTACCCAAGTGTTTTTTCATTGTTCTTAGTAAATTTTAAGAAGAGTGTGCTTAAGAGCGAATGGCATTTTCGATTGGCAATTCGGAAGAAGTCTCCGTTTTTTTTTTTGTTAAGTTTGGTTATTGTATTTTTAATAATATTTAATACAAATTTGTAATTATTCTTATTACTTAACTTTTCTAAAATATTTTCTATTTAAAAGTGAAGTTGAAATTGCTGTTTATGTTAAATAATGTTCCACACCTTTGAAAATGAAGTCATTATGATTTCGATTGTGAATTGATATTCAGAATGTGAATGTCAATAGAACATTTTCAGAAGGGTTTACATGCATTCCAAATTGCCAATCGAAAAAGAGTGTTATTAAGAATTCAAATATTTTTTTTTGAGTGTTTAAAAAGTGCAATTTGGTGGAGAAGATGATAGCAAGCGCTATTTGATATCAGTAATTAATATAAAAGGTAATTTGTGGTTTAAGATACATATTTATTAGGTAGCTATCTAAATTAAATTTTGAAATGCTCCAGATATCATAACCAAGTTGTCAAAAAGTCTAAAAAAAAGACAAAGACTTTGTTGAGTTATTAATTTACAATTTTTGACAAAGTGAGATTAATGATAATCGAGGTTATCGTGAATACAAATTTCCTTGGTTATTATTCTCCAATTCGAATCTTGGGAACGTGAATGATGCTTAAAAGTTTCGGAATTAATTTGTGTGTATCTGGAATAAGCTTTCCGATGGAATTTTGCTGCCATTTCATATTTTTTGTTTGAGGGAAATTTATTCCGTGGGAAATTCACGATCGCAGGAAAAATTTCGAGGGAATAAAATATTCCGTATTTTAAACAAAATTTCCTGGGGGATTCCCAATAAGGCCCAATAATAATTAAATAGCAATAAATGGGTAAAATATAGCAGAGATGATTGCATTTTTTTCTCAGCCATGTAGTAGCCTATTCACACCAAACTCGTTTACCCTGTTCGTTTACCAAAACGACTAGAGCGTTCACACCGTACATTTTACTTGTTTTTGTTTGACATTTGAGTTGTTTTTGAAAAAGCTGTCGAAACGTTGATACAACCTGAATGCTAAGCAATCAAATCTAATAATGCTGCATAAAAAGAAACTAAATATGAGGATTTTAACCAACTTTATTTTTGAGCCAGAAGTATCTACAAGTAGGAAGAATTGTCTTCTTCATTGGAAAACAATAATTGCACTTATAAGTAAAAGAAAAATATTAGTTTAAAATTGTGGAATTCATAGAAGCCTTGTGGACAGAGGTGAGCTTTTTATAAGAATATTCAGCCAAAAGTTCGATCAAGAACTTCTTGTCCGTACTTCCCCAAAATCGTTTAGTTTTTTTCTTTTGCATTTCATGTAAATAAAAAGAACTCATGCATTAAAAATGTATTACAAATAAGTATTTTAATTATTTGAAAAAAATGTCCATATTTGTTTGAACGATTTGAAATTAATTTTTTTGACAGCAACCAATCAGCTCTTCTTTTTTTTTGAGGGCCTATTCACAATAATATCAATTTCCCTTGACGGAAGAATCTGCTCGTTTAATTCATCTTTTAATTGCATATCGTTTTCAAGTCATTTTATCAAAAACGAGTCGTTTTGCAAAACAACTCGTTTATGAAAAATGTATTGGAAAACCAGTAGTTTTTAGTATTCGTTTTGAGGAAAACGAGTAAAATCTCGTTTATGGCTTGGTGTGAATAGGCTATAAATCCAGTCTTATGTAGATTTACACTTTGATGCAATATTTCTAACCTCAAACAAAAAGTATCATCATTTTTAGAATGGGATCCATGAGTATTGCAACATATCAATTTACTCATCGCCTTTCAAATAATTTATAACGAATATGGAACATCGATCGATAGGGTCACGTTCCACAGCAGTTAAACACTGGTATGTTTATGTTTTATTGCCGTTCTTTTTGAAGTAAAATAAAAATAACCCAAATGAAAAATAAAGTAAAAACCATTTCAATTAATAATGTTTGGTTCAATGTTGAACATTTGTGGAGTTACCTAGTTGGTGTTCAACAATCTTCCTGAAAAAGGAATAAATCAATTTCATGACTTAAAAAATACGGGACTGTATTCTTGGTACCAAAATTCGCCTCGAGTCTCGCTGTTCTCGTTGGTTTGGTTTCGGTTTTCGCTAGAAGGCAGATAGGCGCACTGCGAAAATCCAGAAAAGAATACGTACGATTTATGTATGCATGTCATTGATTTAGAAATTGTTAATTTTTTAAATGGGTTAACAAACCTCTACAAAATTCAAAAAACACCTCAGTTAATTTTAAGCCTATTAGGTGACATTTAGGAAAAAAAAAATATTATTCAAACCTTAACCAATATTTCTTTGCCTACCTTGCAAGCCATGAACTGTTAAAATCCATTGAAGGATGGATGCGATTTAAATGGATTAAAAAACCTCTACAAAATTAGTATTTTACCTCAGAAAATTTAAAGTTTGATTTTAAGCCTTTTAAGTGGCATTTGTCGAAATATGTTATCCAAACGTTTAGATAATGGGATCCATGAGTATTGAGTTCTGACTAACAAGTTTCATCGTACATTAAAAGAAAAACCTACAATTTTACAAATTCAATGTTTGAAACAACAAGAAAAGTCAAAACACGTTCACGACACGAATTTGTTTTATACACAATACATTTTCGTTCTTCACACAAGACTCAACACCTCTCATTTGACTTACCAACAAAGTGTTGAGATACCGTACTCTATCTTTTCAATCTGAACACGCGTCTTATCTTACATCTTTTTAACTGAGACCCAGACGAGACTGCACATTGTAATTTTCACGAGAAAATGCGAGACCAATATAGAGACTAGACTTGGTTAGGTGAGTTCGTGGCCGAGACGAGACTGAAATTGTTCGATCTTAGGCGTTTTTCTTTTTTCGTTCAGAGCAGAGCACTGAACAGAGTTCGAACACATAGAATATACTGAACTTGTTCCAAACAGAGCGAGCTCTGAACACTGATATGTTTTTTAAACACACTTGAACCACAAAAATCCGAACACATTTTCATTTTAACCATAAAAAGCATTATAACACAAAACCTACCCTTTTTTGTACACACCCAGGACCCAGAACCCAGATACAAAAAATCAACCAGCGATCAAATTCTTTCGCCAACTTATACTACGTTTCCACCGAACTTTAATCTCTTTTACTAATCCTAAAAAAATGTTTCCACCGCTCCAAAAGTAGATTAATTTTGACAGAACTATTCAAAATGCATATATCTTTTCATTTTCTCTTATGATGTAGAAGTGAGTAAGGCAGCTTCATCTGTGTCAACCGCAGAAAAAAAATTCAGTTTCCCGATGAATGTGTTCATTTCGATATGGAAATAGGGTATTTCGATTGAAGATTTAAATGAGATTTATTTTAAATCTTCAACTGAGAAGATTAAAATTTGTACGGTAAATCCTTAAGATTTGTATTAGATTTACCTAAATCTACTTAAATCTCGGTTTAGTGGTTTGTGGAAACGTAGTATTATCTATCTAATAATATTTTTCTTCGCATTTTCTTTCTTGACAAACATGGCATTTGGTGCGTTCAGCAATTTACTCACATGCTCAGTCAATTATGTTCAAGCACGCGAGTGCGATCTACACATGTTCAGAACGAAAAAAGAAACACACATTTGGAGCTCTGCATGCTCTGAGTTAAAAAGAAACACAAACAAATTTTTTGACAACTCTGGCTCTGCTCTGAAATAAAAAAAGAAAAATGCCTTTTTGGAGAAGAGACCAAGACTAACAAAATTCTCGCCTGGACTTGTCTCGTTGCCAGCCCAATGAATAACTATTTTTGGAAATGAGAGTTTTGTCAATTTTAACTTGAAATCGGTTATTAAAAGTTCGACAACGTCAAAAAAAAAATTACAACTTGAACTAGTTTTGAAACAAAAAAAGTTTTTGAAAAAAAGTCAATGATACAGCCGTAAAAATGACTTCTTTTCGAGTTCAAAGAATGCAATCCTTGCTTGCATTTTTTAAAAAACTTTAAAGTCGTTTGCCTTTTTTTGGAATCTTTTAATTGTATAAAATGTAATATGTAGTCTTTTGTTTTATACCTTAAATCGTTATTAACGATTATTTCTTTTTTATTTCAGAATGAAAAATAATTGTCTATGGTGAGTGCTGAAATACATTTTTATATTAATTATAACAATAAAATTTTTATATACATATTTGATTATATTTATTATATACTCGTACATACATATTTATATTTTTCTTACATTTTTACTTTATTTATATATTTATTTATTTTTAATTTTAATTCAATCAACTGTTGTTTTTGCGATGATACATTTTTTACACTAAAAGTGTTTATTCCATACTGTTTGATAACAAAAATATATTATTTCCTGAATTTTATAATTTCCTACTTTAATATTTAATTTTTTTTTGTTCTGTACAAAAAAAATACTTAATTTACCAACTCTCAACTAATTAAGTTAGAAATTTCCGAGTCACATTTACAATTACCCTTTTATATTTACGCCTCTGCCCCGTCCCGGTCACTAATTTCAACTGAACGGGCTGCCATCTGTTGCTTTTTTTATATACTTTTGCAATGGTTTCTAAATTTCTGATGAAGGTTCTTGTTTTTGAGTGAAAGAAATTTCCTTTCTATTTTGAAAGGAAATAAAAACTCGTCGATAGGAAGATTGTTGCTTTTGCTAATACCGCACTGTATTTATATATGTCGAAAATTATAACGTATTTCAAGTAAATTGTTACAATATTTTTGAAGTGATAACTTCTTATGGAAGGGTTAATCGCTTCGTTACGTAACGCGTTACGGCGCCAGTCTTTCTGGCTTCTCTTTTTCTCACGCATACGAAGAACTTTTGAAATGAATCAAATTTAACGATGAACTTTTGAAGTTAACTCAAGTTAAACAATTTAAATGGCCTCGTTCGGTGCAAGGCCGATAGGCTATCCAAGGCCTATTTTCTGTAACTCAGGCGATAACTTTTCCTCACTTAACGCCTCTGAAAAAATGGGTTTCTGTAAGTTGAGGCTATAACTTAAATTTTTAATTTGTTTGACTGGAATTTTTTAATGAAAGACGCTAAATTGAAAAAGTCATTTTGGCATCTTAACAACAAAATAGACATTTTTTTGTTTCTCGATTACTTTTATCGATTCGAAAGTTAGAGAACATGGGCCCAAGATACCTTTGTAGCGGGTTTGTTTTCGAACGATACGGGTAGGTTGCCTGTTGTGTCAGTTGTATTGCATACATGTGCTGTTCGTCACATTTCCAAACGAATCTCAAGGAATCCAATAATTTTTGGGTAGCTTGAGATTTATGTTTGACAACATATGTTTAGTTTATCAACTTTTTTTGCCTTAGGCGGTACAGCAACACAAATCAATAGGATTGGTTTGGGTGTGCTACCGAACGTGGCCAATATTAAATAGTTCAACTTAGATTGGTTTAAGTTATCAGATCTGTCGGGCGTCCTGAGACACACATGTTTTTCTTATTTCAATTCAAAAAACATATTTGTTTATGTGATTGGCACATCAGCTAACGGCTATTGACGGAAGTACAATGAGTACAGTTTTTCAATTGTTGCATTAGCAATTCGTCTCAAAGCCATCTTGCTATGGACAAGCAACTCAATATGTCACTCTAATGTCCTGATTATTTTAGAATTAAAATTACTACGGTCTGACTACACCACACACCAGGGGCCTATTTCATAAACAATAAACATTAACAAGTGACAATTTTACAAATTTGTCACACTTGTCTGAAAAGTTTTTATTTCATATCGTATTGACAGGTGACATAATTGTCAGTTAACGACAATGAAAATTTTGTCGTGACAATTTTGTCAATGTCAGACTATGACAAATTTGTCGTGACAATTTTGTAATTTGATTTAATTTTGACCTCTTCTCCGTTTCAGAGTATTATTTTATTTTATTATTGACGTCATAAAAGTTGGGTCTTTGCATCAAGAGCATGATTTCTTTTTGTGGGATTCTGGAGCTGTCGACCGACTTTTAACAAAATGTATTCCGCTGTACTTTTACACATGCGAATTTCTTTAAAAATTCGAGGATGGCCTACTTCGCCTAAATGGCAATTTTTTTCAAATTTTTCCTAACTTTCATCAATATTAGAAATTTCTTATCGAAATTGTAACTTCATGACCGAGATTCAATTGCCTATCACAATTGTCACTTACATACTGACAAAATTGTAATTTGTATTTTTTTTTCTGTTTCATAAAAAAATTGTCACGACAAATTTGTCGGGGAATTTGTGACAATTTTCAAAAAATTCCTAACAATTTATTATCATTAGAATTTTTGTATGATCCGAAATCTTGACAATTGTCGCAAATTCCTGACAATTATATTCAATTTTTTTATAGGACAGAATTTGGACAATTGTCAAGTTGTCATTTATAAATTGTCACCTGTCGCGCCTGTCAATGTTTATGAAATAGGGCCCAGGTAATCTTTGATAAAAACTTCCAAGTCACACTCCCACCAAAATCTGCATGCGATGATGAGATGTTCTGTAAAGATGAATTAGCTCGCTTCTTTATACTGGTGGATCAAAAACCGGTGATGTAGTGGGTGGCGGTGTGTACTCAGACATACTATCTAAATCTAAGTCTCTCTTTCCGCCTTGTGGATCATAATGTTCATATTTTTGCTTGAATTAAATTAAATTCCAAACCACTTACGACTTTGTTTACCTTATTGTGCTCTATTTTCTTCCATGGGAAGAAAATGCAGATATCCCACCAAAGTTAACGATGACACGTTTCTTTAAGCTTCAAATAGTCCTTGTTAAAAAAAATCACACACACACACACATAATAGAAAACACTCACCTAAAAAATAAGAGCACCTTAAACTCCTCGAGGCTTACAGGACGGTTTAATTTGCGTATCAATTGTTTGTTGCGCTCTACTTTGTTCGATTTACCACAAAAACCAAAGAAGGATAATTAAAGAGTACCCCCTGCGGTCGACTTCACACAGCATACAAAACAAATTTTCATTTATCCTTCACCGCGCTTTGCTACAATGAGTACTTAGACCGCATCCGGCTATCGATATTATGCCAGAAGCAGGAAAAAAGCAGAGAAAATCCCCCCATCCTCCTCATATAAAAACAACAAGCTGCCACAAATTTAATTAGATCTGGCATCGCTTTGGCGGTTTTTCTGACAAGACCGCTACCATTGAGGTTGAGTGGCGGCTCGCCATTCTAGCCCAACACCTCTCGTTCGCTTTCTGAAAACGCTTCTTTTGTGCGGATATAAGCACCAGCGCGGTCCCGAGGATTTGTTTATTTTTTTTTTTTTTTTTAATTCGTGGCTTTAGTGGAGGGAAGTGTATGCGGTGTCTACGACAGAAGTTCTCTCACGCCGGTCGTGCGCCGTGCGTCTTTCGCTGCGATTATTATCCTCCATCCAGCCCTTGGGGGTGCTATGAATACCACGGTTCTATATGGGCCATGAGGCCCATCCCCAATGGGATGGATTCTGACAGCAGATAATTGGGAAGTTTTTGAGAAAAAGAGGATTGGATTCTAATTGAATCCGTAATGAGATGAAATGGAAATTGATGAATTATTATTTTTGAATTCCTTCTGCCGCTAGTCAGTCCGTCTGTCCGTGCGTCGCCTCGATATCGATGGTTGTTGGAAATGGAATTCGGTCTGAAATATGTACATATTTTTTGACAGAATTTATTATGGTGGCCATTTTTTTGGCAGGAAGATAGCACAAAACGACGACAGGAATGGTGGGAAGGTGGTGCGGCCGCCATAATGGTAAAACTTTAATTGAATTTGGCATTCCTATATTAACCACTTACAGTTGAGTATTCATTATACTAATGTATATGACGTATTTGATTTGGAAATATTATTTGTGGCATAAATTCTCTGAGAATAATTATTTTCTTTGAATTCCAATTAAAATCGCTGAATTTTTTTGTTCGGTTTTTATTTAACTTCGTTTTTGATATATGTCCCATTTGTTTGTATTGAAGCTGGTTTTTCAGAGGTTTTGGTAACAAAATTACGTAACGGTAATAAGGGTTAAATATTTTTTTTTTTTAGAAAAAATGTCTTATTTGTATTAATTTCGAATATTTTTTTAATTTCAATGATTGGGACTAAAAATCTGTCGAAGAAATTGATTTCATATTACTTTCCAGTTTTGTACACTTGAAATTGTAATACGAATTAGTCAAAGTTTCATGAAAGCAGTACGTACCACGAACTTACATCTTTGAGAGAGATATGTGCATTTACTTGCGAACCAGGCGAACCTTGTCTCGGCCAAATTTAACGCCTTCAGATAACCTCAAAAATAATAATGAAACAAATAGTTCAAATTTCAATGTGATTAATTTTAGTCCAGTCGGGTTGTCAAAAAAAAGAGCTGAAATGGAAAAAATTAATTCGTATAATTTTCTTTTACACTTCGATGGGGGGCGGGGGGATAATAAGTAGTATAAATTTCGGGAAAATCGGGCTGGAGCTTCAGCCGGCATTTTGAATTTGATGATCATTTTACTTAGACCAATAACTTCGCCATTTTTGATTACTGACAAAAATAATGCAGATCAAACTTGTAGGAAATTTAATTTTCTACAACTTTAGCTTTTCAGCACAGTCCACAAAAACTACTTTTTAATATTAAATAAAATGCACGACAGAATCGTACGAACTTGCTCTTGTAGCTAAAGGATTACATTTGAATTGTACATTGAAATTTTGAGTTCTCAAAAAAAAAACGCACCTACTTCAACTTTACCTCCACGGTGCGGAAGTGCGCAATAGGGTTATATATGAATTAAAAAAGATAACCAATTCTTCATCAAATTCAAAATGGCGACAAAGCTCCTCCAGTAGTCCTTTCCAGAAAATCGATATTTAGACTACTAATGATCCTCCCCAACAAACTTTAAGAGAAAATTGTACGAATTAATTTTTCATAGTCCCAGAAGGGGTCACAAGCCCCAAAACAGGTTTTTATTAATATCTCGCGAACAGTAACTTTTTTGAAAAAAAAAAAAAAATAATAATAAGCTTTAAGTTATAGAAAATTAAATTTCCTACAAGTTTTGTCAGAAATCAAAAATCGCGAAGTTATTGGCCAAACTAAAATTTTCATTAAATTCAAAATGGCGGCTCCAGCGCGATTTTCCCGAAAACCGAAATTTAGACTACTATTGAACCCCCGCCCCTCCCCCCCGCGAACTGTAAAAGAAAATTGTACGAATTAATTTTTTCCATTTCAAATGTTTAACCCGACTGGACTATTTGAATTTAATCGAAATCAGTAGAGAGCGTTCAATAATCCAATTGAGATTTTTATAATATTGTGCAATGCCGAGGAACACTAACAGTTCTTCCTTCGAAGATGTGAACTTGCAAGAACGGAACGATATCAATCCAGTCGAAACATCAAAAGGAATTTGGACATTGACAAGCGCCAGCTGTTGTCTGGAGAATTCAGCGGCGATGGGTCGTCAATTTTAACTTCTTGCTATTGCTCCACAAGGACGAGGATTTCAGGAATGCTTAAAATATAGAACGATTCAGCGGTTTTCAGCGCCAACATCATTTCCTTTCACTTTCATTACGATCAATCTTCCCTTGTTGTCGAACGACGCTCGCCGATACAATAAATATCAGTCCACTGATTGTGTCAGCCACCAACGGACGTGGAAAACACTTTGGGCAATTTCCGTTTTTGACGCGCGGTGAGTCTGTGTTGTGAACTCCGCAAGGTCCATGGATCATGTTCGTTGTCACAACGGAATGCAGCTCCGGATAAGTTTCTGGATCTGGTAGTTCGGCAGAAATTATCGAATCAATATGATATGTGCATTTCGTAAACCATGCTTCTGCCATTCAGCCGAGTTCATCAAACAACGCAGTAACCAAAAAACCTTTTGCTTGCAGATCTATTGTTTGAATACTCGTTTAGTTATGTCATGTCGATCGCTGGATGTGTGCCCTGTCAGCAACAGATTCGTAATCCCGCGCCATTTCGGATTGCAAGTGAACGTGATGAATAAATCCGTGTGTCCGCAATTCCGTTCGTACGTGGCGCGGGCTTCCAGCATAAATAGCTGGAAAAATGGTCAAGCAAACGATGTGGTTAAATTGAATTTGCTCTTTTTTTCCTTTCGAAAAGCCATTCCGGAACAATTGCACTCAAAGTTCCATATAAAAAAACATTTTTAAATTTTTTTCAATTCCGCGACTTGTCCTAAATTTTCTTTCGTAAAGACCTTCTCATAGCAATTGCGAACAATTGAAAAAAAAAATGAACCAAATCTACCCAGCACGTTTTTCAGGTTAAATGATATTTCATTTAACACACTTAATTTTTCGTATAATGGGACTCATTTTTAGAACATAAAGACCATATTTTGGTTAACTAGATACCATGTTAAGTTTATCATTATGCTACGTACTAAAAACATAAGTTTTCAAGATACCATGTTAAAATAACACCAACTCGGTGAAAAATAACAACGCCACCATGTTAAAATCTTTATCTACTTTAAAATTTGCCCAGTAATTTTATTTGTTAAATTTGGCATCATCAGGATGAAAACAAGAATTCGGTAAACACCCTAAAATTTTATAAAACTTGTTGACCTCATCCTGTAATTTGTCGTTATCCCTTAATCAGATTAAGTATACGAGTGAGTGTGAAAAATAAAATGATGCAAAAATTTACATCTTTTGTTTTATAAATTTATTCAAAAACATAACCAACACATTTATATGTCCTTCCTCGTCCTTTAACATATTCCATATTCCAATGCATGCATGTACATATGGATAAATCTCATTCAATCAATTTAATAACCAACCAATCGTTCACTCGTCATCATAATCAGCTAAAAAGACTCCCTGATGTTGTTCATCTAAATGCAAGCTTTATTCAAATAATAAACATACACTGGAATGGTTAAGATCATGTGTGGGTCGTATGCACTTAATCGCAAAGTCTGAAAGAAAAAAAAAAACAATTTATAATTTTTTGATACTATAATATGCGTTCCACAAATTTTCGCACACGGTATTTATATTTAAATTTTCTGCATTCAAACTAAAGGAAACTAGCTTGGAAAAATTAGAAATTTCACAACGAATTCAGATGTGGAACGTAAATTTGTAAATTCATGAATAATATACTAGTGTTCCACACAATTCTTCCACACAACATTTTAGCGGGACAATATAATTATAAGCTAAATGAATTCGTGCTTATTTTTCACTTTCATTATTCGTAAGCAATTCAAGATATAATGAAAGATTCTTAAGAAAATCTTTCATAAAGTGAAATCTGCATTTAACATTTCACAGCTCTTTTTTCACTTTGCTGTAAACTCTTTCGTCTGTGTAACGAAAAATGGAATTTGGAATTTGTGAAACCCATTCACTTCGTTAGCCAGGTAGATATAGTTGTGGTAAATTGTGGAACTTATTTTTTTTCTTCATTCCAACGCCTTACCATTAATGTTTCTAAAATACCATAACAGACAGAAAAAAGTCCACACTCTAACACTAAAACCGGATGTATTTTCCCGCATACGATGCCACTTTTGCAAATATTTGCATTTAGACCAAACACACGAACCTGGTTTTGAGTGAGGCGACCCATGAGAGGGAGGGATCTATGTCGCTAGAAGTGTTTCAATTTAATTATCATTTCGTGGCACCGCAAATAAATCTGGACTTGCTCTGAAAATTTATATACAAATCGATTTACGCAAATCCTGAATTTCACCTGAATTTTGTATTCAAATTATTCAAATGCATATACAAAGCTAAACATACATAGGTAAGGTAGATAAAGTTCTCTTGCTTTACCAATGAGCTGAGGGTGGTGTGCTATGGTGTGGTGAAAGGCTAGAAAATTTAAAACCCGGAAAGTGATATGAATTCGTTAGGATTTTTATTTTTATTTTTAAGAGGATGACTATGATGGTTGAAAATGCAAACGTATCCACTTCCCAGTTGTTGTTGTTTTTATCTCTGACGTTTCGGTCATTTATAATTGCAGGTCTTGCTATATGTCGATTGTGATCGGAGCCGCCGGCCGCCGGCCGCCGAGCCCTGAAGCTTTACCTACATTGCTCCACCACAGCACAACCACTCTATAGGACGACATCCGCAGCAGGAGGAGTCTATATAATTTGTACAAATGTTCTGTTCTGTCAATTTGCTGGTCAGGACAGCAAAATGTCTGCGCATAAAATCAAATAAATTAGGAAATCATTTCGAATGCACCTTTTGTTTGTATGCATGGGAATTTTCGCATATGTAGCTAAGCTAGCTAGCTGAGTTAGAGGTACTTTTCGCTTATAGCTCAGTTCCATATGATGTTGCTGGTATTGTATATGACCCCCGAAATATTTTCAATGGGATTCGAGGACACGCGTATAGCCGCATCCGTACATATAGGTGTATCAGGTAGAAATTTCTCTTGTCCTCTGTTTAGCATAATCCAAACAAATAGTGAAATTAATTTTTAAAGTGCTCCTGATTTATGGAGCGGTGAGTTTTAGGATTTTGATTTACCTGATGCCATCAGCCATTAAGAATTTAGCCAGGGCAAGGATACAATTATACCTACCCAAAGCCAGTCAGGATATACGAATATAATATTATCTGGGATATATGTGTGTCTACCCACTGATATTTGCGTGTTTATATATTTATGAAATATATATGGAGGTTTTGAGTGCGGTGCAAATGATCAGAATGGTGGCTATACAGGAGTCCAATTGAAGGCTATACCATCAGCTCGATGTTGATTTTGGTTCATGGAATTCGTGCGGTTGAATTTCGAGTTAATTTGTGAATTAAATCAAATCGGATTTATAAAATATCCCTCAGCAACGACTTTGCATATAAATTTGAAAAAAGGCTTACAAATTATATATGCATATGTGCTGACTTTGCGTTTATTGGATGTAAGGATTGGATTACAGCTTGTCCTTTAGTAATATCCTACTAAGCTGTCATCCCTAATGACAAGGGGTTGAGCTTAATATGTTGGTCGCAAAAACATAATCGAAGTATTAAAAATTACCAAAGTATCTGGTAAGCACTTGACAGCTTTCAATAAAGATCTAGCAGCTAAATCTGTTACTTATTTCATTGTGCTTTAAATGCAGCCCTGCTGTTCTGTTTCTATGCCAAATGTGCCCTTACTTTTCCTCATACAGTTTCACTTCTTGTCTTTGAATATAAATTTTCAATTTTAACTATAAATAAATTGCCAAACACAATTTTCATTACAGTATACCGCCTCACACTTAAAACCCCGCTAATCTTCCAGTTGTAACTGCTGAGCATTCAAAACCATCTGCTCATACAATTCGGTATGTTAAATTCTTCAACAATCGAATGCAATTACTTCTAATTAATAACAAAATCCAAAATGCACATCTGATCCAAAATCCAAAATGCACATCTGAATTCTTCCATTTGGACTGTGCAAGAGAATTCTTCTTATCCTCAATACTCTATTTAGGGAAACTTCACAACCTGGTGATAATAGAAGACCATCTATACGTGCCGAATATAAAATAGTGATTATGTACCCATAGAGCTCTATTTTGGTTCCACAGTCATCTCATAAATTAATCCAAACAAATTTCCAATATTTTCAAAAAAAGACCAAACAGCAGTTCGACAATACGAGATACGAGTATATAATGACAATTATACTGAAACTGAAGTTGCTACGCGTCCCTCTAGGGTTTCGGGTTTGGAAATAATTTCGAACGAGAACCTAGAGATGCATGTTGGGATAGATGTTATGAAAGTTGTAGAGATTGTTCTGTTCGCAACTTCTAATTAAAATTTTATGATAGTGAACTGTTCTCTATAAAATTTTTCCTTACCAAATTGATGATTGTGTAGAAAATGGAAACGTAGGACGTGACCAATGGTAGGTATCTATAATTCTGTATTCATGTTATAAAATTGACTCCGGGGAACTTTTAACCCAATGAAGTTTAGAAGTTTCAATATTATTTATCAAGGATTTTGGACTTGTTTGGAAAGTAGTAATTAACTTATTATTGTTATTACCTCATAACATTATCAAATGTGTGTCGGTTTTAGAAGGTGTCTTGGGAGAGTTCCACAGACCTATATCAAACCGCCCAAGGATAAAGTCCAATAACATACTTTTATATAGAAAATGACACATACCGGTAGTTGTAACGATGCATAGGTAAGGTACGCACTCAAAATTAATAAAAAATAAACTCTGGTTTTTCATTTTGATTTTCAAAATTCGTCAGCTGAATGACTAAAAGCGAAACATATCTTTCGCACTTTTCCTAAGAGAAACATAAAACACTTTGAAAAAATTCCGACAACGCTGAATATTTGTGGAGAGATTTAATTTTGCGTCTTTAACATTTCCTAAAAAAAACAATAAACTTAGAGCGAAACTAATTTTCCAATTTACTCGAAAACTATAGGTTCTTTTAAAAAAAAGTCGTAGGAATACATTGGAGCTCATGTCATTCATGTCACAAAAAAGATTCAGGCACTTTTTACTTGCGAGTTTTGTATTTGGAAAAAATGTCGAATTCGAGATGTTAATCAAAATTGATTTTACGATGATAGAGAACACAATAAAGGTGGTGCCCGAAATTCCGTCTGTCTGTCTGTATGTAGAACAATGTACAGCCTAAACGGCTGAAGCAATTTTCTTCAAGCTTGGTACTTAAGCGTTTTAGGTGATTCGCTCAAATGGATTTTTTATTCGTTTTCTTAGGCCCAAAACTAACGGTAACTACTATACAATTTTCTCTACAATCTTAATTACCTTAAAACGGCTCTTACGATTGTGATAAAACAAATCTGTGCACTACTATATATTCTAGAGTTTGGTCCGAACATTTTTTTTTCTATAGCCATTTTGTTATTAGCGGTACGTATCTACAACCATTTTTATTATTTTCGACTTTCTCTAAACGGCTCGTCAGATTTCGATTAAAATTTTTAAATTTTTTTTTGAAATGAAATTGTTTCATTAAATAAACATTACGACCAAAACAGCCGAAAGAGATATATTTAAATCTCGAACACCTATAATAATTCAACCAATTGGTCAATAACTTAACAATAAAATTTTTAATGGTAACCTAAATTTTCGAAAAATTATT
Source organism: Philhelius pedissequus (assembly GCA_910595825.1). NCBI lineage: Eukaryota > Metazoa > Arthropoda > Insecta > Diptera > Syrphidae > Philhelius > Philhelius pedissequus. Next base: position 237,214,937 of record OU343161.1, on the reverse strand, counting down.
TTTTGGATTTCTGGAAAACGGGTGGACGTTTTTTTTTGAAACTATTTTTTTAAATTTTTATTGTTTAATACTTAAAATTGTCATTTTTTAGAAAAAAAAATTCAAGAATTTTTGTTTATTAAAAATTAAGTAAAAACCTTAAAATATATTTAGCTATTTCTACTAAGAATCTTGGGCATACGATGTTATCGAATATTTATTTATCAAAATTCTTAAATTTTTTCTAAAAAAAAAAAAAGTTGTATGAACATTTTAAATATTTAATAATATGAATTCAAAAATAAAATTTCAGAAAAAGTCGTCCACCCGTTTTCGAAATATTGAATTTTCAAAAAAAAAATATTTTTTTTTCAAAAATCCAAAAAACTATTTTTCGAAAATTTTGAAATGCAGTACTATTTAGAATTTGAAGGAGCTCCTGTATATAAATTTTGATCGAAATCCGTTGAGCCGTTTATGAAAAAGTCGAAAATCAAAAAAAATGGTTGTATGTACTGTTGATAACAAAATATTTAAAAAAAATTTTAGCCAAAAAGTAGACCATACCCAAAGTAGAACACACACCAATTTTTGTCAAAATCATCATAGCCGTTTTCGAGATAATTAAGATGCTAGGAAAATTTTGAATGGCAAGTACCGTTATTTTTGGGGCTAAGAGAACGATTCAAAAATATGTTTTAGACAATCACCTATAACGCTTAAATACCAAGTTTGAAGAAAATCGTTTCAGCGGTTTAGGTTGTAGAGAGTTGTACAGACAGACAGACGGAATTGCTGGACCCACTTTTTTGGTGTTCTCTATCATCGTATAGACAACTTTGATTAAAATCTCGAGTTCGATTTTTTTCCAAATGCAAAACTTGCACTATAGTACCTACATACATAAATAGCAAGTAAAAATCAGTTCACTAATGAAGGGAAGAAGTACTTTTTGGTAATTTATCTTTTTACTTGCGATTATATGTACTATATAAAACTTGCCTTATATGCATTCGTCGGAAAAAAAAAGCTTTGAGATAACAATCAAACATGACATTACGACGATAGCGAAGACGAAAAAAGATGGTCTAAAAATTCTGTCCGTATGTATGTCTGTCTGTCTGTCAGTATGTCTGTTTGTATGTATGTATAGACACCTACAGCCCAAACAGGTGGGCCGAATTGCTTCAAACTTGGTATATAGAGTTTTTTAGGTATTTACATATATAGATTTTTTTTAGCTCAAAAAATAACGGTGCCTGCCATATAACTGTCACGTTCAAACCTATTTTTCTCGGAAACTGCTATAACGATTTTGATAAAAAAAAATCAGTGCGGCTTTTTAGCTACGACCGATCATATGGTTGAAAAAAAATTATAAAAATGTCTAAAAACGGTACTTTCCATAGGACCGTTTTTTTTTTTTGCTTTCGACTATCTCATTTTTATGTTGCCCAAATTATACCGCGTACCAATATTTTTAATAAGTATTTTTTTGTATTTTTAAAATCATTTACAAAAAAATTTATATTTCGAAAACTGCTCATTAAATTTTTTCCAAAAATTATATTTATATGTATTTATTGAATACCTATCAATTGGCGTTTTTGAATTTTTTTTGAAAAATGTTTTCATAAAGTTTTAAGAAAAAAAGTTTTTCTCAAAAACCGCTCCACAGATTTTTAAATTTTTTTCTCATAAATTCAAATTTATCTAACAAATAAAATGGCGTTCTTTTTTTGAGTGTAAATCAGTTTAAGTAATTTCAGAATTTTGAATTATTTTTTCTTTGATTAAGCCGATTTAATATTTTGTTTTTAAGCTTATATTATAATATTTAAGACTGTCATACCAATTTTTTTTAGAAAAAAATTAACGATATTTTGTGTATATAAAAAATTAAGTAAAAAACTGCTTTAAATATATATTTAGATTTTTAACAGAAATCTTTTGCATTCGATGTGATCGAACATAAGAGCAAGTTCGTGCGATCCAGTCGTGTATTTTATTTTTTTTTGGAAATGTTTGGTACCTCTAGAAGGTTAGGTTAGATTAAAGTGGCTGTCAGGAAAACGGCTGAAACACTTAGACCTTAGATAGGTCCATTGTGATGTAGTATGTACCTCTTGTAGAACTATTCTTTTTTGGTTTTCTATATACTGCAAAACGGTTCATTTGAGTTTCTTGAAATTTTTATTCGTTTAATGAGAGTATTTAGTATATTTTTTTTTTTAAATTATAACAAAAAACATTTTTTTCTTTTTCAAAACTCAGTATGTATTTGGAAAACGACTGAATCAATTTTTTCGAAACTTTATATTTAGTAGATAGTTTTTTGACATTATTCGGAATACTTCAAAAAAATTATTTTTTAAAAGAAAAAAAAAACAACGGTATCGCTAATTTAAAAAAAAAAAACTGTTAAGAAAAAATTGTTTTTTTCAAAAACGGCTCCAAGAATTTTGATAAAAAATGTGTGTGTTTTTAAATTAGTGCATTCCACTTTTAATCGAATTTAATTTGCGTTCTTATTAACGGCACTTCCCAAAGAACCACTTTTAAAATATTTTCGACTTTCTCATTATTGAATAAACCAATTAAAATTATCTTGTTTGTGCAAAATTTACCTAAAAGTCTAAATAATATTGCATATTCAAATTTTCTAAACAAAATGTTATTTTCCATTTTTAAAAAAATAAATACATATTTTTTTTCAGAAATCGATTTTTCAAAAACGAGTTAGTTACTTATTTTTTTTTTTAATTAAAAATGTTTGCGTTTATTGATTATTACCTTAAATTGGCGTTTAAAATTGTTTCCTAAAAATATCTTTAAAATTTTTTACTAAAACTAACTTAAAAAAAAAATAAAAAATTGGAAAAAAGCCAGAAAAAATTCGAGCTTGAGTCAAGTGTTATTAGGTTCACGGCGTACAAAAGGCTCGCCGCGTAAATACCCTGCTTGGCCCAATACAGGATTTGGGATGGTTACAAGTTTGGGTATTTTCTTTTTCTTGGCAAAATGCAATCTCTCCAGAAAGAAATAAAAACACCAATTTAAAAAGGCGTCTTAAGATACACATAAGGCAAGTGTTCAAAATCAACTTGCACTGTCTGAAGCTGGAGTTTTGTTTTCTTTGTAGGACAAACAACGACTATCCAGTTCTTAAATTTCAAAAAGAAAAAACTCACCATCATCTTAAAATTCGTAGTGAATGTATCTACATTGAAATTAAGAATGGTTGAGACTTAACAATCTTGTAGATTTTAACCCCCAAGCCTCCAGATAAGCAACCATCTATAAAAACACTCCTTAATAACTACCACTTGCTCTTGGTTACAATTCTAATTTCATCTTAGCATTCGAACCACAGAGTCAGAGCTAACTCCTAATGATGCACTTCTTCTCGCATAAATTGATCAATTAGATATATCCAATTAATTTGCATCCTGCCAAACGGAAGTGCACCATCTTCAATAATCTAAAAAGCCATCCTTTTACCTTATGGAAGGGAGACGAATAATTCTATATTCTATAGGTGACTTCTACTTCTACATAAAATTCTTCTACTACCAAAACTCCATCAAACCCCACATCCGTTCATTTTTGCAACGTAATTTAGCAAAACTTAGTTTTTACTCATTAATTTCATCAAGAACCATATAGCTGTACTCTTAAGCACAAGATTCCACCAGAGGGAGTTAACTTTATAGATAAGGAAAGAAGAGCAAAAAAAAAAAACGATGCTCTATCAATTTAATTTAGTTTTATTCTCTCTCTGTTTTTTCCCTAATACTTATGCCTTCCCTAAAAAAAAACTGTCCCTGAGTTAGCCAATTAAATATGAATAAAACCAAAGTTCCGGTTTGAAATTAGAAGAAGAAGAAAAAAAAATAAATAAATGTATATAACCGTTGCAAATCAAATCAAATCAAATCGAATCGAATCCCCCTTAGATGGTAAATTAGCTCACTCGACCAGGACGACGACAACGATCGCGTTTTGACCTGATTTGCTAGAACCTGTTCCATACTCAATACTCAGATCACGATTGCTTCCCATTGAATTAATTTATTTAACCACTAACTTCACCCCTCTCCGTGCGTCGCCCTCTTCAATCATCCTTTAATCCTCGGTTCTGCCAAAATCAATGGCCATAATTTGATTCACCGACCCAGTGATGATGTACAGTGGGTCAGAATGACTTGTAAATCGAAAAGAAAATAAAAAAATTGAAAATCGGTTTAGACTCTTAACTGATTGTGGAGCTCAGGAAATTTTCAGTGTTGGCTCATGGATGGGGGTTTCTGTCAAGGTTTATTATTTTTGTTCTCTAAATTACTTACCTAAGCAAATTTTGAATATATATAAATTATCCAAAAAATTCCAATAATAATGAGCGCTAGACAAAAAATACCCTAAATATGGACTATGGCTATATACCTAAGGTTTTAAAAAATCTCAAAACCAATAGAATTTTGTCCTTGCATTTTGCTGAAACGTTAATAGTTTTCAGAAATCTTTTAACCGAATGCAATCTTTTGTGAATAAAGACTTAAATTCGTTCATTGGCTTCACTTTGAGATTATGACTAACAAAGTTCTTTAATCACTATTCATGTGAACTTAAAAAGAATGCAATCTTTTGTTTTTCTCATGCATTTCATGACAATCAATTGATTGTGATCTTTTGAGAATTCACGCATATTTCACATTTTTTATATTTTTTGTCTCTCAAAACATTTTACGTGCTGCGGCGCCATTTACATGACAAAATTGTCTAAGTCAAATAATGAATGAATAAATAGTTCTATGGAATTGTTGTGTTCAGACCTTGAGATGTATTGTGCCCCCGCCTAGAGCTGGATGATAATAGCTCATTTTACAGTTCTTCCTCCAAATTTATTTCCCTCATGAATTTGAGTATTTGGAGTATTTTTAGAGATGGTAAGTCACTCTCTTCCACCTGGTATCGTCCCAGATGTTTTTTCCGTTGGTGGATAAGTGCATCACAATTGCCCAGAATATGGCCCGGCGTTTCACCTTTCGTATCGCAGAACCTGCATATGGCACTACTTGCTAGGCCAAGGACATTAAGGTGTCTTTTTAATTCGGAGTGTCCTGTAATGCCCAGGCCATGCACTGAGCGACGATTGACCGAGCGACGCTGCTGAGCGACCAACAAAAATAGATCATATTAAAACCTATAGATATGGCCATGTTGTTACTGAGCGACGGGCACCGCTGCTAAGCGACAGAGCGACGTCCGTCGCTCAGAATTAAAACATGTTCTAATTTTGTAGTTGATCGCTGAGCGACGTAAAACAAAGATGGCCAATATAGAAATTGAAAGTTTAATTTCGGCTGTTTAAAGCCGACATATTTTATGGCAGGATAAAGAAAAAGATTTTAAAAATAAATATATTAGTGACAAAAAATGGGAAGAAATTACAAAAATTTGTAACTGTTTAGGTAATTTCTTATTCAAATATTTTATTTTTTTTTAACTTACAGCTCACAAAAGTAAATAGTAAGCCCATTTCTTAAATTTAAAGCCAAAAAACTGCTTCTGTTATAAAGGATTGATTGTTCTTGATTCCTTGCCCTGGTTTCACTAGGAGCTTGTGGCGAAAAGATCTTGACAGAGGCATTTTAACGACTATCACTTATTCATCGTCACAGGCGACGTCGCTCTGTAAAAGAACAATCGTCGCTCAGTGCGTGGCCGAGGCCTAAGGAGGTTGTTTCTGTTTAAGCTTTTACAGTTTGTGAAACGGTGTTGATTATAGTAGTAGTTTGGACTGTCTCAGTTTGGGGAGTTTTTTTTTCCATTTGTTGTATCTTATGGCCTCTTCTGTTTTGATTTTGTTCCTAATCACATCTTCTTATATGGTTCAGGACCCTCTAAGAGAGTCAATTTTTTTTTCAATTTATTAATGACTTTTATTAATCAAATTTCTTAATATCACTAAGGGAGTCGACGCATCTATTTTTGGTTAGAAGAATGCCTCCTTATTTCCCGACACATACGTGGGGATGTACCCAATGAAATGTGACAATATTATTTTTCCCGAGTTCATTTAACCTGCCTATATAGATTCCCGTACCAGTTTAGAACTGACGGAGTAGGATCTCAGAGCTTTGAGTACGGCTTGGCTATCTGACTCTGACATGATGGTTATGTTTTGTTTATTTTACATAGTTTCTTTCGAGGTTAAGATCTGCACATTTTCCTATAGCTTGTACTTCAACTTGGAAAAGACTAGTAGACTGTCCCATCGGTATAGAAAGTTTGGATCTTGGCCCAAAGATTCCTGCACCAGTCCCTTCTGTCGGTCTCGATCCATAAGTCAAATAAACACATTTATTTACAAAGACTGCACAAGTGTCATCTGATGGCTATAAAATAAAGGAATGATTGCCTAATTTGAAGTCGCAGTCTCAATGTAACGTCATTGATTGCAATCTTTTAATTGAATTCTTAGTGAGTGATTATTAAAGATTATATTCACAAATAATTGCATTCTTTTGGACCCCTGGTTTTAATATGAAAAAAAAAACTTTATCTCCCTGTATACTTAACAGCGACATGAATTATTAAAACGTACTGCTTGATCGTGCTTGGTTAACATAATTGGTCCCCCTGTTCTCCAGAATATTAATTCGTAAAAAATTGTTTTAATTTTTAGATTAGAGAAAACAATGAATTATGTACTTATCACTACAAAATTTGAAAACAAAATATTTTTTTAGATTGTAGAAAGTACAAACTTTGAATTTTCACACATTTTTGATTTTCTAGAATTTTCGAAAAATTGAATTTCTTGTTTTCGAACCACATAAATGGTGGAGCCTTTCCTAGTTGAGTATGTCCTTAAGTCTCATGTCTCATAGTACGTATTGAACAATTTTTCAGTTTTAAATTTTTCAATTTTTTAAGTTGACAGCTTGACATTTATTGCATTTTTCGAACTTAATTTTTTAATTCAATAAATTTATTTTGTTTTTTTGAAAACTTGATTTTTTTAAATTCTGAACTCTACAACCTAATACATTTATATTTTAAAATTCAATTTTCCAAATTGAATTTTGGACAATCTTATCAAATTCAATAAATTTGACACTTTTTATTAAAGAGGCGTACTAAATTGAAACAGAATTTTTGAAAACACATACCTTCAATAATGAATTTTCAACAATATCAAAATTTCAAATCAGCAGTAATGTAACAACAAATTTTTCACAATTATCTAAATTTAAATGATTTTGCAAATTCGAAGGCCGGAATTTAGTTGTCAATAAACAAATAAAATTCACTTGAAATTTTGCTCAACTTGAAACAACTTTAACAATCACCATTTTGCTTTTGGTTTGATTTGTTTTGTTCCATATCCCACTGTTAGGTGACGGAGATTCTTAAGGACTTCTATTTTTTTTATTCGTCCACAAATATCTATAGTTGCTTTTTCCTTTTGCTTTATGTATGTAAGTAGTCGACCAAAGAACGTATACATATGTATATGAATGGCTATAAGGAATTGGAAAGAATTTAATTGGAAATTTATTACCAATGAACTTTCAATTTTTACAGTTTGCAAGAATTCAATTTTTTTTGCTTTTACTGAGTTTTTTTTTCTTTAGTTCTTCTGAGTCGGTCTTGGCCGTTTCTATTTCTCTATGGTCTTTGGCCGTTGTTGGAATGTCTTTTCTGCTAAAGCGAGCAATTAATGCTGAGTAATTTATTGAGCGTCGCCTAGCATTAGGTATATCTATACTCGTAATAGGGTGCACAATGGGGTTCGTATTATGAACAGCCATCTAAACAGAGGAGCGAAATGCATTTCCATCGATGCGAAGGATGATGCTTGTGACAAAGCAAAACGAATCTTTGTTCAACTGATTTTGTTTTTTTTTTGTTCCTTTAAAATATTTAAATTGAGAGACCTCTATAGAAAAATATTTAAATTCAAAAAAAGAAAATATTGAGCAAGGAGTCCTTGAAAAATAAAAGTTTTAATTAAAAATTAGATTTTATATATATATAAATATATTTCATTTACTAAATTGACAGACTTAGGACAGTCCATCTAGAGGCCATATATACTGTCTCCCCAAGAGCTTCTCCGAATTTAGCAAAAATAATCCATTATAAGACTGTACCGGGCTTCGCCATAGATATACCTTGATGTATTTGAACACAAAAAATAATCCTTAAAATTTATTCGTCTCAAGATTGAACTTTATCAAAATGGGAATGTCCTTTAAGAAGTTTTTTTTTTACAAAATGAGTAAACAGTCGAATTCAAGAATTATCCCCTTAAAATTTTGATCCATCTTCCATAGTTTGTTGCCAGATCGTCTTTAATCCAATTTTCCCTGGTAACTGGAATTAAGTTTTCATGGGAGAGCCTACAGTTTTTCCTGGTCTTACCAAATTCGTGTTGGAAAGCTTTGAGCTCTGTGTATAATTTTTACTTCGAGTCTAAAAATATTGAGCGTTCAAAAAACCTTCTTAAGCTGTAATCGCTAAAGCAATCTACATTAAAATCAAATTTTCACTTATTCTTGCAACTAAAGGGTTTCTACTTCATCATACACTCCATATGACCATGTTCTCCATTCGATGATTCTTTTTGTATTCCTTCGTCCGCTACATTGAATGTATTTCCACAAAGAATTCACCCGATATGTCCTTAAACAAATAACGCATGTGGTGTGTAATTAAAAATAATATCGTCTTCCAGTTTCACACGCCCATTATCTCTTTACATTAGCCCTTTTATTTAATTCCAAAGAATTAATATACTTGATTTGGCGAGCATAATGAAGGCGGTGAACAAGCGCGAGGAAATGAGCCAATATATATTTATATTTACAAGCCACCCAGTAGGAAGGACCTCATGCAAAGAAATTAATAAAAAAAAATACATTTTCTTCATGTAGGTATACCCATCCATATTGGGGGCTTGAGGGCGTCATAGTGACCCCCATTATTATACCTATAATTGTGGGAGTGCAAAAAAAAACATACAGAAGATATAACACAGCAACAACTGTTACATCACCCTTAGTAATGAAATGGATAATTTTAAGGGGATTGTGGATAACCGTTAAACCAAGAAGATTCCAGGATAATAACAATATACGAGTATATACGAGTACATATATCTAGATACCTAGGGGAAACTGTTTTTACGATTCGATTTTCACTGGGTGTATGCTCGTTCACGGTGGCGTTAAAGCGTTAAATTTACGAATTAAATCATGAGTATTCCCAACGGTGCGAGAGGGGGTGCAGGTTTTAATGTTTGTTTCTTTTTTTTTTATTTAATTGGAATTAGGAACTTTAAGGGTGGCTTATACATTTCTAAAAAAAAAATATAAAAATTGTAATTGAATTTTGGCAGCTCTTTTATATCTTATATATTCGATAAACGACTTTAAAAATACATTAAGTCGTTTCTATTAAGAATCTTTTGCATATAATGTGATTGAACATAAGAGCAAGTACGTGCGATCCAGTCGTGCATTTTATTCACCTATGTATATGTTTATTTGTTTTCACGTTGGCGGTTAAATACTGTATTTCAGGCGAACTTACCCGAAACGCGAAGAAAAGTAAGCACTGCCATTTTGGATTTAAAAAAAAAAAAATATTAATACGTTCCACAACTTTTATAGGGATTGACTCCTAACTTCGACGTGTAGGTTCGAACACCACGATAGGCTGCATTATCTTCTATACCTTCCATTTTAATTGGATGCCGGCCTTGGGTTAAAGATCTAATCCTCAAATCCACTTTGCAAAAAAAATTCTTTCCTATCTTTCGAATAGTGCCGTGAAATTCAAGTTGCATTTAAAAGACCTAAGGTCTTACATGCACAGTTAAAATAATAATAATATTTACTATTATTATTTCACACCATATGCCAGGAAAAATGCCTTGAAATCTTAAAAAAAAAACTTTGACTTTGACGGCTTAGGTTCCACAATTTTCTATAAAGAATTTACACCTCACTCAGAATTGAAGTGCCTTAATAATTTTTTTTTCTTTGGCATTTTTGTAAAATTTTGTTCAATATTTTTATTCCGTGCATAATATATGTATATTTTTATACCTAAGGAAATAAGGAAGGATATAAAAGGAGATACCGATGCATATTGGTTCTGAATTTCTGAATATCAAATTGGGAGAGCAAACTAGAGCCGGCTAAAGCATTCCACATTCGCGTTGTACGGTTAAAGAAAGAATCTTTGTACTTGACAGTACGTCCGAAGTTGGGCTCAAGGGTAAACTGATGAGAATTTCTAGAAGCGCAAATATTACGGTTGACTATTTTAAGGGGAGGAATGTATATGGCTGAACATTGTTTATAAAAATATAGCGATAAAATAATAAGAGACAAATAATTTCGACGGTTTTCTAGAGATGTAAATGTTTCCATTATAGTTCTATCGTCATCATTATTTTTAGAATTCTATCTATCTATTCCTGTCTGGAATCAAATGGGTCTTGAAAGCTCCTGTCCAAATATGCGAGTTATACTCCAGCTTTGAACGTTTGAAGGCCTCATGCATCACATCCAGTTCAGACGGAAGAATTTCTTGCAACTTCGAAGAAATCCCTGAAACTTTGCAGCATGTTTGGCGACATAGAATAAGTGGTCATCCCACAAGACTTGTGATGCGCATACCAAGGACTGAAAGCTGATCGGTTTCTTCAATGCAAGTGCCACCCACAGATTGCGGCATTGGGGATGGGTTCTGCTCTAACGACAGAAGACAGCGCAAATCTTTTGAAGCTTTCAATTCTACGCGGTTTTTTATTCCCCATTGGGCAATGCTGTCGAAGTCAGAATTTAATGAATTCGCTGCCGTTGCAGTTCCACATTCGAAGAACAAGCAGATGAATCTGAAAACGTATATGAAAAGCTGAGAGTACTGTCGTTAGCAAAACAATTTAGTGGATTAGTAGTTTCATATAAGAGATCATTAATGAAAATAAGAAAAAGAATTGAAAGCAAAACGGAAGCCTGGGGCACACCAGCATTTATTTTATGAATATCAGACGTGAAACAGTCCAATTGTATTTGTATTGAGCTGTCCGAAAGGTAATTTCTAATCCAACTAAGAAGAGGTTCATCGATACCGATACCAAATGCACAGTCTACTCGTATGCGTTTGAAATATCAAGCGCAATAATCTTACTTTCACCAAAACGATGTAAAGATTTGTGCCACTGTTGTTTGAGATATACCATCAGATTACCAGTGGACATATTGCTAAGAGAGCCACATTTCAGGTCATTAAGAAGATTTCATTCTTCCAGCAATTTCTTGAGCTGATAATTAATCAGTATTTTCACGGCATTGGAAAGGAGGGACGTAAGTGCAATTGGACGGTAGATAGAGAGTGAAGAAGATACGCCTTTTTTAGGAACAGGCTGTACAAATACTGTTTTCCATCCACTCGGAAAGAGACCAGTACTGTAGGAAAGATGGAAAAGCGAACTCAGTAGTTTTGTTCAGGGTTGAAGAACACTTCAGAACGATGGGAGGGATATCCAGATTGGCCAGCGGATTTGTGTATATCGAGGTCTTTAACGACTATAGAATAGCAATTGCACGAGTTCGAGAGAAGATTCGTTCCACAAAATCATTTACGCTCTCAAATACTGAAGGAGTCATGAGACTTTCTGACAGTATCGAATTAACAGCGAACTGCACTGCAAGCAAATTTGCAATTTCATGTGAGCTGGTAAAATCGGTGTCATTAAGGACGAGCGTTAGAACCGAACGCGAAGTTGAATTTTTGAACATTATAGTATTTTTTATTAAATAGCCAAATCAAACAATCAAAGATTCTCGATTTGTGCAGCAAGAAGTAGTTTCTATCTTTTTGAACCTTTTTCCGATTTTCCTCAGTGGATTTGGCTTTATACTCCCAGGAACTTACTTCTCTAACCCTAATAACATCTTTACAGCTCAAATCAAACCATGCATTTTTTTTAGGTTTGAAATATTTCATCCTATTCGGGATAAAATTGCTCATTCCGTGAAAATTTAAATTGGTTATCATATATCCGCTTAAATCTACGTCACTACCGAGGAAGCACCAGTTAAAGTTCCTCAAGAAATAATTGAGAACATACCAGTTGGGATAATAATAATTATTAACAATGGACTTTTAGCAGAAAATTTGGCTATGAAAGCATATGAACTTTCCGGTTGCCATGAAACTGAATATTATGTTCCACAAATACAACCTTTCCATCTTTTCAGTTTGATCGGATCTTACCTCAGGTAAAAGTTTAACCATATTTGCTACACTATATTTTTAATTTTCAAAACAAGTAAGAACTTAGTTTGATATACATATGTAATTCTATTATTTACAAACTGTTGAATACAAAGTTTTGAATTTTTACAGTGGATAATAGTGTACATACTCCAGCTATGTTGATACTTTTAAATTCCTAATTAAAACTTTTGCAAACCCAATTAAAATCTCTCTGCCTTTAATTATACAAATAACATATAAGCAGATACAAAATCCTACAAAGCTGTGAATACAATCAATTAGAATAATTATTATCTTATTTCTCTATTAAAATCACATCTCTGTATACGGTTTTAATTTAAAATTTCCAATCAAACTAAATAGTTCTCATATACAAATGGAGACAAAAGCCCTTGGCTTGCATTCAAATTCAAATGCAATCAACAGAATCGTAGGTATAAAAGCTCCAATACAATTTAACCAATCCACCTTTTGGAACATTAATCATCATCAGGGATTCAATATAAGCCGTGAATAGGCCGATTACACTGTATATTATAGCGGATGCATACAAATTTATACATGGCTATGAATTTAGTTGCAAAAGAGAAGAGGTAACATATCCATTATCATGCGCAATATCCTGCTTATAAGTCATTAATTTCCACCTTGTACCTCTTTATGGAACACATAATTTAACCCCTTCAATTCAAGTGGGTAACATTTTTAACGGAACAGGGATGTAGTTAAGCATATAGAGCGCCTTTTTGTAAATAAGGGCCATTAGCTTATAATTTGTGTGTATAAAATGATACATTCCACACTATTTTCCACGATGTTTTAATTGATTTATTTCGGAGCATTTAATTTACGTGTAAAGGGAATGAAACATAAATACATAGGTTCCACATTAATTTTGGTTGCTTCCAATCCCAGTGAAAAACAAACACTCGTTGAAAAGTCAAGTCCTTAGCTTCAGAATATTGAAGAAAATAGATATGTTCCACAAAATAATCACGACATGTATTTAATTTTAATAATCTGGAAGCGCAAGAAAAAAATCTACAATTACTTCAAAGTTATTATCTCAAGTGAAAAAGAGTGTTACATTCACTTTAAAGGAAATATACTTACATTCTTTAAACACAAACCTTTTTGATTATAAAGTAAAATTAAAAGGAAATATAATAAAACTCTTTTGAAATACAAACAATTTTGTACAATCCATAACAATTTCAATGAATATTTCATAAAGAAGGGAGGTAAGCAACAGAAGGGAAATAAAAAAAAAATAGTAAGTTCCACAAACTTTTTCGCCCTGTTTTCTTAATCAATTCTTTGAAAAAATCCATTTACTTATCCGATCTATAGATAACAGATTTACTGAATTAAAATTATAATACAACCTCTATTGTGATTCGCCCAGGTCTTAAAAACATTTTGTATATTGCGTTTATACGCTCCTGTGTTTTATACGCAATATCAAAATTTATCGTTTGCAAGCATAAAATAATGATTTATTACCTCTAAATCACTCATCAATTATTTCATGAGCAGCTTATTTGTATCCTCTTCAAAAATTTATAATAAAATATGAAAGGACATGCCATTGATTCAATGGGGGACAACAAAAAAAAAACCAAAGGAAAATAGTAATTTAAACTTACAAGTCACGATGCTGGAAAACCACTCATCCGCAAGAGTAGAGTTCTATCTTATCTTTTCGCGCTGGATAATAATTAAATTATTCAAAGGATATCCGATTTTAATCATGGTGGCTTCCAGATCCTAAACAAGGACCAACTCCAAAAAAAAAATCTCCTTTTCCGCAACTACCAAAATCAAAGAATATGAATTTAGACACTTTTTGATTACGGTAAATAATTTATAACAAATATACATAGCGCTATGGATCCGAAGGCACAGGATGTTGCTTATCATCAATAATGAAGGACGATATTCTGGTTTTTTGTTTGTGTCGTATTTTTGGTGTGCCTCTTCGATCGAAAAAAAAGGATGTCACCTGCATGACAAACAGTTAAAGGATTGCAAAAGGTCTGCCTATACGTTTCAACAATTTTGTTTGTTAAAATGTAAAACACGAAAGGGTGTGTCGACAGAAAAATGTCCTTTTTCGTGTTGTTTGCTTATCGCAGCGCAGAATTAAAATTTAAACATGAAATCAAAAGAAATGTCGGCGATGGCGGCCGATGGATGTGGGAAGCAAATAAAATAAAAAAAATATTATACTTGTCATTGGATTGGGTTTTTGGTGGATACAGTGGCGGATTGAAGAGCCTATTCGTTATTTTTAAGGATACACTTTAATGTGGACTTCATATTTTTGTGGATAGATACTTACAAATAGATAGTCAAACTAGGGGGCCAGATTTTGAGGGTAAACAAAAAATTTAACGAACAAGTCTTTAATAGAATTGTAATATTTTTGAGCCAATAATTGCCATAATCCTATTTTATGGGAAACAATTGGTATAAAATGGAAGAATTAATGGCATTTTGACAGTGGTTTTGTGGATTTTTTTTAAATTGGGTTTATTACCTTTATTTGCAATATGAATTCTTTCGGGCATTTTGTCAACAATTATTTTTTGTAGAAAAGTGTCGTGCCTGATTTTTTTCTGATAAACCATTTCCGAGAACCTTTCTGTCGCTTTCACTATACATATCCTTTGATCTCCACTTTAAAAATTGATGTTTCTTTGCTTGGGTAGTTTCTTTAGTTTCCTATAATACCCGAACTTTGATGTGGCCTTAAATTATTAATAATTGCCATAAGTACCTCACTCAGTCTTGATTGCTTAGGTTGACAAAAAAGATTAGTTGTAATATTTTTGGGGCTTAAAATTACTTCTGTAATCCGGCACTGGTAAAGGCCAAAAAAAGAGGTTTGCCAGATGACAAAATCGTAATCTCAGCTGGCATATTTTTTTTTTGATTTAAAGTGGAAAAGGATTTTTTTCTTCTAAATTCAAATGGTATATATATATACAACGTCCATCGTTTATTTGAATAAACAAGTAGGATGAAAGAAAGTTTTTTGATTGACGATGACCTGAAGTTGGATTTGGAGAAAAGCATTTTAAGGAAAGAGCTTATACAACCCCTTATACATTCATTATTTCTGGTTTCTTTTTGAATTTTATATAAAAGGTCGTTTTTTTCTTGAAAGGTTTAAATGTTTTTGTTCTTAATTTTTGCTGAAACAAGAGATAATGATTTATAGTTAATGAGTGTTTTTTTTTGTGAACTTAAGAAACAAATTCTAAGTACATTCTGGCTTTTTTCATTTGAGTGAAGTAAAATCGTGTATTAGTGGAAGTAAACTAAAAGAAAAAAGTTAAGTTCCACAACAAACCAAAGTCGCATATATGTATTTTCGAGCAATTGTAACAGGTGCATAGGTTAAGTTACGTTGGGTTAGACAGGGTGATAAGCCGCATCATCAGATATCCTAGGATCCATTGTGATTCCCAAGGTTAGAGTGGAATGGAATGAGAATCGAAAGGAAATGAGAAGATGCAATCTAGGTGCGGGGTGCCTCCCTGAACTTACCGGGATTCAAAATGAATTTCAGGATATTATTTAGTGGCAATGATGACGAGATGTCGCCCAGCTCGATGATGTGAGTGACCTGTTAGTACTCCAACCAAACGGGTTAGTTGATACCTAGTAAAGTATTCTGTTTCTCGAAACCCCAAATGTATCTGTTGCTAACCCTCTCTCATTGGCAACTTTGAGAAATACCTGGTGAATTTATTTGTTTCCCTTGCATCAAGTACTACAAGATCTGAGAACTGTTCGGCTCGGATTAAGTGAGACACGTTTTTGACTAATTCATCAGCCGTGTCCGCTAGTTTTGAATGAGTTGGGTTCGATATCCGGTTGAGTTTATAATCCCGTTTCTTAAAAATCCCGCTTTTTATAATCTTGCTTTTTGAAATTTCGTCTATTATAATCCCGTTTTTTCGTATTATTCCGCTTTTAGAATCAACACAAGGTACAAAAAGAACGGTCCGTAAGGCATATTGGTCCCCTGCTTGGCGCAATATGGGATTTGGTGCGGGGTCAAGTTTGGGTGTATGCAAAGATTTTTGTATAACATTTATCGAAATAAAAAACGAGCTTGGCGATATTAAAGGCGATAATTTTGGATTTTAAAAAGCGGTATTATAACAGATTAGGATTTTGAATAAGCGGGATTTTAAAACTCGGGATTTTAAGTGTGGTATTTTAGAAGGCGGGATTTTACAACTTTTTTTTGTAGGTTTTTGAAAAGCGGGTTTCCGATACGCTCCCGTTCCGTCCGTTTTAACTTTGTTATTAAAGTTGAGGATATGGCTTTAATTATCGCCAGTCTATCTATGAAAATGTCAATATTATTATTGATTATTGACTATTTGCCATGCTGCAAGACCCCTCCCTTACATCCTACAAAACAGCAATACTTCCCCTTAAAAGACTATGCAGTGCTTCAGAAGCTTTAATGATATACTTAATGGTAGAGTTGTACTATTAAGTCGCAAATCACTTACACACACAAATATGTTTCACATTCTAATTTCTTTGAAATTAGATTTTGTGGAACGAAATTTTTTAAATTAATGGGAACAAATACTTCCAAATAGTATGAGCATTTATTAAGTGAACTTTATAAATAAATGCATTCCACACTTTAAATTTTGAAATAACAGTCATTTTTTAAAAAAATAATTCAACAACAAATTTCATTTGAAAAAAAAAATGGTGGAAACCAATGGTTTCTTATTTCAAATTTTTTCACGTCTTAAGTTTCCATCCCAAATAAAAAGAGGATATGCCAGCTGTGCATAGCTGCTGTGAATAAAATGTGGAAAGCATTTTATCTGTAATTTGAAAAAAATAATGCCTTTAAAATTCTCAATTCCCCTAACCTGTCATTATTTTTTTTTTTTTTCAAATAAGAATAATGCACTAAATCTGTAGAACCATGCAGGAATTCCTTCAATTTGCATCCCAAATGGAAATCATGTGCGAGCGTGTTAGACTTACTAATTAAATATTTAGTGAGAACAAACGTTTGGAACTATTTAAGTCGGTGATATCTCAGAATATGTGCAGAATTGAATATTTAGTGTGGGGAAAATGTGGAACATACAAATATTTTTCATTTCAATTGAAACAATCACTAAAAAAATTATCGTGGAATTTATTTTATCAGGATGACTAATTTAAGATTAAGTTATTGGAGCTTCCTTGATTTGAAATTTGGGTTTAGTTCCTTGGATGCCAGGCCTTGAAGTGTTAATTAATGTCTTCCAGGCGTACAATTTTGAAGCGAAAATAAATACCTATTCTAAATTAAAATCAAAAACCTTTTACAAATATTATATTCGTCTGCTATTGAAACTTTCTATTTTTGGAACTACCTACATATATGTTGAAACACAATCCTTTAAAATTGCTCTTCTTAGAAATGTATACTTGGAATCACTTAACATGTATGTATGTAATTTATATAAATATATATAAACAAGGGCATTATCGTCATGTGCAGGAATTCTCCAGATTGAATTTCTAATTTTCCGATGAAAACCCTAAAAATAAGTGCTTTCGTGGAAAATTCCACTTCACTCATTTTCATTACGGCAATGCGATCACAAACAACATTTATAGCGTTAAGTTGTTAAACCCAAAAACTTAATTAAGCCTACTCGTGTGTGCAAAAACAAAATAATAATAATAATACTAAGTGGGATACATATACATACATGTATGTATGTGCATACAACCATAATTTATTGAACCGTTAAAACAGCTGTGGTTATCCTTTTTTATCATTTCGAATCTATATTGACCTTTTTCACTCATAAGTATATATAATTGGAAGGATTTGGGGGTGTCCCCTAATATACATTCGTTTGCTGTTTCATTATATCCTTTTCCCTAGATGAAAGGGTGCCTAATGCCTTAGTCATTTTTCCACGAAATATCACGTTTATGGAACCGAACCGATATGAACTTGTGTGTATGTTATTTTAGAGATAGTTTTGGGTTTGTTTGGTGAAAGGTGATGAAGCAGCTAAGATGTGGCATGTGCTGCTACTTCATAAGAAGGTATATATTATGGGGACACATATTCCTAATTTGTGTTCCGGTTGTAGTTAGCACATCCGCGAATATAGAAGCAACTATCTCTACCAGGGTAGAGATTAACAGGTGACATAAATACTTCCTTATGGAACTTATACTTTGTACTTAAAACACAAATATAGATACATACACTGAGAAAAGAAAATTAATTAAATGTTAATAAAATAAAATGCACTAATGGGTCGCACGTACTTGCTCCTATGTTCGATCACGTCGTAAGCCCAAGATATTTAGTGAAAAAATCTAATTATATTTTTAAATTCGATATTTACCTACTTAATTTCTTATATACAAAATTTTTTTAATTGCTTATATTTAAAAAAAGGTAGTTATGGTAATGTTAAGTATTTAATAATATAGACTTAAAAACATAATTTTAAAAAATCGTCTATCCGTGTTCGAAATATTGGATTTAAAAAAAAAAATAATTTTTCGAAAATTTTGGTATGCGGTACAATATTTGATCGAAATCCGTTGAGCCGTTAATGAGAATTAAAAAAAAAAAACGGTTATATGGCAGGTGCCGTTAATAATATTTTTATTAAAACAAACTTAGTGACCAAAATATAAATATAAAATATTAAATGTACCTACACTTAATTTTTTTTTAACCAAAATCGTTAGAGCCATTTTTGAGGTAATTAAGATTTACCATTTTTGCTCCAAAAAATTGTATGGCAGGTTAGAAAAATGAATCGATTCACCTTATAAGCATAAGTACCAACTTTGAAGAAAATCGTTTTAGCGTTTTTGGCTGTAGGTCGACTTACATACAGACGAAATTACATGATCCACTTTTTTCGTGTTCACAAATGTCAGATTTGACTAAAATCTCGAGTTCGATTTTTTTCCAAATGCAAGACTTGCCCTATAGTAGCTACATATATCGCAAGTATAAATTGTAATATTTCCAGGCTTGCAATGTGCTTTAACCAGTTCTTATCAATCAACTCATAAGTCTAACTTTCATATTGATATCACGATCTTAAATAAATTATACTGTTTATACCGGTTAGTATATTTGTTTTCTTATTTTTTCAATTAAATGAATAGCTCTGTTTAAATTATGTTTCCCAGAAAATGTATTGACTAGAGAATGTTTGACTTTTACTTTTAAGTCGTACTTTACATCTGGTATAAAATAATATTGTTTGTGTTGTATATCAAAGGTATCAGGCCATACATTATTTTTTAATACCAAAGTCTTACAACCTACTTCCTTTTTTTATAACTGGTATAAAACTAGTTATATTTTTGTTTACTATTAAAATGTTGTTCATAATTATGAATATAATAAAATTTGGTATAAAAACAAAATTTTAGCTACTAATACATACTTTATACCATTTAATAACATCTGCAAAAATGTTAAAATTAGGACGGACATATTTATGCCAATTACTATTTCAGTAGATCTAATATCTAATGAAGTATTAAACGTTTTCAGTTAAACAAAATACAATTCGATTATACCATTTAAAGTTAGTGTTTCAGTAGGTAAAAAGCTAACTTTGTTATTATTTTGATGTCATCTCATATCCCTTCTTTTTTTGTTAATCCAGTGGTCTAAATCACTGTTCATTGAAAGTTTTAATGAATAGAAACAAATATTTCACAAGTTGGAGTTATAGCCAAATTTTTTTGATTTTGAATTAATAAAAAAAGTCACTAAATATTGCGTAAACCTAGAATTATTAGAAATTTTCCAAAGAAAACATAATTATTTTTCAAAATGTTTTTATTTTAAATAATTGTCTCCCTCACACCTTGCCTTAAATGGTTTTTAACTTTAATTGGTATAAACGCCATTGTGTTTATTGGTCTATTGACAAAACTTTGCTTTTAAAAATTCAACTACCATGTTCACAATCTGAAATTAAGAAACAAAAATTACAGAGTACAGATAAGGGAGAAGTTCTTATACCAATTATTTTATTCAAAAAAAATCTGGTATAAAAATAATGTCTGATATGGCTACCACAAGATTACTGTAATAAAAGCTAAAAAAATAAACAAGGAAAAAACTTAGTATCTATCTCAAAAAAAAAACTCCATTGTTCTATTTTTTTTTAGCGTAGAAATAGATATGGTTAAAATTTATATAAATTAATACTGAATTTTCCAAGAATTTTAAACAAAGCTACAAACTTGAATTCTATTACACATTAGACACACATATGCCAAAACTCACAATTGTTCAACAAAAATAAATTCTAATAATGGAATTTTGTCGGTATATGTTTTGTCCCCTGGGAAAAAGTATATTCCTTTTTCATTGAGTTGACATATTTTGACAAATGCATACACCATCAGTTCAGTACGAGTATCATAGCAACCAATACGACTAGACATACATATGTATATTATGTAACGAAGTGAGTCAATTGAATGATGTGCTTTGAATCCTTGTTTAGCAGAAAGCTTTTCTAGTTCTTTGTTTTTCGTCTGAAATATTTTTTTTTTGCGTTTTCGTCTGAAATAGATTTTTGTATTTGGTTATTGGCAGTAGAAATGATAGAAAAACAATCTGAATGGATATCTTTAATATCATACAGGATAATATACCTTCACTGAAGCTTCATCTCTCAAGTCCCTGCAGTGTATATCTTCAACCAAACAGTACAATTCGAAAGTCTTACTTTTTTTTGTGTTGCTCAGATAAAGGAAAGGTATGTACTACATGAAATATAAATGCGTTCGTACTATTTTTACAGATGAACTGAAAGAAAATGTCTCTGGCAGTCGAAAAAAAAATAAATACACACCCTTTTCAACTTGTAGTATAAAAGGATTTTTATACTTCTTCATTTTCAGAGGAGTTTTTTTTTTCGTTTTCACATGCCTTCGTGTAACCTCTAGGATATAAGGCAAAATTTTTCATTTCAAATGTTAATCAAATATTTATGATTTGTTCATTCTTGAATAGTTTATTCGAGAGGATAAAAAAGTATGAGCTGGGTGGATGTGCATGGTGAAGGATAAGGAAGAAAAAAATTCGATTCATGCCTTTTGTAAAACTTTAAAGTAATCAAAAAGAAATAAGCTAAGCCAAATTATGTATGTATGTATATTTGCATGACAACTGAAGGATCTTACTGGTAAATTGAATTTTTACATCCCATAAGAAAAATTGTTAATCTCTCATACAGGTGATATATATATTTTGGAAATTCTTTAAAAATGAATTACTACGATCCTGGATCCGTCGTCTTTCGCTGATGTTTTGAATATTGTAACAGGTATAGGCCGGTGAAATTATTGTTTTAAATTTATACTGTTAAAAACTTACAACTGACATATTAACTCATTTTGGACAAATTTGAAATTTTCTTTTAAAAATTAAAAAAAACATATTTAACTACTAAGAATCTTGAAGAATATTGTGCTTACGATGTTACCAAGTCGAGCACTGTTTTTTTATTCAACTCTGATCAGACCCATCAGATACCAATTCCAATTGTTAATTTTTTTTTAAAATTAAACTATATGCCTGTAAAACATATAGGTCTTTTGAATGCAACCTGAATTGCACGGCACTAGTTTGGCACAGTGGATTTGAGAACCAGGTATTGACTGTATCATTTTTAACCCATATGGGCGGCATCCAATTAAAATTGGAGGTATAGAAAAGGATGCGCCTAGCGTGGGGATCGAACCCACACGTCTAAGTTAGCAATCAAGCACTTTATCCACTGCGCCATTGCCACCCGTGGTAATTGTCCGTGTGAATTTCAATTAAGAAATAGTGCCTCCAGCTTCCAGGGGTCACATCTACCCCTTTGGCACTTTTTTCTTATAATATGATGGCGCGCACTAAAGGGGGTTTGCCTATCCTTAACATGATCAAGAATAGTGCCGGCGTTAGGTAAATAGGGAAGGATTTAAAGGGAGATACCGATTTACATTTGTTTTGAATATCTGAACATCAAAATAGCACGGAAAAATAGAAAAAAAAAATTCTGTACTTGACGGTACGCCCGAAGTTGGACTCAAGGGTAATCTGATGAGCATTCCTAGAAGTGCGAGGATTACGGTTGAATAGTTTAAGGGGACGAATCCAACTTGATATTTCGCTAGAATATTGCTTAGAAAAATAGCGAAAAAATCATGAAAGACATATGAAACATTTTGATAGTGTTCGAGAGATGTAAATGTTTCCATTACTGTTCTATCGACTATCGCCTATCATTGTTAGGAAGATATTTTGGACTCTATCTAAAAAAAATTCAAGTGAGTCTTGGGAGCTCCTGCCCAAATGTGTGAGTTTTACTCAAGCTTTGGATGAATGAAGGCCTTATAGATTACTGCCAGATCGGACGGGTCGGCAAATTTCTTGCATCTTCGAAGAAAACCCAAAGACTTTTGCAGAGTTTTTAGCAACATCAAATATATGTTCATTCCACAAGTGTTCAATGCAAGTGCCACTCATGGATAGCGGCATGGGGGGTGGGTTCTGCCTTAACGACAGAAGACAGCACTGAGTTTTTGAAGCATTAAATTCTACGCGTTTTTTTATTCCCCATTGGACAATGCTGTTGAAATCACAATTTAATAACCTGCATTTGGAGTTCCACATCCGAAGAACAAGGAGGTGAATCTGCAAACGAATATGAAAAGCTGATGTTACTATCGTCAGAAAAACAATTCAGTGGATTAGAAGTTCCAGATAAGAGATCATTAATGAAAAAGAGTTGGAGACAAAACGGAACCCTGGGACACACCAGCATTTATTTTGAAATAAAACCGTCCAATACAACTTGTATTTAGCGGTCCGAAAGGTAATTTCTAATCCAACGAAGAAGAGGTTCATCGATACCAAATGCAGCATTTTCGATAAGAGAGCTTGATGCCAAACTCTATCAAATGATTTTGAAATATCAAGTGCAATAACCTTACTTTCTCCAAAATGATGTTAAAAATTTGTGTCACTGTTCGGTGAGATATACCGTCAGATCACTAGTGGACGTTTCGCTATGAAAGCCATACTGCCTCTCATTACGAGCGTTTCATTGACCTTGGAAACAAGAGACGTAAGTGCAATTGGACCGTAATTACAGGTTGAAGAAGATTTGCCTTTTTTAGGGACTGACTGGGCAAATGCTGTTTTCCATCCACATGGAAAGATATCAGTAAAGTACTACAGATAGAAAAGCTTACGCTGTTATTTTGCCTCCTCAGGACGATGATAGTGATACAATCTGGTATTATGTATATCGAGGTCTTTAAAGGATTCAGCAACAGCACCAGTAGGATAGAAGATTCGTTCCGTGAAATCATGTGCGATCTCACGTACTTTAGGAATCATAACACTTTCTTGCAGCGTCGAATTTTTCACGTGAGTTGGTAAGAGGGGTTTCATTAAGGACGAGCGTTTGAACCGAAGACGAAGTGGAATTTCGAACTTTTTTTTACAAAGGACAAAACATTTATACATACTCACTTTTGGAAATTGTACTATTTTTACATGCGATATAGGGCAAGTTTTGCATTTGGAAAAAAAAAATCGAACTAGAGATTTTAATCAAACTTGACATTACGATGATAGAAAACACAAAAAAGTGGGTCCTGCAATTCCGCCTGTCTGTCTATCTGTCTGTTGAACGATCTACATCCTAAACGGCTGAAGACGAATCACCAAAAATAACGGTACTTGCTATACAAATTTATCTACCATCTTAATTATCTCGAAAACGGCTCAAACATTTGTGAGTGTACTCCTTTTGTTAGAGTCTAGATCAGAGTCAAGTTTTTTGAGAGTCAAGAATTTTTTTGATTTTCGACTATCTCATGAGCGACTCTATGGATTTCGTTCCAATTTTTATATAAGATGTCCTTTGAATTAAAAAGAATACTGCATACCAAAATTTTCGAAAAATATTTTTTTTTGGATTTTAGAAAAAAAAGGATAATTGTTTTTTTTTTTTGAAAATTTTTTCAGTCCTGCATTTTATTTGTCTTAATTTTTGGTTATGTAAAAATTTGGTTTACTGTATGCGAACATTGCCAGTCTTTCTAGCTTGTTGAAACTTAACTGTTTCGGTTTTCTTCAGTGGGGTTGGCTTTAAAATTCCGTGAACTTATCTAAGCCTAATAATCTGTTTATAGCTCAAATCAAACCATGACTTTTCCTTCAGTTTGATTTTTGGTTTGAATTTCTCATTATTATTAAATTTGTTATTAACTCAGTCTACTTCACTACCGAGGAAGCATATTGATCAGTAAAGGTTCCTGAAGAAATTATTGAGACAGTCCCAGTTGGCTTGCTGATACTGCCAAGCGGTTCTCTTGTGTGATTTTTTCTCGAACTGAGTGTTGTTTGGATGAGAAATTTGCAGATATGACATAATGGTCTGATGTATACACTTATACTATACTATAATGTGTAATATGCCGGCCGTAGATACTCCACTTTCACTTCATCTATTTTTAATTTTTTTTAAATTTATAAAAATAGAATTATTAGAATGTGTAAGTTATGTGTATGATAAACGAGTGTGAAAATGTTTTTTATTTTACCTCACTACACATAATTAAAATTAAAGCAGTACTGTATAACAAAAAATGATGAGTACTGATCAGCTTCCCATCGGCTGCACATCGGTGTATTAAGTGCTTGTGCAAAAGGGAAAAATAGCTAATTTAAAAATATTTGTGTTGTGCTGTTTGTGCTGTGCCTATTCACTTAAAGCCCCAATATTCCAAAATAGAAAACAAAAAAAAAATAAAAACCTACAATTTATCATCTACAAAAAAAAAAAAAATCATATGTGCCCCAATAAAATAAAATAATTGAATACCTACCACCAAATTTATAAATAAAAAACCATACGCTAAACATAAATTAATTTAATTCAGTGTCAGTGAAGATCAAAAACCAACCAAGCTGAAAGAGAATAGACTAACAAAACAAGCACAAGAACGGTAAACCTTCCTTTTCCTTCACTTCTCGCAGTTGTGTTAGCTTAATCATTGTAGGTAATGTGTGGAGCTTATCACACAGTGCATGCAATGATTAGGTTAGCACAACGTCAGATGGATTATTGACTGTTTTTTTTCTGTTTAACCAGGGGCGGCTCAGTACAAATTGTCACTAAGGCATAACACTAGTGACAATTTGTTATTGAAAAGTTCATATTGGAATTCAGATTAAACATTTAGCATAGATATTCGTCTGACTTGTGTTTTATTGTTTTTTAAATGTTAAAATGGTTGGTGTTTTTAGGGTCGACTATACCAATATTCGCGGGCTTAGAAAAAATTTTTGTGCCGTGTATGTCCACACTGTCAAAAACAGGCCAGCTGTCTTGGCACTGAGCGAAACCCAAATAGGTGAGAATTCTGATCAGTCAGAATTTCATCTGTTTGGGTATAACTTAGTACCATTATTCTTTTTCCACCATGGTCTCGCCGTATACATAAGAAATGATGTTGCGTACCAACTTCAACCACAATATGGTTTGTGCTCAAACACAAATTTTAATTTCATGTGGTTAAAATTCTCGGTAAACAAGCGCATCATACACACATGTTTTATTTATCGGAGCCCAAATCTGGACAGAAATTCAACTTTTAACGAATATGATGCTCTGTCCGACTCCATTCAAAGAATTGTTTCCCATTACCCTCACACTGAAATCGTCATTGCGGGCGATTTCAATGTACACAATTCTAGCTGGCTCCGCTTTTCGAGCCAGACAACACCCGAAGGAAGGTATGTTGAGGTCTTTGCTGAGTTAAACCAACTGACTCAGCTTGTTGTCGAGCCAACTCGAATCCCTGACGTTGTAGGTCAAACCGCCAACACTCTAGACTTGTTTCTTACCTCTGACCCCGATAAATACACGTTAAATGTATTATCGCCTCTAGGCACATCAGACCATTGTGTCATATCTGCAAATTTCTCATGCCAACACCTCTCAGTTAAAGAAAAACCACCTAAGAGAACCGTTTGGCAATATGAGAAAGCCAACTGGGACGGTCTCAATAACTTTTTCAGGATCTTTAACTGGTCACTATGCTTCCTCGGTAGTGACGTAGACTCCAGCGTAGATATGATAACAAATTTAATTCTTCACGGAATGAGAATTTTCATCCCGAATAGGGTGAAACCTATCAAACCGAAAGAAAATGCATGGTTTGATTTGAGCTGTAAAAAGGTTATTAGGGATAGAGAAGTAAGTTTCCGGAAATATAAAGCCAACCCCACTGAGGATAACCGGAAAAAGTTTCAACAAGCTAGAAAGACTTGCAACGTTCACATTCGGAGAACCAAATTCTTGTATGACCAAAAATTAAGGCAAAAAATACTACAATGTCCCAAAGGTAGTAAAAATTTTTGGTCTTTTGTTAAAAACATTCGGAATTCATCGTCATCTTCGGTTCCAACGCTCGTCTTTAATGACACCCCTTTTGTCAGCTCTCGTGAAAAAGCCAATTTGCTTGCAGCGCAGTTCGCTGTAAATTCGACGCTGCCAGAAAGTGTAATGACTCCTCCTGTACTTGAGAGCGTAAATGATTTTATGGGACGAATCTTCTTTCGCACTCGTGCAGTTGCCAGAATCCTCAAAGACCTTGATATTCACAAATCCGCTGGCCCGGATAGTATCCCTCCCATCGTTCTGAACAGGTGTTGTTCAACGCTGGCTAAACCACTGCGTAAGCTTTTCCATCTGTCCTACTCTACTGGTCTCTTTCCGAGTGGATGGAAAACAGCATTTGTCCAGCCTGTCCCTAAAAAAGGCGAATCTTCTTCACCCGCTAATTATCGTCCAATTGCACTTACGTCCCTTCTTTCCAAGGTCATGGAAACACTGATTAATTATCAGCTTAAGAAATATCTTGAAGAACGAAAGCTCCTCAATGACCGGCAGTATGGCTTTCGTAGCAATAGGTCCACAGGTGATCTGATGGTATATCTCACCGAGCAGTGGCACAAATCTTTACATCGTTTTGGAGAAAGTAAGATTATTGCGCTTGATATTTCAAAAGCATTTGATAGAGTCTGGCATCAAGCTCTCTTATCGAAAATGCGTGCATTTGGTATCGATGAATCTCTTCTTCGTTGGATTAGAAATTATCTTTCGGACCGATCAATACAAGTTGTATTGGACGGTTTCAAGTCTGATATCCACAAAATAAATGCTGGTGTGCCCCAGGGCTCCGTATTGTCTCCGACCCTCTTTCTCATTTTTATTAATGATCTCTTATCTGGAACTTCTAATCCACTTAATTGTTTTGCTGACGATAGTACTCTCAGCTTTTCATATTCGTTTTTAGATTCACCTCCTTGTTTTTCGGATGTGGAACTGGAACGGCAGCGTATGATAAGCTCATTAAATTCTGATCTTGACAGCATTGTCCAATGGGGAATTAAAAACCGCGTAGAATTTAATGCTTCAAAAACTCAGTGCTGTCTTCTGTCGTTAAAGCAGAACCCACCCCCCATGCCGCTATCCATGAGCGGCACTTGCATTGAAGAAACCGATCAGCTTTCAGTTCTTGGTATGTGCATCACAAACCACCTCTTGTGGAACGACCACATATTCGATGTCGCCAAAAATGCTGCAAAGTGTCTGGGCTTTCTTCGAAGGTGCAAGAAATTTTTCTCCCCGTCTGATCTGGCTGTAATCTATAAGGCTTTCATTCGTCCAAAGCTGGAGTATAACTCGCACATTTGGGCAGGAGCTCCCAAAACACATTTGATTCTTTTAGATAGAATTCAGAATAGAGCTCTAAGAATGATAGGCGACAGAAATATAGTAGAGACATTTACATCTCTAGAACACCGTCGAAATGTTACATGTCTGTCATTATTTTATCGCTATTTTTATAAACACTGTTCCAGCGAAATAGCCAGTTGCATTCCTCCCCTTAAATTTTTCAACCGTAATACTCGCGCTTCTAGGAATGCTCATCAGTTTACCCTTGAGCCTAACTTCGGACGTACTGTCAAGTACAGAGATTCTTTCTTTAGCCGTACAACGCGAATGTGGAATACTTTACACGGCTCTATTTTCCCCTCCCATTTTGATATTCAGAAATTCAAAACCAATGTGCATCAGTATCTCCTCTTGCATCCTTCCCTAATCTCCTAACGCTCGCACTGTGCTTGTTCATATTAAGGGTAGTCAAAACCCCTTTAGTGCGCGCAATCGTTTAAAAAAAAAAAAAAAAAAAAAAAAAAAAAAAAAGATGTACAAAAAATATACCGCACACAAATGAAATTTATTATCTGCTCTAGGATGGAATTCGTTTTATTTATTTCCACCCACACTTTATTTTTTTTTACCTTTAGTTTTTCCTTGATTAAAAATATATAATTTACAGTCAAGTGGAATACTTTAACTTCATACATAATTTATTTTTAAATAAAATATGACTTCATTTGTAACGCACTACTACAACTTCAGACAGTTTTGTCTGTCAAATCGATTGACAGTTTGCAAACTGTCAGTGTCATTTTTTTCTGAATAAATGCAGACATTTCCACAGTTTCAAAATTATAGTAGTCCATGATCTGACCGTTTCTTGACTGTTTTCGCTTAACAATTTCTTTGTAAAAAAAAAACTAAACCATTCTTTGACAGCTGAATTCTTACTCCAAGAAAATCACATAAAAGTGATATTTGCCAAATTTTGACTATACATCGAATTTATTTTAGACGGACATACAAATTTTCTTTTGGAGTTCTCCACTATCTTAATGTTAGTTGTGATAAAAACTTTGACAGTTCTGACCTTGGAAAGCAAATTCAATCTAATAACCTTTTTTTTCACAGCACTGTTATCATACATTTTTTACAGTAGGTATATTGTCATTGTTTGATTTTTTTTTATATAAATATAGTCAAATGCATTGAAGTCCTTTTTGGTGTTGCCCGCTTCATGGGACAACATTTTGTTGGTTGATTTGTTGCCGAAGTGTCTGCCTGCCGCTTGGCATAATAATAGTGACGTTGGCGCGTTAAATTCAGCGACAATGAGACTGCAGCAGCAGCAGCCATAGTCAATAATATATACATACATAAATAAATAAATAACTCCAGCACTCGGCCATTCAATTTTCACTTCGATTGTTCCTGGGATGAATATATTTTTATTTATTGAAATCGTCCTAAAGAGATAGAAAGAGAGAGTGTCAATTGGCTGGCAATGGCAGACTATACCTACATAAAATTGTCGAAAAGGACATTTTCACAAAATTTGTCCTGCTGGAATACTGGATCAGCAAATAAAATAAATAACAAAAAAAAAAAGAAATCTGAATAAACCACCTCACGGACAATTAATTGCGCTTCTCGCCACTTTGCCACGCATTTTTTTTAACATCCTAAATTTAATATTTATATTTAACAAAAAAAAAAAGAATAAAAATTCGCCAAGGACTGGTAAAAATTACCCACAAAAAATGATTAATCATGAAAATGTCATAAAAGTAATTTTGCTGAGTTACTGGAGTAATTTTTGGCAGCGCTTTCAAAATTTGAAACAATAAAAAATTTACATATTGCTTACTTTCAACGTATAGGAAATATCAATACGCAAGGTCTTAACATTGAAAATTGAACTTAGCAAATGCTGGGGACTTAAGTTGGACACTTTATTTTTGATTTGTTCATTGCGAATAAGAGTTAAAGAGAGTTAAAAACGAACTCAAAGAACTTACCAAAAAGGCAACTAGACCAAACTGGCTGAAAACATTGAGTGTCGAAGAGCAGTTACACTTAGGGCTTTAGCGCAAAACTTAAGTAAGAAATGAAATAAAAATAAATGTAAGCAAATGTAAGAACGTTCCACACCATTTCTTCAGCTTTTTCCTTTTCGATTTCACAGTGCAAATTGTATAATATTGTTGTGGAACGTATTTTTTATTCGTTTCAAACAAAAATGACAGTGAAACATATTTATTTCATGGAAGTTATATGTACTAAAAAGTGCTTATTGTTTTATCGAAATGAATTTTACCTTGAATAATTTCGAAATAGACCTTAAACAATATATATTCCAAACACTTCTAAATATTATCGAGATCTAATTACTTTCCAATGCATAAGATTTTCTGAACTTAGCCATTTCTTTCTCATGAGGTCACATGGTAGGGAATTAAAAATATGGTATATGACGGATTGTGGAACGTATTAATTTTTTTCCTGGAATTGAGAAAGCACATTGAGTAGAAAATAATAGTTAATGTGGAACATATTAATTTTTCACTCATTTGAGTAAGTTTCTTACTGAAATCTTCGTAAGTTGTGAAATAAGCAAGAAAAATATTGTGGAACGTATTCTTTATCATTACATTTATGATGAATCCTCTGCTAAATTGTTAATGTTACCTTACTTTTCATTACTAGAAGTCTTCTTTTTGTAAAGAGAGTACTCACAATAAATTATTGTTAAAATCTGAACTAATAAACAATTTATTAAATTTTATTTTTAACTAAACCTCTTCCTAGATCCTACTTTTCTTCTTTAATTAAATTTTCTTGTGAAATAAAAACTAAATGCTTTTATTGCAGCTTGGCAAATCTTTACAATAGATGACAATCAATTTATAGTGTTAGTGGAACATAACATCTCTGGAACGTAAAATTTAAAAAATTCACTTTGTCTGAAAATTAAATTTCCTATCGGACTGTAGGCTATGTACAAGGCTTTATCCAAAAATTTGATTAACACATAGCTTAACGAAACATTGGGCCCATAGGCAGCTTAATATACCTATCTACTTTGCCTTATGGAAATAATCCGACTCTCCTTATAGACTAACCGAATTTTTTTCCCTCTCTACTCTTAACAGTTCAAATTCGGCATGAATGTCCTTTTTTCCGCTTATTGCTTCAAACATTATTTAAAATCACAAAAAAAATCCTACTTTACGGATTTGTGGTAGCCGGGGGTGTGGATTTGCTTGCACTTTCCTCTCCCATCAGACACCTTTTCGCATTTATACGAAGCAGGCATCTTTAGTCGGAGATTTTTGTTGTGTTCACTTTTCATCCTTGCCGGATTTATCATTTCATGAAATATTCAATTGGGTATAGAAAAAAAAAACAAAAACTGTAAAGGTCCCGCATTCACATCGCAACGGATGATCGGCTTAGCGTTTTATGAAGGCTTCCTTTTTGCGCTTTCGGCATCGGTGACGCTAACGGTAAAAGATGCTATTCTGTTTCTACGGCTTGGCGGCATCGGTCGGTTTTGGTGCTGAAACTTAGCCGATATGGTAGGTATATTATTTGAAGTGAATTGTATACTCCACCCATTCCACTCGCTTTTAGGAGATTACACTTTGGCCCCCTCTGTTGTGCATATGTTAACTCGTCTGTCGCCATCGCCGTTATTATGGATATGAGGGTCTGGTTGCTGTTGGTGGTTGGCCCTTCGAGGACTGCAAGATTGAAGGAAATGAAATAAATTATTCAGAATACAAAAAAGCTAATGGCAGTCGAATGTCCTTTTTTCGGGCTCTTATGCGACATTCGAAAGAAAATGGAATTGATGTTATACCATTTTGCATGTTTATGGTGAAATACATAGTATGACGGTGTATATTAGAGGTGCCAGGCTCGTTTGTGTTAATATGTCTGGCTGTGTTTAGTTAAAGAGGCTTAAATGTTATCGCGTAAAAATAAAGTGCAATCAATAAAATATTAATTTAGGCAAAAGAAACAACCCTTCAAGGACCTCTTACTTACGTAGCTATATTCTGAAGATTTGAGGCACATAAAATTGTTAGAATTTTAGTAAGCGCAGGTGCCTGTCATATTTTCGACATTTAGGAGAAAATGCGTTCAGACAAAAGTATTAACTCGACTAAATAATTCAGTAGGTATATAAAGAGAAAACGTTTTAAATTCTACTCTTTAATCCCAATTAGAGGAAATGGTGTTTTTGAACAACATCTCCGGGAAAGTCATCAATTTATATAAAAAAAACACCGTAGAGACCTTTGCAGAATGGATTTCAATTATCATTCTTATCACCTTTTTGATTTTATACTTTCCAAACATATTCCTTTTTTTTTTTTTGCATTTTTTAACCGTTATGAATTAAAATTGAACTCTCCTCAGCTCTCATATATTTAAACTATACGCTCAACAACAAAACATTGTCTTAAAAAAAATCTGACATTTAAATTTCCTACCAAAAGATTTTTACAAATTTTGTCTGCGAGCCTTCGTTCTCCAATTATTGGCTGAAATGCCTTTTACAAAATGGCTGCTGTCACTTTCAGAAATAGTTTTCTATCCTCCAAGAGAACATCTCAATGTTGAGGGACTCATATTGTGATAAAGTAAAAGTCCATAAATGTATGTTCCTTAATTTTTGAGAATGTGGTTTTCAACCAATAAAAATTCAGCTTCCTTTTGAAAAACAAAAAAAAAAACAAACAAAAACATTTTATCTAAGAAATTATGACTTACCAAATCCCATTTCGTGCGTAATACAGTTGTGGTATCTATATTCCTCAAGCTGCACATAATTTTCCTTAGAAAAAGATGAAAACCAAGAAAACTCATCTTCAGCTTTTGTGGCTCATCATAAGCAAGAGAAAAGAAAAGATACTGAAACTCGTATAGGATAGGAGAGGATAGGAGATAGTTTTGGTAAAAGCATAATTTCAAACAACATGATGCTCTATATGTACTTGTACTCGTACTCGTATATCGTCTTCTCATTACATCCATCTGCCCTTTTCAAAAATGAAAACAGTTGAACTTCTTCACCATATTCGCCTCAAATTGATGGCATATTTCGTAAAACCCTGATTAGTTTGGCCCTGTGTGTGCATCAAGACAGAAGCATAAGCAGTACCAAGCAGCATCATATAGAACTTTTAACGAACTTTTACCCAACAAAATTTCCACAAAGTATGCATATTGTTTTAAAGGGTCGATCGGGCAGGTTATGGAGAGCAGTAGTTGGTTGAGGATAACAAGGGGGAAAATCCTTTTGCGAAACAATGCGCACCCCAAAACTAAGAGGTTTCTGGGATTGGTATATATGGCTTTGGGGCTTGGCTATTGAAAGACCTTTAAACAAAGACGACCGACGATGACGACGACGACAAGGAGCATAAGATAATGGCATAAGTCGGGGGGATGCAATACACAATACAAAGTCATCTCGGTTTAACCAGTTTTCGTTTGCTTATCGGTGTCAGAATACACACCATAATATAAACCATAGAGTTTGAGTTTTGAGCAAAAAGGCGACTATATATTTACGACGAAACTAAAGGGTATACACAGATAGATGTTTGTATACACTATCCTAAGATGGGTTGGGGTTTTGAAATTTCTGTTGATTTTAGGTGAGGTTTTACGTGAAGCTGTCATAAGTTTTGTTTGGCGGTCTACATGAAATGTTCATGTTTTTGAACAAGCAACATATTAAGTTAAATTGTATATGAAAAGGTTGATTCATTTAAAGTTTGCTAAACAGGGTGGCTTTAGCTTAAATAAAATGTGTTGGCGTCGAGATGATTTTTGATAATGTCTATTATATTATATAAGTTCTTAGGATGGTGTAATATATTTGATGTTGATTATATTTATATACTGTGTCTGTATATTGTATACTGTATACTGTAAACTGTATACTGTATACTGTATACTGTATACTGTATACTGTATACTGTATACTGTATACTGTATACTGTATACTGTATACTGTATACTGTATACTGTATACTGTATACTGTATACTGTATACTGTATACTGTATACTGTATACTGTATACTGTATACTGTATACTGTATACTGTATACTGTATACTGTATACTGTATACTGTATACTGTATACTGTATACTGTATACTGTATACTGTATACTGTATACTGTATACTGTATACTGTAAACTGTATACTGTATACTATATACTGTATTCTGTATACTGTATACTGTATACTGTATACCGTATACTGTATACTGGATACTATATACTGTATACTGGATACTGTATACTGTATACTGTATACTGTATACTGTATACTGTATACTGTATACTGTATACTGTATACTGTATACTGTATACTGTATACTGTATACTGTATATTGTATACTGTATACTGTATACTGTATATTGTATACCGTATACTTTATTATCTCTTCTGTGTACTTTATACTGTATACTGAATAATGTATAAATATAAACTCCCAATGAAAATTATTTTGTTGCTTTTTATGTGTTTATTCTTGGCAGAGAATGTGACAAGTATTAATAAAAGTTTCATTATATTTTTTAAAACAAAATACAATTATTTAACATCAACAGAAATTTAAAAAATAAAATTTAAACATTTAATTACTTTTGTTATTTTAACATTCCCCTTCTTAGGAAAAATTAAAATTTCTACCAAAAAACATAATAACACTAAAACATAAGCCCCGCCCAATGCCAACCAAATCCACTTAAAGTCTCCCGCCTTCAAAGCCACAAATTCAGATTTTTCGGTCAAATCCTCCAACTTCATTTTCCCGATGTCTATCAGTTCGTAGAACGTCCTACGTTTCCAAAACTCTAACAGTCCAGCCGATTGAATTTCTAAGAAAAACAAATGCAAGATTTCCTTGTAGATTGAGTTTTCATTTATAGGGAAAACCAATTCGCCATCAGATATGAAACACATTTCCTTCGGTAAACGAAATAATGGCCGAATGAATAACTTCTGCTGACTCTGATAATTCATCCATTTTATATTATTAACTGTATATGCAAAGCTTGTATTGAGAGTATCTCGGAACTCCATAAACTTATTAAAGTCATTTTCCGAAACAAACAAATCAGAATATTTGGTTTTGTAAATCGGGTTGTACTTGAAAAGTATTTGAATTTCAGTCGTAAATCCTAAGATTTTCAGTTGCGATGCCAAGAGATCATCAAAAGTTTCGAGCTTCCCTTGTATTGGCGGACTTGTCATGAAGGTCTGCAAAAAAGCATTGTATGAAGTTACAAATATGATTCCGGTTAGAGAAATCAATAAGTAGATTATTTTTATTGTGTACGAAGCATTTGGTGTTTCCAGAAATGACTGTCCTAGTAGTCCACGAAAGGCATCATTTATTAGGCAATCTAACACAGATGACTTTTTCCCAGATAGGTATTCAGCAAAGTGGAGAAGAACTGACAAACTTAAAATTTCAGCAATTGTCAAACATAGGGCGTTCCATTTACAAATAAATGTAAACACTTTATATATTGGGATACCTGATTCGATGGGTATCATGACACACCAATCCAAAAAATCATGGGGATACGCTATGAACGCCATTGGAATATTAATAAAAAATACGGCTGCCGCTGATATCTCTACAGTCTCATTTAAGACCAGCTGCTGCATTTGCTGAAGTTCAATTTTTAGGTTTATATTACTTGTATTCAATCGGGCGTTGTGTTTTTTTGCAAGAGCATTGAAAATATTTCCATTATAACCACCAATAACTGTATCTCCTTGTTTTTCCTTAGAAATTATGAGTCCTGGTTCAGGTCCTCCAAGCAGAACCGGCAGTGTAGACCCGTTAAGATTTCGCATGCGATCTGGAAAAAAGTATTGACCTTTCTGTCTTCCTTTGCCTTTTTCTTCCCAAGTGATTTCTTCGAGCAAAAAAACCGGAAAGATACTGAATCTATAGAAAGTTGATGATTTTGGAAAGTCCTGAGAAATAGCTATCACATTTATCATGTGATTTTTCCAACAGAATCGGAAAACTTCTTGTAGTAGCACTTTTTCGAATGTCATATTTTTGAAAATGACGATAATTCGAGAAGACCGCATGTGTTGAAGATATTTAAATAGGTTTTCATGAAAAAACTTCAAAGAATCGTCTTGGACAATTGACAGCAGATTTTGATTTAGTCGATTTCTTAAAGTAAATGAATCAATACCGCTAGATATTATTACCGGAATATCAAGGCGTTTCATTACTTGGTTGATGAACTTATCACTTAAAACACCTGCTGAATTTTTAAATGAGCTTTGCATTATAAATAAATTTTCAAATTGTCTTTCTTCGTGAACACTTTCAACGAATTTTAAAAACTTTTGATTGAAATCGGAATACTGAGGTATTGAACCTGTGATGAAGGCCAACAATGGTAAAGATAAGTTGTTCATGTTCGAATTAATTTCACACACTGATTCCAGATTTAGGTCTAAAAGTTCTTTATGTTAATGCCAAAGCTAATTGACTCAATTAATTTAATGGAATAAGAGAATAAATTATTATTTGTTCTGATGGAGTATAGTAATTAATTTTTAAGGAATGTGTAATGAGGGTTGATAAAACAAACAAAAAATTGATTTGATTTGCTATTTGATTATTTTATTTAATAGAACATATTTATTAATAAGCTCAAGAATTTGATAAGTAGAAAGTGACAGACTTAAGGATATGTTTGTGCTGTTGTAAAAAAAATCGTTTCGCTAAACATATCAATTCGTAATTGAATGTATGGACAAATTTATTTATTTATAAAAATTTATTTATCAATGGTGTCGGAATCCAATAACTAGAATATCATTTAAATAATTATTGCGATAACTTGAAAACGTATGTTTTACTTCCGTATCAGTTATTTTAACATATTGAAACAATTATCATTTAGAAGATATACCAACTTGACTTAGATTAAATATTTAAACTATTTAAACACGTAATTTAGATTTCGTTTATTTGGATATTTTGTTGGTTAATTAAAGTATTTCTTTTTGTCGAAAAGCAAATATCTATTAAGTAAATGATTTTAAAAATTAACTTCAGGTAGGTCGGAGTTTGATAGAAAATGCAAATGTACGCTTCGAAGTATTTCCGAAGAAGTAAAAGCAAGAAAATGTTCAACATTGAAATGGAAAAGCAACTATTACATGCTATTTTCTGACTTATTGCGGTCCGGATCCATCAAGTATTACGGTCTAAAATACGGCGGTTTTTCAGGCTTTGCGATTCGTAGACCGTTGTTCCGATCTTCTAGAGTTTTTGCAACTCCGTTGATTTGCTCATTGAGCCGAAAATTGGGTCTTCTCTCTCGCCTCGATCGCGGGGCTGAAAGTGAAAGGAAATATTATTTCAATTAAAGTGAGAAGATTTATCCAGAACAACATTTCAAAAATTATAGCAAAAAGTGGTTGACGAAAAAATGTTACCTAGACACGGATGCCTAAGAACCGGAATTTTTAAATTCGTTAGATTTACTTGTTGAACTTAAGTTAGTACTATCGGGAGAAATGTTTGTGCAGTAGATATACCTTTTGGCTATTTAAACTTTTTTTTTTAAATTTGAACTTAATGTCTGTAAGGGCTGATGTCTTCTAAGTTCAACCTAAACTGCAAGCTTCAATGGTTTGAGAATTTGTTTTTATTTCTATTATTATATCCCAAGAGTGAATATATTAAGCAAAATGTGTAGAGTGGAGCTCCAGCCCACACATCAAATGTATTGGTGAAGCACTATATCCCCTGGTCAATTGCCAGCAAATATAAATAGTATTTTCGAAGAAGTAAAAATACCAAAAACTTTTCATTCCAAAATGAATATCAACTATTAGGTATATTAACATTATACTATAAGAAGAGTTTGCGACAAAAAAATATCAAAAATTTAAAAAGCGAATGTCTGTTATAAGGTTTATGAAAACCAACACGTTAAAAAAAATAACTTACAAAATAAACTGAGTATTTCGCTCAAAATTTGTAACACATGTTAGAATCTAAAATATCTACCATAATTCACTATTGTTTACAATAAACTTACAGGTGAAATGGCTTACAATATTAAAAGTTAATGTATTGTATTTTATCCGAATTTATTTATTGGGTATGTAGGCTGTTTATCCATTTTTTGGCAAATAAATCTGCTATTACTTACCACACTATCCTCACACCAAATATTGAAAGCTTGTAATTTTAACTCAAAAGTATTGACCTTTTTTTAATCAAAATCTTTATGAAGAATAAAACAAGGACGTTTCATTTGTTTCAGAAATTCTCAATTATTAAACTATCCATTAAAAAAAAAAAAAAAAGTTAATTTTTCGAAAAATTATTTTCTCACCTTATAAGAAAATCTGTATAAATACAAATTCAAAATTCAATCGAAGGAAATTACGAAAAAATAAATGAAACACAACAAGATCAACTGATTAACAAATCGGTGGCACTGTCATTTCAACTACGCTCCAACCACAAATGCCATTCAAAAGCACTCGCAGTTGCAATCAATTCCACCTACGCTGACTGTGCCGCAAAACCACAGCACTTCACATAAATGTTTATTTTATAATTATCCTGCCTGGCTGGCATTGCCATGGTCATGAATTAAATTTTTTTTTTCAATTGCGATAAAATATACAATTTTCATGCCAAATGAGAAAACATTCAATTTACTTGAACAAAAAAAAAATATTCAACAAATTGAAATCTGAAGCAACATCCATGGGAAGGACATATTGTGTGTTCTCCAACCGCCAATATCACGATGATGATGATGATGAAAATGAAAAGACTACCACCAACATATGTATGTCCGGCACAGTACCTACATATCTACATATGTGCAAAACAAAAAAAAAAATGTTATAAAATCGAACATGTTCATCATCAACTCGTCGTATTTCAAAAAACCATGTTATGAAATATCTTTCATAAACAAATATATATTTATAAGGAATAAAGCACCATAACTCCTTCCTAAGTACTTCCAACATTGATGATGGTGGTGCAGTTGATACACCGCAACAGTTTTCTGCGTCCAGATATTTTCCTTCTGATGTTTTTATGGCGTGTTGCCGTAAAAACAACTTTTTTTTACAATCTCAATTAAATTCTCAGCTTTCTTTTGAAATATTGTCCCCCAACCCTCCGATAGGCTCCATTCTTTGATTTCATTTAAAAGGTGGAATGAAAATAGAGTTCTTTTTCTGTTTTTAAATGAAAAATTGAAAATTAGTTTGAAAATTTAAAAAAAAAACCCGATCCAGGATAATGAATGATATATATTGAGGAATTACTTACGGGGCACAATAATATGGAAACAAATATAAATATGAATAAAAAACAACAACTGTATTTACCTTAAAGAATGATGGAACACCTATGGAAGTACAGTCCTCGTCACTTGATTGAGATCTAGTGGATTATTAAAGCAAATTCCATTGTAAAATACTTGAAATTGAGATATTAGTCAAATCTGATAAATGGTCGTTTTCAAAGACGTTTTTCATGCACGCAAACTGAAAAAACTAACTCTTGTTTGAAAATGGAAATGAATATTCTAAATTCTTGTGTTCGAAACATTATATGCCGTGATAATGCTGTATAGTCGAGACGATCTTGTACTATAATATCAAGGGAATCTGCCAAAAAATCATCTGATAATTACAAATTTGTTGTTTTTGAAATTGATCTATGACAGCAATATAAATGTCTGTTTGTCCTTTCAGACATTTTTCTTCAGATTTTTAAATTTGCTTAACATGAAAAAACCAGTAGTACAAGATAGCGTAAAGTTTTCTTTATATTGTAAGATGTTATAATTTTTGCAAATGGCGGCATATATCAATTCTACTTTGACATTTGTGAAGTAAATTCGCGCCAACAAAACATGAATCCCTTAACTCTTAACCCTCTACTGCACGCACATAGATCCAGCAAGAAAAAAAAAGTTAATTATTCTCTTTCATTTTGTTCAAATTTGTTTCAACAAATTTCATTAAAAGTTTATAATGTTTGCCATATATGGCCGGTTGTGCAGTTACACGTTTTTTTTTTTTTGAAGAAAACGCAAATAATAATTTAATATAATTTTTGTTTTTGTTTTTGTGTACTGTATGGGTTAAAGACAAATTGAAGATTTTAATGACCTGTAGTCCAAAATGCGTTTCGCCCAGACACGATAGTTGGGCTCGTCAGTTAGATGCTATCGTACCCTTATATACATTTAGGTGCACGAATTTAACCAAATTCCCCTAAATAATATAATTTGCAGTTTGTAAATGCTGCAAATTTTATAAGAGTCGGTAATCATCGACCGAAAAACATTGCGTCTTAGAAAGGCACGATAGAATCTAACTGACGAGCCCAACTATCGCGCCTGGGCGAAACGCATTTTAGACTACAGGTTATTAAATTCTTCAGTTACATATTTTTCAAAATAACAAAAATATTTCCTCCCTCCGCCTACATGGCATGGTCTCATAAGCAAATGGCTGTCCTAATTGAGAGTTCAAACGGCGTCTATTAGAAGGCAACTTGATGAGGGACGTGAAGAAGGATATACCGACAAATTGTTCCATTTCACTTCGAGTAATGTTAAACGGATTGTTTTGTTATCTTGCAATGCATTTCTATTGAATTCCTCAACAATCATTTTAAGTAGTTCTCCAGTGAAAATAAAAGAAGTTAAGGAGCTCTTTAGAGAGTATATTTCCTATCGAAGCTCTTTTGTCCCTAAGAAGTGATAATCACTGTCTATGAGTAATGAACTAGACTTGTTCCTCTATGTTACATTTTGCTTCTTCTTATCTTTCGATATCAAAGTCGAGAATGGTTTTTCATTTCAGAATTGTACTCGGTTTCAGGCACCTCCAGGTGTTCTCTACAGTTCATCCCTATATGCGGCTAATCCTCCAATTCGAAGATTTAGTCCTCACTCTGATAATCATCACCAGGATCAACACAAAATCTTTTTCCGTAGAAAGAATCATTGTTTTCTCCCTGCAAAAAAGCGAACATTTCGAATATTCATATTTCTGTGAATGGATAAGGAGCCATATATGGATGTTGCTAAGAAAGCCCCGTGCCTTTTACTGACAAATATTAAATGTTACTAAAAAAAGTATACACAACCTTTAAATTATTTTCTAGCTAATAATAAATAAACTTTTATTTCTATGTTTTTGAACTGCATTCCGACGCGCGAACTGTTAAATTTTGGATACGGTTTTTGGCTATTGCGCAAAGAAAAATTAAAATAAAAAATTGGAAACACATACACAAAGAACTTTTCTAAAGGATAAGAAAGGTAATTTTCCAATGGCAGTTGCATAGATTGTAGCCATTTGCAAAAAAAATTATAGCATCTTCCAATGTGGTGAAAAATTTATTGCCACCTGTTATAATTGTCAGAAACAATTTTTACAGATGATGAGCTTACTCTTCTCAAAAATTGCTAATATGATTTGTAATCCTGAAAGTTCCTAATATTGCATTCACACATTGTTGCTATAAATTTTCAAAATAATTTTTAAAATTTCATAAATAGTGGGATTTTTTTTCATTGTACACGTTTCATATTTTTGAAATATTCACAAAAACTGCTTAAAACCTTTTTTAAATAAAACAGTTAATATAATTTGCTAAATTACAACGCGTCGTTGTGTTTTAGTAATGACTCAACCGATTATGAAAAACCTTTAAACAAAAACGAATTTGTAATAACTAAAACAAAATACATCTTTAAATAGTTCAACCGATCTCAATCATTCGACACGGAGTGTTATCGTGAATAACAAATATACATTTTTCCTTCAACCACGGAATAAATAAAAACCTACACACATTGCTGATATTCACCTGAATACAGTTTGAGTAAAGGTGTTGAACCTCTTTGATTCTAGTAGACGAAATAAAAGTAAAAAAAAAAATGTACTCAATGATAACCACAAATCAAATTAAAAAATTTCCATTCAATCAGTTTTTTGTAGAAAATGACAAGAACTTTTGCCGACAGATATTGTTAAACAAAAAATGAATAACTGTAAGTGCTTACAGTGTACGTACAGGTAGATATTGATTGTGAATCATCAGCCAGAAAAAAAATCCAACGATTTTGTGGGCAGGGGTCCTGAGAAGGAGTAGGCTTAATATTAAAACATATATTCAGAGGCTTTATGGTTTTTATTAGCAGATCGCAGAAAACCGGGACAATCTTTTTTATGTGGCTTCGTTCTGAAGTAGAAATGGCCCTTTGTATGTTCATTTGTAACGTTAAAAATTGCCATTCCAATAAAGTAATATAATTATTTTATTTGATATTTTTATAGGAAGTTTGAATGAGAAACACAATAAATAAATTATTGACAGTAATTAAGCTTCCAAAGAATCCAGTAATAATTTTTTATGCGATTCATGAAGTTTGGTGAAAAAAGTTTTTCAAAAACATATTTTTTTTATAGGAAGTTATTGGTGCTTGTGTAGTTTTGAAAGCTCTTAATAATCAAGTTCAATTTTTTTATAGGAAGTATGGTATGCTTGTTTGTGTTTGAATAATTAGACAATATTTGAAGATATTGCTTTTTTATGGGAAGAATAAAAATATTTAGTAATTATCTGAGTTAAAAAAAATGCAGAGCTACGTTTGCTGTTATAATTAATGGAATGGACCACACTTAAATGAAATTGCATTGTTTACAGTTAGTTTTTAGGTTTTCCAATAAAAGTCAAACAAAATATTTTTGCACCTTATTGTGATTCGAATCCGGGACGTTGTATGATAGTTAAGCTTAATCAGTTACCTAGGATTTAGATGTCTTGAATTTGGAAGACAGCTACACTCTACATTGTGCTATTATATTCTTCCTCTTCCTCATTTCGGGGCTTTTCTGATCTTGATGGGGTCACAATTCTACCACTTATCTGCTTCAAACTATAGTGCTCCGCCCGTGGGGAACGCCACATTGGCCCCGGAAAGTGTCGGCAAGACTTCTGGTTTTGAATTGTTCCATTTCTGAGACCAACCAAATACAGATGTCGTTAATTTGCTTGTACCAGGAGTGTTTTGGTATGCCTTTCCATTTTCTTTTTCGCGAACGTGTTGGAACCTTGTAAGATGTTGCCTTTAAAAAAATTTTTGCCGGGGTTCTCCCGTACGTGGCCTGTTTTTTGTATTTTTGACGTTAAGGCTTCCACGCATCTTAGTACTTCTAATTCGATCAAACTATGTTACTCCTGCTGTCATACGAAGCATCTTCATCTCAGCTGCCGTCAGCTTACTCTTATACTCTGTGTCCAACAGTGTGAAACGTATGTGAGTGTTGGACGCATATCTGCAGTGTAGAGTTCCGTTCAACTAAGGTGTAATTTTTCGATCATTGTTGATCATAGATCCCAGATATTTCAACTCTTCGCTACTGGG
Source organism: Philhelius pedissequus (assembly GCA_910595825.1). Classification (NCBI taxonomy): domain Eukaryota; kingdom Metazoa; phylum Arthropoda; class Insecta; order Diptera; family Syrphidae; genus Philhelius; species Philhelius pedissequus. The sequence continues at coordinate 237,171,394 of OU343161.1, read as the reverse complement.
AAGAACATTTCCTTTTAAATAAATGTCTGGAATAGGTATGCACAATGGACAGCACAAATATTCAGCCTTTTTTGGACTGATGCGGTATACCCACTTCCTCCTAAAACGTATACCTAAACGTCAAGTGCTCATTGCAGATATGTAGGACCCTCGCTTATGATGGCTCCATCGTCAGCAAAGAATAATTGGGTACATTACCTTCGAGCAGGTAGTCAAGGCCTGTAATAAAAAGCAGAAGACTTAGGACGCTTTCTTGGTGTACACCAATTGTGACTTGGAATTCTTCGGTGACTCCAGCTAGACATATAACTCTCATTACTGCTTCTTTGTACATATCAATGATCATCCGCACGTAGGCTCCCGGCACTCCTTGTTGTCTTTGGGCAACCCATATCAGATCTCGTGGTTGTCCATCAAATGCTTTTTTTTGAAGTCAACCAATACAACATACAAATTCTCCAAGCTCGCTCAACGATCTTCAAATTGTGGAATATCAGCGTGATCGAACGGTGATTGTCACAGGTTTGCGTATCTCACTTCCATTTGTACATTGGTAGAAGGTAACTTCCCTCCATATTGCTTAGGCATATATCACCTCATATAAACCCAATGTCTCCCATTCTTTTCCAAAACTCATATGGTATCTCGTCGGGCCCAGCACCTTTGCATTTTTTCGAGTTCTTAACTGCCTCGCTACCTTGTTCGACTGTGATGTCGGGTACTTTCGTTAAGTAAGGTTCAGCTGTCGGAAAGTGATTTTGAGGAAACTAACTGTTCGTTCAAAAGCCCATCACAATAGAGGCACCACCTGTGAAGAATTCTGTCGTAATCTAAAAGAGGATGTCCTTTAGCATCGTTTATTAACGGATCGAATCGAACGGTGCAACGAATCTCCTGAGCATTTCTCTATCTTTCAGCGGAAATTTTGAAGATGGTTGCTCACTTATTCAAGCTGGTTTGTCGTATTTGTTGAATAGCTTGGTTTGCATCAGCAGCTGTGGCAGGCATTTCTTTCAGCTCCCTATACATTTCCTCCGAGCTCTTTGCTTGGAGTTGGGCGAATTTCTCCCTCGCTTTCTTATTAAAGATTCTGTATTCCACTTTAAGGCAAGACTTTTATTTCGATTACTTGAAGGATACTTTTTCCATGCTTTGAAATCCGCATTTTTTCTTCTTATCACCGCTTTAGCTTCATCATTACACCACCAGGTTTCTTTGGCTTTTGGCTACTGCCCCTTTGAAACTAATAGCAATGGTCTTGCTGTCTCTAAGCAATTTTCTGCAGACAATCCCACATACTGTGTGCAGTGCTGTACTTTAATATTGTAAATATTTTATAGGAAGTTATTATAGTTGTGTTTTTATAAGATCCTGTTAAAATGTAAGCAAAATGTAAGACTACCAGTGCTAAATTAATCGTTATGCTCATTTATTTGGCTTAGCATTTTTTATAGGAAACTCTTGTAGGCTTTTTTATAGGAAACTCTTGTAGGCGTTTAATACTAAAATGATTTTTTTAATAAATTTATATTGTGGGATACATACCATAACATTTTATAGAACATATTACAATTGCTCTGATAGATGAGTTTTATTAGACATATTTTTTTAAATGCTATAATTTTATAGCAAACCTCATGCGATAGCCTTTAGCACAAAAAAGAACTTTTTAAATATATTCAATGTCAAGTTTTAGTTTATTTTCAAGTCTGCTTGTGTATGCATATCTCTCAAAAATAAAAAAAAAAAAATAAAACAACAGCCGGAAAACGCGGTTCTAGAAAGCCTTTTAATGCAGTCGTCGTCATTCGTCTACGTTGTGTACACACTTCAAATCCAATGGCAATAAGTATATAGCTAGCTATATAGCCCTTTGCGACAATATCAATGCCGACGCGACGAGACTGAAATGGCTACCGCATATCCTTTTTGCGAGGTCCATTTGTCGTGTCTGGCAGTGATATAGCAGCGTGGTGCAATTAATTTGTGCATTTAACTGAGGAGGTGACAAATATTCATCAAGAGTCCATTTTTTTTGTATGGTTAGGGCGCGGCAAATGAATATTTCATGGCAACTTTCAATGTTTTTAGTCGCCTTGCCATCGGGGCTGATTTTTTGTTTTAGATATTCCTGTGGGATTAAGGATATATGTACATATATGATGGAAGGGTATCCATCCTCTTGAGCTCGATAGACATATGGAACGGTATGGTCACTGGTCTGTCTATGGCAGGGCTTATGAAAGTGTGATAAAGAAACTGCTTTTCGATACTGTGGTAACAAAGTGGCTTACGAATTTTACAAACAAAAAACTTAAATCCATTCCAGGAGAATATTTTGTTCCCCTTAAAACAAACATAAATCCTGTTAAAACTTATCAACACCCCCATATCAATATAATCCACCCTGAAAACGCACTTGTAAAACTTCTTCATAAAAAATTGCAATATATCAATGCATAAGACGAAGTAATCCACGCCCAACCAAGTTAAGACTCTTAAAGGTTATTGCAACGACTTTTGTCCATATAGCAACGAGAGCTATATAGACACTGCCTCAATTTGGTGTCACCTGCATTGAGTCACAAGCACGTACACGATTTCCCTGAACCAATCTCAAGCCCTTTGTCCACCAAAAAAAGTTCTCAACCAAAAAAAAAAAAAATCCTTTTCACACCATTTAAAGTTATGTTGAAAATGGCAAAAGTTATCCAAAATACTGCAACACATCTGCACCCACCACCATTCCGCATATTTCTTTTTATCCAACCATTTCCCATGATGCTCCTTTCTGTAGTGAGCTTGAGAACCAAAAACCGGGACCAGCTTCGTACATATCCTTCATTCGTGCAGGATTTTTATCAGCAGAGAGTAATTCCCGATTAAAAAGTTTTTCTCACTTTTTCGGCTATTCTCATCCCCATGCTCAACCCCCTTCACTCGACCGTCGACGACGGCACGAAAAGAAAAAAATAGTGTATATGTGTGTGTTTGGGTAGTGTAGCATTGCGCTTAACCTCTGAAACGTGACCATTTTGTTCGCACGCTTTTTTCGTGGCACGAAGCCGGGAAACGATTTAACTTTTCTTCCAATTTTAGTGTCTTCTTTTGCTATGGCAGATGTATAGTACGTGTATATGTGAATGCCCTTTAAGTCTGCAGACTTTGACCTGAGGGAAAATCAAGAGATTATACTATTGGAATGAGGACATTTCCCACAATAGAAGTCGAAATTGTCGTTGGTAAGGCTGAACGATAGGGTTTCTGATAAAGTTTTGAGGTTTCTTTCGCTTTGCTTTGTTTCTTATTTTTAATACATCACGGTCGGCGCGACCGACACTACCAAAAGAAATTCATTTTTCAGATCATTTCGATGAAGAGAAGGAACGAGTTTGTTCGTGAGTCTATAAAGCTGAGAGAACCTGATCCTGAAAAAAAAAATAAGAAACGGGATAAAGCATCATCACCTGAAACGTGTCGCACGTAAATAAAAGCGCTGGGGTCTCGGGTGAAAAAGTTAATTTTTGTTTTGTTTTCTTTTAGTTTCGGAATTGTTTGTATATACACCATCTACCTTACTTTGCGAAAGGTGGCAAAATGTCCAAATAATTGATCACAAAATGGCCAAGAAAATTCCAGTAATTGGGGGATATTTTGGAGCTTTTACGGATTAACACACAAAAGCAAGCAACAAAGTTGTTAATTGGCTGTACGCGACTATGAAATGGATACTTTTGTAGAAATAAATGGGAAATTGTTTATATAAATGGAGTAGGGAGAAATTACCAAAAATTAATGTCAATCAAATACAAAAAAATACAATCACCCAAATCTCCAGATGAAGACCAGCTTGTTCAATGTTAATTATGGTAGTTTCCTTATACTTTACCCAAATATTAGAACTCTTATAGTCAGTTTTGAAACTGAGTATTGTAGAAGGCTTCAGGGTCATAGGATTTTATTTGTAAATCGATAGATCTTGCAGGAAATAAAATCTCTTTTTTTCTCAAAGAAATGAGGTGATGTCACATCATCATCTGCGAGCTAGCTCTAGAATCTGTTTACTCAATAGGTGTACCATTTTTTAGTGACCAGTTAATTCTTAACAAAAACAAGTAATTCTTTCTGCCAATTAAATACATTTTCAGCCTCAAACTTTTAACAAGTCATTACTAAAATGGTAACAGAACTGGGCGCATATTCCCCACAAAACTCTCAGACGAGGAGTTTTGCAATTGTTTCTCAAAAATATTATTGATTGGGAGGAAACATGATTGGAAAGATGAACTGACTTCTTGAGCCTTCTCCGACCTTCTAATAATACAATCCTGATTCATCTGTCATTTTTACTTGTGATAAAGGTACTATAGGGCAAGTTTTGTATTTGGAAAAAAATATCGAACTCGAGATTTTAATCAAAGTTGACATTTCGATGATAGACGACACCAAAAAAGTGGGTCCCGCAATTCCGTCTGTCGGCCTGTCTGGTTGAACCGATTTGGTGGTTAGGCGTTTTAGGTGATTGTCCAAAACAGATTTTTGAATCATTGTTTTAGCCCCAAAAATAACGGTACTTGCCATACAATTTTTTCTACCATCTAATTATCTCGAACACGGCTTTAACGATTTTGATAAAAATTGGTGTGTTTTTTAATTTTTTTTTATTATTAGCGGTATACATACCTGTCATACAACCATTTTATTGATTTTCGCCTTTTTTCACAAACGACTCAACGGATTTCGATCCTTCGGATTCTAAATAATACTGCATTTCAAAAAATATTTCTTTGGATTTTTGAAAATTTTTTTTTTTTTTTGGAAAATTCAATATTTCGAAAAGGGAGGACAATTTTTTTTTGAAATTCAGTTTTTAAATTTATAAAATTAAATATTTAAAATGTTCATACTAATTTTTTTTAGAAAATATTTAAGGATTTTTATGTATTAAAAATTAAGTGGAAAACATTTTTAAAAATACATTAGCCGAATCTATTACGAATCCTTTGCATAGAATGTGATCGAACATAGGAGCAAGTACGTGTGATCCAGGCGTGGATTTATTTTTTGGTAAATGGAATTATTAAATAAAATGCACGGCTGGATCGCGCATCTACGTGCGCTTATGCTCGACCACATCGTATGCGAATCATTTCCATTAATAATCTAAATATCTATATTTTTAAAGTCGTTTGTACTCAATTTTTTATATACAAAATTCCTTTAATTTTTTTCTAAACAAAATAAATTGGTGCAACAATTTTAAGCATTTAATAATATAAACTTTAAAACGAAATTGAATACAAAAAATCAAATACACGTTTTCGACATATTGAATTTTCAAAAAAAAAAAAATATTTTTTTTTTCAAATATCCAAAAAAATATTTTTCGAAAATTTTGGTATGCAGTATTATTTATAATTCAAAGGACCTCCTACTTTAAAAATTTTGATCGAAGTCCGTCTAGCCGTTTATTATAAAGGCGAAAATCAAAAAAATTATTGTATGGGAGGTAAGGTCAATAACAAAATACCTATGTAAATAAAAATGTTTGACAAAATGTAAAGAAGTAGACCACCTATACCTAAAATGATAGGTAATAAAAAATGACAGACTTTTTTGTTGTCAAAATTGTTAGAGCCGTTTTCGAAATAATCAAGATGGTAAACAAAATTGTTATTTTTAAGTATTGAGTATTACAGACTATCCTATCTCAGGCAAGCCAGCAAAATAAACATTTAAAAAAAAAAGAACAAACATGAAAATCGGTTAGATAGTTTCGGAGTTCATCGAACACATCAACTTGACATGAGAATTATATATAGTAGATTTTTATTGTCAGTCTCATCTCATTTCATCGTACAGTGATTAATATTTATAACAATAGAGGTTTCTTGTGCTTTTTTATTACAGGTATCCCGTTGAGGTATAGGTGATCAGATCACTATCACTTAGATCAGATCGCGTAATTCTTGCTTGCATTTCGATGTTAGTGCGTTCTCTAATTGTTACATAATTTTGTTATTTAAAACAAAAGATGTCAAATAGTTATAGAATGTTTCACATTAAAAACTGCAATTTAACCAACCAACTCTCTCTGTTCTGTGATCAAAATATCCCATATGCTACATAATGTATGGGAGCCTATATGTATGTATGTATTGTATAAGGTGATTTGAATAATGTGTGAAAAAAATCTAGAGCAAAAATGTTTAGCATATCATTAGGCATTTTTCTTTTTTCTTACAGAGCTGGGGGTCGATTCCCGATCTGTGAAGATATGAAGTGATAAATTTTATCACGCTTTCACGTCTAATTCGATTCTCGATTCGTGAAAAAAGTGAAGTTAAATGCCAAACATTTTTCATATGATAATTTTTTTATCACAATCAATTGTTTTGTGAAGAAAATGTTTCTAATCGAATATTAAGAAGAAAAACTGGATTTGGCACATGACAAGCAAGCAACAATTATATTTATACACAAATTTATTTTGGTAGTAAGTTATATTTGTGTTAATTTGAGTAAATTACGAAATTGTTAAATCAACAGATTCACAACAGCCGACGCGACGGTGCTATTTCCGCGACAGACGGTTAGAAACTGCCCGTTGCAAAAAAAAGCAGAGCACTTTACCATATTTAAATGGCTTTGAAGCGCCCTTATAAGTTGAGTGTTTTTCAAGAATGCTCTCAATTCACGTATTAAATCCATGCATAAATGTTTTGGGAATCTATAAAGTTCAATAAAGTGCTCCTAGTTGTAACTTCGAATAGATTCTGTCCATCTCGAAGGCAAAGCCTCAATATCCTCACATGAACAAATAATAAATCTTACTCAAAACAGAGATACTATTGAATATAATAGCCGTGTTTTATTATCGCCAATAACCCATATGGTTCACCCCGTGAAAATAAAACGATCTGGGTTATGTACTTACATGTACACTCTGTTTGCCGAACTTAATACTAAAATTTGCAAACCCAGATAGAAACCCCGATAGAAACCTGGATCTCGTGTTGTTTTTGTAATACGTATTAAAACATAACCCAGACCCAGACCCGTAGATAATAAAACACAGCTAATAACGGGTGATTTTTTTGCTACTTGGTTTTTGACGTTTATATTTTTGACAGATCACACATGACAAATTCCACGAACATTTGACATTTCGATTCAGTATTGTTTGCCATTTCATCATGAATAGACTTACGCCTGAACAACGTTTGCAAATTATTGAAATTTATTATCAAAATTCGTGCTCTGTGAAAAATGTGTTTCGCAAGCTACGTCCGTTTTATGGTCCTCATAATCGACCCACCGACCCGGCTCATTTTTGGCTAAATGGATACGTGAATAAGCAGAATTGCCGTATTTGCAGTGAAGAGCAGACAGAGGCAATTCAGCAGCTACCAATGCATCCCGAAAAATGCACTGTTTGGTGCGGTTTATGGACAGGCGGCATCATTGGGCCGTACTTCTTCAAGGACGATGAATGCCGCAGGGTTACGGTCAATGGAGAAAGGTACCGTTCGATGATAACAGATTTTTTTTTGCCGAAAATGCTAGAATTGAACTCGGTCGACATGTGGTTCCAACAGGACGGTGCCACATGCCATACTGCACGCGAAACCATGCATCAATTGAGAGGCGAATTTGGTGAGCAGTTGATCTCACGTTTTGGCGCAGTCAATTGGCCACCAAGATCATGTGATTTGACCCCGTTAGACTATTTTTTGCGGGGCTATGTTAAGTCTATTGTCTATGGGGACAAGCCAAACACGATTGCTGCCTTGGAAGCCAACATTGAACGCGTCATTGGTGAGATTCCGGCCGAAATGTGTGAAAAAGTTTGCCAAAATTGGACCTTCAGAATGGACCAGCTGAAGCGTAGCCGCGGGCAACATTTAAGTGAAATTATTTTTAAAAAGTAAATGGCAGAAATTGATTTATCGATCCAAATAAAAATTTCATTCACTTTTTACAAGTTTCTGTGTTTTTTTGAATTTTCAAAAACCAAGCTCTTAAAAAATCACCGTTTATAAAACCCACAATTGTTCAGTACGACGGCTTTTATTAATTTATTAAACGAATTATTATTCCGGACATTATCCTTAAGCAAATTTAGAAACTGAAATGAAATATTTACCTTTCCCAACAAAAAATCTAATCAGACTGTCATTTCTTCACTAAATTTATCATTTAGTACATTTTAGTACAAACTTTATCACAATGCGTTCTAGAATCGCATTAGGCGTGTGCGTGAAGTTGGAAAATGATAAACCTCTGTGAAAACTGAAATGATATTTTTTTTTCACTTCAAAACTTCACTCATCGGGAATTGACCCCCAACGCACTGAACAGAGTTCATCACATAGATTATGCTCTAAAACTTGTTCCAAACAGAGCGATCTCTGAACACTGAAGGTTTTTTAAATACACTTGAACCACACAAGTCAGAATACATTTTCTTTTTAACCATAAAAATCAATATAACACAAAACTACCATTTTTTGTACAGATACACACGGGCAAGTTGGTGGAGATTCTTTTTTAAGGAGATGTTGATGTGTAAGAGGTATGAACGAGTCGGAGGCGGACAAAGTTAGTTATCATTTCCTTTGTAGTGTGGGTTGGATATATTATGCGTAATTTGTTGAAGTTGATTGATGAATAATAGTGGTGGTATTCATTTCATTGTGCGATTTCATTTTCATGCAATTTTTTTTGTATCGACCTATGGAGGTCGCGTTGCGAATATTGTTCAAAGGTATAGACTGGAGCAGTATGGGCGTCATTAGCAGCTTTATCAGCCAGTTCGTTGCCCCTTATACCAACATGTCCAGGAGTGCACAATAACTTTAGCTTTAAAGGTTTTGAGACTAGTATATCTCTTATTTTGGACGAGTGGAAAGGGTTGAGAATCGCTTTTAGGACTAAGAGGCTATCGGAGCAGATTGTCCATTTGCCTGATGTATTGGAACATTTTTGTATGGCTTCAAATATTCCCACAGCTTCCGCAGTAAAAATTGATGTTATGTCTGGTAAAATACCTTGGATGAGTGTATTTCCTTTTTTTGATACAACTGCAAATGTAGTGTTGTGTTGGGTAAAAGAACCGTCTGTGAATAAGAACTTCCAACCTTTATCGGAAAGTTTAGATGCAGTTTCAGTAAATCTTTGTCTGTAGACTTCTGGGGTGGTATTTTGTTTTTTAAGGTCACATAGGCCGACAAGTATGGAGTTGCTATCTAATAACCAGGAAGGCTGTGATGGTGAGTATTTGGGATGACGCTTGAAGGGTATATTCATTTTTTTTGCCTATCTCCAAAATAGTACAAATTGTGGAAGGGATTCGTCTTCTTCTTTTATGAGACAGAGCTTGCATTGTGTCTTTGTCTATCACTGAACCAGTTTAAAAGGTTAGCTTAGGTAAAAGTGAGGCAGTGATTTTTGAATAGCGTTCCTCTATTGTCGGTAGTCCAGCCTCGGCGTGGATGTTTCTAATTGGGAAATAAACACAGATATGGAGCTCTGAAGCTATTTTTACTTTCGATTATAGGTAATATAAGACAAGTTATATACATATTCGTAAAAAAACATTTTTTTTTCTAACAATCAACCCAAAAAGTGGGCCCCGCAATTCCGTCTGTCTGTCCGTCTGTCTGTGTGTCTGTAGAACTATCTACTGCCTAAACGGCTGAACCGATCTTGCTCAAACTTGCTGCTTACGCGTTTTAGGTGATTGTCCAAAATAGATTTTTGAATCGTTGTTTTAGGCCCAAAACTAACGGTACTTGCCATACCAATTTCTCTACCAACTTAATTTTCTCAAAAACGGCTCAAACGATTTTGATAAGATTTGGCGTGAGTACTGCCTTTGGTATGGTCTATATTTTGGCCCAAAAATATTTAAAATATTTTGTTATTAACGGTACCTGCCATACAACCATTTTATTGATTTTCGACTTTTTCATAAACGGCTCCACGGATTTCGATCAAAATTTGTATACAGGATCTCCTTCAAATTTTAAATAATACTGCATTTCAAAATTTTCGAAAAATAGTTTTTTTTTATTTAAAAAAAATATTTTTTTTTTTGAAAATTCAATATTTTGAAAACGGTTGGGCGATTTTTTCTGAAATTTTGTTTTTAAATTTATATTATTAAATATTTAAATTGTTCATACCATTTTTTTTATTAGAAAAAAATTAAGAATTTTTATATATAAAAAATTAAGTGAAAAACGACTTTAAAAATACTTTTAGCCGTTTCCATTAAGAATCTTTTGCATATAATGTGATCGAACATAGGAGCAAGTACGTGTGATTTAGTCGTGTATTTTTTTTTTTTTTTTTTAGAAAATTGGCTAAACTGGGGCGAATAGACGCCTCTCTAATATGTTTTTTCTTGCCTATACCTAACCTATAAGCTCTGAGAAATGAAATAAATAGAACGTTATCCTTTCACTAATTTACTCAAACTTATTTACATGAGTGAGTTGGCTTCTTAGGAAGACCCATCTTTAATGTTGTGTCAGAATTATTGTGTGTTCCAACAATTTTTTTTTCATATGCTAAAAATTAAAAAAAAAATGTGTTTATAATTTTATATAATTTAACAATTTGTAGATATGCAGATATAACCGGATGGAAAGTTCACGTCGCAGTATTTTTTTGAAATAAATAATTTAATTTGTAAATTTTTTTAAGCAAAAACTAAATAAATATTTTTAAGTCAAAACTAAATAAATATGTTCCACAATAGTTTTCACGCCATTTTTGTTTTGCAATTTAACAACAATCACACAGATAAATTCAAATTAAAACATATACAGAGTTTAACATTCACTCGCAATAATTTATCTTCATGTCTGTCAAATGAAAAGTTGTTAATTTCGCGGACATAAAATTTTCACTACGTGCGATATGACTTCTACAAATACCCATTAAATATCTATAAATGCATGATAATTTCCTCTTAAAATATTATTATTAGAAATATAACTTCCGAAAACATTATTAATGTTATTTTCCCACCAAACACTTCGTGAATCATAAACATTTTTCAACCATCTTTCATGCGGGGTTGAGGGGAAAATAAAATCTCATCATAAAGAAGTGTCAGTTTCAACATCAAAACATAAACTTCAGCTAACAATAAGTTAACTTGTCCTCATAAACTCTACAGTCCTACACAATACGACTGGGAAATTTGATGGAATGTTAACCTGACGAACCATCAAAAAAAAAAAAAAATCCGAGAGCCACTCCTGCTCCTCCTTGAAATTATTGTCTTCAAATAATGGTGTCCGTATAAAAATTCTTAACAAATTCCTTGGTCCTTCCTACTATTTTTTTTGTTTGTATTTTCTTTGTCTCTTGTTTGTTGGTATTTATTATTTTCTATAGGAATTCCAAAATTACCATAATTACAATTTTACATTCATTTGTCGCTGATAAAAAAGTTTCCTCATCTTCGCCCAAACCAAGAAGGCTCCTTAAATATGAGCAGAGCAAGAAGGTGGCGCTGCCGATTGGCATTGTAAGTCGTATAATATCTCATCGCTGTGAATTCTTTGTGAAAGAAAAGCTGTTATCATTTTTTTTGGAAATTTTATTACACTTAATTTATGCTCTCCATAAAAATGCGGCAAACTTTTTTTTCCAGTATAGCTAGCGAATGTCAATCGCTATGAGTCTTGGGAGTTCTCTGATGGCAAGGTCCATTTTGTGTTGTAAGGCGTGCTACGAATGGGGGTGTAAAAAAGATTCAGTCAACATAGAAAAATAACAAAAATAAAACACACAAAATTGTGTTCGACCTGAGCAGGGCCGTAGGTAGTATAAATACTAAACTTTAATATCATATTTTTGACTTTGAACATCACGAAAAAAATACGAAATGTGGATTGGAACTTATTTCGAGTGTATCTTCCTCAATAGAATACATATGCAAAATGTGTTGTGTATCCCTACTACAAATTTATATATATTGTCCCACAAAACAGAGCCTTACGAATATAAACAAATCATTGTGGAACGTATTCTACTTGAAATGATGGTAGAGTTGAGAATGTTCTTAACATAAATCTTTGTTTCAGCATTTTATGTGTTCAAATTAGAACCAGCGGAAAGTACATTTTTTCTTATTTTTCGTGAAATCTGAAATCCGGAAAATTAATAGGTTCCACAATTGTGTTCGAATTTTTTTTTCAACTTTTCACTATTCCCGGGAATAATAGAACTTTGTATAATCCCACACAACACAAACAATATTATTTTAAAACACAAACTTTACGGTAGACTTTTCATAAAAAAATGCTGTTGTGGAATGTTTATTTAAAATTCCATTGTGGAACTTATTTTGGGTTCATTTTTCCATAGTAAACAAGATGTATCTATGTTTGAAATCTTTAAGTTCCCCTTCAAAACTACGCCCCAGACTACAGGCTAGGTGCAAAAAAATAAAACAAAAAAAAAACACACAAATTTTCTGATTTATATTTGCAATTTTACAAAATTGAAAACACAATGGAATTAAACTTTTTCTTGTGTTTTTTTTTTGTTTTGCTGATATTGTTGTTGTCATGTTTTCGAGTAAGTAAATAAGTATTATGGTGATGTTGTGGGATCACATCAGCATAAGTCAAACCACACTTCCATTATCAAAAGGAAAACTTTTTGGATTTAAGTAATACGACTTCAACGACAAACATAACAAATGTCAAAATTGATGGCAGATTACGTTGGATGGTGGGCGTATGTGCTTAAGGGGTAGTAATTTACGCAATAAAAATTTACCAAGTAAATTGAGGTTTTGCTATAATATGGTAATTTTGCTTTTATGAGTTTTATTCATAAGTTAATGGATGTCGGATTAAATTCGCACCAAGTTAAAAGTTGTATGGAAAAGCCTAATTCTAATTTTCATGAAATGCAAAATGAATTTCCTCTACAACATTTCGGAGGTCATAATTTCAATTTCATAGAAACGAACAAAATATTGGAATGTATTTGTAGGTGGGCTAATGAATTAATTTTGTTTCAAAAAGGAAATTTGTTTTATGTTAATTATAGAAGTTTTGGGACGTACATTTTGAAAATTCATTTAGGGCGTTATTTCCCATTTTACATTTTTATGAACTTTAACCTTAATAAACATTCGATTCTCAATTTCATAAATAAAATAAAGTCGGGTTAGTTAAACAATTTATAACTCAAGAACGGTTGGACCGATTTTGATAATCTCTGATTTGTTGCATTTTGTCTTCTTCTAGAATGCCAGAACAGCTAATTAAATATCGGGAATATTCACGTAAAAAAATAAACAAAAAAAAACTCTTGAGTTCCCCGGACTAAAGGCTGCAATGTGGAAACACCTTGTTGTATGAAAAAAAGTTATGTAATTTACCTCTTTTATATACCTATACCATATTTAATAATGAAAACCATTTTTGTAACTCAATAATTTTTAATAACGTCAATTTTCTAACAACGAAAAGCACGCACCTAACAAATCAGAAACGTCAAAATTCAACCTGAAAAAGTCTCGAAATTTTAATTTGTAAGAGGAATAATATCTGCGCTTTCCTTACTCCACTAAACCAATAAGAAAAAGCACAAAAAAGAAGAAACGATATCTCCAGTTTTGTCAATCGTCCATAAAAATCGTAGTTTCAAATTGCATGCTATAATACCATTCACTTCGTACAAAATGGTTGGTGAATTTGGTAAGGAATGTTTGAAAAGGTAACCAAATCCCCCGAAGTCACAAACCTATTTAAAAGATCCTTTAGCAAATTTCGCAACCATTTAAACAAAATTCAAGCAAGTGTATGCTAAATCCGATATCAAATTTCGCAACCGTGATGGATGGCTGTGGCGCGATAGTTTTGTGATCGCCTATCAACCTCATGGTCACAGGTTCGATCCCTGCCGTAGTCTATGTCTTCTTATTTTTCCATTAAAAACCAATTCTATAAATAAATGTCATACAATGTGTTGCTGGGTTACTCATTAAATGCTGTTTAGGCATAGAACTAACAACATGTGATTGAGTAAAACTAGTACCGATAAAATATGACAAAGAATAAAAAACTTAATGCGAATTATAAGGGACATCGATAAATAAGACACGGAAATTTCTCTGCATTAGTTCAGCCGCCATCCCTGGAGATAAAATCCAAAACAACAACCACCTACAGTCTCCGAATATCGCGCCACACATCTTTCCTATCATTCTTTCTCTTCCTTAACCTCACCCTCGAGCCCGCGATGTGTTGAAACATTTAAAGGGTATTCATAATCCCTTGAGCGCGTGTAGATTATATAAAAAAAACCATTTTAAACAAAATGGCGTGCATTAGGTCGTAACGTAGTTTTCAATTTTATTCCCACCGATAGCTTAGATGTTAACAAATCACATGGATACTTATCCCTGTTGAACTCCTAATAGAAGTTAATCTGTGATACATAAATTAAGACAATTGATGGTGAAATTGGTAGCTTATATTTCCTGAATGCCCCCGGTGGAACTGGGAAGACATTCATCATGTCATTGATTTTAGCCATTGTTCGTGCGAGATCCAATAGATCCTTTAGCAGTTGCTTCTTCGGGAATAGTGGCCGCATTTTTAGAAGGATGTCGTACGGCTCATTCAGCCGTAAAATTGTCGTTAAACCTATAACCGACATTGTCAAAGTTTTAGTAGCGTCTTAGATCATCATCCGGGACAAATGAATAATGGCACACGAACGCGCATTGGAAGCACTTGACAGAACATTGAACGATCTACGCAATGACTCTGGATGTCTGGCAGGAGCAATAATCCAACTTTCTGGCGATTTCCGCCAAACATTGACAGTCATTCCAAGATGGAATCCACCGATAAAATAAACACTTGCCTCAAATCATCAAACCATGCAACTTAAATTACTGCACGATCTATTTGCTCAAAATTGCTCCTAGCAATTACTGACTATCGATAAAGGCCCTGCTTGTCCACCAATTGAAGGGATATTGATTTCATTTCCTACGAAGTTTTGTAATTTGGTCTCATTGAAAGACGAGACTTATCAACGAAGTGCCCTCAAAATTAATTGCCAACCACAAAAATAGCGAATGGTTGACTAAAACTTTGTTATTCAGAATCAACGTGATGATCTCACCACAATACTAAAATGACAATTAATAGGTGAAAAAGTTTTTATTCCGCGATCTCCAATATGATCCCAGTCGATATGCCATTTGGGTTTAAATGAATTTAATTTCCGACTCGTCTTGCATTCACCATGGCGATTAACATATCACAAAGTCAGTGAGTGTTTGTGGTCTGAATTTAGAAAAAAAAAACTGTTTTTCTCTTGCTCAATTTGACGTGACACGTTGACGTGGGGCAAACCATATGCTCTCTTTCTTCTTGCGCCTGATAAAAAATCGAAAAATGTCATATATCACAAGGTGCTTCACTCCAAAATATATTGCTTCATCAAGGCAAATGTCTTTCTGACACGCCATTGAATTATTTGATTTTTGAACATTTATTGAATTTTTATTTTCCTTGTAAATATTATCTTAATGAACTATTAAAATTACTAAATTTATTGCATTCATTTTATTACGTTAATTTAAATCATGAAATATGCTTAGATAAAAGGTATCACAGGATTCACTGACTGTAAGGCGATACGATGTTCGCAAGGGCAGCTAGTTTATATTAAGTTTCACATTTCTATTTATTTTTTTTTTCACTTTTATTCCAATGCAGTACTTTTTCCTCAGTTATCTAGTACCATATTTTTCAGTGAAATAAGAGAATAAAAGAAAATGTTCGACAATTTTCTAATTTATCACAAAAAGCAAAATAGCACAGAATTCTGAAAAATTGATTTTGTGTAAAATATTATAAAAATAATTATTATGAAATTTTTCGATTGATATATTATTCAATTTTTTGAATGAACATTTATTTTAGTCAAGCGATTTTTTCAATAAAGCTATTGGTTTTTGTGGCTCCCAGGGGTCGCAATTGAATGTATGTAAGTCGTGAATAAAATTGCATAATTCCTAAATATTATTGGCAAGTCTTTGATATTAAAAGATTATTCATCTGAGGGTGTTGATAAATTCCCTATGGAAACTCTTTACATATACAATCAATACTGAATTTAATGTAATCTTTTACATCCCCAATTTAGTTGGGCATCATAATTATATGCAATATAGTTTCAAGCCCAAGGCTCCATTCGTCATAATTCCCAGAAACAAAGACCAAAAACTTTATTCAAATGTTCATTTGGGCCCCATACTTAATTAAACAAAAAAACAAACTTCTCATCTTCGAGCAAAATATTCAATTAACAGATCCCAAAGGACAAGAAGATATTTATTTGTATTTCCAAAACTATGTCAAACTATTATAATATCAGCTACATGTTTTGCCTCCTTCAGGACCTATCTTTATCGGAGCGTGGCATTGAAATTGTAAAAAAAAACACAAACAAAAATAGAAAAGAAAAGCTAAACAACATGAAACTTGTGTAACAACATGAAAATTCACTTTGGCCACAGGACGCACCCACTAAGAGCATTAAAACAAGAACAAGAATTTGAAAAAAAAAAAATGAAATAAGAAATAGAAGAACTCCTTGGACTATAATTCCAAACTGCATCTGCATTTAACTTCATTTAAAAAAACGTAACCT
The DNA here is from genome assembly GCA_910595825.1 of Philhelius pedissequus. Classification (NCBI taxonomy): domain Eukaryota; kingdom Metazoa; phylum Arthropoda; class Insecta; order Diptera; family Syrphidae; genus Philhelius; species Philhelius pedissequus. The sequence continues at coordinate 237,154,690 of OU343161.1, read as the reverse complement.
AACCAACAATTCTATAATGACACAAAACTCTGCACATTTCATTTCCCAAAGGATGAAACACTAACACAAGCCAACACATTTAAATGCAAATATTATAGGAACATTACCAGCATAAATACACATACACACCAAACATCCTTAAGTGGATAAGTTTGTGGTTGAAATGAAAACACACACAAAAAAACCGGCCCTAGAGAGACAAAACGAAAAACTTGTCCTCCTTTTAACAAAGAGAAAAAGATCCAACCATGCTGGAGCAGAGCTGTGTCCCGTAATGAAAGTTTTGCGCATCTGGAAAACTTCGATCGCCTTAGATTCTTGTTTGGTCCTTCAGGCCAAACATACATTTTCGAGTTTTAAATACCAGACACATGCAAACATCATCTTCCAAAGTCCGCTCATTCTAAAATCCTCTTCGCGCCGCCGTGCCGCGCTCTTCGTCCCAGTGAGATGCTTACTCAAGCAATGCCAGATGAAGAAATTGGAACTCTATATAGCTGGCTGGTGATGCTTATCTCCCACACTACCAGTTGGAATTAGTTTTTCAAGGCGTCTTAAGGTAGAAAAGTGCATGTGGTGGCGGATGATGTTGCAGCAAACAAAAAAAAAAAACAAAAATCTAGCATTCTCACATAACCCTTTTGAAAAATAAGTGTTTACACTATGATTACAAGTTATGTAGTTCTTTTGACAGGAACTGTAATAAAGGACGGAGCTTTTTCCTGTATTATGTATATAGTGTGGAGTGGGGTTACTATTGAGATGGCGGCGGGTTCGTGGGATGATTTGAAGATAAACTCAGTTATTTAACGGGATTTTAAGTTTGCTACAAATTGAATAGGGAAAATTACACTCGGCGTCATTAGATTGTCGTCATTTCTTTTCAAGCATCTTTCAAAAACTCAAAGTTGTTCGATCCAGATTTTCACCTGCAATTTTAGTATGCGAAAAAAACTGAATTTAAAATATTCGGTTAAAATAGCAGCATTTTTGTTTAATTTTTTTTTTATTCATTTAATATTATTTTCACGTTTTTTCCTTGCAAGTGGAAATTTGCGCGTATTTTATTTCATGAAAACTTCATATTTCCTAATTATATCAATTTTAGTTATTCCCGCTGAATTCTAAAAGAAAGAAAAATTGTGTTTTCATTCAAACTATATTTTTCACTTATAATTTCACAGTGCGATTTTATTAAATATGACATGAAATCGATTGTGATTGCCTTCTTAACCAATTTATAAACAAGAACTGATTAATATTCCGTGAAAATATATTATAATTTCGTATATTCGTTTTTTTTTCACATTTCATGGACTCGTGGTGCATTTCCATGATCTCATCGTGAAAAGGATGTTAGAGGTATGTAAATGAAATAGGTCCATATGAAAAAGTCCGACCACTGATTGGCCCCTGCATTGTGCTTCAAGAACTTCTTGAATTTTAATTTTGGGAAAAGTGAATAACTATTCACTTGAAGTCTAATCGATTGTCTTCGCAACTTTTGTAAGCAAAATTGCGTGAAAAAATTCAAATTGAGTCTCAAAATTTGAAATTTCGAATAAACTTTAGTTATTCTCATATAAGACTTTTCTATGGTTCCCATGAAAAAGAAGTATTCAAAATTGTCTGCATGAATTTTTAAATTTCACATTTCACAATTTGGGGCTTGATGATACAAAATAAGTCTGTCAACAAATATTCAACTTTTTTCTCTACCATCACATTGTCAGAAATTTCTTTGATAACTTTTAAATATTGTGGAAGGCATTCAATTTTCACTTCACGTGAGGTGAGTTAGGGTTGTAATTTGTATCCTAATCAGATAACACATAGTGTATGTGGTTAGGTGGATGCTTGTTTGTTTTTTTTTTGTTTTTAGTGCGTTTTTCAACGAGACTTTTTCTTCCGCCAAACCAATTTTTGGCTACGTACTTTTGGGGTTTTCCCGTACATATACTCTTTCAGTGGAAAAACTTTTTCGGTTATTTCGTTTAATCATATGTTCATGTAGTTCCTGGATTGCAGAAAAAAAAAACAGATTTGCAGTGCAAACAAATTGAATTTCATTCTTTTGGTAAAAAGTTTCTTTTTTTGTTTTTCTTTTAAAGATGATTTCCGTTGAAACTCTTAAGGACCTCTTTTTGTCTTTCTTTTTATTTTAAACTGAAAACTCAGCTATGGATGCAATTTTTGTGTGCCAAGTAAATTAATGGATTTCCATCATCATCATTTTTACAGGACTCTTGGTGGAGATTTGCCAAATTTACTTAATTTTCAATGAGTGCCACGAGAGAATGAAGGCAATATTTATGTAAGCTGTGTGTACCACTTATGTTACTATGTAGCCAATTTCGTTAAATGAGAAAAGTTGACTTTCATATACATACAGGTTGGGTATATTTTTTTATGTTGAAGTTGTGATGAGATGGTATATGATTTAATTTTTATAAATTTATCCCTTGAGTGAATTTAGTGGAATGATTAGAACGCAAATTTTTTCGCATGAATTTTTTAAATATTTTCAACTTTGAAATGAGTTAAGTTGAGTATACGATACGAGTATGCTTGCAAGCATAAAATGATTATTTCAGAATAAAATTTGTACTTTTTCGCAGTATCTATGTGTAGATTGAAGTAGGGCAAACTTTTTTGATTCAATTCTGGTATAATACTCGTGAAATTAATTTTAGAATATACTTTTTGTTTGCCAAGTTGAGGTCTTAATTAAAATTTGAAACACTTTTTTTAAACATTATGTTAAAAATTCGGCTTCACTGCACTGAACCATGAATACGATCCACAAAAATAACGTTGAAATAGAGCGAAAACATTTGTCCAAATTTAAGTAAAGAAAGAAAATATTCACAAAAAAAAAATTTGGGGTGAAAATAGGGCTCTATATTGTGAAATAAAAAAAAAAACATTTTCATCAGTGTGAATTTTTGTCTTATATTCTTTATATCCCAACCTGACAAATATAAAACTTTTTCACATTCTTGATCTTTTCAACACTTCAAAATATTTCCATTGAAAGTATAGTGAAAATTTGTATTTCACGATAAAGCCTAGCTAATACATCAATGCGAAAAGAAATTAAAATCTAAGTGAACTTTTCGGTTTCCATTTTTTTGCTGAACGAAGTGAATTTTTTTAATGTTTGGATTTAAATACAATTTTATTTAAGAAATGGATCAAAAAGCACGTCACATCATCATCTTCTTCTACTTGGACATGCTCTTCATCCCCACTTTCCCTTAATTAATCTGTTCTTTTGACCCCGCAAGCTTTTCCACATTGTTTTCTTTTTGGCGAAGTTTCTAAGGACCAACGAATGCAAACGATTCACTTAAAAATTTCACCAAAAATTATTTTGACAAACACAAACATTTTTTCTTCGCTTGCCAAAATGATTCCCGTTCAAAAATGCAAGCAGCAAAAAGTAACTGATAAGCGAAAAATTTAGTTCCCCAAACAAATTTTCTCACCTGTCATTTGGGTTTATAACTCAAGCTAAGTGAATTTTTTGTGGAATTAATTTTCTCGTTTGTGAAAAAAACAAACATTTTGTATGAGAATTTCACTTCGCTTTGATGTATAAACTAGGCTTAAAAGTGATCTTAAACAATATGAAATATTTACAGAAAATTGTATTTCAGAAAATAATTTTCGAATTAAATTCTTGGAATTTTTTTTTTATTTGAAAGCGAGTTGTGGAACCCATTTATACCCCATTTTACGAGAACGAGCTGTCTGCTTCTTATGATTTAAAATAACATCTGTTAAATGTTAAGTTGAAATTTTCATGTGCAAAAAAAAATTATTTTATTCCATAATTGGAAATATGTAGTTAAATAAGTTCCACAAAAAAAAAAAACTTATATCAGTCAAGTAAATTTCGTTTAAAAAGACATCCTGTGGAATTTATAGAATTTCACACTACCGGCCTTTCCACTGAAATTGGAAGAAATACATTTTTAACAAAAAGTCTAAATTTAAGAGAATATCACCTTAAACTTTATCAATTCCGAGAAAACAAAAAAAAAAACCCTAAATTATATATGTATCACACATGGATTTCTTTCTGAAATAATAATATGGTACGAGTGCTGTGGCTCTTCCTCCTTTAAAGTCCTTAAATAACCGAATTCCCAAGAAACGTTATATAGGAACACCGAAGAAAAAAAAACAAACAGAAAATCAGTAAAGAACCGAAAATCGATTCCCGACAACGTGCTAAATCCACCCTAGAAACCGCATCCGTAACCAAAAGCTTCCGTTTGTTTCCGACTTCTGGTTGTTTTTTTTTCTCTTCTCATACCAGCAGCAGTCGCCGCCGCCGCAGCAGCAGCACCGTTCAGAATTCCAAAAGAAAAACATGGACTTCCGCCTTCGTTTCATGGAACAAAAGATCGATGATGATGACGACGACGGCGACGAGGACACGACTCCTATATGAGAAAGGACAGCGAACTTGTAAGTCTTTCGTATACAAACGTTATGGTTCGTCTTGAGGGGGTAGGTGGTTTAATTTTTTTTCGTTTGTTTTCCAGTTTGCGGACGGATCTTGGATCAAGATATTTATGTTCTGTTGATACACAACACCCTGAGGGGAGTGCTAAATGCACACAAACACAGGGTGTTGAAAATATTGTTTTTTTGTGTATGGATGTTAAATTGGGAATAGATTTACTCCAGTTACTAGATACTGTGACTGGGTGCCTTGCTACTTATCGCAGTTGCTGGTGAGGGAAATAATTTTTTTTTTCCTTTGGAATCCTTTGTTTGTTATATTGGCTCAGGTCTTAGATTCAGATTTTTTGTGTGGGTTTACAATCCGATTGAGAGTTTTATATTTTCTAGTTATACTCTGTAAAGAGAAATGTTTTGGTTTCCTTGTTCCAAGAAGGAAGAAAATTTGGAAACAGAAATATTGAAAATTTAAGAAAATTCTTATTTGTTTTTCAAATTTCTAAAATTTCACTTTTCTTGTAGGTAAAATATGGTCATGGATGAATTCGAGCCAAGAAATACTTGAGGTCTTTATGAGAACACATTTCCCCGTCTTTTTGAACGCTATGATCCATTCCTCCATTTTGCAGGTTTTCTTAAGTATAATGGGGTATCTGCCCCAAAAAGTGTTGAATGTTTTCGTCTTCCCTCATATTGCCAAGGCTACAGAACGATGAGTCAGGTTACTGGATATTACGCCAGGGGAAATTGCGCCATAATTTTTTTGTTAGAAAAAACGCCAGAATTTTTTTCTGGCTCAAAATTGGAAAACAGACGAAAAATTAGAGAAACATTGGAAATTATGCTAGTTAGGTGTGAAAAAAGTGCCTGAAAGCAAAATGGAAATTAAACCAGAAAATTTGTATATTCTGGCCTAATTTCCAAATAACGTTTATTAATTGAAGAAAACGCAAACAATATGTTTATATTATTTTTGTTTTTGTTTGGAAAAAAGGCCAAATATTTTAAGGTATTTTCCAACAAGACGAAGGGGACGGATTGCATGTCCGGTCGGTGTGGGACCACATGACAGATGATGATTTCAAATGTAAACAATAAATTAAAAAAAACTCGGCGCGTAATGAGGGGCGTGCTGTCCCACTACAATATAGGATTTGGAGTAGGAAGAAGTTTGGGTATATGCAATTTTTTTTTTTCTAACTTTTTTAAAAGAAATCTTCAAATCCAAAAAGAACATTGCATATACCCAAACTTGTACCCATACCAAATCTTAAATTGGCGAAGCAGGGGGATAGCAAGGGGCGGAAAGCCCATTTTTTTTTGTCTGGCTTTTTTAGAATTATTTTTTCTGCCGTTTTTTTATATTTTAAGAAAAAAGGCCAACACTTTTTTTTGGAAAAAAACTCCAGAAATTTTGGAAAAAAGCCGGAATTTTTATGAAGAATTTTTTTATGTGTTTTTCCAAAAAAATCTGGCGTAATTTCCGGGAGCCACGAGTCATTGCTGCTATATATGCTTCAATTCAGAAAAATTAGACCACATTTCGATCTCGATTTGAAGATTCAGCTTAGTTGAAAAAAAAACATCAAATCCTCGTAACTCAATGACTCTCGTGTTCACCACAGGAGGGCTAGCTGCCCAAACTCCTTTCGTTGCCACCCCTACAGGCAACACGTGCGTCTTACAGTCGATGTTTTTTATCATTGTCGTCCTGTACCATTGTACGTTACGAATTTGACTTATTGGTCGGCTATGTTGATTGGATTTAGGAAATTTCAATCCATATAGTAGCATTAATGAATTTTAATAGATTCTTGCTAGGAATGTTACAGAGTTTCTCTAAATCGTTGAAGAAGTGTCTCCCGAGGAGTCTGCTTCTCAGATGACATACCACAGGGCAGTGACAAAGGTAGTGACGAGTGTCTTCATGTGCCTCTTCGTCACCACAGATAGTCCATAGATAATCCAGACTAAGTTTGGTCTTTTTCTTGTGGTAACCCAACAGGTTGTAACCAGTGGTTATATGCTCACGAGAAGAGAAAGGGACTTTTCGTTCAGTTTCATAATTTCATCAGTTCTTTGTTTATTAAAAATTGACCATAATTTTCTAGCACATGTATCGAGTGAGCCCCATCTCCTGTTTGTTGAAGATAGTACTTTACCTTTGGTTTACTATTTGAGATTGCAGGGTGGGATTTGAACTATTGAGTCTCTCTGAACTCGGTCAATTTTTGAACCAATTCTTCCCAGTTCGTCAGGCCTTTCGTTGCCTGGAACATCTTTGTGACACCCGAGTATATAAAACTAGAAGAAATTCTTATATCTTCTCCATTGAATGAACACTTTTCCTGGTGAGTTAGACTACCTCCATTTCGAAACACAATTATTTCTGTCTTTGCCAAATTTACTTCGAAACACCAATTGTTGTAATACTCTTCCAGACGATCTATCACATTTTGCATAATGCGGATGTCATCTGGTAGGTTGGCATTATCACCTGCATACAATAGCAGTATCACATTAATATTCTCGAGGATTAAGACTTCCTCCTAAACATTCATGTAAATCGTTTATGTAAAGTGCAAAAAGTAGGGGTGAAAGGAGACTTCCTTGTTTGACTCCATTGAATGTTTCAAAATATATACTCCGTTATTTGTTTACTAGTCCCCCATACAGCCGAAAAAGTGTTGGCATAGATGGCTTGAATCGAAATGACTAATTTTGTTCAAACACCTATAGAATGAAATTGATATAATTAGCAGACTCCGTAAAATTTTGTCGATCGTAGCCTTAAGATCCACGAAAATCGCATACACTTTCTTCTTCTCGCCAAGTTTCATATTAACTATTGAAGTCGAGTTATAAATGTTATCAATAGTAGAGTATAAAAAATCTAATTGAAACTCTGTCAGGATGTGATTTTTCTCCACAAAAGTGTAAAGTCTCTCATTTAGGATTCCCATCAGAAAGTCGTTCAAACCCTATAAATCCGCTGGACTAGACGAGATTATTCCTGCATTTCTTCAACAGGGTCTTCAGATAATCACCAAATAGCTTACAGTCAACTTCACAAATAGTATTGAACTTAGATATGTCTCTATCAGATGGAGAAAAGTTTTTAGGTTTTTGTTCCAAAAGCTGGAATACTGATAAACTCGACTGCAAAGGGTTATAGACCGATAAGTCTCTTTCCGTTTCTTCTCAAGACCTCCAGTGTTATTCATATAGCTGTATGTTTCAAATTTAGAGAAAAGTCTCGAGCAATAACACTAGCAACATTTTTGGAAATCGAAGTAGTATTAAGCAACGTAAAATCGGAGTCCACTTTGATATTTATCTTTTCATTTTCCGTTAGTAAGAATTACTGTTAAGAACAAAAGATAAAAAAAATAAACCATTACAAAAATAAACAAGATGGCCGCACAAATAGAGAAATCAAGACACACATAAGCTCTTCTTAGCTTATGAAATTTTTATTTTGAAAATGCATTATAATTTAAGGGAAATAAATCTTTTCCAAACCTTTTCAAAATTAAAATACTTCAACAATTTGTCCAAATTTATAAATTCTTAAAAGTCATTAAATTTCCCTTCGTTCATCCGCACTAACTTTATAATAGAAATTTTATTTAAATGCAATCCAAACAAAGTAAGTACAAATTTTCAAGGAAAACATTGCCGTTCCTATAAAACTATTTTTCTTCCATAATCTGGCAACTGGCACCTAAATCACTTCGATGGTAAACTGCAAAAGAATGTTAATCCAAAAACTAGCAAAACGTATTGAAGACGTCCCTATGCTATCGTCTTTATAGCTATCCTCGTCTTAAAGTTGGCAAAATTATTTTTCAAGCGAATTTACTGTATTGTGTGCCGATGGTATTTTCATAAGGATTCAGCAGCCATCAGCAGGCCGACTGCATTATCCTTTTCAGAACTGCTTACCAAATAAGTCCCTTTTCAAGCTACAAATGATAATATGTTAATTTTTTCATTGCCAGTTCACACTTTTTCGGTGAAACGAAAAATCTTTTTTTATCCTCCACTCGTTGTCGACGTATAGTAGTTTTCTAACTTCTGTTCAAAAATGTGTGGGTATAGTAAATCCTCTACGAATAGGAAAACATGCACAGACTTGAAGCATTCACCCCACCCGTCTCGTGCGTGTCGTCCCCTAAGATTCTATTCCATTCCAATGAATTCGTATTTTAAAGTCCTAATGGGTATTAATGGATATGGTGGCCGGGTCGGCAAAACAGTGCCAACACAGAAAAAGCAGATTCAACTTTTCTTCGAAGTGTTACAACAAAGAGGGATATCGTATTGTAAAACGGATAACAGACCATTTTCCAAATAATTCACTCACACATACACAAACACTCGTTACTTAGAGAAATTTCAAGCAATAAGAGAAAAATAAAAATTTACTTTCGCACTTCTAAATTTAGACAAAAATTCACGGATGATCTCTCCAAAGAGGAACTGAAACTTAAAGCTGTGAAAATTATCTTTAAGGATACAACAAAAAATACAAAATAGCACCTATAGTAGTCCTGTTTTACGGAATGGGGATGTTAATCTTTTGAGAGAAGATATAAATCCCTCAAACAATGTTTTTCCTTTGTTGAATCGATTTTAGGAGTTTCAAAACAATTGAACATTTTGTAGAGTTTTTTTTTCTTTAAAATTTGAGAAATAAAAAAAAATCCAAACGTAAATCACATTAGAAAACCAAAAGTATTTTGTTTAAATGTTGAATAGGATTATGAACTGTCCCACTGTCTTAATTTATTTTTCAGTTCGAGGGAAAATTAAATTTCTACGCCAAATGATTTTTGACATAAATTAGTTATGAAAATTTATTGTGAACTGCATTCAGTTCATATTTTACGAGAGGATTTAGTAATATGTTGGAAGGGGTATTTGAAATGTTTCTGTTTAATTTTTTTTTTTGGTCACTTGTCAATATTTTTGTTGTTTTATTATTTTCATATTGTTGGAAATATTCGGCGTGAAATCCTAAATTTTAAATACGAAATAAAAATGTTCAAGTTAAAAACTCTTATCACTAAGTTAATTTAAGTTTTTCATCAAAATGTTGGAAATATTTCGCAAGTAAAATTATGTGGAACGTATTCATTTTTGAACTCCAAAAATGATGATTTTAAGCTTTACATGAATATTTAATAATTCACTGGATCATTGTCATTGTGTGTGAAATACAAGCCAATTGGCATGTTTTCTTCTTGTGCAGTCCTTGTATCCTATTGCACATTTGCGTCGCCCGTTGGTTAACTTTTTGTCATTTTGAGATCATGGTGTATGGAAAAACATTAATTTTGGTAAAATATAAATCGGTAGTTTAAAAACACAAAAGCATCCTATTTCTCCGTTTAGATGTGACATGAGAAATAGGAAATCTCAATTTTCCATAATTTGATATGTTACCTAATAAATTCTCTATTTAGGTTTTTGTTTCAAATATTCTATCAAAACCACACTTCTGACAATTACATAAAAGTGGCATTTAAACAAAAGTTTAATAAAAGTAGGTAGGATAGGGTACTTGGATTTGGGAAAAAAATCGAACACGAGATTTAATCAAACTTGACTTTACGATGATAGAGAACACCGAAAATGTAGGTCCCGGAATTATGTCTGTCTGTCTGTCTGTAGATCGATCTACAGATTTTCTTCAAACTTGGTATTTAAATTTCTTAGTTGATTGGCTCGATCCTTTTTTTACCTAAAAAAAAATAACGATACCTGCCATACAATTTTTTTCACCAAAAATTATAAATATTCTCAAAATCGGCTTTAACGATTTTATTAAAATAATTCAGTACAGTATTATGGGTGTTGTCTAGAGTTTGGTTTAAAAAAATACATCCAATGTAATTAAAGGTAACTGCCACAGAACGTTTTTTTTATTCAACGGAGTTTGATCAAAATGTTTTTACCGGAGGTCCCAGAAATTAAATAAAAGATAATGCATTTTAAAATTTTCGAAAAAAAATATATTTATTTGGATTTAAAAAAAATTTTTTTTTTGAATATTTCGAAAAAGAGTGGATGATTTTGTTTTGTTGTTAAATTTATATTATATAAATAAACGGTGATTTTTTAAGAGCTTGGTTTTTGAAAATTCAAAAAAACACAGAAACTTGTAAAAAGTGAATGAAATTTTTATTTGGATCGATAAATCAATTCCTGCCATTTACTTTTTAAAAATAATTTCACTTAAATGTTGCCCGCGGCTACGCTTCAGGTGTTCCATTCTGAAGGTCCAATTTTGGCAAACTTTTTCACACATTTCGGCCGGAATCTCACCAATGACGCGTTCAATGTTGGCTTCCAAGGCAGCAAACGTGTTTGGCTTGTCCCCATAGACTATAGACTTAACATTGCCCCACAAAATATAGTCTAACGGGGTCAAATCACATGATCTTGGTGGCCAATTGACTGCGCCAAAACGTGAGATCAACTGCTCACCAAATTCGCCTCTCAATTGATGCATGGTTTCGCGTGCAGTGTGGCATGTGGCACCGTCCTGTTGGAACCACATGTCGACCGAGTTCAATTCTTGCATTTTCGGCAAAAAAAAATCTGTTATCATCGAACGGTACCTTTCTCCATTGACCGTAACCCAGCGGCCTTCATCGTCCTTGAAGAAGTACGGCCCAATGATGCCGCCTGCCCATAAACCGCACCAAACAGTGCATTTTTCGGGATGCATTGGTAGCTGCTGAATTCCCTCTGGCTGCTCTTCACTCCAAATACGGCAATTCTGCTATTCACGTATCCATTTAGCCAAAAATGAGCCTCGTCGCTGAAGACAATTTTGCGATAAAACACATTTTTCACAGAGCACGAATTTTGATAATAAATTTCAATATTTTGCAAACTTTGTTCAGGCGTAAGTCTATTCATGATGAAATGGCAAACAATACTGAATCGAAATGTCAAATGTTCGTGGAATTTGTGATGTGTGATCTGTCAAAAATATAAACGTCAAACACCAAGTAGCAAAAAAATCACCCGTTATTATAATATAATAAAAAAAATATTAATACATAAAATTGACATATAATTTTTTTAGAGAAAAAAAAAATAACGAAATGTTGTACCTTTTTTGCTAAAAATCTTGCGGCTTACGATGTGATCGAACATAAAAACAAGTACGTGCAATCTAGAGGTGCATTCAATTTTTATATAAATCAATGTACCTTATCTCAATATATATTTGAAAAATTCAAAAATCCCAATTTTGTATTAACATCATTCTATAAAAAGGGTTATCCATTTTGTGGTTTCAAAAGTAAATGTAAATAAAACACATATAAAATATTTTTTTTTTTCATGATATTTAGTTTTTATTATAAAGTTTGAACGTCGACATTATGAGTGAAACACTACATCATTTAAATGAACACCACGTGAATTTTTTCAAGCATCGATTCTTTTGAGGTAATTTTCGACCACTTTTTGAAACATATTAGGCGGTATCTCAGCCATAACTTGACGAATGTTGGTTTTCAAGTGCTCAAGAGTTAAAGGTTTATCTGCATAAACACGGTCTTTCGTATAGCCCCACAAAAAAAAGATCAGCGGTGTCAAATCGCATGATCTTGGTGGCCAGTTGATATCACCACGACGAGAAATTACGCGGCCAGGAAACTTCTCTTGTAATAAAGTCATATTCGCTTGAAACCAAATATTCTCCAAGTCGTATTCGTCAATAGCAGGCAAAAAAAATTCGGTAATCATATGACCATAACGCTCCGAATTGACGGTGACAGTCGTTCCATCGTCGTTTTCGAAGAAGTAAGGTCCAATCACACCTCCGGACCAAAGAGCGCCCCAAACAGTGACTTTTTGTGAATGTAATGGCCTGTCTTCAATTACTTGAGCATTCTCAGAACCCCAAATACGACAATTTTGTTTATTAACATACCCACCGAGTGAGAAATGTGCTTCGTCGCTGAAGAAAAATTTTGTTCGGAAAATCGCCGTCCACCGCCTGTTGTTCAAGCACCCATTCGACGTATCTACGACGTCGTAAATGGTCAGCTGGCTTCAGTTGTTGTGTGAGGTGGACTTTATATGGATGTAGGTGTAGATCCCAAATACAAATACGCCATAATGTGCCGTAAGGCAGTCATACTTCCTGAGAACGACGAGGAATCGACACATTCGGGTCTTCGGCAACACTTTCACTTACAGCAGCGATATTTTCAGTGGTACGAGCGAAACGATGATGCACATGCCTTACAATATCTGTAACCAATCCAGTCTCTTCAAATTTCTTCACAATTTTGCCAATTGCTTGCGTAGTTGGACGATTATGTAAACCATAATCTCCTCTTAAAGCACGATATGTGGCTGTGACAGAATCACCATTTTTGTAGTAGGTTTTAACAATTTTTATACATTGTGCGATAGTTAAGCGATCCATTTTCGTAAATGTCAGACCTTCAACTGAAAAAAAATTGGTTTAACAACTTAGTTTGACAGATGTCGAATTCCAGCTCAATACTTTTGAAACCGCGAAATGGATAATCCTATACTTTATGTAAAACCAAAATCCCAATTAATTTTTATCTTAACATTTACTCAATTATATATGTATATGTACATGCTCACAAAATCTTTAAACAAAAATATTAATTTTAATTGTGATTGGATGTACTTCCAATTAAAAGTTTCAAGGATCTAAATTAGAGTTTTACATTTTTATGGAAAGAACTAAATTATGCATTGCCTATCACATTTATTATAAAATATTTAAAAATACCAATTTAATTAACATTGGACAAAATATCATTTTTTTTTTCAGTTTTAGTTTAAAATACTACATATTCTAAGCATTATTGTTGGTATTTAGCCACAGATTATGCACAATGACTACAATAGTCAAATCAAAACTCTAAGGCTCAGCTTCGTGTATTGCATGAAAAGGCTCAAATTGGATATGAAATTCACTAATACTAAATCTTCAAAACAAAATCCCCAACACACAATCCCCAAAATCGAAATCCTCAAACATAAAATCCCAAAAGCAACATCCACAAATACAAAATCCCCAAACAATAAATCGCCAATATTTATATTTAAGGTCGGGGGATTTTATGTTTGGGGATTTTCTGTTTGAGGATTATGAAATATTCGACATTAGTGATTTTGTGCTTGGGGATTTTGATTATGGGGATTACAAGCCTCTCCCCTTAAAAATCCACGTTTTGTTGGAATTGTTCCTTTATCCCAATTTTTTTATAGTCTAATTAAAAATGTTTATTCTTACACCTAAAATAATCTATGATACGGTTTCCGAAAGTCCTAATTACTCGTTAATTTGATATTTTACTTTTCTGATACATGTCCAATACAATCTACCTTTTGACAAAAGTCATCATATAATATTACGATCGCCGTAAATTCATTTCAGTATCCGCAATCTTCTAATTCCATAACATCCTCATAGACCATTAATAGTAATTCCAGCTTATCTTCACGTACATTACTCGATGTTTCTCAATATAATTTGCAACTTAGGCAAGCATTTTTCCACGTCATTTGTTTCCACTTAGAAGTCAATGGACCATCATTAAACGTCTTTCAGAAATAAGGCAAAGAACCACCCTACAAGAAAATGGGACCAAAATAATATGTCTGCTCTTTTCCTTTGCAGAAGAAATTCACATAAAATCTAATTGATTTAAAATTAATAAAATATAATTGAATTTATGCCAAAAATAAAAAAATACTACAAAAATATCCTTCCAAATATGCATTCTTTGCTTTATATTCATTAGAGAGAAGAGATAATCAAATTTTGCAAACACTCGTATTTCCTTGAAACACTTTAAAATCCATCACATTCACACTAGCAGCAGTGTAGATCCTATTTTTCAATAGAAAAAGTCTCTTCTAGAGTCCTAAGAAAGTGGTGGAAAAAGCCGAAGAATAAAAATAAATAACAACTACGAGCACCTCTCTGTTCGTTTGAACGTTTATCCTGCAATCATTGCAATGTTTTGTGTGGTTGGGCATGAAGCAAAGTGCACAGGACAAATAAAAAGGACCAAAAACCCAACCGACTGCTACGTGATGGCATTTTCTATTCAATGGTTTGGTTGTTTGGTGTTGCACGGCAGACGACACTCTTTAGTGATATATCCGTATAGGTACTCCACTCTCAATAGAAAGTGGAAAATTGTTATCGACTTCATTGGAGATAGGTGTAGGTACTTCGATACACAAACCTGATGAAATGTTCGGACTTTGGAAAATCCTTCTTTTCTATGATTCTGTGAGTTGTCTGTGAGTGGTTTTGCTCAACTTATATACATCCTGGCCGGATTTCTGAAGCGTAACCAATTGATAATCATCGAGTTCAAGGCATTCTTTTTCTTACCACATATATGGGCGGCATATATTTTTTTGGGTTTGCATTTCTCTCTTGTGTCTGTTTGTCGATTGATATGGCTTCTTAATTCAAAAGTAGACAAGAATTGTTGCGAATTGCTGCATTTGGAAAGAGGGCTTATCGTTCTTTTGTTTTTGTAAATACAATTTGGAAATGGATATTCTTCTCTATAGGACTATTCCATATTTTTTGAGCTAAAAGAAAGGAGCAGAAAAAAACTTGAGTTTAGTGATGCTCTAAATTGGATTGAAAATCCCAAAAATCAAGGTAACCAAGTCTTCTATGTTTCGGGCGTTGCATCTAATGTAATTGCGAATTTTGAAAAAAATAAATACATTTTGAAGAAAACGTACATAAAAAATGCGTCAAACTCTTGGAGTCTCGCCTGAGTCTAGTTTCATGCAGAATCAAAGATTGGTGTTTTACAACTTTTCTGCAGATATTTCTGGTCAAAACTTATAATATTCGCTGAGCTTAATAAGATATATAAGACTGTTTTTTTTTAGCAGTTTAGTAAATATTCGTCTTTGGATAAATAAGTGCAAAATTTAGTTAGGTCTCTCTGGCTTTCATGTGTTCAATTTTCAATGAAAAACAAAAAAATGTGATCCCACTTCTGAACTCACCGACGGACGCATAGACAAAAATTCGGTGGACATTATGTTACGAAAGAATTTTTTGGTTTGATCGATTCTATTTCAACTTCTATTCATTAATTATACAAAAATTCAAACAAAAAAGTCCTACATTTTTTGCCACATCCTACTGTTAAAAATGTGGTTGTATTAATAGGTAATCTTATAAGAAATTTTCATGGGAATATTTTCAAGTTCCACACAAGTGATTTGCGGAATAATTATTCGAAAGCACACTGCTCTCAAATATTCGATAAGAAACTTAGTAAAAAATTTCAACAGTACATGTTATCTTGAAAAATAAACTAATGTTTCATCTGTACAAAACTCCAATCATACAATTTGTCAATTAAAATGACTATCTTCACGAGAAACCTTAGGGGGATCATGCTGGAACATTTTGGAACACAATGAACTCTTGGAAATATATTGCTTACTTACGAAGCACTAATTTCTGTCGATCAAGAACTGAAGGAAATTTCAGCAAGATGGATTGCACTGAAACAAAACAATTTCTTTAATTACGACCATAAATTTATTAAAATTAAATAAATCGGAATTCATTGTTTTGACAATCACTTTCAATCACAATTATGATTATCGATGCTTCAATAACGTTGTTCTTCAGCTTGCTAGTCGTGGATTTTGTTTCATTGCATAATTTTAGTTGGTTCAAGTTGCCTAACATAATTTTCATCGATCCTAACTTGAGCTGTAAATACTGTGCATACATTTCTGTAAAATCCAATATATTCAGGAAATCAATTGGATATTTTCTCCGAAATATTTCCGTGATTAATTCTTCTTTCGACATTGTGAATTTATCTAAAAATAGATTTAAACAAAATGATACAAATGAAAATGTCAACCGGAATTTATCCATTTCAATTATAAAGATATTTCTCATATTTTAACGCGACTCGCATTTTCGTTTTTCTTGATCTGTTTCTCCACAAATTTAATTTAATAAAACAAGGATTCAAAAATCTATTTTGGACAATCACCTTAAACACTTAAATACCAAGTTTGAAGAAAATCGCTTAAGCCGTTTAGGCTGTAGATAGTTGTACAGACAGACAGACGGAATTGCGGGACCCACTTTTTTGGTGTTCTCTATCATCGTTATGTCAACTTTGATTAAAATCACGAGTTTGATTTTTTTTCCAAATGCAAAAATCGCAAGTAAAAATACATTTTTTTTTGGAAATTTGAATATACAATATTATTTATATTTTTTATAAGGGGTTTTCCAATAAGAGGTGTTATTTTGAATAGCCCGCTAATTCGGTAGCTGTCAATTTTGAAGCTGTCATTTTTTGACATTTGACAAGTAGAAACTACGCTATTAATAAAAATGGAACGATACACGCTTCAACAACGCATTTCTTTTTTTTGAATATCAAAATAACACCTCTTATTGGAAAACCCATTATATAAAATCATCATATTAAAAAATAACCATTTTTCGCAGAACAAAAATTACGAAAATACGGTTTTTATTAATTAAATTGATTTTTATTTTATAAAATTGATAAAAATAGAATTTACCTTCTTGGCTAAAAAATTGCATAGCAGGTACCATTATTTTTGGTTTAAAAATAAAGCAAACAAAAAAAACGTAGGACATATTACCGAGAAAACAATTGCTAGCTATTAGGCTATTATCGTAATAGCAAGTTGGATGGAAATCTGGAGTTGTTGTAAATCCAGAAATCCCTTGCTTTATTTTATTGTATTTTCTTTTATTTTTGTTTATTTTATTTTTAAAAACGTTTTTTTTTTCTAAATAATTAAAAAAAATTAAAGTTTTGAAAATAATATAAAAAAAAAGAATATATTGTGTTTTTTTCTAATTTGATTTAATTAAGAATTGTTTTTAATGTTATTAATTTTTGGTACAAAACCGAGAACCGGATGCTTAACTGTATTGTACTTCTAAGAAGATTTAAAATAACTAAAATTACTAATTGTTGGATGCATTAACCTTCCTTGGGATATAGGACTATAGGGTAAGTTTTGCATTTGAAAAAAAAACGGACTCGAGATTTTGATCAAACTTGACATTTCAATGATAGCGAAATGAGAGAAAAGTGTGGGTCTTACAATTCTGCCTATCTATCAGTCTGTCAGTCTATCTGCCCGCCAGTCTACAGCCTAAACGGTTTAATGGATTTTCTTCAAACCTGGTACATAATGTTTCTTTTTTATTTTTTTAAGATATTAAAGGTAATGGTACCTGGCCATACAATTTCTGGTCAAAAATTTAAATCTTATTTTTCGTAAAAAACGCGCTAAAACGATTTTAATAAAAAATCAGTTCGTTAATGAAGGGAAATTGTACTCTTTGGTAATTTTTTTCTTGGAAAAAATTGCTATTTATGGTACCTCTAGTCGAGCCATTTATTTTGTTTTCGATTATCTGAAAAATGGTTCATTTGATTTTTTGATGCAGACGCGCCTAAAATCTTAAGCAGTATTATAACCCATTTTTTTTTTTTGAAATTAAAAAAAAAACATTTTTGTTTGCAAACACAATATTTAGAAATCGATTCAATTGATTTTTTCGAAACGAAACTTATTTAGAAGTTTTTCAATAATTGAAAAAACAATTTTCCTTAAGGAAAAACTACGATAACTCCCATAGAAATGTTAAAAAAAAACCGTTAAGAAAACATTTTTTTTTCTCAAAAACGGTGTTGTCACACAATGGAAGGAAAGTGCTTTTTGAAAGCTTACTTACTTTGAAGAAAGCAAAATTTCTGAAAACACTTTTCGGGTCGTCACTCCACGCAAGTGAAATTGTTTTCTGAAAGTGCTTTCTGAAAGTGATTTGTGTGTAAGCGGGTGTCATATTTGCCACTTTGAGCTTAGTTTCGTTAATTGTAATAGCTGCTAAATGGAGAATGAGAAAATTTTTGCGAGGAAGAATTATTATAGTTTTTTTGGGCGGGACAGAGGACCCTGGAGGGAGTTCAAGTCCTTTAAAACCGCTAAGGGGTCACCCAAGATACTGCTGTCCAAGAAAACTATTGCTATTGGTGCCTACCTACCGATATGCCACCACAATGTTACCCTTCCCCAAAAAACAATTGCAGACCTATGACCCACTTCCTTTATAATATAAAGGAATTTACCCCAGCAATTCGGGTAAAAAACAAACATTCGCTTTCAAGAAAGCAACAAACTTTCACACGCAGATTCTGAAAGCGTAAAGCTCTTTCAGAAATTTATTTGAATTGATTTGCTTTCTCGAAAACGCTTTCATGAACTAGTAACACAGTGAAATTTTTCTTTCGAAAGCGTTTTCAAGAAAGCAAATCACTTTCAGAAAACGTTTTCAAGAAAGTACTTTTCGGGTAGTCACACAATGAAAATTTAGATCACTATATCAACTTACATACCAATTATTTTTAAATTTGAAAATTGATGATATGTGTAATGTTAGAGCTAACAACAACATTTACGAAAAATTTAACGACTGTATGGAAAGTGTATATGCCCTTTTGGAGCCAGAAGGTGATATTTTGATTGTAGGCGACTTCAACCTATCGAATATAAACAAATTGTTAACGACAACTTCTACGTTCCAATAAACGCATCTAGCTCAAATGAGCTTACAATAACATTGTATGTCTTCGTGTGGTCTTAGCCAGTTTAATGGAGTGAAGAATCGTTTGGGAAGAACTCTCGATTTAGTATTTTTCTCCGACACAGTACGGACTGAAACTGCAGTAACAGCTTCTGCTGTTAAACTTATAGGAGAAGATCGACATCATCCTGCATTAGTTATTGCACTTAATTTAAATATGGCTTCTCCAATTAATAATTATTCTTCTGACAAACTTGAATTTAACTTTAGTAATTTTATAAATTTGTTTGATTTATTATGTACCAAAGACTGGAACCAATTATTTTTAAATTTGAATATTGATGATATGTGTAATGTTTTTTATAATACCCTCTTTGACTGTTTCAGTAAAACAATTCCATTTAAAAAATCTCGTAAAAACTCGCATGTACCACGATGGCTTGATTCGCATCTCAAAAACTTAAAAAATAAAAGAAACAAAGCTTGAGTGAAATATAATCAAACAATATCAGATGATGATTATAGAACGTTCCTTATCCTTAAACAATTATTTAATAACTATTCAAACTCTTTATATGATGAGTATATTCATAAAATGGAAGCTGATCTTAAATCTAATCCAAATAATTTCTGGAAGTTTGTCAATTGTTCGCTTTTTCCAACTATTAGGAAAAGCTCATTTATTGTACCAATTCACAAGAAAGGTCCAAAAAATGAAATAATGGACTATAGACCTATTGCTAAGCTATCCGTAATACCTAAACTATTTGAGTCAATCGTATGTAGTGTCCTTTCCTCTCATTGTAGTTCAATTATTTGTGATAACCAGCATGGTTTTGTGAAAAAGCGTTCTACTGTTACCAATCTGTTTAATTTTACGTCCTTTTGCTTAGACGTTTTTGAGAAACGTGAACAAGTAGATTGTACGTATATATTTACTGATTTTAATAAAGCATTTGACAAGTTGTGTCATAAAACACTAATTTTTAAATTGTTTCGTCATGGTTTTAACGACAATTTCTTAAATTGGATTTCATCGTACTTAGAAAATAGACAATATGAAGTAATATTTCGTAATGAATGTTCGACTCCGTTTGTAGTGAATTCTGGTATCCCCCAGGGCAGTCATTTAGGTCCAATTTTATTTATTTTATTTATAAATGACTTGATTTCGATCATAAAAATTTCGTCTGTCCTTATATATGCTGATGACATTAAACTTTTCAAAAGAATTAATTCTAAATCTGACAGTCTACTTTTGCAAGTTGACTTAAAATTATTTAGGGAATGGTGCAATATTAATCGTCTCGTTTTAAATGTTGAAGAGTTCCAATTGTTTTTGATTATATGTTTGATTCTTGTTCTTTAAGTAGAGTATCTGGTTTTTCTGACTTGGGAGTTGTTTTAGATTCGGAACTTACATTTACTGACCATATTAGTTTTGTAGTTAGAAAAGCAAATAGAATCCTTAAGAGATTTGGCCGCGATTTCCGTGACCCTTATGTTCTCAAACTACTTTTTGTTTCATTTGTGAGACCAATTCTTGAGTATGCCTGTGTAGTGTGGGCACCTTATTATAATGAGAATTGAAGCAATTCAGAAGAGGTTCTTGCGCTTTTGTCTCCGTTTTCTTCCTTGGTTCCGTGGAAACCCTCTGTCCCCTTATTCTCAAAGACTTGCTTTAATTAACCTTCCTTCCTTGGCAAATCATAGAAAATATTTACAATTTTGTTTTATCGCAGCAATGATAAACTGAGCAGTATCATCACCATCGGTTATTTATCGTCTTAACTTTAGTTTTAGTCGCTCAAGTATACGACTTCAAAAACCACTGAATCAAATTTTTAGTAGATCGAACTATGGTGCTCATAACACTCTCAATCAATTAGTTGAAATATATAATAAATTTTATTTTATAGTGGCTTCACCAAATGACAATTTTAAAAATTCAAAATTCAAAACATTGTTTTACAATAGCTTGGAAATTTAGTGTTAAGTAGTTTTAAGTATTTATTTATAAACATATTGTTCACGTTAGGATTTAACGAATTGAAATAAAGTATTAGATTTCAGAAAGCTTTTTGCTCTCTGAAAGTAGTTTCCTTTCATTGTGTGACGGCACCTTTATGATAAAAAAACAGTGTTATCTTATATTATTGAATTCCACTTTTAAGTAATAAAATATTCCATTTTGCGTTCTTTTTGACGGTGCACATACGAGTACTTCCAATATAACTATTTTTCATATTTTCGACTTTCTACTATTGGATAAACCAATTAGAATATTTTTTTTGTTCAAATGCTACATAAAAGTCAAAATAAATAATACTGCATATACTAATTAAAAAAAAAAAAAAATTTTTTTCTCGATTTTTTAAAAAATAAACACCCTTTTTTGTTTGAATAAAATCGATTTTTCAAAAAAAGAAAACTGAATTTTTTTGGAAATTAAAATTTTATACGTATAATTAGGTACTTTAAATTAGCGTTTCAATTTTTTTCCAAAGAAAAAAAAATGATTTCAAAATTTTATACCTACAAAATATTTTTTTTTTAAAACCCTCTACAACGATTTAAATTTTTTTTTATGTATTCATATTTGTCCTAGAATTCAAATGGTATCTTTTTTCCTCAAATTTTAACAACTAAGCATTCTAAAAAGATTTAAGTTACTGAATACCTACTTAAAACATATATTCTTTGTAGGCTCTCATACATATACGTACATCTATCTTTACAAATCATGAATATTAGCTACATTAAAGTTGTTAGCTACAAGAGCAAGTCGTAAATTTTATTTTTATTGTTTTTCTTTTTAATATCCAAAATCTTTATTGACCCAAGAACTTGCAGGGTATTTTTTTTAATAATAATTGTATATAAATCCCTGACCTTAGATCTTTGAAAGGCAACCTGTCACATTTTATGCGAAACACCCTGTAAATAGGAATATTTAAAATACATTAAAATAACCAGTCTCAATGTGCGTAGCTTTGAGTCACAAGAAGACAAGAAGTCGTGTGATATATTTATAGACTTTATTTTTGTTAATTAGTGATCGAAATCCCTAAATCACCTTATGCCATTTTTCAGGCTTTATCAAATAAAATTTAATCAAAATCATATCCGTGGCACATTAATCAACACACACGATTTTAATCTCTTTGAAAAGGCATAACCACTTTGTCTTATTTGTCATCAAATAAACAAAATCCAGGCGATTTGTTGTCTTATTAAAATTTTATATCGAAAAATCAAATAAAAAAATAAAATCAAAATAAAATCAAATCCTTCATGTCTGTCATGCCTCCCATTTTACACAACACACCCACATTGAACACGGTCAATTCACTAAAGTGCCATTAGTCGCTAATCGTTTTAAGTCCATATACAATAAAACACACTTTTATATGCATATATGTCTGTAAATTATGCATGCAGATATTTTCCTTAGACCCTCTCTATGAGTATAATAGGTACCTATATGGTGACTGAAAGTTAGTTGATATCAAAAGCCACTTAATTTGCATATTTGAGCAGGTGCCTTTCGTCTTGGACACAAAATGGCAATAATTCACATTCCCAAGGACAACCACAAATACAAAAAAAACGAGATTTTCCCTTATTTTTTGCTTCTGCCCTTAATTCTTTTTTTCTCGTCCTTGATAGTGGAAATAGAAAAATTGCCAATTTATGTATCAGGATTAACAGAATGTGAGAGTTTAAACAAAAAAAAAAAATAGAAAAGAAAAACATCAGACATCCTCTGATAATTTTTATTCCTAAATCTTCTGCAAACAGGATACCTACATACATATATACACAACTACAACAGAATAGAACACAGAGCGGCCATCTCCAAACGGAGGATAACAAATAACATATTTTTCCCATTAAAAACTCTCACAATAAACTTCAAATTGCACAAAAGCATACCAGTCACGATTCACGAGTCGTCTATGTTTGTTTGGTTGTCGCCGTCATCGTCATCGTCGTCGTTCGGTTGTCGGTCGTAGTCGTCTCGTCCTTAATGCACATCCTGCCGTGGCACTTTAGACAACTGCAACTGCACAAACAGCAAACTAGAAACAACCAGATACTGGTATAGTTCTATTTTTACGCATGGGCCCCGTTTAGATAGCTCAGGGCCCCACGATTGAAAAGGGCTCTCCAACATTTTTTTGGTAATTTTTCTTAGAAAAATAACAACATGGCGGCTTTGAACTGCCATCTGTCAAAATCTACTAACGAGACTAGAGAAATGCCAATGTATATCAGCAGCTCGCTGGGGGTCTTCAGGTGAAAAAAAAAACTACATAGTGTCGGAATTGTACATACTTCCCGTCTGACCATTTAGGGCCGCATCAATATAATACTTGTACAAACAGAACTGCTGAAAATTAGCATGTCATTTCATCATATTGTAAATCCGTGCGAAAATTTATAACATTCCATATACAATTTTCCAAGGCCAACAATTCGACTAAATCCTGCTCCGGCTGTTTAGTTCTTCTACCGGTCAGTGGAGTGTGCAATTTTTTTCCAGCTTCTATTTTTGTGTGCATTATTTTTTTTTATTATTTTCTTCGTTCTCCGACGTTGTGTAGGAAAGGATGTCAAAAAATATCCTTTCAACGCGAAGCAAAATTTAATAATAATTCGTCATCGCATACATATATATACCGACAAATACCAACAACATCAATCCACATAAAAAGCCAGAGACTCACGAACTGATGTTGGTTTTGAAAAATCTAAAACCTCGCCAATGCGCTGCTGCATGTCCAATCTAGGATCAGAAGAATCTTCCGTTTTGGCTTTGTTTCTTCGCCTGTCCTCGCTCGCCCCTTCAATTTTCTGCTAGGTATAACTCTGTGCCACCTTTTCGGGATAAAGCCTTTTATACAGTTGCTTTGGTCCTTTCCGCAGCAGGAGAGTTGTGCTGTTAGGACTGCAGAGAAGTTGACTTAACTGCAATCAACTTTAATAACATCACAGAATGTCAATAAATCCTTGAAAGTATCCAATAGCTGATGATGGGGCGAAATGGTCCTTACGATGCAGGCTGCTGCCGATGCTGCTGATGCTGATGCTTCTGGCTCTAACATTCTTACATGGTTTTTGTTGCAACAAAAAAAAATCTAGAAAAAAAAACCCTAAGGATGCAATTGTGCTGCTGCACAATTGTTGTTTTTATTTTGTGTTACAATTGTTCTACGATGCGATGTGAAAGTAAAGGTAATTTGAAGGATTCGTTCCTTCGTTGACTTCAGATTGGATCTGTAGCTAAGAGTATACTATAGAGTGCATCCCCCTACATACAAACCTATGTTTATTGAGCACGAAAGGCTGTTCTAGTTTCTTGTGATAGATATTTTCTAGCAAGGACGTGAAAGAAGGTTTTTATGTGGCAATGAGGTAAATCGTTTGACCATTTGTTAAGGATTTCTTTTATTTTTGTCCTTTTTCGATCGTTTAAAGTGTGGATGCTGCAGTTTCTTGGTTGCCAGATGGTGTTGTTGTACAAAATTGCTTATTGCCTTTACTGCAGGTAGAAAAAAATAAAAAAAAAAGGATTTTTTTTTTTTTAAATGTAATATCTGCTAGCACAGCAAAGTTTACAGGATTTTTTTTTTATTTGTCGGAATTTATTTGCAGTGGAGAAGGACTATCGCATGAATATTTAAACAACAAACAGCTCTGAACACATAAACTTATATCGCAAGTGGGTTGTTAAAATGATGGTTGTACTGCAACTGTGTATTAATGCGGATTTTATTTAATATTTAAGCAAACAATAATATTGAGCTGTCAACAGAAAAACAAGAAATGGAAGAAAAGTAATTTCAGGTAGATACCTATACGAGTACATAAAATTCCACAAGTTGGTATGTGTGTTAAGGGAATTATTTTAATAGGGCTAAACGAGGAATCCCATCGGTCATTTCTTTAATGGAACTGTTTTTTTTTTATGAATTAATAAGTCGTTATAGGGTAACCCCAAGAATACACTCAGCGATGTTGTTTTACCCCCATTGTTGATGATGATCATTTGAGCTGGTTGTCCGCGTCTTCAAGCATCTTTGGGAGAAAACCACTCAGCCGATAATGTTGCGCATTAAAGTTGTATATTTTAGTGCTCTCAGTACCTACCTCGAAGATTTAATTGTGACCCGCTTATTGCAACATTTAAGCATATTTCGCACTATGAACAAACTAAACTGAAGTGCTCCCATGCTCTAAAGGTCAAGAAGGTTTCCTGTAGAAAAAAAATAAACGTTGGTGTAAAAGTGCGAAAAAATCGATTTGTGTCATAAGTTGCCTAACTCCACAATTTGAGAGCCATACAAATTTGTGGAACTCTGTCCCACCTGACTAGATTTCAAAGGAGTGCTATAAGTAGATACTTAAAATCATTTTGCACAAATGTATATTGATTGCGAGGACCCAAAAAGGTGATTAATTTTCTTCGAAGTCCATTCGGGACTTATGTCCTTTAGAGTTCTGTGCGCCTGTTATGCCAAAAAGTGAACTTCAGTACATTCCTTACTGTTTTCTATGTCAATTACTAAAACGTTTTATAGCTTACAGTTGCTGGTATTGGTATTATTGCTAAATAAAAGTCGTACTGACTAAAGTTTGGAAAAAAAGATAATTAACGATAGATTCATTGACAGTTTGTAAATTAAAAATCCAAAATGAAACCTATTTAAACAGAAAATATATATTCGAAGAAAGATTTACTATGCCTTATGAAATAAACAACAATACAACATAAGAACAACTCAGTTTCATTGATATTGTAATGAAACAAATAGAAAATACGAATAGTACTTTCAGCGAAATACAGGATATTTGATGCTGCTGTTAGGAGTTCGCTTTGCTATGCTGCCCAAGTATGGGGAATTAACGAATACGAGTCGATAGAAAAATTTCACAGATGCTTTTTGAAGAAACTTTTTAATTTACCTTTAAACACACCGAACTATGCTCTATATTTGGAAACAGGGCTAACCAAAATGTTTCCTGGCACTCTGAATTCACAGGCAGTCTACATTGTCAAGGTGTTGTCTCATCGCGATGACCGACTGACTAAACTAATGGCACTATATGAGCTAAGAAACGAGGACTGGTGGGTGTCAAAATGGAAAGATCTGGGAAACAATTGCGGTGAAGTAGTACCGTTAAATTCACAAAATTTGAGTCATATAAAAGAACAGCTTTACAAAATAATACAAGCGCACCAAAATTCTGAATGCGATGAGTTTATAATAGAAGCTTGAGAATCAGAGAGCAGACTACTTAACTCACAACTGGAACTTAACCTTATGCAATCAAACTACTTTAATGATTCACTTAATTATAGAGAAATATCTTTAATATTTAAAACTTGCGCTAAACGGATCTCCTTACAACAACAGTTTTAACCGATTTTGCATGTTATGTAATTTAAAAGCCAAAGAAGACAAGTGGGTGGCAATGGCGCAGTGGATAAAGTGCTTGATTGCTAACTAGGACGTGTGGGTTCGATCCCCACGCTAGGCGCATTCTTTTCTATACCTCCAATTTTAATTGGATGCCGCCCATGGGTTAAAATAAGACAGTCAATACCTGGTTCTCAAATCCACTATGCCAAAAACTAGGCCGTGCAATTCAGGTTGCATTTAAAAGACCTTAGATCTTACAGGTTTCATTTACGAACTTGAATCGCGTGCGAGCTTTACATCTGAGATCTAGCCTATCACAGACGCGGCTACTGCCGAACATAAGAACGATGTTACCGTGTTACGAATATAATAACAAATAATATTGTTCATAATGTTCTGCTTAATTAGGTAGCAATTTATTAGTTAACTAAAGGTATACTCATTTTGGAATAGTTAGTAAATTGCTAAATACTTAGGAAATTGCTAAGCTCTTAACAATAGGTTGTTTAAAATTTTGCGCCATTGTTATTACCTTTAAATATTAAATATCCAATTTTCAATATTTCGATTCCCTATGATTAGAAACACCTCTAAAGTCAAAAGGTCATCATTCTACGTGAAAGTACTTCTTATAATTGATACAAAAATCAGATATTCGAAAATTGTAAATACGAAGCTTAAATAATATCACTTTACCAAATTTTATTTTTCTACAGAAATCCGAAGTGCTTCATAATTGATAACGATTCTAAGAGAGTGGGTGCATACCACGCCCCGAAAGGGAAGACCTAAACTTTTTCTTTTGTTGGTGTATGCAATTAAGTCAAGACATACCGTCCTAGCGTATTTTATAATCCTGCAGCAGTCTTAAGAGCTATTTTTAATTGAACCAGCAGATGGGAGAAGGGGATAAGTCTCAAATTTTCCAAAATAAAATGTTGATGCAAATGTCATTTCTGTTACGTCGGAAAAGGCAAGAAAAAACTCTTTTTTTCACAGAAAAGGTGGTCGGCAAATTAAATTAAATTAATTTGTTGTATTTTTTTTTCTTTTTGGGCATTATTTCTCGTCTTTCTTTTTTTAAAGGAAAGGACGCCTAAAATTCAAATATGAAAATTCAAATCAAAAGAACACCCAAAATTGGAAGTATCCCCCAAATAAGGGAATAAACTCCAAATTTTAGGAAATAACGCCCAAATATTAGGAAAACACCCCCAAATCAAAATCTTGTCAATAATTGTACTCCTTTTTAAATAAAAACGGCGCGATTTTTGGAATGATTATATTTGTGAGATTTAGGCCCGTTTGCTGATTCGAAACATATATCCTGTTAATAGCTAAGTTCCACATAACTTTTAAGTTATACATAAATTTATTTATGTTGCACGTAAGAATCTATGTGAAACTTAGGAAAGTATTAGATTAAAAATACATCCAAGTTCACTTCGAACTATGCAATATGTCAAAATGTGAAAATATTGCATACCAACTTTAAATTAAAACTGGGAAATTGTGTTATAATTGCATATTTTTGTTTATAAAATTAAAACAAAAATGTCCGTTTTTTCGCGGAACACAAATTCACGCACGCTTCTTGTAGTCGTCTGTTAGCAATCGCGAATTATTGGTGACGGCCACGAGTGCGGGTGGCGGAGCAGCTGGTAGCTACTTCCGGAACAGTTGGAGAAACCGCAATTTGTAGAGCTTCTGAATTGACAACTGCCCTTGCAGTTGAGTTGATGTAGATGGTGTAGGTGATAACGAGACAAACATACTTTCTTCGAATTTAGAGTCAATTTGTTCTTCTATTGACTCTTCTTCGGCGGCACGATACAGCCAGTTTCATGGCGACAATGTAGTCGCCCTCACTATCGACACTTTCATCTAAAATCGTGGCGTCAACTTCTATTAGAATACGATTAGACGGTTCGCCCCTATCGCCCCCTTTAAATCTGCGCCTGCCGGAACGAGACTAACAAAAGTCTTGCATGGTCTCGTCTCGTTGCCAGCCCTAGTTGCTGGTGAATAGGTTTTCCCTTCAGTACCTGTCAACAAGATATTAGTTTGGTGTAGTGTAGATGGTTTCAGGTGCGGTTTATCGATTTAATTGAGTTAGTGTCTTACGACCTATCATAACTTACATCGCCAGAAACTGATCCACGAACAAATTTGGTTTCATGGAAGTATGTGATGAAGTCTATCCGAAAGCTCTTGTCTTGCGGACAAACGACTGGAACGTCGTTTTTAAACATGTATCTTGACGATGCTTAAAATTATGCCTATTTTCGTAAGAAAAAACAAATTTACTAGCTCAGCGTATTTTTGCCGGACTCAGAACATGAACCATGATCTTCCAAGTCAAATAAGTTGTGCGGTATTACAGCTGCCCACTCGAGCTCATTGGGTCAGTTATTCGTGGCAAATTTTAAACAAAATCATAAAAATGTGATTGTTACTTTCTGTCAAAGCCTATTCTCGTTTAAATTAGCATTTCACTTATTTCAATTTATAAATTGTTCGACGAATACTTATAAATTCGTTGGTCGCACTCCATATGCAACCATTATATTTTTTCAATTTCGATTAAACATTACCTACCTGAAATTGATATCAAAATTTGATACCAATTGGTTTTTCATTTACATGCACTGTGGTCTACCTTAGTTCCACAAATTTAATGTCCTGTTGGCCTTTTTCTTGTTTACAAAAATTAGATTTTTTTCCGTGGGTAAGTGTAAGACCTTCAAAAGGCGCTATGAGGACCGAAAATCGAGTTATCATAGGAGTGCGAGATTCTTACTTACTTTACTTTACTTTTTTTTTTTTTTTTTATAACTTTGCACGCGCTCAAGGGATTATGAATACCCTTTATATGTTTTTAACACAGCGCGGGCATACGGTGAAAGAAGAGAAAGAAGGATAGGAAAGATGTGTGGCGCGAAGTTCTGAGACTAGATCTGGTTGTTGTCTCAGATTTTATCTCCAGAGATGGCGGCTGAACTAATGCGGAGAGAATTACCGTGTCTTATTTATGTATGTATCTTATAATTCGCATTATTTTATTTATATCGTTGTCATATTTTATGGGTATGCTAGTTTACTCAATCTCATGTTGTTAGTGTTATGCCTAAACAGCATGTAATGAGCAAAGCAGCAACTTATTTTATGACAATTTGGAAAATTGGTTTTTAATGGAATATAAGAAGACATAGACAATGGCAGGAATCGAACCTGCAACCGCGAGGTTGACAGGCGAGCCACACAACTATCGCGCCACGGCCACTTTAGATGGCGCTTACAATCCAGGATGGATCACGGCCTCAACCAGCAAACCTCTCCAGCTAGCCCGGTCCCTAGCTAGCTGCCACAAGTTTCGCACACCAAGTTGGTTGAGATTAAGATAAGGCCTTCCTCTGTTGCGATGTCCACCGGGGTTGGATACGAAAACTCGTCGGGCTGGTGCGTCGATGTGCATGCGCTCCACGTCACCTAGCCATCTCAGTCGCTGTATTTTCAGCTTTTTCACCAGGTTGATATCGGCGTAGAGCCCGTAAAGTACGTCGTTAAATTTTCTTCTCCACTTACCACCGATGCACACTGGGACAAACATAACTCCAAGAATCTTTCTCTTAAAGCAACCCAGCTGGTTTTTATCTGATTTTGTCAGTTGCCATGCCTCTGCCCCATACAGCAGGACTGGGATGATTAAAGTTTTATATAGGGTATCTTTGGTTCCTTGAGAGAGGGCTTTACTACTCAAATGCTTTCTAAGACCGAAGAAACAGCGATTTGCAAGTGTGATTCTTCGTTTGATCTCCGCACTGATATTGTTGTGCAATGTAATAGTGCATCCCAGGTAAACAAAGTCTCTGACTACTTCGAAATTATAACCGCCAATCGTGACGTTTTGTCCCAGTCGATGGTGTTGGACTTCTCTTCTCGATGACAGCATATACTTAGTTTTCGTCTCGTTAACAGTCAAACTCATCTTCGCCGTTTCCGCCTTAATACTCGCAAATGCTCCACTGACAGCTCGCTTTGTTATGCCTATGATGTCAATGTCATCAGCATAAGCAAGGAGTTGAACGGACTTTTGAAAAATTGTGCCTCTGGTGTTGACATTTGCGTTGCGCACAATTGCTTCCAGCACGATGTTAAAGAGATTGCATGATAGCGCATCACCCTGTCTCAAACCTTTCTCGACATCAAAGTCGTCGGTGAAGTTCTTACCGACTCTGACAGAGCGGCGAGATTCCTTCATTGTCATTCTGCACAAGCGGACAGGTTTGGCAGGGATGCCGAGATGTGACAAGGCTCTGTATAACTCGTCTCTATCAACGCTATCATAGGCGGTTTTAAAGTCGATGAAGAGATTGTGCGTAGTGAAGTCGTGTGAGATTCTTACTGCACTAAAAACATCTCCTCCTCCCGATTGAAACTAAGTTGAAATTTAGCCAGCAATTTCTTTTTATCGAATTTAATTAACGTGTTGCAGGTAACTATCCGGTGATAATTCCTGCTTATACCGCGATTTTAAAGCGGATGCTTGTTTAGTGCACCAGATCGAAAGGCTTAGTCATTCCCAGGCGGCGGCATACTAAATTCGTCTGATAATTTCGATTATAGTACTATTACAGTGTTGTAATAGACGTTTTCTATGATTTCGCGCCATTTTTTTTTATTTCATCGCTAACCGTGGGAATCCCGAGATCTCAGTGGAGATCTTCGTTTCTAATGTACCAAGGTGCGTTTACAAACGATCTTAGGAGTTTATTTTCAAATATTTGTAAGGTATTTAAATTAATATCTCGCATACAACCACAGAGTTGTATACCGTAAGACCAGCCAGGCTTAAGCACCTGCCTGTACAAAATTAGCTTGTTTTCGATACTGAGTTTAGAGTGTTTCCCGAGCAACCAGTACATATCTCTGAGTTTATTATTTAACTCTGAGTTAATTATTTAACGCGTCTAGAGTCATTCCGAGATATTTTGCTTCATTAGCAAATGGAACTTAAACCGTATTAACAAATACCGGTAAACTATTAATTTTGGTATATGTAAAATCTATATGGACTGATTTTACTTCGTTGAACGATATCCGCCATGTTTTGGTCCATTCTCTGACAATATTCAGATCTTTTTGCAATTTTGTCGTAGCATCATTTATCGTTTGGCCTAGTGCTAGTATTGCAGTGTCATCAGCAAACGTGGCTATATCACCTGTTAATAATAGGTTCAATATTGGACCTAAAACACTTCCTTGTGGTACCCCAGCCACTATAGCTTTGAGATCCGAGTAATCGTTTCCATGTCTTACTCTTAAAAGTCTATTCTCTAGATATGCTTTTAGAAGCGTATAAAGTGCTTCAGGCAGAATTTGTTTTAATTTAAAATGTTGGCCTTCTGATACACCTTATCAAAAGCTTGCGACGCGTCTTGGAAGGACGCCGAACAAATTTTCGTTTTTTCAGGAGTTTTCTCAATGACGTCAGTGATCCTATACACTTGGTCGAATGCTTGCTTCTAAATCCGAACTAATGTTCAGGTATTAAGCGCTTTTCTTCTATTATTGGCTGCAGGCGCAGAAGTAATATTCTTTCAAAGACTTTAGATATTACGGACAGAAGGGAAATGGGTCTATAAGATTTCTTATCATGTGTTGGTTTTCCTGGTTTGAGAACCATTATAACTTTCGCAGCCTTCCATTGGCTCGGAACGTAGTCTAGCAGTTTTCGAAAAAACTGTTCTTCCCGAATGTGTTAAATCTTCACATTCATTGGGATTTTTGGAAAAAAATGGTTATTTCTTTACTTACTTTGATTTACCTTAGTTTCCTATATTTAAATAGACCTGTTGGGCCTATTTTTACAAAACAAAAAAATTAGCTTCTAGTCCTTAAATGGAAACAATTATGTGACGAAAGTTAATATGCTTCTCTAAGCCTATGTATCTATGCAGCATCGTATGAGCAATAAGTCTGCTGTTTTTAACTTATTAGCCTGTGTTTATATTTTCATCAACCATAAAATAGTCAACCAAGCGAAAGCCTCATACAAAGCATCACCACAACATCCCTTGCTGTATACTAACTTTGTCCACAGCCGAAAGCTAAAACTACAAAAAAAAAACTTTAAATGTACCAATTCGAAGCAAAGGAATGAATCAACTCAGGGAAGGGTTTTCCTGAATTTGAACTTGCTCCGCATGATATCCTTGAGCACTTTCACTGAAGTAAAAAAGTGTATATGTATTTGAAGTTAACAGGGTGGCGCTTCATATAAATAGGCCTCGGCGAATGCGTTAAAAGGTAATTTTTATGTATTTTTCTTGTCCGAAACATAATACCAAAACAGTTTATAATCACGCTGGTATAAAAATTTCAGTTTTAAAATTTTGAAAACAAAATTACATTCAATTTGGAATATGTTTCTCAAAAGTCAGTAAAGTCATGATATATAAGTACAGTATTCACAAATCTAGAAACTCTATTTATTTAAATATTAAATTTTGTATGAAAATCAATTCGATGTCAACATGTTACGTTTGTGACAAAACTTGTTACGTTTGTGACACACCCAGTAAATGTTAAACGTTTGCACATCTGTCATGCCTAAATTTGCAAGTTTATTCAAGTTTCTATTTTTGACCATAAAACATTGTAAATATATCTGTTACAGGAGTGACACATACCACATTTTGTATCAAAATCAGCTCAATGAATGTTGGAAAGCAATAAATTGCTTGTGATGTTGAAATGGGACCGCATAAGTAATAGACAAATCTACTTTTTTAGTAGGGGCGCCCTTAAAAAAACTACCGGCGCCTACTGTTTTGTCTTTTTGAAAATCCCTCCTGTATTATTACGGTTGCCATAGTTTTAATTTAAAAGTTTTCTTTTTGTCGATTTGGTCCGAAAATTCTAAATTACTGCCAAAGTTCGTTGCAAGATATGTTTTTGAGTGTACTTGCAGTTGCAGCACTAAAGAAAAATGCAGTTAGTTACCCCTTGGCAATGCTCTTTCAGTTTCTGCTATCCAGGTTGTTTCTTTTCTTTATGTTTTTTGTTTGCTTCCTGTTTCCATCTTCTTTTGTTGTTGAAGAATGTTAAAACGCGCCGCATTTTATGATTGCATTCTTAGAGAATTTCTTACACAACATCGTCGTTGGTAGTGATGCCCCTATATTGGAGGGAGGACGGGCGCTGCGCTGAGTTAAAATACAACCAAAAAAACAACCAACCCTTAAGCGACTTGTGGATTTGGTGTTCTTATTTTTAGTGTTTCTATTACTAGTGGTGCACGATTATTATTTTCACCCAGGGAAATAAATTTTAATGGACGGTTTTATGTGCTAGTAGTGTAATTTAAAAGTTATTTACGGGTAGTGCCGATAATGAGAACCATTTGCTTGTCTGCAGATGTGTGCGGGGGCTTATAAGACGAATAAATCGTTAAAAAGTTTTCGTTTTTTAATTTAATTTTTTTTAGATGAATTTTCGGACTTGGGTTTTATTGTTTCTTGTGTGTTTTTGTGTGCGGACGCAGGATATTCATTTGAGAAGTCTTGGTAATTTTCGAGGATAGGAATTTAATGATCTTGAAAGAAAGTAGGTACATAATTGCAACATGACATCTGACGTCTGTTAAAATGAAATATATGCCATGAAACCTAGTCGGTCTGACGTGGTAGACCAATTTATGAAAAACTTTTAAAATATTAGCAGGTAATTAATGAGTCAATGCAGCTAAAGGATCAAAAGCTGGGTTTTAATTTGTTGAAAAGCTATACATCCATGAGTATATTTTAGGGACTGTGTTGTTATGTCTTAGGTATTGTCCTTCCAAGCTCCTCTTTGAACTCCCAGAAGGTTATGCTGAATAAGAGTAATATAGACCTTCAAATTCTAGTTATAGTCTAGTTTAAAATTGAAAGTAGCGACATTAATACCTCAACCATTTATTCGAAACACCAACTCCATCTAGATTTCACTCGTAAATTCTCTACAGGGTATTAGCAATGACAACCACCTTGGGAAATTAAACTTATCGATCATATCGATGAATTTTTAATTCCCCTCAAACTGTCAAACTGAAAAAGAAATTTAACGAAACCAAAGACGAGAACCTCCATGGAGAGCTTAAAAAATACTGATGGGGCGTAAAAGCCCCTTCTAACTGCTATATATTGCTTGGTTTCGATTGGAGAATGATGGAGTAAAGATTAAGTAATTTAATTGTGATTGGGAATTTTCAAAGTAATGAAGGAAATCTTGACAATCAATGCCTAAACTATTCAGTAGTCAACGCTTAAAATGGGATTCAATAGCTAATATTACGGTAATTATCTTCCTTTTAACTGTAGATAACGTTTTATAGAATTTGTTGATTTTTTTGTATCTCAAATTATAAGAACTTAATGTGCTGTAAAGTGATGACACTTCATAAAAAAATAACTTATCTCCTTTCAATAAAAAAATACGCGACTTTTAGCTTTTTTTCACTGCCTTGCAAAATAAACTCATTTCCGAGTTTTAAATGATAATAACTCTTTGAATTGCTATATCATTCTATGAAGGCATCACCTGTGCACCCTTAGGCGTTCTTTACATCCAATCTCAACATTTATGACCCAAAATGTCGTGAAGAGTAAGCAAATTGAGTAGGAAATCCTCTTGGTCTTTTTTTTATATTTTCTTGGAATTAATCTTTTCTATAAAACGTGCTATACACGCTTTGACAAGGCATATTACCGTTACGTCGAACAATAAAAACAAAATTTCGCACCAAAATCCAAGGCGG
The DNA here is from genome assembly GCA_910595825.1 of Philhelius pedissequus. Lineage (NCBI taxonomy): Eukaryota > Metazoa > Arthropoda > Insecta > Diptera > Syrphidae > Philhelius > Philhelius pedissequus. The sequence continues at coordinate 237,119,340 of OU343161.1, read as the reverse complement.
AGTAGAAACCTATAATACGCAACATGCACCCATGTATGGATGTACCGCCATCTATACACCAAACTGATCGTTAAACACTCATGGCACGTAAGTTAAGAAAACAACGGAATATTGCCATCAAGGATATTTTATAGAGAGAGGGCCTGGGCGAGAGATAGGTAGGTACTTTGCCAAAATGAATAGACAACAACGGGAAAGAATAATGTAAAATGATAGGAAGAACAAGCGTGGAAACTGTTTCATCGTTGCAGGTGTATGTTTGTATGTAGGTCGTTACCTATCCTAAATTTCGAATTCATCGAAGTTAGATTGGTCGTTGTTGTCGTCGGGATGAGGCTGTGGGGGTGGTGGAGGAAGGAGGAGATGAATTCCAGTTGGGTGTGTACCGTCTGGCGTATAGTCAAAACACTTCACTAGCTCAGCAGGTATTCTTCCTGCATTAAAATTGTTTTCAATAAAGTTCAACAATAAAGTAAAACATTAATTTTTATGCGGACGCACATGCTACAAGGAAACAATGTAGGCGAAAATTTTTCAGACGTAAACAAAAAATAAAAAAAAACCAAAGGCTCAAAATATAATAAAATAAAATAAAATAAAATAAAATAAAATAAAATAAATACAAATAAAATAAAAAAAACAAAAAAAAATTAAAATAATATAAAAAAATTAAATAAAACAAACAAGATGTAAATGAATATAAAATAAATACAATACACAAAATAACTAAATACATCTTATTTTGTAGAATTTGCTTACAGTCTTTTAAAGTGTAGACTTTTATCCACAACTGTAACTTTACTGTGCATCAAAACAGTACCATTCTATGTTATATTAAATGGTTTGAAAGATATTGCTTCTAGATTTGTGGTAATGATGGGTTTTTGATAATGGTACATCAAAAAAAAAATGTTAAACTCAAATTTTACGCAAAGGATGTCATTCGGTACCAAAATAGATGCCATAAAAAGAAATAAAAATCGAAATCATAAACCATTCTATTATAGCATTTGAATTTTATTCTAATTTGATTATATTTGATATCTTTGGTCTAGATTATAGGTTGCGTGCAAAATAATGTCACTGGTTACGTTATTTTTAAAGAAGGCCGTGGAGTAGATCAACGTTGTCGACTTTCCTTTTAAAGCCATTTTTTTATAGTTTCATGTAATAAAGATTTTTTTTTCAAATATCTGCTGGACCCATAAGTTTGGAACTCATATGTATTTATGTTTATCCTGAAATAATTTTTCTGTGTTGGTGGTTCATTGTTAAATGGATCAGGAGTGTGAGATTTAGACTTTTGTTTTTATTTGTGTGGCCATTTTTTAAGTTTTCCAAAATCTACAGGTCTAGAGTTATTTTTATACGTCATATTTTCCATATTTACAAATTGAAAATATTAAATTTTGTTCATAAATCATGTGGAAACGAAATGTCGTAGGAGAAATTTTTAACATATTTAACTTTTAACATTGCCTTTGATTTCCCTTGGATATCTTATACTCAAAAATTTAAAATAGAATACATTTGGAGGTTATGGAATGTATTTATTTTTCATTTCAAATAAAGTTAACAACTCACGATATTCCCAAGTTGAATTTTTAAATAACTTTTGCAACAAAAATATATCGTACAATATTAAAATCAATTCCCTCATTCCCTCAACATACTGGAATGGTATAGTTGCCATATTTCCTTTGCGATTAGGTGTACCTACTCCTAGTCTCAAAAATTATTTTTGTTTCTCTCTTGATTTATTCAAATTAATAACGAATTTTATCTCGATATTAAACTTTTCGTCCGGAATTGAATAACGAAAACCTTTAATTGAGTTTTAGGATAAATTGTTGTTAGCTATGTTTTATAATTCTTAGGTATACGAATATTATAACCAAGAAAGATATTGTTCTTTGAATGAAATTATGGTTTCTCGTACATAAAACAAGAATAATATACAATATTTCATCAACGTCCTTTTCTTCATCAAAAGCAGAAGGATCTTTGGTCTTGTTCTCTTGTCGAGGAACCAGCTTTGTAAATTTAGCGAAATTTAGTTAAGAATTTCATTGTAGGGTATATGCGTTCTGTTGTTATATTTTGTTTTATTTTCAGGGTGACCATATTTTATTAATATTTTTCTTTTCTTTAGAAAATTCTATTTATCCAGAAATGAAAATTTGCTAAAATATTTTAATAAACCTTACAGTTCAATGAATTCTTCACGTACATAATATTTAACTTTAAGATACTTTTATAAGATTTATAGAGCTCAATCGGAGCAACTTCAATTTAAGATAATATTTTTGAAGCGATAGGACCATTTTTTCAAATTGTGAGACTGATGGTCACCTCAATTATCAAAAACACAAAATTTATCCTTCAATCTAGCAAGATGGAAATTAGACAGACAGACAGAGCGAGCACCATCGAACGATGAAGCCGGTGGCCTCCAATTGAAATGAAATTCCAGCCAGGACACTTTGATAAATTTTCTGAAATAATTTAGCGAGTTAATTAAAGCATTTCGAAGAATGGCACAGAATGGTGTGAGTGAGTTGGAATGGAAGATGGACGGAGGCGGGTGCCTTTGGAAAGTTGTTAGTTAGAATAAGTGCCTACTATTTTGCAGTTGTTGTTCATCGAAATCCAAAGAGCTCTGGTGTAATAAACATGGTATTAATTAATTCTTCCCCTCTTTCCTCTTAAAGAATTTAAACATCTTGAACCAGAATTATGTCCCTTATTTGATTTAAATGTCCGCGTTGTCGTTTGCTCTTGTGTTTCTCATTACATATTTTTTTTTTTTTTAGTTTTTAGGGGAAATTCGGGATGGTAATAATGCTGGCGCTCCTTCAAAAAAGCCTTGAAGTGAAATTTAATTTACGATGTCGCTTTGGTAACTTTCACTGCTTTTAGAAACAGAGAGTTGCTACCCCGCGAAAAAGCACCCATCTTCTTCCTTAATAACTACAACGTACTATGAACAAACTAGACCTACCCTCCGTTATAATCGAATATTATTCTAAAAAGAACATTATTTTCCAGCGAAAGCCATCAGGCAGCGCTATAGCTACACCAGCCAACCCAGTAACAATAACAACAACAAAAATAATAACGATAATAATAATTAATGAAAAGGAGATTGTTTTATAATATGTTGTTAAAGGAGTTACAAAGAGGAACTAATTTGCTAAAAGGATTCGCTTAAAACTCTTAAAGTAAACAATACCGATTTTCGTTCGTTGTATTGTGCTTAAGGGCTTTGGGTAGTGCTTACACTACCACCACCAGCCATTGGCAGCTTATAATTACCAACAGACCTTGTCTATTGATTTTATTTTAAATGTTGGACTAATTAAGCTCAATTTAGAGTTTAATATCGTGAAATTATTATTCGAAAGTTATCGAGAACTGAGGACTGTGATTTGTTTGACAAAATTTCCTTCTATTGTAATAATAAGACTTTCTTTTTCATTTAGGAAATTAAGAATTCTTTTTTAGATATTTAGTACGTCATAGTTATTACGTAGGGCATTAAACTAAGTTCGTTATTGGAGAGTTTTTTACTTTTTAAGGATCCAATTTAATTATTTTGTTGGCATTATGTACAATTGTACAAATATTTGCAGAGATTTTATTTATGATTAATTTAATTTTTAAGGAGGCGCGCGTACAATGTTAGTCATTTTCGGAGAATTTTAATTATTTTTATTATTTTAATCTTCAAGAGCAAAAGTAGGCAAACCATGATTAATAATTCAACAAATTTTTCTCTATTTACATATTTTTGGAGAGTTCTTACTTTTTTCAATGATTTGATAAATAACTTATTATACCTATTAATTAAAAAAAAATAGAAAAAGAATTATAAAACATAACTAAAACCTAAACAAGTCAGAAAATATTTCTCTACAGATATTTGGAGACTTTTATTGCATCTAAAGATTTCCTATTTTAATAAATTAGCTGACTGCAAAGGAGAGTCAGAAAGTTATGCAACATTTATACAAACATTTATCTACACATTTTTGTAGAGTTTTCACTTTTTTTAGGGAATATTTCATTATTTTAAATAAAAAACAAGTTAGCTAAAAAAATAAACAATCTTATTAACTCACCTTATATGTATTTCTCTACAAATTTGCAAAATATTTTATTATTTTACTGATTTGATATTTTAATTTATAAAAACTTAAAAAAACATATTGTAAAGAAGAGCTAGAAAACAGCGAATTAACATTTTATGTAGGTACATATAAGAAAATATTTTTTTTTTTGAGAGATTTCACATTTTAAGATAGGTGTTCTTTTAATTTTAAACTTAAAAAGTTAGGACGCAGAAACTAAAAACAAATTAAGGAAAAAAAATCGAAAAAAGATACACGTTTTTGGAGAGATTTTATTTCTTTTAAAGATGTTTTATTTCTATTTGAAAACTGCATGCAAAAACGTGCCAGAAGGGCGCGGAGCAACATACAATGTATTGCTGTAAAAAAGTGTTGGAGAGTTTTCACTTATTTAAGTAGTAGCTGTTAAAAACATCAAAAGCCAGACAAAGTAGAGTCAGACAACACTGAATGAGCTAACAAATTTATTAATTTCAACTTAGCGATAAATAATTCCCTAACAGTGATTTGAGGGTTTTTAATAATTTTTAATGTTTCCATTTTTAAATTTCAAAAGAAATAAATGTATGAGAGAACAGAAAGTCAACTAGGGCAGTTAGTAGTTAAACAATTAAAAAAAAACCTGTCTTTTGGAGAGTTTTTTTTAAAGAGTTTTTATAGCTTAAATTGTTTTTTTTTTTTTATTAAAGAGTTTTTATAGCTTAAATTGTTTTTTTTTTTATTAAAAAAAAAATACAATGCATGGCCTGTTTATAATGAGCTCGTGCTAAGCAACTTTTCTTTAAATTTGAATTTAAGTGTTTCTTGAATTGTTATAAATTCGTTAACTCTAGACCAAAGAAAATTTTAAAAAAAGCGCTTAAGGTAACCTCAGTCTAAATTTTAGATGCACACACTTAAACGCATGTAGGCTCTGACAGAACGAATTCCTTGTTTTATTTTGCCACTGTCATTTTAATATTACATACGTGATATTTGTTCATTTTTTAACCTATACAAAAGTTTTTGATCAAAATATTTGTCAAAGGTTATTTTTGTTTACGATACTTTTTTGAAATTGGCAGCTGACAGTGAATCAAAAATTCACTATCTACATCCACAGGTTTCTCATCTTCCATTCGAACCTTCAAGAGAGGGATGAGTGGACGGCGAAAAAAAATTCTGCTCTGAAGTGACAGTTTATAAGGTTGCTCATATTGTGCTAAACAGTCTAGAAGAGGTTTCTGAAATAAATGGTTAGGGGATGAAAGCTGAAAGTATAGAAAAAAATAATATCAATAAATTTGTTGGAAGACATCTTCGGAGAACAACACAATAAACCACACACCTTTTTGTTCGGTTTCTTCCAAAAAAAAAACACTCCTGACACACTCACTCACATCACAATAACAAGGTGGTGATGATAGGAACACGAGCTTGTACTTTTTTTTTTGCGAATCCTTATAGGTATTCTATCCGACGCTCTGATGGGGGATGTTAAAGTAGATTACTCGACTTTCCACATCAAATTAATGAAGAATTTATGGGAATCGTGCTTAAAATTTCCAAAAAGACCACACTCTATGTACAGTATATAGAGTCCATACCATGTAGAAGCTTGTCCTTATAGAAAGATGCCATAAGTAGGAAGAAGGAAGGTTTCAGCAGGTAGAGTAGAGGTGTTTAATGTTGCGATGCTGCTCTTTGCTGTCAGAGTGCGTCAAGGACGAATCGAATAGGAAAAAATATATATGTTTAGATATGTACATTGAACGTCCCTCACTTGGCAAAACTTTCTCGGGTTTCATGAAAAATTCAAGACGTGGTTAAAATGTATACCTGTATACGAGTGTAGCTTTCGACGAATTTTGATGGTGTCATTCTTGGGGTTTCTTATCGGCTTTGACAGGTTGTTATTGTGAGCTACTATATGTTGCTGATCGTTAGATTATACTGCTGTTAACAAGTGAGAGCAAACCAATGAAAAAAAAATCTAACGCAAAGTGTTTGGGATTAAATTTTTTTTTTTTTTTGGTTGTCAAATCGATGGCCTTCAACTTGTAATCTGTCCTAGATGAAAATTATTTTGCCTGGGAAAATGATATTGAAACACATTGAAAGACGTTTATTTTAATCGAAAAGTATAATATCCTGACGATTTTTGCTGAAATTGAAAGGAAATTTTGAGAAATATAAGGAAATACACATTAACATGTTATACTCATATTTTACCTGAACATTTTATATATTTAATAATATAAATTTAAAATCAAAATTTCAAGAAAAACCGTCCACCCATTTTCAAATATTGAATTTTCAAAAAAGAAAAAAAAATATTTTTTTTCCAAAAATCCAAAAAAACTACTTTTTGAAATTTTTGAAATGCAGTATTATTCGAAATCCGTTGAGCCGTTTCTGAGAACGTCGAAAATCAATAAAATGATTAACCGTTAATACCAAAATATTTTTAAAAAATGGTTTTGGCCAAAATGTAGACCATACCCAAACTAAAACACACACTAATTTTTATCAAAATCGTTAGAGCCGTTTTCGAGATAATTAAGATGGTAGAAAAGTTCGTATGGCAAGTACCGTTATTTTTGGGGCTAAAACAATATTACACTTAAATACTAAGTTTGAAAAAATATTGTACAGGCAGACAGACAGACAGACCGACGGAATTGCGGGACCCACTTTTTTGGTGTTGTTTATCATCGTAATGTTAAAATCTCGAGTTCGATTTTTTTTCCAAATGCAAAACTTGCCCTATAGTACCTATAATCGCAGATAAAAATCAAAAATTAGACCAGGCAAGACTTCTCGTCTGGATCTCGTCAAAATAGAAGCATTTTAGTCTCATCTCGGTATCGGTCTTGGTCTCATCCCTAGTTAAAAAATTTCGAATTTTACTGAGGTAAAATTTGAATTTCGAATTTTCTGAGGTAAAATTTGAATTTTGTAGAGGTTTTTCAATCCATTTAAGTCTGAGCCATCCCTCAATCGGCTTTGACTGTTCAAGACTTAACAGGTAGGCGATATACTATATTTTGACGTTACGATAATATTTGTTTCCAAGTGTCAACTAAAAGTCTTAAAGTCAACTTTTTCCAGAGGGGGAAACAAAGTCTGACGTATTCTTTTCTGTATTTTATAAATTTGTACATATTTTAATGCGCAAAAAAAAATGGTTAACATTATAAAAATTGAACATAAATACTCGAAAATTATTAAATACAAAATATTTCTTCTTGCGAAAACCGTAACCAAACCACGGAGGCCGCCGAGACCACCGAGACTCTCGGCGAATTTTGGTACCAAAAATACGGTCTCGTCTACGGTGCTTTTAAAGTAATCTCGAGACGGAGACTAGTCTCGGTCTCGTTGCTAGACCTAGTTTTTCATTTAAAAAAAATCAAACTCGAGATTTTGATCAAACTTAACATTACGTAGTAGTGGCTAAGCCGCTGAAGCAATTATCTTCAAACTTGGTACTGAACTTCTTATGGCTAATTTCTTGGGAAAGTTCTATTCTTAAATCAATTTAATACTCGATCTAGAAGCTCTCGGTTTATCCTTAGAACTTAGTCATAAAAATATTTAGAACTAGGGTATTTCTTCACTTTAAATAATTTTCTTAGAACTCAAACTAAAATAATTTTTGAGTTTTCAAAACTTAAGTTCTCAGTTTTTAAACCGAAGTTCTATGGAATATTTTTCAACTTGTTGAAACAAATTCTGATATTTGTGTCAATTATTCGAAAAAAAAAGTGGAAGAAATGGTGCCTGATTTATTTGGTTTGTATGAAAAAATGTTTGCTATTACGTTGGTACTAATAAATATTTTTGTATTTTATAGTTTTATACAAATAAATAATAGCTGCATTTGAAACATGGCTAAATGTGAAATGGTTACAATGTTATACTGGCATGGCACTAGCGCACTTATAAAAGTCTCCAAGTTGCCTCAAATTTTTGTATGAATGCTCTATCCACTTTATTATTGGCGTCAGTTGTCAGACTATGATGCAGTTAGATCTCCTTTAAAATCATCTTCTGTCAGATATTGTCTCGATAGCTCATCATCAGCAGTATTATCTGGGGGATACCCCTGTCTTCTACCAATGCAAAAATATCACCTACCAAAATTTACTTTCTATATCTCCTGCTTTGGAATTCACCTAGTTCAGTTGAGTTGGGGCGTAGCTATGATCAAAGCGCCTTTCTTCAACAAAATTTTATGTGTGTCAAGTTAGCACTACCACTTTAAAATTTTTAAGAAATTCTTATGGGATTAATTGTCGAAAATTTGTCGTGAAAGAAAAAAATTTGTCGCGCTTGTTTTTTAAAAAAATAACCCCTGGTAACGCTAACTTGGCAGTCAAGTTTACGACAAATTTACGACAGAATTTCTTTAAAATTTTGAAGTGGTGGTGCTAACTTGACACACATCAAAATTTTCATCGTCGTGTTCCTAAAAATACGATAGTTGTAAATTTGTGTTGTAAAGTGTTAAAACTTGTTGAAAAAATGAGTTAGATCTCAATTAAGTTCTAATTTTTCATTAAACCGAGTTTTAGATTCTAGAACTTTGCCAAGAAATTAGCCGTTATGTGATTGGATCGATTCTTTTTGAAACTGTTTTTCTTTTGCTCCAAAAATAACCAGCCATACAAATTTTTGGGGCAAAAATGATAAATCTCAATTATCTCGAACACTGTTTTAATGATTTTGATAACAAAAAAATCAATGCCCAAACGGATGGAAAATTTTTTTTGCAATTCGCTTTTTAGGATAAGATTATTAAATTCTTAAAATTTCCATACTAAGCTTAACCGTTTCATCTAAGAATCTTGTGTTTACGATGTGATCGAACATAAGACAAAGTACAGGGTGCGCCAGAGAAACTTACTTATTTGAAAGGTCAATATAAACAAAAGTACTTCAATTATTGTTTTAATTTTTTTTTATTTGAGAATACAATATCCCAATTTTTTTTTTCATGCTGTCTTGAAAATGACATCGGATAAATGGCGACCCCCATTGCGCATACACTGATGAAGTCGATTTTTGAAATTCGTCTCCACTCCTTTCAGCATATCTTACGGTATGTTGGCAATGGCGTCGCGAATGTTGTTCTTGAGGTGTGCTATGGTCCTATGGTTCTTGCACAACAGCCAATTTATAGGGATGAAGTTGAAAGTCTTCATGGAGAATTCGTCGAACAGTGGTGTCAGAAATTCCCATAGCAGCTGCGTGTTTGCGAGCCGAACGCCGGGGAGAACGCACAACTGACTGCCTCACTCTTTCGATATTTTCCGGAGTTCTGATGGTCCGTTGAAGTCCATTTCTGGGTTTAGAGACACTTCCACACTCCCGAAATGAATTAACCCACGACAGAATAGAATTACGGCCAGGAACCAGTCTGTGAGGAGGAATTTCAAAGCGAGCGCGGAAGGCACGTTGCGTAGCAACAAGTGAGCGACCGTTAGAAAAGAAGCTCTCGACTGCGAAGGCCCGATGCTCTCTAGACCAGAGCATGGTGGCAACTGACTGGAGGGAGAAACAAACTTGGGAACTTCCCCCTCCAGATGCGCCCCCTCTCGCCCCTCTAACCACCAAAATCACCGCGCGGGAATTTTTTCAAATAAGTAAGTTTCTCTGGCGTACCCTGTATTTGCGATCCAGTTGTGCATTTTATTTTTATTAGATGGCTGAACGAAATTTCTGTCAACAAAAATTGTATATTAGGTCATTTTAGCTCTAAATAGTACATACTATAATTTTGGAAACAAATTTTTTTGGATTCAAAAATCATTTTTTTTGTCTTTTTGAAAATTCAATATTTTCAAATCGCGAGGACGATTGTTTTTAGAATTATGGTTTTTTAATTCATATTATTAAATATACATAAAAATGTCAAAGTGACAATTTGTGTGTACAAAATTTTGTAAAAAACGACTTTATAATTATAGTTTGCGTTAACCCATTAAATACCCCTTATGCACCTTAAGAATAAAAATAAATGAAAAACCTTTAAAAACCTGTTTAATGAGTTATACATTAAAATGAGTAAAAATATAATTTTTTAAAAATATTTTTTTTTTTTTTTGAAGTTTTATATTTAGAGGGGTGTACTCAAACGAGTACACTGGCCAGAAATGGGTACATTTATTACCTAGTTAGGAAATATTTTGCAACACAATTTTCGATGCAAAGGGTAGTTTGCGCAATATGTCACATATTCTTCCAACTCTGCTGTGACATATTCGGCATCTTAGTTGATTTTTATTTTTTTTTTGGGTAATATCCGCATTCAATGTGAAAGTATTATTTGGTGCTTTTGTTGACGAACCTGAACGTATATAAGCCTTTGCTATGGGCCTGACAAATGGAAGTAGATTGCGATTTTCTTTAGTTTGCTAACAATGGATCGGCCAAGCATTTCCCACATTTCTTTGTTCTATTGTCACGAACGGTACCAGTTGCACGAAATCCTTTTTTTTTGCGTAAAGTAGCCGTTGAAATAATTGTCAAAAAATACGATGTGCTGGATATTTACTATTTCCAGTTAATCAATTAACAATCTAGATCCAAGTGGTAAAGAATTATTGCTTGGAATTACATTTTTGGCACCGCAGTATATGTATGTCAAAGTTATATCAATACACATCACAACTGCAAAGCTTCCACTCCTTATAGGCAAACCGAACAGGCTTTCCGCGGATATACTGCTTTGCAGAATGCCAAAGCATTTGACCGTATCTTCCATCTAAGCGCCAATACAATGACTTGAGGTAAAGCGTAATATCGTGAAAAAAGCATTATACCAAAAAACTATTTCAAATATTTGGTAAACACGAACGTGTGACAGTTTTTGCTCCACTGCGTATCGAAAAATTGTTCAAATATTCGAACTTCGCTTTCCGATTCCATCTTTTCTTTTACATTGGATAAATTTTCCAAATAGTGGACAGTTTCGTCTACTTTAATAAACCACATGCTTCGCCTATTTTGGAGCATTATCCTGAGTCTCACCTCTGGCTGAGCTTTCTTTCCTTAGAAGAGCAAGTGGAATATCGTCTTCGCTTTCATATACATGATTTTGATCTCCACTGCTCCTGGGATGCTCAAGCAAGTCATCGTCACATAAATCCTTACCGTCCTTTTGAATATCAACATTCGGTGGAATAGCCACTATATCCTTCTTTTCTTTCATTTCCATCATCCGGAATATCATTAACCGCCATGTAGAGATTTGCGTAGCGCGTACCGTAGAAGCTGTTACAGGTATTTGTTGAAAACCCCATTTCTCTGCAAAACCAGTGAGAACAAAAAATTAGCACGGCTTTGGCCAGTGTACTCAATTGAGTACACCACTTTTGTAGACCACGTACCATGAACAAAAAAAAATGTTTGAATGAGAATTGCTAACAATGTAGTTCTTTAATAAAAAAATCTATTGAACAGAATTGGTTATTCACAAATTAGCCGATAGTGTACATTTTGACAACATTTTACTTCCGCAAAGACACAAAACTGCTTAAAATAAAATGCACGACTGGATCGCACGAACTTGCTTTTGTAGCTAACAACTTTGATGTAGCTAACCATTGAAGTTTAGTTAGTTAGGTGTAGTTATCCTATGCAGGTTTAAAGCCTATGAAGGTAAGATTACCTTGATTCTTATTATAATGAATTGTCGAAGGGATGATTCCAGGAATAGTTACATACGTACCTACCTAAAAATGTATATTTAGATCTAAGTTATGGATTTTAATTATGTAAGTTAGGAGAGTAAACTGTATCTACATACATATATACATATAGATGGAACATAAGTATGTAAACATGTACATATGATAACGAAAATGAAGGATGTATATAATTTAGTTGCAATATGCATACATAAAACTCATGTGAATTTTAAGGACACATACGTATATATAAATGTATGAGGGCCTGCATTGTATGTAGTATTCAGTAACGTACGCAAGTATTCCTAAAAAAGGAATAATAATAAGGAATTGACATAAATGGGTAATGCACATAATTAAATGTTTTTTTTATATTGCTTAGTTGATATAGTTTGAAGAAAAACCAAATATGCCATTTGAATTCCTGGATAAATAAGAATATATCAAAAAAAAATTCAAAATTGGTTGGAGCGGTTTTTTAATAATTTAATTTTTTATGTATAAAATTTTGAAAACATTTAAACAAAAAAAAATTGAAACGCCATTTTGAAGATATTATTAATATACATATTAAATTCAAATAAAAAAAAAATTGTGACTGGTTTTTGAAAAATCAATTTCAAAAAAAATGTTTTTATTTTTTAAAAATCGAAAGAACTTTTTTTTTGAAAATTTAAGTACGCAGTCTTATTAACAATTTTAGGGAGCATTTGGTTCATCCAATATTGAGAAAGTCGAAAATATAAAAGGGGTTCTATGGAAAGTACCGTTAACAAGTACGCAAAAAAAATATTTGTATACTTAAAAGTGAATTGTATTTACTAATTTAAGAACACACACATTTTTTTTATAAAAACTCTTGGAGCCGTTTTGAAGAAATACATTTTTTTTTACCGTTTTTCATTGTATGGGAGGTACCGTTGTTTTTTATTTTAGAAAAATAAATTTTTTACCTATTCAGATAATGTCAAAAAACCACCAAATACGAAGCGTTGAAAAAATTTATTCAGTCGTTTTCGAAATTTTGAGTTTCAAAAAAAATAATTAATTTCCAAAAAATTTTTTTTGAAAAATTTTAGTATACAATAGGTAGTGTTAAATTCTTTAGGAGCTTCTGCGTAAAAAAATTCAAGAAAATCAAATTAACCGTTTCCGAGAAAATCGCAAACCAAAAAAAAAAATGGTTCTACTAGAGGTACCAAAAATATCAATTCTTTTCCAAAAAAAAAATTTTCAAAAGATTACCCTTTCCCTTCGTAAATGAATTGATTTTTTTTATAAAAATCGTTGGAGCCGTTTTTGAGAAAAATAAGATGTTTGCTTTTGGCCAAAAAAAAATGTACGGGAGCTACTGTTATTTGTCGTCTTAAAAAAAAATGAAAAAAAACGCGTGTGCATATGACCGAAAAAACAATATGTACCAAGTTTGAATCAAATCCACCGAACCGTTTAGGCTGCAGACTCGAAGACAGACAGATAGACAGACAGACGGAATTGGGGGACCCACCCACTTTTTTGGTGTTCTCTATGATCTTAATGTCATGTTTGATTGTTAGAAAACATTTTTTTTTACGAATACATAACTTGCCTTATAGTACCTTTAATCGCAAGTAATAAAAAATGTACGACACAAAAGTTGACTAAATTATTTGAAAATGGCTTTCAACCTCAACGAAATTCTTCCGAATAACAAAAAGACATCGCAAGAAATTAAAATTAAAGCCTATTTTTCAAAAAAAAAATGTAACTGAAATTTTCAAAAATACTGTACTCAATTGAGTAGCCATAATAAGTCTCAAGTTGTATTTGATGATGTGAAATGTTCTATTTTTTCAGTGGTTGCATCAAATTTAATGGGTCCCAAAGTCCTCGAAGTGCATAGACAGTCACTTTTTCACCAGTATTGTCGAATAATTCTATAGTTTTTGGCTTAAAACTACGCAAGTAATTGTATGAAAAATTTAATTAAACGTGTCAAGCAGTCTACGAAATATTTCTTTTTTTGGTTTTCTCTATCATCGTATTATCAAATTGATTAAATCCTTGACATTTTTTTTCCACGAAAAATATTAGCAGTAAAAGTAATTCTGTAGAATAATCTATATTTACTCAAAGCTTCAATAGAATGATTTAAATATTTAGGTGATTAAAAAAACCTTTGATTATACTTCAACTTTGTCAAAACAATTAAAAACGGTTTCTCGGATACCACGTTTAGTATTGTTGTGTTGGCGATAAGTGCTATCGACATGTCAATGTATAAACATATTTCAAAAGCAGAGGTTTCCGTATCAAAACTTTGGTGTTATCTAAAACAAACAATCATTTAGTTTCTAGCCTCAGCTATCATCTCCACAAAACCTTGTTATTTGATTTTTTGATTTTAATTTACGAGCCTCGATGTAGATAGTATTTGAAGGTACACCCAAAATGTTATGCCATCGATCACACTAAAAATAGGTAAATGGATTTTATTTGAAATCTGAGCGATGACATTTATTTAGAAGCTCTGATGTAGATACACTTGATGGGTGGCTACCAAATGCAGATATTGTCACTCCCCTGAATATTTGATGATGGAGAGGTGGTGAAAAAAGAATGCTCCACTTACTGCCTGATGGCAATAGCGGATGGCTTTTCATCAAACTCAACTCGAAATTGCCAATTAAATTCAACTTACCAATCCCCCCTTTATCACTTGACACATACGACAAGCCACATGGAAATGTGAATACATCCATCCGTCCATTCATTCAGCAGCGATGACATCCCGAAATCGACATATGTTATACTGGCGCCCTGTGTGTGTGATGCAATATCGAATGTCGGTTGGTCGGTCGCTCGGTCGATGGGTCTGTCAGTAATCGGGAAAAGGATATAGCTATCTATAAATGTACCTAGTCATTTGTGAGGTGTCCTTGTGACCCAGAAAACACGCAACAGTACAAGTATCAAAAAGATGATTTTTCACAAAAATAAACACAATCGTTATGATTTCCAATCATAAAACCAAATGCAAAGCGGCGACAAAAATGATGAGTTAAGGGGAGATGGGTTGGGGGTTAAGGGCGAAAATGAAATCTGAAAATGCATTTTACGTATTGAAAACTGTAAAGGTTTTGGCAAGATTTCAAAGCAAAATTATTTAAAGGGTGTCATATTATGTAAGTGCCAACATGATGCTTGAATTACGAATTGCCAAGTAAATCGTAATATGTCAATTTAAATGAATGTAAATTTTACATTTCTAACATATATTTCTTATTTTGCTTAATTTACATAGGTTTTTTTTTAATTATGAAAGTGTAAACGAAATTGTGGAACGTATTCATTTTTAAAGCTAGACCATCTCACTGGGGGATTGTGTAGTCTTCGTCCTTAAAGCAGTCTTTCTTATTACTCCCACAACATTGTTGTGTTTTATGATATACCAATTTCGAGTTATTATTTAAGTTTTGTTGTAAAGTGAAGCGTGAGTAAAAAAAGGAAAATAAATTACGTTCCACAATTAAGTGCAAATGGTAAATTATCATAGACATTTTTGAAATCAATCGTAATTTTATAACAAGTTATTTATAGTAGAATTTATGTCTACTAATTTTACCTTAATCCTTTTTCCTTGTCAAGCGAGACAAATTAAATGCATTAAAAAAAAACACCCTTTACCTGATAATTTTATTTATCTTTAAGCTGACGTTACTGATGCAATGCTAGGGGCTAAAGGACAAACATGAGGTCTTCCTGTTTACCCATCGTATACACCAGACACATTGTTGGCACAAATTTCAGGCCAAAAAAATTTTTTTAAAAAAAAAATGTGTTTGATGTAACGAAAACGATGAAACGATGTAAATGATTGATTTTCATATAATTTTCCGATGACCTAGATGCAAACGTTGTACAAGGTATTAATATCTACAGGATATTTTTTCTTAAATAAATTTTATTTCACATTTTTGTTTGGCAATCGTTGTCATCGTAAAAAAAAACAAGATATAAAGATGTAATTTGGGTTAAATTGATGGACACTAAATTGAGGCTTTATTGGAACACAGAAACTCATGTTTGACTAACCGAGTTAAATTTTGGATTTTTCATATATGAATATTTGCAATTTTAATACCAACTCATTCCCATCAACAAAATGGTTATTGAGATAACGTACCCCAATAAAAATGGCTCTTTATTGAAAAGTCAATTAAAAATGCCATAGAGCTATATTAAAATATCAATTCCAAGAAGACTTTATATCTGTCAAATAGATTGCTTTTATGAGTATTTTATGTTTATTCTATATATTAAGGTTTTGGAAATTAAACATTCTGTTTCGTTCCGGAAAAGGGAAATTTGGGAGAGATGTTGCAATATTAATTAGTTTGTCATCCTCTCTGGCTGGTTATTGTTTTTTTTACCGAAAATAGTCTGGTAAGTTTAAAATTTCTATTAGCAGATCTTTACAAATGGTTGGGTAAATAGTAAAAAACACTATTTTATTATTCGACAAAACTTCCTTGCAAAAAAGTACACATTTTCGTTTTAAACAGTTCTTTGGATTTTTGATTTTCGGTTTTAAAATTAAGGTTATGTTAGATAGATTAATTCTTAAAAGCAAATTTTGTTATTTGATACAAAGCAAATGTTTAACATTGACAATCGAAAACTCTTCCCAGATCAGTCTTCTCTATCACTTAATAGTTAATTTTGTGTTTTGAAGTTGACTTTTTTCAGATTTTCACTTCTTCGGAGATACTCTAAACCACGGTGTTGTTATTATTTTTTTTAATTCAAATTGCGATCACTTCGAAATTCGTTTTTATCAGATAAACATTTTGTTTAAATAAGTTCAAAAAATGCACAATGCCTAAACATATGTCATTTAATATTTTATTAAAATAATATGTAGGTAGAAATGGTGCCCAACAGCAGACCAGTTCAAAGTAACCAATTAGCGTTGGATTGCGCCGCTTTGATTTATAAACGGCTTATTTAACCATAACATCATAAAATGTGTGTTTTCTTGTAATCGTTTTAAAGTCTTAAAATTATACACTTACGTGCAACATGTAGCTTTTGAATATCCATCTTTTTCTGCTAATCTACGAGTAATGCTGACAAAACTGGATTCTAAGCGCAAAGATGGCAAAGTTGCTATTTTTTACGTAAAACGATGGAGTTTTGCTGTTCAAAATCAACTTTGAATTGCAAAGGAGAGATTAATTCTCACCTTGAGGTTATTACTCACCTGTTGTAAAATGAAGTCATTCTTCAATATTTTGACCCTGTAGAGAATAAATCATCCCATTCGGCTGTTTCTTAAAAATGGACAATATGGAGAATGGAGAACCAGATCCATATGACTTGTTTTAACTCCGAACCAAATATTATTCTGTGCTAATTAAGGGTAACTATTTTTTTTCCTGAAACTGATATGTGAACGGCATTTTTCGAGGCAAGAAATAATCTCGGTACCATAAGCATTTTTACTAGCGATATAGATACTTTAGGGCAAGTTTTGCATTTGGAAATAAAAACGAACTCGAGATTTTAATCAATCTTGACATTACGATGATAGAGAACACCAAAAAAGTGGGCCCCGAAATTCCGTCTTTATGTCTGTCAGTCTGTCAGTCTGTCAGTCTTACAGTCTGTCAGTCTGTCAGTCTGTCAGTCTGTCAGTCTGTCAGTCTGTCAGTCTGTCAGTCTGTCAGTCTGTCAGTCTGTCAGTCTGTCAGTCTGTCAGTCTGTCAGTCTGTCAGTCTGTCAGTCTGTCAGTCTGTCAGTCTGTCAGTCTGTCAGTCTGTCAGTCTCAGTCTGTCAGTCTGTCAGTCTGTCAGTCTGTCAGTCTGTCAGTCTGTCAGTCTGTCAGTCTGTCAGTCTGTCAGTCTGTCAGTCTGTCAGTCTGTCAGTCTGTCAGTCTGTCAGTCTGTCAGTCTGTCAGTCTGTCAGTCTGTCAGTCTGTCAGTCTGTCAGTCTGTCAGTCTGTCAGTCTGTCAGTCTGTCAGTCTGTCAGTCTGTCAGTCTGTCAGTCTGTCAGTCTGTCTGTCTGTCTGTCTGTAGAGCGTTCTACAGTCTTAACGGCTGAAATGATTGTCTAAAATAGATTTTTGTATCGTTGTCTTAGCCATACAACCTTTTCTACCATCTTAATTATTTCGAAAACGGCTCTTACGATTTTAATCAAAATAAGTTTGTGTACTACTTTACGTATGTTCTAGATTTTGGCCAACAATTTTATTTTCATATCTTGTTATTAACGGTATCTGCAATACAACCATTTTATTGATTTTCAACTTTCTCATAAACGGTCTCACGGATTTCGATCAAAATTTGTATACAGGATGCGCTCTGAATTCTAAATAATTTTGCATTTCAAAATTCAATATTTCGAAAACTGGTGGACGATTTTGTTGTAAAATATTGTTATTTAAAATTGTCATCACAATTGTTGTTTAGAAAAAATGTAAGAACATTTTTTGAAAAAAAAAGATAAAGTAAAAAACGACTTTAAAAATATATTTACCCGTTTCTAATATTCGAATATTTTGCATATAATGTGAGCGAACATAAGAGCAAGTACGTGCGATCCAGTCGTGCATTTTATTTTTGTTGTCTTAGGTCAACACTGTAACTATTATGTTCAACTAATTTCTCTTATAGAGGAATTAATTTTTTTTTATATAAAAAAACAAGTGTCATAAACAACGACTCGAAAACAGACTCGCTGTCAATATGTAAAAAGGAATCGTTAATACTTATTTCTTGGCAAACGATCTTCCGTTCCCGAAACGTTTCATTTACAACTAAACCTATATAATTTTTTTACTTGAAGCTCACCGAAATTCGCCGAGAGTCTTGCTGGTTTCGGTGATCAATGTTCAATTTTTATAACAAGTTTGTCTTTGCGAAATATTCAATGCGCGTTAGAAAATCAAACTGCAAAATTTACATAGTTATACTCTCAGAAATGCCTGTTGTTGAAATAGAAATTTCTCATTTTTCAGACTTTGTTTCTCCCTACGGAAAAAGGCGACTTTAACACTTTAAGTGATTCTTGGGAAAAAAATATTATCGAAACGTTAAAATAAAGTGTTCTACCCACCTGTCAAGCCATAAACTGTCAAAATCAATTGAGGGTTGGCTCCGATTTAACCGGATTAAAAAACTTCTACAAAATTAAAATTTTACTCGAAATTACCAACACACTGCTGTGATAGCTGCTCTATCTATTCAATCTGAACACGTGTGTTATCTTACATCTTTTAAGTATTAAAACACAGGAAGAAAGCCAAGACTAAGGTTGAGACCAAAACCGAGACGAAACTGCAAATTAAAATTTTCACGAAAAAAGCGAGACCACGATCGAGACGAGATTAAGTTAGACGAGACTAAAATTTTTCGATTTTGAAGAGACAGAGACGAGACTAACAAAAGTTGCGCTGGTCTCGTATCGTTGCCAGCCCCGATTGGAAAGAAAAGAACTTTAAAATATGATGAATTAAAAGACTTCCACAAATAATTTCCCAGGCCAAACCTTCTTATCTGAAAAGCCAGAGAACGATGCGCAACTAGGTATAGCTAATATATATTTTGTTCTCAAATAATACACCTCGAATTGTGTTTTAAAAATTCCACTAATCGACATTTTTAAATTTTCGCTAAATCACCACTATAGCTTCTACAATCCACTCCAGCACGCACTTAACCTAATTCTTATTACAGTCTTTCGAAAACGTGCTCTCGCTACCATTCCGCCATCATAATTCCATAATTGGTTGCATGGAACGAGTTGATTATATCTTTCACCTGGGGGATGCAAAATAATTCACGCAAAATCATAAGCAAGCACATCGACTTCATAATAATAGTCAACAACACCAACAACAAATAAATAAAAAAAAATAATATCAAATGTAATTTCAAAAATTGCTCCACCCTCTTGCACGTATGGTTATTTTTTTTTTTTTTTTGATATTCGAATTTTCTGGCTAAATCCAGTTGAAAAGTTATTTCCTACGTGATTTGAACGTGGCCCGGTTGCTGCATCATCTTCCATGAGTGTAGAGTTGTTATCCGTTTCTCCCTCGCTCTCTGTCTCTATCACTCTATGATAAGTTAGCCATTTTGCCGAAAATCATTTTGAAAATTCAAAAGTCACGAACCGGAACAAACCGGAGCACATAGTTTGATCTCAATGAGTCACGGTTCGCACGGTGGAATATAACAACACACGACTAGCTGCTGCATTCAAGATACCGCAACAAAAACTAGGTGTTCTTCTCGTTTTGATGGCTTTGGCTAAACTTTGGACTCTCCTCTGATGGCATCCTAGGAAACGTTGATTTCCTCTGTTAATGGGTCATGTGCGGTCTCTCACAAAACATTGCATTGCCGCCGCACACACTAATTCCGAGAATACATATTTGGGTCAACGGTTTTGACCAAAATACAACAAAAACAAAAAAAAAACACCCTCCACATTCACCCGGTTGAATGTGGAGTTTACCTGGTTTCCGGTGGTCCAATCAACGAACTACTGATAAGTAAGAGTCTTGTTTCCAAAGACACAACCAAATAGAAGTAATCCTTAATACAGCGGGTAAACTCGTATAATGCGGATTCAAATAAAGTTCCACAAGGACACACTCTGACTCTTTTCACGACTTGCTCTATGGGGCATGTTGCTGTTCTACATATAGTATGTATGTTATTTGTGCTTAGTGTGAGGAGTGGGTAGAGACAGACGGATATTTAAGTACCCATTTGGGTGAATACTCAAGTTGATGGCTCGAGGATAGCATATCCTTGCCGGTTCGTTTGGGGCT
The DNA here is from genome assembly GCA_910595825.1 of Philhelius pedissequus. Classification (NCBI taxonomy): domain Eukaryota; kingdom Metazoa; phylum Arthropoda; class Insecta; order Diptera; family Syrphidae; genus Philhelius; species Philhelius pedissequus. Next base: position 237,098,715 of record OU343161.1, on the reverse strand, counting down.
CGACGACGACGTTTTCGTTGCTGCCCGAAAAACTTTTTGCGGACCGGTACAACTGATTCGGTTTTATGGCCCAGCTGGGATAATATGATGAGCAGGGGATGTTTGATGATATGATGCTCTTCAAGAAAGCTACTTGCAAAATCGAGATGATGAAGAAAAAGGATGACTTTTGGAGAGGAGAACAGCAAGATGAGTTTATATCAACAAACAAATTCTGCCAGGTCCCCCATTCCCCAAAGGATTTTGAGTCAGAGAGCTGAAATGTGTCTTTGGCAACACATGGTAAGACGATAAAACCAAATGCAGGCGATGTGGTTTGCCTTTGGTTATCTTATTAAATTTGTTCCGATAGATGTGTTTGATGGCAGAAGTTTACCCCTAAGGAAATAGGTGGAGATACGAAAGTATGCTTGAAGACAAAAAGCATATAAGCACAGGGGTTTTCGTTTTGCAAGAAGAATCATTGGAAAGTACAGGGCTTTAAGAATTTCGAGGGAATTTAAATGCCAGAACAAAATGGTACTTGAAAAGTGTGTACCATGTTCACTTTTCCCTGAAAAGAAGTAGTAACATAATAATCTACGGTCAGAGTTCATATGCTGGAGGCGAACAATAGGAGTTTGAAATAATTCAAGGTAAAATAAAGCATACACAGTCTTGACACAGTTTTTTAGAACTTTGCATACCACATATTTTAGGTAATGGAACTTTGGTAGTGTGGACCTTATTCGCTTCATGAGAGATGAGTGCGAGGATGAAATTCATTTGGTTTTATATTAAGTCGCAGACAAAACGTTTACAGGAAGTTGCCATGTGTATGCCATTATTCTCAAATGCATACAAATATATTCTGTACCTTCGCTAAAAATTAAATGGAAAATTTTATTATGAGACAAAACAGTTTGGCAGAAAAATTCCAACATAATTTTTGTTAGATCCATCAAATTCAGATATTTATCTCCCCTGGAAGATTTGAACATGTCGAGTGTCGTTTGCTGATTAAAATTTTTTTTAAACTAAAATTGGTTTGAATGGGCGGTACATAATAATGCATATTATTCTGACATTTTAGTTTTAAAACATTTACAATAAAAACAATTTTAAAATAAAAGTGACGAATTATTTTTTGTTATACGAGTACAAAACTTTATTTCTTCATTGGTACCCAATAGTTAATATTATTTTCTATTTAAATTACTCGAAAACCTAGGTTTTCTTGAAAAAAGTTGTTGGTAAGAATAATGGTCCAAGATGGCTTCCCTGCGGAACACCTGATTTTGCAATGAAAGGTCTTGAGTAAGAATATCTGAACTTGTCTTGATATAACCTATCTTCAAGATACGAGGATATCCACTTGATGAAAGATGGAGGAAACCCGTATGAATTAAGTTTAAACTTGATAATCTCATGAGATAATTGATCAAAAGCTTTCGAAAAGTCAACTTCTTGATCACTTGCTAGGGAGTTTAAACATATATTCAAAAAGACAACTAGATTAGTAACAGTAGACCGTTTCTGCATAAAGCCATGTTGTTGGTTGCAAATAATATTTTGACATAGAAATGTCAAACTATCACATACAACTTGTTCGAACATTCTTTGTCATATTTTATCGGTTTAATAGTTTTACTCAATCACATGTTGTTAGTTCTATGCCTAAACAGCATGTAATGAGTAAACCAGCAACTCATTGTATGACATTTTTTTTTAGAATTGGTTTTTAATGGAAAAATAAGAGGACATAGACTACGGCAGGGATCGAACCTGTGACCATGAGGTTGAGAGGCGAACGCACAACGATCGCACCAAGGCCACCCCCATTATAAAAAACGGTAAAAACATTGATGTGCTATAGATTTTTTGAAAACTAATTTTTTTTTCAATTTTTTTTTCATTAATTAAGTTACAAAAATTGAAATTAGAAATGTTTTTCTTTATTAAAAAAAATGTATAATAGCAATTATTCTTAGTCAAATAATGAAAACCAGGGGCCTCTAACACAGAAAAAACAAGTCAACTAGTCAACAATTACTTGTTCAATTATGTTTGTTCAACAAGTGCAAATCATTTCTGTAACACAATAAAATTTGTAACAATTGTCAATAGAACAAATTTCCCTTCACTTGTTGAATCATTTAAACAAGTAAATCTACCAAGATGAGTATTAAAATTCCGAAAATAAAAAAATAAGTATCTTTCTACTGCAAATGTGACTGTCTTTTTGTGAACACCATGAACATCTGCTATAACATGGTATTGAGATTCAGTTCCAAACCAATTTAAGCATATCAATATTTTCTGCCTTACACTTATTGTTTTAGTTTTATTAGTGCGGAAACGTAATTTGTGGGAGAGACTTTCGGTAAGATAGTCAACAGCTTCTACGGCACACGAAATTTTTAGTATTCTATTTCTTACTATCACTGTCCGATTCAACAACTAAATAAATTCTCAAGATCCGTAAAATGTAATCACTTAATTAACACTGCTGCAAGAAGTGTTTATTTCTAACTTGTTGACTTTGAACTAGCACGGGACCGTCAGTTGAAATTTATCAACTATTCAACAAGTTTATTCTCTCTTTTTTAACTCTAGTTGCTTCCAGTTATAGAAACGGTGAACAAGTGAAATTTCCCACTTGTTGATTGAAGCCAAAACAATTGTTATAGTTCTCCTACACTTGTTGCTCCGTGTTACACAATTTCTTGAATTTCACTTGTTCATAAAGCACTTAATATATTGTGATATAAGCCCCAGATAATTAAATTTTTCTTAGGACTTGAAAATAAAAAGACTTATTGCCAAAAAAAGGGGGTTGTGCGCGTTTTATCTTAAAAAAAAACATTTTTTTTTTATTACATAAAGTTTAAATTTTTCGGAACTTACCGCGTTAAATTTAAGAAATATTTTCAATTTCTTTTTCTTTTTCCCGACATTTCGAAGAACTTTCAAACTTCGTGGTCACGTCATCCCGTGACCACGAAGTTTGAAAGTTCTTCGAAACGTGCGTCGGGAAAAAGAAAAAGAAATTGAAAATATATCTTAAATTTAACGCGGTAAGTTCCGAAAAAATTAAACTTTATGTAATATGAATATCATCCGCGAAATAACCTAAAATCTCATATTTTTTTTTTTTTTTGAAAAGTTGGTTAAAATTTCTAAAGCCTAACAAAATCCTTTCTTTTTTGTCAATTCTCAAAAGACTATAAAGAAGAGTCTGCGTAAACTGTCACATAAGTCCTTATGTAGAACGTCGATGCCTAAGTCGAGTATCAGCAAACGGGGCTTAAAGTTACATCTTGATTTCAGTATTTGTTTGACTAAGAATTTATGAGAGTATTGAGTATTACCAAAAAAACAGTGGCAATTAAATACGGAACATTTTTGAAAAAAAAAATCAACTTAAACATTTTGGTTTCAAATTTAATTTCTGAAAAAAAAAAAAACGATTCACTCAAACAAGTTGATTAGATTTTTCACAAATTATATACACACAAAGATACAATTTTTAACCCATCTAATTTATTTCATGGTCTCAGGAACCATCTCTAAAATATCCTGCACTAATTATGGCACACCCTATTTGTTTCTTTATTTTGTTCCACATACGCCCTAGTGCGTCAATATTTATTTTTTTTTACAAAAAATGATTATTGTAAAATTCATAAAAATTAGGGGATTTATGTCAGCAAAATCAAATAAGATTTGACACTTCAGGTTAAATTTATAAAATCGCGTATTTGTCAATCGAAGATGACCATGGCGTAATATCTAGTTCATTAAGCTATCCCACCAGGGGTATGTGGATCGAATCCCAGTCTATTGTTTTTTTTTTTCAGGAGTATGTGACATGGGTGTCTTTGCCTTAAGGATTGTTTAACCTTTCCTGTCAATTAGCAAACCCAACACAGGAATGCCTTCCGATTGTAAACATCTACAGACCTAGTTTTCCGTATCTCAAATCTAATATATATTCAATTGTTTTTTTGTTGAAGAAAACAATTCTTCAATCCAAAATTTTGAATAAGTATAAAGTAGACAGACAAAAGTAAAATAGAATAGAATCCGTTTGCTTGTATCTCGAATTATTCACTAAAAAAAAATTAACAAGTTTGACAAATGAGTCAAATAATAATTTTTATACAAATTTACTTTTAAAATGTTATTTTTGTCGTAGAGATTAGTGTAAACAATAATTAGCACGTTCTTGACAAAAATTTTACCAAAAATCTGAAGCAAAAAAAAAAAAAAATTGCGAACAACTTAATCAGGTTGGCCTTGCAATACGAGTGCGAAATTTCCGACACTTCATTTACTATTTGTGTTTTTGTTATCGAACATTTACATTCCATAAATTTTCCATCAAAAATCCCAGATTCAAAATAATCTAATTCTCATTTGATTTCAGAGTGTTAGATGGATTTTCAAAAACTGAGAGTCAAACAATCACCACATGCTGCTGTGGTGAATAATTGTCTGTATTATCATCCTCGTTCTGAAAGTTGTTGTTTTTTTTTTTATCGACGAAGACGAAAGTGACGAAAAAGGTTTAATATTATTCAAGTATAACAAAAGCAAGTCTATTTCTGTGCCAAGCGAAAACAGATCCGTCCTACTCGTCATGCATTTAAAATGTAATTTCTTGAGATTAATTTATGCAAAGTCGTTAAAAGCAGCAACTAAACTTGTAAATGCGAAAACAACCGCAAAGGGATTCCTGCAGCTATGTGAATCCTGTTTCTGTTTCTTTAGTTAGGAAGCAGTGCGGTTCCCCCACCGCCAACTCCACCCTGGATCCAACTAAACCACTTCTCCATTGATTGTTCTTTTCTTGTAGCTGGCATTTACACCATAAGCGAGTTGGGGCACAACTGTCAGAGGGCTGCTGGTTGTGTTTCAGATGATCAGAGTTGAGTTTATTTTGTTTCGTGTTCTTTTTTTTCTCCATGAGAACTCCAAGGATTACACCAGAAACAGGAGCGATGAAATACATACAAAAAAAAAAAACAAATAGTGCTTCTTAAGGCATCAGGATATTTTCAGCAAGAAGCTAAGAGTGCGCGGATCCTTTACACAATTTAGTGTTTTCATTTCACTGCCAGTGTTGATGTTGTTTGTTATTCCTTCTCTTGGTTTTAGATTTGCATGCTGAAAAGTTTTTCGGTTGCATTATACTTACTTACTTACCCATCGAGCGAGCTATATAGTTGGAGCGCAATCATGTAATCCAAGCCAAAAGCATTGCCAATGAGATTCTAATTGGTTGAAAGTTGAGTCTTATGGAGATTTGGTTTTTGTTGTAAAGTTGTTTAAATATTTACCAATTGAAAGATTGGTTTTGTGGGTAATGGAAGTGTGGGAGGGTGGGAGATGGTGCTAAGATGGAAAAGACTACCATTATTTGTTTAGAAAGTAGGTCAATGTACATAGATTTTAAGTTCTGAGGTTCCCCGCAAAACCATCTGATTTTTTTCTGGATTACGAGGTTTTAAGCTTAAAATTTGACTTGTGATGACAAAAAATCTTACATTAAGAATTAAAAAAAAAAGTGGTCTCGGCAGTGTTGATCTACAACACCCTAAATTGCTGAAGCAATTTTCTTCAAATTTGGCACTTAAGCATGATTCCTTAGACGAGAAAATTGAAAATTTTCTTTTAGCCCCAAAAATACATACAACCTTTAAAAAAAGCTCAAGAACGGCTCTAACGCATTTAATAAAAAACAAATTCCCTTTTTTTTTATTTGTGATATAGGTATGTACTATAGGGCAAGCTGTTGCATTTGGAAAAAAAATCTAACTCGAGATTTTAATCAAACTTGACATTTATGATGATAAAGAACACCAAAAAAGTGCGTCCCGCAATTCCATCTGTCTGTCTGTCTGTCTTTACAGCGAGCTACAGCCTAAATGGCTGAAGCGATTTTATGCAAACTTGGTACTGCAGTTTATTTTAGGTTATTGTCTCAAATGAATTTTGGAATCGTTTTTTTAGCCCAAAAATAACTGTACTTGCTATACAATTTTTTTTGTATCATCTTAATTATCTCGAAAACGACTCTAACGATTTTGATAAAAAAGTATGTGTATAGTCTATATTTTGGTAAAAAATTTTGTTTACATATTTTTTTTATTAACGGTACCTCCCATACAACAATTTTATTAATTTTCGCCTTTCCCATAAATGGCTCGGTGGCTTTCGATCAAAAATTTTATATAGGAGGTCTTTCGAATTCTTTTGAAAAAAATATTTTTTTCTATATTTAAAAAAAGGTTTTTTTTTTTTCAAATCAGTTTTTAAATTTATATGATTAAATACATAAAACTATCATAGGTACCTACTAAAAATTTGTTTAGAGCAAAAATTTACGAAATTTTGTATATAAAAAATAAAGAAAAAAAAAAACAAAAAACATATTCAGCTATTTCTACTAAGAATCTTGTGTTTAAGATGTGATCGAACATAAGAGCAAGTATGTGCGATCCAATCGTGCATTTTATTTCTTGTGATTTTCGGACATTTTTTATTAACCGCTGTACCGATATCGATCAAAACTATAAATAATACTGAATATTAAAATTTTCAAACATTTTTTTGGATTTAAAAAATAAATTAAATTCATTTTTTTTCAAAATTCAATATTTCGAAAACGGGCTGACTTTTTTTTGAAATAACATGCTTGAATTTATGTTATTAAATACCTAAATCAGGCATACAACATTTCTTTAAAAAACCCTAAGTAATAAATATAATGCTATCTAATGGGTCAGGTTCTTCTGATAAGGATTTTATCGAACGCTGTTTGCGACATAATACACTTCTGTTACTTAATTTATTAATTATCAATTACAACTCTTTAAAACCGTTCCTTTGGTGTACGGAAATTAGTAAACTAAAGAATTGGAAAAAAAATAGTCAGTGAGGAAAAAAAATAGTCAGCAAAAAAATTTAGAAATTTTAGAATTTTATTTATTGGAATAAAGAAAATACGACGACTAATCGCAATTTTTAAACGCAACATCAACTTATCGTGCATGGACTTATCAAGATTTTTTTTATTTAAAATTATTATCTCCGATAAAGAAGATGTCAGTTCAGTAGAACTTTGTTATCAACTTATTAGCGATAATTTGTAATGAAGTCTCTTGTAGTCGAATAAATTCTCTTTTAATTTAATTCCTAAGAAATTCTATGAAAATGTATACCTACATTTCAACCACATTGGCGCAAAAGTTTCTTTTATATTTAAAGAGATTTGTGTGTCCGACTATAATTTTTCTGTTATATTTGCTCCTTCAACTATTTACTGAATTTCTTCTGACATTTCATTAGTTCTTTTTTAAGGTATGCATAAACGACGAGCATGCTTGCCGAACTTGCTCGTTTGCAAACAGTCTCCCAGAAATTACGCCAGATTTTTTTTGAAAAAAAAACGCCAAAAAAATCTTCATATAAAATTCTGGCCTTTTTCCCTAGGAAAGAAAGCTAAGATTTTCTGATAAATAATCCCAAATTTCTGGCCTTTTTTCCAAAAAAAAAGATTCTGGCCTTTTTTAAATTTTTGGAACAGGAAAAAAAAACGCTAGAATTTTTCTTGGAAAAAAGGCCAGAAATTTGGGTCTAATTATTAGACAAAAAATTTTGTATGAAGAATTTTTTGTCGTTTTTTCCAAAACAAATCTGGCATAATTTCGGGGAGCCTGTTCACAAGCCAGAAAGTTTCAAAATTGGAAGAAGGCAGAAAACAAATTCGGGAGCTAACAGTTATGTTAGGCATTCTTTTTGTGGCGCAGGGACATAAGTCACCGGGACTTTTGTCCTAGTATTAGGTTTTTTTTGGTACTTGTGTGAAGTGTTTTTTGCAATTAGGTTCACGGCGTCCTAAAAGCTCGACCCGTAACTCCCCTGATGGGCCCAATATATTATTTGGGGTGGGTATAAGTTTGGGTATATGCAAGTCTTTTTTTTTGGATTTGAAGAGTTCTTTTTAAAAAGTTCCAAAAAAATGTGCATATACTCAAACTTGTACCCACCCCAAATCCTATATTGGCCCAAGCAGTGGGTTGCAGAAGGTAGTATGTCCCCCTTACGCACCAAGCTTTTTAAAATTTATTGTTTACATTTAAAATCTATCTTATGTTTTGAATAAAGATTTCACAAGGTGTCATGTGGCCTCGCCCCGACCGGACGCGCGACCCACCCCATTTGTTTTTTTTGAAAATACCTTAAAACATTTGATCGCTTTTCTTTCCAAAATTTTATTTGGAAATTAGTCCAGAATATACAAATTTTCTGGCTTAATTTCCATTTTGCTTTTAGGCTCTTTTTTACACACCTACCTAGCATAATTTCCAATATTTCTTACTTAATTTCCAAATAAAATTCAGCTTTTTATTCCAATTTTGAGCCAAAAAAAAATTCTGGCGTTTTTTCCAAAAAAAAATCACAATTTCCTCTGGCGTAATTTCCGGGAGCCTTGCGAACACATTTGGTGAACATTCATTTCGTGATCATTCTTCAATGTATTAACATGTACGATTTGCCATGATTTATTTTTGCGAACTAAATTCTTCGCTTTGCTCTCGAACATCGACGCCAACAAACACGAAAAAATCGAAATTTTTCGCCAACAGCGAGTCGCTCGCGAATCAGCCGAGTATGTTCGGCGAGCATGTTTGTCTTTTTTTGCCTACCTTAACGTTACCCTCTTATTATGGAGAGTTTCCTGGTATACGTCATTATTTCTAAAACACCGACAAGGCAATTATAGACTGGATTGTTAAAAAGTAAATCGCTTTTCAATTGACGTTTAAAACGTCAAAATTTGATTGGAAATAATAATTTATTAGTCTAGTCTAAAGTACGTATTCCAGGCAAAAGTTTCGAAGGTGAATATTTTGACTTAGCAATCAATCAAATAATATTTCTTGTCTCTCCTTATTTTGTCGTTACTTTTACGCCCAATTTTCTGGTAAAAAACCCAGTTGAAATCATCCCATTTTACCGTTAATGTACTTTAATACTAATTGCGGAAGAACTGTCAAATACAGAGATTCCTCCTTCAGCAGAACTATAGATCTGTCTTTTCTTCAACAATTCTATACCTCAGCATCCTATGAATATCTCCCCACTTTTCCTAACGCTCCTTACGCTCGCTGTAGATATAATTTTTACTAAAAAAATTAACTGCGAGCAATGTCCAATAGTTTTTGAAAAATTAGTCTTTCTTAAAAAAAAAAAAAGAATATAACAACTCTGTATCCAGGTATCGGTCATTACTTGCTTAAGTGACAATTAACTCTGGTTCTTTATTAAAATTTTTAACTAATCCAATTACATAGCTGGTTCAACGTCAGTCACTCCCACCTCCATTCTGTGTCTTCCTGCCCAACCGTTATCTTCTGTTTAATTACATAACACACAACGTGGAGGTAGTCGAGAACAAGGGAAGCAGATTCGAATAGGGGTTGTCATTTATATGTAATCAACATTTAAAACTACAAAAAATTGCACTCGCTAAAGTATCATATCACAAGAACTCAGAGAACATCTCTATACTTACTCGTATCATTAGGTGGCCAAAGTCTCACTAATCTCATTCCATACCAGAAACCTATATTCGTGTTCGTGACATATGTAAATGGAATCGTCTTCGATATGACGATATGAACATTCTGACACTCTGCTACGATGTTCTCTCTTTACCGTTTATCGCCATTCAACCCCTGCATCCCCATGTGGCCAGGCTCTTAATCTTAACCGATACCAAACTAAGCAAACAAGAACTCTCTCATAAAACGATTATTTGTAAGGCAGTCAAAGTCTGATGGTCCAGTTTCAAATCAGACAGTCGCTAGCGTGCATTTAAGCGACAAGTTCACTTTGCGCCGTTATCAGTAGATAGAATTGGAATACCTGCAGACACTATGACAGATTTACGGCAAAATAAGTCAATCTCGTCAATAAACGTCACATTGAAAAAGGGCGACGAAGAGGCGGCTCGGGAGCCCCTGCAGTCGAGACTTACTCTCGGTAAAAGTACGACCAGTAACTTAGGTGCTCGTGCGGGCAAATTTATTCGAGGACTCTTGCCAATCTTCACGTGGATCTGTCACTATGACGCCGAGTGTGCCATAAACGATTTTATTGCCGGAATTACTCTGGGATTGACCATCATTCCCGAGAGTATTGCGTGTGCCCTGCTAGCCGGGCTTCCAGCGCATTATGGGCTTTGTTCGGCGTTTTTAGGTGAGTATACCATCAAAAACTACAGGCGACACTCTCTAAAAGTCTACACTGCACAGGTTCATTTGTTTACTTGCTCTTCGGTTCGATTGACAAGGTCATCGTGGGACCGACCAGCTTAGTGGCCCTGGTGAGCGTGCAATTCACGGTCGGCAAGCCAGTTGAGTTCGCCGTGGTGTTGACATTCCTGACAGGCATCGTTCAACTATTCATGGGGAGCTTGCAACTTGGTGAGTCAAGTTTGACAAATTGTTTTGATTGATTTCATTTCCATATTCACTATTATCATCTCATCTCACCCACCCACCTTTATAATATGGTGACGCGTGTTGAAGTTGATTGTCGTCAAACGATGTGCTAATTGGGATCTAAGTGTGCAAGAGCAAACATTACGAGACAAGCCGAGGAAATGTTCTGTTTAATTCTTTTGTTTTGACAAATTGTCGGAGGTCTTGACGATATTTTGATTTGAGTAGTTTTGTTATGAGGAAAACCCTCATGATTTGTTTTTCGTGATACAAATCTAAGTATCATGTGGCGTCTAAGTGGGCAAATTAATAAAGATAAAAAAAAACTATATGACAAGTTCAATTAGAGTACGAGTTAGATAGTGGATATGAGGTTTTTTTTTTTGTCGTAGTTGTTATCCGGACTGGTGGCTAATGGTTAGCGGGTGACTATTAGCAATGTCAGATTGGTTTATCAAATGTGTGTTATTTTTTGTTGTTGTCGATTAGATCGAAAGTTGTTTCTTTCTGGTTGGAATTAGGCATCTTCATTGAGCCAATTATTCTGATGATATCTTTTTTTTTTGTTATTTCTGATAAAGGTATAATACCTTTAGTTAAGGGCAAGTTTTATATTCAAACAAAAATATAATTCATGATTATAATCAAGCTACGAGTAAGTAAAAGTCATAGAAATGGTGAGCAGATTTAGTTGTGCTCTTATGGGTGTTCGGGAAGAATATTTCGTTTTCTAAATTTTGATATTCTCTGGATTTATAAATTTTGTATGAATAGTTTAGATTTTAACAAAAGTGTACAAAATAAAAATGGTAATTAAGCGTCGTTGTCTTAAATTTGTTAGAAAACTTCTTGTTTCAACGCTCATCTCCATACTTGCATTATGTAATGTTTGAAAAAAAAATTAATTCGAAATTTGTATGAAACTTGACATTGATGATAGATAACACGCAAAAAGTGGCAAATCCGACTGTGTGATTGATAGCCTAAATCGTTGAAGATTCCCTACTAGATGGGAAAAAAATGCTAAATAATTAACTAACGATTTTGATCCAGAAAATGTCTGTGTACGTACAGGTATGGTCTACATTTAGGTAAATTAAATTTATATCATAATTGGCCATAAGGCCTATTTTTTATTTTCGACTTCCTCATTCACGGTTCTACTTCTAAATAATTCTATAATTTCCAAAAAAAAAAAAACATTTTTTAGATTTAGTATTTCGAAAACCCGTCGACGAATTTTTTTGAAATTATGTTTTTAAATTTAAATTATTAAACACCCAAATTTTGTTTTTATAATAACCGCACTCTCAAGGGGATATTTGTTACCCTTATTCTGCCAAGTCACAGTGTGAGCATTAACAAGATTTTTTTTGGAATAATTGTATGCATATAATATTAAATTTTAATTTCATAAATCAATATAAGGATCAGTATTTTAGTGGCTTATTTAACTCTAAGTTAAACCAGAGTTAATCAAGTAATGGCCAATTTCTTCAAAAAAAAATCACTAAAAGCATTTTGTCAAAAGTTCCTAAAACTCCATCAGACCCTTAAATCTTTTTATATACTCGATTGAGCGGGTTATGATCACTTGGTGGAAATTTATTTTTGTCAAGATTTTTACTTATAAAAAATATATAATATAAAAATAAATAAATCACTTGTTTTTTTCCACAATTTTTTTTTTTTTTGATAAATGATAATTTTTTTTATATTTTTTATAAGTCAAAATGTTTACATAAATCTTTTTAGTTTCTCCAATCTTGAAAAGTTAAATTTGGATATTTTGTTTTGTAAATGTGTGCTTTTTGCACTTCTCTGAAAAATAAATCCTTTTTTCTTTTGAGAAAGAATTATGTGTTAAAACAAATGACAAATGATGCGTTCATTCAGACGAGATAGATTGCCTGGATTTCTAAAAGTTGGTGCATCTTAAAATAATACCCTCCGGATCTAGAGGAAGGCTTTTGACACCTTGCAAATGTAAGGTAAATACAAATTTATTTAAGACATTTTGATCAAACTTTATTCTAACATACAAATTAGAGAAGATAAATCAGGGGCGGTCTCGGAATTCAGTTTTTAAGTCCACTTTTTCGGATTTGAATAAAATTAAGCACAAAGTTTGTTCAATCTAAGATTCTGTAGAACCAAAATTGTGTATTAAATTTACAGATTGATATGTTGAAATGTAACATAAACTGTAAAAAAATGGAGTTTAAACCCTTGAAATAGTCAAGTTTCATTGGGGATTTTTGTTTTTCAATTTTCAAATATAGAAATTTTTGAAATACAAAATTTTGCAACATAGAATTTTGACAGCTGAATTGTTGGCATTTATTGAAAGATGAGGCTTTATTGAGAGCAGGTCAAAAGTCTGCTTTTCAAAAAAATCTGCATTTCTCATTTTTTGTTTTTGCAAAATTCAGGATTTTTATATTCTTTCATGGCATACTCAAAAAAAAAAAAACACAGTAACTTTATTTTGTTGTCATATAATTTATTAAACAAAAATAAAATATGACTAAGTTCTGTTTTAATTTTTGTCGAATTTGTTTGTTTTTGTCAATTTCTTGATTTTTCGGTCTCAAGTTTGTCAGTAAGAGGCTCCTTTTCTAGCTAGTTGTTGAGCTTGTACACTGTAAATGTCTGCAAGACTGCTAACAAACTCCACTTTCAATGATTCCATATAGTTTTGCGTTCTAGAATGTCCAAAAACCTTGCAGTTATTTTCAAAACGGCTCCACAAAATAACGCCAAAAATATAAAATAAAAAAAAACGCCTAAAAACTCCATACAATATTTTGTTTTTTTTTTATGAAAATGACCCAATTTTTTTGGGACTTTCGTCTGATTTTGTTTTCATATTTTTGTTGGTCCTTTTTTCCTTTAAGAATATTGAAAAAGGCAAAAGAATTAATTTGGAAAAAAACGCCAGAAAAAACTTTTTTTAAATGAAAAGGAAAAAAACGCCAAAAAATGTTCCGTTTCAAATCAAAATTATGTACTTTAGCTTATGCGTTTATTAGATTCCCACTTTTGGAATCAACACAAGGTGCAAAAAGAACGACGTGTAAGGGGGCATGCTACCCCATGCAACCACCCTGCTTAACCCAATATGGAATTTGGGTTGGGGTCGACTTTGGGTGTATTCAATTCAATTAATCTTCTGTCTGAATTCGGCTTTATTTCAAAAGCAATGTTTGGCATAAATTATTTATTTAATTGGCCTAATTTCCAAAATCGTTTTCGAATTCACGCCCGAAAAATCTGTTTTTCTGGTCTTAATTCCAACCAAAGTTATAAAACTAAGCCAAAAAGTTTATATTTTTCGGTGTAATTTCCATTTGCACTTTTTTGCTCTTTTTCCTAAATAACGATGTTCCGTACATTTCCATAAATTTTGTCGAATTTTTCTAAAATATGTTGGGCGTTTTTTTTTTTCTAAAAATATTACCACCAAATTTTTTGGCGTAATTTTATGGCGTAATTTGATGGATCCCTTCAAATCCTCTTTAAACAGTCATCTTCATCATCTAAAATTCTACCCAAACTACCGAAGTATATTGTGGTACTTGGGTGGCGTGGACAAAAACTAAATTCTTAATTATGCCTATGAATTAATTAGCCTTAAACCTTAATAGTTAAGGATTTTTAGATAATGTCGAATCTGTATCTTTCCCCTCCCCATACAATCTGGCAGAAATAAAAATCCGGAACATATGGAACAGAATTGAAAAATTGATTTTTTTTAAATAGAAACAAAAGCAAAGCAAAAAGTTAAGTAAAAAAACTTGATAATTCGAAGTGACTTGTTTATTTTAAAAATAAACTTAAATATATTAAATACATTTTGGCATAAAATTAAAATTTCATGATTTTGCAAACTAACAGAGTCAGGAAAAAAAAATTTATGAAAATTAAACTTAAATATTGTTACTTTTAGTTTACACTTGACAATTGTCAACAAAAAAATTCTATGCAAATTAACAGAACAAACATGAGCATTGAGTCTTGACAATGATAATCCGTAACGCACACATCATCTATGTTAGCACTAGTCTATTTGAAATCTCGATTTATTTGACTTTTGAAGTACCTACCTTATCAAGATCAAGGTCCAATTTTTTGTGTTTTTTTTTTTCTTTCAATTATTACAAAGATACATAATTATGTTGACAACTGAATCAATAGAATAATACCGAATAGCTTTACAGTAGAATTTAGTGTAAATTCGTTGACTTAACAAATAGAACTCATTTAGAAATTTAACGAATTCTTTAAACATTGGTAAATAACTGAACTAAAATTCGTCATTAAATTGACAGCTTCACAACGAATTATTGACAAAGAAGTCTTTATTTAAATAAAAAATTCCAAATGAAATTGGTTAGGGCTTGCGATGATCAATCAATCATATCGAACTTTGGCTTTTAGAGGTTCCAAGCAACTTGAGCAAGTTTGTGCGATCGAGTCATGTATTTTATTTTTTATTTGTTGATTGCGATTAAAACGATTTATGAGCAGATAAGTAAATTATGGAAAAAAAAAATATCTCAATTCGATAAACAAAGAAAACAGAAATCGAAGTCCAGTTTGGAATCAGACAGTTAGTCGGGAGCAATAGTTTAAGAGTTCAACAACAAGTAGCATTAATAATCTCTTAAGCCACGATGATAAATTCCAGACAAAATAAGACATCTCCCTTGGTTATAACTGTCAAATCGGAAAAGAGTGATGATGAGGCTGTTCGGGAGCCCCTGAAGCCAAAACTTATTTTTGATAAGACTGCGACTAGTGCCCTGTGTTCTCAAACGGGAAAATCAATTCGCGGAATTCTGCCGATATTTACGTGGATCTGTCACTATGACGCTGAGTGTGCCATAAATGATTTTATTGCTGGAATCACTCTGGGATTGACCATCATTCCCGAGAGTATTGCATGTGCTCTTCTGGCCGGGCTTCCCCCGCATTATGGGCTCTGTTCGGCGTTTTTAGGTGAGTACCTACTGAGGTCACTCTATCTGTCAGATGTAACTCTTTCCAATAGGTCCGTTTGTTTACCTATTCTTTGGTTCGATTAATAACGTCATCGTTGGACCGACCAGCTTGGTGGCTCTGGTGAGCTTGCCGTTCACGATAGGCAAGCCAATTGAATTCGCCGTGATGTTGACATTCCTGGCTGGCATCGTTCAACTCTTCATGGGCAGCCTGCAACTGGGTGAGTCAAGTTTGCAAAATTGTTTCGTTTGTCTCCATGGTGCATGATGAGGTGCTAATAAGAATCTAAGTAAGTGAATGAGCAAATGTTCCGAGTCAGGCAGAGACAATTCTCTGATATTTTTTGTATGATATTTTAAT
Source organism: Philhelius pedissequus (assembly GCA_910595825.1). Taxonomy (NCBI): domain Eukaryota; kingdom Metazoa; phylum Arthropoda; class Insecta; order Diptera; family Syrphidae; genus Philhelius; species Philhelius pedissequus. Next base: position 237,082,858 of record OU343161.1, on the reverse strand, counting down.
TTGAATACTCTTGTTATGAGGAAGTCGCTTGAGATTCGATTGGCTTTTTCACACTGTATAAGTCGTGTGTCGTCTAAGTGACAAAATTAATAAAGATAAACCAACGGGCGATATGGCAAGTTCAATTAGAGCAATGGTTAGATTGTGGATATTTTTTTTTATCGTCGTTATTCCAGACTGGCTTATCACATATAGTGTAATTTTTTGTTAGGTTAGTCGATTGAAATGAAAATTATTTGTGTCGGAATCTTTATTGAGCCAGTTATTCTGGTGATATCTTTTCGTTACTTCTGATAAAGATATATGTAGGTACTTCAAGCCAAGTCTTGTGTTCTAGATATTTATGGTTATATGAACATTTTCTATTGCCTTGAAAAGCAAAGTTTTGTGTTCTAGATATTTATGGTTATATTAACCTTTACTATTGCCTTGAAAATTCCATATTCTTTAGATTCTCAGCCTTTTTTTAGAAGAAAGTTCGACAGAGAAATTCAAAGGTTTTAACTCTGAAAATCCTAATAAGAGTCTTCGTCTCTTCTCTGACAGTTGTCCTTTGGTGTAGTATTGGTCTTTTTTCGGGATTAGAATTGACCATTTTAAAAGGTGATTTTTATTTAAAATTTTAGAAATGTCATTGCTCTGCCTTATCCTTCACCATTTTATATTTAATTTAGTAATTTAGCTTAGGTTAGGTTGAAGTGTCCGTCAGAAAAACTTAAACACACTTAAGATAGGTCCACTGTGATACCAATTTAGCTTACTGCCACCAGATTTATTTCTCACGCATTTTGTCCCAACTTATGTCATGCTGTTGTGTTGAAAAAAAAATGAAGTTCCCCAATTAGACTGCTTGAATTCTCGAAATTCCATCTAAATCAAATCATTACGTAACTACAACGTAAATGTTCGTCCGCTCAATAAATATTTAATTAAAATTCATTAATGGACTTTAATGGGAATGGTCATTTATACATTAAGATATTTGTCTGATATTTGAATACTCAATGTAAAACTCATCAACAAGATTTTCTTTCATCTCAATTATTAATTTAAATAAATTCCGTTAAATTTAATATTTAATAATCGTATTTTTATAAAAAAGATCGCTCCAGAATAAAAAGAAAGTCCGCAAATGGATTTATATTGAGACAGAGAAATATTCATATAAGCAGTGTATATTTTCACACGTCGAACGAATTTTTCATTGAGTCAATGAATTCTCAATTAGTGTAAACCCTTTTTATATTTAAGTAACCATTAATCATTGAGTCTTACGCAAGATCAACAACGTATATATACATCAAATAATCAAAGTCATGAGGGTTAAATTGAAACACCTTTAAAATATAAATCTTATTTATTTGTATTGCTTTAGGTTTTCTTTTTGAATTCATCTCAATGCCTGTGATAAAGGCCTTCTCCACAGCAACTGCCATTCTCGTCATCGAATCACAGCTAAAAGTAATGCTGGGCATTAAATATCTTGCAGCCGGATTTGTTGAGTCGATTAGGACTCTAACCTTGCGCTTAGATGATGCCAACTGGGCTGATTTAATAATGGGCTTGTCGGCCATAATATTTTTAGTCTTCTTCGAGGTAATCTTATTTTGAATTTGAAAAAAAAAAAATAAAATTGAAAAAAAAATATTCATACTAAAACACGTCTCAGAGTAGTTCCTCGGTAGACTTGCCGAACGCCCAAATCAATTGAAGGCCAAAAAACTTATCTACCAGTATTTGTCGTTTTCAAGGAATACCTTGATCGTGTTGATAACAGCAATGGTAACTGTCGTGTGGATGAATAATTTACCAGATGACAGCACAGCAGCAATACCCTATGCCTTGAGCAAGACTGCAATGGCAGGCCTGCCGAATTTCACCTTCCCGGCTATGAAGATTGTAACTCCAGAGAAGACATACTACTTTAAGGACATCCTGACCGAGTTGAATTTGGGCATAATAGTTATACCTATCGTTGGGATTCTTACTAATATTTCAATTGGCAAACTGAGTAAGTCTCTGTGGTTTAAAGGTTTTTTTTTCAGAATTGTATGATTTCGGTGGTTTTAGCTCCAAAATGTAGAGCCAGTGCCAATCAGGAGCTTTTTACCCTTGGACTGTGTAATGTGATAGGATCAAGTGTGCAATCGATGCCAACATCGGGAGCTTTTACACGCTATGCAATCAGCTCTGCCTGTGGTCTCAAAACTCCAATGGCAAATTTATATTCAGGTAAACTTTAGGGAGAGACATATGTTGTGTATGTAATTACTTTTCGTGCTTCAGGCATTATAGTCCTTCTGGCACTTTGCTTCCTCAGCCCCTACCTCAATTACATCCCTGAAGCCACCTTAGCCGCCATCTTGATGTGTGCCATTGTGACGCTTATTGATTTCAACCTTCCCCTAAGACTTTGGCGCGAGAGCCGAAGGGACTTTTACATTTGGTGTATTTGCTTTTGTGCATGCGTCATGTTCGGAGTTGAAGTTGGACTCTTGGTGGGTATCATCATAACAGTGTCATACCTCCTCTATCTCTGGGCTCGTCCTGATGTCACTGTTAAAATAGATTCGGTAAGTCCTTAAAGATTCTGTAAAAAAAAAGAATAAGATGCAACTTCTTTTGACAGATTGACGATATGCAATACATTTCCGTGACTCCCGGAAATGGAATCTACTTCCCAGCGATCAACTATATCCGTGGAAAGATTCTCAAAGCTTGCATTCAGGCCGATTTCAAAATACCAGTTGTGATCAATTGCAAAATGATTACCGGCCTCGACTACACCGCTGCTCAAGGCATATCTCGGCTATCGACAGATCTCTGTCAAGAGGGCAGCGGATCACTGCTGATTATCTACCACATGAGTCCCAACCAACAGAAGCTAATCGATCTCACCGAGAATCTAGTCTTCTGCGAGAGCAAAGAGAAAATAAGAGAATTCCTTACGCAGGAATCCTTACGAAATGGCTTCATTAATCTAAAAGCACATATCCGGGCGTCCATTGACTTAGGCTATAAGGTTGACATAGAATAGAGAATACGAATAGAATAAAAATAGGAAGACCAAATCGAAAATTCAATTGCAAATTCAATCTAGTCGCGGTTGTGGTTGTGGCATTTTTTTCCTTTTACCAATAAATGGATAGTGCGGAGGTGCAATTTCAATTCAAATCCATTAACAGGATTCTTCTTTAGTTTTTTTTTTTTTTTTTTTTTTTTTTTTTTTTTTGAATTCCATTAATGCACCTGATGATGGTTTATAATAAAAAAAAGGACGAAGATGTGCAAATGGTACCTACTCCATTAGTTACAGGTGAAGCGGTGCAACTACTACACAACTAAACTGCCGGAAGTGTGGTATTTAGAAAAGGAGCAAAAAGCGAGAACCAATGCGGGGGAAAATGCAAAAAAATGCAATTACCAGTTCATTAAGTCATCTTCCTGTTAAATGACCTGGGAACTGATGGAAAATCTCTTCTTCATCACCTTTAAATACAACAACAAAGAGAGAGAAAAAAAAACTTAACAGGACGAAAGACGTTCCACTAATGCACACTGTTTAATTTTAATCCCCTTTTCTTTTTTTTTGTTGGCCTTAGCTTTGTTTCCATTTCTTTTCATTTTCGCTCTTCTATTTAATTTTTAGTATGTTGTGCGGTGTGGCAAGTTTGAAAGTGCTTTTTTGTGTGAAGTGAAGGTGTATAGCTTTGTCATTGTGGCAAGAGCAAAGAAAAAAAATAAAATAATTTAATGAAAAAGGATTTTCCATTACAGTTAATCGACTTTGATTCAGAATGAGGTGCTTACGGCATCATTAGGAGCTTTGATGATAATGTTAAGGGGCTTTAGATACTTTTTGCAGTTAAAATGAGGGGACTATACAGCCGTCTTTGGTTTAGCCTTGCTGGTCAAACAAGTGCTAATTTAAATGGAGACCATAATCTCATGGATTTTTATAATACATATTACCAAAAGGAAGTGCTATCAAGTTCACCACAAATAGCAAACTAAAACTTATGATTGGCAGGGCCATCTATGGAACGTTCCTTAAATTACAATATTTCAGAAAAATATTGAACATGTCATAGCTATGTTTCAATGGGCAAAGATTGAGAAAGAGAAAACTTAACTTGGAGAAAAGTGGGTGTTCCAGTGGGCGGACTACATATTTCAAAGATTGAAGAGAATTTATGAAATATAGAAATGGGACGTAAAAGATTTAAAACAAAAAATATAAACAAATGTACACATTTTCAATTTGGGAAGTAAAATAAATAAAAAAAGCAAATTATTAAAAATTGGGCGTGGTAATGGGCGGAAAAGCCTTTTGTGTCTTTTTTTTTTGAAAGTTTGATTACAATAGTTTTGCTTTCTTACGAACCTAAAAATGGGAAAATTCAAAGTGTAAAATTGTCAATTATACAAATAGGTTCAATATTTTTGAAAAAAGAAAATTGTTTTCATTGCAATCTACATCATGACCATGTTAAAATAAAACTGTTTATTTTAAAACTGACTGAAAATAATCTTTATTTAAATATTTAAAATTATACTTGAACAATTTTTTTTGTCTTGTGTTGAAAACAAAAGCTTAGATATAGTGTACGACTATATTCGACATTTAATCGGATTAAATTAAAATTGATAGTTAATTGCGTAATCAATATCTTTCCCTTTGTCAGAAGTCATAATTTTTCATAAATTTACCTAAATTGGAATTTTTGAGGTAAACAACATTTTAATAGTTTAACTGTGCATCAAATAAAAATTAAATTTTACATGAAATATTATTAAATCTTCTACCAGCTTTATTTAAATTTATATTTTTAAAAATAAATTGGTATTCATGTTTCACTAAAAATATGTTGAAATATAAAAAATATTTAAATACATACGACTAGAAAGTTCATTATTTTAAATCAACATGAACTGACATTTTATTTTTACATGCCAAAATTGTCATGTTGTTTTAAATTTATTGTCAATCGAATTAAAAAAAAACGTCATGTTATTTTAAAAAGATCACTTTGATTTAACATGAAGAAATAATGTCTTAGTGTGAAACAAAAAATGACGAACATCGTTTTGTCTTTTCAAAATTCCGATGGTTCACTATTGTTTTAATAAAAAAATACTTTGAAAATTTCACTCCACAATAAAAACACGGAAGAATTGTACATTATTCTTATATCTCTTTTTTTAAGATGATGGACTTTAATATGGCAACACTGTTTTCTGTGGCAGTTCTTTTACGTTTCCCAATCCATGTTCCTAATTTTTCCTTTTTTTTTACTTTTATACAGGTGTTTTCGTCAATTTACTGAAATAGAGTAGCACATCAATATGGTCTGTCAGCCATTGAAACGCTTTTCTCAGTACTTTCAATATGGACGCCACTTTTGACGGATGTGGATGGTTGATCGACAACGAAACTTATGACAAACGGACGGTCTGAACTCAATTCGAATCAGTATTCAGACAGGTGGTCTGAAACGTTCTCAAATATCTTACAATGAAAAGTTCGAAAGTTTTCGAAAAATTTCACTCTATAGAAAACGGCCGACCGCCCACCATATATTTAAGAGTGCATTCCGACAAAACTCCACAAACTTGTTTTGTACGAAATTTCCAGTAAGCAAATAACTGCCAACTTAACTATCGTAAAATTTTGTCATGGGGTAATTGCTTTTCGTTTCCGCTTGTCGATGCTTTACTTTTATTTCTTTGGGTTTTTGTTAATAATTTCTAACAGATTTGTCCTTCCGAAATTGAATTTTCTTGATTTCTGACACTTATGCTTTCGTTTGATTTCCTCTGAAAAAAAAAAATTAAAAATAGGAGGGTTTTCCCTGGATGCGTTCATCGTATTCGGCGTTCTTGTCAGTGAAACCTGCGCCAGCGGTTGGCGAACTCATGATTACGAAGCATATACGGGGCAGTGCATGAGAGTAAGTGGGATTATCGGATTTCGTCAAACGTGAAACTCTTCAGCCATACAGCTGAATATAGCTGTCAAATGACGAGATGCAAGGATTGATAGTAAAGAAGAAGTTTGAATGGACATTTAAAAATGCTGACTATCACTTATTTACTAGACGATTTAGTAGCCATACGAAGAGAATTTTTTAAAGAACTTAGAATGTGGAAAAACGTAGAAATCGAAAGAAATTAATTTTGGTTTAATTTTTTTGTAAAGATAAAAAATAAAAAAAAAATTGGAACATGGTTCACATATTGATACCGAAAATTTGAGAAGGAGCCGAGGAAGGAACAATGTAGTAGTCTTAAAGAGAAAATAAGTTTGCAGATTTGTTCTGGAAGCAAAAGAAGATAAGTATAGTGATTTATTCGTCCAGGTATCTCTTTTGATTTTTTGGGTATTAATTTGGTGGTTGTCTTCTTACTAAAAGTAAATTTGTATGGTTTTACTTCGATTGAATTTTCCTGAAATTGCAGGAAATTTTTTTTGTTCTTTCGGGAATATTGTTTGTATATATATTTACATATATATCCCTTGTTTATTAAATTTGAAAAGATTTTCCGTTTTAATCCTGTATGAGAAGATATACCCAAGAATTATATTAGCAATAATTTCTTTCAGAAAATCGAACATGCAATTGAAATTTCCAATGCAGACCATAAATTTTATGAAATAAATTATTTTACGAAATCGAGTTCACCAATTATTTCTTACCATCACTGTGCCAATAAATGAAGATATAATTTGACTTCTAATGTCAGTTCGACTGACATTTGTGTGCTTCTTACCTTTTATTCTGCATATTGTTGGGTTGAGTTGGAATTCCACGCCGAGAATTCTGTGCTGTTTGCTTGGCAGTCTGATTGCCAATAAGATTTCATGAAATTATTTGCCCACTGAGCGGAGAAATAACAATTTCCGCATTTTTCTTGTGCAAATTTGAATGTGCAGTCTCGTCTCGGTCTTGGTCTATTTCGTGCATTTTGGTGGGTATGAAAATTTCAAAAATATGTTACAAAGTAACGTTATCCGACACCTTTGAAAAGCCGTGTGTTTCCTAAATATAATTTGAATTTTGTAGATAAATTTTAATCCATTTAAATCGGAGCCATTCCTTAATCGATTTTGACAGATCATGGCTTGACAGGTTGGCAACATACCATCTTCTGACGTTTAGCTTATATTTGTTTCCAACTGACACCTTAAGTCGTCTTTTCCGGATAGGAAAAAAATCTGAAAAATTAGTGATTTCTATTCCCAAGACATGCATACATAAACCGTACGTACTTCTGGATTTTCGCGGTGCGCCTAACTTAGTATAACTATGTGCATATTATGTGGTTTGATATTTAAACGCCCATAGAATATTTTGCAAAACAAAAAAACATGTGAATATTATAGAAATTTAACATGAAAAGTAAAAATATAATTAAATAAAGTAATATTTCTTCTAGCGAAGACCGAAACCGCCAAGACCTCCGGGACCACCGAGGCCAGCGAGTCTCTCGCCTAATTTCCGTACCAAAAATACGGTCTCGACTGTGATTTCAATGTAGTCTCTTCCCGGTCTCATTGCCAGCCACATTTGTCCTTATATCTTCCCGCAAGCATCTCCTTGTTTGTGTTCAATTTTCTGAAATTACACCAAGGGGTCCTTTCCCTGACAGACTTTTTAATTTTAAGAATCTGCCATCGGGTAAATAATTGTCCAGCGAATTTATTAAACGCCTAGAAATATGCTATCAAATCTAATCGGCTTAATTCCCCTACAGTATTCTCTTCACAATCCAACAGTGAATTGTCTGACACAGTTCTCATGTTCAATGATTTTCTTCAAATATTTAACACTAAGTGCACATTTAATATCATTCTTCTGGAGAAATTGCCATACATCCAAAATGTGCCTTCCAAAATACACTAAACTGCAATAATGTCATCAGCTAAATTCAATTCACCTCTTAGCTTTGCTCATGCTGTGTCTATAACTCCTCTGATGGCATGATGGCATCACGGAGCAGCAGAGAATCAGCAAAATTTAACAATTCATTTATAATCACCTCATAACGTTCATTAACTAATTTCTATATGCGTTCATATTGCACAAGCACACACGCAACGCACAAGTAGCGTTGATCTCTTAGTTAGCAATGGAAATTCACTTAGCAATTATGCATCAAACATCTGTGAAAGCAAAATGTAAATCACGTTGTTCTACCCCCAGATTAAGGCTATAACAGAGTAGCAGAGTATACCAGGTACCCGTCAGTAGTCCCAAAGTTCCGATAAACATACTAACTATTCTAGTAGATACTTTATTGTCTTAACTAAGTTCTCACCTAAATTATCTCTTCCTCTCTCACTCATGATATTACAACACCTTGGCAGGTGAAAATATCAGCAACACGGCATCAGAGCAGACGAGTAACTAACACAACAAATAAACCAAAGAATAGTTATTACAAGCAGCAAGGATATGGCGGTATTGTATATATAAAATAGGACGAAGATGGAGCGGGTGCACATCAGGGTATATAGTTGCAGGTGGTTTGCGTTTAATTGCATCGCTTCGTTTACTCCTTGGCATTTTGAATTGCTGATGAAATTTTAATGAAAGCGATGACGAACTTTGGTGTTGGTTTGGCTTGGCACATAGTACACCCGACCAATTCCCTCCTTCCAAAAATAGCAATGAATAACTTAAGCACTTAATTTCCGGTTGCACTTGATGACTGTGAGATGGGCCAAGACGAAGATCCTGGATAGAAGAAGTGAATTTTAAAGCTACTTGCAATATTATTCAAGTATTTTGGCCAAGCCGAAAATGCATATCCAAGAGTTGGTGTAGAGGAGATAGTATCCTTGTGTTGAACCGGAAATTAGGCTAATATATTTTGTGTTTCATATTAATTATTATTATACTTGAGGTGGTTACCTATAGAGTAAAAAAAAATTCGTCAAACTGTCTCTTTTAATTTGGAAGGTAGGTTATGATTTTAGGTTTGAAGTTTATTTGCCACATTCGTTAGAAAGTCGTAAACAAAACTTATTCCTACCTAAATATCTAAGACGAAGGATAATTTTAATCAAACTTATGCTACTCCCAAATTCAACTAAACTAAAATGTATTTCCCTTTTCTATATTGCTCAATGGAATAACCTTCAGAAGTCACTCGCATCACAATCATGATAGGTTTAAGTTTGGCTTGGTTTTAACAGAAATTCACTTGTCTAACCGCACAAAATTCCAAAAAGGATTCCCAGAAGATGCGGGTATGTTATATGTTGACGGATGCAACTGTAAAATAAACTTTCGCATTGCGATTTCACAGTACAGGAAGCGTGTAAACAAAAGTGACACAGAGACATCCATGGAACAGCGAGAGACTTTTAACACTATATTCAGAGCACATTCGATGTAGAGCTTAGGGAATTGTCAGAATGACAACACTATACCATTGGAAACATCACAGAGTATATGTATTTATATAGGCCCTTCACAACCAGTCTTGAAAGATTCGGCTGAATTTTGTGTAAGTGTAAAATAAAAAACTTACGTTAATGAGGAAGGACTCTGAATGCACGGAAACTCAATGAAACTTTAAAGGCTCTTTCAATAATCAAAAGTTGAGAATAATTTTAAAAAAAATGCACGACTGGATCGCACGAACTTGCTCTTATATTCGATCACATCTTATGCAAAAGATTTCTATTAAAAATCTAAATATATTTTTACTTAATTTTTTATATATACAAAATTTCTTTAATTTTTTTCTTAAAAAAAAATTGGTATAACAATCTTAAATATTTAACAATATAAACTTAAAAACAAAAGATTAAATCGGCTTAATCAAAGAAAAAATAATTAAAAATTCTGAAATAAATACTTTAACTAATTTGAGCTAAAAAAAAGTAAGCCATTTTATTTCTTGGATATATTTGAATTTATGAGATAATAAAACATACGACTGGATCGCGCGTACTTGCTCCTATGTGTGATCACATTATATCCAAAAGATTCTTAATGGAAACGGCTAAAAGTATTTTTAAAGTCGTTTTTAACTTAATTTAAATTTAATTTTTTTCTAAAAAAAATTGGTATGAACATTTCAAATATATAATAATATAAATTTCGGAAAATATCGTTTTCGAAATATTGAATTTTCAAAAAAAAAAAATTTTTTTTTTTCAAAAACCCAAAAAATATTTTTCGAAAATTTTGAAATGCAGTATTATTTAGAATTTGAAGGAGATCCTGTGTACAAATTTTTATCACAGTCCGTGGAACCGTTTACGAGAATGTCGAAAATCAATAAAATGGTTGTATGGCAGGTACCGTTAAGAACAAAATACTTAAATTTCAGCCAAAATGTAGAGGTAGTACACACAATAATTTTGATCAAAATATTTGCAAATTCTCTAAAGATTTAAAATCAATGAATTCAATGATGCATTCTCTTTAATGTCAAATAAATCGTAGTGGTAAATTAAATCTTTTAACTGAATCAATTTAGGAAGGTATTACATTCTTTAACAATCCTGGCATTCTTTTGATATGCACTGTCACACACCACAGATTTGTATCACCTTTGAAAATAAGATGTTTTTTGCCATTCATACACAAGTCAACGAACCTATTTTAAGTGTAGGTACATATATTGTTTTCGAATTGCAGCTCAGCCATACCATCCATTGATGAGGTTTCCATTATAAATATTGGTTCTTTGTCCGTCCATATAGGTATAACTGTCACCTCTCGAACCGAGCATGTAATCACATATTGTGCAATTTATCACATGAACAGAATAACCAAATCTCGCCCTGGGGATACATTTTCCATTACAAGTTGCAATCACTTTCACATAACAACACAATACGCTGAAGCCTTCTTCTGATTCAGATCCACAATCTGTGGCTAGACGAATACGCCTACATTTACATTAGATGTCCCAACTCTAACCTGTAAAGGAGATGCTTTGAACTACACAACATGACCTATTGTCACAAAAGAAGCTTTGAGAATTGAAGCCATTCACTCTATTATAATAGACCACACTATATACCTACCATTACTATCGAAGCGAAATGAAGGGAGGATTTCTGTGGACAAACATTCAAAGGAGGCATATAGGTAGAGGTTTTTGTGACAAACAGAAACCAAAGTCAGCTAAAAGAAGCCATAGCGCTTCTAAGCGAGTAGGTTTGCATTGTACGTATAGTTGATCTTGGTTGCATCAGCTGCCTCAATTGAATGAAAATTTTGTTTAGCTAGGAGCACTCTTTTGCCAACAAAAGTCATCATTCTTGCTTATGATTACACCTATACATTATAGTAGGTAAAGGGTAGCCTTTAGACGTTTTCAACTTGGCTTGTGTGATTCTCAATTCTGGAAATGTAATGGAATTGCTTTTTTATTGTTAAAGGGTTTGCCATCAAAGGGTTCGCATGTGAAACAAGCAGCCAAAGCATTATGCGCAAAATAATGGCTTGAATTAAGTGTGAATGAGGTATTATTTGTGTGATTTGCATCACTGCTACACTCTGGTGTGTCACAAAGACTGAAAGGTATATTAATTGAAGAGATTGTTAGGACAGCAATTTGGCCAGGATCAATGGTTAGTGAGAATCAAAATTCGAAAGTTTTTCCACAAAAAAAAATGTAGATTATAATTTTGGACTTGTATTTACATGGAGCCTCTTCTCGCATCTATCACCAAGAAATAAGTAACGTTTAACGGCTTCAATAAGACAAAAACCCTATGATTATGTGCTTAGCCACATACTATAGAAAATGCAAGTACCTATTTTATTCAAAATTTTTAGGAAATAATTTCATATAACAAACATGTTAGATTTAAGTAGAAATGTATTTGGAAGTACTAGACGAGGTGTTTAAAATTACAAGCAATGTCTTTCCACAAAAAAAGATCGCGAAATTTTTACCTAAAGACGCAATTTGAGGAGGTTGAACGCGAATTTGTTCCTTAAACATGATCTGTTGGTGTCAATTTAGATCTCCATTTAACACCAACGAACCAAATTGTAGAGGTATTTCTAACAGATGCTTGTCTGTTGTCTAACATATTTTCGATTTAAGTCAGGAGTAACTGAGCCAAAAAAAAAAAAACCTGGCACGACAATAGTCCGTCCACTTGTCTATAGAGTAAAGTACTGAGTCGGTTTTCTTCAAACTTACGATACGTAAAGCATATCGAAGATGTAGACGTCTAAAAAAAAAGATATTTTCTTTAGCATCCGTAGTCGGTCTACTAAAGAGTAGTCAAAACTGATGAACCAATATTTTTCAAATTTAGAACAAATTTATTTTTGTGTAAATTTCCGATTTTTTTTCATATTTTTCCGAAACCTATTCCTACAATTATTGGGATTAAATTTCGAGCAGGGAATCTATAAATCAATTTCAATAATCATGTATTCGTTTGTTAATTCTTTTCCCTCTAACTACAAATTTCACTAACGACCGTTCCTTACAAGGTCATGAAAACACTGATCAATTATCAGCTTAAGAGATATCTTGAAGAACGAAAGATCCTCGAATAATGGCGTTCGTGGTAATCAGACACAATTGATTGGCTGACGATAATAATCTCAGCATTTCATATTCGTTTTCAAATTCAACTTCTTGTTCTTCGGATGTGAAACTGCAACGGCAGCGTATGATATGCTCATTAAATTCTGATCTTGATAGAATTGTCCAATGGGGAATAAAAAACCTCGTATAATTTAATGCTTCAAAAACAAAGTGCTGTCTTCTGTCGTTAAAGTAGATTGAAGAAGATTTTTGAATGTTTTTTTTTAGCCCCAAAAATAACTGTACTTGCAATCCAATTTTTTTCTGCCATCCTAATTATCTCGAAAACGGCCATAACGATTTTGAAACAAAAAGAGTGCACTACTTTTGGTAGAGTCTACATTTTGGTAAAACATTTTTTTTACATATTTTGTTATTAACGGTACCTGCCATACAAGCATATTTTTATTTTCGGCATTCTCATAAACGGCTGAAGATATTTCGATAAAAATACATTTTTATATAGTAGGTCCTTCGAGTTATAAAGATTACTGCATACCAACATTTTCGGATAATATTTGTTTGGATAAGGCCATACCGAATACACCGATTAATCACCGTCCACTCCCATTCACACAGTTCTAGATCATCGTAATAAGCAAATGGAAAATTCCACTGATGAGTTTGATGTTACAGCTAATATTTCATGGATATAGCTACTTAAGGAGCAAGAATTGTTAGAAAAGACGACAGTAAAAGAGTTGGACACTAGTGGAGGAATTCAGCACCATCATTAGAAATTCCCGTACGAACAATTTAACCCATAATATCTTTGAGGTTCAACCGGTTCAAAAAAAAACGAAGTACAACCTACACCTCCAACCGTACCGAAACCAGACTGCTTTATTACTGAGAACAGTGCCCGATAATACCAGTTCGAATTTCTTTACAGTACTGCAAGTAAAGACAAGGACCTCGAGAATGGGCCAAGGATTTCATTCGATCTATAGAATATCTTATTCGACAGCACACAAAAGTGACAGTAGAGGAGAATATAGACATGATTTATAACAGTCTTGGAACTGAATATATATTTCATAGTTATTAGCCGGAAGTACTTCCAAACTCTCGAAAAACGAACAGAACTAGCTGAAGAACTAAAATTCGTAAGATCAAAAGAACGAACGTAAATGACAGTTGTAACAACGAATCTAAACCCTCCCACCAGAAATCAGCAATTATTTGGAGTACCGAATCAACAAACTTCTTCAGAGAATATTTCGACCTCGAATGACCGTTATTCTCACAAAGATGTACACCCGACATAACATATTGCAACCGACAATTCCGACTCTTCGGTTCCTTCTGTGAGGAAGATCACCGTCTTACTTAAAAAGTGTCCTTACCATAAACAGAGAAGAACTTCACCAAATTGGCAATAAGCAACCCTAGGCCAGATCAACTAGACACTGGTGGTGTAGAAAATAATGGTGCCTGGCGTGGGTCTCGAACCCACACGTCTAAGCTAGCATTCAAGTACTATATTCACTGCGCATTGCCACCTGCAATACCGATTTATTAGCTTGTGCTTACCATTTACATGTCCTGTAGTATAGTTCGTTTCATTTTGGCTGAAGAGGGCAACATTTCGGATCTTCTCGACTTATTAAATTAATTTTTCCGCGACATGAAACATAAAACCGACTTGGTTGATGGTGTTAATTCGACTACTCTAATTCCCAGAGAGCGCAGACCAGAGTGTTTCCAAAGAGCGATGCCGATTATTCGGTTTCAAAAAAATTAAATGCATTTTTTAGCGGGTCAGGACTTCGAAAAGCTCGCTATAACATTCAAACATAAACGAACTAGATGATCGGCCAAAGTTTAGGTGATTTGGGCTTCATTGCCAGTATAACATCTGAAGGTTTCTTTTGACTCTTCTAAATACATATTTCTTCGCTATTCGCCATTTATGCTCAGTCGCATCGGTGAGTAAAGTCGAAACAGGTCAGAAAAATAGGACTTCTTTTCTTTTTTTAAATTCCACTTAGACTCTAAATTTTCAAACTCTTACATTTTATTTCATTGGTCTTTTTACTTGCGATTATAGGTACTATAAGGCAAGTTATTCATTCGTCGAAAAAAAAACGTTTTAAGATAGCCATCAAAAATGACATTATGATGATAGCGAAGACGAAAAAAGATGGTCTAAAAATTATGGCGGTACTTTCCATAGGACCGTTTTCTTATTTCGACTATCTCATACAAGCCTTTCACACATATATATACATGTTTGGGTTGCCCAATTTATACTACGTACCAATATTTTTAATTAATATTTTTTTGTATTCTTAAAAGCATTTTTAAGAAAAATTTATATTTTGGAAACTGCTCATTAATTTTTTTTCAAAAATTATACTCGTAGTTATATGTATTTGTTGAATATCTATGAATTGGCGTTTTTGAATTTTTTTCAAAAAGTTTACAAAAAAACTGTTTTTCTCAAAAACCGCTCCACAGATTTTTAAAATTTTCTTCTCATAAATTCAAATATATCCAAGAAATAAAATGGCTTACTTTTTTTTGAGCTCATATTAGTTAAAGTATTTATTTCAGAATTTTGAATTATTTTTTCTTTGATAAAGCAATTTAATCATTTGTTTTTAATTTTATATTGTTAAATATTTAAGATTGTCTTCCCATTTTTTTTTTAATTATAGAAATTTTGTATATATAAAAAATTAAGTAAAAAACGACTTTAAAAATATATTTAGATTTTTAATAGAAATCTTTTTTGCATACGATGTGATCGATCATAAGAGCAAGTTCGTGCGATTTAGTCGTGAATTTTTTTTTCTGTATTGAATTATAATTTTAGGTGAGAATTTTGCATTGTAATCGACTTTCCTTAGTCAATAAGTAATTAATTTTTTTAACATTTTTCACATAGAGATTTTGGAACCTCATTTCTGTGATATTCCAAAAATTATTATTTGATTTATTTAAGGGATGTAGAGAACTCTTTGAATACAAAATAAAACCAATTTGACAGGATTTTATTATATTATATTTTTTGAAAAAAAAACATATTTTCAAATTTTAAACATGAAGTATCTAGCAACTTAGTTTACATAATATTTTTTATTATTTTAATTTATTGTTTCAATTTTTCTTTTCAGTTTTCAATTTAAGCTGATTGTCCTTTGATAGAGTGGAGTAATTTATGGTAAATGAGTAGAAAAATTAACGAGGTTATATGCTGCTTAATATAACCGTATATTTCAGGTTTTTCATCAGTTCAGGTGACTTACTACAATATCAACAATGAATATTTACGGTGGACAAATTCGATGCTATCAGTTTGATCATTGTTGAAAAGATAAATGTAGCAACCCTACAAAAATGACACAGTGAGTACCTTTAAAGATTTTACTATAAATAATAGTGGTCCTAATTGGCTACCTTGCGGTACCCCAGTTTATTTAATTTGATATATACCTCCATTAAATTTAAACTTTATCAATTGAATAACTAAAGAACATTCAAAAATGAAAGCCTAGATAGATTACAGCTTATCACATACTCCAAAGTAATCTCTCACTTAAAGTCGGCAAAAATGAATTTTATCTCAAGTGCCATTGAATTTAATGACTTATCCAAGAAATTCAAATCGAAAAACATTTAGCTTCTAGATATTCAGATTTAGACACGATGATTAACTCCTTTAGGAACAATCGAGAGTGGTTCGATTAAAAATTGTTTAATGTTTTTGATGAATATGGATTTTCGCGACACCTTCACTCTTCTCTATACATTTTGGATTCCTTAACAAACCAGGAAAATCTTTAAAAAAAACTTAACAATTATTTCGGTTTTATAGAAGCACAATTCAAGAGTACTGCAGGGTTTTGCTTTAGAGCCTTCATTATTGGCCCTAGTTTAAAATTACAAAAAAAAAAAACGATTTACAAACTTACATATTTCGTCTGCGTGGTCTACCAAAGAATGTGATATGTATAGGATGAAGGAATACATCAGGCTATATGTTTCACCTTTGTAAGTTATTCTTAAGTCTTTAAAATTAGGCCTCGTAAGCCAGGAGGATGTAACAGAATTTTTGGGGTTGATCATTGTACTTTTCTTCGTTGTAAAAGAAACTACCTTCAAATTTAAATCTCGTAGTATTACACGATTTACTCAATTAAGCATCTATTTAGCTTCCTTAAATCCTTGAGGTGTTTAGTATTCAACCCCACACTCCTAAGAAAGCTTTTCGTAAATTCTAGTGCCTAGACTCTTATAGACACCATTGTCATGTACGATTTAATTGTACTGGTTTATTTTCCTTCGATTATTTTTATCGAATATTCAAGTTCAACAACTCGTAATCAATGATTCATTGTGAATTTCAATTGGTTTTTAAATTTATATCCCTTGCCTACCCAACAAAATGAAATTTTTGAGAAATTAAAAAAAAAATAACAGCCATTTATATTTATGCACCAGGCCAGTCTCTCATGAGATTCAGTACTACATTATAAAAAAATACAATATCTAACAACATGAATCCTTTTATAAAAGCTTTAAGATAAACAGCGTCTAGACGCGAAAATATAAATCAAAAAATCTATTCGATGAATATTATTTCTTTTTTGCGAAAGGATAATACCAAATATATCCTTTGAAGAGAATTTTTGTTAAGAAGTGATTTTTTTTAAAGCATATAGTTGACAAGTCTTAAATATAAGGCTTATCTTGATATCTAAATCGTCTTCAAATATAAAGACAAACATATCTTTTATGAGTTTTGATAAAATTAAATTTCATATTAAGACATTAAGTGGTAGCTTAACAGCCCATACCTTCCCATGAATTTCGTTGGCTCTTATGTTTTGGAGAGGTCATAGGCTTTTATAAAATTTAGTATCATCTAAGATAAAAAAATAAAATGCACGACTGAGTCGCACGTACTTACATTATATGCAAAACATTCTGAATGAAAATGGCTAAAAGTATTTTTAAAGTCGGTTTTCACTTAATTTTTTATATATAAAAATTCTTAAATTTTTTCTAAAAAAAATTGGTATCAACATTTTAAATATTTAAAAAGCAAAATTTCAGAATAAATCGTCCACCCGTTTTCGAAATATTGAATTTTCATAAACAAAAATATTTTTTTTTCAAAAATCCAAAAAAAAAAAAAAAATATTTTTTCGAAAATTTTGAAATGCAGTATTATTAAGAACTTGGTGGAGGCCGTTTATCAGAAAATCGAAAATCAACAAAATGGTTGTATGGCAGGTACCGTTAATAACAAAATATTTTTAAAAAAATTTCGCCCGAAATGCAGACCATACTCAATTTAGTACACACACTACATTTCATCAAAATCGTTAGAGCCGTTTTCGATATAATTAAGATGGTAGAAACATTTGTATGACAAGTACCGTTATTCTTGGGGCTAAAACAACGATTCAAAAATCTATTTTGGACAATCACCTAAAACGCCTAACCACCAAGTTTGAACAAAATCAGTTCAGCCGCTTAGGCGGAATTACCGGACCCACTTTTTCTGTGTTCTCTATCATCGCAATCTCAACTTTGATTAAAATCTGGAGTTTGATTTTTTTCCAAATGCAAAACTTGCCCTATTGTACCTATATCGCAAGTAAAAAAAACGGTAGTGTGTAATTGATACTAAATCATAAAGGGTTTTCATTTCATAATTCAAATAAAATCAATAATGGCTCGGAGACCGAAACTACTTTAAAAGCACACGAGACTAGACCGTATATTTTGTACCGAAATTCGGTGTTTTGAATTCGGTATTTCGCTAAAAAAAATATTACTCATGTTGAAATTTTTTAATATTTCCAAGTTTTGTTTTTTTCGAAATATTCTATGCGCGTGAAAATATCAAACCACATAACCACCAACAAAAACCATAGAAGGATACATAAGATTTATGTATGCATGCCGTTGGAAAAGAAATCGCTCATTTTTCAGACTTTTGACTTTAGAGTTTTAGGTGACACTTGACTTGGAGAAAAAATAATATCGATGGATCCGATTTAAATGGATTGAAAAACCTCTACAAAATTCCAATTTTACCTCAGAAAATTGGAAATTTTTCTAATATGGGATGAGACAAGTCTGAATCGAGACCAAGATCAAGACGAGATTTGGTTAGGCGAGACCGCGACGAGTTTGAAATTTTTCGATTTTGACGAGACCGAGACGAGACTAACAAAAGTCTCGCCTGGTTCGTCTCGTTGCCAGCCCTACTCTTCATTAATAAGAAGAGAGAACAGTAAGAGAATAGTTTTGTTGCTACTCAAGATCATTTGATGTTGCCGTTTCAACGTTACCCAATTTCTTACGAAAATCTATTTGGCTTGAATAGAGTCAACCACTAACGCCGTTTTCAGAGCTCTAATTTATTATAAATAATTTGGTAGACGTCTGTCAAAATTTCTTAAATACTAATCAAAGTTTTGATAATCAAAGTTCTCATCACCGTGCCACATACTATTTCAATTTGATTCACAAACAGTTACCTGTCTCCTCCAATTTAAAATAAAACATTTTGTTTTAAATATGATGACCATTCAATTTTCCGGTATAATCTGGAGTAGACCCGAAGCCCCCTAGATTATGCCTACATGGCTTAGTAGATAAATTGCATATATTTTTAAAATCGTTTTTACTTAATTTTGAACATCGAAAATATCAAATTTTTCAACAAAAAAAAATGGTGTGTTCAGTTTTAAGGAATAATAAAAATTTTAAAACGTTCATCCACTCGTTTTTGAAATATTTAATTTTCCCCAAAAAAAAATATTGTTTTCTCAAAAAATCTAAAAAAAAGGATGATTTTCTTGATCGGAAGCAAAAGAGCCGTTAATAACATTTTATGTTTAAAGAAATCGTCTGCAAAAAAAAGAAGCCGGAATTCTGTCCGATTGCCTTTATTACTTATAAAATAGGGTTTTATTTTTGCAATCTCTAATTATAATCTTAAATTATTTTACACTGTATTTCATATAATTCAAATACCCCCGATCTCACTAAGATATATCTAGCAGGGAAAACTGCGTAAAGGAATCTAATTCCAAACCAGGGACCAGCGTTAATGCGAGGGAAAACCAACTATTTTGATTACACAAAATATTTCCACTTATGATCAATGGGAATCGTACTCCTCAGCATGTCCCAAGATTCGCTGCGAATCGTAATTTTTACATCCTCTTGTTATATTTTCTGATGTGCGTAATGCGATCCGCTGATGTTGTGCTAGGTGGTTAGTATGCAATGCAATGATTGGTGATGATGTGTTAGTCAGTGTACTGGTCGTATGATGTTACTGGATCTGTAATGCCGATGGTGGATTAGATACCCAGCGGCCGTCCACAATTTGTCCACAAGGAGTCGTTATTTTTGAATTGTTAATAAATCTGTTTCTCATCTATCACCGAAAATATCAATGACTCAAATAACACGTTTCATGAAAATTTCGTCATCGGTTTCGTGTGTAGATGGATTTACAGACAGAAACGTGTATACAGACCCCCGTAAAAATCATACAACGGCCCTTAGAATCCTGACACCATTGATTTCACTCTTTCACAATTCAATTGCTATGAATTCTTGGATTGTTATTAAATCGAAGGTTTGTTCTACCGTTTCTTCTGGAATCTGACATCTGCGCTCCGGGTATCTGCTCACTTGGTTATAAGCTCGCCAGAATAACGTCGTTTAATTAAAGCCAAACAAATTCCCTTACATATTATCGGCTATGTATGAATATGAAAGCATGCTCAGGTTTTTTTTTTGAAAAACCAGGTAATCCTTGCGCTGGCTGATAATATAAGCTAGACGAATCTGATGAAGGTACGCGCGCCGTCCGTATGATGTAATTATGTGTTCCCAAAATCACATCAAATTGCGAAAGACCACATATAACTCCTGAAAACATTCATATGCAGCTTTAAAATTGATCATAAAATAATGTATTCTCAGACTCGACTTTAAAATTATTCGTCACGTTCAATAGTTGCATTACCTGTACTTGGATATTTGTTCTATGGTCGGAATTATGGACCAGATGCATTTATGGAACACATTTTTCCAGAAGAATTTAATACTCTTTGTATTTCCTAGTACAAAATTACACCCATCACTGAGTGAGAATCAATAAGAACAAACAATTAATTTCGCGAATTTACTTAGTCCTTTCCACTTGGCTTTTATTACAAAGATGGCAGATTTCGCCCATACCTAATGAATCCGCAATAAATGTGAAAATAAATTCGAAATCAGGAAAACACCCTTCATAAATGATTTAAATCGAAAACCTAATTAATTTGTTTCGAATCGAGTTTATGTGCTTGTGAAAATTTTATTTAATTTTTAATCGTAATTTATAATTTATTTCAAAAGAATCAAACAAACCAAAACTTAAACCATCGCCATCTTTCTTTGAGCGACTTATTGTCACAAACTTTTCACAATTTCACAATATAAAATAAACACCTCTATAAAATGGTCCTTGAAATTAACCCGCACTAAGATGATGGGTTTATAACACCCCACTCGAACCGTATTTTAAGGGCTTTCCTTTCTCTTATGGCTATACTTTATTTTTCTCAAGTTATACTACCATTTGGGGACCCCGTCTGGAAAGGCATATAGGTACTGCAGCTTTTAGCGAACAAATTTACCTTTCCAATTAAAAATCTCTGAAGTGGAAATTACCCGCCACTCTGTCTTTATCATCCGCATTGCGTAGCGTAAGGCAAATACAAACCAACAACAAAAAAATAAAAACCAAACAAAAATTCTCTAAAATACAAAAACTTTTCAAATTTGCCCGCGGGAGTTAAAAAATAAGCGCGAACTTAATACTAAAATAATATATAAAACTTTGAAAAAGGGACGCAAAATAAAAAATTAAAAAAAAAAAAAAAAAAACAAACAACAAACTTCATGATTCACAGGAATGTTCGCCCCAAAACAACGAAAACTTTCAAAAAGGGCCCAACCAGCCAACAAAAAAAAAAGGATATACTTACGTAGGTAGGTATATATATATATGACCAGGTGAGGAGAATTATGCATAAGTACAAACAACCTGGCTATACTAGAAAGACTGTGTTTAACAACAAAAAAAAAAAAATATTTAAATCCGTTAGGGTGTGTAACCTAGGTGCTTTTCTGTACAAAAAAAAGAAAGAAAGTCTCCTATAATGGCGGGTTAAATATTTTGATGACGGTTATTATGGTAGTGGGTGTGTATTCCTGACAGGCACTTTCAATCTGGTCATTTTGTAAAGAATCTTTCTTGTTTTCTTTGTGTGTTGAAAAAGTTTTCTTATTCTTTGGAACCTCAAATTCCATGCAAGGGTAATTTTTGCAAAAGTTAAATAAAACTTAGAAAAGGATCTTTCTACCTAAGTCCAATCAACGGAATTATGGCCAACAAACTAATTAACAGTAACCTTAATCCTAAAAGTGAGACCATGGGTTATAGCAGGTAACCGCATCACTTTGATGAAAAGAAACAAGTTCTTGTTGAGGAAAATGATTTGGAACTATGGACAATTTGTGAGCAGGAGCGTCGCTGACTGTATGAGCGCCTACATTTTTACTTGCGATATAGGTACTATAAGGCAAGTTTTGCATTTGGAAAAAAAAATCGAACTAGAGATTTTAATCAAAGTTGACATTACGATGATAGAGAACACCAAAAAGGTGGGTCCGGCAATTCCGTCTGTTTGTCTGCCTTGTAGAACGATCTACAGCCTAAACGGCTGAACCGATTTTGTTCAAACTTGGTGCTTAGGCGTTTTAGTTGATTG
This sequence comes from Philhelius pedissequus, assembly GCA_910595825.1. Taxonomy (NCBI): domain Eukaryota; kingdom Metazoa; phylum Arthropoda; class Insecta; order Diptera; family Syrphidae; genus Philhelius; species Philhelius pedissequus. Next base: position 237,060,488 of record OU343161.1, on the reverse strand, counting down.
TCCAAAATAGTTTTTTTAATCGTTGTTTTAGGCTCAAAAATAACGGTACTTGCCATACAAATTTTTCTACAATCTTAATTATCCCGAAAACAACTCTAACGATTTTGATAAAAAATTGGTGTGTGTACCACTTTGGGTATGGTCTACATTTCGGCCAAAAATGTTTTTAAAATATTTTGTTATTAACTGTACCTGCCATACAATCATTTTATTGATTTTCGACTTTCATATAAACGGCTTAACGGATTTCGATAAAAAAAATTTATACAGGAGTTCCTTGAAATTCTAAATAGTATTGCATTTCAAAATTTTCAAAAATAGTTTCTTTGGATTTTTGAAAAAAAAAATATTTTTTTTTGAAAATTCAATATTTCGAAAACAGGTGGACAATTTTTTCTGAAATTTTGTTTTTTGAATTTATATTATTAAATATTTAAAATGTTCATACCATTTTTTTTTTAAAGTTCAAGAATTTTTATATATAAAAAATTAAGTGAAAAACTTTAAAAATATATTTAGCCGTTTTATTAAGAATCTTTTGCAGTCGTGTATTTTATTATTTTTGTACTTGCAGCTACGTAGCCAGCAAGATTCAGCATCAGGTGGATCAGTCTCAAGGTAGATATCTCCAGTTACGCAGGGGCCCCATATCACATTAGGAGCCCTGATTCGCAGTTTTTTTTTTGCCAATATGCCATATTCGGGGTTGATATTGAAATTCATCCATGCCAGAGCTTAAGAACACACTTTTATCACATAGCCCATCCATTCAAACATATGGTGCATTTTGGGAGTCGCCCATAATATCGAAATGCAAACAGAAAACCCAAAATTTCGAAAACTCTAAGTTCTGAAGTTCCGTACTTGCTCTTATATTTGATCACATCGTATGCACAAAATTCTTAGTAGAAACGGCTTAAAATACTTGTAGTCGTTGTTTTTTAAGTAATCTTTTATATACAAAATTTCTTTAATTATTTTGTAAACAAAAATTTGGTAGGGCAATTTTAAGTATTTGTCAATATAAATTTTAAAAAAATTATCTAAAAAAAAATCGTCCACCCATGTTCGAAAAATTGAACTTTCAAAAACAAATAGATTTTTTTTAGATCCAAATAAATTTTTTTGGAATATTTTGGTATGCAGTAGTATTCAGAATTTGATGGACCTCCTACATAAAAAAATTTTATTGAAATACGTCAAGCCGTTTATGAGAAAGTCGAAAATTAAAAAAATAAAATGCACGACTGGATGGCACGAACTTGCCAAAGGTTTCTATTAAGAATGTAAATATATTTTTAAAGTCGTTTTTCACTTAATTTTGTATATATAAATATTCTTAATTTTTTTCGAAAAAAAAAATTGGTATGAAAATTTAAAATATTTAACAATATAAATTTAAGAACAAAATTTCAGATAAACCCGTTTTCGAAATATACGTACCTTCTACGTAAAAAATTGAATTCTCTTGGAAAATTTTGGTATGCAGTATTTTTTAAGAATTCGAAGGACCTCATATATATAAAAAAAATAGGATTGAAATTCATCAAGCCGCTTATGAGAAAGTCGAAAGTCAAAAAAATGGTTGTATATCAGGTTTTGTTAAAAACAAAATATTAACAAAAAAATGTTTGACCAAAACGTAAACTGTACCAAAAGGAGTGCACATACTATTTTTATCATTAACGTCTGAGCCGTTTTTGGAATAATTAAGATGGTAGAAAAAATTATAGGACAGGTACCTTAGCTTAGGCCCAAAACTAAAAACGATTTAAAATTCTATTTAAGACAATCACCTAAAACGTTTAATATCAAGTTTGAAGAAAATCGCTTCTGTCGTTTAGGCTGTAGAGCGTTGTACAGACAGAAAGGCAGACAGTTTTCTATAATCTTAATGGCAAGTTTAATTAAAATCTCGAGTATACGATTTTTTTCCAAGTGCAGAACTTGCCCTATAGTACCTACATACATACATATATAGCAAGTAAAAATACAATCACGAAAAAACAAAACAAAAATCAGGAAATCTTAAATATCGAAAACCACAAGTCCACAAAAATCTCAAAATACCGAAAATCTAAAATCCAGAAAAAAAAATACTGAAAACTCCAAAATACTGAAAACCCAAAATCCCAAGAAACCATAAGCCGGAAAACTAAACATCTTGAAAATCCAAAATCTCCAAGGCGAAAACCCAAAGTCAAAAATGATTCACAGCTGTCTGCTTAGTTTCATTGTGTGGAAGGCATTTGAGAGATGCTAAGAAATTTGTGTTGTAGTATTATATTTTTACTTGCGTACAAATATTTTGCATTTGGCAAAAAAAAAACAAAATCGAACTCGTGTTGTTGAGATTACGATGATAGAGAACACCAAAAAGTCGTTCCCGCAATTCCGTCTGTCTGTCTGTCTGTACAACTCTCTACATCCTAAATGGCTGCAGCGATTTTCTTCAAACTTCGTATTTTAGCGCTTAAGGTGATTTTCCAAAATAGATTTTTGAATCGTTGTTTTAGCCCCAAAAAATAACGGTACTTGTCATACAATTTTTTCTACCATCTTAATTATCTGAAAAACGGCTCTAACGATTTTGATAAAAATTATTGTTTGTACTACTTTGGATATGTTCTGTACTTTGGCCAAACATTTTTTTTCAAATATTTTGTTATTAACGGTACCTGCCATACAACGATTTTATTGATTTTCTAATTAAATAATAATAACGGTAAACGGATTTCGATGAAAAATTTTATACAAGAGTTATTTAAAATTATAAATAATTCTGCATTTCAAAATTTTCGAAAAATTGTTTTTTTTTTTTGGATTTAAAAGACATTTTTTTTTGAAAATTAAAAATTTTGAAAAGGGGTAGACGATTTTTTCTGAAATTTTGTTTTTGAATTTTTATTATTAAATATTTAAAATGTCCATACCCATTTTTTTTTTTGGAAAAAATTTAAGAATTTTTATATATAAATACTTATGTGAAAAACCACTTTAAAATACATTGAGCCGTGCAACGTACATCCAATCGTGCACTTTATTTTCTTTAGCGTCCAGGATAACATAATATTTGTAAAAAAACAAGATTTTTTTATAACACGTCTGAAAATAAAAACAAATGTAATTGATTACGAGATATTAGAACTCAAAGAGCCACCGAGTTTCTTGCTTTAAAAAAGCGTCAATTTTTCTCTTCGTAAAATAATTTCGTTCTTGAAGCCGCCCCCCAAAAATAATCGGCAATTTGTTTCTTCGCATACGCGCGCCGCTCCAAGCATTATGACGTCTTGTTTTTTTTTATTTTCTTGTGTTCTGTGGATGAACTTTTTGGACCATTTTATGTATGTGTGAGAGTTTCGAGTTTGAAATTTTACATTCATTTGTCTTTATACGCAGACACTCATGTAAATAAGGATACGAGCAGATGATCCTTAAACTGAAACGCAAAATATCATACTAAGTTAAAACAAAAATGCATTACTTTTAGTTATACTCTTAGACGTATGATGGATATATGTACATATACCGTACATACGAATATAATGCAATTAAAAGTTTCACAGTTTTATGGTTGAAAAATATTCAATCTGTTTTCTCAACTTTGGTGATTTTAAAACCAAAATATAATTTGAATGTGATGGGGTATATAGCTTTTGAAATAATACTTTCTCTAGTCGGAAATTTGAAGGACAGGAAGGATTATAGGTGATAACTTTTTGTCTATCTTATGTGGTTGAGTAATTTAATCCTGTATAATTTCAATGAAACAAAAAGTTGTTTCCTTTCAGTGGTTACATAAAATCATCCATAAAAATGAACGAAGTTTTAAAAACTTCTGTATGTCTGGTCTGTCGATTTACGACAATTTAATAATGATTGACTGAGATTTTTAATGCCACAATGATGGTATTTGAAGAAAAAATGAACTGATATTCAATTTGGTTATACATATGTGTTCAACCAAACTGGGGAAGGAAATAAGTCCATTAAAAATGGTTGGGTTCTTTCCCAAATACCGTTATATCCAGAACGATTCAAAATTCCGGGGGAGTAGGTACGCGCCATAATGCTAATGCATTTAGTCAAAGCTTTCTCATTTGTAGTATCGTTGTATCGTTGGTGCTACTCTAGAGGTCCCTAGAACAAAGTAGCGTTTATTTAAAATCAATTTTGTGTAAAGTTATGTTTAGTGGGAGACCACAAAGAAACCTGTCGTTTTCCAGACGGTCGGAAAATCAACCAAAGCGACTATGTCCTAATCGACACACGAAATGTATCCACACTTGTACACATTTAGAATTCGAGAACTAAGGATTTTTTGGCTGCAAAAAGTCGACGATAGCACACTCCAGTAGGGCTACCTACGAGACGAGAGCAGGCTAGGCTTTTGTTAGTCTCTTCTCGGCCTCGTCAAAATCGAAAAAATTTCAGTCTCTTCTAAATCTTGGTCCCGTCATTTTCTCGTGAAAATTTTAATGTGGAGTCTCGTCTCGGTCTCGATCTTTGTCTTATCCTTAGTCTTGCAGCTCTATTCTTCTATCCGATCCCATTGAATCTTTCCATTCACGTGAATATTTCACTCCATTGTTCACTATTTATTTTTTTATGTTTTCTATCTTTTGAGTTTAAAGCTTTACTAATATATCTTTTTCGTTTAATTCTAAAGAGAATCTAATTGTTAAAATTTATTTTTGATCGACATTTTTATACTTTTTGGAAAAAAAATGTTTTCCGTCGGATAGCAGAATACAAATATTCACATGAACGATTAACAGAAGAGGGCTTTGGTGTCCTTCGATTTTTGTGGTTGTTGAAAGATGTAAGATAAGACGCGTGTTCAGAAAAGAAAAATCAACTCTTTCCGTAGCATAAAATAAAATCAGAAAAATTTCGAATTTTCCGAGGTAAAATTTGACTTTTTTAGAGGTTTTTTACATCCATTTAAATCGGAGGCATCCCTCAATCGATTTTGACAGCTTACAGCTGGGTAGATATGCAACATACTTTATTTTGGCGTTTGGATAGTATTTTTTTCCAAATATCACCTAAAAGGCTTCAGATCAACTTTTTCCTGAGCAAAAAATAAAATCGGAAACATTTTGATGACTGGCGGTTTTAAGTCCCGGATGTAAGCTTTTTGGAAACTTCCATTTCCAGCAGGAAAAGGAAATTATGTAAAGCGATTTTCATGGCAAGAAGTGAAGAACCGACCGAACCCAAACACCAGTTCTGCCACCGAGTACAGAAGAGGTTAACTTGGCTATCAAAAAGCTGAAGAACAACAATGAAGCCTGTCCTGATAGAATACATGTCGATATGTTTCTTTAAAATTTGGAGGAGGTGGTTTGATAATTCGCACATCAAATTATCAACAAAATATTTGCGAAAGGCCAAGAACCAGGACTGGACAATCAACAAACAAGGTAATCCTATATCTTGCAAGAACATTGGATACATATCCGCGCGGAACGTCGAACGTTCTGTAGCACTTTAATCGGCAAGTAGCAGTGTTGCTTTTTGCCGAACAGATGGACTGTACACCAACTGTTTACACTAAGACAAATCCTGGAGAAGACCAACGAATTTCAAGTTTTAGAACCACAAGCTCTTCATCGACTTCAAAGCCATACATATAAGCATTTATTGTGGGGACCTCTATGGGGCGTGGCGATGGACGAACTCGGGATCCCGGTAAAATTGATCGGGGTGTGGTGCATGAAACCAGAAAACACATTGTGCAATGTACAGTTGTGATCGCTGCTTCTTCCCGATAGGCTAAGTAAGTGCATACTCAACAAACCACTTACATTAACTGCCCGATTATTTGCGGAGCCGAATGCTGGACAATAACCAGAAAAGTAGGAATCACATTGGAGAGTTAAATAAAGAGTCTTCAAACTTCAGGTCCCTGGTTCCAGACGACAAAGAAGACCAAACCTCTGGCTTAAAGACTAAGCAATTGCGGATTCCGGAGCCGATGGAAGCAGCAAACTCGAGATCGAAAAGGATGAAGCAATGTCTATCCCAACCACGAAACTTACAGGGATCGGGATATCGTTAAGTAAGTAAGTAGTATTGAAGCTTTCATCCGGTGTAGACGTGGACCTTACTCCGCTCCAGGAAAATCGGTGTCTAGCTAAAAGTGCCCTTTCAGTTAAGTGTGTCATGTGAGTCAAAAAATTCCTCGCAAGTGATCATCACATCTTCACATCTACTTCAGTTCTTATAGACTTTTGATTAGGTAGGTGAAACTGTACAATTCTTGGTATTTGCCATCATATTTACTGCAGCAATTCAATAAAGTTGTTTCTCTCATATATTCGACAGTGTCTATAATAAATTTCAGATATCTTACCATGTCTCGGCATATAGTAAACAGCATTCGTAACATATCAATATTTATATGTACCTATGTATATGAAATCCGCTATAGAAGCCATTATGACTTCCTTTTTTTATTACCACCGGATATCCGTTTTTGTATAAAATTCATAATGCGTACAAGTAATTCTATAGATCCCGAGCCATCTGATACCTATATCCACTATAGCTCAAGAGTCAAGACCATTTCTTGTATAATATGTAGCAGTGACTTTTTGTCCCTGGAGGTGGTAGCAGCACTCTGACAAAAAACCCGCCCAGCTCATATATGAACATACCCTGTATGCGTTTGGTTGATATTAAGAAGCTACTAAAAGTCTCCAGTGGTGGGCCCTAACAGTGGCGTAGAGTAAATAATTTAAGGGATGAACTGATGAAGCAAATTAATTAGCTAATGCAGACTTAAAAACCCTAAGCATCTGAACTACAATTAAAACTTTCGACATTTATGAAATGTCGTTTTTATGAAATATTTGAAACTGAACATATCATGCCAGAAAAATATTGGAAATAAAAATATCGTGCGTAAAATTATCATGCAGAAATATTTCATACAAAGAAATTATCATGGGAAAAATCGTCATGCACAAAATATTTAATGCGAAATATTTTTCATGTGAAAACGTTATCATAAAGAAATATATCATGCAAAACAAATACCATGTCTTTTTCATAAAAAAAATTGAATAGAAAATAACAAACATCATACTAAATAGTCGAAAAGTTTGATGGAAAAAAATTGTTATGCGAAAAATATATAAATGTCATAAATATGTCATGAAAAAAAAATGGTATCTGGTATATATTTCATACGAGAAAGTAAGGAAATTCAGATTTGGTTGATTTTTGGGAAAAACTAAAAGGAAACTGAGCAGGAATCATATAATTTAGATTCTACGCCACTGAGGCCCAGAGTTATTCTGCGTGTGCACATTCAAGACATCTGACGAGAAAGTAATATAAGAATAAAAAGAAAAAACCAACAAGGTATCCCGAGGAATAAAAAAAAGGGAACGAATCCCCCATATTCCTGCAACGCAAGTGGCTGGTTACATGAATAAGGATTACCACCCTTCTTGGTTGGGGCATTATGTCCACCCCACCCCAAACATTACCGCTGCCATGTGCACCCACCATAAGAATTCAAATACTCACCCTTAACGATGCAACGGTGTTTGAATACAAATTGCCGAATTTATTGTCAAGAAAAATATGAAAAGGTAACCGGTATACGGAATGTGTAAGTAAGTTGAAGATGTGTCCTCAGGCCTAACTTGGCGCGCCGCCGTGCCGCAGTCATACCCTATAGACCCGGAAGAGTATATAGCTACTATTGAATACAATATGTTGTCGTGAGGTTTGACAATGAGCGTTTGCTCTGGCGGGGATAGGACTTTATTATTTTTATTACATACTTTCCTGTATGCTTTGGAAGAATATATACACGAATGCATTATGCAGAGGGGGTAATGTGGACCCCTGCAACCAACCTGGCGCTTCCTTTTTGTTTTAGTTTTTTTCTTATGTTTTTTTTTTTTATTATTATTTAGTCCTGAGTCTTCCCTCAGGTTACAAGCTTCATAGTTGACTGATTTTTCATGCTTTGATGCTCTCTGATTTTATTTTATTATTAAAAGTTGTAATATAAGCTAGTGCTCCTGTCCCTCCTCCATCGCGGCATCTTCTATCAAGAGTATCTAAGGAAAGGACACAAAAAAAATATAACCTATGCAATTGGAAGTTGTAAGGGATGCGGTGGAGCAGGATATTTGTGACTAGAGACTAGAGAGTATCATGCGGTGAATGTGAAGTAAGTGAGTAGAAAAACTGTTATTTCGGCTACTAAGGGATACACAAGACGACTTGGGGCTTAATTTATCCCTTGAGTTGTGTAAAGCGGGCGGCAAGTTTTACTGTGTAGAAATGTAATGAAATGTTTTTCTAAAACACAAGACAGTTAGTTTTTTGTCATTTCTTGTTTATGTTTTGTAAGGGATCGGGGTTGACATTTTTTTTTTGTTTTTTTTTTCATCGTCTAAATGGGGGAGAAATTTATAGGTAAGCCAATAGCTCAACTATGTACGTATATGACACTCAGGAACGTTATAGTTTTGAGAATAAGTACATTAGGCGTTTTTTTTCCTTCGGATTTAGCTTGATTTTCGTCTTGCCTCTTTTAACTTTGAGTGGAAATTCGATATCGTATGTATTTTGTATTATTTAAAGCTTAGGTTTATTTGCTATGAGAATATTGGGCATTAGCTCCCAGTTGGTTAAGGATATATATTTTAGGACAAAAATTCAATTTATTGGCATTTGCAGGGAGGGACAGGAATTAAATTGAGGGTAAAAATAGTCTATTGATACCATTATCTGGGTCTTAAGGGATTTAATCTATAAGGTGGCATCAAATATTTATGGCCTTTTCGAGGTGAACTTTAGGTTCTTAGAGGTAGTACCTGAGTTTGTTAGATAACTACTATTCCATTTGTAAAAGACACCGACAGCATAGTTATTGGTATATTAATTGGAGACACTCCATATATGATGTGATGAAGTGGTGCCAAGGTAAATGAGAGGTTATAATCTTCAAAAGGAAGATTTGTTCTATTTAAAATCAAGGTTTTTCTTTAGAGATCAAAGTTCATTTGAAAATATAGGTCTTAAGACTATAATCGGTACTTAGGGACTTATATTCCACCATGCACTATTCTACAGAATTTGTTTGATGTTAGGGTTTAGTCGGATCTTTCAGCTCAAAGTTATGGAAAATGCTCGGCATCTCTTCTAATAATCTCGAAGCTCATGTTTGACCTTAGGACAGGTTAGGCTTACGTAACTCTCAGTAGTTGATAACTCATATACCAAATAAGATTCATTGTATGAATCTAATAGACTTTCTACTCTCTAAACAATTTGGGGATCGTTATGAATCGAACGCTGAGATACATTCTTCCAGAATATTGGAAAGCTTAAATGCCTTACAAAATCTGTGGTGTAATTTTGTTTTATCAAAATTTTCCAAAATTATATCTAAATAAAAAAGTTTTGTATAGGGCAAAATCGGGTGAGATTGTGCACTAAATAGTTTCTTTATTCAATAAAAATTTTTGAACTTATTCTTACGCTTCATGTGAAGCACAAAAATCTGTCAAATTTACAACCGATTTTTTGAAGAAATCTTCAAAAAATGTGTTTACCGTAGCTGCTTTAGTTGGACAAGTTAGAACTCTGGAAGTCTATGGCACCTAAAAAAATGTTTGTACATTTTCTCCGTATGTCTCGCAAAAGGACTTCTCACTTTAATCGTTCGGATTCGCCAAAAAAAAAAAAATTAAGAACACGCCCACATAAATATTTGATAGTTAGGTCCAAGTTATTGCACTTTGATCATTATATGTTAAGATAGTTTGCATAGTATGTTCTCAAAAAATGGCACACATTTGTGGAAATTTAGACGTCAATAATAGACTTGAAACGCTTGAGCTTAAAGTTCTAGTGACAAATATGAATGGACTTGTGGAAAATAATTCACCCATAAGACCCTCTCCTGGGCTGATAAATGGACTCTCTTAGTATTTTTGAGAATAAAACCTCTGACGAACTAAATTTGTGTGTAGTCTATGTTAACCTCCTTAAGGAACACCGCAGGGATTAATTCTTTGTGATACTAAAACATATTGAAATCATAGTATGCTTATGTTTCAGCCCCTCTAGTGACTAGAAAATTCCTTTCCACAATCAGTACCTTGTCCAAGTAGTTCTAGTGCTGGAGACACACCCAAATACAGCATGCTTAGAGTATACACATGTAAAAACTACTGTTTAGCCACGTTCACCAAAATTCAGCAGCGTCTTCTGAACTGGGTCTTAGAAGTGACCAAATCGGCCAAATTGTTCTCAATGAAGCACGGCGATACTATGACCTGATATCACTTTTTCCATGCAGTAAAAGGTATTTCTGATCACCGAGATCAAATCGCAGCTTCTGAATTACTGTCAAGAAGAGTATACGGTTCTCGGGAAGCAGCATAGGAGGAGGACGTAGGATTATCACTTGGCGCAAGCCAAGCAGAATATTAATCAGAAAATTTGGAGAAGAATACTCAGGAAAACAAACGAAATATGATAGTTGCTTGATACTTGCAGAACAACCTGGAAATTAGACCCAAGTTTTGAGAAGATGGAAACAAGAAAATTATCCAACTGAAAAAGTAATATCTACTGGGATACCATAAACAGAAAATGAGGATCGGTATATGGATGACCTATGCATGAATGGATGAAAATGCACATGCGGACACATCATATTTCCTTTGCTCAGCATTCTGCCACTTGAGGAAGAAATACTTGAGAAATTACCTACTCAAACTCCTTTGTTGACTTAGAAGAAACCTTTTCACTAAACATTCTGTTGAACTCTATAGATGCGTCCAAATGGCTTGATAATTAGAATGTTAAGAAAAGCTGAATACGGACTTGCCTAAAAACTTCTCCTCGAATTTCTATCAAATCAAACAGCTTTTTTCAATAGAGGTAATACACTAATTTCCTTTGAGCTCTTCAAACTTGGAACTTAAATAATTGCCTACAAAACAAATTGAATATTTTTTAATCTCAAACACAATACGTCTACATATCTCCAAAATGATGTCTCCAACGATTTCGGTAAAATAAAGTCTGTGTATAATACATTTGGACAAACAACATTTTAACATAAAACGGTACCTGTCATTGAACCATTGTTTTATTTTTCGACACCCGCAATAACGGCTGTACCGATTCTGATCAAATTTGTTATACAAGCGATCCATAATGTAAATTAAAATATTTTAAAAGAATGTTTTTTGTTGGATTTTTGAAAATGAAAATTATTTTTTCATATACAATTTAATATTTTTTCAAAAACAGGCTGACAGGTTAACAAAAATTAACAAAACAATGGTATATACAAAATCAAACAACTTTCAAAATATATTTAGATGCATTCGGTCAAAATTTTGTGCTTACTATGTTCTTGGACGTAAGAGCAAGAAGTACTTGTAAAACAGCCTTGTATTTTATTTAAAGTTCGTATGATGTGTCAGAAGAAATCACAAATTCTTTTCGAATCACAAACTGTTGTTCCATCGAAAAAAAATCCAACCATACATACATACGAATACGTAACTCTCTAGTCTCGTCTCGATCTCTTCAAATTCGAAAAATTTCAGTCTCATATCTATCTCGGTCTCGGTCTCGCATAATCAAGTCTGGTCTCGATCTTAGTCTCGCCGTCTTATCGTGAACATATTAATGTGCAGTCTCGTCACGGTCTTGGTCTAATCCTTAGTCTTGGTTTCTTTGGTGTTTTTTGGTAGAAAAAAATGTAAGATAAGACGCGTGTTCATATTGAAAGGATAGAGTATGGTATATCTCAGCAGTTTGTTGGTAAGAAAAATGGTTTGGATAATATTTTTTTCCAAATGTCACCTAAAAGGTTTAAAATTAACTTTTTCCGGAGCAAAAAATAAAATCCAAAAATTTTCGAATTTTATGAGGTAAAATTTAAATTTTGTAGATGTTTTTTAATCAATTTATATGGTGGCCATCGTTCAATGGATTTTGACAGTTCATAACTTGACAGGTATTCAGAAAACTATATTTTGACGTTTTGATTATATTTTTTACAAATGTCATCTAAAAAGCTTAAAATCAACTTTTCCATTTACTATGTTTTGACGCTTGGATAATATTTTTTCCAAGTGTAACCTGGAAAGTCTTAAATAAGCGCACTTTTTCCGGAGTGAGAAACAAAGTCGGAAAAATGCGCAATTTCTATTCCAATGAAATGCATTCTAAATTGTAGGTATTTTTCTCTGGATTTTCGCAGTGCTCCTAACTGAGTAAAACTGTGTACATAATGGTTTGATATAGAATATTTCGCAAAAAAAAAACTTGTGAATATTATAAAAACTGAACATGAAAAATAATTAAATAAAAAAATATTTCTTCTACCGAAAACCGAAACCAAAATACCGAGACCAGCGAGACTCAGCGAATTTCGGTACCAAAAATACGGTCTCGTTTCGGGCGCTTTTAAAGTTCTCATTTCGGTCTCGTTGCCAGACCTACCCAAAAGTGTTCTGTTTTTCCATTTCCACAATCCCAAATTTGCTCATTAAATACTAAAAAAAAAAACACTGATAAAATTTGCATAATCGAATTATGCAATTCTAAATTGTTCATAAATTTCAACATAAACAGATTTGTCTGGAGCTACAGCGATAAATAAAAAAAAAACCAAACCAATCACCTTTTTGTCGAATTCAATCAAAATTGTTCAGCACCCCAAAAAATTAAATAATTAATTTTGGTTTTGCCTATTTGCATAGCTTGCCACAAATAGCATTAGCTCTTAAAAGCAACATATGGTTAGCTTTTCAAAATATTTATTCAAATTCACTGAAATTAAATTATCTACAAAAAAAAACACAACACAACTACACATCTATCTATATAACTAAATGTTGGTGGATTAAATCAAATAGTGATTTAATTAAATGCCCCTCTTTTCAATTTAAATTTTGTGACCGTGTGTAGTTAACTACAAAATAAAATAAAATGACATCAAGCTCTGGGTGATTGTATGGCAAGGGAACCGACAGAGGGACAAAGGGACATTGAATAAATGTGTTTTTCATTATAATCCTTGATTGATTTGCATAATTTAGCTAAAATCCGTTTATTCCATAAAATTTCCACTCGATAACTGACCAATTTCAAAATTAAAATCACCCAACAGCAACAACTAGCTATGTTGTTTTACATATTAGCGCACTCCAAAATAAACATTCCGCGACATTTTCATCTATATATAAAATTACTCTATTATACTGCCTACAGATTGTGCAAATTGCAAAATGTATTTCTACATACGAATACAATGTGCATATATTTGCTGGCATTTAAAATAAAACTAAATTAAATCAAAATATTTATTAAAATCAGCGTTGTACAAAATTTGGCTGGCATGTTGGGCTAAGTAGTAATCTCTTGATTACATTACAATTCGAAAGCAAAACAACCTTTGTGACTACTTTGATGACCGTGGTTGCCAAATTATTATTTTAAAACACGTTTTTCATCGGCAATATATTTCGAAAAAATAGTTAAGGACAAATGTACTTGATAATTGGTCGTATGTTTAAAGTTCTTAAAATAGATAAATATTCTGAAGCAAAAAAATTGCCCACACGTCATAACCAAATGGCATTCTCAAGGTAAATAGCCGTGACCTAAAAAAATGACGTCTAAATATGTTCGAATGCTACGCGTCATTTTGGGCCAACACAATCACAATTTTCATTTAAGGGCTATTCGCCATCGCAGTGATGCATTGATATGACACAAGTTTATGCTCGGTAAAAGCTGAACCATATCATTTGTCTATTACTGAGTAAAATTTGAGGGAAATTGTGGATTGCGGCTTATTAGATTAAATAGATACAATTTACACAAAATTTTAACTTGTCGATTTGTTCCTATATAATGACATCGTTATTAATAAGGTAAACTTACTCGTCTGTTCAATCCCCCGCCTATTAGCAAAAAGTGAACAAAATTCTGTTGTCTGCCCGCGATTCTACAGCCTAAACGGTTGGATGGATTTTGTTTAAACTTGGTGCATTATTTTTTCTTTTCGGTAATATGGGCACACGATTTTGTCATCTTTTTAAGACCAAACATAACGGTATCCGACAAACATTTTTGAGCCAAAAGGTAAATCTTATTTTTTTCCTAAAATGGCTACAGATTTGTTTTTATGAAAATAAAATGCACGACTGGATCGCACGTACTTGCTGTTATGTTCGATAAAGTCGTATGCAAAAGATTTCTCTTAAGAATCTAAATCTATTTTTATATTTAATTTTTTCTTTAAAAAAAATTTGGTGTGATAATTTTAAATATTTAATAATACAAACTTACGAAATTTCAAAAAAAAAAATCATTCACACGTTTTCGAAAAACATATTGAATTTTCAAAAAAAAATTGTTTTCAAAAGTCCTAAAGGATAGGTAATATTAAAAAATATAATTCGAATGACCTCCAATATAAAAATTTGATTAAAATCCGTTGAGCCGTTTATGAGAAAGTGGAACATAAAAAAAATGTTTGTATGGTCTGTACCTTTTATAACAAAATATGTTAAAACTAATTTTTTTTTATCAAAATCATTAGAGCCGTTATCGAGAGAGACGGAATTGTGAGACCCACACTCTAAAAACTGAGTGTAAATTTAAATTGAAATTGTATGTAATTTTTAGTGTAAAAATATGCAAGTTGCGTATTTATACACATGACAATAGGAAAAAAATAAACTGAACACATTATGTTGGATATTACAAACATTTTTTGCAAATTTTCACCCTCTGTGTACCTTTTATCACCATTGTTCAGTATTAAACTAATAATGCTTAAAAAATTACAGCCACAATGTTTATAATTAAACAAATATTGTTTAAATTCAAACACCTTATGAAAACTACACATAAAGTGTTTGTACTTAAACAATCAATGCTTATATTAACTACCATTTGATCTAAGATACACATTTTATGTGTACATTTGCAGTTCGCTTGTGACGATTATTTTTACTTTATTTGAAATTACAAACAAGAGGCTAAACATTAAAACATTAAATATTTATAATTAATACGTGCGTAAAAATACTGCAATTATGGTAGGCAACAAGTTTCCTCGCTTTCTGATAATAAAATCACACAATTTTTTTTCTAGAGTACACTTTTTTGGTGTTCTCTATCATCGTCATGTCAAGTTTGATTAAAATCTCGAGTTCGATTTTTTTTTCAAATTCATAGCTTGCCTATATCGCAAGTAAAAATCATTAATAAAGGAAAAAGTTGTATTTTTTTGAAAAAAAAATGTTTATTTTTACCTGCACCTCTATTAGAACCATTTTTAGTTTTTCGATCTTTTGGAAAACGGTTCATTTGATTTTTTTGAAAGTTTTTATCTAGAAGCTCTTAAAAAGTCTAGTCCAAAATTTTTCATTTTTTTAATTAAAAAAAAAAAACAATTTTGTTTTAAACTCAATATTTCGAAAACTACCCAAGCAATTTTTTCGAAACTTCTTACTTACACGTAGTATTTTTTTACATTATCTTCATAACTTTAAAAACTATTTTCCTAAAACAAACAACGGTACAAAACCGAGAATTTTGATAAAAAAACAAATTTCATATTTTTAACTTTCCCACTAGTGGATATACCTAATGATTAAAATTAATTTCTTATGTAAATGCTACCTTAAAGTGTAAGTAATACTGCATATTCAAATAGAAGAAAAATGAAAAAAAAAATACATAAGTTTTGTTTTCTGAAAAAAAATCGATTTTTTCAAAAACGATTTGCTGAATTATTTTGAAACTAAAATTTTAAACGTATATAAATATTTACTTTAAATTGGTGTTTCAATTTTGTATATCTAAAATTTTGCACATATAAAATATTTTTCGTAAAAAACCCTTAATTTTAGTTTTTTTTTTGTTACATTCATATTTATCAAAGAATTCAAATGGCGTCGTACTATCCATATCC
The DNA here is from genome assembly GCA_910595825.1 of Philhelius pedissequus. Classification (NCBI taxonomy): domain Eukaryota; kingdom Metazoa; phylum Arthropoda; class Insecta; order Diptera; family Syrphidae; genus Philhelius; species Philhelius pedissequus. The sequence goes on along the minus strand of OU343161.1, from coordinate 237,044,503 downwards.
AGTCGTATATTTTGTTTTTGTAAGAACTCACAAACTCCATTCTGTATTCGGTATGCAGAAAATCTGCACTGGATGGCAAATTACGTTAACCGTATAAGTGTAGCTTATTATGACAGGATTGATTCATATGTGGCATTCTGCATAAAAAAGATTATCAGAACGCAAGCTGAATTGTGCGTAGATATGAAAAACATGTGTTTGCAGGGGTTCCATTTATTTACTGTAATTTGTCCAATTCTGACGTAAACATCTTCGTCAAGATTTTACTGAGTTTTCTTAAACTCATGCTCCCACAAAAATGACACTGCTTCCTTCATAAAAAAGTCCTCATAAAAATCCCAACACACAGATAAGCCCCACCCTTGCAAAAAAACTAGAATTTAAAGAATAAAACCATGCTTTGGATTTTTAAATATGTTCACTATGCCATGCCATAATTAATTTTGCAATTGCCAATTACCGTTATTTTAAATGAAAATAAAATTACCAAAACCTTACATTTATTAAAATAAAATTTAAAAAAAAATCGAAAAATCAATCAAATTTGGCAACCATGTTCCAGAACATGTGGCATTTTGAATAAATCTGCAGCAGTACATGATGAATAGGATTTAAAATTACACGCGTGTAAAACCTTCAATTTATCCCCAAAAACAATAATAACAACAACAACTTTTAAATTAAATGCTACACAAAAATTCAATGGGAATTCAAGAGAGAACGAAAAATAACACTCAAATATTAAACAAAACAACACAAAAAAAAAACTTTAAAAAATGTAAATAATTTTTACGAAATCACAGTATATGTACGAAATCCGATTTCGATTTGGATATTTGTTTTGTTTATTATTATTTGTTTTTTTTTTTTGTTGTTCGTTTTTTTATTTGTAACATTTGCACAACAAATCCGATCAATTTGCGTAAAATTCCAATCAAAGTCCTTGTGTTGGATCCGAAGAGCCAGAGGAATCATATTATATGGATGACATCCGAAGAGAAAAATTGTTATGTTATTAATTAAACACTAATTGTTTAACAAAAGCAACAATAATAATCAACTGCAGGAAGGTAAACGTGTTTTTTTTTTTGTGTTTTTTTTTTATTTTTTTATTTAAAGAATCCTTCATAAGTTTTGATATAGTTGGAGCTCAGCAAATTGGGATTGAAATTTATGTAGGTTTGTAGAGTTGTAGTTTTTAAAGGTCGAGCCTTGGAGGCATAAAATTGAGTTTTATAGTAAGAGCTATTTCAAAAGGAGGGCACTTTTCTACCAGATATTAATATCCCATCTTCTATAAAGTTTCGCAGAGTATTATGACTTACCGAAGTCATATTGAAGCAGAAGTATTGGTTGGGTATGAAGCTTTAATTTCCCCCGTCACTATAGTTGCGTACTTTGATTAACTAAGGTGTCCTAATGTCGGGATACTTAATACTTGATACCTTAATCTGTAAGTGTCTCTTTGGCTATCGCCGTCGGTCTTGCGGAAATGCGATGGTCCCTATCGGGAATGTTACAGGGAATTTCGTTTCCCCCGAAATATTTGATTCCCTCGAAATTTTTCATGCGATCGTGAATCTCCAACGGAATAAATTTCCCTTGAACAAAAATCGTATGAAATGACATCACAATTGCCTGGGAAAGCTTATTCCCGATACCAATAAATTCTGAAGCAAATTTTGAGCATCTTTCACGTTCCAAAGGTTTCAATTGGATAAAAAATTCCAGGGAAATTTTAATAAGCAATAACTCCCAATATACCCCATCTTCTGATTACTACAAATTCTAAAAAAAAACACCCGAGACCCATAATCTCTCGCGCATGATAACATTCATTGCGCAAGAACGGGTGGCAAAGGCGCATTGGGTATAGTGCTCGACTGCTAACGTAGACGCGTGGGTTCGATCCCCACGCTATGCCGCATTCTTTTCTCACCCTCGTGGTGGGTTAACATGAAATAGTAAATTCATTATTTCACAAATCCATTGTGCCAACAAAAAATCTTTCCTATCTTTCTATTCCATCTAAATAATGCAGTGCAATTTAGATTGCATTTAAAAGACCTTTGGTCTTTCAGTCATATAGTTAAAATTAACACACAACAAAAAAATCTTCCTAGGGCGCGATGACCGAATTGATGATCCCGAAAAAACTGATCCAATTTTACTACCAAACAGTAGAAAACACATAAGGCAATGCGTAATTAGGAAATATATTTTTCGAAATATTCGAAACATTACAAGGTTTCCGAATGGAGCTGAACTATTAACGTGGGAGTATATCGGATCTTACGACGATTGAAAAAACAGACAATTTTATTTGGTTTTGAAGAAATCGGGGAAAAGCCCAAACCTGCCCAAGCCCTGTTAGGTTAGATTGAAGTAGCTGTCAGATGACACACTTAGACCAGAGTTGGTCCACTGTGATACCACATGATTCTACAGACATTTTTCCTATTCATTGCACCATTTGGAGCTTCTAATGAAGTGTAAGAGACTAAGATGTTTTTCTTATTTAGTTCACTGAGATCCTCGAAGAAAAAGTCTCATATATGAAGGGTACGTCTCTGAGATAGTGTAGGGCATGCACACAGAAGATGGTTTGATAAACGCCAAGCCTCGTTGCGTGCTTGCCTATAAGGCAGTGTCCGGTTATGGTGACACCAATTACGGAGCTGATGTGCAATCTGCTTAAGCATATCAAGAATTTGGAATATTCTAGATCAAGGTTGGTCAGAACTCTTTTTCCTCTATTAAAAAAGCATTATTTTCAGCAGTTATTTCGATGTAGTTAACAAGTTTACCTATAACAAATGTGTGGTAAATATTTACCCCGTGAATTACTTTATTTTAAATCCGACGAAAAATTACTTCACCAAAGAAGCTGCTACTTCGGTTTCGGTTTTGTGACAAAAATGGATTTAAAATTCCTCTCGCGCAACATTGCCAGCGTTTCTTGACGGAGCCGATCACTGGGCAATGTCTTAAAAAAAATTCTTCGACGGATATTTGACCCTTTGTGATCCAGCCAAGTTAGTCTTTGAATCCCAGTGAATGTAGTCCAAAAGTTAAAACACCGCGAATGAAAATAGTTAGGTCACATCGAGCGATTGTGCAAATATGCTCTTGTTCTAGCCAAGAGAATCCGAGACTCCAGGTTCGAGGCGAAAGAGAAGTTCGCACTTTCGACAGATTAATTCGTGCGAGCAACGAAATAGCTCGGCTGGGGTTGAGTATGGATATGGATGGATGAATCTCAGAAAAAAATCGTCTAATTTGCTTTCCCAGAAATATTTAATAGAATTTTGCCGCAGAAACTATACGCCTTAAAATCAGTTATATCCCACCTACAACAGTTGTCGAAAAGGCTTACAACGAACGTGTCCCAATCGCTTAAAGTAAGACGTCTAGTGGATGTCTACTCTTACCAAAACATGCTTTTTTTTTCTAGTAAGAAGGAATAGAATGAAAGAAGAGAATTTTTTGTTGGCACAGTAGATTTGAGAATTAGGTATTTTCTATCTCATTTTAACCCTCGGGCGGCTTAGCGTGAGGATCGAACACACACGTCTAAGTTAGCAGTCAAGCACTATATTCACTACACCATTGCCACCCACACCCATTCAATTATTCATTATGACAATGTAGAAGTGTAATGCCGTAACTTCACATAATTGTGCCAAAATAGGCTGACCGAATTTCATCAAATTTGGAGCAGAGAAACATTTCATATGGCTTCCGGGAGGTAAAGCTAGAATTGTGTTGGTTATTCCCGAATAGCAATTTAATTTTTAATACAAATACTTCTAAAACCTACAAACAATATTGCATTCCAAATGTTTATACATTTTGGACATTTAAGACACTAAATTCGTAGGTAAGTTCTTTCCTCTTCTTTTAAAGCCAATGGAGCTTTTAAAGATCAATAACAGTAGTTTTATATAGATGCCGTTAGCTCCGTGTTATCACACTGTCTACAATTCACATTAAATGTTTATTTTTTTCTGTGGCTTAGTAATATATTTAAGCATTGCTTTCTCGTAGAACCACAACAATAATAGGAGTCAATATGTCAAAAACTAGACATCCTACAGAAATGTTTAATTTGACATCTGACTTATGTCAAATTTCCTTTTGTCTTAAAATTATATTTTAACCTTGAATTCTATACAAAAGATTTTTTCCAACAAAAAATGGAAACCTAAGTTGCGGATTTAAAAAAACTTACCACCAAAGCCTTACTTTCATGTTTTTTCATGGCCCTGACTTCATGTGCATACTATTTTAAGTAGGTAAGGTTTGTTTTTTTATCTATGTCATTGTGGACATTTTCGTGTGAAAATTTGAAAATGTCTTTGACCTGGATTGCTGGTGGTGGTGGGTAGAACTCAAGCCATATATAGACCATCCAACCATCCAACCACCGAACAATACTGAAACTGAACGAAAAGTTTGTTCAGCATAGTTTGCAAAACGTTTTCTCTGCCCGGCCGACCGACAGGTTGTATGCTTGCATGAATTTCCTCGACACTACACTCCAGCATTGGTCTCACTTTATAGTAGGTTATTGGAAGAAAAAGAGGCCAAAATCACATGCAGATGTCCTTGGCATGTAGCTATCCTGTTTATCTATGAGGCGATGCGGTTTTTGGACGTATTTCCATGTTCCGTGTAGACTTTGTGGTGCTTGTTTTTCTCCTTTGACCTATTTTTTGTTTAATTAATTAAATTTTTAGATAATTTAATTTAGAAAGAAAAAAAAAATAACAAACACAAGGTATTGTATTTATTCAAGACCGACCGGAACCAAAAAAACCATCATCTTTCACAGAATGGTAATCCAAGTAGAATGGGAATTGACACCTTTGGAACATTGTCTAGACATCAAGCCCAACAAAATTCCCTTGTCATATAAATATTCATGAAGCCTTTATAATTCAAAGAAACTCTCATGGATCGTTGGGGACTGGAAGTTTTATCAACCATGCATGAAGGGTCGGCCATTCAGGATGTATAGCACAATTTACGAACGTGATTTGTTAGAATCTTTCTTCCTTCTCTTCGGTTTGGTTCAGCTTCTATAGGGAAAGCGCTCTTGTATCTTTTTCTATGCTCAAGATTTGCCTGTATATATATGTATATCTACTTTTGAATATTATAAACCTTAGGGATATGTTTCCTGTATTATAGATCTCGAGGGAATTATGGAATAGAATCAATTACAGCGCAGAGTGGAAGGAATTGCTGTTTTTTTGCGCCCACTCCCCTTGGCAGGATAATAAAACCCAAAAACACTAAAGGAAATTTCATGGTTCAGAAAGATGTGTCTATATTTGGATAGGTATAGGTAGATACTGGTCGGGCTCATCAAAGATACATATTTAGGTTAAGAGAAGTACTATTAACCTCAGCACAGCCAGGTGTGTGATATAAACCCTGAGTCACTTGATAGGTGTTGGATGTTGCAGGGTTTCCTAAAATCAAATAAGTTCGAATGAAAATAAAACATTCATAGCCAAAAATGTGTAAAGTTATTTAATTGAATAGACTATTTAGATTTTTATTTCTGAAATTCCTAGAAAATAATATTTTTCAAAAAATTTGAATCTGAAAAGTCGAATTTTTGTTTGGAAGCCAGAATTCTCAACTCCTTTTGATATTGTATGAGCAGTTCTCGAGATGCGATATGGTTCATAAATGCAATTTCAATATTTGTGGAAAATACACCTAAGTGTTTCTGAACGATGTAGTCTAAACCATATTATCACACACAATTTTGACATTTACAAATAAAGCCTTAATCAAATGATCCAGAGTGTACATGAAACGAAATAATATTTTCTTACAATTGGTAAGATATCATCAGTGGAAGTATTAGTGTTTTTCGAGGTGCTGTGCTCATGGTTATCTATAGAATCACCACAAAATCGACCCATAACGGTAATGTGTGCTGATGGCTAAAGCTGTCTACCCAAGGGAATATAATAATATTTAACTACCTATCCCAGAACTGCCTTTTTTATATATATTTCTTGCGAAACAGGTGTTTTGCTGTCGCTGTTAAAATTAATGTCACGTTTATTAATTATGTTACGCGTGAACAAAAATTAGAATTGTGGATAAAGGTCTTTCATATGCTTGAGAACATTTCAAAAAAGATCATTTTCCCGACACGACGCGACGAGACCAAATCCTCGAAATATTGCATCGTTCACGTACACCTAGACTTGGCTTTGAATTTTAATCATAACAATAATGATTAACTCTAGGGAATACGGTTTTTATGTCATTTAAGGAAGAAGCAAACTTACATTCCACAAGCTGATTTTATACATAGACAAATGTCAATATATAATTTTCTACATTTGTTAAAAAATGTTTCTTTAGAAAAGGTTGTGGAATACATTCATTTTTCATTCCACAACACGTTTCGAATTAAAATAAATCGTATAAAATATGAAAATTGATTTAATGGCACTTACCAGCCATTGCCATTTAGAAAAGGCATTTACTTAAATGGCGCCCAACGTTAGTATCGAGAACTTACTTTGAAAAAAAAAATGTATGCTTAAACTTCAAAACTAGCTATGTATAGGAACATTGAGGTATGTATTTTCTTTGTATATGTACGCATATTGTGCATTATTAATGTTTCTGAGGAACATTTAATTTTACATTCAACAAAACGTTTTAATTAAAAAAAAAAAAAAAACAATTCGACGTCTCAATAAAAATCGATTTTAATGCTCTTGGCAGTAATTGAAAAGAAAATAGCTTTTACTTAAATGGCGCCCAACGTTTCAAGGATTAATGCCTTGTACCTTATTTTATCATTTGAGAAAACCTCGTTGATTATATTAATAGCAAGAATTAATTGCTTACTATATTAGATGCAAGTATGTGTTGTACCGTTTTCAAAATAATTTTAAGTGTAAATTTTGTAAATTTTTCACAGTCAAAGTTTGGCAAAAAATAAATTATCAATTTTGTTCAGAAAAATAAATTTAAAAAAAGCAACCGGTAGTGTAAAATTTCAGATAAGTTGTAGTACAGTCTAGAATATTATGGCTGTGGAACTTACTCATTTTTCATTCCAAAAGACGTGTCAAAATAAAAAAAAAAACCTTGGAAATTTTATAAAAATAATACACTTAAATGGCGCAAAACAATTGGTATTTGAAAAAAAAAATTAAATGGCGCCCAACACTCAATACCTATAACAAACAATTTTTCGTTTTTCAATCAGAAAACACAATCAATGGTTTCAGAACTTATCATAAACTACACGTTTGATGTACACTTGGCCATTGTTTGTGAAATTGTGACGAAAATCTCATAATTCCATTGATCAATTTCTTTCCCACCTCGTCTTTTGATTTAATGGCATTCAAATTGTGAACCATTTAAAAAATTACCCAAAGAGAACAGAAAATTTCCCAAGCTTCTAACTAATATTCCCGTTACCATTTCAGTTTGCATTTTTTTAAGATTCAAGTTGAACTTTAATATTTTTTTTCTTTCGGATATCGAAAAAAATGATAAGAACACAGAGCTTAAAGCCATTAGAAGAATCGTTATGAAACCTAACTGCGAAGTAACACAATAATCTAGGCATTATCAGTGGGTGGTCATATAGATAGCTTGTTATCAATTCAGCTGATAAACCATCATTTTTACTATTTGTACTAATTTAAAGGTCGATATCATGTTTTATTTCAACATTTCTCCCAAAAAATAAGTCTAAAGGTTTTAATTCATAAAGATAACACAAACATGTTCTTCAGAGCTGATTTGATTGAAAATGCTGGCTTTATGATTTTTATTGGCCTAAATGCAGTCGAACAAAAAAACCCTCCTTACACAATTGAATCATCCGATTAGATCTGTGTCTGATTATGAGACTGTTTGTACGATCAGATGGTCTACCTTATTGTCTAATTGTCAAATGAAGAAAATAATAAAAAGTTTAAAACAAAATTCCAAGATATGGAACGATACGAACCTAAATCTTATCAACGGCTATCAGAAGCTTTATAGGATTTTTATTCTAAAAAAAGATTCATGCCATCGATAAATTTATGAACTTCTATAAATGTTTGTACGAAATTTCTTTGCAACTCAGTGTTATAAAATTTGTCAGAATATGAAGAAGTCTTTGGTTATTTTGTTTGCCGTTTTTGTGGCTGTGACTTCGGGTGCTCGTTTACCAGAAGTCGATTCTACGTTGTCGCTTGGTAAATTTGAACCTGTAGTCCAAAAGATCATAGATCATTTGAATAATGTAAAATCTGAGGCAAAAAGTGAAGATGTTTATGAAAAAGAAGTTATGGCAGACTCGGTTCCAGAAGTTTCTCAACCAAAGGAAGTCAATGATTCAATAGAAGAATTCCGTGAGAAACCAACGAATTTGAAGGCCTTGCAGGCGAAGATCGAAAGTCTGGAGAAAGTGCAACAAAGTGAACCAGAAGTTCCAGATAATGAAGATCACGAAGATAAGGAAGTCTTTTTAAGTAACGGTCTTGATAAGCCGGTAAAAGTTGACGACGTAAAAAACGATAATGAAAAAGACGAAGATGAGGAAGAAACTGAAGACAATATGACACCTAATAGATTTGGTTTTGTTGAGGAAGCTATCAATATGGCCATGGATGATAGCTCAGATGTTGACGTTAGCTTCGGTATAGTTTCGCCGGCCATAAAGAAAGATATCGCAGATGAGGAAGAAGACAAGGATGATGAAGAAAATGAGTCAATTCTCCCCATCGGAGATGTCAAAGATGAAGAACAAAGTGATGAAAATGATGTTCAAGTGAGCTTCGGTTTGGCCGAGCCAATTAAAGCTGACGCTGTTAAAAGCGATTCACAAGATGATTCCGACGACGACGATGACGATGATGAAGATGATGATGATAAAGAAGATCAACAAAAGCGCACTGGTTTGAATGAAAAAGTTCTGTCTAAAATTATAGATAGTGTAATTCAAAAATTTGCTAAGGCTCATGGCTTAAAAGTATAAAAAAAACAACAGTAAATAGCTAAGATTTGGAAAAAGTTGAGAAGAATTTTTTTGTTCTTTGTCATTCTTTAATCTTTAAATAAAAATAAATTTCAAAGAAATAAATGCTCATTATCTCTATGTGATAGGGTTTTTTTTTGTTTTGAAATAAATTGCGTATGTATAATTTTTTTTAAATTTTATGATAAAAATTATCGAGGTTAATTCTTCGATTATTGTTTCTTTTTTTACTATCGTAAACTAAATTGGCAATTAACAGTTTACGTGACCGAGTGCACTGATATATTATATCAGGGGCTATGAATTCTTATGGTGAACCTAGGGTAGCATGTGGTGTTTTCGATCAGGAACCTAAACCATAAACTGGAACTTTTCTCCCTACCGCGCAATATGTTTGTCAGATTAATAGCTATAGTAGATATAAGTAGTAGAAATCACCTAAATGGAAGCCACACAGTTTGAGATAGAGCAGGATATGTAAAGTATGTTCGTTTGCGTTAAAATTTCTTATAGAATGTCCTTATGGGCTGGAACCATGTCAAGTTGAATATTACTACTGCGCTATCTCCAAAAGTGATGATCAGTGAAATAGGGCCTTTATACAGAGTCTTAGGGACCGAATTCACAGGTTTGAGAGTGGTAGCGCTGTTTCAACAGATGCGTAGGATTTAAACTTATGATATCACGTTTTCAAGATGAGGTTTCTTTTCATCGCATAGAGTTTCAACACCCAACAAGAACGGAGAAGTGATTCGAAAAGCGAAAAAATGGAGTGTTTATTAACGGAATTACCGGCACGTAGAAATGAATCGATTCTTCTTTCCTAGAATATCTCTACGTCTACAACCGATGAAGCTAGAAGTCGGCGCGCCATCTATGAATTGCATATTACTGTTGATGCCGAGAACTTCCAAAAGAATTCACCAACAGTTGAAGTTTCTACATTGAATTTTTGGCGAAAACCCGTATGTTTCCAAAAAAGTGTCATGTTAGCTTATGAACATGGAACATGTGAACTCACCATTACCATTTTATTTTAACAAATCGTAACTAGATGTCGCCTCCAGCGAAAAAAACACTAATGTCACTTTCTTGAATTAACGACGAGTCTGGTTTTTGGTTTCAACCGATTCACTTGTAATTTTCTCAATTGTCAATAAAATATTTATAAATTATTTAAAAATAAAGTGTTAGTGTAACCGTCCTTCGAAAAGTTAGTTAGTAGAAGTATCAACCGTTCACCAATTGCGTCGCATGACGTTTTGTCGATACGAATTTACTGACCATGTTGCTAGACTTCTTTCTTTGAGACCTTTTTGATCGATATTAAGACAAGTTTTGTAGTTGGAAAAAATCAAACCAAAAATTTCGATCTTACTTAACATTACAACGATAGAGAACACGAAAAAGTTGATTTCCCTAATTCAGTCTGTCTGTGTATCTTTGGGTCGAATTGAAATTTTTGTTTTAAACTTGGTACTTAAGGGTCTTATGTGATTCCTTATTTCTGAGTGAGATTTTTGTCTCAATACTTTTTTATACTCTAAATATAAGCGTACCTGCCATACAGCCTTTAAAAAAATCTTAAAGCTTATAAAAAAAAAAAACAGCTATAACGACATCGATACTTTGTAGTTTAACTCACTGTCATCAATTCTATACCTTCATAAATAAACTTTCCCTAAAAACAGAGCACATTGTTCAGTTCTACCAAACTGTACGTCATACATACATTATAAAACTACTTCTTGTCCTAACTGGCAGGGACTGTTTGAAGTTGTAATTGTTATGTTTTCTGGTAATTACTATTTGAAATTGGTAATTCTTAATCATGTGTCTGGTAGTTACTATTTTGCACTGCGCCCTATAATAACTCTTCTTTATCTTTTTTACATGACCCAAGCTCGAAAATAATATCAAATTTTAATTCGATAAACCGATCGAGCTAACCCATCATCTACCTTCCATTTTGCGGTGAAACATGTTGCTTGTATTTGTGTATGTGACTGCTAAACTAAATTCTTCGCGGAATTTTTAAATATATATGAGAAATTAATGACTAATAATATTACAATACCTTTCTAATACTTTTTGAAAATATTTATTTTAAATTATTTTTCCCAGTTTTTTTTTTTTTTTACTTTTAACTGTTCTTTTGCACAAAATAAATTGTATTGCAGTACTTATGTCATAGTTGACAGATAATTCTAAAGTTAGGAACGAGAAAAATCTAAATTGCAATCAGAAAAATATCTCTTTGTGAATTATTTATCAGCACTATGTTGGTAAATTCCCCCCACACGTCTAAGACTCTCTGAATATTTTAGTTCTTTTGTTCTTCTGTTGAAAATTTGTATTCTCAATTCTTATATACACAATTGTGACCAAACAGCGTCAATTTTCAGTCGCAAACGGGAGTAAAACACAAAATATGTATTTTTGGGAAACACAAAATTTTTTAGAAAACAAAAATATATCACAGAACCGTCCTGCGTAACAACCATCCCGCCTACCTACACTTTTACAAAGATCCACCCATCCAGCCAAGTTTTTTCGGATTTTTGAAAAAAAAAATATATTTTTTTTTTTTGAAAATTCAATACATATTTCGAAAACGGATGGACGATCATTTTGCAATTTTGTTTTTAAGTTTACATTATTAAATATTTAAAATTCTCATACCTAGTTTTTTTTATAAAACAAATTTTAAAAAATTGCATAAACAAATTAAGTAAAAAACGACTTTGAAAGTATATTTAGATTCTTAATAGAAACCTTTCGCATACGATGTGATCGAACATAAGAGCAAGTTCGTGCGATCCAGTCGTGCATTTAATTTTCCTTCGTTTTGCGTGATTCTCATCGTTTCGCGTGACCTAAAACAAAAAGTATTAGTTGGGATGGGAGTAGTTCCTTGCTTATTGAAAAAAAGTACAACGTTTGTTCTTGTTGATTCTCATGCATTAGAATTACCATTTCTATCCAGAATTTCGATACAAATTTATTACTGGAAAATTCGAGATTTTGTAATGCGGGATTCCATCATCAACGCTTTGAATACGATCCTTGTGTATTTTTGGACACGATTTCTGTCGTATATGACGTTATTCTGAAAAAAAAACTCTTCAATTTATACTGCCATGACCAATGTTAGCAGCGCTGAATCTGACATGTGGGCGATTTTGAGAAGACGAATTTCTGAAAATGATTCTGAAATAGAATTAATGCAGATTTGGTGTGCTGCACATCGCTCAGCTTTAGTTTTCAAAGATCTAACATAATTGGTGTGCACATCGCTCAGGTTTAGTTTTCAAAGATCTAACATAATCTTTTTTTTCAAAGTAGATAATACATTTTTTCAACTCTGAGTCGAATTTCATCCTATTTTCATGTTTCAGCCATTCGGTCAACAGCGGAGCTTCAGAAAATAGCATCCGAAACAAAGTTTTAAGTGTCGATTTGTAAAATATTTCAAGTGCGTTGGACGCAATATACATTTTAAATGGTGCCAGCTATTTCAATTTCCGAGCCATTGTATTGAATTTTTATAGAAATAATGATGTGCAGTCAAGGGGATAGTATTTTTGTCTGACTAATATATTGAAACTTTACAAATAGTATTGCTTTTTAGGTGATATTTTATTAATTTTTTTAAAAAATTCAAAAAAAAAGTTCAGGCAGAATCATTAAAGATATATGCAAGAGACTGCCAATTCCAACTGGTTTCATTGGTTAATATCGAGTTAAATAAAGAAATACTAGGTCAATTTGCGAAATTGATGGTTGTAAAAATTTTAGAATAATAATTTTTTTTAATTTGTTGGTAATTCAGATTTTTCCTTAAAACATTCTCTGCCACCGTATACTTATCTTATAATGCAGACACTATAAATAGAGAGAGAAAGATATATTCTACATTTTTATTTTTGTTTCCGCCGAAAATCTCAAGAACGTGCAGTAACGAGTTTTCCACTATATCTTCAATAATTATATAAATTGATGCTGTGAGTTTTATGCACCTTCGTAACAGCTTTTTGCGAAGCGTGAAATTAATCATGGCCGTCCGTATATAGTATATGTGTTTGTGTGTATGTATAAACAATGCTCCATGTGAACACCAACAGATGGATACGATTATGTTTCAGAACGCCGCAAATGTTTCTCGGTCTGAGCTGGAGATGATGCTGATGTTGACATTTGTTGCGCATCCACGCATCAAAATATTTGAGTGGTGACAATGGATTTTGACAGAATTTCGTTGGAGTGCTGAAGCGTAGACACGTTTAGGGGTGTATTTTCGTATAGGTATTTATCAGAGAAGGACTACCACGAATTACGATTTTAATTGAACTTTGTGTTTGGCCTTATGAACAAGTGAGAGCGATATTACGGTTGTTGGAGGCATCACTTGAATTTTGATTTAATTCTATATTTGGTTTTCGATTTATATTTTTCGCCCTAAGTCGGTTAACACCCATAGGAATTTACGAAAAAACAACATTTTTTTTGCATTCCTTTGAATCAATAGGCAAATGTATATTTGTTGTAGACCTTGGCAAATATTTTCAATGATAAAAATTTACATTTTAATAAGCGAATTACGAAGAAGGCGCTATCGGAAAGCGTTGTATATTATTATATGATAAATTCCTCCCAAGAGGAGCATATTTTTAATTATTGCTGAGGTTTTTAATTGAAAATTTATCAATTTAAGCAGAATAATTATGCGTACATTGCTTCGCTTGACTGTTTACTTCCTACATAATTTAACTGAGAATTGGAACTTTTTTTTTGTTTGTATTTGATTAAAATTAATGTTTTATGTGAATTCGTATCCCACTTCTGACGCCATGTAATTGTACATATAATTATTCTGAAGTTCTTGTGGAGAGTGATTTATTTTAGAAATCGATGTACCTCTATCACAATGTCTTCATATATGAGATAAAATATACTTTTTTTCAGTTCAATATTCATATAAAATGAAAGGTTTTTACCCTCGGGAATAATAAATTTTGATTAGAAAATTAAATTTTTGATGAAATTTTAAGTGAATTAAATAATGAGGTGATGAAATGAAGAATGTTTAGAGTACATTTAGATTTAATTGAATATTTAATAAGATTTAAAATTGAACACTTATTTTTAGCTTCATTGAGAACACTAGCATGAAATTGGGTTAAAATAATAAGATAAAATTGTGTAGGCGTAAAAGGATATATATTTAGAATGGTATTTATAGAATCCCTAAAGATTTTTCCTCTCTTTTCACAGAGTTATATAAAAGGAACTAAAATATCACCCTATGGGAAGATGCTATATATTTGGCAAATGGCGGCAACTCTCATTTTTTTAAGCTCGTTAAGTAATCAGATGCTGAATAAATGTCGAAAAGCCAAACACTTCAAACTCGTGATAAAGGCGTTCTTTAGGCGAATGCTTCGAACACTTGAGCATATCATGCAATGCGCAAAGGCAAGCCTCGTAATGCTTTGTCAGAAGAGAATACCGCCAGACGTGACCTCGGAGCTTTTTTTCGAAGCTCCTGGGGGTAAGACGAATACACAGAACCATAGGTGTCAATTTTTGATTAGAGGAAATGTGGTTCTAACAGTGCAACTGTACACACAGCTGGCGACAATGATCATTTTGAAAGATCCGTTGTAGTAATTTGCAAGATCAACCGATCTTGATGTAGACCAGTTTACTTGTTTTTTTAAGCCAGTCTTTGGAGACTTAAGTGTGCAAGCTCTCAAAAACAATATCCGACAATACTGCGAGCCAAGCTAATAGCTACAAATTCTCGCCAAAATCCATTGAAAACGCATTATGAAGATAATCAAAAATGGATGAAATGGATGATATACCACTTGACTGATATATCGTCTTGAAAAAGTAATTGTATAAAACTTTAAGCTCCGTCTATTCACTTTTAAGATTAAGGGTCAGTGTTTTTAAGACACACTGCTTGAAATTTGTCTCACCAGTGCAAGTGAGACAAATTTCGGTGAGTTTTGACGGCATTTGCGTTGTGATGTGCTTTTTGCTATCCAGCTGAGGTTTTCCTCGTCGGGTTTTCAGGTTCGAGTGTGGCAACGGCGCAGCGGATAAAGTGCTTGATTGCTAACTTAGACGTGTATGTTGAAAAAAAAAAATCTGTATTAAAAACAATGGGTATAGGGTCAGGAATCTGTTCGAAAAATCCTCCCTTAGCCAAATCATATAGACTTCCAGATTATTGCTCAGTATTTCAGGCGGAGATTGTCACAATAAGCGAGGCGGCTATATATCTTTCCGCATGTAAAATAGTCAATAGAGATATAGATATTTTCGTAGACAGCCTGGCGGCAATCAAAGCCATTTCCTTAATTGTCACAAAGTCAAAACTAGTGATCCGCTGCCGCAATGAACTAAGATTGCTAAGCGAATCGAACTTAGTCACCCTAATCTGCATCCCAGGACATAGTGATATACAAGGAAATGAGATCACAGACGAACTGGCTAAATACGGATCATCACTTGAACCGCCAAAGCCAAATCGTTTCCGGGATATTTGTGCCACTCTAGCAAGAACATTTTAGAATCTAAGAAATTTTTCTCAAAACCACAAACAACAGATGGTCAGGTATCGACAGTTACCGGGTTTCGATAAATCTTTGGACAGATATGTTTTAAGAAAAAAAAAAACAGAATATTTAGTAGGGCTTCACAGATCTCAGCTGTCCCTCCTGATGGGCATCCCAACGGATCACAACTCATTGGGAACCCACATGAATGGACATCAGCACATCTGACTTAAGTAGAGGTTGTATGGACGAATAGGCGGAAGATGGCTCATATTACTTCCTTTGTGAATGTCCGAGCCTAGCCAGGACAAGAAAAGAAGCCCATTCAGTGTCGGGTGCCACTTATAACTAATTCGAACAATGCATCTGGTGTATACAAAGATCAGCAGCTGTGGGCCCCTGGTGGCACTAGATCGCCAAGCAGAAAGCCCCTGGTGGCAGTAAATCAGCGGGTAAATACAAGGCCCCCGTTGACACTGGATCAGCAAGTAGAAGGAACCTGGCTGCACTGGGGATCAGCAAGTGCAAGGCCCTGGTGTCACTAGATCGCCAAGTACAAGACCCCTGATGGCAAAAGATCGGGAGATGTAAGGCACCTGGTGGGCCCGGCCAATGTATATGCATCACCAGATCAGCAGGTACCAAATCCCCTGGTGGCAATTCCTTACCCGTGTCGATGGGAAATCTGAGGAACGATATGCTGGGACAATTTCATCTGCCTTGTAAGCTAAATTCGAACCCCTTAACTCGAACCGTGGCAAACAAGTGAATTTCCTCCACAAAAATAGGTCCTCATACTATATTTGCTGGTATGACTGAGTGTGAACTATATATATTAGTGTCGAATCTACAGAGTATTATGCTGGCGAAGTGTACTGAATACCACATCTCGTTGATTGTTTGATGTGCTAGATAGCTCTGGTGTCGCATGATGTAGTCGTGTGGTGCGGTATCACGATCGAAAATTATAAAATTCGTGATATATGGGGTAGCAATTAACAGTGTAGCATTTAACAGTATTTCGACTTATTATCACTAGAATAAAGAATATCTTTTAAAACTAATTTTAGAAGGCGCTACCATTCAATTATGTAAAAAAAATAAGGTTATGCCCGTAAATGGTGAAATATAATTGAATTTAAACATTTAAATTTAAATTGGCACAGAACGACCACAATAAAAAATGCACTGAAATTAATACAGGTCAACGTTTCTCGTGTCAGCTAGTAATTTAATAAAATCACTTTTAATTTATTTTTTTTAATCGAATTTCTTAATAAATTATAATCAACAGTTCAAAAATTACCGCACCATGTCTGACTCATAAAATTCTTCTTAACTTTGCCCGGAAATAGATTCTTGAGTTTTCGTAATTCCATATTGCTTATTCTTATAGATATTTGTTTTGTTTTAATCTTTTTAATAACAAGTAATAAATTTGTGATTTGATGATAGATTTCAATTAACTTTTACGAATTATCATCGAAAAAACAAAGAAAATACAGGGCCGTATACAAAACAAATAAAAAAGTTGCCAAGTGTAATTTTTTTTAGAAGTCTATTTTTCATAAAACTATTTAGAACAAAGTAAAAAAACAAAAATGGTCTTTGGTATAAAATTTGAGATGACCTTAGAGTCA
Organism: Philhelius pedissequus; assembly: GCA_910595825.1. Classification (NCBI taxonomy): domain Eukaryota; kingdom Metazoa; phylum Arthropoda; class Insecta; order Diptera; family Syrphidae; genus Philhelius; species Philhelius pedissequus. The sequence continues at coordinate 237,027,278 of OU343161.1, read as the reverse complement.
CGTTCAAGTCTTAAACAAGCCACTATGGAGTTATCAATATTAGTAATGAAAAAAAATTTAAATAAGCCAACTTTACACTGCTGACAATTTTTGTCATACATATTGTTTAAAATTGTTTTTTTTTCGCACGTGTATCAAATTTTAGAATTAAGGAAATATACTTCCTTATTTGAACTTTTAGTAACCCCCTCCTTTCAGGATCCGGGCTGTAGTGTAGGTATTTACATATATCTACTATTTAAAAAAAAAACCTATCCATTCTTTTGTTATCAAAATATTGTTAGACAAAAAAAAACAGCAGTCACCTACACCAACTTTTCATGCTCAAAATACGATAACGCTGCGATAACAAAATCAATTTAGATACATTTTTTGGCTACCCCATCATTTCTTAATTCTAGTACAAATTAATCATTTTTATAACTGTTTTTTTTTTCCTTATCACAGTCCCTCATGATTTCAGTTTTTTTTGTTTTTTGTGCTCAAGTATAAAAGTGAAAACTTATTCATTAATAAGTCCCAGTTTTGATTTAACCTTTGGCTTTCATATTGTGCATTATTTTGGTATTAATCGAAAAAAACAACAATTAAATTATAAAAGGATTTAAAATGTCGGCAATCTCTAAGAACGGACATAACCTTGCTTTGGCTTCACTGGGAATGATTTTACTATTTAATATTGCTGCTGCTGAAAATACCCCTATTTCGTGTCAGGAAGCTACGGCCAAAAATGTGAATGCCACTTTGGTGAGTTACTTGTGATAATGTGATTTTCAGAAACGCAATTTTATCGGATTTCATAAAATTAAAAAAAAAATAATTACTTAAAGTTTTATACAGCCACGTGAATACACAGCTATATTGAAAAAAATTCGTTAGTTGAAGTTTTATAATCTGCAATTGACTCATGCGATTGAATCACTCAAATCGAAATCAATACCTTGTTTGAAAATACCTTTGAAATTATTCATGAAAAAATATGTCTTAATTATTTGGTTGGCTATTTGTATGGCCAATAGCCTGTGTTAACTTTAAAATCCCTCTTAGCTGTTTTCCGGGTCGCAGGGGCCATAAAGTGAATGAACTGGTGGATTACCCATGACACTTACGGAAAGTGTCAATATTAAACTTATAGTCCTGAAGTGGAATACAGCGAAACCCGATTAAGTGAAACTAGCTTAAGTGAAAAACCTGCTTACCTGAAAACAATCACATATCCACGTGTACATTTACATACTAACTACGTCGCTTAAGTGAAAAACCCGCATAACTGAAAAAAAAATCCCTCTATATTTTCTATTTTTATATAAAAAAAATAACTCGCCTAAGTGAAAAATTAAAAATCGACCAAAAAATATGAAAAGGGTGCTAAATTGTGTCTTATAACGTTACGGAAATTACAATTACAAAAACTGGTTCTCTTCCAGCTGTTTAAGTTCGGTGGGTTGGCTATAATTTCCCGGAAAACAATTTCCCGGATAACGATTGCCGAGTAACTATTGACCGCAAATCGAATTCCCTTATCACGATTGCCAATTACCCGAATTTGCTACCCTTACCTATGAAATACTAATTTTAAATTAAGGGGGCTTTTTTCTGTTACATAATTATTTAAAAGAAATAAAAAAAAAGTTTTTTTTTAATAATATTTCAAGAAAAACCAAAAATATTCAATGAATAAATAAAATATTTTGCCATTAGTTACAATATACTAGGTACTACACAAAATTTCTGGGCAACCGTTACTCGAGTAACCATGAATTGATATTTCTTTATGCGAGAAATTATTCTGAATAATTCCAAAAAAATTGCGGTCAATCGTTATTCGGGCAATTCCTTTCCTGGAAAAGTTACGCTCGAAGTTCTATATATGAAGTAAAAATTGTTTCGTGACATGAAGTCTGCTTTAGTGAAATATGTCTTCAGATATCCAAAACCCGTTTAAGTAAAATATATTTTTCGCTAATCCCATATTCTCTTAACTGAATATGGGATTCTTTCAATAATCCGATATCCGCTTAAGTCAAAAACCCGTCTAACTGCACGAATTTGTAGGCCTAGGCAAGACATACCCATACCCCATAGTCGGTGCAATATTTTCTGGGCATTTGACGATAGAAGGGCATGCGGCGAGGCTGGGTATTCCCCAACAAAATATAGAAATAGCCTTGCACTTGTTATGTAAATGACCTGCTCTGGCCAGAATAGGAAGGGCAAGACGAAGTTAATCAACTAGATGTTCAGAATGTCACAGTATGGATTGTTCAGCTGCGGGTACGGTAATCCAGCTAAGTGAATGACATTAACAAAATATACATTCCCACATCTATGTTTGGAAATCAACCTTGGTATTTGGCTAGTCTCCTGGGTGGATGGTAAACCTAAATGTTGGTCTGATGTCGTGCGGAGTGAGTGAATCTAGATACGCTGCCATCTTAAAATGTAACCGAGCAACCCCCTTAGTTATCAGCGGGTATAAGTTTCTAAGACCGACAGTAAAGGGGCCTAGAGTTTCTAGTTTGTTTCGCCTGGAACTTGAAATATTTTAAAACTTTTTTGCTTCAAAAAAGATTCAAACCCTTTAAAAATCTAGTTAGATAGTGTAGATACGAAATATGTGCACACAAATTGCTATACATAACACTAATTACTAATAAAGCTGATAAAAGAGTTCCTATCTTTGAATTATCTACTTGTCGATTTTTCGAAATTTGTTAGGCCCTTTTAATTAGAAAGAGCTTATTAAGATAAGATATACGCAGGTCTTTCGTTATCTATTGTTTGAATGGAATACCTATATAGTTTGTACTTTAATACTCTGCTTTAACGACAGAAGACAGCACTGAGTTTTTGAAGCATTAAATTCTAAGCGGTTTTGTATTCCACATTGAACAATGCTCTCAAGATCAGAACTTAATAAGCTTATCATACGCTGCTGTTGCAGTTCAACATCCGAAAAACAACGAGGTGAATCTTAAAACGTATATGAAAATATGAGAGTAATATCGTCAGCAAAAACAATTTAGAGGATTAAAAGTTCCAGACAAGTGATCATTAATGCAAATGAGAAAAAAAGTTGAAGACAAAACGGAACTCTGGGGCAAACCAGCATTTATTTTGTGAACCTCAGACTTGTAATGAGCGGTCCGAATGGTAAATTCTAAAAACGAATAAGAGATTCATTGATACCAAATGTAATCATTTTCGATTAAAGAGCTTGATGTCAAAGTCTTTCAAATGCTTTTGAAATATCAAGCGCAATAATCTTACTTTTCCCAGAACGTTGTAAAGATTGGTGTCAGTGTTCGGTGAGATATACCATCAGACTACCAGAGGACATTTTGCTACGAAAGTCATACTGCCGGTCATTAAAAATCTTTCGTTCTTCAAGATAATTAATCAGCGTTTCCATGACCTTGGAATAAATGGACGTATGTATGTAAGTGCAATTGGACGGTAGTTAGAAGGTGAAGAAGATTCGCTATTTTTACGGACAGGCTGGACGGATGCCGTTTTCCATACCTACGGAAAGAGATCTGTAGAGTGGGAAAAATGGAAAATCTTGCGCAGTGGTTTTTCCAGCATTGACGAACACCTTTTCAGAACGATAAGAGGGATACTATCCGGGCAATCGGATTTGTGTATATCTAGGTTTCGTTCAATTGCACGTGTGGGAAAGAATATTCGTCCCATGGCGAGCGTTCGAACCGTTGACGAAGTTGAATTTTGAATGTTGTTTACAAAGAACCAACAATTCTTAATATTTCTGGCATATTGTAATATGTTTTCTTTAAGTTTTGGTATTGCAAGTTTCAATTCTTTCTAACTTATTTGAACTTTTTCTGGTTTTCCTCATTGAGGTTGACATTATACTTCTGGAAACCTACTTCTCTAACTCGCCTCTCTATAGTACACATCAAACCATGTATTTTCGTTCGGTTTGATAGATTTCAGCCTATTCTGGATACAATTTCTCATTTCTCCCTGAAGAATTCAATTTGTTATCATATCTGCGCTGGATTCTACGTCACTACTGAGTGAGCATAGTGATCAGTTAAATTTCATGAAAAAATTTATTGATACTGTCACAGTTGGCTTTCTCATATTTCCGAACGGTTATTTAAGCTGATTTTTATTTAACTGAGTGTTGTTGGCATGAGATATTTGCAGACATGACACAATGGTCTTAGGGTGGCCGTGGAGCAATAGTTGTGTGTTCACCTGTTCACCTGTCAACCTCACAGGTTCAAACCCTGCCGTAGTCTATGCCTTCTTATTTTTCCATTAAAAACCAATTCTAAAAATAAATGTCATACAATGAGTTGCTGGTGTACTCATTACATGTTGTTTAGGCATAGAACTAACAACATGTGATTGAGTAAAACTAGTATACCGACAAAATATGACAGAGAATAAAAAAATTAATGCGAATTATATGGGGCATCGATAAATAAGACACGGAAATTTTTCTGCATTAGTTCAGCCGCCTTCCCTGGAGATACAATCTGAGATAACAACCACCTTCAGTCTCCGAATATCGCCCCACACATCTTTCCTATCATTATTTCTCTTCCTTAACCTCACCCTCTTGCTTGCGCTGTGTTGAAACATTTAATATGTATTCATAATCCCTTGCGCGCGTGTAGATTATATTAACAAAAAAAAAATGGTCTTGTTTGACTCTTGAAAAGGCTACATACAGTTGTTCATGAGTAAAAACTGCATTTGTTAGGTATAATCCAGATCTTTCAAATAATTATGTTTGTCCTCCACTCATTTATAGTGCAGCAAAGAAAAGAGAATTTTAAATTACAGAAGTAAAAGTAATACATATATGTTTTCTCTTTTACTAATTCAATATCAAATTCTTTATGTCAAATTATTCATTTATTGAATTTCAAATAATTGCCGAAATTTATAGAAAATAAGGTGGCGTCAGACAAAATTTGTGTACAATTTTATTTATAAATGAGAAAAAATGAGTTTGACAACAGAAGAATAATAAAGACAACAGAACTCACGCCAAAAACTGATGTGATCGAATTTAGGTATGTGACGAATGACGATAGCTCTGCACTAATATTTCCACTTCCATAAGGCTTGGGTAAGATCTTACCGAAGCTAATAAATTAATTGGGCTGTGAACTGATTTCAAACAGGTTTTGTTTAATTCGACTCAATAGACTTGAAGTTTCTTAGTCGATCTGATAAATTTCCAAATAGGACCATCATAAACTTGACGAGAGTTTAGTCAAAAAAGAACTTTAAAAAAAATATATGGTATTTAAATTTTTTTTAATCAATTTATATGTATTTTTTTTTTGCATGTAAAGTTCCTTGGAGTATGGTATGAAGCTGCCCACAAGACTAATAATATTAGCACTGATAAATTATCGTGTACGGAAATCGATTTCACAAATAAAGACAATTCAATGTACGTCACCTTTACATTTAATAATAATACTGCGATGCTTTGGTCTAACGAAAGCACACCAGCTCTGGAAACGAATTTTGTCGAAGGCGTTTTCAACTTAACTAAAAACGGTAAGTGAGAAGAGAATTTATTTATTGCTTTTTTCTATTATGGAAATTTGTTTATAATCTACCAACAGGGGCTGTCGAAACTTTTAAAATCCTTGATACCGATTATAACACATTTGCATTCTTATGTGGCTATCAAACGGCAAATGAAGAAAATACACCAGAGCCCTCAACTACACCATCAACATCATCATCAACATCAACACCTGAACCATCATCAACATCAACCTCTTCATCAACATCAACCTCTTCATCAACATCAACTTCTTCGAGTTCTTCAACTCCTTCTACGCCAGTATCTACGAGCACAGCTAGTGCTTATATTTTTGTTAGACAAAGATTCTCGAACGATACATATTTATCGGGGCTTAAAGCTACAGCCGAATCTAAATTTTCAGACTTCAAAAACATCACTACAGTTCTACAATCTGAAAAGTAAGTTTTAATGTGACAAAAATGATCTACAAAAAAAAAAACTAATACATTTTTTTTGTTGAAATTTTAGGTGCACAAGTGGCTCTTCAGCTTTGGTACCAATGCTCACAATGATGCTGACTGTTGTATTGGCTGCAGTTTGTGCCTTCTAGGCCGATACCTACAATTACTCTGTATTTTTGACTTTATGATTTCGATTTGTGTTTAAATTAATATACGTAGCTACTCTGCTACTACACTATGACTTTTGAGTTATCGAAAAGAGTCGCAACCAGATTTTTCTTGTCCACTTTTGACTATACTCATAAATTAATTTCATAACTACCTGAAATTAAAATTAAATAAATTAGTACATTCCACATCTAAAACACATAATATTCACTAAAATACAATAATAATAGAATACAGTACTACAATATATCTTATGGTTATCAGGATAATCTATTAGCACTACAAAAATCACAGCAACTTAAAAAAATATCACAGAAATTGCCTTCATCCAACTCTTCACGCAACATCCCAATAGAAAATACAAAGTAGTAACTGGTTTGGAAAATAACTCAATCAAAAACCTGCTTCAAAGTAAATTATCCTAGCCACTCGGTAATAAAATCCATTCAAAATTATAGGATACTAATGCTAATAATGTACCAACTCATTCCTATACTTTAGGGCTGGAATTTTTAAGGATACTCATATTCCTCATAATGTCATGACAAAGCTCTAATATAGATGTCAATAAGCCAAGACGCCAGGTAAATTTTATTTCCTTATTTTTTTAGACTGTGTCTGAATGTGGTAATTATGTGCATGTCTCTAGTCAATACCATGTTTATGTTCTGTTGATTCTTAGAAGCTTACTATCTCAAAAACTGAAAAGAAAAAACGGCTCCCGGAAATTACGCCAGGATTTTTTTTTTTTTTTTGGAAAAAACGCCAGAAAATCCCTCATACAAAATTCTGGCCTTTTTTCCTAGCAAAAAAAGCTCAAGTTTTCTGATTTTTTTTTTCTAAATTTCTGGCCTTTCTTCAAAAAAAAAAAATCAAGAAAAATTTAAGAAATGAAAAAAACGCCAGAAAAAAATGGAAAAATGCCAGAAAAAATTCGGGATTGTGGGACGAGTTTTTTGCAATTAGATTTACGGCGTACGTAAAGCACAGCGCGTAAGAGGGCATGCTGTCCCCCAGCAACCTTCCAGCTTGGGGGTTTCTGTATATGCACATTTTTTGGATTTAAAGATTTCTTTTTAAAAAGTTAAAAAAAATACATTTTGCTTTCAGGCTCTTTTTTCACACCTATCTGGCATAATTTCCAATATTTCTGGCTTATTTGCCAACAAAAAATATCTAGTCTTTTTTCCAATTTTAAGCCAGAAAAACAATTCTGGCTTTTTTCCAAAAAATAATTCTGGCGCAAGTTACTCTGGCGTAATTTCGGGGAGCTGAAAAAACAAGATGAAAATCTATTAGGTTAAACCAAAACCGATACACTCATTATCGACACAATTGAATTATTATCTTCTATTCTGTAAACCGGTAAATGCCCTATTTAACCCTTTAAGAACATATTAGTGTAAACTGTTTGCAAAAGGTAAACTCTTTACTATTTAAGGATGTGTGTCGGTAATTAAAATTCTGCGTGGATATAGGAATGTATAAACCTGAAAGTTGCTAAATATTATGACATAGTAAAACGTGTAGGTACTTGAAATTTTACGAGTGATTTTCAACACCCATACCAACAACCACAAAGATTGATGAAGAAACTGCGGCGGCGGCAGCGGCGATGACAAGAATACAGTTCCTTGTGAAGACTTGACATTTACGACAGTGATTAAGATGAGACATGTGTAACCTAAACATATACATATGATTATAGATACAAAGGTGCCTCTTAGAAGCACCATCTTCTTTTATATTGTTCCGTTTTCAAAGAAGAAATCGTCTACCCACTTTGTGAAAGAATCTTGTCAAAATGTCAAACACATTCCACCAAGTGGGACTAGCTTCTGACAGGCTATAGTAAATGTAAACAAATTGAAGAGAATAACATCCCTCCCCCCGCCATCACCAATCCGGAATATATTGCACTCATACAATCCCCAAAGTGAAAGTCTTGACATTCATTCAGGGACTTTTGGTTGAGTTGAGAATATTATTGTATTATTTTGTTTTTTTTTGTTGCTGTCCTTTATGGTAAAAGCAAAAAAAGAAAATTATTGTATCTTCATTTTAAATGGATGGAGACTTTCGGACCAACTTGTGACGTGTCCCTAATGGATGTGTGATTAATGCCATTGTCGCGCTTTGTGTTTACACAAAACATAAGACATGCTGTCTAGAAAGTAACCGAAATGTTGTATTCCCTTATTTTACTTTATAAATGATGAGAGAGGTTAGGGGGCTGTGAAGGTTGTATGTGTTGCTGAAGAGTTCTGTGGAGACATTTTTGAAAGGATTTTATTGTTAGTAGTTCTTCCTTTTGAATGAATGAGGTTTACATGATCATGGGACAAGATATTATAGAATTAAGAAAAAAATGTTAAATTGTTTTTTCATTTTCTAAGTGTTGTATCAAGAATTCTTGAGTGTAGATCTTGGGTTCCACTTTAGCGAATTGTTGGCCTGAACTTGAATTTTGATGTTTGAACTAATGTCCCATCACTTTGGGAGAAAATTCATGAAAAAAATTTTGTTTGTCCCAATTGGGTTTTGTTTTATAATTTTCTATTGACTTCAGTGACATACATACATTCACTCACTCAACTTGTGTACCACACCACGGAAATATTGGTTACTGTCGCAAATGCCGTATTGTTGACAATACCATCGAAGGCTGATAAATTGATTATTTGATAATTTCGTCCCATCAAAGCTGTCCGAAATCTTTTAAAGCGCTATGTCCCACTGAAAAGAACATATTCAAGTCCTCTAGATTGCGTCGGTAACATATCTAGTGACGGAGATATCCTTCAGGATTGCTCAAAGTTTTTTTATTTAACTTTCATCGATTTGCTGGAGCTATTTTTGCTGGAAAAGCGTTGTTCAATAAAGAGATATGTCACATAGTGGTTCCACCTCGGCCTCAACCAACAATCCTCCTCCAGTTGTTCGATTCTTAGCTAACTGCCTCAATTGCGCATTTCAAGTTGATGTCTTCTTCCACTTGTGAAGGCACTTTTGGACGAAATCAACCCAGCTGACTTATCCCTCTTGTACTCAGAGAATCGGTATCCATTCGTTCTACATGCCCTAGCCTAGCCTGGCCATCCACATCCAGTGCGATGTCCATGTATGTACAGCTATAGTTCCTTGTTGAATCTTCTCCTCCTTAAACCGTCCTGTGGATATTTCGGAGATTTTTTCATGGTTTCATTCACAAATATCTTGATTTGCTCTCTAACCCATATCTCTACTGTTGGCAATGTCCTGCCAATATTGTTAATGTCGTCTGCGTATGTAGGGCTCGCAACGAGACGAGAACAGGCGACACTTTTCTTAGTCTTGTCTCGATGTCGTCAAAATCGAAAAATTTCAGTCTCGTCTCGGTGTCGGCGTCGCTTAACCAAGTCTCGTCTCGATCTTGGCCTGCCCTTTTTCTCGTGAAAATTTTAAAGCGCAGTCTCGTCTCAGTCTTGGTGTGATGAGTCATGGTTTTTTTCGTGTTCTTTGGTAATAAAAAGATGTAAGATAAGACGCGGGGTCAGGTTGAAAAGATAGGGCCATCTCAGTAGTGTATATTAATTGAATATGCAAGCTCTCAAATGGCTTACATTTTGTGCGAATTTAGTTTACAAAATTGGCTGCAAAGTAAAGTTATCAGACACATTTGAAGAGGCGTATTTCAAAGATAAATTTTGAATTTTGCAGAAGTTTTTTAATCCATTTAAATCGGAGTCATCCGTCAAACAATTTTGGCTGTTCATGCCTTGACAGGTATGCAACATACTATATTTTGACGTTTGGATAATATTTTTTTCCAAATGTCACATAAAAGTCTTAAAGTCATCTTTTTCCGGAGGGGGCGGGGGGCATTCATAAACCGTACGTATTCTTCTCTGGATTTTCGTAGGGCGCTTATATGAGCATAAAATATTTCGCAAAAAACTGTGAATATTATAAAAATTGAACTTGAGTACTAAGAAATAATTAAATGAAAAAATATTTCTTCTAGCGTAAATCGAAACCAAACTACCGACGAGACCAGCTAGACTCTCGGTGAATTTCGGTGCCAAAAATACTCTCTGTCTCGTTGTGTGTCCAAGAAATTTTACCGATTTCTTAAAGATTGTGCCACTTAACATGCTAGTTTCGCAAATTGCGTTGCAAAACAGTGGGATCGCCCTGCCTAAATCCATTTTTAATATCAAAAGTTCGCAAAATTCCATACCAATATTGATGGACCAACGATCTCAATGGAGAATACATTCGATCGTGTCTATAGATGCTGTCATAGGTATTTTAAGAATCGATAAAAAGATGGTGGGTATCGATTTGAACATCTTGGGTCGTTTTCCAAATTCTACAGAAGTATACAAATTTGATCTATTATCGACTTTTCTGTCCTTAAACTACACGAAAAAATGCTGAGAAAAACTCATGTCATCAAGGCATCCTTTTTCCAGATCACTTCGTAAAGTAATGATTTCGCATATTATCACTGCCAAGTCACTTCTAGCTGCCTTAAACTGTTTGACTTGTAAACCGTCCAAATCAGCTGTTTTGTCGGACTTTAGTTTGGCTATTAGGTGCTGTTAGTTGCTTCGAAACAATGGATTGCTTATGTTGTGGGGCTGTTACCCCGCGTACAATCCCAGCTTGGTGAACCAGATCCTTAAAATAACTGCAACGCTGGGGACCGGATAAACCGATCCTTAATCCTTATAAACCTTTAGCTGTGAATGTTTGCCGTACAAGTCCATATAAGGTGTTCACCAAGTAGTTCAGCTTAAATGCAAATTTTAAAGGTTAGAGCCGGTGCCGTCCTTTCTGATCAGAGTGCATTAGTTGGACAATTCTTTCACGGCAAGGTACTTAGTAGTAATATCCTATTCTACTTCGAGCTCTCATGGGTTGCCCTTCTGCGTTCGCGATCGCATAACGCTAGGTTTTATCATTCGCGAAACCGCATCGTAAGCCCTTCCACCACATCGTGCCCCATGGGTTGCCCACCGTGGATTGTATAGGATAGCGTACCCATTCGGAACAGAGATTTTAAAAATTTAATTTTATCGCCCAACAGTTGGGAGAGATAATTACTATTTTTCCAACTGACCCTAATTTTTAAACCCATTATCCTTATAATCTCCAATTTATAATCTAATCATCATCTGTTAACAATAATAGGGAACATTATAATTTGTATCAACACATCCAATCACTCAAACCAGCAAATTCTTAATTGTCCCATTAACACTTTCTCTTTCCTTCTTTTCTATATGGATCCAGCCATGCATTTTATTGTAAGCAGGTGTTAATTTTTTTTTGTTGTATTCGCTATAAACCCAACATTACGCCAACAAGCGCCTCACCGAATATCCTTTCACTAACGAATTGAGCCCACGCTCACACACACACATAAACGATTTGCTTGTTATCAACATTTTCCCGTTAATTACATCCCATCAAGAGGTAATTGCGCCATCATTGCACTGACATTTGTTCCTGTCACCTGTGGCAAAAAAAAATCGGATATACAGAAATTCCATATAGTCTCTATATGTGCGATTTATCCGGCCAGTCAGTCAGCAAGGATAACAGCAAAATACAAAGAGAAATTCTGTCATATCATTTTCAGTGAAAGCAGAAAAAAACTGAAATTAACACACATATTAACGTTGATATTGACCCCATCATCGCCGAGCCGGCCGCCATAAAAATTGAAAATCATAAAAAAAAACAACAACAAACAATTGATATCACAGGATACCTACTCTACATACAGACACACATACTTCTTCTATAGTAGGACAAAAAAAGAGTGCTGAACTTTCAAATTGATTGATCGATTTATGTGTGAAGCAACTTTTTTGCTGTTATGTTCATCTCGGATGATGAGAACAAAAAAACACCCTTGACAGGAGAAATCTCCTCCTGACACCATGGCTAACATATCCTCTTAGATTCCGTATATCTTGACGAGTAACAAAAGCAACATTTATGGGAAGTAAAAAAAAAAAAAAAACCTTGAGAAACTGAAGTTGTGGAAAATTGTTTAATGGCTCTGATCTGATGGGTTAATGGATAACTTGTGTAATCTGTGATTATTTGTGAAATAACTTTCAACCATCGCCCTCGTGTTTTTTTTTTTTTAAAGGACCAACCATATCAGTTGTGTCCTTTACACAAATCCGTGCTATTTATTTTTTGTCAATCGAAATCGATGTAGGGCAAGCAAAAAATATCCTCATATAGGTACCTTCTGAGGAGAAATTCTGTTTCGTGTGTTATGCCAGGACATTGATAAAGGACATGGATCCAATGAATCACTTCCGAGGGTAGCTCTCGTACCTCAAAGTTTGTGATTTGTGCGAAAGATTTTCGGATCTCTGTTCAGAGGTAATTGAAATTTATCTTAATCGACGAAGACGACATAGCAGACGACGATGATGATGATGTGCTCCTGATAATAATGACGACGACGATGAGAAGGACGAAGATAAATGTGGGCGCCTTGTATGTGAGCTCCATAGGTGGCATAAATACACTGCAAATGAATCCTCCTTATTCAGCTTAGCATCAAATGGATTTGAAAGGATAATACATTCTAAACCACAGTTCAACTGATAACTGGTTAATCTATATGGGACTTTATTTTCCACTCTTCGAAAAGTTAATTCAGGGAATAAAGATTGATGAGATTTTAATTGTTGGATGCTATACAGCCTCTAGTTTTATACACTCAGAAAATAGCTGTCATTTATGACTATTTTTGAAGTAAAACTTCTTTTGCGGCGGGCGTTGGGGGTAAAAAAATGTCTATAGAGCTGTCAAAGAGACTGACATCTGACGTGACCCGACATCTGACCTGTTTGTTCGTTTTGTGGATTTTCATAGATGAGTGTAGATGTATGTATCTGCTTTGTGTGTATTCGCTGACAATTTTTTTGTTGGTAGGTTAGGTTAGGTTAGGAGCGGCGTGCGCAGCTCAAAGGGTGCCGCGTACACGGGGGCCTATTGGTCCATTGTGATCCACTTTCACACAGAGATATTCCTAACTAATATTTCATGAAGACTGGTTCATTTACAAACCAGCCCGTACTCTATATATTTTTTCATATTTACAATTGGTAGGTATATGCACTAGGTTGTATAGCTCATCAACAAACCTGGGGTCCCAGCACGTAACTTGACACAAACGAGTTTTGTCGATGCAATCAGGAATTGTTTTGATTCAATCGAGTGTCCTCGATTGTATCGTTAGAGAAAACTCGATTGAACCAAAATAGGTGCTTCCAATTCACGATTGTATCGTTAAAACTCGATTGTATCAAGTTACGTGCTGGGGCCCCTGTTTCCGAAGTGTCGGAGGCGATTTGTTTGTAGATTTGGACATTTGCAGAGCATGTGTTTGATGGTTTCTGTTTCATCAGTTTCTGAGCAGCTCCTGCAGAAGTCGGGTGCCAATACACCCAGTCTAGTGGCCATTGTACCTATGACACAGTGTCCTGTTAGTAAAACTATCAAGGTTCTGATGCTCTTTTTACTCAGTGATAAAATATACTGGGTTTTCGTTTCATTTATTCTAGGCCATAAACTTCTAGAGATAACACATTCGCTCCTGGATATCCAGGAGTTGTTTATTTGCTCTTTAATTTGTATGTCTATTTTCTTATTTACTACGCCAAACGGGACTTCAGGACTTAATCAAATTCTGAATGAACCAATGGAAAACCTCTTTACTGTGCTCTGAATTAAAATTTAAAAAATCCCAAGGTGTTTCGATAATGTACTTCTGAAAAATCGTTCCATAGTTCGATTTGTTCTAGACGAGTCAAAATAAAATTTTGTAATACTTGGAGCTGGTTCTCGTGCCTGGTAACCTAAACAGCATCCGAAACTTGATCAGATTTTTTGTATTTCGAATAAGAACTCCCAAATTATTACTTGTCAATCAATCTGGTTTTCCCTTTTTATTCGCCTTTTTCCTTTCCTGAAAAATTTTGACACCTGTAAACCATAAATTATATTTTGATGTATTGGTACATTTTATTTTTTCTTGTTTATTTTTATAATAAGACGGCTAGTCTTAAATTATTGCAAAACAGATTATAATTTTTGCTTTCTAATTAATAAACCATAAGCAATTCCTTAAATTAAAATATTTGTACATAAGTTATACCTACTCACTCACACCAGACTCAAACAACAACAAAAATCACCTGCCATCAAAAATTAAAACAAAATTCAAACACACCCCGCAATGGGTTAATTTCTCTCGTTGTGAAACAAAATTATACACAACGCAGCAAAAAAGTTTTTTTCTCTTAACCAACGCTGATAATAATTTACCAATAAGCCACTCCATCATCCCAAATGCTTTCTTCTCAAAGAGCACTGAGAATTTACACATACGAAAAGCCAAAAACTAAAGAGCACTCCCATCCACTTGTATTGTAACACATACCATTCATCACAAATAAAATAATATTTTTTTAAATTCAATGCAATTCAAGACTCGACACGATCGTTTCAATTTCAGTCATTCGCTGTGGGATGTGCGGAGATTTGCGAAACAGATGCAATCAACAACAGTCAGAGCAGTAGCAGGATATAGTTCAACAAGTAAGTAGTTCTCTATTTGCAGTTTGCTCAGAGTGATTTAAAGTGAAAAAATATTAAAAATAAATTGCTTTAAAATAAATGTGAAGTTTTTTTTGTTAAAAATGTGTTAATTTTGATTTATTCAGATACCTACTTAAATTTAATTTGCAATTTCTATTGTTTTGTTGTAGCTTGCCACCACGTGCGACGTGTCGTCCTCATATTGTTCGCTTTTGGTGGGATGGCAGTGAGGAATGGTTTCAATATTGGATTGTGAAGCAAATAGAAACTCCTGGCTTGTGAATTGAAAAATTAAAAATAGGTAGGTACCTTACGGTTTATAAAAAAAAAATATAATAATTGCTGAACATTGAAAACTAAAATTATTAAAATGGTTTTTCCCCAAAAAGAAACATTTCTATTTAGAAAATGATGTTTTTTTTATCAATAAAGTGACGATTTAATGATTTTTTTTTTGGTTTTTTTAATCTAAAGGAGTCAGCATTGTATGTACATATGTATGTGTTAAAATGACAGTAACAACGAGGGAAACAAAATTATTCCATTTGAAGGTTAGAGGAAGGTGTTTTTTGAAATTAATTTTGCGTATTAAAATGGTAAGTTATTTCTTATTTTTTATGCATGTATATAGATCTATAATTATTATACTTTATATATTATATTTTATATATTATTATACAACAAATATGTCCATTTATCGTAAATTTATAACTCATGGGGTCAATAACCTGATCGAAATGTACAGGTGAAATGTTTGAACTATTGATAATGGATGTTTCTGACTCTAATGTCAACCAAAATGGTCTTTAGCTATCATTTTGGTTGCAAAACAATTTCTATCATAATTCCCTAAAATCACTATTTACAAATTCTTATTAAAAATTCCCGAATCACTTGTTGTAATATGTTTAATTACGGATTTCGCGTCGTTGTTATTTTTGGATGTAAAGAGTTTGACCTAGGTAATTGCCTTGTGTGAATGCCTCTGAACAATTTCTCAAAAAAGCACTTGATCTTTACGATTCGATTACATCCTTTGGATGAATCCAAATAAAATTCAATAACCTTTAATTTGATCGAAATAATAATATTCTTTCTTAAAACCTTGAAATTTTTCGTCAAGTACTTCATTTTCAAAATCGGATTAACTATTGGCCTTTTCGATTGGCCGTCCAGAACTGTTCTGACCCCCACAAAATGACAGTTGTTACTCTAAACAGAATAGAAAACGATTCTGGATTTCATTTCAGAATCGAAAACACAATTAAAATGTTAAAATAATCGGCTTGATTTGTTGTGTAATTTCGTTGTGTTTATTGAATTTAAACTCATTTTCTGGTAAAATAACATAAAAAGAAACAAGTTATAATTATTATTGATACAAGAAAATGTGTATCTAAATTGAAATCAAGTGTTTTGGAAATTCTTTTTAGCCGATGTGATTTTCTATTAATTTAATTTTCACAAATACAGTGATACATATAATTCAGAATCAGTCAAATTGTGTGTTCCGGACGGCCAATCGAAAAGGCCATATGATGAACACCTTTTTGGTATGAAATGTTTGTTTGCTTTCAGCAACAGTTTAATGTCAAAACTGACACTTCGATACGTCTCGAGTTCTAAGCAGACGCCCTGAGATTTTTTTTTTGTAAAATTGCCTTAATCTTCTGGATGTTCGAAGAAATGTGAGACCTTGAAGTCATTTTTTAAAAGCATAAACCACGATCTTTAATTAAGGTGTTTGTTTTTACTTGAGATGTATGTATGTACATAATATAGGGCAAGATTGAAAAAAAAAATTGATTTTAATCAAACTTGACATAACGATGATAGAGAACACCAAATAAGCGGGACCCGCAATTCCATCTGTCTGTGTGTCTGTCCGTACAACGAGCTACATCCTAAACAGCTGAAGCTATTTTCTTCAATATTAGTATTTAAGCGTTTTAGGTAATTATCTCGAAACAGATTTTTGAATCGTTTTTTTTTTAGCCCCAAATCTAAAGCTGCCTTGCCTGTCATACAATTTTGTCTACCATCTTTCTTATCTTGTAAACGGCTCTAACGATTTTGATAAAAAAAAGTTTGTAAACTATTTTAGGTATACTCTGCATTTTGATCAAAAAGTTTTTTGTTTAAATATTTTGTTATTGAAGGATACCTGCCATACAACATTTTATTTTTGATTTGCAACTTTCTCATAAACGGCTCTATGGATTTCGATCAAAATTTTTTTATAGGAGGCCCTTCAAATTATAAATGATGTTTTTGGATTTTTGAAAAAAAAATATTGATGTTTTTTGAAATTTTGTTTTTAAGTTAATATTAATAAATGTTTAAAATTGTCATACCATTTTTTCTTAGAAAAAAATTAAAGAATTTTTTTACCTATGTATATACAAAATTAAGTAAAAACCGACTTTAAAAATATATTTAGATTCTTATGATGTGATCGAACATCAGACCAAGTTCATGCGATTCAGTCGTGCATTTTATTTGCTCGTGAAATTGCCAAAATCTTTTGGATGTTCGAAGAAATGTCAGATTTTAACGTCAATTTTTTAATAGCAGACCACGATCAAGTACATCTTTAATTAAGGTTGTTTATTTTTACTTGCGATAGATTAGGTACTCGATGATGGACAACATAAAAAAGTGGGACCCGCAATTCCGTTTGTCTGTCTTTGTGTACAACGAGCTACATCCTAAACAGCTCTTTAAAATAGATTTTTGAATCGTTTTTTAGCCCCAAAAATAACGGGACCTGCCATACACTTTTGTCTACCATCTTAATTATTTTTAAACGATTTTGATACAAAAAAGAATAGTGCAATTTTTTAGGTTATATTCTAAATTCTTTTTGTTACATATTTTGTTATTAAAGTTACTTGCATATTTATGCATACCTATATGTATACATTGACTCTCAGTAGTGGAGGTTGTACTTTAGTACCCCCTTACCTCGGGTATACTCTTTTGTGTTTTCCCTACCCAGAGTGTTGAATTCGCTGTTTTTTTCGTAAAAAATATAAGCAAAGCTCGTTCAGAGTTTGAGGTTGTCTACGAAATAAAAACGAATTTTTCGAAACTCGCCAGATAGTTTGTTTAATTCGGAATGTTTCTAAAACAAATGTTCAGATAGATATATTCCTTGTAAAACCGCATTTACAATTTTAAGTAAACATTTCTACCTAAGACCTTACTAATGTTATTGTGAAATGTTAAAGAAATATGAAGACTATAGCTTGAAGCCGTATTGACGCTTGGGCATTTCGTCGCAGCGCTTTCTTGGACAGCGTAAAAGTAAGTATGCCACTTTTCTGATGACCTAAAGCCTATACCCAAGTGCTTACAGACTTGACGAAATTTGGCTGAAAAAAATACTTATGTTGATGCTGTTCTTGCCGGCCCTTAAGTCGTGATCAGCGTGTGACCCTTCGAATATGAATTTGAGCTAATGCCTTCATTTCATTTTAGCATTCTTCAGCATAGTAGTAAGCCTGGCTTTAATGTTTCTTTTGTAAGATTCATCCGAAATCGGAAAATTCGTTCAGAAGAATGTAATAAAAGCTTATTCAGAGTTTCGCGGTCATATTGATTCCGCGGTTTATAATAGAATTTTTCTGGTATTTGCTAAGAGTTTCATTTAAATTCATTAAAAAATTCAGAATTTAATATCGAGGAGATTGTTTTTTTTTACTAATTGTGGACTCCTGGCTTCTGAAATTTATACAAAAATTGATTTTCCGGGAAATGCTTTTAAGTGAAAGTTAATAATGGAAACTACTACACCAACATTTATTGTATAGATGTTTCTAAGTTGAATATTTTCTTAACGAATTCTTCAAAGCTTGGATTTTGGCTGATTCTAATCTAATTGTTTTTTTGGACTCCTTAAGGCGACTTTTGAGATAATGACTGAATGTATTCTTCTTTGTGCTCATAAACTTTTTGGTAATTTTTCTCTTTTGTTTAAGTTTTGTTTCTGTTTTTGTCATGAGAAAATATTGTGCTACTCCATTTAAATATTGCATTTGAATATCAAAGGTATAACCCAATCCTTCTCTTCTATCTTCTATAATTTTTCACAGTGCCAACTGATACTATGCTACATGCTTTGTAACCCACAAAATCTATCTTCTTAATCAAAAATAAGGACACAAAATTTAATGAAGGTTGAACAATTAATTAACCAAAACATATCTGCTCGATAGCTCCTTCTATATCTCTGGTTCTTCACCCAAATCTTAATATCACCAGTGTAGCTATAGTGGCTCTAGCTTATGTACATGTATACTAAAGCTAAACACAAAAATAGGTGAAAACTTAAACATCCCTTAGCGTCCATCATAGCAGCTTCGGTCGATGAATGAAAAAGGATGAGTACCAGGCTTAAGTTAAGTGTGTAATCATGTTTCATAAATGGCTGTTGGACACTTATTTAAGTTTTCATCCATCTGACCTAATTTTGCATTCCACTTTAACATGAGCACTTGGTACTCGTATACAAAAAAATCATATATGTGACTCTAATTTCTGCAATAGAGACGAAAAGCATATAAGGCTTATAATAGAAGGATGACAATTTAACTCCTTAATGACCGGCAGTATGGCCTTCATAGCAATAGGTCCACTGGTAATCAGGTGGTATATCTCAACGAATAGTAGCACCAATCTTAAGCTTGGCATCAAGCTCTCTCATCGGAAATGCGCGCATTTCGAATCGATGAATCTTTTCTTCGATTAATTAGAATATGCAAATATTGGATTATTTCAAAGTCTGGATATTCATAAAATAAAGCTGGTGTGCCCACGGCTCTGTTCTGTCTCCGACAGGTCTTCTCAAATTCATCAATTATCTCTATGTTTCTTCCCTTCTGGATGTGGCTGTATTCTTTAAAGATTACGTTGGTGCCAAGTTTGAGTATAACTGTCATTTGAAAATTAAATATAATTTCGATTATCTACTCTCTATGGTTGAAAAACTGAAAAAAATGTATACGTTCCACAATTTTTATTTCACTTCGCATAAACACTGGACCAGAATGAAGAAGTATATCATTGATTAAGTAGTGTGGAACATAAGTTTATTAATGTCATCTCATAACGCTTGTACCTAATTATCCCGATTCTCCTCTTCCCAAATTAATATATTGGATTATGCCACAAAATTAATTTAACAACAAATGATAATTTCCAATAATAATTTGATTATTGGAACCAAACACTAAAATAGCAACCGTAATTTGAGTTGGTAAATCATAAACGCAGTTCTATTCTCAAAGGCAGAAATGTCATCACATCAGCTTAAGGGTCTTAAGAGGCCTGATGCCTAATATTATCATAAAATATCTGTGGTACTTAAGTTGCTTAAATAACAAAATTCTCATCTCATCTCAAAGTTTCCTAACAACAACTCGTTATCCGGCCTTCAAATCAATTCAACTTAAATGAGCTTCAACGTTGCAGCAAACCAGTCCAACTGCATCTACACTTCGTCGTCGCCACTCTAAAATCTTATGCTCACGCTATTAACTACATAAGGATCGTGAATCCTGATTGATGTACCTATATATTGTAGGTACAAGTATGAATATTTTGGTTGGTACCTATATATGTTAAGTACTCCCGAAAATCCTTATGTGCATGCGTTAATTCAATTAAAATCAATTTCCACCACTCGTACTAATGGAAAGTTATATAGGATTGCTGATGAGCTTCAAGGAGTGTGCTGCGCCCAGCAGATGATATATAAATTACCACTTCAACTTGAGCAAAGACCCCAAGACCTTATAGAAGAGAGCATGCATAGAAGAGGGTATAAAGGGAGACCTATAGAGATATCACTTAAACGTTGATGTTTCTGATGCGTCCTTCTTCGGGCTTCTATCGTATAATAGTTGACGAAGAAAATGATGATGACGATGATGATGATGGGTTTGGTTGTTTCTTGTTCCATTGAATATATAGAAGCTAAGAGAGTAGTGCACTTCATTTTCTCACAAGGATATCCAATAACAATGAACGACATCATAAGTCAAACACATGGGGCGATGATAGCATCTCCAACAAAATCAGAAGCATTATAATAGCGAAGCCACTGGGGTGCCTTGTATACCTACTGTATAAGATGGCAGTCGAGAAGGCAAATCTTTTAAGACAATGTCTTGATTACACAGCAAACCCACATGTTCCTCGCATGCAAGTTGCCATGTTAAGAGAGGAGAAAATTGTTACGACTATAGTATAGTTCTTGATGAATATGAACGAACTATACATTTATTGTAGATTGTAGGTGCGGAGATTGAAATAAACTTAATGAACCTGTGTATGCAGATACAGCATCTCTTACACAATCCCTGGGATACCTATACCACCCTATCTATATGTATACATTCAGTTGCTAAAAAGGGTATAAGGCACAATGATATTGATTAAAAGTTCCTTTCAGAGTATATATTTTATAGAGAACTGCAGTTTCAGAATTAGTGCCTTGTTATATCAAAATAACTAGTTATACAGTAAAAGCACTTAACTCCTCTTCACTCTTATCGAACATTAGTAATTACTTAAAAATACTGCTAATGCAATTTTGTATCTGGTGCCAGTTGTTGTCTACTTCTTTAAGACCTAAAATTTGTTATACAAAGTGCTGGGTTGGTGTAAAATTTACGACGTGAAATTGAAGTCAATTCATTCCACAACTTCATGTACGAAATATAATTGTCCTCAAATTTTGTCTTGTGTTTAATAATTCCCAAGGAAAATATTGTGGAACGTATCGTTTCACACATATAATTATTTATGAATTCTATGTAAGAGATAGGATACAGTTTAATACAAAATTTGCTGTGGAATTCTAAAGTTCACATTCCACAATCGATTTCTTAGAAAATTGTTTGGATACTTTAAAGTGTGTTTTGTCTTGTACTACCTTATAAAGCTTGCGACAATTCGTGGAACGTATAATATTTTGTTCACTTCACATTTTGGATGAGCCTTACATTGGTCTCTATCGGGAATCTCCAAGGGAATTTCTTATCCCACAGAATATTTGATTCGCTCGAAATTTTTCCTGCGATTGTGAATCTACTCAAACGAAATAAATATTCCGTGAACAAAAAATCGTTGAAATAACATCTAAATTCCCTGGGAATGCTTATTCTCGATACCAATAAACTCCGACGGAAACTTTTGAGCATCATTCACGCTTCCAAGATTCGAATTGAAGAAAAATTTCGAGGAAAATTTTAACTCACGATAACCCCCTTATTTAGAACCTTTATATTTCAAGTAAATGTATGCTTAACTTCTACAGGACTTACAGGAGTTCTTTCTTTTCTATATGCATACATTGCTTACATAAAAATATAAAGCATGTGAAAGATTGTGGAACGTATTATTTTTCCCACTTCCCAGAGGCAATTCTGTACTAGACTTGACTTTTCGTATATTAAAGTACATAATTTAGCCTTGGTGGATGTAGAATAACTTATAGACAACCTTCGAATATAAATCAGGCGAACGACACCGACGACGTGAAATGACCCAACTTTACACTCCAGATCTTCTTTTTTCAAAGTGGGCAACCTATCTCGAAATTACTAGTCATTTTAGATATTTTTTTTAGAGTGTTTACTATTTAAATATTGGTGTGGGAAAAATAGTGGAATGTATTTCACTTTCTTTATACTTTTTAAATAGTTAAAAATTCACCGTGCAATCTTGTTTTTACAGTCAAGCGTAATTGACACATGTAGGTTGCCTAAAATTATGATCATTTACATTTTACAGCTTATTTACATAAATCCGCAATGTTAAATGTTTCACATTTCGTAAATTTTAGTATTCATACGTCGTAAGATGAAAAAAATGATTGCATTCCACAAACATCTATTGAGTATGTGCGTACTTTCACACAACCTTTTCGTTTTAAAATTTTTTTTCTACAAAAAAAAACTTGGTACGACAATTTTAAATATTGAACAATATAAACTTAAAAACAAAGTTTCGAAAAAATCATCCACCCGTTTTCGAAAAATTGAATTGTCAAAAAAATATTTTTTTTTTGCAAAAATCCCAAAAAATAATTTTCGAAAATTTTGGTTTGCAGTATATCTTATATATAAAGAACAATCCAAATTATGTTTGTGCGCTATCTCCTTTTTTTCGGCTCGATCGATTTAAATGAAATTTTCAGGAGATCTTAGGATATATTTGGAGAGTACATATAAGAAATCTGTTTGCCGTTCGATTTCATGACGGGAGTCATGACCAAAAATGTCTCTCACATGTTTGTTATTGTTTTATTAGTATAAATAATGAGTTTTGTTTTATATGCACACACTTCATTTTGGTTTCTCTTCGTTGCCGGGTGTATGCAGAAGACTACAGCATTTGATTCCCATTAAATGTATTTTGATATTTTATTTTGTCGGTTGTCTAGGATGTTCCATGGATTATTTGGACGACTTTAAGGTGGAACATTCGTTGTGAAGCTTGGAAAATTTTGGTTAGTTGTGAAATTCATTGTGATAGAAGACGTTTTGCGTGCATTTTGTGTGGAGAAGTTTATGGGATATATAGCTGACGCTGTGCTGCGATCAATGCAATCAGGTGTCTTTTTCACATTATAGTTTTCTATGCAGCAAATGTGCTATTTTTCTTGCTGCATTTGATTCGAGTTTTGCGTATTTTACACTGATTCCGACCTAACCTTGGACGACGTACACGTCTTGCAATAATTAATCAGAATGTCCGTGATAATCAAACGCAAGAGGTACGTGCAGAAGAAATTAATGAAGACGTGCCCATATTGCAAAGCTTCAAACTGCACCACAAATTCGACAAAAAGTTATTAGAAGAAGAAAAGTAGTAAATGTAGACTCAAATCGCTCTGTTTTGGAATACCATTCCGCAATCGCATTTACTTTTTCTATGATCCCGGTGGGACATGCAAGACGTTCGTCATATAATTGATTATAACAACAATTCGGCCAAGATCTCTTTGATTGCCTCTTGCATCCTATGGCATTTATGGCATTGCTATCACACTGTTTAAAGGCGGTCGACCTTCACATTCTGCTTTGAAGCTGGCGATGAATTTTTTCACTATTGACAAACCAATAACGTGGACAATGACCAAGAATTCGGCGACTGCGAAATTGATGCGATAACGAAAAATCATAATTTGGGATGAATGTACGATGGCGAGCTTTGGAAGCAGTTGACCTAACAATTAACGATTTACAAGGTGATTCGAGATGATTTGGTGGGGATATGATATTGCTCAGTGAAGATTTGCGTCAAACGCTTCCCGCCATCCCGAAACCTACTGTTGCCGATGAATTTAATGCATGCTTGAAATCGTCGTCTATGTGCCGGACTGTCAGGAAGTTGAAATTGATCACAAATATGACAGTGACATTGCAGGACGACGCATCGGCTGCTAAATTCTCAAGACAATCTTGGCAGTGGCCAAATTTCTGTTGATGTCTCGACTGAATTGATATCATTCGCGGCAAATTTTTGCTAGAAACCATCATTGTAAAAAAATTATAAAAATCTCGATTGGATTTGTGAACCGGCAATACTAGCCTCGAAGAAAAAGGACGTCGTCGATAGCTTGGTAAACTGTCTTTGTTGTTTGTTTTTGCACCGAAAAACATTGTGTATCATATCACTATCTCCTTATTTGTATTCCATTCAAATAAATCACAATGAAATTTGAACTATCTGTGTTTTATTATAGCTCTGCAGTTCATTTGAAGACGTTAAAATGGGGCGAGACGAAGTTCGCCTGGTCCGCTAGGTGTTTATAATCTTAAGGTCCTCTTATTTAAAATTTTTGATCGAAATCCGTCGAGTCGTTTATGAGAAAGTTCAAAATAAAAAAAATGTTTGTATGGCAGGTACCGTTAATAACAAAATGCTTTTAAAAAAATTTAAACCAAAATGTAGAGTATACCGAAAATAGTGCACACACTTTTTTTTAAATCAAAATCGTTAGAGCCGATTTCGAAATAATTGAGATGGCAGAAAAAAATAAATTGTACGGTAGGTACAAAATCTATTTTAGACAATCACCTAAAACGTTAAAATACCAAGTTTAAAGATAATCGCTTTAGCCGTTTAGACTGTAGAGCGTTGTACAGAGAGACGGAATTTTGGGACCCATTTTTTTGGTGTTCTCTATCATCGTAATGTCAAGTTTGATTAAAGTTTCGAGTTCTATTTTTTTTTCCAAATGCATAACTTGCCCTATAGTACTTAGTATATGTATATCCCAAGTAAAAATTATTAGTTTTTTGTTAAATTGTTTCATTTATTAGGAATACGATATTTTGTAATTTAAAACTTAAAAACTAATCTGACAACTTTCTTTCTGGATAGTTTAACCTCAATTCGAATTTTTCTGACAAGAACTCAAAATGTTTCCTACCATAACAAAACTGCCGTTAAATGAAATTAAACATGTACTTCCTTGTAGGACCAACCATGCCTACACGATTTCCCATTATAATACCATTCAGGGGGACATTAAAATTCTTCAATTTTACTGCGAGAATGCCAAGCTATTAATTTTTTTTCCTCTGACGTACCACAACCTAACCTTCACATGCTTTGGCTTGTCCATGAAGGGCAAGGACATACATTTTAGTCACCCAACCCCTCTCTCTCTCTTATAACAAAGCAAAGAAAAGAAGTAGAGCCATTCTGAAATATCACTCAAGGAATGCGTGCATCTTTATTCAGCTTGACACTTCATTACCTGTACCACTTGTCTTCGCTTGGCCTGGGGTGTGTCTGTTTGTATGGAGGGTTTACTTGTATATACAGACCAGGACCAAACACCAGCCATTCTATTCATCTAACTATTCTTCGCGCGTAAATTAGATTCAATAATGTAAGGCATTTTTGCCACACTGAATGACGTGAACGAAGACAAACAACGAACGAACGAAAGAACGACCGAAGGAACCTTATCATTCTTGAGCTCGAAAGTGTCCTCTTTAAAGGGAAAGAATACACCATCATCATCATGTTGGTTGGCTGCTTGTATGTTATGTTATGAATAAGGGACAACATCCTGTTTTGCTTGCTGGCAAATGTCTGGTTTGGGGTGAGACTTCTTCTGGATTCAGTTTTCGGCTTCCGTGCAAAACATAATTGAGTCATTTCTCACACGTCATCTGAGCTTATTGGAATATGTTCCAAGCTTTGACTTTAGCTGTGTTGTGGTAAATGAAATTATGTATATGAATGCGTTGATATAGAATATATTGTTTGGCATCATTGGCGCGGGTTGTAAGTTCCGGGTTTAAAACGGGTTAAGCACAAGTTTTAGTGGATAGCATAAGGTTGCACATGGTGATAGCGGAAGCTTATTAAGGAAGTATCCAGATCACAGGGTCTCGTTTCGGTTATCGCATCCTGCAACACAAGTGAAAGGAAAATAGTTTTTTTTTTGCTTTGACAAAGAAAATGTATGTTTAACAATAAACCTAAACAATTAAGTCAAGATGCAAAAAAAAGAATCAGTTCTGTTCCAAAACGTGCAACTATTAGACTGTTTTAAATTCTGAACATTTCTTAAATCAAGTTTACTACCTTCTAATGACATCCAAATAAAGGAAGAGTCACAGGGCAAACAGGGTTTCGCGAAAATAAAAATTTTGAGTTTCTCTCAAAATTTATTAGTAGGTACCATTAATGGGAATAAATTATCTTTTGGAATTTTCCTATAATCTCATATGATTTTTTGCTCTAGGGAAATTCATTCCAGCACTGTGAAGCCACCGGAGCTTTTTTAAACTTTTAAATAATAATAATTGTAACGTTATGCCTCTAAGACATAAGGTCTTTTTTAAATGCATTCCGACTTGCACCGTACCTTTGAGCATGTCCTTCATGCAAACGCCGCCGACCATATGCCGAGGATCGCCTTTTGTAGGATTTTGAGTTTCTGCCACGTAAACCTTGATATTCAAATATAATTTTTTGTCATTTCGACTACAGTTTTAATTTCTGGCTTATAATTTCTAATTAAGGAAGTGGTCCATGAATACTGGTATCGAATTGTCTCTCGGATTTGACTTTTAGATCAGGTAATTTCCCGCAGTTTGATATTCTTTCTTTGGGGATATTTTTAAACAAGCCAACAACTGTCCAATAGATTTTCTTCCGAGAAAAGTCTTCCAAAATGTTGACAGCAGCTTTTTGCTGCTGCAATCTGTCACAAACACTATAATGGACATTTCACTAATTGTGTTGGTACAAACCCGGTCAATGATCATTTTTTTGCAGTTGTGAGTCCATTCCCAGGGCACCCAATTAGTGATTTAGTGTATCAATTGAATACCCTAACTTCATTCATAAATGATCATTGAACCCAAGGTTTTGAAAAGGAGCTATGCGCCAGGGGATCATGGTAGAATATTATCCCCTCCCTAAACAACATTAAATGTGCCGAAATTGATGAATTGCTGGTAAGTTCAGAAGGGATATAATCATTCACCTTTAAATGTAAATTTTAATGTAGGATGGGGAGAGGAACGAATATTTCGGCCTTTCCCCGCACCATGGATTTTTGTCTTTATGCCCCTGGATAGATTATCGAGATCAGAAGCGCGTAAGTTCTTCCGGCAATAGATATAAATTTCTGCCTGCTGCCTGCTCGGTATGTTATGTTGTCGCCGTCTAAAATTATTATGTTCCCTAGACAACTACTCTGTTTCTTATGTGTGCTTGAGACTAGTTTTAATGGTTTGAATTTTTTGGTAAGGCGCTTAGGGAGCTTAGACTTTCCTTTTAACAACATACTTGGCTCTCAGCGAGGCAGCTAGCAGCTAGTCCACAGGTGCACCCAAATTCAGCAAAAATTACATCCGGATAGGGAGCCAGATGTTGCTACTCCCCACGAATGAGGTTATCTACTGATAGACATCAGGAATTAAGTATCAGCCGGAAACCGCGACTATACTCTGTCCAACAAATATAGTCTGTCTAGGGAAGATAGGATGCTTACATCACACTATTACTTCAAGAGATTCCAATAAGTTCGTACTGTTTTAAAGCTCTTACAGTGTTGAAGTAGCAAGCATACTAAATTACCACAAACATTGCAGTGGTAACCTTATTAATGTGTTTATTTTAAAAGCCCAGAACGAGGGTTGAGTGCATGGTGAATTCACACAAGCAGTAGTGGGCACTTGCACTTGGATGTAAAGTACTTATGTCGTGGTGGAATATACGTTAATGTTAACCAGATTACAAAAACAATTTGTAAGTTAATCATTGGCTATTTTCATTGGCAATTTCAGCAACAGGCACCAGTGCATTTCAAAAAGCCTGTTCAGACTATTTTTCTTGGACATGGTATAGAGCTTCCTCAGAATCACTTTGTCGCTCTGAGCAAAGCAATTGGATCTTTTATTTTCTCAATCAGATCTTTTCCGAGAGTTTGGAAAGTCGCCAAAGAATGCTTTAACAAGCAATTGTAGTCTTGATCTGCTTAACGCAAATCAATGGGAGACGTAGTTAAGAAATGTTTCGTTTTCTTGTTCTTCGCCACAGATTCGGAATCAGCTATTGTAGGGGACATCTAATTTTGCGGCATCATTTCCTATTGGCCAATCACTGGGCCCTGCTTGAATTATTAATTTCAGTTATTGCGTCGAAATCGGTTTGTTGGATGGCGAAATTCTTGATCCGATGATGAACTTTATTTTTCAAAAAGTACATTTTTGCATTTACTATTTCCTTGAATAACCCTCTCCCGGACAAGCTGTGATCCATAGGTATACCATAAAGTAGGTATGCCAACTTAGTTGATTCTTTAGTCACAAAATGTTGGCAGAACTCTAAATGCCTTAATATAAATTGAAAATAAAATATTTCCCTGGATGCACTTTACATGTACAAAAAATTCCCTTAAAACAAACACTAAATCGCAAAAGTGTATCGACAGAAACTTTACCTCCCTAAAAATTTATTTTCTCTTCGAAGAGTTTTAGCCTTAACTAAATAAAATTTCTGGAATTCCTTTTCTCAAAAAAAAAATGTAAAAACATTTCTTGGGAAACTTCCATTCCAAGTAATTTTAATTTCGATTTTATATTGAACAAAAAAACTTAAAAAAAAAAATAATATTAATCTAAGTAGGTAGGTATACTGTCTCAAGGACTCGCGCAAAATGAAAACGGAATTGGTATTCGTCCAGGAATCTTATGACAACGCCGCGCCGTAGGGCTTTGGCTGTGCTTCCCTCGAATTGACATGATTTGGCAGACAGGCGGAGTCGCATAGTTGCAGTTAGTTTTAGCGGAGTGATTCAGAGTTGGTGTGGTATATCATTCATTTTCCGATGTTTCCGATTCAATTTAAATTTGCATTTTATTTATTTATATTTTTTTTTTATGTTTGTATATAAACCACCTCAGCTGCCGCCAATATACACAAATGCGATTCTTTTGTCGTTCGTTTGGCCTGATATGGGATAGATGATGCGCTCGAATCAAATTACTCAGTCTGCTCCAAGGATAATGTAATTTTTCTCAAGTTTCCGGCAATCGAGAGGATGCCGTCAAGTTCGGCACAAACATCACAACAGATGGCGTACCTTACGTACCTATATATAAAAGTCAAAGTCGCCTCCGAAAAGTTATTCCACTTCCTTTTTTATTTTATATTTTTTTTTATTACAAAATTAATAAGCACACGAACTTTCCGCATATACTATATAATATTCTGGGGGAAAATCCTGACGGAATCTTATTTGCAAATGGGTATTAGAGGGCAGCAAGCAAGGCATGAAGCTGGCAGGAGAAATTGAAGTTCTCTCTCTCTTATGGTTGCTAGGATTCTTTTATAAGGGCCCGAGTTAATATTAAATTCCTTTGTTTGATAAGATGGATTGCGTGTGTGCATTATATTCTCGCGAATACATGTCCTTACATACACACATCACACACAGGTAATTCATCAAAGTCCTCTCCATCCAAATTGAATAACCCTCCAGGGTTAAGTAATCTGAGCGCGAACATTATATATGTAAAGCTTCATATATCAACACACGCAAAATTTAAACATACATTTATACGCATAAACAATGATATAGATTCATCACCGCGGAAAGGACCTTAGGTACGTTCACATCTAAACCATCACAGGGTGTTCTTTAAATGAAAGCAGTTTATTGGGTGCCATCTGATATCT
The DNA here is from genome assembly GCA_910595825.1 of Philhelius pedissequus. NCBI lineage: Eukaryota > Metazoa > Arthropoda > Insecta > Diptera > Syrphidae > Philhelius > Philhelius pedissequus. Next base: position 236,997,299 of record OU343161.1, on the reverse strand, counting down.
GGAACTAGTCTTCTTCTGGGAGTTTTGCGGATCGTACAATGTCTTATTCTATATTATTTTTCTAGCGTTAAAAGGACATATCACAAGGTCTACAAAGTAGAAATTTATCGCTGAAATTTACCCAACATTTTTAATCAAAATATCTGCTTCTAGGTGTTGTGGCATTTGGTGTGATGGTAAGTGGATTATCACTACGGATGTCTGGGTTCGAGTCTAGCTTCTTCCATCAAAACGAACTGTTGAGAGCAAGATGCACTATTCTGTCTTCAGATTCGGCAATAAATTGTAAATTCACTAAAGCAAACACAGAAATGGTTGAAAGTGTGTAAACCCATTAGGTAGACAATTGTTCACAAGGAAATGTCGCCGCACCAATAATTTAATTTATTTCATATGTTTTTTACATGTGCACATTAACAGGGAACAGGGAGTTTGTGTGACATTTGGCTAAGAGCTCAATACCGTGTTTAACGCACATATACTATTAGTGTGACATAATCCAAATTTTCGATATTCATTTTAGGAATTAATGCTTTTCAGCGTGTCCAACTCCCAGGTGCTTTATTCCATCAGTTTGCATCCCATATTCTAAGGGCTTACACAAGGACTCTGCAATTTGTTACCTATTGTTTAGACATTTTCACACCCCGAAGAAACAGCAACTCCTAAGATCTTCTTCGTCTTCATTTCGGCGATATTGTAATCTGCAAGGGATCACAACTCTCCCACTTTTCTGCTTCACACTTGTAATTCGACTGTGGGTTACGCCGCATTGACCTCAGAAAGTTTCGGCAAGACTACCGGTTTTGAATTGTTGCATGTCTAAGAACACCCAAATGCTGATGTTTTGATCTGCCTTTCCATTTTCTTCTTCGCGATGGTGTTGGAACTTTGTAAGATATTGCATTTTTGATGTGGTTCTCCGGATTTCTCCTTTAAACATGACAATACCAACTGACCCGTTCGTGCTCTATTTTTTGCAAGAAGTATATTCAACTTAGCTGCCGTCAACTGACTCATACTTTTTGTCCAACATTGTGAACCGTATGTAAGTCCAGAATGAATATTACTATGGGGTTGTGGGGTTGTTGCACTGCGACCTTGAGATCTATTGTGCCTCCGCATAGAGCGCTGGGTGAGGATAGCTCATTTTACAGCTCTTCCTCCAAATTTATTTCCCTCGCGAATTTGAGTATTTGAAGTATTTTTAGAGATGGTAAGTCATTCTCTTCCACCTGGTATAGTCCAAGGTGTTTTTTCCTTTATTGAACAAGTGCATCACAATTGCCCAGAATATGGGCCGACGTTTCCTCTTTTGTATCACAGAACCTACATGTGGCACTTATTACTACTTTACAGTGACCTGTAAGGAGACCCGTTATTATTCTGATGTTGTTTCTGTTTAAGGTTATACAGCCTGTGAAACCTTGGTGGTTATAATTCCCAAGTAGTAGTTTGGACTGTCTCAGTTTGGGAGTTTTATCCAATTGTTGTGTCTTATGACCTCCTCTTCTTGTTGGATTTTATTTCTAATCACATTTTCTCCTATTCCGCAGTATGGTTCAGGTTCCACTAAAGGAGTCGACCCACCTATTTTTGCTAAGGAGTCTGCCTCCTCATTGCCCTGGACACCTACGCGGCCAGGTACCCAATGAAGTGTGACATTATTATTTTTGCCGAGTTCATTTAACATGCCTACACATTCACATACCAGTTTAGAACTGATAGAGTAGGAGCTCAAAGCTTTGGGTGCGGCTTGGCTATCTGACGTGATGGCAATATTTTGTTTATTGTAATTTCTCTCGGGGTTACGATCTACAGATTTTCCTACAGCTTGTATTTCAGCTTAGAAAATACTAGTAGACTGTCCATCCGACGTTCTCGATCCGTCAGTGTATCATTTGATGGTGTTTACTTTCAGAGTGTAGTTAACAGTTACCCCTACCCACTCTTTCTTGCTACTTAACTTCGTTTGAAAGTTTTTCTCGAAGTTATAGATATTAATCATACCATCTCTTGGAAGACCTCTGAATGTTGTCTCTTTCCCTGAGACCTATACATTTGTCAGTCTTATTCCCCTCTTTGGCAAATCTTATAATGGCTCCCTTTGCAGAACTTCCAATAACCTCGTGTAGAGGAGACAGATGAAGTATAACCTCCCTGGCTGATGTAGGGCTGATTCTCATTGCTCCAGTTAAGCATGCGAGCCTTTGTACTTTCTCTAGTGATTTCCTAGTTGTTAATTGTTCAGTTCGTTTGTGCCATGCGACCGCACCATAGGTAATGATGGGTCTTACCATCATGGTGTACATCCATCCAAAGATTTTCGGCTTGCAACCCCAAGATTTGCCTGCAAGTCTCTTGCATATCATTAAAGCCTTTGTGGCTTTCCCGACGGTTGATTCTACATGTTTGTTCCAGACGAGTTTACTATCTAGTGTGATACCTAGGCATTTTACCTCCCTCTTAGTTTCTATTACTTCGCCAGCTACCCGGATAGGTTTCATGTGTGGCAGAGGTCTTTTCTTGGTAAACGGTATAATCGTCGTTTTTGTAGGGTTGATATTTAGTCCTACAGAAAGACACAATTTCCTTGTAATTGTAAATCCTCTTTGGATTATATCACATAAAGTTTCTTCAAACTTCCCTAGGGCTGTAATAACTATATCATCGGCAAAGCCAATAAAGTGTATACCTAGGGAGTTCAGATTTTCTAGCAGTTCGTCCACTACAAGACTCCACAACAAGGGCGATAATACCCCTCCCTGAGCACATCCTCTTGTGGTGCTTATGCTCTGAACCGTAGTTCCTGCTGTTGCCTCTGCTGTTCTGCTGACTAACATTTCTCTAATCCATCTGGTTATGGTGATGGATACACACTTCCTAACAAGAGCTTTGCTGACTGCATCATGGGAGGTGTTGTTAAAAGCACCTTCTAAATATATCTAGGAAGGCAGCCAATGCCGTTTCCTTTGCATCTAAAGCTTTTTGTAAAGCGTTAGTGAGCACGTATAGGGCGGTTTCTGTAGATCTACCCGCTCTATAGGAATGTTGTTGTTGGTTGAGAGGGCGTTTAACGTATGTGAGTCCTGGACGCACATACGTTAAACGTCTTCCCTTCGCAGAGTCTTCCCTTCAGGTTACCCGGCATTTTGCGATCACCGACGATATTGGAGTTTTCATGCCTCTTCATCTATCCTGCGCTTATTCGATGATATCGTCATCACAAGTTGATTTACTTACATCAACTCCCAAGACAATCTGTCCTCTCGAGGTAACCGTCGGAGCGGAACATTTTTCGATTTGTCGGAGAAATGTTCGACACAGCTGTCGGAGGATTACCTCGAAACAAATATTCTCCGATTCGGACGATTTCGGAGAATTCTCCGCTTCGACGGGTACCTCGCTGGGGCCCAATGTTTAATTTCTCGACTTATTGGATTCCAAGTTATTTCTATCTCCATAGTGTGGTTTTGTCAATGTATCTGAGGATACAATGAAAGCATAGATACATTTTTAACAATTTTATTTGAAACACCCTGTATTAAGCTCACTTGTTAGTGAACAACAAAATGTGCTTAAAGATTCATTATTATTGAATCTCTGGAGAGAAGATGCTGAATCCTGAATGTGTCCTATGTGGGGCGAGGTATTGAAAGGTTCGTGGTTTTATAGGTAAAGCATAAGTATAATGTTTATGTCATCTTGAGAACTAGAGGGTATATACTAGTTAATTAATAGTGCTTCGTATCACAATTAACCCAACTAATTGACGGATGTGTGGAATGTTTACGTCTCAAGACTCAAGGTATACCATCGCTATTATAGTGGTTGCAAATGGGATAGAGGTATTCTATATGTATTTTGCATTGGTTGGTTGTACATTGTTCGATGTAATTTAAATTAGAAGCGAATATTGGTTCTTGTGATAGATAGTGCGGTGTATTTAGGAATGTGAGTGCGTATATTTTAAGAAAATAAAAGGCGTCATATTTGAAGTTAGTAGTTATGCGTGAATGAAATACGGCGATCAAAGAAATGGGGCTGGAGAAGATGGTAACAAAGTTCAACAATATATATAATGAATTTTCGTGATATAAGGAAATTTGTGATCGTTTTTTAAGGAACATCATTTTAAAGTCAGAAAATAAATTCTGTACGCTATGATCCAATTTCTAGTATCGTCCTATCGTCCTATACATGTTGGAATAAACAAAGTAAAGTACCCACGTGATACCTTGTAACTAATTTACAAACTTGCCTTTATTGACAACCGTTATCTCAGCATTTGTTAACAAAATTCGAGACGACTTCGTTTTTGTCCTTTATTATCTGAAATTTTATTTTCATATTCAACTGCCATTTTTCTTTTTCGTTAAGCACAGACCTCAACCGGAAAAGCAACTTTTAGTATAGACGCTAACCCACGAACTTGTTACACTACAATAATAAGCCCGGACAGCAACCTATTCATACAATTTCTAGTTAGCTCTAAGTAAAATTGTCGTGCTGCATATAATTCACACGAACGTATCACGCGAGTTAGAGGTTCAAGGAATTTAGAGGACTTTTTCTTGAACTGCTTGTGCTCTTGTTTCTGGTAAGCTGAATTTGTCGTGGGTTCGAATTAAAGGCTCTCCTTTATTATCTCTTGGATTTTTGGAGACCAATCAAGGTCCGTTACCCATACCTTATACAATAAATCCTCTAAGTCCAATAACATATACTCAAACACAGCCTTTAGAAAATATAAATTTTCATATAGACCCAAAACCAAAATCTAAAAACATAACTAAGATACACAATATCCCCCCTCAACACTCATCCCACTACACTCACAGCAAAAGTAAACATTCAATTAAATTTAAATGTTCTTCAAACAGATCCTCTTCTTATGTCCACTGACCATGAAATTGTGTCTTTCCAAAAAAAAAAAAAAAAACCCCACACAAATCAAAATCAACCCAACGAAGAGTCTCCTTTTCAAACTACCTACGAGCATAAGTCAACTTTTGACAAAAAAAAAACAATAACAAAAATAAAAGTAACATTACAGCAAAAAAAATTCCAGGAAAATCATCCCAGACATTCCCCAGCCATTTCATCTTTTATGGTTGGGTCCACCCATAAAGTACCCACCCAGGATAAGAAACATACTATGCCATCAGGCCAGCCTCCGTCTTCAATCTTTCATTCTGCGTTTAACAGCGTTTTAACAAAGGAAAGCAACACCAGTGAACAAGCTTTATGGCATCAACAGGGCCGGATTTGGTTATGATTCTAAAGCCCGTGTCCTTCGTTTTTATTTTTAGCATAAATAAACCTCCAACGGAGCCTTAAAGAACTAATGCGGCACAGAGCGTTAGTAGCGCTTAGAAATCGTTTTCCCTTAGAGCCTTTTGGACTGCTACTTTCAGTGCAAATAAAAGTGTCATCATTCTTGCTTCTTCGTTAAATCAAAATAAAATATGTTCTGCCATATAGTGGGAATTTTCACGCTTGGGGCCCTCTTAAATTATTTTGGGGCCTATTCGATGAACCGGTTTGCCTTATTAATAATTCACCCCTGAAGATTTTACCACACACCGGCACATAAACCGTCATCAAAAATGAATCTTAAGTTTGCAATTGAAAATAACAAAAGGACATGTGTGATGAGGTACAGCAAGGAGGCGGGACACAGCAATTGGATAGTATGTGGTGTAGGTAGCTATACAGAAACTACCGACCAGACTACCAATTTTTTTTTTTGAACTGATGGGTGCGCTCTTTCAAACGGTTGATACAATCCATGATGACGATGATGGTTAACAAAGTTGCGAACCACTTGAAAAAAATTCGATTATCCTTTCAGTGGTTCTTCTTTGGCAATCGAATCCTTCCGACTGTTTCATTTTTTTTTTGTCGTTCCCTACCTCTCACTCTGTGTCTCGCTTTTTTTTTGTAAGAATCCTTGTTCAACTTTGATGTTGGGTACTACGATTTCGATTTGTGTTTCGTATCTCTGGCACAAAAAATACACATTCACTTCATATATTCATGTCCTTTGAAGGACCAAAAACCAGCTCTCATTCCCTGAGACAGTGAGAAATCCTTTATGGGGCGACAAAAAAAACAAGAAGGATTCGTCCAATGTAAACATATACCTTGTTTAAGTAAACATTCGAAATGGTCGTGTCGGTGGCGGCGGTGGGAAAGTTTGTGTATTTTTCTTCTTATTTCGGGGAACTCGTTCAACTATACTATACACGCTATATAATACCCACACACATAAGTATGTAACGATGCCAATGATTGTGTGTAAGAGGAGCAAAAACGCACCGGTAGAAGCAAGGATATCATATGAGAGAAAATCCTCGGGGTGGTTCAGTAAATGGAACAACAAACGCTCAGAGATTAGAATCCAATTCGTTATGTGTGTGCCTTTGAATTGTTTCTCGTTTTTCAACTCGGCTGCCCCCTCAAACTGTCTACATGGAAAGGGGAAAGTGGATGACTTGCAACCACATGGCATTGGGACGTTGCCGATAAAGTGAAATATCAACACAAATTGAAGGCACTCTCAGGGTTGTAACAAGTGGATTGTAACGAGTGTGGTGAAGTACAAACAAGGAAATCTTCCAAGTTTTATTTTAAGTTGACTATTGATCGTATACCAAAATTCTTCAAACGCAACTTATAGATAATTATATTTTCTACAAATCAAGTGTTCACATATTTTTCGATAAAGTGAACAATAAAGAAGTTATTAGGGAAAAACTGAAGAGAGTGTCGATGTAAGCTCTCATCATCGACTGAACTGAATTTAATTAAATAAACACTAACTCAAAATTCTCAATTTTTTTAATAAATCCTTTAACTAGTCCTCAAATGAAGCAGGTAAAATAATTTTAAATTTCAAAAGTAACCACCTTTAGCTAGGGCGTGGAATATGTAGATATTGTACCTGTCATCGTATCTGAGCTCATCGCATCCTTTTAAATATTGAATGCTACCAAGATTCAACACACAACGCCCTCTCTCACAGACAAAAGTTCCATAGGTGAGTTGTTGTAGCAGATTTCCTCTTGCCAGCAGCAGCAGATACAGGGTTTTCCTGAATGATGGCAAATAAAAGTTTTATTTCGGCAAAGTCAACGGGGTTTTTGAACGCGTTAACGTTAACGTTCACTAAAATTGATTCAGACATTTTGGTAGGGGCGGATGAAAAACCTCACCTAAAATACATTTTTTGGACCTCCTCCGTTGTACTCGTACATAACCTGCACCTATCTGACGACGAAGTCAGCGTGAAAATCGATTTGCATTTAAGCGCTCAAATGGTGTGAAGGAATAATGCATATGGCAAGCAGTGCAGGGATTTGATCACTTGCGGACTTTTGAACTGAATATTTTTGGTTTTAGCAATGGACTTAATTTGGCTGAGGATAGACAGACACATACGAGTATACCTATTCTAACATACATACGCGTGACGTAGACATGGTCGTGAATTTTTAAAATAACCCTTTATCAAGCGGGAGCAGTTTTGTTCATATAGGTCGACTTATGTGATTAGTGGTTTTAGTGGATTTACGGACTTCAAGCAGACTTGACTATATCAACTGCATATGAAACTCGGATAAAGTTGGGAAAAAGTATTTTGATAAACCTTAAGTCTAATGAATAATTGAAAAGTGGTCTACTTCAAAATTTAAATACTTAGCAACTTTTGCCTACATAATAGTCCTTAGATTTAAATAGGGATTCATTTCAGACGATCAAAATTTAGATCCGGGTTAATGTGCTAGATAAATATTTAGTGGATTAACTTTTGTAGAGAAAAAGTAATTTCGTAAGGGGAATTGTGTGCCATTTTGTAAGCCTTGTTTTTGACGTAAGGCTTAACCGAAAAATTAAAATTGTTGAGGCTGGGAGCAGGTTGGAGTTCCGTTTCCAAAATTTGTTGCGGTCGAAATTTTGATTAAAAAAAAACATATAGCTCGAAACTGTTTTCGCCAAATTTATTTGCTTCAAAAACTCAGTATTTCAAAACTTTGGATTCATTTTCTAAACTGTTTATATTCTTATTTTATTTACAGAATCTTCAACTAAAGAATTTTGTTTTTTTTTTCAGAATTTTGATATATACGTTTTTTACAGCCACAATTATGATAAGCAGAATTTTCACACTTAGAATTTTAAGAGGAGAATTATTATAACCCGTACAGAATTTCGACACCGGAGTTGATGATGCACACTTGTAGTTGCAGTTCATTTTTATTGGTTACACGCAAAACATCTGGCTACAAGCTTTGGAAGGTTTGTATGGTTGCTTGTGTTAAATTCGTTATGTCAAAAGGGCCTTAAGGTATAGATGTCAGAATTTGGGAGTTGAACTCTATAAAGCGTCATGGATTTGACGATTGTGGACAGTCTTAAGAATTTTAGGCCCGATATTCTCTTAATTATAAATTTCATCATTGTAAAATATCCCACTTCTGAAATATGTTTTAACACTTGACTTAAATGCGCGATTTTGAGAGGCTATTTTTAAACGAATTTTTTTGAATTTCTAATACAAATTACTTTTTTATAAACGCACACTCTCTTAAACGGACGCGGACAGGCTTTGAAGCTCATTTTAGATAGAAAACTTCCCATACTCGGACACATAATTTTATTTAGGGATTAATTTTTATCAACAATGGCCGTAGCGCGTTGTGTGTTCGTCTGTCAACCTCATGGTCACAGGTTCGATCCCTGCCGTAGTCTATGTCCTCTTATTTTTCCATTAAAAACCAATTCTAAAATAAATGTCATACGAGTTGCTGGCTTCCTAATTACATGCTGTTTAGGCATAGAACTAACAACATGCGATTAGAAAGACTAGTATACCGATAAATATGACAATGAATGAAAAAAATAATGCGAATTATAAGGGACATAGATAAATAAGATACGGAAATTTCTCCGCATTAGTTCAGCCGCCATTCCTGGCTATAAAATCTGAGACAACAACCACCTCCAGTCTCAGAACATCGCGCCCCACATCTTTCCTATCCTTCTTTCTCTTCCTAACCTAACGCCCGCGCTGTGTTGAAATATTTAAAGGGTAGTATAATCCATTGAGCGCGGGTAGATTATAAAAAAAAAAAACAAAAAAAACGCAAGCACCGTTGTGAGTATAGCTTCTGTTTTATTTTTAATACGTACAAAAATCCATAGAAAATCTCCGACAATCGGACGCGAAGCTCTAATAACCGGACTGAGCAATTTTTGTTTAGTCCCCTAACTACCGGGGTAACTTAGTTGGTGTAATTTTGGTGTATGGTTCCCTTTTCTGATGGTGTTGCATTATTGCACATGTAATTTCCTTTCATTTCAATTTCGTCATTTCATTTCTTATTCTACCCCCTCACCAGACAGTTCTCATAACCGGGCAGAAATTGGGAGACCCTGAGTGTCCGTTTATTAGAACTTCCACTGTATTTTGTTTTATTATATTTTAATAAATTATTCGGTAAAAGATAGATTATGTACTAAAAATTTATTAGTCTGACGTTCTATTCATAATTTTTATAAATGCAAACACCTTATTCATTACCTTGCACAACAGCAACATAAGTTAATGGCGTTGGAAGCTAGAATAGAGTCTACATAAAATGGATTTTGTATCGAAAAATCATTTGGCATCACCCATATTAATTTCCCTTTCTTAAACGTGGTAATTGTTTATTTTTGGCATGCACCAACACCAAACACTCGATAGTCGATAGTTGACTGAGCAAGATATTTTTCGGAGCAATGGTATATATATTCATAGATATTTTGTTACAGAACTTCCTCGGGTGCCCCAAAGATATAATAAGAGTATACATGAATACCTTATTTTAACATAAGCACATTCTAATTATAAATGGGAAGAAAAGTTCTATTGCATAAGGATTTGCTTAGCGGCTATTTAAGTCCTTATGCACCACATATCTACGCAAGCGTTTAACGTATTCTAATGAATTAGACTGTAGTATCCCAATCAATAAATAAAATGCTTAGTCCACTGCTTGTCCATGACTTTACTAAACCATACAATAAAAGTTAGTCTGCGGACTAAAATTTTCAATTATAAGAAATCGAAAATCCACGAAAAAAAAACTACTACCATAAGTCTCAACTCTATCTCTTTTTATTCTGTGGCTATGTAAATTTTGTTCTTAATGTCAATTCCTTCACTAAAACACCGTCTTCAATGGTCTAGCGAAGGAGTAAGTTTTTAAATGTCAAATAGCAGGCATTCTGTTTTATTAATAGCATTTCGCATTTAGTCCACGGAATTAATGCAAAACCTCCCCTAGGTCCTGTTTATTAATTTGGGTGTAAGTGTTTAAGTATCTAATGGCATGTGAGTAGTTAACCTTATTCATTTTTGTAACCTTTCTAACAAAATATTCCAATTTTCTTACTCTTTGATAATTCGAATGATCTTTCATGATCACTCGAATACTAATATCTCGATTATTGAAAGCATTCAATTATGCCCATCACTTATAAAAACCTAGTAAATCCAAAGTCAACACTACGAATTTTTTGAGTTAACTCCAGATCTAAATTGACTGCACATTAAAATTGTGAAATAAAACACTAAATTGTGTACTCAAATCATTGCATTTACATTTGATTAAAACTTTTTATTATGCATTTATTTTATACAATTTTATTTTTGTTTTTAACTAAATAATTTAAATATTTGTTTTTAAATTTATATGCGATTTTAGTGGTTGTCTTCTAAGAGGCTGGTTATCAATGTCTGTATAGGTAACTATTGTGGTTGGGGCGGGCTTAATTCAAAATGCATAGAATTTCGAATGATTTATCTGAAATATTAAAAAAAAAAATTATTAATAATTTATATTTAACAATTAAATAGATTTGTACGAGTATAAGCAGTAAACAAGAGTGCACAACGTAGTTATGCAATAAAGGCTTAACATACTTTTAGGCTCATCTCAACGAACAAATAAAATATTAATACAGTAATATACACAGAAATCAGAAGCAGCTTATTCCGGTGACCCAATTAACCCTGCAGTTCTCCAAGTTAGGTACCTTACGAAACTGTCCCAGAGGTGCATACCAACATTCTCCTCGGGGTTCTTTCATTTACTAGATGCTACTGACATTCCAGTCTGCCATTGTTCGATCCCTGCACTGAAAATCACCATATTTCTATGGAAGCAGATAGTTGTGATAAGGTACATTCTGTATTAACAATTTGTCAAAATTTTATTAAAAATACCAAAATTCTAACTTCAATCTAGTTTCTAGCCTGAGTTGTGTGCCTACTTCATTGTTCAACAATTTGGCGAAAATAATGGAAATTACTATTGATCATACTTACAGCAGCAACAATTACGAGCAATATATAAAATTATAAAACTTTTTAAGGTTTGTAAAATATTTTATTGAAAATTTATTATCAAACAGTTGACATAGAGAATAATTCATTCTTATAATTTTTTCACAGATTATGTACATCCATGAACATTATGTAACACCTGCTTCATTCAAAGTCCCAATTACTGTGAAGGCGAAGTTCTATACTATCCTCAAGTATGCACAGAGGAGGTTTCTGACCATAAAGGAGCGAAAAATTTATTTAAGCCAATATTTTCTAATCAATAAGTTCAAATAGTTAGATAAATTATGAGATCCAATTTATTAACTCTACATTGATTTTTTTAAAATCTCAGTTAAAAATATAAAATTTAATAAATTTAACCTAAATAGTTCAAAAATTGAATCAATAACTGTTCATTGATAAAAAAAATGTATAAAGATTATGGGTGTTTGTTTAGACTAGCTTATTAAGTATTATAGCTTATGATAAAAATGCGAATATGCGAAAACTTGCATTGAAATGATAAAATCCTTAAATATGATTTAAAAGCGAACATGCCTTAAATTAAATTTGCGTAAATAGGCGAACATGCGTAAAAATGCGTAAGCGAACCTGCGTAAAAATGCGTAGGCGATCATGCGCAAAAATGCGCAAGCGAACGTGCGTAAAAATGCGTAGGCGATCATGCGTAAAAATGGGCAAGCGAACATGCGTAAAAAAATGCGTAGGCGAACATGCGTAAAAATGCTTAGGTAAATATGCGTAAAAATGCGAACATACTGAACAATGCCAAATATGCGAACATGCATTAAAATGCTTAGGTAAATATGCGTAGAAATGCGAATATGCTTAAAAATGCGTAAATAAGCGTAAATGCGTAAATAAGCGTAAATGCGTAAAGCTGCGTAGCTAAATATGCGTAGAAATGCGTACATGCGTAAAGCTGCTTAGTTAAATATGCGTAAAAATGCGAATATGTTTAAAAATGCGTAAATATGCCAAAATGCTTAAATCTGTTTTGGTAAATGTGCTTGTACATGCCAAAAAAAAAGCGCAAGAATTCATACAAAGCAGTAAAATGCAAGTATGCTAAAAAATGCGTCCAAATGCGAATTGGATAAACATGCGAAAATGTCTAGTATGAGACATTCAAATATATAGATTAAAGATCAAGGTCAAACAACACCTACTAATCAAAATAATTAAAACATAAGTTGAGTTTTCTTTTTTGTATTTTATTGTTGTTATTTTTTTTTTATAATTTTATATACAAATGTGCAAATTTTGATGTTCATTTTAATTTACTTTATATATGGATCCTATAATTATTGAGCATAAATCGAAATATGACTTATAAAACTGTATTTCTAAAAAAAAACATACTATGTATTAAATTACACAAAAAAAAACATGTACATACATATAATTTTCTTAATGAAAATAGCTTTAAGTTTATTAACGAATTAAACAAAAAAATAAGCCGTAGGCTTTCGATTGGTTTTACTTATAAATACTGGGCAGAAATATGCTTGGTATTTATAATTTAATTATTATAACATTTTGATTAGGTACACAACTGGATGCGTTATCTGCAACAGAATAGATTGGCCAGATGATAAACATACGTCACTGTTAAAGATACCATAGCAACAACAGCTTTCAAAACTTCCAGCCAAGTTACTTGTAACCAACGTTCAAAACTCCAAAAATGACAATTGCAAACCGAACCAGAAGTTTGCGAACCAGACAATCGACCTTCATTATGTATAAGTAAGTAAAGAGGTTTCCAATAGTGATAGCTCAAGGCGTTCATGGTTTGGTTTCAGTAGGACAGATCTACATGCCAAACAAATGTATGTACATTCTCTTGCAGCTATTTGAGGTCCGCCGAGATCGTGCTATGACAGGCTTAAACTATATTGTATTCCACATATATGAATGTCGTGAATACACCTTTCAAATAAAAAATCAATACCTACCCACACGCTTTTTTCGTTTTATTTAAAAATGTAGTTGGCTCCTCCCCTTTTTTGAAGGGCGTGGCCTAATCAAAATTTTTCACTTTTTTCTTGTTTTTGGCTCCTCCCCTTTTTTGGTGGGCGTGGCCTAATTTAGCCCCTCCCATTTTAGGGGCGTGGTTTCATTAATTTTTGTGCTAAGCCCCGCCCATTTTTCGTTTTTTTGTCGTTGGCTCCTCCCACTTTTTGAGGGGCGTGGCTTGAGTTAGCTCCTCCCCATTTTGGGGCGTGGCCTAGGTAATTTTTATAGGAAAATTTTTGCTTAAGCCACGCCCTCCGGAAAAGGGGAGGAGCCAACTACACAAATGTTTGTTTTTCCAATAAAGATTGGTTCATGTTAAAAATTAAATAAAACAAGTTCTGGTTGAGATATCAACTTGATTTTTTTTTTATTTGAAAGCCCTATTCGTGCCCTTTATGGGGAATACGTTACCATGTGAACCTGCTGCAGCTAAGGGGCCCAAAAATAGCACAATTTCAATGACCATTAAATAGCTAGTGAAGGAAATACATTGTGGTAGCGCCAGTGTGGTATGTAACTTTGTGCTGTTTGAACGAATCTTAGATGAAATCACATTGTGGCCATGTTCATCATGATGTATGTCATCGCTTTTCTGCCCAAATTTATTTAGAAGTCACAAGAACCATTGAATTGTTTTGTATTGATCTGAAATTGATTTAAATTTAATTTAAATTAATAAAATTCAATGTTAACTTTAAAAGAAATATACATATACTTACATTTTGAGCTAAATACACGTCTTTTTATTTTTGTTAATAGTATTTATATCCGAGTTGCTTTAATCTGTAAGAGTTTCGATGCCTTTTTAAATCTAAAAGAGAAAAAATGGTCAATAAAATTGTATTTATTAGAAAAAAAATTATGATTCAGAAGTATGGAGCATCTAAACAAACAAAAAAGAGCTTAGGCCTCTGAAAAAGACATTCGAATAGCTAACCAACAAACAAACAAAAAAAACAGCACATTTGCATACAATGTCCTCTGTGCATCCTTATATTTTTAGAGCATAACAATGTGCTTCTATATTTTTTTTAAGGAAAACTTTTGTCCTTTCACTTGAATACAAAATATATCCGATTGAATGAACACAAACACACAAGTTGTCTGAAATATATTTAAAAACGAACAAAAAAAAAACCTATCCTGCCGGTCCAGACACAACAATGTGTAGCAATATTTCCTTGGCAAAGGATTTCCTTCAGCTTTTTCTCAAACATACACACATACCTACATATATTTACAGAATCAGCAGCTACTGTCATTTTCTTTATGTATATTTATATGTTCTTTTTATTGCAAAAACACGCTCTACATATCCTGTTTATCCTGTCATTTATAATCCTTAACATTTTGTGAATATATGCAACTGATGGGGATCAGGTGTATTGTTATAAACGCCTACTTACCACAGTTTCCCCTATTCTACTAGCTCATATAAGCCCAAAAACTAGTACAATGTGCATCCGTTTTCCCTATTCTGCATCACACAACATACAGCCTTTGGATGAAAGAAAAGAAACGGATCGGTAGTCCTTTGTAGGAGGGGGCCTTGAATCCTTTTTGAAAATTCTTTTCAAAGAACACTTCTTGTTCGGTGCACACCAGAATAAATATTGTATGTGGCCAACATTTCCTATTTTTGTCCCTGTGCTCCCTACATAAATACATATATCATGTGGGTTGTGTGCGAAGAAGCTTTTTTGTTGTAGAATAAGGAATAAGGACGCATCCTTTTCTCGAATGACAAGCATAGTTTCAGATTAAAATTGTTTGAAAGTTTTCTCAAGGAGTTTCGCCTTTCCGGGGCTGCTTCGGTTGTATAGAAAATTCGAAGACCTTAGGAAGTGGAGAATGGGGTAAAGGGGTGGATTTTTTTGGGGGTATTTCACTCGACTGGTCTTGATTGTTGAAGTGTGCTGTGTGTGGTAAACAATCTTAAGGATTAAAGCAGCTGTTGCATAAAAGTTATTAGTGTTAGTGTGGTATCTCTCTCCCTCGGTTGATAGCGTTGATGATGATGATTACAATGAATGAGCACTTGGAAATTTTCACATTCCCATCCCATTTTGCTCATGGTCGATTCCTAGGAGAACAAAACGCAAAACCATTCAGTTGTAAATCCTTTCAATTGTTTTCTAATGAGCCTAGTTCTTTTCTATTACAGGCGGAGGGGGCGGGGGTTTGGTTTTGTTGTGGTATCGAAGATACAAAAGCGAAAGCAAGAATATATTATTATTTTCAGGAAGAATACCATTTTCGAGTATTTAATTGAAGGTACATACTCGTATATATATTCATTATTTTTGTTTTGTTGTCAAGAGATAGAATTCAACTAATTGGATAGTTAAGTCAAGTGGAATAGTTATTACGTCGAACTTTGCGAGAGCAGTGTTAGTGTTGTCTTGAGTTCTTCAGCCAGCTATAGGCCACTTTCCCTTATTCAGTACACTAAGGAGGAAAACTTTTCATTTTCCTCAGCGAAAGGCTACCAATATTTTTTTTTTTATCATCATGACAAACCATAAGATGTTGGAATAAATTTGTATGCTAAGAGGCAATTAGTTCTAGGGGATTAAATTAGACAGGGTGGAAGCGATATTTGAGAATGATAGCAGCAGCCTGCCGTAGGTTTTCTTTTAAAGTTTCGTTAATTTCAATTAAAAGACAGATGCGATTTATACGAGAAAAAAACAACAACAACTAAATATTATTAGGATGGATGAATTTAAAGTGAAACTTCAAACAATAATTTAGAGGAGTCTCGATTTTGAATAGTGATTAGGGTATGGGGAATATTTTGAATACGATGACTAAGTTTAATTTAATTATAAGATGATGAGTATTCTAGGACTGCCTAAGGCCCCAAAAAAAGAAGCCTTAATTTCTAGTCGATTTCATGTGTAGGCGCTAGTGAACGATTTATTTAAAACTGTGAGTGAATTAATTTGTCATTTCTATCGCATAAAATTAAAAAAAAAATAAATACATTACATACATTCCACTATAATTACCTCAATCTGGAAAGTTCATGAATATGTTAGCTCCTAGTGGCATGCATTTTAAGTCTGCCTGTATGTAATTTGCCATCTCTTGAAATATTTGTCATTTCTCCGCTACAAAAAGTAGGACCTGAAATAATAATAAAAAAAAGACATTTAATGTGGAAAATATTAGAATTCGATTTTAGATTCCCTCTGTATGGGACCTATCGGGAATCTCCAGGGATGTTTGTTTCTCCTGGGAATAGTTTATTTCCTACATTCTTTTTTTTTTGTGATCGTAAAACTAGCCCGGAATAAATTTCGTTTAAACGAACAATAGTCAGCCTTATAACGAGTTCCATCGTAATCGGAAAGTTCTACGAATCCCGAAAAAAGATATCTCTGAATCCGATCGTAACGGCAATTTGTATGAGAATTTCCACTACGATGGATTCTGTGATAGATTTTTTCGGGATTCGTAACAAACTTCCGATTACGAAGGAATGAGTAATAGGCCTGAGTATGAAATTCCCTCGAGAAGTTAATTCCCGATATATCAATAAATTCGGAGGGTAACTCTCGACCAAAATTCACGCTCGCTACGTTGGAAGGAGGGAAACATTTCAAATGAAACCTTAGCAAAAATTCCTAAACTCGTGCTCGTCTGTCAACCTCGTGGTGGCAGGTTCGATTACTGCCGTTGTCTATGTCGTCTTATTTTTCATTATTAAGTTTGCGCAAGAATGAACCGCGTTTTGGGACAGAGTGCTTAGCAGAGATGTTTCTTGCGTCCTAGGAATTTGCCCGTTCGTTCACTATAACAACTAATATGCATTACGCCAAGGGGTACCCCTACCAGTAAAACATTGGCACCTATTGGGAATTTCGTTTCCCACGGAATATTTTATTTCCTCGAAATTTTTCCTGCGATTGTGAATCTCCCGCAGAATAAGGGTGCTTTCATAAATGCATGTTTGCGAAAGTCCGACGAATACATAGCTGTGATAAATGCAAATGATGAATGTCAGAGTTTCGTAAATGTAAAACGCAAATATTCACACATGTTCTGCATTCAGTGAAAATGAATTCAAAACGAATTTCAATTTCACTTAAAATGAAATAAAGTGCTCTGAATTTCGAGTGGATTCAACTCCTTCCAATTCACTGCGAATTTACTTTCCAATTGTCAAAATCACCTGTTTACAAACAATTTGTATAAAAATGGTTCATATTCGAAATGTAGAACACGAATTTTCATATGAAGAATGAGCTATTTACAAACTTTATTTTATGTGGAATACAGAACATCTAATTCACAAAAAGTGAAATACAGAACATGTGCGATTTGCAGCGCAAATGCGCAAATATGAAATTTCACATGCATTCCGATTTGTTTCTTAAAGAAAGAGATAGTGTGATGTAAGCGGTGCTACACCTTCCCTTACTGTTCACATCTGTGATCTGTCAAAACTTCCGCTAGAAAATTCAAAGTTGAACTCAAAATTAAAAAATATACATCAGAATTGTTTCTGGTCTAAAGGAAAATTAAGCAAATCAGAGAAAGTATTCATAAATGCATATTAAAATGCATGGGCAAATAGTTTTTCTGACGTTAATATGATCGCAACTGATAGCATGCAAACAATGCAACCATGTATTTATGAAAGGATCCTAAATTTCCCTCGAACAAAAAAATCGTATGAAATGGCAGCAAAATTCCCTGGGAAAGCTTATTCCCGATACCAATAAACTCCGAAGGAAACTTTTGATCTTTCACGTTCCCAAGATTCGAATTGGATAAAAATTTCGCGGGAAATTTTTATTCACGATAACCACCATTAACTAAAAAACCCAACATACTCGCGCATGTTCTGTATTTCACTTTTTGTGAATTTGAGGAACAAAAGTGAATTTAGATGTTCTGTATTCCTCATAAAAATGTTCTGTATTCCACATAAAATAAAGTTTGTAAATATCTCATTCCGAATGTGGAATTTTAGGGTTCTAAATGTGAAAATTCGTGTTCTATATTTCGAAATGAACCGTTCTTATACAAATTGTCTGTAACAGGTGATTTTGACAATTGGAAAATGAATTGGAAGGAGTTGAATCCACTCGAAATGCAGAACACGTTATTTCACTTTAAGTGAAATTGAAATTCGTTTTGAATTCATTTTCACTCGGAATGCAGATTATGTCTGAGTATTCACTATAAAATTACTTATGGTAACTATACAATTTTACATTCCACTTTACTTAAGTTCATGAAATACATACACGAAGTTGTCACTAAGTTTAAAAAGCAAATATTACTATAATTGCGTTTTTCACAGCACTGGTATTAGCCTCTTTTATTTTCCCCGTAATCTAGATCAGATAATCTATTTATTTGCGTTACAAAAACAAAACTAAATCCTTTTGTTGTTGTAACGCAAACAAATAGATCATCTGATCTGGATGATGGGGAAAATAAAACACGGCTATTGTTGAACAAGCCAGGGATATACTCTTACCATATTGTATTGATACTTCTTTTTAATGGGAATTGTCGGTATAAGATGTTCATCTTTTCACATTCCACATTTTTCTCTAATCTCGATCAATGTGAAAATGTGTTTGGAACTTATTTACGGCTTTCGTTTCGTTGACAATTCAGTATGGGAAATACTAATATCTAATTTCTCTAACTAATTAATGTCTATAATAATTTCTTACACTTCATAGTTTCGCAAATATTAAAATTGTACTTTTTGTTTTGACAATTTACCAGAGAAACGTTTTTTCTTGTGCGTGAAAAACGTTGTGGAACGTACTTCTCTTACTAGGTTTAAACAGAGCGGGGAATTATTATATTTTACGGTGGGAAAGATTCGGAACGTATTAATTTTTCATTTTACAACTACCTATAATTTGGTGAAATTTTTTTATTTTACATACGTTTTTTACGTACCTTTACACTCATAGTGATAAGGAAAAAATAGTAAAAAAAATGAAAAAAAGCAGCAAATTGTAATTTCTACAATCGGCATCTTCCATTTTCGCAGAAAAAATGTCAATATTTCCTTATTGTAGGGGGTCACATCCTCTGAAACTGAATGTGTGGAACGTATTTAGTTTTCAATTTTGTTGAGAAATCATGTCGTTTTGTGGTAGATTTCAGATGCTCCTAGAGATGAAATATAATTTACTGTCCATATAAAAAAACCTATAAATAAAGTAGAAATTAACTTTCTTAAATGAAACCCATATATTTTTTTTAATAAAATTCTTTAATATATTTTCTAAATTGTTCACCTTTTTTCACGTCTTTTTTTTATACTCATAGTTCCTATAATTAAGATTGCTTATGTTCCTATAATAAACGAAATACGTTCTTAAACTTAATACCAAAAGAAAAACTAATTATTAACTGAATATTATAGTTCGATTAAATCAAAGTTTTTATGTTAATTTTTTAAACACAAAATCTATTTTTTTTTATTTACTCGTAATTCGTTTTAAAAGTTTAAACTAAAAATCTTTTGAACTGATATGATATTCTTTAAAGTTTTTTTTGTTATTTGTTGTAAGCTTTATAATTTTAGTTTTATTTTGCACAGGTTGTTAATATTTTTTTTTTGTTTGTTTTGGTTTTTTTTATGAACGAAGGCTGAGAAAATAGGTTACATATATATTTTTTTTAATAATACTTTTTTCCTACTTTTTGTTTTAATCATAGACACTTAAATATTTTTCCTGTTTTTTTTACTTTAATATTTCGTTATGAATATAATTATTTGTTTTTTTTTTCATTTTATTTAATTGTTTTTTTGTTTGTTTAATATCTGCACTCTTATGATTGTTCTGCTGTCGGACAATTTATTAGAATATTTTTTGTTGTTAAATGTTAATTGATAAACTGCAAGGGGTTTAGCTATATTATAATACTTTTTTTTTGGGAAGAACAAATTTCGGAGAAAGTTTTAAAATAATCACAACAAATTTAAAATAATTTATTTTTTTTATAACAAATCGAACTTCTTATTTTTCGCTCTGATAAAGAGTAGGATACATTTTTTGTGCTCATTTAATATATCAATTGTTTTTCTTATCTAAGCATTTTTTGTTTTAATTTTTGTTTATTTTTACTTTACAATTTTATTTGATTTAATTAAAACTAATGTTTTTTTTTATTTACAGAGTACACAACCTAAAAGTGGTCAGGATTTAGTTTGGGCATTAAATTCCATTTCGAATTAATTTTTTTACAAAAAACAATAAAATAGAAATTCTGTAATTACATAAGAAAATGTATTAAGTTTTTGAAAAGATGGCATCTGATTTATTGTATACAGTGAAATTGTGAATTTATAGAGATTAAAAGTTATTATTTGGATTATTTTAATGTATGTTTTAATTTTTTTTTCACTTTTAAACTATAAAAAACAGTCTTTAATAAGCCTTCAACAATATATATTATTTTATTTTAAACTTTTATATTTTGTATGTACAAGCAAAAGATTTTTGTTTATGTATTAATCAATAATTATAAGGGACTAGGAGAAAGGAACGTTTAAATGTAAAAAATAGTTTATATGGATTTCATTTAATTGATATGTTAATTATTGATATAGGTTTTTTTATGTTTAAATAAAAAAAAATACTAATTAAAAAATATGGTCTTTTATTTAAAAAGTTTTTTTTTTTTAAGCAGAAATAAGTTTCTGATAAGTTTTCTTCTACAGTTGTGGGATATCGTTGTATCTTCCTGTTGATTTAATTAAATAAATGCCTTGGATTCCTGAATACCAATCGGCATAAAATTCTTTTCTCAAATAAGGTTTTATTTTTTTCGGTTAAAAATTATTAGAAAGTCATTTCAGTATTTAATTAACCTGATTACAAATTGCTAGAAGATAAAATTTCTGATAACCAACTGCTAGAAGAGCACAATCCAGATTTAATAATACCAACTGGCGCAAAATTTTAGTCCATTTAGTAATTTTAAATCAGTTTTAGTATGATACTAGGCTAAAAAGAGGATTTTGCTAATTTTAAACCAGTTTAGTACCGTACTATTTTCTTAAAATGTTGCTAAAGTTAAAATCACAAAATGGCTACTTTATTGTTTTAGTAGCGTACTAAATCCATATTCTACTTTGACATTTACAAACGTCAAAAAGTTATGTTCGTTTACTTTTTTGCACTATTTTAGGCGTGTTTAGATGTAGTTTATTAAGAAAATAGATTTAGTATGGTGCTAGTTAAAAAGTGCTTAAAATTAGAAAAATATTAGTAAAGTGCTTTAGGATTAGCAAACTGTTATACTAAGCCCTTAACATCAGGCTGTTTAAAATTTTGCGCCACTGATTTTATAGTTCCGATTCGAAATTTATATTGGAAACACTTGTTTATATTTCCTTTTATTCATAAAATGAAGATTGAGCTGAATGCTACACTTTTAACTTGTTCATTTGGAGCTACAATTCGGTAACACAAAGCTTAGACTTAGCTTGAACACTTTGTTTTTTTTATTCACAAAATTCCCTCTTTGCACATTTTGAAAAAAAAAATCTAATAGGAATTAATTTTCCCTGTTTGCAATTTTTCGAACAAAAGAAATATTAAAACAATCTAATAAGAATTCCTTTTTTTATGCAAAAATCGGTCCTTTACAACTGATAAAATCTTATTCAGTTTCGAAAAACGAAATAATTGTGTTCAGCAAGGTTACAACTTTTTTTCGATAGTCAATTTTGAGGAGTCAGTAAAAAAAAGTTTTAATTTATTGCATACTTTTCTGAGGGGTGTTTTCCATTTTATCACCAATGCAACATTATTTTTTCAACAATGTTGCAATAGTTTGTATCAACATGTTATTTCCAAATGTTGCATACTCATAGGATTGGACTACATTTGAAAATATAAAATATGTAATAACTATTTGCTGAACACCAATCTTAATCCGAAATCTTCATGTTATTTTTGAAAAAAGTGAACATGTTACCCTGTTGGGACAAAGAAACGAATATTGAAGGCCTTTCTGAGGGCCATTTCCAAAAAGTGAAGGCCAATAGTTGTCAGAATTTTTTTTTTTTTCAAAAACAAAAACTAACAATTATTAGGCAACATAAATATTTATCCATGTATAGTCAGTCTGAATGAATGAATTCAGTGCGCTTTCAATGGAGGAAGCTTGTTTATGCAGGATGCACATTGATAATTTTTGTGATGAAGTTACAACGATTACTTCATAAAATATTGCAAAAAAGAGGTATGTCTAAGGACCAAAACAAAATACAGAGGGACAAATAGCCCTATTAGTCACATTATCAGCCCTATTTTTCTATTCGATCCGATCGAATCTTTCGATTCACGTGAATATTTCACTAATTTTTTGTTTACTATTTTTCAAATGTATTCTATATTTTGAGTCCAAAGCTTTACTAATATATTTTTGTTGTTTAATTCTTAAGACAATCTAATTGTTAAAATTTATTTTTGACCGAAATTTATATAGTTTTTGGATCAAATCGCTTTTCCGTCGGATAGCAAAATACAAATATTCACGTGAACGTTTAACAGATTAGTGCTGTATGGTAACGCTACAAGCATGAATCAAATTAAACAAGATTACGATACTTCTTTTTTGTCTTATTTTATTGACGTCACCAGAGATTAAAATCCATAAATCCACAAACAACAATTTGCAGATTTTTGATGTCTGGTGCCGTCAATAAAATAAGACAAAAAAAGAAGTGTCGTTATCTTGTTTTCTTTGATTCATGCGCTACATGTAGCTCTTTAAAGTTATTCGTTAAGTTTAATTTCAAAGATATTGGGGGTTATCGTGAATAAAAATTTCAACTTAAAATTTTCTCAAATTCAAATCTTGGGAACGTGAATGATCATCAAAAGTTTCCCTAGGAATTTTTTTGGTTTCGTGTCATTTCATACGATTTCTTGTTCGAGGGAAATTTATTCTGTGGGAGATTCACGTTCGGCGGAAAAATATCGAGGGAATAAGATATTCTGTGGGAAACGAAATTCCTAGGGAGATTCCAGATAGGGCCCATTTTAACGGTTCTTAAAGTTTCGTTTTATTAAACAAAAATTCTAGGTTGTGGAATTGGGGTTTGGTGAAAGTCTTCGCTAAGTTTGATTTCTAGGAAGAGCTAAATCTGTATCTAAATGTTTCGTTTTGCGTTTAATTTTAACAGTTATTTTTTTTGTATTATGAAAACGGGTTTAAACTTATCTGTGGTGGCCGTTGGTATAACAAAAAAAAACATTTCGACCAGAGTTTCGTCAATATTTTTCTTTACGTTACGTTAATTTTTTAAATCGACTCAACCAACGATATTTTATTTTAAAAAAATCTATTGGAACTGAGAACTTTTTCTTGAGTATTAGTTAAGATTCGTTAAGAGTGTTGATCTGAGTCATAAATTTAATTTTAGTATAGCAATTAATTGCTTCAACCTGCTTCTTCGACCTTTATTATGTCTGGCGACAAAGAATTCACATTTGCATTTAATTTCAGCATGGCATGGCAAGTCTTAATTTAAAAGTATGAGGTTTATTTTTCTAGTGAAACCTATAGTAGAAAAACCATCACACAGAACTTAAATTGAGCAGAATTGGCTGCGTTCGGTAGCATACCCAGAGCAATCCGGATTGCTTTGTGTTGTTGTAACGCCTAAGGAAAAAGCAGCCGATTAACTAAGCATTATGTTGTCAAACACAAATCTCAAACTCAAGCTATCCAAAAACGATTGGATTCGTTTGGAAATTTGAGGACCAACTGATTAAAGACTGTAGCAGTATTATGCAATTCAACTGACTTAACAGAAAAAGCTACCTGTATCTTTCGAAAACGAAGGCATTACTAAGGTATCCTGGCTTGTCCAGCGGCATCGTACTCGAAAGCGGCCATTTTTTTTCTTGTAAATTTTGTCTGGCTGGTGACTTCTTCATCCGCGAAAATTTGATTGAAGATAATTCTTTTATGTTAGAAAAATATTTTTCGTATCTATTTATATATGTTGTCTTGCTGACCGAGAATGTACGAATTAAAAAAAAAAATATTCGACAATGTCCTCTTCAGCAGAAATTTCTTTCAACAATCAGCTATTCTTTCCATTAATTTTCGTGCAATGTTTCATCTAAAAAGATCTGATAGGTTTTATCGAAATTTACATTTATATTCTTTCCATATTTAAGGAAATTATGAAATTAATATTAAGAACGTTTCTGGAAACGTGCAAGTATCAACCAGGTCAACTACTAATTGTCGATTAGACATTTTGAAGTCCATAGTTTTGGGGTCCTTAAGGTGACAGAAATTATATTCCCGGCAGACGGCATATCTGCCATGCTTTGTAATTATTTCTTATATATAAAATTGTATTTTATGATTTGAAAAATAAAGAAGGAATTGAATTGAATTGAAATTATATTCCAAAATATTGATGGCTAAATAGTGCCGAGTTTGTGAATTGTTAATCCAAGCTCTGGAAGAATTTGAGTTTTTATTTAAATCTTTCAGTTCATTTAAATGTGTGTTCTCTTTGATCTTGATAACTACTGATGGAATAATGATGTGCTTTTGAGTAAGCCAAGCACTTTCAAAGTCAGGTTTGGAATTAAGCTCCTGCTGTATACCTTTCTTGTAGTCCTTCAATGCCAATTTCAATATTGTTATCGTTAAGGACGTCACTGGTTTAAATTGAGCGGCTAATTTTCGAATCGCATGCTTTCTTAAGCATTTCAGTTTTCCCTTTAATGGAAATGACAGAAAAACACTGTTGAATTCTTCAAGCTTATCTGTCAAAGTTCGCGTGATTAAAACTGCTCTCTTTGAATTTCTGGCGTTTTTTTTTTTAATTTTCTAATACTAAAAAAATATCTAAACTTATCAAAAACTCATTTTCTGAAAACAAAAAATTAAATTGTTAAGAACCACCAATAAATCAATTAATTTTTAAAGTGTAAAAAAAGATCACGAAAAAAAATTATATTTTATAGGATTGATTTTTGTATTTTCCATTGGTTTTTTTTTGTTGTATTTATATTATTTTCCTTACAAAAACTAAATCAACAAACGAAAAATTGAATTTTTTAAAATTTTCCTTTCACTTACTAAATGTAAAACAATATTTTTACAATTAATTTATTTACAAACTTAAAATTATAAGGAATAAACTTAAAATTACAAAAAAAAAGTCTTTTTTCCATTTTAATATTAATTTAATATTTTTTTCGTATAGAAATTTTTGTTTGTTTCCTTAATTTTAAATACATCACATGTTTTCACAACTAAAATATTTAATAAAATCTTAAACAAAATTAACTTTAAAAAATATATATACAAACATTAAAAAATAAAAAAAAAATAATAAATTATTAAGGTACGATAATAAATAAAATTTTACAAGTACGTGTTTTTGGAAAGGATACTACTACAAATAAGCTCTCACATTTTGTTTATACATATAGATAGTCATATTCACAAATTTTGTTTTATATTTATTTACACACAAAGGAAAGAAGTAGGAAAGAAAGGATGTAAAATAAAAGTAAAATGAAGCAAGGATATTTACAAAATGACGGAGGAATTTTAATTTATTTCATTGTTTCCTCATTAAATATTCGAAGAAGGAACTCTTGACTGTTTTCTTTTTTTTTTTGTTTAATTTGAGGCTTTGCTTACTTCTGCCATTTTTTTTACTTATTTTTTTTTGCTCGTGTTGTTGTAGTATTTACTGGATCACAATATGTACAATGTCCTTGTTATATGACGAACAAAAAATCCTTCCTTAAGTCTATGTTTTTTTTTATGTTATTTTTTTTTTATTTACAATTGGGATCGACTGCCGACTCTCACGCCTTGGCCGTTGTGTTACAGTTGACGACGTCTGTGCTATTGCAGCTAGCTGTTGGCGTAGTAGTTGTTGTTGTTGGCGTAGATGCTAGGGATGGCTGCTGGGTGGAGTCCGAGTTATTATTCGGACTTCGATCAACATTCATGTCCTTTGGACACGCAGACGATGATGTTGATGATGATGATGTGGAAGTGGATGTTTGTGGGGCAGGGAGTTGTGTCGATGGTGGTTGTTGCTTCTGGTGCTGCTGTTGTTGCTTCGACTGCCGTCGATTCCAGCCAAAATTTAAAGCAGCCGTTAGTTTGTTTTGACCGCTGCCATTGCCACTGCTACCACTTCCTCGGATGCCACCACCCACGCCCCGACCGATTGATGAGGCTGGTGTACTGCTGTGATGATGGCTATATCCCGAATCGGAGCCAAAACTGGAATCACCACCGCCGCCGCCAGTGCTGCCCCTTGAGTACAATTGATGGCTGTGCTGATGGTGATGGTGCCCTGGTGCACTAGTGGCAGCAGCAGCAGGATGGTGATGATGATGATGTTGATGTGTATTCGGTCGATAGGAACCCATGATCCCTACAGAGCTCGTATAGTCCGGAGCAATATATTCGGGATATGATAGTGGGCCACTGACTAGTGCTGTCGCATTGCGTCCCACTGTGCTCGGCTGCTGCAGCTGCTGTCGGCCACACGAGTCGTATAGGTACCCTTCGTGGAATATGGGCTCCGCATAGCCGTAGGTCGGTTCAATGGGATCCATTGGAGGAACTATTCTTCGACGGTCGATGCTTCGTGGATTCGTTCTGGAACGCATCGAGCTCAACAAGTTACTAGCAGCATAGTACGGCTGGGGATAGCGATTCGGATGATTGACTATGTTTCGTTCGCGGAAGATAGTTGCCACCGCCGAAGCTGGATGGTGCAGCTGATTGTTGATGCGATTACGTCGTTCGACTTCGTTCTCCAGCGTATTGTAGTATTGGGCACGATTGTTATTGTTGTTGTTGTTGGTGTTTAAGTTATTGTTCAGACTGTGATGATGGAAGGTGTTATTGTTGTAGGCCAATGACATAAGATTGTGGTTTCTATTATCGTAGAGATGATTTTGTACCATTGGCACCGCCATTACATCTCCAACCAACTGTTCTGACCCCGCTGATGTATTGAACTCGTCCATGCTCGAACTGCCCGCTGGAGGCTTATGGCGGTTTTTGCGATTATTGTTTTGTCGCCCGGTTGTATGCCGCAGAACTCCTGATAGAATTCCAGCAGTTCGACTAGTTGCGTTGTTGTTTGTCGATGAGGCCGATGTTGATGTGGCAGCAGATGTCACTGCTGCTGCATCGTGCTGTGTATTCGATGAAGACGAAGACGATAGCAGTGAATTCCGCTCATGACCATTGTTGTTGTTGTTGCTATTGCTGGGTTGTTGCGACGCACTGATTCGCTCATGATAGATAGTCGAAACGGGAATTGTCGATGCAGTGTCAGAAATAGATTTGTTAAAGGACCTCTCGCCAGGCAGCGAGAGTTCATCTTCCGCAAAATCATCGTCAGAATGCAGCGGTGGTTCGGATTCGGCATCTGAATCGCGACCCGGGCCGAGTTCTTCGTAGACATTGTCATGTGAGCGATATGGATCGGGTCCTGGCGATGAAGAGACCAAAAACGGAGGTGACCGCGTCATTGGATAACCGCTGGGAAAGTGGATTCCTTTAGAATGGTGCAACATCTAGAAATAATAAAAAAAGGGGGAAATTAGTTTTGTGATAAAACATTTCGAAAAGGAAATTACTTAGATGCGTATTGATTGTGAAGTCTTGTGGTTCTTAAATTATCACACATTGCTATAAATTCAATTTGTACAGGAGTGTCCTATGATCTCAAACTCTACTGATTGGATTTGTATGTAGCTTTCGGGTTTTAAAATGTCCTTATTGCCTAAGTGTTCGTACACTTTATTTTTGATAAAAAGAGAATACTCTTTGTCCTCTATGATCTTAGAAGCTATGCTTTTGATAGGTATACAATTTTTGAAATTCAAAAGAATACAACTTGAGAAGTATTCTTCGATTTAAATTGCAGAAAAAAAAGTTAGGATTCCCTTTTCAATACCTCATAGTTCTTAGAGTTTATTTAAATTAATCTGAGGGAACTCAAACATAAAAAACTAAAATCATCAAGATATCCTATTACGCACGTGTGAATCCTTTCGTCAAGCATATTAAAATCGCATTTAAAAAAAAACCGAGACGACTATTTATTATCGAATTCACCCTTCTACAAGTCGATTCATCTCATTATCACTGGGTTTTCATCATAACCTAAAAAAATGTCCTAAATGTTCTAAGTGAAAAATGAATAAGACATGCATCACGCCGAGCACATTCTTCTTCAAACAGCTTACAAAGTGACGATGATATAAAAACCTTACATTTCATACTCAATTACTGTCGCTTTTCAAAGGATACTTTCATAGTTTTTTTTTTTTCATTCTAAATGGCCGTGGCCTTTTGTTTCCTGCTTGCCTATGTATACCTAAGCCGTTGCTGCTACACGTGTTCAAAAAGGAGAAAAATCCTTATCCTTTCTATTTTGTCAACCAGTTTATTTATCCTTATGCAAATGAATGGGCTCTTCTAGTCGTTTTTCTTAAATGAAGACCAGTACTTGTTTTTTTTTTCTGTTGAATCCTGTTAATCCTTTTACTTTTTTTTTGGTTCTATCTCTGTTAAGTATTAACATAAGGCCGAGTCGCCTATCTGCACGAGAAGAGATGAAACATGTAATATTTTATTAAAAAAATAAGAAGAACAAGAATTAAAGAAAAGCTTTCATCCTTCAAACTGAGTATACCCACCTACATGGAGACAACCATTGAAAATTAAAAAAAAGGACATCGTTATTTATTTTTAATTGTTGAAAATATTTTTTTTTTCTTTTTGCTTGGTAGGATTAGATTTATGTATATTTATGTAAAAACGAAAATGTCGTTTTGAGATAACATGGCTTACAAAAAAAAAAAAAAGAAATTGGAAACAAGAAATACAAAAAAGGACGCACTTTATTTGCATTGTTGTGTTCTTTGTTCAATGGGAAATAATGCGAACGTTTATACTTTTTTGTTTGCGTTTGCGTTCTTTTCCTTCCATCTTTTTTTTTTTTGTGCTTTATTTATTTGGAACGAATAGCCTTTTGAATATTAATGAGGATCCTATATTATTATGTATGTAGGTACATAGTAAAGTGGGTGGAGAGATTTTAATAAATTTTCTCTTTTTTTTGTGCTTTGTCTTTGTCGTTTGGCGCATCACTAATATGGTAAATATTGAGGATAAAATATTTTTACGTAGGAAAGGATGTTATTCCAACCAATAGATATTCAACTATAAGGGTCTGGCCAGATTAGTAATTATTGATTTTAACAATAATTTAAAACGTAAATAATTCTGATTTTCCAGGACGAGTTTATTTCTACTTGCGATATATGTAGGTACTATAGGGCAAGTTTTGCATTTGGAAAAAAAATCGAACTCGAGATTTTAATCAAAGTTAGAGAACACCAAAAAAGTGGGTCCGGCAATTCCATCTGTCTGTCTACTGTCTGTCTGTATACAGAACGATCTACAGCCTAAACGGCTGAACCGATTTTGTTCAAACTTGGTGGTTAGGCGTTTTAGGTGATTATCCAAAACAGATTTTCGAATCTTTGTTTTAGCCCCAAAAATAACGGTACTTGTCATACAAATTTTTCTATCATCTTAATATTCTCAAGAACGGCAATTACGATTTTGACAAAATTTGGTGTGAGTACTGACTTGAGTATGGTCTATATTTTAGCCGAAAAAAATTAAAATATTTTGTTATTAACGGTACCTGCCATACAACCATTTTATTGATTTTCGACTTTTTCATAAACGCTAAACGGATTTCGATCAAAATGTGTATACAGGATCTTCTTTAAATTCTAAATAATACTGCATTTCAAAATTTCCGAAAAATAGTTTTTTTTTAAATTTTTGGAAATTCAATATTTTGAAAACGGGTGGTCGATTTTTTCTGAAATTTTGTTTTCAAATTTATATTATTAAATATTTAAAATTTCCATACCATTTTTTTTTTTAAATTTAAGAATTTTTATATATAAAAAAATTAAGTGAAAAACGACTTTAAAAATACATTTAGCCTTTTCCATTAAGAATCTTTTGCATATAAATGTGTTCGAACATAGGAGCAGCAAGTACGTGCGATCCAGCCGTGCATTTTATTTGTTTATTAAATCGAATCTGACGTGTCAATAATTTTTGTATTTGAATATTTAATAATGAATATACACAAATTTAAAATAAAATTAAAATTAAATTTAACGTTCGATATAAATAAAAATAATATGAATCCTGACCCCTTTCGGGTCGAAAATAGTAATTTAATTACCAGGACAAAAATTGCATTTAAACCGTTGCGTTTGTCAATATTGACAGGATATTGACACTGCTAACCGTTTGTGTATACATTATGCTTATTGAATTTCAGCAAACTTTGACCCAAAAAAGTGTGTATAGGTATAAAAAAAATTATATATAAATAAAAACAAGGGTTGACATTATTATTTATCAACCCCTTACATTCTGTTTCTACCCCTACATTTTTCATGATTCAACAAAAAATCAAAATAAACTGATGGCTAAAAAAAATAATCCTGCGATTGCATTAATCGACAATGTCCTTCCGATATTGTGTGTTGTGAGTAGTATTATGTACGACACAGGAATATATACGATGACGCTTGTGATTAAGGATGATTAACGAGAATGCTCTTATCCTTTTTTTTCCATGTCGTCATTTTTTGTTTGTTTATTTTTGTCCTCCTTCGTTCGGTTTAATTTAATTTAATTTCATACCAAAAGGGTGTAAAAAAAAGCAGAAACAACAACACAAACAGAACAAATTATTTAAATTCATTCAGCAAATCCTGTGAATGTTGTCAAATTCAATTTAATTGAATTTTTTTCCTCATTCATGTCATGTCGTTGGTGTTTTTTTTTTTTTTTAACTTTTACTTTGGTCTTACTTGAGCCTTCGAGTGTACAATTAATGTCGACTTATATTCGCAAAATATATGTCAAGTCGAGGAAAGATAAAATACAAAAAATGTCTAATAATTGCATAAAGGATGTATGCATACAATATTTGACACTTATTAAATTGAATATGTGTTAAAATTCCCAATTGACATAACAAGAGGGTTGAGGGTTTTGATATACATATGAACGAACACCATAAAGACATACAGATATGTATTTTTTTGCCTTCTCTTCAGTTTCATTGACAGATGAAAAATAAAAAATCAAATCCTTGAAAGGATAAAATTTTTTACTTTACTCCTAGGATCAAGTGGATTTTTTTATTATTTTTTTGTCTGCTCATGAGATTTGTGCAATCTTGCAGCTTACAGAACGAGATTTAGAGAAGCATGCAAAAAAACAGATAGGAAGGTAGGTACTTGTTTTAAGTTGGATTTACATTTAAGGATGTTTCAATTCCAATTTTTTTCACTATAATCGCAAAAAACGTTTCAGAAGAAAGATTCTTTATAATTTTTTTTTCTATTTGGTAAGTAAGCCCTGACACATATCAGTGTGATCATTGCAATCATTTATAAAATATAACTTGGAAAAGGTGTTCTTTTTTAAAAGAGTTTGGCTATTACCGACACCTTGAGGGGATACCTGTGCTAAATAACTAACTGCCTGAAACTGTCCTTTTAATTTCTCTGTCTCCACACCTGCCATATCCTGTCAAACTAAATTCTCTACCAAAACACAAAATCCTTCAATTACACTTCATTATCAAATAACAAAAAAAAAAACAAAAAAAAAACTAAAAGAGGTGGGTACGTCTATTTGACAAATAATTTTGATCCTTAAATCCTAAATGTCTTTCATATCGTATACCTATCGCGCACCAAACGACGAAATTCAAAATGAAAAAAAAATTAAATGACAAACACAAACAAAAAATCAAATGATAAATTCATTCAATTTCAAAAGAGTATAATGCTTCCTTTTATTATTTATCTCTTACCTCCTTCTCCGTATTTTTCACCATAAACATCGCAATGTAATATGATATTTAGTCGTTCATATATAGCAAGCAATAGGTATAGGATGTCTATAATAACGTCTTTATGAAAGGAATCCGCGTAAAAAGTCATTGACAAATAACAAATATAAATAAAAATAAAAATAAATATCCGTCTTCCTCATAAAACTGAACAATATCACACAAACAGCAATAATAATCATGATGATGATGATTATGTTGAAAAAAAAAATAAGAAGAAGAAGGAAATGTGATTCCTTGTGAATTTGCAAAAATAAAAATAAAAATTAAATCAAAAGAAATGAGCCAGGACGAAAATAATCATAACAATAAAAAAAAAATAATAATAAATAGATACTCATCCGTGAGTAAAAGATATGATACGTGTATGGTGATGTTGATGGTATACGAATATTCCTTATCCAATTATCTTGAATGATTTTATATGGCTGTGCTTCTTTCTCAAGAATTCAATGAATATATAAAATATCAGATTTCACTCCTTTCTGACAACCATAATACACACAACAATAAGGACGCACAGATCAACAAGAAGAATATTTTGACAGGACCTGCCTAAATGTTTTGATTTTAATTGTATTTCTGATTAAAATATCACAAAACCAGAACCCCTTAAAATTAAATTAAAAAATCCACACCGGATATTTGTGCTCATTTTTCAACAAATAAATTACAAGGATATCTTTATTCACACAATACACAATACAAAAACAGAGCAATCTTCTTAGAGATCAGAAAGCTTTTGATGTATTATAACATAATATTGCTTTTGTTGGAATAAAACTAACCACAGTTTCCTTGGTTGATATATTCCCAGTTGCTACTTTCTAACAATCACATATACCCAAATTCATCCAGTTATCCTTTCAGTGAAATTGTCTATACCTTAACTCAACCCACATCCTCACTCTCTCATCAAATTATATATATGTACATAGCTTTTGCTCATATCCACTGCAACAAGACATCCTTGATGTATCTAACTCCCAACCCACTCGATTAATAATTACAATTGCAATTAAATCCTTGTGGTCTTCTCTTGTGGTATGCAATTTCCATAGTGAATATGATAATGTATAAATGTTGGTGTGTAGTGTATGTTTTTTGGGAGGCTATTGTTATAGTTTTATTCAGAAACATAGAAATATAAACATGCTGTGTTATAAGTTGCATGAAAGGACAAAGGCGGATTATCATCTTTAAACTCTGAATGTTGTTATTACATTATACCTACCTACCTAAAAAAGTGGGGATTTTGAAGAGGAAATACATATACATAAACATACTCAAATATATGTAGGTAAATAGGTAGATCTATATCCTGAAATGCCTTTAAACCATGATTGACCAGATAGGTATCTATTTTGTATTTGAATAAACATACAATGTATTATTATCTCTGTGTATGTTTTTGTGATATGTATTTTATTAATTGAGTTCCTCTTAAGGGTAATATTGTCTTTTTCAAGGATATCATGAATTTTGATTAGACTTCTAATAATTGTTTTGTATGTATATTACTCGTAACATTTTCGAACAAGTGGTTTGAATAGCATTATATTTCCATGAAAAAAAAAAGGAAGGTATAATAATATCACTATCACCAAACGAAATATTAATTTGTACTAACTAAAGATTTTCTATAAATTAAATTAACTTTAAACGATTTAAACACTGTACGGATGAGAACAAAAATATGTAACACTAATTTATTTACGCTTAGACGAGGTATCACAAAACCCATTATAATATTTTTAAAAGTTTTATTTCTTAAATAAATAAATCCGATCGAAAAATATTCGCACCTTTGAATATATCAATTAATTTCATAAGGTATCACGGAACTATATGATTTGAAATAAGCTTTTTGCACAATACATCATTTAGTTAAAAACAAATATCCAATTTAGTGATTCAAGTTGTAAGTTCAATATAAATAATATGTTTTTAAAACAGATGAACATACATATGTCACAAAATATTAATCATATCTTATAAATACATGCGTATAAGATCTATTTCAAACTAAAATATTTTCTTCATGGGTGTTAAATTTTCAAAAATTTTCTCTTGTCACGTAAAGTGCATAACTAAAAAATGCCACTCCGAGGTGTGGCGTTACTAAATTTATTTATTTATATTTCTGTCCTTTCGAACTATTGAAAAATTGTTCTTATCACACTTTGAATGAAATAGAATCCATCAAGTATCACAAAAATATTTTTCATATTTTTGGACAAAACAATAAGTTAAGTGTTAAGTGTTAATATTTCATAAGGAAATTTGTATATTGCCGCAAATATTCGGAGATATTAAAACATATATACATCACAAAGAGTGTGTGATATTATTTTTTCAGTGATTTGTAACATTAAATAATACACTAGTATGAATGAATCACAGGAATATGATGCTGTGATAAATGATTGCTGTTGACTTTTTACAATTCTTCTCATTGATATTCAACTTGGCAGGGGTTCTATCAGTAATAAATTCCGAATTACGTTAAGAAAAATTCGGATATCACAAAATACTTATTGTGATAAGACTATTTGTGAGTGAGCATTATCAGAACACAAAAACATCCACAATCAAAATTTAAAATCAATGAATTCTTAAAGAATTATTTTATAAATCGCAACCTTACCTCAACGTTATGATGATGATGTCTCATGACCAACGGTCGGTGTCCTAAGTGTGCATCCGGATCTTCATACGTCACAGAATGTCCACCCGGTAGTCCGCCGTTCATATGTGGACCACGTGTTGGTGTCTTGCAGGGTAAGAAGTTTTGAACTTTTCTTTTATTTCTGCAAGCAAAAAGAAATAAAACATTATTTTAAATTAAAAGACAAAATAAAATAAAAAGTTTAATATTGAATACTCCGTGTTATATTAATTTCTCGGGGAATTGTTATCCTGACAAGAATCAAGCAACAAATTTATTGAATTTTGTGCAAAATTTAATTTCGAAAGCTCTCATGTCAATTCTATTATGTTTGTTGTATGGCTATGATTTATGTACATACATAGTAAGTAATATCACCACAGAGCATACGAAACTTAATTTTCGTTCTCTCCCTGTTGGCATTTTATATTATATGCGTAATTTTAATTTACATGTCATTCATTGTTGGCATTTGAAATGGAAATTTACTATCCATACAATATATTATAATAGACTTGTGCTAGACGATATGGAAGTTGGTGCATATAAGCGCGTTGCCTTGTGCAAAAAAATATTTACATATCTAAAATTCAATCTTTTAATGTGAAGTGAATAAATATTTAAATTAGCAACAGCAGCAGCAGTTGAATATTGACAACAACGGCAACAAAAAAAATCACACAAGTTTTATTTCAAATAAAACTCCTGTCTCCCACAGAACTTTTCCAAAGTGACAATGCCAAACACGACGACGCAAACATAGAAAAATTGAAAATAAATATTATTCTGAAGAGGAAATAGGAAAATATTTTAATTAATTTGACAATAGCTAGCTAAAACGAAAAAAAAAACAACTTGGGGACGAATAAGATATACTTTTAAGTTTTTATCCTGGTTTACAAATCTGTATAAGAAGGATTTATTTTGGAATTGTGGCTTGTGGAATGTATGTGGATCATAAAACTACTTTAAAATGTATTATTTGAAAGCAGTCATCTTGGAACATGGTCAAACTTCACATTTATGGTGGAAATATTCCCTTAAAAAAATTGTGGATCGTATTTTTTTAATCATTATACAGATATAAGTTTTTTGAGTCTATGGAGAAAAAATTGTTTGAAAACTATGAAAGCTATTATTAATTGTATTGATAAGAGAAAACAAATCTGGGGTTAATGCTTTTTTATACACTATCTACGCTGTGGATTGTATGTGGATCCCAAGTGATATTTTCTTTTAAATAGTCAAAAACTAATTGGAGAGTTGTTTTTAATATTGGACCCGACACAAACAATTAATACAAAAACAACCCCACCGAAATCTAAGATATTAGAGCTTTAATATTGTTGATGAGCAAAACTCATTTATTTTAATAAATCAAAGCCCACTGGATATGGACTTTTGTTCCTCTTCATTTCAAATGGACAACTCTCTGATGTGTTCTAAATCTCTCTATCGAATAGACTATAAGTAAGATTAATCGTTATCGAATGGTACCATAGAGATACATCATCTTCTCTGTCTCCGTTTTCACCCTCCATGCAATACACTACACATATACCAAGCAAACATACATAAATCCTTGACTACTTGGCTTTTTCTTAGAAGTATGTACCAGAAGTTGACTGGGGTGGAGGTGAAATCAGAACATTTTAATTCCATGTTTGGCCATAAATCACCCATAAAAGAAAAAGCAAACAAGTGTTATTCTTAATTTTCAATTTTGTGAATATACCCTTGTGCCAAGGAGTACCTATACATATATGTACGTAGATAGATACCTATTATAAAAGGAGCAGCACCAGGAGCATTGGAAACAAAATTAAATAATAATAGACGATGGAATATAAAATTAACTCGTAAGTGAAATTGTTCACTTTCTCGTCGACGTCGTCGTCGTTTTTCGTGTTCTACATGCAATTTATTATCCTTTCTCTTATTTTTTTTTCAATACAATGTATCCTTTTTGACATTCTCACTCACCATCAGTGTATATGAGAGAGTAAAGGAGGTGAATAAGGTATGACACGGGGTGTATTGTATTTTTTGACGGAGTAAGACAATTTTAAATTGTATTAAGATAGAACGCAAAATTTTTCAAAAGGAGGACAAAAAAGAAAATAAATAAAAACTTCTACTCGCTTGTTCCATGTTTTCACATAATATTTCCAAGGACCCTAAGCACAACGAACAATATACAGTAGGTATTCTAAAAGTTGAAGATTTTGCTATTTTCTTATAGGAATATGGTGTCTGTGAGGACCAGGAATGGGGCTAAAATGTGTCAGAGAATATTATTTAACACATAGCATGCATGACTCCTTCTACACTATACTACTCGTACGTTTACCATCCTCAAACCATCCACCATATAAAACTGTGTTCGTTATTCTTATATTGCCAGAGAGGTTAGACAGGGGCATGCAGAATGTACAAGAAAAGTTATCCTTTTCATATATGAATATGGCAGGTTCTTCTAAGTTTATTTTGTTTTTTTTTTTTTTTCTGAGGACACATTTTCGAGTGTGTATTTAATTAAAAATGCTTGAGATACTTTTTTGGTATGGCGGAAGGAAAGCATTGTATGAGACACAAAAGAGGTGTATTTGGCGGTGTATCTACTCTGAGCTCTGAGCTCTAAGCTCTAAGACTGGAACTGGATGGTTTTATTATAAGTGAATTTGAATATTTTGCATTCATGTGGGATGAATTATTAAATTAAGGAACTCTTTGGAGCGCGATAAAATATAAGAACGAGTTTGGGTATACCTACTACCTTAACAATTTATAATAATATACATGGAAGTTTAACGACTTTTCCAAAAGGGGGATGAGTTTTTTTTTTGATTCAGTTTTAAGGTAGGTAAAGCTTATACGCATTGCGAAATAACGATGATAAATTGTTGATGGTATAAGTAATTGGTTAAGAAAACTTTTTGACAAAGAACACTTTCGAGTTTTTGTTTGCAATCACATTTTACACACCAGAATTTCTTCTTAAATAATGATGAAAATGTAGGTGACTGAGATTGAATTGGAAATGGTTTGAGTAGTGGATGAAAAGAGAATCTTATCTTTTGTGAATTATGAATTCAGCGAGTTTATATTAATTTTAATTGATAAAAGTGTGAAGTGAATTATTTTTTAAGTATTAAATGGCTTTATAAACTTGTTAACATTATAAGAAAACGTACTTTCATTGAATGCTTTTAATAAGTTATGCTTGTACTTTTATGAGAAAATGAAGATTTAATAAAATTATTACACTCCACAAGTATCTTTTACGAAACAAAACAAACAAATAGACAATTT
Source organism: Philhelius pedissequus (assembly GCA_910595825.1). Classification (NCBI taxonomy): domain Eukaryota; kingdom Metazoa; phylum Arthropoda; class Insecta; order Diptera; family Syrphidae; genus Philhelius; species Philhelius pedissequus. Next base: position 236,958,932 of record OU343161.1, on the reverse strand, counting down.
TACAACTTTTCTGAATTGCTTGACCGTTATAATATCTGCTTACAAAAAGATTTCTTTAAATCTAAGTCCAGAGAAAATTGTGGAACGCATTCAACTTTTTAGGTTCCACAAAATTAGAATAGGCTATATCAAGCTTAAATGATAAAATTTATACTTAAAATAAAAAAACCTACATTCAAGGTTACACAGCAAACAGGTTCCACAATAATATTATAATCCTCCTCAAAAATGAAAAGAAAAATATAAATATTTTCACGTGTTGTATTGAAACTCTTTGTGGGTAATGATAAAACTGAATTCTTTGTTCCGAAAGAGTGTCTGGGTCATATATATATCAGATTGGTTGTAGCGCAGCTAAAGCCAAGCGAGTGAGTAACCTTCCTAATTTGTCTACTACAATTCACTTTGTATCACTCCTAAAGCTTATTTTATGAATGCATACAATCCACTTCCAACAGCAGACATCTTAAATACCTATCCAGGTACTTTTTTCCTAAACTCTCAAGAAATAGAAACAACCAACATTAATTGCCAACAACTTAAATAAGAAAAAATCCAGAACTTTTTTTTAACCCAAACCTTGCCAAAATGTATGTATTTACTCGTATATAGGTACCTGTCTGTTGCGGTAGACCAAATGAGCTTATAAGAAAAATCCCCATATATTAATTTCGGGTAAAAAAAAACCATAAATAAAATGCCAAAAAACCCATCAACCCTCAGCCATCGTTTTAATCATAACAAAGCGTATTACACTTCATAACATTACATTACACTTACAATCAAAAAAAGCTCATACTCAGGTCTTGAAGAGTCTTCTGTCGAGGAACTTTCTTTAAACAGAAAAAGCTGTTAAAGGGCATATGTCGAGGGTTTTTTTTTTATTTTACAAAAAAATATAAATGAAAGCACTTCTTTGCCATCCACATCGCATGAATGAGAAAACAAGCAAGTATGTCTTTGTCCTTTTTGAGGCCCCAGTTTCGTTTCGTATCGTTTTACTTACTTTACGTTTTCATACAAATAAGACTTTTCATTATAACTCAGCCAGCCCTCAAGCCAGTCTCCAGCCGCGGCATGCTTAATATAACCGCCTTTTTCCCTACAATCTATTTTGTAACTTCCTCTACCCATTCACTTGCGTTACAAAATATTAAGATACAAAGACAATAATTGAACGTTACTTAATAGCTGATGTAAGAAGACTGAACGACCGTCGCGTCACGAGGACTAAAAACAGAGTAAATGAAACAACACCGCACAACCTGGCCCTACTCTGCCATCGTATGGTTGGTTTAAATGGTTGCAAGAGACGACGAAAATATGAAAAATTATGACAACATTATTCATAAATTGTTTAAGACAATGAATGTGTATGTGTGTGGAACATCGTCCTAGAGGAATTCAATGCTGCTGCCGCCATAAATATCACCCATTCTATACCCACAGACTTGTCTATAGCCCCCGAGCTTTGCTAAAAGAAGCCAAAAAGCTATTATGTGGTACACCATGTTAGTTGGCGGTGGTTTTTCTAAAAGGCTCCATTCTGCTCAAGCATTCAAAAGGCGTCAACCACCACCACAAACTCCAACAAAATATAACAACAACGACAGCGTAGATGACGATGACGATGACGGCAACGACGACGACGGGGAGTACTTCCGGTTGTAAACATTCTTGTATTTGTGTTAGAAATTGTTCAGCAATAAAACGGGTTAAGGACATGAACTCTCTCAAACATAAGTCAAAGGACACCCGGTACCTACCTATATCTACAAGCATATATGTGGGTTGTTTAATTTTTTTTTTCAATTCATTGCGCGCCTTGTAGAGATTTCCTTCTTTCTAATCGATTCAGGACGTGTCAAAGCCACATACATACATCAAAAAAAAGATTACCTACACAGTGAAAATAAAATTAATTTTTATGACAGGATATTCAGAGGTCATTTCGATGAATCGGTTTAATTTTTTTTTTTTGACATGACTATAGAATTTCAAGGATTTTTTATTAAGTTAATTTAATTTTTTTTTAGAAAATTCCGAGAGTCCTTGTCCTAGAAAAAGGACTTTGAATAAAAAAAAATTAATGATCGAAAAAATCCCATCATTTTATAGGTATTATCATTAAATATTTAAAAGGATATTCTTCCATTTTTCATGAACACGAACGGACAAACTGTCTACGATAAATCGATTTATTTTCTATTATCATCGTTATCATCTCAGGAATCAGCTAAATTTTGATGTTTTCTTTCGATTGTGTAGATGTGCCTTTTGCGATGATTCTTTTGCGTATATTTGCACAATTTAATCCTTTGAAAGCAATGCTTAAGCCCTAAAGGTTTTTTTTTTGTTCGTCTTATTTTGATGACTGCCAGCACACGAGTGTCCTTAATTCGATAAAAGTGGAAACACAAAGGCTTTCAGAGGGTATAGCTGAAGTGGATTGGTAATGCCTATGAAATAACATTGGAAAAGTAGCTTGCACAGAACTAAGAATCAAGCACAAGCAAAAAAAAAAAGAAAAAATAATGCAAAGCAGAAAATCCCTTTTTTATGCTTTATTGAAGGCAAGAAGGATATTTCCCTAAAGGGCATAACATACTACATACATACATACCCATTCCTAAAGCTTTTTATAGATAGGTATATCAGACGGAAGGTGCATAAGTTAAGGGCCTCGAAAGAAGAAAAGGAAGCGTTTACTCATTTGTGCTGTTGCTGTTAGTTTCTGAAACTTATTGTTGCTTTAGGTGTACACGGAAGACGTCTATACCTAGTCTACATCATCGCCTTCAAAGATGATGCTTCTTATAGCCTTTTTTTTATGATCATCGGATTGGGATAGATATGTAGTATGTATGTTAAGTTTTCTATCCTGAGGGTGTAACAAACAAAAAAGTAACACAGAAGCACAACATTATTGATATGTAAAGAGATGTTATCACTTGTGATTGATGTTTGACGAAGGGGAATTGATTTTTGTTTATTTTTGTAAATTTAATGTGAAAACTGATAGTGAACATTGAATTCCTTTGAGTATATTATGATGTAGGTATAATGTAATGGGGTGGGGGGAAATCCTATATTGGAGCTGGAAAGGTTTCCTTGGAATTTTTTTCTTTTTGATATTTCCTGCATTGTATCAATGATTGGTATCTGATAAAATTCAGGAAATATCAAAATGAAAAATCTTTAATAAAAAGTGAGATAGATGATATGAAGCACATTTTTTTTTGCGAGAGAAAGTGCTAAAAAAATTATATATTCTATGATTATTGAAGGAAAAAAATAATTACTAAATTGATTTAATTAAAAATTATTAGATACTAGATATTATTTAAAATTTTAGAGAAGCACATTTTTTTTATCAATTTGTATAAAGTGGCAACATAATTCTTAAAGTTGAAATTATTGACTTTAAATATAATTATAATAATAATACAATTTTATTTTCTATTTCTATTTTCAATATGAGAATTACTTATAATGTACTTTTGTACTTAACGAGAGAAGCACATTTCAATCTGTTTGTGAAAATTTAATTAAAACTATCCATTTTTCTCTTCAGAAACTATGAACGCAATATTCCATAGAGAAATTAAATTCATTTTGAAAGAGAAGCACATTTTTTTGTCCAAAAGTGCTACACAATATTTTCGTGCCTGATTTATAAATGTTCTTCTTCAAAGAGTGTGAGACATGTTTTAAAAAATTGGTTTCGTCAAAAATTAAAGAGCAATTTTAAATGGATACCACATTCTTGGAAGCAAAGTGCTGCTTGAGTTCTAGTTTGTGTTGTTTGCTTAAAAGCCTAATCTTACAATATTTAATATCTCCTAAGTATAAAGTGAGTTAGTTGTTATTTTTAGAATTTTATAAATTATACATACACCAAAAAATGGCGCCCAAGCTGGGACGATTTATAAATGCTTCAGAAGTATTTTTATGCTATAAGGTATTAAACTAATTTTCTGTTACTAACTACACCTTAAACTTTGAAATCAAATAATGGTTCTCCTAAAATTTCCAACCGCACAACAAATAAATTTGGAACTTTTTTTTTGTGTCCAATAGTTTCGATAGCAATCGTAAACCATGATACAAAACTACTTCTAACACCATGTCAACATGGCATAAAACTTTTTGCTTATCGCAGATCTACTTCAAAGTTTTTTTCCTCTGGTTGTTGTTTTGTGTATGCTTTTATGCTGTTGGCTGAAAGTCCTGACTGTAAATATTTTACAAACCGATAAAATGACCGTTGAAAATTAACTTTTTGCGGATATCCACGAAAGCAATAATGAATCAACTCTCCTTCACAACAAACTGTGTGAAGTAAAACAAACATAAAGCCAAGGATAATTTACAACACTAAAAAAAAAAAATAAAAAAAAGATTTAGAAAAAAGCAAAAGAGATTCAGATTTTGTACAATAAAATTTTGAACCAATGGTTTTAATATAAATAACTAAAAAAATAAATAAATAAATAAATAAAATATTCATTGTGTCATTAGCTTTTGATCGTTATCCTTAAAACAATATCTATTATTTGTTTCAACATGCTTCTTTTTGTGTTTTTTTGTTTCGACTTTATTTTTTTCGTCCTTAAAAGAGCAAAGTACCTACACTACATACATACCTATATTTTCTAAAGAAATTTCAATTTTCTTTGCATTTTCGCTAACAAAATTGTTGTGTTTCTAGAAAGACAATGTTTGTGTGATCTAAATTGAACCAACCAGAGAGAAGAGGCATTCCACTTCAATTAATTTCGGGTCGACAATTTCTTCAAAATTGTTATTTTTTTCCTTTGTTTATATTTACGCTGATTTGATTGAAGTAAATTTGTATTTATTTTGCAGTAATTTTTTTTCCAGATGAAAGAAAAAAATATGTAATTTAATGATAAACGAATTTTTAAGGATAATGAAGACTAATTTGATTGGAAAATTCAGAGAGACTTCCAGGATTTCCATATTTGATATTTATATTATCTTAAATTAATATTTGTAGGTACATCATTCTATGAATTGGTAAGGGAATTTTGTAATTTAAATTTGCATTCCAATGTGTATGTGTGTATTACGAGTACGTTCTTGATAAAATTAGAAAGTAAGGATCATCAGAAACTATGAGTAGTATTTAAGCAATTTGGTGAAACATAAACATAAACATAAAACATAAAATTTAAATTTAGAATCACAAATTATGTGTGTATTAATTCAACTTCATTAAATGACTGTAATTCTACGAAGTCTATTGAATTTGTATGTAACATATATAGCTAATGAAAACCTGAAAATGACGTTTATTATAACAAAAGGAGCTTATATTTGTGCTGAGGCTTCAGAATTAAATTTGCGTTTTTAAGTTATGAAAGATTTCATTTAATAAGAGAAGCAAAATTATATTTTTAAAAAGTGCTCCTAAACAAAAAAAATATTATTTAAGTAGAAAATATTTGAAATGGAATTATTGAACGATTCGACGTTTTATTTGGGTTTCTTTATTTGCTTTGAATAATACAGCACTTATTCGTTTTTTTCGGAATTAAAATGTGCTTACAAATGTCTTAACCTTGCTAAAAAAAAATATTTGTATTAACGAATTATTTTTAAATGATGTTATATAGCAAGATATTAGTGTTTAAACTTTTTATATATAAAAAAAAGCACATTTTCCAGATATGTTTCTTCTAAACGAAACAATATAATGTGCTTCTCTCTGGTATATTTTCGATTAGAGAAGGCATACTATTATTAACTGCGTCATAATAATTATTTTTTATAATTGATGTACAAAAAATGAAATTTAAGTTAAATGTATATTTTGATTTATATAATGAAGCACATTTTTATTTAAAAAAAAATGCTAATACATTTTCATTAAAAATCTAATTTCTCAAGGAAAACTATTTACTCAAGCTTATAGCACGTCTATTCAGAAATAATAAGAAATTTGTATATTTGTGATACAGATAGCACATTTCAACTTTCATACAATCAGAAAATGGACAAATGCTAGTGATTTTGTTTAACCTATAAGCTTTTGATCTGAAAGAAGATAAAATGCTCATTTTTAAAGTTTAATTTGTGTCTTTATATTAAGTTTTCGCAAATTTACATGTCGAACTGTGTAGATCCTGCTCAAGATTTTAACTTGTGATAACTTTTTTCCATCATCAAAAAGCTTAACAAAAACGTATATATTATATATTCAAGCAGATGGAAAGTTTGACTTTGCATACATTATTTACAGATACCTTAATTAAATACAAACAAACCAAATTTATGAATATACTCTATATTAAAATATCATAGACCATTATTATGCACATAAATCATAATTATAATAATATCATAGTTTTATAATACGAATATTGGTACTATATTTTATCATAAATATCAATATTCCCCAAAAATCACCCTATCTCACCTCAACCTTAACCTAAGGCTTTAAACTATGTCTCTAAAATAATATAATATTAAATTAAAACATGACACCCCGTGGATAAAAAAAAAATAAATGTAGATATAATATTTCATAGCCAGCATCACTAATTAAATGATTTTTTTAACAAACACAGAAATAAACAAGTGTTCTCCATAAATTTCCGATTTAATTAAAATAAATTTAAGATTCTGTAAAAAAAAGATTTAGTTTTGTTCTTTTTTTTTTGTTTTAATTTCCACCAAATTAAAAATGCATAAAAAACAAATTCCACCGAATGTAATCACTGTCTATATCTGTCTCGATAATAATTATTTTATCAATGAATTTCAATTAGTACATCGCTTAAAATCTCTCAATTAATCGGTTTTAATTTTGATTTTATTTTAATTCTGTTTTTTTTTATTCCTCTTTCCGTTTTAATGCTTAGCAAAAAAAGAGGCCTTATAACATTGTAAAATGTAAAATAATAATTTTCCAATCAAATAATCCATTAACACTCGCATGAAAGCCAATATAATAATATGTATGTATCTAATTCCTTCTATCTGTGATACACACGGATGCGAATGTTATGTATGTAGTTTTGTCGACTTTTTTTTTAATCTTATTAAATGCTTAAGCCTTTAAGAATAGAAAACAAAATTGAAATGTTTCACAACTTGTCTTACAAAGGGCTTCAGCCATGATATGTTAATTTGTCGCAGTTAAGCTCTGACAGTGTGGGCATTCATGATGTCTTGAAAATAATATGTACCGTACCACTTACATAAATTTCGTATTTTTTTTTTAGTAAGCCCGCGGATTTGTTATTAAATTGAATGTCATTTTGTTTTTTTTTGTCTGTCCCTTAAACAAATAAATGAGACTTACGAAAAAAAATCACCGTGACCATAATAAAGCTTTAGACTTTATATCATAGCAATTCGATACATAAAATGATGATGTATTCAAATTAAATTATTATCACACAAATCTTGAGCTGAAACATAAAAAATTGATTTTCTTTATTTTCACTAAAAAAAAAAGTTGTTCCTCTTCGAGCCCTCATGATTTTAAACAACGCATATTTGTCTTGTTTACAAGTCATCTTTAATCTTAAAGAGATACAAGCATACAAGATATTTTAAACTGAACTAAAAGAAAAAACGAAAGTTATTATAGGCGAGCTTCTTTTATTATTTTTTTTCGATAGATTAATCAGTAAAATATCGATTAACAGAGTGAGATACATCTTCTTCAAGTAAAAGATACTTCCATGGTTGGGTTAATAACTCTAGCCATATTGAATGTTAGAAAATAGTTTCTCAACTAATTCACCTGTTTAAGAAATATGGACTTTAGAGTATCATTTTCGAAGTTTAACCAATTAAAAATTTATAACTATGACCCCCCTTCACATGAATCAGTGTAAACTCGTAAAATATAATACCGATCATAGAAACCTTTCATCGCATATTTAAAGTTGTTCCATGCAGAGTTTCCTATCATTTTTGTTGTTTAATTTACATAAAAGAAGAGACACAGTGAAGACCTCACAAGTTGATTAATTTTATAGGTCAAACAAGAGGTAGGCACTAAAAAAAAATTAAATATGAAAAAAAAAATTGGTTGCATAAAATAAAACTTCAAATTTGTTTAATATGCATTTCCGATCAATAAAGCCCACATACTTGTAGTTTGACTGCAGATGAAATAAGATACGTTTGTTCAATATAAATTTTAAATATTGGAATAACGGAAAGCTTAAGATTCTAGCCAAAGATGAGGTTTTGTGTAAGACTGAAGTAGATATCACAAAAATTTATCATGACATTTTATTATTGATTTATACAATATTATTATTTTTAAGAAGATTCATAATGTAGTGGTAGGCATATCACAAAATTCAACCTTGAAAAAATTCCTGTATCACAAATATTTCTAAAAGTTTACATAACATCATAAATATTTTCAAGATATAACTTTCCATCTCGCGAATGTGACTTATGAGTAGTCAAAAATATGTATATTTTGAATTGAATAAGACTTTATATTGCTATCATAATTTTGTTTTAACATTTTAGATACATATGTGATAGATCTTTTTTTTTCTTAAATTATTTTTAAACAGACTTTCGAGTTAATCGCAATCTTATATGATAGGAAATTTTAGGATGAGTCTGTCTTTTATAATACTCAGGAATCTGTGAAAAGTTACTATTATCACAGGAGTTATAGACAAACCTCTCTATCACAATATTTTTTATCATAACACTTTCGTGGGCTTATGTAAAATAACCTCAAACTGTTTCGAAAATACTCGGGAAATTAAATGAAATTCACTCACCAACATTCCTGTGATATTTACAGAAAAAAAAACAAAGTAACATATGTCTCTATGTAAAGATTGTCTACTATATTTTTTAATTATATTTTCTTCTTAAATTAAATAACAAAAACTCCTTTTAAAAAGACCAAAAACAATTGCAATCCTGGATGAAGTTTCTACATGTATAAATATTTTAAACGAATGAAAAAGAATGATAACATGAAATGAGATTTTTATTCCGAAAACAACATTATATGTATATTTGTATGTGCATAAAGACAAAAACATCATAATAACAACAGTAACTTGAAAAAGGATATACAGAAAGAGAGAGTCAGAGTGCTATGGTTCATATCCTGCATAAAAATGCAGTCATCATAATCACACACAATCCTTGTGTTCCAAGTAGGTCTTTAGGGCATTGCAATCACACATATTTTACACCAACAATTTCTATTAAAGGATTAAGTTTTCAAAAAAAAAAAAAAAACCAACGACAATTTAATATCCTCATATCGTCGAGACGGAAAAATATGAATAAATCATTTTATTATTCAGTTTTGTGTGCAATTTTTTTTTGTATTGTATTTTTGCAGGAAATTGTGTGCCTTTGTTGTTGGAGGATTCGGTGGCAATGTGGGTCACATTTTGGAGTGAATGACTGACTCCTTGTTCTCTTTCGTTTTGCAAACAAAAAACAGTCAGATAAATGATGGTCGTAGTAGTCGTTCGTAGGTGGTATATACTCCCCTACAACTGTATATCGTTCTGGTGTATGTACAGTACGAGTATGTATAGATATAGCTATATGCCTTGAAATATTGATCGAATTGCAGGAATGACACAGAACATCACATATGTATCTACATGTTGGCAAAATTTAATTTAGGAATCAAGGCTTGGTAGCTTTTTTTTTAAGGGAGCCATTGACAGGATATTGTGAATTATTTTTGTCATGACAGTTGAATGTGAGTTTAATTCTTGGTTTGGTTATTTCTATATCATGCTGGATTGTAGGTTGTGGAGATGATTGTTATGATGAGATGATCCTTGTCTAGACGATATTTTTATAGAATTTGTAGGTAAGTTGTATCCTTTTTCTTCGGCTGAGTTTAAATAGTCCTTAAAAAAGTTTATTTTTTTCTTCTGAGTGTAAATTCCGTAAAATTTTATCCTTTCAACTGAAAAGTTTTTATCTTACTTCTGGGAAAATTGACTAAGTATGAGAGAGTGAGAAAAAAATTAACTTTAGTTCAAAGGCCATAAAATACTCGAGACTTAATGAAAAAATTATTCGAGTGTGGTAGTTACGGGAAGGGTTCTTAGGGACTTTTTTTTAATGTACTACCCCTTGTAGGTACTTTAAAAGTCTTACTTGTAGATATGTAAGAAGCGAACTTTAAAGATTAAAGTGAAAATATATTTATTTTTTTGTTCTTGTTTTTAAAATTGAAACAGACTAATTGTGTAAATCCTGTTTGACGTCCTTATCGTAAATTGTCAGAAATTAAATGTTAGAAGAATGTTGGTGAGAAATTAAATTTTAATTTATTAATGGTAATTGTGGTTTAATGGGAATAACGAGAGTTCCGATTCTCTGAACTATTAAAAGGAACATAACACAGACCTCAAGTTGGGCGCCATTTAATTTGTATTTTCGACTACTATCTAGAAATTAATATTTTTTTAATGGTACAGCTATGCTGAGGGGCATTCTCTAAAAATATCACAAAAACTTGACATTGTTGTTTTTTGCAAAGACTCCCGATGAGCGCTAATTTAATTATAATTTTTTCTGTAAGTCAATTAGGTAGTGAACAAATAAATAGTAAAACTTTCGACGTTCTAAGCTATAGGAATAAAAGTTCGAAAAAATAAATACAGAAATAAAGCAATTTAAATGACGCAAATAGTTTAGACAACTTAATCCAGGTTGAGCCCCTACATTTGTACCTATACATTTGAAAATTTCATTCTTAATTATTATCTCAGTGGATGTACCTCAGTCATTTATAACTAAGTTTTTAATCAGGATAATACAATCTACTTTTGTCTAAGTGTGCCGGTAGCAAGATCAATTGGCTGCCCATCTACCTAACCTAAGTTTTTCATGAATGAAGAGAATTTTATTACTCTTTGTATTATTTTCAAACATTCCAGAATCTGATTGAGTTAAATTCGTTGATATCAAATCAATGAATCGGAATTCAAATAACTAAACCAAAGTCCATCGAATACTGTATTATGTTCTTTATTTTTGCGTGTGATATCTCAATAACTATAAATATTTTTCGCCACCTTCACGCAAAAATTCCCCAAAAAGAAAACAATCGTTAATAAACTCATATTTTCCAAAAATTATTACACAATTTAATACAGCACATTTTACTTTTTATTTATTGTTTCGAATTTTCTTCTGTTTGTGTAATTCCGGTGTGAATACCATTAATATTTTTCAGGTATATCAAATAGTCCATTTTCACATGACTAGTGCACATAAGTACATACATAATATATTGTAATATACTTATGCAATGGAAAATATTATTTTTAAATATAATAAAATATATAATATTAATAAAACGAAAACACAAATTATCAGGATACCTTACAACAGCATGCACATGTATCCATTGAAATCGATATAACTACGAACATAATCACACATCCTCCATGTACTACCATACTTTAAATTGTTTTAAATTATTTTTAAGCTCAAACTTTTTAAGCGATTCCATACCACTTCGATGCAATGGAAAATTTTCAAATTAAAACAAAATTATGTAAATAAAGTTGCCAATTATAAATTCATTGCAATAAAAAAAATGGTAAAAAAAACATTATGATTATCCTCTCACACAATAGCATCTGTTCGAAGGTTGTAGAAAGTGATTAAACCATTAGTGTATCCTTTACACTGTTTTTTTCGCGTAGATATATTAAATTTGTTTTAAAATATAATTGAAGATAATATATATTGTGCCTATATGCAAAATATGATGGTGATTGTGGGTATAAAAAATGTTTAATTAAGTAGCTATTTCGTTATTATATTAAGCTGAAATATTAAGTGGTAACATACATTAAAAATAACTGAATCTTTATTATAATTATAATTTTATATTTCCGATATATCCCGGTTGAGCCCCCAGTTGTACTTGTAAAATCATTAGAGAAACGTAAGTTATTGATTTGTAAGTGAAGTTGTAAGCTATTCTATATATTCTCTAAGAGCTCACGTTGGGCGCCAGTTCGAACTAAACTATATTTGACTACATTAGTAAAATACTAAAAAAAACGCTATTAAATTGTATTCGCTCGTTAAAAAGAAACTCATATTGGACTCCAATTCAATTATGTATAAATTTGTATTATTCCGGAAGATTAACTTATGGCTTATGTTTGTATGCAAATAATATTTATTTCGTTAAGAAGCTATGTTTGTTTTTTTTTCGAATACAAACATCTAAATCATAGTGAAGACCTAACGTTGGGCGCCAATTAACTTATAACTTCAATTCAATTCAACAATTTTATGCTTCAATCAGGACAAAACTAATATTTTTTATTTAATATATCTGCTTCAGACATTTTTGGTATTAATTAAGTTGCTTTTGTTTTACAACGAAGTTCCAAGTTGCCACTTTACAGTAAGAGTCGCTCAAAACACAAAAATATTGTAATTGATGCCCAATGTGAAATAATTTAATTTATATCCAATGAAATTTCTTTCTACAAAAATATAGGTCTCATAAAATTTAAGTAAAAATAAATAGTTGAATCCTTTACACTGAAGTGTCAATCAAAATTGTAAACAAAAAACATTCACTCCAAGGGGTATATCGGGCAACATTTCAATATGTATATCACATATTAAATACAGATACTTTTCCGCAATCCTTTGTTCCATACAGCGAAAAAAGGGATACAAAATAAAACAAAGGAAATCTAGTACGCAAACACACTGAAAACACAAAAAAAAAAGAAACAAAAAGAAAAACAAGAAAGGCACCCAAAATTGTGTAACAAGTGTTTCAATACGCCTCTTACCCTTCTGTATCCTTGAATTTGAAGAGGAAACCAAAAATAATATCCTATGGTAAGGACTTTCGTTCTTTCGTGAATTTTTTTTATTGAATTTAATATATTTTTTTTTTGCAGAAATGATTTTAATTTACCACAGAAAAAAAACAAAACGTTTTAATATTAAATTTAAAATTTAATAAAATTATATCAAATTCAATGGAAAAAAAACACTCATCTCTTTTCAAAGATTCAATGATGTTTCATGAACAAAAAAAAAGTAAAAATGATTATGTACATGAATCCTGTGATGATTTCATCGGATATACACACTTCACTTGTTAGTACTTTTTTGTTGGGTTTTGTTTTGAGGTTTTTACCGAGTGAGATTAAATTGGAAAATATGTACATACATATGAGTAGTAATAAAATTGTGTGTTTCAAATAATTTTTCTTTCATAAATACATAAGTAGGTTAAAATTGGAAACAAACAAAATTGAAGAGACACAAAAAAAACAATTCAGTAGAGAGAAACAAATTTAATATTCCAGTATAAATCAAACGAAAAAAAACGAGGGTAATTTTTTTTAATTTGGGTGTGCGCTACATTGATTTTAAATTGGGAAGGAATGACAGGATTTACGAGTGAAATTTGCAGATCAATCAACAAACATTTTCAGAGAATATAATAATTTATGTTTTAATAAATCCAGATGGAATATTTAATAATATTAATATTTTCTTTAAAATTTCAAAATTAGTTTATAAATAAATTACTTGTTCTTAAAACATTTCATTCAATATTACTATAACGACAAGTTTGGTAATTCATTTTCAAGACAGTGAAGCACATTTTAATAACTCATGTGCTATCATTATACATATAAAATTACATATATTAAATTTTTGTAATAGAGTTCTCCACAGTTATGCTATGCGTTTACTTTATTTTAAAGATTCAAAATTACAAATATGCAATCTGACATGATATTTAAACATTGAAGCACATTTAAAAAAAAAATTGAAATAAATGCTAAGTTTTTTTCCAAAAAAAAAAAAAAAAAAAGATTGAAGCACATTTTAGTCGTTTAAAAGTAAAGTAAAAAAAATATAAAAATATTTGAAGCACATTTCAATTATTTGTGCAACTATACTTCTACCTAAAGACGAAACAATTATTACTTATGTCACGGGTAATCTCAGAAAGAATTCAACCGATTTACTTGAAACAAATTTTATAATTTTCCTTATTCTCTTAAGCATGTCTTAGTATATTTTTTTATTTGTTAAATATATGTGTTGAATTAGATTATTAACTTAAAAAAAAAATCGTACACTTTTTTGTCGAAGTCAACATATTCACTTACACTCTTAAACCTGCTTGATATTTTACAAAACTGATATTTTTTATAAGAGGTCAATAGTTTTATGCAAATTTTAAGACCTAAATCATATCCTAACTGCACTTTTAGCTGAGAAATAAATGTATTTACAAATTACATATTTATTAAATTTTTGTATTTTTGCATCTTTGAATTCGATTCAATCGCTATGACTGGGTTCAGTTACAATGGTTTTTTCTGGAGATTTTCGTCAAACGATGCCAATTATTCCCAAGGGGTCACGGGATGATATCATAAAACCTTGCCCTAAAACATTTTTTTATTTGGAAGTGTCCAAAAACTTCAACTTCAAACCAATATGAGAGTAGAGCTTACTAAAAGCACTCTCTTCTGCTAAAAATTGGTGATGGAAAATATACTATCCCAGGCTAATATAATAATTCAATTAAACGAACGTTTCGGAAAAATCGTTCACAACACACAACAACTTATTCAGTGCGTCTATGGAGACTTAAACTCTTTGCAATCGATACCGTTTTCTTGGTTTTGCGAAAGAGCTATTGTCTCACCAAAAAATAGTTCAGTGGATGAAATAAATAACCATATGCTCCTAAGTTTAAAAACAGAGTCATATCAATACAAAGTATTTGACAGTCGATGACAATGACATAGTAAACTACCGTCAAGAATTTTTCGATTCTCTCAACCCTGCAGGTCTTCTATTCTACCAATTGAATTTAAAGGTTAGCGCACCGATTATGCTAATAAGAAATCTCAGTCCCCCAAACCTATGCAATGGCACACGCCTCCAAGTCAAAAAGCTTTGTAAAAATGTAATACAAGTTTAAATTCTTAGCGGACCTGTAGTAGAGTAGGCTCAAAAAATAAACAGTTTTTACTTCTTCATGAAAATGCTAAAACGGCGAATATTGTATACCCAGAAGCCTTGAAATAAAACAAATTGAATATGTCCTAATATCTGTTTTTTTTTTAAAGAATTTATGGGACAACATCAACTCTTTTATTAGGCTACGGTAAGATTAATCATATTATTAACTTTTTGCTAAAAATATGAGATAAATCACAGAACTTGGTTGATTTTTGATACGATATAGCATTTATAGTAAAACTAATTATTCTAAGCCTTTGCGAAGCAACGCGAGCACGGGTCTGCTAGTATTGTATAAAACAGGTAAAATTAAATCAATAGCCTTGCGACTAAAGCTGTTTTTTTTTTTAATCATGAGAAACTAATTCAAAATTCCAAGTATGTAACTCACATCACATTTCCATAATGTTCATAATATTTCCCAGGAAAAATATTTATTTGCTCAAAAGCATCAAAGGTATCTTCAATCTTTAAGGTTAATTGGTTTTATGGATCATTACTGGACTTACGAGTCGGTATATATGTAAATGTAAAAGACTCGAACAGAAATCCTATTCGAGAACAATAATTCAATAAATAAAATTCAATTTATTTATATAAGTGCTTTCACAAACACTGTACTCGACCTTATTCACATACATCTCCATACGAGTACTTTAAGAGAGAAAAAAAAATAAAGTAGGTAGACTCACATTTAAAGGACTTTTTTAATGGAAATCATCTCCTTTCGTCATTTATGTATTTCTATTATTCATGCACCTATATTCTTTATTTATATTTGTTTTTCTATTTACGTACGAGTACAAATATATACCTGGCACCTTTTGTTGTTAGAATTTTTTGAAGCCCCATTCAAACAAGAAGCTTCGCTCTATTTTCTGTATCATTCAATTCGAAAAACCAACGAAAATTCCTTTCGTATTTCTCTCTGCCAAAAACTTCAACTCAACACCACCCACCATGTGATTTTGTTGTGTATTTGCGTTTTGTATTAAAATAAAAAAAAATGCAAGAAAATACTTAAGTGGGGGTAAAATAAAATCCAAATAAAAAAAGGATATTCCAATGCGAATGTATCCTGAATCAATTTTTCAGTACCAACAAAAAAAAAAAACCCATATCATGCGAACGAACCGAACAACTAAAGTCAGCTTTAATAAAAAATCAATAATACACAAGAATAGAAAAAGATAGAACTTGTCATAGGAGGAGAAGTAAGGGGTTGTTGGGTAAGGATATTTTTACTTCTACGTGGTTTTGTGTGCAAGAAGCTTTGAGTTTTTATTTTTTGTCTTACGTATAAGTCCTAGATCCTAGCAGGATGAATAAATAGGTGTATACGTGTCTGCTTTGTTTGATGATGATGATGATGCAGTAGAGGATTCTTGGTCTTCTCTTCTCTGTTCTAACACTATAATAGTAATTCATCCTTGAAGAGAATGCGTGCGTAACGATGCTGAGTTATAAAATAAAGTTAAACATGAACACAAAAAAAAAAAAAACAGACGAGAAAAATGGTCGCCGGAATGATGTACTTATACTCCATTTTTTTAAAGATAACGACTATCATGGCGAAGATGAAGAAGATGGGTCTTGAGCTATTCCATATAGAAACTATATTTAATGGTTGGCAGGGACGATATTGGCGTTAAATGAATGAAAAGCGTTTTGTTCTGTTTTTTTTTTCGTTTTTCATTTGCAAGGATTCAGTGTCATGTGTGCGTTTGTTTGGTTGTGTGGAAAAGGAATATAAGTTGACCCAGTTTTATGTCATTGTCTTCTATACTGTCAAGTGTAAAGTGTACATACTGCTGCTGCTGTGGGGGATAGTCACTATATATTTGTCTGTATTGTATGGCACTATGCATAATTATCCGGTTGAGTACAGATTACTGTTTTGTACATATTTGCAAAGGGACAAAAATATATCGTATGAATAAGCAAGGGAGATGCTGTTGTGTTCGCAGTACTGTTGCGCTTTAAAAGCAACACTTTTTAATTACTGCAAGTGGGTGCCATTTTATTGTTGCAACTTCCTAGAGGCATAGGTACATTTATGTTAATGTTTCTCGCTATGGTTGATTGGATGCTTGTTTGCTTAAGTCTAAAGTTCATAATGAGGTAGGTTTTGAGATGAAAAGCCTTTTGAAAAAAAAAAGATCATGGTCGAAGGTAAGCAAACATTCTCGAATAACTACGCATTTTGTAGAAAGAAATGTTTATTTTTAGAATGTTTTTGTATAGAAGAGGGTGAAGGACATTAAATAAAAGGTTAAAGCTCCTTTTGAAATTAATAGATACCTATATTTCTGGGCGAATTTTTGAGTCAATTTTCAAAATTTAAATTATTAAGAATTGTTAAATTTGTTATCCCTTTTTTTCTAAAATAAAAGGACGTTTCCAATTAAACCCTCTTTTCGATAGTTTTCGCTATTTGATCACGGAGTTAAGTTTGACAGTGGTATTTGCTTTTTACACAAACTAAGTTTACCCATTTATATATACATCTGTTATACCACTGACATAAGGCGCAGAGGCAATATACCTATAATAAATCTATCATGTTGAAAGCCATCGAGGATCGGTTTGTGTATAAGAAAAATGATTACTACAAAAAAACGACACCAAAATGTATAATGTAAACTCAACAGAGCCACGCACAATTTAAGTACACGCCTTTGGATATAATTTCTGCCTTAACCCTTGATGCCTGTGTGTATATTTCAACCTTTCTGGCAGCACACAATTCCAACACTGAGCAAAAAAAATCCATTTAAGACAAAGGGCCAATCAGGAATCTCCCAGGGAATTTCGTTTCCCATGGAATATTTTATTCCTTCGAAATTTTTCCTGCGATTGGGAATCTCCAACGGAATAAATTTCCCTCGAACAAGAAATCCTACGGAATGACAGCAAAATTCTCTGGGAAACCTTATCCCCGATACCAATAAATTCCGAGGGAAACTTTTGAGCATCATTTACGTTCCCAATATTCGAATTGGTGAAAAATTTCCAGGGAAATTTTTATTAACGATATTCCCCAAAATTAGATTTTTGATTGGGTAAAAGATTTGTTTGATTGTGTATAAATTTGATAACCTAATAAAATAAAAAAAATAACGCCAATAGTATAATTTTGAAAATCATGTTAAAATTGCATGATTTCATTTTAAATTAATTAAAAACTTGGTTAAATTAACAAGTTCTTAGGCGCAAGGCCATAACTCCCCGGGACGTAAGTCCAAAATTCTTTTTTGGACTTATGTCCCACTTTGGTGGGATTGGAAAAGTTTCAGTTCGTAATACGTATAGTATATGCCTAAAAAAAAAGTCAAACGGGACATAAGTCCAAAATTCTTATGTCCCATTAAAATGGGAGATATGTCCTTGCACCAAGTTTACATGCTAGTAAAAATACAAAATTAATTATTAATTAAATTGAATAGAATTTTTTCTCTGAGTGTACTACCTCCATCGAAAAGATCGCAGAGTGTGTGACGCGCCACGCCTCCTTTTTTCCCATCCAACCACACACAAATATATCTTAATCTTAATATCCGCGAAAACGTATATTTTGTGTTTTTTTTTGTCTTTCTGATGGTGGGAACGCCTTCCAAGCACAATATTTTTATTACTTTGCCAGCGCAAAGTGAGTGCAAGACAAAACTCAATCAGCAGCAAGGCAAGGGTATATCGTTGGGATTGTGTGCAGTCTGCATCAGATACTTTTTGGCGGCATCTAATTGAGTCATTTTACCTAAAAGCCAGACTACGATGAAGTTATCTCTCTAAGTTGCTCTGCGTGCGAATCGAAAAGGGGGACTAAATAATTGCTATTTCTGATGAGATACAAACTAAAAAAAAGACAAAAACGATGCTGAGCACTGGAAGATAAAGATACAAAAAAAAAAAAATAAATAAAAATAAAACGACCAAGATGAAGACGTAGCAGTTATAACCCAAAGATGTGGTCTTCTTCATAGTCTTCACACATGTTTAACATATTCAATGTGTGGAGCTGCAATTCATTATCTCTTATACCTACAGGCTCTCTGATGATATGCTTAAATAGGTTTCCAGCAAAAAGTATCTATAGTTTTTTTAATCTTTTTTAACTCTGTGCGGTGTTTTAATTGCATCTTTACGCAAAATTGTGACATTTGATGGCAACGGGCAATTTGTCTTATTTGACAGACGCGTTGAGGCTAAAGCAGTCTGATGCGAGCTTGGTGGAATTATATTAGGTGTAGCAGTTTAAGTTCAGCGCATGGGGAAAATAGATTGGCCCAGAGAATATGGCAATAAGATAGATGTGAAAAGGATGGTGTTTCGAAGGCAAATTGCTAAATGCGAAAATGTAGTCATCAATCTTTTCATGCGTATAGTGAGAGTGAATTGGAGTGCCGGCAGGTTCGCATTGTGAACCAGTAATGTTTTTTTTTTTTTTGAAATTTTGTTCGTTATATCTGTTGAAGTGCGATGGATTTACTGTGGGGTTTTAGTATTGCTGGGGTATTGGATTGATTGGTTTCTTTGTCAGTAATTATATTACATTAAAAGTAGAATAATGTACAACTCAAAGTTTTCAAAATAAAGATTGATAAGTTGTCTACTTAAGAAAAAAATATTAGTATCATGCTAGTAAAGTGAAACTTTCACTTGTGACTGGAATGATAATCAATGAATTGAAATCAAGTAGTAGTAGATTCGCTATATCCATTAACAATTAGTAACTAAAAACTTTCTAACGGAGTTCCCTAAGGGTCCATACTTAGACCATGTTTTTTTAATCAATAAATTTATATATAAAAAACATGTACTTACTTCCACACAAACAGCGATGATATAAGTACGACTAGAACTAATAATAACGAAAATACAGCAATTATCGCCGACGTCTGTAGAGATTGACTGCTATAGAGACTAGCATCCAGAATCTGAAATTGAAAGAAAAGATAGAATTAAAATTGGTGTAGGGAAAATAAAAATACATAGGAAAAAATTGATATTTTACTTCCAAGGGAAAGTTTAAAGCCTACAGATTAATAATGTACAAAATTAAATACAAACGAACAGTTTTACAAGGACGAAAAGGACATTCTATATTCTTCGAAGTTCAAATACCCCAAAAACCAGGATATCTAGATAGGTACATCAAATTTGTGTTCAACTTTTGGATTAAAGCCATCGCCTTCTCCTCTTTTCGGTCGATGATGATTTTCAAGGATATTTTTATATGTAGGTTCATACTTGTATGCTTTTACATGAGCCTTTATACTAAGAGAAAATCAATGCCTATAAACAAACATCAGTGTCTGCAAGCATCAGATACTCGTACTTGAGCATGACCAGTTCGACCATCTATGCTAGAGCCCATTCATTTTTTTTTATTTTTATTTATCCTCTGTAATGTAAGCTTCATGAATGCAAATTTGAACTTTGTAAAATAGTCTCCTTTTTTTTATGTCTGTATGTACATTATACATATGTATCTGAGTAGTTAAAAGATAGTCGATACATTTTTTTTTCGTTAAAATAAAAGTTAAAAAATTCATTGCGCATTTTCGTATAAATAGCTATGCAGTCAAAACAAATTAAAAAATAAAGTTCGCCGAATGAAAAAAGTTTCCCAAACAATTTTCATTTATTTTAACAAAAGGAGATATTTTTGTTTTTCTGAAACCAATAATGTAAAACTAACGGAAATGATAGTAATTTATTTTAATTATTTGCAGAATTCAACAGAAATAGCTGTGATATTTAAATCAATTTATTCATATCGATTTTTAGAGAACAAACCATGAAATTAAATCCAAAATGAATTTTAATTAATCAGAATTTTAAAGCTTAAGAAAATGATATGAATGGTGTTTTCTTTAATTTTAAATGCAAGAACGTACAAATTATCGAACAACTATTTTGTGACTGTGGAATGCATATTTTGATATCTTATAATAATTAAATTATCACAGCAATTTATAAGTAATAACTTTTGTGATACCTTGATATATTGATATGGTAGTAGTGAACTATTTCATATTCTGTTTCTTTTGTGATATAATATTGCTCTTGGGATATAATCACAACAAATTGTAACACAACAGGTATAATTATATATCAATATCAATTTGAATTTTTGTGATACTTCCTTAACCTTATGAACTATATCGTCATAATGTTATCTTGGTGATATTTAAATAAATAATTTTCGTAGAATAAAAATTTAATGGTTTCACATTTGTGTAATATTTGCTCAAATTTGTTCAAAACTGAATTATTATTTTGTGATATTTTTTCGAAGGGAACAATAGAAATATTTGATATATGCTTGCATTCTTATTTTATTATGTTACCTCAAAGTTACCTAAGACAGTATCTAAAAACTGGATCAATATTAATTTTACTTTCAGTTTTCAAATAGATTGAAACAAATATTCCTTTAGCTTCAATTTTCTCTTGTGGCACTCCAACTTTAAGTCGTGGCTTTAAAAAAAATGCAATTTTCTTAATTGAAATTCAATTCCTAAGTTGCTCAAACGAACATGGCTTCGCTTTTAATTTTCATTTTCTCTATAGTAGGTCAAAACTATAGTTTTTAAATTAAAACAATGAACAAAGAAAAAGATTAAAGGATACCCAACTTTCGACAAAAAAAAAAAAAAAAAAAAAACAATGCCAAAAGAAAAAGTTCAAAAAAAAAGCTACAATGGGCCGCGGCGACGACTAACTAAAAAGGATAACATTACAAACACAACCAAAAAAAAAAACAATCTGTTGCAATTTCTTTTTTTTAGTCTCCTTAATGTGCGGCCAAAGCCAGTTGAACCAAGAATGGAGTCCTCGGAAGAATAAAGAAAAATTGCAGTTAAAGGACGAATTATTACCCTTAGTCTATTTCTTTTCTCATTTGCTCCCTCAATCGCAAAACTTATTGTAGATTTATCTTTAATAAGTCTTTCAGACTTTCAGACTTATTATTATTATTTTTTTTGCTTTCAACATTTTTTTTTGTGTCAGACTTATTATTATATTTTTCCATTTTTGTTACTTTGTCTTTATTTTTGTTTGTGGTTGAAGAATGCATATAATGACCCTCACAGTTGTGGGGGATGGTTTATAGTGGAGGTGAATTAATATTAAAGAAAACAACAAAAAAAAATCTTTTATTTTTCTTGTTGAAAGAGAATGGAAGAAGAGTCGTTTTTCGGTAGCAATGGTATGCATTTAATGTACACAGACACCAAAAGAAAATGTACAAGTAATTGGGTTAGAAATAATGTTCTATAAGGACTTGCAGTATGGTAGGACTTTCAGGACTACATAGACAAAACTTGGTTACTCTATCATTGTAATACAATTGAAAGATGTCAGAAGTGGGTCGTGGTCGCGCTAGGAGGGTTGTGATATTCATCTCTAGACTTCAGATGCCTTTTTCCACTCGACTTTTATTGGGTTTACTTTTGAAGTACATATTCTGATGCTTGACAGAGAAAGAAGATAGACAGAGGCAGGTAGAGAGATAAGTGAATGAATCTAAAAGGAAAATTTAATTTCTTTTTGCTTTTTCATAAAAAATGCAAATATTAATTTGTGGGCTTTCATCTTGCAAAAAGGTTAGATATTCTTCTTCTATAGGTACTACCACCACCCAAGGAAATGTTAATTTTGAAAAGAGCCTGTGATGCTCTTCTGTTCTTTGAAATAAGAGTTTATTTAGTTTCTTTTTTTTTTTTGGTTGGTCTTGGCATTGAAGTGGTTCTCATTTAGATAGAAAATTTACTTTAAGTGGCTAATAAATTGTATTAAGCCCAAGGGTAAATGAGATTAATTTGAGGCATCGACTTAATAAAATGTAATAAGCTTTTTGATGTTGCTCACTGCTTGAGAAATAACTTTTAATTATTTATACTCATCTCTTCTTCCTAACTAAAAATAAGAATTTTAAGTTTCTTTAAACATTGTGGTTTCTTAGTGAAACAAATTACCAAATATCAGAGAACATTGAAATAGGTATTGACAAAATCACAATCATTCTATTAAATATATTCCATTCATAAACCAAAATCTCAAGGATACAATTTATATGCAATATCACAGAAACTTTATTTGTATAATATCACAAATTACTATAAAGATTTTTTTTATTTCTTCATTTTTTTAAAAATATTTCTGTAAGAAATAGCAGCTATCCCTTTCCATCGATTTTGAGTACCTTTTAGTTCTTAGTCCTGTTATTTCCAAAGTTATAAAGTAGGTTAATTGATTCAGTGGTAATTTGTGTCACACAAAACAACAACAAAATATTTTGAAAAATTTAATTTTTTTTTAATTCAAATTCTTTACTAACATAATATCTATAGGAACAAAACAAAAAACAATATTCTAAAAACTATGGCTACAAAAATGCCCTAAGACCACAAGAAGAATAACAAAAAATATATATGTATCTTTATACTTATATCAATGAAAAATCAGCATAATTCAAACATCAAACCGAAATGATTGTCAAGATAAACAAATCAATTTCTTTGGTATATTTGTTTCCTCTCAATCTCAAGTATATAAGAAATATAAAAGAAAAACATCATTCTCAAGGACTAAAAAATAAAGAACCAGGATAATATCGTCCAACAAACAAAATAATTCCACTGAAAACGTGATACGTTGTCTTTCAGGGCATTCTTATTTTTTTTTTTTTGTCTTCAGTTCAAACCACACAACGACAACGAATAACAAAATTGCTAATGGCACAGATCAAATATTTAACTTACACACAAAATGTGATATTAGATATTGAGGACGACACAAACAACAAAAAAAGGACATTT
Organism: Philhelius pedissequus; assembly: GCA_910595825.1. NCBI lineage: Eukaryota > Metazoa > Arthropoda > Insecta > Diptera > Syrphidae > Philhelius > Philhelius pedissequus. The sequence continues at coordinate 236,935,080 of OU343161.1, read as the reverse complement.
CAACACATGCCGTTCCCGCCATCATAAAGTAAACAAAAAGTTCGAATTTTTTGTTGTCTTTGTTTTCCTCTTCGATGAAAGCGAAAGTGTAGCATTTTAACCGACAAGTTTAACCACTTTGAGAAAGCTTTGAGGATGACTCTTTAGGTAGATATCATCTTTACTATCGTCATTATCATCATTTATAGACAATGATCTAACAAATCTAACGATGGAAAAAAATTGTTACCACTTTTCGGTGAAATTGTTTGGAAACACTTTTCATTAATTTTTTTTTTTGTGTTCGTTCTTTCAAATGCGTCTGTCCTTGGTCCTGTGTGTATCCCCCCTCAATCTATGTATGGATTTTTTTTATTCTATATTCCAAGAAAACAAAAGAAGAAAAAAGTTCAAAGGACATAAAGTTCACATGGTGCCTTACCCAACATCCTTGACAAATTCACACACAGGCAGAATGACATGTGTGTAGAAAACCAAGGAAGAAAGTTGAGATTGAAAAAAACTTCTTTTTTTGGAAAGATAATCTTTAGTGTCTGAAGTTGAAGATATTTAGACTTTAGATAAAACGGGAAAGGATGAAGAAGTCGGAGAAACACACATCATAGATGAATATCCTTGGTAACTGTGAAATGACGCAGAAGAAAACAAAAAAGTTATTTTAGTCCTTCCTCACCTCATGACACTCTCAAGGGAGGGTAGTTGAAAAGTGAAAGACATTTTTTTGTTTACAAGTAAAAAAAAAAAATCAGTAAAGGTATAGCTATAAAAAGGAATCATTTTAAATTATTTTTGTGATGGAAGTTTATAAATACCAATTACTTCCATGTGATAGAAAAATAATTCTTTAATATATGGTTTTCAGATATTCTATGGTATTTGAAAGCCTTCTTATATACATATATAACAGGGGACGATTGTGTATCGGTATAGAAACTTCAATTTCATAAAAAAATAATGAAAACTATGTTATATCACATTGAGTGGCTTAATAACACTAAAAGCATTATACAGTAGAATTTTGAATGTAGGTAAATGAGTTTAAACAAATTATTCAAACTATAATGAAGAAAGCGAAAACGGAATTACATATATACAAATTTATCACGAATTATCCAGCAAATATCACAAAAACAATTAAAAAGAACTATTAAATTCAAATTTCAGACAGAAAGTATTACCTATTCTATATACCGTTCAGAAGAAAATTAATGAGGAATATTTTTAACTCTGTGATATTGCAAATATTATATCAAAAATTGAATTTCGGAGATAGTTTTGTATCTAGCAACAATTTCTTATTCACTGAAAAATAACAATCATACCTACATAAAATTATTAAAATAATACGTAGGCTTACTATAGCCAATATATTTATTATAGAGCTACTATGTTATATCACAAGTTATCATCCTTTTTATTTATCGCACAAATAGCAAAGAACTAAAAAACAAAAATTAAGCAAAGTATGTTTCATCTAATTTATATTTTAAAATAGGTTACTATTTTTTCAGTCATAGAATATCACTTAAATATCACAAACATATTAAATTTCAAGTCTTTAGTTTCAAGATTTCGATTTTGAATAATAAAGAGCTTGTTTATATATTTTAAAATAGAAAACCATAAAATACTGTAATATTTTTTAATCAATATCACAAATTTTTGACAGCAGATTGTTGTTTATTTTAGCGGAATTGAAGTTTTGAACTCGAGTACCTTTATTATTTCTAACAAATATTTACTAGATTATTTATAAAGTTATTTACAAAATAACTTTGCAATATCACACAAAATCTAAACAATATCATAAAATATGGGACAATGTATCACAAAAACTATGCTTTATTGTTCTTAGATTATTTTTTTTCTTTATGGCAATTAACTTAATATGATTTTTTTTTCAAGGAAACAGTATATCTCAAACTATGATTTTATTATTCCAAATAAAACAGAATCGTTCAAAATAAAAAAAAAAGGTAAATAATGTTTTCATCAAAGCAAAATTCAGAACCCATTGTGCTTCATATTCAAAACAAAACAACATAAACTTGGAAGTAATACCTATTAAATCAACAAAATTTTATTCAATTGAGCAAATTAGTTTGGTAATTGTTTTTTATAACAATTACAACAAAATAATTTTCGAATGATCTCTTTGAAACAGAATATGGCTAAAAACCCATAGTCAAAACAGAAGTCAAACATCTAATACAAAAAACAGAAAAAAAAGATACTTAAAAAAAACTAGATGATGTCTTAAATGTCAGCCTTGTGGTACCCCACCTTGTTTTACGATTGCCCTGTACATTTTACACATACACAAAACATATTGACGTTTATTGAAGCCACAAGCCAAATAATTTCTTTTTATGTAGATTCATATATATACTTTATAGATATTTTTTTTATTGTGCCCTCAGTTCATAGCTGCTCCTACACTTTGTCTAATCAACGAAACCATAAATCCATCAAATAGATGTTCCTTGATCACTTGTTTACCTTATTATTACCAAATATCTTACCTTCTGGCATTGCTTGAATTATGATAATTTTTTTTTTGTCTTCTCATGTATTTATTTTTATTTCGATATCTATTTTCTGGTATTTGGATCATGTTTACTCAGCACAAGGTACTTCTGTTATTTACATACATTATCTCCAAGTATCCATCTAGAGGTTTTTTTTATTTGTTCACTGGCATACCGGTTCCTTCCAATTGCGTAAACAAAACGCACATCCAACTTTAGACAAACGTGTAATATATGATAGATATTGTATCTTTTTTTTCAGTAGCAAACCATAATGTGTAGTTGAATTTTCAATAAAATACAATTTGTACGGGTGTCATCGATCCCATTTACACACTCTGGCGTCATGTCAATGCAGGAGTAATATTTATTTGTGTATATAAAACAAAAAATTGTGGATGGCGATAAAAAAAAAGTTTCTGAAATGCCAAAGCTAAATGGATGTCTTTCAAGTAAGTGATAAGTGGAAAAAAAACTATGTCACATCGAGTGGATGTTAAAATTCACAAAATGAAAACGAACACATTAATCATTGAATTATTTAATTTTTTTTTCTCTCTTATTTTCTAGTTTCTATTCCTTTTGTTTTTACATAGAATTTGAAATCAAAACGCCTCATACACTTGAATTTACATACACATGAGCGGACTTTTTATTATCCAGGCCTCAGTTTTGTTGCCAAGTTTTCAATTTATTGTCAGTAAACCTTTGATTGTTCCTTCCCAGTCTTTGAAACGATTGAAAAGAAATTAATATTAAATGCAAAAATCAAATAATTATTTGTTCACTTTTCAGTAAAAGAGAAGAAAAACAGATACTTTTGTTAAGTGCCCATAAATTGACTAATCCACCCCTGCGCCTGCATCCATACATAGCTTTAGCTTTGACTGCATTCATGTGTGCTTATGATCTATGTGACTTGTTGTTCGACTATGACCCTAATCTTAATTAAACATAAGGATCAAGTAGATTACGCGCCGGCAGCAGAGTGAAAGATTGAAACCATATGCGTTAGATAGGTACTTTTATACTTGAACTCGTATAGGATGTTGTTGCACTTACTGGGTGGCATATTTCCCTTGCGCGTGTAAGTGATAACTTATGAATTTTTATTTTATTTTTATTGATCAGGGGGGATTTATTTGTTTTGTTTTACGTTTTTGGTAGGGGGCATATACATATAAATCAAAAAAACCCTTTTCATTGTGATTCATTGGTGGGTAAATGACCGATGCAGTCATAAACATTTCTTATCAGTTTTGTGTATTATTTTTTGGGAGAACTACTGTATTTGCTGATGATGATCGAACAAAAAAGAAAAATGAAACATGCATTCATATTTATTACAATTGATTACTTTTGAAAAAATATTTGCTTTGTTTTTGGTGTGGTGTATTTGATTTTTGGGTTGAATTTATTTATTATACCCAAATTGCTTTCCACGTGGAAATGTCAAAAGATAAGCAATTTGATGTGAATGGGAAAATTTATAAGGCAGGCAATTTACACATAATATACAAACAAAAAATGCTGGAGTAAAAATTTGTAAATGAAGCATATTTATATGGACAATTTATTTTACATTTTTTTTTTGCTTCTTCAAAAACAAAAACATTGCTTATCATTGATTTATTTGTGTCGTTCATAAATCTGTACCTTTATCAGAAAGTGACACTTTGTGATTAAATGCATTAAAAGGAAAATCCTGAAAACAAATCTACGTAATGAAAATTAGTAGTCTGATACATATGCCAAGGAAAAGGAAAAACGGATGCCCCCCAATTCATGCCCAATATCAACACGTACACAGGAATAATGGATCCAAAAGTTTTCAATTTTTTTCTTGTTAGAAATTCAACCATTATGAAATATTTAAAGAACTAGATCTTCTACTTCAGAAATATGAATTCCGTTCCAGTCAATTTAGCATCACTCCTGCCACTGTCACTTTACGTCGAATTTTGTTCAAAAATAACTTCATTTTATTTAACAAAAAAAAAATAGATTTGAGTTTCTTTTGTAATCTAAAATGTCTTCAGCATGCCAACTCCCTTTTGTGAAGAAAATTCACTTGCAACAATCACAAAAAAAAAACATTTTCAAATCAGCATAACTCAACCAACCAAATAAAATGTTTTCCATTCTTATTGTTCACTCTTCAAAAGTTCCTTTCATCAATGAAAATAAAAAAAAAGAAGTTACATATCTTACAAGAAAATCCTATCTCATGTAGGTATCGAGTATTGCGTTATTTACACGTTAAGGCAATGGAATGGAAAAAAAGCAGAAAATTCCCAAGACTCATATATTCATTTTATTTCTAACAATATCTCTATCAGACAAAAAAATAAGAATATTTTTCCATTTCCTTGTCGAACTAGCTGTATATCTAGTCCTGTTTCTCAAGAGCAAGGTTGCTGCTTTGCTCATCTCTCATGGGAGTCGTATATACAAATTTCTTGACTTGATTACACACATTTTTACTTCTCTTAATATATAATTTTTTTTTGGTTGTTGTTGCAGAAGTAGCTACGAGTGTAGGTAGTGTATCTCTAGGGAGATGGAAAGTCAATATAGGTATTTTTTTTGGCTTCACAATTTCTATATTTTGTTTTAGTCCTAAAATATTTGCACACACTCATCATAATAAACTCCTCTAAGAGAGATAGTCATACAGATCCTTTTATCCTTCAGGAACAAAAAAAAACTGTAAAAATCATTCAAAAATTTCTACTGAATAACTTATTCAAATGTGATGCCAACCAGCAACCATCGAGCAGCAGGAGCAGCAGCCAGAATGACAGAAAGGACAAATAAAGATTTAGATATTTTTTGTTAGTATTTTTGGCTAAAAGAAAAAGAAATAGCATTTTTCTATTATTTCACTGAAAGTTTCCTTATTCATTTTGGGTTTCCTCTTTCTTTTTTTTAGACTTTAGACCTTATGCAGTTGGATTGCATTTTTTTTTCTAAGTTCAAGTAGCATAAGTTTTCTTGTTATTCTTAAAACGGTAGCTGGTTGAATATATTTGAAGTTGTTGACATATTGCCAAAGTGAGTGAATAGATTTAAAGATGAGTTCAAATATCCTGATTGGGCTTTGTTTTTCCTTTCGATTTTTGCCTAGCACGATGAACAAGAAAAAATAGGTATCATCTTAAAGTGTGGCCAGTATGTTTTTCTTTTTTTTTTGTTTTATGTGAAGTGTTGAGTTATCCTTATAACTGTATCTTCCAAATTGTAAGTAAGTAATAACGATTGAGATTTTTCAATTTGAAATTTAAAGAACCGTTTGCATTAACTAAAACTTTAGAGGACTTCACATGTCTTATTGATATGCAATATTTTCAATATTAGGCTTCTTAAAGTCTGCTTTTGTTCGAGCTTTTTAAAATATCCGGGTCGAACCCCTAAATTAGTAATGTTCTCTATACTGTATATTGTATGCTTTGTATTTTCTAACATTGATGGCATATTCGCTATAAGTAATTTTTAAGTTTAATATGATACGATATGATACAATTAAGCGTGTAATATAGGTGAAGGGCTAAACTTATCTTCAACAGAACTCTTTATGGTTTGGTCTTCAAGTTAATGTAGCAATTTTGATTGTAAGATTATTTTTACGCTTTTAAATGTCAGTCTTAAGTGCGTCATTCGGTTTTGTGTTCCTTTTGGGGATTTTATGGCTCATCCATTAACGAAATAGTTAACTATACTGATTTAGGTACACAATCTGAAATATTGAGATCAAAAGGTCAAAGCAGGTAGTAGTTCAACGAGTATCAATGACAAAGAAATATTTTAAGGGATTTTGTTTTGAATTATCCGGCTCGAACTACCAATTAAAAATATCAATGGTTTTATAAAACCCATGTAGTTTTCATTTATTTTAAAAAAAAAAGTCCTAAAATAGATATTTGCTTTCAATTCTACGGCTCGAACGTACCTCTTATGAAGATACTATTTTTGTAAAGTTTTATATTTCAAAGAGTGACTAAACGTGTTGATTCCTTAGATTAGTCAAACATTATTAAGTTTTTCTTTAAAGTAATTTTTCCTAGTTCTTGGTTCCTCTAAGCCATGAAATTTAAAATATCTTCAAGTATTTGACGACAAAAAAAAATCCATAAACCTGATTGGTTTTTTTTTTGGCAAGGTTCCGCACGTATTTTTTTCCAACTTCATTGAATTTGTTTTTGTCATGTCACCCTCATCGTCATCCAAAATATAGACAATGCCTTCGCATATACTCAAATTCATTTTTTTATCGAAAACCCTTAAAATCTCATCAAATCTTAGTCCCAGTCCTTAATAGACTTATTCATTCATCCATGTTATTATGGTTTTATCATTTTATTAACTTCCCTGTATCTCTAAAAAAGGAACTGTATAAAATTTAAAAAAATATATATATTTTCAATCCTGTACCCTGTCAGGGGAACCTACACAAGCTTGACAGTAATCAAGGAAAAAATCGATACAAAAAATATGGGACAAACTAGATATAGATATTTGGATACATATTATATACTACGAAGGATTTAAAGGGGGAGACAAAATTGTAGGTATAAAAATAAAAAAAAAATATTATTATATAGTATGAGAAGGGACTAAAAAAAACAGAGATTTATCACCTATTCGTTGAGGGAATCTTCTACTCGATTTCTACTACTACTTCCCACTCAAAACTCAAACCAAAATTCAAAGCTCTAAGTATTTTATATACATTTATATACCTTAAATCCAACAATGAACCGAACGATTTCTATGGTTTACCTTAGATGTGAAAAGATGATTGCGAACAAGAACGAGCTGAGCGCACCTTTGTGTGTTTGAATATAATATGTATGCAATGTATATTATATCGATTGAGGTTTGAGGGTGGTAAATTGAATATGAATCATGAATTAGAATAGAAGTAGATGATTGTGAGTGGATGGCGCCCAATGCGGGGATGCAAAATACCAAATCAAGCATATCCTTTTCTATTCATTCACTCATTCATTCATTCATTCATTCGGTTTGAGGAAGAAAAACTTTTCTGCTTTAAGTATTTTTTTTTTGTATGTAGCAGATGAAGCAAAGAGGAACGAGACTGAATAACAAGCCATGCTATGCCGCATTGTATTGTTGAAAGTTCGCTCTGACAATATCCATTTCCAGACAGGGGTCCTTTTTTTTTGTTGGACCTTTTTTCTCTCTTTGGTTTATATAAATATCTACTTTTGCTTTGAGATATTTAAATAAATAAACCACTGAAGGTCTTTTGATTAGGTTTTACGTATCTACTCCTACATGCAATGCTTTATCCAGCTCGAACCCTCAGATTAACTATTCTTATCTTGTATTTGATTTCAGTTTATTTAAGCATAAGTCTCTGAGATATATTATTGGGATTGGTAGTTTCAATTGAATTTAATTATTAATTGATGTTTTAGTCACATAGATCAGGATAAATATAAAAAAGATTAGATTTATTATTTATGAAGAAATCAAAGTTGCATAGAATATGTCTTAAAGCTTGTTAGTCTATTCTATTTAAAGAAGAAGAAGAATCAATTAATAAAAAATTATAAGAAAAAACAAACTCAGTTTAGTTAAATCTCCTCTGGTTTATTATAAACATCGGTATATATATATTTTTTTTTATTTGGGTTGAACCCGAAAGTGTTTTGCTTTTCATATCTGCAGTTATTTAGTTGAACAAATTTAATCTGAAATTTTGATCTAAATTATTAGCTTTAATTATTTAAAATAAAACTTCTCATTTTTTTTATTATTTAAGCCAAAAGGTTACAGAAAAAAATAAATCTAAATCCAAGACCTCTTGAACAAACCCAAATAGCTAAACAATAATTCTTTGAAGTATCTTTTCGTATTATTTGTAGTTGTCATTGTATTCATTGATTAAGTGATAAAATCTCTTACGTCTATCATTCATTTAATAACAAAACGAAACAAAAATAAGATTCAAAAAGTTCGATTACACTTTTCGCATTGTACCTATCTCTTGCCTCATTATTATAGTCACCATCAAACTTTGCCGTCTCACTTTGTTTTGAGTACCTTTTTTATTTTTATTTATTTATTTTTTTGTCTATCGAAACTCAAGAGTACTTAAGTGACCATGAATAAATTTTCATCATATTTTTTTTTTGGGAAGATATAATATCTTTCGAGTGTATTTTGTTCGTTTTGCCTCAATGCCACCCTTAAGGAAATGTTGAAACTATCCATCACTATCATCTTCAAGTGTAAGTAAAAAGGAACTGTTAAGAAAATACAACAACAACCAGATAACTACTCTTCTTCCAGTAGTCATATGTCAGTATACTATAAGTAGAGTTATAATGAGATGATAAAACGGGCAAAGAATCACGGTAATAAAAAAGAAATCAAATAATCATAATTTTTATTTTGCACAGATTGCAATCCTATTAAAGAACAAAAAAAAAACGAACGAGAAAATCTTACAAAGGGGATGTTCGAAAGTATCTTAGTATCTTTTACTTACTCTGGCACGAAACAACAGCAAAATATTAGATCATCACTCATCATCAGTCATTTTGGGTGTTGCGTTGTTGTTTGGTTTTATCAAACACTTCATCCCTAAGAGATTTATTTTAGGTGTTTTTTTAAAGGCTAATAGGGGGATAAAGGGATGAAGATTTCCAGAGAAATCGGGAGAAATATGAAATACCAACTCAAGAAAATTGTAGTAGAGGTTTTTACAACACGACGAAACTGCCATATGTTGCGTCATATTTTTTTTTGTTTTGTTATTTCGTTTACCCTCTGTTGCGTTTTTGGCTTTTTTAAATCCTTATTTGTAACTTTAGGTGGCATCTGTGTGAGATGATGACTTTTGGATATTTTTTTTTTAAACGAAGAAGAATGTAAGATGGGGTGCCAAGGTGGATATGGGTGTGTTGTTGGGGGTTAGATAAAAAAAGCGTTTACAGATGATAAATGACATCTAAATTGGAAAAGGTTTCAGGATGTGAATTGAATAATGCGATAGAAAATTAACATAAATGTGAAACATTCAGATTAAGAAGTAACTAAAGTTGACATCAATGAAAATAGATCGAGATCGAAAAAAAATACAATAAGATTAGAATACTTAAGTTTTTGGTAAAAGATCAATAGTAAAGGAGAGATATCCAGGTCGAACCCTCAAATTGGTTAATTTTTTTTGGTTCTTTGCTGACATACAAATTTATCAATTATTTAAAAAAACTGTTCGAATAAAATAAATAACAAATTGCTATTCAACGATCGACTTGCTGAAAAATGTACTTATCTGAAAAATCCGGGTTGAACCCTCAAATTATACTTAGCTTGGCTTAAGATTTTTGCAAGAAAACTGTTCGTATAAAAAACCAGAAATTTAATTAGAAAAAATTAAGTTGTAATATCGAAAATATTTTAAATATCGGCAGCTCAAGTGAATATGTCATTGGGGAATAAGACTATATTAAAATTCAAGGCATTTCTCCAATTGTTTGTTTCTGGGTCAACAGATTCTACTGCGCAAATAAAAACAAACATCCATTTTTAATTCAACTTCATATCTGCCCTTAACAATCATACATATTATAGAATATTTATTTCTAAAAATATTCTTCTAAAACACAAGAAAAAAAACATACAACACTTCAAATATGGGTATACCTCTTAATTTACATATACCATGCAATTTGCATGCTATTGAACAAAAACAAAAAAAAAATTATTTTCAAGGGTGCGAAATATGTCACCATATGCAATGTCCATAATGAATTGGGTTGTGCCTACAGTTAACACCCCTAAAAATGGGATATATGACATTTCAAAAAAAAAAAATATGTACGTATACATATCTAAATGTATTTGTAAAAGAATTCACACTTCTTGGTAATGAATAATGGAACCGAAAGTGATTAGGATGCCTTTGTAATATGCACACATGGTGTTTTGTAATTGAGATGGTTTTCCTCAATGCTTGACAGTTGACAGTTATGGGAAATTGAAATTTTAAAAAAGGATAAGTAATGTACGTGTATTAATATTGATGGACAGAAGATTATAAAATTAAGAAAATGACAACCATATTTGGACTTGGATTTATTTTAATAGAAGAAAATAGAAATACACATTTACTATCGATCTAACATGGAATTCCACAGGGTTCTAATAGTAGTTGTGTTCTTTTCAAAATAATTTCAATTGTTAAAAAAAATAATTGTAAGTCTTTCAGAAGCGAAATTTGAATGTTTATGAGTTCCTCAAGGCTCAGCACTAGCACCAGTATTGATTTTTATTTACATTCATATGTAAAAGAGTATTTTAGATAATCCAATTTTTTAAAAAAACACCTGCTCATTTTTTTTTTCAATATGTTTTTATAAGATACAAAAAAAACAAGTATTCAAATTCAACTTACCGGTATTGCTTCACACATATCACTTTCCCAGCTGTGTGCTGATGCAGCTTTAAGCGCCATTTCTTCTTCATTACAATTAGTATTTATTATTCCGTAATCCAATGATGGTGGCCTTGGAGGTGGTGGTATCATAAATTTTGGTGGGGGTCCTGGACCACCGCACTCATCACATTCAATATGATCTTCATACATTTCCCACATTTAAAATTTAATGTGATTTAATTAAAAAATAAATTTCGTTCCTTTTGTGTATTTTTTTTTGTTTGAACGAAAATAATATAGGATTGTCGCGTTTATAAATTAAAGTTTAAAAATTTAAAAAAAAAAACTAAATTAAAAAAAAAACTAATGGAATTATTTCGTGTCAAATTTCAGACATTTTTTATGTTAAATGTGTGGCTATTTATCTCATAATGAATTTATATAATAAAAAAAATTAATTGATTTATTGGTGGTCAGCCAGAAATGGTATCTGAAATGAGAAAAAAAAGATACCTTATTAATTTTATTTCGATAAAGTGATTACTTATATGTCGTATATGTATTTTATATTATAATATAGAATTTAAATTATTAAATAAATAATATTGAAATTGGAAACTAAATAGTGTACTTTTATTATTTATAATCTGAGCTAGTTATGGAAATAATTAAACAGTTTTTTTTAAAGTTAGTTCAGAATCGGTGAAACCTACAAGACCGGAAATAGTTTAAAGTTGTGGACTTTTCAGTGGCGTTCCTGAAGAGAGCCAGCTAGGTCCACAATTATTCATTTTGAGAATAAGTAGTTTAATTGATAGATTTTGTTCCTACAGAATCCAAATTTAATTTTACACTTATCAAAAATTATAAAATTTGGTGAAAAAAAAAACAAAAAAATTAAACATCTGCCAAATGAATGTTCTAAGACAATCTCACTTAACAGTGCTTCAACAAAATATGCTTTCAAAAAATACAAACTAAAACCAAAAAAAAACAAAACATTATGTATTCGCAAGCATGAACAGCTCAACTCAGCTTAGCACAGAAACACACATGTTGACAAAGTGTGGCCAAAGTAATTATCTCAAAATTAAAATTCCTGTCACGTTTTATTTTTTTTTTTTTATTTCTTTTTCTTTCTGTTGTCGGCGAGCGAAAAGATTCTCCTTCAAAACTCACATAAGGACATTTTCAAACTTTGTGATTATCTACGGATGACAAAGATGCAGAATAATGATAAAGAAAATTTATACAAAATCACAAAAAAAAATCCGGCGCATGCTTATTTATCAGGTGATGAGGATGAGAGACTCCTGGTTTCTTTAAATGGAATTCATTCAATTGGAAAAAATTATTATTTCATTTTAAGGATAGCAACAAAAACGAATATTCATTTCAATCTGAATGTGCGGCGGAACACAAACCCAGATACGGTCCATATGTGTGTTCGTATAGCTACTCTGTCTAGATAGTAGGTACTCGTTTATTCACCCCTCACAATAAAAAAAATAACATCAAGGACTTAACTTCTTCACCCTCCTCATATTATAACAATGTCAATTGTTGTTATTGTCATTTTTGTGATTGCGTTTTTGGGATATAAAAATGCATAACATACGTTGCGTCATTTCGTCCTTCCGTGCGTTGTTGTCATCGTTTCGTTCGTCCATTTTTGCTGACTTTTGCCATTTCGAATAGATAACAAACACATTTTTATGAGCTCTTCCCATTGCCATATGTCCCATTCGTTATGTGGAGTTTCATGTCATCCATGGATTATTCATACAATTAGATTGCATTAAAACAATAAATTTTATATCTAGATAGGTACATTAAATATTAATGAGTTGCTCCTGTTGCTACAGATAATAGGTATGTATCCTTTGTTTTTTGTGTCTTTGGTTGATTGTTGAAATAGCAATTCAAGCATCTAATTGCCAAATGTGTACGAGTAATTACAATTATTTTACCATTTCAATCCTTTTTTGTTTAATTTTCATTTAAATGTATCTTTTTCAATTCAGTGTCATGTTCAATGTGATTTGTATCGTTTTTTTGTCGTAGCTCTTTATTCGCTTTTCACTTTAATGAATCCTAATCGCATCCATTCAATCGATTGAATGTATCTTTTTTTTTTTAATTTTCTCTAAAAGATAGATATTGGGAAGAAGAAGCTTGATGATGTTGCGCTACCTTTAACTTTTTTTTTTTTGTATAGGTTTCTATTTAATCGGATCGAAAAGTCAAGAAGAATGTCTCGTCTTTACTATGAAAGAGAATTTTTGCGAATAGACATTTTGCGCGACAACTACAACGATACGATACTATACAAATACAATATCTACACGAACGATATAATGCGACGCGATGCGAAGCGACGGTGACGCCGGCCGACACGGACGTGATGTAATGTTGTTTTATTTTATTTTGTATTTGAATTTCTATATCGTCTAAGGTTAATTGACTCTTTTCATTTGAAAAGCACAAAACGATAATTCAATTGATGACAATTCATTTTAAACATTTACCTGATGTTTAAAGATTGAAAAGATACAAAGATACACTTGTGTTGGTAGGTAGTATGTATTTCGAATGAATGGCTTGTCTGTGAAATGTAGTACTTAGTCGTACTAACATAAACGTATAAGATAAATTGCATAAGGTTGGTAGGTACATATGTGCCCAAAAACCCACAAAGGTGTGGAAACTGTATATTTGAGTTAAACTGAACTGTTTTTTTTTTTGTTTTATAAGACTCTAATTCTGGCATAAGCTTTTTCAAACGAAGAATAGTTGGATGGGGAGGGGGGTGATATAGGCAAGGGAATAGGTATGGCAATTTTGTGTAGATGTTTTTAACAATTAACTGAATCAATCTTAAATCCAAAGGGCATTCAAAAATTAATCGAGATTCCTCAAGGGTGCAATTTTAGTCCTCAACTTTTTATGAATAAGAGATTTCGATGTTTGTTGGTGATGGCATCATATTTATGAAGTAGATTTTATTCTATTTTAGTGGTATGTAGAATTATTATAGCAGTTCGCACTTACACCACGGAATAAGTCCAAGCCTTCCTTAGTACTTGTTAATTAATTTGGGTTTTACAGTTTTTTTTTTTTTAATTTCAAAAAATTCGCGGTCCGGATAGTTGGAAATACTTGATAAAGAAGACTAATAAATCATATTGCCATTGAAGTGCTGATGGTGATGATATACAACATCCATTTTCCCATAATAAATAAATCCTTAGATACTCTTAAGGATATGAGAAATCGCATAATTTAAAACCTTATAAAATATTACAATTTTTTTTTATTGACACAGCAGGTACTTGTCAAATATCTATTCTGAATTATTCAAATAGCATTAAGGACTACACCAAGAAACCACAAAAAATTACACAAACTTCGATCCTTGTGTACATTTTTTTGTTTGAATATCAAATCAGAAAAAAAAGATACATCTTTATTAGGAAGATATCTTATACTCTTACCTTTTTGAATAAATATAGTGCTACGCACGTCTGTCGTGTTGCGATTTCGTCATCATCTTCATCATCATCATCATCATCGTCTGACTTAGCGCGTGTTAAGGTGGGTGGATTCAATTTGATTCGGTTAGATAGATTTTTATCACTTGAATTGTTCAAGATATTTTCTATCTTAACACAGAAAATCTCTAGGGATTTCCTTTTCAATACATACAAATACATACCTATATATAAATCTGTGTTCTTTTTTTCTGTATCTATTCTATACGCTTTTGCTTCGTATTCTTCTTCTTTTTTAGTTTTCTTTTTTACTGTGGTTTCTTTCTAAAGATGATTCTTTATCTAACTTTTAGATCATTTGAGTTTTTTGTTAGCCTTCAGTGCATACACAATGGACATAGATACTTTGAAAAGTTGTGTCTTTCTTTGTTCGTCTCCTTAAGTCACGACTGACGTCTTGATGGAGGCCCTACCAACCTACCTTTGGTTATTTAATTGACAATTGGCGGTATCGATATTGTATAACGACGACAAATACTTGGTTGCGATAATTCGAATGTGATTAATCAGTAGCCAATCCATGGTTTGGTTAGGTAGGTATTTGTTTTTATTTCTTTCAGCTCATGGAAAACCTACCTACTTAACTCTAATTGATTTGCTTAGTGTGTGGGCGGTCAATTTTCGAAATGAAGTAGATATCTACAGTCTTGTTAGAACATTACGTCTAGCTAATTGCATTGAAGATATAAGAGACACAAATTATCAAATGACACCTGTTGGTGATTTAGATAGCAGACAAATATTTAAGGGTCACAAATAAAAAAAAAATAGACGAATTTGGAAAGTCATTTGTATTCGCCTACCTGCTTTGAAATAAGTAACGAAAAGCAATTAGGTCAACAAGTCGTAAGAGAGTGTAGATTGTGACTTTTTTAATAATTCATATTACATTAAGTGCATTTTTTGCATTTTAACTTACCTCTTCTCTCACCGATTTCTACCACAAAAATGGATATTAATAATCACTTTTGCCTGCCTGCGTTTGAAAACCAGAATATAATAACGCTAACAAACTATCTAGTAATCGACCGACTTAGATTGTTTTAATATTTTTATTTATGTGAATTCTGCGGTTTTTATAATACGTAGTTTTATTTTAATAATTTGTTAACAACATGTATATATTTTACTTTACCATATATCTTTACACATATTTATTTTTAAATATATAGGTATTATATTTTATTTTAACAAAAATTTAGCAGTCCTTATTTTATTTAACGCTTTTTTAATTAATTTCATTTTTATTTTATTGTAATTTATTTTGTTTTTGTTTTATTTCATTTGTTTTTATTTTATTTTATTTACATTTATTTTAATTTATATTATTTTGTTTTATTTTATCTTATTTTATTTTATTTTATTTTATTCTTATTTCATTTCATTTCTTTTTATTTTATTTATTTACATTTATTTTAATTTATGTTATTTTATTTTATTTTATTTTATTTTAATTCAATTTATTATATTTTTTTTAAATTTTATTATATTGTAACATTATTTCATGTTATTTTTATTCATTAAAATAATTTATACCATTAATTTTAGTTAATGTAGAGCATAAGGTATGATCCCTTAAGACAGTCTTGTATTAACTCAGCTCTTTGTTTTAATTTTCCTAAAAGATGTCAGCTTTTCATGAAAAACATTTTGTTGTCCTATTAACTCCCATTTCGAGTCTCTTGAGACTGTGTAAATGTGTGTGTATTGTAGTACATTTGGCACTCTTTCATTTGAAAATTATGTTGATTAAGTTTTTGAATGGTGAAAAGGATTTCTATTTTGGCTCTCATTTCCATTATTTTCATGAAAATTTATACAAAAATATTTATATGATTTTTTTTTGTGAAATTTAATGACAAAGATGCGTGTTTTCAAAGGATATGTCGAGTGCCTACTTAATTTTTGTCGAATCAAATTGACCTACACTGTGGAAAACAGACAATTTAAGAATGTGTAGTTGTGTGTTAAATGAAATGTTTACATTTAATTAATTTCCATTCAAAATGACAAGCCGGGAAGAGTGGGGTCATATTTGTTTAATCCGCATAGATGGAAACCAAACATTGAAGTTAATTAAGAGAAAATTGTTTAAGAAGTAAAAGATGACGAACAAGAAGGAGAAGACGTACAAGAAATTACATGAAGTTGACTAATAGGGAGTTGGAAAAATGAAGGGTAAAATAATGTACATTATAGTGACAGCATCGTGGCTGGTTCGTCATAGGGGAGTGCTCTATAATGATTTAAATTTTAAAAGGATTAATAATTTTTTTTTCTCAGAAAATTAAAGACTTCAGAGATCAGAGGTTTGTAAATTATGAAAAATTGTCCTTGGGGAAATTTGCAAAAAACAAGTCGAATGGAAGCGCTACTTTAGACATGATTGAAAATGACGAAAATTATGTAATTCTAGAATCTACTTATTGACATAGTAAATTTTTGACAACAAAATATCACAATTTTTATCATTTTTTTTAGCCATTTAGAGCCACTACTAGCAGTTACCGACTAGCTGGGCATAAAGTAAGGTGAAACAAAGTAGTCGAATGGACTTTAAGTCCACAAATCAATTCGTTTAATTGGACTTTTGGCCCTATTTCAAAATTTAAATTCTAGCAGAGATTTAAATATATTCATATAAAGTCCAATTTTACTTCTATATTCGCATAACTATTTGACACTCGGATCTCTTCATTTTGCTTCATCAAGTGATTACAATTAAAGATTCATAGCTGGACCACTTACGGTGATGATATTTTATAATTCTATGACCACAGCATTAAAAGAAAATATAAATATACCTCTCTCTCCCTCTCCTTATTTTGTGCTTCAACATAGAAATCCCATTTAATCTTAATGTTTAGTGTCCTTTTCCTAAGTCCGTTCTTATACATAAACTACACACTATGTGCATGTATGTTCAGAATTTTTTTTGGCTCACATCCAACTAGGTGAGTGTATTCTTTACACTCTAGAGGCTATATTTGGTTATATATTATATTTGCTCCTTATGCTGCACCAGACTAGGACATGCCAACCAAAGCTAAGCCAACTAAAAAAAAAAAACACAAGAAAATAGAACATATTTGCGTTTTAATATATGCACTCTCGAGGAAGAAAAATGTTCTTTTCTATACGACAAGTGAGAATAATGGAAAATTAAGGACACCATCTCTCCTTCTGGTGTCCTGAATTCTGGCTGGCTGCTGTGATATATTGTCGTTTTAGTAAATTGGCTTTACAAATAAAAAATAAAAAATAAAAAAAAAACTACCTAGGTAGCTACATAAATTAAAATGTGGGTTTACACAAAAATTCATACACAATTTGAACAAGAAATATTTTCTCACAATACAAATGTATATACCTAATTGAAAATGACATGACATCTTAGTTAATACAAATCTTATAAAACCTATAGATCAAAACTTAATTAGAGTAATAATGAATGTGCAATGTTTGACATGTAAATAATAATATTTGACGTCACTTTGTGAGATTGGAATAAACTGTCCATCAGGCGCAAGACAAAATCTTTAACAACATGTCAATGTCATTTTGTGTCACTTTAATTAAAATTTGTTTTTGCCTTACTCATATATTTGATGATTGTCCTCAGGAAGTTTAAATCTTTAGAAATACATAGCTATGGGTATTGCCACCTTTGATAAGAAACATTGACAATACAGAACATGTTCCAATTTCATAAAGTCTACACAAAAATCGTCCGCTGCTACTGAGAGGAACAGTATCGCCCAGAACTAGTCTCTAGTACTAAGATTCCCTTTTGATCTGAATAACTATTTTTAGCAATTAAATTACAATAAAATATTTAGTCCACATCTTAAGGACTCAGCGACTCAAATATGCTAGGCAAACTTAAGTTGAAGGAGACCCCAACTATTTTAGCGCTCAACACTAAAAACGGCCATCTAAGATTTGGATGTTGGAAAATTATCATATCGTGTTAAATTAACAATGAAATCTTGTTAGTTTACGATGGGCCACCTTCGTCAAAAAACTCAAATTAAGCGTTCAAATTGATGTCAATATCCTGAGCTCATAACGAAGTTATATAGGTCTGTTTTATTGAAACAAAAACATGATGAGTTTATTTATTCACAATTTTTTTCAGGTTTTCGAGATTTCTAAGGACTATGCCAACGTGTATTATCAACAATGTCCATTCGTTAAATTGAATGCCTTATCATTTTGTAAAAAAAAATCTAACTAGACAAAACTTACATATACATGCACAGGGATTTATTTGAAAAGTTTCTCATACTTTTTAGTTAGTTTCATTATTTTTTTTTTAGAATTTATAGTATACGAGAATTTTCCTTTCATTTCTCTTTTGGTTTTTACTCTCAAATGATATTGTAAAATTAGTCCCAAGGAGCAACAAAAACTTTTCCTATAACATTTCTCACGCAAATCCTTATGAATAGCCAGTTTTAATAATGCAAATTATGACAGACCGACAAGGCACAAAAGCACAAAACGAAAAAAAAAACAAAACTAAAGCAAAAGTTATGCATAATCCTTGAGAAATAATCGTTACAAAAGTCATAGTTGGGATTTGTTTGGAAAATTTCCTTCATCATCATCAACATTGTAAGCATCATCTGATAGGACAAACAATTTACATAGGTACAAAGGCAAAAAAAAAATATCCTGAATTTATTTTTTTGTAAAAGTTGTTTTTGTCGAGAGTCTAAAGAAAATGTAAATATACAAAATACAAACAAAAATCAATCTGTCATCATCTTTCATAACATAGCGGTGATGGTGATAGAAAAGTAACAACAACGACAAGATAAAAAAATATCCTTACAAAAAATCACTGATATGCAAGACCAGCGTCTAAGATGAAGATAAAGCAGAAGGATACACTTTTGTATTTTTTTAAAAGATTTTTTTTTCTAATATTATGACATGGACACTAAGGAATGAGGCAACAAACTTTAGTGACATTACAAAAAAAAAAAAGACGAAGAAACGAAGTAAAGTTTTCGTCCTTTCACTATGATTTCTTCACTTTCTCTATTTAACCAGAATCATGAAAAAGGATGCTGTGAAACCAACATTAAAAAAAAAAAACAAAAAAAAAATATATAAAATAAGAAGAAACTTCAAAATATCCTTATCTCGAGGATAATCTTGATGGATACACGAAAAACTTTCAGCATAACTTCTATTAAAAAAAAAAAATAAGTAAACACGAGAAAAATCCTTAAAATTATTCACAAGTTAAATGGAAAAGTGCTTATTCTCCATCACCTAGCCTTGCCAGGCAATATATACACTAGTATACATATAAACTATGTATAGAAACCTAAGAAACGTTATGGTGAACAAAAATTAAAAGGATGAAAGGATATTATGCAATGGACAGAGTTCTCTATCCTGCAGCAAGAGAAGAAAAAAAAGTTGTTGGTACCTTTAGGTAAGAGTACCTACACAGGAGAAAAAGAAAGTCTATATATAGTGACTGAAACTAATTTTCGCGCTGGAACAATGTTCACAGGATAACTCGTTCATTTAAGGCTTTTTTTTCCCAACTAACTCCTTTTTTTTAAGTTTGGGTTGCTTCTCCCACAATTTTGTTGCTTCATTCTATTTTTTTTTTTTTAATTTTGCACGATTTTAAACGAGGTGCACCACAAAATTCAGAACACACAGAAGAAAATGAAAAACAAAAAAAATTAAGGATAATGCCTTGAAACTGAAGTGGTAGAGTGTAAAAGAATGTGTTAGAGACCTAACCACCTCGTTTCTTACAGGTTTTTTTTTTTATTTTTTTTTTCACTTTCAATTTGTTCTTCGGCTTTGAATTTTTGAATTGCTGCTGCAGCAAAAAGAACACGGTGAGAGAGTGGGTGTAATTAGTTGTGCTGGACCACAAACTTTAAGGATAAATTTTGTTGAGAAAATGAAAAATAAATTTTTAAGAATAAACTTTGGTGGAATTTAATAGTTGTTTGAATGCATTTTTAATGGGTCAACTTTGTTGGGAGAATTTAAATGAAAAGATTATTTCAATGGAAATGATAAAATCGGTGGGGTGTTTCAAGGTTGAATCGTTGGGCCGGTATTTTTTTTCTTTTTTTCTTTTTAGTATTTAAAGAGATTTATTATATTTCTTGTTGGTTTTATTCGTTATATGAATATGGTTTCATTAATTATAAATTCAATACAAGCAAGAATACGAAAAAAAACCCATTCCGTAAAATTAATTAATCTGATTTTGTTTTGTTTTTTTAATTAAAATGTGCCGTTTAGTATCGAACTGAGTTAAGTAATTCATTAAACTAATCATGAACAAAAATAATTTATGTAAATCAATTAAGATAGTTAACAAGTTACAGATTGTTAATGTAAATTGCAAAATTTGCTTAAGTGCGACAAGATTTATTTGATGAATTTGTATAAATTTAATTGAAAGCATTTTTTAGTTTATTTCGTAACCAACTTTAAATAATATATGTATCAGAGTTATAGTGAAATCAAATAATAATTTTGTGCGTCATTATTTTATATTGTTTTTATGGTTTATTTACCCACTTGCTCTTACATTCCACCAAATCGTATTCATAAGATTATTAGTAGATAAAGCTATATAGCTCATAAATTCGTCTTTTACTAAATTTTTTGTATACAATTTTTAAAAAAATAATGTTGGAATGCCAAAACAATATTAACAATATAAATTTAAAATAGTATTTCTAAAAAAAAATCGATCACCAGTTTTTAAAGTACTGAAAGTTAAATGAATTTTTTTTAATCCAAGTTTTTTTAAATTTGATATACAATTTATACAATTTTTTTTTAAATAAAACTGCACTGTTAATAATATTTTATGTCCATATTTTGTTGACCTAAATACCTACAGCCTGTCTAGTAGACATGTTTTTTATCAAAATCTCTAGAGACGTTTTCAAGATAATAAATTAAATTTTCTTATTAAGGTTGGGCCTAAGAAAATTATTTCAATTTCACCTCTGGGAAATCAAGGCTTCAGCGATTTAGGTTGTAGATCGAAGTGATTGAAATAGCTACACAGATTTTAATGATAGGATTCCACAAGGCTGATGTGTAGGACCAATAATGTTTTCATTAAATATTTTTATTTGTTACACTCCATTATTCAGCTTTATAGTAGAGTGAAATGGTCTTTGGTATTTCTCATTGGAAAAATAGGTAGGTAGTTTATTAAATGGTATAAACCGAACAGAAAATTTCCCCCACCAGAGGTAAGGTGTCCTGAAACTACGAATTGTCAATTTAACAGAAACTAAAACTGAAATTTGTATTGATTACTTTCAGATGGGAATCGATAATACATTTTTTGTGTTAATCATTTGCTGATTGGCATAAACTGGTCAAATGGGGAAAACCAACCGACTGAATGCATTTTAAGCACAGTTTAATTAAACAATATTAAAAAAAAAATGTTTTTATTAAGACTTAATTACCATTATTCCCTTCCATAAATTCAATGTATTCTAAAGTACAACCCTGAAGATTGAAGTGTAATTCATTTCTAATTTTCAAAAAAGAAACAAACGTATTTGATATCCTTATAAAGTGGGCTTATTTTTGGTTAAAACTCAATTCACTAAAAATTTGAATAAATTTTCGATTTGAAAAAAACATACCCTTGAAATCTATCAAGATAACAAAAAAAAAGGTTTAAAGGCAGACATAAATTTTGGAAATATTGATTTTCAATCTCAATTTGTATTCATTTAAAATTCCAATAGGAATTTCTATTCGAATAAATTAAACATCTCCCTATTCGTGCAACTGTCCCTCGCTGGCTTGTGTGTATTAGTTTGTTGCTGATAAAATTGTTTTAACCACTTCATTTTAATATTTAAGTGTTTTGTCAATTAAAAATGTAAGAAACGTTTCTATCAACAATACAAACATTTTTTTTTTGAAACTAAAAAAAAGGATATCAATTTAAATTGTCTTACATATACCTAAAATAGGGAGAAATAAAAAGAATACGCACAGTGAATGACAAAAAAAGGAACATTTAATATACGGAAATATTTCTTTAAAAGGTTTAGTTAGATATAAACGGAAATTGGTGAAAGTATCTTTATATGACTATTATAGGTGGTGTGTAAGAAGGTAGAAATACAAAAGGTATAGGTACCTATCTAAAATGGTTCCGTGGGAATGTTCGCATTGTTTTTCCTTTTTTTTTCTTCAAGGACTTTATTGAAATTTAAATTGTTCAGTGAAGAAATAAAAAAAAAGGTAAGAGGTGATGATGATTAATTTATTGTATTTTAAAAGATACAAAAGAATTTATGTAAGAATTATAAAATAACCACAAGATAATTCAATTTGATTTTCATTAAAAAAATAAATGGTCTGTATTTATCTTGAATTTTCAATTGATTAATATATTTAAGGCTTATGTGATTTTAATTTAAACTAAATCGTTTGATGATCTGATGATAGAAAGGAAAACAAATCAATTTTCAACCTTGGTCAAACAATTTTCACCAGTAAATTTTTGTTATGGCCTTTAAGCAATTTGAAAAAATGAATCCCAAGTTGTAAAACAAATTGTCAACAGTTTTGAATTGAAAACAAATTGTTTGATAAAAGAACAATGTGGTTCTCGGCTTTCAATAAATATTAGTATCCTCATGTATAAAGAAATAATAATTGGAAGCACAAAAAAACTTGCTAAATAGTATCCACTCCGTTTTTATCTCAGTTTGCAAGTGTAAGAAAACATGAAT
This sequence comes from Philhelius pedissequus, assembly GCA_910595825.1. NCBI lineage: Eukaryota > Metazoa > Arthropoda > Insecta > Diptera > Syrphidae > Philhelius > Philhelius pedissequus. Next base: position 236,911,826 of record OU343161.1, on the reverse strand, counting down.
GGTACTACAAATGAACCTTGTGGTACTCAATGTTCATTTTTTTTTCTAAGACATATTAACGATAGATTTTAAGTTTTATATAGAATCAAATTGGATTTTCTGCTTAGTATTTTTTTGAATATACAAAATAAAAATTCAGGAAACAGGCTACAATGAGAAAAAATTCAAAAAATTGTCTAGGCAAAAAATTCTGTAAATTTAAAAAATACAAAATGCTGAAGTTAGGGAATACTTTTAAGGAAAAATCTTCTAAGATTCAAAGGGTCCTCAAAGGAATGATCTAAGCTATTGTCAATATGTATATTCTCCTAAAAAGACAGCAGTTGTGGTTTACAAAATAATCAGTTCCGAAATCCCAAAATAAAAGATCACAAATTTTAGGTATATATAAACACAAATATGAGCCGGTGGTATGACACAGTTTTCTGTGTTGGCAAACCATTGGTCGTAAGACGGAGCTCGCTATAAGCTCTCTTCGACCAATTCTGATAGTGTGAACAAAAAAAAATTAGTTACAAGCAATTACAAAAATTTTATGTATTCCTCCCACGATTGGATGATCAGAAAAATCTTACAATTCACTTATGTCTGTAGTAGCAAAGTATTAACTAATAACTCAAAATCTGAGTAGGTTCTCTATTGGTCTACCAACTCGAGCATTCACTCGTTTTTTTTTGTTAAGTCTGTGAGCGTTACAGGAGTCTTGACAACACTAGTTGAAAACAATAAATATTAGGAGTAGGTACTAATGAAATTGGTAGGCTCCAACATACTTAAGCATTATCTAGTAAATACACAATATATATATATATATATATATATAAGTTATGATTCGACAAGAACTCACAAAATTAAAAATACATATTCACATAAAACACGTCAAATCAATCTGATCTAAATATAAGAATTCGACAAAATAATTTTTGTACTAAAGGTTCACTAAAAGCTATTTTGAATGCCTTTCAATAAGAGTATATTTCGAAATGCTTTAATTTTTATATTTTTATCTACCTACAGAGAGATAAAGGATATCGCTCAATAGTAGCCCATGAAACAATTAATTCAAAAATGATAAGCAAAAGTCGTCGCATGTAATTTATTCACTTCTCAGACCAACAACCAAAAAAAAACATTTAAAAAAGTGCTTAACGAAAATCTTAAAATCTTTTAACTAAATTGGATAACAGATATCCGATAGATATATCACTAAGACCCGCGACATTAAAATATATTGACAACTTAATCCAATCAGATTAAAAGAAGAAGGGAAACTAATGAAAAAAAGGGGAGAACCTCCATCACTCATGCCAAAGACACCTCGCTGATAAACAATAAAAATTAATAGAGAGTCTATTTCTTCGTTAAGCAATAACAACAACAACAAAAAACTCCTAGACCATAACCAAAACAACAACTATCTCTCGATCAATTAGTATCTTTCAAAAAATTATATAAAAAAAAATAACCATCGCACGACAAAATACCCTACAACATCATCTAAATACTCTCTTATAGTTTTTTTTTTATTTATTTTTTGTTAATGGTCTAAATCTTATTTCTCAAGGCATAGGCAGGCATGATAAGGAGACGGCACAGAAACCACCAAACAGATTATGGAATGGACTACATTACTATATTGAGAGCTATAAATCATTTTGATTTTCAGAAAAAAAAAATGCTGACCGATTTTTCATTTCGAAGAAGATAAGAATAATAAAGGCCTGGTGCTTTAGACTTACTAAGAAAATCCTCTTCTAAATAATACACCAGGCTTACTATTTATCTTACTTTCGTTAAACGTCTCATTTATAGGACGCTTTTACCTTTGGAATTAAGGTTGTTGTTTTTTTTGATAATTTTTATATTTTTTTTTTTTTGTAAATATAAGAAAGTTAAAACCTCGTCCTGACAATAAAGAAGTTTCTTTGTTGTTGTGTTTGCTCAAGAAAAACATGAACTCATAACAATCATCATTATCCAGACTCCGAAAAGTTTTTAAACACGAAAAACGCAGTGTTAAAAGATACAAAGATACTTTCAGTAATTTATATGTTTGGATACGAAAAAACAACACCAACTATTCATATGTTTGTTCTTGGATAATAATTATGAAGTTAAAGGAATAAAAACACCAAAATGATGGCGATGATGATGATGAATGCACCCGAGACTCATCCCTTTTTAATGTTTGTATCTTTTAATATGTTAAGTAAATTTATACAGTCACAAGGACAAACAAAATAAAATGGTATATCTGCGAGTAAATGCGACGACGTGTATTATTATGTGCGTGTTAAAAGGGCGGCGAAAGCTTGAAGCTATCAGTAAGAAAGACCCTTGTCTTTAATTTTATCTCGCGTACCTATCACCCCTCTAACCCCATTGCCCATAACTATACCGCCAGAGAATTAAACAGTGGAGCTCTTAGATACTTTGCGTATCTTTCGTATATTATTTAAACGACTTGAGTGTACATTTTTTCGGGGTTAAGTACACAATAATGAGTGTGAGGATGTTTGCACATTGTTTTAGTCTTAATGATGAAAGTTTAAATAGTGATTCAAGAGGAGACAGAGTAGAATTAAGACGGTACATACGCATACCTACCTACTAGATACATATAGGTTTATACAAACTGAGATGGGAGGTTATTTAAATATTAATAGCAGCACTATAATAGTTGTACCTTTATGTGGGTAATTTGTAAATTTTTAATTTATGTAGGTATACTGGGTACGTATGCAAGTGTAAAGGTACTCACATAAATTATCCATAGACCGGTAAGAAGTTGTCGAATGTGAGTTTAATCCATAATGTATTTTTTTTTCGTGTTAAATTTTATTTTTAATTTTTTCAAAACACTTTTTCACTTTTCTTCTTTTTTTTGCCACAATTTTTTTAAATTTTTATTTTCCAATATTTTTTCTTATAATTTTGCACTCGTTAATTCAATTGAGGATAGGTAACTACCGCGCTCATTCGTAGATAATTTTCGATTTTTTTTTATTAAATTTTGTTTTAAACTTTCAACTAATCCAATTATATTTTTTGTAGGTATTTTGAAATTGTGAGGAACACACCTTTAAAAAAAAAAAACTTCAGACGAAAAATTCAGATTCTTATTTATTTGATTAAAATTTTCTCATTTCATTCCAAAAAAACACAGCAAAAATCCCGACGTTAAGGATGCACATTTAACACACCTTTCTTCGGCGACTTTCAGTCAGATACTATTCGTTGTTTTGCCAGGGAGAATGTATCTCTGGAAAATATCCACAAAACCAGCAAACCAGATCCGGTGGAATTGATGTGTTTGTAAGAAAAAGAGTATCTATGTGAGATTTGTTGCATTTGTGTTGGTTGTGTGGTGTCTTCAACATTCATATTCTGTTTGTTGTGTTTCGGAAAATTTGTTTAACTTTATTTTTTTTTTTGGAATTCAAAAATTTACACAGGTAGGCATTTGTTATTTGTGAGAGAATTTGAATGAATTAAATATTTGCTTAGAGCGTGAATACGCATATTGGATTTGATGCCAGCCAACAAGTTAGTGAAGATTTCTAGCAACATTATTTGTATAGCTACATATTTGAACCTGCGCTTTAGAGACTAAAAAACGCCGGGTAAATTAAAGGTGGCTAGAAGCTAGTTATAGATATGAGATTGAGATACCTATAAATTGAGAACCTCTGAGATTAATGAGAGCAAAAATGTTTGCAATTTAGTATTAACTGATTTTGTTTTTACCAGATTTTTTTTTTCTTGAATTGGGAAATGCAATGGTTTTGAGTGAAAGATTTCTTAACTGATAAGAAACGAAATTCACAATCGGATATGTTCCACAAATTTTATTTAAAAACTAAATATACTTAATTTTCCATCTATTACTTTCGTTGCAATTGTGGTACAGATTTTGTCAGAATTTATACAACTTGTTCAAACAATTGTGAATCGTACGTATTTCCCCACATGGGAAAGTGGTGATAGGTGACTCTAACAAAAAACTTGAGTGAAGTTAAAATGTTTGGAACTTACTTACTTACTTATCAAACTATGTTTAATTCAAACATTTGTTATTTTTAATTTCAAAAGTGAAATAAAATTTTTCACATTGTCATGTATGATTTTCATGATAAATTATAATATCACGTTTTGTGTATTTTATTCCAATTTTTCACTTGTGGATTTTTGTTAAATTCCTTGTGCTCAGTAATAATTTCTTCTTGCAATTTCACGCTGAGTTTTCTTTTTTAGCATAAGCATTAGTATATTTCTCTGATTTTAATAAATAAATTTGGAAATAGGTACATGAAACAATATAGTGGATATGTTTCTAGGTATTTCATTTAATTGCATTTTATGATGTGAGTTTGTCAAGGTTATCCATCTAAATTTGAGTCGGTTAATTCAATCTATAGTTGTAGAATATTTCAAGTTGTGAATTTTTGTCTGTTAACAGATACTTAAATCTTAAGAAACACAAAAAAAACGTCAAATAAAATTGTGGATCATATTCAGTTTTAATTTCAGGGAATTTAAAATTCATTTAAAAAATTTGTAATGAGATTGCAGAAAATGAAATACAATTTAGAAGCTATTGAAATATGTTTTTAAAACTGTATACGTGAAAATTTCACGGCAGCTGACATTTTATTTAGTGCGGAATGGGAAGAATGCGGAAGGCGTTATTCATGATTATCATAATTATCTCCCAACAGTAAACAAGAAAGCAATATGTTGTTATATTCTTGTATATGCAACATGTTTTGTGTGAAAAATATGTTCCACAATAACGTTGCATTATGTTTAGCTGCAATATTGTTTCAGCATTAAACCGGACTCATTTGTATAAATGTTTTAGTAGCCAACAAAAGAACCCAAGCTATTATGTATATCAAGTATACGACTTGTGACTCGAGATGGTTGTGGGTATCCCAAACAAATATTTATTTTGCTGTGCTCAAATGTACTGCTATCTCACAATTCATCTAGTTTTACTGAACCTCTACTTATTTCGTGAGAAATGGCGCCCAGCGTGAGGTAAATCATAAACAGTTGTATTTTTATTTTTGCACAAGAAAAGGATCCTAATGTGGACTTGTATTCGGAAATCTTAAAGTTCCAAACGCATCTTAATTTTCAGTAGCAGTTCACAAAATTAATAATATGAATATTTAGGAATTTTTTTTATAATACAATTCTATATACTACTGAAATTATTCAGAAGACTTAGCATTATATTTAATTGGACTTGTTGAGTTATTGATTCAAAACAACAAGTCCAATTAAATATAATGCTAAGTCTTCTACTTGACTGAATAATTTCAGCAGTATATAGAATTGTATTATAATAAAAAAAATACCTTATTTATAACTATGTCTGGCCCAGGACAAAATCTTCCAATTTTAATGATTAAAAGTTTAGCCTTGTTGGATATAGTTCACATTGGTTTTTGTCAAAAAATCCATGTAAGCTGAACTGCACTTGACAAAAAGTACGTATTCGTAAAGCGCTCACTAGCTAACTGATGAGTCCAAGTGAAAACTCCAGGACGAAACGCAAATTGTGTGGACAAAAGGCTGTTAACAGCTATTTTGAATCAATATCAATATTATTCTGGATATTGTTCTACAAATAATGTTATAAGACTATATAGAAATTCTTAATTTTTCAATAATACTGAATTTAAAATCTTGTTCTAAATATACTTTAAAAGTGAAAGGCAATAAATGGCGCCCAACGTGGGGACAGTTTTACTTGCTGGTATCAATTATACTTGCCCTTAAATATAAAAGTCTTCACAATAATCAATAAATTTATATGATTACCTTGCTCTCTCTCTCTGTCTTTCTCCCATTCTCTGTTCGGAGATGAAAATCAAGGTCAATGTCTTTTTGTATTGCAAAATTTTTCATGAATCTAAACATTGGCAATGCATTTATCGGGTGCAATTCTCAAAACAAACCTTAATAACTGTGTGGATTTCTTATAGCTCTTAAAAACTGGCCTAAGAAAATGCTCAGCAAAATTAAAGAGCAAATTTCAAGTATAGATTTCCACATGATAACAGAGAGAATAAGTGGGTTAAATATATAAATCGACTATATCACATAGTATCAGGAGCAAAATGGATGAAATGTCCAGCAAAGGAACACGAAAGGAGCCAGAGAAATGTTGCTGTTGATGGTTTGGGAAAAATGTCCCTCTTAAAATTAATTTCGCCAGCAGATTTCACACGGCTTACCTTTAGGCTAAACATGAAAATGAAATGTTTATATAAAACTGCCAGGATGAAATGAAAAAAAAAAAAAAATAAATAAATTGATTGTGAAATTGTACACTCTAACTTCGTGAAATTCTTCGTGAATTCCACAAGCAGTTTTTGCCATATATTCAAGGTGTTATTTTTTTAGAATGGAAAGTGAAGTCTGAACATTTGTCTTAAGCTCGAAATGTAGTTAAGCTTTAAGTGAAACAAAATATGTATAATAGAAAGCGTGAAATGGATTACTTTTCATTTGACAGATTCTTTTTCATCCCAAATTCATTAGTTGAACAAATAATGTTATTTTATTCTCTTCGACAACTCTACTTCTAATTATAGTAAGCCTAGATTGCCAGAACATCTATGCATATGTTTCTGAGTTTCGCTTCTTTTTGAAGACACAAATATTGGTCCATTTAATAAAAAAGCCGATGCTACTGCATACATGTTGATTCACTCTTCTCTTTTCAACTCCGATTCTATGCTCTCTTGCATTGAAAATCTCTGAGAACAGATTCAAAAATACAATTTAAAGAAACAAAACAAAAATAGAGAAATCAGAGAAATGTTGAGGAAAAAAAAAACATCAACATTACAATTTGACTGCAACTTGCATACATACAAATATTGGGCTTCATGTTTATAATGGCTTTCTTTCAACACCCTCTCAGTTTATCATCCATGACGAGTCGGAAATTTTTAATAAAAAAAAAAAACCAAACATGTTTGCGATGCATCCATTGCGGGAATGTTTGTTTATTTTTCCATTTTTATTTAGGTTTGTTTTTAAGAACCAGCAACATTGTTTACATTCAAGTTTCATTTCGAGGGAATAAATTGGATTCGTTTATTTTCAAAAGAAAAAAAAAAACCCGATGGCCTCAGTCTGGCAGTAATTTATCCATAGATACGGAAAACCCGGGAGTTTCCGCACTTGCATGGTGATGTGTCTTCCTTTGATACCAAGCATTGTTGTTGGTTTTACTTGGTTTGTTTCTGGTGCTGTGTGGGCACGAATGCACTTTAATAGATGACGGTGATAATTGAGAAACAATGTAATCGATGTAATTAGGCGCATTCTTTGTTTATTGCAGCAATGCACGTGCATTTTAGAATATAGGTATACATTATACCTACAATTGAAATGGTAACAATGTGAGTAGATATTGTATTATTTGAAATCTAATTATAAAGTCGTTAAGATTCTGATAAATATACCTTATGGCCTCTTTTTTCAATAAAAAAAAACTTTTAATTTAATTTCGATTAAATGAGCTATTATTTGAGGAATGTGGAATAAAGAAATTAGACATACTTACGTGTGTAATTAAATGTCTATTCAGGAACTTGTATGCATATTAATGAATTAGTTTACATTCCTTGTTGGAGTTTGGATTTTTAAGCTGAATTAAATGCCTAATTTAAAGGAAGTGACTCCGGACATGACAACTTATAACAGTTCTGATATTAAAAGTAATGTTTTCGGCCCCGGTAGTTGCAGAGAATTCAACCCCTACGATATGGTGAAAAACGATTGGAAATAGGTGGATTCTACACTACGTCTTATCTCCATTTAGAGCTCGAAACTGTTTAATGTAGGCTGTGTTGATACTTTGATACGGACCTGAATAAAAAAGAAGTTTTAAGCGGACAGCAAGAGGCAAATCACTCAAGCGGACCCGTTGAGGAAAGAGAGTAAGTGTTCGACTTTTGTATCAAAGAGTTCCTTTAGATCAGAAAAGAAGGCACTTCCAAAGGACTGTATTCTTAGCCTGGCCAAAGCGGGACACTTGCAAAGGAAGAGAAGCACTGGAAAAGGAACCTTCTGATTTTTACAGCTACGGCAATAGGAGTAATGGGGAATACCCAGCTTTGCTGCTTGCTTACCAAGGGCCAGTGACCGGTGCAAGTAGATTACCCTTGCTACGTCCCGCCATAGTTTTATAGGAGTTAGGCCATATCATTCTAGATATAATACAGTCGGTTAGATTGTTCCATCTTTTATTGGGTTCCGTGAGGAAAACTGGAAGAATTTGCCCTTTATAGCAGCGAGTGGGATAGAGACGTTCTCTGCAAACGAGCTATGGAGGGCAGATCCTTTTGGTGCAGCTCGTCTTCACGTTCATTGGCTGTTTTATATACTCCATCAACCCACTTTTAGCACAGGATCATAATATTATTTCAGCAATCTGTCGTTGTATTTGTGGCATTACGTAAGATGTCAAGGAATCGATTCCAATCCTAAGCGAGCTAAATATTGAAACACTTAATAAATGACAAATGGTCAATCTCCAAGTATCCACTTAGTAAACATTTGTGGAGTTATAATGCCAGTTACCGACTTGCCAGGACTGCATAGCTTATCTCCTTAAAGTGGGTGGAATTGTTTTTTTTTTACATATTTCGCGTCTTCAAGGGGTTATGACTGCCCTTGCCTAAATATCTGAATATTACATTGGAATGGAGAAATTGAGCTGAGTAAGGCATTAAACATTCGTGAAGTGCGGTTACAAAAGGAATCCCTTTATTCGACAGTATTTTCCAATTTGGACTTGGGTAAGCTCATGGGCATTCCTAGAAACACGATTATTAGTTGTGAAATCGTTGAGGGAAAAATGTATAAGCGTCAAATTTCAATAATCGCGCCACGGCCACGATAGTTGTGTGCTCGCCTGTCAACCTCGTGGTTGCAGGCTCGATTCCTGCCGTTGTTTATGTCTTCTTACATTCCATAAAAAACCAATTCTCAAAATTGTCATAAAATAAGTTGCTGTTTTGCTCATTACATGCTGTTTAGGCATAACACTAACAACATGTGATTGAGTAAACTAGCATACCCATAAATTATGACAGCGATATAAACAAAATAATGCGAATTATAAGCGACATAAATAAAAAAGACACGGCAATTCTCTCTGCATTAGTTCAGCCGCCATCCCTGGAGATAAATCTGAGACAACAACCAGCTCTAGTCTCAGAACATCGCGCCACACATCTTTCCTATCCTTCTTTCTCTTCTTCCACCGGATGCCCGGCTGTGTTAAGAAAAACATATAAGGGGTATTCATAATCCCTTAAGCGAGTACAAAGTTATAAAAAAAAAAATAGAATACGAACATTTGTTTAAAGCTTTATTTTGTATTCTGCTCAAAAGTCTCAAATTAAAGTCTGTTGTGCTTTGAATAATTGTTTTATTGATAAAGGCCAAATCAGAAGTGGAGTTCTATTTTTTCCCTTATCGAAGGCAATCCAAGCACTTTCGAAAAAGATGGTTTGTGACAAGAGACTATCATTTCAGAATATGATTAAAAGAGTCGGACACAGAACAGAACCCTGAGGAACGCCAGTTTTTTTTCACGATTTTGATCAGTAGCTGTCAGCTTATGATCTCGTTATAAACCTCTTTAATAATTCTTTAAAATTTCGTACTTAAAATGACTCATAAGACATCGTAATCCACTTTGAAAAGAATCTAACAAATTTGTGTCCATTACGCTCGGTTAGAAAGGCTAACATGAGAACCCCACTATATAAGGCCCCTGGCAATTGTCGACCAAATAAAGTGAAATTGATTAGGGTGTCTAAGAGAAGTCAAATTCGGGAAATTAATGAAAATGACCATATAACTTGAATATGTATTTTTTTTCTTCATCTCTCTCTCCCTCTCTCTCAAACTGAACCCACTGATAAATAAAGGAAACACCCACCCACACCGCGCACGCTAACATACTAAACAAGAGTAAGGACTTCTTGGGGTGTTGGAATTTGTCTGCATTATAGACAACATTTGGCCTTTTTTCACATCCAACACCAACAAGAAAGTCCTGGGGGACTCAAAATGTTTAGCTATATATATCCATTGCATAAAATGAATATATATATATAAACAGCGAGCGCCCTAGGACACTGTAATTTTTTGTTTTCCTTTTTTTGAAATCGAAATTCAACATCCCAATCGCGCGACTGATGCATGGGGTGGAAAAAAATTGTTTTCCTTTTCATATGCGATGACGCCTCCTTGTGGTTTGCAAGTGAAGAAAAAAAAATATGGAGAAACAATTCAATATCCTTATGGCATTTCACACATTCATTCACCACAACCTCACTTATAGATGGATATGCTTAGTGATCCGGGAAGCGGGAAGAAGCCCGTCGACATACAGTGGCAAAAGTTGGGTATAGGTACATATTCAGATGCAAAAGTTTCAACAAACGAGTCCTTTGTCGGATTGGATTGGAATAGTTTTTTTTTCTTATTTACTAGGTATTTCTGTTATGGCCAATTCTAGGAAACAGTCTGGGCTTTCCGGAAAAAATCCTTGCACTCTCTGTCTCTCTAAGGATACGCGATAATAGTGTTTGTGTAATTGCCAAGGAGGACCGTTAATTTAATGGATGCTGTTTCGTATATATGGATATGGAATCAATGAAAGGGGCTACTATACTTTGTTTTTGTTTCTTGTTGAAGTTCTGGACTTTTTGTGACCAACAATGCCACGCCGAACGGTGGCAATAGCGAGATGTTGTTGCAAAGGGAGGCTGGATTCGTTCGCAATTGACTAAACGAAGAACAACATACTCCTTTTCGTAAATCGCTTTTTACAACAACGACGACGCCGAAATCCTATATATATGTATACGTTTGGATGCTTGTTTCGTCCTTGTTGTTGTTATATTCCTTCCTATATTCATGCCTATATGTGGACAAAGTGATAACTACAAAAAGCCATTTGTGCAATTATTTGAGGTTGAATTGAAATTTATTGCACACACTGGTCCAGGACCTCTGGGGTGGGTTGGCTAACTCTGGCCGGCCAGGGCATATGCGGTGTGGTTGTACTTGGAGTGATAAATAGGAAGCAAAGGTCGTTTGTTGTGTTGGTTTTTGTTTGGACAGTTAAATTTTGGGGCCACCTGCCTATATATATAGTCTGTAGTCGTGGTGTGGCGTGGAGAAAGTTCTAATATTTTTGAGTGCGTGAATAAGATATTGGACTCAAGTGTCCTTTTATAGCAAAGCTTATCGAGTAATTATCAGAAAATTATGAAACAAGGAGACAAAACCAATCTATGTAATTTAAATTGGAAGCAAGTTAAGATGCTCACATTTTGTTACAATGGCTTAAAGGAACTTAGTCCTCGGGAATAAGGTTTGCTCCATTCAGACTTCCAACCTTATCCGATTTTAGTTTGGAACCATAAGACCAAATGCTAGCATAATCCATTAGGGTGTCTATGACAAAATAAATAACACAAAAGGATTTAAATTCCGAAAATGTTTATAAATAAATTTTCAACTAACTAATTTAATAAAACTTGTATAATTTTTTTTTTATTATTGAAAAAAAAAATAACACCAATGCTACAACGTTGTATGTAAATTTTTACCTCCAACAAAAAACTAACCCGCAGTCTATACCACAGATTATACCCAGTGCATGCCACAAATTCGCTCGAATTCCTAAAGTGTAAAGCCTTTAAAAATATTCAATTTCCAAAGCACTGCAGATAGTATATCTCCACAGATAGAAAAGGACCTATATTCTCGAACACCGGCTTCCTTCCTTTCTTCTGTCCTGATGTATAGCTATGTACCACAATATATTTTCCATAATATTTGCATTCGTTACGGGTTCCTGTAAACCGTACACGAAAAATAAAAACATTCACTTTTTACATATTTGTGTGCCACAAAACTACCTTTAAACTAGGTCAATTGAATGTTGGTAGCTTGGTCTCATTCGGTGCTTGTCGTATTGTATCCTGTGTACATTCTTGGTTGAAACAATTTAACTTGCACTTCTAAGGCTAATCCCAATGCTCAGCCCATAAAAATTATCCTTTTTTGCGCTTAACTATATAGAGAACTATACATATGCATGCGCGTCAATGTGCATTGTTCAGGATACCTACTGTGTAGGTAGGTAGATCTATATCCTTGTAATAGTCCCGCACATATACTCTCTCTAATTGTAGGTGTTAATGTTGTGATAATTATTGCGGTATACCGTCCTATTATATGCTCTCGTATCCTTATGCAAATTGCATCCTAAGCACCATCATCTAGGTATAAATATATTGTGTGTGTGTTATGTGGGTCCTTTGTGTTTAAGTAACATTTTATTGCAGCGGGTTATTATTATTATTATTGCCGTCATATTCGAGGCTTTAATTTCATCCTGCAAACGAAACTTAACCAAATAAAATCCTCATATAAAACATAAGTGTACACAGACACACAGATATCCTTATGTAAATTTGATTATATTAAAATCCTTTTTGGTTTCTCATTCAGCATTGTTTAACCTGCATTTTATTAAAATATTTTTGCATTTGCATTTCTCTGCGTCTTGCGAACAAAATGGGAACAAAATCCTCAAAAAAAATAATAATAAAACAGGATAAAGTAAGTGGTACAGTTGTTGTAGTAGGTACTTTTGATGTAGGCGCGCTTCATGACACGCAATCGAGAGGATGCATGTTTCAAGGATGTGTATCGCTTTTTATTTTAAGTTGTTCCCATTTTTTTTTCTTTTTTGTACTTTAGTTGCTGTTGTTCGCATAGTAATTTTGTTCGCACACATGAATGGTGATAAGGATATAATTATTGCACACACAATCCTTGTGCGAACATCGAAAGACATAAGAGTGGGTGGGGTGGTTGCTATACACTATCGTGATTTGTGCCAGAATACTACCTAGCACTCCCGCACAGCACAATTTCTTTTGTTCTCTCTTTAAAACTATATTTGCATTATCCTGGTTGATTGTCGCTTGTGTGTTTGTGTACAAGATGAACATACTTACTGTGTGCATCATGGATTCTAGATTTGCATGCATTTCCGCAGTTTATTCGGCAAGGATTATGCAATCAGAATAAAGCCGGAGGACTTTTCGGGTAAGTATACGAGTAGAACGCGCACGTATGAGGTGCATGATGACTGAAGGTATAGCGTTGTCGTGGCCCATGTAGTAGTAGGTAGGCGAGTGTAAGTACACTACGCATCACTAGATTCAGATGTTTTTTTTAATCATAACCCAAAAAATGGTTTATGGCAAAGTTTCATTAATTTAACTGGCTTAAGAGAGCTAGCCTGTATCAAATGACAGCTGTCAAAAAGACCAACTCCGAATAAAGTATTGCCAGATTGAAAAAAACACCCGTCATAAGGCTCATGTCGTAGCTCACCTTAGTAAGGAAGTATATGTAAGTAAGCAAATAAGTATAAGTGAATAAGAGAGTAAGTGAGTAAGAGAGTAAGTGAGTAAGTGAGTAAGAGAGTAAGTGAGTAAGTGAGTAAGTGAGTAAGTGAGTAAGTGAGTAAGTGAGTAAGTGAGTAAGTGAGTAAGTGAGTAAGTAAGTAAGTGAGTAAGTGAGTAAGTGAGTAAGTGAGTAAGTGAGTAAGTGAGTAAGTGAGTAAGTGAGTAAGTGAGTAAGTGAGTAAGTGAGTAAGTGAGTAAGTGATCAAGTGAGTAAGTGTGTAAGTGATAAACTAAAAATGTGAGTAGGTAACATGAAGTCTTGTAAAAATCAAATGATGACAATCAAGTGACAAGCAGTGTATTTTGTTTATTCCTCAGCAATTGTGTACATAGTGTGTATAGGGATGTGATTGAGAGCGGTACATGGAAATTTCATGTTATTCGCGCATAACTCCGTTTCTCATATGGAAATGAAAAGTAAGAGTATGCCAGCTCGTTCAACGATGACTATACTATATTATTCGGTGGCAGCTTTTGCTTTCCGCTCATAGTCATAACACACAGTTTTAGTTTTGTTGTTGTTTGTCTGACTAGGAGTGATCACAGACTGAATAGCAAGCATTCAATAGGTTATAAATACAAAGCGGGGGATTTGAATTAAAACGAAAGCAAAATATATATCAAATTTATTCTACAACACATTGTGTGCTATCAAAAAGTCTCTCCTATTATTTTTAACGAGTAACTTATAATCAAGGTTGCAATTGAAAGAGAATATTCTTTTGAGCAAGCAGTTGAATTATGAAAAAAAAATCGGTTTGGACTTGATAAGGACCATGTTTTCTATTTTTAATTTGAATATAATTGTTTGCCGCTTGTATTTTCAGGAGCAGATACTCATTTTTCATCGGAGCATTTGCTACATTTTGTTTTACAACCCAATAAACTTATTACAAAAAGTAAAAAAAAAATTACTTTTTAAAAACTAAATTACATTTTCGGCTAAAAGAAATCAAATTTTCTAACTACCAATAAAGTTAAAGGCACATTTTCACTGAAATCATTTAACACCATTACAAGGTGCCTCAGCTATGTATTATTATCACTGTGATTAAAAACTTACTATACCCACCTCATCCCATAGAAACGCCATGGGTAATTCTTCGCACGGTTTTAAAATGGAGATTTTTGTATTAGTTAATAAGGATCGGTATATTCAGAATATTTTATTGAAATAAATTTTAAAATTAATTCTAACTTCATAAAAGTGTTTAGAGGCACACTTTTTAAATATATTTTTATTTGAAATATTACTTTTTCAGTTTTTTTTTAAGAAAACAAAGCAACACCAATGGAAAAATCATACTTCTTTCGAAATTCTCTTAAAAGAATTTTCATACAAAAAAAAGCATGAGCAGAACAGAAATTTACGCCATCACTTTACCTCTGGCTTCAATCCAAAATGGCCATATCTTCTTGAATTGCTATTTCAAATCCTTATAGCAATTCCAGGACTAAAGACAGAAGTAGATACCAACACCAAATAGAAACTTGAGATTTATTTATAATTTTTTCATACGCATCACACCCAGGCTAAATATTTCACCCAAGCCCTTGTCAAGTAGCCAACCTTTCAAAGAACCAAAAGAAAGGACTTAAAATTAAGAAAAAGGAAATTTAATTATAAATCCACAAAATCGACGGCAAAAAAAAAGAGAAGAGAAAATGAAACTCAGCAGAATTCGCTATACACTTTCGTATTTGGTTTAATTAAATTTCATCCGATTTCCATGGATATTCATATATACGTGGATAATTTTAAATTTGGAAGGAAATCAAATCGCGTTTTCTATGCCCTTTTCTGTCAATTGTAATTTGCTACATTTCTAGCCTTATGGCTGGGTGTCCTTTTTCACGCCATCATCATCACCCAACCCATAATCATCCCTTGCTTTGCCCATCAGGATATTTTATTCACAACACAGAGTTGGCGATGTATTTCTTTGAAAGTTGAAATGAAAATTCAAGTTAAAGTACTCCCACAGGATAATTTCTCTCATTACAAAAGAAAGCAAAGTTAAATTTTTGTATTCAAAATAAAATAAAACTCAGTTCCTCCCCCTTTTCGTCGTTCTGTTTTTCGTCATCGTCGTCGTCGGTAAAATACAAACACAAAGTCAAAGAAGGCGCAACATTGTGCCAACACAATAAAACTCAATGATTTCAATTCAAGGATAATAAAATTAATAATATCATTACACCAATTGTTGTTTTGTTTTTCAAAAAAAAAAAAAGCAAAAATACCGCAAAAAACTTGTGTTTTTCACATAGAAGATCAAAACCATTCCGTCCACAAAAGGACATTTTTTTACCCAACAATCCACACACACAAAGAAAAACACCGACAAACTGATACAGAGCCAACGACCAAAAGCAGGAAAACAGGATAACAATGTGATGTCACCTATTATAATTATTGTTGCCGAATCTTTAAGAATTTCAATCTTCGAATCGATAAGTTGCAAAAGAAGACTAAATTCCTTGCCTTTGATCTTTGATTTTTTTTTCATTATTATTTTCAGTTCATTGTGTTTTAGTTGTAATACATTTTCTTTTAACAAAATAAGTGAAAAGGATCATTAAGCTGATGATATACCTGTCACATTTCTTAAATGCCTGTCGGCTGGACTGGACTGTGGGCTTAGATGTTGGATGACACCTGAATTGATTCTGAGTGTGATGCCGACTTTGATCGTTTTCGATTTTTAATCAATTGATTTCAGGACCGCAAAGTGATTGGAAAACCATATAAGAAGAATGTACTGAGGATGACAATTTATGACACAGTAACTCAGGGGAATTGGTGTGAAATTCGTTTTGATTCCTAGATTAAGTGCGGGAGACTATTTTATGATTTCTGTGGAAAAGTGAAAAGGCGGAAGAGGGAATTGGTTATGGTGGATCAAATAATCTAGGGACACAGTTTTATTGAGAAAAACACTATGCAGCTGTGGAATGTACCTACAGATGTAGAAGCTTTTTCGACGTAATGCAATCATTCAATAGAAATTAGTTGTGGCAGATGTGGTCACAGTGAAGACTTCATTATAAGTCCTTTACAAATTTTAACTCCGATCATTAGTCGATCTACTGTCATTGTAATTGTCAATTCAAGAAAAGGTATATGACTTTTTTTAAACTGAAACCTACCAAGTGGGATTTTTTTAAGATACCCTTATTAGAAAAAATAACAAATCTACGCTTTTGTATTTGTACTATAGAAGGGAAAATAACCCCGTATTTGTTCTGCCCTGGTCCCCTGGATACGCTGGTTGTTCCGTGTGTCCAGTGTACGCTCCCAAACATACCTTCAACTCACAGAGAGAGAGAAACACATGAGTTTTTGTACAAAAACAAAACATATCCTTAAGGATAATAATGAGTATATATAGTGAAACCCGATTAAGAAAAACCACGAAAATCAGGATTTCTTTTCAGTTAAGCGGATGTCGGATAAGTGAAAAATATATTTTACTTAAACGGGTCTCGGATAAGTGAAGAAATATTGCAGTAAGGCAGAATTCGTGTTACGAAACAATTTTTACTGTGTTAAATGTTTACCAATTGCTTTTATAAATACATTTGGTTTATCTAAATAAAAAAAACAGAACCTAGTTATTAACAAACAAATAATTTAATTTACACAAAAATGAAACAATTCAGAAGTAAATTTTTTTCGATTTTTAATTTTTCACTTAACCGTGTTGTTCTCTATAGAAAAATAAAATAAAAAAATTTTGATCGAAAACCGTCGAGCAGTTTATGAGAAAGTCGAAAATCAATAAAATGGTGGTATGTCAAATGCCGTTAATAACAAAATATATTTACATACTTACACAAAGTAAGACGAAGACGTATACTATACCCAAAGTACCTAGTGCACACATTTTTTTTTATCAAAATCGTAAGAGCCGTTTTCGAGATAATTAAGATGGAAAACAAAATTTTATGGCAAGTACCTACCGTTATTTTTAGGGCTAAGAACATGATTCAAAAATCCATTTGAGGCAATCATGTAAAACGCTTAAGTACCAAGTTTGAAGAAAATCAGTTCAGCTGTTTAGATCGATCTACAGACACACTGATGGAATTGAGGTACCCATTTTGTTGGTGTTCTCCATCATCGTAAATTCAAGTTTGATTAAAATCTCGAGTTCATTTTTTTTAAATGCAAAACTTGCCCTATAGTACCTATATGGCAAGTAAAAATCTACATTGACAACAGCTCCATAAAAGCTTCTACATGGTTCTTTGCGGATTCGTATTTGAACCTAGTTGAAAAGCAAAGTTCTTGATACATAATTGATCAAAAGCCTATTATGTGAACACGGTACCGATCAACCTAATGAAGCTAAAGACCCGTTTAAAGGCGGAATAAATGAATACAATATTTTAGGGCGTTTGTCTCACCCAATGTTACTGCTTGTCCTACAGCTTTCTTTCAAGTGTTCCTTTTAAAAAAATCGCTCCTCCAAATCCAGAGCTAACCAGATTGCTTACATATCTTTGGCGCATAAGGACATCACGTTTACCTAATATTGTTGCTCAGGAAGCCAAGAATGTTCAGTTGTCTTCATAGCTGACACAAGAGGACCACTACTATTCTTAAGGTTTTCCTAATTAATCTGATACAAGTTGTACACCATATTTCATTAAGTTGCGTTGAAATTATGTTCATTTGTGTAAATCAATATCATTGATCAACAATGATCAACGAATGTTTAACCTGCTGATCAACATCGCCAATCAAATTTTGTTGATCGGAGCGCTATTCCATTCAAATCGGAATAATTTAACAAAGAATAACGAATACATTATAATATTTGAAACTGTGGAACTTATTCTTCCTCAGAAGGACATTATAATTCAGAAATTGTTTGCCACTCAACACTTATACGTACACATGATTCCCAAGTTACAACATTGAAGTACTTTCACCCTCTTCTGTTTCCATTCTATTTTTGCTCCTGTTTTCGTCTAAGTTCATAGTTGGTATTATTTTTCCTAAAAATTCTGTCGCTTAATTTGTCTGGTCTAGATTCTCAATGAATTTTGAAATAATTCTACTTGTCAATTTCAAGCAACTTCACACATTCCCAATCAAGCGCCAACAAAATTTACAATTTTTTCCCCCGAAATTGAAATAAGAAAATTTTATAAACTGATAAAATTGCTAATTTCTTCAACTCAACTTTTGGGATTTTCACCATTCAAAATTATGGATTATATGGACTTTGTTTTTTGTTGGGAATTTGGAGATTGTACACAAATTCCCTTTTCCTCCATACAAGTTTGATGGAATTTTTTTCGAAAGAGTGGGATTTGGCTTTCTGATATTATGGCAATGTTTTGTTTACTGTAATTTCTTTCAAGATTTCATTCCTTGCATTTAAATTTAGCGTTTATTTCCGGCTTGATGAGAAAGTTGTCCCATAGTGATGGAAATTTGTGTGCTAAGACCAAGGCCCCTGCCCCATTTCGTTCAGACTTTCTCAAACTATCAGTGTTCCACTTGATAGCATTTTCTTAATTCGATCTCCTTTCTATTCTCTTATTTGCACCTTATTTACGTTGTGAAGTCGGAATGGAAGACATATGCAGCAGTAAAATGACAACAGTTAAAGCGCCCGACAAATAGATTTTGCTGGAACAAGTATCGTAGTATAGTAGCTCTTGGTTTCCAAGAATAAAGATTTTCAAGGCAATCTGGTGCTCTCCCAATGGCAAACCACCAACAAATAAAACTGTACAAATTGCATTATTGACAAAATTCAAAGTTTGACTGTCTATATCAACAAATTGGAAATAACCCAGAAGAGTCTACAGACAGCACATGAAATGTTTATTGACCTAACACAGAAATCACAAGTCTCAGTAATGAGAGGATAGCTTAAACTACCCCAGAGAAAGAGCCCATGATAAGATGAAACACGCTGATGGTGTCAACATACAAAGGCACCCAGTTAACATAAATATATAGTACAGTCTTGCGATCGAAGCCTTACAAGGTAAAAGCCAAGGAACAGGCTGCTGATTTAAAGACCAAGCCGCACGCTCTTTGAAGTATGAAGAAAACCTGCTAATTGAATAACCGGAAGAAGTGGATGTCTTTAAGCAGCATTTGGAGCAGCTGCTAAATTGAAATCATTCAGAGGAAGTGATGGGGGAGATAAAGGAACCCACCTATGCAGTCAGAAAAATCCCCAGTACCACCAACGAGAGCTATTAAATGTAAGTGATGATAAGTGGAAAAAGTACTTGATGTGTTGGTGGATGTTTCCGAGTCTGCTTAAATGCTTAAATGAGAGAGGTTGAAATAATCGCCTTCAATTGTATCATAATAGTCTTTTGACGCTTATCGGTTGTAATTTTATGCCCTCTAATGCCATTTCTGACTGACTGTTTGCATCCATAAGAACATCTTCGACTATCTTTGGCTTGTGATTTGTTTATCAGAAATTCAAAAACTGTCAAACAGTTCATCTGCTATCATTAATCTCTACTGACATTGCTTTTCTAAACATTTCCCCCAACCCATAGTTTTTCGTCAATCCATAAAGTTCCACAGAAATCATATTTAAAATGAAAAAATAACGATAAAAATATTAAACTCCAACAAATTTTTATGAAACGCTTTTGTTTACATCCCCAAGTGAGTTAAATGAATGTTAAACATCATATCAAAGGATTGTTCCAACCAATCACATTTTATTTAAGTGCCCTCCTTGTATTAAGTGGTGGCGTCTTTCGATTTCGTCTTGAGATCTCTCTTGTTTCACATGTCATAACAACACTCACTACACATCATGGCTGACACAAACACACATAAGTAATTAAAAAGAACGAAATTCCTAAAAAAAAAAATCAAATAACCCAAACATGGATTTAATGCTGTTTTCGAAATTTAACTCGTTAAAAATGGAAATGTTCTCCCCCATCCCGTAGACCTTGGAAAATAGCTTTGCCCTCCCGGGACGATGAGATCAACTGTCAATCAAAATTCCATGGAAATCTACAGCACACACAAACACAGATTAGGTAAGAGTATACTGTTGCAGTCACTGGTGCTGCATCGCACTATACTCGTACTAATGTGCTGCATTGTCCAACTGACAGCTATATGGTTACATCGTAAACCAAAAATTCGGACGACCGTAACAAATTTATTGCCCTGGCCTGGCTGTGATCCTTTCTGGATGCTATATGCTAAACGAAAAGAATGACTTTTGTATAAATGTTTGGTATTCTGCCGTTAAATTTGTGTGATTATTGACGGTTAATACATATGAGGGTTTTAGAGGATGAATTTCATGCTATAATGTCCTGTCATAAAATCATCCTTTTAGTCCTTCTTCTTTCTCCTTCTCTCACATAAGTTTGGGGTTGTTGTAAATTATCGACACTGTTTGAGTTGTTTTATTTTTTGATGAATTTGATTCCGATTGACACAAAATGTCAAAAAAAAGACAGAACCTTCAAATGTCCTTGGCAGCGAGACCTTTTAATGTCGATAACAAAACTGCGTAGTTAATTCATTATCATTCGGTTCTTTTTTTTTGTCTAGTTTTTGAATATTTCAAACCAACACCACCTGTGGCTGCGGAGGTTGTGAGCTATACTTGTCACTTGTTCTATTGGAAAACATCTACGGTATCCTTTTTTTTTTTTTGTTATTTTGTTGCTTTACAAATTACCATTTTCTGGAATGGGATGCTTTGCAGTAGTGAGTTGAACAAATTCGCACATATGTATCTATGTACATAGGTCTTCAAATAGGTATCCCGTTGTGGTTCATAAATCATGGAATGGAATTCTTCACACAATTTTTGTGTTTTTCTATCTCTGAGTTCTGAATGCATGTCCTTGTGTGAGCTCTTAGCCTGCGTTTTGTGGATAGTATACCATAGAAAAATTTTCAACAGTATTACATAACCAGGAGGGAAATGTAGAAAATTCTCCTGGTAATGCCTTGGTCCTTAATGCACTAATTATTAACGCGACGAAATTTTAGTTTGTGAATGTCCTTTTCCTGACTCTCTCACTCTCGCTCTCTTTTTGTCTCTGAAGACTTATTATTTATGGCTATCCGCATTGTGTGTATTATCATGGAGCCCAGGGTGCCAAGTGAAAATTTTGTTCAACTACCTAAAGTAGTCTACTAGCAAAATGATGATGACACATGCCTGCAGTGAGTGCATTAAGGATATGGCTTTTGTTTTTTTTTTTAGGTTTTTTTTTTAAGTGTTCAGTTGTTTGGTTCTCTTGGCGTTAGCGATGCGTTTTTTTTAGAGAGTCTGTTACGAATTATCAGTTGGTTGCTAATGGATTGGTCTGCCAAGTTTGTGCTTGCCGTTGGTTTGGTTAATTTTGGTTTGAGGCTCTTGATTTTACTCATTAGGATAGTAGAGATATTATGGAAGAAGTTATATTTGAGTAAAAGGTTGTATTATAAGAATACATGAAATATACAGATACATTGGACAGAGAATGGTACGAAATTTAAATCGGTTGGCGTAGGAATGATTTAGGAAGCAATTGTGTGATTCTGACAGTGCCAGGAGCTTTCTATGGAGAAATTCCAATTCTTTAGTGAATATATCACACTTTTAAAGCGTCGAAATAAAAGTGTACCTATTCTTAATAATCAAACTTCTCAGTGTTGTAAATTTTACAAGGGGAAGGAATGGGTTTCTTATTATACCGATAAAAACCAAATAAATAAATGCACGACGCACGTAGTTGCCCTCATGTTCGCTCACATCCTAAGCACAAGATTCATAGTAGTAACGGCTAAATAAATATATTTTTAAAGTCGTTTTTTGATTAATTTTTTATATACATTTTTTTTAAATTTTTTTCTAAAAAAATTAAGTATTTAATAATATAAACTTAAAAACATAATTAAAAAAATGAAGAAAAAAAACGTCTATGTACCCGTTTTCGTATTTTTGACAAAAAAAATTGTTTTTCTTGAAAATTAAATATTTTGAAAAGGGTTTCAGGATTTTTTTCTTTGTAATTCAGTTTATAAATTTATATTATTAAATACTTAATATTGTCAAACTAAACATTTTTTTTTAGAAAAAATTTAAGAAATTTTTTTATATAATAAATTTATTAAATAAAATGCACGACTGGATCGCACGTAATTGCTGTTAGGTTCCATCACATCATAAGCTCAATATTCTTATTAGAAACGGCAAAATGTATTTTTAAAGTCGTTTTTATATATTATAAACATTCTTAATTTTTTTCTAAAAAAAATTGGTATAAAATTTTTAATATTTAATAATATAAATTTGAAAACAAAATTTCAGAAAAAATCGCCCTCCCGTTTTCAAAATATTGAATTTTCAAAAAAAAATTTTTTTTTTTAAATCCAAAAAAAAATATTTTTGGAAAATTTTGAAATGGAGTATTATTTAGAATTTGAAGTAGATCCTGTATACAAATTTTGATTCAAATCTGTGGAGCCGTTTATGAAAAAGACGAAAATCAATAAAATGGTTGTATGGCAGATACAGTTAATAACAAAATATTTTAAATTTTTTTCGGCCAAAATATAGAACATACACAAGGGAGTACTCACACCAAATTTTATCAAAATCGTTAGAGCCGTTTTATAATAAGAACTAAGATGGTAGACAAATCACCTAAAACGCCTAACCACCAAGTTTGCACACAATCGGTTCAGCCGAATTGCCGGGCACACTTTTTTTGTGTCCCCGTAATTTCAAGTTTGATGAATATCTCGAGTTCGATTTTTTTTCCAAATGCAAAACGTTCCCTATGTGTAGGGCCAATATCGGACCAATATTTTTGCACTATGAACAAATTTTTTTCAAGAATATCAGTTGACGAGGAAAAAATATTAGCTTATTATTTTGTTGTTGAATTGGTTTGTTGGTATCGGTCGCCGTCCTAAAGGCACCTGGTCGAGGATAATTGTGTTTCTCGCACCGCTCGCTTTAACTAAATATTGTATTTCGGTTTGAAGCCATCACTTGAAACCCATACAAGGCCGAGATCTTAATCAAGCACCCTGATTTTAATCTTCTAATACTCAGAACATTAATACTGACCCTCAGCCGAATACCTAAAACTGTCGAGAAATCGGTTTTATCTTCCAAATTTTGCTAGGTTTTGTGATCATTTCAGAATCTCGCATCGATCAGCAGCAGAGTTCTCAGTGTAGTATTACAAGAACTTGGCTTATAGCCTTTTCACATCAAACCCAAAACCGAAATTATCGGTTTTGGCACAAAACCTAGAGCAAAAAAAAACACAAGTTTTCCCATGTATTTTTGATAAACCACTCGTTTTGATAAACTACAAATTTTAAATAAAACCTGTCGAAAACATGTTGGATTTGCAAGATAAACTAAACAAACACACCTTGTGAAACATTCAGTGCTCAATTAATCGTCACATAAATAGCTGACGGTTTGCTGCCAGGAAAAACGAAAAAATAAAACAGCTGTCTGGGGTAATTTCAATTCACAAACTATTTGTTGTTGTCTGTGGTGCCAAAATAATATAAATGTTAAACGAAAACTTGTAAATGTTCAGTGTGAACGGTTTTCGAGTTTTCGTAAACTTTTTGCTGAAAACCCGGTTTTGGTGTGAAAAGCCTAACAGGTTACTGTGGAGAATACCGAAAACGCCTTAGTAAAGTTCGTAGGATAAGAAAGCGGCAACGTGAAGTTCTAAAAGCTGAAAGCATTTATTTCTATTGACGAAAAGACAAGACATTGATTTGTGAAAAACTATGTCAACGGGTTCACAGAGTGAACAAAGTCGGGTTCATACTACGTAGGAGTAGGGCACGTAACAACATGTTCTTGAACAAGGAAATGTATATCGGATTCGGTAAACTCGATCTTTTCGTGCAATCACCTGGACTTAAACAAACTGATTGTTGTGGATGCGATGGTATAATTACAAACGCTAGTTGGAGAAGTGGGGTCATCCAAGAATTGAACTTGCTGTTTCAATGGTTCATGTGTGAGCTACATGCTAACGAATTTCCGCTATTTATCAGATGGAAGGAGGAAATTATGCTAAACTTCCTGTCGTTGAGTTTAAACCAATTCCAGAGAACTTACCTATATTTTATCCAAAAATATCAAAGATTTTCTAAGTACGGATCAAAAATATTATTAAGCAAAGGCTCATAGCCTCTAGATCTCACGAACAGAAACCTGGCTAAAATTACTCGCTCAAAGATATCAATCGAATTTTGAAGTTTTATGTAGCTTTCCGTTATAAATAAGTCAAGATGTTTTAGTTCTTGTGTAATAGAACTAATAAATCGCTTTATTAAACATCATTGATATTTTGCACACCACCCAGGAAATATGTTGATGGCGCAATGCCAAACGATGAAAGAACATATATTAGAGAAATAGTGTTAAGATGAATAATATCAGCTAGAAAAATACAGATCGGTATTGGGTCAATTTAGAATTTTTAAACTGCTTGAAACAAATGCGATTATCTTGACCGAATTACATGTCATATCTCCTCCGGTTAGGAGAGAATGACGTGTTCAGGAATTGGAAGAACTTCTAAAAAAACTAATTCTCAATTGTCATAAACAAACTACTCTTTCAAAAATTATAAAATATAAAGTTATTTCAAACTTGTGATTGAATATTTCTATATATTAAAACAAAAAAATTTTCCAAGAAGTCAAAATGTTGGTCAAAATTTTCTACTCATCAAAATGCAACAAAATGGAGGCATTCGAAATTTTTACGTCAATCTTTTTTTTTCTCCATAGATTGACGCTCCACCCTAATCCACATCCCATCAGTATCCAATATATGTATTATATCCATTAATGGTTCCTTTTCTATTCGTAATTCACCCAAATTTTAGTGAACCTGATCAAATATTACATACAAATCCCACTTTTCCTTATCCGATATAAGTATTCTAAATTAATTCTCCAGCCGTTCAAGGCTGAACCTTAACGTAATTTCACAAATCCACTTAGTGAATGTAATAATTTTGCTTTAATTTGGAAACTCTGCTTAACGATAGGATGGATTTCAATGAAATTCAATATTTCTGTAAATTAATGAAATGCTCAATAACCATATTCAATACTAGTTCGTATTAAATTTTTGAGTTTCTGACCGAATTCTTAATGACTGCTTTCGAACAAAGTCTCAATCAAATATTTAATTTAGAAAGTCACAAAACTCCACTTTGTCATGTTCTAAGTCATAGTCCTCCACAAAAATAATCTAACACCGGATATATCATGTCAATTCTGACACAACACAATATAGTTTACTTTCGAATGCCCACAATTCAAAGCAATCCTTTTCACACAAACATCCAAGCCTCTAGAAAAAAAACCCTTTTCCAAATGTAGGTATAGGTATGTATGCAGGTACCTATGTACAATTCAATCGGTGTCTAATTCCATGCTCACCATCACGATTACCATACTCCGAATGACAGTTTTGACATGAATTTGATTGCCGGATTGGTTGACTATGGCATGGCAGCGCGATGGCGGCAACAGTTTTTGCCGCAGGGTGGCCGTGGCACAAAATGTAAATGTCGTCGATAATAGACGTCAACAAATTGAATATTCAACAATCCCCTCTGCTGCGCTGCGCTGGCTGGCTGGGTGATTCAGTGGGCCTGTTGTCGATGCTGCAATGACATCTAATAATAATAATTTTTATTATTGACTCAAGCATTAGCTTAGCGTTAGCCCTGCTGGTTCAACATGGATAACTGTCAATTGTGCTACTGAATATTTTCAGAGGGTTATAAGGAGAGGAATGGGGGGGCCAAGTATTGAAACAGCTCTTATCCATCGTCAAGGCTCTTGCAGAAGTGTAAACAATAAATCGAATATTACACTGTGTGGTTAGGTAAGACGGGGCGAGGCGACCACTTTGACGTGGCCTTATTTTATCTGAATCTGTGTGCGCTATAAATAGTAACTAATCCGATAAAAATGAAGAAAAAAAATGTATGTTTGAAGAAACAATTTTTTTTTTGTGGAGAGTTTTATCCTATCTGCGCTACTTCATGTTTGAGAGCTTGGAGTATTATTTAAGTGGGGAATGCCTCGGATATCATTTAATCCAATTACAAAGGCTTTAGCGTGACAGTTCTATCTATTGATAAGGAGATTTTGGAACATTGCACCGTTGGATAATCGTTGAGGAACTGGCAGCACAAGGAGTGTGTCGAAATTAATTTCTCATGGGTGTTGTTGAATAAAATTTGTTTACAAAAAAAAGTCGAAAATTTGATTTTTAAAACCTCATGACGCGACGGAACCAATTTTCTCTTTAGTTTCAACCTAATTGGTTGAAGAATGGAATCTCTCGAGGTGCTGTTCTATTAATTTTATGAAGGAAGTGATTTTTAAAGTTTTAATCAGACTATACCTTACGATGATAAAGAATTTCAAAACAAGTAATTTTCGGCTTACTGTTCGTTGGTCTATTTCTTTCAAACTGCGTACAGGTACATAGGGCTAGAGTCAAACCAGAAGATAAAGGTTTAGTACTGAATACTTTATTATTATGACTTCCTAGAGAACAATTTTAAATTTTGTTTCTTTCAATTACTTTTTTATATGGTACAACCTAGTTATCTGCCATATCTATATGGCAAGTTTTGGATTTGTAAAAAAAAACGAACTTGGAATTTTGATAAAAAAGACTTGAACATTATGATGTAAACGAAGACGAAAAAGTGTGTCTCACAATTCTGTCTGTCAGCCTCTCAGTCTGACTGTCTATCCGCGAGTTTGTAGCCCAAACGATTGGATGGATCTTCTACAAACTTAATATTTACTTATTGTTTTTTTGTAACATCAAAATTAAGTTTACCTGACAAACAATTTTTTAAGAATTTTTTAAAAATAAGTTAAATCTTATTTTTGCGAAAAACCGGATCAAACGATTTAAAAAAAACTCAGTTGATTTATGAAAAGAAAAGGTACATTTTGTAAATTTTTGGCAAAAATGGTTAGGTTTCATATGTACGAGTACCTCTAGTAGGACCATTTTGTTTTGCTTTCGATTTTCTCAAAAGCTGTTCATTTGATTTTTTTCTTTTTTTGAAATTTTATATGTATAAGTTCCTAGACAAAATTTTTCAATTTTTGTTTTAATGGAAAAAATAAACTTTTTTTTTGAAAACTCAATGTTTGAAAACGATTTCTTCTATACAAATAATAATAACAATAATTTTTAATTATATGCCTGTAATACTTAAGGTCTCTTAAATGCAACATTAATTGTACGGCAATAATTACAATGAATAGAAAGATAGGAAAGATTTTTTTGTTGGCAATTTGAAAATAACTTTGGTCTTAACTACTGTCTCCTTATAACCCACGGGCGGTATCCAATTAAAATTGGAGGTATGGAATAGAATACTGCCTAGCGTGAGGATGAACCCCACAAGTTAGTAAGTTAGCAGTCAAGCACTATCTCCACTCCGCCACTGCCACCTGCAGCAAAAATTGAGAAAAAATGTTTTTCTCAAAAACGGCTCCAAGAATTTTGATAAAAAATGTATGTGTTCTTAAAAAAATTCTTTTAAGTAAAAAAAAATTATTTTAAATATTTTACATTCTTATTAACGGTACTTCCTATAGAACACTTTTCATATTTACGACTTTCTCACTATTGGATGACCCGGTTAAAATTATTATTATTTTTTTTATGACGTCAACGACCTCGAATCTGATGAAAACATAACTTCAAATCGATCATAGAAATCAAGTATCGTTGCTCGTGGTTAATACTCCGAGCGTGGATCGTTCTTTCTTTCTTCTGTAATTTGTTCATCCTTTATGTGGCTCACTTTCTCCCTGTTGTATTAATGTTTGTAATGTTTCAAAATCATTTGGTCTGGTTGCTAGTGCTTCAGTGTCTACTTCGAAGATTTAGATAATATTGCATATTCAAATTTTCAAAAAAATCAAAATTGTTATGTATATTAATAATTACTCTAAATTGGGTTTTCAATTTTTTTCTAAAAATATTTTCACAATTTTATACATACAAAATTAATAAAAAAAAAAAACCGCTCCAAAGATTTTTGATTTTTTGTATGATATATCACTATTTTTGTATAAATAATACCTTAATAATTTACATTCTTAAGAAGACTACGCTAATTATCAACAGCTTTAATGTTAAGCTACATAAAAGATGTTAGCTACAAGAGCAAGTTCGTACGATACAGTCGTGCATTTAAAAGTTTATGAAAATTGTGCTAGCGTTTTCTTTTTAAGCTTTTCTTATTGTTCCAAAAATCCAAACACTTCTGATAGACGCCAGTTTACTAATTATCAATACACTTAACCGGTTTTAGCAATCCTTAAAATTAAAACGCTTTAGCAAACAGTCGCTTGTACTCGCACATCAGTCTTAAAATTCTCAATATCAAAATGGGATGGAAAAATAGAGCCACATTCGAGTAGTGCGACTAGAGAAGTAATTTATATATTTTACAGTTTGTCCGAATTATGGTTAAACTGTTGTGTAATTCTAGTTTTTATGTCACTAGAACACTGTTTATACAAAATGGCGAGAAAACTATTAGATACTTTCGCTATCATCTTCAAAAATCTGCTAATCTAATGACAAGCAGCTCATGGATAATGACATTGAGTTTTTGAAGAAACTGAAGTAATCATACTCTGCCGAAGGACAAGGGTGTGTATATATTATATATAATTCCATATAATAAGGTGAGAGTAATGTTATGAGCAAAGCTATTAAATGACAAAGACTCGGAAACAAAAACGTAGCCCTGGGCGTACCTGCATTTATTTTCTACTTTTCACACTTAAAATCGCACAACTAACAGTTCAACTTATATCATGCCGGATTTACACGAGTGACAAATTGCAGTTAATTCATGTCATTAAAATGGCAAAATAATGGTAAAATCGAATCAATAATGATAAGCATTTCCACGAGACAAAATAATGACTTTTTGGCAATAATGCCAATCTGCCATTAAAGACTGTTCATTCTTTCTCGCGATGTTCCATTATTTTCAAAATGGAGTCATTGTGCATTTACGTGAAGCAATTTTAATGGCAATATTTAATGCCAGTTTTCCCCTCCATTTTTTTATTGACGAAAATAATGACAAATTTTCAAAACATTTACAAGATTTTGTCATTAATGTCCATCAAATGTAAGGAATGATGGCAATCTGTCACTCGTGTAAATCCGGCATAAGGCTTATGGTTCAATGGAACCTTGCCGAAATCGTGTAGAAGCTGAGTTAATTGTTAGTAGTTCATATAATACGGTCCGAAAGTTAATTTATAATGCAACGCAGAAGAGATTTATCGATTCCAAATGCACTCATTTTCTATAATAGGTCTTGATGCCAAACACTGTCGAATACATTACTTACTTTCTCCAAAACGATGTAAAG
This sequence comes from Philhelius pedissequus, assembly GCA_910595825.1. Taxonomy (NCBI): domain Eukaryota; kingdom Metazoa; phylum Arthropoda; class Insecta; order Diptera; family Syrphidae; genus Philhelius; species Philhelius pedissequus. The sequence goes on along the minus strand of OU343161.1, from coordinate 236,881,857 downwards.
ATGTGTGACTCTGTGTGGTGATGTATACAAATACCATCAGATTAACAGTGGACTTATATTGGTATATATAGCCAGTCCTTAAGGAACTTTCTGTCTTCAAGATAACCGATGTTTAATCAGCTTTTCCCTATGTAAAAGAACTTACTGAATGCTGCAGTGAAATATTGCTTATGCATTCCAACCTAACTTTGTAGTCCAAATACTATTTAAAAATATTTTATAAACACAAAAATCATAAGACCATATCACATTATTTTGTTTTAAGTTCAATGAAAAATGATTGATTAAAAACCTAATCTTATTACTTAATTAACTCTCCACTGCTATTCATCACGCAGGTCATCAACAACGCACACACCAACCATCATCTTGCTTCACCTTACAGATGAAACCATATGTCTCCCAATTTATATTTATGCATCATTAAAATCAATTCAAAGTTAAATGCCGCCAAACGGAAGCTGTCAAATCTCATTTGTCATTTTAAATTGTTTGTCTTTCTTTTTCTTAGATGAAATTGCCAGAAGTCTCAGAAAATGCTTCATTTAATCGTCGCGTTGCAAAATATGAAAATAAAAAAAAAAAACACGCACACACTTGTACATCAGATGCATAAATTTCCTTAGATATATTATGAATATATGAAAAATTATGCCAAGCAGTAGAGCGAAAAGAATGATGGTCGTCCTTCTGAGAAGTTTTTAGCGCAAATTAAGCAAATGTCTCAATTAACTTTAATTTGCACTTTTTCGTTTATTTTTTATTTGAGTTTTGTTCTGTTCTGTTTTTTTTTTTTTTTTATTTTTATGTCTCTGTCATCGTCAGCAATTAACGTGTGATGCCAACCAATCAAAAAAAAAAAAAAAAGAATTAAGAAGAACACTCAATCTAATTGGCCCTTTGATATGTGTTTCCATTAAAAAAAAAGAAGAGAGCCATAAAAATAAAGGTCACTTCTTCCGATGAAAAAAAAATGAAAAAAAAAAAGGAAAATGACATAAGATGTGGGTCATTGATGTGATCTAAGCCCAAAACGTCAAACTCTCAATAAATTACCCATTGTTGAGCTATAAATTGCCCAGACTCCTTCTCTTTCCGATGAAGATAATAACGATTGTGTATTCTGAATGTGTTGTGTCGCGCCATTCGAATGTCAATGTCAAGAATGTTTTCCACGAAAAAAAGAATCCACAGACTGTCGAACGAATGTCATTCTGCGTCAAATGTCCTCCAAGACTTCTTCACTACTCTTCCTCCTCAAAATCTTGATATGCAAGGCAACACAAAAAAAAGGACACATAAAATTCCCAAATCATATCAAGATACTAGTATTAAAAGTTGAAAAAGAGAGAGAAAGAGAAAGGTCAAGGAGTGTAATCAACTACTCAAGCAGCCATGAACGAATCCAATTAAATCGATTCCAATGAAAATCAAGAGACACACTGCACTCTACTCTGCAACTCTGATCATGCAATGACTATGACGATGATGATGATCAAGATCACAGATCGGGATCAGAGGATCATAAATTTTATTTCTCTCTTGACCTGTATCTTCCTTCTCCTGTCCTGATGACGACTGCTTTATATATGTGTTTCTGCAGTTTAATCGTTTTATAGGAGCCAAGTGCAAGATTGCGATCAATGATGATCCCCTCAATATAGTGATCCTGCTGGTTCTGGGGATGCAATCGGATATGTGTGTCCCAAAGAGAACTCTGTTTGTCAAGTGCACACAATTGTCCTATAAGCTGACAAAATGTGTGACAAGGAGCGTCCTGCTGCCGCTTCTGCTGGTTTCGTACACCAAATTGAGAAATGTTTTGAAAACATTAAACGCGATCAATCGATAAGATTAGCCCATCACAGATCATGGAGTTGAGAAGATGCCCAGAGGAATGGAGGAAAAAAAAAAGAAATGTAACGAGACAAGGCGTCCGAAATCGGGGACGAAGGAATTTATGAGTGGTGTCACTTAAGGACAGACAGGCAGTTACTCAGCGGAGCGATTTCAATTGTTTTCTTCGGAAGATCGACCAAACAGCGAGAGAGATAGGGCAATATCATCATGTTCAGCGAAGGAAGGATATGATGATGGTTCAATTAGTCTTCGTTTGCGACTTATTTGTAGACAGAAATACATTGCAATTGAATTTGAATAGCGGTTTTTGAGGGAAGAAATAATGAAAAATAAATGAAAGACTGATCAATATTTTGACTTCATTGGCGACGCTTCGTCGTCATATGAAAACAAATATGATAGGAGCGCAGGTGCTCTATAAAATGCACAGCTCTTTAAAGTTGATAAGTGTTTCTACTTCTCTGACAACCCTTTAAATTTTTTTTTTACATAATAAATAGTATGCATGCACTTTAGATAGGAATGCTGACTAATTATGACATAATTGACAATTATGGTAATGAGCGCCCGACAGTGACTGAGGGACGCTTAATGTAGAATTGTATATCGTAGGAGGCAGGAAACAAGAACAATGTGTTCAGGAATTTAGTATAAAGGTTCCCCTATTTTTTTTTAGACCATTTTTACCTAACTCAATGACAAAATAATTCTTCTCCCACAATGGGTAATGGAACATTTGTCTTGAAAAGATATAGTGGTAAAACGTGTTCCGGAGTCCATGTAATATTTGATGCGTATAATTTGTAAAAAAAAAGAAACAGAAAAAACGGGTTTAAAGAGGCGCCATCATAATTTTGTGCATTTATTAAAATGTCTAGTGCGCAGTTAAGTGCTATTTATACATAAGAAAAAGAAATTAGAAACACTGCCCAATTAAAAAATAACACTTATTTTAATTCTGGTTCTTCTGGCTTATAAATTAACTGCGATACTAATTCACGTAAAGTCACTATAGCAAATATTGTCAAAAAATGAGCTGTATTCGGCAGATAAATAAAAAAGTGTCTCTCATTATTAAATCGAAGGTGAGAGAGAGAGAGCAAGCCGTATTAGATGCACTATTAACATTTCGGCTTCTATAAGGTCTTATGGAAGCTGAAACAACTTACCAAGGTCTTATCGAATCTAAAATGCTTGTAAGGCGGTCTCAAGCCAGAAATTCACAAAATAAATAGTGTACCCCAGCTCTCTTTTGTCTCCTACTATTTTTTCTCATTTTAATTTTTATTAATGATCTCTTATCAGGAACTTCTAATCCATTAAATATTGTATTGTGATTGCGTATTGAAGTATACTCAAGAAAATGGACAATACACATAATAAAATGTTTTTATATTGTTTAGTCGTTATACTTTGAGGGAAAACAAAGATGCAGTTTGAATTTGTTGATAAAAAAGAATATATCAAAAAAAATTCAAAAATCGTTGAAGCGGTTTTTTAATAAATTAATTTTTTATATATAAAATTTTGAAAACATTTTTAGAAAAAAAATTGAAACGCCATTTTGAAAATATTATTAATATACATATAAAATTTAAATTCAAAAAAAATTCTGTGACTGGTTTTTGAAAAATCGATTTTTATAAAAAAAAAATTATTTATTTTGTGAAAACCGAAAAACATTTTTTTTTTAATTTGAGTATGTATGTTTTATTAACAATTTTAGAGAGCATTTGTATAAACAAAATTAATTCAATCGGTTCTTTCAATATTGAGAAAGTCGAAAGTATGTTTCTATGGGAAGTACCGTTATTAAGTACGCAAAAAGAAATATTTTTATAATTAAAAGTGAAGTGTTCCTACTAATTTAAGAATGCACACATTTTTTTTATTAATTCTTAAATTAAAATTTTTTTCTTAACGGTTTTTTATCGTTGTTTTTTATTTTAGTAAAAAATAGTTTTTTTTAACTATTCAAGATAATTATTTATAGGTGGATGAGATTAATGTCAAAAAATTACTAAATACGAAGTTTCGAAAAAATCTATTGAACCGTTTTCGAAATTTTGAATTTTCAAAATAAAAATTAATTTCCAAAAATATTTTTTTTTTGAAAAATTTTGGTATACAAAGCGTTTAACTTTCTAGAAGCTTCTGCGTAAAAAATTCAAAAAAATCAAATTAACCGTTTACGAGAAAATCGAAAACCAAAAAAAAATGGTTCTACTAGAGGTACCAAAAATAACAATTTTTTTCCAAAAAAAAAATTATCAAAAATTGGAGTCGTTTTTGAGAAAAATAAGATTTTTGTTTTTCGCCAAAAAAAATGTAAGGGAGCTACTGTCATTTGTCATCTTAAAAAAAAGAAAAAAAAACATGTGGCCATATTAAAGAAAAAAAGCAATATGTACCAAGTTTGGAGCAAATTTAAGCAACCGTTTAGGCTGTAGACTCGAGGACAGATAGACAGACAGACGGAATTGGGAGACCCACTTTTTTGGTGTTTTCTATGATCGTAATGTCATGTTTGATTGTTAGAAATTTTTTTTTATAATCGCAACTAAAAATTGAAAAATCGTTGGACCTTAGAAAAAATACTTGAAACGCCATTTGGAAGCCATTATTAATATCTGTACATATAAAATTCTAATGTCAAAAAAATTCAATTACTGGTTTTTGAAAATTCGATTTTTTAAAAACAAATTTGTATTTATTTAAAAAAAAAAAATCGAAAATTTGAGTATGCAGTTTTATTAAGCCTTTTAGGGAGCAATTGCATAAAAAAATTCTTTTAATCTGTTCATCTGGTAGTGAGAAAGTGGAAAATATGAAAAGTGGTTCTATGGGAAGTAGCGTTAATAAGCACGCAAAACAAGTTAAGTGGACTGTACTAATTTAAGAACATACACATTTTTTCTGGCGATATACATAGGTTTTGTATGTGGAAAAAATCGAACTAGATCAAACTTTACATTACTATGATAGCGAACACCAATCCGCAATTCCGTCTGTCTGTCCGTCGGACTGTACAACGCTCTAAAATACCTAAGTGCCTGAAGCGATTTTCATCAAACTTATTTTGTTATTAAAGGTACGTGCCATACAACCATTTTTTTGATTTTCGACTTTCCCGTAATCTGCTCAACGGATGTGGATCAAATTTTTTTACATAGAAGGTTCTTTGAATTATAAGTAAAAATGCTGCATTCCAAAATTTTCGAAAAATATTTTTGTGGATTTTTGAAAAAAAAAACAATATGTGTTTTTTTTTTGAAAATTTAATATTTCGAAAACCGAAGGAATATTTTTTTTTAATTTTGTTTTTAAGCTTATATTATTAAATATTTAAAATTGTCATATCAATTTTCTCGTTAGAAACAAATTAAAGAAATTTTGTATATAAAAAACTACCTTCAAAATATATTAAAATCCTTAATAGAAACCTTTTGCATACGATGAACATAAGAGCGAGAACATGCCATCGATTTAATTTTTATTAATGATCTCTTATCAGGAACTTCTAATCCATTAAATATTGTATTGTGATTGCGTATTGAAGTATACTCAAGAAAATGGACAATACACATAATAAAATGTTTTTATATTGTTTAGTCGTTATACTTTGAGGGAAAACAAAGATGCAGTTTGAATTTGTTGATAAAAAAGAATATATCAAAAAAAATTCAAAAATCGTTGAAGCGGTTTTTTAATAAATTAATTTTTTATATATAAAATTTTGAAAACATTTTTAGAAAAAAAATTGAAACGCCATTTTGAAAATATTATTAATATACATATAAAATTTAAATTCAAAAAAAATTCTGTGACTGGTTTTTGAAAAATCGATTTTTATAAAAAAAAAATTATTTATTTTGTGAAAACCGAAAAACATTTTTTTTTTAATTTGAGTATGTATGTTTTATTAACAATTTTAGAGAGCATTTGTATAAACAAAATTAATTCAATCGGTTCTTTCAATATTGAGAAAGTCGAAAGTATGTTTCTATGGGAAGTACCGTTATTAAGTACGCAAAAAGAAATATTTTTATAATTAAAAGTGAAGTGTTCCTACTAATTTAAGAATGCACACATTTTTTTTATTAATTCTTAAATTAAAATTTTTTTCTTAACGGTTTTTTATCGTTGTTTTTTATTTTAGTAAAAAATAGTTTTTTTTAACTATTCAAGATAATTATTTATAGGTGGATGAGATTAATGTCAAAAAATTACTAAATACGAAGTTTCGAAAAAATCTATTGAACCGTTTTCGAAATTTTGAATTTTCAAAATAAAAATTAATTTCCAAAAATATTTTTTTTTTGAAAAATTTTGGTATACAAAGCGTTTAACTTTCTAGAAGCTTCTGCGTAAAAAATTCAAAAAAATCAAATTAACCGTTTACGAGAAAATCGAAAACCAAAAAAAAATGGTTCTACTAGAGGTACCAAAAATAACAATTTTTTTCCAAAAAAAAAATTATCAAAAATTGGAGTCGTTTTTGAGAAAAATAAGATTTTTGTTTTTCGCCAAAAAAAATGTAAGGGAGCTACTGTCATTTGTCATCTTAAAAAAAAGAAAAAAAAACATGTGGCCATATTAAAGAAAAAAAGCAATATGTACCAAGTTTGGAGCAAATTTAAGCAACCGTTTAGGCTGTAGACTCGAGGACAGATAGACAGACAGACGGAATTGGGAGACCCACTTTTTTGGTGTTTTCTATGATCGTAATGTCATGTTTGATTGTTAGAAATTTTTTTTTATAATCGCAACTAAAAATTGAAAAATCGTTGGACCTTAGAAAAAATACTTGAAACGCCATTTGGAAGCCATTATTAATATCTGTACATATAAAATTCTAATGTCAAAAAAATTCAATTACTGGTTTTTGAAAATTCGATTTTTTAAAAACAAATTTGTATTTATTTAAAAAAAAAAAATCGAAAATTTGAGTATGCAGTTTTATTAAGCCTTTTAGGGAGCAATTGCATAAAAAAATTCTTTTAATCTGTTCATCTGGTAGTGAGAAAGTGGAAAATATGAAAAGTGGTTCTATGGGAAGTAGCGTTAATAAGCACGCAAAACAAGTTAAGTGGACTGTACTAATTTAAGAACATACACATTTTTTCTGGCGATATACATAGGTTTTGTATGTGGAAAAAATCGAACTAGATCAAACTTTACATTACTATGATAGCGAACACCAATCCGCAATTCCGTCTGTCTGTCCGTCGGACTGTACAACGCTCTAAAATACCTAAGTGCCTGAAGCGATTTTCATCAAACTTATTTTGTTATTAAAGGTACGTGCCATACAACCATTTTTTTGATTTTCGACTTTCCCGTAATCTGCTCAACGGATGTGGATCAAATTTTTTTACATAGAAGGTTCTTTGAATTATAAGTAAAAATGCTGCATTCCAAAATTTTCGAAAAATATTTTTGTGGATTTTTGAAAAAAAAAACAATATGTGTTTTTTTTTGAAAATTTAATATTTCGAAAACCGAAGGAATATTTTTTTTTAATTTTGTTTTTAAGCTTATATTATTAAATATTTAAAATTGTCATATCAATTTTCTCGTTAGAAACAAATTAAAGAAATTTTGTATATAAAAAACTACCTTCAAAATATATTAAAATCCTTAATAGAAACCTTTTGCATACGATGAACATAAGAGCGAGAACATGCCATCGATTTGACGGATTTTTAAACATATGTATTGGAGGTACCGTTGTTTTTATTTTATTTTAAGAATGTAGTTTTTTACCTATTCAAGATAATATCAAAAAAAAAATAACAAATGCGAAATTTCGAAATTTTGAGTTAAAAAAAAATTGTAAATTTTGGGTTATATTAGTTTTAAAATTTCTATGAGCGTCTGCATAAACAATTTGAAAACAAATGAAATGAACCGTTTTCCAGAAAATAGAAAACCAAAAAAATGGTGCTCCTAGAGGTACCAAAAATATCCCTTCATAGATAACTTGATTTTTTTAATGAAAATCCTTAGCTCGTTTTTGAGAAATATAAGATTTACCTTTTTGGATGTAGAAAAATAGTGAAATGAAAATTCTTGCAAAGATTTGTCCAAATTTCTGCGATGATTTTAATTTAAAAAAAAAACAACAGTATGGATCCGTCGTAGATTTTGTTCCTTATGGAAAGTCTAAATTATTTGTTAGGGGAGTCCGTATATAGGAGTAGAAAATGTACATGAATGTAAATTTCACATTCAAAATAAGGAAAATGAGCGTTCAAAAACAAACGAAAACCAGTTTTGACTCATTATACGAATATTGAACTTTAACCCGAATAAAACAATATACTAAGTACATTTTGAGAACTCTTAGCAATAATTTAATTCCCTACAACAAATCCGAAACTGACTAAATTCTGACCTACCATAAAAAAAATTAATTTCAGTTGACCACCTCAAGCACTTTTGTTTTAATTTTCCCGCAAAAACTATTTGAACAGTGCACACAAACCGATAAGCTTCCATGTTGTGCCTCTCTAACTAAAGTCCTTTTTCCATGGCGAAAAATTCTGCAATGCTTTTGCGGTAAAGTATAGAAAACGGCACTTGGTGATGGCTGTTATATGTATGACTACCTACGTATCTTAAACAAAAAAAAAAAAAAATAAATACAACAAGCTTTTGGTTTGCCAGCTTAGAGCGGAGAAATATGCATGTTTTGCGTATTAAAATTCATTTGTCTTAGCTTTAGTTTTGGCACGGCTTTCTAGAGGCGAATTTGGCGTTAATACCGCTCAACCATGGCTAAAAGTATCTCATGCTTTTGCACAAACATTCATATTTCTTTCTTTGTTTTTTTTTTTTTTTTTTTGATAATTCACCAGGCATAAAGCAGGACCTCTTGTGCTGATGGTAGAAAACAAGCACTCTTTGGTCTTGACTGCCCAAGAATCCCCGCAGCCATAGTGGCCGTCCTAGTGCTTCTACATTTCAGTATAAATTTTCGTTGCCATTCGTCGTTGTGTGTTTTGTTTCGCGCTACCAGCGAACCGCACTCGAAATATCAAAAGTCCTTGTTTTCTGGTGTTTCTTTCTTGTTTTTTTGTCCATTTTTTTCATCCTTTTTATCCTGATGGGGATTTGGAGGTGAATCCATTTCGGCCGTCCGCATTCCGGTCCTGTGGTCGGACATTCGGTTTTACAGTCCAGATAACCTAGTTCAGTTCGCCCAAAGTTATCCCCTTCCATACCATATGTGGTGATATTGTTATACATAATGTAGGTACCTATATCCTAACCTGCAAAAAGTTTCTCAAGATGGACAAAAAAAAAACAACGGATATCTGCTACTGCTGCTATAGATGAAAACGAGTGTTGAATAAATTTTCACAATTTTCCTATAACTGTAACTTAGGAAAATGTGAGTTTTTAGAAGAAAAAAAAAAACCAAGGAACTCTCGGTTAAATAAATTTTCTGTATTTTTTTTCCTCATTTTCCCACAAAGATAATCATTTTTGTTTTTTTGTAATGTTTTGTATCTTTTTACTTTTTTGTTTTTTAACCCCAGTCACTTATAGAGGAAGTGGTGCTTCTTTAGAGAAACACCACAGGACTTAAATATTTTTTGTTTTATTGCTCTGCATTGGATTGTGTGTTCGGTGTATCAACAATTAACTACCTAACCTATACCAAAGTGTACACTCTGCATCTCTTAATTGAGGATTAAATTTATACTTCCGATATAATGTAGGAAGTATAGAGGAAGTTTTGCATTTAGAAAAATATGGAATTCGGGTGTTCAATCAAACATGAGATTTCCATGATTGAGGACACCATAAAAAGTGGGTCCCGCAATTCCGCATGTCTGTATGTATGTAGGTCGCTCTAGAATCTAAACAGCTAAAGCGATTTCCTTCAAACTTAGTAGGTACTTCGGCGGTTTAGGTGCCTGGCTCGATTCTTTTTTTTTTTAATCTTTACGGGCAATAGTGGTAAATCTCAATTATTTCGAAAGCGGCTCCAAAGATTTTGATTAAAGAAATCAGTACACCATGGAGGGCAACGAGATCGAGAGATCGAGAGGTAACGAAATTCGCGCAGAGTCTCGCTGGTCTCGGCGTTCTCCGTGGTTTGGTTTCGGTTTTCGTTAGAAGAAATTTTCTATGCGTGTTAAAATATTATACCACATAATATGTACATACATAGTCATACTCAGATAGGCGGACTGCGAAAAATCAGAGAAGAAAACCTATACAGTTTATGTATGCATTAGCATGTCGTTGGAATAGAAAGCTCTCATTTTTCAGACTTTGTTTCCGCCTCCGGAAAAACGTGACATAGTGATATAGTTTGTTTCCTACTTATCAAGCCATGAATTGTCAAAGTCCATTGAAGAAGGGCCCCGACCAAGACTAAGGATGAGGCCCAGGACAAGACCGAGACCGAAACTAAACTGCACATTAAAATTTTAGATAAAGACGAGACCAAGATCGAGACGAGACTAAATTAGGTGAAATCGAGACGATTTTTCAATTTTGATTAATAAAAGTCTTGCCTGGTCTCGTCTCGTTGCCAGTCCTATGAACCATTATAATAAGTAAAGTCAATTGTTCAGCCTTTTTTTTATAACCTACACGCGCTCAAGGGATTATGGTACCCTACACAGCGCGGGCGTGAGTTTGAGGAAGATAAAGAATGATATGAGAGATGTGTGGCGCGATGTTCTGAGACTGTAGGTGGTTGTTGTCTCAGATTTTATCTCCATGGATGGCGGCTGAACTAATGCGGAGAAATTTCCGTGGCTTTTTAGCTATGTCCCTTATAATTCGCATTCATTTTTCTTATTCTTTGTCATATTTTATCGGTATACTAGTTTTACTCAATCACATGTTGTTAGTTTCATGCCTAAACAGCATCTAATGACTAAACCAGCAACTCATTGTATGACATTTTTTTTAGAATTGGTTTTTAATGGAAAAATAAAAGGATATAGACTACGGCAGGGATCGAACCTGTGACCTTGAGGTTAACAGGCGAACATACAACTATTGCGCCACGGCCACCCCAAAAACATTTTTAATTGAAATGTTATTATCGGTATCTACCATATAAACATTTTATCGATTTTCGACTATCTCTTGAACGGCTCAACGGATTGCTATCAATTTTTTTTATACAAGCGGTCCTTCAATGATACTATAAATTGATACCAACATTTTCGAAAAATATTTGTTTGGATTAAAAAAATCAATATTTCAAAAACGGATGGAGTAAAAAACGATTTTATAAATCTTGTTTAGCCATTTGTACTAAGAATCTTATGCTTAGGATGTGATGGAACATAAGAGCAAGTATGTGCGATCCAGTAGTGCATTTTTTTAATATAATAATGCGTTGGCAATTTATACATAATAGCCCTTTGCAAAGGTAAAGTAAAAATCAATTTTATTGTGTGCAAGACTATGTTTTAAAAATAAAATAATATTAATTTGTTTACTCCTCCACCGTCATTAACTAATATTTTCTGTATTCTAAATGAAAAAAGTCAACGAAATGTATGAAATATTTATGTTCCGCAGACAAAGTTTTAAGAAACGTATAACAATAATAGTGGTGGACTACAACTAACATCCTTTACGAAAATTGTTGTACATTAAATATGTACTAAAAAGTCTTACCTCTCTGGATTTACGCCTATGTATTGAATTGGCTAATAATACTGTTATAAAGACCGGGACCAAGTAACCGAAACGAAGAGTTAGGTATTCGTCATTCGTCCATTATTTGGAGGTAAATGCATAATACACCATGATGATAACCCACATCATTTTCCTCTGGGGAAGCAATCCTTAGGTCTGGAATCAAAATTTAATTACAATTGGAACTATCGATGTGACAGTCAACTAGCATTTTTCAGGCGGAAGTAAATGGTATATGGAAAAGTACATAATAAAGACAGCAATGTCTCTCTAATAGAGATTCAGGCCTAATGACATCAGTTCAAAACTTCTCTAGGAGTGTGTGAGTAGGTTCAATTAAATTGGTATTAAATCTACCGTCACACCCCGTTGATTACCAGACCGCACAGTTGTTCAGGCCTCACGTCTTAGTAAAAAATGCGAGGGGACTCTAATCTAATATTGGCATAGGATAGAATAAAATTGTTCAAAACTAAAGTATAAATGCCACAGCCACAAAATGGAACGACTTTCCAAAATTGGGACATATCAAGCCTAAGTTAGATTATATAGGAAAACCTAACGAGAAGTGCGAAATCGAGGTGCAGATTCTGCAGCGGCCATGTATATTATTCGAAATACTCAAGTTTCTTAAGACAACATAGATAGGCCCATTTGCAGATGCACAACTTAAGCATTTAAGTACTTATGTGACAATTTACGCTGAGGAAAGAGTAGCCCATAAGTGTTTTAAGTTGAACATAAATATTTATGATTCGTATCAGCACAAGGGCCTTAGAGGAAAAGCTATAAGATAAACAATCTCACCCATCTTCTAACGGAGGAACAATCTCTCATATGGTCGCAGTTTAACTACTTTAACAGTTTATAATTTTGAAATTAACTAAAGCGTTGATAGAACGTGAATAAACAATTTTATGAATAAAAAAAATCTACTGTACAAACATTTTCGCCTAATCAATTTTTTTTCCTATTGTTATCGAAATTTTCTTTCTACCAGCCTGCGGTTTTTTTATTTTGTCTCCAGTTTTTGGGGAAACATGAGTTTGTTGGTGAATTAGTTAACCCACATCAATCAAGTCTATTTTTGTTTCATTAATAAGATTTCGGACTTAAAACAAACTGTTATTAAAGATACTTCATGTTTGACTAAAATTTAAAGAATAAAAAATCGACCTCATCAAATGATCTGGAGTGTTTACTTCAATCTACTTACTGTTGCACACATAACTAATTAGGATAATGCATTTTTATGTTATATTTTTTTTTCTGTATAAATGTTTATATAGATATCTAGCTATTATTTACTTAAGGATATCAAGGCAGAAAGAGAGTCCTTTTCAGCTCGTTTTTTTGGGGGGGTTTTCAGGCGGTACACAGTGGTTTCGTTGTTATTTTTGTGCTCATAATATTTTTTTGTGCGATAGTAGATCTAATTGAAAAGTGTAACAAATGTGGAGAGCGAGAGAGACGTCTGCGGAAACTCGGTTTTAACTTCTAATTTATTTAAATGGGCGAAAAGTGTTTACGCCTGGTAGCAATTATTTCCAATGAAGTTGCGGCGAGACGCGTCGTTTTGTTTAACGTGGTATTAGAGGGTTTTTAGTTTTTTTTTTCTGTGTGTTTGATATTTAAAAGAAGGGGAGCCTTTTTTTGGTGAAAATGCTTTTGGGGTTATGGGATTTTTGTTGGTTTTGGGGTGTATAAATGGATAAAAAGCAACGCAGGTTTATTGAAATTGACTCGTCCTTTTTGTTTTTGTTTGTTTTTTTTTTTTGTTGTGAAAGACATTAATTCTAATGAAACATTTTAAAGGAAATTACGATCTTGTTAAGAATTCCTCGTAATAGGAGCTGATTTATTTAAAGGCAATATACACTGATTAGAGAGAGGATTGCAGCATAAAGAGCATATTATCTATGGTATTTATAAGATGATAAAACAAATACTAAATAACTTAACATTCTGTAAAATCAAGCTAAGGGTGTTGAAAACACTCAAAGTCGAAATGGTTTTAAAAAAATATTACAGTTTTCTTATTAATGCTTATATGGTGAATATTGTTATATTTTAGGAAAAAACATCAGCGTAGCCATTACGAGATGATGTTGGTTCAGTTCATGGGTGAACCCAGGTTCGAAATATTGTATTAGAGTAAGTAAATTTGGTATGTCAATGGGGAAATTATTGTTGGGTCACAAATAACGGAACCTGCGACTGAAATATACAAAAATTCACTTCCCTATTTGCAAATACATTTACTAAACGCCAGTCGCCAGAGGAACCTAGAAAATTACGAAAGTGATCCTGAAGAATATTTTCGTCAGTCTATTTATGTTCCTTTCTTTGACCATTTATTCATGGCAATTAAAAAATAGATTTCAAGGCCATTGTGAATTGCTTTCTAAAATTCAAAATATTTTGCCCAATAAATGTTGCAAACTTGAAGAAGTAGAAACAAAAAGGTCTGCTCAGGTATTTGCCCAAGAATTTCCAGATGATGTAAAAGTATGCTTAGATGATTTTTCAGCCGAATTGAACATGTGGAACAGCTAAAATGTATTTATTTTATTTTCTTAATATATGTCAAAAATGAGTGACTGAACGGCAGAGTTGTTAAAGAATGCAATCATTTTGGAGTTTAACTCATTTGATTTATCTCCAAAAATGTGTAACTCATGAATTCACTAAAAGACTTCAACTTTAAAATATGAAGTCACCATTCACCACGATCTTTAGATTTTCCAACTCAGCAGTTGCGCTCATTTCATCTTATTTATGCTCAAGGCCTCAAGCGATCTCTATTTAACATAAAATATGTCAAATTTTCTGTTTAACAGCAGATGTGTGCCACAAGGCTCTATTCTTGGACCTCTTTTGTTTTATATGTATGTGAACGAGATTCCGTCAATTGTAAACTCCTCATTACATGTGTATGCAGATGACGTACAACTTTATAGGAGCTGCTCACTGGGCCTGATAGAAGACTGTGCTTATGAAATTAATGAGGGCCTAGAAAAAATGTATACCTGGACTTAATCCGAAAAAGACAAAATGTTTGGTTATCAGCAAGAAACCGTATGACACTATCTATTTTCCGGATATCGTTCTTCATGGCTCAAAAATCGAGTTCATTGATAAAACTAGAAGCTTAGGAATTATATTCAATAGGACGCTTACATGGAATGACCATATTAATGCTACAGTAGGTAAAGTATATATAATATGATACGCCAGCTCCGAGTATCACAGCACTTTACTCCAATTATTTATCAACACCATTCGTCTGTGGAATTAACTGCCAAAGTATGCTCGGGAGGTCTGTTGTGCTAATGAAAGTGTATTTTCTCATGGTCAACTTTATTAAGCCCTTAGTGGCTCACAAAAAATAATCAGTATTTTCCCCTTCGTGAAAATAATAAAACTGCTAATATTGTATATCCGAAGCTTTGAAATATGCATGTTCAAACGAAAATATCTTGAAAACTGTTACAAATTTCTGTGTTAGTCTCATTGAACATTTGATATGCTTTTAGTCATATTTAAAAACATATTAAAACCTTCCGAAGCAACGCGAGCACGTGTCGGCTAGTACATAATAAACAAAATTGTTCGTCAACATTTAGTTAATACATTTTTTTTCTGCGTTTGTTCCTGTGTTGGTTAGTTGTTCAACCTTAGCTTTTAAAGGGTGTTATTTTAGATTGATTTCGGTCAAGTGATCGCCGCGCTGCTGCAGCGTTCATGTCATAATCTGAAGATCGAATTATTGCACACGATATTGCACAACGCCATTCAATATAAGTGAGTGTATTTCTAGTCATGTCATGGTGAATTTTCAAAGCAATCTAAAAGCTCCAAGTTACCGAGAATAGTCAAATCGATCGTCAAAGGAAATAGTGTTTCCACATTAATGTTATCCCCTTCTAAAAAACACCCTCTATTTCCTTTGAATCCGTTGAAATACAGGTTGTCTGCCGGGTCACCGGTTTATAATTTTTGATTAAATGAAAGAGAATGGATCTATTGATAAATGTGTTATTTAATGTGGGCAAATATTTATGGAATACAATATCAGGCAAATGTTCGCCTCTATTATTTTCACAAATGCGAGCTCTTTTGAGCACATTTTTCATTACATTCTCACACATTTCACGCGGTATTTCATTAATTTTTCACGAATATTTTGCTTGAGTCGCTCATTAGCCTTGCTTTTCAGATATCCCCACAAAAAGAGGTCCGGAGCAGTCAAATCCGGCGTCCGTGGAGGCCAATCACCGTTTCTTGAAATAACTTGTTGTGGAAAGAAGTCTCGCTGTAATTCCATTGTAATCCTGGTTGTATGCTGCGGCACCGTCTTGTTGATACGACATGTTAATCAAGCCCAAAGTATGCAGTTGTGGCGTTAAAAAGTTTTCAATAATATCACGATATCGCTCCCTATTCACAGTTACCGTTATGCTGTTTTCATTATCAAAGGAGTAAGGTCCAATGATTCCTCCTGATCAAATTCCACACCAGACTGTAACTTTGAATGGATGCAAAGGTGACTGATGAATAATTTGAGGGTTTTCCATTGCCCAGAATCGACTATTCTGTTTATTCACATATCCATTCAAATGAAAATGTGCCTCGTCACTCATTATGATTTTTTCATGAAAATAGGCGCTGTCATGGGCTAGCTGTAACATCCTATTGGCATATGTACAGCGGCGTAAATGGTCTAGTGGAAGAATGTCTTGTGTCAACTAAATCTTCAATGGCAACAAAGGCAAATCCTTGTAGAAAATTGTGGCCAAAGTTGTTCTTTGAAGACCAAGCTCCTAAGCACGGCGTCGAATTGAGGTAGATGGATTGTTTTGAACACTTTCTTGAGCAGCAGTAATGTTTTCAGTCGCCTGGCAATACGTTGTGGTTATTGCTTGGGCCTATCACCTACAGATCCTCTTTCTTCGAAATCATTCACAACAGGATAAATAGTGCGTTTTGTTGGCACGTTGTTTCTCCCAAAAAATTCACTTAACTTTCTCATCGTCACAGTAATCGATGATTGATTTTGATAAAATGTTTTAACGACACGTTGGTTTATCTATCGAATATTTTTCCATAATAAATTTGCCACGTGTCTACTTCACGACTGCCAAATATGAACTGTCAAGACTAGTGTTTACCAAAATGGCGGCAAATCAAAGTAGTTTACATACCCGGCGGACACCCTGTATATAGTTATTCTTAGATCATTTAACTTAGGGGTTTTGACTACCCTTTAAATGATCAAGCACATTGCGAGCATAAGGAAAATGTGGCAGGATTTAAAAGGAGATACCTATATACATTGGTTTTGAAGTTTAGTTTTAAAGTCTGGTAAAGCATTCCACATACGCGTTGTACGACTAAAGAAATAATCTCTGTACTTGACATCCTAAGTTGCGCTCAATGATAAACTGATGAACATTCCTGGAAGAGCGATTATTACGGTTGAATAGCTTAAGGGGAGCATTGTCTTTAAAAATAGTGATAAAATAATGAGGGACACATAACATTTCGGTTGTGTTCATGGATTTCAAATATTACCTGATATATTTCTTATGCTTGTATCATCTTTAAAACCTAATTTTGAAGCTCTATAGTTTGAATGGAAGTCTTTGGAAAATTGCCTTAAATTTTTAAACCTTATAGCATCGAAATCAAATAACAAAATCTAGTTTTTCTGAACAAAAGGATTGTTTCCATTTATTTTTCTTAAAAAAATGTCGCATTCCAAAATCCTTGATCTCAAAAATGTTTATTTATTTCTTCAGAAAAAAAAATCGTACCAACTGCGACTACTGTGTTGGTATTTAAAAAAAAAACTATGAAAACACCACGTAAATATTTTTCAATGGTAACATGTGGTTGCATTTGGACCGAAGAAGGATCTTTCCACTTGAGAGACAAAAAATATAGATATTTATTTCTAATGAGAGAAAATCTACCAGAATTTGATCCTTTTATGAGAATTTAATATGTGAACCTGAACAGTTTAATAATATTTTCGAGCCATATGCTATGCCTACTTGAAATAAGAAAAAAAATTGAAATAAAAATATATATCCATCAAGGATACGGTTTGGTGAAGTCTCAAGAGAAATCATAGAATTTCTAATAAAACAAAAAAGGACTAAAACCTTAAAAGAAACAAATTGCAAAATGTTAGAAAAAAACCAAAAATATAATTATTATCCTTGAAGAAGATACATCTCTAAATTGACAGGTACTCGAGAGACCAGCTAGAGTAATAGAGATAGATCCTATTGCCTATTATTACTACCTGACCTGATGTTTTCTTTTCTATTGCATTTTTTTCCAGGGATTGTGGTAGCCGAGGATATGATCGATGACCTTGTTGAGAGAAATCAGGATCAGCAGGAGGGTTTTTTTTTTTGGTGTTTTTTGGTTTCTGTTTTTGTATTGTGGAAGACCAAAAATTGTATTTTACTATGAAGATGTCCATTTGACCGTTAACCATGACAGATCGATGATAGTTTGGTATTTCAAAGTGCAGCATTTGTTATCCTTCATTCCATCCATGAAGAATCTAACGTGAAAATTAATTTGATTCGGATTTTTGTGTTTTCGTTTATATTTGCTCTGAAACCTGAGGAATTCGATGGAAATTCTCGATGTTTGTTGACGTTTCTGCGAACCAAAGTGACATATAGAGTGTGCGTTGGCGGTAGAATGGGTGGGTGTGTATATGTGTGCGTGTTTGTTTGTTTGTAATTGGAGGAGGAAATTGATTTGATTCGGTTTTTCATCTTGCTGCACATGAAGTGTCCTTTTAATGGGAGACAACAATAATGTGAAATGTGTTTGGCTAGAATCATGCATTTAGAATTTGTTGTTTGCTGATGGATACCAGATTGATAGATGTCAGGTTTGAATTCAGAGCGAGGGATTGTAATGAATTTTTTTTTAAAAAGGGTGACTGTCTCTCTGACTATGAGGACTACGACGACGAGACGTGTCCATCAAGCCATCTGTGGAGGGTTTTAGATTTCGTTTGGGATTCAAAACATATGTTCGTATATTTAGTTCAACAGATATACATATGCCTATCAATTATTACATTTAATATATATTTATTAAAGCAAGGCTGGCTGAAGCCTTTAATATAATCTTAAGTTGAGGTTAGTAAATTCCAAATAATATTTCGTTTAGCTTAGAAAATTCGGCATTAAGCGCGCTTCCGACATAATATCGAAAGTAATCAGGATGACTCGAAGAAGAATCTGGAGCAACGCTTCATAGACCACATAAGGCAAGGCAGAATATTGAGTGTTATATATTATAATGTTATATAGTAATGAGGACCGACAAATTCCGGGCGACAGCTTTTTCAACGACGATAGTCGTTATAGTGATAGCTGCTATGCGAGAGAAAAACATTGCATATCATCGAATACCTACGAAGACAATATAACTTAAAGGGTTTTCACCGTTGTTTGGATATGCCGTACAACATTCTTTTAGTTTTGAAGGATATTTTGCAAAAGCAGACAATCTGCGAAAAAAAATCTTTACATCAACTACTGCAAATAGAAAGGCAAAAGAGTTTAAATAAAATGTTAGATACTTCACTAATAAAAGAAAAAGAAGTGGACCCAAGTGACTTCCTTGTGGAACACCAATAAAAATTGGACATTTTCATTTCAACATACTTAATGGATAACTAGATTTTCCAATTTATTTTCTAGTATGAAGTGAATCTGTATATATAACATCTTTTTGATATCCTTCCTTGAGTTTATTAAGGATAACATTTAAGAAAGTCGACAGGTTCGTTTACGTCGACCTTCCAGCGCAAGAAAAAACTATTTTGGTAAGTTGAAAAGATTTCCTTAAGTAGGAAAACCAATTTCTCGTAGACAATTTTATCGAATAGCATTATGGTATTGCCGAAAGTTTACAACTTGGTCGATAATTTGAAATTTCGTGTTTAGAAAAAGATTTGTGAATATGAGTAACGAAAGATAGATTTTTTCCCCTCGGAAACAAATTCGCAATTTTCAAGGGATTTGTGAAAAATATAAGCAAGTACGGAAATAACTGTTGCGCATATTTTAAAAAATTATTGGAGGAATCGCAACCTGAATGGCTGCTTGACTATAAGCTCGAGAGACCATTTTCCAATGCAGAATTAGAAATTCTTAACTTACCAAAATCTACAAGCTTTGAAAAATGATAATATTTGTGTATCGATCATTTGGTGTAGACCGTAGAGTATCTAATTCGATTAAAATTATTCAGCAAACGAGTTGCGATCAGTCTGAAGATTAGTGCAGGTCAGTGTTATCAATGAACTATTTCAAAACCTGCTAAAATAGTTGATTTAGCAGGATTTTCTGGCTGTAAGAAATGCTAAATTTTTATTTAGGAAAAAACTGCCAAAAAATTCTGCTAACTCTGGAAATCCTCCAGTATCGTTAATATACGACTGGATCCCTCAAGCTTGTCTTAGGGTGACTTTTAAAACAGTAAGTTTGATTTTTTTTTGTCGTTTTTGCCTCTTTAATGTTGAATCTTAAATAATAATGAAAAACAAAAAAGAATTATTTATTGTGTTAAGTTTATCATTTGACACACCCACACAAACAAACAAATTTGATTACTTCTTCATTTATATAACTTTCGCTGACCAATTTTAATTTTCATACGCATAATGTTTATATTTGTGAAATGGCGCGGCAACCTTGGCAATGCACATGAATGCAAGTAGATAAAGGTAAGATCACATTTCAAAATTGAAGCCGTCACGTCGTTGTCGGGTAGTGGCTTAATGCTTTTTGATTTCTTTAAAAGTTTGTGCTTTAACAATAACGCGATTTTAGTCATTCTTTCTGTCTTTGGATCCCTTCGGTTGCAAACATATTATCTACTTTTAAACACTGGATATTTAATAGATGCTAACTTTCCTAAAATATATTTGCCCTCTCTTAAATCCAATTAATTACGAAAAATTCAATCGTTAAATAACGAAAATCAAGAACAAGTCGATAACTCTGCAATTTTTCAAACTGAGTACTTTTATCTACTCCGACCAAAACATACATAGGTCCCTCACCAACTTGCTTAAAAATAGATAATGGATACGGAAATTCTAATACCTTTTTCTTTGGTTTTCGCTATGGAGCTTTCCGAATCGAGCTTTCTTAGAGCTTTTGAGAGCATATATTTTAAGTTTAAAGAAAAAGGTGTTGTCGCTGCGTGATTTTCTGCTTACATCTTTTGTTTTTTTTTGGAAAACGGTTTAAATGCAACTATATATTATTTGTTGGGTATTTTTTAAAGGAAAAAATACTATTTGAGCAAGTTTTCGATGGCGTTCGGTTCACTAATTAATTGCAACTTTGAATTACCAAATAGTTTGTTTGTTCATGAAAATAAAAATAAAATGAAGAAGGTTTCGTGTATATAAATATAATATTTAAAAGACTGCCTACGGTGCAATTTGAGTTAATACTTACTTACTTAAGTGGCGCTACAGTCCGGAATGAACCTGGGCCTCAACCAAATTTGAGTTAATATTACATATTATTTTTGTGATGTGTTTGTTTATATTTAAAATGGCTTCACGTTCTTCGAAGGACACAATTTCGTGTTTTTTTTTTATTTATCACGTTGAAATAGATTAGGCCTTCTGGGGAACTCTTAAGAACGCGCCTACTATTTTACTTCTTGGTGGTGTGAAGAAAGATAGATTTATTTTTATTTGTATTTAGTTTAATTTTTTTTAGATTTAGTTTACGATGTACATGTGTCTGTTCATGAAATCTAAATTAACAATTGGTAAGACATTTGTGAGAGAAATATGCCAATGTATAATGCTTACTACGGCAACAATGGAAAATGGAAAAGCTTTATAGAAATACAGATAGCTTATTGAAATCCGTAATCGTAAGGGCGAAAGGCAAACATCCTATCTTCCCTGTACTGAAAATATAAATTGAACAGAGTATAGCTTAATAATGACATCGATGCTTTAGCGGATCCTA
The DNA here is from genome assembly GCA_910595825.1 of Philhelius pedissequus. NCBI lineage: Eukaryota > Metazoa > Arthropoda > Insecta > Diptera > Syrphidae > Philhelius > Philhelius pedissequus. The sequence continues at coordinate 236,860,288 of OU343161.1, read as the reverse complement.
TTTATGCGTTGTCGTGGAATGTCCATGACTGGCGCAAACTCAAATTCTAGTTGTAGATCATTCTCGAAAATCTGCCGAATGTGAAAAGATCGTCAGTAAAAGTAAGCAACGAATCGAATAACTGTGTGGACCCGAACTAAATTCTTATTTAGAAATTACAACCAACAGACTCAGCGGATCTAATTAAGGCCCTAGAGCCTAGAGAAAAGAATTTATATTCATAGGATCCACAACATGGTGTGGCAGATTTGTGCGCACGTACGTCAGGACCATAGTGACATTTTTATCAGAATTTGATAGTGCACGTTGCAGGCAAATCCGATGTAAGTCAAACCAATAGTTAAAATTAAATTGTTTTAAATCGTATAGAAAATTTTCCATATGTGCCGAAATGTACATTGTTTACTTTTTTGTGGATGATTTTAATTTGGGAGTATCTCAATTGAAGTAAGATTTAAAAAGATTGCTCCCGAAAACATAAAACTGCATACTGATCTCAAAAAGTTAACATTTTTAGGGCTTACCTACTTTTAACCAATTTTCTACAGAAAGAGAGTACACAACCCTAAGAACAGCACAAAAATATACATATTTCTTGACAACAGATACAACTTAGTTGAGATTGAGATAAAATATTGTCAATTAAAACAAACCCACACAATTGATGTGTTTTAATGAATTCTGATGTTGAAATTCCATGTCATTTCAATTAAGTGTTTCCCTAAGTGAATTTATCACAATTTCTGTCATGATTAGGAAAAATTAGCCGGCATAATCTTCCTCACTTTTTGTTAAAACTCATGTCATCGGCGTGATCATCCTCATCAGACAGACAGACACTAAGCAAATAACTAGAAACTATTTTGTTTACAATCTGCTTATTCCTAATTGATACCAAACCAAAAAAAAATCCCTCATAATTCTGACTCAAGGCCAGCTCAGCTCAACTCAGTCCAGTGCCAAGTTCATCGATTAAAAAAAAACTCATGCGAGTTGCCTGTTTCTGGAATGAATTATTTGAGATTCTCACACAAGTCTATACTAGGTATATTGGTTGGACATTGAAATAGCTTACGAGCTATACCCGTAGAACGCGCTCTGAAATCTAAATCCAAAAAACAAAGGGACTCTAGTCCTCATCACACGTAGCCTCATCAAGGCATCATCCATCAGTGAGGGTGATGTATGCTCAGCGAGTGTCGGACTACATATCAAGGGCGAACTCTCAATTTCGATCGCTTAATTGCCACAGCACAGCAATTAAACTCGCATCCTATGGCTGTTCGGTGTGCTCTTTCTAGGTCTGGGGGTTTTTGTGCGTTATTCGATGGTGCCACACATATGTGTGCGGCCGCCTTCTGGGATCTTGACAAACGGCTGACATCCATCAGCGTCAGCAAGCAGCAGAACTTTGCACTACTCCTTCGTCTGATAATATTCTCCAGATGTTTTGCGGGTGCTGTCTTCCATCTACGAGTATTAGTAGGTTTTACTCTATAACCAGTGCGCCGCATCTATCAACATAGGGGAACGTGTGGTCTGGTAAGCTCAGCATCCATTTCATCTTCTTGTTCGTGTAGCCCAAACAATTTTAGCTCCATGTTTTGTCTTACAGCAGCCGTCGTCGACGCCAGCGGAGTGAAAATCCCCTATGTTTTCGGTCAGTTGCAGGTTGAGAGCGATGAGATCTGACGGACTAGTGGCGGCACAGTGGCTTCAGTAAAATGGTTGTTAATGATGGCTATGATGATGATGATGATGATGATGCCAGTCCAGAACAGACCAGGCTAATCTGGCCGAAGTATGTTTGCGAATTGCCAAGGCGGCAGTGGCAACAAAAAACAACAACGACGACGACGACGATTCAATCGCATGGTGATTCATGCCAGCGATGATGACTCTGATGGATAAACAAAGATTGAAGGCGCACAGGATTACACGCAACAACCAGGGACTATAAAGATCTGTGGTTAGTTTCGACTCATCGATGTCAAATTAAAGCAATGAAAGGCGATTTTTATCGCACCGACTATTCTGGGGATTAAATTGTTTTCTATGTTTTTTTATTTATTTTCATATTTTATTTTGTGGTGTGCAAGGAAAATGAGCAAAATTTCAAAAGGATTTTTTTTGTTTATATAAATGTAAGATAAACATCGCTATGGATGCATATTGTAGGCAAGTAGGGTGGTTTATATTTTAGAGAATTTATTTCGTTGCTGATTGATCGTTCCACGGAATTTTATTACAGTTTACACTTTGTGCACATTAAGTGGCGCCCAACCAGATCTGTCCATATGCTTGGTAAATAGGTGAATGAACTATGTAGATTGCTCAAGGAATTTGTGGGGGTTATTCAAAACAATTTTTAGTGTATAATTAAATTTTTTTAATTTTTTAGCCTTATTTTTTTAATATGTTTGTTTGAGATAATAGTTGTGGCATGTAACGAAACGATTTCGTTTCACTGTCTAATTCTACATGTCTACTAGATTCGTTTTAAAAATCTAAAAATAATTTTAAGTTAAAATGAACAAAATCAGAGCGTATCGGAATTTCGTTTTTTAAAATCCGGTTTTTCCATAATATCGAAAAAAATGTTTTAAAATCCCGTCTGCTTAAATACCGCTTTTTTAAAAGCTTGAGTTTTAAAATCTCGCTCATTCGAAATCTTAAGCTATTGTTGTTCCTTTAAAATAGCGACTTACCCCGCTTAATCCAGCTAAATGGTAAAAACCGTTTTCCAGAAAAATAAAATACTTCTTAACGCAAACAAAAATTCTATGCAGGTTTCAATTTGTTTGTGGAATGCCATTTATCTATCCGAAAAATAAAAGACAAAAGTAGAACGTGTCGTCAAAAATTCAAATAGGAGTTTATGGGAACTCTCGTATCGAGTTTTGGTATTAAAATTATGGTGAGGCAAAATTGTGTAATATGGCTTTATACTCGGAAATAGCTTGGTCCTTTTCAATGGTTGTATTTCCTATAACTTCTTCTGGAGTACCACATGGTGGCCACTTAGCCACTATTCTATTTGTTTTTCAAGAACTCCTCAGGTTACGTTGGGTTGAAGTTGCTATCAGAAAATCGGCTGACGCACTTAGACCTCAGATATGTCCATTTTTATAAAACGTGAAGAGATACTACCATTTGGAGCCACCAATGAAGCGATGTAGCTGGCGAATGTCTATGGTGTCTAAGATCACTGGGGTCGTGAAATCTACATCCTCGGGAAATAGAGGGACAAAGCAAAAAAGATGGATACAACTCATGCAAAAGTCGTTAGAGAATACGCCAAGTCTTTTTTCTCGTCTGCCAATAAGGCAGTGTTCAGTTATGACACATATTATAGAGCCAAGGAGTTTTCTGCTGAAAGCGAACAGATCTTTTGTGCGTCTCGGATCCATTTGGGTTAGATTCTGTTTAGTAGCCAGGCAGGTAGGATGTTCGAAAATCTCATGTTTGTTTTTTGTAGCGTTAAGCTTACATGAGCGAAAGGTTTCACAGTTCCATTTCTGGAGAGTTCATCGGCTTTGTAGTTTATCAAGATATCCCTATGCCCCGGCACCCAAATCAGGTGAACGTTAAGCTATTCTGCCATCTCCCTAAGAGATGATCGAAAGTTGAGGTCAGTTATAGATTTTGTGGAAAAAAAAGCACCAAGTGGTTTGAGGGCTGCTTGATTTTCTTAAAAGATGTGTATATAACGTTTTCCCTTAGTCAAGATATAGAATATCTGTAATCGCCAGAATTTCAACTTGGAACACGCTCAGGGAAATGGAAAGGGAAACTAAGATTTAATCTATCTGAGTACAAACCTCCACCCACTCCCTCTTCGGTTTTTGAACAGTCCATATAAAAGTGATCTGGTTTATCATCTAAGAAATTCTCATCCTCCCTAGCGGATCTTGGTGGGATGGTAACTTGGTAGTTCTTGTCAATGTTTAACTGGTGCGTGGTGTAGTCGGATCGTTCTAGTTTTGATCCGAATGTGTTTAGAATATTAGAATGGTCCATCGAATTGCTGGTCGATTGGTAGATGACTTTGAGACGAAAAGCTGTACTTGCGGCCACTTTTTTTCTGAAATTATCGAGGGTTTTAAGGTTAAGTAGTATGTTTAGGGCAACCGAGTGTGTAGAGCAGATTACTCCTGAATTAATGAATTACGTTTGGACCTTATTTAATATGTCAGAACATATGACCTTGTCCAAGGCAGTCCACCATACTCTATCCGTAAGTAAGTATTAGTCTGACGACCGCTGTGTACAACCTGTGGGTAATGTGTGGAAGTCAATTTTGGTCACAAAATGATACAACAATAGCAACATCATTGGCATACACTATTACCTTATATGCCTCTGCTTCCAGGTGTACCAGCATTTCGTTGCCACTGATGTATTCTATAAAAGTAGGGACAAAACACCACCCTGCGGAGTTCCTCTAATGACATATCTTCTTTCCGAATACTCTCCCAGAGTTGAGCTGATTATTCTGTCAATGAATTAGACTCATTTAGGCTCAAGAATTGCGTACCAATTCCTTTTTATCAGCGATTGGACAGAATTGCAATGTTTATCCGTTTCGGTAGTTTGCTGCTTAACGGTTTTATGAATTTTCGAACATTCCCTAAAATAGCAAAGGCTCGTAATATGTTCCGCTAAATTTTCTATCTCCAGAATTCCACTTGTTTTACATTATTTCTAATTATTTAAGAATTCGTCGCATATCATCAAAGGAAGTTAAAATAACTAATCTCATCATATCATCACATTAGAATCCTATTGTATCCTTAAAGAACAACCTTCCACCGCAATGTAGGATACTTGAAAGTAATTTGTGCTTCATTAATTCCATTCTTTGGCACTTTAAACATACTTAAGTCATATGTTGTGTTGTTATGTGTACCATTAATGCAAAAGGATATGCTCCTGCATGCCTAAAATCCTTGAAATTACTAAATTAACAGCTCGAAGGCAAAACAATTCAAAAATGGCCAGACATCTTCTTCTTCTTCAAGATGTCTTCATTAGTAACATTTACCACGATCAGATAAGTTCCACATTTCAATGCCCTCTCTGGATATTATAACTTTAAAGGAACAAACAAAATATGTATCTTGGTACCTACCTATTCGATTTTGCCTGAATTCAGGCGGAACTCTGTTGATGTTTGATAGTCTTATCACGATCTACGAGAATATATTCTAACCCGAGAATAGAGTGTGGAACAAATGGCATTAGTCGACCAAAAGATACATTTCAAAATTCACCTCATGTTGAACAATAACAAAATGGGATTCTCCGAAAAATTAGACAACCAGAGATTACGCAAAGGGAGGAAAAAGGCTCTTCCTTCTACTAGTAACAGAAAGAACTCCTCCGATAAAGATACAAGAAACGTGTCGGCATTATGGTTCGAGGATAAAAGGATACAACGCAGATCACATGCGTTTTTTTTTTTTTTTGTTGGAAATGATAAACCAGCTCAAAAGGAATCTATATCGAGAGCGCCGCTGCGCCGCCAGAGAGGACCCCTGTGGCAATTGATGATCGGCCAGGGACTACTCTTCGTTCAATATATTATGTATAGTGAGTATAGGGCAACGGGCTAATAAATTAATTTGTTTTTCCTTTTGTCTGTTGCTGTTAGCTAACACAAGCAGAAAGAAAAGATGAACACATTGCCACATGCTGCGTCCAGAATCTAAAATCCAGAATTGAGACCCTTTGTTAGAAAATTATTGCAAGATCGAATTTATAGACGACCGACGAACGGACGATGCTGGATCGTCGAACGACAGGATATGGAATTATGTATTGCGTTAGGATGTTTAAAACCAAGTAATTATAGGGAAGACATTGTTTCGATTGTTTTTTTGTTTCTGTAGAACACAGGATAGGTGGGGATCGTACGTGTGGAACATGTTAAGGTAAATGTACCTGCACTATTTCTATAAAACAGATTTATGATCTGAGTGCATCAGGTTGTTTGAAATCGTTTTTTTTTGTATTCATCTAACGATCCTTTAGATGCGGCTGCCATTAAGATATAAAACAAAACCTGTTATTATCTAAGGTCCCTATGATAAAGAAGGTGAGATGAGATCATTAGCTTTGCTTTGATTGAAATGGAGATATAGAATTTGGCAAAGTCACCTGTTTTTTGGAAATGGGAACTCCTTGTTTTTAATTTGTCTTTATACTTTTAAAATTGTCAAGAGTGATTTATTATTTTTTGAGCTCTGCTTATTAAAAAAAAAAATGATTTAATTTAATCACCTATCTAGGACAGTTTCATCTGTCCAAATTTTTTTTTTTTTTTCAATTTTTAGAGATGCTCTGTTGATTACAAAAAAATGTTCAGCTTTCCTCTTTGTGTAACAGGCGCTTGGTGAAAAATTAATATAACTGCTCCCAATGATTATAAGATTTTGATCTTTAAAGAGAAACAAATCGATCTCGAGATTCTGATGAAATTTTACATTACGATGATAAGATGATACAAAAACGTGCGAGCTTATACCTTAATATACGTTAAGAAAGGCTCCAGAGGAGAAATTGATTTGTTTTTAAAGAAGGGTGCCCCTGCAATACAACCGTAATGAAAAGGCTTAATTATATCGAAAACGGAGGTCCTTCAAATTCTTAATAATAGGGATTAGGTATACATTTTAATTTTTGAAAACTCATTTTGTTGTATTTTGAACCAAAAAAATCATGTTCTTTTGAAAATTCAAAATTTCAAAAACGGTTCGGCAACATATTTTGAAATTATGTTGTTAAGTTTATATCATTAAAATATTAAAATTAGCGTCACAATTTTTTAAGTAATTAGGTAAGTATTGAAATATTAAGTACATTTAATAATTATAAACTGGTCTAACGATTTTTTTAATTTTGTTTGTGTAGATTGATATTTGTTCCAATAATCAGACGGCATTCTTTAGCAGAGCTTAAGCAACGGATAATTTATAAATCTCAAAAAAATTAAATTTATTCAAGATTTATTTAATAGTTCAAAAAAAGGCATTTTAACAAGTAAAACCTGCACTAAGAGAATGAAATTAATTTAAACCAAAATGCAACTCTACTGCACAGCAAACAAATAATTGAAATGCTGCAAAAATATTTTTTTCTGGAATATTCGTGTTTTATTCATTCGCATAATTACTATTTACACGCTTTACAATTTTAAGTATACTTTCATATTTTTTTTATTGATACTCTTCATAACTCATATTTTTTTTTTAATTTTAAATTCAAGATTGGTAAGGAAAACGGAATGAAAAACGTTTTTTTTTCGAAATTAGTTTTTTTTACAAACCTTTTTCGGGTGCTTCGTTTTTTTTATTTAAAATCTTGTACGCAATTTTAAATTTTTAAATTAAGTTAATGCAAGAAAAATAAAAACACGTTTCTATAAAACGCGATTTTTAGAATTGTCCAAAAATTTTGGAGTCTTGTTGATGTCAAAACTTGTTTCTTTATACCCAACTAATTTCCGGTTTTGATTCTTTTTTAGTATTTTTAAATTTGGAAATAGTTAAATTTAGTTTCCAGACAAATAAACAGAAAAAAACGATTTGAAAACTCGTTTTCTTTAAAATTTTAAAACCGTAGAATTTTTCAAACTATGGCATGCAAAAATCGTATATTTCGTTTTTATTCAAAATTTTGTTTGAAATTATAATCTTTCTTAAATTAAATGTTTTTGAAAACAATACTTTAAAACTCGTTTTTTGTAAAATAATCGTTTTGTGGAATCTTAGAAGTTTTCAAGCTCTGGCGTATGTAGTATTGACTTAGAAAACTGGAATGTTTCTGCCTAAGTTTTTTTTCGTATTTATTTTATTTAAAATCTTGTTCGCAATCGCAAACTTTTTAAATTAAGTTTATTTCAGAAAAAAATAGAAAAAAATGTTTTAAAAACTCTTTAAAACGTTTTAAATAATTTTTTAAACTCTTTGGCATATGATGAACTTCAAAACTAGTTTATGTACCTACTTTTTTTTAGAGTTTGATTCTTCGTTTTTATTTTTAAATTTCGAAATTGTAAAATTTAGTTTGTGATAAATTAAGGGAAAAAACCTAAAACTCGTTTCGTCTAAAACTTCAGTTTTTTATAATTTTTCTTGATAAAATTTATTTAGCTTACTATTTTTTAGAAGCTTACTGTACAAACACAATATTCATTTGCTAAGGTTATAGTAAATGTAAGGTTTATAGAAATGTATTTGCGCTGCATTTTGTCTAGTCTGATAAAAAATACCCTATTGAAATTTTGTTATATGTATTTTTATCTTTTCAAATAAATTTTATAATGTTACAATTTCAATAAAACACTCACAACCTCCATTAATTTCCACCAGTTACTGTTGAAAAAAACTACATACTTACAATCGGTCTAATCACCCTTTAAACTCCCAAAAAATGTCAGAAGAATTGGCTTCGCTTGTATACCTCGTCAATTCACTGCACTACCTTTATTTACAAAAAAAAAGATATATCCAATGAGTTTGAGTTGATATAATAGATTCATTTTTCCACATCAATCTGACTGCATCGACTTCAACTCCGACGAATCGACTTCAATTCAAATCCACATCACTTCTTGTCAGAATGCAAACAATTGTGTATTTCAATTTCAAATGACATGACCGACGAATCATCTGTGCATATCAACTGAGCAGAGCGCTTGGTTTATTATAATCAAAATCAAAGTGAAGTCTTCGAAAGTAACTTCCACGAATAAAGTCTCATTTTTTTTTTGTTGGTTCGCCATTGGGATAGGGATACAAATAAAATCACAAAATACAAAAATCCAAAAAAAAAAACACTTAGGGAATATCTACATAATGAACAATTGAATAAAATCAATATCTCAGGACGTGGATCTGAGCGTTTTCATTTTCGTTCTCGCTTTCAATGCAGCTCAGCTCAATCGGCGGATCATAATGCATCATCGATATGATCCGTGTGGCTGTACCTTAATACCGCTCTATACAAGAAAGGTGTACAGCCAATCTACGTGAATTCATCATCATCATCGGTATAATACATTCACCTGAATTCAAAGTGCATTCCTTGGATTTCAATTTTTTTTCCTCTTCCTTTGCTGTCACTGGTGTGCAACCTTACCCTCTCAAGGTATATATTCCAATATCATATTGCATCGTCCCCATCATCTGAATCTGATTCTGAATCTGGATGAACCATCATTGGCTTTGGCTTGGGTTTTTTTGGCATCATCATGTAGCTTGACGGTATCTTCATGTACATCGATACTTATACTTCTTGGATTATGTAAAATTCGACAAACGTTTAACATCTCTCGTCAAGATTTCTATCTTCTTTACATTTTTTTTGTGTGCTAAGTTTGAGTTTATTTTTTGCGCGCTTAATTTTCCAGATTTAAAAAGGGATAACAATGTGTTTACAATGGAGATGGTTGGTTTTGGTCCTTTTAAAGACTTTTTCAGAATATTTTTGTTCTCCATTTTGAATGATGTTATTTTTTTTTTCTTTCTTCAGGAGATTTTGCACTTGAGGAACATAGTGACTATATAAAGCAAAAAAAAAATTGAAAGCATAGATTTCCTTATCGTCTGACTTCTGGCAATTATTTAATAATTTTTAGTATTGAACCCAATCTATTTTGTTAACAAAAATATTACATATTGATTAAGATTAGATATTAAAGAGAGAAACAAAAAAGTTCTCTGATGTTTAATATTAGCATATTTAGTAAGTCGTTCTAAAGTATAAGTCCTAGAGTGGAAAAATAGTCCGTCTTATGCTACGATTAGACTGTCAACAACGCTGTGACTCATTGTCATAAAAATGACGCCAAAATATGACCTAATATTATGACGTCATGTGATTGCTAATGAAAAATATTTTCAATCGTGCACCGGCCATAATTTGCACCAAGCCGTAACTTGTTACTAGGCATAGGCGTGATATTTTAATGGCATCAATAACTGAATAATAACCAAAAAATTGACAGATGCTGTCAAAACAAATAGTCCGTTATGGACAGTTAACATCGACTTGTATCTTTATAGGAAATCCCTCAAAACTATATTTGGTATGCTAAAACAAAAGTTGGTTTTGCTATTGTCAACGAGAAAAGTTACCGACATTTCCTTCTGTCATTGTGCCAACAAGTTTGAATGTGATTAAGTCATGTGATCGTCAAAGATTTGAAGTTCGTTCATTGCCAAAGAAGAATAAAAATTATGTTAACACAAATAACACGTCAACGCGTGCTGGGAAAACTTACTGACCGGTAAACTGCATTCGTGTGACCGCCAACGTTTTATTCATTGACACTGTTAGCGTGAACAGTATGGTGACTGAGTGAAAATGGATTCTGTGGTGACCTCTCATAGCGAAATTATCATTTACATTAACAGTCTAGTTCTAATTGTAGCTCAGCAGGCAAGCGTTTTAAACAATATTTCAAAAATTTCCTAATAGTACAAATAACTTGTTAAATAATTTGTAAAAAAAATTAATTTCTTTGAATTAAAGCTTAAAAGTTTAAGAGCTTAAAAGATGTTCTTTTATGTTTTTATTTGAGTAAGACTTGCAAAAATTTTAAAGGTTTAAAAAGAAAATATTAGAGTTAAGTTTAAAAACTAAATAAAATAACAGTAAGTACAAATGATAATTAAATACGAAACAAAATAAGTTAGAATTATTAAATAAGAATGATTAGTTCCTTCCATGGGCTAAATGTGAGTAAAGAGTATTTTTTAAATCTATCCATATTTTTAATTTTTCTGAGACCCACAGGAAGAGCGTTCCAAAGTCTGATAACTTCTCACAAAAAAGCGCTCAGATACTAAACAAGAACATCTTGGTTGCAATAGCACCTCCGATCTACTTGATGTCAAAAAATTAAGACACTTCAGGTTCTTGAGTATAAACTATGTCCCTCAAAAAACATAAAGCTCTATATTTTAAAATATAATCAAAGCAAAGTCCAGTTATTTTTTCGAATATTCTGAGATTTGATCGCGTTTTCTTAAATTGAAAATATAGCGGGGTTATTAAAACTACATTTCAATTTTTACGACCTTGGTAATCGGGGCACAAATGTTTGTTAAAAGCAACAGGTGAGTATTCTGTTAAAAATTATGCGAAGATTTTTGGCGGATGCAACCCACTCTATTGGGCTTTGTACGAGCAGTACACGTATTGGTGACAATGCTGAAGTATCAATTTCCTTCCTATAGATTGCCATAGTTTTAAACTTCCCCGCCCCGGGTTCAAAATATGGACATCATCTCCATACTGGTGGTTCAAGGAATGGTTTATTATCCGATACAACTCGTTGATATACAAGGAGAAGAGCGCGGGACCAAATATAGAACCTTATGGAATACCATTTTGTATTGTAAGAAGCGAACAACGTTTTTATTTATTAGTGACATATTGCTGCCTTCGATTCAAATATAACAAAATAAGTTTAGTCGCAGGAAAAGAGTATTTAACCTCGTTTTTTTAGCTTTCTACACAACATCGAGTGATCGACTGTGTCCAAAGCCTTTGAAAAGTCGAGAAGCGTTAAAATAGTGGGCTGGTTTATATAAAATCCATTTCGTATTTCTTCTACGGCGATCATAATGGCTGCTTCACAGCTTTTTTGCCTGAAAGCCCGACTGGTTTTGAAAGTATAATTTTTCTGCATTTAGATATTGTTGCATTTCAAAAAATATAAGCTTTTAAAAACTTTTGACAAAAATATCTGTTTTTTAGGTGCTGGAATAATCTTAAGCGGTCACCTTTTGTTAAAGATATGCCTTATATACCTTAGACTTAATAGACAAACGTGCATCCACAACAACTTTCGCAGATACTTCTTGAAAGCGAAAGAGATTTTCAGCCTTACCTTCAAGACATTGATCAGAGAAATTTGGCTGATTTGTTATACCAATACCAATTTGTCGAAGTGTTATTCAAATTTTTTTTCCTGAACCGGTTTGTTCAAATTTATTAGTTCCATAGTAAGAAGATGGACCTAATATTCATCGTGGCCTTATTACACAGATTTAGTTAGGAAAGGTTGGTAAACAATATCTTTTCCACTTTATATACCAGACGTTCCTGCATAAGGTTAGTAACCTCTTGGTATATCCACTGCCTGTTTTTAGGTTCAATCTCTTCAGTTTAAGCAATTTAACTATTGAACTGAATAGAGAAATACGATATAGGCAAATTAAATAAACTGCAATTTATTCCTAGAAATATTGTAAGAAATGTTTGGTACAATTAGTCGCTTATTGATTAAGATGCTACCAAGGCACAAAAGTTGCAACAAGTTGCTTTTTATTCGAATACTTGAGCTGATAGCCCAACAAAATCATTTAAACACTGATTTTGAAAACCAACACAAAGCAAAGAAGAAAAACTGAACACAGTTTTTCACAAGTTTTATTTTCCATTGATTCAAAAATGATTCGAGTGAGTTATAGTTTGAAAAATCTTTTTTGCATGATATGTAAGCTGTTAAACGTCATAAAATGTAGACCTTTGTACTTCAGCCTTTCATTACTAATTTGAGGTTGATTTTATTTAATCAATCACAGAGGCAACCATAGATTGATATTGATAATTGCATAAATGCTTACAGCTAATAAATTGTTTTTGAATTCCTGTATTTGGCGTACCAGAGGTCGTTCGTTATAGTACTACCATTTCTGGGAAATAATTATCTAGCCAATCTCTTGACTTCTGGATTCTATTTCCTTGTTCAATAAATCTTAAAGTAACGGTTCATATTAGGTACTTCTACAGCGTGGGAATGACTCTAGAAATGAAAGTTGAATCTTTCGAAATTTCATTGGCGATCAACTGGACTGCATTTTTCTATAGTCCTTTGCGACGACTTGAATAGCCTTTATGGTCCCTTTCTTGTAAGGGTGTGCTTGTAAACTTGTCAATTTCTAACAGTTCATAATTTTTTTTCAAAGGTACTGTTACAGCCGTAATAAATACTGGATTGCTCCTAATCTCCTCGTAAAAATACATATAATGTCAGTTTATATTTTCTCAGCTGATTTATTACTCCCAGGTTTTTAGTAGGAACTAACCGAGGTTCTCAATCCTCAAAGCTGTTTAGAGATTTAAGTAGTTTTTCGATCGTTAGGTACTATTAAGGTGTTAACATAAATAAATTTCCCACATGTCCTCTCCGTCTTTCAAAATTAACATAGGGAATTGGGATCATTTTTCTTCGTTTTCGTACGTTCCTTCCTTCAAGCCATTCAAGATTAGACTCCTTCAGCATCATTGGTCACTATTTTTTGATGAAAATTAATGTAGAAATTGTGTGCCATAGAATATAGTATACTGATGCACGTTAGCAATATAATAATTTGGATTCACATAAATTGCTATAACTCCATGCGAAATCAAAGACGTTGGGATAGGATGGGATCGAATGGAGAGTGGGACAATTTCCCTAGGTCCCAAAACAAATCAAAGAAAATATACTTTTTTCCATCTAACATTGTATATGAATCTATCACTGAACCTACTCCATTTTTTGTTTCTCTTTGAAAAGAAGAAATTTCGTGGAGAAAAAAACCATGTACTTAAGGACGAATACACCTTTTGCAATATCAGTTCATTAAGCGAGCTCCTCAGCCTACAGCCAAAAATCGATTACTTCCTTTTGATCTCAAACGAAATTATCCATTCACAGGCAACTTGGTTATTTAAAAAAAAAGAGAAAAAAAGGAATTCAGGAAAAAGTACAAGATAAACACAAAGATATGTCCCTTAATTATTCTGACAGGACTGTCATCCTGTATTCAAATTCATACCATAGGCGGAAGATGTTGAACCAAAATGTCAGTGAGTTGTTATTTTCTTTTTTAAAAAAACAGCCTCCTTTGCGTCTCCCGGTTCGTTGTTCTTGCTTAATGTGATTTATTTCGGGAGCTGGTTATACCCATCCCGAGTCAGACTCAAGGGACGATAGTAATTAAAATAAAATTACAACGAATACCAAGGGCAAAAACCAACCAACGAAAAAAAAATAAATAAAGGAATTCTTCCAGACCATGTCGCGGGCGTCGTCCTCCACCTCCACGCAAGGGCAAGCAACACAGATTTTTAATGGTTAATTAGAAACAAGATTGTTTGTTGTTGTATTTTCTGTATTTTATTGCAGTGAATCTGTGAAATATTCCCGTGTGCTTGCACGACTTTGCGCCATATGTTCACACTTTGTTGCGTTTGATGTTTTCGTTGTTTGGAATTAAAATCGGAATCTTCAACTTCTTCATCGTCATCGGTTGGTCGTTGAATCGTCGGTAGTCTAAGTAGTTGAGTCATTGGGCGGATGGACTGCACTGTTGCTGATGATGATGCATATCAGGCTGTGAGAAAAATTTTGGGACAAGTTGTTGAGTAATGATTATTCGTTTGCGCTTTGTGTTTGGCTGTTGAGGATGGCGCAGAGTAATTGGAAGGAAAAAGGTGTTAATAGATTTCACTTCCTTGTCGGGTTCATTTGATTTAAGTTTCGTTTTTCTGACGGATATGACTTTATGATGGCTAATGTAATCAAGCATATCCGGTTCAATTAATTTTTTTTTGTTCTGAAAGATGAATAGTGGGTAACCTTATGTCTGATGTCCTACGCTTTGAATGTGATAAAAGGATATTATTGTTTTCCATAATCATTTATTGAGATACATTTTTATAATAAGGTTGTTCTTAACTTATTTCAACCATTTCGACAGATTTTTATTAGGTTTTCTTTTCTCAGCAGGGTTCACTCTGATACGGCACTGGTGTAATTGGGGGTCTGGCCTTGATTAACAGTTATACTGCCACTATGACAGTTCTGCAATGCACCTATTATTTAAGGATCATCTGATTTAATTTTATGGCAAGAATTTCTTTTGCAACATATTATATGTTTCGCAAAATCAGTTTTTCGCACATTACCCAATGCATTTCATAATTCCATTATTTGAGAATCCTATTATAGATAACCCCTAAATATTTTAGGTTCATTATTTTGATAGTTGCGGGGTAATATTTGCGAGAAGATTTTGATAAAAAAAATCATAAGAAGCCTGGAAGCAAAAACTATAAGCCAAACGGTGTGTTGAACACTTCTAAGCGATAATATGCAAATCACTGAGTTTTGCCGAGTAAATATGAGCAACACAGCTTGTTCAAATGCCGAGTTCTACCCAACACATCTTGAGACAGAATAAGATAGATAAAATTAACAATAAATAAAAAAATAGATTAAAAAAAAGCCCCGGCTTCGCGCCGGAAATACTATTTATCAAAATAACCAGGTGACTTCTGGTGGATGTTTGGGTGCCCAAGAAACTTGTTTTAAAGACAAATGCGAAATTATATTGTTTTGTTAATGCGAGTAGCAAAGGGAAGATACGATTGGAATTACAGCATCTTAATTTCCAAAAAATAAATCCATGGTACGTAAGTAAGTATGTCGGTAAGTTTTCAACTTTGAATTTACCACCCAATTTTGTTGCCTTGATTAAATTTGGTGATATTTTATTGATCGTCAATATAAAGTTCCGTTGCATTACTTTGGTGCGTTTAAGTTGCGAATAAGCATCACCGGTGATCATTTTTTTTTAAATTCAATAAATCGTTTAGATAAATTGGTTTTGTTCTTACCGATTTATACTAGACTATTTCACCAGGCCAGTTTCAAACGAACACTTCTCAATGACCGGCAGTATGGTTTTCGTAGCAAAAGATCCACTGGTGATCTGATGGTATATCTCACCGAACAGTGGCACAATCTTTACATCGTTTTGGAGAAAGTAAGATTATTGTACTTGATATTTCAAAAGCATTTGATAGAGTTTGGCATCAAGCTCTCTTATCGAAAATGCGTGCATTTGGTACCGATGAATCTCTTATTCCTTGGATTAGAAATTATCTTTCGGACCGTTCAATACAAGTTGTGTTGGACGGTTTCAATTCTGATATTCACAAAATAAATGCTGGCGTGCCCCAGGGCTCCGTATTGTCTCCGACCCTTTTTCTCATTTTCATTAATGATCTCTTATCTGGAACTTCTAATTCACTTAATTATTTTGCTGACGATAGTACTCTCAGCTTTTCATATTCGTTTTCAGATTCACCTCCTTGTTCTTCGGATGTGGAACTATAACGGCAGCGTATGATAAGCTCATTAAATTCTGATCTCGACAGCATTGTCCAATTGGGAATAAGAAACCGCGTAGAATTTTATGCTTCAAAAACTCAGTGCTGTCTTCTGTCGTTAAAGCAGACCCCAACCCCCATGCCGCTATCCATGAGCGACACTTGCATCGAAGAATCCGATCAGCTTTCAGTCCTTGGTATGTGCGTCACAGACCACCTCTTGTGGAATGAACACATATTCTATGTCGCAAAAAACGCTGCATAGTGTTTAGGTTTTCTTCGAAGATGTAAGAAATTCTTCTGACCATCTGGTCTGGCTGTAATCTATAAGGCCTTCATCCGACCAAAACTTGAGTATAACTCTCACATTTGGGCAGGAGCTCCTTAAACTCATTTGAATCTTTTGGATAGAATTTAAAATAGAGCTCTAAGAATGATTGGCGATAGAACTATAGTAGAAACATTTACATCTCTCAAATATCGTCAAAATGTTTCATGTATTTCGCTATTTTATCGGTATTTTTATAAACAGTGTTCTAGCGATGTAGCCAGTTGCATTCCTCCCCTTAAAATATTCAACCGAAATACTCGCGCTTCTAGGAATGCTCATCAGTTTACCCTTCAGTCCAATTTCGGACATACCGTCAAGTACAGAGATTCTTTATTTAGCCGTACTACACGAATGCTTTACCATGCTCGATTTTTCCCTCCCATTTTGATACTCTAAACTTCAAAACTAATGTATATCGGTATCTCCTTTTAAATACATCCCTATTTTCCTAACGCTCGTACTATGCTCGATCATATTAAAGGTGGTTAAAATCCCTTTAGTGCGCGCACAATATAATAAAAAAAACAGTAAATTGCAAGTAAGACATTGCCCCACTTTTACACATAAAATTAAATCAATTATGATATTACTATTATTTGAACCTAAACCCTATTAACTGTTAGACAATAAATCTATCTAAACATAGATTCTTTCCAAATACATAAAATATCACAACAGACTAAAAAGAACATACATAGTATTTTCAAGAAAGACCTTTTAGTCAGCTAAAGCTCTAATATACATTTCATAGATGTTGTAAGCTGTTAAACGTTTATTTCTAGCAGTTTACGATTAAATCACTAAACCAAAGACACACAAGAAATATGGTCTTCACAATATAGGTATTGTAGCTTTCCAGCTGTTGTAATAAATAAACATTTTTTAAGGATATTGTTTTGTTAGTGAAATTTCAAAATTAAAAATAAAAAAACAATCTGAATTTTAATCGCCACTGTCAATTCATTATCTTAAATTAGTAAAATTCTTAATTTCCTCATTTGATATGACTATGCCTCTTTGGGTGTCTTTTCCCCAAACTTTTCCCACATCAAATCCACAATAAGTCCATATCAACTACACACGCTATATCTCTTAAGCTACTACCAATCCAACAGCAACAAAAAATTCCTTCTGGCATGACATATAATATGTATCTACAGTGAATCAGCTCAATCAAAATTCAAAAGTAATTCAAATTTTAATTTACGACCTCTTAAAACAGATCAATATTCTGAAAATTGAGCGCCCAATGATCTTCAACAGTAGTTGAGGAGACGCATTTAACTGAAAAGGAATCTTTATTATCCTCCATCAAATTCCCATTCCGACAAATTGAAAGGCCATAACTTTTCAATTTAATTAACCGATAATGATAATGATTAGGTTACTATAGTATTTTTTTTTTGTGTGATAACATTGTCCACAATAATCATTAAAATTAAACACAAGACTTTTAGCCTTTCTTTTAAGTGATTCTTTGGGGCGCAATCTGTTATCGATAAAATGTAAAACTCACTATGTCGATACCGATGCGATGGCAAGGAGTAGGCAAAAGTTTAAATCGATAGCGTTATCATTTAGAGCACTCAATTTTTTTTTTTGAAATTTCAACAAAAAAAAATATATAATTAAAAAGTTTTCGACAAAATGGAAAATAATGCCCGGAAAATTCCCCGAATTAGTTTTACCTTATTAAGTGGTTAATCAAAATCGCATAAAAATTCAATTGAGTCGAAAGAAAAACGTTCGTTTGTGAAATCTTTCGGAATGAACAATAGGGCTCTGAGCGCTTTTCGTTGGGTTTTATTTTTAGAAATAAAAATAAGATGAACTCCTCATGTCGTATGCTCTTGCTCATTATAAAAACCAAATATTTTTACTGTGAATTAATTTGTTTGTGTGTTCATATACTTATGTCTTCTTTTTATAGTTAAGATATATTTTATGTGAGAAATCCAAGCTTTTGGATTACTATTCCGGCCATATAATTTAATCTTACATGTATTGATTTTTACTGATAAATAAATAAATTTTAAAATGAATTTTTGTTTACGTACTGTCTCAACTTCGACAATAATGAGATCTTCCATTCACAGGAATTATAAATTATATTCAGCTATTTAAGGAAAATGAGATCTCACAAGATTTTGCTGCATCAGAAAGTAAGAAGACGACAACATTTTGTTATGAAATTATATCAATGTTTTTAACAAAATTTCTGAGTTCCCACTTTTCTGAACTAATTGTGTTAGGTTGAACCTTAGGGCCAGTTTTGCATTTGAAAAAAAAAATTTGATAGTTAGGAGAAATTTACATTACGATGATTGAGAACACAGAACTTCAGATATTAAATATGTGATTTTTCCCAATCATGTTATTGGTAAGTGTGATTTTACAAAATTAATGGTATATTAATTATATCGAAATCGGATCAAAAGATCTTCATACAGAAACTTACGCGTTTTAAGCTAACAGATTTGTAACTTCAAATGTTATTACGGGACTTTCGATAGAACCTTCGTTTCAAATTTCGCCTTAACAACCGATTTCGATAAAAATTGGCTTACAGACAATTCTATATAATACTGCATTTTTAAATTTTCCGATTTTTTTTTTTAGATTTTTGGAAAATTTATTATTTAAATTTAAGACAGAATAGAATAAAAAAACATTTTTTTTTAAAGAAATTCTGTTAGTAAAACAATTACGTAATAGACTGTTCTAATGGTTCCTAAAATTCCATTTTCATAAATTGATATGAGTTTAAAAAATCACAGCTAGTCTGTAGATATATGACTGTGTAGATCATTGTATGATATGACTACTTGACAACTTTAGTATACCTTCCTCGAAAATATGAAGTTATTCTCAAAACACTGTTTGAGCTTTGCGCTATTTTTTTTAGTCGATATAAAATTTTTTAGAGTTTTGAAAGAGGATTTCGGGTAGTTCTTTAAAGTAGGTACTTTTAAACTTTTTGGAAAAAACTTAGCATATTTTTTCTTAGCTTTTTTGGACTAGTCTTTCTTTTTATTTATTTTTTTTTTCAATTTAACTATATGCATGTAAGACCTAAGGTCTTTTAAATGCAACCTGAATTGCACGGCACTAGTTTGACAGCGGATTTGAGAACCAGTTATTAAGGTCCTATTAAAATTGGAAGTATAGAAAAGTTAGTAATCAAGCACTTTATCCACTGCGCCATTTCCATTCTTAAGCTCCAAAATTAAAGGTACCTGCCATACAGATTCTTGGAGCAAGAATGGTAAATTATAATGGCTCTAACGATTTTGATAAAATAACTCAGTGCACTATTTTCGGTTTACATACCTATTCTATATTTTGGTCAATACAAATTTTTAATTAAAATGTTATTGTAGGTATACCTAAAACATAACCGGTTTTTTTCTTAATTTTACACTAATAACGGCTGAATGGATTTCGATCAAAAATCTTTTGCAAGACGTCCATCAAATTCTAAATGTTACTGAATACCAACATTTCCGAAAAATATTTTCTTGCTTTTTTTTGAAAATGTAATATTTCGAAAACGGCTGGTTTTGACACTATGTTTTGAGTTAATATTGTTAAATACTTAAAATCTCCATACCAATTTTTTTTCAGAAGAAATTAAAGAAATTATCAAAGTAATCTTAACGAAGTGTGCCATTGTACCAATTTATCAGTTCGCAAATATCAAATCTCAGAGAGCAATCACAGAAACGTACATAAGTGCAAATTTTTCAACGAAATTCCTGTTTTGCTGTCAAAAGATGATGTATTACATATTCTTTTTTTTTGGTCTTGCAGCACATATTGTAGTTATTTAGTGAAACACGCAAAAATTGACCAAAATGAAAAGTTGGAAATAAATGGATGATATACACAAAAAAATATTTTTAGATTGATTAGTTGTTCTCTTTTTGAGTGAAAGAAAAGATGCCATTTGAATTCTTGGATTATCTATAAACATTTTTAGGAAAAAAAATTGAAACGGCAATTTAAAGTAATTAGTTATAAGTATAAAATTTTAATTTCAAAATAATTCCGTTACTCATTTTTGGAAAAAACGATTTAAAAAAAATATTTATTATTTTAAAAATCGAAAAAAAAACATTTTTTTTTTAAATTTGAATATGCAGTAGTACTTAACTTTAAGATAGTATTAGCATAACAAAGAACGCAAAATAAATTAATTTTGTTACTTAAAAGTGGACTGCACTATAATTTAGGAACAGGCACATTTTTTTAATCAAAATTTATAGAAGTTTTTGAGAACAAGGTTTTTTTTAAACATTTTTATGGGAGGTACCGTTGTTTTTTTGTTTTAGGAAAATAGTTTTTCAAGTAGTAAACACAATGTTAAAAAAACTAATAAATACAAAGTTTCGAAGAAAGTATTTAACTTTTCAAAATATGTACCTACTAGCAGATACCCGTGCGATGCTACGGACCCACGGGGATCTAATGAAATCATCTATCCACCTACAAAATTTAATTCAAAACCCTTCAGTCGTTAAAGGTAGGCACAAACGACGAACATGCTCGCCTAGCATGCTGGTTCGCGAGCCGCTTGCTGTTGGCCAAACATTAAGATTTTGTCGTGTTCGTTGGCTTCGATGTTCGTCGCGTATGGTCATGTTCACGAACAAAACGAAGATTTAATATTGGATTAAAAAATTAAGAACTACAAAAATAAAATTGGGAAAAATAAATCATGACTAATCCTCCAGCTGCTTACCAAATTTCATTAAAATCCATTCAATGGTTGAGGCATGAAAGCGGAACAAACAACCAAGTATATATTTTGTTCATATAGGCATAGGAACTGTTCGGTTCCATTTTTCGGGATAAAAATGACCTATGTGATAATCGAGTATTTGTGTGCCCATGTGCTAAATTTTATCCAGATCCGTTCAGCCGTTCTGGCGTTATTGAGCAAAAAGCATTCATCCATCCATCCAAGTTTTCACATTTATAATAGTAGTAAGATTAGTAAGATGTATTGAGTTAAAAAAAAAATTTAATTTAATTTTTTATACTGTTTAAACTTTTTCAAAAATCCAAAAAATAAAAAATATTTTTCAAAAATTATGGATGTACCTGCTATTATTTTATTTAATTCAAAGGACATCCTATAAAAAAATTTAGGTGGAAATTTGTTGATCCACTTATGAGTAAATTACCTAAAACGCTTAAGTACCAAGTTTGAAGCAAATCGCTTCAGGCGTTTAGGTTGTAGATCGTTGTACAGACAAATAGATAGATGGAATTGCGGGACCCACTTTTTTGGTGTTCTCTAGCATCGTAAGGTCAAGTTTGATCAACATCTTGAGTTTGATTTTTTTTACGAATCCATAACTTGCCCTAATCCTTTACCAGACCAAAATAAGAAGTGAATGTCACAGAAAATATTCAAGTGTTTGTTGGCCTTCTTGAACTTGTCATTATAACTCACCGCACTGTCGAGCTCACATTTTATCACATTTTACTCGAAACGACGCCGAATCGAACTGACAGTTGTGGTGCTGCCATTGTGTTAACTCCTCTCCATCACCGGAACCAAACAATAGTTTTTAAATCCAAAACACAACTCTATTTCTACGATGCCGGCCGCCATTACTATTCATTCACTCTACAAGATCTTCCTGCGGGTTATATGCTAAGTATGGCCCATCAGTGCGGTGCGACGCGAATGCGGTAGTTTAGAATTTAGAAAAATGTATATTTATTTATTTTTTGTTTGTTTCTATTTTTAAGTTACACAGAAGATTGTATGTACACGAGCCAAAGTCACGTCAG
Organism: Philhelius pedissequus; assembly: GCA_910595825.1. Taxonomy (NCBI): domain Eukaryota; kingdom Metazoa; phylum Arthropoda; class Insecta; order Diptera; family Syrphidae; genus Philhelius; species Philhelius pedissequus. The sequence goes on along the minus strand of OU343161.1, from coordinate 236,837,982 downwards.
CGTGACAGATGAGCCTCGTAAATATTCCAATTAATTAAAGTTATTTGGATTGTTTTTAATTGACGACGGACGGACAGAAAACTACTGTTTGTTGTTTTGTTTGCAAGAACAACTTTGAATGAAATTTGCCAATTGTCATTTTAAAAATAGAGATCTTCATTTTGCATTCTTTCACGATTCAGTGACTTTTCTTTTGAGACAACTCAACCGCAGTCAGCCAGCCAACAATAACACTGCTAAGTAGGAAATGGTTTAGGTACGACTACTATAAGAACTTTAAAAAATGTCAGAAGTGTTTTACTGCTCGTTCGAGAGCAATGAGCACCTTTCATCGAGGGGTCACTTTGCGAAGATTGATGGTTCCTTTGTTCTCCCTCCATTTGCGATCGCTGTCAACTGATATTGTGGCTGGTATCACTTCGACTTGTGCACTGGGCGCCTGAACCACACAGACAGCCCTCAACATACTTCTGGGAGCAGGTGTTAACATTGGGGCGGCGCACGGTTATCTCTCTTGCACCGAGTGTTACATGAAGTTCTCATGTTCGCTTGTCAGCTCTTTTTCGTGTGGTCGCCGCCATCACTGAAGCCCTTAGTTCCATTGACAGCTTAACAAAATGGAGTGCAGCCAAGCACGCGATTTCTATAGAATTATACTGGAATTTAAAAGAAAAAAAAACTATCCTCGCTTGGTTGCGTCTTGAGTTGCCCTTTAAAGTGAACGCCTACTTCCTCGGAGCCAATTCGCTTTTAAAAAAGCAAAAGGAATATGGGTAGGAAATATTTACATACATTTCGATTGAAAAACCCTTTATTTTTGTGCTGATTCCTACTGCCTGTGTTCCTGTGTTGTTTATAACAGGGAGGGAAATTTATGTTTGGATTTTAAATTATTTTGTATCGCAATGCAGTGTGGTATGCGCGATTGCTATCATCGCATCGAGGGGGTTGAATAAGTTCAGAGAGTACAGAGTACAGATGGTGCAATAAGAAGTTGAATTTTTGTCTGGATCTAGCTTCTTTTTAACATGCAATGGCAAAATAATTGCTCATTTCGGGATAACATTCGATAAATAACAAATTCATTTGTATTCCAGAATGGAGGTTGATTTTATATTCCCATCAATAAATATACATACATACACACAAAAATGCTGGTCGGTTGGTACCGCATGAATATGTACTAGGTTTAGGTATGAATATAATTTCGTCTTTGCTTTCGAATGAAATTATCCCACTGTACGATATAATTTAAATAGGGACGAGATAGAGAAACGACAAATTTATAGAAGTTATAATAGTTGTTCGCCCTTTAAAGTGGTTAATATTTGTGGGACTTCTAAGTCCAACAACTAAATTCCAAAATTATAATCCTCTTTTAACCCTACTTTCTTGTCACACTGTCTCACTGTTGGCATGTCTTGAGACACGTCTTTTAAATGCATTAGATTCCCTAAAAAAATCTCACATACATTAACAATTTTTAGGCATTTATAAATCCCTCTTTTGTGGGCTTTGTAAAACTATTTTCTTGCAAGTTTACTCTCAAGTCACGAAGATCGCTTGCAACTTTGCGAAGGTTTACCTGTCAAGCATGAAAATCCAATTAAACTTACATTTAACGCTTGCTTTAGAGAGAAGTCGAAAGTCTAAATTTTGCGCATGGTTTGTACTTTTTCAGAAATAACTAGAACCAAAAGCAAGCAAAATACGCATAAATAATGCTACGCAATTTTTCCTTAAAATAATGAACACAATGATTAACGTCAACATTTCAAAGGGTTACGCTAAAAATTGAGCGAAACTTATTTGGTATTCATAAAGAATATATATATATATCTATTTTGTGTAAGTCTCGCAAAATTTATTTTCCAATTTTTTATCTGTTCTGTGACAACATTTTGGTGTTTGGTGCTCTGATTTTTGTGTGTCTTCGATATCACTTGATTCTTGAACATTTCGCAAAAGTGTTTCTGCAATGAAAACTTATTTTTTCAATTTTGCAATAGTTTTTTTTTCGCAAAATTTCAGTAGATCCTTTATTGAAGGAATAACTTTCGCAATATTATAATTTCAGAATTATTGCGCATTTAATAAAACTGTGTTAATTTTTTTCGCAAAAAGTTTACCATATCGTTGCTAATTTCGCAAGAGAATTTTTTGATTGCTCTAAAAAGTTATTTTAAAAATTGTATTTTTTTTCGCATTTGGGAACTTTGCTAGACGTTTATTTCGCAATATTTCCGTTGCATAATTGTTGTTTCGCAATTTTTGTATATAGATTGTTGTATTGATTCAAGCATTTACTTCGTTCAGAAATTTTTTTCTTCGCAAAATTATGCGATGACAAAATAATATGTATCCTCTTGAGAGCGGGAAGTGAAAATAGATAAAAAAAAGTATTACAATATATCGAAAGCGATTTTATTAAAATACAAATTGTATAATAATACAGTACAGCTAGAAGAAATAAAATAACATCGCGACATTTTCTAACCGTAACCCTATTGCGAAATGAAATATAGCAAAGCACAGTAGTATTCTACTTTGAATACATTCTAATAACATAAATGACCATTTTGCGAAAGGATTGCGAAGTGAAAGCTTGTAAATATGTAAATTAACTTCCTACAAGACTGGAGTGCGAATTGGTATAATTTTGTACAAACTCAAACTTTTAATTTTTTCAAGTGTGTTTTTATTTATTTCGCAAAGTTTTGTTGTAGGACCTATTCAAATTGATGTTTTGTATTTTTCGCAAATATTGTTTTCGTATGTTTTAATTTGATTCCTTAATGAACTTTCATTGTGGTTAGCGAAGTATCACTTCGCAAAAGTTTAATTTTTTTTTGGTTCTTCTGCCAAATTCGCAAAACCAAATTCTCTACCAAAATATTCAGAAAAAAAACATATCTGATGCAAAATAATGTTTTATAAATTTTTATTGTTATTTGCAGATTAGTAGTTTGCAATAATTTTCTTGTATCATGTTAAATAATGGACCAGTTTCGCAAGCTTCGCAATTGTATAAATCAAAACAATTTTTTTTATTAAAATACTTAACAAAATCTGCTATGAAGCAAATGCGAAGCGATATTGTTTCCCATATAAAATGCACAACTTTCTGTAAAACAATTGTAAATAAAATAGTAATTCCTGAGGGCTAAGTAATACGAAACAATAAGAATCCACAAATCGGTTAAAATATGCCAAAAACAAAACAGAGGTGTTTCCGGTATCGCTTACGATTTATTCAATTTTTTCTCGCAAACGCTTTAGTATAGATTTTAATTAAATATTATAGTCGAAAAGCTTTTGTAATTTTTTCCTGAATACATAAAAGATAGATGCCAGAGGTTTGATATTACTATTTATTAATTTATTTCAAAATAAAATTTAATTCATTGATACTAAATTTTAACCTTTGGCGGTTTCTGTTTTTTTTTTCTTAATATATTAAACAAAATTACATTTACTAAGAGTATTCACTATTTCACACATTTTTTTGAATTTTTAATTCAGTGCACAAATTCCATGCACCTTCTCAAAACATGATTGTGCACCGAAGTGAGTTCCATTAAAAATACCAAAAATCCCAAACCGACAAGTACCGCTAGCAATTGAAAAGCCCCAGAGAGCTGACTCATTGTCATCATATCCACATCATTGCCCAAGTGTTTCTTCTGCTTCTTCAATAGTCTATCGCTGTCAGCTTTCCCATAGAACTTCTTCAAATGTCCAAAATACTTCAACTGCTTTATCCGACGATTCAATTCGTTCGTTAAAAACGAAAACTTCGGCAAATAAATACAAAAAATATTTTGAACTATTGGCTTCTTCACTATGATAAAATGCCTATACTTCGATTGTTCACTTTTGTTTCCGCTAAATATATCACCAAGTGTTAACAGGGCATACTTTCCTTCACTATTATAAAATTCTTCTATAAGTTGTGGAAGCGAAACATCAAGAAATACAAATCGATCGGAAAAAGTGGTAAATTGTTCCAAAACTGTGTAGTAAGTTGATCTGGCCATGATTTTGTAACCTTGAGCAAGTGCATCTTCTAGATTCGAGGGTAGTTCCCTTCGGGGATTATTGTGAAGGAATTTAAAAATCGAACCTTCGTAAGAACTTTGTAGAATGAGAATGCTAAACAGCCAGGTGAGTATGTGAAATCTGACAGAAGATTCTTCCAAATTAGCAATTTCTTTTGAATTTCTTTTCCAGAAAACTTTTCCAATCCATTTGGCCATCAAAAGTATTAGGAGTGTGAACCAAGTGTACCGATCGAATGGCAACAGCAAGATCTCGAGGGAACTATAAGGTTCCGGATTTTTCACACTAATTCTCATATATGTCGTGAAATAGTCGGTTGTCGAGGAAAATCGCTCCATTCTGTGGACGGAGCAAAAAGAACCACCCAGCGAGAAATCTCCAATACCATCTTCCATCTATAAAAATCAACAAACCCATCAATGTTTCATTCAAGGCTAGTTTTGCGATTTTCAACTTACCATTTTGAAAGCTCCATTGACAATTCCGTCAGGGCTAGTTTTCCCGGTTCCGCCTTCGGAAAAGACTGCGTTGACTGAAAAATTCATTACATGAGCTAGAGTATTCAGGTACCATCCGTCTATGCCTAATATCCTGTCGTCCTCGATAACTACAAACGGTGGTTCTTCGGATAAAACTACCAACAGAGGGCACTGCCAAAAGTTGTTGAGTTTTGGAGGAAAGGTTTTATGATCATGAAATTGAAGACTACCATTAATGAAGCGATTGTGAACAATTGGCGAGTAGTTTCTGCAGCTTTTTTCGGTAAACGGATAGTAGGTGTAAGCGGTTATGATTTCTTCGTCTTCGTTTTCAACAAGAACATTTAGATTAACGATAAAGTTGACCAAGCAGAAATGCATGATCTTTGTCAGGAAGATGTGGAGGTTCCGAACTGAGACCTCAGATGAAAGTATGATGTAGTATAGTTGATTCTCAGCTGAAATATCATGGTCATGAAGTCGTTGTTTCTTTATGAAAATTCTGAAAAAGAGCGTCCGCCGTCGGTAAAAGAAATCTTGAAAATATCACATAGTAGTATTTTTTGTAAGACCAGCAAAAAAATAATTCAACTGCAGAGTTTTGCGAATCAGGTGAAATGAGATTTAATTTTTCCTTAGTTGCGGTAAAGTGTGCTTCTAAATTTCCATCACGTGGAATACGTTAATTTTTCACTTCATTTTAATTCGCCGGAAAACGCGATGATAGCAAAAGTATCATGAAAAAGGACTCTGGTTCTAAAATGCCGATTTTTTGGAAAAAAATCTTTATCTCACTTTCCGACAGGAAAACTGATTGCAAATTAGGTATTGATACTCGTAAGACATCTCTCTCTAAAATTAAGCTTATTAAAAAAAAACCAAAAAAAAAACAGTTTAATTGCCTTTAGTTTCAGAGTTAAACTGAAAATTCACGATATACGAAAAACTACATTGACTTTGAATATTCAGTGAAATTTCCTGCAGTCAATCGTTAAAATATTCATGAAATAGCTAGTATCAAGTAATTTATCTTACTTTGTGCCGTTGGTGGTAAATTTGTTGTGAGTCTTGCTTTTTGAATTCTGTTTGATAAAAGTATTAAATCACGAGTTGATAATCGTAAAATAGGGTGCTTCAGTTAGAAGATATAACTGTAATTGCATGTAAAGGGACATTTGAACCATTCGAGGAAAGTGTATTAAATTTATGTGTTCATTTTATAATTTTTGAAGAGAAATAAAACATTCAAAGATGTAAATATGAGGTGGAAAAGATTGTGGAACGTATTCATTTTTCATTGAATCAAATTGATACTACTAATGTTCAACTATTGTTGAGATTGAAGTTATAAAAACGTATTGGATTTTATTATTATTTGTTAAATAAAAACATTGTGGATCCTATTTAGTTCCGTGTATCTACATATCTTAAATTACAGATCAAGAAAAATAACTTTAAACTTAGCGTTTATAATTTTTACACATATGATGTATATTTACATATATGTACTTCTAATTTACTATTCGCTGTAAGACGCTGTGAAACTTGAAATTATATAATTTTACGTCCTCCATTTTGTCTTCCATTTTAGTACGAATCGTATAATAAATGAAAAGTTCAACGACGTTTTATTTTTTAAATGTTCTGAAGGTCAAGAGAGATTCCAATTTCATAAACGATTTGTCAGAATACACTTCCCAATATGCATTCCACCATATTTATATGAAAAAACAAGACAAAATGTGTTTTTTTTCCAGAAAGTTTATACATTGTATATTTTTCAAAATGAAGATTGGATCAAGTTCCACTATTCACTTCAATGCTAGATTCTGAATGGAAATGACTTCCACGCTAAATTTCACAACTTTCACGCACATGCTCATAAACTCGTATTATTCCTGGCAGCATATTTTGGAACGCACTTAATTTTCGCTTAGCAACTCTTACACAAGAAAAATAACTATTGGAATTTTATGTGGGACCTAATAATTTAAGTTTTCACACATGTATCGGTTGTATATTGAATTAAATATACCTTGAGTTTTGTGTGGTAAAATTTCAAATGAATACAATCCACAATTCATCCAGGCAATTTTGTTTTTTAAGCACACGAGCACAAAATAAGAGAGTTGAAATAAATTTATTTTGTTGCTTTTGTGAATTTGTTTTCATTTTTACATTAGCTGTGACGTAGAATTAACAAGAAAAAATATTTTTTTTTCATATTTTACCTCAATGACTCAAAAGTGTCGATGAACATAATTCTGGCATGCAAATCAAAAGGTGATCGGTTTCTTAAATCATCGCCTCTCAATTCAATTAGAATATTTTGTTCATGCACCGTGGACAAAAAGCGACCCATTGTATCTCCGAAATTCCATTTTGCCAACTTTGTTTCCGTTTCAACACTTACTTGAACAGTCACCGTGTAAACCACCAATTCGTTTTGAATCAATTTCTTCAGAAATTTACTCATCCTCTCTTCTCTTGATTGATTTACCCATTCCAAACTATTGATGTGAATAACAATTTTCATCAAAAGAATTACGCTTATTCCGAAGGAAACTTTCATTGCCTTTAAGTTTCAAATTAAGACTGAAAATTCAATTCGCATGAAAAACTATACTTTGACAACATTTCAAATTTCCTGCAGTTAATTGTTTAAATATTCATGGTGTCTACCGGCAAGCCTAGCAATTTGTCTTACTTTTCGTGGTTGAAAGTAAATTTGTTGTGATTAAATAGCATTAGTGACCAGACAGTATCATAAAATTAAGGTCAGAGATTTTTTGAATTCTATTTGATAAAAAAGTAAAAATAAATACAAGTAATGGGAAATAGGGTGATTCAGTTAACAGACAGAAAATTCAATATGTACAAGGACACTGTGTGTAGACATTTTGTAGAAAAGATAATCTAGTGAAGGTAATATGAAATTTCAAACTGTTTGTTCCACAGTGGATTGATTAATTATATTATTTTAATTTTATGACATTCACATTTGAATTATGGGGTGAGATACTTTTGATTCGTGTTGTTCAAGTTCATTGTTTTTTGAAAACATAACAAATCTCTAGTTGACGTTTGATTTTGTGGAACGTATTCATTGTCAATTTCACACGACGTATACAAATAATAAAAAGCTTATGAAAGATCTGAAATGTTTCTAAAAATTTATCTAGTAACGAAATAATTGTAATTTCGCTTGTTGTGGAACGACAATTAAATATGTTTCACATTATTTTTTTTATGTTTGATATTCTAAGATGGAAAAATTAATGTAGAATTAAAGAGTAGATTTCATTTGTTTTCGAAAACATGATGCTTTAAAATAAATTGAATAGTTCACGTTTTGTGGAATGCAATAATTTTCCATTTCAAGAGACGTAAATACGGACGTGGAACGGCAGTTAAATTGACTCCACAAGTTAACTGTTTTGCTTTATATTCATGTGAAGGGAAATTATAATATGACCGTGAAAAAAATGTGAAACGTATGCATTTTTGTTTCGAAATTTTTATTTTTTAAATTAAATCGAAGCCTTTGAATTTCGTTTGGTGTGGAACGACAAATATAAATGTTCCAGAATGCTTTCGTTTTTGAATCTTTAATATTTTAAGAAGAAATATCTTATTCAAATGAATTTTATCTGAAACATTGTACTTTAAAATAAAATCCCTAGTTCACGTTTTGAGGACTGTAATCATTTTCGATTTCAAAATACGTAAATACAGATGTGAATGAAATGACAGTTAAATTGATTCTACAAGTTAACTGTTATGCTTTATATTCATGTGAAGTGAAATTATAATAAGACCGTGAACAAAAATTGTGGATCATTTCCATTTTTCATGTGCAATTATTATTTTTTTTAAATTAAATTGAAGCCTTTTAATTTCGCTTGGTTTGGAACGACAAATTAAAAATGATCCAGAATATTTCGTTTTCTTATCTTTTAAATTTTAACGTGGGAACTTCTATCTAGAATAAAATAGAATTCATTTTCTATTTTTTTTTCGAAAGCATGAGACTTTGAAATAAAATGACAAGTTCACGTTTTGTGGAATGTAATCATTTTGTATTTCAGCAGAAATTAATACTACAAGAGAAAAATAAATTACCTGACCGGTTTAGAAAAAGGTGTGTCATTCGGTGTGGAAGGGCAATTAAATTGGATCCACAAATTAACTGTTTTGCTTATAAGGCCGTGAAAAAAATTGTGGAACGCATTTTTTATTCGTTTTTTTTTAAAATTAAATTGAAGGTTTTAAATTGTCTCTCAAAGACACGTCTTCCATACTATTATTATGCGTGTACATTAGAAAGTTGATTACCAAGAACGAACACTGAAATCAGGGTTGAATTACCTCGCCTGACTAAACCAAGTTAATATAATTTTATACTTTGCATAGAAATCTCAATTGAAAAGAGAAACCATTCCAAAAAGAATTTATTCGTGAGTCGTTAGAATAACTAGCAAATAAATTATACCCACTCACTCAGTGGGGCAAATTATGATGTTTTCTGACGACACATTAAGATAATTACCTGCCTTTAATTTGAAGGGAAATTATGTTAAAAGTTCAACTTCACATGCTTCATCTTCACACATTTTTGTTGGAAACTTTTTGTTACATTTTTTTTGGAAAAAACCTCTAGGTCTAATCGCATGTTTGTCCCCAAACAATGCTTTAGCTCCGCAGCTTCGAGCAAGCTGCGTGTTTAAAGAATATTAAAATGTTGTGTAGGCTATAAGGTTTGAACATAAAAGGTTCCACAATTATTATTTTCTGAAAGCACCCAGAGTCAAATTGATTCCGGTGTGAATTAATAACCTAATCATAATCACAAATGCATTCAATGCACGCTGCTGGCTTAAAGGCATATAAGGTATTGGAATGGTTCTTGAGCGGCATCACTTTTCTCAGATCAGATTCCATTGATGTGTTAATTTCCTCATCATTATCAGCTTTAAAATAGAAGAACAAACGAGAATACAACGCGACGCGTCGGAGTCGAAGAATTATAGCATCAGCTTCTTCAGAGTCTTTGTGCCGCTCCCGCTATCGAACGTCTTTGAAGTGATTTTGTTTGAAAATGACGCCAAATAACTGATAATGACCCAATTAGAGTCTGAAGTAGCAGTGGAAATCGAAATGAAGAAATTAGACCAGTAAGAGTCGAAGATTGGGAAGAGCTATAGATTTAAATTGGAATGATTTTTGTTTGAGGAGAATAGGTTAGCGCCTAAATTATAGACCAAAGTTCCGATTATCACTTTCTGTCTACCTATGTGTCGCTCGTTTTTTGATATCACTTTATAATATTATAGTGGAAAAAGGACACAAATTGGAACGGTAGTAGTCATCTGTCGACGAATAGAGCTCGATGGTTACTTGTGGCGCATTTCGGATTCAGGAATTCGAGGAGAGTGTTGGTTTTTATGTATCAATTAGGTGTTGATGGTATACCCGAGGTAGGCTTATCGCTTCAAAGATGTCGAAGAGTGGTCGAAGTGTATCCGGCAGATTGTTTTATCAAATAGGAAATGCACACAAATTGGGGTTAATTGAAAATTAAAAGTAAAAATTGTCTGGCTTACAATTTTTATAACAAAATTGGATAAGGATAATGTGTGGTTAACCCAGATTTGTCGTTACTTAAGTTGAGAGCTTGAGTTAAAATGGTCTCGAAACAATGGAGGGGAATGATAATTCCCGCAAATAAGCCAGAATTTTAGTTTTAAAATTAAAAAATTAATTTATTTAATTTTAAACGTGTCGTACCTCGAAAATCAATATTTGGTTCAAACATTTCTGGCGGATTTTCCTAAGAATATTTCTCATAATTTCATTGAAAAAAAAACTGTTGAATCTTTCACTGAATTTGTGTGAATCGATGATACAAGAGAATTTAAGTATATAAGACATTGTATTAAAATAAATCGGAATTCATTGTTTTAAAAATCACTTGACGACACTTTTAATGATGGCTAGTTAGTTAAGCCAAACATTGTTTATCTAATTTGTAACTGAATTCAGAAACATATTATTGATCAATTTGTTTATGTTCGACATCACAAATTTAAAAGGAAAATAAGGTGCAAGCGAAATGAGGGCAGTGGAAGCACCAACAGTAGTTTTTCAATTTTCAAAGTCTAATCATGGAAAACAATAAAAAATTATTGTTCAATAGCGACTCTTGGTCAATGCCAGTGACGTCAATTCGACTTTTCCGCTTGCACAACATTGTTTCGAAGTCGACTCAGGTGTTGCCTAACGTTATTTCGACGCTTCACATTTTTGAATTTTTTTTCAAAGAAATAAACAATTTGAAATTAATTCAATCTTTGAAACACACCAAAAATACTATCACTACCAATAACACGCAGAACTATCGCATTCAATTGAACTCCTTTTCGCAAAGTGTCAATATTTAATTCAATGCGAACTTAGTTGGGGTTATAAAACCGTGTGACAGTAGACCTGCTAAACTGAAGTTCGCTATTTTGCTTCCGAATTTGTATTAAATAGATAAAGACTAAGCCAGTCCAAGCTTCTGGGGGATCTCATATTTCACAGCAATCTCCATAATGTGAGGGAACTTCTTCAACTAAATTTCTCACTTTGCTGCTAATTATATGAAACTATAATATTAAGATTATAATACTATTGTCAAATCAATTTCGTCATAATTCATTAATTTTGACACCACGTCACTCAGCCAGCCCGATTGAGTTAAGCAATCCTTTTTAGAAATTAACAAACATCTTAGCCAACTCCGCTGCCGTCCGTATATAAACATTGTAAAGTTCAAAATAAGATATATTTTATATTCAACTTAAAATACTCCTCTAGTTATAATATTTCAAAAATTAAGTTAAGATGCCAACCATTAAATTAAAAACGCTTTAAATTTGTCGATCTCTATCGAATTACGATAATGGATAAGGTATACACTTTATAACAAGGTCAACAAAAATAGTTAATCTTCTACCTTCGAGGGCAATAATTGTGCCAAATTCCATGATTAGGAGTAAACTGTCAATAGAAACAACAGTTTTAATTGATAGAGAAAACAAAAAAGTGCGGTTTCCACAATTCAGCCTGTCTGTCTGTAGGTATACAACAGCCTAAGCGGCTAAAGCCATTTTCTTCAAATTTGGTACTTGAGCGATCTAGGTTCGATTTGTTTATATTTTAGCCCCAAAAAATAACGGTCCTACGTGTCATATAATTTGTGCTACTATACATATAAATTACATATCTCGAAAGCTGCTCTAACGATCTTTATAACAAAAAATAGTTAAAAATAACATTTTACCTATATTTTGGTTTAAAGTTTTTTTTGAACATTATTTTGTTATTAACACTACTTGACATACATCATTTATTTTCGACTTTCTCATAAACGGCTGGACGGCTTTCGATCAAAATTTGTATAAATAGGTTCCTTCAAATTATAATTAATACTGCATACAAAATTTTTGAAAAATATTTTTTTGGAAATGTGAGAAAAAATATTTTTTTTTTTTTGAAAATAATATTTTTTTTCGAAAATATGTTTTTAAATTTATATTGTTAAATACTTAAAACTACCATACGATTTTTGTTAAAGTAAAAAACGACTTTAAAATTATATTTGGTCGTTTCTACAAGAATCTTGTGCTACCGATGTGATCGAACGTGCGATCCAGTAGTGCATTTTATGTTTTTTTTTATTTTCAACTCTCATTTAATGCCGCTACGGATCTCTATGAAAATATTTATTCAAAATTTTCAAAAAATATTGTTTTTATTCTAGAAAAACAAATATTTGTTTTTTTTTTCAAAATTCAATATTTCGGGTGGACGGTTTTTTGAATTAATTTTTTTTTAATTTATATTGTTTAATACATAAAATTAGCATACTAACATTTGTTCAAACAATAATGTATGAAATTTTATACATAAAAAAAGCAAGTAAAAAATTACTTACATCTAGTCGTTTATACTAAAAATATTGTGATCGAATATGAGAACAAGTACATGCAATCCACTTGTGCAATTTATTCTGCAATGGGGTCGCTAATTCTCAATGACTTTTTTTCGTTCAATTCTTCTTCTCGCGCTTAAAACCCCGCCTTTAGTTTTAGTTGTTTCTGCTAATTGTTTAAATAATATTAAATGAAAGCAAATTCGTAAAATTCCAAAACTTATGAAATTATGTCGTAATGTTTTTGGCTCCGATGAATGTTTATAACCCACCCTACCGAATGCTCTTGATATTTCCAAGATTTTTCTAAAAATATTGTTTTTTTTTTGAATACCACAACGCACCGATTTAAGCGCCCCAATTTATTTTACTTCCCTAGAACCCATACCACCTGACTCCACTACTGTATACACTGGAATATATTTTCGTAATAATTATTAAATAAATAAAATTACTAACTTCTCGACTAGTAAAAAAAAATGTTCAAATATTTTCTGACAATTACTCACATCAATCATCTTGCAAAAAGCCTTTCACTTTTTCTTTTTTTTTCAGAACTAAAAAAAAACAACAAAGCCCATTGCATAATAATTGCATTAGTAGACTCATTACTCAATGCTCAATCATCCACTCAGCAGATTTTAAAATGACAACTAACGGGGCAATATATAATAAAACTCAAATAGATTTTCCTGCCAAACGCCTCGAGACTTCGCGTCGCGTCCGTTAGTCCACCGCACCGTGGCTGTACATTTTAGAAGACTTAGGCGTGGGGCAGCATTACTGTCATTGTATCTCACATTGATATGTGTTTTTTTGACAAAAATAGAAAAAAAACCAACAACAACAAGAAAAAATGACGAAAATAACATGAAATTCACATTTGTGTGAGGAAAAATTGAAAACAGGAGAATAATTGAAGCAGAATGAGAAATGAGCGAAACAGTATTTTGCACATAAAACGCGAGTTGACGAAGATGTAACACTAAGAGAACGAATATGTATAGGTAGCTCCTACACATTTTGTATGCATTTTTATATACATACAGGGTGTTCTTGATTTTTTTTAAGTGCTGATGAAAATATTTCATCAAAATCGCTCTGAAAAAAATAAATATTTTCAGTTTTAACATTAGGCGAAAAATAGGAACAGCTATTTTCAGAATGAATAGAGTTGTCGAATAAGATAATTTATTTTATTGTTAATATTTGCTTGGGATCTCGTTTCATATAAAGATTTACACTGAAAAAGTTGTCATCACGCAGTTTGAAGCGCATACGAATATGTCACTTTTCAGCTCAGTGAATAAAAATTCCTTAAGAATCCCTGTGAAAGTATCTAAACGAAATTATTAGATTCGAGCATTGGTTTTAAGCTCCGTCAATTTCGAGCGGAGGGAAAATTGTCAAAAATGTTGACTTGTGACGATTTTTCTTCAGACAAACGATATTAATATTGAATAAAATTTCAAGTGAATTCAAAACACCCTGTCTTATGATTTGTCATCTGCACTTTCATAATGTTCTGATCTCTACATAAAATAGAGCGATTCCAAGTGGGGTTGACCGACCTGCATAGAGTTTGAAGTTCTTTACTTCGTCCACGTCCACATCCTAGCTCGCAATCTCAAACGCAATGTCTGTCATATTGCAAATAGGATGATTACTTTTCGTTAATTTTCGCTTCATTTCTCTTCTTGAAGTTTGGTTTGGGTGGTAGTCTTAAATAGCTTGTTTTTCGGCACGACGACGCGATCCGACGACAGCTAACGAAAGAGTATGGATAGCCAGGTATGTGTACAAGGAGCCACCTAGTTGGAATGGGGTGTATGAAAAGCTGTCAGTTTAAGTAGGATGGCTATCATTTCTTGCAGGTCCTTTCGCCGTGTGTGCATGCGAAAAAATTGAGAAGGTTGATGGATAAATATATTTGGGAATTCGGATTCAGTTTTCCAGGCAAAGCACATTCGAACTTGTTTGAGTAAAATAATTTTGACTAAACCTTGACCTTTTGCAGATTAGAGACATATCAGATGTCGATAATCTTAAATAATGTCACGCTGAATATCGAAATGAGATAAGACATTTCACATTCGAAGGAATTAATCCCTAATCGAATTTAGGTAGAAGGGGTATACTGATATTAGAATCATAGAACTGAGTGTTACTGGCAATTTCATTAGAACAATGAGTGCCGTTTCAGCTTCGATATTGCTTCGGTAAGTCATTTTAGCTTCGATAAGACCTAATCGAAACCGATTATAGAAGCTGAAATGTAAGAAGTGTCGGTAATCAACTATGATACAAAATTCAAATTCAAATTCATGAAAAATTGCGACAACTATCGCCTACTTAATTAAAGGGTTACGTATTCTAGAGGTGTTATCGTTTTTTAAGATTTTGCAGTAAAAAGTGGTTTTTATTGACTTGAATTGGAATATTTACTTATCCGTAAGGCAGGTCCCTAGGGGGGGGGGGTGTTTTCGAGCATTTCAAAGGCGGCAAATTTGAAAATTGAGGACTAAAATTATTGCTATGCCTTCCCAAAATAGTTTTACTTGTGTCCTTTGAATTAGGTAACCATTGTAGAAGAAAATATATAAATCAGAAAGAATTTTGATTTTTCGCACACATGTGGTCTGTTTATGGGACGCTTAAGCTAAAACCTAAACACAACGGAACAGAAAAACAAAATATCATCTCATGTCGTATCTCGCTTCTCGCATAGTCTAGGCCGTTGCTGAAAGTGCCAAAAATTGAAGGAACAGAAGAAATAGATAAGCAGGGAAAACAAAAAACAAGAAAAAATATCGGAAGAAGAAGAGACCAGACTGGCGAGAGTTGATAAATCTACTTCATATGTAGTATTTCTACTTACCTTATATTTATTTTTCATACATCTGCTACGTTAGAAAATTATTTCCTCTCCGTTTTATTTATTTACAATGTTCATAGTATAATAGAAATAGTATGGTATTTATCCTCCGAAAAGGAAACACCTGATTTGTGTTAAATAAGAATGTCCTATATGTTTCTATAACAATAACTTTAGGAATGAATATGAGACACTAATATATGTTTTTTTATATTTTTTTCAATATGTGCTACAATATTTGCATATTATCTACCTCGTTTTTTCTTGCTTCACTAGACAGGCACAGGCGGATATTTTACAACAAAAATACAAAAAAAACAAATGAAACGAAGAGAAAATTGTATTCAATTTTCTTCACACTTATATAATTCGTCTTCACTTATATAAAACTTATAAAAACTTCAGAAAACCCTTAAGTATATATCCTTTAAACTACTAAATCGATTTTGATGAATTTAAACGTCAATGAAAGGGATTATTTAAATCCTATCAGCAGCTTCTAAGAAATTTGAAGTATACATACATGACACATACATTCATGTTATTTGATATACTCGCTACAAATTACTATCACTATCAGACTAACATATATGGACGGGAATATACTATAATTCCAATAATATTACATTCATACTGGTCGGAATGATAACCTCCATTTTTCAAAAGTCGGTCAAAAATCGCACCATATATGTAAAAACAATTTTATAACTTATGTTTTCATTGCAAGGGCGGCAGATTAAATGTTTGCCCAGGGCTGCGAAAAGGCTGGATCGGGCCCTGCTATTAGGGCTGGTAACGAGACAAGCACCGGCCAGACTTTTTTTTAGTCTCGTCAAAATCTAAAAACTTCAGTCTCGTCTCGGTATCACCTAACCCAGCCTCGTCTGAATCTTGGTTTCGCCCTTTTCTCGTGAAAATTTGAATGTGCAGTCTCTTCTCGATCTCGGTCTCGGTTTGGATCTTATCCTTAGTCAGAAAAGTCCCGAATTTTCTGAGGTAAAATTTGAATCTTGTAGAGATTTTTTAATCTATTTAGATCAGAGCCATGCCATCCTTCAATTGAAATTGACAGTTCATGGCTTGATAGTTAATATTTCGCCAAAAAAAAACTTGTGATTATAAAAATTGAACATGAGTACTAAAAAACGATTAAGTAAAAAATATTTCTTCTAGCGAAAACCGAAAGCAAACTTCCAGACCGCCGAGACTAGTATCGGGTTCATTGCCAGACCTAATTCCCTTTGTCATGTTACCGTCACTCTTAGACCAATGTGGACGAATTTTTATACACTGGAGTGTTCTAACTTCCATATAATAAAAGCAAGAAATATCAAGCCGCATGGAGGCAGTAGATAATACAATTCGACAGGAAGTTCTCCTACAAAAATACATATTAACTTATTATAAAACGTTAGGATATTTTCCTCATAAATAAAAGAGGCAATATAAGAACATCAAAATCAAAATTGTCAAAAAATGTTTTTAAAAAAAACTTCAAGTAACAATTGAAACTTTCAAAAATACTGACCATTTCCGAATAAGGTTTGACCTGAAAAATATTTCTCCGATACATTTATAAGTCATAAATAACCTTTAAGCAGCACGTATTTTTGAAATGTGCTCTCTTAGTCCCAAATAATACTTTCTTACCATTTTATTTGTCTCTAGAGTAGGTACAAGTATTTTCAGTTTCTTTCTATATCTACCCCAAACCCAATTTGAAAAAAAAGCAAATATACACTCCCAAATCTATTCCCCACGAAAACGTGCAAATGGCAGCAAACACTGCGAAACGGAAACTAATGCGCAATGAAGTACAACCGCAATAATGCACATGACACTTTAGTGCCAAAGAAAAATTGCAAACATGCGACTGCCATTTAAGTTTTTGTCTCTAACAGCACCCTCCCGCGTCCCATTTTTTCTTTTAGTGAATAAATATGTATCATCATACACAACATACAACTAGTGGGCTAATATGTGGTGTGAAGATTTGTGTAACTCTGGAATTCTGAGATGTATTTTTGAAAGTACACAGTATATTAGAAAAAAAATTGAAAACAATTCATCCAAATTTCTCCTGAAAAAATGACATTCAGATAAAGATACACTTTTGATAATTTTTTTGTGGATACATAACTTATAGGCAAGTAGAGAACTTAGGCATATTTGAGTAACTCATTTGCCGGATAGCCTTGTCCTATTTTTTTAAATTTTATTTAGTAAAACTAATTTTTTTTTCTGATTTTAAAAATTGGGGTAGCAAATATCTAAAGAGTTATTTAACTCAAAGATAAACTAACTAATAAAGTTCGTCTTCTTGCAAAAAAAAAAAATGATAAAAAATTATTCTCGTGTCCACCAAAAAACCAATAACTCAATATTAAATCATGCAATCAAAAATTCTACAGCAGAGATAAAGATAATATGGGTCATTCGCCTGTCGCCTGGTCTAAATTCCATGTAAAAAAAATCACAAGCGTAACATCCAACCTTAATTATGCGTGACAATTATGAATCTTTTACGTAGATTGTAACATCTTGACATTAAAGCCACAATAAGGAGTCATGAGCTTTATAATATAGCTGGAGCTGCAGCAGGCAGTGGCATTCAACTACGAACACCTATATTTTGCATATAGAAGAAAATATAAAGAAAACCACCACGAGTATAACGTCAACAAATCATCAATCATAATCATTGCATATTTGAGTCATATCCATTTTTACAGTCAGGTGTAAAAAAATCAACAATTTTTTTTGAAACAATTTATTGCGATATACATCATAATGTCAGTAATCGAAAGTCTACTAAACATTGACACTACAAAAAAAAAAACAACTCTGCGTTTCTGCCTGTGTGCTTAAGCTTATTAAGCTTATTTTCCGCTTGTGAGGAGTCACAATTCACAAGCTCTTTTGAATATTCGGTATGATTTGATAACATTTTTTAAATTCTCCCAAAATAGTACTATAGGGCAATCTATCTATACGTCTGTCTGTAGGCCGATATGGAGCCTAGATGTCTGGACGATTACTAAGCTTTTTAAAATATTTTCTTAGCCCCAAAAATACAATTGTTTGTAGCAAGAAAAGGTAAATCTGTTTATCTCGAAAATTGCTCTACCAATTTTGATAAAAAAAAATCTGTGCAATATTGTGGGTATGTTAAATGTTATTAACCGTATCCGCCATAAAACCTTTTCTTTTGAATTTTCTATTTTTTCATTCACGGTTCAACAGATTTCGATCAAAATTTGCATACAGAATGTCAATTTTAAAATAATACTGCATACCTTCTAATAGTTTTTAAATAAAGTCATTTTGTTTTAAATTCGAAAAGGGCTGAACGATTTTTTAAAAATATATATATAGTTAAAGACTTAAAACTGCTATATCAACATTTTTTTTTAAACAATTAAGTATTTTTTTTTTCATAAAAAATTAAGTAAATAGCTATTATAAAATTATATTTATCTGTTTAAAAAAAATTAAATTATTATATTCCAAAATGTTTAAAATATATTTCTCGACCTTAATCATTAAATTTTCCTTTTTTAAATCATATTGCTCCAATTTTTATATAACTTGCCTTTGAATACCACCCAGATAATTTTTAAAATTTTTCCTGTGAATGTTGAAAAATCTTATTCATCTCAAAAACGAATTCAAAGATTTTTATAAATTGTTTTTTTTTTGTGGGTTTTTTGAATGTCGTGATCCAACTTACCACCACAAAAGTTGCTCTTTCAATCGTCCCATTCTTTGTACCTTTCTTTCCATTTGTTCTTTTCCATTATGGTGTTTCTTCCAATGTACTGAGAGGGGTAAGGGTAGTCATGGTCCATCAACCATTGGTTCACCCCCTCAGTATACTGAGGAGGCAAAAGTAGTCGTTGTCAATTTTGTCACATAACGTGGATAAGTTATCCACTTTAAATTAACAGATAAACGGGCGGTCCGATCATAAGGGTGACAGTTGGTCCACGATCATAATTAAATAAAACGCAACATTAAGTCATGACAGATAGATGGGCTGATCATAGCGAATCCAAAAATTAGCACCTGTGATACTTGAACCCCGATTGATGAAGTTACTCATTTTGACAATAGCTCTATGCCCAACATGTCTTTCATTCTTAATTAACTTTTAGATGTAAAAAACTTTAAGTGCTAGTCCCTATTATTTAAAATCTGCGCAAAATCCTTACTATGCAATGTAATTGTAAATTATCGAGATAGGGAAATACTGTCAAAATACTTCCGAACTTTTAGCTTTTATATTGGAAATTAGCATTTTCCAATTTTCAAAATAGTCGTAGAATTATATTTGATAAAGACGGAGAAAAATGTTCGTGGTATAAAGTTAAGTTTCATTTTGACTTTTAACAAAAATCGTGTGTATAAATGCTAAATATACTTTAGAAAATTGGCATTCCAAAATTGTGCGCTGGTATAATTTTTTTTTGAAGACTTTATGAAGAGCCAATGATTAATTGTTTGGGTTTTGTAAACGTCAATATATTTTCGGAGAAAGCTGACCTTACGACCCGTTAAAATAAAGTTTAGTGTCTTAACGGTCCATCTTTTTTTTTGAAAAAAAAAACGACTTTCACAGTCTTGTGATTTCTTTATTTTCAAGAAAAATCAATAGCGCTTTTTCTAACCTACGGTAAGTTGAAAAATTATTTGAAAATAATTCTTTTAATTCAAATTTATTCAATTCGATACAAATCTGTAATCCTTCTTTGACAGTTCGCCTTCGCCTTCGGTTTTGTTTTTTTTTTCTTTTTTGACAATTGTTGATAATTGTACCCGTCGTCATCGACGTGTCGTGTTTTCTTGTTCTTCTTTTTTTCAATTACATATAATAATTCAGTTTGCGATATAAAAGTACTTCAAGACCAAAAAGCAATTTTTGAATAGAAAAATAAACAAAAATATTGTTATTTTAGCTATGTATTTCAGAGGAAGGCTATTTATTAATAATTGAGTTCTTATAAAAAGAAATAAAAATATATTGATATTTAAGAGAAAAATCATGTTTAAAAAATATTAAAATAAAAAAATTATTGATTTTTTTGCACACCACTGTTAAAAAAAATAACAACAAACAGAAACGTCTCTAGTATTTCAAAGTGCACTGCATGCTTAATTGTTGCGTCTAGCTGGTTGTCTGAATCTAAATTTAGTCATCACAAACGTGTACAAAATTATCTCAAAACCTCATGCCACAGATACATCATTATAATCCCCTAGAGCAAAGGAAAAAACATCACCGTCAACTTCATCATCATCAGCATCATCGTCATCTATGATGGTGGCATAGGTGCTTTTCTATCCACCACAGAATTCCGTTTGCTCTTGCGGTCGCAAGATGAATGACACGCCTCATTGCAATAACCACATCAGCGACGATGATCTGCGCGCCAGATTTAAATCATTTGCCTTGGGTGTCCCTGAATCCATTTCATTCCAATTCCGATCCAAACCAAAGCTAACCAAAACCACAACCGCAGCTCCTCGCTGGTATTCTAATTGCTTTCAGATCACAATGAAGATATTTTTTTTTTTAATCCAGAAGCGTGGCATTCATTTGCTCCACGAATCATTTGAGAAGGCACACACATTGTGGTTTTTTTTTCGCTTGGGGCAAAACAATAAAATAACGGTTCGTTTGTTAAAATATTTTGATAGACCCTCTGGTCCATAAAACATTAGACGATATAAAAAAAAAATAAAATTAGAAGAACAAAATAATATCTAGCTATTCCTAGATTGTACTGCCGGCTGTCCCCTCTTTTGCAGGAATCAACTCGCACTTTCATTAATCGCCACTAAAAGGCTTCCAGTCATCATCGTGGATATGTATCATCATGCAACCGAGTTTGCCTGTTGGGCTCCCCGATTCTTTCAATTGCCCCATAATGATTTTAATGAAATTTTAATTCTACATTTGATGTGAATTTATTGTTCTTAGTGTGTGGCATCTTGCAAAAGTGCGCATCTATTTTGAGGACGCGCATCTATTTATCTGCCGGATCAGATAATAATATGACGGGAATGTATTTGTGCGTGGATATGGTGTTATTGTGGTTTTTTTTTTAACCGAGGTTGATTAAGTTGGGAAGAGTCGTTGTTGAGAAATGTTTACCATTGCTGATAGGTGGTGGGATGTTATACATACATCTACCTATACACAGGGTGCATAAATACACTTGTAGGGTGATCCACAAGCAAACAATAATGTTCAGTTGTTTAATTTAATATAATGGGAATGTTAAATTGTTATTTTTAAGTCTACAAGACCTAGAAGTATGCGTGTAAGTAGAGTAGGTACATTTTCTTTTCGGAAAGAGATTAATGATAATCACATGTGGCAATGCATGTTGAAGAATGTATCCTTTTAAGCTGTCAACTTCTGATTAACACTATGTGCACAAGGATAATCAAATTTGAGATGATTGTAGGCGAAAGAGTGAAACCAGAAGGAAAATCCAAATTGGCATTGGATAAGGATCGTTTTTAAATGGCATTTGTGCTGTATTTAAACTTTTTTGCTTTTAAAAAATAATAACCTCAGATTTGTCAAGAACAAAATTTTGGAATATTGGAATTTTGCCAGTTAGTGTTGCAGTGATGTTTTATTTTCTTTATGATAAAACGACTTCCTCAGTTTTTAATCATTAAATTCATCTAATATGTTCTCTATTTATGCAGGCAAAATCAGATGAGTCACTTTGAATATTGAAGATTGATTTCGAAGGAATTAGCTTTCTTACCAAAAAATATAATCTTAATATGATTCATCTTTGTATTTACGTCTGGCAGGATTTGTAAACAAACCCTCTGTGAATATGTTCCAATTATTGTTACATTACCTATACCTGCGCCTCCACAAGTAATAATTTCTTTCAGAAAATAGAACATGATGCTATGGGAATTTCCAATGAAGACCACAAATTCCATGAAATAAATAATTTTTCAAAACTGATTTTAGCATTTATTTCTTACCATCTCTGTGGAAATAAATGAAGAAATAATTTGACGTTTAATTTTAGTTCAACTGACATTTGTGTGCTTGTCACCTTTACATGTTTTTATTGAAAGGTTGAGTTGAAATTCCAGGATGAGAATGTAAATACAGTAGGTGTCGTTTCCTTGGCACTCTGATTGTGTCAATAAGATTTCATGAAATAATTTGAACACTCAACGAAGAAACAAAAATGTCTGCAATAATTGCTGAAATAAAAAAAAAAATAAAAATTGCTTGTGGGGCCGCAGGGTATATTATATAAAATCACTTTTTAAAATCTTCGAAAAATATCTGGAAATTGTATTGTAAGTCGAATTTCAACAAATTTGTGAATAGCTTTTCCTTGTGTATTTAGTGTTTTTTTTTATTTTACTTTAAAATACCTTTAGTTAAAATTTACTTAAAATCTGTAATATTTAATGTATTTTTGAAACACGTCTGAGAGAGGTGTCTGACAATTGGAAAAAAATTGTATTTTGTTACCTAACGTTTCTTAGTATTTTCATTAAGGGCCGATTTTTCAATCTCCTGATAAACATCTACTTAGTTGCCAGAGGAATCAACTTACTTGACTGTTAAACAACCGGATAACAACATCAAATTTTTCAATCAAGAAAAAACAATCTATAGAATAATTTAATTTGAAAGTCACTTTTATTTCGATTACCGAACTTTGCATAGAAATTAATTTTTGTTTAACGTTTATTTAAAAACAATAATTTTTCAAAATGTTTTTGACATCGAAAATAGCTACGTATTTATTGTATTCCTCAGATAAATCCTTATTTCGTGAGCAGATAACTTAATTCCTAGATTAAGTTATATCTGACTGTTGAAAAACTAGTCTGCGGAGACTATTGAAAAATTGGCCGCAAGGAACACAAATTGAATGAATAAAATGAAAATCTTAAAAAAAAATTCACAAATTTATAAAACGTCTGTCAAGTGTTTGTCACTGCGTAAATCTTCAATTGTGACTCAAAAAAATTTGGTGTTTGTTAGAGAAAAAACATAATATCTGCATAAATAAAAAACCGTCGGTGGTATTCTGTCATTATTTTAATACGTATGCTAATTATTTAGTAGATCTTTTCAGAAATGGATACAACAAAATCAAGCTTGCAATACGGCAATTTCAAGTCTTGTATTTGGCATTCAATTGACACCTGAATCCATTTTTCAGTTTCGATTATTTTTTTTTTGCTTGAATTTCAAACTGTCATGCTTCAAAAAAGTAATCAACTAAAACAGACATTTTTATTAGAAATCTTTTCTTTTTTTATTGACGTTTGGCAAATAATATGGCACCCTTAAAAAATCTTAATTATCGCCCCTGAAATGTTGGATTATATACAATTCGCATCATACTATACTTGTGTAAAGATAAGAATGCCCCAAATTTAGATTGAAAATTGTTAGCAAATGCTGTCGAATTATTTTTGCTATGTAATCGAAAAATCTAAAAAAAAATCAAGGCGTATGCTTAACTATTTGCCGCTCTAAGCATTCAAGAAATTGAGGTAATATCTGGCATTTACTTTTCTTTTGTTCTGTATCAAGGTACAAATTTCGTCGATTTTCTTAATAGTACGTGTGGCAAACATTTGGAACTTTGAGAATATGGTATCTTTTTTTCAGGGTTTTGTTTGGACCGATACTTTAAATAATAATCTTTCGAACTTGGGTTTCAGGTTAGTTAAATTGGGTGTCAGTTGATCTCGTTACCGACACACTTAGATCAAAATAGATACCTTGCTGTACCCCGAAGTTGTGTAACTTCAATTCAATTTTCTATTTTAATTTATTAATGACTTTTATTAATCAAATTTCTTAATATTATTTTGTGATATAATACATTTTATAGCATGGCTAATGCCATCCGACAGACAGATTGTGTAACTTCTAGTTGAATAACATACGAGTTCTATGGATAATCATTAAGTCAATTAGAAGCTTTTATAAAGTTCAACAGGCTTTTGCCTGAAAGATTCGTGAAGTAGCTCGAAGAATTCGTTCCTTATATGCAAAGTACTAGGCATTGACACCGAAAATGAGAGGTGTCCTCGTGTTCATCTTCGTCATTGCAACATCTGCATAGGCATCATTACTAAGCCTAATTTTCTTTGTATTAGCTGAGCAGATTGTGTGCGGTTGGTACCCTTACAAGAGTTCGAAGGGAATTCTCGCTTAGGTGGAGAATACTTTCTGCTCTTTTCTTATCGAAAATTAGCCAAAGTTTCCTGGTTGTAGCACAGGTGTCGATTGAGTTCCATATTTAATTATTTAGTTAAATCTAATCTGTTAAGTGATGCAGAATGATATTCTAATCGACGGGTCCATCATGGAAGGTTCAAGTGTTGAACCCTTCCCTCGTGTAGCTCATCTGCTCTCTCGTTGCTAGCTACATCACTGTGATCCGCGACCCACTAGAGTCGTGTAGGTCAGTTTTGCTTCCGCTATAGGGATGGTCCTCAACGCTTCAGTTATATCTGCATCCATTCTTTGTATTCTTATTAGGGTTTTTAGGTTCGTATTGCAGCACATTCCACCACACTAGATTACCGTATATAAGTATAGGTCTTACGATTGTTGTATACATCCACATGATAATTTTAGGATTTAGACTTAGTTTTTATCATATATCCTGTTGGAATTTTTGGGTCAATTCCAAAGAAAAACAGAATTTCAAATTCCAGAACTCACAAATTACTTCAGATTGCTATAATGAATCGGTTCAATACATATCTCAGGCTGAATTGTCCCGAGAAGTATGACAATACCTCTAAAACTTCTTTAGCATTGGATGTCACTTAAAACCTAAGAAAGATATATGTTGGTCAAGATCTATGGTCAGCAGAAGTTTTAGTAGTATGTTAAAAATTAAAAAAAAAATGTCGTTCAATGTATGAACCTCACGATTTTCGACTGGACGAATTGTGACATTTGGATTATAGATGGTTGTGTGTTTTGCCGAAATTGTTTCACCACTTAGATACTTCTTTTATGATAGAATTGTGAAAAAAAGTAGATTAATCACTTTCATAAGTAAAACAACAAGCTTCTAGGAAAAATCACTCATCCCAGGAAAACATGTCTGGGAGCCTCCTATTGCGGGAGTCCTTTTATTCAATTTTTCTTTCTAACAACAAAGTTCTTGATGTGCATCAGTTCATCAAACTCCCTATCTGTGTTTATTTTAAATTCAAAGAATTAATTACCTCAAACGTGGCTATATTATATTGCTCTTAATGGCTTCTTTCGCAATTTCCTGTATATATTACCCAACGATTCCAGGATACAAAAAAAAAAACATGCATATAAATATCCTCGGGGGAGAACCAAACCAATGCGTTATTTAATGTCTAGGCCGCGACCGCAGCCGCTGCCGCCCATAAACCTGCACTCATCATTCTTTATTGCCTTTCGTTGTGGGACATTATGGCTGGGCTAGAGGACAAGTGCAGCAATGTGTTGAGTTGTTACTTCTTCCCCTATTCTGCACAAGTCCTGTTTCTCTATTATGATGCACAATTATTCCACACTATAAGAAAGTACTTTGATAGTTAAATTAATTGTGGCAACCATAAATCAAGTTAAACGTTTCGAATTGTTTTTCTACGAATCCAACATAGAAGACAATTTTGTCCTGCCTCGCCTTTAAACTGCGGATAACTCATTAAGATACATTTCTATGCTGGCAGCTCGCAATTTGCATTTCACAGATACGCTTCGTATGCTGCAACTCATGCGAACTCTTTTACGCCACATTTGATCGAAGAAAAGTTACAAGACATAAGAGCGCAACATTAGCGTGCGCTAAGGAATCTGTATGGGACAATTAGGTCTTCATTATGACATGAATCTTTGGCATTACATATAGCGACCTAATCTAAGGGCGGATGCAGTGATATCCTGAGTCCAGCATAAAGTTAAACATCCATCATCACTGTTTAATTATGTTGTCATAATTAAATTGATATGACGCGCAAACCTAGCGCTCTACCATGCCGGGCCCGGGATTCCTTGCGCACTTTCCATATCGAGGCCAATTAAATTATGTGACGTATCAACGCCGCACCGGCCGTAATGAATGAGGGCTCTTTGAAGTAACGATAAATGGTATCCGAGGTATCAGCAGCCCAGACACCTCGTCGCACCCGTTGCGCCGCATCACATTCTGGCTTTGATAATGCGACTTGTATGGCAAATAAATTTGACTAAATTGTCGCCAAATCAAATTTGACATTGACAGACGTGATTTACTCTCTCTAGCTCCTGGATCCCGCAGAAAGAAATCGGATCCATATCAAGCAAACAAACCGGCTCCCTATTTAACTTATAGCCACCACCACTGGTTTCAACGACGCACGACGACGACGACAAAATGGACCCAGGGAGCTTATTCACGACTCTCGTGACATCATAATTATGAAACCGACGAAGACGACGTCGTCGACAACGACACATCATGAGACGGAATTTTCGGTCTGCTTTTCCATGAATTTCACCAAAGTAATTGGATCCCGATGTGGATCCGGTATGGGTAAGTATAAGGGTATTATATAGGAACCGTGTGCGGCTTGACTTCTTCTTCTTCTTCGTCTTTCGGTGGCGAGAAAGAAGTTGGGTTAATGAATTTATTGCACCTTTTTGATCTACTTTAGCCCAAGCTAATTATGGGTTATTTAGGGATTCAGCAGCATGAGGTTGTTTCTTACAATCTACGTTTATATAGAGTCTTAGATGTCCATAATTCATGGGGTTCCGTTTTCATTCCTTTGAAATTTCGCACTCTATAGTACAAAGGTAGATATATATACATAGAAAAGTATCCTAGCTGAATGGGGTGTATGCCATATAGCTTTAGGGGAAGAAGAAGTACGGATGGAGCGCAAGCATTTGGAGTGCAATAAATAACAATCATCAAAGGAGCACAAAATCTTATACGAATTGCTATATCGAAATGCAGCTAAATGGTTCTCTATTACTTAGGTTATGGCATTCAAATAATTGGATGTTGGTATGGTGATGGATTTGATTGCCAAACATATCCACTGTGAAATTTGTAGGAAGTGATATGAAGGTGGTGTATACTTCTCCACATTTTTACTTATATAGATATACTAGCAGACCTGGCCGCGCGTTGCTGCGACTTTATTGTATTGCGCTTATAATTATTAGATATTAAAATTGGTAGTATTAAGGAAGTGATTGGTAAAGATTCTAATTAGTAGCAATTCGGGGTAATAGGAACGACTTCTCCTTTAAATTTTCTAGTTAATATCATTGCTTCAAGTACGTTTCCGGCAATTCTTTTGATGACTAATCGTACACCGTTGAATAATTTTTGATGATATTCATTTTCAGACTGAGCTTTTGTGGCGGCATTCCTGGCATATCCAGAGAATTTAAAAAATTCAGTCGGAAAATTGACGATCTTATTTTCATCAATAATTGTGTCAATTGAATTAAAAGTCATCAAATCACATGGAAATACAAATTTGAATAGACAAAACTTAGTGTCTCAAATTTACGTTTTGACGCTGAATAGGAACAATGCTGGTAAGAATATACAAACAATATTAAGGCCCCGACCCATAGAATCAATCCATTGGTTCATTGCGTCAACTGACAATTCGATTATATAAACTCATCAACTCACAAAGTAGCCGAAGTTTTAACTTTTAAAATTTCCTCTCCGTTGACGCTAACAACGGATTCTATGAGTTGATCCGTTATCAATTTCCTGATATTTTTATTTTGATCACAGGGAGTCATAAGGGAAAAAATGTCTCAAGGACGAATGGTTGGAAGCATCTTTAACTTGAGGAATTTGAAGCTACCGGATCTTCCACAGAATCAACGACAGCAACAACTACGATCACGGAGTATATCTGTGGAACAATAAATTGAAAAAAAAAATAAAGTTAAAATTTGTTTGTGTCATTTTTTCAGATACCCTGTAGTCCATGATCACTAAAAATATTACTATTATGTATAGAAGCAAACGATAGTACTTATATACATTCTGTTTGGTGTGGTTATTTCATTGGCACAGCCATCTTGGATTTACTGGAAATAAAATAATCAACCTTGCTGCTGATCAGTGTTGCATATCATTAATGCTTGCTTCAGTGAATTTTACGATACAAAATCTCTTTAGGAATTTCGCATTAATGTACCAATAACGGAAAACGAATTTCTATTTTAAAATACATTTCGGTTATTCTTATTCTGAGACCAAACCCAATCCTAAAAAAGGTGGTTTCATTGTTTTTTTTTTTATTAAACTTCGAGTATATACTAAATAAAATTAATGAATTGTGAGCCCTGATTGGCTCACACTAACGATGCAGAGAATCGTACATATCTATCTTTTGTTTTGACGTTTCTCTTCTTTATTTTGTAAATGGAATATAAAATAAATTGGACTATTGTATCGCACGAATATGCCCTAATGCTCGATCACATCGCGTACAAAATATTTCTATTAAAATCTAAGTATATTTTTAAAGTAGTTTTTACTTAACTTTTTACAAAATTTCTTTTTGTTTTAATTGGAGTGACAATTTTAAATATTTAATAATATTTTTTACTTGAGATTGTGGTACTATAAGGCAAGTTATCCATTCATCGAAAAAAAAATGTTGAGATAAGAATCAAACATGACATTTCGATGCTAGGGAAGACGAAAAAAGATGGTCTAAAAATTCTGGCCGTCTGTCAGTCTGCCAGTCTGTCAGTCTGCCAGTCTGTCAGTCTGCCAGGCTGTCAGTCTGTTCTGACAGTCTGTCTGTCTGTCAGTCTGTCTGTCAGTCTGTCAGTCTGTCAGTCTGTCAGTCTGTCAGTCTGTCAGTCTGTCAGTCTGTTAGTCTGTCAGTCTGTCAGTCTGTCAGTCTGTCAGTCTGTCAGTCTGTCAGTCTGTCAGTCTGTCAGTCTGTCAGTCTGTCAGTCTGTCAGTCTGTCAGTCTGTCAGTCTGTCAGTCTGTCAGTCTGTCAGTCTGTCAGTCTGTCAGTCTGTCACTCTGTATATATGTATGTATAGACACCTACAGCCTAAACGGGTGGGCCGAATTGCTTCAAACTTGGTATATAGAGTTTTTTTTTGGTATTGTACAGAGGGGAAATTTAATTTTTGTTTAGCTCAAAAAATAACGGTACCTGCATATAACCGTTACGTTCAAACCTCTTTGCCTCGGAAACGGCTCTAACGATTTTGATTAAAAAAATCAGTGCGGCTATTTAGCTACGACCGATCATACGGTTGAAAAAATAAATAGAAAAATGTCTAAAAATGGTACTTTGCATACGACCGTTTTTTTTTGCTTCCGACTATCTCATAAGGTAAAGGTTTAGGTTGCCCAAATTATTAATATTTTTTTTGTATTTTTAAAATCATTTTTAAGAAAAAAATTTTAAAAAATTATATATCGAAAACTACTCATTAATTTTTTTTCAAAAATTATATTTATATGTATTTTCTGAATACCTATGAATTGGCGTTTTTGAATTTTTTTTAAATATTATTAAAAAGTTTAAAAAAAAACTTTTTCTCAGAAACCGCTCCATAGATTTTAAATTTAGTTTTCGTAAATTCAAATTTATCCAAGAAATAAAATGACGTCCTTTTTTTAAGCTCAAATTAGTTTAAGTATTTATTTCAGAATTTTGAATTATTTTTTCTTTAATTGAGCCGAATTAATCTTTCGTTTTAAAGTTTATATTAATAAATATTTAATATTGTCATGCCAATTTATATGTACATACATATATACAAAATTGAGTTAAAAATGACTTCAAAAAATATATTTAGATTTTTAACTGAAATCGTTTGCATACGATGTGATCGAACATAGGAGCAAGTTCGTGCGATCCAGTTGTGCATTTTATTTTTTTTATAATCTTCTCTTATAAGAACTTAAAACCATTAAAAAAACGCAAATAATAAGTTTATATTATTATTGTTTGTGTTTTTGTGGGCTGTGTGCGGATTAAAAACAAATTGAAGATTTGTATTACCTGTATCTAGTTCAAAATTCGTTTCGCCGGGCACGATAGTTGGGCTCATCAGTTAGATGTTATCGTACCCTTCCAAGACGCAATGTTTTTTGGTCGATGATTACCGACCCTTATACAACTTACATCATTTACACACTGCAAATTATATTATTTAGAGTAATTGGGTTAAATTCGAGCACATAAATGTATGTTACGCCCGTGGGCTGGCCAGTAAACTTAAAAACGAAATTTCAATAAAATCATTAACACTTTTTCAAAATATTGAATTTTCAAAAACAAATAAAAATATTTTTTTTTTTTTCAAAAATCCAACAAAATATTTTTCGAAAATTTGAATATATTATTTATAATTCAAAGGACCTCCTAAGTAAAAATTTTGATTGAAATATGACGAGTTGTTATGAGAAAGTCGAAAATCAAAAAAAAAGTTGTATGCGAGGTACCGTTAATAACAAAATATATAATAGTGCACACACTTTCTTTTTTTTTCAAAATCTTTAGAATCGTTTTCGAGAAAATCAAGATGGTAGAAAAAATTGCATGGCTAGTACCGTTATTTTTGGGGCTAAAAAATCGATTCAAAAATATATTTAAGATAATCACCTAAAACACTTAAGTACCAAGTTTGAAGAAAATTGCTTCAGGCTGTAGCTCTTTGTACAAAGAGACAAACAGACAGAAAGAATTGCGGGACCGACTTTTTTTTATTAAAATCTCAAGTTCGATTTTTGTTCCCAAATGCCTCCAAGCTTGCCATATAATGCCTAAATCTGAAGTGAAAAGTTGACTTTGCAATTAATTAATAAAAAAATAAGTAAGTTCATATTAAAAACTAACCTATCTTCGGCACGTCAGCAAAATGAATATTTAAGAAAAAAACCTGAAAATCGGTTAGATAGTGTCGGAGTTCATCGTGTACCTGTAGGTGCACCAATATGAAATAAAAATTATATATAAAAGATTGTACTAAAAATTAAAAAAAAAATAATATTTTTAACATTAACGACAGCTTAAAATAAAAAAAAAGTCTGGTTAAATTTACAAGCTACACTCACCCACATAATGTTGTAAGAACATTAGGAAGAATTTTAATTAGTGCTTAATGCTATGGCTTTATTCTTGACAACATTATTGATTAAAAAATATACCACGTTATTTCAACATTAAATTATTGTAACTCAGAAAGTTTGACATAGCAGCATGGTTAGTTCTTACCAGGTTTGTGTTTTCTTTGTTTTGACATGGAATATTGTTGATTTTTACAAAATCAAGCAAGCTGATTGAAAGTTTTACATAGTAAATTTAACAATGTTCAAGGTATCTATTGGATTCAACTCGCCGCTTTGTTAAACTAGCACTGCGCCTGTTCATTTTAAAGTCATAATGATTGATCCGCATGTAAAAGTAACACTTCCATAGTCTTAGTTTGACAATGTGTCATGTAAATTACACAGGTTGATATTGTTAATGGTACAGTGTGCCGAATGCTACCCCGTTTGAATATATGTGTTTCACTGTATCGCATGTTTGCTTTTTAAAGAAAGATCTATACTTATTCGTGATGTGATAATACTGGCAGATTGTTGTAATGTTTAGAGCACAACGTATGATTATATTTTACTTAATTGATGTCTGTACTTGAAAGCTTTAGATCTTAATCTCCTTTGTTTCAAATGTTCCAGCAATATGTGTATGCATGTATAGATAGTCCTGTCTACATAAATGCCTTACATATTTTGGCAAAATATTCCTTAGGCAATTTTGGCGGATTAGACAAACGAAAAAAACTCTTACAAAAAACCTATTTCACCCGTATATACCTTTCAAACTCAAAACGATTCTATTTTAATTAAGTTTTGTTTTTAATTTATGTCTGCTACTGACAGCAAGGATAATTGCGTTTGTAATTGCAAACAAAAAGCCTTTAAGTGTACTTTACATGGTTTACCCTTATATAGCCATCGAGCTCTCGCTTGGCTGATGGACTGACAGGGCTGGCCTGGCACGCACTTAAATCCCCCACATCCAGAGTCGACATTTGAAAAATCATTTAAATCTAATTGCTGACCATATGCTTGGGGTTGTTTTGTGTCGTGTCATGTCACTTTATTGCGTTTGCCGTCCTCCTCGGTCCTCGATGACGATCCATAGCATTTAAGAGAATGTGTATTCGTGAATAAAGCTTTGTCTAACCGGTTGCACATTTTAAAACCCATCACACAAGGTTTTACCTGCTATATGTAGTATATCCCTGTTTTGTGTTTCTGGGTTGGCATCTGTGTATTTGTGTATGTGTTTTTAATGTGATATCCCTTTCTCTAAAAATTCCTTAAATTCAATTCATTTCGTCCATAACGACCTTGCAGAACGAATTTCTGTTGCCGCAGTGCTTCTCAGTTTTTATAGAGTTTACAGAGTACCACCAGTCCTGTGGCATTTAATTGCGTTTTTCAACCAACCCTATATCCATTTCATGGCGCATCCTTAGCCATCCATTCAATATAAACCCGCCCGAACCTCTTCTTCGGCTCACTGATCAATGGATGTTCGCATATTTGTAAAACGACCACGCAAACAAACCTCTGGAAACGCATTAGGACCGTCAGTCTGGATTGATGAGTGTACTGCGGCACCACGACTACAACGACTATGACTTTTACTACGTTGCTTTGGTAAGTATACGAGTATATAGCAACCATTTCCGGCCTGTTACGGCCGGAACGAATCTTCTAGAGGGAACACGTGCAACATTACACAATATACCACCACCCATCACAGCAAAACTTCCCCCCAAGCTTGTGCCGCACTGAGACTCTTTGTACCGCAACGAATCCCATTTTGGGTTTTTAATTTCAGGAATGAGGTATATACCTATGCCAAAACGGCAAGCTTAGTGGCTAGAACACCCCGCTAGTGATGGTCTTGCTGAATCATCTGCCTTGCTTCTTCCGAACGCAATACGCAAACCATCATCGATTGCAAAACTTTCGGCAATTAACGCACCCATTTCTGGAGCGAAGTAATTCGCTACACTAGCATTGGTTCTAGCCACCACTTCCATCACATCAACCACCGCTGCTGAAGTTGCTACCTCCAGAGGTTTCCGTATGAAGTTCGAAGTGAGCTCCAATTATTTATCATTCTCAGGAGTTTTTGTTTCTTGTATAGTATAGAGATACTCCGGCTTGCGTGGTCTCGATTTTTCGTGGAATGAGAATACATCGTATATTGCAAGCACTCTCTGGAAGTGCTCACTGGACCAAATAAACGCAACTGGCCAATATGCAAACTACGAATAACAGACAGCGCCAGCCAGCAATGTTATACTTTTGCTGCGTCTTGTGTGTGCTTGGGCATATTCCATAAAACAAACACAGCCTCGACTCTATAGATACATGTTGTATGCATTTGGTAATGAGTGCTGGATTTGAGGAAAGGGCTGCTACTGAATCACTGATTTTGAATTTTTCTTAGAAACCAATGTTTAAAATGCAGACTTTCAGAAAGCTGTTGATGTTGAATTTTTGGCTTTTTGGAATACGGAATTCGAGTGTGCTATTTTAAGGTTGGTGATATGGATACCTATACCTAAGCAATTTTCGTTAATGAACGAAATGGTCTTGAAACTGAAGTAGTTTCGATTACTTATATGTATAATACCAGGGGTTGCTTTCTATATTTAACTGATTGGCCTGCGGCTGGTATTTGAACTATGTTCGGTAATGGGAGCTGAAAATTTACAATCTTCATTAAAAACCCTGCATCGGTGTAAATGTGTAAACATCAACAGCAGCGCCCTTTTAGTTGGCATGGAAGGTATAGGTATATAGGCTTGGCTATGGTGATGGGTATATAGTCAAATTTTAACAACATCCGATCAATAGCAGTTGGTTTTAAGTTCATAAGCTGATATTCTGCTACGTAGTATTATTCTAACCATCATATTCATATGAGGTTAGAAGACTTTGGGTGTGAGACATATTCGTCATGTTTGAGAAATGATTGTTTCACTTCATGTAAGGGAGAGTAACTTCGAGTACTCAACAACCACGGAATATTTATTATCTCTCCCCAAAAGGCAAGTTAAATAGAAGCGTTTGTAAAATTTATATGCGATGATTTTTTTTTGTTTAATTTGATACGCTATTCTTCCGTCCAAATACTTACTTTATCGACAGAATTTTGCTTTTTGAATAGCCTCTATTTACCAGGCACCAATATTGCAATATCATCAGCATAGTTGGCCACGATATCCTGGTAGTCCGGGAGTTTCTCTAGCATATTATTGGTCTTGGTCTTACCAACAAGCAGCTCCAGCCAGCTCGGTCCCTATCCAGCTGCCTGCAGTTACGCACTCCAAGTTGGTTGAGTTCTTCTCCACTTGTGTGCGCCAGATAAGGTGGGATCGTTCTCTGCTGCGCAGACCATCAGGGATAGATTTGGAGATTCGCCGGGCTAGTGCGTTGGTTTCCATATGCTCCACGTGTCCCAGCCATTTCAGCCACTGTATGTTCAGATTTTTGGCCAGGTCGGCGTCGCTGTATATATCTTCTCCTTCATTTAAACCATCCAAGTAGATTCTCATCAATTTTTGAAAGGGTCCATTCATCTACACTATAAGACCGGGATAATGAGGGTTTTGCACAAGGTATCCTCGGTTCTTGGAGAGATACTCGTAGCTACCTGTTCAAATTCTTTCTCAAAGAAATAGCAATATACACTGGTGTTATTTTTCGAAGCAATAGTAGAGTCAAGGTAAAAAAAGTGCTTAACGATTACTATTCTTCGTGACGTTTTGCCTGAGTCAAAGATTTTGACATTCCTTTTTCGGCGAAAGCATATACTACGTCTTTTCCTCGTTAACAGCTAAACCCATTTTTCCGATTGTTATCGCTTCGTTATCACAATGATATGAAGGGGTGGCCGTGGCGCGATAGTTGTGTGCTCGCCTGTCAACCTCGTGGTTGCAGGTTCGATTCCTGCCGTTGTCTATGTCTTCTTATATTCCATTAAAAACCAATTCTCAAAATTGTCATAAAATAAGTTGCTACTTTGCTCATTATATGCTGTTTAGGCATAACACTAACAGCATGTGATTGAGTAAACAAGCATACCCATTAAGTACGACAACGAAATAAATAAAATAATGCGAATTATAAGGGACATAAATAAATAAGACACGGTAATTCTCTCCGCATTAGTTCAGCCGCCATCCCTGGAGGTAAATCTGAGACAACAACCAGCTCTAGTCTCAGAACATCGCGCCACACATCTTTCCTATCCTTCTTTCTCTTCTTCATCAGATGCCCGCGCTTTGTTAAGAGAAACATATAAAGGGTATTCATAACCCCTTGAGCGCGTGCAAAGTTATAAAAAAAAAAAAAAAAATTAATACCATCTGCATAAGCACGTAGTTGAAAATTGTACCTCTGTTGTTGACTTGCGAGCTGGATAAAATTGCTTCAAGAACGATGTTAAAGAGATTGTATAATAAGGCGTCGCCTTGTCTTAAAAGTTTTTCGCATTAAAGGAGTCGGTGGTGTTCTTGATCTTTGGAACCCTTGTTTTTTCCAAAATCTGTCCGAGTGTGAACATTTGAATGACGCACGGTTGACGTTGAGAAGACTTATAGTTCTGTAGCGGGCACAGTTAAGAGCGTCTCCTTTTTGTGGATGGGACGCACTATACACCGAGGTTCCATTCATCGGGCAAACCTTTATCCGACCAAATTTTTCAGCTAAGTTGGTCTATGCTACGTACCAAGTCATCATGCGGTTCATGGAATAGTTCAGCTGGAAGGCGGTACCCACCAGCAGCCTTATAATATTTAAGATTGTATACTGCTAAAACTATTTCTTGTTGGTTGGCTGGACGGAAATTTTGACCATAATTGTCCAAGCCAACTGGGATGTTCTGCTTAACAACGAAATTTCTGTCAATTTCACAGTTGAGCAGTGTAGAAAATTGTTGCTTCCACATCCTCAGTACTGACTGTGCGCTTATTACCATATTTCCACTCTCATCTCCACAGGATTCTATACTGGCCTTGTAACATTGGGTAGAACGCTTCATCCTTTGATAGAACATCTACCCTGCCGGTACAACTGTCAAAAAACTCGACCGCTCGCTTCGCGTGCTCCCTCTTTTCCCTCCTGAAAAGTCAGCGTTACTTCCTTTTTGGCCGTAGAGCTCCCGTGCTGCTTCCATCGAACCAGTTGTATCGTTGTGGTCGCATATAATGAAACCAGCACATCAGTGGCGGAACTTCTGATGGCATTTTGGCAAATTTTACAATGTTCCTCGATATTTGATGCTTAAAGATTAAGAGATACAGCCGAAGTCCTGGTGATCTCTGGCGAATGTAACTTCGAGCCAGTATTTGACGGTGTTCTTTTGATCTGGGCACCGCCAGGTCCTTTTTTGTATATTGAGGTGTGTCAATAGAGTGCTTTATATTATATCGCCCCACTCGCCACAAAATCAATTAGCCTGAGTCCGTTACCGGAAGTGTTGTCGTGCAGACTGTGTCCTCCGACTTTCGAAAGAAAGGTGCCCTCTTTCCCGATTTTAGTGTTTAAATCGCCAAGAAATATCTTGAGGCCGTACTTCGGGCAAATCCTAGAGAAGATCGTTAATGCCTCCTTGGTTCATTCATATTTTTCTTCCGTGGAGGCATTGGTATAGGTCAACGTTATGTTCTTGAATCTTGATGCGAATTTTGGGCAGGTCCTATCGCTAACATTCCGAAAGCTCAAGACATCCCCTTACCACAAATCCACTACCAAATAGCCGCTGGTCTTGCTCCTTGCAGCACTTCTCGAAGTATACAACGATTTCATACTTCGTATGAATTCAACATCCAATCAAACCTCTTAAATGCCTCTAACATCACCATTTAGCCTACCCACGTTCTCCAATATTTGTTCGACTGTACGTGGCCTGTTTAAGGTCCGTACATTATTGCTATCAGACAATACCTGTTACTAGATACCTGGTACTGAAAAATATTTACATAGGGATAGATGACAATATTAACTTCTAACTAGCCTGTTCCTGTAAATATAGGTTGTCAAAATCTACATAAGTCTGTCCTCTTTTTCTTCACGTAGTTTATCGAATTAAAAAAATTAATTCAAATTCTTGGGGCATCTAATCTCTAAGAACAGGTTACTTTCAGGATGCCTGTTGGTTGTACAATTCTTGATAAAAATACTTCACTTTTGATTACTATCTACATAACCAATCTTGAAACATATAGATGACTAAAAAGCTCACCTCGTTTTGTCAACACCTCCACAAGGTTAAAGTTTTATACCTCCTCAGATAATAGTCTACACGTAAACGGATTTAAAATGAATTAAAAATCAAATAAAGAACTAATGACTTCCAGTTAAATCAAACGTGCTGGCTATTTTCTATTCTACATATAGATACAATTTAATTTTCGTTAAAAAGAAATGTCTACATCGGAAACTTACTTACAATTCAGCCAACGTCCGTTGTTAAATTAATTTTGAATTTCTAATTGCAGAATCAGAGAAAACAAAAAAAAAATATACAGAAAAAATGGCAACAAGGCATATATTCTGTTCCTGTCCCGGGCGCCATTCCTTTACTAATGACTTAACATTTAGAAATGGTGTGAGGCAGTGCAAATAAAAAACAACTCAAAAAGAAATAGAAAGAGATGAAAAAATGCTCATGCAGTTTGGATTTTCATTTTGTATGGAAACTGTGAGGTCGGTAATGAAATTAAAAACAATTTTTTGTCAGCAGAGAACTATACTAGAGAGTCAGAGGCTTCAGGGCACAGAGTACCTAGTTTTTTTATACGTTCATTCATTCGACGTTTGTTGAGCGAGGCAACAGATGGCCGTTGGGAAAAGTTTCGTTCATGTCCATGTCGTGGTCAAGCGTCACGTATTCCACAAAAGTGGACAAAACACTATTTTGGTGTCTGTGGTGATTTTTTTTTGTTTAATTAAAAGCACCATTTTACGAGGACTCTAAGTTCCAATCCACAAAAAAAGGCTTCATAAATGATAATGAATGCAAAAAGGACATTAGGGATACCAGGGTGTAAAACTTCAAATGCGGTAGAAAAAAATTCTCCACCTCAAAATTGAGTAAAAAACGAAAGCTAAATTTACCCAGATTTAACGGTCTTAAAAAAGGATGATATCTCTTATCCAATATTTACTTAGGAATATAGAAAAATTCTTAACAAATATTTGATTGACTCTACCATGGCCTTTTTTCTATATATGTACATATGTGTATGTGGAAGTGAATGATAATATTTCATGCATAACCTTTTTGGAAATCGGAGGGGTGGTAGTTGATAAACATTCTTCAATTCGCTACGAAATGATTGTATTCGATCCTTCTCAACAAATAATGTAGTATACTTTCTGGGCAAATTGCATGGATTAATTTCATGAAATGTAGATAGAAGAAGAAAACGCAAACAAAAACGGCACGCACTCGTTAATGAAACGTGCGTGTGCTGGTCTTGTTCAAACGGACTGACAAACGTATTATATTGATTGGCATAAAGCAAGTGAATATTGTTTTTCATTTGTTTTTGGCATTTTTAACGGTATAGACAATACATAAATGATAGCAGTAATATTGTTACTCTTTCTGCTGTCAGTGTATATGTGTCTAAGGCTTTTCAAACTTTTCAAACAGCAAGAATGTCCTTTTTGTTTGATTTAATTATTTGTAAAAGTTTTATTGGCTTTCTTTTCAAAAGGATTACTGATATATGTTTTTGTTTGTTTGTTCTTATTTGGTTTTTTTATGAAAGGAATTCAAGATTATACAAAGCCAAAATGTGGATGTTGGCTGAATACAAAATAGGATCATACTAAAGTTGGCCAAAAAAATTGCAAAAAAAAAGAATTACATTTTTGAAGAACGTAGGTAAGTACGCCAAATATTTATTTTTTTATAACCTTTATAAAATATCTGCAAAACGAATGGGCAAAAAGCGACAAAGAGAAAGCAAACGTTTTCGCGGATTACCTGGAGAACACATTTAAACCTTTTGATGGGCAAGTACTCAACGAAAATTTAAATATAAGTTCTAACTCAAGCGAAAATTACAATACAAGAAATGTTACCCTTGCCGAATTAAGTAGAGAAATAAGAAAGCTTAAGTATAAGAAAGCTCCGGGATATGAACTAATTACGACAGAAGCTCTCAAAATGCTTCCTCTCAAAGGGTTAACTAATCTTCTTTATATAATAAATGCCACTCTAATGCTAAAGTACGTTCCAAGCGGAAGGTTGCGGAAGTTATAATGATTCTCAAACCAGGAAAACCATCACATGATAAGAAATCTTATAGACCTATTTCGCTTCTGCCCGTAATATCTAAGGTCTTTGAAAGAATATTACTTCTGCGCCTGCAGCCAATAATAGAAGAAAAGCGCCTAATACCTGAACATCAGTTCGGATTTAGAAGCAAGCATTCGACAATTGACCAAGTGCATAGGATCACTGACGTCATTGAGAAAACTCTTGAAGAAAAGTCTTCCTAGACGTGTCGCAAGCTTTGATAAAGTATGGCACGAAGGCCTAAATTTTAAATTAAGACAAATTCTGCCTGAAGCACTTTATACGCTTCTAAAAGCATATCTAGAAAATAAACTTTTTAGAGTAAGACATGGAAACGATTACTCGGATCTCAAAGAAATAGTGGGTGGGGTACCACAGGGAAGTGTTTTAGGTGCAATATTGTATCTATTATTTACACGTGATATACCTCAAACAGAAGACACTATCGTAGCCACGTTTGCTGATGACACTGCAATACTAGCAGTGGGCAAAACGATAAATGATCCTACCACAAAATTACAAAAAGCTCTGAATAATGTCAATGATTGGACAAAAACATGGCGGATATCGCTCAACGAAGTAAAATCAGTACATGTAGATTTTACGTATAAGAAAATTAATAGATTACCGGTATTTGTTAATACGGTTCAAGTTCCGTTTGCTAACGAAGAAAAATATCTCGGAATGACTCTAGACGGGAAATTAAATAGGAAACCGCATATTAAAAAGAAATGCGAAGGGTTAAATAATAAACTCTGGACTTACGGTATACAACTCTGGGGTTGTACGCGAGATTCTAATATAAATACCTTACAAACATTTGAAAATAAACTCCTAAGATCATTTGTAAGCGCACCTTGGTATATTAGAAATGAAGATCTCCACAGAGATCTCGGTATTGCCACGGTTCGCGATGAAATAAAAAAATTTGCCCGAAATCATAGAAAACGGCTATTACAACACTGCAATTGTACTATAATCGAAATTATCGATGAGACGAATTTAGTACGCCGCCTGCGAAGGACAAAGCCTTCCGATCTGGTGCACTAAACGAGAATCCGCTTTAAAATCGCGGTATAAGCAGGAACTATCACCGGGTAGTTACCTGCAACACGTTAATTAAATTCGTTAAGAATAAATTGTTAGATAAGTTTCAACTTAGTTGCAATTAGGAGGAGGAGGTGTTTTTAATACAGTAAGAATCTCACACGGTCCTCATAGAGCGTTTTGATGGTTTTACACCTACCCACGGCAAAAAAAAATTATTTTTTTATAACCTTTATAAAATATCTGCTGATTTGTATTCTTTTATTTAATTGTGCCTTTCAGAAGTATCCTGAAATAATTTACTTTTTTCGAAATAGTCAAAGAAATTGTTATTAAATTTTGTAAAATAGTATATTCTCTATGTAACTTTAAAAACTTAACAAAATGTGAAGACCAAGCCTTATATTAAAAAAATGTAGAATATAAATATTTTAGATAGAAGAAGAAGTCCCTCTTATCAACTCATAATCCAAAAAGGCATGTGGAATATGAAAGTACCTTGCAAATTAACGTTGGAATGCTGTTTAAAAGGTGTCACCAAAAAGCTTATATTTCTGAAATATCTTATTTGACACACTCTAATAAAGTGTCGAAATGCTCTTGATCGATTAATATTCTCTGGGAGGAAGTGTGAACGCAGAATGCACTAAAGTTAGGACAAGCCTTAAAAAATGAGAAGAATCAAAATCTATACGCCTTCAAGCAGCTATGTGTAAAAAGTCAGAACCAAAAAGTATCAGCGTTGAAAATAAACTCATCTATTAGAATGGCTTCATAAGAAATACAATTTACCACTAGAAGTGAATATCCAGAAAAACACAAATCCAAAAGCTGTTCAAATTTTCACTTTGTGGAACGTAACCGCTTTTCATTTGACGGGAGGTCAGAAAATCCCAAGGCTATAATCGAAATTCTTCTATAAGAAAAAAACAGTTTAGGAAAAATCATTTGGATTTCCGAAGGCTGTCAAGTTTGTTTCAAATTTTACCATCTGCAATACTGGCTTGATTCAGTTGACGAAATTTCCTGGAAAAAAACATTAACTAGTAGATCCACTGTATTATTATTCAAACAAACTATTGTTCCACTGGGAATCGATACATTTTCTGGATGTCTATAGATTTATACCAACATTTCAATTGCAACCAAGTTGAGTAGTTTCAAAAACAAACATGTTTCACTTCGTGACCTTTAACATATAACAACAAGAACATGTCGATTTACGACTTCCTTAAGCCAGAAGTACGTCTGCCGACAACCTCATTATTTTCCACGTTAATTTATTATATGTAGAAATTCGAGAGCAAACTCCGCCTGTTTTCAACAGGATGAAATCTGATCCTGTATTTATGTTCTCAAAATAAAAAATAAATAAGACACGGGTTACAATTTCATCCTGCATTCTAAATCATTAAGAGAAAACATTATTTCCATAATAATAGTTAGGAATTTCGTCCTTAAATAGCAAATAATGTCTTAATGTGTTTTTTTTTCTTCTAAATTTTGTGTTCATCTGATGTCCTTTCTTAGTAACCTTACACACTTTATTCATCTCCAATTACATACCATCAATATAAGGATGTCAGCACGGTAACTATAGTTTTACTTGTTTGTGCTAGTCTATATGAAAGTAATGGTCTTTTTCCTTCTTGAGCGAGCGTATCAAAAATGAAAAAAAAAACACAAAAGAAGGATCAAATATTATCGACTTTTAAGTCCATGTGCGGAAAGATAAGATTGAAGTAGAGGCATTTTGT
The DNA here is from genome assembly GCA_910595825.1 of Philhelius pedissequus. Taxonomy (NCBI): domain Eukaryota; kingdom Metazoa; phylum Arthropoda; class Insecta; order Diptera; family Syrphidae; genus Philhelius; species Philhelius pedissequus. The sequence continues at coordinate 236,795,393 of OU343161.1, read as the reverse complement.
GTGCTAATTCTATTAGAAAATACCACACATCAGTACACCACCCAAGGATAATATAGTGCAACAGATGCCCAAATATACCAAATCTGAAATAAACGTCTCAATCTTCTATTCAAGGAAAATTTTACTCCTTTACGTTTGATTGAACTTGAATATAGAGACAAATGCACTCAAAGAAAAAATAGAAAATAATTTGTATCGAGCCAAAGAATGTTCACTGTGAAATTTTATTTTTTTTAACGCAATCCACATTATCTTATGTTAATTCAAAATAAAATTGCATTCTTAGCCCTAAATAAAAATATTACCAAAAAATTCTCAAGTGAACAAATGAGCTTGTTGGTATTTTGTATAACTTCATATTAGTTTTAGACTTTAACCCATTATATGAGATGCAAAATATACATACATACATACATAAAAACTACCATCGTAAATTATTTTGCTTAATATTCCACAATGTCTATAATAACAATTATTGCTTTACCAACGATAAAAAAATATTATTAAAGTTATTTAATTTGTAAGAACAGTTACAACAAGTCTAGTAGCTGTGGAACGTATTTTTTCTTGTTTCACGGAAATACCAATTTTGAACTAACTTTAATTAATATACTCGTACACAGTTCGAATTAGCATAAAATAGATATTCGTAAAAAAATTGTCCACGTGAAATTTTTAATATTTCGTTCCACTGAGTATCTACCATACTGAAACTAAAGCATGTTGGTTGTCCAATCTGGAAATTTCCCACACTTCATGGAGTTTGACTCTTATTGTTCAAAATATAATCAAACATTCATAATATTATCATATGGAGATTACAAAACTTTTCCCCTAGTGGTATGGATTTTGCGAAAAAGAATGTGGGACGTATTTGTTGTCAGTTGATACACATTTTAATATTACGAAAGATTTATAGAAAATTTCAGAAAACAGTACATTTCTGTATAAAAATTACAGCTTAATGCTCAAAAACTTACGTTCCACAAATAAAATGTCAGACAAAAATTAGTTCACATTCACACTGTTCATTTATGTACCCCCCTCTTTGAAGCTGTGTGAAGTATATACATCGAGATACATTGTGGAACCTATTTTTCTTTTATTTCATTGGAAGTGAGAATTATATTTTTCACTGGGCAATACGATCTTATGCATACGTTTTCGCTGAGTGTATACACCCATCAATTTTGTTTATTATCCTTATTGCATTCATATCACTTTTAACTGGCAGCTCAGTGTGTCGTATTGTAATTTTATTTCAAAACCATATAATTTAAAGGATAATAGAGGATCTTATACACCACAAAAGATTTTCGGCAGATTTCCGTCGAAGAATAAAAAATACAAAAAAAAAATATCTAACACACATTGTATTTTCTCTTATAAGGATAATACCATCCAATACGTATACAACCTAGCAATAATGCTTTTCCTTGGTTGCACAATAAATTTTGGTATCCGTCTTAGACAGAGGAGCCAAGCATATTATACAACCAGCAGTCAACTCCAACTCCAATTCAAGTCGTAGCCAGCCAGCATATAGCATCTAGCATCCAGCAAAGCAGCAACAAGGAATCATCCTTTTGTGGGATAATTTTTAATTCAGAGCACATGATGTGAAACTAAAAGGATATTCAGCTCTCTTACTCTCTTTGTGCTGCCTGAATTGATTTATAAGGATACAATCAGGAGTTGCGGTTTGTGTTTTACTTTGTTGTTGTGGGTGGGTTTTTGTGTGTCCCTGTCCAATGTACGTACCTACAATTTGAAAGGAATCTAGAAATAGGATATTTTTAGTTTAGTTGTTGTTGTGGGCTTTTGTATTATTTTTTGCAGTTGACTTGTTTGCAAGGACATATAACATTATGAAGAATTGCCATAGTAGGATCTGTTTCTCTGGTTCCTTTGGGTATTTTAGTTCACTCAATAAAAATGCCGAACGTTTTATTTTTGGTCTTTCTTCTTGAGTGTGTGCGATGTAATTAAATTATTATAAGGAAGTGAAAGGATAATTAATTTTGTCATCTTGACCATCACCATCTGTGGTGCCAAAAATCGAGGGAATGTTCGATTCAATATTTTCCCATTGGCAGTAGCTAGTTGTGTGAAATATTTTTATTGAAGTTATCCGAATTTAATGGGCGATTTTGTATTCCTAAAGCGATTTCTTTCATGGGCCAAAAGACAGGAGTATAAGTCTTAATAAAATTATTGAACTGTCGTCGTAATTTATCTTTTAATTATCTCATAAATGAACGTTTAAGTGTTCTATAACACATTGTTAAAGATGGGGATCACACACACAATAGAGATGGTGGTGGTAGAAATGGTGATGTGGAATTTGTTTTATTGTTGCTCTAGCCGATTTCCAGTTAGGTATTTATTTTAATATTATTGACTCCATAGCTTGGAAGACCTTTGAGCATTGCTATTACTCAAGGAAAACGTATTGTATTTCAAGTTGCTTATTAATATCCTTAAACGGGACGCGAACATCAAAGCAGCTAGATATAAGTGACATAGCACCTAAGTGGACTAAATGTCAAACAAAATTTGAATCCACAATCATAAATCAAACGTTTGCAGTTGTTCGAAAAAATTGTGGAACGTGTGTTTTGCATTCTATTTATTTGAGTTTCTTATTAGCCCATGAAAACTTGCAAACTAGGTAAATTTCGGGCATAAGTTTCACAACAAAAAATTTACTAATCAAATATTGTGAAATAAATATTTAATCGCATCTTTCCATATTTTCAAACATAATATGGATTTAACGATACTAGAAAATAGTTTTTTTTTATTTAACTATATGCCTGTAAGACCTAAGGTCTTTTAAATGTAACCTGAATTGCACGGCACTAGTTTGGCACAGTGGATTTGAGAACCAGGTATTGACTGTCTCATTTTAACCCATGGGCGGCATCCAATTAAAATTGGAGGTATAGAAAAGAATGCGCCTAGCGTGGGGATCGAACCCAGACGTCCTAGTTAGCAATCAAGCACCTTATCCACTGCGCCATTGCCACCCACAAGTTTTGTTTTGCATGATTTGTGGAACGTAATAGTTTAGTTTCCTTTTGACAGTAGTACCGCATAAAATGAAATATAACGTCATTATACAATGTCTATCTGTTGTAATAAAATACGTTGTGGAATACCTTCCACAATATTTTACACATCAGATGTGGGATTTCACAGTGAGTGCGAAGTATTAAATTCCATTAATAATACTTTCTACGCCCATCTAATACATAATTATGTATGTAAATACGTTCCACAATATTTGAATTTGTTACTACTAACAGGTTAAGGTATGAGATGATGCCTAATTTTTGTTTGTGTACCCAAACCAGCAGCTGTAGAATGTCAAGAACAAAGTTTCAACTCTAAAATTGTCTATGAACATTTCATTTTATTTGAATTGTGTACACAATACAGGCTACAATCAACAAAATATATCAAAAGCTAATTTAATAAATTTACAAAGTCCTGACCCTTTGTTTGTTATATACATATATATTCATTCACCCGCTGCACAACAACAAAAAAATTATAAACTCTCGGAAATAATCAAATCGTTGATGCGTGCACTGCCTTGTGCCCCGCCCGCCGCAATCAACTTATTTTTGATTAACAAAAATGGCAACATTATTCATTTCTTTATTCTGACAGCAACAAAAGCGACAGAAACAGCGACAACAAACCCCATGAACCTGTTCAGAATTTTTAATGAAAGTAACTGCAGTTGTTCTGTATACACAAATAAATTGTATTCCCATGCCAAAGGATCATCATCGCAGCTAACCCCTCTTGTAAGAGTGCGATTTTTTTTTGTGTTTAGCTTTGGTTTATGCTGCAGAGCAAGGTGGCTGCCAGTCAAAAGGCACAGTCACAAATCCACTTCCTATATATACATATATTTATACCACACGCACATATTGAGAATTTGGCAAACATCCTGCGTTACGACCCGTGTCGTCATCGTAGTCAGCGTCGTGGTAATGACACGCGTCACAATCATCCTAGGGGTCGGTCGTGGTAAAATTACATCGCATTGTCGTCCAAAGCATTCGCCTTCTGCCACTCATTGGCTCAGATATGGTGGTTATGGGAAGGCAAGAACAAACTACATATAGGTACTTCGTTCGTGTCCTTTTTTGTTGATTAAATGGCCAAAAATTGGCTGCAAGTGTTTTTTTTCCTCCATATCCTTCCAATTTCTCTACTCTCATCCACATAGTCAAGAAGAGCATAAAATAAAATTTAATATCTCAGAAATGGAATTAGCAAAAAAGACATTCTCCAATAAATTGTTGCTCCTTGGATTTTCATAGTGATTGCATTGTTTTTTTTTTTTTTGTCTAACCAGGACACACAGAATTCTATGATAATTTATTGCAGAAGTGTGCCATCATCAAATACGAGGGATTGCTGCGTGTATTGTATGCAGTCCTCCAAGGACCTCACAGAATACAAAAAACTCACAAGGATATTTCGAAAATTATCTTCGAAAAGCGACATAATGAAAGTGTACATGCAGCTTAAATGCGTATTTAAAAGGATTCATCATAGTCATGTGGAGGATTGAGAAAAATTGCCACTTACACGCTGTTTTATTGTGTTTAACTACAATCCTTTTACTTTTTATGGGGATTCTTTTGTGTGCTATAATAAGGACTAGAACTGCCTTGAGAATTGAAAAATGGAGCTCGAATTCCTTTTTTTAAAAGTGGCAAAATGAACGACGAGGGTACATTAATGGTGATTTAAGAGTATGTACAAAATTGTTTCGCTCTCCACAAGGACATATTCTCATCCTGATTATTACTTATTTATACAAAAGCTGAATAAAATTTAAATCATTATCATAGCCAAAAGCAGGACACAAGGACTCAACTTACATCAGAATATCTGAGAACTCACAAAAAAAAAACAATATTTTTAAAAAAGGAACAAAAAAAAGAAATCCTTATTAAGGACTTGCGTTGCAACAGCAAGAACAATAAAATGACACAAAAAAAAAAACAAAAACAACAACATCAGCAGGATGCATTTAATTAACTTTCGTAATAAATAAACGAAGTAAATTTTGCGCTGTTTATTTTACCCTTGAGATTATGTGTGAGGTAATTGGAAATCATTTCGATGTTTTTTGCAGCGCACACTGAAAAATTGTTGTTGCTGATTTTGTGTTAAAGGAAACATTAATTTAACGATGAAGAGTAATTTGATTTGTTTAAGAGCCCAGATAGTTCGAAATGAAAAGATATTATTTTTTTGTTTAATACACACACTTACATTTTTGAGGTCTTGTTTATAAATGGTCGCTGGACGTAAGAATCCATACTTGGGGGGCTCGTCTATGGTTAATAGCTTTTCAATGTTTTGCAAACAAAGGAAATTAATAAGGTCATGGGCGTATATATGGTATAATTGACAGGAACTCAAATTTATCGGAAATATCACCCAGCAATATAAAGTGAGAAGCAGATATGTACATATGCGTATCAGAGTTATTAAAGAATGTAATCTCTCAGAGTTGTTCATTGAATGTTCAACGAATTGAAAGAATACGTTCGTTGGATTCACTTTGTGGCTGTGGCTCCATATTGTGCAATCACTACTCATTTCGCTTTCAAAAGTTTGCAATATTTTCCTCCATTAATTTTATTGTAATTTTTTTTAGAAGTTTTTGTTTTAGTAAATTAAATTGCGAAAATTCAAAAAATTGATAAGCTAAAGAAGAATGGAAGAATATACTATATTTTAAAAGAATAATGCAAAGAGTTCATGTATTTTCAAAAAAAAAAAAAAACAATCAATTGATTGATTTAAAAGTAATGGGAAAAATTACTACAATCTTTTGAATGCGAAATGAATTTGAAGTCACAGTCTCAGAATAAATTCAATTAAGGCAATATTTTAACTGAATTATTATCTCACAGCATTTCTAATTCAAATTGGGTTTTAAAGGTCCAAAGCTTAAGGTTTGATCTGTAGAATTCAGCTCCCTGAAATTAATTCAGATGAAATTACGCCAGAATTTTTGTTGGAAAAAACGTCAAAAAATTTTTCATACAAAATGATGGCCTTTTCTCCTAGGCCAAAGTGATCATTCCCAAATTTTTGGCCTTTTTTCCAAAATAAAAAACTGGCGTTTATTTCCATTCCCTTAAATAGAAAAACGCCGAAAAAAAAAGTTAGGAAAAAGCCAGAAAAAATTCGGACTTGTTTGAAATGTTTTGAGGTTTATTGCAATTTTTTTTTTGGATTTAAAAAGTTCCAAAAAAAAAAATTGCATATACCCAAACTTGTACACACCCAAATCGTATATTGGGCCAAACAGTGGTGTTGGAGGGGGCAGCAAGTCCCCCTTAATCACCAAGCTTTTTAAAATTTATTGTTTACATTTGAAAATTTGCTGGCTTAATTTGCATTTGCTTTCAGGCTGTTTTTCCACAACTATTTCCAATATTTCTGTCTTATTTTCTTATTTCCTCTGGCTTAATTTCCGGGAGCCGCAGAATTCGTAATAAAATGTGTATCCAGCAAATATGACAGGTACAGGTAGTAAGTAGAATTCTTTTGTCGCCGAAATAGTCAACAAGAATTTTTTAAGCAATATTAAACTGTGGAAATAGTTATACACGAGTGGTCCGTTAAGTGCTTAGCCTCCACGCGCGATGGTGCCAGTATCGCAAGGGAGGTTTACTATCGTCTAGTACATTCTTTTAGATTGCTACTGTCAAAATTTCAGCCAAATCAGACTAGTAGTTTTGTTTTAACGACATATGGAATCTAGCTTGTCCACGAAATTTAGAAATATGGAAAAAGAGCAATATCGGTCGGTGATTTGATTCTTGCTTTTGGAAGGGAAATCGAGCAGCGAAATCAGAGAGCACTTGGATACTGTGAACGTTGACTTCTTCTGCCATTTCGACCGTCAAAAATTGTTATAACGAGTTTCAACGTGATCGCACATCGGTTTTTGATGATCCCCGCCCAGGTGCCCCAAAATGGCTACCACAGAGGATAAAGTGTCAAGAATCCACAATGAATGTGCGCGTTTGCTTACTCCTGACAAAAAAAAACAACCGAAAGAACAATTCAGAGCCGTGTTTGAAGCTGTTTAAGCGCAATCCGAGGGAATTTCTGCGTCGTTTCGTGATTGTCGACGAAACATGGATGCACTGGAACACACCAGAGACCAAGTCGGACAATCGAACAGTGAAATTCACCCAGCGAAAGCGATCCAAAGAAGGCGAAGACTGTCTAATCCGCCGGAAAGGTGTTAGTCACAGATTTCTGAGATTAACAAGATGTGAGACTACCTAGACAAGGACAAAACGGTCAAACAGCTCTAATATGCTGAATTATTGATTCGGCTGAAATATTTAATTCGACAACGAATTGAAGAAAAAACGTCCCCATTTTTCGAACTGCTCTTCCACCATGACAACCCACCGGCTCACACCTCCAACATCGCCTCGGGCAAATTGGTCGAATTGCACTACGAGCTACTGCCCCAACCACCGTATTCCCCAGATTTGCCCTCAGCAACTATTTTTTGTTTCCAAACTTGAAAAAATCACTCACTGGGCAGAAATTTAAGTCGAATGAGGAAGTCATCGACGCCATATAGGCCTAATTTGTAGACCTCGAGAAAACCTTTTTTTCGGATTTTTAAAGAATTTGGAGCATCGGTCAGTCAAGTGTATCGGGCTGAAACGAGACTACATTCATAAATAAATCGCCACTTTTCCATAATTTTGTAGGCTAAGAACTTATCGGACCACCCTCGTATAATATTAAACTATTGATGTACTTCATTGAGAGGATTTCATAATTTTGTATAAATACCCCTAATTTTTGAAACATCTGTATCTATAAATACAATCATTACAAACTCTTCAACATCTTTCGTGTATAGGTATAGTAAATATTTTAATATATTCCCGCAGACAACCTATTCGCTGTTAGCTTTTAATTAAGTTCATTTCTCCATCTATTTTCAAAAGAAATTTCCAAAAACAAAAATTTCTGTCAACAAAACAATTTATGTCCCATTGGACGATGATATAGCCCCATGGGAACGCCTCCCTTTTGCACATAATGCTTGCACTCTAGTCTTCCATTCGAAAATAGATTTTAGGTCCAAATGTTTCAGGAAAATAAAATGAGTGTGAACAAGCATCACCACTTTCTATATATGAAAATCGTTTGCTCCACATGTTCACGCTGCCATCAATTTGATCTTCGTTTTGTTGTTTTTTTTTTAGCATCATCGAATTAAAAAACAATAATTTACAGATTAAAAAAGTAAAAAAAAACAAAAAAAAGAAGAAATTTCGAAATCGAAAAAAGTAGGCGGTTTTGTAGGTACCAACTATATTTCAAGCTGAAGGCGATACCAGATGTCTTGACATCAAGCCAAATACAGCTCTCTAGGTTATTTACATTCTTGGATCTTTTGTCGCTAACAATGATACAGATAAGCTGATGGCGAAGGCACATAAGATGTCACACTAAACATCACCAAGTCATTCCTTTGCTAGGCATTTCAACTAGACAATCATTTTGCCCGTTTATTGGGCTAAATTTGGGGACATTAAATGCTATAAATTAGTCTGCTAGGGGCGTGGCAGTTGCTAGTTATTTTTTTACCATTTTCAGGGTTGGACTTTTTTAGGTAGTGCAGAAGGGCCCCAGTGTCATTTGATGGCTGTGGCGATTTAATGCATTTTAGCTCCAAAATGCAGTAAAGAACTCTCACTTTATCTATTTTTTGAATCGATGAGAAAACTGTAGACATCTACGAGTCAAGGACCTTTCTTTTTCCTCTAAGGCCGCTCATTGATTAATTTCACTCCTGTTTATAATCACTCTCATTCCAATTTTTAAGGAACAGTTTTACAGGCTTTTCTGTTTGGCTTTCGTGCCGAACAAGCCTAACATCACAAAGACAATTAAAAAAAGTTAAATGAGTGCTCCCAAAGGAGATTCAAAAGTGAGTGTTTGGATCAGCTCATCAGCTGGTGTCATCACGTCACATCAGTCGGCTGTTATTTTGTCACCATGTCAATGTGAATTGATTGATTAAACAGTTTTGTTTTTCTTTCCCCAGCAACAAATAAAATTGTTCATTTAAAATTTATGATTGAATTTACACAAATAAGCAACAATTTAGCAAAGGATGCAATGGGCTGAAAAATTCATTCAAAAATTCGTCTAAAATATAAATAATATTTGAAAAACGGAGCAAACTTGTGCTCAAAAACACTAACAACACAAAATATATAATGAATGTGAACTAGTTGGAAAAGCAATTTGCTGTCCAATTGATAGAATGAAATCGCCAGACCTTCAAGACTTTTTAATCTCAGATGGATTAGATAAAAATGTTACGAATGTTGAGGAAAATTTTGTAGTTGCCACTGATCATTCAGCAGGCATATTGATGGTAAGTCAGTTAAAAAAGAACGAACGTCTTTTTTAACTGACGACGACACTAAATGGTATATACTTCGGAAAAGATTTTGACGAAAATACAGCCCTTAATATGTCTTTCCAAACTTCGCTCGAGTTCGAAGTTCAAGGCACACAAAATGTTGCATGGAACAACATTTCGCGTAATAATTGATAAAACATAAAAAAGCACAGACACAATTTCTCCGGAAATATAAAACTACTCCTACAAAACATCTCAAATATTCGGTCCTTCGTTCCGCGTTAATGGAAGTTGTAGAAATAATAATTGTTTCAAGACCGGGAATTAAAAGAAATCTTTAAGATCGATTTTTCTTACTGCCGCTGATTTCAAACGTATTTTATGAAATATGTTTAAAACAATTACTTTTTCCGGATGAGAAATTAGTTTTCCGAAAAAGCACAACACTATTATTGATCAGCTTTAAAAAGTAACTAATGAAATTAATGTCTTTAGACGGCCTGGGCATTTTTAGACGTATTCCAAGTCTTTGACAACGTTATGTGTAAGCTACCAGTTATTTCCGAAACAAATACACCATATTCTTGAATTCTTCATAGAATGTAAGATTTTTCAAGATATAACAGTGCAGGAAATAAATGCTGGAATTGCGGCCAGAAAGTGTTCTTGTTTCGATATTGTTACTTTTATACAATCGCGATGTACCCAAAGAAGAAGATATCGTAATAGATACATTTGTAGATAATACAGCTATACTTTCAATATACGATTCAATTGAAGCGGTAACAGATAAGCTTCAACGAACTTTAAATAAAAGTCTTCTTTAAAAAAAAGTCTTCTTTTACTTAAAAAAAAATTAACTATCTACACATTTGTTTTCATTCAGTACGAATAACGTAAAGCGAGTGCCTTAGAGTGTCGTTAGATGCTAAGCTTAATTGAAAAACTCACGTGAATATAGAACTTGGAGACTGCAAATTCAAATTCGGCAATCACCATTCTTTGGAAATTAAAAAGATTGCAACCATTTTTTTTTTCAATCGTTTTACAGCAAGAAATTGATTCCTTCCTTTGGGAATTCAAGCATTCTTTTTTTAAAGTGCTGTTTTAGTTGACATAATTTAGATACCCATCCTTGACCCTAACCTACACTGAAACCTTAACATTGTAGATTGTGTTAAGAAGGTTAACATTGCCTTTAACGCTTGTAGTAAAACATTCGGTAAAAAATGGGGTCTTCAATCAAAAATAATCCTATGGACATACACATACCGGTTGTACAACCAATCCTGTCTTATGGTGCGATTGTCTAGTGCCCCGCACTAAACAAACATCACAGCAGTATTTAACTTAGACAATGCAGAGAACTGCTGCCGTTAGCGCCAGAGGAGCCTTAAGACCTAGTCCAACAGATGCCTTAAGTGTTAGTTTATATTTCATACCTCTTGACCTTCAAACTAATCATCAGGTATCTTGCAGCGTGCTTAGATTTAAGGAGTCAAAAAGATGGTTTGCCAATCCTTACGATCATAGCAACATGGCAAAATTGATTCCACGAGATATTCTGTCGACAAACACTTTATGTCTCCTGTACCCCTACCGTAAGTATCAGCAAAACTTTTGAAGTTATTTCACCATCCAAGAAGTATTGGCAAAATGACGCAGTGTCGAAGGATTTCGAAGTTTAATTTTTTACCGACGGATCTAGAATAGAAGAATGCAACATTCTTAAATTAAATCCAACTCAAAATCTATACTCGACAATAATCACACTTAGCCGTAAATTTGACAAAAATATCTTCAAAACGGCCCAACAACGCCAAAATGAGCTAAACAACCTGGACATTAGCAACCGAGTAATATTAATCAGGGTTCCAGGACATCATTGCATCGAGGGAATAATGTACGTGCAAAGAATCTGGCAGGACAGGGATCAGTACTTCTTAGCTCGCTTGCAGAGAGCATCTCTTTCTACTGGCGTAGCTGCAGAAACCAGTTGCAGAACAAAACTGTGGCCAAATTCGTAATCGGAAGATTTTTAAATCAAGTCTCATGCTAATCAAATGCACGAACACAAAAAATTGAGAAGCAAGTGGAGTGCTCAACACAAGTTTAAAACTTGAACAATTGCAATGAAGTTTGTGCAAGAAAAAAGAATTAGCTGCGTTTTGGGACATTGTGCTTAGCAGAGATTTTTTTGTTTGCGTTTAGGGACAGTTTGCTTGGCAAGTGACCCGCTTTGGCCAGACTAAGAATACAGTCCTTTAAAAAAATTGTCCTTTCTGATTTAAAAGATATATCTAATGAAAAAATCAAACACCTAATCTATTTCCTCAACGAAATGGCTCTAGAGACGCTCCGCTTGCGTGATTTCCCTCTCGTTTTTCCAGCACAATTTGGTTCTAAGATGACCGCCATTTTACTACCTAGATAATATAACCAGACCCGCAACTTCTGAAATTTCAAGCTTTACAGCACAACTAATGATATATTATAATATGTTCCTTCCAAAAAACAGTTCGATTATTAAAATTTAAAAGGCTTCTCAGATTTTTATATTTTTTTCTTCTACTTAATGAAACATTTTAACTGCTTCTTGTGAAAACAGAATTTAAGTTTATTATGATCTTGAAATATGTATAAATCTCAGAAAAGTTAACTAGATAAATCATAAACCTTGAACAAAACATCTCATTTTTTTAGATTCACAAAAAACAACTTCTGAAAAAATCTGCAAACAACAAAATTAAAAATATACCGATTATTATTTTGTTCGCCATAATTTACCAAACTTTGAATTAAGCCATCAACCTACGAACCTCAGTTTCACATTTAAGGATCTTTTTATTTTTGTAGATGATAAGTAAATTTATAAAGCGGATAAACTGAAATCCTATTAAAGATAAACAATAGAGTTAGGGAGCATTTCGCCATATTGCATGTTGTTTATAGGAAGTTCAAGAACGCCAAATCTAGAGAGGCGTTGCATGTACTTACTCATATATTCTAATACAAAATGGTTAGCAAAAAAAAAAAAAACAGCTAGAAAACTCTTCCGAAAAAGACCTTGAGAATAATTAAATTAGATAATATTGAAGAGCCTTTTCCTTGCAAAAGAAGTTAGAAATAAAATTATGAACTTAATTTTAGTCAGCAAAATTTTAGATTTCGTCTCCAAAACTTGACACCACATAGCTGGTTGGATTCTTGAAGATGTGAACCCAAGCTTTAAACAAATCAAGGGTTCATTATCTTGAGAATCAAGAAAAACTGGTGGCTTCACGAAACTATTCTCACGTTACAATTACTCCTTAAATACTGAAACTCTTTTCCTACCATTTATTTTGAATCCAATACGTTCCCCTAAATAAATAAATTATTATAAGGACACTAAGCCATGAATGTAAAAAGCGGATTCTCTTATATTTTATCCTTCAATCTTCACGAAGTGATGTTAAGAACATTTCATCAACAACCATCGCTTGTGTTTTTTTTCTGTATCCTTGTTCGCCGTTAATACTCAACATATGGGCATGATGTGTGCTTCTATGTGATTATGTGTTCGCGTTCGATGTGCCCCGGCACAGTGCGGTGCTTAAGTACTTAATCCTATTTCGCGGTAAAATGCGTGACTAACATCGAAATGTTTTATGGCAGGGGTCGCGGAATCCTTGATTTTCAACGCATATGTTGCAGTTTCATCGAAGGGAATTAAATTATTTCCAATCACATATCTACTAAAAGTAACAATTATCAATTGTTGGTTGGTGTTTGGATATGAACAAAAAAAATACTCTTACTTGATCCTTTTTTTTGCAATAAAATTTGGGAAATGCACTCACTCAACAACAAAAGGTTAAACGCCGAGGAAAATGTATTTTCTATGTCAAAGTGTTTTATTTTTACGTTTTTTATATGTGACATGGCGGCATTGCATGTGTATCCTTATTTGTATCTAATTTTATCGAGTGGAAGTGATGCGTGTTGTATAGAAAGTTTATTCCTCTATTATCCTGCGATTTTCATTAAATTAAATATTTTATTTTGGCTAACCGGATTATACGTTGGCAGAGAAAACTATTTACGCAATTCGAAATAAAAGAACCCGGACAATAAAATAGACATTCGCGTGTGCTAGGTCAGTCGTAAAAGGTAGGTCTAAGGATATTCGTGTTGAAAATGCAAATTTCTCTGTTTTATTTTGAATGTCCCTTTGTAACATATGTTTGACGATCCACCAAAGCAGATAAGAATACTAAAATGTCTCCACACACGTATAAATATAACCGTTATTGAAAATGTCCTTTTCGATTTAAAATGACTATAACCCACACGAATTTCCATCGTATAATATAATGATTTTCCATTAGTTCCGTCCGATATTTGAAATTTCCATGGTGATGATAGGGTCTGCGAATGATAAGAGAAGAGGGCAGATCGAGACATCATCTGTGAAAGGACATTTCTTTCTAATTTTGTTTTAATATCCTTTTTCGCCTTTTGTCATCCGCTTAACGGTCAGTGTAATTGTAATTAATTTTTGTGTACATTTCCTGCTTCTGATATGATTTTACCATTTAATGCGATTAGAAGGACATTAATGGAACAGAGGGGGAAAAAAATAGATAGAAATACGTTTGCAAAGGACCTCTTTAGTAGGTATATACAGATACAATCTCAAAGTCGTACTTAACTATATGTATACAACAAATGCCAGGACAAGAAAGTATAAGGTTCTATTGTAGAATAAGTGATTTGACTGCATTTCGCTAATGGAATAACATTAAACCGCTTCCACTTTTTTTTCATCCTGGAAATTCATCATAGTAGTATATAGCATCAGCAGCCGCAGTATGGAATAGCACTTAAACATTGACCTTCTATCGAGAGGGCTTATGTTTGGTCGAGGAAATTAATTTCTTCCGCAAAGTGTGGATTTTATTAACTGACGAATAAGGCAGAGGCTTGGTGCGAAAACATGGGATTCCTAAGTTGGCAGCGAGGGTGGAGAGCATTAAATTAGTGCGGTTGAAAGAAGTCTATGAGTGGAATTACTCATCCTTTTGGGGTTGTAAATTAAAGGGATATATTCTATTTAATTGCAGATTTGCAGCATATGTGGCAATAGGCTTTTCATTTTAGCCTTAAATAAAATGTTAATTCATAGAATTTGCCTCTTCATAAGCTTTAACGACATTCTGAAACAAGAAGATGTTCGAAAACTTAGCAAGAGAGAAAAATTGGTAATCGCATTAAACTAAAAGCCAACTCTTAAAAATCTGACATTAAGAGAAATTCTCTTAAAAAGTAAAACTATCCTATCACGTTAAAATTTCTTTTATTTTAAAACCGAACGGATTATTTCCTTGCTTAAATCACAATTTCACTTTTCACAAAGCCATTAAGTAAAAATAAAAACAAACCGAGTTTATGCTCAAGACTCAGGTTTTTGGAGTAAGTGCTCCATTTTTCAAAAGTAATCTGCTTAACATTTTACAAATGAAGCATGTTCTAAACACATTCTATAATCTTTAATATGAAATGCATATACATATACCTACATTATTAGTCTTAGTTAAGAAAATTTTTAAAAACATAGAATTTTAATTAATACATTTTTGCTAACTTTTTGTTTACGAAAGGGTTATTTTTCTCTTGAATAGGGGTTCTTTTTTAAAAATACACAGTAAGGTAACTTATATCGCAGAAGAGGGAAAACATTTCCTTGAAAGCAAACGTGCTTACACTAGTAAATATAATGTACATTGAATGCAGCTTTCTCAAATTAAATCACTGTCTATTGTTTCACTATCTATTTCTTTCTTTCTACTTTTTCTATGTTCGATTAATTTGCTTCAAAGCTAGGTGCAGAATTTATTTAAATTGTAGACTTAATTTTTGACCCTCAGCAGAAAGGAACTTTTCTATGTTTTTTTTTTATCAAAGATTTATCGCTTGTGCATACCTGATAAATTAAAACTTGTTACTCAAAAAGTTTATTTTCTTTATTTTACTCGTAAATTCTATTTTTATATTAACTTATAACCATTCTTGCAAACCTAATGCATAAATGAAAGTTAGTGTAGTGTCAATAACACAACTAGTTGATACTTTGGTGCAAACTACATTTTGTAATTAAACTTTCCGTGTTTTGTGTGTAGATAAAACTTCTAATTTAATTTAATTAAACGTTTTATTTATTAGGAATAAGGTATTCTTATTATTTATGTATTATTTCATTGGTATGCATTGTTATATTCATATCACATTAAATTGTCAACAATGTCTTTGGCAAACGGGTTTGTCAGAATAAAATGACATTGGGACACATTATCTGTCTTTTATGGTGGTGCTATGTAATTCAATGGTTTCTATGTTTTTTCTATGTTTTTCTATGTTTTTCTATGTTTTATTTTTAAGATTTATTATATTTTTTACAGTATTACTTTGGTCAAACAAACACTAAATTGCACATTTACATACATTTCCAAATCGCTCTACGCCGCTTTTCTTATTTATAGCATATATTATATTTTTGATGCAACAAATGTATTTTTCGCCGCTTGACTAAAATGTCTTTCCAAGAATCTAAACGATTTCATACAAAAACCATTTCAGGGTACCACTTCACTTTAATTCAATGCAAAACACTTGCTGAATCAAAATGATTTTAATGTTTACAACTGAGAAAATAACAAAAAAATCTTCACCCCATTTTACCCGTTTGTCCTCATTTTATTGCAAAGGCTCTTACATTTGATTGATAAGTCTTTAATAAAGATATGAAATGCTTGTCAAAAACTACTACCACCAAGCTGCCATATCCAATCAGTCATACTATACTTCAAAGTTCAAAATCTCTCTCTGAATATACACAACATTCAATCTTAATTAAGAATTTCGCATGAGCATTATCTGTCTCTACTCAAATCAAAACCAGCAAAATCACTTTTTCATTTCGCATAAAAGACCCGTTCAACACAAACTCAATTACTCATGTCTTTCCCAATATATCCTACCCTACGCTATGCTAACTTTGAACCTGAACAACGACGACACTAATAACCCCTGTCACAGCAAAAGCAAAGAAAAAAAAATCATAGAATTTCCCTGAAATCCAGCCTAAAATCAAATCGATCAAACTCGCGAATACTTGTAATATCTATACTTAATTCTATGTGTACCTACTTTGTATGTCACGTGTCAGAAAAAGGCAAAATCCAATTGGGGCCCCCCGTATAGGTACATTGCCTAATTCCATTCATTCGAGACATGTTGTTCTAACATGGATATCATTTTGTAAATACCTACGCTAAAATTATTATCATGTTCCTGACATCCCTTGTTCACAACTGATATGCGCAATGAAAGAGCACTTATATTTTTTTTTTTTTCACGAAGGAAGATCTCAAGTTATATTTATGTTTCAAGGATTCGAATTGGAAATTTGTTTTCTCGAGAGGATGTTCTAATTTTCATCATTCATTTGCAGGATATGAGTGAGTATATGAAATTATTGTAAACCTATAAAGAAGGCGATAAGTCCCCTGTCACTCTTTGTGAAGCTTGCTGGTTAACTTAATTACAATTATCCCTGGCACACTCTGCTCACCGATCACAAAAATGACGGATGATTGAATATGAAAGCGATAATTAATAATCCTTACAAGGAGACAAGCGAAATAGTACTCTCGACGCAGGCTTACAATTAGTCCTTGGCCGACTTAAAATAATATAATCAGACTGGATGGTTGGAAGCGTTATGTCTGTCAAGAGTCCTAAATGGCTGGCGCTAGGAGAGCAATGAAGAAAAACAACACACAAAAAAACGACTCAAGGACTTAAAATTCGACGAATTTCAATACCGGAAAATGTCCTCTGTTTCAAGTGCTTCAATTTCTGAATCCTGCACTCTTGGGTTGTGGAGGAAAAAAGGAAGGCGTGCCGAACACAGAGCCAGTATAGAGTACCAGATTTCTTAGGGGAGATAATTAATCCTTTTGATGCAAAAAGTTTGTCCCTTCCTAAGCAGTAGGTAGTAGGTTGTTGCCGTTGTTGTGTATCCTTATGGTTTAACTTTAACTTTTTGTTTTATTTTGTTAGCTTTGTTGAAAATATAATTGAAAAGTATTTTACGCTCGGGGAAGTTTGGTCCTGGCAGCTGACTAATTAAATAAACAGTAAAGGTATAGGAATTTTTTCGCTCAGTTTTATTTTCATTGATTTGAAACGAAAAGGTGAAAAGTTTAAGCTGTTTGCTGATTAGGGAAA
This sequence comes from Philhelius pedissequus, assembly GCA_910595825.1. Classification (NCBI taxonomy): domain Eukaryota; kingdom Metazoa; phylum Arthropoda; class Insecta; order Diptera; family Syrphidae; genus Philhelius; species Philhelius pedissequus. Next base: position 236,777,671 of record OU343161.1, on the reverse strand, counting down.
TCAATGGATGGAGCTGAAATTACGAGTTCTACTCAGTATTTGCTCAACAAGGGTAGAGGTATAGGCAATATTGTCTTTTGTGTAGATAACTGTGTAAGCAATGATGATTCTATAATATTATAGTAAACTTTCACAAAGACCATTTAAATATTAATTGCTAAGAAGCAGCGTTTGCCTTTGGTCTCATTAGGTTAAGTGAATGTCCTTGTTCTTCGGTATAGTCAAATAGGTATAAGTTGTTGTTGATTGTGTGAATAGAAGATTAAAAGGAATTCGTCTTGAAGATCGATATAAGTATACCTATAATAGTGACGAATTTGTTTGTCAATTGGAATTTATATCTGAAATGTTTAACTTTGAATAGAAGGGATTTGTAATAATTGGGTTTTGTGAGAGTAGTGCGGGGGCGGCGTAAATTATATCTTTAAGCACTTAAGACCATAAATAAATATTGAAAACTGTTGAATGATATTTGGCTTTGTGCTGCTTGGAATTATGATAAGAGCTTATTTTGTTTTCATGGAAAATTCTTAGGGGATTTAGTAGCACTTACATACAAAAAGTTGCTTTTATTCCTAATCTTCTCGGTAGTTCATAAGTGATCTATGACGAAGATAAGCTTAAAGATATATCATCGTTTAAACAAATTGTTGTCCACGGAAGCTGGAATCGATTCATGTTTTTTTTTTGAACCCGTATTAGTAAGCCATGGTGCTGATGGTTAGTGCCTTGGACTGAAATACCAGAAGCTAAAGGTTCGAATCCCAGGCTGAAAATGCACCTTAAAAAACGGGATAGTGCTTCCTGCTTCTAACCTTAGCAATTAGGACTTAACAAAATTATAGGTGTCATCATGTCTTATAACAACAAGCACTTTTTTGAGTGTTGTAAGTTACCAAGTCTTTGTTCTCCACTAGCTACTGTTTATATCAGCAAATTTATTGTGACCAATGGTTAGTGCTGGCAACGAGTAGAGACCAGGCGAGAATTTTGTTAGTCTCGTCAAAATCGAAAACCAAGTCTTTTCTCGATCTTGTTCTCGCCTGTTTTAATGTGCAGTCTCTTCTCGGTCCCGATCTTGGTCTCATCCTTAGTCTCCGTTTATTTCGTGTTTTTGGTAGTAAACGATAGATTACGGTATCTCAGCAGTTTATGGGTAAGAAAAATGTAGGGTGTGGAATCTCGTGTGAAAATAAAGTCGGGTAAATTTCGAATTTTTTGAGGTAAAGTTTGAATTTTGTAGAGATTTTTTTAATCCACTTATATCGGAGCCACAATTTAATCAATTTTGACAGTTGGATAGTATTTTTTCCAAATGTCATCAAAAAGCTACAATCAACTTCTTCCAGAGAAAAAAATAAAATCTGAAAAATTTCGAATTTTCGGAGGTAAAATTTGAATTTTTTGAGGTTTCTTAATCCATTTAAATCGGAGCCATCCTTTAATGGATTTTGACAGTTCATGGCTTTATAAGTAGGCAGCAAACTATATTTTGATTTTTCGATAATATTTTTTTCCAGGTGTCACCTTAAACTGAACGCATACCGAACATTTCCCGGTGACCACAGAAAACTTTTGGTGAAAAGGCTGAAATCGTTAAAACTTTTAATGAGAGTGAAATTATCGAATTGTCAGAATCATGACATAATATCTTGATCTTCTGAGTTTTTGAGCTGAGAATAATATGAGAACTTCCAAATTAATATGAAAAAAACTACCAGAAATTTTGACAAATACCTACTTATTTTTTCTGCAACAAGCTCTCAAGAAATGTATATGTTGATGAAATGATGCTCAAGATCAAGGTACTAAGCAGTTTTCGTCAATTTAATGTCAATGAAATCCATAAAGTGTGATTTGTGGATTTGCTGATCAGCATCATTTATTTTTTAACAAAATATAATAATGTAATAAGAAGGTCCTCTTACAATTATTTCATGACGGGAATTTGATAACCCCTCACCACCTTAATTCCCGCCAAACAAAATTTTCCCAAAATGAAGGTTATTTTTCAGATTGTTATTAGCATCCAGACTGTAGAACATTTTCAGCTCAAAAACTCACATTTTCCAGATTCTTTCTCATCGAATTGAAACATTTAGTGATTTCAAAAATGTTACCAAGTCAGGGAATTCCTTTAATTCCCAACAGGAGGTTGATATATAAACTAAAATTTCATTGTCACTTCAGGCATTATTCCCGAATGCCTTAGAGTTATATTCCCATATCAAAAATGATAGTTTTTTTTTTTTTTTTTTTTTTTTTTTTTTTTTTTTAAATCATTTTCACTCTTTGGTAGATGCAGTTGATTTAAAAGTATACGGGACACCATCACTCCAATCTCTAAGCGTTACGGTCTATCGCAATAATATGTACTTGTGTTTTTTTTGTCATTTGGAGCCACACATAGGCCTTGAGTTTCGTGAACATATCCATTGAATATATAGCTCCGTAATGTATAATGCCTCCAAAAAATATTCTCTGTGACAATGATGATGAGTTGGTGGAATTTTTGCCGCCAACTTGTGTTCGTGTTGACGCCCCTTGATGTTACATCATGGCATATGTGTGGAAACAATTGAGGCAATCTTTCATCATCGAAGTAAACGCCCATTTGTTAGGCAAATTTCAAAATAGTTTTTTTTTTTTTTTTTTGCTTTAGTAAATACAATTAGAGTGTTGGAATCAGTATCCATAGCATAGAATGGGCAAATGAAAACCTTATCAAGCTGACAAAGGAATAGATATATATAAATGGTGCATTTTATTAATTTTACTAAAAGAAGGGAAAAGTTGAGTTGTTGGAGACTAACAATATTAAAATGAGGTTAAAATGAGTAACTCATTTTTTAAAAATCAGTCAGTAAGATGTCCCAATGGGACGTACACTGAATGTGCAATTGTTATATAACATAACTCAGCAATTTGGTTAATGGAAAATTTATTGTTTAGGAGAATCACGAGCGAGTTCCGAGCCTGAGCGATGTTGAAAAACTTGTCCTTGAGCTGTAGAATTTCATCGTCAAATAATTGGATTGCTACGAGTATCTAAGGCAATAGCTTTAATGAGAATTGTATAACATGCAGCGTATGGGTGTTGTAGGGAGCTAGGGATTTAGTAAATTCAACCAGTTAAAAACTTCAAGTTTAACTTTTTGGGTTTATTATTAAATGTTAGGAACTAAAATATGCCCAAAAGTGATATGTTTATTAATTTACATTTCATAAGATGGACTTAACGATAAATTAATTTTTAAAAGCTGCGATATCAATGACGAACCACAATTATGAAAACACTAGCACTGGCTATATCAATGGTGGTAGCAATGTCGATAGCAATAGTGATAGCGATGTCGACAGCAATTGCGATAATGATAGCGGTAGAGAAATCTATAGCGATGGCGATAGCGTTGGCGATGACGATAGCGCTGGCGATAGCGATGGCGATAGAGATGGCGATAGCGATAGCAATTGCGATAGTTATAGCGATAGCTATAGGGATGGCGATAGCGGTGGCGATATCAATGGCGATCGTCATAGTAATGGCCATGACATATCAAAGGCGATAGCGTTGGCGATGACGATAGCGCTGGCAATAGCGATGGCAATGAAAAATGGCATCAAATCAATCGTGATGCCAATGGAGTGAGCTGGAAATGATTGAGGGACCCAAGTGTGTTTTAATAGTATTTAGAGCACTAAAGATGATTGAAATACACATAAATTAATCAAGCTCAGTGAGAGCGCTGGACAAAAAAAGGATTTCAAAGCAGATACAAATTAACTTTGGTGTGAACATCTGAGTTTTGAATTTTGAGGGAAAAATCCAAATTAGGCACTCCACATTCGGGTTGTACAAGCAAAGAAAGTTTCTCTGTACTGCATGACAGTACGTTCCAAATTTGACACAAATGTAATCTGACGAGTATCTATTGCTATAAAGTTGTCCTCACAAGCTTTGGTGGTAAGTCATAAGCCAAGATGAACTCGTTTCTGATAACCCTCTTCGCTGAAATTTATACTTAGTCTAGTTTAGAGCATGGTTAACATCACAAACGCTAAAAAAGCAAGGATGTTTAAGCTTTGAGAATGTTAAGCTTAATTTGTACACATATATTAAGTGAACGGAGCCCCTTGATAGGATGATGTTTGTAGATAATGACGAAACAACGAATTCTGCTTCCCAAAACTTATTTACTAACTTTACTTATCAGGCTGCGAATCCATGGAGGGTATCTGCCTGGAACATTGCGGTCTTTCATCGGTTGCGGTCCCTCCCACTCTCCCTCCAGTCCCCGAGACCAAGCGCTCTGGCGTCCGCAACCGCCTGGTCCATATAGCGGAGGTTAGGTCTTTCCTGGTCGTGTGGAACTTGGGGGCTGGGATTCGACTTTCTTGGCTGGAGCATTGTTGTTCATTCGCTCGATGTGGGCGATCTAGTGTATTCAACGTTCTTTGGCTCTTTGAACTACATAGACATCTCGGCATACCTTGCACAATTCACGATTGCATCTTCTGCTCCATGCGCCCTCTTCGCATATAGGACCAAATATCCGCCGAAGAATTTTTCTCCCGAAAGTGTCCAGTATCAATTCCCCTTTTTTACATATGTGCTGGACGACTCGGCGCCGTAGATAAGAACTGATAAAATTAGCGTCTTATATAGTTTTTTATTTGAGTTTTGAATCCATTTGTTTGGCCACACCGAAATAGCAGTGCAGGGGTTCGCTAGGGTAATTCTTCGTCGGATTTCCCCTAAGGTGTTGTTCGTGGAATTGATGTTTGTTCCGAGGTAGGTGAACTCCTTGACTAGCTCGAAATTACTGCTACAAACAGTAATGTGTTGTCCTGTTTGTTGATAGCATATAATTTGTTTTGTCCTCCTTCACTTCAAGACCATAACGCGTTTCGCCTATTCAACAATAGCTGTGAATGATTCATGTACAGCTCGCTTGGAGCAGCCGATGATGTCGATGTCCGCATAACCAAGCAGTTCAGAAGACCTGCTGAAGATACTGTTAACACCTCTCATGGGCACTATCTGCTTCAGGACTATGTTGAAGAAGTCACATGATAGAGCATCTCCTTGTCTGAACCCTGTACACGTCTGGAATAAGTCGGATGAGCTGTTTCTCATTTGCACGTTGCACCGCGTATTTCGTCATGCGGCATAGATGTATCAGTTTTTACGGGATCCCTAGTTCCGCCATCCCCAATAGAAGGTCTCGGTGACTTAAGATATCATATGGGGCCTTGAAGTCAATGAAAAGATGGTGGGACTCGACTTGAAATCCGTTAGACTATCCCAGGATTTGCCTCAATGTAAATATTTGGTCTATCGTAGATCTGGCTGGCCTGAAGCCACACTGGTACGTGCCGATCATAGTGTTGCAGAAAGGCTGTAGACGTTCACATAGTATGTTGGATAGGATCTTTTGGGCAATATTAAGGCAGTGATGTACTTCGGTAGTTTTTGCAGGACATGTGATCGCATTTTTTGTAGATTGGACATATGGAGCTTTGAGCTATTTGCCCAGTCGTCGGACACGATTTCGGAATTCTTGTTTTTAAGCTTGCGGGTGGCTTTCTTAACGAAGTCAGTTCACTTCGGCTTCCTTGTTCTCCTGTTGCTTCCTCTACATAATGCCAATGAAACAGTTTCCAAAACTACTGGATAAATTTTCATCGGATCTGGAGTTAGTTATACCCGTATACTCTTATTATTGTATAAGAGCTTTTAAGCCGAAAAACAGAAATAGTAGTACAAGAAGCCTTACTAAGATTTATCAGCCTTCAAAAATCGTAGAACTCCTTAGTAGTTCGGTATCAAAATCACGAATCTCGTATGAAATTCTACTAAAAATGCTCATTAGAAATCCATGTAACACCTGAGTCATTGATTATTCAACAACTTCAACTGTAAAAAGTAAAAAATTGTAGGTATATTGTAAATTCCAAAATTCGGTCCTGAATATACACACGAACATAATATGGCATCATACTCCAAAATAATAACATTTACAAAAAAATAATCCTCACATCCTTTAGAAGGCAATAGAGTTCATAAAACGAAAATATGTTTTTATTGAAACAAAAACATAAAACTCTTTCCTTCTCTCTCTCGAAAAAAATAACAACACTCCTACTTCTCGTATATCACCCTACCTTGTGGCTGTAACCTAAATGAACCCCCTAAGCTTTTGATCTATGAATACTTGAAAATCTAAAAATAAAAATGAGAATTCAAATCATTTTTCATATCCAACCTATATAGGACCATCAGATACAGCAAAGCCAAACCATGCCATCCCCAGAGTATCCTACCTTAGCTATTCACATGTACATATGTAATTTCCTTCCTTCATCCAGTGAAAATAGTTTTATATCCTTGCCACCAGAGGAGAGAGTTGGTTGGAGCTCACCTGTTTTTTTTTTTTGGAAATATGCAAAACTATTTCAAAAACTCTGAAGCAAAAACAAGACTCGAAGTGTGGAATCCTTTTAAGGTATTTTCCCGTGAGTAGTAGTAGTTTACATATATCTACAGGAACGTGGAACATTCTGTTTCTTTTTTAGGGAATTTTTCATTTTTTTTTATTTCAAATAGGCCGACATGGTTGAGGGATGAATTTAACCACGCAAATTGCTTATACACATTTTGAGAGTAGTGAAAAAAATTAAAAATCAAAGAACTCTATAAAGAAGGGGGCAAACCCCCCTTCCAAAAAATTGTTTCCTTAAAATCATCTTAAGCACTTAAACAGTCGAACAAAATCTTTTGAACATTGACTGGTGAAATTTAATTCCTCCATCCGTATCCATTCCAGAAGCACTCAACAACACACATTGCTTACAACAGACAACGACAAGACGAAGCAGAAGTCAGGAGATCAGATAATCTGTTCCATACGTGTTCCTACTCTACATTTATTCAAATTGTATCCTTCTTTTCGTCCTTGTGGTGGAATTCGCATTGAAAAATAGCGGCACTTCTACCGTTTTGGTGTTGGTTCGTTGCTCAGACTGTATGGTAGGGTTTTTGTAGGTTCCTGTGTTCGATTGCCCGAAAGAGTGATTTTACAGACAGGATTCTTTGGTCTCATTTCTTCCCTCGTGCTCGCCCCTTTAAAATCTTGAATTCAGTTTATTAGGGACACTTTATTGGTGGCGCTTGTGCCATTCGTTTTCGGGTAGAAACACACCCAAAGTATACAGGAACAGAATGGTAATATGCCAGGAAAACTGTAATGTTACTTGCTGCTTGGTTTTATGATTGTTGCGTTGATGTGCCATCAACGATGATGTAGTGCGGTTAAGTGATTTCCTCCCAACTGGGGTGTTGGGCGAATAACACAAAAACATTGGTCTTTGTTGTTCGACTAAGGTAGGCAGCCTTGGGACAATGTTGAGTAGTTTACGTTGTCATGTTTCATTTTCTATGAGTGTTATTGTTCTGTGCGGTATGGTAGTAGCTGGGATACTGGGCTGGTTGGGCTAGCTATAGGAACTTAAGTGCACAGGTTATGTTTATGTTCGAAGAATGGGTCATTTGGAATTTTATGTCGCACAGTTTTTGATAAGAATGCTTTTACAGAATACCAAAGTGATGGCTTGTATTGGTTGAAAGGAGGCTCTCAATTTTATGCCAACGAAAAAAAACCATCTTACGGTGTAGATGTTGGTCCTTTTTCTTGTTGTAGGGTTTTCTTTTATTGGAATGAGTTTGCTTTAAGTTTTCTAGGGCGGACGGTGCGCGGTTTGAGAAGTTCCTATTTTATATTCATTTCGACCAAGTTTTGCACCTGGAATTCTTAGTTTTTGTTTAATACATTCTTGAGCTATTTGCCCAGTTTACGATCGAAAATAAAAACGATGAATAAAACTTACGACTGGTAAATAAGTTACACGCATTATTTAAGACCTCAATAACGTTCAAGGTTATATTAGGGAACTTTTAGAATATTTAAATTTCGATTTGGAGAGAAAATTGAATTTCTTATTGTTGCTTCTTCTCCAATAAGTAAATATTTAAAAAAAAAAAACAATTTATCCAACCCCAAGTCTTTATTCGTGGGCTGCTACTAGCTGTCCTATTTCTTTTGAATTTTCGTAAACCTTTGATTTTAATGATTTGTTTCAATTAGTTTCACCTTGACATTTTATGCCAAAAAGATGATGAAGAGAAATGCAAAGTTCGAAATACTGTTTCGCTTTATTCTTTTTACTTTTGCATTTGGAAAAAAATCGAACTCGAAATTTTAATCAAAGTTGAAATAACGATGATAGAGAACACCAACATAGTGAGTCTCACATTATGTCAGTCTGTCTGTAGAACGATCTACAGCCTAAATGGCCGAACCGATTTTGTTCAAACTTGGTGCTTACGCGTTTTAGGCGATTGTCCAAAACTTTTTGAATCATTGTGTTAGCCCCAAAAATAACGCTACTTACCATACAACATTTTTCTACTATCTATCTCGAAAACGGCTCTAACGATTTTGATAAAAATTGGTGTGTTCACTATTTTGGGTATGGTCTACATTTTGCTCAAATTTTTATAAAAATATTTTGCTATTAATGGTACCTGCCATACAACCATTTTATTGTTTTTCGACTTTCTCATAAACGGCTCAACGGATTTCGATCAATATTTTTCCTTCAAATTCTAAATAATATTGCATTTCAAATTTTTCGAAAAAATATTTTTTCTGGATTTTGAAAAATAAAATATTTTTTTTTGAAAATTCAATATTTTGAAAACGGGTGGACGATTTTTTCTGAAATTTTGTTTTTAAATTTATATTAATAAATATTTAAAATGTTCATACCAATTTTTTTTAGAAAAAGTTTAAGAATTTTTATATATAAAAAATTAAGTAATTGAAAAACGACTTTAAAAATACATTTATCATTTTCTATTCAGCAAGACGTGCGATCCGGTCGTGCATTTTATTTTTAACTGAAGTGGTAGAGATGATAATGCTCTGAACCTGGAAACTTTTGAGTTCATCTTTCATGTTGGGCGGTGCTGACATAGTGTGGAGAATAAAATTCATTAAGCTAGAATTACATGGTCAACGTAATCGGTCAACGTGTTGACTCTTTGACGTAAAAGAGATGACAAAATCTATCCATGTGCGACGTCTTATAATTTTAAAGGGAAAAATGTTGTTAATGTGTCGAGAAGAACATTAACACCTGTGAACCCATGCATTAGTTGATCATTGCATCGACGCGACGGTGTGGTGACTGGGAGAGCACAAATGTTGTTGCGACGTCAGAGGGTCAACGCAATGACCGATTACGTTGACCGTGTAATTCTAGCTTTAGGCTATTACGACAAAAATCCTAGAGTCAGATGTCTAGGAGCAGCTAGGGTTAGCAACTTGTGTTGGATTAGTCCCAGGCGAAGAATATAATTCCAGCAGAGGAAGACAACTAGGGTTTGCAACGATACAAGACCAGGCGAGATTTTTGTTAATCTTCAAAATCGAAAAATTTCAGTCCTGTTTCGGTTTCGGTTTTGCCTAACCAAGTCTCTTCTCAATCTTGGTCTCGTTTTTTGGTCTCGCCTTTCTCGTGAAAATTTTAATGTGCAGTTTCGTCTCGAACTCGATCTCATCCGTAGTCTCGGTTTCTTTCGTGTTTTTTGGTGGTTTGAAAAGATAGAGTACGGTATTTCAGCAGTGTGTGTGAAAGAAAAATTCTTGTGTGAATCAAATAATAAAATCGGAAAAATTTTGAATTTTTTGAGTAAAAATTTGAATTTTGTAAAGGTTTTTTAATCCATTTAAATCGGTGCAATCCTTCAATCGATTTTAACAGTTTATGGCTGGACAGGTACGCAACATACTGTATTTTGACGTTTGTAATATATTTTTTCTAAGTATCACATTAAAGTCTTAAGGTCAACATTTTCCGGAGGGGGAAATAAAGTCTGAAAAATAAGCGATATTTAGTTCAACGAAATGTATATATAAATCGTACAAATTCTTCTCTGGATTTTCGTGCCTATCTGAACATAACTATTTATGTATATATGCGGTTGGATATTTTAACTCTCATAGAATATTTCCAAAAAAAACAACTTGTGAATTATAAAAATTAAACAAGAGTACTATAAAATAATTAAATAATAAAATATTTCTTTTAGCGAAAACCGAAACCAAACCACCGAGGCTACCGAGACTACCGAGACCAGTGAGACTCGGCGAATTTCGGTACCAAAAATACGGTCTCGTCTCGGTCTTGTCTCGGTCACGTCTCGGGTGCTTTTATAGTAGTCTCGTGTCGGAGACAGAGAATGAGACCGAGACGTTACCGGTGTCTTTGCAAGACCCAAAGACAACTCAGTAGGCGATGGCTAGGGCAAGGCGATCTCAATGAACTAGTCATAAGAAATTGCAGTCTGTTGGCAATGAACTAAAATCGGTCAATCTACGAGAGGCAACCCAGTAGAGAAAGAACAGGAATAAGTATTCGCAGGCTAGAGAAAAATGACTTTATTCAACTTAGACTTAAACAATTTAGCTATAGCTGGTTAATAAGCTGTCGGATAAGATTTTTGGGTTGAGGTCAGGCCATCTCTAAATCATCTAGGGGGAAATTGACTCAGTAGGCCCATATCCTAAAGGAAAATAACCGGATTATTCAAGATAAAACTTGAAGTCAGATACCTACATAGGAACCGACCTAGCTACGCTTGTGTGATAAATCCCAGGTCAAGAATAATTTTTTCAAATCCAGCAGATGAAGACAACCCATTAGGCCCAGGCCAACGAGGAAGTTGACAACTATCAAGTTGTCACGGGATTAGTGAGAGCTAGGAACTGAGGTAGGTGTAGAGACCCAAGTCAACTGTACCTATATTTAAGTAAATTTCTGAGCCAACCCAATAGAGAAAAACCAGGTACCAGTAGGGACAGGCTAGAAGAATATAACCTTATTCAACTTGCATTAAAACACGGGAATCAGTCGTCTTGGAATAGAGCTGGATGTAAAAGCCTGTTGGTTGAAGCCCAGGCAGGGAATATATTTTCCAACAGACAGTTCAGCAGAAGAAGACTGTAATTCATTAGGCATAACAAAGCTAGAGGAATATAGTTCCAATAAATCAGCATGAGAATCTGGAGTCAGGTGTGTAGAAATTGATCTTTGTTGAGAAAGTTGTCCGTTAAATCCGTTTATGAGAGATTGTCCCACTAAAATAACACCACGACTTAGTAGGAAAGTCAATTAACTTGGTTTGAAAGACTGGAGCCGGCTCGGCTGGCGGTGGACTGGGTTGCGTGGAGAAGCTTGTTGGTTGATACCTCGATCTAATCTAGCCCAGAAAAGGTAAGCCACCAGTAGTAGACTTACTAGGCCGGAGCCAGATGAATATTACCCTATTATTATAGTCAAACCCCTGGAGTCAGCTACATAGCAACAGTGCTGGGTAAAGAAACATGTTGGTTGGAATCCAAGCCCGAGTCCAGGTCTCTTTGCTTCCGTCTCAAACAGAAGACGCAACAGAGAAGCGGACGCTAAAAGAAGAGAAACGAAATCAATTTGTTAGAGAGAGAGAGAAAGTAAGATAGTTAGTGATTTAACTACATTGGGACCCCTTTCCGCAAACATAAGTTTGCTCTATGAGCACTACAACGATAGGGTGTAAACATACATATTTTCAAGGTTGGCAAAGGCAGATTTATATATAGTAGAATATATTTCCTGTTCCCTGGGCTTGTTGTTTGAGTATCAGGCAAGGGCAGCACAGAGGAAAAGGTGCACGTTAAAGCACTCAATGACTTTTGCGTTGAGATTTTTATAGGAACTGTTGATTGAGATCCTGTTTATCACAAGTTTTGGTTAGTGTATTTATATATACATAGGTACTTTTGAAGGAAAAAAGGTGTACGCATGCTCTAGAAAATATTATAAATACATTTATCAACAAGCAATCTGCTAACTCATTGTACAAAATCTGTAGCCTAAAGCCACAGCTGAATTCCTTCAAATGAAGTGTCCAAGACTTCATATATATATACATATACCTACATCCACTCCTAGTTATTCATTTGTAAGGACATCCTTATTAGTAACTAAACGTTTCCATAATAACAAAAGAATATCCTTCAGGCTATATAGAACTCCGGCATCTAATGACACACCTCAGACAATAATTTGCATTTTATTTCTCTCTATCACCCGATAAATCTACATCTGTTGGCTGGAATTAAGCCAAGGAAAAAAAACACCAATCATTATCTACATTTTTGACCTTCAAACAGGCAAACCAAAAAATGTAAAAAAAAAATTAAATATCTAAAACAAAACAGGAAAAGATCGATCGCAAAGCCACGAATTAAGTGCTCCACACCTGCCCTAATTTTTCAGACATCAAACCGAACGAACAACGCTATAAGGATAACGCCTCTGAAAATTAAGAGTTTTGCTTGATGTCTCAATTTAGCTATAGACTGAGTTCATTCCAAAAAAAAAAGAAACAAAAGATACGAATATTTTTTGGAACACGCCTATATGTGAACCCCGCATCGACACAACCCAAATAATACATAAGAGCCACCAAGTTTTCTTCATTTCATATTGATATTGTTGTTGGTGCTCCCGAAACCCTATAATTAGGCCAGTTCCAAAAGAAAAAAAAAAAAATAACAGAGAAATATAGTTAGACACAATTCGTGTTCCTGTGTTGCGTTTTTAAGCAATTTAATTTTTTTTTTTTTTTTTTTTTTGGAATAAAAATTGTTCCCAATCCAATTTGCCACAGTCGACCGAATTCAAAATGAAGACATCATGCTCTTTGATTACTTTTTGGCAGGCAAAGTAAAGAGGGAGCAGCCATAAAAATAATAAAATTATAGTCGTTCATCAAAGTATTGTGCTACCCCCTTACACCCAGATGCACATTCATCGGATGGCTGCAGACCCGTCAGTAATTGCGGTTTATGATGAATTCATTAAACCAAATATGGAAAATTATTATTTTGAACGCGAATAACAAGACCAAAATTGCTCAGAAATATAATGAGAGAGACAGAGAGAAAAAAAGTAAATGGTGGAGACTGGCCATAAGTTGCAGTCTTGTGGCTTTTTGAGTTAAAGATGGGCGTGATACAATCATTTTTTAACCTTAAAAAAATTGAAGACAAAAAACTCGTAATGGCTTTGTGTGAAGATAAGCCCACTGGGGGATACGTTAAGGCGGCTTCGCACAAATCAATTACGTCGGTGTTTTATTAACATTTTATTTGTTTGCGGGATTTTTTTTAATCAGAAATTTTTTTGAGTGTTTTGTTCTTTCGGGCGATGGATTTGTTTTCCAAAAAAAAATTAAGAAAAATATCAGTACCAATTTTCAAAAAAAAAAAATTTTTTTTTAAAGAAGAACTATAAACTTCAATATCAACTTAAGTCAAAAATTTGTCAAAATTCTATACTTTTCAAAACGGTAGCTTAACGAAGTTCTAGTTATTCAAGTATCGACGTTGTGGAGGAACGAAATGCGGCTGTGAGTCCATACTCAGCAAATTGAATTCGAAATTTTGATAACATAACTCGCGTTACCATTGAGCAATCTTTTAAATGAGCTACGAGGCCCTACCTCTGGTAGGAAATTAACCACTCAATATCTGAGCCCACTTCTATATGCTAAACTTGTAGAGTTGATTGTAGGTCAGAGGCGGATATGATCCTTCCTAGGATTCCCTCGTCTATATGGAAATTGGTGCGGCACTTCCAAGGAGTATATGGTTACCTATAAGACCTGTCAGAACCGTTTGGGAACCAGTTTTGATGGTTTTAATTTTTGGTATGGCAATCGCAACTTCCGATTGAGTTCTAAGTGATCATTTGTTGCTAGAGCGGCTGAACAACCACTCCACTCTGATTCATATTCTTTGTGTCAAGAGCCAGCTAGTTGGCTAGTGCAGAGATGAAAGCATTTCAGCAACAGGAATGTCCTCCGGATGCAGAGCCAAATGGTATCCAACTCCGCAAGGACTACATTTAGACGCTGGCAGAGATTGGACTTCAGCGTCAGCCGACAGTGCAACTAATATTTTACTTAGAATCACTTTGTCGTATTGAGAGAAGTAATCTGATTTTTTTTTCTTTCTCAGAGAGTTCGTGAAGATCGTCAAAGAATGTTTAAATAAGCACTTGTAGTCTGAACTGTTTCTTTTTCCTATTTGTTTCACAACTTCCGCACATAGTGTTGTACGGGAGATATAATTTTGCCACATGTCCCGTACTGCTATCAGCTAACTACTATGTTCTGCCTTTGGCCACCTATCTACATTATTTTTTTTTTTGAATTAATTTATTTTACTCAATAATGACTTCAACTTGTCGAAAAATATATTTCGATTTTCAAAAATCGAAAAAAAAACAATTTTTCGAAAATTTTGAAATTTAGTATTATTTAAAATTCGAAGAACTTCCGGTATAAACATTTTGATCGACATCCTTTGAGCCGCTTATGAGAAAGTCGAAAATCCAAAAAAAAAATGGTTGCATGACAGGTACCGTGAATAGCAAAATATGTATAAAAAAATTTTTGGCCAAAATGTAGGCCATACCTAAGGTAGTACACAAACTTTTTTTTCATCGAAATCTTACGTTTTCGAGATAGTAAAGATGGTATGGCAATATAATCACCTTAAGTACCAAGTTTTAAAAAAATCGGTTCAGCCAATTAGACTGTAGAACGTTCTATAGACAGAGAAACAGATAGACAGACAGGCGGTATTGCGGAAACCGCCATATTTATTTATTTATTTGACAATTCAACTAACAAGTAGGATTACAATTATCTTTCAATTTTTTTAAGGCTTCCAAAATGTTGTAGGTTTAAAGGAAAATATTGAAGTTTAGTTTTAAAATTAATAATAATTTTGGAAAACGGCACATTTGATTTTTTTTAAATGTTTAATGGAGAAGCTCTTAAAAATGTAAACTGTATTATAAGCACAATTTTTTCATAAACTTGTTTTTATTAAATAATTTTTTTTTAAACTCAATATTTCGAAAACATTTTTGAGAAACATTGTATTCATTATTTTATTGACATTCTCTTGAATACTTGTACAAAACCTTTTGCTAATACAAAAACTAACGGTACCTACTATACATTATGTTTAAAGACCATTCGAGTTTTTCTTCTCAAAAACGGCTCCAAGGATTTTGATAAAAAAAAAACATGTGTGTTTTTTTTACATTATATTTAATTTTTGTATGAGTTCATACTGCATTTTCAGCCTGTTACATTATATTATTCAATGTTTTTCGAATGACAACAATAACTTGAATTAGTTTATTTTACGACAAGTTTTATTTTTTATTTGTTGGCCGGAATTATAGGTATTTCACGACTTGCAGGTAGACCATCAGATTACTTTGTTTTTCCAGTGGTGCCGATCTACTTTTTCGTTTTAATTGAAAAACTTTGTATTTGCCTCCACGAACATTGAACTGAGACTAGCTGCCTTAGAGGCCACATGATCAGGTCAGACCCAATGCATCGATTGGTTTCAATTATATTCAAAACGACTAGCTCAAAAAAGAATACATAACATTCCATATTCAAATTTTCTAAACAAAAATTTCTTTTATTTATTTTTTTTTTTTTGAAAATCGATTTTTCTAAAACGGGTTAGCGATTTATTTGAAATTAAAGTTTTATACTTTTTATTGCTTTAAATTTATTCAATCCATTTTTTTTTCATAACATATTTCCAAAATTGTATGCATAAAAATTTTTGTTTTCTAATATTAATATATATATATTAATTAATTAATTTATAATTAATATAATATTTGTTTTATTAATATTTTTTCTACTTTTCCACGTACATACATGCTCTGTATCCTATTCCTGACGAATCACTTCCGCTGTTTCCGTCTAAACTCCAGCAAATGAGTAACATCACATCCATCTGATTATGTCAATATTCGAATAGGAATAATTTAGCTAACGTAGACTCTTTTTTGTGCCACTGTCAGATATTCCAAAATTAAAAAAATGGATACAAATATGAAAAACTAAGAAAATAAAGGCCTATTGGTTTAACCGACCTTCTTTGTTTGGCATAGTAACTTCAACTTATCCAAACGTAAATAAACGAAGTGATAAAAATCAAATTGAATCTGCTTTTGTGACGAAAATCACTATATCAGCATAGAGTAGACCTACAGTGACCATAACAAAATCGGAATGACATTTGTGATTTACAAGCAATTAGCATTTTCTTTAGTAAAAACCTTCCAAAGCACTAAAAAAGCTATAAAATCATCACGGAATGTTATTCCATAAACAAAACAAACAAGACTTATCTCAAACAATAAAAATAGCAGGCGTATCAGATTGAAGTAATCTCTCTAACTGCTCTAGAAAATATGTTAAAAAAGGTATCTTTTGACACAATCTATATCTCACTACAACCCTGTTGATGCTCTCTAATCAAAATTTATTATATTATGGTTAAACAATGACAAAAACAACATCCATATCTTGCATTGGATAAAATTATTCATCCAAATAGCTCCTACGCAGATTTTATCTTGCCCCAATGATCCACTCCAAAAATGCTTCTCTTATAAATAGATATTATACCATCAATAAGATTAGCACACACGCGAGAGCCATCAGATTACTCGTTTGGTAAATTTTCCCTTCCACGAGTTTCGAATATTTATGACACATCCGCAGAGATGCCATCACTGCATAAATGTGCTATTCGTCGAATTGAATTGCCTCCCAAAGTTTCCACAGCCAAATTGAAGGAGAAGACGAAAACGAAGAAGAAGTAGCACTTATCATTCCGACGATCAAATTACATTTTCATGTTTGGAATTCCGTCGATAAGATTTCCCACATAAACACAATCCACTTTTCGACGAACATCATCATCACCATCTTCTGCAATATTTACTTCTGGCTGACTTTCTGAATCTCTGTGGGGATGGGCTTATGGCTTTGCTTCGCTACCTTCGTCAAGCAATTCCACTAATCAACTAATCAATTCATATTCCATTTCTTATAAAGGGTTAAGGTGTTTTGTGTTCAAGCCCTCGCCCTGCCACGCCAGTTGCTGCTGCTACGTTTTTAAAAAGACGTTATCCGCCGTCGCTTCGCATCGCTTGCCTCCTGCGCGCTCCTCCTTTGCTGGTGTGACAAACAAGGTGCAGAAAGATAACAACCCAGATAATGACGACTGATTTGCTGATGCAGTAGGAGGCTCGGCTTTTTTATATAGATCCGCAATTTCTTCACTTAATTAGGCGGTTATGCTTTTGTGGATTCACTCTAATCCCACTGTATTTGTGAGACCTTTTTGGGGTGTCTAATTTTTTTTTATGTTCCATCATTGTCATCTTGATTATGCTTTGAAAATATGTACATCGATAAGGTAGGAAACAACTTAATATTAAGTTTTGGCGTCAACCTACGCAAAATCAATAATTCAAATTTCGCAATTCACCTTGGCTCCTCTGCGACATCTGAAATTTGTGGAGGTCTTTGAGGAATTCATGAGTGGGCGGAATGTATTCAGGTTAGGCATAACAATTTCTTCCTGATTGTAGGTTTGAAGAATGGTGTTGGTAAACTTCGATACCGATACTGCGTAAATATTTTGATTATGCAGTATTGGTGGTGTGAAAATAAATATGAAATATCCCAAGGTTTCTTCTGAGATCTCAGAATTCACTCTCATCAATCTAATGTTGGGCGCCATTTTCGTGAGTCTGTGAGTGCAACCGTCAATGACTTATCTGATGCTGAAAAGGGACAACTTCATGACTGAACTAATCGGTGAAGGATTATGAAATTCCCACAAACAAGTTTGTGGTCAAGTCCTACGTTGGGCGCCATATCTGTGATTATTTTTCGTACCCACGATAATTCTTCTGTTAATCTTGAATTCTTATTTTTCTGCAATTGTGATAAATTTCCCCCGAGATCTCAGAATTCAAATTCAAATCAATACATACTTTCCGATAACAAAGTGCGGGGCGGCATTTTAAGGAAATGGGTGGAACCGGTAGTATGTTTCGTGCTGTAAGTTGCTCAAATTCACTTAATTAGTGAAGCATATGAAGCGTTCGAGTTCACGTTTTTGGTAACAAAGTCCCACGTTGGGCGCCATAGCTGTATTGATCTTGTTTTGTTTTCATTTTCTTACCAGTACATTGTGTCTTAGTGTCTTAGTCGTAGGTACTGCCTCCTACTTGAAAATGAAAATTCATCAATTAAGAAATGTACACAATTTCATTTCATTGTCTATAAGATTTTCTGATTGAACTTTGATTTTTCAATTCCCGCCAAAACTCACACATCGCAACCCCCTTTTATATAAATAATGCATATGTAATTTTCCACCCTAGATCTATGTTTCTAGCAAAATATTCTATTCCAGTAAAAGGTTTTTGGAAAATATCCCTTTTAATTCACTTTCTGACACGAATAAAGGGATCTTTTCATTCCCAAAGGACTTTAGAGCTTTAAAAAAAACAAACCCCAATTCATTCCCATAATTAACAAAACTAGTATCACAAGTTCTTCATTTTCAAGAAAAGTTCGTGTCAAAATTGTATCAAAAAAGAGAAACTGCTTTCAAAACTAATAGAAAAATGCCAAAAATCACTTAAACTTATACGAAATTTCATTTTCACCCGAATCCAAGGGTAATTTTCTGACAGCCCTTCCGCCAATTCGACATCTCTTTAGTTAAGTTCCTCTTCTATAGCAACAATAACTATTAAACACTTTTGTAATTCTGATTGACATCCTTCTGACATATTTTGTGTATTCTATTCTACTACATTTCCTTGAGTCAGTCCTTCTCTAAATTCTCTATCCATTCATTTCAAAATAACACACTACAACTTGTATGTCCAATTCCTCAGGGGAATCCCAAAATTTGAAAATAGACCCAACTTAACCATCACTCAGAGAGTCTCTCATTGGCAACCGTGTTTCCTTTTGTTGCGTCCGCAAATCCCCTAGAGAAATTTCATCTTTTGTATTTCTCCGAGAGACCGTATAACAAGGTATAAAGATACAGAGAGCCCTTTGCGAGTTGTCAATGTCGATGTTTTAACGGTCCATCGGATACACTTGACACTCTGATGCGCCACACCAAATACAATATAGTTGCGGTACGCAAAATAGAACGATATGGGTAGATACATTTTTATACGACATGATGTGCGAATATAAGGGTTAGAGGAACGTCCCAAAGCACACACTAACCCTTCTCAAAAAAATTGGAAATTTCATTACTTTTGTTGGGTTATCTGTTATTGGCTGCAATGCCAAGCGAGCGAAAAGTTATTTTGTATACTTAATAGTTGTGTTTTGCAAGGCTGTCTTATGTACCTATAGATACTCGCACCTTTAACCTACCATACATGCTTACGCACCTCTCTAGTGAGCTGTTTTTTTTTTTCAAAACTTTCGATTTTGTGCTTGACTGAGTGAGTAATGAAGTTCGAAAGCAAAGGTTTTCCAAAGGGGATGGAATCTTTTATAAAAAAAAAAAAACAGTAAAGTCTTGAAAGTTTAGACAATTATTTTTTGTCCAACATATCTTTTGCTCAATCAGTCAATCACAGGCACATCACACAGAAACGCTGTTATTAAAACAAAATCATAAATTAGAAAATTCCTTTTTCATCTAGCCTCATTTCATTCAAGAAAAGATTTGAGGTGTATGATTTGTAAAGATTCTACTGTTCATTTGTGTGGGTCTTAGAATATTGGTTATTATAAGGTCTCTTAACAACTTCCTTCCAAAGTTTATTTTGGTTTTTTATTTTATTTTCTTCGACAAATGTCCTTTAGGGCAAGGATTCGATTTGAATTTTGATTAGAGATTAAACAAAAAATCCCTTTTCATAGCAAAGATGTATCTATAGATTGCTGGAGGCAAGATTATGTCATCGTGTGCAAAAATTATAATCCTAGACCATTATTAGGGGTTATTACCCTTTTTGTTTGGTGTTGAGATAATATTTTTTGACACGTATCAAGCTACATGCATACATCTATATTGATGGCGGTGTGTTATTAAGAGGGATTAGTATAAATATAGTTGCAAGTTCTAAAATAATGCCCTAAGGCAAACGAGAATACATAAATATACTGCTATTTAATTTTTTATAGGGATGGGTGATCATCAAACAGCTTAAGGATACAATTTTATGAGAAATTGATGGGAACACTATAAAAATATAAATTACGATAATCGATAGCTACATACCTACGCTCAAATACGTCCACCACCACCATAAGCCCGAGGACTTATACAAGGAAATTATATTAAGAATTTATTGAAAATGGAAGGAGGTGTCAAGAGTGTCACTTTGGGGGGTTTTTATTAGATTATTATCAGATAAATTAGTGAAAATACATTTTGTGGTTTTCTTTCCCTAAATTTGCTCAAGAAACAAGCCACAGGTCACAACTTTTTATCACACGGAAGTCGTAAACACTTGTGTCCCTTATATGCAACAGAACTAAATTAATTCTTATCAATTCTATAATTTTAGACGAATTCTATCTAATACCTACTGATATTATGGTAACTCAGATAGTAAATTATTACACGTTAAGTACATCATTTGAAACATACGGAGTCTTATCGCTTCTGGGAATACAATTTCCACATTGCCAAGGTTGCCAAGTTTCTATGACGAAAAGAATTTAAGGATCTTAAACTAAAAATTTTAGTTTTAAAAATTGATGGGATTTCACAGGCAACGGGTTTTTTTTTGTAGCTACTTGGAAGTTTCAGTGGCTGTTGTCTATGTTTGACAGTTGAGAATGTCAAACTCTGTTGACATTTTTGTTCAGTAAGCGTACGCAATTCATCATAAATTGCTTAACGCCGGAACAACGCATATAAATTTTGGAAATTACTTTGAAAAAAAAAACTGTTCGTCATCTGTGTTTATTGATGAAGCTCATTTCGGGTTAAATGGGTTCGTCAATAAGCAAAATTGCCATATATGGAACCAAGGTAATCCTCAAGCAATTCCAAATCACCAATACATCCATTAAAATTTACTGTTTGGTACGGCTTACACACTGGCGGTATTCTCGGTCCTTATTTCTTTCGATATAAGGAAGTTATTACGGTGAATGGTGAATGCTACCGATTTATGCTGACTAATTTTTTGCAATACCGAGTGCTCAACTAGTAACTAGTAACAAGTAACTAATAACTAGTAACTAGTAACTAGTAACTAGTAACTAGTAACTAGTAACTAGTAACTAGTAACTAGTAACTAGTAACTAGTAACTAGTAACTAGTAACTAGTAACTAGTAACTAGTAACTAGTAACTAGTAACTAGTAACTAGTAACTAGTAACTAGTAACTAGTAACTAGTAACTAGTAACTAGTAACTAGTAACTAGTAACTAGTAACTAGTAACTAGTAACTAGTAACTAGTAACTAGTAACTAGTAACTAGTAACTATAAACTAGCGATATAGGTAGATACTATAGGACAAGTTTTTCATTTGGAAAAAAATCAAATTCCAGACTTTAATCAAACTTGAGATTACGATGAAAGAGAATACCAAAAAAGTGAGTCCCGCAATTCCATGTGGGTGTCTGCACGTAGGTCGGTCTAAAATCTAAAAGCCTGAAGCGATATTCTTCGAACAAAAAAGGGTTCGTTTTAGCTTTAATTTATTAGTTAATTAATTAAAATAACCGTACCTGCCATACAAATACTTGGGGTAAAAATGGTAAATCTCAGTTATTTCGAAAACGTCTCTAACGATTTTCATAAAAAAAAATCAATTTCAATTTAGGTATATTCTACATTTTGGTCAATACAAATTTTTAATTAAAACGTTATTAACGATACCTGTCACATAACAGTCATTTAGACTTGCGACTATCTTATGAACGGCTCAACGTAATTCAATCAAAATGTTTACACAAGTGGTCCTTCAAACGCTACATGAAACTGCATACCAACATTTTCGAATTTTGGATTTATTGAAAAAAAATCAATTTTCTTGACAAATTTAATATTTCGAAAACGGTTTTGAGATTTTCTTGAAATTATGTTTTTAAGTTTTTATTTTTAAATACTTAAAATCGGCATACCAATTTTTTTTAGTAAAAAATTTAAAGAAATTACAAATTTTAATTTAAAAAAGACTTTAAATTATATTTAGCCGTTTCTTTTAAGAATCTTGTGTTTTCGATATGTAATCGAACATATGAGCAAGTACGTGCGATCCAGTAGTCCATTTTATTACTATCTGAAGTATGTTCTTTTCCTTGTATTTTGACAATTGAACATGGAGCAATTAGACAGTACTTCGTCAGATGGAAAACGATTTTGACTAAAAATGGAAGCTTAAAAAACAATTTCATAAAACAAAGATTTTCAAATTAGATCCTTAAGGATAAATAGAAGAATTGCGTATAATAGATATAGATAATAAATGTCCATTTGATGAAAAAAAAAATTAATTCCCAAGTTAAGCTAAAAGGACTTATTGTCTGCTTTTTTCGTCTACATTAAAGTTCTGTGTGAGCCAAGGATTATTTTCCGAGAAGAATTTTATAGTGTTTTCAGGGTAAATAATATTATTCGAGTTTTGAAAATTCCAATAATTTCTCTTCTAACCAAGAATTGTCATATTGTCACTTAAAAGTTGTCATCTTCTTTTCAATAACCACAAATTGATTGATTATTATCACAAAATTCACAGCAAAACTCCTTTAAATCACAAAGGATGTTTCGAATAGAAAGAAGATACCGCAGTCGAAGAAAAGCATCCTCCTACTGTTCAGTTTTCTTCTTATTTTATTTTTCAATGAAAAACCGCATCGGTAAGTAAATCGACAGATAGCAAAGTAGGAGGGTTGCAACTGAATTGAGTTATAAGAAGTTGAATTTTTCGACACTTCCTTACGGGTAGCGTGCTTCTTTGGTGGAAAGGACTAACAGTCAAAGAAATCTTGGTATTTTGTTGTCTTCTTTTGTTCGAAATATTATTGCCATATATATGAACAACTGTGCTATTGTCGGTACAAATGACCGCATTTAGTTGACTGACTTTTTATTCGAGCTCATCAATCATTCCTGTTTCCCATTTTTCTTTTTTGTTTTGTGTGGTTTTAATGTCCACCTACGGCAAGCAGTCAAGTTAGTCGTCCTTTTGCTTATAATGATAAAAATAAAACAGCAGATGATAGTTAGAATTAAAAGGGATACATAGGTGTTAACAGGCAGTTATACGTTCTATGACAAGGACTTGCCTTAAAGACCGATTTTTGAACATAAGGTTTTAAAAATAAAAAATATTTTTTTTCGTACATCATAAGAGTCTTAAGAATAAGTAAGTTGTCATGCGTGGTTGGTGAAAAGGAAATGATGATAATTCTATTTGTGTGATGTTTATTGTCGAGTGATATAGTGTTGTAATTCTTCGAATTAATTTAGATCTCCAACAGCTGATGCATCACGCGAAGTAGGTGTAGATCTAGGTCTATTGTTCCATTGATAGCTTGATTTACTAATGACACCTTGGTTTTCAATCCATAGAAAAAATTCTTCAATAGTGGCTAACTTTTTGTTAGTACCGAGTTTGGAGAAAAATCCATTTGGGATATATTCTAAAATTATTTAAAAAATTCAATGGACTACTGATGGGCGCACGTTCTTGGTTTTAATGTTCCATTAGTTTTGTGTTTAAAAATTTGTATAAGCTAATACGTGAATTAAATTAGACACAAATGTCCAAATGCATACTATTCAAACAAAATTTATATTACTTAATTTTTGTAAATACAAAATTCTTCTATAAATAAAATGATGGCATGTGAATCTTAAGTATAATTAAGAATAAGTTTAATATGCTTGTGTTTTTTTTATTTATTTAATAATAATTTCAAATGTATTTTGAATTTAAAAAAATTTGTAAATTATTTTTAAGAGCACGAATATGGCTTTAAAAATAAAATAAAATGCACGACTGGATCGCACGTACGTGCTCCTATGTTCGATTACATTATATGCAAAATATTCTTAGTAGAAACGGCTAAATGTATTTTTAAATTAGTTTTTCAGTTAAATTTGTAAAAATAAAAATTCTTAATTTTTTCTACAAAAAAATAGGTTTGAGCATTTTAAATATTAAATAATATAAATTCAAAAACAAAATTTCAGCAAAATCGTAAGTCCGTTTTCTAAAAATTGAATTTTCAAAAAAAAAAATGAAATGCAGTATTATTGAGAATTTGAAGGAGCTCCTGTATAAACATTTTGATCGAAATCGGTTTAGTCGTTTATAAGAATGTCGAAAATCAAAAAAATGGTTGCATGGCAGGTACCGTTAATAACAAAATATTTTTTGAAAAATTGGCCAAAATGTAGACCATATCCAAAGTATGTTTTACTTCACTCCAATTTATATCAAAATCGTTAGAGCCGTTTTCGAGATAATTAAGATGGTAGAAAAATTTGTATGGCAACTACCGTTATTTTTGGGGCTAAAACAACGATTCCAAAATTTATTTTGGACAATCACCTAAAACGCTTAAATAAGAAGTTTGAAGAAAATCGCTTCAGCTGTTTAGGCTGTAGAGAGTTGTACAGACAGACAGAAAGCCGGAATTAAAGGACACACTTTTTGGTGTTCTCTATCATCGTAATGTCAAATTTGATTAAAATCTTGAGTTCGAAATGATAACTAAAAATCATAAAAACTCTTGTACTTAATGGTGGAAAGCAAACTTTTTTAGAATATTTTAGACATCAAAACCTTAGAGACCTCTTTGTATCGAGATTTGGTCAGTTCTATAATATGTATTACTAAATAACAACGTTTTTTCTCTTTATAACATCGTACTTCAGAATGAATTTACAAGAAGCGATGGAAACATTTGTCAAATCTGCTAAATCTGAGCTGGTTTGCTCTTGAAGACCATCGGAACACACCTTCATCCACTAGTTGCCAAAGCATTATCATTAATCTGCCTGACGGGTCACAACTAACAACCAAACCAAATGTGAACTATCTGGATATTAATTTCAAGGAGAGGTTACGTTTCAACCCGACGAAACTGCTTCTCTGTAAGCAACTTCTCAGATCCATTATCACTTATTGTTTTCCTGTATGGTTTACTGAATCCTACAACAGCATGAGAAGGCTGGGAATGTTTGAGAGGAAAATCATACGGATATGTATGGGACGAAAGCACTTCAGCAACAAACAACTTTAAGAGGCATCCAGAAAAATACCCCTGGACAAGTACAGGATCAATGCTGCCAAAAGGCTAACGAGCAAAACATCCACCCAAACACCCTAGAGAGCAACATGACCAGCGAAGAGAGATACCCTGACACAAGATACCTGGATGTGACAGCGCTACTGGACGAAGGACTTTTTCCAACAACGACGAAGCGATCCAATTCTACGAGGACGCAGCGTCAAACTACCACCGTGCTAGATTAAATACAAATATACTTCAAAATGTTTTTAAGTTTCTCAGACCGGATAGAATAGATCTGGGCTAGAGAATAGTTGGATGTCGTTTTTAGTTATAACCGATTAAATGTCAAATTTAAGCCCTTTCTTTCGGGAAGTAAATTTGACCAATTTATTTTACTGTTTGGTTATCTATGTATGTCTAATTGTGAACGCCACTTCAAAACCTTAAAAAAAATTGGTTATCAAACCTAAATTCAATTACCTTTAAATGACGAAATTACTCGTAAATATTCATTTATTGCAACACATTTATAAATATTTTTCAAACATCACTGCCATATCTAATTTCTTATTACCTCTAAATTTTAAGTATCTCAAATGCCACAAAATTTAATAAATTTGCATTCTGTACACAAAAACTACACCAAGCCTTTAGCACACTGAGTTATCCACGAAAACCTCCCTTTCTATTCATGCATACCATAATACCAATCAATTTTTTTGGATATTTTAATAAATTAACAAAATTCATACGAGTACATATCTAACATATTTTTTTATGACTAGAAAAAATTTGTATTTTATTCTTTAAAGTACGTATTTTTTAATTTTATATTTTATAGGGTAAATTGAACTTATTTGGTTTTTATTGGAATTAAAAAAAAAAAAAAAAAATTGTAAGTATTGTAAATTAAAATAAAATACATAACTGAATCGCACGTAGTTGAGCTTATGTTTGATCACATCGCAAGCTCAAGATCCTTAGTGTAGAAATAAGTATGTTTCTACATAATGTTTAAGATCCAAAATTTCGTCTAAACCAAATTTGGTACGGCAATGTTAGGTATTTAGCAATAAATTTAAAAACATAACTTCAAAAAAACAAACTTCCACCCGTTTTCGAAATATTGAATTTTCAAAAGAAAAAAAAAAGAAAAACATTCACCATACACTTTGTTTAGAATTAGAAATTGTAGATAATTTTGTATTTTTTTTGTAATTATATTGAACCTAATTGTTTTTATTTTCCAACTTACTAGTAAATTAATAGATACATAGGCGCAAAATTTTAAGCAACCTATTATTAAGGCCTTAACACGATACTATTTAACAATTTACTATATGTATAGTAGTCTACTAACTTCTCATAAATTGTAATCATTTTGTTAACTAGTAAAATGTGAATTAGCCAGATAGCAAAGCTGTTGTAGAGTTTGAATTTCGATGAACACAATTATTGTTTGCTTTATAAATTAATTATTCTCGTTAATGTTAATGGAAACCCAACTTGTGCTCTAAATAAGTATTCGATGTTTATATTTTAATCATTTAACTTCATTATTGACAAAAAATAAATGTATACCAGCAGGATTCGAACCTGGGCCTCCCGGGTACGAGGTTGATATACATATCAGATGACACTTCTATTAGACTAAGAGCCCAGGGCTGGCAGAGATACGTCATTTTATCATTGCAGTTTTTTTTTCTTCGTATAGATACAAAGTAGATAAGAACGAATGGACATTCCGAATTTTCTGAATAGTTTTTGTATGTGCGCTCACTCTCATATAAGTCGATGGTATTCACCTTAGCAACCAAACTGTTGCAAAACTGAAAGTTGCATATGTGCGCGCCTAGCCTTATAGCTCATAGAATTTCATACGAATAAATATTTAGCGGCGCAGTATCGAGCAGTTCTTCTATAGTGCAGTTCCACCCAATCTTCTGAAATTGCTTTTTTGTAGATCTAAATAAAAAGATTATTTTTTTCACCAAACTCCATTTATTTATAACTATCAATAAAAATAGAATACAAAACGAATATTGGTCTTAGTTAGTCAAACATAAAAGTAAAACGGAATTCATTCGATAGATATTGATTTCTTTTTCAAAATGGAAATCAAAATTTGTTAAAATTGATTAATTGTTATTAGAGGTATGCAAAATTGCAGATATAGGTGGAATTTTAGACGGACTTCAGAAAATAATTGAGCAAAGAATACAGTTTTTAATAGTAAAAGTCACAAACTTTTCAGAAGAAAAGCTTATAATTTATTGAAAAATGGAGTTATCTAAGATTTTAGCCAACTATAAATCAAAAAGATCGATTTGTCTTACGAATGAAATTAATAGTAATAACACTCCATACACATATAAATCGAGATTCAATTTAATTATCAATCGTACCAACAAAACTAACAACATCAGATTCTAGACTCGAATAAACGTCAACCAGCCATCCACCGTAGCTTCTACTTTAGCTTCTTATCGACCGTAGCGAATTGTATGTAAAATGTTACGACTGATAAACTTACGGTGATTAAATTTCCAATAAAACACGGCTATTATTATGACAAAAGAATGAGTAAATTCATTGTTTTTGTCATTATAACGTCAAAAATAATGCCGGATTTACACGAGTGACAAATTGCCATTAATTCATACCATTAAACTGGCAAAATAATGGTAAAATCAAATCAATAATGATAAGCATTTACACGGGGCAAAATAATGACTGATTGATAATGGCAATCTGCTATTAAAGAATGAGCAAGTTCATTCTTCCTCGCGGTGTGCCATAATTTTCAAAATGGCATCATTGTGCATTTACATGATACCATTATAATGGCAACATTTAATGCCAGTATTCCTTACCATTTTTTAATGACGAAAATAATGACAAATTTTCAAGCCATTTACACAATTTTGTCAGTAATGTGAACAAAATGGAAGAAATAATGGCAATTTGTCACTCGTGTAAATCCGGCATAAGTACATAATGACAGGAATAATGACATTTTGTCATTCGTGTAAATCCTGCATAAATTTAATTAATGACAGTAGCATTATGGCAGTAAATACTGCTAACTTGCCCGTCGTGAAAATCAGGTATTAAACAAAAATGTCAAGTCACAATTAAATTTGACGACCTTTAAAAAATAATTATTGGCTCCTACATTCATTTTTCCCCAACTTGCGAGAAAAAATATCACCTGCAAAACAACAGTTAAGTCAAATTTTAAGCCGGTTTATCCACTAAACTTATGTCCAGTTCAATGCAGGACTAAATCTGGACATCGGAAAGAATGATCTGACGATGTAAACGAACAATTCTTCTTAAGTGGAATATAGGTAATAATGAAGCCATTGGCGCAAAATTTTAAACAGTCTGATGTTAAAGGCTTAGCATGATACTACTTAACAGTTTTCTAATCCAAAGAACTTTACTAATATTTTACTAATTTTAAATACTTTTTAAGTAGCACCATACTTAACCTATTTTCTTAATTAACTACAACTAAACACGCCTAAAATAGTGCAAAAAAGTAAGCGAACATAACTTTTTGAAATTTGTAAATGTTAAAGTGGCATATAGATTTAGTACGATACTATAAAAATAAAGTGGCCATTTTGTGATTTTAAAATTAGTAAAATGTTGTACTCTTTCTACGATACTAAACTGGTTTAAAATGAGCAAAATGCCCTTTTTAACCTAGTTTCACACTAAAAATGACTTAGCATTTTACTAAATCATTTAAAATTTTGCACCATATTCTCTACAATACCTTTATTTTTCTTGTTAAAAATTTTAGCCTACGCCAATGACTTTAATAGTCGTCGAGATAATTAAAGTTAAACCTTTTTCATAAATGCCGTTATTTTTGTGGTTAAAATAAATATTTAAAAATCACCTAAGTTAAGTACTACGTTTGTAGAAAATCGCTTTGGCGGTATAGGCTGTAGGTCGACCTTCCTTAATTTTACGAGATTTCGAAGGAAAATGGTATTTAACCTTTTTTATTTTGTTTAATTGAGGCCAGCCTAGTCGAACACCCTGACTACCTTCAGACTGAATCAAGAGTTTATTACGGAAACATTCTTATCATATTTTTTGAGCCCAGAAATTGATTTCCATGAGTTATAATGTATTCTACAATTAAAATATATCTCACGTTATGTTTTTTTTCAATAATTTTTTTTTTTTTGAATTTTCAAACAATTCAAATATGATTTGTTTATCCGTACAATTGGTACACATGCTTCTATGGTGTAAATAATTTTTATTGACTGCCAATAGCTGCAAAACCGTATTATGTTTGTATAATATCAATATCCACTTGGGGGTTTTTGTCCATGTCCAGTTCTCGATTTGTTATTTTTGTACTTTTTAATTGGATTTTTTTTTCTACTCGACTGTGTGAATGTAAGGTAAGATAGGTACATATAAAATTCTATCATTGGCTTCCGCGCTGGTTAAAAAAAATGTGTAGTTAGACCATGTATTTTTGGCGACAATGTAGCTATACATTATGTATGTAAACTCATAAATTTGTTTTACGATTTCAATAGATTTTTGAAATATTGCGCATAGGAGAAAAAAACTGCTTGCTGATGTACGTAGCTTAGGCTCGCTTTAATTTTGTTGCCATATTTTTTTATTAAAAAAAAAAAAGAAAATAACTCCTACGAGCAATGTTTTCAAAATGAACCACCGATTTTCTGATAAACTTTTCATTCCAATAAACAAATAGGTAATGTAAAAATGGCGACATAGCCAATATGCGATTTTTGAAATATTTATCTTTATAAATTTTGAGAAAATATAAGTACGAGTTTTTCAAACGCAAGATTTTTTTTAAGAATCAGTCTTACTATATGGGATAGGTACCTGGATTCCAAATAATTCTCAAGGCCGAAAATCTCCCACAAAAAACCCGAAATCCCAAAAAAACCTAAAGCATCCAAAGTTTCAAATTAAGAAAATGCAGAAACCCACAAATCCAAAATCTCGAAAACCTACCCAAAATACGGAATGACCCAAATTACGTAGTCCAAAAGTACTGTTAATTAAAAAACAAATATAGAATACTCGAAGGCCTTATCTCTATAGTAACACCCGTTATTTCGCAGATAAGCGTTTAGCTGACAAGAAATCCTAGTTAGTAAGACATTAGCCTTTTTTTTAATTTTTGCAGGAACATTGCCCCTTAAACACAGTGAGAGGGATGGACTCACTTATGGGAGCACATGTCAATGACAGTTGTACTCAAGTTTTCGACGAATGAAGGCTATGTAGATTACAGCCCGATCAGAAGGGGCGAAAATTTCTTGCAACTTTGAAGAAAGCTCAAACACTTTGCAGCGTTTTTGGAGACATTAAATATGTGATCATAACACAAAAGCTGATCGGTGATCCATATACCTAGAACTAAAAGGTGTTCGATTTCCTCAATGCAAGCGCCACTTGCCGAAAACGGCATTTGGGGTGGGCCCCGTTTTAATGCAAAAGACAACATTAGAGATATCAAGCATTAAAATCTAAGCGCTCATTTGACAATGTTGTCAAGATCAGAATAAATAAAGGAGTTCCACATCCGAAGAGCAAGAACGTGAATCAGAAAATGAATATGAAAAGCTGAGGGTACTGTCGTCAGCAAAACAATTTAGTGAATTAGAAGTTTCAGACAAGAGATCATCGAGGAATATGAGAAAGAGAGTCGGAGACAGAATGTAGCCCTGAGGTACACCAACATCACCATTTATTTAGTGAGCTTCAGAATCCAAGCCGTCCAATACGACTTGTATTGATTGGGCCGAACAGTAATTTCTAATCAAACGAAGAAGAGATTCAACAATGCAAATCGCAAGCATTTTGATAAGAGAGCTGCGAGTTTAACAAAGGTTTCACTACCTTGGAAAGAAGGGACGTAAGTGCGATGGGAATGTAGTAATCGGTGAAGAATATTCGCCTTTTTTTAGGAACGAGTTGCGCAAATGCTGTTTTCCATCCACTCGGAGGAAAACAGGATAGTATGATAGATGGAAAAATGTACGCTGTGGTTTTGTCAGCGTCGAAGTACACCTTTTCAAAACAGTAGGGGAGATACTATCTGGAACAGCAGTTTCATGTATGCGTGTCGAGATCTTTACGAACTCTAGTAACTGTATGAGTAAGATACATCCCATAAAACTGTTAATGTTCTCAAGCACAGGAGAAGTCAAAATTTTTGAGAGCGTAAAATTAGTCAGGAAATTTGTTTTTCTTGTCAGCTTACCACAGAAGTATCATTGGAAACGAGCCTCCTATTCATTCATAACCTTTGAAGCTTAAAGCAAACCAACATTTTTTTTATTAATTCTATTAGTTACAGGTTTTCCCAAGTATCATACAACTTAAGGTTTTTCTTCCAAATTTGTCAAGGGTTTTAATTTTTATTATTGTTGATATTGTTCATTAAGAAAAAATGTTTAACCGTTGTTTTTTATTAGCCAGCTATAGATTTCATTGAAATTCATCATTGAAAACAAATTAGTAAATTTTTTTGGGCAAGCCGGTTATAGATATCATTGAAACTTGGTTTTCATTGAAAAGATATTTCATAGTCAAATGTAATTTTGAGGTTAGATTTGATTATTGACGTTTGAGAACAGGAAAAAAAAGGAAACACAAATCATTGAAAGGATTGTGTTTTGACATTTTGGGAACAAAATGTCAGCTATTCATTGCAAACGATTTCCATCATTGAAAAATCAAAAGTAATTTTACAAGAAAGTGGTAGAGCAAATAATTCTTTTTTTTTGGCAAAAACAATATAAATCTTATTGCATTCATTTTGGTACCGAAACAACATTAATTTTATTTGTTGAAGTGCTTCAGAATTGATAGACAAAGCATTTAATGATCAGTTAGAATTAAAGCTAGAACTCGCATCTTACACATTGTCTTGAGAAAATTGACTCCAAATTCAGAAAAATTATCATATGAGGAAAAAATGGAACATGCTAGAAATTAAGGTGTTTTGTTTTTAAAGTTGAGATAACATCTCAAGGCTCAACAGCTTACCTTCTATAACCCTTAAAGTCCTGAAATATCCTATAGCCCACATCAAATAAACCCAACTTTTTATCGAATTGATTAGGGAATATAAAAAACAGGAAAATTCTCAAGTGGAATTGCAATTTATTGCCAATAACAAATAAATTTCTATTTTTTTATCAAAACAAAAAAATTGCAAGTGCATTTCCTGATTCTTATTTTTTACTACAAAAGCATAGATACGAGTAAAGCGAAATACCAGACAAAAACGGACATTCAAAATGTCGACAGCAACAACAAAAAAAAACACACACACATACATTATATCCATACGAAAAATATTCTCAAATAACATAACATTTATTTATGGACATCCTTTTGAATTAAACAGTTCTGCAATACTAAACAAAAAAAAATATAAAGAAAAACTAAACCAACACACTATACAAAAATCAATTCAAGTATTCATGAACAATATATGTACATATATACGTGGATTTGTATATTTATAATGTAGAAAGTATATTTCTATAGTTGGGCACTTCTTTACCCTTGGGGGTGGAGGGATGTTGTTCATAGCACTAGAATTGCAGACAAAACATATTAAATAACCTTCAGACAAAGCTATGCATGTTATGCATGCAGCAGGACGACACATCACTGTATATAATAGCATAACAAATTCCAATGAAAAATTATATATGTAAAAGTCTCGCAGCATGCAACAAACTAGCAATCCCAAGCGCGCGCCTCCAGTGCAAAAACCCTTTATTATTATTTTGTATGTTATTTTTTGCAGTTGCATCCTTCGGGCGGATGTGTCCTTGATGCAGCTATTTTTTCAATTTAGGGAGTATGAATGACTAGGATGGATTTGAGATATCAAATGCCTATGCACACATCCTTGTATTACATGAAATTACCCTTTTGCTAAAAAGAGTACTCAAGGTTATGCAAGGCCAGAACAGAAGCATGTCTACATGAGAGTGAAAATATGGTAGTAGTCAAACAGTCGGTACTGAGGATTTGAAAACAACACTTTTATAGACTGTTAAACGGTGAAGATGACCAACATTCCGCTGTTAGGCAGAAGACTCCATTAAATTTGGACGGTGATAGCCAAAATGTCCGTCCAACCGAACTACGTATCCATCTGAACTGTGCAAAGCTGCGGGACATGATACCATCTCTCTATCGATTTTTACGTAGCATATGATACTCGTAGCGTAGACCGGGACGAATTGTACAGAGCTGTGTCGCAACTCGGCATTCCTGACAAACTCGTCTACTTTTGCAGGATGACGATGGAAAAATCTCGCAGCTACGTCAAAATCAGCAAGAACAAAACCGATCCATTTGATTGCGAGAAGGGTTTAAAGCAAGGGGGCGGGCTATCATGCAACCTCTTTTATATCGTTCTTGAAGCAATTGTATGCAACTCGCAAGTCAACAGAAGAGGACAAAAAGTCCGTTTAACTACTTGCTTATGCAGATGATATTGATATCATTGGGAGAACCATACGAGTTGTTTCCAAGTATTGAGGCGGTGGCGGCAAAAATGGGCTTAGCTGTTAATGAGGACAAGACAAATAAATGGTTCATGCTTTCATCGAAAATGGAATTTCAACACTGTCGACTCGGGCAAAACATCACGATGGAAAGATACAACTTGGAAGTCGTTAGGGACTTAATCTGTCCTATTTACATATTACCCCTCAAAATGACATACGTGCAGAAATTAACGAAGTCACTTTGTCAATCGCTGTTCCTTCGGGGTAAGAAGCCATTTGAGTAGTAAAGCTTTTTCTCAAGGAACCAAGGCATCTTGTTCAAAACCCTCATCGAAAAGAGATGAGAATCTACTTAGATGCTTTGAAAGAAAGATTTTTCGGGTCTTCGAATATGGGGGAGAAGATATAACAGCGAGATGTACGAGCCTTACAGTGACGCCGACGCCGCGCCGCGCCGGCCAGGCCAAAAAGCTGAAAATACAGTGGCTGAGATGGCTGCGAGACGTGAACCGTATGAACACCGACGCACCAGCCCGGCGGGTCTTCGAATCTATACCCCTGATGGTCTGCGCCACAGAGGAAGACCCACCTTAGGTGGAGCGCACAAGTGGAGAATGGCCTCAACCAACTTGGATTACTATAACTGGAGGCAGCTAGCTAGGGGCCGAGCTGGCTGGAGGTTGAGGCCGTAGTCCACCCTTCGTTGTAAGTCACATCTAAAGTAAAGTAAGTCTATGAATATCAGCTTAAAGATAGAGAAACATCGCTCAGAGTCATAGTCCAAATAGAGCAAAATTAAAGCTATGTACATGTGACAGCAAATGATCGACGTTCAAACTTCAGGACGTTGAAGGTAGTTGTCACGCAGTTTTGCAAAAAAATAAAAAATTAAGCGAGTTAAAAATATTAACCCATGATTTTTCCATTAGATTGATGAGTTTTTGTATGTGGCCCCCTTTAACAGATCGCCTCAGTTATTTGAAAGGATTCGTATGCAGTGAATTCCATTGCTTTTAGTTAGTGGAACCGTTTTTTTTTTTTGTTTTTGTTTTGTGTTTCACTTCCTTTCATTGCCGAAGCAAGATCCTCTTTGCATATACATCACCACTACCGCACCAAAGTGTATTGTGTAGTATCCACAAACAGAACTCAATTTCTGGTGGAAAAGTGCATTCAAATGTTCCATTCGGTTGCAGGACCTCTGATGCTGTCCAGCAGCACCTGCCACCCACTTTTCTATGCTTGTGCCCATAAATTTAATTGTCCAGCTTTTTTAGCTCATTCTCTGTTCCTATGTGGCTTCATCCGTGGGAGAAAAATCTATTCTGTTCCTGAATGTGTATTTTTATTATTTCTTTTTTTCTTCAATTTTATTTTTCATTTGTTTGTAGATGTATTTCTAGTTTTGGTTCCTGGATGCAGAGTCTACCGATTTTTTTTTTTGTTTGTTTATTTTTTTTAATTAATCTCTGCACTGGACAACTGCACTCTCGGTTTTTTGGATATATATGATGCTAGTGCACCTTACCTACAAAATATTCGTTCCTGGCGGATGAGTTATTTGCTTTCTGGATACTGTACGTACATAAACATAACTATACACTATACAAGTTCATAAAAATCCTATCAATATTCCCAACCGGATATGGGTTGCAAACAGAAAAAAATCTAGTTTTTTTTTTTTGGGTGGAGAGAGTAGTTTTGGTGGGGAATTACGCATACAATTTTTTGAAATATAATTCAAGGACCACGACAGAGTTATTTAGGTGACATTTGGAGGTCCACTCTATAGTATACTATAGACACAGTGGATATTATAGTGGCAGATAGCTTTAATCCTGGTGTTTTTGGTGGTGGTATAGTCTCGATTTGAAATATTTAGAATTTAGTTTTTGTTTTACAATTTTTCTTTTTTAATTTTTTAAAATCTGTCTGAGCTGAGTGAATAGAATATTTTTTATGTCAGATGGTGGAAATGCATGTTGATGAAAGAAATATTCTTTGACAGAAATATGGCTCTAGATTTACATAAGCGTATGTTGGAAGTATTTTTTTCCTTTTTTTTTTTTTTTAACAGAATAATGTTTTTTGAATAGGGGAAATGATATATTTGCAGTAATATGGAAGTGGTAGATACATTAGGAATATTAAACAAAAAAATACGTATGAAGTCTTATGCGCATAACAGCTTCCTCATATACAAGAAGAAAAATCAATACAATCTACGAGTCCCAAAATGAAAAACAATATATTTCAATGGATGCAATTACCGGCTGCTTAATATAACACCCGATAATAAAAACAACTCACCAAAATGGGAAATTATTTTGTTGTGAAATTATTCCCAAAATCTAAGCCGAAATGAATGCCCGAAAAGATGTGAAATACCTCCCAAATGGAATGTTCCCCATTAAAACTGAGAAATAATTATTTTTCAAAACGGGGAATGACCCCGAAATATTAAGTATGAAATAAGTCGCTAAATAAATTCCGAATTTTTAGGGATTACCTATTTCCCATGAGTAAGGAATAATAAAATGCACGACTGGATCGCACGAACTTGCTCTTATAGTCGATCACATCGTATTCAAAAGACTTCTATTATCTAAGAATTTAAATATATTTTCAGTCATTTTTTACTTAATTTTTTTCTAAAAAAAATTTGGTATGACAATTTTAAATATTTAAAAATGTTAGCCTAAAAACAAGATTTCAAAAAAAAAAAATCAGCAACTCGTTTTCGAAATATTGAACTTTGAAAAAACAATATTTTTCGCAAATTTTTGTATGCAGTATTGTTTATATTCAGAACCTCATATGTGAAAATTTTGATCGAAATCCGTCTAAACTCTTTACGAGAAGAAAATCGCTTAAGCTATAGAGCATTGTACAGACAGACAGACATACGGAATTGAGGGACCACTTTTTGGTATTCTCTATCATCGTAAGTACCTATATCGCAAGCAACATAATTTCAACAGATTCATTCAATAGTGAGAAAATCGAAAATATGAAAAGTGGTTCTATGTTAAGTACTGTTAATAATTAAACAAAATAAAATATATTTTTATATAAAAGTGAACTGCGCTAATTTATGAGCTTTTTCCTAAAAGTTCTTGGAGTCGTTTTGGAGAAATTATTATATCTTATTATTATTTATTTTCAACGGTTTTTTTTAAACATTTTTATGGAAGGTACCTAACATTGTTTTTCGTTTTAGCAAAAAGGTTTTTTATTAATTGTTCAAGATACGCGAAGTTTCGAAAAAAATAGATTTAGTCGTTGTCGAAATTGAGTCTTCAAAAAGAATGTTTTTTTTTTTGAAAAAAAAAAATAGAACAATTTTGGGCTTGGGCTTGCATAAAAAATTAAAAAAAAAAATCCAATGAACCATTTTCCAGAAAACTGAAACTAATAAAAATGGTTCTATTGGGCTAGAGGAACGAAAAATTACAATTCTTATTTTAAATAAAAATTTTTCTAAAAGTACATTTTCCATTCATAAATGAACTAATTTTGTTTTTATAAAAAGCGTTGCAGCCGTTTTTAAGAAAAAGTAAATCTACCTTTTTGCCCAAAAAAATGTATGGCAGGTACCGTTATTTTTCGTTTTAAAAACGAAAAAAACGTGTGCGGGCATATTACCGAAAAAACAATATGTACCAAGTTTGAAGCAAATTCATCCAATAGTATATATGTTGTAGACTCGAGGAAATACAGGCAGAAAAACAGAATTGCGAGACCAAATTTTTTCGTCTTCGCTATCATCGAATGTCAAGTTTGATCAAAATCTCGAGTTCGATTTTTACCAATCCATATAACCATATAGTACCTATATTTCCCAAATAAAAATCTGTGCAATACTATTATATAAACGGTGATTTTTTAAGAGCTTGGTTTTTGAAAATTCAAAAAAACACAGAAACTTGTAAAAAGTGAATGAAATTTTTATTTGGATCGATAAATTAATTTCTGCCATTTACTTTTTAAAAATAATTTCACTTAAATGTTGCCCGCGGCTACGCTTCAGGTGGTCCATTCTGAAGGTCCAATTTTTTCACACATTTCGGCCGGAATCTCACCAATGACGCGTTCAATGTTGGCTTCCAAGGCAGCAATCGTGTTTGGCTTGTCCCCATAGACAATCGACTTAACATAGCCCCACAAAAAATAGTCTAACGGGGTGAAATCACATAATCTTGGTGGCCAATTGACTGCGCCAAAACGTGAGATCAAC
The DNA here is from genome assembly GCA_910595825.1 of Philhelius pedissequus. NCBI lineage: Eukaryota > Metazoa > Arthropoda > Insecta > Diptera > Syrphidae > Philhelius > Philhelius pedissequus. The sequence goes on along the minus strand of OU343161.1, from coordinate 236,739,644 downwards.
TGCTCACCAAATTCGCCTCTCAATTGATGCATGGTTTCGCGTGCAGTGTGGCATGTGGCACCGTCCTGTTGGAACCACATGTCGACCGAGTTCAATTCTTGCATTTTCGGCAAAAAAAAATCTGTTATCATCGAACGGTACCTTTCTCCATTGACCGTAACCCTGCGGCCTTCATCTTCCTTGAAGAAGTACGGCCCAATGATGCCGCCTGCCCATAAACCGCACCAAACAGTGCATTTTTCGGGATGCATTGGTAGCTGCTGAATTGCCTCTGGCTGCTCTTCACTCCAAATATGGCAATTCTGCTTATTCACGTATTCATTTAGCCAAAAATGAGCCTCGTCGCTGAAACGGACGTAGCTTGCGAAACACATTTTTCACAGAGCACGAATTTTGATAATAAATTTCAATAATTTGCAAACGTTGTTCAGGCGTAAGTCTATTCATGATGAAATGGCAAACAATACTGAATCGAAATGTCAAATGTTCGTGGAATTTGTCATGTGTAATCTGTCAAAAATATAAACGTCAAAAACCAAGTAGCAAAACAATCACCCGTTAGTTTACATTTCGGTCCAAATATTTTTTTTACATATTTTGTGATTAAAGTTACCTGCCATACAACTATTTTGTTGATTTTCGACTTTCGACTTAGGAAATCCTTCATTTTCTAAATAATTCTACAGACCAACATTTTGAAAGATTATTTTTTTTTTTTGGAAATTTCAATATGTAGTTATGTATTGCGAAAAAGTTGCTGCAATTCAGTCGTGCATTTTATATCAGATTGGTCTCTGGTTGTGAAATTGAAAATATTAGGTGTAGAAGACTGTGAATCGTACTAGCAAAACTATAATTATTAATATATATAATTTTGAGTTTTTTTTTAGTACCTATGTATGTAGGTAATAAAATAAATTAATAACAAAATTTAAAAAAAAATTGTCCATCCGCTTGCGAAGTATTGAATTATCAAAAAAAAAAACATTTTTCTTGTCAAAAAATCTTTAAAAAATGTAATATGCAGTATTATTTTGAAAAATACTGGAATTATTATGGAAAGTCGAACTTGCAAAGAACGGGTCTATGATCGGTACCACGTAAATATTATTTTGCGATAAGATTTTGTTTTCAAAAAATATAGGAATTTCCTATGTTTTTTTTTTCTATAATCTACACGCGCTCAAGGGATTATGAATACCCTTTAAGTGTTTCAACACAGCGCGGACGTGAGGGTGAGGTTAAGGAAGAGAAAGAATGATAAGAAAGATGTGTGGCGCGATATTCGGAGACTGTAGGTGGTTGTTGTTTAAGATTTTATCGCCAGGCACGGCGGCTAAACTGATGCTGAGAAATTTCCGTGTCTTATTTATCGATGTCCCTTATAATTCGCATTAATTTTTTTATTCTTTGTCATATTTTGTCGGTATACTAGTTTTACTCAATCACATGTTGTTAGTTCTTTGTCTAAACAGCATCTAATGAGCAAACCAGCAACTCATTGTATGACATTTATTTTCAGAATTGGTTTTTAATGGAAAAATAAGAAGACATAGACTACGGCAGGGATCGAACCTGTGACCATGAGGTTGACAGGCGAACACATAACTATCGCGCCACGGCCACCCCCAATAATAAGTAAAATAAGATGTTAAGGCCTCAGATCTAGGTATAGATGCAGAGACAGGCAGACAAAAATGTGACCGACTTTTTATATGAAAATACAAAAATTCATCAAATTCTCGAGATATTTTTGTATATTCAAAATTATCCCTTTAAATCCTGAGCTAGTAAAAAATTCATTTCACTGTCTTCAAAGATTTTTTTACGGCCGTTTTTTTACATCCAAAACTGGACATGACCAATCCCCTGAAGTATAATTAATTGCAACGAATTATTGAAAAAGTTACTCAAATTGGTATTAAAATTAAATTCGACACATTTCAGAATTCTTGTTTAAATCTTCTTAAAGATTTTACCTGAGATGAAGTTCTTTTAACAGGACGATACTTTCAAAAACAACAAATTACCAGAACAAGATTAAGATTTAAAACTATACGAAAATTCGATCCTTTCTAAGAGGCTTTCTCAATAATGATTACTATTAAAAGATTCGAACCTTTTTTTTTGTATATTATATTGCTTACCTATAGTAGATAACGCCCTAATTACCATCTTTATCTATATCTACATATCTTACCTCCCTAAGCCGTTTGTAACACTTTCTAAAAGGATCCTTAAGTATAACTAATTATACCACAGCTGTGCCACAGGTCAACCACAATTAATGCAACTGACAATAGTTTCGTTTGTTTGCAACCGACACGATGAAGTTACAGCATCTTAAAAAAAAAAAAAATAAAAAGGAATACAAAAAAAGGACTGATTTGAACAAAATAAACATAAAACTGACATTTCAATAACACCTAGAAAAAGGATCTCAACAAGACCGCGGACCTGCACACAAAGCGAAACAACCGCCCTTTGATGTTATGATGAGAAAATAGAAAAAGCAAAATACACCGTGGTAATTAGGTGCCAGGTACACCACACAACCACCACCATCAGCGGCAGCAGGTGAATCAGGTTGGATATCCGCATTCTGAAGGAGACAGCACTTGGAGTTGAATTGGACGCGAGCAAATACACAAACAGAGGTGTGTTAATCAAAGCCGCGGCAAGATAAAGCATTGCTGCAATAATCCAGAGTCGTCCTTCGTTGGTTAACCAAAACTACAAATATGAAACGGAAAATCTGTTTTCATTGTAAAATCACAAACACAAACAAAAAAAAACATTGAAACAGATATTTGGAAGTGAAAAACAAGGAAGCCAATTATGACAGAAATATAATGTTTTGGGGAGTGCGAGTTGGGAGCGTTAAAAGCTTGGTCTATTCAAATTTATGAATGTAATTTTGTGTGAATAATCCTAAACTGGAAATTTTCTGTTTTGACGTTTTAGTTCTTTGTGAGAGCTTAGAGTAAATATTTATAAAATGCGAAAGGATGAAGTTAGTTGCAGATTGAAATAAGCTTGGAATTGAGTTTTTTTTAACCGGTGTGTATTGTTAACTGATTTAATTCTCTGTTCGTACTCCAATCTCTTTCATTAATAAGCAATGTTGATGCTGTTTATAACAATTTCTTACACGATTACATTTTTCATTATCGACTGACACAGTAATAGGAATACTAACTATCGGCCTAATGTGTACCATTTGGAGACCTAGTTTTATTTTGTTAATAGCACGTGTCTTGCAAATGCAGTCAGCGTGAAGGTGAAAATAAAAATTTACATCACACAAAATATATTTCGTAAAAACATTGACATAGGACAACTTAATTTATTCTTCATAGCTGCTTAAAAATTTAAGGAAATTGAGTAGGTATGGTGAAAAAATAATTATGGAACGTATTATTGTGTTCTATTTGAATAGTTCAATATTTTACTTAAGACCTTATGGGACAGTTTACACGCAGAGCAAAAAGTAGCCTTTAAGCGTTTTAAGTTGAACATAAATATTTATGATTTGTATCAGCAAATGGGCCTTAGTGACTGGTAAATTCACAACAGTGATTAATGAAATCACGTAGAGGGTATGTATAGCAATTGGGCCACGAGCTGCGGACTAGGGGTTAACCAAGGCAAAACAAAATTGCTACTCTTCACTACCAGCACTATAAGGTACCCACTTTCACCCAACTTCGATTAAATCAACACAACCTATCACTATCTTTAGTTGAGGAGCCAGTCTTGATCCTAAACTTAATTGGAAACTCAACTTTGAAGAACTGGTTAAGAAGCTTTTTACGCTTATAGTTAAACATTCGGTAAAAAATGGGGTGTTCAATCGAAAATAATCCTATTGACATACCCAGCGGTAGTACGACCAATTCTGTCTGATGGCTCTATTGTCTCGTGACCCGCTTTAAAACAAAACAATACAGCATTGTTAAACTCAATAAAATTCAGATAACTGCTACTGTTGCGTAAAAGGGCCTTAAGATCCTGTCCAATGGTTGTCTTATGTGCTTTTTTATATCTTTTACCTATTGACCTCCATATTAAAAATTTGTGATCATGTAGAACGCTAAGATTCAAGGAGTCAAAATGCTGGTTTTTCAAACCTACCTGTCACAACAACTGATCACAATTGATTCCACGAGATAGTCTGTCGACAAACATTGACTACTGCATTCCTGCCCTAAGCCTCAGCAAAAGTCTTAAAGTTATCTTCCCATCCAGGAAAAATCGGGAAAATGACGAAGTGTCCAAGGATTGCGATGCTCAAATTTTTACCGACAGATATAAATGATCGCTGAAAGTCTATATGTTTTTGACTTCCCGACTTTGCTAGCATCTTTCAAGCTAAAGTACTAGCCATAATAGATAAATGCAAAATTAAGTCCAACGTCCAACTTAAACTTTAAATTCGGCAATAACCACAGACAACCAGGCGGGTATAAAGACCGTAAATTCGACAAAAATGTCTTCAAAACTGCTCCAAAAATGTCGGCATGATCTTGATAACTTGGCCATAAACCATAGAATCAAATTAATCTGAGTTCCAGGATATAGGGGCGTCGATGGCAATGACTGGGCAGACGAGATGGCACGTCAGGGATCGGCCCTTCATAGGTCACTTGCAGAGGACATCTCATCCCACTCTTTGCTATGAAGGGCAACATTTTTTCAGTTTTCCCCTCGGAATCCAACACCAGATGAAACAATCTGTATGGTAACTAAAATGATAGCTATATGGCCTACCTACAATAAATCCCACACAAATGATCTCATATATCTCATATGTAGACCAAGGCGGAACATAGCAATGGTAGTCGCAACTTGCACTGGGTGCTTACTGGCCCTTGTGTGAGCATGCAACAAAACAGGGTATACGCCGCCATTCCATCTACTGCCGTACCTGTAATGCTTCCATTGCAAGTGTCCCGCTTTGGCTAGGCTAAGAATGCAATCCTTTGGTAGGGCTTTCTTTTCCAATCTAAAAGAACTGTCTGAAACTTACGTCAACAAGTTAATCTCTTTTCTCAACGGATCGAAGTGGCCCTAGCGACGCTCCGGTAGAGTGGTTTCCCTCTCGTTGTCCGCTTATAATCTTTATTTTATTATTCAGGTACGAGTTCTGTGGTATCAAAACGGTCTGCTTGGGTCTAAGTAGCGAGTTCGCTCTGACCACTATTTTACATACTATGAAGTGCTTAGAGCCAAGACCAAAGTAAAATAAAGAAGAAAGGAATATGGTAAATCCAACACCGAGTGGGGACTACACGACTCTAGTCACTCGTAATTGAAATGCCATTTACAAGATTGTGATTTTAGTGAAAATATAAATTTTTCTGTAAACCTCTGAGCACAACAGATACCAAAACATTATTCATATTGTAAAATATTCGTCCGTATTTGCAAACAAAAATTGTGGTATTGGATAACGTAGGATACCATGTTCCTAATATTTCCGGGAAAAAAGGAAATTTAATATTTTTATTCCTTAGGTCAAGACAGAAATTCCTCTTTGTTGCCATACAAATCGATATAAATGGTCGCTGAAAGTCTATATGTTTTTGACTTCCCGACTTTGCTAGCATCTTTCAAGCTAAAGTACTAGCCATAATAGATAAATGCAAAATTAAGTCCAACGTCCAACTTAAACTTTAAATTCGGCAATAACCACAGACAACCAGGCGGGTATAAAGACCGTAAATTCGACAAAAATGTCTTCAAAACTGCTCCAAAAATGTCGGCATGATCTTGATAACTTGGCCATAAACCATAGAATCAAATTAATCTGAGTTCCAGGATATAGGGGCGTCGATGGCAATGACTTGGCAGACGAGATGGCACGTCAGGGATCGGCCCTTCATAGGTCACTCGCAGAGGACGTCTCATCCCACTCTTTGCTATGAAGGGCAACATTTTTTCAGTTTTCCCCTCGGAATCCAACACCAGATGAAACAATCTGTACGGTAACTAAAATGATAGCTATATGGCCTACCTACAATAAATCCCACACAAATGATCTCATATATCTCATATGTAGACCAAGGCGGAACATAGCAATGGTAGTCGCAACTTGCACTGGGTGCTTACTGGCCCTTGTGTGAGCATGCAACAAAACAGGGTATACGCCGCCGCCATTCCATCTACTGCCGTACCTGTAATGCTTCCTTTGCATTTGTCCCGCTTTGGCTAGGCTAAGAATGCAATCCTTTGGTAGGGCTTTCTTTTCCAATCTAAAAGAACTGTCTAAAACTTACGTCAACAAGTTAATCTCTTTTCTCAACGGATCGAAGTGGCCCTAGCGACGCTCCGGTAGAGTGGTTTCCCTCTCGTTGTCCGCTAATAATCTTTATTTTATTATTCAGGTACGAGTTCTGTGGTATCAAAACGGTCTGCTTGGGTCTAAGTAGCGAGTTCGCTCTGACCACTATTTTACATACTATGAAGTGCTTAGAGCCAAGACCAAAGTAAAATAAAGAAGAAAGGAATATGGTAAATCCAACACCGAGTGGGGACTACACTGACTCTAGTCACTCGTAATTGAAATGCCATTTACAAGATTGCGATTTTAGTGAAAATATACATTTTTCTCTAAACCTCTGTGCACAACACATACCAAAACCTTATTCATATTGTAAAATATTCGTCAGACTTTGCAAGCAAAAAATTGTGGTATTGGATAATGTAGGATACCATGTTCCTAATATTTCCGGGAAAAAAGGAAATTTAATATTTTTATTTCTTAGGTCAAGACAGAAATTCCTCTTTGTTGCCATATAAATCATTTTTAAACCAAAAATTCTAAAAATGTTAATCAACAATCATTTAACCAAAAACAACAAATTAAACAAAAGCCTTTGCATGTTTATACCTACCGCTTCTTATTAATTATATTATTCATATTATAAGCAACTTCCAAAAAATTCTAACCAAACAAAAAACTCGGCAATTAAAATGCACCATCAAGATACCCGCGCGCTGCGGACTCAAGTAATAAATCAGGCTTTTATGATCACTTTTACGCGATCGCATAAAATTCACTTGCTTGTTGATCGACCATAAAAGAAATAAAAAAAAAAGTTTAAACAGCATTTTGTCTTTCAGATTTAGATAAGTATCTCTTATAGTAAGTTGCTGTGTGAGTTCGTTAATTGAATGCACTCGAATATGGACCTAAGCTCTGCGCGCGTTCATTGGGTCCACCTTTCACAAACAGTTTTGGTGTGTTGGTTTTAATTAGAGCCGATTTGCATATGAATGGTCATCAGTGGGTCGGTCGGCAGCGCCCCCCGCCAACGGCTCAGCGGATGGCCGCTCCCTAAACAGAGATTAAGATATCAAATTTAATATTTTTATTCGAATCGGTTATAGCAACATTTTGTTATACATGCCGGGTCTCTCGGATGTAAATTGAATGCTCTTACAGGCACAAAACGACTCAATTAGAGAGGGGGAGACTTTAGAGTCGTCTTCCCACCCTCTTATTGTGTTGCCCAGAAAGACCTGTGGTGACCTGAGAATTTACGACAAGCGACTGAAGGTGACTGTTTTATGATCGCTCATGTTTTGTTTTTTTTTTTAATGACTCTCTGTCCTGAATTTAAATTCATTTTTTTGTTTGTTGGTAAATTTATTTAGTTTACTCGACAAAGTTCTGAAGATTGAAGATCGATAGTAGCTGATCGTCAAGCTGCAGGTTATCTACGATGAAAGTTCTATCTTATGTTTAATACATATACAATTTCCATTTGATTACATAGAGCAGCTTTCTGATGAGGTGTTACGCTATAAGATCATGAAGCTGATATGCGTTTTTAGTTTTTTTTTTGTGTAACGAGCTGTGATGGTGATTTAGTATTTTAGATTCGTTGATACTTTTTTCTTGGTTTTCAATATTTTTTTTATTGTTATTTTGAATTTATACTAAAAATATCGTTTACTAAAAAACTTGAATTATTTTTTAGATTGGAAGATTAAAAGTCACAAATTTTATTTTTATTGATTTGTGGTCCTACAGTTGGCTTTTGTGATGAAAAATTATTCAAATTTAACTTTTTTTTTTTTTATTTTGACATGACAAATTATTATTTACAGTTTTTCTTAGAGAAATTTCTATTTAAAATAAACCAAATTTATAACCCGGATTTAAGAAAAATAAATTAAGTCACTGAGATTTTCTTATTAAAATCAAACAATTTTTTTTTTCGTTACATAAAGCGTTAATCCACTTTTTCCTTTGATGAACTTTTTAATTTATTATACATATATTTGGATTTAAATTAAATAAACCATACAGTATTAAGTCATAAATTATAAAAGTTACACACATTTACATCGGAAGTATTATCATTTTCTGTGGTACTATCGTAAAAGTTCCCATTGGCATAATTAAAACAAAAGAGCTGATGCACGAACGTAAGAAAACATATTTTCATAATTTTCTTAAATAACAAAAATGTTAAATGAATAATATAAGACGAATAATAGGAAAACATTTTTAAAGCCTTGGATGAATCAAAGTCTTATTAAGCTGGTTAAAATAAAGTGGGTACGAAGTTTAAAAAGCACCAAAAAACAGCATATCAGACATCTCCGAAAAACTCAAACTGTCATATGAATCATTTTCTGATTGTATATGCCTTTACCAAAATCACTTGAGTATGAGGACTGAATACTCACAACCCAATACTTTCGCTTTCGACACTTTTACATCTTTTGAGACTCACCACATAATCATGTCCTTAAAATTCTTGTACTTCATATTATTATATTTCTATTCTTAAAAAAATTGCCCATTATGTGTCTGATGTACTGAATGAATGATATGGGGTTATTGCACTAAGACCTTGAGATCTATTTTTGGAAAAATGTGGCACCTGGTCTGAAAATAGAAGATCTTTCAGCAAAAAATATTGGATCTACATTTTAAAAGATCTTTTTACGAGGAAGTCTTTCGTCAACTACGAGAAAAACTGCAATGTTTTTCCAAAAATGCGAAGGGCATTCCACCTAGATATAGGTATTAAATTTAGCACCCAAGGATGTGAACGGTCATCTAATTCTAGTGCAATGAGCTTCTCTGCCAGCTCAATTAGTTTGTCGTAGCGAAATAATTTTTTGTTCGTTGTTGGCGGATTGAAATGGAAAATAATAATGAAGCTTATCTTACAGCTAGCTCTTCCTCCAAATTTATTTCCCCCCATGAATATGAGTATTTGGAGTAGTTTTAGAGATGGTAAGTCACTCTCTTCCACATGGTGTCGTCCTAGTTGTATCATTTCGTCGTCATTTTTATCACAGAACCTGCATATGGCATTACTTACTAGACCAATGATGTTTAGGTGTCTTTTAAGTTTGCAGTGTCTTGTGAGGTGACCTGTGTCACTAATGTCACTTATTTTAAATGGCCATATAAGTACAGCTCGTCAGTTTAAAAAACGGTGTTCCACAGAGATCGGTACTTGGCCCGTTATTTTTCTCATAGTTTATATAAATTTGCTTTTCAATTTAAAGCAAAATAGTCTTTCAACAGCCTTTACAGATAGCATAGCTTTCACTTATCAGTTTTTTTTTTTTACAGATCTATCTCAACTGCGTAGTTCCAATGGAAGAAGATCTCAAATGTTTTAGAACTTAGTTTTCTACTCACAAGTTTATCTTAAGCGTAAAAACCAAGTTAATGTCGTTCACAATGGCATTTAATTCGCTCCGGTGAAAGTTGTGCTATATACAAGGATCTAAGGATTCTGCCTGTGCGACATCTCTAAATTTTTAAAGGCCATAAATAATTTTTTCAAGCTAAGCGGTAATTTGCCAAGTCAGTCAACGTTATATGCATACAAAAATAAAAGAGCTGTCCGCTGAAGCAAATTTTGTACATGATTATAATTTGCTGGAGAAGTCTTAATTTACGTGGATAACAAGAGACTTATTCAGTTGTTTGGCGGCGATTAACATTTTAAAATATTAAGCGGGCTATGTGCGGTTGGGAAGCGTCTGGTAAGACAACCAAGTATGCCACACGCCCAGCTTCTGACAATCTGCTAGGCAGTCACATGCCATAATTTTACCACCATAATTCTGTACCTCCATATCACTCTCCTGACCATTCCAAATAATTTATATAAATAATGTTTGTTGAGCTAACAAATTACCGACAAAATTGTATACTGTTTCCTTGAATTTAGTTTCACGTTGCATCATATAACCGAAGATTTAAAAAAATACCATGACACATAGCACCTTTCCGTATCAAATTCGTCATCATACAAATTGACAATAGTCCCGTATATATTCAATCCAGGTGCGTTGCATGTTATACAGAGTTATCTGCACCCAAACCGTGAATAATTCTGATTTCCTACTCCCTGACTTGGCCTAATGTGAATTCTTTTCAATATAGCCAATTCGGAATTCAAGAAAAAGAAATTATCCTTGCCATCCTGAGAGGCAGCAAAACGAATGCTTAATGCTCGGTTGACCCCGATTTAGCATTAAACTAATTCATTGCAAAAATAAAAAGGACGTCAAAGACGACGACAAAGTATATATAAATCGATCGATGCTTCTTTTTCTTTTGAAAACCCACATAGCGCAACCAAGGAAATCTTTAAAAGGACAATAGAAACTTATATTGTCCTTCTTTTCTATGACAGATATTTTCTTGCTACTTATTCGTCTTCCATGGAAGTTCTTTTGATCCTTTTTTTCTTTTCTTAGATCTTTTTTCGTTGTCGTCTTAATCAAAAAAGAAAAAGAAAAAAACACGGTGCAACGGTGGTGAATCAATTTCACAGGATCGGAGGAGTCTCTTCTTTGTATGTAGGTATGGTCATGTCTTATACCATGAAAAGATTTTGTCCCCAACGAATATCACGATGACATTGGCAAATAACAAACTGAGAAGGAAGCAACTGAAAAAGCTGCAGAAAAGATATGACTAGTTTTTTTACTTTTTATTGTACACCGTCACGAGGCTTTCTCAGTACCGGAGTAATTTACAGCACAAAAAAGGATACATCGAGGAAATTTTTCATTTTTGTTTGAAAACTAGGCTTGCGATTTTTGAACAAAAAAACTCAGAATGGATTCAATTGTTTGGCTGAATTTCAAAACCTTGACTGTATATATCTAGTTTGGTGAAGAATATTTTTTTTCAAAAATTCTTGATACAAAGCTTTGATGAAAACTTACCTTTTATTTTGACTCAATAATTAAAAAAAAAAAAAACCTAAGCCAACCGACCATCTATTCCAAATTTCATTACAATCCGTCAAACGCAATCCGAACGTTATTGAAGGACATCCCATCCCACTTGATTGTTTATATTACTTTGATAGCAATTTTTCTCAATTGGAGCAACTACAAGAAAAATACTTTTAAGTACGCCTTAAGGACCTCTATATAGCTAAAAGTTATCTACCCGGTCCTGACTATCCAATAGCGCCATGACAACAATATAAAGGTGTAATGCTTTTGTGTCTGCGTTCGTCGTCTGTTCAATGTCTGCTTTGCATGTCTGAGGGGATATCTCAATGCCAGACATTCATTCAATATATAAAGAGTAAAAAAAAATGCATTCCTTTGCAACCCCATCTCCCAACGAATACCTCTGCCATATCTCTGCCACCATCCTAGTCATCGTAAAATCCTTTTCACAGGGATGAAAGGATTAGACATAATTAACTCAATCAAACACCTCTTTTTTTGCCTATCCCTTTAGATTCCTGTCAAGATATTTATATATCCTTCTAAGGACCAAAAAAGGACGAGGTAAAAAAGACGACATTAACAAAAAAAAAACCATTTAATGAATTATGTTGTTGAGTATATTTTCACTTTCATTTAGTCTCGTTCCTTTTTTTTATGCTAAAATTTAATTTTCACTTTAGTAGCATGATGTTATCCTTTGACTTTGTTAAAATAAATTTTAATTTAAAATTATAATTCTCAATGCCGCCACCACAGACAGAACCGCCGCCGTCGTTACCGCGTCCGCCGCCATGCCCCATTAGGGGAGTTAAGCATTCCTGCCACCCTTTTGGTAAATATCAGTAAGTATCATCTAGCACCTTGTGCAACTCACACGTTCTTCAAATTTTGAAGAAAAAAAACAACAACTAAAAAAGGATAATTACTGATGCTTCGCCTTTTGATGTGGCTCTGGGATGGCATGGCGCGCGGCGTCGGGCGGTAGTAAAAGAACGGCATGCCTCTTGTAAAAAATTGGATGTACCTACAACATTACATACTAAATATCATGGATTAAGGATGTTATTAGAATTCAGCCGATATCCTTAGGAAGATCAGCTAAGGTGGTGAAAATTGCGTGTGGCATAATTGAATTAGCCAGATTTGTATTTAGTTCTTTTTTTAAGTCGACAAAGTAAGAAAGGGAATTTATTTCGAGCGAAAAAGTTCCTGTCTGAGAAAGCAACCAAAAAAAAAAAAAAAGATCAAAAGGATGTTGGTTGCCAAAATATTTTCCCCAACAGCTTGCGCGATGCTAATTTATTTTCTTTTAATTTTGACACCATCATGAAGTAAGAAAGGCAATCCTTCTATATATATACATATACATAAGCCAACTCAAAAAGAAAGGACCTCCTCCTTCTGCCGGCTGCTCTTCTGCTCTGCTGCTGTAATTGCTGTGTGAGCGTGCGAATCAGAATTATTTCATTAATTATGGAAATTAATTTCCACTCAACGGAATAAGTGATGCAAAGCTTTTTGGTGTTATCCGCAAAAATGCCGCGAAAGGATTTCAATTAAGGTGGTACCACCTACTCGCGTATAGACTAAAATTTTTTGAAAGGCGGAGTGAGACGTGTGCTATTTAAAAATAACCAACCACGAAGGTTGAATGTTGATTTAAGCTTAGAAATGATTTTATTTTTAGAATTTAAAAGAAGATTTGAATTTTAAGTGCGATATGGCGTGTGGCAGCAGCTGTTTGTGGGCTTAGATGTGTAATTATTGTTTAATGAGGAAATTGTTACAGGGTGGCACATTCACTTATTTTATTTGTTTTTGTTGCCTTATATATTGGAGGCATGACTAATCCGTAAGTTTTTTTTTTTTTATTTTAGTCTTGAAAGCGTACCGATTTATTTTACGGAAACATATGGCTTTTGTTTTCTACAAACACTTACTACTGGCAATTTTAAGCTTAATTTCAATTTAATTGAATTTTTCAATTTTAATTGTAAGACCTTGTGTTAAAAATAAAATATTGGCTTTTCCACAGGGTTTCCACAAATGCTAATTTTAACATCCCAAAACCAGTTCAACCTCTCGAGCCGATTTTTTGTTTTAAATTGATTTGTGTAAAGGTTGGCTCAAATATTTGAACCTGAAAAAAAAATGCCTTCAAAAGCCTTATAAAACCTTAGACTAAGATATGTGCCAGATCATTGGAAAATTTAAGTAGTCTTTATTATAAATACCAATACCTAATCAAGGTAAGCTACCAACAAAAGTATAACATTCTGCAGACCAATATCATGTCAAAAGTCTTCGTAAAACTGCTCTTAAGAAGAAATAGAAAAAAGTTAAATTCCGAACCAACAGTTTGGCTTTATAAATAACCATTCCACGACCAAGTGCATCGAATTACGGAAGTTGTGGAAAAAGCACTTGAAGGAAAACAAGTATGCTCATTGCTCATCTATATTCTTCGATGTTGATCAAGCCTTTGATAAGATTTGGCACTTTTGACTTTTGTACAAACTGCATAGGGACCTATAGTTACGAAGCGACTCTTTAAAGTACGGTACGACCAAAATTACTTGGAAATATAGAAAATTGAAGCCGGTATATCAAGAGACTTATTCTAGGACCAACACTGTACCTGTTAAGTATATACAAGGAATATTGCAGTACCCTGCTCTATCGCCTATCAATTTTGGGCTCTGTTTTGAATTCTATCCAGAAGATTTAAATGAGTTTTGAGAGCTCCTGCCTTAGTTTGTGAATTATACTACAGCTTTGGACGAAAAGCTCTATAAATTAAGAAAGCCAAAACACTTCGCAGCGTTTTTAGCGACATAAAATATGTGTTCGTTCCACAAGAGATGGTATGTGATGCACATGCCAAGCTGATAAGTTTCTTAATGCAATTGCCATTCATGGATAGCGCCATTGGGGGTGTGTTCTGCTTTAACGACAGAAGACAGCACTGAGTTTTTGAAGCATTATGTTCTACACGGTTTTTTAATCCCCATTGGACACTGCTGTCGAGATCAGAATTTAATAAGTTTATCATAAGACATACATACTTAGACCAGAGTGGTCCCTTGTGATACCACTTCAACCCAGAGCCATTTTCCCTACTCGTTGAACCATTTGGAGCTTTTAATGAAGCGTAAAGCTACAATTCCACGGTCAACGCAATCGGTCGTCGCACTCTCTGACGTCACCACAAAAGTAATATAGACCCTGCCACTACAGCGTCAATGTTTACAGTGTCAATGCTTCAAACATTGACCATCACACCAATGACACAAGTCGGTCATTTATGTCCCAAAATTCGATGACGTGCCTTGTGTGTCAATTTTATTGTTTTCGTCACTGCCAATGGGTTGACACTCAAAACTTTGACGATCACACGAGTTGACCAAATTCAAACGCGTTGATATATATGCCAGAAAAAAGGGGCGGACATAAGTTTGATTTAAAAAAACAAATCTCTTTTAAAGTAAATTTTGAATATTAAAAAAAAAATACTAATGACAAAAAGAAACTTGGATTTGGAAATAGCTGTTTTATATAAATGAGAGAAATTGTCGTTCCGTTTGGACAAAAAGTTGGTTGATAATGCGAGAAAAAGAAGGATTCGGTGTGCAATTACTCCGCGAATTGCCAAACTTGTGTCGGAACTTCCTGCGCATGTCAGCCAAACAGTTCGATTTTCTACTGGACCTAGTGAAGCCTCAAATACAAGAAAAAAAACACAAATATGCGAACTAGCATAATCCGCCTAGGTACGATTGATCCGCACACTTCGTGTGTATATTATTTGTTTTTCTTTTATAAAGCAAAACCCATTGTGTCAATTAAAATCTCAAAGCTACGTTGACCGGGTATAAAATTGTGCCGTTTCAATGTTGGGATAACGTCAATGCGATGACGAATAGTTCTAAAATATCTGTCAACGCGTCCCAATTACGTAGACACAGTCATTACACGCTCATCGAAATGGATCAATGCGCTGACCCACAAATTCGAGTCAACGTAGGTGTCAACGATATATTCAACGCATTGACGACATTTTTGTCGACTATCACACGACGTAACTCAATGAGGACATATTTTGACGTCATTTTTAGGTCAGAGAGTCAACGCGATGACCGATTACGTTGACCGTATAATTGTAACTTAAAAGACTATAGAGGTTTATTTTATTTAGATCAAAACGAATCGAGGAAAAAGTCTCCGAATTGTATCTTACGTGTCTGAGATAGAACAGATTTCATGCAGCTTTTGTAAAAATCGTTTGAATAAATGGTAAGCCTCGTTGCGTGCCTTCCTTAAAAGAAGTCTGGCTATGACACCAATTACGAAGTTGATGTGCAATATGCTTAAGGATATCAAACACTTGGAGTGTTTCAAAACAAATTTTGATCAGAACTGTTTTGTCGTCAGACAGGAGGTTGTATTTTTTCATCTTAAGTTTGTCCTTTCTAAAGCATTTTGTTTAAGCATTAACCTATAGTTGCTTTGTCAGGTAATAATGTTGGTGTCGTTCCACTTTTGGCAAGTTTATTAGCCTTACAATTTACTGGAATATCCTTAAGACATACCACCACTATAGAAAGAACTATAATGGAGAGCAGTTATGGAGTTTGTAAAGATCGATTCCAGAGATTAAATAACCGCATGACTGTCTGAAAAGATACGGATTTCAGTAAATGATATCACCATGTTATTTGAGCTAGGAAGGGACTTCTCTTACTTCCATAATTTCTTCTTGGAATACGCTACAATGATTAAAAAGACGGAAAGAGAGACTTAATTTTAGTCTGCTTGAGCACACACCTCCACCAATCCCATCAACAGTTTTTGATCCATCTTTATAAAAATGGATACCATCATCTTCCAAGAAGCTTAAGGCCTCCCACAAAGATCTTGGAGGAATTGTGACTTTGAAATTTTTGCCGAATTCTAGCTTAGGGATGGTGTAATCAATGTGACTTGAAAGTGATTATAATGAATTTAGAATAGAATGCCCAATATCATTGTGAAGTAGCTTTTAAGTAGGTGGATGTGCTGTTTGCTGAAAATATCGAGGGGTAGCAGGTAGAGTAGCACGTCTAACGCTGCAGGGGTTTGTTCTTAGTGTCCCCCCTCCGCTTATACATAAAGAAACTGATACTGGACTTTGCAAAGCCAATCACAATTTGCAGCCTTTTCTAGAGCGGTCATGGCATGATAAGAGTGCCATTGTGGCTTTTTTTAACTATTTCTTCTATATTAGGTTTTTAACTTAATTTTTTATCTAAAACGAGACCCAAGTAAATATTTTGCTTCATCTGAGAAAGCTAGAGGAGAACATTTGACAGAAGGATGCTCTACGTGAGGAATTTTGTATTTCCTTAAGAATAGGACAATTTCCGTTTTCTGAGGGTTGACTCCTAGGCCACACCTTTTTACCCAATTTGTTAACTTATTTAAATCGTTTTGTAGGAATTCTTTTATGAAGTTAGGTACTTTCCTGACACGACAATTGCAACATCATCCGCATAACCAAACACTCTGTAGATCATTTCCTTGGAGATTCTTCCTTGCGGGTTTTTGTCTTCTGACAAATCTTCTTGCAGAAACCGCCCAGTAGTTTTGAGTTGATAACCCTGCTTGTCAGTTTTTGATAATTCACTTCACCAAGCGATCCATCTAGTTTTAGACATGACAGTGCAGATGCCAATGCAGATGCGCGTCGACATTTCTTAAACCACTTTCTTTGTCCACGAAAGCGCCCCTTAGGGTGGAGAGAGTATTCGGTATTTCGTACTTCTTTTGCAGTACGCGAGTTGAGACGTTGACAAAACTCTCATATCGATGTTAGTACGTAAGTGAATATCAATCAATCTTTCAAGAGTTTTTAGAAGGAAAGATGATAGACCAATATAGGTGCATTTACCCTCCATATCAGGAGGATGTGGACAGAGATCTAAGCAGCTATCGAGTCCTATAGTTTGCATATTTTTTCCAATTTAAATAAAACTAAAATGTATATTAAATAATAAATGTAGTGCAGCTAATTTCATATAAAAACTAGTTATAATAAGGCTGATTTAGCTCTGCATTCCTCTCTTTTCTTTGCAATGATTTGTCGTGAGCAGGAAAGGAACACTGTTTGGTGGTTTCAGTATTGGCACGATGGTGAATTTCTGTAGATTTAATTGCTTCTGTGATAAGGACATGGACGTAGAGATTATTTATGTATTTTGATTTATTATTTTTATAATGGCTTCGTTTAACAGAATCGTGTAGTCATTAGAGGTAACTTCAAATTATTTAATAGAATATGTAATAACAAACACCAGTTGGCTGGCGCTTTATTACAGAATGAGTAATCAGGAGAATGGTTAGGGTTCCTTAGCTACTTGAAGTCAAAGCCTAAAATCATTTAGTATCTTTTATTTTTTATATTTGTATCTTTTAATTTAAGCGCATGTCACCAAGATTTAAACAACAATTTTTAATTATTAGCAGGACTTAACAAATGAATAGCCATCTGCCCGTCTTCCAATAACAATCAACATTTATTACAAAGGACTTCCTGTTCATTGACAAATTATTGTCAATTTCAATATTCATACTTAGAGAAGCAGTGAAGGTGTGAAGAAAGTTAACATAAACTAATTTGAAGACCACCTTTCAAAACCAAGCCCATAAAAAAACACACAAATAGGGGACAAAACTAGGATTACAAAAATATCTTTTTGAGGTCCTTTTAAAACAAGATTATCCTCCTTTTATTATTCAAAAAAAAAACCTCTCATTACCAACCATCCGCCCATATCCATTCGAAACTATTTTGAGTGGTTCGCCCTTTGCAATAAGCTATGTGTCTTTTAGAGCATGACAAAACTGCAGGTGTATGACCTTATGTGGCTTAACCATACGTTTCATTCTATCTATATCCTTTATGATGTCTCATTTCTCATGCTTATAAAGGGTCCCAAATAGGAATTTATAGCCATTTTTAATTGCCTGTGAAATTAAACTGCCTGATCCGTAACAAAGCTGTAAGAGGTCAATTCTTATAACCTCATAGATATTTAAGAAGAAAAAAAAATATATGTTCCCCAAAGTTGACCCGCACCTATCATAAAAATCCATCTTGTCCTAGAAACGAGCAAGAAGAAGAAAGAAAATTTATAAGAAAAAGAATCATTGCCCCATTCAAAGGTTTAATGATGCGGCGTTTATCTCTGTTTCGAGAGGAGAAAAGAATTTAAGTACAAGCGAGATTTTAAAGATGCTTGCTCGTCGTTGCTCCATAAGGCACTTCTGGGCGTCGTAAATTTCTTTAACAATTAACACTTTCGATGTTGAATGTTGAATAAAACGAACTCGATGAGGGTTTGAGGATACCTCTTTGCCGCTACATTTACCTATACCGTGAACTCGTTTGTTAAGGAATGAATATCGAACAACCAACAACGTGTTTTACCCCAAAAGACCAAAAGGTTTTCTGGCTGCGGGATCTCGAATGAAGAAGGTGTTTCAAATTCAAATTAAAAAAAAAAAAAAAACAGGTGAAACAAAGTTCTTCTTTTTTATAGACCTTTAAAATAAAAACGGTTTTAAATGTGAAAAGAATTTGTTGTAAAATGTTAATTTAAGCCGAGTGTGGAATGGTCAGTGTTGAAGTCATCAAGATGCCATTATGAGAATGGTAATCTCTTTGCGGACACCTTGAAGTGTGTTTTTTGTGCGCGACATTAAACGCAATAACACGAGAATTTTTTTTTGTATTTTGGTGACATCTTGTATGGGCTTTTAGAATTTCGGATCATAAATTAGCCGTTTAATTGGTGGTTATGTTGGGTTGTATAGCTGATGGGTTCTTAGGAAAGGGCTTTGTGTTTAGAATTGATTTTTAAGTTGACAACTTACGGGACAAACGAGCTTATGGTTTTGTGTTAAGTTTTAATCAGATTGTTTTAGATGGACGTATGAGTTTGTTCTGTGAAATATAACATGGGGCGCAAGTGCAATAAAAATTTGGACTTTAAAGTTTATATCGGTCAACTTTTAGAATATCTGGTTTATAGTTTTACAAAACATAATCTGTTTCTTGATTAAGACTAGTATGTCATTACATACAAGTTAAATTAAGGGGGAACACAATGAACAATCAAACCCTTCTCTTTGGACTAAGCGAAATTCGAATCATAGTGATTGAAATATTTGTGGAATTTATTGCTTCCTTCATAATGGTGAGTATCATAACATTCAATTCAAAGTTGACATTACGATGATAGAGAACACCAAAAAAGTGGGTCCCGCAATTCCGTCTGTATGTCTGTCTGTCCGACTGTTCATCTGTCTGTCTGTTCAATGCACTACAGCCTAAACGGCTGAAGCGATTTTCTTCAAACTTGGCATTTAAGTGTTTTAGGTGATTGTCTAAAGTATATTTTTGAATCGTTTTTTTAAGCCCAAAACTAACGGTACCTGCCATACAAGTTCTTCTACCAACTCAATTATTTCGAAAATGGTTCTAACTATTATGATAGAAAAAAACACATCAGCACTACTATAGTCTAGTCTACATTTTCTTTAAACATTTTTTTTTTTAAATATTTTGTTATTAACTTTACTTGGTATAAAACAATTTTTTTGATTTTGAACTTTTTCATAAACGACTCAACTGATTTCGATAACAAAAATTATGTAGGAGGTCCTTTAATTTCTTAATAATACTGCATACCAAAATTTCAAAAATATTTTATTTTTAATTTTTGAATAAAAAATATTTTAATTTTTTTTTGAAAATTCAATATTTCGAAAATGGGTGGACGAATTTTTTTTAAATTCAGCTTTTAAATTTATATTATTGAATACATAAAATTATCAAATAGTAATTAAAAAAATTAAGTATAAAGTACTAAAAATATATTGAGCTGTTTCTAATAAAAATCTTGTGCTTAAGATGTGATCGAACATAAGAGCAAGTAGCGACGTGCGATATAGTCGTGCACTATATTTAATCGTTGTTTTAGGCCCAAAAATACCAGTAGGGCATACAAATTCTTCTACTATCTTAATTATCTCGAAAACGGCTCTAACGATTTTGATGAAAAAAATTAAGTGTTAGTACTACTTCAGGAATGGTCTACATTTTTAATAAACATTTTTTTTTTATATTTTGTTATTAAAGGAAGCAGCCATACAACCATTTTTTTATTTTCGACTTTCTCATAAACATCTCAATCGATTTCGATCAAACTTTATTTTATACAGCAGGTTGTTCGAATTATAAATAATACTGCATTTAAATTTTTTCAAAAAAGTTTTTTGGATTTTTAAAATTCCATATTTGGAAAACGGGCTAACGATTTTTTCTGAAATTTTGTTTTAAGTTTATATTATTAAATATTTAAAATTGTCATTACAATTTTTTTTTTTTTTTTTTTTTTTTGAAAAAGAAAGTAAGAATTTTTTTATATAATAAAAAACTACTTCAAAAATGTAGTTAGCCATTTCCATTAAAAATCTTTTGTATATAATGTGCGATCATAAGACCAAGTACGTGCGATTCAGTCGTGCAATTTCTTTTTGTCTGTTTTCCTTGTTTGAATAATTATTGAAATTTAAGCAGAAACAAACAATATCAAGGGAACATTTAAGCTGATTGCGGAACGTAAAATACCAAAAAAAGTTGGTCCCGGTTTTCCCGTCTGTTTGTCGTTAGGCCATTCTACGACAGCCTTATCCGCTAAATAGATTTTCTTTAAACTCTTGATACATTTAAAATTTGTTTAGCCCCAAAAATAACGGTGCAGGGCTATACATTTTTGTGTATCTTATAATTATGTCGAAAACGGTTTTTACAATTTTGATTAAAAAGCCAAACCAGTGCACTATACCGAAATTGTTTACCTAAAACATAAAATGTAACAACCGTTAGTTTTTGATTTTAGGCTCAACGGATTTCGATAAAATTTTTGAAAGATTTAGTCCCTCCGAATACTGCATACCTACCAAAATTTTCTATAAAAAATTTTGGATTTTTGGAAAAAAATCCACTATTTCAAAAATGTCGGATGAAATTTACAAGCTTACATTTCACAGCTAGAATTTTGACATTCCAACAAAATTAAACAATTTTCGATTATGTTAAAATTTTACCAAATTATGTAAAATATTAAAAAAAATATATTAATGAATAAATTGTATGTATAATGATTGTGGACCGTAAATCATATTTTTTTTATTTCATCATAGGAATCAATGGAAACTATTTTCAAGCGAATTATCAAAATAACCTTACATTTTCAAATAAAAGATTACCAGTTAATATTTCTTAAACCAAAAATGTAAATTTATTTTAAATTTTATTAATTTACGTTCCACATAAATTAATTAATTTACAAACTCTTCGACATTATAGAGGTATCAGTTTTATATTTCCATTTGAAATTGTACACTACAAAATGGACAATTTATTGAGAAAAAAATTGTGAAACGTATTCGCTCTTAGTTTCACAAGGAATGTATCCGGACTTTGGCAGATCTATCTTTTAAACATAAATCTATAAATCTAAGAAAAAAATGCAACCACTTGCACGTGTGGTTTTCCTTAACAGAAACATATATCACACATCAACAAATTAAACCCTTGGATCGCATTAAGTCGAGAATTATTTTTTTTCGTTATCAACTCAACATTCGACAAAGTTTGATTTCTATATGTTGCGTGTTGTGTCGTAATAATGTATATTTTTTATCTCATGAATGACTTTTTTCCAGGACCACAGACAGAATTCGTGTGCACTCAAAAACCCACTAAAGAAAGGTACACATAATACAACACTTATTTTCATTTTAAAATTTTTTTTTGTAGAATTTCGATGAAGCGTGTGCACACATAAAGGCCGCACAAAAAACCAAACCCTCTTCCATCATCACCATCAATATCAACGTTGATCAATCCGAATCCAGCCGCAAGTTCGACCGAACTTAACAATGAACACAACTTAAAGTGCACTTAAGGAAATCACAGGGAACACAACAAAATAACATCCAACATCGCGCCAGAATAAATAAAAATTGAATTTGTATCTACAATTTCGAATGTTTGTCACCAGCTCTGCTCTCTGAGCGATAAGAATATGACATACCAAAAGGGAAGGCCCGGCCGGCCGGCCGGTGAGGTGTCACAGAAGGGGTTGAAGACGGAGAGGAAGAATGAGAAGGACTCCTCTTTCTTTCCGAAATACAACCAAATACAAAAAAAAATACAATTCTCGAAAATAAAAATCGAAACAATATCTGTCGAGGGGTTGACAAATATCGCCCATTCAGTCTGTGGGTATATTGCGTTCGATTGGGAGTGAATGCTAGCCCATGTAGCTGATATATGGTTTGCCACTTTACGAGTTTTCATTAGAAATTGATTTTTTTTTTAAACTTTTCTAATTGTCAAAAAGTTCAAAAATGAACCTAGCATCATGATTCTTAAAATTTTATTGAAATTATGAACAACTTTCTTTACGATGAACTTAGCAAATATCTAATATTTCAGTATTATGTCTAAATTTAATTATTTTTAAATTGTTTGCTTGTCATAATATACTTTTAATTCCAAATAGAGATAATGCTGGATAAACAATAACAATATGCTTGAATATCCGAGAAAGTACTCAGTTCATTTTGTATTCATACATAGCATGTACTTTTTTGAGTTTATTTAGCAAATATTTAATTATATAAGTAGGTTTTTACAAAACAATAGCAGAAGATTCAAACTTGGCCATATATTCTATATATATTCAAGAAAAAAATTGAATTATGTATTACAATTTTTTATCATTTTGAAAAAAAAAGGAAACAGTGGCAACCCTGAAATTTAGATATATTTTTGGGAAATAAATCGGGTAGAAAAAAAAAACAGAAATGCAATTGACATGCCAGGATAAATGGGGAATTCTTTTGATTCCTGGTGTTCGGTTCCCATGGAGAGAAAAGTTTACCAATCGACAACGAATGGACGACGACGACGACAAGGACGATGACGATAGCGACGGCGATGGTAACAGTGACGCCATATGGCGATGGCGACGCACGTTGGCAGAATGCTTGGAGTAGTGATGGTGGTAGCAGAGCCTGTCAAAAAGAGGATTTAATGGCAATGCAACCACTCGACTGGAAAGTGTCAGATACAGAAGAAGTATTTTTTGATGGACACATTGCGAGTGCGAGGATTTTGATTTCTTTTATTTTTTTTTTGTTTAGTTTTTTTTTCTTGCAATTTACTGTAAGCAAGGATGTGAATCTGATGAAACCTTATGTGAAAAAAGGACGAAGTCAATACAAATACAAAGTGTTTTCAAAAAAAAAATCAAAAAAATACATTACAAAAAAAAAAAACTTATGTCGTGCTGCTGCTTTCTGTTGCTGTAAGATTATCTTAATAAAACGGAAATGGAATTTTATTTTTTTGAAGAGGCCTTGATGAAAAGTTTGCTATTATGAATGAAAGGAAATTGGCATGTGGATCTATGTATAGACACGAAGCATAACTAGTCATTCTGGAAGTTAAAATTCGAGTTTAAAATTCATATGCCAGAGTATCGTTTGCAGATCTGAGTTATGAAGCTATAAGGTAGAGAATTTAAGACAGCCACTTGCTAGAAACTGCGACTTTAATAATTAAATTTGATGGGTTAGCAATCAAGTGTTTACAGAGAATTATACGAGTGGTTGTAAGCCAGCCGGCAAAAAAATACTTAAACCTTAATTTTGTCAATTCTGACAGAACACGAATCGCTTGAGCGTTCTATATATCCGCACTTGCGGCATCTAATGAAACATTTCGGATCAACTGATGGAGTCTACGCTTTTGAAAAGCGTTTCAATAAACACCAACGAAATAGTTATTTAAGCGGTATTCAGAATTATTGTAAAATCTGAATACTAATTTGCAAACCAAGTTTGAAACCTTAGACTGGCATGCTTTATTCTACAAATTATGTAGACTACGAATTAAGCTTAAATTTGTCCTTATATAAAAACTGTTACAATGCTACAAGAGTAGCTATTTGGAAAGGCAGCCATTTTTGTATGGGGTACCTCAGGGCTGCACACTAGGTACAGCACTTTTTTCTTAAGAAAAATCTTAAAGAAGACATGAGTTCTGAGCACGGATCTACTCTTAGGTGATGATATTTCATGATTGCTCACTATTAAACCTTAACGTTATAGTATTGACCAATTCTGAAGTTTTAGTTTTAAGGCGAACAATTTATGGAAAAGAAATTGGAAATGAGATTCTACAACAATGAAAATCTACCAAATTAATAAAGAAACAAAAAATTGGGAAATTTTCAAATACAGTAAATGACGCCTATAAGAAACACGCTTGTAAGAAACCTGAACAAAAACACGATGCACGAGCCCATTTCCACCAATGGAAAAAAGATACCTTATAAGAAACAAGCTTATACGAAAAACACTGATATAATGAACGTTTTTACAACACCGACTCCCACTTTCAAAGTAAAATTGGATGTGTATAAGAAACTTTTGTATGACATAAGAAAATCCCCTTAGGTTCTTTAAATGTCAGCAGACCCTTAGAATCACACATGCATTTCTGAACTCTCAAAGAAATGTCATAAATGTCACTCTGAAATAAATATAGTTTGTGTTTTTTGAGAAATTGAAAACAAAATTTAAATGTTTATTTAGACAACAATGAGGAATATGAGGGATTCCTCGAAAAAATTGAAGATCTTCTTTTCAAACAAAGGGAGGAATCTCAAACCACCATTGGGCGATATTTTTAAGAAACCTAAATTTCATTTTTGTTTTTCAAAATAATGCTACCCACCTTTTGTTTTGTGATTAATTTTTTTTGTTTTTTTTTTTATAATGATGCGCACACTAAAGGGGATCAAGCACAGGAAAAGTAGGAAAGTAGGGAAGGATGTAAATCTCCTGTTACCTATGCACAATGGTTTTGAATTTCTGAATATCAAACTGGGAGGGAAAAATAGAGCCGGGGAAAGCATTCCACATTCGAGTTGTACGACTAACGAAAGAATCTCTGTACTTTACAGGACGTTCGAACTTGGGCTCAAGTGCAAACTGAGTGATGAGCATTCCCAGAAGCGCGAGTATTACGGTTGAATAGTTCTGAGGAGAGGAATGTAACTGGCTATTTCATTAGACATTAGAGCACTATCTATAAAATAACGATAAAACAATGAAAGGAATGAAACAGTGCGACGGTATTCAAGAGATGTAATTGTTTCAGTTATTGCTTTATCGCCTATCATTGTTATTTAAAAATAAAGATAAGCGTTTTTTTTATTAACATTTCTTATAAGAAACTTCTGTTTCCTTTAACGATTATAAGAAACAAAAATTGTGGTATTTTGCAGTTTCTTATAAGCGTCATTTACTGCACAGAGCATATTTATTAGTCAAAAAACTACTCAGATATTCAGACAGTTTCGGATTACTAGCACAGTTTTCCAATATTAGGGAAGTGAATTATTTTTTGTTGAGTTTTTTTCTGAAATTCAACATACTCGAAACAAACATTAATAAATTAGATGTTCCACAAGGTTAAGTCCTAGGACCATTTTTTTTTTTGCTCAATATCAAGAGATATAATATTGACGATATTAAGGAATATTAACATGAGCGCGGTCAGCGTCCGCAAATTACAAATAATTAGTAATTCTTTGTTAATACTAGGTACTTAAGGGCTTACATCAATTTTATGGTAATATTTTTACTTCCTAAATATAGGTAGATACTATATGGCAAATTATGGCTTCGTAAAAAAATCGAACCCGTGATTTGGATCAAACTTGACATTACGATCATAGCAAAGATGAAAAAACTGGTTTTCACAATTTTGTATGTCTGTCTGCCCGCGAACCTATAGCCTAAGCCGGTGATGGATTTTCTTCAAATTTGTTACGTTTTTTTTACATTTATTTCAGACAAAAAATAACATAATAAGGGCCGGCCCACGAAAAACTTGCGCCTTGTGCATGATTTATAAAAAAGCGCCCTTTTTTTATAGTTGAACACATACATATATACACACACTGATACACATAAATAATCTGACTATAGATACATTCATCCCTCGTAGCTTTGAATTTGTTCACTCTATTCTTTTTTTTCCATTCTATTAAAATTTTCCTCTGCTTTATTTGCTTTTGAAAATAAAAAGCAAATAAAAAAAATCTTTAAAAAGATAAAATAGAAATAACCTATTACTGAACAAGTTTTGAGGTTAAAATGCAAATAGCAGTATTTATTTTTACAAGCCCAAATTACATTTTCTTGCTTCAGCTAATGCACCCCCAGAATCGTGAACCCTCTGCATTTGAACATCTTGCACTAATGGTTGGTCAGGTCCTGTCACTACATTCAGTAGAAATTAAGTCACAAAACTCAAATTCCAAATATTTGCTAACCTATAGTAAATCACAGGAGCCTCGCGAAATTTCAACTTTTTAGCATAAGTCGTTCATCAAAAATCACAAAACCGTAATTGTCTCACTCACAAGCTAATCATCAAAATTAGGGGGCACTTCCCGACATCGTAGAATCTTGTAATTTTCCACAACGCTAGGTCTTGTTCATGACAAAGGAATAAATTGAGAATTTGATGATTTGAATTCATGGGGTGTGGTAGACGCCCACTTCCTCACAATTGGTGTTAATTGAAAGGAGCATACAAAGAACAAAATAGAAATTTAGAGGTTTTGTATTCAGGGGCGTGGTATCCACCCATTTTTTCAGAATTGTAGAATAGAGTACATAAACAGAAAAAATAACTAAATTTGAAATATTCTGTTTCAGATTTTTTATTCGAAGAGTTTACTTATTTATTGTGAATTTTGGAATTATACATGCATCTTGAAAATTCGTGATGTTTCTAAGAACTAAAGTGCTCGATGTTCTATTCCATGTTATCAAGAATGAAAAAATAAAACATTTGCATAATTGAAAAAAATATGAGTTTACATAATTACAAGAAACTCTTAAATGTTTATGTATAATTATGTGTGATGTGAACTATAATCACACCAAAAACATAAATGTTAAAAACAGTAGCCAAGTTGTTCTATATACAAGAACCTTTGCGTAGCAAGTCAGCAGTGAAAAGTAGTGAGATCTAAAAGTGCCCCAAGTTCTAAGTTTATTAATGTTAAATATCAAATATTTGGTAAACCAACACAATTTAAGTCAGTAATCATTAAATAACAGATTTCTCTGATAATTTTGAGGTTCTTCCATATTACTCAACTTAAAATATTTGATATTTAACATTATTAAACTTAGAACTTGGCGCACTTTTAGATCTCACTACTTTTCACGGCTGACTTGTTACGCAAAGGTTTTTGTGTATAGAAGAACATGTCTACTTTTTTAACATTTATGGTTTTTGTGTTATTTCACTGCTTTTTGGAAAGATTCTTTTTATCAGGAAAGGTGGGTGGAATAAACGCCCAATGAATGCCTCATAAGGTAACGTAAGTTTTTAATTTATGCCTTTTGTGAAGTGATCTATTGAAACGGAAATAATTGATAAGAAGTGTGTAGATGAAACGACTTTAATATTAATTCTGTAAAAATGGGTGTTTATCGCTATCCTATCGCTCTACCAATTTTCATCATTCTACGATAATCAGTAGTTCTCTACATAGTTGATATCAATTCTATGCAAATGGGCGGTAGCCACGCCCCTGAATTTAAAATCTCAAATTTTAAAATTTTGCCTTTGCCAGCACTTTGAGCCCTACCTCTGTACCAAATTGTATTCTTCTACGACAATCAGAAGCGCTCCAAGTAATTTATACCAATTCTATGAAAATGGCTGGATACCACGCCCCCTGAATGAAAAATCTCAATTTTTTAAATTTTACATTTCCTTTCACCTGTAGTCTTACCGTTCTACCAAATTTCTTCATTCTACGACAATCAGATGTGCTCCTTATAATTGGTATCAATTATATGCACATGGGCGGTTGCCACGCCCGTGAATGTAAAATCCCATATTTTAAAATGTTGCCTTTGCTTGGGCTTTGAGCCCTACGCCTGTACCAAATTTAATCATTCCATGACGGTCAGAAGTGCTCCAAATAATGTATATCAATTCTATGAAAATGGGTGGACACCACGCCCGCTGAATGGAAAATCTTAAATTTTCAATTTTTTCCTTTGTATATACCACAAGGCCTACCGTTGTGCGAAATTACAAGTGTTCTACGATGTCGGGAAGTGCTCCATAATTTTGATGATCTGTCAGTGAGTGAGTGAGTGAGTCAGTTACGATTTTTGCGATTTTTGCAGTCTTATATCTCGGGAACCACTCAAGCTAAAGAATTGAAATTGGTGAGGTTAGCAAATGCTGAAGGTTTGAAGTTCCTGACTTTATTGGCAGTGAAGTTAGAGGGGGTCGAACATCGCCTGAGTTTGTTCATGTAAATAGGGTGTAGTGCCAGAAATTGGCTGGGCACTACCGTGTCCCTTGAAAGTCACTAATTAGGCTATTAATTTATGAGCTAACTTCATTTGAGAAATGTGATTAAAATTGGAACAAACAGCTCATCGCAGCCTCAAAAATTATTGCATTAACATTTTTGCTAAAAGGATTGAGATTAGACCAAACACAGAAATGTTTATAAAAGAGCCAAGTTCTTCTATACAAAAACTTCGATGTAACAATAAGTCAGCAATGAAGTTTATGATGTTTTAATATTAAATAAAGGGTTATCCATGTCCCGGTTTCAAAAGTATGGGGCTGGAATTCGACATCTGCCAAACTAAGTTGTTAAACCAATTTCTTTTTTTTTGAGTTGAAAGTCTGACATTTACGAAAATGGATCGCTGCACTATTGCACAACATACAAAAATTATTAAAACCTACTGCAAATATGGTGATTCTGCCACAGCCACATATCGTGCTTTAAGAGGAGATTATGGTTTACATAATCGTCCAAATACGCAAGCAATTGGCAAAATTGTGAAGAAATTTGAAGAGACTGGATTGGTTACAGATATTGTAATGCCTGTGCATCATCGTTTCGCTCGAACCACTGAAAATATCGCTGCTGCACTTTAAAGTGTTGCCAAAGACCCGAATGTGTCGATTCCTCGTCGTTCTCAGGAATTAGGAATGTCTTACGGCACATTATGGCGTATTTTGCATTTCTATCTACACATGCATCCATATAACGTCCAGCTCACACAACAATTGAAGCCAGCTGACCATTCACATATGTCGAATGGGTGCTTGAACAACAGGTAGTGGACGGCGATTTTTGGAACAAAATTTTCTTCAGCGACGAAGCACATTTCTCACTCGGTGGGTATGTTAATAAACAAAATTGTCGTATTAGGGGTTCTGAGAATCCTCAATTAATTGAAGAGAGGCCATTACATCCACAAAAATTCACTGTTTGGGGAGCTATTTGGTCCGGAGGTGTGATTGGTCCTTACTTCTTCGAAAACGACGATAGAACGACTGTCACCATCAATTCGGAGCGTTATGGTCATATGACAACCGGCTAGTGAAGAATACGACTTGGAGAATATGTGGTTTCAACAGGACGGTGCCACATCTCACAAAACTCGAGCGAATATGGCTTTATTGCAAGAGACATTTCCTGGCCGCGTAATTTCTCATCGTGGCGATATCAACTAGCCACCAAGATCATGCGATTTGACACCGCTGGACTTTTTTGTGGGGCTACGCGAAAGACCGTGTTTATGCAGATAAACCTTTAACTCTTGAGCACTTGAAAACCAACATTCGTCAAGTTATGGCTGAAATACCGCCCAATATGTGTCAAATAGTGGTCGAAAATTACCTCAAAAGAATCGATGCTTGCAACAATTCGCGTGGTGTTCATTTAAATGATGTAGTATTTTACACATAATGTCAACGTTCAAACTTTATAATAAAAAAGAAATATCATGAAAAAAATATTTTATATGTGTTTTATTCACGTTTACTTTTGAAACCGCAAAATGGATAACCCGTTATTTAAAGTGGAATAATATTGAATTAACTACAAATTAATAGATACCTTTTTATATTTAATGAAAACTTGCCAAGTAAGCCCACCAACGTTTAGTTAGTATTAATTTAATCATTAAATGTCTAAATAGATACAAAAAAAGCTATTAACAGGGTCAATGTTTGATTACATTAAAGTTGTTAGCTACAAGAGCAAGTTCATATGAAATGAGCATTTTATTTGATCATACTTCGAGCAGTAATATCACGTGAAGACCAAATACCCCCTCCATGCTTAATGTCTTATAATATTCTCAACAATGGATAAATATTTTTAAATTTCTTAAAGATATTTTTTGATTTCTTAAAAAAATTGCAATAATTATTTTACTAAAATCTCTCGATTGCATTCAATCTATAACAAAAATCTTATACCTGCATTACATCCAAATTAGATTGGTATCAACCCAAATGTATAGGTAGAGATACCTTACGTCCTAAACACATTTTCAAAATTTTGTTTAAGCTACGTTTTTGTTTGCATTTCTGCTTAAGATTACAAATTCTTCACACAAAATCTCGCCGATATGTTTATATGTACCATGTCATCTATTTCCATACGTTTAACATACGTACCGTACAAAAATACATATATGTACCTTCATCGAAAACATGAGGAACAAACAAAAAGTCCTGCGCAATCTTTGCTTTCGGTTTGTTTGATCTTGAAACCATAAGGACACGCAATAGATTTTATATGGGTTTCTTGTGGATAAGCGAGATTTGATATATAAGACCTCTTCGGTCACAGCTCCAAAGAAAAATTTTATCGCATTATTGCCCCCTCGAAAAGACGATGCAAGTGTATATAGGTACCTTTATTATTATTATTATCACTTCGAGCAGGATTCTTTCAAACAAGGCGAATGTACACTGACCTAGCCGCGACCGACCGGCAGCTATGATGTTTTATTGGAGTTCACACATTTTAGATTGCTTTTTTTTGTTTTTGTTTATATTTGCTCTAAAAATGTGTTTCTTTCGAAGATTTAAGGATGCCTTCCATTGTTTGGGTTTGAGTTTTTTTTTTGTTAATAAACAAATTTATGACTTTGGCACGTTAGGTGTGATGTTGTGGTAGGATGTGTGCGGGAAAAAAGATAAGAAAACATCAGGTTTGTTATTATATCGAACTTTAAAACAACTAAAGTATCCATTTTGTATAGTTCAGTTGTGAGAGTTTCCTCATTTGTCAAATTGTAATATCCGAATGGTTAACTTATAGTTCTGCTTATCTGCGGACCGACAACACAGAATATGGAAATTATTTGAGGCACTCCCAGCCTTCTCTTACCGGAAATACAAATTCAAATCAAAATGGCTCAATTGAGGATATTTTTCGATGAAACCCCGAGTCGGGGTTGTCGATATATTCACGATAAGAAAATTGCAAATGGGTTTGTTTGCATTCCATTCGATTTGAAAATACTCATACTATTGATGAGTTCTAACGACCAATTGTCGTCCTTGCTCATGTCCATCAGACACCGACTTTAGATTCGCAGAATGAAAGGATGAGAGTTTGGCTTTTAGTCATTTTGGCAAATGCTCACTAAATTTGACCTGCAATTTAGACGTCCGTCGCCATCGTTTTGTGTCTCTGTCCAAAAATTCTACCACCATAGTCCAGCCTAGTAGATTTAGATCCATGTGATGCGCTGCCTGAATGGCTGCGAGTGACATTCTGTGGTTTGACGTACAACAACGTATATAAAACGTGAATAGGTGATGTGATGCAATGCAATGCTGCGCTACTGTGCATTGTATCATTTGCATTTGATGCGACAAACGACAGATGACACAAACATAAACACACACTCGTCGCGTCGCGTCGCTTCGAATTGTATATCGTATCCACGCAATAATGGACATCCATTAACCTTAATCCGATTTTATATTCGAAATCCAACAGCGCGGCATTTTTGCTCTGCCAATTTCACAGGATAACCCCTCTTGGCACTATAGAAACCAATAGCAATACGCGGAATTACAAATTTAGGTTGTTTTTGTTGATTAGTGGTATGGCGGTGGTAGAGGGTATATGCTGGCGCGCATTGGCTCAACTTTTGGGAGGATTGGTTGAATTGATGTTAAGGATTGACAGGGTTCGAATTCAAGCTCGAGCCAAAGTATATCTATATTGGTAGGTAAACCGTATAAAACACTAATGTCGCTTTTTGTTGCCATTGTGCTGATTGATTGGCATTTGTAAAAATCAAGAGGAATGATCCGCTGGAAGGGATTTAATGTTTTAAGCGTTTCGAAAATGAGCAGAGGAATTTTTAGAGATTTCAAGTTCATGGCTGAAGTTGCAGTTGTTGAATAATTAATTCAAAAGGGTAATTCAACTTTAAATTGAAGTTTTTTTTTTTTGTAAGTAATTTTTCGATTTGGAAAGTTTAGTATATTTTTGGAAATTCTGCAGGCGTTATATTCAAATAATTTGAAACTCTGGAATTAGAAAGAAAATAGGACATTTTTTTTTAATTTAACATTTTAAAGCGGTTTTGACTACAATTAAAATGATCAAGCACATCAGTGCGATCGTTAGGAAAGTAAGGGAGCATTTAAGGACATACTTGTGGACATTTGTTTTGAATTTGTAAAATGGTAGGGGAAAATAGAGTAGGATAAAGTATTTCACATTAGCGTTGTACTGCTAAAGAAAGAATCTCTGCACTTGACAGAACGTCCGAAGTTGGGCTCAAGGGCAAATTAATAAAGATTCTTGGAAGCGCGAGTATTATGGTTGAATAGTGTAAGGTTCTGAATGAAACTGGATATATCGTTAGAGCATTGTTCTTAATCTTTCCATTATAGTTCTATCGCCTATCATTCTCAGAACTCTATTTATCTAAAACACTCAAATGAGTTTTGGGAGCTCCTGCCCAAATGTGCGATTTATACTCCACCTTTTTCGAAGAGTTAAGGCCTTATAGATTTTGACAGATCACAAGGGAGAAGAATTTCTTGAATCTTCGAAGATGCTGCATT
Organism: Philhelius pedissequus; assembly: GCA_910595825.1. NCBI lineage: Eukaryota > Metazoa > Arthropoda > Insecta > Diptera > Syrphidae > Philhelius > Philhelius pedissequus. The sequence continues at coordinate 236,706,349 of OU343161.1, read as the reverse complement.
TTTCGCGACATCGAATATTTTCTCATTCCACAAAAGTAGAGGGTGATGCACAGACCAAGGACTGAAAGCAGATATGTTTCTTCAATCCATGTGTTACTCATGGATACAGAGCTCGATATAGAACTCGAGATTTAAATCAAACTTGACATAACGATGAGAAAGTGGGTCCCGCCATTCCGTCTGTCTGTACAAACTTAGTATTTAAGCGTTTTATGTGATTATCTAAAACAAATTTTTGAATCGTTTTTTAGGCCAATTCTAACGGTACATCCCATACAATCTTAATTATCTCGAAAACGGCTGTAAAGATTTAGATAAAAAAAAGTGAGTGCACTTTTTTCAATATACTCTACATTTTGGTGAAACATATTTTTTAAATATTTTGTTATTAACGGTACCTGCCATACAACCATTTTTTTTATATTTTGAACTTTCTCATAAGCGGCTCGACGGATTTCGATCAAAATGTTTACATAGTAGGTCCTTCAGATTATAAATAATGCTTCTTACGGAAATTTTCGAAAAATATTTTTTTGGATTTTTGAAAAAAAAATTGAAAATTCAATATTTCGAAAACGGGTCGATGATTTTTTTTAAAATTTAGTTTCATAAACTTATATTGTTTAATATTTAAAATTGCCATACCAAGTTTTAAAAAAAAATAAAATTTAAGCAAATTGTACCTACTTACACAAAAAATTGAGTAAAAAACGATTTGGAAAATATATTTAGATTCTAGAAATCTTTTGCAACAAGTTTCGTGAGAGTCGTGCATTTCATTTATTCCCAATTGGACAATGCTGTCGAGATCAGAATTTAAGGGCGTGCCATACGCTGCCACTGCAGTTCCACATCCGAAGAACAAGGTGGTGAATTTGAAAACGAATATAAAAAGCTGACAGTACTATCGACAGCAGAACAATTTAGTGGATTATAAGTTGGGGATAAGAGATCATTAATGAAAATGAAGTGTCGGAGAAAGAACGGGTCCCTGGGGCACACCAGCATTTATATTGAACCCGTCCGAAAGATAATTTCAAATCCACAGAAGAAGATTCATCGATACCAAATGCATGCATTTTCGATAAGAGAGCTTGATGCCAAACTCTATTAAATGCCTTTGAAATATCAGGCACAATATTCATACTTTCTTCAAAACCATGTAAAGATTTGTCCACTGCTCGGTGAGATATACCATCCGATTACCAGTGGACCTATTGCTACAAAAAGCCATACTGCCGGTTATTGAAATGCTTCCATTCTTCGAGATACTTCTTAAGTTGATAGTTAATCGCCGTTTCCATTACCTTGAAAAGGAGAGACGTAAGTGCAGTCGGACAGTAGTTAGAGGGTGAAGAATATCCGTTTTTTTAGGGACAGGCTGGACAAATGTTTGTTTCCATCCACTCCGTAAGAGGCATGTAGAGTAGGATACATGGAAAAGCTTACGAAGTGGTTTGGCCAGCGTTGAAGAACACCTAGGGATAATATCTGGGCCAGCGGATTTGTATATATCAAGGTCTATCAGGACTCCAGCAACTGTCAAAAGAAGATTCGTTCAATGAAATCACATACGCTCTAAGTAACTGGAGGAGTCATATGACTTTCTAGCACCGTGGAATTAACAGCGAACTGCGCTGTAAGTAAATTGGCTTCTTCAAGTGAGGTGACAAATAGGATGTCATTAAGGACGAGCATTGCAACGAAGTTAAATTTCGAATGTTTTTTTTACAAATGACCAGAATTCTTACTACCTTTGGGACATTGTAGTATTATTTGTCTTAATTTTGTGTCACGCAAAAATTTGGTTCTTTGAATGTGAAAGTTGCAAGTCTTTCTAGCTTGTTAAAACATATTCCTGTTATGCCATGTAATGTCAGGGATTCGAGTTGGCTCGTTAACAAGCTAAGTCAGTTGCTTTATCTCAGCAAAGACCTCAACATACTCTCATTCGGGTGTTGTTTGGCTCAAAAAGAGGAAGCAGCTAGAATTTTGTACATTGAAATAGACTCTTTGAATGGAGTTGGACAGAACATCAAATTCTTTTAAAATTCTTCGAAGAAGGATGTGGGAAAAGTTCCATGAGTAAATCGTATTATCTAAAATCGTGTTTGATATTAATAGCATAGGTAATGCTTTTGGCGAATTTGTTATAGCAGAGTACATGTTTGATGGAGGGCTTCGGGCAAGTTTGACAAGGATGTCAAAAGCAGAAATTGCTCAATATGTATATGTAGCTCTTCTCTACATAAATTCTGTTGAACTCCACCTAAGTATTAATGCATAAGTGATAGGTATCGACTTTAATTAAGTCCAATGACTGATTTTTCATAGCATAAAGTCACTGAAACTTTAAGTTTTTTATATATGATTCCCTCATAGTTCGTGAATTTCAGACTGCCTCCTGTCTAAGGATCGGAAAATCAATAATGACATTCCATTTATCGAGCCTGATTTGCCTTGATCAGATATACAATTTCTGCTAACTCATGTCCAAAACAGGATTTTGAAAACTTCAGTTATCCGCCCTATTTATGAAGAAGGAAAGAAGAATGAAATTCAAAACTATAGGCCCATTGCAATCTTACCAGTTGTTGAACATTTTTGGAGCAAGTTGTCTTGAGACGTTTGAACAAATTTATAGAGAAGCACCGCCTAATACAAAGTAATCAATACGGTTTCCAAAGAGGAAAAAGTACAGAAAAACTCCTTGGGGAATGTCTGCAATGTTGCAAATATGAGCCTCAATAAAAATCATGTATTGGTAATGTTTGACGACTTCAGCAAGGCATTTGCCACGTTGAGCCACGGAAAACTGTGTGATGTCCTCTATAAAATTGGCGTTAAAGGACCACTGTGGAAATTGATGGAAAGCTACCGCAAATCAAGAACTTTTAAGGTAAAAGTTGTCAGTTCACTGATTCAAGAAAGAGCCTGTAACTGTACCCATGGTGTACCAAAGGGGTCAAAACTTGGTCCAGTTCTCTTCATACTTTTTGCGAATGCGCTCCTGTAGATTTTGAAGTACAGCACCGTTTTTGCATACGCGGACGGCATAGCAATTGTTGTAAGACAATAATTTTGAGACATAATTTTGATGGGGTTTATCAATGACTTTGGATTAATCGTTAATTCCAAAAAAAAAGAAACAAAGTTAATGCATATCCATACGCCAAGCCAGCAAAAGGAGAGAATGTCCAACTTGGAAAAAAAGGGATTCCATTGAATTAATTAACACACTTAAATATCTCGGAGTCACAATGGATGATGGAAAGAACATATAAACAACATAGAGAAACCACTTTAGGCGGTAATACCGCCTAGAAGTGGTCAACTTTTTAAGTCCTGTGAATTTCGCCTTTTCTGGTTTCTGTTGGGTTGATATTTAGAGAACAAAAATTCATACTGATTTCCCCATTTAATTTGAACGATGATTCTTAATCATGTCTCACAGTTGATGTCCTCCGCAATCATGAAAGGATAACATGTTTTAATTAAAAGATTTAATCTCACCTAATACAATGATTTCTAGCCATACTAAAAATACCTAAACCTAATACCATTTAAATCTTCTTCTACCATATAAGAACGACCATACAACAACTCCACTTATATGTATATATACACACTACACATAACTATGAATTTTATCCATTTTGCAAAATCCTTTTTTGAAAATTAAATTGTCATCAGTATATGGAAGCACACAAGTAAGGTACGAGTATCCTTCTAGTTAGTAGATATGCCCCTTCTATGTTTTTCATCTCTATTGCAGAGATTAGAGTCACAAATATGATATTTTTTGTATGCCAAATGCTCATGCTCAAGTGGAATGGAAAATTAGGTCAGATGGATGAAAACTTAAATAAGTGTCCAGCAGCCATTTATGGAACATGATTACACACTTAACCTAAGCCTGGTACTCATCCTTGTTCATTAATCGAGCAAAGCTGCTATGATGGCTGCTAAAGGATGTTTTCGTTTTCACCTTTTTTTTGTGGGTAGTTTTCGTATACCTGTACCTAGGATAGAGCCACTATACCTACACTCAGAAGTTATTTAGTTTTGGGTGAAGAACCAGAGATAGAGGAAGAGCTATCCAGCGGATATGTTTTGGTTAATTAATTGTTCAACCTTCATTAAATTTTGTGTCCTTATTTTTGATTAAAACTATGTCAGAAAGCTATGGGAAATGAAAGATAGATTTTGTGGGTTTAAAAGTAAATGGCATAGTTTCAGTTGGCACTGTAAAAAAATTATAGAAGATAGGATAGAAGGATTCAGGTATACCTTTGATATTCAAATGCGATATTTAAATGAGTAATTTTTCATAGAAACTCCTGGAGTACCATAATATTTTCTCATGACAAAAACAGAAACAAAGCTTAAGCAAAATAAGAAATTACAAAAAAGTTCAGGAGCACAAAGAAGAATAAATTTAGTGCTTATCTCAAAAAGTCACCTAAAAGAGCCCAAAAAAACAATATATGACAGTGGTTATAGTTATAAAGAGAGTCGGACAAAATCTAAGCCTTAGGAAAATTCTTTAACAAAAAAATCAACTTGGACACATTTACAAAATAAATGTTTGCGTGTTATTCCCATTATTGATTAACATTCACTTAAACGCCTTTCTTGGAAAATATTTTTTTTTTTAATTTCACAAACCAAGAGTCCACAATTAGTAAAAAATTGTACTTAAATGAAACTCTTAGCAAATGTCAAAACTTTCTATTATAAACCGCCGAATCTGTAATATGACACCGAAACTATCAATTATCTTTTATGACATTCTTCTAGAAAACTCTGAACGAATTTTCCGATTTCGGATGAATAACAAAACAAACATTAAAGCCAGGCTTTATATACTATGTAGAAGAGTGCTAAAATGAAATGAAGGCGTTAGCTCGAATTCATATTCGAAGGGTCACACGCTGATCACGACTTAAGGGCCGGCAAGGACGGTATCAACATAAGTATTTTCAGCCAAGTTTCGTCAAGTCTGTAAGCTCTTGGGTATAGGCTTTAGGTCATCAGAAAAGTGGCATACTTACTTTTACGCTGTCCAAGAAAGCGCTGCGACGAAATGCCCAAGCGTCAATACGGCTTCAAGCTATAGTCTTCATATTTCTTCAACATTCCCCAACAATATTAGCAAGTTCTTAGGCAGAAATGTTCATTTCAAATTTTGAATGCATATTCAAATTTCAGGAACTAATTAAATTTTCTGGCGAGCTTCGAAAAATTCAGTTTTATTCCGCCAAGACTGTAGACAACCGTCGACAGTGAATTTAATACTTCGGGAGGTAATGACAAGGCATGAGATTCAATGTATACATAAATATGAGCACTAAATGGGTTAAACAAATCCATATAATTAACTCAGCTGGCAGTACAGGTTCACTGGAAAATCCAGCCTCTTCGGAGGTTGGTTCTACGAATTCTGGAGATTGCCAATTATTGCATTTAATAATAGATTTCCAGATCAATTTTTTCAGTGAAAAAGAGTTCTACGGCATAGAAAACAATAGTCATAAAGGACTCAACGAAAGTAAAAAGTCTTGAGGAAAACAATAGAGACTTGATGAAATGGCGCAACTCTATCAAGAACTTAGAAAAGAAGTTGATCTTCTTCGCGAAGAAAACAATATGCTGAAAAGCTCATCTTTTAAATTCAAAAAACGAAGCAGATGAAAAGGAGCTAGCATTCGAAATGGAAGGACCACAAAAAAGACAAAGCTGCATCGGAGTTGTGAACTTGCCAAGGAATTCAACAAAGAACGTGATTTACTGAAGAAAGGTCAAAGCCAAAAAGCCCGGAACAATTCAAGAAAATTCTACTAATAAAGCCTACGACAAAAACCGAGACAAAATATCTTACAAAGTAAAACCTGGACTAGGAAAAAAAAACTTTACTGAACAAAAGGTCTTAGTTAGCCTAGTAAGAGCAAGGGAGCTCTAAAAAAATATTTAAAAGTGAAGTGAAAAACAAAGTATTGGTACAACATTCAAAGATTTCCAAGTACTTTCTTTGATCTTGAAGCGACTAGAAGAACAAGATGGAACGAACAAACTCATCTTTGAAAAACCTGAGCAACTTGGAGTCTAAAAACACTAATAACTCAATACGTTGTACAAAATATTTACTTGGAATGCAAGCAGCTTACTGTTGAAAATAAAAAAAATGCACGACTGGATCGTGCAAACTTGTTCTTGATGTATGTAAGTATTCAGTGACGTACGAAAAAAGGCGTAAAAATGAAATATGATCAGGTAGAAACGAATGGATGATATATATAATACAATATTTTCTGATTGCTTAGTTGTTGGAGATTGAGCGAAAGCAAAAATGCCATTTGAATTCTTGGATAAATAAGAATAATATTATAAAAAATAAAGTAAAAATTGACTGGAGCGGTTTTTTAAAACAATTATTTTTCACTTATAAAATTTTGAAGTGATAATTAATAAGCATATATAATTTTAAAGTAAAAAAAAATCAGTGACTTGTTTTTCAAAAATCGATTTTTTCAAAAAAAAAAAAAACGTAGTTTTTTTTTAAATTGAAAAACCATAAGCTATAATAGAATTGCATAACAATTTGGATATGCAATTCTATTATAGCTTATAGGAAGTAATTGCACACACAAAATAATATTAATCGGTACGTGCATCAGTGAGAAAGTACTTAAAATTGGGCTGTACTAATTCAAGAACACATAATTTTTTTTTATAAAAATTTCTGGAGCCGTTTTCGAGATATAAATGTTTAGGGATTTTTCACCATTTTTATGGGAGGTGCCGTTGTTTTTTATCTTAGGCATATAGTTTGTTAACTTTAAACTTTTTAACTTTTCAAAAAAAATGTTTTTGAAAAATTTTGGTTTACATTAGTGTTTAGACTTTTTAGATCGTCCACATAAAAATGTGAAAAAAAAATCAAATCAACCGTTTTTCAGCAAATCCAAAACTAAAAAAAAATGGTACATATATTTACTACTAGAGGTACCAAAAATAACAATTTTTTCCAAAAACAAAATACGAAAATGTTCGCTTTCCCTTATTTAATGAATTGATTTTTTTATAAGAATCTTTCGAGCCGTTTTTTGAGAAAAATAAGATTTTTATTTTGGGCAAAAACAAAATGTATGGGAGCTACTGTTATTTGCCGTCATAAAAAAAAAGAAAAAAAAAACGTGTGGCCATGTTACTGAAAAACAATATTACCAAGTTTGAAGCAAATCCATCCAACCGTTTAGAATGCCGACTCGAGGGCAGACAGACAGAAAGACAAGCAGACACACAGGCAGATAAGCAGACAGATAGTCAGACAGACGCACGGAATTGGGGGACCCACTTTTTTGGTGGTCTCTACATCTTAAAGTCATGTTTGCTTTTTATGATTTTTTTTGCACGAATCCATAACTTGCCCTAAAGTACCTATAATCGCAAATAAGAACGGCGCTACCAGAGGTACCAAAAATAACAATTTTTTCAACAAAAAAAAAATTATCAAAATATATGCCTTTTCCCTTCCTGAACTGGTTTTACTTTTTATGAAAATTGTTGTTGTCGTTCTTGCTAATTTTTCACTTTGGCCAAAAAAAATGTATGTCAGGTAACGTTATTTTTCGTCTTAAAAATAATTAAAAAAGAACGTGTGACCATATTACCGAAAAAACAATAAGTACCAAGTTTGAAGCAAATCCATTTAAGCGGGACCCACGTTTTTCGTCTTCACTATCATCGTAATATCATGTTTGATTAAAATTTCGCATTCGTTTTTGTTGCCAATCCTTAACTTGCAATTACAAACCTATGAATAAACATATTATATCGTAAGTTAAAACTAAATAAAACTCTTAGCGGATTTCATAAAAAAATCTTTTATTTACTGTCTTAAAACCTGACCATGAAACACTGAACGAAATGTAATAGTTTTTTCTAGAACTTGATTCTAGAAAATATAGTTTTAACAATATTGTTTTCGATTTTCTCAATAAATTAAAAAAAACATTTAAATGATATTTTTTAAACGGATTTTTTTTTAAAGTATTAATAAAACATATTATATTTGCCTTCTCAAATATTCGAAATTAATTTTTAAGACACCTCTCCCAAAACTATTACTAACTTTTTCTTACAAATCTAGATTCGTACTTTTTTGGGACAAAACCTGTAACTATTTAATCAATAAGAGAACGAATGTTTGCTTGTGTAAATGTCACTTAGCGACCTTAATAAATTACATGAGCAGGAAACAATTACAATATAACATCGGAGTTGCAAAAAATAAAATGCACGAGTGGGTCGCACGTATTTACTCTTATGTTTGATCACATCGTAAGCACAATGTTCTTCATAGAAAGGCTACATATATTTTTAAAATGTCTTTGTACTTATTATTTTATATAACAAATGTCATTAATTTTTTTTTTTTAAATATATTGGTATGGAAATATTAAATATTTAACAATTCAAATTTACAAAAACAAAATATTCTTCGAAAATTTTGGTATACTCGTACAGTATTATTATTGACAATTAGAAGGACTTCATACATAAGAATGTTCATCGAAATCCGACGAGCCGTTTATGAGAAAGTCGAAATTAAAAAAAAAATGGTGACTACCGAATAACAAAATATGTATGTAAAAAAATCAAATGCACGACTAGATCGTACGAAATTTGGCCTTGTAGCTAACAACTTTTAGTGTAGCTAACCACTGACGCTGTTAGTAGGTAGGTAGCCTAGTTATCCTAAGCAGGTTTAAAGCCGATGTAGGTAAGATTGCCTCGATTCTTAGTACAATGAATTGTCGAATGCATTATTCAATTAATAGTTACATAGGTAACTTACCTACCTATAAATGTATCTTTAAATGAATTTTAATTGTGTAAATTAGGAGCGTAATATGCAAATCAAGAACACCATTAGAAGCCACGGATCAATGAAAATTTTGCAAAAAAAGAATCTCGGAAATTGTATTGTTTTTTAACTTTAGTTTTTTGAAAACAAATTTTTTTTGAAATTCTGGTATGCAGTTGTTAGGGTTTATTAATAAGCATGTGCTTATAAAATTTAAAATTATTTTTTTTTAATTAGTTCTAAAAATATTGATTTTTCAAAAAAAAAAAATTAAAAATTATTTTTAATTAGAAAAAAAAAGTTATTCAAAATGTTGATATGCAGAATTAGTTTAGCTACTTAGATCTTCTTAGATATAAAATTTGCCAGGAATCTAATGTACCGTTACCAAAAAGTAAAAAAAAAAACAGAATAGAATTTTCCCGTGAACTTGATTCGGATTAATTGATAGCTGTAGTACCAACAAAATAAAGTTTCAATTTTTTTTTATCAAAATCGTTGGAGCCGTTTTCAAGAAAAATAAGATTTTCCTTAACTGTTATATGGGAGGTACTGTTATTCTTAGACTTAAAATAAAATTTCAATTTCGCCTCTGAGGAATCCCAAAATAATAACTCATACCAAATTTGAAGGTAATCGCTTCAGCCGTTTAGGCTGCTGCTCGTTATATATACATTTGGACAAACTGACAGACTGACAGACACACATTTTTTGTCAATCACTTTTTTAGGCTTCTTTATGATCGAACATAACATTGTTTAATTGTTAGAATCTATTTTTATCTTAAATGCATAACTTGCCTGATAGTACATATAATCGCAATCAAAAAAGTCTTGGGCCAACCTAAGACGCCTAAATACCAAGTTTGAAGAAAATCTCTTCAGCGGTTTAGGACGTATAGCTCTTTGTAAAGACAGACGGAATTGCGGGTCCCACATTTGTTGGTGTTCTCTATCATCGTAATGTCAAATTTCATTAAAATCTCGAATTCCATTTTTTCAAATGTAAAACTTGCCCAATAAAAACAAACAACCTTAATTAAAGATCTACTTGAACGTCGTCTGCTATTAAAAAATTAGAAAGTTAGAAGTCAGACATTTCTACGAACATCCAAAAGATTCTGGCGTTTTAGAAACAAAATATCATCACGAAAATTAAGATAAAAAACATTGCTACAATTTTCAAAACGGTGAAGGTATTTCAAATGTATAATACATTGAATTCTTAATCGATTTTTGAACGTGCTATTATTTTTCAAAAAATGTATTGAAAAAAAAATCGTAGTTAAGAAACATCAATATTTCTGATTCGATAATTTTCTGAAATCGATGTTGTTTTTTTCGATCGTAACATCTTTGATTTTCAATATCATTGTCAACATTGTTGTTGACATTTAATTCAGGTTTGACATAGTGAGTGTGCGTGCTTCTAGTTTTGATTCTGACTTCAATTCTAAGAGGAAATTTCTCTTCTATCCAGAAGAGAAGAACTCGCAAGCCTTACCAATTGTGAAAGGCAATAAACATTTCACACCAAAAAGGTGTTTCAATTTTTCATAGTAAGTCCGATTTTGAAAACGGAATTTTAAGATTTTATAATGTAAATGCACAACTTTTTCCTTTCAACGAAGACGGATTACAACTAAAATTCAAATCTTTTTGAGTTGAAAGAAATTTGAAGAAAAAAAACTTTTCAATTCGAGGGCTTTTTCAAAATACGAAATGTTTTTGTTCATGCTACCTTAAAACACACTTCGTATCGCTATTAGGCCCGTTTGCTGATACACAATTTAAGTGTTTAAGTTCTACTTAAAAACTTATGTGACAACTTACGCAGAGGAAAAAGTAGCCCTTAAGCCTTTCAAGTTGAACATAAATATTTTTGATTCGTATCAGCAAATGGGCCTTAAAAATATATCAATTTATACATATATGTTTTTTTCACAATTATAATGTAATAAACAATAGAACTGGCATCAAAATGTTTTGCAAATAATCACAAGAATTGACATCTCCGAAATGTCAAGTTTGTGGTTTTCGTAAAAATCTATGCGAGAATTTGATTCTTTCAGAAAAAAATTCAATTGGAATTTGCCTATGGAATTCGTTTAAAGGAAAAAAAAATTGGAAAAGGAAATCGACATTATATAATAATAAATCAATTCGTCCAAAAGATGTTATCATACTTATAGATAGAATTATAAATAACAAGTTGTTTTTTTAAGAAATTATTCAGTCATTCACTGAATATATGACATTCCTCAAGGCCGTTACCTAAGCAAAATTCTTCCTATCTGCTAAAACCAACGACGCGGAAACCGTAATTAAACATCTAAGCAAGCGATGATTGTAGAGAGTGCTATTAATGAATTATGATAATAATTTGATTGTAACCAAAATGAGATATATAGACTATTTTGGCCGACCTTAGGGCCAGAAACGTCCTTAAACGATAAGCCAATAATATTTCATTGAAATTTTCGAGCAGACGCACTTGGATGGGTTGCAAGTTCCACAATAAATGCACATAATGTAGATATTTTTTTGTATAATAATATATGTATCACATAATATAGGTAAATATAAAAGTATATAGTTCAATATAATAAAATATATAATGTTAATATAGATAGTAAATATAAAATCACTTACCATTTACCGAAAAATATTTTTAAAAATCCTTTGGCCAACCTGCAAATGGCCTCCTTTTGTTTCCCTCGTTGATACTGTCATTTTATGACGTACAAAATGGAATCCCTTAAAGTAAAAAGAAGAAAGAAATCTTTAAATCATCACTTTATTGATAAAAACACAAATCATTAGCTAAATAGAAATATTTTTTTTTGGCGAAAAACCTTTTTTAATAAATAAATAATTTAATTTTTCCAACGTCCACCAATATATTATAATTTGTTTATAAACCACAAAGTGCATACCTTTTTTTCTTAATTTTCCAATTCACAAACCAGAACAAGCAATCCAATGCCGAAACCATTTTGCACTGCTTTATATGACGCGAAGCGACGCCGCACTCGATGGCGAGCCATTAAAAGGAAAAATTAGAATTTACAAATTAAATGCAAATTCATCTCGAAAAATTAAACTAAACACAATTTTTAACACAATATTGTTGAGCACTTTACATTTATTTTAAGACAATTTATTAATAATTTACTTTAATATTTTTTATTTTCATTTATTTTCACAAAACACGCGGATCAAACAAGAAATCGAAAAGCACATATTGAACTAAACTCCTCAGACCCAGACTGCTGTTGATTGCTGTCTGTTTTCGCCATTCTCCCCATCCACATCACACTCACACAGCGAATGCACTGAAATTGAAACGACACGATCGTCTTGAAACTAGAATTGAGCTTTAAGAAATATTATTTTGTTTCAGCGCGAGTGCTTTGAGTTCTTGTTTTTTTCGTATTTTGTGAATTCTCAGTACTCTTTGAGAAGAAAGCATTTGGAGAGGAGAAATGGACTGGCTTATGGTAAATTATCAGCGTTGCTTAAAAGAAAAAAACTTTTTTGTTGTTGAAACAAAACATTTGCGTATAATTTTTTTTGACAGAGAGAAATTATTCCATGACGGTGGTGTGGTAGAATTTTGTTTTGTATTTTTGATGGCAGGTGATTTTTGTTGTAATTGTTAGAGTCTGGTGTGAGTAAAACTATTTTAATTTAAGGAAGAAAACATTATAATCTGTTTTTCAATTGAAGGCCAGCCGTCTTAATTTTTTTATCAAACAAAAATAAAATGTACGAATACATCAAAATATAATTTATGCTCTCCATGACGTGTCAGGCCACAAATTGTCAATTTACTATAAAGAATGGTTACGCTTTCGTGATATTAAAAACCTTATAAAATATTTCAATGTTTTGAATGAAATTTCTAATTTTTTCAGATAAGATAAGATGCCAGCGCATTTTGTCGACATTTCGAAATAAATATTAAAAAGGCAAAATCAGATTGATTGAAAATTAATAATTTGTGTGTTCTTATATTTGTAAAAAATGTGAATCTGTCTGAATGTCTTGAAGCTGCGGCTGACGGCAAATTTTCTTCCCAAAAATATGGTACTGTTCCTGATGTTGTTTAGATTTTTAGGCTACCAGACACGAGAATCAGCCCTTAATATTTCAAAATTTTGTTTTCGTCTAGAACAGATCTAACTATGGAGCGATTTTTTCAGAAGTGTCTAAATAAAAGAGCATTCCCAGAAGTGCGAGTATTATGGTTGAAAAGCTTAAAAGAAGGAATGGCGATTGGGTATTTCTCCAGAACCTTGCTTATAAAAAAAATAGCGATAAAATAATGAAAGACGCGAAATGTTTCGACGATGTTCAGTAGATGAATCTGGTTGCATTTCTATTGCCTATCATTTTTCGAGCTCTATTTTAATTTCTATCTAAAAGACTCAAGGAGTTTTGGGAGCTCCTGCCTATAAATGTGTGAGTTAAGCTCAAGCTTTTGACGAATTAAAGCCTTAAAGATTATAGCCAGATCAGAAAGGAAGAAGAATTTCTTGTATCTTCGAAACACTGTCACATTTTTAGCGACATCGAATAGATGGTCATTCCTCAAGATGTGGTCTGTGGTGCACATTCTGCTTTAACGACAGTAGACAGCACTGAGTTTTTGAGCATTAAATTCTACCCGATTTTTTATTCACCATTAGACGATGTTGTCGAGATCAGAAATTAATCAGTTTTAGTTCCGAAGAACAAGGAGGTGAACCGGAAAACGAATGTGAAAAGCAGAGAGTACTATCGACAGCAAAACAAAGTGGATTAGAAGTTCCAGATAAGAGATCATTGATGAAAATTAGAAAAAGTTTTGCAGACAAGACGGAACCTTGGGGCACACCAGTATTAATTTGGTGAATTTCAGACTTGAAACCGTCCAATACGAAATCTGTTGAACGGATCCGAAAGGTAATTTGTAATCTAACGAAGAAGAGATTCATCGACACCAAATGCAGGCATTTTCTATAAAGGAGCTTGCTGACAAACTCAATCAAATGCTTTTGAAATATCAAGAGCAATAATTTTTCTCCGAAACGATGTAAAAATTTGCGCCGCTGTTCGGTGAGATATACCATCAGATCAGCAGTAGACCTTTTGCTCCGAAGGCCATACTGCCGGTTATTAAGAAGCTTTCCTTCTTCAAGGTATTTGTTATGCAGATAATTATGTCAGAATTTCCATGACATTAAAAAGAAGAAACGTAAGTGCAATTGCACGATAGTTAGACGAAGGCCTGTGTTTTTTTAGGAACAGGCCGGACAAATGCTGTTTTCCATCAATTTGGAAAGAGACCACTAGAGTAGGATAGATGGAAAAGCTTACGCAGTGGTTTTGACATCGATTAAAAACAATTTAAGGATTTTTACCAACTGCACGACTCGAAAGAAAATTCGTCACAGGAATCAAGTACTGTAGGAGTCATAACACTTTTTGGCAGCGTCAAATTAACAGGGAACTGTGCTGCAAGCAAATTGGCTTTTTCACGAGAGCTGACAAAAGGGGTGTCAAAAAAGACGAGCATTGATATTGAAGTTGTATTCGAATGTCTTTATTCGAATGACCAGAAACATTTACTATATCTTCGGGATATTGTAAGGTTTTTTGAGGGCTGGCGATCCACCGAAACCATAGAGACAGCGAATTTCGGTACCAAAAATACGGTCACGTCTCGGTCTCAATTTTCGATAGAAGAAATATTTGTTATTAATTATTTTTATTATTTTTTATTTATACTCAGATTGGCGCACTGCTAAAATCAAGCGAAAGATTTATGTATGTATTTCTTTGGAATAGAAATCGCTCATTTTTCAGAATTTGCTCCCCCTTCGGAAAAGCTGACTTTCCATTTGGAAAAATATATTATCCAAATGTCAAAAAGTAGAATGGGCTACCTGCCAAGTCGTGAACTGTCAAAGGACTTAGGTGGATTAAAAAACCTCTAAAATTCAAATTTTACTTTAGAAAATTCGAAATTTTTCTGACTACGGATAAGACCAAAACCAAGACCGAGACGAGACTACACATTAAAATTTTCACGAGAAAAAGCTGAGACCAAGATGAGACTTGGTGAGGCGATACCGAGACTGAGACGATACTGAAATTTTTCGATTTTGACGAGACCAAGACGAGACTAACAAAAGCCTTGCCCTTGAAAAATTAAATTTGTTATCATATTTGCGCCGAAGTCTATGTAACTACCGAGGAAGCATAGTGACTATAGTTAAAATTCCAGAAGAAATAATTGAGACCGTCCCAGTTGGCTTCTTCATATTGCCAAGTGGTTCTCTTAGTTGATTTTTCTTAAACTGCGAGTTGTTGGAATGAGAAATTTTCAGATACACTGAAATCTCCCTATGTGGACACCTCCCTTAGGCGGAAACCTCTCTTAGGCTGACACATTTTTTTGTACGGAAATTGCTCCATAAACATT
Organism: Philhelius pedissequus; assembly: GCA_910595825.1. Classification (NCBI taxonomy): domain Eukaryota; kingdom Metazoa; phylum Arthropoda; class Insecta; order Diptera; family Syrphidae; genus Philhelius; species Philhelius pedissequus. The sequence goes on along the minus strand of OU343161.1, from coordinate 236,691,012 downwards.
TCATTGTTTTCAGTTTCTGTTGGACGGACACTCCCTTGGACGGACATGGACAGGAATTTCACATATGAATGACAAAATATTTTCTCTTAGACGGACACCAGAGCAGGATTGAATATGGAATCAGGCTGATAATTTTGACCATGGTATTCTTTTACAGCGAGCATCAAATTATTTTCTCTCATTCTCCAAAAATTATTTTTGGAGTTTTACATTTTTGTTGATTTGCACTCATGTAGTTTCAAGTTTGAATAATGAATGAATTCAATCCAGAATATGATTCGCCTATACAAAATTTAAGAGAAATTTCCAAGCTCCTTCATGAATGCAGATTGGATGGATGTAAATGTGGATGAAAAAATTGCAGGTCCTGTTTAAATCTGAGGAAGAGGATCAGGACATATTGGTAACATCTATTAATTCCTACAAAGAAGCACACACTTCAATTGAATTAAAATTTAAAAAATTGTACGGCCAAGAAAAATGGCGGTAGCTGTTCAACTTTTGGTTGACCTACAGGCCAGATTCCAAAATAAATCGGTCTTCTAAGACTAAGCAGCAAATATTGAAATATTTTTTTGTTTGAAAAACACATAGATATGAATCTTCTTCAATTATTGCAAAGTTTTTAGGCTGATTCGTATTTACATATGTAGGTGTTAAAACTAATGATTTATTTTCCACTACATGTGATATACTTTATATATTTTTGTTATTTTTATTTTATGTTAATAAAATAATACTTTTAGTTTAGAAAATTAGTGTGTTTATTTGATATCCCTTAAGCGGGCAACTCCCTCAGGCGGACAAAAATTTCTGTACCATGGCTGTCCGCCTAGGGAAGATTTCACTGTATAAACAATTTTCTGATGTACGCAGGGGCTAGAAGTATCATACCTTATTTCGGGGTATTTCTGGCTCGAAAAGAGCAGCCAGCTAGAATTGTGTACTTACATTGAAGTTGGAAGTTGATAATAGGAAGCAATTATCAAATTTCGGAGTCGGGCAGAATATCAAATTCTTTAAAAGTTGAATTTCTGTCTAAAATTCGTGTGATCATTTACCATATGAAACTAAAATTTATGTTTCAGCACAACCCATATTAGGGTTGAAGGTGATACGCAACATCATACGGCGAGATCGAAATCGAATGGAGTTGGATCCTGTGTCCAAGACCATAACCTAAATACAAAAATTATAATTTCGAGTGAATTTGATTTTCTAAAGGAAAAAATTCTATTCATGGAGCCCTAGAATTGCTTTTTAATTAAAATTAAATCCAACAACCTTAGTTTTTCTTGTTCAAATATTCCAATTTGTCAACAGATGACTGCCTTTAAACATCTGTCCAGTTTTTGTACCTTCGCTCATAGCCCACACAAATAAACATTAATTCCAAACCAAAATAAGGATTAAAAATTATTTGCACGATTGAGTTCGAGAACATGACAGGACTCTGTCACCAAACAAAAACCACACTTATACTTGATTTAAAAACAAAAAAAATCTCCATTGAAGTTTGCGTACACATCGCAGGTAAAATAGGCAGATACGCATGTAAACATGGGCTTAAGGCAACATCATAGATATCCTGTCACCAGGATTATCCTCGATAAGAATTCTAAAGGTAAGTAACGGACCTAGTTCTGGAACATACCTGACTGAAACTATCCTCGGGGCCTACAAAAATACCGATACACATAAATAACAAACAAATGAAAACAGGAAAGACATCCCGCATGAGGATATGGGATCAAGAATTCAGACTGCAACAGGAGTAGCATTGAAAATATAGAAGATACCCTTCAGATCTCATCAATATTGTCATCATCATCATCATCATCATCATCATCAGCAAATGACAACAATAACATGGCCACAGGGACAATGTCGATTCGAGAGGACAATGAGAGAATATTCCAAATGCCATATAGACATTTTGGGCATGAATAATTCTCGTGTAATTCGATGACAATAAATTCGCATTCGAGGTCCTTAAGGATCCATATTATATAGCCCACACACACATCATCCACCCGGTGACATATTGCAAAATTTGTTTTGAAGAGTGCACCTACTGTTCATACATATATATAAATAAGAACATGGGATCAGGATGACAATTTTCCAATTTTTCAATTTTTCAATTTTTTTCAATAAAGCAATCGATTTAGACTTAGATGAGAAGTCCTTTTGTGCAAACATACATCATACACACACCAAACAAAAAAAAAATTAATAAAAGAAAAGTCATATAAAGATCCTTGGAGATGTGCGATGGGATATCATTATTGATTCTGAGCAAAAACTGAGTATTATTGACTGAGAAATTATAGTTTTTTGAGTGCATCCTTGCGGCTAATTTGTATCCTCGCCATCCATCTTATAACGATATTGATATCTTCTCTCACACAAAAGCGGATGGATCAAATAAAATATTCGTTTTTAAAATTGTTTTTTATTCTGTGAAGGATGTGCTATTGCTATTGCACACACAATGAACTTTCCAAGGATTTTCGAGAAATTGTACGAGTATCTATCGTTATATGCGGATTCCAAGGATTCCACACACTCATTGACTTTCATAAATACGCAATATGATTTTAAGGAAATGAAACTGATTGAACCTTAAATCCTATACAGTCCAAGGGGTCGACGCACAAAACTAGTATAGCGGCAAGAGATGAATGGATAAGCTTCCGGAGGTACCTTTATACACTCATAAATGTATGTGCGATATTCAGGAAATGTTGATTCTCCTATGAGACTATAATATTCTCATAAGCCATAAGTTAGTCTGGGGGCGGGTTTTCTGGTGGTGTGCGGTTATATTGGAATTGGAACCTTGTGATTAGGTGAGTGGATATATACAGGAGTACACTACATACCTACAACAGATAGCTTCTTTATGGCTGCATAAATTATTATTTCCGATCCTTTAATATCCTTCGAAGGAAACGTGAAAGATATGTAACTAGATATATGAACGAGCCAACGAACCAACGAACTTAGGCCTCTTGCCTTTAATGGGATTTAGTGCATTGAGGCGAATTTTTATCCCTAAGCGCGTTATACCTACTCGTACTCCTCTCATATAGAGATATGAGATTTGAGCTGATTTTACGAAAGCCATCAATAAAACTGACATGGCGGCGGGAGGTTTTCGATACAAATTATGAAATTTTGTTTCGAGATGCCTTCAAAATGGCTACATCTAAATGTAAGAAGACCAGAACTAGCTATACCTATAGGCTATATCGATTAAAGGGCATGTAAATATTACATACATACAAATTTTGTGGTTTTCTTGAACATAGGCTAAGATTGGTTTTGTGGTTGATGTTAGGTTTGTTTGTTGGTTGATGGGGATTAGCAAGTCTTTAACGTTGTATAGACATTGCCTTTAACTTATTCCATCGATAGCAATGCTCTTGGGGGCTTATAATATCAGTTCCTGGTAGGCCCTGGGGAATTTACTTTGGAGCCTCTTTAAAATGTTTTAAAAATTACCTTATTGAATAAATAAGCAAAATAAAAAATTCAAGAAAGAACAACACTGAGTCATAATTCAGTATAAAAAAGTGAAGTTGCTTTTTAACACTGCACCTGCATAAGCTCTAAAAATGGCGGGCACCCACTGCACGTGCCGTAGCTTTTCGGGACTACTATAGAAGTGTTATGATAGGCTATCCGTGGCGGCCGCTAGAGACGATCTTTTTCAAAAACAAAAATAAAACTTGCCTTGGTCAGGTTAGTTCCAATGGTTGGCGACCTGGCGATCTAATAATCTGTCTCATAAGTAAAAACGTTAAGGGACAAGCCTTGGAAACAGACTGATTCCACGACGACAATCACTGCAACGAAAACGGTTTAGGGATTTGAGAATTGTCTAATGGGCCGTAAAATTACGTCAAAACGTTACCAGAACTGTAACGAAGCGTTACAATTTACATTTCCAAACGACCGCCGACACAGCAATTCCATACGACTACGACCAACGCGTAACCATAACCCAGCAACAGCACACGACCATGGGCACTTACCAGCAACAGGCTCGAGCAACATCAATCGACCTGAGCACCAACTTAACATTTGCGTTCGTCATCGTTACAGTTCACATTGCCTCGGTACGATCGTATCAAGGTGCCAACATCGAACTAAGATCATTGCACTGATGAGAACACAGGAAAAACCTTTAGTCATGCGTTAAGGCTCATGAGGGTGGAGTAAGTTCTGGGGTCAGTATGCCGTTCATAGAAAACAAATGCTAGCTACCAGCACTAATAGTAACTCCATTTTAGGCGGCGCAGTCGCAAAGGCCAGAATGACTGGTTTGATGATCAATGCAAACAAGGGACTAAACGTAGGAATGTAAAATTAATACAAAGATCTCAAAAGGCGACTACATAGGTAAGAAAAAGCAGCCTGGGAGAAAAATCTGATTTCTGATCTGTGAAGAAGAAAAAGTCCACACAAGGGGCGTGGAAGTTTTACCAATCCGTCCGAAGAATGAGGAAGTACACATCACGCTGTACATACTCTAGAGACTCAGAGAAAAATTTAGTCAATGATGCTGGAGGCATACTGGAACGATGGGACGTAAACTTCAATACATTTTTTAAACGGTCAACTCACTGAAGTAGTGGAAGGTCCACCAATTCAACAACAATACGCCAAGCATAGAAGAGGCACATAAGGCCGATGGCATGTAAGCCGAGCTGATTAAACATGTTATGGCAGCATCAAGCAATTCATAAAATTAATGAATACATGAAGAAATGCTAGAAGACTAGCGAAAAGTTGTCATATGCCTACGGTGAGACCATCGACTGTCCCGGAGGAATTTTAAGAAAACCCGGGACGTACAACTGTCCCGTATTTTGTTTTTTGTTCCGGGTTTCTCCCATATTACCATATTTTTATATTAATTGAATAACGTTTTTTTTTTTTTTATAATCTACACGCGCTCAAGGGATTACACTACCCTTTAAATGTTTCAACAGAGCGCGGGCGTTAGGCTAGGAAGAGAAAGAAGGATACGAAAGATGTTTGGCGCGATGTTCTGAGACTGGAGGTGGTTGTTGTCTCAGATTTTATCTCCAGGGATTGCGGCTGAACTAATGCGGAGAAATTTCCGTATCTTATTTATCTATGTACCTTATAATTCGCATTATTTTTTTATTCGTTGTCATATTTATCGGTATACTAGTTTTGCTCAATCACATGTTGTTAGTTCTATGCCTAAACAGCATGTACTGAGTAAGCCAGCAACTCGTATGGCATTTGGTTTTTAATGGCAAAATAAGATTTTGTTTCGCTCAAAATTTTTTTATTTTTATTTTTTTGGTTTTTGATATTTTTCGAAAACGGTTCGGTTGATTTTTTAAATTTTTGTTTCTAGAATACTCGTAAATACCATTTTTCTTTAAAAAAAATCATGCAGACGTTAAGAAACAAAAATGTGTTCCCAAAGAATTTTGTTTAAAAAAATGTGTGTTCATAAATTAGTGCAGTCTACTTTTAAATAAAAAATGATTACTATGTTGGGTTCTTAATAACAGTTCTTCCCATCAAACCGCAATATTCTAGTCGAGAAAAGTGAATATTCAGTGACTTTGTTCAGTGACTTTTTTAACTGTTCTGGAAAATAAAGTTCAACTTTTTGTTGTTCAATAAAAAAAATTATTGTACTCTCTCTCAAATGTCCTAAGCAAGTAAATTCTGAAAATTAGCAAACAGCCATGTCAATTTATAATAACCTTATAGAAGTTCATTGATAAAATTATGGAGATTTTACTAAATCAAAGCTTCGCAAACTGATTTCAATGGAAGCTTTATGGAGCTAACTTCTATAAATTCTCTTACCGAAATTTAAAAAAAAAACTTAAAAAATCAGCATTTTAAATGAACTACTAGAAGTTGTTTTCTCTTACACGCACAACGCTAGCGATAAGGTGTCTTGGCTAGAACAAAGATGACGACCCTCAAAACAACCTTTTGATACTGTTTAATCAGCTAAACAAAAATAGTATTTTATTTCCTGTACCAAAATAGATTCTAAAATCACCTGTTCTTACCATTCTTGTTAAGAACATAGCCTTTGAAATTTTGACAGAAGACAGTTTTCCTTCCACATGGGCACATGCTCATTTTAAGTCCCAGATTTCGAATTTATATTTTACCATTATCCACAATCATTTCTCAAAAGAATTTAGAGTGCATCTTTTCTTCTGTTGAAAATGCCTTTGCTTTGGTAACTGTTTGTTGAAAACCATAAACACTCACCCTGACCATATTCCCTGGAACTAACCAAAAACCCCTAATCCACTGTCAATTTGAGGAGTGACTGATATTTAAAGCAAAATATTCTACTTCCTGCTCTGCCCCACTCATACACTTTATCCATCTGGTCTAAAGTGCTTTTTGAATTTTATAAGCAAACTATACTTCTCCGTCCATCACCCACCCACATAACATTACCCCCCCTGATGGCAGCTTCACCACATTTTAGCATGACTTTGCTTATTCCTAAGCAAACAGCCACTGACGAACGAACGAATGGACTTACGGACAGACGAACGAGCGAGTATGGATGGATGTAGTTGATGGAACCTGTAGAGAAGTACCTACCGCATATACTCATATTGTGCCTCTGGAGATTCCAAACAATGACCAAACCAAACTGAATCCAAATATACTTGCCAGACTTGGACAGAGGCAACACCAAAAAAAAAAACCTAAGAGGCAATGGTGCTGGACATATTTGCCACTGTTAATTACACAGCATATGCAAAGTGCATCGAACTAAGCAATTAAGTGACTTCAGAATTGTCGGACGAGCGTGCAATGGCGACTATTGGCAAATACAGCAGGAGGGTTCCACTTCTCGTCTTTTATAGTGGAATATACAACAAGTTGCGGTCAGAAATCTCCTTTCTCTCGTTGCAATAACTCTGAAGAAGTAACAACAAAACAAAAACAACAAACTAATGAAGACTGAAGTCCCTGGCTGCTGCTTCCATAAAACAAAAAGGAAAACCTTTCAATCCATCTCTCGCCTCGTGGAGGATGATGATGATGATCAAGTCGTTGTAGTCGTCGTCATCGTCGTTGAAATGTTGTTGGTTAGGTTAGTCCTCCTCATAGTCGAGTCACCATACCAATCCCATCAACAACATCATCGTGCAAGTGGCCAAGTCATCGATGTTTTCTGCAAAATTCCATCGGGACAAACAAATATTCCAGGCGTGTGCGCATACAAAGACAAACATATAGGCTACACAAGACTCTACAACGGACCATATGATGCGTCTATTCTTCATGGATAGCTACTTTCAATTCCATAAAGGCGACAACGACCACGACGATGTCGATGGAACGATGGCAATAACTATACCTAAGGTTTGAGGATAAAAGGGTGACAATGATGATGGTGATGCACTGCAGCACGGCATATATACTCATTCGCTGAGACAGCAACATTGACAATGGCAACAAAACAGGAAAATGCATTCAGCACTCATGTTTTATGGATTATTGGCTTTTGAACCAGCATAAATATCGAGGAAAGCCCTTCCTGGACGACACGCCATTCCATCCACAGTCCATCAAACAAAGCTAACAATATGTCTTCTTCTGTATTTGTATGCTCTATCTATATAGGGATACATTTTTACATAGAAATCAACGATGGCCAGTGGGTGGTAGACATAAAGAGCACCACTGTCGCTATGTGGTGGAGAGTTCCATCGAAGATGACCTCTAAGGAATATGCAAATTAAACCACCAGTTCCATATCCACTACCAGCGATTCATCAATCCCCTCCCGCAAAATGTAACCTCATCCGACTGATTGACGACGATGTCGATTTATAAGTCTCAGTAGTTGAAGTTAGCAGATTTGTTGCTTATCACTATCAGTATGATAACAGTGGGGTTAAGAAAAAATCATACTTATTCTTTTTAGCAGAGATCGGGAGCTGGGAACACTCGCGCCAATAAGTCCATCTCTCAATTAAAATTAAGCCTAGAATTCTATACCAATAGAGCTTTGGGGAGTTGTCAATACCGTAAAAGAGGGAAACTCTCACGTTGAAATTTGCAAATTCATATGTTCCACAACTACTGTTTTAATCAAATTATTATATATATATTTTGTAATTTTCCCCCAATTCATTTCAGCTTTGTTTCCTCATAGGATACTAGTGAATTTAAAAATGGTCTGTTTGGTATTGTGGAACTAGTTGTTTTGGTCACATGGCTGTGGAATCCATGTAATCGAACGAAGATAAACACGTTCAAAGTGAAATCCATTGAGTTCTTTGTCTCCGCGAAACTTAACTTTCTACAAAATCTTTATTTTTTTACTGATTGATTTCTATTCCTGTTCAAACAGTTAATTTGCTAGGGAAATAATAGTGGAACATAAAAAATTGATGTGGAATGCATTCGTTATTTATGTGCGTGAAAATTGATTGGAATTAAATTGTTGCTGTGGGAAAAATTTGAACTTGGACATTTCGTTGGTCATGGAGCGTGTGGAATGTGTGTTGAAAATTGTTAAACGAATTGTGGAACGTAACTTTGGATTTTTCGTTTTGCGGGAGCCAATCTTCTATGGCCGAATCCATACAATGTGGATGGTGGAAGGTATTTGTTTCTTTTGGGCGGGTTTCTGGTTTGGATGGGGATCCCCAAATCTCCAAAAATTTCCCCCGAAATAGAATTGCCGAAAAATTATATAAAAAAAATATGTTCGCTGTATTTTAGGTAGGATAATAGTAAATTTATATAATATCAACAATTTTCGAGGGTAACAAAAATGTCAACTGCCTTTTTGAGTCGGTTTTAATATTGTGGAACGTATTTTATTTTTATATTAGTCTACTAGATTTTTTCAACTGCATTCTAGATTTAAATTGTAAACCTTCTACACAATCGTGTAGAAGGTTTACCTGTGTGTATTTAGCTATACCCTATGTTCCTCAATACCTATCTCCATATATACAATGTATATCTAACCAAACTAGAAACCATGCTATTATGTGCCTCTTAAGCTTTTACCGATAGATTTTCTCACATATTGATATGTCATGTTTGTGGTTGCTTCATATCAATTGACTTCCGTTTGCATTTGGCAAATCTGCTTTCAAATTCAGCATATATGTACTTGTACGACCGACCCCATCAGCTTCTGTATTCATACATATATTTATTTTATAGTCTAGATGTGGATTTACTCCGAATCACTTCCTAAATTTTGCGTAGATCAGGTTGATGGTTAAATTCCCACCTATATTTATCTCTCTCCTCCATCGCCTTCTCTTCTTCGATACCAGCGGGAATATATGGAGGAAGCTGCTGAACCTAGTAAGCTAGTGAACTGGACGGACACATATAAGGTATAGAATGCTTCGCTTTTAACTTTGAGAAATTTGAATAATATTTTGTTTGTTTGTCCTTCGGGGCGGGCGTTGTGGTAATGGTTGGCTCTGAGCTCTGATGGCGAACTAAACGACTTGGATTGACCGGTCTGGCCAGGCGAGTTAGTGTATGGGGAGAGAAAGAATGGGTCGAGCTGGCTGGCGGTGATTGGAACAGCAGCCAGCAGTCAACAGTCAGCTTGTCTTCCTTATACCATCATGGACATGGAAGTGGACATGCTACGTTGTAAACTAAAGTGCCGAACTTGTAAACAAATAACATTAGTTTTGTTTACTGAATGCTTAATTGAAGGATGACTTGGATTGATTTATCAGCTCTGGAGGTAGGAGATAGGAGACAGGCCCAGGGACACAGACTCGAAGTAGAATAAATGTTGAGTTGTCTCCGTTGATTTTATTATTAAAAGTGTAAGGAGAGGATACGGGGGATCTGCAAGTTATGTCAAATTTAAAAGGTGTAATAGGGAATGCTTGATTGTACAGATGGATAAATGGGCAATCATAAATTCTAAGCTTATAGGGTTGCCAAGTGGTTTATGCAATCAAATAATTGGCCATTTCGATTTTCTAGGCAATTCCAATAAAATATTGATGGGAACTCTATAATTCATGATTACAACGTCTAAATAGCATTGTCCTTTTCCTCACTGTATAGTGTATATGCATGATATGATTTATCTTCTCTCTATTGAAGTGACTTAATTGCAAACTGAAGCTTGTCATCAAAGTACTTTATATATAGTTTCGGCACTGAAATATTGATCTTCTTACTAATTGCCAAGAAATATCTCATAGTTGTTCTCTCTAAGTACACACCATGTTTCCCTTTGGATGATGCTGTGTGGAATTTATGTGTAAATTGCATAGAATGACATCCTTAATTTTTTTTTTTTCGTTTTTGTATTTTGTTCATTCCTTCGTATTTCTCTTTGTTCATGTTGATATGTATATTGGAGTTAAGTGCCATCAAATTTAATTACTTTGAAGTTTGAACTTAGAAACGAGGAAGCTAATGAGGTGAAAATTAATGTGAGTTCGGGTTGTGATAAAATGAGGAAACAAAAAATGAAGATGGAAAGAAAATTGTATGCACTCAATCAGGTAAAATGGAAATTTGAAACTCAAAGTAAGCACCTTATTTAATTAATTACATTTTTGTCTAAGGAGCATGTAGATTGTAGATGTACAGCACTGTAAAGAGTAGGAATGCAGCAAAAATTGCAGAATTGTTTTTTTTTTATAAATAAATAAAAAATAAAATGCACGACTCTATAGCACGAACTTGCGTATGCAAAGATTTCTATTAAAAATCTAAATATATTTTTTAAGTCGTTTTTTACTCAATTTTTTTATATATACAAAATTTCTTTAATTTTTTTCTAAAAAAATTGCTATGACAATTTTAAATATATAATAATATAAGCTTAAAAACAAAAGATTAAATCAAAATTAATTCAATATTCTGAAATAAATACTTAAACTAATTTGAGCTCAAAAAAATGCGCCATTTTATTTATTGAATAAATTTGAATTTATGAGAAAAAAACATTTTTCAAAAAAAAAAATCAAAAACGCCAATTCATAGATAATCAGCAAATATATATGTATAACTAAAATTTTTGAAAAAAAATTAATGACGAGCTTTTAAAATATAGATTAAAATTTTTTAATGCTTATAGAAATACAGAAAAATATTGGTATGCAGTAATAATTGGGCTACCTACACATATATATGTGGGACAGGCAGCCGGTAGCCCACCGACGCGAACGATCAACAAACCACCCAGCAAACATTTTAATTCAGAAATGAACGATAATTAATGCATAAAAGTGAAGAAACCGGCCGAAAAAGAATCCACTTATGATGCAATTTGAATCCTTTTACCTGGGCTCTTAGAAACCGATTTGAATCATTGTAATGATTCAAGTATGATTTGAAAATTCGTCATTTAAATGAACCTATATAAGGGTTCCATATATTCATTTAAACGAATAATCACCTGAATCTTTTCTTAATCGTAAAAATAATTCCAATAAAATTCATTTGAGTGAAGGATTTCTAAGTATATACCTTCACTTTAATTAATCGTACGGGAATCATTTTTGCGATTCAGAAAAGGTTCAGGGATTAATCATTTAAAGAAATATTTGCAACGGTTATATACGTTCATTTAATTGCAGAATTTTCAGATCATAAATGAATCATTACAATGATTCAAATCGGTGTCTAAGAGCCCATTATTTCTGATTCATTTATGATTGAATTTTTCATCTTGTTTGGCTTTTATAGCTTCCAGGACTTCTTAATTGTTACACGATGCTATAATAAAATCAATGATTTTTATATTTCTAAGAAAATTTAACACAATTTTTCACATACCTTTATGTTTTATCATTTGCTTTTTTATATATATTTTTTGTTAAGTAAGTAGGTACCCATTTACTATTAAAACACAAGCTGATGGTTATATACCTATCTAAACCGATCTTTCGAAAAACTTTTCCGAACTGATAATCGAATATGCAAACGAAACTTTTGTCATTACAATGACCCGTCATCATTACCCCTTGGTAAAAATAAAAATAAAATGATGAACAAAAAAGGATCTCCATATGAAGGATCCAACAACAAAATCTGAGTGTTGTTTTTCTTGACACAGAATACATATCTCTTTGTGTCTCTCTGGTAAGAATTTGTAGGATCTTTGTATATATTCTTAATTCATTCAAAAAACTGAAGGTTTCCTGAATATTATTCTTCATTTTTGGTGATTAGAATCTGAACCTTCAGATAAATGTTTGCTGAGAACCAACGAAGATACAACACAACTACAGACGCGACGACTAGCAAAGAGTACATACTTACTACGACCATAAACTAATAATGTAAAGACCGGAAACCTCTGCTTTCATTTGACATTTGCCAACAAGCTGAAACAAGTCCACAAGTAACTTTTCTGTTCCTCTTCCTATAGACGCATAGACAACACAGCCCAAGTAATTTGTTTTTGTTTTGCTTTTCGATTTCCCATCTACTCATGGATAGAGTGTCAAAGCTACAAATACAACAATGTAAACAAATGGGTTTTGGGGGGTGAAACGTACGAAGGTTTCCAATCTTTATTATGGCTTATTTGTGACTACGACGATCTACCCCACCCAATCCATACAAGACGATGAACGAACAGACGAAGAAAAAGGAATGTGCGTCCCTTGCAGTAAAGTAGAATACCCACCACCTTTTTCATATACTCGTATTTTTATTATATGGCAAACGTTTGGGCTGATCGGTCGACTGTGGGTATCGATGTCGCTTAAGCTTTAGTTTTGAAATAAAGTCATGTTAATTTAGCAATTTAAATCAGAGTTTTATTTATTAATCGGAGTTAAATAGAGACCCTAGACACAGACCAAGGGGAATTCCACCAAGAACCCCCACATATATGTGTGAAATTTCGAAAGAATCGGTTAAGCCATTTATGAGATAGTCGAAAGCAAACGAAAACGGTCCTACAGAAAGTACCGTTTTTACACATTTAAAAAAAATTTGTTTTCAACCATATGATCGGACTTACCTAAAAAGCTGCATTGATTTTTTTTAAATCAAAATTGTTGGAGCCGTTTCCGAGAATAGGTTTTTAGGTAAGGGTTATATGGCAGGTACTGTTATTTGTCGAGCTAAAAAAAAATCCAATTTTCCCTCTGTTATTGAGCAGACCTAAAAAACTATATACCAATTTTGAAGCGATTCGGTCCATCTGTTTGGGCTGTAGGTGTCTATACATACATCAAACAGACCATTTTTTTCATCTTCGCTATTATTGTAATGTCATGTTTGATTGTTATCTCATAACTTTTTTTTTCGACGAATGCATAACTTGCCATGTAGTCTCTAATCTCTTTAATAGCAAGTATAAATGGAAATTTATTTTTTCTTGTAAGGATGCTTTACTTGCATCTTCAATTCATCTGCATCGACATCTGCAAGAAAAGAGCACACAAACAAAAATTGTACTTGTGCGATAGAGAAGGGAGACCAAGACGCAGATCATCTTTATGTATGAAGGTTATAGAAAGTTTTAATCTGAAGATTGCAGATTATAGTGAAGATGAACATGTACATCTGCATTATAGCATTTTCACCTGCACCATAATTTGTTCCGTTCAGGTAACGAATTTTTAAGTCTATCATTTCACCTCATTTTGCTTAAAAATAACGAAAAAAGCCCAAATTTTCTTCACACAACTACATACCTGAACGCTAAGAATATTTTATTGGAGATGTGTCAAGAAAGTTATAGCAGAGTAAGAGGAAGTTATTAGTGTGTACACTGTCTTACTTTTACGTTTGTTTTATATTGCCGCTCTACTTTTCTTTAAATATGCAGATGCAGATCCATGTAAAACCTCCTGTATTTTTCGGATTACTATTGCCGGATTTACACGAGTGACAAATTACCATTCATTCATGCCATTAAACGGCAAAACAAGGGGTAAAATAATGACTATTTGATTGATAATGGCAATCTACCATTAAAGAATGAGCAAGTTCATTCTTCCTCGCGGTGTGCCATAATTTTCAAAACCGCATCATTGTGGATTTACATGCCTCCATTATAATGGCAATATTTTTGCCAGTCTTCCCTGCCATTTTTGTAATGACGAAAACAATGACAAATTTTCAAACTATTTACACGATTTTGTCAGTAATGTCAATAACATGGAAGAAATAATGGCAATTTGTCACTCGTGTAAGTCCGGCATATGTCTTGGATCTACCTGTCAACAACATAAACGTCATAATGACCTTCGTACGATATTCAAAATTATAGCACACTTCTATTATATGAATACTTTGTATGTAACGGTCAACATCATTCTTTAATATTTTTATAGGACGGCTACTATTCGATTCAAAATCCATGAGACATTTTATAGTATAATTATAGCATGACTTTAGACAAATGAACTCATTGCGCTTGTAACCCTGATACGTAATGTCTTTTTCTTCTACCAACCGATCGCCATTTTAAGATTCATCAATTAAATAAATGATCCAACTGACATTTCGGACGTTATTATTAACAAAATTTATAGTCAAATACAAACGCCGTTCACTGCACAAGCTAAGCACAGACAACAACCAGGCAAGCAACGAGAAGCAACTATGTACATAGATAAGTACAAACATGAACAAATGCATGCAGTTATATATTTACCATAGAAATTTGTCATACCGCATACGAGTCACATGATCTTTTTACGAGGATTACGATAAGTACATGGGGAAATTGGGATTCTGTCTTCAACTTTCGGTGATGTTGAATGTAGCAATTTCGAGTACAGTAAAGGGAGATTTAGAAGGTAAGGGTTTCGGCAAGAGCCGAGGACTCTGCCACAAAACTATTTGCGCTTATTATTTCTACAAGCGCCTGGCAGAATTTGTATGAAATACCGTGTGATAGTATCCTAGGCAAATTTATTGTAAAATAATAATTTCTTTCATAATTTTAATTTTGTCCCATCATCAATACATGAGTTTTCTTGCTTTTTTGGTACCTACGACTCTAGATCAGCTTAACTGCTTCAGGTATAGGTGATGAAAGCATAACGGCTGTACATTCTATAATAAGTTGATTTCATGTCAGAAAGTGAATAGGCCCAAACTTGCTTTAGAAAAAATATTAACGATACATCAAAATGTAGATTGTTTCCTACATTTCAAGCCATGAACTGCCAAAATCAATCGATGGATGGCCCCGATTTAAATGGATTACAAAACCTTTACAAAATTCAAATCTTACTGCAGAAAATTCGAAATTTTTCCGATTTTATTTTTTAATTGAAAAAGTGTCAGAAAACTTATTCTCTTGTGACAGTCGACAAATTGACAATCGGATCTTATAATCCAGTTTTTGCAAAATTCTAATTGTAGAATATGTTTCCTTGATAAATTACTTTTTTTGCAATCGTTCGTTAAAAAAATAGAACTGGCTTAGAAAATACTTTGTATAAGAATATTACAACTTATTCGCTCTCCCTCGTTTTCCGGAAAAAAAGGAGATTTCTCATTTATCTTTCTTCCTTGTCAAACTTAAAAAACTGACTTCCGGACTGATTTTTTTTTAAAGGAATCTTGAAAAAATTTTCAAAATGTTTTTTTTTCTTTCTTAAAATCATGTGTGTTTAAATTTTCTAATAAAATCCTCATTCGGCCTTCTGTAGAGTTCATATATCAAAAATTCATTATCCCAAATAGTTCATCCTCTTGAATTCCCTTCAACACTCACGCCAACTCAAACACATATCTAAATTAATTTATTTTCAAATAGTTTCAGCACAGAACAAATGTCTTTCAAAAAAACAAAAAATAAAAAAAATTACCACAATTAAAAATTTAGATGCAATCGGTGTCGACAAAATTGTCTATAACAATTCTTGTTCATTTTTGTTTCTTCTCCAAACTTCAAAGACAAACGGACAGACAACTAGCACACCACTAAAAAGTGACAAAGAGTACCAAGGGGAAACCAAGCATTTGTAGAAGGAATTTTTATTCTATTCTAGCAGATTTGGAAAATTTAATTAAATTAAACTTTGACCATCATCCTGAAAGCGGTCAATGAAAAGAATTAAAATCCTTTGTTTCTTTGTAGAGATTTTACTCATTTTTTGTTGGTGATACCATCTCCAAGTGTTATTTGTTTCCTTTATTAGGTTTTAATTGGTGTCAAAAAATGGGGAAGCGAGGCGTGGGAATTTTTTTTCTTGGTTTAACACATGCATCGTGATGAAAATATACAATTTTCTTAAATAAGACTAAATGTAGTGTGGAGAGAACTAAACTTTTTATTGAAATATTAAAAATAAAAAAACAAAATTCTATAAATACATTCTGGGTAAAACACGAAAAGTCACTTCTATGCGACATAGATAGATATGTAATTTATTTTGCTTAACACGGACGTGTTTTTTTATGTTTTAGAAAAGCAACATCAATAGAAAGTCCTCTTCTTCCCTTGAAAACTAAAAAGCTCTTATGAAACATAAACTGTGAAGTAATTTCGAAATTCATTATTATTGTTGTTTTTTTGCAGTTCCTTTTTAATAATAATAATAAAAACTTTCACAGTTTAGCTATCGGTTGGCAAAATTTCTAACTAAAACTTTATTATATTTGGCAGAACACAGTTCGCTCCTTTTCTACAAAGTGAATTGCGAAATGACTTGTGTTAGGCGCAAATTGCGAAGTTCAAAATGTACAAAGTGTAAATTCCAAAGTATATAGAGCGAAGTGTGTTGTGAGGTATGTGAAGTGCGAAGTAGGAAATGTGAAGCGCGAAATAGGAAATTTGAAGTACGAAGGAGGAAATGTGAAGTGCCCAGTTTGAAATAGAAAATGTGAAGTACGAAGTAGGAAATTTGAAGTGCGAATAGTAAGCGCAAATTGCGAAGTTGTAATTTTTAATTTCAAGATTCAAAGTTTTAAAGGCGAACTCTGCAAAGTAAAATACGAATTTTGAAATGCGAAGCGTGCAGATAGAAAATACGCAGCAGGAAATGCGAAGGAAACAGGAAATTTGAAGTGGAAAGTAGGAAACAGGAAATGTGCAGTGCGAAGTAGGAAATTTGAAGTGTGAAGAATAAGCGCAGATTGCGAAGTTGTAATATCAAGGTTCAAAGTTTCAAAGGCGAAATCTGCAAGGTCAAATGCGAAATTTGAAATGCGAAGCCCATTTTAACTCCAAAATGCAAAAATTGACGTAATAGCACATCGTACTTTCTATTTAGTGAGTCTGAAGGTGCAGATAGCGAACTTGCAAAAGCGAATTTGAAATTGCGGAGTGTACAGTGCGAAATTTTCAAAGTGTCTTTAAATTTATAAAATAAGATTTTCTCTGATTGACGTACAGTTTTTTGAAAAATTCTAAATATTACTTTTTTTTGGTGAAATTTGGGTTTCTGTCATTGACCACATGTTGTGATGCATTACGTCAATTTTCATAGTAGATTGTCTTTGTAGAAACAAATAGTCTTCACGAAACATAAAATGTCAAAACCAATCTTTCCCAATTTGAAACCGCTTTGTAATATTTGTTATAAAATTCTGCAAATTGAAAACATAAATTTCAGCAATCAAGTTTAGCAGACGTTTTATTTGGCTTCAGTATGGCTAGAGATTCCTAACCTAAAAATTCTCTTGATTTATCTTTAGCTCCCTATATTTTCTGGATTCCAGGATATTTGTTTTTTTTTTTATGGAACCCTCTTCTTACTTTGATTAAGCTGAATTTTTTTAAACTGGAACGTCCAGCTGTGCTTAAAAAGTTAAGCTGTTCCAATATCTACCGTGCCTTGAACCTTTCTGACAATGTCAAACACAAACAACAACAAAAAACATTAAATCTTAATAGAAGTGCTTAAAATTTTAATTGTTTTCTTTCAAAAAAAAAAAAAACTAAACTTATAGCTACTCCCTCCATAGTCTTTTTTTCCATCTCAGTCCAAGTTAACCTTTACCCATTTCAAGACAAATGAATGCAAAATAAATCATTAAAAAACATTCTTCACTTGCACCTGTTTCATGCTGCTTATAATGCCTCAGCCAAACAAACAACCACACTGCTTATCTTTACTTATACATAGGTTTGTTGTAGGCGCTGGCGCTGGCTGGCTGCTTTGATATGGGACCGAGAAGTTGTTTTTTTTTGTATGGATGGATGAGGGGATGGTTAGGAAATTAATTAAAATCCCCTATAAGCAAGCGAGAGTGTTGGTCTCGGTGTAGTCTTAGCCTGCTTACACAGTGATGGGTCGTTCATTCCCTCTTAAACCAACCCTAGTTGGTTTTTTTCCTCTTTAATGAGAAAACCTATACTGCTACTACTTATTGCCACTCATTGAAGCCGGACGTCTTTTTCAAGCTCATCATTTTTCGGACTTCCTGATGTTCCTCTGTTTCTGTATGCTGGGTATGTGTGTGTTCTGCTTAAGATTTTTTTGTTTTTATTTCATTTAATTTTTTCTAATTTACCATTTCCCTGAAACGCCCTTAAGGGCTTACTTCTCTTCATCAAGGAAAAGTTCCTCGAGTGTTGTTAACGTCGCCGTCGTCGGGAACTCTCTTTTGTGTTATGTTACCACCGTTGTTTGACAAAAGCGAAATAAATAAACTTTTTTTTTAAAACAAAAAAAAAAGGTTTAGAAACTCTGCCAATCAGCAACGCAACGGGACCGTCTCGTCTATGACCATCAGCAGCAATTCTCCAGCACCATTTTGTAGAAATTAATCATTTCGCTAATGACTTACCCAACTGACACTAAAGGTTTTGACCCTGGCGCACAAGATGCTTCAGAAATACATTTTACAATTTTTTCTTCTTTTGCAAGCGGATGTTTTGCGGGCCAGGGTTAGAAGGAGCTGCATTGGGGAAATTTGTTAAAAAAAAGTCCTCGGGGCTACTTTAGTTGGAAATGGGGTTAAGTAACAGGAAACCCCTAAAATAAACGAAGCAAACGAAATCCCTAACTTTTTTTTAGGTATTTTTGTTTAAGTTTTTTTTTTTAATTTTTGTTTCCATTTTCAAGCTTTGAGGGCAGCCGAAATGTAAACAAAAGTTTAAGAGAAAAAAAAAACACCATAAAGTAGGTTAAGCTAGCCTCATTAATAAAATCGGACAGTGAATGAATGCGGGGCCCCATAAGAAGGATATGTATGGAGATTTGCGTACATAAAATGACCATACGATAAGACTTTTAGTTTTTACTTTTAGGGGAATGACATATTGTATGAGAGTTGTGGTGAATATGAAAACCTAAAGCTTTTTAAAACCCATAAGGGGTATATGCATGGTTATTTATAACTTTAAGTCTTTTAGGTGCGAGTTATAACATTAGAATTTATTATGGGTCTTTTATAATACCAACGGAGCAGCAGATGTCCTTGTTGTATGAGCAATATGATTTAAGAGCTTCGATGCGAGGTTGGATTCAATGATCCTTGGAACTGGAAATAAAATCCTTTTTAGAAAAAAAAAAACATCTTTCTCTCAAGAAAATGTCTGTTGGTTTTGAGAGCAAAATGCATGCTCATGGAATTAGGTCATCACAATGCATTACACTATCCATTATGAAATGAATTACAATTATCGATAGAAGCATCAATCACAACAAAGCTAACTGGGACGGTTTCAATAATTTTTTCAGCAACTTTAACTGATCTCCATTCCAGCTCAGATATAAAAACACTACATTTAATTTTTCAAACAATGAGAAATTTTATCCCGAAAAGAGTAAAATCTTTCAAACCAAAAGAAAATGCATGGTTTGATCTGAGCTGTTAAGAGGTTATCAGGCTTAGAGAAGTAAGTTTCCGGAATTATAAAGAAAATCCCATTGACGACAGCCGGAATAAGTTTCAACAGAAGTTAGAAAGACTTGCAACGTTCGCATGCAAAGATCCAATTTTTTTCATAAACAAAAATTAAGGTCCAAAGATAGTAAACATTTTGGTCATTTATAAAAAAATAATAGAAATTCAACTTAGCCGTCGGTTCTAATGCTCGACTTTAATGACACCCTTTTTGTCAGCTCTCATGAAAAAGCCAATTTGTTTGCAGCGCAGTTCGCTGTTAATTCGACGCTGCCAGAAGGTATTAGGACTCCTCCAGTACTTGAGAGCTTTAACGATTTCATGGGACGAAGCTTCTTTCGCACTCGTGCTGTTACTCGAGTCCTCAAACACCTTGATATACACAAATCCGCTGGCCCGGACAGTATTCCTACCATCGTTCTGAAGAGGTGTTCTTCAACGCTGGCAAAACCAATGCGTAAACTTTTCCATCAGTCCTACCCTACTGGCCTTTTTCCGAGTGGCTGGAAAAACAGCGTTTGTCCAGCTTGTCCATAAAATAACGAACCTTCTTCATCCTTTAACTACCGTTTAATTGCACTTGTGTCCCTTCTCTCCTAGTTCATGGCAACCCTGATCAATAATCAGCTTAAGAAATATCTTGTAGAAGGAAGTCTATTTAATGACCGCCAGTATGGCTTTCGTAGTAATACGTCGTAGGTCGACTTGTGATCTGACCGAACAGTGGCACACATTTTGCGCTTGATATTTCTAAAGTATGTGATGTAGATTGGCATCAAGCTCTCATGTCAAAAATGCGTGCATTTGGTATCGATGAATAATGATTTCGTATTGGACAGTTT
The DNA here is from genome assembly GCA_910595825.1 of Philhelius pedissequus. Taxonomy (NCBI): domain Eukaryota; kingdom Metazoa; phylum Arthropoda; class Insecta; order Diptera; family Syrphidae; genus Philhelius; species Philhelius pedissequus. The sequence goes on along the minus strand of OU343161.1, from coordinate 236,670,358 downwards.
CAAGTCACCAAATTAATGCTGGTGTGCCCCAAGGTTCCATCTTGGGGGGTGGTCGTGGCGCGATAGTTGTGTGCTCGCCTATCAACCTCATGGTTGCACGTTCGAATCCTGCCGTTGTCTATGTCTTCTTATATTCCATTAAAAACCAATTCTCAGAATTGTCATAAAATAAGTTGCTGCTTTGCTCATTACATGCTGTTTAGGCATAACACTAACAACATGTGATTGAGTAAACTAGCATACCCATAAAGTATGACAAGAAAATAAATAAAATAATGCGAATTATAAGGAACATAAATAAATAAGACACGGTAATTATCTCCGCATTAGTTCAGCCGCCATCCCTGGAGATAAATCTGAGACAACAACCAGCCTTAGTCTTAGAACATCGCGCCACACATCTTTCCTATCCTTCTTTCTCTTCTTCACCAGACACCCGCGCTGTGTTAAGAAAAACATATAAAGGGTATTCATAACCCCTTGAGTGCGTGCAAAGTTATAAAAAAAAAAAAAAAAAAAAATTTTGCTTCCGACTTTTGTCCTACTTGTCATGAATGGTCTCTTATTTGGAACTTCTAATCCACTAAATTTTTCTGCTGACGATTGTACTCGCAGCTTTTCAGACTCGTTTTCAAATTCTCCACCTTGTTCTTCGGAGGTGAAACTACAAAAGCAGCGTACGCTCATTTCATACTGATCTCGACAGCATTGTATAATTTAATACTTCAAGAGCTTAATGCTGTCTTCGGTGATCCCAAATGTCATTTGAGACTTAGAAATAATTAAAAATAGAGCTCTAATAATGATAGACGATAGAACCATTTGAACACTGTGGAATTGTTTTGTGTCTTTTATTATTTTACCGATATTGTTATAAGACAGTTGCATTTCTCTCCTTAAACTATTCAATCGTAACACTCGCCGTTCCAGAAATGCTCATCAGTTTACCCTTGAGCAAAATTTCGGACGTATTGTCAAGTACAGAGATTCTTTCTTTAGCCGAACAACGCGAATGTGGAATGATTTAATAGACTCTATTTCCCCTCCCATTTTGATATTCAAAGCTTCTACACCAAATACTTCCTTATTTTCTTCATGCTCACATTGCGCTTGTACATTTTAATGGTAGCCAAAGCCCCTTAAATGGGCGCACAATATAAAACAAATTAGATTCGTTGTAAATCTTAATAAGAAATAAGTTAAAATTCATCCTAGTTTGTAGCCAGCCTTAGGGTTTTGGATGTTTTTGGCAATTAAATCCATTGTATTCCCTTGGATTAACCTTGGACTGAAATTAGATTCGTATACAGTAGTTATCCCGGCTTGCTCCTTTTAAGTGAGATCGTGCGCCAAATTAAGTTTCAGTTGGTGTTGTCTTGGAATGGAATCAGATTCCTACCGTTTTGTCTCTGTTTAGGTTCTTTTAAGTACATATCGAGGACTGACTCTACTGCTCTTGGATTTTACTGCTTCGTTGTGGTCTTTTAAAAATCGAGTTTTATGCGCTTTGTTTGGGATAACCTGCTTCGTGCTAACGTCGCACTTTAAAAAAAGCATCACAATGTAGGGCTAGTTACAGGGGAAACCAATTTCAATTCCACTTTTAAGAGCCAGAATAGAAGACGTATAGATTTAGATATTAATTAAAAATCATAGGGACCATGCTGAGGGCTTACAAGTAGAGCTCTTCGAATTCGAAGGCAAATAGGGTACATAGGTCAAATCATCAATAACGCGAAGTATAATTAAATTTTAATTTAATTTTTTTATTTTATTGGTGGCTTTAATTGGGGTTTAATTCAGCTTAATTCAAGCTATAAGTACAACTTAAGAACTAACTTAAATCTAGACTTAAAACTACGAGTGTGGGGTGGGAAAACAAAAGGAGTTTGAGGATTTAAAAAAAAATCGTATCGTCAGCGTAAAGGGCTATTTAACGATGTTTAATGATCACGTGAATGTCGTTAACTGTAGGGATAAAGAGCAGAGTGCCTAAATGACTACCTTGGGGGACACCAGAAATGGTTAGAATAGAATTGGAAAGTGCCGATCTGAACCGGGAACAATATTTAAGATTTTCTAGGTAAGAAGTAATTAATTGCAAGTGAAAGTGTTCAAATCCTAAATATGAGAATTTAAAGACTATGGGCCTGTGAGAAATTTTGTCGAAAGATTTGCTGAAGTCAGCGGAGACCATATCAACATCATTCCTGTTTTCTTAGGCTCTAAAAGTGAATGAAATAAATGCTACAAATTTTGTAATGGTGGATCTACTTTTTTAAGAAACCATGCTATGAATGTAACTGAAACTGAGCAGTTTATATAAAATGCTTTCGAAGATTTTTAGGATATGTGAAAGTTTAGCATTTCACGTCACCTTTCTTGTAAATTGGATAAGGATAAATGAAAACTTTTTTGATACAGGATTTGAAAGAGAAGAAGAACATTTTTTTAGGAAAATGGCAGAAAGACCATCAGCGCCCGGATTGAACTCATCTCGGTAATTACTCAAAATTGGTCCAATTTGGTTTGAAAGGATCCTTGAAGAATAAATCCTTAAGAAATGATGCACAGTAATTAGTTACAGTTCACTGGAGGTGTAATTATTGAAGGATAAAAAGGATGGATACCCATCTCACTATTTTTTGTACTTCCGTTCCGTTCCCTCAGAATAATGTGCTCCTTTCTGTGGTGCCGCAAGGGTCGAATTCAGAATCCGAGGAAAACTAATCCAGGTATAGCGTGAAGGCAGTCAATTTGTCAATTTAGACGGGGAGGCTCTGGGATGGGAAACACGGAGATTATATTTACATGTGCGTTATAATTTGTAAACATTTGTAAACATGCTCAATAATTGGGAGACGGTACTTGCGGGATATCCCGCACCCCGCACCCCGCATTAAAAATCAGCGTTCAAAAAGAAAACTTACAATTGGTTTTCCGCTCCTGAAAAAGATCTGCAGATATCTTCATCCTTTGATCTTATTCAACAAGAAGCCTTAATTTTTAATAAATTACAAAAAAAAAATCACATTATTCTATCCCTATTCTAATCCCTCAAGGATATTTTCTCATTTATTTGGTATCTCTTCAATAACATATTCGACTTTGTAATCAAAAACCTGTCAGCTGAATAACAATAAACATATAAATGAACTATAAACTCAAAAAAAAAAACGACTTCCATATGTGAGTGCTAAGTGACACGACACAAACAGCAATAGCAGTCAAATCATAACAATCCCCCATTTATCCATTATCCAATACTCCATCCACCCATCAAACTTTAAACAATGAAGTTCAAATAACATATAAGGATTATACGCTCCCCTATCCCCACACACAACTAAACCACAAGGATTCTTTACTTTAAAAACAAAATTAGACGAACAAAAATATTGTTAAGTTGGGTTTTGTGCCCCAAGAAGAATATGTATATGTAAATAAAGTTTGAGAAATTTCGTAAAGAAATAGAAAGTCCTTATGCATAAGAGTGTCGCTTTTCCAACACATGTTGCTGTCATATGTATAGGTATATTTTAATATCTTTCGGCGATGAGGAAACTTATTGACTCATCTCATCAGCAGTCAGTAATGTTGAATTTCCTTGGAGACATGGGTGAAATATGAAACAGAAATACACATATCCTCTTAAATGGCAGATAACATGACAAAAGCATCATCATCGCCCTCTTGTGCATAAATTTCCCGGTTTTATTTCAAGGATTACTTAAATGCCACTCTAAACTGTCAAGTTATTCTATATGTGTATAATGTTCATACATCCTAGGAGTTGGGTGATGCAAATGGCAAGGCGATGATAGGTCCTTTTTTCCTATATTTAATCCATGGGCGGAGGTGTTTTGGTGGTTGATCTAAACAAACACACATATAATGTGTAAACAAATGTCCTTAGATACATAAATACACCTATATCTACCCTTAATATTTTAATTCTTGAAATTATTAGTTTAATTGCCATACGCTTAGGACGCAGCATGGGCGAAAATGTGTTTGACATTCATCCTTGTGCTCTGCATTTTCCTGAGTAAAAAAAAAAAAAAAACTTCTCCAAATAATTTCGAAAACAAGAACAACAGTTCAGTGAGGGCGAATATGGCGCGACGATGACTACGATGAAAATGGGGGTTCGAACCGGGTAGGTTGAGATTTAAGAGTACACGCACATCTCTGAAAACATACATAAAGGATTAAAAAGTTTAATTAACATAACGATTGTTCAAGGAGAGATGAGAATCATAATACCATTCTATAGCTATAGATTCAAATACATACACTCTGGGACAGTTGATTGGGAGGATGCCGTATTTAATTAAATTGAATGTCTTGTCCAATCAAGTCATAATAGTCAATATTATAAGATACCCTTCACAACGTGGCTAAATAATTAAAAAAAAAACTGAAGGATTTCATATGACCACACAACGACTGCTAGTGCAGTCTTCGCTTCTGTAAAGATGTTCGTTTCTGTAGTGCTTTTGTGGCTGCCAGTGCAAATTCTGAGATCATTTCTTTCGAGTGACTTATAAGTTACTTTATAGCCGTCTTTGAGATTGAGAAACAGACTGGGAAGATAAAGTTGATCGTGGGAATCATGAGTTGCTTTCGAATCTGCATAATCTTCGTCTGTTGGCGGAAGGACCTGGTGGCTTTCTTGAGCATTGCAGTTGAACCTTATGAAGAAATCGCATTGAAATGTGTCACTTTCTACTTTACAAGTATTGTGGATCCCTGAGGGAGTTACAGGACAAAATAGCTACAATTGGCTGAGGTCCGACGTGACTCTGCCACTACCATTTCAAATTCTGCTGAAGCAGACAAGTTCCGATTAAGGCATGTTATGGTTCATATGTCATATGTCTTATAGAATTGGAAGAGTCTGTTGCTTTCTGGAATTCAATGAGATGACATTAATGTGGCTGAGGTAAGTGAGTTATCTTGCATCCAGTTGGAATGGGTTGGCCAGCTGTGGCTATTCTGATCCTGTAGCGGAAGACACCTAGCTTGGAGCTTCAATGACTCTGGAAGGCTAGAATAACTTCTTCCACATTATTTTTCTGATGTTTTTGAGCCTTATCGGCATATAGTTGGACACTAGGTCCACTAGGTGCCCATGAGTTGGCAAGACAGTAGGTTACATTAAACAGAAAATTTCTGACAGGATCCTAAAAAAATCCAACACAAGCTGGAGCCTACTTGACACTTGCGACACTACCAGGAAAATATGGCAATGCTTCAACAAGCAGAGGACATACAAAATTATGCTGCTCAACAAGAGATCCCTTCGCTCTCTTATAAGCATAATCACTGGGCACAACCTGCTGGGATATCATAAATTCAAAATGAAACTCAGTACAAACAATTTATGCAGGGGATGTGGTGACGAAGAGGTGCATGGGGACATCTCACACTTTCTCTGCCACATCCATGCACTCTGTTCCAGAGAAAGAATCTGTTAGGCAGCTACTTCTTCAATAATTTGGAAGAGCTCTGTTATATTTCAGGAATAGACATATCGAACTTCGTCAATGCGTCCAAATGGCTTGACTGATTCAGAAGACACAGGTTTATATCGGAAAATATTGACCGCACTCCGGGTAACACAATGGATCTACCTCGATCTAAGTGTGACGATAACGTCATCAATTGTCAGCCCCCTGTTTACAACATTAAAAAGATGAAAATACTATTTTCTCATTCATTCGATTGCAATCTCTTCAGTATTCATTCATTCTTCTAAATAACCTTACATTTTCTTTTTGCATGCATTCAAATAAGATTGCAATAAATTGATTACTATGTAATTAAATGTGAACAAAATGATTACAACAGAAATTAAGGTACTGTCAAATAAATGGTGATAGCAAAATTTGAAGTCGCATTCTTCGAGTAAATTTTGTATGCAATCGTTTAATTGAATTCGTCAATAGATTGCAATCGTCTAAGACCTATTTTCTCATATATGTATATCTCATTATTTAACGAAAAATCTAGACAAAAATATTACATTCAAATATTTTTAAATGAACTATACTCATTGAAGTGACACAGAGTGTATAGAACGTGTGTGAGAATGTTAAGATGGCAGCTTAAAATAAATAATGATCTTAAAGGGGTGCTGTATCTACACTTAACTCAAATTACATTCACGACTGAGTCTGAGAAAGAAGTTCATATAATGGATTTTAAGTCTGTTGAAACTTTGTTTTGTCTTTAAGTCGCCTCTGTGATTCGAATGCGATAATGACACCCCAGTTTTCGCTTTAGAAGACAGTAGATATGTGCAAATCACAAAGATGTAGGTATCTCTACGAACATTCCACAGCTTTAAATAAAAATTTATAAAATCTCGCAAGGGTTTGCCTTAAAAAAAATACATACTTTCAACTTCTAACTATAAAGTTTCGATAAGGTCTTATCGAAGCTAAACTAGATGACCGAAGCCTTATCGAAGCTGAAATTATATTTTGGTATATTTGGGTTATTCCTGTACAAATGTATCTCGGTGACCGATTTGTAATAATTTTGAACATTTTTGAAAAAAATTAATGTTTTGACTCTTTTTTGTGACTTCAATGACATAACAACTGTCTTAACTTAATCATGAAATATAATGAACAGCTTAAAACATGGTTGTAATTTTAAATTGCAATTTCTTTGAGAGAAAGTTTCCCAATGGACTTTTTCACCCCCCTTCAACAATAAAAACATTGACAACAATATGACGGCCTGCCTGAAAGTGAAAAGCTAAATTTTCATATTTTTTTCTCTCTCTCTCTCTCTCTTCTGCACGTTTTGGAATTTTTATACTATTTCTGCAGAATTATTCTGCATAGGGGGGAAGACTTCTAAAAACAATATAATTTCTTCACTGATATTTTTAACACTTGTCTTGTACAAAAACCAGGATGGAAGGACTGGAAGTATATTACAGTATCTAAAAGTAGACGGACTGACTTTTCGAAGGGGTGCATATAAATTGCGTTATTTTTTGAACAAAATTAGCACCTCGGGAGTTGAAATTCATTTAAGGACAAAGAATGATAGCATCAGTAGTATAGGAGTGATTCTTATATGTATCTGAATAGACCAACAAGAATAAAAATTAAGCAGAGTGTATAAGGGTCGTCCTTACTTGGGTATTTTGGGGTAATTTGATTCCTTCGATATTACATACATACTTGTAGTACCTTAGTATATAAAGAAGGCTCTGAAATAACATTTATTCTGTGTGTTTTGTTTTGTTTTATGTGTTGGTTGTTTAAAGTTTGTGTTCGAAGGATGTGTGAAAATCTACTTATGTATAGATGGTAACACCTGAGGGTTGATCTTTCATTGCAACCATTTTTGGGTGGATGGTTTTTTATTAGGTAATTTATCTAAGAAATTGGATTTTGTTTGACTGTCCCTTATTAATAAATAAACAATGAGAAGTGATATTAAACACGGAGGGCATTTTAATTAAATGAAAAAGAATGAAAACTCACAAAAGTTTTAGAGAGGGGATAAAGTTTCAGTCATTTCTAGGACTAGACGGAGTCAAGGAATTTTGATTTTTTGCTATATTGAATATTATAAGCGCACGTGCACAGGTCAAGTGAGAATTAACTACCGAATTAAATTTGCAAGTATAATTCCCCCGGTTTCCATATTTTGATACAAACTAACTTCACTGTTTCATCTCCATGTTGTCAGTCGCATTAGACCAATTTGGGGAAATGTGGTACACTTGGGTAATGTGTTATAGCATAGGCAGGTTTCTCAAAACTAAGCATGCTTTTACTTTAATGTTTGAATCAGTCGGTGAAGAGCTGATAAAACGAGAATGCGGGCGTTCACTTATTTGTTCTCGAATTCCAAGCTATCGGAGTATATCTGTGGACGAATCAGATAGGTAAGCTGAAATCTGTCAAAAAATCAAAGCAACACGCATACCAATGAATTTTGCAGTCAGCTGGTTCTATACATTTGTTCTCGGTTCTAGTTATTCCAAATTTTTTGGAGTAACTGAAGATAGCTTTCATGAGAGCAGCTCTTTGTTCATCAGATGCGGTTTTGAACATATTACAACAACAGAAAGTTATTCCAGATTGCTGAGAATAATTGAGTGAACGTCCCCAATAAGCAAGGATGCTTAAATGTCTAAAATATCAAATCAGCGGGAACAAAATATTGACAATTCAAAATTGTATGCAATCAAGTTTTAGTTCAAGTAAAAGGAAACTAACTAAAATTTGCAAAAATGCCGAAAAATGGCAAAATTAGAAAATTGAACGCAGATGAAGAGCGAGTAATTCGGGCTGCGAGCATTTGATGGGCATTTCACTTGCATTAAAAAAAATGTAAGTGCCACATAAGACTCTTCAACGCCATGCTGGAACCATCAAGTCCTTAAATGACATTTTTACTTATAGGTACTATAAGGCAAGTTATGCAGTCGTCGAAAAAAAAAGTTTTGAGATAACTATAAATTATGACATTACGATGATAGCGAAGACGAAAAACGATGGTCTAAAAATTCTGTATGTCTGTCTGTTTGATGTATTTATAGATACCTACAGCTCAAACGGTTGGGCCGAATTGCTTCAAACTTGTTATAAGGAGTTTTTTTGGTATTGTACAGAGGGGAAATTGAAATTTTTTTACCTCAAAAAATAACGGTACCTGCCATTATGACGGTTACATTAAACCCTATTTTTCTCCGAAACGACTCTAACGATTTTGGTTAAAAAAATTAGTGCAGCTTTTTCGGTACGACCATGTGGTTAAAAAAAAATGTTGTTTAATGTCTAAAAACGGTACTTCCCATAGGACCGTTTTTTTTGCTTTCGACTATCTCATAAATGGCTTAACCGATTCTTTAGAAATTTCACACATATATAGGTTTAGGTTGCCCAATTCATACTGCGTACCAATATTTTTAATTAATATTTGTTTATATTTTTAAAAGCATTTAAAATAAATTTATATTTTGAAACCCGTTTTTTAAATTTTTTTTTCAAATTTTTTTGAAAAATACTATCAAAAAGTTAAAAAAAAAACTTTTTTTTCTCAAAAACCGCTGCACAGATTTTTGAAATTTTTTTCTCATAAATTCAAACTTATCCAATAAATAAAATGGCGTACTTTGTTTTGAGCTGGAATTAGTTTAGGTATTTATTTCAGAATTTTGAATTATTTTTTCTTAGATTAGGCCGATTTAATCTTTTGTTTTTAAGATTATATTATGAAATATTTAATATTCTCATACCAATTTTTTTAGAAATAAATTAAAGAAATTTTGTTTATAAGTGCCACATGCCGCCACACTGCACGCGAAACCATGAATCAATAATTGAGAGGCGAATTTGGCGCAGTCAATTGGCCACCAAGATCATGTAATTTGACCCCGTTAGACTATTTTTTGTGGGGCTATGTTAAGTCTATTGTCTATGGGGATAAGCCAAACACGATTGCTGCCTTGGAAGCCAACATTGAACGCGTCATTTGTGAGATTCCGGCCGAAATGTGTGAAAAACTTTGCCAAAATTGGACCTTCACAATGGACCACCTGAAGCGTAGCCGCGGGCAACATTTAAGTGAAATTATTTTTAAAAAGTAAATGGCAGAAATTGATTTATCGATCCAAATAAAAATTTCATTCACTTTTTACAAGTTTCTGTGTTTTTTTGAATTTTCAAAAACCAAGCTCTTAAAAAATCACCTTTTATAAAAAATTAAGTAAAAAAACGACTTTATAAAATATATTTAAATTTTTAACCGAGCAAGTTCGTGCGATCCAGCCGTGCATTTTATTTTTTAATGCCACGAAAGTTCTTATGTCTACTATTTATTATTTTATTTATTTTACTATATAATTTCTTATTTAAAATAAAAATTAATTTAAATATTTTGTTTTATATTTAAAATAACATAAGAACTATTAGATGGGTAAGTTTTCTTTGAAAAACAAAAATAAAATGATTAGAATTAGTTAAAATAGTTTTAGGTCGAAAGACATTAGTATTAAGAGATACGAGTATAGTTTAGTTTAGAGCGCCCGTAGAGGGCCAGTAAATTAGTTGTAAGTTATTGATATTTAGGCTAGTTTTAAACATTTTTGTTTAGCTTTAAGATAGTTATAAGTTAAAAATAAATAAAAATGAATTAAAAAAATTTAAAAAAATGGGTTAAGTGGTTTAGTATCCCCCATTAAACGAAATGTTGTACCACATTACCAGCTAATTTTCAATTTCAATTTCTTTTTAATTTTGTATAAAACAATACCCAGAATTCCTCTATTATTGAAAACTTTGTACGAGGTATGGAACATATGTTTTTCACTTTGCAAATGATGACTTTTTATAGTTTAAATTTCTAAATGAACTTAAGAACTGCAAAAATACTAAAACGCATTTATCAGGGTTTTAAAAAAAAAACCTCAGTGCATTCACCTATTAAGCACGACAGTGAAAATACTGCCAACATCAATTCCGTTAATTTAAACTAATTACAAACAAATTGAGTGCAGTGTTCCAAAATAGGATTTGTCTGTGCAGACGAACTCAAAACACACACACCAACAAATAAAAACAAACAAAAAATTTCGTCTCTCTTCCTTGATGAAACAGAACAACAAAAGCACAACTCGAATTTTCACAGCTTTTCGTCCTGATGGTTAAGTAAATGTCATTAATTTGTTTGTCCCGTACCCGTACCCGTTTGCTGTTTTATATTGTATCTGTATAGCCATTTGTATATGCGGTTCCTCGACGAACTTGTGCCAGAGTAAACTATGATGGCAACTTTATCCCCTGCCTGCAACGGCCATCAGGATTATAGCTACTGATGTTCTTGGTCCATTCAAGATCGTAATTGAAAAGCCAGTGTTAAAAGTAAATATTGTCATTAGTTTAAACAATTATGTCCTGCGTTTCAATTCCTATCCACAATACCAGCCAGCCAGCGAACCCGCCCAACATGTACATTCCTAGCTAATATCGCCGATTAGGATGGACGATACCGACGTCGTCCTTGGTTGTCGGTCACATCCTTGAATTTTATATAACTGGATTCAGGATCTGCTGTATAGCTGTTGCTGGCTGGCTTATCTATTGCTGCGTTTATTATTTTTAATTCGATTTCACCTCTCCCATTCCATTTAATATAACTGTCTGTTAGTGTATAAGGACCTAGGGTGTAGGAGATCACAACAAGGACGAGAATGAGGAAAAAAAATAAACTGAATCAAGAACTCATTCTAAATGGATACTAATGGGCTAAATGGACAATTTCATTTGATGTTGTGTTTTATTTTTATATTTTGTTGTCCGTTCATCTCATCTCATTTTGTTACTTTTCGTCTCTGCAGTCTGGATCTTTGGTTAGGATTTCTCGAGGATATAATAGGAAACGCGAAGCGTCGGAAACGTAGGTATATCCTTTTTTCGTTTTGTATCCACGAATGAGAATCCCTCTTTTGGACAAGAGAATGAATGGGGCTTATTTAGTGCAACACCGCTCAACTGAATGGTTTGAAAGTTATTTTAGTTACAGATGTACCGAAGTTTTATTTTAAGGGACTTTTACTATTTTGTATTGTTTAGTTGGGAATATATGTGTGTGTGTGGCGAGGGAGTGTTGATAGATGAAATAACTATAACTGCCCGATGAAACAAATATGTTAAATTTAATTTAGCTTCAATTTACGAATAAATTTCATGAAATTTAAAGGGACCGGCATTTGAAGCTTTATTACAGCTTGTTGAGGACCTACTCCCATGAAATGAGAACGAAGCGGTCTTGACTTTAATGGCAAGACATCGACTGAAATTATTTAAGTAGCGGATATTTTGTTTTTGTAGGGAATTGAGTTTTTTCCTGAGACAAAGTAGTATTGAATCCTCCTCTATAGATGGCGTTCGCTATATAGCTTGTTCTTAAACCTATGGGGCTGGGATTCAATTTGATTAGAGCATTCTAAGTCGTTTTGACTTTTTGAACTACAACCACATCTTTGTAGAGCCCATTGACTTCAAGTTTGTGTCTTTGTTGACATTTGCCCATTGGTTCACACAGACGATATGTTCGTTCGCCAAACTCAATTAGCAGCGACTTTCTAGGAGTAATTCTTCGGCGGATTTCCACTTAAGTGTCATTTGTGGATATAATGTTCGGTTCAATGTAGATGCACTGCTCACTATACACCGATAATGTTCCTTTGATGACGTATTATCGTGCGTTGGTCGACATATGCTTGCTTATTTGTTTATATCAAGTATTTAGTCTTGTACACGCTTACTTCAAGACCTACAAGTTCTACATTTTGTTCAATAGCCTTGTTTGCTCTAGGAACTCACTATTAGAAACCCAGATTGATGAAACCACATGATAGCGATCCATGATAGATTTCCTTGACGAAATCCTGGACCTACATGTCTGGAATGATTCGAAAAAATGTTGCCCTTGCACCATGTGGTTTCTTATGCCCCGCAGAATCAGGTTTCCCTGGGATCCCAAGTTCGACTATCGCCATACGATATCGTCTTGAGTTTGCCTCCAAGTCTATAAGCATCTCTTGTCATTTTCCGCATGTGTAATCTACTCGTGCTCTCCTTCTGGAATATGCTCTCTGTTAAGGTGTTGAACGGTTTGAGAAGAATGTGTCTCGGTTCGATCTCGTCGGATTGGTGCAGATGCTTGCGTTCGTGTCTGGATGTGTATACTTGGCCACTTACCGCTGCCTCGGTGGATGGTTTGGGTGCATATCAGAAGCTTTATTCTGGTACCAACTGAGACAGTAAACCCTGGTCATGTTCGTATTTGATGTGTGCTGGAACCAGGTGTTTTGTTGCCGGCCTGTCTTTTAGGTAGGCCCCATTGTGGGAGTATTATATGGCGGCTGTGATTGTCACTCAAATGCGGGAATAGTAAAAATTCCAAGGCATCTGTTTAACATCTATGAGCCCTGGATGAGCCCCAAAGTATCGGGTAATGGATACGACTTAATTTTTCATTGAAGTTGAATTGGGTCTTGTCTTTTATGCAACTTAACGCTCTTCTTGACCCCGACAGTTTGGATAGTCCCTCGTGGGATGCAAGCATTAATTTACAGACGCCCACGTAAAGCTTATTTCATTCTGTCATTTCCCGCTCAATGGATTTGGGACTATGGTCTATCTGTCAAACCGCGTCAGAACGATCACGCAGTACGATATATGTTATATGTGACGTTTAGCCCAGGGATAGTTCTTGCAAGACATAAGATGGCCTTTTTTGTATTAAGATCGGGTGTATGGATATGATTTCCTTATTATTGGGAATGATTCCTTTCACCCATATTTGGTTGATGATTTGTTGCATATGCTATGCACCCTATCGAAACATATATTCATTATTTGAAGAGCTTCGTTGGTATTCCCAATACCAGAGCAGGGCTTTTTTAAACAGCTAACTAGTTATTTTCTACAGTGCATAATGAAACCTGCTTTAAGCTGATTTGAGGCAAATAACCCTCTTGTCCTAATAATACCTTAAAATGATTACAAGAAGACGTTTACTATTTCCTGCCTATCAGTTACTAGGTTAAATTTCCTATTTCGAATAGACTGAGTGGATAGCTATCTTATCGGCTTTCTGGTTTGTCGAAACTTCGTCAGGGTTTCCTGGTTGTGTAACATATGTGTCAAGAAAATTCCAGCTCTCGTTGGTTTTTCGGTGAGTTTCATTCCTCCAATTTCAATTTTAATATAACAGGGCGGAAAGTTAATAGTTGAATTTGTCTGGCTTGTCTCCAGCAATGATCCTAGTCTTATTATTTTATCAGCTTTCTTGTTGCCAGGTATAATATCACTGTATCCAAGAATCCAGCAGACTGTAATATTATGCTGGATGAATGTCAAGTCAGCAAGTTCGAAGCTTTAATATGTGATCGCAGAAATAGCTTCAATGAAAAACGTGATATCAGCCTGATATCACTGATTCACAGTTTTTGTCACTATCAATACCTTAACTTGGAAAACGCTTCCCTACACGACTGAATTGCATTTAATTTTATTCCAGAAGCTCTAACTCAAGAACTCATACGAATTACAAGAACCAGTTCTTTAGCACAATGAAGTTGATTGCAAAAATTGGTTTCGTTTACAGTAAAGTCTAATATATGTCCTTACATCAACTTTGCTGATATAATTTTCAAATGGAATATGTTGATGATTTAATTTTAAAGGACATTACATTTTTCTAATTTAACAAAAATCACACACTCTCTCTCTGTTATTTTAAAACAAGAACCTGACCAGAATGTTTATTTTTTCTTTTTCAGGAAATTTCTTCGTTTACGTTAATTTCTCCCTCATGCAACATTTATAAAATGTCACAAGAAAATTTAAATTGGTTTACACAAGCTCAAAAACTCAAAAAATCATGTGGTTGACAACCTTAAAACATGAGTTTTCATTTCTCGAATGTAATTCATTATAATGTTGATGGTTAGTCCCCCTTCACAGTTGACATGCAAAAAATAACAATACTTCATTTTCTACTGCCAAAATGGCTGAGCAGAAGCACACATGTGTAACAAATTGAAAATGTCGTGTAAGTAAGTACATACTTGTACTACATATACGGTAAAAAGGTATAGGTACTTTAGGTACGGACTCGAAACGACAAATTCAAGGTTTTCCAACAACTGCCGTCTATTTTTATTTGTTGGGGTTTTAAATGAGTACACGAAAACGAAGAGTTAAGTGTGTTTTAGCTTGTGGGAAGAGACGAAATTTCACCAGGGCGAAGGACGAGATATTGAATAGATATGGTGGAAATGCAGAAGACAATGATATTAAACAAATGGGAATACAACGCTTACAAGAAAAAGCTTACGTTTTTTAACGATGTTCATGTTATCACACATACCTATCTGTTGGAGGGAGTAATTTCAAAGAACTGCTAACAGGAATATATTAATTATTTAAGTGTAGGAACACAAATATCTTACATACCTATAACTACCATAAAATTTTAATAGCACACAATACCAAAACATAAAAAAGGAGTATTTTTGTGTTAATTTTGTTTGCTTTCCTAAATTTTTGCTCTGTTATTACAAGGTTGTAAAATATCTAATATTTCAAGTGAAAATGGAAATATAATAAAATATAAGTGTTCAATTCACGACTTAACATTCCACCATCCACATACGAAACAGAAAGAAGGTTGATTGAAAAATATTAGTAATACATATAAATTATTTCACAACATTGTGGAACATATTCAATTTGTTTTTGACATTTCATTAATTGATCGAATTATTGATTTTATTATTTATTTAAGCTAACTTAAGTTTTGAGTTCTTACTTCGAAACCAAAGGCAATTTTAGAAAAAATAATATATCAATCATCCCATTGATATCCATTGATTGGATTTTGCAGTAATATTTATCAGTTGTGCAGTACAAGAGAGGGACATTTTTGAATTGGACTATACTCAATTTCTGACTGAGCGAAATTTGTGATTCTGATCTAGACTTAGAATTTTCCATTTTTCTTAATTTTCTTAGAGAAAAACAGCTGTGGAATGAAATATACGATCCACATTATACTAAATCGGTGAGAGCGAATCCAGTAAAATCGTAGAAGGGTCCACTTAAACTAGGTAAAATAAAAATCCGCCCAAATACTAGGACTGGCACTGAGACTATCTAGATCTCGGTCTCGGTCTCGGTAACGTTAGCGGTGGTTTGGTTTCGGTTTTCGCCAGAAGAAATATTTTGTATTTAATCGTATTTTATATTCAATTTGTAGATATAATATTCACAAATTTTTTTTGCGAAATATTCTATCCGCCTTAAAATATTAAACCAGATAAGCCAAGCCATGAGCTGTCAAAATCCATTGAAGGATGGCTCGGATTTAAATGGATTAAAAAAAAATTTACAAAATTCAAATTTTACCTCAGAAAATTCGAAATTTTTCGGATTTTATTTTCTGCTCTGGAAAAAATTGATCTTAGGCCTTTTATGTGACATTTGAGATCTAAAATATTATCCATACCTCAAAATATAGTTCGTTACCCACCTGTCAAGCCATGAACTGTCGAAATCCATTGAAGGATGGCTAAGATTTGAATGGATTAAAAAACCTCTGCAAAATTAAAATTTTACCTCTGAACCTTTCAAATTTTTTTGATTAAGTATAAGACCAAGACCGAGACCGAGACGTGACTGCACACTAAAATTTGTACGAGAAAAAGTCTAGACCAAGTTCGAGACTAGACTTGGCTTAAGCGAGACCGAGACGAGACTAACAAAAGTCTCGCCTGCTTTGGTCTCGTTGCCAGTCCTACAAAATCGTTTCTACAATCCAAATAAGTGCTGATTTATATTAAGTTCAATCGAATATTTTATGCGCAAGTTTGTGGAATGCTTTGTGATATTGTGGATTGCGAATTTAAGTATGACATAATAAAATGCAATTTTCTGTATCTATTCCCTTCTTCGAAACATAAAATATATAAATTAGTCGATTTAGAAATCGATTTCAATGATGGTCGCATCTCTTGTCAAAGACACTTACAGTAATCCATAATCGTCGATCTCGTACTGTGGAAGTGTTAAGACGTTTTCGGCTTCCCAGTTTTTCCAATTAAAATTCGTGTGTGAGCTTAAGTTCTAAATTAAATCAAAATTTCACAAGTGGTGCAGTAGCACAGGGATAGAGTGGCCGACCGAGAATCCGAGGGTCGCCAGTTCGATTCCCAGGAGGGCATCAGAACTTTATCAGCTTTTTTTCACAACCGTGAAGTAGTTAACTTTATTGGTTGGGAAAACGAGCAAAGGAGGAGGAGTTTAAGCACCGGGGCATCGAAAGGTGTCCTAGGGCCAATGAGGCCAGCGATGGCATCAGCTGAGGGAACATCGAAAGATGTTCCAACTACAAGCAGTGATTCTGCAGCAACAACATCAACAGCAATAACAACAACGGCAACATCATCCGATGCTAATCAAAAGCGCAGAAAGAGGATCAAGTGCGCACCAAATTTGGTAAAAAGGAGATCCACGGCCACCTCAGCAAAGCTGCCAGCTGGGGTGCATACGTCCGATATAGACGAGACGTCAGAGGCAGCAAGACAAACCGAGTTAGACACTTCACCCGAAGAGGGTATAGCATATATGTCTGAAGAAGGAGAAGGGCACTTCACGACGGGCGATAGTACTGCCTTCGTGAACCTCTCCACATCAGAGGCGTCATCTGAGGAGGACGAACAAAGAATGTTCGCCCAAATTGATGCTTTGGAGGCAGAAATAGAAAAGATAAAAAGTAAAGTTAAGGCCAGCCAAGAAGCGCGCCGAGCGAGGCAACTAAAAGAACTCGAAGAAAAAGAACAACAACAGAAAAAAGAACAAATACAAAAACAACAGCCACAGCAGCAGCCAAAACAACAACGGCAAAAACAACAACAACAACAGCAACAGCAGCAGACACAAGTCCAGAAACAACCGCAAGAAAAACAGCAGCAGCAGATTCAAAAGCAGCAGAATCAACAGCCGCAGAAAAATCAGTCTCAGCAGCAGCAGCCACAGCCGCCGATCATGAAAAAAGAAAAGGTGCCACCCATTAATACTTATAAAATGGAGTTACAGGATACCATAAATCTATGTAAGTTGACCATAGGTCAAAATTTTACTATTAAAAGATTAAATAACGATAGGCATGCTATCCAATGCTTCACACTGGAACAGCACAAAAAAATTAAAGAGTTGCTGAAAGAAACTACTACCGAATTCTTTAGTTTCACCCCTAAAACCGAAAAATTTCAAACGGTCCTTTTGAAGGGCATAGATTCCTACACGGAACCACAGGTGCTCTTAAATGAACTCCGCCAAAAAGCGAATGACGATCTCGACTTTATCGGGGTCAAGCCGTTCGCTACAGTTAGAGCTAGGCGGGAGAAGCGGAGTCTTCCCTTCTTCCTCGTTCAACTTTCACCCAGCAGCAAACTGGATAGTTTGAGGAGTATATCCGTCCTCAACTGCCAGGTTGTAACTTGGGACAAATTAAAAAGGCGCGGCGACATGCTTCAATGCATGCGCTGCCAAAGGTTCGGCCACGCCGCAGCAAACTGCGAAATGCAGTCACGCTGCGTTAAGTGTGGAGAGAACCACAATGCAGATGAATGCAAGTTAGGAAAAGAACGGGTCGAAGATAGGACCCAGCTTAAATGTGTACTCTGCCGAGGCGCCGGACACCCCGCTAATTATCGGGGATGCCCGACGTTTCAGCTTATAAAAAACAATAAAGCAGCAAAGCAAACAGTGGTAGAAAAGCGTCCAACAGTGCGCCCTCCTACAACAACGTCCGTCAACCCCCAAATTTCTTACGCCCAAATGGCGTCAGGAAGGGGAAGCACGGTACAGCCTACACCAAAGGTCGCCCAACAGGCCCCCGTGCCTAAGGCGCCGGCGGCACAGGCGGATATTATGGGCGTTCTACTGGCCATCCAGGGCCAGTTGAACGGCCTCCAAAACCAGATCAGGGAGCAGGCGACTAGGGTGGATTATCTCTACTCTGTTTTGCCGAGCTTAACGCAACTTAGAGGTTAAGGGCGCGCTGCCGGAGAGGCCCTTTAAGATCCTAGCTGTGAATGTAAATTCATTGATTAGGACCGAACGTAGAGCGAATTTATTCCAATTGCTTAAAGACATAAGTCCAGATGTGTTTATGGCTAGCGAAACTAAGCTTAACCAGAAACATAAATTGACTAACAACAATTACAATATCGTAAGAAGAGACCGACCCAACTCCACGCAAGGAGGAGGCGTCGCAATCTTTATACGTAAAGGCATTAGTCATAAGGTAATATATAATAGTGATGTGCGAAAATTTCGGACGTTAGAGGCATGCATCATATGCATTCATCTCCAACAGGGGAAGCGAATGTATGTGATCGCTGCCTATGCACCGGAAACACCTCAGCCCACGCAGTTTATAACAGAGCTTGAAAAGCTTTTTGAATGCTTAAGATTGAGCTCGGAAGAGAATTACTATATATTGGCGGGTGATTTAAACGCCAAGCACACAGATTGGGGAAATCAAATACAAAATCCTCGAGGTAACCATCTATTTAATTGGATGGGTCGATACAACCTTGAGTATCGCATCGATCTTCTAGCCACAGACAGGCCATCGTTCCCAAGAAGCGGTGCCTATCTGGATCTATTGCTTAAAGACGCAAGACTAACAATTACTGACGCTGTGGGTCAACGGCCAAGAAATTGTTTACGAACGATCGAGTACGACAGTGACCACTGCGGACTCGCAGCCGTAATACAACTTCCGAACCAGCTTATGGAGTTGGAGGAGTATGTGCCTGTGCATACTTACAATTACAGTAAGGTGCGCTGGCCACGTTTCTCCAATGCCTTATTGAGTGAATTACGTTCAAATGGTATATCCCCACCAAATGACAGGAACCTAACAAATACTGAAATCGACAGATACTTAGAACAAATTGACGAAACGATTCTACGAACAATGAACAGAACAATACCGAAATACAAAGAACGTAACGCAACTGACATGTACCGTAACGCGACAATTGACGCACTTCACAGACAAAAAAGTGGACTACTGACAAGACTAAAACGCTTGTACAGGCGGTTTACTGATACACGAGACCTGGAGATTAGGACACTGAAGTCGTCCATCAAAAACATCAACCAATTGATCAAAGAAAATTATAGATTGGCTATTAATTCGTTCTGGGACAATAAAATTCGTGCCGTTAACTCCAGCGACCCAAGTATGTTCCCAAAAATTAATAAGATTTTTAGAAGAAAGGATCAAAACGATCTTCCGTGTCTTAAGCTCCAGAGGACGACAGAGAACAGAGACGTACTTCTGACAGCAGGCATAGACCCAGAGGATGCCGTATTGGACGATGACCTCTATATAATCGAAGATCCGCAGGAGAGAGTGGAGGCTGTGGGGGCTGCTTTCCAGCAAGTGTACAAGGTGAATGCTAGCATTCGCCCGAATCATGACCTGGAGAACAGAGCTCTGCTTCATCACTTATGGCTCCGGAACGATATAACCGAATGGCGATCTGAGAACCTTGGTTTTACCAGGTTTAATGATGAAGATTTGGCAAACGCCATAATCGCCGACCGAAATGGGCCCAGCCCCCTGTTAATTTCGAAGAATGAGCTCCAGCTCATCTTCGATTCATTAAAGAAAAAGAAGTCTGCAGGACTCGATGGTATATCCAACGTTGTACTACGACATTTGCCTCAAGAAGCAGTTGACATTTATACCACACTGTTTAACAACGCGCTGAATAATGCATATTATCCAGTGCGGTGGAAGACAGCTGTGGTGCACCCTCTCCCAAAAAAGGGAAAGGATAACTCCAATCCGGCGAATCTCCGGTCGATAAGTCTTCTTCCGAGTATCAGCAAAGTGTTTGAAAAGGTTATTAATAGAGCCCTGTTCAAATGGGCGGAGGACAAAAATATCATCCCGGATAATCAGTTCGGTTTTAAGGCGGGACATGACACAATTCATGCCGCGTCTAAACTTGTTTCTGATATCCAATGGAACAAAACTAAAAAACAGTGTACGGGTGCCTGTCTGGTTGATTTGGAGAAGTCCTTCGACACCGTATGGTTAGAAGGTCTCTATCTAAAGCTAACCAGACTAGGTATAAGTAAACCTCTATTGTATATGCTTTATGACATGCTAAATGGTAGAAAGTTTGTTGTCAAGAGTGGCAATGTAACTTCTACTGCAATTTTTAATATTAATAATGGTCTTCAGCAGGGAGCGGTTAACTCGCCGATTCTATTCAACATTTACACCAGCGATCTGATAGGTAGTCTAACTCAGGCAATTGCGTACGCCGACGATCTAATTGCGTACAGAACAGCTCATACAGTTGAGGTCATCAAAAGTCTCTTGCAGAGTGACTTCGACAAGATTCAGCGATATTGTGATGACTGGAAGTTGAAAATCAACTTCCAGAAATCAGAAACTATTTTGTTTAGGACTCCGCTGTCTAGCGCCTCAAGGGATACGAGAAAGAACTGGCGCAAGCTGGTGATCGTAGGGCCACATGGACATCCACTGGCGAGTAAAAGTGTAGTAAAGTACCTTGGCATCTGGTTGGATCAGTACCTGTATTTCGACAGACATATAGGTGCTGCTTTGGCCAGGGCTAGGGGAGCCTTAGCCTTGACAAAACGACTGTTTTATAGCAGCCGTCTTGACAGCAGGGTGAAGGTGATTTGCTACATGGCCCTCATCAGGCCGATGATTGCCTACGGATGCCCGGTGTGGTTCAACGTTGCCCCATCTCAAATGGAAAAGATTCGGGTGTTTGAGAGGCAATGTCTTAGACGTTGCCTTGGATTACACAGAACACCAGAGTCGGAGTACACAAGATATTATTCCAACCAGGTTCTATACAACGGAGCCAACATAAACAGAATAGATAATTTTTTGTTCAAGCTGATTCGGGGTCACGTTGCAAGAGCGATGTCCTCAACTAACAGCTTAATTTTTGGGGCTTATTACCCCAATAACGAATATTTTGAGAGTGCGCGGTTAAGTGGTTACATCCCTCCTGAGGCATTCCTCTATTTAGACAGTCGAGGGCTGATACAGGATGGAGGGGCGGTTCCGCTCATCTACCACGTCAGCCGGAAAACTGTGGATAGGCGACTCCTGTATAGTCGAGACGTCATCGCTCAAGGTGGAGAAGAGCGCCTTCGGTTCAGTAGGACTGTGTCCGATCGGGACCGGAGGGATAGGGCGACACAGGAGAACCAGTTCTGGTGGCTCTCTGAACAGCATCGTGATATTTAAAGTCGATGAAGATGACATATCTTGGCCGACTTACATAGATTTAGGGCATTAGGTATAGGTAACAGTCAGGGTGGCACCAAAAAAAAAAAATTAAAAATATGTATGTATGCGGGGGCATGCGTGCATGTATCTGCGTGTCTGTACATGTGTGTGCGTACGTATATGTATGTGCGTATGTACATGTGTGGGTGGGTTGCATGCTAGTGTGTGTCTGCATGCATATAAAAAATAAACAAAAAAAAAATTAAAAAACGAAAAAAATGCTGCTGTGGCTGTTCTAGTTTTTAAGTAGTTATAAGTATTATTAGGTAAGTAGTTTTAAGTATTATTAGGTATATTTAAGTAGTTTAAGTTATTTTTAGTTAGTATAAGTTAGTTTTATTTAGTTTTAATTATTTTTAATATATATTTAAGTTTAGTTTATAGGTAAAAAAAAAAAAAAAAAAAAAAAAAAAAAAAAAAAAAAAAAAAATGATCAGATACCAAGTTTTCTGTATAAAAGTTTCTTGAAATATAAAATAAATAAAAAAAAAATTTTGATTTAATTAAAATAGTTTTTAGGTCGAAAGACATTAGTTGTAAGAGTTATTGTTTAATTTAGAGCGCCCGTAAAGGGCCAGTAAATTAGTTGTAAGTTATTGATAATTAGGCTAGTTTTAAACATTTTTGTCTAGCTTTAAGATAGTTATAAGTTAATATGAAATAAAAATGAATTTAAAAAAAAAAAAAAAAAAAAAAAAAAAAAAAAAACACTTACAGTAAGTATCATGCACATGAGAGCAACCACAACGAATTCACAAATTTATTCGTCCATTTTGGCTTTTTGTTTAATTCCTCACGAATGTAAGTTGAGACTCTGATTTTAAGGTTAGCCGCGCGCAAGCGAATTATTCGTTTAAGTGTGGATG
This sequence comes from Philhelius pedissequus, assembly GCA_910595825.1. Classification (NCBI taxonomy): domain Eukaryota; kingdom Metazoa; phylum Arthropoda; class Insecta; order Diptera; family Syrphidae; genus Philhelius; species Philhelius pedissequus. Next base: position 236,647,592 of record OU343161.1, on the reverse strand, counting down.
GTATGTGGAACGCAAATGGGGCTGGGTAACAATCAGTTCTTTCCTAAAATATATCTTATTTTGGCACTTAAAAAGTAAATTTTATTGTCTGTTAGGAGTAATATTAATTATATTTCTACAATTTTTTTTTGAATTTAGCAACAATTTAGGGTTTTTTTATTTTATTTACATATTTTTCGTTTTGATATTATGTTTGAAAAAATGACTGTTAAAGTAAATTGATTAAATAGTCCAATAGACCTTAAGTGCTGTTTGAAATTCCCAATATTAGGTAGTGGATTCCCGCAGTGTAGTGTCTGATTTGTACTAAGGAAACAGTTATCTTGGTATTTGGGGGAAGGGAAGGGGAATGATGTGCTATATAAGCATTGTTACCGTGGTTGGGTGTAGAATTGTAATGCACATGACGATGTCGACATTTTTTTTTATTTCTGCTCTTGTTTCATTTTTATGCAGTTTAGGCTTATAATGAATAAGGTAGTGACATTATGCAATGCCATTTTTGAAAAAAAATAGAATTTGGAAGATGAACGAAAGTAACGGTAAATCTGATTTTAACGAATATGAATACTAGACCAAAGCTAAACCAACATTTTTAATTTCAACATTTCAATTCCAACGTTTGTTGGAAACTTTCCAATTGCATAAATCTAGTCATTCGTTAAGCGAATGAATACGATCCACAACGATCCCAAATGGGTCAAGGAAAAAGGAAAAAAAATATGACTTGATGTACAAAGTCTGTCAACCAATAAGGCTTAACTTCACAAATTTATTTTCACTCGGACGCTAGATAGGAAATTATGTATATCCCGGCAACTTATAATAAGCCCTGCTGTTAGGGCTGAATCCAAAGTAGCCATTTCAAATAAATGCTCGTAGATCCAAAATAATTGAACGTGAATTCCTTAATTGAGTTGCTTCTTAACTACCATCTAATTAGTTAAGCCAAAGGCAAATTACTTTATCCGACTTAAAGCCATCAAAGAGTATTTATAGTCACAGTAGAATCGTTCTTGGTGAATTAAATAAGTAAAACGTTAAGTGAAAACTTTTATCAATGTTCACCACAAATACTACTAGGTATCTACCAAGTAAAGCTAAAAATACTTATAGGTATACACAAAAATTCCAAAGTCAAGTTAAAATTATGGTATGGTAGGTAAAGAAAAAATAAATATATAAGTTCAATGAATTATTTCGAACTTCATCCTTAAAGGTTGTATGTTAGGGAAAAAGTTGTCCGTTCACAAACTGTCATTCTTCCCTGGGACTAGGAAAGGGACGTGAATTAAAATGTCAATTTTATTTGCTATCTATGTATCTATTGAAAGAAGAACGCACAAACTTTTTCGACAATTTTTTTTTCTTTTCCGGGCATGGGCAGGGCAGCGTGTGGAAAGCAGCTATGAATCTAATAATTAATAATGTTTTCTTGTAGCAGTTTTTTTTTTTTTTTTTTTGATGTTATATGTTTTATTCATTTGACATTTTGTTAATAATGACAATATTTTGACTTAAGCCAAAATGTCACTTAATATTAAATTTTGAAAAATAATTTTACGAAAATGAAAGTATAATTGGTATGAACGCAGAGTAATGAATTAAGAGCAAAATAATATTATTCAATAATTGTAATCGACAGGGAAGGTACAGGAAAGTGACAGTTCAAATGCAATGAACCGTGACCCATTTTGGGAAAGAGTTTACTGTTTTGTTGTTTGTTGTGGAAGAAAATAACTTTATTAATTATAGCAAGAATTTCTAATTGACTTTGATTTATAGAAATAATTGAATCAGTTATAGTGATGGAATTTCCTTCATGTCCCAACCAGATCATACAGTTCTGTCTCAATTAATTGGATGTAGACTAAGTGGTGTTTGACTAAATACAATCTAACATGTTAAAAGGGATTTTATGTTTAAATGAGAACAGCTTTAAATCAGAACAGCAAAAACTGTGAGAAAGCTGTCAGGCGATTAGGGTTGGAAATGAGATGAGCCCATGCGAGACTTTTGTTAGTATCGTCTCGGTCGCGAACACATCGAAACATTTCAGTCTCGTCTTGGTCTCGATATCGGTCTCCGCCTCGCCTAAGTCTCATCTCAATCTTGGTTTCGCCTTTTTCGCGTAAACATTTTAATATAAGGTATCGTCTCGGTCTTGGTCTCGGTCTTAGTCTTGGTTTTGTCGTGTTTTTTGGTAGTAAAAAGATGTAAGATAAGACACGTATTCAAATCAAAAAGATAGAGTATGGTACCTCAGCAGTTTGTTAGTAAGAAAAATACGCGGCTTGAAGTATTGTGTGAAGCAAATAATAAAATCGAAAAATGTTGAATTTTCTTATGTAAAATTTGAATTTTGTAGACGTTTTTAATCCATTAAAATCGGAGGCATCCTTCAATGGATTTTGAGGGTTCATGGCTTGATAGGTAGGCAATAAACTATATTTTGACTTTTCGATAATATTTTGTTTCCAAATGTCACATAAACGTCTAAAGGTCGCCTTTTCCGGAGGGGGAAACGAAGTCTGAAAAAAACAGCGACTTCTTTTTCAATGAAATGCATACATAATTCGAAGGAATTTTTCTATTGATTTTCGCAACTATGTAAATATGTGGGTTGATACTTTAACGCACATAGAATATTTCGCAATAAAAAAACTTGTGAATATTATTAAAATTGAACATGAGTAGGTACTAAAAAATAATTAAATACAAAATATTTCTTCTAGCGCAAACCGAAACCAAACCACCGAGACCACCGAAAATGCAAATACCACTGAGGCCAGCAAGACTATCGGCGAATTTCGGTACTAAAAATGCGGCCGCGTTTCGGTCTCGTCTCGTGTGCTTGGTTAATAGGGAATTGGAATGTAAATCATTTACAAAAGCAAAGTAGACCTAACAAGTTTTGAGATTTTTAAGTAGAATGCCCAACTGCTAACCCTCAAAACAGATAACAATTAATATCCCGCATAAAAACTCACCAGGGTTTGATTTTTTTCTTTCAGGTTCACCAGCATTCGCCAACTGCTTAAGTCTCACAATAGTTTTTCTTTTCATTTTTTTATCTTATTTTTTTATTTTATTTTATTTTATTTTATTTTATTTTATTTTATTTTATTTTATTTTATTTTATTTTATTTTATTTTATTTTATTTTATTTTATTTTATTTTAATTTATTTTATTTTATTTTATTTTATTTTAATTTATTTTATTTTATTTGTGTTTTAAATAAAATCTGATTTTCGGTGATAGACCTAGTTAGGGACTCACCTCACCTAAAATAAATAAAAGGCACGGCTGGGTTGCACATACTTGCTCTTACAGATAAATATAATGTTAAAATCGTGTTTTTATAATTTATTTTTTATACAAAGCTTAAGAACATTTTTTCAAAAAAAAAATTCGTTTATCCGTTTGCGAAATATTAAATTTAAAATGAAAAATATTTGATATGAGTGTTATTTGTAATTTTAAAGGCCTCTTGCCGGAGCAGAGTTCTATGTCACGTTCCGTTAATTTCATTGAATGTACATTTTTCTTGGATCAAAATGTAGACCAGAATTTGTTTTGTCTGAAAAACGTTATAGCTCTTTTTTAGATAATTAATCTGTTGTATAACGGTTGCATATATAAATTTTTGAAATATTATTTCACATGGACATTTCTCACATAGCTGTCACCGTAAAATTTAGTTAAAAACATAATATGATCATATGACTCTTTCATAATGTGCAATATGACCATATTCGAACATATGCTCATTTGACACTTTTTAAAGTTCCAAACTGCCATATGTTTGAATATTGCCATATGTCACATGGCCATATTTCGAAATATGGCACATAAGGCTTGGCTACATGTCACGATACTAATTTCTTCAAGTGAGATTCGAATTTCCAAGCCGAGTTCAAGACATTAACTTTCTATAAGATAAAGCATAGGTAGAGACTATTTTTTCTTATTTAAAAAATTGAGCGGCTGATAATCAATCAATCATTAACATTTCATTTTTTTCCTTATATCAAAATCGTTAAAATTATTTTTTTCGTTAAACTACAAAAAAAGCAAATTATACATGAGATAGCCAGCGAAAACCTTCTACAACAGGCCTACCTCTTTCAGGCAATGAACCTTGAGATCTTACATTGTTCGACTGTATCATTAATCGGATTGATGACGCAGAACATTCCCATCTTATTGTGTAATCAAACACCAAAAACTCCAATATCTAATATATCTGGCGACATAAACATATTAATTGCCTTCCTCTCCATATGGAGTGCTCCTAATAAATCACAACTCCAGTCAGCGGGTGTCAAGACCCTTGCAATAAGTTTCCAGGTTATACCTCTTTATTATCAGAAATCCATTCATATTCGTGTCGCACAGATTTGTCCTCATCGATAAGTTTTGCTCACCTCTCGTCTGGGGTGTCGCCCCGTCCCAAGAAACACACACACAAAAAATATGATTCAATGACTTAACTCACCGACACTGAAAAAAAGGTTAAATTAGTCATCAGAAAACAATATCACCTTCTATCTCATACGTACACCGAAGGATCAAGAAGGGGGAGATTTTGTTAAATCGGGTTCGAGTTTTTTGTGTGTGTTTGCTTTCTTACGAACTGAAATGTCTTCCAGTAAAAAATAAAATTTATGATAACTTACGGAAGGTAGCTCAAAGAGGATAATTTTATCCTGATTTATACAACACCACACCGCAGCGCGCGGCGGCACCTTCATCTTAATTTTTATCTTCAGTTATAAATATGCGTCCGAATGGATCATTAATAAAAAACAAATTGATACTCGTCCTCAAACTCAAAATAAAGCAAAATATAGTTATAAACAGGAATCACTTCTTCGAAAGTCGATCTAATTTTAAAAACGCACTGTCATTATTATTATCATTCGCGGAAATACAATTTAATTTCCTGCCCACAACTATTATAGAGACGTCCAGGCTGTAGTCGTATGTACATAAAGTAGTTGTAGTTATCTGTGGCAATTATTGGCGACAATTTAGATATGAAATTGACATCGCTATCTCTCACCCAGTAAGATGATTCGCACGAATGAAGTCGAGTGCATTGAGCAATCGGTGGCAATAATTTGCTGCACGCAATTCATGGTGATGAAAAGTGATCGCCGCACACCGGCAGCTTGCGAAACGTATAGCTGTAGTATGATGTGTTATTGTGGCACGCATGATGGCCAATTAGAAGGGCCGCACTGGATTTGTTGGTGGCCTTTACGAGCTTCACCAATTGTTTTTGTCAAAAATTCAAAGAAAAGCAAAGGAAGTTTCCTTTCCCAAAATTTCATGAAGTTCATCCCTTCGATAGATATATCGAACAGTTTGTTTTAAAGCTTTTATAGGCTTTGTAAAAATTTTATTAAGCTTCGATAAGTCTTCTCAGTTATGCTTATTAAAAAACGTGGACATTTAAAAATTCGATAAGGCTTCGTTTGAAATAGTAAGACACTGTCTGATTTTTATGAAGTTATACCTTCGATAGAAAATCTATTAAGCTTCTTTAAGGCTTTCATAAGTTTGACTTACTTAATTCTTCATGTGAATAATTTGAATCAACGGGAAGTTAGAATTATTCCCATAGAGTTTAATTTAAAAATATTTTCATTTTTAATTCAAATCATTGTGTTTGTAAAAAAGACTTAGTTTCGATAAAGCTCCCCAAACGAAATAAGAGTGTAGCAAAGCTTATAAGCTGCTTAATATCGTAAGTACAAAGGAGGAAAAAATGTGGAGTCACATCAACACAAGGAATTTGTCGAAATGTTAAGCTAATTAAGATTAATATTGGCTTAACCTCTAAGGCCCTGTTTTTCAGTGGTGAGTTAAGCTAGAGTTAACTCACCAAGCAATATTTTTGAGGGATATAAATGCAGAAATGCCTATAAACTTACATATCTAATAAAAAAACACCGATTTTTTTAAGTTAATCCAAGGTTAACTCAACATATTTGGTTTAACTTTAATCTCACACTAAAAAAACTGGACCTAAGTGTGAAAAGATTGTTGCTGAATATTTATACCAAATCCGCTACTGGTGAGCGTGTGCCTTTCATATCTGCCAGTAAAACCCGTATTACGCGCAGCTTGAGACAGGAGTTTCTGTATATGACTACGGTTAATGGCTGAAAAGTAAAGACTGACTTCTCTTCCAAGGAGATGAAGTGGGCTTGAAAGAATGTTTATCGCTCCAAGGTTAGTGCACAGAGATATCATCTTCGTGTCTACGTTGGTTATGGAGCAAGATGAACGAATTGAGACGTTGGCGTCAAACATGATTACAGGTAGAATGGCAGGATAATATGGTATGTCTTGCCAACATTTTATACATTGATAACGTGTTTGTAACAGTTTGATGAAAATGTTGTGCGTATAACGACATTTTATATGTGTTTGCAACTATTAAAGAAGTGATGGACTCTATCGGATGCAACATGATGTTGGAGTATTTAAGTGCAGAAGTTGTTTTGATGAAAATGAAGTGTAGATACTGCGGAAATCTATGGTAATTGCTATTTATGACCAGCGGACTTTTAGAAACTTCCTCAATTTTGATTTAAACAAAAAATTACGACCTAATAAAAATGAGCCAAAAATTGCCGTTACATATAGGGGCGGTTTCAATTTAAATTCATTAGTTTTCTATCAAATTTTGTGGACATACAAAATTATTAAATGGAGTAAACTTGCTACCAAAAGGTGCAAGGGTGAAGAATAATTCGCCAGGTTCAACGAATAGAAGTGAACTTGCAAATAAAAATCGATCTTATAGAAAAGGATTTGAAAACGAACGGTATAGCAAGTATTCCAAAAAGGATTAGAGTCCAAATTTTACTATTAATTCTACCAAAGCTTAAGGTGCTTCAAAATAAATAGGATGGGCCTCTAAACGACACTTTCTATATGACTCTTATGTATGGCCAGCTTAGAACACTTTAATAACTAACATGTGGATCCATTAATCCATTTAAATCAGTGCCAACCCGCAATTGATTTTGACAGTTTATGGCTTGACAGATAATGCAACTTTTAGATAATATTTGTTTTCAAAATGTCCTTTAAAAGTCTTAAAGTCACCTTTTCCCGAGGGGGAAAGTCTAAAAAATGGGCGATTTCTGTTCCAACGATTTGCATACATAATACCTATCTGAGTATAGCTATGTACATATTATGTGATTTGATATTTTAACGCGCATAGAATATTTTGCAAAAAACAAAAACTTGTGAATGGTATAAAAATTGAACATGAACTAAAAAATAATTCAGGCAACAAATATTTCTTCTAGCGAAAATCGAGGCTAAGCCACCAAGACCGTCGTCAAGACCAGAGAGACTTTGGGCTAATTTCAGTACCAAAAATACGTTCTCGTCTCGGGTGCTTTTAAAAAAGTCTCACCTCCTCGACGTTGTAGCCCTATTTAGAATCAAGAATTCAACATTTGACCAAGTGCATAGAATCACTGACGTCATTGGCAAAAATCTCTTGAAGAAAAGAAAAAAGTCGTTTGATAAGCTCTGGCAGGCCTTAATTTAAAATTAAAACTTTATATCTAGAGAATAGACTTATTAGAGTAAGATATGGAAACGATTGCTCGGATCTCAAAGAAATAGTGGCGTACCACAAGGAAGTGTTCTAGGTCCAATGTTTTACATATTATTTACACGTGATATACCTCAAACAGAAGACACTATCGTTACCACGTTTGCTGAAGATACTGCAATATTAACAGTAAATGATGCTACGACTAAATTACAAAAAGCTTTGAATAATGTCAATGATTGGACAAAAACATGGCAGATGTCTCTCAACGAAGTAAAATCAGTCCATGTAGATTTTACGTATACAAAAATTAATAGATTACCGGTATTTGTTAAAACGGGTCCAGTTCCGTTTGCTAATGAGGCAAAATATCTAGGCGCGAAATTAAAATGGTAACTGCGTGTAAATTAGAAATGCGAAGAGTTAAATATTAAACTCAGAGATATGTACTGTTTGCTCGGGAAACACTATAAGATCAGTATAGAAAATAAGCAAATCTACCTGCCTGTCTGGACTTTGGAATTGTACGCGAGATTCTAATTTAAATCCGTTGCAAACATTTGAAAATAAACTGCTAAGATCCACAGATTAGCTATAACAACACTGTATTAGTAAATCAAAATTATCGATGAGACGAATTTAGTACGCCGACTGCGAAGAACTTAGCCTTCCTACCTGGCGATTCACTAAACGAGAATCCACTTTAAAATTGGATAGTTACCTGTGCAACACGTTAATTAAATTCGTTAAAAATAAATTGCTGGATAAGTGTCAACTTAGTCGCAATAGAAAGGAGGAAGTGTTTTTAGTGAAGTAAGAATCTCACCCTCCTATGAACACACGTTTTTCATTCCTCATAGACCCTTTTAAAGGTTTTACACCTTCCCAGGGAAAAAATAAAATAAAAAAGCATCTTAACCGTTGACATCAATACTCTGACAAAAATATAGATTTCTCTAAAATATCACTCCCATGGTTATCTTTTGGGGTCTCCCTCTTAACAAATGTAACTTTGGCAATTTTCGGTTAAGAACATTACCCCCCAGACTGTACTCAGGCAATTCGACGACACTCTATTGTATTAACCCAGAGTTTTCATTTAACCCTATTACATTAACAATCATCTTACAACCAAAGGGATACCAAACTCTTTGTTGTCGCCCCCGACCTCCTATAATATCCAGCGTTCATCTAATTAACCCGAACCGCATGTCTTGTGCGAAATTTGTTCAAAACTATCTGTACAGCGGGTTTTTCATAGCGTGATCTAATCGGTCGTGCAGTAGTTGCTGGTGGTGAGGTGGCAAGTCGTGTTGGCACTTTCGGGTAAAATGTCACATTTGACAGGACTGACACCCCTTTTAGTTATTAACTTCAAACGATAATCACAATGGGTTGGTTTGACACTTAAAAATGGTTCACACTCCCACTATACCTATATCCTACAGATATCTATAGCATGTGAAACCTCTCACATTAAATACCCTATGTATAGTCAAGTTGGTCGATGTGGGTATTGGGTGGAACAATGTCTACCCACAGTCGCCCTCCATGTCAGTAGTGTTGTCGTTTTGCCTGCACTATAATAATTCGAGAGCAACTTCAATACTCTGTTAAACCCCGAACATGAACTTGCCCTTGTTTTAAATGGCTGCTGATGCTAGATGATGGCAACTACATCACATAGTACTTCTCCCTGGCTCGCTTTAGATTACAACATCGACAAAACGGACAAGATGAAACATCATATCATCATTGGTGGTATGGCCTTTGGGAGAAACGAACGGGCCAAATGATGGGTGGTATGTATGTGTAGCATAAAGCAGTAGCACCACAGAAACTTTAATTTTAGTTCAAACAATGTTTTGGAGTCTTGTTACGCCCGCCGCACTCTGATATCATCTCAAAACTTTTTAATTGCTTTGAAGCGCGCACCCTCGTTTTTTTTCTTTTTTTTGTGCTCTTCTTGTATTCTGTATGCTTTTGAATAAGGAACATATTGGGATCGTAAAAATATTTTCAGGAACAACGTCTTTAAAAAAAGAAATAGCAGGGCACTTTTTGCCGGACAAGTTCTGGCACTACACCCTTTACAGGCAAAAACTCAAGGGATTTTCGACCCACTTCTAAATTGAGTACTAATAAAATCAGAAACTTCAAATTCCGAATAATTATTAAGGTGGTACATCACAAGCGTCCCACCAAATTTCAATTTCTTAGCATATGTGGTTCCTCAGATATTAGGCCTCAAAAATCACAAAACCCGTAACTGATACACTCACTGACAGATCTGAAAATTGCGACCTACTGACGGCATATCATCAAAATTAAGGAGCACTTCTGGGCATCTTAGAAATTTGTAGTTTTGCACAACGGTGGGTCTCGTGATGCAATCAAGGGAATACATCGAACATTTGAGGTTTAACATTCAGGAGGCGTGGTGTCCGCCCACTTCCTAATAATTGGTGTTAATTGAATGGAGCACTTCCGATTGCTGCAGAACGACGACATTTGTTACAGCGGTAGGGCTTAAATTGCAAGCAAAGGCAAAAAGAAAATTAAAGGTTTTCCATCCAGAAGGCGTGGTATCCTCCTACTTCCCCAAAATTCGTGTCAATTATATGGAGTGCTTCCAATTGCCATAGAGTGATGAAATTTGGTAGAGTGTTAGGCCTCAAAGTACGTAAAAACAAGAGCAATGTAAAATTTAATATTTTCTGTTAAGTAGGCGTGGTAACCGCCCACTTTATCAGAAATATTATCAATAATATAGACTCATTTCGATTGTCGTAGCGTGATGAATTTTGGTGCAGTTGTATATGCCAAAGTACGTAAAAGTTTAAAAAGGATCCCGGAAATTTCGCCAGAATTTTTTTTTGGAAAAAACGCCATAAAATTCTTCATACAAAATTCTGGCCTTTTTTCCTAGCAAATAAAAGCCAAAGTTTTCAGATATTTTTTTCTAAATTTCTGGCCTATTTTTCAAAAACAAAATCTTTTATTGGAAAAAAAATTAGAAAGAAAATTCGAGCTTGTGTGAAGTGTTTTCTGCAATTAGGTCCACGGCGTACTAAAAGCTCTCCGATTTAGGGGGTGCATGCTGCCCCTTGCAACCCCCTGCTTGGGCAAGCTCCAATTTTTTTTCTAGCTTTTTAAAATTTATTGTTAACATTTGAAATCGATTTTATGTTTTGAATAAAGATTTCACAATACATATGCCATGTGGGCCCGCCCCGCGCGGACGGGCAACCCACCCCCTTCGTCTTGTTTGAAAATACCTTAAAACATTTCATAGTCTTTTTTCCAAAGCGTCACTTAGAAATTAGGCCAGAATATATACATTTTCTTTCCATTTTGCTTTCAGGCTCTTTTTCCACACATATCTGGCATAATTTCCAATATTTCTGGCTTATTTTCTAAAATAAATTCTGCTCTTTTTTCCAATTTTTAGCCAGAAAAAAATGTTGGCACTTTTTCCAAAAAAAAATTGAACGTAATTCCCGGAAGCCGTTAAAAATATAAAATTTGGGGTTTTTCATTTCGGAGGCGTGGTATCCACCCTCTTTGTGGAAAAAGATTTAACTCATATGGAGCACATCAGACAAACTTATTACATAGAGGTTTTTGTATAGAAAAACTTGGCTCTTTTTTTAAATATCATTTATGTTTTAGTCTGATATACCCTTCCGAAGACGACTCAACGGATTTGTATAAAATGTTCTATAAAATGTTTTATACTTATGGAGGGTCATCTTTGGTGTTTTGTCAGAGTTACAATTATTAGACTATATTGTTTTGGAAATTCCAAACGTGTAGTAGTTTTTTTTCATTCTATAAGCAACCTTGTACGACCCAGTGGCTGTTCTGCATTCATAAGACGAGCTTCTCGCCGTCAATTAATTATTCTACAAGAGCTAAAAGCGGATAAAAGGTTCTTCTTCGGTTTGGGATGGACTTACACTGCCACGGCTACGGCCACAGTCATAACCACAGCTACAGATATGGCTATACCGATGTAAGTGTGTATATCCGATATAGGGAATATCACGCACGTTTCATCTCTAGCCGAAGATAACTTGGGAATAAAAATGATGGAAATGATGACTTAATTACACTAATTGCCGAACGCATGTGAGTTGTGAGCTGTAAGCTATGAGCAGCAGCAGCACAACTCAATGTGCCCCATATACTATGTGTATACATATCCTATATCTGTAATCCCGAAGCGCCAAGGCGATTCTTATACTATATAAGAAAAAGCAACTTCATGATAAGTGAAGGTCATTAATTTGATTGCGGAGTCTTGGAAAAAATACGTTTATAAAGAAATGTGAGACTCTAGATAGATGAGATGCCTGCAAGTCATCATTTTTCATCGACGATCGCAAGGCGGGTGAGGCGACGCAAGGGATACCCCGCACTCCCTATATAAATACAAATTATAACTATGTATAAATTTTATGTGGAATGGATGATGGAAAACTAAAAACAACAGCGAAGGGAATGTTAATTGCGACACGATAGCACTAATCACACAGCCTGATAGTGCAACTATACACTTTCGCCCCATCATATAGTATCGGTTGAACGCCCATTTTAAATGCATCAAAGTCTGTCCGTCTTGACACAAAAGCTTGATGATACTTAATTACTGACAATTAATCAGAATGTTACACTTCTCTACTCTTCAGTTGTTCATTCAGAGTGGCAACTATTTGAATGAGAATCGGGAGGATTTTATCGTTGGGGGACAAAAGTTTTTAAAAGACTTTTGGCCATTTTCTGGATAGTTAACCAATTGAAGGTATAAACGGTAGCAATAATCGTTAGGGCCAATATGCAGAGGGATTAAATAAAACCGACACAGGAGCATAGTGAGGTTTTTAAATAGAAAATCAAGCTATACAATGACGAGACTTTCGGAATGACGACTCTTTTTGAGAAGTGTCAGATTAAGTCTGTATATATAGAGAAGGCTAATTGCCTCAACATGGAAAAAGGATGAAACAGGATTATAGGTATATTTAGGTATACGATTAGCCATTTGTGGGGTATCCTAATTTGGTGACTTAAAGTGTGACAATTACAAAGAACCATTGAGTTTTATGGGCTCTGTGAATTTGGTAATTTTATAAGGTGAAGTACATAATAGTTGATTAGGTGGTTATTTCATTGGGTAGGTGCAACTTTTTCTGGAAAATTGTATTTTTGGCAGTGAAGGTGTTGCTGGCAAATTCAAATTCTTATGTAATATTTTAGATTGGACTTTAGAAATTTGTTAAATTCATAGTCTGATTACGACTTATTGGTATACGACTTTAGAAAAGTGGATAGCAAATAGTCTTACGGTTTCAGATCATAAAATTTGGATAGGTGATCCACGTCACAGAAGGGGGAAATAACACTCTCCTTAAATCGATCGTGAAGAACGTCTATTATGGCGTCAGCTAAGCTAAGATGTAGCACCATCCTGGTGGAACCATATGTCGTCCGCGTCTATAGCGTTTAATTCGAGTTGCGTTTCACCTGCAGCACTCGTCGTTGGCGTCAATGGCCTTACCAACGTAATTATCGGAGAAGTTCGGACACAGCGCAAGTCCAGAAACAAGAGTAACGTTTTGTGAATTAATTGTCATGATATTCTACTACAACAAGTTCGCTTGTTAAGATCCAAAATTGAGCGTCATCGCTAAAGAATTTGTTCGACAAAATCTTTTTGAGCCAGACAACACCCGAAGGAAGGTATATGTTGAGGTCTTTGCAGAGTTAAAGCCACTGATTCATCTTGTTGATGAGCCAATTCGAATCCCTGACGTTGCAGGTCAAACCTCCATAATACACTACACTGTAAGTGGATTATGGCATCTAGGCAATAGTTCTAGCAAGCTAGAAAGACTTGTGAGCTTCACATTCAAAGAACCAAATTTTGGCAAGGCCAAAAATTGAAACAAGAAATACTACAATCTCCGAAAGGAGTAAGGATTTTTGGTAATTTGTAAAAAAATAAAAAATTCGAAATACAACTTCGTCTTCGGTTCCAACACTCGTCCAATGACTCCCTTTAAGTCGGCTCTCGTAAATAAACCAATTTGCTTGGAGCGCAGTTCGCTGTTAATTCGACGCTGCCAGAGTGTTATGATTTCTTTAGTAATTAACATCGTAAGCGATGTTCTGGTTCTTAAAGACCTTGTTATACACAAAACCGCTGGCCGAGGTAGTATCCCTTCCGTCATACTCAAGAGGTGTTCTTCAACGCTGGCAAAATAACAGCGTAAACTTTTCCATCTATTCTATTCAACTGGTCTCTTTCCGAATGGCTGGGAATCACTATTTGTCCAGAATGTCCTTAGGAGCATTAGGTAATTTCTAATTCATCGAAAAAAGATTAATCGATACCCAAAGCACGCAATTTCGATAAGACAGCTAGATGCCAAACTATATCAAATGCGTTACAATTATCAAGCGCAATAATCTTACTCTTTCGAAAACGATGTACAGATTTGTGCCACAGTTGGGTGAGATATAACATCACATCACCATTCGAACTATTGCCACAAAAACAATACTGCCGGTCATTAAAGAGCTTCAGTTCTTTAAGATATTTCTGTATCTGATAATAAGCATTTTCATGATCTTGGAAAGAAGGGAAATAAAATACAATTCGATGGTAGTTAAATGGTGAAGAAGATTCGACGTTTTTCGAGTCTGATTTTTATAAAATAAATTCTGGTGTGCCCCAGGGATCTATTTTGTCTCCATTCTTTTTTTCATTCTCATTAATGATCTCTTATATGGAACTTCTAATCCACTAAATTGTATTGCTGTGGATAATACTCTCAGCTTTTAATATTGGTTTTTAGATTCACCTCCCTGTTTTTTCGGATGTATGATAAGCTCATTTAATTCAGATCTTGACAGAATCTTCCAATGGGGAATACAAAACAATAACTCCAGAAAGGCCGAACGCCTTTCGTTAAGGTAGAAATAACACTCATTCCCATGAGTGGTACTTGGATTGAAAAATCCGAGCAGTTTTGTGTATGACATGCCTCCTCTTGGGAAATGAACACATATTCGATGTCGACAAAAATACTGCAAAGTGTTTGGGCTTTTTTCGGAGATGCAAGAAATTCTTCTCCCCTTCTTTAATCTTTAAGGCCTTCATCCAAAGCTGGAGTACAACTCTCATATTTGAACAGGAGATCCGAAAATTCAATTGAGTCTTTTAGATAGAATTCAAAATAGAGCTCTAAGATTGATAGGCGATCGAAATATAATTGAAACATTTACATCTCTAGAACACCGTCGAAATATTACATGTCTTTCATTATTTTATCGCAATTTTTATAAACAATGTTGTAGCGAAATAGTCAGTTGCATTCCTCCCCTTAAACTATTTATCCGTAATACTCTGGATTCTAGGAATGCTTATCAGTTAACACTTGAGCCGAACTTCGGATGTACTGTCAAGTAAAGAGATTCTTCCTTTAGCCGTACAACGCGAATGTGGAATATTTTACAAGGCTCTATTCTCCTTAATATTTTGATATTCAGTAATTCAAAACCAGTGTTCATGGGTATCCTTTTTAGATCATACCATATACTTAACGCTCGAACAGTGCTTGATCATTTCAAGGGTAGTCAAAGCACTTTTATTTCACGCATCCATATACAAAAATGTTTGCACTTACGAACACTCATTTTGATAACAAATTTGTATCATATAGGCAATGCTCAATGGTTTACATTCTCACAGTTTGGCATCACTGGCTAAATAAAAACAGCATATTTAATTAACGTCACCAAAAACTCTCAACCTCTATCCGTATCCCTATAGGAAAATCCTTGTTCTCAGATTAAATATTTTACATCTTTTAATTTTTAATTTTAAGAGTTGCCCAACTTTTGTCTGTGAAGCAACCTTAAATAGTTAATATTTCATTTATCTCTGGAAATTTTTTAATTTGTAATTTTGTCATTCTTTATTTATATATGTTATCAAAAATATCCATAAGGGCCCGATAGTACCAATATTTGTTCTGTGGGTCAGCAATCTTAATTCACCGACTTCGGTGTTTAACCTGGAGTTCAACGATTGTTCAAGCATCTATTTCACCGTTGCCACATATGTACTTGAAACTTGAACCAACATTTTGGTGCATGTACATACATCGAGTCAATAATGTAATTTTTTTAATATTGGTAAATTGACGTAAAAACAATTCTAAGTATTTCAGCAATGAAAAGAGATAGACAAAAATGGATAATAACAACAAATTTTTGACTTTATTTTTTCATCATTTTTTTTTTATAATTTAAATTATTGTGTGTTTATTTTAATTCACCACTGTTTTGTTCGAAATACGATATTGTATTTCATCATGCATAATCATTTTTGTAGAAAATTCTGAAACGCCCTGTAAGGTACTTTCTTAAAATTTTAAAATTTTTACTATTGCACCTAAATACTTAATATATGTACAAGTTCAAAATTTTGCCGGAAAAAATAAATATTAGCGCCGTTATACACATTCATAGTATTATTCGTAGTAATTTGTTGCATACTTTGGGTATGCGCAAATCTGCAAATTATCTTTGTATCATATTAATTTCATATTTTTTTACTTGCGATTAAAAAAGTTGTGAGATAACAATCAAACATGACATTACGATGATAGCGAAAACGAAAAACGATTGTCTAAAAATTCGTTTCGTCTGTCTGATGTATACATAGACACCTACAGTCCAAACGGTTGGGCCGAATTGCTTCAAACTTTGTATAAGGTGTTTTTTTAGGTATTGTACAGAGGGGAAATTGAATTTTTTTTAGCTCAAAAAATAATGGTACCTGCCATATAACCGTTACGTTCAAACCTATTTTTCTCGGAAACGGCTGTAACGATTTTGATAAAAAAAAATCAGTTTGGGTTTTTAGCTACGACCGATCATATAGTTGAAAAAAAAAATTAGAAAAATGTCTAAAAACGGTACTTTCCATAAGACCGTTTTTTTTGCTTTCGACTATCTCATAGCTCAACCGATTCTTTCGAAATTTCACACATATATAAGTTTAGGTTTCCCAAATTATACCGCGTACCAATATTTTTAATTAGTATTTTTTTGGATTTTTAAACTCATTAAAAGAAAGTTTAATTTATATTTCGAAAACTGCACATTCAATTTTTTTTCAAAAATTATATTTATATGTATTTATTGAACACCTATGAATTGGCGTTTTTGATTTTTTTTTGAAAAATGTTTTCAAAAAGTTTAAAATAAAAACTTTTTTTCTCAAAAACCGCTCCACAGATTTTTAAAATTTTTTTCTCATAAATTCAAATTTATCTAATAAATAAAATGGCATACTTTTTTTTAGCTTAAATTAATTTAAGCATTAATTTCAGAATTTTGAATTATTTTTTCTTTGATTTAGCCGATTTAATATTTTGTTTTTAAGTTTATATTATAATATTTAAGAATGTCATACAAATTTAAAAAAAAAAAATTAAAGATATTATGAAGTAAATAACTGCTTAAAATATATATATTTAGATTTTTAACAGAAATCTTTGCATTCGATGTGTTCGAACATAAGAGCAAGTTCGTGCGATCCAGTCGTGCATTTTATTTTGTTGGGTTTTGTTATGTATGGCTTTTAAAAATCTATGTTCTATTTACAGACGGACCCCCAAGCCCCAATGTTCCTTAAACAACAGATACCCAGATGGAATTAATTTCAGCTAACTTATAATTTGAGATTCAATCGTGAATGATTTTTTTAAAATGCCAATTTTTGTAAACCCTCTCTTTTTAAAAAGAAAAAGAGTTCTATCCCACCATCAAGGTCTCTAAAATATCTACAATCATTGTTAAACTTTTGGCCAAACCTACAGTTGAGGAAAATAAAATTCACAAAGCCGTAAGTTCCGTTTTTTTTCTTTCCTCTGAAATGTGAATGAATGAATTTCCATAGAAGTGCCCTCCATTAATTACTTCCCTTCCAAAAATTCGTCATTTGAAATCTTCAGTGAACCGTTAAACCGAAAACTATATAATTCATCTAGGCATGTATATGCTAGGTATTCTGTGAACCCGTTTGAAGTAGCTATTTCCGCATTTATTGTTCAATCGATTAAATTAATTTTATCACATATCAACTAGATAATAGTCAAGCGCTCCCCAACGTTGTGTTATAATAAAGTTTCGACAAAACAATATTCTGTTGTGTCAATTGTACCGCTAATGTTTCCGCCTCATAATAGAGATACTGTCACTTGGTCGTCTACTCGTATATCGACGATGTTGACGACTTACGTTCAATCGATTAATATCGAAAATAATCAATTAGAAAGCAATTGTCACGCACGAGTGCACCTTGTCCCTTGCAGCGCGTCTGTGTCCATTTCCATTCCCTTCATTGTGTCACACTTCACTACAGATAATGCCAGTGACCTCAATTCATCCACCGCACACGCACTAGAACAGTTCCACAGTTCCACAGTTCCAAAATGCAGGCCAATTGTATTGATCGCGTGTACCCCCGTCCAGACATTGTATACTTCGCTATACTTATTATGATGCGCGTTCCTCCAGTTCCATACGCAGATACAACTCCAGTTTCAGCCCCACGTGGGCACACCTATATATATAAAGGAACAAATGTTTGCAATTAAACGAAAGGACGTTTACAAAACGCGTCCATGGCATGCAATCACTTCCCTAGTTCGAATGCGCACCTACCTGAGATCCTTGGCCTGTGTGATGCGGTGCGCCCACTTTTGACCAGAGCACCAAAACAACAACAACAACAACTCTAGACTTTCCGGACGACTGTGATACCTTTAAGTCATTCCAAAGCGGAGTCACGGTGCGATTGGTATAATGTGTGTAGGCGCATATTCATCCAGCGCAGCGATCCAATGCAGGTTGCCAATATCACGATGATACACAACACACATTGACGACAACGAGGACGAGGACGCCGCGCAACGAACAACGCTTCGAGATCAAAGACTTGCTGATTCGTTTGCGATTCTGTTTTTGTCGCCAGAGTAGGTGTGCAGTCGATGGGTTGAGCAACAAAACATGCATCGTCGACAATAACGACAATGTCCGGAAATTCATGTTTAGGACTCATCCATCGTCCATCTGCAATATACCTTTACCACCGTGCCGACCGCCACTCAAAGAAGAACACTAACTGGAGGAAGCAAAGTGCATATTGCACTGTGTGTGGCTGTGGCTGTGGCATGACGGGGTGTTCTTGAATTGAGGTTGATGCAATACAAGTGAATATTGTGGCTCTGTTTGCAGAAAGAAGTTTGTTTCAGAAATACATAAGGCATAATGTCTGGGAGTTCTGATGGTTAATCGAGGACAGGATTGACTTTGCCCTATCTATTGGTAGCTGCATCTAATTGAAACCTTAAGCGATGTTCGTAACGGAATGTGGTGTGAATTAATTTCAAAGACAAGAAGGATATTGTGTTGTGAAGTTGTGATACGGCTTACGGCTGAAATGGAGATGAGTCAACAGGAATGTTTAGATTTACATTGTAGAACGCTTCGACATCTTCATAAAATTTCCAATAACACGTAACTCGATTGGGTAACTAGGATGGCGAAGAATTGTTTTGCGAAATGTTTATATCTATAAGTATGGGCCTCAAATGTCAATTGGGCAAGAAGGCAGTATACTCGTTAACATATTTTTTTACTTGCGATTAAAGGTAGGTACCTTTTAGGTAGAAGGCAAGTTATGCATTCGAAAAGAAATCTAACAATCAAACATGACATTACGATGATAGCGAAGACAAAAAAAGATGGTCTAAAAATTCTGTCCGTCTATCTGTCTGTCTGTATGTATGTATGCCACCTACAGACCAAACAGGTGGGCCGATTTGCTTCAAACTTGGTATACTTAATTATGGAGTTTTTAGGTATTGTACAGAGGGTAAATTTAATTTTTTTTAGCTCAAAAAATTAAAATACCTGCCATATGTATAACCGTTACGTTAAAGCATATTTTTCTCGAAAACAGCTCCAACGATTTTGATTTTAAAAAATCATTGCAGCTTTTTAGCTACGACTGATGATATGGCTAAAAAAATTTTAAAATGTCTGAAAACGGTACCTTCCATAGGACGGTTTTTTTTTTGCTTTCGACATTCTCATAAATGGCTTAACCATATTTAGGTGTATGTAGCTAAATTTATACTGCATACCAATATTTTTAATTAATATTCTTTTTATATTTTTAAAAGCATTTAAAAAAACAAAAAAAAATATATTTTGAAAACTGCTCATTAATTTTTTTCAAAAATTATAGTTACATGTATTTGCTGAATACCGTTTTTGAATTTTTTTGAAAAATGTTTTCAAAAAGTTTTAGAACAAAAACTTTTTTTCTCAAAATCCGCTTCACATATTTTTAAAATTCTTTTCTCATAAATTCAAATTTATCCAAGAGATAAAATGGCGTGTTTTTTTGGCTCAAATTAGTTTAAGTTTTATTTCAGAATTCTTAATTATTTTTCCTTTGATTAAGCCGATTTAATCTTTTACCAATTTTTTTTAGAAATAAATTAAAGAAAATTTTTGTATATAAAAAAATAAGTAAAAAACGACTTTAAAAATATATTTAGATTTTTAATAGAAATCGAACATAAGAGCAAGTTCGTGCTATCCAGTCGTGTATTTTATTATACAGACGGTCAGAGAAAGTTTACATACAAATATAAACCAAAATAAAAAAAAATATATTGGAATTAAAAAAAAAACTTTTATTTTTCAAAACTCAAAATTTGGAAAACGACTCCATCGATTTTTTCGAAACTTCGTATTTGGTAGTTTTTTGTCATTATCTTAAATACATAGTTAAAAAAAAACTATATTCCTAAAATAAATAAAATGCACGACTGGATCGCACGTACTTGCTCCTGTGTTCGATTACATTTTATGAAAAAAATATTTTAATAGAAACGGCTAAATGTATTTTTAAAGTCGTTTTTCACTTTTTAATTTTTTTATATATCAAAATTCTTAAATTTTTACTAAAAAAATTTATGAACATATTAAATAATTATTAATATAAATTCAAAAACAAAATTTCAGAAAAAATGGTCCACCCGTTTTTTCAAAATATTAAATTTTCAAAAAAAAAAATATTTTTTTTTTCAAAAATCCAAAAAAACTATTTTTCAAAAATTTTGAAATGCAGTATTATTTAGAATTTGAAGGAGCTTCTGTATATACATTTTGATCGAAATCCGTTTAGCCGTTTATGAAAATGTCGAAAATCAATAAAATGGTTGTATGGCAGGTACCGTTAATAACAAAATATTTTTAAAAAAATGTTGGCCAAAATGTATACCACACAAGAACACACAATTTTTTATCAAAATCGTTAGAGCTGTTTTCGAGATAATTAAGATAGTAGAAAAATTTGTATGGCAAGTACCATTATTTTTGTGGCTAAAACAACGATTCAAAAATTTATTTTGGACAAACAATCACATACAACGCTTAAATACCAAACTAGACACTTGTACAGACAGACAGACAGACGGAATTGCGGGACCCACTTTGTTGATGTTCTCTATCATCGTAATGTAAACTTTGATTAAAATCTCGAGTTCGACTTTTTTCCAAATGAAAAACTTGCCCTATAGTACCTATATCGCAAGCAAAAATAACGGTATACCTAGCATAAAAATTTTAAAAAATCCCTTAAAAAACGTATTTCTCGAAAACGGATATACGAAGTTTTATAAAATAAATGTGTGTGTTCTTATATTAGTACAGTCCACTTTCAAGTATACAAATCGATTTAAAAAAAAAATATTTTTTTCACAGATTTTTTTTTTTAATTTGAATCTTATATGTATATTTATAATATCTTCTAAATGGCATTTCAATTTTTGTATGTAAAAATGTTTTTAAAATTTTATAGGTACCTACAGAAATAAATATTTTGTTTAAAAACCGCTCCAACGATTTTTTAATTTTTTTTTATAACATTCTTATTTATCCAGGAATTCAAATGGCGTCTTTGGTTTTAGTCAAACTATAACAACCAAGAATATTAAAGAAAACAAAAACAATACATAAATATTATTTTTGTTTTTGTTTTTGAGGACTGTTAAGAATAAAGCCAAATTGAAGATTTTTATGACATGTAGTCCAAAATGCGTTTCACCCGGGTACGATAGTTGGCCATATCAGTTAGATGCTATCGTACAAAGACGTAATATACATAATATAATTATGTAATATATAAGTTGTTAGCTACAGGAGCAAGTTCGTACTATCCTGTCGTGCATTTTTTTTAATACGAAATAGTCCACCTGCTAATAGCTATATGACACCAAACAAGTTTATAAATAAAATCTCATATGTAGGTACCTTGTTCTTTAAATGAAGAAATGGTACAATTTTTTGTTATCCTTTTCTTGTCCTTTTTTCGATAACAAAGTTAAAAAAAATGAATTTTGGCGTACAACTTTTATTTGAAATTGTCACCAAATAACCCTTAAAATTAAGTAATTCGCACTTATTCCGATAGACGTTTTTCTGAAACGTCAACTGTCGTTTTTTGAGTTCTGTCGTTTTTTTATTGGTATTCCGTAATTAAAACCCCAACATTTTTCTCGCTCTTACATGCCACAATACAATCCACCAAAACAGCTGACATTTGACATATCAAATTGTTTACAAATTGAATTATTTGGTTTCTGAAAACTATATTTGTGTAAATTTTGTTTTAAACATAAGAAGAAAAAAAAGCAGCAGTGACGACGAAGAGGGAGAAAAAAGAGAAAGATTTGATACTGCAGGAGGTGCATTCGATCCTTTTGATTTGCTTATCACAAAGTATGTATTAACATAACTAATGAAAAAAATATATGCAGCAGGTAATACTAAAAATAGTTGTGAATCTTGATTTCATCGCAATTGTTAACAGATTCAAATGTTCTTTTATATGGACAAAGAAGCTTTTAAGTATGTTTTACCTTTGATATAAAACATTTTCCTAGACAATGTTCTGTGGCATTTCCAATGGTTTTAAAACTAAACGCTACTCTTAGATTTTTTGCTAAAGGGAACTACCAAAAAGGGGTAGGGAACGACTTTTTGGAAACAAGTCCAGCAAAAATCCCATCTTCCCAAAATATATTTGTTTCATAAATTCTTAAAGCTTTTGTCGAAGTGCTCATTCTTGTCCATGAGCTCGATCTCGTCGCATATGAGTTTAGGTTGATATTTTTACCCTAAACAAAGAATTTTAAATTATAAAAAATAATTATTAGTTCAAAAAATATTACATTTTTACTCCTGTCGTCAACAAATTTTTCTACGACAGATTTTGATGTTTTTACAGTCGTTTTTTCTGTAGAAACGACTATCGGAATACAAAAAAAAATATAGTTAACGCGTTCCACAAGAGAGAATCGAAAAATTGACGTTTATTTGGCGTTAAACGCCTTACGTAATACCAAATTCACACTGTCGTTTTTTTATGGCGTTCAACGCCTTACAGAATAAGGCTGATTAATCCATGCGCCATGTTTCCTTAAAAACACATACATATTTTTTTTTCTTTTTCTAATCTAAACCATATGGAGCCCTCCGAGTATAGACTAACAGCTTTTTGAAATCTATAAAATTCAAATTCCTATAATCTTGAAAAACTACCTGCAATTAACATACATTTTCTATTTTATTCTTTTCAAACATTTGTTTTATGTTCACCTATTTTTTTCCATTTTCTACACACATGTAATGTTACTTTATATCGTATTTGAATTAAAAACGACAGAAGGTTAATCAAAATTATTCAGATCCAATAAAAAGGGTCAAATCGTACCCAATTGGATTGAACAATGCCGAGTCATTTATAATGCACTCACCATTCTCGGGTGACTTTAAACCGAATCACATTAGCCATATGCAGTCAAGCAGCTATAAGTAGATAGATATGCACCCGCGCGCCACGTCGTTTCAGCAGGCATGTCCACCACTATATGATAAGGATCAAGTAATCGAATATCGTTAATATACTTTCCGGATCAGAATAGAGTCATCACAGCATAACATTACACAAGGAGAGGGAAAGAGGACAATTGGAGGAACAATATAAATGAATGTGTCGACTGTGTCGAGATGAAAAATTGGGTTAAAATTCATGTAAACACATCAGACATACATATACCCATGATGATATGGTGAATGAAGCAAAAAGGTATGCTCAGCTCATGTTTTGAAGACAAAATCAACATGACTGTCGCGTCAGAGCCGCAGGATTAAGAAACGACTGACAACGACTGTATATTCTAATTATTATTCTCTCTTTGTATTACTTCTTTTCCCCAAATACGAATTAAAAATAAAACGAACCCATTTGGCGGCGACACTGCCTGGAGCCTGGAGTGAATATTTGAGTCTCCTCCTGGACTGAACAATTAATGTCCTTAGGTAGCAAGATAAATGCTTTTAAATTTCAAAGAGGACAACTTTCGATTTAACTCTGACTCTGACCCTCTTTATGGGGGAGACAACAATTTTTTGTCGGTCCCTTAATTTTTAGTGGATTAGGAAATTGCGCGTTGACATTTTTTTTGTATCCGTTTGTTTGTTTTTTGGTTGGGTAAGTAGGTTGGTAGGCAGTGATTAATGAGAGAAAATAGTATAGAGGATAATTCGTCCTGGTAGATATTTTTATTTTTTTATGAATTAATTTTTTTTACTTATTTCAAATTATGATGTTACATAAATTTTTAGTATATTAGAGGTGTATATATATTAAATCATGTTAGTTGTACGTTTTTATCTTACTTAAACCCAAAGGATCAAAGTAAAACTTTTATGAACGGAAATGTAATTTCGAGTGGATGTGCAGAACATAAGTCTTAAGTTTGAATTTTGTGACAAACGATTTTGAATTAGATTCCCATTAACTGAAACGTTTTTACGGAACATCTTTTCTAGATGAAAAAAAGGAGGCCGCCCTGGTAGTCAAGAACATCAATGTAGAGATTGGTATTATGAAAATAAAGAAATTGACGGAGGAATATCCGCAAAGCGGGTGGGCCCCCCGGTACTTCGCAGTAAGTAGAGTCATGTCGTTGGGTGTTCCCTTGCTCATAATTACAGAATATCAGATGTATTCAATTGCCGTTTTGCAAAAAGTGAGATTTTGATCAAACGTGACATTACCATCATAGTGAAGACGAAAAAACTGGGTTTCACATTTCTGCCTTTTTGTCGGCGAGCCTACAGCCTAAGTGGGTGTATAGATTTTCTTCAAACTTGGTGCAAATATTTAATCAATTATGGCCACACGTTGTTTTTCTTAGCTTAGGACCATATTTAACGGTACCTAACTGCTATAAATTTGTTTTTTTTTTAGCTAAAAAGGTAAATCTTATTTTTCTCAAAAACGTTTCCAACGATTTTTATTAAAATAAAGTTCAAGACAATGGATCCTACGTACTTGCTCTTATGTTCGATCACATCGTATGCAAAAGATTTCTATTAAGAACCTAAATATATTTTTAAAGTCTGTTTTACTTAATTTTTTCTATACGAAATTTCTTTAATTAAAAAAAAAAAAATTGAAAATTAGTATGAAAATATAAAACGTTTAATAATATAAACTTAAAACATAATTTAAACAAAAAATTATTCACACGTTTTCGAAATACATACTGAATTTTCAAAAACAAAAAAAAATATATTTTTTTCAAAAATCCAAAAAAAATATTTTTCGAAAATTTTGGTATGCAGTAGTTATTATTTATAATTTGAAAAAAAAAATAACAAAATATTCAAAATTTGTTATCGAAATCCGCCAAGGCACAGACAGACAGACGGAATTTCGGACCCACTTTTGTTGGTGTTTTCTATCATCGTAATGTCAAGTTTGATTAAAATCTCGAGTTCAATATATTTTCCAAATGCAAAACTTGTCCTATAGTATCACAAGTAAAAATGAATTCATTAATGAGTGACTAAGATTATAAATAATATGGCATATTCAAATTTTTGATTTTCGATTAAAAAAAATTAATATATATATTTTTTTTTTGAAAAATCGATCTTTTAAAAACGAATCGCCTAATTTTTTTGAAATTAAAATTTTAGACAAACATATATTAATAACTAGCAGATACCCATGTGATGCTACGGGCCCACGGGAATCTAATGAAATAATCTACCCACCTACAAAATTTCATTCAAAACCGTTCAGTCGTTGTATATGGGCTGGTTCGCGAGCCGCTTGCTGTTGGCCAAACATTTTAGATTTTGTTGTGTTCGTTGACTTCGATGTTCGTCGTGTATGGTCATGTTCGCGAACAAATCGAAGATTTTAAATTGGATTCAAAAAGTGAGAACCAAAAAACAAAGTTTGGAAAAATAAATCATGGCTAATCTTCCAGCTGCTTCCCAAATTTAATTAAAATCCATTCAATGGATGAAGCATGAATGCGAAACAAACACCCATAAGTATATATTTTGTTCATATTTAAGCCTCCCGCATAGGAACGGTTTGGTTCCATTTTTCGGGGTAAAAATGACGTATGTGATAATCGAGTGCGTTTTTGTAAATGTGTGTGTGTGCATATGTGTGTGTTTGTGTGTCTGTATGTGTTTATGTGTATGTGCTTTTTGGCTTTTTGTAAACAAAAGCTATGTTGGCTATTTCTAGAATGAGCAGATATGTACATATGTTATTATGTGCCCTATACAACATTTTTAAAAAATTATCCCACGGAAACCATACATTTACCAGGATAAAAGAATGCTGTGTGTTATTCCAGACTATAATCTATCTCAAAAATCAATTTTCGTCTTTTAAAATTTCCCGACGTTGCTGGAGGATTTTCGCAAAATTTTCTTTCGTAAAAACTTTCTCCTGTATATAACGAACAACTAAAAGCAGTTCGAGCCAACTCGGCCCATTCGTTCTCAATTGATGAACTACAATACATTTTTAATAGCCGATGTTCGTGCGATGCTATACGGACTTTCTATCCCACGGGAATCTAATGACATCTATCTACCTACAAAATTTCACCGTTAAGTCGTTGAGGCGTAAAAGCGGAACAAACATCGAAGTATATATTTTTCATATTTAAGCCTCTCCCATAGGAACCGTTCATTTTTTTCGGCATAAAAATGACCTATCTGATAATCCTGAACCCCATTCATCTACCAATCAAATTTCATGCAAATCCGTGTGCTTTTAGGTGCCTTGTGAATAAAAGCTATGTTGGTTATTTGTAGAATGAGCTCTATGACAAATTTAAACAAACCAATCAAACGGGAACCATACATTTTTACTTGATAAAACATGACATGTGTCCTATTCCAGACAATAATATATCACTGTACAAAATTTCATTCAGATCCGTTCAGCCGTTCCGGAGTTATTGAGCAACAAACATCCATCCAAACTTTCACATTTATAATATTAGTAGGATTACTTTAAATTGAGTTTTAAATTTTTCCCACAAATGTTTTTTTTTATTATAAATACAAACGAGAGTATTTTTAGCAATGCACTCCAACGCTTTTTGATTTTTGTTTTTTGAAATAATATATTTGTCCAAGAACACAAATGACATCTTTTGTTTTCGTTAAAATGTAACATCTAAGAAATTTAAAAGTATTTTCTTGT
Source organism: Philhelius pedissequus (assembly GCA_910595825.1). Taxonomy (NCBI): domain Eukaryota; kingdom Metazoa; phylum Arthropoda; class Insecta; order Diptera; family Syrphidae; genus Philhelius; species Philhelius pedissequus. Next base: position 236,620,328 of record OU343161.1, on the reverse strand, counting down.
GATATTTTATTTTTACACATTTTTGCATACTTGACAGTCAAGTTAACACAACCCACCACTCAAAAACGGTGTTTATGAAGTCAGAAAATAAAGAGTTATTTTTTGTCGTAAATTTGTCAATTGCGAAAGAAAAAAAAATAGCTTTGGTTTTATTTGTAATAATTAAAAGTTTACTACATAAACTACGATTTTTCACTCTAAATCTACCACTACCATACCAAAAGCATGTCTTTTACTACTTTTTTTGCAATCAAATTTGTTTAAACAATTGCCGCTCGACGTCCTTGGTGTCACGATAAATTAACGACACTTAATCCAATAGGAGTTTCTTTAAAATTTTGAAGTGGTAGTGTTAACTTGACGCACATACTATAAGCATAGGGCGACTGTGCGTTTCCAACAAGCCGAATCCTCTTCTGCTCGTGTAAAAGTATGAACTTAGTAGACCTTGTGGTAGATTTAAAAAGAAATTAATAGATATCATCAACAACAAATTTTAGGTACTTTACCTGTTTGGTCGAGTTCTCACGTGAAAAGTGACAAACCTTACTATAATTGATCTATTTAAATTATCTCTTGATATATTTTTTTTGTATGATATACGCTTCGCATGATATTTTTAATTCTTTTTGCATGATATTGGGTTTGGTTTAAATTGAAAGTTTTAGGAAAATAACTTAGAAAGATTGAAGGTCACGTACAAAAATTGGTGATGGATTGATACCAAGATGGTCGTTGATAAGTCAAAATTAAAACCAAACAAAAATTGGATTGGAGACATTATTGTTTTTTTTTTTAATTTGCTTATTTCATATTTTAAGGCTAAAGCTTGTATGTGCATATATGATTAGACCTAGTAATAATTGTAAATATATTACCAGTAGACGATCGATAAGGTGAAACATACACAATCTTGTACAGGGAACTTTAAATTGTGAAAAATAAAAATATCTATAAGGTAAGCTACATTATTTCTAAAGATTGAATAAGAATATTCCAGCTAAACTAAACTGAGTTCTGAACATTTAGTAAAAAAAAAAAAAGCCAGTATTCATAGACTTAATGTATTTTATTTGGTTTTTTACTTTTTTTTTCAAGCTTGAAAATAAGTTCAGTCAAATGCTGAAGTTATAACTTAATTTTGTAGATATGACAAATGAATAATTTATGTTTTTTGTGATATCCAGTTAGTTGTAATATTTTTTTTACGTGGCGCGATAGGTGTGGGCTCGCCCATCAACCGCATGGTAGCAGGTTCAATTCCTGCCGTTGTATATGTCGTCTTATTTTTCATTAAAAACTAATTCTAAGAATTGTCATAAAATGAGTTGCTGGTTTGCTCATCCATGCTGTTCAGGCATAACACTAACAGCATCTGATTGAGTAAACTAGTATACCCATACAATATGACAACGTAATAAACAAAATGATGCGAATTAAGAGACATAGAGAAATAAGACACGGTAAATTCACCGCATTAGTACAGACGCCATCCCTGGAGATAAATTTGAGACAACAACCAGCTCTAGTCTCAGAACAGCGCCACACATCTTTCATATCCTCCTATCTCTTTTCTCTCACGCCTGCGCTGTGTTAAAAAGCATATAAAGGGTAACATCATAATCCCTTGATCGCGTGTAAATTATAAAAATGTATATATTTATATAAAAACCATGTGTACATCACCTAAGGAAATTGCGCATTTTTTATCGAGCTTAACTTTGAAAGGCGTATTAGGCTTCCCGTTCATTAAGAGTCAACAACAACCTCGATATGGTGAATTTGCCTGGTTTTAATTAGATCACTATATCGAACGTCTACTGTAAAGCGAATTCTTTTAGGGTTTTGTGACTTTTATTTAATTTTAGGAAACTTAACTGCCATTTATTGAATTTACTCTTTATGTCATTGATTCTTGAAATTGAAAAGATGCTTAATAACTTTCGTATGTTCATGGTCTAAATTTCAGCTACCAGTTGTACTTTAGACTTTGATATTTTCGACACACATATATTTAAACAATTAAAATATGCAAAACAATAAGGAATGCATATTGGTTTCGTACCAAAATATTAAGCTTCTAATCAAACTTAACAATCGAACAACTAGAACAGAAGTAGGCCGATTTTATTCAAATTCCGTAAACTTATTGAAGATAGATGATTCCTGATTCAGATTTCGATCAAAATCCATACTCAAGTTCTTCAAGTTCTAAATACTATCCTGCATATAAAAATGTTCGATAAAAATATTTCTACTTGCGATATAGGTACTACATGGTGATTTTTATATTTGGAAAAAAATCGAACTGAAGATTTTGATCAAACTTGATATTTCGATGATGGAGAACATGAAAAAAGGGGTCCGGCATTTCCATACGTCTGTCTGTAGAACGATCTACAGCATAAACGGCTGAAGCGATTTTCTATAAGCTTGGTACACAAGCGATTATAATGATTGTCTCAAATATAGGGTTATCCATTTTGCGGTTTTAAAAGTTTAGGGCTGGAATTCGACATCTGTCAAAGTAAGTTGTTAAACCAATTTTTTTTTTGAGTTGAAAGTCTGACATTTACGAAAATAGATCGCTTTAATATCGCACAATGCATAAAAATTGTTAAAACCTACTACAAAAATGTTGATTCTGCCACAGCCACATATCGTGCTTTGAGAGGAGATTATGGTTTACATAATCGTCCAACTACGCAAGCAATTGGCAAAATTGTGAAGAAATTTGAAGAGACTGGATTGGTTACAGATATTGTAAGGCCTGTGCATCATCGTTTCGCTCGTACCTGAAAATAGCACTGCTGTACTGCCGAAGACCCGAATGTGTCGATTCCTCGTCGTTCTCAGGAATTAGGAATGTCTTACGGCACATTATGGCGTATTTTGCATTTGGATCTACACCTACATCCATATAAAGTCCAGCTCACACTAAAACTGAAGCCAGCTGACCATTCACATTCGGAGCGTTATGGCCATATGATAACCGACTTTTTTTGCCTGCTTTTCAAGAACATGACTTATAGAATATGGGGTTTCAACTAGACGGTGCCACATACCACACAACTCGAGCCAAAGCTTTATTGCACGAGACATTTCCTGGCCGCGTAATTTCTCGTCGTGGCGATATCAACTGTCCACCAAGATCATACGATTTAACACCGCTGGACTTTTTTTTGTGGGGCTACGCGGAAGACCGTGTTTATGCAGATAAACATTTAACTCTTGAGCACTTGAAAATCAACATTCGTCAAGTTATGGCTGAGATACCGCCCAATATGTGTCAAAAAGTGGTCGAAAATTAACTCAAAAGAATCGATGCTTGCAACAATTAGCGTTGTGGTCATTTAAATAATGTAGTGTTTCACACAAAATGTCAATGTTCAAACTTTATAATAAAAAAGAAATATCATGAAAAAAAAAATATTTTATATGTGTTTTATTTACGTTTATTTTTGAAACCGCAAAATGGATAACCCTTTACATTTTTTAATCATTTTTTAGCCCCGTACAATTCTTTCTACCATCTTAATTTTGAAAAAAAAATTAATGTGTGCAATCCTTTTAATGGAGTATAAATTCTGGTCAAATTTTTTAAACATATTTGGTAATTGACGGTACCTGCCATACAAACATTTTTTTGATTTTCGACTCTCTGATAACCGGTTCTACGGATTTCGAAAAATATTTTTTTTTTGGATTCTTGGGAAAAAAATATATTTTTTTTTTTGAAAATTCTATATTTTGAAAACAGGCAGGTGATTTTTATTAAATTTTGTTTTTAAGTTAACACTATTATATATTTAAAATTGACATCCCAACTTTTTCTTAAAAGAAAATTAAATAAATTTTGTTTGAGTGATAAAAAAAAATTAAGTAAAACACGACTTTAAAAATCGATTCTATTAAAACTAGTTTGCATACGATTTGATCGAACATAAGAGCAAGTACGTGCGATACAGTCGTCTATTTAATTTTTTTTTTTTGGATTTTTTAAAAATTATGTGTAACATATTTCGAAACCGGACAAACAATTTTTTTTTAAATTGTTTTAAAATTTAAGTTATTGAATATTTGGAGTACCAATATTATGTTTTAGAAATATATTAAGGAAATTTAAGCAAAAAACATCAGACGTTAAATCTTATGTTTAAAAGAGAACAAGTACGTGCGACCAATTCTATTTCATTTGGAAATTCCATTCCTTTGTATGCCTTTAAATGCCTTTTCATTAGCAAGTATAGTTTATAGCACAGTCTAAATATAACATCATTTATCATAATATTACTACTATATAAATACGACGAACCTCAAAAAAGATAAAAGGCTTATAAAAATTATTTGACCGGCAAATTGTTGGTTTCTGATTGGAATGGGGTTTGAAACTATACCTCCCATTATAGGTGCATATTATGTAAAATCATTGTATAATAAAGATAACAAAAATTCGCATCATCATCTAGATGTTAATTAAATACTTTTATATCACAATTTTATTTCACAATATAGTTATGATATATGTAAAGGTGTATGTAGTTATTAATGATTTCTTAATGATTTTTTTAGCGCCAAAAATAACGGTAGTTGCCATACAATTTTGTCTGTCATCTTAATTATCTCAAAATCGGGTCTAACGATTGTGATAAAAAAAAGTGTTTCCATTATTTTAGTATCTACATTTTGGTCAAAAATTTTGTTTACATATTTTATTATTAACGGTACTTCCCATACAACAATTTGTTTTTATTTTCGACTTTCTCATAAAAGTCGCAACTCATCTAGATGTTAATTAAATACTTTTATATCACAATAGATTAATTTTATTTCACAATATAGTTATGATATATGTAAAGGTGTATGTAGTTATTAATGATTTCTTAATCGTTTTTTTAGCGCCAAAAATAACAGTAGTTGCCATACAATTTTGTCTGTCATCTTTATTATCTCAAAATCGGGTCTAACGATTGTTTGAAGTGTTTCGATTATTTTAGTATCTACATTTTGGTCAACAATTTTGTTTACATATTTTATTATTAACGGTACTTCCCATACAACATTTTTTTTTTTATTTTCGACTTTCTCATAAACGACTCGATACGATAATTTAACTACAGAAAGTCCTTCGAATTATAATAATACTGCATACCAACATTTTCGAAAAATATTGTTTGGGTTTTTGAAAAAGAATATTAGTTGTTTTTATTATAATATTTCGAAAACATGTCAATGATTTTTTTTTTAATTTGGTTTTTAATTTTATATAATTAAATGCATAAAATTGTCACACCATTTTTTTACAACAAAATTAAGCAAGAACCGCCTTTAAAAATATATTTAGTTTCTTAATATTTACAACGATGTAATCGAACATCGAGAGCAAGTTCGTGCGATCTAGACAAATTTACCTAAATATAAAATTAAATATTTTTAAATAATTAAAATCTATCTTATACATTTTTTAACTAATTCTATAGGCAAAATAAAAGTTATTATGTTGTGCAAAATTTGTTAGTTTCGTTGAATTTTCGATTTTGGGGCCATTTCGTGATGGCCCAGGGCATGGGGCCAAAATAAAAATCTAGGGGCCAATCACCTTAGCACAACGCTACAACAATAATTATTATACGAAGACGATAAAAGTGGGTCTTACAATTCTGTCTGTTTGCCAGCGCGTATAAAACATACTCGAGAAGTTCATAGAGCACTTCGTCCATTTTACAGGCAACATAATCTGCCTAGTGAACTGAGCAAGCAATTCGTGTACAGTTATTGATCGTTATCCCACTAATTTTACTCTTATCGATTCAAAACAAAACAAAGAGAATTTTGCCGCTGTAGAGCGAAGTGTTGAAGAAGAACGCGAAATATCGATACGTCGCTCGCCTAAAAGGACTTGTTGCCTTTGTCATTCGACTACGTGAAAAGGATCTTGGCTTACGAGCCTATAAAATACAGCTCGTACAAGAATTAAATCCAAATGACAATCGTTACGCGTTTTTGCTGATTGGCAAAAAGTATTTTTATTTAATTTTTTTTTTAAACTAAATAAAATATATTTTTTTTCCAAAGTTCAATATTTCCTTGAATATGAATTAATCTAAAAATATTGTATTTTGTATAGGTCTTTGACATTTTCTAGAATGAAAAGAAAAATATCCCTACCACAAATTGTTAAAATTATTGTTAAAACCATTTTTTACGATTCCAATAATTTTGATAAAAAAATGTTCGCACTTTTAAAATTCAAATTTTCGAAAAAAAAATGGTTTTGGTTCAAAAAAAATACTAGATGGCGAGTTATGGATTCGTTCGTAAAAAAAATTCGAGATTTTGATCAGACGTGACATTGAGATGATGGAAAGCACCAACAAAGCGGGTCCCGCAATTCCGTCTGAGTCTGTCTGTCTATCTGCCCTCGAGTCTACTTGTCTAAACGCTTGAAAACGGCTCCAACGATTTTAATAAAAAAAAAATCAGTTTATCACTGAAGGGAAAGATGCTTTTTGATATTTTTTTTAGATAAAATGGTTACTTTTGGCACCTGGAAAACGATTAGTTAAAAAAAATATTTTAATAAAATAAAAACAACGGTACCCCCATACAAATGTTAAAAAACTGTTAAGAAATAGTTATTTTTTTTAAACGGCTTCAACAATTTTGATAAAAAAAAACTGTGTGCGTTCTTAAATTGTCTTCATATCATATATAACGGGTGATTTTTTTGCTACTTGGTTTTTGACGTTTATATTTTTGACAGACCACACATGACAAATTCCACGAACATTTGACATTTCGACATTACTTACGCCTGAATAACGTTTGCAAATTATTGAAATTTATTATCAAAATTCGTGCTCTGTGAAAAATGTGTTTCGCAAGCTACGTCCGTTTCAGCGACGAGGCTCATTTTTGGCTAAATGGATACGTGAATAAGCAGAATTGCCGTATTTGGAGTGAAGAGCAGCCAGAGGCAATTCAGCAGCTACCAATGCATCCCGAAAAATTCACTGTTTGGTGCGGTTTATGGGCAGGCGGCATCATTGGGCCGTACTTCTTCAAGGACGATGAAGGCCGCAGGGTTACGGTCAATGGAGAAAGGTACCGTTCGATGATAACAGATTTTTTTTGCCGAAAATGCAAGAATTGAACTCGGTCGACATGTGGTTCCAACAGGACGGTGCCACATACCACACTGCACGCGAAACCATGCATCAATTGAGAGCAATTTGGTGAGCAGTTGATCTCACGTTTTGGTGCAGTCAATTGGCCACCAAGATCATGTGATTTGACCCCGTTAGACTATTTTTTGTGGGGCTATGTTAAGTCTATTGTCTATGGGGACAAGCCAAACACGATTGCTGCCTTGGAAGCCAACATTGAACGCGTCATTGGTGAGATTCCGGCCGAAATGTGTGAAAAAGTTTGCCAAAATTGGACAGAATGGACCACCTGAAGCGTAGCCGCGGGCAACATTTAAGTGAAATTATTTTTAAAAAGTAAATGGCAGAAATTGATTTATCGATCCAAATAAAAATTTCATTCACTTTTTACAAGTTTCTGTGTTTTTTTGAATTTTCAAAAACCAAGCTCTTAAAAAATCACCGTTTATTAGAGTAAGTGCTGCAAATATGGCCCATATATGCAATATGGCCCACCCTTATATCTCATAACAAGAAAAGTATACACATTTCACTATGCATTCATTTCATTTCTTTTCGAACCAGTTATCATTCATTCTAAACGTTTTTAGTCTGGTGCAACAAATGAATGCAAAAGAACGCTTGAAAAATTTGTAAATGTTCTTTTATAATTTTAAGCTGAGTTTTGCTTAGTGTTTTTGTATAAAATTTTCGGACTTTTTTATTAGATTTTTACAAAAATATGTAGTGATCATTATTGTAAAATAATTATGTGAAAACAAATTATTTAAAAGTTTATTAAGTGTGTGGAAACTAATAAAAATATTGCAAAATATGGTTCACCATAGATGTTTTTATATATTGATGCATTTGGCTGCACAGACACAAAATCCAATAGAAGATATGGAGCAGAAACCCCAACTTTCTTCTAGAACTCGAAGACTCTCTAGTGGAATATTGTATAGGCAACAAAGACAAATATTTTATATGTGAATTTTTCTGTGCGTGTAGATAGGTGTTATAAGTTATGTTAATTATTAACCACCCTAGTCCATATTTAAAACAAGGTGGTCCATATTAGCAGCACTTTTTTAAAAAGTGTGAAAATAAGTTATTTTAGTTTTTTATTTAGTTATTTTTTGTTAAGTTTGTTTCTATGCTTTTTGTTATAAATTCTAAATGTAAAATAATTTGTTTATATATTTAAAAAAAAACAAGTGAATTAATGAAAAACTGCCATATTTGCGACACTTACTCTATCCACTTTTAAGTTAAAAACTATTTTATATTGCGTTCTAATTAACCGTACTTCCCATAGAATCCCTTTTCATATTTTCAACTTTCTCACTATTGGATGAGCCGATTAAAATAATTTCTGTTATGCAAATTCTAACTAAAAGGGTTAATAAAACTACATTTTCATTCTATTTAAAAAAAAATTGATTTTTCGATTTTTAAGAAATAAATAAATTTTTTTGTTTCAAAAATTAATTTTTCAAAAACCAGTCTGAATTTTTTTGAAATTAAAATCTTATATGTTTATAAATAATCATTTTAAAATGGAGTTTTAATTTTTTTTCTATAAATGTTTTATTTTTAAATTATTTAAATTATTACAAAATTATTTTTTTAAAAAACCGCTCCAACGATTTTTGAAATATTGTTTCGGTATTTTCATATTTGCCCAAGAATTCAAATGGCATATTTTCACCCTTAGACTTTAATTTAACAACTAAGCATTCTAGGCTCTCATACATTTATAATTATGTATACCTTTACACATGAATGATATTATACTAAGACTCAAGGTAATATTACCTACATCGGCTTTAAGCCTGCATAAGACAACTAGACTACTACAGCGTCAATGTTTAACTACATTAAAGTTGTTAGCTAAAAGAGCAAATTCGTACGATTTATTTGACACAGTCTCGCCTTATACTCGAATACTTTGTAGGTAGTATCGATATCGATTAATATTGTTAGATAAACATAATTTTACATTTTATATACTCTACATTAAAATAATTTTTCTTAAATATAAAAAAAATACGCTACACCCTGTCCTACATTATTATTTCTTTGATTATGTTTACTCACTATCACTGTCCTTGACAGATTTCAATAGTGCGATGTTAACCTAACGCGAATTTAATTGGTGAATTTTTGTCCGTAATGTAAAACCATCAAGTAAAAACCCAAATTATTAATCCATCGGTACATAGACCGATCGAGAGTTTGTACATTTATATTATTTCCAAGACCAGATGGAGAACATACACTTACATGATTTGCTTGTTTTTTTATGTAACAAATGCACTGTTAAATAAACTAATGAAATACATGATCAGAACAACTAAGCAAAACAAATGGAAAAAAGAAGAAGGACTGGTTGAAAATCGCAAGCTTTTAGTAAGTTGGCGTAATTGCATTCACTAACTGACTTAGCTACAAGGAGGTTGTTTGCTATATTGTAGTGTACAATATTATTAATTCTTCAATCTCTGAAAGAAAATTTAACAAAAAGAAATTGTGTGTTTTGCTCTATTCATTATATTTTTTCTTATCAAAGTGTTGATTGTTAATAATATTTAATTCGGCATCAGAAATGTCAATTAAATTGACAATTAACGGAAAACCCTTTACGGGTAAGTGAGCGAATGTGTATTGTGAAATTGTAAATAATATTATATTTTTGTTTTAATTAAGTTAATCTAACTTCACTCCCGGTTGATGTTACACTCAATACTTTTATTCGGGAGCATGCTGGATTATCGGGAACTAAGTTCATGTGCCTTGAAGGTGGTTGCGGTGCTTGTGTGTGTGTTATGAAAGGACCCCACCCGGTCACTGGTGAGCAACGAACCTGGGCTGTCAATTCGGTAAAAACGAACTTGAATCTTTTGCAACCAACAGTGGTAAATTAGAAATCCTTCCTTTTAGTGCCTCACGCTTCTGAGTGTCTGTGCCGATCATGAGGTCATCACTATCGAAGGTATTGGCAACAAGCGAGATGGTTACCATCCCCTTCAGAAAACCTTGGCCAAACTCAATGGCACTCAATGTGGATACTGCTCACCGGGGATCATTATGAATATGTATGGTCTGCTCCAGTCCAAGGACAACAATCTGACCATGGAAGAAATAGAGAACTCATTCGGGGGTAATATTTGCCGCTGCACTGGCTACCGTCCGATTTTGGATGCCATGAAATCCTTTGCTATGGACACCAATATCTCAGTGCCAGATGAATGTCGAGACATCGAAGATCTCACCAATGGCAAGTGCCCAAAAACTGGATTGAATTGTAATGGTGGATGTAAGTCAGTCACTAAGCGACAGCCAGTTATCTTTGATGATGATAGCCAATGGCATTGGCCGAGGACTCTGGAAGAACTCTATGCAGTTCTTGAGAAAGTTGGCAATGAAAAATACATGCTGGTTGGTGGCAATACTGGACATGGAGTCTATCGTCGTTCGCCAGATATCAAATTTTACATTGACATCAATGACATTCCTGATCTTCGGCAAGTTAAAATGGATGATAAGTGTGTTAGCTTTGGAGGTGGTGTCACTCTGACTGAAGCAATGCAGGTTTTTAATGAATCCTCAAGCAAACCTGGATTTGAGTATTTCAAACAGTTGTGGCACCATTTCGATTTGATTGCCAATGTTCCAGTCAGAAATGTGAGTACCTCTATTAAGATGTAAGAAATACATTTTTTTTTATAAAATTGAAATTGCATAAGTCTGCGATAACAGACATTTTCCATATGGTTCAATATAGAATTTTAGCAAACAAATATTTCGGAATGAAGCTAAAGTTGCTCAAAGTCAAAAAAAAATCGAACTCGAGATTTTAATTAAACTTCTCTATTCCTGTCAATAGGCCTGCAAAGTTGGTACTGAAGCGTTTTCGGTGCCTGTCTCGATTCTTTTTTTAATTCTTAGCTCCGAAAATAATATCACCTAAATGTCCATTATTTCGAAAACGGCTCTAAAGATTTTGACAGAAAAAAATTCAGTGCACCATTAGAGATATACAGCCCTATTAATAAAAAAACGCTTAGTCCACCTTAAGTCCATGGACTTACAAAACCATGGAATACGAGTTAGACCATGGACTAAAATCTCCTATTAATAAAAAAATCGATCAAAATGTACTACAATAAGTACCAACTCGACCACTTTTTATTCTATGTCCCTGTAATTTGTTCATAAATGTCAATTCTTAGTCCATCACTAGACCACCGTCTTCGATGGTCTAGCGAATGACTAATTTGATAATTGTCAAATAGCAGAAATTGTGTTTTATTAATAGTATTCCGCACTTAGTCCACGGAATAAGTCCTCAACCTTCCCTAGTCCATGTTTATTAATTTGGGTGATAGTGAATATTATGGTCAATACACATTTTTAATTGAAATGTTATCAACGGTACATGTCATATAACTGGTTTTTTTTATCATATGAACGGTTCATCGGATTTGGATCAAAATGCTTCAAAGAGAGCTGCTCCAAATTCTAAATGAAATTGCTTTCAAAAATTTACAAAAAATATTTTTTGAAAATTCAATATTTCGAAAACGGATGGAAGATTTTTTTTTGAAATTTTGCTTTAAGGCTTATATTTATATATATTTATTATTAAATGAAAAATATAAATTTCTAATTGTTTAGAAAAAAAATTTAAGAAATTTTGTATATAAAAAATTAATTAAGAAATGACTTTAAAAATATATTTAACAATGTTTTCGATGTGATCGAATATAAGAGCAAGTAATTATGATCCAGTCATGAATTTAATTTTATATATTGAAAATTCGTTCAAAATTAATCCCATGAGTACTTATTTAGCTAGCTATCTGCTCTAAATCAAAATATTATCTAATTTTCTTTAAGGTTTAGCTTCCAAGCATTTATATTTCTTGATAAATTTAAACTCGGGACTTTGGTCAAATATGTAGGTGTCACATTTCAATAATACAGAATTCGTAGAAAGTGAGTCCCGTATTTCTGCTTGTCTGCAAATCTGAGCTCACTAACATAGAACTTAAATGGGGTTTTGAATTTTTTATTACCAAAAATTATTATTATTATTATTACAGATTCTTATTCCAAAAAAAATCTGAAACCAATTTGGTTAAACCATTTTCAAATAAAATTGGTTATACAAAATTAGCACTCACAACAAAGTTTAACAGCAAATTGTTTTTTTTATAATTCAAAATTTTCAAAATTAAGATTTTACCTTATAAAAACTTCAATCTTTTGAAAATGACAACCAAGTTTTAACTTAAAATGCTACTGACAATATTCTCATTAATAACTTAACCGATGTCGATCAAAATTTATTTGCAAGAGGTCCTTCAAATTTTTAATAAGATTGCATTTAGAATTCTCGAAAAAAAAAACATTTTTTGGAATTGCAAAAATAAAACAGATTTATCTTTATTTTTTGACATTTGCCTACTAATAACCTTTACACACCAAACCCAAAACACGGTTTTCGCGAAATTTGTTGTTGTCTGTGGTACCAAAATAATTGAAATGTCAAACGAAAACTTGTAAATGTTCTAGCTGAAAACCCGGTTCTCCGTTTGGTTTGAAAAGCCTATAAGATACAACTAAAACCCAATATGTTTTATCTGCATACGTTTTGGCTACATAGATTTTAAAAACTAGCTAACCAGCCTTATTTTGAAACTTGAACGTATAGCTAATGCGACAGAATAATACATATATCTATTCATTCGAATGAACCTTGTATATTATGATATTCGAACGAATAATATTAATTTTCAAAGGATTACATAAAATTTATTTGAATGAATCTTATTTTCGAAGTCAGTTGTTTGAAATTTACTCACTCTTCTATATGATGTAGTATGACCACCCCAGTGTGATTTTTTCCGTAGATTTTTTTTTTTACTAAAAACTTGATCGGAAAATAAATCCTTTAGATTACAGAAATATAAAGTGAATTAAAGTAATGTTTTCTGCTTGATAATTATTTAAAAAAATACATCAATAAAAACTGCATTTTTATTTTGAAGCATTTACGAAATAATGGTCAATTTATGTATACGAAAAACAATTAAAACAACTATAAAAAATGTTTAATAATAAAATACTAGATTTTTGTTGAACTCTAATCTTACTTTAATTGTGTTTAAAAAATTTAACAAAAAAAAAACTTTTGATCAACAAACAACTTGAGTGTTATTAACTTTACACACACATGGTCACACTTTTTAAGGTCAAAACAAAGAGTAAAGTCGCTTGCCGACACAAATGTTAATTCTTTGAAAAAAAAAATATTAAATAAGCTAAAGATAAGGCGATTGTTTTGCTTATGAAAAGTGAAGACTTCACGGAATATTTAAGTAGGCAAAGGATAATGGATGCAACAAATCTATTCGAGAGTGAAATTTTTCTAGAAAGTGATAATTATAATCTATGTAGCACGAAGCACTAGGGATAAAATTGTTGCATTATTTTAAAAGTGTACACTAAATGACATTTGATTTGATTCGAATGACTTTCGATTGCTAAAGTGAACTTTCAAATCGTTCGAAATTCAAAACACAAAACATTCGAATTCGACTTATAAACGGTGATTTTTTAAGAGCTTGGTTTTTGAAAATTCAAAAAAACACAGAAACTTGTAAAAAGTGAATGAAATTTTTATTTGGATCGATAAATCAACTTCTGCCATTTACTTTTTAAAAATAATTTCACTTAAATGTTGCCCGCGGCTACGCTTTAGGTGGTCCATTCTGAAGGTCCAATTTTGGCAAACTTTTTCACACATTTCGGCCGGAATCTCACCAATGACGCGTTCAATGTTGGCTTCCAAGGCAGCAATCGTGTTTGGCTTGTCCCCATAGACAATAGACTTAACATAGCCCCACAAAAAAAAAGTCTAACGGTGTCAAATCACATGACCTTGGTGGCCAATTGACTGCGCCAAAACGTGAGATCAACTGCTCACCAAATTCGCCTCTCAATTGATGCATGGTTTCGCGTGCAGTGTGGCAAACACATTTTTTACAGAGCACGAATTTTGATAATAAATTTCAATAATTTGCAAACGTTGTTCAGGCGTAAGTCTATTCATGATGAAATGGCAAACAATACTGAATCGAAATGTCAAATGTTCGTGGAATTTGTCATGTGTGATCTGTCAAAAATATAAACGTCAAAAACCTAGTAGCAAAAAAATCACCCTTTACTTTCAAAAAATGAAAATTAATTTCAAAATAAGACTGAACATATTGAATTTCAATAATCATTAATGCCAAAAGAATTTTAAGTAATAAACAAAATGTTTTAATCGGCATATAATTATAAACAAAATATAAATATTTCTTATATTTATGCAAATCGCACAAAAAATAATATTAGGAAAACAGAAACAAAACAAACAATAATTATGTGCATATCATAAATTCTACTTTCAATTGCCTCCTTAGTGCATGCATAAATTACATAAATTTATATAGGTAGCTGAATTGGAAAACTTGATTCATTATGTATCTGTTTTATTTATTCATGGAAATAAAAACAAAATTCACCTTGCTCTTGAATAACTTTACTCATTGTAGAGTACAATAGTAAGAAAATTTCTTATCGCGAATTGTGTAACAAAAGCCGGAGAGCTTTATAAACAAACATCAAATTGCAGAATTAATTGTTTATTTTGTACTTAATTCCGATGGTGTAGACTATCATTATTATCGAAGATATTGTATGTAAAAGATAAGGTTCCCTATTGATGAATTCGCTTGCCCTGTTATTGACTTTTTTATATGGTCATTCAAACTAAAATGTTGTAATCTGTAATTTTCAAGAGATTTGCTAAGTGTTTATAGCATTTTAATTTTCACTTAGCTCATGATAATATGTACGTACCTATGCAATTTATTTATATACCTACCTACATACGTAAATGTGAATGAGAATATTAAAAATGAATAAAAAGTAATCTGCGATGTAAATGTTGTATCTAGAATTGTCAATTATAGTAATCATTTATTTCGCATACTAATATGAAGATTCTGAATTTAATGATATAACAACACGCGCATATACATACATATGTTAAAATATTATAACACAGTTGCAATCGTATAATCCTATAAAATGCACCACTGGCTCGCAAATCTACAATTTAATTCAATTAAATGAATGTTTTTATCAATGTTTGGTTCTATGAGCTATCTAGAAAAATAAAACAATTAGCTGTGATTAAGATTGTTTTAAAATTACTTAATAAATAGCTTTTTGTATACACATGCATCATAATGGCTTAGATTCGAAAGAAAACAGGGTTTTAATTGTCTATCCTAAGATATTAGGGGCAAGAGATACCTGTTTAAAAGATATCTCCATATTAGGTGAATAAACTTAATAAAAACATAAAAGTGATTTAGGAGGCACAATTTAAAGCGTTTTATTTATTTCTGTTAGTCTTATTACAAACAAGAAAAATAACGTGTTTTTAGCAGCAACTTGGCTTATTCGCCAAGTAGCTATTCAAAAGGCTTTCAATTTCAAAAAAAAAAAAATAATAAAATGCACGACTGGATTCCACGTGCTTGCTCCTATATTCGATCACATTATATGAAAAAGATTCTTAATAACGGGTGATTTTTTTGCTACTTGGTTTTTGACGTTTATATTTTTGACAGATCACACATGACAAATTCCACGAACATTTGACATTTCGATTCAGTATTGTTTGCCATTTCATCATGAATAGACTTACGCCTGAACAACGTTTGCAAATTATTGAAATTTATTATCAAAATTCGTGCTCTGTGAAAAATGTGTTTCGCAAGCTAGGTCCGTTTTATGGTCGTCATAATCGACCCAAAGTTTCACTTTATTGGACATTAATCCACCAAATCGTATCCGTAGAGTGCGTACCGAAGAGAATATTGCTGCTGCATCCGCCAGTGTTGCTGAAGATCGCGATATGTCCATTCGGCGCCGATCGCAGCAATTGGGTTTGTGATATTCGACCACCTGGAAGATTTTACGCAAAGATCATGGTTTAAAGCCATACAAAATACAGCTGGTGCAAGAATTGAAGCCAGGCGACCTACCACAACGTAGAATTTTCGGTGAATGGGCCTTAGAAAAGTTGGATGAGGATCCGTTTTTTTATCGCAAAATTGTCTTCAGCGACGAGGCTCATTTTTGGCTAAATGGATACGTGAATAAGCAGAATTGCCGTATTTGGAGTGAAGAGCAGCCAGAGGCAATTTAGCAGCTACCAATGCATCCCGAAAAATGCACTGTTTGGTGCGGTTTATGGGCAGGCGGCATCATATTGTCTATGGGGACAAGCCAAACACGATTGCTACCTTGGAAGCCAACATTGAACGCGTCATTGGTGAGATTCCGGCCGAAATGTGTGAAAAAGTTTGCCAAAATTGGACCTTCAGAATGGACCACCTGAAGCGTAGCCGCGGGCAACATTTAAGTGAAATTATTTTTAAAAAATAAATGGCAGAAATTGATTTATCGATCCAAATAAAAATTTCATTCACTTTTTACAAGTTTCTGTGTTTTTTTGAATTTTCACAAACCAAGCTCTTAAAAAATCACCGTTTATAAATGGCTAAATGTATTTTTAAAGTCGTTTCTCATTGAATTTTGTATATATTAATTTTTTCTAAAAGAACATTTGTCTGGACATTTTAAATATTTAATAATATAATTTTAAACACAAAATTTCAGAAAAATCGTCTACCTGTTTTCGAAATATTGAATTTTCAAAAAAAAATATTTTTTTTTTTCAAAAATGCAAAAAAATTATTTCTCAAAAATTTTTAAATGCAGTATTATTTAGAATTTGAAAGAGCTTCTGTATAAAAATTTTGATCGAATTCCGTTGAGACGTTTATCAAAACGTAACAAAATATTTAAAAAAAAAATGTTGGCCAAAATGTAGGCCATACCCAAATTAGTACACACACCAATGTTTATTAAAATCGTTTGAGCCGTTTTCGAGATAATTAAGATGGTAGAAAAATGTCTATGGCAAGTACCGTTATTTTTGGGGCTAAAAGAACGATTCAAAAATCCATTTTGGACAATCACCTCAAACGCCTAAGCACCTAGTTTGAACAAAATCGGTTCAGGGGTTTAGGCTATAGACCGTTCTACAGACAGACAGAGAGACAGACAGACGGAATTGCGGGACCTACTTTTTTGGTGTTCTCTATCATCGTAATGTCAACTTTGATTAAAATCTCGAGCTCGATTTTTTTTCCAAATGCAAAACTTGCCCTATAGTACTTATATCGCAAATAAAAATAATTAACATGAATACGATTTATAAGATGTTTGGACCATATTTTTAGGTGTAAGTACCTACATACGTAACATTTAAATTACCTAGTTTTCCATAGTGTCATACATCGATTTCAATAACTTTTGGCAATTATCCGGGAGAAATGTTAGGTAATTCAGTTTACCCGAGCAAATATATTTCAGAAGTTATATAACTCGGATTGATCTGATAAATTAAAATGATATCGCAAAACTGGGTTATATTTTATAACAGTTTGTTAACCAATAATTGGCTTGTTAAACGTTTCGAAACCAAAATGGCTTAAAATATCAAGAATCACTTTGAAAAAAAAAAAAAAAATGCACGACGGGATCGCACGAACTTGCTCTTATGTTCGATCACATCGTATGCAAAAGATTTCTATTAAAAATTTAAATATATATTTGAAGTTTTTTACTTAATTATGTATATATACAAAATTTCTTTAATTTTTTTTTTAATTAGTATGACAATCTTAAATATTATAATATAAGAAAAAAAATAATTTAAACTTCTTAAATAAATACTTAAACAAATTTAAGTTCAAAAAAAGTACGCCATTTTATTTCTTGGATAAATTTGAATTTATGAACACAATATTTTAAAAATCTGTGAAGCGGTTTTTGAGAAAAAAAAGTTTGTTTTTAAGCTTCGTGAACAAAAAATTCAAAAACCCCAATTCATAGGTATTCAGCAATACATATAACTGTAATTAAAACAAAATTAATGAGCAGTTTTAAAAATATAATTTGTTTTTAAATTTTTTTCTTAAAAATGCTTTTAAAAATACAAAAAAAATATAAATTAAAAATATTGGTACGCAGTATAAATTGGGCAGCCTAAACCTTTATGTGTGTGAAATTTCGAAAGAATCGATTAATCCATTTATCAGATCGGATTTATCAGGTCCTATGGAAAGTACAGTTTTTAGACATTAAATTTTTTTTTCAACCATATGGTCGTACCAAAAAAGCTGTACTGATTTTTTTTAATCAAAATCGTTAGAGCCGTTTCCCAGAAAAATAGGTTTTAACGTAACCGTCATAATGGGAGGTACCGTTATTTTCTGAGATAAAAAAAATTCAATTTCCCCTCTGTACAATACCTAAGAAACTCCAAGGTTGAAGCAATTCGCCGTAACCGTTTAGGCTGTAGGTGTCTATACATACTCGTACATCAGACAGACAGACGGACATAATTTTTAGACCATCTTTTTTCGTCTTCACTATCATCGTAATTTCATATTTGATTGTTATCTCAAAACTTTTTTTCCGACGAATGCATAACTTAAAGTACCTTTAATCGCAAGTAAAAACTGAAAACAAAATGTATCATACCCAATTCCGAACCTTGATGAACCCCATTAAAAGTGTTAAATATTCACAACTATAAATTCCGGATGTCAAAATCTCTTTTTACTATTCAGGACCACATTAAACCTACTTTTCTAAGCAAAACTGTTATAAATTGGCATGTCTGACGTAGCCAGTTACATAACACAATCCACAAGTTGTTAACCAATTTGCCTATTTGTTTTTTATTAAATAGTGAGAAAAATTAAAAACAACTCAGGAAAATCCGAAAATTTATGATATATCAAAGGGATATTTCCTATGGCATATTTCCTTGAATTTAGAATTTTACTCATGAATTTAAGAATGCAAACGTTTTTCAGGAAAAAATATTCCAATTTAAAAACGTTTAAGCAAAAATTATAATATTTTTGTATACACTTTCTACCCCAACTGGCGATAGGAATGACAAAATTTTCCTTTTTGTAATATTCTTTATTTTCTGCGTAGAAGAACATTGAAAAACAAAACTGAAATATCTGGAGAAAAAGAATTACCAAAATTCAACAAAATTCCTCTTATTGGGAATCAATTCAAGCGGTTACATTATTAAAATCACAATCAAGAAAAATCTTTGGTACTGACATTTTGGGCTGAACAACGTCAGTCGGTTCAGATAGTATTACATTTTCTAGGTTATTTAAGTAATTATCCTTAACTTGTAGCCGCTGATTTCGAAACTTGTTTTTTTTTTTTAGTTTCCAAGTGAATGCTAAGTTCAAAACTTTTCAGTTCTGCACTTTTTAAAACAAAACTAACCATAAAGTAGTTATAATTCAATAGAATTCGTAGTTGAATAGTTTAGACGTGAATAAGCTTTTATCAAGGATTCTTTCCAACGCTGCGCAAATTCGTATATTTTCCGTTTTGTCAAATTGACATTTAGATACTAATATATCTTTATGAAAGCGCTAGTCAACCTTTAAACGCGTTTAGCTTAAAATATCTGAATTCAAATGTAATGTAATGTAATTTTTGTGAATACAATTTCGGCATTTAGAAGCATTGTAACCATGCGCAGCCTCTAAGACGCGTTTATGAATAAGCATGAAGCAGTTTTTTTTTTTTTTTTAATCAAGCTAAATGTGAAGAAGAATGTGGAAATGAGGACTTGACATTTGTGTGATTAATAGAACAAAATGCAACGTAATAGAGTTTAGGTCAGACAAAAATTCTAATAATTATATGTGAGGCAACAACAATTTTAACAGGGGAATGGCCGATCTTGGAATTGATTTTTGTTCCTTAATTCGTGTTTTTTTTTTTGTTGCAGATTTAATATTTTCGAAAAGGTATGTATACAGTCAAACCTCGTATTGCGGAGATCTCCACTACGCGACGAAGATATGTATGTACAAATATATACTTTCTGTCAGAAAGGACAAAATTGTTTTTGTAATTTGTGTGTGCCATAAATTTTATAGCATACAAAAGTATTTCTTGAGGATGTAAGCTCACTTTTTGAAAATTTACTTTCAAAGACGTCATTATTGTATTTACAATACTCTACCTCCTAAAACCATGTCTCTTATCTTACTTTTTGTCAAATCGCCTAAGAGAGATTTCACTGTATTTGTTTTGATTTTGCAAACCAGATGCCTTTAATTAAGTGTTTTTTTTTTCAGACAAAACATTTAAGCAAATCAATCATGCATTTTGTGTGTTTTAAATTGTGTAAAGAAATAAGTTATTAATATAATAAAACTAAAAAAAAGAACACACAATAAAATACTGAAAAAAAAACCTTAAGTAATTTAGGGGAGTCACATTTATAAAATTATAAATGATAAGAGGTTAATCACCAATGCGGTTTATTGAATATCTTTCGTGTTGGAACTTGGAAGTTTATTGATATGGTTCCCAAAGCTTTTATTACCCTTAATCAGGTTTATTTTCATGTACCTTATAAAATCATTAATAATAATGTGACATAAATAACCTAATGTTTGTACATACATATAATACGTGTACGAGGCAATGACCAGAGATTAAAAAAATTAAACCACGTTTGATGATGGTTGAACCGGTTGGATATATATATATACATACGTAGGAAAGTATTACAATTTAAAATTTCACCAAATCCGATTTTAACTGGAAAAGGACAGATCATTTTTTAATAAACTTTAACAGAATACGGCCTTAATTTCCCAATGCTTTGGTTTACATGCGGTACCAGTTTTTCACTAGCTGGTATTATTTAAATTTGATTTTTTTTTTGTAGCAAAAAATATTTATATTTTTTTTTTTTTTTTTTTGTGAATTAATAATTTCGAGGTTTTAATAAATACTACTATTAGATATCCAGAATTGAAAATGTTAATTTCTTCGGTCGCCCGCCGTCTTACATTACCTATGTGCCTGTGCGTTTAGATGTAGAGGGTGTTTTTTAAGAGGCTCTGTCTATCGTGATAACCAGCTCTCTGTTGTCTTGTGGTTAGATAGTTCGTTTGAACGCAGCAACACTAGAAGACATTAATTTAATTTTATTTTGAAAGAAGAAAACTGGTGCAGTTTGAGAACCACGGGCACTTTCTGCTGCTCACAATTATTCATATCAGAATCTATGCAAAAGATTTCCTTTTAACGAACGACAATAAGCATCCGGACAAAAAGCGGCTGATACTGCGCAATGTAGTCTTGATGATTTTAGACAAGTGTCAATTAAACATCATGCTCAGTTATTGAGCTTGTCTCCATTCATTTTATGGAAAATTTTACGCGAGTGAAATAATAAATATAAAATGCACGACTGGATCGTACGAACTTGCTCTTTTTACTAACAACTTTAATGTAGCTGCGTAAAATTGAAATATAATTAGGTAGACATAAATGGATGATACACATAATAAATTCTTTTAAGATTGATTAGTTGATAAAGTATGAGCAAAAATTCATTTGAGTTGTTCGACAAAATATTAATAATAACTTTTAAAAGTTTAAAATAAAAAGAAACATTTGTATTTATAAAATTTAAAAAAAATTAACAAAAAAAAATTGGAACTGTGACTGGTTTTTGAAAAATCGATTTGTCAAAAAATTAAAATGCCGGACTGGATCGCACGAACATGCTCTTATGTTCGGTCACATCGTATGCAAAAGATTTCTATTAAAAATCTAAATATATTTTTAAAGTCATTTTTACTTAATTTTTTTATATATACAAAATTTCTTTAATTTTTTTTCTAACAAAAATTGGTATGACAAAATTCTGATTTAAATACTTAATTTGAGCTCAAAAAAAGTTAGCCATTTTATTTCTAGGATAAATGTGAATTTATGAGAAAAAAATTTAAAAATCTGTGGAGCGGTTTTTGAGAAAAAACATTTTTTTTTTAACTTTTTGAAAGCATTTTTCAAAAAAATTCAAAAACTTCAATTTATTTGGAAAAAAAATTTAATAAACAGTTTTCAAAATGTAAATTTTTTTTAAATGCTTTTAAAAATATAAACAAATATTAATTAAAAATATTGGTACGCAGTATGAATTGGGCAACCTAAACCCATATATGTGTGAAATTTCGAAAGAATCGGTTGAGCCATTTATGAGATAGTCGAAAGCAAACAAAACGGTCCTATGGGAAGTAACGTTTTCAGACATTTTTAAAGTTTGTTTTTCCAACCAAATGATAGGTAGTATCTAAAAAGCTGCACAGATTTTTCCTAATCAAAATCGTTAGAGCCGTTCCCGAGAATAAATAGGTTTAACGTAAGGGTAATATTGCGCTAAACATACACACATACAGACTGGTAGACTGACATACAGACTCAGAGAATTTTTAGACCATCCTTTTTCGTCCTCGCTATCATCGTAATGTCATGTTTGATTGTCATCTCAAAACTTTTTTTTTTCGACGAATGCATAACTTGCCTTATAGCACATTATAATCGCAAGTAAAAAACGTGTTGATTTTTTAGACGTCAAAAATCTAAATATGCAATATTATTTATACTTTTAGGGAGAATTCGCATAAAAAAAAATATTTTAATCGGCTTATCCAATGGTGAGAATGTTGAAATATTGTTAATAATTCCGCAAAGTAAACTATTTTTGTACTTAAAACGGACTGCACTAATCTAAGAACACACATTTTTTTTGATGATTTGATGCGTTTTTGATAAAAAAAAACAACATTTCTTGTCGGGTTTTTAACAATTGTATCTATATTAGGTACAGTTGATTTTTGTTTTAGGAAAATAGTTTTTTTTTCAAGTACCTATTCAAGATAATGTTAAAAATCTACTAACACAATTTCGAAAAAAAATTAATTGAGTGGTTTTTGAAATCTTGAGTTTTCAGAAAAAAAGTAAGAGTTTTGGTTTACAATACTGGTTTAAGCTTTTATGAAGATTCTCTATAAAAAATTTCATAAAAAAAATCAAACGAACCGTTTTCCAGAAAATCGAAAACCAATAAAATCGTACTGATACAGGTTCAAAACAAAGTACCAAACAATGAATTCCACCTTCATAAATGAACTTATTTTTACTTGTGAATTGCGATATACAGTAAAACTCGGTAAAGTGCTTCACGCTAATGCACCCATCACGTTAAGTGTCCAACAATTTCTAATTTATATTTTTTTTTAAACAAATCCACAAAACTTTGCTTCCCGCTTAAGAACCACATTCGATTCAGTGTCCTCTATCTGTGATTTTTTTTACACCCATTTGCTGGGTTTGCACTAGTTTAAGTACATCATTCACAAATTATAAATTTCTATCGAATAGAAAATCACTGCATTTGCACACACTTGTATGCATGTTAAATTTTACATATGTATATGGTTAAACGGTATTTAGACCTTACCCTTTTCCCAGTTTGCTAATGAATTTTTGTTAAGATTGTGCTCGTAGGTATAAGGATTCAGATATGTGCCTTATTTAAGTTCTTAAGCGGGTTCGCTTAACTACCTCACCCGGATAAGTGCCCACAGAAGTCAACATTTTTGGAAAGTTACTTATCCGGGGTGAACTGAAGATACTATTGGGCAAGTTTTGCATTTGGAAAAAATTCGAACACAAGATTTTAATCAATTTGACTTTAATTTGATAGAGAACACCATAGTCCGCAATTCCGTCTGTCTATAGGTCGCTCTCCATCCTATACAGCTTAAGCGATTTTCTTCAAACTTGGTACTTAAGCATTTTAGGTGCCTATGACTTTATTCTACTGAGCCGATTACGAAGTACATATAAGGTTTTGGAAAAAAAAAATAATTACAAGACATATCTGGAAGAATCATTTAAAGGCCTAGAGAATTGAGGATAAAAGTCGGAGATTTATATATGATTTCGGGGAATCTAAAAATGACCGAAGATTCCTATACGGTAAAGTGGGTAATGGCCTCAGTGCCTCAACATCTGCAGTGTCCTGATCTGATGAGTGTCCGTCCGTCTCTTACTAGTCGAATACTCCCTTTGCCTTTCCTTATTCGAAAGGCAATACCCCCCCCCCCCCTTCGGACGAGCTGATTCACTGCTAGTGAAAGTGGAAGCAGGAGCGTCCTTGGCATTTAGCATTCTATCCGTTTTCCAACCAGTTTCCAATCCCTATCCACCACCCCTCGTACCACGCAACAAATTTGGTGACAATCTGTTACTAGTATCAGAATAAAAAGAATTGGTCCTAGTCGGCTACTTTGAGGAATCCTGCAGGTAGCTAAGAAAGGGTAAGAGGTAGCGGATGTGAAATTAATGCTGTAATAACGATTTTCTCTAAAGTAAAAGAGTATTCAAAGCCTAAGCTTAAATATTATAGTATATGAAATTATACTTAAAAGACTTGCGGAAATCACCTGAAATTGCTTCCACTTTGCAGGCTTTCTCTAAAGCTAGAAGAAATCCATGTTGCCGAAAATATTTATAAAATATCCTACCTATAGTCTGCATTTTAAAAAATTTAAACTTGTATCGAAATCAGTAAAAGGGGTGTATCTACTGTTTTTTGGAACAAAATACTAAAAACGCAATTATTTTCATAAGAATTTATCAATATCCTCAGAACAGTTATTGAAAAAAATTTACAGTTTTCCTCGAATTAAATAACGTACAGTTGGCCGACAAGATACTAAGTTTATACGAACTACATATAAAATAAATGTCCCGTACCTATTATTAAACGCCCAGTAACATAAGCTAAGGCACTTTATATGTTTAGGATTTTTTTACCTTCCTTTCCATTAACTATAGAAAATATTTTGACAGATTTTTCAATTAGCCGGAATTTGGACATAGAAAGAAATTTAAGAGCAACAAATTTCTGGCAACAAATTAACAACTCAAATAAAATCAAAAAAAAAAAAAAAATAGAAATAAATTAATATTGTGCATAACAAAAAGTTCAAAAACCCCTTCGAGTCCAAAGAAATGCAACCAAAAAGTCCAAGTGATCAAAACCAATTATGAGAATCCAGCACAGTATTAACTGCAAGCTGCAGATGGGCAATAAATTAACACTTGAATCTGTGTAAAAAAAAAAACTGTCTATTAAGTTAAGCTTACTTATCTCCTCTTAAACCTAACCTATCTAACTAAACCTATCGTGGGACTAGATTATATCACTCAGTGTGCAGTTGATCAATCTGTTTATATCATACCTCTTGCCATATCTGACTTAATCTAATAGAGGCGTCACAAAATTTAAATCAAGCCTATCATTAAAATTGTAAATAAGTATCTAGCTACAGCAACTGGAATAAATGCAATAAACGTCTTTCATTTATCTATACAAAAGTTGCAATTCTAACAAAACAACAATCCCAGCTTCTGCCACCCCGCCTTCCGCCGCCACGCCGCCCGAATGGTCGACCATTTCTATACTATATACAATCGTGCTCTAATGATAATGGGATGTTACTTTTCATTAACAATAGAACCAAAATCATTGAATAAAAACTGCAATCGCTTAAAAAGCAATTGAACATAATAGTTAGCATATCGTCGCGTGCCGTCATCCAGAACAAAGCTTTGTTGTCTGTTTTTCTTCACAAAGTATTGCTTGGATTTTCGCACAAATATTCTGTGTGAATTTACTGCATGGCTGTACTTTATGAGAGAAAGATTCTATGTAGGTTTTGCTCGTTCAAATAATAAGTAATTTTACTCTTATTTCTGACTATTTCTTACATTATGTTTTTATATTTATTTAGACTGGAACCCTCGCAGGGAATTTGATGCTGAAACATGCCCATCCCGAGTTTCCGTCGGACATTTTCCTCACCTTCGAAGCTTTAGCCGTGAAAGTCGAAGTAAGTGGGAAGCCCGGCGAAAAACAATCAATGACACTCGCAGAGTTCTTGAAATCGAATATGGCAGGAAAAGTCTTAGTTTCTTTCACCCTGCCAGCCTATCCCAAGGACAGATACGTCTTCGGATCTTACAAGGTGAATAAGCCTAACAATACATGCTAGAACAAATTTACAAAATTCACTATTTTAGATAATGCCTCGAGCTCAAAACGCCCATGCATATGTCAATGCAGCATTTCTTGCCAATGTTGATCCACAAACCCGTAACATTTCCTCCTCCCGCATTTGTTTCGGTGGTATTCATCCAGGTTTTGTTCATGCTAAATCGGTCGAAGAGTATCTTGCTGGCAAGAGTTTTTCCACTAAGAATCTTCTACCACAATTGTTTACCGTTTTGGGTAAGGAACTCCAACCAGACGCCATATTACCCGATCCTTCTCCGCAATACCGAAAAATACTAGCATGTGGTCTACTATACAAGTTTATATTGAAAAACAGTCCCGAAGTGAAATCTGAATTCAAGACCGGCGGCGAAGAACTGAAACGTGAAATTTCATCTGGCTCACAGACCTTCGATACACAAGTCAAAAACTATCCAGTTACTCAGCCTGTGGTTAAACTAGAAGCTATCGTTCAATGCTCTGGAGAGGCTACTTATATGAACGATCTGCCACCTCAACCCAATCAAGTTTGGGCAGCTCTAGTGCATGCCACAAAGGCGGGTGCCAGAATTGTCAAAATCGATGCATCTGAGGCACTCAAAATGCCAGGTGTATTGGCTTTCTACTCAGCTAAGGATATCCCCGGAAAGAATTCGATAATTGACAAGGGCTTCGGATTCGTAGATGAAGAGGAAATTTTCTGTGCCGAGGAAGTCAAATACTACTTCCAGCCTCTCGGCATGATTGTGGCTTTGAACAGTTCCATTGCAAACATAGCTGCAAAAAAAGTGAAGGTTATGTACAGCAAGTCCGACAAGGAGATACTCCCAACTATGGAAGCAGTCTTCGCGGCAAGTGATCAAAGCCGCATAAAGTCGATTGTTAAGTCACTAATTGAAGAAATCAAGCGACCAGAGGCAGCCAATCTGACAGTGTCTGGAAATTTCGACATCGGCCTTCAATATCACTTTACCATGGAACCTCAGACTACAGTAGCATTGCCCTTCGAAGATGGTCTTCAGATCTACTCCGCCACACAATGGATGGATATGACACAATTTGCCATTGCCAAAATGCTGCAGATTAAGGTCAACGACGTCCAATTGAAGGTACGTCGGTTGGGAGGAGGCTATGGATCGAAAATATCGCGGGGTAATTTTGTGGCTTGTGCAGCAGCCTTGGCAGCCTCAAAACTCAATCGACCAGTTCGACTTGTTCAGACTATCGAATCGATGATGGGAAGTTTGGGCAAGCGTTGGGCATGTCGCAGTGAATATGAATTTCATGTGACCTCCAAGGGTAAGATCATACTTGCACGGAATACCTTTTACGAAGACGCTGGCTGGAGTATCAATGAGTCTCCAGTTGATGGGCACTCAACCCTGTGTGCAAAGAACTGCTATGAGTTTAATGACAACTACAAAATTGATGGCTATGCTGTAGTAACAGATGCTCCCAGCCACACTTGGTGCAGGGCGCCAGGATCCGTTGAGGGAATTGCAATGATTGAAAATATCATTGAGCACATTGCCTTTGAAACACAACAAGATCCAATGGATGTCCGTTTGGCAAACATCCCAGCTGGACATAAGATGCACGGATTGATTGATAAATTTCTCAAGACCAGCGAGTATAGGCAGCGGAGGGTTGAAATTGACGAATTTAATGGAAAGAACCGTTGGCGTAAGCGTGGCTTAGGGCTTTGTATCATGGAATACCCGATCTTTTACTTTGGCAACTATCCTGCTACGGTGGCTATATACCATGGAGATGGCACTGTTGTTGTGTCACATGGTGGCATCGAAATGGGTCAGGGTATGAACACCAAAGTCGCACAAGTAGCTGCATACACGCTAGGAATCCCCCTCGACATGGTTAAGATCGAAGCTAGTGATACCTTGAATGCAGCCAATTCCATGGTGACCGGCGGGGCTGTTGGCAGTGAGAGTCTTTGTTTTGTAAGTTTTCATACTGAAATATGGCTCTTTTGGTTTTTTCGAGTTTTTTTCTTCTTTTTTTTTATCAATAGGCCGTTCGTAAGTCCTGTGATATTTTGATGCAACGTCTTCGTCCAGTTCGGGAATCTATGAAGAATCCCAAATGGTTTGATCTCATCCAAGAAGCCCACAAAAAACTAATCAACTTGATTGTAAGTGATTATTACAAGGTCGGTGATATGCAGCCCTACACAATTTGCGGCCTCTGTTTGACAGAAATCGAAATTGACATTCTTACTGGAAATCATCTGATCAAGAGGGTCGACCTTTTGGAAGATACTGGGGAGAGCCTCAATCCTAATATTGATATTGGCCAAATTGAAGGAGCCTTTGTCATGGGATTAGGTTATTGGTTGACCGAACAGTTGGTCTATGATCGTCAAACGGGTGAACTTTTGACCAATCGCACGTGGAACTATAAGCCTCCCGGTGCTAAAGACATTCCAATTGATTTTAGAATTGATCTTCTGCAAAACAGCGCTAATACTGCTGGGTTCATGAGGTCAAAGGGTAAGATGGGAACGTTTCTGTGTCTATTGTCAAACTTATCTTATGATTTATTTTTAGCTACTGGTGAGCCACCTGCATGTCTTTCGGTTGCGGTGATTTTTGCGGTGCAATACGCTATCCAGTCAGCAAGGAAGGATGCCAAGTTGAAGAGGGAATGGGTTCGCTTGGGTGCTCCAACGACTCCTGAAACGATTGTTCTCAACTGTGGATCAGATACGAGCCAGTTTAAGCTCTAAAAACGACTTACATTTATTTGTATCTTTGATGTGAATGTTTAGTTTCTTGTAGAAATAAAAATGGTGCTTATGGGTTGTAATATTATGAAATTATATAAATATGTTTAAATAAATTATATATGTGTTGTGTGTGTGAAATAAAAAATGTGCATTATTACAGTAATGGCACCATTGTGCCATTTAAAATTGGCACTTGGGAAGCAAAATATTCCGCCATTTTCTATTAATTTCCCTCCTTCGTCAAATCATGACATTTACTCTTGTGAAACAAACTTAAGAGGAATCGATAAGTTCAATAATTTTTTTTAATTATCATTTTGCATGACAGTATAAACTGCCAATATTCGAACATAGAGTAAGACTTAAATCTAAAACTACAACTCAGAGGGTGGTCTCCATAGGCTATAAAATCTACTTAATAAACACTCTGGCAGGAAGCGTAAAATTAAACCCAAGTACGCGTTTCATATTATGAAAATAGATGTGGCGAGGACAATGTGCTGATGGCTCCCTCCTAATAGTCAGATGATGACAACTGATGTGGCATCGATATATTCGACATGTGATTCTACACATGACACGATGCAGAGGAGGTTGGGGTTTTCTCAAGGGAAACTTTTTAATTTTCCGGAAGATCGTTTTTCTTTTTGCTCGATGATGTTAAAATGTTCTTTTAATTAGGAGTTTTTTTTGATTATTTAAGTTCTCAAACATGTGCTTTTCATCGTCACAACTAAATTGATGAAATTAATTTATTTACGATTTCATTAAATTAATTTGAAAAGAAAATTGGATGGAAAACTATAAAAAAGTTTAAAGGGGTAGAGTTGTGATGTTGCTACTCGGTAGGTGAAGTCATGAAAAAAAAATAAATTTGTCGGTATAAAGTACCGAATTTATGACAAATTCGAGAGAGAATAGTTTTTTCAAAAGAAAAGAAGTGCTTCACCAATTAAGTGGAGAATTTTTGGCACTTCTGTTTAATTTAGAAATATTTTTTTGTAAACATTTATTTAAGATCAAGACGATTTTGGAAATAGGTGCCCATGCGTTTTCTAAATTATTGAGAATAATTTTCTTCCATTTTACTTGCAGAATATTGGTTAGATATTCTGTTTGGGTCTTAATTCTGTTTTTTTTTTTTGTATATCGGGCCTTAGAAAGTATTGGCCATGCAGAAGTTCTAAAAAATAAAATGCACGACTGGGATCGTACGAACTTGCTCTTGTAGCAAATAACTTTAGTGTAGCTAAGCACTTACGCTGCTTAGAATGGTAGGAATTCTAGTTATCCTATGCAAGTTTAAAGCCAATGTAGGTAAGATTGTCGAATGAATGATTCAAGGAATAGTTACACACAGGTACCTACCTACAAATGCATATTTAAATCTAGGTTATGAATTTTTATCATTTAAGTGAGGAGGGAAAAATATGTAAATATGAGTGAAAAATAGGTATGCAAATATGTACATATAATAATCCAAATGAAAGATGTAGGTGGGTATATGCAAATCCTTATAATTTCAAAAATCGTTGGAGCGGGTTTTTAAACAATTAATTTTGTATATATAAGATTTTAAATACATTTTAAGAAAACAATTTTGAAACGCCATTTTGAAGCTGTTATTAATATTACATTTATGTATCAAATTCAAATTTCAAAAAAAAAAATCAGTGATAAGAGTTATTGAAAAATCAATTTTTCAAAAAAAAAAATTATTTATTTTTTAAAAATCGGAAAACTTTTTTTTTGGAAAATTTGAGTACCTACTTGCAGTTTTATAAACACATTCAAGCAGCATTTGCATACAAAAAATATTTTTTATCGGTTCATCCAATAGTGAGATAGTTGAAAATATGAAAAGTACAGTTAATAAGTACGAAGAATAAAATATTTTTATATATAAAAGTGGATTGTACTAATTTAGGAACATACACATTTTTACTTGCGATTATTGGTAGGTACTAAAGGCAAGTTATGTATTCGTAAAACAATTTGTTTTTGTTTACCAATCAAACATGACATTGCGATCGTAGAGAACACCAAAAAAGTGGGTCCCGGAATTTCGCCTGTCTGTGTGTCCTCGAGTCTGCAGCCTAGAGTTGGATGGATTTGCTTCAAACTTGGTACATATTGTTTTCTTGGTAATATGCATACACGTTTTTTTTTTTTCATTTTTTTAAGACGACAAATAACAGTAGCTCGCATACCCTTTTTTTGGCTAAAAACAAAAATCTTTTCTTTCTCAAAAACGGCTCTACCAAATTTTATAAAAAACAATCAGTTAATTAATGAAGGGAAAATGTGCCTTTTGGTAATTGTTTAAACAAAAAATATTATTTTTTGTACCTCTAGTTAAACCATTTTCATGGTTTTCGATTTTATGGGAAACGGTAAGCTAATTTGATGTTTATGAATTGTTTTACGCAAAAGCTCCTAGAAAGCTTAAACACTATTGTGACCCAATATTTATTTTGGAAATTAAAAACCAACTCAAAATTTTGGAAATGACTCAATAGATTTTTTCGAAACTCCGTATGTGGTAGTTTTTTTCAATATTATCTTGAATAGTTAAAAAAAACTATTTTAATAAAATAAAAAACAACGGCGCCTCTCATACAAATGTTAAAACAGTATTAACAAAAATATTTATTTTTCAAAAACGGCTCCACGAATTTATATAAAAAATTGTGTGTGTTCCTAAATTAGTACTGTCCACTTTTAAGTATAAAAGGATTTTATTTTGCGTACTTACTAACGGTACTTCCCATATAGAACCACTTTCCATATTTTAGCCTTTCTCACTATTGGATGAACAGAGTAAAATTATTTTGTTCCGGCAAATGCTCCCAAAAAGTGTGAAATGCTGCATAGTCAAATTTAAAAAAAAAAAAACAAGTTTTACAAATTTTTAAAAAATAAATAAAATTTTTTGAAAAATCGATTTTCAAAAACCATTCAGGTTTTTTTTCTGAAATTTTAATTTTATAAAAAAAAAATATAAGGTATTTTTAATAATAATAATATATTTCTTTAAATGGCCTCTCAAATTTTATTTCTAAAAATGTTTTTAAGATTTTATACATAAAAAAATAATTTTTAAAAAATACGCTTCATTTATTTTTGAAAATTTTGTTCGATCTATTTTTATTTATCCAGGAATTCAAATGGCATCTTTGTTTTCCCTCAAACTACATATAAGATATAAGCAATATAAAAACATTTAATTATGTATGTGAATTATCCATTTATTTCTACCTTATTAATGTTCCCATTTAACGGATTTTTGCGTATACATTTTTAGGTAACTATGTAACTATTCCTTGAATCAACAATTCGATTATTAATTTTAATAAAAATCAAGTTTGTATAACCTACATTGACTTTAAGTCTGTATAAGATAACTAGACTGCCTACCGACAGCGTCAATGTTTGCTACATTAAAGTTGTTAGCTACAAGAGCAAGTTCGTACGATCCAGCCGTGCATTTGTTAACATTTCTATGGGAGACACCGTTGATTTTTATTTTAGTAAAATATTTTTGTTTACTTTTTTATTCAAGATAATGTCAAAAAAAAAACTAAAAAATACGATGTTTCGAAAAATTCAATTAAGTCGTTTTCGAAATTTTGAGTTTTCCAAAAAAAAAATTTTATTTCAATTTTTTTTTAAATGTTGGCTTACATTAATGTTTAAACTTTCTAGGATTGTCTGCATAAAAAAATTGGAAAAATCAAATGAAATTTGCAGAAAATCAAAAATCAAAAAACGGTTATACTAGAGGTACCAAAAATAACCATTTTTTTTTCAAGAAAAAAAAAATAGCAATGTTCCTTTTCCCTTCATTAATAAACTGTTTTTTTTTTAATCGTTGGAGCTGTTTTTAAGAAAAATAAAATTTACCTTTTTGGCCAAAAAAAATGTAAGGCATTTGTAACGTTATTTTTCGTCTTAAAAAAATTAAAAAAACGTCTGGACATATTACCGAAAAAACAATATGTACCAAATTTGAAGCACGTCCATCCAACCGTTTAGGCTGCAGGCACGAGGACACACAGACACACAGACTGCCAGACAGACAGGTATGTTCTCTATGATCGTAATGTCACGTTTGATTGTTAGATTAATTTTTTACGAATTCATAACTTGTCTTATAGTGGAGCCTATAATCGCAAGTAAAAAGAGATCACAATGCCAAAAGATGTTTATGAATAACATTTTTATTTCGCGAAAATTTCGATATGATATTTCCTTATTGCCTGTCTCGCACTAAAACTACAACAAAACTTGGTTTTTGACGTTTATATTTTTGACAGATCACACATGACAGATTCCACGAACATTTGACATTGCGATTCAGTATTGTTTGCCATTTCATCATGAATAGACTTACGCCTGAACAACGTTTGCAAATTATTGAAATTTATTATCAAAATTCGTGCTCTGTGAAAAATGTGTTTCGCAAGCTTTTATCGCAAAATTGTCTTCAGCGACGAGGCTCATTTTTGGCTAAATGGATACGTGAATAAGCAGAATTGTCGTATTTGGAGTGAAGAGCAGCCAGAGGCAATTCAGCAGCTACCAATGCATCCCGAAAAATGCACTGTTTGGTGCGGTTTATGGGCAGGCGGCATCATTGGGCCGTACTTCTTCAAGGACGATGAAGGCCGCAGGGTTACGGTCAATGGAGAAAGGTACCGTTCGATGATAACAGATTTTTTTTTGCCGAAAATGCAAGAATTGAACTCGGTCGACATGTGGTTCCAACAGGACGGTGCCACATGCCACACTGCACGCGAAACCATGCATCAATTGAGAGGCGAATTTGGTGAGCAGTTGATCTCACGTTTTGGCGCAGTCAATTGGCCACCAAGATCATGTGATTTGACCCCGTTATACTACTTTTTGTGGGGCTATGTTAAGTCTATTGTCTATGGGGACAAGCCAAACACGATTGCTGCCTTGGAAGTCAACATTGAACGCGTCATTGGTGAGATTCCGGCCGAAATGTGTGAAAAAGTTTGCCAAAATTGGACCTTCAGAATGGACCACCTGAAGCGTAGCCGCGGGCAACATTTAAGTGAAATTATTTTTAAAAAGTAAATGGCAGAAATTGATTTATCGATTCAAATAAAAATTTCATTCACTTTTTACAAGTTTCTGTGTTTTTTTGAATTTTCAAAAACCAAGCTCTTAAAAAATCACCGTTTATAACAATAGAGAATAAAGAATAATAAATTAAATTTAAATAAAAAATTTCAATCAAAACCAATATTAGGAAACATTATAACTTTTTGCGAATAAATTCCATTGTATCGTATTTGTTTGACTCTATGGCAATTGAATTCCGAACTCTGTTTCTCGATATTAACGATGTACGTACCTTTTATAGATTATTCTCCTATGAAATTGAGTTCAAATACAATACCCCTAAAGAAAACCCGATAATTTCTTATATAAAATTCTTTTATTTATTAAATTTTAACTTGCCATCAGGCCTTTTATCTCAATGCCACACAAATGTTTTGAAACTAAAAATTTTTTTATCCATCAGCCATATGAGTATTTATGTATGTATTTTGGTCGAGTATATCAGTTTCTAATAGAGAAAACAAGAATTCAATGATTTTCAAATTCAATTCAAATCACTGAAAGGAAGATATTTTCTGAAATTTTCCATTAACCTTCCTAGCAGATGCGATGTCGATGATGTGATGATGTTGTGTGGTGCTGTTGGTCGTGCTCGCCCTGAGATCTCGATACACTCTCTTTTTGGATTCCAATGCCGAGAAATTGAATTTGATAATAAATTCATTTAAGTTTGGCAAAATGGCCTGCACGGAGTGCACTCATCACAATCAATATGCTCCCGAACCTAAAAGTATAGATATATAGCATCCCCAAGCCGGGTGTGCTCGTTCCCATAAAATGAACTCTCTCCTTATTCAGCCGATAACCATACTTTGAACAATATATATATGTAGGTACAACCAAATGGTACGGTATGGGTATTAGGTAAGATATGGAGATCAAGGAAAGAAGAATGCAGATTCTTATTGAATATCCGGGTGAAAATTTGCGAGCAAAACTACTCGTACTCGCCGATTCTGCTGAACCTCAAACCTCCCAATGAACAAAGATATGCATACAAAGTGTCCGAACAGAGCTGAACCGAAAAAAAGGACATTTGTCTTCCTTTGGATTTCAGCCTTTCATCCAGAAGCTTTCAATTCTCTAGTTGCAGAGATTTTCCTTTCACCTCAACGAACATGGTATTTTTTTTTCCTGCAAACTATCTTCTATTCTGGATTTTTTGTTGTTTTTGGTTCCTTAAGCCATATACATAGCTTGGAGTCCTTCTACTCGTATCTTTAGCTAACTGGCTTTCTGCCTGATGGTCCTTCTCTCAGCAAATTGATAAAAAGTGATGATGACTGCTGAAAAATTTGGGTGCAAATCACAAAGAGCTTAGGCTCTTTCGTATAACTCCTACTACATACTATCCATTGCATCCTTATAATCATTTTATCCTTTTTTTTCGAACTGTGTTAGCATATGACGACGTCGTCGACGACGAAGATATCCTACTGATGAAATGTGGCCAACCATCGAAAATTCTTGCAGCAGCTAACGAGCGATAGTGTTTCTCTGTTTTAACCTCTCCTAAAATACAAAGAACCCATATACGGATATTGAGAACAAGGATTTTGTCACCTTACAGTCAAATATTAGTATCTGCTCAGGATTTACTACCAGTGGTCAAAGTTATGAATATACAGAACTCTTAATTCATAAAAGCTTTAAGCTTTACGTTCCACAGCTTTTTGTGTGTGGTATTTGTGGTTTGTGAGATTAGGTATATCTACAAGGTTTTCACACATGTCCTAAGAGAAAGTATTCAACATAGATTTATTTTTCGTTCCACAATATGTCAGTTGCAGGACGGTATTGTGAAAAAATAATTTAGATTGTGGAACGTATTCGTTCATGAGATGTAAGATCTAATAACACTTAAGATATTTGTCATTTTCATTATTTGCGCATATATTTAATGAAATTTAAAATGTCGCGTCAAATATATTGTGGATCGTATCTCTGTGCAAGTTCACAATAGTTGAGAGACATTAAAATTAAGTAAGTGTAGAATGTTGTATCGAAAGTGTTGTGGAATGTATTATTTGTGAAAAAAATTGTTGAATTATTAATGAAAAATATTTATTACCTTTTCATATCACAGATAGTTATCTTTTGTCTCTAGAAATACTCTCAAATCATCGGCAGCAGATATGAGATTTCTGCTGTCCTGCAGCGATTTGCTTAAGATTTTTATTTTTTTTTATATTCCTCAATGTGGTTGTGAATAGAAAAAAAATTGGATTGCATTATTTTTGGATTATGAAAGTGTCTTCTACTATTCCTTGATGGAAGCAGCCATAGTTCGGTCACCTGACACTTTGTGATGTGGAAACGGAGATTTTCGCTGAGATTGCCATTTTGTGGGATTTGGCGAAAGAGCAGTGATAAAGGTTATACAAAAGTTTTGATTGAAATTATCACGTATCAGGGATATCTACGAGTATAGTGTTTTAAAAGGATTTTCAAGGATTGTTTTTTGCTTGTCCTCAGCTCCGGGAGTATTTTTTTTTTCTTTTATCACCGCGGTCGCTGTTGGGTATGACATTTTATAAAGTGCCGACTTCATATAAGATGTATGCATAGAACCACATTAAGGATTTTTATTATAAAAAATAAAAAAGAAATTACATACACCAGAACATGTAAATTCCTTGAAATTTATAGCTGATTTCCATAAGCAAAAAAAAAATCGCGTCAGAATATTAATACATTTTCTTCATCACGCTTGTAAGTCATTTTTTATTTCTTTTCATTTTCTATATCTGCACTAAGAGTGGGTAGATATAGAATATGTCAAAAAGGAAACAGGAAAAAAACAGGACATATGAATTTAAGAAAATGAAAAAAAAAACAGGATAAATTGCCAGTTGTGCCCACATGGTGTGACGGGCAGGAATATTGGTATAGGTATGTATATATATAACAGAAGGGACAATGAACGAAATTCGCTTAATGACTCGGCAACGGGAATGGGTGCCATTCAGGTGAACACACTGGATGAAAAAAGGGTGTCGGATGTAATTACTACATTAGACACGGAAAGTTCCTGAAAAGGAATGAGGACTTTTAACTAATTAGACAGGATGATGGCGGCTTAAGTTTGAATGACCAATTGACACGAGGTGGAAGGGGAAAGGGTCGTCATGCACAATGAGGAAATTTGTAATTGAAATGTTGCCAATTAAGGCGGAATCGTGGGTTGAACAAGGTGTGATGATGAATTCTTGGAAAGGGGTGTTTTTTTTCTCCAGAAATTATATGATAAAAACAGTTTGTCTGAATTTTTTGGATTTAAGGGAAAAAAAACTCCATGAAGAATTTTCAACATGCAAAGCCGTACCACATTTCATGAGATTATTAGAGTATTTTATGAAATTATAAGATTATTGAATGCAAATGGTTTTAAAATCAATCTCGTTCTGAACAAAAAGGAATAGGTTCCACAATATTTTATAACAAATCATAATATAATATGAATCGCTAAGCATGCGATGTGAAGAAATAACTGGAACATTACAAAATTTGTAGATAAACTTATTCTCAACCATGATGAAGAAAATTTAAAGGCGACACAGGTTTTTTCTTCTATCTCACATGCTTCTTATATTGACTTGACAGTGGAATGTATTTTTTTAAAAACGTAAAATGCAGGCTATACGCTTGAAATTTGCAATATTTTGTCTTAAGAAGTAAAATATACTATTGAATGAAATGCTTCATAACATTTCCTTCTAATTTAGACCAAAAATAATTTCCTTAGCTACTTCATCCTTTTAACAAATTAATGGGAGTATATAAGAACTCTTTGATTCAAGATAAAACTTTCAAAGCAATTCCACCAATTTAAAACAAACACACCTCCGCACACAAACCGCCTCCGTATATTGCTTACTCGCCCTTCGCATTTTACACTCAATCACCGATCCGATGATTAGCCTCATCGATTAGTTAACAAAATTTCACAAAATCCAAGACATCTTGAGTGGGCATGGGCAAGCAAGTAAGCAAGAATGTCCAACCAATTACTAGTGCCCCTTAGGGGCAAGATACGTACGTATATTTCACAATCCCAAAGAGATCTCTTTCAAGATCACTTTATTATTATGTTATCCTCTGGGGAACAAGTTAAAATGTGGGTAGGAAAGGTGCTCCACGCACGCACACACACATATCCAATGAACCTGCAATTAAAAGTCAAGCATACACTATACTCTTTGCCTGGTTGGGTATATGAATGCAACCAGGAACAATCTCTCTACACTGATTCTTTAAATAAATATAAAGGGCACACCTTGTTTCCTAACATTGCACATGAACACAATTCTGGAAAATGCAATCAAGTCAAAAGGTAGAAAAATAATTGGACATTTTATAGTAGAATTTTGCCATTTGGTAAAGTGGTGGCGAGGGGTGTTTCATAATATAAGGTATACCATTGCAACTGGAATCGATTTAATATTAAACGAACTCACCCAAAAGGAGTTTGAAATTGAATCACCCCATCACACCAGCAGCGCGTACCACACTGTGTCGTCGGAATGGTCGAAATTCTTTCGATACTTTTGCAATTTGCAATTCCGATGCATCCTTTGGAATCCTTTTGCTCATTATGCAGCCCGAAGTTTTTTTGTCATGCTTGCTTAAGCTGCTTTTGAAAAATGGCCAAGATCATGACAATGGACAAGACCCAGAGAGATGACATCGCCAAGCACATGGAAGGATTGGTTATGGTCATATCTTTTGGAATATAGTTGTGTTTATTGTTTTTGGGCGGTCATATTAAAAAGGGCAATTTTTTTCTTGCACAACTGACTGTTATCGTGCAGCGGTGGCAGTTGTTGGAATGTTTTAATAATAATTGCATATTTTTTTTAAGGACACGCCACATATTTTTACACTCTGTGGTATGAGGCAGCTGTAACCTGACCCAGATGTTCAATGTGTTACCTTGGCAATATTTCTTTCTTTTTTCAAAGATATTAAAAATGATTAAAATAATGTAAATGATAAAAAAAAGTTTTTTTTATGGCAAATTGGGATTAAGCACTATTTTTTTCGGAAGCATTCGAAATATAATAAAATTATTTCCAATATTTATATTTCTTCTAATATTCGAAATATTCGCACGGGCCATGACCTCCAAATTATTTTCGGAGAACATTTAGTTATGAAAAACATAGTCAAGGATATCATGTAGCTCAGGAGTTTTTACCCCATCTTCTTTGATAAGGCTTCTAGAAAATTGCAACGGAAACCTTCTAAAGACTTACTAACAGCAACTTCATCATAAATTTATAAAGCTTAATCTACATTGTAGAACTCATTAGCAGGGTTTAATCTGTAAAAAATTGCTATCAGATGACTTTAAAGATGTAATGGATTTTAAAGACATATTTTCTACGAAAATCCCTAATCCCTATGTTCATTAAAACCTGCAGCATACAATATTTCTAGGCTATAAGAAACTAAATATAAGATGGGATTCCTATCCTTTTTCTTGTATAATGATTCGCGCACTAAAGGGGTTTTGACTACCCTTAAAATAATCAAGCACTGAGCAAGTGTTAGGAAAGTCGGGAAGGATTAAGAGGAGATATCGGTGCACATTGGTTTTGATTTTCTGAATATCAAAATCGAAAGGGAAATCTTAGCCAGGTAAAGCATTCCACATTCGCTGTGAAGGGCTAAAGAAAGAAACTCTGTACTTAACAGTACGTCCGAAGTTGGGCTCAAGGGTAAATTGATGAGCATTCCTAGAAGCGCGAGTATTATGGTTGAATAGTTTAAGGGGAGAAATGCAACTGCAAAGAAAGACATATAACATTTTCCATTATATTTATATCGCCTATAATTCTTGGAGCTCTATTCTGAATTCTATCTAAAAGACATAAATTAGTCTTGGGAGCTCCTGCCCAAATGTGCGTGTAATACTCCAGCTTTGGACGAATGTAGCCTTTATAGATTACATCTAAATCAGACTAGGATAAGAATTTCTTGCATCTTCAACGAAAACCGAAACACTTTGCAGCATTTTGGGCGACATCGAATAGGTCATTCCACAAGAAATGGTCTGTGATGAAAACACTTAGGACCAATATAAGTGCGGCTCATGGATAGCGGAAGAACAAGGATGTAAATCTAAAAACGAACCTGAAAAGCTGAGAGTACTATATTCAGCAAAACAACTTAGTGGATTAGAAGTTCCCGATAAGAGATCATT
Source organism: Philhelius pedissequus (assembly GCA_910595825.1). Classification (NCBI taxonomy): domain Eukaryota; kingdom Metazoa; phylum Arthropoda; class Insecta; order Diptera; family Syrphidae; genus Philhelius; species Philhelius pedissequus. Next base: position 236,579,979 of record OU343161.1, on the reverse strand, counting down.
AATGAAAATGAGAAAAAGAGTTGGAGATAAAACGGAGCCATGGGGCGCACCAGCATTTATTTTGTGAATATCAGCTTCGAAACCGTCCAATACGATTTGTATTGAGCGGTGCGAAATCTAATTTCTAATTCAACGAAGAAGAGATTTATCGATACCAAATGCACGTACTTTCGATAAGAAAGATTGATGTCAAACTCTATCAAATTCTTTCGAAGATTAGACTTTTTTTAGAGAGAGGCTGGACATATGCTGTTTTCCATTCAGTCGGAAAGACACAAGTAGACTAGGACAGGTGGAAAAGCTTACGCAGTGATTTTGCAAGCGTTGAAGAACACCTCTTCAGAACGATGGAAGGGATACTATCCGAGCCAGCGGACTTATGTATATCAAAGTCTCTAAGGACTCTAGCAAATGCACAAGTGTGAAAGAGGATTCGTCCCATGAAATCATTTACACTCTTATGTACTGAAGGAGTCATTGCACTTTTTGGTAGCGTCGAGTTACAAGCGAACAGCGCTGCAAGCAAATTGGGGTTCGGGTCAAAATTCCGAAAATTTAGAATCCCGAAAACCCTGAATCTCGAAAATCCAAAATTCCAAAAACCCAAAATGGGATCCCGAAATCTCTAAAAATTATATAAAATGCAAAATTTGCGCAAATTTTTCAGTTTATATATTTTTGTGTGATTTCGATTGCGGACAAAATCCTAAGTGTAAAAAAAAAAAGGCTACTTTTTTTTAGTATTGTACTAAATCCATATGGCACTTTGACATTTACCAACGTCAAAAAGTTATGTTCGCTTACTTTTTTGCACTATTTTAGGCGTGTTTAGTTGTAGTTTATTAAGAAAATAAATTTAGTATGGTACTAGTTAAAAATTGTTTAAAATTAGGAAAGTATTAGTAAGGTGCTTTAGTATTAGCAAACTATTAAGTAGTATCATGCTAAGCCTTTAAATCAGGGTGTTTAAAATTTTGCGCATATCTCTTTTAACATTCCAAATAAATTTTTTAAAAGGACTTTCATACAGTATAAATGTATGTTAACTATGATAATGTTATGTAATTTAGCCTTCTAATTCACTACTATTTATTATACTTCGTTTATACTTATTGTTATTAAATTTTGTTGTTAAATTCTGTATGTTATGTAATGACTTTTTGTTCCATCAAAGTTTCAGTGAACAGATAATTTTGAAGAGCTTTTTTACTTTTCTGTTTCTTTTTTCGGGATTTTGGCTTTTCGGGATTTTGAGTTTTCGGGATTTTGGGTTTTCGGTATTTCGATTTTCTGGATTCTGGGTGTTTAATTCAGAATTTCGGGATTGAGAGGTGTTGGCATGAGAAACTTGCAGGTTTGACACAATGATCTAATGAACATGGAGGCGATAATGCGCATACAATGTATTTATCAGGGATAGAGACAATTTCTAGAGTGTTGTCGGTTCGACCTGCAATGTCCGGGCTTCGGTTTGGCTCGTCAAAAAGCTAAGCCAGTTGAATTAACTCCGCAAAGAACTCAACTTAGCTTCCTTCGGGTGTTATGTGTCTCTCGAAAAGCGCAGTCAGCTAGTATTCAAATCGCCCGTAATAACTTATTCGGTGTGAGGATAATAGGAAACAATTCTTTGAGTGGAGTCGAACACAACATCAAATTCGTTAAAAATTGAGTGTCTGTCCAAGTTTAGGCTGTGATAAATAAAAACATATAAATATGATGAGCTTGCTTACCGATAATTTCAACAACCACATGATATTAAAATTTGTGTTTGAACACAAACTATATTGTGATTGAAGTTGGTACAAAACACATCATTTCTTATGTATTCGGTGAGACCATGCTAGCAAATATTCGTTCTTGAAATGATATAATTATAAATTGAAATATCAGATGCCACGCAAATATTTTAAAATTTGTTCATACAAAATTTTATTGTGGAACTTTTTTCTCCATTTTGCGGAAAATTATGTTTGTCGTAAATTTGTTGTAAAAGAACAAATTGTTCGGACTTGTTTGTTTATATTAATAAAATCATGTAATGCTAACTCGACAGACAACTAAGCATTACCACACCTTAAAAATAAGATACATCACGTCAAAAGGTGTGCAGATAATTTTCGTAAATTTGTCGTAAATTATTGACGAAAGAAAAAATCGTCGCCTTTGTATTTTTTCTTTTTATACTTTCGGTAATGCTAACTGAAAAAAAATAGGTTAAATGAATTTGAAAAAGACAAAGGGATATTTCAATAATTGTCGTTAAACATTGATTTTGTATTTTATCAATAAGGCAAGGCTTGAATGAATGAATAGTAATATGGGGTTGTTGTACTGCGACATTGAGATCTATTGTGCCCCCGCCCAGAGCTGGATGAGAATAGCTCATCTTACAGCTCTTCCTACAAATTTATTTCCCTCGTGAATTTGAGTATTTCGATATTTTTAGAGCAAGTCATTCTCTTCAACCTGGTATGGTCCCAGATGTTTTTTCCTTTGGTGGGCAAGTGCATCAAAATTGCTCCAGAGTATTGTCCGGCAAGGCTTACTAACTTAAATATGATTTTTCAAAACAACCATAACAAAAATATGACAATTATTGTAACCTATTTCTATATTTCCCGAGTTCATATATTTCCCATTTTTATGAGTCAAATTGATTGTCATGCTTTAGTATTACTGCGCTTTATTTCTTTTAAGGAGTCAAATTTTTTTTCAACACAAAATTGATTTTAAAATTTCGAATTGATAACATGACAGACATGAGAATATTTCATAAAATTGAATGAATTTCAAACGTTTTTTTTCGCACATCCTACATGTTTCGAATATCTAATTTAATATTTATTATTTTTTTTTTTAATATTGATTATTTTCCCTGGCAAAGATAAGCAAATCAGAATATTCTCGTAAATCCTAGAAGTTCCTCTTTTAAATTATCCAATTTGCCAGCAATCACCATTGTCTGACACCTAATCAGTAATTTCTCACAACCTCACTCGACTGCGACCTCCCAAGTTAAGTAATGTTAAAATCATCACTTGAACAAAACCGAATACACAAAATTAAATTCTATTTCCAGAGATTTTGACATTTTGAAGTGCCAAGCAAGAAGAATTAAAACAACAAGCAAAACAGTGGAAGTTGGGGCGAATGATTGAAATCGGGACCTACCAAGTAGTATATAGGAGGATTTGTAGTATAATATGCAATTTAGGGTGACCAAATTATTGTTTTTTTTTTTTAGTATGTAGGACACATATTTGAAGTCAGTTTAATTAAATTACAGAGCTTAAGCTTCGTGTACCTAAAGTAATCTCTAGTATGTTCGAAAACAAGCTAATTGGTACAGATACAGAATTGACAAATTAGTATACTTAAGTAAGTTTATACTTACCACTGAAAAGAAACTGTTCTCAATTTGAAAATTCTATGAAAATGAATTAAATTGATTAAAAGTTGATTAAAAGTTGACTAAAATCTTATACAACGAAGGATTATTAGCAAAGTTAAATGTAAGTTGAATCCTGTTACGGGACTACTAGCTGCATTACTGTATTGATTTTGTATTTTCTTTAAATACTTACTTGTTTTTGTTACAGATGTAGCACACATTAGCTTATGAACTAACTGTCCAATGAACTTTATTTTGTCTCTGTTCAATAACTAAAAAACACTAAAAATGTGATTTGGAATTAGATAGTAGAAAATAATTGACAGCCCTCAAATCGAAAGTGTCAAATGCAAAAGTCCAAACGACGTCAAAATGGGTAGACGTACATGTTTAATATTTTTTTCTTAAATTTGATCACATCTTAATTTGTAGTATAATCTGCTCACCCTAGAAAACTCCACATCTTCTGTGCATTCCCTCAACTGTTTTATCTCTTTGAAATCCAACGTATAGATATTTGTAGCCATTTTTGTTTGATTTCTGTTTTGTTTTTTTTTTGTGATTTTTCAATTTTCGGATTGAGTTTCGTTGAAATGCGTCCACTCAATCAATCACACAAAGAGTAATTTTTTTTTTCTTGTCTTGCTCTTGTTGGATGAAAAGGATGTGGGATTGGATTGTAGCACACTTATTACAACACAAGTGCGTCAATGACGACGACTACGACCTGTCCTCTGCAGTGCTTCACAAAATTGTTTCAATTTTAAAATTCAAAGTCTTAAAAAAGCACACATAAGACAACAAGTAGACCAGCAAACACAAATTGAAGGCCTACAAATATAGATAGTTTCAACATTGTCCCCCACTTGAACTCACAGTTCAATTTATTATGTTTGTACACGTGGAGCACCTAGTAAAGAAAATAATGTACATAAGAGTAATCTGTCAATGATGCCACCCTAAATGTAAAAAAAAAAAGAAAATAACAACATGAACTAAACGAACAAGAAAATATGTAAGAGTATACGCAGATAGAAATGGGGAAGATTGGCGCCTAATCACATTTTTACAAAATGGTTTACTTTGTGACAAAACATGTCACTTTAAAGTGGAAAATAGGGTTGGGGATTTAAAAATATACCAGAAACATTATTTCATACAGGTAATGGAGTCTTTCTTAGAATATAAACAACCACAAAAAGTTTACAAATTTTCCAAGAAAATGTAATGGAAATTTGAAGAAATAGTGCCACGTTCCACCGGAAATTTGATATTTTGAAGAACTGGATGTACAATATTAGAACTTTCCAAATTAAACTGTATCCTATAAAGGAATTTTTTTATTATTTCAAAAATATGACTTGTGAAACGCATTAATTATTTTGGAACGAATTTATTTTTCATTTCATTTCTCTGTGGAACGAAAAATTAACGTATTCATATCCACCATATTTTTTATGATTATGAATCATAAAGAAAAAAACATAAATAGAACAATTTTATATTTTTGCGCACAACTTATTTTGGTTCCAAGAAGACATTGTAAACTATAAATTTTAAAAATTTGTTCGCACTAAAAATTAAAATAGATTCAAATAGGTTTAGAATGTTTTGCTACTTCCTTATTTTTTTAGCTTGTTTTTATATTGTGATACAATTATTGTATTGAAAGAAAAATATCATATATTTTCACATGCTCTTGCTTTTTCACTCCATTTTAATAATTTTTCACTCAAATGAAAATAAAATTTGAATTTAGTATTAAGCATGGCTATTAGTGAATTCGGCGAATGAGATATATCCAACAATTCAACTAGTTTTCGCAATTGATGCTGTTAGTGAATCCATTAAACGAATGTCGGTAAAATTACATGCACCACCGACATCTTGTTCAAGTAATTTGGTATTACTGAACCCTCAAACCTTTCGCACTCCATACAAAATTTCTCCAAAAATCATAATGGATAGCACAAATAATGTAAGTTAAAATTAGAATATGTACATATTGTATTTAATTTTGTAATATATTTATAATGTATTTAATTCTGAATAATTAAAAAATATATACCTACTAGGTACTCGTATTAATTGTTGGTTACAATTTTTTTTTTAGAAAAAGAACCACTAACCGAGACCAGTTTAAGAAACTGAAAACACAACCTTAAATTGCCAAGAATTTATCCAATAAATTCCCAGAACAACAGTTTTGGGAAAACTTAAAAAAACAAAAGACCATTTGGGCCCTCCTTTTAAGGACTACAAGTCATCAATCAAACAAAAACTTACCCAAACAAGAGGTCCATGAATGCAACCAGTCAGTGATAAGAAAGAGAAAATCATTTCCTATCGCCAGTTCACGAAGATGTGGTTGAGCTTGTCCTGCTGAAAAAATCGCATTTCAAAGTCTTCTAAAATATGAAAACTTCAACTTGACAATGCATCGGAAATATCAAATATATACCTAGTTTGGTAGCGCATATACAATTCCGATCCTTTGCGAATGATCCCGAAAATTAAAATAAAATGCAATAGCTTCCATTTCTTTATTTCGATCAAAAATTACTTCAATTCTTTAGCTACAATTTAACATTGCGTGTGACATTTAAGATGCCAACAAATGACGGCAGCGATAATATAGTTCGGAAAATGGTAAGGTAGTTCAAGAAGCGATAGTATAGTTCATTCGACGAGTTCATTAATTGAAATAAACGCGAAAGCGAATCTATTGCGAATCTCTTCAGCTTCCAGGGAGTAGAAAATTGCGAATTCAATAATCGGCAGGAAGGTTTATTCTTTCTCTTTTCCTCCTTTATCTTCTTCTTCTTCTAATTTTTCGTCTTTTTATTCATTTCGGCGTTATTGTGAACTGGGTCGCAACTCTTCCACTTATCTGCTTCACACTAGTGCTTCGCCCCTGAATTACACTTCTGACCTCAGAAAGTGTCGGCATGGATTCCGGTTTTTAATTGTTCGATGTCTGAGTCCAAACAAATGCTGATGTCGTTGAATTTGCGTGTACGTTGTACCAGGATTATTTTGGTGTGCTTTACTTTTCCTTCTTCGCGATCGTGTTGGAACTTTGTATGATATTGCCTTTTTGAGAGGTGAACGTGACAATACCAACTGAACCGGTCATGCTCTATTTTTTTACAGATGGTATTTTTGACGTGAAGTCTTCCACGGATCTTAGTACTTCTAATTCGATAAAACTTTGGTGATCCTGCTGTTACACGAAGGATATTCATCTCAGCTGCTGTCAACTTACTCTCATACTTTTTGTAGATAAATTGTCTAACTTTGTAAACCATATGTGAGTGCACAATCACAGAAGATAGCCGAGTTTTCAGGCCACTCCATCCACCCTACTCTTAATCGATGATTGATGTCGTCATCGCAAGTTACTTTGCTATTGATAATAGATCCCAGACATTGAGGCTTTTCGCACTTGGAAAGCTCATTTTCGTGCAATCAAATGTGTGGAATATAGGCATGCCCGGACAGAAAATGGACAGCGCAAGTATTCAGGATTTTCGGAATGATGCGGTACCAACTTCTTTCTAAAACGGTAACCCAAACGTCAAGTGCTCGTTGCAGAATTGTAGGATCCTCGCTTATGATGGCTCAATCGTCAGCAAAGAATAATTGATGTACAGTATTCGGTACTTTACCTTCGAGCAGGTAGTGAATGACTTTAATGAAAAGCAGAGGTCTTAAGGCGCTTCCTTGGTGTACACCTACTGTAACTTGGAATTCTTGTGTGACTCCAGCTGAACATCAAACCCACGTCACTGATTCTTTCTACATAGCAATGATTATCCGCACGTAGGCTTCCGGCACTCCTCGTTATCTGAGGGCCACCAATATCAGATGTCGTGGTTGTCGAATGGTTTTTTGAAGTTAACCAGCACAACATGCAAATCATCTAAGGAATCACTGTGTTTTTCATTAGGATCCTTATACTTTTGATGCCATCTTTTTTTGACTTACCCACGACAAACCCTCATGGGTCGTCAGATAGCCTTATTATTTTTCGCAGTCGGCTACCCAATACACGCTCAATAATCTTCTAAGTGTGGAACATCAGCTTGATCGAACAGTAATTATCATAGCTTCGTGTATCTCCCTTTTATCTGAAAATGAGTAGAAGGTAACTTTCCCTTCATTGCTTAAGCAGACCATCACCCCCTATAAGCTTGGAGATGAGGATCTAGAGCCATCTAAGCTCGAAGTCTCGTCATCCACAATAATAGCTGTCCTTGAGCATCGTTAATGAATTTGGGCGATCGAATAATCTCCTAAGCATTTCTCAATTTTGAGCGGAAGATTGGTTGATCCCTTATTCAAGTTGTTTTGTCGTATCCAATAGCTTGGTTCGCATCAGCAGCTGGGGCAGAAATTTCTTCCTGCTTCCTATATAAATTCCCTCCATGATCTTAGCTTGGAGTTGAATGCACTCCCTCTTCGCTTCCTTTTTATAGCTTCTGTATTCCACTTCAAGGCGAGCATTTTTTTTCTATCAAATGATGAATTCTTTTTCCATCCTTTGACAGCGGCTTTTTTCTTTCTTATCACCGTTTTAGCTTCATCATTCCATCACCAGGTTTCTTTGACTTGTTCGTAGTGCCCCTTTGAAACTCTTATATTCGGTTCAATTTATATTTTCAGTACAGGAGGCCTTATGAGAGAGCTTTTTCAAACGCACTGGTGCCTGTCGTTCACTGAAAATAACCACTGAGTTACATACAAATTGTTTTTGTAATCTTGTTAAGAACAGCATCCCACCAGGCCTTCCTATAACTGTGCACCTACATACTCACAGCTGAGTGTGGGCCTTCACCATGCACTCAACCCTCGGTGTGTGCTTCTAAAGTAAGCACATTGGATCAGAGTTACCATTGCTACGTTTGTGGGAATTTAGTATATGCTTACTTCTTCAACCATGTAAGAGCTTTAAAATATTACAAACTTATAGCCATTTTTTACAGACAATCCTACATACTTTGTGCAGTGCTCCCTGCATCCTGAACTGTGCTGACGGTGTAACACAGCTAATTTAGGATGTTCAAAATGAATTGCTCGCTCGTATAGTAAAGTTTGTTACCTTTTTTAAATAGTTTTCATGAAAAAATACATTTTTTCACAAACCAAAAACCTTATAACATTAATAAAAAAAAATAGTACATACATTTTGATATGAAAAATGAATGAAATGAATTTGAGTAAAATCATATAAGTTTTGTTCCACTCGCAACTATTTTTGAACATATTTCATTTCGATTTGTTGATTTTTCACTTTGTGAAACTGCGCGTTTTTGTTGTACCTACTAAGAACTTGAAATATCCATTTTATTTATAAATTTATTTAATTTTTGGATTATTTGGTAAAATATTTTTAAAGAAAAATTAAATTCACATCTACATTTTTACCAATGAAAATAAAGTAAATAATAAAATAACAAAAATAATTCCCTCTGTCAATGATATTTACTGCAAATGCTCTACAATTACTGTATACTATTATACTTATTGTTAAATTTTTTGTAATTAATTAATATTGCAGCTTATAGAAGACTTAAATTCATATAAATTACAAAATGTATTGTGTTGTTTTGCAAAATATAGCTACACAAATATTCATAAAGCCTGTATATGTATGTATATTACTGCTACATTCCTGCTCCTTATTAACATACTCAATCTAAATCAGATAAATATTTAATTAAAGTCCATTGACTACCTACATATATGTAGGTACTTCATATTATTCTGCAAGAGAATATATTGTTCTCTTTAATAAAGAAAAAAAAATTAAAATTAAAACGGTCTGGTGCGGTGTATGAAAACTCATAATAACAGTAAAGGATAATAACACACAACTCCATGCACACAAATTACTATTCAACCGGAAGTGCTATTGTGTCCTCCGACGACGTACGACTATGATGGCGATGATGATAATATGGTATCCCGCTATATCGCCATAGGTACCTACCTAGTACTGTGATTACATATCTACATGTATTCAACGCACTGGCCAATAATAACAATAATAATTATTATACTACTCTTCATATGAAGTACTCATCACTATTTGTATACGCTACACGCACACACGGCACAAGAGAGAACGAGCGTGTGTAAATTTGTATTTCCCTTAATGCAAAACAAAAGAATATATAAATAAAGAGGTGTGGACAGTGTGTGGAAGTTTGTGGTCCTTCGAGCCGGATAAATTCCCGCTCTTTTCGCAGAATTAACACACATCGAATCTTGCTGCAACTTGTACAATTATAATTGAAGTCTGAAGCAGACTACAAGCCAGTTTATATACGCATTGACCACGACCTATCTCACTCAGAGCTCAGAGGGCTCTCGAACCGACCATAACTGATGATGATGGATTTTACATAATTTTCTGTGGGTGCGTTTTTGTGCGACTTTTGTTATTCCAAACAGAGACAGTTCTGCGTTGGTTGGAATGTCAGCGTTCCAAATATAAGCAGCAGAACCACAGGCTGCAGGTTACAAAAGGCCGACAAGAGGACATTCTCTGACCGACGACATAACCACCACCGCAGGATATTTTATATCAAACGCAAATAATGTAAAAAGAGAAAAAAAATCCACAAATCCTGTGAAAAAAATCACGACATAACTCAAGTTCATGGATGGTATATAGGGTTTCATTGTTAATTACCCAAACCATAATGAGTGGTGGCATCAGGATTGGGTTTTGTGGATATGGTCGAGTGTCAATGTTTCCCATCACTATTATAAGCCTGGGTGTATTGTACTTGACATTTTATTTTTTCGCTATATGGAAATTAATTCCGGATAAGGACGATGCAATATTTCAACTGATATTGGTGTTGATGGCTGGACAGACTAATAGATACATATAGGTACGTATCTATCTACTCGTCACCGCCACAACCATATAACGCCTGGGTATGTGATTTTAATGTTTTTTTTTGTGTGCGTTTTAAATTAAAGTGCACTGAGGCAAAAAATATGTAACGAAATCGGCCTTTTATTATGTGATAAAATGTGGATTCTGTTGAAGGCTAAGGCTTATATAATATTATAAGTCGTTATAAAAACTAAACATTCTCGTGGATTTATTAAAATAATACTCTTTCACGCCATGACACTATAAATATAAATGTGCCTCCAAAAATCTTTTGCGTGAAATATTAAAACATGAATTGTAGTTTACATTTCACACCTTCTATTTAGAAATATAAGTAATAAACTCAAAATTATAAACACATTCCACACTCCCTCAATTTTGTGGAACGTATGTATAAAGATTGTGGAACATGTTTTATTTGAATTTCAAAAATGAACTTTGAAGTACATAAACTAGGAACTTATAAAGTTCTGATAAAAAATATCAGTGAAATATTATAATTTACGTTCCACATAAGAAATGAAATTAATAAATTTGCAAATTCAATCTTATCTTGGGGAACGCATTCATTTTCATTTCATTTAAGGTTGTCTTTTACTAAATCTTTTTCCATTCTTGGATTCTCATGGAAAAATCAAATTGAGGCATTATTATGATTGTGGAACGTATTCCTTTTAATTTTCAAAAATTAACTTTGAACTACCTATACAGGAGTTTTGATCGAAAATGGCATTAGTGAAATTTTGTCATTTACGTTTCACATAAGAAATAACATTAATAAATTTGCAAAGTCAATATAATCTTGTGGAACGCATTAATTTTTCAATTTCAAATATTTTTGTTTCATAATTTATAATCGAAATTAAGTTCCATGTAGTATGTACAAGTGAGGTCCATGTAAATGCAGGGCTAGCTGACGGGATTGAGGGCGGCAAGGTTTTTATTGTTAAATTTCATTAAAATCTCTAGCTTAATTGTTTGGCCTTGTTTTCAAAAAAAAAATGTAACGTCTATTACACAAGTCATTTCCAATTTTTTCAGTAGCTGAAATCTATCCTGCACAATTAAATCAAAAATATCCTTGAATTTTAAGACTTACATTCCTCCCTCCGCTTAGTGTGCTTTTATCACTGTAAGCAATCGTTTTTACAATTTTTTTGTTTGATCGGGTTCAGAATATATGTAAATATCCCGTTTATTAAAGAAAGGAGAGAAAGAAACAAATAAAACCATCTCCTCTTCAAAATATGGAGAGAAAGCCACTCATAAAACTGTATCAACCCGCCCATCAAAATGATAAAATTTCCATAAGGACATCCTTTCAATTGGTCTCATCCTTTTCGCGGCGCGGCGGGCTATTCACACATCTTGAAAAAGAAAAGCAGCCGGAATTTCATTTGCATTATGGTGTCGAAAAAGGACATGAGTAAGAGGAGAGATGGAGTTGGATGAACCTATGGTTAGTTGCAGTAGTGTGACGTGTGAGGTTCGTTGGGGTCAGAAGGACATGAACTGGAATGTGTCCCAACTGTGCCGGATACAAGCACTGTGACCATGTCATGGATTCATTTCCTGCTGTTTCACTATATCCTTATGGGGAGATAGCAATGAAGCACAAGAGCCGCTGCAACATTATTTCGTCGGATTTGTTCTTTTTTTCGTTTGTTCGTTGTTCGCGTAATATGGAAAACATAGGGTAGTAAGGAAAGGATATGCCAGGGTTGGCTGCATTTTGTGCTCGCTGTCGTTGTCATCGACTATTGGAGGCCGGCGATCAAGACGAAGATGACGATGGTGCACGGTGGGGCGGCGGAATGATAGTCTGAGAAGGATTAAACGAATGACCGGTCCATGTCTGCGGATGATTTGCTGTTGGAAATATACGACGGGATTTGCATAAATGATTCTCGTTTCAATATTTTTTTTCGTTTTTTTCCTTTATCATTTTTATTTTTATTTGACTTTGGTTTTTCGTATATCCTTGAATAGTTGTGTGTCCTGTCCTGTACTGTCGTCCAGTGTCCATTCTGATGATGATGATGATGATTAACACACATAGAACAAATATGCTTGCTGTATGTATTATTCTGCATGTCCTGCAGAGATTTAAAAACAGAGATACTCGGAAATGAGTAGAGTATGGGTTATGTGTGGATAAATCTGAGAAACAAACAAAAAAGAAAGAAGATAAATCCACACGAACTTGAACTTGGCGGGATGAGCATCTCTGGAATCCTCGCTGATGGGAGGATATGCACGCCTTTTGTGAATTTTTCGTCTCTCTTTTTTTTTTTAATTCTGAAATGGAATGATGGTGTTTGCGGTGGACTTGCTCTTTTTTTTTGGTATTCTCTTTGGTGGACCACCAGACAGTACACCACGATGAACGTGGAACGTTATGATTTACAACATTATGGTGTCTAGACAAAAAGGAGATTTTCTGAGAGTAAAAGATAAATTTCTGCGTTCGTGTATGTGAAATGCATTCAGGAACAGGAAGTAGTTGAATGAATATCCTTAATGGTTGTGTAGTGTTTGTTTTATTATTTTTTTGTTCGCAATTGCAGTGAATGTGTTGTACGCGACTTGCCGTTAAATGAGAGATTATCTTGGATATAATAAAAATGGGTTTCATTCGACGTGTCGGCGTCTAGATCATATGGTTATCGTTTTAGATAGAAATGGAGATTTTAAGAGCTTTGTAGATTTTTCCATAGAAATTTTCACAGTCGGAATAAAAATTAAAAATTCATTGAAAATCATTGGAGGCGTAAAAAAATTCAAAATGTAAAACGAATCTACAGCTTAATGGCTGAATACAATATTATGGGGTATCTGCGAAGTCAGATGAATTATCAAAGTTGAGAAATAAGGAAATTTTACCTATAACGATAAGGCTACAACACGTAAATACGTAAAAAAGATATACCTACGAAATTGAAACTGTATCTAAGCCAGTTCATGATATACATACCTAGGTATATACATTTTAGAATGTGTTAAAAAATATGTGGAACGTAATATTTTGTTCATTATTTGTTTTATGTGCAAGCTCTCGGAAAAATTGAAAATTATGTTACTGAAATAACGCACGCCATTCTGCTTAACATGGTTTGGGAATTTGATAAGTGATTTATCATTCCCTTCATTCATTTATTAAAATGGTTTGGGAATTTGATAATCGATTTTTCAAAAAAAAAAGTTCAAGCTTTTGGAACGAATAGATATCCCTTACCAAATTCACCAACTATTTAAAAAAAATGTACGAAGTAAATGCACGAACCATGGAAGTAAGACCGAATCCGATAAGACTGCTTTTACGCATTGCAATTGAGCCTATGCGATTTTTTAGCACGTGTTCAGATTGAAAAAATTGCAGCTATTGTTTCTTCTTCTTTGTGCTTTTTCTTGTTCAGCAAACTACCTACATTTAAGTGGAGTAAGGAAAGCGGAGATATTATTCCTCGCACTTTGCCAAAAGGCGTGTTTCTTATAAGCCCCGGGGAATTTGGAGGAAAAAAACGACCAGTGGGATAAACAATTTGCAATTTAAATGTTATATCCAAGAACAACGAATCGCCGGGTGTACTTTGCTTAAACCTAGAGAATTCTCATGGCTTAGCTTCAATAATTTATCGATAAAATGTATAGAAACTTCGAAACTGAGATCTTGGCATGTCAGTAAATTATTAATTTTGTTTATTTTTGTTGAGCATTGAGAAATGTAAAACAAAAAAGTTTTTTTTGTTTATCGACAACCGAACAAGTTTATTTGTATTCCGAGAATCGCCAATCAATCTCCATAAAGCGACTAACTTAAGCTATCACGTGTGGCATTGGTGTATTTGCCATTGGCCTAAATGAAGTTTTTCTAGTTTTTGCAACACCCACATCTTGCAAATGTTACAGTGATGCAAAGCTTTCTCACTAACGAGTAACACCGAGGTAGTATTTTCATCTAATTTGCCCGCATCTAAAGTTAACTTTTGTTAAAAATCGCATTGGCTTAACCGCATTTTTGGAACATAAAGGCGAACAAAAGGGAATCAAGGCTTAAATATCGCAGGCGTGTAAAAGCAGACTTACACGATTCCTTATGTTGGTAGTTTTGTCTTTTCCATAGCTTGAAGGAGGGGTGTATAATACAGAGAAGGAATCGAGGAAAAAAATGTTGAACTTTAAATTTACTGATTTGCCAACTGCATGCTTCTCGTTGTTAGAAAAGTGGATGTACATTCAAATTTTTGTGTTATAAAAATAGTTTTTCATTATCAAATTTTGTAGGTTGTAAATAGATACAATTTTCTATATATCGTACTTTATAGGAAGTGTTAACGCATTGCAGCATTGAGTCCAGGGTACTCAACTGTAGCTTTTTTGTTATCAACTACCCAACAGTTCTACATGTATTCCAATACTATTCAGTTTCAACATACAAATGTGTAAAAAAAAAAAAAAACTACAAGGAATTTCTCACCTCCAAATTCTTCTCAGCCTCATCGAAAAACCTATCAATTTGTTGCTCAATATAATTCCTCAATTAATCATAATTGACACTTTAAATTGACCACAGATGTTTGTCTGGCCTTATGCTCTCCAAGGACTCATCAAAAGAATATTCCAATGCATTATATACCTTGTCATTCATCATCATCATCATAATAAAATTACCCTTTTGCTTCCCGACGACCAATAAAAAAAAAGAAATAAATGGTCAATATAAATTGTCTCAACTTAAAGGCCCATGAATATCTATATGATTGCGAGTACCTATATAATACATCACATGATCTTAATTCAGAGGGATCCTCAGTCAGCAGTAGCTATGGTAAAAGTTGAGGAGAGGACACGACATGGTGCATGCATATGTCCACGGGGTTATATGAAAATCATTGAGTTCAGGTAATTTCGTTAACAATTTCACCAGATGGGTAGATGCGGAATAAGAGAAAATCAAGCTAAAGGAAAAATTAAAATACACGATAAAATAATAATAATTATTATAGAAGCAATATACGTCGAAAAAAATAATATAATTAGAGACTTCAAAAAAAAATTATGATGATGTCAACCTGATGGCAACCACCAAATTATGATAACGAGTGGATTTGTACATTGTGCGTTAGGGTCAGGTTGCGATATTTTCATCCAATTTTTATATAAAAGTATATTCACCAACAGTTAGGTACAATTTGTTGTTTTTTTTTAATGAAATCACATATCCTCATATCAATTCGAAAAAAAATATGTGGACCGGCCGATCGATTCAAACAGTTTCACCGCCTGTGTATATTTACAATGAACACGCACTTACAGAGAGAGAAGATACGAAGGAGGCGCTGTGGTTTACAGATTCAGGAGTAGAGTTGTTTTTTTTACTGTCTGCATCTGCATTCAGTAATTTGATTAATTAATTTATTATTGGTCAGTTCGTATTGTGTTAAGCCTTCTGTTCTTGATTAAGTACTTAATGTATGTACATCCGAGTAGAAGGGTTTCATTGTATGTTGATAGAGCTTATAGCTTATACATAGATTGAGAAAAAAAAATATATCAGAAAAGGGGTGCATTCAGTTTAAGGATACTAGGTGGAGCAGGTAAGCTTTTGAAAAATATAAAAAAAGTCATAAAACAATATTAACTTCATGATTGCAAACCAAAAATCGGGGAAGGGTATTCAAATATACGAGCACATAAGGGTTCATACTCCCCTTACGCTCTTTAACACAATCTGAGCTTCTGGAAAAAGGGAAGGGATTTAGGGAATCTTCTGAATACTGCAATTTATGGCAAAAACAGATGTTCTCAAGGACACATTCGTGTAGTACGGCTAAAGAAAGAGTGGATATCTGGGTTAGAGTTAAGAGGTTAAGCTTGTAATGAAGCATTACGTTACCCATTCCTAAACGACAGCCGCATTAAAGTTTGTAATGGTCACCAAATTCAACAATTAACCACGACCACCCCATAACCCTAATGCAGATAACAACAGCAGCTTTACAATTTACACTACCTTAGAGCAAGAAATATAACAAGTAGAAGTAAGGATAAATCAGGAATCTTGTATACACTCAAGGGCAAGCCTTGATTTCGCTTTTGGTTTTGGCTGAGAATAAGATTCTCCTTGATCCCTAGCTGCAGGCAGCTTGATTGGTAATCAATTCCGTTAATCTTAATTGGTACATTGGTGTGCCTAAATGGCGGACTTTTTGAGCAAGGAAAAACTACTAAATTTTCCCTTGGATAAACCCTGTACAGGAATTAGATTCCTAACCGACTTTCCCCTCTAAGAGATCCTGAATAAGGTGTGGGCTACCCGAATTTCCCTTGAACTAGCCTTGGGCAGGAATTAAACTCTTAAGCGCACTTTCCCCTCTTTCTGATCCTGAGGAAGTGGCGGGCTACCAGACTTTCCCTTGGATTGGCCTTGGGCAGGAATTTCCTAACCGATTTTTCCCTCTTAGTAATTCTGAGTAAGATGTGGGCTACCCGAATTTCCCTTGGATTAGCTTTGGACTGGAATAATAGATTCCTCTAACCCATTTTCCCTTCTTGCTCCTTCTGAGTAAGTGGTGGGTCCTGGTAAAGTACTCGTATATTGTAAAAGAAAATATCGTGAGCAATTAAAAGATAATAGAACTGAGGGTTCTAGCCTTCTCAAACCCGAGTTTTATTTGCTTTCTTCGGGAAACCCTGGGCACCAACAAGCTTGCTTATGTGCAGTTCGAGGAGAAGAAAAAGCGAATAGTCGAATAGATTAAGTGGAGAAATAGGCGACATATGGTTGAGATTGTTTTAGCAACGGGAAAGTTTTTGAAACATTAGATTCCCAATTTGATGCAAGACTTAATGAGCAATGCTCACTGGGCTAATCCTGCTTTTGTTTCACATCCGAAGAACAACGAGTGAATCAATAAACGAATAGGCATGAAAATGTGAGGGTGCAGATATCTGCAAAGTTAAGTTGAGTTACACAAGTTAAGTGTATTACACAAGTTTCAGACAAAAGATTAATTACGAATAAAAGAAACAGAGTCGGAGATAAAACAGAACCCTAAGGTACACCAGCATTTATTTTTTGAACTTTAGACCTGAAACCGTTGAATTACTCTTGATGATTAATCCAGTGTTTTCATGGCCATTTTAAAAAAAAAAAGTGGGGGGGGGGGGGGGGGGGTAGAAAAGTGCCATCAAATGATAGTTCGAAGAAGATTGCCCTCTTAGAGGGATAGGCTGGACACATGTTTTTCCATATCCACTTAGAAAGAGAGCATCAGTAGAGTAGGAAAGATGAAAAGGCTTATGAAGTGTTGCGTTTATATAGAGGTATTTCAAAACTCTAAAAAATGTTCAAGTTCATCATAGAAAACCATTTCCGGTATTAAATACATGAGGGGTCATAAAACTTTCTGACATCATCAGCAGCAAACTGTACAGCCAGAAAATTAGCTTTGTCTAGTGAGATCACATAATATGTGGTATTAGAGACGAGAACATTGAAAAAGATGATCTTAAATTAAGTTAGGTTCTAGGAAAAAAAGATAATAAATCAAAACACTTAGATATCATAAACCTTCTTAAATAAAGTTGTGTCTATATAAAATAAATGAAGTTTTGGCCAGGAACAAAATAAATTTAATTAATTCGGTTCCATCATTTCAAAAGTAGTTTTTTTTTCGAATTGCCTTACAAATAACCTCCTTTGGAAATTCAAACTTCTTGAAATTCCAACTTGAAAAATCCGTCTAAAATCACAATAAGTATTTGTTTTTCAAAACGGATGAACAAACAACTTCAGTTAAGAATAGAAAAGTTCTACGTCAACGCAAACATTATGAAGAATGTGGGCGTCGGTCGTCTTTGGACACAAATTTACATTGACGCCCAACAAACACAAAAGAAAAGCGATCTTCTATTAAATAAAATAGACTTCCACTTGTGTGTCTTTGTCAACTTGGGTTAGTCCGTCTTCTATATAAATTGACAAGCTAAACAATTCCTTTTTAACATGTCAATGTCGCGTCGCGACGAAACTTCCAGCAGTCAGACGCACGGCAGCGTTGCACTTAGCCATCAACAATATGTACAACAAATAGTGCCATTCAAAAATGACGACGACTGTGTCTCGATGGACAACAAATTGCCACTTGAATTCCCTACACCAGCCACCGTTCCAAAGGCTGATGTCTCGCGAAAAATTCTGCGCCATAGAAAACAGGAAAAAAAATAATAAAATAAAAGAAGCCCCCCTGACCCAAACCAAATTGAAAGCCATCATCACGCAACCGGCTAACCACAATGCCATTCTCTCGCGTGCTAGTTGTCAAACAATGGGTATGATTGAGACATCATCTTCACTGACAGCTCACTTAACGCGCTGTGCAATGGACCATTTAGCGCAGCCATCTATCTCTGCGTTGGATCCGGACCACGTTGTTTGGTTCGAGAAGAGGCACCGCCCTGTATCTCTGCACTCACCCGCTGCCGTCTGTCAGCGCCAACAGAGAACATGTTCGCCACTTTAAAGGTCGCCCAGCACCGATGATGTTTGGGGCATGTTGGTATACGTGCAACATAGTCATCACTCCGAAGAGTGAACAATTTACAATGCAGCCCATTGTCAATTCATGTGACGTTTCGTCGACAAACCAGGGTTGGGGAGCTGTCACGGATACAAGAATTGACGACAAAATGCCCACAAGAAACAAACCATGTAAACAACTCAAAACATTTTGTTAACGACTTGGAATACCTATACCATACCTACTCTGCCCACCGCACCTTATCGCACAATGAATAGACACATCACACTCTGGGTTGTCCCGCAGGGGCTTGCGGAAGACTTTAGAGCCAACTTCGCGGTGAATAATTATTTGCCGCCCACCAAATAGCAGAAAAGGCTTGAGGGAAAAACCCGACTAGCTGAACAACACTTCTTTATGTTGGCGAGGGGTAAGAAAGTAAGAAAGGCACTCCACAAAAAAAAAAAAAAAAAAAAAAAAAAACAATAACTTTTGTGGCTTGAAGTTGAAACACGAGAAGAAGTGTCGCTGGAAAAACAATGACGAGCCTAAGGAACCCGAGAACTACGCCGACGACAACGACAATGACGATGATGAGGTTGACGTCGACTACACCGACGACGTCGATGGAACGGAGATGACGATTACAATGTCCTGTTCCTGGTGGGATACGATGTGCCTTTGCGGGTCTCGAGAATGAGATTGAGAGGAAAACGTGCGCCAGGAATCTGTTGGAACAACATCACGTAGGCTATTTGTGTTGGGCGAGGTTGGTTAAGTTAGTTGGTAAGAATTAAAAAGACACTGGCACCTCCACTTCAGCAGGCCCTTAAAGTTTTGCTGTGCCATTTGTTGCATGTTGCACCATTTCTCGCCCATTTGCAATTATAAATTGTGATTAATTGTTGTGGAAGGTAATGGAGCTCAAGTGGTGGGAATGACTGTGAGGTGTGTTTGTAGTGCTTATAAAAGTGGTTGCTTGACATTCTTAAAGTTGTTTTTCTTTTCCTTTCTTTTTATATACCTTCCTTCTTTTACATACTTTGGTCTTCATTATTCTAGAGCCGTCCTTCTACCCTATATACTTATACGTGGTGACAAAAAAAAAAAAAACTTGTGGTTGAAGAAGAAAATGAGAGCTAAAGGGGCATCTTGTCAATGATTGCCACTTCTTATGTTGTGGTTAAGTGCTCATTTTGAATAAGAATTTAAATTCTTTAGAAGGTGTGTTTTCAGGACTACTTGCGCTTCAAGAACTTAGTTGCCTATACACAAACTGCTAAACATACATTCATACATAGTTATATTACCATCGAACTAGTAGGTTTGTTGTATCAACTTGACAGTCTTGAATTTGTAAGAAAATAGAATTCGAGGTATTTAAATCAAAAGTTATTGCAAAATAGCAATGGACAAGCCTAGATAAATGGCAATTTAAGCCGGTTATAACAGTTTTATAATATTATGTGCATGGTACTTTTATATGTCGGGACTAAGGACATACGCACGTGTGTTTCTAACCTTAAGAACGTGACGATAAGCTTCTTTGGAAAAAAGTCAGTTTTACAGACCCCTGTTATTTTTTTTTTATTTTCAAGTTTATGTTCTTTTAATTTAACCCTCAGAACTATCTAAACTTTTTCTATACACTTTCAAAAACTCTGGTGCAAAAATTAAATTCTGTCAAATTAAAAACTACCTTAGGCATCTTCTAATTACGTAATATATTTTGTTAGCTTTGTCAAGAGTACTTCGTTGTTGGGTCTGTTTTTTCTCTTTTGGAAACCTTTTTTTTTAAGTACTCGTCCAAACATCCTTATTTCTCCTGACCGTTTAAGCCTCGCGGTATATAAAGCTTAATTGCAACGAGTTGTTTATGGCCGAAGTAAACCATTACACAATAATTACGTTTACAAAAACTTCAGATTAAATACCACAAAAGCACCATCATTACACAGGGTGATTATGCATTTTACAAAACGAACAACAAATAAAATCAAATTTAAAAAATAAGATAAAATAAAATAAATTAAATAATAAAATAAAATAAAATAAAATAAAATAAAATAAAATAAAATAAAATAAAATAAAATAAAATAAAATAAAATAAAATAAAATAAAATAAAATAAAATAAAATAAAATAAAATAAAATAAAATAAAATAAAATAAAATAAAAAAAAATAAAATAAAATAAAATGAAGAATAAAATTATCAATAAAATAAAATGAAATGAAATAAAATTAAACGAAATAAAATTAAATTAAATTAAGTGAATAAAAAAAAAATGGTCGTGTTTGATTTTTGTATTAAAAATTTTGGAGAGCAATATTGTTATTTAAAACAAAACCAGTTAAAATCATTAACGATATTAGTGTTTTCTTTTCATGTGGAGTAACATTTTATTATTAAAGAGCTCTAATTTTTTAAAAAGTTTAGTATCAAAACAATACAAAAGGCAGTTTATTTTAATTGAAAATATTTACATACAAACAGCGAACCCCGCTTAAGTGAAACTCGCTAAAATGAAAAATTATTTTATTTTTTTTTTTTATAGAAAACATCTCGGCTAAGTGAAAAATTAAAAATGGAACAAAAAAAATTAAACGTATGCACAATTGTTTCATTTTTTATACGCTCACCTCCACTTCCATTCATATGACACATGTAAGTGCTAAGTTTTATAATCGTAAGGAAATTAGAATTAACACAGGTTTTTTTTTCCAGTTGCTTAAGTTCGATACATGTATAGTAAAAATTCCGCTAGTGAAAAAGTCCTTTAACTGAAAAAAAATGTCTCTGCTTTTTTTGTCATTTCGCTTAAACAGGTCTCACTGCATATCGAAAAACTCACTTGTTTATATATTTTTACTTGCGTATGTAGATATTTTAGGGCAAGATTAGATTGTATCCAATCTTGATATTACGATGATAGAGAAAACCAAATCTCGCAATTCTGTCTGCCAGTCTTTCTATAGCTCAAACAGCTGAAGCGATTTCCTTCAAACTTGGCAAATAAGCGGCCTGCTCGATTTTTAAATCTTTTTTGTAGCCGCAAAATTAAAGGTACTTGCCATACAATTTCTTATACAAACAATGATTAATTTCAATTATGTGTCTCGAAAACGGCCTTAACGGTTATGATAAAAAAACTAAGTTAACTGTTTTTTTAATCTATCGTTAACGGGCCAACCGAGTTCGATGAAAATGTTTGTTTTTATCATTTTTTTTTTCGAAAAATATATTTTTTTTTTAAATTCAATATTTCGAAAACGGGTACACGATTTTTTTTGTTTAATTCTGTTTTTAATTTAATATTCTGTACGAAATTTCATTCATATTCAGTTCATTTATTTCCTGAATGTATGTTTAACATTGTACTTCAAGATAAATCTTATAAATAAGTATCAATATTTGAATTACAATTAAAAATCAGTACTACGTAATAAAAAAAATAAAGAAATAAAATTAAGAAATTTTGTATATACAAAATTAAAAAAGAATACAAATATATTTAAATGTTTCTACTAAAAATCTTGAGTGGTGATCTGACACAAGACCAAGTACGTGCGATCAAGTCGTGCATTTTTTTGTTCCTAATTTTCAAAATCTTCCTTTTGAGCTTAGATTTAAATAATTTTTGGAACGACATCCAGGAAAATAATAGTACTAATGTATAAAAAGATATCTTAAATTTAAGAGTTGCTGTTGTTATTTTTTTCTTTTTTTTCAATTTTATTATAAAGTGAATTTGTATATTAAAAAACTAGTTAGCCTCTAATATCAAAAGATTCTTCAATTCCGACCTCTTCATTTGGTGTTTGCCACTCCTAAACAAGTTTAAATAATGAACAACCTGTAGGCATTCAACATAAATCAACTAAAAAAAAGATCCTGTAAATTGTTTGTTACATTCAACCCACTGACTGACTTTCTGCCCAGGCGCACCTCTCATCTGCTCCACGACCATTGCGTATATAGGTACTCCACTGTCATGTCATTTAGATGTCTTACGATGTTAACGAAAACTAAACACTATAACGCCCTACTTCAAGACTCAGAAAAAAAAATAGTGCCAATTGCAGGAACATGGTTTAGGAGGAGGATCATTGTTCCACCTTTAGACGATATAATCTCAGAGCTTTAGCTGTGTTATTGTGCCTAAGATAAAGTTGTAATATGGGTATACATTTTACAGACAAGAAGTAGAACGACAAATGGGTGTTATAGAAATGCCAGCCAGTAAAAAATTACTGCAATTAAAGTCTTCATAGAAATTCAAGTGACGCACACAAAGCGTACGCCAGAGGTAATATGGCTGTCAGAATTCTTTAACAATCGCGTCTATATAAATTACTTATAACGCCCGCGAACTAAATCGTGTGGTTTGTCAGGTTCATTAATAATTTATTCTTTTTTGTTCAGGTTTAGTTTTTTCCTCGATTTTCATGACATTTAATAACGTACATACATATATGTAGATGCATGTGGTTTGTCTTGGTCTACAAATTAATTGCAACAAAATTGACAAAAGGATTATGTGGAGGAAGATTTCGAGGTGGGTTAAATAATAAATTGGTTGACATATGAAATGAAATCAACCAGAACTGATTTTCGGAATGGCTTAGGATGTCAATGTAGAAAACTGGTATTTCCTCTGGTTCCGTCACACAAAATAACGAAAACGATTCGTTGTCTGTGATAAACCATATTATACCAATCAGGGGATTTTTCTTGATCGCATTTGAATATTTGTCTTCGACTGGTCTAAAAAAAAGCATCTACTTACAATTTGTAAAGGTAAACTATTTTTTATTATTTTTTTTATTTAAGCTATCTATTAATTAAGAAAATCGTGTTTTGTGGACTGTGTTTCTATATTATGATTGGTATAAACCTTAACCGAATGTCTAATTTTTAGTTATCGAAATTAAATAATAGTCAATATGATTTTTTTATTGTTCATATTTCAAATACCTAGTGCTAGTTTTTGTGTCCGGTTGGTATAAAAATGAATTAATCGTCTGATTGGTATAAACTGTTCTAACGCACATACCAAATTTATTAATTGGCGATATTCCCAATTCATTAAATAAATAATGCTAAGCAATTTTAGTTATTGATTCAATTTTATACCAGTCAGAAGCTCGCTTAAAAATAGTAGTTAGAACATTTTTTTCCTAATTTGCATTAAATTTGCAAAAAAAAAACGTTGAGCTGAATTCTGAATAATATAAAATAAATTGACATTCGGTTTTATGTTTATACCATTCAGACCAATCCATAGAAAGGAAATCATTAACATTATTTACTCAATATAAAAAATACTTATATACATGCATTTTTCACAGATACATTCATTTAATTTTTTTAAAAGCCAAATTGAAGTTCAGTTTCTCTTTTTTATACCAGTCAGATTTGTGTGTTACATATTTGGCATGACCTGGTGTTTGTTTATCGAATAATTGGTACTGGCCCAATAGATATTGACTTCATCAGAAATATTTGCGTTGAAGTATATGATTATAATTATAAGACTGTGTTTATATTTTATACCAGTCACTATGATCATATAGTCTCATTGAGGCAACGGGAACTTATGTAATGCAATAATAGAATAGAAAAGTCTTATATCGCCTCAAGGGATTCAAAGGCAGTCAAAGAAAATAAGTCATGTGAGTTTTTCAAATCATACTTTTAAGTCTGCTATTTCCGAGGAATCTCAACTAACTTTCCAATAAGGCTTATCAAACTAACCAAGCAGTCAATCGAAATTAATTGAGAGCATGATACCATCTTGCAGTCGGTCCGTGTCGTCTTCATAGACAAACAATTTACTTTCGAACGAAGTCACAGCACCAGAGAAATATAAGTGATGACTTGACTGCTTTTACAACATAAAATCCACCCAGTCCTCCTATTCCAAGTCCGTTCTTCTAAAGTTTGATAACAGATAGAAAAAAAAATCACACAGAGACAAACATCCTCAAATCACTTAAGGACACCAAATCGACGCAAAAACAGTCGGCAAAACAGAAAAACCGATGACAAACGAATGAACCAGTAAATAATTTTAATTGATTACTCGTCTGAACAGGGAAGTTGAAGATAGACAAAAACAAAAAAAAACAATTTCGCTCACCAAACCACAAAGAAATCCACTTGAGTTCCGGACCATTTGAGACAAACGCTCTTTGCGGATAGAAGAATCCTTTTTCTGATTGTCAGAAGAATTCTTCTTCTCCCTCCTGGCGGTGTCGTATCCGGTTGGTTTTTTTTTTTTGTCTTCGTTTTTATTTGCCAAAAGAGGAACTGATGGCAAAGCAATCCCCATTACGGATGGAATCAAAATTCGATTACTCTTCAAGTTCCTAGCACACAAATACATACATTCCCATACATACACCCAATCGTTCTTGTGAAGCAAACCCAACAAAGGAGGATATAATCTCAAAGGAGCAATTCCCACGTAGGAAGGACAACTTCGTGGCTCCCTATAGATATGCCATAGGATGACATGGGATGTCAAGGGACTGAGAAGTGTCAAAGAGGTTAGATGAACTGAAATCGAAACTTTTTGTCAGTCACCTCAGCCGATATTGATATCCTTTTCTGCAGCGCTCTTCTTCTAATGAATTTTTAACAGAGTCTGAGAAAGTCTAGACTAGTAGTTAGTTGCATATTCAACATCGTGACGAGACGAACAATTGAGGACCGCACCAGAAGCAGCAACCATCAGCAGGATCAACGTCGATTTGATGACATTCATCAACCACAGAACATAGCAATATATGATACTCTTGAAAGAAACAACACGAATCATATTGTAGATTTTCGCAAGTCCTGGAAGTTCCTCTTTCTTTTTTCACGACATATATTCTTTGTCCTTTGGTAAGGCCAATGTTTTACTTACATATGTATATTTGAGAGGACACTCTGATGGTTTAATGATCCTATAAGTCCTTCGTTAATAATTCAAACTGACAACAGTTTTGTTTGAAATGAAATATCGTTTATTTACTAGGACTGGGTTGCAGGATTTATGTGGGCAGAATGGGTATTTTGGGTGTGTTCTACTACAAATGTCTATTTCTGTCTGATGGGCTTTTTTATTTGCATATGTGACTAGGACATGGAAGGGACATTGAGGTTTAAAAAAAAAATATATATAACATTAGAAAATTTGTCGTTTTAGTCTGGTTAATCAAAGTCACGAATGTGTTGAACAATGTCAACGACTATAGTTTCTGTTCATTGCACCATCAAATAATAAACGGGTTAAAATCATAAAATCTTGCCAAACGACATGGGTTAGTCTAAAAAGACATTTATAGAGATTGCCGTGATGGTTATCCACAGACGATAATAATTAAAAAGGGAGTGGTCTGAGAATTTATGATTTTTTTTTTACACAGGAGGTGTGACACTATATGAAAGCCTTAAGAGTATTCAAACCATCGAGGTACAAATTAAAGTTATTTCAGTTTTTTTAAGCGGGCTTTGAATAATAGACAGAATACGAAAGGAAGATTCAAGATGTGGTACTGGGAAATGAAGTTGGTTATGAAGATGAAACAATCCTTAATATTATTTGAAGGAATTCATTCCCCTTCCTTAGTTTGACATTTTTAAGAAGTTTTTTGTCAATGTTCATATGAAGCCTGGGAAACAGTTTCAGTTGGATTCATAAAAAAATTAATTTTACTGAGCTTTCGTTTTGAAAAAAAGATAATGATGGTTTCAAAAATTACAAATTTCTAAACCCTATGGCGAAATAGCACATTTTCAATTGACACTAGGATAAGATATAAAAATTGTGGAACGTATTACACAATAATTTTAAGGAATTTGAATAAGTACCTTACCTTGTTGTAGGTTCGCTACAATTTATACTTAAAATTAGTTCATTAGGTTAGGTTCCATCAAAGATCATTGTTGTGCAACAATAATACATAGTCTGAGTACAAATTCCTGGTGAAATTATTGTGGATGTTGGGCTCGGTTGTGCCCAGCCAAGTTTTAGCACAATACCCTTTTACAGGAGCAAGCTCAAGCGATATTCGACCCCGTAATGAAGTCAGAAACTTTAAATTCCGACTATTTGCTAAGTTAGTCAAGCACAGGCCCTGCGATATAAGGCCTCAAAAATCAAAAAAAAAAAACTATAACTGATTCACTGACTGACAGATCATCAAAATTATTCACTGACTGACGGACCATCATGAGCACTTCCCGACATCGTAGAATCTTGTACTATTGCCCAACGCTAGGTGATGCCAGCAGAGGAATAAATCGGCCATTTGATATTTTCAATACAAGGGTGTTGTATATGCCCACTTCCTCAGAAGTGGAGTTAATTAGATTATGGAGTGCTCCCAATTGCCGTATCGTAGAGTTATAAAATTTGGTGGAATGGTAGCCCTTAAGTTTTTTAAGAAAAGTAAAATATAAAATTTGAAGTTTTTCATATGAGGCGTGGTATCCAGTATCCACCCACTTTCCTAAAAAAAATTTAATTTGTATGTGAGCTCTTCCAGTTTCAGTTGAGAATGTCAAAGTTTGTTGACATTTCGGTTAAGTAAGGTTGGAACAATTCATCATGAATCTTTTAACGCCGCATCAACGCTTCCAAATTAGGGTAAATTTGCACTTTGATAAATAATAAAAAAATTAATCTGTTCGTGAAGTTTATAGAGAAATTTTACCGAAAAATTGTGTTTAGTGATGAACCTCATTTCGGGTTAAATGGCTTCGTCAATAAGCATAAAATTGCCGTAATAGAACAAAGAAAATCCTCATGCCATTTACGAATCGCTATTACATCCATTAAGATTGAGTTTGTTGTTGCGGTTTATACGTTGGAGGCATCATCAGTCCTTTTTACTTGCGATATATGTAGGTACTATAGGGCAAGTTTTGCATGTGGAAGAAAAATCGAACACAAGATTTTAATTAAACTTGACATTACGATGATAGGGAACGCCCAAAAAGTGGGTGCTTCAATTCCGTCTGTCGGATTGTCTGTACAACGAGCTACAGCCTAAACGGCTGAAACAATTTTCTTCAAACTTGGTATTTAACGATTTATCTGATTGACTAAAATAGTTTTTTGAATCTTTGTTTTATTTAGCCCCAAGAATAACGGTATATTTGCCATACAAATTTGTCTACCATCTTAAATATCTCGAAAACGGCTCTAACGATTTTGATAAAAAAGTGTGTGCACAATTATATACCTAAAATTCTAAATTTTGGTAATTTTTTTTTTAAATATTTTGTTATTAAAGGTACCTGTCATTCAATCGTTTTTTAATTTTTAACTTTCTCATAAACGGCTCGGCGTATTTCGATCAATTTTTTTTATATAGGAGTCCTTCGAATTATAAATATTATTCATACAAAAATTCTCGAAAAATATTTTTTTTATATTTTTGAAATAAAAAGTATTTTTTCATGAATAATTTTTTTTAAAATTTAGTTTTAAGGTTTATATAAATTAATTTTTAAAACTGTTATACCAAGTTTTTTTTTAGAAAAAAAAAATGTTGTCTATAAAAAATTTAGTAAGAAACGACTTTGGAAATATATTTAGAACATAAGGGCAAGTCCTTCCTTGTTTCTTTTGAA
This sequence comes from Philhelius pedissequus, assembly GCA_910595825.1. Classification (NCBI taxonomy): domain Eukaryota; kingdom Metazoa; phylum Arthropoda; class Insecta; order Diptera; family Syrphidae; genus Philhelius; species Philhelius pedissequus. Next base: position 236,551,531 of record OU343161.1, on the reverse strand, counting down.
ATGAGGAAGGAGCTACTAAAAATGAATCAGCTAAGTATCCACGACATTTGGTTCCAACAAGATGGTGCAACTTATCATAATCAATTTATTGCGAAATTAATTTTGCGACAGGTTTATTTCCAGAAATTCGTGTTCCTGTTAGCTGACCCCTTGGTTCGTGCGACTTAACGCTCCTCGACTACTTTTATGGGAATATGTTAAGTCACCGGCTTATGCCAATAAGCCACCAAGTTCTAAAGCATTGGCAGCCAACATTCAAGCCACCATTGACGCCATATACGAACAGATTTATTGCAAAAGTGATCACTGATCAATGGACTACGTAACTCGTACCCGCGGTGGACATGCCCAGAAATCATATTTAAAAATATATACCATGAAATTATCTACCAGATTTTAATAATAAACAATTCACTGCAACAATATTTTTGTCATGTATTCTTATTTAGAATTTTGAAGCTCTTAAAAAAACACCCGTTCGTTATTTCAGTATTATTCTATTTTAAATATTTGGTATTAAAACTTCATGAAGTAAAAACTTTGCGTGCTTTTAGTTATCACTACATTTCACGGCTAACCTGTTACATAGAGGTTTTATTTATCGAAGAATTTGCCTCTTTTTTCACATTTTTTTGTCCTAATAATATTTCACGTGTAATGAACATTTTCTGAAGATAAAATGCTTTACTTTTACGATGAACTTTTAATTAAAAAAAATTAACTCATGGATCCAATACATTTTACAATTACGAGTGAAAAAATGTATTAGTTTGTTTTAAGTTTAAAACATGTTGTGGAATGTATCATATTTTCACGTAATTTGTGTATGGAAATCAGTTGACACCCCACGATGTCATATTCAAAAATGCACGAATTCTATGTACCTACTTATTTGGTAATCTCATTCTTAGAAAACCGTGAAATTCTTTCCGCAAATTTGTCCTCTCCAACTTTCTGGTTCAAACTTGAATTATGCGAGGCATGTCGCGACCTCGCATTTCACAAACAAAATAATTTGCCTTAATCAACCTGCCTCTGAACTTTATCATCTAATTCATTTAACAAAAAAAACAAAATCAACAAAAAAATACTCAGCCTGATGTCAAAGTTGTTTCGCAAACAACTTAGCTTCTCGAAACGAAAAACAAAAAAAAAACTTCTTACTGACTTTCGAGAGCAAACCCAAAAAAACAATATCAACCCACGTCATAGTTCAATAAATCAATGTGTACCAAATGCCATTGTCAACGAAACAAACCAAATGTCGCAATTTCTTTTTTTTTGTTCTTCATTCAAAATGTCCTTCTACTAAAAAAAAAAACATTCAGGACACCGCCCGCTCGTTCTCTTATGTATATTTACAACAAGGGAGGTGGTTGGAACAGTAAATTTTGTTTCGACTCCCGTTCATTTTTCTGTCATTGAATTCAATTACCTCGCGTTAGAATTTGATTTATTCGATTTATTGAATTTTTATCAATTAAGGACTTTCATTCACATCAAATGTATTGCACAGCAGACCTAAATGATGTGTGTAATTCTGTGTAGGTTGGTACTTACACATTATATAGAAAGAGAGACAAACACTTAATACTAATATCAGCCATCTGTTTGTGCAAAAACTCAAAAATGTCGTCTGAGAAAATTTGGATTTGATAAAAAAAAAAAACAGAAATAGGGGAAATGGAAATATTTTAAGTAAACATTCATTTGATTTAGAAAAATAAAATACACATACCTATGTAAGTATGTATGAAAAAAAAAGGATAACTTGGATAATAAGCGATCCTGTGAGAGATGTCAATATAGCTCTGCTGATGCATCATGTCCTTGTGTTTGTATAGGTTTTTTTAATAATACATAGTTAGTTTTTTCTTTCTGTGATAAAGAATCCTTCATCCTTCTCTAGTTTGGGTTAGCGTATCCTTGCCATAAATTCACCTCGCAACAGATGTCAATCTGCCTGCAGCATACTGTCAGATAGATATAAATTTGGATGTTGAGAAGATGGCGTTATATTTATGTATGTGCATCCACCGACGACAACATTGGTTATGCTTATAAACCTAACAATTTGTATGCTGCTCCTAGGATGAGTCTTTGTTTTTTATTTTTTTCACTGAATTTTATGCTTGCGACATGTAGATACATATATGGCGCTCGAGCAAGGATTCTGAAGCAATTTTTATCTATTCGTTGTTTCTCCTTCATGTGTGTCGTTCTCTGATGTTGAAATACTTAGAGCAGTGTCTGCAAAAATAAACACTGGACTAGAATAAAAAGGACGAAATTGCGACAGATTGCAAGTAGGTGTGCGTACACTCAGCGAAAAACTTTTTTTTTTGATAATGAAATTCTACAAAATACAAAATTTTAATTTCGGCTCGTGAAATCTTATGTTAACTTTTACACAACATCTCATGAAGTGAAAATTGAATACATTCCACAATTTTTCCACTAACATATTTTCAATAACAGGGTTAGACAGCGTGGACATTTTTTGTAAGTAAAATTGATAGAAAGTTAAATGGAGCTACGGTTTATTTCAAACTACTAGCAGCTGTAGAATGTAAAAGTAAACATTTGTGGGTTTTATTTGTAATTACATTTACATGATAAATTGTTAATTTTGCATGATTTTTTTTTCTTTCAATGTAACAGCGACTGCGACATGCTTATGTATGATGATTGCACAGCACACTGCTAGAGACAGATATGAATTGGGGGAGTAGTGGTGTAGTAGTTAAAGATGGAACTATTGAGACAAACCTTTTTTGCAATAAATAACAGTACAAACCCACCCACCTGGTTTTTAAGGGAGGCAAAATACGGCGTAGCCAAAGGATTTAAGCTAGAATGATGTTATTCCCTCGCGCATCGTTTGCTGCTTGCATGTGAAGATATGGCAACAACAACATAAGAAAAAATAGCTTTGCATGCAAATATTTACCGTTTGTTCATTTTGACGATAAATGTTGACAAGAACTTCAATCTTTCTTGGGCAAAAAAAAAAGAAAAAACAAACAAAAAATTAAATAAAAAGTTTGGGAAGGAAGATGGATACCAGAACGTAATATGAACAGAAAGTAGAAGAAAAATAATTCGGGCGTAGGTATACCTTATACCTATTCCAACCAACCTATAATAATATGTAGAGTGTGAATGAGGTAAGTAATTGCGGGATGTCCTTGTTAGGATGTATATTGAAATGAAATTTATTTCCTCAGCATAAATTGCACGAGCCCAAGCTGGCGGAAAGATATTATATTAAAAGATGTTTTCGAAGGAATGTAGATTTGTATGTGCAGTTCATAGTGTGTATATGGCATTTGGAAACCGCATAAATGTTGGTAGTATGGCGTGTGGCATCTACGTGAAGAGATTTTGCAAAATTTGTTGGTTAAGGCAATATATAGAATAGATAGTAGACTCATAATGAGAATCTTACTATATAATATAAATTTTTTTATTTCATTTCTCTTCTTCAGCTGGAATATGAATGCTGTGGGAGTGACAGTCATTTTATTATTTCATTCATTTCTGAAAGCCATTAATATGTCTGCGTAGGTACTTCAATTCAGAGAGGAGTAGGTAAGGTATATCCAAGTCAAAAGGGAAAAAATATCTATTTGAATAGAACTTCCTTATAAAATGATTTTTATTTTCCGTTTATAAAATTAAGTACGTACGTTACGTATAGCTACCATGCTGCACTTAGGTAGATCCCATTGAAAATAATTAAATTGAAAAAAAAAATTAAAACTGGTATCTTTTTCAGACATTTTTAGATCTTATACAAGTAAACTTCAATCTAACACGAAAACAGCTTAAGTTTTTCTTAGATACATTATGTGCCAATGGGAAGTTTGATGGGAAGTGTGAAAGATAAAAGATAACTCTTGAGCTTATAGGATTAATATTTGAGAAAATGATATGACCAGGCATATTTTTTCTTAATTTTCTTAAATGCTTATTTTCTCCCACGAACAGTAGCACACATTTTTGTACACCGTCTTGGAAGATGCGCTTAACATTTAACAATCATTTTTATAGAATTTTTCGTCAAGCTCTCTTATAGAAAATTCGTAAATTTGGTATCAATGAATCTCTTCTTTCCTGGATTATAAAGTAATTTCGCTTCCGCTCAATAGAAGTAGCTTTGGATGGTTTCAAGTCTGATATAATGTTGGTATACCTTAGGGTTCCGTTTTGTCACCGAAACTATTTCCTATATTTATTAAAGATCTGTTGGCTAAAATTTCTAATCAATATTATTGTTTTGCAGACGACGGTACCCTGAGCTTTTCATATTCTGCTGTGGATCCGAACTTTGTCCTTCAGATGTGGAACTTGTACGGCAGTGTATGGTAAAAAGCCATTTAACGTATGACCTTGACAGTATTGTCAAGTGGGGAATTAAAAACCGCTTGGAATTGAATGCTTCATATAAACGTAATGATTAAACGGCTCTAGTTGAATTAACCAAATAGCTTTTAGTTATCAGATCATGTTATAGGTTCGCTATAATGCCTAAGCGTTTAGGTTTTCTCAGGAAATGCAAGAAATAATTCTCCCTCTCTCAGCTCAAAATAAATTCTTCAAGGTTGAATTCTGAAATAACTTCGGATATGTCTTGTCTTGGATAGAATGGAAAATAGATGTTTAAGAATGTTAGGTGATCTGATAAAACTCTAACAAAAACATTTGAAAGCCTTAAAACCCGCTGTATTGTTTTATGTCTTTAATTATTCTACCTCTGTTTTTATATACAATGAATGGTCTAGCGAACTAGCCAATGACATTGTTCACTTCTTATCGTACTTGTACTTCTGGGAATGCCCACTCATTTTCCCTTGAACACATCTTCAGAAGAACTTACAACTGCATAGAGATACTTTTTTAGCCGTACTACACGGATGTCAAATTCTATGTTAACCAATACGCTTCCAGCTCTCTTCCAATCTGACAAGCCACCGCTACAGTATTTAATAGGAGGACTTTGAACATACTCAAAAAGCCAAATTTTCTATCACATTTTTATTGTAAACAAAATTTTTAGAATAAAAGACTTGAAAAATGTGTGTTTTCAGTTCTTACAGCATACCCTTCAAAAGGCTCCGAAAATAAAAGAATATTTTGTCTGTGCATCAGAACGGTGGAGGCACATATAGAACAAACGGTTAAAAAAGCTCTTAGGTCTAGATATTTACCTAGAGAGGACACCTGAAAGAGCCTTGATTGTTAAGTCTATGGGAACAAAATCTATTGGACATTCCAACAGATGGCATGATCAAAAAATATAACTTCGAAAAGAACTTCAAAGCGGAGTTAATTTACAAAAAAGAGTGGGTAAGGTAAACAAATGCCATCAAGTTCTAGTGTACCGATGGATCGAGAACAACTGAAGGGAATTGTGCAGGAGTTTTTGGGTCTAGAACCAAACTATCTTTTTAAAATGATATCAGGGGGGTTGCATGGTGGAAGCATGCCCGCCCTACGCGCCGAGCTTCTTTTAAATTGTGGACCTAATTGCGAAAAACACTTCACGCAATCCCATACTTTTTTCTGGCTTTTTTTCCCAGTTTTTTTTTGGGTTTTTTTCCATTTCTTATGAAAAAGGAAATTACGCATGTTTTTTTTTTTGGAAAAAACTTTGGCAGTTTGCTTATTCTTGCTATTTTTACAATTTTTTTCGGGGCTTTTTTCATTTCTTATGAAAGAGAAAATTACGCCAGATATTTTTTTGGAAAAAAGGCCAGAAATTTAGGAAAAAGTATTTAAGAAAGCTTTTCCTAAGAAAAAAGGCCAGAATTAAGTATGAAGAATTTTCCTGGCGTTTTTTTTTTCAAAAAATTCTGGCGTAATTTCCAGGAGCCAGTGAAACAAGCTTAAGCAAAACGACAAAAAATCAGGATCTTTTTTTTAGCTTTTTCATACTTAAGCAGAACTCGGATAAATGAAAAAAAAATTCTTTTAAGCGATACCTACACGTTTAACTGATTTTTTTTAACTGAAACATATTTCAGAAAAGCAGACTTTGGTGGTTACGAAACAATTCTTACTAGATTTATCGAACTTGAGAGGTCGAAAAATAACTAGTATTAATTTTAAATTCCTTACGGTTAGCATTTACATTAAGGGTTTTCATGAAACCGCGTAAACTTTCCCACGTCGTAAAATGGAAAAGTTTCCCACGCACATTTCATAAACGCACTTATAAGAATCAACTTGCCAAAATGTGGTAAATGATTATTTTTTCATCCTGTACTTTAACTTGACTAATAACAAAGTATTATTACTCTCATTTAAAATGTCTGTCAGAAATAATAAGAAGAAGAGAGATAGATATACCAAGATTATGACACATAAAACGTCAACATTAAACGTCAAAAGTTTTTCACATTTACTATACTCAAATGGTCAACTTTCTCACACAAAATTATGTGGAAAAGTTTACCATTTTTTGGTAAAGTTTTTCCGTACAAACATTTACCATTTGACCACGTTTACCGTGTTTACGTGGTTTCATTAATACCACGTTATTATGTGTCATACTATGAATGGAAGTGTCGGCGGTGAACGCTTAACAAAATGAAACAATTCAGCACCCGTTTAATTTTTACTTGCGAACTCGGGATTTTAATCATACTTATGACATTAATATAATAGCAATTCCGTCTGTAGATACGTCTGTCTGAGTGTCAAGCTATTTTCTTCAAAATTGGTATTTAAGCGTTTAAGGTAATTGTCTGAAATAGATTTTTGAATCGGTTTTTTAGCCCCAAAAATAACGGTACTTTCCATACCAATTTTTCAACCATCTTAGTTATCTCGAAAACGGCTACAACGATTTTAATTTTTTTAAAAATTCTGGGTTATTAAAGGTATATTCTTCATTTTGGTTACATTTTGTTTTACATATTTTGTTAACAACCATTTTTTTATTCTGAACTTTCTCATAACTGGCTTGACGGATTACGATCAAAATTTGTATATAGAAGGTCATTCGAATTATAAATAATTCTGCGTAGCCGAATTTATTTTTCGATTTTTGAAAACAAAATCATATGACAAATTTTGTCGAGCTTATATTTTTAAGCTTATATTATTAAATACATAAAATTGCCATGCTAAATTGTTTTTTTAGAAAAAACAATTAAGAAATTTTGTATATAAAAAATTAAGTAAAAAACGACTTTAAACGGCATTTCTACTAAGAATATTGTGCATGTGATCGAACATAAGAGCGAGTACGTGCGATCCAGTTGTACGTTTTATTTTTGTTTTTAACTTAGACAAGTTATTTCAATCAAAAAAAATAGTAAACTTGATGGGATTATTTTCAAGTTATGCAGGTTTTTCACTTAAGCGTGTTTCAGTTCAGCTGGTTTCAATGTGCATATATGTTAACTCACTCCCAAGATACTCGTCGTAATTATACATAGTGGTGGCTGAAGCTCAAAATTTAGTGTTACCTCGTCTCAGCTTCAAAATGGATTCCTGATGACAATTTATTGCGACTTAGAACTACTAGGCAAACCTGACATAACAACATTAGAGAATACGAAAAAAGTGTCCTAATTCAAAGCTTTTAATTTAATCCCGATTTTTTTAAAATTAATCTTCTACCTAAATTAAATTTTTAATTTCCTCTTGGCGAAAAATGTGCACAGATTTAAAAAAGTCAACCCAAAACCTCTGTGCCTGAAACCATGAAAGTTATTTATTTTATTTTTTTTTATATTTAGACAAGCTGTCGATTTTTAGAAAAAGTTCATTTCTCTTTTTTTTTGTGTGCTCGTTCGTTCAATGCCATTCAAAACGGGTAATAAAAATCGAACTAATAGGAGCCTAAAGATCTTACACACGGTGACATCGCCCCCAGGTAAAAGTGACGTACCTACACAAATAGCCAATATAGCAATATTTTTGACTGGCTCAAATAATAACACGATACACATACAATATTGAAAAGTGTCAAATCGTGTCAAATTGACTTTTTCTCTTGCTCTCAGTATAGATAGGTAGGTATAGGTACCTTTATTGCAAAGTCATCCAATAAAAAAAATATATTATTTTCCACCCTCCTTTAGACTTGTGCGGTGAGTCCTGGACAGATGAGTATTATTTTCTCACCATCAATATTTTTTTTTTGTATTTTTTTTTTGTTTTTCTTTTATTTTATTTTAGCTGATGGTTTTTCTCATTTATGATGTTTTATGGGGAGCCGAAGCTACTGCAACAGCCATTTACTGAGACGGGGAGTTAGAGATGGAGCTGGGTGCAAGTTGTCCCGTCAATTTAATTTGGTTCAAAGCTAACCAACTAACTGCAGGGTGAAAAGTCAAAAGTAATAAAACCTAACATTTGACTGTGTCACTCTGTTTTTGCACCAACAACAACCACTCACAAGGACGAGGTTTATATACATACGTATAGGTTAGTAGTAGATACATGTATGTATAGATCTGCCATTGCTTGTACTATATACACTGGACGATGAGATGAGGATAGTGGTTGAATCGGTTTTGTGGTGGTGTGATGTGCGGTGCTTACGATTTAGTTGACAGATATTCAATTGGCATAGTTACCGCTATGTAGCGAATGGTTGACAGTTGTTGTGTACTTGCTGAAGCTTGGTTATGGTTAGTTTAGCTAAGTGACAATGGACAAGGATGTGGTCGGCTTGGGTTGGTGTCGGTGACTGACTGGTACTGGTTGGTGATCGAAGAAGCTATTATACGTTCAAGCTCATGATGATGTGGATTGTTGGACAAATATAGGTAGCCAGTATTCGGATAAAGGCCAAAAGCCAAATGTGGTTAATAAAGTGTCTCTTGTCTCTCTTAGCTGGTGATATCGGATTTGGAATGTCCCCTTTTGTTGTGGCGACACATTAAGTAAATGAAATTACTTTGTATTTTCAGTGAATTAGCTGATTAGTTTTTACAGTGGAACTGCAGAATCATTTGTGGGGGAAGCCCTTATATTTTTTTGACAGAAAATCAGTGACTCACTCGGAAATTTAAGATAAAGGTTTGTTTTTATGTCTCGTTTCTAATTTTTAAAATTATTTAAAACTATTTTTTTCTTTCGTAACGATAGAGGCAGCTTGCAAGCCTTGTCTGAGGTGTGGTAAGGAATAGTGAGCAACTAATTGAAAGGTTGGACATCCTCCTAAGATTCAGTGCACAATTTGATGATTAAACAAACGAAATAAGTACTTTTAAAATTGCATTTAAGTATCTCTCTTTCATAAGGATAAATGTTACTGGCTAGAAAAGTTAACATGTGAAAGTAGATGGTCCAGGAAATTTTTGCAAAATACTCAACCCTCTTTTTGACTTGAGACAATAGGCTCTATTACTGTTTTCTGTTATCAAAAAAATTGATAAATAGTTTTGAAATTTGTTTTATCAATTTTTTTCGGTCAAAAACAAATTTCTAGAAAAGTAGTAAATATGAAAAATGTCTTAAACAGAAGCACGGCAAACTAAAAAAATTCCGTCTGTAGAACTCAGGTCACTTTAATATTGACAAAAAGTCACACAAGCTTGATCAATTAATGGGTAAAAATTGATAATTCTCTCCTTTCATAATCAATTGATAGTTGACGAACATTATCTACCAATAATAATACTAATTCATTTTTTTAGTCAACTGACAAAAAGGGAAGTACTGGATTGAGGAATACTGTTGTCTTGACTGGTTGGATAACAATTATGCGGTTTCGAAATTCTACTAGACTGAGGTCGAAAAGCCTTAAAATATGTCTCAACCAAATAAGTACAGACGAAACTGAAGACTTTATACTGCAGGAAAGAAGCTACATTTAAATTCTTGTTGGTTGAGCCATGTGGTTTCGGTACATCAGTAATTTCGACCAAATGATGTGCGTATTCGAATAAAATAATCGATTATAAGCGATTCTAACATTATCTCGAGACATCTCTATACATACTTCATCTGAAATCATTCGAATAATGTCTATCATACATGGGTCTTCTCAATTTCTACTTCACTATACTCCTATTTAAGCGTAAGAGTAACGCAAAGGCAATAGATATTGTGATGGGTGGGCCTAGTTCAAATTGGAGTTGAAGACATTTTATGTACCTATATCTGTTTCTCTGGCATTTATCAAGATATCGAGACAAATTGAAAGTTTTCAATTTCTGACATAATGGAGGCCTTACTAACCGAGCAACAGGCATCAAGAAAACGTATAGAGACTATCTACAGCAACTTCGGGAAGGATGGCCCCAAAAGATGGACGAGATCTTACTTAGTTCAAAAGATGAGTCAGCTTCACAGGGAATTGAGCGAATTCCGTATGAGGGATCTTCAATTGGAGAAACAAGCCGATTGTGAGGGAAAATATTTCAAAAAGAAATATTATGATAATACTGAAATATTTTGACAAAATTTTGACCGAGCTTGAACGTTTATCGCTTCAAGAAGACACCAAAGGACCATCGACTAGCGACGATATCAACGCGACCGGTACGAAAAAATCACAGCTTGATGTAATTTATCATCAACGGGTATCCATAAAGATGCCACGACGAGACTTATGCGACCTATGTACAGTGAACTTACTAAAGCGTCAAATAAATAAAGCACAAAAGGCTCATTTGGTTGGAGAACGTGGTAAAATGTTGCAGCACTTTTAGACCACTGAGACGAATATATAATACTGCATGGGACACTCTTCTTGACCGATATGATAACAAGAGATAACTTGTTACTGCTCTTCTTAATGATGTTTGTCAATAAGGGAATATCAACACGGAGAGTTCTAGTTCAATCAAACGACTTCTGGATACTACAAAGGAAGGATTTTATGTCAGACATTTCCAACATCGGAGTTGACGTAAGTTCTTGGAATCCAATAGAATTGCATCTTGTTCTGCAAAAACTCGATAAGGAGAGTCGCAGACTATACGAACAATCACTAAAATCGTGTAAGGAGTTACAAAAATTAGCAGATTATTATGTTTTTCTAATTTCGAGATACCATAACCACTAAAGCAATATCATCCAAGGCCGATGAAAAACTTCCCACGAGTATTATTACATCCACACCTGAAGGATGTTCAGTTTGCAAAATCAATGAACACTCCATTGAGAATTGCAGACAGTGACAGTGACAGTGATTGGTGACAAAACTTAATGTGTGCTTTAGAAAGTACATCAATGCAGCCCATATATTTCAGTCCAATGCAACAAGAGACATCATTCATTGTTGCATAAGGAAACTAACAACACGTCACTAAAGGCGATGAAATATAGTAGACATTTCGAATCAACATGGAACAAAAACACCATGTCGTGTAGTTCTGGACTATTCTATTGTGGAACGTTTTGGTAAAACAGCAAGGGATCGTTTTTCATCCGTTCGGGTTTGTGTATTTGACTGATTTTTTAATGTATATTTTTTATTTGTTTTACTAGTATTTCATTATTTCGGAAAGGAAAGATCATGTGCTTTAAGTATCTTTTGACATATGACTATAGTTAACATTATTCATTTTCATGACATTTCTAAATTCAAATGAAATACGAAGCATGCATAATAGCAACTTTCGTATTTTTTCATAATTCGAATGATAATTCGATTATTTTGATCACTCTTATACTAATTTCACGAATTATGATATTATTCGATTATGCCCATCACTGCTTCGACTTAATTTCACCTTAGAGTTTACTTTGTAAATGCAAGATTGTTAAAATCTGGATTTATCGATTGCGATGTGATAAAAAGAAGGTTAGAGATTTTGGTAACGGTCTCATGGTAGAGCGAAATTGCTTCCTAAGTGAAGGATATAAATTGTTGAGGAAACGTGAACTTTAAGATAACCTCTAAATGAACTTTTTCATAAAATGTTATTCAAAAAGACCTAAAGTGTGAAAATCTCTTAGATCTTTCAACTTCTTGTGGGACCATAAAACCTTTTGTAACGATTTATGACAAAAAGCAAATTTCTTTACATTTTGTGTCACCTGACCTTTTAGCAATACATAACACACAGGTATAAGAATATCTCTTAATATGAAACTTCAGTAGGTAAGCATCAAAGAAAAGGACACTTTTTTTATGATCTCACAAACAAAAATTGCTCCTCATAGAGTGTGAAGAGGAGCAATAAAGTAAGATTTAATAATGTCAAGAGAAGGCATACTACTTGTGTATAAAGTAAGCTTTGCATGAAGATGTCACAAAATATTTGTAGTTGCACTGAAAGCTTCCATAAAACTGATATTCAGTTTTTCTTCTTTTTTATTTATCCTTACAAAGGAATATCCTCTTATATGTATATAGTTATTTAGATATTATAATAGAAAAGAAAAAAAATCTCATTTCGTCTTTAAATGAGAATCGTATATTCTTTTATGAATCAAAAAAAAAAAATAGAAATGTTATTGCTCCCATAGGGGAGTGTGAATTTATTCTAGGAAAGTAGAACTAGTTACATTGGGTGGAAATTGCTACATCTTCAAGTAAGTTATGTATTCTAACGAAGTACAATAATATACTTAAGAACTTAATTGTTATTACTGTACCTGCCAAAAGAATAAAATAAATATCACAACTTTAACTAAATGGTCCAGGTTATAGTTTGGGGAAGCTATAAATGAAAAGCCTTTTGAGCGAATGCATGTAGTATTTGTAGTTTGCCTGAGTACAACCAGTTTAGTATCTATGTCCGACGGCCTTTACAGGAAGAAATGCTTATTTCAGCGGGAAAAAGTGCTGCATGAATTTTAACTCAGATTCCGAGCGTTCTTCTTACGATCAACTATTTTTACATGTTAAACTTACCGCGCAAAAGTCGTGACAGAATTCTATCACTGGTATAGACTTTTCCTTTATTATCATAAATTCGCTACATGATGAAACAATAACCTATCTCCAGCTTAGATACGTAATAAATTTTCCAAACACACTCAAGAAACACAATAAAATTCCCTTCATATTTATTAACTTATCTTGAAGGCTGAATATTCATGTTTGTGAATGAAATCTGAACGTGTCCAAGAAACCTATAATTTCAGTACATGTATTATACTTATATCGAGAATCGACCCAGCAAGCATTTGTGTGAACGTTCACTTAACATTCAGTAAAAACGAAGAATCGATATCGGTTCGATAAACATTCATTTCACCGAATCAAATCTGAAGTCTATAATTTTTACTTCATGAATAAAAGTGTACATTTACAAGTAGGCAACTAATCTTAAAATCAAAATACATTAGCTGCGTTTTATTATCTACGGGCCTGGGTCTAGGTTATTTTTTAGCACGTATTACAAAAACAGCACGAGATCCAGGTTTCTATCGGGGTTTCTATCTGGGTTTGCAAATATTTATTAGTATTAAATTCGGCGAACATAGGGTCTTACTTCACGACTTCCAAATATGAACTGTCAAGACTACTGTTTACCAAAATGACGGCAAAACAAAGTAGTATACCTTCCCGGCGGACACCCTGTACCTACGCAAAAAACACATAGGTACACAACCAAGTTTGAAGAAAGTCCTTTCACTCGTTTAGACTCAGAGCTGCATGAAATGTCCTCATGTTTTCGAGTCGAATATCATGTTTTTATTTATTAAATTTTTATTTTATATAACTGTACTGCAAAACAACATTACCACCAAACCAAACATGTGCAATACAACCTACCCTAAATGAAAATGACATATCTAAATTGACACTTCAACTTATGAGCAGTGAGAATAAACAATTATCTGTAGAGCTAGCCATTTATGGTTTTAGTAATTTTATTATTTAATTTTGTGTCTGTGAATAGGTGTGAAGTGCACTACAAATAAAATGCACGACTGAATCATGCAAACTTGCTCTTGTAGCTAACAACCTTAGTGTTACTCACTGACGCTGTTGGTAGGTAGCTAGTCTATGAATGGTGTATAGGTGACAAAAAATCGTTTTTAAACTTATTTAAGCAGCCAAAACCATCACTTTAATTAGTTTTTCGGAAAAACGAAGAATGCCATTAGATGCCACGGATCAATGAAAATTTTATAAAAAAGTATCTCTAAAATTGTAAGACGGGTTTTGATGAAATTCGGTTTTTTATTTTTCGTTTTTTGAAAACAAAATTCTTTTGAAATTTTGGTATGCAATTTCTTAGAGTCTATTAATGTCCATGTGAATATAAGATTTAAAATTATTTTTTTTGATTAGTTTGAAAATTATTGATTTTTCAAAAAAATATTTAATAAATTATTTTAATTTAAAAAAAAAAGTTATTCAAAATTTTGATTTGCAAAAATAATTTAGCTACTTAGATCTCCTAGATATAAAATTTGACAGAAATCCAATGTACCGTTACCGAGAAAGCCAAAAATTAAAAAAACCGTTATATGGAAAGTACCGTTCATATGCTTTTCCTGTATACTTGGTTCATATCAAATGATAGCTATTACCAACCAAAAAATTCTCAAAAATTTTTATCAAAATCGTTGGAGCCGATTTAGAGAAAAATAAGATTTCCCTTCAAGGTCATATGACAGGTACCGTTAGTTTTAGCCCTAAAAATAAAATTTCAATTTCTCCTCTGAGGAATGCCAAAATAATCACACATACCAAATTTGAAGGTAATCGCTTAAGTCGTTTAGGCTGTAGCTCGTTATTATCTGTCGATAGACTGACAGATTGACAATTCTCTCTTTGGTCTACCATTATTATATGTTTCGTGGATCCAAATCATGCCTTAATAATTATAATGGCGCAAAATTTTAGTCGATTTATGCCCGTTTGTTGATATGAATCATAAATATTTATGTTCAACTTAAAACGCTTATGGGCTACTTTTTCATCTGCGTAAACTGTCATATAAGTGCTTAAGTAGAACTTAAATGCTTAAGGTGCGTTACAGCAAACGTAGTATGTTAAATCATTTTTAGTATGGTACTAGGCTAGAAAGAGGATTATGCTAATTGTAAACCAGTTTAGTATCGTACTATTTTCTTACCATTTTACTAAAGTTAAAATCACAAAATTGCTATGTCACTTTGACATTTACAAACGTAAAAAAGTTATGTTCGCTTTCTTTTTTGCACTATTTTAGGCGTGTTTAATTGTAGTTTATTAAGAAAATAGATATAAGATGATGTTTTTTTTATAATACAATTATATACACTACTGAAATTACTCAGCCAAGTAGAAGACTTAGCATTATATTTAATTGCACTTGTTGAATTATTGATTCAAAATAGCTTTTAACGGCCTTAATCCACAAAATTTGCCTTTCATCCCGGCAATCTCACATGGACTCATCAGTTGGGTAGTGAGCGCCTTACCAATACGCAATTTTTGTTAAGTTCAGTTCAGCTTACTTGCATTTTTTGACAAAAAGGCAATGTGAACTATATCCAACAAGATTAAGGTAAGGTGCTCACTAACCAACTGATGAGTTCATGTGAGATTGCCGAGATGAAACGCAAATTTTGTGGACTAAAGGCCGTTAAAAGCTATTTTGAAAATAGATTTAGTATGGTGCTATTTAAAAAGTTTTTTAAAATTAGGAAAATATTAGTAAAGTTCTTTGGATTAGCAAACTGTTAAATAAATATAATAACAAAGGTCCACAAATGCTTGAACAAAAGCAGTATTTAGGAACTAATTGCAGAATGTAATCTGTAATCCCTCGATTAAACAAAAATAATTGGATATATATAATTAAACACGTGAATGATTTTTCTTCAAAATCAAAATTAGTTGGCTTTAAAATTTATTTAGCCTTTTTTGTAAAACAAAATATGAAATTCAAAAAAAAATAAAAATCAATAAATGTTTATATATTGGATTTGGTAGGTATGGAAAGTAAAGAATATGTTTTTTTAAATAACTCACCTTAACTTGCTTCAAATGGTTCTGGTACTATCACTTAAAAAAATACACTGATTCTAAAATTATTAAAAAAAAAAACGATACAAAATTGCATTGCACGCGGAAAATAAGCACTAATCGATTTTTTAAAATTTAAAATAGAACGAAAAGTTAAAAAAAAAAAACAACTAACTTTTATGAACAAAACACACACGAACAATGAACAAACTTAAAATGATATTATCCCGAGCAAAAGACTTCTTATTTTAAATTCGAATAACTATTTTAACTTAACGTTATCTAACTAAACCCGCGTACAACCGAACGAAACCACCACTCATGCAAAGACCGACGCGACGCCATTAAGAAAAAAAAAACTACATCGCATCGGTAATTTTTATTTGCAATAAAATACGCTTTAGGTAAAGAAAATTGTAGTTTTTTTTTAGGAAAAATGATCCGTACATATTAAAACACAAATATTTCATAATTTTATAACCGAATATTAGAAATTTTCTTAAAAAAAAATATTACTTGCCGCACGATCTCCATACAAATTATATAAGAAATTCACTTCACTTTTACTAAAACTAAATGTTATGCTAGAGAGAGAAAGCAAAAAATAAAGGTTCGCACAACGATATTGATGTTGAATACGAATCTTATGTGTAGTAGGTTCGACGATGATACGGCGAATTCGAAATATGGGTCATGGGTGTGCAAACTGACCTACCTCTACGTATGCATGGGTTTTATTTTTGTTTACTTCTCGCTTGTGGGTGGTGAAGTTGTTCCATGTCTCATTATTATTGTGAACAAAGTGGTATAAATTTGATTTTCGTCTGTAGGTATGTGGTAGGTAGTTTGGTATGAAGTGGGATCTTGTTTTTTGTTCTATTAAAATTATTTAATTGATTTATTTTTAAAGTTTAGGTCTTTAAATTATTTAATTTTAAGTACCTTATTTGTGTCAATTTAATGAAATGGACAGCTTATGTTAATCTACCATGCTTTGGTGGAAATAAAATACCCCTTTTGAATTTATTAAACTTAGGAGTTTCTTAACATTTTTCTTTTTAATTTTCACTTTTTGACTTACTACGTAACAATTGATAGAAAATTTTTACTATTATTTCATAGAGAAAAATTTCAATTTTTTTTTCTACATCGAGTTAGTGCCAAAAAGGGTATTCCGTTTATTATTTTTTTACTTGCGATTATAGGTAGATACTATAAGACAAGTTATGCATTCGTCGAAAAAAAAAAATTGAGATAACAATCAAATATGACATGACGATTATAGCGAAACGAAAAAAGATGGTCTAAAAATTTAGTCCGCCTGTATGTCTGTCTGTCAGTCTGTCTATATGTATGTATAGACACATAGAGCTCAAACGGGTGGGCGGAATTTAAGATTGTCATACCAATTTTTCTTTTTTTTTAATTAAAAAAATGTTGTGTATAAAAAATCCAGTAAAAAATGACTTTAAAAATATATTTAGATTTTAAATAGAAATCTTTGCATAAAATGTGATCGACTATACGAGCAAGTTCGTGCGATCCAGGCATTTTATTTTTTAAAATTTTGGTTTATTTTTGTATTAAAGATTTAAAGAGAATGGCGTTTAATTTTAAACCTTTCTACTTTCGATATATTTACATACATATAATAAGTAGGTACCTAAGGTTAATATTTAATTATTTGGGTTTAAATCGAGCTCGAAGTTTTCATCAAACTTGGCATTACGACGATTTGTACAAAAAAAGGTAAATAATATCTAAAATGGTTCTACATTTTGGTCCAAACATTTATTTAATATTTTGTACGGTACCTACCAATTTTTTTATATTCGCCTTTCTCATATGCGGCTCAACGGTGGCCAAAAAACTTGGGGAGATCACGATTACTCAGGCGTTAAAAAATAAAAATGTTAGAACAAAAATGGCCAACAAAGAATTCTTTCCTATTCTTTCTTCTAACTAGTGCCGTGCAATTCAGGTTGCATTCAAAAGACCTTAGATCTTACAGGCATATAGTTAAATTTAAAAAAAAAGGTATCGTTTTGAATAACGAAGGGCGTCTAACTCTCCTCGTTTAGGCAGAGGGGGAAAAATTACATAAAATGAAAAAAATATTAAAAACAACGGCATCAGTTACAAAAGACAAATTATAGGTTTTCGGAAAGCCAAAAACCTGTTCTTTTATATTTTATTTCAGTATATTGAAAACATTTTGGTAAAAATTCTTTGAAACTCAATATTTCTCAAACAAATAATTAAAACAAAATGTATATATTTTTTTATTCAAAATTGTGAAACTAAGTAACTAAATTCGCTTCAATTAATTGATGTTCCTTTACATTTTTAATCGAGACCTGGGCCCCCATGATCTGTAACTTTCGAGTCGATAAAAACAGTCGAGAAACAAACACACATTTTTGTTTTGTTGTTAAGATGTCCAAATGAGTTTTTCAATTTATGTCTTTCCATTGGGAAATCCCAGTCAAACAAACTAAAAATTTAAGGTATCGCGTCAACTTACAGAAACCCATTTTTTCAGAGGCGTTAAGTGAGGAAAAGTTATCGGCTGAGTTACAGAACAAGCACAGTATTGGAGGATTTGAAATTAAATAGGAGGGGAACATAGAGCTTGGTAGAGCATTCCACATTCGAGTTGTGCGGCTAATGAAAGAGTCTCTGTACTTGACAGTACGTCCTAAGTTGGACTCAAGGATGAACTGATGAGCATTCCTAGAAGCGCGAGTATTGCGATTGAATTGTTTAAGGGGGGAATGCAACTGGCTATTTCGCTAGAACATTGTTTATATTTTATTATTTTGTATTTTTTATTTTACGAGAAAACAAGGGGTGATAGACCCCATTCCCATAGTAAAAAAAATGTTATTATTTTGAGGCGTCTGAGTTATCGAGCTCGTGTTAAAAAAAAAACTACAGAGGAGGCCCTTCGAATTCTAAATATTACTGCATACCAAAATTTTCGAAAAATTATTTTTGGGATTTTTTGTCGTACATACTATTTAATTACTCTCTAGATGGCGCTAGGGCCAAAAATTGTTATTAATGAACGGATCGAGCTCTAATTCTCGCCAGCTAATATTTAAATAAACAGAAAACATTTGATAAAACTTGAACCCGATAGGTGGCTCTGCCAGCTGGTGTACACATAAATTGTAATTTTGATTTCAAGTGAATGTTAAAAGCTATACTGTGTTGTTACCTAAGTATATGGTATATTAAATTATTGTATGATATATTATGATACGTTATGTCACACTATATTACGTTACGAAATTATCTTTAATTTAAAAAAAATTGTAGTTTATATACAAATTATATAAAGACAATTTAATTATAAAACTTAAGGACTGCGCGTTACACTACGTTTCCACTGCAATGACTTTAAATATTTAAATAAACTTAGCTTTTGAATTTAAAGACTTATCATACGCATAAATTTGGTCATCCACACCCCTATTCTGAAACTTTTATAATAACAGTTATTTTTTTCAGATTTTGATGAAATAATTTTCTGAAAATGTCTAAAACGTCTAAAGGTCAAAAATTAGACTCGACTAAATCTCTCTTGGATAAATGATAAATACATGTCAAAAATGCACATTTACGAAAACTTGAATAAAATTAAAAATCAAAATTATGTTTAATCAAAATTTTGACAAAGAAAGTTTTGGGTAGAAATTGTCAAATAGACGAAATATTTATCTATCTATCTATTTACTATCTCAGAGCACACATTTTTTTCTGCCGGCCGATAAATATGCAATTTGATAAGTAACGAACATATTTAGGTAAATATTGGTGAATTTTTTATGACAGTCGAAAACCTGGAAGAAACTTAATCCTTTTCCATTTGAATTTGGTCAGAGGATAATTTTTGTCATAATCAAAAAGTAGAATTAAATGTTGAAAACAACTTCAAATAAAAACTTTGAAAATATAATATTCTTTTGTGGATTTATGCTAATATAAATGAGCTTAAGCAATATGAGCTGGTTATGAAATTTTTTATTAATTAATAAAGACCAAATTGTGTATAAGTTTTTTTATAATGAGTACTTTTAATTATTTAAAAAAAATTGAAATGGGCTTTCTGTTCTAAAACATTCCCTAAGGGCTATTTATGCACAAAACGTTGTTATACCACCGGGCTTTGGCTTAAAAGCCTCTAATTAAGTCCTGGTGCTTATCACCGCTGTACCAGCTTAACATATTAAATATACTTCATTGAAAATTGTTCGTCCTTAAAATTCCAATTTTGTTGTCCTTTGAATATACTCTTAAATGTTCCCAATTCTTAACTACCACACACTAATCCGACTTGAGCGGTTTTTTCACTGGTGATTAGAGTGACAAGATGAGTAAGGCGGGCATTTTCGCATTAAAATCAACATTAAAACCCACCCAGCCGCACCAACCCTTCAGAACCACACAATGGCATAACGCAAAAGGCAAAACAAGGACACAAGCTGATGACACTACATTCGGATGGGAAGATTGACAAAAGGATTGAATGGAAGGAAAACACAAACAAAATATAGACCACAAGATGTATACAACACATTGAAATACCATCTGTGTCATTTGATTGAGTTTATGTCGTAAATTTGATCTTAAATTACCAATTGCAAGACTCAGTTTTGTCGAACTATGGATATCCATTTATTAAAACTTTTGAATCCTAATTTACTGTATTTTTTGAAAAAATTGATGCTCATAAGAAAAAGTTGAAATAAAATACCCTAAATCACGCGATTCAGAGTGTATGCATATATGAATTACAAAGATTTAACAAGGCTGCTTCTTCAATGTTTTGGAAAATCCATAATTACTCAAGAGCATACCATCAAAAGCAACGCATTAGACCATGAAAAGAATGGTCCTTTTTGGGGTTAATGGCAGGTAATGTGTTTTGCAGAATGAGAGGGAGAAGGGGAAGGATATATAACCAACTCTGCTCTCAAAAGGGCTTTGTCTAATTACTGTGAAACAAGCAACACTCTGATAATGAATATCATCAACATCTAAAACCAGAGTTGAAGGATTCTTACGGTCCTTGGGGTTGTCCTGTACATTATAGCATTTGAGAGATTGACTTTGCTAGAGTACGTATTTGGGTTGGAGTTAGTTGAAGGATGCCTTTGAAAATCGTTTTGAATCGATATTCCCCTGGAGAAGAAAAACTATAGTCCTGTGAAATCCATGAATCATTAAGCATAATCACTCTCTTTACCACCCTACACCTACATAAGTACTCGAATCTTTTAAACTACCTGCAATGCAAATTGAGTGAAATTTATCAGTGATGTGTATGTGTTCATGGGGTTAATTACTTTTCTACAGTCTTTTACGCCTTGTATAATACTAAAATTCACTGGAATAGCTATCTATTTGTTTCCTTGTTAATTGAATCGCTGGAACGAAGAGTCAGTCTATAACTCATCGACTGACATAACTCAAGCCATTATCGAGAGCTAAAACAAAGCCACTAAAACTATTCCAAGAATTATTTGTTGAATGGATTTTGAATGCCAATCACAAAGCTCAAATTCTCAAACGGCTTAATTGCATTTCTCTAGAACTCTATATGCAGTGATTATGTTCTTGTGGAACGAAACTTGAATGCGTTCCAGATTTTTCATTGCATTGATGTACATATTGCAGAAACTTTAGAGATTTATTTACAAACTTAGTTTTTAAATAGATTATGAGGGTCTTTTTCTTTTCTATGAGTCCTTTTAAGGATTTTGGAGTAAAATTTCTTTCCAGGAATTTCCTTTTCTGAAGTGAAAAAACGTGCGTTGGCTAGAGAGAATTTCACTGCCATGCCAGATTTGTGCTTGTTTACTTTTTTAATTCAAAAATATTCTATCTGTCAAATTTTCAGAGATGCGGAAGAAGTTTCTCAGAAACAGTATCTCCCTTTAAAAAAAAAATAATCCCAATTTTGTTTAATCGCATCCTAAGTTCAAGACTCTTACTTAAATTGTTCTGTATAAAATTTCTTTAATTTTTTCTAAAAACAAATTTGACAGAATTTCAAAAAAATCATCAAGCCGTTTTCGAAATATTGAAATTTTTTTCAAAAATAATTGAAAATTTTTACGGCCAGTATTATTAAAAATATTGTTCGAAATCAGTGCCATTAATTACAAGAAAAAAACGGTTGTACCGCAGTTACCGTCAACAACATTTTATGTTAAAATGTTGTTTGGCCAAAATGCACCTAGACAATACTTAGAAATAAGTATACAGATTTTTTTTTATCGAAATTGTTTGGGCTGTTTTCGAAATGATTCAGCCTTTCATGATGTTTGCATGGCAGGTACCATCATTTCGGCGCCTTGCCATTATATCTATCTATCTATAATGAATTCTGTTAGCTGTTTGATGGAAATGGGGAACGGATCTGAAACAAATGCAGTGTTAGCAACGTAAGTTACCCAGAGAAAGTTACCCATATAATTACGCGTAACTAATTGAAATTAGTTACGTATCATTTTTTGCGTAACTTATGTAACTTATACTGCTAACAAATCTAGATTTTATTGATGGTTCCAAGGAAAACCGATTTTTCAAGGGCGTATGAATTTTGAAAAGATTTGCTCAATTTCGATGGATGAATTCCGAATTTTTAGCAATTTCAGAGAAAGATTTTTAAACTGATTCCATTCATTAATCCCGTACGAATTTAAAATTTTTAAAGAAAGTTATTAATTTCAAAAAGATAATTGTTATTTAATTTGTCTTTTGAATACAACCGATGCAAATAGTAAGATGCTAGTGCATATATATTAAACAACTAATCGAAACTGGACTTCTAGTTATTTCCAAACTGTTTTGGAAACTTTAATTCTAATCATAACTTGACAGCGTTAGCTAATGCAGCAGTGAATTTTGGCAATTATTTATTAATAAATAAATCGGATCTAACAACTAAATATTTGTTTTGACAAGCTCGATTAACTCCATTATAAAGGGTTATCCATTTAGCGGTTTAAAAGTATAGGGCTGGAATTCGACATCTGTCAAACTAAGTTGCTAAACCAATTTTTTTTTCAGTTGAAAGTCTGACATTTACGAAAATGGATCGCTTAACTATCGCACAACGCATAAAAATTGTTAAAACCTACTACAGAAATGGTGATTCTGCCAGAGCCACACATCGTCCTTTAAGAGGAGATTATGGTTTACATAATCGTCCAACTACGCAAGCAATTGGCAAAATTATGAAGAAATTTGAAGAGATTGGATTCGTTACAGATATTGTAAGGCCTGTGCATCATCGTTTCGCTCGTGTCAATGAAAACATCGCTGCTGTAAGTGAAAGTGTTGCCGAAGACCCGAATGTGTCGATTCCTCGTTCTCAGGAATTAGGACTGGTCTTACGGCACATTATGCCGTATTTTGCATTTGAATCTACACCTACATCCATATAAAGTCCAGCCCACACAACAACTGAAACCAGCTGACCATTCACAACGTCGTAGATAGGTCGAATGGGTGTTTGAACAACAGGCGGTGGTCGGTGATTTTTCGAACAATATTTTTTTCAGCGACGAAGCACTTTTCTCACTCGGTGGGTATGTTAATAAACAAAATTGTGATATTTGGGGTTCTGAGAATCCTCAAGTAATTGAAGATAGGCCATTACATCGTCAAAAAGTCACAGTTTGGGGCGCTCTTTGGGTCCGAAGGTGTGATTGGACCTTACTTCTTCGAAAACGACGATGGAACCACTGTCACCGTCAATTCGGAGCGGTATGGTCATATGATAACCGACTTTTTTTTGCCTGCTATTGAAGAATTCGACTTGTGGAATATGTGGTTTCAACAAGACGGTGCCACATGCCACACAACTCGAGCGAATATGGCTTTATTGCAAGAGACATTTCCTGGCAGCGTAATTTCTCGGCGTGGCGATATCAACTGGCCACCAAGATAATGCGATTTGACACCGCTGGACTTTTTTGTGGGGCTACGGGAAAGGCCGTGTTTATGCAGATAAAGCTTTAGCTCTTGAGCACTTGAAAACCAACATTCGTCAAGTTATGGCTGAGATACCGCCCAATATGTGTCAAAAAGTGGTCGAAAATTACCTCAAAAGAATCGATGCTTGCAACAATTCGCGTGGTGGTCATTTAAATGATGTAGTATTTCACACATAATATCAATGTTACTTTATAATAAAAAAGAAATATCATGAAAAAAAATATTTTGAATGTGTTCTATTTACGTTTACTTTTGAAGCCGCAAAATGGATAACCCTTTATTTGCGTGCGGAACTCATTTTACGCATCTTGAAAAGTATTCCTATACCATAAATAATTATTTAAATGAAATTACATATTTGTGGACCTACATTTACATATGTGCTCTTAGTCGTTGCAAGGCAGTGTTTTCCATTTTTTTCTGGAAAATTTTGCATAGCACCTCAAATCTCGAAGTTTCTTTTGAGAACTTATAACTCAAAAGCCGCGACTTGTTGCTTCCAATTATATTCTGATATGAATATTTCCCTGAACAAATATCAAATACATGAATTCGTTATATTTGTTAGGTTATTTACATTAGTTAGATAAGTTACGCGTTACTTATTAAAATGTGTAAGACTCACGTAACTTAACAACACTGAAAAAATGTGAGTTAATGTTGCATTAGATATCAGCAGCTAAGTCATGACGTCAAGCGATTGTAAGTTAATAAGCCGCAGCTAAAGTTGATACGTGGGCAAGTTGCTGTGTAACAGCCGATCAAATATTATATCCTTTATCCCGAGATGGTGGAGAGGGAAGTTTTCGGGGACATGTGATTGGTTGGCATTTACCAATGTTGTTATTTTGACACAAGAAAACCTTACAATTTTTGATCACAAATTCGATGTGTCACTGATTTACATTATAAAAAAGAACAGGACCAAGGCGACTATCTTGATTGAGCCCAGATCAAAATTGAAGATCTGATATTAAAGATCTAAACCATACTCGATGCTAACAATCTAATTAGAAAGATTCCATCCAATCAAAAAAAACCAGAAGTAAGTCCAAACACTTTTAGCTTAAGCAAGATAATATTTGTGAGCGATTTTGTTAAATGTATTGTTGCGGCGAATATAGCAGCAACCTCATTTTTTATTGCTTTATAGCTAGGTACTAAAATAGGCCAGTTCCTCCAGAATTATCCTCATGGGCAGAGCAAAACGGCTTAATATTTCCGGGGTTAACCCAGGTAAAACTAAACTAGTTCTGTTTACGGCGAAAAGAAAACTAGAGGACTTTGAAGCTTTCCAAAGAAAAGAACCCCAATAGGATGTAATCCTAAACTCTAAGCTAATACGGAAACGGAACACAGAGGAAAGTTTGAAAAGAGCACTTTGTACTTTCTACACATGTAAAGAGCACAGTGTGAAATGCAACCGCAAGTCTGGATGTACACAGCTGTCGTTCGTCGCATACTTACCTACAGGTCGATCATGTGCTGGTAGACTGAAGCTATCTCAAAACCCGAAGCAAGGTACAGATACTATAGCCTGTATGTGAATAACGGCAGGGTTGGAAATCATTCTAAATCTTCCAGGCATGAATGAGTACATGTACAGCAGGTGCACAGCAGCCAAAAGTGCACTTCGACTTAAAGAAATAGGGTCCTGGAAGCACAGTACCAAAGATCATTAACCTATCTAGTAAAGGTATGATAATATAGACGAACTTGATATGACCAACTGACTACTTACCACCGTAAATTGATTTTAATAAAAACTGTTAATACCCAACCTAGGAATCTAGTAGTTCCTTATTAGGGATTCATATAAACTCCAATGTGAATGTAGCGTCTTTCAGGCTGAGATGTATGCTATTGGAAAAGCAACATAAATGATCCATAGAAGAACACTGATCTCATCAGATATCATATTTTTCGTGGACAGCCAAACAGCTATCAAGGCCAAAAAATTCTAAGGATGTTTCTTAGACATCTCTTAATGAACGTTTGCAGTTTCCTAGTGACAGCTACTGTTACTTTCCAAGTGCTGCCACCGTAAAGTAAAACGGATTCGACGTTGGATCGAAAAAGCCGTAGCTTAGTTCTTAAGATTAGAGAATTATTCCTCCATATATTTCCAAGCATACCGAAAGCAGCCTTTGCCTTCCTGATTTGTCTAATGATGTCCTTTTCGGTGCCACCCTCGGTAGAGATGATACTTTCAAGGTATTGGAAGCTCTGTACTTTCTCTACCGGTTGTTCAGAAATATTTATGAGAGAAGATACCAGAGTTCCGAGGATGATCATATTTGTTTTGCCGGAGATGATTTTCAGCCCCACGATTTCTGCTTCTCTCTCCACCCCTGTTGTCATTTGGTGGAAATCCATGATCCTATGAGAGAGCAAACATACGTCGTCCGCATAGTCCGGATGTATCTGGTGAGACGTCATAGTTCATCGAATCCTTCCGTTTCCCGTCAAGGCCGCTCCAAAACATCGCTTTTCAACAACAGAAACAATATTGGTGACTTAATGCAGAACTGTCTGACTCCACTCTGGACTTCGTACACTTCTGACAGCCTCCCTCCGTGCATAATACCTATTAATTTAATCGGGATACCCGTCCGTACAACCTTCTAAAAGTAAATGAATAGCAGGTGAAGTGGTGATCGATATTCGACATACTTCTCAATTATGATCCTTAACGTATTGATATGATCAATGCATTAGGATCCGAAAATCCTTCGGATACCCAAGCTTTCTTTATGAGTGGATGAAGGAGTTCGCTCGATGTCGTTGGCGCCGCTTGTAGAAGCTCTTCAGCAACACCATCAAGTCCTACTGCTTTGTTGGTCTTCAGTGCTTTGATTGCGTTGCAGATCTCATCTCTATTAGGGGTGCAGTGCAGATTCGGGATTTTGTTGTTCCTATCAGCTCGGCCGGTATCAGTTGTGCGTTGCTGTCGGTAACTCGATTTAATACCGACACAAAATGATCCTTCCACCTTCTCAGCTGATCCTCTTCCGAACTAAGTAGCGAGCCGTCTGAGTCTTTTACGAGGTGTTGTTTGGAACCGCGAGCACCAACCAATTCCTTAGTAATTCTGTAGACCGTTGTACTGTCGCATCTGTTAGCAGCATCTTCTGCTTGTTGGGCCAAACCGTTGATGTGGTTACGCTTGCCACGTCTTACACTGCCGTGAACCTCTCTCTTTTTCGTGCGGTACAGCTCCAGCTCTCTTTTTCTACTCCAGTTGCAGCTGCAATACGGGTCTTGAGTTTTTGCCGTTCGTCAATCCGTTTCCAGGTATCTTCAAAAAGCCAAGCGTTATTGTTTCCCCTCGCTGGGCCGACTATTCATGCAGCACCTGATATAAGAACATATTTCACAGCACTCCAGAGGTTTTCGATGGATTCAGGAGGTGCTGCTGATTAGCATCATTCCGTGTGAAAGGTGGTCTCTCATTCGTAGATTGTTGTTGCTAAAAAAAACAATTAATTTCGGAAGAAAAATGCAATTCTGACCCTATGGGGAACTTACACAAGTTGTGGAACGTATTCTTTCTTAATTCACTTCAAATGATGAACAGACCTGGAGCAAAAACTTTAACCAAAAATCCATTAAAGCCATTTTTGAATTAATAGAGTTTCCGAAGTTTATATGCAGCTGAATCATTTATTGATAATAATCGTCTCTGCAGAATGTGGAATGTCGCACTTAGTATATAGCTGTATGGATATGAAAGACACCATACCACCCCACCAAGACCCATTTTTGCGATTGCATTTTTCCGGAAAATCTCACAGCATCCGAGTGGTTGCACCGGTAAGAGACGAATATATTCGCACACAGAATGAATGCAACAAAAAAAAAACACAGAAATGGAACAGAATCCTCGGGAAATTTATGGCGGGCAATAAATTTTATTGGTAAAGAAAACATGTTCCAACGACTACGACGACGACGACGAGGATATTACGCGAAGTGCAGTATAGTGTTTTTTTTTATTATTATTATTCTACCATTGCATCCTGAATTTCCCTGCTGCACCACTTTCGAACGATCACACACAGCTCTAGCAGGAACAGAGGCAGGCAGCAGGACCCTGCAGCTTCAGTATAACAACTTTCTTTCGATTTGTTTCATCTGTGTTACTGTTCATCTCTATGTATGCGGTGCGGAGCTGAGCGGGAGCGTGTCCTGGTGGTTTCGTTCTGGTGTATCAGGGTTTTGGATGGCGCTATGTCATGTTCGGTGTATATGATGTAAAAAGTGTTGAATTCTTTTTTCACTCATTTTGTTGTTATTTTAATATAACTACATCTACCTTCACTACTAACATACATACACTCCACCCAATGATATTAAAGTCGTTACTTACGAGTACAGATGTAGGTAGGTATGAGGAAAATCGTTGATTGCTGGTGCGGTAGTTGATGGATGGAATTGCATCTGAAAAAGTGTGGAAATAGTAGAAGGTTGGAAATTATTTGCAATTTTGGTTTTCAATTTGATGGCAGGTGGTGTGGTAGTGGCTATGTAGTTGGCAGCTAAGTCACATCATCATCATCGCCCTTCGATATGGTATATTCATGTTCATGTTCATTTTCATGCAGTTAAGATCTAAGTTATTTTTATAGATTTTTCTCCCCATTGCAGATACTAATGGATCGTGATGGTGGAAAATGTGAATCGTTGGGAAATATTGATTTCATGCTGAAAAAAAGGTGAATATAGTGGAAGCTGAGTGAATTTTTCTATCCAATTTAGGAATGAAAAAATAATACGGTCCACTTTTTCATGGGATAAATTTGATTTAATTTTACACTGAGTAGAATTGTTGTGTTGCTACATGGGAAGTAGCCAATGAATTGAGAAATTTGTGAATTTCGCTTGGAAATTCAAATAAAAATAACACAGTTTTATGTTAAATTCTACACCGATATTTGATAAATTTTCTCTCGTGAAATTTTAAGAATAGTAGCAAACGAAAAAGTGTGGTACTTTTTTATTAAACAAATTTTGCTCCAAAAAGAGAACTGTTTTTCTAATCAACACTTGGTTAATCATTATATTCGAAACACTAATTGGAATAATTTAATTGAAAATTTTACTAATGATGGAGATCTTTATGGACAATTTTACAACATCTTTAACAATATATATATAAAATCAACACAAACCAAAACGACAAAAACATGAAAGGCTATAAATACATGGGTTAACTCCGAAATACATGAGATGTGGAAACAAAGAGATATTTATACAAACGATTGAAGAATAACAGGAGATGCATTCGATACGAATCTGAATACAAAAACTATCAAAATGGAGTTAACAAAAAAATAAATTAAAATAAATTTTCGGAGTATCGATTAGACATAAAAAAACCTGGAACTTAATAAATGAAATACTTGGAAGGCAAAAAAAGCTTAGATAGAATTATCGAAAAAAAATTTGGTAGTGAAATCAGTTCCAATTTGCTTGCGAATAATTTTGCTACAAGTTTCATAAATGAAATTTAAAATGTTGTGCACCACTGAAATATTAAAACATACCACACTGAAGTACCAAATTCCATACAATCAATTTATAAATATATCACCAGTAACAAAGGAAGATATTTTTCAGATTTTAGTAAAACTAAAATTAAACAAATCACCAGGAACAGACGGCACCCGAGCTAAAGATATTCAATCTAATCCAGTCAGAAACTCTTACGCCAATATCCAAGCTCAATAAAAGCTATAATAACATTGTTATCTTCATTGATTTCAAAAAACCTTTTGATACATTAAGTTTCAAAAAGCTTTTCGAAATGCTAGAAAAAAATAGGGATACGGCGATACAACCTAGAGTGGTTTAAAAGCTACATAACAAATAGAAAAATAAAAGTGAATATATCGAACTCAGTAAGCAGAGAAAAAAATCTACGGTATGGAGTTCCTCAAGGATCTATTCTGGGACCATTGCTGTACATAATATATGCAAATCAAATTATAAGCGCGTTAGACAATAGCATCGGATAAGCTTTCGCGGATGACACAGCGATCATTGTAAGTCATAGAGACCTGTCAATAGCAACCACCATAATGCATGGGGAATTTGATGCAGTCCTAAGATGGTGTCACGATTTTGGACTCATTATAAATTTAAAAAAAAAAACAAAACTAATGCACATCAGACCTACACATGTGGTGAAAACAAAAATTAAAATAAAATTCCACAACACAAAATGCCTACATCAAAGTGCTGATGAATCGATGCTGAATTATGATGATAATTGCCAAGGGTTAGTTCAAAATGTACCGCATTATAAGTATTTGGATGATGAACTTGACTGTTTCTTCAAATGGAATCTTCATACTACTCAACTCGGTAAAAGACTTCGAAACGAAGTATACGCTATTCATAAATAAAGTATATACACCAGTTTTAATGTCTTAAAGCTGGTTTATTTATTCATTAATGGAATCAATTCTAAGGTATGGAATACTGGCGTGGGGAAATACCACATCAAGTTATTTACAAGAACTATAAAAAATACAAAATCGAGTATTCAAAATTTTAATAAAATCCAAAAACAGGATGAACTCGGAATTATATTCTGATCAACAAACAGCTTACAAGCAAAATGGATTATTAAACATAAAACAACTATTTGAACTGAATATTTTCGAAGAATACTACAGTAAGCAACTCTACAAGCGACCAATAGAACATGAGTTCAATGCACGAAGAAGAGCACATGGTTTGCTACAAACATCAATGTATGAAAACTCGTACGGCCAACAACAGCTCTCCGTTGTTATACCGTAGATCTCTAAGGCAGTACCCAGAGAACTACTTAGTATATCTTCTGATGGCAGGAGGAAAGAATTTTTAAAAAATCATCTGTTAAGCCTAAACTAGGAGAAAAGAAAAAAGAATAATATTCATCTAATTCATTACTAGAAATTGTAAATAAAATAAAGGTGAACAACATTCTGCAGAAAAGCTTCGCAGATATTTATTTTAAAACTTATAGTAACTTATAGAATAAATATGATTGAAAAAAAAATAGCCAGTTGCATTCCTCTCCTCAAACTATTCAACCATAATACTCGCGCTTCAGGAAATGCTTATCACTCAGTTTACCATTGAGCCCAAGTTCGGACGTCCTGTTAAGTACAGAGATTCTTTCGTTAGTCGTACAACTCGAATGTGGAATGCTTTACCTGGCTCTATTTCCCCCCCTCCACCAGTTTGATATTCAGAAATTCCAAACCATTGTGCATAGGTATCTCCTGTTACATCATTCCCTACTTTCCTACTTTTCCAAAAAAAATCACAATCACAAAACAAAATAGATGGTGTAGACTGCAATAATTCTATAGCAGATTGTAGGTGGTTTCTTGAAAATACCGCTCAATGGTGGTTTGAGTTAAAGATTCCTCCCTTTGTGTGAAAAGAAGATTCTTCAATTTTTTCGAGCAATCCCTCATATTCCCCATTGTTGTCTAAATAAACATTTAAATTTTGTTTTCAATTTCTCACAAAACACAAACTAAATTTATTTCAGAGTTTCATTTATGACATTTCTATGAGAGTTCAGAAATGCATGTGTGATTCTAAGGGTCTGCTGACATTTAAAGAACCTGAGGGGATTTTCCTATGTCATACAAAAGTTTCTTATACACATCCACTTCTACAGCAAAAGTGGGAATCGGTGTAGTACAAAAGTGCATTATATCAGTGTTTTTCTTATAAGCGTGTTTCTTATAAGGTATGTTTTTCCATTGGTGTAAATGGGCTCGTGAGCAGTGTTTTTGTTCAGGTTTCTTATAAGCGTGTATTTCTTATAAGCGTGTTTCTTACAAGCGGCATTTACTTTACAGCAAAACGGGTAGCATAAGTGTTAAGCAGACCATTATCTTCGAAATTCTGGTGAGGAGTCTTCAGCTGAGCAGTTTTGCCAAAATACTGTCTCGTAGTTAAACTTCTTAACTCCCTAAATATTTTAGCGGCCAATCGTTACGTTAAGTCCAAGATGGTGGGTGGACGAGCTTTTTGAGATGACAGCATATACTTAGTCTTGTATTGGTTTACTCGTAAGTCAACTTCTACTGCTTGTTTCTCAATTGCTCTGAAGGCATCTGCTATTGCAAGCTTCAAACTTCACATGATATTGTGGTCGTCTGTGAAACCCAACAAACATTTATGTGGATTTTGTATAGATAGGACCTTCTGTGTTCGTTTTGGCTATATGTGCTGTCTCTTCCAACACCAAATTAAAGAAGTCACAGGAATGCGCATCGCTTTACCGGAATCCAGCGCAAGTTTCGAAAAGTTCCGAAGTTGTAGTTCCTAATTGTACTATGATCTGCGTGTTGTTCAATCAATTTTCCCGAGATTCGGAACTCCTCCATCGTATTTAAGAGTCCTCGTCGCGATATGCTATCATAGGCGGCTTGAAAAAATGGTGAGTTTCGATTTGTAATTCGTTTTAAAGAAGCCACACTGGTAGTTGCCGAAGTGTGATTGAAAGGCTTCAGACTCTCACACAGTATGATGGCTAGGATCGTGTAGGCGAAATTTAACAAGAAGATGCCCTTATAATTGACCTTGTCATTGGATCCCATTTCATTAAGATTGGACAGACATTCTTATTTTCCATTCATTGGTTGATAATTTGGCGCTGCTTTGGTGGGGACTGTTTCGTTGTTGTCTGGAAATTATTTGCGATGTGCTATTAACCTTTCTGCAATCTGCTACTCATTAAGCTGCTTGTGGAAGTGTTGCCTGAATGCATCTACTAGGAGCGTTTGGTGAACTGATTTATCAAATGCTGACAAGCAGGGTTATCAATTCAAAACTGAGCGGTTTTTCTGCAAGAAGTTTTCTCAGTAGTGGTAAGTCGCGTAGAGAGACGGAGTTCTATATCCTCTTCTCTGGAATTTGAAAGCAAATGACCTCCTAATAGATCTGGAAGTGTTGGGTAACAGAGTGTTTGCTTATGCGGAAGATGTTACCATTGCTGTATCAAGAAAGTACCCCGACGTCCTAAATGAACTCCCACAAAACACATTTAATATGTCTGGGATTCACAAGGAAATGTAAAGTTCTTGAGTATTATTTTAGATAAAAAATTAATTTGGAAACCTAATACAGATGAAAGAGTTAAAAAAGCTGCAGTGGTACTCTTCTCATGCACAAAAGCTATAAAGAATAAATGGGGAATTCAACACTGTATTATTTACTGGGTATATATCGATCCTTACATATGCCGTAACAGTATGGTGGACCGCTCTAGAAAATGCTGCAAATTGTGACAAGGAACAAAGTCCAACGATCAGTTTCAATATTTATTTTTGGACCATTAAGAACAAGAGCCTTGGCCGCTCTAGACGTTCTACTCCATTTACTACAATTAGATATTTTCAGCAAAACAGATGGCAGGAAGCACAGCCTAAAATCTTCTTTACAATGGATCAATAATGATACTGGCCATTCTATTATTCTAAACTCGTTCGGATCACTTCCAAGTTACATTAATTACACCATCCCTAAGCTGGACTTCGGCAAAAACTTCCAATTCACCATTCCTCCAAGATTTGTCTGGGAGGACTTAAGCTTCTTGGAAGATGATGCTATCCATTTTGATACTGAGAAATCAAAAACTGATGATGGGATTGGTGGGGGTGCATACTCAAACAGACCAATATTAAGTCTCTCTTTCCCTCATCCTAATATTTTTGTGTATTCCAGGGGAAAATTATGACAATTAGAGAAGTACTTTCATGGCTCAAGGAAAACGTGATATCAACTACTGATAACCGTATTTTCTCAGATAGTCAGCCGTCTATTAAATCTTTGGAATCGTTCGCTACAAACTCCATAACTGCCCTCGCACCTTTCATCTCGCAGTTCAATATTCAACTACGTTGGGTGCCGAGGCACAGGGATATTCCGCATAATTGTACGGCTTATGAACTTGATAAAAGTGCAACGACCTTACCTTTATTACCTGACAAGGCAAACATAGGTATATAACAACTCTGAAACAAGATGCTTTAGAAAGCGCAAACCGAAGATGGAGAAATATAACAACCTGTCTGACAAAAAAACAGTTCTGCACTCCAAGTATCTGATATCCTTAAGCAGATTGCACATCAGCTGCGTAATTGGTGTCATAACCGAACACTGCCTCATAGGCAAGCACGCAGGCTTGGAGCGTTTATTCAAACGATGTTTGCAGAAGCTGCATAGACGAAGAAGATGTGGAATATATTCCTCGTCTTCTGTGTACATGTCCTGCTCTATCTCAGAGACGTAAGCTATATCTTGGAGACTTTTTCTTCGATGATCTCAGCAATCTAACAAAATAAATATCTACAGTCTCCTACATTTCATTAAGATCTGCAAATGGTTCACAAATAGGGAGTTTATCTCTAGACTCATGTGGTATCGTAAAGGACCAACTCAGGTATAAGGTTCAACCTAACCTACCCTACACTTTTAATAATTCTTGTGCGTCAGTAACAAGTTTTTAATCATGATTTTGAAAAGAATATGCACCTAAGCCAGAAGCCAGGTGGTTGCGTGTCTTATAGAATTTGCGGGTTTGGTTTCAGTTGCATGCTTCTCCTATATCCTTGAGCTGGGAGGCTATTTTCTTTTTGTATTTTCCCTTCTTCCACTCTTATACGCTTCTCCGACTGTCTTCTACAGCGCGTTTCTATATGTCAGCTCTGCAGCTCTTCTTAGGAGTTCACATTCACCATCATACCATGAGGTTACTCTTCGGGGGTCCGGTGGTTCGTAGCGCAGGGTGATTTTGGCTACTTCCTTATTGATGTTATGCTATTCCACTGTTCGTTGGCGATTGTGGCACCTATCGGCAAAAGTGTGAGATTTCTGCTCCGCTGGTGTTCGTAGACTCTGGCTACGCCAGCACCAGTGAGGCACCCAATGTGAAGTTTTCGTTTTTTTGCAGCTTGCAACTTCTTCTCATTGAATATTCGACATCAGATTTGGGTTGCGACTAGAAAATGGTCTGAGTTGACTTTTACACCGCTGAAATTGAGGTAAGTAGGATATTCCAGTACTCTCAAGTCACGTGAAACTCGTTAATGCACGCATACTTTTAAGGGTGATAAACTGTTATACATTGACATACCTCTATCGTTCATTAGAAAGCAACATAGAACGCACCCTGTCTCCATCAATCTCTCCTTAGACACGTTCTCTAAAATTTCTTTCAAGAAAGAAATACATTATAACTTCCATTTGATATATTTTCTTTGAATACCTAAAATATTACACTTCGTCTTGCATCGTTTATCACACATGTTACGCATCCATCAGATTCCATTTTGTTTTCTATGGTCTTTTAGCAAAAAAATCCTATACTAGTATTCCAAATTCAATTTATTATGTTGCCAAAACAATATCAACTACGTTTTTGAATTTGGTTATTTTTTTTTTTTTGGAACTGAAAGTTGCACCCTTCAGTTCATCAACCCTCTCCCTACCTAAAGGGTGTGCAGAAGAAAAAAAAATGAAATACGATATTCAATCCCAATTTCACAATTTATAAATGAATTTAGCTTCTTCAGCTTCAGATTCAGAAGCATCTTCAATGTTCATGTCATGCTTTAGCAAACGCATCCTATCGCCTTCCTAAAAAAAAATAAATTTAGTTTCGAAGGATAATCAACAAACTAAGAATATTCTTAAGGGATATTGATCAGGGATGAAGTTTTGCTTCGTTTGAAGTATACAGATGGTCTAAGTTCTAAGAAGTAAAATTGGTATGCGATAATTATGACTACGGAACCTCGTGGAAAAACAAGCCTTAATCGTAATTATTATAATAAATGGTGTTTTCTAGACTTAATATAACTATAAATGAAATAAAATACAAAAATTTTATTAATTGTCATAAAATGAAAGATAATTCTTTGCAATTTGTATTGGAACTTGCTTTCTGACATATGCCCTTAGTGACTGGCTCTGATGTAGCCCAATATTGAGGTCCAAAATTCAATCACTCTTTTCAGCGTTTAGAGTCGTATATTGGCAATAAAGTCACCAAAATTCTTTTCAAAGTAGTCAATCGTCTCTGATTTATCAATGCAGACCACGGGCTTAACATATCTCCACAGAAAATAGCCTAGCGGTGTTAAATTTCCAAATCTTGGAGACTAAGTCACAGGTCCAAAACGCTAAATTATGGGCTCAGTAAAACTTTGTGACATATTGCGATGTCTTGTTAAAAATACAGCTCCTCCACCTCAAGGCGATTTAAGTCACAAACGTAAAAGTCATTGATCATGGCTCTATAACGGTCTCCATTGACTGTAACATTCTGGCCGGGATCGATTTTAAAGAAGTAGAGATTTAAATACCAATGATTCCACAAGTCCATAAAGTACACCAAATGTCAGTTTTTCTGAATGTAACGTCAATGAAAACAGTGCTCCCAACTTTAAGTTTTTTACCACAAAAAAAAATAACTTCTTGTAGTTGACGTAAAAAAAAATTTCGTTTCATCCCTGGCGGATATTATAAAATGGAAAATGTATGGGATTTTAGCAACACACCATATCAAATTTAACGAAACAGGTTATATTGTAGACTATTGGAGGGGGATCAAGGGCGTTTCTCCCCCATCGACCAAAAACCCACGGACTATACGCCATACGCATACACATTTGCTTCTTATGCAGAAAAAAGATAATAGAGAAATTTGATAGCTTTTATATTCTAGTAGGGTTATAATACCAAACCACTAATGGCCCATGAAATTAGATATCATCCTGCTGCAGGACTCTTTAATAACTTTTACTGAAACAAACAAAAAAATATGCGAGACTATGCCAAAATATGTTGGAATAGTTACGCATACTGGCTTTCTTCATTGCGAATACTGCATCACAAACAATAAATTGTACAGCACTCCCACTTTTCACTATATGTATAATATGTAGTAGCAAAAGTAAATGGGGTTGCACTATGTGGATCACTAGGATTATTCTCCTGGAAGGATTTTCTTTGTGCAAAAAATGCGTTGAATTCTGTTTTTTTTTTATGTATATCCTTTTTCTCTGGCTGTGATATGTTGGTTATTGGTGATGTGCTGTTGCCCCCCCTGAGGCAGATGTTAATTCAATTTGATTTGAATGGCAGTCCTGTTGCCCCCTGGTGTGCTAAGACAGACATTATGGCCGCACTCTTTGCCAAGACCCCACTGCGAGACAGTTATGAGGCATGAACTGGAAAAAAATCTTTGACGCCAGTAAATTGGTTATTGCTGCAGGAATAAAGTTACCTACTGGAAACTGATGATGTCATTCTCTAAGTTCAAAAAGAACACGATAGGCAGGTCCTTGCTGATAAGTCAGCATCTGTTAAAAAAAAGAGACACCATTGACGCAGGTGATATTATTTTTCTTAAGACCCTCTGGTTATGAATCAAAGAATTTCTTCAAATAATATTAAAGATGAGAAAACCGTTTGGCTGAGTTAAATTTATCAAAGCGATAATCCATCATGAATCAAGACTTTTCATAAGAAACTTTGAATTATCTTGGATTTATTCCAATTTACCGATACGATCAACCATTTCTTGAATTTGAAATATTTCATATTTCAGTCCATCATTATCTTATACTTTCGGAAACATTCAAAGGAGTCACTTCGTCTAACCAAATCCAATAGCAGTTCGAACAATTCAACCATCTACAAATAATATCTCTTAATTGCACCCAATTAGGGAAACGGCCAATATCTGAGCCGCACATCTGCCAATCTCTAATGATACTACCACCTAAATACTTTCATCACACAAACACTGTCCCTCCAGGAAAATCAATATTTGTCCCTTCGTCCCTTATTCCTTTAAAATAAAAATTTCACTTTCGAATTAAAATAAGAACCAATAGCAACCCCCTGCTCGTACCACGTTTCATTCTGTTTGTGTTTTGCAATAGACAACCATTTGTATTCCTTAGACAAATACTTAATTTTGATTTTCAATTAATCCGGCTCGAGCCTTTATTTGTGTGTTTATGTTTTTTTTTTATTTAACTTGTTTATGAAAAAACAGGAACAGATTGTCCTTTATTTTCCAGTTTCCACCACAGCGCTCGCCGCCGATCCAATAGAGTACCACCTAAATGTCTTCCATAAGCATATTAAATCAAGGTCTCCTTTAATACAACACAATAATATAGAACTTTAAGAGGAATAAAGAAAAAAAGCAGATTTATCCATTTTGACTAATGACCGTCGAAGAAGCTGGATTTTCGCGTACTATTATAAAATGATTGATTTACATTTTCTCCTTTTAACAGAAGAGCTTTATTGTCAGATTCGATTTGACAGGTCTTTGATAAATGCATTTATTTGGCATTTGTGATGCGTCGAAACTCAACCCGTGATATAACCAACTTATCAGGCAAATTCTGTCGTGTATATTGGGAAAGTTGTCAAGTTGAGTTGGTAGGCATAGATTGAATATGAATAGCGAGAATTACCGAGGACGATTTATTTTGTAGGTATAAATCTTGTTCGATTGTACCCTTGAAAGTGATTTGTTTGTGGTTTGATTTACTAATAGTCTGGGCGGTAGGGTGGCAAATGCAAGGAATAGACTCCGAATTTGTGTAATGGATGGACTGATGACAGAATCTTCATCAGATACCGAAAAATTATTAGTGAGAAACAGATCTTAGGGGTCAGTTTTTCATTGACTGAGATAAACCTAAGTTAAATCAGAGTTTTTTTTTAACACAGCGCAGCGGATAAATTTACTTAATTTGTTTTTAGTGGAGATTAACCATATTCGAATATTAGAAAGCTATCAAAATCGATGTGCGTCCTTGTGGAAATCTTCATTACCATAACGAAATGGAGACGGACACACAATCTAAATCGCTCATCGTTTGTTTTTTACATTGATAGTTTCTTTAAATGTATCTTTTATGCTTAATCCGGAGTTAACTCTACGAATTTGAAAACAATAAAAAGAGCAATGCAGAAATGTGTCATTGCAAAAGTTGAATATAATCGAATTTATCGTGTAGTCTGGCTTTTTCGTGCAATAAATTATTATTTGCTGTAAATTATATACATATCTTACAAAAAGGTATACTTATTAAAACTTACAGATATACACTTTTGTATTGACGTTAAAAACATAGTAAAATTTTGCGTGTTTAATGCGTTAAAAAAAGGATGCGACGTGTAAACACCTTATTATATAAAGTACGGAAAATAGAAAGGAGTATCATATAAATGTTATGTACTTTACTTTTTCCATAAATACCTACTATATGTTTATACTCAAATGAAAAAGAATTTTATATCGCAATCATTTTTATTTACATCAATTTTTCTAACAAAGAGAAGCATCCTTGAAAAATCAGAAACGTCAAAGTTTAACCAGAAAAAGTATTGAAATTTTTATTTATGTTTTCATTAATTCTTTCTTCTTCCTTTCGACAACCTTCGCACAATTTATGAAAAACACGAAAGTAATCTTGTAAGTCTGCTTTCACACGCCTGCTTTTTAATCGTTCTTCTGTTGATTACACGAGTGCCATTTTTAACTCCTTTCTTTATTCTACTTAAGCGTACGGTAGTTCGCTTAACAATAAGGAAAAGAACAAGAAAGACGAAACTCCAATTTTTTTTCGATCTCACACGTGCTTAAAAATCGCAATACAAATAGTGAGGTGTAATAGCAGCTTAATCGGGTTCATTCTTACATCACTAATGGTTTGTACATTTACTTCGTACATTTCCTAAAATGGTTGGTGAATTTGTAAAGGGATGTTTTAAGAGGTAAAAAGTCCCTCCCAAATTCACAAACATTTCTAAAAATCCCTTATCAAATTCCCCAACCATCTTAAACAAAATTGTTTGCCTTACTTCCGTAACGTAGTTTTCCCCCTGACAAAGGCTTAAATGTTTACACAAAAATCGAATTACCATTAATAAAACAATATGGATGTTATGTGCTGTCAAATTATACCCAACAAGATCTTCTCCGTTTCAGTTTTTAGCCAAAAATGCATTTAACCTAAATCTCGTTATTGAACTAATTAACTTTTAAACAATTTTGCCAACAATCTAGCAAAATGTTGCATCTAAATATTTGACAAAAGGATTTTTATAAAATGTTTGTTTGTTGTTCAGAATGTAGCTACTTTTTTGCCCAGGAACTGGCCCTGAGGCGGCTAATTTTAAAATAGTTTTGATATGCTAGTGCAGTAAATTAAGGCAGATCAGTTTTAAGTGTTTTCACAGTAGTTGGAGTATATTACCAAGAGGGCGCATTGTGTAGGTGACACTGAACAAACCTAAACTGGGTTTTATTTGTATTTCCAAATTAATTAAAATTTGAGTGAATGAGCGCATTGTCGTTTTATTTGTAGTAAGATACGCGGATTTTAAGTGTATAAAAACAGAGAAACATTACTTCACTTCAACCAAAAATGCACATTTTCAAAAATAATTATTACTGCGGGACCTGAGCATAATAAGTGTTTGTATACCTAGTGTAAAAATGGATATTAAGAGGTACATTTACACAATGAACTAAATTATTAGGTGTGGTCCGGTACTCAAATTGCGAAAATTTAGGAATTCCTAAAAAATTATCAATCCAGTTCGACACCAAATGTTAGTTGTAAAGTGTTTTAACTGCAAATTTGAACAATTCCTTTGTCCAAGAAAATTTTCTTTACATAAAATTATGATGACTGTCAAATATGAAGGAAAACTGTCAGTTATCAGGTTTATCATTGAAAAAGTTAAAACAAAAATGATTTAATTTAGTGTTCAATGGATACCAACACATTTGTGCTTATAGATTTGTCCACCCCTAAAAGAATAACAGTCTGTGTATTTTTGTGCACACAATACGGAAACAGAGCTATTATTGTTTTTTTTTTAATATTGGAATTGCATTCTCGAAATTGCCCAATTTTAAAGCCCCATTCTCCCCAAAATCACTGATACCTCACAAGTCACAAGCATGAATCATACAAAACAAGATTACGACACTTCTTTCTTTTTATATTATTGACGTCATATGTGAAACAAAATCTCCAAATTGTTGTTTGTGGATTAATGGATTTTGTTTCACAATTGACGTCAATAAAATAAGAAAAACAAAGAAGTGTCGTAATCTTGTTTTCTTTGATTCATGCGTCACAAGCAGAGGTGAAATTATTTTTGTGACTTTTTCGGATTCTTCCCCAAAGTCACAACTTGTGCGAGTCAAAAAAACAGTCGAAATTGTGATCTACTTCAGAGCAGGTCACAACTCACAAATAGTTTGAGTTTCGACATTTCTATGCGGCATTCGATATAATTTCGTGAAACAATTTCTTTTATATTCCAAAATGAAGTAAACGAAAATATGAAACTTTAATTTGAGATGATAACTTCAGCAGCGACTAACAGAGGGAAGGAAAAAGGGTCAACGCACCCTATACATAAACTCTTTGTCAGTAAGCGCACAATAGTGTAATTATCTGTAGGTATTCTGTTCATTCTATACCATTCCAGATCAAATATAAATCCTTTTACATTTTCTTTTTTGAAAACGAATAAAACACTGAAAACAGATTCTCTTTGATAGTTGTTTATTTGTTTAAACAAAAATAAATTCATTTATACATATTTGCTTATCTTCATTATTACATCTATAATAAATAATCGGCATCAATTTCAATTTTTATTTTGTTTTTAATATTCAGCTGTTCCACTGTTAATGCCACTACGCAATTCACCTTTAGCTGTGGTGAGTTTTGTTGTGAGTTTTCTTGTGACGATTGGAGGAGAATTCGATAAATGTTATCGAATCACAATAATCCTCACAAGGAATAGTCACAAGTGCTTGTGACTTGTGATTCATCACAAGGGGGGGAATCGGACTGTTAGTCTCAGTGGGAGCTTAGTTGCATGTACCTATAACTTGAGCCAAAAACGAATGTTAGAATAGCTATGTTCACTGAAGAAAAAATCAGAACAGTACAGTATACAGGACAGTTCGATTACTTGGTTTTGGCTGAAAACCTAAAGCGAACACACAAGTTTCCCATACATTTTTGATAAACCACTCGTTTTGATAAACTACAAGTTTTAAATAAAACCTGTCGAAAACATGTTGAATTTGCGAGATGAACTAAGCAAACACACCTTGTGAAACATTCAGTGCTCAATTAATCGTCACATAAATAGCTGACGAGATCTATAAGATGAGAAAAGAATTAGTAGATAGAAAATTTCTATCTAATGTCGGATTTACACCACTGCCAAATTGGCAGTATCACTGTCAAAATCTTGGCATTATTATTTTGTTTTGTAAAATGATCGAAATGTTGCAGTATATTTGTCATTAAAAAACTGCCAGCCAGAATTTTCGTTAAGTTGTGGCATTATTCTGACGTCGTGTAAATTCAGTACTAGCTTGCTCATTCTTTACTGCCAGTTGTTGGCAGTATTTTTATCTGTCATTATTAAAGCTTCTTGTAAACGAATGATGTTATGCCGGATTTACACGAGTGACAAGTTGGCAATTTTCTGTCATTAGCTGTGTTTTATTGGGAATATATCCATTGTACCGTAAGTAATTCCCAAAAAAACGCATCGACCGTAGCATGGACCGTAGCTTTTTTATTTTGGTAAAAATTGTACCCCTGCACAGCAGTCACAAGTAATGCAAGAGTCTTTTGCAAAGCAAAATTAAGAAAATATCAAAATTATGAACAATAATTAGATTTTATTTATATAAAATAGAAAAACGTACCGATATTTAATTTATGTTTCAAACCTATTTCTTGTTTTCATTTGTCCGCATTTGCAATTTTAAATCCGAACATTCATTTTGCTCATAAGTGAATGGGTTGTTCATAGACTATGGTCAAGTCCCTTTTTACACAGGGCTATGTTTGTATTGATTTAAAAATCGTCTATGCCTTTCACACGAGGAAACAAAAGTGCCGGTGGTTTGCTTGTTTCCTTTTAATGTTTCTTGGTTTTGAACGCACACTACAACGTAATTTAAATTGTTCACTCCCCTTACAATTCCCCTTTATATTTCATGCTCTTATTTATTTTCTAAGTAGCTACATATATCGATAGCTAGAGTCAATTTCAATTCAAGTCAATTTACAAATTTATTTTCTGAGTATGTTTTGCTTTCAATTCAATATTTACTTCAATACAATAGACTGCGCTTAACATACGCGGAGTAAGGAACAAATAGTTAACATTTGGCTTGCCATTTCACCATTTTGGATCACAAAAATGTACGCCCAGTCCAACTCCATGTAGTGAAGCGAATACCGCCCATGGCCAACGTGTATTAAACATTGAAGAAAAAGCACACTTTGAGTTCTCTTTCCGCTTAGTGCGTTTAGGCTAGGCGCGCACATGCAATTTTGCGAAACTAAATAGTTCGCGCACATAAGCAACTTAAAAATCAATCAACGAGATAAATCAACACAGACAGTATTTTGATTTACTGTACGCGCAGTTACATAATACATAGTTCGGTGTGGTACAAACTGTAGAACTTATTTGGGGCTATCGTTTGATTTGTGCCAAAACACAAACTTTAAAGTTGCTCGAATCGCAGACTAAATAGGGTTTGCATGTGCGCGCACTCTCATATAAGTCGATGGTATTCACTTTAGCCTTATAGCTCATAGAATTTCAAACGAATAAATATTTTGCGGCGCAGTATCGAGCAGTTCCTCTATAGTGCAGTTCCACCAATGCGGTTTGTCTTCTCAAATTGCTTTTTTGTAGATCTAAATAAAAAGATGATTTTTTTTTCACCAAACTCCGTTTATTCATAACTATCAATAAATTTTAGTTAGTCAAGAATAAAAGTAAAACAGAGTTCATCCGAAAGATATTAATTTTTTTTTAAAAATGGAAATCAAAATTTGTTAAAATTGATTAATTGACATTATGGGTATGCAGAATTGCAGATATAGGTGGAATTTTAGACGTATTTCAGAAAATAATTGAGCAAAGAATACAGTTTTTAATATTAAAAGTCAGAAACTTTTCAGAAGAACAGCTTATAACTTATTAAAAAATGGAGTTATCTAAGATTTTAGCTTTTGGTGGACTTG
Source organism: Philhelius pedissequus (assembly GCA_910595825.1). Classification (NCBI taxonomy): domain Eukaryota; kingdom Metazoa; phylum Arthropoda; class Insecta; order Diptera; family Syrphidae; genus Philhelius; species Philhelius pedissequus. Next base: position 236,507,515 of record OU343161.1, on the reverse strand, counting down.
CCTTCTCGTCCGTCGTGTACCGGACGTCGTTGGTGTTTCTTGACGATGTAGGCTGAGGCACCACGGAACGGCCACGTAACCCACAGGAAAAGGAGGCACTATGTAGTGCCGGTGTAGTGCTCGATGGAAATTCCTCAATGTGTACTTGGCGGCAGCCTAGTTGGATGCGGTGAATTAAATACACAACCGTACTTGACGTTCAACACTAATTTATGTATATTTTTGTTATAAATTACAGTTGGTTCAAAGTTAAATATTGCGTGCCTTAAGGCAAACCCAAAAAAAAAAATGATTTTTATTTATTTTTTTTTTATGTTAATATCTGGATTCTTGGATGGCACGGATTGGTCACGTTGTGCTCGCTGGACGGTTCAACAAAAAAGAGGATGTTGAAACAAAGAATGGCCGCCACGAGACCAGACACCAGTCAACGAACCAAGAGTGCCAACATAAAATCCTAGTTTTTAAGTTGGCACTACTGGTTGGGTCTGTTCGATGTTAGATAAGTGGTTTACGTTCGGCTTTTGGTTTGGTGTGCGTTCACACTGGCCGATAGTGTCCGCCACATCACTCCCCCGCCAGTTGAGTGCAGGGGTCTGCGCTTAACGAAATCTGCTGGGACGAAAAATTGTTCGCCCTGTTAGCGTTTTTTGATCAGATGTTAAGGAATGTTGAATTTTTCAACTGCAAAGACGTTTCGGAGGAGTGCAAACGCTTAACTCCTGATCGCTTAGTCGTGCAACGGCGATTTTATGAAAGTCTATTTGAGCTGGCAAGGTTGTCTCGGTTGAAGTGTCGCACAGAATTGATTTACTTGAGTTCGGAATTACGAAGAAAATCTGCGCCTAGAATGGGCTTGCTTACGTTAGCGAATATGAAAACCCACGAAAGACGTGTGCGACCGTAAGTCGAAACTGAAGAGCCGTTTGCTGCAAAAAGTTGATTTGATCTCGGGTGACGTTTTTTTAATTGCCGCGGTCGCGGGTAAAACTGAGACGTCTGCCCCTGAGTCGATCAAAACGTTAACTTGTTGAATCCTTAACGAAAGGGCGGCGGTCTGACTTGCTTGATTCTCCATAACCCCCTGTTGATTTGTGCCTGGTCCAGTACGGTCGGCCTCTTGCTCGGTTTACCACAGGAAACTTTATCTGTATAAAAGAGAATACCCAAAATGGATTATTCGACTTATTTAGTTAAAAAAAAAGAAAAAATCAGTTATTTTTAAAGAGGTTAATAGCGAGAAGCGCCCACAAAGAAAAAATTTTGTATTACAAAATATGCACATAAAAAAAAAATAAATAAATAATATGTTGATGAATGCGGCCAATGTTGCTTGATGATGTCAGGCAATTGGGTCGTGCCGTTGTATTGTCTGCCGATACCGCTGCTTGATGATGTCGCACCGTAGTTTTATGAAGCTGTAGTACGGTTTGTGAAACGGGACTTCTTGACCCATAGCGGTGAAAAAATGCCGTTGTGCGGAGTGGAAAATGCCGTTGTGATTGTGCTCTTTGCGGCACGGAACTTCTGCTGAAGTGGCACGACGTTATTGATGTCGTAGTGCTGTTTGCTGCACGAAACCACTGGGTGTGGCGACACAGCAGCGAGACTGTCGCTGTATAATGCCACCGACCGAGCTCTCAGGTTTTGTGTGGCTGAGATGGTGCCGACGGGTCCACTGCTCCTTGTGCACAACTTTAATCACGTCGGGGTCACCAGTTTTGGTGGACTTGCCTTCTCGTCCGTCGTGTACCGGACGTCGTTGGTGTTTCTTGACGATGTAGGCTGAGGCACCACGGAACGGCCACGTAACCCACAGGAAAAGGAGGCACTATGTAGTGCCGGTGTAGTGCTCGATGGAAATTCCTCAATGTGTACTTGGCGGCAGCCTAGTTGGATGCGGTGAATTAAATACACAACCGTACTTGACGTTCAACACTAATTTATGTATATTTTTGTTATAAATTACAGTTGGTTCAAAGTTAAATATTGCGTGCCTTAAGGCAAACCCAAAAAAAAAATGATTTTTATTTATTTTTTTTTTATGTTAATATCTGGATTCTTGGATGGCACGGATTGGTCACGTTGTGCTCGCTGGACGGTTCAACAAAAAAGAGGATGTTGAAACAAAGAATGGCCGCCACGAGACCAGACACCAGTCAACGAACCAAGAGTGCCAACATAAAATCCTAGTTTTTAAGTTGGCACTACTGGTTGGGTCTGTTCGATGTTAGATAAGTGGTTTACGTTCGGCTTTTGGTTTGGTGTGCGTTCACACTGGCCGATAGTGTCCGCCACAAGCTAACTATAAAAAAAAGAATCAAAAAGATCGATTTGTCTTATGAATGAAATTAATAGTTATAACACTCCATGAACACATCCATCGCTATTCAATTCAATTATTAATCGTACCAACAAAACTAACAACATAAGATTCGAGACTCGAATAAACGTCAACCAGCCATCAACCGTAGCGAATTGTATGTAAAATCCTACGACGGATAAACTTACGGTGAATAAATTTCCCAATAAAAAACGGCTATTAATATGACAAAAGAATGAGCAAGTTTATTCTTTTTGTCATGATAACGTCAAAAATAAGTACATAATGACAGGAATAAGGACATTTTGTTATTCGTGTAAATCCTGCATAAATGTAAGGCTTAGCATGATACTACTTAACAGTTTATTAACTAATATTTTCCTAATTTAAAAAACTTTTGTACTAGCACTACACTTAACATATTTTCTTAATAAACTACAACTTAACACGCCTAAAATAGTGCAAAAAAGTAAGCGAACATAACTTTTTGACGTTTGTAAATGTCAAAGTGGCATATAGGCTTAGTACGATACTAAAAAAATAAAGTAGCCATTTTGTGATTTTAACTTTAGTAAAGTGTTAAGAAAATAGTACGATACTAAACTGGTTTAGAATTAGCATAATCCTCTTTTTAGCCTAGTATCATACTAAAAACGATTTAGCATATTATTAAATCGACTAAAATGTTGCGCCATTATTTATATTTTGGCATAAAACAATACCTACTGAATTTGCAGATATCTATATGTATATATGTTCCATACAAATATCAATTAAAATTGAAAATAAAATGAATTATATTTTAAAAATAAAACAAAATAATATCAAGAACAAACCAACAAGCATCTATAAGAAAACAACTCTTTTTATTCATTGTATGCAGTGTGACCAATGAAAAATTTCAAAAATAGTGGTTTGTTGGCAGGATTTGTTTACTACAGAAACTGCTAAAAAATGCCATTTTTTTTTTGAAAAAAAAACTTCCAAAAACTTGCCAAATCTGAAAATCCTGTAATTAGAACGCAAAATATAATGTCTGAACCAATCGAACTTATCTTAGGGTGACGCTTAAAATACCTAGTGTATATTTTTTTGTAGTGTTTTTGTTTTACTTTAGTATTTTGGATTTTAAATAACTAATCAAACCCAAAAACAAGTTGTTTATTTTGTTAAGTTTAAAAAAAAAAGGAAACAACCTTACAAATACATAGTTATTAATCCATTTCGCAACAAAAGAAACGAAAAAAAAATCAGATATCAGAGTTTGTTAATCTAATTAAGTAAAAGGTGTTTATATAAATTTTTTACTGCAAAAGTTTTTTGCTTCATTTAAAGCATCTTCAAAAATATCACAAGTTTCTTGTTATTCCTTTTCAGTAAAATTATATTTTGATGAAGAAACTTGTTTGGTTATATTAGGAGGAATACATTACTACTCTTTTCTGCTAAATTATCTCTGATAAAAAGTGTACTATTTAAGATATCAATTTTCATTCGATTCCTTTGTTGATCCTTTACAAGATTCATAAAGCTAAACACTCTTCCAACTTCAGCATTTGAGATAGGCAAAACTAAAACCGAATTGACAAAGTTTGACACCACTTTGTAAAGGTTTTCATTGGATGCATCGTTGACCCTATTTACCTCGCATCAAAATTCAACAAAATTCTCAATATTCTCCCATTTATTTATGTAGATTTATGTTGTTCCATTGCGATTCAATTTTGCAAATAAGTTCGGAATTAATGTTTTAATCTTTAAAAAAAATCATTTAATGTTTTTACAAGAAAAGAATTTTACTTGCTGCAAAATTCGTAGATTTTCTGGAGTTTTCGATTGAATCTCTGTAATATTTTATTTTAGGTTTGAGAAATATGAAAACCTGATAGATTCCGTGCTAAACCCAAATTTCTTGCTAAAAAAAATGCCGGCAGGATTTGAAAAAAATAAATGCTAAAACCAACTTTTCCTGCTAAATTCAGCACGAAAAATGCTAAATTGGCTACACTGATTGTATGCAACGTTACCCACCACCCACATACACAGTAAACCAAAGAAAGTTCATCAATATTTCCATAATGTGTGTGTCATTTCACCAGCCCATCTACTCAATCTAATTTCGCCCTTGCCTGTTGTCCTTTAAGATAGAAAGAATAAAACCAATATCCAATATATTCTCCATGCACTCATCATTCAAAATCACTGCCTGAGCTTTTTTTGCTCTCTCTCTCTGTCTCTTGCATTCAGTTATTATAATAGTTAAAAGTGAATTTTGGTTTGATTTGCTCCGCGATCATGTAAAGAAAAATATTTATTTTCATAGTGAATTAGTTAATATTATGAAGTAAATTTGTAAAATAATTGTTTTTTAATATTTGCGATTTGTTTTTTCCAAAAAAAAATTTGACTTTCCATTAGTTAAAGTATGTTTATTTATAAAGTAAAATTTCCTGTTTTTTTTTCTAGTAATTTTTTTTTGTTAATGGCGTCGTTTGCATGCCAGATCGTGTCGGTGGTAGTATAGTAATGGTAAAGGTGTTTTTTTTTCGTTTTGAATGATGGCGGTTAAATTCAAATTTTAATTTACATTCCAAGTAAAAGTGTTTTCTTTGTAACTTTAATTAGTGAGTGTTAAATGTCTTTTTATTTTTTATTCAATGTAATTAGAATTCGTATATTTTTTGTAAGTACTTAAAAGTGTGTGACTATGATGTGAAAAATGATAATATATGCAATTTGTATACATACACCTATAGTATGCGATATACAATTTCAAGCTTAAGGTAATTTATTTGTTTCTTTTAAAATTTAAAGCCAATCATAAATTATAAAATGGCTTATTATTGTTATATAATTATTTTATGAATATGCAAATTGTGGGAACGAAAACAGAGAAATCTAAGTGAATTATTTGGATTTTTATTTTATTTTTTATTCCTCTATATTGTAAGTGATCTGATGCTGATCTATATCACTAAACTACAACATTATTCCCCAGACTATAAAGCAGTCACTTGTTAATAAAATTCATCCCCTAAACAACTTCACTCTGTTAAAATGTCAAAGAGGTTAAGATATGCAAACAAAATTTAATTATACTTCATCATACCAATCTCTCAGTTAGGGCTAGATATAGTAAGTAACCTATAGTGTACGTATGTATATCTAAAAATATTCAGTGATTTCGAGTGAAGCTATTTTCAAATATCCTTGGGGATGATTTATTACTTTGATTTACTCGTTATTGTGAATAGCTACTGCAGTAACCCTTATTTTATTTTTATACATTTTAATACCAACTAACTATGCTACTTGAGGGTTTGCATAGGTTTGTTAAAGGTAAAATGCAAGTTAAGCATAAGAGATTAAAGAAGTCATTATGTTCAAATATGATTTTATTTTAACATAAGCTTCAAAGGAATTTTGGACATTTTTTTTATCACAAAATTCTTAAGGAGTAGAAGAAATGTATCCTGCTCTTTAATCTTTCCAAAAGATTAAAAATGTTTTAGCTATTGACTTTTCGTAAAAAGAATGGTCCCTTGGATCATTTTACTTGCGATTATTCGTAAAAAAAAATAAAATTCTAACAATCAAACAAGACAGTACGATCATAGAGAAGCCTAAAAAAGTGATCGACAAAAAATGTCTGTCAGTCGTTCAGCCTGTCTGTCTGTTTGTCAGTCTGTCCGTCTGTATGTATAACGAGCTGCAGCCGAAACGGCTTAAACGATTACCTCCAAAGTTGTATGTGTGATGCCTAAAAATAATACTACCTGACATATATAACCGTTAAGGAAAAGCTTATTTTTCGCGAAAACGGCTCCAACGATTTTAATAAAAATGTTTGAGAATTTTTTTGTTGGCACTAGCCATCATTACGGGAAAAGTCTCTTACATATAATGGTAACTTTCATATAACGGTTTTCTTTTTAATTTTTGGCTTTCTCGGAAACAGCTTTTTGAATTTCAGTCAAATTTTATATTTAAAAAGATCTAGCTAACCAAACTAATTGTGCATATCAAAACTTTGAATAACTATTTTTTCTAATTAAAATTAATTTTTTAAATAGTTTTTTTTTTTACATTGTATTTAGTATTCAGTGACGTAGGCAAAAAATACGTTAATAGGGAATAATAATAAGGTAGAAATAAATGGATAATACACATGCATAATTAAATGTTTTTACATTGCTTAGTCGTAATAGTTTGACTGAAAACAAAGATGCCATTCGAATTCATGGATAAATAAGAATATATAAAAAAATTTAAAAAATCGTTGGAGCAGTTTTTTAATAAATTAGTTTTTTACGTATAAAATTTTAAGAAAAAAAATTGAAACGCCATTTTGAAGATATTTTCTGTTATACATACATCTAAAATTTAAATTTCAAAAAAAAATAAATTGACTAGTTTTTGAAAAATCAATTTTTCAAACAAAAAAAATTATTTACTTTTTAAAAATTGAAAAACTTTGTTTTTGAAAACTAAAGTATGCAGTTTTATTAATAATTTTAGGGAGCATTTGTTTAAAAAAAAAATGTTTAGATCGGTCTATCCAATAGTGAGAAAGTCGAAAATATGAAAAGTGTTTTATGGGAAGTACCGTTAATAAGTACGCAAAAAATATTTGTATACTTAAAAGTGGACTGTACTAATCTAAGAACACACACATTATTTTATAAAAATTCTTGGAGCCGTTTTCGAGAAAAAAAATTCTTAACGTTTTTTTTTAACATTTTTATGGGAGGTACCGTTGTTTTTTATCTTAGGAATATAGTTTTTTTTAACTCTTCAAGGTAATGTTAAAAAACTACCAAATACGAAGTTTCGCAAAAATCCATTAAGTCGTTTTCGAGATTTTGAGTTTTCAAAAAAAAAAAGTTTTTTTTATTTCCAAAAAATTTTTTTTTAAGAATTTGGCTTACAATAGTGTTCAAACTTTTCAGGAGCATCTGCGCAAAAAATTTCAAAAAAAATCAAATCGACCGTTTTCCAGAAAATTGAAAATAAAAAAAAATGGTACTACTGGAGGTACCAAAAGTAACAATTTTTTTCCAAAACAAAAATTACTTGAATGTTCCATTTTGCATCATTAATGAACTGATTTTTTGTTCTAAGAATCGTTGGAACCGTTTTTGAGAATATGAGATTTTTTTTTGTGGCCAAAAAAATGCATGGAAGCTACTGTTATTTGTCGTCTTAAAAAAAAATTTAAAAATGTGTGGGCATATTACCGAAAAAAAACAATATATACCAAGTTTGAAGCAAATCCATCCAACCGACCCAGTTTTTTGGTGGTCTCTATGATTGTAATGTCATGTTTGATTGTTAGAATTTTTTTTTTGCACGAATCCATAACTTGCCTTATAGTAACTATAATCGCTAGTAAAAAGCACGAGAACGAGAAAATTGTTCGTCTATTTCAAAGCTAATGTTAAGTACCTATACTTTAGCTGTGAAAATGACATCCTAAAGAAAAGTTATAAGAGTAGTGCCCAAAATTGATACGTTTGGACCAATATTTTGTCCTTGTAGTTTTTGTATTCTTGTTCACTCGGAAGGGATATAGTTCTAGTGGTTTTTTTTAAATATTTAATTACGGTTTGGTTAAGTGTTGGTATACGTAGTTGAGCAACGAATGGTTTTCGTTTTTTTTTTAATTGAGTGATTTGTGTTAAATTTTATGGTGGGGCTAGTTGTAACATTTTTCTAGGATAAGTTGTAACAAATAAAAAACAGAATTCGTTCATATTTTCACACACAATTTTGGGAACCATGACTAAATTTATTTTTTTTTCCCAAAAAGTTAATATTGATTTTGTTTTTTTTTAGGAAAATTAATTGACTTATTAAATTTGTGAATTAATATAATATTTTAAATTTTAATATTAATTTTACAAGTTTTGCTTGTGTATGTGCTATATTTTTTGTTGTTAATCTTGATTATACATTGATAATTTCTTTAAAAGAAAAATACAGGGTTTTTTTAAAATTTACCCCGGTCAATGTTACAACTTTCTTCGCATTTGGGGTAAATCGTAACAGCACGTTTTTTTTTGTCTAAAGCAATATTTTTACAAATTCTGATCATTATTTTTTGGCTTTTTAGTGGATTTTCTGGCTGAAATATTGCCCTTTAAACATAAAAAAGATTGGCCATCTCATTTTCAAAATCCTAAGAACAGCATCAATTTTAGTTAAAAAGTGTTTCTTTTAGCCCCGGTATCCCCTAACCAAAATTATTTTAAATTTTATAATCACATGTATATTTATAAACGTTAACGAACTCTTCTTCACCCCCTACGCTCCTTCTTGTCTAGATCATAAGAACACTAATAAATTTATCAGCTTAAGAAATAACTTGAAGAACGAAAGTTCCTTAAGGACCGACAGTACGGCTTTCGTTGGTCCAAACGCAAAAGGTCTACTGGTGATCTGATTGTATATCTCATCGAAGAGTTGGACAAATCCTTACATCGTTTTGGATTTCTAAAGCATTTGATTATTGATGAATCCCTCTTTCGATCGCTCAATACAAGTCCTATTGGGCGGTTCTAAGGCCGATATTCATAAAATAAATGCTGGTGTGCCCCAGGGCTCCGTTTTGTCTCCAACTCTTTTTCTAAATTTAATGAATGATTTCTTATCTGGAACTTCTAATCCACTAAATGGTTTTGCTGACGATATAGTGCTCTCAGCTTCTCATTAAAGTTTTCAGACTTACCTCCTTGTTCTTCGGATATGAAACTGCAATTGCATCTTGTGATAAGATTATTAAATTCTGATCACAACAGCATTGTCCAATGCGGAATAAGAAACCGCGTAGAATTTAATGCTTCCAAAACCCCCACACTCCATGGCGCTAACCATGAGCTGCATTTGCATTGAAGAAACCGATCAGTTTGCAGTCCTTGGCTTAACAGACCACATTTTGTGGATTGACCACGTATTCGCTGTCGCCAATAACGCTGCAAAGTGTTTGGGCTTTTTCCGAAGATGCAGGAAATTCTTCTCCCCGTCTGGTCTGGCTTTAATCTATAAGTCCTTCATTCGTCCAAACTGGACTATAACTCTCACATTTTTGCAGGATTTCCCAAAACTTAGAAATGTTAATATTTGTTTTCCAAGAAAAAACGTCCTATTTCACATATACGTAAGCCTAATCAAGCTGACATGTTATTAGGGATGCGCATCGTTCGAATGGTTTTTTTTTTGTATTCTCTCTTAAGAAAGACAAAATATCCGTACATTGTAGGCCTGCCATCTTTTGAAATAATTCAAGTTTTTATAGCTTTAATCATCTCCAACCTCAGTCTTACAAATTCTTGTTTTGCTTGGGTATCCTTACTTTTATTTTGTTTATGCTTTCTTCAAATTTAAAACATGACATTTTAGTAAAATTTACAAATTGTAACTTACAAGTTTCTACCTTATCTGGATGGATATGTATGTTTAGCTCTTAAGATATGACAAAACGTCTGGCCCAAAAGCTGACAAGCTGACATTCTCATACATTCGTCAAATTTATTTACTCAAACCTTAGTCTCAATTCTGCCATATCAAACTAAACAAGCAAAAAGTTAACCACACGAAAGTTTTATCCTAACTACTATACATACACTCGTAACGTACAAAATACAAGGACAAGAGAAAGAAGATGTCCGGGAAAGGGAATGCGACGATCTAATCAAAAATTCACTTAAAACTTTCTCTATCTAGATTAGAGATATACCTCTATACATTATATCTACCTTTATAAAGGTTTCTGATGGGGAGGGGAGGGGGGGGGGTTGTTAAATGGAAAGTGGAATTGGTACTAAGAATGAAAAACAACGAAATTTTATTACCTTTTCTCAAAATGACCTGCCAAGACCTTAGGACCGGCCATTTAAACTACTACGTGTATTCTGCACAAATACAGACCATTACGAGTGATATGTATAGTATAGGTATAGTATCAGCATAAGCATGCTGCCCTCCATGTCTAGCTGTCCAGAGATGGACAGCCAGACGATGACTACGACTTCGACGACGACAACGACGACTTCGACTATGACAATAGATGCTTTTAATTTTTTATTAAGTTAAATGCATCGTAAGATATTCAACCCTTATAACCTTAGTCCTTTTTCTTTCCTTTACATACATATACATTTCTATATGTATGTATAGGTATATTTAAAGGACTTTACCTACCTTTAGTTGCAAGTCTATTTCTATGCTAGCGACCTGCCCGCTGCACAGGCTAAAAACTTCCTTTAACTTCGTGAGACTCCAAGAGTTCTCTTCGACGACGACGACTAGTCAGAAGCAAAGTTGCAAAATGGTTATGGGGCTTTGTTTGCTTATTTTGTTTTTGTGTACTCCTTTTACTTAAACTATAACGTTGAAGCCAGATATGGGTCCACCTTCGTTTACCTGGTGCATCAGTTAAATGAATTTTACTCACTACCACCAGCCGCCCGAAAAGCTATTAACCTTACTTTTTTTTTAAATAAAAAATTGTATAGGGAACTTCTTCTTTAAATAAAATGAAACCGTTAGTCTAGTTGTATAATGGTGCTTACAAAAATATACGAAACTTTTCCGATTTTAGGCTGCGATCTAAATCTGAATCTAATAATATCGAAATTGTAGACAATTGCGAAATGACAAATACATTTTGCGAAATCGCGAACTAAGTTAAAGTGTAGATATAAAACGTTTTAAAGCTGTGAGTGATCTGGCCAATGGTATCGCCTGCGATTTCAAAATTTTCGCTATTTCGCTAAGGATATTCGTGCAAAATTTTAAAATCAACTATGTTTTCTTTTCACTTTTTTATTTTTTTAATCATTTCAATTATCTTTTCACAAAATTTTCATTTCGTCATAATTTCTTCTTTCAAGTTTTCATATTGATTTTTTTTAATTTTTGGTCTTGAGACATGTAGATAGATATACTTAGTGATTTCGCAATATTTCAGAAGAAGAACAAATCAAATTTCAGTTCTTGTATTTTTTCATGTTTTGTCCTAGATTTGAGATAAATTTGCTAGACGATCTATCACATATTTAAAAATTTATTCAGAATTATTTACAATTCTAATGTATATTTTTGTTTTATAATTAGCAAATATTATGTGGTCTGAATTATTTATTTTGCGAAAAAAACTAGACACAATCTTTTTACTTCGCAAAATTTGCGAAACGAAGGGTTTCATAGTAAAATTTAAGATTTCAAATTTTGATTCCCTGAAATTTAGCCGAATTTCGAATAAGAAATAATACAAGCCTGACAAATAAATGTGCAATTGCGAACATTTGCGAAGAAGGTTTAACACAATAATGCTTGAAAAATCGGCAGATAATTTTCAGAAGTGAGCAAAATTTGCTCTAATTTTTCTTCTTTTTTTTTTTGATAAAACTTCTACTTATCATTAAGAAGAATGCAAAAAAGAGATTTCAATGAGGTATACCTATATATAGCTGGCTAGGTGAAGAAAGAAGTGGAGGCATACCTGAGTTCTGGCCTGCAACAAGGTTGCAACCAAGCGGAAGATAACACAGAACTTGTCCGTCTTTCTAGACAAACAATTTGTTTCAACGTTTTTTTTCTATTATATTTTTGTATTTTGTTTATTCTTCTTCGTTTTTTTTTTCTTGTGTTACTGTAAAGTTTATGATTTTCATTGCACATTCCTTTTGGTTTTCTCGTCATGTTTTGTTGTTGCTGTTGCTGCATTACTTTGTTTTATTTAACGGTAAGTTTAGTTAGTAGTTGAAGTCGTCCTTGTTGTTAGAGAGTTCTTTGTGTCTGATGAAGTGAACAGACATAAGGTAGGTTTGGGAGAAATTCCATTTTGTTGTTTTTGTACTTTAAGCAGCACAAGAAAAAAGAAAAGTTGCCGAGCATACCAAATGGTGGTCATAAGCTGATAAAGTTAAGTTCAAATAAAGGTAACTAAACTGTAGTATAAGAAGTGGGGGAGTTTTAGCTTGGAAGGACTCCTCCGGAACTGAAAAATTAATAAACTAGATGAAGGGGCTTTAGCGCTGAGAGGAGCAAATCCCTTTGGGGTACTTTAGGATTATGAACACTTAATCCAAGTGTCTATCAATCGATCAATCAATCTAAGTGACCTAGAGATGATGACTTTGGGTGCTTTTGTTATACTTAAGTTGGTCTAAATATGCATTGTTTTTATTTACGAGTAAGTTGCAGCTAACTTTAGAAAGTGGGTCTATGATGGTTTATATATCAAATTGTTGCAGGAATTGAATAATTATGAGTAACATTTGAATAGGGATTAATGGGGAAGCATTTATCAACCATAGCTTAGAGCTTAAGCCATAAGGTAATGGGGACTTAAATGGGATGTATCTTATTACAGATTGTCATTTTATTTTTGGAGGGAGAATTCATTTTGTGAAATGTTGAATTTAACATATTTTTATACAAAATTGCCAATTTTTTAACTTTTCACTTCTACATCCAACCTTATTCCATTAAAATTAATATGTGTTAGAACTTAGATTTTACTTGGAATAACCACTCAAAAAATGTTTTAGATACTCTGTATTCTATAACTTATCACGTTTTTCCTAACTATCTCATTATCAAAAGTGTAAATTTGTTGAATGCATTTCATGAAATTTACATAACGTACGATGTAATCTAAAAAGTCAGTGCCGATATTCAATAAAATTCATGTGAAAATGAAATTATAATAAAAGCGTACCTATAGTTACTGTGTGAAATATTCAATTCCACAGGTTTTATTTCGAATCAATGAACTAAAATTAATTTCTCCAATTATTTTAAACAATTTGGATTTTTTTCCGTTTGATCACCGAATAAAATTAGAGTGCAATTGAATATTCCATAGAAACATACATTGATAATAAATTTGCAATTTAAAATTTCATAGTGATTTTCATAGCCAATTTGAGTAAAAAATAAAATATGTCATAGAAAAAATTAACCTGAAATTTACAAAATTAATTTTCATTTTTAACGCAATCAGCAATCAATGCTATATTTTTTTTTCTCGTAAAATTAACAACTAATGTACAGATGTTCCCTAATATATCAGCATTTTCCATCACAAGTAAATTCTAGTGAAAATATAATATTCATGAAACTTATTTGCGTGAAATATTATTATATTACTTAAATGTCCTTTATATTAGAATTAGATTGTGGAATACATTTATTTTTAAATCTTCACGAGTTGAGTAAAAGAATTTATCGAAACATTTTTCATGAAATTTAAAATTTAAATTTGCCAAATACCAAAATTTCACATGTAATTTCACTTTTTTGTATTATAGTACATTGATTTTGCTTAAACTTTCGTGGTTATATTTTCAATTAAATATTGTTTAGTGCCTTAGAGATTTTTTGAATTTTTTAATGACAGGTTCCACAAACCTTAACCCCATTTTATAATTCATCATTGATTATTGTGAAAAAAAAACGAGCTTGTGAAATTTGCGAATTTTCGTTCCATAAACTTCCGCTCGCCAAATTTACAAATGTTACGTTCAACAATTTTGTATTGTTTTTCCTATTCAGTTCTGACGTATCTAAGTCAATTCAAGCGACAATAACATACAAAACATAGGAATAAAATATCTCCGTAACTTATAACTTAAAGTTCCACTTCTTCTATATTTTCGAGAAAATTTATGAAATTTAATTAAAAATAGTGAATGAAAACTTGTGGAATGTATTAAATAGTTTGTTTGTAGAGTGTGCTTATTTGGAACTTCTTCATTTTTAATTCAAAGTATTAATCCTGGAAATCCCTCAGGGGGATTCATTGATATTTTTTTAAGTCAGTTCAACAGTACTAGACATAAAAAACCTTCAAACTTAATTTTATTGTTGACCAAAAAAAAAATCCCATTAAATTCCCCCGGAAGCTGCAAAATGTCATTTATTCCCCAATTTATTACTTTCGCATTGTCAAACCCACATTATAATATGGAATCCTCAAACAATAACAAAAGCCACTTAAGACAAACTCATTATTCACAACGTTTTGAGTTTTTCCACCTTATTACATCGGACAACCAAAGTAATCTTGTTAAATCTCTTCATTTAAAAACTTCCAAATAACTTCCGCAACGACGAGCTAAAACATAGAAGAATATAGGTGAACCATACAATGTCGCCAGAAGTAGCAATAAACACAAACACAAAATAGGTAGGAGGAACTGATGATGCCCACACTAAATAAAAAAAAATTAAAAATAAAATGATTCCATTTACTTTTTACCAAAAGGACCTTTTTGTCCTGTCTCTGTTTCGTAGAAAACGAGCAATAAATAAAAAACAACAAACAAAAATTAAACGAAATAATGCAAAAAAAAAACTAAAAAGTATTCCGATTAATTTTATGCGCTTTACCCAGGAGCAGCAGGGCATTCTCCTGCTCTTATGTATTCAGTTCATTCTTTGCATCAAGCATCGCGCGTACTCATGAACTGTAACCACATTTACTTACAAAGTGGTTACTTAGCAAGTAGTCCCCATTTCTCATCACCCACTTACCTTATTTTTTGCCAGAGTCCGTCCAAAAGGTATAGGTAGGTATTCAAATTTCAAAGTAAGCAGTGGAATTCTTTTCGTTCCTTACATTTCGAGCTTGGGGACCTGTATATCGCGCATTGTGCATCCAATTTTATAATAGTCCTCTGTGCTCAGCACTCGCAACGTGTTATTACGTGTGATGACATTTTGCCTCTCAATGGTGTGGACCGTATTTACATGTACCTACTCTGCAGTATAGCGTTTTTTAAGTACTTTTCACGATCCCCCAGCTCCTTTTTCACTCACACTTTTTATGAAATATGTATGTACACAGGTCCGGATGTAGGAATTATTTCGGGGCGGGGAGTAATTTTACCCCAAGTTTAAGACTTCCTATAGCTATCCCGCAGCTTTTATTGAGAAACAATTTTAAAGGACTTATACAGTTATAATACACCTGATCCCCTCTTTCTTGATCCGACCCTGATTTATTATAGTTGTAGAACCTCAGACGTGGGGGATCATTGTCATGGAGCAAAATAAAAAAAAAAACAAAGATTAAAAAAGGTGAAAGGAGATAACTTAAAAAAGTAATTTTCCTAGAAAAGTATACAGGACAAGAGACGACACAAAAGAAAGGACAACACAAATAAAGAAAAAAAAAATTGGTTGAAAGGACCTCTCCGACTGCACAGCTTTCCTGGACTTGACGGTGATGACAATACAGCAAAAGTGGAATCAAAAAGGATTTTTGCATTTTGTTTCCTTTTGCTAAAGAGGAGATTTCAGGACGAACGATTTACAACAATTCCTAGTGGTATAAAAGGTGTGGAAAAGTAGGTACCTGCCTTTCTCAATAAATAAAAAAAAACGCATAGAGAAGCAGGGTGGAGGGTCAGTATAGTGAGGACCAGAAAAATATATAGTGCAACATTATATAGTTATATCCTCGGTAGAGGTAAGAGAAGAGAAGATGAGGGTTTTTTTAGGTGTTCATTGTGTCTCGCGAGATTATAACAAGGACAAAGGCATACTTGAAGAGTACCTATATAGTTAGTTGACTGAGTTCACGAGAAAATGACGACAGAAATGTCCTTTTGTTTTGGCAAATGACGACAGCAACTGCAACGACAACGACGATGGATTAACTATACAAGTTTTTCCTTTCTATTCGCGATTTTTTTGTCTCGTCTTGTTTCACTGCGATGTCTTTTGCGTTGCATCCACTTAATATGTAATTAGTTTGACGAAGACAAGTAAAAAACCGTTCAACACGGTCATGCAAATTAAAGGTTTAAGGTTAGAGAAAGAGTAAGGATATAAAAGCGCGAGCTTAGGGGTCACGGCAACAATTGCATTTTGAAAGAAATAATAATAATTAATGGATTTGCAACTTTGATAAGGGCAAAAGTGCAAAACAGCGTTAAACTGTACGAATTGTTTTGTGTTTCTTAAAAAATTCATGATAGAATATGTAAGTTTTTTATACAACTGGAGACTTCGATGGAAAATAATATTGTTAATTATAACTTACGCATGAAACAACAACATTGAACAATTTATACAAACAGTGATCAATCGAATTTTAAATTTAAGTATAGTTAACTTTCTTAGATAGGTGCATTTGTGATGTGTCTTAGAGCCTAAACAAGCTTACCAAGGTCTAAAGATTATGTTAATTAGCTTTCTCACAGCTGAAAAAAAACTACATATTTTGTTTTTCTAAATTTCTCGAAAACCACTGTGACGATTATATTAAGATACATTTTTTCTGGAATAAACTATATACATATGTGTAATGTAATGCAATTTTTTTCGATTTTATAATATGCTTGGTTATATTTGAATCTCTTCAGATGGATTGGGCTGCTAGAAATGAAGATAAGGTATAGGAAATAGGAATAAGAGTGAGTTGAATCTTCGAAATGAATGATTGAAAAATCAGAATAATAGAAAACTCCACATATCGGTTTGTTATTAAAAAAAATATTCTCCGAAGGCTACTTTGCTAATCCTGGCTTAACTGGGAAATTCAGAGAGGGCTTAATGACGATTGACGAAACTGATTTCATCGGCCTTTAATTCTCCTTGGATTATATGTGATGCTTTTGGCCCGGTTTTCTATTAGGGTTGCAAGATTGATGTCTAACTGTGGTATTTATGGCTGGCAACGACAGCAAGAAGAGTCTCCGGACCGAGACGAGACTACTTTAAAAGTACCCGAGATGAGACCGTATTTTTGATTCCGAAATTCGCCGAGAATCCCGATGGTATCGGTGGTTTGGTTTCGGTTTTCGCTAGAAGAAATAGCTCCCGGAAATTATGCCAGAGGAAATTGCACCAGAATTTTTCTTAGAAAAAACGCCAGAATTTTTTTTTCCAGCTTAAAGTTGGAAAAAAAGAGCAGAATTTTATTTGGAAATAAAACCGGATAGGTGTGGAAAAAGAGCCTGAAAGCAAAATGGAAACTAAGCCAGAAAATTTGTATATTCTGACCTAATTTTCAAATAACGTTTTGGAAAAAAGGCCATAAAATATTTTATGGTATTTTCAAACAAGTCGAAGGGGGTGGGTTGTGCGTCCGGCCAAGGCGGGGCCACATGATGCATTGTGGAATCTTTATTCAAAAAATAAATTATATTTCAAATGTAAACAATACATTTTAAAAAGTACGCCCCTGCTTGGCCCAATATAGGATTTAGGGTAGGTACAAGTTTGGGTTTATGTAATTTTTTTTTGAAACGTTTTAAAAGAAATCTCCAAATCCAAAACAAAATTTGTATATACCCAAACTTGTATACATCCCAAATCCTATATTGGGCTAAGCAGGGAGGTTGCAGCATTCCCCCCTTACACGCGCCGAGCTTTTTGTACGTCATGCACCTAATTACCAAAACCACTTCACACAAGTCCGATTTTTTTCCTGAAATGGAAGAAAACGCCAGAACTTTTTCTGGAAAAAAATTTATAAGATTCACAAGTATTTTATGGGAAATTCAGAGAAAAATACGTACGATTTATGTATGCATGTCGTTAGAATAGAAATCGCTCATTTTTCAGATTTTGTTTTCGCCTCCGGATCCGGTTGACCTACGGTTGACTTTAAGACTTTTAGGTGACACTTGGAAAAAAATACATATTACGAAACGTCAAAATATAGTTTGTTCCCTAACTGTGAAGCCATAAAATGTCAAAATTAATTTTGGGATTGCTTCTACTTAAATGGATTAAAAACAGGAGCGGGTCAAAATTCTGGGTTAAAAATACTGTAATTCAAAATTCTGCTTTTAAAATTAAAAGTCTGTTTCTCAAAATTCAGATTTTTTCATTTTGTCTGCTTATTTTCGTTTGTTTTCTTTGATTTGCAAAATTTTGATGAGCAGAATTTTGAAAAGCAGAATTTATGCAAGCAGAATTTTAAAAAGCAGGCTTTTGTTAAAAGCTTTTTGACCCCGGCAGAATTTTGACCCCAACACATTAAAAACATCTACGAAATTCAAATTTTACCCCTGAAAAGTCGGTAAGACCGAAATAGCCCATTTTCCCATTATAAAATTGTTTCCTCCCAAAGTAAGGTTTCTTCCACTTATAATCTACGACTTTTCTAAGCGAAAAGATGTTAATCTGCGAGTTAAAATTGTGGATTCATAAAAAAATAAAGGTTCCGCCCGAAAATCCATAATGAGAATCTACTACAATAAGTGTGAACTCTTTGCTCTACCACTTTCTTCGGTGGGTTAGCCAATGAACAAGTCAAATAGAAGGTATATTGCACTTAATCCACGTGCTATTTCTAGGACCGGGTGTTTTATAAAGTTTAAGTAATTTCATGTCTTGCGGGTTGTTTTAGGAGCTTTCTACTCGAATGGGGTGTGTTGTTTATGATCGGAACATAAGGATGTAACGCAACCATTGCAAAAACTGGGTTGGAAATCCCGTGTTAAAGAAACCCGCGGCACCGAATCGAAAAAAAAACAGAATCCCGCAAGGTCAATACCAAAACTGGGTGGTTGGTGAATGGGTTGATGGGTATTGGGGTGGGTGATAACTAGGTGCGGAATGTAATGGTGGGGTATAGTGATGGTTGTTAACAGGACAGGCCGTGTTAGGCCAAGTGAGATATGGTTTCAATATATTAATTTTTCAATGATATTTTTCATGTGACTAAATTGAGGTCATACGGTGACTTAAATTGCTAATTTCTGAAAATAATATCAAATCTCTTCGCATGACAGCTTAATTCCATTAAAGTTTCCAACAAATTTTTTTTCTCCGTTTAGTTTAAATAATTCTATTTAAAACACATTAAGCCTGCAGTCTAACTTTTTGCCAATTTCCAACCAAAGTGTTTTAACTGTTATGATAATAATAACGAATTTTTCAATTAAAATGCAGCTGAAAAAGAGAAAAAAAACAACAAATTTAATTTTTCGCTCGGAACACTTAATTAAGTGTTCTCAAAATTATACACCAACGAATATGCAAAAAATGTTAATTCGAAAATCCATTTCAACATTGTTTTTCCCACCTGCAAACCGGCAAGTATTCCACCATAAGCTTAGCATAAGTTAACCGATATGGTGTAATGTATAAATATAGGTACAGCATACGTATGTGTGGTGTGTAATACTAAAAATATGATATTTTCCAGTGCCAAAAAGTCATCTGAAAATCCGTTTATTTTTATTTTCCCCCCTCATCATACGAGTGAGTTCCTTCTACTACCTACACACACATATACAAAGGTAAAGTATTACCTACACTTGAACTGATGCTGGATTTTCATTCGTTTTAATTTTAAACTTTTTCGTTAAACTCTATTTCTGTCATAATATCCTTTTATTTCGCTTCGCACACACAAAGAATTATAAGCTCGACAATACTCATATCCTTATGATATGCTAAATATATGTTTATGCAATCACCCGCATTCACCTCCCAGTTCTCACCGTCACCACCGTCAACATCACCATCACCGCAATCGTGAGACAGAGTTTGCCACCCCATCTCGAGGATTTCCTCGGTTTTACCGTATAGTGTCGTTCATTGTATGTGTTCCGTACTGATGTAAGGGAAAATAGAGTACCTACCGACAGTACTATACCTAAGTGTTTATCTGACATAGTCCGTCGCGTCGTCGTCGTCGCCGCTTAGTATACATATAATAATACATTCCGTAAGCCGGAGAGTCCTTGTCGTTGGTTTTATTTATCATCGCACACAGAAATATAGACACTCATTAAGCTCATTATAATGTTATCCTTTTATGATCTGCCGTTAACAAAACTCCAGCTTTTATTTTAGTATGCTATGGTAGAGCGGTATCAGAGCCGGATTGCTCCTCATACAAAACGGATTCGAAAAAAATTCAGGGGGCTCTTGCAACTGAAAATCAGATCTTATGGCAAATCTTTCAAGCTGTATATTTGACTTTCATACCAAAGCCAGGCATGATTTAAAAGAAATGGATCTTGATAAGTTGTGAGGCCCAATGTACATATTTAAATCCAAAATTTATATTATAGGCCATGTCAAAAAAAAAACAACAACCCAAATACCATAGCCGGACTGCCTTTCATTCGGAGAAAATGAAGGAATTTTAGGGGGCAAGAATTGGAATATCCTACTCTACTGATCTCTTTCCGAGTGGATGGAAAACAGCATTTGTCCAGTCTGTCCCTAAAAAAAGGCAAATCTTCGTCTCCCTCTGTCTACCGTCCATTTGCACTTACGTCCCTTCTTTCCAAGGTCATGGAAACGCTGATTAATTATAGCATACAAAATTGAAATACCAACGACGTTGATCTATTCTTAAGATGGAAACACTGACACAGAGAAGAACAAACAATTATTTGGTATTCTTTCACCAAATTATAACTGGTGCCACAGATGCACCAGACCTACTATGGTCAGTTTTTTTTTTTAATTATCGGGGAGGAGGTTATAATCTCAGTGGCCTCGACTTGTCCCAACACATAGGACCAACTATGGGATTTATGAGCCTTTGACGCGTATGGGTAGACTTTTAAATTTGAATTCAAACATTTTTGATTTCAATGTCGGTAAAATTAAATTAAAAAATCTACTCAAAACCAGTGCTCCACGCTCCTAAATGTTTTTTGTTTCATGTTATGTTCTTGTTTTGCATTGCCGTAATATTATTTGTTTATATTTTCATGTTGTGATTATGTAAAGTGATATTTGTATTAGTTTGCATTGTTATGGACGTCTGCTCCACTTGCTTCTCAACAAATGATGCCCAACGTGGAGATTAATAGTCTCATGCTCAACCGACTGCGCTATAGCAGAGCCATATGCAAGCAGGCCGCGTAGTCGGAACTTAGCATTCTAAACCTATTGCGACCTGTTCTTTTTTCAATTTCCTAGCCCGTCCTTTTTCCTACCTTCTCACACTACCGCCACCTATCATCCGCTTCTCTTGCCTCGCAAAAAAATAGCACCCAACGTTGGACCGGTGGTATAACACAGTTTTCCATATTGGCAAACCATTGGTCGCAAGACAGAGCTTGCTATAATTTCTCTTTCTCAATTCTGATAATTTGATAAACAAAAAAAATATTTTGTAGAACGAAACCTCCTTGCCATTATGGCTTTCGTATCAATAAGTTCTCTGATGAATTGATGGTATACCCCACTCAACAGTGGTATAAATCTTTTTATCGTTCTGGAGAAAGTATGATTAAAAGTATTTGATAGAGTTGTGTAACAAAGCTTTCTTATCGAAAATTCGTACATTTGGTATCGATGAATCTCTTCTTCCTTGGATTAGTATTTCCAGTTTGGGCTGCTCAATACAAGTAGTATTGGACGGTTTCAAGTCTGATATTCATTAAATAAATCAGCTTTCAGTGCTGGGTATGTAATCACAGACCACCTCTTGTGGAATTACCTAATATTTGATGTGGCCAAAAATATTGCAGAGTGCTTTGGCTTTCTTCGAAGGTTCAAGAAATTGTTCTGCACTTCTGATCTAGCTGTAATTTATAAGGCCTTTATTCACCCAAAGCTTGAGTACAAAGAATTTGGACAGGAGCTCCTAAAACACATATGAACATTTTAGATAGAATTCAAAATAGAGCTCTAAGAATGATGGGCGATAGAACTATAATGGAAACAACTTTTAATCTCTAGAACACCGTCGAAATGTTATATGTCTCTCATTATTTTATCGCTAATTTTATAAAAAATGTTCTAGCGAAATACCGAGTTGCATTCCTTCACTTAAATTTTTCAACCGTAATACTCGTTCTTCTAAGATAGCTCATCAGCTTACCCTTGAGCCCAACTTCGGACGAACTGTTAATTACAGAGATTCTTTCTGTAATCGTACAACGCGACTGTGGAATACCTTACCCAGCTATATTTTCCCCTTCCATTTCGATATTCACAAATTCAAAGGCAATGTGCATCGGTATCTCTTCTTACATCCTTTTATTATTTATAATTTGAAAGACATCATATATAAAAAAAATTATCGAAACCCGTCGAGCCGTTTATGAGAAAGTTGAAAATAAAAAAAAATGGTTGTATGGCAGGTACCGTTAATAACATAATATTTTTTTTTTAATTACCAAAATGTAGAGTATATGTGCCTAAAATAGTGCACACACTTTTTTTGTCAAAATCGTTAGAGCCGTTTTCGAGATTATTGAGATGGTAGAAAAATTGTGTGGCAGGTACCGTTAGTTTTGGACCTAAAAAAACGATTCAAAAATCTATTTTAGACAATCACCTAAAACGCTTAAATACCAAGTTTGAAGAAATCGCTTCAGCTGTTTAGGCTGTAGAGCATTGTACAGACAGACAGACAGACGGAATTTCGAGACGCACTTTTTTGACTTTCTCTTTCACCTTAATGTCAAGTTTAATTCAAATCTCGAGTTCGATTTATTTTCACAATGCAAAACTTGCCCTATTGTACCTGCATAGTAACTAAAAAACAGCGAAGATTTATGGTGCCCCACTTAATTGTTCGTTTTATTATCTGAGATTAGAGAATGTCAAAGCTAATGAATTTATTTATCCGGAAAGGCATAAAGAAATTAGAACAATTTTGAGACTCATTAATTTTGAAGTCTTGTTTTTGTGACTTATTCTCTTCTTAAGAATTACTAAGTAATTGCCGACCGGCCGGTAAGAAACTAATAAATGGTAAAAATTGGTACGGCCTTGAAATTTCTAATGAATATACGAACTCTTTTCATAACCAAGTCCGACCCTGAACACAATATTGTTGTTATTATTGTACTCCTGAATTCTGAGTAGACACCATGCAGATGCAGATTATGCAAAACATGAGGGTTGTTCGACGATGGGGTTTTTGAATTTTTTTAGGAATGAGAAATTTATATTAAAAAGCAACTCAACTTAAAATTATTTCAATTTAATTTTAACATTTGGGGCAAAAAGCCCCTCTATATATAGCGTCGTAACTTTTAACCACTTTTCCTCTGGTTTCTGCTCTTATGCTAATTATATTTAAGAGGAAATCCTGGCGGTGTGTTTGGGTGTTTTTTTTTAATAATACAAATACACATACAAAAGCAAGATCAAATGCACACATCTTGATAAGTGGTGTGTACACTTCAACATTTCAATACATACCTACTTTATTTGTATATCCTTTGAATGCTAAATCTATATGGATGGGGCAGATTTTGAGTATAATTTGGATACCTCATGCTGTCGTTTAATTCAAATTGCCACGTTTTTCATATGCAAATATTTTCCTATTCTGCTCTGTGAAATGTCAAAGCCTGCCTTATTCCTATCCATTCATTTTCTAGATTCAGTTTGGTGATGGTTGATAAGAGAGGGACTGAATGAGTGAGATGATTTGATATGAGAGCTTACACTGAAAACCTGCGATGAGAGATGTTTGCATATTGTGGTTTTGATTGTTTGCTATACTTATTAAGTATGAGAACATCACTTATTTTAATGTTTGGACGAAATGATTTAGAATTTTTTATTGCAGTTATTATATTCCAAAAAGAAATCGGAACCAATTATATGACACCCCTCAAAATTATGCACATAATTAAGTAAGTTACAGGTAAAACCGACACTGAACTGGTTCATTTCAGGGATGTATCTTCTATTTGATATAGAATCTCATCCATTGTTCGAAAAAAGTTGTTTTCAACGCTGGACAAATCAGTACCCATACACAAGCTTTTTCGTCTATGATGTACCGGTTTCTTTCCGTTTGGGTGGCCATTGTTCAGTATTTCACTAAAAATGACCAATCTTCTTTCTACTCGAACTGTCATCTAATCTAATTCCACTTATCATTTATCCTTGCTAAGCTTTTTAATAACCTAAAGTCTAGTATGGACTTCATCGTATGCCCACTTTAGAGATTATTGCGTAACTGGAAACTATAGGGAGAGGAGAATGGGTCCAGAAGGCCTGCATATCTTTTTACGCCTCTAACAAAAACTTTGGTAAAAAAAATGGGGTCTACAATCGAGGATGATCTTATGGACGTATTCGGTGGTACAACGAATTCTAACTTACGGTTCCCAAACCTATCAAAACCCATAAAAGTAATAAGCTCAAGAATGTTCAAAGAACAGTGTTAGAGTTGTAACCAAACAACTATGGGCTTGGCGATCTTTTCCAACGGATGCCCTTAGTTTTTTTCTAAGCCTCTTACCACTCGATCTACACTTCAAGTTTTTTGCATCTTGAAGAGCAATTAAACTAAAAAAAATCGGATTTGTGGTTTGCCAAACCTAATATGGCCACATCAACATCACAAGTTAGATTCCAAATGAAATTTTCCTAACTCCCACTGATAACTGCACTCAACTAATCTGGGGCTCAATAGAGATTTTAAGGTCAAAATTACGTTCAGGAAAGATTGGAAGACTGACGTAGTGACGAGAGGCTTTGACAAACCCATCTTTACTGATGGCTCAAAGATGCAGGGTGGAGTTGTGTCGAGTTGTGTCCGAGTCATTAAACGTCTCAAAATATTTGCGGCTACCTAATAGCACAAGTTTTTTGCAAGCAGAGCTGCTAAGCGATCAGGGAAATAATTGAAATTTCCCTAGGACATATGAAGGGGTAATATATAATTAATATTCCTCAAATGATCAAATCCCAGGTGAGACAGTTTGTCAAGCTACATTATATCTAGAACAGAACGATATGGCCCACCTTTAACAAATCGTGAAATGCTAATCTGTAGCCATATCCAAGGTCATGGCAACATGACGGGTCACTGGTGAGGACCCTCAGGAAAAAGAAACTGTTGCTCACTTCGTCTGCAAATGTACCGCTCTGGAAAAACTTTCTACAATAACATTAACGAACTTTCAGAATTAAGTATTTAATCTCCTTTCTTAACTTTGTTTCCTAGACGAAATAGCCTTAGGACGCCTGAATGTTGATTGCAATACAAAACATCCAGAGTTAAACTTCAATTCCATCCTTGCATAAGATTTAGGATGTAGAGGATCGTCAGTCTGTTGCATCTATATATTTCAATAAGATGATCCTTCTGACATATCAATTACACGTTCCGGAAACAAAGAATGGGAAGAGCTTCAAGCTGTTGCACTTATTCCATCACTCACTTTTATCAAAACGGCTCACTCCAGCGCTAATGGGGTCAGCGGGCTAGGTGGCCGCCATTTCTACCTATACCTACCTACTTGCGTTCTTGAACGAATTGGTTGGTCATGTGGTATTTAAAAAAAAACTGTCAAACATACTCCATCTTGCCAGGAAGTGAAGTAAAATGTGCCTTTACGAGTATCGCATGATATGAAATACAGCCTTCCGTCAAAGGATAATATAAATTTTCTTTCCAATTCAGCAAAACTTTAGGCAAGTAGCTACTTGCTATTATGGTCGACTACATTGTATGCAAAAGATTCTTTATATCTATACAAAATTTCTTTCATTTTTTAAAAACAAAAATTGTTATGACAATAATATAAACTTAACAACAAAATTTCAGAAAAAATCGTTTTCGAAATATTGAATTTTCACACAAAAAAATTTGTTTTCCAAAAATCCAAAAAAAAATACTATTTTTCAAAAAATTTTAAATATAGCTAGTACATATTATTTAGAATTCAAGGAACCTCCTGTATAAACATTTTGATTGAAATCCGTTGAGTCGCTTATGAGAAAGTCGAAAATCAATAAAAAGTTGGTAGTATGGCAGGTACCGTTAATAACAAAATATGTTAAAAAAAATGTAGCCAAAATGTAGACTATAATTATTAAGATGGTAGAAAAATTTGTATGGCAAGTAACGTTATTTTTGGGGCTAAAACAACGATTCAAAAATCCATTTTGGACAATCACCTAAAACGCCTAAACACCAATTTTGAAAAAAATCGGTTCAGCCGCTTAGGCTGTAGAACATTCTACAGAAAGACAGACATACAGACAGACGGAATTGTGGGACCCACTTCTTGGTGTTCTCTATCATCGTTCCCTATCATGTCAAGTTTGATTAAAATTTCGAGTTCGATTTTTTTCCAAACACAAAACTAGCACTATAGTACGAGTACCTACATAATATGTATATGGCACGTAAAAATAGGTAATTACATTTTGAACCATGCCACAATTCAATGGGATAATATATCTTTTTCTCCATCAACCTCTCCTTAACTGCTTCATTAAAAAACAAAAAAAATTAAAGTTAAAATAAGGATTTTTCATCAGCAAAACCTCAACAAGTATTTTACAAAAAAAAAGTAAATTCCTTAGAACAGACATATATATTTTTCTTAACTTCCTACTCATTTCCTAATTTGACAAGAATTTTAAATGGATTTTCTAAAAAAAAAAATACAGAATCAAAATTCTTCTGCTACATTGACTTTGACACTTGAACTTTTCCTCTTAAAAGTCCTAATGAAATAATATCCTTGTTGTTTTTGTTTTTTTTTCTGCAAACTCAAACGATCAAACTGCAACTTAAACAACAGAATCCTTTCATCTACACACTGATGCATACCCTACTGCAAAAGTACAAAAATGATATTTACCAGAGAAACACTCACGCTGCGGAAATTTATCCTTCATCTTCTCTGACATTGAGGACACAAAAAAAAAAAGTTTTTAATTTCATTAAAAACTAACAATTGTTGTCAAAATCACAGAGCTCTGCCATTTGTCCAGGATGTGCGATCCAGAGAAAGGCATAAAATGGGAAATATAAATAAAAAACAAAATAAACAAAAACTAAGAATATTTGTCACATCCTTATGTTTGATTCGAATGCAACTTTCTCTCGAAAACTGACGATAATAAAAAATTCAAACATCGAATCAACCTTGTCACTAGAAACTTTATCCTTACTCGTAGTTTTTTTTTTAGTTGATAGTTTATTCAATTTTTTTTTTGTTTTTTGATAATAATTGTCACATCTTTTTTTTTTAATTTTCAATTTATTTTTCACTTCGTTAGTGGGAACAACGTAAAGATACATGTTCTTATGTACTTACATGAACTTGACAGAGTTCTTCTAAAGTAGTGTAGATTACTCCTATAATAGTGCACTGAACTTTTTTTTATCAAAATTTTTAGATCCGTTTTCGAGAAAATTTAAATTTACCATTTTTTGGTACAAAAAATTGTATGCAGGTACCGTTGTTTTTAGGGCTAAAATAAGATTCGAGCCAATGACGCGTTTGAAGATAATCGCTTCAGTGGTTCAAGTTTTGGGGGCGGTCGTGGTGTGATAGTTGTGTGTTCGCATTTTAACCTCATGATCACAGGTTCGATCCCTGCCATAGTCTATGTCATCTTATTTTTCCATTAAAAACCAATTCTAAAATAAATGTCATACGAATTGCTGGCTTACTCATTACATGCTGCTTAGGCATAGAACTAACAACATGTGATTGAGTAAAACTAGGTTACCGATAAATATGACAACAAATGGAAAAAATAATGCGAATTATACATAGATAGACATAGATAAGTAAGATATGGAAATTTCTCCGCATTATTGCAGCCGCCATCCCTGTAGATAAATTCTGAGACAACAACGACCTCCAGTCTCAGAACCTCGCGCCACACATCTTTCCTATCGCTCTTTCTTTTCCTTAACTTCACGCCCGCGCTGTGTTGAGACATTTAAAGGGTATTATGTAGATTATAAGGAAAAAAAAAGACATACCAGACAGACAGAGAGACGGAATTACGGGGCCCATATCAAGTTTGATTAAAATCTCGAGTTCGATTTTTTTCCAAATGCCAAACTTGCGCTATTAGTATTTACTATTACTTATATCGCAGGCCAATAATGTGTACTGAATAAGATTTCGAAAACCTGACATTCTTAAACACTAGATAGTATTTACGATCCACAACATTTTCCATGTGAAAGACATTTTCAGTTTTTTAACAATTGGCCACAAAATGAGAAGTAGGTTTTTTCTAAAAAGTAAACTTTCTCCTATGAGAACAAGTTCAAACTTTTAGTGACATTTTTATGGCCCTTGTAATGGTTCATAAATTACGTTGAGAAAAAACGCATTTCATCTGCAGCCTTTTTTGGATGGCATTATTGCCATGGAACTTTTAGGTAGATCTACCCGCAGCAACCCAAAAGAATAGAAATTACCTTTATTTCTGAATGAATCCTTAAATATTTTAATATCCTCGCAAAGTATAATAATCACCATAATAATCACTAGGGAACGGTATGGCCTGAAAGTATGTATATATTAAGGTATTGATTGAGGGGTGGATATGACACGCGACATCGTTTCGGCTATCACAATGGAAACATCCTTTTTCCATTAAGTCCTTCGTACATAATATATAATCACATTGCGTTGCGTTATATTGCGCAGGGTATTATCCTTTTTATTTTCGTTGCTATTGTGTATGCGTGTGCATTTATCTATAAGTTGTTTGTCCAATTTATTCAGTTATTTTTTTTTTCTTCAAAATCATATCAACTTTTGACAAATTCTTTCACGCGCCGTCTGGCCGCATGTCCTTGTACACGTGGCGGAGAAGAAAAGTGGTTGAGTTATTTGATGCACTTGGATGAGCATATGCATGAGCATTAAACATTCAATTAAATACCTGGTTATTCTAGTTGTCCTGGTAACCGCAAATTATAATTTTCATTGTGGATGGTATTCTAGGTATTCATCAGGAAATTCACAATAATGTTCAATTACATTTTTCCTTCTTAATTGAATTGTTGTTGTTTATCACTCTCTATAGGACATTGGGTTTGTCTCATTATTTGAGTGCATACACAAGTTCGTAATTTATGATTTTGAATTATAAAGACACGAGTAGAATGCATTAAATTTCCCATTAACTTTTCAGAATTCATATAATGATTCATAAATCAAGCAATGTTTAAAGGTATTCTATTATTTTAAATGTTTTCTCTTATTTTCTAGCGCTCAAACTAGCCTTGGCCATTTAAGGGGAGTTAAGACCTTATTTATACAAATCTATGACATAATTTTCTGTGTGGGATTAAGAATGTTACGGTCCACACTTCAGTTCATGGAAGAAGCTGATTTTTTAAAATAAAATATGAAACTTTTCCACCATTTCATCATTATTATTGACCATGGAAATTGAATATTTACCGTTTTAGTATTTAGTTCACAGAAGAGAATTAGTTTTGTAACTGTTATAAAAATGTAAAGCCAAAAATACCAGAAAAAGAACGAATTTCTAAAACCACACTTCTATAAAATGTGAATACGTTCCACAACATTTAATTGACATTTTTTCTCAAAACTATTTTTTTTAAACACACAAGAAATGACACAATAACAGTACTGGTCCGAACCACACGTTTGCAGCACTTTGCGATTATTTTCCCTGGCGTTTTTAAACCGTGTAGAAATCTCGTAAAATGACAATCAATTTCCAGTACTCTGCAGATGAGAGCGACCAATGAACAAATTAACGAACTTTGGTCCATTTTGACATTTCGTTCACATGGCTTCTTTTTATTCATCAAGATGTAAGTTGATATTCTGATTTTGGGGTTAGCCGCACACGAACAATTTATTCGTTGAAGTGTGGATTGCATGTGGAACTGGCATATAGTTCGACTCTCCATAACAATCAGATGTAATTTGCGATGACCAATATTGTTTTCTCAAATTTATCTTGTTTTGACAATTAGACAGTAAATTTTACTGTCTTAAAATTAATAAACATTATATTTATACAACTTTGTTTAGAATTTTTGAAGAATTTAAATTTTGTAAATTGTTTTAAAGGGTATTTATTCGTTTATTCATCGGACGTTAGTCGCTCCCTTATGAATAGTCCTTTATAGTAGTAATTGTTTGATAGTATAAAATAGGTTCGCTAATGTAAATTGTATACACATTCTGTAATAACACTAATTCTATTCCTATGATTTAGAAAATTTCGGCTCAGCAACATCAATTTAATTCAAATATTGTGCTTCATACATGAAAACTATCGATAACGTATCCCATAGGAAATATTGAAAAGGCCTATACCCCTTATCTTTTTTGGTAATTAAGAATATGAATATGTAGATATGTATATCAAGAAGAGCCAAGCACAAAAAGTAATACATTAATCGATTTTCTATCAACCAAAGGATATTTATTAGAGTCCTTCAAACAATGAATATTGTTATAAGGCCACTTCTGGAAAATATGTTTCCAACAGAAACCATACTAGCTACCACAATATGAGAATATATTTACCTATGTACGTTTGTATGGTATAGAGACTAAAAATAAGCTCTGAATATTCAGAGTCAGTTGCAGTCTCAAAGCATCATTATACTTTCTATAGGTACGAACAACATACAATAGATAAGAGATAGGTTCCAAAATGGAAATTTAGCCTTGTAACCATCCTGCCATTAATTACTTCTGCAGCGAGAAGGTGAGCTGTGTATAAACCCAGACTCAACTTGCATTATATAGTAGGTACAAAGCACACATACTCACACATATTTTAGAAGACTTTGAGTGCTAGACAATTTGGCTGCTTGGGAAACGACAGAAAACATATTTTATGTTTTTTTTTTTTCTTGTAATATCCCGGAGATTGTGTGAGGGAAGAAGCAGAGCACCGGATGTGTTTAAGTTGCAGCTCCAGGTAAACCAATACATGCACACACTGTCATTTCTGTCCGCATTTTGTAGAAATTCCCAGGATATGCCCATCAGTATGTGGTGTGGATTCAACTGCATGTAGAGCATCATCTTTAACAAGAAATACTTATGGATGTAAGAAAAAGATATTATCCTGTTTCCTGGAAAATTTGTTTACTTTGTTTCTTACATATTTTTTTTTCGTGTGCTTCTGTCAACCTGGAAAAACACACTTACGAGATAACCTAACTGCAGCACAAGCCAAAAGCTTATCCTTAAAGTTGTTGGTGGGGGATATAAAAGGATAAGGACGCGCTGCAGGAAATTGGTATCGATAATGCTATCTTACAGGACAGTTAAGGTGGTTGAAGAAGGGATATTTGTGTTTCCTTGCAAGCCTTTTAAGCGACTTAATTTGGACATTTTCAGTTATTAATGGGTTTCCTTATTTTTATTGTTAAAAATATTTGAACACATTTTATATCTGTCTAAGAAAAACATAAATCAAACGACTGAAATGTTTCGTTTTGGAAAATATTAGTAATTTGGATGCTAAGCGAATTTTTCGAAATAGAAAATAAATACATTCCACAATCTTGTTCAAGTTTTATCCAAGGAACACATTGAAAGTGGTTCAACTTTTTTTACATTTTCCGTTATTTTGCATTTGTTCCAAAATTTCAATTTAAAAATGGATTGAGAAATTGCATTCAATTACTTGTTTTGGTAGGTACTTAGCAAAAAAATGGATATTTTTCTATAAAAGGTCGGTAAGGTTGTTTCAAAGCTAATATGATTTACCGATGCTTTATCGAAGCTAAATTGTTAACTAGCATAACATTTTTTATAAGAACAGACTTAAGACCAGGTTTTATGTGCAGTGGTGTCCATTTGTAAAATGGACAGAATGAAAACATTTTCCTCTGAACTATTTTCTTTTATTTATTTGAAAATAATTCAGTATTTTAAACTTTTATTTGTTCCACAACTGTGTTTCATCATAAGTTTTAAATTTTAAACTATGTTTAAATAATTGTGGAACATACAATTTTGTAGAAATTCTTTTCCAATTCAATCTAGACGGAAAATCAAATCTAAGGTGCATTGAGTCAAATATGACTTTAAAAGCTATTGGCCATTGAAAATCGTCCCCGTCGCTAAAAACAAGTAAGCTTTTAGTTAGTCTCACGTGAATTTAAAAATTCCACAAAATTTTCCTGAATTTCATGCAATGTAAAATATTCAAGAAAATAAAAAAAAAATCTTTCTTTGTAAGTAGATAATTTCGTTTTAAGAATGAATCTGACCAAAAACGCAAAAAAGAGCCAAGTTATTCTGTACAAACACATCTATTTAACAAGTCGTAAAATCGTGAAAAGTAGTGAGATCTAAAAGTACGACAAGTTCTTATTCATCAAGTCTTAATACCAAATATTTAAAGTAGGATAATATTGAAACGACTACAAATTAAAACATTTTATTTTTGGTATTATCCCCAGGTTTTTTGCAAAGATGTGAATAGTCTTCCATGTCAAAATTTCGAAAGACACTTAAAGTGGAATTGCTCCATATAAATTAAAACTTTTTCGGAAAGTATGTGGATACCACGCCTCTTAAATGAAAAAAACATCAAATTTTATATTTTTTTATTTTTACGTACTTTAAGACCTACCGCACTCCACAAAATCGTATCTACGGCAATCAGAGGGGTCTATATAAATATAATTGATAACAATTCTAAGAAAGTGGGCGCATACTACGCCCCTGAACGGAAAACCTCTGATTTTTGATTTTTTCCTTTGCTGGCATCGGAATACCCACAGTTGTGCAAAATAACAAGATTCTACGATGTCGGGAAGTGCTCTATAAGTTTACGTTACAATTTTTGTGATTTTTGTGATTCTTGTGCCCTTTATGTCAGACACCACTTATGCTAAAAAGATGAAATTTGGTGTGAGGCGCCTGTGCTTGACTAGAGTAGTAATTTTTCGAAGTTTCTGAATTTATTAGTACTGAAGATTGCTACTGTAAATAAAGGGTGTAGTGTAAGAACTTGGCTGGGAATGGCATTGCCCTTTGATTTGTTACTTTTTGCTTTCCAGTCCATGTCTTATAATCCACCGCCGCGTAGGTGCTAAAAGTAAACACGAGATTTCAATTTAAGGGTCTTTTGAAGCTTGTTACAGTTTTTTTTATTTAGAATCATTCTCAAATTTAGGTACAACAATCTACTAAGCTCAAAAATTGCAGGTCACGGTTGACCTTCAGTCTTGTATACTGGTATTCTGGTTATGCATAGACAAAGTTGAAATATTTTCTCATTCCGGTGCAGGCATTTCCGGTTGTAAATAATTTCTGGTTTCTAGCGTTTGGGTATTCTGTGCTCAGACGTTAAGCGTATACGAAATTTTAGAGTTAAAGGGCTTAGCATGTACAACGCCGTTGGTAGATCAGACTGTACAACTGCCCAAGTAGCACTCGACAGTGCATCAGGATGAAACTCTGAAGACAGCAGGCTAAACGCTTATAATATATAAGCGGTCACCGAAGCCTTTGGTTCCAATTAGGATGTAAGACTTTAAGCTAAAACCCTTTACCACCAGTGGGGAGGGGAGTGCTAAGTAAGAGAGTGCTGGATAGTTTCACCAACATAACTTTTCAACCCCTTAAGACGATAAAGCTAACTGAAAACTATACAAGTATACCATTGGCCAATATTGGGCTTTTAAATTATTTACCTAGCTTGGCATCACTTGCAATTCATCATATGTATATTCTTAAACCACACTAAGAAAAATAATGGTTATAAACAAAATCCTCTCCCATGCAAATGACCCAGGAAATGGTTTTCGGCTTCAATTAAACTTTCATAAAAAGGTCACTAAAGATTAAAGATTTTTTCTACACCAAATTTGGTTTAATCCTTCCTCTCAGCAACATTGTGTTTTCTCTAAGCTTACAAATCCTTTCTCCAGTACAAAATCATTAGCAAACCGAAGATGTAGGTTTGGGTACCTACAGTCAAACATTAAATTCGTCAAGGCACAAGGCATGGTGCATACCTCTCATTTGTGTCAGACATTTACCCTCATTTGTCAAATTGGTCTGTTTTTCATATTGTTGTTGCTCTACATCATGCTGACTATAATAGATAGGATAGGTATAGTCATATCCTTATAATGTTTCCTTTACAGATAAGTTCATTAGTAAGTTGAGCTAGCATCAAAAAGCGTTTACCCTTTTCATATCTTTTATATTGTGTCTCCCCTTTTCTTGGTTAGTTTTGGTTTCCTTTTTCGTAAGCGTTGTGTATTTTTGTGTGACAGGAGAAAACCATTTTTGCATCCTTGTCGTAGATCAAATTTAATTAAAACCTGCCGACTGTTGTTTATAATTTCCAGAGTCCCTGTAACGGCTGCAAAGCCACTTAATATTCAAATGAGGTCCTCATAAATCAAAAATTTACTATTTTCTTTGAAATCATACTGTGTGTTGGTTTGTGGAAGCTATGGAAAAGATACTATGGAACCCTCTTTTGTAACTAGGTATCTATAACTTAAACTTTACCCCCCTCTTCACCTTCCAGACTCATAAGCTAACAAGTGAAAGTCTCAAAAATATTTAAATCCCTCCCTGTTGCTATGTCGTCATCATACAATAACAGTTAAACAGACACACAAACAAAAAAAAAACACCCTTCATTCCTAGACTTATACTATGTCTCCTTGCATGCGGTATGACAATTCCTTTTAAAATGGAAAGTTATAATGAAGGAGTCTTTTATGCCGCGTGGAAACTTCTTGCACATTAACAACAAAAGCATAACAAGCCTGGAGATTCTTTGTCTTAGGTAAACAAGTTGTAAAAGACAAAATATCCCCTCTCCTGGATATCATTTCATATTGTAGCTAATCATAATAATATAACTGCATTTATCGTCCCTTGATACTTTTCGAGTTGCTTTTGACAAAAAACAAAAAAAAAACACAGGACAGCACTAAGAAAATGAAAATTAAATGATGCTAATAGTCGGGAGATTACAGTTGGTATTTTTGAATAGGTTAAACACAGCCCACATTTTATTTTTCATTCAGAAAATAAAGAGAATTCGTTGGCAAAGTTAAAACTTTAGTTTGTTTCCCTTGAGCAAAATTAAAAAAATAGTTCCCCAAATTTGAACGCTTGCATTTCTTTCATTTAATTTAAAATTCACAATTCTATATTTTTGAATAGCATTAACATCCATAGTAAAGCCTTGTAATTTTATATTTCAAGGGAAAATAAGAGAGAATCATTGGCGTGAAATTTTCAACTTTACGTTCCACAAAAAAGAACGAAAAGTTTTTAAAACCTAAATCTTAGGTTTATTTAATAGATCTGCACAAAACTGCAGAATATATTTTTTTTTTTTATTTTAGCATATTACTTGCTTCACGTGAAATGAAAAGTGAATGCATTCCACAATCGTTCAGTTGCCATATATTTAATTACTTAGTATAGAAGTTGTCTCACTTTATTAATTTAACGCTGATGAGTTTGTATAAACATTTTTTTTTTTCGCTCGAATTTCAGTTGTAGTCCCTTATTCCAGTACTCAGGAAATATTACCCAAATGTAAAACATTTCCCTGTTAAGAATTTTTCTATTTTCGCCTGCGTGAAATATTTAGATTTTTCATTTCACTGAAGCTGAGACAGACATAACAGCCACTCCTACGTTTTTGCTTCTTGTTTGATTATTTGATGCTGTAAGGGGCCAAATGAAATGAGAGATGCATAGGTTCCACAACTGTCAGAAATGTTTGTGAGGAAGTATTTTTATCTGAAAGAGTAACAAAAAAGAGACATTAATAGCCAAACAAACGCCTTGAATTTTTTTTTCAAAACGGCGAACAATTCAGGTTTTAGTTCCATTGTATGGAAAAACTATATACTTAAACTTCTAAAATTTACCATGCACAAAAAAAAATAATAACTACTACACCAAACCAACTTTTTTCCGTTGGAACTTTCTTAATAGAAAGTCCTCAATGATAAAAAGGATATTTTTCAAGCACAACAAAAAAGTAAAACCCAAACAATGTCATTAAAAAACAAACGAAGTTCGAGTTCAAAGTCGAAATCTATATTATCAAGGCATGCAGAAAATATCATTATATGAAAAACCAGTGTTTTCACTTCCGTATACCCTCAACAACATCGTTTCTGTCGAGCAATAAAAACCACCTGCTCCAGCAAATAACTATAGGAATTATTAACAAAAATAAAAAGGAAGGTATATACCTTCCAATTTGAAACAAAATATCGCGGGTAATTGGGGTATGGGACAAATAAATCATGAAAGAGGATATTCATTGAATGAAAACACGCGAAAAAAAATCATAGAATAAATATAACATAAGGGAAATAGTCCTTCCAGACGTCTTAACGACCCTGAAAGACAATGGACGACTTAAATTCCACTTCTATCCATAGATAAATAGAGTTGCCAGATGTGGTTTTTTTAGTTTAATTAGAGCGAAAATTTAGAGGCCAAATTGTTCAGAAACTATAAAGTTTAAAGAGCCAGAAAAATCCTTGCGAATATAGAAAATTTTACGACTTCTCTTTCTTTTGAACACCTATAAAGTGTTCACATCATCCAAAAAACAATATAATTAATTTCACCCTATCCCCACACGTCCAATATACATTAGACGAAGCCTGTAAACTTTGTCACCCAAATTAATAAACATGGACTAGGGAAGGTTTAGGACTTATTCCGTGGACTAAGTGCGATTTGACGTTTACCAACTTACGACATTCGCCAGACCATCTAAGAAGGTGGTCTAGTGAAGGACTAAGAATTGACATTTAAGAACAAAATTTACAGGGATTATAATAAAAGGAGAAAGATTTGATTGTTATTGTAGTAGATTTGTTATTAATAAAAAATTTTATTTCATGGTCCACTCTTATTCCATGGTTTTGTAAGTCCATGGACTAAATGTGAACTGTAGCTTTATGATGGAGTTATAGCATCCTCATGGCAACCCAAGCACTGACTGCAGTATTGGCAGTGACAGTATTGCAAACACCAAACGGACCTCATTCCAAACAAAATTCGTAGGTTCTCCTATACTTTTCATTCAAATTGAACTCCTTACTTTGTATTCAAATTATACTAGTCAAAGGTAAAAAGGATATCCATAACAACCGTCCTTGTCGTCGTCGACAGGATGAGCAGAGCACAGCAAAGCACGACACTGAATTCGAAATAGACATTATTTCTGGAATTATACTATAACTTTAGTTGTTGGTAAGATACCAATGAACGTATAGTTTTTCGCGAAGACATTGAGACGAACTTCTTGCATCCCTCCCGGTTTGGTCTTGGGAGTAGTCGGGACAAAAGATAGACATTCAGGTTTAAGATAGACGGAATGGAAAATAATGGAATTGTTGTTGATTTTTTTTTTTTTTTTGTTTCTGTTCATTTCGTCTTTCGTTCAGTGGTCTTCAAGGGAAAAATAAGGCAGCGGACAACGACATTAGACTAAGATGGACTGATGCTGAAGACAGCAGGAAGAAGTGAAACTCTAGTGGGAGAAAAACTTAAATTGAGTTCTGTTAGTTTGAGAGTGTCAATATTAATATTGGGTGCAAATTGAAGAGGATAGATTCTTGCAGACAACAACACCATTTCTCAACTCCTATATTTATTCGAAGACATACAGACCAGACCAACTGAACGACTGAATAATATCAAGAACTCTAAACGTTGTGAAAATGTAAGGCGTGGTCGATCAGACAAAAGGTATGAGATTGTGATGACAGAAGAAGAAATCCTTGGTGGAACTTAATTTGCAATTTTTGTTGGTATTCTTCTCCTTTTGGATTTCTTTCCGATTCCCAGCATAAAGTTCACTTTGAGGAAAGAAAACTGGTACAGACCGGCGTTCAAAAAAAAAGGATACGAAATTGAGTTTTTGAAATTCAAGGACGATTTAACGTTTGTGTTGTGTGTGTGTGTGTGTGTTAGGAATAGCGAGCGTTGCGCAAAATTGCTTTCGGCTTGCACATGGCCAGAAATTGCATATTTTTTGTATGATATGCAGCTGAATATTCGTTGTATTGCTGCATGCTGATACTAACTGAACGAAAGCAACTAGAAAAGAAGTGCAATGGGCTTTTATGCTTTATATTTGGATAAGGAACAGGAATGGAAGTCAAAGCTTCTTCTTGTATTTTTCTTTGCCAATACTTCAAAGAAATTTGATGTACACCTACACATATATTAAAAAAAACATATACCTAAATACAGGTAAGATGTATTTATATCAAAGGATGAAGAAGTGGATCCTTTTCAACATTACGAGTTCAATGACTCTTATTCGTCTGGCAGAGAAAATTAAATTTAGTTTGGCTTAAAACTAAAAATTTAGATATTCACTTTTTTAGCTTAAATCAAGCTTGTTGACTGATTGGTATAAAAACAAACTTGACTGTCAAGTGCCGAATTATAAATTATAATTTTTTGTTGGGTTCTAACTTCTACTATTAAAACATTGTGTACATGCTAACATACGTCAGGAAACTTATTTTTAATGAGTTTAGACCAGCTATTTTTTATACCAATAAATGGATCAATGAAAAAATTAATTAATTAAAAATTCACTAAGACAATTCCTATTATTAATTTTAATTATTCAGTACCTACAGTGTACCTTCTTTTAATGATAATATTCACCGATTTATTTCAATTATACGAGTTTATACCAATGAATATAAACTTGTATTACAAAATGTCATTAAAGAAAAAAACATAACGGGTAAGAGTATATTTACAAACCATTTTAATGGCTTTGATAAAAATATGTTCCTCTAAAGAGGTTTATACCAATTATAATAGCATAATATATTTACGAAAGACGAAAGGTTTATTCGACTTTGAAGATACAGCCTGAGTATAGAATCTGTGGAAAATCTTGAATCAATGGTTAAAATATAACTCCCTACGACCCTGGTGGCTACAAATTCTTTTAGCCCTACAAAAATTGTTTAAAAGGTAATAAACGAGTTAAATAGCTTAAGCAAAAAATTTGACGTTAAGATTTTTACCGACGGATAATGGAGTGCGGTTTCGGAGCAGGAATTTTCTCAGAGTCGCTAAAAGTTTCCAGATCTTGTCGACTTTACGAATTTGCCTGCGTTTTTCAAGCTAAATCAAAGCAAAGTGTAAATTCGGCAATAATAACAAACAGCCGAGCGGCTTTCAAAGCTGTAAATTCGACAAAAAATATCTTTAAAACTAACCAAACTATGCCTAAATAAGCTTGATAACCTGGACATTTACCATAGACTCAGCTTAATCTGGGTTCCAGTTCACAGTGGCATTGAGGATAATGAACGGCCAGACGAGCTGGTGTGACAGTGGCCGGCCCTCGGTAGCTCGTTTGAAGGGATTGTCAATTTTCCTTTCGAAATCCAACAGAAGGCGGCACAATCTATCCTACAATAAATCCCGCACAACTATCTCATTCGTAGACCGAGACAGGACATAGCAAGGGTAGACGCTACTTGCACTGTGAACTGGCATTTGGCAGAGTACTCAGAAAAGCTGGGTATATCCCATAACACCTACTACCGTAGCCTTAAAAACCAGTTGTAAAAGGAAACAGTGATTCACTTCCTCTGCAAGCCGCCTTGGCAGGCTAAGTATGTAATTCTTTGGAATAAAGTTTTTCTTTCTGATTTTAAAGGACTGTCTGATACAAAGTCAAAAACTTAATCTCTCTCGTCAAGAGGTTTACCTCTGGTTTTCCGTTAAAAATCTTTTATTCAAAACAGCGCTAAGATACGACTTCGCTCTGACGCCATTTTACCTAAGAAATGGATATATTATTCTAAACATTTGGGAACTTGAAGCATTATCTTTTCTGCATTATACCAATAAGATTCTCAAAACAAATATATGGGCTAAGCAAAAAACTTATAAATATCAATTTATTATATCTCGTTTCTTAAAATCCCATTATTAAAATCCCGCTTTCTATAATCCCACTTTTTTTTAAATCGCGCTTTCTAAAATCCCGCTTTTAAAAATCATGCCTCTTATAATCCTTTTTTTATAATCCCATTTATTAAATTCGCGCTTTTGGAATCATCACAAGGTGCAAAAAGGATGGCGTGTAAGTGGCATGCCTGCACCGCCCTGGTTGACCCAATATAGGATTTGGGGCGGGGTCGAGTTTGGGTGCATTTTTTAACATTTATCAAAATACAAATCGAGCTAAGCGAGAATTATTATAGACCGGGATTTTGAATAAGTGGGATTTTATAAAGCGGGATTTAAAAAAAGCGGTATTTTTTAAGGCGGGATTTTACAACTTTTTTTTCGGCAATTTTAAAAAACGTGATTTTAAAAAGCGGGTTTCCAATACGCTTGCTATATTTTTTATTAAAAATATTCAATACATAAACC
Organism: Philhelius pedissequus; assembly: GCA_910595825.1. Lineage (NCBI taxonomy): Eukaryota > Metazoa > Arthropoda > Insecta > Diptera > Syrphidae > Philhelius > Philhelius pedissequus. The sequence goes on along the minus strand of OU343161.1, from coordinate 236,467,096 downwards.
TAGTTGGTTACAGTAATTGGTATAATGAGTAGGATATTTCAGTTATACGAATTTATACCAATCCGTAGAAAATTCTGAAAAATCTACTTCAATTCATAATTTTCTGGATATTGTGTATACCGAGTACATTTTTCAACACTTAAGTTAGAATTTTTTTTATACCAGCTAAAGCGCACATTTTTTTTTTTTTTTTAATAATTTACACCCGCTCAAGAGATTATGATTTTACCCTTTATATGCTCTTTAACACAGCGTGAGCGTGAGAGAGAAGAGATAGAAGGATAGGAAAGATGTGTGGCGCGATGTTCTGAGACTAGAGCTGGTTGTTGTCTCAAATTTATCTCCAGGGATGGCGGCTGTACTAATGCGGAGAATTTACCGTGTTCTATTTATCTATGTCTCTAAATTCGCATTATTTTATTTATTATGTTGTCATATTATATGGGTATACTAGTTTACTCAATCACATGCTGTTAGTGTTATGCCTAAACAGCATGGATGAGCCAAAATGTAATTCATTTTATGACAATTTTTAGAATTAGTTTTATTAATGAAAAATAAGACAACATAGACAACGGCAGGAATCGAACCTGCGACCACGAGGTTGACAGGCGAGCACACATCTATCGCGCCACAGCCACCCCCAAACATGTAATCTATACATATATGTACCTATACATAACATGTGCATGTAACATGTAATATTCATAACATGTGCGTGCTAAATTGTTTATACTCATTAGTGAAGAAAGAATTGTTATGCAAAGCCTGGTAATTAAAATAAACACATTTTAATGAAAATGTATACACACATCTAAAACAACTTAAAATTTAAAATCAAACAAATTCCTAAGTATATATATTTTACAAAGCCCTTTTTTATTTACTTTGTAACTTCTCTATATGAAGTTGACCAATAAACTAATAAAGAAACCGAATAAAATATCCTTCCTTACTTTTCAACTTCCTTGTGGTTATAAAACCTAGCAAACTTAAATTCCCTTAAGCTATAAAAGATTTTCCCTTTTTTTTTCAAAAATAAAAACAAACAGGAAAAAATCAAAATTCTTTCGGCATACTTCAAAAGTCCTTGTCCATATCCTACTATGGAATTACTCGTATATATATATAGGGACAAAGTTTTGTAGCATCGCACCACATTGTATCCCTCATCTACCTCTGTATTTAATCCATCATTAAAGTCAACCTAAATATTAGGGTGTAGCAACTCAGCTCTCATGCATGCATAGCACAGCATCTGAACTACACAAAAACAACTAATCATAAGAAAAAGAGAAAATAAAATCCTTTTTTATTTGATGTCCTGTTTCTACCAAGGAACTGACATTTAGTCAATCTACATTTTATACAAAACGTTTTCGGACAAAGTTTGTTGTTGTTTTTGTTTACTTTCGTGTGACAGCTTTCGATAATAAAATTCAAAACATGCTAATAAATGGTTAAAATTCGAGAAGTTTTGGGAAAGAAATTCCTTTGCTCATAAAAGGGACATGTCGGAAATGTATTATCCAAAGGACTAACTTACTTGTGTGTAAATTGTGTTTTTGGTCATTAATTTCTAAACACATACCTACTTTTTATGTTTAAGTTTTCAATGTAAAAGAGGAAGAACCTATTAAATCGACACAGTTTTTTAGCTTTGCTTTCCATCTAAAGTGGAATCTCCAAAGTCAATCGATCGAAAATAAATAAATCGCCGAGTTCCTTATATTTATCACTTGCCAAAACATAAAATTACTATAAACTTCATTTCTTTTAAACGAAATCTCTACTCTTGTTGTTTGCACTTTCGCAAAAGGCTCCTGACCCATCACCATCATCAACCTGATTGATCATTATCCATCATAATAAATTGTTGATTTTTTTTTCAACTTAATTTCAATTATTGTTTAATTTTATTTTCTCCCTATTTTCAACGAGGCATTATTTACATGACTTATCTATCTATAGCCTATGTTAAAAGACTTAGGACTAAATAGATATGTATTTAGGGATTTTGAAATATATTGGTGTGGTGTTGTAATTTAATTTGTATTTCCTTTAATCTTCGTCCTACACTGATTTTATTTGGCGGTGCTTACATTAACTTTTGGACTTTTCACCATTTTGCCGTTTAGACCTTTTTTTCTGTTTGACCGGAAATGGTAGGGACGAAATGGTTATTATATTATAATAGCTTTTGGAATGTGACACAGAATGTTCATGGTGTCTGCGAACTTTTCGAATTATGATTAGAATCGTAAGATAAAAGAAAGACTCTTTCTCTGTGGACTTTTAAATCAATATGGATGTCCTGCAATAAAGACGAACTGTGTGCGAAAGAACTTCTGGTGCTTTTGAACAAAAACAACTTACATTTGGGCGCAGTTCAAATTTGCACAGTAGAATGATGCAGGAGACTTGTTGCTATCATATTTCGGTCATAGATATTATTCTCTTCGCAATAATATCTATGATGGTGGAAAAATGATAAATAATATGGGAGTTTGGGCTAAAAATCCAATTTTGCAGTAGGAACATAAATCCACATTGGTCAACACTTCAATAATCAACATATGCCAAACCCAATTTGAGTCCTCTGTTAGACTACGTTACCCCGCTAAGGCGCTAGTTATAGCTTTCATTGAAACTCATCATTGAAAACTTTGACTATCAATTCTGAGGCACGTAAACAAATAAAACCAAAATGAAGGTAATAAAATACATAATATTTGTTGTCAAAAAAAATATTTATTTGCCCTACCACTTTCTTGTAAATTCACTTGTGATTTTTCAATGATCATTGAATGATCATTGAAAACGCTTTCCATCATTGAAAAATCAAAAGTGAATGAACAAGAAAGTGGTAGGGCAAATAAAATATTTTTTTGACAAGAAATATTATATATCTTTCTACCTTCATTTTGGTACCAAAACGACATCAATTTTATTTGTTTAAGTGGCATAGAATTGATATTCAAAGTTTTCAATGGTGAGTTTCAATGAAAGCTATAACTAGCACCTAAGGGTATGCAAAACAGTCGTACAGCCAACATATTTCATTAGTTTTCTTAGACAAGACCCACCGTGCCTCACCCGGCTTCGTGGGTTTTAAGGAAATAAGCCTCTTTTTAGAGGTCATCAGTTTTGAATAGAATCTTAAACATTTTACCCTGGTTGAGACATTTTGAAATCCAAATAATCGTAGTTGGGACATAACTTCAATTTTTTTTTTGTGGACATAGAGCCGATTTACGTAGGACATAAAACCATACTATAATTTCTACAAGTAGCTGGAAAGCTTAAAAAAAATTCAAGGCTTTGTAATGCATGCTTCCTATTAAGTTAAGAATTTGCCTAGTAATTTAGGCAATAACCCAACCTGCGAAACGCCACTTTTGTTTACCTTCTGTAAATTCAAGATTAGTTTAAATTTAATACCTCGAAAACAAAAACCGCCTTGATACTTCTAAGAAGTGCTTTCAACTTTCAGAAGACAGAAAAGCCTCCTACAGCTCATGAAGACTTTTACAGCTTCAAGCAAAACAAAAATCCCTTTGTCAAATGTATCGATCCCATCACGTCCTAGACTTCAACTTAATTTCAATTAACTGACTTATAGATTTATTTGTTTTGAGCTGATCATTTCGATTATATCAATTTCCATAAAATACTTATATAACTCCTGTCAAGAGATTAAAAATGATCCACCCCCATTAATGTCTTAATTAAACAAACCAACTAAAGGATTAAATAATCACAAAGCACATAAGAACTGACATATAAAATATAAGACCAACTTCACGAAAATCTTGTCCATAATCTCTCAAGAGTCTTAAACTGTGATGGTTTGTTCCCTTTTTGTCGAATGACCCGCAGCACCTTCATCAACTTGACATCCTTTTTGAATTCGTGTCGCCTCCATGCAAATCGCTTGCTCATAGTCATACGTCAGATAATAATCCATGGCCAACATAAGATGAGAGCAGCCAATCTGGCTGTGCCAGCGAACATCAGCATGACACAGATAACCAGTCGAAAGGTGGTAGCGAGCTGAGGAGAAGAAGAACGAGAAGGAAGCCAACAACCAACAACGATGATGACGTTCAAAGACGACTACGACGACGACGACAACGACTCATTCACATTCATTCTTAAGGGCTATACGCCATCGCCATACACTGCCGAAGCTGATGCCTCTACATCTGACTCTTCTATATACCACATCGACTTCGACATCGTGCCACTTTGTGTTTTGTGAAGGGATTAACTTGCACTTGATTCTGACAGAAATCAAAGCAAAAGATGACATATTGACAAGTCGCTTGTCATTGCGGTCGAATGGGATATAATACGGGATGAGTTGAAATAGTATTATTTGTATCCTCTGAATCACTGATGCATTTAACTTCTAAAGCTATTAAATTGCAAAAGGATTAAGTACAGATAGTTACAGGAAAGAAACTACAATCCTTCAAAACGAGCAAATTGTTTGAAAGTTTTCTAATTTTTGTTTTGGTGATGAGTTTTTAAACGGAAAATCAAATCTTTGGAAAAAAAGAACACAAACTTTATAGTCGTCAATTTTATCTGATACACACCACCGCACTCTATTGGAGCTGCCTTGCAACTAAAGTCCAATTAGAGTGTAAAAGGTACATTTCCATTTCAATTCAAATTAACTGAATAAAAATCCCTACACAAATTCTCTTTTGCAACAAACTTGTCTCTGCCTCTTTTCATAAATTTTCTTTATAAACATATGAATCCAATATTATTGTGTATGGAAATGTATCTGTACACATGTCGAGATTAATCTCGTGCAATAATGAATCTATTTGGAACGTATTCTTATTGGGAAACACAAAATAATAAAACATGTTGCATGTAATCTTATTGGGATTTGTTGATGCATTAGTTCATCAACAATGTTTATTTTTAACCGATTCGGTATGTTGCTGTGTTAATAGTCTGTTAACTAACAGATGTTTATAATCAACTACATAAACGGGAAAATGATTTGTTTATTAAAAGATGTGTATTAATAAAAATATATACTTGTCATTTTTTTATTAATAAACATACTTTAAATTATTCTACTATTTGTGTTATAAGCAGGCACTGGATGTCAGATAATTTTGGTTGTAGTTAAAACGGATCCTTAAAAAATTTACGGATGTGACTTCATGGCATGTTTTTGGCATGTTAAAGTAATCCACTTGCTAGCAGATGCTATGTCAGATGCTCAACACTTTTATTAATAAAAATTAAAAGTTAACAGAAATGAAAAGACAAGGTATAACAAACCATTACTTGAGGAACACTTACACATTATTAAATAAAGGCAAACAATACTACAATGTCCCAAAAGCAGTACGAATTTGTAGTCATTTTAAAAAAATATTCGAAATACAACTTCGTCTTCGGGTCCAAGGCTCGTTTTTAACGACACCGCTTTCGTCAGCTCTCATCAGAAAAAGCCAATTTCCTTGTAGCGCAGTTCGCTGTTAATTCGACGCTGCCAGAAAGTGATATGATTCTTCAATTACTTGAGAGTGTTACGATTTCATGAAACGAATCTTCTTTCGCACTAGTGAGTTGCTAGGGTCTTTAAAGACTTCGATATACACAAATCCGCTGAAACGGATAGAATCCCTCCCATTATTGTTGTGAAGATGTGTTATTCAACGCTGGGAATGGGAGAACCAATGCGTAAGCTTTTCCATTTGTGCTACTGTACTGATCTCTTCCGAGTGGATGGAAAACAGAATTTATGTCATTACAAAAGGCGAACCTAACTACCGTTCAATTGCACGTACGTCCCTTCCTTCCAAGGTTATCGAAACGGTGATTAATTATCAGCTTAAGAAATATCTTGAAGAGCGAAAGCCTTCATATTAAAATTTTCAAAGAATTGGTTTTTCGGTTTTTAAAAAATAAATATTTTTTTAACCAAGACGACGCAAGAAATTCTTCTCCCGTCTGATCTGGATCTAATCTATAAGTACTTCATTCCAAAGCTTGGGTATAATGTGCCAATTTATGAAGGAGCTCCCAAAACTCATTTGAGTCTATAAGATAACCAAAATAGAGCTCCAAGAATGATATGCGATAGAACTATAGTGGAAACATTTACATCTCTAGAACTGCGTCGAAATCTTATATGACTCTCATTATCTAACCGCTATTTGTAAAAATAGTGTTCTAGCGAAGTAGCCAGTAACATACATTACTCCCCTAAAAATATTCAACCGAAATACTCGCGCTTCTAGGAATGCTCATCAGATTATTCTTGAGCCCAACTTCGAACGTACTGTCAAGAACAAATATTCTATCCTTAGCCTTACAACGCGAATGTGGAGTACTTTATGCGGCTCTATTTTCCCCTCCAATTTTGATATTCAGAAATTCAAAACAAATGCTCATATACATGTATCTCCACTTTCATCCTTCCCTGCCTTCCGAACTATCGCACTGTGATTGTTCATTTGAAGGTAGTCAGAACCCCTTTAGTCCGCTCATAATTATAAAAAAAATAAACAAGTACCTTTACTTAGGACGATCAATTTTTGAAAATATGTTATTCGTAAGTTGGAGTTGCTAGTTCTTGTGATTTATCTGCAAAGTTCAAGCCATCGATCGAAGACTGAGAAGAGTTCAAACGCTTGTGTTTGCCACCATGAAAAACTTTTCATTGTTTTATAAATCTGATAAATTTTTGAAACCAAATGTCGTATCAAGTTATACCTTTCTTCTAACACTCAAGCTACCTAAATGTACTTGCAGAAAAATAAAGAGAATACTATCTGTAGTTAGTCTGCGCGAGTAACGAATACTCAATCTAACGTCTTAAGACGAAAAGAGTGTCAATACTGCTGAAAATGACATTTTATGTGGGATAGGATGGATTCGAACCCAACCTCCTCCGACATGACGGGTACTACTACTATACGTCGTTTTCTCACATCTGATTCTCTAATTCTAAAATTTTCAAATGTCCACTGCTTTTCACTACTCAGTTAGAAGCTCCCAAACCTTGCCTTAAAAAACCCGCCATAATGTTTTTTTATTTTATTTTTTCTTAAAGCCCTTACCCATTATTTTGTTTGGTTTTTAAGAACCAACATCATTGTAGACAGAAAGTGCCAAACTATTATTATCTATTATCCAATCTTGTGCTTAGGAAATCTCTATTATTCCAGAGAAATAACTCTTGCCATGCAGTCACTCATAAAACAAATATTTTTATTATAAATATTCCCCCAAGGCCTTTCCCTCCGCGTTACAAAAAAAAAAAACAAACATTACACGCAATTAGTTTAAATAGAAACAAAACCATACACGTCGTCATTAAAAAAGGCATCATACGAAATGGTTAAAGTCATTAGGTAGGTAGCTATATGCAATGCTCTTTAACTTTTTTGCACTCAACTTTAACTGACCTTGCACACCTTGCGCCATCTACAAGCTAATTGTTCTTAAGCTCGCAAGAAGTAAGGAGATCTCTGTGTTTTTGCTCGTTCAACTTCTCCAACACTAATCATCAACGCACTTCTAGCAACTGCCGTATAGCAATAGGAAAACATGAAAATTAAGACATTATACAGCAAATTTTCCCTCGAGGCAATTTAACTCCTTTAAATGCAGTACAGTCAGACGAAGTCAAAACAAGTCAGATACATCTTGTATATGCATATAGTGTGTCAGTTTTAAATGCAACTGAAGCTGTGAAGCAAACAAATAATAAAATTTTATCAAATTCAAGTCAGAGTTGTAAGGACTTGATCATAGATGTAAGGTCCTGTGTGATTAAAATATTTTCAAAAAATTTCACCAAAAAAATTTAATTTTTATAATTTTGATTTTTTTTTCACGCCCATAGAACTTCCTAAAAACAAAAATTGATCAAAATCGTGCTTACAGTTTGAGAAAAATCGTGGACAGAAATGGTTGATTTCTGTTTAAATTCACCATACGATTTTTTTTATATCAAAACGTTAAATCTATATCTTACAAGTATTTTGCTAAAATATTAAAATCCTACTTCGATTTAAGAAAAACCTGAAAATATCTCAAAAATCATATTAGAACATATGATGGATTTTAATATATATTTGTGTCTTCCCTAGATATCCAACTTATATACTTCAATTTCAGACAAAGTGAAAACGGCTCGAACGATATTGATAAAACAATATTCCGCACGTAGCTACTTACTCTTATGTTCGATCCACATCGTATGCACAAAATTCTTAGCAGAAACGGAAATATACTTTTAAAGTCGTTTTTACTTAATTCTTATAAGAAAAAATACTTTTCTAAAATATTGGTATTGCAATTTTATGTATATGTAAATTTAAAAACAGAATTTCAAAAAAAAAATCGTTAACCCGTTTTCGAAATTTTGAATTTTCAAAAATAAAAAAATATTCTTTTTTTCAATAATCCAAAAAAATATTTCTCGAAAATTTTGGTATTAAAGGGCAAGTTTTGCATTTGGACAAATAATCGAACTAAAGATTTTAATCAACCTTGACATTACGATGATAGAGAACACCTAAAAAGTGGGTCCCGCAATTCTGTCTGTCTTTCTGTACAACGATCTACAGCCTAAACGGCTGAGTCGTTTTTCTTCAAAATTGGTATTTAAGCGTTTTAGGTCTCATATATTCTTTTACTCGTTTTTTAGGCTTCAAAACTATCTGTGCCTGTCATGCAATTTTTTTTACCAACTTAATTATGCCGGAAACAGCTCTAACGATTTGTATGTACAAAAATATTTGCACTATTATATTTTTTTTAACATATTATGTTATTAACGGTACCTTCTTGATTTTGGACTTTCTCATAAACAGCTAGACGGATTTCGATCAAAATTTTTATATAAAATAATTTTTCGAATTATAAATAATACTGTAGGTAAACCAAAATTTTCGAAAAATTGTCCAGCGGTGTCAAATCGCATGATCTTAATAGCCAGTTGATATCGCCACGACGAGAAATTACGCGGCCAGGAAATGTGTCTTGCAATAAAGCCATATCCGCTCGACTTGTGTGGCATGTGGCATCGTTTTGATGAAACCATATATTCTCCAAGTCGTATTCTTCAATAGCAGGCAAAAAAAGTCGGTATCATATGACCATAACGCTCCGATTTGTAGGTGATAATCGTTCCATCGTCGTTTTCGAAGAAGTAAGGTCCAATCACTCCTCCGGACCAAAGAGCGCCCCAAACAGTGACTTTTTGTGGATGTAATGGCCTCTCTTAAATTACTTGAGGATTCTCAGAACCCCAAATAAGACAATTTTGTTTATTAACATACCCACCGAGTGAGAAATGTGCTTCGTCGCTGAAGAAAATTTTGTTCGAAAAATCGCCGTCCACCGCCTGTTGTTCAAGCAACCATTCGACGTATCTACGACGTTGTGAATGGTCAGCTGGCTTCAGTTGTTGTGTGAGCTGGACTTTATATGGATGTAGGTGTATATCCAAATGCAAAATACGCCATAATGTGCCGTAAGACAGTCCTAATTCCTGAGAACGACGAGGCATCGACACATTCGTGTCTTCGGCAACACCTTCACTTACAGCAGCGATATTTTCAGTGCTACGAGTGAAACGATGATGCACAGACCTTACAATATCTGTAACCAATCCAGTGTCTTCTAATTTCTTCACAATTTTGCCAATTGCTTGCAAAGTTGGACGATTATGTAAACCATAATCTCCTCTTAAAGCACGATAAGTGGCTGTGGCAGAATCACCATTTTTGCAGTAGGTTTTAACAATTCTTATGCGTTGTGCGTTAGTTAAGCGATCCATTTTCGTAAATGTCAGACTTTCAACTGAAAAACAAAACTGGTATAACAATTTAGTTTGACAGATGTCGAATTCCAGCACTATACTTTTAAAACCGCAAAATGGTTAACCATTTATTATTAAATACTTAAATTTGCCGTACCAAAATTTTTTTAGAAAAAAATTTAGGATATTTTTTAAAAATGACTTAAAAAATGTAAAAATGTGCATTTTATTTTTTCCAAAAACCGAAAAAAAAACATTTTTCGAAAATTTTGCAATGAAGTATTATTTACAATTCGAAGCATGAAAAAGTAGAAAATCAAAAAAAAAAAATGTTCTATGGCAGATACCGTTATTACCATTTTGTGTAAAATTTGTTCTGGACCAAAATATAGACTAAATCTTGCACAGAATTTTTTTTATTAAAATCGTTAAAACTTTTTTCGAGATAGTAAAGATTTAACTTTTTTTTAGACAAGTGGGCGTGGCAGCGTGCGGATTTTACTTAAAACTTAATTTTTTTCTTGACATAACAACACACTCCTAGAAGTTCTTCCAAATGGTGAGAACCGTGTCCAAGAAACCATAAAATGATAAAAGTAGGGGTCGTAGTAGGTGGACTTTACTAATACCAAATTCATAATTTTTGTCGTTTATACAAACAATCTATGAAAATTTCATTAAAATCATTTGAGTCGTAAAAACTAAGCAATAAGATAGGTGTTCCAGAGAAACTAAAGAAATGATAAAAGTAGGCGTGGTGGCGGGAGGATTTTACTAAAATATTTTTTTTTCACTTTTTCTTTTGCACAAAACACAAACTTTAAAAATTTCATCTACATCACTTGAGCAGGCTTCAAGAAATATAGAGCCATTTCCCAGATACCATCAAAAAAAATTGTGGGCTTGGCAATGGGCGCAAATTGTTAAAGCTGAGAAACCAATCATACACATGTTTAGCTCGTTTAAAGTAAAAAAAAATACAATTAAAAATTAAAAATAAATATAAATAAATACACTTATGGAATTAATTGTCTTCGAAATCCAAAATGGCGGCTGGGCTTCGGCTACGGCTTCATTTTTTAATGCAGAGTTGATTATCAAGTATAATATAGATATTGTGTTTCAAATAAATGGCTTATGATTCAGTTAGAAGGTCCACCAAGTTTTTTCGTGCTTTATATTTTAAAATATGATCGTTCCATGTCGAAGCTATTAATTAATTGTCGAAGTTTATTTTTTTTTACGAAACCATACTTAGCCCCTATGTACACATCACGCACGAGCCTATGTCGTAACTAAAAATGAGTCTTAAATACAAATGGCTAAAGTTATGACTCGTCCTCTCCAAAACTGACGAAGATTGATTTGGCTATAAAACCTTATTACTGAATGCCAATTAAAGCATTGCACAATAGGCAACATTTTTATGAGCCAAAGTTTTACGAAAGGATACCTTTCCCCCTCAGTTAATCGATTAATATTGCTTCCTATCAATAAAGATGGCGAAATTAAAATCCACCTGTAAGCGAAAGAAAAAAACAAATCGAAACAGAACCGGAGAGAAGAGGATCCCGCAATCTCAGATTGAACTGATTTAATTTCCGTAACGAACAAACAAACAATCGAGAAAATGAATTCGTTCGTTACCACCTCTTTTAGATTTGTTTTCTTTGCGAGGACTATTTTTTTTCTTGTTGTTATTGTTGTCCTTTCACTTGATACATACAGCACGGAAGCGGCACCTGAGGGCGTAAAAAAGATAAAATAATTCTACTCAATCCGCATACTCCTTTGTTTGAGAAAATTGAAATCGAAAATCAATGGGCAAAGGGAAGAATCCTTTTACGGTAATGGTGGGAGCACAAGCATCATCAGGAATTATTATATGCCTGATAGGAGATCTTCGATTTGGAATGTTTTCAGACGTGGGGAGCATGGAACCTTTCGAAGAAAAATAATAATAATAATCGTGAAGGTTCAATTGTTTTATGCATGTGAATCTGAATTTGGCGGTGATTGTTTTATTTATTTATTTTTTTTTTTGAGCCATCAAGGAGTCTTTCAATCAAGATAAATGAAAGAAGAATGAGGACACAATACAAAACGAATTCCTCGCGGGCAAAGGTGGGCTGGCTCACTTTCTTTCTCGAGAGGTTAAAAAATATATAATAAAGTCGTTTTCACTTCGATGGACTTTGAAATTACTTTTTATTTATTTTTTGATTGAGATTTCTTTTTTTTTATATTTTAATTTTAATGGAATTTCCATTTGTTGTTTTATATTATAATTTTTTAGCGGAATAAATAAAAAGGATTTCATTTACTTCAGTTAGTACTTAGATCTAATTTAAAATAAAAATAAAAAAATAATTTATTAAAAAAACAAATGAGCAACGTGCAAACATCAATAACGTGGCTATGAATAAAAGTTAGGGAAACATTGGGTTGATTATGATAATAGAGGTTAGATTTTTTTTATGGCTGTAAAACAGTTTTGTAATAACAATTTTTAATGAATTTTTTGGAAAAAGTGGGTAGGTGTGTATATATAAAATTTATGATTGAAAACCTTACTTATAATCACAGCTAGACACAAAAATCTAATTATCAAGAAAATTTAAGACGGATACCTTGGTTCTTTTTGACTTTATAATTCTTTCTTTATTTTTCAACAGTCTTAATAGTGACAGCCATTTCACAAATAAACTTATTCTTTCGATCAAAGTTAAAAATGTTTATATATCTTCGATCACACCTTAAGCACAAAATTCTTGGTAAACACAGCTATCATTTTTTTTTATTTTATTTTTAATATACCTACAAAATTTCTTTAACTTTTTTTTAATGTTGTTGTGAGGACTTTAAGTATTTAGCAACATAAATTTAAAAACATAATTTCAAAAATACAAACAAATAGAAATGTAAAATTATTTAGAATTCGTAGTAAATAGTATACCTCCTGTATAAAGAATTTGATGGAAATCCATTGATTCGTTCATGATAATGATAATGATAAAAGTAAAAACCTTTTATAGCAGATACCGTCAAAATAACATTTTATATAGGGTAAAACCATTGATAGGCACCACAGGAGATATGTCATCACGGGGAAATGGCGCCAAGGGAGATATGGCACATTTGCAATATCTCTAACAAAAGCTGCTTTAGTTGAGGGGCAATTATTTTGACAGCTGACCAATCAGACTCTACAAACTTGTCTTACTATAAAGTCTCCTTGATTGACATGGTGGCCATTGAAAATTGCTTTAAGTGAAAAGTGTACTTTTTAATAAAAAAGAAACTAACTTTAAGTTTAGAGTTGATCGTTAAGAGAATAAATGACAGATGTAAAGAGAAATGGGAACTTCTGTGTTCCACTTTCCTGAAAAAATCAGCATTATATTTCACGGGTGGCATCCATATAAAATAATAATAATCAGAAATAATGTGGTAGGAATAGTCACACTTCATCTATTGCTACATTGAAATTCTCACTTTTCAAAGCAGGCCCTCTAGATATCTATAAAAATCAGCAAATCTTTTTTTCTATTAAATGGATATAGTCCAGGAAAATTAGACATTCACTTCGAAACGAAAAAATTCCGACAGAGCTGAATTTTGGTGGGGAGCTTCAATTTAATGTCCTAAGCATTTCCTAAAAAGTACCCTAAATTTGGTTGTAGGTACGCATTGTAGCTCATGTTATTCTACACAAAAAAGATACGGCCACTTTTTATCGTACAATTGATAGATTTGGAGCTAAATGGTCGAAAACATTGGGGTGTAGTACATTAATTAAAAAAAATGTAATAAATTTATGTTTTTGACTGGGGATTTTGTTTTGTTTTTATTTATGTTTGCACAAACATATTCTATGAAAAAAAAACTCAGATCTTAAGTGTGGAACCGGAAGGGTAATGCTGCCATCTTAAAAATCCTATTTGTTTATTTTACTTAATAACTCTAACTTTTCTAAAAAGGCTCTTAGAGCTGATTTAAGTCAGTAAAATTATCTACAAAATGACATATCAATGACTTCTGTATGTCGTTCTTAAGTAATAGCGTATCAAAGCTTGATTGTTACTTAAAATATATCCATTTTAATATTTATTTTATATTATAATTAAACTTTGGTACGCTTTAACTAGTCACTAGTCACTAGTCACTAGTCACTAGTCACTAGTCACTAGTCACTAGTCACTAGTCACTAGTCACTAGTCACTAGTCACTAGTCACTAGTCACTAGTCACTAGTCACTAGTCACTAGTCACTAGTCACTAGTCACTAGTCACTAGTCACTAGTCACTAGTCACTAGTCACTAGTCACTAGTCACTAGTCACTAGTCACTAGTCACTAGTCACTAGTCACTAGTCACTAGTCACTAGTCAATAGTCACTAGTCACTAGTCACTAGTCACTAGTCACTAGTCACTAGTCACTAGTCACTAGTCACTAATCACTAGGCACTTACTATGTTTTTTGTGATTTTTTTTTTTTTGGTTTAACTAAGCTTATCGATGTGTCGAATTTTTTACGGGGAATTATTTTTAATATTTCCGAATTAAATTATTGGCAACTTAATGCTATTCGCTGGGGACCTCGTAACACCCTAACATTGGTAAAACCATACACGACACAATCGAATTCTATTCCACATTTCATGAGAATTCTAGCGTGATTGAACGACAAACATTCCTTGACATTTATATATACTATGAAATATCAAGGTAACCTCGAGAATGTCTTTCATACCTATTATTTCTTCCCGTCAAATACCTCGATACTCAAGCACACTGTATGTGGCCGAAATAGCTCATTTCCTAACAACCATACTTAGAATCGATTCATCTTCATTTGAGAAAACATAGCAAATTTTCGTGGCCACCTTGAATCAGCAATTTGTGTATAATCACGTTTCCTTTATCTAGATACCACTTTCACTATACCTACATACAGCAGCCAGTCTCTTTCTCCACATATAACATTAATCTAGTGCACCTATATTGTAGGTATAAGTATAGCTAGGAATAGATTGGTATTAGCTGGTGGCTTGGTCTATACAATATCGCTTCCATCAATCGCACAATTTAATTTAAAGCCAACAAATGATGCTACACCACACCACACCACCAATGAGGCTTACCAAACCTAGCTTCTATCCTATGGGAGCATTATTATAGACCCACCAAGATGATAACAATAATTCTAGGTACTCTCAGTAGGTACCTATATGAAGGAACAGTAGAACTTCACAAATGAAACCACAATCATAATCTTCCACAACAAAAGAATAGCTAAATCCTATAACCTGATGACGACTTTAACTATAGATGTACATACCTTTACCTTACCATTGCCCCAAAGTCGTGTTGTCGTGGTTCGGTCCTCCAGAAAAGAGAACTCTATTCATTTTAAGGACACAACAGAAACAACTAGAACAACATTGGGAAAAAGTTCAGTAGCAACTGCATGAGGAGGTTCTGTTGTTGTCATGAAAGGCAACACCCACTCGCACCAAACTTGCATCTCCCAGTTACTAAAATATAATACCTGTGAACGTCTCAACTCAGCTCGACTCGATTCCAACAACATAGCTAGACATTATAGCATTTTGGTAAATATGTGGAGTGGATGCCTCACGGTGCTGATTCTGGATCTGCTAGCAGGGATTCGGAACCTACTGTGTGTGCATGTAGTACGTGGCTTTTTACCCAGAACAAACCTAATTGACTTGTCCGTATGGAGCTCACTCTCATATCTCCTTGATAACTTAATCATCTTCGGCGGCGTCATTCGAGGTGCACCAGCACTGTTAGAGAACAAGTGGTCCAGCTTGAACCATCACCATCACGAAGGTCCATCCACTATATAGCAGTTGTTGTTCTTGATTGCCTGAAACTGCCACCTTCACTCTATGCATATGTAGGTTCGCATGATTGAGTGCAATAAATATTAATGCGCGTCGGGCATGGCCCCTTTTGAAGGTTCGTCCTGCTACGATATAGTTACAAGGCCCGATCGTGTTGGTTGTTTCTTTCTTGTGTGTTCATTCGTTCGCTTCAAATTCGTCTTCTATGGAGAGCGTATCGTCATTTACACCGAACACTGCATGGGCCTATAACTGGGCTCAACCAAAACGGATGAATGAGATTGTGGTTGCTTTAACTTGCAACGTATGGAATTATTCATCTCCTCGAGGGGATACAATAATTATTATGTAGACTTGAATTGCAGTCCAAAACAGTTGTTTGGTTTTTCACAATTCACAGTTGTCGTTGTGTCGAAGGAAAAGGAACTGAGTTTTATAACACGCTTACATGTTGTGTAAAGGTATGTTAACAGTTGTACAAAGCTGTCAATGAAAGTGGTCAGTATTGAGGCTTGTTAGCATTTGTATAATTATTTGGATAAGGTGATATTATTATGTAATGATATTTTTGTTTAAATGCCAAGCCATGCAGAATGGGTCTTTCTACTTAGTTTTGCCTATAAACTCTAAGATATACAAGTCCTGAGATCGAATAAAATAATAGCTTTTGCAATTCGCAAACCTTCTGGCTTCTGGGGGTTACTCTTTTCCCTTTTTCCCTATTCTGGAATTTTGGACCTTATCGAAGACGGATGAGAAAGCTTTAGAAGACTGCTGGTGATTTTCGAGTCGCGACTCATGTGGTTCACCCATTTAAAAGAAAAAGGATCTCAAGCTATACTTGACATGAGAAGAAACAGCTATCCTAGATAGACCAAAGCAAATTAGGTGAATCAACTAAGGTACTGCGGTCAAATGGTAAATTCATTTGTTCCGGCTCTGAAAAGATTTTTAACACTCTGGTTTGTCCTCACTGGGGCCTATAACGCAATACATAAAGTGCTTGTTCAACAAGTGAAATTCAACAATTTTTTAAAATTTGTGTAACACGGACCAACAAGTCTAGGAGAATTATAACAATTGTTTTGGCTTCATTCAACAAGTGGGAAATTTTACTATTTCACCGTTTCAGTAATTGGAAATAGCAAGAGTTAAAAAAAAACTTGTTGAATAGTTGATAAATTTCAACCCACGACGCTTCCGGGCTTGTTCAAAGTCAAAAAGTTAGAAATAAACACTTACATTAGTGTTAATTAAGTGATAACATCGAACGGATCTTGAGAATTTATTTAGTGGGCTGGAGTTTTGTGAAGAAAATGTTTTTTGTTTATATTCTAAATCGGACAGTGATAGTTAGAGCCAAGGAGAGGCAAAATTGTTCAAGGAAAAAATAATCTTTGAAATAGAACCCCATGTGCTTATTGATAAATATCGTATGCAGTAGAAGTTATTGACTATCTTACCGAAAGTTTTCCACAAATTACGTTCCCCCACTTACAAAAGTAAAGCACCAAGTGTAAGGCAGTAAACAGTGATCACCTTACATTGGTTTGGAACTGGATCTCAATACCATATAATAGATGTCCACAAAATGACAGTTTGTCGATATATCAAAGAAGTCACATTTGCAATAAATACTTACTTATTTATTTTTCTTCGAAAATTTTAATACTCATCTTGGTAGATTTATTTGTTCAACTGATTCAACAAGTGAAGGGAAATTTTTTCTATTGACAATTGTTACGATTTTTATTGTGTTACTGAAATGATTTCTACTTGTTGAACATACATAGCTGAACAAGCAATTGTTAAATAGTTGACTTGTTGTTCTGTGTTATAAGCTCCAATGTTAAGAAAATATTTCATCATCGATAAGCCTTCAATAGGATAGTTTAGCTTTGATAATATCTTACCGAAACTTTGTAGAAGCTGAAATGTGTCTACATTTGTAGAAAAACTGAATGACATTCCAAAAAGGTCGAGCTATGAAAGTCTGTAATACTTACTGATCTTTTAGTATTTTAATAAATTTGAACTGGAATCTTAGATAAATTTATTAAAAAAATCGATTTTCTAAAAAAAATTAAATATTCTGCGATGAAAAATTTTTGACATAAAAACTAGGTACCCTATGTTTGCGGTTGTTTAAAAAATTGCTAACAATTGACGAAACAATTTTTTTTTATTTTTCAATTAATAAATAGTTTTACAACAGAAAAGTTTATAAAGATGTGCTTTATATTTTTGAACAAATCTTCCCTTGTAGAATTTTGACGAACTTATAAAAAAACAGTTTTGTTACATGATACTCGTATTAACACAAACAGTTCCTTATTCTAAGCAGGCTCCCGACCTGTTAAAGATTCATGACTTAAAAACACGGCACGGATCCATTATCCTCAATACCGGGTACGCTGCTTCGAGTCATCCAGACCAAGTACTCTTGCATCGGAGATAGCTTCTGTCTTTGCCACCTCGAACATATAGTATTCGCACACACTGTTTGCTGGTGCATCTGTTGGCCATTCGCTCGATGTACCTCCAACTAATGATCCATATCATCATATATTATACATTCCTCATAGCACATAGGGTTCAAATATATATACTCCCAAGAACTTTTTTTTTAAAAGCCCACTTCTGTTTTATTGTCTAGCATTTGACTCCTGTTTGACTATTGTTTTGTAGAGGGTCCACTTAGTCTTCCAGGACAGAAGTTTTGAATCCATTTGGTTTAACAAATAGAAGTAGAAGTAGATGTAGTTTGCTAGGGTCCATTCCGTGAATTTGAACTCTAAACTAAGACTTGCGGAAATCAACAGTTACGTATTGAGCTATTTTTGGTCTTGTTCTCGTTTACTTCTAGACCAACAATATTTCGTTTGTTTTTTAATCGCAATAGAAGCCTCTAAAACAGCCCGTTTGAAGCATGCTAATGAAGTCAATTAGCCAAGTAGTTGGATGTATTAAGATAGTGCATTCCGTGTTTTCGTCTGCAAATAGTTTACTCTTGAGTTCTAACTACTTAAAACGACAGTTTTGAACAAATTGGGGAATTCTTTAAAAAAAAAATATTTCTTTCACAAAACGTTTTTCTGGTAACTTCTAGTATTACAGGATATATGATGTTTAAGTAAAATCGTCAAACAAAACCGCAATTATTCCTAAAACTTTCTGAACCTTAATAAAAACAGCCAGACATGGCTTGGATAGTTTCACAACATTTCAAAAATATGCCCGGTTTAACCCGACTTTATTATTTGCAATGCTGAATATCGAAATATTACGTTACACCCATGTTAGACGGATGAAGCTTTGTTAGTAATATTTATAGTCCTGTCGGACTTATACTATTTTCCAAGAATTATTGACTGTAAGTCATCTATCAAACAAATCTGACACCCTCTGAAATAAAAACCAAACCGGAATTAATTTTAGCTCACGCCCGCTTAAACTTTCCCCAGACATAGTAATACACAGGACAAAAGACTCAACTAATAACACCACGTTTACACAAAGAATTATTTCCGTTTTCAGTGTTATCCCCTTTATGAACTGCACCCTGATATAAATTAAAAATTGATTAACCTGCCAACGTTGGGATAAGATTTCCCAAAACCGCCCTTTCCAGGAAGTTCCACAAAAAAAAAACCGCACAAAAATACTCAATTCCGACAGCGGACAAATTATCAGAATGACACGAACCTCTAATTCCACAACCATCGCATTCGTGTCGCCCACGAAAATATCCATTTGCAGAAGAATTTTGTGGTCATTTTTATTTTCCCGCCGCCCTTTATTGTCCGTTGACATTAAGCCAACTTAGAGCTGTCATTTGGGGTGCAACACTATTTGTTGTTCATATACAGCCGGGTGGTCGGTCGTTTTGATAACTTTATTATACGCAAGAATTGTGTGGGGGTAGCGGTTAAAAATGTACCGCCGATCCCTGTTTCCGGTTGTAATCTATCCAAACTAACATAAGATGGCCAGTACAGATAAGTGAGCCACCAGTTTATTGTAAAGCGTTTCAGTATCACGACTCAGATAACTGTTCTAGGAAAGTGGTGTAGAAGTGATGTGACGAGGTCACGAAATATTCTGTGATGGCGTAAAAGCCTTATCTAAGAAATTATGACGGAACTAGTGGAGACTAACTGAATGCTTGCATTCGATATTTATTGGGCGGTGTTGTCAGGTTGACAACTTTCATTTTGTTAACATGCTAATTAATGAAGCGCTGCACGGCAGTCATTCTATTGTAGATGGTGGGGAGGGGGGTGTTGTTGTTCTTTTTACAACAATTTGTAAAGGAAATGGGGCTGTAACAAGTGTTACAACAACCTACGGAGGTTCTCATTATAAGGTGCGGAAAATATAGGCTAATGATTGCAGTCCGTGTTATGACTTTATTAGTAGCGACATTATTAATTTAGATGATTTCGGGCATGTTAAAGGGGTGGCTGTGGTGTTTTTTATGCTTGGAGGATTTATGATTGGAAATTAATTTTTATCATATGGAGGCTAGTTATTATGTTTCAAGGAAAGAGAATATTTTGTAGATATGAAATTAATTGAGAATTTCATGATATTCTCAATATGGCGCCCAATGTGAGGTTTAAATATTTTTTTTAACATTTCTCAAATTGTAGATTAAAAGACACGTTGAAATGTATTACTATATATCGGGTTACTTAAAGTATAACTCATGAATTTTTTTTTCTTTATTTATTCTTAAATTATTCTAAAATGGCGCCCAACGAATCGAATAAAAATTCAGATATTTTGGAAAAATGCCAACAAACTTTGAAATAAATATAAAAATGATGACTCAAAATAATAATAAATGTTGACATTATTGTCAACCTTCTTTTTTGCTTGCGATGTAGGTACTATAAGGCAAGTTTTGCATTTAAACTTGATAATACGATGATAGAATACACTAAAAAAAATAGGTCTCTCAATTCAATCTGTCTGCCCGTATGTCTGTATGTCCGATAGTGGATCTACAGTATAAACGCTTGAAGCGATTTCCTTCAAACTTTGTACTTAAGCGTCTTGGGTGACTGGTTCGATAATGTTTTAATCCCCAAAATTAACAGTACCGGCCATACAATTTATTGTACAAAATGATGATTTTGATACAAAAAATCAGTCCACTACTATACTACTCCACATTTTGGTTAATTTTTTTTTTCAAAAAGCCTTCAAATAAAATGTTATTAACGTTTCCTTCTATATAGAACCGATTTTATTATTTCCGACTCTTCATTCACGGCTTAACTGATTTGTTTTCAGGAGGTCATTTGAATTCTAAGTAATACCAACATTTTCGTAAAAAAAAATTGGATTTTTGAAAAAAATAAAATCATGGCTTGTTTTTGAAAATTCAATATTTCGAAAACGGGTAGACGATTTTTTGAAATTCTTTTTTTAAATTTATATTGTTAAATACTTAAATTTGGCATACCCATATTTTTAAATGAATTTTTGTTCATACAAAATTAAGTATATCACGACTTTAAAAATATATTTAGCTTTTTCTACTAAAAATTTTAAGCTTATGATGTGAAGCAAGTATATTATGTGCTTTCCACATATTTTTGAATGTTAGCACACGTTTCTAGACAAATATTTGAGAAGGAAATATGTTATACAAAGTTTAAGAGTTCTAAAATTAACCTCAATGTTATAAATGGCGCCCAACGTGAGGTTTTGAAATTTGCATTTTTGTTTGTAATGCTGAGAAGACAATGTACAAAATGACAAAATATCGATTAAGTACATATATTTTAAAGAAACAAATGAGAAAATGGCGCCCATCGTGAGGTCTACAACTTTTACAATTTTCTCATGAAAACAGTAATTATACAAAAATATGAAAATAAAATTATTTATAGCTTCTTATGCCCTATGGAAATGTATTTGAAAACTTCCACTTTTCCAAAAGATATAAAATAAAAACCCTTAAAAAATTTACAACTAATAAGTAAACTTCTACAAACTTCCATCTGATGCGCAAACAAAATCACGTCTTTCAACAAAGCTCCTTTTCGTTGGTTCTCGAATAGCCAGATCAACTCATTAAGATAAAAAAATCGCAAAATGTAACCAAAATAATTTCCTATAGGTACTTTTAACTGACCGCACTGAATAGATGAAAAAACGGAAAATGAAAAAAAAATCCAGAGAACAAATTTCCATCTCATTATATGATGAAAATCTCCTCAAAGATTTGACAAGCCGAAAAGAAGTGAGAGAGACCGTCGCGTAGTTGTTCTCTATGGCTCAAATTGGAAAAGATGTTAAAATTTTATAAACGAAACTTTTCAATGAACCACGAAAAAAATAAGTTAACTAATAAATAAAATTAAAGAAAAAAGACAAAATAAAAACCTTCAAGAGTATAAATTTCCAGTTTAGCTTTCAAGGTATTGAAAACCCGCCATTTTGTAAAAGCGAAGAAAAAAATAACACTTGAAGCAGGAAAATTGTATATTTATGGTTTTTTCTGCTTTTTCTACACCACGAAGAATAATAGAAGAAAAAATTCCTATTCAAATCCCCGGCAGCATTTGTAACGCTAACTTATACAAAACCGACAAAAAGTAAATGAAAATCCTATAGCAACGAAGAAAAGTTAGTCCTTATTTTTTGTTATCTTCTTTGGACTGTTGGTACTTTTGTTATATAACTCGTTGTACATCTCATTCTAATAAACAAAAAAAAAATATTTAACAATCGAATTGAATCTAATTTTAACAACAACACATCCCGTGGGATAACAATGCGCATACCAAGATAATTTTGTCCCTCAAGGATGAGTGAAGGAATTAATTTCTCTGCGAGAATGGATATAATGAAATGAAATGTTCTTTTTTTGTGTTGTTTCAGTTTATAAAAAAAATTAAATCCTTTTCGAAGAAATAATCCTCCGCAAGGATACTCAACTTCAAATGATGCGAAACCAAAACCCAACTTCAGAACTAATTACATTTAAAGCATAAAAAGGATTCGAATTTCTAAATGAGAGACCGAGGACTTAACTAGATATGGTAAAAAAAAGGACATCTATCGTTACTTTTTTTTTGTTCTCCTTCAAAGACTCAAGAAAATTAGTCAGTGAAAAGAACTTCAAGAAACTTATCCTGAGGTAAATAAAGCACTTCAAGTTTTGGCTCTTCATCAAGGATAAAAATAACTTTTGCAAAGATGTTGGAAATGATTTAAGTCAATTTTGTATTGTTGCATTATGTACCAGATGTAATTAGTTACGAGAAAAGACAGGATATACCTTTTAAATGGCAAATGCAGTGCAATGTTGGAGCATTTTCATCGAATGGAATTAAATTTATAAGGTTTGCTCTGAGGAATTAACGTTGAGAATTTCGTTAATTGTCTTTGAAAGGATTTAAGAGAAGTCTTTTAATTAGTTCTAAAGACTGTCAATTTAAAAATCCAATGAAATCATGGATTGCTTGACTTTGTATGAAATGCTTGTCATAAAGCAAGAAATTGCTAAAATTGACATACGATGTAATTTTTTGACAATTAGTAAAATTGGTTTAAAAATCAAAATGTACTCGTTCATAATTTTAAATGACTTTTTTCAGATGGAGTTCTTTTTAAGTACTTTGTAGACCTATCCTGATCGGATTTATAAAATATTCTTCCTGATGTTTCAAAATGGAAACAAATGCTTCGGATGCGAAATTTTTCTATGCAGTACGGACAAAAATTGGATTCTGGAACGAACCGAACGTTACTTTAGTCGAAATGTTTCCCAAAATA
Organism: Philhelius pedissequus; assembly: GCA_910595825.1. Classification (NCBI taxonomy): domain Eukaryota; kingdom Metazoa; phylum Arthropoda; class Insecta; order Diptera; family Syrphidae; genus Philhelius; species Philhelius pedissequus. The sequence continues at coordinate 236,443,631 of OU343161.1, read as the reverse complement.
TAAAATTCCTCGAACTGGAAGCTTACGCCTTACAGGATGGAAATACCTGCGGCTTAGTAAAACTTCTTATGCGGTTAACATTACTAAAAATGTATCACTCTACAGAATAGTGTAGGAATAATTCGACATCTAGTTTCAGCGAAGACACGATAATAAGTAAAGCGAAAATAAATGTGTATAGGATGAAAAGAACAACACGATTAAACTTAACATTTTGGAAGAAGCAGAAGTTTAACTTTGCATTCTGTTGAACAAGAAATTAAAGCATGTTATCCACCAGAGGGGTCCAAACAAAAATATTGCCAAGATTAACACCACTCGTAATTTATCATAGATAAAAAGTAAATGGGTCGAAAGAAGGTCGAAGCTTGCTATTTTTGAAAAGCATCATTATTAGTAGGGCTGGCAACGAGACGAGAAAAGGCGGGACATTTGTTAGTCTCTTCTTGGTCTCGACAAAATCGAAACAATCGTCTTGATCTTGGTCGCGCATCTTACTCGTGAACATTTTAATGTACAGTCTCGTCTTGGTCTTGGTCTTGGACCTAGTCCCATCCTTAGTCTTGGATTCTTTTTGTTTTTTGGTCTGTGTGATAACGTGAAAAATAGGCTGAAAAGTAAAGTTATCAGCCACCTTTGAAGAGCCGTATTACCAAGATAAAATTTGAATTTTGTAGAGATTTTTGAATGCATTTGAATTGGACCAATGCGTGACTATTTTTTGGGGTTTGAATTTTTACTTGCGATTATATGTAGATACTATAAGCAAGTTATGTATTCATAAAAATAAAATGCGCGAAAAGATCGCACGTACTTGCTCCTATGTTCGATCACATTATTAATAGAAACGGTTAAATGTAGTTCTAAAGTCGTTTTTCACTTAATTTTTATATATAAACCTTCTAAATTTTTTTTTCTAAAAAGAATTGTTATGAACATTTTAAATATTTTATAATATAAACTTAAAAATAAAATTTCAGAAAAAATCGTCTACCCTTTCTCGAAATATTGCATTTTTAAAAAAATTGATTTTTTTTTTTCAAAAATCCAAAAAAATATTTTTTCGAAAATTTTGGAATGCATTATTTATTATTTAGAATTCGAAGGAGCTTCTGTATAAAAATTTTGCTCGAAATCCGTTGACCCGCTTATGAAAAAGTCGAAAATCAATAAAATAGTTCTATGGCAGGTACCGTTAATAACAAAATATTAAAAAACAAAATTGACCAAAATGTAGACCATACCCAAGGTAGTACACACGCCAATTTTTATCAAAATCTTTAGAGCCGTTTTCGAGATAATTAAGATGGTAGAAAAATTTTTATGGCAAGTACCATTATTTTTGGGGCTAAAACAACGATTCAAAAATCTATTTTGGAGAATTACCTAAAACACCTAAGCACCAAATTTGAGCAAAATCGAGTCAGCCGTTTAGGCTGTAAACAGCTACAACCATTTTATAAAAAAAAAATCAGTTCATTAATGAAGGGAACATGTACGGTAGGTAGGTTTTGGTATTTTTTTAATTGTTATTTTTTGTACCTCTAGTAGAACCATTTTTTGGGGTATCGTTTTTCTGGGAAACGGTTAATTTGATTTTTTTGAAATTTTTTACGCAGAAACTCCTAGAAAGTTAAACACTAACTATTGTCACTAAAATTTTTCAAAAAAAAAAAAAAAAAAATGTTTAGAAATTAAAAAAAAACATTTTTTTTGAAAACTCAAAATTTCATAAACGACTCAATCGATTTTTTCGAAACTTTGTATTTGGAAGTTTTTTTGACATTATCTTGAATAGTTGCAAAAACTATTTTCCTAAAATGAAAAACAGTGGTACCCATACAAATTAAGAAAAAAACTGTGTTTCTCAAAAACGGCTCCAATAATTTGTATAAAAAAATTTGTGTATTCTTAAATTTGTACAGTCTCCTTTTAGAAATAAAAATATTTTATTTTGCGTACTTATTAATGCTACTTCCCATAGAATCATTTTTAACTTTCTCACAATTGGATCGATTAAAATTTTTTTTATGCAAATGTTCCCTAAAAGTGTTAATAAAATTGCATACCCAAATTTTCTAAAAAAAAGTTTTTCGATTTATAAAAAATTAATAAATTTTTTTTTTTGAAAAAACGATTTTTCAAAAACCAGTCACTGATTTTTTTGAAATTTGAATTTTGTATGTATATACATATAGATATCAATATTATCTTCAAAAGGCGTTTCATTTTTTTTGTCTGAAAATGGTTTTAAAATTTTATAAATAAAAAAATAATTTTTTAAAAAACCGTTCCAAATATTTTTGAATTTTTTTTGATGTATTCTTATTGATCCAGAAATTCAAATGACAACTTTGTTTTCCCTCAAATTTTAAAAACTATAAGCAATATAAAAACATTTTATTATGTGTATTATCCATTTATTTGCTTTTTACTAATTTTTGCGAACGTCACTGAATACTCCGTATAATGTAGGTCCTCATACATTTATATACATATATGTACCTTAAAAATCACATGAATTTTATGGATGCATATTGCACCTAAATACCATAGTTATATGCATATAGCTACCTACCAACCTACATCCTTAATTTTCATTCTGAAGTAGTGACATATTTACATACCTATGTTCCATCCATGTATGTAGATACTTATTCTCTTTTTATATAACATAATTAAAATCCATAACCTAGAGTTAAATTTACATTTGTAGCTACCTACATAACTATTCCTTGAATCATCCATTCGACAATTCATTATACTAAGGATCAAGGTAATCTTACTTAAAGCGGCTTTTAACCTGCGCATACTATACTAGATTACCTACCTACCAAACAGCGTCAATGTTAAGCTCCATTAAGGTTGTTAGGGGAGTATATCGGAATCGCGCTTTTTATAATTCCGTTTCTTCAAAAATCTCGAAAAAAAAAGTTTTAAAATCTCATCTACTAAAATACTGATTTTTATAAATAAAACAACTAGTTTTGATTACAAAAGTGGTATAATAAGAACCGGGATTTAAGAAAAACGGGATTATAAAGAGATGGGATTATTAAAAGTGGTATTTTAAAAAAGCTGGGTTTAAAAAAAAAAACGGAATTATAAGAACCGGGATATTGAACCTAACCCGTTGTTAGCTACAAGAGCAAGTTCCTTCGATCCAGTCGTGCATTTTCTTTTCTTTTACAAATGTCACCCAAAAGATTTAAAATCAATTTTCATAGCAAAAAATAAAATCGGAAAAATTTCTAATTTTCTGAGGTAAAATTTTAATTTTGTGGAGGTTTTTTAATCCATTTAAATCGAAGCAATCCATTTCTACTCAGGATTTCCGAATTGTGCCTATATGAGTATAACTATGTAAATAATGTGGTTTGATATTTTAACGCGTACAGAATATTGCGAGAAGGAAACTTGTGAATATTATAAAAACTGAACATGAGTAGTACAAATAAAAAAATGTTTCTTCCAACCAAAACACCGAGACCAGCGAGACTCTCGGCGAATTTCGGTGCCCTAATTTTTTACCTGATATATCTAAGATGCCAAATCGGCACATTTTGTTTAAGTTCCGTTCAAAGAATGTCCACTCTTTTACTACAAACTGTCTAAACAAAATAATCATAAAGGATTATTAATCCAACATTTCTCCTGATACTCTTTCTTCATAAACCTATAAATGGGGAAAGATCTTGATGCCAAGTCGGGTTCGCCACAAAAAAAATCGTCAAAAGTAACAGTGAAATAACATTTAATCCAAATTGGGTTACTGAATTAGTAGCTATCTTAAACCCTATAATGTTTCGGTCTCGACTTGACAACCCTCTCGAAATAAAATAAAAGCTTTACCTATTAAAAAACTGTGTCAACTTCCAGTTTTAATCCGCAATATGCAATCATGAATTTAAGTCCACAATATTCTAACATCAGTTTAGCAATAATAAATCGATAAGAGTTGGTGGGGGTTCCCGCCTCCAATCCATCTGTCAGCTGTCGCTCATATATCAATTTTTTTTTTTTTTTTTTGTTCGTTTAGAAATTCACTCATTTCCCCATTACACCATTCTGATTGTTGTGATTTGCTTCATTTTATAACATCCCAACCCCCATCAAGTCATCCTTCTTCACCCTAAGCAACACACACAGACAAAAAAAAAACAATAAACACTGTAGGTTTTATTATGACGACTTCCTGCGCATTTCTGTCTAAATTTATTGCCAACGATTTTTCCAATTTTCGACGTCAAAATGAAGAGCAATAATTGCGTTCGAGAATAGAAAAATAACATTTCCTTTTTCTGTCGCTTCCCTTTCAGTTCAATTCATTTTATTTCTGATGGCGGAAAGGTTCCAAAGTTCTAAGTTCACCTTTATGTCACTTGTGAAAGGTGAAAAGTAGCACATTTTCAAATAATACATACATAATAAATAATTCCATGCGTGAGGGAACGATAAAAAAAAATTGTCAAAAACACCCCCATCAACAATATAGATTACCGAAATTAAATATCACCTGCTCTTCAAAATCAACCGCGATATAGGTACTTAATAAGACTGTGCTGTGATTTAGAGGGAAGTTTGTAAAATGTTCATTCTTTAGCGCGGAGAGTGTTTTTTATCAAGCTTCAAAACGTACCCCATGGGATACATGATTTCTGCAAAAAAAAAACGAGTATACTCGTATACATACTCCTGAATTGGTGAAAATTTTATTATTTATTATTGCCAGGCCGTTAATCATAGGTGGAAAAGGCAATTTGTTTTGCTATTTGCATCCTATACGACCTACAACCTGCGAACAGAACAGACGAATCCCAATACAGGACACGTCCTTCGTGCGTCGTCGTCACTAGGTATTCTAGTGCGAACGTGTGTAATGCGTGTTACGTTACGTGTGTTGAAATCATATAAGAACCTTTCTGAGTTACTGAAGGCTAAGTTGCTTAAATTCATCATGTGAAAAAGTGTGAAATGGATTGTTGAAGACGATGAATGAAAAATGCCATACTGAGATTGTTTTTGAGTGGATGATAAAGTAGACTATTAAAGTCAATCCTTGCATTAGCAAACCATTATGGATGATGCTAATGAAATGACTTTCAGACTTCTGTGACGCCATACTTCCTATGAATTGAAATGAGATTAAATGCCTTGAATATATAATATTTGAAGGCTTCTAGAATAGCTGCGTCATTAATAAACCTGGCTGTCGAGTTAAAAATTAGCTTGATTTGATCCTTAGTCTTCTTTCTCGTTTTTGTTGTGTGTGATAACGCAAAAAATCATCTGCAAATGAACTTTGTCAGACACCTTAGAGGAGCTAAGATCAGATTTTTCCGGAGCAAGAAATAAAATCGGAAAAATTTCGATGTTTTTGGTGTAGAATTTGAATTTCGTAAAGGTTTCTTAATCCATTTAAATCGGAGCCATCCGTCACTCGATTTTGACAGTTTATGGCTGGGCAGGTAGGCAACATTCTATATTTAAACTTTTGACAATATTTTTTTCCAAATGTCACCTAAAAGTCTTCACCTTTTTTCCGGAGGATTTTGGCAGCTTTCTGAGTATTTACATATAAATACATAGTGAATACATATTGTACAAATTAAACATTAATGTTAAAAACTAATTAAATAAAAAATATTTCTTCTAAACCGAACCTAAGACTCTGCGAATTTGTGTACAAAAATATGGTCTCGTCTCGGGTGCTTTTAAAGTAATCTCGTCTCGTTGCTAGCCATAGTCCGTTGATCCACTTATGGTACCGGGGACTGATAGTTTCGGGCATTATATTGGGTTTCCCGCATTATGTGGTTTTGGAATTTTTTTTTCTTGACTTAGGGTTTGCTGGACTATGGCCTAATCCCCCGAAAGCTTTCAAAAATTTTATATTTTTAATCTTTCGGTAGACCTGCGCATGCCAATTGCTTAAACGTTCTTCCACCTTTTCAGCTTATTTTCTATCCTCTCTAAAAGTTCACTGTTCCAACCCGTCAAATGCCTTACAAAACTAAAATACAACAAAAAAAATATGGTTCGCACGAACTTGCTCTTATGTTCGATCACATCGTATGCAAAAGGTTTCTATTGAGAATCTAAATATAGGTATTTTCAAATTCGTTTTTTCCTTAACATTTTTTTAATTGTTTTTTTAAAAAAATGACAATTTTAAATAATTAATAATATAAACTTAAAAACAAAATTCCAAAAAAAATTGTACACCCGTTTTTAAAATATTGAATTTTCAAAAAAAAATTGTTTTCTTTCAAAAAAATATTTTTGTAAAATATTGGTATGTAGTATTATTTATAATTTGAAGGACCTAGGTATAAAAAAATTTTGATCGAAATCCGTCGAGCCGTTTATGAGAAAGTTCCAAATCAAAAAAATGGTTGTATGGCAGGTAGAGTTAATAATAAATTATTTGAACAAAAACATTTTACCAAAATTAGCGTATATCCAAATAGTTCACACATTTTTTTTTATCAAAATCGTTAGAGCTGTTTTCCAGATAATTGAAATGTTAGAAAAAATTGTATGGCAGGTACCGTTAATTTGGATCTAAAAAAAAACGATTCAAAAATTTATTTAAGAGAATCACCTGAAATGCTTAAATACCAAGTTTGAAGAAAACCGCTTCAGCCTCGTAGGATGTAAAGCGTTGCGTTGAACAGACAGACTAAGGGTAGCTGCCATGCAGATAATTTTTTGACTTTGAACTTTCTCATAAACGGCTTGACGGATTTGGATCAAATTTCTTATATTGGAGGTCCTTCAAATTATAAACCAAATTTTTTTTTAAAATACTTTTTTAGATTTTGAAAAAAAAAAATATTTTTCGAAAACGGTTGGATGATTTTTTTGAAATTTAGTTTTTAAGTTTATATAGCTAAATTAATATTTAAAACTGTCATACCAAGTATTTTTTAGAGAAAACAAATTTTGTCTATAAAAAATTAAGTAAAAACGACTTTGAAAATAAATATATTTAGATTCTTAATAGAAATCTTTTGCATACGATGTGATTGAACATAAGAGCAAGTTGGTGGGATCCAGTTGTGCATTTTATTTACTTAATTTTTTTTCTAAAAAATTGGTATGACAATTTTAAATATTTAATTATATAAAAAATCATCCACCCGTTTTCGAAATATTGAATTTTCAAAAGAAAAATGTTTTTTTTCAAAATTCCAAAAAAAAAACATTTTTTCGAATATTTTTGTACGCAAAATTATTTATAATTTAAAGAAACTCCCACGTAAATTTGTTTATTGATATCCGTCGAGCCGTTCATGAGAAAGTCGAAAATCAAAAAAATGGTTGCATGGCAGGTACCGTTAATAACAAAATAGTTTTAAAAAAATGTTTGAACAATATGTATACAATACCTTTTTTGTACCAAAATCGTTAGAACCGTTTTCGAGATAATAAATACGGTAGAAAAAATTGTATGGCAAGTACCGTTATTTTTGTGTCTAAAATAACGATTCAAGAATCTATTTGAGACAATCAACTGAAACGCTTAAGTCCCAAGTTTTAAAAGAATCGCTTCAGCCAATTGGGTTGTAGCTAGTTTTACAGACAGACAAATAGACGGAATTGCGGGACCCACTTTTTTGGTGTTCTTCATCATCGTAATGTCAAGTTTGATTAAAATCTCGAGTTCAATTTTTTCTCCAAATGCAAAACTTGGCCTATAGTACCTACATATGTATATCGCAAGTAAAAATGGAATAAAAAACACTGTGAAACGTATTTATCATAACTTCAAAAAAAAAAATGTTGATTCGACTCATTTCATTGTTCTATTCCAATTTTAGCGAAGAGTAACTAGAAAATGGGTACATTTTTGAATCAATAATTTAGCCAGATTCAGTATTTTTCTTTTTCAATTTTACTAAGAATTATAAGAAAAATGAAGCAAATTATCAGACACAAGATGAATTGCCGATATCTGATATCTGTTTCAGTCCGAACTGGAATATCAATCGTAAATTAATTTAAAAATAAAAATTGAATAAGATCCACAATAATTCTCCCGCGCCAAACATTCAGTTTTATGAGCCTGAAACTCTAAGAGAAGAGTGATACATTTTTTTTTTCAATTTTTCACTCAATTAGTTAATTTTTATATTCTCGTATGCATCTATCGAACATGGTTATGCCCAACCTCGAGCGGACACGAAGAAATAAAAAGTTTTTTGTTTCGTCCTCATGCATGTTAAACCCACAATTTCTTGGGAAATAGTGATGGGAATATTATAGAGGGCCAGATAAGGGCATTCAACACTGAAAAAACAAAGAAAAGGACGAACCTTAGGAAGACAAAAAAAAATATATATATAAAAAGAAAGTTCTCTTCTCCTGCAATTTTTGATTAAACGACCAAAAAAAAAGTTTTATTTCCTTTTGTCCATAATATACTGAGAATCGTCAGAGAACATGAGCTTCCGATTCCTAAAGTCGACAAGTTCGAGGTCGAACTGTCAACAAAATTCTTTAATTCTCTTGGTAGTTGAGGTGGTCAAACTTTCTGGGCATACCAAATGCACATCCGCTCTTGAGATGAAAACCTCTTGTGTAATAAAACCCAAATGAAGGCGGTTGTGTGTGTTTTTTTAGTATGCATGATGTTTAATTTGTAAGGGTTTGGTCTTAATAACCTCTATCGAACTGGAACATGAGTTACTGAAAGAACTTTTTCACCTATTTCCGATATGGGGAACAATTAATGTAAAGGATATCAACTTGTTAAAAACATGTAGATTTAATGACTTAGGTTTGTATATTGAAAGAGCTGACAAGTTTTCAGAGAGCAAAGTTCATGATGAATTAAATTGGCTTACACTTTTCTTTCAATTAATTTGTTTATTCTTAAAAAGATCGAAAACTTCGAAAAAAATACGCAAAAAAACATGTTTTCTTAAAATTGTTGAATTTTTAAAAATATATCGAAAACTTGGACTTTTTGGAAAATTTTATACTCGGAGTTTCCGGAACCATCTTTTCCAGAATGATACTGAAAAAGTACCATAAAAGTGCATCTCGTTGCCAATATATTGTTCTGAAATTCTACATTACACCGTGTATTTTCTTGTACCTCAGAACACAACTGGGACAAGTTTCCCGGAATCCCGAATTCAATGATCCTAATAGAGGTCTTGACATCAAAATAAAATGTACTAAATATGTACTCAGCTTTTAATTTGATGCAGAGTTTATTGATCTGGACTTGAAAATCTTTCGATTTGCTTTTCTAGTTAAAATTTGGTATATGATAGATCTACCATATCAATAACCACACTAATGGGAGTGTATAGCAATCAAGTTTTTCAAAATCTTGCTTTTCAAAAAATTACAAAAAAAATAAGTTTTAAAATGGAGCGTATCGGAATCCCGCTTTCTAAGATCATGATTTTTTTCAAAAATCCCGAATAAAAGTTTTAAAATCCCGTCTTCGCAAATACTGTTTTTTTTTTAATTCCGCCATTTGAAATCCCTTTTATTCAAAATCCTGATATATTATAATCTCGCTTTTTAAAAGCCCACTTAAGCCGTTTTGTATTTTGATAAATATTACATAAAACACTTTGCATAGACCCAAACTCAAGCCCACTTCACATCCTATATTGGGCCAGCAGGGGACTTACATGGGGAGACGTGCACCCTCTAACGCGCCGTCCTTTTCGCACCTTGTGGTCATTCCGAAAGCGAAAATTTAATAAAGGGGATGTCAAAAAACTGGATTTTAAAAATCAGGATAATAAAAACGGGATAAAAAAAACGGGATTTTAAAAGGCGGGATTATGAAAAGCAGGATATAAAACCCAACGCGTTTAAAAATCCGGTTTTCTAAAATTCTATTTTATAAGATCCCTCTTATTGAAAATCCCGGTCTATTATAATCCCGCTTTTCAAAATCGCGTTTAATCACATACTTACTCCGTTTTGTATTTTGATAAATGTTACACAACAAAACGCAAGGAGGTTTCAGAGGCGCAGCAACCCCCTCCCCCCCCCCTCCTCTAACGCGCTATCGTTTTTGTACATTATGTTGAAATGGGATGGTCAAAACCGGATTTTAACGGGATAATAAAAAGCGGGATATCGAAAGTGTTGCAGAATATGGCTTAAGGCGCTTACACAACACGCTAGATAGGGTGTTAAATGCGACTTTCTATCTAGTTCTTGCTGCTGGAAATGCTGCTTCAGCAAATTTATTGTTCCGTGAGTGTCATTGACTAGGTTCCAGAGCATGTGCCCTGGGCTTCAAACCAGCAGCAAGTTGTTTGGATTTTTCTTATAAAACTTCTTGTCATTCGATTGCATATTCTCTTCTATATCCTTGAACACTGAAGCTGCGTATTGTATGTCATCTTCTTTCTACATAGGGTCTTAGTCTGGCCTTCATCTAGACGAACTTAATACAAAATGTATTGGTCTGAAAACTATTATTAATGTTGGTGAGCCACAGGGTTCCGTTTGGTCTCCTACATTCTTCCTCAATTTCTTCTGTCTGCAACTACTAATCTAAATTCTTTTTGCTGAAGACGCCACTCTCAGATTTTCATATTCGTTTTCAGATTCACATCCCTGCTCTTCGGTTGTGAAAATCCAACAGCAAAATATGATAAGATCATTAAATTCTGACCTGGACAGCATTATACAATTGTGAATAAAAACCCGTGTAGAACTTAGTCACATCGAAAACTCAAAATAATGAAGTACCATCAAAAACCAGCATCTCAAATGATTCCAACACAATACTATAACTTCAAGGAACAGAGATCAACTTAATCTCGAGTAGCTCAATTTCGGGCGTACTCTCAAATACAGAGATTCCTTCTTTAACCGAACTGCACGAATGTGGATTGCTTATCTCAGCCCTGTCTTCCTCACTCATGGTGCTGTTCAAAAATTCAAAACAAATGTGAAGTTATATACCCTTCTAAGCAGCTGCATTTTCCGTCCTGTCTGTTCAACCTGTTTAAAATGTGTCTGGAGCTATTGATACCCGAACACTATTATTGCTTGACCAATGCTTTGATTTACAATTTCAGTGAAAAACGTAAAGCCAATGCTAAACTTTTTCGTATAGTTTCACGTGTTAAATTGACAATTTATAAAAAAAAACACATACACAAAAATAACCCCACATAAACCCTGGTAGTGGTCACGTAAAGCACGTTAAAACCTCATGCTTTCATTGGACTTACCAGAAAAGTTTAAAGAACAAAAAAAGTGCAACGAAAAGTTTAGCACTCTCGGATTGAGAACAAATTTATTATTGAAAAGCTATAAATTTATACCTAAAAGTTTTAATTACGATGCGATACCATACATCTACCTTATAAGTTAAGTTATACATCTATCTCGTGATTTTTTTTGCAAGCTGAAAAGGGAATGCTAAGATAAGTTAAGAGGTACCCATAACGTGTGGAAAAAAAACAAAAAAAAAGAATGCACGTCCTAGTTTTGGAAGTGTGTTTGTTTGTTGCACACCTTGTTAAAGGATTACAAACAATATAGCGGGATAAGGGAGAGTTACCAGATCCTGCCAGAATACAACGGGCAGCACTTTCGCCCGCCATTTTCTCGATAATTAATTGCGGGCAATTAAAATAAATTTTCCTCTACAATGATGGTATCGTAGCGGGTGAGCTGGATGATGTGGAAGAAGACCAGAAGTAGCAGTTTGCTTGCAATGTAACCAGACGATTTTAAGTTTCCTCATCGCCGAGTTTAATCGTTAGGACAGCAGTTGTTCCCGTCTCTCCAACCCGTTCATTTTATTTTCAACCATCCGCATGTTGGGTGTTGCATGGTATGGTTGGTCTAGTAGCCCCAAACGAGCAAAGGAATTATTTGGAGGAATTTTAGGGATGTCTCATAATGGTTGCGTTTAATTGCTTAGTGGGAATATGGTCCTCCCGAAATTGCAACACTATCAACAATATAAACATATAACCTCGAACAAGCAGTAGAGAAATAGCTAAAAATGGCGATGGTGGGGGATTATTGTTTGGAGCAAGAATCCGCTTTTCAGAAATTGCTCGCGGATGTTGTGTTCGTTTGTAACAATGAAGTTAATGGCTTATGATGGGAGGTCATTTATTCGTTTTGATTGCTTGAGAAAAAATAATAGAAAAATTGAAGGCAAGTCGAGAAACTATGTTGCTGAATGCCTGTGTGTAAATAGTTTTTTTTTGAAGAAATAAGTTCTTGGCTTTTCGATTGGTAATTTATAATGGAACGTACTTAAAAAAATAAAAGGTAGTAGGTACAGCTTGCCGCCATCACTTCCGGCAAGATGCCATTAAATTTAATTGAATTTGAGACTTTTAGCTTACATGGTAAAAAGACGAAAATTAAATTGAAAAACAATGCTTCTCAATGAATCCATTGTGTTCCACATTGTAAAGACAGGGAAGGTATAAAGAGGATAAGGACCAAGCCCAGTCTAAGTTGTGAGTGAATTTCAGGATGTTCACTAGTAGTTGTAGCAGTGACGAGATATAACCCAATCCATCGATTTTCTTATTCTAACTATGCTGGTAAAATTATAATTATAACAATATAAGAAGACACTGCATAATTCAGATGCGCTGATGGCCATTCTGCTCATGTAGATTCCATTAAGTTCTGACCTAACAGGATTCCGAACAAAAGTGTTAGTTGATACATGATTAGGCGAAATAAGTATCTGTTTTTTTTTTTTTTTTAATTCTCAGAGTAATTCGGCCAAAGATTTCCTGAAACCATCTATCGTTCGCAGCTTTGAGAAACCTTTGTTGAATTCTATTATATTCGTGTTTCAGTGACTAAACAATAAAAAAGTGAGTACGTGCATTAGAAGCAAAATCTTTTTGACGTGTAAACATCTAAGCTCACGGCAGTGGTAAAATTGAAAATGACGTTACGGAAGTAACGCCAAACATTGTTTAAAATGGTTGGGGAATTCGATAAGGGATTTTTTAAAAAGAGGTTCGTCAAATTGGGAGGGACTTTTTTACCTTTTAAAACATCCCTCGCCAAATTCACCAACCATTTTAAAAAATGTAAGGAGCAAAAGCACGAACCATTAACGTAAAACCTAAACTTATTAGACTGCTAGTACAGCTTACCTTTGTGCCTGATATTTTTAAGTACGGCCTGAGATTGAAAACAATGCAGTTATCGTCTCTTCTTCTTTGTTTGTTCTTATTGTTAAGCGAACTCGGAACTACCCAATGTTTAAGTGGAGTAAATCAAATAGCTAAAAATCGCATTCGTGTAAAAGCAGACTACCACGATTTCATTTTGTTTTTGTTGTTGTTTCGGTTTTCGTCTTTTCCACAGTTGAGTGAGCTGTGACTTATACCTGTGACATTTCTGATTTGCCAACGGCATGCTTCTAATTGTTGTACAAATGGATGTAAATAAAAATTATTAAGCTATAAAAATTTGAGATTTTAGGTTATTATTTTCGGGGATGATATTCATATTACATAAAGTTTAAATTTTTCGGAACTTACCGCGTTAAATGTTAGAAATATTTTCAATTTCTTTTTCCCGACGTTTCGAAGAAGTTTCAAACTTCCTGGTCACGGGATGATACTAGCGCAAAAGAAAAAGAAATTGAAAATATTTCTAACATTTAACGCGGTACGTTCCGAAAAATTTAAAATTTATGCTATACAAATTATTTTCTCGTTCAAAAAAATTACGAAATATATGGAAAAATTAATGAACAAGACTTTTTTTATAATTGTACTCTTTACTATTAAAAGGAGTATTTTTTGGAAAACATTTGTTTGGATTTTTGAAAAAAAAAAAATTTTTTGAAAATTCAATACATATTTCGAAAACGGGTAGACGATATTTTTGAAATTCAGTTTTCAAATTTATATTGTTAAATTTGACACGCCAATATTTTTTCTAGAAAAAAATTAAAAGATTTTTGTTTAAAAAAAAATACTTTAAAAATATATTTCCAGTCGTGCATTTTATTTATTTTATTTCCAATTTTCTCATAAGCGTCTCGACGGATTTCGTTCAAGATTTTTCTATAGGAGATCCTTCGAATTCTAAATAAAACTGCATTCCAAAATTGACCAAAAATAATTTTTTGGATTTTTACAAAAAAATCAACTTTTTGAAAAAAAAAATCAATACATATATCTAAAATTTGTTGATGTTTTTTTTTAAATATACTAAAATAAAATTATCGTAGTTTAAACTTTTTATTTTTACACAGTTTTTTTTTATGATTATTTTCTTATTTTTTTCTTCGAGAATCTAAAACAAAATTAAATCTACTTTAAAAAATTAATACATTTTTGACAATAATTAGAGTAAGAAATATAAGAATTTTAATGTTTGTTTATAATTCAAATAAAATCCATTGGTCCAACTGGGCATTAGTGATTTCTTTAAATGCGTCACTGCTAAATTCTAGAATCTCTTTTATTTGTTCACGTTCTTGAATCTATTTGGTATATAGATACTTTGCAAAGTCATCATATAGTTACATCATTTTCACTAAAAAAAAACAAAAATTGTCAGATACATCATGATGTGTCGTATGTATGTCCAACATATCGCATTAAGAAGAGGGAGTTGTTTTTAATTAAATTTTCATTTAATTAATGATTTTTCTATACCCTTGTTAAGGCGATATGGTTATATTCGTATGTATGTTAGCAGCGCGCAGCGTAGGTAGTTGATGAAAATCAGATATTCATCTGTTTATACGTATCTCATATTGAAAATTGTTCTTTGATAATGATTAAAAGAACTCTTGTATATATTCTTGTGTGTAGCTAAAGTGAAGAAGGTACCTGACACTCTGGTATTTTTCTTTTTAACTTCTTTTACAAAAAAGCAAAAATTTAAAACAAAAATGATTGCCCCAAAAGGTGATTAAGCCAAAAGATATTTCTTCTTTTAACATTTTACATACCTTTATTGAAACGTGCGCGCTGATTAGATAGGTGTACTTTATAAGGTAGGAATGATAGAAAAAATACATAAACATATATCCCTCTGTCTCTCTAAGTACCCAGAGGCAGAGGGATCATTTAAGATTCAATTAATTTCTGTTTACAATATTTGACGCGTGAAGTCATCTCGAATAAGATGAAAAGGTATCGGGTGTAACATTTGGAAGATGATAGTGTCATTAATTAATCAAAATTGAATGGGGAATTTAATTCTGTGCAAAAGATGAAGAAGGTACCTAAAATAGACAGCTTCTAAAGTAATTAATGATTTATTTTGTCTTATCTGATTGGATGATATTGGTACTTTTAATTAATTGGATAATGATAAAAAGCTGTGGGCAATGCCGAAAGAAATCGAACATAAGGAATTAGATTTAAATAGAAGAAGAATTTAAAAAGAACACTCCCTTTTAAAGATCGATTACGCAGAAATTTCTATTTATACTACGCGGTATAGAAGTTGTGTGCTGGGGGCGGGTTTATTCAGCAGATTAGTTCGTAAGCACAATAAATGGTTGTAATTCTATGATAATTAGTAAAAAAAAAAAAAAAAACTTTCCGAGACTAAACATCCACTGGGTTAAAATGAGACAGTCAATACCTGGTTCTCAAATCCACTGTGCCAATAAAAAATTCTGTCCTATCATTCTCTTTCTTCTAACTAGTGCGTGCAATTGATGTTACATTTAAGAGACCTTAGGTCTTACAGGCATATAGTTAAATAAAAAAATAAAGTAAAAAAAAACCATCCACCAAGGACAGCCATATAAATCGAAAATTTGGTAAAAATCTGAAAATGTCAAAACTCGAAACTGTCGATCGAAATGGCGACTTTCCCTAAAGAATAAACTTAAAGTAATATACCATGAAAAAAAGGAAGAAAAAGAACACACAGTATGGTAAAGAATGATAAGGTCAATCAAAACAGACGCTGTACTGTTACTGAAAGCATTACATCTACCAAACACCACAGTTTATTACAATACTACTATAGTATCCACTACCTACCTTTGCTGATCAGATAGAAGTGTTCGGAGCGGAATGTGGAATATTATTTCCAGTTTTCTGTGAGCTTAGAGTTCACACTCACTTCTTACGAAAATATTTATAAGGGAGCGAAAATAATCTAGCAGGAATCGAGAGGAAATCTAAGGATAATGTCAGCAACTAGGGGCAGTAAACTTGTTGAACTCTGCGACTGTTTCAGATTAAAAATATTAAATGGAAAAAGTCAAGGAGATCCAAGTGGGGAATATTTGAACTTTGCTCGCAATTTTAATGGGAAAAAATACACCGTCAGTATAAATTTAAATCCCAAGCATTGAAAAACCATATTGAGCAACTTTCGAATCCAGCATCAAATGATAATATAAAATTCCATTATGCTTCACCTGGGTTTTATGATCCTATTTTGGATTCACCACTCACAGAACACCGCTATATTTCAGAGTCAGTTTATCTTAGCAGATACATCAGAGTTGTTCTCAACTAAATCAGGAGTTAGGCAATGCTATACACTCAGCCCATATCTATTTGCACTTTTTATTGATGTGATGGTAGATTATTTACCTGGTGGCATTGAATTTGCGGTACTGAAAATTAAGGGCCTTCTTTTTGCAGATGCTGTAGTGATGATGACATATTCACCTGAAACTCTACAGCTTATGATAAATAAACTACATGCATACTGTTAACCGTGGAATCTTCTTGTCAATCTGGACAAGACTAAGGTAATGATTATTATAAAAGGAGGTGGCAGGAATGGCTTAAACAACCAATGGTTTTACCATGAAAATGCTTTTGAGGTTGTAAGAGAATCAAAGGGCACGGTAGTGCCCAGCCAAGTTCTGGCATAACACCCTTTTTACAGATTCAAACTCTGACGATTTTCGACCCCCTCTAACTTCAGTACCAATAAAGTCAGAAACGTCAAACTCTCAGAATTTACTAAGCCAACCAGGCTTAGGTAACTCACTAATTTTCAATTCTTTAGCATTAGTAGTTCCCCAGATATAAGACTGCAAAAATCGCAAGAACCGTAACTAACTGACCGACTCACTCACTCACTGACAGATCATCACAATTATGGAGCACTTCCCTCATCGTAGAATCTTGTAATTTCATACAACGGTAGGCGTATACAAAGGAAAAAATCGAAAATTCAATATTTTCCATTCAGGGGGCGTGGTACCCGCCCATTTTCATGGAATTGTTATAAATTATTTGGAGCACTTCTGATTGTCGAAGATTAATGAAATTTGGTACAGCGGTAGGGCTTGAAGCGCAGGCAAACGGAAAATTTATAAATTTAAGATTTTTTTTTTCAGGGGGCGTGGTATCCACCCATTTTAATAGAATCGATATAAATTATTTTGACCGCCGTGGAACGATGAAATTTGTTACAGCGGTAGGGCATATAGTGCAAGAAAAGGTAACATTTTAAAATTTGGGATTTTACATTCAGGGGCGTGGCAACCGCCTATTTGCATAGAATTGATACCAATTACAAGGAGCACATCTGATTGTTGTAGAATGATGAAATTCATTGAAGAAATCCACGCACTTCTTATCAGTTTTTACCGTTTCAATAGATCACTTCACAGAAGGCATACATTAAAAACGTACGTTACCTTATGAGGCATTCATTGGACGTTTATTCCACACACCTTTCCCGATAAAAAGAATCTTTGCAAAAAGTAGTGAAATTACACCAAAAACATAAATTCTAAAAAAGTAGCCAAGTTATTCTATATACAAAAACCTTTGCGTAACAAGTCAGCCGTGAAAAGTAGTGAGATCTAAAAGTACGCCAAGTTTCATGTGACATTTTAGAAATGTCGATTTTGAATTAACATTTGCCGACATTTGCAAAATTTTAAGTATCCTTCAATAAGGTGACAACTTGCATATAATATTTGCTTTGACAATAGATTGAATTAGAAAAACCATTATTTCGAAAAGAAACAAGCCTAATTTCAATAAAATAACATCTTTAAATTGAAATCTTATCATACACAAAATGAGGGACACTGTGAGATTATCTATTTTGGATCCCTTTTCTATAAAATGTATCCCTTTTTATAACTAGGCACTTTCAAAAGAGGAAATGTATTTGATAAGCAAAAAAAATAATTTCCTGATTTACACTCTAATACCATTATACGATAGTGTCCCTCTCTAAATGATCTATTAAATCTCACTTTACATCGTACGTTATCCTTAGAAATACACACACACACCCACGAAGTCGCCCTAACCAACAGAAAATCGACCTTAATAACTTAAATAACAATATCAATCTGCACAACTCCACCCTCAGAAAATGAAAAAATTATATATTTTTTTGTATGTATATATGTGTATTGAGGACAAACTTCCTAAGCTATGTCATTCGATTAGAAAGAATCAATTTTTTCCACAACGATAGGCTCTGAAAACAGATCATCTTGCATTACCACGACCACAACCGTCCCTATAGTGGCCGTGTCGTTGCCGCTGCTCCCGCGCGCCTCTGCCAAACCAAACCTAACCACAACAATAGAAAGACTCAGGAGCTGGAGCACGTATTTTTCCAACACGTAAAATCTCCTCTTCTATATTCTCTTTGACAAAAATGTCATTGAAGTTTGCTTGTTATGCCTCATGGACGAATGCTTTGTTCCCCGATAAGGTGGCTTCAGGGAATCAGCTTGTCTTGTACGAGTATATCCTTATCAGAGCTTTGCCCGGTGTTTTTTTTTGGTCGTTCATTCTTTGTTCCTTTTTCAATTAGGGGTATCCGTATCCCGCACACATATCACGTTAGATCTATTCTCGCGATAAAAAGAACCTGAAAATGAAACAATTTCCGTTTTAATCCTATATAGAAAGTCCTGTCACCATGTGGATGAATTTTCCAAAAATTTAGTTTCAACGAGATACAACGAAAATAAAAACCTCTCCTCCCCACCAATCCACCAATATATCACTTTGATGAAATTGCCTACGGGCAAAATATCCTTTAGAGCAAGATTTGCTCGGGCTTCTCATCCCAGATGAGGTTGGAACCTCGAGGCCCACACCCAACCTGGTAGTAAAATAGAAATAAAAAAAAATAAAATCCACCGTTTTATTTTCGCGGAAAATTTTCTATGGCTAGGACATAAAAAAACAAACAAAAAAAAAACTAAAAACACACAAAAGAGAGCAAAAAATAGTTATAAAAAAATTAGGTCGGTCGTGACAGAGAATTTTTTTTTTTGCATTTTGATTCCGACAACACCAGATAGGTTAGGTACATAGTTTGGTTTGTTTTAGTGCAGAAGTTTCTCAGCAAAGATGATAAAGAGACCATGTCCTTTGTGTCCAAATAAAATAATAATAATAATTTCTGCATACAAAAAATACCTCATTTTTATTGAGAAAGTTCGGAGAAAAGTTGCCTCCAT
Source organism: Philhelius pedissequus (assembly GCA_910595825.1). Lineage (NCBI taxonomy): Eukaryota > Metazoa > Arthropoda > Insecta > Diptera > Syrphidae > Philhelius > Philhelius pedissequus. Next base: position 236,424,220 of record OU343161.1, on the reverse strand, counting down.
CCGTAATGAAAATGTTTACCTGTCTTTTGCAGGAAAAAAATTAAAATAAAATAAAAAAAATGTGTGGAGAGTGTTTCTGGACACGATTACGACTATGGAGAATTTTCATGCTTGCAACGCTTTGTGATGTGATGATGTGTAATATGGGAGATTTATTGATCGAACGTCTCTATACAACCGTTATTTTGACAGTGACGTCGATTAATTTAAATTAAATTTTACAAAATATTCAATCTGAACTTGTTAATCAACGGACAGTTCATCATGATATATTTAAGCTTTTGTTTCACGTAAATCAGGGAGAGTTTGAAAATTTTGTACTTAATTCCGTGGTCAGAGCGAACTCGCATCTTAGAACCAAGTAGCTCTGGAAATCTCCATTGTGATACCAAAGAACATGAATAAAAAGATTTTTGGCGCATAACGAGAGGGGAACCAATCAAGCGGAGCTTCGCTAGATCCATTTCGCCACGTTTATGAAAGGGATTTAGTCTTTAACTTTTGTATGAGACAATTCTTTTAGCGATTCTGAAAAAAATTCTTGCTCTTACACCGCACTCCATTTTAGATCCGTCAGTAAAAATTTTTACATCGAAATCTTTCGACACTTCGTCATCTTCCCAATTCTTCCAGGATGGAAAGATAACTTTAAAACCTTTGCTGAAGCTCATAGTAGGGGTGCAGTAGTCAGTGTTTGTCGACAGAATATTTGGTGGGATCAATTTTGTTGTGTTGCTGTGACTCTTCGGTTTGGCAAACCAGCGTTTTGAATCTTTGAGTCTTAGCGCGCTAAATGATACCAGATGCCCACTACAAGCGTAGAAGTCAATGCTAGCCTTCTTAACCTGTTCTTCAATGTGGATTTTCCAACTTAGTTAAGGGTCAAGGATGACTCCTAAATATTTCCTACTGAAGGCTAGTGATAGATTGCGGCCATTTTTCCTCAGTCCTGGTAGTGAAGACAATTCTGTTTTGCCTTGGTTAGCCCCTAGTCCACAACTCGTAGCCCAATTGCTAACCATAAACAGAGCCCTCTCCATGATTTCACTGATCACTGTTGTGAATTTACCCGATGCTAAAAGTACTAAATCACCTGGGTACACTACTTCTATTACACCGCGCTATTCTTTAGCTTGGCAAGAATTCTGTTCATGACTAAAAGCAACAGAAACGGCGACAGAACTCCACCCTATGGTGTTCCTCTATTTACATATTTGGTATCGGTTGAGTTCCCTAACGAAGCTATTTTTGAACTTATCCTTGCTTAGTTCTTTCTTTAATGAATAATCAGAACTGAAATATAGAAAAAAGGGCTACGTACGAAACACTATAGAGGTATTGACTTCCCTTAAAATGATCAAGTACACTGTCTGCGTTAGAATAATATAGACGGATTTAAAGGGGCCCATTGTCGTTTAAATTGGTTCAGCAATCCTAAAAAGAGATATCCCATCTGGGTTTTAAGTAATTGTGTCATTGAGTGAAATGAACGAGCGGCCGAAACAGTTATTATCCACTTGGAGTTTGGATTCGGTGGAATGTGAAATGATAGCAGATAGTCGAATCTGGAAATTCTTAACAAAAAGGATCAGCGTGAGAAAGAATCGCTCTTGCGTTTTCTCTGCAAGTGTCATGTTCTAGATAATATAAGAGCACACGCATTTTGGTAAGACAATTTGTCGATCTCGCAGAGGTATTAGATTTGAAGATCACACGCAACAAATTCGCTCTAGGGATAATAACTCTGGTCATATCTAAATCTATAAAACTTAGTGCAGACCCACTAGACCGCAATTAAGCAGAATATGGGTTTTAATGGATTGACAATGCACAGTGGACGGATGTACTAATGGTTGGGTTGGCTTCAACCTTTGCTCCGGTACAACTCAACGTATACCTAACCGAAAATGATCAGAGCGTATACGTTTCTGAGGCGACCAGTAATGAGAAAAGCTAGGCTAATTACTATCTGACTTACAGCTAGGAAAATGATACCCTGGTATACCCTAGGGAGCCTGTTTCACCGGTATCTCGTGGAAAGTAAATTATTGGAAAATCCATCCACATGGTGACGGGACTACATATATAATAATTAAACGGAAATTGTTTCGAAAACCTAAAACTCAGCAATATTTCTGACATCATCGAATATGTGATCTTTCAAAAAAGATGATTTGTGATGATAAACATCAGACCAAAAACATAAATGCTTAAAATAGAGCCATGTTCTTTTTCACAAAATCCCTGACAGTAAAATATTAATTTTTAAAAATTTGCCTTTGCCTGAACTTTGAGCCCTTCCGCTGCACTGTACCAAATTTCATCATTCCAATAACGACGGTCAGAAGTACACCAAGTAGTTTCTATCAATTCTATGAAAATGGGCGGCTACCACGCCTCCTAATGGACAATCTTAAATTTACGATTTTTCTTCATAAACACCACAAGGCCTTGCGCGAAATTACAACATTCTACGATACCGGGAAGTGCTCCATAACTTTTATGATATGTCTGTGAGTGAGTCGAGTCAATCAGTCAAATACGATTTTTACAGTGTTATATCTCGGGAAATACTAATGCTAAAGAATTGCAATTTGGAGAGCTTAGCAAATGCTGCGAGTCTGACTTTATTGGTACCGAAGCTAGAAAGAGGGTCGAACATCGCCTGAATTTGATCCTGTAAGAAGAGTATAGTGACAGAATTTGGCTGGGCGCTACCATGCCCTTTGATAGTCATAACTAATAGTTATTTTTGAGTTGTAATTTTCAATAAAATTAGGCCCTGATTCTGTAAAACAATTTACCTTCTCTTTCATATTTAAATAAATAAAAAGAAAACAATCTTTGAAACAATTATTAGACTAAAACGATAGTTTGATCAAACGTATCGTTTTAGTCTTTGATGATTTAGGACCCGGACATCTGATGGATCCCACTGTAAAAATAATTATATTCATATAATATAATAATTGTAATTGGGAGCCCTTTGATTCGGACAGCAGCGCTGGCTGATTCACAGTTGATAACAAAGTAAAAGTCAATCGTATTAAATGTTTAAGAGAAGAGGGCCAAAAGCAGAACCCTGTTGCACTCCTGTAATCGTTATTTAAATAGTGGATTATTCACAAAAGAGCGATGAACGAAACGACTGACTACATTGGCGAGCGAGAATACTATATGATTGTTACGAACTGTCAAATTCGATTTTCGTTCCACATATAATCCACAGTTCGCTTTCATGTAATAGTCCTTTAGTTGTTGATATCGCTGCACCTGAAATTAAAAATTAATTGGATTGCATGTTTATCCAAAGTCGAATAAAGTAAGTAAAGTGAGCCAAAAAAACAACAACTGTTTCGATAGCTTCAAATTCTTTCCATAATTTTTCTTTTCTAGTGGAAAATGTGGTGTTTCTTTAATTTTATTTACTGTTCCATCCATTCCAGTGTAGTTGCTGAACTTTACCTGTCTGCTTTATAAAAACACGAAAAACACGATTTATTATCCTTGTTGAGGTAGAATAACGCGAGTAGAATGAAGATACAACAAAATAGAAAAAGAAAATAAACATAAACAAATTTTCCAAATGGGAAATGTTACTTATATTTAACTCCTTAAGCATCCTTGAGTGAGTTAACTTCCATGTTGGCTGACCAAACTGCTATGGTCAGACGGAACGGACATGGCGTCTTATATAGAAAGAGTTTTTGAATTGTCCGTTACCGGTTTGTGAGTATGGCTATGTGCTGTGTATACCTACATTCACCGAAAGGGACGCGCAATGATAACTTTTAAATTAAAATGTTTTTGCTCCTTCGGGGCAACAGACTATTATAAGAGTGCAAAACTTCAAAGTAGAAAAGTTTGAGGTTAAGGATATATAAATTTAATTTTTTGTATGTTTATTTTTTTTTTTTTGATTTTTCTGTTGTATGAGAAATAAGAAAATGAGAAAGTATAGAGTGTTTTGCTATACTATTGTATAAACCTTTCGGGGATTTACACACTTCGTCTAAAGTACCCATTTCACTGTGAGTTTAACTTCACCCAAACTTTTTATCCTCCCCTGTGGAATTCAATTTATCGAGCTATTCTACCAACTGAGTTGCGTTTATAGAGTGTAGGTATGCAACAGCAAGGGTATGAAATAAAAAAAATAATAATAAACAAGTAATGGAGAAGGATACATTTTATGCAAATTCAGTTATTCTTGTTAATTATAATAAAGTTCTGAGGAGTTTATTACACCTCTTGGGAATGCTTAACAAGATTAATACCTTTACTTAAACATAATTTTGAGCACTTATTTTTGTATTCTTTAGGTATAAATAGATAAGTCATAAAATAAAATTCAGCACTGGATCGCACGAACTTGCACTTAGGTTCAAGAATTAAAGAAAAAATATATTAGTTTAATTTTTAAGCCTAATAATGGACAGTTTGATGTCTAAATGCAAATGATTTTTTATCTAAAACTTATGAGCAATTATAAGAGTGTAAGTACTCGCGCTAGAATTAATATGTGTTGGGTCCTACCACTTAGTGCACTTAATTTGAAGTTCTTTAATTTACTTTAATTTGGATTATTATCCAATTCATGTGCCAACAAAAAATTCTTTCCTATCTTTCTATTCCTTCTACATAGTGCCGGGCAATTCCGGTTGCATTTAAAAGACCTTATGTCTTACAGACATATATTTAAAATTATTAATTATTATTATTATCCAGAATTTGTGTGAATTTCTTTTGAAATTTTTGTAACTGTTATATACAAAATGCTGACATTTTAACTTATTTTGATGATTTAAGCGTTTGTGAGTTTTAAATTAAGTATGATTTAAATAAAATAATAATAATAATAAAGTTTCTAAAAATGTCCGTCATCTATCCAGAACATGTTTCATTATTTTATTGAAAATTACATTTTTTTTGGTCCATCCTATTTTGAAACAATTTTTTCTTTCATAATTCTACATCAGAAATTACAAAATATTTTAATGGCAATCGGTCAACGAACATCGCAGTTGACTTTTCTTGACCCACCCTATTTTTAAACTATTTTTTTTTCATTATTCTACGTCAGCTACAACATATTTCATTTCATGAAAGTCTGTCAAAGAATATTGAAGTTGGAATATTTTTGACCCACCCTAATTCGATTTTTTTTTAATATTCTAAGCCAGCTACAACATAGGTCTGATTAAGACTTTTTTGGGGCAGAAATTGTAGGTTATAAAATTTTGAAGAGTGGGGATGAAATTCTTCATTAAGAAATAAACTCTGAAAAAGTCTGGAATGGCTTGAGCAAAATTTTCTTCCAATCCTTAATCGTCAACACAAAATTTGTTTTTTATATTTTTGTTTGCTTAAAATTCACGTTTTTACTTGCGATGATTTTATGTACTAAATATAAGGCAAGTTATGCATTCGTCGAAAAAAAAAAGTTTTGAGATAACAATCAAACATGACGTTACGATGAAAGCGAAGACAAAAAAAGATGGCCTAAAAATTCTGTCTGTATGTATGTATGTATACATAGATACCTACAACCCAAATGGGTCTGCCGAATTGCTTCAAACTTGGTACATATATAGAGGTTTTTAAGTATTGTACAGAGGGGACATTGAATATTTTCTCTTAGCTCAAAAAATAACGATACCTGCCATATAACCGTTACGTTAAAGCCTATTTTTCTCGAAAGTGGCTCTTACGATTTTGATTTTTAAAAAACCAGTGCAGCTTTTTAGGTACGACCGATCATATGGTTGAAAAAAAATTTTAAATGTCTAAAACGGTACTTTTCATAGGATTTTTTTTTTGCTTTCGACTATCTCATAAATGGCTTTACCGATTCTTTTGAAATTTCACACATATATAGGCGTAGGCAGCTTAATTTATACTGCATAACAGTATTTTTAATTAATATTTTTTTTTATTTTTAAAAGCATTTAAAAAAATTAAAAAACTTTTATTTTGAAAACTGCTCATTAAATTTTTTTCAAAAATTATAGTTATATTATGCTGAATGAATGCTGAATTGGGTTTTTTGATTTTTTTTGAAAAATGTTTATAAAAAGTTTTAAAAAATGTTTTCAAATATTTAAAAAAAAAGGTTTCTCAAAATCCGCTCCACAGACTTAGAAAAAAAATTCTCATAAATTCAATTTACCCAAGAAATAAAATGGCGTACTTTCAGAATTTTTAATTATTTTTTCTTTGATTTTTTAGTTTTTAAGTTTATATTATTAAATATTTAAGACTGTCATACCAATATTTTGTAGACAAAAATTAAAGAAATTTTGTATATGCATATACAAAATTAAGTAAAAAAACGACTTTAAAAATGTACGAGCATTTATGATTTTTAATAGAAATCTTATTGCATACGACGTGACCGAACATAAGAGCAAGTTCGTGCGATCCAGTCGTGCATTTTATTTTTTTTGTTTATGATAGATGTCAACCTGTCAATTGTAAATTTTTTGCCCAAAAATTGCTTCCTGGAACAATTTAGTAGAAATTGCCAGAAAGGGACATTATTTTACTCTCTCAAGAGCGCTCTCTTCTGCACAAAACTACTAAATTTATAAGTCTGGAGCTGGAATTGGCAGAAATTGTTGCCAATTTGTGCCATTTTTGAGAGTGTGGATCAAAACTCATATTCCATTTCATGAAAATCTGTCAAAGAACAAAGAAGTTGGCATTTTTTTTATCCACCTTAATTTGAAAGGTTTTTTTCCAACAACATTATTGACATTTTTTTAATTCCGTACCCGTACTTGCATAAATACATCCCCCATTAATACCCCATTTTCTTATTGTACAAATACAAACGTCACCGTCGATCGTTCAAACCTTGATCCGTGGTTCAGCAATTTTAGTTTACCAATTTTGGCGAGTTAGGTGAGGTTCATCGTTTGTTCAAATTTTGATCCGTGGCTTAGCAAGTTAACTGAGGTTCATTGATGATTCAAGTATCAAGTTTGGGGTTTTCACATGTTATACCTTGAACGCCATGCTAAATTACTTTGTACTATATATACAAATTATTACTTACAAAATAGATATCAAATAAAATAACCTAAGCATAAGGTAACCTACCTTCAACCATCGTTCAATCTCAGTTAATTCACCAAAATCATTGCTTTAAGCTTCCTGAAAAAAATCTGTAGGCTTATGACAGAAAACGTATCGGTTTGCCATGGCACTGACAGCTCCAAAGAAATTGTTAACCCCCAACTCCACAAAAGAATTTTAACTTCAAAAATTATTTAAAACCGAAAAACAATATTTAACAAACAACAGTAACATTTACAATGATATATCTTTTTGTAAATTTTGAAATCTCTTATATGAAATCTTTTATTTTGTCTTTAAATAAAATTGAGTAAATAGTTTTTGAAAAATTAATTTTCAAACTCAAAATGTTGAATTTTTTCTTAATTGAAGTACAATTCTTGTTTTCAAAATTAAAAGTTAATGTACTTTCGAGAAAGTTAAGAAAAAACACTTTTTTTAAGAAAAAACACGTTCTAAGAAAAACCTATTATTTCAACTAAGGGTTTTTAACTAAATTTCAGTTCATTTTCTACCTTCCGTTTTCTCGAAGACGTCACTCGATGGATTCTTGAGAAAAATAGTACGACTGAGTCAACTGCTAATGAAATATATATCAGCGTAGTCTTCGGGCGTTTCGCGGTCTCTGTTTTAATGTTCTGTCGATAACACAGATTTTGTATTTAGTTTTCAAAAAATGCGGTCTGAGGGTACTTCCAAAAAATGTCATCAATTTCATATAATCTTTTAATTTGCACAGTTATATCATTTTGTTGAGAGAAAAAATCAAAACCAGATTCAAGGTATCCATTGAACTTTAAATTTCCCAACCAAATGACATACAACCTTTTCTATTAGTTGGTTCAACTTCTAGATATTACTCGTAATTGATGTTAAGTGCATTTTTATATTGCATTTATTATTTGAATGAAAAGTTATCCTTGTTGAAGGACCTTTATCTCCTATTGAAAGAACAACCCTTCATCTTGACTATTTAATCGGAATTCGATTCCAATTTGAAAACTGTCCCCCTTTTACTGGAAATAGATTTAAGGAAAATATATTTAAGGACTAGAAATACCAAGCAACAAAAAAATATTAAATACAATTCAATTGCTGTGTGCGAGAATACATTTACAAAAATATCGCATCGTCATCGTCCTGCCATCATATCAGGATCCTCTTTCTTTCTTTCTGAAGATGTGATTTAAATCTGGATATCAACAAGAAAAGACTTTCACGTCTTATATGTTCGTACCTTCATTTTTCTAATTCGATGATCAGAAAAGGATTTACATCTCGTAGAATTTCAAATGTATTTATATGAATCTACTATGGTGCATCTGTGTATGTCGTCCTGCTTGTGTTTTTTTTTACGAATGTGCACCACTGCGAACGATAATCTACAAAAAGCAACAATAAGTAGACAAAACAAAAAAATCTAATAAAAAATAAAGAACTTCCACGTAAAGGATGCGCTTTCCTGAAATTCATCCTGTTGACTCCGTTTTCTAAGGTTTATTTGATATTTTCTTATGCAGCAGGTTACTTTTTCCTCTTCAGTGAGGAGGAACTCGTCCTGTCCTTTTGCCATAATCCTTTATTCAGATTCTGTGATTTTTTTTTTCTTTCAGTTTGAAAATCGTATATTATACATTGAAGTAATTCGGTGCGTTTTTTTTATTTGTCGTTTTTTTATCATCCTATTTCTCACATGATATCCATCCAGTTTTATCCGAAAAGAAAATTATGGATTTGGGAAGAATAATCCTTTTGGTGCATTGGTGCGGTTTATTTTTCAATAGAGATAGAGAGTTGAGAGATGGAAACTACACGTAACGTAAGTTTCTACTGTGTGGGTCAGGAGCTTCAGAATTGAGAGCGCAGATAGTGATATGTCTGAGGGCTAAAATTACTCGGGGCTTATAAATGTCAATATTTATAAGGAATACAAATAATGCAAAAAAAAGGAATTGTATGTTAAAATGAAGGACTCTATGTTAAATTTGCTTTGTAAAATAAGAAAAAAATATGAATGAATTCCACAGTATTTTGGATTTCCCAACCTTTAATCATAATTTAAGTTGAACGATAAATTTTAATTAGTTAAATATGTTTTTTTAAGAAATTTGTTAACTATAACTATTGAACTGGTTATATTTATTCCCATTAAGTTTATAAAGGATAATAAGCATGAGAAATTATGAAATGAATACGATCCACAAAGTTTTACAAATCACAATATTAATTTATCACAAAATTTTATCAATGATTTTCACAATCGTAATTCCAATTTGCGATTACATGTTCGATCACAAGAATTAATACCGAGGCTGAGTTGTAAGAAGATGTGATTGCTTACTTTCGAAAAATGCTGAACATACGTGTACCATGCTTTAATTTGACGTTTACAATCGAATAATATGTTCCACATCGTTGTTCAGCTATGGAATTGGAGAGAACTGATTTTATTTAACATTTAACACTTTTGAACAAAAGTGAATACTATGTTCCCCAAGGTTACGTTAGGTTAGGTTGAAATGGCTGTCGGGAAAACGGCTGACACACTTAGACCACAGGATGGTCCATTGTGATACCACGTGAAGAGATATTATCTTTTTAATTAAGCCATTTGAACCCTCTAATGAAGCAACGTGGATGGTGCATTTTAATGTATCCTAGATAGATGACACCTATTAAGGGACCATTATGTTTTTTCTGCTCAAATCCGATAAGCCTTTTTGAGCGTCTTGGATCCATTTTTGGCCAAATCTGTCTAATAGCCAGACAGTTAGTGATATTTGACAATCTCATTTGTTTGTTTGTGGCGTTTTGTTGTAGTATGAGTTTACATGCAGCAATGGCCATGCTAACTTCTTCCATTTTCATTTTTGGCGACTTCATCGGCTTTGGAGTTTCCCAAGATTTTGCTATGTACCCGCTCCCAAATCAGGTGAATTTTTTACTTGTCTTCACATCTCCCTGAGAGATAATCGACAGTTGCGAGCAGTTAGAGCGTCTGTGGAAACAGTGGCGAATGATTTGAAGGATACTTGCTATGATAAAACCTTTTTAGTCGCCGGAATTTCCGCTGGGAACATGCTACAATGGACAGGGAGGCGGAATGAAAGACTAAGACTTGGTCCTTCTGAGTACACTCCGCCCTCTTCGGTTTTTGAGCCATCCGTAAGGAAGTGGCTTTTTTATAAGAGAAGAGCGGAACTGTTGCTTTTCTTACTCTTTCTTGTATATTGGATTTCCAATTTAGCTATTTCTCTAGTATGCTACTTAGATACTTATCTTCATCTGAGAAAGTCAGTGGTATGCCAATTATAGATGAGAGTGAATTTCCTAGTGATAAAAAAAAGATTGGTGTTTATAGTTCTCCGAAGATGAATAGTAATCAGTATTTCTAGAGACCAGCGAAGATAAGCTGATCGGTCTGAGGTCCTTCGGACTTACATATGTGCATTTGTCTTTTTTGGGTATAAAAATGACTTTAACTTCTCTCGACAATAAGGGGCTGTGTGTGAGTTTAAGGCACGCATTTAAAATAACTTCCAGGTCAGGTATCCGCGGCTATTTGCAGTTCGACAGGTATTATGCCGCCTGGTCTAGCAGCTTTCTAAGGATCTAAGCTTTTAATTATCCAAAGTAGTTTTGCCCTTGTAATCAGACCTAGCTTGTTATTGATTTTGTACCCTGCCTGTGATTATTCAGTGCTAAAGATGTGTTGTGACCTACTCGGGAAGTGAGTTCTCGTTTCTAGTAGCAGGAGAGCTACTCTTCACGAGAGTTGGGCCATACACCGCTAGGTGTTTTTAAGGATCTAGATATCGGGGTTTCTTCGAGAGAATTTTTCTTAGTCTTGAGTATCAGAAATGTCCTCTTTGTTTTAATAGAAGTTTCTTCCTTAAGTTCTCTTACTCTTCCTGAACTGTTTTTTTTTTTGTTAATTTTGAGGGACGAGTATAAATCAGTCTTTTCTATTGATTTTTAGCTCTGTTGAAAAGTTTCCTACAGTTTTTCAAGAGCGGTACTAGCTCCGATTTATTTAGGGCCATTATTAAGACTTTGACTTTTTCATCCGCAAGATTGTTCACCAAATACTATCGGTTAAGAATTTGTAGAGTGAATACGATTGAATATTTTGACATTTAAGAAATAGATAAATAATTGATTATTTTGAAAATATCAAAAAAAAAAAAAATAATTTAGACGAATTTTAGTAAAATCTTTAAAGGTCTAAGTCATTGAGTTTCGCCCCTGCTTCAAACCTACATAGGAATTGGTATCGTATGGAAAAGGAAATTATATTCTTTTCCTCACCTGCCAGATCTTGGTATTGGAATTGGTATCTTTTTTTTTATTTTTTGGCCAGAATGTGAAAATACGTGTGGGAATAAATGTAATCTATATTCTCGTACGTATATATTATATCTTTGATGAATGAATTTCAAATTCTTTTTTCGATTTATTTGAATTTTATTTTATTTTTTTTTTAACCAAACATATAATAATGCACTTGGGTGATTTTTTGATAAAAGAAAATATTTTGTGGCTTGTAAAATTTCTATTCAGAATATTCAAAGAAAAGAAATATCCTTTGTTCAAAATATCCATGCCTGGATGCAATGAGTGGGTTTTAAACTTTTTGTAAATAATTTGTGTACAGATTTTATCAACTTTGAAAGCACTATGCTCTATGCGGGCATGTTTGCATTAGAAAACCATCAACATGTTAAATGGTCTGGCAAAGTACGAAATTTCGAAATAAAAAACAACTTCGTTGGTTTCCATCGATTTTTAGGATTTATAAATGTTTATATAGACTAGCTAGATGCCCCGCTATTTTGTACTCTTTTATATAATTCCTCAGGAATTCATTAAGCCATATTTTATTTGTCTTATAAAAAAATTAAACGCATCTTTTGCGTGCATTAGTATAAAAGTTACCATAACGTATGTCAAGCCTATACTAACATTTTAGGTGGATGTGGTTCTCTGTAGGGTTGGCAACAAGACGAGACCAGGCGAGTCTTTTGTTAGTCTCGTCTCAGTCTCGACCAAATCGAAACATTTCAGTCTCGTCTCGGTCTCCGTCTCGCCTAACAAAGTCTAGTCACTAACTTGGTGTTGCCTTTTTCGCGTGAAATTGAAATTTGAATGTGCAGTCTCGTCTCGGTATCGGCCTTGATCTCATCTTTAGTCTTGTTTTGCCAAAATGCATCACGTGAAAGACGACCCACTTCAGGCCCAGAAGAAGTGGAGGAATTTGCTTTGGAGCGACGAAACGAAAATAAATTTATTCGGAATTGATGGGAATCAGTTTGTTCGTCATCCAAAGTCCGAGGCCTATAATCCGTGGTACACAAAACCAACCGTGAAGCATGGAGGTGGCAGCCTAATGTTATGGGGTTGTTTTTCTTGGTGCGGTGTTGGTCTAATATTCGTTATGATTTCGTGAGCTGAAGAATATATGCCATTTCAATGGCTTTTCCAGCAAAACAATGAACCTAAGCATACGGCAAAGTCAACAAATCTCTGGTTTCAGCGAAACAGATTGTTCGTTATGGATAGTGGCCTTCCTAATCACCTTAATCCTATATTGAAAACCTCTGGGATGAGCTGAAGATTGAGGTTAGTAAGCATAAAACTTCCACAAAACGAAACTCTGGAGAATTGTTCAAGAAGTGTTGTATCCGCTTCCACAAGAAAAGGGCCAGAAGTTGGTAGACTCTATGCCAAATCAAATGAATGCAATGTTGAAAATAAAGGTTTTTCAATGAAATATTACATATTCTTTGCAAATAAATTTTTAAAAAATGCATTGTTTATCAAAATGTCTCGTTTTATGTGAAACTAATCAAGTGTTTCTATTTTTATGACTAGCTTGTTGGGAGACCTAAATCAAACGGACTAAAAAAAATTGCAAACCCTCAAAAACTGTATATAAAATAGATTAACAACATACTTGCCACTAATATGTAACACTAATATTTTTTAATATTTGCCTAGTATAAAAATAACACATAATATTACCAAAAGTTAGGGAGTGTTCTTATTATTTTGGCCATATCTGTATCTAAATTATTCATTATGCTAATTTAAATTTTTTTAATTTGTGTTAAGTCCGATCTATCGCTCGCAGTGGACATGCTCCTGTCTCTTTGAAAATATGCACCTCCAATGCACAAAGAAACTTCATCAAAAAAAATCAAAAAATCTTTCACTTGCATAAATAATCTCATCCATCAATGTTGAAAACTGTTATACTTTTTTGATAATCAAATTAGACCATCGCATGATATGCATTCAACTTTCAGCGCTTCTGTTTGCAATCCGAACTCAATCAATCTACAGATTCCTGCGGCCGCCCATTTGGCTGAACTTTTTAATCCGCGATTTTAATTAATCAATTAATTAAGATACACCATCTCAATCCTATATATGTATGGAAATACACTACACCAATTCTCACATTTTTTATCTGCCTCGATGCAACAAACGTAAAATACAAAAAAGAAAAAAAACATAAACAAAAATTGTCCTGCCGAAAAATGTCCGCCCTACGGCTAGACATACGGATGAACAACATTAAAGAGGTTTTCGAATGTGTGTCCTCCTGTTTTGATGGATTCGTTCGATTTGAATTAACGTCAGGGCATAGTTATCGCGTAACATCCATCACACGACCGTTGCTTTACAATTCAGTTAAGGAACAAAGGAACTTAAAAACGTTACACTTACTCATACGTTATGTTGATGAATATACGAGTAATTCCTAGCCAGTGGTGTCGAAAGTGATTTGAAGTAGTAACATCTTACATATCACTTTCTAGTACTTTCCGATGATGTTCCAAGTTGTTTTGAAAGAAAATACTTGGCGATGTAACTCAACATGAACTTAAACCAACCAATAATTTTGATTCCTTATTTACATTATATTGAACTTATTCAAAAACCAGCAATTTCAAGGTCTGGTTAAAATCCAATAAATAAAATTTGAATCATCTCAGATTTCGTTCACGTGAAACAAAACTATTCAAAATGGCTCACTAATTTTCAATCCAAAAAAATAATCTTCAACATCCACATGTTCCTATCAGCTCCTTTTCAGAATTTCCGTTAAATGTTGATGACAAATAACTCAGATAAAAATTGAGTTTTCGTCTCAGCTGATTGTAATTTTAAACAAAATGGAGTAAATCATGCCAACAATATAAATTCAAAGTTTTTTCGTTTCACTCACAGAATTGTAAACGTAAAACTTTTTCGTGAGTATTTCAATCACGAAAACTTGGTGGCAGACTAGAAGTAGGCTTGCCAACTGACATTTTGCTGTTTGCTTTAAATGACCATCTGGAAAAACTATTCACTTTCATACTGTTTCCATTTTTCCTGATGGCTGCTCGGTTACAATTTACCAAACAATATCGCTAAAACCCTGAGCTTCCGTGGAACCGAGTTTTATGAGCTGATGAGAGCTCATTTGAGTTTAATGGATCTCATAAAAAAAAAGATTTGTTCGATTGCCAAACGAACAAATTAAGAAAAAAGTTATAGTCTTACAAAGCAATGAGTCTCGGAAGAGGATCAATTATTTTTGGGGTTATGTTTCGTCAAGTGGTCAGGCAAATTTAGTCCCAATTGTTGGAAAATTATTGAACAAGCATAAATGTTTGACTGCTTTAAATGATTATGCATTTCCCTCTGGCAACAGACTCATCATACGACAACAGCTGAATGATCACTAATCACGGGACATCGGAATAGAGGCCCTTGACTGTCCTCCGCAAAGTTCCGATTTAAATATTAGGGCGTATGTAAACGAAAATAGGAGTTTTTCTTTGACACGAACCAGAGAAGGCACGCTTATGGTAGTAGGAAGTTCCTGTAGAAATACTAAAAGGAACTTATGGAATCCGTGACAAAACGTCATCACAAAGTCATACACGCTATAAGTTACGATATATATTTTATTAAGAAGTCCTAATTTCATTATTAATTTGTATAGATATTTTTTAGAAAGCATACAATGTTTTGGAAAAAAAAGCTAATTTAAAATACATAAATATATTTACTCATCGGCGTAATAACAATTTCCAATTTTCAATTTTCTGGATTTACATATATCTAAAACTTGTATGTATGTAAATTTTTCACTTGTCAAATTAATTTTGCGATCACTGTAATTTATTTCTATGCTGATGTATTCTGCATTATAAAAAGCTTGATGATATTTATTAAGAATTCGTTGATAATGACACACATTCGTCACCATGTCTTGTGACCCCATATGACTTTTCAAATGGGACAACGTATTCCTCTGTAATTCTGATTATGCTAAGACACTTTGTTCTTGGTCTTCTATTCGAAAAACACTGTTGGAATCTAATCGGTTGGTTTCAGTACCCACATCCAGATTCAACTGCTATTGTTGGATTCGAAGAATATTTAGCAGAGTACTATATTGAAGACAGATCACTGATGGCACAGAACAGTGATTTGGTTTTACGTGTACACCCGGCAATTAAGGCGAAATTACACGATGGGCCTACTTACATACGGGTTTGAAGAAAAGAGTCAAACAACCGCCCAGGGCAGCGAACTACATCAATACAATGTCAATTGATAGTTTAAGGCATATCCATTACCCCTTGCTCGTGGAAACCTTGGAAACGATACTCCCACTAATGGGGGCCTAACTTAACGACCTTAACATGACCCAAGGAGTCTTGTCTCCCGTGGCACCAGACCATAGCTTCCGGTCGAGCTTCGCAGCTATAAGGGCCACTTCCATATGAGCTCCTTAAGATTCGAGACCTGGCAGCATCAAACGTGCACATCCAGTTACAAACCGAGGTAGTGGCGAACTAAAAGTGCACACATCTACGAGTATACAAAACTCTTAAATCAGACATCCGATCTCCAAGACAATGGTGTACTCATGGGAAATCTACAGTGGTCGGCCAATTCTTTATCCTAAAACCCAAAATAAACAAAGAAATGATGCATTGAACTTACTTTCACGTAAGTCAATGATCTCACCAGATCGCTCTGATGTGACTGACTTCAAGCTTCAGATTAGTCAAGAGGATCCCCGAATTATCCACTTGAGTAGACTCCAACCCCCATATACCAACGTCTATTCAAATGGAACATCGCACCTCCCAAATTCTCCTAAAACCTCCTAACAGCCCCCTACTGATGATAGTCAGCTAAAATGATGCGAATCCCGAATTTGTTCAATTCGAGGTTCTCCCCCGGGCCAGGGTTTCCCCTATTAAAATGTCGCAACACACCTCCCTTGGAACTACCCAATAGCATTGGTCTGACTATTTCCCTTACCTTCTTCTTCAACCTTCTGCTTATACACCATCGCACCTCCAACTAAGCCAATTAGATTAGCCGCTCAGGTTCAGATTCTGTGGAAACTCAGATGTGGGTTCTTAATCACCTTTGGATCATGTTGGTTTAATTTTACCGCCACACATAACTTCCCCTAAACGTTGATGGCACAGTGGGTAACATTTATTATGCACTCCACGTCCAAATCTCAATTACAAAAGGATTGGCGTTTGGCAATACCACATGTAATTGTCTTACTCACTGCTGCACTTCGAAAGAGTTAGGGATCTGTGAGATTAGTCTATCAAGTAATCATTGACTTGGTCATACTCCTTCTCAAAATCCGCAAACATATAAGACAAATCGGTAATTGATATCCGCGCCAAAAGACCGCTTGGTGTCTCATGAGTGAAGATCCGCGTCTGTCCTTTATGAGCTAGAGATAGAGAATGATCGTTACCATCAATTTAAAAAAATGAATAGACTAAGCCAGTTATACCAAGCAAGTTATAGCAGTTGTAGTTTTTGAGGTAGCCTATCTTTGACAAATTGAAAACAATTCCGTCCTTCCAGTCCCTGTGATTGGTTTCCAAAATTAAATTTATCAACTGGAGTTTGCAAACCTATTAGTATTATGCTATCGTCTCTAGTTGTTTTTTTTTTTTGCGGTAATTGTATTCAGCTTAAATTTGTACTATTTTGGAGCTCGTTTTCCTAGGTGAGCATTTCAGAAGATTGTTCCACAGGAATTTCGTTAAGCAGAGTTCGAAAATGTTTGCATTTGCGTAACTAATCCTCAATTGATACCCAAAGTGAGCCAAATTCAGTACTGGATGGTTTGTGTTGCGCTTCTTCCACGCAACTTCTTTCATAATTTGATCCAACTGTTGCGATCTGACGACTTTTCAGCGAGACCAAATAATATCGTTCTACTGTTATGTCTTAAAGACCGAAAGACTGTTTCAAGAGCTATCAAGTACTCGCTTTATAATTCAGCCACTAAGTCACACTCATCGGCACTTTCACACTTTCATCGTCCACTAATTGACTATTTGGGTTAGGATCATTTAAACTTGTCCGGATCGAACTGTATTTTTGTTTTTGGCCCCTTTGCAGCTGTGGTTCATCTTTTAGACTCAAAAGAAGCAAGTGGTGATCGCCCCCACGCTAGCAGTTCTTGCACTACTGACATAATTCCTGTAACATGTGTTGAAAATTTGGTATTCGGTTTAACCATCCAGAAGATACTTCTTATCTTTGAATACCACCCCGTTCCATTCACCAAAAGTCGATTTGAATTTCAGTTAGGACTTAGGATCATCGAATTTCGAAAACTTACACAAAATGCTTAGAAAACTTGTTTATCCTGCCTTGAAAACATTTGGAAAAACGACAGCACTGTTATACGATGAACATAAATTCCTGATAGAATGGTACAAAAAACACATTTTCGTTTCGGCCCGCGCGCTACACCTGAGTCGGAGATATATATAGGAGACCGTCATTGCTTGCCTTTAGCGAATATTTAATTCCAATGAATGGTGTTTTCATGTCAAATTTTAATTGAATAATTTCTGAGTCCCATTGAGTTCCACCCAACCACCACCATACCGACCACTGACTACCACACTGATTGGCTATCTATAAAAGGACGAAAGGGCCGCCTTTACGTTCTTCT
Source organism: Philhelius pedissequus (assembly GCA_910595825.1). NCBI lineage: Eukaryota > Metazoa > Arthropoda > Insecta > Diptera > Syrphidae > Philhelius > Philhelius pedissequus. The sequence continues at coordinate 236,406,135 of OU343161.1, read as the reverse complement.
CTGCCAACTGGCATAAAACGAAAAATAATAAAACCAAACAGAACAAACAAAAAAATGAAAAACAAATAAATAAAGTGCGGACTTAATCTGATTATGCGTGGGTTAATCAGTCGGGTGCAATCTAATTAATAAGAATGTGTGCAATTCACGGGACGCGAATAATACACAGGACAATGGAGATGATAATGTAGTCATACCGTCACTCCCGCTTCGTCGCGTCGTTCGATGAAAGTATTGTTTCGTTCCGTGATGGGATATATGGATGTGCAAGCGATCACTTCGTTTTAAATTAATTTTTTTTTGTTCTCCACGTAAACCAACACATGCACAAATATATGTAGTTTTACAGGTAAGACTAGGTATAATTTTTAATTAAAATATTCACGTGTCGAGTCAATTACAGGATAACAACCACATATTTTTGATTTCCATTGCATATCACTTTCAGGATACCCTACCACCACACCGCACCGTTCCGTCGCATCCGTGCGGCGTCGTCGTTGCTTCATGACATTGGTTTTGTAAAATCAAAATCCTTAACGAGAGAAATGGTTTTGGTTGTGTGTAATGTGTATGTGTATATTGGCTTCCTCATGATATTTTTATTCGAAATCATTATATTGAGGGATAAATTAATGGAACGAGTTACTAGCTCCTTGCTAAAGGATAAATCGAATTAATTCAATTTGATTAAAAAAGTTTCGTAAAAGTTTCTTTATGGTTTGGGTGAAGAAGATGAGATCCTGCAAGTCATGTGCAGAAATTTAAGGAAAAGTTATTAATCAGCAAAATAAATTAGGATATCGTTTGGCTCTTTCACAAGGAAAGACAAACAGAAATCATGGAAGCGTTGGTCAATTGCTCCATATAACTCGTTAGACGAATGAAAAAGTTTAAGGATGTTTGCTTTTTTTCTTTCTTTTTGTATTATTCTTGTGAAAAGATAAAAATTTAAATGATCGTTAAAAAGTTTGATGGTAATTCTAAAGTGATTTTTTAAGTTCTTCTTTCTTTCTCGATTTAGAAGGAGCGAGGAAAAAAATTACAATGAAGAACAAAGATATTTTAAACTTAATGCTTTATACAAAAACAAAAAGTTTCCAAGGACCTTGTAGAACATTTACTAAATTTCTTGTCAATCTTAAAATTCCTTGTAATTTTGTATGTTATGTAAATTTGAAATCAGGATTAATTTTTTGGTTGCCAAACCTAACCTTCCGTCTCCGTTTAACATAGGTTTAGGTTATTATAACGTCAGAAAAGGCCTTCTAAAGTATAGTCTTCGTAATTCTTGACAAATTGACAAACAAAATATCCTGGTAGATGTGATTAACAACACTTAATTACTGATATACAAATTGTGTGGCTTTTTGGATGGTATTCACCTTTGTGACAGAGGGGTTCGTGATGAACTTGGTAGTTTATCAGAGAAATTGTAGTTTATTCTCTTTAATCTTGTAACGCACTTCGATTTCAAGAAGGACTTACTGGATCGTATTCATTTTGGCACATATATTTAATTTATTTTAGCTTTTGCTTCTTTATGTAAAAAATTTGCTCTTTTTCAAAACTCTCCACAACACTCCAGCAGCCAATTATGCGGTGTTAATTAATTTTCCACAATATGCTTTAACACCCCCGGCGCTCAGACTCCTTTGAAGGTAAATAAAAATACATACATATGATAAATATGCCTACCCATTATAATTTTGATATTGTGCAAGGACCCTTAACAATACCTAGCTACATTCATGTAGGTATACATTGTTACTTGCGATATATACATACATAAGTACATACTATAATGGCAAGTTGTGGATTCAAAAAAAAATCGAATTCGAGATTTCAATCAAACTTGATATTACGATAATAAAACAAACACGAAAACAGTGGGTGTGGCAATTCCGTCTGTCTGTCTAAACAACTGGAGCGATTTTCATCAAACTTGATACCTAAGTGTCTTAGGCTCGGTTCATTTTTCAAATCTTTTTTTTTTGAGGCCCAAATCTAAAAGTACCTGCCATAAACTTTGTTGTACCAACAATGATAAATCTTATTTCAAAAACGGCTATATAGCGATTTTGATAAAAACAAAATCAGTCAATTACTTTAGGTATATTCTACATTTTGGTTAATTTTTTTTTAAATAAAATGTTATTCGATTTTCTCATTAACGACTCAGCGGATATCCATGAAAATATTTTATATAGGAGGTCATTCTAATTAATACTAAATATCAAAAATTTCGAAAAATATTTTTTTGGTTTTTGAATAAAAAAACTTTTTTTTTGAAATTCAATATTTCGAAAAAGGTTGGGGGATAGTTTTAAATTCTGTCTTAATATTTATATTGTTAAATACTTTAAATTGTAAAAACAATTAAGGATATTTCGCATATAAAAAATTATTTAACCGACAAACTTTGAAATATAATTAGCTCTTTCTAGTAAAAATCTCGAGCTTACGATTTAATCGAACATAAGAGCAAGTACGTGCGATCCCGTCGTGCATTTTTTGTTATTGTATAACGAATCGCTTTCCTTTGAGTGTGTAAATAATTCGCAAAAATCGTGATCCACTTGCCACAATAACTAACAGCTGCCAGTTCGCATTCACAATATGATGATAGAATGCCTAGCATGTGTGTGTATGTTGTCATGAAAAATTAACCTCAAAAACCTACACGCAGGTCCTTGTCTGAGGAAATGGAAAAAAATAAACAGAAAAACAGAAAACAAAAGGAAACCCCCCAGGGGAATCAATTTTGATTAGGTTTCTTAATCTCAAGGTGCACACGCCTACAACATATATTCGCTGTCCATACATACGTACACATTATATTCTAAGGTAGATATGTATTACTACTTCTTGTTAAAGCTCCAAGGATATGCGTAGCGTATAGATTAACCACGTACAAAAATAATTTTTCCATGTCTCTGAAAATTATAAATTTTCCAGAAGAGAATATTTTCATGGACATTTTTCCATCAGTAAACACTAACATTCGCACACATAAATATACATAGACAGCACATACAGTACATATAGGGGTTTGTGGTCTAAGTATAGGAAAAGTAGATTTTTGCTTCATCCTGGATGGGTTCCACTTGATGAGTACTCACTAAGCATAAGAAAGTGACTTTGTTCACTTAAAGGAAACGGAACGATAAGGATTTCACTTAACCGTGATGGGTTAAGTGTCTGGAACTCAACGGTACCTTATCCACTTTTTTTTTTTGAAAATACAAATTTAATGAAAAAAAATTATAAACTAAAAAGCATGGGATAACGTGAAATTTTAATATTTTTAAATTAGTGGCAAAAAATCAAAATATTACATTCTTTTGCAGCAACCGTAATACTGAATTAGTGTCTTAGTTTCGGTAAAGCTTCTGAAAATCTGAAAATTATCGCTAATTAGTTTTTTTTTTTATGAAATCTTACTCAAATATGGAGATGAAACTTAAGCAAGAAACAGTAAATTTTACGAAAATAAAAAAATATATAATCCGATCATTTTAAAAGCCTTACCGAACGGCTTATGCACTACATAAGGAAAGCCGAATTACCGTTTGAGCTTCGTTAAGGCTTTTAAGATAATCGGAATATATATATTTTGTAATCTTACACAAATTTAGAGATCAAATTTAAACAAGTTGTACAATAAGATTTACCAAAATTAGTTAGTGCTCAAGAAAAACTTCAGCGTAGCCTATTAAATTTTTGAACAAAACCATTTCATATCCAATTAAAGTCTTAGCTTCTGTTAAACTTCTCAAAAACATACGCTCACAAAAATTTAAAGAAATCTAACTAAATCATTTAGAATATCTTTTTTAGTCGTTTATTTAAAAATAAAAAAATAACTTATCGAACCAAGTCTTGTTTCAAATTAATGACTTCTAAGGTAATGAGCGTATTAGCCTCTGTAAAACTTCTATAAAATGCCATTAATAACAATAAAAGAAACTACCTTGGTTTTAATAACAACTGGGCGTTAGTAGTATAGCTTGTTGTAAGCCTTCCTTCTAGATATGTGTGTTTAAATCTACTTCACGCAACGCAAAACCAATTTAGTAAAAATGTGTACTAAAAAAGTACTAAACGCTAAATCCTTTGGATTTTCTGATATTTTTGAGTGTTGTTTTTCAATCGAATTTATTAGTTTGTCAATTGAATGAATTTGGACTAAGCATGTGGTCTTTAGATACACGTACTAACTTTAAATAAACTATATGGATATGGCAGTTTTATTCCCTTCAAAGGTGGCCTATTTCTGTTGTCAATTTTTCAAATTCTTTAGATTTTTTTAAAAAGAATCTTTGACAATCGACCTTACTTTTTCACACAGACTGATTTTTTCACAAATTTATCAATTCACAACATCACAGAACCCGAATTACCTCCATGGAGAGGATATCGTTTTTCATCGGGAGAATGCTAATTGGAATGAAGTGGCAGTTAGATTGAAATTGGAAGGAGGGTTGTGTACTACTGTATTAGGTATCATGCGCGGGTGCATAATATATACGAAAAGGTTGATTTTTCAAACTGCACACGTCTATCACGTTCATCGTATATACATTATATTGTTGTGTATTTGTCACGTTAGTCATTTATTTTTTGCAGCGGGTGTCAAAATCCATCCAATTGAGAAAGTGGCATCAGGCAATAACAATAAAAAAATATTTTTTGTTTTGGTCGTAAATAAGAATTCAATGAAAATTTATTTGTGATATGAAATTGATCGTATATGCTCAATTATGGGCACAAGATTAGGAATGCGTCAGTTTTTATGGATGTTCCTTTTCGTGTTAAGAATATATAAGATTTTAATATAATGCAGCAGAAGTTGTAGATACATTTTTCTATTTTGATTTGGTAAATAAAATATGATTTTAAAAACAGTGAGAGAGGTAAAACTCTAATGGCGCTCTCTTTTTATTAGACATATAAGTGACACAAATCAAAACAATCTTATGAGTTTTAGTTATGTTGATATACTCGTATGCTTACAGGTTTCATGAAATACAAAGTGTCCAATTGATAACATTTGTATTAACATTCCATAGGTATTTTGCATTTCATATTCTAAGTGGATGATGAGGCGAAGGTTGGTCTAACGCATAAAACTATGTATCTGCCCGATGCATACATATCCTTTCTTACGCGGATGGTTATCGAAATTTTGTGAAATTCTAACCTTGTTTAACAATTTCATATTTTTTTACTGAGTTATCTAGCTCAGCTTTCTAATTGATACATTCGTTAACGAGATTTACAGTTTAAAAAAATATATTATAAGAAAAATTATTTTAATAATAATAATTCTAACTAAGTATATAGCTGTAAGACCTAAGATCTTTTAAATGCAACCTAAATTGCACATCACTAGTTAAAAGGAATAGGAAGATATGTAAGAATTTTAAATTCTAAATCATTGGTTTCATCCATCCCGTGTCTCTAAAATTCAATTTTTTCAGAGAATGAAAAATAAAATTAAAATATGGCCGTTTGATTTGCATTCACAGTTGGTCCGTTTATTACTAAGGAACATAAAAAACAACTTTTAATCAGAATTTAATGAGTTTTTCATACGCTGCAGTTACAGTTTCACATCGGAAGAAATAGGAAGTGAATCTGAAAACGAATATGAAAACCTGAGGGTAGCAAACAATTCAGTGTATCAGAAGGTCCAGATAAGAAATCATTAATGAAAATAAGAAAAAGAGTTGGAAACAAAACGGAGCCCTGGTGCACAGCCGCATTTATTTTATGAATATCAGACACTTAACCGTCCAATACAACTTATATTGAAGACAATTTTTAATCTAATCCAACAAATAAGAAATTTATCAATAACAAATGAACGCATTTTCGATAAGAGAGTTTAATGCCAAACTCAATCAACTGCTTTTGAAATTTTACGAAAGTCATACTGCCGGCTATTAAGTAGCTTTTGTTCTTTAACATATTTCTTAATCAGCGTTTCCATGACATTGGAATGAAGAGACGTAAGTGCAATTGGACGGTAATTAGAGGGTAAAGAAGATTCGCCTTTTTTAGGGACAGGTTGGACAAATGCTGTTTTCCATCCACTCAGAATGAGACCAGGGGGTCAATTCCCGCTCTGTGAAATTATGAAGTGATAAAAAAAATTTCATTTCAGTTTTCACAAAGGGTTATCATTTTCCAACTTCACGCACACGCCTAATGCGATTCTAGAACTCATTGTGAAAAAATTTGTACTAAAAAGTACTAAATGATAAATTCTGCCATTTCTGATTAGATTTTTAGTTGGGAAAGGTAAATATTTCATTTCAGTTTCTAAATTTGCTTAAGAATAATGTCCGGAATAATAATTCGTTTAATAAATTAATAAAAGATGTGCGTCGTACTGAACAATTGTGGGTTTTATATTATATTCAATAGTATATCTGTTTTGAGTACGATTTATTATTTTTTCATGTGAGGATATCGAGGCTTCCCTTCGAGATGGGCAGAATCTATTCGAAGTTACAACTAGGAGCACTTTATTGAACTTTATAGATTCCCAAAACATTTATGCATGGATTTAATAAGTGAATTGAGAGTATTCTTGAAAAACACTCAATTTATATGTGCGCTTCAAAGCCATTTAAATATGGTAAAGTGCTCTGCATTTGTTTGTTATGGGTAGTTTCCAACGATCTGTCGCGGGAATGAGCACCGTCGCCTCGGCTGTTGTGAATCTGTTGATTAAACAATTTCGTTATTTACTCGAATTAACACAAAATAAATTTGTGTATAAATATAATTGTTGCTTACTTGTCATGTACCAAATCCTGTTTTTCTTCTTAATATTCGATTAGAAACATTTTCTTCACAAAACAATTGACTGTGATAAACAAATTATCATATGAAAAATATTTGGCATTTAACTTCACTTTTTCACGAATCGAGAATCGAATTAGACGTGAAAGCGTGATAAAATTTATCACTTCACATCTTCACAGATCGCGAATTGACCCCCAGTAGAATAGGACAGATGGGTAAACTGAATCCATTATGAAATCACTTACGCTCTCAAGTATTGGGGACAAACAGAGGGGAGCGGAGAATGAGGAAAAGCATAGAGGAAAGAGCAAAGCGCAGAAATCGAACAAGTGTAGTGAAAGGATAGCACACAGAGTGCGGCGTTGTTTGATGATGGAGCCAAGAGTCTGATCCCTTGATCAGAGTGGCGATTTTAAACATGTTTGATGTCTCCACTCTCATCGCTGCGATTTTCAACTAAACGTGCGCGTTGTATTCAAGAAGAGAAAACTATTTAAATAGAAAAGAATAAACTTTTACTTGTTTACTTCTAATTTGCGCTTGCTCCTCACTCTGGCTAGACATCATCCTTTCTCACCTCTCGAGCTCTTTTCTCTAATGGATTTTGCAGTTTGCTCTTCGCTCCACTCTGTTTTGTATACTTAGGACAGTCACAACACTTTCTGGCAGAATTGAATTAACAGCGAATTGCGCTGCACGCAAATTGGCTTTTTCAGGAGAGCTGATAAAAGGGGTCACGAAATGGAATTTCGAACGTTTTTTATAAATGACCCAACAATTTTTAATATGTACCTTTGGAACATTGTTGTATTTCTTGTCTTAAATTTGATTCTCTGAATGTGAACGTGACAAGTCTTTCTAGCATTCTTAAACTTAATCCGCTTTTCCTCAATGGAGTTAGCTTTATAATTCCGGAAACTTACTTCTCTAACTCTTACTTCTCTTCTTTTCTAATTCTTTAAAGCTCGAATCAAACCATACATTTTCTTTCGGTATGATAGATTTCACCCTTTTCGGGTTTAAGAAAAAAACGACAATTTTTGTAAGACTAAAGGAAAGGCCGTTAAAAGCTATTTTGAATCTAAAATTTATCATTTCGTGAAGAATTAAATTTGTTATTATATCTGAGCTGGAGTATATGTCACTACCGATGAAGCATAGTAATCAGTCAAAATTCCATCATGAAATTGTTGAGACCGTCCGTGTTGGCGTTCTTATATTGCCAAACGGTTCTCTAATGTGATTTAGAGACGATAATACAATTACAATGTATTTATCAGGATCGCAGGCAAGAAACAAGTCGAGAGTGTTGGCAGTTTTACCTTCAACGTCAAGGATTCGAGTTGGCTAGTCAACGCTTAACTCAGAAAAGACCTCAACATAACTTCTTGCGCGTATTTTCTGGCTCGAAAAGCGGAGTCAGCTATAGACTGGCGTGCATTGAAATCGTTTTTAATGACGATTTGACTATGAGGTGAGGAAAATGAAAAAAAAAATTATTTGAATGAAGTCCGGACAAATTCGTTAAAAGGTGAACTTCTGTCCAAATTTGGGATCCGATAAATAAAACACGTAGTGCGTATGTTGTGCTTGTTTATCGAGAATTTTAAGCACATGAAATTAAAATTTGTGTCTTAGCACAAAGTATATTGTGATTGAAGTTGGTAAGCAACATCATTTCTTATGTACGACGGTGATCATGGTGAGGAAAGAATAATGTCACTAAGTGTACCTAAATAGATTGAATGCAGAAGGATTAGAATTTTAACTTATTTGAGGTTCACTTGGTACCAAAACAGTTGGCCGTCATTCCGCAGTACAAAAATATGCGGTTCAAAGGTTAAGCTCACAAACCAACAAAATATTCAAATAAAGAAAATTTGAAATGTTGCTTACAGCAGATATTTTGAGACTATTCGAAGGACGTACACATATTATATTTTTTTTCCAATATCTGGAACTGGATTGGATTAGAAATCTTTGAAAATCTTTAATTGTAGACTTGTTACTTGAAAGAAGTTAAATCTATGCAAATATTTCTAGAGGGCATAATGAATACGTACTTAAAATGCAAAAGAATGAAAAGAATATACTAAAGACTTAAAATTCTCAAAAGATTGCAATCAATTGAAGTCATTAAAGATTGCACTCGCTAAAGATTGCATTCTTTTACAAAAACAACTCTAATCTTAAGAAAACCTTGGAAAATTTTCTTCAGCATTTTAGTTGGTACATATTAAGTTTCAAACCATTAGCCAAATATGTGAAGCAAAAGTAGTCAAACACATACGATTTAAATAATTTCTCTCTGACATTTATTGTATGATGAAGTTACCAAAAACTTTTTTTTAATTTAATTTTGGAACAAAATTACTAATATTAATTTTTTTCAATTTTATCTTTTCAGGTACGCAATAACTTAAAATGATATTCGCGTTCTCAAATAACATCCCCATGAACGGTCTTCTACTCATAAACAAAAATTTAAGAAATACTCATTAAACAAAAATAATATAATAATAATCCAAATATCTCTCACACATGATAAATTTAGAAAAAAAAATATTATTTCACTCTTCAATGTTGTAGGTTTAGGTAGCCAAATACAAAGTAATTAATTGGCAATTTAATTAACAATGTAAACAATGTAGTCTTTATACCCCCTTTTGTTTACTTATCAAATCATAATTTTTACAAAAAAAAAAACAATTTATTTTCACAAATAAGTAAAATGCAAATAAAATTTTAAAAAATAGCAAAACTATGGAAATGCGAGGAAAAAAATAAAATCATTCATTCCAGTTATTAATGAAATATAAAAAAAAACTCATCTGCATACACATTTTTAAATTTATTGTGTTGATTTCCAGTTTTTTAAAATAACATATATCAATACATAGTTCATTTGAAAGAATACAATTAAGTATTGTTTTAAATTAAAAAAAAAAAACAACATTAACGAATTCATGCAAAAAATTTGTTATGATTGTGATGTACCTATATAATATGTATACGGAGCAGTTATGTGGACATAGCTATACAGTGCCGTAAATATAACCCTTTTTATTATTATCCTTATACGTGCGCAAAAATGTGCTTATACACACCTAGGTATGAATATTCATTTATAGTACACATTCACGCGCCCTTACAAAGTGTTGATATAATATTTACAATTTTTTGTTTAATTCTTTGATTTAATAAAATGCAATCAATGCATAACTGAATTGTGAAAATTGCAAAAAAATTATTATCGTTTTGCAATTATAACCTATGAATTGTGTAATAAAAGAATAACAACAAGGGATTACGAATACATTTTTGTTAAATGTAAAAAAAAATTGAATGACCCTCCTGGTGGGATGCTGAAAAGAATGTTGTTGGACTTAGAAACTTAGGGACTTGCGAGTGCTATATCCCATAATTTATTTCAATAGGCCAGATGAGAAGCTTTCTGGATGATAAATGGTCTTAAACCAGTTGTTAGCTGTTTTTTTTTTTTGTTTAATTAAAGCCATTAAAAAAAAATATTCCAGCAAGAAGAGCTCAAATTATTAAGCATTTAAATTTTGTACACCCCTAATTTTTCTTTGGTTTCCTGTAATTGTTTAATGTTTAGGTTTAAGTTAAGTTTTTGGTGAAAGACTGTAAAATGATACTAGGAGAAGTTGTCGCCCATCAATACCGTCTTTTGCTGACAGAATTTTTCGTGGAACCGATAAAGGAAATCAAACAAACAAAGACAACTTCTAGAATCAAGTGGTATAATCTTTATAAAAGCAAAGGCGATCAATTCATTTTGAACATGCAAAATTATCTGTGTAACACTATCAGCTCACTTGAGGATACAGGGAGCATCCCATATGTCTGCAAAAAACTTAATTGCGGGAAGAGCCAAATCATTGCTAGGAATTTTAAAAAGCGCACTACATACAATCCAAAGAAACCTGGTGGTGAAATAATGAGGCCAAAGCGTTGATAAGTAAGAAAAAAGCGGCATGGCAAAAATATCCCTCAAGTAATAGAAAAAGGCTCGCCTTTAAGTGGAATACTGAAACTTTAAGAAGAAAGCGAAAAGTAAGCACCTCTTCCTGTGACTCACCTCTAGCTGAGCTCTCTTTCCTTATATAAGCAAGTGGATTATCGTCTTCGCTTTCATAGCCATCGTTGACTTTGACTTCTACTGCTCCTGCTCATGTAAATCCTAATCATCCGTTTGAATATCAAATTCCCATGGAATAGCAACAATATATCCACTTCATTTTCATCATCTGGAATATCATCAACAGTCATGTAGATTTTTGCGTACCATAAAAACTGTTGTACTCAATTATTGAAAAAGCGATTTCTCTACAAATCCAGTGAGAATAAAAAACGTATCATTGTAGAAGGCGCAGATATGTTATATGAGCTCTATGCAAAATTAAAATAAATATATCCCCTAGGAACTATACATTTTACTGAGATAAAAACTATCCTGTGTGCTATTCCAGACTATGTTGTATCTCTGTGCAAAATTTCGTCAATATCCGTTTAGTCATTCTGGCGTTATTGAGCAACAAACATCCATCCATCCATCCAAACTTTCACATTTATTATATTAGTAGGATTGGTTAAGTTATTCTAACGGGAAAATGTCACATAAAACTGGATTCCTGTGGGGAACCTAAGGGAATCTCTAGGAGGTTTCCACCAATGATCGGACCGGTGATTGTTCCAATTTTTTAAAATTCTCTTACCTTTTTTACTTGCGATTATAGGTACTATAAGGTAAGTTATGCATCCGTCGAAAACTTGGTCTATGGAGTTTTTTAGGTATTGTACAGAGGGGAAATTGAAATTTTTTTAGCTCAAAAAATAACGGTACCTGCCATATAACCGTTACGTTAAAGCCTATTCTTCTTGGAAACGACCGATCGTATGGTTAAAAAAAAATTTTAAATGTCTAAAAACGTTACTTTCCATAGGACCGTTTTTTTGCTTTTGACTATCTCATAAACAGCTTACCCGATTCTTTGGAAATTTCACACATATATAGCCTTAGGTTGTCCAATTTATACTGCGTACCAATATTTTTAATTCATATTTTTGTTTATTTTTAAAAGCATTCTTAATAAAAAAAATGTTTTAATTTATATTGTACGTTTTTTGAGCTCAAATTAGTTTAAGTATTTATTTCAGAATTTTGAATAATTTTTTCTTTGATTAATCCGATTTAATTTTTTGTTTTTAAGTTTATATTATTCAATATTTAAGATTGTCATACCAATTTTGTTTAGAAAAAAATTAAAGAAACTTTGTGTATACAAAATAAAGCAAAAAATGATTTTAAGAATATATTTAGATTTTAAATAGAAATTTTTTGCATACGATGTGATCAAACATAAGAGCAAGTTAGTGCGATCCAGTCGTGCATTTTATTTGTTTTGATCATACAATTATCATTATGATTATCCGTTTTTAAATTTCTAAAAGTCCTCGCCGCATGAAGGCCACCCATATCGTAGTTTTTTTTTATCAAATGGTTTTCAAAAATTAACCCAACTGAAACGCAGTGCAACGCCTTGTATGATATGCTTTAATATTACAAATTTAAAAAGGGTCGAAAATGATGCTGTCCGGTAAAACTCCCCCGGGTGCAGTAAATATTATAATACGCAAAGTGCAACCAATTCCAAGTTTTATTTAGTTAAGCTGCAGACAACATTTCTCAATTGAAAGAAATGCATTAAGCGACACTATGTATAGAGATAGCAGATAGTGTTAGCCAACAAGGCTGTGGATCTTAGACGAAATCTATTTTTAAGTCGAACTTGACCCAAATCAATTCCTTCAGAATATTAAATCATATCATAAATAGCTACCCACCAGTATCAGCAGCTTACAATTGAGTTACCATGACCACAGAGACCTTTCCCTAAAGGCATTTGTCAATTTCACCGAAGAAAAAAAAAGAAATAAAGAGAAAATAATTTCTGCTTTCATTCCTGGGTTCATAAATGTATGAAAATCTAATTCAGACTGATTTGGCAATCAATCGAACCAAGATTGGCAAATTACCCATTCAACACAACAACAAAAAAAATCCTTAGCCAAAGGAATCCAGCAGTAGGTAGTTCTCTTAAATAATACTTACCATATTCATCATCTTTTTTCATACTGTGCCTGTATTTCGATGTCTGATCTACACAGACGAGTCGAAAATCAAGATATGAAATGATTTCAATTTTGGCAATTTACCTTCTGCCCAATGAAATTTCCAAATTGGTTTTTCTCGTTGAAATGATGGCCAAACCTAACCGAACCAAACCGAACAGCTGAAAGGTCCTTTACTCGAACTCTTTTGGTTGGACTCTTCAATTCATCTATTTTGTCCCTTATCATCCTCTGACTTGCTCCATTGCTCCCTCTTTTTTGGGTAATTCCAATCCAATTGTGATTTATTGATGAAGAGGTTTCTGTTTTAGTCCTTCTTCAATAAAAGTGGTACACAAACAAAAAAAAACACATCTTTCAAATCATATATTGGTACCTAGAATATCAAACGAAGAATGATGAAAGTCATTTAAGACTTGTGTTTTAGGCACGTTTTGCGACCCTGCATAAGGGTAACTCTGGATGTGAAATAAAATGATCCACATTGGCTATCAGTTCACATTGACACAAGCTTGTCCCGCACTGAATCCTTCTGTCTGCCACATTACAAAAAAAAAAAAAAAAAACTCAACCACCTTTGCATGTGGTAAACTGGAAAACCCAAGAGTATGGAACCGGTGCCACTTGATTTATGTTTGAATTTTAATGAAAAGATATCTGCCATTAGAGAGGCAACCTGCTTTAAGGGAATTGGGGTAATTCAAAACGAATTTTCCAAAACGAGTATTTCATATTCCCTTCTTTTTGGAAAATCTTATATTATTATATGTCCGGGTGAATTAAGGTAAATCCTTAAAGACAACTATATAGCACTCCTTGACTGAACCTGAGCAATAAATGTATAGAATAGAGGTTAAGAAATGATCTTCCAAAGAATCCGATGCCAACAAAATTCTTGATGGGAATTTTGTGTGCTTCATTGAACCACTTTTCTAAGAGTTATGGTTTGAATTTGAAATTTTCATTGATTTAGGCGCTAGTTATAGATTTCATTGAAATTCTTCATTGAAAACTGAGACACTTAAACAAATAAAACTGATGTCGTTTTGGTACCTAAATGAAAGTAATAAGATATATAATATTTCTTGTAAAGATATAATGGTATATTAGAGATATAATGTGCTTGTAAATTCACTTTTGATTTTTCAATGATGGAAAGCATTTTCAGTGATCATTCAATGATCATTGAAAAATCAAAAGTGAATTTACAAGAAAGTTGTAGGACAAATAAAAAAATATTCTATACCTCATTACCTTAATTTTGGTACCAAAACGACATCAGTTTTATTTGTTTAATTGCCTTTAGAATTGATATAGTCAAAGTTTTCAATGATGAGTTTCAATGAAAGCTATAACTGGAGCCTTAGTTCTACGAAGGATCCGAGAAAACGTAATTGTGAGTTAACTCTGGGTTTACCTGAATAGATATAGCTTTTGACGAATTCAGTCAGTATTGTTCATGATTTGCGAAATTCGTCTAATTATTTGACCGTTTCGACTATTGACTTTCCTGATTTCTAGGTTGATTTGCGGAATTAATCTGCTGATTAGTGGAATGAGAATTCATCTCTCAACTTTCCGGATTTGTCTGTAGATTTGTCGAAACTGTCTGTAGAATTCCGTATTTCATGTGTAGTTTCGACAAATTTGTCAATAATGCATACACCTTACAGTCGAAGAAATAGAATTGCCTATGCAAGAAGATAAATCAGAAAGGAAGAGCAGAAACGGACCTATTTTACGAAAAGGATATTTGGTTCTGAAGGCAAGGAAACTTAGCGAAGATGCGCAAGTTGTCCAGAAATTTAAAACACGGCGACTTCTTTAGAAAGTATCCGAATGGCAGGCCCAAGTTCAACCGAAAATCCGGTTTTAAGATTAAGTTACAGCGGATGCCATAGTTTTGGTATCTCTGATTGACTTGAAACAGCATGAAAACCACGCAAGCACCATGTGGGCTTAATTGATCTGGAACCGCCCCATTTATATAATATGGATGCCAAAGGTAGAGGCATCGTCAAAAGTTAGACAGATGCAACGAGAAGACAATCCTGGGATAGAATTTCCTCCCTCTGCCAAGATTTTCCACTAAAATGGGTAATTTTTTTAACTATGAACACCTTATTTGAAATTTGATTTTTGAGGTTTTAAAGTCGCTATTTTCTACGTCAGCAAATAATAAATAACCTTTGGAATAGAAAAAAATAAACTATTTATTATCCTGCATTCAGCAAAAACCACGCCCACCCTTCAATCGCAGCAAAAACGAAGATATAGGTAGAAGTGGTATTTTGTTGTCCGCATTTATAGATAAACGAGTAAATAAAACATGAATGCCTGCTTGAGTGCGGTTGCTGATTCCTTAAGTGTAAAATTCTGCTCACCCTTTATTGTCGATAAGAAGGACCATCGATTTTGACGACGATGTCCACAAAGAAGACGATGGATAACCTAAAAGTAATGGCACTCAAAATGAACAATCGCATACATATTCCTCCCAGCCCCATTTCCATTTCAATTTGCTTCCTTCCTTCGAGCTTGTGAAATCAAACAAAAATAATAAACCAAAAGCCAAAGGATATGTGCACTGGGTGGGTACTCTGCACCCCAAACGTATTTCTGAAAAAAAAAAGAAAAATAAGAACCAAACGAATAACCTAACTGGAAGAAAAGTGTCGCTAGTACAGCCAGAACATGAAAACGACTTGAAAATTCACATTCTGACCACAATCGTCCAGTACAACTATACTATACACTATTGGTACCTACTTCCACTACCAATTCATCAACACACAAGTAGTTCAATGGAGCGGCATTTGCACTTGATTGGGTTTCTGGAGCAAAAGTCAAACGCAATATTGCTTTCCTTTCAATACCCATAGTATATACGCCATATATCTTTACAACAGGTTTCCTTTCAAATTCACAAAAACAGTATATACACATGGGAACAGAAGAGCACAATCGAAATTTGAAAAAGTGGCAGAAGGACGAATTTATATTGGCATTTCTATTTTGAGCTGTGAGTGATTTAGAAGAAGTCAGAAAAGGACACTCCCATTTAACCAGCCATATCCACCCCACACTCGTGTCATTTTGTACCCATTATATGGTTTGGCCAAAGAGTGGTCTCACAAATTATATAGGTTTATCATTGAATTGCAGAGAAAATGTGTCCGAAACAGGATTTATTCCTAACTGCCCCTAAAAAAAAAAAAAAACTTGGAACAAAAAGAAATAAAAAGTAAGCAAAGTTCACCGGAATTTCCAATCGGATTTTAGGAAAAGAAAACGTGGGGTGTGTGTTTGCCTTATACCTTACTGTCGTACAGTGGAACATGAACATGGACAACTTGGAACAAATTCTGATTAAATTGTTTGTTTTATGAGTGGACATATTTTTGCAATAAATTGTAACAGACTGGAATAAAACAAAAATGACAAATTGCTCAAATTTGAAAATTACGCCACAGAAAATTACTCTGATGGATTTTATAACAAAAGAAAATGGCAAAACATGTCCTCTGGAAAAAGACCAGCATTTTCTGGCGTTTTCTTGAACTAATAACTTTTTTTGGGAGGTTAAACCGATTCGTTACGTAACGCGTTATGGCGCCAGCCAGTCTGGCTTCCCTTTCTTTTTTCTTTTTATTTTCTATGCGATATTCTTAAAAAATCGGTCATATCTGCTAATCGCTTGATCCAAATAATATGGGGCTTGTGCCGGAAGCTAGTCCATACAAAAACACACATTGCATGTAATTGTTAGTATTGCCACCCTTCGGAAAATATGTTTTTGAAGTGATAAGTTCTTATGTGAGGGTAAACCGCTTCGTTACGTAACGCGTTACAGGGCCGGTCTGTCTGGCTTCCCTTTTTCTCACGAATACGGAGAACTTTTGAAATTCATCACACTAACGATGAGCTTTTGAAGCTTTCTCAAGTTTAAATTAAACAGTTCAACATAGATTAGTTTAAATTATCACTTCTGTCGGGAGTCCCGAGAGACGCCCCTTTTTTTTTTTTTTTTTTTTTTAAGAAATGGAAACGGGTTAAACAAAATATTTGTCTTGTTCTAAAAAAAAATTAAAATCAGCCATATACTATTCATATACTTTTTACTTGCGGCGATATATGTACTATAGGGCAAGTTTTGCATGTAGAAAAAAATCGAACTCGAGATTTTAATCAAACTTGAAACTTGACGTTATGATGATAGAGAACACCAAAAAATTGGGTCCCGTAATTCCTGCGTCCGTCTGACTGTTCAACGATCTACAGCCTAAACGGCGTTTTAGGTGATTACCTCAAATAGATTTTTGATTCGTCCCAAAACTAACGGTATCTGCCATACAATTTCTTCTGCCATCTTAATTATATGGAAAACCGCTGAGTCGTTTTTGATAAAAAAAAATGCACTATAGATATAGTCTACATTTTGGTAAATTTTTTTTTAGATATTTTGTTATTAACGGTACCTGACATAATAACCATTTTAAGTATGAGTTTTATATAGAAAACCCTTTGAATTCTAAACAGTACCGCATACAAAATTTTTCGATTAAAAAAAAAATATGTTTTGTTTTTGAAAATTCAATATTTCGAAAACGGGTTGATGATTTATTTTTTTTTAAATTTTGTTTTTCAATTAATATTGGTTAATACTTAAAATTGCCATACCTTTATTCATTTAGAAAAAAGAATATTTGTTTATACAAAAATTTACAAAACTACTTGAAGAATATATTTAAGTAATAATTTTGAACATACGATGTGATCGATCATAACAGCAAGTACGTGCGGTCCAGTTGTGCATTTTACTATATCTCTAAAATTTTTGACCAATTTTTAAATAATTATATCCCATTGTAGTAAACCATTAAGCTCATAAAGGCACAATTTGAAATCACCCTTAAGGGCGTGCAATTTCATGAAAACATAAAATTTTTCGGGTCATTTGTAATCTGACCAAAAGTCTATTATAAGTGGGGCTGATTGAATTTAAAGAAAGCCATGCTTATGGGGGGAAGCTTTTATACTTAAGATTTTGATTTATTTTAAAATCGAATTATTATGAAAGATTGGCTTTTCGAAATGAATGCAGAAAAGTTAATAAGACGTTAATGTTTAGGTGTGTGAATCAGATTGCGCCTGGAAACTTATTTATATGCAATGATTGTCTAGACTCCAGAGCATGATGATTAATTAGTCATTTTATATTTAAATTTTAATATGGCTAGTTGAACGACTTCAACATGAATTATGTCATCTTTATTTCATTGAATGGTTAGACCTTGGGAATTATTTTATGTTGAAATTGGTGAGAGACTTATTTCACTAATTAAGAAACTTAAACTCTGCTTTTTATTTTTTGTTTAAATAAAATAATTTTTTTTTTGGTTTTAAAAAGCTTTCAAAATTTTATATAGAATTATTTGCATTTTGTTTCAAAATTAAAGGTACATACTACAATTCTATGTTTTAAAATTATGACCAAAATTGAGTAAACAAAAAATACAGTAGAACCCGGAAAAGGGAAACCGCATGGGTATAATGTCCGGTTTAAAACTATTTTTCTAAACATAAAAACAACATTGCGACAACATTTTCCATAAAACCCATATTTTGTTATTTATTAACTGATACTCGTTTAAGAGAAATATTAATTATAAAAATAATTACATCAAATGACAATAATAAAATAGCGTTTTTTAAGAAATCCGAGGTTTTAAATGAGTGGCATTTTGAAAGGTTAGAATGAAAAATTAACTATTAACTACACAGATTATTTTAAATTAATTAAATTTAAATTGAAAGACGGGACCTTAACACTTAAAAGTTTTGAAAAAAATAAGAAAAAAGCGGTATTTTGATGCTACTTTCTTGAAAGTTATGCATACACTTAGCAATCCAGTAAGAGCTGATCTATAAATACCAACTAAGCTAAGAAATGTGTTTTTTTTTCATTATTTTCCTGCAGATGCTTAGTGTAACCCTACGCTACGCACAGATCCAAAAATTGAGAATATAGAAAAGCCTGATTTTGGAGTGAAAGCCTGAAAACATTTGTTTTATTCTTTTTGACAATAAAAAAAAATTATAATGCAAAAAAACACATAAGCTTGTAATCCGGCAGGCGGCCATATACATTGATTAATACCGATACTAAATTCGTTCATGATTTATTATGGGTTCTTCGTCTTTGTACACTCAATCTTGCTTAATTTCCCAAATACGAGTATATTCGTCCAACCTTGTTCTTCTAGTCCCTCCAAGATCAAAGAAAATACTTGTGAAACTGGGCTTGTACTATTACTTTGTTTGTCGTATATGTTTTGTTCACTTTGATTTGGTTTTATTTTTAAATGTTTATTTTCTTTATCTAATCCAGGTTTTATTTTGTCGGATATTTTTATTTGCGATTAAAGGTACTATAAGGCAAGTTATGTATTCGTAAAAAAAATATTTTTGTAACAATCAAACATGACATTACGATCATAGAGAACACCAAAAATGTGGGACCCGCAATTCCGTCTCTATATCTGTCTGTCTGCCTGTCTGTCTGTCTGTCTGTCTGTCTGTCTGTCTGTCTGTCTGCCTGTCTGTCTGTCTGTCTGTCTGTCTGTCTGTCTTTCTGCCTGTCTGTCTGTCTGTCTGTAAAACGATCTACAGCCTAAACAAACGGCTGAACTGATTTTGTTAAAACTTGGTGCTTATGCGTTTTAGGTGATTGTCCAAAATAGATTTTCGAATCGCTGTTTTAGCCCCAAAAATAACGCTACTTGCCATTCAAATTTTTCTACAATCTTAATTATCTCAAAAACGGCTCTAACGATTTTGATAAAAATTGGTGTGTGTACTACTTTTGGTATCGTCTACATTTTAACGCATTTCGATCAAAATTTGTATACAGGAGCTACTTCGAATTCTAAATAATACTGCATTTCAAAATTTTCGAAAAATTGTTTTTTTTTTTTGGATTTTTAAAGAAAAAAATGTTTTTTTTTTGAAAATTCAATATTTCGTAAACGGGTGGACGATTTTTTCTGAAATTTTGTTTTCAAATTTATATTATAAAATATTTAAAATGTTCATACCAATTTTTTCTTAGAAAAATTTTAGAATTTTTATTTATAAAATATTAAGTGAAAAACGACTTTAAAAATACATTAAGCATTTTCTATTAAGAATCTTTTGCATATAATTTGATCGCACATAGGAGCAAGTACGTGGGATCCAGTCGTGCATTTTATTTCATTTGGCCGTACACTTTTCTTCAGTGTATCACGTCTTTTTTTATTAATTTCCTTAGCAACTTCACAACCCCAAGGCAGTTCTGAGTTTTTTGTTATAGGTATTCTTGGTGGTCCTTCCGTTTCCTTTTCATCTGCTTCGTTTTTGATTTGAAGAGATGAGTTTTCCGGCATATTGTTTTGTTCGCAAGAAGACCAACTTCTTTTCTAACCTCTTTATATAGTTGCGCCATTTCATCAAGTTTCTAATGTCTTCCTCAAAACTTTTTACTTTTGTTGATACCTTAATTTACGCCTGCACTTGTTAGCTGTCCCGCAAATTTTCGATCTAGATGATGGTGATCGACATAACCTTGAGCTTTTGAAGAAAGGCCTTATTAAATGTAATAATTGAAAGTCTCCACAATCCATTGAGCAACCTCCAAAGATGATGGATTCTCCTGTGATCCTGGACTGCCACCTGGTGTAATATATCGATTTGTTTAACTAATTTCTTATTTATGTATACATTGAATCTATGTTTACCGACGACGTTGGATTTTAGTCGCTCCTTACCACAGACATGCCTTACCATTACCTCGGGTATATTCTTTTGTGTTTTCCTTACCCGAAAGGTTAAATTCGCTGTCGACGGTTGTCTACAGTCTTGCTAGAATAAAAAAAGAATTTTTAGAAACTTGCCAGAAAATTTGATTAGTTCCTGAAATTAGAATATGCATTCAAAATTTAAAATGAACATTTCTGCCTAAGAGCTTGCTAATGTTGTTGGGGAATGTTGAAGAAATTTGAAGACTATAGCTTGAAGCCGTATTGACGCTTGGGCATTTCGTCGCAGCGCTTTCTTGGACAGCGTAAAAGTAAGCATGCCACTTTTCTAATGACCTAAAGCCTATACCCAAGTGCTTACAGACTTGACGAAACTTGGCTGAAAATACTTATGTTGATACCGTCCTTGCCGGCCCTTAAGTCGTGATCAGCGTGTGACCCTCCGAATATGAATTTGAGCTAACGCCTTCATTTCATTTTAGCACTCTTTTACATAGTATAGAAAGCCTGGCTTTAATGTTTGTTTTATAATAGGCGTTACACCGTTAAGAAAAAAATGTATTTCTCAAAAACTGCTCCAAGAATTTTGATCAAGAAATGTGTGCGTCCTTAGATTAGTGCAGTCTACTTTTTATTTAAAAAAAATATATTATCTTTCGTACTTATTTACGGTACTTTCCATAGACACATTTTTTATATTTTCGTCTTGAATGCAAATACTTGGAAAACTCGGACTGGTGTACCAATATTTTGGTTGGTTTTCATTTTGCTATATCTTGTTTGACTTTTAAATAATTTTTTTTGAAGTGATACCTTCTTATGGGAGGCTTATCCTCCCCGTTACGTAACGCGTTACGAAGCCAGTCTGTCTGGATTTATTTTCTCTCACGAATACGGAAAACTTTTGAAATTAATCAAATTAATTAAGAACTGTTGAAGCTTTTCTCAAGTAAAACAATTTCAATATTAAATAGTTGAACATAGATTAGGTTAAGTTATCACTCCTTTCGGGTCTCCCGAGACACACATGTTTTTTCTAAGAACTTGTTTTCAGTAAAATTTGCTTTACCTAATCCAGGTTGTACTTTGTCAAATATTTTGTCTCTACTTTTTGGCGTACGTAGGCTTTCTAAGAGGTTTATTAATACATTTTTCTTAAATTGTTCCGGGCTTTTCTTTGGCTATTTTTGTATTTGTCTGTACATTTTTCTTCAGTGTATCAATTTTTAAATTTCCTTAGCAACTTCACAACCCCGAGGCAACTTTGAGTTTGTTGTAAGGTCTTCTTTGTGGTCATTTCGCTTCCTTTTCATCTGCTTCGGTTCTGATTTGAATATATGAGCTTTCCAACATATTGTTTTGTTCGCGAAGAAGACCAACTTTTTTTCTCACCTCTTCATTAAGTTACACCATATCATCGAGTCTCTATTGTATTCCTCAGGGCTTTTTGCTTTTGTTGGGTCCGTTATTATGATTGCGTTTATTGGCGGTACCGGAGACCTCTTTTTAGTAGTGGCTTTCGACAGTCTACAGACATGCTTTACCATTGCCTCTTATATATGAATTCAAAATTTGAAGTGGACATTTCTGCCACTGAGCTTGCTAA
The DNA here is from genome assembly GCA_910595825.1 of Philhelius pedissequus. NCBI lineage: Eukaryota > Metazoa > Arthropoda > Insecta > Diptera > Syrphidae > Philhelius > Philhelius pedissequus. The sequence goes on along the minus strand of OU343161.1, from coordinate 236,383,758 downwards.
TGTTGTTGGGGAATGTTGAAGAAATATGAAGACTATAGCTTGAAGCCGTATTGACGCTTGGGCATTTCGTCGCAGCGCTTTCTTGGACAGCGTAAAAGTAAGCATGCCACTTTTCTAATGACCTAAAGCCTATACCCAAGTGCTTACAGACTTGACGAAACTTGGCTGAAAATACTTATGTTGATACCGTCCTTGCCGGCCCTTAAGTCGTGATCAGCGTGTGACCCTCCGAATATGAGTTTGAGCTAACGCCTTCATTTCATTTTAGCACTCTTTTACATAGTAGTAAGCTTGGCATTAATGTTTGTTTTGTAATAGGCATTACACCGTTAAGCATATCTCAAAAACTGCTCCAAGAATTTTGATATACAAAAATGGGTGCGTTCTTTGATTAGTGCAGTCCCCTTTTTTTCTTTTTTTCTTTTAATTTAACTATATCCCTGTAAGATGATAAATGCAACCTGAATTGCACGGCACTAGTTTGGCACAGTGGATTTGAGGACCAGGTATTAACTGTTTCATTTTATCCCATGGGCGGCATCCAATTAAAATTTGAGGTATAGAAAAGAATGCGCCTAGCGTGGTGATCGAACCCACACGTCCTAGTTAACAATCAAGCACTTTATCCACTGCGCCATTGCCACCCACAAACAAAATATTTTATCTTTCGTACTGATTAACGGTACTTGCCATAGAACCATCAATAGTTAGATACACTTAAGGTGTTAGCTACAAGAGCAATTTCGTCTGATCCAGTCGTGCATTTTATTAAATTATTTTGATTATGTTTTTTTGTAATTATCATAAAAAAAACTGATAAAGCCCGAAGCCTGGTCAAAGCCTGATATAAGTATGAAATCCCTGACGCATCAGGCAAAATCCTGAAAAATGGTAACCCTAGCTCACATGATCTGAAGCCAGTTTTGCAATTAATTACAAATAGCTAGATTCATTTTAAGGGAAGATTTCAATTTCTAGGGGATCTACTGGTGTATGTACATACATTACAAAACATAATTTTCAAAACATACTGTCTCAAGACAGTATACATACTCAGATTACGAAAATAATCATACAAACCATTTCGAACATATTTCAGTTACAGATATTGGAATAACTCAAATTTAAGCCCTATTCATAAGCCTCTCCAGGAAAAACGCCAAAATTACTTGCGGAAAACTTAATTTCATACTGTTAAACGCCATTCCTTCATACAGTTCATCAATCTTAAAACAAATCTTCAAAGCAATATCAAGGACAAAACCGTGCTTGAAATTAATTAGCCAGACCGGTTTAATATTGACTATATACCCTCAACCAATCGAATATAATATGATCTCTTTTCAAGCCACCCAAACAAACATCAACGCATCTATTAATATATTCAAAAATATGTGCATATACAATTTGGTTTTATTTTAATTTTGAATGTTTAAAACATAAGTTTCTCACGCACTACCAGACTAAAAAGTTAGATCTATACAAATTTATTTCCGTAAAATATTATGTGTTTACATTCTACATGCATGTTCGTGAGAAATATTCTTTAAAATATTCAACACCAAGCTCCGCACAAAGCGTTCAATTCAAAGCCCTTTATTAATATAGAGTATGCAAATTTGATAGTTGATATCCAAAACTTATGACCTTATAATATATAATACGCATGTATAGATTTTATTTCCTCATACCTACATACTCGTATAAGCATGCTTGTTATCCCGTAAAACAAATAAAATCATTTAACTCTGAAATGAACAACCCACGACTTAGTCCAATAAACGTGTAAAACATCTACCGCATCATCAGCAAATACAAAAAAAAAACGGTCCCTAATAAAATTCTTAATTGATTAAACTATAATCGAATTATGTATTCAAATCCAGTTTTTTTCTTCCAAATAATCGATTCAAACATCTATCAAGGTCATTTGAGATTGAGATAAAAATAAAAGAAGCATAAACAAACTTTAATAATATGCAACATGAGGCAAGCTCTTGTTGTCATTCCATCAGCTGATTGATTGTCCGCTGATATTCCGCCAAACTTTTTAAATTGCTAAAACACTATCTAAACAGAAAAAAATTGCAAACTGTCAAACAAGCCGAGACGCACAAACCGTTTAGCATCACAAACTCAGTCAAACATGTGCTTACTCTCCAAAAAAATCACAATCTATGATCTCAATCTTTTTTAATTATTATCAAAGAAGAGGTTTTTGTTTTTACTTCCGAAAAAAGAAATACAAATTATACACACCGCTGAATTAATTTATTCAGCTATTTAATGTCTTGTGTCGATTTCGATGGTCAATAATGATAAATAATTATTATTTATAGACTCTAAGTATCTTTTCTTGGTTGTTGCTTCTTGATTTGAGTATTTGAGTGTAGTGGAGGACTCGTGAGATTATAGAATGGATCGCTATAGTTAAGCATTCTTGGGACATTGACCGTGGATTGAAAATAGAAGCTGCGTACATATAAATATGTTGCGTAATCTGTGAGTGAGCATCATTCTATCGTTGGCTTCTGCTAAAAGCAGAAATTTTGGATAACTTTGATTCATATAATTAAAATGGTATAATTTTTTCGAGATAAATATTCTTTCGTGGTTATAATTAATAATTATTGTTTTTGGTTGTATCCTCCTTAGAAAGTCTTGATGTTTTTTGGATTTGTGTGTGTGGCAATAGTTGCAGGCCAACAATATCTTCCACCAAATGAAGAGGCAGTTAAGCCTGAAAACGAATACCTTCCACCAGCGGAGGAAAAAGTGGTACAATCTAAGCCTAACAATCAATATTTAGCTCCTGTTGAAACAGCACAAGGGCAATTAGAATCTGACCTAGCACCAATTGAAGCTGTTGAACCTATCGAACAAATAGCTGAAGATGGGTATCGGTATAAGACTGTTAAGAGAATTCGCTACAGAATTCGTCGTGATGTGAATGAGCTGGCTTCTGCAACATATTTACCTCCAACTGTAGAAGATAGTTATGGGCCTCCACCATCTGGACCTGTTAATGCGCCAGTTGAAGACCAAGAAAGCGCAGTATTAGCCGATGATGGATACCGTTACAAGACCGTTCGTCGCATTCGTTACAGGCACCGTCGTGATGTCAATGAATTAGCTTCTGGCCAATATTTGCCCCCAGGCCAGGAAGATGACAGCTACTCATACCCAGCTCCAGCTCCCATTGCCCAATCCGCCCCAGCGCCAATCCAAGCAGCAGCTCCAGCACCTGTCGAAATCTCTGCTCCAGCTCCATCTCAGCAAAGTGCTGAATTAGCCGATGATGGATACCGATACAAGACCGTTCGTCGCATTCGTTACAGGCACCGTCGTGATGTCAATGAATTAGCTTCTGGCCAATATTTGCCCCCAGGCCAGGAAGATGACAGCTACTCATACCCAGCTCCAGCTCCCATTGCCCAATCCGCCCCAGCGCCAATCCAAGCAGCAGCTCCAGCACCTGTCGAAATCTCTGCTCCAGCTCCATCTCAGCAAAGTACTGAATTAGCCGATGATGGATACCGATACAAGACCGTTCGTCGCATTCGTTACAGGCACCGTCGTGATGTCAATGAACTAGCTTCCGGCCAATATTTACCACCAGGCCAGGAAGATGACAGCTACTCATACCCAGCTCCAGCTCCCATTGCCCAATCCGCCCCAGCGCCAATCCAAGCAGCAGCTCCAGCACCTGTCGAAATCTCTGCTCCAGCTCCATCTCAGCAAAGTGCTGAATTAGCCGATGATGGATACCGATACAAGACCGTTCGTCGCATTCGTTACAGGCACCGTCGTGATGTCAATGAACTAGCTTCCGGTCAATATTTACCCCCAGGCCAGGAAGATGACAGCTACTCATACCCAGCTCCAGCTCCTATTGCCCAATCCGCCCCAGCGCCAATCCAAGCAGCAGCTCCAGCACCTGTCGAAATCTCTGCTCCAGCTCCATCTCAGCAAAGTGCTGAATTAGCCGATGATGGATACCGATACAAGACCGTTCGTCGTATTCGTTACAGGCACCGTCGTGATGCCAATGAACTAGCTTCTGGCCAATATTTGCCCCCAGGCCAGGAAGATGACAGCTACTCATACCCAGCTCCAGCTCCCATTGAACAATCAGCCCCAGCGCCAATCCAAGCAGCAGCTCCAGCACCTGTCCAACTCCCTGCTCCAGCTCCAGCTCCATCACAGCAAAGTGCTGAATTAGCTGATGATGGTTACCGTTACAAGACTGTCCGCCGCATTCGTTACAGGCACCGTCGTGATGTCAATGAACTAGCTTCTGGCCAATATTTGCCCCCAGCCCAGGAAGATGACAGCTACTCATACCCAGCTCCAGCTCCCATTGCCCAATCAGCCCCAGCTCCAATCCAAGCTGCAGCTCCAGCACCTGTCCAACTCCCTGCACCAGCTCCAGCTCCATCACAGCAAAGTGCTGAATTAGCTGATGATGGATACCGTTATAAGACAATTCGTCGCATTCGTTACAGGCACCGTCGTGATGTCAATGAATTAGCTTCTGGTCAATATTTGCCTCCAGCTCAGGAAGAAGACGGCTACTCATACCCAGCTCCAGCTCCAATTGCCCAATCCGCCCCAGCTCCAATCCAAGCAGCAGCTCCAGCACCTGTCGAAATCTCTGCTCCAGCACCATCTCAGCAAAGTGCTGAATTGGCAGATGATGGATACCGATACAAAACTGTTCGTCGTATCCGTTTTAGGATCCGACGTGATGTTAACGAACCAGCCTTTGCCTAATACTTACCTTTTTCGGAATGATAAAATATTGGTTAAGCATTGTTATAGAAAATAAAAAGATTGATTAATTATAAAATAAATTTGTTTCAAAAATGCTATTTTTCACAATTCGATAAAATAAGCCATCAATGCAATTTTACGTTTACGCCTTTTTTCTTTTTCATACCTTAAACTTGAACGCAAATTAAATATCCTTAAAATCCTTTTCGTCTACCTACATTTTGTTTAAATTATTTCTAATTTTCAGATAATCCTGATTTCTCGATATTCCCATATGTTGGTACTATATTTATAGATTATTATCCTAAACAAATCAAAGCCGATAATATCAATATCAGTAAAAAAAAATAAAAAACTTCTTTGATTATCCTTTTAACTTCATCTCATCCACAAGGATGACACAAAAATAAAAAAACATGAACAATCAAACAGAAATAAGATGACAGCAAACAACATCCTTATATGTTGTCTAACGCCAAAAAGAATATTCATAAACCTAGAGCGCTTTGATCCTTTTAAGCTTACAATTTAACACACACCCCCTTAATCCAACCAACCACCTCTACCCAGACTTTCAAGTCACCCATCTCCATCAGGATCATGAATATGAACATCAAATTGAATTCACTCTTCCTATTGAGCAAAAAGTAAAAGAAGAAGCACAACAACAAAAAACAGCAGAGGAAGAAAAAAACCCAAAGTGTCCTTTGTCCTTGGTTTTTATTTTTTATGCGCCAATCTCCAGATAAGGATATACGATAAAATCATTATCTTGAACACATGTGCTGTATTGTGTTGCATTGTCGTCCGGTCGGTGTAGAAAAAAAAAACAAAAACGAAGTGGTTTTTGGAGACCGCAAAAAAAATCCTTCTCCAAACAAAATATATAAATTTTCTATACCTACTCTGAGAGACTCTATTATATCCTTGGATGATGGTTTGCCTAAAACTAGAGAGGAAAAAAAAGAATCATTGACCTTAAGTCATATACGGGATATCCTTAAGGGCATCGCATATAATAAAAATGTGTCAAATGTAAGAATAAAGAAAATTGTATTGTCCGAGTTTCGTTTAGGAATCGATCCAAATAATTCTATGTGAAAAACACAAGTTTCCAAAGGCGGCCCTAGCAGTGCAGTTATCTATGTACGAGTATTTAAGGGCCTTCAAAAGCTTTGTAGTAACTTGAAACAATTTTTGCAGAAGCTGCATGGACGAGGAAGTATCTGATCATCTGTGTACTTGTCCTGCTCAATCTCAGAGGCGTAAGCTCCATCCTGGAGACTTTTTCTTCGATGATCGCAGCGATCTAAACTAAATAGACATCTACAGTCTCTTACGCTTCATTAGGAACTCCAAATAGTTTAACGAATATGGAGATTATTTCAGGATCCAAGGGACCAACTCTGGCCTAAGTGTGTCAGCTGCGACGCTGACAGCCACTTCAACCTAACCTAATCTGCATACAGTGATATTATGATTAAAATTGTAGAACATTCGTTTGAAAAAAATAGATGATGAAACACAAATTTTTGTCTCCAATTTTTTGACGAATATATAATATTTGAACAAATTCTCGTCGTAGTTAAAATTTTGAAGAATATTTTTTACTCTTTAAAAATGGGCATTCACATAAATATTTTTCAAAATGGCGTCAAAAAAAATATAAAGCGCCTTAGATAGATGGTCAGTTCGCCCATATTACCAAACAGACACCGTACGGAATTGGTCAGAGTAGGTACTTGTTTATGTTAAAAAGGACATCAAACAGCGTGTGTTTCTCTCTTGTCCATTTGCGGTAATGTAATAAAGTTGATTTTTATAGACACATTAGGGGCCTTTATTCTGAAATGCACATCAGAATAGAGCTCACCACAATATTCAAAAGCAAAAAAAAAAAAATAAATAAAGAAGCTAAGAAACATAAAGTGAACGTTGTCCTTTATTGAATCGACACATACAACAAAGGATTTTCCTCAAGAAGGATTTAACTTCTTTTTCGTTTTTTTTTCTGCTGTGGTCTAGTGCTTCCTGTTGGGCATAGAAAGCATAGCGCTTAATAAACCAACCTTTTCTGGGGCATGACCATCATGATTGAGAGTTGGGGGAATTTTTTTGTCGTACATTTTTACCCTTGCATCTTTTTTTTTTAAGAAGGCCGGACGACGACTATACCGACGACGCAACAGTGCAAAAAACCGAAGTCCTATCTATGGAGAGTTAATTTAAAATGTAATATTAAATTGAACGAGATTTATCAGATTAAATTCGAAGAACCTATTTTCTAAATAATGGGCCATTCTAAATCATATATGCGTATGAGGCAGAAGAAGGACACAACAGGATACGTTTACATAAATATCTGCATAAGTGGACATTGAGCAGTATAGGGGTCTTTTTATGCGGAAGGATAATTTTATTATCCTTTTGGATGAATTCGATTATGAATAATAATAAATGGATTTTTATTTTATCAATCGAAATCCATAGCTATAAGGAAAAGTTTAAAGGAAAGAAACCCTTTTCGCCAAAGGAAACTAATTCACTTTTTGTTATAGCACATTTAACCTTAATTCACTTTTCTTTTTTTTGTCGTTAAGGGTCCGTTTGGATGATGTCCTCATAATCATATTATTTTATGTGTGTGTCTTACTATTTTATCATTCAATTCGTTAAGCAATTTTTTCGGAAATCCTATGTATTGGTTAAGTTTGATTTTTTAACGACTTAAGCCTATGTCACACTTACAGTGAATTCTCTGACCACTATATACATAATTTTGCACGCGCTCAAGGGATTATGAATACCCTTTACGAGTATATGTTTTTAACGCAGCGCGGGCACCCGGTGAAAGAAGGATAAGAAAGATGTGTGGCGCGATGTTCTGAGACTAGAGCTGGTTGTTGTCTCAGATTTATCCCCAGGGATGGCGGCTGAACTAATGCGTAGAAAATTAACCTGTCTCATTTATTCATGTCTCTTATAATTCGCATTATTTTATTTGTGTCGTTGTCATATTTATGCGTACACTAGTTTGGCCAATCACATGTTGTTAGTGTTATGCCTGAACAGCATGTAATGAGTAAACCAGCAAATCATTTTATGACAATTTTTGAGAATTGGTTTTCAATGGAATATAAAAAGACATAGACTACAGCAGGAATCGAACCTGTGACCAAGAGGTTGAAAGTTGAGCACACAACTATCGCGCCACGGCCACCCCCTTAGCTGATGCTATTTCTACTCCAGTGAAGCTATTGCTCGTCAGCTGTCATTGGAGTAAAAATGGTTATCACACTTACTGGCAGGCTTGTGCCAGTCTTTCCCAAAACTCAATGACGCATGAAGAGCGTCATTGAATTTTTTTCCAAGTCGGTCAGTGTTCTGGCATAACAGCAGCAGTACTGACCGTCGAAGCCAGTGGCTGTTAATTGTTTTAATATTTTTATTCGAGTCCCCAATCCATAAGTACATAACTTTAGCCACAAAGATTATTTATATCACGTTAAGTTAATATTTTTTAATATTTTTAGTTTGCATTCGACTAGCGTAGAATTAATTCATTGGTTGCGAGTTTTTCTATTCTAACAATATTATTAACAGTAAACAATGGCGGAAAAGGAATTTGTTGAAATTGGAAATAACCACGATGGCTTATTTGTCTGCTTGTGTGGTCAACACCCTCAGAGATGGTGATGGTGACAAAGACAGGGCAGAGCGTCTACTGCCCACCTGTAAAGCTTGCTCAGGCTTCAACGGTCGCAAACGGCCATCGATAAAATCGCCAAACGAAGAGTAGTGGTCGGAATGTCGTACCAATTTAACCCTTTCCTGCAAGGTCCACTACCGATTCCTTTGCACTTGAACTCCTTGAAGAAGAAGGTGACATCGATTGCTACGCTTTGGAAGTCGTTATCTTTCTGCGTTTATTGGAATTATTGACAAAATTTGACGTTTCTGCCGCTTTAGTGAAATCTTCGAGGAAGGATTCATCTGTAATGGCATTATCCTACAAGAATGAACTATTTGAAATGCATTAACCATTTCCAACGTCGAGATCGACTGTGACGTCATTTTGACATTAGTCCCCTCAATAAAAATGATTTCTGCATAATGCGGATATTTCGCCGCTACGGTATGGACTATGGGACCCTGGTCTGATTTGTTAGCCCTTTGTTTTTGAACAAATGCCTTTAAACTGCTCCGCAGGTTGTTCCATTTATTGCGGCGTTCCTCAAGCTTCACGCTTTGAATGTTCAATTGTGCAATGACTTCCGCCCACAAATCAATGTGGCATTTTATATTTCAGAACTTCTACATTCCAGAGTTGTGGGCATTTTTCAAAGGCAATGATAAGAGCCGACTCTTGTTGTAACGTCCAGTTGTGAACGGTTGATCGCTATCGCGATCAGCACCACCTCAGTTTGGTTTGACAGAATTGAAGCCGAACGACCATCAAGCGCGTCGCATGTTCGGGGAATGGGTCCTAAACCATTCATTGTTCAGCGATGAAGCTCACTTTGTGTACGTTAATAAGCAATTTGAAGTCATCATAATCAACAAGCCATTGCTGAGATGCCGTTACATCCTCAAAAACTTACTGCTTGGTGTGCTCTATGGGCAGAGGGAATCATTGGTCCATATTTCTCCAATAATAATGATATTAAAGTCAATGGGGAACGCTATAGAGCCATGATTAATGACTTTTTCGTGCATGAATTTGAGGATGTTGATGTGGAAGACCTTTGGTTCCAACAAAATGGCACTACATGCCATACAGCCAACGAAACAATCAATTTATTGAAGGAAACTTTTGGTGAGCGCATTACCTCGGGTCATGGGCCTATGGCGTGGCCTCCAAGATCGTGCGATTTAACACCGATGAATCATTTTTTGTGGGGTTATGTGAAGTCGCTTGTCTACGCAGATAAGTCCAAGACGATTGACGCCTTGCTTACATACGGCCCCAATTGCTGCATAAAGTTGTCGAAAATTGAGCCTCTCGGCTGGAATTTGTTGGAGCCAGCCGCGGCGGCAAATTGCCCGAATTCATTTTTAAAACATAATGGCAAGCCCTTATCTTTATAATAAACCTAAATTCTTGGTCATATACCATTAAATTATATGCGTTTTATTTCTTCTTGAAAACCACGCGTTAAAAAAAAACACCCGTTACATTTAATTCTAAAATAGTAAGACATTTTCCAAAACTGCACTGCAGCTACATCATACACGTTTTTCTTGAATTACCTTCAACAATATTTCAAATAATTTGTTCATTTGTATGTATATGAATACACATTGTTTTATACATAGACTATAGTTCCATGTCACTGACACGCTGTCCATCGTTGGTTATCTATGCAGCCTTTTGCCCATAATTCAATACTTCGCACGTAGCCAGCCATTAAGCAGTATCAATCATCGTTAAGCGCATCTGCTATCCCCCTAGTTGAGATATGCAACGGGCAACTCCTTCCGCATACAAAATACTCTAGTACAATCTTCATCCAATTCTGCATCGCTGATGTCATGTGTCCGTTTCGCGTTCGTTTCCATTTCCCAGAGATTATATGACATTGCGCTCGTCCGTCGTCATCGTCGATACTTGCGAAAGAGACAAACTAGATATATGTAGCTGCTTCGCACTGACGACGACACGAGTGACCTCATTTCAATACCCAGATCCTGGTAATGGTGGAGACAATTTCCAAATCGAAACAGCGATTTGTCAGCATCCTTTCGATATGACATGGTCCTGCATCCGGTTTTTGGCCATTACGCCATCTGTATATATGCGCTATTGGCTACACCCATGTTGAATACCAAAAAAAAAGATAAAAAATGTGCAGCAGCTTTAGTGAAATTGTGTATTCTTTTATGTATATACATATGTTTGTATGTAAGGGAGGAAATTGTCGTAAGGATGTTCAGTGCTCACATCCGAGAAAGTACCTCTACCATGATCGGAATGCTTAAAGTCCTCTTTGCTCTTAGCTAAAAAGTCAAACCACTTAACATTCCGCAACTTGACTTAATTTTCAATGAAACGATTTCCAATGGGCCAACGAAAGACAATTTTCCATCATGGACATTCCATGTTCCATGCCAATGACGACGAATACTACAACTACAGCGAGACACGACGACCGACGGGATAGAAGATATGACGATGGCCAGTATATGGGTCCAACGGTGCGGAATTTGGTTAGCAATGCTTACTTATAAGCCCTCAAGACCGTACCATGCCCGGAGCTAAGCCAGTATGTGGTTGCTACTGCTATGCTGCTATGCTGCACCCGGATGGCGTTTCTGACAAGGACTAAATTCGATTGCAAATGATTCCGAATAAAGTCAATTTGGATGTGGGTTGTGGTGTTGGTAACTGGTAGTAGGTAGCTATACGTACCTATAACAGTTGAGGATGTTTTTCTTCTTTCATTCTTCCTGATGGTGTTTTCGGTTATTTAGACTCCTTTGGGAAAATTTGCGGAAAATCCAAACAGGAAATTTTACTTTGATCGAATACGTATATGGGTATGTATACATACTCGTATATACGAATATAATGTGGATATCTAGATTTGGCCACAGAAAATACCAAACGGATTCTTGGGTTTGTGTTTCTTTTTTTTTTCTTTGGCATTGATTTCAATTCGGAATACGAATCAGGATGTTTGTGCCGAAGAACTTTAGTTTGCCAATTTTATTGAAGATTGGCTTTCATTTTCAAGGATGAATTCGATAACGCACCTACATATACTGATAAATTGTAACGAAGATATTCTTGGGTCTCAATGTGCAGCTGTGCAGGACATTCATTAGAAGGACTAATTAAGGAAATATGTTGATGAGTGATTGGAAACATCTTTTGTTCTAGAGGACATGTTTTGGATACTTTTGTTTTGACAACGATTTTCTAATAGTAATATTTAGTATGTCCAGTTTTTAAATTGTTCTTTGACAAAACGTTATTTGCAAGTGTTCTTCAGTAAGGAAATATGCAGATGGTTGTCATTTTAGTATGATTTTATGCCCTAGAGGCAATTATAATTTAGTGATATAACAATTTAAAAGAAATTTATTTAGCTTTAATTTTTGAATTTTTAAAACATTTTTTTTAACGCACATATTTGCTCTTATGTTCGAACACATCGTAAGCACACGATTATTAGAAGCAAATAAATTTTAGAAGTATTTTTTTACTAATTTTTTTTTATATGCAAATTTCTTTATTTTTTTTAAATAATTTGGTATGACAATTCTTAGTAGGTATTTAATATATTAAATTTTTAAACATAATTAAAACAAAAATCTTCCACTTATTTCGAAGTAGGTATATATTGTATTGAATTTAAAAAAGTTAGACACATTAGTTTATGAACATTTTTGAAACGCAGAATTATTTAGAATGCAAAAGGACCTCCTATATAAAAATATTGATCGAAATCCGCCGAGCTGCTTATGAGAAAGTCGAAAATCGCAAGAAAAAATGGTTGTAGGCAGGTACCGTTAGTAACAAAATATGTAAACAAAAAAATTCAGACCAAAATATACACTATATATACTAGTGGACATATTTTCACCTTGCGATATAATATTATATGGCAAGTTATGGATTGATTCATAATCAAATCGAACTCGAGATTTTGATCAAACTTGACATTACGATGATAGCTAAAGCGAAAAGAGTGCATCCCGCAATTCCGTCTGTTTGTATGTCCTCTAGTCTACAGCCTAAACGGTTGGATTGATTTGCTCCAAAATTGGTACATATTTTTTTTTCGGTAATAAGCCCACACGTTTTTTTTTACCTACCGTACATTTTTGCTTGGCCAAAAATAAAAATCTTAATTTTCTGCGAAAACGACTGCATTCTTATAATAAATAAAATGCATGACTGGATTGCACGTACTTGCTCCTATGTTTGAACACATTATATGCAAAAGATTCTTAATGGAAACGGCTAAATGTATTTTTAAAGTCGTTTTTCACTTAAATTTTTTTTAATTCCTAATTTTTTTCTAAAAAAAATTGGTATGAAAATATTAAATATTTAATAATATAAATTTAAAAACAAGATTTCAGAAAAAATCGTCCACCTGTTTTCGAAATATTGAATTTTCAAAAAAATTTTTTTTTTCAAAATCCAAAAAAACTATTTTTCGAAAATTTTGAAATGCGGTATTATATAGAATTCAATAAAAAAATTAATATAAAAATTTTGATCGTAATCGGTTGAGCCTTTTATGAGAAAGTCGAAAATCAATAAAATGGTTGTATGGCAGGTATCGTTAATAACGAAATACTTTAAAATTTGTTCGTCCAAAATGTAGACCATACGCAAGGCAGTACTCACACCAAATTTTATTAAAATTGTTAGAGCCGTTTTTAAAATAAGATGGTATTTGTATGGCAAGTACCGTTATTTTTGGGGCTAAACAACGATTCAAAAGTCTGTTTATGACGATCACCTAAAACGCCTAACCACCAAGTTTGAACAAAATCGGTTCAGCCGTGTAGATCATTCCACAGACAGACAGGCAGAGAGATAGACAGACAGACGTAATTGCGGGACCCACTTTTTTGGTGTTCTCCTTCATCGTAATGTCAAGCTTAATTGAAATCTCGAGTTCGATTTTTTTTTTCAAATGCAAAACTTGCCCAATACCAATCGCAAGTAAAAATACTCGACTTTACAGCAGTTTTTTTCTCATCTCACTTAGAGATTGTACACAATGTACACCAGGGTGTCTTATGTTTGGAGAATTTTCAGCGGTCCATACATATAGGTATATAGCTCGGTAAGTAAGGGGGGTGGCATGCTGCCCCTCGCAACGGCATGCTTGTCCCTATTATTGGATTTGGGGTGGCCCAGTTTGGGTGTACTTATGCAAAGTTTTTTTATATTTAAATTTGTTTTCGATTTATTTCGAAAATTTATAATTTCTTCTGTCGATGCACGCTATATAAGCTCTTAAGAGTTCGGCAGTATTCTAACCGTGTGTATGGCATAGGGCTGAGTTCGTGATATATGGGAGGTCTGCAAGTAATTACTAATTAGCGAAGAAAAAATCTTAAACCTGTTTTTAATATCATCTGAATTTCTTCTAATTGGCACTTGGATTAGAAAAAGTTTCATCTCGTAATACTCGTAGGTAGATACAGTATTTGCCTCAACAAAACATGTCAAATGGGACATAAGTCAAATTTCTTTTTTAGATATATCCCATCAAATTGGGAAAATTGGATTTTGGACTTACAGTTCTTGAAAAAAAGTATTTTTATATTTTTTATTTATGTTTTTTTTTTCAAAATTTTACTTAATAGGGTAAAATTTTTTAATCAATTTTTTGATAACAACAGAAAACCGGAAGCTCAAATTTCTTGTACTTTTCTGAGAAAATAAAAAATAACGAAAATCATTTTTTCGTAAGAAAAACATTTTTTTATTTCATTCAGATCTTTAAGAAACGATAATCCAGAAAATTCTGTTCCCAATACCTTGGCGTTTGAAGTTAACTCCTGTACTGGCGTGAAATAGTATGGGTGTACATTCTCGTTATGCAACACTTTCCATACTCTACTTTGAGGCACTTAAATCATAGGTTATACACTAGCTTGTACTAACTGTAGTTTAGGTACAAATAATAATGATTTTAATGACGTTGAATGCCCAACAACAACTTGAGTGTGCTACCACCAAGTTTTTTCCCAATTATTTTTGGCTGGAATTATAGATATTTCACGACTTGCGAAGTTCGATCAGCAGATTACTTTGCTCTATTGGTGCTGGTCTACTTTTTCATTTTAATTGAAAAACTTCTTGTGCCTTCATCGCTCAAATGAAAAAGTAGACCAGCACTACTGGAGCAAAGGAATCTGATGAACGACCTTGTCAAGTCGTGAAATAGCTATAATTCCAGCCAAAAATAATTGAGAAAAACCTTAGTGCTAGCACACTCAAGTTGTTGTTGGACATTCAAAGTCATTAAATGATACGAGAAAGTGCTTTAAAAGGAAGTATGAAATCATACAAAAACTGAATATAAAATAATTTTAACTATATGCCTGTAAGACCCAAGGTGTTTTAAATGCAACCTGAACTGCACGGCACTAGTTAGAAGGGCAAGAAGATAATAAATAATTTGTGTGTTCGCACAGTGGATTTGAGAATCAGGTATTGACTTTCTCATTTCAACCCACGGGCGACATCCAATTAAAATTGGATTGGAGGTATAGAAAAGAATGCGCCTATCATGGGGATCGAACCCACACGTCTAAGTTACGAGTCAAGCACTATATCCACTGCGCGCCATTGCCACCACCAAAAATTGTACTTAATAAGAGCATTTAATTCTGAAAACAAAATTAGTACATAGTTTATTACGTTAAATTCTGAAAAAAACTTAATGTGATTTTTTTTTCAAAATTTTGAATTTGAAAATTAATTTATCAAAATCTATTTATAAATTTGAAAATATAATTTCAACAAAATTGGTCCCACCCGTTTTCTAAATAATTAATTTTCAAAAAAAATATTTGTTTTAAGTCCATAAAATATTGTCCGAAATTTTAATTACGTATATTATTATTTTTTAATATGTAATATTAATAACATTTAGAAGTTGAAGTTACAACTGCATAAAAATGAACTGAAAATTCATTAGGACATGTCACCAAATGTTGGTAAAACTGTTTTCGTGTAGATGTTTTTTTTTTTAAATTACAACCAATTTTATAAAAGTTTTTTTTTTGGAAAACACAAAAAAATGCATTTTTGTCCCAACTTCCCCTAAATTGATAATTATACTAATCAAAAGTACATAATATATTTATCCGGAAAACACCAACGAACATAGCTAAAGGTGTTGAACCCCCACTGCATGTACCTAAATATATTGAGTTTAAGTTAATAAATCCCCTATCAACCACTTGAAAACATTAGGTATACAATAAACCTAAAACGGATAAGAAAAAGTAGCGATTTCAAAATTAAATTTTCCTCCAACAACATGAGTGTCATGTGTGACTAATGTCTGTCACTCGTGCTTAATGGCCAACACAAAAGCTTGCTGTGGCATCATATTAATTATGATCCTTTTACTTTATGTGTCTTCCTTAATTCCAGCAAACATTTGCAACTAATACTCAAATCCTATACCTACAGCTGGACACACAACGCTCCCGCACACATACAAATCACCCTAACAGAAACCCAAAATTGAAGTCCCTTAATGATCCTATATATATGTACATGTGCCCGCACATGTGTGGCACCTCCAAACAATTACACCCTTTATGACATAGCCGTGAGTGGAATTAATTTGACTATCCTCTTACATCAGAGATATGGTCGCCCCCCAATACCCGAACCCATAACCCTATCCAAGCACAGATCCTGTATATTGAATGTATGTATATTAGCGGATAGGAATTTTGCAGACGTCAAACACAATACATCACTTCAACATAGACAGATCTTTAGAAAAGGATTAAGATTCGAAAATCCCTTATTACGGTTGATTTACCTATCACCTGCCTGAAAGGCTTCTGGTAAACCAATTAGGCAAAGCTTGCTGTAATCTGGCACTCCGCTCCTATCATTTGTTAGCTTATAGCTACCATCAAGGTATGTATACTCTATAAAATGGCTAAAAAAAAAACACATAAAGAAAGGATAATTGCGCGAGCACTTCACGTTGGTACTCAGCCCTAATTGATTCAATCACACACTTCAGACGTTAAATTGCGAACGAGCGTATTGTGTAATATACACACACACACATACACATACCTCGTCACAAAACAAATTAAATTCCAAAGAATCAGCAGAAGAATACCGTCAATTGTCACCGCTTGCGACACGGGCAACCCATCATCCAAAAGGACTCAATCAGAATACCCCCTGGGATTCAGATGCAGCCAGGGTTTTCTATTTATCTGTTCACGCACACACAAACACACTGTGGGCTAAAATGCAATTACCCCATCCATCAGCATCATTATACAGCCAGCGTCGAGACTCTTGAAAATCCTACAAAAGCGGGTCCTATTGAATCATTGCATGCCGATCCATCCTTTACCAGATGAAGGACGAGCTTCTTTCTATGAAGCATCTATATAGTGGAGTTACCGATTGAAGAAATACGCTTATGCAAATTACCTTTGCCCCCTAGGAACTACGGCGGCTTTAGTGCGATATCGACGTCTTCTTATCTGTTTGTGTCTATTTTATCGAACTTTTAGGATTCTAATGGCTGCTGAAAGGAGTCTCGCACATGAGTGCAGGTGGCAAATTGATGCCCTTGATGCCATTGCCGAGTGTGCTTTAGCATCATAGATTCCTTTCTAGGCAACAACAACAACGGAAAAAAAAAGAGAGAAACATGCCACTTTTGGTTCAAGTGCTGAATTCAGCTGAATGGCATAAAGCAACAGCCTGAATACCTTTCAGTCGCGTCGTCCTCGTCAGTCGTCGCCGTGCGTAGTCGGTCGAGATTAAATAAATCTTGGGCCAAAAACTGTTGTCATCCCTGGAATTGGTCGTCCGTTACAAGTGTAAGAGGAGAGGGGCATATTTGTATGAATAAATTTATATACCAAATGATTGTGGTACACGCACTCGAGACCACATCGACTTGGTTGTTGTTGGGCTTTTGTATAAGGCGTGTCAAGCCCAAAGCCATATTATGGTATAAGGAGCATGTGATCACTCTTGTAAAGGTCGCCCGAGGGCTTTTCCTGTTGTTGAGTTAATCAGTGGCAACGATTTGCATTAGACATGAATGGGAAATTGTTTGTTTGCAAATAAAAAAAATATATGGAATCGTCGAACTTATGGAAACTATAGGGCTTGGGCAAAGGACTCAGTTTTTGTTGAGTTTACACATCTCAATTAATATTATGCCATTATTTCAATGATGGATATTGGTGGTTTGGTGTGGGTTATTGAATAGACGATATTAATATGCATTTTAAGTTCTACACAACATTGAGTGAGGCGTTAATTTCCCGCTCGGTTTTAACAAAAAACGTCAAATTCTAAGAAAATAATAATCAAATCGTTAACACAGTCTGCTTAGTAGAAAAGGCTAAATATATTTTTTAAATGGTTTTTACTTATTTTTTTATATACAAAATTTCGCTAATTTCTTTCTAAAAAAAATGGGTATGTTAAATTTTAGTATTTAATAATTAAACTTGCAAAACATTATTATGTTTTTTTTTTTCAAAAATCAAAAAAAAAAACATTTTTCAAAAATGTTGGTAGACCGTAATGATGTGCTAGCATTCGAATAAAATAGTCGATTATAACCGATTCTTACATTAGTCGTGTTCTTTTGGCAAAAGCCATCGGCAGTTAAGCAGAATTTACACACATTAGAAAAACAAGAACCTGCCTTCGATAAAAGTAAAAGCAGAATTCAGCTTTGGATATATTTGCGACATTTATTCGAGTATCGAATGATATTATGTTGTTAAGTTGGTAGTTCGGATGACTTTGACGAATCTCGAAGTCCTTTTTCGTAGAGTTGGGCATGTTCACCCATTTATTATATAAGTTATGTCCGATAATAAGATATACGAATATACTTGTGAACGATTCGAATAGGTTAGCTGAAAGTTGTCAAAAATCAATAATTTTTGGTTAATTATGTGCTCTTTTCCTTAAAACCATGTTTCACACCTGTTCACGTACAGGAAATAAAAATTACTAACGCAATAAACTGGGCCATAAATACTTTATATTTGTTGCTTTATTTATAAATCAGCATAGGTAGGGGTCTCTCTTCCACATTAAGTAAAAGTTAAAAGTTTAAATTAGCTTTTTCCTGCAAAACTGCCAATTAAAGATACTTAACTTAAAGATGTTTGAGTGGCTTTGCGTCAGCTGCTTTTAAATTGCCTAAAAAATTAACTAACTAAAACTTGAGCATCGCCCTCTACCAAAGCTCTTAAATATATTTTATTTAGAGACAGAGCACTTATAACAAGTGCAAGACATAAACTGTCGAATTCTATTGTGAAGATTATTAAAATTTCTTCTAAACAAAACTGAATTTGGTTCTACCAACAATTGGAAATTATCAGATTTAATTTCATCAGCGGAAAAAGGGTAATATTTTAGAATTTTTCGGCCAAATTTGGCAAGAAATACATTCTAAATATTTCAAAATATAGTTTATTGCCTAGTAAGAAAATGTCAAATTTTATTGATGGATTTCGTAGATAATCAACTTGACCCTTAAATTCGTTTCAAACCAGATTCACGATCTTATGTCATTTTGAATTCAGAGTCGAGTTTACCGATGACCAGTGAAATATAAAAGTGGACATAATCGTCCTTTTTTTCAGTGTTTATTTGTTGCGACGTTAGTAATTTTCACCAAAACAGGACTATTTACCCTACTTATAAAATTCTAAAAGGGGATTTCCGTCCATATTTTATATAACTCCTATTTTAATTAACCTCTCTACTCCAACTCGATTTTTGAACCGCATGTAAGCAAAGTTTAAAAATACTTAGTAATTATAAATAATGAATGCGATCATTTTTGCAATGAAACACAATGCGAACATACCCATTCAACTCAAACAGATAAAATAATTTTAAAATGAACATTTTGGACACACAGATGTGGAAAATTTAACTTTTTGTTATTTCTAACTGGTCCATATATATTCCATGTTATTTTCATCTTTTATTTCAAGTTTTAGTATTTTTAAATGCCTTTAATCTGAAGAAATAGAAACAAATCAATTGTTGTTTTTTCGCCTTAAGTTATTAGACACAAGGTCGGTAATACCAAATTCAAAAATACAAAAAATCACGCTGATGCGGCTTTTTCTTTTGGAAAATCTTGCTTTGCTGCCGATAGATTTACCAAAAAAACACGGCTATTATCTCGAGATATATCGATACTTTATTTGAAATCATTCGAATGATTGTATACGTGCGTGTAGGTTCGAATTGGAATTTACATTTTTTTTTATGAATCTGCTATTTATTATTCGAATGAATTAGTAAAAGAGTAATAGTAATCACTCGGTTCTCGAATACAGTTTCAATGAAAATAGAGTGAGTGCTTTTATAGAGTTGGCTGTAATCATGGACCATGGATGAATTTGAGAATTTCGTATGCATTTGTATAGACATTTTAGTTTTTTCTTTGTTTTTTGTTACCGCAATGTATACTGCTATAAAATTTTAACTTGGCAAATTAGAAAGGAATTTAGGATTGTTTTTCGTACATGTTTGTTTTTGATTGTTTTTTTATTTTATATTTTTGTTTATTTTATTTCTTATTTATGAAAGAAAAATTACGGGGGTACTTAAAATTTTTAGGCTTAAGCATCTATTGATATTTGAGTAGGTAACATTATTCCTTTACGTGACCTTTCTACATTCTAAGGAATTATGAGACAAGGTCATAGCACAACATTGGAGTAAACTATTCTATTTGTCTTAATCTTTCATAATACGAATGATCATTCGATTATTTTGATGACTCGAATAGTAATATCTCGATTTGTGAAATCTTTCGAGTATGCCCATCACTATATACTGTATATTATTTAGAATGCGAAGGAGCTACATTGTAAAATTGTTGATTGAAATCCCTTCAGCCATTTACGAAAGTCGAAAGTCGAAAAAAAAAAAAAAAAAAAAAAAAAAAAAAAAAAAAACACGGTATACAGTTTTATGATTTTATGTAAAATGGCGAAGTTATTGGACAAAATAAAATTTTCATTAAATTCAAAATGGCGGCGGAAGCTCCAGCGCGATTTTCCCGAAAACCGAAATTTAGACTTCTAATGACCGTTTGAAGTCATTGTTAATTTTGAGTGCAGTGGATTCTATGTGGTCAATTTAATATTAATTTACCTTGTGTCATGTTTGATATAGTAAACCTATTATGGAGTTAAACCAATTCGGTGTCTTTTTATTTTAACAATATTAACCAGATAATTTCGCTGAGAACAGAGATAAAATCTGACACTACAACCACCTACAGTCTCCGAATATCACGCCACACATCTATCCTATCATTCTTTCTCTTCCTTAACCTCACCCTCACGCTCGCGCTGTGTTGAAACATTTAAAGGGTATTCATAATCCCTTGAGCGCGTGTAGATTATAAAAAAAAAAAAAAAAAAAAAAAGTAGAATTACTGAAAATTTATAATCTTACAAAAAAGTACGTGTGTTTTAATTCCACAAAGGTAAAGGTCAATATTTAGTTTGTTATGCTTTTAAGTTTGTGGGCTAAAGTGATCGCAAATATTCGAAAACTCTATAATAAGCTCTAACCTTCTTTTTTGCTTGAAGATGGTTTTCATTTTTCAACTTATTTATTAAGTTGCAATGTATACCTATTCTATGCTATACTATAACAAAACTGAAGACATTTCAACTTAATTTAAAGTTTATTGTGAAGAGCCCTCTGAATCTAATTCAAAATGCCTTGGGTATATTATTTGCTCCTTAGATATGCCATTTAATTAATATTATTATTAACAAAGATATTCTTGTTACAGAAACCATAAGACTTTTTACGTAAAGAGATCCACTTTGGAATTATTTAAATCAGAGAACTGAAAACCTTTTGTCTGTCAAAAGACTCCTTGTTACCAGAACAAATGAACACAAAATGTTAAGTTATATGCAAATGAATGAATAAACCAATTATTATCATCATCATCATCATACTTCTAGCCTTCTGTTCATCTGACCGTTGATTCAAGAGGTGTACTTCAGCAAATAAGGGCCGGTCGCATGTGGTTATTGGGGTTTTTGATTCTCTCAAACACAAATTGCTTATATCTGCATTTTGAGTCTTGCCCCTTCCGCTTGCCTTACTCAACAACACCATTATGCTTTAATTTAATAAACCGAGTAATTTTACAAAATTGTCTGTAAATTTGTCTAAACTTGATTCTTTTCGTCACCCCCTTATCAAAAACTGTTTAAAGTCTTACCGGGAATTGGGTTCAAAGCATCCCACTCGACATTCGACCCGTTGTTGAAGCTACATGCTGATACGACGCTGGCCCGATATCCAAAAAGCATTCGACTCGGTTTGGATAGATGGACTGGTTTTCAAGTTGAAGTCCCTTCACTTGCCCAGACATCTTATCCTAATCATCCATAGTTTCCTCACTAACCGTAAATTTTACTTTCGTGTGGGGAACTTTAACTCAAGTCTCTTGAGCATTTCTTCTGGTGTAGCCCATGGATCTCCCCTTGGACCCGATCTTTTCAATTTATACACCTCCGACCAGCCACTTAACATACCTAGAACAAATACCCTCCTATTGGCTGATGACTCCATCACCTATAGCGCATCGTCCAGCCCAGACGTAGCCTTCCGAAGAGTTAGGGAGCTCTATGCGTATTACCACCAATGGGGAATAAAAAACAACCCTTCCAAACACGGAGTTGATCTGTTTTAGGACGCCTTTGCACAATGGCCTAGCCAAGAGATGCTAAAAACCCTCGCTAACCCTTCCCGATAACACTGTTATCAAGCCCAAGAAAACGGTTAAACACCTTGGAGTTCACTTCTTCGAAAGGTTTAAACATAATCAACACTTCAAATTCACCCTACGTAAGGCTAACCATGCCTTCTCTCTAGTACGACCTCTAATGAAAGTAAGAGGCGGTCTCCAAACAAAGATGAAACTTCTGCTTTATAAGCAACTCATTTGTCCCATTTTAACTTATACCTTCCCTATATGGTACACCATAAGCCCATCATACATGAAAAAACTGCAAATTTTCGAAAAGTTCTTCGCCATTGCACTTCCCTTTTCCGTAAATTAAACTCCGTTAAGTTTTATAGTAACTCAAGGCTATACGAAGCTTCAGGAATTGTCCCAATAGACAAATACATGTGCAACCTCAGCGTTAAGATGCTGCAAAAAATCCCATCCCATCCCAGCCCTCTTATTAATTTAATTACAGGTGACCCAGACACAGAAAACCGGTATCTCCATGTGCTATCCATGATGGATCCAGCATTTGGAATATAGGAGTTAAGGCCCTCCAATCCCATCACAACCACACCAACCAACGACCGTCTGCACTGCTCAAGCCGGCGGGCGCGGCGAGAAAAATTCAATTTTTATAAAAAGAAACCTATGTTAGACCTAAGACACCTTTTATTATAAAATGTATAAAACCCACAATTTAACGAAGCAGAGTCCCTACAGTGCTTGCTGATATATAATGTTTGACTTAAGAATTTGTAAATTTGTAAATACCACCCTGTACAAACTTTGAGCTGAATACATTTGTATATATATCTTACCGGGAATTAAATGTAATAGATTTTCCGAATTTTATCGATGATTGTGTCTGAGCTTAAATCACCTCCTCTATGTATCCGCATCTGAACATTCAAATGCAACTTAAGTGCATTAATTAACTTTTAACTTTGTATAAAATGTCTGAAGTGTGCATCTTAAGAAATCCTGGAAGATAGTAGGTTAGGTATTTTCCCTATTAAAATAAGAGAGACTCCTCCAAGTTCTATGAAGTTTGATGGAAATTTATTTTTTATATTTGTCAATGGCACACAGTAATGTATAGGCTGCCACAAACCATTTTCTATATCAAATAGGGGAATAGGGAAAATTTGAAATATTTCTGGTGAATTTTGTGAAGCACTGCTGAAATTTCGATGAATTAAACAAGAAGTAAACTCTCCCTTATCGCAAATCAAATGGAGTGAGCAAAATGAATTCTAAAGCTTTCAAAGCAAATAACAATCTGTAAACTGTAACTCCCTAACCGTGGGCAATAAACTAAATTTTTTTACCCGCATTTCGATGCAGACGCGTGGAAAGCGCATCTATGTAGGTGCCTCTACAATATGTCCGCAATTTCCAGAACTGATGATCGAATGGAATGGTCAATGGGGCCGGCGCGCGGACGGGGACGATATAAGGACGATATGTGTTTCCATGTTAGGCGCGTCGCATAGCTTGGAAATATTTGAAAATCTGCCCCCGCCCAACTTATTGTGCGGTTGTTATTTGAAGAGGAGTTTGAATTTGAAGAGAATATTGCATCGGCAAGTATAGTTATGCCAGAGACCAATTTTGAATCGGAAACCAACAGACAGAATATAGCATTTTGCAATATAAATGCGGGAGAGTGTTACTGACGTCTGACAACTAGAGGGATAAAAAACACAAAAATAAAAAATAAGAATGGCGCTCCCATATCCAATCGGATATTACTTCCAGCGCTTTGATTTGTAGAATTGGATTATTCTATTGTATATCCTTACTGCAGCCATCATACAGTCTGCGGTGATTGGAGCTTGGGGGGGGGGGGGGGAGAATGGGGGTTGATATAGAATTGGAATTTGGGCGTTTGGACAAATTAAAATTTTTCAGTTCACTTATGTGCGAAACGAGCCGAGGCGAGTGCGCGAACTTCACGCAACACTCAGCAGACTGTGGCGGAATGGTCAAGATGGTTTTGATGGTTTTCAATGTGAGATTTAGAAGTTTTAATTGGATATTTGTTGGGGGTTGTCAAATGCTTATTTGGGTTGCCTTAGAAGCGCGGTTCAAGTGAGCTTTGCAGAACACAATGATAATCAAGTTTTTCATAGCTATATAATCAGGAAGACTCGATATCATCGTTTTCCAAATAAAATCATTTAAAGACAGTTATATCCATGACAAAATGAGTAGGTTAATGGAATGGAAAAATTGAGAATAAGAAATAAAATAACGGATATTATGAATTTCTAAATTATTGACCAATTTTAGTTAATACTTATGTTATTTTGGAAAACTTTCCCTTTGACTATTTTGGTCACAATTGTTTTAGTAAAAATAACAAAATAACGGACATCTAGTGGCGAATTGTTGAAGCTTTCAACATTTTTCACAATTCCAACCGAATTTAAATCTTAACCAAATTTAAATACGTACATCTTTTTATGAAGAAATTTAAATTGTAAACATACGAATTTTTCCCAAAGAACAAAACAATCTCTAGAACATATCACGCTGCATTATATATTTTTTTATTGTGTTACTATTACCTTTAGGAAGTAGGCAATTGTGCGGGCCGACACGGCCATCGTCGAAGTACGAAGTCGACCGGTCGGCGTAGTGTCCTCCGACTGTTTGTATCATTATCGTCTGAAAACTTTTCCGTACTACTACCGCGGGTTATAGGCCGCCACCCCCTTAAGAGCGCTCTGTAGGCAGGTTACCGGCCAGGGCGAATTAGCCGTAAATCAATTATCGGAGGAGGCTAAGGCTGGCCCAATCATTAATGGTCGAAAGGATGCTTGAGGGTAGTGGGAACCTCTTTCGGCCAAAAAACTAAAGCTGTTCCAACCCGAGTGAGGCACAAAGGCCTGCCGACGTTATCGGTCGCGCGGACATCGCGCTATTGTTTGCGTCCTTAATTATTTACACTTTCTGTTTTTGATCACATTTTATATTTTTTTGTTATAGATAATTATTTGCCAGTTTCTTTATTTATATTACCTTTACTTTTGGTTAACTTTAACGTTTTTTATTTCTGATATCTATATAATTTCGCTAAAATAACATTTAATTTTTTTTTATTTTTATTTATTTGCGGCGCTACGAACTGTAGCCGTCGTTGTATTAAGATTAGTGAATTTTTTTAGTCCTTTTTATGAGAGAATTTTTTTGCCATTTTTCTTATCTGTTTTTGTTTTATAATTCATGGGTAAAATAAATGACATATTTGTAAGCCACGCCAACATACTGCCTTTCAATGGACTGAGAAAAGTACCAAAAATGCATTAAGGTTTTAAATATTTCAGGGTGTGCGGAGGACAGCCAGGACATGGACGGAGCGGATTAAGCCCTTCAGCAGTGGTAAGCGTAAGGGGAGTCGGGCGGAAAATCGGCCTCCCGGCTCCAGGAGTGGTGAGGGAAGCCATCGGTTTGAAAACACCCTAAACCGTATCGATGAGTGGTAGCCAAATTCAAACGGGGTTGAGTCGAAAGAATTGGCATGAAGATATTTTTTTTGTGATGAGGTGAGGTCCGACGGAGGGACAAGATCCCCCCTATATCCGGCGAGCTAAGCCGTGCGACGCCAGCATGCCACTGTTCCGACCGTTGGACATTCGGACCCTTCCGTTTCCCATCCTATGCACATCCCCGTATCCTACCCATACCACGCCCCGGTCCTCATCCAGTTGCCTTATTACAAATAGTAATATATCACCATAGTGATATATTACTGTATTCAATAGAATTAGCTAAAACACTCAACGGTTGAATAGTTACGTAGTGAATAAACATTTATTAAGACCCTATTTAACGTTGCATAAATTCATATTCATAAAACATTTTCTGGCCAATGTTAGATAAGAGAAGTATATTACGTTCATATTATGTATCACGATTCAACCTTTGGTCAAAAAAACATCAAAACATTTACGTTATTGATTGTGAATTGAAAACTACCATATGTATTCACTATTCGCCCTTTAAAACTCGTTTAGCTTGAAATCTCTCTTCAAAGTTATATAACTTTTATGAATAACATTTCTAAATTAAAATGCTTCTTAACTTTATATGTTGTTTAGAGAATAAGGCTGTTAAAGTGTGCAATTTTTGTTAAGAAAATGTCAATATCTCCTCAAAGTGTGGATACAATTTAGAAATTAGTTTTCCTACTTTAAGAAGCTTGTTATCTCACCTTTGGTTTTAACTTTCTTGTTCCAACACGATAATGAATGTTTCTTCTTCTTCAGTGACAGGGACTTACAAAAAAGATGTGACCAAATTTTATCAAAATAAAATTCACGACTGGAGCACGTACTTCCTCTTATATTCGATCACATCTTAGGCACAAGAGTTTTTAGTAGAAACAGCTCAATGTGTTTTTGTATTTTTACTTATTTTTTTAATTACTAAATTCGTAAATTTTTTTCTTAAAAAATGTTTATTATGACAATTTATTGTATTTAATAATATAAATTTAAAACATTAATTTCAAAAAAAAAAAAGTCCACCAATTTTAGGAATATTGAATTTTCAAAAAAATATTTTTCGAAAATGTTGAATGGCAACTACCGTTAATACACAAATAAAAAATAAAAATCGTTAGAGCCGTTTTTGAGATAATTAATATAGTAAACAAAATTGTATGACAGGTACGGTTAGCTTTGGGTCTAAAATACGGTTCAAAAACCTATTTTAGACAATCACCTAAAATACTTAAATACCAATTTTGAACAAAATTACATCAGCCCTTTAGGCAGACAGACAGACAGAAGGAATTGCGTGCAGCGTTGCCGGAAAAAAATGTTGTAACTACCAATTCTGAGAACAAAAAGTGCCATTTTAGGCCAACAACAAAAAGTGTAAAAATTCCGAAGATTTCATATAGTTATAATTTTTAATTCTATTTATTGCACCTCAAAACTTGGGGAATAATTAGAATAAATAAACACAAAATTAACAAATTATAAATTAAAGATAAAATAAATGAACTTCTTTAAACGAAACATAACAAAAAATAAATAAGGTATCTTACGGATAAAAGAAACACTCATATAAGAAAAAGTCGTTTATAAGAAAAGCAATGAGATACACCGTGCCTTTTTCTTTATATTTCTTTCGAAATTAATAGTTTATAAGAAACTCGCATATAAGAAAAACACTGTTATAAGAAAGCCTTTCTTACACACCAAAATTAATTCTTAAAACAAAAAAGTACGCTTATAAGAAATTTACTCTGTCAGACAAGCCTGAGCCAAAACCTTTGAATATCCGTCTTTGTGTTAAGACAAATTTCGGCAGTTATTTTTGTTTGCCTATAAGCTATTACTCTTATGAAACTGATATTTTTGCATTTGTCTGTAGTTTCACTACACCAAATATTGTTGTTAGATTTCACATCTATTCATAGAGAGAAAGTCAAATTTTCAAATGCGGTTGACTTCTTTTTGCTGGTTGTGTTTCGACGATAAATGTTTAAAGATTACTACCTGTAATACAAAATAGTTCCTGTACATTTTTATGTAGATATGTACCAACCTTACCCAGTAGGACATCGATGAATTTTTTGGTGAATTCAATGGATTCATCGATTATTTCCATCGATGAACAGTATGTAATGATTTCATAAGAAAACGGTTGCGCATTTTTCCATCAGTTAACTAAAATCAAATGAATTGAATGCTTACAATTCACTAAAATTTCAGTTACAAAATCATAAACTATGCTTCCACTGATGAAAAGTAATGCATAGGTTCATGAGTTCGTAAATGGTGTTTGGTTCTCTACTGTGGTTGTTCTGTTTTCTTCCCGAGAACATTAAAAAAGCCTTAAATAAAGGCCTTCTCTGCCATGAGAAGAGCGACGATCATTGCGTTTTTTCTACCTGCCCCGAGAAATGCCCTCAGTCCTCAGTCTTCGCTGGTCACGACATGAGTTCGTGGTGGTTTTTTTTAGAGAAAGTGAGCATATAAACCAGAATTTCCAGTTTTGTTCGCAATCATTATCATCATTTAACAGAAGTTTATTTTTCTTATTAGTGTTTTTTTTGTTCAGAAATTGTATTGAGCCAGCTGAAAGGTTACAATTATTATTAACCTTAATATATTTGGCGATTGGTGGGTATTTTTCATTATAAATATTTCATATGCGAATAAACGAATTACATTAACAGATTGAAATAATGGATAAGTATTCATATCATTTTTTACCTGTCGAATAAGGAACTCTAAGCTATCTTGTGATTTCACAGCTTAACGTTCATGCTATTTTTCATCATATATAATTGGCTTATGAATAAAATAGTTACCCATACTTCGTGATATCACTGGTAAATATTCACCTCGAAAATCACTTAGTGAACAAATATGACAGCCCCATGTTATATTCATCGATGTTTCCATGCTAAACTCATGGGGTGTAGCTTCCACTCATTGATGAAAAAGTTGGTTATTCATGCATGAATTTATTGAGATTTCCTACTGGGTTGGCTCACAATATTTTGTTTAATGTTAATTATTTGAAAAGAAAACTTATTTATTTTATTTATCTTACTTTCTGAAGAATAGAATATTTTTGTTACTTTGTTACATTAAAGCTTTTTATCTTAAAAAATATTATAGATGAACATACATTCACTATGCATACACAGTTTGTATGAACGATTTCGTTTTCATGAAATTAGGTACACGTACAAAATATTTTTCCTTTCCCCATAGTGTTTTTAAATCCGTGTTTCTTATATAAAAAAATTTATTTCTTATATTC
The DNA here is from genome assembly GCA_910595825.1 of Philhelius pedissequus. Lineage (NCBI taxonomy): Eukaryota > Metazoa > Arthropoda > Insecta > Diptera > Syrphidae > Philhelius > Philhelius pedissequus. The sequence continues at coordinate 236,354,704 of OU343161.1, read as the reverse complement.
GATGTTTGGATATAAGAAACACTCCGATATAAAAAAGAAATTTATGGGATTTTCAGAGTTTCTTATATCCGTGTTGTACCGTAAAAGCATCAATTAACAATATAAGTCTTTAGGTGGTATGAGGTGCTGGCAATTTTCATCCTTTATTATTTCATTAAATGGCAAAAGTGATTTCATAACTTTATAATACCGGTCGTCCACTATACTTACTTTTCATTCAACTCCATCTTTGGATGAACAAATTTACAACCTCTTACACAAGTGCACAAAATTGCGTTCATCAACGTGTGGGGAGCTCCGTACGCATAGCTGACAAACTTAGTGAAATGTTGAGTGAACCTCGATTGAAACTCGTACACATTCCTCGTTCATTAACTCGGTCAATTGTTGGAGAACACCATACACGTAGTTGATCAACGTATTCAATTGGTGAATAGCTTCGTTCATATTATAGTTGACAAACTTACTCAAAAGTTGAATAACCTCGTACACCAGATGATAAACTTGTTTGATTTTCACCAAAAAAAAAAAGTTTTTCAAGTTGATCAACTGCGTTTTGATATGCTTGTTCAACAAGTTGATGGACGCAATCATTCAACGCAACGCACAACAAATATTTTCAACTCAACGGCAACCAACACCAAACAAAATTAAAAAACTTGATCAATGAGTTGAACAATTAATGTGCAACACATTATCTTGAAAACGTTGCTCAACGCGTTAAACCAAAATTTTCAATAAAGCAAAACGAGCTTGTACACTAGCCGTATACTTGTTCAACATGTCGTTGAGCAACGATCCCCAACCGGATTAAACTCGTTGGTTGAATGGAATTGAGGACATCGTATATATGAGTTGAATGTGTTGAACTTGAAATTAGTGCGTTGAATACCTTTAGTGGACGACCGATATTAAGAAAGTCGATTTTTATTATGGGTTTTAGTGTTATTTAAGCGTCAAACAACCCGTTTCAGCTGATGCACTACCATGTGGTAAAACGAAGTTTGATCATGAACTTGGATATATTTGAAATTTTTTTTGTCGATTCCTAGACTGCCTTTTGAGTGTCACAATGCCATTTAAATTAAAAAGTGCCAAAAGTGCACGACCGTGACACTTCGGCAACCTTGACACATTTGTTTGGTTTTTGCTGTCACCTTAATGTCAAGTTTGATTAAAATCTCGAGTTCGATTTTTTTTACCAAATGCAAAACTTGCCCTATAGTGACGGTGACCATTTTATTTGCGATATAAGGTAGGTATACTATATGGCAAGTTTTGAATTTGGAAAAAAAATCCAACTCGGGATCTTAATCAAAGTTGACATTCCGATGAGAGAAAACTACCAAAAAAGTGGTTAACGGCTGAACCGATTTTCTTCAAACTTGGTGCTTATGCGTTTTAGGTCATTGCCCAAAATAGATTTTTGAATCGTTGTTTTAGCCCCAAAAAAACGTTTTTTCCATACAAATTTTGTCTACCATCTTAATTATCTCGAAAACGGCTCTAACGATTTTACTACTTTAGGTATGGTCTACATTTTGGACAATTTTTTTTAACATATTTTGTTATTAACGGTACCTGCCATACAAACATTTTATTGATTTTCGACTTCCTCATAAACGGCTAAACGGATTTCGATCGAAGTTTGTATAGAGTAGGTCCTTCGAATTCTAAATAATGCAGCATTTCAAAAATTTTGAAAAATATTTGAACCTGAATAAAAAATGAAATTTACTACCGTTAGGAAAAGTGCCAAACCAAAAATCTTTAAGCGAAAAATTTTAGATAAGAAATTCAAAATTACGGTGGTGGATATTTTCCTTAACAAATCAATTTGCCCATATGTGACAAAAAAATAACCAGAAATTTCCTTGCATTTGCAATTGCATTTGTCATTTTCCTCTGTTATATTCCCTTTAATATATCAGTATGTACACGTACGTACAGTGCTAAGGACGCTTTGACTGCCCAAACGACGGTACTCAGGCAAGCAACTGAATGTAAGTTTTTTCTAAACAAGGGATAATTTGCCAGTACATGGTCAAATCCGTTGAGAGGTTATTGCACTTTAAGCTAAGTCCATCCTAATTGAGCTTAAATAACTTCTTAAGCTTCCCCTACTACACATAAACATGCACTCGGAACCTAATCCGAAAATCTGCAAAGCTGATTTTTAAATTATGGTATGCAAGAACAGAATTCACCTTCTCCTTGTCTAAACCATTGTAAATCATTGTGATTTAGTCACAATCATTTCATCGTTTGACAAGTCAGTTATTAAACGTCAAATTTTATTTAAGTTCCTGGCTTATCTTACCTCCAAAGGTGATACATTTTGTTTGTAATAATTTTAAGAGAACTTAATTTAAAGTAAATACCTAACTAATTTGCTATTGAATCAACTATATCTAAATCGTGCTTGTCTAAATCGGAACGCTAATAGGATGCATTCGCTCATATGTGGGGGGATAAGTGTGAACACGAACGACCGGATGTTCACCAGGAGCCGACACATTATACACCCACAAAAAACTAAATCAATGCCAATTTGTTGTGGTAAATTGACCAATTCGATTAGAATGTCATTCTAAAATTATAGTAGCCTAAAAAAGTATGTTATTAACCAATTTAGTGTGTTAAGTCGGAAATATAATTATTAGATAATATAAAATTGGTGTAGATGTAGATAGAAAAAATTCACTAATTTCTAAATCCCTATCAATATAATTAAGGTCATTATCTCAGCGTGACATGTATTAAAATAATTTCTTCTTCTGAATTCAGTATCACTTTAATATTTTCTTTCATTTATTCAATTCTAGTTTCAATAAAATTTCCGCTGAAAATAGTCCGTTTTTGTACAATATTATCTCAAAATATTTAAACAATTTGCATTGCTAAAAAATGCATTCTTTTATTATTATTCACTTGGTAGTATTCGGTATTGCAACAACTAAATTAATACTAGAAGAATCTCGATCGAATATAAAATTTGTGAGTCTCCTTAAGGATATTCATAAAATTGAAAAATTTCAAAATGTGTTTTTCTTGAAATCATCGACTTTTGACGATGAAAATAATTTAATTAAGGATGTATCGATAGCTCTTGAAATCCCAGTACTTCTCTCAACTGAAACAACATCATTTTATTTAAAGAAACTAATCAATGATAATCTCCTAACGATTGTCTTTCTCGATCGAAGCCACCAACTAACTGTTCTTCAGCGACTTTCGCAATACCTTAACCGTTTTAGGTATTCTAAAACTGTATTTCTTCTGAACAATAGTTCAAAAAATGAAACAGATCTACGGGAACTGTTCGGATTTTGTTGGAGAAGCGGCATCATTAATGTCATTGCTCTTAATTTGGACTTTTGGAACTCTTCCACTTATTACAGTTATACAAATTTCACGGATTTTATCATTGAAGAAGTTGTGTGGAATGGATTTCCACCGAAAGATGGCTACTTTCCAAATCGGATGAGCGACTTGAAAGGAATAACTTTACCAGTTTTATTTGGAGGATACGAACCAGGAATCATAATCTCACAAAACAGTAGAGAAGATAACATAATTAAAGGCTACAGCGGTCACTTTTTTCAAGCTCTTGCTAAGAAACACAATGCTGTTTTGGATTCGACAAACGCTATGCCTTTAACGTCACCAATAGATCTGTATCAGTTCGTTTTAAATGGAACTGTGGAAATATCATCTGCAGTTAAATATCGAACATTACCAATAGAAATGTTCACCTACCCGTATTCAATTACGGATTGGTGTACAATGCTTCCAGTTGAAGAAACAATTCCACTGTCGAGTATATTTATACGAATTTTCGATGGTCAAACTTTCCTCATCACCATTGTTGGATTTTTGATACTGTCAGCATTACTTGAGTTAGCTGAATACGTATATTTAAGGCACAAAACTACCGTAATCAATTATTTCTTCAACGATAAATGCTTGCGCGGGATAATTGGACAATCATTCCGTGAGATTCCAAATGCTTCTGCAACTCTACGACTCATCTATACCTTGCTCTTTATATTCGGAATATTATTCGTAACAACTTATGATGCATTTCTTCAATCAAACCGAACAAATCCGCCAAGTGAGAAACAAATAGAGTCCTTTGATGATTTAGCTGCAAGTGGTTTAAAAATTTGCATTGCTAGAACTGAGTTGGATGTATATTTCGGCCTGTTCCCTGATATGAAAGCTAAATACAATGACATTTTCATAAGCACTGACTTTAAGACTTTCATCATAACTAGGAATTCTTTCAATACAAGTTTAGCCTACTCTGTTGATAGTAATTCATATAATATTTACAGAGTTCAACAACAACTATTTAGCCGACCATTATTTCGCTGGGCAGATGAACTGTGTTTAAAAAAAACTATTGGAAAGAGTTTTCCTATAAGTGAAAATTCAATCTATAGACAAATTATGAATGAACTTATCATCCAAATACAATCGTCGGGATTGTTGGAGTTTTGGGAGAAGGGTTCATTTTATGAATTAGTTGAGATAGGAAGAGTTAAATTGACAGACTTGGGCCAAAAGCGAGAAGTGCAACCGATGAAGGTGGAGGAGTTGAAATTGATCTGGGTAGGAATGGGAGTGGCTTTTCTGTTGAGTACTTTGGTTTTCATTGGAGAGCTTTATGTTTTCAAGTTGAGTAAAAGGGGCGCTAAATAGTCAACTAATCAATCCAAGTGAGATTGCCTTAAAGTAATATCGATATTTTGCAAAAAGTTTGAGCTTTTAAACCAAATGCCAGCTGAATATTTAATAATTTAATTTTTTTCAAATTAAAAAAAAAATTAACTATTTACTTACACAATTTCGTTAAAAATTTCATCAATAAAATTAATTAATTTTCTGTAAGACTATAAATAAATATATATCAAATGGAGTATTTAATTTACCTAAATACGATCGGTGTTTTTTTTTTGTTGTTGTTCCTTTTTATCATTCCATCAGATATAATTTCATAAATGTGCATTTGAAATGAAGGAAGAATTTCAATAATACCTTTTTTGAAAATGCTTATAATCCGTTGTTGTTTTTTATTATTTTTTTTTTTTAATTTAAATTTGTCGTTAAAAACCTCTTTAATATATTTTGTGCAATATAATTTAAGAAACCTATTTCCGAAATTTTAACGCAACCTATCACGTCAACGGACCAAAATGCCTAAGAAAAATTGCATTAGCCTAGTTAAGTGGATTTAGAATATAGGACTTACCTCGTTCTCCGCCAAATTATAATTATCCAGAAAGTTATGTCATTGTGTTTTTTTCTTTTCTTCTTTTATTACCATCTGAGCATATGAATTTAGCAATTAGTGTCTTTTCTTCAATTCCCTGATCTAAATTAATTAAACGGTAGTTTATGCGTTAAATAATCCCACAATGAACATCAATTAACTGCTAACTTCCCGGTAAGTCCCATTATTCTTTTTCACAATAAAACCGACTCCACGCGCTATAAAATTGCCATATTTATGCCAAACTTGTCAACTCTTATAGTCTGCACAAATAATTCCGAACCATTTAAGAAGTCATCACTTCATCTTTGAGAGCCAAAGCGACATCCCCATTTATATTGTGGTAATTTTCTTTGATATACAAACAAAAATAAATATAAACGAAATAAGAAACACAACACAAAAAAAAACTATTTACTGACATCCCAAGTGGTTCTTCCATCTTCTCATTTTCATGTTGCAAGTGAGTAGCGAACACAACGTCGAATTACCCTGTTACACGCTCGCTTCAACATCGCCCATCACCTCTATTCTCTACCACTCTTAAATTATTTCTTTGATACACTTGTACCATGCCACCATCAACATCTTCAATGTCAGGACAGTTTAATATGACCAACCATTGACCCACATTTCTATATAAGGAATATGTATAGAAACGACATATAGGGGGTTAGGTAGAAGGTATATTAGAATGTGCAATAGGACAATCTCAATGGCCAGAACGGACATGTCTAAGGCTGAACCCAAATGTTTGCTCACAGTGTAAACGCAGAATTTATTGACCAAATTCTAGCGGCAATAGGACATTAAATAGGATATGAGAACCGATAAATAAGGGACACACATAAATTCCTACTCTATCGAAATATAAGCAAAGATGCTGTAGGTCGATTATTCATACAGTGCAAGCTCTCTAAATCACGTTTAACAATAATCGATTTTTTATTAGACAAACTTTTCATTACCAAAAACCAAAAAAAAAATATGAAATATTATTTTTTGTTTCGAAAACGACTGCAAAGATTTTAATAAAAAAAATTGAATAAATTGGTTAAAAATGTTGATTGTGAGAGCTCGTTTTTTTTTTTTTTGATACGCTTCTAAAAAGCTTGGCACGTCACGTCATTATTAATGTACATTATTTTCAAAATAAACCATTCGTTGACAAAACACCAAACCAAAAGTAGGTACCTATAGTAACTTACTTTCTACAGATGCATTGCAACTTCATGAGTTTGGTGTAGATTGGGATTGTCCCAACTGACAATTTCGGCATTAGATTAGGGCTGGCAACGAGTCTGGGACAAGTCCGGAGACCGAGACAGAGACGGGACTACTTTAAAGGCACCAGAGACGAGACTCCGTATTTTGGTACTGAAATTCGACGACAATCTCACTGGTCTCGGTTGCTTAGTTTTTGATTTTCGCGAGAAGAAATATTTTTTTTATTTAATTATTTTTTAGTAGGTACTAATGTTCAATTTTTAGGGCCAGTTTCACACTTTATCCCTCAGTGCCAATTGCCCCTTAACTTCACTCAGGATAAGATTTCAATTTCGCACCAGCCAAGTTGAAGTGGGAATTAGGTGGTCATTCTTGGTACTTAAGAGCTGCTTAAATATTTGATATTTTTGCTCAATGTCTTTTCAGTTTGAATAAAACTTTAAATATAATTAAAAAAAAAAACAAGGGTTGCCATCGTTATTCATGCTTAGAGTGAAGTAATTTTAAGCGACTGTGAAACAGAAAAGTAACCTAAGTGAGACTTATCGTTTGACGTTTACTCAAACTCAGGGCGAACTTAAGTGTTTAGGTACTCGGAAACTGGCCCTTACAATTTTTTTTTCGAAATATTCTAGCGCGTTAAAATATCAAACCTATATTATATACACATATTTATACTCTGATAGGCTCACTGCGAAAATCCGGAGAAGAATAGTTGGAATAGAAATCGCTCATTTTTCAGACGTTGTTTCACCCTCCGGAACTGACTTTAGGGCATTTAAGTGGCCTTTAGTATTATCGAAATGTCAAAATATAGTTTATTGCCTACCTAGCAAGCCATGAACTGTCAAAATCCATGGAAGGATGGTTCCGATTTAAATGGATTAAGAAACCTCTACAAATTTAAATTTTACATCAGAAAATTCGAAATTTTTCCGATTTTATGTTTTTCTAAGGAAATAGTTTATTTTAAGCCTTTTGACATTTGGAAGAAAATAGTATCCAAAATAGTATTTTTCCTACTTGTCAATCTATGAACTGTCAGTATCGATTGAGGGATGGCTCCGATTTAAATGTATTAAAAAACCTCTACAAAATGTTTCTGACCTTACCTTAGATCGAGTCGAAGTCTGATTGCCACTTAGCCAGCGCTAAGTAAGCTGATACAATGCGTTTTCAAAGTAGTATTTTGTCATGGTGATTTGTAGAGTTTGGAAAATACCAACAACAAAAAAAAAACAGTGTTAAAATGTTCCCCAGCTATTTAGAGAACACTTTATAAAGGAGATTTATCCATACATTCAATCTGTCATTTCTAATTTCACAGCATGTGAGTACGAGAAAAAGGATTAACAAATGATTAATCTTTCCTTAAAATACCATAGAACTCCATTCCATGAGACTTGAATGTACTTCTTCTTCCGAGCGTATACGTATAACGTATTTTTACAATGAAAGTTGAACCTACCTTCCAAAGAAAACTAGTAAACTCAAATATACGTTCATTATGTGCTTACATTTTTTTGACAAAATCCCTTGATTTTTTTTTGTATAATTTCTAAGGAAATCAAATTATACCTCAAATCTAGAAGCCTTCCAAATTAGATTTCGATCCCAGCACTCTTATTAGCCGTATTTTATTATCGCCAATAACCCATATGGTTCACCCCGTGAAAATAAAACGATCTGGGTTATATGCTTAAATGTACCCTATGTTCGCCGAATTTAATACTAATAATTGCAAACCCAGATAGAAACCTGGATCTCGTGTTGTTTTTGTAATACTTGTTAAAAAATAATAACCCCGACCCAGACCCGTAGATAAAAAGTTTCTGGAGACATGAGAAATACGCTCGACGAACATCAATTCGTTATTAGAGTTCTCCAAAATCTTGACTTTGTGACGTTTGGTAATTTCATGTATTAGTAAACAATTTTCAAAAAGTTTTATATTAGACTTTAAATTCACTGTAAATTTGTTTGTGTAAATTTTTTTGTTTGTACTGAATTTTTTGTTTGTATTGAATATAAATATTAATATAAAAATGTCATTATTATTTAAACAGAGCTTACTGATGATGGAAGCATAGCTTCCGGAATGTACATTTGAGCAATAAATAAATAATTTGTGTTTTAGTTAATTAAATAAAATCTTTAATTTATTAAAATAAAAAACACGTTAAAAATCTCCACTATCAAATAAATTATTAGTAAATTTCGTTTCTGATGTCAATAAAGGTGTCCCTACAGGCTTACTGCTAGGGCCCATTTTCTTTAAAGTGTTCATTACACCAGGTTTTCGGACTTGCAAATATAAAGCTGTATATTAGTTTTGATAAGAGTTTGGTTTTAAACCGTGATTGTACTCAACTCTTTCAAATAATGGAAATATGTAATTTCACCAATTAATAAATAACTTAGTTTTCGGTTTCGTTAAAGCTTCGGTAAATCATTTTAGTTTCGATACTGAAACTTTATAGAAGCTAAAGTGTTACTAGAGACTTGAAGTTTTTTTTTTGGTTGTTTAATGAGTATTATAATGATTCAAAATAGCTTTTAATGTCCACAAAATTTGCGTTTCGTCCCGGCGATCTCACTTGGACTCATCAGTTGGCTAGTGAGACACTTACCAATACGCACTTTTTGTTAAGTTCAGTTCAACTTACATAGATATTTTGACAAAAAAATGTGGTCACTAGCCAACTGATGAGTCCAATGGGGCAAATTTAGTGGACTAAAAGCCGTTAAAAGCTATATTAAATCAATAATTCAACAAGTCCAATTAAATATAATGCCAAGTCTTCTACTTGGCTGAATAATTTCATTAGTAGAATTGTATTGTAAAAAAAAACACCTTCTGATCATTATAACGATCAAAAACATCTGACAAATCAAGTTTCGGTAAATAGTTCCTTGACTGTAGTCTATCAACTGATTCGATACGAACATTGACCAAAACTCATTAGGTTCTTTGATAACATGAAATAAATTGATACTTCCTTGCGGCAGGACGTCTCAACCTTCATGTACATATACATACATACCAATAGTCTACATAATGATAGCCTTCATATGAGTACAATATTTGTTAAGTTGTCGCCGTTGTGGGTTGGATTTGGTTTGCTTTTCGGGGGTCAATATTATGATGCCTAGTATAACTAGTTCAGAAGATGGAGGCGTATTAATCGGTGGCTGTTTATTATGCTGGTCATATACGAGTATAGGTATATATATAGTATACCCTCCTATATTATATCCCTCTTGAACACGCAACTCCAAGGATGTGAGCGGATGGAGTCGTGTCGTTAAAACAAATTTCCATCAAAGTTTAATTGAAATTTTGTGTAGGTAGCATGCCACGCACCTCAGGCATTTTTTCTTTGGTTTGATCAGAGAATAGGAATATACATACATACTTCTATATATATAATAATATTCTCTCATTAATACAATATGTATTGTACAGGGTTTTTTGTTAAGCGAGCTATTCCATACCGGCCCGAGATACCATCTCCTGGGGCGCAGTTTGTATAGGTTGTCTATGCGAATTACCGAAACAGTTTAACAAGAAACTAATATTATTGGACAATATGAAAACTTATCACGACATTAAGTGAACAAAGGATATTCATATATTTCCCGTCGGTACATAATGCCCCTACAGTGATAGGAGAAAGAAACATGACACAAATGGGCAGTGATGGCATATTATGGGGCATTTCCCCTTTTCCGTAGGAAATTCAAATCGAGCTCGAGATTTTGATCAAACTTGATATTTCGATGATAAAGAACACCGACAGAGTTGGTCCCGCAATTCTGTCTGTCTGTTTTTCTATCTGCCTGTCTTCAAGTCAACAGCCTAAGTCGTTGGAAGGGTTTTTTCATTTTGAAAAATGAAGAATGTTTATAAAAAATAATCAATTTTTAAGGGAAAGGTAGATTTTGTTAGATTCTGGAAAACGGTTCATAATATGAGACAACAACCAGCTCTAGTCTCAGAACTTCGCGCCACACATCTTTTATATCCTTCTTTCTCTTCTTTATCCGGATGACCGCGCTGTGTTAAAAACATAAAAAGGGTATTCATAAACCCTTGAGTGCGTTCAAAATTATAAAAAAAATTTTTTTTTTTTTGAAATTCTTCATACAGAAGCAAACATTTTTCAAAAACCTTTTTTTAATTAAAAATTTAAAATGTTTTTTTTTTTTAAACTTAAATTTTCGAAAGATTCTTCGAGTTATGTTTGACCCAGTGTGCATCGGTGGTGAGTGGAGAAGAAGATTTAACGACGAACTTTACGGGCTCTAGCTGAAAATACAGCGACTGAGATGGCTAGGTCACGTGGAGCGCATGCACATCGACGCACCAGCCCGACGAGTCTTCGTATCCAACCCCGGTGGACATCGCGACAGAGGATACATTATCTTAGGTGGCGCGATCAACTGGTGAACGACCTCAACCAACTTGGTGTGCGTAACTTGTGGCAGCTAGCTAGGGACTGGACTAGCTGCAGAGGTTTGCTGGTTGAGGCCGTGATCCACCCTGGATTGTAAGCGCCATCTGAAGTAAAGTAAGTAAATTTTCGAAACCGACTCAATCGATTTTTCTAAACTTCGTATTTGGTAGTGTTTTGACATTATCTTGAAGAGTTAAAAAAACTCTATTCCTAAAATAAAAACAACGTTTTTTTTTTTTAAAGCTAGACAAAAATGTATAAAACTACCCTATTTATCAATAACTTACAACTAATTTACTGGCTCTTTACGGGCGCTCTAAAAAACAACAGTACCTTCCATACAAATGCTAATTAATCCGTTAAAAAAATTATTTCTCGAAAATGGCTCCAAGAATTTTTATAAAAAAATGTGTGCGCTTTTAAGTATAAAAATAGCTATTTTATTTTGCATACTTATTATCAATGGTACTTCCCATAGAACCACTTTTCATATTTTCAACTTTCTCACTAAACCGATTAAAATAATTTTTTTTATAAAAATGCGCCCTGTTAATAAAACTGCATACTAAAATTTTCAGAAAAAAAGTATTTCGATTTTCAAAAAATAAATAAAAATTTGTTTTTGAAAAATCAATTTTTCAAGATCCAGTTACTAAATTTTTTGAAATTTGAATTTTATATGTATATTAATAATAGCTTCAAAATGGTGTTTCAAATCTTTTTTCTAAAAATGTTTTTAACATTTTATACATAAAAAAATATTTTTTTTTTTAAATTCGCTCCAACGATTTTTAATATTTTTTGAAATAAGAATATACCAATCTTATTTATCCAGGAATTCAAATGGCATCTCTGTTTTATAACAACTAACCCTAGTTTCACAGTGGGAGTTTAAACTTAAGATCAGCTGAACCTTAAACTGAGTTTAAATTTTTGGTTTAACTCGTCCGGTTTCACAGTCAAATCTGATACTTCAGATCAGTTGAACTTCGTTTAACTAGATTTTATGAAAAATAATTGGCAGCATTTTGCCTGAATTGTCTTTTCTTTCTCTCTCTGACACAAAACAACACGCGAAACAACAACAAATGCTTTGTGCTGTTGACTGCCAAGCGAGGGAAGATTTATTTTGTTTCAAAGTACAGTCATTATTCTGATTTTGGTCAGCAATAGCGAAAAGAGAGCAATAAGCTAAATAATATTCAAAATCACTTTCACAACTAGATAACATTTTAATAAACATTTTTTTTTGTAAATAACATTTTCTGAAAAAAAAAACAATACAAACGCTGACTCGTCTAACTTAAACTAAAAATTGAACTCTGTTCAAGTTTTAAACGACACTGAAATAAATTGTTGATCTGAAGTTGAAACCAAAAGTGGAGCTTAAACTCGCACTGTGAAACTGGAAACGTTTTATTATGTGTACTATTCATTTATTTCTTTTACGTATTTTTGCATACGTCACTGAATACTACATTCAATGCAGGTTCTCATACCTAGCTTCTACATCTATATTAGCTACAATGCGTACCTACAACTTTTTTCAAAAGAACCTATAGTTTTCGAGTAATTTGGAAATAACTGAATTTTTCCCCCTTCCCACCCGCCCCCAAAAATTTTCGATCTACACCAAATTTAGGGTACTTTTTAGGAAATGCTTAGGACATTAAAATGAAGCTCTCCACTTCTCCTCTCCAAAATTCAGCTTTGTCGGATTTTTTTCGAAGTTTCATCATTTTTTTGTCTAATTTTCCTGGACTACAAATAAATCTTATAAAAACTAAGTTGATGCAAAATTTTCGAGCTAACCCACATAAACAATTTTAAAAACATTTTTAGAAAAAAAAGTTTGAAACTCCATTTTGAAGTTATGTATTATTAATATATGTACATATAAAATTCAAATTTCAAAAAAAATTCATTGACTGGTTTTTGAAAAATCGATTTTTCAAAAAAAAATTATTTCTTTCTTAAAAATCGCAAAACTTTTTTTTTGAAAATTTGACAATGTAGTTTTATTATCACTCTTAAGGAGGATTTACATTAAAAATAAAAATTAAAAATATTTTTAATCGGTTTATCCAATAATGAGAAAGTCGAAAATATGAGGGAACGAAATTAGGCATGATGTGGGTTTTAAAAGACCAGTTAGGATTAGAAGGGTGTTTTGAGGGTTTGGGAACAGGTATTTCTAATCTAGGCTAAGAGTTACTTTTCTTATTACAATTTGATAAAATAATCACATATCAAATTTTAATTGAATTACCAAAAGGGTTAGTGAACATCCATTCATAGGACGAGGGAATGCTTATCCGAAATTAAGTAGTGTTCGTGGTAGAGATCTTCTGGATCTTTATGGTGTAGTTCCGAAGGAAAAAACTAGCTAGCCAGACGGTGTCAGCTGATTTTGGTGCGTTCCTTACCGTGAAGATCGAAGTATTGTTGTTGTTTAGTTTCATTATCCTTGTGTTCCATTCTCAAAGAGTCCATGAGGATCCCAAACGGATTATGGTGGGCTCGGTTGAAGGGGAAATAGTAGGTAATAAGTATGCAAAATAAAATAATAAAATATTTTTTTACTTAAAAATTGACTGTACTAATTTAAGGACACTCAAATTTTTTATCAATATTCTTGGAGGCGTTTTTGAAAAATACATTTTTTCTTAACGGTTATTTTAAACATTTGTATGGGAGGTACCGTTGTTTCTTATTTTCGGAAAATAGTTTTTTTTAACTATTCCAGAAAATGTAAAAAAATTACGAATCTCCCTCACAACAGGACTAACTAAGTAATATTTCCAATTTTAATTTGCACTAAATTTAATATTTCTCTTTACACTGATGTCAAGTTTCAATTGACATTTCTGCGCATTTAGTCAATTATCTAAAATCCTATGTTTATAAATTACATATAATATAAACAGTATTTCTTCCATAACATGTCAGCAACATTAAACGATGGAAAAATAAATAAAAGCAGCTATGTAGGTATTTAAATTCCTGAATTTATCCAACATAGCAAGCAAATAATGCAAATCAACAGAGCACCATGGAGCATTTCCAAAAGTACTATTAGTCTAATAAAACCTCATTATGGCATAATGTGAAATTCCATCAACCGCACGCACCCATAAACCTCATTCACTTTGGCGATAATTACTGTCAAGTTGGGAACAATTTTTAGGGTTAACCAATTCAACCGAACCGAACTGGCTAACAATTTTACAACTAAATGTCTGTCCAGCCAAAATAGTCAATGTATATACGAGTAAAGTCAAATCCTTTTCCCGTAAAATATTTTACTAACTACGAGTACCATCAACGAGTTTACTTTTATTTGTTGAATCCATTTAATTTGGAAAATATTAATTCAGCTACCTAAAACATCAATAAATAATTCAAAACCCCATGTTCTGGTCCCACAAGCAATTGAACTGAACTGCAAAAATTGTTTCAAATGGTAGGACCTTTAGCCAATGCCTTGTCATGATGGGTTGGGAGAACGATGATGATGGTAGGGCGACATGAACCACCAATTCATTGGTCGACATCGGTTTTAGTGAAATATTTTTTGCTCACCTGTTAATGGCTAGATGTCCACAGGTTTGGATAGAGACTTATTGAATTTAAGGTTTAAGATAGAGAGAGATGGTCCAATGAACTCAAAAATTATAAATTAAAATCCAAAATTATTTAGTTTTTAAATTGTGCGAGCATATTAAGGAAATAAGGAAGGAGATGCCGAATTTTAAAACTTTGAATATTAAAATGTGGTGGAAAAATTAAATTCATGTGAAGCATTCTCTATTCGCGTTGTACAGCTAAAGAAAGAATATCCGTACTCCCTAGCAGATTCAAATGAGTCTTAGGAGGTCCTACCCAAATGTGCCTTATATACTATTTTAGAAGTTTTGACCAAGTTGGTTTTTGGAAAATTTTTAAAAAGTGATTCTCATCGGCTTTATTGGTCTTTATGATGATTAAATGAAAGCAATTTTCATTTTATTTTCCCAACGTATCGACGGTGGTTGCCGTCTTCTTCAGGGATGTCTTTATTTACAAAATACAAAATTTAAAAGAGATATAATGTATGAACATATATTTACAAGTAAACGAACAAAATATGACTTACATAACGTTAAATTTTAAGATTGCACAAAGCTAAACAATAATTTGTTTAAAATATTTAAAAAATAAAAAAATAGATTACAAACCGATTTTGAACACTTCTTATTTGAAGATTAGTCTAGGTTTAATGATATTTACTGTCAGAAACTAAGGAACAGTAAACGGCTAATATATTTTGTGTGTCTTGTTTGCGGTTCATATTATTTTTGTTGTTTATTATATGCAGTATCTCTAGGGTGTAACGTTTAGATGTGTTTTTCTGTTGCAAGGATTTCCACTCCCTCGAAGTTTGGTGTGTGACCGGTATCAACGCTGTGAGAAGCCAGTGCTGTCTTCTCAGAACTTTTTAGGCGAATATCTGACTTGTGGTTCGCCATTCTTTGCCGAAGGAGTTGTTTGGTGGTGCCGATGTACTTATGGAATTGATGAGTGAACATCCAGCTATCACTCAAGGCTACTCCAAGTTAACAAAAGAGAAAGTAAATAATTTTTGGGAGCAGGTAAACAAAAAGTAGGAAGCGTCTATTAGAGAAAACTAAGAGGAAGAATGATGTGATTGAATCAATTCTTGAGTCCTTATTTATTTTTCCAGGTTTGGATAGACTGAAAACTTTATATAAATCGAAAACTTGTTGATATGTGTGTGATGAAACCAGCATTTGAGTAAAATTCGCTCTTTTCGGAGGGGTTCATTTCAAGATTTATCCATAAAGGACATAGTCTTCTGTCCAGTGCATTGAAAACGTTTTATAAAATTGAAAGAAAATGTAAACAACGCCATGCCAATTTCAGAATCCTTACCATCACCAAACTAGCAGCTACCTTGTCCCAAAAATCTCAGAGCAGGAGCCAGCCGATAAACCAAGTTTATTGATGACGAAAATCTAACTTCTTGAAACTCCTGTTTCACCACCTCGAAAGACGTACTTAATCGCTTGTTTATTCAGTCAAAAATTTCTTATAAAACTGAGAAACTTTCGAATTAATTATTTTTTAATTTGTTGAATTCGTACAAGTTTTCATCCATATAAAAATGCAGCAATAATTGCAATCGATATTTAATCCATTGTACGTGTAAATGTGTAAATAACAAAATAAACAGTAAGCTATTTGAACAATTGATATAACTGAAATTTGTTTCTTTACAATTACAGTTGATTTGACGTAAAACAGCTGATTTCGAAATTGATAGTGAGAGCGTTCAATGAGGCAATGCTTTTTCGAGTATATTCGAATTCTGTATACACAATTTGTCGGGATTTGTAGCGTAACAATCCGGTCGGAGAAATGTGATAGGACTGATTATATACTGAGTAGCTTTCGAAATAATATTTTCGATGATGACGCCGACGGTTATGGCAATGTCGGTTTCGTTTTGGAAAAAGTTATAACCGAATATTGCGAAAAAAAAACTTATTTATTTTGGACAACTCTAAATTCCAATTTATAACAGTTTTATAGTAGTTATTCCCCCTTAAAAGTGTAAAATATTTCCCGCAATTGACGCTTCTGGTGGGCTGCTTAAGTAAACAACTAATTTCCCGAAGTCGAATGTCCTCTCACCTTTACGGGGACTCAAAAATTCTACTTTTCTGTCACCTGTTGACATTCACCTAGTTAAGTCTATTTAATTTAACCCCTGGAACTTTTTTTTCCGGAAAAAAAACAAGCAAACATTGTAAAACCTTCAATGGTGATTTGCCATTAACTTTCGAGCAATTCCATTCAAATGTATTAAAATTACTATTAAGACGAATCCTTCCTTTCCAACAGGAAAATTTCAATAGAAGTTAACAACACCTTTTCCTTTTCCCGCCCACTCCACGGTATCCCTCAAGGATCTCCCCTATCTGTGATCTTATTTATAATTGCTTTTGACGGAATAAGTGCAACAATCATTAATAAATATAGTCTTTTAGACCACTGCATATATGCATATTATATGTACATACTATGCTAAATTAATCATCTGAATAGTGTTAAAACTATAGTCTATAATGTAATAAATGATATTTTACGTTGGTCTACCAGATCAGGTGCTAAGCTTTCACTCGATAAATGTAAGACACTGCATGTTTATCGCAAAAAAATTTGTAGATTTGAATTTAACTAGCAACCTAAAAATACTAGGAGTCATATTTAATAGTAAATACAATTGGAAACCTCACTGTAGAGAACTACCGAAGAATATTACTAGTAGGGCCAACATTGTAAGCTATCTTTCAAGTAAAAAATTAAATGTTCATATCAACACCCTCTGCAACATAAAACAATCGTTAATTTTTAGTAAAATAGACTATGGCAAATGTCCTAAAACAACGAATAATCTTCTGAAACCGTCCATCAAGTGCATATCGCACAACCCGTATCCAAAATATCTTGGAAAAAGCTGGACTTCCAACTCTAGAGCAGACACAAGAACAAATTTTTAATAAACTCATCCCTGAACTCAACTTTTCTAAGAACTCTATCATCAACAAGGACATCGCCTTAGCAATAAATTGCAAAACATACAAACGAACGCCTTCAACCATTTCAAAAATCATTCGTACTGCAAGAGAACTCGATATTCCTCTCAAATGTTTTAAGCAGGAGAAACAAATGTTCCCACCGTGGAATATTAATCCCACCTCAATTCTACTCAATCTATCCATATATCAGAAAAAGAACACCAACAGTCCCTTATTCCAAAAAAGTTTCCTGGAAATCAAATCTAACTTTAAGTCTAATGGCTGGAACATCATTTTTACTGACGGCTCAAAATGTAGCCTCAACACCACGTTTGCAGTTACTACCGAAAATGGCAACCTATTAAGTAAAGGACTCATACCAGACTTTGCCTCAATCTTTAACTAGGAGCAACAAAGTCATCGGTCAAATTACACTCCAAAACTGTAATTTGCCCAGATAGTCTATCAGTTCTCAGAGCGATTATAAACCCTGATCATAGGTCAGGCCAAAAACAACATAAGAGATCTTATAAAAAATGAAAAGAAACTCAAAATTATGTGGGTTCCCAGCCACATTGGTATTCAAGGAAACGAGTCCGCAGATCATGAAGCTACCCT
The DNA here is from genome assembly GCA_910595825.1 of Philhelius pedissequus. Classification (NCBI taxonomy): domain Eukaryota; kingdom Metazoa; phylum Arthropoda; class Insecta; order Diptera; family Syrphidae; genus Philhelius; species Philhelius pedissequus. The sequence continues at coordinate 236,336,546 of OU343161.1, read as the reverse complement.
ATTTAACACCTACACTAAATTGGACCTTCAAAGGCTTATTAAAACTTTAATTAAAAGGAAACGTTTGGAGATATGGCAATGTAACTTAACCCATTACTCTCAGATAAACCCAAACAGCAACGCACCAATATATCCTGCATCCACGCCAAGAACACACCGTAACCACCCATCAACACATACTAAAAAGAGAAAATCCACCAACTTGCCCAACTTGTAACACTAGCTTGAACGTATCACACATACTTGGTCAAACTACTTGCAATGTCTCCCCAAAATTCAACACCAACCTTGCATCTAATGTAACATTCTCATTAATCAACACAATCAATAAAAATAACATCTTCAAGATCTGCAACTTTTTTAAAGAAACTAACCTCATCATATAAAATATCCTTTTTATTAACTTCAACATAAGGCTGGAAGTTCTAGCTGATATGAGCTATCTAAAATTAATATTTACTCTGTAATTTCAATTATAAATAAATAAATAATAATACTATTAAGACCCTTAAATGTAAGTGATCTGCTACCACTAGTTAACGGAATTATTTTTTTCCCAATATTCAGCTTCTTTAATTGTCGTGTAGTGAAATATAAGCGTCTTATTAAAATTTCACAGCCCCTTAAAATTTATTTAAAAATAAACACAAACCATTTTTTTCATAAGAGCTTTATTGTTAATTATTTTTATTACAAAATATTTTTTGTCGTTTCTTCATTTATATATGTATAATAATTCACTCCATGCAGAAGTCTAAAATTCATTTTATTTTATAATTTTTTTTTTTTTTAAATAAACTTTGCTTTATCTTCTGTATGTTTTTTACTTCAATTCTTTATTTATTTCTTGTTTCAATATAAAATTGTAATTGGAGATATTTGTTAAAAGAATAGCTATAATTACATTTTTTTGTAGAATTGATTACATAAAAAAACATTCAATATTGTAAAACCCATATAATACAAACAACAATCATTATTATTAATGTTTAAAATAAACACAGAATTTTTTAACATAAGAATATAAAAAAAATCAACTAATTTATATTTAAATTTATTTGTTTATTCTAAATTAATTAAAACAGCTAAAAAGCAAAAACCACAAGGAAATCAATTTAATTATTTAAATAAATCATACTTAACACATTAACACGTTTTTTTTTGATACAATCCTTTTTTATGTGTATTTTTTAAATATGTTTTTAGTAGTACATATAAATTTGTCTACATATTTTTTTAAATTTTCTTTTTGTTTAAATTTATTAAAGTGAATTTTTGCTTTTGGAATGGAAGAGACATTTATGTATTTTTTTTTTTGTTTTTTTTAAGTTTTTATTTGGTTCTAAGTATAAAAAGATCGAGTGAGATAGAAAGTTCGTTTATTTATTTTTTGTAGAGGAACTAAAAAGGAAAGTATTTTTTTTATTTTTTTTTTTTCAAAATACATTAGCAAAAAATATAGTTAAAACTTTGTTTTATTTTTTTGTTTGTTTAATATTGCATGCAAAACGTTTACTCCAACACCATAAAAAATACTCATTGAAAATATAAAAGTCAAACAAACACCTACATACATACATGAGCCTGCAAAAATGCATTAGTTATTAATAATTAAGGTTAGGATTTGACACTAAACGATTTGAATATTATGTATTTTTAAATATAAGGCTATTACAAAAAAAACTAAGCTGAATCTGTAAACCATCTAATGTTAGGAAAACATTATAGTCTTTCAAAAACAAGGAAAATTAATTTTAAGCTGTTTTTCGATAAAACTCCACTGGTATAAAAATAAATCTAGAACAAGCGCTGCTTATAGAATAGACGAATATTGTAAATATTATCAATTTAAAGAAAATACTCGTACATATGTGAAAAATTTTGTTTGGTGAATGAACTCATGTTTGAAAACTGTTGTAACTATTTAGGTGCAAAAGCATTTTAAATTTTTTTAGGACGGCGTTTAGTAGTTCAACATAAATGGCGGGAAATTCGATTCAATTCAAACATATGGATTTCATAACTTCCCTACCACCAAACAGTTATTTAGGATAAGCATATGGAATTCAATAAAGAACTTTCTATTGGTTGTCAAAAAATAGTATCTATACTCAATTTACATAAAACAGATCCCACTATATTTATCTTCTACAAAGTCAAAAATATTTTAAGCAGTGTCAATAACTTGATCACAAGATTGATCTTTGGACGTTTTTTGGAGTTCTAATTTGTATTTTTTGTTTTGTGTTGTAAAAGCATTTTAAGGATAAGATAATATTTAGCCGATGTAGAACGCCAGCTATATGAATCAAAGTTACTATATTTTTACATCTTTTTTTGCTGTTTGCCTTAAATATTGTTTAAATAAATAAAAAGTTACAACTAGACATCGTCAAATTGACGAAATTGAATATCTTAACTGAGAGGCATTATTAGACTTCAGGAACCAACTTCAACTCAAGACACATTTCATGTTTTCTTTATGGTTTGAATTAGGCAAGGGATTTTGTACAATAAATTGATAAGAGTTGGTTACGGAACTCGATCATTCTGAAATCGAATGGAATAGAAAAAATACTGATTGACATAATCAGAGCTAAGGCTAGCTATTATTTTATAGAGCCAATTGTGCGTGTTGCAAGTCATTTTATTGGGAAAATTTATGTAAAAATAATTAAGACTCCAGAATGAAAATCGAGCCATTTGGAAACGTTTATTTATTCACTTGAAAATCCACCAAAAGAGTGTAGACATTTATTTAACTAAAAAAAGCTTAAATACAGAAAGATTACTCTCATTGGAATTCAAGGAATGAATGAACTTCTCTTCATAAAAGCTTGGTAAAGGCATTTATAAAAGAATGACCCTATGTCGTTTCCGTAGTATCCAAATGTTCCTATCTAAGAAAACCATTTAAATCCAATATAAACAGTCTTCAATCCATCTTCTTGAAAAAATGTTAAAATGGATTTTGGACTTTGATTCTAAAGTATTGACGTTACATTTAAGCACATTAAACGGTCTTACACAAAAAGACAAATCTCATTCAATAAATTTTAAATTAAATATGAATTATTAAAACAAAGTTACGTGGGTTTCTCTAATAAAAGAAAAACATCTGAAAAGTTAGTAAGTAAAATTTGTCAAGAATTTCTTTATATATATAATTTTTTTTTTGTAATATTAATTGTTAATTTATATATAACATACATCACAGCAAAATTTTATATATATGTATATATATATATTTTATAATACAAACTATTTTCGACTTTGTTTTTTTTTTTTGTTAATTTATTTTTTAGCAAAGAATTTTGTTTCTGTTATTAAATACTTGTTTTTGTTAAATATAAATGTTATTACTGAATTCATAAAATCACGGGTGCAAAGTTTTTTGTTGTTGTACACAAAAGAAAAACGTTAAGTCTATATTTATTTTTCTTGTTTAAAAATGAATATGTTGTATAGTTTACGATTGATAATACTCGTAGATATATATAAAAAAAATATTACTAAATAAAAATTATATATTAAAAAGGAACAACCAAAATCGCAAATAACTGATGGTTATTTTATTATTGCTGTTAGTCTTTTTTTTATTACGTAAAATTGCAAAATCAAAAACAAAATAATTATATAAGACTAACAACTGCATACACAACATTTAATTAATTTTTTTATTGTTTAATAATTAATATGCGATTAGTTTTTTTTTATATAATTAGAACACTGATATTGTGCATATTGGAAGCGAAAAAAGTATGTAATACATATTGCATATATTAATCAAGTTGAAAAACAAAATTAATACACCATAATGTTTAGTGTAATGATATACCTAGGAAAAAATACACAGCAATCGAACACAATCGTATAATTTGAAATAAAACATATAAGTAAAGTATAACAAACAAAAAAAAAAACGAAAAATCATTGATTTATCGCAGCACTTCAAGATCTCAAATTTTAATTTAAAAAAAGGACAAAATTAACTAAGTTTAAACAAAAAGGTTAATTATATTTCATTCAAATATGTATATATTTTTTCACAGGAAAGTTATTAACAAAACATAAACTAAACCACTTAGACTAAATATTTTAGAATCAAAGCGTATAAAAGAAACAAGATTATAAAATTAGTTATCGAAAAATAATTATAATATAGAACTAAATAAACGAAATTAGGCACAAGGTATTGAAAACATTTTAACTAAAATCCCACAACAAAAAAACTATTATCTACTAGAAAGACACAAATTAGAAAAACAAATAGAATTTAAAACAAATTATTTGTTGACTAAATTATTCATTGAATATTGAATATTGCAAAGCAGAACACTCAATTGCCCATAGTATTCAAATACTCATTTAAAAAACTAAAATAATCCTATGATTATATTCCTCATAAAAATAATGAAAATATACAGCAAACACCGATCGCGATTATCAATTGAAAAATGATAAAATTCGTTAAAAATCTGCTCAACTATGTAAAATAGATTATCAATTTTATTATAAATTGAAAAATTCAACGACCAAATCATTTGTCAATCGTCAATGGCATTTTTTAAATATCAAAAGTTCATATTACGAGTAGTATCACAAAAAACATATGTTATAAAATGTGTCCATGCCCGATAATCATTTATCGTATAATTACGAGTAGCGACCAAATATTTTCGAGAACAGAACGAATGTTTCGCGAATCGCCAAACATAATAAAGCGACTGATTTTAATTTCACTCTGTTGTTCAGACTTTGGTGTAAGAGCTAATAAAGTTGACATAAGAACTAAACGTATTCAGTTGTTCTTTTAATTAACTAGGTACTAGAAATCTAGGAAATTTGTGCTTAAATGGGTCCCTTAAAAACCCACGAGAATTTGTTGAATAACTTCATTTACAACAGGATTATATTTAAGAAAAAATAAAAATAAAGCGAACTATTTCTGTGAATACGACATCTCATTGAATTCCGTGCTCTTGTCATATACAGTTCAAACCTTCTCTATTGGGCTTAAAATTGTCCTTTTTTCAACAAAATTTGAATTGCTTACAGAAATTGTTAAATTTATCACAATTAAATTGTTTTGTTCGGGGCTTCCTTAAAGATACAATCTACACCAAAACGAACAACAGCCAACAACGATTCAATGAACAATCTAGAGATAATCAAGCGTTTTATGGAATTCGAATAACTCGATTTGCTGTGAATCGCAGTATTATTTCTTTTAGCGGGTATTGCAGAACCCACTTGAAGCGCAGATATTTTAATATTGGGTCATATCGAGAATCTCCCAGGTTATTTCATTTCCCACGGAATATTTTATTCCCTCGAAATTTTTCCTGCATTCGTGAATCTCCAACGGAATAAATTTCCCTCGAACAAAAAATCGTATGAAATGACAGCTAAATTCCCTGGACAAGCTTATTCCCGATAACAATAAATTCCGAAGGAAACGTTTAAGCATGATTCATGTTCTCAGGATTAGAATTGGAGAAACATCGAGGGGAAATTTTTATTCACGGTAACACCCATTGAAATGAGTTCAACGTGATAGTACATTTCATCATTCCAAAAGAAGGATCATTTGAAAGCAGACCTGATATACCATAGTTTACCCTTTAGGTTTAATATTAAAGAAACATCAGTCAGTTCACATTAAAGTGATGTGAGACATTTTTTGATGTCATCTTGGTTTAGCATTTTAGCACTCTTAACAAATAGTAACTGATCAAACGGAGGCAAAAACTCAGTTTCATCAAAAGTGAAGAATTTCACTGAGAAAATTCGTTGACATTTCTTAGTATGCTGAGACATGTAAGACCTCTGAAACTTTTTTTTTCAAGCAGTGTGTTCAATACTGTGAAACGTTGTTGGATTTATGCAATGGACGTGCAAAAAGCTTTTACACTTTACGCATATATTTTTTCTTATAAATATTTATACAACTTAAAATAACGCCTTTTGTTTAGTAAAAAAAAAAAAAAAACATTGCACATTAAACAAGAGTTAGTTTTGTGTTTGAAATCTGAAAAAAACTAATTAAGTCTAAAACAACCTCATACCTAACCTAATGAGCAATTGAGTAATCCTTATAAAAAAGGTTAGGATTTCATATTAAATACCTTTACTGAAATAACCGGTGTAGATTTCAATGAAGAAATATTTTTAAAGTTCTTTCATTTATGATATTAACTTTTCAATTATTAAAATAGTGTTTGAACAGCATTTATATGATAGTATGCCTTAAAAATTAAAAAAAAAATACAATTATTTATTTTATATAGAAACAGATAAAGCAAATTTTATAGATTCTTCAGTACAAAAATTATCATATTACTCGCATTTAAAAAGAAAAACTTATTTAAAAAAATATCTCGCTTAGAACACGACTATAGACAAATTTTCACACATCATTTTTTTTTGTGTGAAATATGATTTTTTTGTTTTCTTGTTACTTTCTATAAGATTTTCATGTTGTTAAAAATTGTATACATCTTTTTTATATAGATATCATCAAGAAATCTATAAGAAAAGTATTGTTTGATATAATTATTAAATTCATATACGATTTTTTGTTGAACAAATCTTGGAAAGAGCTCTAAGTATGTGTTTTTTTTTTGTTATAAATTTTATGTGCGCGGAGGGCAGGAAGGGGGCGAGACTTCATTTACTTATATATGGGTTTAGTTTTAACTAATTTACAGATTATTGTTATTGCATACTTTCTCTGGCTAGATATATGTATATGTATTGTTTTATTGTTATAATATGTTTATATATTGTACACCTATACAAAGTTTTATATTTCCTTAGAGATATTTTTTTTAATTTCAAATTTTATTTCACACGACACCACAACAATTATTTAATATTTCAATTTTTGCTTTAATAATTTTTATAGTAAATTGGCATTTTGTTGTAAATTAAATTTTGTCACAATATTTATTTATATCTGTATATATATTTTCAAATTTTGTTTTTTTTTGTTAAAAGATTGCTTTTTTTTTAAATATACATTAACATATTTTTAGTTATGTTTTTGTTTATATTTTTTATAACTTCTAGTAAAATTGTTAAAATAGTGCTAAATTTTTATTTTAACCTTGTTGTTGTTTTTTTTTCTTCTTTTATTGATTTTATGTAGCGTAGATTTATTATATTTTGTTTTTAAAATATAAATATTTTCTTTGTCCACAAAAAAAAACACTATGTAGAGGCGATGTTATATGATTTTTTTTTGTTTTTAAATATAATATTAAAAGTTACTAAAACATTACGAATAATAATAATATATATATACCTATCAGTGTTAAAATACATCATACACATTTATGTAGTGAAGTTCAATCTTAATTTTGTTTGTGGTAGATTTAATAAATTTTTTTTATATTTGGTGAAATTTTCTTTAAGCATGGCATCACACAGAGGAGGGCTTAAGTTTAGTTAAACACCCTATAATTCATAGGGCATAGTCATTTTTTTTGAAATTTTGTTTGATATAATTTTTTTTTCTTTTATATATTGTTAAAACAGTGAGCTATAGCAAGGGAGCAAATTTATAAAATGTTTTTCTTTTCTTCTTCTTGGGATCGTTGTTTTGATGTTTAGTGTTGCTCATGAGCTTCGAAGTAATCGGATGCATTGCCACGACAGATGGGACATGTGCGATTTGACTGAAATGTAAAAAATAAATAAATATTTAGTTAGGTTTGCTATATAAATATTTAAGGTATGTTAAGCATAATTTTTATTTTTTGTTGTATCAAGTTTTCTTGCATCTTCTAAGTAAATCCAAACACTTCGAGTACATATATGGTAATTCGCATTCTATAACATGTAGCCGGTGAGAACTCAAAGTTGTTCCTCAAATTAGAGCCAAGAGACAATGCTTTTAGATCAGAATTTATGCCTATTCTAGTAAAACATCAGAATAGCAGAAGTGTGAATCTGAAAACCAGCATTAATTGCATCAACTCTAGATTTGAAACCATCCAATACCTGTATTAATTTTTAATCTAACGAAGAAGGGAACGCTTTTTAGATGTGAGAGCTTGATGCCAGACTCTTTCAAACTACTATCTGGATTAGCGAATTGAACTCTACGATTATGAAAGAAGAAACTATGTCCAGTCATAACCCATTTTTGGAAGCGTTTTCTGCCAAAATGTTTGCTCACATGTAGGTTAGATTAGGTTAGAAGAAGTGGTGAAACGGTAAGCCGCCTCACCTCACTCGGATCTCAATAGATCCAGTTCAGTCCCCATGGTAGGAAATAGGAAGTCTAAGGAGGGGAGTAAATGGGGAGATCATATTTTAGGTGCCCCCTAAACCTCCTGACCGTTCAATAAATTTCGAGATATGTTTAAGTGGTGTATTAGAGACATCGCCCAGTTCATCGACGAAATAATCTCCGAGTGCTTTTTCCCTGGTTCGGGCTAAGCTGGGACATTCACAAAGGAAGTGATATGAGCCTTCTTCCGCCTCTTCGTCCATACAACCTCTACATCAATCAGATGTGCTGATACCCACTCTGTTCATGTGGATTCCCTACTATTGAATGATCCGTTAGGAAGCCCATCAAATATTCTGTTTGTTTTTTTTCTTAGACATATCTGTCCAAAGATTTTTCGAAACGCGGTAACTGTCGGTACCTGACCATCTGTTGTTTGTGGTTTTGAGAAACCACACTAATATCTCGGCAACGATTTGACTTGGTTCAAGTGGTGATCTGACTTTGGACAGTTCGTCTGCAATTTCATTCCTTCGAATGTCACTATGTCTTGAGACCCAGATTTTGATGTTTTTGATGTTTTGATGTATCAAACCTCAGGTTTTACATGCCAGTTTAAGGCTTAAGGTTAAGACTTAAGAAATGTTATGTTTTCAGTACTGAAACCAATTTGGATATACTCGTTTCATATTTTCCAATTCACTGGTATCTAAAATAATTGGGTCCGGGTTAACAACATATTTATTCAAGTAACTTAGCCAGTTGCACTCATTGCTTTCCTTATTTATATAATTTTGACGAAAAGTGCTTGTTTTTGAAATCATATTGCATTGAGTATTAGTTACATGTTCATTTTGCCTACATCTCTGACAAAATCTTTTACAATTCCTTGATGAAATGTTTAGTTTTGAGTTCCTTTGAAATTAGGTCAGTAATCTTAATTCTTTGCGGGAGCGATCTACTAGTTCTGACTTTGTGACGATTGAAGAAATGAGGATTGAGGAAGGGAGGATTTTCTGACAGATTCCTGAGCCTACTCCCGTTTCTGATTTAGATCCGTTCGTAGACCGAAAAATGATTTTTGCTCACGTACAAATTGGGTTCATTGACTATGACTGTAAGCAGGTCTTTCTAGTTTGTTTAGCTAGAATTGCACGTTCAAAATCAAGATCGGTCGACTTGTTGACTTTTCGACGAAAAATGACTTCAAAATCTTGCCTAATCTTTGCACGGGTTGTTAATTTTGAACAGCTGTTCAAAGTTTGATTTCATTTTGAACTCAAAACAAAAATTGACATTTAACATAACTGTATTAGGCATTAATATTGTCGACAATTACAGAAAGATAATTTACGAGTAGTTTTTACTAATCTTCTTGTCACCAGTAGCAGATTTTAAATTGGAGTCCTGATAACTTTCTCTGAAAAAAAAACTGGGACTGATCAGATGGCACTTATAGCGAGTTTCATTCAAATTTCAAAGATCTCTCAAATTCGAGATTTGATCTTCTCATTGAAACCTTTTTCCAGATTTAATTGAAGTATTGGTGAATGACTGACACACACATTCCTAAAAACAACTTATCTTTATCATCAGATGATGAGGAAAACGAGAAGCGAAGCAATCAAAGACTCCACTAAATTTGTAAAATTTAAATTATTAAGTTCTTCGTTAGTTATTTGTTTCATATTTTAGCACGGGCTGGCACAATTTCACAAAAAATTAATAACAAAATATTTTCCATTTGATGTTTGACAGAAGAGACGTTTTACATGTATGTGTACATTCAGATCAAATCTGCCAAGCCATCAGAGATCAGTTCTTTCGTGTTGAGATCTGATCTAGATTTGCTCTTTTTGTTGGAATGAAGTTCTCAACATTCAAAACGATCCAATCTTTGATAGAAGGGCCAATCTTTTCTTGAATGAAACTCGCTATTAGTCCTAACACTGAACAAATATCGAACACGCCTCAGTGCGAATATCGAACAAACCTATTAAAATGGATTGAATTTAAATAATACTTAATATACGTAGTATAATTAAGGATAATGACTTGAATTATTAACAGCAACAATCTTAAAGTCATTGATACCACTGATGACCCTAGTTGAAGAAGGATTTATCTCTAAAAAAAAACATAACTTACCCTTAGCCACTTATCGACGCACTTGGCGTGGAATTCATGCGAGCAGGGCAATACTCTCAGAATTTGCCTTACTTCAAAGTCGCACATGCAAACCACACATGATGTTTGATCACCTAAAAACAATATTTAATTAATAATTGATAAAAAACAAAGAAATCACAAAATACCTGTATGAGTTTCTGGATTAAATTTATAGCTTGGCAATTGATCGATTTCAGTTCGTGCCAGACCACGTGGCTTGGCATCACCCAAACGCTCGGCTAAGCTCAGCAAGGCCTCATAATTTTCAGTTTCGTTGGAATCTGGTGAGCTAAGCTCGTGCTGTCCATATGGTGAAAGTGGGAACATGGCACTGAAATTTGAAAGAAAAGCATTGATCTCGAAATGCTGGAATTTCGTTTTGATTTGAAACTTACAGGAAATTAAGTAAAAATCCTGGATTAATGATGCCAGCTTGAATTTGCACCGGAGTGGGATGTTGGCCACCGAGAGCTTGATGAGGCAGAGTATGATGACGATGTGGGTGATGTGGATGGCCTGGTGGCCAGTGGAATCTAGCGAAACGTCGCTGTGCTGGGAATGTACGCCGGGCCTGACGGAACAGTTCAATTTGGTTGGGATGGCTCTGCAGGAAACGCTAGTAAGTGAGGTGTTGAATATTGATATATATTTTTTGTTGTGTTTTTGTCTATCGAACTTACCTCGGTAGAGATAAAGATCTGCTGAGGAGCCGCTGACAATTGAGTCACCTGTGCTGTGGAATGCATATGGTGGGCGGCAGCCGCTGTAATCGGTGTGATGTGAATAGAGGATGCGGCTCCAGCTGGATGTGAGTGAGGATGGGTATGGGCATGCGCATGGGCATGTGGATGAGGATGTGGTCCGTGTGGACCATGCGGCCCATGCGGTACATGCGGTCCATGAGGCCCATGGTGGTCGAGTGACTCTAGGGAAATGCTATCGGGCCTATGTTGCGGTATATGAGCCGGGTGGAAGTTGGGCTGATGAGGTTGTGTTGGTGGCGGTGGTGGTTGCGGTTGTGGCACTGCAATCGGTGGAGCACTTGAGGGGAACGTACCAAATTGATGGTTACCTAAATTGCAGGCTTGAGCAAACGGCTGCGAGTATACACTGTGAACCTGTTTGGATGAACAAAAAAAAAATCATTTATAAATACAAATGTTCAGAATGAACGAAAATCTTATTTACAACCTGACAAGGTGCCAGACGTGGTGGCGCTGGATAGGCACAAATTGATGTATGCTGACCGGACGAATAAGCCCAAATGGGATCGTGCCTTAGTGGCAAACTAACAGGAACTTGATTTATGTCCACGATAAGTGGTGGTGGTGGGGGTGGTGCCTGGTGTGGCTGTGCCGGTGGTGGTGTCTGCTGTAACAGCTCCCACGGGGAGCGCTGTTGCTGCTGCGATTGCTGGTGGTGGTGCTGTGGGTGATGATGCAAACCGGCATGTGAATGTGGATGTACCTGGTTCTCACGGAGCCGTGGACGACGTATTGGTGGACTGCCCTGCTGCTGCAGTTGGGTCTGTGAATGATAAAACTTAAAATCAATTGACGAATGTATTCGCACAAAAAAAAGAGGCTCATTCAAAATCACTCACCTGTTGCGAATGCGTTTGAGCGCGTGGCGAACGTCGCTGCTCCCACATTGCAGGTGGCGACTGGCTTGGCATACGTGCTGAGATACGCCTCCGCTTTCTAGATGGACTATCGGACTTTATACCGTTGGTGTTGCCGCTAGCATTACCGTTGTTATTGTTGTTGTTGATGCTGCTGCTATTGCCAGATGAAGTCCCTGCCGCACCACTTGAATGGGGATGTTCATTGCCGGAAATGTTGATGTTGCTGTTATTACCGGTGTTGGTATTATTGTTATTGTTGATATTGTTGCTGTTGTTGCTGCTGTTATTAATTGGGCAGTATAATGGACTTGATGTTTGAGTGTTATTACTATTGTTATTCAAATTAATATTATTACTACTATTGCTATTAATATTTTGATTATTGTTGCTGTTGTTATTATTATGATGGTAATTTTGTTGTTGATGCTGTGGACTGATGATTCTGCTGTTGTTGTTGTTATTGCTGATCCTGTCCATCATTCCACTAGATCTGGTATCAATGTGCAATTCAGAGTTTCTCGAGTTTCCATGGCTCTCAAAATGCTATAAATATAATGAGTTTTATTAAATTTGAACAAGAAAATGAGGAGAAAGTAAAACAAAATGTGTGGCGCAAAAGTTGTCACCCTATCGGATACATATCTCCTGAAAGGTTGATAACTTTTGATCCAACTTGTATATTTTGAAGCAAATAGAGTAACAGTGGCCAGGTATACCAACGCTTCTTCAATTTTCTTCCCAGACTTCAATTTAAATTCTTAACTGGTAAAATATACGAAAAAAACTACACCCAATCTGCAGAGAGCATTGATGTAATATACATTTTTGTGGAATATGAAGATTTTAGCTTCTATTAAGTTTCACTAAGTAAGTAAGAAGCTAAAATTGCTTACCGACGCTTTATGCAATCTGAGATGTTTGTTTTGTGGTAAAATGGCTTACTGACGCTTTATTGAATCTGAAATGTTTGCCTTGTGGAGTTCTAAGAAAAAAAAACGGAAACAGTCCAAAAAAAAAAGGAACAGAGATACGGGAATGCTTTTGGCAGTTTATTTTGCAAGAAGTAACAAAAACTAGACACTTTCTTTTACGAATAGCTAAGTTTTGTAGAGTTAGACATTTGTTTAGTAAAGATAAATTCTAAACAAAACATCAGGGATTTTATTTTATCATATGTCCAATGTGAGCCAAGGTTTAAGGGGTATATTACGATATTGGCGATTTTCAACAAAATTGAAAAAAAAATGGCAACATTTTCGATAAACCGTGAATTTAGATCAGATTCGAAATCTATTGTGAATAGTTTTAATAACAAGAGCGAAATATAAAGAAATAAATTATTAGGGGTATTCACGATCCGGTGCAACTGGTATAGTACCATTGTAAAAATGCAAAAGTGCAACTTTTTTTTGCACCACAACAACAACTTACACTGACTAGATTTTACAACACTTTTGCTATAGCCCAACACCATTGCAACAGAAAAATACAATGGTGCAAAATTTGTCTGGTGTCGTTGACAGTTTGGCAGCTGTTATTTTATGTCAGAAATGGTTGTGTTCAGACTGATTTTGTATTATTACTCCAGAGTTGCAATAGAATAGAAAAGGTGCATTCACGATTTACAGAAAAAAAATAAAATTTAGCAATTTTACACCTTTTCGTAGCATCGGATAGTGAATACCCCTATTATTAGTGGAAATGCGTACTGTTTTAGCAAAATTAAATCTATAGAACGTCAAATATTCACAATAGTGACAATTCGTTAAACAATTCACAATAATAGATAAATGTACCAATGGACACTTGCAATATTTTGATGAATCTATCAATAAACTAACCAATAGTTTTACTCACCATATTATGTCTATCAAATAACCCTGAGCTGGACGCGTTATTGCTAGCATTGTTGTTGTTATTGTTATTGGAGTTTCCATTATTTCCAAGATTAATATTCATAAAATTACTGCCTCCACCACTGCTGCCACCATTGTGACGGCGATGATCGACTTGCATCATCATTGGTGGCATATTATTATTCATCATATGGCCACGACGATTTAATTGGTGATCACCACCACCCATATTGTTGTTTGAATGGTTTATACCATTATTATTGTTGTTGTTATTGATACTATTTGAATGGCTTGGTCCTGCCGCTCTATTCAGTATCATTTGTTGAGATCTTTGATTATTACTATTACTAACAGGTACAAGTGAATTTGTATTATTATTATTATTGTTTAAATTTAAAATGTTGTTGTTTGTATTATTGTTATTGTTGAACATCGTTGATGAAGTGGCAGCAACAACATTATTCGTTATAACATTTATTGTATTGTTGAGGTTTATATTAATATTAATATGAGGCGATAGCGGTTGTTGTTGTTGTTGTTGTTGATTTTGTTGGTTTTGATGATGTTGTTGCAATTGTTGGTGAAATTGTTGTTGAAATTGTTGATGCAATTCATGTCGGCATTGTTGTTGTTGTTGTTGTTGTTGTTGGTTATGTTGAAAAAATTGTGTTGAAGGCGCATGATGATTATTGATTGGAATTATGTCAGTACAAGAATTTACATTCACAACATCAGTAGTGTTACCAATAAAGCCACTACCACTACTTGTTAACAGCGGGGAATTTTGTGTTGGTTGTGGATTGGTAAGGATTTTTTTCAATGTAGTTGTTGTTGTTGTTGAATTTTTTATTTTTGGCAGTTTGGAAGCGGTAGTAGTAGCAGAAGTAGTAGTAGTAGATGTTGTTGAAAGATTTGTTAGCGGGGATATAATGGTTGTACTAGATGTTGGTGAATGTGCAGGATGATAATGATTATGATGATGATGATGATGGTGATGCTGATGATAATTTGCAGGAGGGGAATTTGGCGAGGATAGTGAGGAAGACACAGACAACAATGATGATGATGATAATAATGATTGCGATGATGATGATAAAGGCGGCGGATTTGGATTATGATTGGGATATTGTAAGGAATTGTGATGATAATTGTGCGGTGACAAAGGATTTTGATGGTGGAAATGATGATTGTTGTGACTGTGGTTGGTGTGGTTGGTGTGGAATAGATTTTCTTTGCTATTGGGACAACTTCCATTATTATTACTGTTATTGTTTAAATTATTATTACTGTTTGTTTGTACATCGCTGCTTTACAGGGTATAATTTTATATATAATAAATAGAGTATATAATATGTAACAATTTTTTTTTTAAATTGTTTATTATATTGTTTAATCAAATATGCAGTGGTTAAACAAACCCATAATGAAGAAGAAAGAAAAAACGAAAAAAGAAAAAATCAAGAATAAATGCCAAAATGCAATATTTATATGTATAAAAATATTAATTATATTCATGTATATATGTATATATATATAAATATATAGAAGGTATTAAAAATATTTACACACGCACACTAAGAACAATATTATTACATTTCATTATTCCAAAAAAGAAATAATAATTTTTTTTCTTTTTATTTGTATGATATATATATTTTTTTTTAATATTTTGCTCAAAATAATGCACACTACGGATTAAGATTTGATTTTAAATTAAAAACTATGCTGTTTTCTGCCTGATTTTTTTGTTTGTTTAAATTTTGAATTTTGAATTTCCCTTGAAGCATTTCCCCAAATACAAAACCCAATCTCACTCTTACAGGAAGCAGCTGAAAAGTAATTTATATTAAGAGAAAAAAAAACATGGTTAAACAACAGTGACATTAAAAAAACAATTCTACAAAGATGGAAATTTTCAAGGGAAATTCAAACATGTTTTTGTTTTTTGGATTGAATTTAATTTTTACGGCTGCAGTTCAAGTGCAGTTTTTTTTTTCTTTTATAATTTTTTTTAGAAGTTGATCTAGTTTTTTTTTTGAAAAGAATTGTGCTTAGGAGAGTAATATTTATTGTGGTGGCGTTTTTTTTTTTTTAATTTCAAAACATTTATGTGGAATAATTTGAATATAAAATAATAAAGCTTAAAAAATGCAAATTTGGTGGGTGGTTTCTTATTTGATTTTGTAATCTTAGGTGAGGTTGTTTGGTCGAACTAGAGTTGGGGTTGAAAGTCCAACGAACTGACAATTACGACACAGTGTGCTACTAAAAGCTTTTAAAAAACCCAGAATTACTTTTGTTTTTTATCTTTCACGGATCACTGGGATGATTGATGTTGAAATCTACTAAACGGATCCTAGGGCCTTGGAAGAACAGAGATGTTTAGAAATACTTTCAGGTGCAAAATAGTCTTTTTTTTTTCTTTTTCTTTGATTGCCTTGGTTGACATGAAGTTAAAAATACAAACAGATTCCGAACTTTGCATATTTTAAAACACATGCATATATGGTATCGATCACCAACAGTATTTCGTCGTAATTTCAAGACCTGTGCCAACCTTTCAACTGACTTGTTGGTGCAACAGCTCGTAAATAAAATAGGTCTAGTGACTTATAAGATAAATATCAGTCGATAAGAAATGTGTTCTAACTCGATAGAAGGAAGGAGGTTACTAATTTCTAGTAAACACTTTTCGACATTTGACGCTTCCTAGCAAGTTGAATCGTAACCCAGAATGTTTTTTTTTTCAATTTGGCATAGACTCGGATTCGAACCCTATATCATTAGCATGACTCTGAAATGTAGTAAGGCCACAATTTATTACATTAGTTATAAATATGATTGCAATTTTTGTCTTTAGATGAAAAAAACAGAACTTATTTATTTATTTAATATTTTTCTAAAATGTGGATGTACTTCAAGCCAAATATAGTCTAATTTTTTTTATTTCTACGAGTATGTTATGGGCGTTTGTTTGCCAATCAAAATGGAGTAAGCTAGGCAATTAAAAACAAACAATGAAAGTCCTTAAAAGACTTTGAAAAATTTGAAATAAAACGAATTACATGCGGATGGGGAAGTACAGTAATCAATTTTTAACACCCAACTTCTTACATCTCTTTTACTGAGAAAAAGCTAAAAATCTATAGCTTCTAATAGAGCTAAATGTTCAATGTGAAGGCAAAAATAATATTTTCAAATATAATATTATTCTTACTTTTTTAATAAATTCTTTACATAAAATCTTTTATTTTTTTTTTTCAAATTATGTGCAATTTACAAATTATAAGATTTTACTTTAACAAACAAAAATTATGATATAAGAAAAAAATCATGCTAACATTGAGTTCAGTTTTTTATGTTTGCTCTCCACATAATTTAGAAAACAAAACAAATCTAAATAAAAAAAAAACACTCTAATAATAAGAATTAAAAACAATATTAACATAATACGTTGTTTTATTAATCTAAATATTTATATATACTTTTTTTGTTGCTTTTTATCTTAATTCAAAACAGCCGCACTCACACATTTAGATAAAAGGATTCCATTGCGAAAATAAAATTTGAAAAAATACACATATTTAAGGACTATTTTTTTGTAATTTTATGATTCAAATTAATTACTTGTTTTGTGGTATCTACATAATATATTTATGTACCGAAAGCACAGACAACTTTAGTATTAAAGAAAATGCTCTTTTTTTTCAAAAAGAAAGATTTACTTTAAAAAAATTATAAATAAGAAAAAAAAATAAGAAAATTAATTATGTAACGCATATTTATATATTTTATCTAAGCCGCAGTGTGCAAAATGCAAAAAAAATCATTACTGAAAAAAAAATTAATCAATTCAAGGCAGGAGAATATTTTTTTATTATATTTATTTAATTTTTAATTTTTTTTTTAATTTAAAAAAATTGTTTCGAATTTATTTATTAATCCTGATTTTTGAATCAATTTATTTTTCTTTGCTTTTTAAACATTACAATCTATGGATAAAGAGGAAATTTTGTAAACTTTATTTTCCATGTTAGCTAAAAAATAAAAACTTTTTTTTTCTCAAAATCGAAATATATAAATACATTAACGAAATAAAAACAAAAATACAATTTTGCCTTCTGAGAAGTCTAAGTTTAATTCTCCTTAATGAATTTATTTGTTTATCTATATACATGGTCAAAAATTTATGTTTTGATTTGTTTGTTTGTTATTATTTTGGGGTCACAAGGACTTGCTTTTGTTTTTCTATATTTCAATTCAAATAAGATATTTTAATTAATTTTCGTATAACAAAGTCCTTTTTTCATTTTGGAGCAAGATCATAAAATTAACAGACTATTGGCAAGAGATTATTTATGAATCTGCGCTAAATATCCTACCTCAATTTAAATTAGTTTGATTTTTTTGGTTTTTGGAAATGATTTGACTTGGAAGGTTTTTTGGGAAATTTAACATATTCTTCGATGGTAGATTTGCCAGCAACGGAAGACTTTATTTCAGTATGGAAGTCGTATGGCTACTATGAATGATAATAATATGGAACATATACGAAATATGTGGCTTCTAAAGGACTATTCATATGAGTGCGACCAAAGACCGAAGATTGAACGAATAAATTAATTACTTACATCTAGATGTAGAAATTTGCTTTTTACTTGCCAACATCAGATAAATCTGAGAAAACAAATTGATCGTCGTGAATTGTTATCTCAATGTTGCAAACTGTCAAACTCTATTCGCGTTCCACATACCATCCACACTTTAACGAATAAATTGTTCCTGTGCGACTAATCTAAAATCTATTAGAAAAACGTTATTCCCAATGAATACAGAATTAAAGCATCTGAACAAAAAATGTCAAAATTAACGAATTATTCGTTAATTCTTTAGAATAATCCTTATTTGCTTATCGTTAATAGAGGAGTAGTTAGGAGTGCTAATTTATTGTTGGCTATTCGAAATGACACAACTCCGATAACTGTTCCAAGCAGAAAAAAAATATTGTTAACCTGCTCGGTTAATGATGGATTAAAATGTTTTCTCAGAAGAATGAAGTAGAAGGAATAGACGAGCTTGTAAATTTGAAACCAACAAGTTAGTAAAATAATTCGCAGCTTCCCTGATTTTTTTTTATGGAAGTGTTTTAACAAATATCCCATGGACTCGTCTTAAAAAGAAATGTTTGAGTTATCATTTCCTCCATGAGTTCTATGTTTCAAGAACCATGATAAATTATTTTAGAAACTGTACATAAGCTCATTCAAAATTCTTTCTGAACAAGAGAAACAAAATTTCTGAAAAGAATTTTTAATAATTTTCAAAAATTTCAACAAAATTTCCCAGTATTTTAATTCGATTTCGTGAATACAAATTTCCCTGGAAATGTTTCTCCTATTTGAATCTTGGTAACGTGAATAATGCTCAAAAGTTTCCCTTGGAATTTGTTGGTATCGGGAATAACATTTCCCAAGGAATATTTCTGTCATTTCATGCGATCTTTTGTTCGAGGGAAATTTATACCGTGGGAGATTCACGATCGGAAAAAAAAATTCCCTGGAATAAAATATTCCGTGGAAAACGAAATACCGTGGGAGATTACCGATAGGACCTATAAAAGCCAAATTCATCTCAATCATTTACCCCGTTTATATGAGTGAATTGAGGAATCGAATCGAATCGAATTAAAATTTCGATTCAAGTATATGGCCTCATGGGATCGGAAGATTGAATTAAAATGGAATCGAAGTGACAATTTGAGTTTGCAGAATAAACAACAAAAACATGCAACAGAAAAAAATACAAAGAAAACGGAAACCCACTGAACACAAAAAACACTATTGGTGCACACACACACCAAGAATCAGATGTGAATTCGATTCCTCAATTCCTCGATTCAGGTATATAAGTACATTTTCAATTCGATTCAGCTCTTCTAGTGGGATTGGATCGAGTAATCCTATTTTAATCCGATTCAAGTATATAAGGACCTAAATCCTGATTCAATACCGATTCAATTCTCCATATAAACGTAGTAATTGTTGCTCAATTCATTCCTTTGTTACTGTGACCTAACACAAAACAACTTTGATAGATTCTTTGTTTATAATGAACTGGAACTGGTTAGGAATTTTTTTTTCATAAAAAGTAAATTGGAAGGAATTGCACAAAAAAGTGACTTTGAGAATTAGAGACCCCATACAGAAAAAATTGACGTTTCAATAACAAAGATGTTATTTACGTGTATGTAACACAGTTTTCTCTGAAATAAAAGTTGCGTACGATAAACTTCTTCGAACAGAATTAGTACATTTAAATGCAAATTATTTAGTAGCTTTGTTTTTGTTCGTTTGCGATTTTTGGGAAAAAATTCAATTAGAGTTTTTGACTATTGTATAGTTATTTCCTATCTGAAGAAAATGCTTTTAATGTATGTTGATTATTCCAGTGAAAAGAAGGTTGAATATAAATCGTCCATAAATTTAGAAATTAATTTTTTTTTGAATCGCATTTTTCTTTAATTGTTAAGGAATCTATTTTAATAAAAATATGACTTTTTTCTATTATTAATTTCCTAATTAATCTAGACAATATTTTCTATTAAATATAAAATGTAAGTTCTTTTTGTTTTTATTTTTTTTTCTTAAAATTCATTGGCAAAATTTATGTTTTTTCTTTCTTTTTTTGTTTTTTATCCAAATGAGAATAAAATGTAACCATGGTTCTAAATATTACTTACACAAATCAAGCTTTTTTGTTGTAGGCTAAAATACTATACACAAAAAACGTGAGACCCAAAAGATTAATTGTTTTTTTAAACCAAAACTCAAAAAGCTAGAACGAAAAAACTGTTTTGAAAATACTTGTTTTTTTTTTTTGGTTAGCTGATGCAACTTGTGTTTTTTTAATCACAGCCAAAGAAATATATTTAACAGAATACATTGCAATATATATAAAAAGTATATTTATGGAAGTATATGTATGTACGAATAGGTATATATTGTATATATATATATATAGAAAATTATATATATATTAATTATTTATATTTATAGAAAAACATTAAAAGCAAAGGTAAAAATGTGTCTTCTAAGTAGATACGAAATTGGTTTTGATTAGGTAAATGGTTTTTAAAAAAATGCTTGCTCTTTAACTAACCCTGGTTTATTTAATTTTCAAAAATTGGTATGATGCAAAATTACCTTAAAATTATAAATTCCATTTCAAATGTGTTATATTATTTTGTACTTTACGTTTTATGAAAATTAATGCACTTAAAATTAGTTTAAATATCAAATGACGGACAAAGGGTGTTCTAATTGGTTAATGTCGTTTCTAAGCAAAAAACGTACATGGTACTGATACATTATTTTGAAGCATGCAGTTAAAAAAAAAAAACTTGTGAAAATAAAGTTGAATATACAAATGTAGATATGCTCTAAATGGGTGATACTTTGCTGACTGTGATTTTATATGGCTGTGATGTGTTTATAAGAACGTTCGCCGTAATTAATACCCTTCGATTAAAATACCATTTAAAATGGCAGCCAAATATCCCTCCCAATTATTAATTTCCATGATACTACTAAACAATTTAATAATAATATAAAATATTTTACCAAACCTATTTTCTTGACAAACAGCAGTTGAGCACGCCTAAAACAGAAGTTGAAGAATCGGACATCATAGTGTCAAAAATGGTATCTACTTTAACTCTCTGAAAGCTTTAGATAATTTGGGACATGCAAAAAGTAATTGTGAGATGTAAAATAAATAAGCATACATAAAAATGCGTATCTGGAAAAAAAAATTACTGTAAGGGGTAAAAAATAACATTTGTCAATTTAATCTATTTCCAACAAAACAAGAATAACTGCTGAATAAAAAAAATAGCATTGAATGAGAATACGCCCACAACTGTAAATACTAACAACATTTTTACTTGAAAAAAAAGGCTATGATTGAACTTTTCTTTTGGGCCAACTTACACAAGCTGTGTTTATGCTGTTCATGTACTATAAAGTGTAAGCTTACTTGAAAAAAATACACGAATTCAAGTGAAAGCTTTTGTGAGAGTATAAGCATTAGGGAGAGTGAAAGCTTTAGTGAGAGAGCAAACGAATTCGTGAGAGGTGAACGCTTTCTAAGGCGTTGGATCTAGAAATATCTATAAGTATACTTTGTCCAACAAAAATAGTCAGTACAGGTCTTATGGGAGAGCTTTTTAAAATACACTGGTGCCGGTTGCTGAAATTACCACTGAGAATAACCACTGATTTTTTAAACGTGTTAAAAGCTGCGTATATTCTCCATGACATATTGCACATCCAAGTGCCTTCACCATTCAGTCAACCCTCGTTATGTGCTTTTAAAATAAACACAGTGTTACCACTGCTACGTTTGTTGTAATTTAGTATGCTTACTTTTGCAACCCTGTAAGAGCTTTAAAACAGTACGAACTTATTGGCTTCTATTACAGACAGAGTGAGAGGCGAGCGTCGTATCTTTTCTGTACTGACTATTTTTGTTGGATAGAGTATAGAAAGTACTATGGGTCATAAAATGCAAATGTAACAAATATGGAAACTATGGAAGAGCGACGCACGTTTATAAAAAAAAAATTGAGAAAAATAGGCTACTTCATGTTTGTGGTAAAAGCTATCTAATTTAAAAAAAACTTTCTCAAGAAATTAGCCGTTAGAGAACTAGCCTATTTCGAAATAAGAATTACTGGATATATTTTCCGAATATTCGTAAAATATTGTCAAGAAAAAATACTTAAACCAAGCAAGCTTACACAAAAATTATTATATATCATGCATCTCTGAAAAAAATAGGAATAAATTCTCAGCTTACTGAATTGAAATCGACAGGTTTTTATCGTAAATCTTATTGCTTACAGTTTCTGTAAAGTACTACTTTTAGCTCTATAACTTTACAAATTTGGTCGAGAACATCGCTTATCCCAAAATGAAAAAGCATGAAAAACCCAAGCTACGAAGTAAAACCAGCCATTTTCCAAAAAAAAAAAAAAAAAAGTGAAAAGTATCCTATCGTCAAGCTCATTTGACATTTTCAGACAGTATCTTCATCTATATTTTTGTAGTGCACGTAACTTTAACAAATTGCATATTATCGAACATAGCTCGTATTTGCGTTTTTGAACAAAATACTATAGTTTTCTTTTATGAATATAATTTAGTATACATTTTCAAAAAAAATTCACGTATTTGCTAAAAATGTCAAAATAGCTGATAGCCTTAAGAAAAACTCGAACCAAATAGTCGAGAAAGAATCTTAATAGTTGACGAACATTTTAAGAAAATCCTAAACACATTTTTAGAAACAAATACTTGTTCGTAAAGTAAGGTTCGGGACGAACCCCTAACGCATTTTATCTCACTCAATTTAGATACTCAAATTACTCTGGATAAAATGTATAATATTTTTGAAAGATGCTCGCAAAAAAAAGAACTACAAAAATCAATGTGCGATACTATAGGAAAATGTCTATTTTGATTGTGCCGCAACGAGTAAAGTAACAATTAGCTTTGATATCCCCTAATAGCACTATTAATTATAAACCAAGTACGATCTTGTATCGTGCAATTTAGTTTACTTAGAACACCCTTGTTAAAATTAGCATGTATACAAATTTAAGCAACATTAAACATACAAATTTATTTAATTTTTTTTTTTGAGTGCATTAATTTTCAAAAAAGCATTAAAAAAAATAAACAAAAAAATAATTATTTATAAGAGAAACACATACATAACAGCAGCAAACCTACTACAACTAAAATGTCCATTGTAATGTTTGTTTCTTTTAATTTATTAGTGGTTAGTATTAATATAAATTATATATGTATATATATTTTTTTTAAATATAAATTAAAAATAAAACATGTTTTTAAGGAAAGTAGGTATACTAGAAATTATTGCAAAATTCTCAACAAATTGTGACAGATAAACAAATACATTCTTGAGAGTTCAACATTTAGGCTCCTCTAAGTTAAATTTTATAAAATATAAATGATATTAATTAAAACGAACACGAAAGAGATTTTAAATTAAAACAAAAAAAAATAATCAAATGGAATAAAAAATTAACAAAAAAAAACACCGCTTTGTTTTTTGTTTTCTAAATATAATTTGCTCAAAAACCAATGGAAAAATTATTAAATGAGAAAAAAAATATTAATCAAAAAGTTACTAAAAAGAATTCATTAAACAAACCAAAAAAATATGAGTGCACTAGAGAAGGAAGGAAGATTAAACCAAATCAAAAAATTATTTATCTCTGTTGATATTTTTGTATAAGAAATTATACATATGTATATGAATGGGGTTAATAATAAATTTAAATGAATTAAAGATTTTTTTTGTTTAAATACTTTTGAAGCAATAGAATTACAAAAAAAAAACGTATACAAAATGTATAGAGAATTACGATGGTGCCAATTAAATTATAAATATAAATATAAACCAACAAAATTAACATTAACAAAAATAAATGTGAAACAAATAATGAGAGTAATTTAAATAAAATTACGAAACAAATTAGGGAGCAACGTACGATAAAATGATTATTATTATTAATCGATTTATTATATTATTTTTTTGTTTGTTTATTAATTACAAAATTCACCCTTTAACCTAAAGCAATTGTTTTTTCTTTTTTTAGATTTAGTTTGTAATATTTTTTTTTTAATTTGGTTAGAAGGGGTTTTCAAAGGAGGATGGAAAGCATTTTTGTGGAAGATGTTCTACAAATTTAACGGTTATTTTCTGAATTGGTTGGTTGGTTGGGGGAATTGATTTTCATTAGAGGGATGTGGTAAAATGGTGGTAAAGTGATTTAAAGGGGATACTTTTTTTGTTGTTGAAAGGTTCATATATCAAATTTAAAGATTTAATAACAACATTTTTTTTTTTGATTTTTTGGTGTGTGTATGTAGATATATAATATATATTTTTTTAAGGAGGCGAACATATATATAAAAAATATTAAATCGATAAACAAAACTCTTACCCAAGTGAGTTCCAAGGATCCATATCCTTATACCACTGACCATGATTGTGATTATTATTCCTTTGTGAATGATGTGGATGGGGAGAGAACAGCATACGTCCGCGATGATTTCGTGCTTGAGCGTTCCTAGAGAATGGTCGTCTGGACGATCCTGGATGATTTGGATTAAGCATTTTGTTGGTTGGTTGTTGTTTTTTTTCTGTTTGTTTGTATGTGAGGGTTACGTGTCCTTCCTTGTTGATGTTCGTTTTGGTAATTTTTGATGGCTTGAGAAATAATTAAATTTTAAAGTTTTTAACTTTCCAATTTTGTGGGGAAAGTAAGATTTCACCCTCCTCTACTAAGGTGAGGTAATTTGATGATAACACCAAAATTGAATCTAAGACTTTAAAAAAATTGATAATTTTTTTAAATCTGCTTATATGAAGAAATATTAAGATCTTACTTGGAAAAATTTTGAGTTTATTTAATCAATAATCCTTAGGAATAATAATGGAAGTTGTTTCTCTGGCAAAGTTGCTTGTGGTTTTTTTTATTGTTGAGTTAAACAACTGGAAATAGTAAAAATGTGCTTTATAAGTAAATACAGAATTTAAGGTTAGGATTGCAAAAAAAATAAAAAACAAAAATTAAAATAATTAACATATTTCGGTATTAAATAATTTATTTATTTTTTTTTTTGTAAAAGCTCGAGGTCAGTTCATTTGTGTGCAAATAGTTCGTAGAATAGTTCCTGTCTATTGTGAATATTTCCAAGGAACGAATTATTTATGCCGTGACGTGAATTTCCACAGAAAAATATTAAAAGATAAATCTGAATAAATAACTGTCATTGGTCAAGTGAAATCTAAAATGTCAAATTCATCAGAAAATATTGTCGATGAAAAAGTGATCATCGCTTAAAATCATAAATAATGAGAAGTATAAGGTCAAGTAAGTGATTCCAAAATAGGGCTGACAACGAGACGAGACCAGGGGAGTCTTTTGTTAGTCTCGTCTCAATCTCTTCTAAATTTCAGTCGCGTCTCGCCTTTTTCTCGTGAAAATTTGAATGTGCAGTCTCGTCTCGGTCTTGGTCTCATCCTTAGTCTTGGTTTCTTTCGTGTTTTTTGGTAGTAAAAGGATGCAAGATAAGACGCTTGTTCAGATTGAAAACATAATGTGCGGTATCTCAGTAGTTTGTTTTGACAGTTCATGGTTTGACAGGCCTATTTTGACGTTTGGATAATATTTTTTTTTTAAATGTAACTGAAAAATTTAAAATCTATTTTTTCCGGAGCAAAAAAAAAAATCGGAAAATATTTGAAATTTCTGAGATAAAAATTGATTTTTGTAGAGACTTATTAATAGATTTAAGTCGGAGCCATACTTTAATTGATTTTGACAGATAGTGGCTTGACAGGTAGACAACGAACTATATTTTGAGGACTAGCATTGGTTATATTGCATTTCATATATTAGTTAAAGAAACAGTTAATTTTGATTTTTGTTTCTTGTTTTAAAAGCAAACGAAATGACCTTGAGCTTTTGAAATATTTAAAAATACCTGACTTACAGAGCGGCATCATTCTCGACGCTACATCTCAAAAAATACCCTATATTGTTTTTAAATATATTTTGCTTAAATTAATCTTACAACTGAAAAATTTCACTTAAAAAAATACCTACTTTTTAGGTAGTAGATTTCTATTTTTCTTTAAATGACCAGGATCTCGATAAGCTTACCTCTTTTTGAGAAATCTGATTTAGTTTACAGTTAAAGTTACTTTGTATTCTGCAATATCATATTCTATTAATAAATTGAATGCTGAAAAATTCTGATCTAGCAGCAAAATATTATTTTATACTTTAAGGGAAATTGAAAACTTTAGCTGGTATTATGCCCTGATAATTTAATTATTTTTAAAGAGAATTGTTATATAAATCCCAAAAAAAACTTAAAAATTAAAGAAAAACCACAAACTATTTCATTTCCTAAAAAATATCTTCCAAGCCACCCACCTGCTTTGCATTTGAATGTCGTTCAAGTTTCAGACCCAAAAAATGAAAAAAAGAAATATTTGTAGAAATTCGTATTCTTTCTAATTGTCAAAGAAAAATGACGAATTTATTTTCCTAGCGATTTATCACTTTTGTGAATGTTTATTATGAACATTTTAATTCGTCTGTTGGAGATAATTTTTGCACATGGATGGTTAAAAAATAACTCTGCATTTCGAAGAGTTTCTGAAATTCAAGTCAAACCTGTTCGATGATTATAAAATTCCGTTAAAAGTTTTGCATAAAATAAAATATATCCTCATGTGAAAATTTGACTAAGGGTAGGTATATCACTAAACACACATCGGTAGAGCTAAAGATCAAGCATCTTTTATGTTGTCCAGATGACAGCTGCTTGTTAGATTTTGAGGAAATATTAATATTGATTGGTATTTCTCTCGATCTTTAATTCCACATAACAACAGTTTGTTCATACTGCTACTGAGCCCCATTCTTCACATTTCCTATACCAACGAGATGTGAGGTACTATCTGATAACTAGGAATAAATTCCTTAATTTTTTTAATAGCAATTTTAAGTATGAATTAAACATATGTATTTAGAAAACATATCCCACCAATCAGGCAGGCAAATAAGAACAGTTTCTTTCAGGACATTTTTCAAACTTGTTTTTCAAATTGATTAAATTTATGAAAAGTATTCAAATTCATGCAACGAGATAATTTTTCGTTTTACAGAAAGATAATTTTCCGCAAAAACGTTTGCTTATGGAACACCCCTTACATGCGTAAATGTGGGAAATAATCAGCTGTTCGTTAAATTAATTATGAGGATTATTTCTTTTCTTTCCAAATCAAATTCGTGAGAAAAATTTATCTGCTTTGCAGAATTATTTTCCCATACAAACTTTAACAGTTCATTTCTGCAGATATAAAATTACCATGTTTCTAAAGTTTTTCCGGGTTTTCAGCCGTTGCATGAATACCTTTATTGTCTTTTTGGACAACTTTTGATTCAATTCGATTTAGAAAATCGAAATAGCTTTTATTACTTTGACAGCTACTCTAATCAAAAGCTTGTATACATCATAACCCTACCCTTATTAATGAAATAATGTTGGCGGACATACTTTTCGGTTGGATCCCTAGTCATTCTAAAACAAAAATTGTATATGGGAAAAATACTATCTCTCCCGAAGGGAAGGCAGTCAAAATTCATTCAAGCAAACATTTCATTTTTCAGGCGACAGTTATAGCTTTCATTGAAACTCATCATTGAAA
Organism: Philhelius pedissequus; assembly: GCA_910595825.1. NCBI lineage: Eukaryota > Metazoa > Arthropoda > Insecta > Diptera > Syrphidae > Philhelius > Philhelius pedissequus. Next base: position 236,308,348 of record OU343161.1, on the reverse strand, counting down.
ACTTTGACTATTAATTCTGAGATACTTAAACAAATAAAACTGGTGTATTTTTGGTAACAAAATGAAGGTATAAGATATATAATATTTTTTGTCAAAAAAAATATTTTATTTGCTCTACTACTTTCTTGTAATTTCACTTTTAATTTTTCATTGATGATCATTGAAAAATCAAATTGAAATCAAGTGAATTTACAAGAAAGTTGTAGAGCAAATAAAATATTTTTTTTGACAAAACATATTCTGCCCTATCCGCAACGCATCTTCGTCGGAAATTCAATTTCAGTTCGAAGTAGCTTTCATCGGAAGAAATTTAAAAGAAATACTACGACGCATTGCGATGGATATAAACTTCAGGCAGAGATGTGCAACTTAACTGATATACCGAAAATGCGATATATTTTCGATAGTTTTTTATTAAATAAACACTATAAACGTTTTAAACCATGAAAAATTGGCGAGAGTGTAATTTATTGCTTATAGTATTTTTTTTTTCAATTATAATGCGCTAGCATTTTTAAGAAATGTAATTAGATGTACCGATTTTAAAATCAAAACTATCGAATAAAGTCCGTTCCCTATTTCCAAAGAAATGTGTTTTGTTTCCGTTTGAACTATCAACAAGAGAATATTTTGAAAAATAAAAAACTTTTGAAATACAATATTATTTATTTATAAAATAAAAGAACATCGCAATATACGCGAACTACCTGACGCAGCTCTAATTCTATAATTCCCTTTAAGATTGAAGAAAAACTTTCGCCTAAATAAAAATGCGTTAGCTTTTGTTTTGGAGCAGATTCAACACAAATACAAAACCATCTGTCTGATGGTGTCCCGCCAAACCTTTAAAAAATATATCATGTATTCAAAACCAAAACACAGCCACAACTTCTGGTGTCCTTCTTGTGTAATTTTAGATATGCAATATCGGGATATTCGGTATGGGGAGACTCATCATCCGCTCATATTGCTGTGAACATGTTTTCTCGTTCTGCCTAAAAACAAAACGTCCACAAGGTAACGTAAATAAGGTTTATTTCTGTATTATTTACATTTTAATTAACAATTTCTTAAAAAAGAAAACACTCCGCAACGAGAACTTTTCGGAGGACTTCGGAGAATATTTTGTTTGTATCTGCCATAAATAAAACCATTAAAATTTTTGTACTTCATCGCATAGAAATGGTCTGCGTTGAATTTCGTCGGACAGAATTTCCGATCAGACGATCGGAGAATTACCTCGAAGCAAAATGTCTCCGATTCGTAGTAAATCGGAGAGAATTCCGCTCCGACGGTTACCTCGATTGGACAGATTATATATCTTATTACCTACATTTTGGTACTAAAACGACATCAGTTTTATTTGTTTAAGTGCCTCAGAATTGATAGTCAAAGTTTTCAATGACAAGTTTCAATGAAAGGTATAACTATCGCCTTATGTTTTTTTTTGTTTTTAAATGGTTTTTTGGAAATAAAATGTCGAAGTTAAAATTTTGAAAAAAAAACTGTGGACTTTTCCCAAAGAAAACCCGAAATAGGGATTAATTATAAGTAGTAATTTGTTTGCGTCTGCGATTTATGAAAAAGAGTGTTTTTTTGCGTTTTGTTAATTTTTCAGAAAGTTCCCCTTCCCCCCAATGGAGATTTTAATCAAACTTGACACTACGATGACAGAGAACACAAAAAAATTTAGTCCCGCAATTCCGTCTGTCTGTAGAATGATTTTGTTCAAACTTGGTGATTAGGCGTTTTGGGTGATTGTCCAAAATAGATTTAAGAATCGTTGTTTTAGCCCCAAAAATAACGGTACTTGCCATACAAATTGTTCTATCATCATAATTATCTCGAAAACGGCTCTAACGATTTTGATAAAAATTAATGTGTGAACTACTTTGGTCATGGTCTACATTTTGGCCAAACATTTTTTTTTAATATTTTGTTATTAACGGTACCAGCCACTAACAATTTTATTGATTTTCGACTTTCTCATAAACGGCTAAACGGATTTCGATCAGAATTTGTATGCAGGAGCTCCTTCAATTTCAAAATAATACTGCAATTCAAAATTTTCGAAAAATCGTTTTTCTGATTTTTGAAAAAAAAAAATATTTTTTTTTTTTTTGAAAATTTAATATTTCGAAAACGGGTGGACGATTTTTTCTGAAATTTTGGGTTTGAATTTATATTATTAAATATTTAAAATTTAATCAAGAATTTTTATATATAAGAAATTAAGTGAAAAACGACTTTAAAAATACATTTAGCCGTTTCTATTATGAATCTTTTTTTGTTTTCTTCTTAGAATGATCCCAGTAATTCTCCGCCTCAATATCCAGTAATTAATTAGGGGACACCCTGAATATTATTTTTTTTTGCTTTGTGATATCTTTCCTGTCCTTATCGCTTTTAAATACTTCAACACTTTATCAAATCGTGGAAGTTTTCTAACATATTACATGGTGTCACACACTATATCAATGCTACATTACAAGTTATGTCTGTAGTTGAAGTGGTTCTTATGAAGTTTATGCGTGCGCGAGTGTGATGATGTTATCCGTTCATTGAACCATAATATCACATCTAATAACGGCTATTACACATTTATTAATAGGATTTACAAGCTAACTTGAAGTTTTTCCTCGTTTAGCAATAGGGGGTGACTATACTCTTTATGAACAAAGAAATTCAGTTTTGTTGATACAAAAAATCACCACATAATAATCTGAATGATAGAAAAATGGTGATGTCATATTTCATTTGCGCAGGCGACTTTCACAATGGCTTTATGCTGGTGTCAATAGCTGTATGATATTTCTGCATTCCCACTGGAGCTGATTGTTGATGAAGTTGCGGCTGACGGACTGAACTGAATAAGTGATTATTTTCAGAACTTTGGCTTTTTTCTTTTGCTGACATTTTTTTTTCTTTTTTCTCATTCGCGCTCTGCTCAAATACATTTGTTCACATAATTTAAATTTTCAAGGCAGAAAAAATGAATATTTTACGGTTGGTTAACGAATTATGAAATGCGACCTGTCACTATTACTGGTTATCAGCATAAACTCTACTGATTGCTGAATTATTTGTGTTTATGTTTCGATGTGCGCATACCAATCTAAATGACAATATACGAAAACGAATTAATAATTGAGAGATTATACTATGAGCCAAGGGCCTCAAGGTTTTATACAAAATGTTTACTCGTCACTGCCTCCAAGGCTATCAAACATTAGCCTTACCGAGTAAAATTTATTACTTTTATTATATACATTTGAGGTGGGCTAAAAATAACATAAATTTATTAGTTTTTTTTTCTGTTTTATAAAACAAGAAAAACAAAAATCATTCGATCGAATTTTTTTTTTCCAAAAGCACAACTATTTTTAAGTCAAAGTTGTATTTGATTTATGATTCGCGATTGTAATCTTTTGAATCATTTATTTGCATACGTATAGGTATCTACTCGTATGCTTTAATTTAACCTCGCTTTATTATGCGTAATAGCTTTTGTCTAGTGCTTTTATTTTCTTTAGTTTTAATTGCCTTAATTTATCACTATTAACACTATCTATCTATCTAAAAAAAAAAGATACAATTTTGGGATTAGTTTCGGTAGGGTTAACATTTTGTAGACGATTATTTCCATATGACCCAACACTTACCTACTTAGCTGAAGATTATATCGTTACAATATAGAGCACGATTATACTGGCTTTTATTTTAGAGTTGTGAATTATGAAAGCAGAAGATGTACACATATTAAAACCTCCGAAAAATGAGCTTGAGCAGATGACGCATTGAAAGAACTGGCATCTGTAGACTACACAATGATGAATTGATCACTCTACCTTAACAATGTTATGCACAAAAAATAATCGGTAAGATAGAGAGGTTTTACGTCAAAGTCCAGCAACAATGTAATTGGCAGCTAAGTCGATTTTTTTTACGTTAAGTGAGCAAGTAGAGTATGGTTCTGGTTAATCATATTTAAGTGATCAAACTATAGTAGACTGGACTTTATATTGTTTTGTTCTTTAAAGTCTACGAGCAGATTTTACGCAATTTGACAGGTGAGAATTTGGTAACTTAAGGTCAATTAGTTCGAGTAGATAGATGTTGTTTTCACATTCAATGTTTTTTGTGCAATTTCGACAATTGACGCGCTTAGACACAGATATGAGCAAAATAGTTTTAGTTCCGGTAATTTTTTTGCGAAAAAAATACGGCGTTGTCTCGAATCAACTAATATGCGCAAGGCGTCACATCGATACCGAGACTTTTCTGATTCATTCAAGAATTATATACGTGAAACGGTAAAAAATTATGGTTGTCAATTATCAATACATGATATTTAACGATTATCAACGAAATTGATGAATAGCTGTATTAGATTTACCTATCATCAAAAGTCTTGATAAACTGTCAATTTATTTATATATCAGATTTGAGATATATTGTGAATTGGTCTTCTTTTTTCTTTAATGTTGGATTCTTGCTGTCAAGCAAATTGTTGTTTATCATTTTTTCCCAATTTCAAATTTCTATTTGAAAAATATTTAAAGAAATGTTCATTTTTATTTGCTGTTTTCATTTGAAAATAGAAATTTTACGAATAACGCAATAGAAACATTTTTAGAGACAAAAATAACTGTCAATTTTTCTTTCTTTACTTTAGATATTTATGCAAAACAAAAAGCCGTCATCATATTAATGAATGGCGTTCATCAGCTGAAATTCATCATATTGATGTACTTTTCATCACATTAACGAATACATCACGAACACCTAATGATAAAGGATGAACCTTTCTTTAATATGGTGAAAGTGCATTCATCAACTTTTTTTTTCAAGATTTTCAGAAATTTAAGGAATATTTTCTGATGAATAAGGTTCATAATTTCAGGAAAACCTTTCATCAATATGATGAAAACATAAACTAGTCACTTTTTCATCCAATGATAGTTTTGCATTAATATTGATGAATGACTGAAAAGATTCCTCATATTGATGTTTTTTGAACATGATTTGAATTTACATCATGTTTATGAATTTGAACATTAAAAAATGGATTTTAGACTTTATCATGGGGAATGCAAGTTGATGTAAGCAATTGTCTTATAGATGAACTTATTCATCATACTGATGAAATTGGAGTTGATGTAAGCGATCATCATATAGATGAAAATATTATTCAACTTTATAGTCAATAGATTTATAATGGAATTGTCATAATTTAAGTTTCTATCACATTGATGAATGTAATCATCAAAATTATAAATTTATTCATGAAATTGATGAAAATTCTTCATCATATTGATGAATATAATCATCAAAATGATGAATTTATTTATCATATTGATGAATGCAATCATCAGTATACTGAATTTTTTTCCGAAATTGAGGGAAATATTTCATCATGAACAGTATTTCATCTTATTGATGAAAAAGTTCAATGCAATTAAATTGATGAATTTTTCATCAGCCTGATGACCCTTTTCATCAATATGGTGTACTTTTTGATTCAGTGTTTTTTGACTTACGTAAGACCTAAATTCTTTTAATCCACGAGCGACATCCAATTAAAATTGGAGGTATAGAAAAGACTGCTGCCTATCGTGGGACTCGAACCCACACGTCTATGTTAGCAGTCAAGCAATTTATCCACTGTGTCATTAAAAAAAAAAGCTTCAAAAGTTTAATCGCCCAAAATAAACTTTAGAGAATTTGTCTCTATTTTAATTTTTTTATGTTTTCGGTTTTGGACGATCAGGTAAAGGTTCTTCACTATTTTTTTCGGACAATGTTTTTATTTTTTTTTTTTTTGGTTTTAGGAGTTTTTAGGCCAAAAAATAGCTGGTATAAGCCAACGAAATATATGATATCAACATTTTATTCGTCAAAATCTTTTCAGTTGTAAGGACTTCACAGCGTAAGGGAGAATATTAATAGTGAATTATTTTTTTAACTTGGCTTCGCTCTGCAATGAGTCATCATTTTTTAGAAGAATTCTAAATGGGTATGCGAAATTCCGAAATGTGATTCCCACTTTTGTGGTTTGTTCTTAAATAAGTTCTGGTTACTAATAATTTAGTTCAATATATTTTTGTGGTGGGTCATAAAAGTCTATAATTAAGTCATATCTATACTGATGGGAATATTGTATGTATGTACATGCATAAGCCAAAGCTCGAAACTTAAACAATTATCATTGAATATTTGTGTGTCAAAGTCTACAAATAAGCATCTATTTCACCTATTAGATACCTTTCTCCATTTTAAATAAACAAAACTACACAATTAAATTTACTAAAAATTACCGTGCAAGTTAATATAATTAAATCTCAAAACAAAAAAAGGATTAAATACCTTTAGTCTTAGTAAATACCTTTATTCTTTCATTTTAAATGCATACCCTGTCATGCAATTTTTACTGCATTTCCTTTGGATCTACCTTGAATTTCCAACATAAAAGCGATTTTTGTCTTAATAAAATTCATAACATTTCTTCTATTTTCAATGTTATTGAAATGCACAATAAAAAAAAATTAAATATTGTGCACTAAATTTATTAAGAAAATGCCATTTTTGTTAAAAAAAAAAAAAGAATAAAAATCTACAAATAAGAACAGAAACAAAATATCGATACTATTTTCTTTTGAACACAGCAACAAACAAATCCAATTCCCATAAAAGTATGCAACTATTTTTTTTTATTTAAAAAGTTAGCCCAGAAGAAAATAAAACAAAAAGAAAACAATTATGAAATACGCAGCACACAGCCTTAAATAAGTGAAACACAGCACAACAGCATTTTTTTGTTTTCTCTCAAATAAATGTTTTTTTTATTGTTTTTTTTTATTTTTTAACAAATTCTACATAAAAACATATTATATATAATATTAATTTTTTAATTGTGAATAGCTTATTTTTTTTACTCAACTATATAGAGTGAAACACTTAGAAAAACAAATGCAGGTTACAAAATGAATTTTATGATATATATTGTTTATGTATATACGAGTATATATACAAGTATTTTTTTTACAGGAAAATCAATTAAAACTAATATTTATTATTAATTTTGTTAAATTATGATTAGCTAATATATAATATTTTTAAAGCCATGCAAATAGAAGTAAGGGTGTACCTATAGTTTGTAATATTTTTTTTATAGAAATGAGGTCTAAAATAAAGTTTATTGTCGCTGAATTGGTGGCGATTTAGAGTTAATATTCAAATGTGTTTAAACAATTAATTAGTCTAAATGTGTGTTGTTTATTTTTTAAATTAAACTTATATAAAACAAAATAAATACATTGAAGGAAACGCTTACCACAAAATAGCACACTTGAGTTTGTTGCAATTTTTTTTTTTATTAATTAATAATGTAATTCTACGAAAATACTTATTTAGTAGTTTTTAAATTCTATATAATAAATAGAAATATATGTATATAAAATGCATTATGAAAATGTACACAATAAGCCAAACATACAGTATTTTTGTGTTTAATTTTTTTTTTGAGGGGATAGTTAAATAAAAATTACAATAATAATTTTAATTTGTTTTAAATACAATGTTACATACAATTTATAAATGCAAATAGTTATGTATATTAAAAGAAAAATCAACAACACTATTTTTTTCGTTAAAATTAGTTTAAAAAATGTTGCATATTTATTGATGAACTAGTCATTCAATTACAGTTGTTTTTTTTTTGTTGGTAATAATAAATTTTATAATAAATTTTAAGTGAAACAGAAAAAAAAATTAACAAAACAAGAACAGAAAAGTGTGAATAGCAACATCAATAATTATTTTTATTTTCACCCATTTTTAACAGATTTATTGGTTTTTTTTATCTAAATTAAAAACAAAAGCAATACAGGAATATCATAGAATAATTTTATTTATATTAAAATATACAATTGCAATGTCGAGTACAATGAGAACATTTTTTTTATATCACAAATAATATACCAAACCACCATACATTATCTAAAATTAAAAAACCAGAAAATAAAAAAAATACATTATAATTATGAAAATATATATATATATTAATTTATTTAGATATGAATGTACAATATATAGCAAATGAAAAAATGATAAATATTTTTTTGTTTTGATTAAAAATTAAAAAAAAAATGTGCAGAGGAAATATGTAAATATTTTTGGTTAGTTTAAAAAAAATATTGATAATTTTGTTATGTGAAATTTTTATTTCATATATAACACTAAGATTACTCATTAAAACAAACACAATCAAAAAATGCAGTATTTTTTCTAATTCAAAATGATAGAGCGTAAAAAGTAAATTACAAACACACAGATATACATGTACATCAAAATTAGGAAGAAAATACACATCATACAAACATACCGTGTGAACATTCATAAAGAAAAAAGTTCAAATTAATTTTTTATAAATGTATATTTTTTTTTACAGAAATTGATTTTTTAAGCTAATGATTTATTGTGAAATTATTGAAGAAAGCAGACTTATGAAGAATTCGGATAAGCAACAATTACCTACGGCAAGTCAATGAAAATTTGTAAAAAAAACAAAAAAAAATGCTACGGGAATTTCTGTAAAACCGACTTAAAGTGGCATCACTTACAAGTAAACGTCAACTGTCATTACTAATATTTTAAATTTAACAGACAAGGATATAATTAAATATATAGTTTTGTTTTTCTTATTTGATTTATAATTATTTAATTTACGAAGAAAAAAATATTTAATAACTTTTAGTTAGAATAATTATTTCAATTACCCTTGTACTGTACTTTTTTTTAAGACTAACACATTGACGATTTAATTGATTGATTACTTTAGTATTGTTTTTTTTAAAGCATTATCCAACTTATAAGCTACCTTATTGGTAATTACAGATTTCAATTAAAATTGTTAAAAAAAATATTGCTATTAGACTTTCATGAGAAAAAATTCCTTTAATGTGCATTACATAGAGGTTTAAGGGTTTTTATTTAAGAATTGAGTTTTTATGTTCTTTAGTACCTACAGTAAATGACAAGAACTTTAAATATTAAGAAATATTTTAATGATAAAATCACAATTGTAAATTTAAAAATAAAAAAAAAATTCAATGTCATAAAAAATGTAGAAAATGTCTAACGCGCCGAAGAGGAGATCTTCTATCGAATCGCAGCCCATTCTAGCTCAAATATTTTTCTGGACACGCTTCTCCGAGAGAATCCTTTGTCGTTTTTGACAAATTAAGTTTTTGGCTTACCAACTACTAACCAAAATATTAAAAAAGTTTATGATTTCTTTAAAGTTATCATGTACAAAAAAATCAGGAACCTGTGTTTTATCATTCGACATCTCAATGCTTATGATATTTCCGAAAGCGAATATTGAACACGGACATTTGAGCAGAAAATTCTGTTAAGAAAGAAGGTAGGCTCCTAGCGGAATCTAACAATCGAAAAAAATACACAGTGGTTTTATAAGGAGAACCAAGCACCTGACATCCAGTCTTAAAAGACAGTTTATTCAAGAGGCAGCAGGGAACCTAGTCACCAAATCAGAAGAATCAGTAGATGAATTTAATCAGCATTCCAGCCAACAAGCTATCATGAAGAGCGAGTATAGAAAAGCATACTAAAGAACCTGTATCAAAAGGCTCACCAGAAGACATCTTCCAATACCTGGTTGATGTGTATTGATCGAATTATCAAGCAAGTATGGGTGGAAACAGGAACCATTAACCTCTGCTAAACGTCTCATATAGGAATGTCTGTGTGCATCTTAAGCCGTTCTGCAACACTTAACCACAAGTACCAATGTGGATTTCTACTTCATATGTTCAAAGCCACATACGATATTGTTTAGGAGTTCTTTATGAGTGATGACCGATCTCGTGATTCGGAGAAAATCTTTTCAGCTATGTCGCAAAGCCTCAAAAGGTTTCAGCAATGTTATGCGCTATCAGCTGATTTCTTCATATTCGTAGAGCGGATAGTGAGAAGGGCACTTACTTTTTTAACCACTATTTCTAAATGCGATTTTGACGTCATTGTCTGTTCGAAGTTGATAAAACTTGTTGGTCATGAAATAACATGAGGCAAATACTAGAGAAGAAACAACTTCAAGGCGGTTCAATGTGTAAAGATTAACTTCACGAGAGAAACCTTAGTTCAGATCCGACGAAGAACTATTACTTCGGTTTGGTAAGACCAAAGGAGTGCAAAACTCTACTCCTAGTATGAAATGTACAAAAGCCTTACTGGAAGTCCTGTTGGATAATAAGCAGAAACGAAGAAGTGGTACTGGAATCTTTTAACTAATATTTGGTGCATGTCACAAGGAAGACCAGGACTGTATATGACTGGAAGCATCGTACTCGTTATCAGTGGGCACATTTTGTAGGTTTTCATAAAATATTTCATGAAATAAATTTATGTAATCCCAGAAAAAACTGCTTCCAATAGCTCAATTGCTATTATGACCATTTGTCATAATGTGTAAACATTAACTTCACGAGAGAAACCTTAGTTCATATCCGACGAAGAACTAATACTTCGGTTTGGTAAGACCAAAGGAGTGCAAAACTCTACTCCTAGTATGAAATATACAAAAGCTTTAATAATAAGCAGAAACGAAGAAGTGGTACTGGAATATTTTAACTAATATTTGATCTAATATGTTAAAAAGTTGAATTTAGGATGTCACAAGGAAGACCAGGACTGTATATGACTGGATGCATCGTACTCGTTATCAGTGGGCAAATTTTGTAAGTTTTCATAAAATATTTCATGAAATAAATTTATGTAATCCCAGAAAAAAACTGCTTCCAATAGCTCAATTGCTATTATGACCATTTGGAAATGATTAAGGAATTATTTTCTGAGATCTTAAAATCGATTCCAACTTGTAATTAATTTTCAGGAAAAATATATGCACTCCAGCAAGCATCCGAAAAGTAAAATTTAAGTCTACATGGTTTGATATTTAAATAATTTTCGTTTCTCAGAAGTCCGTGGCCCAACGGACTATTAATTCACTTTCGAAACCCAGCAGTTTTAAGTTTGAAAAAATTACCCTTTAAATTATTGTGTTTAAAGTATGAAATGTTTCATAGTGTATGCTTGGTAAAAATAAAATTGTTCAAGTATTCGTGACCGAGTCCATAAATTACTCACCCAATATTCTTATTTCTGATTTGTTTTTTTTTTTTTTTCTTTATAAAGGAAAAGTTTTGTAGAGTTCTTTGTTCATACAGACCTAACCTTTTTCACTCAATGAACTTTATAGCATTCTCGCAGAAAAAAATTAAGAAAAAAAAACACCAACGAATTGAATTTCACAAATTGTAGATTTTTTTCCCCCCAATCCAGACATTTGAATAAATAATTGCAATCTACTTCTAGGTAGATTGTGATTAATCTAAAATGTAAATTACTTTCGATAAAAATGTAAATCTAATTAGGTACATTCGATTCTCGCAACTTACACACGTATCCAATTTTCTGTTAATTATTTTTCTCTCTAAATTTTTTTTTTTAATTTTTGCATAATTCTCCAAAGTCAAGATGGTAATGACTTCATTTATCACACAACAAAATTACAATAAAAATTCTATACTATTTTACTTGGCTGGTTTGGGTATTTTTAGCATCATTTTCTTTGTTTTGCTATTTGTATTTCATGATGTAATAAATTTATTATTGTACACACAGCACATTTTCGATTTTCAGAGAACACATTTTCAATCGTCATCACCGAGAGTTAGATTGAGTTCAACAACTATTAAAACAGTCTATTCATTATTATTTTTTTTTTTTTTTAAACAAGTTAAAACTCAATAATGATAAATGGAAAAATATTTGGGATGTTCTTCTTTTACGGAATTACAACAAAGTATGTCAGCAACATGTTGTCGTAACTACGAATTTATATGTTTCACTTTCATCGGGGGAATATCTGTTAGGTTGTTACTGTTATTTTTTTTTTGTGAATAGCGAGCTATGTATGTAGGTATATCTTGATTTTTATCCGCCCGTGTGTAATTTTGATCGAAAGTTTTAAGAAGAAACCAGAGCCTAAACCATCCGGTTTGGGAATTCAAATTCAACAAAACCGAACCAATATAATGGCGATGAAACGACCGGTATGAAGTTGATTTCAGCTCTGAGCTGAGGTGTAGAGTTCAAGAAAAACACAGTCCTCCTCGATTTACTTGTGTTTTTTTTTTTTTGGGTTTCATTTTTTTCTTTTCTGAATTTTACTTTATAATTTTATTTTTGTTTTGTTAAACAACTTTCCCTTGTTCGGTAGGCTGCTGCTGTGAAGTGTTTTTGTGTTTCTGTTTCGGCAATGAACAGTGGGACATGATGAATTTTTCTTTTGCTCGAATGAAATCGAAGATAATCAACAAATTACGTAGGCAGTGATGCCATATCGTGAGGAATCTCCCTTTTCGTGGGGAATTTAGGCCAAACATTTGGTGAAAAGGGAAAAGGGGAATCGAGTGGCTTCTAGAACAAAATATGGGGAAAATCAGAATCTTACTTGTCGTGTTCTCGTGACTAGCAAGTTCAGCTAAGTAAAAATTTTACAAAAAAAACAACAATAAGAACATACTGGCAATTAGTTTTCTTTTCATCCGAAGCATAATTGAGTTCCGATAATTAGAGTCTATTCAATCATAGAGGGCATTGAAGTGATTTTTTTAGTAATGTATGTTTGTATTTCTTTTTCTCCTTGTATTTTTTATGCTTTTTGACAGAAAAAAAAACATAGATGTGAAAACCCCTCCATATTAAAATAAAGTTGGTGTGCGGATCGTTTTACTTTATTAATTATTAATTGCAGATAATGAGTAATGTTAAAAGAAATTTGGATGTTTCTTCATCCTCAAAATTTTTCAAGTCTCTTGGTTCGATCTTGTGAAGGACAATCTATTAAATCGTATTGCCGAAGATAGAAAAAAATAAGATTAGCATTTTATTTTATTTTTTACAAAATAAAAAGCTTAAAATGATTTTTAAGTATGTTTGTATTATTGTAATTATCGAGAGGAATTTGTGGGGAATGTCGCTGACAGAAAAGGGGAAAAAGGGGAGTTTTGCTTGGCATCTGGCAACACTGTATGTAAGTACTGTATGTATGTAGTGGCCAAATGACAAATTTACTGTCAATATCTTTTATTAGTTTTGGTTGAGTTGCCAACAACTTTTTCATATAATATTTCGATTGCAAGAAATTAATAACAGATTTTCCCGAAACTTACAATTGTAGAGATTATTTGGAGAAATCTCTACGCTTTGTAAAAAAAAATAAATTTCCGTACCATGAATTTTCAGCCAAATTCACTTTTGGTTGTTGTTTTTTTTTTTAATTTTTTTAATTAGTGAAAGTCTCAATTTAGTTTTCGAAATTTTGGCACTAGCATGACAATTTCAATTCTTCCATTTTGTTCGTGGCTTATTAAAAAAAAAAATGAGCAATTGGTAGACCTAGTCATGCCCGTTTCGACCCTCAATAAATAATCAATTCAATTTCTAAATTTTAAAAATATTTTTTGTCACATTTTTTATCATTCAGTGCCACTGTTGCACCGTTCGATGGTGACAGAAAATTAAATAAAAAAAAATAACTATCGATAAGATTGATGCACTTTAATTTTGTAATTCGAAGATGACGAAAATCGGAGCACCGTTCCTCGTAGTATATACTGTATTATGTACCAACTTTTTTGTAAAAGTGTAGTTACTTTTAATTTTTTTGTTCGTAATTTTTTTTGTTAGCATTCCATTGTGTTTTACGGCTGACATTGGAAAGTTCTTACAATTCAATTGAATTGAGGAGGCGAATTGCATTGGATAAGTTATAAAAAAAAAACATGAGTCACTGTTTTACAAAACCACTGATATAAAATTAAAAGTTTAAAACTCAAAAGAGTCACGTTGTTGAGTGATTTTTTGTTTGTTTGTAAAGATTCGTGCTTATGAGTTAAGTTTGTTGCTTTTTTTGTATTTGTTGCTTGAAGAGGTATACACAGGGTGATTTTAGTTAAAACTTTAAATGGTATTTAAAAAAAAAATGATAATAAATTATAAATGGGTAATAATGAGTAGTGGTGTTACCATATACCCACTAAAAAAATTCCCTTAAGAACATTAAAAAATCCTTTTTTTTTTTAAATTATTTCCTAACATCTAATTTTGACAAGTGAACAAAAAATATAGCAAACATTCCCAGGATATTAACTATTAACAATGTAACACCATGTTGTTGAAAAAAATGTGTGAAATTTTAAGAAAATAGTGGAGATGAATTGATATATTTCGTAAAAAAAATAACTTTTTAATAGGGTGTTATTTTTTTTGCAATTCTGCAATTTAAACAAAAACTATTTAATTGCAAGAATTTAGATCTAAAACTTTTATCAAGACCTTTTCATTCGGATCATCCGGAAGGCTTTTGTTCTCTCTCAAAATTTTACGAATTTCTTCATATTTGTTTTGTTTGGTTTATTCCGACAACTAAAAAAAATATTAGTGAATGATTTTTGCCAAGTCATACTTGGAATCACCCTGTGCTGTATAATACTTCGTTCTCTTCTTTTTCACTCTCGAATCTACAAGAACCATCATATGCTGCTATTGTTCAATTTATTTATTTTTTTTTTCTTTGTGTTTATTTAGAATGAGTCAAGGGAGAACATGCTATAAGTTTGAGTGTACTTTTGCGATTAATTTATCCCCAAGAGTGACGACTACTAATATAGGTACAGGCAATAGAGTTGTGTTTCTTTGGATTTTTGAAAGTCAAGGATATTATTCTCTGAGTGAAAATGTTTGTTCTTAAATAAATTTTGATTTAACTTTAAAATTACAGTAATTTTCAGGGTAAGGAGTGAAGCTTGTTTTTTTTTTGTTGAAGGTACATAGGTATTTTCTAAGTCTGATTCATTGCAATTATTTTTTTATTAGGAAAAAACTATGCATCATGGTCGACAACAATTTAGCAAGCAAATGCATTATTATTGACAATAGGGGCGCGTCAGTCAAGCTAAGATATATAATTTTCAAATAAAGAGAATGTAGGTACATTATTCTGTACTCAAATGAGAAATAATGGTTATTTTTAGAGTAGAATGTCGATTCATTGAACTCCAGGGACAGTTATTTATTAGCTATATTATTTTACTGCTCGACATGGGAAACTGGTTTATAAAATTAAAATAAGAAAAAAAATACGTAAGGTAAGAAGTATTGAATGCGGGTATAGACTATCGTGTGGTGTAAGGCAACTTGATATAAACATTGAAAATGGGAAGGTTATCAATTTAACCCTAGATACGATACCTAGTGGTATGTTATGTAGGAATATGATCTTGACAAAAAAAAATGAATGCAACAATTGAATCGGAAGAGAAAAAAAAATTATTTAAGAGTTTCGATAATCTTCTTAATCAGGATTTGTTTAATTGGTTAAATTTAATTTTTCGAAAAAAGTAAGTGGGAGTAGTCTAACGAATCGCTTAACTTGCTTTAATATAACCTTGAATCTATAGACCAATTGTTTGCATATTTTAATATAGATGTATATTTTGTACATTAAGCATATTTCTATTATACATGCATAATTTTGGTGCACATTTAAAAAAAATGAATTTTAAATATCTACTTATATTAAAAAACAAACCAATAATATTTTAAAATATATTACGGCCATGTTGACCTTGGAAAATCTATCATTCGAATTTTTTTTGTTTAATATAACTATATGCCTGTAAGACCTAAGGTCTTTTAAATGCAACCTGAATTGCACGGTACTAGTTTGGCACAGTGGATTTGAGAACCAGGTATTGACTGTCTCATTTTAACCCATGGGCCATTTTATCCACTGCGCCATTGCCAATACAACTAAGACGATGTAATTTTCGACGTAAACAAGTTTGACAATCACATTAAAAAAGTAAATTCAATTCATTTTTACGAAGTCTACAACACACAAAGTACATACACGATCGCCAACTAGAATTTTGCATTTGAAATCTATCTTCGCAAGAATTCTTGTTGATTTTCATCATTTCGCATTTGTAAAATCTGCCTCGCAACTAACTTTTAACCAACTTTGCACTAAAAAATGCTCGTAGTTTTAAAATTCAAACATTTTAATCCTTTTCATTTTAACTTTGAAAAAATGTATACCGAATATTCACGTTGTGGTTTTGTTTAAAAAATTTAGCATTCTTTTATTATTTTTTTTTTCATTATAAAACAAAAAATATACTTTTGAAATTTTGCAACCTGAAATAATATTGTATTATTTCACAAGGTCTAACTTTTCAAACATCGCAGTTTAATGTTCTGCTTTTTGGCATTTCGCAATCTATTTTTTCCATTTCGCATTTACTGAAAATCATCAAATCTTATCATTTTTACAATTTTACTTTTCATAATTCCGCAAGCCATGTTAACATGTAGTTTAAAAGTCTGCATAATTTGCTATTAAACGCATTTCCCATTTTATTTGACTTTATTTACGATCCTGGTGTCTTTTGAGTTTGATACTCATTTTTGACTTTCTCTAGTTTCGTAAAAAAAAAACTTCGAGGTTTCAATAAATTCTAGCATTATTTAGTGGGCGTTTTCTAAGTGAGTGAGTGAGTGAGTGAGATGCAGACCAAAATACGTGTCTAACCGGATAGACAGAATTCCTTCAAGCTTGACGGAGACCAGCATTATGTTTTTCTTAAAATGTTCCAAAAAACGACTAACGATTTTTATTAAACCTCGTTGATTTAATGAATTAAGTATGTATATATACTTGCAATAACACAGTATTTTCAAACCAAAATAGAAGAAATACTCCTCGAAAAAAGGAGAGCAATAATCACGTGCTCATCAGTACAGAGCCATATTAAATCGACTCTCTGCTAAACTCAAAGAAGCAATAATAAGACCGACTGTAGAGAAAAATATAAACTACTCTCTCTGGAAAGCTTTAAAAGGCATTAAAAAGCCTCAAATGCATTCAGCATCAATCAGGAAAAATAAATGGCGACTGGGCTAAAACAGATAAGGATAAAGCAGATTTGTTTGCTGAAAACCCCACGGAAATGTTTAAACTTTTTAACAGACAGGTGTTAGAAAACGAATTTGATGAGATTCAACTCTCATCTGAGAGTTTTATTTTTCGAAATGTCTCACTACCCGAGCTTTACCAGACAATTAAAAATATTTAAAAAAAAATAAAGCTCGTCTCCTTAAAGAACTACCGAGAAAATCAGTAAAAACACTTTTGTACATCATGAATAATATCATCGGTATTAACGCTTTCATACGTTCCACGTCAATGGAAAGTTGCAGAAGTAATAATGGTTCTAAAACCGGGAAAACCCCTGAACGAAAAGAAATCTTATAGACTGGTTTCTCTCTTGCCGCTGATCTATAAAGTATTTGAGAAAATCTCAAGAGAATGCTTCCCATAATTGAAGCCAAACGCCTTATTCCGGATCACCAGTTTGGTAGGCGGAAAAATCACTCAATATTTAATCGGGTCTATACATTAATTAACTAATAAAATTAAAAAGCTGTTGGATGAGAAAAATGTGACGTTTCCCAAGTATTACGACAGGCATTTCCAGAACAAGTATTTTACATACTCGAATCCTACGTCGAATATAGGTTATTTAGAATAGAATATTGTAGGAAATATTTAGAATAAAAGGAAATAAATGCTTGTGTTTCCCAAGGAAGTGTTCTTGTTCGTTGTATAGACTCGCGACATACCCCAAGAAGGAGATACCGTAACAGCTACATTTGCAGATGTCACGGCTATACTTTCAATATCCGATTCTATTGAAACGGCAACGGAAAAGCTTCTTTAACAATATTTAGGAATGGACTAAGAAATGGCGTATTGGTCTTAATGAGTCTAAATCAACTTATTAACAAAAAAAATCAGCAATCGAATCATTCATCTCAATTGAGTACAAATACCGTATGCCAACGAAGCAAAGTATCTTGGAATAGCATTAGATGCTAGGGTTAAATGGAAAACTCACATGAAAAACCAACGAGATAAACTCGAAAAGAAACTTCTTCGAAAAAAATTGATTTTGTACAAGCTGCTTAAGCTGTATGGACATACGGTATACAACTCTGGGGTTGTACTAAAGCAAGCAATAAACAATCACTACAGTCTTACCAGAACAAAGTTCTCAGAATAATCGTGAATGCACCCTGGAATATTAGAAACAATGATATAACCAGAGACCAACTTATTCCAACTATTGAAGATGAAATAGCAGTTTTCGCTTGAAAGCTGAGAACTCGACTATTTAGTCATTGTAATAGAACCATTCTGCAATAAATTGACGAGACAAACCTTGTGCGCCAACTTCAAAGAACAAGTCCCTTCGACTTGGCCCAATAAGGAGTATCCGTTTTATATACGGTACCTGCTGGTCAACTCTCTACTACTTGATAAGGCAGCTTAGTCGTAGTCGAACAAACAAAATAAGGGAGGTGTTTTTTTTACAGTAAGAATCTCACACTACTATGAACACCGGACTAATAGTGTCTATGAAGATTCTTCGCCTACCTACACAAAAAAAATCTTCAGTTGTTTCTAGCATACCTACTTTAAAGCATTGAACCATAAGAGAAAGTTTTGTCGGATACAGCCGTGCATTTTATTTAATCTTTTATTTTCGGGGATTTTTTTTTGGAATTCGGATTCCAATTTTAATATTATTTCAGTTAAAAAAAGAGCTGTTAACTTATGTTTGTTGGTTTTGTCCTGAAGTCATATATTTGAAACTAAGCTCATTTAATTTGGTGCCTTAGAGCGTTCTAACTAAAGTTCGATAACTTACTCCAGAGCCAAATTCGATTCAAGCCTTTGAGTGAGTTCTATATTATAGTCAGTCTATTTGAACATAAAGCTGCCTCAGGGGTGTATAAAAATTAAATTAATTATAATACCTTTCGTGTTTTGGAACAAAGTTAACGTCTTTAAGAGTTTTACACTGAAACAATGCCCATTTAACCCGGTGTCCGCAGGCGGCAATAAAAACGATAATCTTAGTCCATCGATCTCAAAATTAATTAATTCGCTTTAAATACTTTAATTTGAACTGTCAGTTGAAATACAAAATATTTTGTTCGTTTTTTTTTCATTTTAAAATATTTTCCGTATTTTCTATAAAAAGAAAACATAAACAAAAAAGAGAATTACATTAACTGCGTTTTCCATTTCGACAATATAATAAATTAAATTAATTACTTTAACAATAGTGCCAGAGCATTCGAGGGGATTTTCTGTAGGCATCACGTACATATTTTTGTTCTTTTTTTTGCGTTCGCCACTTAACTGAAATTTAATTAAAAATTGATATCATTGCCTCTTTATTATTATTTTGCATAAGCTACATATTTATTGGATAAAATATTTATTTTTTTTTCTTTTGTTTGTTTCGTTATTTTTAAAATGCAGGTTGGTACATAAATTTAATTCAATTATAAATTATTAACACACAATTTGGTGTGATGAGTTTTTACATAAATCTTTTGAAGAGGATTTGTTGGCAAGTAATTATCTGACGAAATTTTGTTAATTTAATTTATATCTAGTTAAGTAGTTTAAAAAAAATACATGAGCTTATGTCAAAATGTGAGGACAGTAACAATGTGTATCGTTTTTGAATTAAATAAAAAAAAATAGTCAAAACACTCCAAAGACTGCAGAAACAAGCGACCAAAGGTTCCAAATTTCATAAAATATTTCTACAAAAAAAAATGATCGGTCTACAAAAAATAATAATTGGCCCCTTAAAGCTGAAAAAAGAAATAATTGATTTAAAAGAAAAACCATCATGCAATAAAAAAATTAAAATAGAGACGACAAATTTCATGAAATAAATTATTTCATAACATAATGCAGCAGTGTGACAAAAAGTTTGACTGACATCATCTGTCTTGATTTTCACCATTATATCCAGAGTCTAGATGCAGAGTCAAGGAACGATAATGTTTCCAAAGAATTTCCAGTTATTTCAACTGTTCGATAAGCTAACGATTGCAAATAATCGTTTTGGAGACTTTTTATCATTGAATTTTAAAATGCCAAACGACACCCAAAATATGTATTGTTTTTAAAACCCTGCATAAATATCAAAATTTAAAATATTTTTGTTGTAGCCCGATGTAAATAATATATTTTAGTAGGCACGAGATATTTTAGTAAAAGAAAAAAAATTATTCAAAATACGACTGTGCTATATAAAAGCTCTCCAAAGTCCCAGCAATAACATTCAAAAACGTTTAAAGTCTTAAAAATCTCACAGAAAAATTATCGCTTTAAATTAAATACAATTTCTTTCGGAACTTATAACTGGCCTCAAAATACTGCACAACGGAGACTTCAAATTTCATGAAATATATTATTTCATAAAATCCATGTTACAAATAATTTGACTGTCATCTGTACTCATTTTCACAAGTTATTATGTAGAGTCAAGAAATATTAAAGTTACAAAAAGATTTGGCGTGATTTCAAATAATCGGTTGGGAGACTTTTTTTTATTATTAACATTTCGCTTAGTAATTATTCTTTTTATTCAATTTCTGCCAATAATAGACTTAGGGAACACGTCCTTTTTTTAATACAATGAAAACATCATGAAAATCCTGAAGTTTTTGAAGTGTTTTATTAAACCCATGAATTCGTTCGTTAAGTCAATGAAAATCATATAGTTTGTGAAGTGTTTTATTGAGCCAATGAATTTTTTCGTTAAGTCAACGAAAATTTAAAAAATGTAACAAATTTCATAACTTTTCACATTTACAATGTCACAAAGCTGTATTGGTTTTGGTTTTCTAGTTTGCTTGACTTCAATTCATTAAAAAAATAGATTTAGCACAATACTAGTTAGAAAGATAAAATTATTAAATTTTTGAAAGCATTTCCAATCCCATTTACTTTAAAAATGCGTTTTTTTTTCAGAGTAAAAAGTGGCACATTTTTATTTTGTTTTTGTTTTAACATTATTCTAAATTATCTTGTAGAACTTTCCGAATACTTTTGTCCATCAGTGTGTATCAATAATTATTGTAGTCATTTAATTTTTTTTCTTCTCCACACAAAGGAGAAGATAATAATAATAAAAAAAAAAATTTAAATCACAATTAAACCAGACAAAGTACTCATTTCCTATGAAGCTTGAAACTTATCAGTGCAACCTTGGCACGGTCACCAAATGAATTCGTGCTATTTTTCCATCAACCATATATGTCGGTAGGCTATTATTATTATTACAATCAATGCCGTCACATAACATTAACCATTACATTATATTGTCAACGTATGCGCATAAGTTTACATATATTGTTTTTATAAATTGCTAAAGTAAAACAAACAAAAAAAGTAAACTTAGCCAAACAAAGCGAGAAATATAAAAAAAAAATAAACCAAAACAAAGAGAAGAATTTTCATTACGAAAAGAGGATGTCAAGATGTAAAAAATGTGGATACGGATTGCACATGGGAGATAGAGATGTGCACGGATATACTCTTAACGTAGATACAATAGAACTACCACAAAAAAAAAAATAAAAAGAAAACCATAACACAGGGGTTTAAGGAAAAGTCTGTTTAGATTTATGAGTTTTTTTATGACTTAACTATGGTTTGGTTGATTGTTTTTTATAAATATTATTATGAGAGGGGGAGTACAGTATACCTACTAAAGTTATGATAAAAAGTTATGAGTTTTTTTTATAGACAGAAGTAAAATATAGAATTGAATTGTTTTAGCGAAACTATACAAGAATGTTATATAATAAATGCGCAGAGAGTTTCAATTTAATTCGCGAGAAACTTAGCAAGAATGCAGTTCAGAGTAAACACGTTCTTCCAATTCTCTGAATGTCGTATTAAATGTTATTTGTTGACGTTGTTATAATATGTGCCCACTCAATATCTAACACCCAGAGAAGATTTATATACAAACATATTCGTAATGTGTCAGCCCAAAAAATTCAACTAAAAAATACGTATTCTTTCGTTTTCCTATGATGTAGAATTGTCGAATATAGTTTTGACCTATTGTGAATTGTTCTATTGATAAACTTGGTATTATCGTTGTCAACAAAAATTGTTATCTATCAATGAGTAGTTATTTGTTGATTGATAAGAGAATTCAAACGCAGATTTCAGTTAAAATAATACAAAAACAAGTAAACTATTTGATGAGCCTACGGGATCGTTAGAAATATTTCCAAATTCGGTCCTAAGCACATTTCGCCTTAGTTTGCAAAAACAATTCCAAAGAATTTGAAATGAAATGGTAAAGTACTATACATAATTTTTTCCACTGTGAACATTGATAACATTTATTAATTGTTGTTCTTAATACCGATATTAAATTGTTTGACAAATCTTATCTATCGTCATATAGTTGTTCTTTGAAAACCATAAAAATAAGAAAAACAAGAAATTAAAAAAGGAAAAGAAATAAAAAAAAAATATAATATTTTTTTTAATTAAAAAAACAGAAATCTCCATAATTTCCTCAATTCTGAAACATTATTATATTAATAAAAATAAAAGTCGTTTTTTACTTAATTTTGTATAGGTATACAAAATTTCTTTATTTTTTTTTTTTCTTAAAAATTGGTCCGACGATTTTAAGTACATATTTAATAATAAACGGTGATTTTTTAAGAGCTTGGTTTTTGAAAATTCAAAAAAACACAGAAACTTGTAATAAGTGAATGAAATTTTTATTTGGATCAATAAATCAATTTCTGCCATTTACTTTTTAAAAATAATTTCACTTAAATGTTGCCCGCGGCTACGCTTCAGGTGGTCCATTCTGAAGGTCCAATTTTGGCAAACTTTTTCACACATTTCGGCCGGAATCTCACCAATGACGCGTTCAATGTTGGCTTCCAAGGCAGCAATTGTGTTTGGCTTGTCCCCATAGACAATAGACTTAACATAGCCCCACAAAAAATAGTCTAACGGGGTCAAATCACATGATCTTGGTGGCCAATTGACTGCGCCAAAACGTGAGATCAACTGCTCACCAAATTCGCCTCTCAATTGATGCATGGTTTCGCGTGTAGTGTGGCATGTGGCACCGTCCTGTTGGAACCACATGTCGACCGAGTTCAATGCTTGCATTTTCGGCAAAAAAAAATCTCTTATCATCGAACGGTACCTTTCTCCATTGACCGTAACCCTGCGGCCTTCATCGTCCTTGAAGAAGTACGGCCCAATGATGCCGCCTGCCCATAAACCGCACCAAACAGTGCATTTTTCGGGATGCATTGGTAGCTGCTGAATTGCCTCTGGCTGCTCTTCACTCCAAATACGGCAATTCTGCTTATTCACGTATCCATTTAGACAAAAATGAGCCTCGTCGCTGAAGACGATTATGACGACCATAAAACGGACGTAGCTTGCGAAACACATTTTTCACAGAGCACGAATTTTGATAATAAATTTCAATAATTTGCAAACGTTGCTCAGGCGTAAGTCTATTTATAATGAAATGGCAAACAATACTGAATCGAAATATCAAATGTTCGTGGAATTTGTCATGTGTGATCTGTCAAAAATATAAACGTCAAAAACCAAGTAGCAAAAAAATCACCCGTTATAAGCTTAAAAACATAATGTAAAAAAAAATCGACAAGCCGTTTCCTATATACATATCTATATTGAATTTTCAAAAAAAAATGTTTTTTTTTTTTTTTCAAAAAAAATCCCAAAAATTTTTGCTCGGAAATTTTGGTATTTAGTATAGTCTAGGGAAATAAGATATTCACTTCAAACAAAACTGAATTTTGGTGGAAAGCTTCATTTTAACGTTATTAACATTTCCTAAAAGGTGCACTAAATTTAGAGCGGAACAACAAATTTTAGAGGGGGAAATGGGATACAATTCATTTCTTCCCAAATTACTCGGAACCCATAGGTTCTTTTGAAAACAAAAATAAAGGTACACACATTGTAGCTCATGTCATTCTACACAAAAAAGAAAAAATACACTTTTTATTGTACAATTGATAGATTTAAAGAAAAATGTTTGAGAACATTGTAATAAAAACAAAATGTAATAAATTTATGTTTTTGAGTGGGAAAATTTGTTGTTTTTAGTTATGTTTGGAAAAACGTATTCTATTTAGAAAACCAAGTCTTAATAGCGGTTCTGGAAGGGAAATGCTGCCATCTTAAAAATATTAAATTATTCCATTTTATTTAATAACAAATTTATGCTACTTCTTACGAAATGTTTCGGACGCAAACATGAAGCTCTCCACTTTGTCGAAATTTTCGAAGTAACGTCATATTTTTATCTAATTTTCTTAGAACTATTAAGAGTTTTTCTTTCAGCGTAATCCATTGAGCCGTTGAGATATCGGAAATCGAAAAATTCTGTTATATGGCAAATACCGTCGATAACATTTTAATTAAAAATTCTTATTGACCAAAATGCGGAATATAGCTATAAAAGTGCACTGAATTTTTTTTGTCAAAAGCGAAAAAGCCGTTTTCGAGATAATTGAGATTTACCATTTTTGCCCCAAAAAATTGTACGACCAAATTAGGGGTATGGCGAATAAAAATGTCCATGGAAATTTTTCTCCAATGCGAATGTTAGAATTGTGAATGATGCTCCAAAGTTTCCCTCGGAATTTATACGTATCGAGAATAAGCTTTCCCAGGGAATTTCGCTGTCATTTCATAGGATTTTTTGTTCGAGGGATATTTATTCCGTCAGAAATTCACGATCGCAGGAAAATTTCGAGGGAATAAAATATTCCATGGGAAACGAAATTCCCTGGGAGATTCCCAATAGGCCCCATTAAACCACAGCTCTATGAGACTTTACATGAAGAATGTTATATGACTGTTTCAAGGACTTCTGTGTATAGCACGCTTCCTCAAATTCGAAAATAGTTTTTAGGAAAATTATTATTAGAGACAACTGGGAGATACCTACAAAATCCCAAAGCCATCCTGAAATTTGTTCAAGTCGAAGCTTCTATTGGTCAATATCATATATTTTTCGTCCTCTCGTTGACAGAAAACTACCTAAGTCTCTACTTCCAACAGACCAAGACATTCGATTCAAAAATCAATAATCCAATTTATTCCATCGTTTTTCTAAAAAGTTTCTCTTATGCAGTTTCACTTACAGATTCAGACAAATGACAATTTAACTGCAGTTTCTTTTTTATAAGTCTGTAATTAGTTTTCGTACTTCCAACTTACACATATTGGAAAATAAAAACCATTTCAATGCTTTTCATTTCGATGCAATGTTCATGTTCATGTCATGATTAAATTAGTAGAAACAAACAAAAAAACGAAATATAAAACTCATTTTCGGGTTCAGAAGTGGAATTGCGTGTTAAAAAGCATCACATGACAAAGCATTTAACATAAATAAGTTTCCCCAAAATGAGAGTGACAAACGAAATTATACATTCGCCTGCAAATTTCAATTAAGGAAAAAAAATTGCTAATAGATTTTTCTTTTCATTTCATTTGGATGGAAATTTTTTTCAGAATCTTCAAACCAAAACCCCATTGCTTTTTTATGTCACCCAAAAAAAATACATTTTCAATCTATTCCCGCGAGGGAAAACTAGGATTGCAAAATTGTGTTTGTATTGACGGAATATGGTTCCAGCCTTCCAGCCGTTTCGTTGTCGTCGTCGTCGTCGTCATCGTCATCGTTGCAGCAACACCAGCGATTTCCTCTTTTTTCGTAATTAAAATGATGGAGACACCATTGTTTTTTTTGTTGTTGTTGCTTTGCTTTGTGATGATAGCGATAGTGCTTGTCTCGGTTTTGTTAGTAGACATTTTGGTCCATCATTATGTCATCATAAGGCCATGAGACCAAAAAGTCAACAGTTGCATTTGTGGCAGCAGCAACAAAAAAAAAATGAAATAGCGTTTGAAATTAATTCGTAGGATTTCAGTTTTTATTTTTTATTTTTTGCTGAACGGCTAAATTTCGTTTGGATACGGACAGTTGGTTTGGTATGGTTACTGATTGAAGATGACAGATTGGAAATGAAAAATTGCATGTTTTTCGAAGTTAGGGAGATTTTAGTGTTTCTGTTTAATGGACAAGGGTTTGCTTAGTAGGTATGAGTTTGCTTTTTAGCGAAGAATGCTTTTTTCTCAAAAATTTAAAATGAATTTAAAGCTCATATCATTTGATTGGTATGGTTAAATGGGTTTTCAATATGGCAAATGACATTAAGGTGTGTTTGCTTTGAAATTTGTATTATGTATATAACATTTATCAGACCAAAAACATAATGTTAAAAAATAGCCAAGTTCATCTATACAAAAACCTGAAATAGAGGTACCGTGAAAAGTATAGTGAGATCTAAAAGTACGCCAAGTTCTTACTTTATGAAGCATTAATACCAAATATTTAAAATAGAATAATACTGAAACAACTTCAATAATACATTTTATTATTTAATGAATACTGACTAAATTTTTTGTTTGGTCTGGTTTTACCTCTTTTGGCAAAGATTTCAATAGTTTCCCATGTCAAAATCTCGAAAGATACTTAGTGGAAATGCTACATATAAATTAAAACTTTTTTCTGAAAGTGGGTGGATACCACGCCTCCTAAATGAAAAACCTCTAATTTTCTGTTTTTCCTTTTCTTGCAATTTAAGCCCTACCGCTGTACCAAATGTCTATTCAATGAACAATAATTCTTAGGAAGTGGGAGGGTACCACGATCCCTGAATGGAGATCCTCAAGTTTTCGGTTTATTCGTTTGCTTGCACCACAAAACCTACCGTTGTGCAAAATTACAAGATTCTACGATGTCGGAAAGTGCTCCATAATTTTGAGGATCTGTCAGTCAGGCCTTATCGCAGAAAGCACTCATGCTAAAAAGTTGCAATTTGCTCAGAAGGCTGTGCTAAACTAGCTTTGAAGTTTCTGACTTCAGTGGTACTGAAGATAGAGAAGGCTTGTTCCTGTAAATAAAGGGTGACTTTGATTTTTCTTGTGAAAACGAGAAACCATCTAATGAGTGCTGCCAAATGCCCTTCAGTGTGTGTTCTGTACAAATTCGGTTTATTTTGATTTTGATTTACTAAATATTTTTTAAAGAACTACAAAGGCTTTTTGAAAATTGTAAAAGCGGTACCACAGGTGCCAGATGTCTTCCAATATCATATATATAGAAAATTAGAATTATTTGTCCAAATATTTGTTTGGGATTGTCAAATGACAAGTACATACATACATGTATTTAATATATTTGGAATTTAAAGCGAATAGCCATATGCTTGCCAGACGTATTGTACCAGGCGATGACTGATTATTGTTGCAGCCATTTTAAATTTCTTTTACCTTCGCTGTTGGTTTAAAATCAAAACATTTAAATCAAAAACACTTATGCCTGTCAGACGTTTTGAAACTTAATTTTCGAAGTTAATTTATCTCTTGTTATTTTATAATACGTAATGCGACTAATTGACGTTTTTTTTCTTAAACAAATAGAACACACTAATATGGCAGAATATTTGACAGACGTTTTTTCACGTAATTGCAATTGAAATAATAAAAAAAATATACCAATAATAAATAAGGCTATTTCCTTTCATTTAAACGAAATTTGTGGAAAAAATCCTAATTACATAGCTTCTATCTAAAACGTATTGCAATAGCGACTTACTCGTTAAATGACTCATCCGATTTTGATTAAATTTGATATTTGATTTATCCCTAGCAAGCTTGATGCAGATGACATACTGAAATAAAACTGAAAAAAAAACAAATAAAATTAAAATTTATAAATCAACTTCTTTTTTTTTTAATAAATTAGGTATATAAAAAAAGAAACCCTTGTTGTTTTATAAAAAAAAACAATATAAAAATGTAAACTAATTAAAAAATCATAAGCACACTAATTTTATTACCTGTCAAAGTGTCTTTTTCAAGTAATCCAAGCCACTGTTTAAATGTAATATTTTGTTTAAAAGAAACAAAAAAAAAAACAAAATACTTAACTTATCAACAAAATAAATAAATACTATTGATAATTTCTGTAAGGGTATTCACATTTAACACCAAAAAAATGTATTAACCTGTTGATTCTAATATCAAAATTTATTAAATCAAAAGATGATAATTCGAAAAAAAATTATACAAAAGTTCTAATTACAAAACATCTGCCCAAAACGAATTTCTATATGTTTGCGTGTTTATTTCTAAAGAATAAAATTTCGTTCTTAGAATAAAATTACCACTGAACCTTAATGACCTCCAGAAATCTTAACCTCAAGATATTATTTTGTGATAATATTAAGTATCTCAAATGAGGTAATTTACCCCAAAATATAAACACAAAATGGAGAGAGGGACATATAATGCTTTATGAAACGCTGAGTACTCTTATTAACAGGGTGTTTTTTGTTTTGTTTTTAAATTGAAATGTTAAGAATCATTGTCATTGATTACAGTATTGTTTGTCCAATCCTAAGATGAACAAGCTTTTTAACATCAGTTAACATTATCTGAGTTGCAGAGCGCTCAAAATAGATCTTCTATGGTTCTTTTTTTTTTTTAATTAAATATCGAATGCCACAGGGTTCTGTTTAAGTACCACTACTTGTTCTTACATCTTAAAAAATGTAAACAGCGGATACTACAGGGAGAACTAAAAATAAACGAATGGAATTCAACAGTCAGCAAATGTGAATAAAATTAGATTAAATAATTTTCAACTTTGTATAGAATTCCGCACACAGACACGGTTATCTAAATAAAGTTTTTTTTTTAATATAGACTGATTATGGAATGGTTTTAGTGTTTTTTATGTTTTTGTAATAAGGGGTTTTGAAATAAGAAAAGATGACATTATAGGAAATATTGAAAGAATTGAAGACTTTAAAATTAGATAACTGTATGCATTGGTTTTGAAATTCTAAAGTTTGAATATGCTGAAAAATCAGAAATGGGTAAATATATCCGAATTCCTGAAGTTATAAAGGATCTCCTTTTTACTTGATATGGAATTTTATCAAATTTGGATAAGTATAAATATAAATATGTACGTTGCAGTGTTTTTTTAATTTAATTAAAAAGGCTTTTAGATCTATTTTTTACAGAATATTTTATTTAGTTCAATCGATTACACCCTGTATGTAAAAGTTATGTACTTAAATTGCAAAATTCAAACGTGTGTGAAATTTTTGTTATGGCAAAAACAAAGGACAAACCAAACCTACTCCAATTACCTCTTCAACAAGGGTTATTGACCACAAACCTCGCTGACACAAACAAAAGACTTCCTTTCTCCATTTTCGCAAAGAAAAAAAATTAGAAGAAGTGAATCACAATTAAAGCCTCAAGACATACCTCTGTCTCGTCTCTCGTCTTCTTATATAAAAAAAAAACGAAAACGAACTCAACAATACTTTTTAAGCTCAGTTATCCATGAATACGTTGGTTTTTTTTGTTGTTCGTCCGCACGGTCTTGAGGGCAGCAATTTTCTCTTTTATTTTTTAATTTAACCATGCTGCTTCTTTGAACCGCAACCACCAAAAAAAAATGCTCGAACCAATCTTCGTTATATAGTTTTTTGTACTTTTTTTTCTGTGAAAAGAAATCAAACTAACTATAATTCTGAAGAAAGGGAAATTTTTCTTGGGGTTCTTTTCTGACTTTTTTTCGCTAAATTTTCATAAAGAAATCGTTCAAAACAAAGGCAACATTGTATGTATACATGAATACCTATACTAATACGAAAGTTCCTTAATAATACAGTTACAAAAGATTAGATACAAACAAGTATTTCAATTTTCAAATCATTGAACTATGCAAACAGAAAGGACTTTCCACTTCTTTCTATTTAATTTCAATAAGCACAACAAAAAATTTCAGGGACTATTGAGTGCATAATATTAAATAGAGGCCAATAAACTGCAACACTAGACGTTCATATATCTAGAGATACACTATCTATGTATCGAAAGACAGGAAAAAGGAAAAATAATAAAAAAAAGTATAAAAATAAACCAACAATATCGATGGACATTCGATTGAGTGATGTGAGGGCGGTTCGGCTTTACTGTAGAAGATATTGAATTTCTTTTGAAAAAATAAACGATCGAAGAAATGAAAGATGAACGACGGATCCGACTATAGTGTAATACTAATATGACCGAAGTATGATATCTATTCTATTACTAGAAGCCTTTATCATGCATTTGATATAACTATACCTACATACCTCAGAGGATAATGGATAGTGCATAGCTAGCGGGAGAAAAAAACTGAACTTCAAACGTGGAGGAAACACTTATTCTGGTTCTTATGTCCTAAAGGCAAACCAATCAGCCGCTATACATGGATGTATACGTACAAAGCAAAAGGAAAGCCGAATTTCAAAGGATTCTTTGTTCACAAAAAGATATGAGTGGATACATTTTTGTTTTTTTGTTCATGTTGTCAGATGTTGAGTTCTAAAGTAGGTGTGACTGTTTGCATTGGTATTTTGTTTCATTGGAAGGCTACGGAGGTTTTTTTATTTTTTTTTCAAAGTGACGGGGCTAATGGGAGTCATCTTTCGGAGGAAATTATGTAAGAAGATAGAACTTTACTATTGTTTTTAGAAATAATATTAAATTATATACTACCTATTTTCTTAAAGAATATTTATAACTCTTTAAAGTTGCTAAAATAACAAATACAAAAATACACATTTTCTTATAACAAACAAAAAAAAAAACGAAATCAGTGATGATACATGAAAAGAAAGAAAAAAATCCCTTCGCAATTAAAGAAAATCCCTAATTATTGTCACACCTGTATGTGGACCACTTATTGTTTATTTTAATTTAATAAAACTCGGCAAAGACAGTGGCGCAAAATTTTAGTCGATTTAGTAATATGTTAAATCATTTTTAGTATGATAGTAGGCTAAAAAGAGGATTTTGCTAATTTTAAACCAGTTTAGTGCTATCTTAAAATTTTACTAAAGTAAAAATCACAAAATGGCTACTTTATTTTTTACTTATTTTTAGGTACAAGAAGGCAAGTTACACATTTGTCGAAAAAAAAGTTTTGAGATAACAATCAAACATGACATTACGATGATAGCGAAGACGAAAAAAGATGGACTAAAAATTCTGTCCGTCTGTATGTCTGCCTGTCAGTCTTTCGGTAGGTATGTATAGCCACCACAGCCCAAACGGGTGGGCCGAATTGCTTGGTATATAGAGTTTTTTTAGGTATTGTACAGAGGGGAAATTGAATTTTTTTTTAGCCCAAAAAATAACGGTACCTGCCATATAACCGTTACGTTCAAACCTATTTTATCGGAAACGGCTCTAATGATTTTGATAAAAAAAAAATCAGTGTGGGTTTTTAGCTACGACCAATTATATAGTTACAAAAAAAATAGAAAAATGTCTAAGAACGGTACTTTCCATAGGACCGTTTTTTTTGCTTTCGACTATCTCATAAATGGCTTAACCGATCCTTTCGAAATTTCACAATTAGGTTGCCCAAATTATACCGCGTACCAATATTTTTAATTAATATTTTTTTTGTATTTTTAAAATCATTTTTAAGAAAAAAATTTAAAAAAATTATTATTCGAAAACTGCCTATTAAATTTTTTTTTTCAAAAATTATAGTTATTTGTATTTTCTGAATACCTATTGGCGTTTTTGATTTTTTTTTTGAAATATTTTCAAAAAGTTTAAAAAAAAACTTTTTTCTCAAAAACCGCTCCACAGATTTTAATTTTTTTTTTCATAAATTCACATTTATCCAAGAAATAAAATGGCGTACTTTTTTTTAGCTCAAATTAGTTTAATTATTTATTTCAGAATTTTGAATTGTTGTTTTCTTTAATTAAACAGATTTAATCTTTTGTTTTTAAGTTTATAACTATTATTAAATATTTAATATTGTCATACCAATTTATTTTAGAACAAAATTAATGAAATTTTGTATATGCTTATACAAAATTAAGTTAAAAATGACTTTAAAAATATATTTACATTTTTAATAGAAATCTTTTGCATACTATGTGATCGAACATAAGAGCAAGTTCGTGCAATCCAGTCGTGCATTTTATTTATAGCGAGTTTCATTCAAGAAAAGATCTGCTCTTTCCGACAGAACATTTCATCCTTTTGAATTTTGAGAGTTTCATTCCAACAAAAAGATCAAATCTAAATCAGATCTCAACACGAAAAATCTGATCTTTGATGGGTAGGCAAATTTGATTTGAATGCATGCACACACGTAAAACGTTTTTTTCTGTCAAACATCCAATGGAAACTATCTTGTTATTAATTTATTGTGAAATTGTGCCAGTCCCTGCTAAAAAATTAAACTAAAAAATAAACAAATAATAGACGAAGAAATTAATAATTTAAATTTTAGAAATTTATTGGAGTTTTTTATTGCTTTGTCTTCATCTTCCTCAACATCTGATGATGAAGATATAATTTTTTCAGAAATGTGTGTCAGTCATTCAGCATTGGACGCGTTCGGTGCAATGCCGATAGGCTAGCCAAGATACCTTAGTAGCGGGTTTGTTTTCGAACGACCGAGGTAGCTTTCTCTGTTAAGTCAGTTGTATACGATACAAATCTGAAGTTTTGAATCAGCTGTTAATAAAATTAATAACAATTTTTGGGTAGCTTGAGATTTGTGTTTGACAACACAATGTTTAGTTCATCATCTGGTTTTTCCTTAGGCGTTACAACAACACAAAGCAATCCGGATTGCTTAAGGTATGCCACCGAACGCGGCCAATACTACAATTAAATTTGGACACAAGTTTCATTGAAAAGATCAAATCTCCATTTTGAGACGAGATCTTTGAAATTTGAATGAAACTCGTTATTAGTATCGTACTAAATCCATATGCCACTTTGACATGTACAAACGTCAAAAAATTATGTTCGCTTACTTTTTTGCACTATTTTAGGCGTGTTTAGTTGTAGTTTATTAAGAAAATAGATTTAGTATGGTGCTAGTTAAAAAGTGTTTAAAATTAGGAAAATATTAGTAAAGTGCTTTAGTATTAGCAAACTGTTAAGTAGTATATCATGCTAAGTCCTTAACATCAGGATGTTTAAAATTTTGCGCCAGTGTATTATATTTCTGCTGACCAGGATTAGGGTTGATATTAAATGTTTTTAACTCAGGGCGTTTATACAATGCATTTTTAAAGTCGTTTACACAGTGACTCAATGTCTTTTAACATTTAACACAATTTTGTTTATTATTTAAAAAAGTGCCTAAACAAAAATACTATAAAAAAGTGTTAAAACTGTGATAAATTACCTTACAATAAAATATTTTATAATAATTTGGAAATTATATTTAAGCATCTGTTGTTTCAAGATAAATAATAAATTAGAAAATAAGTAAAGTCATTGTGAAATGAGAAGCTAAAACAATAGGAACGTTTGTTCATTTAGTTAATCTTTTCAACAGAAATTAAGTTGTTGCATCTTATTCATTAGAATTCGTTAAACTGAATGAATAGATATGCAGGGCATATGGACTTATGTAGCTGCTATGCAAACTTTTATGCAATACACACTTTTCTGCCCATTAACGCTATAATAAATGTATGGCAAATAAAGCATTCTGCGATTCATTGTACCTATTCTTTTTGTGAAAAATAAAAGACCCAAATATTGTTCGGTCAGTGAATTAGAAAAGAATGGTTTCCACACATCATTGTCGTTGGGGCATAATAAAAATACAAACCCATTTACGCATTCATAAAAAGGGT
Source organism: Philhelius pedissequus (assembly GCA_910595825.1). Lineage (NCBI taxonomy): Eukaryota > Metazoa > Arthropoda > Insecta > Diptera > Syrphidae > Philhelius > Philhelius pedissequus. The sequence continues at coordinate 236,274,544 of OU343161.1, read as the reverse complement.
AAATTTTAAGGGGATATTCTCAAGTGATATTTAGCTTATATTGTGGATATTAAACCTTACATAATGTAATGAATAAAATGTTTGGGTTTAGAGATCTAATAAAGATAACATAACTCTATGTACTCGCTATAATATCTTATTCAAACAGAATCAAGGAAGTTATTGAAGTTATAAATAGGAGAATTTTCTTTAAAATAAAAATAAAGACCTTTAGTATTAAGATTAATGTTACCAATTAGAAAATAGAGTGCTCAAAAATAACGCTTAAGATAAAACCTAGCAAGTCAAAAAGCTTTTTAAAATCATAGCTATATCCCCAGAGAGATAATTGAACATTTTTCCTTAGGGTCGGATAGAATTAGACCTCTTTTAAAAATGCTTCAATATCTTTAAAAGTTTTGTTTTTAACAAAAAAAAAAGAATATAAAACAACAACAAGAACATACAAAATAAATTTCATTAAAATAATGTTTATATTCTTTATTAAAGATACAACAAAAAAAAATCTCTTCTCTTTCTTCTATTTATTTTTATTTGAAATATGGGTTCTTTGGATATTAACACAATTCCTTTTTTTTGTTCATCCTTTTTTGTTGTGTATTTATATTTTAAATGACCTCGTCTGTGTCGAGTGCTTATCCGAGATTTCCCTGAGATTTCCAGTTCCATCAATGACGAGAGTTTTTGTATTGTTTTCACTTTTTCTTTTCTTAAGAAAAAAGTTTGAGTGTATATGTGTTTGTTTTTTTTCTGTATTGCTTACATTCCAGATAATAATCACACACACAATGTGTTGAGGAAAATGATTGAAATAATGTGTGTTCTCATTGAAGAATATGGCATACCCTATAGCAAGTTTTAAATTAAAAATAAAATCTTATAAAGTTAAGGTATTTCTAAGAAATTTCTGGTTTTCAAAGTCTAGAATCATATTTTAGATAAGCATTTTGAAAACTAAAATATAACCCTTGCAAAATTTCGACTCTAACCCAAGATTTTGTACCTGAGATCAAAAATCTGCTCATGCTGAAATTTCGTTGGAACTGATGAAATTTACCATTTATTTTTTCTTCTTTCTTTTCTATGACCTCAGGAGAATAATTCCGCAAAAAAAAAGCCATACAAATTGAAATACTTTTTTATTTCTAAGATATGTACCTATAAAGTTCGTATTTTTAATTCACCGGACTAAAGTTCCAATTGTTCGAAATGAAGTTTCGGAACTTTGAAAAGTACCGAGGGTTTTGATTTTCATTATTACATTTTGAACCGGATCGTAAATATTCTTTTTTCTTTGTTTGCTCCCCCGAGTAGTATATATCTACAAATAAAGGAATGTCAATAAAAAATGATTCCCCACGAATTTCACAGGACAAACAGAACAAATTCTACCTTCCAATCCATAAGGAAAAGGATATATCGAAAGTAGAATAAAAAGCAACAAAAATGAAGTAAGGTTTTATTTCTGGTTGGTTAACCTGTCAGCCTGGTCAGTGCGTAGTGTTTTTCTAATCAATATTTTTCTCCTTTGTGTCATGTGTTTGTTCCTTCAAATTCTCGTGAGTGATGAGTTCCATATGAGAACCATTATTTTTTTGGTACACATCTTCGATTAAAAGTGCTGATGCTCATTCATTTGGACAGCTGTTTGGTGTAAGGTTACTGGTACAATCATCGTTTTTCTTATTCTCAAAAAATAGTCTTTGTTTCGTCTTACATGGCAATTTATTATTCCCTTCTATTTTTTTTTATATTTTTTTCTCATCGACCTACAAGTTGCGACACCGACCACCACTGGACTACACTTGAAGGAAGAAAAAACTTAGGGGTAGCTATTGTGTTCGCAGAAACCTACCAATTTCGATGGTGATAGTGTTGCTAATATTTACTAGAGTTTTGGAACGAAATTTGACCGAAGAAATTAATATATCATTGCGCCTCATCCTGCACAATATGCGACAGTAATTTCGACATTGAGAGTATTGAATTACGGTTACGATAACGTAGAGCGGCGTTTAAGAAGGGATGAAATAGTGAAGAATTTCAAAATGTTAACTTTTGGTGGAAAATCTGTTGACTGTAGAAAAGAACCAAAGAGTGATCAGAAACGTAGTACCAAATTTTAAAAACTAATATTTGAATATAAATTAATTTATAAAACATTATTTAATGGAATTATACATATATATACATAATTCAGAATATTTATTTGTAGATTTTAAAAATTATAAAAAGCAAAGTTTGGTCAAGAAAAAAAATTAGGCACTTTAATAATTCTACCCGAAATATAAAAACAGATTTTTGGTGCAAAAAACTTTGATTTACACAATTTTTAAAATTTTTTCAGCATGACTGAAAAAATGATGATGACAATTTTGAATTATCTGCAACATTTTACATAATTTTGCACATTTTTCGAAGTTTAATCGAAAACAATAGAATTTTTCATAGATTTTGGGATACTTAATATTAAAAATATTATAGATAATGAATCTAATGTTTTAAAAAGTTGTAGAAGAAAATCCCAGAATTGGAAAGGCATATATAAATTGTAGAATTTTGAAATAAAAGATTACAATTTTCATAATTTGAAACATTTAATAGATGCTTAACATCCGGTTCGTGCGACCAAATCGTCGACCTAATCATTTATTCTTCATCTTTCGTGAAGTATATTTTATTTCCTTCTGGGAAAAATCATTTAGATTTCTTCTTAACCACACCATGTTGTGTGTGTAATTTGCGTCCATTTTATTTTTCTGACCATAAATTACAATTCTACACGAAGCAAGGCAAGGAAGAGGTGACTTGTTGTGGATTTCTTGCGAAGGTCCTCATAACATATGCATGATAAGGAGAGCCAACAGCTATTTCAGCTGAAACAGCCCAGTACAACACACTACATCAATATATGGAAAGGGTGGCGTTGGGGTTGTGTGAATGCATTTTCCCCATTTTTGATTATTACGGGTTCGGTTTTCCGTTTTAACGATATGCTTTCCTCTGCATGAGGGTTTTCATTTTTTTGACCTCATTTTATATGAATATTTATATAATATATGTATGAGGTTATTGCGTTGTTTGGGGGCGAAGGGTGATCCTGATAAATTCTATCGTGGAAAAGCAATAAGTTAGTTTCTTATCTTTGGGTTAACGTTCCAATTTTAGATGGGGCTGGCTATGGAATTGAAATAATAATTACACACTCATGCGCATAAAACAAGAGCAATAAATAAGTTTATGTATGCAGACAGTTTGTTCACAGTACAGTAGAATCTCTCAGTTCTGGAATTTCCCTTAATATTTTAAAATATGCGCTGAAATTTAACATGACTAGCACTAAATCATTTTTAAATCAAGGTTATTTAAGGGTCGAAACATATCTAATTTCTACAGGCATTTAATTCGTACAGTCATACAAATAAAACAAAATGCTTATTTCAAGTCTAATCCACGACTAATCATAGATTAATGAAAATAAAGGGTCCATCCAAAAATCTACTACAATAATTATGAAATCTCTTTTTTTGTTCTACGATTCCATAAATTATTGTCATTTCAATTCTTATTCCTTTGCTAAGATACCAACTTCGGTGGGTTAGTTCAAAAATGGCAAAAAGCCAACGATTCGTTTTATTTATGATGTATATTACATTTAATCCACGTGTTACAGATAAACCGTCAGTTATACGAATTTTTTAAAAATTGGTGTTAATAATTAAAAAAATTATGGTATCTTAGGCCCAGATTTTCAACTCTAAATTAAAGCAGGATTGATTAATCCTACAAATAAATTCAATCGGAGTTGATTGGAAAACACTTTTTCAGTAAGGATTAACTTTTCAACTTGTCAAAATTCTATCAAAATCGATGTGAAGCACATGGAAATCAAGATTTTATTTTCGAAATAGAGATGGCGACACGGTCAAAGACACCATATTTACTCACTTAATCCAGAGTTAAATCCTCGAATTTGTTGAGTTAACTCGGATGTAAATTGACAGAAAAAAAACGGATTCAATCCTGAAACTAGGGTGACCTCGAAAGCTCTGCAATTTATTTCATAATTTTACTTGGATAACAAATTTTCATTCCACTATCCAGTTAAGAGAGGTTTCACTGTAATTAGATTGCCATACAGAATATTTCAATATTTATTCAATGAATATTATGCTGGAATGGGAATAATATTTATCGGTGCAGCCGTTCGATAAGACTTTTGAAATTATTATTATCTTTATATTTGGACAAGGATTATTGTTTGGGGTCACCATATGTGAGTTTAAGGATAACAGAAGGGAGTGATACCTATACAGAAATGTACATAATGTAGGAGACCTTTCTTCAATGGCTATAAAATGTTCGTATCACTAAAATTTAATTTTGAGAGCAAACATTATTGAATCTACGAATACACCCTGTCCGTAATTTATCAATCAAACAGAATATAGTACAAATAATATTTATTTCGAAATTTTGTTATTGCCTTTGTCGTTGATTGATTAGGTGGTGTTTACACGAGCAATATTAATCAAATGAACAAACAGGATAACGTGTTGCATGTGAAAGGGCAATAAACTCACAAACGATATTGGTGTCGTATAAATTACAAAATTCATAAGGGTGGGTAGGGTATGCATTTAATGATAATGATGCAAAATGTGTTTCTCGAAAAAAGTACATTAACAATCAGAACAATGCACGACAGAAAAAAAGTTCATTAAACTTTGGATCCAAGTCAATATATTCATCGCCTTTCAAAGCTTATAATTTTTATTCTTGTAGATATTCCTATTGCCTTATCATAGAATTGGGGTAATAGAGATATGCCTTTAAAATAGAGAACATTTTTCTGAATCGATAAGCTTATGAAAATAAGATAACATAGTTATACTCACATAGGCTCACTGCGAAAATCCAGAGAAGAATACGTACGATTTATGTATATATGCGTGTCGTTGAAATAGAAATCGCTCATTTTTCAGTCTCTTTTCCCCTCCGGAAAAAGGTGACTGTAAGAATTTTAGGTGACAATTAGAAAAAAAATATCGAAACGTCAAAATATAGTTTGTTGCCTTCTTATCAAACCATAAACTGTCAAAATCCATTGAAGGATGGCTCCGATTTAAATGGATTAAGCAACCACTACAAAAGGTGTCTGATAACGTTACTTTGCAGCCTATTTTTTACATTACGAGTATCACACACACCAAAAAGCACGAAAGAAACCGAGACTAAGGATGAGACCAAGACGAAAACCCAGACGAAACTGCACATTAAAATTTTCACGAGAAAAAGACGAGACCAAGATCGAGACGAGACTCGGTTGGGCGAGACCGAGACGAGACTGAAATTTTTCGATTTTGAGGAGACCGAGACGAGAGTGACAAAAGTCTCGCCTAGCCTCGTCTCGTCTCGTTGGCAGCCCTAATTCTAAAGATCGGATTTAGACTTTAATTCAGAAGTCATTTCTCTTTCGTAGTTTTAGTGTGATGGTGTGAATTCTTCAATATGACATCAATGGTTGGTTTGAATGTACACTTCCCAAAAACATCTCGATGAGGGGCAATTTGGAGTAGTCGCCCCCTTTCCATCGAGTTAACACTTTGTAATTTTTTTGTGAAATCCGATTTTAATGTCTGTTGTCCCAAGTACCATACCAAATGAAAAGATGACTAGAAACTTTAATCCTAAGTGGGCGATATGAGATACTTATAGAACATAATTCTCCCATATTGACCAGTTACGCAAACTTTTAGACGAAGCCTAGTCTTAATACGGAAACTCAACTGTCCCTGATTCTGTTAAGTGTGCACTGGTCAACTATATACCAGAACCTACCTAAATACCAGGGAGTAAAATGTTATGGATTCCATTAAAACATCTTCCATTTTCGAAACAGTCATATCATCAGGTTAATTGAACAGCAAAACGTACCTATTTGTTTCGAAAAAAACCTTTTCGCATTAAAAAATAATGGTGACTTATATCGATTTGGAAAGTTTGTTTGTCATAGCCTCATCTGCATTCCAAAAAGAAACAAAGTCATTAGAAATAATTTCCATCCATGAACAAACAGGAAAATTTGATATTCACTGAGTGAGTGCACAAAATCTTCAGAGAAGAACTCTATCGACACGTCATATTGAATACCATCACGTCATTATTGATAGAAGGGGGCTCAAACATCTGCCAATATGTACAAGGAAAAAAAACAATACCAAAAAGTGAGTTTGAGTTTGGGAACCCCAATCGGCCATCAGAAAAGTGGTTTAATATTTGTTGTGGCGGCGGCGGCTAGTTCAATACTCAAACTTTTTGCTTCCATTTTCATTTTTGTGTTTCTGTTTGTATATGTGTGTGTCTACTTCTACTACAGTCGATAAAAAAATCTAATTTAAAATATCCCTCTGCTGTTGGGATTAAGTTTAACTGTTTGTTTGGTTTTGAGCTTCATCATTCGGTCTGCCTTATCTAACTGAACAAAGTGTTAATATGTGCATTTGCGTAGGTATGCGTATTGAACAGTGTTGCCACTTTAAAGGAGTTGAATCTCTTTAGCAAATCCTCTAAATTTTTCTCATGTTCAAACGGCAATTGTTTAGAGAGGACTGTAAACTTAGCTATTTTAATCCTGTCAAATTTCTGATGATACTAAGGCCAGTTTGCTGATAGGAATCATAAATATTTATGTTCAACTTAAAATTCTTAAGGGCTACTTTTTCCTCTGTGTAAACTGTCACATAAGTACTTAAGTAGAACTTAAATGCTTAAGTTGTGTATCAACAAACGGGCCTAAAACTTCTAATTTTTATTTTTCTTGCCAGTTCAAAGTTTGGGTTACAAGAAAAGGGTATGAAATTCTTAATTTCATTCTCAAACGAAATATTTTATCAATTTTGCAACAATAAAGTAACTTAAAATTTCTAAATTTGACATTTGTAAAAGAAACGAAAAAAAAAGACAGATGACAAACGCAAATGTTTGACTAGCTAGCAGATTTTCAATTATTTTATTTGTGTCAATAGCTACCAGATGTAGTAAAAACAATTACAATAAACAATTGTATACAAAATCAAAAAATGGTGTTTGAAAAAATTTGTAGTTTGCATTTCTGCCAGTTGTCAGTTTAAATTGGTTTATAATTGCTCCCAAATCTACACAATAAATTCCAATGCTGAACAAAATATTTATAATAAAATGCTTAATGTTTTAAATTATTGGTGTCAGAAGTAGGAAGAAAAATTACAAAATGATGAAAATGATGCCTGCCAAAATTGAAAAGATTAACAAAATTGGTTTGAATGTTTGTTCTAAATAACAAACCACATTAAATGTCCTCATGTTTTATATTATTGGTGTCAGATACTGCCAGATGTACATACTGACAAATATGAAATTTGCCAAACAAATAACAACTAAACAAAATCTGAAAATATTCTTTGACAAAATTTTTATTTTTTATTTGCGACTGTCGCTGTCAGTTGTGTCAGACAATTTAGAAAAATGGTTTAAAATTGCTCTAAAAAAAACATTCATTATATAGCTAGATATTTGGGTATAGTACCTAAGAATATTTTATATTATTGGTGTCAGTTGCTGACTGTGAAAATGATGCCAGAGAAAGTGTTTAGTTTTCGCACCAGATGTGTCTAACGGTTAGCAAAATTAATTCATTGTGTCAACACGCTTCAAAAAATATTGTATATTGAAATTCGTAACCAAATAACAGTAGAACAAAATCTGGAAATAGTTTTTAACATAATTTGTATTTTTTATCGACTGTCGCTTTCAATTGTGTCAAACGTTCGCAACGTTTTAAAGTAAGTATTGATAACTTACTAGTTAAATATTTATTTATACGCCTTAAATATGGTTTTTATAATATGTGTCAGTTGCTGCTAGATGTAGTAAGAAAAATTGAATTTTCCTATGATAAAAAAAATTGTTTCTGTTTGTGTCAGTTGTGTGTGAAATTTGCTCTCAAAAGCCACATAAAATTTCTCCATGTTTAATATTATTGATTTCAGTCAGTTGCAGCCAGATATAATTACCAACAAATAACAACTAAGTCTGAACATACCTACATTTTGACAAAATTTCTTACTTTATTTGCGACAATCGATGTCAGTTGTGTCAAATGTTTACCAAAAATGGTTTCAAATTGTTCACAAAAAAGCCACAAAGTAAATTTATTCTCAACACTCAAAAAATTTACTAATCAGATATTTTGTGTACGTTTTTGTGTCAGTTGTTGCCACACCTAGTAAAAACAAGAAAAACTGCAAAATTTGACAATTATGTCTGAAAAAAATTGTACGTCCAGTTGTATATGTGTTAAGCAAAATTTGGTTTAAATTTTCTCTCAAAAAAGTCACTTTAAAATTCATCATGTTAATTGTTGGTGTCATATGCTGGCAGATGTATACTAGGAAACATCCGAAAATATTCTTTGACAACGTTTTTTATTTGTGACAGTTGCTGTCAGACATTCAAGAAAAATAATTTCAATTTCTTAAAAAAGAAAAAAGGCAACAATACATTTCATAAATGTGGCAACGCTTCAAAAAAGAAACAAAATTCAAAATATAAATAAATACAAAGAAGTAAAGTGGGTGATCATAGAATAAAAATTCGTTTGTTCTCTCTTTTATGTTTCCGTTTTTGCTTTTATTGTGTGTTTTTTCTCTTTCCTTAACCATCCGCACCAATTCAACTACATATATTTATTAAAGATAGCACACATTTTGTTATGATACATTATTTTGGGTGGGCTATGCTGTGCTGTATGTGATAATGCCATGCAAAAGGAAGTCGAAGCTAAATGTGTTCAGTAGGTATATATATATGGATGTGTGTGTATGCGTGTGTTGTATTTTGACAAGAGTATAAAGAAACTCATAAAGGGAGGCCTCTGGTGGATTTTCATGCAAGCAAATACATTTTAGGTTTGCCATTTGAATAAACAAAATCTCGTTTGGCTGCTCTTCTTCTTACAAGTTGAAATCGCTATGCGTGCCTGAGAAATGAAATAGCAAACTAATGATAAACTTTATTTTTTTTTTGAACCAAAACCAAATAAACAAAAAAAAAATCAAAAGCAAAAGCAAAATTTTGATGTGAAACAAAACTTGATGGATGAACGAATGGGAATATTATTTATGTGAAAAAGCGACTTGAGAGTCTAAAAGGACCAAAATGGTGCAGAATACTAAGTTTTGATTGCCATTTGCATTTCTGGGTATTTTTTGTGTCTGTTCTTGTATCAGTTCGCTTTGTATTTTAAATGTTTTCATCCATCAGGGTGCTTAAAAGTGATAGTCGAAAGATGGAGTTTTTTTTTGTTGTTGTTGTTCCCTGTGTCTAACTCTGAAGGATGAAACTGTGTGAAGTGAGCAAAATAGGATTAGACATTTTTTGTACAGGGTTTTTTTTTGCCTCGTTTGGACGGGGTGGTAAGGTTGTTTAGCAGGATTTTCTTTAAGCTTGACTGATATATTTTTAAATGTTCAAACAGACGACAAACAAAAAATGGGTGGAAAATAAATGGAGAATAATTTTTCGAGCTGCGAGATATCCTTTTTCTTATTTTCGTAGATTTTTCGAGGGTCATAATGTGAGATTAAGTGACAAATGTCTTTTTAGAGGGATATTTGTATTTATTTATGGCATAGTAGGTAGTAAGCCATGGTAACAAGAGGGTGTCTTCAACGATTTTTTTTCTCTTCATTTTTGTGTATGTGCTGTGTAGGTAATAATGCGTGAAATATCACACATAAACCACATGGGAGTTTTGAAGAAAAAAAAAAAACTTTTCCACCGACAAGGACATATTGGAATTGAAATAACTTTCGATTTGACATTTGACTTTCGCCTTTTTGGACAAATACAAAAGAAGGTTATCTATATGAATCTATACTGAAGTGATTTCCTAAATTTCACGCGCGAATTATCGCAAGTACTTTAGAGCAGAAAATAATCGTAGGAATTTAAATAAAAAGAAATGAGGTGGACTAAAATCAAAATACCTAGCATTAAATTTAGGATTGTTTTTATGAGTTTTTTTAACACTTCATTAAGTTATTGTAACCTTTCCTTCCTATTTTAATTTATTGTATTTTTTGTAAATATGAATTTTATTGGGATTAAAATAACAATGTTAAACAAGTGTCAAGTAAAATATTAAATAACACAAATGAAGAGAAAAGGACAAGTAAAATGGGATTTAACAAAACATGTGCTGCTGCTTGCCTCAGAAGCCTGAGAATTTATTCTAAAATTTAAGAATTCAATTTCTATTGGCACCTGGTAAGTTGCTTTAAACGCCACCTGGGCGTCAATTCCCGATCTGTGAAGATGTGAAGTGATACATTTTATCACGCTTTCACGTCTAATTCGATTCTCGATACGTAAAAAAGTTAAGTTAAATGCCAAACATTTTTCATATGATAATTTTTTTTATCACAGTCAATTGTTTTGTGAAGAAAATGTTTCTATTCGAATATTAAGAAGAAAAACAGGATTTGGCACATGACAAGTAAGCAACAATTATATTTATACACAAATTTATTTTGGTAGTAAGTTATATTTGTGTTAATTCGAGTAAATAACGAAATTGTTAAATCAACAGATTCACAACAGCCGACGCTACGGTGCTCATTCCCGCGACAGATCGTTGGAAACTACCCATTGCAAAAAAATGCAGAGCACTTTACCATATTTAAATGGCTTTGAAGAGCACTTATAAGTTGAGTGTTTTTCATTAATGCTCTCAATTCACGTATTAAATCCATGCATACATGTTTTGGGAATCTATAAAGTTAAAAAAAATGCTCCTAGTTGTAACTTCGAATAGATTCTGCCCATCTCGAAGGGAAAGTCTCAATATCCTCACATGAAAAAATAATAAATCTTACTCAAAACAGAGATACTATTGAATATAATATAAAACCCACAATTTTTCAGTACGACGTCTTTTATTAATTTATTAAACGAATTATTATTCAGGACATTTTTCTTAAGCAAATTTAGAAACTGAAATGAAATATTTACCTTTCCCAACAAAAAATCTAATCTATCGCCGTGGCGCGATAGTTGTGTGTTCGTCTGTCAACCTCATGATCACAGGTTCGATCCCTGCCGTAGTCTATGTCTTCTTATTTTTCCATTAAAAACCAATTCTTAAAATAAATGTCATACAATGATTTGCTGGTTTACTCATTACACGCTGTTTAGGCATAGAAATGTGATTGAGTAAAACTAGTATACCGATAAAACATGACAAAGAATAACAAAAATTAATGCGAATTATAAGGGATATCGATAAATAAGACACGGGAATTTCTCCGCATTAGTTCAGCCGCCATCCCTGAAGATAAAATCTGAGACAACAACCACCTACATTCTCCGAATATCGCGTCACACATCTTTCCTATCATTCCTTCTCTTCCTTAACCTCACCCGCGCTGTGTTGAAACATTTAAAGGGTATTCATAATCCCTTGAGCGCGTGTAGATTATAAAAAAAAAAAAAATGACAGAATTTATCATTTAGTACTTTTTAGTACAAACTTTATTACAATGAGTTCTAGAATCGCATTAGGCGTGTGCGTGATGTTAGAAAATGATAAACCTCTGTGAAAACTGAAATGATATTTTTTTTTTCACTTCAAAACTTCACTGATCGGGAATTGACCCCCTGGAAGTCAGAGCGTGAACTTTAAATTGGAGATAGATTTTTTTTCGAATGTATGTACCTATTTCCCATATGAGAAAACGAGAAAAATGGTCTGAAAAAAAAATAATTTTATATCTACGGGTACCCATATTATGAATGCAATATAATAAGAATATATAAGTTTGTAAATCAAGAAGAATGTATATTATGTAAGTACATTATAGGTATCACAACTTAATTTTAATTTGCTTTATTTTCAAAATGAGCTCATGTCGTCAGTCAAAATAATGATCACGTGCGTAGTATGGGAAGGTGGTTTAAGACACCAAAAATAACATAGGGATGTTAATGAATATGTATATTTCTATAATTTATAATAATATAATAAATGAGGGTTAATTTGTATTAATTTAATAGGTTATAGGCATTTCTAAATTGTTTTATTAGCAGAAAATTAATGCATTTGTCGTTCGTGAAAATTGCATATTGACAAAAGTCCTCACTATAGTGAACTGAGGAGTACAAGTGAGATCACCGGGACGAAATGCCAATTTTTGAAGGACTAGAGGCTGTTAAAAGCTATTTTGAATCAATAAATTCAACAAGTCCAAATATAATAGTGTTAAGTCTTCTCCTTGGCTGATGTAAATCAGTAGTATTAGTATATAATGGAATTTGTATTATGTATTAAAAAAACCTTCTTAAATAAAACAACTATGTTTTTTTAACTAAACAGGAGCAAAGGCACACAATGCTTTGATTTTTTTATAATTTGTATTAACGAATTATTTATTTCCTAAATAAACGTTCAATTATCATAAAAATATTCATTTTAAAAACAAACATACTTTACGGAAAAAACAACGTTATTTTAATAACCCTGGCTACGACCTTGTCTTCTTTTTTCGTAACCGATGATGTTGTTAGTGCTTCTCGTTGAAGCGTAATTCTTTTTAATCATTTTCCATTTTAAAAGTAAAGCATTATAGTTATCAATTGCGATTCAAAATATTTATACTTGTTCATATAAAATTAATAAAAAAAAACAATATTAATGAGACCCTGCTTTGGTTTTCTCTGATGGGAAATACATTAAACGTCAAAGCGAAAAAAAATCTATCTTTAATTGCAAGTTCATGCGCTGACTGCCAGGTGCCGTGACTGCATGTAAGGGGACATAAAGGTAACAAATAATTTTCTTTTTTTAATTTAAAAAAAGTGGCGCAAAATTTTAAACGATTAAGTAAAATGTTAAAGCCACTTTCAGCAATTTACTAAGCTAAAAAGATGATTGAGCTAATTTTAAACGGTTTTTAACATTTAACTAAAGTTAAAATCACGGAATGGCTACTTTAACTTTTAGCAATTTGCTAAATCCATTATGGAATCTGATACTATATCAGCCTTGCACCCGGGGTGCCCAGGTTCGAGTCCTGCTGGTGCACATTTTTTTTTTTTTTTTTTTTTTTTGTAAATAATGAAGTTAAAATGATGAAAGTAGAAATAACTAATACCTTTTGAGAGCACATGTTGGGTTTTCATCAACATATAATTAATTTACAACGTAAAACAACAATTATTGTGTTCATCAAAATTCAAACCCTACAAATGCTCAGCTTTCTGCTTAATTAACAATTTAGTAGTTTAGAAAAGGTTTACAAATTTTGAAATAGGTTTTCAATCAATAAACACTTAGGAAATTGCTGACTAGTAAAATGTTAAGCCCTTAACAATGGGTTGTTTAAAATTTTGCGCCAGTGTTTTTAGCTTAAGTATTTAGGTACTAAAGAGATTCGTCTAAAACTTTAAGCACTTCATTCGTCCCTTTATTTTCCGAAAATATAAAACTCTTTGTTTTTTTTTTTATTTGGGAACTTAATTCTATTTGTCATATTAATGTCAGCAAATGACATTTTCCAAACCCAAATTATAGCCAAAGAAAACCGAACTGTCACATAAAACGCACCCTGTGTTTTATAAATTGTTTAAGCCTTAATGAAATTTATAACACCCCCATGAATAATCTGTCCACATATATTAATGTATTTCAGATCCCCTCCAGATTTCAGATATTGCAAATTTGTTTTTAGAAGTAAATACTTCCATACTGTCTATCTGCGATGATAACGGTTCTCTTACCCTAAAATATTTAAGCTTTAAATTTAATTTACCCCCAACTGGCCTTGCCATAGCAAATAATGAAATCCTACTTATATCGATTTAATTTAAATTTTACTATCACAATATCTTTCTACAGACACCCCACCCCCGTCATCCCGGCATATACAAACAAAAGAAATTCAAACAAAAATGCCATAGTGCCGAAAAAAGGCAATCATCTCCCATCTTGCAGTTCAAGCAAAAAAAGAAGAAAACAAATAATTGTGAATTTATTTCTGCAATGCATCAATAGGTTAAAAATAAAAATGCATTTTGTACATTCCCGAATGGAACAAAAGCCGCATACTACGCTAATGAGGTGGTTAAGCGAGGGGGCCTAATACACATTATCAGTCATGCCGAATAGCCAAGCCGGTATGCCGAACCGACCGACCACCGGCCATACCCTTGCTATTGTGAATGCAGCAGCCTTTTTTTGCTTCGCCATGCCACTTTGTATTGCAGCGTCAACAGATGTCAAAATGACAGATAAATTATTATGAAGTGGGGGAGGGAAGAGGTAGGAAAACGAAGTAAAATCCATATGAATCTGGGGGAGACCAAACTAAAACACACAAAAAAAATGAATTGCAAATCGTGGGGGTTAATAAAACTACAGTCCTCGTCAGATGATTAGGTTCTTATTCGTAAATATATCAGAAGAACGAAATTATCATTTTATTGTTTGTTTCTCTATGAGTGGGGAATAATCGAGCTTTGGAATTGTTGATTATTTTTTTCAATGAGTCCAGTGGTGAACAGGCTTTATGGAGTAAAAAAGATTTTCTGTGTGATATTCAGTGAAATGTGAAGGGCTGGTCACATATTCCCCAAGAAATAATCCCCAAAGTGAAATACCCAGCATCAAAATCCCCAGGGCAAAAACCCCATGCCAATATCCCCAAAACAAATATGTTCAAGTAGTGAATCATGCGATGAAATCGCGCACTACTTGACCATATTTGTTTTAGGGATATTTGGTTTGATTAATATTACATAAAATGTAATCCAAAGAGTGAATACAATTTTTTTATTTTAAGAAAACAAATCAATAGTCATATAAGTAATTAATATGTTAAAATAATACAAACTAAGTGCACATAGTGAAGATGTACATGGACCGGACACTGGGTATTTGGGGAATCCGTGGGGATTTTGGCAAGAAAGATTGTTTCGTTGGGGATTTTGACCATGTGTATTATGTCTGTGTGGATGTTGGCTAGTTGGATTTTATTTTTTGGGGATTTTGTCCATTGGGGATTTTTCTTTTTTTTGAAGAATTCATACGAATCCCAAATGTGAAAGATTGTAAGTTTTTTAATCAAATTTATTAGTGGTGAATAGTATGCGACAAACGGACGGTAAAGAAAACTGTACAAATTACGAAACATTCGACTTCAAACATATGTATATAAATATATATATGTAGTACAGATTTTATCTTGTTTGGTGTTAACTTTTGCTTGTTAGAATTTGCACGTCAAATCCTTTGACAGATGGAATATTATTTCTTTCAAGTTCCTGTTTCTTAGTTGACTGATTTAAAAACACTATTTGCGTTTCATTAAATATTGCAATTTCTTCCTAATCTTTAATCCTTTAGGTTTTTTCGTTTAATTTTGCTCGTTATGAAATAAAGCCAGTTTTGAACCTATTACAATGAAATTGAGTGTAAACAATATGCAGATTACGATTTTCTTTGATATTTCACTTTTGAATTAATTTGCAAAAAGCAGATGTTCACTGTATAGCAATGCTTTTCCTCTAATATTTCATTTTTATTATTTATTCTGTTGCGATAGGGATATGAAATTTTAACTGCGAGCAGAAGGAGAAATATGAAAGCATCATGATGTCATTTCAAAAAGAATATCATGCGTATAGGAAATGCGAAGTTTTTGTTAAGGGTACAAAATGGTGATACAAAAATTTAAAGGATAAGTTAGGAATGAGGAAACCCTGCGATAGCTCACTGTAGTCAGCCAGATGATACTATTGATATTGAACTACGAAAGGCTTAGTCCCTAAGAATATCTACGTCGGATCGATACAATGCGTCGTCGTTACATTTCTATCCTCTAGAGACAATACTGCAATTAAAACAAAGGTTTCTTCCAGGCAAATCTGCTATGAAAAAGGGTAACATATAGTTACTGTCGGCCGGATAGGTCATTGTTTTGATTCTTTTTGTTTGTTTTTGATTCTAGAGAATAATCTTTAGAGACTTTGGAAAATGAAACAGCTTGCCTGAAACACAAAATTTATTTAAACCATAAAAGAGAAAAAGCTTTTAATTTTAGGCAGATTTAACATATGAGATGAATGCGTTCCTATGGTTACAAAGTGACAGAAATAAGAGGAATACATTTATTCGACGAATGGAGTCTTCCATAACAATACAATGGAGACGATTCGGCCTTACAATTGTAATTATGCACTGGACAGCTACGACATGAGAAATATCTGTTAGCATAGGGTGATGAAGAACACCCCTAAGTCTGTTCTCTAGATAGTATATTGTTTCCTCATTGATAACGATGGTGATGGTGAATGATTTTTTTTAAAGAGAAATGTTGTAACAGAGCAGAGATGTCTCGATTTCACAAAGAAAAACCAATTAATTTTATCACCACCTAACGCAATGGACCAAAAATAATTTCACTCCTGTGTTTTCTAATATATTAATTGGATCACGTTGATGTTAGGAAGTGACAGGGTAAATTTAAAGTGCATTTTCTAAAAAGAAGGGTGATTTGATACTTTATCGATTTACCTCTATTCTGCAGTCAGTCAAAATAAATACAAAATATACGAGTACTCCTACAATTTATTAACGGCAACCGAAAACTCTACATTTCTTAAAAAATATTTGGTACTTTTATTTCCATACCACAGTTGCACATAATTTGAATGAAATCAATTGGCTATTATTCTTCAGTACATTCGAAAAAGAATAATTCAGTCAAAGAAACTTAACGAAACTGAAATTAAAGCAACTATACGTGAGGCAAAACTTAACGAAACTTTGAAAAAAAATGTTTCTTAATTCTTTTTTTCTGAAATTCTGATTTGAAAAATAAAAATCAGATTGGAGACTACCGAACTAAGTGACATCAAACTTAACGAAACTAAACTTAAATCTATTGAAGCTTATGTATATTGAAAAAAAAATAAGGTCTGTAGAATCTTTATTTAAACATTTAAGCTTAAACATCATCAAAAATTCCTTTTGCTAAAAAGGTTAATTTCTGTACAAGATAAATTAAATCAGTGGCGGAAACGTAATTAAGCTCTAAGCGATCATACCTCTTACTTACTTAGGTGGCGCCACAGTTCGGGACGAACTTGGGCCTCAACCAACATGCCTTCCCAGCTAGTTCGGTCTTTGGCTAGCTGCCTCCAGTTACGCACTGCAAAATGGTTGAGGTCATCTTCTACTTGAGCGCGCCACCTTAGGCGAGGTCTTCCTTGACTGCGTCTTCCATCTGGGTTGGAATCGAAGATCCTGCGAGCCGGAACATTGTTGTCCATACGCTCTACATGACCTAGTCATCTTAAACGTGATATACGTATTTCTTGTACCAGGTCAATGATGTCGCTGTACAACTCGTATAGTTCGTGGTTGAACCTTCTCCTCCAAAGCCCGTTAAGGCAGATAGGGCCGAAAATCTTGCGAAGAACCTTACGCTCGAAACGACTAAGGACATCTTCATCCGTTTTCGATAGAGTCCATGTCTCCGCGCCATAGAGCAGGACTGGGATGATTAGAATCTTATAAAGAGTCTCCTTTGTTTTTCGAGAGAGGGCTTTACTATTCAATTGCCTCCCTAGACCATAGGAACAGCGATTGGCAAGAGTTATTCTTCGCTTTATTTCTAACGAGATGTTATTGTTAGATGTTATAGCGGATCCGAGGTAGACAAAGTCCCTAACTACCTCAAAGTTGTACCTGTCTATTGTGACGCTTTGTCCAATCCGCCGGTGTTGTGTGTCCCTTTTTGTGGACAGCATGTACTTCGTTTTGGCCTCATTGACTGTTAGTCCCATCTTAGCCGCTTCGGCTTCAATGTTAGCAAACGGTCCAGTGACAGCTCGCTGGGTTCTGCCAATAATGTCTATGTCATACCTTCTATCATACCATAAGAGGTTCTTGAAATGGGCGTGCCAGTGGGCGAACAATATTTGCTATTATTTTTCATATAGTATTTTATCATGAAAGAAAACTTTTATCAAAATTCGCGTAAATCGTTCAGATTTTATCGAGCATTGACCGCAACTCAATCAAAACATTTATGAAAAGAAAAATCAAAAAGTAAAGTGGACAAACTGTTTTACTGCCGCTCAGTTAAAAAAAAACCTTTCTATAAAAGTTTGAAGTACGCAGCTAGGTTTGTCAATTTTCTGGATAATATAAAACATTATTTAAAAAAGGGGGCATGTCAGTGAGTGTAACATTATTTTGATGATTTCTTATACCATCTATTATCATACAAGAATGTTTCAACAAAATCACTAAATTAGGTCATGTTTTAGTGAATTATGACATTCGCTGCATGTAACCGGAACCACTGTACACTACTATGAAATCAAATTGCTAAGAATGAGAACTCTCAAATTTTTTTCTACTTTGGATATTTCCAATAAAAAAAATATTGTTAAGTGTCACTCAAAAATTAAACATTGATGGTTGTATGCATGAACAAACAAAGTCAAATTTAAGACGATACCATCCACACGAGTTCCACAATGCACTCCGAGAAAGCCACTGTAAAGTATTGACATACGCGCTATCTTCATCATCGAAATACTAAAACTTAACAAACAACATAACGTACACACGTCTCCCAGCAAATACGTCCAGATCAATGCGACAAGGTCATCCAAAACTGGGCCTATCAAATACGTGCCACAAATATATATTCCATTCTCAATGCCATCATAATATTCTTCTAAATTAAAGCAGAATTTATTGCATATCTCACACACAACTTGAAGTTTAACAAACACACTGTCAAATTCATAATTGACTTTGACAATTAAGTAAGTGTCAACACCACAAGTTCCACACAAATAAATTGTTTTATTTTTAAAACTTAATCGCTGGCTCAGTAAAATTTAACATAAATATTAAAAAAAAAAAACACCAAATTAATCACACAAAAATTCCGTAAAAATTAATTTTAAAAATGACCTTCAAACATTTTTCAAAAAAAAAATTCTAACTCATTTGTTTTTCCTCAAATTCAATAAGTAAATAAACAAAATACACTTTTATTTGTATGCTTAACAATTCATATTATACTGATGTTGTGTTTACAATTCAAAAATTTAAAATTTTAATATTTTGTTTATACAAATTGCCATACACACACATTTTTTTGTCTTCTATTGTTGTTTAATTATATTTTTGCAGAACTTTCTATACTAGTACATATACATAGTTTTCGCATGTCTCCATAAAAAACAGCTAATTTAAAAATTTTATTGAATTTTTTTTCTTTAAGAAATGTTAAAAACACACATTGTAGTAAGTTGGATTTGCCTCAGAAACTTAAGAGGAATAAACGTTGTGATTGTGACTTGAAATTGAAACGAGAAAAAAAAATTAAAAGCAATATTTGAATGTGATTTGCGGTTATGTTTGCATGTTGAATATACATTTTTTTTATTGATATTAAAAAGTAAATTTAATACGTGGAAAACACGAACACGTGTCAAAGTTTTTTTTTCTACTTTTCTAATAAAAATGAAAATATAAAATCCCACATCGATTTAACATTGAATAACAACAGATTTATAAATCGATGATGGAATTAATTTGAAAATGTCATTGGTTATGTCATTGACAGTTGATGTGATTGACTTTTATTGAATTTGAAAAATATCTGTATATGAACATTTTGTGTGACATACAGAGAACATGAATTGACAAATATAAGTTCAAAAATACAAAAATACGTTCATATCATACGTACATTTTAGATTTTAAAATTAATTCATAAATGGCAAATTAAATTAAAAAAAGAATTACGGCATTTAAAAACACACCACTTGACAAGACATATCAAAAAGCCAGATTTAAATAGGAGACATCTAACAGGATATTATAAGTCTATCGAGATTTTTTTTGGACAGAAATTGGCAAATTTATCAAATTTTGAAGAATGGCGATGAAATTCTTTCAGAGAGAAATAAAATTTAAAAAAAGTCTGAAATGTTTGAGTACAATTTTCTGACCATTTTTAAACGTCAAAAACACAGTCATGCTAAAAATAACAAAAAATAGAATTTTGTTGTCATTCACAATGTTTTTTTTTTGTTTAACAATTTTATTTGTTCACAATTTACACACACAAGCAATTTTTTTATGAAAAATAAATTTGCTAAATGTGCTCTCTGATGAATGTTCTCTTCTGCCCAAAACAATACCAAATTTGTATGTCTGGAACAGGAATTTACTCTAATTGACACTTTTGGACAAGGTCTGAAACCGGTTTTTTGACAAAGATGTATATTGTTCACTTACACAAGCAGATACAGGGTGTCCGCCGGGAAGGTATACTACTTTGTTTTGCTGCTATTTTAGTAAACATTAATCTTGACAGTTCATATTTGGCAGTAGTGAAGTAGACACGTGGCAAATTGATTATGGAAAAATATTCGATAAACCAACGTGTTTTAATCGTTAAAACATTTTATCAAAATCAATCATCGATTACTGTGACGATGAGAAAGTTACGCGAAATTTTTGGGAGAAACAACGAGCCAACAAAACGCACTATTTACCGTGTAGTGAATGATTTCGAAGAAAGAGGGTCTGTATAGGTGATAGGCCCAAGCATGGACCACAACGTACTGCAAGATCGGCTGAAAATATTACTGCTGCTCAAGGAAGTGTTCAAAACAATCCTGTAACATCAATTTGACGCCGTGCTCAGGAGCTTGGTGTTCAAAGAACAACTTTGGCCACAATTTTGCACAAGGATTTGCATTTGTTTCCATTTAAGACACAGTTGACACAAGCGCTTCTTCCGCAAGACAATTTACACCGCCGCGCCGTACATATGCCAATAGGTTATTACAGCTAGCCCATGGCAACCACGATTTTCATGAAAAAATCATTATGAGTGACGAGGCACATTTTCATTTGAATGGATATGTGAATAAACAGAATAGTCGGTTCTGGGCAATGGAAAACCCTCAAATTATTCATCAGTCACCTTTACATCCATTAAAAGTTAGAGTCTGGTGTGCAATTTGGTCAGGAGGAATCATTGGAACTTACTTCTTTGAAAATGAAAACGGCGTAACGGTAACTGTGAATGGGGAGCGATATCGTGATATGATTGAAAACTTTTTAACGTTACAACTGCATGGTTTGGGCTTGATTAACATGTGGTATCAACAAGATGGTGCTACATCGCATACAGCCAGGATTACAATGGAATTACTGCGAGACCTCTTTCCACAAAAAGTTATTTCAAGAAATTGTGATGTTGATTGACCTCCACGGTCGCCTGATTTGACTGCTCCGGACTTCTTTTTGTGCCGATATCTAAAGAGCAAGGTTTATGCAAACAAACCAGAAATGCTTGGGCAACTCAAATAAAATATTCGTGATGAAATTAATGAAATACCCCGTGAAATGTTTGAGAATGTAATGAAAAATGTGCTCAAAAAAGGTCGCATTTGTGAGACTAACAGAGGCGGACATTTACCTGATATTGTATTCCAAACATAATCGCCGACATTAAATAAAACATTTATCAATATAAGATCCATTCTCCATCATTTAATCAAAAATTATAATAATAATTGGGGGTGGCCGTGGCGCGATAGTTGTGTGCTCGCCTGCCAACCTCATGGTTGCGGGTTCGATTCCTGCCGTTGTCTATGTCTTCTTATATTCCATTAAAAACCAATTCTAAAAATTGTCATAAAATAAGTTGCTGCTTTGCTCATTACATGCTGTTTAGGCATAACACTAACAACATGTGATTGAGTAAACTAGCATACCCATAAAATATGACATCGAAATAAATAAAATAATGCGAATTATAAGGGACATAAATACATAAGACACGGTAATTCTCTCCGCATTAGTTCAGCCACCATCCCTGGAGATAAATCTGAGACAACAACCTGCTCTAGTCTCAGAACATCGCGCCACACATCTTTCCTGTCCTTCTTTCTCTTCTTCCGGATGCCCGCGCTGTGTTAAGAAAAACATATAAAGGGTATTCATAATCCCTTGAGCGCATGCAAAGTTATAAAAAAAAAAAAAAAAAAAATATATACCTTCCCGGCGGACACACTATAAATTCTTTTAAGAGATAATAACGGTAATTTGTTGAAGCATGGAGTGAACGATTATTGTAATAAAAAACATTGGCGCGAAATTTTAAATTTTAAGTAATTAGCATGATACAAATTAACAATTTGCTAATATTAAAGCACTTTACTAAAAATATTCCTAATTTTAAACACATTTTAATTAGCACCATACTAAACCTAATTTCTTTATAACCTGCTGCTGAACACGCCGAAAAGAGTGAACAAAACTAAGCGAACTTAACTTTTTTTACGTTTGTAAATGTCAAAGTGGCATATGAATTTAGGTACGATACTAAAAAGATAAGGTAGCAATTTGGTTATTTTCACTTTAGTAAAATGTTAAGAAGATGGTGCGATACTAAACTCGTTTAAAATTAGCAAAATCCTCATTTTTACCTAGTATCATACTAAAAATGATTTATCATATTACTAAATCGACTAAAATTTTGCGCCATTATCTTTTGCGTAACTGTTAAATACGGAGATTTTTTTTTAATTTTGTTTAGTTAAGTTTTCTGGCACTTGTGTTTTTGTTGTGATCTTGTTGGTTTCGGCAAGATTATTGCCCAATTTCGTCTAGAATGAATTAAGAAATGTACTCGTTAAGTTATCTGCCACTTGTAATTTTTTTTGGTGTTCATAAATTGATTCCATTCTCGTTTTTGTGCAAACGTTTGACATGCGGACTATAAAGAGAACGAAACATCTGCTCAGGTTATTTGAGCCTCATGTGAACTTGGTACATAACATATGACAAGTCTCTGCGTTATCAAGTTTTTCGTTAAATATGTTACAGTTTTTTTTTTAATTCCTTTATTAAATTAGAGTTTGTTAAGAATTATTTTTTCGTGCATTTTTCGTTAAGTTTTGATGATTTAAATGTAACATTAACAAGAATAATTTTAGGGTTGGGGTCAAAATTCTGCCGGAGTCAAAATTCTTTTAACAAAATTTTGCTTTTTAAACCTTTCCAAACCTTTGTTTTCTTTATTATTTGCAGTTTAAAAAAAAATAGTGTTTTGAAAAACAAAAAAATAGAAAGAATTATAATAAAGAGAACCGATCTAAGTATAACATTGGCTATCTTAGGCGCATTTCAAATACATTGTTCTCTTTGGTTTATGATTGTTTTTTGAGTAATTTTTTTGTTCATACTTTTCATACGAATTGTCATTAATATGACATTAAAACGCATCATTCACAATAGAAACATCCGCCCAAATTTAAAACACAAACTAATACAGAAATGTTGAAAAAATTGAAAAATATTAGGGGTATTCACGATCCGATGTATCTGGTCTTGTATCATTGTAAAAGTGTAAAAGTGTAGCATTTTTTTGCACTACAACAACAAAATATACTGAATGTCAAAGTCTTACACTTTTACACTTTTACAATACCCGAACCCTATTGTAACAGAAAAATACAAGAGTGTAAGATTTTTTTTAACACAAACTAAGCTTTCTTCAGAACAAATGTGAAACAGATTTTGACATTTGCTTCAGTGTTGCTACAGATTAGTAAAGGTGTGTTCACAATCTGTTGTAAAAAAATAAAATTTTACAATTTTACAAGACTTGGTACACCAGATCGTGAATACCCCTATTGAAAGATAGATATTTAGCGGAAATTTGTCTCAATATCTGCAAAAGTTGTCTTTGCAGTTTAAAAAAATAACAGATTTCAATTAGTTTGTCTGCAGAAATGCAATTTGCTAGTGAGTCTTGCCTTTAAGGAATAAATAATATAAATGTGTGTTCTCATTATTCTTTTCTACAAATTATTCTCATCCTTTATCGCATTAAAAAAAAAAAATAACAAAACAAAAGGACTTTAAATATGAAATTCATTTAGTCCAAACATTATCCACAACGAATCGCAAATATAATCTCTAAAATCTTGTTTTTATTTAAACGAATTTATTCAATTTAAAATAAATCTTCAAAAAATCCACTTAATTTGTCAATTTGTGTTCGTCAACTCAGCCGACACAAAGTCGTTGCATATTCTCACAACGTTTTTCTTTTTTTTAATTTGAAATCTGATTGCTGGCTTATTTTATCAATTACTCAACTTGCGACTTCTGCTTTAAGTATTATAATATACGAATACGTATTATGCTTAATTGAATATTCTTCTTGACATACAGTTACGTTACGTGCGTGGGATTTAAATAACGATAGTCATTGTGGATGCGTGTAGTTGCTTCCTGGAATTACGGTACCTACTACAATAAGAAAAGACATATTGTGTAAGTATATGTACTATCTCTTTCAGATTATAAATTATAATTTGGCGGCCATTTTTTGTATGTTTTGACATTTAGATACGTCAATTTATGAATGTGTGTAGTAAAAGTTTTACAGACATCTATCAAAATATATAACTAGGATTCTGACAGTAAAATTCCCAAGAGCCACTTAAACCGTTAAACGATGTTTAAACATGAAAAACTGATTCAAATTCAGAATAGTACCTCCACCAGCTCAACGCAATAAGAATTTCTTAATTCGGATCTAAAATAAAAAAAATATAAACAGAAAAACTTAAAAAAAAAAGCCCTCCCCTCCCTCCTCTTATAAAACATAAACATACCTATATATTATGTTCATGAAATTTCAATGTGAAAAACCTTGAAAGGAAGAAAATAGAGAAAAAGGCACTTTTAAAAAGAGGAAAGTATAGTTGCGGTTTCTACGTGTGTTGTATTTTAATAGACCTATGTATGTACATAGTCGTATATATCATGATGTACTATAGCTAAAGGTACTATATATTTTTGTATGAAATAAAGAGAAAAAAACTTTTTTATATATGTAAAACAACAAAAAAAAAAAAGTATACCAACGTAACGATGCGGGAAATTGCATGATAATATAGTGCTACGAGTTGAGAATTTTTAAAATCATGTTAAGCGTTTTCATAATTTATGGCCGCCACCATTACTTTACCACCAACACTGCCACAGACTAGGTTGTCATTTAAAGCAAAGGCACCAGATGGATATAGACCATAAAGGATCTCACACCATCATCGTCTTTCTCTCTCTCCCACAGGACATAAATATTCATATTTAAATACAAGATGTAAATTATAATATAATTTATATTTAAAATTGAATGAGTAGATACTTGTTCACGCTTGGTAAATATACATATGTATATACAAATATTTTATATTTTAATATAAAAATAAAAAAAAAAAAAATAAACATGAACTGAGTTAAAACATAACACTGCGCTGACGGTATTAATAGGTGGTGATAAATATTTAAAGACTGTCAGGTTGATTATAATGACAAATGAGATTTAAATTTGTTAATGAGTTTTTTTCTTTTTTTGAAATAACTTTGTGTATTATAACATTTTATATTGTTAGTTTTAATTTTGTTTTTTTTTTTTAATTTTTGTTGAATATACATATATCTTGTATAATGAAATGACTTTGGTTTTAACTGAGTAAAAGTATATTTATGGCTTATAAAATAATATTGCACAATTTCAAAAGGAATTAATAATAAAGTAATTATTATTTCCGAAAAAAAAATAGTCTGTCTGAGTTTATATTCTGCATTAATTATCTAATTTCCAATTCAAATTGAACTAATTTACGAGTAACACTCATTTCACAGACTGTCAGTGTTAGAGAATTTATTTTGACAGCTTATGTGATTTTCCATTGGAAAATCATCCAGAAGCATTCCTAAGCGTCCAGAATTCTTCTAAAACCATTTCATTGGCAAAAAACAAAAAATCTTCTGACGATTCTGAGAAGATAAATTCTTGATTTGAAATCAGAATCAACTCGATTTGGTTCTTCGTCATCAAAAGATGAATTTATAATTGAAAACCACACGCACACAAGGAAAAAACATCAGAATTGAGTAGAAGCTATTAACACTGTTCCATTGGATTTCAGAAGTAGTGAATACCTGATGAGTCAAACAAGATACGTTTAAGACTCATGTGTTTTCTTTTTCACTCTATTTGCACTCTCAATACTCCAAAAATCATCTCCAATTTGGAGTGATGTTTTACGAGTGTTTTTTCCTCCTCGATTTCATTTTTCATTGAAGTACTGTCAAAGTGAAAAAAATAATCGATTAAAGAAACCATTTTTCGAGAAAAGAGCAAATCACTAAAAAAAACCAATGGAAAACGACATTAAAAAATAAATCTTAAATTACATAAATATTTTCCAAAAACGTCTCATTAATTACAGGCGGAAAAAAATGAGCAATTTAAAACATCCGTTCTGCTTTCATTTTGGAAATTTTACTTTTTTGAGTATTCTTTTAACTACATTTTGTCAATTTGACGTTTATAAACATTACAAAAAAAAAGATTTTTCTTAGAAAAATGTGGTTTTCGTAATTTTTAACTTTCTCAAAAAGTATCAGATATTTGAGATTCTGGGTTACCGTTTTTAACTAAAAAATATTAATAGCATTGAATTTTGAAAAGAAAAATTGTACTTAATTACATAAAATGTAAAAAAACAAATAGTTTGAAATTAAAAAAACAAAATTTATTTTGAGTTCGAAAATTATTTTTTCAAAAACTGTACTGTTTATTATTCCAGGAAGAAAACAAAAAATGGTAGTTTTAGGTGTAGAAAAATGTATAGCACTGCATTTTACATGCAACCGTTGTCTTTTAGTTTTTTTTTTTTAGGAAATTGCCCTTTTCGTCTAAAAGGGGACGTTTTTCTTACACCTACTTTTTATCACCCATCCAACAAGCACTAAGGCGTGTAAATCCAGCATAAGAAGATATTATAATCTCTTTTGTCGGAGCTATTCTTTTTTTTTATTTTGGAGCAATTTTCCAAGTGGATGCTTTTGACAATTCACAAAGACTATTGCCAAAAAAATATCTTTCGCAGCGGTTTGCTCTAAAATAAGACCATACAGTTGGAGGCGATACATATTTTGACAAACTATACCTCTAATAGTGTTAAAAAGCAAGTCTGAATTTACAAAACTCTACAGGCATTTTGTTGGTTCACAATGTGCAATTAATTAATATTATATTGTTTTCAAGAATTCTTAATCATTCACTTTTTTTGTCACAAATATTTATTTTGACAAATATTGCAGACCATGTAAATTTTTCAGTTTGTCGAAAGTTGCAACAAAATATAAAAAATGAATTGCGATCTGTCAAAAATCTAATATCAATTCACAGTAAAATGTAGTATTGCTAATGGTAACTCTTGTGAATATTACAAAACAAAAAACTGACATAATAAACGTCAACTGTCAGTAAAAAATAATAGTGAACTGTCTGCATTGTAATTGTGCCAGCCGCTTGACATATAAATCACCTTATCTAATTCTTGTCACGTTTGTCCTAAGGCCCCAAACACAATGTTTTTATTTTGTTGGCATTGCAACATTTGAGAAATTTTGCTAAACCGTTCCAAAAACTAGGTATTTCCTACTTGGCTCATCACACCAAGGAGATAAGCCCTAAAACTCAAGGCAACAAAAAAAAAACAAATGGTGTTATATGGCAGGTTATTAAGGATTTGTGCCATTTGCATTTAATTGGGAACACTGCCCAAATGCCAAACAAATTAAAAAGGAGGTGTGGGCTATAAAAACAGTAAATTTTCCATTTTTTTTTTGCTTCCCAATATAACACACTTCTCTTTGCGTGATTCGTTGCCAACTATACAAAACAAAAAAAAATAAAAGTTTGATATCGCATCAGGAAAGCATAACCTACAGCCGAGACTCTATGAACAGGCTCAAGCTCACCAACAAAGGAGCGAAAATAAAGTAGAAAAAAAATATAAACTTTCATTATCAGGAAACCATTGAAGAAAAAAAATGTTATTTTTTCCAATCCCCTCCCGCCCCGGCAATGTTGTTATTATTGGGGAAACATTTTTTTGGCACGAGTCGTTCGCATGTGAGTGTAATAGGGATGAGGCTTTCAGCTGAAAGAAGAAATACACTGGGGGGGGAAGAAAATTTATTCATTTTGGTCCTTCATGGTGATTATACCGATTTTTAGCTCAACTTTAATGCAAGGGTTCGTCGTAGCAGTATAATAGGTATGTATTTTATATAGTAGAAGTCCTAGTGCTATAGTCGTCGGCGGCGTCGGTCGTAGTCTGTGCTCAAATACACGATAGAACATTTGTATGTAAGAGCCATTATTATATAGGGGGTGTCAAATGGATGACTGAATGAAGATGGAACGGATGGTGGATGGTATAAGCAGACGCTTGAAGCCATCTAAATGATGATGGTTACCGAACATAATCCCCCAAAGCATTATTGGGGTATATTTTCGATCTGGGATGTGTTTTTGTTCATTTTCGTTCAATTCACATCTCTGAAAGTTTAGAGTTTGAGAAAGTATTTTGGCAGCACCAACCACACCCTATAATTTGAATTGTATATATTATGTACCAGTATGTATGTTGTACGTGCAACTTACATACAACTAAAAGGTTTTTAGATGTTTTTGTTACGTTAAATGAGCCACAAAGGAATAATTTCACCCTTTAGTTATTGGAGAGTAAAATTATATGCGGGCGCGACCAACGGTCCAAGGAGTGCGCTAATGACACCCTTAAGCTCATAGTTCTTCTAGCCATATAACAAAAAGTTTCATTTATCGCGACGCCATCGTTCATTAACCTAACACGAGACATGTTCCATTTGGCATTGTTTTCACATTAATTTTTTCTTGTTTGCTTTTTATCTGTTGTCTAAAGATATTTATTCACCTGTCACCAGTCACCTGTCACATTAAACTCACACAAAGCAAATTCACTCAAAAAAAAAACTCCCACAAGCAAAGTCGCGTCATACATACAACCAATATGTAAATTTTGCAAATATGTATGTAGATATATGTACGTAGTTTTTTTTTATCAAAATTTCATAATACATACATTCATAATTGTCTATAGGTAAGTTAAACAGTTTTATTGCCTCACACAAAGATATCTTTGACACTCTGGTTACCCTGTAACACTTCAATGATGACATTTAACGCGCATTGTGAATTACAATTTTTCCACAAGAAAAAATAAACCTATGATGTAAAATGTATTTTTTTTTTTGTGCGACTTTCATTATAAACACACAAAAGTATTATAGCTTATAGGGGGTCATTTGGAGCATTTTGAAAGATGTGACAGTCAATCAAAAAGTCACGCGCATATCCCGACAGCACAGAGAGAGGGAGGCCATGTTTTTTTTTCTATTTTCTTTTTATAAAATCTAAAGAGACCGAGAGTTGAAAAGGGAATTTTTAATTTCCTTTGTTGATGAATAATTCATAAGTTTTCTTGACGTTATCGTATGCGTATAGAGGGTCGTCATCATAGTTGGTATATTGTAATCGTGGGCCGCTTAGGTTAGCTCATGCAGAAGAAGAGAAATTTTTATGCACATAACCTAGCTGGTTGGTAGGTAAGGTATGCGAAGAAAAGTGAGATTTTATAATTTTTCGGAAATAGAAACGAACATAAAAAATAAAACTGTGAACAATAAAGTCGAAGGAAAAATTCTATCATGTAAATGGGATATTTATCATCAATATCTTCCAATAGTGAGGAATGCTGAATGCCGAATGCACAATCAAAAAAGTGCATTAGAAATCAGTTGGGATTTAATTCAGAGTTCAATTTATATATATTTTTTGTTTTATGAAACAGAATTACAATATCTGAAGTTTATTGTGGTGGCAACTTTATTTCCAGTCAGACTGACATTAGAGGGAGTCAGCAGGATGACAGATGTACAGCTAAATATGTCTACTTTAGGGCGGCCATTTTGAAAATTATGACAGCTATGTACGTTTACACAAACGAAAATAAAAAAAAACCTTAAACTAACAGATGGTGTGGATTTTTGCTGAATTCATTATGGTTGATATTTGTAATGAATGTGAACTAATGGTAATGTAAAAATTCCATTATTTCGGCAATTCTGTACATACATATTTATGTGTCATTCAATACGATTAAATTAATTAATTACTGACTTTAATATGCCAGAAATAAATGTATTTTATCTCTCACACGATTCAAACAATTCTGTCATTCAATCATTGTTTTTAAGCGTTCTTGTCACCTAGTTACGTGCGAAACCACAATGAGTCGGCTTTAGAAGACGAAAACTGGGAATATTTCAAGATTTAAAGCTTTTCAATGGATCAATCAGCTGGACGAAAAATTCAATTTTATGAACTAGCCTAATGCCGGATTTACACGAGTGACAAATTGTCATTATTTCTTCCTTTTTATTGACATTACTGACAAAATCGTGTAAATTGTTTGAAAATTTGTTATTATTTTCGTCATTAAAAAAAATGGCAGGTAAGACTGGCATTAAATATTGCCATTATAATGGCGTCATGTAAATGCACAATGATGCCATTTTGAAAATTACGGCATACCGCGAGGAAGAATGAACTTGTTCATTCTTTAATGGCAGATTACCATTATCAATCAAACAGTCATTATTTTGCCGCACGTAAATGCTTATCATTATTGATTTGATTTTACAATTATTTTGCCAGATTAATGGTATGAATTAATGGCAATTTGTCACTCGTGTAAATCCGGCATTACTTCTGTCATTCGACTGTGTTCACATATGTATATCATTGGCCTCAATCAACCGATTTATTTTGAAGTCTATTAACCTTTTTATAGTTAGAGCGAGATGAAGAAGTGTGGCAGGATTTTTTTTTTTTTTTTTAAATCTTACTGCGGTTTTATTTGACATTTGGTAATCTGATAAATATGGATACAAATAGTTTCAACGAGCTTGTGTGAATTCGATATGTTCACACTATACAATGTGTGTCTGAATAAGAGGGATAGACTTACTTCAAAATAAATCGGTTGAGGACAATGTGAACACCTTCTGAATAGGTCTTTTAATTTGAACATGACAAAGAACATGCTTAACAAAATATTAAAAACAATATTATGTTCTTGTCATTCACAATTAAAAATCTTTAAAATAATAAGACTCGTGTCCTTAAAGAACAACTAAGAAAGGCAGTAATAAAACGTTTGCACCTCATGAATACGGTATTAAGGCTTTCATATACGGTCGAAGTCAATGTAAAAGTTCCAGAAGTAACAATAATTCAAAGACCGGGAAAACTTATGAACGAACCTACAGGTGCTCTTTACTACTTGATAGTCGTAGTCGAACAAAGAAAATAAGCGAAGTATTTTTTAGTGCGTAAGAATCTCACACTACTATGAGCATCTGGCTTAAAGTGTCTATGAAGATTTTGCACTCACACACGCAAATAAAATCACAATAAATTTTAACCATTTTTGTACAATCACCAAGAAATAATTTCGTTTACTTTTCACCTATTTTTGATACAACGTGATATTAATTTAAAAAGCATAAGAGAATAAAGTTGAAATTTGTCATTCTAAAAATTCTCAAATACCTACATCACGAAGCAACAGTGTTCGCATACTGGTGCTGTTTTTCCAACTAAATTGTTTGGTAGTAAACTGTTTGGTGGGAAAAAATGATGGTGGTGTTTATGTTGATAAAATGTTTAAAATCCTTTTTTGAGTATTTTTTGTAAGCTGATAACGTTAATGGTCTATATCTGCCATGATTCGTCAAAAGATTTATCCAGCTTAAGGGGTTGTGTTCAATTTCTGCGTGTGACAAAGGTATAACAATTTTGGACAGGTGCAATTTTATATAAAGCGACATCTATGTGCAGTTTTTGTTCTTATTTTATTATATTTGCCAAACAGTTTGTCTTATTTCAAGTTTGTTAAAAATGTTATAGGAAGTGCCCTTTCCTCATAAATGCATCCCATTAAACTACAAAAAACAATAAAAGGTCTAAATACCAGATAGAGAGACCGACAGGCACACGGTGGGTGGTGTTATATTTTTTTGAAGCCGCTATATGAATTTGTAGAAAGCTACCAGAAGCTAATGTCATAAATCAACGAAAAGTAGCTTTTTCGAACAGTAAAAAGGAGAAGTCAACCATTATTCCACGAAAGTAAAATTTATAATCTTTCCTTTTTTCGTTCCTTTGCCAAATGGCAATCTCACTTATGTGATCCGCAAGTGTACGAAACTTACTTAACGAAAAGCAACAAACCGCCATTATGAGCGGGTAAAATTATTTCTTCATATTTTCAAGTTTTCGTCCAACCACTATAACAGGTCAAAAAATATTTTTTTTTTAAATTTAGATCAAAGAAAAATAATATGGTTTTTGTTTTCATCCAGTACAAAAACGGTACTCTATTTTGAATTTGTGGGATTAAAAAAAAACACATATGGCATCACTGCTCAAACTAGGACTGCCAAATGTACAGAATAAGCCAAGACGCAAGTACGTATCCGCAGTGGAAACTTAATAGGTCAAGAGATCTATAAAAATTAAAATCTTATAAAGCTTTTCAGTTCATTGTGAATAAATATAAATTATTATTTATTTTAAAATTAATTTAACTGGATAAAAAAAACAAACTCTTGAAGGTTTCAATGATCTTATATAACCTTATCACATATCATTTAACAGAATGCAATTAACTGACATATGTCATAATCTCAGTTTCGTTCCGTTATTTTTGTATTACACTCATCCACTACTTACTTATCCAACTATGTACGTCAATAACAATAGTTTTTGGCTTATGAAACACACACAACACAATAATTATGTAGTGCATAGAAACGCAACAACTATTCACAATAGGCTCATCTAAAAATTGAACTACTTTTTGGGAGTAAAATCAACAAACTGACTCTGACAGAGATCTCCAAAAACATCAATCAGATAAAATTGCAAAGAAAAAAATGAAAATAATCAAATGATGACAGTGCCTTAAGTAGATTATGTCAAGTACTTTACTTTTTTTTGTTGAAAGAAAAGTAGGTCACAATAATATCGTACTCTATCAATTTGAGAAAGAAAAAAAAATCAAGACACATAGTAAAGTAGCCAAGTAAATCAATATACCAATTAGTTATGGAAAATTTAAAATAAAAAAAAAACTCAAATTAATGAAATGAAAATTGTTCCTTATATTTTGCTAAATTACAAAAAAACTTCAAAAGAAATAATTAAAAGACATGTGTTTTAACCCTAAAAGAATATTGAAATCGAACAAGTGTCCCATGTGTTATTAAATTTCGTTTGCTTATGAATGAAATATTTATGTATTCAAGTATGATACTTGTAATACTTTTTAATTATAGGTTTATCGTCGTTGTTTCTTACAAAGAGAAGAATGTCTTAATTAGTTTGATATATGGGAGTTTGCATATTGTATATAATTAGTTCCGCCCGAGCGCCGCATCTGTGCCGCCTGACCGAGTGGTCTGTTTTCGTTGATTTTTAAGAACCTACAATTAAAACACGGACATGGAAAATAGAATGTCAAAGAAATTTGTGGAAATAGTCACAAAACAAATGAAAAGTATATAACGCAGGGTTGTATGTTCCCACAAGAACCAGAATGTTTTATGAAATAAAATGCACGACTGGATCGCACGTACTTGATCTTATGTTCGATCAGATTGTATGCAAAATGTTTCTATCAAGAATCTAAATATATTTCTAAAGTCATTTTTTACTTAATTTTGTATATATAAAAAAAATTGGTATACAATTTTAAATATTAAATAATATAAGCTTTAAAACAAAATTTCCAAAAAAAAAAATCATCCACCCGTTTTCGAAATATAGGATTTGCAAAAAAATATATATATAATTTTTCAAAAATCCAAACAAATATTTTTTCGAAAATATTGGTATGCAGTATTATTTATAATTTAAGGGACCTCTCCTACGTAAAATTTTGATTGAAATCTGTAACTCCATTTATGAGTAAGTCGAAAATCAAAAAAATAGTTAATAACAAAATATTTTAAAAAAAAATGTTTGACCAAAATGTAGGTCATACCTAAAGTAGTGCACATAATTTTTACTTGCGATATAGGTACTATAGGTCAAGTTTTGCATTTGGAAAAAAAATCGAACTCGAGATTTTGATCAAAGTTGACATTACGATGATAGAGAACACCAAAATGTGGCAATGGCGCAGTAGATAAAGTGTTTGATTGCTAACTTAGACGTGTTGGTTCGATCCCCGTGCTAGGCGCATTCTTTTCTATACCTCCAATTTTAATTGGATGCCGCCCATGAGTTAAAATGAGATAGTCAATATCTGGTTCTCAAATCCACTGTGCCAACAAAAAAAAATTCCTATCGTTCTCTTTCTTATAACTAGTGCCGTGCAATTAAGGTTGAATTTAAAAGACCTTAGGTCTTACAGGCATGTAGTTAAATTGAAAAAAAAGTGAGTCCGGCAATTCCGTCTATCTGTACAACGATCTACAGCCTAAATGGCTGAACCGATTTTGTTCAAACTTGGTGGTTAGGCGTTTTAGGTGATTGTCCAAAATAGATTTTTGAATCGTTATTTTAGCCCCAAAAATAACGGTACTTGCCATACAAATTTTTCTTCCATCTTAATTATCTCGAAAACGGCTCTAACTTTGTATGGCAAGCACCGTTATTTTGGCGTATAAAAAAAACGATGCAAAAATCTATTTGGGACAATCACCTAAAAGGCTTAACGGTAAACGGTATCTAAGCTTGAAACGATTTCCAATTGTGGAATAAATTTGTAGGACGATCTGAAGTCTTAATGGAAATTTGACGAAGAAGATTAAAGGCCAGGGCTAATTCAAGTTCACTTTTTAATGCCACTATGCTAAATGCATTTCCATCTGTTAATTTTTGACATTTTTATTAGTTCTATATAAGTTATTCCTGAATCACGTAAACTTAATTATTTTGTACAAAAGCCCCCTGTTGACAATTATAAATATTTCAACTTTTTATTTGCGATTATAGGTACTATAAGGCAAGTTATGCATTCATAAAAATCTAACATGACATTACGATCACAGAGAAGCCTATAACGTATGTAGTATGAAGTATGTATAAGGAGCTACAGCCTAAACGGCTTAAGCGATTCCTTCAAATTTGGTATGTGTGATTCTTTTGGCATTCTTCAGAGGAGAAATTGAAATTTTATTTTTAGGTTTAGGAAAATCTTATTTTTCTCGAAAACGGCACCAACGATTTTGATGAAAAATTTTGAGAATTTATTTGTTGGTAATAGCTATGATTAAATCTGAACCAAGTTTACGGGAAAAGTCTATCTATTAACGGTACTTTTCATATAACGTTTTTTTTTTTAATTTTTGGATTTCTCGGTAACGGTACATTGGATTTCTTTTAAATTTTATATTTGAGAAGATCTAAGTAGCCAAACTAATTCTGCATATCACAATGTTTAATAATTTTTTTTTCTAATAAAAATTAATTTTTAAAACTTTATTTTTCAAAAATAAATATTTTTAAAACTAATTTAAAAAAATAATTTTAAATTTTACAATCACATGTACATATATTAATAAACTCTAAAAATCTGCATACCAAAATTTCAAAAAAACGATTGTTTTCAAAAAACTAAAAATAAAAAAACAGGATTTCATCAAAATCCGTCCTACAATTTTCGAGATACTTTTTTTTTTTTATAAAATTTTCATTAATCTGTAGCATCTAATGGCGTTCTTCGTTTTTTCGAGAAACTTATGATGGTTTTGGCAGTTTTTATAAGTTGAAAAAACGATTTTTACACTTCATTCACTTTCATTATATATGTACATACATATGTATGTACATATTTGCATACCTAGGTTCACTATATGTACATAATTCAAATGCATTTAAATATACATTTGTAGGTAGGTGCCTATGTAACCATTCTTTGAATCATGTATTCCACATAATTCATTATATTAAGAATCCAGGTATTCTTACCTACATCGGCTTTAAACCGGCATAGGATAATTAGACTACCTATACCTACTAACACCGTCAGTGGTTAGCTACACAAAAGTTGTTAGCTTCAAGAGCAAGTTCGTATGATCCAGTCGTGCATTTTATTATATTGAGTTTTTCATTTGCAATTAAATCACTTCTATGCAGATTTTTGTTCAATAATTTTTTTTGCGAAACAATTTTCTAAGAATAGTTTATGAACCTTTTATCCTTGTATTAGGCAATATTTTGATGTCACACTGTTGTCGTCAGGAAATTGTTATACAATATGTTTCTTTTTTTTTTGAAAATAAAAAAAACATAAGTTGGAAATAATATATAACCCACTTTGTGCGTAGTATGTCTATTAGATTTATCTACGCATTCACGTGCTATTACGTAACAATGTATAAACCAACTCGCCGTATAAGTAAATAGGTTTTTTTTTTATTAAGCTACAATTATTTGCAATTGCGCATAACAGGAAGAATTGTCTGGACATAACAGAAGGAAGTTCGTATTATAATTTTATTTTATTTAAGCAGGAGACCCATTTAATTACTTTGCATTTACCGGAAGTCCCACGAAAAAAAAGCAAACAAGCAAAATAATAATTACTTTTAAGAGGACAAAAACTAGGTCCAGGAAATTATTATGATTTCCTTTAAAAAACAATACTCGTGAATAAACAAAGAAGACCTTGGTTTAATATTTTTTTAAGTTAAAACAAACAATATAAAATATAAAATAAGGAGTAGGTATATAAAAAAAAGAGTAAATTTGCAACACTGTTTCTATATATCACGTCCGGTTTGACCATTACGTGGAGAAAATGAAGGCAAAGAAAATGAACGACAAGCATTGTTGTCCTGAGCGCTGCTGATAAGAAAACACAAAATCCCCGGTTGTGTAGTTTTTTGTTGTCAGTGATGTCGAAGGTACTTTATTAATTTAATACTTTTTAGCTGGTATTTCACTACTTGTCTTGTCATTATTCTAGACAAAAACAGACAACACTGTATACTATTTATTCAGAAAGCAAACATTTGTAGTAAATATCTTAAAATATGAACATTTTAATTTCCGAATATTGTATTTTTTTCAGGGATTTACACACATTTTTTTGTTAATTTTTAAAAATAACTTGTTCTACATTTAACGATTTCATTTGCTGATATATTGCTTAGGTAAGCTAATTCTCATCGAATTCAAACAAAAAACCGAGAAAATTGTGATAAAAACTGTGTATATATAGGGTGTTTTTTTTTTAGCTGCATAAGAAGTTTCGATGGTTGTTATCTATGGTTTGACGATTGAGAATTTCAAGCTCTGTTGACATTTCTATTCAGTAAGGTTTGGCAATTCATCATGAATCGTTTAACACCGGAACAACGCTTCCAAAACTGATCGCGAAGTGCATAGAGCACTTCGTCTATTTTACAGTTAATATAATCGGCCTAGTGATCAAGCAATTCGTGCAGTTATTAATCTTTCACGTACTAATTTTACTCTTCTCAATTCAAAACTACCAACACGACGAAGAAATGTGCTTGGCGAAGAGAATATTGCTGCTTTATCGGGAAGTGTTGAAGAGGATGCCGAAATGTCGATTCGTCGCCGGACTCAAAACTTGTTGTCCTTTGACTAAGTTGAAAATTTTACGTAAGGGTCTTGGTTACGTGCCTAGGAAATACAGTTTGTGTAAAAGCATTGAATCCAAATGACCATCGTTTAAGTCGTATTTTTGCTGATTGGGCTAATCGAAGATGAGCATTTCGTTTTTAGTGATGAAGCTCATTTCTGGTTAAATGGCTTCGTCAATAAGCAAAATTGTATATGAAGCGAAGACAATCCTCACGTCATTAACGAATAACCATTACATCCAATAAAATTGAGTGTGTGGTGCGCTGGCGGCATCATCGGTCCTTATTTCTATCGAAATGCGGTATGAGCTGCTGTTACGCTGAATAACGAGCACTATCGAGCCATGTTGACTGATTTTTTGTTTCCAAAAATTAATCAGCTAAACATTTACATTTGGTTCCAAAGGCGATACTTGTCGTACAGCGCAGTTTACCATAAATTTATTGCCAAATCAATATGTTGACAGCTTTATTTCTAATTTTTGTGGGGTTATGTAAAGTCATTGGTTTATGCCGAAAAACCAGCATCTCTTGAAGCATTGGGAACCAATATTCAAGCCACCATTCGACGTCATACAGTCAGATTTATTAGAAAAAGTAGCCAAAAATGGGACTGGTAGAATGGTATATGTAACTCGTCGGAACTCTTATTTAAAAAATAAGTTCCATGAAATTATCTACCAGATTATAATAACAAGAAATTAATTCCAACAATATTTCTGTCTTCTGAAGCTTGTCATACTGCTGTTATATCATGCAATTTGAGTTTGCGATTTTTAAGCATGATGGCGGTGAGGGACGTATGTGATGACCGGGGTAGACAAGACTGCTAAGGTTCAAAAATTGCAAAGTTATCGAAATTACTTCTTTGTATATTTTCGTTATTTTACTTTTCATCTTTTTTATCAAGTTAACATCTACAAATATTGCAGTGCTTAAAAGTATCGTTGCTACCGAAAGGAGTCCAAAACGGAAACATATTAAGTTGGCTTCTTTCTTTCTCTCGCTTATCTTGAATCTGTCACCTCTTTGGCAATTCAATAAGAGTTGATTCAGAAATTTTGTGAAAGTTACACAATGCATCATTTTGATGTTTAACCAGAACATATTACATGAGATCTTATATCAAAATAAGTTTCTTATAAAATTTTTTCGGGTTGGGTTCAACATTCTTTTACCTGCTTTCTGCTTTCAAAATATTAAAATTCTGCTCGGCGAAATTCTGCTATTCAAAATTCTGCTCATAAAAAATCTGCAAATAAAAAAGAAAGCAAAGGCAAAGCCCGCGCTTTTTAACATTTTCCAAATTTTTGCTTTCTATATTATTTGCAGAGTTTTTATAAGCAGAATTCTGAAAAGCAGAATTTTGAATAGCAGAAAAAATGAAAAAAAGCAGAATTTTGAAAAACAGAATTTTCATTTTAAAAGGATAATTTTGAAAATCAGTATTTTAAAGACAGAATTTTAGACCCGCTCCCAAATATTTGTTATATATTTATAAATTTAACACGTATCTTTTATGGGAATGTTCATGTAATCCAGTCGGGTTAAACATTTGAAATATAAAAAATTAATTCGTACAATTTTCTTTCACAGTTCGTTAAGGGGGGTCATAAGTTGTCTAAATTTCGGTTTTCGGGGAAATCGCGCCATTTTGAATTTAATGAAAATTTTACTTTGGGCAATAACTTCGCCATTATTGATTTCTGACACAACTTGTAGGAAATTTAATTTTCCACAACTTAAATCTTAATATTTTTTCCAAAAAAGTTACCGTTCGCGAGATATTAATGAAAAACTCTTAAGTTTTCAAAAAAAACGGCCCCTTCTTCAACTGAACTGAATAAGAAAAGATAACCAATTCTTCATTAAATTCAAAATGGCGACCAAAACTCCAGCAGTATTTTCCCGAAAATCGATTTGTAGACTACTAATGGCCCCCCCAACAAACTATAAGAGCAAATTGTACGCTTAAATATTTCATAGTCCCAGAAGGGGGTCACAAGCCCCAAACTGTTTTTCATTAATATCTCGCGAACGGTGACTTTTTTGGAAAAAAATATTAAGACTAAAGTTGTAGAAAATTAAATTTCCTACAAGCCTTACTTATATCTATATTTTTTGTTAAAAATCAAAAATGGCGAAGTTATTGCCCAAATTAAAATGTTCATTAAATACAAAATGGCGGCTGAAGTTCCAGTGCGATTTTTCCGAAAACCGAGGTTTAGACTACTTATGACCCCCTAACGAACTGTGAAAGAAAATTGTACGAATTAATTTTTCCTATGTCAGCCCTTTTTTTGACAACCCGACTGGACTAATGGTGTTTTGGAATCTTATAAGCTTGTTTTACTCATTTCAAAATCTCTTTAATCCGTCATTTTACTGTATTTCTGTTGGAACATTTACAAAGAATGGCACTGTGCGATTCAAAAATAAGACTGAGCTAATATTAAAACGTCACATGTGAACAGTACCTTTCCTCACTAAATTAAAAATTGGTACCTAACAATTTTTAAAATAAAGCACTTTGCCCGATTCGAAAGAAAAGTTTTATAATTATTGGAATGAAAAGAAGTTTTCGTTAAATAGAAAATAGCTTTACTTTAATCAATATAATTGATGGGTTAGGCTAATAAGGCGCTTTCTGCGATTCACAAAAAATATAGACGACAGCACTGCTGGAGATATCTTTACGCATTAGTTTTTTTGAATCATGAACTCTGAATAATCCACATTTTCTGTATACACACAATTTGTGTTTGTTAGTTTATGAATTAATATTCGACCTTTTTTTGTATACATATCTGGAATATAGTATGTACCAAGGTACATGGTTAAATGGTTAAGTAGCACCCTACACTCTTAAGCAAAATTATTATGGATTTATTTCGCTGTTTTTTTTTTTTTTAATTTTCGAAAGCCATTATCTTAAAATGCAGTTCGACCCCGTTTGTTTTATCATCTAGGTACTGGGTGTTCATAAAATGATGGGGTTGTGGCATCGAAGATAAGAAGCTTAATATTTTATTTTTGATAAATTTTATAAAGTTTTCTTTTATTTTACGAGGTTTCTATTTTGCTTTAGTTTTTGGTATATCTTTCTCAAAACGAAGTATTTTTTTGAAGCAGACCCTGGAGACTGGCGATGATGGCAACGGGCATGGAGTTCTCTTAATCATCAACTTAGTCGTTGTAGTTGTCATCATCAGTATCATCATCACATCTTTGGCACACCACGAGTATCTAAGAGAGACAGAAGACGCACAGCAGAATAAGACAACAATTCAAAAGCTATTGTTTGTTTTTGTTATCAACACCGACAGCAACGAAGACGAAGAAGACGTTGACAAGAACCAGAACTCACAATATGTATCACAATAATGCATTCCTTTCCAGCTCCTTCTCTACCAGGGATATATAACGGGTGATTTTTTTGCTACTTGGTTTTTGACGTTTATATTTTTGACAGATCACACATGACAAATTCCACGAACATTTGACATTTCGATTCAGTATTGTTTGCCATTTCATCATGAATAGACTTACGCCTGAACAACGTTTGCAAATTATTGAAATTTATTATCAAAATTCGTGCTCTGTGAAAAATGTGTTTCGCAAGCTTTTATCGCAAAATTGTGTTCAGCGACGAGGCTCATTTTTGGCTAAATGGATACGTGAATAAGCAGAATTGCCGTATTTGGAGTGAAGAGCAGCCAAAGGCAATTCAGCAGCTACCAATGCATCCCGAAAAATGCACAGTTTGGTGCGGTTTATGGGCAGGCGGCATCATTGGGCCGTACTTCTTCAAGGTCGATGAAGGCCGCAGGGTTACGGTCAATGGAGAAAGGTACCGTTCGATGATAACAGATTTTTTTTTGGCGAAAATGCAAGAATTGAACTCGGTCGACATGTGGTTCCAACAGGACGGTGCCACATGCCACACTGCACGCGAAACCATGCATCAATTGAGAGGCGAATTTGGTGAGCAGTTGATCTCACGTTTTGGCGCAGTCAATTGGCCACCAAGATC
Source organism: Philhelius pedissequus (assembly GCA_910595825.1). Lineage (NCBI taxonomy): Eukaryota > Metazoa > Arthropoda > Insecta > Diptera > Syrphidae > Philhelius > Philhelius pedissequus. The sequence goes on along the minus strand of OU343161.1, from coordinate 236,232,833 downwards.
ATGTGATTTGACCCCGTTAGACTATTTTTTGTGGGGCTATGTTAAGTCTATTGTCTATGGGGACAAGCCAAACACGATTGCTGCCTTGGAAGCCAACATTGAACGCGTCATTGGTGAGATTCCGGCCGAAATGTGTGAAAAAGTTTGCCAAAATTGGACCTTCAGAATGGACCACCTGAAGCGTAGCCGCGGGCAACATTTAAGTGAAATTATTTTTAAAAAGTAAATGGTAGAAATTGATTTATCGATCCAAATAAAAATTTCATTCACTTTTTACAAGTTTCTGTGTTTTTTTGAATTTTCAAAAACCAAGCTCTTAAAAAATCACCGTTTATAAGTTGGTAGAGAAGTACCTACTCCTTCCGCGAGCTCAAGACAACATACCTACATATATTTTAACTAAGTAACAAACGTGAGGTGGCTTACACACACGAACAGAGTGGGAGAAGAAAATTACCAACGAGTTCAATTCAGTTCAACACGATAAGAGTATAGTAGTTAACGAAATCGCTGGGTAAAGATTCTTAAGGGACATACAATAAGCGTTTATGGCTCTTTTCCTCAGAATTGTGTCGTTTTTTTTTCTTTTTGTTGCTTAATATTTTTCAATGCGCACCACAACGAAGCGAAGTTAGTGATTCTTCAACCCACAAACTTTCACGCTTTATTGTAATCGTTTTCAATATGGGCTTGGTGTACCTATTACATTACGATGAAGCAGGAGGTTTTCAAGAATGGAACTTCTCGAAGGCCAACAAAATTGCACTAAAATAGATTTGTTACCGAGCTGCATTCAATTGTTTTGAAGGTTGTGTATTAACTTTTTAAATTGAATCTTCTTTTTCATTAACTCTATAAACTTTAAGAAGCAAAATAAATTAATAAACTTAATGATTCATTTTTCAAGCAAACAAGAATTAAAAAGACTAAAGGGTCGAAAATCTACAATCTATCAAATTTTGTTGCCATTTGGTTAAACATTAATGGCCATAAAATTATCATAACAACTCGAGTAGATATTTAATTCGATTTTAATTAAACAAATTCAGCACAATATCTGAATAGCTGAATTGAATTTCTGATTAGGTTATTTAAGAAAAGACGTGATTCTTGTGAAGACAATTTGATAAAAAAAAGAGGTATATAGGTATATTACCTAACGAACTTTTCTCCGCTTACATTGTTTCATTTGGCATATAAGTTCGTTAGGTATCGGCTCGATAGTTTGTAAGCAAATGTAAATTTTTGTTGCAATAGACATGTCGTTTTTTCGTCCAATCAACTCATCTCGTGCTTAAAAAAAAAGACACCATTGGTTTTCCGATTTCAGCGCATAAGATCAAATAGATTTAGAGAAACAAATTCAGCTGAATGAAACAATTTCAAGTCGTCTATAAGTTGAGCACCCAGAAATATTACTGAAGATTTAAAACGGCTCATACTGACTCTGAAAATCCATTTATACTCAGCTGAAATTCAGCCAAATAAACTTTGTCTAAGGATTTTTAAAATTTATAAAGTCGTAGAGGGTCTTAATCCGTGCACCACCTATGTCTTGGGGTTTTCTTAAAAAAAAAATGTATCAATATTCTGGTAGATTTTACATTTTCAGCAAAACAGATTCAGCTGAGTCGGTGAATTAAGTTTCCCTCTCGAGTCAGTCAAATTAAGTTCGTATGCTTGTTTTGCTTTACATAATATCTAGTATAATTCAATTTGAATTCAATCTGAACGTCCACTCGAAAATGGTATTATTCGAAATAGAAACATACTGAGTGTTACTTTGGCTGAGTAGACAGCTACCACTTACGTTTTTGTTCAATGTAGGTATATTTGCTTCAGAATTCATCAAAACTCTATAGTAGATTGCTATATAGGTTATAGGTACTAAACTTTCATTCCCTTTTAAGTCTTGTACTAGGTGTAGCTATATTCAGCTGAAAAGTAAATTAAATTTCTTCTCGAATTATTCAAGATGTTTTCACAGATATCGCTTGCGTCAGCTGAATAGCTGAATAAACTTTCTCCTAGTAGGAATATTGAGTAATTCAAAATGGTTGCAGAGTACATACGTTAGGTATAAGTTTGCCGTCTTAAATTACTTCTGCCTCATCAATATATGGAACTATCACCCAACTTTCCTGCAAACTTTGGTTAGTAGGTATGTACGAGTATACCTACCAAGAAGTAAAAAAAAAAATAGTAAAAAAGCAGGAGTTGAAAGACACCCTATATACACACATTGGTAAATGTCATCATCACCCATCACAGTAAGTGTATCGCACATTGCTTGTGTGTGAGTATTTCGAGTTGAGTTGGAAATCAAAGAGATTAACCCGTCCATCGCATATTCGCATCGCTTCCTAACCATATGTTGGCTAAGACAAAAACCTATGGCTCATACTGTAACCCCGAGGAAAAAGAAAACACGAAAAAGACTTCATCGGAGTTTAAACGAAAAAAAAACCGAAATCCAAATAAAAACAAAACCCGATGAACGAGTGGAGAGATGAAAAACCAACACAAGATAAAAAAAAAATAAAGAAACAAACAATAAGGGGCATTGCTTTACAACATAGGTATGTACATCTGTATAGCAGATAAAAGGGGGATGATGATTGGCAGCCCCCCAGGACAAGAAGAGGTAAAGAAGACTTCACATTGTAGATATTCTATCTTAGGTGTTTTTGTTTGCTGTACGTTCTAGTTCCAAATGCCCTTAACGTTTACACTTTGATTTCAACCAGGTATCTACTTCGACGTTGCGTTGCTTAGAAGAAAATGCTATGCCAGGAGAGGACTTGACAATTTTTAGAATGTCGTTTACGGATATTGAAATGGAAAACAGGGGTCAGTTCCGACATAAATATAAATAAAGAGCAAGGCTGCCTGGGAATGTCAAATCGATGAGAAGGTAACTAAAATACGAAGGGCATATAAATTAGTGTAGGTTGGTATATTTGTACGGCCAGTGTAGCCATTCCTACCAGTTGTACCCTTTGAATTAATTGTTTCATTTCGCAAATAGGCGAGTTTATTTTACTTTTTTCATCACGCACATTTTTTTCTCTCGAACTTTTGCTCGTTTTTTAGCGCTTCCTCTCGTTTATTGTAAAGTAAATGTATAAACCTTCGTTACCTAATAAATTATGTGTGGGTAAATGTAAAAATATTTCTTACCATCCATCAAAATGATTTTATCGTAACAACCACGTTTTGAATTTTAATATTAGCTGTGTTTCCATACTTTTTACAGCTGATTGCAGTATCATTTTTTCAAGAGTGGGGTTAAAAAAAAAACTATCACAAAATTACGGTAAGGTATTTAAACGTCAAATTAAATGTATAATTGTGAAAATGTCTAACATTTTTTTTTGGAACAATTTCCAATCAAAAATATTATTTTTTTTTGTACGAAGTGGTCCGACAGCACTATGTAAATTCCACTATTTTCAAATTTCATACTGTGTTTTTTATGTATAATATCTTTCCGCTCGGTTTCGTGCAATTTGTGGGAGCGATTTCGTAAGAAAACACGAAAAAATCATATCCCGTAAATCCGTCTGTCTGCCCCGAAAATAACGACACCTTAAATACAATTTTGTGTACCAAAAATGGTAAATCTTAATCATCTCGAAAACGGAATTATCTTTTTTCATAAAAAAAATTCAGTGCACTATTATAAATTGAATAGTACCAGAGGGCAGAGAGACAGAGTTTTGCTCTTTAAAATAGTTTGAGTCGTTTTTGAGAAACTTGAGAGATTCGAGAGAATTCAATTCTTTCAGAAAAAAATTGAATTTCTTTTTTTAGGAATTCGTTTCGAATCAATTTTTTTTTGTTGTAAGGAAATCGGTATAAGAAATTAGATAAGTGGATGTGGCAGCGACCGGATCTTAATTAAACCATTTGTTTTTCCAAATTGTTAGATCCTTGCCCAAGACATCAAGAAATGATAAGTGGGTGTGGCAGTAGGCAGGAGTTACTAAAACCAAATTCTAAATTTTTGTCGTTCAAAATAAACTGCGGAAATTTCAATAAAATTATTTGAATTATTATTCGAATACAACAGTCGAAAAAATAAGAAATAAGACAGAAAGGTGTGGCAGTGGGCTGACCGTTAACATTTTTTTTCTTTCTCATAAACACCAACTCTGAATTTTTCATCCAAATACTTAGTCGTTTCCGCTAGAAACCAAGAAATAATAGAAGTAGGTGTGGTAGTGGGCGGATTCGACTTAAATAAAAATATATTTTACTGTACAAGAGAACAAACACCGAAAATGTCATTCAAATTATTAGTTTTTTTTTATATTTTCGACTTTCTTATTAAATTTTTAAACATTTTTGTACAGGATATCCTTTAAATTCTAACAGCCTTATTAATGAAAAACGCTTAGTCCACCTTTAGTCCATGGACCTACAAAACCATGGAATAAGAGTTAGACCATAGACTAAAATTTCCTATTAATAAAAAAATCGAACAAAATCTGCTACAATAAGTATCAACTCTACCTCCTTTTATTCTATGTCCCTGTAAATTTTGTTCTTAAATGTCAATTCATAGTCCATCCCTAGACCACAGTATTTCGCACTTAGTCCTCGGAATAAGTCCTAAACCTTCCCTAGTCCATGTTTATTAATTTGGGTGTAACAAATTTTTTTTTCGATTTTTTTTTGTATTAAAATGAAATATTTCGTAAACGGGTCTATAAGCATTTATTGAGGCTTAATTTTTTGTTTTCAATATCTTCATAAGTATTTATGTCATTGATGATTAAAAAAAAAAAAAAGTAAACATGGATTACCTATAATGTTTTAGGTAGCATCTCCATTGACATTTTTAATTTTGTTAAAAAAATAACTGAGATGCCAGATGTTATACGTCGACTGCGACTACTGTAAGGCTCGCTGGTTTTTTTTTTTCTTTCATTTGACAATTTTTATAATTTTGTCCAAAGAAATTCCAGAGAATAAAATTCATCGCAGTCTGGTGGAAATATCTTATTCTCTTTTGAGACTTTTCTGCTGTGAAAAACTACGGACATTCGGCGTTTTTAACTTCTTACATACTTTGAAGTTATCTCTTATTTTGTATGAGTTTCGTCTATTCGTCAAGAATGTCGTCTCATTCAATAGAAGGTAAATCGCTTTTTAAGAACTTGGCTTCGGCATAATATGTCGTTCTCTATCGTCCTCTGAAAACATAATCCTCTGAACCCACTGACTTATTTTTGAAATTAATTTAGTTGACAACCAAGGTGTACCTAGATAAGGAAAATAATTGGACTCTTAAATGGAATTTTACGCCTGCTTTCTCTTTTTCACATTATATATTTCTCCCTGTCATAATGTAGAATCGTGTTGAACAAAAAAAAAAGATATAACATTCAACTTGTTAAAACAACAATTTTGCAAGATAAAATGTTTTTAAGCAATATAGCTAATCCGCCCCTGTGTTAAGAGCACCTAAGAAAATTGGGGGCGTAGAGTGAATACGGTATTATCGCTTAGAAATATTGTATAGCATGAAGAAATCATAATATAAACAAAACGAACAAAACACACGGCGACGTAATAACAAATGCTTATGCATGGATTTTTTGCCCTTACACATTTTAGATATGACTATAGATGGCTACGTACATATTTCGCTTTTCATCGTCGATGCTTTCTCTTGAAATGCTCTTATTCCTTCTTATTCTTTATCTCTTTTTTTGTATTACGTTTCAAACTTCCATTTTGGGCCGTGGAGTTTAAATTTACAAAATGTGGATAGGAAAGATAGTTTGGTATAGATACATATAGAAACAGATGTGTGTGTACGGAAGGACTCCCCTAATATTCTCCCCAATGGAACATGTAATTGTAACCATTTTGTGATTTGCTGTCTCGCTTCAACATACACATCATGCATCCATATTATCCTTTCGATAAAATTGGCTTAATTTTGAGCTTCCTTTAGCAGTGTCTCTTTACACACTTGACGTTAGAATACGAGCAAATCAATGTGGATGTGTGCGGATACAGAAGCATTTTGAAAGCTTAAAACAGCTTACTTTTCAAAGATGTGGGTGTGGGACATTTTTTTTTATCTCTCCAAAGGATTGGTACTTGATATTTATTTCTAAATTATAAATGCACAGTTCTTGATGGTACACATACCTACCTACTTATCTGTAGGTGCTCGTACATTGTAAACATATCTATTTTTACAAAGAAAAAAATGTTAAAACGGGGTGTTTTTTATTTTCTAAAAACGCAAGACTGAATACGAAACTGTATACCGACCTAGAATAAAGTTAAGTCAAGGGATGCATGGTGTAGTGTAGGTATTGTGAGGTTATGCCTCTGGTTGGTTGGATAGACTATTGTCACATTAATCAAGCTCTATAAGCCTTTTTAGCTTAGGGTTTTCTTGTTTTTCGTAATTGTTATGGCATCAGAAAATACACACCATACCTACATATATGTATGAGTTGCTTTGCATAAAATGTGTTGTAAGAGGACAAAGGCTTTTAATAAATAAACAAACATATAGGTATACCTACGGCTTAGCTCAACAATGTCTAACCAGTCATTAATTTGTTTTAAAAGTAAACAGGGCATTTTAGCCTTTTCTTCTTCTATTTACAGTTTTTTTTTTGTATTCTTTTTCTTTCCATTTATTTGTTTTTACAAGCAGTTAAGTTATAGGTTGGTCTAAACCAATAAGTCTGGGAAAGTCATCTTCTCCACCTTCTACATTTCTTAAGAAATGTGTTTTTGACCAATTCAAATTGGTTTACAATTGTTTGAAAAGCTTTGTTTTTATTGAATTTTGCCATTAACTTTTGACTTGTCATTCAATTTGTTCATTCTTTTCAAAAATAGAGATATTATTGACATTTTTTAACGAAGAATTTTTAACATAATACCTTCATCATTTACAAACAGCGCAGCGTCTCTATTTTACTGGTCGTTAAATTTTCGTTGTAAACCTAACGCACTAAGGTATTGGTCACGAACTGGAACTTGAAGGGATTATTGTTCAGTTTCGTTAAGTTTAATGATACACTATTTTACGTCCCCTACCACCTCAGAAGTCCCGACTGATGAAGTATAGTGAAAAAACTGAAGGGAGTTTTTCTACCATTTTATAGTTCACACTCACTGCGAACTGAAGGCAGCTCAAATCATAAAAAATACACAAAAACTTTGTTGCTTCTTAAGTAAACCCTGGATCCGACGAGCATACCGCAGCATACGACAGGCAAATGTTCTCACATTAGTTCCCTTTCACACAGGGAAACCAGTTGCTGGAGATTTTTTTGACGTTTTCCTTTAATTATTGCCTTGTAGCTTTCACACAAAGAAACTGGCACCAATAAACTGAACAGGAAACTGGGAAGATTATGTTGAGCTTATTGGAATGCAAAGCAAAACGTCAAAAAAATATCTTCAAATCGTTGACCAGGGAGATTTTTTTCACTCCCCTTACTTCTTGCCCTTCTCGCCATCATACTCCCAGTTGCCCGCAACTCAGTTTCCTTGTGTGAAAGCAGTCAATGTCCCGTTTCACGCAGGGAAACCAGTTTCTGGAGATTTTTTTGACGTTTTCCTTTAATTGCCTTGTAGCTTTCACACGAAGAAACTGACACCAAGAAACTGAGGAGGAAACTGGGAAGATTATGTTGAGCTTATTGGAATGCAAAGCAAACGTCAAAAAAAATCTCTTCAAATCGTTGACCGGGAAGATTTTTTTTCATTCGTCTTACTTCTTGCCTTTCTCGCCTACAAACTCCCATTTGCCGGCAACTCAGTTTCCTTGTGTGAAAGCAGTCTTATACTACTTTTACCCCGCTGCGATTTTTAATCCATGTTTCCGTTTTGGACTTCTCTCGGTTGCAGTGATAGTTTTAAGCACTGCGATATTTAATAGATGTTAACTTTCCTCAAACATATATCCGCACTCTTTACTGCACTTAATTTAGAAAAGTTCAAGCGTACCATAACGAAAATTTGCAAAGAAGAAAGGGCGATAACTCTTCAATTTTTCAACCTGAGCAATTTTGACTACCCCGGCCAGCACATACGTCCCTCACCTAACTTCTTAAAAATCGCAAACTGAAATTGCATGCTGTAAAAGCTGAATTAGGTATTTGCAAAGATTAAGGCTGAATTTACATTCTCCTTATTAATTCGGTTTGGGTAAAATTGTACACTTGAAAGTTTCTTATATTTCAGACTTTTCTTGTTTCGCGTACGAAAAAGAACGAACAAGGTAAGCCGAAAGCCTAAATGTAGTTTAATGAAAACTGTTCAAGAAAACAAGTTCGCTTGACAATTTATTCTTCCGTCAAATGCAGTGTATATTTCGATTAAACTTCTTACCCTGCAAGCGTGAGTTTTCTCTGTGTACACAGAAAGTTGTGTTCACATGCATATTTCCGATTCCGCAAAAGTGCGATTCATTTTTTTTTGACAGCTAACGTGTACACAGGTAGGCAAATTTATTCACGCATATTTCGTGTGTGAATTAATTTTGTGCACGGAAAAGCATTCACGGTTGCGGAATTGGGCCCCTGGGGGGAAATATTTTACTCTCTTTTGAGCGCCTACTTCTGTGAAAAACTGCGAATTCCAAACACCCAAACATTCGATTTTTTTCTGAACACAATCGAATTATTTCTAAACAAAATTTGTCAAAACAAAATCTTGCGTCTTTAGCATGACTTTAGCAGCAATTCCTTACAACAGACAAAAAAAAATCGATCTGAATCGGTTTGAAATGGTTGTTTGGAATTCGACATTAGATTTTCGCAGTTTTATGAAGAAAACAACAGAGAAAGACAAAAAAAAATACAAGCAAAATTAGAAACACAATGTCAACAGCACGCGGTTGGTTTTGAATAGTCCGCTATCCAATCCATCCACTAACCACGTGCAACGATGCTTGATTTCACTAAAATCGATGGGAAGGAAGCGATGGTTTTATCAAAGCCAACGCCGTTGGCGATGCAGCAATTTTAGTTCTCCGATTTCGAGGAGTTAAGTGAGGCTCATCGTTGGTTCAAATTTTGACCCGTGGCTTAACAATTTCAACGGATTTCAACTCAACGAATTGATCTCACCGATTTACCTCTCAAATTTCACGAATAATGTTTATGACCTAAAATGATCGACTAAAAGTAAAAAAGATGGATAGATGTACCTACTTTTTCGCACAGCATAGAACTCTAATATCAACACATGCTTATTTAATAACAGAAAATGAACTTATTTTATTTCGATGACTTTGAATGCCCAACAACAACTTGAGTGTGCTACCACCAAGTTTTTTCTCAATTATTTTTGGCTGGAATTATAGCTATTTCACGACCTGCCAAGGTCGATCATCAGATTCCTTTGCTCTAGTGGTGCTGGTCTACTTTTTTTTCATTTTAATTGATAATTTTAAAAAAATTTTATTTTAAAAAGTAATTATGTAATCATACAAAAACTGAATACTTATTTTATTTCCCATTTAGAAATTAAATTTTGGAAATTACGAATTAACTTTGTTTGCCTTTTGCAATCCACATTGCATATCGCGAAAGTGTGTTTTTACCCTTAAGGATTGCAGATAATGTACTCTCATACCGACGCTCACTACTTTGCCATTATGACACATTGGATAGGCATCTGCATCACCGACACATTAGTTGGAGACTGTGAGATTCTAATGCGAAGTGCGCGTCGCTGCTTCTAATTAGTGAAGAAAACCTAGTTTTTCACCGATTTTTGCGCAATTTTCTACACTAAATCAAATAAATTACCAATAAGAATGTACATCAAAATATCCCCTGGAGATTTGCGGTAAATTTTAGGTAAGGAAAATCGTAAATTATAATCCCGTAAGCTTCGATTGCAAAATGTGCTTTTTTTATGTGATGTATTTTTTTTAGTATTGTGAATACACGTGTTTTTTTTAGAGAGCATGTCGTGTCGTGTTGTCGATTTCACAGCTCAATAGACCATTTTTACCCCAAAATGCCGCAAAGGAAATTAAACTTCGAAAATACTAAAAGGTATGTACAGGTAAATGTTAAAAATTCTTAAATTAATTCACAAAATATCAATTCCACGAAACTTAACGAATCTCTTGGAATTTCAGCTAAAAATCTATAATATTTTTTTATGAATACAGATTGTGTGTATTAGCGCACAAAAGCCATGTATGTAATGCGTATTTTCGTTGGGCCTTCAATTTAAATTGAAACATTCACGACAAAGTTGAATCATAACAAAAAAACTATTAAATTCAGCTTTATAAATATTTATAGTAGCTACACACACATACATTTTTTCATATATGTAAAATGTTTTCCTAATTGAGGCTTTCAAAATTCTACTGATTCAATCCACAAATAAGCCATACTTACATAAGTTATTAGTTTATGATTCAATCATTGCTATCTACTACCATTGAGATATATTAATACCTACTACTTTTTTTTTTAAACATAGTGTTGCCTCTTCGGATTTCCATTTCAAGTTACATATTTGCAAATCACTTTTGACTATATTGTTAATGGAGATTGTTATTGTTAGTTACTTTAATGACACTATTTTTTTTCTGTTGAGAAATCTTGTTGAACAAACATGAAAAAAAAATTAAACAAAGATCAGAATCAATAAAATATGATCGTTATATAAAATTTGTTGACGATTTGTGTTAAACATTTTCTCGAGTTGTTTTTTTATTGATTTTAATTTCGAATATATCACATGTACATATAGAACTCTTGATGCCTCTCATATCTAGCTGTGTTTCAATGACTTTAATAGAATCATTGTTGTTAATGATAATTTGTGTAAGCGCGCGAGTAGGAAAGACTTCTAATAAAGGAAATATAATTTAATTAATGCTTACAGCTCAATTGCGTTTATTTTTCCCTCGCTTACGCTGAGTTGCCTAATCAAGGGTCTCATTCGAGAGTTCCTGGAATAATTTGTCATTGAATTATGTCTATACCTACATTTTCTAATGACTTTTTCAGGGGTTTTACTAGAAAATAATAATTGAAACTAGGAATACAAAAATTACTACATATGTGAAACATGTAATAGAAGATTTTTCAGTATTCAATTAATAATAAAATGTATATCTTATAGCTATTAAATATTTGGTATTAAAACTTCATGAGGTAAGAACTGGGCGTACTTTTAGATCTCTTTACTTTTCACGACTGACTTATTACATAGAGAATTTGGCTCTTTTGTAACATTTATGTTTTTGTTCTGATCTCATTCCTTTTTGTAAAGATTTTAATGCAATAATTGTTGAGGATTTATTTTTTAAATGAACGTAGCCAATCAATTGATAGCCTAATTAGTGGTTGGACTACATATACTTATATAATTACTTAAAGGTGTTTTGTTTTTGTTAGCTCATACTTTTTTTCACGTGTGCAAATGTTGTATTTTTCAACACATCATGTTAACATAGAATACCACCTTGACCTCCTTAGGTTAGGTTAGGAGGGGCGTGCGTAGCTCAAAGGGTGCTGCGTACACGGGGGCCTATTGGTCCATTGTGATCCCCTTTCACACATAGATATTCCTAACTATTCTTTCATGGAGACTGGTTTATTTACAAACCAGGCCGTATTCTCTATATATTTACCATTGGTATATGCACTAGGTCGTCTAGCTCGTCAACAAACCTGTTTCCGAAGTGTCGGATGTGATTAGTTTGTAGATTCGGCCAGTCGCAGAGCATGTGTTTAATGGTTTCTGTTTCATCAGCGTCTTGACAGCTCCTAGAAAGTCGGGTGCCAATACACCCAGTCTAGTGGCCATTGTACCACCTATGGCACAGTGTCCTGTTAGTACACCTATCAAGGTTCTGATGCTCTTTTTACTCAGTGATAAAATATACTGGGTTTTCTTTTCATTGATTTTAGGCCATAAACTTCTAGAGATAACACAGTCGTTGTTTATTTGCTATTTCATTTTTATGTCTATTTTCTTTTTCACTACACCAAGCGGGGCTTCAGTAGTTGTACCCAATAAGTTGCTGCTGTTCCTATTTGCCATTGATCCCTTACTTGCCATTTCATCTGCTATATCATCCCCTTCTACATTGATGTGTCCGGAAACCCAATAAAGTTTGACACGGTTAGAGTTACCAATGACATTCAGTACGCTTCGGCACTTTGCCACTGCCTTGGATTTTATTGTCTCGCTGCATAGTGCTTTGATAGCTGCTTGGCTGTCCACGAAAAATATAATCTCTGATGAGATCAGTTTTCTCCTTTGGATTATTTCAGCTGCTTTTTCAATCGCGTATATCTCAGCATGAAAGACGCTGCATTCATCTGGGAGCTTATACGATTCGTTAATATTAAGGAATTCACAAAACACCCCGGCTCCTGTTCCTTCTTCCATTTTAGACCCATCAGTGTAGATGGGAATATCCTGTTCTCTTAGTAGTGAGGTAGGTTTCGGGTATTATCATCGTGAAATTCCTGTTGAAGTCAATTCTCGGTGGTAAGTAGTTAGTTGTCACGTTAAGCTCAGCCATATTTCCGTACCTTTGCCAGATAGATCCATGACCTTGGGTACTGTGCTTCCAAGAGTCCGTTTCTTTAAGCCGAAGTACACTCTTGGCCGCTGTGCACCTTATGTACTCGTCCAGACCTGGAAGATTTAAAATGATTTCTAGGCCTGCTTGTGGCGTAGACCTCCATGCCTGTACCTTGTTTAGGTTTTTGTGATGGCTATTTTTCTCTACAGCTTTCCACCACACAATCGACCCGTAGATAAGTATGGGGCGAACAATCGCTGTGTACATACAATGGATGACTTGCGATCGCATGCCCCATTGTGCTCCAAAGGTTTTTTCTATATGTGTAGAAGGCGCAGAGTGCTCTTTTCATTCTTTCCTCTGTGTTCCTTTTCCAAGTTAGCTTACGAGTCTAGGATTACTCCCAGATATTTGGTTCTCTTGAAAGTTTTAGAGGGATCTCATTCAGCTCCTCCTTAGAATAGTCATGAATTTTCAAGATACCTGTATAAATAACAAATTGACAATAAGTAGACAGTTGTAATGAAAAATTTTAGATTTTATATTTTTCGCCTTGCAGGTATGCACATCAAGCTCTACTGCTCTACCAAATTTCATCATTCTACAGCAATAGGAAACTCTCCATATACGTATTTGATAACAATTCTGAGAAAGTGGGCGGACATAAAGATATGCCCCCTTTGGAGAACTACAGTGGTACATAATTTTGATGAACGGTCAGTTATTTACCGCCTTTAATCTTGGGAACCACTTGACTAGCTTCGCAAATGTTCGCACATTTGAAGCGCTTATGACTTCATTGGTACTGAAGATCGAAAATCGCCTTAGTTTGTGTGCTGTAAAGAAAAGGTTTAGCGCCAGAACTTGGCTGGGCACTACCGTGCAATTTGATAGAAAAAATTAAGGTATTTTGTAAAAGCTATATATAGGTTATATGTTGCGTAGCCATAATTTTGAACTATTGGACCATATCTATGAGTCAATCGGTTAGACATGAGTCAATTATTGTAAATTTGTTGAAGGATCCAGTCTAAATTATTGAAAGCATATCAATTCTTTCATCTACAATTTCTCGTAGATTCATTATAGGGATCAACGAATACCATCAGGGCATTTTGTTACCATAATAATAGAAGAAATATCGGGTAAATTCACAAAGGCATCACTGCAGTAATGATACTCGATCATTTGAGTCAAAGATTCCACAAACGCAAACTTTTCGCCTCACTTTTAACATCAGCTGTTCATTATTTCAAATTTGTATGCTGATGAGCAAACATTAAACAAAAAAGCATCAAGAAATATCGTGATTACTTGTTGATGCCGGTGATTGACTGGTATAAATATGGCGAATTAAAATGAAATTAATGCATTGGAATGATATATTATTTTTTCTTAAAGCGTATTTGCTTTGAATTACGCATTTTGTAAAAGAAAATATCATTTGTTAATCAATTTAAACTTTTAATAGTATTATGTCTGTCATTGGAAACAAACAACTGTTTTTGCATTTGCAACAAATATGTAATCATTAGCATCGGAAACAAGCAGTGATGCTGAATCGCTGCGCAATTATTTTCACGATTGTGTGATTTGTTAAATCAATCTTTCTCAATTTTAAGAATATATTTATGATCATTGGCATGTTGAAAATCCATCGCAACGGCATATTTTCGTCCGGATGGGAAAACGAGATAATAAACAATAATATTGTGAATTGGTCTAATTCCTTGACAATAAATCAATTTCTACAAATAATATTTGGCTTCTCCATGCATAATGTGAAACGATGGCTTAGACGTGCCTTGGCTGAAGTTTAGTTTTTTGCATCAAATTTGTTGCCAAATAAATTTTCTTTTTTTTTGCTTGATATTCTATCTTTTCCTCTATCAACAGTTTTATGCCGGAATTTGCTGCTTGTTATAGATATTTAACTGAATTTCCGTTTTTATATATTTTTACCATATGAACTGTTCCTTTTTGATAAGGGTGGTGATTTTTGTATCTTCTTTGGATCGTTTGGACATTTCCCCGAGCACAAAAACGAGCCATTATTTGATAAATTACACTAGACAAGTAGGAATATGGCTTAAGCAAAAGTTATTACCAATAAATGTTATTAATTCATCGTTAGTTAAATCAGATAGGTACATACATTATGTACCTACATCTGTATGTAGGTAGGTACCTAAGCTCCGTTTGCTGATACACAACTTAAGCATTTAAGTTCTACATAAGAACTTATGTGACAGTTTAAGCAGAGGAAAAAGTATCCCTTAAGCGTTTTAAGTTGAACATAAATACTTATGATTCGTATCAGCAAACGGACCTAATAAACTTCGTTTCCCAACGGATATTTCATTCCCTCGAAATTTTTGCCTGCGATCGTGAATATCCAACGGAATAAATTTCCCTCGGACAAAAAATCGTATGAAATTACTGCAAAATTCTAGGGGGAAATCTTATTCCCTATACCAATAAATTTCGAGGGAACATTTTGAGCATCATTGACGTTCTCTAGATTCGAATTGGGACAAATTTCCAAGGAAATTTTTATTCACGATAACCCCCAATTAGACATCAAATAGATAGCTACCTATAAAGTACTTGAGAAAGAAAGTATGATTGCCGTCGGTCGGGATTCACGGTTAAGATGTGTAAAAACGATGCAGGACCCTAGGTACCTACATACATAATGTAGATATATACCTAACATTCTGTGTGCCTATTAGGTAGGTATATACATAATGAACATATATATACAGTAAAACCTGTCAAATTGGACTACCCTTGGGACCGAAGAAAAGTTGGTCCAATTAGGAGGTGGTCCACTTAAGTTTTCTCAAAATATGCAATCATTTAGATTTGTTGGTACAGCCAGTTCTTTTGCTTTGAGAATTGTACCTACAAGAAATTGGCACATTCTTTTGTCTAGCTAAGAAAAACCATTACAATGTTAAGGCTTCAATTTCGACAAAAGATACAAATGATTTCATACGTGTTGTTTTCAATCAAACGAATTTTTCAAATCACAGTTTGTTATTCTTCCTCACGCCCAAACTCTTTGGATTTGAGATGTGCATCTTCGAAACACTAAGAACTTTAACCTTATTTTCCAGATCCAGATCACTGTAATTTCGCTTACTCAGTGTTTTAATTTTTTTTTGTAAACTTAGTACCTAGCTTTATTGTAAACTAAAAACAAAAACCTTTGACAAATCAATTGCTAATTGCACTGACTGACCTGAAACCTCTGCCTAAAGGCAACGTACAAAATTTATATTGTTTCATTGGCCAACAAACGAAAGCTTAGAATTACAAACTTATTGGAAAATCACCAAATAAAGCAAAAGTAACCGTCGGAGACGTTACCAACAATTAACAAAAAAAATGCGATGAATACATAGGTATTTTCGCTTTAACCAATTAGACAGGTGAATATATTAAGTAACGCATATTATCCTAGAGATCCATGGTCCGATTAGCAGCAGGTGTCCCGATTATAAGGGGAAATTTGTATGAAAAATAGCATTCAATGCAAAAGGTGCGGACCGAATATGATGTGGTCCGAATATAGTGTCCCGATTAGCAGGTTTTACTGTATGTATTTAGGTAGCGGCAACCTATAGGCATAAACTAGTTAGGTAGGTATACGCACAAAATCCCAAATTACTTAATATTTACCATATTGTATATACCTACCTAAAAACAAACATATGTATGTTGTACGTATAGTACACAACGTATTTTTATCGCTTAATGCTTATACTATCATTTAAAGCATAAAATATTTAGGCACCTAGGTACTATAGGTCGATACAATACTTACATACAAAAATTGATATGAACATAAAATAAACCAAGTTATTAGGTATAACAATTTTGTCTAATAAAACAGATATGTACCTATGTATGTGCATCTAGCGGGGGTGAGAAACTTTATGAATATAAAAAATAACTCAAATCGGTTCTGTTTCATCTAAAATGCAGTCAGATGCAGTAATAGGTACATATAGGTATCTACACCTAGAGGCTAGAAAAAAATGAAAATGGGCAGAGTACCTATGTACATAATATACATTCCTATATATAGGTAGGTATATATGTGCCATCATACAAAACACAATAGTAGACACAAAAAAAAAACGAACAAAAAGTTGGAGGACGACGACACAAACTTCAACGCAACTGTTATAAAATGTTTGGGGCCATCCACTTTTCTTCATCTAGGTATAGCTCTATCTACACACGCAGCACAATCAAATCAACCCGTCATTTCCATAGCCGTCGCCGTTTTTCCCCATACACACACACAATCCAATGTACGTGCAATTACAATTTTTGTTTATTATTTATTTATTATTGTTCAGCTCTTTCTAGGTATTTATTTTTTTTATTTTTGTCTTTCCTTCCTGTTCAATTGTGTTTAAGCATAGAAAATAAGATATGGTATGGTATGCCAGGCCAGGCCAGGCCTTTGTTTTTGTTGTCCTATCTCATACCCTTATTTTCTTTTATTATGAGAGGATTCGAGTGGAAAATGAACGCAAACAATTACTCATTTCACTCCTCTGGTACACTGACAAAGTGACAACAACAACAAAGCTAACACCAAACACAGTACGCAACGACGCAACAAAAACGTAACGCAGCACATTCTCGTACACTCCCAGTTTTTATACAAAAAAAAAACAACGGAAAACTCCCAGTATTGCCACTATCAAGTATTTTGGAGAAACGGAATCGCACGTTAAATAAAAAAAAAATAATTTTCTTATAGAAATGGCTGACTACGCTAGAGTCAATCAATAAAATTTATTTCGGTAAAATGGAAAGAGTTCTACATGGACTTTTTAAGCCCTATTAATAATAAAATGCTTAGTCCACCGCTAGTCCATGACTTTACTAAACCATAGAATAAAACTTAGTCTGCGGACTAAAATTTTCAATTAACAAACAATCGAAAATCCACCAACTCCATTTCTTTTAATTCTATGTTCTTGTAAATTTTGTTCTTAATCATTCACAAAACCACCGTCTTCGATGGTCTAGCCAAGGACTAAATTTGTAAATGTCAAATAGCAGAAATTCTGTTTTATTAATAGCATTTCGCACTTAGTCAACTGAATATAAGTCCTAAACATTCCCTAGTCCATCATGTTTATTAATTTGGGTGTTTTTCTAATTTGCATGTATGTTCAGAAAAGAATCCTACCTACCTACTATGAATTTAACTTGTATTGAATGTAACTAGATATGCAGGTAGTATTTTATATACAGTGGCGACAAAATAAACAGCACATGTATCCTATGATTCCTGTAACCAAGTTTTTCGTACACTTTAAAGAACTGTTTGACTTATGAAGCAGTAAGAACAATATTTTGGATTTATTAAGAAAAAAAAAATAATGAATATTGAATTGAAACAAAGAAAAATAAACAAAATTATGGAAACAAGTGAAGTTATTCTAGGACAAAATAAATAGCACACTTCATTACAAAACGAAAAACAAGTAAAATAACATAACATTTGATCGTAATTCAAAGAAAATTATATGTTTATATTTAGTGAGTTAACCTATATTTTAAATCTCAGCGCGACACCAATGTTTCACAGATAAAACAAGACTCTCAAATCGATCAAAATGTACCGAGTACCAGGCTAGATAAGCTCCCTGTCAAAGTTTGTCCAAATTTTAACTAGCGGATCTATTAACTGCTTTATCCAGGATTGAGATCTAAGGATTGAAATGGTGATTCCATGACCGCGATTTTTTAGATGGGTAACCATTGCTTCACAGACCTATCGGTTTTACCTTGGGCTGTTGGCCTGTTGAAATTTCCACTTCAAGGGCATTTCTTTTGTCAGCACACAGTATCATTGTATTCCTCAGGATTCCTTTGTATTTTATATGATCCATAATACCTTCCATATGGTCCCACACAATACCAGGAAAACATCCCCAAACAAGAATACTGCCTCCGCCATGCTTAACACTTTTGATGGTATACTTTAGATAATATTCCTGATTTTTTGCCATCCAAACTTAAAAACTTATACGTCAACAAGATATTTTTGATCTTTTGAAATATGATCCTTTGCTTCTCTTGGCAATTCTTCCAAACAATTTTTTTCAAGGAGGCGATTTTTAATAGTGCTAACAGATACACCAAGATCTTTCTCTATTGCTTGTTTAATTTTTAGAGCAGTCATCAAAGGATCTGGTTTTAGCATGCGGCCCATGGCAACATCAGTTCAACACTTCCTGCTTCTTGACAATGGTTAAGAGCATTAACAACCTTCTTCCTCGAACATGTTAATTTTCAATTTATTGAAGAATTTGGTTTACCTTCATTTTTAAAATTGAGAACTCGTAGCATTCATGCCTTTGTGGAATGCTTGCCACGACCCATTAAAATACAAATATTAACAATTACAATTTTACTAATTCTATTAAAAAAACTCCAAGCTTTCCCACTTGCCCTTAAAATGTTTAAAATATTTACCAAAAATGCATTATATTACCAACGAGAACATTATGTGCTATTTAAATTGTCTTCACTTAAATGCACCTTGCTTACCTTCTGGCTTACATTTGAATTTATTTATCAAATAAATTGAAAAGAAGTAATATCACGTTACTTTACGTGAAAAAGCCATAGCAAAAAAGTCTTACAGTATTGGCTTTGAAAATTAATTTATGATTTAAGGCTTTTTTAAATTTCTGTGCTATTTATTTTGTCGCCACTGTATGTACGTATACATACTTGTATGTGTTTCAGAAGTTAATTCAAAGAATACTAATTGTTTAATAAAAAAATATAAACAAAGATTTGATTTGTGTAATTCTGGTTAAGTGGCAACACTTAAACAGCACAAAACACCAGCAAATACGATAAACCAGCTGAAAAGAATATACCAACATAAAAGAAGAGTAAACCACTCAAAAGTAAATTACAAAATGACAGCAAAAATTGAGTTGGTTTTCATTTTTAAACATGCATATTCATTTTCATTGCATGGCACTTAACAAGCAAGTTTATTTAGGTTTTTTTTTTTCTACCTTTGATTCTCATTTGCATACAAAATGAATAGAAATACATATCTACAACAACAAAAAGCTTAAATCTACTCTGAAACTGGTACAGCGGTATCTAGCAAGCTGGGCACATGCTCAGTCATTAAACAAAAAAAAAATTTAAAAAAAAGTTTGATACGAGCTTCTGCTTTTCACCCTTCTTCACACAAGCAAAAGCAGTAACTGTGTTTTTTTTTTTTAAATACTTTTATAGCGCTTGTCTCATTGTCTGGTTGGTTTGGTGGTGGTGTTATTGCTGGGGCTGCCTGCATATATTATAACTCTCTAATTGCAATTTGTGAGCGACAGTGGACTTTATGAAATAGAAATTCATCTACCTTCCTTGACTCTTCATTCAATTGTATGTACCTACACATAGTCACATACAAACGTACATACATATTTGTATGTATAAAGAAGATGAAGTGCATTTTTAATGATAAAGGGGCTTTGATTAAATATTTAAATTATTTGCTGCTTTTTTGTTGCGAGGAATGTTTGTGTAGAGTAGAGATGTAAAATTTACATTTCGCGTAGGTAGGAAGTCGGTAGTGTTACCAGTTTAATATTTTTGATGTGTATTATCATTCCGCTCTGATTTCTGAAATCTGTGAGATTGATTTCGTAAGAGAACAGAAAAAAAGTAGTTATTTCTGTCTGTTCTTCAATCTTAAACCTAAACGGCTGAAGCTTCTTCAAACTTGGTATTGGTATACCTTACATATCTTCTTTTAGAGTTTTGTCTTGGTCAATTTTTTTTAAATTTTTTTAACCTCCAAAATCCCAATACCTACCTAACTCCCATATAATGGCAAATCTTAATTGGGCGATATCAGAAATTACCAAAGGAATTTCGTTTCCCTTGGAATATTTTATCCCCTCGAAATTTTTTCTGCGATCGTGAATCTCCCACGGAATATATGTATTTCCCCCTGAACAAAAAATCGTATGAAATTACAGCAAAATACCCTGGGAAAGCTTATTCCCGATATCAATAAATTCCGAGGAACATTTGGAGCATTATTCACGTTCCCAAGATTCGAATTGGAGAAAAAATTCCAGGGAAATTTTTATTCATGATACCTCACATTATCTCAAAAACAGCTCTTACGATTCGGATAAGAAAAAATCTCATTAACGGCTCAACAGATATCGACCAAAATTTGTGTACAGGAGGTCTGTTCATTGTTGAATAAATGATATATCTGCCACCTTGAGATCTATTGTATCCCCGGCTAGAGCTGGATGAGAATAGCTTATCTTACAGCTTTTTCTCCAAATGTATTTCCCCCATGAATTTGAGTATTTTTAGACATGGTAAGTCACTCTTTTCAACCTGGTATCGTCCTAGGTGTGTTTTACTTTGGTGGAAATGTGCATCACAATTGCCCAGAATGTGGCCCGCCGTTTCCTCTTTTGTATCACAAAACCTGCATATGGCACTTCTTACTAGGCCAAGGATATTTGGTGTCATTTTAGTTTGCAGTTTCCTGTGAGGACACCCGTTATTATTCTAATGTTGTTTCTGCTAAGTATTTAATGAACCATGGCGTTTTTTTTGGAAATATTTTTAAAGTAACTTTGTCATTTTTCGATATATTAAGAAAATTCTATTTCACACTTCTATTCTTATTTTGAAGATCTTGCGATTTAAAGAAAAAAAGAGAAATAAGTAAGAAAGGATTGCAATATTCAATTTTTGTATGAGTCCATAACTACTTTTTCTTCAAGGCAATCTTTACATTATTCAATGTTTTTGAATGAATGGTGGTGTGCTACCACTAAGTTTTTTTTCTTATTATTTTTGGCTGGAATTATAGCTCTTTTACATGTCAGGCCGGTCATTGGATTCCCTTGTTTTTGGTATTGCTGGTCTACTTTTTCGTTTTAATTGAAAAACTACTTAATTGCTTCGCAATGAGTATTGAATATTGAGACCAGCAATTTTAGAATCCAATTCACTACGCATTACGTCACAGAGACCACATCATCAAATATAACCCAATGCAGGTTCTGTTGTTTATAAAATCCACTGAAATGACTAGTATTTTTATTAGCCACACAATTTTTTAGTGTTTTCGAATGAAAATATCAGTTTGACCTGAAATACCATTTTGAGAGCTGTAAATGCTAATAGGTTTTGCTTAGTGGAAGCACTTTAAATGTACGCAGGTTTATTTAACACTTCTACTATAAACGAGCCATTAAACTGCAGTTAATTTTTAACATTTTGTGAATTCCAAAACCTAAATTAGATGTATTTTTTTTATCAAAATATGACATTTTATGTAATTTTATCCAGTTTGAATTTTTGAGCAAAAATCTAATACGTACACAATACTGGGGCAAGTTTCGAAGTCGTGGTTTTAGTCCCGTTTGCTGATACACAACTTAAGCATACCTATATGTGACAGTTTACGCAGAGGAAAAAGAAGCCAATAAGCGTTTTAAGTTGAACTTTAATATTTATGATGCTTATTGGCAAACAGACCTTACTATTGTAAGCTGCCAATAATGGAGCT
The DNA here is from genome assembly GCA_910595825.1 of Philhelius pedissequus. NCBI lineage: Eukaryota > Metazoa > Arthropoda > Insecta > Diptera > Syrphidae > Philhelius > Philhelius pedissequus. The sequence continues at coordinate 236,210,682 of OU343161.1, read as the reverse complement.
CTTTTTAAAAGGACAAAGGTACATAAATACCTAAAATAGTGACACTTTAGGTGCCCTGCCCATATTTTTAAGTTCCTATAACTTATGCAAATTGGAAAAAAACTGACCTTTTTCTGGAGAAAATTTAACATTTGTAGGTATCTTGCTAATTGTGTTTAAGCTTCATTTTCCTGTTAATAAATTAAAGGTTCGTATAAATGAAATGCTTTCTGTATGAAATAATTTGTTACTTACACGAAAATCGTTGTTACGATGCACCCGTAAATGCATATTATTACATTTCGTAAAGTCTTCGTTCTCATTTACGTTTTTAAGCGCAATAATAACTTTCTGTTGTTGTAACTCGTACCAAAGCACAGCTGATGAAAAAATAAGCGTTGTCCACAAATTTTCCAATAACTAGCTATTCAGGACAAATATTGTATAGATTAGCTGACTGCAAGCTTCATTTGATGAGTTTTGTTTAGATTTTTGACTGATTTTAACTAAGCTATCCGAATCGTTCACAAATATATTCAGATTGTTTAGTATCTGAGATACCGTGGGCCGTATCGATTATCTCCCAGGTAATTTCGTTTCCCACGGAATGTTTTACTCCCTCGAAATTTTTCCTGCAAACGAGAATCTCCCACGGAATAAATTTCCCTCGAACAAATAATTGTAATAAATGTCAGCGAAATTCACTGGGAAAGCTTATTCCCGATACCAATAAATTCCTCGGGAAACATTTGAGCATCATTCACGTTCCCAAGATTCGAATTGGAAAAACATTTCTAAGGAATTTTATATCCACGATAACTCCCTTTATCTAAGAAATGAGTGAACGTGGCCATTAGCATCCACGTTCGACGTATTATATTTCTGCCACAGTTCGGAATTTCCTTATTTTTCAAAAACCTATACAAATAGCTTTACCTAGGTACATTTTATATTATTTGATAACTCTCTGTATTTGAATGTAAATCAGCATCAACAATTTAGAGAAAAAAATCCCCAACCACTTTCATTCTATTTGAGACCAATGTTCACATAAATAAAAAAAAAACACAAAATTAATTTAAAAAGCTGGACAACGGTCACAGTTGGACACATCATAAAATTTATATAATAGAGTATGGCTGGGGGTATACATTTAACATTTCTGGCAATGCCCCCCACATCTAGAACAGGAGAAAAGTAAACACACAAACAAACCAAACTAAATAACAAAAAAAAAATCCACTCCATATTGTGAATGTGAACAACATACAGAATAGAAAAGAAGCACAAAATGAGTGCGAGTGCAAAATTGATAACTTCCGCCGCTCCTTGTGAACACTTTTCCGTTTTCCAACAAACCAAAAAAAAAAAAAGAAACCGTCAAAGTCTAAACCCTTTTCCTATTTCTGTCCTTTTTCTCCTCTAAGTGGAAATAAGCAAGAGAAACCCTTATTTTCACTTCACTCATATCTTACTTCACAACAGGAAATACAAAAATTCAAAATAAAATAAATTACATTTTTCAAATTAAATACTAATTCCTCCCACCTTGATTGCACTCGTTTTCCACAATTCGTATCTTTTCTCTTTTGTTTGCATAGATGATGTTCGAGTAGAAAAGATCCACCAACTGAAGCAAAAAAAAAAAGGGGCGAAGGAGCAAATCGAGCGAATCCTTATTGTATGCTTCTGCCGCACCACAATAAATCTCTTATTTCACTTTTTTTATATTTTTTTTATTGCATGATAGGTGTACACTGCGGGGTTTTATTTTAAAACTTTTTTTTTTTTGATACTCTCACTTTTGTGGGATGGGAATTCTATTGTTGTGGTGAAAGACAAGAGAATTAAGTTTTTTTTTTTCAATTCGCCTTTGACGAAGGTATACCAGATTTTCTGGTCTTTTTGTGTATTAAAAAAAAAAACTACACAAACATCCCACACATTTAATATGTAAGACAAAATTTAGAAATAAAAAATAATTTATATCAATTATTTAAACAATGAAAAAGCACTCAGGGGGGAATATAAATAATTATTTTAGTCACGAAGAAAAAATTCTGGACGAAAACGGTCTCGCCCCGTCAACGAGACAGAAAAGTATGTGAAACAATCTTGGTCGAACTGTGAAAATGAAAACTGAAAAATTCACACACTAAAAAAAAACCAATATTGATCCGAGTGACAAAAAAGGAGGAGCCACTCAAAACCATACGACGCAAAATATATTATATATGTAGGTACAAATTCCAACCAAATAAAAACACACACGTCACTCACACTTTAGTCGTACAGAAATTGAGTGCGAATAAAAAAGGCAAAGGAGATAATTTAATCACTCAATAATAGCTCATCACAAAACAAAATACAGGAAACACTCAACCGCATACACTTGTTTTATTATGTTTTCCCTTTCATTCTTATCCACTCGGTAAATTATTTTCACACCACACACCAACCATCTCATACACACACGATTTATATATAAATATGAGATAATAATTTTCGATTGTTTTTGTTTCTCTATACAGAAAGTCGACCAAAGAGAAAATGTAATTTAACAAAAGAATAACGAAACAAAATACACACCAAACACGCACACACAGACAATTATTTTTTTTTCTATCAAAGGGGGCGAAAAATCAGTTTTTTTTTTCGTTCGACTTTAAAACACCATTACTCGATGGGAAAAATAACATTTTGGATTGTAAATGTTTGTTTTTTTATGAGTAATCTTTTAATAGTTTATGTTTTATATATATACTAACTTTGAAGAAAACTTTAACGAATGCAAAGAAACAAAATTGAAGAGGAAAAATAGTTACACAAGCGAAATTTACCTTGCTTGTTCACCTGCGCCTTCTAAACTTCTGATTTTCGATTTGAGTGGAATTTCTATACAACGTTTGCTTGATGGAAAATTTTCCGATGAAAAATGGCAAGTTCACAATGAGATTTTTTGTATTTATTTGTCAAATTGGAATGTCATTGGGAATTCAAATGGTTGGTGTATGTACTATTAGTATGACTTTAAGGTCAGATTACAGTCGTTTACAGTGGTATGAAAAAGAAAAACATTATTTTCATTATATTATAATATATTATTGATTTTATAATTCATATGGTTTATTAATGGTGCCAACCACTGAATGAAATCTCACACACTAAATTAATCACACCAGAGGGTCAATTCCCGATCTGTGAAGATGTGAAGTGATAAATTTTATCACGCTTTCACGTCTAATTCGATTCTCGATTCGTGAAAAAGTGAAGTTAAATGCCAAACATTTTTCATATGATAATTTTTTTATCACAGTCAATTGTTTTGTGAAGAAAATGTTTCTAATCGAATATTAAGAAGAAAAACAGGATTTGGCACATGACAAGTAAGCAACAATTATATTTGTGCACAAATATATTTTGGTTATAAGTTATATTTGTGTGTATTCGAGTAAATAACGAAATTGTTAAATCAACAGATTCACAACAGCCGACGCGACGACGGTGCTCATTCCCGCGACAGATCGTTGGAAACTACCCATTGCAAAAAAATGCAGAGAACTTAACCATATTTAAATGGCACTTATAAGTTGAGTGTTTTTCAAGAATACTCTCAATTCGCGTATTAAATCCATGCATAAATGTTTTGGGAATCTATAAAGTTCAATAAAGTGCTCCTATTTGTAACTTCGAATAGATTCTGCCCATCTCGAAGGGAAAGCCTCAATATCCTCACATAAAACAAAAATAATAAATCTTACTCAAAACAGAGATACTATTCAATATAATATAAAACCCACAATTCTTCAGTACGACGCCTTTTATTAATTTATTAAACGAATTATTATTCCGGACATTATTCTTAAGCAAATTTAGAAACTGAAATGAAATATTTACCTTTCCCAACAAAAAATCTAATCAGAAATGACAGAATTTATCATTTAGTACTTTTTAGTACAAATTTTATCACAATGAGTTCTAGAATCGCATTAGGCGTGTGCGTGAAGTTGGAAAATGATAAACCTCTGTGAAAACTGAAATGATATTTTTTTTATCACTTCATAATTTCACAGATCGGGAATTGACCCCCAGCAGTCATCCTCTTCATCCATATATCAATTAAATTGATTCTATAGCTCCTGTCAGTTTGGCCATTTTGTTTTAGTGTTTTGTGACATTTAATTTTTTGCGCTTTTTTCGCTCAGTAACAGGTCCGAATTTTTGTTTCTTTTTTCGCCCTCCATGAGCGAGTTAATTCTTGAACAGACCAAATTTTATGTGTGTGAAAAAAAAGATACTTATCCAATTAAAATGGCGGCAAAAATTCGTACAAATAATAAATTGAGACGGAAGTAAATAAGCAAAATGACAAATGACAGCTAACAGTTCACGTGCTTAAAAAAAAGTGATAAGAGCACGATCTATTCAGAAGAAACTCAGAGCATACTCTATTATGCAAAAAAAAAACGCATTTAATAGAATTCCATTTGTAGTATCCTGCAAATGCAAAAGTTTATTTATTTGGGTGACACGATAAGTTTATTATTCTGAAAGAATAATTCTATATTCTATTTCTTCGGAATCATCATCTAGATATGTGGTGAAAATGCCATTAAAAACTCTCAAAAATTAGCTTACATTTTTAATTGAATGATTGTCTTAAAAGAAACATTTACCATAACATAGGTACATAATTTTATAGAAACTATTTATTTAACATAAAAATCACCAAATCTTAAGATATCAATGTTTTACAGATTTTTTTTTTATAAAATTCCATTTTGTTTGAAAAATTCAAAGAATACAGCCAATCGATCTCCAAAAGCTGGATTGTCAAAAACTTTTCGTCGATTTTCCTTAGCTTCATCGGTATCCGACAGATAATTCATTACATCTGAAAGTTCTGGATTTTCATTGATCATTATCGGTAACACACAAGTAGCAGTTGAAAGTCCTAAAATATTTAAAAAATTTAAATTTTATTTTCAAGTCTAAGTTAGTTGTGTTATTTACCGTGATATCCTTTGTTGACAATTTCTTTCTTAATATCCTCTATCGTTGGTATTCTTTGATCATAGTCTAATCGTTGAAGAATATCTTTAAGAACTTTTTGATAAGTCGCTAATAGTTGATCTCTATGATTGGAGAAGATATGAGTTGGCCATGATGAGAACATAAAATAATTAAAATCGATTCCTGGCGAACCAAAATATCCTTCTTGATAATCAACCTTGGAAATAAAATATGAGTTTTTTTTAATTTAGAATAGCAGGTTCTGCGGATTTATATACGACTGATGAATTGTCAGAAAAAATCTGTTAAAATTCATTCTTGCATTTTGGAAGTAACTATTTATATTATTTCAAACTACAACGATTAATATATTTTCTTATAGCAGATTAAATGATTTTTTTTTAAATTAATGAGTTGCATTATGTTAAATCTAATCGTAATATAATTTAAATTTATAGCAATAGAAAAAACTTACAAACAAAACATCCTTGTCACCCTTAAACATCAAATTATTCACCCACATGTCACCATGATTGAAAACATGGAAACGATCCGCCTTATGCCTGCTGAAAACGTTTATCATTTTTGGTATGCTTTTAGTTGCAAAGTCTTCAAGTTTTGGGACATATTGTTGTAAGTTTTTGTTATTTCTGCAATATTCAATTGTTGATTGAATGGGATAGATATATAAATAATGTAACGGTGTTGGGTTCTCTGATACATTTCCCGCCATGTGATGTTTAAATATTTCTGGATTCTGTAAGTAAAAAAGAGATTTATGTTAATTATTCAATAAATACCTATTTCTTATTCTTATTTAAAATCCAATTAGTAACACTCAATTTATTAAATTATATGTTGGCATTGTGTCTGCAGGGTAACTGGGTATTGTCAAAACTTAATCTAGGTCCTAGGTACAATCTACAATGTTAAACAGTCTATGTCAGCAAGTCGTTTTTAGTGTTTAGGATTTAAATGAAAGCAAGAGAAAATCAAGATTCCTACATAACATTACTAATTTAAGTTTTCAATCCTTCGAAAAAATGCACAAAAAAAATAGTATTCAAATCGCTCAAACCAGAGATTTAAGGCGGCTTTACATGGATCTGCATCTGCAGACTTGAAGAAAAGTAGAGCGGGCCAATAATATAAAACAAGCATAAAAGTAAGACAGGGTACACACTAATAACTTACTCGAACTCTGCTATAACTTTCTTGACACATATCACAATCATATGTTCTTAGCGTTCAGGTATGTAGCTTTGAGAAGAAAATTTTCGCTATTTTCGTTGTTTTTAAGCAAACTGAGGTGAAATGGTAAAAAAAAACTTTAAAATTCGTTATCTGAATGGAACAAATTATGGTGCAGATGAAAATGCTATAATAAAGATGAACATGTTCATATTCACTATAATCTGCAATCTTCAGGTTCGTACTTCCTATAATCTTCATACATCAAGATGATCTCCATTTTGGTTTTCGCTCTCTATCGCACAAGTATGAATTTTTTATTTTGTTTCCTCTTTTTTTTGCAGATGTCAATGCAGATGAAGATAAAGATGCATGTAAAGCCTCCTTTATAGCAAGAAAAATATAGCCCTTTTAGGGTTATGTGTGATTTTTAAGATGCTTCACGTCAAAATAACTCACTGAAAAATTATACTTTTTTTTTTATAATAAACCCGCACTAAAGGGGTTTTGGCTACCCTTAACATGACAAGCACAGTGCGAGCTTTAGGAAAATAGGGAAGGATTAAAAAGGAGATAGCGATGTACATTAGTTTTGAAGTTCAGAATGTCAAAATGAGGGGGAAAAATAGAGGCTGGTAAAGCATTCCATATACGTGTTGTACGACTAAAGAAAGAATCTCTGTACTTCACAGTACGTCCGAATTTGGGCTCAAGGGTAAACTGATGAGCATTCCTAGAAGCGCGAGTATTACGGTTGAATTGTTTAGGGGGAGGAATGTAACTGGCTACTTCGCTAGAACACTGTTTATAAAAATAGCGATAAAATGGCGAAATACATGAAACATTACGACGATGTTCGAGAGATGTAAATGTCTCCACTATAGTTCTATCGCCAATCATTCTTAAAGCTCTATTTTGAATTCTATCTAAGAGACTCAAATGAGTTTTGGGAGCTCCTGCCCAAATGTGCCAGTTATACTCCAGCTTTGGACGAACGAAGGCCTTATAGATTACAGCCAGATCAGACGAGGAAAAGAATTTCTTGCATCTTCGAAGAAAGCAAACATTTTGAATTATGTCGCAGAGAATTTTTGGCGCTTATAGTATGTTCCCTCCGAAGCTTCAGTCCAAATCTTCGTATTTGACAATATAGTTTTGGGATTTCGAAATCCGAGATTTTGTGGATATCAGAACGAAATCCCTGTACCGATGCGGGCCATTTATAGTGAACGAGTCCATTTTAAACTTCACCATACCACGATCTTTAACTCTAACGATAAGGAGATGAAAAAGAGAGAGAGTATGATATGATATTTATTTGACAACCTGGCTTGGGTTAATTCATCAACAAAACAAAATGGTTGTTGTTTGTGCTTCTGCGAGATGAAATCGTGGATATGGCGGTATGAACACCAAATTGAAATTTCGAAATCTACCTGCTGAAATTTCAGATTTCGCTTTGGTGGGAACATAGAATTATCTAACTTTTATTCTGAAGAAAATTGCGTTACCGTGAATTATCTCTTTATTATCGATAGTTTGTATGCAATTGTAATTTTGTGAAAGCGTCGTTAATTTCGGGTGTCTATTTTTCCTCCAAACCTTCATTGCCTTACAAAAACAAAAAACAAGCAAACTGGGACCTAATCTACAAAAACTGGTAGCTAGATGGTTATCGATAATTTGTATGAAAATATGACTTTTGTCATTTACATTTACTTCGAGCTTACTAAAAAACCAGTTAAGTGGTAAATACTCTTCTTATCAGAATATGATATAAACATTCATTTAAAGTAATTGAATTTCAATGTAATTGAAAAATAATAAAAGATTTATAAAACATCAGTTATCAGGTCTTCGTAAAGGGGTTTTGGTAGTGCAAATAGACGAAAGGCATTATGGCAATACTGGCGGATCTTCTATAACCTAAAATAGCAAGGTGGGCTAAATAATTTCTATCCACACATTCGAATGACGATTATTATTTTTAATATCAATATAATAATATAATTGTTTATAATAATATAATTGTTTCATTGTAATAACTTTTAGCCAAAAAAACGATTGACTTACCTTTCTGTACAAAACCATACTAGTGGCATGAAATTTAGCCAATTTTTCCAAAACCGCTGTTATTTGTTCCAAATTTAAGCCTTTTTTAACATCGCCTATATGATAGCCCTTGATTTTAAGATTTTCTAGAACAATGATACCATCTTCTAAATAAATTGCTCTAAAAATATGCAAGAAAAAAAAATTGGAAATGTTTTTCAAAGATCAAAACTATTAGAATTAAGTTGGCTCAAATTTTAAAATAAGTCAAAAACAAGTTAATAGTACCTTTAAGACATTCATTGGAAAATTTAGGAATATGCGCAGTAAAGAGCTCAACAAAACTCACCTAGCCAAATATATGTACTTACCGCGGACCAAAAATAGTGTCATCGTCACCTATCGACCTCAACAAATTTTCAGCTTCTTTCATAAATACTGAATAGACTTGTAACTCTCGTTCGAATATATTATAATCCTCTTCGATTGCCGAAAAAGTTTCACTTTCCACGCGAGTTTTGACAATAAAAGATGCCGATTCTGTTGTGCCATTTTGTTCAGTGACATATTGTACGTTGAGAAGTGTCATGACACTGGAATAGTTTTCACCTTTTGCCGTTGCTGGTTGTTTTGTAAATGATTTGATTTCTCTTATAGGTACTTTGGAATGTTTCTTGATTATTTTTAAAACAAAATCCGAATCCAGCCATGCAAATTCTTCATTGTTTAGCGAAGTATCAGTATCACACATTTTCAACAGGAATTCTGAAAATACACAAATTTTAATACTATTTATTTGCAAATTGTAAAGTTTCATCAACACGTGGTCCTGGTCAAAGTTCATAAATCTTTAATCAATGATTATTACTCCAGCTGGTAATCATTGAAACATTATACAAATATTAAACAACATTTTAACTGCTAATCTAATCAATCATGTTTATTTGGTTGACACTAGCGACATCTATTCAGTCATATTACAGATTAAAACTATGTATCTCAAATTAATTCTGATGCCATATTTGCACGACTGTCAAAAACCAATATTTCTGACATTTTATACCAATCATTGTTGTAAATTGCCATAATACCATTTTATGGCAAGGCACTAGTATAAAATAGCAGAAATATTGGCATTTTGCCGAAAAGAGATCACAAACTCAAACAATGGAAAAACGAAATAGGAAAACAATGTTGATGAAGTGGAGAGTTGATGATCTAAAATCTGCCAAGTATTTTAGCTGTACGAAAATTGACAAGTACAAATGACATGTTGCCTAAATACGATTTCGAGAAAACATCAAATGGTGGGTGGCAATGGCGCAGTGGGTAAAGTGCTTGATTGGTAACTTAGACGTGTTGGTTCGATCCCTACGCTAGGCGCATTCTTTTCTATACATCCAATTTTAATTGAATGCCGCCCATGGGTTAAAAATGAGAGTCGATACCTGGTTCTCAAATCCACTGTGCCAAACTAGTGCCGTGCAATTCAGGTTGCATTTAAAACACCTTAGGTCTTACTGACTTACCTAAAAGTCAGTTACCTACAGGATGCCAAATAATTACACTAGATATACCTTAAGTTATTGACAATCTAAAATTCATCATTTGAATATCTATGTCATTAACATACAATTAAAAAATTTTGCAGATTATTGAAAGGAATTCGACTAATTTTTCTACTCGTGTTTCTCGTAAATAACAGCGTTAAGCTTGATTCGGCGATGATGCGAAACGAAAGAATACATGCAAAACTGACAATGGAACTATAATCAAACACTTTGTTTTGCTTTCCGCTTTGCATTGCGCAGTTCAATAACTGGAAAAGTCTCCAATCTAAGAGTAAGGAAAAAATGATATGTGAGCATTTATACATGTTTGGCTCTTTCACTAGATACCCAACTTCGCATAAAGAAGTGAATAGACCAAGTCGCCATTTTGGACTAGGTAAAACGGTGGAGCCATGTGAGTTTATTTAGTTTGTTTTTTTCATTTTAAATAAATTTTTGCTGCATTTCACTAAGAATTTATAAGAGCATTGAGTACTAACAACAAAAACATTGAAACTCATTTTGTTTTTTTTTTTTAATTTAATTCATTAAATCCTATTCACCTAACCAATTTTATTAAAGAAAAAGAGAACATTAATAAAAGAGATTGAATTTCCCTCCGATACAATTTTTTTAAGAATGATCCCTGGAGACATCCTGTACAAAAAAGTTTATGTTTTTCTTTGTATTAATACGCTGCTGATGTGAAACGAAAAATTCCATACAAAATTGACGCGACGAATTTATAAATCAGAAAATTGGTTGTGATCTTCGTTTTCGGTATGCTGCTGAACGACGAAATGGCTTATTTTATTGTACTAAAATATCTGTACTAGATTTTTTAGTATAAAAAATGGCAAAATAATGGTAAAATCAAATCAATAATTATAAGCACTTAACAGGGACAAAATAAGGACTGTTTGATTGATAATGGCAATCTGACATTAAAGAATGAGCAAGTACGTTTTCCTTGGTGTGCCATAATTTTAAAAATGGTATCGTTGTGCATTTACATTACGTTTTTTTAATGACGAAAATAATGACAAATTTTCAAACATTTACACGATTTTGTCAGTAATGTCAATTAAATTTTGAAAATGGTATCATTGTGCATTTACATTACGTTTTTTTAATGACGAAAATAATGACAAATTTTCAAACATTTACACGATTTTGTCAGTAATGTCAATTAAATGGAAGAAATAATGGAAATATGTCACTCGTGTAAATCCGGTATGATTCTTCACTCTTCTTGTTGTCAATTTAATTTCCCGGGGCATTAATTGACATTTCACAACTAGGGATGTGACAACATTTCAGTAATTAGCAGATATTTGGGTCTATTCGGCGAGATCTTTTATTCTGTTATTCTGCTATTCTGTTATGAATTTTCATACAAAAGTTTAAGCTGTCAAAAAATCTTTTATGAATTATAATTTTGGTATTCTGCATGCTAAATCTGCTATGAAATCTGTTAAGAAATCTGCTAGTGAGCTGTCAAAACTTCGAAATTCTCAACAAGTCTTTTACGAACTGCATTTTCGTTATTCAGCATGCCACAATCTGTTATGGAATCTTTTATGAATCATAAAAGAATAAAAGACACATTTTTGTTACTTTTATCATAAAAGATTTCAATATATAAAGTAAAAACTTTTATTTTGTTAATGAATTGTTCGTAAAAGGACAGATATAACAAAATATTAATAAAATACATAATAACAAGCACAAACATGTAAATAATTTCAAACTAATTATTTCAATACACGAAAGCAAGGAACACATTTGATGGATGAAACGTAAAAGAAAGTGTCGCTTATCCTGCCGGAGTTCGTTTTGCACAAATTTTTATATTGGATATAATAAATTCAGGAACTGTTATGGACAAATTGCAAAGATTAAATATTATTTATCTACACGAAACAAAACACGATAATTGCGCAGGTTAATATTTTCATTAGTCAGTGCCTACTGCCGAGAGTTTTTATTTACCTACTACAGCTGATAATTTGATAGCAGATTTTAGGTCTGTTCGTATTAATGTTTCTTTTTCGAAGTTACATAACAGACTTTTATAAAAGATCGAACTCCTGAATAACAATTATAAAATATCTTTTATGGCGAAGATCTCTTATGCACCATAACAGAAAATTCATAGCAGAATAACAGATGTGGCAGAATAGGCCTAATTAGCAGATAGCAATAACAACTTGCTATTGAAGGTCGAAATAATAATTGTTATTGAAATAACATTTACAATTTCAAAGTTTTTATTTTGTTGTCTTAATCTTTTACAATTATATAAATTATTTAACTTTTCATTACTGATTTTGCATCCTGACCTCGAGTGAACATTTTTATTATCTCTACACATATTTTAATTAAATGTGATTCTGGTAATCAATGAACTCAATCAGAGAGTTATCGTATACATTCGAAAACGGAACAAACAGTTGTTTCAATTTCATTTCTGATTTTACTTAACAGTAACTCACTAATATCGGCGATAACTTGGCAATCGTATTAATTTGAAATCTTAGAAGAAAACAATAGCAGTTTGGCACATTCCTAGTCATAACTTATCAATTGTGTTTTTGACAGCTGCCAATCTCTCCACAAATATTTGTTTGCTGTGGTTCGGTCTGCATTTGGAGACCGCCGGAAAATTTCGTTTCTAATTACTCATAAACGGTGATTTTTTAAGAGCTTGGTTTTTGAAAATTCAAAAAAACACAGAAACTTGTAAAAAGTGAATGAAATTTGTATTTGGATCGATAAATCAATTTCTGCCATTTACTTTTTAAAAATAATTTCACTTAAATGTTGCCCGCGGCTACGCTTCAGGTGGTCCATTCTGAAGGTCCAATTTTGGCCAGCTTTTTCACACATTTCGGCCGGAATCTCACCAATGACGCATTCAATGGTGGCTTCCAAGGCAGCAATCGTGTTTGGCTTGTCCCCATAGACAATAGACTTAACATAGCCCCACAAAAAATAGTCTAACGGGATCAAATCACATGATCTTGGTGGCCAATTGACTGCGCCAAAACGTGAGATCAACTGCTCACCAAATTCGCCTCTCAATTGATGCATGGTTTCGCGTGCAGTGTGGCATGTGGCACCGTCCTGTTGGAACCACATGTCGACCGAGTTCAATTCTTGTATTTTCGGCAAAAAAAAATCTGTTATCATCGAACGGTACCTTTCTCCATTGACCGTAACCCTGCGGCCTTCATCGTCCTTGAAGAAGTACGGCCCAATGATGGCGCCTGCCCATAAACCGCACCAAACAGTGCATTTTTCGGGATGCATTGTTAGCTGCTGAATTGCCTCTGGCTGCTCTTCACTCCAAATACGGCAATTCTGCTTATTCACGTATCCATTTAGCCAAAAATGAGCCTCGTCGCTGAAGACAATTTTGCGATAAAAAAACGGATCCTCATCCAACTTTTCTAAGGCCCATTCACCGAAGATTCTACGTTGTGGTATGTCGCCTGGCTTCAATTCTTGCACCAGCTGTATTTTGTATGGCTTTAAACCAAGATCTTTGCGTAAAATCTTCCAGGTGGTCGAATAACACCAACCCAATTGCTGCGATCGGCGCCGAATGGACATATCGCGATCTTCAGCAACAGTGGCGGATGCAGCAGCCATATTCTCTTCGGTACGCACTCTACGGATACGATTTGGTGGATTAATGTCCAATAAAGTGAAACTGGTGCGAAATTTGGTCACAATGAGCTGAATAGCCTGCTCGGTGGGTCGATTATGACGACCATAAAACGGACGTAGCTTGCGAAACATATTTTTCACAGAGCACGAATTTTGATAATAAATTTCAATAATTTGCAAACGTTGTTCAGGCGTAAGTCTATTCATGATGAAATGGCAAACAATACTGAATCGAAATGTCAAATGTTCGTGGAATTTGTCATGTGTGATCTGTCAAAAATATAAACGTCAAAAACCAAGTAGCAAAAAAATCACCCGTTATATGTGAAAATATTAAATTTTACAAAAAATCTGACATTTGTAAATTTGTATTTAAAAGCAAGTTATGTCATTGTGTGAGTTGTCATAATAATGATAAATTCATAAAACCCATATATATATAAAATAAATCAATAATTTTTTTCATTTCACACTATGCCTTTCTTCGTGATAGAATGCATGAGTAAGTTAGGTAGGTGTAACCTTTAAGAGAAAAGCCTGAACTTTTTGTCAATTAGTTCAATTGATTTTAAAGTTGGTGTGATAGAATTATAAATCAAATCAAAGCCAAACACTACAGTCAGTCATCAAGATTTTAAGTTAAGGTGCGCTGCGCATCTTCTGTTTAATATAATTATACAATAAAAAAAAAATGTTAGATGTGTATCTTTAAATCATGATGGTCCGGGGGTTGACGTGTTCTTTGAATTACAAATTTCCCGTTTTTAATTTTTTTAAATAATATGCATGCCCCTTAATGAGCAGTTTAACAAAAATAAATGCAAAATGACAGTTGGGTAGCGATAAAAATGAATTGCACGCAATGTGTAGGTAGGCAGGCAGGCAGGTATACATGATTATGAGCCAAGTCTGGTATTCTAATCAAAGCTGCTATATATAGAATGAACAATTTAAATTATTAGTTTGAAGCGTGTCACTGTCAAAAGAGAGGGATAATAGTACGGACGTCCTACATTATAATGTATGTGTTTATCTCTTATGTCAAGCATTTAGACCGGAAATTTACTTCGTGCAATCAAAGTGGATAAATATTAAATTATATATTTGTATTTTCATGATTATGCCTTAAGCTTTTAGAAGGTGATTATTAAAAAGTGGTCTCGAATTAATAAATTAGTTGCTATAAAAAGTCTAGAATTCGTCCGGCACTTATGATGTGAAGTGCAAAAGTTTGTTGTGAATTAGAGGTTTTCGCAGTTTTTTGACGAGTTAAATTGTTATAAATTGCAGAAGATTATTTGGAGAAGTTTCCATTCTTTTTTGTAATAGACTCATACTAATGCGAAACGGATTAAATATTATAAATATTTGTGTAGAATTCTGTCAGCTGTCAAAAAACACAATTGACAAGTTGTGACAAGTAATTCAATTTAATTCTACTTTATTCATATAAATTTGAACTTAAAGTTAATAAGAGTAATTTTATATAACTATTAACAATATGCTCCAAATATAATAAGTATAGTTAATGTCATCTTTTATTTAAATAAATAGTGATAATTCTTATTCTAAGATTTCGAATTAATACAAGTGCTCAGAAAAATTACTGATTTTAGTTAGAGAGTCCATTGTTAGGTAAAACCAGAAATGATATATTGAAGCAACTTATTGTTCCGTTTTTGAATTTACACGATGACTCTGAAATCAGTAATTACTAGAATTACATTTAAACAAAAAATGTGTAGAGATAACAGAATATCCACAATATATAACCAAAATCTGAGTTAAGCAAAATCTGTAATGAAAACTTAAATAATTTTTGTAAATGTAAAAAATTTTAACACAACAAAACAAAACTTAAAAATGTTAAATGTTATTTTAATAACAGGTATTATATCGACCTTGAATAACAAGTTGTTATTGCTATCTGCTAATATCTGTTACTAAATACCTGTTACAGAAATATTGACCCATCGCTAGTTGTAAATTTTAAAATTTTCCTAGCAATGTATATTACAGGAAATTAAACTTAGAACACAAAACAACTTTTCAAAAATGAACAGCTGACGTTCAAATACATGTCAGATATAGGAGTTTGTGAACGTTTGACGTAAATAGTCGAGCATCATTATCTATACACTGTAGTGATGCGCTTGTGAATAGCCATTGTTTTAGTTGTCAAACAACTTTTGTGTAATTGTTCGACAACATATTCTTGTTGATTTATTTATGTGTATGCAATTATTATTTTGAATAGACTACCTTCATCTTCATTAAAAAAATAATGACATTACTAAACAGTAGAATATACTGTTATTCTAATTAAATTTGTTGTCATTATTTAGCGGAAAGAATAGTAAGTTTGTACTCGTGTAAATGCGGCATAAATTTAACATTTAACACGATAGAAAAATCACTTGTGCGACAAAATATGCAAGGGAAATTTTATGTTTAATAATAAACTTTTGATTTTGGCAAGCATGATGGTAATTGGATTACCATTTTATTTTTCAGACATCCATACGAAATATTTTGGTCTACAGTATTATTTAAAATCCGAAGGACCTCCTGTATAAAAATTTGTATCTACATACTTTTTTTTTTTTTTTTTTTTTGAAAATTCAATATATCGATATTATTTTTTTTTTGAAGTTATATTTTTAAGCTTATATTTCTAAATACATAAATTTTTTCTTAGAAAAAATTAAGGAAATTTTTGTATATAAACAATTTACTCAAAAAACAACTTTAAAATATAACGGGTTATCCATTTTGCGGTTTCAAAAGTAAACGTAAATAAAACACATATAAAATATTTTTTTTCATGATTTTTCTTTTTTTTATTATAAAGATTGAACGTTGACATTATGTGAGAAACACTACATCATTTAAATGACCACCACGCGAAATGTTGCAAGCATCGATTCTTTTGAGATAATTTTCGACCACTTTTTGACCCATATTGGGTGGTATCTCCGCCATTATTTGACGAATGTTGGTTTTCAAGTGCTCAAGAGTTAAAGGTTTATCTGCATAAACACGGCCTTTCGCGTACCCCCACAAAAAAAAGTCCAGAGGTGTCAAATCGCATGATCTTGGTGGCCAGTTGATATCGCCACGAGGAGAAATTACGCGGCCAGGAAATGTCTCTTACAATAAAGCCATATTCGCTCGAGTTGTGTGGCATGTGGCACCGTCTTGTCGAAACCACATATTCTCCAAGTCGTATTCTTCAATAACAGGCATCATCGGTTATCATGTGACAATAACTCTCCGAATTGACGGTGACAGTCGTTCCATCGTCGTTTTCCAAGAAGTAAGGTCCAATCACACCTCCGGATCAATGAACGCCCCAAACAGTGACCTTTTATGGATGTAATGGCCTCTCTTCAATTACTTGAGGATTTTCAGAACCACAAATACGTTTATGTTTATTACCATACCCACCGAGTGAGAAATGTGCATCGTCGCTGAAGAAAATTTTGTTCGAAAAATCGCCGTCCACCGCCTGTTGTTCATGCAGACATTCGACGTATTCTTTTTTTTTGCACGCGCTCAATGGATTATGAATACCATTTATATGTTTTTAACACAGCGCGGGCATCCGGTGGAAGAAGAGAAAGAAGGATAGAAAGATGTGTGGCGCGATGTATTGAGACGGTGGTTGTTGTCTCAGATTTTATCTCCAGGGATGGAGACTGAACTAATGTGGAGAAAATTACCGTGTCTTATTTATTTATGTTTCTTATAATTAGCATTATTTTATTTTATTTCGTTGTCATATTTATGAGTACTTTACTCAATCTACGACGTTGTGAATGGTCAGCTGGCTTCAGTTGTTGTGTGAGCTGGACTTTTTATGGATGTAGGTGTAGATCCAATGTCAAAATACGCCATAGTGTGCCGTAAGACAGTCCTAATTCCTGAGAACGACGAGGAATCGGCAAATTAGGTCCTTCGGCAACACTTTCACTTACAGCAGCAATATTTTCAGTAGTAGGAGCAAAACGATGATGCACAGACCTTACAATATCTGTAACCAATCCAGTTGCTTCAAATGTCTTCACAATTTTGCCAATTGCTTGCGTAGTTGGACGATTAAGTAAACCATAATCTCCTCTTAAAACACGATATGTGACTGTGGCAGAATCACCATTTTTGTAGTAGGTATTAACAATTTTTATGCGTTGTGCGATAATTAAGCGATCCATTTTCGTAAATATCAGACTTTCAACTGAAAAAAAAATTGGTTTAACAACTTAGTTTGACAGATGTCGAATTCCAGCCTTATACTTTTGAAACCGCGAAATGGATAACCCTGTATTTAGTCGTTTCTACTAAGAATCGTGTGTATACGATGTGATCGAACGTAAGATCAAGTACCTACGATCTAGTCGTGTATTTTATTTTTTAAGGTTAGGTAAATTTGTGTTTTTGTAACTGCCTTGAAGGTTATAACATTTGCACACCTATGACTGAAAGCTAGGTTTTTGCCAAAATATTTTGTAAAACTCGAAGAGCATTAACACCAAAATATTCATGTTTTTATTTAACATTAAAGGTATTCATGTAACGAAATAATTTTCCACTTTGCAGAAAGATATAATTTTCCGCCAGACGTTTTCATGAACACCCCCTTAAAAATACTTGCGTCAATGTGGGAAATAATCAGTTCAGATAATGTTATCTGATTTGCAGAATATTTTTCCCATACAAATTTTGACAATCCATTTTTGCGGGAATAACAATATCTGGCTTCTGAGGTTTATCTGGGTTTTCCGCCATTACATGAATACCCTTATTATGTTTAATTATTTTGAGATTATCTCAGGATTCATGAGGTATCACAAAGGGACCAACTCTAGCCTAAGTGTGTCAGCTGCAACGCTGATAGCCTAATTATTTTGTATATTTCCATTGAATTTAATTATTTACTGGGCAAAACTCGTTTTGTCATTATTTTATTTAAGAAAATAAATTAAAGAAATATAAAATTCTCAAACATCTAAACAAGAAATTCGTCTATACGTGAACATTGGTTATGATGTAGAAAAACTTTGTTATAGGTACTGTATTCATATACATAAATTGACGCTATCAGTCGGGTGTGTAAGGAAAAATGAGAAAAATAGTTTCTCCAAAATCCAATTGATGACTGAATCGTTTCATTTTTGTCGTTTTGAATGTATGGACTTATGGTATATGAAAATTTGATGGCATAAAAATTTTAAAAAAAACTTGAGGGTTCGCAAATTTCCGATAACTTTTTTAGTATAATTGAGGGTTGTGAATTGAGAAATTTTACCAATTTGCAAAATTGAAAAATTAACACAATTTTGTTTCTATTTTTCGCAATCCAATTTCGATCGAATTTTTAGTTTAGGAGCGTTTCCATTAGATCTAGCGTCGGACAAAGTTCTGTATTTCCAGTTTCACAAATCCTTATTACCGTTTTTTCGGCAGCACTGACACTGCAGCGTACAAGATTAAGTATGCTAGGTCTTTTATAGAACAATCTAAGGATTTAAAAAATAAAAAAAAAAAAGATTATTCTTATTTTTAATTAGGTATACATCTAATCTATCTTGAAGCTATAAAGTCATAATTCAGATAAGACCACGAAAAGTAGACAAAAATATCAAAATTTTTATTAATAAAAAAATACATAAGTATGTATATACATACATATAAAAAAATTGATAAATATAAGTATGAATATTTGTTTAATTTATCAATTGGTTTGTTTTAATGTTATCAACAAACTTGTGCCAATTTCAATTTTTTTTAATAACTTTTAATCAGAATTAATGCAAAAATGTTCATCGACTCGTAGCATTTATGAGTTTTTATTTTCTTTCAAGTCGTTGAAGCATACAAAGGTCAGTATATGTATTAGGCGTGCTTTGTTTATCCGTTAGCGTGAGAAGAATTGAATGAAAGAACGACAACGGGAGTCAATGGTGTCTTCACACAAAAAAAAAATTGACAATTTCCATAAAAAAACCATTGATCACAAAGATCTAATTTTGAATTAGATTTAAGCGTCGATAGTTTTAAACGTTCTCTATTACAGGCCGACTCCACTTGATATCTGTATCGCCAACGAAATATCTGTCCATAAATATCACAGCATTTTTTTGTCTTAGATGGACAGTTCATGTCTTGACATTTCGTCTAAGTTTGAGGTGCAAGAAAAAAAATTAGAAAAAAAAGATCAAAACTGTTAGAATTAAGTCAACTCAAATTTTAAAATAAGTCAATAACAAGTTAATAGGTCTGATCCACACTCTGCCAACTGGCACTAATTGGCACCAATTTCTGCCAAAACCTGTTCCAGACTTACAAATTTGGTAGTTTTGGGCAGAAGAGAGCGCTCTTGAGAGCGAAAAATATTTCCCCTCCCTGACAATTTCTTGCCAATTCTGCCCAATAAATTTTTGTAGGCAGAATTTGTGGGTAGAAAATTTACAATTGTCAGACTGACGTTTGTCATAAACGAAAAAAAAAACGTTTCGTAGTTGGTGTGGAAAAATATTTGTTGAACAAATAAATTAATTTAGAAACACTAAAATACAAAATAATTAGTTTGAATAGAAAAAAATGTGAATTTACAGCAAATAATGAAATAAAAAAAAAAAAAACAAATGTGTTGACGTTTAAAAATTGGCAGAAAATTGTGCACAAGCTGTTCCAGACTTTTTCGGACTTTATTTCTCAATGAGAGAATTTTATCCCCACTCTTCAAGTTTTGACAATCTGCTAATTTCTGCCCAAAAAAAGTCTGGATCAGACCTAATACTACCTTTAAGACTTTCATTGGAAAATTTAGGAATATGCGCAGTAAAGAGCTCAACAAAACTCACCTAGCTAAATATATGTACTTACCGCGGACCAAAAATAGTGTCATCATCACCTATCGACCTCAACAAATTTTCAGCTTCTTTCATAAATACTGAATAGACTTGTAACTCTCGTTCGAATATATTATAATCCTCTTCGATTGCCGAAAAAGTTTTACTTTCCACGCGAGTTTTGACAATAAAAAATGCCGATTCTGTTGTGCCATTTTGTTCAGTGACATATTGTACGTTGAGAAGTGTCATGACACCTTGTGCTGTTGCTGGTTGTTTTGTAAATGATTTGATTCCTCTTATAGGTACTTTGGAATGTTTCTTGATTATTTTTAAAACGAAATCCGAATCCAGCCAAGCAAATTCTTCATTTTTTAGCGAAGTTTAGCGAGCATTTTTTTTTTGACTTAGCTGGACAGTTCATGTCTTGACATTTCGTCTAAGCAAAAGAGGTTGAGGTGTATGTAATACAATTTTAAAAGATTTATCAAAAATTAATTTGATGAAAAAAAATGTCTTATTACCTGATATTTATGTACCTGCCTACTCCTGTTAATGAACATAAACTAATAAAAATGGTGTATTTGAAGAATTTAAGTACAAAGACAAATTTTTGAAGGCTGCCAAGAGAATAGTTACCGGCATCAGAGACAACACATAATGAGATGAAATAATGTCATCTGTACACAAAAACAAAAAAAATGTCTATGAGGTTTGACACATGCACTCTGATTTGTGGCATATCCAAATTAAAATTAGGGCTCTGACAATTTCAGCAAGAGTCATTCAGTACCAATAAAATTTAAAATTTCTCAATTTTTATTTTGATATTCTTTTCACAATAACAAACTGTTATTTAACTTTGATTACTGAATTTGCTTAACTCAGATTCTGGTTTTATTATTGATTTCAGTCGTCGAGCAAAAGTTTTTATTTTCCAATAACATAGTTTGATTAATCGTGATTTTGGCAATTCTTGATTCCCGAGTCATCGCATAAATTAAAAATAGTTTTCAATAAAAATTAAAAAAAAAAATAAAAAAGCAAATTTTAAATTTTATATTTTTTTATATTAATTTTTAATTAAGAAATACATAATGATAATAATAAATAAAAAAAATAAATAAAATATAAAATTGGAAGTAAACACGCAATTTTCTACTTATTAGTGGGCTGCACTAATTTTACTACACACACATTTTTTATATCAAAAGTTCTTGGAGCCGTTTTTGAAAAATATTTTTCTTAACGTTTTTTTTAACATTTGTATGGTACCCTTATTTTTTGTTTCATAATTTCATTTCATTTGATACATAATGTCAAAAAACTACTAAACAGGAGTTTCGAATACTTAAATCGATTAAGTGGTTTTCGAAAGGTTTATTGCGTTTAAACTTTCTGGGAGCTTCTTCAAAGGAAATGAACCGTTTTCAAGAAAATCGAGAATAAAAAAAAAAATACACGACTGGATCGCACGTACTTTCTCTTATATTCGATCAGATCGTATTCAAAAGATTCTTAATAGAAACGGCTAAATATATTTTTAAGGCGTTTTTACATAATGTTTTATATACAAATTTTATTAATTTTTTTTTTAATTGGTACAGAAATTTTAAATCTTTAATATAAATTTAAAAACAAAATTTTAAAAAAATTATTCACCCGTTTTCAATTTTTTTTAATCCAAAAAAATTTTTTTCGAAAATTTTGGTATGCATTATTATTTATAATTTCAAGGACCTCCTATATACAGATTTTGATCAAAGCCTAAAGCCGTTTATGATAAAGTCGAAAATAAATAAAATGCACGACTGGATCGCACGAACGTCCTCTTATGTTCGATTACATCGTATGCAAAATATTTCTGTTAAAAATCTAAATATTTTTTTAAAGTCGTTTTATACTTTATTTTTTATGTACGAGTATACAAAGTTTCTTTAATTTTTTTCTGTACAAAATTGGTATGACAGAAGATTAAATCGGCTTAATCAAAGAAAAAAATTAATTCAAAATTCTGAAATACTTAAACTAATTCGAGCTCAAAAAAAGTTCGCCATTTTATATCTTGTAAAAATTTGAATTTATGAGAAAAATTTAAAAATCTGTGTAGCGGTTTTTGAGAAAAAAAGTTTTTTTTATAAACTTTTTGAAAAAAAAATTTTAAATAATTAACAAAAAAAAAAATATTGAGCCTTTTTCAAAATACAAAAAAAATATTAATTAAAAAAATTGGTACGCAGTATAAATTGGGGAACCTAAACCTATGTATGTATGTGCGAAATTTCGAAAGAATCGGTTCAGCCATTTATGAGATAGTCGAAATAAAACAAAGGTCCTATGGAAAGTACCGTTTTTAGTCATTTAAAAAAAAAAATTTCAATCATATGATCAATCGTAGCTAAAAAGCGGCACTGATTTTTTTTAAATCAAAATCGTTAAAGCCGTTTCCGAGAAAAATAGGTTTGAACGTAACGGTTATATGGCAGATGCCGTTATTTTTTGAGCTAAACAAAAATTTCAATTTCCCCTGTGTACAATACCTTAAAAACTCTATATAACAAGTTAGAAGCAATTCGGCCCATCCGTTTGGGCTGTAGGTGTCTATTCATACATACAGATAGACTTACAGTGTGACAGATTGACAGACAGACAGTCTAACAGACTGACAGACAGACATACAGACGGACAGAATTTTTAGACCATCTTCTTTCGTCTTCGCTATCATCGTAATGTTATTTTTGATTGTTATCTCAAAACTTTTTTTCGGCGAATCCATAACTTACCATATAGTGCCTATATATCGCAGGTAAAAAAATACAATGCATGGAACATGTTGCTATGTTTGTTTCCATACGAAATGCTGTTGACGATGCTTGTGCTTATTTAATCTGTTCCGCGCATAAGAATTATATCAAGTAAAGGTACAAATTCTAAGATCTGTTAAAATAGCGAAATGAAAGATCGCTCCATGTAATAATGGAACTTTTGGTATACTCCGTACATAGGTATGTACATTTGTGCTCATATATCAGCTACATAACTGTTATTAGTACGGGATAGATATAGGTAATTATCTTATCTATTGACATTAGCGCAAAATTTTAAACAACCTGATGTTAAGGGCTTAGCGTGATACTACTTAACAGTTTGCTAATACTAAAGCACTTTACTAATATTTTCCTAACTTTAAACACTTTAACTGGCACCGTACTAAATCTATTTTCTTAATAAACTACAACTAAACACGCCTAAAAAAGTGCAAAAAAGTAAGCGAACATAACTTTTTGACGTTTGTAAATATCAAATGGCATATGGATTTATTCTTCTGTCGAATGTGTAAAGGTAATCTTGAAAATAAAATTACAAGTAGTTTTCTGGGAACTCGAAAGTGACATCCGTCCCGTCAATTTCTTGTACACGGAAGTGAAGGTGTCAACTTTGTGTTCAATGGTGGTCTGTTGGTTCTTATCTAAGTGCACCTTAATCAGCTGTGTGCCATCGAGCTTGACGCGAATGCGTTTGCCGACAATTTCAGAGGGGAATACCAAATCTTCGAGGATGGCGTCGTACACTGCGGTGAGAGTGCGGGAACGTGGCCTCTTGTTTCAATGGATTCCTTGACTTCCTGGTTGGCTTAGGTAAAATTTTGCGCCAATGAACACGACGTGTTTGCCGGAGAATTTCTTCTCCATCTCACGGACCAAACGAATTTGGATTTTCTGGAAAGCCTTCTGCTTTTGAATTAGGAAATAGATGATGACCGCCTTCTTGTTATTGAATTCAATTTCACGAGCACGGGTAATGTGAAGATCCCTCAGTTGTGGTTCAATTCAGAATTCATCCCCAGCTCTAGTAGAGCTTGTGCAATGGATTTCTCGAACTCATCAGGCTCAGCGCCGTTAGGCTTGATAATTTTGTTTTCAATCATCATAGCCACTGATTTTAAGAAAAAGTACGATTTAGTACGATACTAAAAAAATAAAGTAGCCATTTTGTGATTTTAAGTTTAGTTAAATGTTAAGAAGATAGTTCGATACTAAACTGGTTTAAAATTAGCAAAATCCTCTTTTTAGCCTAGTGGCATACTAAAAATGATTTAACATATTACTAAATCGACTAAAATTTTGCGCCATAATTTTCAATCCACTACCCTTATTCATAGACATCATCAAATTTCATTTCAACTAGACTAGTGACGTATAATTCAAGTTGCATTTAAGTGGCTTTAGGCCTTACATCACGCCTCTAGTAGGTAAACGCTTTTTTTTTTAATATTGTCCAAGAGATACCAATGTACTACATAGCGTATATGTTTGCTATATGAACATTTTATATGTCAGCACTTACAATTACTAATTTCACTTGAAGTTTTATTCGATAATCAGTTTTTTGTTTGCCTCTTATTGATTTTCACTAAAGCTTAGCTATCTAAAAGATAAAATTCTTTTCAATTCATAAATTACATCTATCTAGCTATCAATGTAGATTATATATTTATTACATACTTTATCCTACCGACATTTAAGGAAAGGGTTCGTCTTATCAACAAATGTTTACAAGTGCAAGTAATGAGTGCGCGTCATTCTTTTGTGTAAACACAACACCATAAAATAATTAGCAGACGGAAACTAAAAGCGCCACCGCGCGCGCCGGCCGTCTTCAGAGTAAATTAGTTTGTTCTTGCTCCAGATTAGTTTTAAAATACAATTGACACAGAAATGTCAACAATTAATTCTATGTTCTGACATTTTATCTTGGTTGACAGATGGAATGGATCAAACACAATAAAACCAGATTTGATATCAAAGCTAAAACTAACAAACAAAATCAACAAGCCCTAATACAAAAAATGTATCTTGAAGATACTATTGACACACCAATATATTGTAAAATATTACATGCAAGCAAAAAAAAAACAATCACCTTGTTTCGTGTTTATCTAGTTCTTTTGTCACAAAATATACATAAACCCTACGGCAAATTAGCGATTTGTTTTATTGGTAATATCGTTGTTTTTTTTTTTTTTTAGTGCAATTATCGCTTTTATTGTAAGATTTTACTTTAAATCGCTAATCACATAGAATTACGCACAACACACACGAACAATGTACTATGATTGTTTTTTGCTGATGTTGATCGCACGATGGTTTTAATCTGACTAATGTTTAATGCACATTCACATTTATTTTCTATTGCGGGCTTTTAAAGTTCCATAAGTTCATTCTTTATCTCTCTTTTTGCAATCTTTCAATAACATAAAATTTATGAAAGAGATATTATTGTAACTATAAGAAAGAACACATAGTTTTACGTGACAGCTGGTGTTTGTCGGCGAATTTACATTAAACGATTTTTGCGTTGTCAATTTTTTTTTCTTTTTTGTTATAATTTTTTTGCTTACCTACATTTTTACTCAATTTGTTTATTCCACGCGGTGAAAAGATCGTTCAATTTAAATTTAGACTTCTTTCGCAAAAAAAAAATACATTCTGTGTAAGATTGTGTAACGTTTTGAAAAGGTATTTTAAGCTAAACGCTTTTGTAGAACCACAATAGGGGTATTCACGATCAGATGTAACTGGTCCTGTATCATTGTAAAAGTGTAAAAGTGTAGCATTTTTTTGCACTACAACAACAAAATATACTGAATGTCAAAGTCTTACACTTTTACACTTTTTCTATACCCGAGCCCAATTGTAACAGAAAAATACACGAGTGTAAAATTTTTTTTAACACAAACTGAGATATTTCAGAACAAAATATGAAACAGATTTTGACATTTGCTTCAGTGTTGCTACAGATTAGTAAAGGTGTGTTCACAGTCTGTTGTAAAAAATAAAATTTTACAATTTTACACGATTTGTTACACCAGATCTTAATGTAATTGATTTGTTACTTTATTTGACAGAAGGGCATTGTAAGATTCACTGCGTAACAATTCAACCATTTAATTATATTAAATACGACTTTTAAGGTATAACCACACTCTTACGAAAGCAAATGTGAACGAAGGGTAACCATCCTAAGCTACTTTAGTCATATGACCATAAACTTACAGAAACACTATACACTTTTACCTACTCCAAAATGGCGAATGAGCTTCACTGTCTTATGTGAAGTTGGGTATCTAGGTAGTTACAAAAGCCCTGTATAGAGAAAGCTGAAGGTTTTTTTTTTGGTTTGTAAATTTACTTATTAGGTTTGTTTCTTTACTCACCTTCGGGAACTCGCAGGATACCAAATTTACCCAAAACGTGTTTCTTTACTTTTTTTCTGACACAAAAATACCAGAGCTTTTGACTTTTCTTCAATTTTTTTCAGTTCCCCTCCAACAAGAATCTAACGGTACCTAAAATAGCTACTGCAGTTTCTTGCTTGTCAAACAAGAAACCAGCTGTTGGAATAACTTGAATTTGAATTTGTGAAATAGTGTAAATAAAACTCTTTTTTTTTACAATTTTAAGAAGAAGAAAACCAAACGATTGAAGCCAATATAATAATTAATGTATCTCCTTGTTCTTTTGCTAGAGCTCAAAATGATAAGTGCAAATTAAACTGTATTTCGTGAAAATATTTTCATACATGTTGAGTCTACCACATCCGTGAATCAAAGAAAACAAGATTACGACACTTCTTCTTTTCTTATTTTATTGACGTCATATTTGAAATAAAATCATACAAATTGTTGTTGTTTGTTAATTAATGGATTATGTTTCACATATGACGTCAATAAAATAAGAAAAACAAAGAAGTGTCGTAATCTTGTTTTCTTTGATTCATGCACTACATCTAATTTCTGTTGGTATATGTCGCAAGAACCCAGAAAAAGCCCATGTATGTTTCTTTACTTTTCGTTTCTGGTTAAAAATTGCAACAACATGAAAAAGCTTTGAGCCCAAAGTTTTTCCCGAGCTTTTTTCCAAACCTTACCCAAAAAGTAAAGAAACAGACATATTGTGTTAAAAGTGGATACAATTTAAATGTTTGTTTATTGGATAACACATAGTGGCTGAATAAATGATATACACTACCGCTTAAAAGTATTTGCCCAGTCAGATTTAAGGCTGATTTAGTGATTTATACAAAAACCTCTAAACATAGTATAGGCATCTGGGCGATCAATTTTCCTGATTAATCAGTGTCTATCTGAGCTAGTGTATATTTACTAGACAAAAAAAAAACGTCAAAACCAAACTTAACCCAAAATTCTACACAAATGATATGTGTTTCATTAATTAAACTACGAGTATCTTATGCCATGTCGGTGACAGTTAGGTGAAGTTGGTTTAATGTCACTACTGACAGCTATCAAAATTCAATTGTTAAACTTGAACAACATATTATGTAATTCCAATTTTGACTATAGCTTATATTTACGCATGTAAAATTAATAAGTGTATATGAAAGCTTTCTTCTACGATATTGTAATCACATATTGACGTGAAGAATAGAGACTTTTTCCACAAGATTCATTCATAAGAAAATTGTAGTAGTTTTATTTCCAGGTTTGTATTTTCACGATTGATAAATTTAAATAAAAAAATCATATCATGAAATTGAAAAGTAAAACAAAAAAATATATCAGAAATTCTCGCAATCAGAATCTAGTTTTTTATGACAGATAAATTGCATATAGGAGCATATTATTTTGTTTTGTTTTGTTTATTGCCTTGTTTGTCAAAATAAGCAGAACACTAATAGCTCAATAGTGCTGATAATTGTTGTTATTATAAAAGATGTTGTTAAAACCCGTTTACAATTTCTTATAATGAATCAGCATGAGTAAACTTATAATTAAAAAAAAAAAAACACAATTGCAAACCCCTGAACGAAAAGAGATCTTATAGAACCATTTCTCTTTTGCCGCTGATCTAAAAGGTATTTGAGAAAATCTTACTCAAGAGAATGCTTCCCATAATTGAGGAAAAAAGTATTTTGCCGGATCATCAGTTTGGCTTCCAGAAAAAACCACTAAAAAATTGATCAGAATTAACTAATGAAATTGAGAAGTCTGGAAGAAAAAAAAGTGTTTTCTAGCGCATTTCTAGACGTTTCCCAAGCCTTCGAAAAGGTCTGGCACGATGCGATGGCCTAAAGTAAAAACTATGACAGGTATTTCCGGAACAAGTATTTCACATCTTCGAATCTTACCTCGAATATAGATTACTTAGAATTAAATATGGTAGGAAATATTCAGGATTTAAGGAAATAAGGATTATCCGTCTTATATACGGTACCAGCAACTTCTCTCGCTGAGGGGGTGGCCGTGGCGCGATAGTTGTGTGCTCGCCTGTCAACCTCGTGGTGCAGGTTCGATTCCTGCCGTTGTCTATGTCTTCTTTTATTCCATTTAAAAAAACCAATTCTAAAAATTGTCATAAAATAAGTTGCTGCTTCGCTCATTACATGCTGTTTAGGCATAACACTAACAACATGTGATTGAGTAAACTAGCATACCCATAAAATATGACAAGGGAATGAATAAAATAATGCGAATTATAAGGGACATAAATAAATAAGACACGGTAATCCTCTCCGCATTAGTTCAGCCGCCATCCCTGGAGATAAATCTGAGACAACAACCAGCTCTAGTCTCAGAACATCGCGCCATACATCTTTCCTATCCTTCTCTCCCTTCTTCCACCATATGCCGCGCTGTGTTAAGAAAAAACATATAAAGGGTATTCATAATCCCTTGAGCGCGTGCAAAGTTATAAAAAAAAAAAAAAAAAAAAAAAAAAAAAAAAGGAGTTCTTTGCCAAATGCGACTTAAATTGAAATTTAAACTATACTTGACAAGGCCGTAGTCCGACAAAGTAAAATTAGGGTGGTGTTTTTTAGTGAGTAAAATTCTCTTCATAGCTTAAAAAATTTAAATTTGAATGACACTAGTTAAATCAAATATTTTACTATGAAACAAATTCATTACGGTACGTTTTAATTCTCATGACACCTATGCCTTAAATTATCAGTGTGAATTTTATTTTTTTTCTCGCATTGCCCGCTGTCTGGCCACGGCTATATAACTACTGTAATTTGTATATTTATGTTGTTTAACATATATTTACCGCCATCTATTTGGATGAGGATCCAATAGTCCATCTCCATCGAAATTGGTATGCCATTTAAAACTAGTTTATACAACGAAGATGCATAAGGCAGCAATGTCGCTAACTATAGACTATATGCTGACGGTTATTATGATGAGTTAGATGTGTAAACCCACCACCGCAGAGCAACACTAAATAGCCACCAATGGTTAGGAGTATGCGACAATGCATCTAAATCAATTACCCTAAGCAATTTTCACTCCGTAGAGGCCATCCAGCCACACTGCACACTGCATGCAGCACAGATTACACACAATGTATATTGCTTGTAATTGTATACTAGAATTATAGATGTCGCTTTGATGTGTTTTATCCCGGTTGTGGCACTAGATTTTGCAATTCTGGCGAATGGAATGCTATAGTTTATCGGTTTAGATCTTTAGATGTTGTGTACGGCCTCTTGTTTTAATAATAATAATAATAATAATTTGAATGATTTAAGATGGCGGAAATTGTAATTTTTGTTACTTCAATTTTCTTGCTAATCGATGGTTTATGAGTTTTTGATTATCAGATAAATCGGCGATACATAGTGAAAGGCGATTTATCAAAAATTTATTTTGCACAACTAAGTGAAATAAATCATTGATCATATTATTTTGAATCTTTGATGAACTTTGTAAAAATTATAATTAATATTGTTCAGTTTCAAACTGGTTAGAAAATAACCTAAATTAAAAAAAATATATAATTAATTAGAAAGCCAAAGGAAATTATAACAAATATCGGAAATGATTTTAATTTCGTTTCCGAAAATGTGTGATAATCAATAAGCAGCTTATAACCAATTTAAAAATGTTCTCATTTGATAAAAATTTTAAACTGATAACGATGTTGGTGGGTTAAAACAAAATGTACTACTTGATCGTACGAATTTGCTCTTGCAGCTAACAACTTTAATGTAGCTAACCACTGACTTAGTATGGATGACTAAACGAATAGTCACATAGTTGCCTACCTACAAATGAATGTTTAAACCTAGATTATGGATTTATAATATCCTTACATTAGTTAGGAAAGAAAAAAATTCCAAAATCGTTAAAGCGTTTTTTTTATAAATTAATTTCTTATGTATAAAATTTTAAAAACATTTTAAGAAAAAAAAATTGAAACACCATTTTTAAGTATTTATTAACATAATGGCTTATTCATTTTGCGGTTTCAAAAGTAAACGTAAATAAAACATAAAATAATTTTTTTCATGATATTTCTTTTATATTATTATAAAGTTTCAACGTTGACATTATGTGTGAAACACTACATCATTTAAATAACCACCACGCGAATTGTTGCAAGCATCGATTCTTTTGAGGTAATTTTCGACCACTTTTTGAAACATATTGGGCTTTATCTCAGCCATAACGTGACGAATGTTTATTTTCAGTGCTCAAGAGTTAAAGGTTTATCTGCATAAACACGGTCTTTCGCGTAGCCCCACAAAAAAAAAGTCCAGCGGTGTCAAATCGCATGATCTTGGTGGCCAGTTGATATCGCCACGACGAGAAATTACGCGGCCAGGAAATGTCGCTTGCAATGAAGCCATATTCGCTTGCGTTGTGTGGCATGTGGCACTGTCTTGTTGAAACCACATATTCTCCAAGTCGTATTCTTCAATAGCAGGCAAAAAAAAGTCGGTTATCATATGACCATAACGCTCCGAATTGACGGTGACATTCATTCTATCGTCGTTTTCGAAGAAGTAATGTCCAATCACACCTCCGCACCAAAGAGATGTATTGACCTCCTCAATTACTTGAGGATTCTCAGAACCCCAAATACGACAATTTTGTTTATTAACATACCCACCGAGTGAGGAATGTGCTTCGTCGGTGAAGAAAATTTTGTTTGAAAAATCGACGTCGACGTTTTGAATGGTTAGCTGGCTTCAGTTGTTGTGTGAGCTGGACTTTTTTGGATGTAGGTGTAGATCCAATGTCAAAATACGCCATAATGTGCCGTAAGACAGTCGTCCTTGGGCAACACTTTCACTTACAGCAGTGATATTTTCAGGTACGAACGAAACGATGATGCACAGGCCTTACAATATCTGTTACCAATCCAGTCTCTTCAAATTTCTGCACAATTTTGCCAATTTCTTGCGTAGTTGGACAATTATGTAAACCATAATCTCCTCTTAAAGCACGATATGTGGCTGTGGCAGAATCGCCATTTTTGTAGTAGGTTTTAACAATATGAAAAAAATTCAATATTTTTGCAAAATCTATTTTTTAATTTAATTTATTTTTAAATCGAAAAACTTTGTTTGTTTGAAAATTTGAGTACCTACGCAATTTTATTAACACTTTAAGGGAGTAAATGCATAAAAAAAAATTGAGCAAAATTTTAGTCGATTTAGTAATATGTTAAATCATTTTTAGTATGATACTAGGCTAAAAAGAGGATGTTGCTAATTTTAAACCAGTTTAGTATCGTACTATCTTCTTAACATTTTACCAAAGTTAAAATCACAAAATGGCAACTTTATTTTTTAGTATCGTACTAAATCCATATGCCACTTTGACATGTACAAACGTCAAAAAATTATGTTCGCTTACTTGTTTGCACTATTTTATGCGTGTTTAGTTGTAGTTTATTAAGAAAATAGATTTAGTATGGTGCTATTTAAAAAATGTTTAAAATTAGGAAAATATTAGTAAAGTGCTTTAGTATTAGCAAATAGTATCATGCTAAGCCCTGAACATCAGGCTGTTTAAAATTTGGCGCCAATAATTTTAATCGGCTTAGCCAAGAGAGTCAAAATATAAAAAAAATGGGTATATGGGAAGTACCGTTAATAAATAGGTAGGTACGTTTAAATAAAATATTTTTTTAGTTGAAAGTCGACTGCACTAAATTAAGAACACACATGATAAAAAAATCAAAATTCTTAGAAACGTTTTTGAGAATTACATATTTTTCTTAACGTTTTTTTTAACATTTGTATTTGGAGGTACCGTTGTTTTTTATTTAGGGAAAATTGTTTTTTTTTTAACTATTCATGATAATATCAAAAATTTACCAAATACGAAGTTTCAAAAAATCCATTGAGTTCTTTTCGAAATTTTGAGTAAAAAAAAGATTTTTTTCTTTAAAAAAAAAATTGAAATATTTTTGTTTACATTAGTGTAGCTTAAGCTTTCTTGGAGCTTCTGCATAAGAAAAATCAAAAAAAAGACAAATGCACCGTTTTCTAGAAAATCAAAGCCAAAAAAATGGATTTGCTAGAGGTTACCTAAAATAACCATTTTTTTCAGAAAAAAATACCTTTTCCCTTCATTAATGAATTGATTTTTTTTTGTATACTTAGACGTCGGAGCCGTTTTTGAGGAAAATGAGATTTTTCTCTTTGGAAAAAAAATATATGGCAGGTACTGTTATTTTTCGCTTAAAAAAAAAAAAAAACAAAAAAAACCTTTGGGCATATTACCGAAAAAACAATATGTACCATGCTTGAAGCAAATTCATCCAACCAAAACAACAAAAAAATTGGTGGCGCCCCTTTCATTTCCTCTCAGGTACTACAACCTTGCGGCAATAAAAAATATTTGGCTTTTATATTCGATAGAAATATATTTAATTATGATAATTTTCGAATTGATTGGTGTAACCCACCCGTTAAGTTGGCCTAGGCGTGGTAGTAGCATTGAAAGTGCTACATAGAAATCGTTCTCCCTTTTGCTTGACATTCTTGTAACAAACAAATGTACATAAAGGAGGCTTGCTTTACACGACATTTTCATCTTTCATCTACATCACATCGACATTCTGCAAAAAAAAGTGGACACAAAATAAAAAAATCATACTTGCGCGATAGAGGGGATAATGAAATGCAGATCATCTTCCAGCATGAATCAAAGAAAACAAGATTACGACACTTCTTGGTTTTTTTTTATTTTATTGACGTCATATGTGAAACAAAATCCATTAATCTACAGACAACAAACAACAACAATTTGCAGATTTTGTTTCACACATGACGGCAATAAAATAAGAAAAACAAAGAAGT
Organism: Philhelius pedissequus; assembly: GCA_910595825.1. NCBI lineage: Eukaryota > Metazoa > Arthropoda > Insecta > Diptera > Syrphidae > Philhelius > Philhelius pedissequus. The sequence continues at coordinate 236,177,258 of OU343161.1, read as the reverse complement.
GTCGTAATCTTGTTTTCTTTGATTCATGATCTTCATGTATGAATATTATAGGAATAGAAAGTATGAATCTGAAGATTGCACATTATTGTGAAGATTAACATGTTCATCTTCATTATAGCATTTTCATCTGCACCATAATTTGATCCCTTCAGGTAACGAATTTTCAAGTTTTTTTTTTACCTTTTCACCTCAGTTTGCTTAAAACTAACGAAAATACCGCAAATTTTCTTCATAAAACTACATACCTGAACGCTAAGAACATGGGATTGTGAGATCTGTCAAAAAAGTTATAGCAGTTATAGAAAGTTATTAGTGTGTCGCTCTCTACTTTTCTTAAAATCTACAGATGCAGATCCATGTAACGTGCACTCTAACAACTTCCTATAAATTTTCTGTAACTTATTTGACAGAGCTGAAAATCACATGCGATTAGCGTTCAGGTATCTAGTTTTTTTTTTTTTTTGAAGAAAATTTGCGTTCATTTCGATTTGCGTTTCAAATTTCGAGTTCAACTCTAATGTTCGATGTCCTCAATTCCATTCAACCAACGAGTTTAATGCGGTTGGAGATCGTTGCTCAACGAATTGTTCAACAAGTGTACGGCTAGTGTACGAGCTAATGTTGCTCGTTGAAAATGTTGGTTCAACGCGTTGAGCAACGTTTTAAAGATAATGTGTTGCACATTATTTGTTCAACTCCTTGATCAAGTTTTTTAATTTTGTTTGGTGCTGGTTGCCGTTGACGTGAAAGTATTTATTGTACGTTGCGTTGGATGAGACAAAATTTGTGTGTGTACATAAGTTGAAGTACGTATTGTGTTGAAATCAACTTGAAAATTGGTGCAGTGTTGTTCATTGTGTTTTGATTTTTCGTCATTGTCTTTTCTTTTGTAGTTCATTTTTTCCAATATTATTAATACGGCAGCCATTTTTTTATTTGAGAGGAAATCATGCTTAATCTAGAAAAAGTTTAATTTCAATATTTTTATGTCATCAATATCTAAGTAGCTATAGTGCGTTGAATGTGTTCCTCAATGAGTGCGTCTTGGTTAGGTCTACGAATGTATCAACACGTCCATCAACATGTTGAACAACCATATCAAAACGCAGTTGATCAACTTGAACGTTCCGAGCCAATGGAAGGTTGCGGAAGTTATAATGGTTCTCAAACCAGGAAAACCATCACATGATAAGAAATTTTATAAACCCATTTTATAAGAATATTACTTCTGGGCCTGCAGCCATTAATAGAAGAAAAGCGCCTAATACCTGAACATCAGTTCAGATTTAGAAGCAAACATTCGACAACTGACCAAGTACATAGGGTCACTGACGTCATTGAGAAAACTCTTGAAAAAAATAAAATTTGTTCGGCGGTCTTCCTAGACGTGTCGCAAGCTTTTGATAAGGTGTGGCATGAAGGCCTAAATTTTAAATTAAGACAAAATCTGCCTGAAGCACTTTATACGCTTCTAAAAGCAAATCTAGAGAATAGACCTTTTAGAGTTAGACATGGAAACGATTACTCGGATCTCAAAGATATAGTGGCTGGGATACCACAAGGAAGTGTCTTATGTCCAATATTGTACCTATTATTTACAAGTGATATACCTCAAACAAAAGACACGTTTGCTGACGATACTGCAATACTAGCACTGGGCCAAACGACAAATGATGCTACGACTAGATTACAAAAAGCTCTGAATAATGTCAGTGAATGGACAAAAACATGCGGACATCGCTTAACGAAGTAATATCAGTCCATGTAGCTTTTACGTATAAAAAAATTAATAGATTACTGGTATTTGTTAATACGGTTCAAGTTCCGCTTGCTAATGAAGCAAAATATCTCGGAATGACTCCAAACGCGAAATTAAAATGGAAACCGCATGTTAAAAAGAAATGCGAAGAGTTAAGTACTGGTTGCTCGGGAAACACCCTAAGCTCAGTATCGAAAACAAGCTAATTTTGTACAGGCAGGTGATTAAGCCTGTCTGGACTTATGGTATACAACTCTGGGGTTGTACGCGAAATTCAAATTTAAATACCTTACAATCTTTTGAAAATAAACTCCTAAGATCGTTTGTAAGGGCACCTTGGTACATTAGAAATGAAGATCTCCACAGAGATCTCGGGATTCCCACGGTTCGCGATGAAATAAATTTTTTTTTCCCGAAATCATAGAAAACGGTTATTACAACACTGTAATAGTAACCCTTATTAACAGCGCACCGCATTATCCAATTAAATTATCAGATTCAAATAAATTAAATGCTACTTATTTTTCTTTTTTTTTATTTCGATACATTTTGTGTTCGTGAACAAAATAAAACGCGTGCAAAGTGTTACTCCACGCTTTTTCAAAGTTAACAAGGAGATTTTCTGCAGCTACATTTCCGTGAATATATATGCCACTGCCCTCTTGTTGTTTTTAAGTTGGTTTTGTTGCCTGCCACATGCAACTCTCAAATCGTACTGTTATATAATTAATATTTTGCCTCATGCGTCAGTCTTTGGGTTTGGCTTTAAGACACTGTGGCCGGGCATGATTTTCCCATAAAGTGTCTGTATAAATTGAACACTCTTGGGTCCTGATTTGCAGGTACGTCTGACCCATTGATTAAACCCATGAAAAGTGAGATCGATACAAATTGTTTTCCAATTAGACTCAAAAGAAGAGCCTAATCATTAGCATCGAAAATGACAAACATCCGTCAAAAACAAAAAAAAAAAACAGGCACTGTGCCATGTTCCTTATTTCCTTTGCATGTCTGTCTTTGTTTTTTGTTTATGATGACCTACATAGGTACATTCTTCTTTTCTTCTCTCTTCTTAACAAAAACAAAAACAGGGTAACGGCGGCGGCGGCTACAATATAATTTCAAACCTCAAAATCTTCTGCCGAAAACGAAATGAGAATCACTCTTTTGTACTCTGTAATTTTCAGCAATAAAACGTACCAATACAAAAGTTTAATTTTTTTTTTTTCAGATTAAAGTGAAGTGGCATACACAATTTGCATCAATCGAAAGGATGTGTTAAAGGTACGTATACAGAATATCCAATTAAATATTTTTGTTCATTTTTATTTGTCGGTGAAAATTTAGTTAATTGTGTGGAAATAAAAAATAGGCATACCTATTATAGGCTTCTAAAATCTATAGTGCTTTACCGAATCATATCATACTTCGTGAAATGAAAAATCAACGAGTTCCACAAAATTTTTCAATCCGATTTCTTGTTTTATTTCTAGATAGAACATTCAAGTTATTTTATTCACAGACAAGGAGTGAAAAAAAATTATATTAAATGCAATTAAATTAGTATACTGTCATATAACTAAATCTTTTCCTAACAAATTATTAACATTTTCAAAAATGATTCAGCTGTTTAACTTAATATTAAATTTTGGTAAATTCTAAATGGATAATCAGAAAAACATAATAGTGGAATGTATTAGTTTTCAATTTCCCAAATCAGACTTATTGTTTTTATTTCGAAACCTCCATTTGAAAACACAGACTTCACTTAAAAAACACAACCCGCTCATTATATAAGCCAATACGACGGCAGCCCAAACCGATGTCAAATCTGTCACTTTTAATGGTCGAAAGCACCTTTTTACCGTTAAATCGCTAAGCTTCAGTTTGCCAGCATCAACAAGTTCATAGAATGTTCTTCTTTTCCATAAATCCAAAAGTCCCGCTGCATGTATCTCGAGTAGTAAAAAATTAATGACATCCTTGAATATTGAGTTTTCATCTATCGGAAATCCCATAGGGATATTTTCAAACAAACACATTCCCTCAGGCAGACGAAATATTGGACGAGTGTAGACTTCCTGTCTGTGTTGAATTATTATCCATTTGATATTGGTCACGACATAGGCGTACCTTATGTCCATAGCATATTGCAACCTGAAGTAATTAGTGAAGTTTTTCTCGAAAAGGAACATATCATAGTATTTCAGTAGAAATCGCGGTTCAGATAAGACCAACCGATTTATTTCGTGCTTCAAACTGTAGACCTTGATCTTTGAAGCTAAAAGGTCATCGAATGATTGGATTCTTCTTTCACTTGGAGGAAGGGTAATGTAAGTTTGAAGAAATGCTCCATAAAAGGTCAAGATATTAAGTCCCAGAAAAAATATCAGCAAATATACGAGCTTAATAGTAATGAAGGCTGCTTCTTCCTTAACCTCGGAAAAAGATTGTTCAAGTATTCCCCGGAATATACTGTCATTGAAGAAGTACGGTAACAGAGACTTTCTTCGAACAATGGTTAGAGTTGTCGCTGATTCGAGTAAAGTCGACAAGAGTATGGTAATTCCAATTATGATGCACAAAGTATTCTCATGAAAAATAATCATAAAAACCCTGAAGATCGGCATTCTTGGCTCTACGGGCAACATAACACACCAATCAACCAAATCATATGGATATGTAAATGAATCCATTGGAATTTCCGGATAAGTTACTGCTGCTGATATTTAAATGGTCTTATTCATAACCAGGTTCAATATTTGCCGAGCCGGAAGTGATAAATCGATGTTGGAGGTATTAAACGTGGCATTGTGCTTGCTTAGCAGAGCATCGAAAACACGACCCAGAAAACCCCTAAGAACAATTTTCCCAAGCTTGTTTCGAGTGACTATCATGGCGTGTTCCGGGCCCCCGATGAAAATAGGAATAGAGTAGCCCTTAAGGTCTCCCAGACGATTCGGAAAAAGCTTCAGGTTATGTCTTCCTGGTGACCAAATGGTTTCTTCAATTGAAAAAGCTGGAAATTTGTTGTAGGAGTATATAATTGATTCATTTCGAAGAGACCTCAGTACAGCAATAGCATTTATCATTCCTCTTTCCCAGCAAAAATTAAACAAATCCATCAAGAAGCTTTTGTTATTGAGGATAAAAACTACCTTGGTCCATCTCATCTGGCGTAGGTTCTCTAGAAGTCGGCTCAGAAGAACTTCATTCCAAGATTCCAAGAAGACAACTGTCAGAATATTACTATTGAAATATTTTTTAACAAAGCATGATTCGTTTTCGGTGAGCAGAATTAAAGGGACTTCCAACGAAATGAATATTTCTCTGACAAAATCATCTTCTTGTATTGAACAATTTGACTGAGTTACAACCAAAACACTTTCGAATACTTGCAATTGCTGAACATCCCTCAACAAATCAATCAGTTTTAAACTTGATAGTTCTTCGCTTACCACAAATACACATTTCACTTTAACAAGCATCAATACGATTGGGACGAGCGCGATGTTAACCATTTCAAAGAACTCCTGAAACTTCTATAGCTTTTGAATGATATTACAACCGAAGCGAGTAATTTGCCATCACAAATTGTTTGGAATGATTAACTAGTGCTGGTCTCAAGGGTCTTTGAATTAATTACTGGGTAACATTAGCATGACTATTTAGTTGTGAAAAGTGTTAATGGTTTCAGTACTGGATCAAGCGATACTTGAAGGTATGATGTGGTCTTCAGGGATATTCGTGCTGGTAAATAACATTTTTTATAACCACGAATGATTTGAATCCTCAATGATTCCTAAGTGAATAGTTTAGTTTAAAAAAATCTTGTTTTTATATTTTCAATAATTACGCTGAACAAAATCTCAAATATTTATATTCAAGCATTTACTCGGTGGTTAATAATTTTATTTTTTTAGGTAAAAAAGTTATGGGATAAGTCCAATTTTGTTCGATAGGAGTAGTTTTTTTTTTTCAAGTCCGAACAAATTAAGGTGAAAACACAAGGTATAGGTTCTCAATTTAGAGAAGTATAAGCTAAATTTAAAATTTGAAATATAAGTTAGAGTTCTGTTGTATAAAATTAAAATAATTTCAAACTTAAAAAAAAAGAGTTACTTTAATCTTATGAGGGCCTGCTTAATCATACAAATATACAGTAATAATTGTTTGATGTGATAAACGTTATTAATAAATGTGTGTTATTCTCAGGTAAATTAAATAGTCAATTTGATAAATAATGCATATAATATTGCAGACAATTAATGAATTTATTGATGACATTTTTAACAAACATTGTGTAAGTTTAATAAATAATTTATTTTACTTATGTGTCGAAAAATTGTGCAGAATTATAAAAAAATCTGAATAAATAAATATGCAGCTCGCGTTTTGTTTAAGAACTCAAAATTTCTTACTCCACTTGGAAACACAAATCTCTCCAATGAAAACCAAAGTACTCAACAGAAAAGCCACTCCCATTCCTACCCAAATCCATTTCAAATCCTCGACTTTCATCGGTTGCAAATCTCGCGTTTTGCCCAAGTCTGCCAATTTAACTTTTCCTATTTCAACTAATTCATAAAATGATAGTTTCTCCCAAAATTCCAACAATCCCGACGAATGTATTTGCATGATAAGTACATTCATAATTTGCCTATAGATTGAATTTTCCCTTATAGGGAAACTCCTTCCAATAGTTTTGTGTAAACAGAGTTTGTCAGCCCATCGAAATAATGGTCGGCTAAATATTTGTTGTTGGGCTTTATAAATATTATAAGAATTAGAGGTAACTGCGTAGGCAAAAGTTGTATTAAAAGAATTCCTAGTTTTGATGAAAGTATCAAAGTCACTTGCTATGAAAATGTCATTGTATTTAGCTTTCATAACCGGGTGCATGAAGAAAAACGTGTCCAACTCAGTTCTTGCGATGGAAATTTTTAAATCACTTGCAGCTAAATCATCAAAGGACTCTATTCGTTTCTCGCTTGGCGGATTTGTTCGGTTTGATTGAAGAAATGCATCATAAGTAGTTACGAATAGAATTCCCAACATAAACAGCAAGGAATAGATGAGTCTTATAGTTGGAAAAGCATACGGAATCTCTATGAACGATTGACCAATTATCCCCCGCAAGCATTTATCGTTAAAGAAAAAATTGATTAAGGATGTTTTGTGCCTTAAAAATATGTATTCAGCTGATTCAAGTAATGCAGACAGTATCAAGAGTCCAACGATGGTGATGAGAAATGTCTGACCATCGAAGATTCGTAAGAAAATACTCGACAATGGAATTGTTTCTTCAACTGGAAGCATTATACACCAATCAATAATTGAATAGGGGTAGGTGTACATTTCCATTGGAAATGTCCGAAATTTAATTGCAGATGATATTTCCACAGTTCCATTCAAAACGAACTCAGATAGCTCGAGTGGTGCTAGCAAGGACGTAGTGTTGGTCACATTCAAAACAGTATTGTGTTTCTTGGCGAGAGTTTCAAAAAAGTGGCCAATGTAGCCTTTGATTGTATTCTGTCCTCTACTGTTTTGTCCGATTATGGTTCCATGTTCGTATCCTCCAAATAATACTGGCAAAGTTATTCCTTTCAAGTCGCGCATCCTATCTGGAAAGTAGCCATCTTTCGGTGGAAATCCATTCCAGACGACTTCTTCAATGATAAACTTAGGTATATTTGTATAACTGTAATAAGTTAAGGATTTCGAAAAGTCCCAATTAATAGCCATGACATTAATGATTCCCCTTTTCCAACAAAATCCGAACAGTTCCCGTAGTACTGTTTCATTCTTTGAAATATTATTTAGAAGAAATACAGTTTTAGAATATCTTAAATGATGAAGGTATTCCGAAAGTCGTTGAAAAACAGCTACTTGGTTTCTTCGATCGAGAAAGACAATCGTTAGAAGATTATCATTCATAATTTTCTTCAAATAAAATGACGTTGTTTCAGTTGAGAGAACTATTGGTATTTCAAGAGCCATTGATACATCCCTGATTAAATTATTTTCATCTTCAATACTCGACGATTTCAAGAAAAACACATTTCGAAATTGCTCAATTTTGTGAATGTCCTTAAGGAGACTCAAAAGTTTTACGTTCCATTGAGGTTCTTCTAGTATTAAGTTAGTTGTTGCAATACTGAATATTGCACAGAGAATAATAATAATAATAATAATAGAAGACATTATATATCAATGCAAATTGTTTCACTAAATTCAAATAATATCCCACAAACAGAATGCTTTCAGCGGGAATCTAATTGTAACCAGAATTGACTAAATGAAAGAAAAATGCTAACTGACATGAAATTCTGGAGTGGAACTTATTTTAATAAATGGCTTGTACAAGTGGTTAATAAAATATTGCGTTTTTGTGAAGCAAAGAGATTTTAAAAGATTATAATAATTTTATTATAGTAATTATAAAAACATTCATGCTCGCATATCCATTTTTTTGTATACAGGGTGTTCCCCTTATATTCATGTTTAATAAACGTAAGGTTCAATTGTTAAGGGATAATTGAATTTTATATTAAAGTTTAATAACAACTCCTGCATATTGACTGATTATTAATTAAGATTTCCACAACTTTCTTATTCACATATGTATGTTTTTGTTTTCATTTAAAATGTTGTCCATTGGAACTGTTTTACGATTTAATCCTGAATCGCCCTATAATAAAACCACACGTCCTTTATTGTACTTAAGTATTTTTTAGCTAATACGCACAACATTGTCACTCAAAGTGGTAGTTAGATTTGAGTTAATGACTCTAATTAAGGTAATAAGGATATTGAAATAATTATTGGGAGTATGCAACATCGCAAATTTTGAACAAAATTATTTCGTGCAGTAAGGGTATAATATAATCGCATGAAAGGCTTAGAAAAAAAATATAAAAATTATTGAACAAACAATAATATTTTTATATGCAAGAAGCTTTTAATTATTCATTTTAAAGTGCCTAAATTGAGGAGGGAGGCCTTAATTTGATGATATGGACACCAACGGCTTTTGATTGTATCAGGCGCTATGCGTGGCATATAGGTCACGCCACACGCCACATTGGAATTTTTTTATGAGCGATTGGAGGGCCATCGCACTATGGAGTAAATGCATGCAAAAACGAGACAAAATTATTTTTTGGCTTCAATGGCGTGATATCCATCTAAAACGATATCGTATGATATTTCAAATGCATTTCTTTTAGTTTTAAATAATAATACATGCATTTTGATTTAAAATAACGTTTATTCAACAATTTTTAGATTTTGTTTAAAATAATTTGTTATTCTGAAAGAGACTCTGAACAAGATTCACTCTTTTCATCAGAATTATTATTTTCTTCTTCTTCAGAGTCATCTAATGGAGAAGGAATCGGATGCTCAGATATCAGCATTTCGACTGCTTCTTTCGAAAAAGATTTTGTTTTTTTAACAGGAAGAAGCCTGAGGCTAGTTATAAGAGGGTCAGATGTTAATAATAAGCGATTAAGAATGTCTAAATTACAATTTTTCCTGGAATGTTTTCTTGAGTAATTAAGGCGGTACAGCCTGAAATGTTTATTTCGAGCTTCTTCGGAAAGTTGTCCAATTGGTAAAATTGCATTTTCAATTACGGTTGATTCATGGATTAATATTTTGTGCAATGTTGGTGTCATCGGATGCCAAGAATATAAGTCTAAGTTTTGCTGTATCGAATGCATATTTGCCAAAATTGGAAACATCGATTTTATATCCACTGGATAGAACTTCTAGTATAACCTTCAGCCTATAAATTAACTGAGTGTCGACACCTGTTATTTCGGCAGAAAGTTGTGGATCATTAAAAAACCTACGGCTTGTATTACCATCATTCGTGCTACCGAAACCTGGCTTTGGTACATCCACTATTAGACCGAGTTGGTTTTTGAATTTTTCTTGCAATTCTCGCTTTTTTTCTTTGACAATATCTTTATCTTCCTGTGTTCGAAGTTGCCATTTCTTTAAAGGAAGTTTATAAGCAATATGCAAAACGGTTTCAAAAAGACGAATTCGTGCATGTAGAATTGATAAACCGAATTTTAATATATTTGTTTGTATGTGGGGGTGCTTCTGGTTTCGTTTATGATTTTAAATCCAGAAGCAAAATTCTTTTCTTTATCTCTTGATTTTGACAAATCATTAAACTCCTTAGATGTAGCTCCACATATATAGCACTTCATAGTGGATTTTTTATCTGTTGCAGCGTTACAGATCTTGCCATCAATCATTCTAAATGCCAATGTATGTTTAACTTCGATGGGCTCGAAACCATCCAATTTTGTTTTCATTAGGGAATCGATATGCGATTCTATATAAATTATTTCACTTTGGGTAACATCCTTAGTTTCTTTAGTGAAAATGATTCTTATAGGTCGACAATACCTTGGTGATGATGGTGCTGGATTTTGCCACACGATTTTCCCATTTGAAGCACAGAACAATCGTAAAGGTACAAATGAACTTTGAAATATGTTTGCATCTGAATCGGAATAATTTTCGAACTTTTGTTTATATTGGGTTTGTTGCGATCCATCACAACCCCATTTTGAAATAAGCTCTAAAGATTTCATTTCGTCCTCAGTTAAAATTTGTCGAATATCCAAATACATCAGCAGGCGATTAATGGTGTGATCTAATAAGCTCTGCAAGTTTACCTCAGCCAAAGTTTCCGTAACTGTGAAAGACTCTAAGCCAGGATAGCAATCACTTTTAGCTTTTTTAAGTGCACTATAACTCGGAAACAGTTTTTTATCACTCGTTGTTACAATTTCATATTGTTTTCGGGATAAACCGGCTTCAACAAAAATTGAAAGGGCCTTAAGAGTTGACATTTTTTCGCGCTTCAGACTAGAATTATTCTTCAATGTTTTTTTTACAGTTTCGATTTTCCTGGAGAATGTGCTATTTCTTTAAGGACTTTTGCAGATACTGCCTTACCAGACTCGCGCAATTTTATTTGAGCTGCAAATGTTAGTTCTTCCGTTTGATGAGATCCACGAACTTCTTCAGTTCGTCTGCATTTACTACGAACGCAAAGATCGTCAAACGATTTAGAGGGTCGACCAGGTCTGGATTTATTTGGAATATCAAAGCTTCCCTTTAGCCAAGTTTCATTTTTTCTTAAAAAATCCTTTTAAACACTATTTGCATGAATCCATCTGCTCGTAAAATCAAATCTATAAAATAAGTCTATCAATAAACAAAAATGCATTTAATTATTTTAATTAAAATTTAAACCTTAAACGCCATATTCTAAATTTAAATTCTTCGAGTTGACTCTCTTCACAACAAGCCTTATTTAGCAAATATTTTTCCTAGAATTCCAATTAAGCTTTAAATCCAACTTCAGAACATATTTTCATCACATCATATAAACGTTTTTTGGTAAAAACTATTGAGCCGGAAGATCCTTCAAATAGATCAAAATTTGCGTTTTTTAAGAAAAAGCTTAAAAATGCATAAAACAGCACATGTTCTAACACCAATAACAACTAAACCTGCAAAAACCTGCACCCAATTTTTTTTTAACTGAAGCTTTATGGTTAATTTTATCATTCTACACAAACAACACAATGGAATTCGACGAAAAACAACAAAAAAATGATTAAGAATGAAAGAACAAAAAACAAAAAATTACATTCCAATAGGCATTTCATAATTAAATCACAAAAAAATATTAAAACACAACTTTTTAACATGAAATTTAATGAATATATTAGAACACACCTGCATCTAAATTATACATGTTGAAAATTTAATTAAATGTTGCGATATATGAAAGAAATAGTTAATAGAAACTAACAATTTTTTTTCTTTGATGATGCAAAAAAATTAATGCTTTCGTTTTCACTGATTAGTTGGAATAAAAAAAAAATTATACAGTTTCTAAACCTATAGGAAGTATACTAGCGTTTGGTAAAAACTTTACTTCTTAACTTTGCGATTTTAAAAATCGATTTTTGTCTCGTTTTTGCATGCATTTACTCCATAGTGCATCGGTTAAATTCAGTGTGATTTATGCTCCAGCTTTTTCAAACCCACTGGTGCCTGTTGCTGAAATTCCCACTGAAAATAATTACTGAGTTACCTACAAATTATGTTTGTGTTCTTGTTAAAACCATCGTATATCCCACTATGACCTACCTACTACACATCTAAGTACACACTGCTGTTTGTGTCCTTGTGTGCATTCACCATGCACTCAACCCTCTTTATGTGCTTTTAAAATAAACTTACTGAATCAGAGTTGCCACTGCTGCTTTTGTGGTAATTTAGCATGCTTACTACTGCAACCCTGTAAGAGCTTTAAAACAGTACGAAATTATTGGCATCTCTAACAGTCAGAGTGAAAGGCAAATATTCAATCTTCTCTACTTAAAATATAAATTGAATAGAGTATAGGTAAAAAAATTGGATTCATACATTTGTCTAATAATTTTTTTTTTTACCTAGCCATGGATTTTTCAAGACTTAAAGAAATAAGATACATACAATAAATGTAATTTTTTATTTACCACCGAATATAAATATTTGTGTTTTTTTTTCAGCGTAATTATTAATCAAATAAAAACAAGATTTTTTTCCAACTAAACTATTCACTTAGGAATCATTGAGGATTCAAATTATTCGTGGTTATAAAAAATGTTATTTACCAGCACGAATATCCCTGAAGACCACATCATACCTTCAAGTATCTCTTGCTCTAGTACTGAAACCATTAACACTTTTCACAACTAAATAGTCATGCTAATGTTACACAGTAATTAATTCAAAGACCCTTGAGACCAGCACTAGTTAATCATTCCAAACAATTTGTGATGGCAAATTACTCGCTTCGGTTGTAATATCATTCAAAAGCTATAGAAGTTTCAGGAGTTCTTTGAAATGGTTAACATCGCGCTCGTCCCAATCGTATTGATGCTTGTTAAAGTGAAATGTGTATTTGTGGTAAGCGAAGAACTATCAAGTTTAAAACTGATTGATTTGTTGAGGGATGTTCAGCAATTGCAAGTATTCGAAAGTGTTTTGGTTGTAACTCAGTCAAATTGTTCAATACAAGAAGATGATTTTGTCAGAGAAATATTCATTTCGTTGGAAGTCCCTTTAATTCTGCTCACCGAAAACGAATCATGCTTTGTTAAAAAATATTTCAATAGTAATATTCTGACAGTTGTCTTCTTGGAATCTTGGAATGAAGATCTTCTGAGCCGACTTCTAGAGAACCTACGCCAGATGAGATGGACCAAGGTAGTTTTTATCCTCAATAACAAAAGCTTCTTGATGGATTTGTTTAATTTTTGCTGGGAAAGAGGAATGATAAATGCTATTGCTGTACTGAGGTCTCTTCGAAATGAATCAATTATATACTCCTACAACAAATTTCCAGCTTTTTCAATTGAAGAAACCATTTGGTCACCAGAAAGACATAACCTGAAGCTTTTTCCGAATCGTCTGGGAGACCTTAAGGGCTACTCTATTCCTATTTTCATCGGGGGCCCGGAACACGCCATGATAGTCACTCGAAACAAGCTTGGGAAAATTGTTCTTAGGGGTTTTCTGGGTCATGTTTTCGATGCTCTTCTGAGCAAGCATAATGCCACGTTTAATACCTCCAACATCGATTTATCACTTCCGGCTCGGCAAATATTGAACCTGGTTATGAATAAGACCATTGAAATATCAGCAGCAGTAACTTATCCGGAAATTCCAATGGATTCATTTACATATCCATATGATTTGGTTGATTGGTGTGTTATGTTGCCCGTAGAGCCAAGAATGCCGATCTTCAGGGTTTTTATGATTATTTTTCATGAGAATACCTTGTGCATCATAATTGGAATTACTATACTTTTGTCGGCTTTACTCGAATCAGCGACAACTCTAACCATTGTTCGAAGAAAGTCTCTGTTACCGTACTTCTTCAATGACAGTATATTCCGGGGAATACTTGGTCAATCTTTTTCCGAGGTTAAGGAAGAAGCAGCCTCCATTACTATTAAGCTCGTATATTTGCTGATATTTTTTCTGGGACTCAATGTCTTGACCTTTTATGGAGCATTTCTGCAAACTTACATTACCCATCCTCCAAGTGAGAGAAGAATCCAATCATTCGATGACCTTTTGGCCTCGAAGATCAAGGTCTACAGTTTAAAGCACGAAATAAATCGTTTGGTCCTATCTGAACCGCGATTTCTACTGAAATACTATGATATGTTCCTTTTCGAGAAAAACTTCACTAATTACTTCAGGTTGCAATATGCTATGGACACAAGGTACGCCTATGTTGTTACCAATATCAAATGGATAATAATTCAACACCGACAGGAAGTCTACACTCGTCCAATATTTCGTCTGCCTGAGGGAATGTGTTTGTTTGAAAATATCCCTATGGGATTTCCGATAGATGAAAACTCAATATTCAAGGATGTCATTAATTTTTTACTACTCGAGATACATGCAGCGGGACTTTTGGATTTATGGAAAAGAAGAACATTCTATGAACTTGTTGATGCTGGCAAACTGAAGCTTAGCGATTTGACGATGAAGAGGTGCTTTCGACCATTGAAAGTGACAGATTTGACATCGGTTTGGGCTGCCGTCGTATTGGCTTATTTAATGAGCGGGTTGTGTTTTTTAAGTGAAGTCTGTGTTTTCAAATGGAGGATTCGAAAGGAAAATAAAAATCGATGGAAGATGTTTTTGAATTGATGGTAATTACTTGAAGATTTTTTTAATTTGGTTAAATTTCAGTTAAAATCAGAAAAAACTTATCCCTTGAATAATAATTAGGCTTTTTGCTCATTTGTAGCGGATTCTGTTGTACGAGTAGAAATTCCCTTAAAGTCTGATACCAGTAAAACTATTTCTCAGTTATACTTACCTTTAAAATATCTTAATTGGTATACTATGTTAATAATAATGATTACAAAACGCTACAAATTGCATTTTTTTTATTTTCATATATACATTTTCAATAAAAATATTTGTGCATAATGCTTCGGATAGAAAAGAGACCTTGTGCTTATTTCCATAAGACAACTCATCTTGCTATTGTCCATAAAGACACAGGTATATTTGCACCAGATCGTCTCAGTTAAACATACATTCTTATGTCTATGTTGAACGTACTCCTTCATATGGATCTGGTTTTGTGGATTCTTGTTGTCCTAACCAATTCTGTCAAATGCTGCACGATCTGCAATGGAAATAAAATTTAATAAATCATAAAAGAATGATATCATTCATCTAAACGAGCATATTTCGCCAGAATTTGTTATTAATGACGATTCATGCTTTTATTGTATATTTTTTTTGTAGTAATCACTAAAAAAAAAACATCATCAGAACATTTGCAACACCACAACCTCCAAATACAGACGAGATCCATAATCAAGAAAATGAAAAACGATTCTCACAACATATCGACTTCTATCTCTAGAATAGTCCTATCTAATATTTCTTTGTTTTTGTAAATTGTGTAATAAAAAATGATTAATTCCATAACTTTGTTCCCAAAAGGAAACAAGTGTATTGAAATTTGCTGCAATGGTGAATTTTACGATAAAAATATATACGTTCCACAATCGTTTTCACTTGATATTTACAATTTCCCAAAAAAAAAAAAATTGAACACCGGGAAGGTTCTTATACATCAAAGTGCGATTATATATTTTTTTTGATTTTAAGACTCCAAGAATAATGTAGTCAATAGACATAGAACTTTCCTTTGAAGTTCAAATACATAAGTTAGATCATCATAAACAATATTCACACAACATCTATAAACAATGTCTTTCCCTAAAAACTACTTATAAACCATCAAAATAATTACAGTGAAAGGATAACAACATTACAATCATATACATTACATATATACTAACAGCCATTGGCAATATTTCACACTTTTTGCTGTACAAGCAGCTGGTGTCTGTATCAACCCACGCAACGTTCTTTATGTTATTGGTGCTAATTGTTCATGCTTCACCAATAATATCCATCAACTTGTGGGCATCTGTGGACCTCTAGCGATAGCCGCCAACAAATTGATGTACCCTTAAAATGCCTCAGCCGTCGTCGTTGTGGTATCACGACACAACAAGGAAAAAGGTCAAAAGTATGCCTTCCGATCATGCTGATGATCATCTCCGATCTTCGTGCGAAAATACTTTCTCAGATCCGATCCGGGATAATTTATGACTTATTTGCTTCCAGAATATTAAAATCCTCCTCCATGGAACATTTTTCTTAAATGAATTGCTCACACAGGCGGATTTATTCTCTTGGGAACTTAAGGCTACCCACCTAAAAACTATAATTAAAACAAAATTTATACCGTGAATATACCTAAGCAGTTTCATAGAGCAAGCGAAAAGAAAGTGGAACGTAAGATTTTCCTATTACTAAATTAAATAATTCTTGAAAAAAAATTGTTCAGACCTATTGTGAGTTTCACCTAGAATATGTTTTACCCGAAATATTTGTGTTCCCCGCGTTTCGCTAAAATGAAATCTCATTTCAAATAAGAAATGACATTTCGAATAAGAAAACATGGAATAAGGTCGGTGATGGTATATTGAAATAAAAAAAATCCTAAGAAATAAAAAAAAGTCCCCAATGTTTCCCTTTAGCAACTTTCAACTAAAGAACAACAAAAACAAATATTTCGGTGAATCTGTTTTATTTTAGGACTCCAAATAAACTAGAGACAATTAATGTTAATCGATAATTTCTGAAATAAACAAGCGATATTGTTGCTTTGTGAACGTTTGAAGAAAGTGATCGACCATCATTACAGCGATGGACTTGTGAATTTTCTTAATTCACTAATTTAGTCTGTGGATAGCATTCCATTAACATTTTAATCCAATTGTCACACATTAAAAAAACATTAAGTTTTAAAACTTTCTTTTTTTCCAGAAGTTCTTTTTCAGAACTTTTTTTTACTTAATAACATTGCATTGCATTTTATGAAATCGATTTAATGTCAACTTTTAATGGGCCCTATCGGGAATTTACCAGGGTATTTCGTTTTCCATGGAATATTTTATTCCTTCGAAAGTGTTCCTGCGATCGTGAATCTCCAATGGAATAAATTTTCCTCGAACAAAAAATAGTATGAAATGACACCAACATTCCCTGGGAATTTTTTTCCCGATACCAATAAATTCTGAAGGAAAATGTTGAGTATCATTCACGTTCCCGAGATTCGAATTGGAGAAAAATTTGCAGGGAAATTTTTCTTCATGTAACCCCAATAGCGTTAATTTCCACCCGAAAGTAATGCTCACAATATAAAGACGATTTTTCGAGTATGAACGCTTTTTCTGCTGAAACTCATAATAAGGCTGATTGATTTATGGAAGATATAAACGGTGATTTTTTAAGAGCTTGGTTTTGTAAATTCAAAAAAACACAGAAACTTGTAATAAGTGAATGAAATTTTTATTTGGATCGATAAATCAATTTCTGCCATTTACTTTTTAAAAATAATTTCACTTAAATGTTGCCCGCGGCTACGCTTCAGGTGGTCCATTCTGAAGGTACAAATTTTGGCAAACTTTTTCACACATTTCGGCCGGAATCTCACCAATGACGCGTTCAATGTTGGCTTCCAAGGCAGCAATCGTGTTTGGCTTGTCTCCATAGACAATAGACTTAACATAGCCCCACAAAAAATAGTCTAACGGGGTCAAATCACATGATCTTGGTGGCCAATAGACTGCGCCAAAACGTGAGATCAACTGCTCACCAAATTCGCCTCTCAATTGATGCATGGTTTCGCGTGCAGTGTGGCATGTGGCACCGTCCTGTTGGAACCACATGTCGACCGAGTTCAATTCTTGCATTTTCGGCAAAAAAAAAATCTGTTATCATCGAACGGTATCTTTCTCCATTGACTGTAACCCTGCGGCCTTCATCGTCCTTGAAGAAGTACATGATGCCGCCTGCCCATAAACCCCACCAAACAGTGCATTTTTCGGGATGCATTGGTAGCTGCTGAATTGCCTCTGGCTGCTCTTCACTCCAAATACGGCAATTCTGCTTATTCACGTATCCATTTAGCCAAAAATGAGCCTCGCCGCTGAAGACAATTTTGCCGGACGTAGCTTGCGAAACACATTTTTCACAGAGCACGAATTTTGATAATAAATTTCAATAATTTGCAAACGTTGTTCAGGCGTAAGTCTATTCATGATGAAATGGCAAACAATACTGAATCGAAATGTCAAATGTTCGTGGAATTTGTCATGAATATAAACGATCTGTCAAAAATATAAACGTCAAAAACCAAGTAGCAAAAAAATCACCCTGTATAAATCTGGAAAATTATATTGTGAAAAATGTGCGTGCAATACATATTCGTTCTTCATTTCCCAAGTGCTGAGACTTAGAAATAAAGAATTCAATATTTTGAAATATTGATGTTTAATTACACGTGAAAGTAAAGACATAATAATTTGGAATTCAAAATTGCTTCTATATCAAGCCTAGTAGCTTATTTAAGTGGAATTAAAAAATATTTTCGAGTGAAATTTATACCATTATTTTTCATATGCTATCTTTGGATGAAAAAATAAATGGAATGAACAAAAATCAACTCTTAATACTAAATTAATAATGTAGTTCTGCATTTTCTCTTCAATCATTTTCATTGTGGAAATAAAATCGAACTCTATGGTGCATATTTTACTTACTATTCTGTGTATTTAAGTCCACAATCAATAGGTACCATTGATTGACGATAAGATTATCAAGATGATTAGTGAATTTTTGGAATTTTAATTAATAAAAATGACTTCCATTTGCATACAAAAATCATTATTACCTTATGATTAATATTTTCACACAACTAAAACTGTTTCCCTTGTGATCACATGGTCAGACATGGTGAGGAAATTAAGGAATTCTGCGGAGAAAATTGTGGAACGCATTAATTTTACGCCAAGTTTACGTATTAGTTTGAGCAAAAATCGAAGTAAGTTGAAAATTATGAACTGAAAATACTGTGGAACTTATTTTAATTTTTCAATTGATTTGAAAAGTTGTTAAATACTTTAAAATTTAAACTTAAGTTAGTAAAATTTAAAATTCCTTACAAATATTAAAACAAGGACGTGAAGCTAATGGGGGTTACTGTGAATAAAAATAAATTTCCCTTGAAATTTTTCCCAATTTGAATCTGGGGAACGTGATGATGCTCAAAATTTTCCCTGGGAATTTATCGGGAATATGCTTTACCAGGGAATTTTGACTTCATTTCATACGATTATTTGTTCGAGGTAAATTTATTCACGATTGCGGGAATTCTTCCTCGAGGGAATAAAATATTCCGTTGGAAACAAAATTACCTCGGAGATTCCCGATAGGGCCCCATATCCATGCAATTTCACATTTCTTAGTTTGATTCAAAAAACAAAAGCAATTGACAGACTTCAAAATGTTCCTTGTTACCTGGTTACACATTTGGCTTGTCTCTTTTCTTTGACAAGAAATTGAAACTGATCGAATTTGACGATGATTTTGAAAATCTTGTGGAACGTATTCATATTTCGTTTTATTTCTTGGGCCCCCATAGCCGATTGCATACTTTTCTATTTGGGTAATCCGACACTGAATGTCTATTACCATCCAGATGGGCTATGTTCATTTTTATTATTTGCTCTTAGGACTTGTGCCTATCTGAATGGCTATAGTATATACCATACCACAATTGTCATTATCAAAAAAAAAAAGCAGAAAACAACAACGGTCATGTTTTGACAATGATTTACTGCACGCGGTGGAAATTGTCAAAATATGAACGTCCGTCAGGTTGCTGCTGTGACTAACATTTTATTTTGGGACCACGCAGAAAAACTTGAACTTGACCTAAGATGTGGAGGTCTGAGAAGGACTTCTTCCAGGCTATATTATCGCTGACCCGTCCGTCAAAGCTGCCAGAGTGATTATGATGAATGCTAAGAGAATTTACCTGACTTTGGTTCTGCGCTGCTGATTCGAAAGTCAAACTATCACTGCAAAATTAAAACTGAAAGTATAATTTTTTATTGGATTTCAAAAGACAATCAGCCTCAACACCTACACTCTGTCAAGAATTAATATATTATCAACTCCAATAACAACAATTAGCTGTCTTCTGATTAAATACCCTAGAATCCATATTATTATTCCTTACCACAAACAACAAGCAATCTAAGAGCCATAAACACTTTCACATCAAATTCCTTCAATTTCTTATTTAGATTTTGTTTTTTTTTTTGTTTTTTCGACAGACCTCCATATTAACTTAATATTAGCCTTTGGGTAAACTAATTTTGAACCCATTGATTTGCGAAATAAACTCAACTCAAGTTGCCATATAACTATGTACATATTGAGGCCAGATTCAAAGTGCGTAATTTTAAACACGTCCAACGTTATAATTCGATAAAAAAATCCTTAATAAAATCATTTTCCAATTCGGCTCCATTAAAAACATATTTACTCCTTAACGTTATACTGGATTATTATTTATGAACAAACCGTAACCGTAAGTACATGTTCTCATCCAACAAAAAAAAAAAATAATTTCATACTTTAAACAATTATGGTTATAGGTTTTTTAAGGCCATGGCCAATTTCGGGAGATTGCTATACAAAGTATAGCTAGTTGGACCTTGTTTTGGGGATATGTACATATACCTTTATTCATGTCGTCACATAATATTGATTTCAACCTGGGTAAACTTGGGCAAACAAGACCGATAATTTATTTTGTAAGGATGATGAAGAAGCTTCAATTAATCAATTTTATTTTTAGTTTTTGTTTATACTTTTTTCTTTATCTGCAAAGTTTGTTGCGTTGTGCTTTCTTGGTCTTATTGTCGGAAGCAGTTTTTGATTTCTTCACAAATTGGTTTGTTTTTCGAAGCTTAAAATGTCAAAGAGCTTGTGCAAGAGTATACTACCGCAACATTTTTAGACATAGAAGGTGCCTTCAATAATATTCTCACCGAATCTATTCAAGACTCACTAAAAGATCATGGCAGAATTATGACTATATCCAAGAATGGACCATTTCTATGCTTGGTGACAGGATGATTATAGCTTACGTAGGCAACTCCACCAATACCAAGTATGTAAATAGAGGAACACCACAGGGTGGAGTTCTGTCGCCGCTTCTTTGGCTTTTAGTCATCAAAAAAATTCTTGTCAAGCTGAGGAATTGTGGTGTGAAAGCGGTAGTGTACGAAGATGATATAGTACTTTTAGTATGTGGAAAATTCTCAACAGAGAAATTACGGAGGGGCTTGTTTACGACCACGAGTTGCTGACTAGTGGTTAACTAAGGCAAAACAAAATTGTTACTCTTCACTTCCAGAAATAAGGTTCCCAATTTCACCCTACCTCGATTAAATGGTCATCACAACCTTCGAGTGCGATATATTTACGAGTCATTCTTGACTCTAAACTAAACTGGAAACTCAGATTTCGACTTTAGAATTTTTACGACGGGTCTTAAGTGATGTGCGGTGTCGGTGTCTTTAAATTTTTCCGACTTCCTTACTTTGCTAGCTTTTTTGCAAGCTGAAGTAATAGCTATAGAGAAGTATGCAAAATTCTTAAATTAAATCCAACTCAAAATCTAAATTCGGTATTGATAGCCAAGCGGCTATCAATGCCGTAATCTGTAAATTCGACAAAAAATGTCTACAAAACTGTTTCAACAATGCCGAAATGAACTTGACAATCTGGACATTAACCATAGAGTCACTTTAATCTGGGTTCCAGGTCACAGTAACATTGCTGGCTGGTCTTTGGGTGAGCACGCTGCAAAGCTGGGCATTCCCCATAACACCTATTGCCTTAGCTGTAAAAACCAGTTAGAAAAGGAGACAGTGCTTCACTCCCTCTGCAAGTGTAACGCTTTAGCCAGGCTAAGAATGCAATCATTTGGAAAATTTTCCTTCTGATCTAATAGTACTATTTGATACAAACATCAAAAATCTTTTCTCTTTCCTCAACGGTACGAAATGGCTAGCAACGTTTCGCTTCACAGGTTTCCCTCTCGTTTTACGTTAAAAATCGTCTTTATATTAAGGTCCCCTAAGAGTGTTTGGCATCAAAACGGCCGGCGCCTTGCAGCCTAGTGGGTCTAGTTGCTAAAAAGTACCGGGAACTTGTATTCGAAAAAAATATAATAAGACCAAAAAATTAAGTGAAGAAAATTCACTTTCTTTGTGAGGAAATAGATAGATAATTTTCAAAAATCGTTGGAGAGTTTTTTTTTTTAAATTAATTTTGTACTTATAAAATTTTAAAAACATTTTTAGAAAACAAATTTGAAACGTCATTTTGAAGATATTACACATATAAAATTCAAATGTCAAAAAAATTCAGTGGTTTTTGAAAAATCATTTTCATTTTTTACGAATCGAAAAACTTTTTTTTGTTGAAAATTTGAGTATGCAGTTTTATTAACACTTTTAGGGAGCATTTGCATAAGAAAACGAATTTTAATCGGTCCATCCAATAGTGGGAAAGTCGAAAATATGAAAACAGGTTCTATTATAATTAATAATTATAATTTAAGGACACACACATTTTTTACTTGCGATTATAGGCAAGTTATGCATTCGTCGAAAAAAAAGTTGTGAGATAACAATCAAACATGACATTACGATGATAGCGAAGACGAAAAAAGATGGTCTAAAAATTCTGTCCGTCTGTATGTCTGTCTGTCAGTCTCTCAGTCTGTCTGTATGAATGTATAGTCACCTACAGCCCAAACGGGTGTGCCGAATTGCTTCAAACTTGGTATATAGAGTTTTATAGGTATTGTACAGAGGGGAAATTGACATTTTTTTTAGCTAAAACAATAACGGTACCTGCCATATAACCGTTACGTTCAAACCTCTTTTTCTCGGAAACGGCTCTAACGATTTTGATAAAAAAAATCAGAGATCATATAGTTGAAAAAAAAAATTAGAAAAATGTCTAAAAACGGTACTTTCCATAGGACCGTTTTATTTGCTTTCGACTATCTCATAAATTGCTTAACCGATTCTTTCGAAATTGCACAAAAATATAGGTTTAGGTCGCCCAAATTATATCGCGTACCAATATTTTTCATTAATATTTTTTTGTATTTTTAAAATCATTTTTAAGATAAAAATTAAAAAAAATTATTATTCGAAAACTGGTCATTAATTTTTTTTTCAAAAATTATATTTATTTGTATTTTCTGAATACCTATGAACTGGCGTTTTTGATTTTTTTTTAAATTAAAAAAAAAAAATTTCTCAAAAACAGCTCCACAGATTTTTAAATTTTATTCTCATAAATTCAAATTTATCCAATAAATAAAATGGCGTACTTTTTTTTGAGCTCAAATTAGTTAAAGCATTTATTTCAGAATTTTGAATTATTTTTTCTTTAATTAAACAGATATATCTTTTGTTTTTAAGTTTATATTATTAAATATTTAATACTGTCATACCAATTTATCTTAGAACAAAATTAATGAAATTTTGTATATGCATATACAAAATTGGGTTAAAAATGACTTTAAAAATATATTTATATTTTTAATAGAAATCTTTTGCATACGATGTGATCGAACATAAGAGCAAGTTCGTGCGATCCAGTCGTTTATTTTATTTATAAAAATTCTTGGAGCTGTTTTTGAGACATGTTTTTATTAACGGTTTTTTTTAACATTTTTGTATGCTAGGTACCGTTGTGCTTTTATTAAAGGAAAATAGTTGTTTAAATTGTTCAAAATAATGGTGAAAAACTACCAAATACGAAGTTTCAAAAAAATCTATTGAGTCGTTTTCGAAATTTTGAGTTTTCAAAAAAAGTTTTTTTTTAATGTCCATACAAATTTTTGTTTGAAAAATACTTTCTAAGCAAAAAATTAAAAAAAATCAAATTGACGTTACCCAGAAATTCGAAAACAAAAAATGGATCTACAAAAAACAATTTTTTTTTGCCAAAAAAAATACCAATAGGTACATTTTCCCTTTTTTAATGAACTGATTTTTTAATAAAAATCGTAGGAACCGTTTTTGAGAAAAATACCTACGATTTTTGTAATAAGACGTGTTGGCGTATTACTGAAAAAACAATACGTAGCAAGTTTGAAGCAAATCCATCTAACCCTTTAGGCTGCAGACTCGAGGCAAGACGGAATTGCGAGACTCAATTTTTTGGTGTTCTCTATGATCGTAATGTCATGTTTGATTGTGAGAAATTTTTTTTACGAATGCATAACTTCCCCTATAGTACCTACATACATATAATCGCAAGTAAAAATGTTTGGAAAATCTTAGTAGGCAGTATCTATTATTTAGAATTTGAAGAACCTAATTTAAAAAAATTGTATCGACATCATTTGATTCATTAATGAGAAAGTCGAAAATAAACTTAGTTAGTTATTTTTTATATATATATTAGTTTTTTTTTATATATATAAAATTTTATATAATATAAATTTAAGAACTGAATTAAAAAAAAATTCGTCCAACCATTTTCGAAATATTGAATTTCCAAAAAAAATAATCAAAAATCCAAAATAATATTTTTCGAAAATTTTGGTATGAAGTATTATTTAGAATTCAAAGGCCCTCCGTTCAAAATCCGTTGAGAGAGTTCTTTGTACATATAGTTGGAATTGCGGGGCCCACTTTTTTGATGTTCTCTATCATCGTAATGTCAAGTTTGATTAAAATCTCGAATTCGATTTTTTTCCAAATGCAAAGCTTACCCTATAGTACCTACGTATGTATATCGTAAGTCAAATAATAGATAATATGAAGTTTCACGGACACGAATTAAAAGTTGATAAAACTGTTTATCGTTTTCATCAATAATATATATTTTTTTTTTAATAATGGACTAAAATTGATACTTGAAGCATTTCGTGGGTGAAAGAGTATGGTACACACTATGTCATCAAGGATGACTCTTATAACTTAAATTGCACAATGGAATTAAAAGCTTTTAACTCGAATACTATCATTAAGGTGTAAATGGAAAAATAATCGACTCTGAAGAAGGCAAAAATAATGTCAACAAAATAACTCCACTGTAAAGAAAAACTATCAAATTAACA
The DNA here is from genome assembly GCA_910595825.1 of Philhelius pedissequus. Classification (NCBI taxonomy): domain Eukaryota; kingdom Metazoa; phylum Arthropoda; class Insecta; order Diptera; family Syrphidae; genus Philhelius; species Philhelius pedissequus. The sequence goes on along the minus strand of OU343161.1, from coordinate 236,152,359 downwards.
GTTTGCTATTTCACCACTCTATGTATTTCCAATTGAATCATCAGTCATGAATTTGATTTCTACAAGTCTGCTTGCATTCGTTGCAATTGTTTCCGGTGGTGAATTCTTCAATATCGGACTAAATGGCGAATTCGAAGGCTTTCTGCAGGCTATTCAAAAAAATGAAAGATTCGAAAGTGTGTTCCTTTTGAAAACTGGCGATTTCGATATCAATTTTCTAAAGAATGTTTGGACTCTACTTGGAATTCCAGTAACTCTGTGCTCGGATGAAACACCTTCTTTCTCTTTAAAAGAAAAATTCAACGACAATTTTCTGATCATTGTCCAACTTGAAAGCCACAACGAAAACATTTTTCAACGACTTCCGGAATATCTTCAACGTATGCGGTCTGCTAAAATCATATTTCTTCTCAATAGTTCATCGAAAAATTATACGGAGCTTAAAGAAGTTTTTGATTTTTGTTGGCAGAATAGAATGATAAATATTATTGCAGTTTTTCAAGATTTCTCGAAATCATCCACGTACTACAGTTTTACCAATTTTGGAGTTTTTGCGATAGAAGAAATTTATTGGAAACCGCATGCAGAGAATTATAAATTCTTTCCTAATCGCTTGCAGAATTTAAAAGGAATAACTTTACCAATATTAGTCGAAGGGACTGAACCATTATTGAACATTTTAGGAACTGAACAAGACGGAGAAGCCATTCTTGGTGGACCAATAGGTCATTTTTTTAATAGTCTTAGCGAGAAGCTAAATGCCAGATTATATAATGATCCTAAGTTTCATATGCGTAAAGACGTGTTTCAGTTGGTGTTGAATCAAACTGTGGATATGTCAACTATTCGCGTTAATTTGCAATTCCCACTTGAATCTCTGTCTTATCCACATAATTCATTTGACTTGGGTGTGATACTACCAATTGAACCTGCAATTCCTATTTTCAAAGTTTATACCAGAGTATTTCACTGGAAAATTGTTCCCATATTAGTTACAATTGTGGTAGTTCTTTCAGCATTTCTAGAGATAACTGACTTTCTAGTTGGACGAAGGATCTTTGCTGTTAATTTCATCTTCAATTTGAATTGGTTTCGTATAATATTTGGACAATTTTTAATTGAAAGAACAACCTCTCCTTATACCGCCAAAATCATCTACTTGCTGATATTTTTTCTCGGAATCATGATAGTGACGTCATATGATGCATTTCTTCAGACTTTTATGACCGAACCTCCGAGGGAAGTATATATAAAATCTCTTGCAGACATCGAGAAATTTAATTTAAAAATTTACGTTCGTTATAAAGAGGTACTTGATTTGGTATATCAATTTAAACCAGAGTTAATGGATAGATATTCTGAAGTTTTTGTCGTACATGCTGATGATGACACATTTGCAAAATATCAAAGTACACTTAATACAAAATATGCATTCGTAATGACTTCTGATAAATGGCACATTTATAAAAATATGCAAAATTTTATTGGAAAACGATGGGTTCGTTGGTCGCAGAAGATGTGTTTGATAAGCAATTTGCCATGGGCTTTTCCAATTTATGAAAATTCAATATACAAGGGTATTTTGGATTTGCATGCAATGGAAATACATTCAGCTGGACTATGGCAATATTGGGAGAAAAGATCTTTCTATGAACTCGTGGAAACTGGGAGCATACAATTAATCAATTTACAATCTGCGACAAGATTACGTCAAATGAAAGTCGTGGATTTCCAATGGATTTGGATTGCAATTGTCGTTTCTTATGCTGTAAGCATTTGTTGCTTTATAGTTGAAGTTTGTATTTTCATGTGGAAAGATCGAGTAAAGGAGAAGTTGAATTATTTAAAGTCGTGCTTTTTTAAGGATGCGAGGAAATGATTGTTAAATTGTATGTCTACTGGGATTTTCAAATGATTGGGTAACAAATATATATCTTATTTTTTAATCTTTACCTATGCGTGTCTGTTTTATTCAATAAAATGTATTCTTAATGTTAAACTTCTTCGTCTTTATATAATTATTTATTTTTTTTTAATGTTTTTGTATTTTAAAATTCTAGTTCGACCTTAAGTTCCGCCATCAAGTATCTTTCATCAAATTTTAAACTCATTAAATCATGGTTTAAAATTGAGTTATTTTTGTGTGGCTCTTCTTGTTATACAATCTGTTCTACAGACAAGTTCTTAATAAGCCGATGCAATTCTTGAATTAAAGAACTCTTAGTAATGTTTTTATTAGCACTTAATAGTTTATTTTCAATTTTTAAGTCCATCTAATTGTTGTTTGCGCTTCTTCGGAAATATTGCAAAAATTGCAAAAACAATTGATACATCTTATTCCAAACTTTTTAGAATTTCAAGATTATCCCATTTCTGAGTCTTTGTAAAATTCAGAACAAATACCTTCTTTAAAAAAATTCTCAAAAAAAAACATCGAAATATTGGCTATCGACATTTTTAATTATATATTTTAATTGGAGACACGAAGGGATAATACATTTTTTCCCATTATGCCAAAATTGCAGACTAACGACTGACAATTTCCCTTAAAACTGCACAATGATTTAAACAAAAAAATTCACTCCCCGAAATTTGTTATTATCAATTTAATAACATCAATTCGCATGAATATTAACCACACAGAATACACAGAACAAACATTAAATCCGTTTGTGAAATCACTTCGAACGTGCGTTACATAAAATGTGTTTTGTTTGTCCTTGCGACTGATAATAGGAAAGTCTTCTGATTTTAATGAAAAGCCTTTGAAGTTCGTTAAGAGTGTTCACAACGATAAGCACTCTGAAAACATTCTTTTCGTATTCAATAAATCAAACAAAATATGAACATGTGACTTAAGTGATAGAGAATTAGTAAACGGTCTTGAAATTCTGATGGTCATATCCAGCGGTATTGATACAATGAAATCTTTCTGGGCTCGAATGCGTTTCTTCTCTATCAATGATTTGATGTATCATATTTCCGAGAATCATTCGTCCGATGAAGTGCTATTGAAGGAAGTTTTTCAGCATTGTTGGAAAATAAACGTGATAGTAATTTTCCAAGACTTTTCGACTTCGTCAACTTTTTACAGTTTCAGTAACTTCCGGACTTTTAAACTCGAAAAAGTTGTCTGACCATAGGAACAAGTATGCCAGAAATGGAATTCAGTATTCCAATCCTTAAAGTTACTTAAAGTGTTTACATTCGTTTGGAAATGGAATTGTTGGAATTTAAATTGTGTCAATTCTTCTCCGGTTGACTTTGCTTAGTTTTTATTTTTGATGAAAAAATAAACTCTCGATTGTTTAAGCGAACTTTCGAATTGTTCGAAATTCAAAATAAAAATCATTCGAATTCGACTTGCTTTCACATGAAAGACAATTTCAAAATAAGGCGAAATTCTTAAAGTCAGCTTCCATTGCGGTTTGACAGTTTGCACAAAACAAAGTAAAAAAAATATAATTTTAGAACTCCCTTGACATTCTTGATGTACACTTAATAGTTTATTTTAAATTTTGAAGTTATACTTTTTGTTGGTTTAATTTTTTCGGTCAGAAGCCTAAAAAGGGTTTGTATCTTAATTTTTTTTTCAAGGAATTTGTATGGACGTATGACATATTTTAAAATACTTTCGTCTGAGTAAGTTAATTTTTATCAGGACTAATGGACCTTATCGGTAATCTCACAGGAAATTTCGTTTCACACGATCGTGAATCTCGCGTGAAATATATTTCGTTCGAACAAAAATCATACGAAATGACAGCAACATTCCAACAATAAATTCCGGGGGAAACTTTTAAGCATTATTCACGTTCCGAAGGTTAGGAAAATGTTAAATAATTGTATGTATGGGACTATAAGAAGCTTTAAACTAAGTGATATACAAATTTAGTAATTGGTAAAATACTGAAATTCATTTGTTTTGGTTGGTACTAAAGGAGAGAGTAATGTTAAACACTTAACATGAATTAGTTCAGACTTCAATTATGTATAGGACATTTTAAATTCATGTTAATTTATAACAAGTAGTAATTAAAGATACAAACTTTTCTGTGGAATAATGGATTTGACGGTTTTACTATATTTGAAAAAGTTTCGATACCGCTGTGAAAGTATCAGTAATAGGCTAATTATATTAAAGACGTCCTGAAACAATTTTCATCATAATATTTAAGGTCTTTTTCTTCAAAACTTTCAGAAAGTAATGCCGTTACAACTTTAGTCATCAATCTTTAAATCGTTTTAGAGAAGACATCATAATGGCAAGGGCCTTCAATAAAAGTTTCGCATCAAGTTTTTCTAGTCCATTAAATATTGGTTTGTTAATAACAGTACTCTAAATTTTTCATATTCGCTTTCTGAATCATTTAATTATTACTCGGATGAAGAAGTTATTCATGCCCATTGCCGAGGTCGTCTCGTTTTTGCGAGATTCTCGTTTTCTCTGTCGTGTCGTTTTTGAAGTGGCATTTCATAACTTTTACTATGCGACAAATCTGTAGCGAATTTTAAAACTATGAAAAAGTAGTAGATATCTGTCAAACTCAAATGAAATTGAAAATAAGAAACATTGTATAAATAAAATTTAGTTTAATTTCTTTATTATTAATTAATTAATATAATTAGTTTGGAAATGTTTTACAACAAAATTAGCGATAGTGACGATTGTGAAGAAAGATGATTAGGGGTGTTGAAAATGAACATTTTCATGTTGAGGTTCCAGATGTTGTCTTCCTATAAAACTATCATCTATATTTAAAATGATTTTTTCGAAATAGTGAAGTGATGTGAACGTTTTTTCATCCTGAATTTGTGATGTTGGCTCCGATGCAGTTGTCAATGGATTTTTGAGAAAATTCCCCCACTCAAGATTCAATCAGTTTTTGAAGTAGCCAATTTTCTACAGAATGTTCCAGTTGAGATTAACCTTGCAACTGCTTTGGAACTCCTCCAATTGCGTTCCTGTATAATGTTCGTTATTACTTCAAATTTCAGACCGGGCCAAACCTGAAAAAACAAAGATTAAGAACTTTGGTATATTTATTAAAATAAGTGATTCAACCTTTTTCCCAGCCATCTACATTTCTTACTGGAGGAGCACTGTTCAGCTGACCAGCTATTTATTTCTATGACGAACTTATGTATATTCCTTTAAAAAAAACCTCTAGTGAAGGAGGTTCCCCTTCATCACCATCAGCTCCACAAGAAACTGGAACTGATTTTGATTTGGATATTTCAATTGCAAGTGCAAAATATTTTGTTAATTTTCTTCGTATAGACTTAAAGTATATATAAGTAGATATATAATGCTCCTGTAACTTATTTTAATCTCCTAGATGCAATTTCAAATAAAGCCTTAAAAGTGACTGGTGATATAACTATAATAGAAAAAAATACTACTTTTTAACACTGCCTTATAATTTATGTATTTCATTATTTTACCGCTATTTTTATAAACAATTATTTAGACAGGTTGGTGACGAAATTCCGTATTACCGAATCCCTCATCACAAAATCCCGTATTTTTCAGTACTAAATTGACTATTTTGTATCGAAATTCCTTGATAGAAATGGTGACTCGAATGCATGAGAATCAACAAGAACGAACAATGTACTGTTTTTTCAATACGCAAGCGACTACTCAAATCCCGAAGTAATACTTTTTGTTTTCGGTCAATCGAAACGATGAGAATCATGCAAATCGAAGGAAAAAAAATCACCGTTGATTTATTTCGAAAAATTCTTCAGTTCTTGGTTAGAATTCGGTAGAGGCAACAGACAAAGCCTTATTAAGAGATATGCAATTCTGCGGTTATTGCGATGGTTGGCTGGGTGGGTGGGGCTTTGTAAGGGTGAAGGTAGGCGAGTAGGTTGTTAGGCAGGACCGTTGGTTTATACAGTGTTTTTTTTTTTTCTAAAAAACGCAGAAAAAGTTTTCTTTGTCAAACACAAAGAAAAAATTAAAAAAATTCTTGTCCACAACTTTCACAAAAATATTCTTTATTATTTTAAAAAAATATTTTATTTTAGAAGTACAAAAAAGTGTGTGAAATCCTGTTTGCTTTTATGCTAAGCCCTTCATTTGCCCCTGACGCTGTTTGGTTTTTAAATTTGATACACAATTTATTTCGTGCAAAAGCACGGCGCGTACGGTCGAGTTTGGGATTATGCAAATTATTTTGGAATTAAACATTATTTTTTGAACTCAAACAAACGTTCCATATGAGTTCACCAATCAGTTTTCAAAATCGACATATTTTTCTCTTATTAAACTCGATTCGTGACTAAATTTCCTAGAGGGAAGACAGTTTAAATTTTGGATTCGATTTTCGGCTAAACGGTTTGCCCGATCGACTTAAAAATTACATACTTGTGATTTAGGAAGTGCCACCTTTCAATCAATGTGTCGTACGATACGAAAAACCATTTTTTTAAACAGACATATTTTTCATATGCCTTCTTTTTTGTGAAAAAAATGTTTGCCTTTGGAAAATAGTAAAAAAAAAAATAATAACAGAAATCTCGGAAAAATAATTTAAAATAAATATTTTCAAAAAGTATTAAAAAGGTATTGTAATATAATCAGAAATTAATTTCTCATATGATTTAAAATTCCCGAGAGTTGGCTCCTATTTTCCAAAATAGTATCGAAAATAATTCTCGCGGTATTTTTTCTTGCGGGATTTTGTGGTACGGGATTTTATAATGCGGGGTTTTGTACCCCTCCCAATTTAGACATTTATAATCACTGCACTCCTCATTTAAAACTGTATAATAATTGCGCATCTGGAAATGGTGCTTAGTTAACGGTTGAACCCAACTTGAGACACATTGCAAATTACAGAGATCCTTTCTTTAGCGATAATTTTTCCTTTTATTTTTTTGAGGTTATGCACTTTTTAGCTTATCTTTTGTTATTTTATTTTTAGTGAAGTTTGAGTAGCTTTTTTTCAGAAGTAGTAAATTTAAATTTATTAGTAATTTAGGGGATTCTGATTTCTGAATGGGTCCTATCGTTAATCTCTCAGGGAATTACGTTTCCCATGGAATATTTTATTCCCTCGAAATCTTTCCTGCGATCTTGAATCTCTCACGGAAAAAAATCCCCGCGAAGAAAAAATTGTTTGAAATGAAAATGACAGCAAAATTCCTTGGGAAAGTTTATTTTCGATACCAATAAATTCCGAGAGAAACTTTTCAGCATCATTCACGTTTCCAACGTTGTTCGATTGGGACAAAAATTTCATATGAAATTTTTACTCACAATAACCCCATGGCAAAAGTTTTTGAAAAACTGCTACTTAGGCTTAACAAAATAATGAAAGAAAGAAAACTAATTCCGACCCATCAGCAGTGCATCGAATTACGGATGTCGCGGAAAAGGCACTTGAAGAAAAACAAGTATGCTCGGCTATATTCTTAGATGTTGCTCATTTGACAAGGTTTGGCACTTGGGACTTGAGTACAAACTGCATAGGGACCTTCCCAGGCAGTACTGCGAAATACTGAAATCCTACGTTACGAACCGACTCTTTAGAGTACGGTACGAACAAAATTACTCGGAACTAAAGAAAATTGAAGCCAGTGTACCACAAGGAAGTGTCCTAGGACCAACCCTGTATCTGTTATATACAAGAGATATTCCAGTGGACATCAACGCTAACATGGCCACCTTTGCTGACGATACGGCAATATTGGTGCCAAAAAAATCCGTTACGAAGGTTACACTAAAATTGCAAAATGCTGTCGATAAAGTTAGTGATTGGACGCAGAAATGGCGTATCAAATTAAACAAAACAAAATCGACGCATATAAACTTTACTAACAAAAACATTAACAATGTTCCAATATTTATAAATAATGCAGTAGTACCTTACTCCAATACCGCCAAATACCTTGGAATGACTTTGGATGCAAAGCTTAAATGGAAAGAGCACATCAAAAAGAAACAAGAAGAACTAAACTTGAAGTACAGAAAAATGTACTGGTTACTAGGAAAGAACTCTGACCTATCTTACCAGAACAAACTAATGTTATATAAGCAAGTATTGAAACCCGTTTGGACATCCAAAAATTCCAAAGCAAGGTCCTTCGTGGAATAATTAATGCCCCTTGGTATATAAGAAATAGCGATCTAAATCGTGACCTTCAAATTGAAATGGTTACATAAGTGGTTAAAAAATACGCTGTATCATGCAACCAGCGACTGCAAAGTCATAACAACTCCGAAATGGAGACGGTCTTAAATGTACGGGACAATGTTCGGAGATTAAGAAGAACCAAGCCTCATGAGGTGATGGTCTAAAAGCTATGGGAAAGTGTAATAACTTTAAACTTCCCCCAATGCGATTTACATATAAATTAAAAAAGTAAAATCATTTGTCGATTTTTCATAGATTGGCCCAGATTTCAACGGTGGTTTTAGTGCGGTAAGAGTTCCACACTCAGTACCGATTCTTACCGAGTATCTTTTGAAGATTTCCATAGGATAAAAAAAAATAACCCCCAATAACTTACTTTGTACTTTTTGCAAAATTGTTCATATATTTTCTAGATTGGGAACTTCTTTGTACTCTGTCAGGAATTTAATTTTTTTCCACGTTTTCTTTGTTAAGAGTTTTTTTTGTTCTTCTTTTCAGATTTTCATTTCTTTTTTATTTGATAATTTCGATTCTAAATAAAAAAAATTCTAATATTTCACTTATCAAAACAAGGCACATAGATCCCTATGAATTGCTATTCAAATTTTCTTTTCCACAATTTTGTGGATACATATTTAATTTTACTTATGATCCTTTTTAAACTAACGATTAAATTCCTCTCTCCATCATTAAAGGAAGTCAAGCTGTCAATATACATAGGTTACAAACATAACCCGCATGTTATAGCGATGTGTTGCAACTACATACCATTAACTCAAGGTTGTTCATCTAAGTTATCTCAATAAAGTGCCATGTATACAAGCCATTATAATTTTCAGCGATAGACTTGTATTACGCGGACACTTGAATTATTATTATCAGTCACCCACCAAATAAAGGCATAATCCTACTCTAGAGCTAACGCCGCCGTCGCGTCGTATGGTCATTATATTCATTTGGGTATGTCCAAATCCAAACCATTCCAATCCAGCTGATATAAATGCTCAACTCTGATAATCTCATGCACGACCCAAACGATATTTGTAACATTTTTTGTATTGTATACCTGCTATTCTCAAAAAAATGACCATTCAACCATAAAAAAAAAACTCAACCGAGGCTGGTTTTGTGGCAGATCCAGTAAGGTAATTATTTGGGGCGCTATTTCTGGGGATAATTTATTTTAGGAAACATATTATTTTATGAAAATTCGGTAATTGTCAGAATTATTTTACTTACGATTATTGATTTTACCAATAGGTGTTTGATAAAAATTAAAGCTCAAAAATCATATCAGAAATTCACACATGTTCTGCATTCTGAGTGAAAATGAATTCAAAACGAATTTCAATTTCACTTAAAATGAAATTACGTGTTCTGCATTTCGAGTGGATTCAACTCCTTCCAATTCACTTTCGAATTGTCAAAATCACCTGTTACAGAAAATTTGTATAAAAACGGTTCATATTCGGAATGTAGAACACGAATTTTCATGAGGTATTTACAAACTTTATTTTATGTGGAATACAGAACATTTAAATTCACAGTCTTCCTCACAATCACAAAAAGTGAAATACAGAACACGTGCGATTGTTACTGGGCGCCATTTAAATTTCAAACACCCCTGAATTAAACTATTTATTAACCACATTGCACTCACAATAGCACCTTAACCTATGAACAGACTAATCGCATAAAAATATTGCAGCACATGTGAACGCCTCGACCGGTGTGGTAAGGAAGTTATACCCACATATACATACATGTGCACATACTATAAATAGATAAGCACGACAACTAATCGAAATACTCAGCCCAATCGACATTAGTCTATGTTTTATGGCAATAAAAACCATAATTTTTCGGATTAAGAATAAAAATGAATAAATTTGCATTTTGGTAAGCTAGAAACTACATATACAAACTAACATTATTCGTGTTCTGTTTTAATGGAGAGAAGTTTGCAGTTACTCAATATGCACTCAAAATTAGAAAAATAGCTCCTGTCGGTTTTTTATCATCTCATAAAATCAAAATCTTTGTATTCTAGCAGCTAATTAAGAATAGACAAAAAAAAATCCTAATCTATTTTTGTGGGAACACAACAAATGGGAATTATATTTTTCTAACAATGTTCAAGGCTGGGTAATGGTGAGTGATTTTCTGAGCCACCTACACCTATTATACACAAATAATAATAGGTAATTGTAGAGAAGGATGAATGTTTGCATTTAAGTGCTGAATGGTTCAAAAAGACGCTTTCGAATTGATGTTTCCAGGGCTTAGCGTGAAATTTTAGGAAATGTATACTTTTGGTACCAACGAAAAAAAACAATTTTTGGAAACGCAAAAAAACATTATTGAGAACCAAAAATGTTGCGAGAAAACTCGTAACGTTTATAAGATAAAAAAAAAACAGATTTAGAGTATAAACATTGAATGCTTTTAAAGATTTCTAAGATTTTTCTTTAATTTTGTTTTATTTGTTATTAATTTTCGTTTTGTTTTTTTTTTTATTTTCAGGCAAATCACTCTGATGAAACTAAAAATGGTTTATTGTGGTTGTGTTGTCTTGCCTCCAAAAACAACCACAATAACATTATTCTTATTAAAGCTGGCGACACAAAATCCCAAATATAAATGGACTATATACAACGCTGCACGCCTACATCGCTTAAATTTAGCCAAATACATCGGATTCCATTAAGCGAAGCCTTTAAAATAAAAAAATTAATAAAAAAAACAAATAAAATCGTTAATTTTGACACAGAGGACTTGTTTTATTTAAACATATCAAGTAGTAGTTGTGGCTCCTCCCATTTTTTTGTGGGATTGGTTTGAATAAGCTCCTCTCATTAAAGGGGCGTGGCTTATACACATTTGTATCGTTGGCTCCTCCCACTTTTTGATGGGCGTGGTTTAAATAAGCCCCTCCCATTTTTGGGGCGTGGCTTCGAATATTTTTTGTCGTTGGCTCCTCCCTCTTTATGAGGGGCGTGGTTTAAATAAGCCCCTCCCATTTTGGGGGCGTGGCTTCGAATATTTTTTGTCGTTGGCTCCTCCCACTTTTTGGTGGGCGTGGTTTAAATAAGCCCCTCCCATTTTGGGGGCGTGGCTTCGAATATTTTTGTCGTTGGCTCCTCCCACTTTTTTTGGGGGCGTGGCTTAGCTCATTTTTTTGTCAAAAAAAAAAATTGACCAGCACTTTGGACCACTCCCTCATATATAAAATTAGTCTTATCAAGAATTCCATCGTAATCGGAAACTTGTTGAAACCGAAAAAAACTATAACAGAATCTATCGTAGTGCAAATGCTCATACAAATTGCCACTACGAACGGATTCTGTGATAACTTTTTTGGGAATTCGTAAAACTTTCCGATCACGATGGAGCTCGTGATAAGGCTAAATTATCATAAAATGCGACGCAAAATAGGTACTCAGAATCTCGACTAGCCAGATATACATTTGTTCGCATATTCATCACTGCTATAGTGATTTTAACGCATCGTAAACGAATTTTTACGCATGTTTACGCACATACAGAATTTGTATGCATACTAAAATATTTTTACGCATGAACGCATGCTTACGCATTTATACCTAAACAGCCTAACGCATTTATTTACGCATGTTTACTTGTTACACATAATCGCATGTTTACGCATCTAACGCATTTGTACGCATGTTCGCATATTCGCATGTTTACGCATCTAATGCAATTTTACGCATGTTTATGCATCGAAAATAAATGTACGCGTTCGCATGTTTACGCATATATAGCACTTTTAAGGCATTTACGCATCTAAAGAATTTCTACGCAAGTTCGCTTGTTAACGCATCTAAAGAATTTTTTACGCATTTACGCACCTAAACCATTTCTACGCAAGTTCGCTTGTTTACGCATCTAAAGCAGCATATTTACGCATACTTAGCAATTTATATGAAATTTCGGATGTTACGCATATTAGCATTTGGCGCATAATTACGCATCTCATCGCATATTTGTTCGAATTTGATTAAGCATGTTTAGCAATATTTATATGAAGTCGCAAATTCACACACAACTGAAGAGCATAATTTTTATAATACTTTGCAAAAGTAACCCTGGCCAGTAGAGATCTTTCCAAATTACGCTAAATTTTATATAATAATACCTTGCCATTTTTTAATGTCTGCAATTGTAATAAATTTGCTGCAAAAAAAAAATTACTTACCATTTTTCTTGACAGAACTAAAAGACAAACACTCAAATTTTTATTGACGGATTTACATTTTTGCAGATAATTTCTGCGTTATCTCGTCAATAAAATTCTCCTTGCTTATTATTTTATTTAGTAAGTAAATTCAACATTGTCGACATTGTTTACGATAAATTAAATTTATCAATAAATTATTATAATCAATCATCGATGCAATAAATTACATTCTCACCGGGTAGCCTCAGGGTGGTCGTTATAAAACTACCATAATACATACATACATACAAGTTGCCTCCATCCCGAATATCCCGTCCTTAAATGGGTTTTTGTTGGTATTGTTTGTATTTTGGGAGCAGCAGCAAGACAGCGTTATACTACTCTGTCTGTCCGGCTATTTAGCGTTAACATTATTCTTCTGCCATTTTGTCTTGTTCATCTTCCTCTGAATTTACAGTTGTTTTAACGTGCGATTTTTTTTTTTGTTTTGGCAATTTTTCATCGGCGATAAGAACTCACTGCCATCGCCAGTCGCTGCCGCTAAAGTGAGATATAAAAATTTATTTCACTGGCCATGTTGTTTTTGGTTGTTGGGGGCAAACAAATCTGCAAAGAAACAAAAAAATATATATATATAAATATATGAATACTCCATCTTTCATCCGAAGGCGATTTGTTGCACGCTTTTACAGCACATTTTTATAATATTTATGGGCTGTGATGAGATCCTTGAATAAATGATCACAGTTGATTTCATGTACCCATCAGCTTGTGGGCATACAAAAAAGTGCGTTTTTTTTTTGTTCTGGGAGGGGCGTTACGGTTGTGCCCTTTATTGCATAATTATACGAGCGAAGAATGTCTTCCACCTCCTACCATTTAAGTTGTATTCAAAAGTGAGGTATAAGATATTAAATAACTCTTAAAAACATGACAATCAAAACAAGAACAAACTTCTTCTTAAATTTTCCCCTTGTCAACTACGATTTAGGTCGCAGTTGACAAAGCGCTATAAGGATTACGTTTTAGGTAACATACACAAAAATCTATTTAAAATGTTTGTTCTTGTTGATTCTCATATTTCTAAGGGACCTAAACTAAATTAGAGTAGAACATTTTTGATACCATGATTTTCACTGAATACAGAGAAAATAACAAAAAATATTTAAATGTTTCTAATTATAATAAAATATACAAAAGATTTATCAAATAAATCTTAACGCCAACAAGCATTTAAGGAAAAAGTTATCTCTCCAGGGGGTCAATTCCCGATCTGTGAAATTATGAAGTGATACAAAAAATATCATTTCAGTTTTCACAGAGGTTTATCATTTTCCAACTTCACGCACACGCCTAATGCGATTCTAGAACTCATTGTGATAAAATTTGTACTAAAAAGTACTAAATGATAAATTCTGTCATTTCTGATTAGATTTTTTGTTGGGAAAGGTAAATATTTCATTTCAGTTTCTAAATTTGCTTAAGAATAATGTCCGGAATAATAATTCGTTTAATAAATTAATAAAAGGCGTCGTACTGAAGAATTGTGGGTTTTATATTATATTGAATAGTATCTCTGTTTTGAGTAAGATTTATTTTTTTTTTTTATGTGAGGATATTGAGGCTTTCCCTTCGAGATGGGCAGAATCTATTCGAAGTTACAAATAGGAGCACTTTATTGAACTTTATAGATTCCCAAAACATTTATGCATGGATTTAATACGCGAATTGAGAGTATTCTTGAAAAACACTCAACTTATAAGTGCCATTTAAATATGGTTAAGTTCTCTGCATTTTTTTGCAATGGGTAGTTTCCAACGATCTGTCGCGGGAATGAGCACCGTCGTCGCGTCGGCTGTTGTGAATCTGTTGATTTAACAATTTCGTTATTTACTCGAATACACACAAATATAACTTATAACCAAAATATATTTGTGTATAAATATAATGGTTGCTTACTTGTCATGTGCCAAATCCTGTTTTTCTTCTTAATATTCGATTAGAAACATTTTCTTCACAAAACAATTGACTGTGATAAAAAAATTATCATATGAAAAATGTTTGGCATTTAACTTCACTTTTTCACGAATCGAGAATCGAATTAGACGTGAAAGCGTGATAAAATTTATCACTTCACATCTTCACAGATCGGGAATTGACCCTCAGATCTCGCTCTGGTTTCCATGTTTTTGTTTTAGCTTGCGTCAAATGTTCCAAATTCCCTCTCTAGATCTTGTGTAGTTTTTTAAATGAAAATATATCTAACCAGATTATAACTTGACAACTTGGGTTAACTTAATTTTATAAGCAAAAAATCCTTGCTATCGATTAAACCAATCAAGAAGTCCAGGTATTTTTTTTTATCTCATGCGTAATACTTTGTCTCCAGGTGATTTATATAATCTCAGATCATGAATGGGCATTAATCGCTCCAAAAATGAATTTAACTCGTTCATTATTACCACAAGTACCAAAACTAAAAAAAAACAAAAAAAAAAAAAACAGATATTTTGTGACTTTTAAAGGAGATAGCATATATTTTTTTTGTATTTTTAAATTAATTTAATTTAAATCAACCTGTAAGGCCTAAGTTGGGCAATTCGTCTCGGTGTCATGGAAAGTCTGCAACCGAAACCCTATAATCATCTTGAGGTAAACATTATGCTGATGGGAACTTGAGTCGATTAAAAGCTACACATACTTTTATGCAAAATTTATGAAGCCGATAAGGTAAAATGTAACGAAGAGATTTCTTTTAGCGATTAAAAAACGATTCTGAATCGAAAACTTGGTTCCACAGACAAAAAAAAAAAAAAAAACAAACAAATTATATATGGCAATTAATCGGATTTAATTTTTCATGGATTCTTGTTTTTTTTGTTGTTGTTTGGGGCCAAACTGCGTTATCTTAAAAGGTCTTTTTGGGAAATTTATTCACTGTTTTAAACATTTTATGTACTCCTAGTTGAGAATCAATCGATTTATCATTAAATACAAAATTTCATGGGAAATTATGAACTGTTACGAGTTGTGGGCGGGTCTAGGTAACCTCAAAAAGAGATATTATGCTTAAAGCTTGATTTAAGATTTATTAATTGATTTGTCAGTCTGGGAATTTAGAAAATCAAACTGTAGCGGCAAATAGACTTGTAATCCTTATACCACTCATGATTTTGTATACCGAACTTCGGTATAGCGAACCCTCAGTTCCCCTGAACGTCAAAAGTTACATTTGTCAAAATTGTATAGGTAGATAGAGCAATCTGGCACGTGTCGCAATTAGTTTTGGAGTTCATGGTTTCGATAGAATTACTCGCTTGATAGTTGGATGAAATTTTGAATTGTATTGAATTGAATGGTTTAACGACAATCAGATCTCGAAGCAAAAATGACTCATGAGTTAATTAGTGAGGGTCGTGTCAATACTTAATTTTTTTGTTAAGTTCAGTTCGTCTTACATAGATTTTTTGACAAAAATCCAATGTGAACTACACCTAACAAGATTTAAATTCTTAATCCTTGAAATTCGAAAATTTTGTACAGGGCCGGATATAGTTATTTAGGAAGGTTTTCATAATAGAAAATTTATAGACTACTGAATTAATCAGCCAACATTCACGAAGCGACACAGAAACTCCTTCGGATTGCGCTTAAACTGCTTCAAACACTGCTCCAAAGTGTTCTCACGGTTGCCTTTAGCTAGCTCATGTCCAAAATTTCATGAAGGATATGACCCACGTGGCCTTTTGAGATGCTTACTAGATCGTACATTTTTGACACGTTATACTCCATGGTAACCATTTTGGGGGCACCTGGGCGGGGCTCTTCAAAAACCGATATGAAACCACGTTGAAACTCGTCATACCAAGTATTGCCGGTCGACATCGAAGGAGAAGAGTCACTGTACACAAATCCAAGTATTCTTTGATTTCGCTGCGCGAGCTATATTGCTCTTTTCCATTTTTTTAAATTTCGATGACAAGCTGGTTCCACACGTGGTCAAAAAAAAACTACGAGTTAGATTTGGCCGAAATTTTGACAGTAGCCGTCTAAGAGAATGTACTAGAGACTAGACGATAGTAAATCTCCCTTGCGATACTGGCACCATGGGGCTGTGAGGCTAAGTAAACGGTGATTTTTTAAGAGCTTGGTTTTTGAAAATTCAAAAAACACAGAAACTTGTAAAAAGTGAATGAAATTTTTATTTGGATCGATAAATCAATTTCTGCCATTTACTTTTTAAAAATAATTTCACTTAAATGTTGCTCGCGGCTACGCTTCAGGTGGTCCATTCTGAAGGTCCAATTTTGGCAAACTTTTTCACACATTTCGGCCGGAATCTCACCAATGACGCGTTCAATGTTGGCTTCCAAGGCAGCAATTGTGTTTGGCTTGTCCCCCTAGACAATAGACTTAACATAGCCCCACAAAAAATAGTCTAACGGGGTCAAATCACATGATCTTGGTGGCCAATAGACTGCGCCAAAACGTGAGATCAACTGCTCACCAAATTCGCCTCTCAATTGATGCATGGTTTCGCGTGCAGTGTGGCATGTGGCACCGTCCTGTTGGAACCACATGGCGACCGAGTTCAATTCTTGCATTTTCGGCAAAAAAAAATCTGTTATCATCGAACGGTACCTTTCTCCATTGACCGTAACCCTGCGGCCTTCATCGTCCTTGAAGAAGTACGGCCCAATGATGCCGCCTGCCCATAAACCGCACCAAACAGTGCATTTTTCGGGATGCATTGGTAGCTGCTGAATTGCCTCTGGCTGCTCTTCACTCCAAATACGGCAATTCTGCTTATTCACGTATCCATTTAGCCAAAAATGAGCCTCATCGCTGAAGACAATTTTGCCGGACGTAGCTTGCGAAACACATTTTTCACAGAGCACGAATTTTGATAATAAATTTCAATAATTTGCAAACGTTGTTCAGGCGTAAGTCTATTCATGATGAAATGGCAAACAATACTGAATCGAAATGTCAAATGTTCGTGGAATTTGTCATGTGTGATCTGTCAAAAATATAAACGTCAAAAACCAAGTAGCAAAAAAATCACCCGTTAGTTATCGGACCACCATCGTATTAATCGCGAATTGCCGAAGAGATCAGGGAAACGAAACGCAAAATTTGGTGGACTTAAGGTCATACAAAGCTTACTTGAAACGAAAATCGTAAAATGTAGTTTTTTTGCAGTTTACAGTTTGCTTAGCATATTATGCGCAAGATTTGCGTTTAGGAATTTCCACACAGTACTATTTATAGTTGTCTGTCAGGTTAGTTAATATAAAAATTGCTTACGATATTCGAAGATTGTATAAATTGGCACCACTGAATTCGAATCGAATCGAATCAAATGGGACAAACTTTTTCTACGAAAAACCATTTGTATTGGACACTGAAATTAAGGCGTTGTTAACAGTTATTTAAAAAAATGTAAGTATTTTTAGAAATTCTATGATCTTATTATTTTTATAATTTACAGCCGACATGGCACAAGGCTATTACAATCTGGCAAAAGAAGAAGTTCAAAATTTCTGTGAAACTGTTAAAGGCGAGTTTAATATTCTTGGATCACAAGGTTGTTTTAAATTTTTAAACATTAAATCCGAAATCCCTCTCCGATCCGGAATCCTATAACTGAGCACTTTTTTTTTTATTCTGAATCTTGCATTATTGTGTACGTAAAAATAATCAAAATCAAAAATAATGTTTGTTTCACAATTATGATACAAAAAATGACAACAGATGTTTTGGCATTCAAGTTATGGGCCCTATCGGGAATCCTCCCATGGAATTTCGTTTCCTAAGGTATATTTTATTCCCTCGAAATTTTACCTGCGATCATGAATCTCAAACGTAATAAATTTCCCTCGAACAAAAAATCGTACGAAAGACAGGAAAATTCCCTGATAAAACTTATGCCCGATACCTGCCAATAAATTCCGAGAGAAACTTTCGAGCACAATTCACGATGCCAAATTTTTTATTCACAATAACCCTCATGATTTTGATTTCAAATCCAGAAGGAAATTCTCATCTTTTCAGAATTAGAACTCTAATTTTTTCCCAAGTAAACATTTTTGGAAAGGTCCGGAAGGCTTCCGGATTGCCAAATAAAAACAACAATAATGAAATCATTTCATTTTGACACAACAAAGCTTATTTCGAAAATAAGAATATTATACTCGGACTTTGAGAATGCTGTTTGCGTAGATCTTGGCGTAACTGTCCGTGTGGGGAATTATTACTATGGAATTTGTGATAGGACTGAAAAATATAAATAATATTACAAAATAAATAAAAGTACCTATGTGCATCACCGAAACATATCAAAACTAGACCTCTTGAAAACTGGAGATCTGCCAATAAGGTGGTACGTATTTTTCACCTCACCTAGGCTGCAAATTGTACAAATACCCAATCAATTTTTTTAAATGCTTAGGCGTCAAATATTGAGGAGTCCATACCTGACTTTGAGAACTAAACTTAAAAAGTAGGAGAAATTTTCATCGACAAAGTATGGAATTGTGAACTTCTTGCACTATTGATATTATTAGTGGTTTTCAAACTTTTTAGTGTTTCCAAAATATTCCCTTGCAAATCGATCTTCTTCTTACTTCTTATGATGGCACTACTAGAGCATGGTGCTCCTGGGCCTTGCTTAGTATGCCCCTCCAGCCGGTTCGATCTCTAGCCTACCGACTCCAATTTTGCACTCCAAGTTGTCGGAGGTCTCCCTCTACCTGGTCGCTCCATCGAAGATGAGGTCTACCTTGGCTTCTGGCTCCCTCTGGTTTGGCGTTGAAGTCTTTACGAGCTGGAGCGTCGATGTCCATTCCCTCTTCATGGCCCAGCCATCTAAGTCGTTGAATTCGAATTTTTCTGGCTAGGCTTATGTCGCTGTACAGTTCGTATAGTTTGTCGTTGTATCTTCTTCGCCAAATGTTGTTTTCTTGATTTACGCAGACCGGACCATAGATCGTACGCAGAACTTTTCTCTCGAAGACTCCAAGTGAATTTTTATCCGCTTGGGAGAGGGTCCATGCTTCTGCACCATATAATAAAAGGTGAATATTGGTAGATTTGTATCCCGTATGGTAAAACACATTTTGGGGTTTATCTTTGACTTTTGCACTTTCAAGGAAGTACAAAAACTAACACAAATATTACCATTGAAAAAGTAAAAATCCAAGGGGTATAGTAGCTAGGTCTTGTAGTTTTCACACGTTTTTCGAATAATTCGTTTTGTAGGGCTTCCGAGTTACATTATTGTACCCATTTAATAGCAAGTTAAAGGTATTACTGGTAGGCAATACTTCATATGCCAATATGTACAGGAAAATCTAATTTTTAGAATCCAAGCCAGTGGAACTCAGTAGATGGAAATCCAATATTAAATAGCTGTCCAATATTTTGAATACAATCATTAACGAATATCTATAGAAAAGCAGAAACTCCCTCTAGTCAAGTAAGGTAATCACTTTACTCTTAATCATGTGTACGAATCAATTCAATGACTATATCACGAGCTTCCGCAATGATCAATTTCTGACGATCATAGTCTCAGAAAGAAACAACCACACCTTTCATCGGTATCGAAAAGTTCTATCATCCAAAAATGGACAAGACTCCATGTCCTACAAAATAGCCTTTGAATCAATACACGTTTCCTGACTTGTCCGTATCTAGTTCAACTCTTTTTTACTGCGTTCCGAGTTCGATTGGACACACCCTCAACAATGTCATCTTTTATCAATAAATCCTTAACCAGAAGAAGAACATCACGGTACTTGTGTTCAGTGTGCGCTTCCCATGTTCCAGACCAAATCTATTCGATTTCGTGCAGTTCGTTTTCTAGGCCCCCATTTTAGCTCTCATTGTAAAATCTCGAACTTAAAGGCCAGAAGTCTGCTTCTATAAGACATAACCGTTACCTCTAACCGCACCCATTCGCCACTTCGATTAAATCAAATTAATTAAAGCGCTTTTAATTAACCAATTGTATTAAATTGTTTCTTCATTTTATTTCTATTTTTCAAACGCAGCAATGGTCTAACCAATTCCAATCCATGGCCATGGACTTACATTGGACGACCAGACAACAAGTGGACCATCATCACTATAGTTGCGGCGCAATTGTGCCCTTGATACAGAAAGCCCCAAACGATACCAAACAAACACAAAAAAAAAACCTAAAAATCACAACAAGTTTTTCTGCTGCTGCTACTCTTATGCTATACAATGGAAGACTTTTGACTTTGTGCTGCACTACTTTAACTGCTTTGCTCCTGATCTTGTTCGATTACCAATTCGTTTGGGGAGATACACTGACTGTGAGATTTCTTCCATTTCCAATTGATAATGAACTTCGTGAACCTGTGCCTTTGACTCTTTTTGCATTCGGCCAGTTCGAGCTGCTATTGCTATACATCGATTTGTTTCCCTTTTAATTTCTATTGCGATGGGCCAACCATCAGTGATGCAGTGTCCAGATGACTTGGAATTGGAAAGAAAAGGAAGAAGATTAATTGATCGCTGGAAATTGTGAAGTGAAGTCCATCGAACGATTGCAGAATGAAAATAGAGCGAAGCAATGCGCACGCGCATGCACCCATTGCCCATTTTGTGTTGTTGTTTTATGCTATTTACGATCAACGGTCATTGGCGTGCACAGTGCACAATAATGCTACTGCTGCCATCAGTGAGCATTGGAGATTGCCATTACAGTATGTCCTCGAAGTGAGGCTTTCATACCGAAATTTGAAGATCCTACGAGATGCATTCCACATTCCACAACCATTTTCATGGAATGTCAATAGAAATTTAATTAGAGTAAGTATAATATTTAAGACTTAAATGAAAAAAAAGAGAACAACTATCTACATCTCTCAAAATTTTTGCAGGTCATCTCTGAATATCGCAACAAGTGATATATAATCCGAATTCATTCTCGCAAGTGGAAAATAAATTAAGATCAATAAATTTGACAAATATCATGATCAAATTGATTAATATCAATGTAAACCTTATAGCGGAAACGAAATGTTATTTTACTTCTCACATGCTAAATTTTAAACAAGATTAGTTAATTAAAAAAAAGACAATGGTTTAATACTTCCCTCATGATTTCTAAAATGTATGTACATTAATGGTTATAGTTTAGTAAATTTTGTGGATTGTGGGATATATCTGTTGTTTTGTTCCACAGTTTAAATTTTAAAATTGAACTAATAAATGTTCCATGTTTTGTCATTCAATTTGAATACTTGAACACATTGCAGTAAAATTGAAAATGATACCTATGGAAATATTGTAGAATTTATTTTTGCTGAACATTTTTTGAAACAAAAATACAAAATTTTAGCACACTTTCATTTTTGCACATTGAATTTTTATGATTTCTTCAGGAAATGTAACTGGTCGCTATGATGCCCGGTGACATAGCCTGACATGAAGTCTTTTGTTATAAAGAAAACGATTTAATCTATAAAGAAGTTATCAGCTTAAAAGAGGTAAGTTTTCGATGGTAAAAACTCAGACCGGAATAAGTTCAGAACGAACCAAATATTTAAATGATCAAAAATTAAACAACAAAATATGTCCATGGCCCAAATTGGTCATTCGGAAAAAAATTGTACGAAATTTTACCTTCTCGTAAATTCTGGTACACTGTGGTAAACTACTAACAGAAAAGCAAATTTAATTAAGTTCTGATCTCAGCAGAATTTTCCTTTGGGGAGTAAAACCACTCGTAGATTTGCGCTTATCCGTTATCAAGGAAAGCCAATGAGCTTTTATTTCTCAACAAACTATCTTTTGTCAACCTAAACGTCCTTAAAAAACTAACAAATTGGGCAGAAAGGTGTGGGCTAGGAGGCAACCATCAGAAAACAGGACTTCAAACTATGAGAATTGGCCGAAGAGAACTTATAGCAAGCCCTTCTTGCGACCAATGGTTTGCCAACACAGAAAACTGTGTTATACCACCGGCTCATCATTTAGTGCAGTGTTATTTGTTAGTAGGCAGACTCTATCACAAATAACACTTACACAAGTACAAAATGAAAGTATAAACAAATAATATTACCAGCCCTGTTCTGTTAAACGTTCACGTGAATATTTGTATTCTGCTATCCGACGGAAAAAGCGAATTGATCCAAAAAATATATAAATTTCGATCAAAAATAAATTTTAACAAATAGATTCTTTGAAGAATTAAACAACAAAAAGATATAAGTAAAGCTTTGGACTCAAAAGATAGAAGACATTTGAAAAATAGTAAAAAAAATTTAGTGAAATATTCACGTGAATCAAAAGATTCGATGGGATCGAATAGCATAATAGGGCTGTACATCATCAACAAAACAAGAACATAATATGAAACAAAAACATTTAGGAGCGTGGATCACTGGTTTTGAGTAGATTTTTACTTGCGATTATAGGTACTATAAGGCAAGTTATGCTTTCGTAAAAAAAAAAAGTTTTCTTCTAACAATCAAACATGACATTACGATCATAGAGAACACACAAAACGTGAGTCCCCCAATTCCGCCTGTCTGTTTGCTGCCTGTCTATCTGTCTGTCTGTCCGTCTGTTTGCCTGTCCTGAGTCTGCAGCCTACACGTTGATATGTGTTTTATTTACGTTTACTTTTGAAACCGCAAAAGGGATAACCCTTCATAGACAGTACAGGCTGATTCATAAATGAACCAGTCTTCATGAAACATTTTTTTTTTTTTTTTTTTTTAATAATTTACACGCGCTCAAGGGATTATGAATACCCTTTAAATGTTTCAACACAGCGCGGGCGCGAGGGTGAGGTTTAGGAAGAGAAAGAATGATACGAAAAATGTGTGGCGCGATATTCGGAGACTTTAGGTAGTTGTTGTCTCAGATTTTATCAGGGATGGCGGCTGAACTAATGCGCAGAAATTTCCGTGTCTTATTTATCTATGTCCCTTATAATTCGCATTAATTTTTTTACTCTTTGTCATATTTTATCGGTATACTAGTTTTACTCAATCACATGTTGTTGTTCTATGTAATGAGTAAACCAGCAACCCATTGTATGACATTTATTTTTAGAATTGGCTTTTAATGGAAAAATAAGAAGACATAGACTACGGCAGGGATCGAACCTGTGACCATACGGTTGACAGGCGAACACACAACTATCGCGCCACGGCTGGCCCCCATTAGTTAGGAATATCTCTGTGTGAAAGGGGATCATAATGGACCAATAGGCCCCCGTATACGCAGCATCTATTGAGCTAACCTAACCTAACGTAACTGGTAAATTTTATGGTAAAATCATTTAAAGCTAAAAAAAATTCTTTAAATACAAAAGATCCCATTTTTGCAAGCCCTACTCCCGACAATGTAACAAACTCCTGCAGGTTAACTTCATTTTGGATTAGACTTTGGGAGTGGTGACTTTGAAGCAATGCATTTTGTGCAAAGAAACCGAATATCGATCGATTACACCATGTAGTGCCCAGCCCTGAAAGATGGTCTTTTGCGTTTTAATTTTTTTTTTTTTTTTTTAGTTTGCCGCTTGTCCGGATCTCTCTTTGGTCGGGATTTAATTTCCTAAGCGTTTGACCCACAAATAAATTGAACATTCATTTTTTTTTTCTGTTCAAATCTCAAAGTCATTATTAGATGAATTGCACTTGCTTTAAATGGAGATAGAAATAGCAAAATAAAAACGGCCAATCATGGTAATCGATCGTTAAAATGAGTTTAAACTTTAATTTGAAACTTAAAACCTTCTCTGAGTCTGAATTCAAGTCTCAAAGTGAAACTGATGCCAGAAAATCAATGAACTTTCCAACTAATATACTGCTAGTTGAGAGATGGTATAAAATGTAAACATAACCTTGGATAATCAATTTGCATTTAATATCCTTCTTATTGAATATTATTATTATTATTGATCGCATGTAGCTTCTTCGAGCAGGCTCTAGACATTATGTGTGGTGACTTCTACATTTTTATGTATATGACACTTGATGTTGTATTATAATTGATTTTTAATAACCAAAGTATCAGTTTTCTAAGCTGACACATTTGCACATTTGAAAATCAATTTAAGTGCTGAGCCGCAAATAGTTTTCGATTGAATTTTGCCGCAGGGATATTGTGTCATCTCCGATGGACTTGAATGGATATTGGACACACAGTGTGGTTTTTTGCTTCTGGAATAGTAAACTACTAATGCTGTCATCTTTGGACATCGTGATGACAGTTTTGGTAGCATTAATCTGATGAGTTATGATCAATTAATTTGTGGTAATAGTTGTTTTGATTATATAATAGCATTTTTTAATAAACGTATTTAATTAGTTAGCTTAAGACTGAAACTTATTACAATTTAGTCATCTAAAGCATGCTTGGAATAGTCCAGTCAAATTGTAAGCAGAAGTCCCGTCCAGCGAAATTTTAATGCAAGTTGCAAGAGGTTTCAACGAAAAATTATGCATGAGTTGAGTATGTATCCAGTCAAGAAATGGGGGCCATCTTTAACATTGCACATGGATCGATGTCAATTAGTTAACAGTAAAAGTAGAATTTTAACGTGAAATGCCATTATGAAAAACAACACCATATGACCACTAAGCTAACTACCACTACGGTACTAGACAACCAGCACCAAACGAGTCAAGATCAACTGTCCGAACACAAATGATTCATAGCCAAAACTGCCAGCAGGTAATTTACATTCCTCTTACTTACAGTTCACAGTGTGTTACAGCAACAAATATAACAAGACAATGAGTTTGTTGAATTTTACGCGTATAGACGCGTATAGACGCCTGATGTCAATTTGGACTTAATGAGGAATAACATTTTCAGTTATAAAGGTTATGTTAAGTTTAGATTGAAGTGGCTATCAGGATTCCAGCTGACACACTTAGACCACAGATAGGTCCATTGTGATACCACGTGAGGAGATATTTTCTTTTTAATTAAAACATTTGAAGCCAATAATGGAGCGATGTAGCTGGTGAATCTCAATGTGTCTTAGTTCACAGGGGTCGTCGAAGAAATATTCTCCTAAGTGTAATCTACTTCCTTGCTAAAGAGCATCAAAACATGAGCAATGAAGATGGGAGATAGCTTCCTCTTCTGCCTCAACTATACAACTTCTGCAAAAGTGGTTGGAGAATTTGCCAAATCTTTTGGCGTGTCTGCCAAAGTTATGACACCTATTACGGAGCCAAAATGATTTCTGCTCAAAGACAGCAATCCTTTTGAAAGTCTTGAATCAATTTTTGGCCAGATCTGTCTGAACACATATTCCTTCTGAGTACCTACACACTGCTACCCACTCCCTCTTCGTTTTTTGAACACCCATAAAGCAGTGAAATGATTCATCTTTAAAGAACCTCTCATCCTCCCAAGCAGATTTTTATTGGATGCGAACTTGGATGTTCTTGTCGCAGATTAACTGGTACGTGTTGTAGTCGGACTGTCCTAATTTTTGCCCAAATGTATTCAAAAGATTAGAATGACCTATCGAATTGGTGGTCCATTGATAGATGGTTATGTGGCGAATATCTCTTCCGTGGTCATTTATTTAATGAAAAAATTGAGGGATATTAGGTTAAGTATTATGTTTAGGGCAGCCGAGGTTGAAGAGCAGAGTGTTCCACTGATACATACACTGACTGACTTTGGGATTTTATTTAATTTGTCACATAATGTGACTTTGTCCAATGAAGTCTACCATACTGCTACCCAATACGTAAGTATCGTTCTGACGACCGATGTTTACAACCAGTGTGAAATGTGAGGGAATAAGACCCATTTGTTCTCAATGGCTTTTTTTGCAAGAGAAAGGCGAAACTGTTGTTTTACTTACTCTTTCTCGTATATTGGATTTCCAGTTTAGCTTTTTCTGTAGTATGACCCCTAGACACTTTGCTTTATCAGAGAAAGTCAGTGGCGTACCATTTATTGATGGGGGTATAAGTTAGGGTTTTTATCCAGACCATATGGATGCCAATATTTTTAGTCGATTAAGAGCATTTTGCATTAAGAGTTGGTTAGAGTTGGAGCACTATTGTCTGATACAACTAAATCAACATCGACGATATAAGCTATTACCTTGTATACCTCTGCTTCCAGGTCTACCAGCATTTCGCTTGCGATCACTGTATTCCATAGATGTGGGGACGAAACACCATTAATCATAGTTGACAGCTAAGTGACCATCAAATTTTCTTTGTTTTATGGATCCAGTACATATATTTTAAAGAGGATCATTTTCATTATTAAAACTTTCTGCTTTCCATTGAATTAAATTGGGAGATGAAATCATACTCCGACTGTTTTGTCCCTTGATCACATCTTCCTATTGGATATCCTGGACTGAATCTACTTCTATAGCTCACTTTAAATAAGATTTAATGTAAGCAAGTTATTAATTTTAAAAATAAAACAAAGTGGTAAGACAGGCAATAAACAAATAATATAATTATATATATCCTTTTCAAACTCGAGTTTTATTCGCTTCTGCGGGAAATCCTGCACACCGACACCTTCTGCCAGATTAACAATAAAACATAATAAATTATTATAAATAAATTGTCGTGTATTAATTTACAATTTTTGACAGTAATATGTATAATATTTTATTATTTAATAATGTGGAACTTATTTTTGAAAAAAATTATTTTGCATTACTCAGGTGAAGCAATTCACTTCAAATCGAAGCCTGACCATTGAAAAAATCTTTTGAAGACTGTTCGTGAATCGTGAAATTAATTTCTTTCTGCCAGGTTGTGATCGAGTCTAAGGTAAATTGATCTGTACAAGTGCTTAAGCAATATATTCTGCTCTGCATTTCTCCGTCTACTTTTTATATTAGAGATTTATCTTACTGCTCGATACATCTTCAGACTCAAATTACATCCCTGCGCGAGTCCCAACTACTATCCATACCAGCTGTTTTTATCATGATTTGACTTTAGCTAGTTAGTCTAGTTTCGAGCGTTTTCATAACTTTAATGAAATAATCCGCTGGAAGCGATTTTATGAACGGAGGTAATAGCCCCGTCTCAATCATATAACGTAATCTGGCATGTTTGCTGGAAATTCAAATATTCTTTTCAAATAAAAAACTTCTGTCTTAAACTTCTGAAGCTTATTACATCCCCAAGACTGTGCTCCATATAGAAAAAATGGTCTCCGTAGCTACTTCAAATACCTTGTGTTTGTTCCAAAACATCTTTTCCAAGAAATATTAATGGCGGTTTTTGCATTCTACAGCTTTTCCTTGAAATGCTTCTCCAAATTAAATTTTTGAAGTAAAACTTCTTTTGCGACATTGGTGGTTAACAAAATTCTATGGAGCTGTCAAACCGACCGACATTGGACGTGACCCGACATCTGAGATGTTTGTTCGTGTTGTGGATTTTCATAGATGATTACAGATTTCTATGTACATATCTGCATTGTGGGTATTCGCTGAGGATTTTTTTTTTTGGTTGGATTGTGTATTCTTATTCTGTAGGTACCTACATGAATTGTGTGTATTCAACGAGAAATTCCTTTTTATTGTTGCTTTTTGTTATTCAATTTTTTTGTCTGTGTTCGTTGTGGATTTGCATAGATTAATGTAGTAGGTTAGGTATATGCATTGTGTGTATTCGACGAGGGATTTTTTGTTGGTCCGTTTTGCTGATAAAATTAGTGCGTATTGTGTGTATTTGACGGCGATTTTTTTTGGTTGTTTTGTTGATGCTCATTAGTGTATATTGTGTTGTATGTGTGTAATGTTTAAGTCAATGGTCTCGTTGCCATTGCTTCAGTGTATTTAGTTCGTAGATTTATATAATACGGAGTAGTATAAGGTAGGTAATGTAAAATTGCTGAACCATGAATCAAAGTTCGAACGACGCAACGGTGACTTTTGTACAATTGGAAGAAAGGGTCGTTATGGGTGATCTATTTATGCAAGTACGGGGCTGGTATCAAAAAACGCCAACTTCGTTGTTCTTTCACTGGCTTCCATAACATTGAAATACTTATACTTATGTTGTAGCTGTGTTAAACTACAAAAGAAAACCTGTTTCTAATTAGGGATAGTTTTACTTCTGACGCGTGTAATATTTTTTTTCGAAAAATAAACACCTTGATACTTGTCTTCGTTGACGCTCTCTACATTTTCGACATCAAATTTCCACTTTACGTGCAATGGAGTTCATCTACCACCTCTTCTAAAAAATCATTTGACACTCTGCTGATGATGAGTTGAGTTTCGGGTGGAATATTTAAACATGACCACATAATCCGCAAAGATAATCAGTCAAGTCGTCTATGAAGAATGCAAATAAGTCTAAACTTCCAATCCAAACAATTTGTAAAATAATGCTCTTCGGTCTATTTCTATTGTCTCGAAAGCTGCCTTGAAATCAATAAGAAAACACGTATAGTTTTTTGCCTTGTAACAGAATGTTCAAGCCATACTTTTCAGAATTTAATGTTGTACACTTTCGAGTACCTGATATAATGCCAGCTTGAAATTTTTTTAACAAGTTATGAGACTCAATCCATGTTGTAAGGCACTTAGGAAGCACTGCTATAAATATTTTATACGGGGCATTCAGAAAGGAGATTCTTCTATCGTTGGTCGATGCGATAAGCAGCCTTTTTTATGTATAGGGAATTTATGATCAAGTCCTGAAACTATTTGGGCATAACATCGCCTTCAAAAACTTTATTAAAAAGTCTAGTCAAAGCAATATTTCAGATTGTCAGATCCATATTCCATTACTTTAAACTGTGCTGTGTTGACACACTCTATTGATTATGAGTTGAGTTTCGGGTGGAATATTTAAACATGACCATATAATCCGCAAAGAGCCCGCTAATTCCACTCCACTAAGAAGATAATCAGTCAAGTCGTCTATGAACAATGCAAATAAGTCTAAACTTTCAATCCAAACAATTTGTAAAATAATGTTCTTCGGTCTATTTCTATTGTGTCGAAAGCTGCCTTGAAATCAATAAGAAAACGCGTATAGTTTTTTGCCTTGTAACAGAATGTTCAAGTCATACTTTTCAGAATTTAATGTTGTACACTTTCGAGTACCTGATATAATGCCAGCTTGAAATTCTTTTAACAAGTTATGAGACTCAATCCATGTTGTAAGGCACTTTGGAAGCACTGCTATAAATATTTTATACGGGGCATTCAGAAAGGAGATTCTTCTATCGTTGGTCGATGCGATAAGCAGCCTTTTTTATGTATAGGGAATTTATGATCAAGTTCTGAATCTATTTGGGCATAACATCGCCTTCAAAAACTTTATTAAAAAGTCTAGCCAAAGCAATCTTTCAGATTGTTCCATATTTATAAAATTCGACTGGTATTCCATTTGCTATGGAAGCTTTTCCATCTTTAAGATAGGTACCCGAATACAAGCTCTATTTTATTCGAAGTGACTGCAGGGTCTAATATTTCACTCTCAAACCCCTGAACAGTATATTACCAATTCAAGGTACTTAATACTAGATTGAGCAAAACGTTGAAATGTTCAGTCAGTATGTTCTAGCAAATCTTCGTGTTGATGGTAAATAGCTTGCCATTTAGTTTCCTGGCAAGCTTCCAGAACTCCGGTGCTTCTTAATACTTGCCAACCTATCCGCTTCTATTTCGCCATAGCTCCTCTTTTAGATTCTGAATAGTTCATTGTATTTTTGATTAGACTCAGTGTAATTCTCTCTGAAAAGACCCTCGTTACAATTTCGGAAAACTTTGAGCCATTTAAATGAAGCATTGCGGGCATGTTGACATTCCATTAAACCAGGTCTCTTTATAAGATGCTTTTCTTTTCTCTTGTCGTTGTGGGCATGACTCCTCCTGTTTCTGTTCCCAATCTTGCATAAAAATCACCGATAATCAAAACATTTGAAGTATTTATGTTGTTTAGTAACTTCCATAGTTGTTCGAAGTCAGTCTTCCAATTGTTGCAATTTAAGCATTAAAAATTTCGAACAAAGTTTCCAAAAATTCTTTTAATCAAGTGTAACCGTAATTTATGGTATCACAATGGACCAACTCTGGTCTAAGTGTGTCAGCTATACAACGCTGATAGCCACTTCAACCTAACCGTCACTTTCCGACAATTTACAACGGCGGGATGTCAACCATTGAATATTTCTATGGTATGAAAGAGTATAGTTATAATTCTAGTGGAAGAAAAAACTGTAGGCTTAAATGTATTAACTAAGTTCTAGGTTCAAATTGATAGACTAACATTTGCAATGCAAATTTAAGCTCCCATATTACCTTTCTGCAAAATATCCTGACGCTAATTACAATTCTAGGTACATTTTTCAAGAACTAATTAATAGAATCACTCAAAGAAAATATTCACGAATAACTCACATGAGTATTATTAATTTTTTTTTCATTATTCGAATATATATCTAAACAATACAAAACTTGAATCCAAAGCAATCCTATTGCCCTATCAGCTCTACAAATCTCTTCTTCATCATTTAAATTCTTTCATTTCCTTTTTAACCTCAATAACTGCTACTGTAAAGGAACATCACGCCCAATGTGACCATTGGTGCTCCTATAAATCATCTTGCGGGAAGTTTTTCCAAACGAAAGCCACCTGCGATAGTATGTGGTTGTGGTCCATTGTTAAAATGTCATATTAAAATTTACAACTTATGGTCACTACTTGATTCCAGTTTAGATTTTAAGTAAAGGAAAAGGGCGCTTCTTTCACTTAAATATGGTTCGATTGTTTGATGATGTTCGAGTTTGTTTCTTCAAAGGAAGGATGCAAGCATGGTGTCAAATCCAGCCCACGGAGCTCCTCCTTTCAAGATCTCGAGCGGCGGCTATTCCTATTAATGAAATTGTCATAAATTACAATCCCTGACGACGACAACTGGGTGTTTTGCCACCACTATTTCTCATTTGGTGCGGTGACCATGTTTTGAAATTCAAGTCGCAAAACACAGAAATCAAGCATCAGGTTGCACCAGGTTCCCGATGTTATGTTGTAAGTTGAGTTGGTTTTTTTTTCGTTTTTTTTTTTTTTTTTTTTGAATGAGCAACCATACTTTGTAGGTTTGTTTGAATATTAAGTTGTGATGTGTGGTGCAAGCTAAGGTGACATAGTGTCCTTTTGCATTATTTATGATCAGTTTCAGTCACTTTGTTGCAGTTAGCCTAGTTTTTTATTTATACATTTATACAATTCTGGTGTTAGTTGGGATCTTTTGAATGATAGGTACTGGAAGACCCAGAGTTGACAATCTATCTTAGATGAGTGAAATATTAATATTCAATTCTGAGGTCTTGAAATGTACTAGTAGGTTGTATACATAGAAAATGCTTATCAAGTTCACCTAAAGGTAACAATCAACTTCCTGTTTTAGTGTCCACCCGAATTTGGACAACTTGATTTCTATCACAACATCAAATATATCGAGAAAGGTTTCCGACACAAATTTGTAGGTTAGGGTGGGGCAAATAAAATGACTCTGAATTGACAATACAATGAAGTAATCCGATGACATAGCGAAAGTATTCGAAGATGTAGTCGAGCATACCAACACCAGTATGGCAGTAATCTCGGTAGAAAATGGGGTCTTCAATCGAAATTAGTCTTAGGGACATACACGGCATTAGTAAGACTACCAATCCGGTCCTGTGGTTCGATTGTCTGGTGGCCCGCATTAAGCAAAAATTACAACACTAGTAAACTTAAGAAAATTCGGAGAATTGCTACCATTATCGACACGGGCCCTTAAGATCTTATCCAACGGATGCCTTAAATGTTATTTTATATCTTCTACCTTTTGACCTCTACATCAAACATATGGTATCTTGCAGCGCACTAAGACACTTGAAGGCTCCAAATGTTGGTATGTCAAACCTCACTGTCACAATAATACATCAAAACTGATTCCACTAGATATTCTGTCGACAAACACTGACAACTGCAACTCTATCCTGAGTCTCAGCAAAAGTTTTGGAAAGATGACGACGTGTCGAAAGGATTTCGAGGTAAGTATTTTTACCGACGGATCTAAAATGGTGTGCGGTGTTGGAGCAGGAATTTTTTCAGTGTTGCTAAAAGTCTCTAGATCTTTCCGGCTTAACGATTTTTATTGATTTGCGTCTTTCAAGCTGAAGTACTAGCTATTAAGAAGCATGTAAGATTCTTAAATTAAATCCAACTCAAGATCTAAATTCGACAATACTTAGAGACAGCGAATCGGCTATCAAAGCCGTACATTCAATAAAAGATGTCTTCAAATCTGATCGACCAATGCCGAAATTAGCGTGAAACCTGGACATTAACCATTGAAGCATTTTAAACTGGGTTCCAGGACATATTAGCATCGAGGGTAAGGAATGGGCAAACGAGCTGGCCCAAGAGCGAACGGTCCTGCATAGCTCGCTTGTCCCTATCGCACTTTCTAGTGAAGGTCAAAATTCTTTCAATTTTCCTCCCTGGATCCAACAAACGATGGAACAATCTAACCGACTGCATGATATTTAGAATGATATGGCCCACCTACAATAAACCCCGCCAAATGATCGCATTTGAAGACCGAGGCAAGGGTAGACGCTACTTGCACTGGATATTGGCCTTTGGGGTAGCATGCAGCAAAGCTGGGTATTTCCCCATTACACCTATTGCCCTAGCTGTAAAAACTAGATGGAAAAGGAAACAGTGCTTCACTTCCTTTGCAAGTGCCCCGCTCTGGTCAGACTTAGATTGCAATCTTTTGGAAAAACTTTCCTTTCTAATCTAATTGAAATATCTGATACAAAAATCAAATACCTAACTCACTCAACGAAAGCAAATAGCTAGACGCTTCAATCGAAAATTTTCTCCCGTTTTGCGCTAAACTTCGTCTTTTTATTCTGGTCCACACGAGTTATTGCTTATTGGTATCAAAACGGCGCTAATTGGGTCTAAGATGCGAGCTCGCTCTTGACCGCCATTTTACAAGCCCATCTAGGGCAATAAGCTGTTATAGCTGAGCTCAGTCCTTGAATTTGAAAATGTGGTTAAATCACAGATATTGTACTGCAAGAAGATTTTAAGTATTACGTACTGTCAATTGCATACTTTTATGAGCTGAAGAATGCTTGTAGCAGAATTTTCTTTTGCCAGAAAGGAATAATCAGTTCAAGACTTAAACGACTACCAAATATTATTTGTTTAGTAATTTATTGCAATGTTTAAGTTTCTGACAAATAAATGGCTACTTATAAGTCGTAAAAATCTGACATAGGCAACGACAAATGTCCGACAAAGAAACTGACAGATTTAGCAGAATGAAGCTCAAAAATGTTAACTGACATTTAAGAACCATTTCCTCAAAAATTATCTTCACCTCCTTAATAACCCAAACTTATCACCAACTCTTCTCCAGTTCCATCAGCTCAATGATGTATTGCACACTAAACTGCTATCGCAGTCTCTAGAGCAACGTACGATTTCTCCAACAAATTTCCCAAATTTATGACACTTCACGCACATAACTGTTAACACAAATAATGTGCTGAGATGACACTTGATGAGAGTGGACAGCAAAATTGATGCCTTAAAAAAATATGACATCACCTTGATGAAATTCTCGTTTGACAGATGAAGTAAAAAATTGCAATATCTGTCAGTTATAATGAACTCTGTCCTTCGGTGAACCAAAAAAAAAAAATGGTAACTGCATCCACCTAATAAATTAAAACCGCAACCAAGGCAAAATCTTTAAAAAATATTCAAAACATCCAAAAGGAGTAAGAACTTGAATCCGATAAGGACTCTGACAGAATGTCACAAACAAAAAAACGTAGGTAGCCATCAGCCGCAGGGGAAGATCCAACACGACATCGATTTTCAGGGCCGGCAAATTCAAACATAATAAAACAAAAAAAAAAAGTATAAAAGAAGACCCCAATGACCACGGCCAACACCAATTTACAAATTTCACTTGAAAAAAAAAAATTTATATATCTGACCAAAGGAATCAGAAAATTCTCAACCGAAACTAGGTCAGCGTGGTATTTGGTTGTGTTCCTTTCATTGCATTATGGTGCGGTGGTGTCATGTTAACGTGAGGAATGAAATCCAACACGTATAACGTACAATTTCTGGCAGTTGCTGTTCCCCCTTTTGTTTTTGTTTTTACTTGATATATGTATTTTTTTTCGAATTTAGGTATAGTATACTTATAGGGCAAGTTTTGGATTCGTTAAAAAAATCAAACTTGGCGTTACAATGATGGAAAACTATAAAAAAGTGGGTCACGCATATGACCCAAGGCCATGAAGCAAGTGTGCTGAAATTAGGGCTGGCAACGATACCGGGAATAGATTACTTTAAAAGCACCCGAGACGAAACATCGCGAAGGCCGTATTTTTGGTGGCGGAATTCGCCGAGAGTCTGGCTGGTCTCGGCAGTCTCGGTGGTTTAGTTTCGGTTTTAGCAAAAGAGTTTTTATAATATTCAAAAGATTTTTCCAAATACGATTTATGTATGCATGTCGTTGGAATGGAAATCGCTCATTTTTCAAAATTTATTTCCCCCTCCAGATTCAGAAAAAAGGTGACTTTAACACTTTTAGGTGACACTTGGAAGAAAATATTATCGAAACGTCAGAATATAGTTTGTTGCCTACCTATCAAGCCATGAACTGTCAAAATACATTGAAGGATGGCTCTGATTTAAATGGATTAAAAAAACTTCAACAAAATTCAAATTTTACGTCAGAAAATTCCAAATTTTTGCGATTTTATTTTTTGATCCGGAAAAAGCTGATTTAAGGCTTTAGGGTGACATTTAGAAAAAATATCCACACGGCGAGACATAGTATGTGGAATACATGTTTCTTTTGAAATTTTCGTAAGCAATTCAACCGATTTTGATCAAAAATTAGAAAATTCCAAGATATTTTAATATCTGAACTGTAGAAAATTAAAGTATGGAAATTTTGCTGGGAAGTAGAAATATTGTTATTTAAATGTAAAAATTAAAAAGAAAAAAAAATACATATAGTTTCTGGAAATGGCCAACACAGTGCATGGATGTTAAAATAACTGTTGCTGCAAGTACAAGTTGAGTAATTTTCAACTGTACAAGCAGTAGACATACAACATTGTGTTCAACCAGTTGATGAAAAGGCAAGCAACTCGAACTGCAACAAATTTAACTACTCACTTCACACACTGTCACAAGTAATAATTTTGACTTTCACATCACAGTCATCATCTAGTTGAAGAAGTGCACAAAAACCAGTAGCTACGTAAATTAATTTTTGATTTAAATTTCTTCTGTCTGTCATTGAGTGTCGTTGGTTGCTTTTTAACTGCATATGCTTTTTAACTGGTAATGAAGTTCGGTGTGGTTTTAATCTACGCTTTATTAGTTTAGGTTAGGTTAAATTAGAGGGGGTGATTTTACAAAGGCAAGGCACATCATTTCAGTGGGATGTCAATGGATCCATAGTGCTCCTCAGACAGGAAAGTTATGGAACGTAAGCAGAATTTTCGTAATGGAGTGCATCTCTGAACCAATCTGAGTTTTGAGAGAATTTCAGAATGTTCCTTAGAGGCAGTGGTGGTAAGTTACGCGAGTTTTACACATTTTAATAAATTACGAGTAACTAGCGTAACTAATGTAACTAATGCAACTAATGGAACTAATGTAACTAATGTATCTAATGTAACTAATGTAACTAATGTAACTAATGTAACTAATGTAACTAATGCAACTAATGTAACTAATGTAACTAATGTAACTAATGTAACTAATGTGACTAATGTAACTAATGTACCATATGTAACGAATTCACGTTACTGATTTTTTGAGTTCTGAATTCTCATTAAAAACTATAAATGTCTGAACAAATCCACAAAACAAAGCGTCAGTATTGAAGGCATAATATGTCCACTTCACTCGACGATCTGGGACTCATACCTCAAAGATGCTCTGAAACTTCAAAATTGGAGGTGTTGTGCAAAATTTGCTGGAAAAAAATTGCAAAAAACTGCCTTGAAATGCTTAAAAGTACATAATTAAATTTAAGTCCACAAATATGTAGTTTCATTTAAATAGTTAGTTATGGTCTATAGGAACACTTTGCAAGATAGACTTCCGGACGTAATTTTAATGGAGTTAATCGAGAATGTCAAAACAAATATTTAGTTGTTTGGTCCAATTTGCGAATTGATAAATAATTGCCAATATTCAATGAGTCACTAGCTGACGCGCCTGGTTAGGATTAGAATTATAAAGGTTCCAAAACAGTCTTAAAAACTTGTTTAATATATGCACTAGCATCTAACTATTTGCATCGGTTCTATTCAAAAGACAAATTAAAGAACAATTATCTTTTTTGAAATTAATAATTTTCTTGTAAAAATAGTTAAATTCGTATGGGCTTAATGAGTGGGATCACCTTAAAAATCCAAAGATGTCATTTTTAAAACATTAGGTATATGAAAAAATGTTACCAGTCCAATTTTGCTTTAGAAGACAGCCGATTTTAATGCTTCTAATCTTTCAAAACTTTCTCTGAAATTGCTAAAAAATCCCACTTCATCCGCCGAAATTGAGCGACCCTTTTCAAAATGGTCGTTAATTTATACACGGTTGTACTTCGAAGCGTCAAAAAATGTTGGTTTATTAGCTGTATAAGGAACAGAAGTTACATAAATTAAGTGAAAAATGAGACGTAACTAACTTCAATTAGTTACACGTAACTATACATGGATAACTTACTCAAGGTAACTTACCTTGCCAACACTGCTTAGAGGCAGTGACGAAATATTGCCAAATCGTCGAGATAAAGTATACTTTATGGGCTCCGTGGGGTGTGAATTGCTGACCATCTCTAGTTAACAGCTTTAAGAAACATTTGGTGAATTCTATTTTTTTGGATTCGGTTTGGTTCGGGTGAAGATATAACAAGTTTTTGGTCAGTTCATTAACCTTATCATTCGGACATAAATCATGATGTGTTGAGACCTATTTTAGGTTTTGTGTATGTTGTGCTGAGAAGTATTACCCCATCAGTCAATTAGGGAATAATTTTTTTGTAAACACAGTTCAACCTTTATAAGCAACAACGACTAATACTTTTCTGGCTTAGCTTAACGCACAGTAACTTGAATCTTATTGTGAATAAACTGTTATATCGGCGCCTTGGCGTGGACCCGTTAAGTTTGTATTGAAATTCCAATTTTTATCTGTAATGGTCGTCCTTTTCCAAAAATAAAAAAAAAAACGAAAAATTATTTTCTTTCTCCAAAAATTTACGATAGTTTATCCAATAGGTGTTTCTTTAAAAAATTTTAATTGGCAGTGCTAACTTAACATACGCGCATTTATACCACAAGAGCATGTTTGTTCGATTCACTTGTTCATTTTCTTTTGTATTAAATACCTATGGAAAATAAACCAGGACTACGACTCTGGCATTGGCCTTGCGGAATAATTTTTTACCAGTTGCAGAGAAGCAACAACAATTTTGCTGTTGGTTATTTATATCTTTTTTTTGTTTGGGTTAAAACCACAAAAAAAATGCAACAAGAAGCAAAATAGTTTTTGCCAAACTTAAAATTTACTGCCAGATTCTTGGTTTAAAATTTTGGCGCTCATCAAAGAATAAGGTTTTTCTTAATGGTCCTCTCATGCAAGAGGAGAATGGAATGTAAGTTAAATTGAAAATAATTCATTAAAAAAAATGGTCATGTTTTCAATATATACATAGGTTTATACATACATATATGAACCTGTTCTTTGTTTGTTTTATGAGTTTGTTTTTAGCTTAATTTCCGAGAGGGCATTTTACAAGTCCTATTCTCATTGGCTCGTAGGTTCTGCAACTTGATTGATTACACAATGCAACATATTTGTTTACAATGGAATCAGTAACAAACTTTTGAGAAAACTCGAATCCCACTTCTGAATTATCGAATTTAGTCTTGAGTCTTGTCTTAGTCAGGCGTGCAGTTAAAGTGCAAGTTTTGTTTTTTGTACAAGAAGAAAAAAATGTATTGAACAAAAATTTTGGAACGTTCCTTGGTCCACAAAATATGGCTTTTCGTCCCGGATATTGATGGCGATTACACTTTGACTAATCAGTTGACAAGAAGACCAGAAATGAACTAGAACTAGAAGATTTTGCGGTTTATTCGAGAGTTTCAAAAGCTCCTTTGAAAGGCATACGAAAACGAGATTGCTTACGGATCGTTTTTCGTCAGATTATGAATCAAAAAAAAATATTATTTGGTAATGAAAAAAAAAAACACACAAAAATTGATTAAGACCTAATTATAATGTGCGTCTTCATTCTTGTTTCAGGTTTAAAGCAGAGTTCAGTCCAAACAAATTATGTGTTTTCAGGCAATTTTTTTGCCGATCAGGGTGCGTAACTAAGCATCGACCGATTTCGATCGTGTCGCCATCTTAATTTCGATATATTTTTGAGAATTTTAAGTTAAAATTAATCCTATTTGGATGACTAACTCTGGTTTAACTTAAGAGTTAATTATGACCACGGAAAAACTGGGCCAAAAAATATAGTAAGAATCTGAAGAGATCTAAAAATCCTGTAGAGTGCGGTCTGATATATTTGTTTTTATAAACTTTGTTAATTAGAGGAACACACATTTTTATTTTGGCAAATTTTAACGAATTTACATTTATTTTTTACATATATTCCAATATAAGTCAAGATCTCACCGCAATAAAAACCTAAAATCTTTAAGATTATTACTGCTAATGGTGATCAAGTAATTTGCGTCTTCGCATAAATGTTAATAAATCAGCGGGTAATTGTTTGAGAAGCGTACGAATGGTCGACAAAAAAAATGTCGACTGGATAAATATAATTTTTATTGATTATTAAAATGTCGACTGAAGTTTGACGAAAAAAAAAGTTGACAGTTTAAAACATAGAATATTTAAATGTCGATTGAAAAGTTGTCAGTAAAAATGTCTGCTTGGCCAAATATAGGATTTGAAAAACACCCAAACTCAACCCTACCTCAAAATCCTTTGTTTTGTGTAGCATGCCGTGTGAATTTTAGGGACGGATTGTTTTCCGAAAATCATTTACTTTACCACTATCGACTTTTCATGCGTCGATAATTTTTAAAATAGACTTTTTAAGAGTCGACATTTTGAGTAGGTAATTTTACCAATCGACTTTTCAAAAGTCGACTTTATCACATTTAAAAAAACAAATGGACAAGTTGGTACCCAAGCCAATAGTTTCTTTAAAACCAATTCTTTTATGAATCACCCTTTCGTCCTCATAATTAACTCTCACGTCCCTTTGAATTATGTTAATTAATCACCGATGATAAACACGGATTCATGTCGAAAACAAAAATTAATTTGACCTTACAAGGCTTTGAACTTTGTGTACCTATTTTAGAAGGCAAACAACAACTCGAGCCAAAAATTTGTTCTTTTTGTTTTCAGGTGTCAGCTCTCGCATAAAAGTGCAATCAATATCAACACAATATTTTGAAATTAACCGATGCGTAAGAAATAAATTTCCAGAAAACAAAACAAAAAAAATTAATAAAAACCAGAATTTTGTACACAAAAACTTAAGACCAGTTAAAAAAATTATCAAAAAAAGAAAACGATTTAAATTTCAACCTCAGGTGCGGCGGCGTGGGTATTTTCCGACACTGCTGCTGCTGTTGCACATCAAGTTACTATATACCAAGCAACTCCTTAATGACTCGCCTCAGTGCGTCTAAAATTACGAGATCGTTGATTTTAAGTACTCGATGGATCTCGCTCTCTGTCCTCGTCATCGTCATCCTCGTCGTCATCGCCATCGTAAGTAATAAGTTCCATTTTTTTCTTTCATTTATAATTTCGACCATAACGTGCTTTTGGGGCAGATCAAGAGAAGAGATGCCGAGTCAACACGAATTACAATCCAAAATGAGTAACTACATACAAATATCTCAGCCGAGCCGACAAAAATATTGAAAATAAACATAAAATTTTATGGCATAATTTAGTTGCTATCGTGCAAGATTTATCATATGATTTCTTTGGTGGTATAGCTGCTGCTGTTGTGTTCGGGGATGGTCTGTCTTACTGTCTTACCTCCTATATGTACCATCATTAAGCTGGAGCTAAGAGCAAATTTTGGTGTGAATAAAGTATGTGCTGGTTTTTCGGGATCCCTTCGAATGGGGAATTTTTTTTTGGGGGAATTTTTTTTGTTTGTTGTTTTATTTCGTTAATGCAGCAACCGAAGAGATTTGACAGATATAGCTTTACAATGTTAACAATGAAACGGCAAGAGATTGGCCATTAAGTTTTATATGGTAAAGTAAGTATAATTTTAAATGACCTGGGGATTGATCGGTGCCATTTCTAGGAACTAACCGGTGCGACCAAGGTGTACCGAAATATTGATCTTAACGAAATTACTGACAATAAAACGAATTCTTTTATTCTTTTTTACTATAAACATATATTTTTTTGGGTATACCTCAATTTGTTTTAACACTTCTATCTAATTTTTTGAACCACTCACTGTTGATTTAAAACAAAGATCAGGAAAAATTTTTCACTTCGATAAACCAGCAGCAAACGTCGAATTGAAAATCGTCTCAGAAATGTTTGAACATTTTGCAGAAAACTTTGTCTCCGGATGATCACATTCAGCTGTCTGATGGACCTGGACTGGACATATGCCTTAAAAACTATCTTTAGAATGTATCCATACAAGCCACACAAATTGGAATTTCTTCTGCCATAACTAATAATAGAATTTTTTTTGAATAGATTCCGTTTCAGAGCAGTTAGAGTTATAGCAATGTTTTAGTAGATACTTTCGAAGAGTTGCAGAGGAATACAATATTATTTTCAGTTAAGACTTAGGCGGATATTTTTTTTTTGAAAAATAATATTTTGTACTAAACAAAACTAAACATTTTCACAAAAAAAAAATAATTCAAAAAAATATTTACAATTCATTCCTTTAACGAGAATTCATTCGACGACAAATTTTATACTTTTTCTGTTAATTATCATACTTTCGTGTGAGTCCAACAATATTAAAAATGTACAACTTATTCGTACGAACTTGCTCTTGTAGCTAACAACTTTAATAAAATGTTTCATATGTATAAAATCTCAAGAACATTTTTATCAATCTTAAGTAATTATTATTAAGATACGAATAACATATTAATTTTAAAAAATCAGGAATTCGTTTTTAAAATATCGACTTTTCAAAAAAAAAAAAATATATACAGTCGAACTTCAATAACTCGAACCATCACTTGCCAAAAAAATAATGCGAGTTATTAAGACTTCGAGTTATCAAGTAAAACAGAAAATTAATATAAATTACGTAATATTTATTACCGAATAAAAAAAGTACAGTTGTTGTGATTATTTAAAATATTCTGTTATACATGACTATCGAATGTATTTGCCGGAATGCTATATTTAATTGCCACATCCTTTTTTCTTGACCCACTATTAATTTAAATTTATCTTCAAACGATGTTCTTTATATTCGTTTAACGATATATCCACGTTAGCTTTACTTTTAATAAAAACTTCACACTGCACTGTTAATATCTACGTCAGTTTCTTTTCACTTTTTATTTCGTCTTTTTTTTAATCTTTTAAAGTATTATATAACATACGTATTTCAACCTAATATTGTGTGTTCTAACGCCGGAACACGACAGCTTTTACTCACACTTAATGGAGTCACTATTTTCAACACACACACATGTATACAAGGTCGTAGGGAATACAAACCCAATGCCCACAAACGCAATGCATTATGAAATGAACTTATAAAAATCCACAGAATTTGATAATTTACCTAAAAAATTCGACATATCGAAGGTGACGCCAAATAATATCTTCGAGTTATCGAGTCATTCGAGTTATCGCGACATTCGAGTTATAAAAGTTCGAGTTATCAAACAAAAATTACATGTAAGCTTCAGACTTCGCGCTATTGCCAACCAATTTCATTAGAGTTATCGAAGTTCGACTTATCCAAGTTCGACTGTATATATTTTGTTGAAAATCGAAAATTTTTGAATATTTAAATATGCGATATTATTTATGCTTCTAGGCAGAAAAAAATAATTGGTTTATACAATACCTATAGTAAAAAAGTTGAAAACATGATAAGTGGTTCTCTGGGAAGTACCGTTACTATAATAGAGAATGATATAATATTTTTTTACTTGGGATGGAATGCACTAATTTAAGAGGAGACACATTTTTTATCAAAATACTTGAAGCCGTTCTTGAATATTTGTTAACCTTTGGTATTGTTGATTTTTGTTTTAGGAATAAATTTTTTTTATTATTCAACATAATAGTAATTAATGGTACTACTAGGTAAATATACATTTTCGAAGAAATCGATTAATCTTTTATTATTTGTTTTCAAAACAAAAATTGTTAAACAAATAAATTGAAAAATTTTGGTTAACAATACTGTCTATATTTTATAAATGCTTTTCCATAAAAATAAAAATAAACAAATAAGGCGTTTTCAAGGAAATCGAAAACCAAAAAAAAATGATTCTACTAGAGGTACCATACAAAAATGAACAAAATTATATTCTCCATTCAATAAACTGATTTTTTTTATGAAAATCATTGCAGTCGTTTTCAAGAAAAATAAGATTTACCTTTAAACAAACAAGAAATGTAAAAGAATAAGCAATGTACCATTTTTTTGTCTCAAAAAATTGAAAAAAAAAATGTGGGCATATTTCTGAAAAAAAAAACATTATGACCAATTTTGAAGAAAATCCATCCAACCATTTAGGCTGTAGACTCGCTGAGAGACAGATAGACATGCTTACAGGCAGAATTATACAATTGTGAGCTCTTGAAAGTAAATCCTGAAAAATATGAAAAACTTTCTGGTTTCACCTTCCAATACTACCTGCCAAATATCCATTCATACATTTTGTATGACAGCAACTCATACAGCGATTCTGGAAAATTATACTTCAAAATTTCG
The DNA here is from genome assembly GCA_910595825.1 of Philhelius pedissequus. NCBI lineage: Eukaryota > Metazoa > Arthropoda > Insecta > Diptera > Syrphidae > Philhelius > Philhelius pedissequus. The sequence goes on along the minus strand of OU343161.1, from coordinate 236,108,979 downwards.
AATATCATATATTGTATGGGTCTTATGATCTGCGAAACAGGGCCCAGGTACCCTTATGTGTGATTTTTATAAGTAAAGGGTATCAGGAAGTGTTATAGCATATTAGTATTAATTCAATAAGCACCGGCGGCGGCATGCGGTTGGAAGGATATCAGTGTAATGCTTCATTACCAAATAGTGAATCTACTTAGTTCTTGTTGATTCTCATTGATTAATGTCACACAATAAAATGGAATTCCAAGAAATCTTCAGGATCCGGCAAGGTTTCTTACTTTCTAATAAAGAAATTACCTTCCAAAAGCTATTACAATCCTCACGATTGTTCTAAATAATTGTGTTAACAATATAGTTACTTCCCAAATAAATTAAGAAACGCCAACATTTTCTCTAAACCAAAAAAACTGAGCAAATTGTGTTAACAATCGTCGAAGCTTATCAAACCTTTCGAAATGAAACAATACCATGGGTAAACTGCAGCACAATCAATTCGGGTTAAATTAATCCCTCATGACATTCGACCCGTTGTTGAGGTTACATTCTGATACGGCGCTGGCTTTTAACAAATGACATACGACCGTAGCTATTCTGCTTGACATCCATAAAGCATTGGACTTAGTTGGGATTAATGGTCAGGTTTTCTCTTCAATTGCCCATGCATATTTTCCTCATCATTCATAGTTTCCTCACTAACCGTACATTTTATATGTGAGTATGGGGAATTCTAACTCAAGCCTCCTGAGCATTTCCGCTGTTGTTACCCAGGGATGCCGCCTTGGATCCTCTCTTTTCAACTTATACTCGCTAGACTAGCCACTAAATATTCCTAGGACAAATAACTTCCTATTTGCTGATGACTCAATCACTAATAGAACATCCTCCAGATTTAGACTTCCGAAGAGTAAAAAAGCTTCTTAAGCTCGGGGAATATTGTCTCCAGTGGAGAATTCAAACCTAAAACAAACACAGTTGATCTGCTTTAGTAATCCTTCGCATAATGGCCTAGCCACAAGTCCCAAAAAACTCGCATTGACCCTTCCCGATAGCACAGTTATCAAGCTCGAGAAAATGGTTAAGTAATCTTCCAGTCTCATTTTAACGTATACCTTTCCTAGTTCTTCGCCATTGCACTTAATTCTTTCGTAAGCCGAGCTCTGTACGCATTTACAACAACTTACGGGTAGGTGAAGCTTCAGGAATTACCGACCGATGGACAAATACATGTACAAACTGAGCATGAAGATGCTGCAAAAAATTCCATCCAATACCAGCCATTTTGTTAATCTAATTACACAGCACCCGGGCACAGAAGACCGGTATTTTCACGTGCTATCCATGATGGATACAGCATTTGGAATATCGACAGGCGACAGATTCGGAAATTTTAACGTTGCTGCAGGAACGCATTACAACAGAGGTTGAAGTCACGAAACGACAAAGCCAGCTAACAAGAAACAGGAGTTAAGGCCCTCCAATCTTGAAATTCGTTTTGCAAAAGGAAGCCACTTCTCCTAATGGCACATTTGTAATAATTATCGGCGACTAGGTATATGGGTTTCTTTTGAAATCTTCTAAAACAATATGTATATAGATAACTTCGTAGCCCGCAGCTGAGATTGAATACCTTCAGTAATATCAAGCTTTTCCTAAAAAACAATAACACATAATAAAATGATTGAAATCAAGAAAACCTTGTACCGATTTCGATTGAAGGAATGCTCAACTCAAGTTGCCACCGACCGATCGACCGACCGACCGTCCAAACATGTGAACCAGATCATCTCACCAACTCCTCCATAAAATAGCGATCGTTTTTGTTGATGTCCTAGCCAACTGTGCCATATACTTTGCACGATCTCAGCTTAAGGTAATAAAATATAATAAATCATATTATTATATGAAAACATTTCGTCACAATTTGTTATTAATGGCGATTCATGTTTGTTGCATGTTTCTGAAAAAAAAACTGTCATCATCAGGGCACATTTGCAACACCATCCAACACAACACAGCAGATCACAAGGAGGTCTCTTTCTGCTGGCTGTATGATCATAGAAGGGAAATCAATTTTGCAATAGGGTGCTCCTTATGAACGATCGAGTAGACAGACAGACAGACAGAACAGAGAACTGCAGATAGACAGACGGACAGTAACAACAACATCTAACCAAATCAAAGCGCTCCAAACAGCAAACAGCAAGGTGAATATATGACGTTTTCTTTTTGCTAAATCTGTCGAGAGTTTTCAATTGGAACGAACCGACCGAATGAGTTCTTTTTCCTCCACCACCACTCATTGGAATTTGACAGGTTTTTATCTGTTTTTTTTTTTAATTTTTTTTTAGCCCGTTCGCCCGGTCATGCCGTTTTTGTGTGAAACGTCACTCTTGCGATGGATAAATGGGTAAATTATAATCAGATCGCAGATTTTAAATGAATTTAATGGGCGTCTGTATCTCTGAATCTCTGTCTGTATGTGCGGTGTGCGCCTTAAAACCGTGAATGTGACGCTGCTCCTTATTAAAGCAATAACGTCCTTCCTCCAATCTTCAAATAAGCCCCAAAGTCTGAACTGATTTCCCAGTTGGTGCGGAAGATTTTTTTTTAGCTCCAGTGATCAACCGACCGCCGCGCCTCTGGCCGCCAACGGCGATACCTATGGCTGCGGTTGGGTGATTTTTGATATAAGTATTTTATTTTGTGGACCCTTGATCACTTGGCCATCGATCGAGCAAGCAAGCCATAAATCATTTTTGCCTGACATTATAAGCTCGAATTGGATTTATGATAAACGATTGCCGGCCAGAAAACGTAGCCTGAGATTACAAATGTCATCGGTGGACGATGTGATAAGAAATTTTGATGAATTTAAGAGATCTTGTCGTTTGGGAAAATTGTTAATTTGCTGAGTTGAATTTTTTGTAAGATTTTTTTTTTGTATTGTGATGAATTTTTCAAAGAAATAAAAGTGATCGATCAACTTTTTTTTTTTTTTGAAATTATACTTCTTTAAGTGAGTAGATGGTAAATTTAAACTGAGCCATAATTAGTAGGGAGGCATGTTTGAAGTTAGGTCTTATTTGAAACGGAAATGAGAAATTCGGAATATAATAACATTATGGTAATAAAGGAGCACACTGCACTGCACGCACTAAGCGACAGGACGCGTCGCGATGGATGACAAGGAACTGGCAGATAGGTAGTAAACTTATTACAAATTATTGTCTATGTAACTCGAGTCCTTAATGTTAAGGAAAGGAAAAAGGAATAGGTCAAGATAGTGGTATTCTAAATAAGATTTTTTTTATTTTACGTAGAAAATTTTGAAAAATAGACTCTACTAATTTCAGAACACACATATTTTTTTTATAAAAATTCATGAAGCCGTTTTTGAAAAAAAAAAAAAAAAATCGTAACGATTTTTTTTTTAAGATTTGTTGTTTTTTTTATTTGCGATATATACTCGTAGGTAGGTTGATCAAACTTGACATTACGATCATAGCAACGATGAAAAAGTGGGTCTCACAATTCTATCAGTCCTAAATTTTAAGACATAGATCAAAGGTACCTTTCATACATTTTTTGAGCCAAAAAGGTAAACGTGATTTTAAGCAAAAATGGCTTTAACGATTTTTATAAAAAAAAAACTAGTAAAACCATATTTTTTGTTTTCGATGTTCTGAAAAACGGTTTATGTGATACTTTTGGAATTCTTTTATTTTGAAGGTCCTGAAAATCCTAAACAGAATTTTAAACTAAAATTTTTCAAAAAAAATTATAATTAATTACAAAAAAAAAAATCCAAACTAAATATTTCGAAAAAGACACAATCTATTTTTTCAAAACTTTGTATTTTGCAGTTCTTTGACATTATCTTGAATACTAGAAAAAATAAATTGCACGACTAGATCGCACGCACTTGCTCCTATGTTCGCTAACATTATATGCAAGCGATTCTTAAGAAAACTGCTAAATATATTTTTAAAGTTTTTCACTTAATTTTTTATATATAAAAATTTTTAAACTTTCTCTAAAAAAAATGATATAAACATTTTAAATATTTAATAATATAAATACAAAAACCAAATTTCAGAAAAAACTGTCCACCAGTTTTCGAAATATTGAATTTTCAAAAAAAAAAAAAAAATATTTTTGTTTCAAAAATTTAAAAAAATATTTTTCGAATATTTTGAAATGCAATACAATTTAGAATTTGAAGGAGCTCCTGTATTAAATTTTTTATCGACATCCGTTGAGCCGTTTATGAGAAAGTCGAAAATCAATAAACTGGTTGGTACCGTTAATAACAAAATATTTCAAAAACTTTTTAGGCCGAAATGTTGACCATACACAAAGTAGTATACACACCAAATTTTATCATAATCGTTGGAGCGGTTTTTGAGATAATTAAGATGGTAAAAAATTTGTATGTCAAGTACCGTTATTTTTGGGTCTAAAACAACGATTCAAAAATCAATTTTGGACAATCACTTAAAACGCCTAAGTACCAAGTTTGAACCAAATCGGTTCAGCCGTTTATCGTTCTACAGACAGACAGACGGAATTGCGGGACCCACTTTTTTGGTGTTCTCTATGATAGTAATGTCATGTTTGATTAGTAGAAAACGAATACTTGTAGAAATAATAAGCGCAAATAGTATTATGGCAGAGTCCTCGGCTCTTGCTAAGACCCTTACCTTCTAAATCTCCCTTTACTGTACTAGAAATTGCTACATTCAACATCACCGAAAGTTGAAGACAGAATCCCAATTTCCCCATGTACTTATTGTAATCTTCGTAAAAAGATCATGACTCGTATGCGGTATTTCTAATTTCTATTAGTAAAAAACTAATTTCTTGCAACAAACCATAACGGTATCTCACATACACATTATAAAAACCAGTTAGGAAAAACATTTTTTTCTCAAAAACTGCTCTAATAATAATAATGGATGTGGTCTTAAATTTGCGCAGTCCATTTTTAAGAAACAAAAATTAATTCATTTTCGTTTTTAAAAACCAATTTTTATATTTTCGACTTTCTCACTATTCGATAAATTGAATACATTTTTTAAAAGCAGAAGTAATATTGTTTATTCAAATTTTCCAAAAATGTTCTTTTCGATTTATAAAAAAAATTATAACTTTTTTTTGCAAAATCGATTTTTAAAAACGAGTTGGTGAATTTTTTTTTTAAATTAAAATTGTATACGTATATTAATAATTACCTTAAATTGGCGAAACAAATTTGTTTCCTAAAAATGTTTTCAAAATTTTGTACATAGAAAATTATTTTTTTAAAAAACCGCTCCAAAAATGTTTGAATGTATTCAATTAATATAATAATCCATTCAATAATTATTTATTTTTACAACTAAGGTAAAATTTACCTACATCGGATTAAAGCTTGCATAAGCATAATTATAGACTACCTATATTCTAACAGCGTCAAGTTGTTAGCAACAAGAGCAAGTTCGTACGGGCCAGTCGTGCATTTTATTTTGTTTTGTTTTAGGCACATGGTTTTCCCAAGTAGATTTTAAAAACTTTCACAAAACTACTAAATATAAAAAAGAAATCGATGAAGTCGTTTTTGAAATATCGAGTTTACAATTTCAAGAAAAGTTTTTAAAGAAATTTAGCTTTAAACCCCCAGTTTCACAGTCCGAGTTAAAACTCCACTTTTGGTTTAAACGTCAGATCCACATTTTATTCGGTTTCACAGTTTAAATTAACCGAGGTTATTCTTCCGTTAAAACTTCAGTTCAGCGTTTGTATTGTTTTTTTTTTTTCAGAAAATATTATGAACAAAACTAAATTGTGTATTCAAATGTTATCGAGTTGTTATAATGATTTAGAATAATATTTTATTTATTATTCTCGTTGTTTCGCGTGTTATTTTGTGTCAGAGAGAGAAAGGGAGGACGAGGCAAGAAAAATGCTGCCATAACTTATTTTCATAAAATGTAGTTCACTGCGAAACCGGTCGAATTAAACAAAAAAATTGAACTCAGTTTAATGTTCAGTTGATCTTAAGTTTAAGATCGCACTGTGAAACTGGGGGTTGCAGTTCTAAAAATCATCTCAAAAAAAAATCAAGACTTTCTTTTAGATCAACCAAAAATAAAAAAAATGTTGGCAAGAAAATATATGAAGCTGTAGCGGTTCCTTTATTAATTAGTTAAAATAATCAGTTATATTTTTATCAAAATCGTTTGTGCCGTTTTTGAAACCTTTGGGGCTAAAAATTCTATGGAAGATAGGTACTATTATTTTTTGTCTAAAATATAGAATAAAAAAAGATTGGATATATTCCCGAAAAATCAATAACAATGGACCAAGTTTAAATGTGATCTATCCAGTGGTATATGCAGTGGGCGAGCGGACAGATTGACAAAGAGAATTGTGACATCCACTTTTTTCGTCTTTGCTATCATCGTAAAATAAGTTTGATAAGATCTCGAGTTCAATTTTTTTACGATCAAATCAAACCCGGAATATTAATGTCCTGCCAGATAGTCAGGTAGCGGTTAAAGCTAAAATGGTCTAGCAGTGCAAAAGTGAGCTCGAGAAAACTCTCATCTGAGTTCGGATCACTTGGTGACATGAAAAAATATAAACGGGGCGAACAAACTTGGCAGCCAAGATTTAGCCTTTCATAGGTCGTCGCTTGCTAAAGGAGTAAATTATTTCATTTGGAATTGTGAAGGGCAATATTTTCTGAATTTTGTATGAAGAAGTATCAATCAGAAGTTGAGAAGTTTAACGAATTGCCCACATGTGATAAATACAGCACAACTGACCTGATTATCAGACCTATGCAAGGCATCAGATAGTGAAGTTGCAACATGCACTAGAGACTGGCCAACTAGAGAGCATACAGTGAGGCTGGGCACGGCATTCAACATTAATAAAATAATAGCAGAATTATATCCGAACAGAGGTTCAAAGATTCGAACTCTTTTCTAAACACGACAAAGCGGCCATAAGAGAACTCCTGAGACTCTTAAGATCTCGAATCACAGAATGTATGCTTTACGATATGGATGGTACATAATACAACTGAGACAACTGTTCAACTGTCTTAGAACTTCATTTCACATCCAAAATCGATAATAAAGTGCTTGAAATTAGCTCATTTGAATTTTGTAGAGGTTCCTTAATCCATTTAAATTGGAGCCATCCTTCAATGGATTTTGACAGTTCATGGTTTGATAGGTAGGCAACACACTATATTTTGACGTTTTGATAATATTTTTTTCCAAGTGTCTCCTAAAAGATATTTCCGGAGGGGGAAACAAAATCTAAAAAATGAGCGATTTCTATTCCAACGACATGCGATTTATATCGTACGTATTCTTCTCTGGATATTCGGAGTGCTCCTTTCTGAGTATAACTTTGTACATGTTTTGATACTTTAAAGCATATAGAATATTTTGCAAGAAAACCAATTATGAATATTATATAAACTGAACATGAGTGCTAAAAATTGATTTAAAAAAAAAATATTTCTGCAAATGAAAACGAAACCACGGATATCGCCGAGACCAGCGAGACTATATCGGTGAATTTCGTTATACAAAATACAGTCTCGTGTGCTTTTAAAGTAGTCTCGTCTCTATCCGTTTTAGGGTTTACATTTCTACAAAACACAGTAAAAATATTGCAAAATAATTGTAAACAACATAATTCCTATCAACAATGTTGCCAGTAAAAATATTTTTTTTTTACCAAAGGCACATAGAATCCAGAGCTTTAAAAGTTACATAAAACAAACATGAATTCCCATCTAAATTTCCTCATCTTCCCACAACCTTTATCAGATAAAATAACAACAAAAAATCACTGTACATATTGGTCAATGTTGCAATAAGGTATCTACTAACATCAATTTATCTCTGAAGCATAAAGTATTGTCCCGTCAAACTGTAAAAGACATAAATATTCCACGGGCAACATCCGCAGAACAATATAACTAAACATAATCGAAATCAATGCAACAAACCATATCTAGGTACTTTAATGCCCAAACATGCATCACAAAATAAATAAATAAAACTCTTGCCACAAAATTGCCCATAAAATCTGATGGCACAATAATATCACTGCAATATTCATAAATCAGCTAATAAATTTCAGTAAAACGATCCAATTAGGTGGCAACAACAGAACCCTATATACATTAATGCAATATATATGTAAAGTGCGGTGTTGCAATGTTTTATTTTTTTTTATAATAGGAAAACACGGATTTTTGTTTGAAGGCAACATTTTTAGCAACATGAAAACATTGGGAAGACACACGCTCAGATACATAATGTGTAATTATTAAAAGTGAGAACAGTGGACCATCAGGAACAAGGAGACAAACCTGCCTGTTGATTTGCGTATCTGGGTCTTGCTGACAATCCGGTTGGAGCCGCCCATTAATGGTCAAACTATCGTTGGTCTCATAAATAATTCGGCGCTTAAGCGCCTTGAAATCTCTTCATTTTGATGTACGAGTCTGTGCAATGAAGATGGAGAGTAGTCTTGCAGAAAAAACGCTTCGGGTCAGCTTCTGTTTATCTCAACAAGTAGACGATCAAAAAAGTCGGACAAAATTTAAGACACGCCAAAAACTAAGGCCTAACCAAAAAGATGGCAGTTAAAGAATGCACACTTCGCTGTTGGCTTTTTCTTGCAAAAAAGAAAAACTAAAGAGGTATTTTTCGGTACAAAGTAAATTATACGGATTTAATGATCCCTGTTAAGAGTGAGCTGGTGTAGTGTGCAATTGAAGGGTAGAGGGAGACCCAATGCACAATCATGATAGTATGGTAAAAATGGAACACAGATGTTTTTTTTTGGTTTGGCTTGGTTTCATCAAAAATATTTTTGGATCATTAAACTTGCCGCCAAGGAAAGTGCCGGGCTATGTATTTTCATAGTCCCAAGATGCACAATTACAGTTCAGTGTTTGACCTCTGTTGGCTTTGCGCAGAGATATTTATATGTGAAGAGATACTTGAGGGCTTCGGCGGCGTCGAAGCCAGTTGGGAAATAAGCTTGCCTCATAGCCTGCACAATAAGTATGCCTTCATTTGTGAATTATGGTATTGTTTGTTCAAGAAGTGGGCGAGAAAATTGTATGTACAGGGAACGGGTCACATATGGATAAGGGAATTCCATGAAGCATCATTTCACGAATTGACATGTGTCAGAAAGTTGATCTCGTGGTCAAAATCGTAATACGAAAAATCGCAACTATCTTGAACTGTGTGAATAGGCTCAGCATGAAGACGCATGAAGACTGATAGATGCGGGGAGGAGACTCTAAATAGGTGTGCTTGAAAAGATCTTCTTGAATGAGAAAAGGGTAGTCTATACTGTTGGTAAGTTCGGTATCATTGGTGTACAGAGAGAAAGAAAAATGTGAGATGATCACCCCTACATCGTTAATAGTAAAAATGAAAACAAGTGGCGCTAGATGGTTGCCTTGCGGAACACCGGAGTTAGCTATGAGAAGGGCAATGATATCTGGGCTTCCAATGGGTAAGAAAAAATCTATTTTATTAAATAGAATTCAGAAGTCTAGAATAGCCATTTGAAAAGGATTAGTCTATGGAAAATTTCATAAAATGCATTGTTGAAGTAAATTGATATTTCAATCTTATGATATTTCATAAGCTCTTAAGGATTTTTATAAGGCAGAGAGGTAAATATTTGTAGACCTATGTTTGAGTTTCCATATGTGGAAGAAATTCGCCTTGATTAAAGATGTTTAAAAAAGAAATTGGGGAAGAGCATTTTGATTCAAAATAGATTTTAACAGTCAACGGCCTTGGCTCCGATGAAAGTATTGCTTCCCATAGATCAGCGAAATCAAGCATAGTTGCGCGTGGTTAGTACTGCGATGGGGACCGTGGGAAACCAACCACGTGCTATTGACATGTGTTTCTTCTGTTGTGTGCTCTTCCTTTCTCTGTTTGGCTCTTTTGTATTAATGTATGTAAATGTAAAGTCTAAGGCAATGATCTAGTTGCCAGTAATTCAGTGTCTCTACTTAGTAGATTTATCTGCGGAGTAGTATAATATGTAATGTAGATTTTAACGGCCTTTAGTCCACAAAATTTGTGTTTTGTCCTGCGATCTAACTTGAGGTCCGATAGGCATCTCAAAAAAGGTAATATCCTCCTTGAATTTTTTGTATGAGAAAGCTGTTGCCGCGATGGGTGCTTACATCACTCCGGACAAAAAACGTTTCTGCTTCGTTTTGTGATTGTGTTGACGAAACATGAATACACTGGTATACACCAGATACCAAGAAACAGTCGAAACAGTGGACTTCACCCGGCGAACATGGTCCAAAGAAGGCGAAGACTGCCCAATCGGCCGCAAAAGTGTTGGCCACCGTTTTCTGGGATTCATAAGGTGTGATCTGCATCGACTACCAGGAGAAGGGCAAAACGATCACAAGGCTCTAATATGTGGAATTATTGGGTTGATTCAACCCCGAATTGAAGAAAAAACGGCTCCGTTTGGCGAAGACAAAAGTGCCTTTCCACCATGACAATGCACCCACTCACACTTCAGCCATCGAAAGTGCCAAATTGGTCAAATCCACAGTATTCTTCAGATTTGGCCTAGTGCAACTTTTTTTCGTTTCCGAAATTGAAAAAATCACTCATCGGGCCGGAGGTCATGCTCCCCATGGAGTCCTAATTTGCAGACCTCAAGAAAACCTATTTTTCGGCTTGGTTACAAAAGTTGGAGCATAGAGTATCGAGCAAAAAGGAGACAATGTTGATACAAATAATTCGCCGATTTTACAAAATGTTTGTTTTTCTTTTGTAGGCTAAGTACATATCGGGCCGGGACGAAACGCAAAGCTATTTGAATAACTGATTTTACGATTCTACAAGTCCGATTAAATATAATGCTAAGTCTTCTATGTGGCTGAATAATTTCAGTAGTAGGAATTTGTATTATAAAAATAAAAATACAACAAACAAGGTAAACCGATTGTCAATATTTGGTGAAGATGGGATAGGGAATTATTAATTGATAGATTCAAAACATACAAAAATTAACATGCTGATATGTGGTTAAATAAATGAGCTATCTTATTAGAAGCAGAACAGAAAACATACCTCTTTTATCTTTATAGAAAATTCCTCTCATCTTAGTTGCCTGAAGGGTTTCTCTTTTCCAGTTGAGATTGTAAGTCGCCAGACCTTGATTATTACTGTTTGTCACTATAAATAAAAAGAAAGATTTTACAATTTAAAAGAATGCTGAATGATTTTTAAACTATTAATAGGTTTTGAGCTAAGATTTGAAAAAACTTAAATCAAGTATCTTGATTGAAATTTGAATACGAGAAGGGCTGGCAAGGAGACGAGACCAGGCGAGACTTTCGTTAGTCTCGTCTTGGTCTCGACAAAATCGAAAAATGTCAGCCTCGTCTCGGATTTGCCTAACCAAGTCTCGGTCTCGGCCTTGGTCTCATCCTTATCCTTGGTTTTGGTTTATTTCGTGCATTTTGGTCGTAAAAGATAAGACGCATGTGGAGATTGAAAAGAAACAGCAAGGTGTATAGTTTTTTTTTCCAAACGCCACCCAAAAGGTCTAAAACCAACTTTTTCCGAAGCAAATATAAAATATGAAAAATTTCGAATTTTCTGGGATAAAATTTTAATTTTGTACAGGTTATATTTAATCCATTTAAATTGGAGTCATCCTTGAATGGATTTTGACAGTTCATGACTTGATAGGTAGGTAATAAACTATATCTTGACATTTTGATAATATTTGTTTCGAAGTGTCATCTAAAAGTCTTAAAGTCACCTTTATCCGGAAGGGGGAAAAAAAGTCTGAAAAATGATCGATTTATATTTCAACGACATGCATAGAACATTTTTTTTAAAAAGTAAATTGCCACAATTTGGAAGCGTTGTTCGTGCGATAAGCGATTCATGATGAATTGCCAATCCTTACTGACAGAGTTTGACATAATCAAATTGTCAAACCATAGACAACAACCATCGAAACTTCTCATGCAGCTTAAAAAAATGCCCTATACTTGCAAACTTATTGGTACTTAATTAATTTTCTCATTGGAGACTGTCCAGCCGACGTTTCTGTTATTTACATAATGTCCAAATTTATTACTACTGCTCTCTATTCCCATGGCTATAACGGTGGCTGAGAAATTAACAGTAAGTATTCTATTCCTTAATTTAATATCCAATGAATTATGCGCGATAGACTTGAAATTATTGTTTGCGGTTGATTTTTTCCTCGGAATATAAAAGAACTTTTCGACTGCAGATTAAGATAAGATATAGGCTATTCAATTCATTTGCATAGGCTTCAATATTATTTCAGTTTATTGTTGAATCGTTGTATCATCGCATCAGACTTTTAGATTTAACATTTTTATTTTAAATATTAAGATCACTTTCTGACCATGAAGAGCAGCGAATGATTTTGTTATTTCTATTCGAGAGTGTTTTTCGTTCACGGCCTAAATTACAAAACTTATTGTGAGAAAACTGTGCATTTGGAATAAATTTACTGTCCAATTTGAAATTTGAAACTGCATGCATATGTTTTTTCGTCTTTTAACAAATTTCAATTAACTAGATAAACATATTTACGATCCTAATTTAAACTAACCTAACATTATACTTATCCCTCGAGGTTAGATGTAATTGTATTAGCCTCAATGATAATCACATATAAATTACAAATTAAATTAAAACAAATTTAAATAAATAAAAAAATAAATCGAGGAACTTATGTTCCAATTTGCCCATAACACACACAAAAAAAAGAAAGAAAACTGAATCACTAATTCAATTGGATGCTTGTTTATATCATGATCAGTGGAAATTCAATATATAAATGTCTGTTTCTTTAATGAATAAAAGATTATAAATTTAAAAGCAATTCCCTTCGCATTCGTACTTTTTATAACTTCAAATTTCACAGTTTTATCACAGTTTTGTTGCCAGATTTTAGGATTTTGAATTATATTGGAGAGTTAAGTTTTTTCCCAAATTTTACTTCAAAAAAGTTCATGAATGTGGAAAATGTTAAAATAAATCTCAAACGAATATCACTTTCAATTGAAAATTGATTAATAAAGAACTGAATTCAAAATGTATGATGTTGAACATAAATCTGCCATCAGCTTCTTCTCTTGATTGTGCACCAATTCCAGTCATGCCGCGACTACAGTCCACCACTGTGCCGCTGCTCAAAGTTAAAAAACGCAAAATATTAATTATGTAACAATTTGGAATGAGAGTTGTTGCATGTGTCAGGCAACACAACAGACAGACAACAAGTTGTATTTAAAAAAATAAAATAAAAACAGCAGCAACTGAATGAAAATCCTCTGGTTAATTTAGGAAAAAAGGCGTGGAGTAACACTTTGGACGCGTTATATTTCTGTTCACCGACAGAATAACATCGCAATCGAGGAAAAAATTATACATTTATATTGCATTTAATGTGTTTCAATCTGATTATTTAATTGGATGTTGGATTGTAGTGTTTAAATTTTCATGTAACATGAATTTTCAGTTGTGTGGGGTTGTTTTTTTTTTTACTAAAAAAAATAATATTTTAATTTGATTTTGTGTCTGTAATATTTTTTTTTTTTTGAAACGAACATGAACAAGTTGGCATCTCAGCTCTTTTGTTTTTGTGCTTATGGTTTTATTTATAAACATTGCCATTTCTATCCAAAAATTAAGTATACTTCACATTGGTGGAGCTGGCATTGACTGTTACTCGTATTAGTTAAGATTATAAGTGTGCCCTCAACTCTTTTATTTTATTTTACTTTAAATATACGTGTGTACTATAAGGCCAGTTTTACTGTTGGAAAAAAGTCGAACTCGATATTTTCATCAAACATAACATGACGTTGATCTGTCCCCCAACCCAACGGTAACTTTCTTACAGAAAGGCGTTATGAAAGACCTTAATCATCTCTAAAACGGCTATAACTGTTTTGACCAAAAAAATAAAATGCACGACTGGATCGTACGAGCTTGCTCTTGTAGCTAACAACTTTAATGTAGCTAAACATTGACACTGTTTAGTAGGTATATAGTCCAGTTATACTATGCATGCTTAAAGTCTATGTAGTACATGGATAGAACCTAGGTATGTAAATATGCAAATATGCATATAATTTTATAATTTAAGTGCAATATGCATTCATAAGATTCATGTGATTTTTAAAGATACACACATATGTTTATATAAATGTATGATGGCCTACATTGTATGTAGTATTCAGTGGCGTACGCAAAAAATTAAAACATAAAATATGTATATAATAAGATAGAAATAAATGGATAATACACATAATAAAATATTTTTAGATTGCTTAGTTGTTATAGTTTGAGCGAAAAAAAGGTTCAATTTGAATTCCTGGATAAATAAGAAATATATAAAAAAATCAAAAATCGTTGGAGCGGTTTTAAAAAAAAATAATTTTTTATGTATAAAATTTTAAAAACCTTTTTAGAAAAATAAATTGAAAAGCTATTTTGAAGATATTATTAATTACATATATAGATCAAATTTTAAAAAAAAAATTTAGTGGCTGGTTTTGGGAAAATCGATTTTTCAAAAAAAAAATTCATTTATTTTTTAAAAATCATATTTCTTTTGAAAATTTGGGTAAGCAGTTTTATTAACACTTTTAATTTAAATATGAAAATTGGTTTTATGTAAAGTACTGTTAAGAAGCAAAATACAATATTTTTATAAATCCGCTGCACTAATTTGAGAGCACACTCATTTTTTTATCAAAATTCTTGGAGCCGTTTTTAGAAATACATTTTTTCTTAACCGTTTTGTAACATTTGTATGGGAGGTGCCGTTGTTTTTTATTTAAGGAAAATAGCTTTTTTAACCATTCTAGATAATCTTAAGAAGCTACCAAATACGAAGTTTCGAAAAAAATCTATTGAGTTGTTTTCGAAATTATGAGTTTTTATCGTTTGAAAAATGTTGGGTTACAACAATGTTTAAGCTTTATAGGAGCTTCAGCGTAAAAAATTTCAAAAAAATCAAATCAACCATTTCCCAGAGAATCGAAAACCAAAAAAATGGTTCTACTAGAGGTACCAAAAATAACCATTTTTCCAAAAAAGATATTATCAAAAGTTACCTTTTATTTATAAAGATTGTTGGAGCCGTTTTCGAGAAAAAAAAATATTTTTTTGCCCAAAAAAAAGTAGGGAGCTACTGTTATTTGTCGTCTCAAAAAAAATGAAAAAAATGTTGAAAAAGTGTCCACGTCCGTTTATGGGAAAGTATCTAATTTGTATGAGAAATTCAAAAACAGAAGTTTGTTCCCGAAAATGTGTCCGTTTAGGGGAATTGTCCGCTTAGGGGAGCTGTCTGCAAGTAGAGTTTTCACTGTATATACAATATTAATTAAAAAAACAAAAAAACAATTTAACAATATAAATATTTAGGCGTTTCTACTAAGAATCTTGTGCTAACGATGTGATCGAACATATGAGCAAGTATGTGCGTATGAGCAGTTGTGCGTTTTATTTATATGTATAGATTATTCGAAGCTTTAGCGAAACTCTGTCTTTAAAATTTTTTTTTTTTATTATACATTACTTATTTTTATAAATGTTTTTTTTGTTTGTCTAAATGCTAACTGCCAGGTCTAACTAAGAGGGCAGAATGCTAGATGGTGAAATCAAAGGAACAGATAATTTTAGAATTCCTGTGTCCCAGGTGTCGAGATGGCAAGAAGATGCCAATACATCAGATGCCAGAGCACTTGAACTGAATGCTGTCAGCCGAGCTTACGATACGATGGCGAATTAAATGATTCTAAGTTTTAGTCTGGGACCAGGTAATCCTAATGAGTAAGTAAGTTTTATAGAAGCAATAACTTATTATTAGTACTTATTGCATTTCTTCGATCAAGTCCTTGCAATCCATTTATATTGCATCTTAAAACCTAAACTTCTTAACAAAACCTTGCTACTTGATAGTACCAAACTTTATGGAACTATCTTCAATTGAATTTTTTTCTTAAATAAAATTTTGCACAACATTGAATTGAGCAAGTTATTTGTGGTAAAACGGATCAACTCACAAGCGAAGATTATTTTATCTTTTGTAGAAGGTGAGACAGGTTGTAAATAATCTTTTTTCCTTTTGGTTTGTTGATTTCACTCTCAAACTTGATGTCTAAATTTTGCATCTTTGATAAAATACTTAATGTCCCGTGCGTCGTGGGCTTGTCCACGCTGTAATTTTTCCAAGAAAGCATATATTTTTCTTTCTTTATTATTCCTCCTGGTGTCGAATATAATTTCCTTCTTCCATAAATTCGAAACAATAAACACGATTTCAACATTTTTATCGTCGTTTTCTCGCCTTTGGAACCACGAGCGTATGAAATAAAATTCTTTCAGAATCACAAAAAAAAAAGATGCCTTCAGGAGATGCCGTGTGTCGATTGTGCACACTGTTCATCGGTCAAACTAACCAAAAAAAAAAATAAGTTAAGAAAATTTCCCTTGAAAAGATTCATCATAATCACGGTTGTCCTCAGATTCATCCTGTCGCTGCATAAATATTAGTTTTTTTTTTCAGACTGTTGTTGCTGAATTTTTGGCTATCCGGCACGGACACTCAGTATTTTAGCTGCCGTAGCCATAAGTGTCAGCTAACTGACCGTATGGAAATAAAGAAATTAAATTTATAATGGTATATAATGACAACTCCAGGAAGATTGGTAAGTTGTCCAAGTCAATTTAGCCACTGGCAACAATATTCGTACAAAGTTATATACGCAAGTTTACATGAGCACATATAACATTGACTGGTTCGCGTCGGTCCGTGCGTCGTTGTCTGAATGGGACATTTAACATGTACAGTTGGATGGGGCTCATTAATTTCCAACTGTATACATATTTTTTTAGGGATTTATAATTCATTAAGAATTTTGTCTTTCTTTTTGTTTTTGTTGTGTGCATTTTTGCACTTTATGCACTTTATTAATTTCAGTTTTTTTTTTGTTTTGGTAAATAAAACATTAGTCGTAATGAAGGACATAATATAAAGGTCTTAAGGTAGCAGGTATTATTGTACTAATGATATCTTTAACGTCACAATTACATTTGTTCGAGCAAGAAGGATTTTTCATGGCTTGCAAACTTTGAACCAAGGGATTGAATTTTTCCATTTTAGATTTTGCTGAAATGACTTTGTATGGACTGTAATTGTAGTGCCATGGTAGTAAAGAATTGTTCTAAGACCATAAACGAAGAAGTCATTGCTAGGCAAAAAATATGCTAAGGTATATTATGATATGAGCAATGAAAGGTTTTTTTTAGATGTATATAACTTTACGTCGGTAGCACTGATTTTTAGTTTGGTTTCCATTCATTTATTTCGAATGAGGGCTTGCAACGAGATGAGACTACTTTTAAAGCACGCGAGACGAGACCGTATTTTTAATGGTCTCGGCGGCGGTTTCGGTGGCATGTATTTTACAATTTTGTTTGGCGAAATATTCCATGCGCGTCAAATGTCAAACCACACACATGTATAAAAGCTCATTTTTCTGACGTTTCTTCACCCTCCGTCAAAGAGGACTTTAAGAGTTTTAGGTGATATTTGGAAAAAAATATATCGAATCGTTAAAATAAAGTTTATTGCCTACCTATGAAGCCATGAACTGTCAAGATTCATTAAAGGATGCCTCCGAAACCTACACAATTATAAGCATTTTAAGTAACATTTGGAAAAAGTATTATTCAAACGTGATATGAACTGTCAAAATCGATCGAGGGATGGCTCCGATTTAAATGGATTAAAAAAGCCCTACAAAAATCAAATTTTACCTCAGAAAATTCGAAATATTTCTGACTAAGAATGAGACCAAGACCTAGACACATTAAAATTTTCACGAGAATAAGTAATCGTGACGTGATTTGGTTAGGCGAGACCGAGACTGAAATTTTTCGATTTTGGCGAGACCGATATCAGACTAACAAAAGTCCCGCCTGGTCTCATCTCGTTGGCAGCATTAGTAAATAAGCTAAACTGCCGCATTTGGAGTAAAGATAATCCTTAAGCCATCATTGAGATGCACGCCGTTACATACAGAAAACATTGAGAGTTTGGTGTGCTTTATGGTAGAATAATCGGTCCTGGTCGTTACCTCTCCTTTAATTAAAAAAAGATGCCGGTAAGAGAATATCAAACAGTCGAGGTACTGTTATAGAGCTATCATCAATAACAGTTTCATTCCTGAATTGAATCGCCTTGATGGATGGGAGCTGTGATTTCAACAAGACAGGGTTTCATGAGGCACCGAGTATGTCACAATTGATTTGTTGAAGGGAAAGTTTGGTGAGGGCATAATTGCGCATTTTGGAACTGTGAGTTGACCTATATTGCTTGACTATTTTGTGTGTGGGGTTATGCGAAGTCGCTAGTCTACTTCGATAAGCCAGAGACTATTGACGACTTGGAAAACAACATTCGCTGTAATTGCCAATATTTGAATTGAAATGCTGTTAAAAGTTATCGAAAATTTGAACTCAAAATTCGACTAGATCTTAGCCAGCCTCATTGCCCTATACCTGAAATTATATTCAAATAAAATTGACAAAGAATTATCTTAAATTTTAGGGTAATCAATACAATTATCTGTGTTTTTTTTTCACTTTATAGTTCTATACATCGAAAAAAATACCATTTACAGTAATTTTGTCAAATCTTTTATACTTATTAGAAATCCCAAGAGACCCTGAAATTAACACGGTAACGAAATGATATAAGAATTGGTAAGATTGAATCAGGAATTCATCCCAGATTTTTTCCCACAATTTTTTAAGAATCTGAATATATTTCTGGACAAATGACGTCATTAAAAAAATCACAATGTGCGAGTAGATGCCATTCTCTAAACTTTATTTAATAGTAAATTCTGCGGTTACACCAATTTTATACGAACCTAATGATGTCGTCGGCAATTGAAAATTGTCTCTTGTCGCAGAATATAAGAACCCTATATTTCTGAAACGCTTTATTAAATCATAATAGGAATGTATTTTTCTGGAGCTGAAATAATTGCGCAAAGTTTACTTTGATAATAAATCACTGTTTAATCTCAAGGTCTTTTGAGAAAAAAATAATAAAGATCAGACTTCCGTTTTAACAACTTTTTTCATGATTGCATGAAACTTAATTCTTGACTAATCATTCTCATTACTTTAAATACACTGCCTGAGTGATGATGATTTACCCTTAGACCACAACTAGTTCGCATTGAATAATTAGCTCTAAATTATTTATTTAATTTATCATCAATAACATTACCTTAGCAGGCATTATTACTTTCTGCAACGAGCAAGTTGTCTTCTTTTTTTTTGTTCGCTCTGATGTTGACATGACACAATGCGACACTCAAGGACTATAATTCCTCTTGATCTGATGCGGGAAAAAAGTCGTTAACATTTTTTTGCTTTAGGTATTTTTGTAGTTTTATTTTTTTTTCTTGTTTCAGAAATAATTATCTGATTGAATTTGTAATTTATTAAAAATATCCGGTCAACATTATGAGAACAAAAAAAAAAAGCAAAAAATAAAATTCTGTCAGATAAAAAGTTGTTCATCGTCTTTATCTTCTGAACAAAACTTACAACATGGTCGAGTTCAACTATGTATTCGAATTCGAAAGTGATTGATGATCTCTTGCTAATTTTGTTTTATTTTTTCGTTTTCAAATTTTGTTAGTATGGTTAAAAAATGATGAGTCCACGCTGTGCAATTGATTGATAATAGTTTAAAAATTCAGTCCGCCCAAATAGTGGTAAGACACCTAGAAACATCCATCAAATACGTATGTTAGTTTTCACCCCAAAGCATAAACTAACACCGTACTTATAGAGTAGGTATTAGATGATGGTGGCTGGTGAGCAGTGCAAAAATTACAACTCACGCCACCACTGTTTAAGCAAATACAAAAAAAAAAAAAACTAAAAGTAAAGAAACAATCATCCACACAAAACCCAGCAGCAGATCGACCATCGACCATGCTCTGGCAGCACATTAATTATCCACCTGATCATTTTTTTTTCTCTATTTGCTTCTTATTCTTTCTTGTAAGTGCGCACCTTATGCACACGAATGATGTAGATGGTGCAACAGCAGAAATATAACGCAAGCCAATGTGCACGATTTGTGTTTGGAATCACTACAACATTGGAGAGGACGAAAGTAGGAAGGAAAGATAATACAAAAATATTGTGGTGCTGTTGCTGGTTAGCCCCTAGAATAACGGGTTTCGTTGTAAAAAGCGGCGAATAGGAAAAAAAACGAAAATATTTAATTCTAGGTTTCTATTTTGGATCGAATAGGGGCTGTTGCACTGTTAGAGAGCTTTTGGGCCAGTGAATAGTAGTGAGTAAGAGTCATGACAGCGGAAGAGCGTAAAATACTGTTATTTTGTAGAAAGAGTTTGTGTTTTAAGAAATGTACCTATTCCTCGGAATAGATGGAATTTAAAGAGTTGGACATGCTATTGTACAAAACGAAAGAGTTGAGCGTAGAACTTGCCATAATTTTGTTTAGACTTGATTTGTTGAGTGTTTTTTTTTTCGTTCTATTCTAGTAACTATAAGCTTAAATAAAGGTAAGCAGCCCTTAAAATTTATAAAATGTTTATTGCGTTTTATTGATTTTACTTTGAAAATTTAGAGTTAACTTCTGGAAATTAATTAAATGGTTCTACAAATTATAGACTCTTGCGAACTTGTAGAGCAACAAAAAAAAAAACAAAACAAAAAATGTTAATGGAAAAGTTGTGTGTGATTTTGATGCCATAATTAGCGTGAGCATTGAACAGGTTTTTAATCATGATAGGATATTATCCGCTTCCTGAGCCCCTTTCAATATGCCAATCTTGGCGAGTTACCGGTATATTATATTGCCATATTGTTTTGTCCTTGACTTCCCTATATAACTACTCGGCTTCCTCTGTGTGCCGAGAACCAGTTTTAATGGTTTGAATTTTTTGTATGTTCTAAATGGAGCTACCGATTGAAAGGTGTGTGATTTTTGAATGCTCCTCCAGCGGGTGAATCGTCACTTCCCTCAGAACCACCTCTTTTTTTTTTAATAATTTTAACTATATATTTGCCTGTGAGACATAAATTCTTTTAAATGCAACCTGAATTGCACGTCACAAGTTAGAAGGAATAGAAAGATAGGAAGGAAGTTTTGGTGATACAGCGGGATTGAGAATTATATCTTTGCTTTCTAATTATAACTCACGACATCCAATTAAAATTGGAGGTATAGCAAAAGTGCAACCTAGCTTGTGACTTGAACCAACACGTCAAAGTTAGCATTCAAGCACCATATCCACTCCATTATTGCTACCTCTTTGTTTTCTTATTTTAAAAATTGAAACAAAATCGATTTGTAATGTATGTTAACAATATTTTAGTATTTATACAGAATTTTCTACGAGTATGTCCAAAATTCGATCAACAAAATATTTTAAGCATTCGTTTACTGTACTTTAAAAGAAGTCATTTTAAAGTGGCATTAACAATTTTTCGGAGACTGATTTTGATTTAAAAAAAAAAAATATTAATCATATACAATGTTCTCCGATATATGTACTTATGACTCATCAACCGACTGATCTGTACTGAAAAATCACATTCTTAAATTCAACTAGATCTGGAGATTTATTAATCCTCCGCTTTAGCTGTCTCAACGCCAGTTTTTTGTGAACTCTACACGTTTATGGAATTCACTACCGCAACAATCAAGAAGCATGAACAGTACGATTCTTTGAAGAAAAGCTTTAAATCCATTTTGGAAATTTATAGATGATATTGATTCTTTAAATACTTAATTTAATTAAACAATTAAATTTTTAACTTTACCAAACATAAAACAACTTGTAGCTGCCTATTGTAAAATTATAAAGCTTCACTTTAAATAAGATATTATATCCTACAGTTTAAGCTTTGCATAAATAAATAAAATACAATGCACCTGATTGGGATGCACACTAAAAAACGGATCTAACTTAGCTCACAGAAAGATACAAAAGAGTTGATGTTGAAACTTTATATCAATTAATATTAAAGAAAATCTGTTTGCAGAATTCTAGAAGGGATGAACATAAAAAATAGACAAACGGTTTCATTTGTAAGTTTTTCATTATACACACACATAACTACTATCTATAAAATTATGTTTCTCTTAAGTCAAATTCTCTTAAACTCCTTCCAGTACCAACACAGGTAAACTTGATTGACTTTCCAATTGCAACTTTTTGTTAGTTGTCTTTTTATTGGCTGAATATTAAAGCCACTGCCTGTTTTTTGTTTCTCATTGGAAGAGAACCGCAAGACTCAATACAATGGTGTGCAAATAAAATAAATAAACGGATTTAGATAGAGAAGAAGAAGTAACAAACAGCAAAGAGTACACCAACCTTTTGCAAGAGCCAAGCAAACTTGTCTTAGTGCATGGCATCACAAGAAGTGCAGAATGAATATGTCGGTGCTTGGAAGACTCACAACTGCTGCTAGCTGGTGGTTGACTTTGTTTGGCGTATAGGTGGTGCAGAGTTGATGATGACGCTGATGATCATGATGCCAAGAGCTAAACCCAACAAACTATACACAACTCGAGCGCAATAACACCGAAGCACAAACTAACTGCTCCAACAACCAGTACTGTATTACTCGGTCAGTCGGTCTTCTAGAGGTTGGTGCCTCAGCATAAGCTCACCTGGTAAATCCTCTCGCAGTCTATGTACGTCTTTCTTACCGGATTGATTGTGCGCTGTGGGTTTTTTCTGTTTTGCTTGATCGTTTTTTTTTGTTTAGTTTGTTCTTCTTAATTTTATGTGTGTCGTTGTTGATTTTAATGTTAGAGCTAAATTCTCTCAATTTGTTTCTCAATTATATCGTTTGGATTGATTAGTATAATATTATTTATGATGCGGTTTTTGACAACCTCATTAATGGCATCGGGCTTATGTCATTTTTAGAGCTTACGCAGATAGCTTAAGAAATGTTGAGAAAACTTTAAGCCATTTCCCGGTGTAAATTGAAGGCGTTTTGGAAAATTTAGTTCCGCTTAAGCCGGATTTAAGATAATTTGTTGTCAGTTGTGCTTAACTTAATTGTTATAATTTATGTTTGAAAATAGAAACAAAACAAAACAAAACCAAATACAGACAGGTTGTGCGGTTGTGTCACATGTGTGTTTATAAACCTCCGGCCAGCAATCCAATGCTAATTTATTCAAATGGCCTCATAATGTAATTGGAGTAAAACCATTTAAATCAGATATTGTATATGTATATCTAACGTGATTTTGCATCAGAAAATTGAATAAAAATATTCACCCTCAATCTCCCGAGAGATTTTTGTAACTCAATTAATATTTCTTTCAGTGCTTGGTGTTAATTATAAATAATTATTTATTAAATAACAAAATTACAAAATATGTGTAGTTGTGCTCTAAGTGATAAAAAAGAAAAAATATATAAGAAAATCCTGTTTCGTTTTCATATAGCTACCCAGATTTTAAGCTAAGTAACTTCTTATAGTTTCTTGTGTATAGTAAACTACTTAATTTGCATATTAATGGATTCAAAATATCAGCATGGTTATTAATCACGAGCATGCAATTTTCTTCTCCGAAGAAGCATATAGAAAATAAAATATTCACAAAAAAAAAACAACTCACCGAGCCAAGTGATAAAAAATAAATTAAACGAAGTAAAAATTAACTTTACTTTTAATAAATTGATTTTTATTTGATTTTCGTGTTTAGTTAGTTTGTGTGTGGAAAAAAAATTATTTACTTAAAAGAAGCAACAAAAATTGTTGAATTTTACTCCGCGAGTTTGTTTTTACATTTTTATTGGTTTTATTTTAACTGGAATGCTGCTACAAATCAAAATAGAAAAAAGTCGTTTATTACGCTTGCTGCAAATGTTATGTGATTAATAATTTTGAGGTGAGTTCTTATTAAAAAAAAATTACCTAAATTAATGCTTGTTGACAAGTTCCATTCATATAGAAGTTGTTTAATTGGTAAATTTTGTCGTTTGCAGATTGGCAAATAGATGGCTGAGATCATAAATTATTTTATTATTTTTTTAATTTTTGCTTAATCCTTAGATGATGTGGTATAGGAGATTTTCATCACTTAAAAGAGTCGGTGTTTATGATATCAATTTAGTGAGAGTTGAAAAATGATTGCAGAGATACATTAATTGAAGTTGGTTAGATTATAATGTCCGGCACTAAAACATCAGATCAAGATAATGAAATAATGCCGCTTTTTTATATTTTAATTAGTGTTTCATATTTTAAAGATAACCGTATTTTCAGAAAAAAAAAATCCTTCATCATACATAGTTGTCATATTTTATGTAAGATCTGATTTTACAAATGAAACGTGCATCAGGTTCGCTAGAAGCTATTTTGGTTGGCTTGTAAATTAAAGATGTTATTGAAATCCCCCTAGATGTTCTGGTAATGTTAAAAAGAAAGGACGATATGGTTTCAGGTCTTTGTTATAAGTATTGCTTCTTAAATTTTTTTTCTTATTTTATGAACGGCTGAGGAAATTGAATGGAATTCTGACTTAAATATAATTGCAAAAAAAAAAATAAAATTTTGAAAAAAAGACGAATCGCTTTATCTATAAACAGCTCGTCAAAAAGCTTATGGTAAACTGATGAAAGTATGTGTAATGTATAAATTACATATAATTTTTGTATGACTCGTTTTTTTGAATGAACAAGAAGAACTTGAGTGGCCACCAAGTTTTATTTCTCAAATATTTTGGCTGGAGTTATAGCTATTTCAAGACAGCTAGGTCGATCATTAGATCAAATCAAATCAGATCAATTTTTTATAAATTTAATAATTTATACACAGTAAGATACAATATCTTATTTAATAGTGAAAGCTTCAAACGAATTTCGAAATAAACATTATTTAATAAGTTTTACAAAACAGATTTTACTAATTTAATAAATAAATTCAAATTTTCATTAAAAATAATAATAACAATTTAAAATAAAAAGTATAAAGAGTATAAAGTAAAGTTTGGAGTATAAAGTATACAGAATGTGCCTAAAAATAAATAATTATATACAAATAAATTAATATACAAATAGCTAATCATCATCATCAAAATTGTTCCATCAGGAATAGCTTGACCTTTATTTTAAATAATGGTTTCCAGCTTATTAGCCTTATTGGGCGGGATAAAGAATTCCACAGCTGAATTGCATAGAAAAAGAATTATGGTTCAGAGACTAAGAAATTATATCGAATCGGTATGAGATCCAGAGTTCTAGTTGAACGTGTAAAACAAATTCTATTGTACAAGTAGATTGGTTGACGCATTTCGAGCACATTATGAAGTAGACTTAATGTTTTAAGCTTAAAATGATCTTCAAGACTAATACCATAAATAGATTTGGATAAAGAAGATGTTCATATCTTTTGAGTCCAAAAATATATCTTGCAATGCTGTGGCATACGTTAAGTTTTCGTTTGTGCTCATAATCACAGTTGCTTAAAATCTCACATCCAAACAACATTATTGATATAAGTAGAGTTTTAGCCAGAATTAATCTTGTTTTTAATTGTGTTACTTTTAGCGTAGTCCATAGCATGCGAAGGCCTCCATAAGTCCTACCCAGTGTTAATCTGATATGGTTATTCCAGGTCAACGTTTTGTTGAAAGTTATACCTAGGTTTTATGCAGATTCAATAAATTCGATGCTTCTATTATCAAGAAATACCTTAGGAAGATATGAGGTTAGATTACTTTGTTTTTCTAGTGTTGAAGGTCCAATTTTACATTTAATTTTAAAAACTTTTTAATTTTTCCTCCATCGAGTATTTGAACCAAGAGCAGCCATCTCAGAAGCGAAACACTACGCATAAGGTTTTCACATGCTCTTTGAAGGTTCTTTACAATCATTTATTTTTGGCGGTTTGTAACCGAATTTCAGCATGGATTGAAAAGAAGATTGTGAAGAAACTGTATCAAAAGATACTTGTATAACGAACCAAGCCTAATTAACATTCTACGGCGGACGTAATTATTAAAAAAAAAAATGGAACAAAACACATAAATTAAAACTTCAAAGATGTCAAAATAAAATACCCAAATTATACTCAATTTACCACGTTATTACTCAACCAAGAGACTACATGAATTAGCCAATATCAAATTTGACACTCCCATAAATTATTTCAAAAACAAATTTTATGAAAATTGTAACTTATCTGATAATGCACTAATACGCCGTAAGATTCATATAATTCAATAATAGTTTAACTAAAATTTGGATATGTGCAATATTAGGTTTAAATTTTGTCAATTAAAAAATTTGTTTATTATAAAAAAAAAAACAATATTTGTTATACATATTATATAGGTTATAGTTGTAAATGAATTGTATATATCCTAAATCTCTAAAATATTATGTTTAATTGTAAGAATATTTTGATTACTGCTACGGAAATAAGAAAAAAAATGTCAACGGAACTTACATTCAGTGACTTGTTGTTAGTTAAGTCTTATATAAAA
The DNA here is from genome assembly GCA_910595825.1 of Philhelius pedissequus. Classification (NCBI taxonomy): domain Eukaryota; kingdom Metazoa; phylum Arthropoda; class Insecta; order Diptera; family Syrphidae; genus Philhelius; species Philhelius pedissequus. Next base: position 236,082,345 of record OU343161.1, on the reverse strand, counting down.
TAAATGTTTACACATACCTAACTTCTGTCTGAAAAATCTTGGTCAGGTCACGTATCTTCTCGATAATTGCAAAAAATTAGTTAGAAATTATTTGGACTCACTTAAAAATATTATGCAACCAATTTTATATTTCTCAATTGATGATTTAAATTAAACCCTGGTTTAAGTTTTATGTAGCACAAAATATATGTTCTAGAGAGAACTTTTTTCGATAGGGATAAAATGCGACGTCTTAAGTGTATTTTTCAGTTGTTTTTGATCAATCCCTTCTGGTTTTTACTTATATAACAATGTTATTATCTTTAACGTAATTCACATTTAATTATGACTAGCGGTTTTTTCAGACCACTCAAGTAGGTGTATGTTATTCTTCCTGTGGTTTCCTTATTTTCGCGCTGAGCTAAATTTATATAAGCCTCCAATTCGCTAAAAATGACCAGATACAAATTTGACATTGTGGGGTTAATAATTATCATTGAATTTGTTATAATTTATAATAGTTATTATTTAGATTATAGGCGTTTTACCTTTATAGTTCAGAATAGACTCTGAGTTGTTAAAAAAAATGAGTTTGTGTTTACTTTAAAATCAAAGCATTCAGAGCTCCAAAAGCGTGTTTATTGTTTCGTTCTGATCATGTGATAATGGCACTCGATGGTCATAATTGACTGAGCATGTGAGTGAATTGCTGCACGCACCAAATGTCATATGTGTGTCAAAAAGGGATATGTGAAGAAAAAAATAATCAGATACAATTAAGTTGGCGAAAGAAGTTGATCGCTTGTTGATTTACTGTATCGTGTGTGTATCTATGCACAAACAAGGGTAGTTTTGTGTTATATTGATTTTTATGGTTAAAATGGAAATCTATTCTGATTTGTGTCTTTCAAGTGTGTTTAAAAAACATATTAGTGTTCAGAGCTCGCTCTGTTCTGCTCTGAACGAAAAAGAAAAACGCATTATGAATCCTTCCATTCATCCATTTTAATGAAATATAATCTGACTTTCATTTTAGTCTTCCTTAATATATATAGATTATTTTATTACCTCGCTTTATCATAAAAAGTGCATCTTATGACAAAAATTGACGAAATCTTGTTTTGTTGATTTTTTGCAAAAAAATGCTGAAACGAATTTGGGTTGCCTACAAAATGTCTATATAGATACTACAAGAAAATACATGTATATGTAAGTCCCAGCCGCCATTTGGGGTTCGTTAAAAGTAGATTGTTTTCATGAAAGTATGTGAATACGTTGTTAGTTTATTTAATTAATTTTTTTTTCATTTTCTGGACTATTTTATTCGGTTAGGACAAATGTTCTTTGATCTTAATAATTCTTATAATTCTCAAAATTCATCAAAATTCGGTTTGCAAAATTATAATTCGCGGTAAATTACGTCAGCTGAAATGTACGATTTTCGACTCATTTAAAAGGGTAATGCAATCAAAGGAAACCTCTTTATTGATTATGATATTAAGCATATTAAAACAAATTCTATAACTGACTATGTTTATTGAAAATCAAAATTTTAACGAAAACTGATGTCAATGCTTTGATTTTTCTTCAATTATTTCGTTTGACATTTAATAAAATGTGTATATTTATTGACCAATTAAATTCATCATTTGATTTGATTTAACATTTAAAATGGAAAATATGTGTTAATTTTTTTATGGAATCCTGGTGGGCAACGCTTTTAGGGAAAGCACAATTATCCTGGGATTACTCTAGTCCAAAACTGTGTATTTTAAAATTCTTTGCACTGGCATCAGGAGAAATTTTTGTTTAAATAAATTAACCTGTGTGGCCCTGTTCGCGGGTTCCAAGAACCTAATCTCTCTTTTATGTTCACATTACATTAATCGTATAATAAAATATTTAAAAATATCCAAATTTAAATACAATTTTTATTATGATCTGTAAACGTTACAATGTTTGTTATTTACAATTAACAACATTTTGGAAACTGCAGAACATACAGAATTAATATCGGACAGAAAATTCTTCAAAGAAATTCAAAAAGTAGAGCTACCTGAAATAATAATAGCTGTACTTCACCAATTATATAAGACAAAGTATTAGTGAAGTATTAAATACACATATTTGTTTGCTTTACATTTCCATCTTAAGCTTTTGAAGATTTTCCTCATGCTGGTGGTCACAAATGATCTTATTGACTGGAAAAATATGTTTAAGTGAACCTGATAAACAAAACCTAACGACTGATTAATACGACGTCCATGAATAACAATTTTCTTGTAAGTAGCTAAATGTAATTTTGAGTCTAAAGTTATTCTTATTAAAATTGTTAAATTTTATTTACTGATGATTAATTTTTCTCATCCTTTGAAGCAAAGGATTTGAGAAGGATCGATCTCAAACTATTTATGAAAGCTTTCGTTTCCATTAGGGATATTCTAAAAAAGTCTGAAAACTCTCTCTCTTCTATCAGTCTATACTTCCACATTCAACCAAGGCCGACGGGCATCAAATACAAATTTAGCAGACAAAATGAGACTCATAGAATTTGGGAGAATATCTGTATAAAAACTGTTGTACGGAAATTCCAAGAGAGAGTCGTTTAAAAAAATGGTCCTATCGCCTTGGCTATTTTTGACTTTTTAATGAATAAATTTCTATACATCATCAGTGGTATTTCAATTTGTAAAATAATCAGCAAGTTAGTAAGTTTAAAAAAAATATAATACAAAATAAATGGATATTTAATAATCGTTTATATATATATACATATATATCGCCATCTTAACAATGAAAAGAAATAAATGTGGCTAACACAAAATATCTTCCATATTCAAATTTCACTTGATTCTCATCATATTAATATCATTTTTTGGTTTCAAATAAAATACAAAACCAAAACCTATTAGCCATCGGCGATAAAAGTTTTAAATTCTATTCAATTGATTTGAAGCTGAAGTTTATATGATAATTTTTTTTTTGTTGTGTGAACAAGAGAAACGCAATTGAGTTGTCACTGTCTTCTGACAGTTTATTTGTCCATTTAAGTATGTTTATGATGATTTTCGACAAAAGAAGAAACTGTTTTTGTGTGTTAACCATACATTTTAGTCAGATTAGCTTGTTTTTTTTTTAATAAACACAATTTGGTTCGAGTTTCGTTTATTTATTGATTGAAATGTCTTAAATTACCAATAGAAGAGTATTATTAGAACTGCATTAGATATAAATTAACCAATGAAAGCATGTTTCTGGAAGAAATTGAGAAGAATTCTTAATTAATTTATTCTACATTCTCCTTTATATCAAGTAAGTTAGTAGTATTGTAATGTGTTTTAGAGAAGAATGTGAGAATAAAGTAAAGTTCGCTGCTCAGCTCTCTTTTGTTTGATTTACTTCATTTTTCTGTAACTCAATTTTTGTTTTTTCGATTTTTGAACTTAGGTCTTTGAGGCTAAATTATTTAACTAATTTCTTTTTCTTAATTTCACGATTTAGATGAGTGACCAAATTTTGTCATATTCAGAACCAGAGAATCTTTGAATCTGCACTAAAACTGTTTTGGATTAAAAAAAATAAGAAAATTGATTGTGAAAACGTTTTAACACCCCAGATGTAATGATTCATTGAATAATTTAGAGAAAAACCATTACTAAGGCATACATTTATCTAAAATGTTATAAAATTAGTTGTGTAAGTTTATTTTGTTTGAGATATCAAGTTTCACCGTGACCATTTTAACACTTTTTAATTTTTTCTATTATTTCGAATCACTCAGTTGATTAAACACTCCCACATCACAAAAAAAATACATTAACAACAACCGTAAGCACGTGTTTACGATTATTTTATGTTTTTAAGAGCCCTATCCATTTTCTCCAAATTGAAATCACCTAAATTTACATTATAAAATAAAATACACAAGTTCCCTCTCGATTCCAAAGCACCACACTGCACCGATTTATTACGCCCACTTGTGAAATTCACAACTCATTCAAACATCTTCCATCTGCCAATCAAAAAGTATGTTTAACGCCTTTTTTATTTTGCCTTCAATTTCTTCATTGCCGTGTTGATGAATTTAAATGATAATAACATCAAATCATCATCATGGTATGCATATAAATATGTATATCCCACCGTCGCCGTGCCGCTGCGCTGACAAGATAAATATCAATCCCACTATCATGGTTTCATCAATTTTTTTTTCTATTAAAAAAAAAAATATTATGACGTTTGAATGAAGCTCTATCATTCATTTTTAAATTGAGTTCTTTTAGTTCTTTTGAAATCCACAAACTAATTTTAAATAAAATTTATAAAGAAAAACGTCTTTAAAAGCGAGGCAATAAAAAGAAAATGAATTCTCATAGTAACTATTTGTTTTTTAGTTTCTTCTCTTTTCACATCATAAGTCAGGAAATTTAATCTTCTCTCAGCATACGAATGACTTAATTTGCATTATCAATTTATATTATGGTCCCTTTGGAAGGTGCCAAGTAGAGGTTAATCTTTTTTTTTTTAGTGAGTGTTTCTTCTTTGTGAGTTCAAGGAAGCGACTATGAACAAATTCCTATATATTTCTTATCTTCGGTTAAATTACAAAACAAAATTAAATGCGTTTCGCAATTAAATAATTATTGTACATATTTTTTACAAAATGATTCACTTTGCTAAGTTATTTTTTTATTTGTTTTATGGAACTAAAAGCACACACATATTTGCAGCAGCACACATGACATTTTCGAAAATTCCATTTCAAAAATGCTCCTGGCGGTATTTGTAGAAAAAAAAAATTCCACCAAATCGATTATAAATTCTGTGCAATTTGCTTGCACTTAAAGGCGGCTCAGTTGTGAGAAAATCTTACTTCTATCTATTTTACTCATAAGTGCGCATACCGCTTGTTTTCTTTTTTTTTTTATTTTTTTTTTTTTAATCATCACCATCATCATACAATTAATACCGCTGCTGTTAATGCTGTGTAGGTAATTAAACTTTGCAGATACTTTGTATGACCAGCAGAATTGTAATGGAACGATGTGGTGTAAGCATTAGAAGGAGAAAACAGATAGGTTTTATAAGATCATAAATTAATTTAACTTTGCGGGTAAGAATATTTTTCCTTGTAGTAATCAAAATAAAGTTCTTTGGTCAGCTCTTTTGTTTTTGTTGAATGTTGAATGAGTTGAGGGAGTATGATGCTTAGTATTTAGTTTCTTTTCTAAAGTCAAATTGGCTTAACAACCATCTTACCAAGAAGTGTTCCTTTATTAAAGGTCTTTCTTAAATTGAGATTCTTGCGTGTACCAAACTCTTCCGTCTTCAAATCAGGAATTCACAAATGTATCCACTAAAGAACAAGTATTTTTATGCCCGCTTTTAATAATATATCATATTGTATGGAGTATTTTGCATAATACGTGATAGAAAACTACGTCGTTTAAGAGTTAATACAGAAATTGGATCAAAGTGGGTTTAAAAAAATTAAAACAAAAACAGAAAACGGGAGGATTATACTTTAGGAGAATAATAAAAATAACCAAAGCTTAGTTTTTTAATCTTTTAGATTAATTAATGGATGAAATCATCAACCTTACTCAACCTTAGCGTATCATATCCAGTAGAATATACTGTTACCAATTTAATGATAACTCGTTAGGATGTCAAAATGCTCCCTGCAAGAATTGGTGGACATGTATTTTTGTTTCGGCTTAACGTGAAGCTTTACTATATGACGTATATGCGGCAAAGATCTGACAGTATAAAACAGAATTACAACAGTGGCACTGTGTACAGATCTCTCATCAAATACCATTTTTATATCACCCACAGATTAAACGAGTTATGATACCAAAGAATCTGACATGTATAGGTACTCCAGCGCTAATTGGGTCACTGAACGTAATTATGTTTTCTAAAATTCGAAATTCAAAAACTTGTAAATACTTAATTATAAAAGGCTCAACATATCTGATAATAATCCTAAGGCAATTAACGAAAACAGTTATTTTTTCAAAAGAAATTAATCTCAAGAGTTACGAGTATAACACTGTCATAAGACAAACACCTTTAAATAACACCTTTTTTTATGTAATGCGTCGGTAAAACTCTTTGAGATCTTTTTTCTTTCGTGTGAAAAATATAACACGCACAGCTTGAAACTGCAAATAATAATTAATTCCCATATTTTGTACCTAATACCGGACGGTATTTAAAATTAATTTAAGAACAAACATAAATCTTTTACATAATTAACCCAAAAACCCTAAGAATCAAAGCTACAAGCTTTTTAAAAAAAAATGTTTCGAGACTGCTTGCGACCTCTTTTTTTTGTTAAATAAAAGCCCTCCTAAGGTTGCTACTTTGGTTACCCCCTATATTTTCAAAAAATAAAAACATTTTAAATCGGCTATCTATTGGCACATGATTTATGTTCCACAAAACTATTAATGGAAAAAAAATTTAAATCCACATGGCAAAACAAAAACAATCAATTAATTAGTGAACATTTAAAAATGCCAATATTATTTAGAATCTCAACAGATACACATATATGCATATACAGCAATCATGATTAATTGTTATTGAATCATTAGATTTTCGCAAGTGGAACAAATGGTAAGATCCAATTCCAAAATGGAAAAAGGTTCATTGTTCGCTTTTGTTTTGAATATTCGTTTGAACAAAATCAACACTTGCCATCATATTTGCATAAATCCATACTCACTTACATAGTCGTATATATGTATACCACACAATTATAATTTGATATATAAAACCACCAAATGACTGCCCTGATCAGATCACTAGGTTGCGGCTTTACCCCGGATCAAGACGTAAATTAATCAAGTGAACAAGTGAACAGATCCAAGTTAAACTTGTGCACAGCTCGCTTAAGAAGTCAATTTAATTCACTCAATCGCTTAGTTTTGCCTTTGGATCTAATGAGTCAGTTACATTTCCGCTTCTCCATGCCTGTCCAGCTCAAACACACACACATATAACCAGCATCAATATACGATTATACGAGTACTGTATCTTTGGTTGAAATCTGACATTTTGTGTCCGGTTGTGCCACTTAGGATTTTGTATCCTAAGTAGCTCTATGAGAGGGATTAGCCAGACTGACAAATTTGTAATCCTATAAATTTGAGCTGCCTCGGTGACTTACACAAAGTGTTGTGTGGCTGGGATAAAATTGAAAAAATATACATTTTATTAATTTTATTTGATTTTTCATAGCGGCCCTTTGGTATGTCTTTAATAATTTTTCAAATGATTGAAATTTTTTTTTTGTTCCTTAAGCCATATGTATGTCTGTCCATCAAGTCCGTTTGCATCATTACTGTCCATCGAATGCGGTATAGATACCAATACGACAAGCATTCATAAATATAGATACATCAATCTGGGCATTCTGGTGTACACAACAGTTTGATGCTGGATGATGATGATGACGACGACGACGACCACGACAACGATGGAAATAGTGAACTCTTTTTGTCGTGGCTGTCCGATACTTTAGCTGCTGTTGTGTGTATTTTATTTAACGTACCTATTCATTGCGAAAGTGTGTCTCTTGGTTTGGTATTTGTGGTCATTAAAATCGCTAGAATTCCTTTGGGGCATCACTCTGGTGCGCCACAAAACTGTTGGCTATACAATAAAGTATCTCTTTTTATACCACTGTATAGAGTCGCGCTCTCTCCCTTGTGGGGATGGAACAAACTAAAACTGAGCTTGCGGAACGAACACATTTTACCATCATCATTAGTACTCTTCTATTAAGAAGCACATGATGAGGAGGAGGCTGTGTACAACAGAACCAAAAAAAAAAATAAAAACTTTTCTATCGCGATTGGCGTTGATTGTAATCGATCGATAGCGAGTCAGTTGCAATGTCTTTTCTTTTTCACAGCAGTCGCAGTCAGAACATACTAAACTGTTATACTATACTTGATCAGAATTTTTTAGTCATTATAATTCAAGAGCGTTTGGTTTTATTTTTTTTGCGAATGGTGCTATTACAGATGTATCTTGGAGGTTTCAATTGATTGGAATAAATTGGTGCTAAAAAGAACAACTCTTTATGTTTATGTGTGTTGAAATCTACCGAAGGAAGATTATCTGACGATTATCTTTGCGCAAGCGTTCAACAGTTGCAAATAAAAATAAAAAGACCTAATTTTTTAGATTTAATGTCATAGGTATGTTAATGATTAGATAAAGTAGCAGGTGACAAAGATAAAATTGGATGAAATGTTAGAATGGACTCGATAGCATTGGGTTAGAAGGTTCAAAACATGTATATTAATTAAATGTAATTAATTAATGAATTTGGACAAATTGTTTCTAACAAGACTTTTATATATTTTCTTTAAAACAAATTCAATTAAATTATTTTTAAATAATGAGAAAAAATTATACTAAGCGTTAATGAGTACATTATTTTACTCATTATAAGAAAATTGTAATTTAGATGGGAATTTAAGTGAACTTAAGATTATTGGAAGCATCTAGGCAATAGAAAAGAGTGACCGATTCATAAAAAAGAATTATCGCTTTAACATTTTAGTTTTTTTTTTTTGAAACTAAGAAAAATGGTCAAGGTTTGATTTTCCATGTATTTGTTTTTAAGCAGTGTAGATATGGTTTGGAAATTATGAGAAAGAGTTAAGCTGAGCTTCTCGAAATTCAAGCGGTTATTTTTTTTTAATTCAGGTTTACCCGACTCTTTCCCACCACCACTTTATTATCTGCTTTAAAGCCCTGCATATTATAGAAACGGTGTAAACGGTGATGTCCGTTGTTGTCATCCTAGGAAATCCTAGGATTTTAGGCGACTTTTTCTCGGAACAGATGCTAGAACTCTTGATATAGAAGACTGGAAAATCGTGTTTCCGTGATCGAGAAGAATAGAGAACTTTTAAATATTTTATCGAAAAATAATGAATATTTAACTATTTGCTAAAATAAAATGAAAGTTTGCTGTAAAAGCCTACCGCACAGAATGTATTACAATAATTGGCGACAATGCAGCTAAAATTCGACTAGATACACATCAACTATTGTTTTCTTTCCTGAAAGGTATAATAAATATAAGTAAGATACATTTTATTATTTAATGAGCACTGACTTAATTTTTGTGTTGTTATCTGGTCAAGTTATTTTTATATTGTGTCCTATTCCAAAGGTTTTAAAAACTTGCGATCAGTAAACGCACAAACATTTTGTGAGTATTTACTAAATTATTTATCTCATAATTTGTAGTTGTTTCAATAATATTTTACTTTAAATATTTTGAAGTAAGAACTTGGGGTACTTCTAGATCTCTCTGCTTTTCGAGGCTGATTTGTTACACAGAGGTTTTGTATAGAAGATCGTCTCCTTTTTTTAACTAAACTAACAATTTTTTGCAGGTATCCAACTGGTGTATTTTTTCATTCATGTTAACAGAGAATCACACATCGAACATTACTATAGTTCTTAGAAAAGTCATTAATTTTCAAAATGCATGTATAATTTCAAAACGACAATAAAAAGATACTCCGAATAAAAAATTTTAGGCACATCAAGATATATCGCTCTACCAAATTTAATCATTCTACAGCAATCGGAATCTTTTTGCAAAAAGTGGGTGAAGAAGAACTTCAAATTTTATATTTTTCACTTTTTTTTAGGTACTTTAAGGCCTACAACTTCATTATTCTACTGCAATCGGAGAGCGTCTATACAATTGATAATATTTTGGGAAAAGTTGTCGGATAACACGTGCGCCCCCTTAACAGAAAATCTCAAATTTTCCTTTTTTTGCCTTTATAGCTATGCAATTTAAGCCCGAAAGATTTACCAAATTAAATCAATCGGAAGTGCTGCATTCAACACCAATGGTGTGGAAATGGTCGGATACCTACGTCCCTGTGAATAGAAAACCTCAAAATTTCGATTTATTCCCTTGTTTGCATCTGAAGGCAAAATTACAAGATTCTACTATGTTGGGAAGTGCTCCATAATTATGGGGCATGTGCTGACGAGCTTAGCAAATATTCGAAATTTGAAGTTGCTGACTTCATTCGTACAGAAGATAGAGGGTGTCGAAAATCGGTTGAGTTTGTTCGTGTAAAAGGCTGTAGTGCCAGAACTTGTCTGGTCATTATTATACCCTTTGATATTAAATAATAGTACGGGGCGATTCCAGATTTTAATGTTTTTACTTTCAAAAAATAAAAAGCTTAGACATTATTAATTCGCATATTTTTATTTAAAGAAAAATGAAATCCCTGCTACACATTGCGTGATATTAACTTTAAAATCAAGGACAATTTCAACTGAAATTAATTGGGGATCTCCTGCTAATTCCTATAATTGGCAAATACAAACTAGAAAGTTGATGTCCCATTTTAAACAGTAGCACGCATTTTTATACTAGGACTCATTGCCACAAGTTTTTTTTCCGGTGAAGTAACATATCTGAATATTTAATATTCTTTGCCTTGTGAGATACGAGTATTTATTCGGAAATAAGGAACAATTCTAATATTGAAAAAATTATCCCTTATTTATTTGCGGCATTTTCGGGTTTGTGCGATTCCTGGGGAAACCAAATTCTTTGATAACGAATCACTATTCAATACATAGCTATACTTAGTTTAATGGAGGAAATTCATTAAATCCAACAATTTGAAAGTGTGTTCATTTAAACACATCAATAGCTATGTTTTCGGAAAATATCGATGATCAATTCATAAAGAAAATGTCGGATTCACTGATACTGGGCACATACACAACGTCATTCTATTTAGAAAGAACATTCAATCTTCTTACTTTGGTCTTCATGATACGAGCGCAGTATTTCTTCAGCGACTTTCGGAGAATCTTCATCATTTTCGTTTTGTAAAAATGACATTTCTTCTAAACAGTCATTCGAAAAATGTTACCGAGTTGAATAGTCTTTTTGATTTCTGTTGTTCTGTTTTTCAAGATTTTTCTAGTTCATCGACATACTACAGCTATAGTATTGGAAATATTAGAGCTATTAAAGAAACAATCTGGAACAACACTCAGCCAATAAATGGTTATTTTCCGAATCGCATGCGGGACTTGAAAGAATTTACTCTGCCTGTTTTGTTTGGAGGACCTGAACCTGAATTGATCATATTGAAAAATGGAAAAGATGAAATATTATTTGGTGGGTCTCGGGGTCATTTTTTTCAATATTTTGGCGAAGAAGCTCAATGCCAGATTAAACACATCTAACCTAGTATTATCACTTCTTACTCAAGAAGCATTCGAACTTGTTGTGAATGAAACAATAGAGGTATCAGCCTTGGGCGTACACCTACAATTACAATATAATAAATTAGGATGTAATGTTACCCATTGAACCTACAATTCTACAAGGTATCTCTTTCCTAATGCTCACACTGTGTCTTGGCATAATAAGGGTATAAAAATCCGCTTGAGTATGCGCTCATGTAAAAAAAATCGCAAGAGTTTTTCATTGAAAAGCTATATTAACCGTATTTACTCCTTTGGTGCTAGTTTTTTTCAGCTTTGTTGGAAATAGCTAAATTTTCGTCAGAACGTAGAGGTTGTCTTCCTAATTTTTTCTCTAATTTGGATTGTTTTTGTGGAATACTTGGACAATATAGCACCTAAATTATCAACTTACTGATATTTTTAGTTGGAATCATGATTGTTACCTCATATGATGCATTTCTGCAGGCTTTTATGACCGAACTTCTGAGGGACGCATTTATAAATTCTTATGCAGATATCTGATCTATTAAAATGGAATTTAAAAATTTACAGCCGCCCAAAAGGAGTCGAATTGTTATACACAATGGAACCTGAATTTATGGAATTTATTTTTAGCTGATTTCTTAACAAGTATCTTAAGATTTGCGTTGGACCTAAAATGCAACCAACAAAAAAATGATTCATAATAAGAAACTTTCAACAAATTTTGAAATTATTGTAGAGTCTCAGACTAGATACCTAAATAATTAATTTTAAAAGAACATAAAGCAAACGTTTAGAATTTCGATCTTTTTGTGTTTTTGACAGTTGTTGGCCCTTTTCGTTCCACAATCTGTTCTACAAGTTTTAAATAAATAGATGTAATACTTGAGGTAGAGAACTCTTCACATAGTTTTTAATCGCACTTAATAGTTTACTTTCAATTTTAAGCTCGATCCAATCACTATTTGCACTTCTTCGAAAATATTGAAAAAAAATGATATTCTTATGATTAAAGGAATAATTCTTTGATAATAGATTAAAGGTACTGTTTTCAAATAAATTTATATATATGTTTTCCGACTTATTAAAACTTCAAGATTATCCCATTTCTGATACCAATGTAGGATTCAGCTAGAAGTCTCTAATACAAACACGAACTTCATTTTGGTTCTAAGAATGTATAAACTTTAGTCAGCTTCTAGTCAACAAAATTATTCATAACAAATTGTTGAAATTGGGATGTCCTATCAAATGCCTTTATTACATATTTTAATTGGATACACAACTCATCAAAGGATTTTAACTTTTTTCTCTCATTATTCCAACATAACTTAGCCTGACCAACCAACCCCATAAAAATTACTTATTCACTTAAAAAAATTGTATATCCATAGGTGTAATTAACGCAACTATTATTAATTAAATTACATCAATTGTATTTGACATGAAAATCAACCACGAAGAAGTCACAGAACAAACAATAAATCAGTTTATTAAATCACTTCGAACATGCATTACATAAAATTATCTTTGTTTGTAGTTGCAACAGGTGTAATAGCGCAGTTTTCTAATTTTTATGAAAAGCTTCTGAAATTCGTTAAAAGTGTTCGCAACGATAAGAACTTTGAAAACATTCTTTTATTATTGGATAACTCAAACAAAAGATTGGCAAGTGATTTAAGTGATAGCTTCATCACAGAATTAACGAAAGGTCTTACAATTCCGATGGTCATATCCAGTGGTATTGATCCCTTTGCTTTGAACAGGAAATATAATGAAAACTTTCTGGCAATTGTTCAACTGGACTCGAATGGGTTTCTTCTACAACAACTATTGATATTTCTGGAACAAGGACGGACATCTCGAATTATTTTGATTTCCGAGAGTCATTTGTACGATGAAGTGCTATTGAAGGAACTTTTTCAATTCTGTTGGAAGAATCACATGATAAACGTGATAGTTGTTTTCCAAGACTTTTCGACTTCGTCAACCTTTTACAGTTTTAGTAACTTCTCGACTTTTAAGCTCGAAGAAGTTATGTGGGTAGAGCAACAGGTATACCAGAAAGACAAATATTTTCCAGATCGTATACGAGATCTAAATGGTTCTGTATTGCCAGTGTTGTTTGGAGGATCTGAGCCAGGTTTGATAATTTCTAAGAACAGAAAAGGTCAAACTACAATCGGGGGTTATATTGGACATGTTTTCAATGCTTTTGCAAAAAAACACAACGCCAGATTGAATACAAGTAATATTAACTTAAAAATTGGAGCAAATGAAATAATGCAACTTGTACTAAATAAAACTTTAGAGATATCAGCCGCCGCTGCTTTTCCAAATATTAATATTCCAATGGCTGTCATATCATATCCCTATGACTTTTTTGATTGGTGTGTCATGATTCCCATCGAATCCAGTATCCCGATTTATAAAGTGTTTACATTCATTTGGAAATGGAAGGCTCTATGCATCAGCATTGTTGTAATTTTTCTCCGGTTGGCTGGAAACTTATCGGCGAAAAAGGCTTCCTTGTTGAATTGCCTAATTAATGACAGCTTCCGTGGACTTCTTGGACAATCATTTATGGAAATACCAAATGCTTCGTATACCACAAAAATCATCTATTCCTTGATTTTTCTATTTGGAATCATGTTTGTCACTTCATATAATGCTTTTCTGCAAACCTTCATGACGAGCCCACCAACAGATAAGAAGATCGAATCATTTGATGACCTCTTGGAATCGGGATTGAAAATTCTCGGATATAAATTTGAGATTGAATTACTTTTCAAGCACGAGCCAATTTATAAAACAAAATATTCTAATTTGTTTGTTTTGGAAAATGACCTTAACACTTTTGTGAAATTTCGAGACACTCTTAATACAAGCTTCGCCTATGCTGTCAATAGTGTCAAATTTATGAATTATCAGAGTCAGCAAAATCTATTTAGTCGACCGTTGTTTCGTTTGCCGAAGGCCATGTGCTTCATGAATGATAGCGGATTTGTTTTTCCCATGAACCAAAACTCAATATATAAGGAAAGCCTAAATTTCATTTTACTGGAAATACATTCGTCGGGATTGCTGGAGTTCTGGAAGCGGCGAACTTTTTACGAATTGATAGAAATCGGTAAAGTAAAGATGGTTGATTTGACCAATAAGTCGGAATTTGTTGCATTGGAGGTGGGAGACTTCAAGTGGATTTGGTTGGCATTGTGCGGGGCTTATGTTGTGGTGATTTTGTGTTTTTTTGGAGAAATTTGTGTTTTCAAATGGAAACAGCATTGAGTAAATTGAGTCTCAATGTAAATGATCAAAAAGGTATTTCAATGAAAACTTCTTGCACATTTTAGTCAATATTTATTAAGTGTTTAATATTCTAATAAAACATACGAGTAAATGCTTACATATTGAGTTTTAGTGTAACGGTTGAATTTTAGGGATATCTACAGGACATGATCGGAAATTTAATAAATTCTGCTTTTTTAAGGAGTTTCAAAAGTTTTCAAAAGTCTACCGATTTTGTGGAAAGGGTTTAAGTCACGTTAAAATATGTTATCTAGTAGGAATGTTACTAGGAAAGCGGCTGCAACCATAACTCGTTTATACTTATGTATGTCTTAAGAAAGCTTTGACTATATTAAGCTAGGATATTTATGGAGTGGTTACGAGAAGCATGCGATTTAAATTTTCAATGGGATCAGGCAGTTACATGTAGAAACCAGAGACTATTGCGTCTGCTATCTGTGCATTACATGAAATCAGAAAATCTCAAAGAAATCCCCATTAAATATGATATAATCTATTACAACTTTAAGACTAAGATATCTTGCCATAAGAGAAAAAAAAATGACATATCTAAATATGTTTCTGCATGTTTTTTCCATATTGATTTTTTTAACGTAAACCTGATTATTACGGTTAATAAATGAAAACAGAAGCTAATAAATCTGTTATCGAAAATAGTGCACTATGTGAAAGCATAATTGATTAAGGGTTGATTAAAATAAAATGAAAATTTACTTTTAAAGTTCACCTGACAAAGAGCAATTAAAATGCAACAAAATAATGGCGCTCATATGCAGTTGAAATAAGTCTTGATTGAAATCAACTGTTGTTTATTTTCCTGAAATGTATAATATTGATTAATGCGGTACAGGGTGATTTCAGCTTTTAGTATCCTTTACTTTAAACAAATAAATAAAAGGCTTAGGCCTTCTACACACAACGCGTACACGCCCAACATATCGTCCTCTTCAAACAAAAATGGAACAACGTACCACATACTATGGAAGAGTTCAAATTAAACACATCTTCGTCACTACAAAATCTAAGAAAATATTTGGCTAATTACTTTTTACTTTCGAAAAATGAGTTGCATTGGAAATGGAATCAAAATACAATAAATGATCATATGTATATTATTTCTATTCTCATTTATAAACTAGTCAAATCCACTTAATTAGATATCACTGGATAGAAATTTGAGCATAAACCGGGCGATGACATTTATGTGAAACCACTTTATTTGCTATAAATATCGGCAATTTCAAATAATTCAATAAATAAATAATTTAATATAAGGAATGCCTCACTTTTAACCCATAGATTGAGTGAAAGAGAAAAATATGTTATGTTCTGTAATTAAAAATTCTCTCTTTTTTCGCTTGCACATTGAGAGAGTGGAGGAGAAACATTTTTTTTGCTGCACCATAAATGAGTGTAGGAGAAATATATTTTTTATTTGTTACTTCTGTTTTTTGTATTATTTTTTTTCTCCTTTATAAAAAACCGAATGCACTAAATTAGGTCTTAAAATCTTTTCAAATTGCTTAGTTGTTAAAGTTTGACGAAAAAAGTTCACATCTGTATTATTTGAATTGTTGGACAAAAATAATGAATACATAAACAAACATTTCAAAAATCGTTGGAGCGGGCTTAAACATATAAATGTGTGTATAAAATGTAAGTAACGGGTCCGCCATCTAACTTTTTTTTTCAACTAGTGCTTATTCCGTGAATGGTAACACTTAGCTCATGTCTGATTTGACAGATAATTAGTTTTATCCTTCCGCTGAACGAATATGGTTGTGAATACGCTTGAACAACGCTGGGAAATATTGCGACATTACTTTGAAAATCATGTTAATGTTGCTGAATGTGTGCGAAAATTGCGTACGGATTTTGGAAGAAGAGAAGCACCGTCAGCTCCGTATGTTCGTTATCTTGTGAAAAAAGTGAAAGAAACTGGCATCCTCATCGATAAACCAAAGCGTGAAAAGCCAAAAACAGTTCGTTCAACCGAGAATATTGCTGCTGTGGCAGAAAGTGTGCGTGAAGCACCATCAACATCAATTCACCGTCGTTCTCAACAATTGAACATTTCGGAGACATCATTGAGACGAATTTTGCATAAAGACCTTGGTATGACGCCATACAAAGTCCAATTGGTTCAGGAGTTGAAGCCAACTGACTATCCAATGCGTTTTCGCTTCGCTAAGTGGGCCTGCGATCGACACTTAGAGAAGATGCCG
Source organism: Philhelius pedissequus (assembly GCA_910595825.1). Lineage (NCBI taxonomy): Eukaryota > Metazoa > Arthropoda > Insecta > Diptera > Syrphidae > Philhelius > Philhelius pedissequus. The sequence goes on along the minus strand of OU343161.1, from coordinate 236,065,585 downwards.
ATTTTGCCAAAAAAAAAAATCATCTTTTCAGATGAAGCTCATTTTGATTTTGGCGGGTATGTAAACAAGCAAAATTGTCGCATTTGGGGCACAGAAAACCCGAACGCATACATTGAAAAGCCGATACACCCAAAACGAGTCACTGTTTGGTGTGGATTTTAGTCCAGAGGCATAATTGGGCAATTTTTCTTCGAAAATGAGCAAGGAGTGGCCGTTATAGTCAATGGCGATCTTTATCGGGCCATGTTGAACGAATTTTTGTTTACAAAAATTGAAGAGGCGGATATTGGCAATATTTGGTTTCAACAGGACGGCGCTACGTGCCACACAGCCGAAGCTACACTCGATGTTTTGCGCCCTGTTTTTAAAGATCGCATTATCAGCCGCAGAGCTGATGTCGTTTGGCCACCTCGGAGCTGCGATTTGACACCGTTGGATTATTATTTGTGGGATGCCGTAAAAGATAAGTGTTACGCCGACAAGCCAGAGACAATTGACGCTTTAAAGGACAATATTCGTGAAGCCATTGGTGAAATACAGCTGCACACAATCGATAATGTGCTTAAAAATTGGATCGATCGTGTAGGCTACTGCATGGCCAGCCGATGTAGCCATTTGAATGAAATTATTTTCCATTATTAACCGGAAGGATTGTACTTTCAAATAAAAAAAGAAATTTTAGAAAATATTCAGTAGTTTTTTTTATAGCATTTTCAAAAAAAAAAGTTATTTGGCGGTATAAAATTTAAAAAAAAGAAACATTTAAAAAAATTGAAACGCAATTTTAAAGTAAATATTATTATACATATAACATTTTAATTTAAAAAAAAAATCAGTGACTGGTTTCTTAAGATCGAAAAAGCAATATTTTTGAAAATTGGAGCATGCAGTCTTATTAACACTTTTAAGGCGCACTTATTTGTGCGTTTATTTTTTTTTTAGGGAGCACTTACAAAACAAAAATAACTTTAATCGGTTTATCCAATAGTTATAAAGTCGAAAATATAAAAAGTGCTTGCTAATAAATACGCAAAGTAAAATTTTGTTTACTATAAAGTGGACTACACTAACTTAAGAACACACACATTTTTTTTATCAAAATTCTTGGAGCCGTTTTTGAGAAATACATTTTTTTTCTTCATACTTTCTTAACATTTGTATGGGAGGTACCCTTTGTTGTTTTTATAAGTTTTTGGGATTCAAGATAATGTCAAAAAACTACGAAATACGAACTTTCAAAAAATCCATTGAGTCGTTTTCGAAATTTTGAATTTTTAAAATTAAAATTTTTTTTGTTTTTAATTTCAATTTTGTTTTTTTTTTTTATGTTGGCTTACATTAGTTTTTAAACTTTCTGGGGACTTCTGCATACAAAAAAATCAAAAAAAAAATGAAATGAACAGTTTTGCAGAAAATCGAAAACCAAAAAAAATGTTCAACTAGAGGTACCAAAAACGACCGTTTTTCGCCAAAAAAAATACCAAAAAGTACCTTTTCCCTTAATTAATGAACTATCTTTTGTGTATAATAATAATCGTTTGTTAAGATTCTTAGTAGAAACGGCTAATAATATAAATTTAAAAACTAAATTTCAAAAAAATACTTCACCCGTTTTCGAAATATTGAATTTTCAATTTTTTTTTCAAAAATCCAAAAAAATATTTTTTCGAATTTTGATATTCAGTATTATTTATAATTCGAAAAAAATTGTTATCGAAATTAATAAAGGCGTTAATGAGAAATTCGAAAATCAAGGCAGGTACGGTTAAGAAGGCAGGTACCGTTAAGAACAAAATATCTTAAAACAATGTTTGACCAAAATGTAGATTCTACCAAAAGGAGAGCACTATTTTTATGAAAATCGTTAGTGCGGTTTTCGAGATAATTTAGATTTAGAAAATTTTGTAAGGCATGAACTGTTATTTTTGGTGTTAAAAAACGAATCAAAAATATATTTGAAACAATCACCTAAGACGCTCAAGTAGCAAGTTTGAAGAAAATCGCTTCAGCCGTTTAGGCTGTAGATCGTTCTACAGACAGACAGAGAGACAGACAGACAGACATACCACTTTTTTGGTGTCCCCCATCATAGTAATGTCAAGCTTAATCAACATCTCGAGTTCGATTTTTCATATAAAAAAAAAACAATAAAACAATATACATACATATAATATATGGCAAGTAAAAATATTAATTGCTTTGGACTGGTTCGGTTCCGGGTCCCAGTACCATACCATTGGTCACATCTATGGTGTCAGTAAAATGATAGTCCACCGTTGCAATAAATGAAGTGGAGTTCCAGAGAAAAGTGTGTTGACTTTATTCATTTTTTTATGAAGATGCTTCCGCGTTTCTTATATCTTTTTGAATGAGTACTTTTAAGCAGAATGCTTAATGCCCCTGGGTCAATATAATAATGTAATATATAAATTAGATTCATAATTTAAATGTACATACATCAAAAATGTTTGTTTTCATCAAATTTACCTGCCCGTTGCTTTTGTTTTGCTATTGCCTACCATACTTCTTCAGTCATGTCTTTTCTGAAGAATTTATAACAAATAACTTCAACTTTTGCAAATAATTTTAATTTTAAAATTTTTTAGTCTTAATAATTTTTTACTTATAAAAAAATTAAATTAATTAAATTGTCCAGCTTACGGTTCGTTTGCGGTTATTTATATTGAAACGAATGAGAGCTAACCTAAAGTTGCAGATATTAATCGTATAATGTCTATGAACAGACGCTTCGTGTGTAGATGGCTTAAGAAATATTAATTGGAATATTTATATTAAAAGAAAAATGAAATCCCTGCTACCCAACGCATGATATTTACTTTAAAATCATGGGTAATTTAAACTGCAATTAATTGAGGTTTTACTGCTAATTCATATAATTTAAAAAAATAATGTAGAAAGTTGGTGTGCCATTATTTCCAACCGAAGCACGCATTTTTGTTTGCAAGAACTTATTACTTCATAGGTTCTCTTATGGTGAAGTAATATATCTGAATATTTAATAATCTTTGCTTTGTGAGATACGAGTAGTCGTGTTTTTCATTCGGAAAAAATGAATAATTCTCATATTTGGAATTTTGTCACTCACATTTTGGTAATTATTTGTGATATCTGCGGATCTGTGCGATGTACTGGGGAAACCAAATTCTTTGATATCGAATCACCATTCAATACTAAGCTACTTAGTCTAATGGAGGAAATTCATAAAATCCAACAATTTGAAAGTGTGTTAATTTTAAAAACATCAAAAACTATGTTTTCGGAAAATATCGATGATCAATTCATAAAGAAAATGTCGGATTCACTTAAAATTCCCCTAATTCTGGGTACGGACACAACGTCATTCTATTTAAAAGGAACATTCAATGAAAATCTTCTCACTTTAGTGGAATATGATGCTAGCGAGGTATTTCTTCAGCGACTTTCGGAGTATCTCCAACATTTTCGATTTGTAAAAATGATATTTCTTCTAAGCAGTCATTCGAAAAATGTTACAGAGTTGAAGGGTCTTTTTGATTTCTGCTGGAAGAAGGGCATGATAAATGTTATGGCGATTTTTCGAGATTTTCCGACTACGTCGACCTACTATAGTTACAGTATAGGAATTATTAGAGAAATTGAAGAAATTATCTGGAACCAAACTAAGCCAACTGATGGATATTTTCCAAATCGCATGCAAGATTTGAATGGAATAACCCTGCCAGTTTTGCTTGGAGGACCCGAACCTGGATTTATATTATTGAAAAATGGACAGAATGAAAAAGCATACGGTGGTCCCCGTGGTCATTTGTTTAGTACTTTGACGAAGAAACACAATGCCACATTAAATTCTTCTAATATTGTATTAACACTTTTACCTCAAGATATGTTCGAACTTGTAATGAACGAAACTTTCGAAATATCTTCTGCGAGCATACAAATACAAAAATTCCCAATAGAATTTTTTTCCTATCCATTTGATACATTAAATTGGGGTGTAATGCTGCCCATGGAACCTTTCATTCCCATTTTCAAAGTTTTCACAAGGATATTTCATTGGAAAATTATTCCTATATTAGCTGTCATTGTGGTAGTTATTTCAGCATTACTGGAGACAGCTCAATTTTTATCAGGACAGCGAACGTTTCTGCTTAATTTCTTCTTTAACTTGGACTGTTTTCGTGGCATACTGGGACAGTCTTTCATAGAAAGGTCATCATCCACTTATAGCACCAAAATTATCTACTTACTGATATTTTTTCTTGGAATCATGATAGTCACGGCATATGATGCATTTCTCCAGACTTTTATGACCGAACCGCCGAGGGAAGAATTTATTAAGTCCCCAGCAGACTTCTTGAAATGGAATTTAAAAATTTACACTCGTCCAAAGGAAATCAATATGTTACACGCTTATAACCCTGAAATAAGGGAAACATATTCGAAAATTTTTCTTTTCGAAAATGATTCTGAAAAATTTGATATCCTTCGAGGACAATTATTTACTTCAAAGAACGCTTTCACAATATCTGATAAGAAATGGGAAATATATAAAAATTTGCAAAATTTTCTTGGTAGACAATTGTTTCGATGGTCGGAGGAAATGTGTTTTGCAAGTGGTTTACCATTGGTTTTTCCTATTCATGAAAATTCAATATACATAGGTATTTTGAACTCTCATATATTAAATCTGAATTCAGCTGGAATATACGAATATTGGAAGAAAAGATCATTCTATGAGCTGATTGAAATTGGAAGAATAAAATTGAAAGACTTCCAATATACGTCAAGATTTCGGCCTATGAAAGTGGAGGATTTGAAATGGATTTGGATTGCAATGGTCGTAGCTTGGATATTAAGTGGGTGTTGTTTTCTTACTGAAATTTGTATTTTTAAATTGAATAATTGGTGTAAATAGTTAAGGATTTATATTTTTTAAGAGATTTACTTAAAAAATATTACTTTGCATATTGCACATTTGAATATTACACTTTGCATTACTTAATAATAAAAAAACACCTAATTCACAAAACTCTTGGTTTGTATTGCTTAAAGTAAACTGGATGTGATCATCAGCAAATGAGAATAATACTAAACTGGATGTGATCATCTGAAAAGGAGAATAATACATATACCGATTTATTTCTTTTTAATAAGTTTGAACCGCAGCTCTTTTGATTTACTAAAATAATTGAGGTAAGAAATATGGGAAGTGCATATATTTCACAACTTGTTAAACAATATGTCTGTTGACTTTGAGTTTCTTATACATACAACGAATACAAACAAAAAAAAAGCAAACCAACATTATGGAATGCTTGTTGTCTTATTTTTCTTTTGAATCATTATATGTATTAATGACAGACCAGTTAGGAAAAAGTTGAAGTTCTGCCAAAGGGACTGACAAGGTGAATGTGATGTCTAATCAAATCACAAAAGGCATTTTTTAACGGCTCAAAATGTTCATCATGTTGGGATTTTTTCCCATAATTTTTCATACCTAATATTTTCAATAAACAGCATGCGCTGAAATTAAATGTATTATCATTCTCCATCAAAAAATATAAATAATTGTAACACTTCCTTGTAGCATGCAGAGTTGATACCATCTCTTCATTAATTGATAGAACATTGTGGCGCTAGCGCCCCAGGGGTGATGCACCACAAGAATGGTTCTTTTTTTTTGTGGATGAACATAAAACTGAATTAAGAGTTTTCTTCGGTTGAAGCGATACCATGGATAATTTTTTTAATTGCATTCGATTCATCGAAAATCCATAAAATTGATTGACCCAAATTTTGAAGTGGAAAAAAGTGAAAATTTATAACATGACCTTTTCAATAAAAAGTAAAAGAAAGAAACAAATATATAAGAGCTTGGAAAATATATTTTCTAAATAAGCGCCCAACATGATGTTAACATCAAAATGCCGCCATGGCAGATTTTATTTATATCGTGTTGCAATGAAATCATTTTTTTTAAATCGATTTATTGAGTTTGAGTAATTTTATTTTATATGATGAGGAGCGTTTATTGCGCAATGAACTCAAGAAATCATGTTGAACTAGGTATAATGGTAAAAAAATTAAGTAATTAATACAAAGAGCTTGTCGGTAACAGTGTGTATTTTAGAAGCGGCAACTCAATGCTTTGATCTTCAATCAGTATCAACTTATTAGAGCAGCATTATTTAATGAGTTTGTTTAATTCAATTCGGCATTAAAAAACTTGATTGCGAACTACTGAGTGTTTAAAAAAATTGTGTAATATTTGAAGTATCTCTTACGTGTCATGATTGGAATGTGAAAAAAAAAATTTATATTCATAAACGATTTTATCAATTATTCTAAAGTAGTTTTAAGTTTACTATCAATTTATTAAATACAATAAAATATTTAGCCCCAATCTGTGATAAGTGCCAAAAAATATTAAAAAAAAATATACTCTATCTATAAAAATCGTAATGTCTATATAATCAGTATGTCATACATCAATATTATAACCAGCAACCGCTTACCGTTCGTTCAATCAAAGTGATCTTTTTTGACATCTGCGGTCATCAATAACCAATAAACCAACACCTGTCAATGGTGGCATTAATTCATTTTATAGCCTAGGGCGTACTATTACTATTATTATTATTTTTGTTTATGACAGTTGATATAATACATTAAGTCTTGTGTCAATATATGTTTTTTTTTCTCTGTTTTTTGATTATTATTCAGTCAGGTCACACAATATAAATGAGATAATGAACTTTTTTCTACTTTGCATTAATTAGAATGAATAAAAACGAACAATATTTCAATATTTTGAATACCGGATTTAAATAACCAAACCATACACGGAAAGGTTAACCATAATGTTTGCTTTATTAACAGAACAGAACACCTCAGCGGGAAATAATAACTTTTATTAGTTTCATGCTGTTTCTGTAATTAATCTTGAGTGCATAAAATTAAATTAAATTAAAACAATAATTTATTAATGTGGTAAATGATTGATATAATAATAAGTAGAATTAGTGTATTATGTTATATTTCTATCAAATACCAAGCCTTAGTTTAATTAATTGGAGTAATATATACATTTTTGTTATACCACCAATGGTGAAAAGGTGTTGGTTGTATGGCATTCCATTTAAATTGTGTTACACAACTTTAATTTCTGAGTACAGCTCACGTTTCTTACTTTATGGTTTATCAGCTGTATTAAAATATAGAATTCAAAATTTGCATTTCTACGTAATCTAAATTTTGAATAAGTAATTTTAGGAATTTGGAGAAAATTTTTCGACTGAATACCAAAACAAACACATTAGGTTTTTCTTTATGATTCAGCAGCTGCATTCGAATAAAGAGTTAAGCGTTCAAATTGCATTTCTACTTAAAATTTTGAACATAATATATTTGGAAAAGTTTTCTATTCATTCGATTTTCTTAAAGTTCACAATTATATCTTAAAAGATAGAATTCATTTAAAGTTGCCTAACAAAGCAAAAGTTCAAATTCTTATTTTTTCAAACATTCGAGGTTTTAGAATTTGACCTTTTCATAACGCAAAAAACAGAAAACATTTATATGAAACTAATTGAAATACAAAAGAGCTGAGCAGCAAGCTTGATTTTTTTTTTTGACTTTGATTAGAGAACGCAGAGTTCCCTCTCTTTCTCTTTACGAGGAATGCGCAACATAAGTGATTGACTTGCTCCTCGAGCTAAACGTAATATAACTTCTGAAATCGATATAAAGCTGGATACATATTACAAAATAGATCACATTTTTGTGTTCAGGACCATCGCTAAATTGCTCCTCTCAAGAAATAAAAAAAAAAACCATACAACTTTTTCAAAGGTAATTGTGTTCACGAAAGCAGGAGGAAGAAATAGTTCCATCGAACGTTGATGTTTCAATAATGAATGAATTAAAGTGGTAAAAGGATACAAATACTTAGGAGTCTATCTTACTCAGAACTTGCAAGCGGAAAGGCATCTCACGGATAAACTGTCCATGGCGAAAGCCGCTATTAATGTAGAATGGAGAGAGTATTTCAGCAGCAAATAAAAAATGCTTGAATCAGTATCTCAATCAATTTTGTTTTATGTGGCGCAAGTGTGGGGAGCAAGGAAGGATTGCCCACAATCACACCAAACTACATGAAAATGCTGAGTCTTATCGCCACTTTGAATACTACAAATAAAAAATAAAGTTAAAAGCTGCACAAGCAGCCAATGTCCCTTTAAATATTAATGAGCAGAGTACTCCTTGGAAAGAATCACTATACCAGAAAATAATCTAGGTTATCTAAATCTAAATGTAAAGAATTTAATGACGAAGCCCACTACCGACTTCTTGGGAAAAAATTATAGGAGTACTTTAAGCAGAGTTATGATTTAATGACTTATGATTAAAACTTCCAAGTTTGCTTCTTGAATTGTTATTTATTTATTTTTATGATTTTATAATGACATTTTATATTTAGCAAATTAACCTTTCTATTAGCGAATTTTTGTAATATGAGAAGAGGGTAAATTTTCATTTGATATGCTCCACACCAACAGATAATGCCGTTTTGAATTTTGGAAAGAAATATAAGTAGATATATAAGTAGATTTTAAAGAAGAGTTATTGCAAAATTTTCTAAGGTGATATAGACTGCAAGCAATTATCACTGCATTTTTTTCTGAATCACAAGTCCGCAGATTATCCTTAGATAAACAACTAGAGATTTTATACTGTAAAGCAGTTTTGTGCATGAAAAACAATGTGTATGTCAGAAGAATATAGCATTCTTAAGCTGAATTACATTACTTTAGTTCTTTTTCTTATGTTAAATTTATGTTTGCCAAACCACAAGATGCAAAGCACTTTTAGAGTTATAGTCTAAGTCAAGGCCATCTGGGAAGGATGTTATTTTTAGCGTCGAATGGAAGGTATATTAGGAACAGAATGGGACCTAGGACCGACCATTGGGGAACACCAATATTCCAAACCCAAATGTCAATCATATTATCCTTAACCTTAACTTTTTAAGTTCTATCCTTAAGAAAGGACTCGAACCAATTTTAAATAAGACTTTGAAAACCCGCAGAATGTAGTTTATCGAAGAGGACAGTATGACCTACAGTATCAAACGCTTTACTAATATCAACAAACAGACCAGCACACTATTCAAAATAAACTCTCTAAACAATAGTTTATGAGAGAGCAGAATTCAAGGAGCGCACCGTCGCCGAATTCTGATTAACTGAAAAATTTACTTCTGTTCAAGTAACGCAACATTGTATTTTTATAATCTTTTTTAAATATTTTTGAGATCGACGACAATAGCTAGATAATGTCTATAGTTGTTATCCTTCTTCTTACAACGCTTTTTGTAAATAGGTACCACAACATCACATTTTAATTCTTTAGGGAAAACACCAAACAGATACTAAAGTTGAGCAAATGTGCTAGGATAACAGAAACATTAGACAATAATATAATTTAATATATAATTAGAAATGCAATCATACCTACACGCATGAGATTTGTTAAGGGAGGTTATTAGACTATATAAATGTTGGATCCAGAAATGAGATCAAAGTAGAAAATTACTTCCTAAGTAATCTTCCACAAGTCCAATATTACAAAAATCACTCGTTCCGGATAAACTTGTATGGCCAAATGAACCAAAAAAAGTTATTAAAAATATTAGCTACATCAATTAGATCATCAAAGTGAGCTTCATCATTTTTCAATACTGTATGCTGTACTGCTGCCCTTATTAGATTTTTTCGGATTGATTTATACTTAGATCAAGAAAAACAAAATCCGAAGAACCAATATCCTTCAATTCCAAACTGAAAGTACAAAATCTCCATATTTCGAGTATATCTAAAGGTTTTTCAAAAATATCTGAAAAAACCTGGGAAGGAAAAATCTGGAGTGTCCAAAATTTAGAATTAATATGAATAATATGCAGACGTCTTTGTCAACAGACTTCTTACGCAATAGTACTTTGCTGATCTAATTATGTAAATATGCCCGGTATGGCAGCTGCTTGGACGTTGCAGAATTTTAATTTGTTTTTGAAGAAATTAAGAAATTTTTCAAAATATGGATATTTTAAAATTTGGGTAATTTTCGCTCGATTATTTTGTAGATCTACCATCATTATTACATTTTTATCATTTGTTATATACTTCTAACCAAAAAGTAGACAAAAATGACGTCTGTTTCCGAAGCCCGTGTAGTGTTATGTTAACCATCTGAATCGTATAGGGGCACATTAACATCATGAGCTTTTGTTTCAAAATTTTCTAGTAGGTACAAGTCGTTACTAAGTTTTATGCATTCCAAGAAATTAAATTTTCCACAAAATTTCCTTCTGAATTTAGTCGTAAGTTTATTAACTCTGCTCATTCTTAAAAATAATTCCAACCATAAAACATTTAAAGGAGATACTTTTTTTTACAGCATACGCTCATTGCCAGATCAAGGGTTAACTTAAAGATAAATAAATCACTTTCATTACCTTAAAATGCCATCTAAAATATTATCGCGACTAATAAATTTTCCGACTCTCCACCCAGGCTTCCGATAAGATTGCAAAATGCCACATAAATTACCAATCCGAAGAGTGGTATTATTTTGTTCGATGTTGTTGTTTTTTATTCGCCATAAATACTCTGTGATAATCGTTTAAATCTCATGATGTTCCAAGGCACTAAAACAACTACAACAACAACAAAAATAAATAAAGAAACAAGCGTGAAAGAATTTTAACAAATAAAAAAAAAGAAACAACACATTTCATCAAATAGCCAGTAGCTATAAACTTTTAAATCTTTTTCATGGTGAAAAATTAGTCTTGTAATTTCACCCTTTAACTTCGAATAAACACGAAATTATAATTTTCTGCCAAAACATTTTATCTTAAAATGAAAACCAAAACAAAAAAATAAAATTAGCTTCTGCTTGTTTTGTGTGTGAAACTGTGAAAGCCTCAAACGTTTTAAAGTATTAGTTTTTTTTTTTTTTCGAAATTACTAATTACCCGAACTGAGTACATAACCTGACCCCAAGCAGTCATCTATATTGATGGTTTTTTTTTTTTTTTTTTTTTTTTTTTTTTTAACCAAAAAGGGAGCCGCTTGCTTCCAACCACCAACGAGAAGCCGTTCAAAAGTTCCTCCTTTCGTGTAATTTTGTATTTTATATTGATTGATGAAAACGCTATCGGGGGTATTTATATATTTTTCACCATCATAACATTTGTAGCTCTCGACGGAACAGTCGGTGGCGGCTTCTTTTCTATGGTAGCGGCAGCATTTAACTTATCCACTGAGGATTAATAGGTAAAAATTCATAAAACAACAAAATCTATTTCATCTACACTTAAAAAAAAAAAAAAAAACATAACTGAAAAACCTCAGATGAAAACATGAAAAGACTCCCTTTGGCATCAAAGCAATCGACATTTGATTAGAGTGTAATTAAAACCAAACGTATGGATACGCATTTGTAATATTTCTTTCATGGTTAAAGATACTAAAGTATCTTCTTCTTCTTTGCCCTGCTTCATCGCGTCATCTTCAATACAAAACTTCTGCTCGTTGATTGTTTTTCTGTTTCTTTCTTAGCTATGGCTATATAACTATAACGATGATGATGATGATGATGATGATGATGATGATGAAGCTGATGATGAACAAGACGAATAATTATGGCACTTTGACCTGAGGGTAAATTACTGATTGGATTGAAGTGTTAAAGTCAAAATGAAATGTTTATTGAGTGGATCTATCAGAAAAAAATCAGAGGGTTATTATTATCAAGCGTGTGTTCGCGATGTTCAAAAGCATTACCATCAGCATGTGTTCAATAAATTGATCGATTGAATTAGGTTAATCGGTTTTATGATGCAATCGATGTAGTTCTTTTTGGCCTCCAGAAGGAATTCAGTTTGCAAGCGATAATTAGTTGATTAGTTTTTTTTTCTGCGCAATAGAAGTGTTGCATTATTGATTTGAACAACTAATTTATTAATTTTTTTTTCACAAATTCAATGGTTTGTGGTTTCAATAAAAAATTCTCAAAACAATTTATTATTTTATCCCCACTCTGCTGCCTTAAGATATAATTGATAATATCCTTTTCAGCAAAATTTATTATTCAATTTGAAATAAGCCTTTTGTTACTTATTTTTGCCAAGAAAATCTTATAACAAATTTTGAAGCACCGTAGGAATTTTTTCTTAAAAGTAATTTTTGGTATTGAATTTTTCAAATATCTGGATACGAAAAATCAAACTAAATTGATTTTTAAGTTGACTTTTCACTCAGAATTCCAGAAGAATAAATTATGCATGGGTTACTAAGAGCCAAATTATTAATTTTAATAAGGAATTCTTCAAAGAGAAAAATTATGAAAGCAAAAGCTTTCTTAATTCAAAATTTACTTCATTTAAATTGTAGGAAAAATGCGTTCCATTCTGCTTTCATTGTTTTATTTTAACATTATGACTGCATATTTGAATTTGATTCAATAAAACAAAATTCTTAGTACCTCTTGATGTCCATTAAAACTTCAACAGTAATAACTCAATTCCATCTTATCTAACCTCGTTCTCACTTAAGACTTCACCACTTATTATTATTTTGCACATCATCCATGAATTAACATTAATTTTACCCAATAAAAGATGTTAAACAAACCCACGACAAAATAAATCAACGCAACATAAACAACCAAGAGCGCTGTCAATCAAAAAAAAAAAACATATAACATGTCACCCATATATATCAGCAGCAAACAAAAAAACGTTTGTTCCCTATACCATCAAGGTGAGAACTCAGTGAACTCAAACAGTTAACACCTTATTGTGAAAATATCTCCGTAATGGGGTATTAAATGCTTTGAGGTGTTAAATCATGATTTGTGATGGTATAAAGACTATGCAACTGCAATTGGCATTCAATTTATGTCCAGTGATATAGCAAGTTCAGTTTTATTATAGGTATCATATATATAGAATTGAAGTTTTGAAGTAAAAATTCCAACCAAGACTTATTATTAAATTGGACCCGGAAATATTGGTTTTTATTAGCAATAAGAATTTCACACAAGAAAACTCATTGAAAAAAAAATCTTTCTTCCCACGGTTATTCCGGCACATTGCCAAAGATCATCTATTGTCTTCAATCTATCAATCTGAAGAGCTTTGGTTATGCCAAGATGGGGTGGCCATCTGAAGTAAGAGAGTATTATTTTATTTCGTAATAATATTTTCAAAAAAGTCTCTGACCGCACATTTTACAATTCAGACATTTGATATATTAATCTTATCTTACAACCGCAACATTATCTTGTACAACAAGCAAAATGCATAATATACTTTAGTTAAATTAAGTTAAATTGAAGGTAAATACGAAATTCAAAAATAGACAAATAAATTAATAACATTTTTCTCAAATTTTATATTTATACTGACAGAGCCTTTATTTTATTTTCATAATATTTCAATGAAAACTATAAATCCATCGGAAAAAACCAGCAATATGGTCACACCACACTGCAATAAGCGCCAATTCGAACAATTCAAACAGTTTTTCTGGGCGTGAACTGGCATTATGCATAGAAAATACATGTCAAACATGAAAAATGCATGCCACTTGACTTCTGTCGTATTTTCCCACTCTATTTGTTTTTGGTTAAAAGAAGAAACCCTCTGGCAAGCCTTTAAAAATATAAAAAAAAACTAAAACAAAAAAGAAAACACACAAACTGACCAAAGGAATAAAACACAAAACTTTACACATGAGAAGAGAAACCTCTGTAGTTAATTTTCTTGTCAAATTCTGACAACACAAGACGCGAACGTATGCAAACGCGGTAAAGAAAGAAATTTTCACATACAGTACTTATACATATATGAATGTACTTGTACATATGCGCTTGTTTTTTTTTTTTTTAGTTTGGGAGATTGAATTTTTAACGTCCAGCACCTGGATGGTTGTGGTAGCCAAAAAAAAATGAAAGAAGATGGCATTGAGAACAGAAGAATTTCATTGTCGAATTTAAGTGAAATTTTTTTTTGATGTTTATTTTTTTGTTTGTTTTGGTAAACAAAGTGCAATCCTCTTGTGGTCAGCATAAAATTCGGTATGATACATTGAGTGGTACTCGTATTTGAATTGACTTGAAATTTATATGATTTTCACATAATCGCAAATAAAACTGAACATTTTCAAGTGAACAAAATGAAGCTAGCATTATAAAATGACAATTGATTTTTTTTTAATATCTTAAGATACTATTTATTTACTTATGTACATTCAATATTTCATATATGTATATTATAAAAAATCATAATAAAAATTGAAAATAAATTCAAGAATTATAGTTTTGGAAAAAAATATTTTATTTTAATTTTAAGAAAGAAAAAGCTAAGATCGAACTTATCTTCTTTAAATTAACTTTTTTATACTACTTGCATCCTTAATTGATTCTATGCTGAAAAAATATAGAAATGCATATAAAACCTATTGGGAAACAAAAGAGCTGAATATAGAACTTTTTATAATTCAGTTAATTGAAAGCTCTTTGAATTGAATTTCGTGTTCAGAGATGATAATTATAAAACAATATAATTAAAATGTTTAACTTGATTAAATATCAAGCCTCTTGTGCTGAAGTGTTAAAATGAAAGTGATGGTAAGTATTTTAATTAAACTTTCGCGTAACTTACAAATAGCTTAAAAACTCTTTTAATATTCTTGCATGATTCTAATCGGTAAACATAATTTTTCAAACGAAAGAACTGAACTTCGTACTCGATTTTGAAAATTTTGTCGAAGAGATAATATAGATTTTCGACATATTATCTATTTGTTGCTTAAAGAAAAGAATGGATTTTGGGGAAAATAAATGAGCTTGTTTTATTTGAAGTCTTCAAAAGTATTACAAAAAAAACAAGCCGTTAATTTAGTGTGGTATTGCCGTCTGTCAGATTGACAATGTTTGCATTGTAATTCTGTTACGATATCGTATTCATAGCTGTATAGTTATATCTTCAAAACTTTATATATATTGATATATTATACCATTTTCATTTTATCAAAACTAGGGCTGGCAACGAGACTAGCCCAGGCGAGACTTTTGTTTGTCTCGTCTCGTCTCGGACTCGTCAAAATCGAAAAATGTCAGTCTGATCTCGATCTCGGTCTCGCCAAACCAAGTCTCCGCTCGATCTTGGTCTCACCTAATTCTCTTGAAAATTTTAATGTATGGTCTCGTCTCGGTCCTGGTCTCATCCTAAGTCTTGGTTTCTTTTGTGTTTCTTGGCAGTAAAAAGATGGATAAGACGCGTGTTCAAAATAAAAAGATAGATTTCGGCATCTGAGCAGGTTGTTGTTAATTTCGAATTTTCTTTGTTTAAATTTGAATTTTAAGAAGTTTTTTTTAATCCATATAAATCGGAGCCATCCCTCAACCGATTTTGACAGTTCATAGCTTGATAGGCAGGCCACCGACACCGCCGAAACCACTGAGATCAGCGAGACTCTCAGGAATTTCGGTACCAAAAATACTGTCTGGTTCGTATCGGGTGCCTTTAAAGTAGTCTCTATCTCGTTGCCAGCCCTAATCAAAAAAAAATAAAATCCTATATCTCTTAAAAAAGACTCCTTAGTATTATTTTTAAACAAAAAACACAATTAAGAAAATCTAATTTTGTGTCGGTCTGTTAAATTTTATTTAAATGTCACTATGTTTTGTATTGCTTTTAATTAAAATTTTCCACCCTTTTTATAAAAAATGCAATATGGTCAAACTTGACAGTATATATTTATCAGTAGCATAATTTATCAAAATATATATACGTAACGAAGAATAATTAATACAAAAAATTGTTAATCTTCGAAACGATTCTTGTTTCGTAGCTTGTAAAACAAATCATATTAATACAAAAAAAAATAATGATTGGGCAGTGTATGTGCTGTGTTAAAGGTGGTGTGGTTTGCATTTCACCCCCCATGGGGACATTTATGAATGATTTTTTTGTTTCTTTTTTTTTTTGATATTTTGTTTCTTCCTTGCCACTACACAAACCACGAGACATCTCAAGACATGAACACTCATACGCATAAAGTGACGAAAAATTGTTGAATGTGTACGCAATGATGTTTAAGTTTTATTATGCAATGTTTCTTCGAAAACATACAAAACATGAAAAAAAAGGCAGCAAAAAAAAAAGCCTGCGTGAAGTATTAAATTACATTCCAACCAACCGGGGAGAAATGTGTAATTATTATTGTTGGTAATTTATCAACAACAACAACAACAACAACAAAAACTTACCTACTTGCTAAGAACTAAACAAAAAAGAGGGAGATTTAAATGTGTAGTGAGGCGATGTAATTGCGATGCGACCAGGACCGAGAAAGGAGGAGACGTTTTCATTTTTATTTTCGGATTTTGATGTTGGTTTCTTGCCAGTTAAGTGGATAATTGGTAATTTATTAAATTTTTGGAGGGAAATTGCATTAACTTTATTGGTGAGCACTGCAAACATGGATCATGGTCGTTATTTTGTGTTTTGTTTGTTGTTGTCGTTTTTTATTGTCCCAATAAGAAGAAATGTCCACTATGTTAACAAGTACTATATACGCATACATACATATTTATTTGTATAAAAATATTCAATTTTGAACACGACTTTTTAATTACTTTTATTCTCATGATTAACCTTTATTTTGTGTTTACAATATTTAGGGTCAATGTTTAAGAGACTAATTGACAACTTCGACATTTTATGGTTAAAAAAAAATCTGAAATTTGAAGAGAAATTTCTTCTCATAATTTCTGAATGAGGTCAAGATTTTTGCAAAGAATAAGATTTAAATAGAGAATAAAATAGTTGCAAAAAATAACAGTATCTAGTATATTGCGTTATTGATATACACGAGCTGCCAACATACGCTATTAATAATTGACGACCGCAGTTTTCGTTGCAATTGAATAGTGTCCTTACAAATACAAAAGAGTTGAAAAGCCAACTGAATTAATACAATACAAAAAAAAAACAATAGAATAATATTATGCTCATACGTACAATTTAGCCAAACATGCGAATTAATTGAATTTTTGGACATCGCCCCCATATACAATAATTGCTAAAATAAAACAGAAGAGCTGAGTTCCGAACTTTATTTTGTACTCCTTCACTTATATGAATAGAGTTTACTCCAATTTAAATTTATTTTGATTCATCATCAACTCAAACATATCACACACTCGTCAATGAATCTAAAACTTTTCCCCCCATAAATTTCTCTTGATCAAAGTTAGGCAATAAACATACACTTTTTATCATGTCGTGTTTGCCGTGTATTCAACTCATAAAAATTCATTCAATTCGATGCTCTATTTAATTTCAATTGAAAATCAAACACTTAAGTACTTAAACTGAATTGTGGTTCTGTTGAATTTTTAAGAAGGTAAATTGATAATAAAAGAGAAACCACCGAAACGGTTCGACCTAGAGAGTTACACGACACATAAAATATTTGTATATCCCTTGAAGGAAAAAAAATATAAATTGAACATGGAAAAAGATAAAAGAGATAATAAATCGAAAGATGTGGAATATTGGTCATACGTAGATTTATTAAAATCATTCAATATTTTTTTCAACAATCAAATTGCTTTTAATTACAATAAAAAATGTTACTAATCTAATTCGCCAATCTCGCCCGCTGTGTGCCGTCGTGTTTCAATAGATCATCGTTGTTGGCTGAAACATGTTTTTTTCGCCTCGATTTCTTTTTTTTAAATTTTTGGTTCAAAGGAAATTAACAAAAAAAAAACACAACACTACTTGACAAGCTTAGTTAAAATATTTAATTTTATCAAGATGAGGGGGTGTTTTATATCGGTTCTTCGTCATCCTCCTTCTCCTCATCAGCAGGTCGATTTTTTTTGCTTAGTAAAAAAAATTTCTTGGAACACTGTCCGACTTCAAAAGTTGAAATTTATATCAAAGCTCTAGATCTTTGGAGCAAAGCACAGACTGCTAGCAGCACTCCATGTACTATTGGTACAGTTGTTTTTGTTGTTGGGTGCTGTTGGCGTTTTCTCAAGTGTTTCTAGTTTTCAGTACCTCTATTTAATTTTTATTATTATTTTTTTTTTTATTATTTTTGGTCGATAGTGTTGTTGGCGGAGGAGATTTTTAGTTATGATTCAAAGCACGCATGGTAATTTTGTAGTCAAATTAGTTTTTATCTCAAGCCGGTGATCTCTTAAGTGTACCTACTTTTTGCCTTGGTCGGTTGGAAGTATAATTTTTTGTTGTTGGTTTTGTTTGTCTGTGATGGTTTTAGTTTAAATGAAATATGCGTGTGAAGGCGTTATCCTCTTGCAGCGCCTCCAATATGCAATTAGAAATCTCGTTATTTTTTTTTGTCTTTGGGTTCTATTTGACTACTGGAACTACTGTCAACTGAGGTAGCACTACTATACTTGCTTCAGGTGGCGTGTCTTGAATTACATATAGCAGAGGTAGATTTAAATTGCGTTTATATTGAAAATTCTGCGTGCATACCCATTGGTGGTACGTACGAGTAAATGCTTGATTTTTATATTGTAATTTCGAGTTCGCCAAGCTGGAGAATGATTTGTTTTGCATTTTTCGCGATACACTGATCTGGGCGTCGCGTCGTCAGTCCAAGAACATTTTGACTTGTAGGCTCTTTTTAATTTGAAAACAAAATTAAATTATTTTTTATGATTTAATGATACGTTTGCAATATGCTAGAAAAGCGGGTCCAAGCGCCTTGTGATAAAGGACAGTAAAATTAAAATTGATTGGTTCAATTAGGGTTGTTGAAATTGTAATTCTATGTAAAGGCACATACAATGAATTAACCAGTTTTGCAGATTTTGTTGGTGACATTTTTGTTGAAGTATTACAAATTGTATGGTTAGGCTCTGATGGTTTCTGGATTTCAAAAGGCTTTCGAAGAAGTGGAAACTACGATTTCAATTTTGTAACAAATTTTTTGTCTTGTCACTGATGCTGGCAAATAAAAGCATTTTCTATATCTTGTGATGTTTTCTAATACTACTTATCAGATTTTATAATATTTTTAATAACTTTACTTTTTTTCATGGTCTCTTTTTGGCAACTTCTATATTTTGGACAGGTATGTGTAAATATTTTTTGGGCATTTTTAATTAAAACAAAAGAAAAATTATTTAACATTCATTCGCATAAAATAAAATGTTAAAATATCGTACATTCATCAAGTGGTCATTTCCTCTAGTATAAACCAAGTGAATTGACTTATTCCTTAACTTAACATATACCATTATACCATAGTAGTAAATTTTAAAGTGTTTATATTTAACTTGTTGAATTTGAATTAGTCCGGAACCGTCGGTTAACATTTTTCAACTATTCAAAAAGTTGTTTCTCTTTTTTTTAACTCTTGTTGTTTAAATTTACAGAAACGGTGAAATAGTGAAATTTCCCACTTGCTAAATGAATCCAAAACAATAATTGTTATAGTTGTTGAACTTGTTGTTCCGTGTTACACAAATTTTAAAAAGTTGTTGAATTTCACTTGTTCAACAAGCCCTTTATGTATTTTGTTATTGACCCCCCCCCCCGTGCTGGCCGTTGTACAACATGTATAGTGGTCTACCACGAGAGATCTAGACAACCAAAATTTCGAAAGACAAAATCTTGAAATACAAAATCTAGAAAAACCAAAATAATATCTAGAAATAATTTAGAATTTTTGTTTTTATAATAAAATATAATGCAAAAAGCATGCGTGTAAGGAAGGCGCGCTGCCCCCTGCAATCAAAATATGTTTTGGAATGAGGTTGAGTTTGGATATATGCAAAGTTTTTTGTCTAACATTTATCTACATACGAAACGGATATTTTTGCAGATTCGACGAATTTGTTTGTTTGTTCTTCTAGATTTTGTCCATTCGAGATTTTTGTCATGACTGCGCCTCTAAAGTGTTTTTTATTCACTCTTAAATCTTAGGGTGTACGATGAAGCGATTCTAATGCTTTTTTATGGATCATAGTACATTCTTGCAATATAAAGAGTTGATCTGCTTTTAGTACTTTATGCATTCCAGAATTTTTACCGATATTGCATAATTGTGTTGGTTTGAATATTCAATGGCAATTTTAGAGCTGAGTGGTTAGTTCGGCCACATTCTAAAAGGGTTGCTGCGATTCAAAATGATGCAATTGCCAGTAAAATATTCTTTTGTGATAAGATCCACCTCTTTGTTTGTTTGTTTGTTGTTGACCAGATGGCATACGCATTAGCCAACCATCATTAGAATTAAATCAAATCGAACAAGAATCTTATGTTTCATTAATTCAATCTCTAATGACTCAATCAGATCTGATTTTAAAGATTATTATTCAATTGAATAAGAAAACCTCTCATTGTCTTTAAAACGCTTTAATAATTTTTGTCTTCAGAGGGCTTAAGTTCTATCCTTTTTAGGAGTTTCTACTTATTATATCTCAGTGGGAATATACATTACATATGTTAACTCGGAAATTTTCATTTTTGATCACTGACAAATTTAAGACCCTTAATTTTCTGCAGAAGCATTAAATGTGTAACTCATTTTGCGTGGATTATGATTACGATCTAAGAAATGCAAACACTTAATTCAATACAACTCCTACATTTAATATATCTCATAGGCCAACTAAAAAAATTCTGGATATCTTCATAAAATGTTTGCTGTCGACGCAGATGTTTTAGATCTCAGCTCAGATCTCAAGCTTCTCTATTTTATTAATCATCTGAACAAATACGATCCGGTATAGTCGTATAATATTCCACATTACAACGACCGCATACAACATTTTTAGTCCAGAATCATTAAAATGTTCCAACATACTTCCCATTCTCGATAAATAATTGTGCACCGCACCGAACCAAGCCAAACCGAACTAAATAATCCGACCATCAACCCCGCCAAATGTAATTTAAGCCGAAAATAATGAAATTTCCGCCACGCATCTAAAACACTCCACACTATAGAGACCAGAGAAAAAATAAAAAAAAAATACCAACGGAAATTCGAGAACATCGAAGCTTTGTGACAAGTCTTATACTGCCGCCGCCGCCGCCAACAACAACGAAGACACCACCACAAATTTCTGCTGCTGATGTTGCTGTTGGCTGCTGGATGACGCCACCAACCACCACCATAGAGAGGAGACACTCAATGAAGACGACGACGACGTCTATAACGTCCAGAAAAGACTAAGACGACAACGAAGACAACGACTGCTACGACACGACATCAATCCCACATGCTCAAGATCTAGAACGATTTCTAGAAATGCAGTCGCCATGGTATGGTATTTGGAACTACCACGAGGTCCACTTCCGTGTTGGAACAACAACAACAGCAGCAAAAAATAAAAAAGAATTAAATAACTAAAAAGATTCCGCACAGAAACGAAAATTAATAGCTCACTAGCCAGAAGCGCAAGAGGAAATGGCCATCTTGCTGATTCTGCTGCTGCCGCTGCCATTTATTCCATTTTTGCCGCCACCACACATTTTCAAAAACAAAAATTGTTGTTGCCAATATATGCCGGTGTACACTAAAAACCTGGAGAGGATTCCGAAGAGATCGATCCACCTTCTGCGATTTCATTTCACTAGATTTATTTATTCTTGTGGCAGCGTCCTGGAGGTTTTTTACTGCACTCTTTTTCTATTTTTTTTTTTCATAAACGAAGATGGAAACTGGGATCTCGGGTGTTTTCAGGGTACTTCGATTTCAATACATAACTCACTATAACTACAGTCCGGGGAGCGTCTAACAACGCATTATAAGCGACCGCCTATGTCGATGCCATGGTGGCTGGCTGGGATAGCTTAGCGTTGCAGATAGAGAGATATACGTGGTTTGCTGCTGGCGGATTTTCAGATATATATAACGAACTAGTTGGACCAGTTTACCATCTCGATTCGAACTGATGATGGAGAGTGGTGGTATAGATGTGGTGTGACATGCGAACCATGAAAAAGTGGGGTGAGGTGGTTCCATGGGGTAGCTGAGCTGAAAATGTGTTCCAGCGTAATTCATTCAATATGATCTCTTTTTTTTATTTATTTCTATTCATCGCACTCACTATACGAAAATTATATCGCTTGTGTAGTAAGGATAAGATAGTTAAATGTTTGGGCTTATAGTTGGGTAAGTTTATGATACACCTTGCAAGTATTCGATTTTGTCTTCTTTTTGTTGAGATTTTATAGCCATCCAGTGCTAGGCCTGAAGAAGGAGGGCGCGAGGTAGATAGGGCAATTTATGGCGGCATTTTAACAACAAAACAGTCAGTCATATGGCGTAGGTGTCCTAATGTAGTTTAAAATTATTTTTAAATGGTTGTTATGAGATTTAAGCTCAACGCAACCAGCCCAGATGGGATATCATACTCGTGTATAACTCATTTTTATGGCTCGTGAAAATCGAAGCCGGCGATATATATCCGTATATTGTTTAAGAAGAAATTAACCTAGTAAGTTTTAAATAACTTTAGTTTGGAGATAAATTTTGAAAGAAATCAAGCTAATTGGTATGGTTTTGTCACTGTCTCTGACAAGTCAAGGTTTTGTCTGAAGGACTAGAGAATGTGAATTGTCTTTCTGATATTCGAAGATAAAAGACAATTAATAACCGGGGTCATCTCACTTTCTTTGTATACTATACTAGCAATCTATCCAATATAGCCCTAATGACAAGCCTCAAGGAGGCTACCGTTACCTAATTACGAACATCATAGCTACTGTCTTTAACACTTAGGCTCATTGAATTCACCATCAAATATATATCAATTCCAACTAAATAATAAAAAAAAAGAGTTCGTTGTTCAACTCTTTCGTTTCATTGAAATAAGAATTTCTTCCATTCCTTGTCGTTTTTTTAAATCCCATTTGACAATCACATTAAATTAAATTGATTAAAGATCATTACGATTATTTTTCATCAACATGTTGTACTGGCAATTCTTCACTTCAAATTTTATGAGCATTATATTACTTAATCCAACAGACAGAGAGAAGACTTCAAATATTATAAACTCTCACTCAATGAGAAACTCTTAAACAAGAAATCATTACAAGAAATAATTATTAATGATTGATAAATGGACAGTTGAGTTAACCCAAGAGATCAGCACCAAACCACCTTTGGTCTCTTCTAGTCAAACGCTTGTCAAACATCCTAAGATGGTGGTAGATATTCGATATATTAAATTATCGTTGTGCTACGAATGTCAAATATTATTTGAAAATACTTTCGTCATTTTCGTCGTATTATTTTTGTTTTCATGTACAAAAAAATATCTAACTCTTTTTGATTTGACAACGTCGTCTTCCTTTTGGGTTCAAGACATGGAGTGACACTGTTGTCACACAATCATGTTAACTTCTTTGACTTTACGTACAATGAGAAGATTAATGATCAATTATGAAATGTTCATTAGTGTCAATTCAGCCCGAAATGTGTATTTTTTTTGCGAATACGGGATTGGGATTTGTCATATTATCTAGTGGTGGGTTGTTATAATGATTATGTTTGTGAAGGAGTTGGAATTAAATTGAAAATAGCAAATAGTAGAAATAAATCGTTCAATCGAAAAATATGGATTGGTTAAAGTTTACTGACTGATGGATGGATGACAATAAAAAAAATGGTTTGTTTGAACATATAGAAAATCAATCAATTAGGATTTTATACTTCAAAAAAAGTAAGCCAAGTATGCACATATCATTCTGTATAACTGTTGGCTGTTTGTATTTTTAAACCTTTCTTCACTGGATCTTCCTGTTAAGGAAACCCAGTATACAAAATCTTTCGAAAATAAAAAAAAAAGAATAAACAAAATGCGAAAAGCATTCATATCACTTCCTTTTTGAATTCTTCGATTAAGGAACATCATAAAATTTATGCAGATGGCCGTGGCGCGATAGTTGTGTGCTCGCCTATCAACCTCGTGGTTGCAGGTTCGATTCCTGCCGTTGTCTATGTCTTCTTATATTCCATTAAAAACCAATTCTCAAAATTGTCATAAAATAAGTTGCTGCTTTGCTCATTACATGATGTTTAGGCATAACACTAACAACATGTGATTGAGTAAACTAGCATACCCATAAAGTATGACAACGAAATAAATAAAATAATGCGAATTATAAGGGACATAAATAAATAAGACACGGTAATTCTCTCCGCATTAGTTCAGCCGCCATCCCTGGAGATAAATCTGAGACAACAACCAGCTCTAGTCTCAGAACATCGCGCCACACATCTTTCCTATCCTTCCTTCTCTTCTTCACCAGACGCTCGCGCTGTGTTAAGAAAAACATATAAAGGGTATTCATAACCCCTTGAGTGCGTGCAAAGTTATAAAAAAAAAAAAAAAAAAAGAAGTCATTGTCAGCATCTCGGATGAAGCAAAATACTTGGATAAAAAATTAAGTTGGAAACCTAATAAAGCAGAAAGAGTTAAAAAAGCAACAGTGGCATTCTTCTTATGCAAAATGCATAAGATCAACACCCTCTGCCATGCTAGACGTTCTACTTCGGCAGTGAGTACACCCGGCCCCCTAAAATCTTCTTCACAATGGGTCAATAATGATATTGGCCATTCTATTATTCTTAACTGCATAGACGAAGGTGAAATCTATTCCTCATCTTCTGTGTACATGCCCTCCTCTATCTGAGAGACGTAAGCTCCGCCTTAAAAAATGTTTCTTCGATGATCTCAGCGATCTAAACAAAATAGATTCTATAGTCTCTTGCTCTTATGTGGGATATTATCTCACGATTCATGTGGTATCACAAGTGGCCAAGCCTGGTCTAAGTGTTTCAACTGCAACGCTGACAGCCACGTCAACCTAACCTAACCTAACAATTTGTCAGCAAATGGCTTATTATCGACCTGGCCCTCCCTATATAATAAGGATTACAATGGATGCACAGAGGGAATATGCGTATCTCAACAACCAGACACTGAATTAGCAAAAAGGTCAAACTCAAAGTTTGGAGTCTTTACATTTTAAAATTACCATTATTGTCCAAATTTTGTCCTTATTCAAAACTAATGTCGCAGTGTACTGCTAATCTACCTGTAGTTACTTATTTTGTAACATTCTGGTTTTGTAATATTAGGTGCAGGGAAATTATAACACAAAAATTTGGTATATCAAAATTGTTCGTACAGAATACATTGCGGAGCAGTAAAATCAGACCAAGGTCAGCAAAAACTGATGAAAGACATATGGATGTAACTATTTATTGATCCTCTTTTCACCACTATATAGTCGTCTTCTCCATTGCCCGAATGCAAAAAAATCCCCCATTTATATTAAAAGTAATTTGTTAAAAGGAAGACGATCTTTTGATAAGACCTTCCTCTTAAAAGAAGTCTTCCAGGTAAATTTGATATTTCTCACAGGAAAGCAAATTCTTAAGTATGTGTTATTGTGTCTTTACCTGCAATCATGTGACAAACCTAAACTTTTATAGTAATACCCTTTTCCTTTGTGTCTGTGACACTTTGGCATACTCGTTCAAACAGAAAAACAAAAAAATATCACACTCAAAGGAGTGCTGCATGGTATGTGTGATGTCATAAAAAATCGACAAATCACTCACGTTCCTCAACATAAATTCAGATGAAGACTTACCTATTTCCAACCATCCCCTCTAAGTTCCCTCATCCTCTTTTCCAACAAGAATATTACATACATATTTTTTTTATAGGAAAATAATATTATAGAGAAATAAATGTACACAATCCATGGTATTACTGTAACAGCTTGTCACTTAATTAAGTGCCCTGCCCATTTTCTGCTTTTCAATTGATCAACGCCATTGCCATAACTGTTAATACACCATAAAATTCTTTTTTCTTGCATCATTGCCTATAAGTTTATCGAGTGAAAAAAAAACATAAAAAGAAAAATTGCAATACCATAGCTTATATTTTTATATGGCGAAAAGTTATTAGACGCGCGAGCAGAAAGCATCTGC
Organism: Philhelius pedissequus; assembly: GCA_910595825.1. Taxonomy (NCBI): domain Eukaryota; kingdom Metazoa; phylum Arthropoda; class Insecta; order Diptera; family Syrphidae; genus Philhelius; species Philhelius pedissequus. Next base: position 236,039,510 of record OU343161.1, on the reverse strand, counting down.
ACGTCAATGTTCGATCATGATGACGACGATGATCATGACAATGTTTTCTGCGCCCTCTATTGGGTGACAAGCTATCATAATATGATAACAGTGCTGAATGTATATGCTTGACGGAGTATCCAATATTGATGAAATCCTCAAAACCTATTGTGTCGCGTATACCTCTAAGACTAAGAGAAGAAAATACAACTTTAATTTTCTTAGCAATTATTACTAAATAAGGGGATCGGTCTGAAATATTCAATATTACATAGCAAACCTTGTAGGATTTAAGAGCTAGAACTGAGGACCTAAAAGCTAGATACTTTTAATTTCTTTTGATCTTCAGTTTCAGCGCCACATGGAATTTACTAAGAAAAGGTGAATCACTAGCAATAAGTTTAGGTAAGAAATTAGTTCTTCTCAAATTCTGGATTCAACATTTTGATTCAACTGAGTGTGAATTTTAATAACAAAGAATTAGAAGGAAAACACGAAACATTTTTTTTTTCTTCACAGTCATGTAATAACCAATGAGGAATTTCTCTACTTGTCGAACACGCCCTCTTGAGTCCCCTTTACACTGATGCCATAGATGACACACCAGTGCCGCGATGCGGCGCGTCATCGATTATAAAAAAATAAAACAAAACAACAACAAAAAGTGAATAACCATTGTAATTTGCTGATGGTGCTCCCATAAAGTTAATTATTGTTAAAGTCAGTGCACCTCACCCCCAAACTCAATCCAGTGGCTGCAACGAACGGCGAACGGCGGCGCGGCTGCGGCAACCAACAACTAAGCATCGCAGCGAAGTGGGTTGGGAGTTTTGCTTGTCTTCACCTTTCGTGCCGCTTTTGTTTTTTGTCTGTCTCTTGGATTTTTGCAGACAACATCTCGTGGTACAACAAGCAAAAATTACACAAAAAAAAACTACTCGAATGATTATTATAACATTCCGCTGAAGTAAAATGCAATAAATTAGCAATTATACCGTAGTATTAGATGAATCGGCGTGTTTTTTTTTTTGCAATGCATAAAGCAGCACTCACTGACAGCTGCAGCAGCAGCAGAAGCTGCACTTTGTATCTTTTTTTTTTATTTATTTGTTGAATTTCTTCCTTCATGCGGGGCTGCTTGATGTGAATATAAAGTGTGTTCCATTCAGTTAACAGTTAAATTAATGTTTATTGTTCAACTATTTACCAGTGCCGGCTTCCAAGTTGCCATTTTTGGTTATTCATACTATTACATATTTTTTTCGCTATTATTTTCTTTATATATTCTGTGGCATATTGAACAATTAAAGTTGAATCTTTGGATAACTCCAATTAATGTTGGTTTTTTCTGCAGAGTGTTCATGCAACGATAATTATTATTAAACTTTTGTCATACCCATCCCACCAGAAATGCCATTGTCTGTTCAATTTTATAATACCTACCAATGTATGAGGAAAAAATTCATTTGCATGATACGAATTAGTGCTGAGGCTCCTCGCTGATCGCGGTGGTAGGATAGTCTTTTGGATTTACTCTTGCTTTTGTTGTTGCATGATGCGGTGAAGTATGTATATACATATATGGGAGGAGATAATTGCTGCTTTGATTTTAATCTACGATAAACTAATTAGAAAAGTTTATTAGCGCTGGCGTTGGTTTGATTTGGTTTGGTTGGGTGGTTGTTTGGCGATGCAGTGAAATGGCATGTTATGATAGGTTTTGACAGATTGGCATATTGCAGTTGCAGTTGCAGCTGTCATAGTTGATATCACAGTAGTGTGGCATTAGTTTTAGCTGTTGAGTTTATTTAGTATGTCATTATTAGATATATACACTCACACCTAGTGGTAACTGGGAAGTAGACAAGTTTAAATTTGTATTACTTGACACTTCTAGCAGTCAAATGGCATTATGGTGTGAATTGCGAAAGAGAGAGAGTAAGAGTGGGGCATAATTTAATGACATTTTGATAGATTGAAATTTCTTCGTTTTTTTAGTTGCTGTCAAAAGCATACAGAAAATTGCTTCAAAATCAGTTTAAATTTGAGTAAATTGTGAAAAGTTGATAATTTGACAGAAATCAAAAGAGCTGACATACGAACTTGATTATATAATTAAGACACTTTATTTGAATTTTCAGATTTTTTCGGTGTTGTTGAGACTTGTATACTTTTGTGAATGGAGACACATTCGTAACGGTATAGGTGTGTTAAAAAATCTATGTAACACAGTTGAAAAAGAATGCTTTTTAATGGTTCCATATTTTTTCTATCAGTATAAGTATTTATGGCACCACTTAAGGTGACAAGAGTTGTATTGATTCTATTAATCCTTGGCTTAATCCAATAATTGGATATTTAATAAAAACAACATATTCATTTTCTTTTTAGTTTTAGTTGATCGATCAAATGAACCCCAATTAAAAAAAAAGATTAGTTGCTTCGAAAATGTTGTGCGAAATTGATTTGGATTAAAATGCATTTAATTAATTAATGTGTACGATAACGATGTTATTATCCCATAAAAAAATGACAACTACTATTTAGTTTATAGAAATAAAATTGATTTGTTTTAAATTTGCGTTAAGAAAAAAATTGTTCAAGTTAAAACTTTGAATTTGCTCTATGTGAATATTAAGGCAGAATAAGTATTGCTATCGGTGTTTTATTTTTAAGAATATTTTTCCGCCAATTACAAGGTACTTTACACAAACTTTTTGTCAGTAAATAATATATATTGTAGAATCTCGTCCATTTTTAATGAGTTAGTTTTTGATTAGGCAATGGGACTATCCATTTATATTTTGTTTGGAATATTAATGGACATGCTAGCAATTATTATAAAAATTGCGTTGACATTTATTTTATTCCAATATCTATTGGAAAAAAAAAATTGATAAATATGGATTCCAAAAATGGGTCGGGTCCTGTTAATTTATCTTCCGGGATATTTTTCACTTCAAGTCCCATGTTTCATGGTCACATTTTGAAAAGTAACTTCTATTTCATGCTCGATTTACTATACACATAAGTGCCTTTTTTCTTAATAACTACTCCGGCAAAGACTTGCTAAGCTTAACACATATAAGATTCGGCTTGGTATTGGTCTCATATTTCTTGGTTTTGTTGTTCCCTTTATAAGCAGTAGTGCGTCGCTATTCTGAGCTGATGCGGAAATGAAACAGGAATTTTTTGGGCAATATTTTAGTGGTTTACTTCTGCGAAGCGAATGTTATATACAAATCTCTTAATCTAATATTTATGTAAAATCTTTTCCCACAAAATTTAGACCAAGCTTAATTAATAAGTCGATTATTACTAACTATAAACAAGAATTGATAAACAAAACTAAGTACGTCAATTTCGTTTAAATATTTATGAAGATGAATTTTTAATTACGCATTTCACATTGTAATATATGTATATTTTCAAAATCAACTATGTATTGTAAAAAGGTGTTTAATAAGGGATCCTAATTTAAATTTACAACAACAGAAGCTGTTTTTGAAAAATAAAATGTATTCCTTTAAATAAAATTACATAAGTCACGCTACGAAAATTAAAAGAAAAAAATTAAAATATACATATATTATACTCATGATCTTATTCCAAAAAAAATAAGCTTTAGATTATTCATTTGGAAGAAAAAATTCACATTTGTTGCTGAACAATTTGTTTAACCAATCTAGATCTATGTATTTAAATGTAACTTAAATGACGTTAACTGAATAATTAAACCTTAAAACCTTAAACAAGAAACAACAAATTACGGAAAGGTTTCTTTTTGTTTCTCATTTACAACGAAGACCAAAATTAATTCCAAAAAAATATATATATTATAAAAATTTACAGGCATGTTTTGTTTATAAAAGAGATATTAAATTTTAAATGAATGGTGTCAGCCTAGTTATTTAACCAATTTAATTGATTGAAATAAAATTAGGTAAATAAACTAGGCTTAATTTATGTGCAGTTCTCCTGCAGATATGGTAATACAATGTAGCATATTAATATTATCAGATTCCAAAAGACTTGAAGCTTTGAGATTTGTTTTTTCAATGATTATTTAATTTATATAATTGGTATCAAAAAAGAATTAGTAGACGCATCAACCACAGAACATTTATGTTAAGTCTGACTCTGCACTGATCTCAAAAATAACAAACTTTTCTGCTTTGTATACTCGTTTTCTCATTTCATATTATGTTGTTGGAAGTGGCTTTAACGCTGTACAAGTCGTTGCGATGTAGAAAGCCACAATCTTTCCAATTTATCCGAAACAAAATTAAAATTGGAATAGAATAAGGTACTAGTATTTCTTTGTAACACAGCGATAGCTTGTTACTATACACAGGAGGTTCGGTCTTCCTTGTCGTCTCAAGCTTGTAGGTGGTAAGCGCAGACTCTTTTGTCTGGAGCATTGTTGTCCAATCGATCAATGAATGTGGCCTAACCAATATAGTCGAAGTGTTTTGAGATCTTTGTACAGCTCATAAAGAGTTCTCACTTTTATCTTCTCCTCGATTCACCATCCTCTCCAAAAATCCAGCAAAGCATTCTTCTTTTGACAAAATCCAGTACCAGCGGTCTCTTCCCTGGTCTTATTACTCAGCAAGCTCCGTAAAGCAAGACTGAGAGTATAAGCCTTTTGTAGAGTGTCCACTTCGTATTTGTTTCGACGAACCGAAGTAGCAGTGGTTCGCTGGCGTAATTCTGCGTCGCCAAGTAATTGAACGGAGTTCTTGAAATTACCGCCTTCCATGGTCACTTATGCTCCACAACAAGATTAAAAAAGTCACACGATAGCGTTTCTCATTGCAGGAAACCAACATATATATTTGGAATAGTTTAAAAATACTATTCCACAGCAGTACTATATCACAGTGTGTTTTCCAGTGTCACACCACACAACTGGGTCAGTTTTGCGGGAACTCCGAGTTGAACCATCGACATATAGAGCTCTTGAACCACAATGATATTTGACAATTAAAGTACTGCAGAACGACTTAAGGTGCTGGAATATGGAGCAGATTGTAAAGTCTTCTTGGATTATTTCTTCCACCCATTTTGGCATACCCCTTGGAGACTTCGAAGCTACTCGGTACGCTGGTTTGAGGATGACCTTGTCGCAATGGGCGCATTTTTTTTTCAAAGCGAGGAATAATATGACGAAACTCAAAGAAAAATTTTCATACCAAGACTTTTAGAAAAAAAAATATTTAGACGGACAGACAATTTTTATTGTATGATTATTTTTCGGTAACAGGTTTTATGTCGCATAATATTATGCAATTTGCCCTTCCCTTTATTACCCTCATTGACTGGTGTTGACTACCCTTAAATGAAAATGTTTCAATTATAGTTCTATCGCCTATCATTATATTTTGAATTGTATCTAAAAGATACAAGCGAATCTTCGGTTCTCCTGCCTAAGCGTAAGAGTTATACTGCAGCTCCAGACGAATGAAGGTGCACTTTCCAGCGGATTTATGGTCACCACATAATAGGTGGTCTAAGATGCTCATACCAAGGACTGAAAGCTGATCGGTTTCCTCAATGCAAATACCGCTCAGGGATAGCGGCATGGGGGTGGGTTCTGCTTTAACGAGAAGGCAGCACTGAGTCTTTGAAGCATTAAATTCTACGTGGTTTTTTATTCCCCATTGGGCACTGCTGTTGAAATCATCCGAGAACAAGGAAGTAAATCCAAAACGAATACGAAAAGCTGAGAGTAATATCGTCAGCAAAATAATTTAGTGGATTACAAGTTCCAGATGGGAGATTATTTATTAAAATTAGAAAAAATAGTTGAAGACCAAACGGAGCCCAGCATTTATTTTATGAGTATCTGACTTAAAACCGTCCAATGCAACTTGCATAAAGCGGTCCAAAAAATAATTTTTAATCCAACGAAGAAGAGATTCATCGATGCCAAATGCACGCATTTTCGATAAGAGAGCTTGATACCAAACTCTGTCAAATGCTTTGAAATATCAAGCGCAACCGTGTGGTGATTACCGCAGACTAAACGCTGCCACGGTACCGGATTGCCATCCGATACACCACATTCAAGATTTTTCCATGAACATTCATGGCTGCAAAATTTTTTCGAAGCTTGACATTGTGAGAGCATACCATTTGATACCAGTTGCATCCGAAGACGTTCATAAAACGGCTTTAACAACTCCTTTCGGTCTTTTCGAATGGCTTCGCATGCCATTCGGGCTTCGAAATGCCGCACAAACATTTCAGCGCTTCATGAACGAAGTCTGTTTCGGATTCGATTTTGTTTACACATATATCGATGATCTTCTCGTCGCCAGTAAAACGGAGGAACAACACAGAGAGCACCTCGAGCGTCTTTTCAAAAGGCTAGAAGAGTACGGTGTAAACATCAACCTTTCAAAATGCGTTTTTGGTGTTTCCACCTTGGAATTTTTAAGTCACACAATAAATGCTGAGGGAATCTTCCCTTCAAAGGATCGAATTGAAGCAATCTTAAATTTTCCAAAACCGTCTTCTATCAAACAGATTCAACGTTTTATAGGAATGATAAATTATTATCATCGATTTATTCCTAAACTAGCTCAACTTATCGCTCCTCTTCACGAACACTTAGCCTTTCTAACAAAAACCAAGAAAACGAAAAAAGTTTGTTCATGGCCCAAAGAACTCGACGGCGTTTTCAACAACGCAAAAGAAGCTCTATCAAAAGTGACTCTCCTCGCTCATCCCATACACGACGGCACTTTCAGCATCGCCACCGATGCATCCGACATAGCCGTTGGTGCAGTTCTTCAGCAAAAAATTTCTGAATCTTGGCAACCTTTAGCATTTTTCCCAAAAAAGCTAAAAGATTCAGAAAGAAAGTATTCAGCTTTCGACCGCGAATTGTTATCTGTATATTTGGCAATTAAGCATTTCCGATTTTTCGTTGAAGGACGAGAATTCACAGTCTTTTCAGACCACAAGCCACTTTCATTCGCATTAATGAGCAAAACCGAACGAAGTCCACGGCAAACACGTCATTTAGACTTCATTTCCCAATTTACTTCTGATATCCAACACATAAAGGGCAAAGACAATGTCGTCGCTGATGCCCTTTCCCGAATTGATGAAATCGCCACTAACAAAAATCTCGATCTTGACCTAGAAACCATTGCCAAGCTTCAGTCTACTGATGAGGAGTTACAAAACCTTTTAAAAAACAAAACCTCAAAGAAAACTTCTAGTTGTGTACTAAAAGAATTTAAATTTCCTAATGTCAACATCTTTTGCGAAACGTCTACCAACAAAAACAGACCTTTTATACCTTCCGCTCTACGCTTAAAAGTTTTTACCATCCTTCATGGAATCTCTCATCCCAGCATAAGAGCAACTCGAAAACTCATATCAGAACGATACTTCTGGCCAAATATGAATAAAAGTATCAACGATTGGGCGAGGTCATGCATAGGATGTCAAAAATCCAAGGTCCAAAGGCATACCAAGTCCGAATACGGTAGATTCGAAATGCCAACAGGTCGATTCGACCACATACACATAGACTTGGTAGGTCCCCTTCCTTCGTCAAATGGTTTCTCTTACATTCTCACTGCCGTAGACAGGTTCACGCGTTGGCCAGAAGCCTATCCTCTTGTTGATATAACTGCTAGTTCAGTAGCAAAGGCTTTTGTCGAAAACTTCATCGCCCGTTTTGGTACTCCTTTAAAAATCACTACGGATCAAGGAAGCCAATTCGAGTCAAAACTTTTTACCGAACTCTCTAGACTGCTAGGCATACACAAGATGCACACTACGCCTTACCACCCGCAAGCTAATGGTATGGTCGAGCGGTTCCATAGACAGCTAAAATGCTCTTTAAAGGCTAGATGCAATACAGTCAACTGGAGCTCAGAACTCCCAATTATACTGTTAGGCATTCGCTGCGCGGTCAAAGAAGACTTAAACTCTTCGGCAGCAGAAATGGTGTATGGGCAGAATCTGAGACTTCCTGGAGAAATTTTTATCGGTAACGACAACAAGCAAAGCTCTCCAGACATATTAATTGAAAAACTCCGTAACACAATGAGAAATCTTATCCCAACAGAAACTAGACGAACAGGGCAAGAAATTTTCATTCCAAAACACTTAAACGAGTGTAAACAAGTTTTTGTTAGAATTGACAAGGTAAAAACAGGTCTTATGCCTGCATATGAGGGACCATATCATGTAATTCGACGTATGAGAAAACACTTCGTAATCAAAATGAAAGACAAAAATGTATCGATTTCCATCGATCGGCTTAAGCCAGCGCATTGCATCTAGTGTTTCAACTTGAATGAATCAGAATCAAAATTTAAAACAATTTACATCTTAAAATAAGGGGAACTCGATTGGGGAAGGGTGATGTGGTGGATATTCATTTCATCATCAATAAAATCAAATCACATCAAGTAAAGTCGCTAGAATAATTGTTTCACGAACGCGATCAAACATACTTGGTACGCGCCCTTACATTTTCGTGAAATTTTGAACGTTCCTAAGTTCGCGCAGAAGACGACATCTATAAATGTCAAAAACATAAATGGCTTTCGTCGCAGTCGAATTTATTTTCCCAAACGTGCTGGGGCAAATTACTCTCTACCTAAAATTAGAAATTATAAAAGAAAAAAAACTTTGAATTATTAAGATAATAAAATTTTACTTTTTTGTGTATGAAAGAAAAATTCCACGAGTTGTGCTTCCATCTTCATAAGAATAGCCACGACAAGGCAATAAATCTGAATTTTTCCAAAAAAGTGTAAAGATCTGTGGGACTATTCGGTGAGATATACATCAGTTTACCAGTGGACCTATGCCAATGCAGTTCATTAAGGAGCTTTCGTTGTTCAAGATATTTCTCAAGCTGATAATTAATCATCAATTTTCAATGAGCTTAGAAAGAAGGAACGTACTCGTAAGTGCGATTGGCCGGTAATTAGAGGTTGAAGAAGATTCGCTCTTTTTAGGGACAGGCTGAACAAATGCAGTTTTCCATCCACTCGGAAAGAGACCAGTAGAGTGGGGCAGATGGAAAAGCTTACGCAGTGGTTTTGCCAGCGTTGAAGAACATCTCTTCAGCACGATGCTATCCGGGCCAGTGGATTTGTGCATATCTAGGTCTTTAAGAACTCTAGCAACTACACGACTGCGAAACAAGATTCGTCCCATGAAATCATTTACTGGAGGTGTCATAACAAAGCAAGTTGGCTTTTTTCTCGAGGGCTGACAACACGCGATGGCATTAAGGACGAGCGTTGGAGCCGAAGATGAAGTTGAGTTTCGAATGTTTTTTTTACAGATGACCAAAAGTGTATACTACCTTTGGGACATTGTAGTATTTTTTGCCTTAATTGCTGGTCATGCAAAAATTTGGTTTTCTGAATGTTCACGTTACGAGTCTTTCTAGCTTATTGCATGATTTCAATTACAAAAAATACTTAACATTCTTTAATACCTTATCAATTCATGTGATGTATGTAATGTATATAACTCATATGCTTTAAATGACCTAGACAAGAAGTACACAACTAATACCATATAAAAGTCCAAGAATGTTCCATTTGCAGCAAATAGTTATCGATCATTCAATCGAGCAACGGAAGACTTTCACTCGCGGAATTCTTCTCTATACCAGCATCCTTCACTTCTTCCTCTTTAATCATTTTATTACGACCGTAAGACAACTATATCTATAATAATACTACACACACACACAGAACCAGAAACAGAAAAGAAAAAAAATTGAAAGTATGTCTCTTGGTCTTGCTATCCACACACCAACTCACCACATAACATCGTTAAGTCATTATCTAGAAATGGTTTCAAACCATTCAGCATTATCCTCTATCCCTGCCAGCAAACTGCAACTGGATTATGAATCGCTTCCGATGATTTGGACGAGAGACGTTGAAATAAAGTCACCAACTATATACGCCATCAGGAGCTTCAATAGCACCACAAAATACCAAAGACCAGTCTTTCAAAAAGTTCTCTAATTTTTTTTATTTCTTCAACGCGGTTAAGGAAAACTGCATATTTCTGAAGACGTTGTTATATTAATAGATAGATTGTTGATTCATCTAGGCAGAGCTAGAGTACTCTTGATCATCATCGTGAACGTCATGTGTATTTGCTGTTGTAAGTTAGATATCCCAAGTATACTGCAACTTTATTGAGGCAAACCCGGATTGCAATTCATTGACACAGGAATAACTTACGAATTCCATTAAGCCGTAATTTGTATCTAAACAAAAAACAGAACTCCAACGGAACGTAACTCAAAAGATCCAATTTGTTTCCATCAGCGAACTAAGTAAAGATAAGTGTTATTATTTCATGGTCAGGGTTGTTATCTGGAATTATAACGATTCCTTCTTCACGAGCCCTTACGCTTAAACTATATTTTCAAGAAGATATCTCAATTTTGTGAGGTATGTCTTTCTAAATATCTTATCCTTCCCCTTTTACATAATCGACCTTTCATTCAAAAAGAAAACATGATGTATGTATAACATCACTGGTAGATGTTCATTCGAAGCAGATCCGAACGGACGACGTTGGTCAAAAGAAATAAAACAAACAGAAAATCAAAGATACGAGAATAAAAATATAAATAAAACTAAAAAAAAAAGTTACAGAATGTGCGCGTGCGCAGCTTCGCGCTCAGCTCCACATCGCAGAGAAGAAATCTATGTCAATGGGCCAATGCAGGTTGTCGCCTTTAGATAAACTAGAGAAGGATCTCTTAGTGGTTGGTTGGACAGTGCCAGGAACACTTTGTGTTGATGGTGAGGACAGCTGCTGCGGCTGCTGTACTTTACTGAAGAAGAAGTAAAAAAAAAAGAAGAAAACAGTGTCGTCCATTCTCAGTCCAGCCAGTTTTTGAACTACAAAAAATAAAAAAAAAATTTGAAAGGTATTAAGTTCGATTTTATTTGAATCGTCACAATTGTAAATGGACTTCAGTTTTTTTTTCTTTCAATATATATAGTTTTGCCACTACTTTAGATACTATTGTGTGGTGAGCTGATGGTGTTCCAGTTTATAGACGATGTGTATTATTATTTTTTTTTTTGGCTGAGATATGTGTTTTTCTTTTCAAGCGGACGTAACATATAACACAAATAACCAGTTAGTCTAGTTAGTCTACGAATCTATGCTATAAAGTCCAAGCTGATGCCGGGAGTCAATTTGGAAGCATTTCGAATTCCAGAAAGGTGTCGTTTTCAGTTTAAAGTTGTTGTATTCAGTTGAAGAAGAAGAAGTGTTAAAAAAAGGGTGACCGTTGACCGATCGCACAACTGGCCAACGATTTTACTTTTCTGTTGTAATAGTAGGCATGTAATATAACACATTTGGCTGCGTGTTTTAGCTCGACGCACGTATGGAATTTTCATTTCTTTAATAAAATTAATTTAGTTTGAATAAGTTAAGCTACTTCTTCACGGTTGTGATCAAATTAAATTTTTATTTAAGAGTTTCACAATAAATAAGAGCATTTTTGTATACACATTTTGTAAATAATGTAGCTTCAGATATGGCTTGTTTAACAATACAAACAAAAAATATTAATAAGATGAATCACAATTTAATTGAACAATTTTGTAAACATTCATTTAATTAATGAAACTTAATGTTTTCTTATATGCAACTTACTACATTTATATTACAAATGTTTTTTTTATTGAAACCTGCAATAACTGTGCAAATCAGTTGAGAAATATTAAGCTAAGTTAACCTTTTGAAGCCAAAAAATTGTATGGACTTCAGTTGTGGCTTAAGTTTGTTGGTAAAACCTTAATCTAGAATTTTATCCTCTCTAAATAATGGTGACTTATTAACTCTTGAATTTTTTTTACGATATGAATTAAAAAAAACAAAAATGAAGCGAGTTGGAGTTTATATTCTTATTCACGAATTATCATGAATTATTTCTTGAAATATAACAAATTGTATCGTTCATAGCAAGTGTCGTGCTAACACGCATTCTTAGAAATTTTTTATCACAACATTTTATTCTATTTTTATTTAATTATTTATTGCGTTTTTTCCCTCAATATTCCGAGAAGTAATGTAAAAATAATTTGGAACACATTAAACCAAAAAAAAAATTAAATCAAAAAAGAATAATGAATCATTTTTGCATAAGGAATTCAAAAGAGTAAAATAACTAATTTTTAATACAATGGCATAGTGGTTGAAGCTGAAAGAAAACCATTTATTAACCTTCCTTTTTGTTTTTAACAAACCTCTTTTTATTAAGCTTTAGGAAAATACAGTAAAAAAAATGTGAAAATGAAACATTCGCAAAACTTACTTTAGTGGTCGCGTTGAACTTGTGAGGTGTAATTGTACGTCTTTCGCCCTCTTACGTTTCCAATCTGACACGGACAAATTTCGCGGCACTACTAATCTGTAGAGCAACGGAAGATAGAAAGCTAGACTGTGGATGACTTTTGTGATAAGAATAAAAAATGTATGCACCTGTGAAGTGCACGCGGCTATCGGAAGGTTAAGTCACAGACTTGCACACCGTCACCAATGATCTGCATTGATCATTGCGGTTGGTCTCTTTGCTATGGGCTCATTATCTTAACAGTTGGTAACCTTAAAGCAAAAACTGAATTAAGGGAGATAGGAGAAGAAAAAATAATGGGTGAATTTGGATATGGAAAGAAAAACGAAAGAGTACGCCGCCGGGCACCAGGTTCTTGGTTGGTAATTCCTTATTTTAAAAGAAACCACAAAACCAGTGGACTTGGAAATTCCCAGACAGGAATTATGAAAACCAAACTGATTACTAGAAGATGTTAGTGTTTTAAATAATTTCGTGTTTGATTCCGATCATTGACTTGTGAGAGCCAAACTGACGATTAGTCACAAGAACAGGAGAACCTCGTAAATATCCTAACCTATGAAGCCATTAGGAATTACAATGTAGATAACAAATTCTTTCATCTAGGAGTGGTCCAGTTCAAAATAACGATTTGGAAAAAAGGCCATAAAATGTTTTAAGGTATTTTCAAACAAGACGAAAGGGGTGGGTAAAATCTTTATTCAAAACATAAAATAGATTTCAAATGTAAACAATAAATTTTAAAAAGCTTGGCGAAGAAGGGGGGCATTCTGCCCACAAGTTTGCGTATATTCAAATTTTGTTTGGAACTTTTTAAAAAGAAATCATCAAATCCAAAACAAAATTTGTACATACCCAAAGTTTTACCCACCACAAATCCTATATTGCGCCGCGCAGGGGGTTTGCTGAGTTGTTTGTACGCCGTAAACATAATAACACTTGACACAAGCCCGAATTTATTTTATGGCTTTTTCCATTTTTTTTTTTTTTTTGGAAACAAGACTAGAAATTAGAAATTGGGGAGAGATTATCAGAAAACGTTTTCTTTTCCTAGAAAAAAAAGGCCAGATATTTGTATGAATAATTTTTTGGCGTTTTTTTCCGAAAAAATTCTGGCGTAATTTCCTGGAGCCCAATTATTTGGTTCAAATAATATCATTCACCGATAAAGACGAAAAAAATGTTAACAAAGAATAGCAAACGTTTGGATAACTTTGGAATGTGTAGAATTAGCTGGATTTTAACATCTCTATTACAACAAGGATATGCGCTTTTGACTCTAGAATTCTGCATTATATAATTTCCAAACATGGCAATCTACGAAACTTCTAGAAAATAAGCTCAAATCATGTACCAGGGCCAATATATAATCGATGGACTAAGACATCAAGACAGTAAAAGGAGTGGAGGAAGACAATTCAAGCGGTGGAAGAACGAAAATCAATCTTTTTGACCAAACTACTGGGGAGAGTCTTAAGACCCACGAAAACGGAAAATGGAGGGGAAGGTTATACTCTTTTACTCTACTTAAATTTGTTTCTCAGATGGCATTCATCAAATCTAGCCGTGCATCGTGGCATAGAATTTGTGTTTATTTGTGTGATTTTGGAATGTATTCTCTAAAAATTAAAAAAAAACATGTGATTTTCTATTTTCCTTAAGACCGCCCAATATTAACATCATTCTGAGTCCGTATATTTACAGACAAAAACGAGAAAAACATACTGTATTAGAAAATACTATCCAAAAACTTGAATTTAGTTTGGATAATCTTACATATGTTTAATTCTAATCGATCCTTTACTTTGTGCACATAAACATTTTAAAGAGTTTCAAACTATAAACCGCGAGAGTGTATTCTAAAGGTAATTTACAGTATTCGAAGTGTTTTACAGTTTTAGTTTTCCTCTTTTAATTATTTTTTCTCTTAAGCTATGATCATATGCGTTTTTTGGCACATTTAAGTAAACTTTCTTGTACTTCCAGATATGCGGTTTTCAAGGCTGAAATTCAATATATTACGTAGCTTAGCAAAACTAAGCAAAATGTTTTATTCTTCATTTCATTTGATATTTTGTTTAATAAATAAATTTCATATAAGTAACTCTACCTTCCTAGACTATTTAATTGAAATTGAAAATGCCAAAGGTGCAGACGCAGTGCGTCGTCATTCAGAAGAATTCTAGATCAAGGTGAATAACGCGTGCATTTAATAAAAAATGCAAGTTTAACTTAAAGTAGAGTAGAAGATACGCTTGTAACAGGTTGCAAATGCGCACATGCGTATATTACATCATCATCATCATTATCATCATCATCAGCATCGGCAATATTATTCAGGTCTTTTGATATAATTTTTTATTTTTTTTTAATTAAAAGTAAAAAAAGTTGTTTGTCACTTATTTTTCCTATAGATACCAGATATACATATAAATGGGAAAACACGCGTGTGTCTATTTTTATAGATACTTGTCAGAATGTTGAGATACATAAACAGTATCGGTTTTTCATAAAAGCAAAAAGAAAGAGGGGGAGTCCTTTTTTCATATCAACACATCGCCGTCGGATTTGGTGACATTTTCTTTTGTTTTATTTTTTTTTTAATTGAATTAAGGTTGGCAATCGACATTATGATAAAGGTCAAGTTAATAGACACAATCCTAATTATATATTTTAATGAATTTTATTTATCTGATATGGTATGGTTTTTTGTCTGTAAAATGTAATATTTAATGCATATAGGAATTATGTATCTTAAACTATCACTCGTCAAACGAAAACAGTCAAAGATTTTTGTGTGATAAATTACTAAAGTTAATGGAATATTCACATAATGGACGTTTTATCAACACAACATCAGCTCCGTCAACGCAACTTTAATCATTTAAATTAATATGCATTTGGTAATATAGATAATAAAGGTTTAAAACTCATATTATAGTTTTCCATCAAATGGACCTTCTCAAAAATATACGAGTTTTTTTTTCCAAAAATAAATGGAAGTGATACTTTTTGGCATATCGTCTGGAACTAAAGTGGTCGTTGAAAAAGCTATGCGATTGGAAATTTTATTTGGGTTCTGCTTTGTATTGAACGCTGCCCTAATTATTTATTCTATCAAAAGCATTTTATTATGGCACTATTAAGCGTTTGCTTGTTAACTGTAAAAATAACAGAATTGTCAGTTTTATTATCTGTCTCAGATTTTGGTTTTCGTCTGTCTGCACTCAGACCTTAATAGAGACGACCATTTAAAATAAACAAAAAGATGTTAAATAGTCAAATAGCCCAAATAACCAGCGAATATTAAACTAGACCAATCTGCATACACTATAATACATACATACATAAATGATTCTGCCTATAGGTTGATTGTTTATATTGGAATTTGAAAATTGAATTCGATTTTTGTGAGGAGAATAACTCAGGACTGTAAATACGATTTTGGAAGGTCGTTTCGATAACAGGTTTTGGCATAAAATTCCACGGAGCATTGGATGCGTTGTTTATTAAATAGGCAAATTCGATTAGAATATTCCTTTTTTATGATTTTTTAGGAAATTTATTTTGAATAGTTTTGCATTTTTATTGTAGACCAACCACACAACCACACTGGGTTCATTAAACTATACTTAGTTCACGTCTGGCACGTATTTTATGGCAGTCGACAAAAATGTTGTATGTCTTAAGGTATTCATTTTGCTCACTTGTGTTTGCCATTAATGGGATTCGGTTTATTAATTTTGAACTACATACATGGTTTTATTTTAGAAATTTTAATATAATCCTATTTTTAAATATGCAAAAGAAAGTAAAATATGTTAGAGATGAAAGCAATTTAAACTGACACACTTGAGATATAAGTCGGTCCAAAAAAGATGTGAGTTTTAGATTTTTGGAAAATCATTAGCCGTCACTTAGAAAAAGGAGAGCCTTCTTCGGGAATATTTCGTTAGATTAAAAGGGTAAATTTACCTACAAAAAAAAACTGTAAAATTTTTGATTGCGTGAATTTTTTAAAACAGCGATCCATCCTGTATTCCAAATAAAGCACAACCAATGACTATTTGTCAATTTAATAATGCTGTATGGTGTAAACTTATTAAAATAAAAATTTAAGCAACTAATTTTACTTGACTTACTCCAATATCAAGTTCTGAAATCAACTCTTTTGTATGATACTGTTTTCTTGATTTTGTATCCTTATTTTATGTAGATTATATAGAACTTAGTTAAAACAAAAGATCGTCTTGTCTTACCTCAGCCTACCTCTTACAAGCAATTATAATTTTTTACGTGGCGGCTTCTTAAACTTATCGTTATAAATCAGTTCAATTGCCCAGACACGCGAACCATGCCGCTAGTAATCTTCCAACAATAGAATCGCTAAGCAAACTATTTGCTCTACTCATAAAACCGGAGCCGGATCTTGGTGTGCCCTCTCTTGTAACTGTACCATGTTCAATGTGCATGTGCATGCGGAATGGGTGTATCTATTGGAATCAAATTTTATGCAAAAGTATCTCTCATACGTATCAAATGTTAATAGAAACTTCATAAAGATATAACTACTCGATAGAAGTAAAAGAACACACCCAAAGCATTACAACGTTGTTGGCTGCATCGATGGACGACGACCAACAATGACGCTTTGTCTGAGGTTTTTTTCTTATTTTTTTTGTTTGTTTGTTTAATGTGTGGTCGACCTCTTGCTCTGCCGATATACAATCCTACCGCGTTGCAGTTGCAACTTCAAATTGCATCCATTTAGTTGTAGTTTGATGTGTAAATATATGTTAAACTGTTGGGATACAAAATTACAAGTGTCGATATTTTGTTGTTGTCTAAGTTATGCCACAACAAAATGGCCTTAAGTGGCTTATTTGCTCCGTAATTAGGGAGGCTTAAATTATATAGATTAGCTATATTAAAGTTTTGCATTAGGATACACCATTCGACGGACACATTTTTGTTTAAATGACTACAATTTGCGAAAATATAAATAATCAGTTTTTCCCATTCTCCGCTTTGGTGGAACAAAACTTGAAATAAAATTCTGTTCTTTATTCGATCTTGAATCCTTTATAGTTGAGATCGTGCTATGTGCAGACACATATACAATAAGTTTCAGTTAGGTTCTATGAATTTTTATAGGTATATTGTGTGCTGGGTTTCTGATGTAATTGCGCCATTAAATGTCAATTGTGTTTATTTAGTTATTTCACAATTTTTATCCAACAAACAATAAATAAATTCTAATAGTAAAAATATAAACGGAAAGGTCAAACGAGGGGTTAAGGTTTCTTTTGCAGAACAAAAATTATATGGCGGTGGACAATATTGGGTTTTTGTATATTTTTTTAAAATTTAAAGTGAATCATACCAGTGGGTTCAGAAGTCTAAAATAGTGCAATTATGTGATATGCTCTGACAAAGGAAGTTTGATTTAATGATTTATTAAGAAATCTCTTAATTTCGTAGCGATGTGGCGCAGCCTTGGTATATGAATGTTACGATGTATTTCTATTCTCCAACCCATTTTAAATTTTAATAAAACAACAGAGGATCATACGAACTTGCTCTTGTATCTAACAACTTTAATCGCATTTTCAAAAATTTAAAAAATTTATTTATTTTTTTTTTAATCGAAAAACCAATTTTTTGAAAACTTAAAACTGCAGTTATTTATACTTTTAGGGATCATTTAGCTAAAAAAAATGAGAATATCGAAAAGATGAAAAGTTGTTCTACGGGAAGTTCCATTAATATACTTATACGCAAAATAAAATATTTTTGTAATTACAAATGGCCTGCACTAATTATTTAAGAAAACACACATTTTTTGTAAATTAAATTTCTTGGAGCAGTTTTTGAGAAACAAATTTTATTCCTAACTGTTTTTAATATTTGTGTGGGAAGTAGCTTTCTTTTTTTTTAAGTATTAAAGGTAATGCCAAATTATATCATTTAAGAAAAAAAATATTTCTTAATTTAAAAAAAAAAAAACAGTTTTTTTTTCTTAAGCAAATTTTTTTTTAATTAAAAAATGTTTTTAAAATTTTTAGTTTACGATACTATTTAAATTTTTTAAGAGCTTATCCATAAGAAATAACAAAAATAAATCAAATGATCCGTTTTCCAGAAAATCGAAACCAAAAAAAAAAAAGGTTCTACCAGAGCTACAAAAAATAAACATTTGTTCTTTAAAAAAATACGAAGAAGTATCTTTTCCTTCATTAATGAACTAATTGCTTTTTAAAAGAATTGTGGTAGACATTTTGGGAAAAAAACAAGATTTAATGCATGTACATCAAATACACCAAGTTTGAAAAATATCCATCTAACCGTTTAGGCTGTATAGACTCCCGGACGGACTGATAGAATAACTGGCAGGCAGACAGAATTGTGAGACACAATTTTTTCGTCTTCTCTATCATCGTAATATCGAGTTTGGCAAAAATTTCGTAGTCGATATTTTCTTTCGCATCGATAACTTTCAATATAGTACCTAGATATCAGAAAGTAAAACAGGCGCCTTGTCACCTTGGCGTTTGTCTCTAAATTGCATTACAATGTTCTCAAAATTGCAACTTTTTATATACACATACGAATTTTTTATAAAAAAAAACTTTAAAATAAAAAGTTCGTTTCTCAACTCTTCTGTTTGAATTTTGTATGGGGACTTGTTGAATTTTTGAAGAAAAAATGTTATTATTTTATTGTGAACACAAAATTTTTAAAACTTTTTGTTTTTGCTTTATGTTTTTTTTTTTAATTTTATATTCTTGGAAAACGCAAGATATCTTAAAGGCAACACTAATTTAACAGAATGCATTGCTTTGATATATTTTCTTCGACAGAGTAGATAAGATGTTTATATTTAATGAAATTTCATACAGGTAGCGCTCAGTTGCAACTAGGAATCAATAACTACTAACAAACATACATCTAAGTTCGGGTAGTCACCATTATTTTCTACACAAGCCTTAGTTTCGTTATTGTTTATCTACTTAGTATTGCTACCACCATATGAAATATTTATCGAAATAAATATCATTTATTAATTCCATAGCGCACCCATTTTTTTTTCTTTTGCTTTGAAATAATTCTAAATAAAAACTCAATTGCTAAAATTTCGACTTCCCAAGCAAGATAGATCTTAACGACGTTAGAAATATGTTTTGCAAACAAATCACCCATTTAACAAGACACTCTCATTGCAATATCTAAAGACACCGCGCTATCCTGCAGCATTCCACTCTGGTTAAGCTACAAAATCAAATTTAATTACAAAATCCAAATTTGGTCAAAGCAGCTGCTGCTTAATAATTAACAAATTGCCAACGCGCACAATTAATGACTCAGAACGAACAACATCACTAATTACCCCTTCAACCAGCTAGTCAACAAAAATAACAACCGTCACAGACGGCTATGGGAACTAACTGCAATACCCACTTCTTTTATAGTCAAAAACAATAATATGGATTAATAAAATTGTATCTAGTGAATTAATAAAATATAAAAAAAAAGGCATATAAAGCAAAAATAGAAGAAAAGTCAATTATCATTATCGGCTGGTATTTGCCGGTAGTGTGGCTTCATCGGTCGCATATTCTAGCAATAGCCTTTGCGGTACAGAAGGTGTGTTTGCGAGCATTTCAAAATATAGACAGCAAAAATACAACTCCAAAAGCGAACAATTTTTACTGCCTATTATTTGCCGTTTAGATTTAGTTTATCGCTGAGTTTTGCCCCATACTTCTGTCTAAGAGTACCACCAACCACCGAACACCCGCTGGAGGATTCATCGACATCATCCAAAGCCGAAGTAAAAGCCTGTGCAAAGCTCTTAAGACTCCCCCAAAGCCGCCTCCTTAACCTAGAGACACAGACAGGTTGGGTTGTTTTATTTTTTTCCTTATACGAGTACATACCTATTATTCTCTCTTACTATGTTATGTTTGTTGTTTGATTGTTGTAGTTTGTTTCACTTCATATCTAGATCCAATGTTTCTTTTTTTTTCATATTTTTATTGTATTCAGGTTATATGTTATAACAAAACATTAATAACATATATTCGCCTGCTATCGTAATGCTAGAGAAGTCCAAGCAAGTCACGACTTTAGCATTTTTACACACATATTTGGCCTTATAAGTTATTGAGTTATTACTTTGTTGGCGTAGGGACGCCGCCATCGCCGCTGAAGCCCGACATCGACGACTTATGCCTCGAAAAACCGTTGTATGATCACACCATAAAGATTATTAAAGTTTTTCGCATAGTATATTTTTGTTTGTGTCTTCGGATAGTTTTATTGGAGCATTTTTATGATAGGTACTCAAAAAAATAAATTTAAACAAAAAGTTCGCTGCTCAGCTCTTTTGTTCACAGATAGTGAGAAGGGAATTTATTTAATTTTTTAAAGAATACAATTTTTTTAAGATATTTTAGGTAGAAATATTGTAATCTGATATGGGCAAATTTGAAATAATATCGCAAGTGAGATAGTGAAATAGCATCATGACTGATTTAGAAAGAGATTCTTTTAAAAAAATAAATTCGCAGTTAGAGGCATTCAGTTAGCTCCTAATTTAATAAAAGGCTCTCAAGATCCAGTTAGATTATTAGGTAAGGATTTCGATGTAAGTTTTTTAAAATAATATAGCCGATTTGGAAATAAGCTGAAAAGGTATTGATATGGCAGCGAAAGAAATGTCACAGATAATAAATTAAAAGGACAAAAAGTAAAGATACAAGATGTTTAACCATGTTCTTAGAATGTTAATTCATTTGTTCATATAAATTTGACATGATGTATGTCAACCCAACTCCTAAGGTTAGGTCTCGTTATGAACTTCGACTCGACCTGATGACTTGAACTTAGCTTAATTAGTAGAGCATATTCAGGTGAATCTTAATTTAATTTGAAATAAAGAGTCTCCGCGTTATTCAAGTTCACTTCACAGCTGAAAAATGTGATTGTTTTTGATAGAATTTTCTCAATAAAAATTGGCGTTTCCTCCTATTCATCTCGCTCTCCTTATCAATAAACATTTTTTAGCTTAAATTAAGTTCTTCTTACTTTGATTTTGTTTATCTTTTCTCAAAATCAACTTAAATGGTGAATAATTTTCCAATTCGCTCTCAGAATTTTTCCGTCAGTCTTTAAGTTAAATAATTAAAGTATTTTTCAACATCATTTGTAACGACATCTGAAAGTTTACTAATATACATCTATTCTCTCTCAGAAAAATATCTACGTTGAAATTTATTAGTATCATAAATTCAAGAATCAAGATAGGTTAATCGAAGACAAGCAACTAATTAGGCGATAAAGTAGTACATTGAGATTTTGATAAAAGTTTAGTGGGAAAAATATTTCATGATTTTGTATAATACGTATATTTTATATGCATATATATACCGATAAAATACACTTTCTTGTTAACTTTAAGATAAACATTTAGATAAGAATATCTCAAAGACCTGAACTGATAAGAATTTTTCGAAGTTCGATATCAACAATATTTCAAGCAGAATATATTTGATATCGATCGATCGATGTTATTGAAAAAAAAATATTAAATTTTCTCACACATCTTTATTTGTATATTCTATAAATATGCATGTTTTTCTTTTTATTTTAAATACAAGAAACTAAGAATTTTATCAATTTATATATATTACTGTGATTAAGTTGCTTCCCTATTCTTATGTACGATTATGTATAATACCGAATGTCAAAAAGACTCAAATGATATGATCACATAATTGGTCATTGAATAAGGTTTTGTTTTTTATATCTGCGATCTTAATCGCTTTTTTATCATTTTAGAATCCATTGATTTAGATTTGATGACCTGTTTTTTTATTGTTCTATTTTTTGTTGTTAATGATCAGAAAATGTGTATTTTTTTGTGATATTGTATCTTTTTTCTATTTAATGAAGTTGTTTGTGAGTTTTTCTGTTTAGAGATTGACATTTTTTTTTAGCATGTATAGATTTTTTTTCGTAGAAATAAAGTGATTGTATTTGTATTTTAATTTATTTGATTAACAGATAAAGAATTGAATATAAATGTAGGACTATTATCTCATTAAGTTCCAAGGGCAAGGGTTTTCAATTTATTTAGATAAAAATTAAGACATTTTTAAGAATACAAAATAAGGTTAATAGTATTAAAGTTTTCCCTATTTTTCTGTTTAATAAAATTGACTCATGAATACTACATATATTATTTTTTATGGTCACTATTATTTGTGTTTAGTAGTCTTTTTTTTAATGATGTTTTGTGCGTTAAAGGAAGACGAGAATTCTTAGACTTTTTAATAACTTATCACTGAATTACTAGTTCCATGCGGGCGCCGCGCCGCTGTAAGAGATGTCTGTCAGTGTTAAATTTATTTAGAATTTAACGTGTTATATTACACATTTTAAAGCACCATTTCGATTTACTGGCAACAGCTTTAGCTGATTTGATTTTAATGTCACAGCTCGTTAGGGTATTGATTAGGCGATCACTTTAGAAAAATTAATGCAACGTCTCTCAGAATACAGGACACGAAAAATGTCACATTAAAGTATAATTAAAAGAGTCAAAGCAAATTCGAATAAATTGATTCTGAGTGACCTGAGTTAGAACGCATGAAGGCAAAGCAAGATTTTCACTACAAAAAGTGTTTTATTCTCACATAATGTTTGCTTAATTGTATTGATACTTCTTCTCGTACACATTAGCAGTTATGGCGGTCTTTAGCTGGTGGTGTCGATAGATGGTTGAAATGTGTGCATGGTCCATAGATTGCGTATGGTCTCCTGTTGGCTTGAGGTCGTTAATCGGTTGAATGAGTTATTTGTAAGCCAGCAACATTTTTCTTAGTTTGGAATATCCCCTTATCATAAGAGGGCATATCAAAAATAAGGCCTGATTTACTTGCGAAGTGCGATTTTAGTGTACTCATTTCGTTACAAGCGTTGCATTCGCTATCGTGTTGGATCTTTGTAAGATATTGCCTTTTAGACGAGGTTCTCCGGATATCTCCTTTGAACATGACAATACTATGTTACTGATGCGGTCGTGCTCTATTCTTTGCAAGATGGTATTTTTGATGTGAAGGCTTCCATGGATCTTAGTACTTCTAATTCGATCAAGCTTTGATACTCATATTGTCATACGAATCATCTTCATCTCAGCTGTCGTCAACTTACTCTCATACTTTTGTACATTGTCCAATGTGTGAAGCGTATGTACTAAGTACTGTACAACCGCAGTGTAGAATCTTCCCTCCAGCTTAGAGAGCATTTTTTGATCACAGAAAATAGCAGAGATTTCACGCCACATCATCCAGTCAACATTGATATCGTCATCACAAGTTGACTATAAATCATAGATCCCATCCAGCACTTTTCCCTTTTTTGGAGTTCTTAACTGCCTCTCTAACTTCTTAGACTATGAAGTCGGGTACTTCCGTTAAGTTAAATTCAGCTATCGGAAATTAGTTTCGTTGAAACTGTTCGTTCAAAAGCTCATCACAATAATGTCGCCACCTGTGAACAATTTTGTCGTCATACACAAGAAGCTGTCCTTGAGCAGCGTTAATGAATTTGGGGTACAAAACTCCTTCTTTGAATGGCTATTTTGAAGATTGTTGATCCCTTATACAAGTTTCTTTTTGCCTTATTTCTTGAATAGTTTGGTTCGCATCAGCAGCTGGAGCAGAAATTTCTTCTATTGCTCGCTATAAATTCCCTCCGTTTTCTTTGCTCGGAATGGAATTGGACGCACTTCCTATTGGCTTCCTTCTTAATGCTTCATGTATATATCCCACTTCAAGGCCAACCTTTTCATTTCCACTACTTGAGGGATACTTTTTCCATGCTTTGAAAGTCGCTTTTTCGTACTTATCACCGCTTTATCAAGGTTTAAAATTGCTTTTAAAAAAGTCTGCTTAGGCATATATGGCGTAATTATTTGTCCTTTGGTCAAGAATAGAATATGTTTTCTTCGCCGTTAACATTTCCCTCAACTCTCAAAAGCCCATTTCTGTCAGAGTTTATGTCGACGCACTATTCGTTTGGTTCGTTTCAAGAAATATATTATATAAAAGAAAAGTGAAAATTATAATCCAAAAATTAAAATGCACAAATGTATGGGCATTTGTAAGATTCCACCAAATTCTAACAACAACAGTCTATTACATTCTAAACCTTCTTTGTGTAGCCTCATTTTATATTCTGACTGACCGAGATTTTCTAGAGTCCTGCCGATCTTAATGTAATATTCTGTAATCGTGATTTAACCTCTTTTACTGATAAATGATTCAATGAAGATATTATCCTCTGATAGATATCAAATCACACAAATAGAACCAATTTTTCTTGCTGCGAGATTTAAAATTAAATTAAAAAAATCATCAAGTGCTACAGTTAATCCTTTTAAAATAGCCCCTGCTTACCATCATATGTAAATACCCTTACATCTCCTCGGTTTCAGTCTATGTATAGTTTCTTCGGCAAAACCAAAACACACTTTTTACAAGATTGCTAATCTCGAAAAAAAACCATTCACCTTCTATATTACACATCAATTATTAATTGTATACAAACAAATAATTTATGTTCACTTTTCCCGAGTACGCGCCGATATTTATCTTGTAAAGTAAAACAGCTAACAAGATGCGCGCGCATCTTTCACTTAAGCAGAAACTACACACTGGATAGATAGATAGACAGACAGACGGACGGACAGTGAGATTAACAAAATAAAATAGAAATAAATAATAATAGTCACATAAAAGAGAAATAATAATATTTTTAATTAAACACATTCTTTTGCATCTGCAACAGAAAATAATCGCCATCAGTGGTAGGTAAAGTGTTGTAGAGTTGTTGCTACAGCAACAACTAAGGATGGTAAGTACCATCAGCCACTATGCTAGTGCAAGCAAATCTTCACGCACATATAACATCTCATTACAAATCCTCAGCTTGTGTCTTTGATAATGTTACATACACACATTATGTGCGTTATGGTTTTCGTTTTCTGTGCGCGCGGCCGCCGGGTGTTGTAGGTAAACTTTCTTGTGAAGCAGAAGCTCGGTTTCAAAATATCACGCAATCATCTAAGCGTCTGCGAGAGTTGTTGCTGGCTGCACCATGCGGATGCGATTAGGCTGCACAACACACACAAATTGTGTGTAGCGCATTGTTTATTTGATTTTTATTTTCATTCTTTTTTGATTGTTGCACCAAAGCGGTGCGGTTTTGGTTTACCCCATCATCGCATCTTATATAGTTGTCGTTGTTGTCACTATTATGGAGAATCGATAAAAATGGTGGTAAAGTTGGTATATAGAGTCTCTAGGTCTTAGATGGTTTTCCTCATTTTTATCATTCTTGCCGGTGATACGAGCTATTAATTCATCTTATTAGCTAAACCTACAAGCAGCACACGCAAGCTAACACGGCTGCGGTTAATTGATAATGTCACAACTAATAAAACAAGAAGTTGAAATGCATCGAACACGTTTTACACGCATCAACAGTAAAACACATTCGATTGGAGAGTTTTCTATACGATTTGTTTGATAAGTTTTTGTTGGTATGTAAGAGTGGAAATTGGCACAAATGTACACAAACAAATTTAAAGTTACGTAGTTATTTTTCACTTACTTAAACATAAATTACTAATTTTGTTTAATATATTAAATGTTCACCGTTTGGTGGTGGGTACAGTATTTTCCAAAAGCTATCTATTGATTTATTTCCTAGATTTTTGAGGAGTGGTTTTTGCATGCAGTAAAAATTACTTTGTTTTAAATCCACTCTCTCCCTAAAAAAATTTCAAAATTTCAATCATTCTATATTTCGACTAAGTAACGCAGAGTACTTCGAAAGTGTACAAGAAAAACCATTATACCTTACAGGCATTATAGTTAAAGTGAATAATATATTCAACATCAGTCAATTCTTCATGGAATAAACGTTTGCCAGACGTACATACTCGTATATATAAATAGGCAGGAAAAACAGGCATTTTATGATATGTCAAACAGCCTGTTTCAAATTCCTTCTCTAAAACCGACTTCCGGATATTAATTTTTGATTAAAATCGTCAAAATTAGTCACCTTGTAGGAATTTGTTTATGAAAGATACATTTCTTTGGGACAAACGCCTGCCAGACGTAAATACTAATTCAAATAGACATCATGCAATTTTTGTTGTATAATAATTTATAGTTGATGTTCGTAAATAATAAAAAAAAAAAATTTTTTAAACTGTGACTATGCCAAACCTCAATCAAAACTTTAATTTTTCTCTGAAAAAAAAAAAAAAATTTTAAACTGTGACTATGCCAAACCTCAATCAAAACTTTAATTTTTCTCTGAAATTTATAATTTTTTTAAATAATGTGACATTAAGCAAATTCTTAGTCGTATGTATGGCATTAGTATATTTAAGAAAAAAAACTGGTGCCAGATATATTTTTAAGAAGCTATCACAATTTCTAAAATTTTAAAGAAAATGTTGTACTTGGTTTCTTTAAACAAAAGTGTGTGTCTGTATAAGTAAGTCCTACAGAGATGACGCCAAGCCATGAAGCGCATATACATATTTGCCAGACGTAATATTTACGATAGTTCTGTTTAAAAAGATTTTATTTGTTATAGGTCAACAATTCCTTTTCAAACTATTTCTTAAAAGAAAAAAAAAACAGAAAAATACATTTTTACTTGCTATATGTACGTGTCGATTCCTCGTCGTTCTCAGGAATTAGGACTGTCTTACGGCACATTATGGCGTATTTTGCATTTGGATCTACACCTACATCCATATAAAGTCCAGCTCACATAACAACTGAACCCAGCTGACCATTCACAACGTCGTAGATACGTCGAATGGGTGCTTGAAAAACAGGCGGTGGACGGCGATTTTTCGAACAAAATCCAGAGGAGTGATTGGACCTTACTTCTTCGAAAACGACGATGGAACGATAATCACCTACAATTCGGAGCGTTATGGTCATATGATACCGACTTTTTTTGCCTGCTATTGAAGAATACGACTTGGAGAATATGTGGTTTCAACAAGACGGTGCCACATGCCGCACAACTCGAGCGGATATGGCTTTATTGCAAGAGACATTTCCTGGCCGCGTAATTTCTCGTCGTAGCGATATTAACTGGCCACCAAGATCATGCTATTTGATACCGCTGGAATTTTTTTTGTGGGGCTACGCGAAAGACAGTGTTTATGGAGATAAACCTTTAACTCTTGAGCACTTGAAAGCCAACATTCGTCAAGTTATGGCTGAGATACCGCCCAATATGTGTAAAAAAGTGGTCGAAAATTATCTCAAAAGAATCGATACTTGCAACAATTCGCGTGGTGGTCATTTAAATGCTGTAGTGTTTCAGACATAATGTGAATGTTTAAACTTTATAATAAAACAGAAATATCATGAAAAAAAAATATTTTATATGTGTTTTATTTACGTTTACTTTTGAAACCGCAAAATGGATAACCCATTACAATAGGGCAGGTTTTGCATTTGGAAAAAAAATTGAACTCGCGATTTTAATCAAACTTGACATTACGATGATGGAGAACACCAACAAAGTGGGGCTCGCAATTCTGTCTGTTTGCCACTCTGTTAATTGATCTACAGCCTAAACGGATTAAGCGATTTTGTTCAAACTTAGGACTTACCTAAGTATTTTAGGTGATTGTCTCAAATATTTTTTTGAATTGTTTTTGAGCCCAAAAACTAACGGTGCTTGCCATACAATATTTTTCTACCATCTTAATTATCTAAAAACTGCTGTAATGATTTTGATAAAAAGAAGTTATGCAACACTTTAGGTATAGTCCACATTTTGTTCAAAATTGTTTTAAAATATTTTGTTATCAGCCAGTACCCTGCCATACAACCATTTCTTTGATTTTCGACATCCTCATAAATGGCTCGACGAATATCGATCAAAATTAATTATATATTAAATTTAAATTACAAATAAAACTACTTATTAAAATTTCCGAAAATATTTTTTTTTGGGATTTAAAAAAAACAATTGTTGTTGTTTAAAAAAAACGGGTGGATGATTATTTTTCGGAAATGTTGGCTTTAAGTTTATATTATTAAATATTTAAAATTTTCAAACAAAAATTTAAGAAATTTTTAATATAAAAATTTAAGTAAGAAAACGACTCTACAAATATACATATTTAGATTCTTAATACAAATATCTTGCGCATACGACGTGATCGAACAAAAGAGCAAGAACATGCGATCCAGTCGTGCATTTTTTTTGTAACCAAATTTAAATTAAGTACTATGTCCTCGAACCTTTCTTATTAGTAAAAATATGTACTCCTGAATTTTAATATTTTATTTATTAACTACATAATAGTAGTGTTACAACCAAATATATTAAAAGTGTCTAATTTTCGTGACTTGTTATATTTTTGTTCCCTTTTGGTGACAGTTTCATAATTTAAAGAGAGAGCAATTTAAATTGTACCGTTACGCCCCCATTGTTTTGTTGGTGTTTTTTATGCTGGTAAGTTTCCATTCAAATTGTTGTTTTGCATCGGTCAAAATAATAGAAGTGTTTGCCGAGATCGTGAAAAAACGAAAAAACGAATTGAGCTTTAAATTATCATCAAAAGACTATAGAAAAGTAAATAAATATTGTTTTCTATTAATCTTATTTAATTTCTAATTTAAATTCGATTTAGATTTTATTTTGTAATGAGACCCGGAGAGCACTGTACTGCTGAGCAGCATACTATTTATAATAAACCGGATTATTTCACAAGGAAAAACCAAAGTAGAAGTACAGAATCTCCTCGGTTGCTCAGCTATGATGGTACGCAATGCAATAAAGTTTATTTCCCGCCCTGAAACACGTGGACGACCCTGTTATGTCGAAGAAATTAGTGAGGTTTTCAAGGCGAAACCCATTTGCATCAGCCACAGATATAAAAGCGGATTTAAATGTGGAGGCGAATGTTAAAACTGTCCGCAGGCGCTTACGTGACAACAATTTGGCAGCTCGCAGTCCAATAAATGTGCCCTTCCTATCAAAAAAAAAAAATATAGCCAAAAGACTTAAATTCGCCAAAGAGCATTTAAATTGGCCTTCCGAGAAATGGAGGAATATTTTGTGGTCTGATGAATCTAAAATTGTGTTACACTGTGGAAAAGGTTCACGCATTATGTCCGACGGCTACCAAACACCTCATACAACCCGCACTTTACTAGAAAAACAATAAAACACGGAGTCTCGAGTATAATGATTTGGGCAAGTTTTTCTTTTTACGGAGAAGGTCCAATTTATTGGATAAAAGAAATCATGGATCGACATCTTTATGTCAAGATCATGCAGGAAGTCATGCTTCCATATACAACTGATGAAATGCCACTGATTTGGGTATTCCAATAGGATAATGATCCAAACCATATAAGCAACGTCGCGAAAGAGAGGTTTGAGAGAAATCAAATTAATGTTTGGAAAGGCCTCCACAGTCAACCGATCTCAATCCCATTGAGAATCGTTGATGTGACATTAAAAATGCAGTTGCTAATTCAAAACCCACAAGCAATTCTCAGGACAACAGTTCCCGATGCCTGGGCATCAATTCCTGCAGAGATGCGAACATCTGGTTAACTCGATGTATCGTCGCTGTGCTGCTGTTATTGCAAATAAGGGTCACGCAACCAAATATTAATGAAGGTATAACATCAATAAGTCATTTGTAGGTGGAAGAAGTGCCCTAAATAAACAGAAGTGCCCTTTTAAACATCTTTTAGACCGATTGGATCCACACTACTATTATTTTGACCGTCGATATTAAGTAAAGATATAGAGTTTAAGTTATATCTAAAAAGACTGAATAAAATTTAAAAAAATATATTTTGCTTATATAATTTAAATAATAAAAAAATAACAAATATGAATTTCATAAGTAAGAAGACCATATTTTTTAAAATTTTTCTATTCCGGCAGTATGCACTACTATTATTTTTATTAAAAAAAACTATCGTCAATTATCAATTAATAAAAAATACTTAAATTTGAAATTTGATGATTTGTAAGAAAAACTTTTAAGTTATCAATTCTCTTGTAATTAAAAACGGTCTGCAGCATTTTCAATGTATAAACCTTTTACTAAATTGATAAATATCTATTTTCAAGTTGATAATTGTAATAGAGGGAAGCTTTTATTGATCTGCATTCCAAAAGAGGTACATTTTTAAGCATTTGTTTTTGATGCTGATTGCTTATGTAATGCACCAAAATCAACAAAACAAAACTGTCACTATTTAACATTAAGTTGTTTCTGGCATAAAATTTAATGTTATCATAAAGTAAAAAAAAAATGGAAGGACAAGCCACTTATGTTAACATTTCCCGGAATGATGTCAAATTATCGCTCAACCGGCTAAATGCATTGGCTGCAGAAAAATTGCCAGATTAAACCTAATGGATTGACGCAATCCATGAATGGGCCTTAAATTCAATAACCACCAACATTTATGGTTTCAAAAAATATGCTTCATTAAACAAAGTACTATCAACTATTTAAGAAAAATATATATTTTCTCGTACACATAAGACAAATAGAAATATATAAAGAGATACATTAAGCACCGTCTGCACTAACCAACCATATATCAGACTCTATTAAGCGAAATCATCTAGTCATATTTTATATAGTATACAACACTCAACTAAACTATAATCAAAAATAATAATCTCAACTAGTTAAATACGATGAAAAATTCCAAACAACATCGATTAGCATTGGAATTACCACAATAATGCTCTGTTGGCAACGCCAACGCAATACAAAAAAAAAAAAAACTGAACGGTGACTCGATGGCTGCTAGCTCGAGCTCAGATTGTGATCATTATGTTGGTAAACAACACTTTAGCTATAATCCGCTATTATTTATACCTCTAATGGAGACAATTTAATAATTGATTTTCGATGAAGCTGGACGGGCGCTAAAGGTCAAATATTTAATTTCTAAGTCATTTGCTGCATCTGGATACATTGTCTTTTCGTGTATTGTTTGCTTGTTTTTCATTTAACTTACATAATAGTATGAGAGGTAGTGTTGCGTTTTTGGATAAAATAAAATAAATAAAACCATTTACAACAAAAATTTTGTCCCTCAAAACTTGTTTAAAGTGTATTTTAAGTAATGTTGGCTTAAAGCGATGTGAACAATTTTAGGGACTTAAGTACGATGAATTTAGTATGCGTAAAAGCCCTTCTAGCAAGTTTTGCAAATTAAAATCGAGTTGAGAACGTATTCACAAAAGATTGTATTCCCAAAAGATTGCATTCTTTTACAACTCAGTGAGTTGCCTCCCTATAAATCATAGCATGTTCCATTCCTTAAAGCATTTTTCCCAAATTCTTTTACACTTTCATGACTTTTTTGTCGTAAGCCTAGCTTCGACAACGCGTCGTCTTTTGACACCATATGTCAATAAATGTTTATGAATCTCAGTCCATAACTTATGTCGTCTTCCTATTGTATGAATGTACCTACATAATGTGTTATGCTCCTATTGAACGAAAATTACACTTCTCTTTCAGTTCGAAATAGGTTATAAAATTACTACAGTACATCCCAGACTATGTATTCAAAATTGTCAAGATGAATGACATGTCATTGGGGGACATTGTTTTAAGTCGAGTTTTGTTACCTGTTACAGGTGTTATCATTTTTTTTTTGTTTTGTTTTTTTGAATTTTGTTCCCATGGTTTGTTCTTGTGCGCCCACTTGTTGGTTGTTTGGTTGGTCATAAATTACCAGTGAATGTAAAGCCTACTGCTACTACCTACTCAGTAGCATAGAAGGCGACAGTGCAGGGTCATAAGTCCATAGGGAAAATATTTTTTACAAGAGATTTTGTTTTAATGTAGTTTGAAGCTCTTGGACTTCATCGTAAAGTTAAGTATTTAAGAACATTCAGCATTTTCAACCAAAATGTTTACCAACAAAAAATGTTTGTTGCTTGTTGATGTTTCTGATTTAAATGGATGATATTTTAATATGGGAGACCACTTAGTACAGGTACTTTTGTTCTTGAATATTTCATAACTTTTAGTGAGTTACTGCTTTTAGATCAGCAAATAAACTCAATGAGGCAAAAATATGTTATAGAATATGTTATTGCTGCAACTTGTTGTCTTAAATTAATATTAGCTGCAAACTACACATTATATTATTAGCCCTGTATGATTAAATTCAATTAAATGAATAGAAACAAGAACACATAACTTCACAGAAATTGATTCAGCGATTTAAGTAACCGAATTACACAAACATACATACACATTCATTGGTTTTGTATAATTGTATTGTTATGAGTGATAATGTACTCATTATAACATTGCCAATGAATGGCTCCAAGTTATGTGATTTCTTAAAATCTCCAACGAATCATTGGCTGAACTTATACCCTTGACTTGCCTGAGGCCTTAAGCCTCCCCCCCCTGCGCCCGTCCATATATCTACTACTGAAAACTACTTGGATTTTTCGTTTTTAAGATCTGGTTTCTCTACGGTCATTCTCTAAGTATGCAGACAACAACCTCCAATAAAGAAAATTATGTTAATCAATGTTATGGTTAGAATAAGTGTCAATCGAATTTATTGCGATTTGATTAGGTATAACTCTTTTTAATTTCTTTTTTTTTTTTAGTTTTACATTTTTAATTTAGATGAGATAAATTATTAAAATTTAATCCAGCTAATGGAATCCAATTAAGCAAAGTTATACGTTATAGTGTGCTAGAAAAAAATGAATATTATGTATATTTTGATGATATTTGAAATTGATTTGTGGATATAAGATTATGCACCTTGTAGATTTGAATTTGATTTTTTTGTTTTCGATTTCTATCTGATATCTTAAAAAAAAAAAAAATAAATAAATTTTAAAACAGGTATTTTTTCTGTTCGGTTGTTGCTTAAAATTTTAAAATATTTCTGTTTTAAATATAAATTTAATTTCTCTTTAAAAATAAAATATTAGAATAAAAAATTACGAAAATTTAAATATTAATTTAAGAAAAATAGGAACTATCTTACCTTGGTGAAAGTCTGAAAAAAATTAAAATGGACTCTGCTAACATCTGGGAAGGGACTGAGAGATAAGATTTCCCAAGTCTGAGATATATTTAGTTGAGTAAAGATAAGGCATGATCTTTGAAGTTTAACTTGGGTTCTTAATCAAAAAACAGTTTTGACAGATAATATCTCTTTTCTACTACGCACTCGTACATAGGTGGAATATTTATTTTCAGCTCAATGTTTTAAAATATTATTTAATATTGAAGGATTTAACAATACTTATGCAAAAAATGATTCAGATAACCTTCTGAAATGAAGTATAACATTTTGTGTGTACTTCTTTAACAGTAGACCAAAGGAATTAATTTTTCATAAAATTAACAGATCCTTTAAATGATGCAAAGTGGAACCTAGTAGATTCTTGGTAAAATTACAAAACAACGTCAATATGTCATGTCCCAATTAATCGTTGTTAAATTAATGCAAACGACAACTTTTAATCTACGTTTTGATCGTGATTCAATCGAGAGCGAACAATCTGCCCATTTCAATCTTTATGGTTTAATTCTATCGCCTACAAATTTCGTGTTTCTCAGGTTGATAACCCACTCAATTTACGCAAGCTGTGTACAGTTGAAAAAAAGATAAGCAACGCCAACGTTAATGCAATAAGTAAGGAAACTGCTGCTACAGAGTCGGAGTAGCGAAGTATTTGTTTGATCCAAGAAAATATTTGTTATCATAAAGTAGTTGAAAAAAAAAACATTGGACGCGACGGTGTTGAAATCAAATAACAAATAAGGAAAAGATTGATTTACACATTTTGATTATTTGTCAATAGTTTTAGCTTTATTATCCTTTAGAGAATAGTAACATTGATATTGTGAAGCTTGTCATATATCAAACTCAAATTGAATAGGTGTCTGAAAATTTGCTTCTGACTTAGATTAGGTTAAGCTGAAGTGGGTATGGGAAGAACTGGATGTAGTGAGACCATATTGTTTGCCATTTGGCAAATATTCTCTATACTCTTGAAACCATTTAAATCTATTGACTGTCAATTTTTGTATTTGCGAAACGAATAAGTTAGTGCAGAAGTAATTTGTCAAAGAGTGTGTACGTACGGCTTTGTGACAGAGTCGGACAGATGCTAAGAAAGTGAGGAAATTTTTCTATTTACTCCTTGTGCTTTTATAAAAAACGTTTCAAAATAAATAAAGCCGTGTTGCATCTTCATGGCTATTAGACAGTATCCAGTTATTACAACTATGACGCAGATTATCTGCAATCTGCTTAGAGATACCAATTATTTGTCGTACAGCCGTCAACTTTATCGACGACTTCTTAGTACAGAAAATGTTGTTTGTAAAATATTTTTATGAAAATATTTTCCTTAAGACTCTAGCAGCCCTTTTATAAAAAAAACGATCAGATCACCTTTGGTCCATGGAATAAGAGTTAGACCATGGACTAAAATTGCCTATTAATAAAAATCATACAGTCTACTACAATAAGTATCAACTCTATCTCTTAACATTCTATGTCTCTGTAAAGTTTGTTCTTGAATTCAATTCTTAGTCCTTTTTTGGTGGTTTAGCGAAGGACTTAGTTTGTAAATGTCAAATAGCAAACATTCTGGTTTATGAATAGCATTTCGCACTTAGTCCACAGAATAAGTCCTAAGCCTTCAATAGTCCATGTTAATTAATTTGGGTGTAGAACTTTATATATTCAATATTTATGTATATTCATCCAGACTAAAACGTTCCACAAATATTTAAAACCTACCCCCATTTTATTCCATCATTCAATTTACGATCCACTTGTCACCACTTGATTTCTCCAACCTTCGGTTTACTAGTATAATATTTGTTTTGTATAAAATGCGTCTGCGCCTACCTGTGGATATTTTTTTTTAAATTATGTGTTTTTTTATTGGTTAAAGGCTAGCACCATATTTTTTTTTAATACACTCGTTAACAGTAGCTCCCATAAGGTGCTTTTATTCTATTCTCCACAATGGTGTTGCTTCTCCTGCCGTGCGTCTAAATCTGGTGGCTGTTTATGGTTCTTAAATAAATTCATTTAGGTTTTTTTTTTATTAAAATTAATTTTACGACTATTTTCAAAAAGCAGAGAAGTCTATTTTTTTATTGCCTTCATAAAATGCTAACTTTTAGTTTACAGGTTTTCTTTTAATATGCGTTTCTCTATAGGCAAAGCATTATAATTTAAATAAAACAAAGCTGAGAAATATTTTGCGTGACGTAGTGTTAGTTTATAATGTTGACTTACCAATTGAATTATTTATACATTATTTAAACAAGAATCTTCAGAATGTGTTTTTGTTTCTAGATATTAATCTTGTTTTGCAAAGTTAGATTTTTGTGGTTTTGGTATAGTTTTTTAAGAAATATTTTGTCTTAATTAATTCTTTTAGTAGAAATATGGATTTCATTAGATAATTGCCACAGGTACCTTTTATATGAATAAAAAAAATTAAGCACACTTAAAAGCTTGTTTTGCCATTTATCCCCTTGCAACCGCGATCTGCCACAATGTTTGATATCACACCTAGAAATCTGTTACCCAAGTAAGGCATTAGCATATAATTTTCAGTGCGTTTACCCACCTGGTTTGTCTCCATAACGTCTAAGCCATTAATACAAATCAATAAAACGCAATTTACAAAACCGGACAGGTAAATCAATGACAATATTCTAATTTATAGATGGGCGTAAGCCAAACAGACGTGAGTATGTGCTCAAGAAAAAATTTTTTTTAGCGTGACTTTGTATTCAAAAACTTTTCGTTTGATAAAAAAAAAAACACAACACACCACTCTTGATGGTTGATCCAATTTTTCGTTTGTCATTTTTCGGCACAAAGTGATAAATTTATTTTATTCTTTGAGATGCTGAAATACCGCCACCATTCAGTATCACCACCGGGCACTGCGCCACAATACCACTGCCACACCACCACTACAATAACCATTATAATGCGGTGGTGCGGATTTTTGAGTGTGCGTAGGCGTTAAAACAGTAGCTTTTGTTGAGTGACGCATAAAATTCCGTTGAAATTGATTGATTAATAGCTGCCTTGTTATGACATTTTAAGTTGGCGTTGATTTAGCACTGTTCTTTTTTATTTGAAGCCGAAAAATTTCGTGTTGAAATGGGGTTTAGATCTTAAAAAGTGAGTCAAGATTTATAGATTAATAGATGCTAATGTGAGAAAATTATTGCGATTTAAGACCAAGATGTAAGAGAAGTGAGAAGTTGATGATCGAGAAAATAAAACAAAAGAGTTGACCCGCAAACTTTATTTTTAGTATTTATGTTAGATTTAATGAAATGTTTTGGTTTTGTGCTTCAGGCAATAAGATGTCGATGGTTGAATAATGAGAAAAAAAACTCATTTTTAAATAAAACGTTTGATAAAAAAAAAACCTAAAATAAATAAAATTTAAAAGATAAAAAAACTTCTTGGGACTTTAGTACTGACAGAAACTCAATAAGTTTTTTTTTGATTCATTAAAATTTATTACACTTTTTTCCTTTAAGTCTTTTATCAAGCATATGATCGGTTGTAAAATGAAAATCCAGCATAAATTTCTTTCGTTTTTTTTTCTTGTCAAGGTTTATTGCCAAAAAGGATTAAATCATCAAAGCGAACATAAAATCCCATTGCCCTACTTTGTTGGCATTCTTTAGTTCCGTGCGATTAAAACTTTAATAACGGTCGCTTGGTGGTTAAATAAGAAAGAAAAAAAAGTCAAATTTAATCAACAGAAAAAAAATGTTCCTTCAAACTTACAATGGCATAGCAATAAAAATTACTCGTTCATCTCATTTCACATTGCATTGCCATACAAATATCGAAGAAGTTTCTGTATGAAAATCCGACATTGTAACCCTGACAAGGAGACTTGGTTATGATGACAGGTTTCAAGAAAATATATATAAAACACCTAAAGCATGCATCAAATTTCACTTTATTTTTATAAGTCTTCCTTCGTTTTTATGGTCTGCGGTTTTTGTATGTCTGTTTCCATTGATGGAACACACTCCACGCATTTTTCAGAAATGAGAAATGAATTTTTATTATTTTTTTTTATTTTTTCAATTTAATGCGTTGTCAAATTTATGTTGGTAGAGGACTGACAGAAAAACGTTCATTTGAAGACCGAGGAAATTTTGGGATATCTTTTAGTATTCAACTGGCACTACATCTTCAGTGAACTTGTGATGGACTTTATTAACATGACCACCATCGAAGATATTAAATTACTGTTTTTGGTTGATTTTACAAGGTGGCGCAGAAGAAATCATGTCGTTATTATATGCTTACAACTTATTTGTATTCATTTATATTTAAAATATTTGGATTACGAGTTATTTTTCAAAACAGGTCCAAAATAGCCATATTTATTCACCATAAACAAAATTGGATTCTACATTATTTATGCATTTATGTTAGTTGGTAGCCTTTTTGGACAAAACACCATCGATAAATTCTACCAAATAAATTCTTTTACTCCACCCTGTATTTTACTGTGGTCACATGCATTCTACAAGAACAGCCAATTTTCGTAAATCTTCTTATTCTACCATAAACATCATTTTCTGGAGTTAACATTTTATTACAAGACAGCAAAAAAGACATCATTAATTATTATACAAGTTTTTGTAATTAGCGTAAATCATTTATATATTTTTTTCTTTGAGAAAAAATGAAGAAAAAATTCACAGCATGAAACGCTAGTGACACAATTATGCGTTCAAGATGGTTATTATAAGAGTATAAGCCTGAACATAAATCAATATTTTTTATGAGAGATAATTGTTGTTTTATGGTAATAAAATAGATAACTGTGAAACACACAATTTACATTTTTAAGGCATAATTTGTGTATGGTTTTTTACAAGAGCATGTAAAACAAAAACCATAATGATGTCATGTTTTTTTTTTTGTTAAGAGAATTAAAATAATGGGACCAATCTTGAAGAACGCTTGCCCAATTGCGTTTGTGGCTATCTACGTCTTTTAGTATTTGAAACTGCTCAAGTTCGAAACCTATATCAGTCCATTGAAGATCTGATGAATCAAAAATCTTAGCATAAAATGAAGAACGCACAGTAAGGAAGCGCTTGTCAGTAAACGTCTGAGAATGCTTGGAAAAAATTATGTTGTCTCAAAAGAGAGATTGTTAAAAAAAAAACAGCATTAGATCTAACGGCAATGTAATAGTTTTTGGCAATATTTTTATACATTTGAAATATTATAGTATTGGTTTGCAAGAATTTTTAAAAATTGGATTGACTTGAAATTTGTTCGACAACGTTACACTTTAATAGAGGAGGGTTTCTTGAATTTCTTTTACAGAGAAGTCCCTCTGAAACAGGAAATTCCGAGCACTTTTGAAATGTTTGCCTTCCAATGTTTAAAAGTTTTTTGCGCAATAAGGATTATAACAGCAACGTATATATCCAACTCCTTCAAGAGCAAACAGAATAAAAGTCAGAAAACGTAAATAATAAAAATATATTGTTTTCGTTTTTGTTTTTCCTGGACTGTGTTGAAGACTGTTTCTAAAGTTGGTAGGTATGTACAGAAATAGTGGCCATGAAAAAAATACCCCGGATCTGATCCAATCAGCGCTAAAAAACTCAGTTTTTTACACCAGAACTCGCTTGCCTATGGATGGAATTGATATGGGGTATTGTTGGCACAATAATGTATATGTTCAAGGGAGTCCTCCAATTTGGATTGAAATCTTAAGAAAATTATCTTGTTTTTAGCTATTTAATTGTTAATCGAAGCACTCAATCAGCCAGACCACAATTCACCTGAAAACCATTTACACCTTGTCAAACTATATAGACAGCTAGTTGACTGGATTGAGTTACTGGCACTGCCCAAGTAACATTTTTCCTCTCATAATACTCTCCATAACTTAATGATACTAATTTATGGGAGCCGAAAGTAATCTTGAAGAATTCAATTAAATATCATAACAAGGTTTTTATAAAATTCTAAGTTTCTAGAATGTTGTTAAAGGAGGAAAATTTGTTTTAAGTATTATATTCAAATTATTTGAAAATTGCACAGAGCTGAGGTCTTATAAAAAACCGCTATGAGTAGAATTTAAGTTTAAGTTTAACTCTTAGGATAGTAATGGGACCTAAAAGAGGATTACTAGATTATTTTTGAGGTTTCGGGAGCTTAGCTCTGGAGAGTATGTTAGTTGGGTGTGGTGCCAAACCTGCCTGAAGGAAAAACATGTAATTGCCTAGGGCGGCAAAATTGCTGCAACAAATTTAGAACTAAAATAAGAGTAACACAAATGCGTCTCCTTGAATCTAAAACAATATAAGCAACTACTGCACTATATTTTATTCATTCTCCTTTGATTTTGGTAGGGTATCTTGAGGTAGGTATACGACTGTATGTACATAAAAAATTATTTATTATTTAACATATTGGAAGGTAATTGTTGCCGTTCGCCATTGTTTGTACGAACAGTGCAGCGTATGCATAGCATAAATATTATAATTGAATTTGGCCATGTAGGCTATATCCGAACGCAACACACAAAAATGCATATATGAACTTTGACTTTTTTAATCTGATAAACGGCTGAAAAGTTATTTTAGAATTTGTTTACTGCTCCAATTCTGAATTTCTTTCTTTTCCATTGCCTTACGTTCTTCCTAAGTAATTCTGCAAAAACATGCTAATTTTTCTTAACAAATTATTTTGAAAAATGTATCGAATTCATCACTTTGGCCAATAACAGATCAAAAGCTACTAACTGTCTTAATGAAAATTTATCAGAAATTTATGATTATGCCGGGGTCAAAATTCTTTTACCAAAATTCTGCTTTTAAGATTCTGCTTTCAAAATTCTGCTTTTAAAATTCTGCTTGCCGAAATTCTGCTTTTCAAAATTCGGCTTTTAAAATTCTGCTCGCTGAAATTCTGCTTTTCAAAATTCTTAATTATAAAAAAGAGAACCGACCTACGTCACATTGGCTATCTTAGGTTCTTAGGCGCAATTTCAAAAAACATTGGTCTCTTTGATTTTTGCTTGTTTTTTTTTGTGTAATTTTTTTTCATACTTAAATTACCTAATGGATTGTTTTATTTTTGTTTCTCGTTTGCTTTTGTAAATAAAAAAAGTTAATTCAAAATAAAAAAAAATAAACTTTCTTTTTTGTTGACGGACAGAATTTTGAGAAACAGCATTTTGAAAAGCAGAAAAAATGAAAAAAACAGAAGTTTGAAAAGCAGAATTTTAATTTTAAAAGCAGAATTTTGAAAAGCCGTATTTTGAAGCCATAATTTTACCCCGTTTCATTATTTTATCGAAATCACATAAAGTGCAGAATTCGATGAAAATTCAAGTTTCAAAGTGACTCAACTAGGTAATCGCATGTACCAATTCAAAATTTGTTTTGTCAACGATTATATGGAATTAATTTTTAGGAAAAATAAATGTCCTTTCAAAGATGCTTCAGTCCAAATCCATGGTTAGAACATTTACATAAACTACTTCAATACCATTTTGTGGAATCTTTATTTGAAGCATTATACAAGAACGCTCTAGATATTGCTACAAAGTCGAATATGGAAGTAGATTTGTTGAGCACAAACCCAAATAATTGATTTAAAAAAAAATTAATTTAAAATTGATTTTTTCTACCACGTAATCGATGTGACGATAGCTTTTTCGACAAGAACTTCAGACAGTATAAAATCAATTTCTGAACGAAAACTTCGGGTTTCTCTGTGATATTTCAAAGAATGTGGAGTTTAAGGATTGCGAGAAGCTTGAAGAAATTTTAACAGTAAGAACTGATGACGAAGTTCAGTATATTCAATCAAACGTCTACTCTTACTGATCTCAATCAATTTAAATTATTTAGCTTCAAATAATTAGCTTAAATTGTATCCAAATTTAACAACCGCTTTAAAAATACTCTTAACGTTTACTGTCAGTGTTGCTCCTGGGGATGATATTTTTCAAAAATGACTGAAGAGCGAGTTACAGCCCTGACAACAATTTCCATTGAAAAAGACACGCTGAATTGCATTGTATTGAAGAAGAAGGTATCTCTACAAGATTTTCAAAAAATAAATCGCGAAGAGCAGCATTTTAATATTTTGTAAAATTATTTTACCGAAAATCCTTTGAATGAATTAAATAAAACTTTTAACGATTTTTTTTTTTTTAACTTTGGGTCAGTAAAAGCACCAGGTTCGGAACCAGTTGGGTATGTACCATGAAACATCTTTAAAACCACAGATCCAGAGATCAAGTCTTTGATCCTCACTTCTGAGAGTTCATCGATGTCACAGATTTACCAATGAATATTGTGAGGTTCGCAGCATGGTCTTCTATTGGCCAGCTCCAGATAGTCTTGCATGTGTGTGCGTAGCAGATCAATTGTTTGGGATTTATTATAGATCGGCCAAATCTTCAAAGATATGGTGTTTTATTTACAATATTTTACTATTCTTTTTGGTACAACAATCCGATGTTTGAAATTTTTTTTTGTTTTCTCTATTAGGTTAGGAGTTTATCAATAAAAAAAAAGAAATGTTCTATTTTTAGGAGCTGACTAGAACTTAAATTAGAAAAATTATTGAAGGATTTGCATTCACTTATTCGTCTTTCCTCTTATAATACTTCTAATGGCCGCAAATCAGTTCACACTCAGTGCTTCTACCACTTAAGAGCTGTTTATTAATTATTTAGTTTTGAGATTAGTAAGAAATTTGCAATGTTTTAAGAAATTCAAAATAAAAATACAATAATATCATTTAATGCTCATTTAAGCATAACATCCTTATATTATGCAATATTTTGCGCGAAATCAATAAAAACTCAAAAAACATAATTAAATCTTAAACACTTCGATAAACATGTCTTATTGCTTCGATAAAAAAAGAATAATAATAATTGCTTGCAATTGTATTCCCGCTATAATATTGTGGTTATCGTTTATTTATATTTTTTTAATTAAAGTTTGTGATAAAGCAAAGCAAATTAAGATTTGTTTTTCTTATTTTATTAGCTTAGGTTATTTAGCTTTTATAGCCCATTTAGCATTTCATAGAGAAAAAAAAAACACTAAAACTTATATATTTTTGTTAAATGCAAACAAAAAAAATTACCACTTATAGAGTTGTTAATAATTAAATTCACAGTAACTACAGCAAGAATCATGTTCTCTTCCAGTTTTATCATTTTTTTTTTAAATAAATCTGTATTATAGTGCAACATGGCATAGCAGAAAAACAGCAATTACATGGGTGTGCCATGAACTTAGGTGGTAACCGAATACGGATGCCAATTGAAAATGATAATGTACCTACGAGTACACTGGCCAGCAACCTTGAGTTCGTGAGTAGCCGGCCTCTTTTAATAAAAACAAGAAAAAATAAAGCACCCACAGCAGCTTATAAACAGACAGACAAACAAACGGATATAAACCAATACAACAACAACCAAAAACAAAACGGCGGAAGGTACCTACTTATATGTATTATAGTTATGGTTTTAAAAGTATAACGGCTCTGGAAAAGCGATGGTGGTATAAAGTTAATAGAACGCCTGCAAAAATAATAGATAATAATTGTTAACAATTTGCAATTAGTAATTTACTAGTTCGTTCTTTTTTTGTTTTGCTGCTCTACTCGATAGATTAATTTTGTTGCCTTTTTTTTGTCTTTCACTCGTCAATTCTAGGCAAATTATATTATTAGAGTTTGGTGGTGAAGCAGTTTTCTAATTTGCCAACAATTGAGCGGAGCGGACGTATATTTCGTGGGAATTGAAAATCTGTTACGTTTTTCGATTAAAGATAAGTGTGACATGA
This sequence comes from Philhelius pedissequus, assembly GCA_910595825.1. Taxonomy (NCBI): domain Eukaryota; kingdom Metazoa; phylum Arthropoda; class Insecta; order Diptera; family Syrphidae; genus Philhelius; species Philhelius pedissequus. The sequence continues at coordinate 235,996,164 of OU343161.1, read as the reverse complement.
ATGACCTAGTTTTTGTTCGCTGCTCATTTATTAATTTCAATGACGGGTATACCTTAAAGGAACTACTCATAATTTTCTTGAGGGTTGTATTTTACTTTCGTCTTCGAAATAGAATAAGGCTGATATAATTAGCTAAACTCATAACTATATAGTTTTTTTTTTAGTAATTTATTTAGAAAACTATTTATATCGAATAATACATAATTGTTTTTTTTTTATTTTCCACTAGGACAAATTAGTCATTTTGTTAGGGCTCGGCTGGAAACAACACGAGTGCAGGCGGTCTCGTCAAAATCAAAAATTTCCAGTCTCGTTGCCAGCCCTAGTGTGAACTTATAAGAATCTATTACCGGCTTTGTTGGGCGCGTCTGGTTAATTTCTTTTCTTTCGAATCCGAAAACACACTTGTTCTGAAATTTCGTGTTTCAAAACGGTTGCTATTGACAACCAAAATAAACAATATGTAATCTTAAAGATGTGTGCCAGACGAAACACCCCACTGTAGGTGTTTGACAAGTGTCAAACAAAGTTTGAGACACTATCCCCTTAAACATATCCAAAAATCAGCATTCATAAAATAACGTAGTTGGGTATGCACTGTTAAAACTGCATATCTTCGAAAAGCTTTGAAAATTCGGAATATCCATTCGTTCTTATCTACTTTGGTATCTATTCACAGAAAAAAATTCAGTTATGATAAAATTACGTATGTCTGCCGGCAATGGGATTTTGGTCTACATGAGGGAACTTCCATAGTTGCTAACTGAAATTTAGACATTTTGTGTGAACTAACAAGAATCCTATACCCACTGATTTGTCAGGCGCGCATGGGTTTCTTTCATTTCGAGTCCAAAAACACACTTGTTGGGAAATTTCGTGTTTTGAAACGGTTTCAAGGGATCGCGACCGATACCGAGACTAGTCTCTGACACCAAGTTTCATGCAGTCTTGCCACTGTAGTGTAAATATTTACTGAAAATGTAATTCTATTTCAATTTAAAAAATACAAATTTATTTAAAAACAGTTCAGTTTGTTTCCATTTGAAAACGTGGTTTTACCTTATTCAAGTCATCTTTTTTTAAAAATCTTGTAACTTTTAAATTGTATATTTAAGTTAAATAATCTTTGTATTTTATTAACTAAAAATTCAAAAATTTAAATTTAAAAAAATATCCAATATCATATGTTTTATTTTTTTGTTTGCAGGTGAGTTCCCAAAACTGTTATCAGAGGTAAATACTTTATAAGCCTTATTTATATAGTCATAAGGTCTGTATAAAATTAAATATTTAATACGTGTAAAAACAATTATGTATATATTTACATACTTTGGTCCAACTCAAATGATGTGGTTGTTAAAAAGATGGATTGTTTATGTATACAAGAATATATTAGTGAGAGTCAAAATTCAAAGCTGACAAAGTCGACAAAAATATTTTAAAAACAGGTCTAACAATGCCAAAATGAGCTCGAGAACCTGAACACCATAAAATCACCTTAATCTGGGTTCCAGGACACAGTGGCATCGAGGTTAAGGCTTGGATGAGCATGCAGCAAAGCTACCTATTTCTCATAACAACTACTCCTGTAGCTGTAAAAATTGGATGGAAAAGGAAACAGTGCATCACTTCCTTTGCAAGTGTAAGCTTAATCTCTTTCGTCAATGGGTCGCATTTCCGCTTGTTGTCCGCTAAAAATCTTCATTTGTTTACCCTGGTCCGTACGAGTTCTTTGGTATCAAAACGCTCTTTCCAGCGCTACTTGGGTCTAAGATGCAAGTTCGATTTGAGCGCCATATTACCTACCCACATATTAGTGAGATTTTTTTATCAATTTTTATGCAATCAAGCCTAAAAAAGATCCTACGCTTCAGAAGTTTTCACAGAAAACCTTAGAAAAAGTAAGAACATTCCCATAGTTTTCGTAAAGAGCATTTTTTCGAAAGGTAAGTTTTTTTTTTAAAGAAACAAAAAAAACTGTCATGTTCTGATACCTGTTTCTTGTCCAAATGCAATCTTTATGACTGACATGTAACCATATTTAAAGGAACACACACAACAACAATATGCCACACAGTTATTTTAATTGCTGTCTAAAAACTGTCTAAAATTTGTCCAAACACCACTTGGATACACAATACCTGTCACTGTAGACCCAAAAAAAAATATGTAGGTACAAATCGAACGCAGGGGTAAGAAAACCAAAAAAAAAATGAAAAAAAAAACAAAACCTAGAAACAACTTATACCGTCAAACAATGGCTAACCCTCACATTTATCAATCAACCTGGATGAAAGGTGGTAGTAAATTCAAAGCAATTACCAAGTGTGCGTCCCTCCTAATGGCATTTGAAACTGTTGAAACAGAGTCTATCGATACCGGCACTCCCGTAAAATATATTCTAAACAATCTCTGCGTCTCTCCTTGTTTTTGTTTTTTGTTTTGTTTTGTTTAGATTTTCAGAATCAGATGAAAAATGAGTCACACATATGCACTCTGCACTGTTGCCAGTAGTTGCCGCTGCACTGACCAACATGGAATCTGGCCACCGACTCTTGAATTGAACTCTTATGGCCAAAACGGAATATTTTTTTGTTCCCAATTTAAATGCAGTGCAATATCGATCAATATATTCCCGAGGGGCTTTGGCTGGGCATGCATCGTTGTGTCGGTCGTTGGGTGTCTTTTTATATATATGTATATTTGTATGTTCAAATGGATATCCGAATGGAATCTGAAATACCAACATACCAGTGGACTTTTTTGGCTTGGTGGTACCGGTACATTTGCATTGGACCCAAAAGACGAAAACGACCGGACGGACAATCATGACCATTAGAGATAGTCCATACAAAGTACTCCACATTGGGTACTCGTTTATCTATTTAAACGCTGCTGTGTTCCACTTTTGGTCCAAACTGATAAATTGATATCCGCAGATAGTCTTGCGGTCTTGAGATATGTTTTTTTGTTTGTTATTTTCTCAAGATACCGAAATAAGAAATATTCCAAGCAAACGCTCTTTATTCAAATCTACACTCAATTGTATTGTTAATTGGGCATTCAAGTGTCAAGTTCAGTGCAGCCACATTAGCGTTGGCTATAAAAGGATCTCGGATGCATAGCAGCAGCAAATGAGATTTATTGTGCGCATTGCTAAGCCGCGCCGCAAAAAGAACTGTCACCAAATAGTCTAGGCACATTATTTAAACGTTTTTGGATTTTTCTAATCTAATTTTTGGTTTCTTCTTTTATTTATTCTTGTGCTGTTGACTGTATTGGAGATTTCTAGTTCAAAAAGAAAGACAAACAGGAAAGAAAACTGCTTGTCTTGCAAGGGTCACAAAAGCACAAAGCCGCCTATTTCGGACATTCGGACGAGATAGAGCACCGGGTGGCAAAGCCATTATAGGGCTGTCTCATTAGGATAATTGAATACTAAAGCTCTCAAAGATTTTTGTCTTATCTAGGTTTGTTTCTTTTTTTTTTGTCGATAATGCAGCTGCTGTCCTCTGGACTTAGAATGGCAACCTAGTTTGAGACCTGTGTTGGAGCGAGCACCTGTTCGAACTTGATTTATTAGAAAAGAATTAATTAATAAGAAGCAGAATAAGGTCCAAAACTTTGTCGATTCAGGTTTCTCATGAGGTCTACGTCTACAAATATGCATTCATTTCATTTGGGTTTTCTAGTTCCAGTTATAAAATATTTTCTGGAAAGAAATTTAAAATAAATTGCAACGAAATGAAAGACCTGATATGCGAACCTTAAAAAAGATTTATTGCCTGAACAATGTAAGTAGAGGGAAGCTAATTTGATAAACATTCTAATTATTTCATTATGAACTATTTTTCGCTTAGAAAATTTTATCTGCAGAGGCTAAGGTTTCTAAAATTTTGTAAAAGTGAAAAAAAAACCAACAATAAAATCCCAAGTTTTTTTTTGTATTTCTGATTTCTAAAAATACATTCATTTTTTTTTAGAAAAAAACTGAGTTTATCAAATTATTTGAAATACCTGAAATTTTTATTAAAATAATATCATTTTTCTGCCAGATTTGTTTAAATAAAAAAAGAATAATGTCATTTTTAATATTGTTCAACAATTTTCTTATTAGAATTTTATTAAGTAAAATAACAATAAATATATTGTTTTTGAATTTAATGCATTATCCCTGATGACCGCTAGAAATTTTGTTCACCAATTTTAATAATTATTTTAAAGATGTGACAGACATGCCAAACTTGTGACAGTGTGTCGGTTTTCTTAGGTTTTCAGAGTGACAGTTCGACCGTATGACACTACGTGGTACATAAATTCATGCACGGACCCATTTCAACAGAACGACATTGTATATAATTTAATATGTAACACTGTTGGAATTACAGTGTATAGGTTCAAAACTTTGAATTTATGAAACTGTAATTTTTTGTATAAATAGAAAAGAAAAAGAGTTTTAAAGGATTTTAAAGGCAGTGTCAATGTGGGGAGTGCAAGATAGACAACTTGAAATTGAGGCAGTGTGAAAGAAAGACAGTTTGAAATATGACATTTTGACAGTGATATACGTTTACAATTATGAGAGTTTGGGCTTTGAGTGGGACAGTATTTGTAAGTCATTTTACATATAAAACTAAAAGAAATTCGACTTTTTACAAATGTTAGAAATTTGAAAATCTGGGAAATATGCTTTCCACAGAATTTGGTTTGAGACGTTTTTATGTTTTTGAGAAAAAAATATATTATTTGTACTCACATTTTCAATTAGTAAATGGCCGACCCTTTTTGATGCACTTTTTCTGAAATAAGAAGAAATAGAAAAATCTTTAAATTTTTAAATTAAATAAAAAAATATTTAAAATTTATGACATGAAAAAATTACAAAATAGTTGAGGTGTTATATGAATTATTTTTATTTAAAGTTGATAAACCAAGGGTTTAACTTATATTCCTACATTTCTTATCACTCTAATGGAATTTTATTTATAAGAATTTTTTCTGATAAATCTTAGAACTTTCTTGAACCCAAATTGATCATTAACAACCTTCCACCTACAAAATACATGCAAGGTACTGATCTGATCTTACATATTGAAACAAAAATAAAATAAATTAAGATCATCAAGATAAAAATTATTATGCATACTTCACTTCATCTAATGGCACAATTTGAATTTTATTTCTTATCTTAAACCAGTTCTTCATATCAAAGGCTAATCTCAATTTCTATCACAATCTTCATAATGATAATTTGTAACCTTATCCCATCCTACAATTAAGTCGGATGAGAAAAATACCACGCTGGATTCCTATAAAAACCAGCCCATAACTACTTATTTTCCAATCAAATGCAATTTTCACTCCACTCATAACCAGGCTACCTTAAGTACCTAGTCATCTTATGCATAATATCTTCCTCTTTTTCGCCATTTCTCAAACGAAAAAAAAACTCTACGGATATAATTTGAAATCTAAAGATACACACTCTCTTCTTGAAAACAGAAAAAAAAACTCAAGTCTTGAAGTTCTTTTAGTTTCACAATTATCGACCAACACAGCAATTGCGCTTATCTTTCATGAATTTGAATTATTTCAGAAGCCCGTAGGCCACTTAACCTAGAAATTATACCAAAGCTTTATTCGCCTTCCCATTAATATATAAATATATCCGTATATTTCTTAAAGTCGAAGTCAAAGTTGCTATCAACTCAAAAAAAAAAAAATAATAATAAAGTAGGAGAAAATAGTCTTAAGCTTCGTTTGCTACTTAAATTTAATGGACCACACCATAGTCATGAAAAAGTTAAAGAAAATTAAGTATAGAAGCTTCAAGAGGTTTTCTAATTTTTTTTGTTAAAAAATCGTGTTACCGGCTTTACTTACTTATAGCTTCTTGATGAATTATCTTGTATTTTGTTATTCTTAGATTTTATGTGTTTTTGGTGGGAATTTACTTTAAAGAAGCTTCAAAGTTAAGTATGTCTTTATTTTGCTCACATATATAATCGAAGCAAGCTTAGCTTGAACTGAATCTACTTAAGGTTTTTTTTTGCAGTTCGAATTTCTGCACAAATTTCGATTAGATAATGATTTTATAGATTTTCTATTTTAATCAATTTCATATTTTATTAGTTCAACGCACTATACGGCATATTCCGTCTCAAATTCGAGTTCAATGCTCAGTTTTTTTATTCACATTATCTTACTTTTTTTTCTATTTGTCTATTTATGCAGAATGTATAACATATACCACTTTCAGGTGTCAATATATTCCTTTGATAATACATAAAACTTAATCATTGAAATTATACTAAAATCGAGTTGGCCAGTCAGCTCTTTTATTTATTTCTTTTGTTCTTGAACTTTAAACACAAATTAAAAAATAAAAACATCATGCGTCAATTTTGAGAATTCTAGGCTAGGAACATTATTTTTACGTTTAAAATATAAGACCTGAGTTGCTGCAAAAAAAAAATACTGTTATAATTAATAATGCATTAAACCAAAAGTGAACATCCTCCATTTGTGATTTATTTTTAAACATTTCCACATCCACGAATGTATTTGTTAAGTTTTTTTTTTTTTTTGTTCGGCACTGGCACGAGTTGAGCACACGCTACAGTTTCAACCTACCTACGCACCGCAGATCTACTGATGGTCTTAACATTCCCTTATCCTCCCAAAGAAAACACTTTGGTTGTTTTGGAGTCGATGTTGAAAGAAACACAAAACAATATTTTTGTTTCGTGTCAGGAAAGTGTTTTTATTAATAATTATTATGTTTTCATTTTCGAGGGCGCGGGCGGCGGAAATTGATTAAACGTGATGCACGACAAATTTGTTTTATATGGTGTCGATGGATTGATATGACAAGAAGTTGAAGAACAATAAACACACATATGGTGTGAGATGACGATATGATGGGCGGAATGTTCTAACGATGTGTTATTCCATTTGAGATGATTTTGTTTGAAAGTTGGAAGTGTTTTGCAATTGCCGGATAAAGGTGATTGTTATAGAATAGATTTGTCAACTTTAATTGATTGTGAGGGGGATGAGAGATCACTTGATGGTTTTGTTATTTTTGCAAATAAGAAGTCTTTTGCAATGATATTTAGACACGACTGTATACGATGAATATAAGCTCTATCTGTGAGTTCTGCTTACACGGAAATAGCGTAAGGCATTTTCAGAAGTTATGACCAGGACTCTTCACTTATTTTAATAACGTTGTTTTTCTCATTTTTTCTGATGGTGTGAATGCTTTTGATTGGAACCCAACGATCGCACTTTATTGCTTTAAATCTTCTGATCTGCATGTTGAAATAGCTTAGATTTTGCACACAAAAATTGATTAAGATCTCTATTACTATATTTTTGTATAGTTCGCATGATCTTCAACTTTAAGAGTATATACCCTATATGCAAATTGTATGACATTGTAATTTTCCAGATGGCAGGCTTTAAATTTCCTCGACTCCCACTATACCACATACTCTAGACAAACAACCATGTTAGTTAGTTTATACCGTAACAAACATGAAAATAATAAAATTAAAAATAATTTATGTGTGTCTGTTTAACGACAGAGTGTAAATTAAAGAAAACATTTCACTCCTAACTTCGGCTTTGACTCCGAAGAGAAATTTCATGAAATGCATTAATTTTGGCCAGTTGCAGTTAATTCCAAAAAAAAATGAAGAAACCAAAACCACATAACCAACATCATGTGAGTACCTACTCCAAGAGAAAAAGAAGAAGTTGTTGTGGGCATAATAATTTATCGTGTTATTATTTTATGGTGTTGCTCATGTAAGTACATCGAGAGTACTTGTGTTTTTTTTTTTGTTTTTGTCTTTTTTATCACACAAAAATATACCTACTCGTAAAATCATTAAATTCTATCTTGTTTTCTTGCTTACATCCGTCTTTTGCTGGCCATCACCAAATCTCACTTCTTGTGAATTAGTGATGGTGTGGTAAAAAAAAACTATAAACGAACTAAAAAAAAAAGATTTATGAGCCATTTACAATATGAAAAGCTAGTTAATTCAATTTAAGCAAAATCTAAAGATGATAGGACTTTTGATGCATTTGCATTGCTGCAATAAGAATATTTTGGTTTGTTAGTTAGTTAGTTAACTCCCCATTAACTTTTGATTCTTTAGCACGTTTATCTTGTGATCATGTGAACATACATAAATCCGAGACAAGCTTACTCTAATGATACACGCTCGACAGTATTTTTGATTGCACTTGAGATGAAAAATATGTCTTCGTGTGAATAATTTCATGGGAATGAAGTTATTTTGAGAAAAATAAAATTGATTTAACAAGCTGCTTATATGCACAACACAGGTGCTTCATTAGATGTGATTGAGGAACTAAATAAAAGGGCTTTGATTGAGACATTAATATACTGGTAGCTTTTTAGTATGTCATTGTTGTTGGAGAGTATGAACTTAATTTCATTTTCTCCAACATGATGAATTGTAATGTGTATGAGCAATTTACGACCATACGTATTCCAAGCTGAATATTAGTTGTAATCAACACTGATTAAGACGTGAATTTAATCATGGTTATTTATTAAGAAAAAAACATTGTTTTTGGGCAAAAAATTTCAGGTGCTTAAAAAGAAAATTCTTTTCGAAGAAAGTTCAAGTGAGAGTAATGTGACCTGATACGTGCTTCATAAGAGAATTAATTACAACATCCTGTCACAGAATATTTTTTAGATTGTTTTGAGTCTAATTCTAATGTAAAACTGAAAGTTTCATATCAGGCAAAGTATCGTGATGTGATTCTAGATAGAAAATTAAACTGGAGTCAGAACACTAGGGAAAGAGCTAAAAATGTAATGATTTAATTCTATTTCTGTAACAGATTTTTGGGAAATCGTGAGGACCGAGTACAAAAATTATCATGTGAATATACTTGGCAATGTTAACATATGCCAATTTGGTCTGGTAGAATCCAATTGAAAAAAGCACAAATCTTGAAACCCTGACCCAGAGACTTGTGTGCATTGGAATTACGGGGGCCATGAGATACACTCCAACTGCATGGTGAGAAGCGATACTCCAACTGAATCCCCTTGATCTTTTCGTACTAGAATCCGCAGTGTATAGTGTCTTAAGGCTAAACCAAACTAAAACCTGGAAAAATAGCACAATAAGATAGGCATAGATTCTTCGGAAACATCTGGGTGATAGTATTATTACAGACTATAAAATACCCGCACTTGACTTTCATAAACCATTGCAAACTGCATTTCCAGTCAAAGAAAAATGGACGATCAACCAACCCTATATCAGTGAATTAGCATTAGCAATCTATACTAATTGCTCCAAAATGGACACTGGTGTTAGAGCAGGCTTTTCCTCAGCACCTCTTGAGCTTAACAACTCACTTAGGCTCCCAGATTATAGTAGTGTCTTCCAAGCGGAGGTACTGGCAGGTGACAACAGCTGCTAGACTCGTATCAATGACGGCGCTACCACAGGCTGATATCACCTTTTATATTGATAGCCAAGGGGCAATTAAAGCGATTTCTGCCACTGTGATAAAATAGAACGCTATTTCTTGCTGCCGTCAAGAGCTGAAAGTTCTTGGCACGCAGCACAATGTTAGACTCTCCTGGGTCGAGAAATGCCGACGAGTTGGCAAGGCAGTGATCAGCGGCTGACGTTAGTGAAGCAGAGCTGGTCAACATCCCACGCTGTTACATTAAACAGTTAATATCTGATAGGATTCTAAAGAAATCCAAAGAAAGATTGAACCTCCTAACAACTGTGATATTACTAGGAAAATATGGTCATGCTTTAACAAGCCGAGGATAAACAAAATTATGGAACTTATAAGCATAATCAACGGACATAATTTAATGGGATATCATAAATTCAAAATGAAATTCAGTACAGACGACCTATGCAGGGGATATGGTGACGAAGAGGTGCATGAGGACACATCACACTTTCTCGGCCATTGGCGTACACTTTGCCAGCAGAGGAGGAATCTGCTAGGCAGCTACTTCTTTAATAATTTAGAAGAGAGCTCTAGTACTTCAGGAATTAATATAATGAACTTTGTCAATGCCTCTAAATGGCTTGACTAATAAGGAGAACACAGTGAACACACTCTCGGGTAACACAATAGATCTAAGTGTGCCGATTACGTCATCAATTGTCAGCCCAATAACGTAACCCAACCTAAGAGTAATAATTAAGCCAACAATAGTTAAAATCCGATTCAAGATGACAATATAATCTCCAATAGGATACTTGGGAGATGCCTTACCAACTAAACAGTATTGCTTTTACTCAGGTTTTCAAAAACCACAAACAATGTCAAACAATGTGGAGAGAGGACATTGCATTGCGAAACATTGTGAATAACCTTTTGTCCTTCGGTGAACCAAAAATGTGTGTAACATCAATGCTGCAGAAGTTAACATTAACACTTCCGGTGCTATTTAATTAACTTAAATAAGTTAACACTCAGAATTAAAAAATCCTGAACTCAGCATGAACCTATGAAACAGAAATATTTTTGTTGGGTCAAGTCCATTATATTTTTATAAATAAACTACAATCAAAATTTTTTTGGCCACCATGTCCATGAAATGATAAAATAATCGCATCTATCTTTTAAAAATAAAAAAGAAGTCCCAAATTATTTGCAGAACTCTCGACCATAATTCACAATCTGACATTCACCTACATTTTTTTTTCTTTTAATATTTTCTTTATGCTAAAAGTCGTCTCAAACCTTTACCCTGGCCTTAATTTATATTGAATATATCCATAACCCCATTTATCAACATCATAATAACTTTTCAATCCCCTGACAATGAACCTTCCTCAAAGTAATAATAAAAAAAAAAAGTAAAATGCCTTCTATCAAAATGCAATATCATTAAAAACAACAACATACCCTATCAATCTATCAAAACATTAACATTCTGACAAAAAAAAATTATACTGTCCGCCAAAAAGATCTAGATACATCGATTATGCATGCACAATGGATTTACCATCTATTTTTTTTCTCATTGTCAAACCACAACACTGCCCTGTACTAAGATGTGAGCCTGTGCTGAATTTAATAAAAGGAGACCATGATCGAAAAATTAACAATTATCTGGATTGAACTGCCTGCCATCGATCACGTCTCTATATAGTCGAGCCTCGACTTGTTGGGCATCATCATCATCATCATCGTCATCATTATCATCAACAACAACGATGGATCTACATTGCGGTTCAGTTAGTCAATTGCAGTAAAAATATATTAAATTGAAGTTATTCTTTTTTTTTAATTGAACTTCAACTCTTTAATTCACTTTCAACGACAAGTCTATAAATTTAATGTTCCATTTTTAATGCATACTCAGAGATCAGGTCCTTCATTGAATTGTTTGAGTTTTATTATCATTTTTCATTTTTGTAAGAAAAATCGAGTTCTATAATTTAATTTTTAATTTCTTATAAGACCCAAACCACAATGTTAATTTTAAATCTGTAATATCATCAGTTCGACTAAAATGTCCAACTAAAAATATGACGACAATTTAAATGATTTTTTTTATTTAAATAAATATAATCAACTGACTCGTAGTGTATTAATAACAAAATCACTAGCAACAACTTCAGCAGCTACATAATCAAAAGCCAATGTAGCTGCTACTCTCAAAAAGCATGATCATCGTTTTTAGGATTTTCGCGTATCTAACAGATACGCCTTTGTATTTCTACCGAAACCACCTCATTTCCTCCCTAACCCTCTATGGAATAGATTCACTGTTTTGTTTTTTGTCAAGCAACCCTCAATCAGAAGTTAGAAGTTGATTTCGTGGTGCATCGATTTCATAAAAGAAAAATAATACTTAATAAAAATCGTGCCAGGTCATGCTTGCTGATTACTCAGCTCAAATAAACTCAGCTCAGCTCAATTCAGTTCAGATGCTTGACTTTTCAAGACTCCCATCGACTAGAAGAGATTCCAACTATTGCTCAGACAAGTGCTAGTTGCGGCGATATATGGCAGAAGCAAAAAAAAAACAATTTCATTTGTTGGTGGAAATAATGCCTCAAATAGCCGGCGATGGTTTTGAACTTGAACGTAGCTCGTCGTCATCGTCGTGGTGCAAGAGCGGCTACAAGGTTAACCTGGTGGAAACTGCAAACGATTGCACCGATTTGAGGCAAACACCACAACATAACATAAAAAAAAACAAGCTTCAATAGAAACAGCTTAAGATTTGTATCTTCAATTGAATCTCGTTGAAATAATGAACAGCAACAACAACAAAAGGAATAGAATTGTGTGGTAAAACATATAAATAGTTAGATACAGATTAAGAAGAATAAAGAATATTGTATTTATAGATAGCAGGAGTCAGTCACAACAGGTGGAAATTGAATTTTAATTAAAAATCTCATTCCAACTATAATTTTTCACTTATTTTTCTGTTAATTAGATGAGTGAGTGAGTTTAGAATTTTCAATTCAATTTTCTTTTCTTTATATCTGACTGATCAAGGTTCTTAATTGTAATTGTTGCTAATTTTATTAGCTAATCGACTTCCGTAAAAAAAAAATTGATTATTTATGAGAATGTTGTAATGGGGTTTCTTATTCATTCCACAGAAATGTTTAAGGACAACACATTTCGCAGATTTTATGTTTTTTTTGTTAATATTTCAAAAATTGTTTCGCAAAGGAAAACAAAAACAGAAACATAAAACCCGTTTAATAAATTTAAGACATTTTTTTTAAAATATCTACATTACGAGGGCTGTTCAGTAAGTCAGTGACTTTAGAAATAGATGTCGCTCAGATAGGATTTAATTTTTTTCTCAACCATCTTTATTTTTTTCTAGACCAGGACAAAAAAATTCAAATACATCTGTCAATTATTAATTGTTTTACAATTTCGACAGAAGTTTAAGTTGTGTTATGAAAAGATGGAAAACAATGAAATCGCATGTTAATAAGACACCACTATTTTAAACCATTAAGGAAACTGAGAAAAAATTTAAAAAATACAAGGAAACGCTGCTTCTTCGAATGGAATGGTTCAAAAGTGGTTCACAGACCAGTTGTGCTCGTATGGGCACAGAACAGTGGACTTTGCTTAACGTGTACACCGGCCAGTTGAGGCATAATTACATGGTGGGCCTACCCACATACGGACTCAATGAAAAGGCATGAGCGAACCTTTCAACAATACTTCTATCTATCGGAAACCCGATAGTATACACGAATTGTATAGCAACCACAGCTACTGCGAGCTCGCCAAAGAGGCCATCCCAAGACTTGTATTTTCGGGAATTAGCTGGAAAATAGTAGGATACAAGTCCCCGCAGTACCGAATTAAATAAAGAATGCACAACCAGGTGAAAGACTAACCAGGAACGATAATCCTGCCCTTCTTTATGTTATTGTTGCTCAACTTAGGGACAAGGGAACCCTATAAAAAAATTATTCCTCACATAATGGATCATCGTTTTTTTTTCAAAGCAAGACAATATAGATCATGCCACATCGCTAGTATCCCACAACTAGCCATATTAAACTTTCGTTCTAACCAAAGCAAGTGCCTACCCAAGTCAAGACTTGTTTCACACCCGCGCCAAAAAACTATCTTTCGGGAATAAATCTCGAATGATGGCAAAGAAGAACCGTAAGCCGAAGCTCACTCAAAGATTGCATGTATTAAAGAAAATTAATAATTACGTAAGGCGATGATGACATAAGTGCCCAATCTTTTAGACCTGTTTTCCCTTATATAAGCAGTTTTAGCTACACCTCACAACTGTGAGTACAGAACAACGTACTAAACTGCCGCATCAGCAACCATAACAACACTACCATTGATAGCAACTACGATTTACTAGGATCAACTATGTTGAACGGAATCAACCAGCTTCACACAGCAATCTCACTTTTTAGCACGTTGGTGCTAATTTCGGGTTTACATTACATCCCCCCTAAGGGGTTCACTTACCTACTTACAACACCACTACTCCACTATCCTGATGCTCCTGGCTTAATGTCAAGCAGTGTCACCAATCACAACTACATTTGACCTGATCAGCCCACACCCCTTTCCTGGTGTTTTACCAAACCCTATCCAGTTCATGAAACTGACCTTCCTCCTTCATCTTGGTAAATAGGGGCGTCGCCTCCAGTTCCTTAGAACCTTCTGCCTACCGTCACCACCTCAGAGACAACACCATTAACCAAATAGATTAGCCACCCAGTGCAGAATAGCCTCATTAAAGAGAGCTAAATATTCCTGAACGTTGCCCGTCTTTCACCACAAGGAGGGACTGTCTTGGTTCTTCACGATTGACCAGGAAGAACGTTTCATTGCAAAGCAACTGTCCGTATATTCCCTTGAGGTCAGTTATATGGGCACAAAAGATGCTGAGCGTCCAGGTCGTCCAACTGAAGTCACAACTGAAGAAATGGTCAACAAAATAAAGGATATTGTTTCAGACGATCGGCGGATCAAGGTTCGTGAGATAGCTAATATTGTAGCCATTTCAAATGATAGCGTTATTCGGATCATGAATGAAATTAATTTTTTCGTCGTTTAGTAACTGTTGATGAAACTTGGATAAACCACTTCACATCTGAATTGAAAGAACAATCCAAATAGTGGACTTTTCAGGTGAACGTGAGCCCAAAAAGGCAAAGGGGTTTCGTGTCGTCGGGAAAAGTTATGGCAACTGTATTGTGGGATTCCCACGGCGTAATCTTTATTGATTATTTGAAACAAGGAAAAAATAATTACCGGGAACTACTATACCAATTAATTGGATAGATTAAACATAGAATTGGTGGAAAAGCGGCCTCATATAAAGAAGAAAAAAGTTACGTTTCATCACGACAATGCTCTAGCATAGCTACTCGGCCACAGCAGCAAAAGCAAAATTAGCTGAATTGCGCTATGAACTGCTACCGCAAGCACCCTAGCAATTCTTTAGGTTTGGCTACCTGTGATTTTTTTATTTTTCTAAATATGAAGAAATGGCTCGGTGGAAAAAAATTTGTATCAAATAGTTATTGAGGCAACAAATGCATATTTTTGCAGAGTATGATTAAACTTATTTTTTGGAAGGGTTATAAAGGATGGAATATCGTTGGAGGAAGTGCATAGCTCTAAAAAGAGACTATGTTGAAAAATAAAATGAATTTATAAAAAAAGACCATTCTTTCATTTCAAAGTTACTGACTTGTTTTTTTCAAAAAATTATTTATTTATTATCTTTAAGTTATACATGTTGGTAGTTGCACAAATTGCTTGGACAAGATCTGCAGATCAATGATTCCCCCATTGTCTTGAGAAGAAGCAAGTAGATACTTATCGGTCTATAATTCTTTGCAGTCAAGTGTGTCGGTTTCGCAGCTTTTGGAATAAAAACCTCTTTAACTCTTCTCCAGCTGATAGGGTCATATCTAAGTTCAATAAAACTTTTGAATAATCTCTTCTAGTTCAGCTTACTTATAGGGTTTGAAGGAGTTTATTGCCCACATTGTTTTCTGCTCGGCGATAATCTTATCCAATTCTGTGACTGCCTGAAAAAAAACCCAAGAATCTGATTGTGTATAATCTGAGTCTTCAGGATTCAAGCTGCAAGGAAAATGTGTGTTCATAAAGAGTTCAAATGTTTCTTGGCTCAAATTCGGTCATGCCCCAAGACCTCATATTATTTCTAAGGTAGGGATTCATTTAATATCAGAATATATGTTCATTTATATAACAAGTAATTTTAAGCATTTTGTTAGATCGTAAAATTTTACAACTCAATGCCTCCATTCCGATGTAGTTCTATAAAAAAGTTGAGTTTATTCTACCAACTTAGTGCACACTAGAGCCCACACGTGTGGGTTCTTGCGGGTCGAATCAATGCTTTCATTAAATTTGCATCGAACCCAATAATTTGCTTCATAGCAAATTCCCATTAGCTACATCAGGCACACCTTCGGAAAGCCGGAAGATCCACAAATTAAGACATAAGACGAGCGAAACACTCTGCAAGGAAGAAGAACACCACTGAAGATATCACCTGTGGGAAATTGTCTATTCTCCTATGTCAACTGCAGGCGTTCCATTTCAAATTGCTGGCTAAATTTTCCTAAGCCTTTAAGAACATATTATGGTCTCAGATGTGTTACTCTGCGAAAGAACACGACTGTTAAACTCTCTGTAAAAACTTTTTCAACCAAAAAAAAAAAAACACTGTACGTGAACAGGAAAAAATATTTAAAGTAAACATTAAACCACTAAATGGACAGAGAATTGCTTCAAATTAGACATTTATTGCATTTTGGGCACAGCCAGTAGTAGGCTCGAAAATTCAAAATAGGAACACAAGCAGCCTAAAGGGGTGTGTATTTGGAATTACCAATTGGTATGCAAAAATGCAAATGCGTGCTAAAGCAATTGTTAGTTAAGTCTTAGGACTCATTTTATTTTTTTTTTCTTACACATCTGAATATATGTATATATATATTTCGCGGGTGACGACGACGACTTCGGCGGCGCCTAGTTTTGCCTTTTCTCAAACAAGGACTGTCCGACTTGTTTATGCTTTTGTGGTGGCAAGCAAAACAAAATTAGAGTACAAATTTTAATGTCTTCATTTTGTGTTTTTGGTTTGTGCATTGTACATTTAGTTGAATTTTTGTTCATTTTTCTTGTTGTTGTTATTGTTTGAAGAACGCAGTTGGCCAAATGTACGTCTGAGGCTAGTCGGCTTGAAATAGTCCGGCTAAAGTATTTCTTTTTTGTATACATGTTTAATTAAAAACATACACATGAAAATGGTGTTTAACAAGTAAAAAGTATTTAAATAAAATGAATTTGGGTGTGACGCTAATGCAGGGTCAGAAATGAGTTCAACACACTTGAACATGCAGGGGTCACGACACGCCGACAGATTTTTTTTGTTTTTTATTAATTTGTGTTAAATTCCACTTGATTTTCCTTTTATCTTATTAATTTAAAAAACTCTGAATTAACATTCTTTAGATTAAGTTGATTTTGTAAAATATGTGCAAGAACCATTAAAGTTTTATGCTAATTTTATGAACTGACCCCATGCCTGTCTCTATAAAGTCTACCTGATCTGGTCGTTAATCATAAGTGGTATTTTTTAATTTTCTTTGGGTAAAAATGTGAATAAATAATTAGAAAACTAAAATGAAATAAAAGAGTTGTGACCCGAACTCGATTATAATTTAATGAATTTATTCTTAATCTGTCTACACAAAAAACTCGCTTGATTCGTCACTAAATTCTTTAGAACATAAAAACGGTTCAGTGCCCAGATACCTCAGAAATTAATAATATTAAACACAACAGCCTCTGAGAAGAACGAACCCGAAACAAACTTTAAATCGAAACAAAAATATTTGGCCTTGTATGACGTTTTTATTTTAAACAAACTAGCTAAAGTCTTCCAAGCTATACGAGTTTCAAAAAATAGTTCATATCGAACTTCCTGCCAATGGAAATTTTTCTTTCTTAACTACCCATTAAAAAAATTATCAACTTCCTAAAAGGTTCCAGATAACAAAAAAAATAAATTGTTATTGTTTTAACTAGCTTGTCACACATTCATCTAAATATACTTGGCTAATTTAATTTCCCATCCACTCCCATTTTCTTCTATTTTGACTTTGAAATCTGAAAAAAAAAGATCCAAAGGAAACTCATTATCAAGGTTTGTTTATAACCACTCTTCAGCAAAACATCAACGAAAATCTCTAATTTCATCGCCATACAAAGAGATACAATCAACACAATTGCAATTGTTTAGCCACAAAAAAAAACAGCCAGAAGCTGAAATAAAATAAGCCCAAGTCCAAAAAAAAACTATAAAAAAAAACTAACGACAACAATATCAGCCGGCTAAAGGAACCCAAATTCCCTCATAATTTTCACCAACGAAGAAGGTCGTTTCCGGTATTTTAGTTTGTTTCTTTTTTTTTTCAGAGGTACTTTTCTATTTTCGCTGCTTTATTATACAATGTCTTTCGTTTATTTTGTTGTTTTCTTTTAAATTTTATTTACTTGTAATGGTAAAACAATGAAAAGAATAAAATTAAGAAATTCAGAAAAAAAAAACACACAGTAAGAAGTAAATGGAATCGACTATGACGATGACGATAACGATGGCAATGTTGGTGGAATGTAGTGCCAGCAACCGTTTGGAAAATTATTATTTTCCTCTGTATATTCGTTCACTGTAATGAAATGATAATGGATGTAAAAATAAAATTCCGTTAACCGTAAGACCATGACAATGATAATTACCATCGTGACGATAGTCGGCAGAGAAGATGATATCTGGTCATGATTATGTGATGTTGGGTTTGGCAGACTGAGTCTGCAATAATTTTGAAATTGTTGGTCCAGTCTGTTTTATGGCTATACTGTGACAATTTTTTTGGAAACATCTTTAAAACCAAAAAGAACTCCAGTCACATCAAAATGAAGTCCTTGAAATATTAGCAAAATTCGTGTGGGTGGCAATGTCGCAGTAGATAAAGTGCTTGATTGCTAACTAGGACGTGTGGGTTCGATCCCCACACTAGGCGCATTCTTTTCTATACCTCCAATTTTAATTGGATGCCGGCCATGGCTTAAAATGAGACAGTCAATACCTGGCTCTCAAATCCGCTGTGCCAAACTATTGCCGTGCAATTCACGTTGTATTTAAAAAACCTTAGGTGTCTAACAAGCATATAGTTCAATTTAAAAAAAAAAATAGATCCATAGGAATATAAAAGAGCTGACATCAAAACTCGGAAAAGCTCATTCCATCTTCAGAAAAGAATTTTAGTAAAATATATGAAATTAAAAGCTAAACAAACTCACAAATATCTAAATTTTTCAAAACGAAACAAGAGTTGAGTTCCGGACTTGAAAAAAGATAATTTCAATTTCGTGGGAATTTAAAGGTGAAACAGCAAGATTATTAGCATCCATGTAGTTTAACTTCTAAACAATAATAGTTTTTAATTGAGCATATTACTCATTTTTCGCGGAAAATTTCCTTTCAAAATTGTCACATAACTGCACTGCGCCGTAGACAATATGAAAATCAAACACTGACTCCATTTGGCTGCTTTAAAAATATTAACAAAAGCGAACACTTTAATTTGTCTAAAATATCTCGCAATTGCCAACTATATTTCTTTAGTTTTTTTTGCTAACAAAGGGGAACCAAGTTTATTTCAATGGCATTTCAACACAAGATTCCTCAGAAAATGGAAACTCTTTTCTTGTTTAACAAAAGACCCAAGCCGAACCAATTTGTTATTTTGATACATAATTTATTTGTGTGACAAATATTTCCTCAGCTGGAGTTAATCAAATAATTTTAAACCACAAAGCCATTCAGAATTCTCAAGTCACGTCCAAGTCCGTGTGTCCGTCCGTTACGACGTCATTTACCTGGTGATAGCGATATTATTGCAACAGCATTTAGCTGGCAAGAAAAAAAAAACCATTGTAATTACATTCAAGGCGTATAAATTCCTAAGTGCAAGCTTCTAATCACAAGAATTGCACTAAGCGATAATTTTACAACCATCAGTATACAGGGCCATATGTATGAATGCACACTATACACAGACTTTAAGAAAACACATATATATATATCTGCAAATGAATATAATGAATTTCGGACGCAGTCAGAAGGCTTAGGTTTGCTCCTTGCGCACATAAGTTTTTTTTCTTTTTTAAACTCGAAAGAGAGATCAAGTTAAAAGATATTTCTAAGCTGAAAAATGATTACAAAAATATTTATAGCTTCGGACCAGCCCAAGTGGCAAAATGGCAACAAAAATCAGTTTAAGCCACCACAGATCGGTGCAAGACTCAATGTTCGTCCATTCATATCGGCGAATAAATTATTAGATTTTCAGTTGTTAACCGTCGTATTTATTAGCTGCAAAAAGTCATAGACTGAATCTGAGGACTTCGCTCTCGAGACGGGGGGTTCGCATTGGTGAGTTGTTGTTAATTTATTGAGGGTGGGCAGTTCTGGCGACCGGACAAGGGGCGCGAATAGTCCGGTATTTATGCTTGAAATCGGAATGTGAGACTGTGATTACGATGTATTTTTTTTCATTCATCCAATTGAGCAATTCAATGGGGTTTTGGCTTGATGGGTGATTTATGTCATCGTTTTTTTTTTTTTGCCAAAATAGAAAAAAAAATAATTTGATTGAAATCTAATGGGGCATAGTAATTCTGAGTTCTGAGACATGGCCCATAAATTTAGATTAATAGGTTGTGTTTGTTGACATGTTAAAATGTCATTTAGAAGGCATTAGTTTGATAGCAGGCACTGATAGCAGGAAGTTTGTGAAAATGTGTTGCTTTGGCAATTTTTTTTTTGTCTGTAAGTGACTCTGGTGGAAGTATGTCAAAATTACAAATCCAGAAGTTGAATTGTATTTTTTCTTCCACTGACATGATAGCAGACATAAATTATAGAAAACTGACAGCTGTCATAAAATTTTCAGAAATTATTTAATGGCGCCATCATCTACATGATAGACAGAACTAAATTATTTTATATTTATATTTATGTCAATAAAGTACTAGTCGAAAATTTCATCAGCGTGAATTGAAATACTGCTATATGGAATAAAATTTAAAAAAAATATATGGTGGAACGGTATTTATAGAATATGAACATTGATTTAAAATTGGAATTTTTTTTAGTTAATTCTTGCGGTTTGCATTTTATGTGAAACGAAACTTAGGAATAATGGTAAATTGATGACGAGCTTTTCTGTTGTTATAGGAGCAGCGAAAATTGATAAAGTGGAATTGGTTGTCGGTTACGACAATATACTAATGGGGAACTGGAAACAGAAGAATACGAACGCCAGCCCCATACTCGTGCTCATATAGCGTGACAGATGCTGCAGTTTCACGGATGATTTTTGTTTTTGTTTTGAATCATGGTTTAAATACTTGCTACCGATATATCTTCCCCATACTGAGTTAATCATTCATATTAAGATTTGCTGTAATTAAAGCCCCACCGTATTTATATTCTCTAACGACACGTCTATTTGTTCGCCTTCATAATTCCAACATTGGCATCCATTTCCATTTCTGGAGTAACGTGACAGTCTATTAATCAGGAGCAGCTTACTATTTACGGTTACTTTGGCTTCTTTCCTAGGGAAAAGGGCAGAATTTTGTTGGCGTTTTTTTCTAAAAAATAATTCTGGCGTAATTTCCGGGAGCCTCCATTTTTTAGCGTTGGACTTTCTGTGTTGTTTTATATTTTGATCTAATTGTAATTTATTGGATATCTCGGTTTTCTAGGTTGTTTTTATGGGACGATATTTTTTGTTGATTTTTATGAGAGTAGCAGCCAAACCCGACCATTACGGTGAGCTTAACCGATCTAACGCCAGCTTGCCATGGCCAACTGCTTTATCTGCTGTTTTAGAACTCACAGGTATAATCCCAGTTTCGCAAATTTTGTTATACTCCACCGTGAGAGCTTTCACATATCCATTGTGCAGTTTCTGTGAAACTCAAGCTGTGTTCGGCCTTTGTTGTGTTTATGCAATTGTACATTTAAATTCGCCCAATATGCTTCGCTATTTCTCTCGTCCAAATAAATTGTTTCATTTCTTTCATTATCAGTATTAGGTGTTACTTTAATTATAATTTCTATAGGCATATGATCACAAAATGTATTTAAGTCTATTTTAAAATCATTATTCCTTGAGCTCAATTTTTCAGCAATTAAGCAATAGTCTATCACGTAGAGCATGATGTGCCACGTAGAAAAGTAAACTCTTCATTAGGGTCACCATCACAACTTCCGTTAAATATTCGATAATCAATAGCATTTGCCACCGTTAAACACCTTTTCTTTCACATGTTTCGTCATTTGACCCACGTTCCTTATGCATAGTTCCCCGATGATATCGACTTGCAAACTTATTTGTGACAGACTTATCCTTTCTTTGAAATCTCCGATGATCATTGTATCTACTGCGTTAAGATTATTAAGTAAATCATTTAGAGCCCAATTGAAGATGCTTATGACCTGTAGTCCAAAATGCGTTTCGCATAGGCGCAATAGTTGAATTTTGGACTACTAATCATAAACATCTTCAATTTGACATTAATCGACACTGTCCACAAAGAAAAAAAAACAAAAATAATATTTAGGTATTGTTTTTGTTTTCTTCAATATTGTAAATCATTTAGTTTATCGAAGTCCACTTCGAATTTAAATCCAATGATCCAGCGATAAATTGGTCTCTTTTCTGAGTAGATTGCACCGATGAACAATTTAAAACATTGTCGCTTCAGAAATACCATATGAGGAGTATGTATTAAATTTGTCTTCTTTAATTCTGATACAAATTGAATATTTTGTTGGCTTTCAAAAAGATATCGAAGTGTTTAAAAAAACTGTGTGCAAAACTTTGTATAATTTCACCAATTCCAAGAAAAAAAAACCAACATACAAATGGTTCCACCGAATTAAAAGCATGGGAAACTCTTCTATGGAACTAGTTAATTTTATAGTTTATCATGTTAACTTATATAATTTTAATTGAAAATTTGTAGCAACATTCCTTTATCCAAGTCTACTTCTTTATCACTAAATAAATAAAAATGTTTCACAATATCTGTCATATTAAATTTCCAATTCGCTTCTAGCCTAAAGAAAATTTAATATTCATCAAAACCCTAAATTGGTTCGAAAATAGAAGTTCAAGAATGTAAATTCGTAAATTTCGGCCAATAAAATTTATTAAATTTCATTTTGAACGAGAAATTCTTCTTCAGGCATTTTTTTTTTAAATATACCAGCTAAATAACTTTAAGGTAAATTGTGTATGTTTCTAAGTAAATTTTCTATCTAATCACTGAAACATGACATTCAAAACCAAAATTATGGTTATGTTTCCGAAGCAAACACAAACAACAAAAAATCAATAATTTAAAACTAATTGGTATTCTATTCGTAACATTCGTTTATTTTTATTTTCTTGATTATGTATAATAAACTAATCAAAACATAATAAAAACTCAATTAAGTGAAGAAGATTACATCGGATTATCGAATCAATGTGTACCACCATCACCTCACCACCGCACACCAACTACTCGATTTTCCTTTTATCTATATAGATGTAAAAGGCATCTATCTTTTGTATTTTTTATCCCACACAAGCATCATCGTCTTGTGTCTCCATTATTTTTCAGTTTAAGATCTGTTTTATTATTTTGATGATTGGGGTCTTCTTTGTGTTAAGTGTGTTCCCTAAGTTTGAATACGCTTTTGGTTGGTCATGAAAAGACTTGACAAGCTATCGATTTGGAATTAGTTGACCGAAAAAATGCCATGGTCAAGGTTTATAGTGTGTGTGTATTTTTAGAGGGAGTATCTTCATGGATTGAAATTCATATTGGGGGCTATTTATCTGTAAGATATATGTATGTCTTTTAGGAATTCTTCTGTTTTGTCTTAAATTTAACTTTCTCCTAATTCTATATGAGCAATGGCAATAATTTGAAGCAAATATGAAATTCCACACTTCCCAAAATTATGTACACCCTCTGAATAAATTCATTAAGATAAATATAAACAAATTAAAATTTTCAAATACATAAATTTTAATCACACATTATAATTAGGTTCATGATTTTCTGCAGAAGTTATATCCAACTAGAAATACGTTTTCGTTAACAAAAAAAAAATATTTTGAACATGAAAATAGTACACATAAAAATACAGACATGTATCTTTTAACATATTTTAAGATATGCACATGCATGCTATACAATAACATCTAACTTGATGATGCTCATCAAAATGATTTACAAGCTATTGTCATGTGCGTGTGAGAATCAGCTTAACTACTACATGAGCATTAAATTGCGCACATTAATTCGATTCCATTCATCTTGGATATAATGAGTGCAATAAATTATTTTATTTTTTGTATTAAAAAAAAACGAGTTTTAAATGTCATTGTCAAAGCGACTTAAGGAGAGCAAAATAATTGCGATAGGAAAAAATGTCAGAAAGATAAAATATCGATTTAAATTTTATTTAACACGCAAAATCCGAATAATTTATAATTGTCTTTAAAATAAATAAAAAACTTTTGATGAGAAATGATTTATTATTTTTATTTTATGTCTTTGGATTTTTTTACGGCAACTTTAAATTCACGAAAAATGTCACTGTTAAAAATTAAATTATTGAATCTAAAAAAAATTAAGTTCTTTCTAAAGTGTTTGTGATAATTTCCTTGCTTCCGAAATATTTCAAGTATTTATTTATTTAACTAAGAACAAGCACACTTACATTCTAACTTAACACTAACATTTGTTCTAATTTAACTAAATTAAGATTAAAATTATCGAGGCACAGAAAAGTGAGGTTTTGAGGCTATCCTTGCTTAAATGGAAGTCGAATAGATTGTGCACGCTATTAGAGGTACGTAGCACACGATTTATAGGTTCGTCGCTACCATAATTAGTGCGATGAAGCTTAATTTTGAACAGAGGTATGGATCGGAGATTATTGGAGTGGGTTTGAAGGGAGATTTTTTGAAGAACTGCTGGACAATCGATATTACCAGCTAAGAGCTGATGGGTAAAGACAATATCAGCCACTCGGCGACGAAATTCGAGGGAGTCCATATTAATTAAATGTACACGATGTTGTTAGAGAGGCAGGTTACGAGCATCAGACCAGGGAAGGCCACGGAGGGCTGTTCAACGAAGGAATCTACGATGAACAGCTTCTATTCTCAGAGAGTGATTAAAGTAGTAGGGTGACCAGACTTGGCTTGCATATTTAAGAAGAAGTATATAGAGATTTAGTGACAAAAGGATCGGAGAATTCCATTTCACAAAGCCGAATGCAGAGTAAGCTCTCTTAATGGACTTATCAATGTGAGAACGAAAATTCAATTCTCTATCGCAGATAATTCCTACATCACACAATGAATCAGCCGAGGGGACAGGCACATTTTCGATAAGATAAGTCCTAGGGAATAAGTGGAAACCGCTTACGGGATAAGGTGATGGCTTGACACTTGTTAACATTGAGCTCAAGAAAGTTTATACGGCACCAGGTTGAAAATCTGTTAAGATCATTTTGTAGTAGAAAATAGGCGGCAGGGGATGTTATGCACCTAAAGATTTTCTTATCATCGACGTACATTTATATAAAAGAGTCTTTTAATATACAGTTAACGTCGTTGATAGTCACCAAGGTAGCTTCCCTGCTGGAAGCCAGAAGTTGCAAGGATAGGATCAGATTCAGAGGATCTAAAGATTACTCTATACTGCCGATCTTTGAAGTATGACTGAACCCATGAAACGAATAAGAATTGAAATCCTAGGGCATTCAACTTGAAAAGAATCAAACAGTGTGAAATTTTGTCAAAGGCTTTGCAAATATCGGTAGCAATTACATCGACCCCATTAGTAGATAACAAATATAACAAAAAGAGATGAACCTATAACACATTTTATTAGCTCAGTCCCACCAAAGAAAACCTCAGTGAGAATATATAAATTACGAGCAATAATAAGACACGACTAAAGTTTTGTTACCAGTGCAGAAACACAGCCTTAACTTAGAAATATTTCAGAAGTGCCACAAAATATACATGTACCATGTAAATTAATATAAAATTCCAAAGTATGAACTTATTCATTTTTGACACCAGCATTGTGTATTGCGATTTGGCACATAGGTTGCGCGGTCGATCGAGACGCAGAAGGTTGCAAGTTCAAACCAAGTAAGTTACTCTTCACTTTTTGCAAATAAAATAAATGTATATAACGTTCAGAATAAAGAAAATCAGATCATAAGGAGCGGTAATACAGAAAAAATCAAAAGTTCTTAAAAATTGCAGTCCCTTTGTGTGATATTGTCAAAAAAGTAGCAACTTAAACAAATAAGTTTTAATTTACTATCAATATCATCATTTTAGACAGATTTCCAAATTACGAACAAAAAGTCTTGAATTCGTAAATTCGGAGCTAGGGCCAAGACCGGATTCATTTTTTGTAATTTATATCTCATTTCGCTTGATCTAAAAATTCCTTCCGTGAAGATTTTAAAAAGGCGAAGCATTATAAACCAGGCTGAAGGTCGATATCCGAGAAAGATTGACGCAAGAATTGGGATATTACTTCGTGTACTTGGATTTGTAAAAAAATGTTTAACCTTATGAATCAGAATCTACTTTTTAAAAGTTAATGTCGTTTTGCTTTTAATTTGACTAGAGTTTTTCCAAAGAAAACAACAAACACTGTACTACTAAGTGAATCTGGCTGTGTTCCACAAGGAAGTCAGTTAGGACCGCTTTTATTTTTGATGTTTATTAATGACTTTCACAATGCAATTCATGTTTACATATGTTCATTGATGATGCTAAGCTTCTCTTGTGAGTTAAAACGAAAAAAAACCTTGACGATGTTTGAGGTCAAAATTCGTATTCAATTAACATATTGGTAATTTTAATAACAAACATAATATATTCGTGTTTTTCACAGAATTTTGAGACAAATATATTTTTTAAAATGACAAGAAAAATAATAGTTATGACACTTTTAAAAAAAATTGTTCGCCCTTAAGTGTTAAATATTCCCTGGGTTTCGCACGGGTGGGAGGCTGTTCAATCAAACTACTGATTTCCGGAAGCCAAATGCCTTTAACCCTACGGGGCCGCATTAACTTGTGGGAAATTATTCAACTACTTTTTTTTGCAAATTCGAAAAATAACAACAAGCAGATCACAAATGGAATTCGTTTTTTTTACCGACCAACCACGAGCAAAATAGTTGACTTAAAAAAAAAAGTTTCTTTAGGTATGTGTGTTGGATCTTACTATTCTCCGATTTTTGTTTTTGTGTTTATCTTAGTTTCTTTTAATTTTTGTTTTTATTTCTATAGTACGAATTTTGTTTATTATTTTTGAAGTTTAACTTTTTTTTATAAATATAACCAACGTTTTAACTAAATTTGCGAAAAGATATCAAAAGATGTATCAAATTGTTTTAGTCGTGCTTGTACTCAGGCAGGGATAAAATGCATTAGATGAGTAATTCAAGGTTTAAGTAATATTGCTGCTGAACTTTTCAATTTTTATTGTTTTGAAAAATGATAATTTGCTTTTCACTAACAAGTTTTAATTAGGGGCTGTCATAAATAGTGGAGCATATGACAGTCAAAAGTTGCATCTTCGGATGCGACGGTGGACAACCTCAGAGAGAACAACATCCAGATCTCTCCTAGATGCGGCCATAGTTTGAGAAAGGCTTTCAATTCAGGACGACTTTGCGCTCAATTCCGTGAACCCAATGATTTTTTTTGCATTACATACCCCGGCATGTAATTTCGTAACGACCGCTTAGGGTTCTGATCAGTAGCTAAGTCAGATACAAAATATATTTTTATAGATACATTTTTCGATAAAAATATCAGTAGTTGTAAGTATTTTGATTTCTATATTTTTAAATCTAATATGTACACGGCTCTATTTAAGTCAAAATTGAATACGTTCCACAATTGGCTAAGAGTAATAATACCTACGAATTTGTAAATAAACTCATTTTAAATCAAGACAACAATTGTAGAATATTTGAATTTAGTCAAGAAATAGTTCGAAAAAAACAGCCATTTTGAGGGATGACTGATATTATTTAACTGAAGATTTATTTTTGGATCTCTTAAGTATTGAAAAATTAATACTGTCAAATTTTTGGAAAAATTTGAAAATCTATCTAAATTATTCTCACATTATTCTTCAAAACTTTATGCGACGAATTGTATAAAAAATGCCACTGTCACCTAATTTCCTTTTCATCACAATGTTTCGGAAGTATTCTTTTAATTTCAATAAATTTCTTATGTATTTTGAATTTTGTTTCCAAAATTACTAGGAAACTTCTTTCCTGATTCTTCGTACAATCATGAAAATATTTGAAAACATATTTTTTGAACATTTTCGGAAGAAATTTTCAGTTCATTTCAAGTTTAAAAAAGAATTTTTTTTATTTTGTTTATTAAATGTTTTTGGTTTTTGGAAATATTTTTTTTTTTTCAAAATTTTACTTTCCATTTTCTAAAATGTTTCAAGCTTTCTGAAAAGTTCTTTAAAATATTTTTAACCAATTTTCGAAACCCAACTTGTATTGTTTCTTTCAATTTTTCGAAGGGTTCACAACTCTCCCAATTATCTGGTTCACACAACTGATCCGCCCTAGGGGTACGCGGCATTGAAAGTGACGGTAAGACTCCCTGTTTTTAATTGTTCCACATGTCTGAGGCCAACCAAATGCTGACGTCGTTGCATTTGCTTATATACCAGAAGTATTTTGGTCTGCCTTTCCTATTTATTCTTCGCGATCGTGGTTGAACTTTTTAAGATATTGCCTTTTTGACGGAGTTCTCCGGATTTATTAGTTGAACATGGCCAAACCACATGAGCCGGTCGTGCTCAATTTTGTGCAAGATGGAATTTTTGACGGGAAGACTTGCTTAGTACTGCTAATTCGTATAAAGAGTAAATCCATGAGAAATATTTCAGTAAGTTGTTTTGCTTGTTAGCATAATTATACACATTTTTGTCGTCTAAGAATCTATTTAACCTTCACTTTAACTTCACTTCTTAGCCATTAAACGTGATATTAATCTTTAAAATTTACTAAATTTAAAATTTTTATCGTTTTGAAGACTTCAATAAACAATCATTAACTCCATCGATTAAACATTTGTGTCCATCTATAAATCCTTTTTTTTTTTGTTGAGGTTAATGGTTTAAATGACATAAAATTTTACACTTTTATGCGTGGATTTTTATGGCAATTTGCAATTCGTAAATTCTTCTGGCCATAAAATCATAATTATTTGCAAGTATTTAAAGTAGACAGCCAGTTAAGAGTGTCGTTTGCTATGTTTTTTGTTTTTTTTTTGTTGCAACAAAGTAGAATCTACACACGCAAGTGCAACTTTTTTACTACAAAGTAATAATGTTTGGCTTTATTTGATTGGCGATAAGCGTTTATTGGGTCAAAAAAATAAAAACTGTTTGTGGAATCGAAGAGGAGTATCTGTACAAATAACTTTGCAGCAGGTGCTATATGAAGTTATTTTCTTCCATAAACTGGGTTTACTGTGGCGGCTTGGAGGGAAAAAAAATAAATTTGCGAAATTGAGATGGTTAGTTCATAAATTTAAGTTGTTTATCGTTGCTGCTAAATCTATACTTCATCATCTTCTCTAGTGGAATGTAATCTATCGTCATCGATAAAGATCTCGACTACTTTGCCTTCTACATTTTTGTATGGCTTTATTTGCTTGCATTATGCTATGTGGATTATGCGATTATTTAGATTGCCTATGTGGGTTTCGTTTTATGGTTTAGTATGCTTGCAATAAAAAAATGAAGTAGCTGGTGAAAAAAAAAAATATAAATCATCTTCCAAAAGAGCTGAATTGTATTTCCATGAAAATGTAGCTGCATCAATTCAATTTTATTCAATTCGGTTTACAGTACAACAGAAACTATTCATCTCATAATTTGCATTTAGTTTACTCGCCCAAATTGTATATTTTATCTATGAGAATTTGTGAAATGTTTCTTATGACAGGTCTTAGCCACTCTTCGATATATGATCGGACAAAATTGTAAAAACATGGAATTTGTATTTTGTGATTATGGAAATAAAATATTTTGTACATGCTTCTGACGGCGCAGTCTGCAGTCTGGATTTAGTGAAAAGCATTTCTGCACTCCTGCTCTTTTTATATTTGTTTTTGTTGGTAAAATTAGATACCATAAAATTCAAATAAATTTTCGTTTACTTTTAAATTTTGACCGATACCCTGATCATACTATTCTTTGCAAAAATTTAGTTTGTTGTGATGTTTAGTCCTCTGTCACTCTGTAATTCGGTTTGCGCCAAAATTTGTGAGGCAAATTTCTGTATTGCAAAAACCAGTAAAACCAACATTCGGTTTCCTGAATTCTGTATTTTTTCCAAAATATTATTTTAAGATTCTGCAAATTTGCAGATGCCAAACCAAATAGTTTTTTTTTCCTGTTAAAAACAAGTACCTTATCTGATTCATGATTCTTAAGGACTTTAACCTTAACTGTAGAGTTTTGGCTACGTTTCAACACTTTTATGTTCAATTTACATTTCAATCCAGTATATAGAAAAATCCAAGTTTTAGTTTTGCCAGATATATATGTTTGGAAGTCGAATATAGTCACAGAAAATTTTTGATTCATTTACAGAATTTAAATCATGAAGAATTTTGGAATGCAAATTACAGACCCTTTCCCCGAAATTTGTATGCTTTCTATGCTATTTACCTATTATTTAATTTTATTGATGTATGTTTGGGGTACCACAAGGCTCCATCTTGGGACTTGTGCTATTTTCTCTTTATATCAACGAACTACCATCTGTTATTACTGTTTTGGGAGCTTTGGAAAGGCTTCTCTTTAAAACTGTATGCCGAGTTGTAAGGACAGAAGGGATCAAATTGATTTTTTTTTTTATTAAACGCGCACTCAAGAGGTTATTGCTACCCTTAGAATGTGCAAACGATTAGGAAAATAAAAAGGCATTTAATATGAGATACAGATGCACATTAGTTTTGAGTGTTTGAATATCACAATAGTAGAGAAATATAGGAACGGGTAAAGCATTCCACATATGTGTTGTGCGGGGAGGGGCTGTCCCGCTTTGACGATAGAAGACAACATTGAGTTTTAGAAGCATTAAATTCTAAAACAGTTTTCTGGATTGGTAGTTCCAGATAAGCGATCATTAATGCAAATTAGAAAGAGTTGGAGACAGAACGGATCCCTGAGGCACACCAGCATTTATTTTATGACTATCAGACTTTAACCGGCCCGAAAGTTTATTTCTAATCTAACGAAGACGAGATTCATCGATACCAAACGCTCGCATTTTTTATAGAAGAGCTTGATGCCAAGCTGTATCAAATGCTTATAAAATATCAAAGATTTTTAATTCACTGAAAATTAAAATACATACTCGACTATAAACTCCATTAATAAGATCGGGTTCATCTCGATAGCTTTAAATCAAACCTTCTAACCAAGAAGTAGCACACTCAAATTGTTGCTATTGTCATCCTATTAAAACAAACACTGCTGACAATATGACGTCAATCCATTGATGCAGGCATTAAATGTTAGCTAAGATTTTGTTTGATAGAAATTCCACAACAAAATCTCCTAATGCCATTTTTTTTCTAATATTTTATGTATGTGAAAGAAAAAAATAATATTAATTTGCCTTATAAAATATTGGAAATAAATTTGAATATTGCCAAAAAAATATAAGCCTCTTTGACACATTAATAAACAAATAGTGTGAAATATATTTATTTGAGTATTTTGTAATTTTTACTATTCTTCTCTACAAATCCGCCAATGACTTGATTTTTTTTTCAATAAGACTCTCCATGTGAGTCATGGAAATTTTTCTTCGAAATCAAAAAAAATCTTTCCATGAAATCCACAAATCTTTTCGTTTGTTTCATGTTTTGACAAATCATAATCAGCTTTTGTGACTTAATGTCAAGGTTTATAAAATACATCAAATCAAATTAAAACAAATTAAGTGTGGAACGTAGTCGAATGTATTAGCTCTTATGAATGTTTTTTATCAACTTTGGGTTGGGTGTTTGAGAAATGCACAGTTTTTTAATGGGATAAGTTTTGAGAAGAAAATTAAAGCCTTAACAGTTGGTCCATATAAGTTAATGATTAATTTATACTTTACTTTTTTCTAATAACTATACAGGATTGGCAACTCTGGTTTGCAAGTGATAAGTTCAGTTTATACGGCCGCTCTCACTTATTTCTTTCTTTTTAACTTTAAATTATAATAATTAAGTTTTTAAAAGTAACTTGGTGTGAATTAATACATCCTAAGATTGAAAGACATTAAAATCTGGTGAGTCAGTAGCTATTTTCACTTGAAATTGGGAAAAAAAAAAAAAAAAAAAAAAAAAACAAAAAAATAGAATTTTACAATTAACGGTGCACGCAAAACACAAATTACATCAAATAATCATGCAGAGAACTCCACCTGTTTCACAAATGCCTTCAAATGGTCACAGCCAACCACCGAAAAGACCACATAAGGAGCTTCTACAGGAATCTCCGCCAAGAGAAACTATTTCGGCAGTAGGAGCTATGGAAGTGTCAGAACTGAGGAGTATGATGCATGATATTGTGTCGGTGATAATGGATGTCAAGCTTAAAGATTTGCCAACAAAATCTGATCTTGAAGCTATCCATTCGGAAGTCCACAGCCTAAAAGCTACCAATTTAGAGCTGCAGGCACAGGTAACAAATTTCGAGGCCCGCTGCAGCTTGTTGGAACAAAAAATTGAGTCTCTGGAAATGAGAGCCAATGATAAAAATGTCATCGTACATTTTCCGATAAACGGTGAAGAAGATGCAACGGAAAAGGCTAAAAAGTGCTGCTTGGATCTGCTGCAAACGAATGAACCCAACATTATTGCAACAACACGAGTTTTACGACCGACAAACAACAACAAGACTGCAAATGTCATCGTGAGACTGAACCGAAGGGAGGACGTAGGACATTTACTAAGATCAACCGTGAAACTAAGAAACACCGGATTTTCTGTCCATAAGGACTTACCACCATCGGCAAGAGCACGAAGAAAACGTTTAATCGAGTTGAAAGCCGAAATTAATAAAAAGAATACGTTCCTAAAAACCAGGATACGAGGACAAACATTGATGGTTGAAGGCAGATCGTTTTATTTTGACAGGGAAAACAAACTAAAATGCGACGGCGTGTGTGGAATGTCATTATTAGACCATTTGATGAATGACATTTCTAATAACTGCGTTCAGGGACAGAGTAAAAAAAGTATAAGTGGTATAATTGGTAATGATCCCGACATGACATCATCCATGTCACAACATCGTATTTAGTTGTAATGCCGTCTGCCCTTTAGTTAGTAAATTTAAAAGAACCATTTGTAATATTAATAGTAATAGTAAAAACCATAATGAAAAAACACTAAATATATTTAGAATTCTGTCATATAATATAGCAGGCCTTAAAAATAAGTCCATTTTTAATGATTTCTTTAGTTTTCTTAATAACTTTGAAATAATATTTTTGTATGAGACATATGTAATGGATACTAACTTATCAAATTATGAAAATGAATTCAATAACTTCGAACTTCGAATAGTACCCGCAACAAAATTACATTCAAGAGGAAGAGCAAGTGGAGGCTGTATCTTTGGATTTAGGAAAAGACTGGAAGGAATCACCTGTGAGTTCAAACAAATTGGAGCGGTAATACATCTGGATCTTAAGATAAATGGTAAGAGATTTCGTATAATACCAACTTATGTCAATTGTAATCATTGGGATACCGATTTTGAAAACATCAAGGAATGTCTGACTTGTGGAGGCACGGAAAATGTATTGGTTGTGGGTGACCTAAATGCAAGGATTGGGAATGAAAGAGGAAGTGAGAATAAAAGGATCGGGCGTGAGAGACAATCGAAAGACACTACCAAGAACGCAAGAGGAACTAAGTTGCTTGAACTTTGCAACTCATTCGGTCTTCGTGTTATGAATGGTACAATCGATGGAGATTATCTGGGCGAATTTACGTTTATTGGAAAGCAAGGTAGTTCGGTTATCGACTATGGCCTGGAAGGTGGTGACTGGAGTTCACTGATTAAAAATTTTGAAGTAGAAAAAAAACCCTTTTCAGACCATTTGCCTGTAGTTGTATCATTCACTAATGGAGAAGAAGAAGATCAAGCATTGCGGGACCTACAACTTCTGCCTAAACTTCGCTGGATTAACGATTCTGCACCAATCTATAGAAGACAGTTGGATATACTTCTGATGAATGAAGATAGCGATACTAGCTTAAACAAAATTGAACAGTGTATTAAAGGGGCATATCATCAGTCCATCAACAGCCGACGAGTAAAAACTACTTTTAGAGAGAGATGGTTTGATAAAGAATGCATGCGTGCGAGAAGTCTTTCATACACATGGCTTAATGCATATAGACGATTCAATACTCTCTTTACGAAAGACCTATACATTGAATATAATCAGAAATTTAAAACACTCTGTCGAAGGAAGAAAAAAGATTATTTTGAAGACCAAGCGAAAAAACTTGCAATGTGTAACAATTCGTCTGAGTTTTGGAACCTGGCACGCAAGCTTAATGATACGAAGTATGTTATCGGTAGAGAACTGGATCCAAGCATGCTGAAATTACACTTTCAACAATTACTTAATCCAGCAACGCCAAATCAATTCCCAACTCACTACGCTCACCCTGGCTTCGAAAACAATATTCTGGACCAACCAATTTCGTGTGATGAAGTGTGTGCTTCGATAAATGAACAAAAGGATGGGAAGGCCGCAGGCTCTGACGGAATTCCGGCAGAATTTTACAGATATGGAACTGGGGAGCTGGTAGCGAATCTGACAGAAATATTCAACTACATTTTAGAGCATGGAACTATACCAGAGCAGTTTAAAGAAGCCCTGATCTTCCCGATATACAAAAAGGGTAGTACCGAAGATCCGACAAACTATAGAGGAATCTCGTTTCTGAATGCCTCTTATAAGATTTTTACTTCGATTCTGAATAAGCGCCTGAATAAATGGATAGATTTTAATAACCTTCTCAGTGAGTACCAAGCTGGCTTCAGATCGGGTTACTCCACTATAGACCACATCTTCGTTCTTCGCACGATTGCTGACTCCTTCATATCTAGAAATAAAAAATTATTCGCTTTCTTTGTGGATTTCAAGTCTGCTTTTGACACCGTCGACCGTAATGCACTATTCTACAAGCTTTGCCAGAAAGGAATGTCACTGAAGTTCGGAAGAGTACTGCAAAATCTATACATGGATACCAAAGCGGCGGTCTGGAATGGAAAAAACCTTTCTGACTGGTTTTCAACGAACTCAGGTGTTAGACAGGGTTGTGCACTCAGCCCAAGCTTATTCGCTCTCTTCATAGAAGATATTGTTGAAATATTAGCTGGGGGTATTGAATACGCAGACATGACCATAAAAGCACTGCTCTTTGCTGACGACATAGTACTGCTTGCGTACACGCCACAATCTCTCCAATTGATGATAAATAGACTCTCCGTTTACTGTTCGAGATGGAATCTGGAAGTAAACTTAAACAAATCTAAAGTGATGATCTTTAAGAAAGGAGGAGGTAGAATTGGGGCAAATGAACATTGGCATTACAATAATGAAACAATTGAGGTTGTGCAAGAATACAAATATCTTGGAGTTTACTTCACAAAGAACCTCAGTATGGAAAAGCACTTTACCGAAAAGCTTACGAAAGCAAAAACCGCTATAAATGTTGCATGGAAGCAATGTTTCAACAATAGTGAAATTGCACATAGCAGTAAATTCCGAGTTTTCGAAGCAGTGTCAGAATCGGTTCTTTTTTATGCAGCTCAGGTGTGGGGAGGTAGAAAATATGACCAAGTGGAGAAATTACTCAGGTTTTATATAAAACGTATTTTTCGCCTTCCTCCGAACACTCCAAACTATATGATAATGTTAGAGACAGGAGTATCACCACTGTTCATTAAGACTTTTAAACTGCAAGTAGACTACGTTATGAAAGTATTAAATATGCCAAACCATCGGCTTCCTAAGAAAGTTGTCCTACAAGCTATCCAAACACGGACGGGATGGTTCAAGGACTGGGTAGAGTTAGCAGAGCAGGTGGACTTCGAAATAAACTACAGCGACCCTGTTTTATGGAAGCCTGCTTTGTATACGTTGATCGCCCGTTTGGACGATGCTGCAAGAGATCGCCACAAGGAACAAGCTTCAAGCTCTCTACACCGAATGCTTTATAGCAGACTAGATTACAATCTTAACGAAAGAAACTATTTCCGTGACGATTATACAATCGAACAAATTTCGCTCATGTTCCGGTTAAGAGGAGAGTTACTTAATTTGAACTTTATGCCACATCGAGAAGATCTACCGTTATTATGCAGCCTGTGTAATATGGGAGAGCGGGAAGATGTCCTGCATTTTGTCGGAAGGTGTGGAGTACTCAAGGAAACAAGAAGGTACACGTTTGGCAGCGACTATCTATCTGATGAAGAAATTTTTGGCCTACTTCATGAAATGGATGTAACAAAGTTATCAATGTATTGCAAGACAGCACTCAGATATAGAAAGCAAATACTTAACGAAGCATTTTAGTATTAAACTGTAACTTAGTTATGATAAAGAATTAACAAATTGTCAATCAGGCAGACGGCAACAATGCCATGCAATATTGATTGTATATAACAAATTGTAACAAATTGTAGAAAAAATAAAATCAATCTAATCTAATCTAATCATCTAATCTACATCATTGACATACAGTTTGCCCTGTCATATATAAGCTAATATTTTCCCATAACTTGAAAGTAATATTGATTTTTTTTAATAAACCAATAACACGCCTTAAAATAACTTATATCTGAAAATTAAAAAAAATATATTGTTCATACTAATATTAAAATTCAAAATTCCAAAATTTTAATTTTTGAATAGAATTTGCATTAATTTTTTGCCAAAATAATTCTGATTTATTGCAAATATTTGTCAAACTTAATACATATTAAAATCTCCTACTTATGTAGGTATTATCGATCTGCCGTCTTGATAGTGTGGCCAGTTTTTCAAATCCAAA
Organism: Philhelius pedissequus; assembly: GCA_910595825.1. NCBI lineage: Eukaryota > Metazoa > Arthropoda > Insecta > Diptera > Syrphidae > Philhelius > Philhelius pedissequus. Next base: position 235,959,338 of record OU343161.1, on the reverse strand, counting down.
GGTTATATAATATTTATTTACGTGAACATTGACCTCATTAAAGGGATCCGCCTTAATCACATAACTAGTCAACTTAGGATAAAATTTATTGTAGTTGTTTTTTTGTTGGCTATCTCTACATTGTAAGTGTTAATCTTATGTCGGTTATGTCGTCATTATATCAATGTCAAATCTAATTTGCTGAACCGATTTTATTTAAATTTGGTAAAAAAGAGCATTTTTCATAAGAACAACTCTGACGATTTTGATGAAATTTTATTTTTGTTTGTCGAAAAATTAAAATTGAGAAAATAATCTTATCTTTTATTAATTTGGAAATCATTTTTATTGTCAGTAATTTTGAATTTTTGCCTAATTTCTCTTCAACTAATTCATTAATAAACATTTGCCATAATTCTTCTTCGCTACAGTTTTGATCATAAAAGTATTGTCTTACGATAAAATCGTGTGCATTTTATGTATTATTTCAAAATTTTAAATATAAAATTAAAAAACAAACAACTGAATATTTATATGTTTTTTAATTTCGAGACCACTTTCGGCATAAATTGTGTTAAATTTATTAATATAAATCTTTGGAATGGAATAAAATGTCACATGGCTGTGTTTTTTTATGATATAGAATATTTTTAATTTTTTTTAACAAAGAAGAATTAAAACAACAAATAAAACAAAATATTGATACAATAGAAAACTATGAATTTATAGACTAAAATAATTTATTTGTCAGCTACGACATTCTTCGAATTTAAAATTAGTAAACTAGAATAAAATTCCAATTTAGCATGATCTATAAAATTTAAAGGCATAATTGACATGCTATCATGCATACACATGTGTATATTGTAATTTATTTATGTTTCATTAAAAATTTTAATTTTTGTTGATTTAACAAATTAGTTCGGTGTTTTAAAATTTGCAAATATTAAAAAAAAATACATTTTGGAGAAGAAAGTTTAGCACTTATTAAATCTATACGCTAACGCCCTCATTTGGAAAGTAAGAATATTCAGCTATATGTTTACGGGTCTCTCAAGCATTTAACAGGGTGTTATGCTTCGGATTTGAGTACAATTTTTTTTAATAATATTGCACGCGCTCAAGGGATTATGAATACACTTTATATGTTTTTAACACAGCGCGGGCACCCGGTGAAAGAAGAGAAAGAAGGAGAGGAAAGATATGTGGCGCGATGTTCTGAGACTGGAGCTGGTTGTTGTCTCAAATTTATCTCCAGGGATAGCGGCTGAACTAATGCGGAAAAAATTACCGTGTATTATTTATTTATGTCTCTTATAATTCGCATTATTTTACTTACTTCGTTGTCATATTTATGAGTATACTAGTTTACTCAATCACACGTTGTTTGTGTTATGCCTGAACAGCATATAATAAGTAAACCAGCAACTCATTTTATGACAATTTTGAGAATTGGTTTTTAATAGAATATAAGAAGACATAGACAACGGCAGGAATCGAACCTGCGACCAAGAGGTTGACAGGCGAGCACACAACTATCGCGCCATGGCCAACCCCCAAATTGGGATCTAATTACTTAGGAAGTGCGATGGAGAAGAAAATTGAAGCCTGGTTTGGTGTATGAGTTCCTAAGGATATTTCCAATAATCAACACTTAATTTCGAAGCAAAATCAAACGACTAGAGATTTTATGTTTAAATCTTAGCTTTAAAATAATACCGACACAAATCTAAGCTCACTAATACTGCTCACCTTTTTAAAAGAACTAACAATTCCCTCCTAATTCCTCGTTTATCAATCCTCCTGGTCAGTTTTATTTCCTCTAGAACTCTCGACAAACTTCTCCTGGTAAATTTTGCAACGTTTTGGTGAATTTGCATGATGCAAAAGCAGTGGCGCAAAGTTTTAAGCAGCCTGATGTTAAGGGCTTAGCATGATACTACTTAACAGTTTGCTAATACTAAAGCACTTTACTAATATTTTCCTAATTTTAAACACTTTTTAACTAGCACCATACTAAATCTATTTTCTAAATAAACTACAACTAAACACGCCTAAAATAGTGCAAAAAAGTAAGCGAACATAACTTTTTGACGTTTGTAAATGTCAAAGTGGCCTATGGATTTAGAACGATACTAAAAAAATAAAGTTGCCATTTTGTGATTTTAACTTTAGTAAAATTTTAAGAAAATAGCACGATACTAAAATGGTTTAAAATTAGCAAAATCCTCTTTTTAGCCTATTATCATATTAAAAATGATTTAACATATTACTAAATCGACTAAAATTTTGCGACAGAGAAACTAAAAAAAATTGATTTTGGATAAGGGCCGGTGTGCATTTAGGTTTGATTGAGTTTTACTTGTTTAAGGTAATATCTTACCTTAGCCATGAGTAATACGAATTCCAGCTAGATTTCCTGCTAAAAAAAATTCCGGTAGAATTTAAAAAAAAAATTCTAACTTGACCATACTGTATGTAGGTGGTATTCAGTGAAAAACTTGTTAAGGTATGTATAAAATTAAGGCAAACATTCGTAAAAATGAAACATAATTAGGTAGAAATAAATGGATGATTTATATAATAAGATATTTTCCGATTGCTTAATTGTTATAGTTTGAGAAAACAAAGATGCTACTCGTATTTGAGTCCTTGGAGAAAATATGATTGTATGGAAATAATATTTCAAAAATCGTTGAAGCCGTTTAAATTTTATTGATTTTTTTTTGTAAAATCTTAAAATCATCTTTAGGAAAACAATTGAAACGCTTATCTAAAGTAATTATTAATATATGTATGTACACATAAAATTCTAATTTCAACAAAATTTAGTGACTCGATTTTTCAAAGAAACAAAATTTATTTTTTTTTTAAGAAATCGAAAAAACATTTTTTGAAAATATATTATAATATATCTATACTTCTAGGAAATAGTAATAGTAAGTGGTTCTATGGGAAATACCATTAATAAGGGCGAAAAATGAAATATTTTGTTTTACTAAAAAGTGTATTGCATTAATTCAAGAAGGCACACAATTTTTATAAAAAATTTGGAAGCCTCTTTCAAAATATTTTTAACAATTTCATTGGGGGACACGATGCTTATTGTTTTAGGCAAATAATTTTTTTTTAGTATTCCAGATAATGCGAAAAAAACTATAAAATAATAATATAAATTTTCGGAGAAATCGATTATATCGTTTTCGAAATTTGAGTTTTCAAAAAAGAAAAAAATTATATTTTTTTAAATTTTGGTTTAATTTTTTTAGGAGTTTTTAAGATAATCAACTTTGGTTAAATGAGTACGTTAATAAGCAAAATTTTCCTATTTATAGTGATCAGATCAACTCAAAAAGTCACTGTTTGGTGTGCTCTATGGGCAGAGTTTGGTCCATATTTCTTCAAAAATGAAGGCGGCCATAATGTTACAGTCAATGGGGAACGCTATAGACCTATATTTAAGGACTTTTTCGTGCCTGAATTCGAGGATGTTGATGTGGACGACCTTTTGTTTCAACAAGACGGTTCCACATGCAGTACAGCCAACGAAACAATTGATTTTCGAATAAAACTTCTGGTGAGCGCATTCTATTGCGTGCGTCGTGGGCATGTGATGTGGCCTCCAAAATCGTGCGATTTAACACCGCTGCACTATTTTGTGTGGGGTGAAGTTGCTTGTCTACGCAGATAAGCCCCAGACGATTGACGACTTGAAAGAGAATATTCAGAGCGCTATTTCTGACAAAAAAGTGGTCGAAAATTGATCTAGGATCTAAAAATTTCAAAAATCGTTGAGCGGTTTAAAATTAAAAAAAAATTAAGTATGAAAATTTTAAAACATGTTTAGATAGAAAAAAAATTTGAAACGCGATATTGAAGCTATAAGTAATATATGTACATATAAAATTTAAATTAAAAAAAAAATCAGTAACTTTTATTTTGAAAATTTGAGAATACAAGAAATACAAAAAATTTTTTTAATCGGTTCATCCAATTGTGAGAAAGTTGAAAAAATGAAAAGAGGTTCAATGTTACGCAAAATAATAATAATAATAAAAAATATTTTTATACTTTAACAACACACCTCTTTTATATAAAAAATTCTTCAGCCGTTTTCGAGAAATAAATAGGTGATTTTCTAACAGATTTTTTAACATTTGTATGGGAGGTACCGTTGTTTGTTTTTTTATTTTATGAATATAGTTTTTGTCACCTATTCAAGATAATGTCAAAAACTAACAAATACGAAGTTTTGAAAAAATCCATTGAATCGTTTTAGAAATTTTGAAATTTCTAAAAAAAACTTCTTTTACATTAGTGTTTAAACTCTCTAGTAGCAGCTACATTAAAAAATTACAAATCAAATTAACTCTTTTCCAGGAAATCCAAAACCATAAGAAGAGGTACTACTAGAGGTACAAAAAAAAAATCGGTGGAGCCACTTTTTGAGAAAAAAAAAAAAGATTTTCGATTTAACTTTTTGGCCAAACAAAAAAATAAAAAATGTATGACGTGCCATTATTTTTCGTCCCAGAAAAAATGAAAAAAAAAATATGGTTATATTACCAAGAAACAATATGTACCAAGTTTGAAGCTAATCCATCCAACCTTTAGGCTATAGTCTCGATGACAGACGGACAGACAGACGGAATTGCGGGACCAACTTTTTTGGTGGGTCCCTGTGAACTTAATGTCATGTTTGATTGTTAGAATTTTTTCATCTTACGAATACATAACAATTGCAATTTAGTTTTCATTTAAAAGACCTTAGGTCTTACAGACATATAGTTAAAATTAAAATTTCATTCACCAAATAACCCAAATAGCCATTATTTGCCAAGAAAATACTACGTGGAAATAATGTTTTTTGGAAGAATGATGAGCTTATTATTATACTAGCTTCCTTTAATATCAACCGCTAATAATACACAAGTATTGAAGAACATTTAGGTAACCTATTGGCCGTCTACTTTTATTCGAGCTCAACTGGATATTAAACTTCTGATTAACTTTAGTACGTAGCAACATTTCTAAGTGTTTCGCTAGAAGACAAAATAACAATATTCCAGTTTTGATCTCATACATTCTCAATATTTGTCCAGTAATCAAAAACTTCTATACATACGTCGTCGTTGTTTTTTTTTTTTTCAAAAAAAAACTTAAACTTTATATAATCCAATTACCATTAATTCAAGCACCAATTACATAAATTCAAATTACCTCTTCTATATGTAGGAACGTACAAAATTCCAAATTTATTGATCGTACCTTACAAAATACTCAAATTCACTTTCAAATGCTTTTATCGCTCATATATCTCCTAATTGCACTCAATTTGTCGTACATATACATACATGAAGGAAAAAAAAAACTAAAATCATATTTTTTTGTTATTTCATTGCAGGTTAGTATCTACACCTACACACAAATGACGACCATAAAAATAATTAAAATGAAAAAAAAAATACTTTTGAATATTTTTATTATTCCATTGATTGCCGCCAAAATGCCCAAAACCAGCTGACAGCTAATAAATAATTTAAACATCAATTATTTGTATTATTACAAAAGTAAGTGAATTATTTTTTTTTGTAATTTTGTATCCCTTGATCGTACCGACAACGACAACCACAACGACACCGTATAAGCTTGTTAAATTGGCTTAAATGCTACACTCTTAAGTATAAATGACTCGTGTTAACAAGTTGGTTCACAAAAAAAAGCCGCGCATTAAATTATTGTGGACACCAAAACCGCCCACTGGTGATTGCATTTACGATTCTTCTTAATTACCCAAATAGAAAAAAATCTATTTTTTTTTCAAATTTACCCTATAAATTCCCACTGAAGGTGTGTAAATGTGTGTTTATGTGTGTGTGTGAGTTAAGGATTAATGTATCTTTCCTGCTGAATATGTCAAGATCTGGATCAAGCTTAAAGCACTTTAACGTCAACATCGTCACCGTCAACAGCGACATCTAGATATACCCTAACCCACATGTACATTATTATAATTACGATCAAAAGCTGGTTTAGCAAAAACTTATACACCCATCAGCAACAAGTTAAAGTGGGGTTATAATTTCCATTTCGGCATTCATAAATTTAGCAATAAATCAGTCAATGTAGCCAATTAAAATTTCTTTTCAAGTTGCAGTCTTTAAGATTTCTAGACTACCACAACAGAAGCGGCCAATAGGAGTACTAGATGTCAGCCATTTCGGTCATATTTATTAGTTTGGGTTTCATTTTTGTTTTATTTTTTAATTATGCAAAAAACCACTACCACTCGCTTATATGTTTCATTTTTTTTTTTTTTTTTTTGTAAATTTACCATTTTTTGTGTTTTCTATTATACGAGATTCGAGTGGTATAATGTTGCGACAGAATTTTTAAATTTATTCCAGACAATCTGAACCCCGGGTTTCTAACTAAGATGTTAAGTTGTAGATTATCGTGTGTACACAGATGGTTTTTTTTTTTTTTTTTTGTTTATCGAAAGACATGCGTATCGGGTATCGAAAGTTTTTTTTTGGTTTTTTTGCTTGATAAATGTTGAAACGTGAATAAGATAAGTTTTTTTTTTGTTTTTGTAATTTTTAAATAGTTGTTAGAGGTTTGAGAGTTCCACATAAATTACTCGGGGTCAAATGTGGGGTTAGGTCAGATGAAATTTGTGGGTTGGATTTAAGCATTTTGATTCGTTGGCGTTGTGTCGTGTGAAACAAATTGGTTATAGAGATTGGTTAGAAGGTAGAGATAGATAAGTTTACGTTTGGGGGAAAATCGGTGGAAGATATATTGATATATGGTTGAAAATGCCAGCCGCAGACTGCGTGGCGGGTTAGTTAGATTAGAGTCATTATGTCAGTTTTATCAATAAAGGATCAGGCATATGAATATACATTTTAAATGTTTCAATGCCTTGGAAACAATTTAGAACAATTTTAAAATAAAAAGTGCATCGTGTTCGCCATTTCTCTGATTGTCAATCAGATACGATTTATAGAAGAAAATTTGTGCAAATTGTCAGAAGAGTACGTTTCGTTTAATTCATATCAATTTTGGGCAACTTTTTTATTGAGTGATCTCCTCTAAGACTTATTGTCTATAGATTGTCTATAGCTGGTGTTGCTTTCTGCTAGTGTGGATCATCTTTGCTAATTCTTAGGTCGGTCATCTCCAGGGTACCGATGATGTGTGCCAGAAAGCAAATGGCCGAGCTTATCAAACGGGTTCCAATGAATACCAAATCTCTCGTTTCTACCCACTGTGAAGACGTGACAGAATTACCATTCTTTAACAGGTGTCGCTGTGTCCACTGTGCAGCACAAAATACCTAGCGGTGTTATACGATTCTTTAACAATAGCAACGATTTTATCAGTGACGGCACTTAAACCATGGTTGGTCTCCTTTGACCTGATCCTATCAAACGCTTTTTGAAAATCGAAAATGAGATTGAGGTAATTGGACCTTCGACGACTGTTCAAGAAAAATTCGCAAGTTTCTTTCGCACTGATTCTGGCTTTTATCGTTTTAAGAATGATTGTGGATATTAAATTCGCCAGTACTTGCAGTTTCTGAGATAGCTTTTTTTGGTAACTTGACGAATGGTTCCGTGATCCAAAACTTCTTGTTTAAATGGCAGCATACTATACGGCGTTATTTTTTACACTATCATAATTGGTCGAAGAGGGCTTATAACAAGCTTCGTCGTGTGACCAATGGATTGGCAACACAAAAAACTGTGGTATACCACCGGCTCATCATTTAGCGCAGTGTAAGTTGTTAGTAGGCAGTAGGCGCTTCTTCCGTATCTACTTTTAGGGTCGCCGCGGGTACGCCATCGGCTCTAACTGACTTTGTTCTTCTTTAATAGGAAGATCTTATTTCTAAAGCTATTGTGTAGTTGCTGTCGCTTCATTTGGATGATATGCGCCTTTACACAGGGATGAATGATTTATGTCTGCGCTCTGGTTAAGCAAGGCACAAATATAATCTTCAATTGACACTAAACGATTCCTGGTCGTATCAACCTCTGGGTGATTGGTATTAATTTTTGAACCTTACTGATCTTATATAGCTCCCTGGCATTTCTTCTTCATCGATCAGCATATTCCTCGTTCTACACGCCCTTTGCAGGACCAATTTCAGTAAAACATCGTTTTCACTCTTGATCTTAATTTCGATTAATCTTCGATGAGTTGTTTTGTCAGAGGTATCTTGGAATATACAGAGCTATTTCTCTCTTGATTTTTTTGGTAATATTTGAGATCTAGTGTCCAAGCAGACACTCCTTATATCCCTTCAATGCGATCATCAATGTTGTGATGTGCTTTTGCTTTCCAGCCGACGTTTTGTTCGGATAAATTCTGGATACGGGGGTCCTCCGATCTGGTATTCGGATATTCTAGTTATAAAGCCACGGTGGAGGTACTTCCTCAATGAAGTGTATTTAAGTTCTAGCTGAGTAGTCCTTGGAGTTACTTCTTGATCTGATACTACCTCCGGGAATTCTGGCTTCTGTTTAGTTCTGGTCTATTTCTTCTGGTTCTTCTGGTATCGGCAATGAGTTTCTCGCCCCTGGTGGCAATCAGCAAGTATAAGGCCCCTGATGGCTCACAGCAGGCAAAAGCTCTGGTGGTAATTACCTTACTTGCAACGAAACCCATTACCACTGTTGGGGGGAAGTTCCGAGCATATAAGCTACACTGACTAATTAAATCAAATTTACCAATAACGCACGACTTCAAGTGGGGTCGAAGGCGTGATTTGCGTTTGTCATCGAAGATCCTCATGCAATGTTTTTAGCAAAAACTGAATGAGAACTGTTATTATAATTATTGTTTTTTGTGCTGACGTCACATTATTCACCGAGTCTGAATTGTATTACTATGAAAGGCAATTTATTTTGAATATACCCTTGTGGGTATCGGCAGAGTTGATTTATTTATTGAAATGAGAAAAAGTGGGTATCATGTAACACTTCGTTACAACGTTTACATCTACCACGGACGGACACTCATATTTGGAGTCACTTGCAGCATCTACATACATTTCCTTCTTTTCTTACAAAGCAAAGTGATTTCTTCTATCATTGTTGTATTGGAAAATGTGTCGATTATTCTATCTACAATCGGTTGTTCTGCCGACTTTGTGTAATATAGAAAACTTTTATTTAGAAACAGGATTTTATTAACCGGAATTCTAATCTGCTCTAAAGACTCTCCAATATTTAAATGTGCCTGTTGGTAATCAAAATTGAGGATACAGGCAATTTTTTGATAAATTGGAAAAAGGCAGTATCCGTGATTTGATCTCAGACATCTGTCGTGGCAGCCCAATACACTTCTCATTACGATACATCATTGATGTTTTTCTTTTTTAATTATATGTGAATGGCTGATGCCAAGAATTCTAAAGCTCATCTTATCTAATTAACATAAAATAACTATAAATTGTTTGACATCTCCATGTACTAAAAAAAAAGGGTATACCTTCCCTTTCCAATGTGCCCTGAATTTCCTCTGAAAAAATTGACAAATTTCAATTAAAATTTGCATAAGCAAAATGCTAAATGCAAAAATTAAATCAGACTTCTTTACACAGGGAAAAGTATTAATTCAAAATTATTATGCAACATTCAGTTCTTTCAGAACCTTGTCAACTTTTTCATCATGATAAACAAGTAACCATCAATCAAAACTCAACACCAAACGAAATGATTGATCTATTTCTTAAACTCCGTCTAAACCCCCTTAATCTTGTTCATCAGAAATAGACGGTTACACGATTGCATAATATTACAGCCTCATCCCTCATTGTCGAAAATGTCAACTTTGCACACAACAAGCAAATGCCAACAATTATCATTTTGTTACCAATTACAACGTCAATTACAAATGCAAAGAGATCACAATCAACCAATGTGGATGATATGGGGAGCCCAACTTAAACTTCAACGATCGATGCTCAGATCGTATAATTCCATCACCAGCTAGTGAGCCATCTATATAGAGGAGAGCTTGTCATCATCATTTGTGGGCACAGAATCACTGTCATCATAATACACGAGATCATCATCGCCTCCGATTCATCACCCTCCGAAGACCGACGACGACGATAATGATGCCTGAGTTAATATGACTGAGTATGCCGCACTTTGTAGTTGCTCCAACTTCATATACGAGTACATAATATGTATGTGAAAATGCGTCTCCATCTTCTCTTCATGACAATTACAACAAGTGAAGCAAGAAAAATGACAACAACAAAAAATAATTGAGTTTCACATCAGACAAACAGACAGACCTTTAATCTTTGGGTAATCGACAACTTTGCAGCAACCAGCCCAAGTACATGACGATCTTTATCGATTGATTGAAAGCACCGACAATGGGGCTTCACTATGAGCCCCGCGCTCTACCAGCCACCAGACCCTAGTAACGTCTTTTAGCGGCACCTCAAAATCTGAGCCATATTTTAAGCTAAAACCGTCGTCTTGATCGGTATTCGTTGTTTCTTCAGTTTTATGCCGCCACTGGTACAGTTTTCTCCGAGTTTCATGTAGTACCAGTCCTTAAACTACTTCTGTGTCATTTCTTCTTCTATAGCTATCTGCCGTCCGTCGCCGTCGCCGCCGTCAGCGTATTCACCGTAACCCCATCCCGCTATTGCCACTACGCCGATGACAATGTTAAATGTCGTGCGGCCTAACACTCGTCGTCGCCGAAATGTCGTCGTTGTCGTTTAAGCTGCCGCATTGTCGTCATAGTCGTCGCCCATGGTCGGCTGGCGGTCTTTGTCTTCTTAAGGAACATTATGGCTGATTTCCAAAGTTGATCTAGTCTAGAAATACAAACGAATAAAAACAAAACACCGTTCGCATTGCCCCCGGGTTACGATGACGTTCCTTATCTTCTCTTAGGGTTGCCACTTACTGATACAATTTCACAAATTTAATAGAGATTCCGATGAGTATTAATTTTCTTTTTAAATAATTGAAGTATTTTCGACTTTTTTTTAAGTAAAATGACAAAAAAGAATTTTTCTTTTTAATTTCTAAACACTTAAAAATCTTACATTTCTTGTAGGTTTTGCTGAAAAAGAGTTGCTAAATTTAAGTCGACACAAACTCTGAAACCAATTGGCTTTTGAAAGGATTTCTACTTCTTTTAGCTTTTCGACATGTTTTTACGACTTCTTTAGTGGTCTTCTTGAGCTCTTTAGAAGTTTAAGATTTAATATGTTGAGTTCCTTGTTAAAAAACAAGATATTCTATTCCTGGAGTTTTTTTTTATTTCGTCAGATTTTTATGAAGATTTTTTTCTATAAAACTTTCAGTACGACAACTCTTTTTTTTTGTATTGCCGCCACCGAAGTATGCGGCACGTCAATATCGAAATCAGTACACGTAGTCATACAATCGGGTGGAGCACCATCGGTATAGCCAACAATTGTATCCGCAAAGATTAACAAAAGGTTGTTCTAATCAGAAATTGAACTTCCTGTTTCATTGCCATCTAAACTTGTAGTTAAAGTTGTAGTTGTTGTTGTCCATTGGAATAGCATCATCACATCCCATTGTTTCGTTTTAGTTTATTGTGTACAGAGCAGTCTTAATCCGTTCACGTTCAGTTGATCAAATGGCAATTAAGACGCGTGTGCTACTATTCTCACACAAAAAGTTTGCAGCACAACTCTTTCGTTTCTCACCGAACCTGAACAACAATTTATTGTAAAACGTAAAATGTTTCTGTGTTATTTTATTTTTTTTTTTGTGACGTGGCCTCTCTGATGTTAAATTGTGTTTTTTTTTTACTGACAAGCACCTGTTGGCAGTCGTGTTCGACATTTTTTCGATGTCAAACAACTTTGACATTTCTAAATAAAAACAATACACGGATTGAGTATGTCTATGGCAGCTCATGATTTCCTGGAAATAATTGTGACAATGGGAAGATATGCCGAGGCGTTGCTTCTATGACAAAAAAAAAACTTCACAGCATGAGAATTGTTGACATTTCTATGAAGTTCAATTTTTGCATTGACATACAAGGTGTGGTACTGTAGAAATTAGGAGACAAATGGAGGAATTGTAAATAGATAATTAAAATGGGAACAAAATTGTATGGGTGGTAAGAAAATATTGCTCCTAAATGCCACAAGAAGCAGAAATTATGGCTTCAATAGAGATAGAGAGGTGGACTGAAGGAAGGTAAATTATTGATTCATAACAAGATATACTGAATCGATATTGTGATTTCTCGAACTCCTTAGCTTCCACTTGTCCGCCTGAAGCCTTAATTTTAAAACTCATTTTTTTGTTCTTTGCCTGACATTAAAATTGGATTGATTCCTTAGGCTTTTTCAAACCACTTCCTTATCTAGCTATTAATCTGACAGCTTTTTATGAAAACTTATTTTGTATATGGCAAATTAAGTCAGCAATCAATTTACCGTTCCGTATCAGCTAAACGACATAATTTCAATGCACTTGACAGTTACTTCCAAGATAAAAAAAAACGTAACTAACTATCTTCTCCTTAACATCTTCATGTTGTCAACTTTCAAAAGACCACAAGGCAAAACGCAATTACGTACGCGTATTGAATTGTAAGAAAACCCCTACGCAGCCATAGCCACTGTTATATGCCACCACCACCGCCGCCGCCTTCTCCAAACAACGACAACACTAAAAGGAAGCCACTGTCATCCGAAAGAGAAGTAGTACGATATTCCAGACACCACACCCACCAATCCATTAATCGGTTTTTTTGCAACACCACACGCCGTCCGCATGCGTTGCGTATGCGACTATCTTCAACTCGTATAACTTGGCCGATGCCGAAGGCCCGAAAGGTCAGTGGGCGTTTCAAACGGTGTGCTGGATCAGCGTCCGATAAAATACGATTTTTGTAAAGATGACGATGATGACGGTGATATTGGATCGAGAAACGAGCGAAGATAGACAAGTGTGGAAGTAGAGGACGCGTGCGTTTAAGCCATCTATAGCTAGAACATCGCTGCCATTCATGCATTCACTAAATACCACCACAGCGGGATATCTAAAAAAGGAACTCATCCGTGCAGGGAGAGTTCTATCCATCTATCGCATCCATGCATGGGGGCGATGCCACAATGACAGGCTGTAAATCAAAAGTCACAAAAAAGGCTTCTGCATTATGGAACCAATGTCAAGACTTGTATATAAACCATATGACGATGGACAATGCTATAATGGCTTTAATTTTATGTGCGCTCCAGTAATTTGATCTAGTTCTTCATCTATTCCTTTTCCATCGCCAATGGAACACATTTTTCAAAGCAACAGCAGCAGGGGGGAAGCACATATTCATACCATCATATGGTAGCACACATTATATGCGGGACACATCAACTTTGTGGCTCAAAGCCATCATTATGGCTATTGGTACCACTCCGACTTTTTAAATGAATTAAGGTTTGATTAATTGAGAGACAGCGTGTCTGTGATAAATATGACAATAATAATCTCGAGGCAATTTAATTGCTTCGTTTTTTTTTATTCGTCCACCTCATTCTGTTGGTGTGGAAATGTACATACATATATTCGGTGGCGCGGCGTGTCGGTTGCTCAGCAAGCTATGGATAAAAGTGCCGACGAAGGATGATTAATGAGAGAATTATGGAATTCTTTTGCGGATCACTTGAAGTTGCAACAAGCACTTATGGTGAAGTATTTTTTTTTTTGCAGAAGCATCAACACAATGTAATTGTACTGGTTACAAAGGGTTAAGGAGAATTGATTATTATTATTGAGCCATCAAGGCTTAATGAATTAACAACAACAAAAAATTATATACGTACAACTAACAAGGTTTGGCGATTTGAGGTGCTTAACACGGCCTATGGCTTTTAGAAGAAGCCACGTAAATGACGTAGACGAAAACATACTTCGCAATTTTGAACAATTTTGTGAAAAGGTTCAATAAAAATAGAAACAGAGTTCAGATGTGGGATAAATTCAATTAAGATTCCTTCAAAGAAATGTTTGACGATCCAAGATCATCCTCATAAACATCACCCTCGACCGGAAAATGCTTAGGTCAATAAGTTTAATAACATTTTTTAATCAAGAAGCTTTCAACACCTGCCATTTTGATGGAGGTTGGAATGCAATGTGAAAGACATACGTCATGCCATTCTTAAAGTAAAAAAACAGAGTTTTTTTTCCTCACAAACTATCCATTCTTTGTAGCATCAGCTCTTGAATTTGCAAAGAACAACCGGGCTGTGCAGCATTGTGCTCAGTTTGCGCTGTCGTCATCCGAAAATATGCAGGATCTTGTCGGAATCCTGTGAAATATATAAGACAATATCTATTTGATACTGTCGTCATAATACATCTGGAAGCCTAATTAGCTTTGAACTGGCAGACAAATTAATGCACCAGTTTAAAACTGTTAATAGTACCAATAATTTCAGGTGATTTACTATATTTTTTTTCAATTATTAATTCCAAGACCTCACCCTTTATGAAAATGATTAAGTTTTATTTTCAAAAGTCTCCTTACTAAAATTATATTGACATACGGTCGTGTGTTGATCAAATCTCGGCCGTTAAATTGCTTAATTCTTATTTTACCTAACAATTTGATCCATGAGTTAAAATAAAAAAAAAAACTTTCTTGAATCCACAAAGGAAGAAAATTCCAGTTATTTTCTCCTTAAATTGTGTTATCAGTTTAAAAAATTCGTTTCTTACCAAAACCAATTTAACAAGCAACATCGTTAACTCGTTTTCACTTCTATCTAATTTACTTCTAATCGTTTTAATCGAAGCAAACATTATACAGGTATGTATATGTATATATATACGAGTATAGTAAAACGAACAAATAAAGATTCACCTTACCTTAGTTTTGTTCTTTGAAACATTTTTCTTGTTCATTTAGAAAAAAAGAAAAAAAAGTCCATGTGAGGGATAATCATGATCTATCTCTATCGAATAAATTTATCGACTTTAATTCGTGCACTTGTATATTTTTTCCAAAGCGTTAAAGCTCATGCCAAAAACAAATTGAGAGAAAACTGCAGCAAAACCTTGCAAATCGACAGCTAACTAACAGAAATAAAAATAAACAAAAAAATAATATAAAATAAAACTAAAACGAAAGAGCTGAGAAACGAACTCGATAGGATGAGCTCCTACTGCCGTTAGTTTAGTTGCAACCATTAAACTCATTGGAAATTTAGTTACCATCATGATATCATGATATCAGCGTGCCACCCATACTATTTGCAGCAGCACCTTGCCTTGGGTTTAAGAAAACGCTAAATAAAAAGTAAACTAAACACAAAACAAGGAAGGAGCCTTATTCGTGCAGATCAGATTTTTTTTTCTCTGTAGAATCATCTTAATTTTAATTCGGGTTTTCTTTTACTTAAGATATGTTAGATATTTCATACAATGGTTTATTTTTTTTCCATTCTAATTGAGATTGAAAATATATTTTGTTGAAATGTAGCCATTTTCTAGGTGTTTTTTTTCCTTTTTTTGTTTGCTGATAGGATTATGGCAATTGTATGTGGAATTGTCTTTGACAGAGTAAGCACGACCCTAGTCTAAGTATAATATGTAGTCAGATGCTTTAAAACGTAAGCAATATGATCTGGAATTTACAAATACAGAGTGGACCAAAAACACTCACCCGTTGATGATTTACAGGGGCTCTACAGCATTTTTAATCACAAACTTTGGGCAATAAGTTGTGGCGTATTCTCATAAATTTGGTATTTCCAAGCACAATAAAATAAGAGCGATTAAATGCACTGAGGTTACCACCTAGTTTAAATCGCCAAAACGCTGAATTAGACACACGGAAAACTCGTTTTTTAAAGTGTCCATTGCCACGTGAGCTGCTTTTAGATAGTCCTGTATTTTATACGAATTTAAAACTTTAGGATATGTGGTCCCAAATTTCTAATTTATTAGTTTGCGGCAAAATAACTCATTAGCCACAGAGGCTTACCAATATCTTCGGGATTTCAGCCTCGCGGCGCCTGGTAGGTAATTTCTAAAGACAACTTTTGTTCATAAGTTATTCGCCTAAGAAAAATAAGACTAAAGCTAAAAAATCTGCACAGTTTGTGATCCTAAGATCGACATCACTAATTTACCACTCTTTGTTTAGTCAACATCCAATAGTCACATACAAGTAACTTTAATTACTTCTTACATACAATTGCATTGCGTATACATAGATACCATACAATTTCGCAATATCAAATTCAAAAAAAAAAAAAAATGAATGAGTTTCCTGTGTTAATGCCCCTCGATGGTAAGTGGAGATCATAATCAACATTCCATCTTTTTAAATGATTACCTATCTGACAAGTCTTTGCAATATTATGTGAGACCACTATCAAACTTGAGTGTGTATAATATTTGAACAGAAAATGATTGCTGTTTTTTACAGTAAAACTTTGTGTGACAGCTCATAAATCTAAATGACATGTAATCGTCAAAAACTATAAACACAGAAGGAACTAAATTCTCAGTAAAAACAAACTAAAAAAGAAATAAATTAAAACCAAAAAAAAAAAACGTTAACACAGTATTTAAACTGAAAACCATAAGAAGAACTTGTTGTTGTAGTTCTTTTATGTTTGTATGGCTTTTTTACTTTTTAATCGAATATACATGCACATTAAGATGACATTTTATTTGTGCCATTAATTAAGACTCAAATGACAATAATTAAATGCCTCAATGGGTGCAATTGAGCAACCACTCCGCGATGGCTTGAAAGGCGGTAAAGTTTTCACAAAAACAAAAAAAATAGTGGAAGCAGGTTAGAACAAAAACTGGGTTTTCAGATAAAATTAAGTCTTAGACGGGGTTGCAGGTAACAGCTCTTATTATTGATGAAAAATTGTAGTGTTAAATGTCGGTGACAAAATAGAGTAATTTTTTTTTTCAAACTTACAAATTCAAACAGAAAGAGCATCAACAATTAAGGAAGCTATCCGCAGATTCTGTTAACCAAGATCATTCTTAACAATTAGAGATTTACAGCTCTCTTACACTTAAGCGCTAATTGGTTTTTGTGATATAGTTGCTCGTAGCCTCCATTTCTACTTAGCGACCAGGTCCTTAAGGCCCTCTCGAGCTTTTACCCAGTAGTCTTAGGTATTTATTAATTTTAGTTATTAAATTTTCGCTTAAAAAAATCTACAAACTGATAAAAATTTAAAATATTCGTAATTAAACTTGTCAGACATCAAACATCAAATGCATTTTCCTACTATCAGTGCGCCGTCTTGTCTTTGAAATCCACACCAAGACCACATCAACTTTAAAACTCACTTGCAATAAATAAATTAATTAAAACGTTTCTTTACTTTTATTTCTCTGTCTCAATAAATTAACCGAGCAAAATTGATTTAGCTCTCATTTTCAACATGCCGCAGTTGAATTGCAAAAAAAGCCGATCTTATAGCTTCTCTCTATAGCTTCAATGGTCAATGCACTTTCATATAGTGGAATTAGATAAGATACAACAAAAAATTTCCTTATTGTTGATGATGGGTTGCATAAGTCTTGTTTGAGCAAAAAAAAATATATATATTTTTTGCGAGTTGAATTTTTTGTTTGTTATGGTATTGTGCACAAAAAAATATCACAGCAAAGAAAAAAAGTACAAGAATTGGCACGTGAATTATGCTGATGCATTAGTTTAACTAACCTAACCAGAAACCAAAAAAAAAAATACTAATAAAAGCCATAAAGTGAGACCATTATACTCGGTTGGTAGTTTGTAATTACAATAATTGCTTAATAAATGCACAACTTTAAATTGAAAATGTCGTGCTAAATTGTTTTTATTTTTTACCTAATTGGTATAAATTAATAAACATCTATATGAGGGCTAAATAACGATATGATGATGAATGTAGTTGATAAAGAGGTTTGAAAGGTTTAGTCGTGATCTTATGACAAAAAATGTATCATAACTATGTCTGGACAGATAAAAAAAAATTGCAACTGAATAAAAACTTGTGAATGTAAATGATTATCTAATGTTCATAATTGAAGTTAAATTGATATTAGCGAAGGATAGTTACGCCCAGGAATACTTTAAATGTATGCATTGCTTGATATTGAAATGATATGAATGAGATACGGCCGGCGTTCTCCCATCCTGCTCTATGCTGGGTACCATGCTTCCAGTGTCATCCAAACCAAGCGGTTTGGCTTGGTCTCTTATTATCTCTCTCAACGTAATAGGGAAACTTGTCGTCTAGAACATGCGCGTTGGGATTCGAAGACTCTATTGACTGATGGATCATTGTATCACTTGATGTAGCCAAACCAATGTAGTCGATGTGTTTTGACGTTATGGAGCCCAGTAACGTAACATATTTATTTTTCAACCTGTCGGTCGTCCAGAATCAGCTTTATAAGGAAACACTGGCATCAGGGATCATAAGTTATTTGTGGAATGATAAGAGTTTTTAATTAATTTGTTTCGAACCTAAGTTTCAACCAACATGCCTCTGCAGATAGCTGTCTTTAGTTTCGCACTTCAAGTGGGTTGATGTCATCTTTTACTTGAGCGCGCCAACTAAGACAAGGTCTTCCTTGACCAGGTCTTCCCTCTGGGATTGAATCGACGATCCTGTGAGCTGGGGCATTATTGACCTAGCCATTTTAAACGTGATATAATTATTTTTTTGTATTAGTACAACTCCTATTGTTCTTAGTTGAACCGATTACTCCTCCAAAGCCAGTTAATGCAGAAAGGCCTGAAGATCTTGCGAAAAACCTTACGCTCAAAACGACTACGATATCTTCATCTTGATGTAGTCCATGTCTCCACGCCTTAGAGCCAGACTGCGATGATCAGAGCCTTATAAAGCGTTTCCTTTCTTTTTTACGAGAGAGGGCTTTACTACTTAGTTGCCTCCCTAGCTCATAGGAACAGCGATTGGCAAGAGTTATTCATCACTTTATTTCTATCGAGAGGTTGTTGTTAGGTGTTATAGCGGATCCGAGGTAGACAAAGTCCCTAACTACCTCAAATTTGTTCTTGCCTATTGTGATATTTTTTTTCCAATCCGTCCGACGGTGTTGTGTGTCCCTTTTAGTGGCCAAAAAAAACTCATGACAGGTAACGTTATTTTACGTCTAAAAAAAAAGACAAAAAACGTGTGGGCGGTTTTCTTTTCCGACTTTGTGTTCTAAAATAAGATATTCCAAGTGAACCAGTAAGAGGCTAGTGAAGAAGAAAGGCAGCATATGCTCGAAGTATTTAAAAATCTGAAATAATGCTAATGGAAATGCCAGCTTTCAAGAATTTTATTAAAAAGAATTCCTATCATTCGATTTATTGACATTACCGATATATTTTTCAACCAGAAGAGCAAGTTCGTGCAATCCAGTCGTAAATTTTACTTATTTTAGGAGCCATCTTTGCGAACCAATGTAGTGTAGTTCTGAGGAGGGTATCTTAGTTATCAAGTGTTACCTTTTAGTGCTTCATTTAAGCAATTGGAATAAAATATGAAATCCATAAAATTCTTATATTAAATTCAAGGATACATGCTCTACGTGTTAGACTTAAAATAATTTAAGTTGAAGAAGTGAATGACAAGTTGCACCACAGTGATAATTATTACCCAGCACTTTGAAGCGATTGGAAAGCAACTTGACGTGATATTATTATAATTTTTTTGGTTTCGCTTATTACCGAGCTGTGGCGTTTTCTTTGATTCGATTATTACTATTAGCGCATTGTCGTTTGGCAGGTATCCGTACCACGAAGCCTTAAGTTGAGTTGTTTTTTTTTTTAATTTTTTTTTATTAAGCAGAATCTACCATTATTTACACATTTCTCACACGTCTCTCCGTGTGGCGCTGCCATGCCGGTATCTCCGACCAGATGTCTATGATTTTGCATTTTTTTTTATTTCTTTTATTTTATGGTTGGGTGGAGGCATATTTACGGTAAATATAAGGTAGGTATTGTCTTTGGCTGTTGGTGTTTTTGTATATTATGGTTAGTTACATTTACTCGCTTTTATAATGATAATTGTTTTAATTATATATCAGTGGGTATACCACAAGGAATTTACATGCATATTGTTTTGTTTTTCCTTGATGGTTTGAAATTAGTGCCACAATATAATAATAACTACCTATGTTGTTGTTGAGTGACACAAGCTCAGGTGTGGACGGAATGATTGATTTGATTGAAATGGCAAAATTATGTTAATATGGTAGCCTACTTGGAAGTCGAGTTTTCTGATATAGAAAATTGATATTTAATTTTTTATTTGGTTGTATTTATCGGAAACGGCCTTGAGATATCGCAGAAGAATGAGTTTTGCGTAAAAGATATTTTACTTTGGAGTTGGTAGTGTTTGAAGTTTAAAAAGAATTTATTATTTATTTCATTTTGTATCCAATTTCCCATCAGTTTACTTGTCAATTCCTTTATATATTAATTTAACTCGACATATCCTAAAGATTCATTTTTCCTTCATTTTTGTTAATTCTTATCTCGATTGAAGATTTTATGTGGACAAAAGGCAACACATCCGCCGCACTCAGATAACAATCAAAAGTGTTAATTTCACCTGCAATTTATTTTAATTAGTCATCATGTTCCATCCGTCCACAAAAAAAGTATACTAAAGGATATATAAATATGAAGAAGCCCTCGGTGCTTTAACTTACAAACAATTCATCATTCTGATACCAAAAACTAATATAAATAAGTTAAAAGAAGATTCTTGATGAAGAAGTAAAAAAAAAAGATAAAACTGCGGTAAATGAGCCCGTAACTCATTTTAATTTGGGTTCCTTGCATTTATAAGCAAATGAATTGACACTTAAATTTAATTGGGTTACTAACATGAGAAATTATATGACAGAAGTATGACATCTTTTATCCCACAATGTTATTTCGTTCTCTCTTACTTTATGAGTCATTTATTGGATTCGTCTACACTTAAATTAAACGAAATTTCAGTAAACTCGGATCTGACAAGAAAAAAATGCACGACTGGATCGCACGTACTTCATTTTATGTTCGATCATATTGTATGCACAAAATTCTTGGTAGAAACGGCTAAATATATTTTTAAAGTCGTATTTTACCACAGTTTTTATGGATATACAAAATGTCTTTAATTTTTTTGTGAATAAAATTTGATATGGGAATTTTATGTAATTAATAATACCAACTTAAAAATATAATTTAGAATAAAAATCGTTACACCCTTTGGAAAATTTGATATTCAAAAATATAAAAAAAATATTTTTTTTGCAAAAATCCAAACAAATATTTTTCGAAAATGTTGGTATGAAATATTCTTTAGAATTTAAAGGGAACCCTACATTAAAATTTTGATCGAAATCTGTCCAGCGATTTATGAGAAAGTCGAAATTCGAAAAAATGATTCTATGTGCAGGTACCTTTAATGACAAAATATGTATAAAATTTTGACCAAAATGTAGACAATACTCAAATTAGTCCACACGATTTTTTTATTAGCAAAATCGAAACAGTCATTTTGGAGATAATTAAGATGATAAAACAATTTGTATGGCAATTACCGTTATTTTTGGGGCTAAAAAACGATTCACCTGATTCTCCATTTCAAAATAAAATTGACCTGACAAAACCCATGACAATCAACATGTCAAACTACTAGCGCATATGTCTTTCTAATGTAGTTCGGGAAATCTATAAGTCTGTAGTGGAACAATCTAAATCGAATGTTGTCAGATTTAAATAATCAAAACATAGTTTGAAATTATTCATTTACAAAGCGCGCTGAACACATTCAATTTAGTTATTTGGTCGAATAGAAAACGCAGTTCTTTCGAGCAAAACTAAAATCCCGTTGGTTGCAAGATTATATTAATCCCGTTAATTCTATTCTGATTCCTTACCTTCTCGTCAGTGTGCTGGGAAACAAGTTATCACAAATAGTCTTTTTTATCTCAATAATAATTATAACGTTTTCTTTATTCTTTATTTTAAATAATAAAATTGAAGAATTGTGCATTTATGGTTTGACAACAAGTCCAAAGAATTGACAATAGAAAAGTCGAACTCAATTGACTGGTCAATCTTAATTCTAATTCTAATTTTACTATATGCCTGTAAGACCTAAGGTCTTTTATATGCAACCTGAATTGCACGACACTAGTTTGACACAATGGATTTGAGAACCAGGTATTGACTGTCTCATTTTAACCCATAGGCGGCATCCAATTAAAATTGGAGGTATAGAAAAGAATGCGCCTAGCGTGGGGATCGAACCCACACGTCTAAGTTAGCAATCAAGCACTTTATCCACTGCGCCATCACCACCCCTCGATGTATACAATTTCGAAAAAAACGTTTTAGTAACAAACATTGGGATCGTAAAAAAAAATCAGCGGCTCGTTCGTGAGAAATGGATTTTTCAAAAAGAAAATTATTTATTATTTTTTATTAAAAATTAATTTTTAAAATCGAAAAAATATTTTTTTTTGTTTTTTTTTTTTTTTATTTAAATCGAAAAAATATATGTTTTTTTAACTTATGTATGGGAGGTAACGTTGGTATTTGCTTTACGAACATAGTGTTTTTTAAGCTATCAAGATAATGTCAAAAAAACTACTAGTACAAATTTTCGAAGAAAACGATTAGTTGTTTTCGAAATATGACAAATTTGTTTTTTTATTTAGAAGAAGCTTGGCTTAAAATACTTTTAAAAGTTTTAAATTTTACAACAAATAAAATGGTTCTAATAGGTTCTACTACGAAAAAAGTTCCCGTTCAATGATTTTTTTTATAAACAACGTTAGAGTTGTTTTTTTTTGTAAACAAAAAATATGACCTAACTTTTGGGACAAAAAAAATGTATGGCAGGTACCATTATTTTTCGTCTTAAAAAAACAAAATGTAATTATTAGGAGCCCCAAAAATAACTGTAGCTGCCATACAAATTTTTCCCGCAAAAATGTGTAAATCTTAATTATCTCGAAAACGTCTATAACGATTTTTATTTGAAATGTTATTAGGATTTCGATCAAAATTTTCAATTTCAAAAAATTGTCGAAAAATATTTTTTGGGATTTTTTGAAAATTTGAAAATTTTTGTTTAAAATTATGTTTTAAAGTTTATATAATTAATTACTTAAAATTGTTATTCATTTTAGAAAAAAAATTAAATCACAAAAATTAAATTTAATTTAAGAAATATTGTATATAAAAAATTAATTAGAAAACACTTTAAAATATATTTAGTCGTTTCTACTAGGAATCGTTTGCTTACGATGTGATCGAACATAAGGGCAAGTACATCCGCTCCACTCGTGGGTTTTCTTTCTCTTGTAGGTCCACTAGCCACTCTGGCAATTCAGCGTGATATTTGACTCATAGCGGGCGATAAATTGTCAAAATAAAAACAGGATTTTCTTCTAAAATTGTTACTTAATAAATTGAATTAAGAATTCTAGTACTTTTTGTCCTTTTTTCTTACACCAAAGCAGTTATCTTTTTTAAGAAAATATTTTTCAAAAATACTACACTCTTGCAATCTTTTTTAATTCGTTACAAATTTCGGGTTGGGTGCGATATCCTTAATTTTGTAACGTCCTAATGACAAACTCTTCTGAAACTCCCGAATGACAATTCTATACAGGAATTGATTTTCAAAATCACGAACTTTTTTTTTTGGTTTTGAAAATTGTTTCCGGAGGTGACTACTTCCAGAATGACAATGAGCCTCAGGATGAAACGACAAAATAAATGCACCTATGTCAACCGCTTACTTGGGGGCAATACCGGTAAAAATTGTGAGCACATTTTTACTTCATTTAATGTATTGTAATATTATTTAACAAATATTGAAATTTCGAAATTGAATTCTAGCATTCGTAGGATTTTTTTGAGAATATCTTAATTGTGAGCTTATTGCCCACTAGCGCTTTTATAATACGAAAAAATGATTATTGTGTTCAAAAATACATTGTGGTTTTTCGGCCTGTGAACTTTTGTCCATAATTCTTCCTCTGACCTCAAATTATTCGAATGAGTTAATTTAAGAAATTAAAAATTAAACCGGAAACTTTGAGTAGCTGGATAAGTTTTTCTGTGATCCATTCCCTTTTTTAAAATCTTGAAAGAAAACCACCTTGTCACATGAAAAACGGCACCGGAAATATCCAAACTTCATAAAATTTTACGAAGCCTTTTCCTTCGCCCCTAATTGATGATGTCATAAAATTTTACATAACCATTCAACTGAAGTAAAAACTGCGCTGCGAATTCAGTTTCACTGCACTTTAACATTTTGAATCAAAGAAACCAATACTGCACACATGGGGTAACACATTAAACAAAAAACATTACGAGTATAGCTACTTGGACCCAATGATGCCATAACACAACCTATCTCTAATGAGAGGAGTTCCATGGCGCAAGGAAGTTCTCTCTTTAGACTTGTTGTGAGTATATGTCCATGGGCATGGACATGTCGATTGTTCTGCATCACTTCAGATTGCGTCTCTCTAATACAAAACAATTTTGCACGCTCCATTGAAGAAGAAATGATTTATCTATGTTTTAGCTTCATCGTCATCCGCGCCGCTATAGAATGCCAAACCCTTCTACAACAAAGCCGAAGACGAAGCCATCCACCTGTTTCCATTACAGTTTAAGTCTACTTACGCTAAGGAAATCTCCTAGGCACAGCCCAATTGCAATTGCTTCCCATATAACAAAGGTTAGTTTTACCATTTAATCTAGTTCTTCCTGATGGTGTCTCTCTCTGGTGTGTGTTTGCTTAAGCTCCTCGTCAAACAATTTAACATTGTACACCAACAAGAAGAAACCAATTTTTTTTTCTTTTTTTTTTTAAGTATTGTAATGCGATGGAAAGAAAATCAGGTCTCTTGGGGCCGAAATAATAAATGTTAATCCATAAATCTTTAACCAGAGTATAAGCCTCCGCGGAAAGGATATGAAAGACATGAGTAGAATTGGACTAGATAGACCAATGTTGAGCAAATAAATGAAAACAAACACAAGAAAAAAAAACAACTGCTGGAAACACCATTCGATGAGATGAAAAATAAATGTGCATAATTATGCTTTTGGTTTTTTTTTCGTCTTGAGAACGAGTATGAAAGGACGAACAAACCGCTAAGAATAGGTTTGGGTAGGTTTGGTATATGAAAATACCTCCGCTCACTTGGACTTCGTCTTCTGCCCGATATGTTATGCTATTATTTATGGATGTACCAGCTACAGAAAGATCGAATTTCTGCAAGTAGTTATCTCTCTTCTGTACTGTCCGATATATCTTTGACTGAGAGATTAAATCTGCACTTGGGATAAGATATTATCCGTTTGCCTATACGTCGTCCTGCCCTGCCCTTTGTATAACTATGTGTTGTCATAAACATAACATTCGGCTTGGATTTTAATTATACATACATGCCACCCATGTTGGTATGGGGGTTTTCCTGTGCAGAGAAATCGGCCAGCATGTTGGCGGACGCGACACGTAGAGTCAGAAAGAAGTTGCAAATTCAATTTGGTGCCGGCTACTGTTGCATTGGGAATTGACAATTTGACAGTAGTTTGACTACCTGAACTGAATTGATTTGTTACTTTGTATATAGTTGTTTCTGGTCTATAAAGAGGAGGGGCAAAGTTAGAAATAGACACTCGATGTGGGATTTAAAGATAGTTGTGAGAGCAAGTTGGAAGTTTGCTCTCAGAAGTGGCATACATTTTTTTTCTTTTGTTGTAAATAGAGGGCTTACAATCTAGCGTAAATATTGTTCACAATTTGTGATTTTTGACATAATGTAACCACCTGTTTATAAGATGTCTTGGTGACTTTATATACTTATACCCACAATCTCACTCTAAGGGAGCAAGCAGGGAAAACGGCTTTTAGGAATCAAATTGCATACCAGGACACCAACATAAAGTATCGGAATTGATCAAAAAGTTGGCCTCCGCTTATGATCAATGGCAAACTCACTCATTCCTCAGCACAAAGTCTGCTTCTAGTAAATAAATTTCGCCCCGATTCGCCATTTCTTATACATCCTGTTGAAATATTTTCTGACATGACGCAATGTGAATTGTAACAACGTGAATGAAATTTCCCTACTCGTATTGCTAACGTCGCATAGTAATGTGATCTGGTAATGTTGACTCGGTGAGTGGTGGGGGACTAGTGTGCAATGAGTGCTGGTGATGATGAATTAGGGTAGTGTACTGGTTGTATGGTGTTGTTGATGTTAAATTACTGCGGTGGATGATAATTAATTTCGGGTTATGGATGGGTAGTAGGCGTTTGATGTTGTTCCTATTACTAACAACGGTGTTAAGGTATGTGCTGTTCGTATGGTGTTGTTGGGTCGATGGTGACGGTGGTGGTTTGGGTATGGGACGGCGGTCGATGAGAAATATTGTAAAGCTTCGTTACAAGATACATTCCAATATAAACTTCAACGATTCGACGATTCCACTAAACCAATCCGCAGCCAATGACCAATTTGCTCCAACTAGAAGATTATGGAACATATGGGTTAAATTGTTGCCATTGGTCTCTATAATCCATTGTCGTGTATGTTATTGTCGATGAACAACTGATCAGTTTCCATCGAAAATTCTCATTAAGGCAATTATATGTCAAATAAGCCGAAAAAGAACGGCTTGAAATTTTGGTTGTGTACTTGTGCCAAAATTTATTTTACATTTGGAAAAATCAATCACATTTAGAAAAGGAAGTGCGATATGCTACTGAATGAAACCAAGGTGAGCGTGTCGTCTTGAATTTAGTTGAATCATTATGGACAAATTTTTGAAATCTTACGAATTGGGACAAAAATTGTTACAAAAGTATATGTCTATGGTTGACACCCTTAAGAAGAATAAAATAACTATACCACCAACACTTCTATTGATATTTGCATTTACTAAAACAACAAAATGTATCGGAGCCCTGTTGTTGGTTCTGAGATAATCCAACATTACACCAGAACCAACGGTGAGACTTATGTAGCTCGTTTTAATATAAAAAATTAAAAGCTTCTTGGCTTTAAAAATATTATTGTTGTATTATTTTTTTTTATTTTTCTCCAGCCTTACATGCGATTATATTATACCCTTGGTGCACGAAAATAATTATGTTCAAACTTGCAATGGAGTCTAAGCCAATAATTATTTCAATATGCTTAATTAGGGTAATTATCTCAAATGTAATAACTCCTCTGAAACAATGTTGTGCGTATTAACTAAAAAATAATTAAGTACAATAAAGGATGTGTGGTTTTATTACAGGGCGATTCAGGATTAAATAAAGTCGTAAAATGAAACTCTTGAAATTAGTTAATAAAATTCTTTTTTCAAAGTGTTACCGTGAACACTGTACATTATAATTCATTAACTTCTGATCTAGTTCGGCAAGCTTAGGGCTGGCAACGAGACCGATACTAGTCTCAGTCTCAGTCTCCGTTTCAGTCTCAATCTCAGTCTCAGTCTCAGGCTCAGTCTCAGTCTCAGTCTTAGTCTCAGTCTCAGTCTCAGTCTAAGTCTCAGTCTTTGTCTCAGTTTCAGTCTCAGTCTCAGTCTCAGTCTCAGCCTCAGTCTCAGTCTCAGTCTCAGTCTCAGTCTCAGTCTCAGTCTCAGTCTCAGTCTCAGTCTCAGTCTCAGTCTCAGTCTCAGTCTCAGTCTCAGTCTCCGTCTCAGTCTCAGTCTCAGTCTCAGTCTCAGTCTCAGTCTCAGTCTCAGTCTCAGTCTCAGTCTCGGTATCGGTCTCAGTCTCAGTCTCAGTCTCAGTCTCAGTCTCAGTCTCAGTCTCAGTCTCAGTCTCAGTCTCAGTCTCAGTCTCAGTCTCAGTCTCAGTCTCAGTCTCAGTCTCAGACTCAGTCTCAGTCTCATACTCAGTCTCATACTCAGTCTCATACTCAGTCTCATACTCAGTCTCATACTCAGTCTCATACTCAGTCTCATACTCAGTCTCATACTCAGTCTCATACTCAGTCTCAGTCTCAGTCTCAGTCTCAGTCTCAGTCTCAGTCTCAGTCTCAGTCTCAGTCTCAGTCTCAGTCTCAGTCTCAGTCTCAGTCTCAGTCTCAGTCTCAGTCTCAGTCTCAGTCTCAGTCTCAGTCTCAGTCTCAATCTCAGTCTCGGTATCGGTCTCAGTCTCAGTCTCAGTCTCAGTCTCAGTCTCAGTCTCAGTCTCAGTCTCAGTCTCAGTCTCAGTCTCAGTCTCAGTCTCAGTCTCAGTCTCAGTCTCAGTCTCAGTCTCAGTCTCAGTCTCAGTCTCAGACTCAGTCTCAGTCTCATACTCAGTCTCATACTCAGTCTCATACTCAGTCTCATACTCAGTCTCATACTCAGTCTCATACTCAGTCTCATACTAAGTCTCATACTCAGTCTCAGTCTCAGTCTTAGTCTCATTCTCAGTCTCAGTCTCAGTCTCAGTCTCAGTCTCAATCTCAGTCTCAGTCTTAGTCTCAGTCTCAGTCTCAGTCTAAGTCTCAGTCTCAGTTTCAGTCTCAGTCTCAGTCTAAGTCTCAGTCTCAGTCTCAGTCTCAGTCTCAGTCTCAGTCTCAGTCTCAGTCTTAGTCTCAGTCTCAGTCTCAGTCTCAGTCTCAGTCTCAGTCTCAGTCTCAGTCTCAGTCTCAGTCTCAGTCTCAGTCTCAGTCTCAGTCTCAGTCTCAGTCTCAGTCTCAGTCTCAGTCTCAGTCTCAGTCTCAGTCTCAGTCTCAGTCTCAGTCTCAGTCTCAGTCTCAGTCTCAGTCTCAGTCTCAGTCTCAGTCTCAATCTCAATCTCAGTCTCGGTATCCGTATCGGTCTCGGTCTTGGTCTCGGTCTCGGTCACGGTCACGGTCTCGAGACTACTTTAAAAGCACATGAGACAAAACCATATTTCTGGTGCCGAAATTCTCCGAGTCTCACGGGTCTGGGCGGTCTCGGTAGTTTGGTTTAGGTTTTCGCTAGAAAAAATATTTTATATTTAATTCTTTCTTAGCACTCAAGTTCAATTTTTATAATATTCACAAGTTTTTGATTGCGAAAAATTCTATCCGCGTTATACTCAGATAGGCACACTGCGAACACCCAGAATGGATACGTACGATTTATGTATATGCATTTCGTTGGAATAGAAATAGCTCATTTTTTAGACTTTGTTTCCGCCTCCGGACAAAGGTGACTTTAAGATTTTAGGTGACTTTTGGAAAAAAAATAGTATCGAAACATCAAAATGTAGTTTGCTGCCAACCTGTCAAGCTATAAGCTTTAAAATCGATTAGGGTATGGCTTCGATTTGAATGGATTGAAAAAACTATACAAAATTAAAAATTTTACCTCCGAAAATTCGAAAAT
The DNA here is from genome assembly GCA_910595825.1 of Philhelius pedissequus. Classification (NCBI taxonomy): domain Eukaryota; kingdom Metazoa; phylum Arthropoda; class Insecta; order Diptera; family Syrphidae; genus Philhelius; species Philhelius pedissequus. The sequence goes on along the minus strand of OU343161.1, from coordinate 235,929,962 downwards.
TTTCTCACTAAGGATGAGACCAAGACCGAGACAAGACTTTGTAAGGCGGGACCGAGAGCCAGACGAGACTGAAATTTTTCGATTTTGACGAGACCGAGACTAAAAAAAGTCTCCCCTGGTTTGCCAGCTTTATTATTAAAGCTTTTCCGAAAAAGAATTTTAGCTTGGACAACCTGTAGCCAGTCCCTATTGATATTAGATTAAATATTTTATTTCGGAAACAATGAATACTAACATGTAGGTACATAATTAACACCCTGTATAAGAAAAGAGGTATTTGCAGATATATTAATATAGTTATAATTACTGGCTAAAAGTATTATAATCTTTTAAAATCTAGTTCCTTCATAAAAACGCAATATTTTGCTAAGCAATTAAAAAAGCCATTTAATAAAATAATTTTCTCTTTAAAATTTTTTATCACTTTACATTTTTCTTTCATTTGGTCAGCTCAAATCTCAATTAGATTCCCGCTGAAAGCAGTCCGTTTGTGTGATAATATTTGAATTTATTGAAACAATTTGCATTCCATAGAAGCTTTATTTAATAATGTCTTCTATTCTAATTTTCTTTGTAGTATTCGATATTGCAAGAACTAAATTAATTCTAGAAGAACCTCAATCGAATGTGAAACTTTTGAGTCTCATTAAGGATATTCATAAAAGTTATCAATTTCAAAATGTGTTTTTCTTGCAGACATCGAGTTTCGATGATGAAAACAATTTAATCAGGGATGTATCAATGGCTCTTGAAATACCACTTATTCTCTCAACTGAAGCAACGTCATTTTATTTAAAGAAAGTACTCGATGATAATCTACTAACAATTGTCTTTCTCGATCGAATACACCAAGTGCCTATTCTTCAACGACTTTTGGGATACCTTAACCATTTCAGGTTTTCTAAAACTGTTTTTCTTCTAAGAAATATTTCAAAGAATGAAACGGAACTGCGGGAACTGTTCGGCTTCTGCTGGGAAAACAGAATAATTAATGTCATGGTTCTTAATTGGGACTTTTGGAAATCTTCAACTTATTACAGTTATACAAATTTCACGAATTTTATCATTGAAAAAGTCGCCTGGAATGGTTTTCCAAGGAAAAATGGCTACTTTCTAAATCGGATGAGCGACTTGAAAGGAATGACTTTGCCAGTTTTATTTGGAGGATACGAACCTGCAATCATAATCTCACAAAACAGTAGAGGAGAGAACACAATCAAAGGCTACAGCGGTCACTATTTTCAAGCTTTCGCCAAGAAACACAATGCTGTTTTAAATATGGCCAACGCTATGCATTTAATATCACCAACAGAGCTATTTCAGTTCGTTTTGAATGGAACTGTGGAAATATCATCTGCAATTACATATCGGACAATACCAATGGAAATGTACACCTACCCCTATTCAAGTATGGATTGGTGTACAATGGTTCCAGTCGAAGAAACAATTCCATTGTCGAGTGTATTTATACGAATCTTCGATTGTCAGACTTTCCTAATCACCGTCGTTGGATATTTGATACTGTCAGCATTACTTGAGTTTGCTGAATACGTATATTTAAGGCGCAAAACTACCGTAATCAATTATTTCTTCAACAATAAATGCTTACGGGGGATAATTGGACAACCGTTTAGAGAAATTCCCAAGGCTTCTGCAACTCTACGACTAATCTATTCCTTGCTGTTTATATTTGGAATATTATTCGTAACTACTTATGATGCATTTCTTCAATCAAACCGAACAAATCCGCCAAGCGAGAAACTAATAGACTCCTTTGATGATTTAGCTGCAAGTGGTTTAAAAATTTACATTCCAAAAATTGAATTGAACGTATATTTCGGCCTGTATCCAGAAATGAAAGCTAAATACAATGACATTTTCATAACCACTGACCTTGATACTTTCATCAAAACTAGGAATTCTTTCAATACAAATTTTGCCTACGCTATTAACAGTAATTCATATAATATTTTTAAAATCCAACAACAACTATTTAGCCGACCATTATTTCGCTGGACTGACGAACTCTGTTTAAGGAAAACTATTGGAAACAGTTTTCCTATAAGTGAAAATTCAATCTATAGACAAATTATGAATGAACTTATCATGCAAATACAATCGTCGGGATTGTTGGAATTATGGGAAAAACGTTCTTATTATGAGTTAGTTGAGATAGGAAGAGTTAAATTCACAGACTTGGGCCGAAAGCGAGAATTGCAACCGATGAAAGTGGAGGATTTGAAATGGATTTGGGTAGGAATGGGAGTGGCTTTTCTGTTGAGTACTTTGGTTTTCATTGGAGAAATTTGTGTTTCCAAGTGGAGTAAGAAAGTTTGAGTTCTTAAGCAAAATTCGAGCTAAATATTTGTTAATTCAGATTTTTCCTAATTCTGCACTATTTTTTGTCTTTAAATTTATTCTCACATAAACAAAATAAAATATTTATTAAACCTACAAAATGTTTGTAAAAAAATTCAGCAATAAATTTAATTTTAATTCGGATTTTCAAATAAAAATTCTTTTCTTTGTTTGTTCAAAAATCCAAAAAAAATAAAATTTAAAACTTTGGTCGAAATCGGAGCGGAGCTGTTAATGTGAAAGTCGAAAATCAAAAAAATAAAAAAAACTTTTTACAGCAGGTAATAAACGTGTACCAACAATAGTAGGTTAAGGCCGTTTTCGAGATACTGAACTACTGAAAAATTGACTTATGACAACACAAATAATTTCAAACCAACAAACCTCTTTTTGAAATAATATGTTTTATTTAATTCGATTGTATTTTATATTTAATAAGATTGTTTCATTGAATAGTTTTTGAGAATTTAAAATTGATCTTTTTCAATATTATTAATCACTCTCGTTCAAAAACTGAAAACCTCATATAAAAATATTTCTTATATTTAAATTTATAGAAATTAAAAGACAAAAAAAAAACAAAGTTACTTACTCCGAACAAAAAACCGAAAGAAGGGTTTAGTTTATGAATCGAATGAATATATCATCGGTAACTCTTACCAAGTTGAACTCTGCTGGGGGTCAATTCCCGATCTGTGAAATTATGAAGTGATAAAAAAAATATCATTTCAGTTTTCACAGAGGTTTATCATTTTCCAACTTCACGCACACGCCTAATGCGATTCTAGAACTCATTGTGATAAAGTTTGTACTAAAAATTACTAAATGATAAATTCTGTCATTTCTGATTAGATTTTTTGTTGGGAAAGGTAAATATTTCATTTCAGTTTCTAAATTTGCTTAAGAATAATGTCCGGAATAATAATTCGTTTAATAAATTAATAAAAGACGTCGTACTGAACAATTGTGGGTTTTATATTATATTCAATAGTATCTCTGTTTTGAGTAAGATTAATTATTTTTTCATGTGACGATATTGCGGCTTCGGGATGGGCAGAATCTACGAGTATTCGAAGTTACAACTAGGAGCACTTTATTGAACTTTATAGATTCCCAAAACATTTATGCATGGATTTAATACGTGAATTGAGAGCATTATTGAAAAACACTCAACTTATAAGTGCGCTCCAAAGCTATTTTAATATGGTAAAGTGCTCTGCATTTTTTGCAATGGGTAGTTTCCAACAATCTGTCGCGGGAATGAGCACCGTCGCGTCGGCTGTTGTGAATCTGTTTAAAAATTTGACAAAATGATTTAACAATTTCGTTATTTACTCGAATTAACACAAATATAACTTACTACCAAAATAAATTTGTGTATAAATATAATTGTTGCTTACTTTTCATGTGCCAAATTCTGTTTTTCTTCTTAATATTCGATTAGAAACATTTTCTTCACAAAACAATTGACTGTGATAAAAAAATTATCATATGAAAAATGTTTGGCATTTAACTTCACTTTTTCACGAATCGAGAATCGAATTAGACGTGAAAGCGTGATAACATTTATCACTTCACATCTTCACAGATCGGGAATTGACCCCCTGGGTTCCTGTACATAACAATGTAGGCGGGAACGATACAGCAGATGAAATGGCAACGAATACTTTAATTGCAAATAGGGACAGCCAGCAGCCTATTTGGTATGGGTACTGAAGTCCCGATTGGCGTAATGAAAAGGAAGATAGACATACAAATTAAAGAGCAGATAAATAACACCTGGACATCCAGGAGCATTTGTGCTGTGCCGAATTAGTCGCGAAGCAACAGCAGCAAATACTGCGGGCACCGCACATTTGGGGGTCCCGCGCACCACCGTTTTCAGACCATAAACAAGTATCACTTATATATTAGATTTAGTCACAACTCTTTGCATCAAAATGATCAACTATAATTTTATTTTTCTATCTAATGAATACACCAAAAATCATGTTTCGCACCGCACTAAGCGCTAGTTGGCAATACTGCTAAACAAAACGGAGAATTCGCTTATATTTTCTCCGTGCTAGTCGTAATAACCCGACCGATTTGGAAAGGGTTATATTGACTACCAATCAAGAGTTGTTAAAAATGGGGTTCTAAAGGCGGAACGAACATGGAACGGTTCTTTTTTTCGGTCGGAACTAGTTCCTGGAACCATGTCCGCGAAAATATTAAGGGAACTATGAGCATGATAAACTGATCAGACCGATTTACATTTAGCCGAACATGAAGGCAAAAGGAACTACAACAAATGAACTATACCCTTACATAGAAATAAGCGTGCACGATGAAATATGAAGAAATGTTAATCAGTCTGACCTCTCATCATGCAAATAGTTCCTCCTTTAGTTCCATACCTTCTTCAAGCACATTTAACTCAATTTTGTATATGCATATTCAAAATTTCATTAATTTTGTTCTAAAATAAATTGTTATGACAATACTAAATATTTAATAATATAAACTTAAAAACAAAAGATTAAATCTGTTTAATTAAAGAAAAAATAATTCAAAATTCTCAAATAAATACTTAAACTAATTTGAGCTCAAAAAAGTACGCCATTTTATTTCTTTGATAAATTTGAATTTATGAAAAAAAAAAATTAAATCTGTGGAGCGGTTTTTAATAAAAAAGGTTTTTTTAAACTGTTTGAAAATATTTTTAAAAAAATCAAAAACGCCAATTCATAGGTATTCAGAAAATACAAATAAATGTAATTTTTGAAAAAAATTTAATGAGCAGTTTTCGAATAATTATGATATAATAATTATTATAAATGATTTTAAAAATGCAAACAAATATTAATTAAAAATTTTGGTACGCGGTATAATTTGGGCAACCTAAACCTATATTTTTGTGAAATTTCGAAGGAATCGGTTAAGCCATTTATGAGATAGTCGAAAGCAAAAAAGAAACGGTACCATGGAAAATACCGTTTTTAGACTTTTTTTCTAATTTTTTTTTCAACTATATGATCGGTCGTAGCTAAAAACCCAAACTGATTTTTTTTTATCAAAATCGTTAGAGCCGTTTCCGAGAAAAATAGGTTTGAACGTAACGGTTATATGGCAGGTACCGTTATTTTCTGAGCTAAAAAAATTTCAATTTCCCTCTGTACAATACCTAAAAAAAACTCTATATACCAAGCTTGAAGCAATTCGGCCCACCCGTTTGGGCTGTAGTTGTCTATACATACATACAGACAGACAGAATTTTTAGACCATCTTTTTTCGTCTTCGCTATCATTTTTTTTTTTTTTTTATAACTTTGCACGCGCTCAAGGGATTATGAATACCCTTTATATGTTTTAAACACAGCGCGGCATTTGGTGAAAGAAGAGAAAGAAGGATAGAAAGATGTGTGGCGCGACGTATTGAGATGGTGGTTGTTGTCTCAGATTTTATCTCCAGGGATGGCGGCTGAACTAATACGGAGAAAATTACCGTGTCTTATTTATTTATGTCTCTTATAATTCGCATTATTTTTATTTATTTCGTTGACATATTAATGAGTAGTTTACTCAATCACAAGTTGTTAGTGTTATGCCTGAACAGTATGTAATGAGTAACCAGGCAACTCATTTTATGACAATTTTAAGAATTGGTTTTTAATGGAAAAAAAAGAAGACATAGACAACGGCAGGAATCGAGCCTGCCAACAAGAGGTTGACAGGCGAGCACACAACTATAGCGCCACGGCCACCCCCATCATCATCGTAATGTCATGTTAGATTGTTATCTCACAACTTTTTTTTCGACGAATGCATAACTTGCTTTATAGTACCTATACTGGCAAGTAAAAAAGTATGTGTACTACTTTTGGAATGGTCTACATTTTGGCCAAACATTTTTATTCATATATTTTGTTATTAGCGACACCTGCCATACAACCATTATATTGTTTCTCAACTTTCTCATAACGGCTCAACGGGTTTCGATCAAAATTTTTATGCGGCAGGTTCTTCGAATTCTTAATAATACTGCATTTAAAAATTTTCAAAAAAGTTTTTTTTTTGAATTTTGAAAAAAAGAAAATATTTTTTTATAATTCAATATTTCGAAAACGGGTGGACGATTTTTTTTTGAAATTTTGTTACTTAATTTATTTATTTTTTTTAATTTAAAAAAAATTTAAAACGACTTTAAAAATCTTTTGCATACAAAGTTTTGAATACAAGAGCAAGTACGTGCATTTTATTTCTTACCGAAAAGGTGCAATCGTAGGCACTTTAAATTGTTTACTTTTGAAATGAAAGTGTCGATGAAAAAACGTGTTTTATTATGTCAAACGAAAAATTTATGTTGAATCCTTAAAAAACAATATCTCTCACAAAAATTGACAAACAGCATTTTTGATGACAACAATAATACTAAGTTTATCAATAGAACAATTCACAATAGATCTTACCTACGCACACGATTTAGAATTTGTCAAAAAAATTGACGTTTAATAACGAAATTATTAAAACATCAATTTTGTTGATGAACTTAAGATATCCAATTGACATTTGATACCCGTAAAAGGGATGTAAAACGAAAATAGTGTTTCAATATTTTTAACTGGGAAAAATTCTACGAAATTAAGTGCGACACCAGAGATTCAAGAAAACAGACTTATTCTCAGGGAAACCCCATTAAGCAAAGTAAGAGTTTAAAATATCATTTTCATTACTTGTAATTTTCTCTTTTGGATAAGAAAGAATTTCAATATCATTTATGAATGAAAAGTTTTCAAACAAAAAAAAAAACATCTCCATGTCGAAGAAAAAGCGAAACCAAATATGATGCAAGCATTATTTACAAATTAATGGTTGCTGCAACAAAGGCACCTGTGTTTAAGCAAAACAAACAAAAAAAAAATACAAACATTTCAAAAGAAAACTGCAACCAGAATGAAGGCAAGAAAAAAAAACATAAATAATGATTTCATTTAATAATCGCTGGAGGAAGATTTGTTTCCATAGAAGAAAAAAAAATTCCAAAACATAATTAGAGCAGAAATTCTGACGTCGTCGTCATCGCTGCGCTGCTGGTATTGCTGCACCATATAGTTGCAACAACATGCCTATACAACGGGTGCTTGTACCGCCACCGCTGCCATACCACTAGCACCAGCACCAAAGTACAACAACCAGTGGCGGTGGCGGTATGCATTTCTCCAGCAGTTTCATTGTAGGTATTCATAGCCATGGTTTTTATTGTTGTTGCAGGAAGAATGCATTTCCACCTGTTTTTGGCTTCAATATTCAAGCGTTACCGTCAGGGCATGACAGGTGCTGCACGGCCTGTCGTGTTAACAGAGCAACTCATCAATGAAGTGAGAGCACGAATTCAGCCCACCAGAAAGTCCATCGTCTTCTTCGTCGTTCGTTTTGCCCAGTTTTGCCATCCCGTTCGGTGCGGATATGAGTCTTGCTTGACTATAATATTTTGCTCATCCAACTCTCAAGCTGAGGTTGCTTGATCTCAAGGAGAAATATTGCAACCAAAAGGTGGGTGGTTCGTCAGCAGCAGTTAGTATCGGTGGTATTCAGTTTCGGTGGCATGCGAGTGAGCATATTTCCAACTATACAGCTTCAACCTCTAATACCTCGCTCTCGAGTCTTCCGTGACCGCGTGATATATTGCATTGCAATAGTCAAAACAAATAGTCGTTACATATGTACATAGCTCTGTAGATATATTATGCCGCTCGTCGCGCCGCCCCGCCATCTGACGTCTATCCACCAACGAACGAATCATGGAGCCGAGGGTAAAAATGATTAAGAAATGCAACTTTATAACTTCTTTTTGCGTTTTGGGCCGCACCTCTCCTTAGCCAGCCGAATGCTTCATATTGGCTGCATACTGGCTACACAGGTAAAGTATAACCATTTTGACTCTCAAATTGCATAGCAAAATAAAATTTATCTAAGAAATTCATCACTCGCAATGAAATTCGTCATGAAATTGGAGACGAATTGCTGCATAATGTAGGCTAATGTGTTTATAGACCTACCACAAACGGATCTATCTGATGGGGCTAGCTGTTGGATGAAAGTGAGGTTAAACTTACGAGTATATATGTACATATATTGGATTTGAATAAGTTTTTTTTTTTTTTTAACAAAAATCGTTTAGAGCTTAGAGAAATTAAGATGATATATCCATGCATGTATGGAATTGGAAATTTGTAAGTGAACAATTTCATAACGCTTATGAATGCTTATAGCTCTTGCCCCATCATAGCAAAAGCAAAGGTTAGCTCAACCTCATTTGGTAGTCCAAGGATCTTCATGCACTAAAAGCTAAAAGTGTGTGCTCTCTCTCAAAGCCAGAATACATATATGAAGGCGATACGTGGAGACCACACTTCATAGAGTTCTTGGACAGGAATTTAAGCCTTGAGCATTTCTTGCCACAGATGGGTCTTTAAAATTGTTGAAAACAGTACTATTCTACACGCCCTTGACCTTATCAGGATGGATTCAATAATACAAACAAGACTAATAACTGCAGACATGGGCGATGTCAAACTAAAAATCAGGGAAGTGCAGAGGTACTCAACAAAGGGTGACCTGACAACTTTTCTGGGGCGTCTGGTCTTTAACCAGATTCTTGTTAAGCTAACTGTATGTGGTTTCAAGGTTACGTAGTATACACTGATGTCACCGTAATTATGGCTTCAGGTAAAATGTTTCCCACGCTCCATAACCCTCTAAAAATAGTCATGGGAAATATCAGTTCCTCAGATAATCTTTAAACTGATCCAAATTAAAATTTGATGGCGCAATACCTCATGAAGAACTAGAGGGCCTAGTGACCTACAACAACTCTCAACAATTCATTTGAGCGTGTATACAAGAATGGAGGAGACCTACAATTTTTTGCCGAATTCGAACGGCAAAAGTAAGCGGTACTATTCTATAACAAGAGATACTTTTGGAGGATTTATGACTTCCTTCCAAGAGGTAGTAGCCCCGAAAAAAAAACATTTTTGGTTTTAGGTGAAAGTGGCGGGACTTTTAGCGTGACAGTCCAACCCACTAACCATAATGTCACGGGCAGTATATTTCATGCCGATGTGCCTGTGATTTTGAAGGCCAGAAAGAGTTTTGCAGCTTATGTTAATATTCATGGACCGTTGTCAGAATGAAAAGACTCACGAATTGGTCAAACTCGGCGCTCCAGTACTTTTGCCACATGAGCAAGAAAATAACAGAATTCACCAAGGGTTTCTCAAACCTCCAAACGACAGATATTCAGCAACAAATATTAGTCTAGTCTGCTGTATAATCACTTCATCTAACATAGCCAAGTTGGCGAGCGAAAAGAGAAAAAATAAAATGCACGACTGGATCGTACGTACTTGCTCTGATGTTTGATCACATCTTAAGCATATGATTTTTCAGTAGAAATAGTATTTTTAATCTTTTTTACTTAATTTTATTTAATTTGTATATACAAAATTCCTTAAATTTATTAAATTTAAATTTTAAGTATTTAACAAAATAAGTTTAAAAAAACTTAATTACAAAAATAATCGTCCACCAGTTTTCGAAATATTGAATTTTCAAAAAAAATCAACAAAAAAAATGTTTCGAAAATGTTGGTACGAAATATGATTTAGAATTCGCAGAACGTCCTTTATAAAAATTATGATTTAAGTCCGTGCAGCGGTTTATGAGAAAGGCGAAAATCAAAAAAATGGTTGTATGATAGGTAACGTGCAGTTTTTTTTTATCGAAATCGTTAGAGACGTTTTCGAAATAATTATTCAGGTAGAAAAATTGTATGGTAAGGTACTGTTAGTTTTGGGCTTAAAAAAGACTCAAAAATCTATTTGAGATAATCACCTAAAAACGCCTAAGAACCAAGTTTGAAAAAAAAGGTTTCAGCCGTTTATGCCGTAGATCGTTGTACAGAAAGACACGCAGACAGAGACAATGTAAATTTTCATTAAAATCTCGAGTTCGATTTTTTTGTCAAATGCAAAACTTGCCCCATAGTACCAAGTTTACAACAGGCAAAAATTTTAACTCCAATATCTATTTGGTGATTATTAATTTTCATGTGGTTGTGTCAAAAATTGAAAAGTCAACAGTTTGTTTTTAGACATTAGCTACTTTAAATTGGGCCAACATTTTAAAATAAAGTACTTCATTTACTTGTCTATCCAACTAAAATTAAAATACAGCATTTAGGTACATCACGCGCACATTGAAATTCTTGCACTACACCCTTTATTTACAAAAATGAATTCATACGATTTTCGGACCCCTCTATATTCAGTACCAATGAAGTCTAAAATATTTGCTAAACTAGTCACTAAATAGCGCCTCATCAAATTTCAACTTTTTAGCATAAATGGTTCCTAAAATAAAAGGCCTCAAAATTCACAAAAACTGTAACTTACTGACTAACCGATCAACAAAATTATGGAGCACTTCCCGGCATTGTAGAATCTTGAAATTTTGCACAACCGTAAGCATTGTGAGGCAAGCAATGGAAAAAACGAAATTTAACCTTTTCATTCAGTGGGGGTGGTATCCGCCCACTTTCTCAGAGTTGTTATCATTTATATAACCCCTTCGGTTGCCACAGAGTGATGAAATTTGGTGCAGTGGTACATTTATGTTTTTCATCTGATTGGTATTTTACAATTTTGGCTTGAACCCTTTTTTAAAATATTCTGACAGCTTATTTAGTTGAATGACTTTGGACTCAAAGCGTATTAAATAAAAGCTGTAAAAAGTGTGTCAAACAAATTTTGAATCAACATTGAAACATATCTCACTATCCAATACTGTGCATTTAACGCACCAATTGAAAATCTAATCATTTACAATACCAACATATGTACTTCTTTCTTTATGAAAGAATTCTAGGCCTTGGATCTTCTGTTATGACAAATTTTGATGTCTTATAATTAATTCTTCAAGCGCGAGATTCATTTATTACATTCCTTCCACTTTGTCAAATATTTCTCTTTAAAAAGTCCAATCTTCTATATACTTCCACGTCAACTCCTTAACAACAAATAATAACAGCAACAGTTATAATTTTTTTACGACACCGTTAACTCATCACTCTCCAGAGTGTCCACTTGACTGCGCCTAGTACCTAATAGTTTTTTTTTTTTTGGTTTTTTTTAATACAAATAAAAAATTTTGATTGATGACCATGAACAGGGTCTTCTTTTTCTATTTAACTTTCTTCCGGGGCTGTCAGACAGACATACCAACTACCTTCTGTAGTACATCTTCAGCAAAAAAAAAAAATAATTATATTGTCATTGTGCGTGACAAACACTCTTTAGAATCTCCATTGAGGCATCATTGTACATATACTGTGTCATGGCAATGACTTGCGAGTCGCGACTTCTGAGGTCGTTGTTTATGGAAGGTGGATCCAATGCGCGCATTGCTGCCTGTCTGCGCGTCTGTCCATTCATAATGAATGTTTATGTTTGTTTAGAAAAAAAAAAATGTCAACCTCTGACACCTATCAGACGACAATTATAATTAATGATAATGACATTAGTTACCGTGTCGTTGATGACACCTTAATCTTTTTAGTATTTGACTATGAAATGGATAGAGTCATGTTGAGATGTTGCTTAGCTTTGCGTCGTAAAATATTACAAACTACAAAATAACAACAAACTGGCAGATGAGTTTTACAACAATCATTTATGTGAGAAAGTTATTGTCTTAGGTCTTAAAAAAATATCAACATAAAATGATGGAACTTATAAGTATTTACAGAAATGAGGCTTCTTCAAATAATTCAAGATGCCATAAAGCATGGATTTATATAGTGAAAATACACAGGAATTACCATGGCGGACCGTAAAACATATTTTTAATGATTTACGATCGTTTAAAATCACTCAACGAACTAGTAGAAAAATACTACGTTCCACAATATTATTTTTTTTATTATTAAAGCTATATTTCAAAGTCGCTCAATGGATGAAGAAGCCAGGTCTCTAGTGGAGGAAATTTGAAAACGGTGTGGTGTGAAAATTAAAATTTCCCCAATTTGGCAGATTTACTCCGCCTTGACACAGAACATTCTAGACGTTCTTATTCTTTTAAAAACATTTCACCAAACCTTTGATAATTAGATTTCAAATTTCTTTGCTGCTCTAGTATTTTGTAAACCTTCTTTTGAAGTGAATTATGAACACAGTCCACAACTATATGGACGTGAAAAAAGAACCACTATCTCTTAATGTCATTTTCACTAAGCCTCCATACTTTATTCTTCAAGATTCGGTTAGTTAAACGCACATTGAAGTTAAGGCATTTCAAAAAATTAATGAATTATAAAATTTTATATAGACATTTTTGTAAGAAACTAGTGGAATGTGAATTGGAAATTTTAAAATCAACAATCTTATATGATCTCTTTTCATTCTAATAGTGTACCCACTATAAGTATATATTCTGTTAAAATGTTGAATTTATACACTTTTCACCGCCTTTCGTGTATGTACAAATAATTGGCAATATGAGATACTAATTAAAAGCTTCAGAAGCGTAAAAATCTATTTCACATGTTCATTACCTAATTTTGCGTGAATGTGGTTGATGTAAATATTGTGGAATGTAAATATTATGTTGATATCACTTCAACTCCTACTCTTAATTTAATACACATTTTATTGTAACTCGAAATATATATTGTTACTTTATTGCTGAAAACTTTTTTTCTCAACTGCTTTGAAAAAAAAAAAATAAATACGTTCCACATTTTTATTTCACTTGAAATATAGCAATCCCGACAATCTCCCATACCAGTCGAAAAGCAAAAGGCAGTTAAATAAAAATGGTTCTGATATGCTTGAGCTATAACAAAATGTATGAATCAATCATTTTAAATGGCTGCAATTTCGTAGAAGGTCAAGGAAAATCAGTCATCGACTTCTGTGAGTAAATAATAATGAATGGACTGACCAGATTAAGAAATTTGAAGTATAATTCAAAACAGTTTCGGATCATAAGGATATTGTTGTAAGATTTTCAAGTTTATCGCCTCATTCCAGTGATCTCATTACAGAAAAGTCCGTTATCTGCTGAAAATTATGGAGGTATTTCATTTATGATTACCTTAGCTAAAATATATTCTGCGGTATACTTGTGGCGAGATAAGAAAAATTGGTGGAAAGCAAAACCATTCTAACGGATCTAAAAGATTTTCTACAACAGATCATATCTTTACACTTTGTTCATCAAAGCTTTCCAAGCCAAGAAGAAGAAAGTATATTCGTTCCTTGTAGAGTTCAAAGCTGTCTTTGATTTAGATAACCGAAATATGCATTTCTACAAGCTCTCTCAGTTGGGCCTCTCTTCACGGTTTACAAAAGTGACCAAAGAAATGTATACCGAAACGAAAGGCGCTGTTTGGGATGGAGCTGTATTTTCTGATATTTTTTTTTAATCTTGGGCACATTGAAGGGGTTACGAATACCCTTAAAATATTTTGACAGAGTGAGGGACATTAGGAAACTAGGACAGGATTATACCGATGTTTATTGGTTTAAAATGTTTCAACATCGCAATTCCACATTCGTGTAGTGCGGCTAAAGAACGAATCTCTATACTTGACAGTACGTCCAAAGTTGGGCTCAAGCGTAAACAGATGTGCATTCCTAGAAGCGTGAGTATTACGGTTGAATAGTTTGAGGGCAGGAATGCAACTGGCTATTCCACTAGAACACTGTAAAACAACAGGCATGACACATTGTAACGGTGCTCGAGACTCGAGAGTTCAATTTTTTCAGTTATTTGTCACCTATCATTTTTAAAGCTTTTTCTTGGATTCTGTCCAAGAGACTTAAGTGAGTGATGGGAACACATGCCCAAATATGTCACTTGTAGAAATAATCTGGCTTTGAGCTAATAAAGGCTTTATAGATTATATTTATTGTTAAATTAGATTATAGCCAGATGAGAATGGGAGAAAAATTTCTTGCAACATTTTAGAAAACCCAAGCTCCTTGCAGCATTCTTGCCGACATAGAATATGTGTCATTCAAAAAAAGATGGTGGTTGATGCACATACCGAGAACTGAAAGTTGACAATTGCATTAGAGGAGGGTCGCGCTTAGACGACAAGAGGAATCATTGAGATAAGAATTTAATAATCTTATCATACACTGCCGTTCAAGTTTTACATGCGAAGGTCATGGGTGTGAATCTTAAAACGAATATGAAAAACTCAGGGAACTGTCGTTAGCAAAACAATATATTGGATTAGAGTTTCAGATAAGAGATAATTAATAAAAATCAGAAAGAGTGTCGGAGAAAGATCAGAGCCCTGGGGCACACCAGCATTTATTTTGTACTTTTCAAACTTGAACCCATCCAATACTACTTGTCCAACGAAGGAGGGATTCGTCAAAACCAAAGGCACGCATTTTCAAAAAGAGAGCTTGATGCCAAACTCTATCAAATGCTTTGAAATATCAAGCGCGCTAGTCTTACTCACTCCAAAATGATGTAAAGATTTGTGCCACTGTTCGGTGAGATATACCGATCAGATTACTATGGGACCTGTTGCATTACTATGGGACCTGTTGCTACGAAAGCCACCCAGCCGTTCATTAAGTAGCTTTCGTTCTTCAAGATATTTATTAATCTGATAGTAAATGACTGTTTGCATGACTTTGGAAAGAAGGGACGTATGTCAAATTGGACGGTAGTTAGAGAGCGAAGAGAATTCCCCGTTTTTAGGGACAGGCTGGACAAATGCCGTTTTCCTTCCACTCGAAAAGAGACCTTAAAGTAGAACAGATGGAAGAGCTTCAGAACAGAACTCTAAAAACTGCGCGTAAATGTACCATGAAATTGTATTTAATTCTTAGTGTAAGACTAACCAAGTTGCGTATTTATACACATGATAATAGGGGAAAAAAATCCAACACATTATGCTAGACATTAGAAACATTTGTTGCAAATTTTCACCCTCTATCTACCTTTCAATCACTAATGTTTAGTATTAAACTAATAATATTTAAACATTACGCTCACAATTATATTTAAACAAATATTGTTTAAATTCAAACACTTTATGAAAACTACACATATAATGTTTGTAAGTAAACAATCAATGCTTATATTTACTACAATTTGATGTTACAGATTTTATGTGTAAATTTGCAATTTTATGTGTAAATTTGCAATTCGTTTGTGATGATGATGTTACGTTTAAAAGTTCATTTCATTCATGACCAAAACGTTGGTAGGTATATAAAAATCATTTTCTCTCTCATCGTGTAAAAAAAATGTGCCAATTTGTGAAGTCGCTTCTTTTTACTCTTTCTCCGTTGCAAGGTGCAATACGTTATTTTTTTTTTTGCGAACACGTTGATTGCCTCAATGTGATGGTTGAACATGCTGTACAAATGAACAAATAAATAAGTTGATTCTTAGGAGTCGAAGCTACACTTTTATGTGAAACTCACAATACCTATATAAAAATGTCAAGCATTGTTTCTGATAAAATTATGCTTACAGTAATATCCTAAGGATCTATTTATATGTGATAATTTGTACACATTTTTGAGCAACATATTTACATAGGCATACAAACCTCAGGTTTTGTATAATTTTACATATTACCTAATGTAACTCTGCAAAAAATTTTAAGATTTTTAAAAGCGAAATCACATAAATTAGGTCTAATTTTAACCGTTTTCGTACGTAATGTTGTACTGAGCTTACACATTATTTGTCGAATTTCGCTATAAATTTACAAATAAAAAGTTTAAATTTACACATTTTATGCTTATATATAGGAAACCGTTTGCTTAAATTGGGTTGAATTTTAAAAAAAATTTAGTACATATTTGAATGTACATTCAGTTTAATCATCTTAGGTATAGAAATACACAGTTTTACTTTAAATCTTTGTTTGAATTTACACATAAAAGATTTAACATTTACTCATTAAATATTTAGAATTAATACGTGCGTAAAAATACTGCAATTATGGTAGGCAACAATTTGCCTCGCCTTATGATAGTAAAATTACACGAATTATTTTTAGAGTGAATAGTGCAGTTACTATCTGGATCAGAGGATTTGTGTATGTCGAGATACATAAGAACTCTAGCAACTGTTACGAAAGAAGATACGTCTCATATAACTGTTAACGGTATCAAGAACAAGAGTAGTCACGACACATTGTGGAAGCGTAGAATTAGTAGCAAATTGCGCTGCTAGCAAATTTCCTTTTTCCTCTGACCTTACCACAGGAATGCCATTTCAAACGAGCGTTGGAACCGACGAAGAGGTGTAGTTCCGAACGTTTTCACAAAATTATCAAAAATTCTTACTACCTTTGGTACATTGCAGTATTTTTTGTCTTAATTTTTATGTTCATGTACAAATTTGATTGGTTGAATACCACTATTACAAGTCTGTCTAGCAGGTTTAAACATTTTCCGGCTATACTTAGTTAGGTATGTAAAATTTGAAAAATTTCAAAAAAATTTAAATTGAAAATGCATGTTGTCAGTAAAAGTTTGTGGAACCAAAATAGTTGGTTCTACAAAAGTGCTTTGGCCAGCTAATTCACTATCTACAAGCAGACTGACCATAATCTGAACCTATAAGTTCTCTTGAATAGCAATGAGTTTGTTTACTTAAACCGATTCTATTTCATCACACAAATCGTGTTATAGGTTAAAACAAATAAACCACAATGTCAACGTCTTCCCAGCAGTTAAAAAGTTGAAATAAAATACCCGTGTGTAATTACACACAAAATTTTATATTCAAATAAATATTTTTTTTGCACTACGAATAAACAATTCAATTGGAATCTCATGTCTCTGGACAAGCAATCCGCATGAAATTTAGTATCTTGATCATGACTATAGGCGAACACACACAAACACACAACTTATAGTGTCCAATCAATCCACCTTACCCCAAAAGGGGTGCGGCTTTATATAGGAGTTTGTTGTTTTTTTTTGTATTATTTTTACAAATTACCATCAAAGCGGATCTATTCGAGAAATCTATTCCGAAATAAAAGGAACAGCTTTGAGCAAAACCGGTAAGTCACTAAGTTTTGCCGGCTATAATAATATTCCATCCAAATAGCTGTAATTTCTGACATTCGCGCAATTTCGTTCCTTTGTTCTGAAATTGGTAGTGAAGTATTGGTCCAAGCGACACAGTCAGCTCCAAACCTAACTTCGTTGGAACCAAAAATAATAACAGTAATAAAAGCCGGCCATAACATAATAACGACCAAAATGCCCCACAATAAGAAATACAACCAAAATCTATTAAAAAAAAAACAATAATAATAATCAAGGCCAACCCTACCCAACAATATTGTTGTCCAGATGGAGGGTGATCGCCGTGTTGGTGCCGGTAGAAGATATGCCAAGGCATAAGGTTGTACGATTTGGTTGGAACAACTTCAAGCTCGTGGTAGTTGGAATCTCTCAGTTCAGCGCGCACTTTCCGTTGGATCTATTACTTTATTGTCTTCGGATGTCAGCGATAAAGATCACCGACGAAAGAAACAATAAAAACCACAACAACGGCCTCCAAGGAAAGACTCATGAGTGTACCGCACACCCCTCCACTATCCCTAGCTCCTAAAGCAGATTTTCCTCATCTGTGGTTTAATTCTGCAAAAAACCTAACCAAACCAATGACTGAATCAGATCTGTGTTTTTATTTTTATTTCTTCTCTATAAATAAAGAGATGGAATAACTTCTTCTTAGTTAAGGTTTGGCACGGGTCGAAATTTCTCCTCCTTTGAAAGTTAGACTAGTCCCCATCACCAGAGGATAAGACACAATGAAAACAAGAGTTTTCTTCAGCAACAAGCAAAGTGGTGCAGAATATAATCTCAGAGGAACCAGAATAGCGATCGGTGGGTCGTAAACAAATTTTCAATGGTGCAATGTTGGACACATTGTTTTGAGAATTACAGTAGCCCGGGGGCTACTGTGTTTTATGTGCATCGAGATTTATGGTGAAAAGGGTATTTTCTTTTCATTCTTCCTATGGGAGCATGAATTCAATATATACCTAACCTATGTAACCTATATAGGAGTAAATGTGCATAACATATTTCGTAAAGTGTTTCCATTGAATTTGGACAAACCATAAGCAGTTCTGGAGCCTTATGCGTCTTATATGGGTATACACAGCCTTAAAGACTTCTGATCTTGTATTTGCATGAATGATAAAGTTGATATTTATATAAAATTGGAATGATACTGACAGTTGTATTGGGACATTCGGCTTAGTACTGCCGAAGGTTATGCATATTTTGTTGGGAGTGCAATCAGACGACTTGTATTTTTGGAAGAAATGTCTTTCTTCTATATATAAATTAGGCAAGACTTGGGAGGAAGTTTTGAATGATGTCATATGCGAAAGAAATGAAAAATAAGCTATTGGGGAAAAACAAACTAATAATTTGATTTAGCTGTTAGTTGAGGACATCGCTCCTCCAATGTGAACTCCAATCAGCTTAAATTCATGGCTTCATTGTATAGAACTTGGTTGGAATAATATCGTTTATACAACGACTCTGGTGTTCTGTGTAATCTAAGGCCTCTCAAACACCCAAATCTTTTCCATTTGAGATGTGCAACGTTTAACCACACCGGGCATCCATAGGCAATCATCGGCCTACTGAGGGCCATGTAGCAAATCACCTTCACCCTGCTGTCGAGGCGGCTGCTATAAAACATTTGTTTTGTCTGGGTGAAAGGCTCCCCTAGCCCTACCAGAGCAGCACTATATGTCTGTCCAAATAAAAGTACTGATCCAACCAGATTACTACTCGCCATTAGATGCCCATTTGGACTACCGATCACTAGCTTGCGTCAGTTCTTTCTGGTTTCCCTTGAGACAATATACAACAGAGTCCATAGACAAAATATGTCTGGAAGTTGAATTTCAACGTAAAGTCATCACAATACAACTGAATCTTGTCAAAGTCACGCTGCAAAAGATTTTTGATGACGTCAACTATTAGAGCTGTTCTGTACACAATTAGATCGTCGGCATACGCAATTACTTCCTGGGTAAGACTACCTATCAAATCTCTGGTGTAAATGCTGAATAGAATCTGCGAGTTAATCGCTGCTTATTGAAGACCATTTTTAATTTTAAAAAGTGCGATCATAGTTACATTGCCATTCTTGACAATAAAACTTTCTACCATTTAACAAGTCATAAGTCATATACAGTTGGGCTTCAATTATACCTAGACTGGTTAGCTTTAGAAAAAGACCTTCTAACCATAAAGTGTTGAAGGCATTCTCCAAATTAACCAGGCAGGCACTTATACACTGCTTTTTAGATTTGTTCCATTGAATATCAGAAACAAGTTTAGACGCGGCATGAGTTGTGTCATGTCCGGCCTTAAAAGCAAACTGATTATGCGGTAGGATAATGCTGTCCTCCGCCAACTTGAGCAGAGCACTATTAATAATCTTTTCAAATATCTTTCTGATACTCGGAAGAAGACTTATCGACCGCAGATTCGCCGGATTGGAGTTGGTCTTTCCATTTTTCGGGAGAGGATGCATCGCAGCTGTCTTTCACCTCACTGGATAATATGCATTAGTCAGCCCGTTGTTAAAAAGTGTGGTATAAATGTCAACCTGCTTCCTGATGCAAATATCGTAGTACAATGTTTGATATTCCTGCTGACTTCTTTTTCTTAAATGAGTCAAAGATGAGATAAAGCTAGGGCCGCACTTCGTTCGACGATTATGGGGTTTGCCAAATGCTCATCACGAAACCCGGTAAAACATCGCCATTGCATAATATCGGAGTTAGAAGTGCTGAAGCAGTGCTCTGATCTCCTGGTCATGATTCAGGCGAACACCAGCATTCACTTTGTACACTTGCTGGAAATCAGCCGCCATAGCCTCTACTTTCCTCTGCGGGTCTTCGATTAAAAGGAGGTCATCATTCAAGAAGGCCGGCGGCGCGGCGTCCTGCTATTAGAAGTACATCTCCGTTTTCTGTCGTCCTCTGGGTCGATAGAATGAACTGCCCGAATTTCCAAAACAAATTAAAAGACAACCTGTTCGACCAATTTGGTTGATGTTTTTGATCGCCGACATCAGTGTCCTAATTTCCAGATCTCGTGTGTCAGTAAACCTTCTGTGGGTACAAGCCTTATAAACTTATTTTTAGTCCACTTTTTCATCTGTGTATTGCGTCAATGGTCGCGTTACGGTACATGTCGGTTAAGTTACGTTGTTTGTATTTCCGTATTGTTACTTTTCATTGTTCGTTAAATTGTTTCGTCCATTTGTTCTAAGTATATGTCGATTTCGGTATTTGTCAGCTTTCCGTCAGTTAGTGAGGATATGTTGTTCCAACGTTATTCGCTCAATAAGACGTTAGAGAAGCTTGCCCAGCGCACATTAATGTAATTGTAAGTATGCACAAGAAATAGTCCTCCATACGTAATACTTTCATACGATCCAAATGGTCCTATAGTTTTTTTCCGTGTTGTTTTTTGTAGGTCCTACGTATTATTATTTTGACCCTGCGACAATTTCAAGTTCTAAAGAAGAGGGTCCATCAAACATGTTAAAACAAAGAACAACTGGCATTATTTTCATAAACATCTTCAATGAAAAGTGCAAACAAAAGATATCGGCCTTAGTATACATCCTTTTGGAACACCGGTAGACTTTAAAAAGATACGATACGTTTTCGTATATAGGGATTTGCTGAATGATGGTGATACAAGCTTATTTAAAGCAGGCATAATGTTATAAGAAGTCGATAGGAATGTGATCAATAAATCCGTCGGTAAATACTATAGAATCCGCAATATCCCATTTTGAAGATTCTGGTACTTTTAGCCATTGCTGGTGACTCAGAACTCTTCCTGAAAAGATCAATATTCGGTATCATCGATATGGGAAAAGTGAGTCCGACCTCCGCTGCCGGATTCGGTGATCGAGTGATTATTTTCACTGAATAAAAAATTTCGGGATAAATTTGTGAAGTCAATTTGTTATCCGTACGAGTATCTTAGTCCAATAATAATTATGTACGTTGAATGACGTACGTTACATGACGTACGTTACATAACGTACGTTAAATGATGTACGTTACATGTTACTTCTAGGGATTCTAAATTTTTTTCTAGGTTTGCAGACCTGAAATGATAAGAAGTCTATCTAGTATAAATTTGCAAATTATCGACAAGCATTTTTCGCGGAGTTAAATCCATTTAGCTTACACGATGTTAACAAGCCTTTTCCTTCATTTTTTTTAAATCAGTCAACCATAAATAATATATTTTAATAACCAATTTGGTAAATTTGGTAAAAAGAGCTCGGAAACGTGACCTAGCCACCATTACAACTTAATCTTTTGTGATAGATTTTGACATAGCTTCCTTTGTGAACCCGTGATGTGTATTTAGATAACATTTTTGGATCTTTAATAAACAAAAAGTTACCACTTTTAAATCGTTTATAGCCTGGAGCTAGCCATGTCATGCACAGAAAATGATAGCATCAGAAGCAAGAAAATTAACGATGATAGTTTCACTTTCAATAAAGCGTATATTTAGCGAAAAACAAAAACGACTTTGCGCAATAATAATGAAAAATGTTTAACAAATTTCCTCGCTCTGTCCTCACACATAAAATTACAATAATTACATTAAAATCAATTTTCTGCATCTTTGCGGACGCGTTAAGCTTAGTGGTGGTGCTGTGGAATGGACCGAAAATTTTTCTCAATTTTTTATGTGCGGAAAAATCTATTAAAAAACAGACTCTCAATCAAAACAGTTTATTATTCGACGAAAGTAGACATGTCCAAGTGCTCTCAGGTGTTCTTAACCACTCGTCATCATCATCACCGTCGACGTCGTGCGTCGTCGTCGTCGTCGTCTTCGTCTCCGTCTTCGTCATCATCTGTGCCTTGTGTTCGCGTCCGTCCAGCTTGTCAAAAAAGTCAAGACCCCATGGCAGCTTACACGCATCATCGGTCAAAGCAAACTTTTGGTCGTCATCAGAAACACATCATCTACAACAACAATCATGGCTTCGATTCACGCATACGATTTACGCGTCGCATCACTAAATCCAAAACGTCAGCTGTCAATAGCCTTTCAAGATAGTGTGCCTTTGGCAAACATCAGTAGGTAACCACTATTCAAGTGTTGGACAAGAAATTCGTCGTTTGAAAACGACCGGCTGGCCGGCGGCGTTGAAACGACAAGAGAGAAGTGGTAGCGCCATTTGTACGCGCATAAAATCTTTAATAAATCAACAATATAATCAAAAAAACACAAAAAAGTAAACGAAAATATATTCACCTGCGCGTTGCACAGTGGTGGTTATTGTAATTAAAATGAAGCAATCCACTCGCACATGACATAGGCGACCAACACCAGGGCAACATACCTACATACATAAACAGGCATATATTGGCTATCAAATGCAGGACATAAACCACATAAACTATATAAGTTGCCTTGATGGGGCAAGCGCATAAAGGTACATAGATGTATATGCGTTGCGTTGTGCGTGCAACAACGGGGCAACCACTATCTAATAAATTACTGACAATAAAAAAAAAATTGAAAACCATAGACCGGTATGTAACGCGATATGCGGCAATAGAGAGAGACAAAAGAGATTCTGCAACATCAGTTGCATGCAGCACACGAACTGCATCACATCGCCATCGTCATCATAACAATCAGTAGCAGGGGCAACCTGGAGTGGCGGCATCTTCTTGTTTTCACTTATAACAATTTTAGAGAGTCAGTACTTTTGGGGACACAATAATTGTGGGCTCACACGAGTTTGTGGTTGCCAACTTTGTTATTCATCCGAAAAAAAAAAATAAAAATAAATTATAATTCAATATAAACACACACAATTTGTACCTATAACCACTATGTGGCTTTCTGTCCAAACCTGTTTGATGTATTTCATTAAATTGAACTATTCAACAAGATATGTGTTTTGAATTCTTTGGAGAAAAGAGCAAAACAATAGAAATATTAACAGTGACATCTTTCCCTTCGACTTTCACTGCAATTTTTCTGTCAATTACGTGATGACATTTTCATCTAGTGATTGCCGGTGATGTAATAACTATTCGGCAATGCCAGTGATTTTTTCAATTGTCAATAAGGAAACATCGAACTGCTTAGCTCTCTTTCCAAAACGAAATCGAGTTTTGAAATATGGCCGACATCAAACTCTAAAAGTATGACGGCTATTTCGGATTTTCAATACTTCTCAACTCCTCAAATTAATTTTTTTTTGAAGGATTAAATTAAATAATAATTTGAACCCCGCGCTGTCGACATAAGTCTTCTATGTTCAGGGGCGGACTGGCTCACCGGGCACTCTGCATTTTTTCCGGTAGGCCCTCGGGCAAGAAAACATTTCTTAAAAGCACTTGAAATTCTATTTTTTTTTTAAAGAAAACTTTCTCATAAAATTCACTCCTAAGAGACCTTACAGTAAATATAGTGTTTTTTTCATGAATTCTTGATCAACACCCACTAGGTAATGGTGCCATAACTCGGTTGCTGGCGCCTTTAACATTTAACATTTATATATTTGAAAAATGGCTTACAATAATAAGATACAAGCATCTTTTAAGTTTTGAAGCCTTAATGAATGTTCAGTTAAAATAAATTAGGTACATCTTAAAGACTAATTAAAAGAAGAATAAATAATTAATAATATTATCTTATGCTTTATGAAAAGCTTAATTAATTATCAAAAGGAAAACGAAAATAAAAGAAAAGAATTATGGTTATAATGTATATGTATCATTGGCCAGGTATTTTGTTAGGGAAAATCTAAAACTACATTAGTCAAAATAAATCTGTTGTGGCCCCCAATGGAGGCCTACTGAATTATTTTTCTGGGCTCCTTATGGATCCTTAGAGGCCCACAGAATTATGTGTGTGTCCCTTTTAGTCAATGTAGATCTTTTGGAATTGTTGGTATATCCATATGTTCAAAATTTTAAATAAATTAATCTGCCAGTCGACACTGCTAAAAACTAAAACATAATTACGACAACCTACACTCTATGAATTGAACATGGATATTTATACATTTTTGTACACTTAAAAATAAATAAACATTAAAAAATCAAATATCAAGAAATAAGTTTTGCATATCAACCTTTATTTTTCACCATTTTGACAGTAATCATGTATTCTGTGGCCCTTTTTCTAAAAGTCCCGAATGGTCCTTTGACCCCCAATCCACTCCTGTATAAGTTCAATATTTTTTCCAATCCACTAAATGACTACTGGCACAATAAATTGCGAGTATATATGTTTTCATTTCTTCTACAGCAGGTGGCAACCATATTTGTTTCTCCAAAGAATCTATTAGTCTACTCATCGGTGGTGTTGCAAATAAATTTGTTTTACCAAAAAAAAAAAATTGAAGAACATTTTTTTTAAACCCACCACGCCGGCCTGAGGAAAAACTAGTAAATAATGGAAGGATGAGCTTAAACAGCAACACACGGTCGACAAAAAGAAGAAATTGCAACAAATGGGAATACAACATCATGTATATACTCGCCATCAGATTTAATATCACCAAATGTTGCTGACACACAGGAAGCGCAAAACACAAACCATCAACAACTATAAAACAGCTCTGTAACAAATAATGTATAACCAGCAACCACATAAGCGCAGAAGGAAGAAAAACTTGTTAACAGATTTGATTTAGCCAACGGCGACTAACAATCATTTTGATGATGATCAGAGAAGTTTTTCCTGCTATCAATAATTTGCATAGGAAAAAATAAAATGATATAAACTTGTTGCATAGAATAGGTGGATGGAGTTTCCATAGATCATCTTTAGCGTTTATGTATTTAAATGTACCGTTTGACTAATTTATCCTTCATGAATAATGAGACAATATATTAGAAGACAAAAGGTGTGTTATGTCCTCATAAATTCCATTTTGGGGTAAGGCCAGTTTCTGGGAATTACTGCACCTCAAGCTGGGAAATAAGCTAAGTACGAGCCGGACCACGCTAATAAGTTCATAGCCTACAGAAGAAAAACAAAACTTTTGGAAAAGTGGTGATTTATTTCTCAACATAGTCTCCTTTTAGCTCGATACACTTTATCCAGCGATGCTCCAACTTCTTTAACCATCCGAAGAATAGGTATTCTCGAGGTTTACAATTTATGTCACCATGACGGTGATAACCCCTTCATTCGACTCAAATTTCTCCTCCTTGCGAGTGATCTTATCAAGTTTCGAAACAAAAAAAAATGCTCCGGCCAAATCAGGAAAAAACGGTGGATGTGGCAGCAGATCGTAGATACATTTTGACCTATTTGGCCGTGGCGACGTCGGAGTTTTTAAAAACATAACTAAAAACGAAAAAATTCCCCTCTCAAAAACATAAATTTATTAAATTTTTTTTGAAAAAATGTACTACTACACTTTTTGGAAAACGCTTAGGACCTAAAAATGAAGCTTTCCACCAAAATTCAGTTTTGTTCGGAATTTTTTCGAAGTGAATATCTTATTTTCCCCGACAACAATACAATCGGTGGAAAATAAGCAGGATCTACAGCTTTTCTAGATATGACAAGGCATTGAGATTTTTTAGGATTGAAAATAAGACCATTAGATTCAGACCAACTTACAAGTTTCTCTAAGTCATCACCATACTCGATTTGGCCATGGGGCAACTTAAGTAGAAATGAACATCGTCACCGTGCATATAAGAAGATCAGTTGCTATTCAAAAATGGAAGCTCATTTACATTAGTTTCAATAGCATTGAAAAGAAAAGGGGTCTAAGAGTGGAATCCTGAGGTACAACATTGACAACTGGGAAAAAATACGATAAACTGCCACCAACTTGCACTGCTTGCCGTCTATTTTTAAAGTCAGAAAAAATTAATTTTGTTGTTCCAGAGGAAAAATTGAAGTTTTTCATAATTTTTCTATATAAATTAACATAATTGACTGTTTCGAAGGCCTTTGAAAAATCAAGCAAAATCAAAAACGTTACCTCATCTTTATCCAATATTTACTTTAAGTCGTCACCAAAATCCAAAAGCGCTGTGATACAGCTATTTCCTATCGAAAACCATTTTGTTTTGGTTACCGTGAGATTGTATTTATTTGTATTTGTAGTATCTTTTCAAAGCCTTTGGACTGAAAGGTTAATGCGGAGAGCTAGGCCTGAACTCAATTTTTTCTGCATATTTGGGAAGTGGTATGATTTTGTCTACCTTCTATAAGTCTGGGTACACTCCAGACATCAACAAATATTATTAAAAGCAAAATTAATAAATAAATGCCAACACAATTGGCAGAATCATGCACAAAAAGTAGGGATGAATATCATCTAGCCCGATGGCCTTGACTTTATAAAATGCAAGCTTTCCTATACATCGAAACTATCTTCTGCGTTTTGATCAGTATGTGGAAGGTAGGTTTCAACGCTAACTGATGGTATCTGAGAAACAAAAGTTTTATTGAGGGTATTTCCATCAATATCCTCAGGTGGTCTGAATCTTATACCAATGCCAATTTTATATAGGTTCTTCCACAATTGTCGTCCGTTTAAAGAAGCGCTAAGTTCGTGAGAAAAATGTTGAGATTTGGAGGTACGTATTTATTTCAGCTACAACTCCGTTACGTAGTGAAAAATATTCACGATGTAACTCATTTAGGTTTTATAGCACATGCCACTTCACTTGCATCAGTTATCCTGGGATCCCGACTGTGATCTTCACCAAAGAGCTTCTAAAGTTAAATGATCTCTATTCAACAATATGTCCTTAGTTACGTTGAATTCAAGGGTAAACTGATGATCATTTCTAGAAGCGTGAGTATTATTGTTGATTGTATAAGGGGACTTAAATACTCTTTAAGAAAATAGAATAAATAGAATATTGAGAACATTTTTATTTCTGTCCAAAAGATTCAGTTGAGTTTGGACGGATTACTATTGCTTTATAGGTAATAGTCAGGTCTTGTAACCTAGAAGAAAGCCTAAGCAGTTAGTACCGTTTTTTTTTTGTCAAGTATCGCTCATAGATTGGGAGATGGGGGACTGATTTAAAGACAGAAAACATCATTGGGTTTTTGTAGGATTAAACTCTACGCGATTTTTTATCAGCTAGCTTTTTCCACATCCGAAGTAAACGAATATGAAAAGCTGGAGGTACTGTCGTCAGCAAAACAATTTAATGGATTAGAAGTTACAATAAAAGAGAGCGTGGTGCCAAACTCTATCAAATACTTATAAAATATCAAGCGCAATAATCTTAATTTCTCCAAAATTATGAAAAGATGTATCCCTCTGTTCGGTGAGATATACCATCAGATTACCAGTGAACATTTTGCTATCAGTTCTCCAGGAAATCATTGAGACAGGATCAGTTCGCCGGGGAGCTTTCTTTAACTGCAATATGTTGACATGAGAAATTTACAGATATGAGCCAATTATTTACAAATCTAGGTCCAAAGCCGAATCGCAGAAAAACGAGTTCTGAATTTTGACATATTTCGACAAACAAATGGTTCACAATTCGTACCTCTTATGTCACATTTTCTCGAAATTTTCCCCCTCTTTGCCTATTTTTTTTTGCGGAATCATTATTTTCATCAATCTTTCTGTTTCAAAATAACAAAATGCTTAAATGTTTTCTTTATCTCCAGCATCGATTTTATTTCATGCAAACTCGACAAACCTCATGTAATCGCCACGTAATCGTCACTTAAAGTTGTAAATGGCAGCAGCGGCGGGCCGCGCCGGTAGCCCGCGTGTGACATAAGCACACAAAACATCAGCCTCCAGTTGCATGCAATACACAATTGTCATCAAAACTCTCAAAGTAGTTCAGTGCAATTGCATTATTGTGTAGATATATGCAAAAGCTCAAACTCGATTACCTTTCAAGTCATCAATTTTAGTGGGAATCGGGCTCTCGAAGACTATCGAGAGACTTTATCATGATTTCGAATTAGCAATCTCTCAATTCTCGAAACGGATTTGCTCCAGCAGCAGCAGCAGCAGCTGTTTAGTCAGAGTGCAACCTGAAAACGTGCCTTTACTGCTGAAACCACTGGTCGTCATTGTCGCCGTCACTGCCATTTCGTCAGTCCGCCTCACCACCGACCGTACCACGTAACGTAACACAGTAAATGTGTGACACATTTTGTCCAATCTCATTTGCATATTATTATTATTGTTATTATTAGTTTAAACAGAGTATAATGGAAATGGCACCTGGCTAAATGAAAAGGGAGTTAGACAGTTTGGGTCTGGCTAAGCTCCATCGGCTTCTGCCTCCATTCAGTTAGATCATGTCCAACGCCATACAGTCGATTGGTTTTAATTAGTGTTCCCAGCATCATTGTTGTCGTCAATTCAAACTGAACGAGTGCACTGGGCATGCTTGACAAACAACATCATACCAAGTATACCTATGTAACCAACAACGGTGCACCGCATATAAAAAGAATAGACCAAGTGTCGCGTCGCGAAATTCGACAGACAGATGAGAATTAGCGATGGAATCGAATTCGAACCAGCCAACGATTTATTATTGACGAGCGTGTATTCTCTAAGGTTGGGCTGCTTTTGCAAACGTATAACTGAAGTTCTCCTCCATTTGGCCAAAAACAAAAATCACGTGGCTGCTTCTATCCATATGGCTCGGCCTGGCCAGCACCACCTCCGGCATCAGTACCACCAAGAGATCGTAATTAAAATTGACTTAAAGTGCTAGACAGTGTCACTCCCAGTTTGCCGTTGAACTGGGGGTCTGGCTGGAGGTTAGCCATGCGATGACTGCGCGGCATGGTGCGGTTACTTCAACGGTGACAGTTGTTGTCGTCTTTTTGGCGTGGAGAGGTTGTTGGAGGTGGTTGCTTGCAACAGGCAGAAAGAATCGTAGCTCGTTGAACATAAAGTCGAAATGTTGCTTTTGAATGGTTAACCAGGTTTTTGGTTGTAATTTTTTTTTTGTTTTTTAATTTTAATTACACCGAATCCAATAGGTGTGGTTCTCTGATGGTGATTATATTTTTTCCATTGGATTTTCATCAGAGGGAGACAAATTTTTTAAGGTAATGGTGGTCAAAGTAAGTTTCAAACCTCCACATTCCACAGTGTCAACATAAATTCTTTTCTGTTTTTCTTAAAACTTTAGGGTAGCTAAAATTATTATTAAAAAAATATTGTTCACAGCTTGATTAATCAAAAATACCAAACAATAAGAATCTCAAACACTAGATCTCCAAAAATTGTTGTTCCATAATAAAAATAAAGACCCATTCTATTCTTTGTGCCCCAAAGACATTTAAGAAATAAAACCAACAAAAACCTAAATCTAAACAGATTCATCAAGCTTAATGCCAAGCAGTTCACGATTAAAATCAGAACGTATCTCAGTCTGTCTAGGTTTAGCATATTACTGGCATCAACACTTCAACAATTTGTCTTCTAAATGCAAACATTTAACAACCCTAACCTAAAATATAAATCAGCCCTATAGATTTTTATTTAACAATTCGCCAATAAGCACAGCTTAAACAATTGCTCGGGCTGCTGTCAAAATCTTATAATCTTATATTTTGGGCTTTGTGGCTTTTGGTGCTGTTAATGTCGACTCTTGACCGCACCCTCAAAAGTAGTGCAGCTGCAGTGATTTTTTTTTTTTTTTTTAATTTTATGGAAATTTTTTATCAGATAAAAAGTTTGGCGTTAAATCACGATTTAGTTGAATGTGGTCTGTGTGTGGACAAGGATCGGTGGTGTGCAAACACGCGCACACAAGACTTTATGGCGGCTAAAAATCTGCAACTACTGTCTTCACAGTATGCAATTAATCATGTGTACAATTGTGAGCTCTCCTGGCTGCTTGCTGCTGGTGTGCTGCTGTTGCTGCTAAGCGATCAATTCAGCTTTTTTTTAAACAATCAAATCAGGCGTGCGACGCTGACGATGTCGCGCCCTCAAGCACTTTTTTCATCTTGAGAACGTAGTGCTAGACACTCACGACATCATCCGTCTTCGGGAAAGATTTTCAGGAGAATTTCATGAGAATAGAATAATTTAATGCGATCTTGAATTCTTCGGACTCGTTTTAGATAAACGAATTATTGACGATACAACAATTTTATTTTTCACACCCAACTTACCTCCATCTATTCCTCTCTACTTTTCTACTTTACTACCTTACTACCTTCCTACTTTACTATCTTACTACCTTACTGTCTTACTACTTTACTATCTTACTACCTTACTATATTACTACATTACTACATTACTATCTTATTACCTTACTCCTTACTACCTTATTACCTTGTCACCTTAATACCTTAGTACCCTATTACCTTACTAAATTACTACCATACCACCTTACGACCTTTATACCTTACTAGCCTTCGACCCCGCAAAATCTCTACATTTCTACCATTTTACTTCTCTTATTCTCTACCTCTCTACGTCTCTACCTCTCTAACTCACTGCCCTCTACCACACTACCTCTCTACAACTCTACCACTCTAACGCTTTACCACTCTTCCTCTACCTCTGCAAATCTACCACTCTGCCTCTCTACCCCTCAATCTCTTTGCCTGGCTACCCGTCTGCATTTCTTTCTCTCTACCTGTGAAATTACACACCCAACTTACCGCCATCTCTTCATCCCTACTTTCCTACCTTACTACCTTACTATTTTAATACCTTACTACCTTACTATCTTACTACCTTACTATCTTACTACCTTACTACATCACTATCTTACTAACTTACTACCTTACTACCTTACTATCTTACTACCTTGCTACCTTATTACCTTACCACCTTACTACCCTACGACCCCTATTTCTACTTTTCTACCTCTCTACCTGTCTAACGCTCTACCTCACTACCTCTCTATCTATATACCTCTCGTTCTACCTGTCTACATTTCCACTTCTCTAACTCACTTACTAGCACACGAAAGAACCTGGTGGGTATTGATGACATAATTTATATACATATCCCCACACTATAACATTTCAGCTTCTGTAAGGTTTCGCTAAGGTCTTACCAAAACTAAAATTTGGCATTCTTCTTCGTCCACTACTACCTTGTATAAATTCCTGTTTTTCAGTTATTTTCTAACGCAAGGCTTAATGATTTTATAGCTTTTCGTGCTCCACCGTCTTTATGCCCAGTTTGTATTCCCCTAAGCACATGGTAAAACATTTACCCTCAAAGATACTCCAGTGTCATCTAAAGTTTGTTTTAAATGCTACCTACCCAATGTACCAAGTCATTCGCCTTTGACATTTTGTATCTGTCAACACCTCGTGTTTACACTACGACTAATTCGTGGTTTGGAAGATAATTTAACACTTACATATTACCCTACTCATTTTTTAAGTGGAGATAAGTGATTACGGATCCATTTCAAACTAAAGATACAGTATCTTACTTCAAGTATTTATAAATATTTGTCAGT
Source organism: Philhelius pedissequus (assembly GCA_910595825.1). Classification (NCBI taxonomy): domain Eukaryota; kingdom Metazoa; phylum Arthropoda; class Insecta; order Diptera; family Syrphidae; genus Philhelius; species Philhelius pedissequus. The sequence goes on along the minus strand of OU343161.1, from coordinate 235,898,075 downwards.
AATAAGCTCAACGAAATAACAATAAAATAATAAAAAAAACTTTGGTCAACTGGTGAAATTCCCCTCGTTTAATCAGTGGTGTATTTTTCATGAGTACTTTTGCGGTACTCCAGCGCGAAGACCCTTAATACAATAATCAAATTGAAGAGATGACATTTGTGAGTTGTATTCGCTACATCAACGTTAACGCCCACGCGACCTCGTCAATCACATAAATTGCTTCGACTATAAAGCAATCCGTCAAGAAGTTGTAAATTGTAACTGCTTTTTTTTATAACTTGGATGGTTGGTTGGTTGCTTGTTGGTCAGCAATTAAGAAGTTCTAGAAAAACTTCCTATTCCCGTTTAACCGTTTAAGTATATGGAGTAGCGTGATGAAGAGTGAAGTGAGTACTGTAAGGAAACGTTCCTTAAGGCCTGAGATTTTGCAACAAATATAGACATACATGCATATACAGCTACAGCACCTGTGGTGGCTTACAAAAGAGCCACCGCCCGCATGTAGAATTAATGATGATGGTTGTGTCCCAATTGGAGAACGGTCATTCGCAGTGGTGGCCAGTTCTTGTGTTGTAGTGGCAACAAAATAGTGGAACACTAATTCAATGTTGAAAATGACACGACAAACGAACAACTACCCAAGAATTATAGTCCAGTGGTTTGTGAGTTATACGCGCCTGGCAATAGTGCAGTGCACTGCGCTTATAAATTCTTACAAAGGTGGTATATTTGGAACTGTCCCAGTGTCCAGCCCCGCGTCGGCCGAGTGGTGTAGATTATATTATGTTTTTACTTAGAGAGAGAGCATACACAATGTTTTGTTTTTTTTTTTGCTGTTGGTTTGGCTTTGAGTTTTTTCGGACCTCAACCTCAAGGAGTTTTGTCCTGCGGCTGTGATTTATTTCTTCTGATATCAATCGATTTTGATTACAAGGCATTTTGTGAGAGTAGGCGCGGAGAAAACACAGCTAAATACCTCGGTCCAATGAAGTTATCTCGAAATGATGTCTACATTGTTGTTGTTCGCATTTATGCCTGTGTCGATAGGTGAGTCTATGCATGTATGTATGTGAACGAGGAAGATGCCAGAAGTCGGTTAAGAGGCTGATGCGGTTTTAGATATTTACCATGGTATGAACAATTAAGTGGGCGACAAGACGTCTTGAATCGAAAATTTAGTAGGTTAAAAGTGGATAGTGTATTTCTTTATTTTAGTCCTGTTCCCCAATTAGTCAGAAATGTCTTAAATAAATTGTCGCGATAATTGATATGTGTGTAGAAATTAACGAATTTCAGATTAGGATTTTCCAGTCAACTTTAAAATGATATTCATTTAAAACCATAAAGATCTATTGAAAGTGGATATACTCTTAGAAAACAAAAACCAAAACTTATCAGGTTTTTCGCTTTCTAGGAAAAAAAACATCACACATTGTGCTTTAGAATTACCTAAAACCCAGTTCCTAAATTATTTTTTTTTTCATTTCTTTACTTTTTTTTAACTAAGTCGAACGTTGGGCTCCATTTGAAACGGCAGTAACGTAAAAATACTAGGAACGGAGCATGACTTTTCTAAATCTATTTTGATGCAAATAGCCAACTTTGGACAACAATCATAGTTAATGTATTAACCCCCATTCTAAAAATATAACCAGCTTTGGGCGCCATTTCGTGCATTCGAACAACAAACACTGAAGAATGATTTCGACAACAGCAGATATCCATTTTTAAAATGATTTGAAAATTCGTTCATACATTTTTACCTAACATGATTTTTGTGTACATAATGTGTCATTTGCAATAACAGAAGACAGACAAACTCAATATAACTTATAAAAACTTTTTCTTACATAAGTTGATTGATATCAGATTTGTTAAAAAAAATCACTTACCATTGGGCGCCATTTATCATTCAATGGACCACGTAAGCCTGAAAGTAGAAAAATACCGAATATATTTTAAAATAAAGGTCCAAACATACAGCAATAATAATATTTAAAGAATACAATAAAACAGTCCATATCTCACATTGGGCGCCATTCGATTTCAGCTCAAATATAAAAATTAGCAAATGTGTGAAAATCGAAAGCTTAAATCATAAACACGAATTTTTAATGTCTGATTCGAGAGTGAGTACAAATCAATAAGGGGGTCGATTATTTTATTTCTATTTTTCAAGACATTTAACAAAAGTTTCTACTTGACAAAACATATGCCAAACCTATTGCTAACACATTAACTTACAACATATGCTTTTTCATTGTTTTGCAAAAAAAAAAACACACACACACACCTCGTAACAGGTAGCCAAGCCCCAGTTGAACGGAATAAATATGTCGCTGCCAGAATTGGAAACATTTCCAATAAATCCAATGTGGCAATAAGTTCACAAATTATTGCATTTTTTTGTCTTGCTTTATTCATTGGTTTCACTTGGTCAGTGGCCACCATAATATTATACACCTACTGAAGGCTCCTGCCATACATATATTTTTTTTTCAGTTCTTCTTATTGGATGGTACTAAAAATCTCACCTGCCTAATGATCTATACCGAAACGCAGGTTATCCATTTCGTGTCTTGGCCATCCTGGATTCTGGAATCATTTATATTCTGAGCCAAGCGTGGTGCATACATCGTTAACTAGTCCAATATGGTATTCGCACTTATTTTTTTATATCTTTGAACTTGGTGCAGTGATTGTATATGCAACAAGCCACTTACGCATTCGTTATGAACGTATAACTAATTCACGCTTAAGTGTTGAACATTACAAGAAGAAATAAAAACAAAAAAGTGTTTTGCTAATTTAAATAAGATGGTAAGGAGCATCATTCCCAGAAAGGAAAACATTAAGACTTAAAGTTGCATCACTTTCTATAAGATGGTAGGATTTTATAGAACTAGTTCAGCTGTAAATGTTTATGGCAACAAAAATCTCTTCATTAGCGGTTAGTAATTTGTGGAAACTGTTGGCTTTTTATGATGTTAACCAAATTGGGAATCGTTTGGTTCACCGCAAGATGGCAGGTTCTTAATTGTATGGCTTGACTTTAGTCGCGATGTAATTACAAGGAAGAATGTTTATTCTTAAAAACAGTTAATTCGATATAAAAATTTGAATAGTTCTCGCTGTAAAAGAAGGTTGTCGTATTCTCTACCTTAAAAAACATGTTTTGGAACATGTCAGTACAACAAAAAATTTACGTATTTCAATTTCTTAATGCAAACTGACATATGTAAAATAAAAAAGTGGCGCCCAACAGGAGTCATTGAGATCATTCAAATTCTGTGAGTGTATCACATTCATGCACAAAAGCGAACCGCTATGATTTTAAAAATAAAAAAAAATAAGTTCAAAAACATTTGAACCAAAGAAAATGATTTCCTGAATGGCGCCCAACGTGAGTTTCTTCAAAGAATTTTTGTATACACATATTACTGGCCAGCTAATGAAAATCTAATTTTTAGTTATTTTTAATTAATTTTTTAGAATTGTAAATTATTATCGAGGAGTTGAGTTGCGTATCCAAAGATTCAGTCCATGCTTTTGTATGGCGACTGGTTTGTAAGAAAGGTACAGGTTGCCAATTTTCTTACTAAAACCTACATAGCATGAGGAGTGGATTACCATGAAGTTTCAGTTATTAATTTTTTAACACCAGTTATTATCTTTAAGAACTTATTATTTCTTCAGGAAAAAAAATAAGACAAATGGATTTCTGTTTGCTTTGTTGTTCGCTTCTAAAAACCAAAGAGCTTTTCTTTAATATCTTCAACAAAAAAAAACCCGTTCTGCACTGCAAGTGTAACTTGTGTATTTTTGACAAATAACTAACACACCTTCTGCCCTTAAGCTGCCAATCCTCACAAGTTGGCTTCTTATATTATGTTGCTTAGGTTTTATTTTAGTACCTACTTTACACAATTTTATTTATTATTTTTTTTCCTAACGGATTTTATAGTTTTGCTGTTGAAAAAGATACAGAAATCCGCACACATCGCCCGGAGGTACAAGTGTAGCCTAATTTTTATTTTTATTTTGCTTTTTACCTTCCACCTAATTCTACCAACCTCCAACACATCATCATCACGCGGTCATATTGTAAAATTGTATATAGAGGATCAAGCAACAAACAGCAGGAGTACGAACAGCGCAGGAATACTGTTATACTATTTTAGCTATAAAAAAATAATATAATGCACCCACTCATTTGAAGGAAACAAAACTCAAGTCGTGATGCACTCAAAAGGGATCGCTTAAGATATCATAGTTTATTTCACATCACAGGGTGTTTGGCAGAATTCCAGAATTATGAAAAGTTTTACTTTATATTCAAAAAACCTCTTCTCTTTTTCTTTTAGAAATGAAAAAAAAAAACTTTCAAAATTTTTTATCGGCTTGCAAGTCCATTTGTATTTTTTATTAGGAACTATGGCACTTAGAGGGAACGTCCCAATTTTTCCATTACCTATGGAAAACTAATCCAAAACTTACTTTTTAAGCAGTGGACAGGGTCTTATTCGCTCCATTTAAAATAACTTTTGCAGAAAAACCATTAAACCTTACCGTTACGATAGTTGTTTACCCTTTTCGTATCACCAGTTCGGAAAAACAAAACGCTTTGCGAATACACCCCCAAAAAGGCTTTTTTATAAAGCTTTTTAAAGCTTTTTTTTATGAGAAAAAAGCTCTGGCTAAACATATTCTATTGGGAAGGAGTATAAGTCTATCCTAGATAGATAGTCTATAAATAACTTGTAAGATATGATGGATAAGAATTTGAAAGCTAATGTAAAATGGCGCCCAGCGTTACACGTTGTTCATCGTATAATATGTATATTATTTCCAGATACATTTGGTACTCGATTCGGAAAGTAAAATTCATGATATCAAAAATTGTTAGAAATAGACATCGATGCGAATTAAACGAACTGGACTCTGAATTACTGCTCATGAGACATGTTCATACAAAATTTTGTGAAACACCCTCTGCAGCATTTTCCACTGCCAGCTACATATCTTATAAAGTTAACCCACTCTTCCTTTACTTACACCACACACCAGCTGTTAGAAGCGATAGAATGATAGACTTTGTCTATCTTTATAGTATACACCATGAATATCCACCTGAAACTTAATTTCGGAAAAAAAAGATGAATTTCTCTTTAGTTTTCGTTGATAATTAGTAGAGCGCGCGACCAAATCCACAAGACAACACTCACAAGCCGCACATTGTCAGCTTGTTTGTGTCGTCCATTGTTCCAGCTGTTTATTCAATGTGATGGTGTTTTTTTTTCATTTTGATTGGATTTATATTGTCATCCCGAAGGCAATTGAAACAGACATGTAGATATAAGTTGACAGTAAAACAACACTACTCGAAGATGGATCAGAGCTTCTGTACATGTGATGCGCATGCACTAACTGCAACTTAAGCATACTGGCTTTTCATTTTTTCAGTTTTAGTATTTTTTTTTTTTTTTTTTTTGCTTAAGACTTTCTTTTTATCAGGTGAAGTGAAATCTAGGCTCGCGAGCATTCATGTGAAAAGCGCCCAACTGCGTCTGAGAGGTTTTTTTGTGGGTTTCTTTTCTATCATGCTCGTACAAGTATACTATACATATTTCGAAGATACTTAAAGAGTTACTTAAGGTTTTTTTTTATTTTTGTATTCCATACTTCATTACAAGACTATTGAATGAGGAGCCATATACGTATGTGTTTATATTGCTCTTCTAATGGACCATATCGCGATGGTTGTGGTTGTGAGTGAGCACGGGCTGTGAAAAATCACACCTGATACTGTATTTCAAGCAGGTCAGAGGGCATTTGTATAACACATTGGTCTGTGGGTGGTTATCAGTAAGCATTTATGAAAGTTAAAACAAAATTTAGCCATAAATTTGTAATCTAGATGAATTTGTTAAGAGTGGTTAGTAGTTTCCTTGGAACTCATGTCTCATACCGAGTAGCAGTTGATTTCATAATGTTGACAGAGTATTGAGTAATATATTTCCCGAAACCCAGATGGTATTTTAGAAAATTTGAAATTTGGTGTCCCGAAATGTCTCTGGATCTTCCAATTAATCAGCTTTTCGTGTTTGAGTAGGACTGGAAACGAAACGAGACCAGGCGAGACTTTTGTTAGTCCCGTCTCGGTCTGGTCAAAATCAAAAAAATGTCAGTCTCGTTTCGGTCTCGCCTAACCAAGTATCGTGTCGAACTTGGCGTCTCCTTTTTGTCGTGAAAATTTTAATGTGCTCTCGAATCCCTCTCGTTCTCGGTCTTGGTCTCATTCTTAGTCTTGGTTTCTTTCGTGTGGTTTGGTATTAAAAAGATGTAAGATAAAACGCGTGTCCAGATTCAAAAATTTTTAATTTTGTAGAGGTTTTTTAATCCATTTAAATCGGAGTATTCCCTCAATGGATCTTAACAGTTCTTCGCAACAAGTATAGTTTTTTTCGCACCTATCTGAGTATAACTATCTACGACTGACAGACTGACAGACGGACAGAATTCTCAGACCATCTTTTTTCGTCTTCGCTATCATCGTAATGTCATTTCTTAATGTTATCTCAAAACTTTTTTTTGAATTTCGAATGAATACTTGCCTTATAGAACCTATAATCGCAAGTAAAAAAGATTTTAGTTGACAACGAGATAGAAACCACTCGCACCGTTAGAGCCTTTTCGACCTATTGGAAAAAGAGATTAAGTTTTTAACATTTGTGTCAGACAGTTCTTTTGGATCGGAAAAGAAGGTCCTTCCAAAAGATTGCATGGCCAAAGCAGAAGAAAGAAAGGAAGTGAAGCACTATTTCCTTTTCCAGCTGGTTTTTCAGCTACTGCAGTTAGTCCTGTGATGAATGCTTTACTGCGTGCTCACCCAAAGGCCAGTGTCCAGTGAACGTAGCGATTACCATCGCTATGTCCCACGTGGGTCAACAAATGAGAACATTTGTGCGGGATTTATTGTAGGTGGGCCATATCATTCTAGATTCCGTCAGGAAAATTGAAAGAATGTTGTCCTTCATACTAGCGAGTGGGATAGAGACGCTCTCTGCAAGCGAGCTATGAAGAGCCGATCCTTGTCGGGCCAGCTCGATGCCACTGAATTCCCGAACACAAATTAAAGTGATTTTATGTGATTCTTAGGTAATCAGCTCATTTCGACATTGTTGGACCAGTTTTGAAAATATTGATTGGCTATTTGTGATTATAGCCGAATTTAGATTTTGAGCTGCATTTAATTTAAGAATTTTGTCATGCTTCTATTATAGCTAGCACTTTAGCTTGAAATACGGTAGCAAAGTCGGGAAGACGGAAAGATCTCCAGACTTTTAGCGAATCTGAGAAAATTCCTGCTCTAGGAGTACCACACTCCATTTTAGATCCGTCTGTAAAAATTTGTACGTCGAAATCTTTCGACACTTCATCATCTTCCCAATTCTTCCTAGATTGGGAGATAACTTTAAAACTTTTGCTGACGTTCAGCGTAGGGGTGTAGTAGTCAGAGGACCCAATAGAAGGTTAATTTCCTTGAAGCTCGCGAAGCTTTTAATGTTAGGTACGCTTGCTCACAAAAACTGTTGAATATTTGAAAAAATGTCCTCACACACTGTTTGAAATTCTTTTTAAAGTTAAAAACTTTAAATTAAAAAAATGCTTTTTAAGGATCAGTCATTGTCATCTACGCTATCCGTAACCCTTGTTGCTTGAATAATGACGGATTAAGTAGACTTATATGCCACAGAGAAGCTCACCATATTTTCAAAAAATCAAGCTCTGTTTTCAAAAACAAAAAAAAAACAGTAAACTCAACTAAAGAGTTGAATTTTCGACTAGGACAGACGATTAGTTTCACTGGTTACTCACAACTTTACCTCGACATTGTGATTTGTATTAATATCAAAAATTAAAAATGGCCACTATGAACTGTCAAAATTTAATCGGCGTCGCTATTAGAAAACCCTTTACTATGCTATTAGTTTCAATTTTAAAAAGGCATTTTTTTTACCAAAAAGTTTAAAACCTCCGGCAGATTTAAACAGACACAAAAGTTACAAAAGAAATAAAAAAGCAACAATCTGCTGGCTAGCTTCCTAAACCTTCTCTTCAATTATATATTTCACCGATTTAATTTAATGTTTAATCCAATTAGCTATGTAAAACAATTTTTCTTTGATTCTCTAGAAAACTGCCACTCAAATAACCAGCGGCCTTATTGTAGTTTGTTTGAGTTTTTTTTTTGTAATTTTAATTAAAAACTCATTAAACGACATCCTACAGCTAATTGAAAGAGTAAATAATAAATGTTAACAATAATCCCCAGCTGAAGGCATTCAAAAAATTGGTAGGCAACACTATGCCGTAGAAGCCAACCAAACTTTAACGCAGGCACTCCCGTTTCATGATTGTCTGATAATTCCCTGGAGCGTTTTGTTAAAGCGATTGACATTTTTGTAACGCGATAGTTTGTTCAAACACAGAATCCCGCAGAGACAAGCTCTCAATAGGCTTGGGGTCCTTTTTATAATATTTTATATATATGTATTTTCATTTTCCCAGTTCCCCATCTCGAAACAGATTAATCAAGTTTAACTTTGTATCAAACTTCGATCCGCATCTCAGATCTTAATCAAAGCTTTTGATAATCACGCGTTCTCGTCACTCCATTCGTTTGTAAAAAATAAAAAAAAAAAAATACATGTTCAGCCGCCGCGCCGGCCGGCCGTCCTCTGACGTGGGGACACAATTTCATATTTTTATTTTTTTCTTTTTTTTTTTGTGTTGGTCTCACAAAGCCTATCTCACCCGCAAGCTATGTTCAATATTTCTTCGGTCTTTTTAATTAGATACTTTTGTAATGTATCTCTCGGGGGAGATAAATGGCCATAAAGTGGATTAATTTTGTGCTTAAGGGTAATTCAATTCCAGTTAGTACACGCCCTGTGATGAAAACACGCGCGTATAATTGTCGTAAAACGCTCACAGTCATTGAATTAGGTTGATTCTTGATTGGCCGATGTCATGTCATTATAGCGGTTGTTATACGAAATTGTGAATCATGTTTGGCCGACATCAACAGATTTTTGGTTCTTGAAAAATCAATTCTTTTTTTTTTTGTATAACGAATGCGAATTTGATTTAATTTGAATATTAGTCAATTCAATTTTACTTATGATGAAAAAAAATCGAAGATGAGATTTTGATCAAACTTAAAATGCAAAAAGTCGGTCCTGGGATTTTTTTTTTCAAACTTGGTACTTAAGTTTTCTAGATGATTGTTTAGGTTCTTTTCCGAAAGATATCGCCAACTGTCATACAATATTTTGTTGCAAAAAAATTATATGAAAATCGCCTCTTAAGCTTAAATTACACGGTCAACGTAATCAGTCAACGCTTGACCGTCTGACGTAAGACTGATGTCAAAATCAATCCTATTTGTGCAACGCCTAGCGATTGTCAAGGAAAAATGTTGTCAATGTGTTGATGAGAAGCTTAACACCCTGCGTTGATACCAATTTTTCGCTCAAGACATTGACAATGATGACGTCAGAGAGTCAAAGTGATGGCTGATCACATTGACAATTTAATTCTTGGTTTACTATTTTTGATAAACAAAATTCTGCAGGTTCAGTCTACATTCAAGTAAATACAAATTTAAATTGAATGTTACTAACGGTGGAAACTCTTTTTATGTCTAGCTTTCTCATTAACGGCTCAACGGATTGTGATAAAAAGAAAGTATCTAAATAAAATTTCACACAAATTATTTTTTTTTTTTTTAATTCAATATTTCGAAAACCGTTAAAAGCTTTCTTTGGAAAATTGATTTATACGCACATTTATTTATTTTTTTTCCGTTTTTGTTCAGTCAGTAAATTGTTTCACACACGGCACTCTTTTAAAATAATAGGAAGGCAGTCAAATTGAAGGGAAGCCATTTTGAATTGCCTGAATATAAATTGCAATTATTGCCTTCCATCGATCGGGCAATATTGTCATTGCCATTGCCAAAGCGACTGCATTGGCAATATTCCAGGCAATGGCAATATCTGAGGCATTTTATTTTCTAAATATTGCATGTGGAACTTCTGGTTTATAAAGGGATATTTTAGTTGCACGAAAAAGGCCTTTGCTACTCATTTTTTTAAATATATAATTCACAAGCGCTTCAAGTGATTATGATTACCCTTTTAAATGTTTCAACACAGCGCGGCCGTGAAGTGAAGGAAGAGAAAGAAGGATAGTAAAGATGTGTGGCACGATGTTCTGAGACTGAAGGTGGTGGTTGTATCAGACTTTTATCTAATCCGGAGAAAATGGTGTGCTTAATTTTTTGTGTCCCTCATAATTGGCATTATTTTATTCGTTGTCATAATTGTTGGGTATACTAGTTTTTACTCAGTCACAAGTTGTTAATGTTATGCCTGAACAACATGTATATAAAGCAACCCATTGATGACAAGTTCTTAATGGATTTTTTTTAAGAATACATAGACGTCAGCCGGGATCGAACCTGAGACCATGAGGTTGGCAGGCGAGCACACAACAATCGCACCACGGCCACCATACATAAGAAGTTGCCTTCTTAGCCCAATGAAACAGCGATTGGTAAGAGTTATGCTTCGATTGATTTCAGCGCTGATAGCGTAGCCTAGGTAAACTAGACAAAGCTCCTAACTATCTCAAAGCTATAGATGTCTATGGCGCCATTCTGTCCAAGACGTTGCGTCGGTGTTGGGTATCCTCCAGTCGCGTATTTTATTTTAGAGAAATTTCCAAATTTTATGTTTAAAAAAAAAATTCAAATTGAATGGAGTTCGGTTTTGTAATTTTTTTTTCTGAAATTTTAATTGAAAATTGTTTTGGATCTTTATGGGCTGGAGTGCAGGTTTCTAAAAGAATTCCATCTTATCTTTAAAAATTAATAATTAAACTCAATAAAAAGTTTCCATACATTGGAGATCAAATTCTTTAATAATTTGACATTAAAAAGATTGCAATCATTTACACGAATCAATAATATTTTTAATATACAAGAATTCACTTTAATTTCCTGGAAACGCGCCAAACCATCAGAGAAAATTCTTGATTTTGTAATGCTGATTGAAGGCTAAAGAAACCATCAATGAGATAAATGAGTATTTGAAAAATTGATATTTACAGTTTAAGAACCATACTGTACACAAGTCCAATACTTTTCATACAGTTTCAATTCAAAGACAAAAATGAATTTCCGGCATTAGAATCCACAACAAATTAATCTTGAATCTTTAGTGTTTTTGCTAGCGATGGCGATTTGGTATTTTTCTTTCAACAAATTTAATTAAGATTTCAATTCGAATACAAAAGACCTCTAAGCATGCGCACGACATTGGCAAGAGCGTCTGATCGGCAAGCCGGCGGCGCGCGGCTCGTGGTGCTGTGACGTGTTGACAGCCCAACTACATGCCTTATTAAATGATTACTTTCCCCCCAGTGTCACTGATTAAATATTCAATAAATCATTGAACTCAAACAGTTATATCCACTGTTAGTTATTTTAAATGGAATGGTACCTAGTTATAATATATATATACTCGTAGGTACCTACTGGCTTTTCACCAATGCATTTTTTTCCGAATTAAGATTTATCAACAAATCTGCATCTTTATTTCTATGGATGCCACAGAAGGAGAACCAAAAATAACAACAAAGTTAAAGAACTCCGACGAAAATACGAGTATTCCTCGTTTAGCTTGAAAGCAAGTTCCGTATAGATATTATATGAAAGCGAACGGACTTAAGTGAGTAGATAAATTGGCAAAGGGTGAGACTAGACTATAAATTATTCTGAAAATAAAAATAAAAAAAAACTTACTCACACCAAGACGGACGAGGCGTATTCACAGAGATACAATAGTTCCAAAGGAATAACAAGATATTTCTGATGTAAGCGTCTCTAAGATAATCTTTCTTTTGGTCTTTTGCGATTCCATTTTCCTGCAACAAGGTTTGTCTTCATGAAAACGAAGATTATATACAGTATACACGCATACGAAGGCCAGCGCGACGACACGACGACGGCGAGGCGACGCGACGCGACAACGACGTTCGGACATCTTAACCAGATGCTACAAGAGCCAAGGAAGTTATAGCACTCTGTTAACAGAAATATTATTAATTTGCAACTAAAGGGGGAACGGGAGCGATAAACGGGCCTCAGATGTATATGTACGCGAGGAATTAAAAATTCAAGGAAGAAAAATTGCAACACTTAGCAGGAGGTTAACGATATGTGTTCGGTTGGCTTTTGTTGAATTGTTGTCACATTGTACCCACATCATTAATTTAGATAACCAGCTAGGCAGCCAGTGTTTATGAGCAGCGACGATCTATAAGCATTACAAGCCTTATGAGCAAGGAAATTTTGTTTATTTTTATTTGCTGAAGTAACATTTATAGATCATAGTCTTTGAAGTCCGACTAAAAGAAAGGGGCATGGTGTTAAGTCTAATAAATTGAAATAAACAATAATAAGTCATCTTCTGATTATAAAATTAAATGAAAAAAAGATTGCGCCCAATGCAGGCTCTCTTGTAACGGGTGATTTTTTTGCTACTTGGTTTTTGACGTTTATATTTTTGACAGATCACAACATGACAAATTCCACGAACATTTGACATTTCGATTCAGTATTGTTTGCCATTTCATCATGAATAGACTTACGCCTGAACAACGTTTGCAAATTATTGAAATTTATTATCAAAATTCGTGCTCTGTGAAAAATGTGTTTCGCAAGCTACGTCCGATTTTTGTCCGCTCATTTTTGGCTAAATGGATACGTGAATAAGCAGAATTGCCGTATTTGGAGTGAAGAGCAGCCAGAGGCAATTCAGCAGCTACCAATGCATCCCGAAAAATGCATTGCTTGGTGCGGTTTATGGGCAGGCGGCATCATTGGGCCGTACTTCTTCAAGGACGATGAAGGCCGCAGGGTTACGGTCAATGGAGAAAGGTACCGTTCGATGATAACAGATTTTTTTTGCCGAAAATGCAAGAATTGAACTCGGTTGACATGTGGTTCCAACAGGACGGTGCCACATGCCACACTGCACGCGAAACCATGCATCAATTGAGAGGCGAATTTGGTGAGCAGTTGATCTCACGTTTTGGCGCAGTCAATTGTCTATGGGGACAAGCCAAACACGATTGCTGCCTTGGAAGCCAACATTGAACGCGTCATTGGTGAGATTCCGGCTCAAATGTGTGAAAAAGTTTGCCAAAATTGGACCTTCAGAATGGACCACCTGAAGCGTAGCCGCGGGCAACATTTAAGTGAAATTATTTTTAAAAATTAAATGGCAGAAATTGATTTATCGATCCAAATAAAAATTTCATTCACTTTTTACAAGTTTCTGTGTTTTTTTGAATTTTCAAAAACCAAGCTCTTAAAAAATCACCGTTTATTTTAGTGACTCAAATTCAATTATTTCAGGGTTAATATATACATACGTATATATATATTCTTAATGTATTATTTTTTATTTTTTATGAATAAATAAATACTAAATATGTGGCGCCCAATGTGGGTCCTTTGATTAAGTGCCGAATACTACGTGAATTTTATTTGTTTATGGCTCTTGAAATTCCAGGCTCAAAACGAATTTTAATTCCACGCAGAACTATTTATATATAAGAAATGGCAATACGAAAATGGCGCCCAACGTGGACTCTTAAGTAGTGTTATTTTCTTAAAGTTTAAAAAACTGGCACAAACAGTACGTTTATTTATTTTAGAAACTGCAGAAATGCAACCATAATTTATATTTTATTTTAAATTTCCATTTGTATTAATGATTAAATCTCAAATCTAATGCAATTAGGTAGCGCCGGACATGAGACTTAACTTATAACTATAAACCTTAGAAATTCTGGCTTATTACAATTTTTTTTTTTTTTACAAAACTAAGCAACTTAATTTAAGAATAGCAGTTTATTCTGAAAAAGTAAGTAAAGTGGCGCCCAACGTTGTTTTTTTTTAATTACCTAGAGCATATCATTTAAATATTCACATTTACTCATGAAAATAAAAGTAGCATGGTAAGATCGGCATTCACTACAGTATACGTCATTTAAAAAAAAAACAGTTGTATATCTATAATGAACCCTTGGATCGTTTGCTCTGGATTTATAAACCGAGCGGACTACTTCCATTCAAAATTATACACTTTGAGGAGATGTCTCCCGAAGGCTTTTACAAAAGTGCGACTCGTAATGAGGACTTCTTTCGATGAAGCAAAAAAAAGAATGAAGATACAGTGCCGTCAAAGCATTCCCTGCTGGCTACAATCGAAGTTATTTTTGCCAAAAAATTCCATCTCGTTAAAGTCAAGTCCTTCATCATATTCATTGTTTTTGGCTGATGCATGACCGACTGTTGCAATTGGCCTTCGGCTTTTAGGTGCTACCGACCGTCCTCTCAAATGTCTGTCGACCTATAATATGTCTGTCTGTCTCAGAAAGCTACAAAAGAAATTTGTTTTTAACTTAATTTGGTTGACCAGAAGCTGGCTTAAACTTTTAAGCCTCCAATTGCCGATTTCGGACGAGCACATGAAAATTCTTTTTTTTTTACCATACGTGGTAGCTTCATGATGCCCCCATGTGAGGTGTACTGCATGCACTGATGTGTCGATTCGGCGATTATTTTGCCATCATCATCATCATCAGCAGAGCCTGAATGTGTAACGCGTCCAACTTGCTGGTTGTCACGCATTTTTCCCCGAATGTACACGCGTATGCTTGGGCACATACGAATGGCAAAAAATCCCAAATAAAGATCATTTTAACGAGCTCCAAATACGTTTAGGTGAGCCTTTGGTTCCGAAATAGTTTTAAATGCATCCACGAGCGGACAGTAGGAGTTTCAACAACATCGAAAATATTACGGACCTGTAGGCGGAGGGAGACCCACAAAAAAGGGAAGCTTAGTTGGAGGATTCGGTTTGGCATCGTAAGAGAGGACGCTTTTTACGGTTCGCTTTTTACGGTTCGCTTTTGGGCTTAGATTTTAATTGCGTAATGATGTCTGCAATTGCAACCGATAATAAAAATTAAATAAGTAGATACCTAGTTAGAGACATGGTTTCTATCGAGAAACCAACGGAAAGATCTTGATATCTCAGTCAGTCTCTGGTGTCTGGTGCTGGTCTGGGTGGAGTCTTTGATCAGATCCAAGTTAGGCAATTAATTTGCTCAGATTTGGCGTCGATTTGTATGAGTTGTTTTCTAACTCTAGCTCATGCTCTTGTGTCTACTTGCAGAGAGCCTGCACGTCGCTGTGATATAAAATTATATTTTTCAAAGCAGAAATTACTTTTAAATTGTTTTTTGATTGCAAATTAATGATTACATTATTATTTTTATTTGTTTTTATTTATTTTCAGACTTTGAAGCTGTGTTGGGTAAGCGATTTGATTTTTAACTTTATATGGAGTTTTTTTTTCATTTTCGAACCTAAATTTTTATGAATTGAAATTGCATTTTTATTGCGCACGAGTTGGAATTAATTTTATTAAATTTGTTTTTGTTTGCCACTGAATGCGGCTTATTAGCAAAGTGGTAATCGGTGTTAGTATGGCTGCACAAGATAAGCAAATTCAAATTTTAGCCAAAAAAAAAAATAAACCAACAATAATTAAATCGTTAAATCATTAAAAATTAGCTTAATGCAATTTAAATATATGTTAAAGAATGTTGACAGGGAAATAACTATTAAACGAAGTGTTGGCAATTTTAATTAAACTGATTTAATTGATTTTTGTAGGTAATCATTTTTTTTAATTTTTTTTTGTGGCCCTGAAATACTAAGTTGGACGATTTTATCCTTTTTTTAAATGAATCGCTTTAAGAAGTGCACCTTATCGACAGGCAAAAAGCATATGAGTGATTAACACTATAGTATGCAGTATTTTGAAATTCGACTATTCCTAACTGGCGCCCAACGTGAGTTCATATATTACATTACATAGATGGGCACAAAAATACAAAACACATGTTTTTATCATTTTCCATTTTTCTCAACGAATAAATTTTTCAACGAAATCAAGTAACGCTTGGGTTAATTGTATTTTCCAAAAAGGAGACACTAAATGGTATCTCCTAATAGATTCAACAATACAATCATGAGTCAGTATTCTGCGCAATTCAAATTCATCCTGGAATAAATAAGCTAATCATAAATGGCGCCCAATGTGGGTTTCTTTTGCATTTTTTCACCACAATCTTAAATTTAAGCATTCTATCTGAGCTAAATATTCAGTTAATGAACTTTTATTCAAGTTACATGCAAGCAAATGAGCAGTGAGTGGTGAAAAAGTAGATTTATTTAACTCTTTTGAATTAAGTACTATTTATTATTGCCAATAAAACTAAACATTCTTAAACGCATTTATTTTACGCAAAAAATTAAGTAAATAAAATAGTCTCCAAAAGGAAACCTAATCATCAACAAAGAAAATGTCGCCAGACGTGATATGCTTTTGTTACTTTAAACAAATATGTTCACATTGACTACCAAATTCAAAGCCTCAATTATCATGTCTTATGTTCGTAGTAATCCAAATAAATAGAATGGCCAAATTAATTAATCGCTAAAAAGTGGCGCTTGACGTGGGGCTTACTAACATTTTGTAAACCGTCACACAATCTTCTGTGTTTAATAGTTTTTTTTTAAGTATCCATCTTTGAACAACCTATTAAAACTAATATTGTACCGAGCATATACAATTCTAAACAACAAATTGGCGCCCAGTGCGAGTCCATAATAAAACCACGGACTTTTCTTTCCGTGATTCCTAAAATAAAACATATAATAGCTAATGGTTTGTATCTTACTTTGTATTATTGGAATAGTTTGCCGCCAATTCAGTAGATACTTATTCTTTCAAAGCAGTGAAGCGCCATGTATCTGGGACATGATGGATACTATAAATGTTACCTTTGGGGTCATTATGTCTAACTCTTCTAGTACCTATAACCTCTGCCAATAAAACGAAATTATAATTCCTCCCTGGGTATATTATTTAAATTAAAAAACTTTTTGTTTGCAATTTTGTATTCTGTTTCGAAGTTATGATGCCAAAGTGCAGATAATTCTTTTGTTCAACACACATACTGCTAGGCCAAGTTAAGCAACCTTTCATAGTTATCCCCCTCACCGTATCATGTATTGTTTTCGCATAGTGACAACAATAAAACAAGAAAATTCCTTAACTGAGGCCATCATGTAGATATCGAACTTAAGGAACAGTGGTGCCAACATATCGAAAAGCTATAAATGTGGACTTTATCATTTTTATATCATCAACTAACTAAATTACTTACCAAAACCTTATTGAAGCTTAAATGTAAGGGTTAGGATCCTTTTTGGAAGTTTTTGACATAGTTAAGGAGAACAAGAATAAAATTACTGTTGGAGATACTTTGGCTCGAAAAAAGTTTAAATATTTGACATTATCCAATTTTAAATTATAAAATATTGCTTGTCAGACATTCATTCGTTTTTAAATGCCTTTAAAATTAAAAAAATTGCTACTAAGTAGGCACCTAAATTTCTAATAATAAAGACCCATACATTTAAGAATTTCGGTAACGTGATTTAATTTTAATAGTGCAATTTACAGTCTGATTGGTCACACTGTCTTTTATGTAACTTATAAAGTCTCATCGTCATCGCTGCCACCACAACTGCCGCCGGCCGGTCGTGTGTTGCAACAAAAATATATGTCTACACAACCATGATTGTTGGATGACCTTAGTGTGAATGTCAGCCTGGCGAGTCCTATTTAGATTACTAAAATACGATATCGATTCATGAAGGTGTATTTTGTTTTTTTTTCACATACTTATATATATACGTGTGCTAGGCATGGTTTAGTAAATGCTATGGTGAAGACTTATAAAGAACTGTCGGAAAAGTAGCACTTTTGCTTGGCTATTTGTGGGACATATAGCTAATGCCAATTGCTCTGAATACATTTATTTATATAGCAAAAAGGTCTGTGGTAGACCATGGAATTTATCTTTGTATCTTCTATCAATGAGTGGAGAATATATTTATTATCGGTTCTGCACTTAAATCTACTTAAATATAAATCTTCGAAATAAATTATACAAACTTCTCTTACGGAAAACATAAACCTGATATAGCGGAAAGAAAAGCGAAAACTGAAGCCTAAAAAACACCAATATTTGCAGTATTTACGAAGAAGTGAAAATGATAATAAAATTCACCTTAAAAATTTAAAATAAACTATTAAGTATAAATAAGAAATATGTGAGCAGTTCACTAATTTAATTGTTGCGACTAATTATTCGAAAGTCGAAGAATAATGTGAGGCACAAGAAACACCTAAAACTATCTTAATTTTAAACTAATGCTTTTTGTTCTTTTCTTTCTGGAACATTTGAAATATTATTTGTTATGTTAAGCATTTAGAATTTATCCAAGAATTGACGAGGACATACGTCTTTCTGAAGAATTAAGGCTGCCAAATTAACAAAAATATACACTTACATTTTCAGTCGAAAAAAAGATACATGTAAGTATCAAAATTTCATCAGATCGTTGGGAAAAAATCATCTCTAATGAAATAAAATACTTACCAAAAGACCACGGGACAAAATATTACAAAACAAGGCAAATGACGACAAATAGATACATTTTATTGAACAAAATAAAATACGTATGATTAAGAATATAGATAACACTTAGAATATTTAAAAAATTAGTGTGATTAAGAAATTATTAGACTTTAGCAATTACTCGAATCTGAACAAAATTCAAAAAGATGTGTGTCTTCTTTTAACATCAAGTACTTATGAAGTGCAATTTAATATATTTTACTCAAACATGCTAATACAAAAATATCTCAAAATTAAGCCCTCAAATTTAAAGAATTCAAATGCACTATTATTCTTACTTGATTCCTCCACTTGAAAATGCAAATTTCAGCTACGAAGCAACAAATACTGAGAGCAAAAGCCAAACCCATTCCAAACCAAATCCATTTGAAATCTTCCACTTTCATTTGACGTAATCTTGGCGTAGATTCGAAATCGCTTAATTTTATTTTCCCAATTTCAATCAGCTCATAAAATGACCTTCTCTTCCAATATTCAAATAATCCAGCTGAATGTGTCTCCATTATATGTGTTTTTATAATACGTCTGTATATTGAATTTGGATTAATTGGAAATGCCCATAGAACATTATTGCTTAAACACAACTCATCTGACCAGCGAAACAATCTTTTTCCGAGAGCATTCTGGAGATTATTATATATATTCCATTTAGAACTTATTACTGTGAATCCATACTTGGTAGAGAGTGTGTCCCGAAACTGTTCAAATTTTTGAGAATCATTTTCTAGTAGAACAATCTTCGAATATATTTCTTTTAATTCTGGTTTTAAAATATAAAGCAATTGGATATCCTTTGGACGAGTATAAATTTTTAAATTCGATTTCAAGACATCTTCTGGAGATTTTATAAATGCTTCCCTCGGAGGTTCGTATATAAAAGTCTGAAGAAATGCATCATAGAAAGTAACTATCATGATTCCAAGTAAAAATATCAGAAAGTAGATGATTTTGGTGCTATAAGTGCATGTTGGGCTTTCTATGAAAGATTGTCCAAGTATTCCACGAAAACAGTTCAAATTAAAGAAGAAATAACCATGACAGGGTCTTTGTCTAAACAAAAAAGCTGATAGAATCACCATGATCGCTACTAATGCCGGAATAATTTCCCAATGAAATACGCTCGTGAAAACCTTGAAAATGGGAATTGAAGGTTCAATGGGCAGCATCACACCCCAATTTAATGTGTCATATGGATAAGAAAGAAATTCAATTGGCCATTGGAGATTCACGCCCGTTGTTGATATCTCGAATGTTTCATTCAACACAAGTTTAAAAATTTCTAGAGTATGAAGTGATAATTTAGCGTTAGATGTGTTCAATCTGGCATTGTGCTTTTTTGCAAGTGTATTGAAAAAATGACCCCGAGGGCCACCAAATGAATTTTGATCTGTCCCATTTTTCAATAAGATCAATCCAGCTTCAGGTCCTCCGAACAAAACCGGCAGAGTAATTCCTTTCAAGTCCCGCATGCGATTTGGAAAATAACCATTTTTTGGCTGAGTGTTGTTCCAGATTGTTTCTTCAATAACTCTAATGTCTCCAATACTATAGCTGTAGTATGTAGATGATCTTGAAAAATCGCCCTCACATTTATCATGCCCTTCTTCCAGCAGAAATCAAAAAGACTATTTAACTCGGTAATATTTTTTGTATTACTTTGAAGTATGAATATCGTTTTAGTAGATCGTAAATGTAGAAGATATTCGGAAAGTCGCTGAAGCAATACCTTGCTCGCATCATATTCCACTAAAGTGAGAAGATTTTTATGGAATTTTCCTTTCAAATAGAATGACGTCGTATCAGTGCCTAGAATTACTGGAATATTAAGTGAACCGGAAATTTGCTTTATGAATTGGTCGTCGATATTTTTCGAAAACCTATTTTCTGATGTTTTTAAAATGAACACATTTTCAAATTTTTCAATTTTATGAACTTCCTCGATTAGACTTAGTAGTCTTGTGTTAGATGGTGATTCATTGTCCAAGAAGTTGATTGCCCAATTAGTTTGAACAGATCCGAGGCAATTGGTGGTCAATAAGTGGAGGATAAAATTACTTATTAGTGAATTTCTCATTCTAATTCCAATTGAAACACAACTATCTCACAAGGTAAAGAAAATTTAAGATATGTTACTTTACTCGGAGAGAACCTTAAGAGGAATAACTTCAATTAATATCTGTTATTCCCTAGGTCCAAAAATGTCCTTTAATATACTTACAGATTTTACGCAAATTATATTATTAAGCAATAAGACCCCAATTAACATCAGTTGGGAAATTTTGTGTGATTATTAAAGATTATTAAGTAAATAATATGCACCGGGTGTTATAGATTTATTATTATTATTTTTTTTTTAACTGGAACTTGCCTTTGCTGTTTCTCTTTTTTCAGTGTAATTTTTTGATTTAGAAAAATTGAGACAACGACCAATTAGAACAAAGAAGTAACCTGTTCGTTCCTCAAAAAGTCCCAATTCATTTAAAAAAAACTATAGGCCCCATACATATGTAAGAGCAGATAGTTGTTATTGTAATACAAATCAATAATTGTTACATCTGACTTCTTGTTTAGTATAGAATTTTAAATGTTCAAGTTTTTATAAGTTCTTAAATTCCAAAAACTAATATCAAGAATCACCCTGTATCTTAAATCAAAATAAATATATTTCAGGAAATTATGTAATCAAATTTTAGTTAGACTGTTTCTAATTATTTTAATACACATTAGCTATTGATTTCCGTTTGGTGTGCTTTTAATACAAACTTGTTATTTATTTCACTCAATAGATAATTTCCATGATTATATATTTAAAAATAATTGAAATAATTCCATTTCAAATGCCAGAGTCATAATTTTCCGCTAATAGATTGTTATCGGCGTCTTTTTACTTGCTCAACAGGGCAATTTTTGGTTAAGTATAACCAAATAAAATGCACGACTAGATCGCACTTACAAAATTTGGTGAGGAATTTGAACATTTTTTCAAAAAAAACGAAAAAATATTTTTCGAAATTTTTGGTGTCCAGTATCATTTAGAATTCGAAGGACATCCTATACAAACATTTTGATCGCAATTCATTGAACCATTCATGAGATTGTCGAAAATCGAGAAAAACCGTTATGTGGCAGGTACCGTTAATGCAGACTATAGGCACCTATAATGTGGAAAAAAATAATGGTGTATGAAAACGATTAGAGCAGTTTTCGAAATAATTGAAATTTACCATTTTTTCCCCAAAAATGTCAAGCTTAATTAAAATCTCGATTTCAATTTTTTTTTCAAATGCAAATTCTCGTGTAGTACCGATATATTTATCGCAAGTAAAAAGTATAAATAAAGCCTCACACAGGAAGTTCAGTTCAGTTCAGTTATGTTTTGGTGTCCTGCTTCGACGAGTGGTCAGGGAAATTTAGTCCCAATTGATGAAATAATGAATCACATAAATGAATACACGAATTTGGAAGTAAGTAGACTTTGGGAGGAACATACTGTAGAAATCCCAAGAAACATTTTTCCACTCATAAGAGTTTCCAATAACTTAATGAGACTTATTTAAGGGAGCCAAAAGTAATCCTCAAGAATTCTACGAGATTATTATAACACTCCTAAAAGATTTAAATGACCTATTTATGAGAGCCTCTTAATAGTCCCCAACCGAGTTTTATTCTTCATATAGGATGAAGGATGTATAATAATGAAAATAGGGCTTTTATCTGAGTCTAATAAAGCTCGGCTAAGTTTTGTTGTAAGAATGCGTTCCTTCCATTTCAAGTTTTTGTATGTATATGTCTTGTGGTTAAGCACAATATATTTGTGATAATATTTATTTTGTAAGTAAATTATTTATTTGTTATTTTATTGTTTGAAATTGTATCTATTAGTTCTTAGATTTTTCATCGAAAACAAACAAAAACAAAGCTCCAAAATAATGCATATTTAAATTAGTTTCTTTATAATTTTTATCAAAAATAGGGTTGCCATGTATACTTTTCGGAATCAAATAAAATGCAAATTTAATTTTAAATTTGTTTTTTTTTTCCTTTTTTTTGTGTTATTTATCAAGTTTAATTTTTGAAATTATAGTTGATGATATAAAACCCAAAATACAAAACAATTAATTTGTGGATCAAATTAAATGCGAAAAGCAATTCATATGCACATAAGTGCATATAACATCATCTCATTCAAGTTTTCAAGAAAGAAACGTCGAAATTATAATTATTTTCAACGTAATCAAATTTTGTATGTTGTGGTAACTCTCAAAATGCTAAAACAATATTTTTTTCTTACTTAAATACAGCTAATGTTGCCCCGATACTTTAAGACTTACAAAATGACCATTATAAGAGTTTTGTTTCTTCTACTTTTACTCACGTATATGTTTTTATTAAAGGTTAAAGATTTATTTTTAAGTCTTCTAATGGGAATATTCATTCTGCTATGAGATTTTTTTAAAAAGAGTCAGCGAGATAACCAGTTATATACCTAGTGAACTATTAATCATGGATGTAGTAAATGTACAGGCAATTAGATACAAATTTGACGTTACTTCGTAAAAATTCCGACAAAGCTGAATTTTGGTGTAGAGATTCATTTTAATGTCCTACGCATTTCCTCACAAGTACCCTATATTTGGTGCGGAACAAACATTTTTAGGGGGGGTGGGGGAATTCATTTTTTCCAAATTACTCGAAAACTATAGGTTGTTTAGAAAAAAGTTGTAGGTACGCATTGTATCTAATGTTATTCTACACAAAAAAGATTAATACACATTTTATCGTACAATTGATGGATTTGAAGAAAAATAGTCGAAAACATTGGGTGTAGTACATTTATTTAAAAACATGTAATAAATTTTAATTTTTGCGAGGGTATTTTTTTTTTTGTATTAGTTGTGTTTGGATAAACATGTTCTATTAAACAAAAAAAAACTAGTTTTAACAGTGGTATCAGAAGGGAAATGCTGCCATCTTAAAAATCATAATTTATTTTACTTTGTTTAATAACTTCAAAGAAGCTTATTTTTTCTCAAAATGACCTAAGAACATTTTCTAGTTAGTAGATAAACTATTACAAATAACACTTACACAACACAAGTGTTTAAAAATTTAAACAAATAATATTATGTCAATACAAAACAAGAACATAACATGAAACATTTAGGAGTATGGAGAGCTTTTTTTGAGTAGATGTTTTAAGTTTAATTTTACTGATATTGAAATCAAAAATGTTTGAATTCCAATATAAAAGTCCCCCTGGGGATCATGCATCACATAGTAGGTCCTCTGTGTTGGGACTTTAAACAGTTCGATGTCACGGAGTTTATAACCTCCTCCATAATATAGTAAGCCTTTAGAAATGAATGTATTAATTTCCGCTTCGGTTTATAGAGTACAGACGATATAATGAATTAAAACTATTGCCAAATCCGAAGAAGTGAAAGCAGGCAAAAGTTTTACTTTAAAATTTAAAACTAACTTTTAGGTATGAATAATGATACTTAGAAGAGTTCTCAAATTAAGATTTTGAATCTGTTTGACCAAAGCTTGGAAGTCAGACAGACTGTTAAAAAAATAAAGTCAAAAATATCTGACAATCTATCCAAAACTGACTTAAAGTATTGTCGTGATTTTTGATATCACAATAATTTTTACAAGCTCGGATAGCCGACAAAATACGAAAAATAAAACTTTTAAGAAGAACATAAGCGAGAAATATACATTTTATTGAAAAGATGTCCGTTGGTGTCTATCAATTTTATAAATGCACTGTAATGCTTAATTCACTGTCTTTAGTTGCTCAGTCAGTGTTTCAGTGTCCCTACTTCATAAATTTATCAATGAAGTAGTGTAAAATAATGTAGATTTCAATTTCAAACCAGTTTCTAAGTTTTAATAATTTAAGTTATTAATTTGAGTCTGTACAATTAGTTCAGAATTTGATGAAAGAGTCGAACACACATTTTATAATAATTGTTTAATAAACACATCTCAGAAAATGTTATACTAATAGACCATGGAGCAAACTATAAGATAAATAAGATTAACATCCAGAATATATTTTATTGAATAAAACATTAAAACAAAACTTAAGTAAATACAATATAAGTTGTGTGTGTAAAAGATGACAATACCATTCAAAGTGCAACATATTCTCATAGAATTTAATATTATTTCCGAGAAAATTGTGCTTTTAAATAAATAAATATGTTCATAAAGAGCAACCACTTTGTTTAGAACGAATGTTAATTTTCTCAAAACCAAGTCATCGACTTTAAATAATTCAGCTTCTCCATTATTTGATCTTTCCACTTGAAAATACAAATTTCAGCTATGAAACAACAAATACTTAAAGCAAACGCAACACCCATTGCACTCCAAATCCATTTGAAATCTTCCACTTTCATTTTACGTAATTTTGTCGCAGAATCTAAATTGTTCAATTTTATACTACCAGTTTCCACGAGTTCAAAGAATGCTCTTCTCTCCCAATGTTGCCATAGTCCAGATGAATGAATTTCCATTGCATGAGAATCCAAAATACTCTTATATATTGAATTTTCATAAATCGGAAAAGACCACGGCACATTCTTTATGAAACACATCTCTTCCGACCAACGAACCAATCGTTTTCCAATAAAATTTTGCAAATTTTTATATACTCCCCATTTATCAGAGCTCAGTGTAAATGGATTTTTAGTATTCAGATTATTTTGATATTCTGCAAATGTGTCCTCGTCATTTTGTACAACAAACAATTTAGAATATTTATCCATTAATTCTGGTTCATATAAGTGTAACATATCAATTATCCCTTCATGACGAGCACCAATTTTTAAATTCAATTTCATGAGGTCTGCAGGAGATTTTATAAATGCTTCCCGCGGAGGTTCGGTCATGAAAGTCTGAAGAAATGCATCATATGACGTTACTATCATGATTCCAAGAAAAAATATCAGCAAGTAGATAATTTTGATGCTATAAATGGATGTTGGTCTCTCAATTAAAGATTGCCCAAATATTATACGGAACCAATTCAAATTAAAGATGAAATTAAGAGCAGAGGTCCTTCGTCCCGAAAGAAAGTCAGTTATCTCTAGAAATGCTGAAAGAACTACTACAATTGTAACTAATATGGGTAGAATTTCCCATTGAAATACCCTCGTAAAAACTTTAAAAATGGGAATTGCAGGTTCAATTGGTAGTACCACACCCAAGTCCAAGGAATTATGCGGATACGATAGAGCTTGCAGTGGGGATTGTAAATTAATGCGAGCAGTTGATATCTCTAATGTTTGATTCAGCACTAACCGAAATAGCATTTTATACGAAGGAAGCTTATAATAGTTACTTGTATTTATTCTGGCATTTAGCTTCGCGCCTAAACTATTAAAAAAATGACCTATTGGGCCACCAATGATTGCATTTCCATCTTGATCAGTTCTTAAGATGTTCAAAAACGGCTCACCCCCATGAATAAATACTGGCAAAGTTATTCCTTTTAAATTCTGCAAACGACTGGTAAATAATTTAGAATTCTCTGCATTTGGTTTCCAGTACATTTCTTCTATCGCAAAAATACCAAAATTGGTGAAACTATAGTACATAGATGAGGTCGAGAAATCTTGAAAAACTGCAATAACATTTATCATTCCGTTTTGCCAACAAAAATCGAAAACTTCTTTAAGCTCCGTATAACTTTTCGATGAACTCTTGAGAAGAAATACAATTTTAGCAGACCGCATATGTTGAAGATATTCTGGAAGTCGTTGAAAGAGCTTTTCATTGTGTCCTTCAAGTTGGACTATAATCAGAAAATTGTCGTTGAATTTTTCTTTCAGCGAGAAAGAAGGTGTTTCATCGGAACACAAAGTTAATGGAATTCCAAGTAAAGTCCAAGCGTTCTTTGGGAAATTGTTATCGAGGCCGCCAGTTTTAAAAAAAAATACACTTTCGAATCTTTCAGCCTTTTGAATAGCTTGAAGAAAGTCTTTGAAATCAACATTCGATCCGATATTGAAGAATTCACCAGAAACAATTGCAACGAATGCAAACAGACTTAGACAAATGAAATTCATAACTGATGATGAAATTGGAAATACGTTGAGTACCGACACATGAAACATTGCTTAAAGTTCAATAATTCCGTTAAAAGTAATTTTATTTTCTTTCAACGTACGATTAACTCTCCATTTGCACCTTAATATAAGGATTTGAGGTAAAAGCTTTTAATACCACGGGGCAAGTTAATTAATAAGAATTATCCTTAATGAAATGGTTTGTGGCATGTTTTTTTCACCACGAACTATTTCAAGTATCAATTTTAGTCAATTACTTAAAATAAATATTATTGATGAGAATGATAAAGAGTTTACATAAAGTTTTAAGTTGTGTCCGTGAAACTACATAGATAAGGTATGGTCTATTATTGTTTTGATTGACGTTGGTATGGTTATAAGAGCTTTAGAAATACATGATGTTTCAGTGCTGTTTCATTTGCAGACATAAAACTATTTCATTAAAATTACAACAGCATATAGTAAAGGATATAACTTAAAGGGTTAAATGTATTAGTTTTTTTTAAACTTTGATAAAACCAAGGAAAGGCTGTCATTATATTTTATAGGAAATTCTTGTAATTACGTTTGCAAAGCAATTCTACACTTTTCCAAATATAATAAATACCATCAATCCATATTTCCATTGCTTCCATATTCAAGTCAGGATCAATAAAAAGGATACGAAGAATGGTAAATAAAATTTTAGACCTATGAAAGCAATCTATAATTCTGGAACTTTCCGAAACACTTGTCTGGAAAAATAATAATTTTTTTGAATACAAAATATTATTTGTGATTCTCCAGGCGACTTGTGAATTTTTAAATTACTTTGATAACTCTTTATAAATGGACATTATTTATTTCATTCAACAATTGTTAAATGGTTATGTTCATATTTAGAAAAGATAGTCTTAAAATTTCTAACAGAAAGGGATGTAATTTCTGGTATTCTCTTGATTAATGAAAACTTTTCTCGCCTTAGATTTTATAGATTTCTTTCTAGTTTAAGATGATCTTCATGCATTGGACAAATGATGTTATAAGAACCAATTGTTTCTCAATGTTAGAATATGTAAAAAAATGCCACTGAAAATCTAACCAGATCATTTTCAAATATTTAAATAATTACATTTTTAAGAAATAATTTCTGTTAAGGAAATTATGGATGTGATTTTAAACATTTAATTTTCGTTTACAAATCACATTCATTAGATAGTTTGTAGATTTCTAGTCTAAATGCGAATAAGTACTAGCGATTTCACCGACACGCATAAGTAAGTTCCTATTCTTTAAATTAAAATGGAAAATTGAAATTTCTGTATACAAAATAAAAATAGCACCTTTTGCCAGAATTCCGACCGAAGAAGTGAAAGTAAGACAAAGTTTTACTTCAAAATTTAAAACTAACTTTTAGGTATGAATAACTATACTTAGAAGAATTCTCACATTAAGATTTTGAATCTGTTTAGTAAAAGCTTGGAAGTCATATCGACTGTGGAAGTAAAAAAGTCTAAAATTCTATGTTAAACTGACGAAAGGTGACATAAAATATTGTTGTGATTTTGTAATATCCCAATAAATGTGAAAAATATAAAACTTACTAGAAGTATAGCCGACAAAATTCGGAAAAATATAACTTTTGATAAGAAAATAAGCTACAAAAGTTACTTTTTATTGAAAATCAGGCAAGAAAAATATGCGCTTGATTGCAAGTTTATGAATAAAGGAAAACGTTATATTTTCCAGTATCCGTGGCACTGAAGAAATCATTGCTTCCCGTTGATCAGCGAAATCAAGTATCATGGCGCGTTGAACGTGGAACGTGCAAAACCAATTTCGTGCTGTTGACAAGTCTTTCTTCTGTTGTTTGTTCTTTCCCTGTCTGTTTCCATCTCATTTATCCATTTTCATTTATGAAAAACTTGTAATGTTTAAGACTATGACGTCAGTTGCTCAGTGTTTCACAATTTTATCTACGTAGTGAAGACCTAACTTCAAACAATTTTCTAAGTTTTTTTTTTAACAATTTAAGTATCTAATTTTAGTCTCTACAGGATATGATCAAAGAGTATTGGTCGAACACACATCGTATAATACTTCTCAAATAACCACCTGTCATAAAATACAATAATTAGACAATGGAAGACCATGGAGTCCAATATAAATAAAAAAGATGAAGTAGCTTAACATCCAGAATAAATTTTATTTAATAAAACAGTTAAACAAAACATAAATAAATGTTACAAAATAAGCCATATGTGGCAAAGATAACAATACCATTCGAAGTGCCCAATAGCTATATTCTCGTAGAATTCAATTTGCCTACCGAAAAAAATGTGCTTTTAAACAAATGAATATGTTCAAAAGGAGCAACCACTATCTTTGGAATGAATATTATTTTCACCAAAACAAGTCGTCGATCTTCAATATTTTAGCTTCTCCATTATTCGATTTTTCCACTTGAAAACACAAACTTCAATCACGAAACAACAAATACATATTATAAGAGCCAAACCCATTCCAATCCAAATCCATTTAAAATCTTCCACTTTCAAGGGACTTGATCTTGACGTAGTTGCGAAATCTTTCAATTTTATTGTCCCAATTTCAATTAGCTCATAAAATGATCTTTTCTTCCAAAATTCATATATTCCAGCTGAATGCAGATTCAAAATGTGAGAATTCAAAATACCTCTGTATATTGAATTTTCATGAATAGGAAAAACCATTGGTATACCACATAAAACACACATTTCCTCCGACCATCGAAAATATTGTCTTCCAAGAAACTTTTGAAGATTGTCATATATATCCCATTTAATACTGGCTAATGTGAAAGCATATTTTGTAGTAAGTGTATCTCGAAGTCTTTCAAATTTTTCCGTATCATTTTCGAAGAGAACAACGTCAGAATATGTATTAATTAATTGTAGTAAATGTACAGGCAATTAGATACAAATTTGACGTTACTTCGTAAAAATTCCGACAAAGCTGAATTTTGGTGTAGAGATTCATTTTAATGTCCTACGCATTTCCTCACAAGTACCCTATATTTGGTGCGGAACAAACATTTTTAGGGGGGGTGGGGGAATTCATTTTTTCCAAATTACTCGAAAACTATAGGTTGTTTAGAAAAAAGTTGTAGGTACGCATTGTATCTAATGTTATTCTACACAAAAAAGATTAATACACATTTTATCGTACAATTGATGGATTTGAAGAAAAATAGTCGAAAACATTGGGTGTAGTACATTTATTTAAAAACATGTAATAAATTTTAATTTTTGCGAGGGTATTTTTTTTTTGTATTAGTTGTGTTTGGATAAACATGTTCTATTAAACAAAAAAAAACTAGTTTTAACAGTGGTATCAGAAGGGAAATGCTGCCATCTTAAAAATCATAATTTATTTTACTTTGTTTAATAACTTCAAAGAAGCTTATTTTTTCTCAAAATGACCTAAGAACATTTTCTAGTTAGTAGATAAACTATTACAAATAACACTTACACAACACAAGTGTTTAAAAATTTAAACAAATAATATTATGTCAATACAAAACAAGAACATAACATGAAACATTTAGGAGTATGGAGAGCTTTTTTTGAGTAGATGTTTTAAGTTTAATTTTACTGATATTGAAATCAAAAATGTTTGAATTCCAATATAAAAGTCCCCCTGGGGATCATGCATCACATAGTAGGTCCTCTGTGTTGGGACTTTAAACAGTTCGATGTCACGGAGTTTATAACCTCCTCCATAATATAGTAAGCCTTTAGAAATGAATGTATTAATTTCCGCTTCGGTTTATAGAGTACAGACGATATAATGAATTAAAACTATTGCCAAATCCGAAGAAGTGAAAGCAGGCAAAAGTTTTACTTTAAAATTTAAAACTAACTTTTAGGTATGAATAATGATACTTAGAAGAGTTCTCAAATTAAGATTTTGAATCTGTTTGACCAAAGCTTGGAAGTCAGACAGACTGTTAAAAAAATAAAGTCAAAAATATCTGACAATCTATCCAAAACTGACTTAAAGTATTGTCGTGATTTTTGATATCACAATAATTTTTACAAGCTCGGATAGCCGACAAAATACGAAAAATAAAACTTTTAAGAAGAACATAAGCGAGAAATATACATTTTATTGAAAAGATGTCCGTTGGTGTCTATCAATTTTATAAATGCACTGTAATGCTTAATTCACTGTCTTTAGTTGCTCAGTCAGTGTTTCAGTGTCCCTACTTCATAAATTTATCAATGAAGTAGTGTAAAATAATGTAGATTTCAATTTCAAACCAGTTTCTAAGTTTTAATAATTTAAGTTATTAATTTGAGTCTGTACAATTAGTTCAGAATTTGATGAAAGAGTCGAACACACATTTTATAATAATTGTTTAATAAACACATCTCAGAAAATGTTATACTAATAGACCATGGAGCAAACTATAAGATAAATAAGATTAACATCCAGAATATATTTTATTGAATAAAACATTAAAACAAAACTTAAGTAAATACAATATAAGTTGTGTGTGTAAAAGATGACAATACCATTCAAAGTGCAACATATTCTCATAGAATTTAATATTATTTCCGAGAAAATTGTGCTTTTAAATAAATAAATATGTTCATAAAGAGCAACCACTTTGTTTAGAACGAATGTTAATTTTCTCAAAACCAAGTCATCGACTTTAAATAATTCAGCTTCTCCATTATTTGATCTTTCCACTTGAAAATACAAATTTCAGCTATGAAACAACAAATACTTAAAGCAAACGCAACACCCATTGCACTCCAAATCCATTTGAAATCTTCCACTTTCATTTTACGTAATTTTGTCGCAGAATCTAAATTGTTCAATTTTATACTACCAGTTTCCACGAGTTCAAAGAATGCTCTTCTCTCCCAATGTTGCCATAGTCCAGATGAATGAATTTCCATTGCATGAGAATCCAAAATACTCTTATATATTGAATTTTCATAAATCGGAAAAGACCACGGCACATTCTTTATGAAACACATCTCTTCCGACCAACGAACCAATCGTTTTCCAATAAAATTTTGCAAATTTTTATATACTCCCCATTTATCAGAGCTCAGTGTAAATGGATTTTTAGTATTCAGATTATTTTGATATTCTGCAAATGTGTCCTCGTCATTTTGTACAACAAACAATTTAGAATATTTATCCATTAATTCTGGTTCATATAAGTGTAACATATCAATTATCCCTTCATGACGAGCACCAATTTTTAAATTCAATTTCATGAGGTCTGCAGGAGATTTTATAAATGCTTCCCGCGGAGGTTCGGTCATGAAAGTCTGAAGAAATGCATCATATGACGTTACTATCATGATTCCAAGAAAAAATATCAGCAAGTAGATAATTTTGATGCTATAAATGGATGTTGGTCTCTCAATTAAAGATTGCCCAAATATTATACGGAACCAATTCAAATTAAAGATGAAATTAAGAGCAGAGGTCCTTCGTCCCGAAAGAAAGTCAGTTATCTCTAGAAATGCTGAAAGAACTACTACAATTGTAACTAATATGGGTAGAATTTCCCATTGAAATACCCTCGTAAAAACTTTAAAAATGGGAATTGCAGGTTCAATTGGTAGTACCACACCCAAGTCCAAGGAATTATGCGGATACGATAGAGCTTGCAGTGGGGATTGTAAATTAATGCGAGCAGTTGATATCTCTAATGTTTGATTCAGCACTAACCGAAATAGCATTTTATACGAAGGAAGCTTATAATAGTTACTTGTATTTATTCTGGCATTTAGCTTCGCGCCTAAACTATTAAAAAAATGACCTATTGGGCCACCAATGATTGCATTTCCATCTTGATCAGTTCTTAAGATGTTCAAAAACGGCTCACCCCCATGAATAAATACTGGCAAAGTTATTCCTTTTAAATTCTGCAAACGACTGGTAAATAATTTAGAATTCTCTGCATTTGGTTTCCAGTACATTTCTTCTATCGCAAAAATACCAAAATTGGTGAAACTATAGTACATAGATGAGGTCGAGAAATCTTGAAAAACTGCAATAACATTTATCATTCCGTTTTGCCAACAAAAATCGAAAACTTCTTTAAGCTCCGTATAACTTTTCGATGAACTCTTGAGAAGAAATACAATTTTAGCAGACCGCATATGTTGAAGATATTCTGGAAGTCGTTGAAAGAGCTTTTCATTGTGTCCTTCAAGTTGGACTATAATCAGAAAATTGTCGTTGAATTTTTCTTTCAGCGAGAAAGAAGGTGTTTCATCGGAACACAAAGTTAATGGAATTCCAAGTAAAGTCCAAGCGTTCTTTGGGAAATTGTTATCGAGGCCGCCAGTTTTAAAAAAAAATACACTTTCGAATCTTTCAGCCTTTTGAATAGCTTGAAGAAAGTCTTTGAAATCAACATTCGATCCGATATTGAAGAATTCACCAGAAACAATTGCAACGAATGCAAACAGACTTAGACAAATGAAATTCATAACTGATGATGAAATTGGAAATACGTTGAGTACCGACACATGAAACATTGCTTAAAGTTCAATAATTCCGTTAAAAGTAATTTTATTTTCTTTCAACGTACGATTAACTCTCCATTTGCACCTTAATATAAGGATTTGAGGTAAAAGCTTTTAATACCACGGGGCAAGTTAATTAATAAGAATTATCCTTAATGAAATGGTTTGTGGCATGTTTTTTTCACCACGAACTATTTCAAGTATCAATTTTAGTCAATTACTTAAAATAAATATTATTGATGAGAATGATAAAGAGTTTACATAAAGTTTTAAGTTGTGTCCGTGAAACTACATAGATAAGGTATGGTCTATTATTGTTTTGATTGACGTTGGTATGGTTATAAGAGCTTTAGAAATACATGATGTTTCAGTGCTGTTTCATTTGCAGACATAAAACTATTTCATTAAAATTACAACAGCATATAGTAAAGGATATAACTTAAAGGGTTAAATGTATTAGTTTTTTTTAAACTTTGATAAAACCAAGGAAAGGCTGTCATTATATTTTATAGGAAATTCTTGTAATTACGTTTGCAAAGCAATTCTACACTTTTCCAAATATAATAAATACCATCAATCCATATTTCCATTGCTTCCATATTCAAGTCAGGATCAATAAAAAGGATACGAAGAATGGTAAATAAAATTTTAGACCTATGAAAGCAATCTATAATTCTGGAACTTTCCGAAACACTTGTCTGGAAAAATAATAATTTTTTTGAATACAAAATATTATTTGTGATTCTCCAGGCGACTTGTGAATTTTTAAATTACTTTGATAACTCTTTATAAATGGACATTATTTATTTCATTCAACAATTGTTAAATGGTTATGTTCATATTTAGAAAAGATAGTCTTAAAATTTCTAACAGAAAGGGATGTAATTTCTGGTATTCTCTTGATTAATGAAAACTTTTCTCGCCTTAGATTTTATAGATTTCTTTCTAGTTTAAGATGATCTTCATGCATTGGACAAATGATGTTATAAGAACCAATTGTTTCTCAATGTTAGAATATGTAAAAAAATGCCACTGAAAATCTAACCAGATCATTTTCAAATATTTAAATAATTACATTTTTAAGAAATAATTTCTGTTAAGGAAATTATGGATGTGATTTTAAACATTTAATTTTCGTTTACAAATCACATTCATTAGATAGTTTGTAGATTTCTAGTCTAAATGCGAATAAGTACTAGCGATTTCACCGACACGCATAAGTAAGTTCCTATTCTTTAAATTAAAATGGAAAATTGAAATTTCTGTATACAAAATAAAAATAGCACCTTTTGCCAGAATTCCGACCGAAGAAGTGAAAGTAAGACAAAGTTTTACTTCAAAATTTAAAACTAACTTTTAGGTATGAATAACTATACTTAGAAGAATTCTCACATTAAGATTTTGAATCTGTTTAGTAAAAGCTTGGAAGTCATATCGACTGTGGAAGTAAA
The DNA here is from genome assembly GCA_910595825.1 of Philhelius pedissequus. Classification (NCBI taxonomy): domain Eukaryota; kingdom Metazoa; phylum Arthropoda; class Insecta; order Diptera; family Syrphidae; genus Philhelius; species Philhelius pedissequus. Next base: position 235,863,335 of record OU343161.1, on the reverse strand, counting down.
AAAGTCTAAAATTCTATGTTAAACTGACGAAAGGTGACATAAAATATTGTTGTGATTTTGTAATATCCCAATAAATGTGAAAAATATAAAACTTACTAGAAGTATAGCCGACAAAATTCGGAAAAATATAACTTTTGATAAGAAAATAAGCTACAAAAGTTACTTTTTATTGAAAATCAGGCAAGAAAAATATGCGCTTGATTGCAAGTTTATGAATAAAGGAAAACGTTATATTTTCCAGTATCCGTGGCACTGAAGAAATCATTGCTTCCCGTTGATCAGCGAAATCAAGTATCATGGCGCGTTGAACGTGGAACGTGCAAAACCAATTTCGTGCTGTTGACAAGTCTTTCTTCTGTTGTTTGTTCTTTCCCTGTCTGTTTCCATCTCATTTATCCATTTTCATTTATGAAAAACTTGTAATGTTTAAGACTATGACGTCAGTTGCTCAGTGTTTCACAATTTTATCTACGTAGTGAAGACCTAACTTCAAACAATTTTCTAAGTTTTTTTTTTAACAATTTAAGTATCTAATTTTAGTCTCTACAGGATATGATCAAAGAGTATTGGTCGAACACACATCGTATAATACTTCTCAAATAACCACCTGTCATAAAATACAATAATTAGACAATGGAAGACCATGGAGTCCAATATAAATAAAAAAGATGAAGTAGCTTAACATCCAGAATAAATTTTATTTAATAAAACAGTAAAACAAAACATAAATAAATGTTACAAAATAAGCCATATGTGGCAAAGATAACAATACCATTCGAAGTGCCCAATAGCTATATTCTCGTAGAATTCAATTTGCCTACCGAAAAAAATGTGCTTTTAAACAAATGAATATGTTCAAAAGGAGCAACCACTATCTTTGGAATGAATATTATTTTCACCAAAACAAGTCGTCGATCTTCAATATTTTAGCTTCTCCATTATTCGATTTTTCCACTTGAAAACACAAACTTCAATCACGAAACAACAAATACATATTATAAGAGCCAAACCCATTCCAATCCAAATCCATTTAAAATCTTCCACTTTCAAGGGACTTGATCTTGACGTAGTTGCGAAATCTTTCAATTTTATTGTCCCAATTTCAATTAGCTCATAAAATGATCTTTTCTTCCAAAATTCATATATTCCAGCTGAATGCAGATTCAAAATGTGAGAATTCAAAATACCTCTGTATATTGAATTTTCATGAATAGGAAAAACCATTGGTATACCACATAAAACACACATTTCCTCCGACCATCGAAAATATTGTCTTCCAAGAAACTTTTGAAGATTGTCATATATATCCCATTTAATACTGGCTAATGTGAAAGCATATTTTGTAGTAAGTGTATCTCGAAGTCTTTCAAATTTTTCCGTATCATTTTCGAAGAGAACAACGTCAGAATATGTATTAATTAATTCTGGTCTTAAAGCGTATACCACGTTGATTTCCTTTGGACGACTGTAAATTTTTAAATTATGTTTCAAAACGTCGGCTGGGGATTTAATAAATTCTTCCCTTGGAGGTTCGGTCATAAAAGTTTGAAGAAATGCATCATATGAAGTAACTACCATAATTCCAAGAAAAAATATCAGCAAGTAGATGATTGTGGTGCTTTTAAAAGTTGGTGTTGGTCTTTCCATGAATGATTGTCCAAGTATCCCACGGAAACAGTCCAAGTTAAAAAAGAAATTAAGTAGACAAGTTCTTTGACCGGATAAGAAATTAGCCGTCTCCAGAAATGCTGAAAGGGCTACCACAATCACAACTAATATAGGAACAATTTCCCAATGAAAAACATTCGTAAACACTTTGAAAATGGGAATAGAAGGTTCCATGGGTAGCATAACAGCCCAATATAATATATCAAATGGATAGGAAATAGATTCAAAAGACAATTCTTGCACAGGTACTCCCGCAGCAGATATCTCGATGGTTTCATTCATTACAAGTTCGTACATATCATGAGGTAAAAGTGTTAAGTTGAAATTATATGTATTTAATGTGGCATTGTGTTTTTTGGCCAGAGTGTTAAATAAATGACCACGAGAACCACCGATTTCTTGTCCATTCTGTCCCTTTCTCAATAATATAAATCCAGGTTTAGCGCCTCCCAACAAAACTGGAAGTGAAATTCCCTTCAAATTTCGCATGCGGTTTGGAAAATATCCATCTGTTGGCTGAGTCCTGTTCCAGGTAATTTCTTCGATTTCTCTTATAATTCCAATACTGTAACTGTAGTAGGTTGATGTAGTGGGAAAGTCTCGAAAAATAGCCATTACATTTATCATGCCCTTCTCCCAGCAGAAATCAAAAAGACTATTTAACTCGGTAACATTTTTCGAATGACTCCTAAGAAGAAATATTATTTTTGCGAAACGAAAATAATGATGATACTCCGAAAGTTGCTGAAGAAATACTCCGCTCCCATCATATTCCATTAAGGTGAGAAGATTTTCATGGAATGTTCCTTTCAAATAGAATGACGTTGTGTCAGTGCCTAGAATTACTGGAATATTAAGTGAAACCGAAATTTTCTTTATGAATTGATTATCGATATTTTCTGAAAATCTATTTTCTGATGTTTTTAAAATAAACACATTTTCGAATTGTTGGATTTTATGAATCTCTTCGATTAGATTTAGTAGCTTAGTGTTAAATGGTGATTCATTATCATTATTAAAAAAATTGCTTTCCACATATCCTTGGATATTTGAAGTAATGACGAGCAAGTGAAGTATAAAATTAAAAATCAGGAACGTGTTCATTCTTTTCGAATTAAAATACAACTAGGCAATGAAAAGGAAAATTTAAAATATACTATGTCACCGAAAAGCGAAAACGAGGGTAATTAAATACTATTAAATAGGCATGCAATGTCGAACGCATTTTTCTAGATTAGATATTCACATTTTTTTAGATAATTATACTAATTAGCAATAAAACCGCAATTAATTTTAGTAAGGATTGGTTAGTGATCATACTAAATAATCTTTTAGTAAATAATATGAACCGGGTGTCATATTTTTTTGTTTTGAAAGAAACAAACTGGAACTAAAAATGTGACAGTTAAATTTGTAAGCACCTGATTTATTTTCTAAAATAGTTTTTTATTTCGAGCCATCCGTTTTTGACAAATAACTGCGAGATGTTTTAAAAGTTAAAATTTATCCATTCCGGAATTGTTTCTAATTTCGGATATTAGGATGTCGATATATTGCTGATAAATTGTAGTAATTTCACTGCTAATTCCAACAGTTTTACTGCAATTGCAGATGATGCGAATAATAATGCAATGTGGTTTGGTGATCGTAACTTGGCTAATATTAATGAAATAAGGAACATTTTAATACAACCATCTGGTGTATCTAAATGATTACATTCATTTTTGTATCATATGCTTTTTTTTAGCGAGAAAATATTGAATGACTGAAATGCATAAAATTGTTCAATTCATTTATATTACTGTTATGGTAGCAAGTCTACCAAATATTTGTTCTCCAGCATAATTTGGTTATTTGCACTTGCTTCAAAACTAATGTAACTATTATTGTTCTCCAACAACATACAAATTTTCTTCGTTGCATATGGAAATGCATATATTTTCAAATTTTTCATAGTGCCATCTATCAGTCATTGTTAAAAATATATTATAAAATCGAACATAGAAAATAACATATGATATCTAAATATTTTTAGATTTTTATAGATAAATCACCCTGTAAACTTTATATCAAAATATGTTTCAGCAAAATGTATAAGTAAGGAACAATTAGCTTATGTACATACCTTCATAACTAACTTTCAATTAAATCTAATGTTAGTTAAATTATATCCAATTATTTTGATACACATTGTACATTGCCTTCCGTTAGGTGAGCTTTCAACGCAAACGTTTTTTGTTTTTTTATTATTTCAATCAACCCTTAACTAATTATGGTGTTACCTGGTTCAACGTTCTTAATAGTTTTCATGACTGTGTATAGGAAGAAAATTAATAAAATTTTAGTTCGAATGACAGAGTTATAACTTTTCGTTAACAGATTGTTATCAACACCTTTTAACTTGTTTAGGCAGGACAAGTGGTGGTTTAGTATAACCAAATAAAGTACACGACTACATCACATGAACTCGCTTTTGTCTCCAATTAAGTTATATTTCAGTCCTTCCTTAATGCACACGTAAATTAGTTTTTTATAATTTTGGAATAGAATTTGTTGAAATGTTAGGAAATACGATGGTAAATATAGATGCATTAATTTCCGATTCGAAGTAGTTCTCTTTCTATTTCTACATACTTACAGAAGGCCATTAAAAATATAATTTTTTTTTTCAGGACTTCCGAAGAAGTGAAGGCAAGAAAAAGTTTGACTTCAAAATTTAAAAGCAACTATTGAGTATGAATAACGATGATTAAAAGAGTTCTCAAATTAAGATTTTACTTCTCTGTGGCAAAAGCTTGAAAGTCATATTGACTAATGAAATGATTGTCTCAAATGTCAAACTACCGAAAAGTGGCTTTTAATATTGTGTTGCATTTTTGTATAACTATTATTGTGAAGAAATCGTTACCACAAGGATAACGGAATAATAAAACCTTAGATAAGAGAATAAACAACGAGAATACATTAAGCTTACATCAGAAGCCACGTATATTGCACTCCAAATCCACTTGGAATCTTCCAGTTTCATGGGACGTAATCTTGACTTTGATTCGATTTTAAGTAATTCATAGAATGATCTTCGTACACAATATTGCCATAGTCTAGATGAATGAATTTCCATTGCATGAGAATATAAAATACACTTATATATAGAATTTTCATAAACAATTTTTGATGACAATTTTTTTATAACACATATCTCCTTTGACCAACGAACACATCGCCTTCCGAGAATAATTTTGCACATTTATCAGAAGTAATTGTGAAATCATACTTGGCATAACATTTATTTCGATATTCTTCAAACGATTCAGTATATTTTACTAGAAAAATTTCAAAATATCTTTGCATAATCTCTAGTTTATATAAGTGTAATAAATCAATTACATGTGTATGAGGAGTGTAAATCTTTAAATTCAATTTTAAGAGGTCGGTAGGAGATTTTATAAATGCTTCCCGCGGAGGTTCGGTCATGAAAGTCTGATATCATATGACGTAACTATCATGACTCCAAGAAAGAATATCAACAGGTAGATATTTTTGGTGCTATAAATGGATGTTGGTCTCTGAACTATAGATTATCCAAGTATTACATGGAAACAGTTCAAATTAAAGAAGAAATTAAAAACTAAGGGCCTTCGTTCTGTTAGAAAATCAGCTGTCTCCAGAATAGCTGAAAGAACTACAACAATTCTTACTATTACGGGTACGATTTCCCAGTGAAAAACACTCAGGAAAAACTTTGAAAATGGGAATTTCAGGTTCAATTGACAGGATTACACCCAAGTCATATATATTATGTGGATACGATATAGATTCCCGTGGGGATTGTAGATGTGTGCGAAGAGTTGACATTTCCACAGTTTGATTCATCACAAAGAGAAAAATTACTTTAGGCGATATTGAATTAGAAATGTTTGTTGTATTTAATGTGACATTTAGCTTCTTGACAAGACTATTTAAAAAATGACCTATTGGGCCACCAATGATTGCTTTTAAATCTTATTCAATTCTTAAGATGATAAATAACGGTTCAGTCCCTTCGATTAATATTGGTAAAGTTATTCCATTTAAATTGTTCAAACGACTCAGAAAGAATTTATGAGTGCCTTTATCAGGTTTCCAGTACATTTCTTCCAACGCAAAACCTCCAAAGTTGGCGAAACTATATAGTACATGCATGAGGTCGGGAAATCTTGAAAAACTGCAATAACATTTATCATTCTTTTCTGCCAACAAAAATCAAAAACTTCTTTAAGTTCCGTTTCATTTTTTGTTGAGCTATTGAAAAGAAATTGATTTTAGCAGACCGCATACGTTGACGATATTCCGAAAGTCGTTGAAAAAGGTTTTCGTTATGGTTTTCAAGTTGGACTATTATCAGAAAATTGTCGTTAAATTTTTCTGGCAAGCAGAACGATGGTGTTTCATCGGAACACAAAATTACTGGAATTCCAAGTAAGGTCCAAATATTCTTTAGGATATTGTGATCGAAATCTCTAGTTTTAAAGAACACAGTTTCGAATTTTTCATTTTCTTGAATAGCCTGCAGAATGCCTTTGAATGTGCCATTGAGTCCGGTATTGAAGAATTCACCGGAAACAATTGCAACGAAAATTCATAACTGCTCATTCAACTGGAAAAACCTAGAGGACAGTTATTTTGTTTGAAGTGTTTGGAATGTATTTTTTTATTTTCTGTGTATTAGCTTTCCATTTACACCATAATAATAGTTTGTGACTTAAAAGCTTTTAGTTCCATTTGATATAAGTTAATTCGAGAAAGGCATCCTTTAATGAAATGATTTCGGGCATGTTCTTTTACAGTATTAATTTTAGTGAATTGCTTTAAATAAGTATTAATTCAGTTATTTCAATCAACTTTTAAGTCGTCTCTATGGTATAGGTTTATAGGTTTGGTATATTAGTGTTTCATAGGTTGTATTAGTATAAGTGGTTCACAAATACATTAGATTAAGAGGTTTCAGTTGAAAAAAGAAAACCTTGAAATTCATTTACTATTCTAGTATTTTCCAAAAGACTTCACAAAATCAGGAAGAAACAGTTAAGGTAAGTCTTTTAAAGCCCTCTCAATAAATAAAGTCTGATTAGCTTTTACGGTTAATGTGCCCAGTGCTTGGTAGTTCTAAAATCCAATAATTCGTCTCTAATGCAATTAGCATATTGATGACATTTTGACAGTATTTTCCACACTTTTCCAAATATAGAAAAATCATCATATCTATCAATCCACAACGACACCCAGCAAACGACCATCCAGCTATTGGAATCTTCTTCCTTTTGTGTAGCGTGAAGTCTTCTGATGCGGTCTTGTGCAGTAATATATTCAAAAACCATTTTAAACTCTTGCAACCTCTTTACCTAGCCTTAAGATACAAAACAAGAAAAAAAAAACAAACTCCATCTCCAAACGCCCATTTAAATAACTTAAACAAAAAAAAAGAAGACGAACGATGTTTTTGCTTGCTTGCTTAGTGGAAAGAAGTGTTTCAGAAAGTGCACACCCGGGGGCATGGTGCACCAAAGGCACCAACCATTCGCGCGATATATGGCCCCTTACTCACAGATAGAGCAACCGCAAACGACGAAGGTTGCGAGCTTTGACATATTTTTTTTTAACTTGAGACTCTCTTGGCTTGGCCTGTACTACACTAACTATATGACTGTTTGTTTATGCAAAAATACAATGTGTACTTCAAAAGTGGAAACAATGTGATGCTGGAGCGATCTTCTAGCTCTTGAGAAGACTATCATCTCTGATGGCAGTAGGTACAATTGATTCATGTGCCATGTATGGACCTCGCCAGAGATATACTTACATAGCCGGTAACTAAATGCTGCAAATGTTTAACCATACTTGGGTGTCATGTACTTATTTATTGGCATTAATTTTGTGCTTAGCCGTTGTTGTCGTCGGTGTATTTTTGTTGGTGTTCCTGTGCCTTTGATTGGCTGCTCGTCAAGTTCAAGCCTTTAGTAGAATCGTTATGACTTCAAGGTGCACCTTGCGGGCATATCTTTCAATGGATAGGGTGACCATCTTTGTAGTTTTAAGCTTTATAATATTTACTGCTTTAATGCGAAGAAGTAAGATGAAAGTGTCAGAAATGTTCCTTATAGGTAATAACAAATAATACCAAGCAAATTGACATTTTGCTGGACTAACCCAGGGTGTTCATTTAGGAACGCTTCTTTTTAGAACAGAAAATATATACAGGTACCGCGAATCAGTAGATTAGCCAGTTTTCCATCATAAAAAGTTTAGCTTGTTGTGTAGAGGTACAAGATAACGTCTTGAAGATCTCTAAAGCTAATAATTGCTTCAAGCTAACAAAATTCATCTACCTGCATAGCTTTTCTTCCTGCGTACAGCACCAAGAACTTTGCAAACAATCACAAGTTCACAATTTTTTCTTTCTATCTGAGGCTTATGTCTAATAAGAACTGAGCTAGACAGTAACCAAGATACAACTCTTTAGTAGAATTTTATTGATCTTGGAAGTTTTTCATCGGTCAAATTCCCTTAGTCTGGCCACTCTTTTTCTCTTGCGGACACACTCATCACAGCAATATGTCTGTCTGTCCAGCTTATTATAATAATAAGTAAGCATTTGACATTGCTCGTTGGGCATATTTTGGCCATGAAGATAGAAGATTCCCATAGCTAGGCCATATAGGCATACTGCTAGATAGATATGCAATATGCATACATATGTCTGTGTACATATTAGCTCACTTTCCAATGAGTTACGCAGCAGCGATGTCATTGGCGATTGCGATTGCGCTTGCGCATTTCTTGAGTTATAGTCCTTGGCTTTGCATACAATTTGAATCGATAATTAGGAATGTGTCTGTCTGTCTGTCTGACTCTCTGATTGTGTGTCTGCTGCTTGTCTTACAGTGTCTAGCTTATGGGTTTTTGCTTTAGCGACACAAACTCAAGATTCCATATTTGCCAATATGACTTCTGGTGGCTGAGATTTGCTAGTCTGCAGCACCATCATTACGACCATCATCGTCATACCCGCAATAACCAACTCTGCCCAGACTTCAGCGAAATGGCCAATAAACTAAAGTAAAACAAATAACCATTGATATTTATGGGTAATTAAATTTGCAATGATTATGGTTAAATGCTGTTTGCAAAACTTTACGAAGAAGATACTCTGAAGATTCACTCTTCAGATCCAAGAAGCCAGACAAAAACTGAGTGGAAGAAATTGACCGGAAATTTTAATATTTATTGATGAGATTGTCTTTTTGCTGCTTTTGCTACTGCTGCTTCTTCTTTTTAGATAGTAATGCAGTTACATATTTATAGTACCTACATGTATGGCCACAGTAAGTACTGGAGAGAATGCCAGTTGATTTTTTTTAGTTTTGTTCGTTTGTTTAAGTATAGGCAATAATTTTAAACAGTTTTGTGGTATTTAAACGCGGAAGATTTGGAGACTTGTGTTTTTTGTGGTAAATTGTGAATTTTTGTTTTGATGTTTTACAACTTAATCGTTTGGATTTTTTTCTGATTTGGGCATTTAAAGTAGTTATTTGAAAGTGGTTGACGTTTCTGATACTTTCAATTTGCTAGAAATAGAAAGTTTGGGAAATTCGTAAATAGTTCTGAAACTAGAGCGTATAAGTTTTATTTAGCGTATAAGATTTTGTCTAACTAAGCCTGTGTTTAGAAACAGTTATGCTTACACATTTACTCCATTTTGATCGGGTGCACGGAATTTATTAATATCAATGTATCACTCAAAAAGTTCATCTTGTCTAGAAGCCGTATTATAAATGAGTATCGGTGATCAGCATGTGCCTTTTTCCTTTTTCAAAATATTCTCATACATACTTTTAAGCCAATTCTGGACACATTTTAGCCATTCCGAGTAGAACACCTTTAAAACATGCGCCAAAAATCGTTGTCGACTAAATTTGAGGAATAAAAAGGAATCAGTGAGGACAAATTAGGAGTGTATGGCTCAGATTACACATAAATACACTATTCTCAGTTGTTTTAACGAACTTGTGAAACCTGGTATTAGTTGTATAGCATTCAGAATTAATGCTAGACTTAGCAATCGTACTGAGCCCAAGGGGATTTTAAAAGAATTCCATGCAGGATTCAGGAAAAATTACTCAACAGTCGATCAAATATTTTCTTTAATAAATATCGTCGAAATCTACAAAAAGAATGGCAAAAAGATCTACTGTATAAGCTCTACAAATATGGAATTTCAAACAAAAATCATATCGGTCATTACACATTAGAACAATAAGAAAACGTGGATGGAAAACAGCTTAACGTTGAGTTTCATATTTCGATGGTAGCTAAGCAGGGATTCGTCCTAAGTACACTTCTCTTCATTTTATACATGCATGCCATTACTGAGTCAGTGAAAGGTGGTATGGTGCTGAGGGAAAAATCTATTCCAGGTCTCATGTATGATGACGATAAAGTCTTCCTAGCCGAACCTATGAACGGGATGCAGCTGATGATGCATAGACTTAAACGTCATCCTATTCCAAAATCTCAATTTATCGGTTAAGATTTCAAAGTCAAAAATAATGGTATCTAAAAGTGGTGGAGTGAGATACTATAGAATAGACATTCGAAGTGGAAGCAGTGGAAATAGTTAAGGAGTATAAGTAGTTGGGAGTCTTGATTACCACGAATTTGAATTTTGATAAACTCCTCCGAACAAACGTAGCGGAATCTAAGCGTACAATGTGTACCGTGTGGAGAAGCTGCTTTAAGGAATAATGTTTCTTACATAGCTAAGTACAAAGTTTTTCGAGCAACCGCAATCGCACTTCTTTTCTATAGGAGCACATAAGTATGGGGATACCTTTCGTTTGATGCTATGGAACATTTCCTCCGTTTTTTCATCAAATGAACTTTTTGGCTGCCGACTATGTCGCACAACTATATGTTGCATCTAGAAATAGGAATAAGACATTTCAAATTGCATTTCAATGTTGTTACAAGAGTTATGGCGATATAGGAGAAAATAGAATTCCTAGGCTATTGCTATCTCAAATCCTTAATTCCGGAGTAGCGTGTGTATGAGAGTGGTACAATCTGGCGAAAGGTAGCTTAATAACTTTGGCAATGTCAGCCAATGAAGATAACCATTGTTTATTTAAGACGCAATTTGATGATTTGATGTTGATGAAGATCGAAAATAGGATGTACGATAAGTTTATAGAGGAAGCTGAATCAGCAATTATGTAGCTTACTAAGTAAAGTAAACTTATCCATTTCAACTTCATTCCTTATCGTTCATATCTTCCTATATTGTGTGCTGTATGATATCTCAAAAAACAGAAAGACGTTTTTCTTTTTACTTGCTATTACAGGTACTATATGGCAAGTTATGCATTCATCGAAAAAAAAATTTTGAGATAACAATCTAACATGACATTACGATGATAGCGAAGACGAAAAAAATGGTCTAAAAATTCTGTCCGTCTGTATGTCTGTCTGTCAGTCTGTCTGCCAGTCTGTCTGTTAGTCTGTCTGTATGTATGTATAGACACCTACAGCCCAAGCGGGTGGGCCGAATTGCTTTAAACTTGGTATATAGAGTTTTTTAGGTATTGTATAGATGGGAAATTGAACAAAAATTGTAGCTAAAAAAATAACGGTACCTGCCATATAACCGTTACGTTAAAGCCTATTTTTCTCGGAAACGGCTCTCACGATTTTGATTTTAAAAAATCAGTGCAGATTTTTAGATACAACCGATCATATGATTGAAATTTTTTTTGTTAATTGTCTAAAAATGGAACTTTCCATAGGACCGTTTTTTTTGCTTTCGACTATCTCATAAACGGCCTATCCGATTTTTTGAAACTTCACACATATATAGCCTTAGATTGCCCAATTTATACTGCGTACCAATATTTTAAATTAATATTTTGTTTGTATTTTTAAAAGCATTTTTAAGAAAAAAAATAAAAAAATTATATTTTGAAAATTGCTCATTAATTTTTTTTTCAAAAATTATATTTATAATGTACTTGCTGAATACCTATGAATTGTCGTTTTGTATTTTTTTTCATAAAGTTAAAAAAAAAACTTTTTTTCTCAAAAACCGCTCCACAGATTTAAAAAAAATTTTTCTCATAAATTCAAATTTATCCAAGAAATAAAATTGCGTACTTTTTTTTTGAGCTCAAATTAGTTTAAGTATTTATTTCAGAATTTTGAAATATATTTTTTAATAAATATTTAAGATTGTCATTTCAATTTTTTTTTGAAAAAAAAAAATAAAAAAAACTTTGTATATAAAAAATAAAGTAAAAAATGACTTTAAAAATATATTTAGATTTTAAATAGAAATCTTTTGCATGCGATGTGATCGAACATAAGAGCAAGTTCGTGCGATACAGTAGTGCATTTTTTTTTTTTTTGGGAATTTGCCCAAAAAATTTCGTAAGTTATATTTTGGTTTTGAAATTTTTATTTTAGAAGAAACTATAAGCTATATTGATTTTTCTTTAGTTTAATCTTAATGTAAATGTCAGTCTGGTAGTATAGGCCATCGGCAAAATAATTTTAAAGACTTAAGTCTTAAACTTACGAAGAAAATTTTGAATTTTTTGAAGTTTAAAGTTTTAAAGTTTAAAAGTAATTAAAACAAACTAAAATAAAATGCACGACTGGATCGCTTTTATGTTCGATCATATTGTTTTCAAAATATTTTTAATAGAAACGGATAAATATACATAAATATTTTTAAAGTCGTTTTTTACTTAATTTTATTTTTTATATAAAAATATTCTTTTTATTTTCTAAACAAAAGTCGGGGTGAAAATTTTAAATATTTAATAATATAAACTTAAAAACAAAATTTCAGAAAAAATTGGACACCATTTTCCGAATTATTGAATTTTCAAAATTTTCAAACAATATTTTTTTTTTCAAAAAGTCAAAAAAATACTATTCTTTGAAAATTTGAAAATGGAGTATTATTAAGAATTCACAGAACTTCCTGTATTAGAATTTTGAATGAAAGCCATTGAGCCGTTTATTAGATGGTCGAAAATAAAAAAAAAATGGTTGTATGGCAGGTACCTATCTGTACCTGTTAATAACAAAATATGTAAACAAACATTTTGGCCAAAATGTAGACCATAAAGTAGTACACATACTTGTTTTATCGAGCCGTTTTCAAGATATTTTTGGGGCTAAAACAACGATTCAAAAATCTATTTTAGACATTCACCTAAAACACGCCTAAGAACCTCAAGTTTGAAAAAAATCGGTTTAGCTTTAGAACGTTCTACAGACATACAGACAGGCGGAATTGCGGAACCCACTTTTTTGGTGTTCTCTATTATCGTATAGTCAAGTTTGATTAAAATCTCGAGTTCGATTTTTTTCCAAAACTTGCCCACCTATATCGCAAGTAAAAAGAGTCGGTGTACTTATGTACACTCGCCAGCAGTTAAACTTCCCTAACGACCCCACCTTCGCATTGTACAAACGTCACCGTGCGTCGTTTGAATTTTAATTCATTTTTTAGCAATTTTATTTATATAAATCTACGAATGTTCACTATTTTATTTTTGAGAGCGTGTCGTGTCGTCAGTTTTTCACATCTGTAGCCCCAACGCCACAAGTTTTACTTCAAGATCTAAACTAACATGGATATCATTTGTTCGAGCACACAATATTTTTGTTAAATTTAGTTCATCTTGAAACACTCATGTGAGGATTTGCTTTGGAGCTACCGCCATTGAATTTATTCAGCATTTCCTGGAAACCAGTCAAGAAGAGCCATTTTTTGACCGATTATCAAATTATGTGGGCTCCAACGTTAACAAATCATTGTTTTTGACTGAACTCGAATGACCCTCACGAACTTCGTCCAATTTGTTATACCAGATTTTCAAATTGCTATAGGATGAAGGTCAATCGCCAAAACTTGATTTAAATTGATCGATGCGTTCTTGACAATTCACGATAAATACTCGTACTAAGAAAAATCTTCACACGAAAATTTGTCTCGACGCAATAAAACAGTCTACTGGTAACTACTGCGAAAAATGTCAAAGTTTCCAGCGCAAAATTTACCCTGCATTTCGATAGCTAGTTTTCATTAATGTTCTACAATCAACAAATAAGATAAAAATACTAAGCTTCTATTTGTAAGGTTAAATGCCAATAATTTTTGGACAATACTAAGAAATATTCGGGAACTTCTTTAGTAGGTATTAAAATTACAGTAATACCCGAATAAATGCCTCTCGCTTAAGTGCCTAACCCGCAAAAGTACCCTCTTTTTAGAACCAAAATTCTTAGGATTGTTTCATATAAAACTAATCTTATAAGTACCTTGCGCTATACTACCTTTCCCGCTTAACTGCTTTTTATTTTGTATACTTTTTTTGAAATTTACATGACAAAAAATTCCTTTAAGTATACATTTGAAATCAATGGATAAAATATAGGTTTGTTTTCCTTCCGCGCTTCCTTTTGTTTTATGATATAGTAGTTCACATTAGTTTTTTTGTCGAGAAATCTATGTAAGATGAACTGAACTTAACAAAAAGTGCGTATTTGTAACGCCATCACTTGGACTCATCGAACTGATGAGTCCAAGTGAGATCGCCGGGACGAAACGCAAATTTTGTCTACTAAATGCCTTTAAGAGCTTTCTTGAATTTAATGTTTTTTATATCAAACACTTTTGTTTTAATTTTTGTTATGTAAATATAGAGATAAGTACATATGCGCACTTAAGCGGGTTTTTTATAACTGCCTAACCGGCATAAGTGCCTATTAAAGTTTGGTTTTTAATGTGAGGCACTTATCGGGGTTTTACTGTATAACGAAGTTACACACTTGCTCCTACCGTACCACTCCCATTAGACATCGGGCCCTTGTTCTCTGTAAGCAGAGGCCTCACCCGGCAAAGCAGTATAGACACTAATATACGAACTTTTCGTACAACAACTAGGGCTGGCAACGAGACCGAGAAAAATATAGTTTGTTGCCTACCTGTCAAGCCATGAACTGTCAAAATCCATTAAAGGATGGCTCCGATTTAAATGGATTAAAAAACCTCTACAAAATTAAAATTTTATCTTGGAAATACGGCTCTTCAAAGGTGACTGATAACGTAACTTTCCAGCCTATTTTTTACATTATCACACTCACAAAAATGCGAAAGAAACCAAGACTAAGGATGAGACCAAGACCCAGACCCAGACCGAGACGAGACTGCACATTCAAGTTTTCAAGAGAAAAAGGCAAGACTAAAATCGAGACAAGATTTTTCTAGGCGAGACCGAGACGAGACTGAACAAAATTCTCGCCTGGTTTCGTACCGTTACCAGCCCTAACAACAACATTAAGCTCAGACAGCAACCCATTCATGCAGTTTTTCCGGTTAGCCAAGTTAAATTGTCATACCTCATACGAGTTACATTGACTTACAACCTCGATTATTATAAGGGTATGAGCAAAGTGAGAATGTACAAATTTAGAGTAAAAGGAGCAAGAAGAACAAAGGGTAGAAACATACTTCGTGGTGCACTAAATCGGAGTTTCGCATATTTGGGCTATCGTTTTGAATCTGGCCGAGGACTCCATTCCATACTAAACTATTTTTGCTCTGGGTTTTGTTTTCGTCTAGAACCATGGACTCTGCCATAAGCTTATTGTGTAATAGTTACGACGTGACCTAACACAAGACTTTTATCCCGATTTATAGAATTTTTTGTTTGAGTCTTGAGAGATTTTCCCAGATTTCTAAGTACTTTTCGTTAACATTTTATCATTTTTTTCCCCAAAGTAACAATTTCTTAATACAAAAAATGTCTTAGTAAATTGAGTCATCACGATGCAAGCAGTTATCTCACTGAGTAATGTTACGAAAACCTCATTATTGATTTAGTCACCAGGAAGTAATTTTGAGCTAGAAGAATTACGTTGAATTTCTTGAAATTGATCTAAATATCAGCTATCAATTAGTCAACTTATTTTTCCACCAAAATTTCGAAAAACCTACAAAATTCTCTAAAAATATTATTTTGTGTTTTATTGTTTCTTTAACCATTTTATGCTTACATGATTGGCATAGTCAAGACATCTCGCCTCGCATTAATACCTCAATAAGTGACTAATTTTCGAGCCGTATTGGGAAACACTTATTAAATTCCAGTAATGATGCGTTTTTGGTGAATTCCAACATACTCAATACTCATCGATGCTAATTGTTCGTGTCCAATTGTTTCGTGCCAAACAACCAATACTCTTCTATAGTTGTTTTGCGACTTCAAACATACTTGCATCACCATTTCTGCCAAAGTAGCATTAATTCCAAGTAATTTTTCTGCATTTTTTTTTTGTTTGTTTGGTTTTTTTTTTGCAAAAAGAAAATTTATGCGGTTAATCTATGACTGTTCAAACGAATCAGATGAAATGAAAGAAGAAAAAAAAATATATGATGATGCCCAGTACGTCCGCGCCTTGAAGAAGCTACCTTCAGAAGCTTCAACACTATATAGCATTCAACCAGCTTCAACTTATCGCCGCGAAACTCTTGATAAATATGTGTGTGAGTTGTTTGTGTGTCCAGATATACGCGCTCATCGGAATGTCGCGCATTCCTGTGCATCTTCAATCTTGGCATCTGGGCATTTATTAAATCTCAAGCCACCTAAATACCTCAATCATCATCATCTTTGTTGTCGTCATTATCATTTGAGCTATCATCTTCGGAAATGATTGCCGTCGCTGATTCAAGTTGTAAATTTTCTGTTTTTTTTTTTTTTTTTTTAGAAAAGATGCGATCTTCATAACAAACCCATGGACAGACACCACAGATGATGATGGCTTTTCATATTATTCTACGTACGTACATACATATATGCATACAAAACGACTTTGACTAAATCATGGATAAATGGATTCAACCAATGAAAGTTGCATAAATGAGCCGCCGCACCGACTTGCACACACGCATAATTTCCACTTTCAGGATATGAGGTGAATTTTCAGCCGCTCACATTGACAGACGGACAGACAGACTGACACGGACGGACGGACAAAATGACCAAAACCAGACTCGTTTTTCAAATTAACTGAAAAAAGAACCGCAACTTGCGCTGGGAGGCAACAATGTGGAATCAATATGAGCATGTGACTCCTGAATACACTGACAGAAAAAAAACTGATAATTAATCAGTTAATAAATTAAAAGAAAAAACGAACTTAACATATTTTCTAACAAATTATAAAGCCACTAATCTAGAATCTAGAATAAAAAATTAAACAAATTTTACAAGCTCAGACAAACTTTTAAGAAAAAAAGCCATTAACAATAAAAAAAATAAAAAAAAATCTGCTCATTAAATTTCGTTCAGTGTAAATAAAATTGACTGAAAGTTAATTACGTGGTTTATGTAGAAAATTAAAAAAAAATTATTTCGATTAATAAAAAGTGAAATTGAAAATAATTTTTCTTTTTATTTGTTTTTTTTTTGTTGCTTTTGTTTGTTGATTTAGTTGAGTTAAATGAATTTCCAAAGTGATAGACGTGAAGGTTATTTTTTTCAGACAGAGATGCTAAATATATATGACTGTCGGCAAAGAAATAGGCTGTCCATGTGGATTTTGCTTTGGATTGTGCCAATCCAAGGAGATGACACCAATTCAGATGAATGGAGTCAAAAAATTATTCAAGTAATCGGTCGGTTTAATTTCAAGAAAGTTGAGTGCTGTCAGCTTTGATAATCTTATAATCTGCAAGGCTATAGTGAAGTAAGAAGACTAGGAAAGGTTTAGAGCAGTAATAAGTTAAACTTTATAGTGAGGAAAGTATTTAAAGCTAGTGTCTTATAATTGAAACAAGTTATGAGGTACCAGATACCTGTGAAAAAAAGCAAAGGCAGATTTTAAGATACGTTTTCCAAGTCCAAGTTTTTCACCAATGTCAAAAGTATGTTTCCAGTTCATCCAGAATATACCGCAATTGTCTACTCGTGAAATTTTTTTTTTTTGGTTTTTTGGTAGTTAAGGCTTGGATTTCTTCCATCTGCTGCTCCATTGGCTCTAGGTTGAACGGTAGCAACGCAGATGTACATTAGCGTAAGTTTAGCATTTGGAAGAAACTTGGCTTTCCACTAATAGGGAACACTAAAAAATGACGACTCTCTGTCTGTCGGATGGGATTTTCATTAAACCTCGTACCTTAGGAGAATCCTTAGATTCTTCCCCAAAAAGTAAAGATACCTGCCATACAATATTATTTTAAATAAA
This sequence comes from Philhelius pedissequus, assembly GCA_910595825.1. Taxonomy (NCBI): domain Eukaryota; kingdom Metazoa; phylum Arthropoda; class Insecta; order Diptera; family Syrphidae; genus Philhelius; species Philhelius pedissequus. The sequence continues at coordinate 235,845,377 of OU343161.1, read as the reverse complement.
ATGCTCGACTGGATCGCACGTACTTGCTCCTATGTTCACATTATATGCAAAAGATTCTTAACAGAAACGGTTATATATTTTTAAAGTAATTTTTTACTTTTTATTTATGTTATTTTGTTTCTAAGAAATTGGTATGAACATTTTAAATATTTAATAATATAAATTTCAGAAAAAATCCAAAAAAAAATATTTTTCGAAAATTTTGAAACGAAGTATTATTTAGAATTTGAAGAAGCGCCTGTATACAAATTTTGTTCGAAATCCGTTGTGCCGTTTATAAGAAAGTCAAAAAACAATAAAATAGTTGTATGGCAGGTACTGTTAATAACAAAATATTTAAAAAAAAAATTTGGTCAAAACATAGACCACACCCAAAGTAGTACACACACCAATTTTTATCAAAATTGTTAGAGCCGTTTTCGAGTTAATTAAATTGGTAAAAAAATTTGCATGGCAAGTACCGTTATTTTTGGGGATAAAACAACAATTCAAAAATCTATTTTGAACAATCGCCCAAAACGCCTAAGCACCAAGTTTGAACAAAATCGGTTCAGCCGCTTAGGCTGTAGATCGTTCTCCAGACAGACAGACCGAATTGCGGGACCCACTTTTTTGGTGTTCTCTATTATCGTAATGTCAACTTTGATTAAAATCTCGTGTTCGATTTTTTTCCAAATGCAAAACTTGCCCTATAGTACCTACATAAGTATATCGCAAGTAAAAAAGCTTAAATTTATTAAGAAACTGTTCTAAAGATTTAAATACAAAAATTCCGTCTACATTTTTATCAATAAAAGAACATAAATTAAAAAAAATTGTAAATACCTATAAATTATAAATATATCACATTTTAATTTTCACAAAAAAGTATTTAAGAAGTTTTTGAAAAAAAAATCAATTTGTTGAAAAGAAATCAATTTTTTTGAAACGAAATTAATTTTTTTTTTAAATTCAATATTTCGAAAATAGTTTGACTACTTTCTTTGAAATTACGAGTATGTTCATAAATTTATATTGTTGAATGAAAACCCAATTGAAAATTCTGCTTTTTTTCATTTTTTCTACTTCTCAAAATTCTGTCCGTTAACAAAAAAGAAATAAATTCTGCTTATTTTTACTTGCGATTATAGGTACTATAAGGAAAGTTATGCATTCGTCGAAAAAAAAAAGTTTTGAGATAACAATCAAACATGACATAAGAATTTTTTTTTAGCTCAAAAAATAACGGTACCTGCCATATAACCGTTACGTTCAAACCTATTTTTCTCGGAAACGAATCTAACCATTTTGATAAAAAAAAATCAGTGTGGGTTTTTAGCTACGACCGATCATATAGTTCAAAAAAAAATTAGAAAAATGTATAAAAACGGTACTTTCCATAGGAACGTTTTTTTTTTGTTGCTTTCGACTATCTCATAAATGGCTTACCCGATTCTTTCGAAATTTCACAAAAATATAGGTTCAGGTTGCCCAAATTATGCCGCGTACCAATATTTTTAATTAATATTATTTTGTATTTTTAAAATCATTTTTAAGAAAAAAATGTATTATTCGAAATCTGTTCATTAATTTTTTTTTCAAAAATTATATTTATTTGTATTTTCTGAATACCTATGAATTGGCGTTTTTGAATTTTTTTTTGAAATATTTTATTTTATTATATTTAAAATAGTACTAATGACGTCAGTTTAGCCTATAAATCCAATAGGACACTGGCACCTTTTTTCACCAACATGAAAACAAAAACGGAAAAGGATAAGTGCACAGACGTAGTCTATAAAATTAACTGTCTTGGCAATGCGGAAGACTGTCTTTGCAATCTTTCCTATATCGGTACAACGAAACAACTTCTTCGTCAACGAATTTCCAACCACAGATCCGACATTAATTTAAAAAATGTACTGGGAAGACAGCATTGGCCTTAAACTCCATTGAGCATGGACACAAACCAGATTTTGACAGAGTGGAAATCCTGGAAAGGGAGAAACATGTCTCCAAGCGGTATACTCTTGAAACGCTTCATATTATTAACAACAAAAACAATATGAATCGTAAACAGGACATCCAGAACATTTCATCGGTTTACTGCTCTTTGGCGACTAAGCAGAATCCGTGACAATTTAAAGCCGACTAAACTTCAATCGAACTGTTTTTTTTTTTTTGTATCATTGCTTTATATTTGTCTTTCATTGTATTATTTATGTTTATCTGTGATACGTACTAAATGTAAGTTTGCCAAAATTGTACACTAAATGTTCTGATGTGTATAATATGTTCTTTTTATTTTTGTTAACAAAAGATCCCCTGAAGAAGACGGCAACCACAGTCGAAAAGTCGGAAAAGGAAATGAAATTGTTTCATTAAAAATACAAATACGACCAAAACAGCCAAAAGAGGTATATTTAAATCTGGAACACCTATAATAATCCAACCAATTGGTCAATAACTTAACAATAAATATTTTCAAAAAGTTTAAAAAAAAAAAACTTTTTTTCTCATAAACCGCTACACAGATTTTAAAATTTTTTTTTTCATAAATTCAAATTTATCTAGCAAATAAAATGGCGTACATTTTTTTGAGCTCAAATTAGTTTAAGTATTTATTTCAGAATTTTGAATTATTTTTTTCTTTAATGAAACAGATTTAATCTTTTGTTTTTAAGTTAAGTTTATATTATTAAATATTTAATATTGTCATACCAATTTATTTTAGAACAAAATTAAAGAAATACAAAATTGAGCTAAAAATGACTTTAAAAATATATTTGGATTTTTAATAGAAATCTTTTGCATACGATGTGATCGAACATAAGAGCAATTTCTTGCGATCCAGTCCTGCATTTTATTTTAATTTGCACTTGGTTTTTTACTCAGAGTAAATAGGTACATATGTATTTTAAAAGTGATGCATAACTACTTTTCGAAAAATATTATATTTCATTTAGTTAAATGTTTTCACGTGAGTTTTATTGAGTTTTATTATTGAAAAAAACTACACTTGTACTTTTAATCCAAAAACAGTTTCAATAAAATTTCCCCAAAAAAGTACCTAGGTACAAACAAAAAACTTATCAGAACACTATCACAGGGAAGTGTTAACAGGAACTGTCAAAACAGTTTTTCTTTGCCTCGAATTTTTTATATTAGCCGTGTTTTATTGGAAAATTTATCCGCGCCGTAAGTTTATCCGTCGTAGCATTTTACATACAATTCGCTACGGTCGATATAAAGCTAAAGTAGAAGTTACGGTGGATGGCTGGTTGATGTTCAGTCGAGTCTCGATTCTGATTTTGTTAGTTTTGTTGGTACGATTGATAATTGAATTGTATCTCGATGGATGTGTTCATGGAGTGTTATAATTATTAATTTTATTCGTGAGACAAATCTATCTTTTTGATTCCTTTTTTTTAATAGTTTGCCAGTTTATATTTCTCAAATCTTAGATAACTCCATTTTTTAATAAATTATAAGCTGTTCTTCTGAAAAGTTTCTTACTTTTACTATTAAAAACTGTATTCTTTGCTCAATTATTTTCTGAAGTACGTCTAAAATTGGACCTATATCTGCAATTCTGCATACCCCTAATGTCAATTAATCAATTTTAACAAATTTTGATATCCATTTTGAAAAAGAAACCAATATTTATCGAATGAATTTTACTTTTATTTTTGACTAACCAAGCCCAATTTTCGTTTTGTGTTCAATTTTTATTGATAGTTGTAAATAAACGGAGTTTGGTGAAAAAATCATCTTTTTATTTAGATCTACAAAAAGCAATTTGAGAAGACAAACCGCATTGGATGGAACTGCACTATAGAGGAATTGCTTGACACTGCGCCGCAAAATATTTATTCGTATAAGATTCTATGAGCTATAAGGCCAGAGGCGCGCACATATGCAACTTTCAGTTTTGCAACAGTTTGGTTGCTAAAGTGAATACCCTGGACTTATATGAGAGTGCGCGCACATGCAAAAACTATTTACTCCGCGATTCGAGCAACTTAAGAGTTTGTGTTTTGGCACAAATCAAACGATCTCCCCAACTAAGTTCTTCAGTTAACTATAATGTAACTGCGCGTACATTAAATCAAAATGATGTTTGTGTGTTCGTTTATCTCGTTGATTGATTTTTAAGTTGCTTATGTGCGCGATCATCGTTCAACTAGTGATTAAACTATTTCATTTCGGCAAAATTGCATGTACGCGCCTAGCCTAAACACACTAAGCGGAAACTGAACTCACTGTTTAATGGACGTTGGCCATGGGCGGTATTCGATTCACTACATGGACATCAACTGGGCATATATTTTTGTGATCCAAAATGGTGAAATGGCAAACCAAATGTTAACTTTTTGTTACTTACTCCGCGTATGTTAAGTGCAGTCTGATGAGTAAATATTGAATTGAAAGCAAAACATACTCAGAAAATAAATTTGTAAATTGACTTGAAAAATAAAACTCTAGCTATCGATAAGCTCAGAAAATAAATAAAAGCATGAAATATAAGGGGAGTGAACAATTTAAACTACGTTGTAGTGTGCGTTCCAAACAAAGAAACATTAAAAGGAAACAAGAAACCGGCATTTTTGTTTCTTCGTGTGAAACTCTTAGACGATTTTTACAGCAATACAAAAATTGGCCTGTGTAAAAAGGGACTTGACCATAGTCTATGAACAAACCCATTAACTTATCATTTCGTTTCTATTAGTGCAAAATGATTGTTCGAATTTAAAATTGCAAATGCAGAAAAAATGAAAACAGGAAATAGGTTTGAAACATAAACTAAATATTGGTAAGTTTTTCTATTTTCTATTTTATATGTATAAAAGCTAATTATTGTTCATAATTTTGATATTTTCTTAATTTTACTTTGCACAAAACTCTTGCATTACTTGTGACTGCTGTGCAGGGGTACCATTTTTACAAAAATAAAAAAGCTACGGTCCATGGTACGGTCGATGCGTTTTTTTGGGAAATAGTTACGGTACAATGGATAGAATCCCAATAAAACACAGCTATTGTGTATTAATACAGCAAACTTTAAAAATATGTTAAAAATAGAAGAACTTATATTTTCATATTAAAACCGGATTAATTATTATCTTTAATAATAAATCTACCGAATATAAGTACCCGTGTGTTGAAATGCCTTCTAATTTAAAGACAAATTGAACAAAAGTGTTGTACTAAAAAGACCAAAATTGAAAATTAAAACATTTTTAATCATATTTAACAGTGTTTCCTCATCGTAATATTTTAGAGCTGTTCTATTGAGACCTCTAGCTCACTGTAAAAAAAATTAAAGTTGTACGCGTGCTACCCTAATGGAAAAACGCCCCATCGTATCCCTTATTCTTGGATATTAGCCCATTCAAATTACGATCCTTGGATGTTATTTAAAAAAGGGAGCGGTTATCACTGAGCGTGCATCAGGGCGCCCGGTATATTATTCCGCCACTGGACAGACTGACAGACTGACTGACAGACAGACATTTTTAGCCGATCACTTTTTTAGGCTTTTCTATGATCGTAATGTCATGTTTGATTGTTAGAATTTTTTTCTTTTTTTACAAATGCATGACTTGCGTTATTGGCCTCGTTCGGTGGTGCAACCTAACCGATCCGGATTGCTTGGTGTTGTTGTAACACCTAAGGAAAAAACGGCTGATGAACTAAACATATGTTGTCAAACACAAATCTCAAGCTACCCAAAAATTATTGGATTCATTGCGGGCGATCACTCACTTATTAGATATGTTATCTCGGATACCAAGCTATCGGGGTATATCTGTGGACGAATCAGATAGGTTAGCTGAAAGCTGTCAAAAAATCAAAGCAAAACGCATACCAACGAATTTTGCAGTCAGCTGGATCTATACATTTGTTCTCTGATAGCTAGTTATTCCTATTTTTTTGGGATAACTCAAGATAGCTTTCATGAGAGCAGCTGTTTTTTCATCAGATGTGGTTTTGCACGCATTACAACAACAGAAAGTTCTTCCAGATTGCTGAGAATAATTGAGTGAACGTCCCCATTGAGATTCGTTTGGAAATGTGAGGGACAGCTGATTCAAAACAACTGACAACTGACATAACAAGAAAGCTACCTGAATCATTCGAAAATAAATCGGCTACAAAGGTATCTTGGATAGCCTATCGGCCGCGCACCTAACCAGGCCATTGTACCTATAATCGCAAGTATCAAAATCGTTAGAGCCTTTTTCGATATAATAAAAATAGTTAAAAAATCGTATACCCAGTATTGTTATTTTTGGGGCTAAAAAAAGATTCAAAAATGTATTTGAGAGAATAACGTAAGACGCTTAAGTACCTACCAAGTTTGAAGAAAATTACTCTGGGCGTTTATGCTGTAGATCGACCTACAGACAGACAGACAAACGGACGAGTAATGTCCAGTTTGATGATCTCGAGTTCGATCTTTTCAAACAATATTTTGCCCAACTTGGACGCTAACCTGGGAGGGACTTTTCGATGACAAGAGATACTCTTCGAGGATTTGTCACCTTTTTGAACATTTTTTTTTTATGTGGGTATTCTGGTCAACAGAGACCTGGCGCACTAACCCTTCGCCCAGGGTATCTCTAAAGTCGCATGACAGACGTGTATGTCGAAAGTCTTCTTGGGCAATTAAGCTTAATTGATTTGACGGGGAATCTAAGATATATCATTTTTATTGAAATTTTAATGCATTTTGTGGGAAAAAATAAAATAGATATAAAACTAACTTAATGCCTTTGAGCGCAAAATATATAAATATTGAAAAAAAAACGCAAGAGAGCATAAAATCGATTTTGTTTCGAATTAATTCAATTGTGCTCAGAATAAAATTGATCCTTTGTTTGTAAGGAATTTGATATTACCGATCTTGCATCTCCTTCTTGTATTCATATATTTTATTTCCTCATACTGTACATAATACATATACACACAACATATATATAAAATAAATTACCTTATATAAGTTTCAATTTATTGATCTGTCATCGAATTGGTTTCGATATCATTCTCTGAATCAAATTAATCAGTTCCACACTTCAAAACAGTTAAAACGCATGTTCACAACATTTTTACAATTTAATTAAAAACAAAAACTAATTTAGTAAACAATTGCATTGCAAAAAAAGAATAAGAATAAAACACAAACAATTTTAGCAAATAAACATTTTGTCCGAATTTTTTTCTCCCCACGCAAAATACTTCGAATCCAAATTTGAGTATGAATTTTTCTAACACTACCACACCACGAAAACCGACGCCATGACTAAAAAAAAAATCCGAAAAAAACCAAATTTTAATTTAGAAAAAAATTACACTTTGAACAATGGAAATTTAAATTTTTTTTCGGAAAAATGATCCGCACATATTAAAAACTAATAATTTCATAAATTTACGACAGAATATTATAATATTTTAAGTGAAATTAATAATTATTTATCACGCGATCGCGGAGCAAACGAAACACACAATTCACATAGAACAAAACTGAATTTAGGAGAGAGAAAAAAAAGCTCACCACGCAGTGGGTGTTGTGTTGAATATTGAATTTAACATGGTGTGGGTGTCAGTGGCATCGCGAATGTTAGAGCGAATTGGAAATATGGATTGGAGAAATGGATCAAATATAAATGCATTATGTTTTGTTGTTAGGGTTGGTGCTTGGTACATGCAGAGAGGAAAGTGCTAAAAATGTGATTGATTTGTAAAGCAAGATTCATACGAGACAACCGTGCATCGAAACAATGTTTTGCAGCATCGTGTTTTGTTTGTTCAATTTACAATATACACGTTAGGATATTGCTGAAACCTCAGTACTGTGTGTTCATTTTTATTTTGCAATTGCCATTTTCATTTATACCTGCAATATAAATAGGTACTATAGGGAAAGTTTTGTAGAACCCTTGGTTTTTTTTCGTATTTTTTGGTAGTAAAAAGATGTATGATAAGACGAGTGGTCAGATTGAAAAAAATAGACTAGAGATAGAAGACAATCCATTTAAATCGAGCCATCTTTCAATGGATTTTGACAGCTCATTACTTGACATGTATAATATTTTTTTTTCAAATGTCACCAAAGAGGCTTAAAATCAACTTTTTCCGAAGCAAAAAATAAAATCACATAAAATTTCGATTTTTTTGAAGTAAAACTTAAATTTTGTAGAGGTTTTAAATGCATTTAAATTGGTGTCATCCTTCAATCGAGTTTGAAAGTTTATGGTGGCTTGACAGGTAGGCAACATACTATATTTTGCCATTTGGATAATATTTTTTCCAAATTTCATCCAAAAACTCTATCCAAAAAATATTATCTAAAAAGTCTAAAATCAACTTTTACCCTAAATAAGTCGGAAAAAAATCCAATTTTCTGAGGTAAAATTTGAATTTTGTTAGGATTTTAATCCACTTAAATCGGAGGCATCCTTCAATCGATTTTGACAGCTTATGACTTTACAGGTAGGCAATATACTATATTTTGACGTTTGAATATTATTTTTTTTCCAACTGTCACCCAAAAAGGCTTAAAATCAACTTTATCCAGAGCAAAAAATAAAATAAGAAAAAAATCGAATTATCTGGGGTAAAATTTTAATTTTGTAGAGGATTTCTAATCCATTTACCTCGCAGCCATTCTTTAATGGATTTTGACAGTTCATCGCTTGACAGGTAGGCAATATACTATATTTTGACGTTTGGATATTATTTTTTTCCAACTGTCACCCAAAAGGCTTAAAATCAACTTTTTCCAGAGCAAAAAATAAAATAAAAAAAAAACGAGTTTTCTGAGGTAAAATTTGAATTTTGTATAGAATTTTTAATCCATTCAACTCGGAGCAATCCTTTAATGGATTTTGACAGGTCATGAGTGGACAGGTAGGCAATATACTATATTTTGACGTTTGGATATTATTTTTTTTCCAACTGTCACCCAAAAGGCTTAAAATCAACTTTTTCCAGAGCAAAAAATTAAATACGAAAAAAATCGAATTATCTTGAGGTAAAATTTGAATTTTGTAGAGGGTTTTTAATCCATTTAAGTCGGTGCCATCCTTCAATCGATTTACAGCTTATGGCTTTACAGGTAGGCAATATACTATATTTTGACGTTTGGATAATATTTTTTTTTCAACTGTCACCTGGAAGCGTTAAAATTAACTTTTTCCTAAGGAAAAAATTAAATCAGAAATAATTCGAATTTTCTGAGGTAAAATTTGAATTTTGTATAGAATTTTTAATCCATTCAACTCGGAGCAATCCTTTAATGGATTTTGACAGGTCATGACTGGACAGGTAGGCAATATACTATATTTTGACGTTTGGATATTATTTTTTTTCCAACTGTCACCCAAAAGGCTTAAAATCAAATTTTTCCAGAGCAAAAAATTAAATAAGAAAAAAATCGAATTATCTTGAGGTAAAATTTGAATTTTGTGGAGAATTTTTAATCCATTCAACTCGGAGCAATCCTTTAATGGATTTTGACAGGTCAGAGCTGGACAGGTAGGCAACATACTATGTTCTGACATTTGGATATTATTTTTTCCAACTGTCACCCAAAAGACTAAAAATCCACTTTTCAAAGAGCAAAAAATTAAATCAGAAATAATTCGAATTTTCTGAGGTAAGATTTCAATTTTGTAGAGCTTTTTTAATTCGTTTAAATCTGAGCAATCCTTCAATCGATTTTGACAGTTTATGTCTTGACAGGTAGGCAATATACAATATTTTGACGTTTGAATATTATTTTTTTCCAACTGTCACCCAAAAGGCTTAAAATCAACTTTTTCCAGAGCAAAAAATTAAATACGAAAAAAATCGAATTATCTTGAGGTAAAATTTGAATTTTGTAGAGGGTTTTTAATCCATTTAAGTCGGTGCCATCCTTCAATCGATTTACAGCTTATGGCTTTACAGGTAGGCAATATACTATATTTTGACGTTTGGATAATATTTTTTTCCAACTGTCACCCAAAAGGCTTAAAATCAACTTTTTCCAGAGCAAAAAATTAAATACGAAAAAAATCGAATTATCTTGAGGTAAAATTTGAATTTTGTAGAGGTTTTTAATCCATTTAACTCGGAGCCATCCTTGAATGGTTTTTGACAGTTCATGGCTTAATAGGTAGACAACAAACTGCATTGTGGAGTTTCGATAATATTTTTTTCCAAGTGTCAGCCAAAATTCATAAGGTCACTTTTTTCCAGAGAGGAAAACAAAGTATGAAAAATGAGCGATTTCTATCCCAACGACATGCATACGTAAATTGTACATATTCTTCTCTAGATTTTCGCAGTGCTCCTTCCTGAATAAAACTATTTGCATTGTATGTGGTTTGATATTTTAATGCGCATGGAATAATTCGCAAAAAAAAAACTTGTGAATATAAGAAAACTTGAACTTGAGTACTAAAAAATAACTAAAAAAAAAATTTTCTTCTAGCAAAAACCGAAACCAAGCCACCGAGATCACCGAAACCAGCGAGAATCTCGGCGAATTTCGGTATCAAAAATACGATCTCGTCTCGGTCTCATCTCGGTCTCTTCTCTGGTGCTTCTAAAGTAGTCTCGGTCGGTCCGGAGACCGAGACAAGATCGAGACTAGTCTCCTTCTCGTTGCCAGCCCTACATATTCATGAAAATTGGATTCTTAATTTACTTAGATATTCGAAAATGCTTCTGACAATCAGTCGTTAATTCGAACTATATGAGCACTTATTTATAAATAAGTGCTCATAATAATATTAATTTTTGTAAGAAAAATCGAAATTAAGTTGGCAAAGCAAAATATTTCATTTAAAAGAAAAACTTTTTTTTCGATTATTTTGGATTCGTAAGACAAGATCACTTAAACAGCACAACATTTTACACCAAACGAAATTTTTCAATTCAACGTTTTAAGTATTTTGAGTAATTGCTCTGCTAACTTGAAACTTTAGGCTTGCGGACAGAAAATGTCTAGACGAACATTTTTCATTTTTGCGCATCGTTGATCAAAAGTTTAATCAAAATCTCAAGTTCAATTATCTTTATCGCGAATAACGAACTCTACTCTAAGTAATTTCAACTTTCGTTTCCACAACTCTGCACGAAACGAAAAAACGACTTAATTTCTCTGCATTTAAGCCATTCACATCAACTACTTTCCACAATGTAACTTGCGTAGAAATTCGTCTTCTACGTTTTTTTAAGTTTTAATTAGTAGTTTGTTTGTGCATTTGCTACGGGAAAAGCTGTGGATTCTATGTGGATTTAAAAGCAGAAAGATCAGACGACTCTATTCCGAAATAATATTGTGGTTTTGCTTCACCGAAACCAGCCAGACATTAATGTGCTTTAACTTCTACTGTGGAAGGGGAAAACTCCGCATTTTTCTTTTGTTGTTCTTTGGCCAGACCTAGTGTCAACTAGGTTCATAGAACTGTGGATTGCAGAAGGAAATTGTATTTTTATGAAGTTTTTCGTTTCACATCAACAAGATTTTGGACGATACAGCTTAAAAGCTTAGCAATATACATACAAAAGTAAGTGGAAAATATTTTTGTTGCTTTTTTTTCAATAAAGACAAACATTATCTATTTAGGCCAAAAATTAGACGAACCTTATATTCATGCAATTAGACATCTAAAATATCTATCAGCTCTACTTCTTTGAATGAAAGTTTTTATTTCCCCTTATTTGACCTTCATAAGTATAAAAATAATAAAACTCTTTAATTTGTCAAAATGTGACATAAAAATCAATTGATTATAGGTTTGATGTGTTATTTCAACCCTTTTCCACATAATTGACCTTATAGCCGATGAAACAAAATACCCGAAAAACAACACAACGTGGTATTATCACAATCTGCGATAACAGTTCATTAATGAACGAAATCGACACACTATATATAAATACTCCGTACGCGAGCTAAAAGAACCCTTATCCTACAGATAGTTTGCCGGCTATGGCTCCTCTTCAGTTAATTTCATTTGTCTTCGTGGTAGCAAAGGTTGCGAGCGTTGATATTTTACCGCAATATACAGTTTTGAGCTTCATCAAGGACATTCACAAAATCGACCAATTTCAACAAGTTTTGATATTAAAAAATTCAAATGATACAATTGATGCAAACTTTGGTGTAAATTTTGTAAAGGACATAGCCAAGGACATTCCGGTTATTATTTTCTCAGAGTCCTCCTCATTGTTTTTGATGGGCAAATTCAGCAGAAGGCATTTGACAGTAATTTATTTGGAACTCTATTCGGGAATTTCAATTCTAAAACGTATGGTTCAAAATCTGTGACATATGACTCTAACCAAAGTTATAATCATGCTCAATTATCCTTCAAGAAATTCAGCGTATCTGAGGAATACTTTCAAGTTTTGTTTAAGCAACAATGTGATTAATGTTTTAGCTATTTTCAAAGACTTTCCAGATAAAAAGACTGTCTTCACCTACAACCTAATGCCATTATTAGAAATCGAGGAGACCCCAATTGGAAAAGAACCTTCCCGAAACTCATACTTCCCTGATCGAAGCAATAATTTTCAGGGTTATCCTCTTCGTGTTGCGTATGGAGGATCCGAGCCGAGAATCATCTTTTCCCAAAATCAAAATGGTGTCAGAACTATTAATGGATATGTAGCGCACGTGTTGGAAGCCTTGGCACAGAAGTACAACATCACCTTACTTCGATCCATCATTGATACCAAGCATTCTGCTAAGGAGCTCATGTCTTTGGTCCGCAATGGTACTGTGGACATTTCGGCTGCCATCGCGTTTTCCGGCATCGAACCGGATGGATATTCATATCCCATTGAATACACGAGTTGGTGCCTGATGCTTCCAATTGAGCCCAGTATCCCTCGGTGTGATATCTTCTTGGTCGTTTTTCGACCTGCAACTCTATTCCTCACAATTGGCTTTGTAATTCTCTTGTCAATTGTTTTAGAAAGCTCAAAGCTGATGAAATCGGGGAGGAAAGTGATGCTCCTGGGATTCATTGTGAATGACAATTGCTTAAGAGGTGCCCTCGGACAATCCTTTTCTGAGATGCGGAATGCTCCCATGAGAATCAAATTCATCTACCTGCAGATTTGTCTACTCGGCATCATAATCACCACTTCATACAACTCCTATTTGCAGACCTACGTGACTAGCCCTCCAACAATGGCGAAAATCCGTTCATTCGATGATCTCCTCGCATCGGGCATCAAAGTATATTGCCTTGAAGAGGAATTTGCAGGACTTCAGCAATTTGACCCCCGTTTCGGAGACAAATACTTAAAATTATTCACTTTTGAGAAGGATTTCTCAAAGTACGTCATATTCCGAGATACTCTGAATACCAAATTCGCCTACATGGTCAATAGAGCCAAATCGATAACAATGGAAGAACAACAGAAAATTTTCAGCAAGCCCCTATTTCGTCAACAATGGGGAATGTGTTTTTTCGATTTCATTCCCATCAGTTTTCCCATAGATGAAAATTCAATTTTTAAGGATTCAATATATTTGTTGGTATTGCAAGTTCAAGCTTCGGGATTGCTGCAATTTTGGTATAGAAATTCGTTTCATGAATTAATTGCTTCGGGAAGGATTAAACTTGAAGACTTGACAACGAAGGTGGATTTTATGCCGATGAAAGTCGATCATTTGAAACGTATATTAATTGGTTTTTGTGGAGGCTTGCTTTTGGCAAGCTCGTGTTTTTTGGGAGAGGTCTTAATTTATAGATGGAAGGTGAGGAGGTAGTGTGGAGTAAAATGTTAAAATAAGAAAAGTGTAGATTGAAATTATTTTAATAACAAAAAAAAAATAATAATAATAAAAAAGAGTAAGAAAAAAGTGAAATAAATGCTAGAATATAGTCTTGTGTTTTTTCTGAATTTTTCCACTAGTGATTTTTTACTCTTTCTACTTTTTCTTTTATTTATTTAAATGTTTCAAATTCTTGAAGTAGTTACTTCTATAATGTTTGTATTGAGTTTTTTTAAAGCTTCGTTTTCGAAAGTAGATAGATAGATAGATGAAATCATTTTTATTTTCAATAAAATTTTTACAAAAACACGATTTTGCTGGTATTCAAAATTAAGTTCGACAATAACTTTTTTAAGTCGCCTGTCAGGTTTAAAAATGTTTGTACTTTATGAAAGCAAAGTTTAGCGAGTCTTAATTATTCGTATTCATTTATTATAAGACTACGATGTTTGATTGAGTTTTTAAACAAAATTGTAAAGGTTTTGGTAATTTAGACCATTAAAGATGTTGATGTTTGTCTGTCTAGTACTTCGCTTCCAAGATATTTTTTACGGTATCCTCTAAAAATGGGGAACAAACCAATAAAGTGGTTAGTATTTTCTGCAGCTTCTAGATTACATAAAGTGCATAAGCCTATAATGTTGTTACGGAAAGCTTTAGCATTTAAGTTATGAAGACCACTTCTTGCTTTAAAGATTTGTATGATCATGTCTCGTGGATTGCTATCATGGAAGTAGTACGGGGCTTCAGTATATAGGAGGTTGCAATATTCATCAAGAAACTGTGATTGGAGTGCCTTGCTGGTGTAGTTGGATCAATCTTTTTCCGAAAGTTTCGTTAGAAGTATATTATGAGCACGAATCCATTCTGTGAATGGAGCTTCGAGACTGAAATCGATTTGAGTTTCTTGGAAATGGCCTAGCCATTCCTAGGCCAAATAAATATTTTTCTGGATAACAGCTGCTGAGGGAATACGTGGTAGGCGGTTACGTGGCAGTGATATTTTTGGATGTAGCAAGAAGCGTTGCTAATTGTTCAGACCAAGACATATTTTACGTGAAGATAACTCCAAGATATTTATAGTGGTTTGATATTTTTATTTCTCCATTGATGAAGTACCATTTTTCAGCAGCAACTATTCTTCCACCATTCCTGAAAATAACGATTTCAGATTTATCAAGATTGGCATCTAGACTCCATTTACTACAGTAGTTGTTTAAGCTGGCGATGGTCGTTTGTAGGGTTTTAGGACTATCAGAGAGAAGAACTATATCATCCGCGTATAAAAGAACATTTATTCCCAAATCATTCAGAATAAGACCAGCTTGGAGCTCGTAGTAAATATCATCCAGAAATAAGACAAAAAGTATGGTACTCAGTACGCACCCTTGCTTGACTCCTTTGGTTTTTCGTAAGAACCTTGATGTACACTTTCCATCCCTAACTGTTGCAGTAGTTTTCTGGTACAGAGATCTTATAACTGAAACCATTTTTGTTGAGACACCCAGTCTCAGAAATTTGCAAAACAACGCAACTCTATTGATGTTGCCGAAAACTGCTGACAAGTCAACAAAAAACGCATATAACTTTTTTTCTGACTCAATTGTTGTTAGATAATACAGGAAAAGTTGTAAACTTGATCGACGGTACTGTACTGACTTCTGTACGCAGCCTGGAATTCATTTAGTATCCGATTTTCTTCGATTCAGGTGGTAAGTCTGTTTAGCAAAATGTTTGTAAATATCTTATAAAGTGTATCAAGGAAGGACAACCCGCGGTAGTTTGAAGCAAGACTTGAGTCCGACTTTTTATAAACTAAGAAAATTATAGATTTTTTGAAGGATGACGGTATAATTTCTGTGTTGAAGATATCCCTTAGCAAAATATTTATTTCTTAAGTGTGCTGGTGTTTTTGTAGAATTCATTTGGAATACCGTCTATACCGGGTGCTTTGTTTTCTTTTGTTGATTCCTTTGCCAACATTAATTCATTTAGATTCTATTTCATAGTCAAATTGCTGGTGATGAATAGTTTCCAAGGATGTAATAGACCATTAATTGTGACGAGGATGAGTTCAATGCGCTATTGAAATGATGCATTAGCTCGTTTGCATTGATTTGTCCAATGCCAGTTTTTATCGAATCATCACTAATTTCTTTCGCAATTTTTCACCACTCTTTAGTTAAGGTTACCGATGCAAGCTGACATGAGATACGTTGGTATTATTCGTGCTGTTTTGATTTCAAAAGAGCTCTATATTTTTTGTTTGCTTCAGCGTATTTTTGTCTACTTATTTCTAAGTTATATTTTTTAAACATTCTTAGGGCTCTTAGTGAAGCCTTTCTAGCGATGTGACACTCGTCGAAAGTATACCTGCTATAAAAACTAAAAAACATTTTAAATTTTAAACTAAACCTAAATGTATACAATTTCAGTAGAATTTCAATAAAGCTTTCAGAAATAGGTTCGTAGAAATACGCGAAATAAAAGCAATGAAAAAAATACATTTATCATAAAAGTTCCGACAAAGATTTTGGAGCAAGAGAGTTGATTAAATATTTTTTTATAAAAAAAATGTTGGTATGGCAATTTTGACAATATAAATTTATTTATATTTATTATTTTAAAAATCCAAAAAAAATATTTTTGAAATTTTTTTTGTATGCATTATTTAAACTTCTAAGGAAGACAAATTTAATCTAAATCCGTTTACCGGTTAATGCGAAAGTCGAAAATAAAAAAAGTTGTATGGCAGGTACCATGAATAACATAAGGTTTCATAAGAAAGTGTTGATATTCTCCAATTCAAATTCTCAAAAGCATTTCGTAAAATTTCTTTGAAATATTTCAATTATTTCAGATGTATTGGTGTAATAAGGATTCCAAACTGTACAGCAATAATCTAGTTATGATCATACCAGAAAGTTATAAAGAGAAATTGTAAAGTGTATGAATCAGTAAATTCTCTGGTTTTTCTTTTCGTAAAGGCTGGCATCTAATTTGCAATCTTTTTTTCTGACTTGCCCTTGCTAGAATAGTGTTGTTAATGTTGAAGTAAAAATAAATTGGGTCAAGGATTCTGGAACACGATAGCACTTGACAAAATGCGACATTTAAATGAAGATTTTTACCGTGCACCAGTGAAGCAATCTCACCAGGTCTGCTAGCAAAAGACTACTATCCGATGTACATGCGATCCTACGGTAGATCTTGAGATCATCGACAAAAAAGAGACAATCGAAATGATGTTTAAAAATAGCAGGAATATCATTCACGAAGATAAGAAAAAGTAAAGGTCCTAATTGGCTATCTTGCAGAACGCCTAATGGAACAAAAATATCTTTCAGTTAAGTAAGAGTCAAACCAATTTAAGAGAGACGAACTAATGCTAAATGAAAGCAATTTGTAGAGTAAATTTGTGTGACCGACTCTGTCGGTAAAAATTATGTCTACTTGGAACCCTGTTTCCATATTATTTATGATTGTATTTACCATTATAGTTAAACTAGTTCCTGGACATCAATCAACATGCCTCCCCAGCTACATCGGTCTTTGGCTAGCTGCCTCCAGTTACGCACTCCAAATTGGTTAAGGTCATCTTCCACTTGAGCGCGCCAACTAAGGCGAGGTCTTCCTTCACTGCGTCTTCCATCTGGGTTGGAATCGAAGATCCTGCGAGCCGGAGCATTGTTGTCCATACACTATACATGACCTAGCCATGTTAAACGTAATATACGTATTTTGTGTACCAGATCAATGTCGCTGTTCAGCTCGTATAGTTCATGGTTGAACCTTCTCCTCCAAAGCCCGTTAACACAGATAGGGCCGAAAATCTTGCGAAGAACCTTACGCTCGAAACGACTAAAGATATCTTCATCCGCTTTCGATAGAGTCCATGTTTCCGCGCCATAGAGCAGGACTGGGATGATCAGAGTCTTATAAAGAGTCTCCTTTGTTTTTCGAGATAGGAACAGCGATTGGCAAGAGTTATTATTCGCTTTATTTCTAACGACATGTTGTTGTTAGATGTTATAGCGGATCCGAGGTAGACAAAGTACCTAACTACCTCAAAGTGTACCGCTGGTGTTGTGTGTCCCTTTTTGTGGACAGCAGGTACTTCGTTTTGGCCTCATGGACTGCTAGCCGCATCTTAGCCGCTTTAGCTTCAATGTTAGCAAACGCTGCAGTGACAGCTCGCTGGGTTCTGCCAATGATGTCTATGTCATCAGCGTATGCTAAAAATTGCACAGACTTGAAAAAAATTTACCAGTAGAGTTAACTTGGGAATTTCTTACAATTTTTTCAAGTATTAAGTTGAAGAAATCGGACGATAGCGCATCACCTTGTCGGAATCCTTTTTTGACATAAAAAGCTTCTGTGAGGTCAGTACCAACCTTGACGGAGCAGCGAGAGTTCTCCATCGTCATCATACACATTCGGATGAGCTTTGTGGGAATGCCAAAACCAGACATGGCTCTGTATAGCTCGTCTCTATTAACATCTTTTATTTTTAATGAAATTTTTAATTTCACATTTTTCTTATAAGCTTATTTTTCTTAAGCAATAAATTAATTTTGTTGATACTTATCATAATTTATAAAATAAATAATAAATGTTTATCGAAGAGATATTCTCGTTTTCAACTTAAAAATGTTTTAAAATTATTTATCTCGAAAAGCAATTTATTTTATTTTTTTTAATTATTGAGACAACAACACCATTTGTTTTTTTTTTTCTTACGAAAAGCTTCTTACTTTGTTGAAAAGATAATCAACAATGTAATCGATACATTGTGGATTAATATTAAATTTCATGGCGTTAATTTGGTTACCGTCAGCTTCTTGTTAGTGTTTGAATTAAAATTTTGGTAGTTCGATGTAAGAGTGAGCATTTACATCCGAACAATGACATCAAACAAAAAAGAAACAAGAATTCGGTGAATAAACTCAAAAGACATCAATGGCTTCTTTTATCGGTGGTAAAGTGTTAACAAAATTATTCTTTTGTGAAGAAACTATTTAT
This sequence comes from Philhelius pedissequus, assembly GCA_910595825.1. Lineage (NCBI taxonomy): Eukaryota > Metazoa > Arthropoda > Insecta > Diptera > Syrphidae > Philhelius > Philhelius pedissequus. The sequence goes on along the minus strand of OU343161.1, from coordinate 235,826,596 downwards.
TCAATTTTGGTTCAATAGATTATCATGGAGATGTTTAGTTTCGAATTTTTCGATTTTATAAATCAAATGTTAATATCATGTTGATTTATTAGATCCTAAAGTATGTCTTTAAATCAAAATGATTGTAATAAATTTGATATATTACATGCACATAAAATAAATATGAAATATGGAAATAAATAAAAGCTTTCTTAAGTTATAATCTCAAGATATTGAAATCCAATTCGATATGTATCGAATTCAGTTAAAATTTTTAATCAATCAAATATGCATTTTCTAAATGAATTTCGTCAAAAGTTGTATAATCACTTAACTGACGATATCAAGTTCGCATATTAGTTCTTTTGATTTTTTAGACCCATATTGTTACTTGCGAACTCGGTAACCGTTTAAGCCTCCTAGCAGGGGCTGTTGGGGGCGGTTGTTATAGGATCCAACAATTGGTTTAGGATTTGAGCAACATTATCAATGGATCGGATCAACGGACCCACATTTGAGCCAACTTTGTATTTTTTTAAATAAATATTTAACTCATTAACATTATTGTTGTTACTTCTCATATACATACATTGTCACGGCAAAATTTGTCGCGACAAGTTTAATCCTCGTGGTTTGTTTTTAATAATAATTTTTTTTGACAGCTCTTCTTCCACCTTACTAAGAGGAAGCGGGACGGCCATGGTCCATCAGCCATCGGTTCTTCCTCTCAGTACTGTGGAAGAAATCAAGATGGATGAATGTGGCGAATTTAGCCAAAAAGGAAGTGTGAAGTGTTACCCATCTGGCAGTTTCGAAAAAGAACGTATTGATGTTTTATCGACAACTAGATGTCACTCCGGTTGGAGAATGGCCAACGGACTGACCTAATTTTTAATGTTTTCATTTTACATTTTATTATAACTTATGAATTGATTAACTTTCTTTTTCTTTAAAAATGGACTCTTAACGTTGGATCCCACCTTCTTGTCAAACACGATAGGCAGGACTTATAAGATTTAGGATCTTTCACACTGGGTTGTTCATAGCTGCATTTTAACTTTCGGTCAGACTGGAGTTTTAGTATTTTTTTTTTTGTTGTAGAAAATAAGTTTCATTGATTTTTCTTGGTTTTAAAATTTTGTTTTCAAGGAACAGGATGTACGAGGCTGAATTCAGTCTCGGAACTGACGTAATCTGGAAGTGAATCCAGTGAGGCAAGTTCCACGATGACTTGCATTTATTAGGGAGAAAAGGTTGTGAGTAAGCAGGATGGCGAGTCTTCCACACGTCGGTACTAGTCTGCAACTTTGCGCTGAGTGGCCAGTGGTGAAGCGATTGGAAGGCCGCTGCTCCAGATTGGCTGAAAACAACAAAGACTGAAATGGTAAGAAGTGTTCGCTCAGGAAAATGATCCTAGCGAACTCATTTCTAGGAAGATCTTAATTGTGAGAACAAGTGGAGGAAACAAAATTTTAAAAGACAAGGAGATATCAGGAAGATTTAAAAAGGATTCGTGTCGAGGACTTTTGGATAGCAAAAAGAAAAACAAAATAGAAGAAAAAGGAGAGGAAGGGGAAAATTTAAGTCAGAGGAGGAAAGTTTGGAGGGAATAGAAAGAAAAAAGCTAAGTGAAAAAAACTTTAACAGAAAATAATTATATATATATATCGGATTGATAGATTTATATATGTATATTTATTTTAACGTTATTGTGTGTTACAAAAATCGTGTTTGCCTGTAGGGTTTTCTTATCGTATAAAAAGATTAATATATTAATCATTAATTTATCTTCAATTACTCGCAAAATTGTGCCTTATTCGGGAACCAGACCATAACGGTCCATCGCTTGTCTTTTTTTGCTAAGATATTTCTTTTCATTGTAATTTCGTATCGAAAAGATCCTGGGTTTCAATCCTATTTAAAAGGTTTCCCAGGCAATAAAAAATCAAAAAACATAATTCGACTATCTTTTCGTGGTCAAATTCATTGGCTGTATTTTTTTCTACATCGTCGCATTCAGCTCCATAAGATTTGCAATTTTCTTAAATTTCAAAAAAAATTTCTGGCGCCCCTTTCTATTTCAAAGGTACGCCTCTGGAAACCATCAAAATTATTTTGATTAATTGAAAAACTAATTCATCCAAAAAAAAATAATCGATCAATCAATAAAAATTGCAAACCTCCCCTCACCGAGCTAGTCGGGGCGGCAGCAATTTATTTTGTTGCTTTTGTTACACTTTTTCTTATTCGCCGCTTTGCACTCCGAATTGTCAATCGGCAATTGTCACCTTAAAATCGAATTTTTGGATAAACGTGGTCCGCGGCAATAAATTTTAATTCGTTTCGTTTAATAAAATTAAAGTTCATAAAATTATAAACTAATAGCTCCAATCGGTTCGCGAGTGGTTAAACAGAAAAAAAAGATGTAACAACATAAGTAGTTAGGGCAGGCTCTGTATTTTGGAAAAAAAATCACACTCCAGATTTTCATCGAACTTGGCATTACGATGATAGAGAACACGAAAAAAGTGCGTCACTCAATTCTCTATGTCGATATGTTGATAGAGCAAATTGAATGTTTTTGTGACCTTTAGTCCAAAATGCGTTTCGCAACTACAGTTGGACTCATCAGTTAGATGCTGTAGTGCCTTTCTAAGACGCATTATTTTTTTATCGATGTTTACCGGCTTTAATAAAATTTACAGCGATTACTCACTCTATATATGTATGTAGGTCAATCTACAGCCTAAACGGCTAAAGCGATTTTCTTCAAACTTGGTACTTAAGCGTTTTAGGTAATTACCTCGATTCTCTTTTCTAAACCTTTTTTTAGCCCCAAAAATAACGGTGTCGGCCATACAATTTTTGTCCCGGGAATTTTAATTTTCTCAAAAACTGCTCTAACGATTTAGATAAAAAGAAATTTAGAGCACTATTATAGAAAGTAAGATGTTGTACATTTTGGTTTAATATTTTTTTTACATAAAATATTATTAATGGTACCCGCCATACAACTAGGCGCTGTTCCCACAAACTCTATAACGGCCCGCAACTGTCGATCATCTCCCAGAAAGATGGCCGAACAGTTTTATATTTAACTAATTTGGGTGCCGGATGTAGGCATATTTTGGGAAACTACAAAGCTTATGAGCTCGCCAGAAAATGAGAACTAATATCAATTCTACCTAAAATGGAAGAAGTTGTTATGCTAATAGCTACATGCAAACTTATATTACATCAAAACACCATAAAACAAACAAATGTTTGATGGTTGAACATCACTACTTGCCTGGCTACCAGACAAATCTGGCCAGTAATAGATCCAAGACGCCCAAAATGTCTGTTCTCTTTGAGCAGGAAACATCTTGGCTCCGTAATAGGTGTCATAACTGGACATTACCTAATTCGCAGACAAGCCAAGAGACTTGGCGTATTTTCTAATGACTTTTGCAGAAGTTATATGGATAAGGAGGAAGAGGAGACTATCATCCATGTTCTTGGCTCGTGTCCTGCTCTATCCCAAGGACGTAGATTACACCTGGGAGAACATTTCTCCGACGACCCAAATGATCTAGATCACATAGAGATTCACCAGCTATCGCTTCATTACGGGTTTCAAATCGTTTTAATTAAAGTGCTAATATCTCTTCATGTGGCAGCCACTACTTCAACCTAACCTACCTGCCATACAAGCGTTTCTCTTCTTTTTTTTACTTTCGATCTTCTCCTTAACGACTCAACAGATTTCATTAAAAATTTTAATTCCTTGAATTCTAAATATTAATGCATACCTACCAACATTTTTGAAAAATTATTTTTTTGCATTCTAGAAAACGAAGCTAAATTTAGCTTCCATTTTAAAGCTATACATATGAAGTGTTAAAAATAAAATAAGTGGAGTAAGGCAAAAGCTAAAACGTTTTCTCTTGACCATTTTATTTTTATATTGATTCTTTATTGAGCTCAGTCCTGGTAGAATCACATGGCAAAACATTTCTCACACATTTTAGAAGAATTGGAGTTCTTTTATAAATATATACTCAATTTAAAATGTGCACCAAGCTAAAATAATGACTTGATTTTCTTTAGGCAGGCTCTTACAATTTAAACTTATTTCGCATAAGACTAGAAGAGTTTATCATTAAATATACAATATGTTAAATTTGTTTGTCTTCCTCTGACTATTGTACGAGGTGCAATTACATTTCATTTTAAGTTTTAAAAAAAGTTTGCAAGTCAACTCTTTTGTTTTACACTTCACAAATTTTTCTGGTTTGGTTTTCAACGAAAATAGACTCTTCTTTTATGATTATAGGAATAATATCAGCACACCTCTTTCTATAGTGTAATCGAACAGCACCACAGATTGGGTAGGTGAGGTATATCTATACCTACTATTTGCAATTAATATTTATTCATTCACTGCTAAAGAATTTCTAAGCCAAGCCTTTTTATTTCACGCAACAAAAAAAAAAAACACATACAGAACACATTCGAAAAAAAAATTCTAAGAATCTTAAACGGCATTCTCAAGACAGGAGCTTTAGTGAGATTTTCTTTAAACACAAACAGAAATTAGAAAAAAACCCTCTGTGCAATTCCGGGAATGTCAACTAATTAACAGAATCCAAGTAAAATCTCACTGTATATATTGTGCATGGTGTTGTGCAAAGAAAAAAAAAATGTTTTTTTTTGGTTTTGAGATTTCTTGTAAGCCCAAAGCTGTGTGGTAGTATCATTCACTGTGGTCACTGTGTCACTTGGACACAAGCATTTACCAGCCACCAATTAAAGTATTACCAACAAAACGGCAACATGACTGACTACTGAATAGGTTGAGAGACAGTTCGCAGCAACCTGAGACAGAGCTAGCTGCTAGCTATTGCAGCAACATGGTTGTGTTGCGCGCTGCAGCTTTGTCATAGCATGACCATAATTCAATTGCATCAGTTCTGAGCTGTGTAAGACTGAAACACAATATGCGTCATCCCAATAGCGCTGGCCAAATAGCCAGCCAATAACCCCAAGATAGTGCAACTTGCCTCTGCATAGCAAGACAAACATACAGACTGACAGCGACGACGAGAAGCGGTCGCTCTTGTTACACTCTAGACATATAGAGTTGATATACATTTTCCAAAATGAAGTGATTAAAAGCCGATATCGAGATGTTTGCCTAGGAGGAATGCCGTCGATTTCCTTACTAAATTGCATGTAGTGGTGGTATAAAGCTTTTGATCAATTTCTTGCTATCGGCCGACAACTATGGACAATGATAGGGAACAAACCACAAAAAAGGCCAGTACCACGACTCGAATGCATGTGAAGTTTTCTTCTTTAATGGGTGTTTGATCTATGATTTTGTTCTGCAGCGTAGCAGAGCTTGGCTTCGAAGAAAACTTAACGAGTTGGTGTCGATATCATGACAACTCACTTGCATTGCAAATGCCTAATTTGCAATGATATTTCCTCAGGAAATGTTAGGTAATTTAGAGAAAATTAGATATAAAAAAAATACACTCCTTGTTGCATGCAATTGCTGAGTGAGCTAAGAGCTATATTTTTTATTATTTTATTTATAACAACATGAAAATATTTGTTATCACCCTGTTATTAATAAAGGACCATCATCTGTTAACAATAAATTTCTGACCTTAATTTGAAAAAAAAAACATTAGTGTCCATCATCACATCAATCCATTCAGTCAGTCTAGTCGTTCTAGTAGGATGGTAGATAAATCAAATAGCTGCTATATAGCACTGGATAAGCTGAACTTAAGGAATGGTCATATTACCCAGGAAGAGCGAAGTGTTACCATTTTCAGGAATTGAAAAATTGCCAAAAGGATGCATTGCTATTTAATTATTTATCTTTGTTAGAAAAATTGGCCACGAATCAAAAATAAATCAGTACGCCTCGTAAAAACGGATCTTCGACTTAAGCCCTTAACTATTTGCTTACTTACGCTACGCCTAGCAAGGAAATTGTGTTCTGAAACTGGTAAATAAAATCTCCTATAGAAATTCATTTGTGAATAAACATCGTCAACTTTCACAATTGGAATTGCTCCAGTGGCAGAACACGCTTGACTTTTGTGGAAGCACCTATCAAAATTGCGAAAATTATTGGCCGTTCTGACACTTTAGAGGATTTATTTAATATGATCAATTTTATATAAAAGGAAAAATGGTGTAAAATGTACTTCCAGGGGGAGAGTTGATAGATTCAGGGTATGTAAATATAGGTATGTGTATATCGGAAACTATTTCATGTGTCGATTTAAGAGTTTTGAACGCACTTTGGACAGACTCAGTCCACGGCCAAACGATTTTTCAAAACTCAACTGTACGAGACGAATTCCAAAATAGGCGATATAGACAGTGATTCCGAATATGCAAACGTTTTTTATCTACTCCGAAATTTGTAATAACCATCAGAAGCAAATTTACAAATCTCGAATCATTCGCACAATAAATGTAGTTCAACGTACTAGCGTATGGAATGCAAGATCCGAAATGATACAATAAATTATTGTATCGTGTGCTATATTGCTCAGTATTTGCATTTGGTACAGAAGAAGGGTCTCCCCCAGAAAATATAAATAATTATAAACTATCGAGACAGTGTCTGCTAAAAGATGACATTACAAGAAATCAAATTGTATCATACTCTGACTAACGTAATCGCAATCGTCAAATGGGTCGAAAAATGTTTGCAAACCCATTAAATCATGCACCACTTCTAACTTTTTTTCGAATAATTTAAATAACCGAATTTTTCATCAAAATAGGGTGATTAAAAAGTTGAAAAATATTCCTTAAAATTTTTTGTTTTAAGAACTGAGAGCTAAAGTTCTTAAGACTCAAAAAGAAATCAAAAAATTATTTGAAATGCAGAAATACCCGAGTTCTGAATATTTTTAAAACTTAGTTCTAAAGATAAGCCGAGAGCGATCTAGTAATTTAAATTGATTTTAGAACTTTTTGAAGAATTTAATTACAATTAAAACATTTGGTATTATTTTCTCTAGTTTATTTTAATTTAGTAAAAATTTATAAAAAAAAATAAATACTCTAATTTACGACTATTCCAAGATTAAAAATAAAAGTACATGTACCATTTAAGACAGGTGACAGTTGACAAGCCTCATTTTCTTTTTGGAGTTGAAATAATCCATTTTAAGGGTGATTATGCTAACTTAGCTGTCAAGTTTGCATTGCCTTGGATTATAAAAAAAAAGATTATTTTTTTCTTCTACAAAAATTTACGATAATTAATCCAATTGGTGTTTTGTTTGTTTTTTTTTTAATTTTGCAGTAGTGCTAACTTGACAGTCATAAATTGTATTCTGATTGCAAATTAAGAATTTTGTATCAAAATTCGTTTCAAATTTCAAAGTTTTGTTATTAAAATAAGAAGAGAATACAATATTTCAAAATTTAATAAAACTTGGCTAGAATCATTTTTTTTTAGTTTCTCAGTGGTATGCACTGAAATAATAAAAATTCTCATTTTTAAAACGTTGCACTAAATTTAGAAAAAAAATCCTAAATCCGCTCTCAAATTTTATTGGTTCCTTTGAAATAAATGTTTAAAATATGTTACTGTTCTAAAATTAAAAATAGATACAAAAAAAAATCAAATTTAAAGATATTTTATATTCTGAAAAAAAAAAAGTTAAAGAAAAAAATCGTCAAAATTGCAGAAATTGAGTAGTATTCCCAGAAAACGTTTAACTAGTGTTCTCTTTGAAAAAAATGCTTATACGTTTTTACTTGCGATAAAGGTACTATTTAGGGCAAGTTTTGCATTTAGAAAAGAAAAAACTAACTAGAGATTTTAATCAAACTTGACATTACGATGATGAAAATCACCAAAAAAGTTGGTCCAGCAATTCCGTCTGTCTGTCTGTCTACTATAGGTATAATCTACATATTAGGCTATCAAAGTGGATAGAATCTACACCAACGATTAAGCATTTTTCAATTGACCACATTTTCCCATTGTCAATTATTGCCAGCAAATATACTCAAAGGAAGAAAACAACTATATGGCTGCTTTGTTGATTTCAAATCAGCCTTTTACGCTGTCAACCGTCAAGCTGTGATATTCAAAATGGCTTCCTTTTGTATTTTTAGAAAATTCCTTTCGATATACGAACATTTTTTGTGTGCAACCAATGCAACAGTCTGGTATGGGTCGGAGACATCGGACTGGTTTGAGGCAGCGGCAGGTGTTCCTCAGGGATGTATCTTAAGTCCTATATTGTTTGTTCTTTTTATCGACGATATCTGCGACAGTTTATCTGGGGACAGCAAAATTTCAACCATGTCTGTCAAAGTGCTACTTTATGCGGATGACATTGTAATGTTGGCAGACAACCCTTCTTCTCTTCACCTTCAAAGAAACAAGCTACAAAGGTACTGTAATAAATGGGATCTGAAGATATATGCTCTAAAAATAGAGATTATGGTGTTTGAATGGCGAGCGCATAGAGGTCGTACAGGAACTCAAATATCTGGGAGTGCTGATATCTGCAAATTTAAGCTCTACAATATATGTGGAGAAAAAGCCAAAATTGGACTGTGTGTTATGTGGCCTAATTTTTTTGCAAACCAAAGTATAGACTTGGGATCAAAGTATCGGGTTTTCGAAGCCACCATAAGTATATGTATGTGTTATGGTATCCAAGCCCTTGACTATAAATATTTTGAAGATTTTGAACTCATTCAAATGTTTTTTTCAAGCGCTTGTTTCGCCTACCAAATTCGACTCCAACATATGCCATCTATGTTGAGTCAGGTATCGCCCCTATTTACATCAAAAACTTAAAACCTAATTCCTACTTTTTGATCAAAACCATGGAAAAATCTGAAGAAGTTCTTCACAAGTCCATTATGTCTCACCTTTTTTTTTATTTTAATTTAACTATATGCCTGTAAGACCTAAGGTCTTTTAAATACAACCTGAATTGCACGGCACTAATTTAGCACAGTGGATTTAAGAAACAGGTGTTGACTGTCTCATTTTAACCCATGGGCGGCATCTAATTAAATTGGAGGTATAGAAAAGAATGCGCCTAGCGTGGGGATCGAACCCACACGTCTAAGTTAGTAATCAAGCACTTTATCCACTGCGCCATGGCCACCTTTTACGGACACAATCTGCACCGTTCAAAAAATGGAAACCCCTTGCACAATCTGATGGCGTCTCCTTAATCTTACTGAATCTAATTTAGATTTTTGGCAGCAGCTATTTGTGAATGTCACATCAAAAGTAGATAAACAAATTTATGTCCAACATTTAAATCGTACATCTGAATCATCAGCAAGAGGCTTATATAGAAATTTAAATCACCGGCTTCAATCTGCCAGTTATTTCAGAATAGATCTTCATGAAAGCTATTAGCACTATTTTTAGAGTGGAAGAGTGGAAATTTTGAATCTAAATTATGTTCCTTATCGTTCTGACCTACCAATTCTGTGTAACTTCTGCAACAGCTATAAGCGAGATGATGTTTACCATTTTGTAACCACTTGCCCTACTTTGCAAGAGATTCGAAGGCTTTACTTCTAGAAAAGTGTCTTTTCTTGAGAACAACTGATAGACATTTTGAATGGTTCCCTAGGCTGGAATAATTTTTACAAATTTTGTGACCATGTCCTGTCTTATAGAAATTGCTTTTGAAATACATATCTATAATTATAATCTCAACCTTTTACTTTGGTGGAAAACTTTTGTATTTTTTTTTTTAATTCAGTTATTAAATTTATTTTATTAAATACATACAATTGTCAAACTAAAGATTTAAAAAAAAAAAATTTACGAAATTTTGTATATACAAAATTTACTAAAAACAAATAAAAAAACATATTGAGCTTTTTGTAATAAAAATCTTGTGCTTAAGATGTGATTGAACATAAGAGCAAGTACGTGCGATCCAGTCGTGCATTTTATTTTTAATATGTTTGATGAGCAATTTTAATTAAATTTTTATTCATGATAAAGCCTAGCATTCAAAATTGCTCACAGAAATTAAATGCAAACGACACGTCCACTTGTAAAAATAAAAACTAATGTGACATATCACCCTTTTTATTTTTTCTGAAAATTATTTTTTGTATTTGAGTACATTTACGATTAATCCAAAAGCCAGACAGATTTCCAAATGAAAAATGATATTAGTTATCAATTAATCTAAACGACGTTCGATGCCTTAAATATGTTGTAGCACTTCTGCAAAGAGTTTGACCTTCAGCCAAAAATGTTCAGAATTTCATTATTTGTTGTTTAATTGTGACTTTTGGAAACAAAGTCAAAGCACTAATATTTAAATTGCCATAAATCGGTGCACGTCCACTCTTGAGTCATCCCGCACCAGTCCTGCACCAATACAATATTTTAATGGAAACATTGTAATAGATAAAAGGTCAAGCACGTGCTCAACCATCGTCATGGTCATGATCAAATAAGAAAAGAAAAACATGAATGAATTCAGTATTTCCTATAATAATTCTTTTCTTTTTTATCATTGGAGTTGGTGCAGACAGCTGGCGCTCCACAGAAGGCCTTTGCAACCATCACCATTACTTTATCGCGTCGCGTCGGCGGCCGGCGTGTCTTCGGTGCCTCAGCGAGATACTATGTATCTCTGATTCTCGTATCTGGTCAAAGTTAACCTCTGAGTCTATCTCTCCAAATGTGCATAAATTCTTCTTTTCAATTTTATTTAAAATAACATACATACACTTACATTGTATATTATTGGATTGGCGCATGCACTCGAGACAGTAGTGTGCACAGAGGTCCCTCGCCGCGGTCCCAATTGTGGTGTTGCTGTACAGTTGAGAGTTGGATGGTTCCATAATGTCATGGTAAAGAGGCAATTTGTAATTTTCTTTAATCGGTAATGAAACTTGAAGTCGCACTGTCCGCCAGCTTAACATCGAGATAGATATCATGGTTCTCCCCCATCAAAAAAAAAACACGTTCGAAGAAATAGTAAGGAAAAAAATTAAGAAATTCCTTACCAGCTGATAAGTTGGGTTTTTCATCATGTTTGTGTGTTTTTCCCACAAACTTCATATATGTAATTTTTTTTGATACTTTGGCGAGGGGCAACTGCTATAGAGATTTCATCGCTGCAAACATCTCCACAAAAGGGGAAGTTAAGATGTTAAAACAAAAAACTAGTTAAATTGACGGGTGTGTACACTGTGCAATGGAGATACCGATGCACTCTCGAGGGGATAACTCTTGCACAGCGAGCCATAGATGGTTTTCGAGTTATCTCTTCATAAAGCTATTTTAGTTTTCATATGGATACAATGGCTTTTTGTTTGAAACGAGGATGTCTTTATCTGCAGGAAAATTTTCCAATGGTATATAGTTGATGTTAACATCCAATCGATATTTATTTCCTTGGAATGTGGGAAGGCCAGCTCTTGGTATTTGAAGGTTCTATTCTTCTTCCTTAACAACATTATTATTGGCAAAGTAAACACACATTTCCCAAAGACTGAATTTTGTTTCTACAATAATCCTGTTCGCATATATTTTATGTCTCTAGCTCATGAATGTCGGAAAAATCTTCGAGTCTAACTTGGAGGGAGTGGAGAGTTGAGAAAGAATGAACCTCAGGTGGCGCACGTCAGTGAAAGGGGACTGCAACCAGCTCAAACTAGCTAGCTAAGGACCAAGCTGGTTGTGGAAGCTTGTTCATTGTAGAACCATCAATAGTAAGTAAACAACTCATGAATGTCGGCCAGTTGAACTTTACAAAATGTTAAGATACCTCCAAGACACAAGTTGACATATCACCTACAGAAATATAAATATCAATCATCAAACACACTCTGGCTTAAACGCTGTTGGTGGCAAAATCAAGAACAAATAAGACCAGAAAATCAAAAAAAAAATTCAGAGTGCTGAGCCAATTAAATTAATATTTGCTTTTGACATTAGAAATACTTTTTTTTTGTATTAAAGTCCGCACGACTTCTGTTTGGGCTTGAGAAAAAATTACAAAAACCAAACCAATCCACATTTGCGTGCGTGCAACAGCTGAAATTGATCTGCCTCATGTGTCATTTGCTAACTTTGCCTTTGTTGATATTTGAAATTATTCAATTGAAATTTATGAATTGATTTAAATTTTTCGCTTTAAGTTGCGTATATATAAATTTAAAAAAATTACGCACACCTATTCTGCTATGATTTGGCCTTGCATATTATTGATTGCTCTTTGCCAAGACACAACATAATTCGTTGGCAATGAGTTCATTATAAATAGATATGTGTATATTGATTTAAACTAGATCGCAGCCACAGCTTCACCTACAAATCAAATTATTGCAATTTATAGATGGTGAACATCAATGATGCCGAAGGTACTAAAAGAGTAACATTTTGGTACTTTCATTTTGACTAAATATCAAAATTTTGTATTTCATTGATTTTTCAAAAAAAAAAACTATTTTTTCACTTAATTAGGAAGATCAAAGTTCCATGAAATATTTTCTCTCTAAAAAAAATAAAGAAATTGGTGGCGCAACTGCTCTTGGAGAACGAGAACATAGTGTTTATTATTATTAGAGGGAAATAGAGTGAACCTACACCAGACACTCCTAAAGCATTTATATCAGTACCCGTGAAAAAATATTTCCTTAGGTGGCATATACTTAGCTCCCATAACCTCAGGCTTCTGACGTGTGACAGTCCAGTGTAAGGCTGGTAACGAGACCGAGATGAGACTACTTTAGAAGCACCCGAGACGAGACCGTATAGTTTGGCATCGAAATTCTCGGCAGCGGTATCGGTAGTTTAATTTCTGTTTTCGCTAGAAAAAATATTTTTTTATTTAATTATTTTTTGTATTCAAGTTAAATTTTTATAATATTCATTAATTTTTTTTACGAAATATTCTATGGCGCGTTGAAATTTTAAACCACATTATGCATGTGCACAGTTATACACAGAAAGACGCACTGCGAAAATCCAGAGAAGAATACGTACGATTTATGTATGCATGTGATTGGAATCGAAATCGCTCATTTTTCAGACGTTGTTTCCCCCTCTTGGAAAAGGTGACTTTAAGACCTTTAGGTGACACATGGAAAAAAATATCATTGAAACGTCAAATGATAATTTGTTGCTCCCTATTAAGCCATAAACTATCAAAATCCATTGAAGGATAGTTCAGATTTAAATGGATTAAAAAATCTCTACAAAATCTAATTTCGAAAAAATCGAAATTTTTGCGACTTAATTTTTTGTTTGCTCCGGAAAAAGTTGATTTTAAAGCCTTTCTGGGTGACATTTAGAAAAAAATATTATCGAAACATCAAAATATAGTATTTTCCCTACCTGTCAATCAATAAACTAACAAATCCGATGGATGGATGACTCCGATTTAAATGGATTATCTTCCTTCTCTGCTCTATCTTTTCAATCTGAACACGCGTTTTATCTTACATTTGCTTACTACAAAAAAACACGAAAGCAACCCAGACTAAGGATGAGAGCAAGACCGAGACCGAGACGAGACTGCACATTAAAATTTTTGAGAGGAAAAGTCGAGACCAAGATCGAGATTAGACCAAGTGTCATTGGTTAGGCGAGATAGAGACCGAGACTAGATTGAAATTTTCGATTTTGACGAGACCGAGGCGAGACTAACATGTTTTTTCTTATCCAAATCGTTAGAGCCGTTTTCGAGATATTAAAAGATGGTAGTAACATTTTTAGGTACCGTTAGTTTTAGGCCTAAAGACACGATTCAAAAATCTATTTTAGATAATCACCTAAAACGCTCAAATACCAAGTTTCAGGAAAATCGGTTCAGTTGTTTAGGATATAGAGCGTTGTACAGACAGACAGGCGGAATTGCGCGACCCACTTGTTTGGTATTCTCTATTAGTAATGCCAATTTTGATTAAATTCTAGTTCATATTAGATGAGAGAGAGAGAGTCGGAAACAGAACGAAGCCCTAGGGCACACCAGCGTTTATTAAGTGAATATCAGACTTTGAAGCTGTCCAATACAACTTGTGCGAAAGGTAATTTCTAACCCAACAAAGAAGAGATTCATCGATACTAAATAGACGCATTTTCGATAAAAGAGCTTAATGCCAAACTCTACCAAATGCTTTTAAAATATCAAGCGCAATAATCTTACTTTCTCCAAAATGATACATGTGATTTTTGCCACCATTTGGTGAGATATACCATCAAATCACCAGGTGATCTATTGCTACGAAGGACATACTACCGGTCATTAAGGAGCTTACATTCTTCAAGATATGTGTTACCTAAGTTAATAATAAATAAGCGTTTCAATCGTCTTTTAAATAAGGGAGCTAATGCTATTTTCAATAAAGAGACATGTAGAGTAGGACAGATGGATCCCTTACTTAGTGGTTTTACCAGCGTTGACAATTTTCTTTTCACATATTCAATATTAGGTGAGAATTCAGTCTGCAAAATTGAAAAAACAAATATTAATGATAAGTTTTTATAATAAACCTTAATCAATATTTTAAATAATTTTAATTTAATGCCTGTAAGACCTAAGGTCTTTTAAATGCAAATCGAATTGCAAGCAACTAGTTGTTGACATCAGAGAAGATTGAAAATTAGATGTTTATTAATTTAAGAAAACGTTTCACATGAGTTTTCGCGGTGTCAAAAAATTCCTGTCAAATTCCTCGCATCCTCGCAATATTGAACACAGAAAAACAAAAGACACACTTTTGAAATGTTTTTCTGAAATTGTAAAATTTTAGACAAAATTATGATTTTAAGTACATCGCAGTTAGTTTTTTGAAAGGTAACAAATATTTTCCAAAAAAAACCAAAAGGGAGTTCACACAAACACAAACCATCTAGGTCTAAGGGAAAGGTGATTTTTTTTACTCAATGAAGTCGAAACCTATGAATACGAAAGTTTATGTTTTAGAACATAAAAGAACATCAAAGAAATAAAATGCACGTATGGATCGCACATACTCGCTCATATGTTCTATCAAATCGCATTGTAAAAGAATAGAAACGGCTAAATATATTTTTAAAGTGGTTTTTTACTTAATTTTTATATACCTACAAACTTTCTTAAATTTTGTTTTCTAAAAAAAATTGGTATGGTAATTTTAAATATTTAATAAAACTGAATTTCATAAGAAACCATTTACCCGTGTTCGAAATATTCCAGTTTCAAAAAAAAACTGTTTTTTTTTGTCAAAAATAAAAAAAAATATTTTTTCGAAAATTTTTGTATGCAGTATTATTTACAATTCGAAGGACCTCCTATATAAATTTTGATAAAAATCCGTTGTGCCGTTTATGAGAAAGTCGAAAATCAAAAAATGGTTGTATGATGGCACGTTCCGTTAATAAGAAAATATCTAAAAAAAAATGTGTACCTAAAGTAGTTCACACACTTTTTTTTTTTATCAAAATCGTAACAGCCGTTTTCGAGATAATTAAGATGGTAGGAAAAATTGTATGGCAAGCAGCGTTATTTTTGGGAATAAAAAATCCATTCAAGAATCTATTTGAGAGAATCAACTAAAACGTTTAAATATACCAAGTGTGAAGAAAATCGCTCCAGGCGTTTAGGCTGTAGATCGTTCTACAGCCAGGCAGATAGATAGACAAACGGGATTGCGGGACCCATTTTTTAAGTATTTTCTATCTATGACATTACGATGTCAAGTTTGAATAAAATCTCTGGTTGAATTTTTTTTCCAAATGATACCTACATATATCGCAAGTAAAAAGAAAAAAAAAACGAATCGATATCGTACCAAATGGGTATTTATATGAATGAGAATCAACAAGAACGAATATGTTCAATACATCTGATGTAGTTTAATTTATGGTTAACTCTACAAACTATAAAGACTTTATTAATAATTCATTTTTTTTGTGTATAATTTCTGAGAGTTTGTACTATTTGTTATCCTTTTTTTTGGAAAATGATCCTTTTACAAGTAGTTCTCTTGGACATTCAAATATGACCACTCTGATTTTGACGATTTTGACTATTACACTATACATATGGTAAGTGGGCCCACAGACATCCCAGCTGGATGCATAATTCGAGGTGCAAAAAAAAAAGTTCCCCCGAGGGGCAGATCGTGTTTCAAGAACACAAACTAACCCTGCCTCCCTCCATCGCATTACATCGCATCGATTGGAAGAGATGGCAGAGAGCATGCATGATAGTCATTATTTTTATCTTGCCTCCTGCAATGATATGTCATGAATCGATTTGTAACGATTTTCACTCGTTTTTTTTTTTTTTTTTTTTGGATTCGAGATTGAAGCGAAACGGGATGGATGTTGTAGTAAAGAGTAAGAGGATGGCAATTAATAGTGAGAAAGCATTTCTGTTTGAGTATGTTTGTATGTGTGGTTATTCGTTTTTTACTATATTAGGCTCCAAAGCGGGATGAGATTCTTCTAATACACGACGACACAATGAAACGACAACACGAGCGCTGGGTTATCCACTTTATTTCTGTGATCCAGAGAAGATGGATATGACCCAAACGCGCGCGTTATTAGAAAGCAAAGATGGCGCAAAACGTTATTTTTTTTATACGTTTGTCAAGTTGTTGTGGGTCTCACGTGCTTTGGCTGAATTTGGCCGAGGGTCTCTGTCTGGAGGAGCTGGAGCTGGAACACACCAACGAATCACGGCACATGCTCCTTGTTCGATTTATTCTTATTCCCGTATAGCTGGAAGACTTTTCATGAGGGATATTTACAATGCAGAGACATGCACATGCACACATGTGAATTAAATCCAAATATTATTATTTAGATGTTTTTTTTTTTGTTTCCATTTTTTTTTGTATTATTATTTTGTGGTAACTGTGAAACGAATGTGATGCAATCACGATTTGTGTACAGTTGAATGCGCTTCAATTGTATGTACATAAGTTTGTGTTTATAAATGACGAATAAATCGATATTTATGATTTGGATTCTTGAAAGTATTAACATGACTGATTAAAATAAAATGTTCTCAAAGTCGAAGCTTGCAATATTTTAATATGTCATGAAATACTTAAATCTCTTTATTTAACATTTTCTAGAAAATGCGGTTGAACCATACAAATAGTATTTTAGCATATTGTTCTTAACTGTTTTTCAAAATTTAAAAAAAAATCGAAAATATCGAATTTCAATATACGGCTAAAATTACGTTCTAACTCAATTCAATTCGTCGTCATTACAAGCATAAATGATGTCAACTAAAAATCAATTTAGGTTTCGATTTTCATTCCTCATATTACAGTTCACACTTTTTTCTTACAAAAAAACTATATGAGGACTTGCAATGACGAACGAATATCATGGCCCCATCGACCACACTTAAATTTTGGTGATATAAATTCTGATTTTATTCATTGCTTTGAATCTGACCATAGAAGGTAAGTGGATCTGGTCATCAGTACCTGCTGATCTACCCGAGCATGGGCGTGCTATATCGAGTGCCACAAAGGGCCTAGCACCTGCTGATCTTACACATCATCGGCCTATCGCTTAGAGTGTCACCAGGGCCTAGTACCTGCTGATCTACCAGAGGTTCAGTCGGCCGTGTCGACTGCAACAAGGGGACTTAGTACGTACTGATCTATACCAAAGCTTCAGCCAGCTATGTCAAGTGTCACCAGGGGCCAAGTACTTGTTGATCTTCCAGATCATCAGCCTGCCGTTTCGACTGCTTCCAGGGGCCTAGTACCTACTGATCTACCAGAGTTTCGGCCTGCTATGTCGAGTGCCACCAGTGGCCTAGGACCTGCTGATCTACCAGAGCTTCGGCCTCCTATATCGAATACCACCAGTGGCCTAGTACCTGCTGATCTAACCCACCTTCGGCCTGCTGTGTCGAGTACCACTAGAGGCCTAGAACCTCCTGATTTACCAGATCTTTCACTTGCCGTTTCCAGTACCACCAGGGGATTAGTACCTGCTGATGTACCAGATCTTTGACTTGCCGTGTTCAGTGCCACCAGGGGCCTAGTACCCGCTGATCTACCAGATCTACGGGCTGCCGCGTCGATTGCCACCAGGAGCCTAGTACCTGCGGATCTACCAGATATTTGGCCAGCCGTGTCAAATGACACCAAGGGCCCAGTACCTACTGATCTACCAGATCTTCGGGCTGCCGTGTCGAGTGCCACCAGGGCCTAGTACCTGCTGATCTACCAGATCTTCGGGCTGCCGTGTCGAGTGTCACCAGGGCCTAGTACCTGCTGATCTACCAGAGCTTCGGCCTGCCCGCCGTGTCGAATGCCACCAGGAATTAGTATCTGCAGATCTACCAGATATTTGGCCAGTCGTGTCGAATACCACCAGGAGCCCAGTACCTACTGATCTACCAGAGCTTTAATCTGATATTTCAAAGTGCCTCCAGGGTCCAAGAACTTGTTGATCTTCAAGATCATCGGCCTGTCATTTGAAGTGCCACAAGGAGCCTAGGACCTGCTGATCTACCAGATCTTTGACTTGCCGTGTCCAGTGTCACCAGGGGCTTAGTACCTGCTGATCTACCAGATCTTTGACTTGCCGTTTCCAGTGTTACCAGGGGCCTAATATCTGCTGATCTACCAGATCTTTGACTTGCCTTTTCCTGTGCCACCAGGGCCCTAGTACCTGCTCATCTACCAGATCTTTGACTTGCCGTGTCCAATGCCACCAGGGGACATGTACCTGCCGATCTAACAGAACTTTGACTTGCCGCGTCCAGTGCCACCAGGGGCCTTCTACCTGCGGATCTACCAGATATTTGGCCAGCCGTGTCGAGTACCACCAGGGGCCCAGTACCTACTGATCTATCAGAGCTTTAGCCTGCTATGTCAAAGTGCCACCAGGGTCCAAGTACTTGTTGATCTACCAGATCTTCGGGCTGCATGCCGTGTCGAGTGCCACCAGGGGCCTAGTACCCGCTGGTCTACCAGATCTACGGGCTGCCGTGTCGAGTACCACCAGGAGTCCAGCACCTACTGATCTACCAGAGCTTTAGCCTGCTATGTCAAAGTGCCACCAGGGTCCAAGTACTTGTTCATCTTCCAGATCATCGGCCTGCCGTTTAGAGCGCCACCAGGGGCCTTGTACCTGCTGATCTACCAGATAAATATTTTGTAATGAGGTTCTAAGGATCTTCATTTGGAGTTTCGTGGTTTCTGCATTATGACCCTGGCTAACCTACGAGGAAAACTTTGGTTGGAAAGCAAAAAAGCACATCACAACTACGTTCTAGTTCTAGAACTACGTTCTAGTCTACCTTTTAGATTTGTACCAGTAATGATTTATCAGACCGCCACGGACGTAGTACCTGTTGATATGGTGTCAACATGCGCAGGACATTTGTATCTATTTTAGCTTTTCAGAATGTTTTGATTCGTATTTCAGAATTTTCTATAATTAGTTGTTCATGTTACCAGATAAAATCTTGATCCTCTGGCACCCCGAGTATCTGTTAAGTATGTCCACCAATTCTTTAACCTCTCTCTCACTCTCTCTCTCTCTCTCGAAGCACCAATTTCATTTTATAATAACACACGTTTTACCCTCACTTAACACTCATAACTTACATAAAACAAAACAAATCCTTAAATGGACTATAATTCATAGTAATACTTCACTTTTTTTAATTTAATTATACTGATTCAAGCCATAACCTATACTAAAGAACTAAGCCAACATAAAAAACATACACACATATACATACAAACTACCAAAAAGAAACAAAACCAACCTAAAAAGACTCTTCTTCCTTGCTAAGCTAGATTTATGAACCAAGTCATCGATCGCACTTACACACTTTTTTATAGGATTTTCGTGCGCTCTTGAAAATTGTGCTACACGGATGTTTTCTTTCAAAATATTGTGGTCCTCATTGGTATAAACACAAATTTAACCGTTCGTTCGTTCCTTCCTTCTAAAAAAAAGAGGTAAAGAGGATAGAGAAAGAAGGATCTAGCATGGATGGTGGTGGGCTAGGTGGCGTTTGAGACACAGTGCTGCACTCATTTTGACAAACCGAATCCATGGGAAATCGTTGCACGTTTATTTTTTTATTTCATTTTGTGAAGATACCTCAACTAAGTGGTAAAACAAAACCAAACATTCGATTCATTAGGAAAATAGATAGCTATGGAGCAGGAGCAGCATCAGGTGCTTCATTGGGACTGCGGACTTTTTTTTTTAAAGAACATTGTTCTTCATCTTCTTGTGTAGGTATACTTATACCCAATAGCAACAACCAGAGTCACAGAAAGGTCGGCCAGCTTAAAATTGGTTCTAGAACTGCGCTGGCAATGTGATTTATGCCGAGAATTTAAGTTCGATGCGTGATTTTGGTTGCATGTTGATGATAAATTATTCTTAGAGCCGCGTTTGTTCTAAATGAAATATTGATTGTTGAGATGCTGTGGGAACTTTATTTTGCCATTTCTATGATGATCAATTTTGTATGTCTAAGCATATAGCCAGAACTACAATTGTAGATACATATAAATTTGGTGTTTATATAGGAAATGATCAGGCTGTTTTCACGACTTTGAAACTATTTAGATATTTTTCAACATCAACATTATCATCATCATCATGAGTGTCTAACACCTGCGCATCAATTTTTTTGTTTTGTTTTGTTGGTTTACGATAAGGAGAGAAATCTCAATTTTAGATGAGCCTTTTTTGTCTCTATAGCTATCTGTATGTCTTTCAATCTATCTGTGATGCTACTGAAGAAGTACCTTCCTACACTGATAGAAAAATTATAGTGAATTATTAAAATTATACTTTGATGGCACCGCCGTTTGAGTAAATATTTATTCTTTTATAAAAAATCATGAAATAAATCCGATTAAATAAAAATGTTGCAGCAACAAGTTTCCAGATGGGCAGTAAAAACAAATTGTTTATAGCAAATTTGGGAAACAAAAAATTTGTTGGCAGCAAATCGACACAGTGTGTTGCAATATTAGTTTATACCACCAAGAGATATTCAATCTGTATTAAAGTTTCTGCAACAAATTGGCGAATGAGCGGTTACAATAAATGTTATAGCAAATTGAATCAAAAGAAAGTATATCTAAAATTTTCTGCAAGAAATTGCCCGATGAGCGCTAAGAGAAATCAGATAGCAAATTGCAGCGATAAAAGTTTTTGGAAATAAATCTCCCAAATGGGTTGCACTAATATTTTTTGTTTAAAAAAATTCCAACGAGACAAATTCAAAAGAAATTTTGAACTTATAAAAACTAATTGGCAACGAACCAGCTTAAAGTGTTCCATTAAAATTAGTTGTTTCAAAAATATATTTAATTACAAAAAACTTCCAGCAACTAGTTGCCAAAAAGATGGAACACATGTTTTCGCCAACAAATCGTTTTAATACATAAATATGTCTGGCGATAAAGCGAACTCCCAAAATGGGGCAATATTATTAGTTGCTTTGAAAAAATTTCATACGAAACAAAAAAATGAATATCTAAAACTTGCTGCAAGAAATTGCACCATGAACTGTAAAAGGAAATCATATACCAAATTGCAATGATAAAAAGTTTTTGGAAACAAATCTCCGTAACATGTTTCACTAATATTTATTGCTTAAAAAAATTCCAACGTTACAAATACAGATAGACGCTTAGAAGAAAGTTTTCGACAACAAAAATCTGCAATATGATGCACTAATATTTGTTGTTTCGAAAAAATTTCTAACGAAACAAATCAATTTATCTAAAAGTTGCCGCAATAAATTGCAACATAGGTTAAAAGAAATTTTGCAGTGACAAAGAGTTGTTGGCAACAAATCGGCATAAAATTTTACCATGCTACTTGATACTTAAAATATTCAATAAGACAAATCAACTGTTATCTTTAAGAGTTGCATTAAAATGTTGCTTAAAAAATTATATACTAAAAACTTTCAGCAACAAATTGCAATATAGACGAAAAAAAAGTTGTTAGCAACAAATCGGTCTATTGCATACATAGTGTATTGCAATATAATATAAGATTTGAAGAAAAAAAAACAGTCTAATGAGACAAAACAATTCCTGTAGCCACAATTTGTCAGATGAGTGATAAATAGAAATCTTGCAGCAACAAAAAATTGTTGACAAAAAATCGCCCTAAAATGTGGCAATATTATAAGTAGCTTGCAATACTATAGTTGTATTTAAAATGTATATCTAAGTTGCTGCAAGAAATTGACAGATGGCGGTTGAAATAAATTTTGCAGTGACAAAAAGTTGCTGGCAATAAATCGCTGGGCAATGTTGCAGTGCTATTAGATATCTAAAATTTTCAGTAAGACAAATCAATTTATATCTAATTTTAGTTACCACAAAACACGGTCTGTTTTAGTGGTAAAATTTTAAGCTGTCCTTAGGAAATCTTTTAACCAAACAACTTTTGAAAAAAAAATTACACAAATATAATTCATTTAGACTTAATTGGATTCTGCCTTTTCTAACAGTGCATGTATTTCTTAAAATAAGTAGTGAATCTTCAATCAAGCTTAACGTGACTGTCTGAATCTATAAAGATAGCCATTTATGTGTTGTCGGAAATCTGAAGACATTGCTGCGATTGAGAAATCGCAAATCATACAAAATGACACACGAAATGTGCACCCCTCATTTCGTAGAGGCTTTTCGGATCATATGCATAAAATATCGATGAACCTCACGTCCGAATTGATTTTACGTCTAACAAGAGGATTTTTTTTGTAAGAAACGACCAGCCAGCATATATATATATATATGCAGCAGACAGGCGCGATTGCCATCGGAGAGGAGACAAATCTTTAAGTTTCATTCAAATGCAAAAGAAGAACCATGATCATCATCATGAAGACTAACATCACGCCGCCACTGCAGTGTTGCTGGCCATTCTGATGGTGGTGATGATGATGGCAGAGAAGATGATGGCGCGAAAAAAAAATTGGATTTCTTCCACAAGAAATAAATTTGCAACCTTTTAACCCAGAAACAAAATGGATGAATTCAATTTGTGTTTTTTTTTTGTGGACTTTTGATATGAACATTTTCTGTGAATGTGGATTTTTGTTTGATGGTTGGACCTGGAAAGTCTTGGAATGGAACAGATGTGTAAATTTTTGATCATCATGATGATACCTATACTATTAGGCAGAAGACAAATCTTGAAGATAAATTACAGATTATTTGTTGCAGAATGAGCACAAAAAAAATAATATTTGATGCCTAGATATCAATGAATCAGGATACTTTTACCGACAAACATTAAGGATGGACATTTTGAAAGAATGTATGGAATAAGGCTAATGAGTAAGGACAAAAATAGGTAATGGTGATAAACTCTATTAAATACAAAAACCAGCTCAATTGTTCAGTTGAAAACTTCGTTAGGAATTTTCAACAATATATCACTTACAACAAGGGAACACTTGGATATCTTTCCTTCTTATTTTTTCAGGGACACAAAGGTCAAACCGGTTCAAAATATTCTCATTGATATTCCAGAAAATATTCAAAACATTCCAAAAATGTTGTCTGATTTGCTGTAGATGGCACAAAAGATGATCAAACAAATTGACTCTTATTTGTTTCTTAATGCCGCAGCAGTTAAAAAAAACATGAACCCTTTAAACGACAATAAAGATAATATCATAAGAAAAATGTCTAAAACACAAATCTACTCAAAAGAAGCCCTCAGCAACGATGGTCGTATATAATCGATAAACAAACAAGGTCTTACCGACAACAACAACGAAAATACACAAAAAAAAACACACACCTTCTTGTTACAACAGATTTACTTAACAATGACTGACTATCAAAATTTTTAAGGCTTCCACAGCTCCTGTGGTGGCAGTTACACGACAAAACTCAATGGAATCTATTTAATAGGGTCGGATAAATGGAAAACGAGAATTATCATAAAATAAAAAAAAAGATAGACCATAGAAGACAGAAGACAACTATCAAACACTCTTAAGATCCATTTCAATAGAAAAGGCTTTAAAAAAATGTTTGAAATAGACCCACGCCATAAAATAAAAACGACAAAACAAATCAAATTTAAGCAATAACAGAAAAAAAATGTTAAAAAAAAGTCCAAATGTAACTTTTTGACAGGAGACTTTCGATCATCTTTTTTGTATTTATGTATTTTATTTTTTTTTTTCGCTAAGTGGCTTGTTAGCAACTTCTAAAAATTATGACTTTGACAAGGCGGGAGCTTAAACGATCTTAAAGATGAACAAACATTGATTTTGACTATTTCACGTTTCACTTAATATTTATTGCATTCAACCTGGCAATTAAGTTGATATGTAGATTTTTTTTGTCGTGTGGATGCTTTATGTTAGACTCGTGTTGTATACATCTGTGCGTGTTAAGCTATGCAAATCGTTAAAAAAAAAACAAATTTGTTAAATATCCACACGGCAACCATTTAAGGAAATATTTAATTTTAGGCTTTTTTTGGTTGTTGGTCATTATGGCTTCGTGTCTTCGACTTCGAAACTGTGACCTTAATTTTTTTTAAATTTTATTTGATAGGCTTGTAAGTCGGGCGATGTATGCTTTCTTCAAAGGGAATTATAATAGAAACTTTAATCGTTTTTGTCAGATCCAAGGTAACAATTTTTTTTTGTAATTTGATCAAGATTAGGAGGAGAAATTCATGATGTTGTGAAATTTTTATAATATACAATGTAACAGATGCCTAATAGAGATTTGCAATAATACACAGACAACAAAAAGTCGCACAAAAAATCAAACAAAAATGCATGATGGACCTTTGTTTCAGACATTCAAGGTTTCAAATATTTTTTTTTACTACACGAAGTGAAACACCTCACGTTTTCATCAGCAAACGTGATCAACCTAGTTCTTATTCAACAGTCGATTTAAAAACGAAAGGCTAGTTTATTTAAATATTATCGGCCCTGTTTACATCACGCTTCCAAAATAGGATCTGCCGTGTGATTTATTCGAATCACGTCATTCGCATATTGAATTTTCTAAAATATGAACAGACTATGGTCAAGAGCTCTTCCTTGAGGTACTCCAGTGTATATGTGTTTTTAATTAACACATTCCGTTGGTGGCTTTCCTGGCAAAAACTTAATTGATACCCATTGAACCGCAGCTTCTTGTTCAGAATCGGCAGCTTCTGTGGATTTTAGTCGTGAACAATATTCTTGTTAAGCTGATGAATAGAGGTGTGAAAGCTGTGGCGTACGCAGTTAATTAAGCACTTCTAATGTCGGTAAAATTCCCAACAGTGATAAGTGATATCACGGAGATGGCTCTGTTGATGGTTAGCAACTTGATCACGAGTTGTGTACTAGGAGTTAACCAAGGCCGAACAGAATTGCTACCCTTCACAACCAGGACAAATGTGCCCACGTTCACCATACCTCGATTAAATGGCCACAATCTATCAATATCTTCCAGTGCGAGATATTTAGAAGTCATCCTTGATCCTATACTAAACTAAAAACTCGACATTGAAGAACGTGTTAAATAAAAGGCTTTCTGCGTTTGTAGTAAAATATTCAGTAAAAAAATGGGGCATTCCATCGAAAATAATCCTCTGGACATACACAGCGATGGTGTGACCAATCCTGTCTTATGGTTCGATTGTTAACAAGCTCAACAAAATTCAGAGAACTGCTACCGACACACAGCCTATACGACCTTTGTACAACGGATGCCTTAAATTTTATTTTATATCCTCTACCTCCTGATACGATTAATTAACGAATTAAAGAGTAAGTTGGTTTTCCAAAATTACACAGCAAAATTGATTCCATCAGATATTTTGTCCGACAAACACTGGCTACAGCACCCATTCTCTGAGTCTCATCAAAACCTTTAAAGTTAACTTAACATTCAGGAAAAATTGGAAAGATAACAACATGTCGAAAGATTTCGACGTTAATATTTTGACCGACGGATCCAAAATGGAATGCGGTGTCGGAGCAGCAATTTTCTTAGAGTCGCTAAAAATCTCTAGATCTTGCCGACTTCCCTAAATTGCTAGAATTTTTTCAAGCTGAAGTATAAGCTATATTAGAAGCATGCAAAATGCTTAAATTTAATCCAATTCAAAATTTATTTTGGCACAGATAGCTCCCATCAAAGGCGTAAAATCGACAAAAATATCTTCAAAACTGGTCGAACAATGCTGGTGGAACATTCTAAGCGAAAGTACGATATCTAGAATGATATTGCCTACCTAAATTAATCCCGACGAAATGATACCATTTTTAGACTCAGGCGAGACATAGTAAGTGTAGTCGCTGCCTGCACTGGGCACTGGCATTTGAAAGAGCACGCAGCAAAGCTGGGTATTCCACGTAACACCTACTGGCGTAGCTGTAAAAATAAGTTGGAAAAGGAAACAGTGTATCACTTCCTTTGCAAATGCGAGGCTAAGAATGAAGTCCTTTGGTAAAAGTTATCCTTTCTGAGCTAAAAGAATTATCTCATACAAAAGCCAAAAACTCTGTGACTAAACGGATCGAAATGGCTCTAGCGACGCTTCGCTTTACTGATTTCCCTCTCGTTTTAAGCTAAAAATATTTTTATTTAGGCCCGTACGAGATTTTTGATATCTAAGATGTGAGTTCACTCTGACCGTTATTTTACCTACCTAGTTACCAACAGTAATTCAAGCTTAATGAGCACCAGCATTTTGTTAAATGTAACGCTTCATTGCCACTCGTGTGAAACATCTTATTGAAAAATCTTTCAACAAAAAAAAATATAACATAACTTCATGTTACACAAAACCACAATATTAACCAATCAATGGGCGTCAACGTACCCTGAACTACTTAAAGTTCACAAAAAAAATGTATCTTACATCTAATACACAAAACTAATGCCCAACTACTTGCTTACTTTGACAGCTCTAACTCCACCCAATTGATTTAACATAGTCCAAAAACCAAAAACTAAAAACACAACAAAATCCGATAACGGAAATTCCATTAAATGGTAATATCTCAAGACCAAAACAAAAATGAAAATTCCACTTCACATTGATCTGAATATATTACTCTCATTTATGTATATTGAAATAAATAAAAAAAAAATCATACCTCTAATGTTAAAATAAATTTTCAAGTTTGTAACTCAGCTCTTTTGTTTTCACATGATTTTTTGTTCTTTGTTTTTTTTTTTCAGATTCAAATGTTGCTGTTATTATTCACACAAAATAAGGTAAGTCACACTTAGAACTGAAATCTAAGATAAGAATGAGAAATATATGAATAGCAATGTCTATATCCACAAACATATTTTGCTTAACGAATATTTGTATACAAAAAATTACAAAAAATAAATATGTATATAGTTTGCTTTGAAAATCAATTAATTAATCATAATCAGATGTTGGTGGAGTATAAAACTTCAAAATGGTGTTAAAACCCATATCATGCATCCAGTAACTGACACTTCAATTTGCAATAACTCCAATATAAGACCCACGAAAGACTGACAACGCCTCTTATACCAATTGTTATGCCCAGAGACCAAATTATAATTGACCACCAACACCAAACAGAATGAGATCGGTTTTTTTTTTGATTTTTTTTGTAACGCTATTCAGTAAGCAAATGTCAGAGCTAATTCCATTTCGGTAAGTACGTAGTTATCCCACGTTGTTACCACCGTGGAGTTAAGCTGCTGCTGTTGTTGCCAATGAATGGTCCGTGGTCGTCTCTTAGGGTCTACTTTGGTATTTTGTTTGAATTGACCACGCAACAAGCGACAACAAAACGATTTACAATGACAGCCTACATTTTGTTGCGGGTTATCTCTCTCCCTCTCTCTCTCTCTCTCTATTGCATTTTAGAATAAGGTATGTATGCAACCAAAAAATTCACAGATCTCTTGGCCAGGACAGACATTTTGAGGTGCTATAGCACCCAACGTCCCTCCAAACCAAGCTCCATGGGCTACATGTGGATTGTGGATAGATTTCATGCCAGTTAGTTATCTCACCTGACACAGCATGGCAAACAGATATCCCAAGTTGACAGATGTAGTTGATTGATTTATGCTTCGATGATTTATTGCTCAATTTAATTATTTGCCATGTGTAAGAGTCTTAAGAGATTATCGAGGTGGGAAGGGGTTCCCCCTAGGTTACAATTTTGTTTTCTTCTTTTTTTGTGTATTAAAATTTTTAGGGTAAGGTAATGTATGTCCGTGTGTCTGTCTGGATATTTATTATGAGGTCTTTTGATAAAGCGATTTCAATACACATACATAATATGCAGTTTTGGGTTATTTGAAAGATTGAATTACTTTCGTCCCACTCTATTGTTTGTTTGGAGTAATAAATTAGAATTTAAAATGGCACTTTGGCATTAATCATTTTATTTAATGTGATTTCTTTTATAAATGGCATGTAATTAGCAAACAAGAGCAAAATTTCTAAACAACATTGGTTTCTGTTAGTTTTTATTGTTTGTTAATTTATTGAAATTTGTAATACAAAGATTGTGGTGGGAGAAAGATTTATTTGATTTTAAGTATTTATTTAATTCTCAAAATTATTAAATATTTTTTTGTTATTCCTGACTTGACATTTGTTTTTAACTTCAATCAAACAGCGCCTATGAAACTCCCTTCTCTTTCTATAGCTTTCAACCGTACTAATAGGTCGGGCATTGGGCACCATTTTTATTTGTATTTTTTTTAATTGAAAAAATCCATTCAAAATAATATTCAGTTCTATAGTTGCGTCACCAAAAAAGTTGATTTGTCCCTTGAACTTATAGATATCTAAAACATTAAACGTCTTAATGCCAGATATCATTGCTAAGCTCTTTTATTAATGTCAAACCTGATTACCTATCTCTTAAGTCAACTATACATACAGACATAGTATCTAGCTTCATAAATAAAAAAACACCTTGATAATCAACTCCTTTCAGTAGCCAATCGTAACACCTCTTCACACTCCTCTTTCAGTTTTACGACAACATATACAATTCATTACCTCTGATAAAAATTAAATGAAATAAAAAATAAAAATCAAATTATAAAACGCTTAATTGCGACGCTTATAGCCATTGAATGAACTCGGATACATGTCGCGTACTCCTTTTTGGCTAGATGGATAAGATTGCTACCACCTGATAAGCCCAAATCAAAATTCCTCACTCGAAATGATTAGTGGAGGAAAATGACTGATCAAATGAAAAAAAACACACAAGCTCACCATGGAGCTACATGCAGCAATTTATTTCGGAAAAGGTAATTGCAAACGATATATGTGCCACAGCAGCAAATACAACAACAAACAGCAGTCGACCCGCTGCCAGAAGTCAAGAAAAATCAATCAAAAAAAAAAAAAAAACTACACCACCCCCTCTTCTGATGGACGAAAAAAAATAAACTCCGAAAAAACACCTCTTATCTTAAACCACCTCTGAGGCATCCAATCAACTCTATCGTTGATCAACGAATTTACCAAAGCCGCCCTCACTCACCAAACGTTGTCGTCGTCCGTCGCAGTGTGTCGTTTGTCCTCCTCATTCTGCTACTCCTTCAAAAGTCCATGAACAATTTTTTCACTGCTGACCCCCAACATGTAACCATTTAACGCCTCCGCATGCCTAACGAAAACCAAGAATGCCTCCGCATGCAAAATAGACGTCCAAGCCATCTTCAACCGATACCGCCGGACGCGCCGCCACCACCGTCAACTTCAAGACCCTATCTGGAGTTAGATATCTTCGGCAAGATAGTGCCGGAGCAAGTATGTCCCGTCAATCTCGTCGTGTATTGTGTCCATGTCAAATAAAACAACCATTGAGCTGGTGTTGTTTGCTTATGGAGGTGCGCGCGCGTGGTGCGGATGGCACATTGTCAATGTTGCCAGAGTACATGTCTTACGGCAGCATACGCAACAAAAATTTTAATTTTTGTTCAGTTAAAAATAAATACAAAATTTCATGAGTTAAAATTGTATCGTAACTTTTTTTTAATTCTTAGATTTCAAAAAGATTCTTTTTTTTGACAAAATAAACAGTTTATTTAGCTATAATTACTAAGGTTTAAGGTTTTTTCAATAAACAGTTTTGAGTTGGGCGCCATTTTCAGCTTATATCTTTTTCAGAGTTTCAGTAACTGCTATTTTGCACATTGTCGAAGATAGGTTTAACTCTTCCTAACTTAAAAATGTTTGTAAAATAGATAACGTTACCAAATTCTAATTGGAAGTTTTCTAAAAGTCACACGTTAGCGCCATCTTCATGTATATGTATCCCTTTGGGAATAAAAGAAATTCACAATTTTTACATTATGAAAAATGTGTATCACTCGACCAGGATTTATTTTTTTTTCAATAGAAAATATTTTCAAACTGTAAATAGAAGTTTGTTTTTTTAATCACACTTTGGGCACCATTTTTAGTTTATATCTTTTTAAGAATTTAAGCAATTGCCAACTTGAACATTATGAAAATTGATAACACCCTATCGTATTTTAAATTTTCTTCAATAGACAATGCTGCCAAATTTCAATTGAATTTTATGTATATCATACGTTGGGCGCCATTTTCGGTAAAATCATTTTTCGAATTAAATCAATTGCCATATTCATGAAACCTTAAGTTTTATTTCAATTATTTTCTGAAAATGCAGCTTTTGGCAACACTTTCCATTGTTGAGTATGTAATCGCGAGGGAGGCAGTTGTCAGCAAACCACTTGGTAGATCGGCTGTTAAGTGTTTGAATTTTGTTTTTTTTTTTTAATTTTTTTGTGAGATTTGTGTCTCTTTTGGATGTCAGATGACATGCAGCTTCTGCATACAATTGGAGTTGAATGATATCGCGGGCGCGCAAAAGCATTTTTTTGTTTGTATATTTTTGCTTAACCATGCTTTCACTTCATCAATCTGTCAACGTATGTATATATTATTTAAGTCCCTCTGTAAGCTTGTTGTCACGAGAATACAAAACAAAAAAAAAACGCATGTATGAACTTTTGAACAGATGCGCGCACGGTTAGTGGACGATATTTCAGATTGAATTATAATCCAGGAAATCAGGTGACATTGTCATTTTTTTCGGATTTTGTGTGCAGTCTGTTTAGAGTGGGTTATTTATCTCTCACACTATGTTTGTCGAATTACAGTTGAGTTGAGATGAGTTGACAATTTTGTGAACCATTCATAGCGTTAAGCAATTTACAGATTTTTGAAGCCTTCAAGTACGAAGTACAGCATTATTTCTATCATTATATAGATTTTTAAGAATAATTATACAAGTTCGTTAGTCAGCTCTTTTGTTTTTTTTTTTTGTTTTTCGTAAATAATTTTAATGTGAAACCTCATTCAACTAAAACCTGATTAAATACTTTGTAATCAAACCCACTTGCCACTTGAGTCAAATTTCTACAATTTATAGCTATTTTTTTAAAGCTCCGAAGCTAATCAGCTAGAAAGTAATTCCAATAAAATTGCAGAAAACATTTGCAACATCTATAATCTCGAGATGGCTAATTTTGCTATCATAGAAAATGTCGCTAATAACTTGCAATTGCCTCTGTGGTGTAATCTAAATGCACGCAGCTATCACACCACACAGCTGCGCACAATAACACACCACAAAGACAGAGTCAAGCTGAAATCTCAGAACCAAGTGAAAACCACTATCAGACCCAGATGCAATAGCGAGTAGTGTGGTTCTTTAGACTCGCAAATAACATTAAGCACAGTCATAAATTTTCAATTGATTGAAATGGAATAGGAATGAATGCCCTGCGGTCGGGATTGGAGTATTTTAAAAGAGCTACCATCAAAAGGCCTTGATGATGATGATGTTGTTTTTGTTTGTATCATAGATAGTTGTTGTTGTTGTTGTTATATTTCCTATGACAATTTGTGAATTGGGTGGACGACCAACGACGATCGGCGACGAAGATAGGATATGCGATGCACATGTTAATCCGTATCGTTTTCCTTTTGGCGGTTAATTGCAGATATTTTACGATCTTGAAATTTATGAATTTTAATATAAGAGAGGCACAACCAAAGCAAACAAGCCTAAGGCTGGCGGCCGGCGGCGGCGATATAGTGAAGGCCTAAATGTATCTTATAAGATAAGGTGAACAACAATTGGTTGGATGTGAATGCCTTTGAGACGATACTTCCACCGAGTCTTTTATTTGTAATTTTTTTTTTTTTTTGAAAAATTATGCCTTCGAGGCGAAAATGTTTTAATCATCAGTTCAGATAATAACTGTAAACAATTCAGCTTAGCCAAGATAAGTGTTATGTTGTGAAGTCTTTGTCTGTGTCTCAAAAAGATACACAAATATTTATTGTTGGCAATTTGAATTGCCAAGAAGAAGATAATGTGGGCTTGTTCGAAGGCGACCATGTTCTCAAATCAGATATCACTTTTAATAATTAACCAGTAGATATCCCTGTAAGGATATAATCCTAGATTCGACTATAGTTGATGTTTGTCTTTCAGGTGTAAAAAAGGAGGTGTCTTGTGGGAAATAATAACATGACAGAATTATTGACCACAGGAAAACTTGTTCGGTAACGCGGTGTGGCAAAGTCAAAGGGATGTGTATTAGAAAGTGCCAAAACTAATTTCAATTAAACAAAGATACAAAGATGCTTGAGATACAAAACTGAGGAAAATGGGTTTTCTCATCTTGAAATATCTGTGTATTGTTCTTTTACTTAATTTAGTCGAATTCTCTCATCTAGATATATGCATCTCTGCAAAACCCAAGTTTTGTATTGACCTGTAGTCCAAAAATTGGATGTAACCAAATTTGTAGCTTAAAAAATAATTTCAACAATGTCCTTGATAAAGTATTTACAAATATTTAAGATAACTTTGTTTTAGAAGAGACTTCATCTATAATTACTAACAAAACAAGTATTTTTTAAACTAAGTTATTTTTATCGTGATAAAACTCAACCGACCGACGGCTTGTGAGAAGAAATTAGTCTTTGATTTAAAAAATGCCAATTACGTCAAAATAAGTCTATTGACATGTCTTCGGTTGACGATAAAGCTTTCAGCTTTCTACAGTTTTACGTTTTTTTACGAAAATTTAATTTCGAAAAAAGTAATTTCATCTTTTAATGCACCTCCTTGGTACGATTCAATAGGTACCTATTAACAAACTTTAAGAATCGCAAAAATAGAACTCATGGCAAATGGGTTCAGGTAATTTTACGATTATGAAATTTTTCTAACAATATACGAGGAATTTAAAAGATGCATCAAATTGTGTTATGACAGATACGTTTTTAAAACAGGATCTATTATTAAAAATAACCCTCGTCACTTCTATAAGTTTATAGATTATAAGTTCAATGTTTTTAATTTTCCGTCGACAATGCATTCCGACTAGGGGTTTTGCTCGAAACTAAATGATATTAAGTGCGCCCTCGGTAAAAGCAACTAATAGAAATTCGAGGGGTTGCATTAATTGAGTTTGTTGCAAGTACCGAGTCACAAAATTTTGATAAATTCATTCAAATTTGACTTGAAAATTAATGTATCAAAAATTAAAGAAAATGGTTTGGTATATAAGTAAAGAAAATTTATTTTATTTAAATATTTCTGTTAGAAAATCTTGAAAAAACAATGCATGGTTTCGTTAATTTTTTTTTGAAATATTGAGAAATAAATAAGCTCCTGTCAATTACCAGCTCCCTGAGTTTTCGCATTTATAAGTTTCACAAAGTGATTGAACAGATTTACCATAACTCAATTTATTTAAAATATCGGCATTCTGCTTAATTGACAGTTTGGGGACGTTTTTATGCCCACGGCTTCTTAAATTAAACTTACAATTAGTTACCGACCCGAAACGAAAAAATTGCATAAAACTAAAAAGCTACATCCCAAATGCAATATGCATACGACCAAGAAAATTACAAAATTCAAAGAAAAGAAGCTGTGAAATAACAGCTGTTTCCAGTTTTACCAAATTTCAGAAAATAGAAGCACAGAATAAATGAAAAAAGAGATCATAGTTGGAGAGTTGCGATTACTGAGTCACTAATGTGTAATTTTGGGTTTTGCTTTAATAAAGGTTTTGCGTTTATCGAGGGTTGGTTTTACACAGGGCGCACTGCATGTGAATTGTTTGCATATTTTTTGGAGACAGTCTATAATGATTCGATAATTTTTGATTTTTTTTATATAATCTTATACACGCTCAAGGGATAATGATTACATTTGAAAATGGATCGCTTAACTATCGCACAACGCATACAATTTTTTAAAACCTACTACAAAAATAGTGATTCTGTCACAGCCACATATCGTGCTTTAAGAGGAGATTATGGTTTACATAATCGTCCAACTACGCAAGCAATTGGCGAAATTGTAAAGAAATTTGAAGATACTGGATTGGTTCCAGATATTCTAAGGCCTGTGCATCATCGTTTCGCTCGTACAACTGGAAATATCACTGCTGTAAGTGGAAGTGTTGCCGAAGACCCGAATGTGTCGATTCCTCGTCGTTCTGAGGAATTAGGACTGTCTTAGGGCACATTATGGAGCATTTTGCATTATCTACACCAACATCCATATAAAATCCAGCTCACACAACAACTGAAGCCAGCTGACCATTCACAACGTCGTAGATACGTCGAATGGGGGCTTGAACAACAGACGGTGGACGGCGATTTTTCGAACAAAATTTTCTTCAGCGACGAAACACATTTCTCACTCGGTGGGTATGTTAATAAACATAAAAGTATTTGGGGTTCTGAGAATCCTCAAGTAATTGAAGGGAGACCATTACATCCACAAAAAGTCACTATTTGGGGCGCTCTTTGGTCCGGAGGTGTGATTGGACCTTACTGCTTGGAAAACGACGAGGACTGTCACCGTCAATTCGGAGCGCTATGGTCAGATGATAACCGACTTTTTTTTGCCTGCTATTGAAGAATCGAGAATATGTGGTTTCAACAAGATGGTGCCACATGACACACAACTCGAGCGAATATGGCTTTATTGCAAGAGACATTTCCTGGACGCGTAATTTCTCGTCGTGGCGATATCAACTGGCCACCAAGATAATGCTTTTTGACATCGCTGGACTTTTTTTGTGGGGCTACGCGAAAGATCGTATTTATGCAGATAAACCTTTAACTCTTGAGCACTTGAAAACCAATTTTCGTCAAGTTATGGCTGAGATACCGCCCAATATGTGTCAAAAAGCGGTCGAAAATTATCTCAAAAGAATCGATGCTTGCAACCATTCGCGTCGTGGTCATTTAAATGATATAGTGTTTCACACATAATGTCAACTTTCAAACTTTATAATAAAAAAGAAATATCATGAAAAAAATATTTTATATGCGTTTTATTTACGTTTACTTTTGAAACCGCAAAACGGATAACCCGTTATGTTTTTAACACAGCGAGGTCGTCATGTGAAAGAAGAGAAAAGGGGATAGGAAAGATGTTTGGCGCGAGCTGGTTGTTGTCGCAGATTTATCTCCAGGGATGGCGGCTGAACTAATGCGGAGAAAATTACCGTGTCTGATTTGCTTATGTCGCTTATAATTCGCATTATTTTATCTTTGTCATATTTATTGGCAAACTAGTTTACTCAATCAAATGTTGTTAGTGTTATGCCTGAACAGCATGTAATGAGTAAACCAGCAACTCATTTTATGACAATTTTCAGAATTGGTTTTTAATGGAAAATATGACGACATAGCTAGACAACGGCAGAAATCGAACCTGCGACCACGAGGTTGACAGGCGAGCGCCACGGCCACCCCCAATAATAATGATTTCACTCATATTGTGGATAATAGGGTTAACTTGAGTTTTTTGAAAATAACAATGTTTGACCTAGTTCATGAACTTAAATCTATTGATGTTAATAAAGGCAGTGATCCCGATGGAGTTTCACCATTATTTGTGAGAAAAACAGCCGAAACTATTGCCAAGCTTTTAGCTTTTCTCTTTCCAATGGTATTTTTCCTGAGGCATGGCATCATTATTTTTTAATGCCAATTTACAAAAAAACGGCGAAAGATCAAATATTAATAACTACAGGGGAATTGCTAATTTGTCAGCTGTTCCCAAATTATTTGAAAAAAAATGGTGACTGATATGTTGAATTTTGAACTGAAGTCGGTCATAAGTGAGCATGAGAATGGTATATCCACAACTACTTATCTTGTGGGTTATACTTCTTATATACGTCAAGGAATGGACAAAGGGAAATAGGTTGATGCCATCTACACTGACTTAAGTAAAGTTTTCGACAAACATGACCACGGTCTATTTCTTTTTAAACTTGAAAAGTATGGCATTCATTCAAATTTGTTAAGGTGGCTGGCTTCTTATTTGTCAAAAACTTACTCAGTGTTTTTTCCCAAAAATATATGACAATTCCGGTGTTTCCCAAGGAAGCCACCTCAATGACTTACCTTATTGTTTTCACAGGGTGCAGATAATTTTTATATGAAGATGACATTTAATTGTTTCAAAACGTAAACCATTTCACAGATGGATCTTCTTTGCAACAATGTTTAAGCTCGCTTGCAAGGTTGTGTAAGGTAAATGGAATGAAGCTATATGTGGATAAATGCAATCTAATTTTCTTCTTAAGAAAAAATGGCTAATTCTTTTGACTATACCATTGACGCACGTCAACTAATTTGAAGGAACGTAACTAATGACTAAGGAGTTGTACTTGACAAAAAACTTACTTTTAACCATATTTAATATTTTTATAGCCAAAATAAACTCTAAAAAGCATGTGTATGCTAGGGTTTGTTAATCGAAGTTCCAAAGAATTTGACGACCCTTACATTACAAAGGCAAAATATTGCTCACTGGTTTTGTCTGTATTAGAATATTGTAGTGCTGCTTGGTCTCCATCTTACGATGTTGATATTTAGAACTTTGAGTCTTTCCAAGAAACAATTTCTGTTGTCTGCTTTGAGAGGTTTTGGATGGAGATCTGACACTTTTGTATTGCAAAGTAATTCTCATCGTCTAAATCTAATTAATTTGTACAGTCAGCAGAATCAGAAATAGTCAGAGAATTATCTGAAGCCTTATTTGCTTTTGACCTCTATAAATATAATATCCAATCATCTTTCTTATGTTCCAAGATATGCCTTAATCCAATTGTTAGAACTTTTAGACACACTAATTTTTTTAAGGTAATTTCAAAGACAAACTTTGCATCTCACGAGCCTATTAATCAATTATACTCAATTTCTTGTCTGAATTATTGTTAATTTGTTACCTATTTTGTTTGGCAAAATAAATAAATGCACTTAACCAAGGTACGACAGTTGGGCTAAAATAACAATTAACTAATTTCATTTTGGTTAATAGACAGTCCACAGTTTTTACTGATATTATTTTTCTTTGCCCTCTGTGCATGTCTCCTACAACAGCTTCTATAGTTCAGCCTCTAGAACTGTACGATTATGACACAAATAACAAAACACTATCGCAGTTAAAAAAAAAAAACACTAATATCATCTCAACCAAAATCTACACGAAGAGCAAAAAATTCGTGCCAGCAATTTGGATTCTATGTTTCATTTAATTCTGAACCTTTAAACCAGGCTTCCTCTTAAAAAACCAAAATATAGCTCACAACCAACATTCCTTATTCAACCACGCTGTTGCTTCACTGCACGGTTATAACAGTCAATTTTCCCAACGATGCTCCATTTTCCACAAACTCATTTATAACATTTAACCTCTTTAAACAAGGGAAAATAACGCCCATAACCTCTGCTCTCCATCATATATATGTTGTGTATAATATAATTCATTGAAAACCTGTACGCGTCAGAAATTCCATGTTCTATGTAAATCTCCTGTGACATTAGTACCAAACCAATTTGCTGTATGATGATGAGGCTAGAATCACACTGAGTGTCACGATTTTTTTTTTTTTTTTTTTTGAACAAATCCCTCTGCAACAAGAACATTTACCACAAACAAGAACCATTTACTTGATTTATATGACCACCAAATAATGGTCTTGAGGAGGAGTGACTCCTTTTGCGAAAAATGGAAAATGGAAACATTATCAAGTTATTGCCAATAAAGACAGAAAGAAATTCCCTTTAGTTTTATTTGTGCATGCTGCGCCGAGAAAATATATGTATAACTTATCTGAAAATGTCATGCGACAATGATGCATGCGGTAAATTGTTTTTTTTTTGTTTGTTTTATTTCTTACGAGAAAGTTTCAAAACGGCCGGCGCGGCGAAAAAATAACAATAATTTGTTTTGTACCATGTTGTGCAGATTTTCTTTGACACACAACACACACACACACACATCTACCATTCATAGATTATTTTAACATCAAAAGACACTTAAATCAAGACTTGCCAGAGTGCTAGCGCGCCTTAATTATGTGCAACTATAAATAATATTTTTCTTAATATTCATTGCAGCCAGCCAGCGTCATCGCCGCCAAATGACTAAGACTGCATAGTATTCAATGCCATGACCTCGTTCATATTCACCGCGTGCACTGTCAACTATCAATCTCAGCCTGCTGAGCGAGAAAGAAATACAAATAATAATAAGAAAATATAAACAGAAAAAAAACACAAAACAAAACCGCACTTGGAAAAATATAGGTCAACTCTTCTGCGGCAAATGAAAAGATTACAAATAGTCCTTCGAATAGGTTTTACATGTTGTTGCTGTCTTGATCTTGGTCTTGGACACAAAACAGTCCGGCAACAATGTGAAGTGAGGACAAATGAAGCTGGTTTCTGGGTCGGACTTGAAGGTAAATTCTTATGGCGCGGTTTCGACTGACGTTACGGGAAACTTTTTTAAAGATTGACAACACATTCGATGAAAGCCTCTCCCAAGATAGCTTCTATAAGACTTTTGAGTTTGCTTAAACTCTGAAAGTAGAATAACACTTGGGAGTATAGCAATGAGCCACTTTAAAGCATTTATTACGAAGAACAAAATGTGTTCATTTTTACTTTCTTTCAAAACCCTGTTTGAATTGATTTTGTTAGGCTTTTGAAGCAGCAATTTCCGAAAGCAACTTAAGTTTAACTAAAAGTCTCTATAAAGTTTCTTTTTCGAAGCAGAACGAAAGATAAATAGTTGTTCTTAGATAAATAATAATTATATCTTTCTTCTTCGATAGCTGACTAAATCCTCCAAGTTTTTTTTTCAATTTAAAGTACGATTTAAGCTCCAGAAAAGTTTTGTATTTATTTAAAGCTTATTTTTCGAAACACTATCGAAATATCTAAGAAATGAAATCGATTTTAAATTGACCACTGATTGTACAAACATTCAGCAGAAGTTTAACAAAGAAAAGCTCAACTAACATCTCAACTTCGATATGGGTTCAATTAATCATTTTAGATTCGACAAAACCTTACCGAAACTTTATAGAAGCTGGCATGTTAGTAATGAAAAGCTTCTATAAGAGTTTTAATGTGAATGGAGACTTTGAAAAGTTTGCAGAGTTACTTTTGTTCAACGCATAGGAAAGTATTACATTAAAACTAATAAATTATTAATCTATAAAATTTATATTTTATATTGTATTTAATACAAGCTTTCAAATTTAAAGCTCAGCGCGCCTTTTGAAGGGCCTGTTTATCCTTTAAAATCCACCCCTGAATCCAATATTCGTTGAGAGTTGAAAAAAAAATAAAGTTCCAATCAACAACTCACAACCAAGCGGATACTCGACTGGTTTCTCGCGGACTTCACCCCGGTGACCACAACACAAGAGACAGCCAGTGTAAAGCAGGATCCGAAAATGATCCAGAGCAATCGTAGTAAACCAGGTGTTCAATGGCACGAACAAGCGAAACAAAATCCGAACGAACCTTCATCCATCCATCAAAAGTACACACACATTCCACACATGTTGTATGTGTCTTACAGCCTCCTGGCCATACCGTTCGTACACACCGCATGTGTGCCGTGTGTTCTTGCCTTGCGTCTGTGGAAGCAGCAGCAGCGTAATGGTGCTATGTGGTTGTACATAGTGTTCTTACCCGTAGAGCTTTTACGCAGCACAGTAGGTGGAACAGTAAAAATTAGTTCCAATCTACTCCCGGGGGCCTCGATCCCCATCCGATATCTCTGGTATATACTCGGTGGGTAATCCTCCTGGATTACGACAACTACGTGACCGATCCGGCCACCAGACAAATCGAATATAGAGGCAGCTCACAAAAGAAACAAAAAAAAATCTCGAACGGATAACATGACTGGAGATCACTTGGCCATAAACAAATCAATGGCGGATTAACGGACGCACATTAGATGGAATTATAGGCAGATTTACCGCAGCACATGTGTCGTGTCAGAGATACTAAAGCCACTTTTAGGCCTAGAAAAAAAACAGTAAAGATATAGAAGGAGGACAAAAGACCATCATCGTCGTCACGGTAATCATTGTCATCAGCGGCAGCGGCATTTCAAGCAAGATGTAGCTTCCGAAGTTGGACCATTTTTATGGAGTGGCGCACAGCTGTGCCTGTTGATGCCTGATCCGCCTGCGATGTGGTTTACCTAAATGTCAATCATGGATTTCGGATGGAAAATGCTTCTTCCGAGAGACGTGGGAGGTACAATGCTGGCATTTAAATTAAGGTCTTTAGGAGCCACATTGCCGGTTAGATCGAGGTGCAAACTGTTTGGGTGGTCACTATTATTTTTTTTTATTTTTGCTGTCGTAACCGACTGTGTCATGTTTGCGAATTGTTTCAAGTCGGTAATCGTTGTTGTGTGTGTGTGAGTGAGTTGTACACACGGGATTGCCTTTAATATGCTATGCTACAGTACTGGAATCCTAGACAAAAAGTGGCACTTTAGAGAGAGTTTTAATGGATACTAATGATGGCTTGGAACAATGTATTCTCAAGCTTTTGATTGAATGTTAAAATTAAGTAATCGTTTATCTTGGTTGGGGTACACTCCAGTGATAATTTATTGCTTCAAATAGATCTTCCATGGCAACCACCACCTAGCATGGTTAGTCATTCTTTTCTTGTAATTATTTTAGAGAAATTAGATCCTGCTTTGGAAGGAATTGCGGGTAATTAAGGAACGGATGTTCTGGAACAGAGGACGTATTTATTTCTCATTTCACTAAAGGAAATAACTAGAAACACGCACAATATCATCAGTTACAAATTTTAGTCCAAGACATACTAAGAATTTCTGCTCACATTTTTTTTTATTTTTTTAAACCCACTAAAGGGGTTTTGACTACCCTTAAAATGAAGAAGCACAGTGCGAGCGTTAGGAAAATACGGAAGGATGTAAGAGAAGATACCGATGTACATTGGTTTTGAATTTCTGAATATCAAAATGGGTGCGGGGAAAATAGAGCCGGGTAAATTATTCCACATTCGCGTTGTACGGCTAAAGAAAAATTCTCTGTACTTTTTAGTATGTCCGAAGCTGGGCTCTTGGGTAAACTGATGAGCATTCTTGGAAGTGCAAGTATTACGGTTGAATAGTTTAAGGGGAGGAATGCAACTGGCTATTTCGCTGGAACATTGCTTATAAATATTAGCGATAAAATAATGAGAGAGATATAACATTTCGACGGTATTCTAGAGATGTAAATGTTATGTAATTGCACGGAAATAAAATTTAAGAAGTTTGAAGAAGTGAAGAATGTGTAGTTAAGCTTATTTTATTATTTTTAAAATAGAACCTGCGGATATGGGTCATACAATTTAATACTTCACTTAAACTGTCACTTCTTCATCCTAAATTTTATATCTCGTATTAATTACTGTATTTTCTACCTTAAGTGGAATGCAAAAAAAATACGTTATTAAAATACGAGGATTAGGTAAAAACCAACGAACCTTAAGGTTCAAATTTCATTTTTTTCATTTTTTTTTCTTCACAAATTGGTATAAGCTGTGGAATGTGGAAGAAGTCCAAGAAAAAAAATTTTGTCTTTATGCTCTCATTGCATTTACTAAATTTCCCCAAACTACCTACTAAGACTACTATAGACCAATTGTTTCGATATTAGTTCAAGGCATCAGACCAGTTTCGAAATTGTTCAGCCAAAGTACGAGTTAACTAAGTTACCAGTAACACTACCAGTAAGCTTCCATAGGGCTGCGTTAAGTCATTTTTAGTTTCGATAAGAGTTTAGTACCAAAAACTTATAGAAACTGAAATTTTAGCAGATTAATTTTGCTAATTAAGATGTATTTCACAGTCTCGTACATAATTATATAATTTTAAAATTCATGGTAAGATGACAACAGAACAAATAAAAATTTAGATAATTTAAAAATTTCACGCGAAAAATTTCCCGTGTAAATTTCAGAAAAAATTAATCAATCTATTATTAATTTGATGTGAATATGATAAATAAATATATATTCCACAAAATCTGTGGTGTAATGTTAACTTAACATTTTTCATTTACTTGGGACATAGCTTAACAAAATTTGTACAAAGTGAAAAACGAGTAAGTTCCACAAGAAATAAATATTCTTCTTTTTTCGCTTCATCCGAAAAAAAATTAGGACATGAAAATACACTCATTACCTATATTCTTGAATATTTTAATGCATTTTTGCTGAAGTTCACCATCATAATTTTTCACAGCAAGACATTTTTTTTGTTGGTTGCTGATGGTCTTATAAAAAGGCGTCACATTTAATTCGGTAGCTCATTAAGCCATAATTTATACGATCGCTTTAGTTAAAAGTTAAAATCAGCAAAGCCTCAAAACAGAACTGTAATCGACAGAGTAGCAGCAGTGGCAGAAGCGGCGGTGGCGGCAACGGCGACAGTGCACACAGCACCTCACTTCTTAATTAAATTCCATTAAGAGTATATGTTAAGTGGTAGACAACAAACACAGCGTGCACCAAAAAATACCGACGAGACAGTAAAAACGCTACGCCATGGAATCTCACTTTGCAAGAGACGAGACCAAAAACAAAAACACAAAAAAAAAAAAAACCTCCATCCATCCAACCAGATCGATGATATCAATTTCTGCAAAATAATTGCCCCAATATCGTTGTTGTTGTTGTATCTTCGAAGTAGCAGCGGTTCCTTGAAGAGGAGCTCCCCCAAAATAAAAAAAATGCAACAAACCTCTTAGCGAAACTGTTACAAAATAAAATAAACCAAAAACCGATATAAAAGGTACGTGCTCCCGTGCCAAATGAGCCCGGCAAGGGTCCTAACTCACTCACAATTGGCACACGATGTGCCACATAATTGCATTGCATTTAAAGTGTTCCAAGTACTGGACACGAATAGTAGGTACCACCTTTATGGTACTGTATAGGTATGAATAGTATATTTATGTGTGTACCGACCTACTCGCCATGCAAGCCAGGTATCACCGTACGTAACTTTTATGTCAAAATAATTGGCTCTTTGGAAGATTCCGGGACAAAAATGTCCTCCGTTCCGTCCACAACAAGTCAAGAAGTTAAAGCTTCAAATAATACGCGTAGCATCTTCGTTTTTGGTTTTGGTTTTGGGTTACCAATACATGAAAGTTGCATGGCTTCGCATAAATTTTATAACAGCACCAAGCAAACAACAACAAAAACAGAAACAATTCTTTTTTTGGGAAAAAATTCAGTGTCGTAATTTATTTAAGGAAAACAACACAACTTGGATATGTATATGTGAATGTGTAGGAATGACTGGGAAGAAGAGTCAAGGATGCGTAGCCCATACCTATGACAAAAAAAAAATAAATCGGACCAAGATGGAATATTGGGTTCGTTTTTGTTTACAAGTTTGGATGCGGTCGAAGATGATGGTATTTTCACTGCTGGAACTGACAACTAATGAGGTCGTTGAAATTGTGTGGTATTGAAAATCATCTTGCCAAGAAATCAATAATAAAAGTAAAATGGAAGAATAAGGATTCACCGCACTGATTTTCTTTGGAAAATGTTATTCAATTTTTGAATTTTGAAAATTTTCCTCGAATATTAACTTATAAGCAAAGCTCATAACTTAAGTATCCCTGGAAATAGTTTAACAAATTTTTTTTTCTTAGTAATATCTTAGTTTTCATTCTTATATTACTGAAAAAACTACATTCGAAAATTTCAAGATTTTTA
Source organism: Philhelius pedissequus (assembly GCA_910595825.1). NCBI lineage: Eukaryota > Metazoa > Arthropoda > Insecta > Diptera > Syrphidae > Philhelius > Philhelius pedissequus. The sequence goes on along the minus strand of OU343161.1, from coordinate 235,782,495 downwards.
TAAAATCTAAATAAATTGTAGTAATTTGGAAGCACTAAAATTGACACCACTGCTCACTATATAATAACTGACAGCCAAAACACTCAACTTCATTATTTAAACAGGAGACGTCAGCTGTCATTTCCTTTTGCTTACAGACTAGATAAAAGCCGATGGCCCGATGCTAACATTTAAGCTTAGCTGACTTGTGGAATTAAACGGGTTCCGCTTCAATAATTATGCGAGGTCTTGTAAATTGAAACACCCGCGATAATTGACCAAAACCTGTGAAAATGAGCAGTGCAATTAAGCGGGGGGTATTGTTGCCTTAAAATTGGTTGTTAGTAAAATAAGGATGAATTTTAAAGCATACTCGGACACTGACTGACCGATTCGGTTTAAAAATCTGAACATCTAGGTGGAAGGGAGTGATCCAGGTAAACCATTTTATATTCGTGTTGTACGACCAAGGAATGAATGCCTATACTTAACAGGAAACGTCCCAAAATGTTCTCTATGGTAGAATAATGATAATGAGCATTCTCAGCCCTTAACGGGTCCTGAACCCTACTGCGGAATAGGAGAGAGCGTGGCTAAAAATAAAATCAAAACAGAAAAGGAGACCAGAAGATCAAAAAATTGGAAGGAACTCCCCAAGTTTAAGCAGGCAAAACTCTCAATTGGTGAAAACAACAAAAAAATATTTACGGACTGTATCAGATTATATAGAAATAACCTTAGCTCAGAAGACATCTAAGTATTCTTGGCCTAGTAGATACTGCTACGTGTAGATTCTGCCAGGACAATGACGAATCTCCACATCCTGAGCAGATGCGGTGCTCTAACGCACCACAGGAAAAAACACCTAGGTCATTACCAGGCAGAGGAGAGCAGAGCACAAAACCATATAGAAATTCATTCATTCATCATATCAAGGATCTAGTTTGAATACTGTCTACGATATTCAAATGAGTTATAGAAACCCATTTGCATCAGGATACGAATCAAAGATGTTTTTTAGTAATGCGGAATTTAAAGTTTCGAAAATCACAGTAGGTAAGGGCAAGCCTATATAGCCCAAATAGCCAATAAGTCGTATATTCTGGTATTATCATAAGCCTTTATCGGCATAGTAGCGAGAATGATAGTAATTTCAGCCCAGACCTTGGACGGCTTACATAAATGCTTGCTATCAAGAAACCATACAAAAAATGAACAAGGGGTTAAATCAGGGGCACTAATAGCCCTTTGTTAAGATGACCTTTTACTTGGGACACTGCTCGTCCTTTGTAGGACTTAAAGTCCACTAAGTTTACATATAGAAAGCCTTAAGGCCTGCAATTTTGAAGCCTTCAATACTTCCATGTTCTCAGATGATTTGATGAAGGCCGAAGGACTACAATTTTTCGTTTTGTCTAGCCATAAAGTTATCCATATACAGGGTGCGGCAGGGGAACTTCCTTATTGGAAACGCGCGTCATCTAGCGTCATCTAACATTGATTAGGAGAAGGGTAGGATGGCTCATTCGCAATATCACTATCTGTGATCTATCATGTTTTATATCATGTGGGCTATCGGGTTAGTAAAGAGCATGACGTGGGCGACGGAAGAGCTCCCATTCGCCGTGGATTCGTTTTTTTTCAAGCAGCGGTTCAATCGTCGCATTGCAACGTGCATTCAAAAATCGCTTTAATGTCGCTCCCGCAGGACATATTCCTGATCGTAAATTGATCCTTTTATGGGTGGACATCTTTAGAAAAACCGATAATATGAAGAAAAAAACTAGATATTCCGAAACCATCAGGACACCCGAAAAAATTAATCAGGTTAGGATCTCCCAAACGTTCTGTGCGCAAACATGCAGCTGCTCTGAGAAGTGATATATGGGATGTCTGTTTTCAGCAGGATGGTACCACAGCCCACCAGACGCGTACGTCGATGAATCTTCTGCGAGAATATTTCCTTAGACGTCTCATCTCCTTACGGGAAGATCTTCAGTGGCCAGCGCGTTCGTCTGACTTAGCCCCTTGTGATTTCTTTTTGTGGGTCTATCTGAAATCTGTAGTTTACACCGAACTTCTAATGAATGATGCTAAATTCGAAAAAAAAAATATTCAACCTGCTATCGACAATATGCTTGACGATATATGTATAAACAAAATGAGACAGATACCTGTTACACCATTTGTATAATTAATTTTTTTAAAATAAGGTAGTTTCCCTGCCATACCCTGTATAACAAATAATTTCCGATCCGGGACATTTCGATTTCAGCAGGCTCAATGCGGATAGCGATTGCGACAGCTAATGTACGATCCTGACTGTTCAAATGGTTCCATCGATGAAGGCTTTTAAACCATTTTCGTTTGATTTCGTAACAAAATTAATAATTTATTGCACCGCAACAAAAGTACGGTCGCATTCTTCTCTCCTATTCTAATGCCTTCCGCTTGCTCTCCAGGTTACATTTTTAAGAACAACTTACTTACAATCTTAAATTTTCCATCGTAAACATTCTGATTAATACCATTTAATGTTCTTCGTCCTAATAACATACCAAACACCCCATTTTAGAATTATTCAATGATCTTAGTTAAATCTTTTGCCATCAACCACCATCAGCCACCACTAACAATATAATTTCCAATTTTCCCGACTAATTCATAGTTACGTCTCTTACAAAACGCTGTGCAGCTCCTTCCAAATTGTGCATATCTTTGCCTACTTTGGCAACCATCTGCAGATCGATCCCGGCAAGATACGCATGCCAAGATAGCTACCAATAGTATATATTGCTTGCTACTTGATCGCTTTGCAATCATTTAAATTAAATCCTTTTACGTATCTACGAGATGGTAGTATAGTAGGTAGTCTATACTTTTTCCTAACGTGTCTTTCAATTCTTCTAAGTTTGGTCTAAACCAAACATCGTTCTGCATGTAATTCTTGTTAACCGCAGTGTTAAGATGTTTCTTTGAGCTAAAATCAACCATCGCATCCCATTACGCTTTACCACACCACACCACTGGATGGGGCGGCCCATCAGTCGACCACAAACTTCAAATCAAAATAAAAAAAAAAATCCCGAAACAAACTGATCTCACTAAATCGCTTAAGGTGTTTTGCAAATTACCAGAGATCAACCAGAGATTAGAGTTTAAATAGTTTCATTGGTACTACAAGTTAGCAGGAGGAAAAGCAGCAGCAGCAGCAAGTAGTCAGTATCCTAGATCGGTTCTTAAGCCTACGCGTAACATATTGTAGTAAGAGGAATTTATCCCGAAATATTGATGTGCATACATGCAACATTTCTGAAGTTTGTCCCCTATATTCTCAAGTCTTGCTTAACAGATTCAAATGATATTATCCTCTATTTTTTTAATATTTTGTCGACAGTGTTTTAGGTAAATTTGTGTTTTGTATCTTATCAATGCATTCAGTTTTAGTTTTAACCGTTAAACACTATAGAGGTATGTTCAACATAGAGAGCAGAAGGAAAGAAGGGAAAAACAGAAAGGTAGACGGGAAAAAATAGAGAAATCGGGCTGCCTGTGCGGGCTTGGTCTCGAAAGAGGATAAGTCGCCGGTGACACAACTAAATAGTTCTAAAACTAAAGTGAAACTAAACTACAGAAACGAAACGGAAGGACCTATGAGACGGCCACAACTCTCGGAGAGCTGAACACGCCAATCGGGGCGAGTGGATCGTACCAAAGTCTAGATGCTGCTGCTTGCGGAAAAGTTGTCAACCCTGACGGGACCAGTTCACCTCTTGGTGGACCTTCCACCTCCAGCGGCTTTTCAAAACCTCTATCGTGTTAGGGGGGGCTGTGGTGGCTCCGTAAATGGTCATGATAGTTGGTAGTTGGTAGTGTTGAAGGGAGCAAAATTACCCAAACGCAGGGATAGACGGAACGCCGCGAGAATAGCGAAGATATTTGGCAACTTGCCGAACTTGCCTGGTCCAAAGTCATTTTTAACACCCAGACCAGCGGTGAATAAACGTCAAAGCGTATAAGGTCCTTCGATGGTTCCATACCGGAAACCAAAAGGCAAAAACTAACACTGTCAATGCCTCCTTAACAAAGGAAGATCTGCCCTTCAGCGACGTGTTGGAGAACAAAACTATCCTTGCGGTTATAAACAGAATTAACGCAGACGTATCGATCACCTACGACCACTGGCAATCGGTCTTGAACAACCCCATGCCTCATACTGAACCCTAATGCTGGCGAACCCAGGGGGACCTGCAGTTTTCGAGGATGCGGGCTGGCATCAGGAGGTTAAGCTCGTTGCATTTGATAGTGAGAGGTCATGCGGTCTGTATAAGCTCGCCGTCAGAAAGCTCAAAGGCCTGCGGCCTGGTGCGAAGCTAGAGGTTGTGGCCAGGGTTGGCATCCCCTGTAGACCTGGACTTTGCACCAGAATACCGTCTGCACTTACAGACAAAGACGTTATTCTAAAAATGATTCAGTATAGTAATCCGGCCTTGCCTACACACGACTGGAAAGTTGCTAAGTTCGAGCATCCAGCGGGCCCTTATAGATACGCTATCGTATTCATAAATAAGGACTCGTTGGCTCCCCTGGCGAAAAATGAAGGCGTGGTACGATTTAGCTGTACCACTGAAAGTCAACAAAAAAGATGAGGCCAGCGTACATGCTTTAACTCCACCAGCATGAGACGTGGCCTTAAAACAGGAGCCCGCCGCGTGTATTAAGCCCCCAATAATGGAAGTAGATATACCGAGCACCTCCTCATCGGGTTCTTCGTCTGGAATATCAAATTCATCATCCCCTATAATGGTTCCAATCGTCGACGTACACTCCAACATGGACGTAATTGACTCCTCACCCGAGACTCTTGGCGATGACGAAGAGCTACTACGCTCAGACTCTGAGTCTGATGAAGACCTCGGTGGAACATTTGTGAGTGCTGGTCCGGCTGACTGTAACCCAGATGGTTCAGTTAGTTCAGATTAACACCAAAAACTCCAAACTGGCCAACCCAACCTAACCCATTTCTGAGCCTTACAACAGGTGTAGGCCTCGCTCCTTAGCAAGGGGTATACAAATTGTACTGGGGCAAGCAATCTCTCAGAGGGCGTGCGTCGGTCAAAGCTTATCTTGATCCCGACAGAGTGGGTAAGTCTACCTTGTGGTAAAGCAATAACCCTCAGGTGACCACGTGAAGCCAACTTTAATTATGTCCTTTATAGGGGTTGTGTTTCTAGAAATATAGAGGTACAAAATGGTTCATAGCATCTATTTTTAATTTAAAATCAGTTAATCCAAGAGAAAGTCAATGAGTGTCAACCCTAGGACTAACAGATAATCTGAAACCAATGACGAAGTCGACATCAAAGTGCATCACTGTTAACGTAGAGGTACTAAGCAGTATTACTCTCAATCAACGGTGCCAACAAAAATGATTTCCCACCGGTCTATTTCTTTCAACTACTACCGTTCAATTTAGATTGCATTTAAAAGACCTTAAGCTTTACTACATGCATTTAATTTTTTATATTGTGCGCGCACTAAAGGTATTTTGACTACCCTTAATATGATCGAGCACAGTGCGAGCGTTAGGAAAAGAGGGAAGGATTTAAACGGAGATTAAATATATTTTAAATTAAGATGAATAATTATATATCTTCTTGAAGAAATTCACCTTAGCAAAAATTCTTTGAGTATAAAGTAGCATTTTAACGGATCTCCATTGCTCCTGCTGGTTCATCCAAGGTCCAATCAAGCAAAAAAAAATTTAAAAATATCAATACGCACCATCACATCGCATTGCGATCGTAGCTTCGCGTCGCTTCGATGTCGATGTCGTTCGCACATGGTCATTAAGCGTGTTTCTAGGTCTACCGTCATCATGGCTATAGCTTAACCAAATTGAACTCTAAACCAATTGACAAGTTGACTCTTGTGTCCAATTTTCTAGCACACAATCCAGGAAATTGCATTTCTGCTGCTGGCAACGATATAAGACCTCCATCGCGCCTGCGGTCAAACCAATTACAGCCAAAGTAATAGGCCTGGCTATTTTGACAAATTGAGAACATATTATACGAGTGTGTATATAGCTGAGCCTTGCGGCCCGCGAGCGTTTGCTTGATAATAATCAGTGTGAGATATTTGCCGCACCAATCTCTCTAGATGATATCTTGATTAAAATCTAAGCCAAATTGTTTATAGGTACGCGATATTTATATATGTATATGTGTTACTCACTAAGTGGATGATTTGCGTACCAAAGCGACCAAATTCTCAAGACCGCCTCACTATTTGCTATATAAGGCGATTATAATCTAATGCATAAAATTTTGCATTTAAATTGACAAACTGAACAATTTTCCCAGCTAAAAAAGTGACGGCGACCAAGACGGACCGCGCTGCGCTCAGACGAAACGGTGGAAATGAAAAATACTTTATTTTAATGACCGTATATTAATGCAAAGTGTAACGCCATTTTCAAAATTGATATTAATTCTATATGGAAGAATGTGGTTGGTAGAATTGTGTGTTTGTTGTTGTCTCAGAAAATCCGACTAAGGCGTACATAGTTCTTTCTTTAAAGCTTAGCTGGCTTACCAACGGTTCAACCATGGTTATAATTTGACATATATCAAAATTAGGTGGACATTAATGGTTTGTACATATTTATTGATTTAATTGGCATTTACATTCACACGTAACGTTGTGGGTTAAACATTGTGATTTGAGTGCAATGACTTCGAACAGGGATCAATAAAATTACCAATTTTGGTATTTACGTTAAATAAAGGTTAAATTTTGGAGAGTTATACATGACTGTCTGACATCTGAAAACTAAACGGTGATTTTTTAAGAGCTTGGTTTTTGAAAATTCAAAAAAACACAGAAACTTGTAAAAAGTGAATGAAATTTTTATTTGGATCGATAAATCAATTTCTGCCATTTACTTTTTAAAAATAATTTCACTTAAATGTTGCCCGCGGCTACGCTTCAGGTGATCCATTCTGAAGGTCCAATTTTGGCAAACTTTTTCACACATTTCGGCCGGAATCTCACCAATGACGCGTTCAGTTTTGGCTTCCAAGGCAGCAATCGTGTTTGGCTTGTCTCCATAGATAATAGACTTAACATAGCCCCACAAAAAATAGTCTAACGGGGTCAAATCACATGATCTTGGTGGCCAATTGACTGCGCCAAAACGTGAGATCAACTGCTCACCAAATTCCCCTCTCAATTGATGCATGGTTTCGCGTGCAGTGTGGCATGTGGCACCGTCCTGTTGGAACCACATGTTGACCGAGTTCATTTCTTGCATTTTCGGCAAAAAAAAAATCTGTTATCATCGAACGGTACCTTTCTCCATTGACCGTAACCCTGCGGCCTTCATCGTCCTTGAAGAAGTACGGCCCAATGATGCCGCCTGCCCATAAACCGCACCAAACAGTGCATTTTTCGGGATGCATTGGTAGCTGCTGAATTGCCTCTGGCTGCTCTTCACTCCAAATACGGCAATTCTGCTTATTCACGTATCCATTTAGCCAAAAATGAGCCTCGTCGCTGAAGACAATTTTGCGATAAAAGCTTGCGAAAAACATTTTTCACAGAGCACGAATTTTGATAATAAATTTCAATAATTTGCAAACGTTGTTCAGGCGTAAGTCTATTCATGATGAAATGGCAAACAATACTGAATCGAAACGTCAAATGTTCGTGGAATTTGTCATGTGTGATCTGTCAAAAATATAAACGTCAAAAACCAAGTAGCAAAAAAATCACCCGTTAGTTAAAGTTTACTTATTTATTTGTAATGAAAATTAATGTTTATTAATGAAAGGGCTCTTTTAGAATACAATATATTTAAATGTACGCTGCAGCACCAGTGAAAAAGGTTCACATTGTCAACAGAAAAGAAGAGCTTTTAAAAAATAGAAAGCTTTTTGCAGCTTTTTGTTCCCAAATAAGAAATAGCACTCATATAACTATAATTCGTCCTATACGGGTGTGATAACGCTGCATAGCAATTAATATTTTACAAGACCATGATAAAACTAATTAAGACCATCTGTCCATCCAGGTTACTTTTTTGTTCGCTCTAGTCGTGTATCGTCTGTAGAAAGCAAGCCGATTTACTTTAGACCCTTGAGGAAAAGTAAAACTACTTGCGGAGGGTAAGTAACGAAGGTTACTTTTAGAATTCCATGAGCTTTAAATTTGGGGCACTTGTAGTATTAATCTCCTTACAGTTGAAAGGTTTGCACTATTCAAAGCTGAAGATTATGTGTTTGGCCAAGACAGGCTATAATAGTAAAATTACCTAGCGATAAAGCTGGCTCCAGGAAATTACGCCAGAACTTTTTTTTTGAAAAACTCCAAAAAATTATTCATACAAAATTTTGGCCTTTTTTTTTCTAGGAAAGGAGCTTTCTGATAATCTTTACCGAAGTTTTCTGATAATCTTTCCCAAATTTCTAAATTGGAAAATAAGTCAGAAAAGAAGTTTTTTCCAAGACGCTATATGGAATATAGGCCATAATATATACATTTTCTGGCTTAATTTCCATTTTGCTTTCAGCACTTTTATCCACACCTATCTGGCATAATTTCCAATAATTCTGGGTTATTTCCCAAAAAAAAATCTGTTCTTTTTTCCAATTCTGAACCAGAAAAAAATTCTCGCAATTTCATTTGGCGTAACTTCCTGGCACCGATAAAGTCACTTTTTAACTAGTGTGCCAGCTTTTCCCGCACTTTTCTTTCATACATACTTTTGACGGTAGTTTTTCATTTTTGTTAAAAAATTGCAAGTACGTTCTGCACTTTTATCGATATTGCACTCAAATTTTGTTCGGCGTATAACTCAAATTGTATTTTTTTTTTTTTTTTGAGGAACGTACCATTTTTTCTAAAAAATGCTGTTAATCAATTTTTACTTAACTAAGAACAGGCATCTACTATTCCATGCTGAGCCCAGCTCCACTTTTTAAGCGAACCTAATCTAATGGATGGATAAATTAATAGATTTTAGATCGCTTTGTTAGTGCATTCATAAAAAGTTTTTCGGAAAGCTTTTATGAGCTTTTTTAAGTTGCCACTTGCTGTTTACATGATGACACTATTACAACTAAAGCTTCAATTTTTATATGCGTTATTGGCACACACAAAACTGTTTCCCATTTTAAGAGAAAAGAAGATCAGTTTATTTTATAATTTCTACTAAAAAATATATTTTATTGGTTTTGCCTTTAAAAGCAATTTTTGACAAAAAAACATGATTGCTTAATTGGTTCAGGGACATAAAGCTTCGCGACATAAGTCCAAAATATATTTTTTTTGATATGAGATTTTAACTTTCTTCTTTCAATAAATAACGATAATTAAAAACCACATCATATTTGGAAATAAGACCAGAAAAGCAGATTTTTCTGGGGTAAATTCCAAAACGGTTTCGGAAATTTGGCCGAAAAAATAAATATATTGTGCCGAATATTGCTTGTGCAATAAAGCCGAATTCAGACAGAAGATAAATGTTGCACAAAAAAACTTTAAATACACCCAAAGTCAATCCACCACAAATCCTATATTGGGCCAAGGGGGGTTACGCCATTCTTGTGTTTTTTTGGAGTTTTTTTTTCTTTTTCGATTTGAAAAAAGCGTTTTTTTCCTAAATTTTTTCTTTTTGCCTTTTTTCATTATTTTTAAAGGAAAAAGGACCAACAAAAATATGAAAAAAACCATAATTTCAGGAAAAAAATTGCAAAAAATGTGGGGCTTTTTTCATAGGAAAAAAAATATTGTATGGAGTCTTTTGGCGTAATTTCCAATGGCATAATTTCAACATAATGCAACATGGATACAACGCTAGGATTTTTTTTAGAAAGTTACTTTAAGAAAAATTCGATTTTACAAGGTCTTAAATGAAATTAAATATGAATACAGAAATTTTATATGGAAAGTTAGGATTTTACTTAGCAAAAACAAAAACATTTTTCCATGGTTTTTGGCATATAAATTGTAAGAGCTGGACGGTATTCTACCAACCTTTGGTTTTCTAGTCATATGACATAGAACTGATTTCAGGACATTGGCAACTCTGCTAGTAATTGGATAAGAAAAACCGGTCAAACCTGTTTTTAATATCATCTGAATTTCTTCTAATTGGAACTTGGATTAGGAAAAGTTTTTTCTTTGAACTTTTTCCCACTGAAGTGGGACATAAATCCAAAATTCGATTTTGGGCTTATGTACCGGGGCTAAATTAAGGTCAAATTTTTCCATAAATAAATACTTAAAGAATTGTTGCGATATTAACATTGTGTTTTTTTTTCTCTCGAATTGCATCATCAGTTACACAGATTACGACATTTTTTCTCACAATAATTGGGGACTGCTATAGAATTCTATAAAAATTTTAATTCCATACTAAACTTTATCTGATTGTGCTGCTATTGTCTCTGATGGAGTCGTTGTTCTTCAAGTATTGGACCACTAATTATTCTTCTTAAGTTTTTCGAATCCCGATCTTTGGAGAAGGGATAAGTAAGTGAGGAGAAGGAACGTAATGTTTGTTCGCGAACCTTTAAACGAGTTTTCTAGTCCATTTATTTCAGTTTTCTCTCACATTCTTTCCAGTTTTGGCCTTGTTCTTAGTATAAGTTTTCCATTTGCTTGTTGGTGAATTTAAATAGAAGATGACAGCAATGAAAATAAGGAATCCAATATTTGCACAAACAAAATTGGAAAATTGCTTCTAAAAACTGAACGCATCCAGATGCCAAACACGTGGATATGCCATGGCGCATACACCCTACCACCCTACGGGAACTATTTTTAATTGATGGTCAAAATGTGCCACCTTTGTTTTTTTTTTTGAACAAAAAAATGGAAAATCGCTTATAAAAAGTAAACGCTTTCAGATAAAAAAATATGTGGATGTGCCAAAAGGTAGGTTTTTAGCCAACCTTTGGGTGGTCTATTATACATACCGTATCTTTCGAAGAAAACCGATACTTCTCAACAAACTTAATTTATTTTTCACAAGAGCCAATAACTTTCAACTGAACTAATATCTTCTATTTTCTGTTTGTCGAAAATTGGACAGTTTTCTTGTTGTATTCAAATTGGATACTCAATCATTCGTTAGCTTTCATCAGTATTTTGCTTCCATAGTTGCATGCCAGGCCATCTGCCTGTCTTGTGGCCAGGAACCTAGGAGATTCAAATATTATGCTGCATACAGCAGCAAGTTAAAGCCTCGATTTTAAAATATTGTATTTAATGAAAAAGGTTGTCACTGCCAAAACCTCAGCTTTTATGACGCCTCTGAAATTAATGAGTCTAATAAAATTCATTCCTTCCAGAGCTATTAAGAACATGATTTGTGTTCCCAGGTTTTTCCAATTATCCTGTTGCAAGCGTTGAATGCGATCATTGGTTTCGTTTGTCTTTTTAACGTGTTGCGACTCCAGTTCGACTTTTTAATCAACCGAGAGTACCTTCAATCGATGGCATTTTCAAATCTGTTTTTTATTTTGTAAAAAGGACCATTAGACGAGACTTCTTAGTCTTGCACAAATCATTCTCAGTTTGTTAACTAAATATGACTTTCAGTATCAGACATATTACACGTCCCGAGGATTGAGAAATTCATCTGGGCGTGTACACCTCTAAAAATCAAGTAATAGGTGAATCCAATCCTATTGATACCAATGGTATGGTAGAGTACTGGCTAGATAAAAATCTTTGGCTTAGAAGTAATAGTTAGGTAGTTGAATTCAAGTGACTCTTGATTGACTTTGGGTTTTGTTTGTCTACCATGGTAATATGCGTTAACCGATGTTTATTCTCCAGCATATTTTTGTTCGTCTAATATTTCTTCTTTCAGACTATAAATGAAAAAATTGGACTTCCAAACAGCACCCAACCAATCACTCCAATTTCTGAGTGTGTGTGTTCTTAACCGCCAGCAATAATGGGGATTTACAATTTGTTACCAAATCTGAGCTGCTAAGGTGAAGGCAAGATGTAGTACTAGCAAAAAAAATAGTCTTAAATCATATAGTCTGGGATTCGAACCAGTCCAATGCTACTACTTTAAGACTATCCCCAAATATACTTTGCATTTCCTTAAACCATATTCTGTGCTGTTTTTACGCTACCCTCATCATTTGTCTTAAAATTAATCCAACATCTCCGCAGATAGTCCATCTTATTTATTTAACATAGTTACGGATATCTATCTCCAATGCCAGGTTGAAGATGCAGAAGGTCGGAGCACTCTCTTGTCGAAATTATGGAGATATTGATTCGTCTGGAAAACAATAATGCGATTTTCATTTCGTGTGGAACATTGGTCATGGCCAATCTACACATAGCCTTGTCACTTTGCATTTCAATAATTAACAAAGAATTGACAAAGATTCTAAAATGAGCAAAAGCACATAATGAATGTGTTGCTTATGTTTGTTTTATTATTGCAGTTAGCAGAATAAATTAGATAAAAGCTCTAATTTCCATTGAAAACTAACAAAAGTCTTCCATTACGATAAGATTAAATAACTTATTCTAATGGTCAAATTGGAATTGGAAAAATATTTAAATGGAACAATGCTACGATATGTCTAGTCCAGTCCATCACGTTTGAAGCTATGCGACTAATAAATAAGTAGTCGCCTGGCAGTCTATCGATTGTAAAATATTCAAACACTTTGACCTTTAAACAAATTACTTAAAAAAAAAACACAAAAAAATATTTTAAATTGTATTGAAATGTTTACAAAATAATTTCTATGCTAATTATTATTTAACTTTATATTTAGAAATAATGCTAAAAATAAAACACTTAACAAATCGAATTATTGGAAAATAAAATGTTCAAGTTAATTAATTTCCATCCACGGAAATCTTTAGCGAAATTAGTTAAATTGTCAATTTGTTTATCACACAACATTTAATTATAAAGGTATTTGGAAAACAAAAAATCGAAAATATTTTTTTGTTGATTTCTTGAATGCGTGTATAAGATGTGTCTTGAATTATGTGGAATTCATCATATTCATCAATCACAATTAACCAAATGAATTAGTCGTTTATACCATGGGAATCTTTTTCTTTTTCTTCAAATTTTAGAGGAAAAAAAACTACCTAAACATAAATAAAAAATCAGAACCAACAACAACAAATATATTTGCATACCTACATAGTTATGGAAGAAAAAAAAAATAAACAGAAAACAGAAAACCAAACAACAAAAAAAAAATTAATCAATTTTTTCGATGATCAGAACGATTTTATTTGAATTTAGTGGAAATTAATTTGCATAGTTAGTTTTAATTATAAATAACCTACATTCAAAGCATTAGTAGTAGTTCAAGAGGTAATGTTGGGTTTCTCTTCGTAATTCTATACTACATCGATTAGGAAATTTAGAAACATAAAGACAGGTTTCATTGTTTTTTTTTTCTATACTCTATACTCTTTCCCAAAAAAATATGCGGTACAGGGGTTCAATTCCCGAGATAAAAAAAATATAATTTTATCACTTCATTAACATGCTTTAGGCGATTCTCGAACTCTTTATGATAAATCATAAATGGCTGTTAAAGTATAGTCTTTCTCTAAAAAAATAATTTAAAAAATTCGTTGGCACTCTAAAGGCTTTGCTGCGTTTTTATTTGTATTTTTTAATTTTTTATTCACGTTTTCATAAAAGGTTTTGTCTGCGATAAATAAAATGCATGACTGGATAGTATGAACTTGCTCTTGTAGCTAACAACTTTAATATAGCTAAACATTGACGCTGTTTAGTAAGTGGGTAGTTATCCTATGTAGGTTTAAGGCCGATGTAGGTAAGATTACCTTGATTCTTAGTACATATAATAAATTGTCGAATGGATGATTTTTCAAGGAATACCTACAAATGTATATTTAAATCGATTTTTATTATGTAAATTAGGTGGGTAATATGTATACCTACCTATATAGATGGAACATAGATATGTAAACATGTACATAAAGGGTTATCAAAAAAAAAATAGGGGTTGAAATCGGCATCTGTCAAACTAAGTTGTTAAAACAATTTTTTTTTTCAGTTGAAAGTCTGACATTTACGAAAATGGATCGCTTAACTATCGCACAACGCATACAAATTGTTAAAACCTACTACAAAAATGATGATTCTGCCACAGCCACATATCGTTCTTTAAGAAGAGATTATGGTTTACATAATCGTCCAACTACGCAAGCAATTGGCAAAATTGTGAAGAAATTTGAAGAGACTGGATTGGTTACAGATATTCTAAAGCCGTACCACTGAAAATATCGCTGCTGTAAGTGAAAGTGTTGCCGAAGACCTGAATGTGTCGCTTCCTCGTCGTTCTCAGGAATTAGGACTGTCTTACGGCACATTATGGCGTATTTTGCATTTGCATCTACACATACATCCATATAAAGTCCAGCTCACACAACAACTGAAGCCAGCTGACCATTCACAACGTCGTAGATACGTCGAATGTGCTTGAACAACAGGCGGTGGACGTCGATTTTTCGAACAAAATTTTCTTCAGCGACGAAGCCCATTTTTCACTCGGTGGGTAGATTAATAAACAAAATTGTAGTATTTGGGGTTCTGAGAATCCTCAAGTAATTGAAGAGAGGCCATTACATCCACAAAAAGTCACTGTTTTGGGCGCTCTTTGGACCGGAGGTGTGATTGGACCTTACTTCTTCGAAAACGACGATGGAACGACTGTCGCCGTCAATTCGGAGCGTTATGGTCATAATAATTGAAAGAGACATTTCCTGGCCGCGTAATTTCTCGTCGTGGCGATGTCAAATGGCCACCAAGATCATGCTATTTGACACCGCTTGACATTTTTTTTAGGGCTACGCGAAAGACCGTGTTTATGCAGATAAACCTTTAACTCAGCACTTAAAAACGAACATTCGTCAAGTTATGGCTGAGATACCGCCCAATATTAGTCAAAAAGTGGTCGAAAATTGCCTCAAAAGAATCGATGCTTGCAACAATTCGCGTGGTGGTCATTTAAATGATGTAGTGTTTCACACATAATGTCAACGTTCAATCTTTATAATAAGAAAGAAATATCGTGAAAAAAAATATTTTATATGTGTTTTATTTACATTTACTTTTGAAACCGCAAAATGGATAACCCGTTATAATAATGAAAATGAAAGGTGTAGGTGGGTAGTAGCTATATGCATATAACTTTGTAATTAAGGGGCAATATGCATACATAAGATTCATGTGATTTTTAAAGATACATTATGTATACATAAATGTATGAGGGCCTACACTGTATGTAGTATTCAATGACAATTCACAATAAGGATATAAATCGATAATACATATAATAATGTTTTATATTGCTTAGTTGTTATAGTTTGAAGGAAAACAAATATGCTATTTGAATTCCTGGATAAATAAGAATATATCAAAACAAACTTTCAAAAATCGTTGGCGCTGTTTTTTTTTTTAAATAATTTTGTATGTATAAAATTTTAGAAACATTTTTAGAAAAAAATTGAAACGCTATTTTGAAGCTATTATTAATATTATAATTTCACGAAAATTCAGTGACTGGTTTTTGAAAAATCGATTTTTCAAAAAAAAATCTTTAATTTTTTTTTAAATCCAAAACTTTTTTTTTGGAAAATTTAAGTATGCATTTTTATGAAAACTTTTAGGGATCATTTGCATAAAAAAAAAACAATTTTAATCGGTTTATCCAATTGTGAAAAAGCCGAAAATATGTAAAGTGGTTCTATTACAAGTACCTTAAATAAATATCTAAAATAAAATTGTTTATACTTAGAAGTGGGCTTAACTAATATTTCTTATAAAAATTCTTGGAGCCAGTTTCGAGAAATAAATTTTTTAATGGGATTTTTTAACATTTGTATTAGAGAAATGGTTTTCTTTTATTTTAGTTTTTTTAAATATTCAAGATAATCTCAGAAGACAACCAAATACAGAGCTGCGACAAAAACCATTGAGCCGTTTTCGAAATTTTGAGTTTTCAAAATGAAAATTGTTTTTTTTACTGTCTAGGAGCACATGCACCGTTTTCCAGAAAATTGAAAACCAAAACAATTAAACTATTGTAGGTACCTACCTACTACTAGAGGTACCAAAAATAATCATTTCTTTCTACAAAAAAAAATACAAAAATGTTCCTTTCCCCTTCATTAATGAACAGGTTTTTTTTTGTATAAAAATCGATGGAGTCATTTTTGAGAATATAAGATTTACCTTTTCGGCAACAAAAATGTATGGCAGGTATGAAAAAAAAATGTGTGTACATATTACCGAAGGAATATGTACCAAGTTTGAAGCAAATCCATGCAACCGTTTAGGATACAGACTCTAGGACAGACAGACAGACGGAATTGCAGACTTCACTTTTTTGGTGTTATCTATGATCGTAATGTCATGTTTGATTGTTAGAATTTTTTTTTCCGCGAAACCATAATTTGTTAAATCTTAGGGCATAGTGCTTGTGTGCTGCCAATTATCAACCCTTGTTGTGTTTGTTAAGAATAAGCACGTTGAATTAAACTTACCTTGCCACGTTTATTCAAATTATTTCGATGTTCCTATTCCTTTTTTAAGTAGTTCCAAAATAAACGTAAAGCTTTCTAGAGCTTTTTAGAATTTTTTTAAAGCTTTTTAGAGCTTTTTTAAAGGTTTTGAGAAGAAACAACTTACCTTGGCAAAACAAGGTGTTGTCTCATGTTACTCTTCTGTTTTCAAATTTAATAAATTGTTTTTTTTTTTTGCGTGAAGCACAGTTAAAATACAGTTACAAAATGTTTAACTATTTTCTTTTGAGAAAAGCTTTTTAAACGGTTTTTTACTATAGGGTTCCGTTCCATATTCTATGGGCGTTATTTATGCTGTTTTTCCATATTATTTTAGCAAGCATTCGGCTTTGAAATAAATCAACACAGGTAACTTATCATCGAGCTCTAAAACTGCTACAGCTACAGCCTATTGAAATTCTATAAAGTGAAGAGCAAATAACCTTTCTTCCCAATTCTGATATTTTTTTTTAGATGGATTACCTATAGCGGCTTCTATCGACTGCATTCTTTGTAGAAACTGCTCAAAATATCCTTAAACTTTTTAACTTAATTTTATTTAAAAAATGTCTTTAATTTTTAACAATAAAAATTTAAAAACTTAGTAGTCTCAAAAATATTTTCCACGCATTTTCAAAATATTGAATTTTCAAAATAAATTTTTTTGTCAAAAATCCAAAATAATATTTTCGAAAATCTCAAAATATTTATTTCGTAAATGTTGATATGCATTATTATGAATCATAAGGATAACAAATTTGATCGAAATTACACGAATATAAGAAAAAGACTCAATGACAACTACAGATATGACTGGTACCGTTATTTTTGAGGCTAAAAAAAAAAAAGATTTTAAAAAATCTAAACAATAACTTGAGTCGCCTAAGAACCAAATTTGAAAAAAAAAATCGCTACAGTGATTGCGATCAACCTACAGACATACAGGAATTGCAGAACCAACTTTTTTTGTATTTTCTATCATGGCAATTTTTTATAAAAATCTAATAAAATTATTATAGGTGTATTAGTGCAATTTGGTAATGAAAATTTATTAAATCCCTGATTTTTTATTTTATTATATATCTCATTAAGGGATTCGGCCTTTTTTTTGATTATCTCCAAAAACTAAAAATCTTAATTGGATAAAATTCTAAACAAATTATTTAAAGAAGTTTTTTCTTCAGATTTCTTCTCTGCCAGTTTTTTCTCTTGCGTTTGGAGTTCTCAGTCTCAAATGGGGAAATAGAAACAATCTCTGTATTCGATAGTTGATCCGAAGTTGTGATCAAGGGCTCTCCCAAAAGCACGAAAAAGTTGAATAATTTAAAGAGTGGAAAGCTTATTCAAAAATATCGATAAAATCTAAAACAACTGACTTTGCTCTCTCAAATGAGTTATTAGAGTGCATATCTAGATAATGCGGTTATACTGAAACTTTCACCGATTGAAGGATTTATAGAATACAGCTAGAAAGGCAAACGAATTGTATGCATTTTCGTAAAAAATACCTAAACAGTGGGCAGAATATTAAGCGAACAGTCGAATACTTTATCGTTTCACAAAAGATATTCTGAAATGCACATTCGGTTTTCCTGTGTTTGCTTTAACGACAGGGGATGAAATTAAGACATCGGCATCAGAATTTAATAAGTAAATGGATTAGGGAGAATATGCCAAACAGAGTCGGGGATAGAACAGAGCCCTGCGGAACACCAACATTTATTTAATAAATTAAAAACCATTTATAAGCGCTTCAAAAGGAAATTGCGATAAACAATTTTCGGTAAGAGAGCTCTATTTAATGAAATAATCTCTTACTTTACTCTCTTCGATATTACAGATAGTAATTATCAGTTGATAAAGTGTTTGTTCTAATTTTTGGAATTTTTAAATATTTTATTTTGTTTCAATCTAGTTAACAACACAACGTCCCCGGTCTATATACCAGACAGCTAGACGTTTGGTTTTCTGTTGTGGTTACACATGCTTTTATTAATCTTTTGTTTTAACAAAAATCTATGCCAAACGGAAGTTCAAACGCGCTCTAGCTTAACACGTTTTTATCTCTGATTAAAATTCAGTTTGACATAACTCTTCGCTATCGAAGATCATCTGTACCATTTAACTGTTCGATGATGGACTTAGTCACATTAATTTCCATTCATATAGCAAGTGGCTGTCCAGAGGTTGGATGGAGAAATGAAAAAAAAATTCACACGACCACGCACAACATTATAATTTTGTAGGTATGTAACGCCGACATATTATAACAAACAAGGTCTTAGTGCGTTCGTCGCGCGCACGTTAAAACCGTGTGAATGAGTTTTGTCTGAAATTTCCAAATGCCATAGGCTAATGGAATTTTTTGTTTTGTTCTTTTTTCGAGAATTTAACTATAAATTTGATTTTTAGCAATTTTGATTTTCATTTATCAAATAATTTATTTATTAAATATATTCACACCACGGGAAGCTTTGAAAAATCATAGTTCTATCGTGTTTTTGTTTTGTTATTTTTTTTTTTGTTCGTTTCTCTCTTTGACTTTGTTGAACCCATCTATGGAGTTAATCTTGTCAGATTCAATGTTTTCAGTGGGTAATTTGTCAATGTTCTTGTCAAAATTAGGTTTTCGTTTGATGGACCTCTGATGAACAAGTGCTTGATTGATGGGCATAAAAGCAATGACAAAAGAAAATAAAAAGATAATTTATGCTATTGAACTTTATCTCAAAATGCTACCAACCTAAATTTGGATTTGTACATAGAAAAAATGGGTCAACATTTCGAATTAGAAACTTGTTCTTGTAACCAAGCTTGTTTCTTGTTCTTGTTAATATAATTGGCCATCTATGACATCACAACCGCAACGGTGGAGGCAAATTTCATCTCTCGTCAAGCCCTCCAGCATTCCCATCGCAGAAGATCAGTAGCAACACTGTCAAGGTGTCACCAGAAGTGAAGCCAATGAGTTCTGACTTCGATCAATATTTTTGGTCGTCAAAATCAGTGAGAACATCGCTCAACAAGTTGATTCCGATGAAATTTAAGAGAATGCAGTGCCTGGTTCGGCAATTATTTCCATGCAAAGTGATTTTAGGTTCTGCTATTTTTTAGATGGCGATATTTAACTCATAAATATCATATATTTACTCATGAACTCATTATTGCACATGTCATTTTCTTTCCTTCTGCTATTTATTTTTGCGGCTACCCACAACGTCGGGTGGATGGGTATGATAGATCAGTGGTTGGTGTGTGTCTGTTTTGTTACGTCAGATTGGCTGAATAAGTCGATATGGCCGACACTTTTCACAAGAGTATTTTACCATTTTTAGGGAGAGGCGACCACCATAATTCAATGACTCTCGTGTTTACCGCAGGAGCGGCAAAGGCTGGTGTAAGGACTAGCTGCCGAAACTCCTTTAGTTGCCATTCCTACCTTAGGAACTTTAAAGTTAACGAATTTTAATAGGTTCTTGCTAGGAAAGTTAGATAGATCCTCTAAATCGTTGAAGAAGTGTTTTCCGAGGAGTCTGCTTCTCAAATGACATAGCGCAGGGCAGTGACAAAGGTAGTGAGGAGTGTCTCCATGTACCTCCTCATTACCACAGACTTGCATAGATCATCTAGACTTAGTTTCATCTTTTTGTTGTGGTAGCCAGGTTGTGACCAGTGGTTATTCTCACGGGAAGAGAAAGAGGCTTTTTGTTGAGTTTCATAATTTCATCTGTTCTTTGTTCATTAAAAATTGTCCATAACTTTCTAGTTATAACACAGGTATCCAGTGAACTCCATCCCCTGGTTGCTGAAGATAGTACTTTACCCTCGATTTCCTGTTTGATATTGCAAGGTGGGATCTGGACTGTTGGGTCTGTCTGAGCTAGGTCAAGTGTTGAACCAATTTTTGCCAGTTCGTCAGCGCTTTCGTTGCCTGAAACACTACTGTGACCAGGAACACAGCAGAGCCGTACGTAGTGCTGTGTGCCGAGAACACTGAACTCTTCGCGACAGCAATTAACAACAATTTGATTGCAATGGCAGTTACTAGACAACTGCATTAAACAAAAAATCCATCCCATGGTCCGGGCAAAACAAGATGGAAAGACGAAACACTCAGCGGCGAAGTTGAAGAGAAAAGCAAATACATACCTAAATGTCAAGGAAAAGGTTGCCCAAGACTGACATCTTGGATGGCACTTGAAAGCGATAACTTGCATGCAACGAAATCAGTACTGAGTAGCTAATTCCAATCGCTACTTTTTTTTGGCTAAATAGACACCCCGTCTAGAAGAATTAAAAGTATTTATTACAAATAAATGAAATGCTCTAGTCGAATCAATAAAAAATCAACTACTACTACTGGGGTGGTTAGGCCATGAAGAAGTAGTGGAATCTATTCCCGAAAAACGGTGTGACGTATTTGACGAATGCAAGTAGAAAATGATCTTAATCAAATTGGTGTGCGAAACTGGAGACAGCTACACTCTAAAAACGGCGTTTAAATTTACCATGAAATTGTATGTAATTTTTAGTGTAAAAATAGGAAAGTTGCGTATTTATACTCATGACAATAGGTACAAAATAAACTACACATTATGTTGGATATTACAAACATTAGTTGTAAATTGTCTCCCTCTGTGTAGCTTTCAATCACCATTGTGATTGAACTAATAATGTTAAAACGTTACACCCACAATATTTATAAACAAATATTGTTTAAATTCAAACACCTTATGAAAACAACATATAAAGTGTTTGTAATTAAATAATCAGTGATTATATTTACTACCATTTGATCTTTGATGTAAATTAAACATTTTATGTTTAAATTTGCAAGTCGTTTGCTCTCCAAGTGTAAATGAACAAATAAATAAATTGATTCTTAGGAGGCGAAGTTATACTTTTATTAGAAACTCACGAATCACAGTTTTTTTTTTTAAATAAATAAAATAAAAAAATATATAAAAATGAAATCAGTGTTGCATTTTTTCTGATAAAATTATTCTTAATATATTATTTATGTTAATTTTTACACATTTTTAATCAATATACATACACAAGTTTAAAATCTTATTTAAATTTACATATTAAGTAAAGTGTGGCTGCAAAAAATTAAGATTTTTAGAAGCGAAATCAGAAACATAAGATTTAATTTAAAGTGTTTTCATACGTAATTTTATTGGGAGCCTAAACATTGTTTGTCGAAATTCGATTTAATTTTACAAATAAAAAGTTTAAATTTACACATTTTATGCTTATTTATAAAACCTATTGAATTTTAAACATAAATAATATATATATACGTTAAGTTCAGACATCTTAGGTGTAGAAACACACATTTTTAATTTAAATCTTTATTTGAAATTACGCATAAAAGATTTAACATTTATAATGGGTTATCCATTTTGCGGTTTCAAAAGTAAAGGTAATTTTCGACCACTTTTTGACACATATTGGGCGGTATCGCAGCCATAACTTGACGAATGTTGGTTTTCAATTGCTCAAGAGTTAAAGGTTTATCTGCATAAACACGGCCTTTCGCGTAGCTCCACAAAAAAAAGCCCAGTGGTGTCAAATCGCATGATCTTGGTGGCCAGTGGATATCGCCACGACGAGAAATTACGCGGCCAGGACATTTCTCTTGCAATAAAGCCATATTCGCTCGAGTTGTGTGGCATGTGGCACCGTTTTGTTGAAACCACATATTCTCCAAGTCCTGTTCTTCAATACCAGGCAAAAAAACGTCGGTTATCATACGACCATAACGCTCCGAATTGACGGTGACAGTCGTTCCATCGTCTTTTTCGAAGAAGTAAGGTCCAATCACACCTCCGGACCAATGAGCGCCCCAAACAGTGACTTTTTGTGGATGTAATGTCCTCTCTTCAATTACTTGAGGATTCTCAGTACCACAAATACGACAATTCTGTTTATTAACATACCTACCGAGTGAGAAATGTGAAAAATCGACGTTCACCGCCTGTTGTTCAAGCACTCATTCGACGTATCTACGACGGCGACGTTGTTAATGGTCAGCTGGCTTCAGTTGTTGTGTGAGCTGGACCTTATATGGATGTAGGTGTAGATCCAAATGAAAAATACGCCATAATGTGCCATAAGACAGTCCTAATTCCTCAGAACGACGAGGAATCGACACATTCGGGTCTTCGGCAACACTTTCACTTACAGCAACGATCATTTCAGTGGTACGAGCGAAACGATGACGCACAGGCTTTAGAATATCTGTAACCAATCCAGTCTCTTCAAATTTCTTTACAATTTTGTCAATTACTTGCGTAGTTGGACGATTATGTAAACCATAATCTCCTCTTAAAGCACGATATGTGGCTGTGGAAGATCAGTATTTTTGTGGTAGGTTTAAACAATTTTTATGCGTTGTGCGATAGTTAAGCGATCCATTTTCGTAAATTCCAGACTTTCAACTGACAAAAAAATTGGTTTAACAACTTAGTTTAACACACGTCGAATTCCAGCCCTATACTTTTGAAACCGAAAAAGGATAACCCTTTGCATTAAATATATAGAATTAATACATGCGTACAAATGCTGACTACAATTATTGTAAGCAACAAGCTTAATCGCTTTATGATAATAAAATTACAAGATTTATTTTTACAGTGTATCTAGTTATATGTTACGAGCTGGTTTAAGAAACTTGATAGTTATACCAACATATTGATTGTAGCCCATTTACGAGCAATGCTTTCAGTAAAGTCTACCTACACGAATTTCGAATGCTTTACCTGATTCTGGCTTGCTTTCCATTGTCATATTCAAAAATTTTAGAGCAATGTGCACTACTTTTGCATTTTCGGATCAATTTCGTTGTCGCCGAATTTTTCGTCATTGTGCACGTTATTGACTTGTCAACCGTGAGAAGATTTATCGCTAGCTTCAAAACGGAATGTGCTTTTCGACCGCCTACAAACAATGTATCACCAATACTATAGGTACCATAGGAAGCAACCAGCAACGAAATTTGAGGTCTTGACCGAATTGTTGCCAGAACCAACTAAATGTCGAATGTCTTCCATGTGCAATGCGATTGCGGAATAGTCTTCGAAAGCAGCGCGATTCAAGTTTACATTTACGATGGCGAATGGGCAGCGCAAACCTGTGCAATATGGTTCTCCATTAATTTCTTCTGCACATTCCTCTTGCGTTTGATTTTCACAGACATTCTAACTAACTATTACGACATGTACATTATCCAATATTTGATCGTCTATTAGGAGGCATTATTCTTCCTAAGAAACATCAAAATCGTTTTTGACTAATCCTTTTCAAAAGAAATGAATGAATGAATGGTTTGCTATGAATTCCCGCAAGCTAATTGGATAACCCCACTTTTTACACTTAATTTTTGAAAAAAAAAATGGTCGAATTGATAAATATGGCATTGAATTTCAATTTATCGTAATGCTTGCTCCCTTTGCGGATGTAATGCGCGATATACGACTATCCGGAATCAGTGTAATAATACGCAAAACTCGAATCAATTGCAGCAAGAAAAATAGCATAGCTATTTGCTGAAAAGAAAATAACAATGCCAAATGGGCACCTGTCAAATCGCGCGACCTTGACAGCGTGATCTATTATATATCTCTTTAACTTCTCCACACAAAATGCACGCAAAACGTCTTTTATCACAATGAATTTGACAATCATTCGAAATTTTCCAAGGTTCACAACGAATTTTCCACCTTTAAAGCGTTAAATATTCTGGGCAGTTCAAGAAACCTTCAAGTAAAATTATAAATATAAGATTTTAATTTAAAAGGTATTTGGAGAATTCTCAATTAATTTGTTTCTGGGTCACTAAACCAACCAACTATCCAAAGTACCAAAATCGCTAAGATAATATCACCATGGCACACCTTAACTTCTCTAACAGGTACATTGTATATCGGTACCTAAATTGCAAAATTTATTTTTAAAGTAATATTTACGAAAAAGCTACTTCACAATTATAACGTCCAATGCTTTCAAATAATTCAACCATAAATTAAGACATTAAAATTGAAATTATATGACACTTTAAAATTGTCACCAGTAATTTATCAGATAAGTGGGATGTGCTGAAATGGTCGATTAACTTGCAATTTCATGCCGTTAAAAATTATCATCAAAGTCATAAAATATAAATAACAACAACAAAAAAATACAGAAGCATCAGCACTTCTCCTAATATTTATTACTTTATTAAAAGCTTTGCAGGTGGGGCCGCTTTGCTCATTTACTCAGTAAGTGAAGACAATTTGTTCACTTAATATAGCATTTGCATAAAATATCAATTCACACCATTATTTCAATTTGAAGAAAGCGTCAAAAAAAAAAACAAACAAAAAAGAAATTAAGCCGTCAAAAGTCCTTAATGTCATCGACATCTACATTATGAATGCAGACAAACAAAAGCTGGCTACTTAAATATTTAAATCCTTTATTTACAAGCTGTCAAACATTTATTTTTTTTTTTTTTGAAATATATGTCCATTGAAAGAATAAAGAAACAACAAAAGCCTGCAATGACTATAACCGCGTTGCCAATTGTACTCATTAACATTATGATAAATTTAACATTTTACTACCATCAATTTTAATTTGCATAACACATTTCGTTGGATTTACAGTTTTTTTTTTTCCCTTCGCACACGAATAAATTTGTACATTTATTGTGCCACATGTTGACGCATCTTTTTCTTTTTTTAAATTAAGCTAAGCCCTCTGCACTTTGACTTGCCCATCAGAGCGAAACTTTACAAAACTGAAACTATAAAAGTAATAAATTAAATTTAAATTGAACAACATTAAAGAGATTCTTTTGAAATATATTCAAATTAATTGGACTGACCGCGAGCCAAACTTTTCAACTCGAAGTGGATTGTTTTTGTTGAAAATAAAAGGCGGCATCGCGGAAAGAGGGCGATTTTATAAAATGCACACCAACATCATTTTAACAAAGATTGGATTTATGTTTTTTTTCATATATTTTAAACAGACGCACGGGCTCCTTAACTATGCCACTTGGTGGAAGCATAAACCCAAAAATGGTCAATGTAAATCAATTCCGAGTGAAATATTTGGCATTTGGATTAAGTGTGCCCGCTAAGGCACATTTTCTATTGAATTTATTTTACTCTTTTGAAATTGACATTCCTAAAAAAAACACGACGGACGACACTATACCACTGGCAACCACAGTCGCCGCATAAATCGGACACTGACGACGCGACATATGACTACTTGATTTGGGCAAATTTTCAAATTATAAACAAATCAACAATTCGATGGAACGTCAGAGACACAATCAAATTGTGCAGAAAATAGTTCAATTCGATTTAATATTCAAATTCAATGACTGCTTAACATACGGAAGCTATCAAATACATATATACTCATACACAGACATCAGTTAATCGTGTCCTGCTTCAGTTCAATAAAACAAACACCCGAACCGCAAAGAATAAAATACCAATTTAACACTGAATTTGGTAAGACAAATATAAACATTTTATAGATACATAATGAACAATGATTAATTTAGTTTTTTAATTTATTTTATTTTATTCATTGACGATATGAGTGGGTGGTGATGACTGACTGTGGGAGCACATTAGCATCGGTGGCGATATGTTATGTAGATTAATTTTCTATGCATCCCAAGATTAATGGAAATAATTTAAATTAACAAATTTAAAGTCAACTATTTGGCATAAATTTGTTTAAATCCAGTTTGATTTTATTTTATTTTTTCAAACACAAAAAAAAAATGGTTCGCTTGTCAACTCTTTTGTTTTACTCTTTGGCAGATTGGAGAACTTTGAAAAAATTGTAAACAAGATGTTTTCTTGTTTGTTTTTTTTTTTTTTTTTTTTTGTTTTATTGATGGAATGAATTTAGAATATTTAAATAAATAGATTGGAGAAATATTTGTGTAGATAGTGTGGGTGATATTAGCAATGCTACATATGTTAAGCTAATTTACAATAAATTGGTGTTGATATTTTTAGATTGTGGTAATTTATTTAATTGGATGGAAGGTTTTAGGAAAACAAATAAATTTGAAATTTAAGCTTTTACGTTTACTTGATGCATTTTATACTTTCTTATTCTTAGGAGATTTGATTAAATTTTTGTCTACCCTTTCTATTAATAAATAAATTTAAACATGACATAAAATGTAAACAATGTATTAGGTTTGATCGATATATTCATGTGACCAGTCTTAATGACAAGAAAATGGGACTTGTTGGAAAAGTTATTTGTGGAAAGTTATAATCTGCTTATATTTGAGACGGACATACCTTAGATTAGATACTTTTATTTAGATAATTTGGTCATAAATAAATATATTTCATTGTTATCTAAGAGCTAGTGTATACTTATGAATATAAGAATTTCAAATAACCTTCTTGAAAATTAAGAATAAAAACAAGTTTGTTGGAAAACAATTCCCTGACTTTAACTTTCATTGGACAAATTTGGTCATAATGTCTAAACCTAATAGATACTCGGAATTTTTTTTAAGCAATTGAATAGCATCTAATTAACTGCCGCTGTCAATTTGTACTTTTAAAATGTCAAAAATTCGATACGTTCAAAACTGACAAATGACAGATAACTGACCAATCGTATTTATCGCCTTCAGGTACTAAATACTCAGTTTAAATTCCAACAAATAACTTTACAAATCGCTTCAAAAATTGAAAAAAAAAAAATATCCCTTTTAGTGATTTCAGAAGAAAAGGCATTCACAAATGGATTTATCTGCTCATTATAATTGCGCGTTCGCCTTTTGTTTTACTCTCATGTTTGTCAAATTAAAAACAAAAACAATCCTCTCACACTCAAATAAGCCTCAGGCACGGGCTAGTGCAAGCTGAGCTGTAAACTAACAACTCAATAAAGTGATCGAACATGGTTAACACCCATTTTCCTCCCAACGAAATCCAACGAAATACACCGAATAAGGTGCCACAAAGCCGGTACCATAATATTCCCATAGCTCTGTATCTACCAATTCGATTTTACACCTTACAATAATAATTACTCCCGAGCAAATGTTACAAGGGTTAGTTGGGTGGTCAATAAGCCACGTTCATGAACAAAAGCATTCCTCCCAGAAACAGCACAACATATTTCGCTGTCGTCGTCACGTCACGTTGCGTTGCATTGCCTCAATCGTCGTGGCTCATCAAGATCTAGAGGAGACAGGCGTTTGTGAATTCAAGATTATGTCATGGTTTCGATATCGCGATAGATAGCACCCAACACCATCAATAGCAGGCGCTGTCCATGTCCAATCCTGTCATAGGGGAATTACGATTTTTTTTTAAAAAAAAAGACTCCATAGCCAAGAGATCTGCTCTGGGGCTTATAGAAATGTATCGCTCTTCCTTTGAAAACACACACGAAACGATCAACTTTATTATCAGAATTGCAGCTCTTTATGCGCAATCGCGAAATAACTGCGACCAATATCTCGGCGAGTACACGCAATGCAAAATGTTAACGCCTAACAACCAAAAATGGTCACTGTCCCCCCGCGATCGTACAAGCCATAGATACCACAGAGAGAAGCACAGCAGACTCAACTCCAGATCAGACTCAGTGAATATTTTATTCCCTTTAATGGTTTTTTAATGGTCTGCAGACTGGTTGTCGGCTGCCAACTGAAGCTTGACGGTTTTTGTTTGCCTGATGGGTTGTGTATGTGTTTGCTTATGGTGTGGTGTGGTAGCAAGAAAATACTACCAATCGCTGGTATTCACAGCATCTCGAGCTAAGATCTAGTTTTAAAAAGAAATTGAAATTAAATTTAGATATTGTATCTTTTATAGGTAAAAAGGAGCAAAAAAAAAGAATATCACAAAACAACATACAATCTATGATTACATGCGGCATTAGGTATATTCAATTCCACCTCACGCGTTCAAGACAGAATTCCAAATGTAAAACTTGATGCAAAGTTAATTGGACGAACTATATACGAATCATTTGGATACCTTTAATGGATGTGGAACGTTGAGCTGCGCAAACTGCCAGCCAGCCGCGCCGCACCGCTCTAAAAAGACTATAAGGTGTGACTTGCATTTTCACATAGCTACACATACTCTACATACTACTACATACATATATTTCAATACAAGCAAAACAAAAAAACACTTGATTAAATCAAAATATGTATAGGCCGATTGAATTTGGTGATAACACGGCTGTAAAACGTGCTGTAGTTGTATAATGGCCAATATGACGTTTTATTCAAAGATTTTCCAAAACGACAACCACGACAACAACCACGATCAGATGCGATGCAAATTTATGGGTGTTTTATTAAAAACGAAAAATAAATGTCCACGTGTCTGCTTAAAATGGGAATTGATTTATTTTCAATTAAAATAGCAAACGAATGAGCAAAGAAAAAATAATCAAAAAAAAAACATGAGATGAAACAAAAGAGCTGTGCTCCAAACTCGTTTTATTTCCTAAATCAAAAAAATTGATTATGGTGTATAGTGGCAGAATTGAAATGGAATAACGGTTATTTGAGTAACAGATGGTTAAATTAAGTGTGATTACTGTTTTTTTTTTTAATTGAAAAAAAAATTGGTTAACTGAACTCAGGTTATTTGTGTTTTTGAGTAATTGCTAAATATATTTCGACTTCGACGACTAATATATGATGACAGAGTTCATTTTTTGGGGTCATTGATCGGCGCGATAGAATATTTTTGGTGTAAACAGAGAAATAAATAAATTTCTGAAAAAAATTTACAATGAGTAGGAATGGGGAAGATAAAGATAATTTGTCTTAACCTGTTAAAGATTTTCACGCGTAAGTTTCTGTCATTTCTACCTGTGCGCATCATAGCAGTAATATTTTTCCATTTTTTTTTAAATCAAAATTAAGTAGCACAAATTTCGCCTTAAAACGTGCAATTAAAATGGTTTTCATGAAGACGACCTTAAATGGCCGATAAGGAAGATAGAGAATTCCAAAATTTAGAATAAACGATTCAAAAAAAAATCGAGAAAACATATTCTGAATTCTACATACATACATTAAACTACGGATTGGATTGGCAGAAGAGACTCGAATCCTTAAAGAGATAAAACAGATATACAATTATCGGAAGACGGAATGACTGCGAAGGATCAAGCAATTGTCAGACAAAATTTCACCAAGTATTAAAAATGTTCCTGACAATCCTGTACATTTAATAAATCGTCTGCGCAAAAACTTTTTTTCAGAGACTTTAGACTAAGATTTGGGGAAAACAATTCCACATACGTTTCTACCTACCGCAGTAATCACCTCGATATATGGGAAATTATTTCTTTCTGCAGATTAAAAACATTCAGTCGAAGCTTTGTTATATGTATAAAAGAGAAACCTCGCGGGAGAAGCTTTAATATATACGCCAGATGAATGTACCCAATTGTTTTCGCTGAAAATTAGAACTACACGTAGAAAATTTCTGGGAATATTTCGAAAACCAAGATGTATAATTACTGGTAACGAATGTCAACAAAAAATTGAATGTTATTCATTTAATCCACCCAATAATGCGCCAAAGTAAAAGCAACTTTGCGGACATATCAATTCGACACCTATTTTCCGGTTTTCACCGGTAAAGTCGAAAATTTGGAGAACAAAAATTATAAAATTCAATTTGATAGTTCTGCATCCACATATTTTCGCTGGTCAATTTTATTCATTTATATCGATCGAACGAAGCCGTAGTTTACTAATTTAATTCCTGGACTTAATTACTATCTGTACCGTTGACGTCTGTGGACCAAAAACTATGCTATGGTCGATAATTGTAAACAAGCTCAAAAGCTAGGTTGTTCAAATTTCAAAAATAGCACTCATTTCAACTGAATTGTTGTTTTAATTCAAATGTATCTAGTTTTCGGTTCAGCTTATATTCGCCGTAATGACGATTAAGAAATCGCAAGTTCGATTGTGGAAATGTTCAAGAACCTGTAAACCATCGCCGATTTTCGTTTGAGTTACGAAAAAAAGATAAAACTTATCGTTCATTACCAAGAGATGACATGAAAACACAAGAAAACACCAACAAATAATTATTAAAACAATGAATTCCGATTTATTTCACTTCCACTAATTCAATGAAATATTCAGTTTGATGAATACATTCTTAGCCACAACTAATGGAAATAGAGACTTGAAATTGCCCAAACAGCTCTCTAGTCAATTGATAGATAAATATTCATTATTTAACAATAAGCCAATTGTTGGCAATGGCGCAGTGGATAAAGTGCTTGATTGCTAACTTAGACGTGTGGGTTCGATCCCCACGCTAGGCGCACTCTTTTCTATTCCTCCAAATTTTAATTGGATGCCGCCAATGGGTTAAAATAAGACAGTCAATACCTGGTTCTCAAATCCACTGTGTCAAACTAGTGCCGTGCGATTCAGGTTGCATTTAAAAGACCTTCGGTCTTACAGGCATGTAGTTAAATTTAAAAAAAATATTTGAAAATTTAGAATTATGCGTCAGACAATTTTAAACAACAGTAGCTTTATATCTATATTTAATTCTTCATCATTGATTCATGAACTTGAGATTTATAACACAAAATTATAAAATGTTAATTGATAATTGACAATCGTAATAGAGGCGCAAGTGAATGCCTACAACTTCGTTACATATTTCTTGTAAAAGAGTTGCTTAAAGTAGACTTTACATGTATCTTCCTCTTTCAGCTACATCGACATCTGCAAAAAAAGAGAACACAAAATAAAAAAATGATACTTATGCGATAGAGAAGGGTGACCAAAATGCAGATCATCTTCATGTATGAGATTATAGGAAGTATGAATCTAAAGATTGCAGATTATAGTGAAGTTGAACATGTTCATCTTCATTATAGCATTTTCATCTGCACCATAATTTGTTCCGTTCAGGTAACGAATTTTGAATTTTATTTTACCATTTCAGCTCATTTTGCTTAAAATCAACGAAAATCAACGAAAAAATCCCAACATTTCTTCACACAACTACATTCCTGAAAGCTAAAGCACATTTTATTGTGAGATGTGTCAAGAAAGTTATAGCAGAGTTAGACGAAGTTATTAGTGTGTACCCTGTCTTACTTTTATGTTTGTTTTATGTTATGGTCCCGATCTACTTTTCTGCAAATCTGCAGAGGAAGATCCATGTAAAGCCTCCTTAAGTGAATTATTATACAAAAGTTCCCAATCTATCGGAAGATGCAAATGGCGACAAATGTTCATCGAAACAATTATTCCATGTTCGTTATAAGAACGTATAGAAAATCATGTCTTGTTGACGTGTATTTCATGTCAGTTTACCACACAAATGTCAAACTAGAATTACCACCATTTATGGCATCTGACAACTTTTGACAACTTGTGTCCCACTTAAAAGTACCAACGCAGTTCTATATCAAATTACCTACTCAAATTTCATTCCATAATTAATTATTTGTTATTATAATAATTATTTATAAGTCAGACTTCTCTGAACCCATAACGACGGTCGATGTAATTCAACCGAGGACCTAATAAATTTACTGTTAAATGCTTTTAAATGTATCTTTAATTCTTCTAATTATTAAAAAAAATTAACATAAATGCATTTATGCATCGCAATAAATTAATCAAGACTTAATACTTTCCGACTGGACTAAACGATCATAATTTATTGCATCGTTCAAATTCTCACACCTTTCTTAATGTGAAATAAATGAGATACACATTGAGATACAATTAACATCAGATATATTCCATATTTTTTTTTTTTTGTTTTAATCAAAAACAAAAAAACACAGTATTTAAAAAGAAATAAAAAACTCTCAGGTTTAGGAGGAACGCCCCTTTTATAGACCTTCATTTGAATATGGGAAAAAAACAACAACAACAACAAAAAAGAAGAAACAAGAAAAAAGGTCACACGTGCCATAAATCATTTAAAACTCTTCATAAATACATCGAAGAGTTTTTTTTTTAACCAAACTGACCCATACCTCAAAGCATATTCGGTTGGGTTGGAGTGGGAAAAGATACTTATACCTATATTTTGTATATTTTGTCAACGTTAACACCCAAAAGAAGAAAAACAACAGACAAAATAGCACAAGCTATATAAAAAATGACTTATTGGACAAAATATTTTCGACTCCTCCTCTCACATTTTCTCTTAGATTTTAATAATTAGGCACTCACACTAACTTTGTATTTTAAAATGTATCTAATTTTTTTTTCAATGTGAAAAAATTGTAAACGGTAAAATATCTAGCAAAAGTATCTTAATGGATAAGGCTATTAATAAGTTCAAGAATTATGTAATTAGTTCTGGTTCTCAAATTTCGATCGGAATTTCTTAAAGTGGCCCAATTTTTGAGCATATAGGTATTTTTTTTGTATCTTATCTTTGTATCTAATCATTGTGTGCTCGTCAAATATTCAGTGGAGTATGTCTGCATCCTGGTTAGAATTTAATGTGTCTTTTGATCTTATGAGGAATGAATTTAATTTGACCACAAAGAGATACAGATTGTTCTAAATTTTTGGCAGTTCTCTTCCTGGTATAGTATATGATTTTCTCTTTTTTTTTCTAACCTCGACTCGAACTCTTTTAAAAGAGTAAGAATAAAAATTAAATCTAATAAAACAGGTAGTCAAGAGGTATGTATGTGGTTATAGATACAAATACAAATTAAGATTCAATCAAACTATAGACAAGAGTTTGCGTTGTTGAGAGCTCTGTATCGTGGTAGCACGATAATAGTTTAAGCCAAACCGACAAACAAACAAAAAACACACAAGAATCTGAACCCAGAAGTAGGAGAAATTTTTTTTGTTGTTGTTCAGTTTTAGTTGGTAGTAAATGAAGAAGAAACATTTTTGAAGTTCTTTTATGGTAGGAAATTTTGGTGTGGTGGTCAATTTGATAGGTTCACTTGTAGGTAGGTATCTATAAGTTTTGTGAGCTTTTTTCGGCAATCAAGAGATTTTTTTTTTGTTTTTAATTTTCGACCAGACAGTCTGATCGAGATTGGTTTAGTTATTATCGGGTTTCGTGCTTTGATGGATCGTATACTAGTTTGGTTGCCGAACTTTACTTTTTGAGGATTTCTATCTTTTTCTTTTTTTTTTGCCGCGACCGCGACGCGACGGGCGGATGTGAGTGTTGTTTTTTTTTTGTATTTTGTTTAATTTGATTAGATAAAAATGGAAAATATGAGTGAAAAGTGTGAAAATTGATCTAGTCAAAGTGATAGATGTTTTGTTCTATTTGAAGGTTAGATTAACCTATAATTAGAGGTTCATTATTAGTGCAAGTGTGTTGGTGATTAGTGGACTAAAGAAATAACAAAAAGAAAACACCGTTTGTAATTATCTAAGTAGAGCAAGATTAAGATAAAACATAATTGTTTAAAAAAAGTGTTCTTGTTATGTTCATACCAAATAAATTATTACCACTTCGATTTCATTAAAATATTGAACTTCGAAAAAAAAATTGATAACGAAGTCAATCAAACTTTTCAACCATTTGGCATACAATTTTGAAAAAGAAAAAAAATATATATATTTAATGTGAAGTTTTTTTTTATTAATTATTTTACTCCTATAAAAAGTGATTATTTAGCTGATTTAATTACTTAAAAGTTGTTTTATTAAAATAAAAAAAAAGAAAAACAAGACGAATTAAATCATTCAACACACTTAATAATATATCTGTTATATAGATCAAGTCAAATGACAGAAAAAAAAAAACAAATTAATGGAATGCACCATGTGGATATAATTGGATTATTTTGAATGTTTTATGAGGTGATTGCAACTGTTTAATAGTTTGTTAAGACAAACTTGTTTTTTTTTCTCCTATTTTGTTAAGTTTTTTTATGACCCACTTTGAGGAAATGAATTTTATTGGTTTGGAAGAATTAACCAAAAGTCATAAAATATCAAATGCAATACATATTTGAAATATTTTTTTTTATGGAATATTGTTTGGAGATAACACAGGTGGAACTTGTATTTTATGGTTATTTTGGTAAACGGGTTCAATTTAAAAATAAATATTTTGGATTGCAAGGTTTTTCTTGACCTTTTTTTAATTAATAAAAACTAAGATAAGGTCTTTTACAGTTTCGTGGGCAGTAGTAGAAATTTAAAACTTTAAAACTTTTGAAAAAAAGTTTTTTTTTTCAGTTTCCAGTTTGAAATTTATTTGACTGAGAAAAAAGTTTCGTGAATCAGATAAACTCCCAAGACATTGGCAACTAAGTTGTTCATAATGTTTTAATAAGTCTTAAGTTCTTAACTTTGGAAATCATTTCAATCAACCGAATTTCTGGGTGCTAATTAGAAAAAAAATATGGTGTTTGACAGATTTAAAAAAAACTTGGTTTTTAATTGACAAATACTGTAATGTACTAATTGAACGTCAAACGCATAAATATGATAAGAGGAATACTTTAAATTACTAGGAGGATCATTTACGAAAAAAGAAAAACAACAGGGGCCTAAAACTGGAACCCTTTGGTATACCCTATTTTAAATCTAAGGACGTCGAACTCATGACAAATAGTCAGTATTTATTACGTTATAGGAATACATAAGAAAATAGAAAAATACAACCGAGTTATATACTTTTGAACAATCTAGAAAAAGCAAAGGTGAAACCAGTTAGTAGCAATTCCCTCTAATTATCAATTTTTTCCAAAAGTTTTTTTTAGATATTAACGGGGGATTTTTATTATTATTTTGAAGTAACTTAGCACATCTGCACAAGAACGCGTCTTTCACGTTTTAATAAGATTGTTTCATATAGCCATTGGTTATGGTATTATGGCTACAGACATCAATGGACATTCAGAGTTTTTGACAAGTTTTGTTTCCAATGTGACATGTTTTTTTCTTCAAAAACAAGTTCGATAAATTTTGTTCACATCAGGTGTTTTGATATTGCGATAGTTGAAAGCTTTTGATTTCAGTTTAAAAGTCAATTGTTGCGAATATTAAATTATAAAAGGAAAAGTCTGAGGAAGAAAATTGACTGTAAGATTTTAAATGATAAGAAAACTCTTTGAAAAACAACATCTGAAAGTGAGGGTGTGTAATTTGATTATAAATAAGTTTAAAGCTTTGGTCTAAACCATGGATTAAAGCAAGAGAGATACATGACCTCAAAAATCTGTCTAAATTCACCAATTTTATATTTTATTGGTTAGACCCATTTTTTTATGCATATAACATTAATTAACGAACGCACTTATTTATTTATTTATTTATTCTTTCTTATATATTTATTCTTTTTTTAACTGTATAGTGAACCGTGAAAAAAAATCAAATCAAACCAAACACAAAATAAAAATAGACATAATAAAACATCGCTAAAAAAATCTTGTACAAATTACAACGAAAATTTGTAGGGAAGCAACAAGAAAAAATGTCAAAAAAATCTTATCATAAGCACAAAATTATTAGTAAAAAGCTAAATATATTTTGGAAGCCATTTATTACTTAATTTTTGTATAAAACATTTTTTTTTAATAATCATTTTAACTATAATGCCTGTAAGACCTAAGGTCTTTTAAATGCAACCTGAATTGCACGGCACTAGTTAGAAGGAATAGAAACATAGGGAAGAATTTTTATAGGCACAGTGGATTTGAGAATTAGGTCTGTATTATTTCATTATAACGCATGGGCGGCATCAAATTAAATTTAGAGGTATAGAAAAGGTTGCAGTGTAGCGTGGAGTACGAACCCACACGTCTAAATTAGCAGTCAACCACTATATCCACTGCGTCATTGCCACTCTAAAAAAAATTTGGTATGGTAGTATTAAGTATTTTATTAATTCAACAACTTAATAAGAGAAAACACACGGATCACTTTTCGCAATATTGAATTTTCAAAAAAAAATTAACTAAATTCCGAATTAGCTTACATTCACCATGATGATGATTTGGAAGTCGCAAGTTCAATGCTAGGAATATTCAAGAGTCTGTAAACCATCGACAATTTGTTTTCCTTTAAGGAAAAAAAAAAAAACAAAAATGACATAAACACAAAAAAACACCAACAAATAATTATTAAAACAATGAATTCCGATTTATTTCACTTCAATAAAATTCAAGGAAATATTCAGTTTGATGAACAGATTCTCGGCCAAAACCACTGAACATTATTTTTCTTTAATTTTTTTGTAACAAAAAAAATAGTTTTCATACGCAATAATATTTATAATCTACAGGACCTCCTGTGCAAAAATGTTGATCAAAATCCGTTGAAATGCTAATGAGAAAGTCGCACATCAAAAAAAAAAACGGTTCGATATACACCCAAATTAAAATTCCGTAGATTAAGTGCGAAATGTACATATTAATAAAAAAGAATTTCTGTTATTTGACATTTAAAAATTTAGTCTTTCGCTAGACCATCAGAGACGGTGGTTTAGTGAAGGAATAAAAATTGACATTCAAAACAAAATTTACAGGGACAGAATAAAAAGAGATAGAGTTGATACTTATTGTAGTAGAATTTGTTGGTGGATTTTTGATTTTTTTATCAATTGAAAATTTTAGTCGGCAGACTAACTTTTATTCTATGCCTTTCTAAAGTTATGGACTATCGGTGAACTAAGCATTTTTTATTAATAATGCTGGTAATGTTTTAGAACAAAATATAGACTATACCTAAAAGAGTGCACTGGATTTTTTTTGTAAAAATTATTAAAGCCGTTTTTTAGGTAATTAAGATTTATCGTTAGTGCTTCACAAAATTGTATGGCAGGTACAGTTATTTCATACAGGGAAACCAGTTGCTGGAGATTTTTTTGACGTTTTCCTTTAGTTGCTTTGTAGCTTTCACACCAAGAGACTGGCACCAGGAAACTGAGGATGAAACTGGGAAGATTATGTTGGGCTAATTGGAATGCAAAGCAAAACGTCAACAAAATCTCTTCAAATCGTCGACCGGGGAGATTTTTTTCATTCCCCTTACTTCTTGCCCTTCTCGCCTACAAACTCCCAGTTGTAAATATTAGAAAAATAAATCGAGCTTGTATCATGTTTGAAAAAAAAACACCTCAGCGGTTTGGGCTGAAGATTTTGGCGCAAAATTTTAAACAGCCTGATGTTAAGGGCTTAGCATGATACTACTTAACAGTTTGCTAATACTAAAGCACTTTACAAATATTTTTCTAATTTTAAACACTTTTTAACTAGCAACATACTAAATTTATTTTCTTAATAAACTTCAACTAAACACGCCTAAAATAGTGCAAAAAAGTAAGTGAACATAACTTTTTGACGTTTGTAAATGTCAAAGTGGCCTGTGGATTTAGTACGATACTAAAAACATTAAAGTAGCAATTTTGTGATTTTAACATTAGTAAAATGTTACGAAAATAGTACGATACTTTTTTTTTTTATAATACTAAACTGGTTTAAAATTAGCAAAATCCTCTTTTTAGCCTAGTATCATACTAAAAATGAGTTAATATATTACTAAATCGACCAAAATGTTGCGCCTTTTTTTAATTTTAAGTATTATTTTTT
Source organism: Philhelius pedissequus (assembly GCA_910595825.1). Taxonomy (NCBI): domain Eukaryota; kingdom Metazoa; phylum Arthropoda; class Insecta; order Diptera; family Syrphidae; genus Philhelius; species Philhelius pedissequus. Next base: position 235,744,335 of record OU343161.1, on the reverse strand, counting down.
AGAAAATTACCGTCCCGCCTAAATGCAGGGAGATAGGTTAAATTATTGTATTAGGCTCATCTACAAAAATGCATTTTTAATTTGTTCATATTTTATTTTCAACAAAAAAAAATACCAAAATCAAAGTACCTACATAAAAAGTAGTTTAGGTAATTTGTAATGGTAAAAAATGTTTATCAAAATTTTGTATTTGCATGCGAATTTTTCAAAAACTATTCACATAAATAATTTAATTTAAATTTAGAATTAAAGAACTGATTTCTGATTTTCAAATCCGATATTACCTCTTTGTTGTTTTTAAGTAATTGTTTTTTTTTTGCATTTAAAATATTCAATTAAAGTGTGGTACCTCCTTAACAAGGAGAGACCATCTGCCTAATAGTATAATATTCTTGTTTTGGTCCTTCAACAAAAAATGTTATCAATTGGCGCTAAAGTTATTGTGCTCTCCCCTTTAAAAATTAAAAAATTCCTTTTCTAGACTTGTTAGGTTTACCACCCACTTAGGTTAGGCACCTTCAGGCTGACAGACAGACAGAATTGCGGGAAACACTTTTTCAATGTTGCCAATTTTTTTTTTCAAGGCAAAACTTGCCCTTTATTACATATACATATGAACATACACAGTACCTACATATGCATATATCGCAAGTAAAGAGGATAATTTTCTTGGTTTATGATATTTTCATCAAAAATTGTCGATGTTTCTAAAACAAATTTGTATCACACAAAAGCACTTACACATGACAAGTATAATGGTAGTTGAAAAACTTCAAATTTTGAAATCTGAACGTGTGCAGAAGTTAACTCTGCAATTTATCAGTGACTAACTGCGCCCGCTGTGGTTGTATGCATATAAAACAAAACAACTTGCTTGTCTGTACTCTGTACTACTGATTTGGTGTAGAGCTTTCGTGTTGATTTGGTTAACTGGATTGGATACTGGAAAGGCAGGTGCAAGTTATGTGTGTGTGTGTGTGTGTATGCTTTTTAGCTTCTTGTGAATAAAAGCTATTTGTAGAGTGAGCAGATATGTTATATGTATTCTATACAAAATTAAATCAAATCTATCCCACGGGAACCTACATTTCACCGAGATAAAACGCAGCCTATGTGCTATTCCAGACTATAATCTATCTCTGTACCAAATTTCATCCAGATCCGTTTAGCTGTTATAGCGTGATTGAGTAACAAACATCCATCCAAACTTTCACATTTATAATACAGGGTGGAGCACGAATCGTGTTACACTAAGAAATTTAAATAACTTTTATTTTAATCGATGTATTTCATTAATTTTTTTTTTATTGGATTAAAAATAAAATTTTATTTTAAATAACTAATGGTTTTTAAAGATGATAGCCCGCAAATGACCTCCACGCTCATCCATGCATATGCGGCACCTGATGAGAAAATTGTTCATTGCGGCCTGAAGGGTTGAAATTGGGATCGCCTTAATTATTGTCAAATTCCTGGGTTTCGTTTTGTACACTTCCTGCTTGACATAAACCTGTGCAGACAGGTCAGGTGACCTAGGGGGGCAGCGAAAAGTGCCGTTTCTGGATATCAATTTGTTTGGTAATTTTCGTTGGAGCTCCGCCATAACTTGTGTGGCTACGTGTGCACTTGCTCCATCTTGTTGAAACCAACTCCTGCTGAAAGAGATACGTCTTCGGCGAAGTTCTGGGTATAAAAAAAATTCCTTCAACATCTTCAAATAACGGTCCCCATTGACAGTTTGTGTTACACCGCTTTCTTCAAAGAAGTATGGCCCGACAATACACCTTGATGAAACTGCGCACCACACAGTGACTCGTTATGGGTGCAGTTCCGTCTCGTGGAGCATTTCTGGATTAGATTCAGTCCATATACGGCAATTTTACTTGCTAACATTGCCGTTTAAGTCAAAATGGGGCTCATCAGACATCAACAAACAATTTATCAATGTGTTGTCTTCTTCGGTCATTGCAATCATTTTCGGCAAAATTCCAGGCGAACAGACAAATCCTGAGGGTTCAACTTGCTTGTAATTTGGACTTTGTACGGAAACAAGTTTAAGTCATCATGAAGTATCCGTTGTAATGACCGTCTGCTAACTCCAATTTGGACCGATAAGTTTCGAGTCGAAACACTTGGATTTGACTGTATTGCCGATGCAACAGCCACGATTGTATCCTGAACCCGAACATTGGGATCTCGATGATACGGTCTTCGTTCGATGCTTTCAGATTCGGCAAACATGTTCACAAGCCTGATAATGATCTATGTACTCGGGGGAGTACCGCCAAACTCCAGCCTAAATTCTCTTTGGACGTAAATGACAGACTGCAAAGAATGGTATCGCTGCACTATCCAAATCCTTTTTTCAGTATCCCAAGCATTCATTTTGATAAATCTAAATAGTAGCCTATAAAATTTGTAGCACGATTCGTGTACCAGCCTGTATTAATAGGATGGATTTTGTGATAAGGTCAGGGCTATAAGAAGGATTTATTGAAGTATTTGGACTCGGGTTTTCTTTCAATGTGGCAATAGGGTAAAGATGTCTGATAAAAAACATTTTAAGGAATTAGTATAGTGATAAGATTAGGATGATTAAAAAAAAAACATAAAAAAAAAACTTATCACAAAAATTTCAATTTTGGATAAACTTAAGGGCACCTCATCAAAATTGCGTTTCTTTGAATGAATGAATTAAATTCAAGCACGAAAATTAACAAACTGTTTGAAATGATGTGAGCCCAAACACGAACTCACCTAATTACGATTGTATATGTATTTATACAGATTTCAACATTTTAAAATTTCCACTTTCTGAAATACATCAAGATCACAAATGTCTTATGCACGCAACACTTTCAAGACGTGTCAAATTGTGCTTTATATTTTTTCGTTTAAATCACACAAATGTGTGTAAATTTATTCGATTCCCTATAAAACCCTTATTTAATTCATTTTCCACGGACAAGAAGTGCCTAATAAAATATTTATTTATGGAAATACTTTCATTTTCTATAACACATATATTATAAACAAATTTAATTACACAATAATGTCAAAACAAAATAAATTAGAAATTAAAAAAAAAAAAAAAACAGAAACATAAGTAATTAACACCTTCAATGTCAAACAATTCTACACCTGATTAGTGTACAATATTAATTGTTTGTTGCGGACATACACAGAGAGAAAAAAAAACACAAAATAATTCATAAATAAAATGCAGAACTTTAAACATAAACAATATAGGTTTTAATTTATTTTCTAAACCACTTCAGCGACATTGAAATCTCCTTCTAACATTTTAATGTGTGTGACAGGAAGTTGGCTTTTGCATTTTTTTTTGTTTGACTTACAAAATACACACAGAGAAAAAACTAGTCTATTTAAATTTATATTGAAAAGCATTTTGTGTGATTTATATTTAAGCAGGTAATTTTTATCTTAAGTTTGCTGTTTCATTTTTTTTTTTTTTTTTTTTTCATACTTCATTTTTAATTGATCTGGAATAATAAGTAAATTTATGTCTCTTAATTGATTTTAAATTTGAATATTTAGTGATTGACATTATGTATGTGTGTTGTATAGGCAATATGTAGTATGAGTCTAGACTTTTGTTGCTATACATACGAGTATATACATAAACATATTGAATTTATATTTGTATTGAAGTACTTGATTAAAACTGACTTTAATTAGATTACTTTTAAGAGTTTCCGGTTGAGGTTGTGTTTTCTTATATTTAGTTACATACATATGTAATGTAAGTGGTTAATGACTTCCAAGGTTTTTTTGGGAAAAGTTGCTTATTCAAATTTTTGAAAATTTGATTTAGTTCCGTTTACGAATTGAACATAATAGCCGTGTTTTATTGGTAAATTTATCCGCCGTAAGTTTATCCGTCGTAGCATTTTACATACAATTCGCTACGGTCGATAAAAAGCTAAAGTTGAAGCTACGATGGATGGCTGGTTGACGTTCAGTCGAGTCTCGATTCTGATTTTGTTAGTTTTGTTGGTACGATTGATAATTGAATTGAATCTCGATGGATGTGTTCATGGAGTGTTATAATTATTAATTTCATTCGTAAGACAAATCGATCTTTTTGATTCTTTTTGTTTAATAGTTGGCCAGTTTATATTTCTCAAATCTTAGATAACTCCATTTTTTAATAAATTATAAGCTGTTCTTCTGAAAAGTTTCTGACTTTTACTATTAAAAACTGTATTCTTTGCTCAATTATTTTCTGAAGTACGTCTAAAAGTGCACCTATATCTGCAATTTTGCATATCCCTAATGTCAATTAATCAATTTTAACAAATTTTGATATCCATTTTGAAAAAGAAACCAATATTTATCGAATGAATTCCGTTTTACTTTTATTGACTAACCAAGCCCAACTTTCGTTTTGTGTTCAATTTTTATTGATAGTTGTAAATAAACGAAGTTTGGTGAAAAAAAATCATCTTTTTATTTAGATCTACAAAAAATCAATTTGAGAAGACAAACCGCATTGGGTGGAACTGCACTATAGAGGAACTGCTCGACATTGCGCCGCAAAAAAATTATTCGTATGAAATGCTATGAGCTATAAGGCTAGGCGCGCACATATGCAACTTTCAGTTTTGCAACAGTTCTGTTGCTAAAGTGAATACCATGGACTTATATGAGAGTGCGCGCATGCAGTCCACGATTCGAGCAACTTAAAAGTTCTTCAGTTTGTATTACACCGAACTACAATGTAACTGCGCGCACATTAAAGCAATGTATTGTATGTGTGTTGGTTTATCTCGTTGATTTATTTTAAGTTGATTATGTGCGAGATCATCTTTCAACTATTAATTAAACTATTTCGTTTCGGAAAAATTGCATGTGCGCGCCTAGCATAAACGCACTAAGCGGCAACTGAACTTCACAAAATGTGCTTTTTCTTCAATGTTTAATGGACGTTGGCCATGGACGGTATTCGCAAGACTACATGGACATGGACTGGGCGTACATTTTTGTGATCCCATTGTTTTTTTTTCTGGACATGTGCATGGAAATTGCAAACCAAATGTTAACTATTTGTTCCTTACTCCGCGTATGTTAAGTGCAGTCTGATGAGTCAATATTGAATTGAAAGCAAAACATACTCAGAAAATAAATTTGTAAATTGACTTGAAAAATAAAACTATAGCTATCGATCTACTCAGAAAATAATAATAAAAGCATGAAATATAAAGGGGAAATGTAAGGGGAGTGAACAATTTAAACTACGTTGTAGTGTGCGTTCAAAACCAAGAAACATTAAAAGGAAACAAGCAAATCTCCGGCAATTTTGTTTTCTCGTGTGAAAGGCATAGACGATTTTTAAAGCAATACAAAAGTTGTCCTGTGTAAAAAGAGACTTGACCATAGTCTATGAACAAACATATTCACTTATCATTTCCTTTCTATTGGTGCAAAATGAATGTTCGAATTTAAGAACAAGAAATAGGTTTGAAACTTAAATTAAATATTGGTACGTTTTTCTACTTTCTATTTTATATGAATAAAAGCTAATTATTGTTCATAATTTTGATATTTACTTAATTTTACTTTGCAAAAGACTCTTTCATTACTTGTGACTGCTGTGCAGGGGTACCATTTTTACAAAAATAAAAAAGCTACGGTCCATGCTACGGTCGATGTGTTTTTTTTGGGAATTACTTACGGTACAATGGATAGATTCCCAATAAAACACACCTAATATTATGATTGATATGTAAAAAGGGCTTAGTTTTTTTTATGTGTATAAATTGATGTTGTGAAACTAAATTGCTTATTTCAAGCATACACAGCCTTAACAAATAAATAAGTTTGGTGGCGGGGTTAAGGAGTAACTTACAGCTCTCAGCCATTGATTACAAATCGAAGTCCAAACTGCTAAAATTTGAAACACTTTTTAAGGATACAAGAAACTCTTAGAGCATGTTTGTGTTTTTTTGATGGATTATACTGAATTTCGATTCACAGCGACCCCTAATGGTGTGTGACAAAACAACATCCTTACCATTACGGACGTGTCTCGAGACATGCCAACAGTATATGACAGTATCCCAGAAAAGTAGTGTTCATGCGGTTCCATAGGGTTTAAAACACATACGACTTTCGGAATTTAGTTGTTTGATTTAATAGCCCCCAACTGCAAGACCAGAACTGGTATAACTGTTATAAATTTGTATTTCTCTAATCTTGTCCAACGATTACGCCACGCTCTACCACATTCGTTCTAGATCTTATTAAAAGAATTTATGTGAACATACGAGTATAGGTATATGTATTAAAAGGGAATGCCTAAAGCAATAAACATATATAACAGTTATGACAGTTTACAATCTAGTATGAAATGTTTAACGAACTTCGCGTCGATTTGAGAGACCCGAGCTGAATCTAAAACGCCACATAAGCAACACATTTAGGTATAAAAAATATTGTTATAAACTGTTATATGTAAATCGGCATATCTAGGTCCACTCACATAACATGGAAAAAATTACTAATGCTTGACATTTATTTTTTTTAAGCTGAAACACATTTACAACAATAACGCACAATTTTCCATATTGTTCATTATTTCCCCCCAACTATATTTATGTAAGTGACTCCAAGTATGCCAAATTATAACAGTTTATAAAAATATTTTTTATACCTAATGGTGTTGCTTAAGTGCCTTGTAGATTCAGCTCAGGTCCCTCAAATCGACGCGAAGTTCGTTAAACAGTTCTATTTATATAAAAATACTGTTTATGAGGATTTGCAGGTTCAGAAGACCATTCGGCGTCTGAAATAATATGTCCGACAAATAAGAATAGATATATCAAAAATAAATTCAAAAATCGTTGGAGCGGTTTTCAAAAAAAAATAATTTTTGAATTTATAACATTTTGAAAACATTTTTTAGAAAAAAAATTGAAACGCTATTTTGAAGTTATTATTATTGTACTATAAAATTTTAATTTGAAAAAATTCAGTCACTCGTTTTTGAAAAATTGATTTTTCAAAAAAAAATTGTATATATTTTTCTAAAAGTCCAAAAACAATTTTTTTGAAAATTTGAGTATGCAGTTTTATTAACACTTTTAAGGAGCATTTGTATAAAAATAAAATAATTTAATTCCAATAGTTAGAAAGTCGTAAATAAAAAAGTTGTTCTATTGGAAGTACATTTAATAAGTAACCAAAGTACAATATTTTTTTACTTAAAAGTAGGCTGTACTAATTTAAGAATACACACATTTTTTATCAAAATTCTTTTCGAGCGTTTTGGAGAAATACATTTTTTTTAACATTTGCATGGGATGTACCGTTGTTTTTTTATTTTAGGAAAATAATTTTTATAACTGTTCAAGATAATGTCAAAAAAACTACCAAATACGAAATTTCAAGAATATCCATTTGGTCGTTTTCGAAATTTTGAGTTTTCAAAACAAAAAAAGTTTTTTTTTTTTTTTAATTCAAAACAAAAATATTTTAAAAAATATTGGCTTAGATAATTATTGGTTAAAATTTCTAGAAGCTTCTGCATAAACAATTTAAAAAAAAATCAAATAAACCGTAATCGAAATAATCGAAATTCAAAAAAATGATTCTAATAGAGGTGCCAAAAATAACCAGTTTTTTCCTAAACAAATTACCAAAATGTATCTTTTTAATTGCTTCAAACTTGGTTTATAGAGTTTTTTAGGTATTGTATAGAGGGGAAATTGAATTATTTTTGTAAGCTCAAAAAATAACGGTACCTGCCACATAACCGTTGGGTTCAAGCCTATTTTTCTCGGAAACGGTCATAACGATTTTGATAAAAAAAAATCGGTGCAGCTTTTTAGGTACGACTAATCATATGCTTTGATAAAAAATTAGAAAAATTTCTAAAAACGGTATTTACCACAGAACCGCTTTTTTCGACATTCTCATAAATGACTTAACCAATTCTTTCGAAATTTCACACATATATAGGTTTAGGTAGCCCAATTTATACTGCGAACCAATATTTTTAATACATTTTTTTTTGTATTTTTAAAAGAATTTTTGAAAAAAAAAATCAAATATATATATTTTGAAAACTGTTATATGTATTTGCTGAATACCTATAAATTGGCGTTTTTGAATTTTTTTTGAATAATGTTTTCAAAAAGTTAAAAAAAAACTCCAAATTCAAATTTTTCAAGCAATAAAATGGCATACTTTTTTTGAGCTCAAATTAGTTTAAGAATTTTGAATTTTTTTCTTTGATTAAGCCGATTTAATCTTTTGTTTTTAAGTTTATATTATTAAATATTTAAGATTGTCATACCAATTTAAAAAAAAAATTAAAGAAATTTTGTATATATAAAAACGACTTTAAAAATATATTTAGATTTTTAATAGAAATCTTTTGCATACAATGTGATCGAACATAAGAGCTAATCCGTGCGATCCAGTCGTGCATTTTTTTTTTTTATAAAAATCGTTGGAGCCGTTTCTGAGAAAAATATTATTTTTCTTTTTGGCACAAAAAAACAATATGTACCAAGTTTGAGGCAAATCCATCCAAAGGTTTAGGCTGCATGCTCGAGGATAGACACACAGACAGACAGACGGAATTGCGGGAACCACTTTTTCGTGTTGCGGCCTTTGAACGCTGTGTTTCTAGTTGATTATGACATTTTGTCTTCCACAGCACGCAAACCCCTGTGGACCCTCCCCGCTCCCCTGGTTGCGGCCTTGATCTCATGTATAAATTGTGCTTAATGGTTTAGAAGTTCATACGTCTTATATACAAAATTGGCCACTTTTATCCACTAAGCGTAAACTTTAGAACTTACAAAAAGAATATTTCGAAAACAATGATTTTGACACATCATTTACAAAAAAAAAACTTATGGCAGTCATTTTCAACAATATATTTGTTAATTTTAATATTCAGGCAGGTCTAAGATTGTTTCATATATGTGAACAATTTCTAAACATGTCTGACAACCGTTTGGCAGCTGAAATAGATTGGATAAAAATTGGATGTCGAATTTCGAATTTTTTAGGTGACAATGTATTATAAAGGTGCCTGGCAGACACATATGATGCCACTTAGCATTTTAGTATTAACATTTTCTAATTTACTTACTCATGTTGACTTAAGTCAGCTGAATATATAATTTAATTTAATTTCTAAATTCAATTACACAGTAGAAAGTATTGATTTGTACTAACATTTTAAAAACATCTGGCAGCAAAGTTTTATCCAAATTAGATAAAACATGTTGTGTTCACCATATTGATCAAAATGAACCTATGCACTAATCCCAAATATTATACATTCAATATTTAAGGAATTTTCTAAATTCTTACCAAACGTATGGCACTTCATAAGTCCATTCCATATTTAAATACAAGCACAAGGCCCTGTTTCTTCAGCAGTACGCCCCTCATAAATAAATCTAGTCCCATAATAAGTATCTAAATCATTCAATTTGTGTTAATTGCACTCTGTGAAATAAATTTGTCATATTATATATTCTAATTTTTCATAAGAAGGTCTAAGCTAATCTTAAACATGGCGCTTTAGTCTATATAGAGCTTGTATAATTTTAAATAAGTATAAGTCTGTACCATTGAATTATTTCAGGTAGTGTGGTGGTTTCTATGTATAATTAATTCGAAAAATATGTTCAATCTATAATTTGTGAATTAAATGCAACTAGTATATATAATTATTAACGGTGCATTAGATACAAAGTAACATGACCAATATGCATAAATGCACAAACATTGGAATTTACATAAGATAAAACTTACAATGTAGCAGGTATTTGTAACATTTCTTATACCAATTTTAATGGATTTTTGTTTATTTTTTTCTTCTTAATTATTTATTATGGCAGCAAATGGAAAATTGAAAATCATAACGACCTAACTCTCAAGAGGTTTTAAGCTATGGCTCGTAGATATGTATTGAACAAAAAAAAATTGTGAAAAACCCAAGAATCGATTTGACTCTTGCAAAACACTCTTACTATGTAAATGGCCCTTAAATGGCATTTAGGTGCAATTTTAAGTGAGCAGTAATTGTGGGAAACTCCTACGTCAATAACAAGACAAGAAAATATTGTCTACTTGTTAGATTGTAGAAAAAAAATCTTTACTTTAGCCAACAGGTATGTAGTATGTAATTGACATAAAAGTGTGGACAAAAAAATATAGCACGAGTCAGCGAAAAAGCTAAATATATAATAATATTATAGAAGTAATTTTGTACTTAATTTTGTATGTACAAAATTTCTTTATTTTTGTTCTAAAAAATAATTTGGCATCTAAATTTTAAGTATTTAATATATCCATTAAATTTTAAAACATGATTTCAAAAAAAAATCGTACACCCTGTTGCGAAATATTGAATTGAAAAAAAATAAATATTTTTGTTAATCCAAAAAATAATTTTTCGTAAAATTTGGTATAGAATATTATTTAGAATTCAAAGGACCTCCTATATTAGTTTTTTTTTAATCGATATCCGTCGATCCGTTTATGAGAAAGCGAAAATCAAAGATTTATAAGAAATAATAAAAAAATATGTAAACAACAATTTTTGACCCTTATTGGGTGTGGCCGTGGCGCGATAGTTGTGTGCTGGCCTGTCAACTTCGTGGTCGCAGGTTCTATTCCTGCTGTTGTTTCTGTCTTCTTATATTCCATTAAAAACCAATTCTTAAAAAATTGTCGTAAAATGAGTTGCTGATTTACTCAGTACATGTTGTTCAGGCATAACACTAACAACATGTGACTGAGTAAACTAGTATAGCCATAAAATATGACAACGAAATAAATAAAAATAATGTTAATTATAAGAGACATGAATAAGATACGGTAATTTTCTCCGCATTAGTACAGCCGCCACCCCTGGAGATAAATCTGACACAACAACCAGCTCTCGTCTCCGAACATGGCGCCACACATCTTTCCTATCTTTCTCTTTCTCTTCTCTCACCGGATGCTCGCGCTGTGCTTACAAAACATATAAAGGGTATTCATAATCCCATGAGCTCGTGCAAAATAAAAAAAAATATATAAACTAGGTCTATTATATTAGTGCACAGATTTTTTTTATCAACATCGTAAGAGCCGTTTTCGAGATAATTAAGATGTTAGAAAAAAATGTATGACAGGTACCGTTATTTGGGGCTAAAAAAAAAGATAAGCAAAGACGAAAAAACTGGGTCTCGTTATTTCGTCGATCTGTCTGTCCGCGAGTCTACAACTTAAACGGCTGAATGGTTTTTTTTTCAAACTTGGCACTAAAGCGTTTTATGTGATTATCTAAAATAGATTTTTAAATCTTTTTTTTTTGTATGGCTCAAAACTAATGGTACCTGCCATACAATTTTTTTTTCCATCTTAATTATCTCGAAAACGGCTCTAACGTTTTCGATAAATATTGGCGTGTGCACTACTATGGGTATGGTCTACATTTTGGCTAAAAAAATTTAAAATATTTTGTTATTAACAGTACCTGCCATACACCCATTTTATTGATTTCCGACTTTCTCATACACGGCTCAACGGATTTCGATAAAAAAAATTTATACAGAAGCTCCTTCAAATTCTATATTATTGCATTGCAAAATTTTCGAAAAATTGTTTTTTTTGGTTTTTTGAAAAAACATATTTTTTTTTTGGAAAATTTAATATTTTGAAAACGGATGGGTAATTTAAAAAAAAAAATTTAAGTTTATATTATTAAATATTTGAAACAGTCATACCAAGAAAGAATTTTTTTTTAATTCAAAAAAGTTCCATAATTTCCAAAATTTTCGAAGAATAGAAATATTTTTTTTTTTTTTTTTTGAAAATTCAGTCTTTCGAGAATGGGCTTATGATTGTTTTTGAAATTCAGTTTTTTCCTTAATCATATTTTAAATTTGTATTATTAAAAATGTAGGTACACAAAATTGTCATACTAAAAATTTGTTTAGAAAAATTCATTTGATTCGATTTTTTTTTTCAATTTTTTATGGAGAAGCTCCCAAAAAGTTTAAACAGTATTGTATAAAACCAATATTTTTTTTTAATAAAAAAAAAACAACTTTTTTGAAAACTCAATAGTTGGAAAATGACTAAATTGATTTTTCGAAACTTCGTATATAGTAGTTTCTTAACGTTTTCTTGAATACTTAAAAAAAAATATTTTCCTTAAACCAAAAACAATGGCACCCATCATACAAATGTTAAAAAAAAAACCCTTAAGTAGAATGTTTTTTTCTCAAAAATATCCTCAAGAATTTTGATAAGAAAATGTGTGTGTTCTTAATTTAGTCCAGTCCACTTTAAGTAGAAAAATATTTTATTTTGCGTTCTTATAACCGGTACTTCCCATATAACGGGTGATTTTTTTGCTACTTGGTTTTTGACGTTTATATTTTTGACAGATCACACATGACAAATTCCACGAACATTTGACATTTCGATTCAGTATTGTTTGCCATTTCATCATGAATAGACTTACGCCTGAACAACGTTTGCAAATTATTGAAATTTATTATCAAAATTCGTGCTCTGTGAAAAATGTGTTTCGCAAGCTACGTCCGGCAAAATTGTCTTCAGCGACGAGGATCATTTTTGGCTAAATGGATACGTGAATAAGCAGAATTGCCGTATTTAGAGTGAAGAACAGGCAGAGGCAATTCAGCAGCTACCAATGCATCCCGAAAAATGCACTGTTTGGTGCGGTTTATGGGCAGGCGGCATCATTGGGCCGTACTTCTTCAAGGACGATGAAGGCCGCAGGGTTACGGTCAATGGAAAAAGGTACCGTACGATGATAACAGATTTTTTTTGCCGAAAATGCAAGAATTGAACTCGGTCGACATGTGGTTCCAACAGGACGGTGCCACATGCCACACTGCACACGAAACCATGCATCAATTGAGAGGCGAATTTGGTGAGCAGTTGATCTCACGTTTTGGCGCAGTCAATTGGCCACCAAGATCATGTGATTTGACCCCGTTAGACTATTTTTTGTGGGGCTATGTTAAGTCTATTGTCTATGGGGACAAGCCAAACACGATTGCTGCCTTGGAAGCCAACATTGAACGCGTCATTGGTGAGATTCCGGCCGAAATGTTTGAAAAGGTTTGCCAAAATTGCACCTTCAGAATGGACCACCTGAAGCGTAGCCGCGGGCAACATTTAAGTGAAATTATTTTTAAAAAGTAAATGGCAGAAATTGATTTATCGATCCAAATAAAAATTTCATTCACTTTTTACAAGTTTCTGTATTTTTTTGAAGTTTCAAAAACCAAGCTCTTAAAAAATCACCGTTTAGAACCACTTTTTATATTTTCGACTTTCTCGCTACTGTATGAACCTATTAAAATTCTTTTTTTTTTATACAAATCCTCCCTAAAAGTACAAATAATATTGCATATTAAAATTTTCCAAAAAAAAATTTTTTCGATTTTTTCGATTTTTCAAAAATGAGACACAATTTTTTTTAAATTAAAATTTTATACGTTATTAATAATTTCCTTAAATTGACGTTTCAATGTTTGTATTTCTTATAAATTCTACAAATAAGACACTTGTATTTTAAAATATTTTAGAATTCTAGTAGATATCTCTGGAACAAATTTTAATCCTACTTCATTTTTATGAGAGTATCTCCCTGTCAGTAGATATTTCAATTATACTAAATATAAATGTACAAAGGTATAGTGCTTCGATCCTCATCATGCACCATCGCATATAGAGTGTCATAACAAATCTTCGATTAAATAATCTCTGCTAAAAGCCCAGAGGCACTCTCAACTTCAGGAAGTCAATTTCATCTTCTATTGGATTATGCAATATCTAACATCTGCTTCAGTTCTTTTTTTGTTTCTTATTTTCTCCTTGTCTGCAAACAAAAATTGATTTAACACTCCTTGATTTGGCACCATTTAATGAAAAACGAAAAAAAAAAATTAAACCAATAAATCGATAATGTATCTTTAACAACTTGATTTTTTTTTTGATTTTGGAGAGATTATTGTTGCCATCATATTTTAATGTCTTCCATTTGGATATAAATTAATGGATTGATGCAAGTTTAAGAAGTTGCTTACATTCGTATTATAGTTCATTGAAAGCGTGTTTGCAATGTTACGGAAGTGACACTCAATCGCACAACGAAAGTCTTTCAACCTAAATAAAAGGTTAAAGGCAAAATTTGTGTTTTGATAGTCGACAGTGTTGAAGTTTTGGTGATTTTTTCACACATTTTTCCTATAAAATACTTTGGTTCAAAAATGGAATACTGAACTGTCAAATTCTTATCTAGAAATGTCACGTATGTTACAAGTCAATTTTATGGGTGTAGAAATTGACATTCTGTTTTTAAATATTTAAGTAAAAGATGATTTAAAATGCCATTTTAAAAATGAAAAAGAAAAGTATTATAAATGCTATTCAAAACTATTTAAAAAAAATGTTACGTTTGTGACAAGCCAGAGCTTTCCGTAGAATTGTTTTCCCTGTGTCATGAAATATGTAGAAAAACAACAAAACTCGAAATGAATTATAAACCAACAAGATTAAATTCAAATATGCCAAACTGTTACGAATGTGACACACGTAACATAATTTTTATTTCACCTAATTAATCAATGTTTGGGCATTATTTTTACAAATGAACTTAATTTTGATTTAATACGATAAGATCAATTTGTAGTGTGCTTCAATCACAATCAAAAGTATAATGACAATAAAACAGTTACAAGTTCCACTTTTGAAGATACTTTTTTCTATGAGATTAAGTCTTATTGAATAGATTGTTACTGTGATTTCTTGTGAAATCAAAAACTTATAGAGTAGCCTCGAAATATTCATTGAACAAAATTATTGCAAAACTACCATGGGAAGAAGCACACATTCGGACGGACATGGACTCATGTAGATGTATCTTTCAACAAAGCACATGTATGTATATATAGTATAGAGTTGCATCGAAAGGAATCTTTATTGCCATACAAGATGCGATCGCGATGCAATGGAAATGCATTGAAATTCGCATTCACTATATAAAGTCGTTGCACCAATGTGTATTGCTACTTTGCAACAACAACAACAACAACAACATCGAAATTCGATTTTCAAGATGTTATATTTCCTCACCAACTTTATATTCCAAAACGAAATACATTTTACGCCAAGAGAGTGAGCACATTTATTTTAACGATCCTCATTCGTAATACACCAAATGGGATTATTAAGTTAAATGCCGCCGAGCAATGTGCCATATCTATATACCAAGTGAGAAGAGGGGGATGCGACAACCATCACAAATTCGGTAGCAAAAAGCTACCATATAAAACTATCGACGATGAAGACGACGACGACACGATGACGATTGCAAAGAAGAAGAAATATCAAATTGGCTGATGGCAGCATCAGCGGCGGCGGCGATGAGAATTACAAATTACAACGATGACAACGACCAAAAAACCTGCAAGCTCTATAATCCCACAAACTACAAACTGACTGACTGAGTGAGTCCATGAATAAAATCTGACCTCATTCTGTCCAATTTTCTATAGTAATGGCGCACTTGATGCTCGTTTTTGTATGTGTTAAGTTTTTTGAAGTGTTTTCTGTACCAACTCACAAGAAAAAAAAATAAGAAGTCTATAGTTGTATCAAACTTTAACAATCTAATGCTAATGTCCTAAAAAAGTGGCAAAGAATCTTTGGGTAACATTATAGTTTGGATTCTCCGATAATAGTGATGGTGAACAAATTGATTTGGCTTGTCTAGAGAGCTCCTTAAAAGATGCTAATGGCTTTTGGATGTCTGCGGAAATTTGTCGGAATTGATTGCATAAATTTATTGAAATGAGGAATATTTCATCAGCAATATTATTTTATAATCAATATTGTTACATTATTTCTGAGAGACAACATAGCAATAATACGCTCAGTTTTTCAAATAAGCTGGGAGTGTTCGAAATTTGGATCGAAATATTTCGACAACCAAGAGTAGGAACATGACTTGTCTTATTTTTTAAGGGTTAGCTAGTTAGACGAGTATAAAAAAGGTTTTGAAAAAGCAACAATTTTTTGTAAAACATTTTTTGGTGAAAAACGTTATTTCTATGGAAAAAATTTGGGATACGAAAATATCAGTGCTGTTGACCTCATTTTCCAGAAGTGCAAATGAAAGAATCTGAAATCGGGTATTATCTGAGACGTGACGTCTTCTGTTTCAGACTGTGGTCTAGTGACATCTGCTATCTCAGATATGGTTTAGTGATATCTGCTATCTCAGATTGTAGTTGAGTGACGACGTCTGGTATCTCAGATTGTGGTTTAGTGACATCTGCCATCTCAGATTGTGGTTTAGTGACGTCTGTTATCTCAGATTGTGGTTTAGTGACGTCTGCTATCTCAAACTGTGGTCTAGTGACATCTGCTATCTCAGACTGTGATCTAAATAAATAATCAAAATTGTAAATAAAACAACCTCAAATATACTAAAGTTAGTTGCTTCTTTAGTAAAATCCAGGATCAGACGAGCTTACCTCAGCCTACGACAATAAGCAAGAATTCTTACAAAAATGCCTCAGAAAATAAAGTTCCCAAGGTTTCGATAAGTTCACACGGTACCGCTTCCTACTCACCTACAGAGGGTCTAAGAAAAGCGTTTGGTTATCAGCAAATGTGTATGCTGGTTTTCGAATTCATGGGGAGGAAGGAAATCAGCTTGACAAAGTCTTGAAATCATCTGTGGAATATTTCATTGAGTTTGGAAATAGTAGCACAATCATTCCACCATACCATTTCTAGAAATAAATGTGTTAAAATTTTAATCCCATTTCTATGTACAATATAAACCCACTAGTTCTGCACATATTTTAATGGAAACATTATACAAATCACGCCCGATTGCTGATACACAACTTAAGTATTTAAGTTCTACTTAAGAACTTATGTGACAGTTTACGCAGAGCAAAAAGTAGCCCTTAAGCGTTTTAAGTAGAACATAATAAATGTTTATTAGTCGTATCAGCAAACGGGCCTCAATGCGCTTACTTAGAAGTCGGCCTTGAAGTGGTGAATGAATTCCCTATTTCGGACATATAGTCAAGTGTAGAAATTCCTTCTTCAGCCGAACTACACCAATCTTTAATTCTTTCGTCAATTCTTTTATCTTTCTAATTGTAATGTTCAATTTAGACAAATGAGCACCTACACATTCGGGCACTTACCCGCCTATAACATAATACACAAAGTGGTTGTTGAACAAGTGAAATTCAACAACTTTTTAAAATTTGTGTAACACGGGACAACAAGTCTAGTAGAACTATAACAATTGTTTTGGCTTCATTCAACAAGTGGGAAATTTCACTATTTCACAGTTTCTGTAACTGGAACCAACAAGATTAAAAAAAAAATAAAATAAACTTGTTGAACAGTTGATAAATTTGAACCGACGGTTCCGGACTAGTTCGAAGTCTACAAGGTAGAAATTGAAGTGTTAATTAAGTGATAGCATCGGACGGATCTTGAGAATTTATTTAGTGACCTAGAGTTTTGTGAATAGTCAAAAGTGTTCAAGGAAATAATAAGCTTTGAAATAGAACCCCATGTGTTTATTGAAAAATTTCGGTTGCCGTAGAAGTTCTTGACTATCTTACCGAAATTCTCCCCACAAATAACGTTCCCCTACTAATAAAAGCAATGCACTAAGTGTAAGGCAGAAAATATTGATCGTTTTACATTGGTTTGGAACTGGATCTCAAAACCATTTTATAGAAAATGTTCATGGTGTTCACAAAAAGCCATCATGATGTATCAAAGAAGTCACATTTGTAATAAATACTTATTTTTTTTTCTTATTTGTTCAACTGATTTAACAAGTGAAGGGGAATTTTTTCTATTGACAATTGTTACGGTTTTTATTGTGTTCACGATTTTCACTTGTTCAACAAACATAGTTGATCAAGTAATTGTTGACTAGTTAACTTGTTGTTCTATGTTATAGGCCCCTGGTGTTCCAAATCAGAAATTTGCAGGGCAGTTGATCCATTTTACTTTACAGCAGCGTGCTGCAAGGGCTCTAAAGTCTACACTAATCCAAGGGACCCCATTGGGATACTTTATTCCTTGTCATAACAAAGTTCAGGGTTTAAAGACACTTCCTGACATTTTTCTCAAATTTCGCCGCAGGCATCACCATCTTTGAGCTTATACTCAGGCAAGAGAGAAATCTCCCAATATTCAGAATAATTTTTACCTACAAATAATTTATTTATAGGCACCTCACGTTCACTCCAGGACCCTTGGAAGGTTTGGAGAGTCTAGATCTTTAAGAGGTAGAATACCACAAATCTTCAAAATCTCGAAGGGCCAGAGTTGTTTCATACCTTAGGTGGATATTGTAAGAAAAAGATTTCAGTTTTTTATAGAAATATCCTTACTTCAGCCGTTCAACACGAATGTATAATGATATACCTAGCTCTATGTTTCCCCTTCAATGTCCAAATTTTAATAAATTATCTTAAGGGTACTAAACCCCCTTAAGCGCGAAAAGAAAGAAAATTTGCATGTCTACTATTGCAATCTTAAGAAATAGATCTATTTCTGGTCCCCAACAATTCGTTTTAATTAAACAGACTTAATAGCACATAATATGACTTCAGCTTTTGTTATAAAACATTCAATCAATTCTTCGACAGTTTTTCGTAACATCTATGATCCTGATTTGATTACAAAACACACAACCAGTATATGGTCTTCGGTTAAAAAAAATACCTCCACACAACAACTATTGGTCACAATCTCAAGATATCGCACCAGATATACCGGCTTAGCTTAGATAGAGATATGTACCTATAAGCAGTGTACATTCATAAAAATGGTGCAATGTGGCTATGTTGGATTCTTATGGCAGAGGCAACAACTGTCATTAAAAAATGATGTTTTATGTGATGTGTGCTACTCATTTTGAAGTTGCTGGATGTGCATCAGCTTCCATAGCGGCACTCCAACTCAGACTCAAACTTAACAGACGGAGACTAACACTCCTGACGGGGGTACTATAATATAGCACTTCAAATCAAAGCAAAACCTCGGGTCTCATTTAGAATTCCCATCAATGTCCAATATTTATTCCTCCATGAAGTGAGGAATTTCTGGGGTGCGCACGCTTGCGCACCTCTCTTGTTAAAAGTGCGCTATTGCCAAACTCTGATGTGATGGCGCGCGTGATGCACCAACAAGTATACACTGTTTTCATTTTTTTTTTTGTATTTTGTTGCTTGTTTCTTCGTCTAATTTGTGTGATTTTCAGTTCAGTTCAAAGTTTCAGTATGGCGCAGTGGGGTTAGAGGGTTAAGTAAAGTGCTACAACAACGCGGCAGCGGTTGCGGTGGCGATATGGCGATGGCGGCGCAGAAGCAGGAGCAAACATCATCTTATGGCGAGCATCTTTGTGATAATCGTGCGATGGCAATCAAATGCGCAGAGCCAGCTCATGTTCTTCATCTCCTAGATATACGAACTGCGAGCTCCTCTAGGCGATATTATACTTCAGATTGAAATGAAAAAAAAGTATCTAACTTTTCTTTCTTTTTTGACTTAAGTCGATGTTATATTTTATTTAATTCTTTTTTGTGTTTCTTTGTATATACGTATTCACTATGTCCTCATGAAGCTGCTTTGCTCTAAAACTTGTTGTGTGTTATAATTACGCAAGCGTCGGAAGTGGGATCCTCTTAAAAAAAAAAAAACGATTCATGAAATATGCAGGAGAAGTATCTGTTTGTGGATGGAGAAACCACTGCATAACCGCGATGGTCCATGAAAATGAAGTATCTTGTTGGTAACTATACCAGTAGACAGATAGCTTCTATCTATTGGCACGCACGCAAAATTGATATTATGATCGAAGATACTTTTTTTATATTTTTTGTGTGCATTTAATTCGTAAATATGATGGTCTTGTTGTTGGTCCATCCGAACATTGTGGTACCATAACATAGATGGGAATTGCAGAAGATACAATTTTGGCAGATCTAGATGCACTGCGCGATGGTTTTGGATTCACAAAGTTGTGACTTGTTGCGATAGATATTTCTGATGCATTTTGAATGTGATTATGAGTCGATAGTGGATGATGGGTTTTTGGATGTTGTAACGAATGTGGGAATTTTTAGTTTTTACACTAGGTATAGGACTGGAGCGGTATAGCGGCGGCAGCAACAGAAAACATGATGTCATTTGTATTGAGAGGTTTTTGAGTTGATTTTTTTTTTTTAATGAGTACAGGTTTTTTTATATTTTTCATCACTGCTATATGTTTTAGCCATACTTTGAATTGGTTTAATGGCAGTTAAGGAATTCTTGCGTAAAAAATGTCAAAATTGCAATCCAGATACAATGTGGTAGCAGTAGAAGCACTTTAGCGACAGCTGGGTGCCTCTACTTACAGGTAATTAAGTGATTATTTTTTTCTTAGTCTGAAGGCGGTGGAAATGAGTTTTAGACAAAATTATAACGACGATGCGGTGCAATTAATGGCTGTAAAATGGTCAATTAAAGCAGTTCAAAATACAAAATTGCTACTTTTTGAAGCATAATATTGGCATTTGGCACTGGAAGAAAAAAATTAATTGCCTTCAAGCAGAAAGATATTTAGAAGAGAATGTGACAGTTTTATTTATGTCTACTAGGTCCATTAAAATGTTTATGAATGTTTTATTTTAAATTAGACTTTCAGATATTTTTTTCTGATATTTAATTTTAAGCAAGAATTAATTTAATTTTATATCAGTTTTAATTTGAGAGTGTTAGTGATGAAACTGCAGTGTAAAATATTACTGAAAATGTGGAGCAAAGAGTCTATAAGTTATGCGAAGCAACGAGCGCACGGTTATGTCTCTCAATGTATGCAACAATGATTACTAGTTTGTGTGATGCTTATGGCCTCAAAAACTTTTTTTGAAATAATATGAGAAGTTATTTTTATATGCTTGTAAATAGAAATTGATATTAGTGTGTCTCCAAAACTACTAAGCGGATTAACCTGAAATTTTCAGAGGTTTTCTAAGAAATCAAACATTTATTTATAAAGCTCCATTTAAACATGTGTATTTTTTCCGTCCTTTGCCACGCCCATTAATCTTATGTGTGAATCACGCAAGGCTTATATGAAATACATCACTGTTTGACCTTGATGGGGTATTATAGCGAGAGCGGATAAACGAAAAACTTTGGAAGAAGGAATCCATGAAATTATGTGTATATCGATTGACTTAAAATGGCAGAAGGAAATCATCTGCATTGAGAAACTCCACACGCCTACAGGTTTCAAACAAGAATAACCTTTGAGCTTCTATAAGGTTTCGATAAGGTCTTATCGAAGCAAAAATGACTTACCGAAGCTTTATCGAAGCTGAGTTGTTACTATTACATGTGATTTTGACGGGAATAATAGAATAATAATATATACGAGTATTAAAAAAGCTATCGTAAAAACGACTATCAAAAAATTGACAATAAATTATCCGATTTAATACATTCTGCAATAAGATTTGTCAGTAGAGGTACTCTGGAAGGCGGTGTTCTATCTCCTCTTCTCTGGAATCTGATGGATCTCAAAGCGGAGAACTATTGATGGGTTGCTTATGCGATGTTGCTCTTACAAAACGCTTGAAATAAGCCAATAAATTGGGCAGAAATGTGTGAGGTTGTCATATTTTCAAAAGGAAACATAAAATTATTCAATTAGATCCTCCTACTATCAAAGGTACTCTACCAGCCTTCTCAGAAAAAGCAAAATAATCAGGTTTCTTTAAGATAAACAATTTAGTTAAAAACCTAATATATAGAAGAGAGTTAAAAAGCCACAGCGAGCACAGCAGCTTGCCTAAAAGTTTCTTCACAATTGACCAATAATGATATTGGCCACTCTATTATTCTGAACTCATTCGGATCACTTTCAAATCACATCTATAACACCCATCTCTAAACTAGAATTCGGCAAAACTTCCAAGTCACCATGCCTCCAAGATCTGTCGGCGCTCGGGGATTACTTAAACTTCTTTTAAAGATGATGTTATCCATTTTTTTACTTATGAATCAAAAACTGATGATGGGATTGGTGGACTCCCGAAAATTAGGCCAGAGGAAATTGCGCCTGAATTTTTTCTGGCTCAAAATTTGAAAAAAGAGCAGAATTTTATTTGGAAAATAAGCCAGAAATATTGGAAATCATGCCAGGTATAAGTGTGGAAAAAGAACCTGATAGCAAACTGGAAATTAAGCGAGAAAATTTGTATATTCTGGCCTAATTTCCAAATAACGTTTTGGAAAAAAGGACATAAAATGTTTTAAAGTATTTTCAAACAAAACGAAGTGGGTGGGTTTGGGCGTCAAGTCGTTGCATGAACCTAATTGCAAGGAGCACTTCACACAAGCACCAAAAAAAAAAAACAAATAGTTGAACAAATGTCCCAAATATTTTTTGTGGGACTTATGTCCCACCGAGGAAGGAAAAAACGCACCAATTTTTTTTTGGCTTTTTTTTCATTTTTTTTCCTAAAATGGAAAAAGCGCTAGAATTGTAGAAAATTTGGGAAAGATTATTAGAAAACTTTGGCTTTTTTCCTAGGAAAACAGGCCAGAATTTTGTATGAAGAATTTTTTAGCGTTTTTTCACAAAAAAAATTCTGGCCTAATTTCCAGGAGCCGGAGGGGGTGTGCACTCAAACAGACTAAAATTAAGTCTCTCTTTCCGTCTTCCTAATCGTTATATCAGGGATATAATAGGGAATTGCAAGGCTGATGAACTTGCCAAAAGTGAAACGACACTACCTTTATTACCCAACAAGGCAAATATAAGCATACCCATCGCTACATGTAATTTAATGGTGAAACAAGATGCTTTAGAAAAGGAAAACCTAAGATGGAAAAATACAACCATCAAAACTTAACCTGAAATGCTCTAAGTGCTTAATATCCTTAAGCAGATTGCACATCAGCTCCGTCATAACCGGAAACTGTCTTCTAGGCAAACACGCTACTAGACTTGACTTTTATTCAAAAGGTTTTTGCAGAAGCTTCATGGACAAAGAAGATGTGGAATCTATTCCTTATCTTCTATGTACATGATCTGCTTTATTTCAGAGACGTAAGCTTCATCCTGGAGACTTTTTCTTTAAAGATCTCAGCGATCTAAGCAAAATGGACATCTACAGCCTCTTACGCTCCATTAGGAACTCCAAATGGTTCAATGAATTGGGAGATTACCTCTGTAATCATATGGTATCACAAGGAACTAAGACTAATCTAAGTGCTCCAACAACGCTAACCTACACCCCATGAAAATAGTTAAAGTTACAGTGTACCATGTTAATTTAACCTGGTTCCAATGCAAATTTAACACTTACATAGTTATAATTTGACAAAGTGTTACGTAAGCCACACAGGTGGATATTGTTAATGATAAAGTGTACCGCTAAATCGGTTCATTGTATTTGTATCAATATATGATAAGTTTGCTTTTTAAAGAATGATCTACTACTTCGTGGGGAATTCTGGTAGATTTATATTACCGTAAGAGTCACAGTCGTTATTACACTTTCAGTTATATTAAAATGGATTGAGAATTATGTGTTTTCTATCTCATAATAATCCACGGGTGACATCTAGTTAATGCTGTCTGGAGTAGGGGTCTAACCAAGCAATATATACACTGAAACATTGTCAGCTGGCTATGTTACTTTGTTGCCAAGAATTTAAAAAAATATTACGAATATCATTCTAAATACTATAGAAGTTATTTTTTAGATTGTTAAAGTGATATCTGAGTACAGATTGAAAATTGGGGTACCACTGGGGTACATACTATGACCTTATTTGTTTATATGAACTCAATTTTTATATTAAAATTAAATGTCGCCTACTAATCAGAGGATTTCTATTCTTTAATATCAAACTAAACTAAAATCTACACTTTCATGTTTCTGACATTCTTATGGTGAATATTTTTTCAAACCAAATTTCAAATAAATGGATATGATAATGAATTATAATCTTAATAATATGATAATAATAATAATAAAAAGTAGAGTTGTCATTCAACGACGACTAAGTGATCATGTCATTAATATTCTTTAATAACAGCTTTATATTGGTTTCTCATAGATTTTTTTTTCTCATTTCAGAAATTCCATAGCTGATGGAAATGATGTGTAAGTCTGAAATATAACTCAAAGATATTATGTCTCCTACTATTTCAATCTTTCGAAATAAAAAGCAAATAAAAAAATTCTCACAATTCCATCAATCTTATGCTATTGTTATATATTTTTTTAAGTACTAGTCTTTTAGTGGTTCAACATTATAATTTAAATTAATTCTGGCACTTAAATTAGTTTATGGCCTAGTGATTCCTGTTTTTTTTTTTTTGTTAAACATATCTATATGAGAAAAAGAAACCAGTTCGATAGACATTAAAAAAAAAAGAAAAACTTCTAGTAAAAAATATTTTGATATAATTTTCTGATTAATTCCAACAATAAATTTTACAACTTTTAACAAACCAGAAAAAAATATATAACTGTGCATTAATCAATTTGCCATAAAATTAATCATCAATTTAAACTAATCTAAAATAGATTTAATACAATATACTGAATTCGGGAGAATACTCGTATGTTTAAGGCGGATGGAGGGCGTTTTATTTAGATTTCAAAAGTATCTCACCAAACAGGTGGAGCTGTAACTTTTTTTTTGAGACGTCAGAAAATCATAAAAATCAGCATAATTATGTAGTTGGAATGTCTATTGATTCGAATTTAAAAATGTTTTATATTTTTTAATTTATTCAATAAATTTAATTTTTTTTTTTTTTGAGTTGCTTTGGCAATCTTGACAACACCACCTGTTGGATATTGAATTAATATAATTAAACCTGTAGACAGAACAGGGCAATAACTACCCCAGAAAAATAATTCAACTTTTTGTTATTTTTTTGTATTTAATACAAATCGTGCAGAGTTATCAAATAAAAAAAAAAAAAACAAAAACCAACAAACAACTTTAAAATTTGCAAAACGAATTCGATTTTATCTGAACGAATTTGCACGCACGAAAAATGGATTTTATGTTTTTCTTCAATTTTTTTCATAATTCTTTTGAAAGAAAAATAAACAAAAAGAGAAATTTTTAATCCGATAGTCGATTAGATTTTTTTATTCACATCATTTAGTGTTGATGGATGGATGTGATCTGGTTAATTATTATTGTTCGATGAGGTTAGCGTGATCATCAGATATGTGAGAAATTATTGACCCGGATTATTGAGTTTTTTTTTTGTTTTTGTATTCTTTCCTAAAATTTTGAAATATTTGTGTTAGATAATGAGATACAATCGAATTAATCAATTGAGAAATCGTGTTTTTATTGCTGTTATACCTCCATAGTCCTGATGTGTGGTAAAGGTTTTGAAGTTTACAATAAAATCTGTTGTATTAAATATCAACAGTTATTTAATATTGAAATCCATCAATCCTACTAACATCGAATACAGTCGGACTTAAATTGAAAAGTAGACCAAAATAAGTTGGGCAGTGAAATTGATCCAACTAACAGTTTTATTTATTTATTATATTTCAAATCTCTCTAACTAATGTTAGGGTAAATTAAATGAAGATGTCTAAGTTTCTTTTTGATTTTTTAGTAACTGAGCGTGCACAGGGTTAAGGTTTACGAGTACCCTCAAAATGATTACGCCCGGCGCAAATATTAGGAAAATACGGGCTTAAAAGGAGATACCGATGCAATTTTTTTTTTAATTCTGAATTTCAAAATGTAGGAGAAAATAGAAAGATGCGGGTACATATTCGTGGAGTACGACTAAAAAAAGAATTTCAGTACTTAGCACTCCTACCCGGGCGGCCGGCGCAGGGACATAACTCCTCGGGTCGGGCACTTTAGTTCCACTACAGTGGAACATAAGTCCAAAATATTTTTTTTTTTTTTTTTTTTGAAGTCAGACGTCAAAATTTGCATAAAAACTTAAAAAAAAATCGACTCATCACAGGGTGCCTTGTATTTGGAGGTATATAAAATACACGGTGTATGAAAACCTCGGCGCGTGCAAACCCCCAAGCTTGGCCCAATATAGGTATTGGGGTGGTGTCTAGTTTGAGTGTATGCAAAATATGTTTTCGATATATTTCGATAATTTATAATTTCTTCTGGCGATGCACGCAATTTAAGCTTTTAAGAGCTGGGCGGTATTCTAATAACCTTTGATTTTCTAGCCATATAACATAGGGCTGGGTTCATGATATATGCCAGCCCTGCTAGTAATTAGTAACTAGCTAAGAAAAAACCGGTTAAACCAGTTTTTAATATCATCTGAATTTTTTCTAATTGGCATACTTGGATTAGGAAAAGTTTCAGCTCGAAATAAGTATCTACAGTATTTCAAACAAAACATGTCAAATAGGACATAAGTCCAAAATTCTTTTGTTAGACTTAATTCCCATCAAAGTGGGACATAATTGCAAAATTCGATTTTAGACTTATGTCTCATCAAAAAGGGTCATAAATCCATAAAAAAAGAATTTGGACTTATGTCCCGAGGAGTTATTTCCCTGCACTGCTCTACCCAAGTGGGGGTCAAGGGTAATTTATTGGTGAGCATTCCCAGAAGTTTGGCTATTACGGGTAACTGGACTGAAATGCAGCTTGCAATTCCGCTAAAATATTTTGTTGGTGAAAAAAGCTATAGCATAAATAAAAGACATGAAGCAATGCAGCGGTGTTAAAGAAATGCAAATGATTACATTATAACGGGTGTTTTTTTTTAGACGTGTGGTTTTAAATCTGGTATTACTCTTTTTCGGAGTTGGTCTTTTTGACAGCTGTCACTTGATTTATGATCAGTTTGGTTTGCCATTTAAACAATTTAAGCCGAACGACCATCAAGTCCGTCGCACGTTCGGTGAATGGAACCAAAACGAGATGGCCACCGATCCCGATTTTCACAAGAAAATTTTGTTCAGCGACGAAGCTCACTTTTTATTAAGCGGGTACGTTAATAAGCAAAATTGTCATATTTGGAGTGATCATAATCCAGAAGTCGTTGAGAAACGCGCGCCGCCGTTACGTCATTTGTTAAGTCATTGGTCGAACCATGATTCATGACTTTTCGAGCTTGAATTGCAGATGATGTTGATGTGGACGATCTTTGATTCCAACAAGACGGCGCTACATTTTACCATACAGCCAACGAAACAATCAATTTATTAAAAGAAACTTTTGGTGAGCATATTATATCGCGTCGTGGGCATGTGGCGGGCCTCCAAGATCCTGCGATTTAACACCGCTGGACTATTTTTTTTGGGGGTTATGTGAAGTCGCTTGTGTACGCAGATAATCTGTCATACGCTTTCAATTGCTGCAAAATGTTGTCGGAAATTGGGCCTTTTGGCTTGAATTTGTTCTAGCCAGCCGCGGTTGGCACTTCCCCGAAATCATTTTTAAGACATAATGGCAAACCCTTATCTTTATAATAAAGCTAAATTCTTGGCTATAATATTAAATTATATGCGTTTTATTTCTTCTTGAAAACTACACGTCTAAAAAAACACCCGTTACAATACTTATCAACTATATCTCTTTGTATTCTATGTCCTAGCAAATGTTACTATTAATGTCAGTTTTTAGTCCTCCACTAAACCACCGTCTTCGATGGTCCAACGAAGGACTAAGTTTGTAAATGTCAAATAGAAGAAATTATGTCTTATTAATAACCCACGGAATAAGCCACAAACCTTCCCTAGTCCATGTTTATTAACATGGGTGCAGACGTCTATTTTGCTTAGATCGCTGGGTCATCGAAGAAATGCATGCGCCAGAAAATGAGGAATAGATTCCACCTCCTCTTCGTCCATGAAGCTTCTGCAAAAATCGTTTGATTAAAAGCCAATCCTCGTTGCGTGCTTGCCTGTAAGGCAGTGTCCGGTTACGACACTAATTATGGAGCTGGTGTACAATCTCCTTAAGGATATCAAACACTTGAAGCATTTCAGTTCAAGTTTTGACCAGAACTGTATTAAACTTAAACTTCCGACGGATGAATGCTTTTGTAGATTACAGTCAGATCAGATAGAGAAAAAAATGTTTTATAAATCTCCCGAGAAAAATTAAAATACCTAGCAGCATTTTCGGCAGACTCGAATATTAAAGCTGTTCAGTTTCTTCAATGTAAGCGCCACTGAGATAGTCCGTAAATTGTTGACGCAGTGCCCCATTTCGTATTCAGTTGGTATAGCATATTCATGAAGTGAGCATATTTGACAAATTGTTGTGTTATAATTGCAGATATTTTATAACAGGGTGAACGGACTCCATTCCACTGTCTATTTCCTGCATGTTTTGAAGGTCACAAAGACAACTTTTGTAATAAATCAATAGCTTTTAGCGATGTGGTTGATCTGGATTGCAGTTGTTGTTAAATATCACAGCTGATACTAAACTGATCTTGTGAAAATTCGCAGACCACCGTACAAGGTGCCTGTCAAGTGTTATGGAAATCTTTATGCCCCCAAGGAATTTCACTCGCTCACCATAGTTTAGCGATACTCCATTACCCTCTATTAAATCACCTTGCCTATATATTTAAGTATCTATAGCATACCTGTTCTAGCAAAGTAACACGTAGGCAATTATTTTGCAATATACATCAGATCAATTCTTTTAAAAAAATAATACATATATTTATATACATTTTTATAGGTATAGATATACTAGCGCCCAATTAATTATTTCAATCGGTCTTTACAGTCCACACCTCTCATAAATTCAATTAAACTAAAAATACGAAACGTCAAAAATTGCCTCGCTTCAATCATTCTCCTATCAGTTAAGAGTTATACAAAATCAAAGGCTTGCCCAAACTAAAACACCAGAGTATTGAGACGAGAGTCTTATGCAATTTATTTTATTTTTAATGGAAAATTTATTCAAATTTATACGATTGGGCTAATTAGTGCAGACAAAAGTTTTACAAAACTAAAATATACATATATATATAATATTGTTGGTAATGTACAAGTACATATAGCTTATAGTTAAAAGCAAACATAAATACATACAGCCAAGCAACAATCATTAAAAATATTATTATAAATAAATCATCACGACCCAACCTATGGCACAGCAGGTTTTTCTCTATTTTTTTTTTTTTGTTTTTTTCTTAAACATAATTTTCTCTAAGACCATTTTCCGGTATATTACTTTACCACAAGGAACCAATGATTTTAAAATGCAAAGAAACTCAAACTCAATGAATAGAAACAGAAATAAAATAAAACAAAACAACAACAAAAAAAAAAGAAACGGAATACGAATACGAATTTATTAATAAATCATAATTGAGATTGTGTGCAAATGGAATCGCTCACCCATTGACTCAGGTGGCCTTTATTGGAATTTTCATACCTCGCTCGGTGCAATGTGGCAAAGCTGCCACAACGTGCACTTAATCATGTAGCAAGTTCATATCCATGATTCACAAAGTTCCAGTATTGTGTGGGACTTTTGTATTATATACGGATGGAGTTTTTTTTTGTCACCGTAGCGTCGCTTCGTTATAGCTGCCGAGCTGCGCCGCTTCGACTGATCTGATATACAGGCGGTTTATACGATGAATCAATGACATAACCCTCCTCCTCTCTTGGGAGTCAATATACATACATAGATGCTGTTCAAAATATTATAGAGTTTTTTCTCTAAATAACTCCATTAATAAACATAAATTTTGCTACCGTGTGTACCATGGGATACCCGCATAGACTGCCTTTGTCTCTTGATATAGATGGCTCTATATGCGAAATCTCTAACCGCAGCCAGCGCGAAAAGAGATATATGAATAACATTACTGATTTTTACTACAAGCCACTTATCTTTCTTTCTTGGTCTTGGTCTTGGGCGTGTGCACCTTAGCGGTATGATAATTAGGGGCACGTTGCGTTGACTTGGTAATATTTTTTTTTTCCTCACAATAATATGCTACTTGTATAGCTTGGCATGCGGCCTGGCTCAACCCAACCCATCCAACTCTTGACCATATTGATATAACAACATTATTCCACTTCCTGTTGGTTGATCTAATTGTATTTTCGAAATTAGATTCATAAATTCAGTTTTATTTCAGACTAACTTTTTTTCGTTTGTTTTTTTCTATTGAGATATCGATCGTAAAACAAAAGAGCTGAGCCACAAACTTGATATTCATCTAAAATAAAATTTTCAAGCAATTGAATTGAGGATGTTTAGAGCAATAGATCTTGTATATATAAATGTATGTTAATTCTGGACTTTGGAGATTTTTCTTTAAATTCTGTCATTTATGTCATTCAATTTAAGACTGGGTGGAGGGTAATTAATTTGACAAGTGATCAGTCAAGCGTTTTATTAGCCATTTAAACAGAGTGGTCGGCATTTACCTTGTATTGTTAGGTCGAATTTGCAGCCCGAGACTTGTGCTGGATTAATGGCGTGTGTTAAGTTGAGTGGTTATTCGAATTCTAGTTCAATAAAAATTATAATTTAATTAAGTGCAAATGAGTAGGTATGTGCAGGAGAAAATCAGAATTAAGAATTGTGATTTTAATTTATTTATAAAAATTTTTCAATATTAATATCAAATTCTCAAAATTAAAAATCCGTTCAAGTTTTTATGCTTTTTTTTAAGAAATAAAAGATTTTCCTAACCGGCTGTTAAAAGTTCTATTGCAGATTGAGAAAATGTTGGTTAAATATTATTTGCCATCAAAATGTTTTCTTATTTAATTTCTGGATATTCTATGTAATAGTTTATGGATACCAGTAGCAAACGAAATTCTGATAGACCTGGAAGCACATGGATACAAGGTAATAGCTTATGCCAATAATGTTGTTATTGTTGTATCATGAAAGCACGCTCCAACCTCCAACTCTAACAGACTTAATGCAAAAGCGAAAAAAATGTCGTCTGGATATAAACTCGGCCAAGACAGAAGTTGTATTTTTCACTAGGAAAAATAAAATTCCCCAACTGAGAACAAATGGCACGCCACTAACTTTCTCAGATAAAGCCAAGTATCTAGGTCACATACTAGACAAAAGCTGAGCTGGAAATCCAATATACAAGAAAGAGTAAGAAAACCAACAATTGCACTTTTTTATTGAAAAAAAAGTCATTAGGAATAAATGGGGATTATCCCCACAGATTACCAACTAGTTATACACAGCGGTTGTCAGGACAGATACTTACTTATGAGGTAGCAGTATGGTGAGCTGCGAAGCATACTACTCACCCTAACACCGTCAATATTTCCAACAAAAAAATGGCGGCGAATACAGCAATTCGTTTGAATATTCTGAACATATTCGGGTCAAAAACTAGGGAGATCCGATTACACCACACACCAGTTAATCTTCGACAAGAACTTCCAAGTAACCATCCCACTAAGATATGCTCGGGATGATGAGAGTTCTTTACGGACGTCTCCAAAATCAAAGAGGGTGTGGGTGGTGGTGTGTACTCAGGCAGACTAAATCTTAGTCTCTCTTTTCGTCTCCCTGACCATTGTACGTTATTCCAAGCGGAAATTCTGGTAATTAAAGAGGTTCTATCCTGGCTAAGGAAAAACTTGATATGAAACATCGGATATCCGTATCTTCTTAGACAGTCAGGCCCTCAAATCCCTTCGCCCTGTTTCCACAAACGTCTGACCGTGACTGTCGATAATCTCTCAGGGAGATAGCAGAACAGTTAATCAATAACTGCAAAGCCGATGAACTTGCCAGAAATGGAACCCTAATACTAATTCTACATAAAATGGAAGAAGTCGGTACGCATATCGCTACATGTAAACTTATGTTATAACAAAACGTCATAAATCAAACAAATATGAGTTGGTCAACATCACTACCAGTCCACCACATCACTACCGTTCAAGACTCTCAAGCGGCTTGCTGTGTTTTAGCAGGAAACATCTTGGTTCCGTAATAGGTGTCATACCTGGACACTGCAAAAGACTTGGCGTATTCTTCAACGACTTTTGCAGAAGTTGTATGGTTGAGGAGGAAGAGAAGACAATCCCCCATCTTATTTGCTTGCACTCAAGGACGAAGATTACACCTGGGAGAATACTTCATCAGCAACTCCAAATGGTTTAATTAAAGAGATAATAATAATTTAATGCAGAAGCCTCCGAAAAATAGCGTTTATAATAATAAATATCAATATTAAATCTATGGTCCTTGGATTATTAAAAAAAATTCAGCACCCAATACAGTCAGTTTTTTTTTATAATAATACGCGCACTAAAGGGGGCTTGGCTACCATTAAAATGATCAAGTACATTGCGATTGTTAGGAAAGTAGGGAAGGATTTGAGAGGAGATACCGATGCACATTGGTTTTGAATTTCTAAATACCAAAATTTGAGGTGAAAATAGAGCCCGATAAAGCATTCCACATTCGTGTTGTAAGCCTAAAGAAAGAATATCTGTAAGTACGAGTACTTGAAAGTACATCCGAAGTTGGACTCAAGGACTGGCAATTTCGCCAGAAAAATATTTATAAAATTAGCGCTAAAATAATGAGAGACATATAACATTTCGACGGTATTCTAAAGATACAAAGGCTTCCATTATAGTTTTATAGGTAATCATTCTTAGAGCAGGATTTTTAATTCTATCTAAGAGATTCTTCAGATGAGTTTTGAGAGCTCTTTCTCAATATTGTGAGAGTTATACTCTTTTCTATATAAGAGCCAGATCAGAAGGAGTGAAGAATTCAACAGGGTTTTGGCGACATCGAGTATGTGCTCATTCCCAAAGAGGTTGAGATGTACATACAATGGACTGAAATTTTTTTTAGTCCATTGAAATCTGATCGGTTTCTTCAATGCAAGTACTTTTTCGAGATGCTTAAAATTAAATAATTCTTCAGTTTAAAAAAAAAATATGTTAAAGTGGTAACCCTTCCTGCAGATTTATTACGAGTACTATTAAGTTGCGTAATTAAAAACACATCCAAAATTAATGGTATACATATATCAATTTATTTCAATCGTTCCTTCCACACGAATTTATTCAGAGCTACTGTTACATGATTTATTTTTTTCTACTTTTGTTGCAAATATAAGGCAAAGCAAAAACGCGTTAACTAAACTAAACTGGATTTTAATTAGGCGTCACGTATCAAATAATTGAATGAAACCAATTAAAAAGTGATACATTGTATATTGGTAGTGAGATTAAACGCATTGCCATCAATTATAAATGAACTAAACAGAATTGAAGGATAACCAAAAGAAGAGCATGGTATGTGGTTAAGTTACTTGAGAGAAAATGAAATGCTGGCCTTTTAAATCTCAAAGATTTTTTTCTTCTCATATTCAACTACATAAAGGGGATTGGACACATATTTATTTTGCATTCTGAAGTAGGTTCCACAAGGTTCTATTTTGGGGCCACTTCTTTTTTTTGTGGTGGGCTCACTATTGTGGTGAACTAATGTTTTGTCCAAATAAATTGCTCGGATTAATACAATTTATATCACTCTTGACCGATATATTTTTTTTAACAACTAATAACTGGATATCAATACGTTGCTCATGTAAACCATAAGTGAGGAGTTAAAATCCTAAAACGAATGTGCCCACAGCATCTCGACATCCAAACCCATCGAACCATCTAAAGTTTCCTGCTTTTAAAACATCATACTTAAAAGACTTTTTTTTTATTATTTTTAATCAATTTTCTTCTTTTTTTTTAATCAGATTTATATCATGTAAATAAGATACAAATTGTCCAAAGATACGGATACTTTAAGCAGCGATCGATTGATGCAAACAAACTTAACGTGATGGTATACCACCATGGTGATCATAATCAGTTATCTTTAAGTGGTAGCTTAGTTAAGTCGTACGTTATTTGTTGTTTATTTTGTTTGTTAGTTGTATCTATCCTCGTGTAGCTCTGGAAGCACAATATTTTATTTGGTTTTTTATTAGAGATTTATTGAAGTTAATTTGTATATTTTTTGTTGTGAAGAATATGATAATCTCCTTTGATTTAAAAAATTGATATTTTTGTGGGAATCTATAATTTGTTTTTCTACAACGCACATAGGCAAACACACATTCGCCTTGATGGGTCTTAAAATCCATTGTGAATACGAGTATATGGGAAGTTTTGGTTACATTATTATGCTGCGAAGAAGATGAGGATATCTTACGTTTAATAAAGAAATACATGGACATATTTATTGGAATTAATTATTAATTGAAGTTATTGAATTTGAGGGAGATGAAAAGGATTGGAAAGATAGATGTTGTATGGAAAAAGATACAAGCTTAAATATGATATTTTATTGGGATCTATGATTTCTATGAAGTAGTCTTTTAATATGGAAGCTTATCAGAAGATCTTATAATAGAAAATACTAGTTTGAGTAACTGTTTGATAGGTGGTCAACTTTTGGAAATCATTTAAATTCTCGAATAACAAAACCTACCTATATATTTTTAATCTTCTTCTGAATCTTTCTATCTTGGTTGGACGATTGTGTCGACACCTAGCAGCAGAGAAAATTTTAAAGGTCCCTTCAGTGACCTATTCAGATATGTGAATGATGCAAGATATAAATATATTTCAGCTTCGAAAAGAGGATTCGATAAACTACTTTAACTTCGATAAGTCGACGTTAGCGAAACTTTACGGAAACTGAAAGTAAGTAGGCTTCAAAAAATTGTTGAAAGCATTTTCAAATGCGAATAAAAATCAAACTAAAAAGATAATAGCAAACTTCGGATTGTGCGTAGAATAGATAATCTTGGAAAAATTATGAAAAACTTTTAAACAATGTTTTTTTTTGTAAAATTTTAAAAGCAATGGGGCAAAATTTTAAACGATTTAGTAACATGTTATATCATTTTTAGTATGATACTAGGTTAACAAGAGGATTTTGCTAATTTTAATTTTGTTAACATTTTACTAAAGTTAAAATGACCGAATGGCTACTTTACATTTTTAGTATCGTAGTAAATCTACATGTCATTCTGATAGTATATCGGCTTTGTATGCGGGAGCCCCAGGTTCGAGTCCTGCTGGTGTCAATTTTTTTTATTTTTGTAAATAATGAAGTTAAAATGATGAAAATATAAACATCGAAAACTTATTTAGAGCACATGTTGGGTTTCAATTCCATCAATTTACAACGCATAAACACAATAATTGTGTTCACCAAAATTTAGACGATACAAATGATTTGCTATCTGCTTAATAAGCATTTTGCTAATTAACAAAATGTTTAAAATTTATGAAAAGTTAGTAGACTACTATGTATATAGTAAATTGCATTTAAAATTTTGCGCCAATACTTTTAAGTGCTTTTCCGTGTGCCAAAACCGAAATTGAAATTTTTCCTCCTGGACAAAATTGTTTGTGCGACATTTCAGTGAAACCTGAAACAAAAGCATACAAATAAAATCATGTTCTTAGAAGCTTATCACTTCCCGTCTTTGAAACTTAACATTAAAATAAGAACCGGTAGCTGATTAATGATCCTAAAATGTTCATCTATAGATTTATTAGTGGATCTGGAAAACTCCGCTGTCCTTTTGGTCTGAAAGTTTCAAAACCCAGATTCCTGCAATTTATTGCTGCGTAACTGCATCTGAAAATCGATGGTCTCTCGAACAAGCTCCAATTTAGTGGTGTTGCTTGGTCTTGTAAAATTAAACCCTTGTCTTACTTAACAACTATTGCGGATTGGAGTTTAACATCAAATTATTCCTACTAAAAATATAAATGTGAAAGTTATGATGAATGGATGGATGTTTGTTGCTCAATCACGCCAGAACGGCTAAACGGATCTGGACGAAATTTGGCACAGAGGTAAATTATAGTCTGGAATAGCACATATGCTACTTTTTATCCCGGTAAAATGTATGGTTCCCGTGGGATAAATTTGTTTTATTTTTGCATACGAGATGGCCACCGATCCCGATTTTCACAGAAAATTTTGTTCAGCGATGAAGCTCACTTATGGTTAAATGGGTACGTTAATAAGCAAAATTGTAGTATTTGGAGTGATCATAATCCAAATGCCATTGTTGAGACGCCGTTATATCCTCAGAATCTCACTGTTTTTTATGCTCAATGGGCAGAGGAATCATTGGTCATATTTCTTCCAACAATGAAGCCGGCCATAATGTTACAGTCAATGGGGAAATCATGGCTCTATATTATGACTTTTTCGTGCTTGAATTGGAGGATGTTGATGTGGACGAGGACGACCTTTGGTTCCAACAATTCGAAGCTGCATGCCATACAGCCAACGAAACAATCAATTTATTGAAGGAAACTTTTGGTGAGCGTATTATCTTGCGTCGTGGGCCTGTAGCGTTGCCTCCAAGATCGTGCGATTCAACCCTGCTGGACTATTTTTTGTAGGGTTATGTAAAGTCGCTTGTCTACGCAGATAAGCCCGAGACGATTGACGCCTTGAAAGAGAATATTCGGCGCGTTATTGCTGACATATGGCCCCAATTGATGGAAAAAGTGGTCAAAAATTGGGATTCTCGCCTGAATTTATCAGAGCCTTCCGCGGCAGTCACTTGCCCGAAATCATTTTTAATACATAATGGCAAACCATCTGTATAATAAAGCTAAATTCTTGGCCATAACATTAAATTATATACATTTTATTTCTTCTTGAAAACCACACATTTAAAAAAAACACCCTATATTTGTTCTGCTTTCACGCCTAAACGACTCAACGACTGAACGGTTTTTAATGAAATTTTGTAGGTAAATAGATGATGTCATTAGATTCCATTAGGATAGAAAGTCTGAAGCATCGCAGGGGTATCTGCTAGAACAGTAATAAAAACAAAAAAAATAAAAAGACAAATAAGGATCAACGCAACAGGTTGGCCACGAATGCAGTTCTATCCCACTTCTGATTCCCTTGAACAGCCATTCAAAATATGTTGAATACCATCAAGTAACAGTTGAAATGAACAAACTCCTGAACTTATGATTGGGAAACTACCAATCTTTGTAGGACATGGATTAAGTGACTCAAATGTATGCTTCTTAGTCTAAAGTTCTATACCATGGAAATGAAATCATAGTAAACGTGTAGTAAGTCAGTAAAATATAAAGTCCATGTCATTTCCAAAAAAATATCAACATGAAGGCGGATTACAACGTTTTTTTTTTCAATTTTTCCTTAATTGACACCTAATTATTTGGTCAAGCTCTGCTTCTTGTTAATTGCAGTAGCAAGTCACTTAATTTGCAATACATCCTGTTAAGCCCAATTCAAATTATATTTAATTTAAATTCAACATTTTGACAAGACTTCATTTTTTTATTTTTTTGACATTTTGAAGTGTTGCCAAACCACCAGTAAAATTTAAATTTGAATTTCAAATTTCGAAACTAACACAAAAAAAAATCACAACACACAATTTCCCTGAAGTTATAGATAGTCTACATCAATTTTCCAATTAAACTCACTTTACTGCGCATGGTGTACTACATATATATATATAATGCAACTTCTCTATACATAGCTACAACAGTATGTCAAGGAGTCATTACAAATTCTGCACAGAAAGAACGAACGAGATAATTTCGTCCCCCGGGACAGTAGCACTCATGTTTAAGAAAATCACAAAAAAAAAACACATGACAACAACAACAACCAGGTAGACAAGACACAAACCACGTTTTGATTTAATTTTATTTCAATTTTTTCGATTTTTTTTTTGTTCATCTTGTTGGCGTTGAGAGTTGAACCAGCTTTTGCTGGGCATTTTTACGTCATCGGCGAACACAAGAGTTTCAGTTCAGAGTACCGGTGTTACGCTAACCTATTTTTTTTTTTTTTTGATAGTTTAGCATAGCTAATTGTGTCTGGTGCTATTTGTGTGCTTCATTGAGGGTTTTTTTTTATTGAACTACCTATAAGGGGATCATAATGAAAAGTAAAAACAGTCACCCCCCACAACATGATTCAGTCAGTTATATTTATATCTAATAGAAGTTCCTCGTTTTTTGGTCTTACTTTCATGTTGCACGGGCTCCTTCAGCTGTTTCAACTATGACGACGACAATACCAAAGACATACAACATTGAAAATCGTGAGGAGTGTGAACGAAACGCTCTAGCGACTTCACCAGAACGTGACACCCTTCGGGTTTGCATTTGCAGGTTTTTTTTTTTGTTTGATTTTTAATTCTGGATGAATCAAGCATAAAGGTGACTTTGCAGTTCACAGTTGTTATTACGGTTTGGCTTTCGGTAAAGTTCGGCCTCCCACAACGGTACTGCAGCACAACATGTTATATCTATAATAATGTTGGTGGTGGTGTGGTGGTGACTGGTGGCCTTTGGTGGACAATATATATTTTTTTTTTGTTTCTTGAAATGTATGTTAAGTTTACTTAACGGTGCGCCAATTTTGACAGCGGCTTGTTGGTTGTTTGCATAGCTGTCAGTCATCATGTTGCGCGCGCGCGCTCATGGTATGTTGTGCAACATAATACTACACGAATATACATTTTTTGACGGATAATTTCTGTCAATTTGACATGCACGATGGGCTCTGGTTGTTAGAGAGGGCTTGAAATTGTTCCTATTTTTCGTTTTATTAATGACTGCACTTCTAAATGACGTTTCGGTGAGTAGTGTGCTTTTTCGCAACATGTTGTTGTTTTGTTTAATATCACCCCTTAGGCGGTAGATTTGAAAAATTCTATTCACCATAGTTGTTTTGGGTTTGAAATGATTACTAAAGGTAGGTATGTGCAACAAGCCCTTGAGGCTTAGAAAATCTCAAGTATTTATCATCCCGTTGTGAAGCATTTACCTTTTATGATGCTTGTAATTGAACACGATGATTATGATGATGAGGATGATGATGATGGAGATTACAATGGACAATGTTTAAACTGCAATTAAAAGATGATTTAGTCATTTCGGTTCGGTGGTTTTGCTGTGTGTGGAATTATTGTATGGTGCTAAGTACCCGCAAAGATGAATTAATCATTTTATTTTTTTTTTGTGTGCAAAATCGAGTCTGGAGGAATTGATGGGACAAGTGGGCTTAAAAAAAATGGTTGAAATATATTTAACACAAATGCCAATGGCGATACATGCACCATATAGGTATAAGGTAGTTAAGGGAGCAATTAGATGTGACAGATTGAATGATAATTAGTGAAGGGTCATTAGTCTTTTAAGTAACGAAAAAATGCCCCCCAGCATGACACGAGAAGAATTCTGTCTTACACATTTTTATAAAATATGTAACTATAATGGGTATTATTGAATATCTGGGTAATTTTTCATTTAACCTCGACTTAGATTCTGATGGGGATTGTTAAAGAGTTTTGGTATAATTGTTATAAAAATAAATCAAGGTAGTTCAATTTTTGACATTTAAAATACTTTTGACGTGTAGTTTAATTGTTTAAGGGTCAAAAGTCACCTCAAATGATTTTAGTTAAACATTTCGCAAACGGCCAGTTTTAATTCTAACTCGAAGAGCATTCTGAATCTTTCCCTAGAGGAGTTTAGAGGAATGGAGAGTTAATGACAATAAACCTTGTTCTATTAAAGAATGATTGCATATCTATGCAATGGCGGTTTCACGTCCATCAGTCTGGTGAAAAACTAATGTATTTGAAGGTCAATCAAGTTCGAAATTAAGTTAGCAGAGCAGTATACCACGGCATATAGGCGTGCAAAATGGAATAATTTTTTTTTGACTCAGATCTTCGAAAATACTTCTGAAAATGGGGTTCTTAATTCGAACTAGGTTAGGTTAGGTTGAAGTGGTCGCCAGAAAAACAGCTGACACACTTAGACCTTAGACAGGTCCATTGTGATACCACATGAAGAGAAATTTACTCTTTAATCAAAGCAGTTGGAGCCTCGAATGAAGCGGTGATGTCGGTGAATCTCAATGTATGTAAGATCACTGGTGTCGTCGAAAAAGTATTCCTCCAGGTGTAATCTTCGTCCTTGGGAGAGAGCAGGACATGAACAAAGAAGATGTGAGATAGTTTCTTCTTTCTGCTCATCCATGCAGCTTCTGCAAAAGTCATTAGAGAAAACGCCAAGTCTTTTGGCGTGTCTACTAATTAAACAGTGTCCAGTTACAACACCTATTACGGAACCAAGATGTTTCCTGCTCAAAGAGTGTAAACTTTTTGATCGTCTTGGGTCTATTGCTGGCCAGATTTGTCTGGTGGCCAGGCAAGTAGTGATGTTTGACCATATAAAATTTATTTGTTTTATGGAGTTTTGATGCAACAATAGTTTGCTTGTAGCGATAGGCATACCGATTTCTTCCATTTTCGGTAGAATAGGTATTTGGGTTCCTGTTCTGGCGAGCTCATCGGCTTTGCAGTTTCCAAAGAAATCACTATGTCAAATGTTAAACTGTTCTGCCATTCCCCCTTAGAGATGATGGACAGTTGCGGGCAGTTATAGAGTTTGTGGAAACAGCGCCAAGTGATTTGAGGGCTGCTTGGCTGTCAGAGAATATGCGGATATCCGATGTAGATATCACGTTTTCCCTTAGCTAGGATAACACCTCTTTGCTTGGAACGCGCTACAAAGGTCAGAGAGCCGAAAAGAGAGACTAATATTTAGTCTGTCTGAGTACACACCACCACCACTACCTCTTCAGTTTTTGAACCGTCCGTATAAAAGTGGGCTGACTCATCTTTTAAGAACCTCTCATCCTCCCAATCTGATCTTGGTGGGATGGTAACTTGGAAGTTCTTGTCGAAGATAAGCTGGTGTGTGGTGTAGTCAGATCGTTCTAGTTTTGCTCCGACGTTGTTCGGAATATTAAAATGGCCTATCGAATTGCTAGTCCATTGAGAGATGGCTATGAGACAAATAGCTGTACTCGCAGCTACTTGTTTGCTAAAAATGTCGAGGGTTAAGTAGTATGTCAAGGGCAGACGAGGGTGTGGAGCAGAGTGCTCCACTGATACATAAGCTGGCTTACCTTTGGATCTTATTTAATTTGTCACAATATGTGACTTTGTCCAATGCAGTCCACCATACTGCTACCCCATAAGTAAGTATCGGTCTGACGACCGCTGTGTACAACCAATGGGTAATATGTGGGGATAAGCCCCATTTATCTCCAATGGCTTTTATGCAAGAGAAGAGTGCAACTGTTGATTTTCTTACTCTTTCTTGTATATTAGATTTCCAACTTAGCTTTTTATCTAGTATGAGACCTAGATATTTGGCTTCGTTTGACTTCTGTGGTGTACCATTTATTGATGGCGGTATAAGTTGGGGAATTTTATATTTCCTAGTGAAGAGGACAAGTTCTGCCTTGGTTGGGTTAATATTCAGATTATATTTGGTTGCCCAATTTTTTAGTCGATTGAGAGCATTTTGCATTAAGTCTACTAGAGTTGCAGCTTGCTTACCTGTTACAACAATGGCAACATCATCGGCATATGGTATTACCTTATATCCCTCTGCTTCCATGTCAATCAGCATTTCGTTTACCACTGTGTTCCATAGAAGTGGGGATAAGACACCACCTTGTGGAGTTCCTCTGCTGACATACCTTCTTTCTGAGTAGTCCCCCAGGGTTGAGTTTATTACTCTGCTGCCTAACATGAGACTAATCAGCTCTGTCAATGATTAATTCGAACTAGGTGAGCACTTAATTAATAAAAAAGATTTGTATCAAAAAACTGATATTTTTTGAGAAATTAAGTTAGCAGAGCAGGGTACTGGCATAGGAAATGGAATTATTTCATACATAATTTTTGTTTTTGTCGAAAAAAAAAACATTTTTTTTTTTGGATTTTTTTTTAATTCGTAGAGCAATTAAATAGAACCTAAAGATTATACCAAACCAAATTTTCCAATTCAACGTTTTAAGCATTTTAGGTGATTGCTCTGCTAACTTGAAATCAAGATAGCAGAACATTAATTTTCTCCAAAAGTACTGGAGCACTTAATTTTATTTTTGGGTACTTAACTAAAACTTAATTAGCATCTAGTTATGGCATCACAAACAAATTGTTCTGCTCAACTTGCTCTGCTAACTTGATGTACTTTGTATAGGAGCCCAGTTAGGGCAGGCAACGAAACGTCTCAGTCTCGGTCTGTATCTCGGTTTCTGTCTCGGTCGCTGTCTCTGTCTCGGTATCTGTCTCTGTCTCGGTAAATATTTTAAAAAAACTTAATATGAGTACCAAAAAATAATTAAATAAAAAAATATTTCTTCTAGCAAAAACCGAAACCAAACCGCCGAGGTCAGTCATACCCTCGGGGAATTTGGTACCAAAAATTCGATCTCGTATCGGGTGCTTTTGAGATAGTCTCGTGTAGACCGAGGCCGAGACTAGTCTCGGCCTCATTGCCATCCCTAAGCACAGCCTACGAGAATTGCAACATTTTTCAAACCAACTCATGCCAGAATTTTTCCGAAAAAAATCTAGTGACACTTGTTTTATATCCATACAGCTCTAATATTTATCCAATACGGAAGCTGACAACTACGAAAAAAAATTCAGCGAACCAAATGTAAGACATCGAGATGTAAAATTTTAAATATTCCAGCGACTTCTTTAACTAGCTTTAACTACCATTCAACTTAGTTGAATCATTTTTTCTACTCCACCTTCACCAGTACCATCGCTTCTTATCCTCTTAAACAAGGAAATGAATATGAAAAGCCAAAAAAAAACCTCAAAACTGAAAACCCAAACAACCATAACATGAGCATGTTCACTATTACTCTAGTAGATTTATGTACCGCGCCGCCCGCCGACACAAATTGTTAAAGAAGAAGTTGCAATGTTACATGGACGAATTCCGTTTTGGCTTAGTAGGTATAGTGTACATTTAATATTATGTGTCTTGTCTTTAGAAGGCATAGCACATACATAATGTAGATGTTTGTATACTGACTGACAAGGGGACTGGAAATCAGGCTTAAGCCGAAAGAATTCAAATTCCATCTTCACTTCTTTGATCGGACAGATTTTCATTACGCGAAAAAATTTGTGCTATAATTTTATTTGCACAGAAATTTAGTTTTTTTTTTTCAATTGCGATAATGGTCGCGTATTGAATTCATGAAAAAAAAGTCCAGCCAAAATTAAATTTTTCAGACTTTGTTTCCTCTCCTGTAAAAAAGGTGATTTTATGACTTGGGTGACACTTAGCAAAAATATTATTGAAAC
The DNA here is from genome assembly GCA_910595825.1 of Philhelius pedissequus. NCBI lineage: Eukaryota > Metazoa > Arthropoda > Insecta > Diptera > Syrphidae > Philhelius > Philhelius pedissequus. The sequence goes on along the minus strand of OU343161.1, from coordinate 235,701,053 downwards.
GTCAAAATATAGATTGTTACCTACCTGTCAAACCCATGAACGATTTAGATGGATTAAAAAACTTTAACAAAATTCAGATTTTACCTCAGAAAAATCGAATTTTACGGATTTTATCTTTTGCTCCGGAAAAATTGATTTTAAGTCTTTTGGGTGACATTTGGAAAAATTATTCTGAAAACGTCAGAACATAGTATATTACCTAACCGTCAGGCCATAAACTGTCAAAATAGATTGAGGGATGCCTCCGATTTAAATCGATTAAAAAGCCTCTATAAAATTAAATTTTTTTCTCAGAAAATTCGATTTTTTTCCGATTTTATTTTTTGCTCCGGAAAATGTTGATTTTAAGTCTTTGGCATGACATTTGGAAAAAAAATATTATCCAAACGTCAAAATATAGTTTTTACCTAACTGTCAAGCCATGAAGTGTCAAAATCCACTAAAGGATGGCTCCGATTTAAATGGATTAAAAAGCCGCTACAGAATTCAAATTTTATCTCGGAAATACGGCTCTTCAAAGGTGTCTGATAACAATACTTTGCAGAATATGTTTTACGTTAATCCAAATACCAAAAAACACGAAAGAAACCAAGACTAAGGATGAGATCAAGACTGACACCGAGACCAGACTGCACATTAAAATTTTCACGAAAAAAATGCGAGGCCAAGATCAAGACGAGAATTGGTTAGGTGAGATTCAGACCGAGACCGAGACGAGACTAAAATTTTTCGATTTTGACGAGACAGAGAGAAGACTAATAAAAATCTCGCCTCGTCTCGTCTCATTGCCAGCCCTAGTCTATGAAGACTTTCTCGCAAGAATTAATATTTTTTTTCAATTTCTTTAACGTTGTATAGAAAATTTCTTTACCATATCTTTTGGTTTTGGGCTAAGCCTCATTAAGGGTCATTACGTCGCCAAAGGCTTGATTTTTTTTTTAAGTTGCACGAGAAATTATTTCACTGTTTCTTATCTTTAAACTATAGATAAGCCATTATGTCCTAGTGAACGGACGCTTAGCATCATGGCGAAGATTTGCCAAATTTCTTCACGCCGCATGTTTCATTTTGTTTCTACTTCTTTATCGTTACATACAACATTTATTCACTATCCCTTTTGTTGTTAAAATATAGATAAGGCCCCCATTTAGAATCCTAGCTTAGGTACATTCGGGTCCATGGCAAAAATCCTTCAAATGTAGATATAATTTAGTTCCTATTTCTTCACCGTCCCGTCTTCTTTGTAGTTAAAATATATTTTTGACCCAATTTAGAGACCGAGCCTAGGAATCCTTGGGTCCTTAACTATACGATTAGGTCAAAACTTCACCGCCGCATACCATCTTCTTTTTCCAACTTGTAAACGTTACAAGGAATAATTCTTTCTCATTTTGGCATTAAACTATAAGCCACAATTAAGGGTCTCAGCTTAGGAACCCTAAAATCTACAGAAATGTCCTAGCGAAAACATCACAATCACATGAATTCATTTGTGTCCTAATTCGTAAAAGTTGTGTTGCATTCAAAATTTGTCCATCGACTCTTATATCATTAAGCTCTAAGTCCCCATTAATGGTCCCACATTACTTATGGGCCCTATTTTATTTTAAGAGCACATTCATGCGACTCACTTTCTGTCTTAATTTATTTATTCATATATATATTTTTTTTTTCTTTGGTTTGTGGCGCGCGTGCATCTTGCGGCAATAAAAATGTTTTCTTTTCACTGATGAATGGATATCACTCCAGCACTCGGTGCATCACTACCGGAGTTGCTAGTTGATTGTGCAATGTTGTTTCATCTTCTTCTATTTCTGCTCTCATCGTGGATGCTTCGACTTTTGCTTCAACTTCTGGAGATGTACTATATAACGTCACGTATGATTTGGATTTGAAGTTGAAGACACTTACCATCTTCATATCGCCGGATAATCTATTCACATGCCGCTATGTTGGTTGTCGTCATTCCCGCAAAAGGACTTAACCACTTTTCCCGAGGATCTCATCATCGTCGCGTCTCATCGTCGTCATCATCATCATCATCATCATCATCATCATCATCAGCCATCCAAATAGAATGAACAAACACAAACTACTGTCACTCGAGCTCTAGGAGTTGTTACCATCAAATCTTTCTCCGTTTTTGGGAGCTCCTCCAACAAGCACGATTCACCTACCGATTCGCTATATCGATCTCTGGATAAGGGGACTTCCTCGTAATTTTACTTGGTCACTTCACTACTATGAAGATGATGCGAAAGGTGGTATGCTACCTCCAAGTACCTTAATCGCATGAACAAAGTAAGAGCAGTGTCGCACCGACTAACTCCAGACTCATACTGTGAATTCACCGCCTTGAGTGTTTTTGTGTTTCTGATGTTGTTGTTTTTTTTTTTTTTTTTTTTTTTTTTTATGGAGTCTTCGTGTTAAAAAGCTGTTGCTCGCTGCTTGTTTATTGGACGAATTTGGAATCAGGTACATTGGACCATTGGTGTTGGCTTGATTCGTGTTCCGTTGACATTCAAGGAAATTCAATTTGAACATGCTGAGCTGACTGAGTTGCATTAACTCGATTGGAAGAAGGTGCGATTGGTACACGTGTTTGGCTGACACTTTCTGTGGTCATTTCGTGGTTAAATTTGGAGTTGGTTCGCATGGAATCTGACATGTGCGAGATTATATTTAATTAGGGAAATCTCTGGTGCAATCTCTGGCTATGATGACGAATGTACCTACAATTGAGGAATAAATTCCTTTATACCAAAATTGAAACAAAACAAACAAACAAAAAACGACTTATCACCAATTAAGTCTCCATTAACAGTTCTCTCCTTCAAGATACAAAATATCAAGAGTCTATCCTTCTGTTTGATGAAGGTACCTACTATATGTATGAAGAGTAGAGGAATTTGTTTCTCTCGATATTGATGCCTTTCGGGTTGCATGAAATGACACACAGACGTTGATGGTTGTTGGTTTTTTTTGTTTGTAATTTACAAGAAAATTGATGGCCACACGACGAACTGCAGCTCCAAACGACCGACAACCATAATGATGATGGTGATGGAGTAAACTCTCATCCTGGACTCTGGAACTAAAGGTTCGATTTACTTATGGCACTATATGTATCTATAACCGTAGCAGCACATATACGAAGAAGAAGCTCCAATGTATGATTCGCTGCTGCTCATCCTTGGTAAATCGCTTATGGTACAGTTTAGCTCTTCGTCCTCTCTTCATCTTCAATTCTGATGCGGTTGGGATGGGAAAAGACCTACGTACGATTGACTATATAGCTCTGACGCGAAAACTAAGTTATTACCTTTTCGTGATCAAATTAGCCATTATTGTGCAAATATTCAACATAAATATTACAACTACCCCCAATGCCACCACCACATGCAGCGCCGCGCTGCATATAGCCGACATGGCACAATTGATATAGAGTTGAGTTAAAGGAAATACAAATATTTAAGTTTCTGAGGTTTCATAGTTCCATCTTCAAGAAATTACTATGTTTCCATACATGAGCTCTGTTTGGATTGTTGTTTTTTTTTTTTGTGTTTTTTTTTTCAGGACAGAAAATACAAGAAAAGTCAATTATTTTTCGTCGTTTAAAAATACTTATTGTGTTGTTGTTGCTCGATGTTGGGTTTTGGGCAGAAATTTGAAGAAAAAGAGAAATCTCCTTTTGCAAAGATGCGAGATTCAGACTAAAAAAGGAACAATATTGTTGTGGGCCCCATTGGATGAGATTTATACTGATATGAATTGTGTTCCCTAATTATAGGAGTTATTTAACCGACTTTTGTATAGCGATTTGGAAATTTTGAACTGGTAACGTCATTAATACGAATACAACTGTTTTATGTTCTCGAATAAAATGTTGAAGTCTTTATAGGCTCGAGTCATAAATATTTAAGTTCGACATAAAACGGTATAAGTGAAACTCTCTATTAAAGACGTTATGGGAAACTAAGTTACCTAAGATACTTTTTATTGTTATTAAACAACATTTATGATTCATTTGAGCAAATGGGCTTTATAGTGGCTTGTTAATTTGCGTTGTAAAAGTTGTAAAAAAAACCAAGGAGTATTTTATTGGTAATTTATAGCTGTAGCGAGTTACAATATGGAAACCCTATGTATATTAGCTTTTCATGCATCTGGCTGTTTTGGCTAAATATACTCTTATTTTCTTTTCTCCACCTATGCCTGGATTATTGACATAATGGATTGAAATTATCGACTAACACTATCTCACGGTATTCAGATTCACAGTATGGACTCATTTGACAGAAATAAGTAGGCAAGTTTATTTTGACATCTGATGTGGTGACATTTGTGTTAGTTTTTTTTTTGTCAAGCAATTTAGTAGGTATGCATAATTAATTTTGTGTTTTTACGCAAATAAGATTTTTATGACATTTTTAATTTGTCATATCCTGAAGCCGTGCTAATTGACAGCTGGGAAATAAGCTATACATTGACATACCAATTTAGATAATTTCGTGGCAAATTTTAATCTGGAGCTGCAAAGTCACTTTTTTTCAAGAGACAATAACACAATCGAATGTGACAATAATTCGTGGATTGACAGCTGGAGAATAAATTTATAATTCTTATTCCTATAGTTCCAATTGAAATTTATTGCGATGAAGCAATAAATTATTTAATTTTTTTGTAATGACACAACGGATAGATTATTTTTATTGTTGTTTTTAATTCAAGACTGTTATTCTTTATAATTTTGTCCAAAGATATTTCTTGGGTTAAATCGTTAATGCTGTCTTTAGTGATAAAACTATAAAAATAAAATGCACGACTGGATCGTACGAACAGTCAATCAGTTATTGGTTTTTGAAAAATCGATTTTTCAAAAAAAAAAATTATTTATTTTTTAAATATCGAAAACTGTTTTTTTTTTTAATTATCTGAGTATGCAGTTTTATAAAGACTTATAGGGAACATTTGCAAAAAAAAAAAACAATTTTAATCGGTTCATCCAATAGTGAGAAAGTCGAAAATGTTAAAAGTAGTTACATACCGTTAATAAGTACCCAAAATTAAATATTTTTATACTTAGTGGTGGGCTGTACTAATATAAGAACAAACTCATTTTTTTACAAAAATTCTTGGAACCGTTTTCGAGAAATATATTTTTGTAAACGGATTTTTTAATATTTGTATGGGAGATACTGTGTTTTTTTATTTTAGGAAAATAGTTTTTATAACTATTCAAGATAATCTCAAAAAACTACCAAATAAAGAGTTGCGAAAAAATCTATTGATTCGTTTTTGAAATTTTGAGCTTTCAAAAAAAATGTTTGGTTTACATTAGTGTCTAAACTTTTTAGGAGCATTTGCATAAAAAAATTGAAAAAAAAATCAATTTTCCAGAAAATCGAAAACCAAAAATTGTACTACTAAATGTACCAAAAATAACCAGTTTTTCAAAAAAAAAAATACCGAAATGTTTCTTTGCAATGAACTGATTTTGTTTTAATAAAATCGTTAGAGCCGCTTTTGAGAAAAAAGATTTACCTTTTTGGCAAAAAATAAAATGCACGCCTGGATCTCACGAACTTGATCTTATGTTCGATCAAATCGTATGCAATAGATTCCTATTAAAAATCCAAATATATTCGTTTCGCTGTTTTTTACTTAATTTTTCATATATACAAATTGTCTTAAATTTTTTTATCAAAAAAATTGGTATGACAATCTTAAATATTTAATAAAATAAACTTAAAACAAAAGATTAAATCAAAGAAAAATAATTAAAAATTCTGGAATAAATACTTAAACTAATTTGAGTTAAAAAAAATTTCTTGTATAAATTTGAATTTATGAGAAAAAAAAATTAAAAATCTGTTGAGCGGTTTTTGAGAAAATTTTTTGATACAAATTTTTAAAAAATTCACAAAGCCAATTCATAGGTATTCAGCAAATATATCTAACTATTATTTTTGAAAAAAAAATTACTGAGCAGTTTTCAAAATATAAATTGTAAAAATTTAAAAAAAAATTGTTTTAAAAATACAAAAAAATATTTATTAAAAATATTGGTACGCAGTATAAATTGGGCAACCTAAACCTATATACGTGTAAAATTTCGAAAGAATCGGGCGAGCCATTTATGATATAGTCGAAATAAAAAAAAACGGTCCTATGGAAAGTACCGTTTTTAAACATTTTTAATTTTTTTTTTCAATAATATGATCGGTCGTACCTAAAAACGTGCACTGATTTTTTTAAAATCAAAATCGTTTAGACCATCTTTTTTCGGCGTCGCTATCATCGTAATGTCATGTTTGATTGTTATCTCAAAACTTTTTTTTCGACGAATGCATAACTTGCCTTATAGTATTTACCTATAATCACAAGTTAAAATGTATGGCAGGTCCCGTTTAAAAAAAGTAAAAAAAAAACGTGTGGGCATATTGCCGAAAAAACATATGTACCAAATTTGAAGCAAATCCATCCAACCGTTTCGGCTGTAGACCCGAGGACAGACTGACAGACGGAAGACCCACTTTTTTGGTGTTATCTATGATCGTAATGTCATGTTTGATTGTTAGATTTTTTTTCACGAATCCATAACTAAAAATTGGTATACGGGAACAGGATTTGAGAGTTATCGTAGAAATTCGTATATTATCGCCATTTTAGGAAGTAATAGAACACGCCTAAAATTTCAATCTAAGCTGGCGTTAAAAAAATCATCCAAAAAATATAACTCCGTTTGTGAAATTGAAAACAAAATAAACCTGTTTCATGAACACGCCCATCAAGATACACTATTGAATTAACAATCGTACCAAAATCTAAGAATAAATCTACCAAATTTCTCATGCCAATAACACTCAGTTAATCAAAAATCACCTACGAGTAAGAGAACTGTTTGGCAGTATGAGAAAGCCAACACTGGGAAGGTCTCAATAATTTCTTCAGGAATTTTATCTGACGTAGATACCAACGGAATGAGTAATTGTATCCAGAATATGGTCAAATCTATTAAACCGAAGGAAAATGCATTATTTGATTTGACATGTACAGAAGTTATTAGGGTTCGAGAAATCCCAAATCCAATTTAAAACCACAATCAGCCATATTAATAAAAGAAAAAAAAAATCTTAGATATTTCAGAATTAAGAATTTTGGCTTTAATGTATTTTACTGATAACAATTTTTGTCATAATGTGTGTACATAACGCAAGAAACAAAATATTTTCACGATATTTTTTTAAAAATGTATTCAACGAAAATATAGGTACATGAGTGTATATTTAAAAAAACAACGGCAATATCTATTGGTTAAGTTCTTTAAAGAATTTAGATAAATAGGAAAATATCCAGTTCGGAATTTCATTAATTTTCGGTTTAAATCAAATTTTTATAGGCAGTAAATATTTTTTTTTAAATGTATCCTCGAACTCAATATTTTGGAAAATGAATTATTTTTGTTCAAACTACCTTCTCTCAAAAAATTACCTTGATAAGCACATAGCTACTATTTTTTTTTTCAATATTCAATGTTCAAATAAATTTTAAATAAAGTTCTAAAACCGAGAGGCTTCCTCCAAAATGCTTCCCTCTCTCCAAAAATGATTTTGGATAAGGGCCTTGTCAAACGTTTAGCTCTGAATGATTTTCTCACGACACGGATGAACGAACTAAAATTGATGGCAATGCTATTACTTTTGGCACTAATAAATATAAATGTAACAATATGGATATCAACATTGACCATCAAGAAAGTAGTCGGATAAAAAAAACAATGCCAGGTGAACTCGCTGATGATGCCGTGCTATCAGCTTAAGAAGATTTCGTCGGACAATGTTTGAAGCCATGACCGATTTAAGCAAGAATTGTCCCATCGATGTACACATACGAAGGAAATAAACAATATTTTACGTAATCGTTCAAACAAAGGTTTTTCTTAAAGCTTCTGATGGCGATTTTACTATTGCATTAGACAAACTGGTAAATATTTACGACGACTTTCAAAAAGAAAAAGTGCTGTAAGAAATAAAAAGATAGTGTATAGATATTTGCGTGGAACCGATATAAGTGTGGACATTGCTGCGAAATGGACAGTCCAAGAAAATCTACAGTCCAAGAAAATCTACAACTCATTGGGACTTTAGCGAATTTTTACCTTACACATCACTTATTATCTAATATTTTTGACCAGTTGCGTCTCTGTGGTAACATGCGAAAGGAGGTTTTCAAAATTGAAACTTCTAAAAAATTAATTTCGATGTACAATGATCCAAGAAACTTGATACTGTGTCCAACAAAAATAGTCAGTACAGGGCTTATGGGGGAGCTTTTTTCAAACCAGTGGTGCCTGTGTATACAGAAACAGATTCTACAAAGTGACCAACTTACACAAATTGTTGTGGTAATTTCCTGCAAAATATCGTATACCCCACCAGGCATACCGAAACTCATCATCTACTCGTTTCTACTTTCGCTGTAAGCTGAAAAAAATGTACATTCCAACAGAGTTACCAATACTCATTAAAAGCAATACAAAAGAGCTTTTCAGTGGTTTTTAAGCTTTTGAAAACAAAATTTAGAAAGATTAGGAGCAGAAGTGTTGTCTTTGATTTTGTCCTTTTTATTTTGTTGTATATCTATATAAAGCGAAATTTAATTTTATCAACAGTGAATAAGTAATTGATATTGAGTAAAATAGAGTTCAATAAAAGTGATATCCTTAAACAAAACCGCGGATGTTGGCTAACCGCTCGCTTTGGGGTGTGGAAAAAGATAAATAGTATATTTTTAATTTAATTAAAATGTTCATTGTTTTTAATAAGCAGACGGTAACCCATACACACATTTCTCTCATATTTGCGGCCATTTATAATTATAAGTACGGAAACCCTATGAGAGTTTTGACTTGGGATAGGCTTATGCAAGCCAAAGCAACCAGAGTGAGAGGCGAATATCATATCTTCCATGTATTGACTATTTTTGTTTTACGAGAGTATAGTCAATCTCTCCGTTTTATCAATTCAGAGAAAAGCTTCAAGAGAAATTAATTTCAACGATGTCAATGAGAAGTTCAGCAGAATGAAGGCACGAAAACATTTATAAAATAATTGGAAAAAAAAATACTAAATGTAACTATAGATAATTTTGCTTATAGACATTCTATCTAAAATCGATGTTTGTATATATGTTCCTTATAGACTCCAAAACGACGTGACCGATTTTGATGGCATTTTCAGACAATCTTCAGATTAGACCATCCTAAAACCCTACGACGTAGCGATCGGTTAATATAAAAAATCGTCAAAAACAGTAAATTTCTAAGTGATAAAAGCGCAAGGAATATTTATAACACCTGAAGTGCCATCTTCATCTTTAATTACGCAACCACTCTATAATCACAAGTAATAGCTGAATAACTTACATAATTTTGCATAACTTTTGTTGGTTTTAATATTGTACAGGGCTAGCTATACAGATCCACTTATTAATAATAGAAGTCAAATATTTACAAAAATATTCAAATATAAATCAATTTGAAATTATTCAAATAGTAATTAGTTGTTAACCTGCTACTTCACTGGACCCTCACAACAATCCTGAGTTATACAAAAGTATTCTAGCCATACTATTTTCAACTTCCATGTTGAATTCCATTATAATTATTATAATTTGTCAAGCCGTTCGAGATTGATTCAAATAGAAGCATTCAAACTTACATATTTTCTACTACCTTCTTATCGGTGGAAATACCTAATACATACTCTTGGAAGTCTGATAATTTGACCAACTGTTATTTGTCCACAGAAATCATAAATCAAGAATATGAAAAATTCTTCAAATGCCATCTTTTTATATTTCTGGGCGTGCGTGGCTAAGTCCACATTATACACTTTCAATAAAAATACCATTAAAAAATACCATCAGAAGCTAGAAAACCAAACGACGATATCAATAACCATTTGCTTTGTATTTGGGAACTATGTCACACATCTTCCTTTGATGATGAACACTTTCTTCTCTGGGTATGTTAAAACCTATTCTCCAGACCACCAGGAAAAGATAAATATAAAAAAAGAAGATTTATGGTTTATCGGAGGTTCGGATGTCTTTTTTTTTGTTGATAAATTTCAACTTTTACACAATTAATCACGACCTAACCTACAGAAGCCAGACTACCTGAAAGCTTACAATCTATTCATTAATTCCAAACATGATTTTAGAACTAAATATACATATGTACTATTTTTTTTTTCGTTTGAATAAAATTGCGATTTTAAAACCCACGCTTATATTTCCGAAAAACAAACCAAACATATGTGAACTGACATAATAAATTCTCAAACAAGCTACTGTCACCGTGCGTCGCTATACAGCCACCCAAGTCTAAAACCAATTGGTTTCTTGAATTTATGCACGAAGATTGTCATCATAAATTGGCCATAATCTGCTTAAAATAAGAACTTAAAAAAATACACCAAAACAAACCTCGACAGAGGAGATTAGGAAGCTTAAATTTAACTGCTATTTGCTGTCTATCTTTCAAGCTGTTTAATATTTTAAGTCAGGCTCCTTTAAGGAGAAAATTCCAAGTTAAACCAATAATTATAGTTAATATCGTTAAAAAAAAAACACTTGTCGTGCGTCGAGTAGAATTAAGTTTGAAAAAATTATGTAATACGTGCCATGCAGAGTTTTTATATTGTGCAAAAATATATCACATCAACTAGATGGCTTTATGATGTTTTGAATTTCATAATAATTAACAGGTGAATTTATTTGTAATTTCCTTAGATAACACCACACACAACACACTCCGTATCATTAGATTGTATTGGTTATGATCAAAATTGATATTTTACACAAAAAATATTTTTTCATCTGTAAATAAAATTCATGGAATTTATGAAGAAATCATTGTTAGAAGTAAATCATTTGAAATAAATCACAATAATCTTCAACTTTGATTGGAAGAAATTTAAGATTTTATTAAAAAGATCAATGCCTTCAATTTCACTATATCAGTAGTTCAATAGAAGAAGCTTCTTGTCCAATAATCTAATAGTCCAACAGACTGTATTTTGTATTTACTCGATCCCATTTCAATATTTCGAAATAATTTTCGAGAAAGCTTCACTTCTAAAACGTGTGAAAAGATGTTATTAATAATTCTCTCGAAGTTTTGGAATTATTAATTTCAGAAATTTATTTCTCTGGTGAATGGCTTTGCTCTCCAATCGCAGGGTATTGAGGTGCCGGTTCAGCTTATAATGGCCAGTGATGAGACCTGTTATTACCCTTAGTTTCTTCCTACTTAGGTTAATACTAAAACCAAAAACGGTTCTTATTTTCCATGTAGTAGTTTAGCCTGTCTTAAACTGGGGAGCTTATTCCAAATGTTGGATCTTTTACCCTCTTTGGATCCGATCTTGTTTTTGATCACGTCTTTTCCCATTGCGCACTAGAGATCTGGTCCCATTATAGGTGAATTTGCTCTTATTTTTGCTGGCCAGTCTGCTTCTTCGTTCCCGTGGATTCCAATATGCTTAGGTACCCAATTAAATGAGACTTTATTACACTTGCCCATGCCCATCTCATTTAGGCTGCTCACACATTCCTATACCAATTTGGAGCTGATGCAGTAGGAGCTTAGTGCCTTAGTGCAGCATGACTATCTGACATGATGCCAATTTTATGGTTCCTATAGTTTCTTTCGAGATTATGTTCTGCGAACGAAGAGTTCGGTCATAGGCCCAAAAAATCCTATACCAGTCCCTACACTTGTTCTCGATTCATCAGTACTTGATGGCACCTACCTACCCATTGTTTTTGGAACGTAACTACTTTTTGAAGTTTTTCTAGAAGTTATATTTAGAATCAACACTTTTTTCGTAGAACTTATTATTTTCCGGTATTATACGTGCTTACTGGTCTTTGAATGAAGGATTGGGCAGGAATTTCTCGGAAACAGTTGAAATTGAAAATTAAATTAGGTAAAAATTCAACAGTCTCTCTAACTAGATGATATTTGTACTTCATGGCCAGACTATTGAAGAAATTTGTAATATACAAGAAAATCGCCTCCGACACTTCGGAAACATGTTTGTTGATGAACTGGACGACCTTGTTCAGGTGCCAATGGTAAATAGGAAAAAATATATAGAGTACGGGCTGGTTCGTAAATTAAGCTTCTTCATGAAACTTTAGACTCTTATTAACAAAAATTGTCAGTACAGGGCTTATGGGCGAGTTTTTTTTCAAACCAGTGGTGCCTGTGTATATTCTCACCACACTGAATTGAAAGAAACTACCACTGAAAAATACTCTACCCACTGACCAACTTAAACGAATTGTTGTGATAATTTCCTGCAAAATGTCGTACACCCCACCACGACCATACTCATTATGCCCAAAGCATACTCGATTCTACTTTCCCTGTATAAGTTGAAAAAATATACATTCCAGCAGAGTTACCAATACCCATTGGAAGCAATACAAAAGAGTTTTTCAGTGATGTTTTACCAAAGAAATTTCTGTTTTAAAGATTTTGAGAACAAAATTTAGTAAGATGATGATGAGAATTGTTATCGCTTTGATTTTCTCCGTTTTATTTGGTTGTATTTCTAAATAGTCCGTTAAAAAGCAGTTAATTTTGTTCGCTTTCAAAATGTTCACCGCAAATTACGTAGATATTCATTACCAAAAGGTTTTGTCTTACCGTTTGGTCGTGTGGAAAAATATAAATAGTTTTTTTTTACTTTATTTACAATTTTTCATTGTTTTAAATAAGCAGATGGTAACCCATAAACATATTTCTGTTTATACAAGCCAATGCAACCAGAGTGAGAGGCAAATGTCCTATCTTCCCTGTGCTGACAAGTTTTGGGGAACAGACTATTGTTAGGGACATCTCTGTGTGAAAGGGGATCACAATGGGCAATAGATCCCTGTGCACGCAGCAGCCTTTGAGCTGTGCACGCCCCTACTAACATAACCCAACCTTACCTAAATTAACTTAACCTGGATGTACATACGGTTGCCTGTAAAACAATTTAATAAAATAGTCTCCCTTAACCACAAAATATCATAACTAATTTTATGAAAAAGAATTGGAGACAAAATGAACCCTTGTGGCACACCATCTTGTATTTTTATTAAAACTTGAAATTATATCGTTAGTGTTTTAGTGAACAATTCTAAATGTGATTTCTATAATTTCAAAAAGAAATTTCATTCTTACAATACAAGCTTCATAATAAAAACAAAAATCCAAGCTGAATCTTTAAATAAATAATATATCTTCTATTTGAGATCATCAGTATTTCCGACATCCCATAAAAAAAACATTCAAAAAGAATCTAACTTCAATCTAGTAACGTGAAGTGTATTCCTGAGAAAATCAAAATTAATAAAATCATACCGATTTTAACTGATGGCAAAAGCAAAAAAAATCATCGCAAATAGATTTATCTCAATTATTATTTGATATCTTAAATGACAACGCACACAAGTCATTAATTAAAAGATTTAATTTAAAAGAAAAAAAAAAGTTGAGTACCTATTTCCGACTGTCAATTTTTTTTTTGCAACATAAAATCTCTTAAACAAGCCAATTTAATGCTGGTGCATTTTTGTCAGTTTATTTCTTTCAATCTCCGTTCTGATTTTCAATAACCTAAACTAAACATGTATATATGTATGTATAGTACCTATATATATCTTTTTCCACCTGCATAAAGTGTTATTGACAAAGCTGTTTTATTTTTATCAAACGACAAAAATCAATATTTTTCCATAATAATAATCCTGGTTTGGGTTGGTGGTGGTGGGTTGGGTTGGGGTTCGTGGTAGTTTATAATACCCAATCATGTCCGAGATCTTGATAAGTCAGCCAAAGCAGCTGTTTACCACATGAATACATGTTTTATGCCACTGCCGTTTGCTAGATACATATATATTTATTTTTTTTTGTGTCCTAATAATAATAATATAATGAACACCCGTAAGTGATATGCTACACTATTTACTATTGGGTATCGGAGTTTGGTAAAAAGCATAAGCAATTATCGACATGTTAGGTTAGATTCAGTGCAACAAGTTAACCAACAAGTGTTAGTCAAGAAAACAGAAGCCAATTTGATTGCAGGGCAAATCGATTGCATGAGAATTATAATCAGATTCAATCGATATCATGTAGTAGTCGGTGATTTTTGATTGAATCTAAGGTGAGTTTGCGTATGTTTGGCAATTCTATTTTTTTTTTTTAATAAATTAATTTAGTGAATTTTAATACGGCGGGGTCGTAAAACCGCCAGGTGTAATTATTTAAAGGAGGGTTCTAGCTACAATATTCTATAATATATTGTTTTTTTTTTCTTTAATTAATTATTTTATGATCAATTATATTGAATTTAAAATACAACAAAAAATCAATTAACAATGTAAATAGTACGTCAAATTGACCTAAAAATGATGTCAGAATATGTCATTATTTAAATATTTTTAAATAATTGAATAATTTTATTTATATGCCTGTAAGACCTAGGATCTTTTAAATGCAACCTCAATAGTAGTTAAACAAGTAATTAGAAGGAATAGACAGATAGGAAAGAATTTTTGTTCGCAAAGTGGATTTAACAATAAGGTCTTCACTATATAGTTATAATCGACGTGCGACACAAAAATGCTGCCTAGCGTGGGACTCGAACCCACACATCCAAGTTAGGAGTCAATCACTATATCCACTGCGCCATTGCCACCCGCATGATAATTGTGTAAAATCGTGTGTTTGCCAACGAAAAATTCTTCAGAGAGCTTTAAGAACTATTCTTCATCGCATTGACCACCCATCACAAGAATTTAGTTTGAAACATATCGTGGCTTTTGTGTAACGCAGTTTCCATTAAAGGCGGGTCGATGTTGAAATCAAATTAAACAAATTGTGTGAAAGAAATCCTTTCAATTTTTAAAAGGCTCATGTTATAGTTTAGGGGTAAAAAAAAAGATGTCATATGGATTCTTGGACATAATATGAATAAATCAAAAAAATTCAAAAATCGTTGGAGGGGTTTTTTTTAAATAATGTTTTGTGTGTAAAATTTTGAAAACATTTTTAGTAAAAAAATTTACAACATCAATTTAAATTATTTATTAAATTTATTTATGAAAAATAAATTTCAAAAAAATTAAGTGACTCATTTTTGAAAAATCGGGTTTTCACAAAAAAAATAATTTATTTATTTTTGAAAAATCGATAGTAAACATTTTTTTGCAAATTAGAACTTTCAATGTTTTTTTTATACTTTTAGCGACCATTAGCATAAAAAACATAATTTTAATAGGTTTATCCAATAGTAGAAAGTCGAAAATATCAAAAGTGGTACTATTAGAAGTATCGCTAATAGAGACGCATAATTAAATATTTATTTATTTAAGAACACACATATTTTTTATCAAAATTCTTAGAGCCGTTTTTGAGAAACATATTTTTCTTAACGTTTTTTTTTATAATTAGTATGGAAGGTATACATTTGTTTTTGGTCTTAGGAAAATAGTTTTTCTAATTATTCAATATAATGCCAAAAATTACTATATAAGAAGTTTCGAAAAATTAATTGAGTCGTTTTCGAAATATATTGAGTTTTCAAAAAAAATTGGTTGAAAATTTTTGGTTAGCAATACTGTTTGAGGAGCTTCTACGTAAAAATTTTTTTTTTAAATAAAATGAACCGTTTTCCAGAAAATCGAAAACCAAAAAAAAAGGTTCTACCAGAATATTCGTAACGCAACCATTTGTTTAGAAAAAAATACCAAAAAGTGACTTTTCCAGAGATGAACAGATTTTTTTTGTTGCAAAAATCGTTGGAGCCGATTTTGAGAAATGAAAGATTTACTTTTTTGGAGAAAAAAAATTACTGCAGGTACCGTTATTTTTGGCCTTAAAAAATAAAATAAAATGCACGACTGGATCGAACGTACTTGCTCTTATGTGCGATCAGATCTTAAGCACTCCATTTTTAGTAGAAACAGTTCAAAATAATTTTAGTCTTTTTTACTTAATTTTGTATACCTATACAATTTTTTTTTGATAATTTTATTATAAATTTAAAAACAAAAGTCGTCCTCCCATTTTTCGAAATATTGAATTTTCAAAAAAGAAATTATTATTTTTTTTTTTCAAAAATCCAAACAAAAAATTGAAAAATGGGCCGTTTCCGGGAAAGTCGAAATTTAAAAAAAAATGGTTGTGTGGTAGGTACCGTTAATACGAAAATAAGTAAAAAATTTGGACTCAAATTTAGATTTTCTTATCAAAATCGTTAGGGCCGTTTTCAAGATAATTCAGACGGTAGAAAAAAATTTATGTCAGGTACCGTTATTCTTGTGGCTAAAAAAAACGATTCAAGAATCTATTTGAGACAATCACTTAAAACCCATAAGCTTAAACCTACCAGCTTTGAAGAAAATCGATATACAGACAGACAGACTCTTAGGTGTTCTCTATCATCGTAATGTCAAGTTTTATCAAAATCTCGAGTTCGATTTTTTTTACAAATCTATATAGTATATATTCATTGTATCGCAGTAAAAAATTAAAAAAACGCGTGATTCGAATTTAAATGAATAAATAATCGACCAAAGATACTTTTCACTATAAAATATTTATACCTAAAATGCAACAAAATGTAGTGCACTTTTCTTAACCTATATACATACATACATACAAATGTGGAGCAACTAAAACAAAAACTATATTACTATATTATACAACTGATTGCATTTTATGACTCCTAAGACTTAACACATACTCTAGATTGTGCTGAAAAAAAGAGCACACCAATCACCAAATTGGATTCGGCAATTAAGACTAAAAAACAAACGAAAAGACAAAACTTTATATAGGCCTAATTTTTATTAATTATATGCAATACATTAGTATTTAAGAAAAAAAAAACAAATACAATAAATCCGACTAAAACTTGTATATTTTATGCATAAATTTCTTCCATTCAACCTTAATTGTAGACCTCACGAGTATCACTTTACACTACACAAAACTTAACACGTTTCTTCTTTTTTTTTGTCTTTTTAATTTTGGATCATTTGAAGATATCAGTTTCATTTTCAATTAAGCAATACATTGGTCTCAAATTGGAAATTACAATCAAATCAAATGTGAATTTTAAATAGAAAAAAACTACCATCTGACCTACCTTACCATTAGATATTAAAGACAAAAAGCCGATTCATTTAATATTAGTTTTTTTTTTATGACAGCAGTTTTTGTGTATCATTTATAATATGCATAAATAAACATTGAATAAATTCTAATAATTAAAAATTCAATTATGATATTATGCGCATGGAAATTAGTACAAAATAGGTACCTAGGAATGTTTGCTTAAAAAATGTATGTTTGAGAAAAAAAAAATGATCAAAATTCATTATTAACGCTTTGAATGATAAAATCTTTATCACTTTGCAGGAATACAACTTACAAAGAGTTTGGTGGTCCGTTTCGATAAAAATAAAAAATCTAATGGAGGAATGGTATATATTTTTTTGGTTTGTGTTTATTTATTCTTATTGCCTTTTTAACGGTTTGATGTTACGGTGGATTTACGTCACAGACAAAGATGTTTTTTTTTTCGTTTTTTATTATTTAAAATGACTTTTCAAATGATTTCTAGAAAAGATATGGCGATGATTTGTCTTGAGTTCTCTTGATTATCATTCTAACTTGTAATATGTGTAATAGGGAAAGTTTGGGTTGAATGTTAGCTTGCTTAAAAGCCTTTAAGACCTTAAGCTATAACTTATTAAAATCGCAACAATATTATTTGTACTACATATTTAAAAACACCTCTATAACTTAAGGGCGAATCAGGCTATATAATTTTACATTTGGAAAAATCGAACTCGAGATTTTAATCAAACTGGACGTTAGAGAACACTAAAAAAAATGGGACCCACAATTCCGTCTGTTTGTCTGTAGGGCGCTCTTTAGTCAAAACGGCTGAAGCAATTTCCATCAAACTTTGGTACTTAAAGCTTCTTAGGTCACTGCCTTGATTCTTTTTTTAAATCATTTTCTAGACATAAACTAAAGGTACCAGCCATACAAATTTTTGTACCAAAAATGGTTAATCTTAACTCTAAAGGTTTTTGTAAAAAAAAACTTGTCTATTATGGGAGCAGTCTATATTTTGGTTTTAAAAAAAATGTAAATAAAATGTTTTTAACAATACCTGCCATAGAGACGTTTTTTTTCATTATCGACTTTCTCATTAACGACTGCACGGATTTTGATAATACTGCATACCAACATTTTCGAAAAATATTTGTTTGGATTTTTGAAAGAACAAATCAATTTTTTTTTGAAAATTCAATATTTCAAAAACGATTCATATTTTTTTTGATTAAATTTTTATTATTAAATTTTAAATACTCAAAATTGGCATTCAATTTTTTTTTTCTTTAAATTTTATATTAAGAATTAAATAAGAAACGACTTTAAAAATATTATTTAGACGTTTCTATTAGCAATCTTTTGCTTACGACGCACTTGACCAACCAGAGGAGCAAGAACGTGCGATCTGGTCGTGCATTTTATTAATTATTTAAATTGTTTAAGTACAATATTTTCGAATGTTAATTTGTTGTGAATTATCTGTCAATTTAACAAGTCCAACGCCCACTTTGAAATCTTAAAGGAATACCTATTGGACTAATTGTCGTTAATTTGTCGTGGTGGAAAAAGATGTTTTTTCTACCGTCTTAATTATATGGAAAACGGATCTAACGATTTTGATAAAAGAAAATGTGTGGTAGGTACTATAGACAAAGTCTACCTTTTGGTTCAAATTTTTGTCTACGTATTCATTTACCAATTACCAGTTTTGTTGGCTTTTTTTTAAATATTCGACTTTCTCATAAATGACTCACCGGATTTCGATCAATATTTTTATATAGGAGATCCTTTGAATTCTAAATAATATTGCATACTAAAATGGTTGGGAAAAAAGTTTTTTTCGGATTTTTTGAAAAAAAAACATTTTTTTTTTGAAAATTAAATATTTTGTTTTTTTTTTTTTTTTAATTATGTTTTAGAATTTAATATGTTAAAACTTAAAATTGCGATACCGAATTATTTTTTTGGAAAAAATTTGTTTACTAAAAATGTTTTCAAAATTTTACACACAAAAAATTATTTAAAAAAAAACAACACTTCAACGATTTTTTATTTTTTTTTATTTATTCATATTATGCCCAAGAATTCATATGGCATCTTTTTTTTACCCCTAAACTATAACATGAGCCTTTTAAAAATTGAAAGGAAAAATCGTTCACACAATTTGTTTAATTTGATTTCAACATCGACCCGCCTTAAATGGAAACTGCGTTACACAAAAACCACGATATGTTTCAAACTAAATTCTTGTGATGGGTGGTCAATGCGATGAAGAATAGTTCTTAAAGCTCTCTGAAGACTTCCCGATGACGTTGACACGATCATCGAAGTGAGTCGGTGCGTTATCCCACAAATTTGAATTTTCTCAACAGCGAATTGACTGACTTTTTCGTTGGCAATCACAAGATTTTGTACAATTCTAATGCGGGTGGCAATGGAGCAGTGGATATAGTGATTGACTCCTAACTTGGATGTGTGGGTTCGAGTCCCACGCTAGGCAGCATTTTTGTGTCGCACGTGGATTATAACTATATAGTGAAGACCTTATTGTTAAATCCACTTTGCGAACAAAAATTCTTTCCTATCTTAATTATATGGAAAACGGATCTAACGATTTTGATAACAAAAAATGTATGGTATGTACTATAGACAAAGTCTACCTTTTGGTTAAAATTTTGGTCTACGTATTCATTTACCAATTACCAGTTTTGTTTGTTCTTTTTTTTAATATTCGACTTTCTCATAAATGACTCGACGGATTTCGATCAATATTTTTACATAGGAGATCCTTGGAATTCTAAATAATATTGCATACTAAATATATATTATATTTGAAAAATGTTTTTTTTTCGAATTTTCAAAAATGGTTGGAAGATTTTGTTTTTTTGAAATTATGTTTTAGAATTTAATATGTTAAAACTTAAAATTGCCATACCGAATTATTTTTTTTCGAAAAAAATACAGAAATAAAAAATATAAAACACTTAAGTAAAAAATTACTACTAAATTGTTTTTGTCTTTTTAATAAGAATCTTACGACGTAATTGAATATACCTAAGAGCAATAAATGATACATTTAGACCTACCGTACCGAAAATAATATATTCTGATTT
Source organism: Philhelius pedissequus (assembly GCA_910595825.1). NCBI lineage: Eukaryota > Metazoa > Arthropoda > Insecta > Diptera > Syrphidae > Philhelius > Philhelius pedissequus. The sequence goes on along the minus strand of OU343161.1, from coordinate 235,680,746 downwards.
AGACAGTTGTTTGTTTCCAATTTTTTACGACACTTACGATATTTACTATATCTATTGACTGTTAAGTTAGCGTTCATCATCAGGGTTAAAAACAAGTACTGTATATTTGTCTTTCACTACAAATTTACGACAGTTAATCCAATAAGTGTTCTTTAAAAATTACAGATTTCACTCTACATTAAAATTCAGCCCCGGACTTTTGAGGAAATGTTACTATACTCTGTTCAATTTATAATTTTCAATACAGGGAAGTTAGGATATTTGCATTTCACTCTGAATGTAATAAATTCCCATAAGTTCGTACTGTTTTAAACATCTTACAGGGTTGCAGTAGTAAGCATACTAAATTACCACAAACGTACCAGTGGTAACTCTGATTACTCTGATTTAGTTTGAGAGCACACAACGAACTTTGAGTGCATGGGGAAGCCAAGACACACAAGCTACTCTGGTTTTAACAAGACTACAAAAACAGTTTGTAGGTAACTCAGTGGTTATTTTCAGTGGTAATTTCAACGACAGGCGCCAGTGTGTTTGAAAAAGCTCCCCTATAAGGCCTTAGTTTAGCTTTGTTATTTTTTGTGTAATTTTACCGGGCTAACTTAGGATTTTGCAATTTATGTATTGAACTATTAAACGAATCATGCCATTTGCTTTTCTTATTTACCAATTATATTTTATGTGATCGAAATTGACAAAGACACAGTGGTTCTTATGCATTTGTTGATTTATTAAATAGATACTTACTTTTCTTGGGAAACTTCTACTAAAAACATTTGGGTTTTAATTGATAGTCGGGGTCGAGTGAATCACCTAAGAAGCTTAAGTACTAAGTTTGAAGAAAATAGCTTCAGATAGCTGATTTTTCCAAAACTTATGTGTATTTTCCAACTTATGCTAACACAAAATAACTATCTGCATTTACTACATATAATGCTAAGTGGTTCTAACTGCAAAATGGAAAATAATAAATTAAATATTTCCGTTTAGGAAATGAAACGTTGAAAATTTTACAATCGACCTGCAGTCTAACCGATAACATTATGTAGATTATCTCTTTTTTTATTGTTTTATGGAAATGCCAGTAAGACCAAGAAGACTGTTCTTTGAATAGTACAATATTTAATATTCCTCCGAGTTATTATAAATTATGTATATCGATTGTGCTTGTATTTTATTTTGAGAAAAAGGTTGATTAATTCAAGTGTTAACGATATGACATAAACATTTTTTATGGCGTGAAAGTCATAAGAATTCATTTTGGTTTTCAAAACTCTTATAACGGAAGTCGTGAATAATTTGTTTTAATTATTTTTTTAAATTTAGATTTAAAAGGCTCGATGATTGTATTAAATCTTGACCAATTTAATAGACATCCATATAAATGTTGGTTGGACTGTATATATTTTTTTTTCATAATCAACATATTGCCACTTTAACATATTAATTTAAATTGGGTCTTGTTTGTTATAGTTCAGAATATTTAAATTTTATTAGTTCAATTCATTAGAGAAAACACAATAATTTTTGTTTAAACATCGCTAGGTCACTATAGACGAAGTTGAAATCTGACCTCATGCTTTTCGTAGTTTCTGGGAAAGTCCATTTTCGAATATACTCTTACACTATCTGCCAATAAATTAGGTTCACCGTTGTTTCATTCTATTGGTTATGCATGTTTTTTTTTATTTAAGTGAAGTAAAAAGCAATTAATCAAAACACTTTTTTATTAGAAAAAAAATGGGAAATTCTTAGATCTTAGTTCCGAAGAAAGTTATATCTCGGAAAGTTATAAACTCGGAAACAGGAACAAAGTAAAAGCTATAACACTTGAAGAAAGGAGACTTATCACTTGGTTGGTGTTCAATTGTAGCCTGTTATAATACGAAAAATAAAAGCTTCAGCTGGAAGGACTGCATGTCTTCCATTCATTTAGAGGACCAATTACAAGTAACCCCATTTCGTTTAATACTGAAAGAAAAGAAATACAGCTAGATATCTGTAGGCGATACATGAACTGAAAGAAGACATCGTAGCTTGTTGTTTTTACGGACGAGATTACACCCATAAAAATGCTTCTATTTTTGGGAAAAAAAGCTCGACTTTATTGTCTATATTGTGAACCTATTATATTGGCCGGGAGTGTATTTTCTGTGAAGAATTAAAATTAAACGGCTGAACCATTTTTTTTTTCAACCCTTGTACTTAGGCGTTTTAGGTAATTGTATAAAACATATATTTGAATCGTTGTTTTAGCCCCAAAAATAACGGTACTTGCCAAACAAATATTTCTTCTATCTTAATTATATCGAAAACGACTCTAACGATTTTAATAAAAAAAAAGTATGTGTACTACTTTAGGTATGGTCTGCATTTAGACCAAACATTTTTTTTACATATTTTGTTATTAATTGCACCTGTCGTACAACCATTTGTTTGATTTTCGACTTTCTCATAAAGGGCTTCAGGGTTTTCGATCAAAATTGTTATACAGTACGTTCTTCAAATCGAAGTAATACTGCATTTCAAAATTTTCAAAAAAAAAAACAGTTTTTTTGTGGATTTTTGAAAGCAAACATTTTTTTGAAAATTCAATTTTTTTTTATTCTGCCGTCTGCCTGATATGACATTTCATTTAATTTATAAAAAAAAAAAGTACAAAAGAAAGAATTAAAAACTTAAAAAGTTTAATTAATGCTGAGATGTTAATTTTTCAACAATTTTGGCATGATTTCAAACATAAAAAGTATCAATTTAAATAATGAATGAAAGTAAATTAATTAAAAAGAAAATTTTAATGATTATATATTTTTTCCCTTTTTTAACAATTTTGACATGATTTGAAACACAAAATAAGTACATTGGTAGTCGTAAACTGCAGTAACTGCGTTATACCAGACTCCACATAAATAGCATAATTAGGCGTTGAATTTGGCAATTTAAACAGTCGCTTAAAAAAATGGCGCTGAGTCGCTTCAAACTCTTCGAAGAAAAATTGACCATACGCCTGTACTCCATAACACCATACGCCTGTACTCCATAACACATACATGTGTTCACTGTTGCATGAAAAACGTGGTATTTTGACGCATGATCAATTTCTTGGTTTGCGAAAAACTTTGGCCACATTAAGCTCAAAGCTATCTTAGCCTCATTACTTTTTTGCTTCACGTGCCTTGAAAAGTTTAGATTATGCGTAATCAGAATTCCAAGATATTTAAATTCTTGCAAAACTTCTATACGTGTATTGTTCAACGACCAATTTTCTTCGGGCAATCTTCTTCTTTGACGTGCTTCAAAAATCATCACCTTAGTTTTGCTTGTATTTACATGAAGGCCCCACCTCTCGCAAAAAGTATTAAGTTTGTTAATTTGTAACTGCAGGGTGGATGGGTTGTCAGCCAATAGCACTAAGTCATCAGCGTAGAGCAAAACTTTTACTTGGATACCGGCAAACAGTATTCCTCCAGGAAGTACCTCACAAACATCGTCAATAAATAAGGAGAAAAGCAATGGGCTTAATATGCAACCTTGTGGAACTCCAGCCGTTGCTTCAAACCATTCTGAAAATTCAGAACCAACCCATACAGAGGGACTCGACGAGGCAAGAAAATTGAAATACATCATAAGGAATTTGCGGGAAATCCCCAGCATCGAAAGCTTGTACAACAAAGCTTGTCGGTTAACCTTGTCAAATGCCGCTTTAAAGTCCACGAAGCAGCAGTACAATTTCTTCTTTTTGTCTATTGACTTTCTGGCAATATTTGTTAAGGCGAAGATGTGGTCCATCGTTGAGAAACCTGCTCGAAAACCGGCTTGGAAAATGCTAACTAGATTTCTTCCTTCGATCCATTTGGAGAGCCTTTCGTATAGAATAGAAGTCAAGAAAATTCAATATTTCGAGAACGGGTGGATGATTTTTTTTTTAATTTAGTTTTTAAGTTTATATTATTAAATATTTAAAATTATCATACAAAATTTATAAAAAAAAAAAATATTTAGAAATCTGTATATAGAAAATTAATTAAAAAACGACTTGAACAATATATTTAGCCGTTTCTATTAAGAATCTTTTGCATACAGTGTGATTGAACATAAGAGTAAGTACGTGCGCTCCAATCGTGCATTATATTTTATTTCCAAAAAATTTTAAAATAACCATTGACTCACCAATATCAAATACCACTGATATTGTTTCATTTTCATGGACAAATTCATTAAATTAATTGTCCAAATCAAATAAGTTGTCTTTTGCGCAGGAAAAAAAGGAGTTCCATTTCGAAGATAATGCCTTGACATTTACAATGTCAAGCCACATCATATTAGAATCTTACATTGACAAAATCTTTCATGCAAAATATTTTTTTTTTATTATTCACAAAATGTCAATGATATTTGTGAAACAAATATCGTTCAAGGTTTCATAGTCCTCGCCTTGAAAATATTATTTAGCTTGTGTCAAAACCTCTATTTAAAACAAGACTTAACCAGACACTAAACAAATTAAAGTCACAAGAAATGTGTCAACTTCGTATCCGTCTATATCTTTAACATGTCAGAATGATATAGTCAAGCCCCGACCACACAACTTATTTATCCAATTTTTTGCTAACTTAGGCTTATGTGAGTCGGCGAGTAGTTGGGTCATAGAGTGTACACAAGCGCAATAACACACACCCATATGCGAAGAGATCATTTTTAATCCATCACCTGTGAGAGCATAATTCATTGTGATAAGATTATACGCAGGTAAGACTTCGTGTAGACGCCAAATCGATTAATTACACGAGAACCATTATGAATGACAAGGTTCGCTCTTGTTCGCTGTCTGTGTTTAGAGATATGAATTTATAAAGTTTATTTAATTTTTTTACTCGTATGCAGAATTGTAGACGGACAACGAAGGCTCGACTGACTAGTGATGGTGGTGCTTCGCCACCGTTACGCTGCAAGTTAAGCCCGTTTGTCTTCTTCTGCTTAATTACAGGCACATACAATCAATCCATCAAGCGTATCAGCAAAAACATGCGTAGATCGCGCACATCTTTATTTAGACGCACAGCGGCGCGCAGTCGCGAGGTCCACCTGTTACAAGTTACAAAAACCATCAACCAGCGCGATGATATGAAAAGATACAGTGCTGGTAAACTAAATAGTTTAATTTACATAAAGATTGCATATTCAGGTAAAATGAAGTGCACCACACGCGTCCATTAATTTGTTCCAATTGCATTTAAACAAAAAAAAATTAATGAAAAAGAGCAGCCGAGCTGGGCTAGAATGAGCTTAGATAGGATTAGGAGCATTGCCTCAGTACCTTCACAAAGCTGAAATTCACCAGTGATTGATTTTAATTTCTTTTCGCATGAGCTGATTTTTTTTTCAAAATGAAACTTTAAAAGCCTACACTTGATAATGCTTCTGTTTCTTTTTCATTTCGGCACTCTACAATTTATCTGCTTCATACTAGTGATACGTCCGTGGGATACGCCACATTGACCTCAGAAAGTGTCTGCAAGTCCCCCGGGTTTGAATTGTTCCATGTCTGAGGCCACGGAGGTTTCATCCAACTTGCTAACTTCTTCGATTGTGATGTGTCGGGTTCTTCCGTTAAGTTCGGTTATCAGCTGTCGGAAAGTGCTTTCGAGGAAACTGATCGTTCAAAAGTCTATCACAATATTGTCGCTAGCTGTGATGAATTTTGTCGTCATCCACAAGAAGCTGTCCTTGAGCATCTTTAATAAATTTTGGCGAACGAATCTCCTGAGCATTTCTTCTACTTTGAGCGGGTATTTTGAAGATGGCTGATCACTGATTCCCCTGTCGTATTTCTTGAATAGCTTGGTCTTTTGGGGGATACTTTTTCCATGCTTTGAAAGCCGCTTTTCTTACTTATCGTCGATTTAGCTTCAAATTTCACCAAATTTCTTTCACTTGTATGTAGTGCCCGTTTGAAACTTCTAGCAATGATTTGGCTCTCTCTAAGCAAATTTTCTACAGACAATCCCACATACACAATTTTGTATGCTCAAAATGAAATAAGAATAAACCCATTAGTTATTAATTAGAAATATAAAAAAAAATCCTAAAATATTGAGCGGGAAAGCGGAAAAATTCAACTATTGTTTATGAAATCTGTGTCAAAATCTTGACTTAAAACTTCAAATCCTCCGGGGAATGCAAACAACTAAAAAGCTTTTATGATGAATCTAAACAATCTTCATCCTCTAAAAAAATGCAACATCCCAAAATCCCATAAAAAAAAACAAAAATATTACTGAAATATCAAACCCTAAGCCCAACATCACAAAAATCATCATTTGAATATCCCATATCTAGAAATTTCACAAAAAATCTAAATCGAAAAATAAAAAAAAATGAAAATCCTTTAAAACAATACTGAACGAAATGGTAATCCTACCGAACGATATTTAGTAAAAAGAATCATAATACTCGAAAACCAAAATAAAATCCTATAAGACAATATCCCAAAATAAAAAAAAAAATAAAAAACAAAAATCAAAAATATTGACACACTGAAACCGTTGAAGTCTTGAAATTTTAAATGGCAATGCTTTAAAAAATATCCCAAAAGCTAAAATAACAAAATCCCCCAAAAAATTGAAAATCCCATTAACGAAAAAATTTATTAGAAAAATCACTCCAAACTAAAATTCGAAAATATTGCTTTACCTACGAAAACCGTTGGAGTCTTGAAATATCAAATGATATTTCTTGAAATTTAAAATGACAGACTTTTGAAAATATATCTCAAAAGCTACATTTAAAAAATCCCGAAAAAAAACTGAAAATCCCAATAACGAAAAAAAATTACTAGAAAAATCAAGATCACCCCAAACAAAAATTCAAAAATATTGTTATACTCAAACCGTTGAAACCTTGTAATTTAAAATGACAGGCTTTTAAAAATATATTCCAAAAGCTAAAATAACAAAATCCCAAAAAACAAAATTGAAAATCCCAATAACGAAAAAAATTACTAGAAAAATCAAGATCACCCCAAACGAAAATTCAAAAGTATTGTTATACTCGAATCGTTGAAGTTTCGAAATTTATAAATGACGGGCTTTTAAAAATATCCCAAAAGTTAAAATAACAAAATCCCAAAAAAAAAATAATTGAAAATCCAAACAACGAAAATATTTATTAGAATTATCCAAATCACTGCAAATCAGACGCACTTTCAAAATTCAACTACCCCACCAAACTTCCACCAACTTAATAATCAATTTTCTAGAATTCAGGCTTTAGGAATTTTCTGTTATTATGAAATTCACCTTTATTGGACAAATAGAAAACAAAATGATATGCCTCTGAATAGAATCGCATCCGACTTTTGAAGATCGTGAGAAGAACTCATTGAAGTCTCAAGTTGTTGCGGGTATAAAATGGAAAAAAAAGGAGGCGCCTTGCCTTCTTTATCGTTAAAATCTATGTATGAGCTCTTTTCTGCCAAGAGATTGTAATTGAAAAATATAAAATGATCGACCATCAACACCTGATAGGCACAACATTAACATCTAAGCGATGGCAATAATTTTAAGACCCCAAAACTGACTGCAGAGTTGTGAACTAGAATGTGCTTCGCTCGCTAGTTTGAATGTACATATATACGAGTATGTTCGCACTGTACTGGTCCATCGATTTATGTATATATTATTCGACTATGGGAAACTTGGGACTCGACGATGAACGTTGACAGGCACGCATGTGCGTAAGAATTTGAGAATACGATGAGGTTTTAAGAAGCCTTCGGCTGCCTATAATAGTGGACTGAAGAAGCTTGTAGCCATTTAATTATTATATCTTGGAGAAGTCACCGACGATTTGTTTCGAAAACACGCTGGCTACGCTGTAAGAAACTATTTATTGAAGATGTAAGATGATGATGATGATGATGGCCACCGCGGTAAGCTACCATACTAGATCATTTGGATATGGAAGTAAACGACACGAAAACGATCAAACGCACTTTGCGGAGGGGGCTGTGCCAGTTTTGTTGGATTTTCTTCTTAAGATTAGTATATGATGGACAGACTGGAGATGGCGATAAGAGATTGGTGCGGGAGCTTACTCAAAAAAGTGGTCGGGTTGGTCAATGGGATTATTGCGTGAGAAAAATTCATCTGCGCAAATCTCTTCGAATCTTTTGATCGTTTTTTTATATTTTTGAAAATGAAGGAGAATCTGATGAGAAGTGAGCCTTGTAGCGGTTGTACTTGCTAGCTGATGATTACATTTTCAAACTTGCCTATGCCTGTGCATAGTTTATTTTAAGTGCTGATGCTGGATGATCGCGCAGCGTCTCCGCCGCCATCAATAAGATTTGTTTGTGGTGCATGCTAGGGAGAGGAAAGCGAACTTTATTGAGGCTGTATAAATTTATTTGTGAATTTTAATTGTTAGTGAAAGTTTCGACTGTTTTCCTTTCAATGTTACGATGGCAATAATGATGATGATAATGATAATGATGGAGATAATTGCGGGATACAGATGTTAGAAATTGATTTTTTTTTGTTTTCGAATTTAATTTAATAGGAACTTGATAAAGCGAATTAAATTTGGAATTTTTCAATTGATTTGTTTTGGGCATGACAGTTTAGCGGCACGCGACTTGAACCATAAAATAACTTAGCAGAGTTGGTAGTATATTTATACGTATACGAGTATATAAAAGGTGTTGGAAACTTAAGCTTCTACAGTTCAAACAAGATATCTCCTTAGGCTTAGATGATATTTATAATTTTTTTAATTTTAAAGTTTTGTAACTATTTGATAAGCTTTTTTTTTAATTAGCTTAACTATAGCCAACGTATTACTACAAATGAGGTAACTGACATACCCTGTGTTTATTTCTTTTTTTTGTGAGAATTGAGTAGCATCAGATCTAAGGTCTGCGCGTGTGAACCATCTGAAGAAATAGAAAAATGATTCAGATTCGGGAAAGTTTGTAAAGGTCATTCAAAAATTTCACCAAATTGTTAAACAATGAGAATGGGCAACTATTTCCTCACAACTTTGACTTTAAGCTACACCTGCGTTTTCTAACATATGGTGTCGCTGCGGTACCACTTTACTTCAATGGACACTTGTCCCTTTGCAACATTCGTCATATTCTGAAGTACGCAGCTTTTTCTACAATGATTTCACAAATATCCAACAAAACATACTTATCCAGGACTCTCTTTCCTTTGCCTCCCATGATATGTCTTGGGACCATAACTCCAAATTTCTGGATATTTTTTTTATTTCTCCTCTAAATATTTCAATATTGAATCCTTCACTATTCTTCCTAATAGTTTGTTTTATTTGCGTTGAGACTTACGTAATTTTTTAAGTGCAAGAAGAACGCACGGGTTCCGCAGTGTCACCGCAAGCTTGTATCGTTAGATCAACCTAGTTCAGTATCTGGTATAACAATTTAAAAGAATTAGAGCTTTTTGCTTAGTAAATTGTTTAGCAATCCCAATAACGTTTTAACTTCGATAAAGCTTCTGTTAGTCATTAACATCAGACCTTACCAAAACCTTATAACCCTATGTAATGTTAGGAGAGATATTTCTCAAGGTTGCAGTGTAACCACAAGTTCGTGTTAATAGATCAACTTAGTTCAGCATCTGTAAGTCATTAAGATAATGCCTTACCGAAACCTTATAGAAGCTGAAATGTTAGGAGAGATATTTCTCAAGGTTGCAGTGTAACCACAACTTTATGTTGATAGATCAACCTAGTTTAGCATCTGGTATAACAGTTTTAAAGAATTAGTGGTTTTTGCTTAGCAAATTATTCCGGATCCCAGCTAACGCTTCGGCTTCCATAAACTTTCTGTAAGTCATTAGGATTAGACCCTGTCGAAACCTTATAGAAGCTGAAATGTTAGGAGATTTTTCTCTAGGTTCAAGCTCAAATTTCAATGACTCTTATCTTCGGTTAAGGTTTGTTGATATTTTTGCAGAATAAATTTGAACCCATTTAATGTTAAATCCCAAAAACAGTGTTTTTATTTCCACTACCTCTTTTTAATGTTTCTAAGTTAAAAGCAAATACTGTGAAATTGAGCTTGATTTTTTTAAATGAAATATCTAATGGCCTAAAAAGCCCTATTGTTCTTAAGCAAAAGCTCACATTATAAGTCATTTATAACCAACATTTAATAAAAACTCTTTAAGATTGCCTTAAAAAAAATCAAATAGCAAAGCTGCTTGTATTTTCAATCATATGATTCATATGTCGATTTCTTAGAATCGACTCACAAAAGCATTCCATTCCTTGTTCAAATACAATGTATGGATACTTCAAGAATCCAGAGAAGAAAACACAAGTAACCACTTAATTAACCTACTTTTTTTGGAAATTTAATCGAATTTTGCTTTTAATATCAAAAATCATTATCATTAGGCCTGCAACATTGTATAGCATTCAAATTCACTTACTTTCTTGTAACATCAATAATAACAACAACATAATAATAATAATAATAGTTCACTCTATCTTCATCATCTTTACAAACAACTTCTGGCTTATGACCATGGAGGAGGATGGCAGCAAAAAGTATATCTACCGATGGACGTGTTGCGTAGCTTCATTCGATCATGTCTTGGTCTTTTGACGTGACCAGACCATATCCATATTGATTCGCTGTGGTTTAAGCTCAGTGATTCCCAAGTTCCATTTCTCATTCAACTATCTGTGATGGGTTTTACTTTTTTCTGTAGGTACTCTTAGGGTACTTTATTGGTTTCAAAAAAAAAAAAGTTGTCTTTATATTTTTTTAATTTGAAAATGTACAGGAAACAGCATTTAGTTTTTTATTATTCAAATCTGCGTGGTTTTTTATTCCCCATTGGACAATACTGTCGAGATCAGAAAGATGAATTTATCATACGATGCCGTTGAAATTCTACATCCGAACCATATATTGGATTAGAAGTTTCAGACAAGAGATTTATTCATTAAAATGAAAAAAAAGTCGGAGAAAGAACAGAGCCCTGGGGCACACCATTACGATTTGCATTGAGCGTAAGGTAATTTCTAATCCAACGCAGAATAGATTCATCGATAACAAAAATATTTACAGATTTGTGCTACTGTTCGGTGGGACATAGAATTGGATCACCACTGGACCTATTGCTATGAAAGCCGTGCTGGCGGTCATTAAGAATTTTTCGTTCTTCAAGATATTTCTTTAGCTGATAATTTATCAGCGTTTGCAGGGCCTTGGAAAAAAGAGACGTAAGTCCAATTGGATGGTAAAGTTTTAGGGGAAAGAAGATTTGACTCTTTTAGGGATGGGCTGACACAATGGTTTTTTTATCCCTCTGGAAAGAGAGCATAGTAGAGTAAGGCGGATGGAAAAGTTTTCACAGTGGTTTTGTCAGTCTAGAAGAACACCTCTTCAGAACAATTAGGGAGACCCTATCTGGACTAGCGGATTTGTGATTGTCGAGATTTTTAAGAACTCGAAAGAAGATCCGTCCTATGAAACTATTAATGTTCCCAAGTATAGGAGGAGTCATAAGATTTTGTGGAAGCGTAGAATTAGCCGCAAACAGTGTTGATATCAAACTTGCTTTTTAATTTGAAAAGTTCTTTGGGACCAACGACGGCATAGAATTTCAAACGTTTTTTTTTTACAAATGATTACAAAGTTTGACTACCTACAAATTTTACTATTTTTGGCTTTAAATTCTGCCTTTGCTAGAATTTGGTCCATTACTGGAAAATCACTGTTGCAGGTGTTTCTAGCTTTTTTGAACTTATTTCGATTTCCTTGCGGTTGGCTTTATAATATCGAAAACTTACCTCTCTCAACCTAGTAACCTTTCATTTTAATGGTTTTACTGGTTTTTATGTTCAAATTTGTAAGGACTAATTTTCCACTGGGATTGTTTTAAGTTGACCTAAAGTTAACTACCGACATATCTTTTTTAGCTAATTTAAATCACGATATAACCCTCAATTAATTCTATTAATTTTGATTTTAAGTTAGTTAATTACTGAAAAAATAAATTACAAGAAACGGTCACATCATTCTAAAGTTCGTGTGACGGTAACACCAATCTTCTATTTTTGATCAGAAAATGGTCAAGCTTTTGGGCAATATATCAAATACATAAAATAGAGTCACACACTTTATTTTGAATTTCATAAGTCCATCGACAAATACAAAAACAAAATTTCGCCCAATAGTAGACAATTTTGTTCGGAAATATTTTTGGAGCATTTTTTCTCATTAAATTCAAACAAAATGACATAGTGGGACACTAATTGGCTAAATCATAAATCAAACCAATATGAAGTTAGAGTTGGCAATTTACAAGACTTAGAAGCTCAAGTGAATGACTTAGTATATGGATAAGGGAAATGAGGATTTTTCAACATTCCAGCTTAACCATCACCTAATTAAATTTACCATTACGATCTTGATGCTAACTTATAACTAACCAATCTAAATGGAAGATGAAGAAAGTTTTGGTCAAAAACAAATAAGAGACTTTTTTGTTTGTAATGTATCAGAGAATCTATGTGACAACGACAACCCGACAACTCGACAACTTCGTCGATGAAGTCTGCGACTTTTCAACTTCCAACGACAACAACATCAACGACGACAGAGTGCGAGCAATTACCACAAAATATCACTGGCTAATCGACGATTTGATAATTTAATTACCCCAACTATGTAAAAGCTAAGTCATGGCAGATGATGGTAAGCAGGCGGGGGTATAGATGCAGCAAGATACTAACAACTTGGTAATTAATTGAATATGTTGGCAATTAAATTGCAGCTATTAGCTGTGAAATAAAATTTGAAGAAAAAAAAAACTTCTGAATGATATGTATGAGCGACTCTGACTCTGAGCTCCTTGAAGAACGTCAGCTTCAGCTCCAGTCTTGAAGTCAGAGTCGGAGTTGAGAGAGTCATAGAGGCTTATATAATAGGGTATGTACGAAAGTTAGTGAATGTAATTGGCAATAAGTTTGTCGTGGAGTGTGTTTTTGAGGTCTCTCAATTTTAAGCTATACCTAAATACTAACTAGGTGAGAAGTGTTAAAATGGGCAAATTGTTAGTTGTTTTCTGCTGCTGGTGCTGATGTGATTAACACTTAGTTTTATTTTATTGACTTTTGCACACACAAAAAATCCAATTTGCAGATCGTGGTTGATGATCATCTACCACACCGCACGTATAGTAAGGTAAAGAATTTTTAGGATGATAAAAAACTTGGTGTTGTTAAGATGAATATATAGTTCATGTAAGCAGATGTAAGACCAATAAATAAATTTAATCCAAATTTGAATTCTTGGATTTTTGTCTATTTAATAAATCTAATTTTTACATGCGATGTTTCAATGTGTTACAATCTGATCTATCCGTGTCAGTCAAACTGCAAGCTTCCAAGGCACCATAATAAATCTCAGGCTCTGAGATCGAGTATTGCCATGCTGTACTTCCTCGTTGTTGGTGGAGGAAGCATGCAAGTAAGGGTCGAAAAGCTCAAGTTTCAGTGATTATGATACCTAAATCATATCTTCACATCTGAATACTCCAAGCTTACCGAAGGATGTTGAGCTCAAGCAACAAAAGTAGGACTGGGAAGCTAGGGCACTAGCGGCCATTCGCCTGTCCTGAAACCTTTATACATCACTGAGAGGACAGGGAATATCATGGGATGATCCCCTTGTACGAGCTTCGCAGTGGATGTAGGTTACTTCCAAACTCGTGAGTAGCTATTGTCGGTTGAGGCTTGGGATACATAAACCAAATTCTGAAAATTCATTTGGGCATTTTTCAATGTCATGTCGATAAGCGGGGATATTGGCCGACATAGCACAAAACAACTTACAGACAAGATATACAAATAACCAAAAAGAGAAACTAAAGGAAGTATTGGCTTGATTGTGCTGGTCAACCCGTCACATGTGGGTAATCCCACAGTGGAATTAAAACGTTAAGCCTATTTTCACTGCTCCTTTCAAGGGCTTCCGGATATCACGAAAGAGGTTTTAGAAAAAACGCCAAAAAAATCATCATACAAAATTCTGGCCTTCTTTTCTAGGAAAAAAAAAGTTTTCCAAATTTCTGGCCTTTTTTCCAAAAAATATTCTGGCGTTTTTTCCATTTTAGGAAATGAAAATAAAAGCCAGAAAAAAATTCGCTTGAGTAAAGTGTTTTTTTGGCAATTAGGTTCACGGCGTACAAAAAGCTTACGCGCCGAGCTTTTGAAAATTTATTCTTTACATTTGAAAATTTTCTGGCTTAATTTCCATTTTGCTTTCAGGCTCTTTTCCTATCTATCTGGGATAATTTCCAATATTTCTGGCTCATTTTCCAAAAAAATTCTGCTCCTTTTCCAATTTTGAGCCAGACAAAAATTGTGGCATCTTTTCCAAAAAAAAATTCTGGCTCAATTTCCTCTGGCGTAATTTCCAGGAGCCCCTTTTTAGGGCTGGAAACGAAATCGAGACTACTTTAAAAGCACCCGAGACGAGACCTCATTCTTGGTACTGAAATTCGCCACGTCTCGGCGGTATCGGTGGTTTGGTTTCCGTTTTCGCTACGGGACAATTTTTTTATTTAATTACTTTTTAGTATATGTACTCATGTTCAATTTTTATAATAACCACAAGTTTTTTCTTGCGAAATATTCTATGCACGTTAAAATATCAAACCACATACATATGTACATAGGTATACTCAGATAGGTGCACTGCGAAAATCCAGAGCAGAATACGTACGGTTTATGTATGCATGTCGTTGGAATATAAATCGCTCTTTTTTCAGACTTAGTTTCCCCCTCCGAAAAAAAACTGACTTTAAGACTTTTAGGTGACACTTGGAAAAAAATATTATCGAAAAATTAAAATATTGTTTGTTGCCTACCTGTAAAGCCATAAACTGTCAAAATCGAGCAGGGATGGCTCCGATTTAAATGGATTAAAAAACCCAAACAAAATTCAAATTTTACCTCAGAAAATTATAATTTTTTCCGATTTTATTATTTTCTTCACGCAAGACTCAACACCACGCATTTTGCTTACCAACAAATTGCTGAGATACTGTACTCTATCTTATCAATCTGAATAAACGTCTTATCTTAGAACTATAAATCATCAGTTCGAAAATTTTATAATGTCAAAAAAATGAGGAACCGATTGACTGTATCCATTTTCGATTGATCTAAACCATAATTTTTAAAAGTTATTTAAATATTTGTATGGACGTTTTTTTGACTCAGTAAATTTGAATCTATAGCTTAGTATTTTTTTTTATAGAAATCACTACCTCAAAGATAAAAGTTGGGTTACATTACGAATTATTTTTTCTCCTTAAAAAGATCACTATCACTACGACACTAAATGCAAATTTCGTATGTTTTCAAAATTTGAAAAAAATTCCAGTGCATTTTTTCTAGTATTTTAAACACTTTTCTGCAACTATGTAGATATGAAACTCTATAGCTCAAATTTTCACAATTTTTCTTAGAAACTATAAATTAGAAAATCTACTTTGGCAACAATTATTTATCGAGACACGAAAAAGTAATATACCAACTTATTGCTCTAAGTAAGAAAATCCTGCTTTTCATGGCTCTCATTATTATCAACTTTTTTATACACAAAATTATTCACATTTTCAATATGCATTCTAGTAATCGATTAGTTATAAAATTTGTTCATATATTGCGGTCACCTTGTGCGATCAAAGTCGGCAGCACTTTCTTAAGAGCGTTGAAAATATTCACTATGTCTTATTTGCTTTACCCCGACTCCGGGCAGTAAAAAAAAAAAACTCCTTCAAATTATGAAGATGAAGATGATGTTAATGGAACATAATCCGGTCTTTGATCCGGTCAGCATTTAAGTTAATCTAACTTAAACTTTTTTTTTTTTAATTTTTTGCCCGCACATCTGGTCGATTATAAGAATTTGATTTGTTTGCCTGTATTTTGCTTGACCGGTGATTTTTAATTTGATACAGCTGCACACTGATCCATGGATCAGGAAGCCACCAAAATGAGTGGCCATTAGCTGTATGTATGCATAGCATATGACTAAAACTGACCTTATCCCCCCAAGTATCTATATGTTTTACGAACCTACCATACCATGGTGAAACTTCGAAAAGAAACATTACCGCGAGATAGATGTTTTTTGTATGCGATATTAATTTGTGTATTACATTCCGATGCAGGTCATCTTAGCGAGGTGGTCAGACAGTATGTTTGGCAAGTTGATATACTCTGCCCAACAAAAATAGTCAGTAGGTACAGGGAAGATATGGCATTTGTCTCTCACTCTGGTTGCATTGGTTTGCATAAACCTCTCAAGTTAAAGCTCCCATAAGGTTTCCGTACTTATCATTATAAATGGCCGCAAATATGAGAGAAATGTGTGTATGGGTTACCATCTACTTATTTAAAACAATGAAAATTTTAATGAAATTAATAAAGAAACTATTTATCTTTTCCAACACCACCAAGAGAACAATTAGCCCAAAGTTAGTTTTTTAAGGGTATCCGCGAAAAAACAAAAGTTATATAATATAATTTACTTTTTATTTAACTCAATTTTACTTCACTTTTTATTAACGAAGTATCAATTATTCACTGCTGATAAAATGTTCACTTTATAAGACCTTTGTAATGAATATCCACGTAATTTTCTTCGAACGTTTCGATACTTTGCACACATTACTTTTTCTGCAAAAACACCGAAAGTGAAAAAATTTAATTACATTTTAACGGGTTATTTAGAAATACGACGAAATTAAAAGGGGAAAATCAAAGCGATAAAACACTTCTCCTCCTTACCTTGCTAAATTGTGTCCTCAAAAGCTTTAAAATCAGAAAGCTCTTTGGTATAAAAAATACACTGAAACAGCTCTTTTGTATTGCTTTCAATGGGTATTGGTAACTCTGCTGGAATGTATATTTTTTGTCAACATATAGAAGTAGAAACGAGTATAGTTTGGGCAAGCAATGAGGACGGTCATACGATATTTTGCAGGAAATTACCACAACAATTTGTGTAAGTTGGTCAGTGGGTAGAATCTTTTTTCAGTGGTAGTTTTTTTTTCATTTCAATGTGGTGACAGTATATACAGGCACCACTGTTTGAAAAAAGCTCACCCAAAAGCCCTGTACTGACTATTTTTGTTGGACAGAGTATAGAGGCTCAAACCATTATTATCATTCCTTGAAACGATTTAAAATTAATAATGTTTTAAGTAAAATTTTATGTAAAATTTGAAATTTGTTAAATGTATACGTCAACTCAACATAGACCAACAAAAAACCCTTTTTGTGACATTTCACAAACGGAAAAGAGAAACTGTAAAAATTTGGCCCAGATCATTTTTCGATCATTTGAGTTGTATCAATTCCTTTTAAGCAGCTCAAACTAAAAGAACTTCTGCGGAACTTAGTTAGGTACTGAAATTTAGAATATTTGAATTTTTCTACAGAGCCACCATTTTGAATTGCTTTTTAATGATTTCTTATTTCTTTGATTAATATCTGCTCGAACGATTATTTGAATTGTAAATTAGGTAATGCCTTTAAAATGCTCTAAACCTCTATACATGCTGTTGGTCAATATTAAAAAAATTAATAATCCTAAACAACAATTGACAGTTCTATTACCTGCAAGACACACTGTCTATATATATTCTAATTCCACTGACACTAACTGACGTTCAACTATAACAGTGCAAAAAATTGGTAATTTAGATACCAAGAAAGTTCTTCATTCCTTTTGGGAATTCTTTAATATGTATATATAGGTGGGCTCTGTGGGTGCGACAGCAAATAGTTGTAACCTCTTCGTAAACGTAAAGCTGTTCCCGATTCCGCATTTCTTGTTCCTCAACTCAGAGGAATAATGGGACGATCGACCGACGGCCGGCAACGACGACGATGATGGTGTTACCTAGCCTCTCTATATAGATATTGTGGGGGAGCACCCCACAAGGTAATAAATTTCAAATTTGCACTGTTTTTATCTAGACGTGTCCATCTGCAACCATTTGGGGAGTGCAACGAGAGAGAGAGAGAGAGAGAGTACATATGCCACTACAAATAGATAGATATAGAAGAAGCAGGCAGGCGCAATATTTACCAGCAACTTTCAGTATATAAACTGTGAGATGTTCTTTCGAACGGTTAATAATGTTCTTCAGTGGCCTCTAATTTTTATTGCTTCAGTTACTTTTTTTTGTGTATTTATTTTGCAGCATGCAACATTGGTTCCTCGTCATCGTCATCATCTCATAGCCATAGAGCATCATCTCTAAGAGGATCGAGGATGATGGTAAAATAAGTAAGCAGAAGCAGTCTACTCTATAGAGATGCAGAAGTCAAGACTTGGCCGTTGTATCTATGCCAAGTTGAAGGACTTGTTATGCCCATCCAAAGCTGTGTGGCATGTTTGCTGTCATCCCGACGAGGTTGTTCCTCTAGAGAAATATCCACAATTTTTGAAGGGTGGACGTGAGTGCAATGTTGAGGTTACACCGGAGTTACACTCTTTGGTGTTCAAAAAAAAAAAAGAAGAATTGCAAACCAAAAGACTGTCCTGTCTTTTGGTTTATGGTGTGCTGGTAGTCATACATATAGTTAGTTAGATACCACAGAGGCGCCCGTGACTTTGCCATAAATGAAAATTACCTTTTTGAAAAGTAAAGCAATACAGTTTACTCTTCTAGACCGTCGCGTCGTCGTCGTCGTCAGTGGGGGAATTTTGCAATGATGTTGATGATGATGATGGGTGCACCCAGGGTTAACGAAGTTTTCATTTTGAATTTACAACTCGTTACACGTTTGGCGAACTGAATTCTGTTTGATCGATTTCAAATCAAAAGGCGGCTAAGAAAGGCTGTATGGTGTGGCAGTTAGTTAGTTGGACCTTATAGTCTACTATAGCAATACCCTGGGTTGGTTTTTGGCATCAGATTTAAGCTATGAGGTTAATGTTGATTGAGATGAAAATTATTAAAATTTGTCAGAGACGAATGAAAATAGTACTGGAAAATCGAGGAGGATGATGATGGTTGTTGAAGCCCGTATAATATACCTATACCTACCATCTCTCAGGAGTATTATGTATATGGTTTGATTAAGTCAGCAGTTGTAATGGTTTGGCATTAGAAATGTTCACACTTCAGTAAGTTGGATGATTATAATGGTCGATAGTTTCATTAAATCGCCACCATGGCATTAGTTATGGTTTTAGGCTTTGAGTAGATTGGAATTCTCAAAGTATTTTATGTAGGTACCTAGACACAAGAATAATCTGAAAGGTAGTCCTTAATTGTATTTCTTGTATTTCTTGATCTAATTCTAATTTAAGAAAAATAAGGAAGAAAAAGTCTCGAATGTGTCAGATAAGAAAATATTTTTTCTAAGACTAGAGAAGGTTTGATACTTTGTTTTATATCAAGTGCTTGTAAATTCTTTAGTTTTCCAATTTATATTTACGCTTTTTTAAAATTCATTAAGAATTTCTGATTATGTAGTTTGTATAAAAGACCTGTTTGAAGGTGGTTATGTTGAAGAGTAAATCATGTCTTCTACTTTCTAAAAAGTCGTAGAACATATTCTTACTCATATAACTCATAATGAGCCTTGTGAATAAAAAAAAAGTATAAGCTACTTGGAAGCTAAAGATAGCTATTATCAATATAAGTATGGCTAAAGCTGCCAATACTAGCTTAGAAAATGATGTTTTCAAGTCCCACTAGTCCTACACTGAGATTTGGTTTGTATATTTAAGCTGTAGAAATATTTCCTATAAATATATTCATTATAAGATAGCAAAGTAGATTGTTGATGCAGTCGATATTTCCTAAAGCTAGAGGAACCGTATATTTTGCCGCCCATTTCGGTATTTCTGTTTTGTTTCGGTTACCGCCCTACAACTAACTCAACAGAAGTCTAATGTGAGCTTTTCCTATAATTCCGAGTTGGCTAGTTGCTTAACAGAACTTAGATTCAGGTTAGGTGTCTCAAAAATATCTGCATCCCCTGCTTAGAGGTCAATGTGATCTGTACCTCATCTTTGCCCTGTATGGATTCCCCTAAAAAGTAATCCAGAATAAGAAAGTCATCTTCATTCATTTCTGACTATTTACTATATAAGTTTGACTGTCGTCCGCGTACGAACTCGGTCATATTCGTACTTTAACTGAAGAGAATTCTAAAAAATAAAAACTAGTCAAAGCCTTCTAGTCTTACTATAATATTCAAGCCTAAGCTATTTTGAACCATTAATAAAATGCACGACTGGAACGTACGAACATGCTCTTTTGCTTTTATGTTCGATCACATCGTATGTAAAAGGTTTCTATTAAGAATCTAAATATATTTTTGAAGTCGTTTTTTACTTAAATTTTTATATACAATTTTTTTTAGAAAAAGTTTTATGAAAATTTTAAGTATTTAACAATATATAAACTTAAAAACAAAATATTGACTTTTCAAAAAAAAAAATATTTTTTTTCCATAAATCCAAGAAAATATTTTTCGAAAATTTTTGAATGCAGTATTACTAATAATTCAAGGACCTCCTACGGAAAAATTTTGATCGAAATCCGTTGAGCCGTTGACGAGAAAGTGCAAAATCAAACAAAAATATCAACATAATTTAAAAAAAAAAGTTGACCAAAATGTATAGATTATACTTCAATTAGTAGAAAAACTTTTTTTATCAAAACCATTAGAGGCGTTTTTGAGATGATTAAGATGGTGGACAAAATGTTATGGCAGGTACCGTTAGTTTTGTGGCCTAAAAAAACGATTCAAAAATATATTTTAGACAATCACCTAAAACTCTGAAATAAAAAGTTTGCACAAAATCGCTTCAGCCGTTTAGGCTGTAGATCGTTGTACAGACAGACAGACGGAATTGCGGGACCCACTCTATCATCGTAATGTCAAATTTGATTAAAATCTCGAGTTCGATTTTTCTCCAAATGCTAGGTACCTATAGTACGTACATCGCAAGTAAAAATTGGAGGTTAAAATGTGAAAACAAGCTATAGCTACATAAATTTAACTTTGGCTGTTATAAAATAGCTGTTACTAGAAGTCATATTTAACTTTCTAGCTAAAGATAATGAAATTTTAAGCTAGCTAGATATTTTTAGCTTCATTAATCATTTTAGCTTTAAGGATTTTTCGGAACGAAACCGACGCGACGTTTCGAAGAAATTATACACTCTTCCTGGTCATGACGCTAATAATTTTTAACGGGGTAAGTTTTAAAAAAATCTTAAAATTTAAAATAGGTCAAGTTTGCTTTTAAGACCTAGCATTTACTTAAGAACCGAATTAATTTTAAATTAATTTAAATTTTTTAAATAATTTATTTTCATTTATTTTTTTAATTTAATTATTTTTAATTTTAATTTTTTTTTGGAGGCAAGAAACCCCCATTTATTCAGATTAATACATAAGCTTTTGCTTGTAGCTACGATAAGGGGTTAGTGAGGAGGTTGATTCTGAAGGTAGGTTTTTAGGCAAGGGGTACTGAGTTCAAAGTCGAAGTTGGTAATGTATGAGTTAACATTCTACGTGAGACGTTCGGCGGGTGGGTATATGAAAGAGAAGAAGATTTCATATGTTACAATGGTTGGTATTAAAAAAGATAGAGTTATAAAACGGAACCTATAAGGAGTCGATAAATGAAAAAGTTTCATCAAAAATTTAGGTTCATTAGTTTAAGGCGATCGAGATAGGGAGGTAGCATCAGAGGATTATTCCAGAACAGTCTTCGAAAGCAAATAAAAGGAATCGATACTCTCTAATCTGTTAGGTAATGTAAGTAGGTATTATGGTAAGGGGATCATACATGACGGGCATATTCGAGCAGGGGACGAACAAAGGTAATATAGAGGGTTCGTGCCACATATCGGTTGTAGAATTCTTTGGACCATCGTTTAATAAAGTCGAGTGCTGAATTGGCTTTGTGAATTATGTCGCCAAAATGGGAGAAACTTGAGTTCCTGATCGCATAATAATATACAATAGTCGTGAATCAATTCAAGATATAGAATGATCATAAAGAAGATACAGATGGGGAGAAGATTTGATAAGCTTTCGTGAAAAAGTAATTGAATGGCATTTAGTAATATTTAAATCCAAGCAGTTTTTGTAAGACTAGACTGAAAAACTATCGAGATTAAGCTGGATGAGAATAGGTTCATATTTTGAGGAAATGGATTTACAAATTTGATAGCGTCGGCGTAAAGAAAGATATGAGAATATGCAACATAGTTAATAGCAAGTATAAAAACAAGAGGGCCCAAATGGCTGCC
The DNA here is from genome assembly GCA_910595825.1 of Philhelius pedissequus. Lineage (NCBI taxonomy): Eukaryota > Metazoa > Arthropoda > Insecta > Diptera > Syrphidae > Philhelius > Philhelius pedissequus. The sequence continues at coordinate 235,658,409 of OU343161.1, read as the reverse complement.
TTGAGGGAAACCGGAAGTGACTAAGAAAGGGCTAGAAGAGAAAGATCTAAAATACTCTAGTAACGGTTTACCAGATAAGAAGAAATCCATGTCAATGGAATTAGTTCAAAATCGAGGGTGGAAAGTTAGAAAAATATAAATCTATGGGAGATTATTCAAACGATTTTTGCAGAAGCTGCATGGACGAGGAAGAGGTGGGCTCTATTCCTCATCTTCTAAGTGCATGCCCTGCTCTATCCCAGAGATGTAAGCTCCATCTTAGAGATGATGATCTCAGCGATCTTAACAAAATAGACACCTACAGTCTCTTACGCTTCACAAAGAGCTCCAAATGGTTCAACGATTAGGAAGATTAACTCAGGATTCATGTATGGTATCTCACAAGGGACCAACTCTGGTCCAAGTGAGTCAGCTACAACGATGACAGCCATATCGACCTAACCTAACCTTTAGAAGAGTTTGGGTATACATGAGAGTTTGGCAATTGGACGATAATTATAAACATCGACTTTCGGAACCTTTTAGTGAATCCGAATTAAAGAAGAAGTTTTCCAAATCTAAGGGAATTCACCTTGAGATAGGGTTAAGCTGAGAGCGGAAGGGAAAGTGATGAGGAAAATAGCTGAGAGGCCATTGGGACCAGGAGAGAATTCATCATTAAGCTGATTTAACTTATCCTGTACGAGAAGATAGTCGACAGAACTAGGGAAAAATGGTCCGAGGGAAAATTTGGTAAATAATTGAAAGAAGCGGTGTCAGACCCAAAGCTGTCATCTGTGAAGGATTATTTGAAAAACGCTGCAAAGATGTTGGCGATAGTGTATGGGTCATTTAATGTTTCATTTTTAAAAGAGAGAGAGAGAAACGTTGGATAGCCATCGAATTTGCTTTTGTAATTGACGTATTAAAAAAAGGAATTGGGTTAATTTATAAGGTCGGTTTATATTATAAAGCCCGCAAAACAGAAGATACCCGAGTACTATTACTAAGAGTCTGAATATCTAATCTAATGCAACTCTGTTCTTGCAAGTCTTAAAAACTCTACGTGATAAAAATTTGGTTTTGTTTGTTTATTTCTTTTGTTTATCATCTTTTGTCAGTATCACATATAATCAACCAAATAACCTATCTTCAATTCAGCATTAATTAATAATTCCACAGTCGCGGATCACAATGAGACATGTCCTGATTTCAAATCGCACCTTAATTCATTACAACACCAGCATGCTTCAAAAATATCCCTTAATTAACTTTTTTTTACAATTTATTGAGATTGATTTTTTTGTTCGTCTAAATATTTATTGCTAACGATTTCCTTAATAACAATTGTACTATACTGACAAAAAAAAACAATCTCAATCACAATCTCCTTTGATGCAGTGTGCTATAAAAACTGCAAGCTCCAACCTATGTCTTACTATAAAATTGAATCAACTAATTAAAATTTCTAATAGGAATCCGTATAAAGTTAATGAATTTAAAACAATTTTAAATTGAATATATTTCTTTCAGGTAAAAATAGAAAAAAAAACCAAAAGAGAGTTTTGTTGTCAGCTCTTTTGTTTTATTTTTTTGCTTAATATAATTTCCACATTGAATTAATTTTTTAGTAAATCAATGAAATTTTTGGTGAGATTCATTGTGATTATATAGAAAGGAAATGGAATTTTTAATTACACGCCTGCGACATTAACGCGACTATACTATATACCACGATGACGACGATCTTATGTTGTTGAAAAAAATGGTGCCGTGTGGTGTTAAGAGGAATATATCGTGGTAGGTATGCCGAAGAGTTTGTGTCATGTTTGGAAGTTTTTTTTTTGGTTTAGGAAAAACTATAAGCAAAAGACACCAATCGCGCTCACGTTATTTTGTGAAATTCAATTTTCAACTTAACTGTAATTAATTTATTTCCTTTTTTCGAGTTTTTTTTTTTTGTTTGTTTTTTGTTGATAGCGGTTGCTTCTGTTTGAACATTAAGATATTTAGCAATATTGCATCCAAGACATTTGGCACGTCTCCGATTTAATTACGGTTGAGGTATTTTTTGGTTCGTTACTGTTTGTATTTTTTGTATATTTGTTGGAACTAGTTTTTACTCTTTTAAGCTCAAAGGTGTCAATTTGAACATTTTTTTTTTAATTTATAGATAAAAAAGTCAAAGATTGAAGTTGCAAATAGTTGCCGGTGTTTTATAAATATTTTTGGATAAAAAAAAAACAAGAAGAAAGACTTGGATAAGCAATGTGAACTTGTGCTTAAATTATAAAAGTTTACTTGTTAGTTGCATTTTGAACATAGTGCCAAAAGATGGATATTTTGTTTTTTTTTTCTGTGACCGCACGTCAATTATGAATATCGATTTTTTTTAACCAAAATTATTTTGGTTGCCTTCTTGGACAAATAAATTAAATCTAAACACAAATTCTCATTGTTTTAGCCACTTCAGATCTACTAAAATTTCAGATTCTATAAGGCTTCGGTAAGATCTTATGGAAGTTAAACTGACTTACCGACGCCTTATCGAAGGAGTAATGTTAGTTGGTTGATTTTGAAAAGATCTACATAATTTCGGAAGAAAAATGATATGAAATAATCGAAATGATTTTATAAATGAAAGACACGGCTTATAATTTGAATTACCAAAATGGAACCCACCGAAAGGACGACCTAAGGAGAGATGGAGTGACGATCTGACACAATTCAACAGCAACTGGTACAATGACGAAAAAACAGTGATCTTTGAGCAGCCATGGAGGAGACTTAAGGTAAGCATAAACGACGAACATGCTCGAAGAACTTGCTCGCTGGTTTTTCTTGTGTATGGGCTAGTTCGCGAACCGCTCGCTGTTAGCGAAAAATGTATGTGTTGGCGCTTTCGTTAGCTTAGATGTTCGCGAACAAAGTGAAGAATTTTTATGGGATTCAAAAAGCGGAAACTACAAAAATAAAGTTGGGAACAAAATCGTGTCAAACCGCACATGTTAACACATTAAAGAATCAGCACGAAATTAATTTTCGTCAATTGTGTTCGTCGTGTAGGGGATAACCCTAACGAGAAGTTCGTCAAGCATGCCGTCTTTTATGCCTACATTTACGCCAGATTGAATTAATTTGAAAATATTTTTTTAAGTATCTACATGTTTAAGAATAGGACAAATTAAATTTTCAGAAAATTTAACTTAAAAAATAATAACTATATTTTAAAAAAATACCAAACAAAACAAGGAAAAATATGTAAAGCTGTAAATTAAATCTATAAAATATATACATATATAGAATTAAGCTTTTAACAATAATAAATAATACAAGATTGCCCTTAGAAAATTTTCTTATGGATCCTAACTAAAACTTAAGAACTATTGACACGAGAGCGACCAACGAATCAATGTATCTATATTCGCTAATTTTGACATTTCGTTCGCATAGATTTTTTTCATCGCTGCGAATAAAGTTTAATAATTGGTAATCTCTGATTTTGAGGTTAGTCGTGCGTTAATAGTTTATTCATTGAAGGGTGGATGGTATGTGGAACGCGAACAATCAGTTTGCAATTCGCAACGACCAATTTGTTTTGTCAAATGTATAGCCATTATTTTGGCAATTAATAAGCAAATTTTAGTATCCAAATATTAATATAAATTATATTTCCGCTATTTTGTTTAGAACTTAGGTTTATAAATTATTTTTAATCACATTTATTACTTCATTCGTCGGCCGTTGGCACCTCTCATTTAAATAGTCCTTTAAGACTCATAATAATTTATCTTAAGAGTGTTTCCAAAAATGTCAACAAAAAATAGGTAGAATATTTTTTATTTGGTGCAAAACTTTGACAGACACAAATATTTAACGAACATTTATGTGTGGATTGGAATTTTTGACAGATTTCTGACAATTTATCTGTGAGTTTCACGGTTCTATTTGGCCACACGATGAATAAATAAAATTAAAAAAAAAAAAAGAATAAAATGCCCGCACCCAACTTAACCACTGCGCTGGCTTCCATGGCTACTACCGCTTGATTGTTATACATACATACCCACATACTCGTTACATAGGCAAGTTATAGGTACTTGGTTTTGTTTCTCAAACTTATTTCAATTTTTTTTTTTTTGGTTTGGTTTGTGTTTCATTATTATTTTTTATTGAAATCAATTGATTAAAGTTAGAGAGGACTTTAAGTGCAATTTGCGATTCGGAGTAGAATAATTGAAATGACTCAGTGGATTATTTGCCTTCAAGTCTCCATGGGTACTTACATACACGTTTCACATGTTGTCGGTGGATTTATGTATTTATATGACAGAATGGCAGTAGACAGAGGTCTTGAAGTTTTTTGCGCAGTGTTACAGTTGTGCTGAGTTAAAGTTGAAGTTTGAGTTATCACGTTTTGGGAATATTTTGTTGTTGTAATTTTTGTGGCAGATATTTTAAGCTTGAGGATATAACATGATTGAGTAATTGTGTGACTGCAGGAGGTTATGTTCTGGTTCCGATTTTTGTTTGTTTTTTTTTCATATTCATGTAACTAACTGTGGGACAGTTTTAATGAGAAATCTGTCAATTTGGCTCCTGGTAAGTCGTGTGTGAATGACAGCAGTCGATTGATAGATAGCTAGTGTAGTAAAGATATAAAAAGAAAATGGTATGCTAATGTCTAATTTAAATTGCGTTTTTAAATATATCATACGTCGCGTCGTCCGTGTCATTCTTTTGAGTTATGTTGAGATTTTTCTTTGGAAATTACTCAATATAAAGGAGATTGATTGGAATGTGAGATTTTTAAGTTGATAAATATTAATTACATTATGAAGGAATGCGTACAAATGCACATGGGTCAAATGTCAAATTAGACGAACTTACTTAAAATAATGAAAAGTTGGTTGATAAAGAATCAAAGAAAATATTCTTGAAATATTTATTTTTTATTTGTTTTATGGATTCGTAAAAAACCGAGCTCGAGATTTTGATCAAACTTGACATAATATGATACAGTAAATACAAAAAAGTTGGTCTCACAATTCTTTATATCTGTCTGTCTGTCCGCGAGCCTACAGTCTAAATTGATTTTCTTCAAGTAAGACCAAAAATAACGGTAACAACTGTCATACAATTTTTTAGACAAAAGACAAATATTACTTTTTTCGAAAACGTCTTCAACGATTTTAATTTAAAAAAATCAGTTAATTAATAAATGGAAAAGGTAATTTTTGATTAATTTTTTTGTTGAATAAAATGGTTATTTTTGGTAATAGAATAGTACCCCTTTTTAGGTTTTCGATTTTCTGGAAAACGGTTAGTTCGATTTTTGTATTTTTTTTTATGGAGACGCTCCTGAAAAGCCCAAACAATTTTGTAAGCCAACATTTTTCAAGAACTTTTTTTTTAATTAAACAAAAATAATTTTTTGGAAAAATCAATATTTCGTAACAAATTGTCTTCGAAACTTTGTGTCTATTTATACTCTGTCCAATAAAAATAGTCTGTACAGAGCTTATGGGCGAGCTTTTTTCAAACCAGTGGTGCCTGTGAATACTTTTACCACACTGAATTGGAAAATCTACAACTGAAAACGATTGTTGTGGTAATTTAATGCAAAATATTGTACACCTCATTGCATGCCCAAACCAAAGCATTTAGCGTTTCTACTTTCGCTATAGAAGTTGACAAAAAAAATATATATTCCAACAAAGTTACCAATACCCATTGAAAGCAATACAAAAGAGCTTTTTCCGTGTTTTTTTTTACCAAAGAGCTTTCTGATTTTGAGCTTTTGAAAGCAAAATTTAGTAAGGTGAGAAAAAGAAGTGTTGTCGCTTTGATTTTCTTCTTTTTATTTGGTTGTATTTCAAAATAGCCCGTAAATGCAGTTAATTTTGTCCACTTGCGGTGTTTTTACAGAAAAAGTTATTTGTGCAAAGTATCGAAACGTTCAAAGCAAATTACGTGGATATTTTTTTTAGTGAGTTATATAACGTTTAAAGTTTTCGCGGACCTTATTGGCTACTGCTCGCTTGGTGGTGTGGAAAATATAAATAGTTTTTTTTTTCAATTTCATTAAAATATTCATTGTTTTAAATAAGCATTACATTTCTCTCATATTTGCCCCCATTTATAATGATAAGTGCAGAAACATTGTTAAAGCTTTAACTTGATATAGGTTTATGAAAGCCATTAAGTCAACCAGAGTGAGAAGGCAAATGTCCTATCTTATCTTCCCTGTACTGACTATTTTTGTTGACATTCTGTTTTTTTTTTTTTATAAAAATATTTATTTTTGGGGTATGTACTTCCCAGTAATATAATAAACTAAAATATTATATATTTTTCATAATTAATTATTTATAATTAATTAACAATATAATTTTATGAAGATAATTTGAAAAGAAATAGGTAGTCAATCCGTTTTCGAAATATTCTGAGTTTCTAAAAAAATCACTTTATTTTTGTTCCAAAATCGAAAGAATAATTTTTTAGAAAATTTTGATATGTATTATTATCATTATTAATTAAAAGGACCAACTGCATACAATATTTTCTAAAAGAAAAAAAAAGGTTATATTGCATGTATACCTTTAATAAAATTTTATTTTTAATAAATATTTAACCAAAATGCAGAGCAAACCTATAGTAGTGCACATTTTTTTTGTTATCAAAATCGTTACAGCCGTTTTCAAGATAATTAAGATGGTAGAAAAAATTCTAGACAGGTACCGTTAATTTTGGGGCTAAAACAGAAACGATTCAAAAATCTACTTCAGAAAATCACCTCAAACGCCTAAGTACCAAGTTTCAAGAAAATCGCTTCTGCCATTTAGGCTGTAGATCGTTGTATAGACAGACAGACAACCGGATTTACGGGGCCCACCTTTTTGGTGTTCTCTATCATCGTAATGTTAAGAAGTTTGATTAAAATCTCGAGTTCGATATTTTGCAAACTATATTCTGCCAAACTCAAGGGGGGACAAAGGTTACTTTTGGAGGATTTGTCACCTTCCTGAACATTTTGTTTTTAGGTACCTAGAAAGCGCTATCGTTTTGAAAATTTGAATAGGAATATTTCAGAGGATTAGAGGGGAGTATTTCGCCAGGAGTACGCAAAAAAAAGGATATACCATTGATATTACCGATATAATTTTATAAAAATATTTGTGAAATTGATACTTCAACCCATTTTATTTATATCACTTAAATGTGAAATCAAAAGTATTAATAAGTAAAACAATGTTTTTCAATTTTTGTAAATTATTCGTAAGAATTATACCCAAGAACTCTTTTCGCTGGCTACTTTTTGTACAACACTTATTGCGATACATATGTGCATTTTGAAGAAGAGATTTTACCAATAAAATTGCATTTACTGAGGCAATGCTTAAGCAGGTTTTGTTTTATTGTACACGTAGATGTAAATTAAACCAACAAATGTTTTCAATGCGCCAAACATTATTTCACCAAAAGCATTTTTAGTTGCTAGCAGATTTTGCAAGAACTCTTTCAAACTCAATTGACGAATTTGATGTTGAAGAGCCTCGTTTCTTCATCTAGTTCTTCAGCATTATTACCCTTTAAAAGATTTGGAAATATAGAGAACGACTCACATACGATTTTCGCAAACGAAACTGACTGAAATGTACTCATGCAATTCATGTCGGTGAATAGATTTCCTGCATATTTTTGAAAATATATAAACATTAGTAGTTTTTCTATTTTGCATGCTAACAGAAATTACAGATCACTTAGCAGCCGAGAAAATGCATTCTCTTACAAAAAATTTGAATGAATACCTTGAGACTGGGTCCTATCCGGAATCTCCCATGAAATTTTGTTTCCCTCGAATAAAAAATTATATGAATAAATGACGGCGAAATTCCCTGGGAAAGCTTATTCCCGATACCAATAAATTCCGAGGGAATGTCTTGAGCATCATTTTCGATCACAAGATTCGAATTGGAGAAAAATTTTCCAGAGAATTTTTTTATTCACGATAACCCCCACTATTCGATGATATCGGAAAAGCCATCTTTCATTGCGAAAGTTTTGGATATTTTTGAGTGGAGTACAATTCCAGTGAGGGGAGTACCGGATCACAATGAAAGACAGTGGAGTACGAATACTCCCTTAGTACTCACTTCGGCAGCGCTTAACACCAGAGACCGCTCTAACCATTCGCCAGCGGAGCCTGGCAAGGAACCGCTTTTTTAATTTACGACTTTCTTGTTTTACAATTTTACCAAAATTGTCCAGGAAAATTAGACAAAATAAAATACACGACTGGATCGCACGAACTTGCTCTTATGTTCGATCACATTGTATGAAAAAGATTTCTATTAAAAATGTACATATATTTTCAGTCATTTTTTACTTAATTTTTTTATACAAAAATGTTTTTCTTTAATTTATTTCTGAAAAAACTTGAAATGACAATTTTAAAAATTTTATTCTATAAACTTTAAAACAAAATTTAAAAAAATCATCGTTTTCGAAATATTGCATTTTAAAAAAAAAAGGTTTTTTTTTTTCAAAAATCCACAAAAATGTTTTACAAAATATTAGTATGCAGTATTATTTATAATTTGAAGGACCGTCTAACCGCTTATGAGAAAGTTCAAAATCAAATAAGAATGGTTGCTTAATAACAAAATATTTAAAAAAAAAATTGAATAAAATACTTTTTTTTATCAAAATAGTTAAAGCCGTTTTCGAGATAATTTAGATGGTAGACAAAATATTATAGCAGGTACCATTAGTTTTCGACCTAAAAAATGAATCAAAAATCTATTTTACACAATCGCCTAAAACTCTTAAATACCAAGTTTGAAGAAAATCGCTTCAGCCGTTTAGGTTTTAGAGCGTTGTACAGACAGTCGGAATTGCAAGACCCACTTTTTTGGTGTTCTCTATCATCGTAATGTTAATTTTGATTAAAATCTCGAGTTCGATTTTGTTTTCAAATGCAAAACTAGCCCTATAGTACATATTGCACGAAAAAATATATATAGCTGCATCAACCAAGAATTTTTTGCTTGCGATGTTATTGATCGAACATATCAGATCATTACTCACTGATGATGACGGTACAGTCCGAGCTGGGCTTGGGCCTCAACCAACAAGCTTAACTAGTCCGCGAGTCTACAGCTAAATGGGGATGGACTTTCTTCAATCTTGGTACATACTCGTAGTATTAGGCGTTTTTCTTTCTTAGTACAGAGCAGAGTCTGAGTTGTCAAAAAATTAGTTTGTATTTCTTTTTCACTCAGAGCGTTTAGAGCTCTAAATGTGTGTGTTTTTTTCGTTCTGAACATGTGCAGAGTGCGCTCGATGTGCTTGAACATAATCATCTGAGCATTATGAGTAAATTGCTGAGCACACGAAATGTCATGTGTGTCGAGAAGGAAAATGTGAAGAAATAAAATGCACGACTGGATCGCACGAACTTGGTCTTATGTTCGATCACATCGTATACAAAAGATTTCCATTAAAAATCTAAATATATTTTTAAAGTCGTTTTTTACTTTATTTTATATATATTCAAAGTTTCTTTAATTGTTGTTCTTAAAAAAATGGGTATGACAATCTTAAATATTCAATAATATAAACTTAAAAACAAAAGATTAAATCGGATTAATCAAAGAAAAAATAATTCAACATTCTCAAATAAATACTTAAACTAATTTGAGCTCAAAAAAAAGTACGCCATTTTATTTCTTGGATAAATTTGAAATTATGAGAAAAAAATGTTAAAAATCTGTGGAATGGTTTTTGAGAAAAAAAGTTTTTTTTTAAACTTTTTGAAAAAAATTTTAAAAAAGAATTAAAAAAGGCCAATTCATTGATATTCAGCAAATACATATAACTATAATTTTTGGAAAAAAAAAATATTGAGCAGTTTTCAAAATATAAATTAAAACATATTTTTTTAAATTCTTTTAAAAATACAAAAAAATATTTATTAAAAATATTGGTACGCAGTATAAATTGGGCAACCTAAACCTATATACGTGTGAAATTTCGAATGAATCGTTCGAGCCATTTATGAGATAGTCGAAATTAAAAAAACGGTCCTACGGAAAGTACCCTTTTTAGACATTTTAAAATGTTTCTTTACAATCATATGATCGGTCGTACCTAAAAAGCTGCACTGATTTTTTTAGATCAAAATCGTTAGAGCCGTTTCCGAGAAAAATAGGCTTCAATGTATTGGTTATATTGCAGGTACCGTTATTTTTTGAGCTAAAAAAATTCAATTTCCCCTCTGTACAACACCTAAAAAACTCTATATACCAAGTTTGAACCAATTCGGCCCACCGACCCGTTTGGGATGTAGGTGTCTATACAGACAGACAGCCAAACAGACGGACAGAATTTTTAGATCATCTTTTTTCGTCTTCGCTATAATCGTAATGTCATGTTTGATTTTTATCTCAAAATTTTTAATAATAAAGTAAAAATTATGAAACTACGAAAAAATTCCGACAAAGCTGAATTTTAGTGGAGAGCTTCATTTTAATGTCCTAAGCATTTCCCAAAAAAGTACTTTAAATTTGGTGCGGAGCAAAAATTTGTATGGGGGGGGAAAGGAGGAAAAAATCAGTTTTTTTCCAAATTACTCGAAAACTATAGGTTCTTTTGAAAAAAGTTGTAGATACGCAATTTAGCTAATGTTATTCTACACAAAAACTTTGGTACGCTAAAACTTAATAACGAATTGACATACAGAAATCATTAATATGTCATTTTACTGTCTCAAAACTGCTCTTAGAGTTTTGTTGAGAAAAAATTATGATTTTGGGGGTTATTAAGCAAAATAAAAAAAATTAGGATTTTTAAGATGGCAACATTACCCTTCCGGTTCCATACTTAAAATTTGTTTTTTTTTTCACAGAATATGTTTTAGCAAACATAAATAAAAACAAAAAAAATCCCCAATCCAAAATAGAAATGTATTACATTTTTTTTTGAATTAATGTACTTCACCCCAATGTTTTCGACCAGTTTTCTCCAAATCTATCAATTGTACGATAAAAAGTGTCTTTATCTAAAATTCGTACCTACCACTTTTTTTTCAAAAGAACCTATAGTTTTCGAGTTTCCACTTCCTCCCCCCCCCCACCCCCTCACACAAATTTTTCCTCCGTACCAAATTTAGGGTACTTTTTAGGAAATGCTTAAGGCATAAAAATGAAGCTGTCCACCAAAATTCAGCTTTGTCGGATTTTTTTCGAAGTGAATGTCTAATTTTCCTGGACTAAAATATTTTCATAAAATTCTGTTCGGCTCAAACAACAACGTGGCTTCGCTAAGGTTATGTAGAGTCCCCTGACAGGCGCATATATCGAACGTCTTTTTGAGCAATGAGTTTTTATTCATTTGTCCGGGATTCTTATATCGTTCTTTTTAAAATTTGAATGCATTTTGTATAACAAATTAAAATAGAAATTAAATAAATGTTTCCTGACTTAATGCCCCTTTGAGCGAAAAATATATGTACATAGGTATTGAAAAAAAAAACGGTAGATTTGTTTTGATAGCATACAATCGATTTTGTTTAGAAATAGTTCGATTTTGTTTAGAAAAAAATCGAATGTTTGGTTGTGAGGAATTTGACATTACAATTCTTGCATCCTCTTCTTGTGTTCATTTAATTTACATCCCAGTATTCGAAAGAAAAACTGGGAAATTGTCTGCGAAATTTGAGACTTCGTTTTGAAATCTCATAGAAACATGAGTAAATTTGTATTTAAAATGTGACCAATTAAAATGGAAGACAATAATGTACATAAGGTATTAATATGCTTTAATATGCTCAAAAATAACTTACCCTACATTTCAAATTATTGATCTGACATCGAATATTGCGCTATCATTTTCCAAAACAAATTAGTTAGTTGCGCACTTTAAAACAATAAAAACACAATGTTCACAACACTTTCTCAAGTTATTTAGAAACGAAAACTAATTTAGCAATCACTGGCAAGAACAAAAATAAGAACAAAACACGCACAATTAATTAAAATACTAATTTTAGCAAAGAAACATTTCTCCCGATTTTTTTTCTTCACATACAAAGTACTTCGAATGTCAATTTGAATTTGAATATACCGACATTTTTGTAACGACTGAACGAACACTACACGACCAACACGAAAAACGACGCCATGAGTAAAAAAAAATATCCCTAGAAAACACAAATTTTAATTAAGAAAAAAACTACACTTCGAACAATGGAAATTCAAATATTTTTTCGGAAAAATGATGAACACATATTAAAAAACAATAATTTCATAAATTTACGACCGAATATAATAACAATTTATGTGAAATTTATAATTATTTATCCGGCGATCGCAAAGCAAACGAAACACAGAATTGACTTAAAACTCAAATGAATGGAGGAGAGAAAAAAAAGCTCTCCACACAGTGGGTGACGAATATTGTATTTAGCATGGCATCGTGAATGTTAGAGCGAATTAGGAATATGGTTTGGAGAAATGACCCAAAATTATACATTGTGTTGGTGCTTTGTGCGTACAGTAGAGAAGAAAGTGCTTAAAAATGTGATTGATTAATATAAGACGGAAAGAGATGTTTTCTTTTTTTTAAATTTAAATGGCAAATTGATGTTTAATATTTTTATATATGAATGTAGATACTTGTGTAGGTATAGGTTTTAATTTTAAAATGAAGAGCGGAGCGGAGTTGTCCAGTTAAATATATTGAACAGGAGAAATTAGCAGCTCCATACTTTTCGAAAAAAACCTCTTGCATAGTAGGAAAGTTAGATTTTATTTTGGGACGAAATTTTCGGATTCCACGAAAAATCCACATTCAATCCAATGTTGAATGCATATTTTATAAACTAAAATTAAACCTCCTTTTTCTGTAGCGAAAAGAGTTCTCATTTAAAAAAAAAAACTTTAACAGAAAAAAAAACACCATCTTATAAACAATTGGATGTGCAGATTCCAAGCTCTTATTATTCAAGTGCTATTAAAAGTGAGGTTATAAAAATTTATTAAGCGCTCCATAATTTATGACACAAATAAAAAGATGGCTGTTTAAAACACTTTTTTAAAGTTATTTAGTAGGTATCTATTTTTTTATATTTTATAAAAATATTTATAAACAAAATATAAAAAAAAAACATGAAATTCCTTCAATTTATGAATGTATTTAATTACGTACCTCCGTATCTGCAAACGCAGATAATTTACAAAGGTGTATAAACACAGAATATGAGATGTTCAAATTGTTTTTTTTTTAGTCCAAGAACATTTTTTGATGTATATTATTATTAAAATTGCTTAGAAGCTATCAGGTACCGTGAATGGCCATCATAAAATAAATAAATGTTTTTTTTTGCTGAAAAAAACATTTGATCTAATTTTAAAGAACGCCGACTGCGGTGTGATTTAGCGATTTCCTTAAATCTTGGTACTTAAGCTTGCTTAGATATTCCCTAGTGGGAAAATTGGATTTTTTGTTTCGAACCAAAATTGACGGTACCTGAAATACAACGTTAATAAAAAAGCTTTATCATATATGTGTCTTTAAACTGCTCTTTTTCAGATCAGGGCTTTGCCCATTAGTCGTCTACACCTTGTTGGAGAAAAGAGCCTTATCTAATCATCTGTCTCCCTATTCGAAAATTCAGAATTCCATAATCGGTACTTCGACAAATCGAAGTATAACATATTTCTTCAAAATTGTTTTTAATTTCAGGAACTTAGAACTAGTGGTACTTTTGCGATAAATGAAAATGGTCGGAGTATGATATAAATTTGTACAAAGCATGACTTGATTCATCAACAAATTTTTTTGACCTTGAAAATCTTTCTTACAAATTGGTAAAAAATCTGCAGTTACTAACAATAACGATTAGATCTGAAAATAAATGGTACAATTGGGAGTGTCAACAACTTAAAAAAAATCTTTCGTTTCTTGAATCTATTTAGAAAAACAAATAAGCTCGTTTGGGTGGCAATGGCGCAGTGGATAAAGTGCTTGATTGCTAACTAGGACGTGTGGGTTCGATCCCCACGCTAGGCGCACTCTTTTCTATACCTCCAATTTTAATTGGATGCCGCCTATGGGTTAAAATGAGACGGAAAATACCTGATGCTCAAATCAACTGTGCCAAACTAGTGCCGTGCAATTCAGGTTGCATTTAAAAGAACTTAGGTCTTACAGGCATATAGTTAAATTTAAAAAAAAAATTAAAATTAAAAACCAAACAAAATAATTACTTGTATATTCTACTCAAAGTCTTATAGAATATAAGGATTCAAAATCATTCTGGAACAATGTTTAGAGGCTTGGAGATTATAATTCCTACTTGCCAAACAGCAATTAATGTTGATTCTCTGGCAGAATAATTCAAACAGCTTCTTATGGCGTTTTGATTTGGCAATCTGGAATTCTTCTTCGATCCGGGATCCCAACTGAACACTTTTGTGTGATTCTGATGATTATGAATTTTAATGATAGATTGTACATATGTGTGAAAATAATTGTGTACGTGAGAATATTCAAATTTAAAAAAAATGTTTGTTGCACAATTATGATACAAAAAATGACAACAGTCGAGTTTGACGTTCAAGTATATGAATGTGTAAGTGCTTCTTGCTCTGATTCTGATTTTAAATCCAGAAGCAAAATTCTCTTCTTTTCAGAATTTGAACTGTCATTTTTTCCCACGTGAACGCTTTCAGAAGAGTCCGGAAGGCTTCCGGATTGCCAAATAAAAACGACACTAGTCCCGCGTCCACAATCTCTTCTTTCCATATCATAGCACAACTTGATGATCAAATTTCAATTTATGAATTGCAGGACACTCTGAATAGAATTAAAATTAATAAGGCTCCGGTATTTGATGGAGTTCCATTTGTATTCTTTAAATACTCTACTACATCCTTCTTAAATATCCTTCTGCTCTTTTTAAATAAAATCCTGAATGAGGAGCCGATCCCTGAATCCTTTCTGAAATGCCTAATATGTGCGATTTATTAAAAGGATAACTGCAACCTTCCAGAAAATTATAAAGGAATTTCCGTCTTGTCTGTTCAAATAAAAATCTTTACGAACATACTCTATCACAGTTAATTCAATGGGTGCAATCAAGCAAGTAACTTAGTATTTTTCAAGCTGGTTTTCGCTCAGGATTTTCGACACACGGTTGACCAGATATTTGCTCTTACTAATATTGCTAAGAGGTTTATTACGCGTTATGCGTTCAACACAGTAAACAGAAACGTCTTAATTTACAAACTTTCGAAGCTAAGCTTATCATCTAAGTTTCTAAGGCTTTATACTCAACTTGTTCTTTTGTGTGGAACGGAATTAACTAGCAACTCGGAATTTTTCACCACAGAAACTTGTGTTCCCCAAGGTTGTGTACTGAGCCCGATTTTGCTTGTCATCTTTACTGACGACATCACAAGGTTTTTGCCTATAGTGGTGTTAAGATTGGTTATTGGCGTCTAACTGTATGTCGATGAGCCTGTTTTGCTTACAGATAACCCTAAAAAATACTTAGCACTTAGACTTTCGAAATGTAGGAATGCAACCGATTTCTGGAAATTGGCTTGGAAATTGAATGGAAAACAGTTTATTATTCATACCAAACTTTCTGCAAACACGTTACTCACTCATTTCAAGGATCTTTTGAATCCAGTAGTAACTGCCACCAAGTGGTATTATGCGGTGTCTGGGTTCAGCAATGAGTTGTTAGACTGCGAGTTTACACTGGAAGATTTAGAATTAGCGCTGATAAATTCAAAAGATCATAAGGCTGCTGGTGCAAATGGTATCCCAGTAGAGTTTTATAAGTACGGGACTATCTCACTAAAGGAAAGGCTCCTAGGGCTACTTAATAAAGTGTTTGAGGGTGATCTTCCGGTAGATGAATTCCGTGATGCTATCATATTTCCTATCCACAAAAAAGGATCCGTATTGGACGTAACAAACTATCGGGGAATTTCTTTTCTCAACGCTACGTATAAAATATTTACAACAATGTTGCACAAACGACTCACAACGTGGATCTCGGCGCATAAACTCTTTAAAGATTTTCAAGCTGGCTTCAGACCAGGTTTCTCAACAATAGATAATATTTTCATTGTTAGAAGCTTAGCGGAAAGCTTTCTTAAGCAGGGAAGAAAACAGTATACATTTTTCATCGACTTCAAAGCTGCTTTTGACGCAATTGAAGAGGTGCTTTATTCTACAAATTATATAACTTGGGATTATCGCTCAAATTTGGACGAGTTCTTGAAGAGCTGTATAAAGAAACTCGCGCGGCAGTGTGGAACGGAACTGAGTTGTCTGATTTGTTTGAGACCACATCTGGAGTCAGACAGGGATGCACATTGAGCCCTATTCTATTTGGCTTGTTCTTATATGATCTCATCGATTACCTGCCTGGTGGAGTTGACTTTGCAGGGGTGCGTATTAAGGCTTTGCTGTTTGCAGATGATGTTGTTATATTCGCGTATTCCCCAGAATCGTTGCAACTCATGATAAACAGAGTGTACCAATACAGTTGTCTATGTAACCTAGAAGTGAACATACAGAAGTCCAAGGTGATGATATTTAAGAAAGGAGGAGGGCGGAATGCTTCGAATGAAATATGGAACCTTAATGGCGAAAATATAGAATGTGTCAGTGAATACAAGTACCTGGGAGTAATTTTTTCGAGAACCCTGTGTATGGAGAAACACTTCAATGATAAATTACAAAAGGCAAAAACTGCTATTAATATGTCATGGAAAAGATGCTTTTCGAATAAGAGTATTGCACACAGCAGTAAACATAAGGTTTTTGAGAGCAGTTTCAGAGAGTATTCTTTTGTATGCCTCGCAAGTATGGGGTTGCAAAAAGTTTTACTCGGTTGAGAAACTATTAACATACGTTGTAAAAAGAGTATTTCGGTTACCAATGAACACGCCAAACTATGTTATTATGCTGGAAACCGGTATGGAACCTCTGTATATAAAAACGTTGAAACTACAGCCGGACTACCACCTGAACGTATTCAATATGCCTGATACACTACTGGTCAGAAAAGTTGTCATTAAAGCCATTCAAGACCAGACCAGTTGGTACAGAGAGTGGGTTACACTTGCAACTTAAACTTTGTTTTAGATGTTGATAATGTCTCGAGCAGTAAAGCTATGCTATACGAAATTATATCAGCAGTAGATGAGAACTGTAGAACGGAATATATAGCTGAAGCTACTGGTTCAATATTTAGAACAACATACAGTAGACTCAATCACAATCTTGCAGAGAAAAACTACTTCTGTGATTCAAATAGTATTCAGGTGATTGCTACCATGGTCAAGCTTCGAAGCGAATTATTAAGCCTGAATTTCATACCACATAGGAGTGACTTAGTAGTATCTGCAACTTACGAGAAAGAGAGAATATCATTCATTTTAACGGTAGATGCCCAACGTTAAGAGAGACTAGGATTAGTAATTTTTGAAACGAATTTTTAACAGAAGAAGAAGTTATTAATATGTTGAATGAGATGGATGTCGCTAAATTATATGAACTTTGCAAAATAGCAGTGAAATATAGATATAGAATAATCAATGAAAATTTTTGATGTGTCAATGTGTGCTTAGTTCAATTTTGTTAAATTATAAATATAGTTACTTAAATACTTTTTAATCGGAAGCGTTATTACATATGTAAATTTAATTTATTTTAGTTGTCAATCTGGCAGGCGGCAAGTGCCATGCTATACTGATTTTTGTAATTTATATTAGCTTAAATTAATTTATTATGGAATAAAAATCAATATTACTACTTACTACTACTACTACATAAGGGATAAATGCTTATTCGCTACATCTATTAATAACATGTGGAATAGATTTTTTTGTAACCAACAAGTTGACACTTCCTCCAAATTTAGTGTGCTAGATGCCACAATAAACGCATGCCATCAAGTTATCGGTTTTCAATTTATCGACAATGGAGAATCATTTTTAGCTATTGCGATTATGGCTTTAATCATAGAAATAGCTTTGTATAAAATACAAATAATAATAACAATTATTGTTTATAAAGTGCAATTATGTAGGTACAAATATATATTTAAATAATGTCTTAATTATGTCTCGCAATTTAAAATATTCTTTTAAAAAATTATTATTTCAAATGTTTGTTTATAAAATAATTTAATCCAAAAACAATTTTTAAATTCAAATCTGCTTTAAAATATGCTAACTTTTTTATTTTATAAGAATTTGTCAATTATTTCGACAGACTGCATTTTATGCCATTTGTTCTATTTTCTTTAAAAAAATTGTTTAAAAAATTGTGTGCGACAACATGATTTTCGAACAAAATCAAAATCAATTATTAACCATGATTTTTTTTTGTTGACTTATTCATACATAAATTGACTTTAATTAATTGATTTTCCAGTGCAAACGCCAAAACATCCCAAAGTTGGTAAATTTCTCATGATTTTCCAACCATTTGTCAAATTTGTTTTTAAAAGACCCCCAAAGCACTTGATCGGTTTCATTATTTATACTCAAAACAAACAGTACCAACTCGATATATCAATTCATACAAATCCATAAATTAAAAAAAAAGCAACAAGAAAACAAAACCAATATCAAATCATTAAAAGTTATAATCATAATTAATCACAATCATCATGGCACGAAAATGATGTTTTTTTTCTCTTCCTTTACGACTGCGATAATTTCGGCCTTAAATAAGTACCTACCTCTATACTAAGCTTGAGTTTGCAATTTGCGCCAAAACAAACTCTTCGTCTCTTTTCGCCGTGGCCATCATTTTCGTTTTTACCAAATTACCATCACCATCATCGGCGAGCTGGCTGTGGCATCAGGCCTGGCAGCATTACATCGTACTCGTACATCCTCAATCCTCATCCTTGCATTCACATAGAAATTCCATTCCATGTCATTAGGTTCTTTGTTTAATGCTCTAACATCAAGGTACCTATACATTACATATACAGGAAGATGAGGCTCAGTGAGTTTCATTAGAAATTGCCAACGCACGCTTTTCAAATTTAAGAACTTGACGCGTCAAAAGTGACAGAATGTGGAGGAAGGTGAATATTTTTCTTCTACTTTTTGTTAAAGCCATCATGATTGTATAACTACATATATGGGTATGAGACTTTGCCACAATGCATGACATGACCTTCGTGAATATTTCTCTTCAAATTATTGCTCTATATGTTGATTTCTTAAGATTGAGGGGTTGTCTACACTTTTTTTTTTTGGATTGCCTTCTTTTATAACAAAAATCGTGCAATAGTCGTCGATTTATAACAACTAACAAAGTTTTATTTTCTTATTCTTCTTTTCTTTCCAGATGATCCTCATGACCTGCCCATATGTGTTCTCTAGCCATCTACTTTGTTATTGTAAATTTAAATGACAGCCAGATCTCTGTGGAGAAGAGACATCACATCAAATGCACCTGACAGTTCGAGAAGCAGAGTGTTTTATTTTATCCATTTATTGACAGTTCTCCCGCATGGATTCGGATGGAAATTTTATGCATATAAAATCGTTTCTGTTTGATATTTTGACAAAAGGGCATTAAGAAGCACACTGGATGTTGTCCCTATATATACCTGCATATGCATTTATATCCGAGGGACACAAGAAAAAAACGACGGACGAAGACGAAGACGACAACGTGGCATATAGTGTAAACGTAGAACATTGGCATGATTGGCTCAGATGAAATGTCTTCAACAACGAGCATGGATATAAGTGAGACATTTCGGCCCGAAGATCTATCGAAAACGGATTTTTTTGATTTTGTCACAGCACCGGATATGGGTATTGGTATTGGTGTTAGCCATGATCGGCCGCCTGGTACAAGCGATACAAATGGAACCACAAATGATCCAGCGTTAGATGGTTATGATCAGGTGAGTAAGATATCGTTTGGTTTATTTTTACTGTTATATTCCAATTCAATAAAAATAAAATGCTTAATTTGTGGTGGTAAGCTTAAATCCTAGTTTTGGTATTCAGCTTTTTGCTTAAAGATATCAGCTGTCAAAAAATTTGAGACACATCATCGTCGAATTGGAGTTAATAATTTTACATAAAATGTCAAAAACAAATCAATAAAAGAGTTTAAATGCATATAGGTAGTAAGAATCGAAAGGTGCATGCCTAAAGATTTATTCACACAAGAACGATCAACGAATTAACGAATATTGGTCCACTTTGACATTTGTTTGATATGACAATTTTGTATTTGTAGTGAATGACATTGATAATCTATGGGTTTGAGTTTAGTTGCGTGCGAACAGTTTTATTCATTGAAGTATGGATGGGATCTGGAACACGAACGGAGATTGACAGTTCGTAGCTGTCAGGTTGCAATTTGTGTCAATTTCTCAACTTTATTTTATTTAAACAATTTAAATCCACATTTTACTATAAAAAAAATTAATTAAACTTATATTTAAAAAATTTTGTTTAATTCACATTTATTCGTTCATTCGTCGGTCTTTCCTCAATTATAAATCCTTAAAGGACTGTTGGCCTATGTGTCCATTTGACATCCACACTTCAACGAATAAATTTACAAAAATGTGTGCATGATAACTGTCAAAAATTGGATCTCACATTTGCGGAACAGAAAATAGGTATGTGTACACGATTTTCTGTGTACACAATTCACAATGCTTAAAAATAATAATCGATAACAAATTTACGTTCCACAAGCAAATGTCGAATTCCTGACAACAACACATTCGATTTTTTTTATTCTGGAACACAATCGAATTATTTTTAAACAAAATCGATTTTATGCTGTCAAAACAAATCTTTAGTTTTTAGCAAGATTTCATCGACTTTACAAGCATACTATTTTTTGTAAATTCCTTACAACACAAAAATCGATTTCAAATAATTGTTAGGTATTCGACATTACTTAAAAAAAATCAAACAGAGTGATTATTTGACATGAAAGTACAAAAAGCTTTAAAATTTGACACATCGTAGCTTTTATTTACTACGTTTTCGCAGTCCACTAAGCCGAGATTTAAGTAGATTTTGTCTAAATCTCCTTTAAGTCTTCAAGATTTATTATACAAATTAAATCTCCACAGAAGAAGATTTTTAATAAATATCATATAAACCTTAATGGGGACAATAGATGTAAAATTCTAACTAACCTATTTCCATACCGATTCGTTAGGTTAGGAAAGTGAATTTTTCGCTTAGTTTGACACATGTCACACTGCCTATCTCACTTCTACATCATAAGAGAAAATGAAATAGCATTTGCATTTTAAATACTGCAGTCAAAAATAATCTAGTTTTTGAGCGGTGAACACACTTGAGATTGAGTAATTCTACAAGAAATTAACTTTCAGTGGAAACTTAGTATTATTTTCGAAACAAAATAAAAAAGAAACATGGATATATTTCATATTTGTTCGCTCTAGTTGAACTTATGTCGAATTCCAAACAACCATTTCAAATCGATTTCAGATCGATTTTTTTTTGTTTGTTTTAAGGAACTTGCAAAAATAGTACTCGTGTAAAGTCTATGAAATCTTGCTAAGAACGTATAAGATCTGTTTTGACAGATATTGTTTAGAAGTAATTTGATTGTGTTCCAAAAAGAAATCGAATGTGTTGTTGTCAGGAATTCGACATAAAAACACCAGATATTTGCTTGTGGAACGTAAGAAAAAAAATTGAATTTTTCGTTGTTTGGACTTCGACATTAGATCCGTTTCCGTACCATTTGTATTACAAAATTCCCGCTATTAGTGAATTTTTGTCTTAGTATTCTTTTTCCTTTGTAAAAATATGAGGTCTTCCCAATTAGAGTTTAAAACAATCCGTTGCGCCATATCGTGACATTTACACTAAATAGTTTGTTCAATTCAATAGTTTTCACTTCTCACTTTTTTTTTGAAAACAAAACAACTAATGACAATTGGATGACTTGAGTGAAATTTTTTTAAACGAGTGTGAACTTAATAACTTTCAAGTCACGGAATTAATTCATTTTCAATATAAAAATCTTTATACAAAAAAGAATCAAAATTCACTTCCAGTAAAACAAAGCCTAAATAATTCTCGCTTCGACTTTTCATTTCACTTTTTATTGTTACAAGATATAACTTGACATTTTCTTCATTTCACATACTTTACCTCACGAAGAAGCTGTGGAATGTAAAGCTGTTATTTTCACGCTGTCAACTTTAAAAAGTAAATTTTCATTCGAACTGCTGTGTATGTATAGGTTCTATAAACAAAAAACCTCTCAAATTATCTGACTAATTTGAAAAGGTAAACAAATTTCCATCATCGGATTGCTGCTGTCGTCGTCGTGTCCAGCTCTACAAGAGCATAATTTTAACTTTCCGTTCAATCAGCCAATCGACCGCTGCGCTGTTGGCTTGTAGGAGATCGGAGAATTATACATACCACGACACGGAGGTAGATGATAGGAAAACGTCATTAAGTTTCATGATAATCAATAGATTAACACGATTTCCGAAGATTTACGATATGACCTCAATGAGTGGGGAATATTATTTTTTTTTTGTTGTTTCTACTGCCATGTCCATCTCCAGAAGGAACGGTCGTAAGGAGCTTAAAAATTACTCACGGTGGCTGAGCTCAAAGGCTGTAAATTCTTCATTCATCATAATCACGTAGGCACGTAGCATCAGCTGGACTGGAAGAGGCAGTCTTCTTAAGAGTGCGATGGTCAAATTCACGTTTTCCTGCGTGGGTCAATAATTTTTCCAGCGCTTCAAACACCGACTGACGTTCGTATTTCGTCAATTTGCACCGCGCACTATAAATCATTGTCAAATTATTATGACCGTTTCTTGTTGTGTTTTTTTTTTTGTCTTCCTTTCTTTTTTTGTGTTTAAGGCTGTTTTGATTGTCTTACGTGATAATGTCAATTAGCTAGTCATCGTGCCATGACCACGGATGACCATAGACTTCGTTCCATCTTCATGGTCATATGAACAATATAAGAATTGATGATGATGATGGAATTGACGTCTATCCTAGAGGAAGATGATGATGGAAAACTGGAAGCAAATTAAGCAGATAGAATCTGGGAATCTTATTTTCGCACGCAGATCGCTGGCAGAGAGATGTAGCGTGATCGTGATCGGAAGAAGGCATACTTTTGTGACCTTTTTTTCGTGACGGAACGTTTAAAGGGTGGTGACTCGATGGATTGTGCTCACGAGGTCAACATTACTCATCAGTTATGTTTATGCGCACAAGGATGGTGGATATTATTGCGGCAAAGGCTGGGCAATTAACACCTATAACATAAAGAACGTATATTAAAGAGTGGGCTGACGATGATCTCAGGTGCGCATGCGCAGATTTAGTAAAATGTGTTACCAAAGGTTATTGGCAACGGCAGGGTCTAGTTTTTCGACGCCTTTCACTGTATTTATGGTTGGTGTCAGTAATAAGAAATTTTAATAGAGAGTTTGTAATTTTGATTTGATGGTTACCTACAACGTTAATCGAGGTAAGGTCTTAAGGAAGACTGTTTGATAGTCCGAGTCAGTGCTACTATAATGTGCATTTTGCCAATTTTCGGTACTATTATAAATCCCTCATATTTGCCACTTGGATGCCACTTCAACAAGGGAAATGTGTAGGTACTTGTACTGTAATTAAATTGGATAAACTCATTAAGTGAGTTCAGATTATTGAATTCATATAGTTTTCAGCAATCTGAAGAAATAATAAGAGGAAGAGAAATAATTACATTAAGATTATGACACAAAAAACGTCAAAATTAAATGTCAAAAGTTTTTCACAGTTACCAAACTCAGATGGTAAACTTTCCCACACAAAATTAGGCAGAAAAGTATACCATTTTTTTGTAAAGTTTTTCCATACAAATTTTGGCAGCTCATTTACCACATTTACCATTTTACCATTTGCGCGGTTTCATGAATACCCTTATACATTGTGTAGTCAACACCTCATATTTTTCTTCCATAATTGTATGCGGGGTTAAGAAAGACACGCCTTATATTGGCAATTTCCGAAAAATGAAATGCCGTAAGATCCGCATCGCCAAAAAATGAGAAGCGAATCCGAATTTTGTGTTCCGTATTTGACAGCAAACTAAAAAGTTTGGATATTCATATTCCTAATAGAGTTTTCCATGGATGAGTTCAGAATTTCATAGTGTATACACTACTACTTGTCCAACTACCAGCTGTCAATTTTATTGATTCAGAATAAAATAGATTTGAGTGTCAAAAAATATTTTTGACAGATCTTTATTAAAAAAGCATAAAATTATCATACCAATGGAAAACCACATAAGATTGCTGATATCTCCAATGAGCTGATTTTGACGAACTTTAAATCACTTTTTATTTTGATTGATATTGATTGAATGTCAAACAGATTAATGAGTTGCGACATCCTTTTTTGACAGATTTTCCAAAAGTTTATTGTTGACATATTTATCAAAAGGTTATATTAACTGCTAAGATAAGGCTTATTTATGTCCTTTTCGATTGGTAATCCGGAAGAACTTACCGATCCGGGATAGCTTGTGATTTTTCGGATAGCTTGTGATTTTTTTTGGCAGCAGCTGGTTTGTCATGAGCTGTATTCTTACATGGGATTACAACAACGCCAACCTATCCAGTTAGCTTTGGTGCGATTTTTGAACGAGACTTTCTGACTTCAAATCCAGAATAAAATTTCTCTTCTGTCCAGTTGAAGAACTCTGTCATATGATACCGATCGAACAGTTTTTGAGGCATTCGCAAGCCTATAAAACTGCATCGCAGTTGAAGAAGCGTTTAAGAACCGTTTAATATACATCACATCCTTTCAATGCTTAAATTGAAATATTCTGACAATTCTAATGGCTCATATTTTATTTAGACCAAACATGACCAATACACGGAACTGACATTAAATACTTTCTTCCCACGGCTAAAAACCGCTAAACTGTCCATAAATCTCAATCGAATTCACACACTTCGCTGTTTGCAATTGATATTTAATTAGAATCGCATAACATAAACTGCAATGCACTATGCGCTCCAGCGAAGATTCAACAGTCATCACAAAGTCTCGCGCATCTACATACTTATATTCGCAACGATTAGAGGGAATATCTTCTGTTGAACGTGTCAGAATCTTTAATTACCCAATCGACTCAGGGGATACATTTGTGGTGTGTTGTGTCTTGCAGCGTTCAATACTTCTAATTAATAATGATTATTCGAGATTAAGCCTAATGCTTCGTCTTTGGTGTGGTGCGCGGCTCTGCGCAGTGGCGGCGGCCGGCACAAGGCATCACTATTCAGTACATATACAACAAGCATATGAGTCCATTAAATTTGCATATGTATGTCTATGTACAATAGATATACCAAGCATATCGCCTAAAGCCGCCATAAGGCTTTTGATAAAGAAGCGAACATTATGGGCTACAGTTGTTGGATACACCTCTTACAACCTCTAACTACTCGCGCATACTCTTCTGGGATGCGCTTTGCTGCTGATGCCAGCATTGAAAAAATAAACTTTAGACGAACATCATCGTTTGTTTGTTACTCGACGAATTTGCTTCTGGGCTCTAAGCAGAAAGACATTATACTCGAGCTGTTGTAAAATGAGTGGGTATATTATTGCTCATTTTTTTTTTGGAAGGGGGAATCCTTTAAAATATCATCAAAAATCACTTCCGTGTGTACGCTACAGATGTGGTATTTTCTTTTTTTTTTTATTTTTAAGGAGAAACTTTTGCCCGAAGGAGCTAGGGATAGTGAGAAATGATCAGATGTAAGTAGGTACACTAAAATTCTATAATGTTACTGCTGGAAGTGTTTGTCATTAAAATGACCAATGACGGCTTTGAGATATATTTTGATTCATCTACACAGACTTAGGCATTAAGTATAGTTTCTTCTTTTTTCCTTTTAAAGAAATTAAAGGGAGTTTGTTTTGAAAGTTTGAGGTTATAGATTTCAGAGCGTTAGAAAAAATATTGACATATTGACGTTGGTCAAGCTTGTCAGTCTTGAAGCCCAACAAGAATTATTGATTAATTGTGAAAATTTTTAGAGACGAAATTTTGAGAAAAATATTCGATCAGAACAGCTTTATGCTAAGAATATAAGGAATCTTCAATTCATTGGAAAAGAAGCAGTTCCACTTTCCAGTTTTTAGAATAACCAACTTAAATATATGAAAAAGTAATAAGTAGGTGAATGAAAAAAAGGAGGAAACAATTCCACAGTTTGTCTGCAAATGTCCTGCTCTTTCCCAAAGACGTAGATTATATTGGTGACTTCTGCTGCAATTTTTGCCAAGTTCAGTTCTTCTTACATAGATTTCGTGAAGAACAGCTTGTGTGAACTATATCCAACAAGACTAGAATTCCTAATCATTAAATTGGAATTTTTTTTTATTTGTTTGATTCATTTTCATAAAAGAGGTGAATTTGTCAATTCGTTTGATGCAGATAATGCAACATGTGTCACTTTTACAAATAAACAAAAGAAAGCAACATTTGCATTTGGAAAAGTGCTATCAAAATGAATGTACATACTTTGAATGCCGTGAAAACACTATTTTATGGGGTTTTCGTTTGGTAAATTGATCTATAAATTGATTTTTTTCGTAACGAATCGAATAGTTTTAAGATTGATATTTTTTTTTTTTGATATAGTATTGGTGTGTATTTGAGTCTGTGAACTAGCTAGCGGTATCAGCTGTCTTGTCGAAGCTGATATATGGCTATCAATTATGATGGATAGTGGTGTTAGTAAAAGAGGGGTAGATCTGCCGAAGAATCCAGAACCAGATCTGCAAAATTAAATTAAAATCAAAAAATAAATCAATTTTGTTGGCCAATCGAAGGCAAAAATTGTCAAAATTAGTTTTTTGACAGATCTAAATCAAAAATAAATTGATTTTTGTTACCAAACGAAAATCCCATTATATTAGCAGGCGTATTTGGCATTTCCAAAAACTAGCTTTGTGTTTTCTATAACTAAAATTTGACATTTGAACAACAACAAAATCCATTATATTTCGTGAACCGCCGGCATTTTGTCTACTTCCATTGCTGAACATTTTCTACATTATATGCCAGCTATTGACGTATGGTGGAGTCATAAATCTCTCCAACATAAGTGATAACTCACATGTGACAAAAAGAGGTGAAATTATTATAATTTAAATAAATATTAATAAATAAAACTAGTGCGGTGCAATTCAGGTTGCATTTAAAAGACCTTAGGTCTTACAGGCATATAGTTAAATTTAAAAAAAAAAGAAAAAAAAATAGTAACTTCACATATAATATTGAAATTTAAATTTAAAAAATAATAAATTGTGGAAAAAAATCTACTAACTGTTGTTTGGTAGTAATTGTTGGCGAAAAAAACACATAAAAATTAAAAAAAGAAATAATATTTTTAAAAAAACCAACACGGAGAATTTTTCTGGCAAAACAATGTCAGTGAAAAAAAATAAGATGTTTTTTTTTTTTTAATTTTGTTCTCATCACCAATTTTTTTGCCGTTAAAGAACAGAATACAAAAAAAAATTAACTTGCTAGCGTTATTAAGATTATAGAATAACAACAATCCTCAATAAAAATAGCTAAAGAGCTGTGATTCATTGCATGTTCTTCTATTCTCTCGTTTTCCTCCTGAGAAGTTAGTGTTACTCCCAGGGGTGAAATGGCGATCAAAGGGCCTCGCTGGACTTTAAAGTCCCAAATCACAAAAAAAAATATTATCTGAAAGGGCCCCATAGAGACTCCCTAAATTCTTTATACTTTATTTGAGAAGTTCATCATGGCACTCATCAGAAATTCTGTTTTTTGAGAAAGTTGTCCGTTAGATTAACTAATGCCAAAAGAAAATAGAGCTATAGAAATGTTAATAAATTAATATATTACATTGTTGTCAAAATTCGGTTGTTATAACTCAAAAATTCTGTTGTCATATTTGACAAAATGTCTCTTTGAGAATTGACACATGCGCTCTGATTTTTGTCAGGTGTACATACAAATAGGGATGGGTCGATATTTCAGTAAGACTAATTCAGTAACAGCTATTAGTAGATCGAAAATACCTGTTATTGGAATAAGATTTAAAATTTGTAAATTTTTATTTTGATAATCTTTTAACATTAACAAAAAGTTCTTTAACTTTGATTACTAATTTTGCTTAACTCAGTCATGGAGCAAAAGTTGTTAATTTCTCACTATACATATAATATTGCTGATGAATAATTAATTTTAAAATTAGAGTGGAAAATAGTTTATTAAAATTATTATTATTTTACTAACAATTTTTAATATATAATTGTTTATTTCAGTAACAGATATTTATAACTATTATTTGAAAGTAGCAGTAACAGATATTGCAAATAGCAGTTTAGCCTATGCATATGCCCATCCCAAATGTGACAGGAGTGTCTCGGAGTTTTGACACTTGCTGAAAATGAAAACTCGGAATATATTACATTTAATATTATGTTTGGAATCAAATAGCTCTATACTTTATATGGGCCCCCTAAGGTCTATTCTTGTGGTCACAATTGTTCAATTGTTACTATATTGATACCTAAGGCGTCTTATTTTATTACAAATACTAAATAAAGAAGAAGAAAAATATTAATGATAAAAACGACAAAATTTCGAGCCCACCGAAAAAAATTCCCTTCTATCTGGTTAACCAGTCCGCCTATGGTTACTCTGTTCGTTTTTGCTCATGCAACTTATTGTCTTTGGTAAATCGAACATATCGAAATTGACACCATTTTTTGGCAGCATATATTGAGAAGAAAAAAAGAGGATTTCTATAAGCTCGATTTCTCATATTTTCTTACAGAATTGAAATAAGCTACCAGTTACTTCGAAGTCCTTTTGATATTAGTAGTTATTAAGATTTCCCACACCTTTAGGCCCTTAACCGTTTAAGAGAAATACCAATAATATTCTTGAGTTACTACCAAAGTGCCTAAACCAATTTGTCTGGTAAATATGGTCATTTTTATTGTGATAAGCTATAAAAAACCCCAAAACGCCTCATTCTATTCTCTCAGTGTAAATGCGACCATATAAACATCTTTTTATAGACAAAAACCTATTTGGGTACAAATCACCCTGTCATTCAGGTTAATTAAATGATTCGTATTGAGAATTTATCTTCTCACTGTGTCCGGGCTCCGACCGGACCGTTCGTTGCGTCCGTTCGTTTATGCCAGACCATAGTAAATTTAATATTTCATCGCTGCTGGGGTCTCACTCAACATAAGCCCATAATTCGAAAAACCAAAAAAAATACATCATCATCATCTAATGAACTAATAACACTGAATCCAGGGAGTCTCTCTCTCTCTATCTCTCTCTTTCTCTCTATCTGTGTAATATGCTGCCTCAGCTACTGCAAAAGTTGGTTCATCTACAAAGCTACCGAAATGGACCTCCAATTCATATGCTAGCCTACAATACCTAATCATGGAGAATTCGGACTCTTGAGAAATAGATACAAAATCCCCGATAGCTGCATTGTTGTGCTATAAATTTACATGGGGCAATTGCAGTGAAACAACCGTGCTTTAAATGCAACTGCCATACACAAACTAAGCAATTCATCTTAATAAATCATTTGTAACGTGTTCGTTGCTGACATTAGTTTTGGCATCTCAGAGCGCGTGTGCAAACGCAAAACCGTATTGAAACTCATTTGGAGTTATAAATGAATGTATCTAGGCAAGATACATAGTTCGTTTACGCGGTGTACGGCTTATTGAATCTTTCGTGTGTTGATCTACATAATACAGAAATATTATATAAAACTTCTCATATCTGTGGCGGTCAGCTTATTGGACAAATGTGCCCGTCGTGTTTACTGTGTATATAATCCTGCAGCACTTAAAAACGATTTTCCTCGAAGATGACGATGATGAAGTTTGACAGCGGGAGCACTTATAAACATTGGTCTAATTGAAGCTTTCCACAGACTTCTCTCTCTTTTCTAGACTTATCGACTATACGAGTATAGGAGTCCAATTTTGTTCAATGATCCAAGGAATCTTACAGCAGCGAACAGGTATAGTGATA
Organism: Philhelius pedissequus; assembly: GCA_910595825.1. Classification (NCBI taxonomy): domain Eukaryota; kingdom Metazoa; phylum Arthropoda; class Insecta; order Diptera; family Syrphidae; genus Philhelius; species Philhelius pedissequus. Next base: position 235,628,277 of record OU343161.1, on the reverse strand, counting down.
TAGATGTTGTTCTTCGGGAACTTGAGGTTCGTTTGCCTTAAGTGTGGTGTAGAAGGCTTGAAGGCTTTATTGTTGTCACGTGACATATCTTTGGGTTATGTTCAACGACCTTTATATTGAATTTGATGGACACACTAGGTGTGTTTTATTGGGAATCTATCCATTGTACCGTAAGTAATTCCCAAAAAAACGCATCGACCGTAGCATGGACCGTAGCTTTTTTATTTTTGTAAAAATGGTACCCCTGTACAGCAGTCACAAGTAATGAAAGAGTCTTTTGCAAAGTAAAATTAAGAAAATATTAAAATAATGACCAATAATTAGCTTTTATTCATATAAAATAGAAAGTAGAAAAACGTACCAATATTTAATTTATGTTACAAACCTATTTCTTTGTTTTCATTTTTTCTGCATTTGCAATTTTAAATTCGAGCATTCATTTTGCACCAATATAAAGGAAATGTTAAGTGAATGGGTTTGTTCATAGACTATGGTCAAGTCCCTTTTTACACAGGACAATTTTTGTACTGCTTTCAAAATCTTCTATGCCATTCACACGAGGATACAAAATTACGAAGATTTGCTTGTTTCCTTTAAATGTTTCTTGGTTTTGAACGCACACTACAGCGTAGTTTAAATTGTTCAATCCATTACATGTCACCTTTATATTTCATGCTTTTATTTATTTTCTGAGTAGATCGATAGCTAGAATTTTATTTTTCAAGTCAATTTATAAATTTATTTTCTGATTAGGTTTTGCTTTCAATTCAATATTCACTCATCAGACTGCACTTAACATACGCGGGGTAAGGAACAAGTAGTTAACATTTGGTTTGCCATTTCCATGCACATGTCCAGAAAAAAAAACAATGGATCACAAAAATGTACGCCCAGTCCATGTCCATGTAGTGAAGCGAATACCGTCCATGGCCAACGTCCATTAAACAGTGAAGAAAAAGCGCCTTTTGTGAAGTTCAGTTGCCGCATAGTGCGTTTAAGCTAGGCGCGCACATGTAATTTTTCCGAAACGAAATAGTTTAATCACTAGTGATCGCGCACATTAGCAACTTAAAAGTAATCAACGAGATAAACCATCACACAAATAATATTTTGATTTAATGTGCGCGCAGTTACATTATAGTTCGGTGTGATACAAACTGAAGAACTTATTTGGGGCGATCGTTCGATTTGTGCCAAAACCCAAAACTTTTAAGTTGCTCGAATCGTGGTCTGAATTGTTACTGCATTTGCGCGCACTCTCATGGTAATCACTTTAGCAACCAAACTGTTGCAAAACTGAAAGTTGCATATTTGCGCGCCTAGCCTTATAGCTCATAGAATTTCATACGAATAAATATTTTGCGGCTCACTGTGGAGCATTCCTCTATAGTGCAGTTCCACCCAATGCGGTTTGTCTTCTCAAATTGCTGTTTTGTAGATCTAAATAAAAAGATGATTTTTTTTCACCAAACTTGGTTTATTTACAACTATCAATAAAAATTGAATACAAAATGAAAGTTGGGCTTGGTTAGTCAATTAAAGTAAAACGGAATTCATTCGATAAATATTGGTTTCCTTTTCAAAATAGATATCAAAATTTGTTAAAATTGATTAATTGACATTAGGGGTATGCAAAATTGCAGATATAAGTGCAATTTTAGACGTACTTCAGAAAATAATTGAGCAAAGAATACAGTTTTTAATAGTAAAAGTCAGAAACTTTTCAGAAGAACAGCTTATAATTTATTAAAAAATGGAGTTATCTAAGATTTGAGAAATATAAACTGGCCAACTATTAAAAAAAAGAATCAAAAAGATCGATTTGTCTTACGAATGAAATTAATAACTTAATAACACTCCATGAACACATCCATCGAGATTCAATTCAATTGTCAATCGTACCAACAAAATCAGAATCGAGACTCGACTGAACGTCAACCAGCCATCCACCGTAGCTTCTACTTTAGCTTTTTATCGACCGTAGCGAATTGTATGTAATTTGCTACGAGGGATAAACTTACGGCGGATAAATTTCCCAATAAAACACGGGTACTGTATGTCGTTTATATCAGATATGGCACGCAATTTTCTATGTTCCTTTATAGAGGACAACAGAACATGCCTTCACTCGCATACAGTAGGAGGAGGTGCTCGAAGCTGGATGAAATCAAACTGTGATACCAGAGAGAAGTTCATGTGACCAAATTATGTTCGTTCTTGAATCCTTGCGTGTTAATTTTAAATACTAACTCACCAACATCCAAACGCCAGAGTGTGTAGAGAAGTTTACATCTTCTGATGGTCTAGGAACCTAGGTATAGTATAGATATAGGAAGTTTTTAAGATGTGGTTTGCCTTCATCTAAAATGCCTAGGGTGAGTGATTTAGGATTGGATTGCGTGAATTATGCAGCACAAAATCACATGCATATATGGAGATGTGATTAGAGAAAGGTTGCGTATAAATTGAAGGAGTTTTATTAAATTAATGGTCATCTTAAGTTCACATTTATTGAGACGTGAGTTTTGGTTCCAGAGGTGTGGCTTTAGGTCATAAATAACCTAACGTCAACATCTTAAATTGGCGTTATACCTTTTACTACCCACATGTGGGTAGTTTTGTTTTTGAAAATATCTAAAAAGAAAAGTCATCCAGGAATAAGGTTTGAAACTCATACACCCTTTTATAAATATGATTGGAGGTGTAAGGCTTGCAACAACAATCTTTAAAATGTAAAAAGAAAAGGTAAATATATAGAGCTTCGAGCAATCACACCATAAACAAGGATTAAGCCGGACTTACACGAGTGACATTTTATTGACATTTATGACAAAATCGTATGTAAATAGTTTTAAAATTTATCATTATTTTCGTCATTAAAAAAATGGCAGGGAAAACTGGCATTAAATATTGTCATTAAAATGGAGTCATGTAAATGTACAATGATACCATTTTGAAAATTGTGGCACACTGCGAGGAAGAATGAACTTGATTATTGCCATAATTTACAAACAGTCATTATTTTGCCCCGTGTAAATGCTTATCATTCATAATTTGATTTTACCATTATTTTGCCAATTTAATGATTTAAATTAATGACAATTTGTCACTCCTGTAAATCCATAAAGCCATAATGCCGGATTTACACGAGTGGCAAATTGCCATTATTTCTTCCATTTTATTAACATTACTGACAAAATCGTGTAAAATGGTTTGAAAATTTGTCATTGTTTTCGTCATTAAAAAAATACAGGGAAGACTGGCATTAAATATTGCCATTATAATGCAGTCATGTAAATCCACAATGATGCCATTTTGAAAATTATGGCACACCGCGAGGAAGAATGAACTTGCTCATTTTTTAATGGCAGATTGCCATTATCAATCAAATAGTCATAATTTTACCCGGTGTAAATGCTTATCATTATTGATTTGATTTTACCATTATTTTGCCAGTTTAATGGCATGAATTAATGGCAATTTGTCACTCGTGTAAACCCGGCATAAAGCTTTAATAGTTGATGACTATAACAGGCCGACTCCACTGTCCATACAGATGTCCAATATCACAACCACAATCCAATCCACAATCAGTGTATTTTTACTCACTGAGCAGTTTCATGTCGAAAAAAAATTACTTTTTGAAGAAGATATAAGCGCTGTTCCAAGCTTATCCATAGATTGCATTTATTTTTTGCAGTCGCTTTTGATTTATGTCAGATACGTACAGTTACTAAACGCTGCCAAGAAAGTAGTAGTTCACATGTACAGTAGTATAATATTACAAGGAAATAAACTGGTATTCCTACTTTGTGTCACACATGTTGCAATATATGTTATTGCTACTTTTTAATAACAGTTATAAATATCTGTTACTGAAATATCGAGTATGTACCTATCAAAAATTGTCAGTAAAATAACAATTTTAATAAAATATTTGTTACAATAAATTTTTCATCACGTTATGGTCTATATTTCGATATTCGGTTCGATCAGTCAATGTATAACATCGAAATTGTGACAAAAAGTTGTTTCAATTTCATTAGTAATTTCGCTCAACGTCTTTTAAAATTTCCCTTTAACCATTTTATAATCTTTTTTCGCCGAGCGAATTCAGAAAGCACCAATAATTTTGAATGTATTTAAATTTTTTTTTCTTACAGTTCTGGAGTTCGGAAAAAGATACTCACAGCCGCTTAGAATCTACGATATTCGAAGATCTCGATCGATACTGTTGGCAGCAGCAGCAACAACATCATCATCAACAACAGCAACCTCATCATCAATCCCAACAACAAACGTCACAAACTACAGCGCAGCCATCGCAACACCAGCAGCCGCAATCACATCATCAGTCACAACAACAACAACAGCAACTGCCTTCACCGGCGTTAACACCATCCAGCAGTTCACAGAGCACCGCCAATAACAGTCAAGCTGGTGGTTCTTTAATTGGTCCTGTTGGAAGCAGCACAACCATCGTTGGCGGCAACAACAGCAACGATAACACCGATGGTCAAATTTACACATTGACAGTATTAAATGGCAACGAGCCATGGATTAAACGTGATCCAGATGCCCAGCTAGCACCGTCACTGGATTTGGACTCGCTGCTGGGCAGCTTCCCGGGCTATATAAAATCGGAGTATCCGTACGATGATAGTGGATTCAGTACGGATGGGGCAAAAGATGCCGATCAGGTTCATCAGTCACTGCAGCCACACCATATGCACAGTGTGGTCACACAGAGTACAATACCACCGGTCACAACGATAGCCACAACAAACAGTACAACGCAACTGACACAGTTTCAAAATAACAACAATGATTGGCATATGGCGGACAATAATACAGAACAGGTGGGTTATGATCTCAAGGACTTTCAATTTTTATGTTTATTCATAAATTTTTCTTACAGAACTCTGCTGAATCACTGCTGCGCAGTGCTCTGCAAGGCAAGGGCTATTCCAAAGGACTTCATTTACAAAACGGTATTACGTTACTCCCTCCATCACCATCGGTAAAGGACGAAGAGCTACGTCGAGCACTTTTTCACTCAGAAGCTGTAAGTTTTGATCTTCGAAAATAAACTCCCCATTTATATACATACTTCTTTTTTCAGGACCCACTCTCCTTCGCTGATTCCGCTCTTACTGCTCAAATATTCGACGACAGTCAGGGCCTCGGTAATTCAGCAAACACATCTTCTTCATCTCATTCTCATGCCCATGTGGTGGGGGTGGCGCAATCTCAACTACAACATCAACAAACGACGAATTCGTCCAATTCTAGTTCCGCAAATCCCAGCAGAAGCACTCAAACAACAGCGACGACAGCTGGCATTATTGTCGACGATATGTTCCTATCCCTGGAGACCGCCTTCACCAATGAATTCGAGAAAATCAAACGGATCGCCAATGAGGTTCAGCAATTCTGCACGGCTAGTGATTACCCTGAGGTGATAATGGAAATAACTAACCCGCAGAATTGTGTTCAGCTACAATCACCACAGCCACCACAGCCGCCACCACCACCACAGCCCTTGCAGCCAGAGGTGTCAACTTCGAGTAATAGTCGACCGCCGCCCACGGGTAAGGGCGGTGGGGGAGGTGGAACAAAGAAGTACAAAAGATCAAATTTAAACCCTAACAATCGCAACAGCAATAACAACAACAATAACACTCACATAGCGAACAACAATAACCCCAGCAATACCACCAGTCCGACGCACTGTAACGGACAGCGGAAGGAGCGTTCCCTACACTACTGCTCGATCTGCTCCAAGGGCTTCAAAGACAAGTATTCGGTAAATGTTCACATCCGAACTCACACCGGCGAAAAGCCATTTGCCTGTTCGCTTTGTGGCAAGAGTTTTCGACAGAAGGCTCACTTGGCGAAACACTATCAAACACATTTGGCCCAGAAAAGCAATGGCAGTGTAGTTAAAGGTGGTAGTAAGCATCAGCGTTCTTCGGGGGCGGTAGCTGCTTTGGCTGCACAACAACGACAAATGAGTCCAAGCACTCCGACAACGCCCATTATTCCGAATGGACCATCACAGCCATCTCTGCCGCCTGCTAATGGCCTACTAGCGAACAGGTAGAAATGTCACCTGTCTGCTGGCGTCCAGTAGCGGTGGTTTTATTTTGTTTTTTATTTCTACATCATGTCGCAATCGTTCCTAGTTAAATTGTATTTTTTTTTATTCAAAATGTGATTATTTGTAATTTTTAGATAATTTTGTGAAGCGTAGTTTGGGGGTTTTGTTGAGCTGTAATATTTATGCTCATTTATACAATTTGTCATAGTGGTAGATCACAGACCGATGACAACTCACGTTTTTCTGTCAAAAAACGATATTCACCATATCAGAGTGTATGATTCTTTTCTTCCAAACAGAGCTAACTCCAAGTGTGCTCGATGGGATAGGAATGTAATCAGGCGTTTATACCAAAAGATAGCAATTTCGGATGACCTATCGAAAATAACATAAGTACGAAAATATGTACACAAAATGCAGATCTTTGATCATATTGCTCGGTGAAATCATTCATGTCCACATTCAATAGATATACGTACATAAGTGCCTAACTGCATTCATGGAACTCTAACTAATGTGGTTTTCCATTGGCACAATAATTCAATTGCTTTAAATATGCATTTTGACAGTCTAATCCTTCCATTGGGCAAACAAAATCGATCGTTTTTTAAATTCGTAATCAAATTCGTAGACCCGTATTTTTCCGTATTTTATTAAATCTACTGAACACTAGTATAATTGGATGCATTTTAGTTTGACAGTTATTAGTTTCACACACATATATACGCCAATACCATAACAAAAAAATCGATTCATATCACTTTCCATTCGCCACATACGAAAACTGTTAAATTGTCCCATTTCAAACTTCGAGCTTTACTTAAAAGTGAATTGAATGAACAAACTCTCCACGGTGGACAATTTAAACAGATTTTTTTACGTTCCCTTTTAAACTATGTACAGTGTGTGTTAAAAGAGAACGAAAAAACTCTTCGACAATTTTTTTCTTCGTGTGCAAGATACAAGAGATTTTTAAGTCAATTAAAAGAAAACGTCAACAAAATCTCCAGCAACTAGTTGCCCTATATGAATGGAGACTTAATTGGAAGAAAATGTCTTAATAATTGGCGGCCTACATCTTTTAAATGTAGCAATCAAATTAAAGAAATACTTGACAATTTTCAACTCGAGTAAGTAAATGGGGAGTCAGTAAAGGCATCTTATTCAATATTAAAAAAAGATATGAAACCTTATCCTAGGATTGAAAGTCTAATAAGATTAGATTTTTAAGTTCCATTGATCTCTACATAACTTAAATTTCGCGTTTTATGACAGAAAAATGTGGGTATAATGACAGATATCAAAAACGCCTGATTTGAAACAAATTAGGACAGTTTCAGAGGAAAAGTTGTTGTTTAAAAAAGGCTATTGTTAGTTTCACAAAAAAAATTATTTGTAAGAACTATACAAATATACATCGAAAAAATCAATTATGTTTCTATGAACACATCAACAAAAACTGTATAAACTTAAATGAGGCTTTGGTAATTGCAATTTTGCTTCGAAAAAAAAAATAATTAGGTATTTAAAATAAATTGTTAAACTTTGTTCGTTTTCATTGTTTTTTCTAACAAAAGTGTGCCAAAAATATTGAACGAAGCTACAGATTCATTTAATGCTTTTTGTTTCAAATTTAATAGTTTTAACTATATTTTTGTTTGTTTGAAGGAAAAATCATTTGTTTCATAATTCACCCTTGCCATTTAAACAAAAAAAAAAACAGACATAAAAAACTAAATAAAAACAAATTCATTCTCATTGAATTTTAAATTTAATTCTTTTTTACAAAATAAAAGGTTAATTTTTTTTGTATTTGTATTGTTAGTAGTTTTAATATTTATTTTTATTGTTAACATAATTTTTTTTGAATACACGTAAGGATGTGTAAGCACAGATTTATGTATTTCTTTTTATAAATGTCTTCCTAATCACGAAAATAAGTATCAATATACTGCCATTGTTTGTGTAATCTTTTTTTTTTAATATTTTATAGTTGTTTTTTATATATATACCTATTCATATTTGTTTTATACAATTTGTATAATTTTTACTATATTTATTGATTTGTTAATGTATAGATTTAGAATATATTAAATTAGTAAAATATTTAAAAGGTATACTTACATATATTATTAAATATATGAAACCGTATTTTTCTTTATATACAACGAATATATTATGTTACATAATGTAAATTAATTTAAACAAAATTGTGGCTGTCTAGAGAAATTATTATAAAATGAAATACAATTATACATTATAGATATTAAAAGTTTAAATACGGTTTTTGTAAATATCTATATAAAAATTTGTTCATATACCTACCTATAATAATAAATAATTAGAACTAATTGTGTATAGAAGAAATATATATTTTTAATTTGTATCTTTCGTTTACTACCTGCGTACATAAAAAATAAAATTTTTAATTTTGTAGTTTGTTTTTTTTTTATTGTTCTTGTATTCATAGTTTATTTTTTAATAAATATATATGTATTTTTATTCTAATTGTATTTGAATTTTATCTATAAAATAGAGATTACATAATTTACTTCAAAATACTCTTTGCAAAATTAGATTAAATTTTATGTTTATACTATAGTATATATGAATTAAATAAGTTAAATTTAGATATGTTGTTTTACCAACAAAAAAATTTAATTAAGTTGAAATGAATAAATGTTTTTTACAACAAAATATACGAAAATTAACTGCGTATTATTATTTTTTTTATTTTTTCTTAAATAATGGATAGTTCCTACTTGCTGAGCGCAATGTTGTATATGGTAAATATAGTAGAAAGTTTAAGTTCACTGCTCACGTGTTCTATTCACCAATAGGGATTTTGATCATGGATTGCAGATTTTCCTTGGCCAATAGAACGCAAAATCTATTTTTTTTTATTGTAATTTTTTTTAATTATGCGTGCACTTAAAGGGTTATGAACTACCTGCCATTCAAATATTTATACACAGTGCAAGCAATTAGGAAAATGGGATAGGATTTGACAGGAGATATAGATGCACATTGGTTTTAAATATTTGAATATCGCAATGGAAGGAAAAATTCGGTCAGATAAAGCATTCCACATTCGTGTAGTGCAGCTAAAGAATTAATCTCCATACTTGACAGTACCGAAGATGGGCTCAAGGGTAAACTGATGAGCATTCCTAGAAGCGCGAGTGTTAAGGTCAAACATGAGAGCGACCAACGTCCTACGAATAAGCGAATAAATTCGTTTTAAAACAGTTTACCAACCTAAATTCTTCACAAATTCTAAAGAAAATGGTAGAAATATAATTTATATTAATGTTCTGATACAAACATTTAGTTTTTAATTGCGAAAACAAGATAAATTTGAGAAAACAGTATTGGTCGTCGCGAATTGTACCTGATTGTTTCACGGTGTCTCCACGTTCTATATTTTATAGTATACTATCTGTCATTTTGATAGAAAGAAATAAAAATTAGAATGCTAGAAAAATTGGCATTGGGCATTTCATAGCATAGCAAATATCGCGCAGGAAAACGTTTCGCTGTGTTCGTGCTCTTAAGCATTACAAGAATTAAAAAAATGTTCAACAAAAGGAATTAAACAAAAAATTGAATAGGGGTATTCACGATCTGGTGTAACAAGTCTTGTAAAATTGTAAAATTTTATTTTTTTACAACAGACTGTGAACACACCTTTACTAATCTGTAGCAACACTGAAGAAAATTAGTGTTGCTACAGATTAGGCTTAGTCTGTGTTAAAAAAATCTTACACCCTTGTATTTTTCTATTACAATAGGGTTCGGGTATTGTAAAAGTGTAAAAGTGTAAAAGTGTAAGATTTTGACATTCAGTATATTTTGTTGTTCTAGTGCAAAAAAATGCTACACTTTTACAATGATACAAGACCAGATACATCGGATAGTGAATACCCCTAATAAATTATAACAATAACACACACCACAAACGTTCACCAGCCACAAAGGCGAACCGTCAAAGTGAAAATGGCACCAAATAGTTATTCTATCGAAAGAATGCTATGAGCTCAGCAATGTCTAACATGGGGTCTCCACGATCTAGATTTTCTGTTAAGCTAGGTCGCATTCTATGAAAATTGCTCATGGAACCACAAATAGCATTCTATAAAAAATTTCTAACTAGACATTGCACAGCTCATAGCATTCTATCGATAGTATACTATTTGGCTGCCATTTTCACTTTGTGGTCAGAGTTTGTGGCTAGTGAACGTTTGTGGCTAGTGAACGTTTGTGGTGTGGGTATTGTTATAATTACTTGTTTTTTTTTTTTGTTTAATTCCTTTTGTTGAAGGTTTTTAAGCCTTGTAATGCTACTAAAGCAAGAACACAACGATACGTATTCCTTCGCTACATTTGTGCAATTGAAATAGTATGCTATGAAATGCCCAATGCCAAATTTTCCAGCATTCTATTTTACTTTCTTTCTATCAAAATGACAGAGAGTGTACTATAAAATGATGGAGACACCGTATAATATGAATTTTTATATAGTATGCTATTTGCAGTCTCCGTGAGCAATTTTCATAGAATGCGATCTAGCTTACTAGAAAATCTTGCTCGTGGAGATCCCGTGTTACGAGCAGTCAAACTCTAATCGCGTTAAACATATCATCCACACTTCAACGACTAATTTGTTCGCGCGCGACTGACCTCAAAATCAGGTTTTCAACGTACTTTTGTGACGAATAAGAAAAAAACCATGTGAACAATATGTCAAAATGGACGAATATTCGTTAATTCGTTGCTCGCTCTCATGTGCATAGTAATAGTTTAAGGGGAGGAATGCAACTGGCTATTTCACTAGAACATTGTCTATATAAAAATACCGATAGAATAATAAAAGACATCACCTATCATTCTTAAAGCTCTTTTTTGGATTCTGTCGAGAAGACTTAAGTAAGGAAGCACATGCCCAGATATGACTGTTGTAATCAAGCTTTGAGCGAATGTAGACTTTATAGATTAAAGCCAGATCAGAAGGCGAGAAACATTTCATGCATCGTTTCAGAAGACTCAAACACCTTGCAGCCTTTTTGGCGACGTCGAATGTGTGGTCACTCCAAAAAATATGATCGGTGATGCGCATGCCAAGCACTGAAAGTTGGTCGGTTTCTTAAATGCAAGCGCCGCTCATGGACAACGACATTGGAGGAGGATTCCGCTTTAACGACAAAAGACAGCATTGGGTTTCTTGAAGCATTAAATTCTACTCGGTTTTTTATTCCCCATTGGACAATGATGTCTCGATAAGAATAAGCTTATCATGCGCTGCCATTCAAGTTCCACGTCCAAAGGACATGGGTGTGAATCTACAAACGAATATGAAAAGCTGAGGGGAGGGTACTGTCGTCAGGAAAACAATATATTGGATTAGAAGTTTCAGACAAAAGAAAGAGAGTCGGAAACAGAACTGAGCTCTGGGGCATACCAGCTTTTATTTTAAGTATTCAGACTTGAAACCGTCCAATAGAACTTGTATTGAGCGGTCCGAAAGATTATTTCTAATCCAACCAAGAAGAGATTCATCGATACAAAATGCACGCATTTTCTATAAGCTTGATGCCAAACGCTTTTAAATGCTTTTGAAATATCAATAATCTTATTGTGTTTTCTATTGGTAAATTCAGATTTCAATCTAAAAATTGTTTTTTTGTGGCGATTAGAATTCAATAGCAATTGATTTTTTTGTTTGACATTTTATTAGTGTAATTTCGTGTCTGTGAAACTAGTAACAGTCCATTTAAAAGTGATTCCATTTTTGTATTTGGATTAATTTTCTTTAATATTTTGTTTAACTTTTCACAATCGAAACAAATAACAAATTCAAAACCATTTGTCAAGCTGACAGCTGGATATTGTATTTATATTTGGGCAATGAGGGGTAGGTAAATCTTCTGAAAAATCTGGTTTTGCAAAAATTATCTAGATTTAAAAATAAATTAATTTATTATGCCCAATGGTACACAAAAAAGGGGAAAATCGGTGTTTTGACAGATCTATATGTAAGATTAATTAATTTATTTTACCAATGGAAAACCACATTACTTTCCAAAACCATGTAAACATTTTTGACACCGTTCGACGAGATATACCATCCTATTGCTATACGAAAGCCATACTGCCGGTCAATTAAGTAGGGTACACATTTTCGAACATGGCCTGGCAGGAATATCAAATAAAATTGTGAGCTGTCCCACATGCGTGTCATGTCATCATCTAAGTGTATACATTAGGCGTTTTTCTTTTTTCGTTCAGAGCAGAGCATACTGAACAGAGTTCGAACACATAGATTATGCACTGAACTTGTTCCAAACAGAGCAAGCTTTGAACACTGATGTTTTTAAACACACTTGAACCACACAAATCAGAACACATTTTTATTTTTAACCATAAAAAGCAATACCTACCCTTTTTTGTATACTGATACACACCCGATACAGAAATTCAACTTCTTTCTTTATTTTTTTCTTCACATTTTCCTTCTTGGCACACATGGCATTTGGTGCCTTAAGCAATTTATTCACATATGCTCAGTCAATTATGTTCGAGCACGTCGAGTGCGATCTACACATGTTCAGAACGAAAAAAGAAACACACATTTGGAGCTCTGCATGCTCTGAGTTAAAAAGAAACACAAACAATTTTTTTGACAACTCAGACTCTGATCTGAACTAAAAAAGAAAAACGCCTATTATTGATCGTGAATAAAACTGTCACGCAAGTTCGATAGTGTGTACCCTACTTAAGGAGCTTTCGTTCTTCAAGATGTTATATAATGTCGATTTCGTTTCAATAATTAGGATTCGCTACTAAAACCAATATTTTTTGGCTTTGAAAAGAACGATTACGGACCGAATCTCTTTTTGGGACTGTGTGTGTTCCTTGGCAGCTCTAAAAAAAAACAAATCTTCAATTCGTTAAAACATCATTATTTCGTTTTAATTTCCCGATTCCGACGCGGGGGAGTTCTTAACCCCACTTGCACTTTTTTAATATTTGTTTCCAAGAAGTTTTTAACAATTTTTTTATTTTTTAATATATTAATTTACTTTTTCTGTACACTGCCACAAAATAAAAATTAATTCACAACACAACAATTGAGAAACGTCAAAACAAATATTGTAGTGTGTGTACGAATTTGTGCACAAATCCGTTTTGAATCCGTCTCCAAAAAGAGATTCAATACGGATCTGTTCTTCCAGAAAAATATTGGTTTTAATTTGACGAATTTGATTTTCAGAGAAAAATTGACGGCGGATCGACGGCAAGTCGATGTTGTTGTTGAAACGAAATCGACATAATATAAAAATAGAATATTATATATATAATAGAATTAGAAGTAAGCTGCGCTGCTAACATATTACTCCCCTTTCACACAGGGAAGCCAGTTGCTGGAGATTTTTAGGACGTTTTCCTTTAATTGCCTTGTTGCTTTCACATGAAAAAAACTGGCTCCAAGAAACTGAGGAGGAAACTGGGAAGATTTTGTTGGGCTAATGGAAGGCAAAGCAAAACGTCAAAAAAATCTCTTCAAATCGTTGACCGGGGAGATTTTTTTCATCCCCCTTACTTCTTGCCATTCTCGCCTAAACTCCCAATTGCCGGCAAATCAGTTTCCTTGTGTGAAAGGGGACTTTGCTTTATTTTGTAAGCTTACCACTGGAATGCCATTGGGGACGTTCAGTCAGTTATTCTCAGGATAACTTTCTGTTGTTGTAATGCGTGCAAAAGCACATCTGTTGAAAAAACAACTGTTTTGTGAAAACTATGTTGAGTTATCCCAAAAAATTTGGAATAACTAGCTATGCGAGAACAATGTATAGAACAGCTGACTGCAAAATTCATTTGGTATGCGTTTTGTTCTGATTTTTTGACAGCTTTCATCTAACCTATCTAATTCGTCCACAGATATACTCCGATAGATTGGTATCCGAGATATCATATCTAATAAGTGAGTGAACGCCCGCATTGGAAAGAGAAGGTGGAATTTCGTACGTTTTTTTTGTACAAATTACAGCCCGTTAAAATGAATTTAAAATAATAAAACTTAAGTCTATTTCTTTACTCACCCAATGAGGATCCCACGCATCCAAAATTTTCCCATTTTTATCTGGCAAGACTCAAAAAAATAAAGAAACACTTCTCAAATTTCACAATTCAAAAACGTTGTATGTTGTATGTTATTATTTACTTATTTATACACTCAAAAAAAAAACAATAATAATAATAAATAAATAAGTTAATTATTAAAAAACATAAATATCCTTGATTTGCAACTGTAATAAATCAAACTAAAAAAACAAAGACAAACCACTCACTCACTAGGTTATTGTTCTGACTGAAGAAAAGATAAGAACAGAAAGCACAGGGCAGCACGTCAGTCACAAATAAGCCATACTAAGATCGGAAACCTTCGTACGTTTCACCACCCAAAACCCATTTTTTTACATTGTTGTATTTGTAGCTTTGAAATTATATCTATGAATAGATGGGAAATCGAAAAGAAAAACAAAAACAAATTAATATGGCTGTGTTGTCTATGTGTCTATAGGAAGAGGAACGGAAAAGATTCTTGTGTGGGCTTTTATCAATGTGTCTATTGGAAGAGGAACAGAAATGTTACTTGTGTGCGTGTTTCAGCTTGTAGGCAAATGTCAAATGAAAGCAGAGGTTTCGGGTGTTTAGTTAGTCCCCTTTCACACAGGCAAACCAGTTGCTGGAGAATTTTTTGGCGTTTTTCTTTAATTGTCTTGTACCTTTCACACGAAGAAACTGACACCAAGAAACTGAGGAGGAAACTGGGTTGTTGGGCTAATTGGAATGCAAAGCAAAACGTCAAAAAAATCTCTTCAAATCGTTGACCGGGGAGATTTTTTTCATTCCCCTTACTTCTTGCCCTTCTCGCCAACAAACTCCCAGTTGCCAGCAACTCAGTTTCCTTGTGTGAAAGGGGATTTATTAGTTTATGGTCAGAAATAAAAAAAAAACTTTTATATGGAATGTACCGTTAAATAACATTTTAAGTTAAATTTGTTTGAATCATAAATGTTAACCATATACCTAAAATAGTGCTTAGATATTTTTTTAGCTAAATCGTTGTAAATATATAGTACAGTTTTCGAGATAATGTCGAATTCCAAAAAACAATTTCAAGTCGATTTCAGATCGATTTTTTTTTTGTTTGTTTTAAGGAGTTTGCATGTAGTCTATGAAATTTTGCTAAAAACGCAAGATCTATTTTGACAGATTGACAGAGTTCGACATAAGATTAGCCATTTTGTTATTGTTTATAGTTAAAATGAGATTTAAAAAAAAAATCAAAGCAATCAGCTAAGACGCTAAAGCTTAATACGATAATTAATGGCGTTTTTATTTGGCAATCCGGAATTCTTCTCCGATCCGGGATTCCAACTGAACACTTTTGTGTGATTCTGACGATTCTGAATTTTAATGAGATTCTATGTGTGAAAATAATTGTGTACGTGAGAATATTCAAATTCAAATAAAAAAATATTTGTTTCACAATTATGATAGCCGTGTTTTATTATCGCCAATAACCCATATGTTTCACCCCGTAAAAATAAAACGATCTGGGTTATGTACCTTCTGTTCGCTGAATTTAATACTAATATTTGCAAACCCAGTTATAAACCTGGAACTCGTGTTGTTTTTGTAATACGTGTTTAAAAAATAACCCAGACCCGTTAATAATAAAACACAGCTGATACAAAAAATGACAACAGTCGAGTTTGACGTTCAATTATCTGAATGTGTGAGTGCTTCTGGTTCTGATTCTGATTTCAAATCCAGAAGCAAAATTCTCTTCTTTTCAGAATTAGAACTGTCATTTTTTCCCAAGTGAACGCTTTCAGAAGAGTCCAGAAGGCTTCCGGATTGTCAAATAAAAACGACATTAGTCGAAAAGAAATCAGATTGGTTTTTGTAGAATCGATACAAACTTTTTTTTTACTATATGGGTGAGGTGGGGTCTATGTCTCCACTTTTGGCCGGAGGAGCAATTTTAAACAATTGTGTTTGAAGGTATTTTTTTTAGTCAAAACCATTTAATGAAAATAACTAGGTTGAGACAAATGAAAAGGACTTCTCTGACTTTCAGAAAAACAACAAGTGTTGCCGTTGTTTTTAATATTTTTTGTTCTATAGGACTTATTGCTATAAACCCTCTGCAAAAATCCGTTATCATTTTGCAGCACAATAGTTATTGTACTCTTCTCTCAAAGAGAAAAGATGACCGTAATTTAAAAAAAGGTTCATGAATTTTCAATTTTCTCAAAAACTGGAAGACAAATATCAGTTTTCATTAACTTAAAAAAAAATAATATACAATTTAACAATCTTAAAAAAATCACACTTAATTTTTTTTTTAAATAACTTATATATAAGTTATTTTTTGCAATATTTATTTTTTGTTTTAGAATTTTTTTATGAAATAGCTCCTCCCGCCCAAACCGAGGAGATTGACATTTCTACCATCGTAAAAAAAATGCTTCGGATTGATTACTGAGTAGTGGTGAACGTGTTGACGCCAATGATCATTGCGTTTCCGACTCCAAAAAGCAGCAGCTAGTTTATGTTAAATGTGGCAAATACCCAGAAACATCAAAAATGTGTTTACTTTACTTTTCATTTGATCATGATTAAAAACTGCACCAACAACATCGAAATGCTTCGACTCCAAATTGTTCCAAACCTTACCCAAAAAGTAAAGAATCTAGCCCTAATTGCAGTTGTTTATGCGTGAGCTTTCTACTTTTGTTGAAGCCTTTTATGAATTTGAGGTAATAAACACCTCAGTACAAATAATTTAATACGTATACTGTGAATAAACACTACGGAAACCCTGAGAGTTTTAAAGGGGGACCATGTTTATACAAACAAACCAGACACCATACCATCTTCTCTATACACAACACATATCTGGGAACAAAAATAATTTGGATGAAAATGATTCGATCCCATACTTCTGATGTTATGGCCCTTGACCAAATCCCGCAACACAATCGTTCTCACCCACAAAATGCGTATATATATTTGACTAACTGGGTACACCTTACCTGGAATCGGAAGCATGTCCTCCCCCTTTTGTGTATACTGAGAAAACTCACGCCTGTGGAAATGGGCCCCAGCAATTTAACTTTATTCTACTTTCAGATCTATCAAAAAGTCGTTTACGATGCCAGTAGCCTGTTAGCAACAACAGCATTCTCCTTTTTACTCCAAGAACCTAGATTTTCTTGAATGTACTATTCATTTTTCAATATTTAATTTTTGCCAAAACTCACAGTCAGAATGTACATTTGGGGCAACTGCTATCGAAATCACTCCCGAATTCATTATAAAACGCATAGACTAGTTTACAATCTTACTTAATGCTTTGAAATTAAGTCAAAAAATCAACACCCATTCTCAATAAAGATGAAATTAAAAAACATTTTTTCGAGTTTTTTTTTATATAAATTTTATTTTATGAATAAAAATAACTCCTCAGACCACCTCATTCTCCCTCTTAGATAGCTTTTGGTGCCTCGGCAACTTCGTCCAGAGGCTTAGTTGGTGGAGGAATCTTGTACTCTGTTTCTGGGGTCTCGTAGATCTTTTCCTCCTTGGGCTCGACAACAGACACATTGTCTGGCAATGGCTTCTTAGGGCCAATCTTGTTCTTAGGATCATAAGGCAACATGATCTTGACCTTGATACCCAACACTCCTTGACGCAACAATACGTGACGAGTGGCGGTTTCGACGTAGTCGTTGCATGGATCTCCAGAATGAATCATCAGACCGTCGACGAATTTCATCGACTTTGCACGCTGACCACGCAATTTGCCGGACACGACTACTTCGCAACCTTTGGCACCGGATTCCATGATGAATCTGAGTACACCATAGCACGCACGACGCACAGCCAATCCTCCGGTCAATTTGTAACGGAGCGACTCAGCTTGAGCGATGGCGCACAAACCGCGGGTAGCCACCTTTTCGGCGTAGAGTTCGATGCGACCGGCGTCGAAGTTGAAACGTTTCTGGACCATTGCTGTCAATTCACGGATACGACGTCCCTTTTCTCCCAAGACCTGTTGGGTTTTAGTCGCCATGATGATAATTTCGGTACGTGATGGAGTGACACGGACCTCAACACCGGAGTAGCCATCTTCAGCGAGTTCACGAGTTAGGAATTCGTTCAGCTCAGCCTTGAACATGCCAGTGGCAACGAACTATAGACAAAAAAAAAGAATTTATAAAAAATTTTAGGTTAGGTTCTATAAAAATCGCAAATTTATAATTAATCCGAAATGATTTTTACACAAATTTATGTTCATTGTATAGCCAATGAATTGGTTAAATAGTTTTTTATACATTTCGATTTGAATTTTTGATATTACCTTGCGTTTTTTGGAAATATTTAAACTCATATTTATTTTTTGTACTACTCTCACGGAACGTGGTCAAAAAGAAAGAGGCAGCTCAGCCTTATCGACAATATGGCGCTTTCAGACATTCCATTTCCCGATACTCGAAAGACTCGTTTATAAATTTAATATTAGTGGTACCATGCTAAATCGAAGTCGGCACAGTAGATTTTTTACTTGGGTCCGCTTACATTCCTTTCTTATGGTTTTCAACCGCAATTAATTATTTAAAATATCATTCGAAGCATTGTTCCAAAGGAGTCCAAAAAATGTATGTACATATAGCGTTATGTCTAAAATATCTACTTTTTGAACAAGACCTGAGTGCTATATTTAAATCTTGGCCATACATTGATGTATGTGCTTATTTTTTGAAACGAATGCCGTTAATGCTTAAATACTTTCAACACACTTTTGCCAAAACTACGAATCATATCTCATATTTAAAACTAAAGCTAAACTTTATGGTGAAATTCGAAGATTTGGGCTGAAATCAAGTGAAATCTGAGATTTCGCTATGCTGGGAACATAGTATTATAGACTGATTTTACACAAGAATACTAGAATTGCCGGCTACTTGGTGTTTTGATGGCGAGCAGGGCAAGATATAAGGCTAGGTGCGCACATGCAATTTTTCCGAAACGAAATAGTTTAATCACTAGTTGAACGATTATCGCGCACATACGCAACTTAAAAATCAATCAACGAGCTAAACCAACACACAGACAATATTTTGATTTAATGTGCGCGCAGTTACATTTAGTTCGGTTTGATACAAACTGAAAAACTTTATTTGGGCGATCGTTCGATTTGTGCCAAAACACAAACTCTTAAGTTGCCCAAATCGCGGACTGAATAGTTTTTGCATGTGCGCTCACTCTCATATAAGTCCATGGTATTCACTTTATCAACCAAACTGTTGCAAACCTGAAAGTTGCATGTGCGCATCTAGCCTAAGGGGAATTCCCAATTGACGGAACTCAGTTTTCTCGTAAGAAAGCAGTCTTAACAGCATTCAACACATTTTTTTTGTCTCATTAAAAAATGTGATTGTTGATGGAAAAAAATAGAAGTAGTGGTGAAAATGAACTACATGACATGAAACTAATGCACTGCGCTGAACTGCGCGACACTGCGCTTCAAAATATTTATTCGTATGAAATTGTTGAAAATATATATAAGCGGCAACTGAATTTGAAACAATTTACATACGAATATGTTGTGAATACTAGTTATGTTGCAATTCAGTTCCACCAAGTGCGGTCTTATCAATAAATTGACATAAGAAACAATTATTGATTTTGCTATGCTACTAAACAACCAACTAAAATTACAAAAATAAAAACTTGCAACTCTAGAAAATCTATTAAGATTTTATTTCCAAGCACTATTTCGTTTATTAATGCAAGGCAAACATATTTCACAGTGTGAACACCACTCAAAATGAAAAGGATACTACATTACCAACATGTAACAAACACGAGCATAATTTCGCATTCGATACTCTACATAATTATTCTTGATGCTTGCTCGCTAAAACGGCCATATTAAAAAATAGCCCTTGCTTGTCTTCAATCTTCACTCTTGTAAATCTATTGAATTTTTGCTCTCGTGAACAAGTTCTAGTCGGCACGAAAGTGTTCGATTTATTTATAATTTTCCAAAATTAAACTATTAAGAGTATTAATTAAAAAAATGTCTGACGCGTCTGGCAAAAAGTTATCCGAATTAAAAGTGGCTGATCTCAAAGAACAACTAGAAAAGCGTAAACTAGAAATTACTGGTTCGAAGGCGGCTTTGTCAGAGCGTTTGGACAAGGTGAGAAAAAACCAACTAAATATGGCTGGCTGAACAGAAAAGACGCCATTTTGATTTTAATGGAAACATTTTTTTTTTCAATTTATTGAAATTTAATATAAAAAAATTAATTTTTACTAATTTAGGCATTGAGAGAAGAAGGAAAAGATCCAAGTACTTATGTTTTTGAAAAAGATCTACCCAAGCAGATTGTGGTGAAGAAGGAACCTGTCGAAATCTTGGAAGATGATAAGGTCAATGAAGAGGAGGAGGAGGTTCCAGTGGATGAGGGAGACGACGACGATGTTATAATAGATGAAGTTGGCCAAGTCGATGAGGAAGAAAATCCTGATGAAGAGGTAAGTTTTAATTTCTAACCATGTTCTTGTCGGTAGAATTAGTTTTTCTATTTTAATGTATGTATCTACCGGGGGCTTACTGCCAATACTTCATAAGATAGAAATGCGCATGACTCCCTTGTAATATATTGCCTGTTCGTTGCATTGCTTCTCTAGTTAAAACACAAATTCAGTTTCTTCCAATGAATGACATAGGGGTTGTATGAACGTGATGAATCTGATGATATCTGAACTCAATAAAATATAGCAGTAACTATTGTAGACATAGTTTTATCAATTTCCACTACACTTGCACAGTATATTTCTTTAACGGTTCTGTAAAGTACAGCTATGATATTGTATTCAGCCAAAAGCATTGCCAGAATACTATGCAAGGTCTAGTACACATACAGATATGCAACTGTACTAGAATAAGTAGGCATGCCAAACTTGGATATTTAATTTTTTGAAAAATAAAATACCGCCTTGGGATTTTTCGGGCTCCACTCTCCTTTATGACACACTGAATTTTTACACGCGGATACTTTCATGCGGTAGAGTTATGTTTAAAAACAATAAATAGGTATAACAATGTTAAAGTGAGGAAACCTTCATTTCTATTTTTAATTCATTTTTCATACAAAATGTATGCAAATGATGACTACGTACAATTTTTACTTACGATTATATGAAGGTACTATAAAGAAAGTTATGTATTCGTACAAAAAAAAATGTCGATCAATCAAACATGACATTGCGATCATGGAGAAGCCTAAAAAAGTGATCGACAAATAATCTCTGTCAGTCAGTCTGTCCATCTGTATGTATAACGAGCTGCAGCCTAAACGGTAAAAGCGATTACCTTCAAATTTTGTATTGAAAATTTATTTTTAGGCCTAAAAATAACGGTACCTGCCATATGACCTTGAAGGAAAATCTGTTTATTTTCTCGAAAACATCTGAGAATTTTTTGTTGGTAATAGCTATCATCTGATATGAATCAAGTTTATTAACGGTACCTTTCATATAACGGTCTTTTTTTTAGTTTTTGGTTTTCTCGATAACTGTACATTGGATTTCTGTCAAATTTTATATCTGAGAGGTCCTAGGTAGCCAAACTTATTCTGCATATTAAAATTTTAAATAACTTTTTTTTATAATTAAAATTATTTTTTTAATTTTAAAAAAAGCAATATTTTTAAAACTAATCAAAAAAAAAAAAAATTATGATCACGTGTATAATATTAATAAGCTCTAAAAAACTGTATACCAAAATTTCAAAAAACATTTGTTTTCGAAAAACTTAAAATAAGAAACCGGATTTCATCAAAATCCGTCCTTTTCGAGATACTTTTTTATAAAATTTTTCATTGATCCATTGGATCTAATGGCGTTCTTGGTTTTTTCGAGAAACCGATTAAAGTGATGGTTTTGGCAGTTTATATAAGTTAAAAACCGATTTTAACCCACCTATATAGCATTCTCTATGTATAGGTAGGTACATATTATTATCCTAATTTACATAATTCAAATCCATTTAAATATCCATTTGTAGGTAGGTACCAATGTAACCATTCCTTGAATCATATGAATTCCGCAATTCATTATATTAAGAATCAATATAATCTTACATACATCCTCAAAGGATAACTAGACAATCTATAACAGCGTCAGTGGTTAGCTACACTAAAGTTGTTTGTTACAAGAGCAAGTTCGTACGATTTTATTTTATTGTTTTGGCACTTGTTTGCCAATAGACAGATGACTGTATGCAACTTCGGTGTGGTAAGTGTTGTGGTATGTGCATTTTTCTTGCGATAATATAAATTGAATTCAAATTACTATTGTTATTGTTTTACTTACTTACTTACTTAAGGTGGCGCTACAGTCCGGGGTGGACCAGGGCCTCAACCAACAAGCTTCTTCCAGTCGGCTGGGTTTCTAGCTATCTGTCTCCAGTTTCGCACTCCAAGTTGGTTGAGATCCTCTTCCACTTGCGTGCGCCACCTATTACGCTGTCCACCTCTACTGCGCTGTCCCACGGGGCAGGATTCGAAGACTCCGGGCCGGAGCATTGGTGTCCATTCGCTCTAGGTGACACAGCCATCTCAGTCGTTGGCTTTTCAATTTTGTGACTAGGTCGTTATCTCTGTACAGCCCGTATAGTTCGTTGTTCCCCATTCCCCATCTATGTAGACGGGACCAAAAATCACCCGGAGAATTTTCCTCTCAAAACAACCTAACGCGTTCTCATCCACCGTTAACATTGTCCATGTCTCTGCACCATACATCAGGACTGGGATGATGAGCGTTTTATATATGGACAGCTTAGTTACTCGAGAGAGGGCTGTACTTCTCAATTGCCTTCTTAGCCCAAGGAAACAGCGGTTGGCAATAGTAATTCTGTGTTTGATCTCAGCACTGGTACCATTCGCTGAGTTTATAGCGGATCCCAGGTATACAAAGTCTCTGACCACTTCAAAATTATAGCTGTCTATAGTGACGTTCTGTCCGAGACGCCGGTGCTGGGTGTCCTTTCTTGTTGACAGCATATTATTTTTTATTGTTATTGTTTTGTCATGTCAAATCCCAAAAAAATACTTTGCATACACCCAACCTCGACCCCACCCCAAATCCTATAATTTGGTCAAGCAGGGGGGTAGCATGACCCCCTTACACGTCTAGCCTTTTGTACGCCTTGAACTTAATTACATAAACATTTCACACAAGTACGTTTTATCTATATGTTATGTTTAAATGTATTTTTTTTAATTCGCAATTGGTTTTTACTGAGAGTAGCTATATTCAAAGTGATGGCATACTTTTCGAAAAATATAAAATTTGAGTTAAATGTTTTCACGTGTTTTATTATTGAAAATAAAATACACTTGTACTTTTAATCCAAAAATTGTTTCCATTAAAATTTCAAACAAAAAAAGTACCAACCGGAAAACTAATATCAGTGACCTGATTAGGGAATACGAACCGAATCGTTTTATGTGGCGAAAATGAGATTTGATATTACTGTTTTCGCTTTCGTATCTTTCGTTTTACATTCGTCCTATTTTCGAAATCGAAAGCGAATTTGATTTGACATTTCAATTTTTAGCGCGTGCATTTCCGATAAGGTTTCTCTGGCGGATCGGTTTATCGACACGGTCGAAAGTGATATTTTGGTGGAATTTTTTCATTTAAATAAATAAAAATGCGAGTTTAAATATTATTTTTTTTTATATAAAAAAACTAAAGAAATAAACAATAATTTTTTTTTGTAATAAACGTGTAGGCGCCCAAGACAACAAGACACCAACCAGCAACAATTTTCTCAGCTCATCGAATTTATTAGGGAAAACGAAGGGTTAGCCAAAGGGCACAACATACAACGTTCTCTGCAATATGTCATGCATACTGTGGGTTGCGCCATTCCATTGTTTGTATTCTGCCCAACCAATTTCTGGTATGGTCCGTCTGCAAGGAATCTCAATGTTGCAGCTAATTTTATAATTGGTGGTGTCCCATTATTGTTCTGTGGTCTATATTTGTCTTTTATTTCGTCCAAGACAATTTTAAATGTTTCTTTTGAAATGCGAAACAACTTATCGAACCAAGTTTTTATAAAATAAAGATAATTTAACAACTAATAAACACGTTAAGCAAAAACACTGACTCGAAGTGAGGAAGATCAAAAGGTGAAGAGCACTTCTTAATAATTTTCTTCTGAAGTTTGAATTTTAGGATTCATTTTCTTTCTCACGTTAAGCATTTATATAAATAACATTTGAGTCCATTTTTTTATTTAAATAAATATTTTAATACAAAGTTAATGCACCTCGGACAAAACACATGATTTTGATTGAAATAATAAATAAAATAAATCTTGGAAGTAGCATTTACGATTCGCTTCGAATTCCTTAATTGATCAAAACGAAGCGAGTCGAAAATGAGATATCGAATTAAAACGATTCGCTTCGTATTCCCTAATCAGCCCAAAGAACACTTACTATAGGAAAGTATTCACAAGAATTGTCAAAACAATTTTTCGTTGCGCGAATGTATTATATCGTGTATTAATATTGCAAACTTTAAAAATATGTGTGTTAAAAATAGAAAAACTAATATTTAAATTATTGTCTTTAATAATAAATCTATCGAATATATAGTGCCGAAAAAAATAATAGCACCACCGTCACCAATAAATTTTCCAAAGGCATTGAAGTTCTATTTGTTATTTTCAAAAACTAATGAACACATTTTTAAAAAGTAAAAAAGCTTTATAAAAATTGTGTTATAACAATATTGAAGGTTTTATTTACCGTCTTGAAACCATATAAACAAGTCTTGTATAAACATACAAATAAGGCGAAACTTAAAGTTTAAAAAAAAATATAAAAAATTAATAACTTTTGTTATTTGGGACACTTATCTGTTCCAGTATATGTCCTCCTTCAGTTTTAATATTTAGTTTCGTGCCCTTTATTGGCAACAACAGCTGCACAACGTTTTGGCATTGAATCAACCAAGCCGTGGCATCGACTTAGCGGAATTTTGCTCCAGGACTCCTTATCGCTTTCCAAAGTGATTCGTTGCTGGTTGGCTTGGCAGCAGCAACTGCGTTTTTTTTTTACATCAGCCCACAAATTCTCAATGGAGTTGAGATCTGGTGACTGCGCAGGCCACTCCATGACGTTCACTGAATGCTCTCTGAACCATTTCTTAGCTTTCTTGCTGTTGTGTTTGGGATCGTTATCTTGTTGAAAGACCCACAACAAAGGCATCTCGTATTCTCCATAAGATAGCATAATTTTTTCCATTATTTCAACGTATACGTGCTGGTCCCATAATTGCTCTTATCCAATGTATTGTATGTACGAAAAGCAAGCCCACACCATTACACTTGACCCTTCATGTTTAATGGTTTTACATGTGTATTGAGGATTGTATTCTGTATTTGGAGGGTGTCTGACGTATGAACGATATCCTTTTCCGCCGTACAGGACAATTTTACTTTCGTCTGACCATAAGATGTTCCTGCATTTTTTAACTGTCCATTTCAGGTGTTCTTTTGCAAACTCAATACGTTTGGCTACATGCTTCGCACTTAGGAGTGGAATTTTTCTTGGGCTACAGGCTTTTAAATTGTGATGTCTTAAACAGCTACGAACTGTTTGCACCGTTGCAGCTATATTGAGATCATTTTTTAGTTCAGTTGCTGGTTTAAAAGGCTCCTTCTTGCTATGGTGTTGCGACACTAAATTTTTTTTTAGCAAATAGAAAAAATGCCGTTATGGTGCTATTTTATTTCTCGGCACTGTATACCCGTGTGTTGAAATTCGTTGTAATTAAGAGAGAAATTCAACTAAAGTGTTTTACAAAAAAAAAGCCAAAATTGAAAAATTTAAACGTTTTTGAATCATATTTAACAGTGTTTCCTTGCCGCAAATTTTTTAAGATATTCAATAGAGACCACTAGTTCACTATAAAAAAAATCAGAATTCAAGCGGTGCCTTTTTCGGTACCACGTAATTTAATTTCTACTCTTTGACGCCTACCTATTTAGTTATACAAATAAAGGGTCAACCAAATAACTTTTTTTTTTTTTGAAAATGCTATAAAAAAAAAAACTACTGAATATTTTTTCTCAAATTTCTTTTTTTATTTGAAAGTACAATCCTTCCGGTTAATAATGAAAAATAATTTCATTCAATTTCATACTGCCTCGGCTGGCCATGCAGTAGCCTGCACAATCGGTCCAATTTTTAAGCACATTATCGATTGTGTGCAGCTGTATTTCACCAATGGCTTCACGAATATTGACCTTTAAGGCGTCAATTGTCTCTGGCTTGTCGGCGTAACACTTATCTTTTACGGCACCTCACAAATAATAGTCCAACGGTGTCAAATCGCAGCTCCGAGGTGGCCAAACGACATCAGCTCTGCGGCTGATAATGCAATCTTCAAAAACAGGGCGCAAACATCGAGTGTAGCTTCGGCTGTGTGGCACGTAGCGCCGTCCTGTTGAAACCAAATATTGCCAATATCCTCCTCTTCAATTTTTTTGAACAAAAATTCGTTCAACATGGCCCGATAACGATCGCCATTGACTGTAACGGCCACTCCTTGCTTATTTTCGAAGAAAAATGGCCCAATTATGCCTCTGGACCAAAATCCGCACCAAACAGTGACTCGTTTTGGGTGTATCGGCTTTTCAATGTATGCGTGCGGGTTTTCTGTGCCCCAAATGCGACAATTTTGCTTGTTTACATACCCGCCAAGATCAAAATGAGCTTCATCTGAAAAGATGATTTTTATGGCAAAATCGGCATCTTCTCTAAGTCGATCGCAGGCCCACTTAGCGAAGCGAAAACGCATTGGATGGTCAGTTGGCTTCAACTCCTGAACCAATTGGAATTTGTATGGCGTCATACCAAGGTCTTTATGCAAAATTCATCTCAATGATGTCTCCGAAATGTTCAATTGTTTAGAACGACGGTGAATTGATGTTGATGGCGCTTCACGCACACTTTCTGCCACAGCAACAATATTCTCGGGTGAACGAACTGTTTTTGGCTTTTCACGCTTTGGTTTATCGATGAGGATGCCAGTTTCTTTCACTTTTTTCACAAGATAACGAACATACGGAGCTGACGGTGCTTCTCTTCTTCCAAAATCCGTACGCAATTTTCGCACACATTCTGCAACATCACCATGATTTTCAAAGTAATGTCGCAATATTTCCCAGCGTTGTTCAAGCGTATACACAACCATATTCGTTCAGCGGAAGAATAAAACTAATTATCTGTCAAATCAGACATGAGCTAAGTGTTACCATTCACGAAATAAGCACTAGTTGAAAAAAAAAACGTTAGATGGCGGAACCTTTAGTTTCGGCAATGTAAAGCAGATACAAAATGGTCAAAAATAAAGCAAGGGGGAATGTTTCCTTAGCATGGTTCTATTATTATGGGTTCATTAGGGATATTCTGTTCCTTTACTTGCTGATTAATGATTGCAGGAATTTATTTAGAAAGATTCCCTCATTCATTTTAAGGGTAGTCAAAACCCCTTATATCGTTATTAAATAAAATGCATGACTGAATCGCACGTACCTATTTGCTCTTATGTTCGATTATATCGTAGTCACAAGATTCTTAGTAGAAAAGGTAAAATATATCGTTTACTTAGTTTTTCTTGTATACAAATAGAAAATTTTGTTAATTCGTTTCTAAAAAAAAAAGTTTGTATGTTAATCTTAACCTCCCTATAACAACACATTTAAAATGTACACACGCATTAACAGGGGTACCATAACACGCGAGCCAGTATTAAATGCCAACAAAATGCTTTTAAGAATAACATACCTACATTATTTATTGAATCATAACAGTTCATAGACTTAAACACAACAAGATAATTGGAAATTCATAAAACAATTATTGTCAGGAAATACAAATTATTAAATGCAATTGAAGCATAACATATCTTTTCTGTGTTCAGAACATATACAGGACAATTGCATTTTAAGCCTAAAATCTTGTTTTTGTGGTCATTTTTTTATAGACTAATTACACACTGTGACTGGTTCTGTAATTTAGGAAGGGAGTCACTTTCATGGGAATCCAGTGGGTGGCCTTGAGCACCCATTATTTCTTCAGGTAATTGTGGCAAATTTTTAGCTAGATGTTGGTCGCTCCATGTGAGGTTTAGCCAGTGGTAATCCTAATTCTTTATTATATATCCGTCTTAACTTGTGTAGTGGCTGATTAGGGCATTTATATGATAGAAAGAATATCATAGAACTAATTCCGGCTTGATCAAGCATACAATATAAGATCGTAAGGGCCACCTTTGAGTAGTTACTTCGAGTATAATGAATAATGATCTGAGAATTCATCTTCGGAAACTGAATCTATTTCATCAGCACCACGAAAAGTATTTCTTAAGTAAATGTCTAAATCTTTTCGGTGCCGTTTTAAATACCGAAAGAATGGATCAAATAATAAAGTTCTGAAAAAAAGTCCGCATACGAGAAAGACAACGGGTAATATATCACCCCAGTGCATACCGTATGCTCTAGTATTCAAAAACTACAGCCTACCGATGATATTGCACTCATCACTTCACCAGTAACTGGTATCTGAGATATTCAGCCTTATCACAGGCCCTGTCGTAAAATATTCGTACTACGAATCCCGAAAGAAGGTATAGGTCTCGTTGTACTAAAAATAGCTGCGTTTTATTATCTACGGGTGTGGATTATTTTTAACAAAAAATTTCTTGCAGAAACGCCTAAAAATATTTTACTAAAAGAGAAATGTGTAAGTTTTAGTACGAAATTAAATTTAAAATATGTATTGACTTAATTTTCAAAGGCACACAAAGTAATTATTGTTGAACTATTCTTCTCGAAATTGAAAGAACTTATGTGCCAAACAAAGAACAATTTATTTTATAGATAATTAAGTATTTATTACGACTATCTTTTAACCGAATATTGGGTCCTTGCGAGGTAACCGTCGGAGCGGAGAATTCTCCGAAATCGTCCGAATCGATGAATATTTGCTTCGAGGTAATCTTCCGACAGCTGTGCGGAACATTTCCCTGACAAATAGGAAAATGTTCCACTCCGACGGTTACCCTGATTGGGTAGATTATGTCAAGTGTAGAAAAAAGTAGAATCATTTTGAATGTACAAATCAATAAATATATGATAAAGAACTAAAGTAGTTTTAGTTCAAAGTAGTTTCTTGATGTAAATGCTACTTTGAACAATTCTTACAATTCACATTCAATATTCCTTTGGGTATTTTCCTCATTGACTCCAAAAACTGCAATGGCTTTTTAATAAAACAATCAAACTATTAAAAGATTAAGAGAAATTGAAATATATTTTTCTTCTTATATTTTGACGTAAATCAGATGACTTTGAAACTCCGAAAAAGGGCTTTCTGTGAGGCAAAACAAAACAGTCGGAACTTTTTTACGGCGGACTCTGTGATAGGTGTGATTAAGGCCCGTTTGCTGATACGCATCATAAATATTTATGATCAACTTAAAACGCTTATGGGCTACTTTTTCCTTTGCGTAAACTGTCACAGTGATTATGTAGAAAATTAAGTACATGCATCGTTTCGGAGAAAGTAAGATTATTGCGCTTGAAATGTTAAAGGCATTTTATAGTTTGGCATCAAGCTCTTATCGAAATTCGGACCGCTCAATACAACATAAGTTCTATTGCACGGTTTAAGTCAATTCATAAAATAAATGCTGGTGTGCTCCAGGCTCAGTGCTCCGTTTTGTCTCCAACTCTTTTTCTCATTTTCATTAATGATTTCCTGTCTGGAACTTCTTACCACTAAATTGTTTGGCTGACGATAGTACTCTCAGCTTTTCATATTCGTTTTCAGATTCACTTCCTTGTTTCTCGGATGTGGAACTGCATCGACAGCGTATGATAAACTCAGTGATGTCTCCTATCTGTCATTAAAGCAGAACCACCCTCCATGGCGATATCCATGAGCGGTACTTGCATTCAAGAT
Organism: Philhelius pedissequus; assembly: GCA_910595825.1. Taxonomy (NCBI): domain Eukaryota; kingdom Metazoa; phylum Arthropoda; class Insecta; order Diptera; family Syrphidae; genus Philhelius; species Philhelius pedissequus. The sequence goes on along the minus strand of OU343161.1, from coordinate 235,598,046 downwards.
ACCGATCAGCTTTCAGTCCTTGTAATATGCATCACAGACAGCATCTTGTGGAATAAACATAAATATTTAATGTCCCCAAAAACGCTGGAAAGTCTCTGGGCTTTCTTCGAAGATGCACAAAATTATTTTCCCTGTCTGATCTGGCTGTAATCTATAAGGCCTTCATTTGCGTAGGAGCTCCCAAAACTCATTTGAGTCTCTTAAATAGAATTCAAAATAGAGCTCTAAGAATACGAATTTCCAAGAGGAATCAATCTGGTGGAGAAGTGGAGAATGGTACAATAGATATTTAGGCCGCAGTGCACAACACCCCCATTTAAATGTTCATTCAAGCAATGTTCCAGCGAAATAGACAGTTGCATTCCTCCTCTTAAAACATTCAACCGTAATACTCGCGATTCTAGGAATGCTCCTTAGTTTACCCTTAAGCTCAACTTCGGACGTACTGTCAAGTACAGAGATTCTGGTTTTAATCGTACAACCCAAATATAGAATGCTTTACCGGGCTCTAATCTATCTAATTTCAAATCCAATATACATCGGTATCTACTTTTAAATCCTTCCTTATTTTCCTAAAGCTCGCACTGCCATATTAAGGATAGTCAAAACCCCTTTAGGTCGCGCATAATTATAAAAAAAAGCTCGCACTGACAGATTAGTAAAAGAGATACTAGTTTTATTGGAGGTTCAAAATGGTTCATTTGTTAATGCATTAAAATAAAATCTTGAAACCAAACAAACAAGAGTACCTATTATATGCACTGCATATTACACTGTTTGTATAATCTAGATTATGAAAAAAAAATTAAAAAAAACACATTTGTACCCATGGATGTATATTAAATGAGTTTATTCACATTTCCGTTTATTAAAATGTTGCGGTGTATTGTCCATGTTATCTTGCAAGTACGCAGGGGTTGAATCAGCTGAGAATAATCTTTTTTACGACGAATCGTGTGTATGGGAAAGATATTGAGAGATTGCTTTTGTCTTACTCAATATATACCCTTTAACAACGTCCCGTGGAGAATCCCCCCAACAGACACAATTTAATGCATAAGCACATGGTCATTAATTGGCCTGAAATTTCATTTTGATATATTGTGTACTCTATCCGTTTTTTCTCGGGTTTAGTTGATAGAATATAATAAAAATAGGGTAAATTCACAAACGCATCACTGCAATAATGTGGCTCGATCATTTGGGTCAAACATTCACAAACGCAAACTTTCCGCATCACTTTGAACGTCAACTGTTCATTATTGCAATATTGTATATGCTGATGCGCAAACATTAAACAAACAAGCATCAAGAAATATCATGATTACTTTTTGATGCCGGTGATCGATTGGTATAAATATGTGCGAATGAAAATGAAATTAATTCATTTGAATGACATATCATTTCACTTAAAGCCTATTTGCTTTGCGCATTTTGTATAAGAAAATATCACTTTTTTAATCAATTAAAGCTTTTGAAAGTATTGTGTCCGTCGTTCGAAACACACAACTGTTTTTCATCGTCAAACAAATAAACGATCAGCATCGCATCCGCAACAGATATGTAATCATTAGCATCATAAACAAGCTGTGATACCGAATCGCAGCGCAATTATTCGACGTTTGTGAACTTACCCATATATTATTTATATATACACATTTGTAGTTAGTCTGTACGATGTAAGATTCAAAGGTGAATCCGATATGTTGCCTCTAATTTTACACGATTTTTGCATTAGCTCGCAGCATCTCCATAAGCGATCGGTTTCAGCCCGGTTTGTTGAAAATCTCTTGGCTATTGAGGATTTTCTTCCATCAATCTGATGGGAACTTCTTTCTGCTCAGTTTTGAAGAAAAAATGAACTTTCGATTGTTTAAGTGAACTTTCGAATCATTTGAAACTCAAAATACAAATTATTCGAGTTCGACTTACTTTCGAATGAAAGTATGCTGAATATTAATTATAAACTACATATAACCGAACTCAAATGTATTGATATTAGTCGACAAAGAATACGAACAGGTCCATACATAATATCATATATGAACTATTTTGTGTCAATGGTGCTAATCGTATGGAAGTTTAATTTGGTTTACAATTTTTTCATTTGAATATCGATCAGTGCATACAGTGCCGAAAAATAAAATTGTTCCAAAAGGGCATTTTTTTCAATTTGTTTAAAAAAAGACTTGCGTCGCAAAATTGTTCTGTATGTCGGAAAAGGGTCTCGTTAATATGTCAGATGCCCTTCGAATGCAGAATACACAATCCTCAATACAAATGTAAAACCATTAAACATGGCGGGTCAAATGCTTGTTGTGCCCATAAGTGCACACCTAAGACACGACCTACTGAGTCAACTGCTGTGGAATTTTTTTTTCGTTACGACTCAGTGACGAAACGATACAGTACTTTTCTTATTATGGACCAACACATTAACGTTGAAATAATTGAAAAAATTATGCTACCTTACGCAGAGTATGAGATGTCTTTGACGTTGGTCTTTCAATTAGACAACGATTCGAAACACACCATTTAAAAAGGAAAGAATTGGTTCTGAGAGTATTGAGTGAATCTCATGGAGTGGCATTCGCAGTCAGCAGATCACAACCCTATTAAGAATTTGTGGGCTAATTTAAAGAAAGTAGTTGCTGCTAGTTAAGAAAAAATCACTTTGAAACGTAATTAAGAAGTCCTGAAGCGAAACTCTGCCGATGCTAAAGTTTGGTTGATTCAATGTCAAAACGTTGTGCATCCATTATTGCCAATAAAGGTCACACAACTAGATATTAAAACTGAAGTATGACATCAGCTAGAATAGATAATAATTATGAACTAGAAAAACTGATTAATTTTTTTCTATTTTTTTTAACTTTAAGTGTCCTTTGGAATTATGGTGCTATTTTTTTTGCCTTTTTGATTTTTTTTCAAATGGTTTTGAAGTGTTAAATAGAACCTTCAATACTTTTACTACACAACTTTTATTTAAAAAAAATTTTAAATGTGTTTTTTAGTTGTTAGAGAACATGAAGCATTATAAATTCTTTCTGTTTCATTCGTCATGGCTATAATTTCATAATTGACATATGATCTTATTATGACTGAAAAACTGTTCGTTTTTTAAGTATAGAAATAAGATTGAAAATCTGGGAAGATTTTTCACTAATGTTAATTTTGTTTAAAAATTACCCAAAACACAACAGTCTCTTTAAGGTTCGCTTGCAACAAAATTCAACACGTTTTCTGTGGAGGGTTGAATTTTAAACTAAATCAAACTACATATTTACTTATATACAATCAATATAATTAGATTTGTGATATTTTTCTGCTTGTTTTAGGAATATGGCGAAGAAGAAGAGGAAGAAAATGAGGACGCTCAAAATAATGATACCAATATAATTGATAATGAGGAATCTATCAATCTAACAATTGAGGAAGATGAGCAACAACTTTTACATAATGAAGTAAATTCACTTTTAACATTGTAACACAAAGTTCTTCTAAAATAATTCCTATCTTTACTTTTTTAGGCACAAGACGATAAGGATAAAAATCTGAGTAAGTACATCGTTTTAATTAATTATGTTCATTTTTTTGTAATTAGAAAATAAGCTTTTACTTAAAACCAACAATGTTATGTGCACAAGTGGGACAAAAAAAAAACTTTAATAATACTGTGATTAACTTTAAGATTTTTAAAAGAAACCCCGTGATTTTTGTATACATACATACATACATATTTTAGTTAAATTTAAAAGAAAAAAAAAACAATGGAGAATAAATTTCTAACTTAACATCCCTCACTACTGTACACACACACAGCTGATGAGAATACTACCGAAACAAGCAAATCAAAGAACAAGGAAAAAGATGATTCGTCTGAAGAAAAGAAGACCAAATCTGATGCCAAAAAATCTGATTCGGACAAAGAAAAGAAATCATCTAGTGGAAAGGATGATTCTTCCAAGGATGATAAATTAGCTGATAAACAAAAGGACGAAAGGTTGGTTAATCACATACTACAATGAATGAGGAAAAATGAGAAGATGAATAGAACCGGCTTGGAGAACTGGCTAAAAAGATTGTATTTGACAGTTTGTGTTTTAGGTTGTTATTTAAATGTTTCGAGTGTGTGGATGGGATGGTATTACTTTATATACTCTTTGGAATGATTGTTCCAGGATCCTAATGTCGCCTCTAATATGTTATCGCCTGGTTTTATTTTTGAAATCGTCGCATACCATACACCGAACTATTTTATGACCTAAAGCAGAATTTTTCATATACGCTTGACAATCGTTTATTTTCTTTTTTAAACGTCTCAAATACTAATCAATTCCTTTTCTTTGGATTTTCACCATCAGCGCTGAACAAAAATCATCAAAATCCACGTCCAAGGAAGACAAAGGTAAATGTTTGATTAAAATGTTTACATATACAATTTTTAATTCGGTTAAGTGAGCAAAAGCAAGGAGTTTCTTAATGATAGGATTTTTTTTGGAATCTGAAGCAGTTTATTAATATTATACGTGAAAAAAATTCGTATGGAATACTAACGTTCTCAAAACTGTTGCATTTATATATAGATTTTGTTTAAAATAATTTAATAACGATAAACTTCTCTATGGGAAGAATGACAAGATTAGAAAAATACCAATTTGTAATTATATTACAACAGTTACTGTAAAATATTAGCTGCGCTTCGCGCGGTTGGGGGCTAATTAAAAATAAACTGAACAATTATACTTTGGCATGCCCCTGCAGTCACTTCCTTTCGTTAAACACAGCCTTGAAAATAGTTTCAGAAGTTGTTTTTTGTTAATTAATTCTGTAGCCGACTGAAGCATGTTCTCGATTTTGAATGGCTTTTTTTTATCAAATTGCATTCAAGATTGTTAAGGTTGATGTTGAATTTGAATAAGTAGAATTCAACTTCTATCATTTGCTGGACCTTCTTACTCCACATTAACGCTTTTGGTCTCTTAATGGCCTGAACTGCACGATGAGGCAGTGTTAAAGCAATATTACAAAATTATTTATGATGAACGTTTTGAGCACGGTTGTATTCCTTGACCATACTATTAATTAATTAGAATATAGACCAAGACGCGATATTGATATTTTCAACAACTATAGAATTAAATTTGAAGCACGGTTTTACTCAATAAGGAGGCGATGAATTTTCTGATGACCTCTTGTGATATTCTGCTAAACTAATGAATTATTTGGATAGTAATGATCAATAAAAGCAGTAGCATTGTCTGTATTGGTCAGACCGACCGGCGATGAGAAGCAGATTTTTAAGAAGAATACACTTGTATGAATCTTATTTTGTAAGGATCGTCAATTCACACATTGAAAAACTACAAATGGCAGCAGTTATAATTCGTTTTGTTTTGCTCAATTTTCTTGAAATTGTCAAACATTTTTTTTTACGTTTAGACTTCGCCTTTAGTAGAAAGTTGAACTAAATTGTCAAAAAGTGTAAATTCTTCGATTATATTATAACCAAGCCGAGTTGGAAGCTGAAGCAGTGATGTTCAAATGATGCAAAGATCTGGATCAACTACTAAATGAAGAAGTGACTAATTGGTTATCCTGGAGCGAAGTAACGTTTGTAAGTAGTGGAGGAGGTATTCTGTGTGTTAGGGGTCTAGAGGTTTCCCAGACGAAAACTGTTTTATGGACCAAACATGATCATCATCTTTTGTACGAGAAGAAGGCGCTGAAAAGTAAAGAATCGGTACTCGGTAGTGTATTTCTAAGTGTGAAATTATAAAAGAAAAACCTCGACAAGGAACAACAACTCCAATCTGTACATAAATCAACATTTCCCATCGGTCTTTAAAAGTGGTTATATTTATTTCTGGTAACATTTCCTTAAAAACGGCTGAGACCTTATCCTCCTCATTTTGGAATGCAGGTAAACTCATCATCATTAATTTGGCCGTTTTTCCAATAGGTGCACAATCGAAGCAATTTAAAATCATCTGCTATCCACCACCCCCTTATGCAGAACCCTACCCCAAGGCAAGGACACTGCCGGGAAGAAATCCTCATTTTGCCTCCCCTATTTACTGCCGTCACATTTCAGCCGAGAAGTCCAATAATTTGCAGCAATTATCGTCCGCATCTTAGGTGTGATGGAGTGTACAGCAGTCATGATCACAACTAGTCGATTCGAACGATTTACACTCAACTTGACATTTACGTCGTCGCGTTCGTATAACTGTTTCAGATTCCAAAAAAACAAAAGAAAAACAAAACACTAAATTAAAAAAAAAGAAGGGACAGCTAGCTGTAGAGTTCAAAAGTGTTTCTCTATTTTTATTCCTCGTGCAAGGTATATTGTAGGTTTTATAAAATAACTAAACAAATAAAAATCCCAGTATTTTAAAGAAAAAAAACAAAACATTTTAAATGTGCTCACCCGACCACTATTGTTATTATGGAATTTCCAGAAAAATCATCAACGGGTCCAGCATCGGAATCATCAAAATCCAAATCATCGTCGTCTAGTCGCAATCTCTGGGTATCTGGACTGTCGTCCCTGACTCGTGCCAGTGACCTGAAGACGATTTTTTCCAAATATGGTAAAGTTATTGGCGCCAAAGTTGTAACAAACACGCGTACACCAGGAACCCGTTGCTATGGTTTTGTAACGATGTCCTCGTCATCGGACGCAACTCGCTGCATAAGTCATTTGCATCGTACCGAATTGCATGGACGAATAATCTCTGTGGAAAGAACGAAGAATGAAATTGGTACTGGCAATAGCGGTCATGCGGCACCCAATGCGTCAAGCAAGAAGAAGGAAGAAGGCTCGAAGAAAACATCGCCGGTTAAGGACAAGTCTAAGACAGGTGATGTTGCCGATAAAAAGTCAGCAGCAACTAACAACGTCTCAGCCAAGGATGATAAAGACAAACCAAAAGTTACCATCGCTAAAACAAACACATCTGATGCAGAAACTAAGGTCGCAGATGGCGAAAAGGCCAAAGCCGACGCATCGGTGCGTGTTCGGCGTAATTCACGTGCACGAGATCGTCGGCGCATTGATCGTCCTCCATTACCACCTCGCATTGATCGTGAAGAACGTGATCGCGAACGTGAACGCCAACGCCGTGAAAGGGAAAAGGAACGCGAACGCCGAGAACGTGAGATCCTCTCCTATCAAAAGATCAGAGAAGAAAGGGACCGCCAACGATTGAGGGAACGTGAACGTGAGCTGCGTGAAGAAGAGCGTCGTCGCCGTGAAATCCGTGAACGTCAACGTGAAGAAGAACTTCGTCTAGCTGAAGAGCGTAGAAAGCTAGCTACCGAACGTGAACGTCTGGAAAGAGAGAAAGCTGAACTATTGCGTTTGGAACGAGAGCGTCAGAAGTTGGAACGTGAAAAAATCGAACTGGAGCGCCTAGAACTCAAGCGCCAACAAATGAAGTATGATGAAGCTTTCTCAAATCTCAAATCTCAGACTTTATTCGATCTCTAAATATTATATATTTTTTACTTGTAATTTTTTTTTTCATTTTATGAAAATCTCAAAACAACAAACAAAAAAGGCGCTACCGGTGCTTTTGTGTATCAATTAGATTGTAGCTAGTAGCGCCAGCGTGTTGAATTTTTTTTTTAAATTGGCAGTGCCGTGAGAAATATGTTAAAAATAATAGTTGATTTTTTTTTAAATTGATTTAGAATTATTGCAACATCTCGCATTGATGAAGCGCCAAAGAGGGCTGTGAAGAGATCCAACGATGATCGATATACTGAGGCAACAGATCGCAAACGGAATGCCGGAGTTCGTTTTGAAGCACCGCCTCCACCGAGATTTGATGCTTCTATTGCTACAAGGTGAGTTTTGTTTCTTCTTATTTACTTTTTTTTAAGCTATAGGTATGTATTATATTTGTAACAGCCGGATAATAGAATAATGAAGTCTATGACATATTGTTATTAATTTGCACTGCGAAAATCATTATTTATTTAGAGAAGACCACTACTAAATCAAAAGATAATTGTTTTATGATTTAATTTGATAAAAGTAAAAGATTCACAGATAAAACTTGTGAATGCGGATCGATACCTACAACTACATTTTTAAATATAATACTACAGTAGAATCTCAGAAAGGTAAAAAGATATAAAACAGTTCCCGTTCATCTTTCTAAGAATCAAATTTTAGTTAGAGAAGGAGAACATATAGCCAAACCAAAAAAAAATTGAAACACGCCCGAAAGTCGTAAATAAGTGCGATAACTTAAAAATAGGAAGACGAACCGAAAGCAAGGAAATAGAAAAAAAAATTGAAAATAGAGCATTCATCTTATCGAGTAACCAAATTTCAACCCATTTATCTTTGGTGGAAGAAAACGTTCATATTTCCGAATTGTTCAACTAACTATAACCATTCACATTTCAGAGATTCTACTGTAGTCAACTTCATATTTCAAAATATTATTATTATAGCTTTATTAAAGTGTAAGTAAATTATAAATTTAATAATATATTAGGACTGGAATTAGCTGCCAAGGCTTACTACTAGATAGACTAAAAATTTAAAGTAATGCTTGTATACAGGGTGGCCCACGAATCGTGCTACAATAAGAAATTTAAATAACTTTTATTTTAATCGATGTATTTCATTAATTTTTTTTTATTGGATTAAAAATTTAATTCTATTTTAAAGAACTAAGGGTTTACAAATAACCTCCACGCTCATTCACGCATATGGGGCACCTGATAATTGTTTATTGCGGCCTGAAGAGTTGAAATTGGGATCGCCTCAATTATTGTCTTAATGGAGTGCTTCAATTCGGTCAAATTCCTGGGTTTCATTTTGTACACAAAAAGTCTGGTGCAGTCAGGTCAGGTGACCTTGGTGGCCAGATGAAAGTGCAGCTTCTGGATATCAATTTGTTTGGGAATTTTCGTTAGAGTTCCGCCATAACTTGTTTGGATACGTGTGCACTTGCTCCATCTTGTTGAAACCAAATCCTGCTGAAAGGGATACGTTTTCGGCGAAGTTCTGGGTAAAAAAAAACTCGTTCAACATCTTTAAATAACGGTCCCCCATTGACAGTTTGTGTTACACCGTTTTCTTCAAAAAAGTATGGCCCGCCAATACACCTTGATGGAACTGCGTACTAAACAGTGACTCGTTCTGGGTGCAGTTCAGTCTCACTGAGCATTTCTGGATTAGATTCACTCTATATACGGTAATTTTGCTTGTTAACATTGCCGTTTAAGTCAAAATGGGCCTCATCAGACATAAACAAACAATTTATCAATGTGCTGTCTTCTTCGGCCTTTGCAATCATTTTTCGGCAAAATTCCAGGCGAACATGCAAATCCTGATGGTTTAACTTGCTTGCAATTTGGACTTTGTACGGAAACAAGATTAAGTCATCATGAAGTATCCGTTGTAATGACCGTCCGCTAACACCAATTTGGCCCGATAAGTATCGAGTCGAAACACTTGGATTTGCCTGTATTTCCGATGCAACAACCACGATTGTATCCCGAACCCGAACATTGTGATCTCGATGATAAGGTCTTCGTTCGATGCTTCCAGATTCGGCAAACATGTTCACCAGCCTCATAATGGTCCATCTACTGGGGGGAGTACCGCCAAACTACAGCCAAAATTCCCTTTGGACGGAAATGACGGACTGCAAAGAATGGTATCGCTGCACTATCCAAATCCTTTTTTCAGTTTCCCAAGCATTCATTTTGATAAATCTAAATAGCAGCCTATAAAATAAAAAAAAAATAAGCCGATTACTCACACTGGAAAAAGGTTATTACGTTTTATTTTTGTAGCACGATTCGTGGGCCACCCTGTAGTACATATACATTAAGAACTAGATACAGTTTTCTAGACTGAGAGCTGATATAATATGAAATACAGTATTAATGTTATCGAGATTGATGTTGGATAGTAGTTGTGGGAGGTTATGTTCGGAGATGATATTGGTAGTTGAGGTAGTTTTTTTTGCAGGAAAGAAGTTGATGATGTAAGGAAAGTGGGGTATTTTCATGGCAAAGGTGATATGCTGCAGGCGATTCCCTTTTAAATAAATGTTTGTGGGTGAGATATGTGTGTCCGAGTCTATGTCTTATGTAAATCGTCAGTTTCTTATGAGAGACGTTATACGGGTATATACGGGTGTAATTATCCCAGGATATTTTTCTTCTAAATTTTCAATTTTCGAGGATGAGATTTTTGATGTCCTTTTTATTGCATTGATAAAACATTGTTAAAGGTTCCCTTAAAGCAGATCTGGCTTCACTATCAGCTGCTTCATTGCCACTAATTCCGGAGTGACCAGGAATCCAAACTATTTTTAAAGTTTCGCTGTTTGTTATTTAAAGGTTACGTATCTTTTCGGCAATACCAAATGAGTTGGATATGTTTTTAACATCGGAGATCGTAGAAAGACTGTCAGAGAATATGACGGTTTTTTTTTTAGTGTATTGGATTACTTTGAATACCGCGAAAGCTTCTACGGTAAAGATTGGGCAGAAGTCTTGTAGTAATCCTTTGGAGACAACGTTCAAAATATCAAAAATGAAAACGCCCAAACCATTTTGTTGTAATTTTCTGTTCTGACTTGTTCTGATTTGATGTTCAGTGAAGGTGAACAGATTAGAGCAGAAAAGAACAGGATTTTCTGTTCTGGCTTTTGAGTGGGATCAATTCGTGATATCTGTCAAAATTGTTTGTTTTTTTTTCCTGTTTTGCTTATTTTTGATTTATGGTTAGAGTTAATAGGTTCCTCTTTTGTTTTAATATAATTATTTATTATTTATAAAATCAAAAATTAACTTTTTCAACAAGAAAAAAATCATTGTTAATTGTTGTTTTGAAAATTCTGCTTATTTAACTAATCTATCTTGTTCTGACTTTTCTGTTCTCTTCTGGATCTTTTCTCCAGTGAACACGGCTAGTGATGCAAACAAAATCATACTTAAAGATTGTTAAGCTAACGGGTGTTTTTTTTTAAGAGCCTGAGAATTTTAACTGCTTTTTCTAATAAATCTGGGCGTTTGCGGGTTTTTCGGCATAAACGATTGACTTAACATAGACCATAAAAAGTAGTCGAAAGACGTTATATCGCACGAACGAAAGAGTCAATTAACGGGACAACTTCTAGAAATGAAGTTGTCACCAATAAATTTATGGTTAAGCGCACTGTATGGCAAGTTGCGCCGTCTTGTTGAAACAAATGTCATGGATGTTTAGCTGATTAATTTTTGGAAACAAAAATCAGTCAGCATCGAGCCGATAGCGCTCGCCATTCACCGTAACGGCAGCTCCTTCCTCATTTCGAAAGAAAACAGAACCGATGATGCCGCCAGCGTGTAATCCTCACCAAACAGTCAATTTTAATTGTTGTAATGGTGATCCGTTAATGGCTTGATGATTATTTTCTCGCCATATACGGCGATTTTGCTTATTGACGAAGCCATTTAACCTGAAATGAGCTTCAACTAGGCCGATTATTTTTTTTTTTTTTTTTTTTTATTTTTTTTTTTTATTTTTTTTTTTTTTTTAAATTCATTTTTATTTCATATTAACTTATAACTATCTTAAAGCTAGACAAAAATGTTTAAAACTAGCCTAATTATCAATAACTTACAACTAATTTACTGGCCCTTTACGGGCGCTCTAAATTAAACAATAACTCTTACAACTAATGTCTTTCGACCTAAAAACTATTTTAATTAAATCTAAATTTTTTTTTTTTATTTATTTTATATTTCAAGAAACTTTTATACAGAAAACTTGGTATCTGATCATTTTTTTTTTTTTTTTTTTTTTTTTTTTTTTTTTTTTTTACCTATAAACTAAACTTAAATATATATTAAAAATAATTAAAACTAAATAAAACTAACTTATACTAACTAAAAATAACTTAAACTACTTAAAATACCTAATAATACTTATAACTACTTAAAAACTAGAACAGCCACAGCAGCATTTTTTTCGTTTTTTAATTTTTTTTTGTTTATTTTTTATATGCATGCAGACACACACTAGCATGCAACCCACCCACACATGTACATACGCACATACATATACGTACGCACACACATGTACAGACACGCAGATACATGCACGCATGCCCCCGCATACATACATATTTTTAATTTTTTTTTTGGTGCCACCCTGACTGTTACCTATACCTAATGCCCTAAATCTATGTAAGTCGGCCAAGATATATCATCTTCATCGACTTTAAATATCACGATGCTGTTCAGAGAGCCACCAGAACTGGTTCTCCTGTTTCGCCCTATCCCTCCGGTCCCGATCGGACACAGTCCTACTGAACCGAAGGCGCTCTTCTCCACCTTGAGCGATGACGTCTCGACTATACAGGAGTCGCCTATCCACAGTTTTCCGGCTGACGTGGTAGATGAGCGGAACCGCCCCTCCATCCTGTATCAGCCCTCGACTGTCTAAATAGAGGAATGCCTCAGGAGGGATGTAACCACTTAACCGCGCACTCTCAAAATATTCGTTATTGGGGTAATAAGCCCCAAAAATTAAGCTGTTAGTTGAGGACATCGCTCTTGCAACGTGACCCCGAATCAGCTTGAACAAAAAATTATCTATTCTGTTTATGTTGGCTCCGTTGTATAGAACCTGGTTGGAATAATATCTTGTGTACTCCGACTCTGGTGTTCTGTGTAATCCAAGGCAACGTCTAAGACATTGCCTCTCAAACACCCGAATCTTTTCCATTTGAGATGGGGCAACGTTGAACCACACCGGGCATCCGTAGGCAATCATCGGCCTGATGAGGGCCATGTAGCAAATCACCTTCACCCTGCTGTCAAGACGGCTGCTATAAAACAGTCGTTTTGTCAAGGCTAAGGCTCCCCTAGCCCTGGCCAAAGCAGCACCTATATGTCTGTCGAAATACAGGTACTGATCCAACCAGATGCCAAGGTACTTTACTACACTTTTACTCGCCAGTGGATGTCCATGTGGCCCTACGATCACCAGCTTGCGCCAGTTCTTTCTCGTATCCCTTGAGGCGCTAGACAGCGGAGTCCTAAACAAAATAGTTTCTGATTTCTGGTAGTTGATTTTCAACTTCCAGTCATCACAATATCGCTGAATCTTGTCGAAGTCACTCTGCAAGAGACTTTTGATGACCTCAACTGTATGAGCTGTTCTGTACGCAATTAGATCGTCGGCGTACGCAATTGCCTGAGTTAGACTACCTATCAGATCGCTGGTGTAAATGTTGAATAGAATCGGCGAGTTAACCGCTCCCTGCTGAAGACCATTATTAATATTAAAAATTGCAGTAGAAGTTACATTGCCACTCTTGACAACAAACTTTCTACCATTTAGCATGTCATAAAGCATATACAATAGAGGTTTACTTATACCTAGTCTGGTTAGCTTTAGATAGAGACCTTCTAACCATACGGTGTCGAAGGCCTTCTCCAAATCAACCAGACAGGCACCCGTACACTGTTTTTTAGTTTTGTTCCATTGGATATCAGAAACAAGTTTAGACGCGGCATGAATTGTGTCATGTCCCGCCTTAAAACCGAACTGATTATCCGGGATGATATTTTTGTCCTCCGCCCATTTGAACAGGGCTCTATTAATAACCTTTTCAAACACTTTGCTGATACTCGGAAGAAGACTTATCGACCGGAGATTCGCCGGATTGGAGTTGTCCTTTCCCTTTTTTGGGAGAGGGTGCACCACAGCTGTCTTCCACCGCACTGGATAATATGCATTATTCAGCGCGTTGTTAAACAGTGTGGTATAAATGTCAACTGCTTCTTGAGGCAAATGTCGTAGTACAACGTTGGATATACCATCGAGTCCTGCAGACTTCTTTTTCTTTAATGAATCGAAGATGAGCTGGAGCTCATTCTTCGAAATTAACAGGGGACTGGGCCCATTTCGGTCGGCGATTATGGCGTTTGCCAAATCTTCATCATTAAACCTGGTAAAACCAAGGTTCTCAGATCGCCATTCGGTTATATCGTTCCGGAGCCATAAGTGATGAAGCAGAGCTCTGTTCTCCAGGTCATGATTCGGGCGAATGCTAGCATTCACCTTGTACACTTGCTGGAAAGCAGCCCCCACAGCCTCCACTCTCTCCTGCGGATCTTCGATTATATAGAGGTCATCGTCCAATACGGCATCCTCTGGGTCTATGCCTGCTGTCAGAAGTACGTCTCTGTTCTCTGTCGTCCTCTGGAGCTTAAGACACGGAAGATCGTTTTGATCCTTTCTTCTAAAAATCTTATTAATTTTTGGGAACATACTTGGGTCGCTGGAGTTAACGGCACGAATTTTATTGTCCCAGAACGAATTAATAGCCAATCTATAATTTTCTTTGATCAATTGGTTGATGTTTTTGATGGACGACTTCAGTGTCCTAATCTCCAGGTCTCGTGTATCAGTAAACCGCCTGTACAAGCGTTTTAGTCTTGTCAGTAGTCCACTTTTTTGTCTGTGAAGTGCGTCAATTGTCGCGTTACGGTACATGTCAGTTGCGTTACGTTCTTTGTATTTCGGTATTGTTCTGTTCATTGTTCGTAGAATCGTTTCGTCAATTTGTTCTAAGTATCTGTCGATTTCAGTATTTGTTAGGTTCCTGTCATTTGGTGGGGATATACCATTTGAACGTAATTCACTCAATAAGGCATTGGAGAAACGTGGCCAGCGCACCTTACTGTAATTGTAAGTATGCACAGGCACATACTCCTCCAACTCCATAAGCTGGTTCGGAAGTTGTATTACGGCTGCGAGTCCGCAGTGGTCACTGTCGTACTCGATCGTTCGTAAACAATTTCTTGGCCGTTGACCCACAGCGTCAGTAATTGTTAGTCTTGCGTCTTTAAGCAATAGATCCAGATAGGCACCGCTTCTTGGGAACGATGGCCTGTCTGTGGCTAGAAGATCGATGCGATACTCAAGGTTGTATCGACCCATCCAATTAAATAGATGGTTACCTCGAGGATTTTGTATTTGATTTCCCCAATCTGTGTGCTTGGCGTTTAAATCACCCGCCAATATATAGTAATTCTCTTCCGAGCTCAATCTTAAGCATTCAAAAAGCTTTTCAAGCTCTGTTATAAACTGCGTGGGCTGAGGTGTTTCCGGTGCATAGGCAGCGATCACATACATTCGCTTCCCCTGTTGGAGATGAATGCATATGATGCATGCCTCTAACGTCCGAAATTTTCGCACATCACTATTATATATTACCTTATGACTAATGCCTTTACGTATAAAGATTGCGACGCCTCCTCCTTGCGTGGAGTTGGGTCGGTCTCTTCTTACGATATTGTAATTGTTGTTAGTCAATTTATGTTTCTGGTTAAGCTTAGTTTCGCTAGCCATAAACACATCTGGACTTATGTCTTTAAGCAATTGGAATAAATTCGCTCTACGTTCGGTCCTAATCAATGAATTTACATTCACAGCTAGGATCTTAAAGGGCCTCTCCGGCAGCGCGCCCTTAACCTCTAAGTTGCGTTAAGCTCGGCAAAACAGAGTAGAGATAATCCACCCTAGTCGCCTGCTCCCTGATCTGGTTTTGGAGGCCGTTCAACTGGCCCTGGATGGCCAGTAGAACGCCCATAATATCCGCCTGTGCCGCCGGCGCCTTAGGCACGGGGGCCTGTTGGGCGACCTTTGGTGTAGGCTGTACCGTGCTTCCCCTTCCTGACGCCATTTGGGCGTAAGAAATTTGGGGGTTGACGGACGTTGTTGTAGGAGGGCGCACTGTTGGACGCTTTTCTACCACTATTTGCTTTGCTGCTTTATTGTTTTTTATAAGCTGAAACGTCGGGCATCCCCGATAATTAGCGGGGTGTCCGGCGCCTCGGCAGAGTACACATTTAAGCTGGGTCCTATCTTCGACCCGTTCTTTTCCTAACTTGCATTCATCTGCATTGTGGTTCTCTCCACACTTAACGCAGCGTGACTGCATTTCGCAGTTTGCTGCGGCGTGGCCGAACCTTTGGCAGCGCATGCATTGAAGCATGTCGCCGCGCCTTTTTAATTTGTCCCAAGTTACAACCTGGCAGTTGAGGACGGATATACTCCTCAAACTATCCAGTTTGCTGCTGGGTGAAAGTTGAACGAGGAAGAAGGGAAGACTCCGCTTCTCCCGCCTAGCTCTAACTGTAGCGAACGGCTTGACCCCGATAAAGTCGAGATCGTCATTCGCTTTTTGGCGGAGTTCATTTAAGAGCACCTGTGGTTCCGTGTAGGAATCTATGCCCTTCAAAAGGACCGTTTGAAATTTTTCGGTTTTAGGGGTGAAACTAAAGAATTCGGTAGTAGTTTCTTTCAGCAACTCTTTAATTTTTTTGTGCTGTTCCAGTGTGAAGCACTGGATAGCATGCCTATCGTTATTTAATCTTTTAATAGTAAAATTTTGACCTATGGTCAACTTACATAGATTTATGGTATCCTGTAACTCCATTTTATAAGTATTAATGGGTGGCACCTTTTCTTTTTTCATGATCGGCGGCTGTGGCTGCTGCTGCTGAGACTGATTTTTCTGCGGCTGTTGATTCTGCTGCTTTTGAATCTGCTGCTGCTGTTTTTCTTGCGAATGTTTCTGGACTTGTGTCTGCTGCTGTTGCTGTTGTTGTTGTTGTTTTTGCCGTTGTTGTTTTGGCTGCTGCTGTGGCTGTTGTTTTTGTATTTGTTCTTTTTTCTGTTGTTGTTCTTTTTCTTCGAGTTCTTTTAGTTGCCTCGCTCGGCGCGCTTCTTGGCTGGCCTTAACTTTACTTTTTATCTTTTCTATTTCTGCCTCCAAAGCATCAATTTGGGCGAACATTCTTTGTTCGTCCTCCTCAGATGACGCCTCTGATGTGGAGAGGTTCACGAAGGCAGTACTATCGCCCGTCGTGAAGTGCCCTTCTCCTTCTTCAGACATATATGCTATACCCTCTTCGGGTGAAGTGTCTAACTCGGTTTGTCTTGCTGCCTCTGACGTCTCGTCTATATCGGACGTATGCACCCCAGCTGGCAGCTTTGCTGAGGTGGCCGTGGATCTCCTTTTTACCAAATTTGGTGCGCACTTGATCCTCTTTCTGCGCTTTTGATTAGCATCGGATGATGTTGCCGTTGTTGTTATTGCTGTTGATGTTGTTGCTGCAGAATCACTGCTTGTAGTTGGAACATCTTTCGATGTTCCCTCAGCTGATGCCATCGCTGGCCTCATTGGCCCTAGGACACCTTTCGATGCCCCGGTGCTTAAACTCCTCCTCCTTTGTTCGTTTTCCCAACCAATAAAGTTAACGACTTCACGGTTGTGAAAAAAAGCTGATAAAGTTCTGATGCCCTCCTGGGAATCGAACTGGCGACCCTCGGATTCTCGGTCGGCCACTCTATCACTGTGCTACTGCACCACTTATGAAATGTTGATTTAATTTGGAACTTAAGCTCACACACGAATTTTAATTGGAAAAACTGGGAAGCCGAAAACGTCTTAACACTTCCACAGTACGAGATCGACTGAGGCCGATTATGTTGATCGTAAAATGGACGAATTGCTTTATCAACTTTATCACTTTTCATGCAGCAAAACAAAAGCACCCTATATTTCGTTTTGAATCGACATTATCAAAATTATTGACGTTTTCGAAAATCGACATTAGTAACAAAAACTGTATATTCAAGAAAAATTGGATTTTTTTTTTCAAAATATTTAAACAAACTTATCAAATGTTGGAGTGTTAGAGGTATTTTTATCCAAGTTTCTTCTGTCATTTTTACCTGCCATTTTCTTCCTCAAAAAAAAAATGTACATAGAAGTTAATTCTTATCCGTATTTGTATTATTATCTATCACAAACTATTTTAGAGTAATAGAAGCAATACGAAATGTAAGAGAAACTGGTGAAGAAATATCTAAAGAACGAGTTCAAGACATAGAAGAATGGAATCGTTATGAAGAGTACGTTAATAATGCCGCAAAATATAGACGCTTTGATAAAGGTTCAATCCTTAGAAAAAAAAATCCATGGTTTACTGAAGAATGTTTTCGGTTAAACGAAATAAAAATGCTTGCGTTAGATCTTTATAAAAAATACCAAACTCCTGTGGCGAAGAAATTTTATAAACGAAAAACTAAAGATGATCGAGCATTATCACGGAGACTTCGGCGTGAATATGAGAAAAAAGTTATTAGAAACATAAAATTAAAATTCAATCAATCTGAAGCTCGTGCAGCTGTATATAATATTAAATAAAATATACCTGCTAAAATAAAGCTCGTGGTGCTGTGAATTACATAAAATGAATTCCAAAAAAAAATAATAAAATGAGCCAACTTTTTTTTGTAGTTAATGTATTACATACATATGTATTAAAATTTGATTTTTTTTTTCTTCAAATAAAATTGTAGTCATATGGAATTTTGAAATAACATGACACGAGGAGACGAATCGGTGGCAATGGCGTCGAACTTTATTGAAAGCTGCATGCACTATTTTCTGTCGGCTGTGTTGCAACAGTCATTTTTCAAACAAATGTATGTTCTAGTTTTTTTATGTAAATAAATTTATTAATTTCATATACATAAGTTGTGACCCCTGGGCCCATGTTTTGTAACTCGGGCGATAACTTTTCCTCACTTGCCTCTGAAAAAATGGTTTCTTCTAAATTGAGGCGATACTTTAAATTTTTAATTTGTTTGACTGGTTCCAATAGAAGGCGATAAATTGAAAAAGTAATTTTGGCATCTTAACAACAAAACAAACATATTTTTTTTTGTTTCTAGACTACTTTTATCGATTGAGCATTGGCCCAGATATGTAAACAAAAACTAATTACATTTCATTCTTTGCTGATTGAATTTAATTTTGTGAACATGCCCGTCAAAAATGTATCGCGTCGAGGGGCGTAGGTTTATTCCACCTTTTTTCTTATCATTTGATGACTGCAAAAGTCATCATTTGTGCATAACTTAAATCGACATTAATATAAAATATAAAATAGAGTTTTAGACGTTTAATCTAACATTGGAAAATAGAGATTTTGCATTCACGGACTCACGTTTCCAAATGGATCCCCAGAATTCGAAGTCGGCTTAAACAGTTTAAAACTTGTTGGAAATAAGGGATACGACCAACTACCAACTTAAGTAATATGTACATCACAATCAAATTAACAACCAGAAGAATAAAAAAAATAAAAGAATTTGGCCCAGAGAAATCTTATTTGATTATTTGTTACACTTGGAAACAAACATTGATAGAAAATTAAGCTGGAACGAATCATCGCGAGTAAACTACGCGTATCAGATCCACCGCGGATGATGATGGTCACAGCCTGATTACTTAAGGCTATAATACCAAGAGGTGAGTTCTTACTTGCGATATATGTACTATAACGGCAAGTTTTGCATTTGGAAAAAAAACACTATCATTGCGATGACAGAGAACACCAAAAAATCGCCTGTATCTGTAGATCGATCTACAGGCTAAAGGGCTGAAGCGCGATTTTCTTCAAACTTGGTACCCATGTATAGGTGTTTTACGTAGTTGTCTCAAATAGATTTTTGCATCGTTTTTTTAGCCTCAAAAAATAACGGTACTTGCCATACAATTTTTTCTACCCTCTTTATTATTTCGAAAACGGCTCTAACGATTTTGATAAAAAATAAAATGCACGACTGGATCGAACAAACTTGCTCTTGAAGCTAATAGTTTTACTCGCTGACGCTGTTGGTAGGTAGCTAGCTAGCCTATAGTTATCCTATGCACATTTAAAGCCTCTCTTAAGATGTTGAGGCTTTAGCTCGTTATACATACAGACGGACGGACGAGACATTTTTTGCCGATCACTTTTAGGCTTTTCTATGATCGTAATGTCATGTTTGATTGTTAGATTTTTTTTTACGAATGCATAACTTGCTCTTATGTAGTACCTTCTGTATAATCGCAAGTAAAAAGTGTGTGCACTACTTTAGGTGTATAGGCCACATTTTGGTCAATTTTATTTTGTTATTAAAGGTACCTGCATTCACTTTTTTTTATTTTCGACTTTCTCATAAACGGCTAGACGGATTTCGATCAAAAATTTTACGTTGTAGGTCGTTTGAATAACCAACATTTTCGAAAAATATTTTTTTGAATTTAAAAATTTTTGTTATGTATTTCGAAACGGGTGGGTGATTTTTTTTTAAATTTATAACGGGTTATCCATTTTGCGGTTTCAAAAGTAAACGTACATAAAATATTTTTTTTTTCATGATATTTCTTTTTTATTATAAAGATTGAACGTTGACATTTTGTGTGAAACACTACATCATTTAAATGACCACCACGCGAAATGTTGCAAGCATCGATTCTTTTGAGGTAATTTTCGACCACTTTTTGACTCACATTGGGCGGTATCTCAACCATAACTTGACGAATGTTGGTTTTCAAGTGCTTAAGAGTTAGAGGTTTATCTGCATAAACACGGTCTTTCGCGTAGCCCTACAAAAAAAAGTCCAGCGGTGTCAAATCGCATGATCTTGGTGGCCAGTTGATATCGCCACGACGAGAAATTACGCGGCCAGGAAATGTCTCTTGCAATAAAGCCATATTCGCTCGAGTTGTGTGGCATGTGGCACCGTCTTGTTGAAACCACATATTCTGCAAGTCGTATTCTTGAATAGCAGGCAAAAAAAAGTCGGTTATCATATGACCATAACGCTCCGAATTGACGGTGACAGTCGTTCCATCGTCGTTTTCGCAGAAGTAAGGTCCAATCACACCTCCGGACCAAATAGCGCCCCAAACAGTGACTTTTTGTGGATGTAATTGTCTCTCTTCAATTACTTGAGGATTCTCAGAACCCCAAATACGACAATTTTGTTTATTAGCATACCCACCCAGTGAGAAATGTGCTTCGCTGCTGAAGAAAATTTTGTTGGAAAAATCGCCGTCCACCACCTGTTGTTCAAGCACCCATTCGACGCATCTACGACGTTGTGAATGGTCAGCTGGCTTCAGTTGTTGTGTTAGCTGGACTTTGGATGTAGGTATAGATCCAAATGCAAAATACGCCATAATGTGCCGTAAGACAGTCCTAATTCCTGAGAACGACGAGGAATCGACACATTCGGGTCTTCGGCAATACTTTCACTTACAGCAACGATAATTTCAGTGGTACGAGCGAAACGATGATGCACAGTTCAATATCTGAGCAGTCCAATCCAATCTCTTCAAATTTCTTCTCAATTTTGCCAATTGCTTGCCTAGTTGGACGATTATGTAAACCATAATTTTTGCGGATACAAAAATTGGGTATTAATGCGATGCAAAGATCTTCCAGTCTTAGCTTGCAAATGTTTTGCACAGCACTGTAGGTACATAGTTACCTAAACTTATGTAACTTGCCTACAACGGTATAGGATAACTAGACTATCTATATATCTACATTATTATCTTGGCGGTCGTGTATTTCACTCTAAAATGGTTGGCCACGTTCCATGATTGTGGTGCAAACAAAAATGGATATAGTGTATATGTGCCCTCCAACTAAAGGGTTACAATACGTAAACTATATAAAAACTCAGTTCTTAAAAACGGACTGTAGATGATGATAAAATGATGATGAAGTCCAGTCGGACAAAAACAATGATTAAATTAAATTATATACATTAAATTTGTTAGCTACAAGAGCAAGTTCTTTTGATCCAGTCATGCATTTTATTTATCATGCTTTAATAAATACTAATAGCTAAATTAATTGTTTTTGTTTTTTTTTTTCTTCCAGTTACGACAAGAAACGTGATGACTATGGAAGCTCGTCAAAACAACGTGAAGACTATTCATCAAAACGTGAAGAATATGTTTCATCCAAACGGGGCGGCGGAGGAGGGGATGATTATTCGAGCAGCATTAAACGTAGCGCAGTTGTAGCCGATGCCTATCCGAGTGCAAGCAAACGCGCAGCAGATGAATATTCTTCCAAACGAGATGAGTATATTTCTTCAAAACGTGGTGGTGGTGGTGGTGATGACTACACATCAAGCAAGCGCGGTGCCGTTGATTATCCATCGAGCAAACGAGATGAGTACAAGCGTGAAGTTGAAATCCGTCACGTTCCTTCATCCAGTTATCACTCAAATGGCGGCAGTGGTATGAATTCATCGTCATTCTTTCCACGTCATGGACAAACTGCCGGTGGTGGTAGCAGTAGTAAGCGCTATGAAAATGCTTCGTATGCTTCGGAACGTCAAAGTGGCGGTGGAAGCGGTTCTAATTGGCCCATGGGACATTCTGGCCATGGAGGTCATTCCGGTCATGGGCATTCGTCGCACTCTGGTGGTGGACCATCTGGCATGAAATCATATGCTAGCAATGGAATGACTTCAAATGGCATGCCGGGCAGGCAATCATTGAAGGCTGATGATTGGCGACCTCTGGCGTCGTCTGGGGATCGTTACGATAGAACATATAATGAGAGATCAGGTCCGTATGGAGGAAGTGGCAGCAGCCGCCCAGTTTCAGACAGATATGGTGGACAAATATCGTCACGTTATGAGAGTAAATATTAGTCAAGTCCGTAGGAGTATAGAGGGGTCATCAGCGTATAAGTAGTTAAACATATATGCTACGACTAAGATTAATTTTAAATTAAAATTTTGTTTTTTTTTCCAAAACTTCATTGGTTAATTTTTGTAACCAAACATTAAGAATAACTATCAATACACTACATTGATTGTGAAGTGATTCACACTCAGCTGCTTAAATCTAAGGCTTGTCATCATTATATTTTGAGTGTGAATAAAGAATGTAATTCGTTTTTTTAACTTCAAGACATCATAAATAAAATGTATAAAACTAAACTTAAAAAAACTACTAAAATTAGTGTTAATAATTTTTTTTGGAGAATTTTACAGGAATTCAATCGGGTAATCAATCATGCAATTTAAGAATGCAACATCAAATGTTATATTTGGTAGTTAGTTGGGCTTGAATGATCGTTCAAGCCCAACTAACTACCAAATATAATTATTTATTACATGATCAAATAACAAAACAAAACAGCAAATGATTAAAACACGCATTTCTTAATACTAGGGGCGTTATAGCATAAATATTTGGTCTGTGCGAGGAACTTCACAAGTATACGTAGACATTGAGATGCGGCACATATGTAAATATTTATTATTTATATTATAACCTAATAGAAAAACCTTCCAACGTATATAATGCTAACGCCGAATACATTGCCATTACGAACGAAAAGTGCGATCATTTTTGAAAGGTGTGATTCCTCTGATGAGAAGTGGCATATACACATATTTTATTCGTGATAGAGCTGATTATAGAATTTCTAGTCTCAATGGAAATTGTGAACAAACAATTACAAGTGGTTCCAAATATGCTTAGTCAATTTAACAGTTTTGAGTCTGTATGTAAATTAATTCGTTAGAGCATTCTACATAAGCTTACGCCGATATGCTAAAGCAAAAAAAAATTCAGTGCCCGTATCGCGTACAAAAGCAATCGCTCAATTAATTGAATGTCGTTTTGATGATTCTTCCCTCTATTGCTCTCTATATAGACTAAGAGCCCACAGCAATTTTTGGGTTTTTAAAGTATTGACTTACGATTAGTATGCAACTGTAGTATATTAATTACCTGTATTTGGGTTTAGTTCTGCTGCATCTATTCTCCTAAATCATCCTCGGTGTATTTCTGAGCTGAACAAACTATTCCTAAACGTAAACGTATGTATATATCCCTGCAATGTATACTGTTATCATCGAATCTTTTGTTTGATAAGCAATTGCTTTTGCACTTATGGCGTTTTTATTTGGCAATCCCTGCGATACCGGATCCCAACTGAACCCCTTTTTTTATTCTGACGATTCTGAATTTTAAAGAACTGTCATTTTTTCCCATGTGAACACTTTCGGAAGAGTCCAGAAGTCTTCCCGATTGTCAAATAAAAACGACATTAGTCGCAAAGTCATTGTATATAAAAACGTTTTTAAATACAATGGCAAAATTTGCAAAGCCAGTCCTAAGCAAAGCAAATTCAGCTACCCAGTTACAACAGAAAAGCATGAAGTGCACAACATAACTTTCAAACTTACACAAATGCACTGGACTTTGCGCAAGAAAAGAGAATGAACTGCTTTTTAGAACAGTCTGCATTGTAGGGATTTAAAAGTTTGCGAATGATATTTTGCGAAAGATTTCCGTTTAGGAATTTGGCCATGTTCCCCTTTTTCAAATAGGGAAAGTCAATGATGGTCGAAAGTTCTGGAATTTTTTTCTGTGATCGTAAACTTTCTCTGGAATAATTCCCACTAACAAAAAATCGTATGAAATGACAGCGAAATCCCTTTGGAAATTTCATACCCGAGACCTATAAATAGCAAGGGGAACTTTCGTATTCACGTTGCCTCCAGAAGGAAACATTCCCAGACAAATTTATATTTTATAATGATAGCCCCCAATAATAACCGCTTTTCTTTTTATTCTATAAGCTTAAACGTTCAAGAAAAAAATGCCCGACTGGATCCCTCGTACTTCTCTTATTTTCGATCGCAAGCACAAGAATCTTATTAGAAACAGCTAAGTAAATTTTAAAGTGGTTTTTAACTTGTTTTTTTATATACCTTTAGTTTTTTTTTAAATGTTAATGTCGCAATTTTAAATATTTAACTATATAAAATTAATAAACACTTTTTTCTATATACACATTTTGATCAAAATCTGTTGAGCCGTTAATAAGAGTCGATAATAATCAAAGAAATGGTTCTGGAACATTTTGTCTACAATTTATGTAGACTATGTATACTGTTGACCTATAATTTGTATATACACAAAATAGTTATAGTACACTGTTTTTTTTTTTTCAAAATCGTTAGAACAATTTTCGAGATACATAATTAAGATTTGTATGGTGGGGTACCGTTATTTATGAGGATAAACAAAAATATTTTTAAAAAATCGTAGCAATCACCCAAGACGCGTAAGTTAAGTACCAAGTTTGAACAAAATCGCCTTAGCGGCTTGGGTTATATATCGACCTAGAGACAGATTTCTATCCCGAAATTCTTTTGGGGACCCACTTTGTTGGTGTTCTCTATCATTGTAATGCCACGTTTGACCAAAATTACGAGTTCGATTTTTTAAATGCAAATTTCCCCCCTATTGTATCTACACCAATTGGCTGAAAAGTTACTATTCTCGGAACAATGAGTAAGAGAAATGTACAAACCGTAGGAGATCGAAACGTTTCATAGAAGAAGTATAATTATCTTTGACAACAAGTTTCATATGATCTAATAATTCTTTTATTAATATTAATTCCTTCAATTAGACCACACGAGCTAGTACGTGCGACACAGTCGTACATTTTATTATTTATAGCGCATGTCCCTTACCCTGTTGCACAGTGACCGGCATTGACCAAAACAATTTTTTTAGTTTCAAACTAAACCTCAAACGCAAAACACAAGCTTTGGGCTGCGGAAAAAATTAAATTATGAAAAAGTGGAAATCCAACACAGTTCCATTATTTTCTGGAAAAGTTGCCGACTCCAGTACTGCAGCAAAACGAAATGCAACATATAATCCCAAATTTCCAACTCAAGTTCTAAATATGGTCAATACTACCTCCAAACCAACAACAGAACAATCAACGACCTTGAATATTGCCGGACCTGAGCTGAGTAACTACGAAAAAGTCAAAGTCGTTGGGCAAGGTATGTAGAAAGAGAAATATAGAGAAGAAACTTTGTATTGTATTTACATATTTTTTTTTTTATTTTTGTGCGTCAGGTTCGTTTGGTATAGCAATACTTTATCGTCGCAAATCCGATGGACATCCGATTGTTTTCAAACAAATTAATTTGGTTGATTTAACTCCATCCGAACGTGATTTAGCAATGAATGAAGTTGAAGTATTTTCCAAACTTCATCATCCAAATATTATAAGTTACTTGGGCAGCTTTATAAAGAATAATACATTGCTCATTGAAATGGAATATGCCGATGGTGGGACGCTTGCCCAAGTAATAGGCGAACGAATAACCAGGGAGTATTTTCCCGAAAGATATGTAATAGCTGTTTTTGAACAAATTGCTAGTGCAATTAACTATATGCATTCGGAGAATATTTTACATAGGTTGGTGAAGATGAAACTTTTTTAAATAGTAACCCTCAGTAACGTCATAGCAGCAATTTGTAAATAAAGATACCAACTTTTTTGGGAGCTGGACAAAATATAGATTTTGAACCTATGTTGGTGGAAAATTTATTCTGATTCCCAAACCTATAATTCCTCCTTTGGACTAACCGTCAAATTGACTCCCATGTTGAGTTCGTCAATTCACTATAGTTTGATTTAGATCCAAAGTTATTTGTATCACTCAACTTGTTATATTGTGACGTTATTGGAAGAACGCCTTTCCAGATTATTATAGTAACTTATTTTTTTAAACCCCCAGAGACCTTAAAACCGCAAATGTATTTCTCAATAAGCGAGGAATTGTAAAAATAGGTGACTTCGGTATATCAAAAATTATGAATACAAAGATCCATGCGCAAACTGTATTGGGAACACCCTATTACTTCAGTCCAGAAATGGTAAGTGTTAAAATAACATTTAAAAACGTTTTTTTTTGATGATTTGTCAGTGGTGTAAATCGAAAACCCGTTTCCATTTAGTGTGAAGGTAAAGAGTATGATCATAAAAGCGATATCTGGGCATTGGGATGCATCTTGGGCGAGATGTGTTGTTTGCGAAAAACTTTTGCTGCTACAAATTTATCAGAATTGGTTACCAAAATCATGGCGGTATAATGTAAAATATCTATCTAATTCGGATCAAAATTATCAAAAATAAACATTTAGGCATCATATACCCCGTTGCCACCAGGATACTCATCGGGTTTGAAAAGCCTTTTAAGTAATCTTCTTCAAGTGGATTCTTCTAAGCGTCCGAATGCATCAGAAATTCTGGAATATTGGATACCATTGATATTTCGAAATCTCGGAAAACAAAAGGGGTATTTTAAAAATAGGAGTGGTAATTTTTTCTCAATAATAATACGATATTTTTGCAGATATTGCTACGAAGATGACATTGGGCTCTCAGACCTTACTTCTACAACTGGAAATATGTCGCTGGCACCTACTGCACAAACTCAAACAAAAGAATTAATGCAGGCTTCAACTGTATCACCGAATGAAAGTATTGAAAGAAGGTATACGAATTGAAAATACAGAGCCGGCCATGAGCTCCCAAAGACCAATTCACAATTGTTATATTTGACTCACCTGAGTGGGTACACTTAACAAGTCTAGAAAAGAAAATGTTTAACTTATAATGGGGAGTACGATAACTTTGGCGCCGAAAATAGATAACGGTTTTTCTTAGAGGGGTCAAAAACAGCATTTTCTATTATGGACGGGGTCTCCATCTCCCCCGCTTAGGAGGTAGAATCAATTTAATAGCAAGTTTCAATCAATAAAAGATTGATTTGGTCCTTCTGTCAATAAGTCTGATCTTTTTTCATTTAGAGAGTTTTATTGCATCAAAAAGAGCAAATCTAGATCAAATCTCAACACCAAATCTCTGATGGGATGGCACATTAGATCTGAATACGCTCATACATACATATAAAGTCTTTTCTGTCAAATGGAAAATATTTTGTTATTAATTTGTTGTGTACTTGTGCTAAAAAGTAAACAATTATGGACGAAAAAGTTTATAATTTAGATTTTATAAATTTAGTGTAGTTTTTGATTGCTTTTTCTTTGTCTTCCTAGTCATTTGTTGATGAAGATATGTTTTTTTTTCAGAAATATATTCACCAATATTAAAATTTATCTCTAGAAACAAGTTTAATTGAAAAGATCAAATCTCGCTTTTGAGAGGTGATCTTTGAAATTTGAATGAAACTCGCTATTTAAAAAAATGATTTAAAATATGAATTATTTAAATATAAATATTTAAAAACAACGGTAACACTTACCTTACAATGAAGTACTATATCGCTTTTGAAAACCAGAAATTTGTTCTTTAATTCTAAATATAAATTAAATTAAATTCAATAATTTTTTGAAAAATTCTCATGCAAACTCAAAATTAAAAAAAGAAAAGAAAAAAAGTTGAGAGCATTTGTTTGTGATATGAAGTGCTAAATTGGCGCTATTTGACCACAAAAGTTATATCAATTTTGAATCGAACAAAAGAACAAAAGATATAAAATAATGGCAACACTTACATTATAAAAATTTAATTTAATTTATTTATTTATTCATCTATTGAGTATAATCTCTTTTAGACTAACATACTTAATACTATTGTTTAATACAAATTTTTAATAAATATATAATCATAAATATAGTAAAGGTACCTAATTTACAAAATATAAAGTTATAAAAAAAATATCATTTAAAGCATTTTTAAAGATTACTCTACTCCATTGTAAGTTCATTACATCGTATATATATATAAATTATAGGTTTTCTTAAAGCCAGAAACTTTCCCTGTTATATAAAAAACAATTATTAATTTTTGGCGCCAAAGTTATCGTAATCGTGCCCTTGTAAACCATACTATATAGTTTTTAACTTATAACCTGAATTCAGTTGATCCGAAACATTACGTCCCCTAGAAAGTAATGTTCCTTTATGTGTAGTGTAAACAAATGTCATATTTTCTGTGACTTGACTTTATTTTAATATTTTCATTTATATATTGGCATCATTATTAAGGAAACGATGACTTCTAGTGATTTTTCTATTTCTTTTGTTATAGGTCAGTTCTTTATCAGTTAAAATCATTTGGAAGCAGTTTTAGCCTAAACCCAATTCAATTACCACCGAAGGCATCAATTCTTACTGTCGCAACAAGTGATTCACACTTTGTTGTTGTTAATGAAGGTAAGCTTTTCTTTTAATTTAATATGAGTGTTTATATAGAAAAGGAATAGAACTGTATGTACCATGTCAGTAGTGGTATTAGGCTAAACAAAAGAGCTGAGAACAAACTTTATTTTTTTTTTCATTTTTCGTCTTTGATAAAGATGGTTCAGTTTATACTTGGGGTGAAGGATCGCATGGTCAGTTGGGCATTAGTTCATTGGAAACCTGGAAACATTATCCAAGTCGAATGGAAAGCGTTCGAAAACATCATGTAATAGGGTAAATTCAAATAATTAGGGGTTCCATAAAAATGTATTATTTATAATGTTTATTTATCATGTGTTTTCTTCTTTTTTTTTTTTAATAAATATATAGAGCATGTGCTGGAGATACTTTTACCATTCTTTGGACAAAATCTGGCGTGGTTCTTAGTTGTGGGGATAACTCAAAATATTCTTTGGGCCATAATGACATCAAAACATATCACTCTCCAAAAATTATTGGTAAAATGTTATGAGTTTTTATGTTCATAAAAAAGTTACTGTTCATGTTATGGAATAAGTATATAATAAGTATTTATAGATTTCATCACAAATGGAGATTGAAGATTAAAAGTAAATTATGAACATTAGCTTTTTTAAAAAAAAAAGTTCAGACCCACTGCTTTTTCATTTATTTTTCCAAAAAAATGTGTACAAACATCCATTTTTGTTTTTCATTTAGAGAAACTAGAAGATATAGAAATTAAACAAGTCGCCGCTGGCATGGATCATGTCCTAGCTTTAAGTGCAGATGGTTCTGTATACACTTGGGGAACAAATTCACATGGAGCTCTTGGATTAGGTAGTGAAAAAACTCAGCAGTAAGTTACTAACTTTTGTACTGACAAGCGACTGCAAACATTTTAACGTTACTAACAAACACTTTCAAAAAAGAGAGTAATTTATTAGGTCTATTCGTTGAGCCCTGAAGTCACCATGTCGCGTCGCCCTGAATACGCTCCAAAGTAGATCTAGACTTTTTTTTTTGGTGGGGCAAGTTGAGGTTTTGTTGTGGATTAGCGTTTTGTATGTAATTTGGTATTTTTGAATTTGAAGTCAAAAGAATACTCAAATTTAATTTAATCAGTATGTAAAAAGAAATAGAAAATATGGAATCCTTTAATTTGCAGATTGAGCTTTTGGCGAATCCGTCCAAAGCACATGCACTCCAGAAGGGAAATTTAAACAAATTTTAAGTTTCAATTATCGATTGACGACTTACATCCCCTGGGTGTTTTTTTTTTTTAACCGAAGAACAGGTTTTTCTTGACAGCTCTTGGGGTTATCAAAAAAAATCTAGGTCAACCCTTGGTAAATTCAACGAACGAACCTTAATTACGTGCTTTTACATTTGAAATGTCGCTTCTTAATTATTATAGTTTCTTTTTATTAAATATGACAAGCAAATTTGTTCTATAGAAAATCTCCCCAGAAGATCCTTCTGGGACACATCAATAGCAAACCACAAGACATCTTTTGTGGGCCAAACACATCGGCGATACTCTTTGAAAATGGTGATGTCCATGTTTGTGGAAGTAACGATTATAACAAGCTGGGATTTAATAAGCCAGGGAAAATTATGGTATTTGTAAGTATGACCAATATAAACTAATGTTTATCGCATGCTTAGTGCTGTTTTTGCTAAATTTATTTTTGTGTAAGCCAGCTTATTACGTAGAGTTTAATTCTTCAGTCAAGTTAAAATCGGTTAACGATTTTTTAAGCATTGTAGAGCTTACTATATTTTATTTGTTACTTACTAATGAAGCTACAGTCCTTTGTGGACCTGGACACAGCCAACAAAGCTTCCTAGATTGAATTATAATTTTTTTTTTTAATTTTTATATCTATAGAAAAAGGTTATCCTTCCACGCAAAGTAATTGGTCTTGATCTCTCTTCAACACATTCAGTGTTTCTAATCGAAGGTGGTTACGTTCTCACTATGGGACGCAATTCTGAGGGTCAACGAGGTTTGGGTCATTGCAATCCCGTGGATATTCCTACATTTGTTTCCCAAATAAAAGATAAATATATTTTGGTAAATTTTAATTTAGGTACCATTTATGTATTTGTTGTAAAATTTTATTTTCTAATTTTAGAAGGTTAAATGTAGCGATCAATGTACTATTGTTTCATCAGATGACAATATCATAACATTTTGGGGAACTAGAAATGGAATTCCCGAAGTTCAACAGAATACCAATGGCAATTCTATTAAATCGGGGGTAATTTTAACAATTTCTGTGGATGCATTTTATTCTCTTTCAACTATATTTCTTTATTTTCTTTTATATAGAACAATCCAACTGACATTGAGTTGGGGAATAATACGGCAGCGTTTACGAATTTCCTGGCTTCTGTATATAAATCGGAGCTTATCTTAGATCCCATTGATATTTTAGCGTAAGTACAAAAGTTTTCCTTTTTAACTTCAGTATTGTTAAGAAAAGAACGTACCATTGAGGCTATTAAAGTTTTCTAAAATTTATAATATTATGAACCTATGAATTCGAAGATATTGTACATTCTTATATCTTCCAAATAAGAATTGTCTGAAAAGTAAAAAAGATTGATATTTGTATGTAGTTATTAGATGTGTTAGGTAACGTGAAAATTCCTACGAATTTGTACAAATTGTCAAAAAACTATGTGAAAAAAAACAAGTTTAGGAAACCACTGCTACGTTTCACTAAGGGAAACGCAGCAATGATAACTCTGATTCAATAAGTTTATCTTAAAAGCACACACCGAGGGTTGGATGTGCAGTAAGTAGGTCATGGTGAGATATACGCTGGTCTTAACAAGATTACAAAAATAATTTGTATGTAACTCAGTAGTTATTTTCAGTGGGAATTTCAGCGACAGGCACCAGTGTGTTTGAAAAAGCTCTCACATAAAGCATGTACTGAAAATATAAATTGAACAGATAGTATAGAATATTTCACCAAGTTTCCCAAACTTGGGTTTTTTTCTATGGGTTTTGTGAGCAAAAGGTGAAAATTTGTACAAATTCGTGTGAATTTTTACGTTACCAAAAACACCTCTTAAGACGCGGCGCCGTCTTGTTTTTTTATCGAATATTTTAAGCTCAGTTTTTAGACTACCTATATACATGCAAATGCAAACATGAAATAATTTGTTTTTTAAATCTTGGGTATTTTAGTTTATACTCTTCAAAGGAGCAATTTTATAAAGGATACTACGTTGAGGTCAACAATATATATCCGCTCCCTCATAGTATTTTAGTTCTTGTTGATACGACCACACCATTGATATCATCTTATGAGGATCTTTAAAAAAAATTCCACCTCGAAATGGAAAATTAAAAAAAGAAAAAAAAATGCATTTGATCTTGTTATATTAATTGTAATTTATTATTTTTAATTAATTTTAATAAAAAAAAAATCAAAAAGAAAACAAATTTTTCCTCTTCTTTTTTACTTCGAATACAACTTTTCTTTTCGGTTGCGTTAAAAAATTCAAATATTTGACCTACATACGTACATATTTCTTTATGTTTTTTTTTTCCTTTAAACTTTTACATAAATTTTGTTATCTCAAAAAAATTGAATTTGCCATTTTGTTTCTAATTGACATATAAACCTAAAAAAGCTTTCAATTCATTTAATTTCCTTATTTACAATTTTTTGTTTGTAATACATATATATAGTATGTATCTTTTTTTAATTTTTCGTTGGGAGATAAATATATGGTTTTAAATTATACACTAATATAATTAATCAAACTGATTTAAAACAATTTGTCATATAAATAAATTTACATTTTTTTTTTGATAAATTTATATTGGTAGGTACTCTTTTAAAAATAAGAAAATACATAGTTTTGTAATTTTTTTTGTGCGTGCATCCGAAAATTCTAACATCATCTATCAGCCTTATTCTGCTACTCTTTTCGATATCCTTCGAATCTATTTAGTTGTTTGCCTTATTGAATAAGCAATTTAATTTCTAGTTTTGCTACGTTTTATTATATCTGAACTATGGCATTTTTTTTTTGACAATCCGGAATCTGTCTCCGATCCGGGATCCCAACTGAACACTTTTTTCGATTCTAAATTTAAATGTGAAAATAATTGTTCACGTTATTCTGCTTTCACACAAGGAAACTGAGTTGCCGGCAACTGGGAGTTTGTGGGCGAGAGGGGCAAGAAGTAAGGGGAATGAAAAAAAATCTCCCCGGTCAACGATTTGAAAAGATTTTTTTTGACGTTTTGCTTTGCATTCCAATTAGCCCAACATAATCTTCCCAGTTTCCTCCTCAGTTTCCTGGTACCAGTTTCTTCGTGTGAAAGCTACAAGGCAATTAAGGAAAAACGTAAAAAAATCTCCAGCAACTGGTTTCCCTGTGTGAAAGGGGAATTACCTGTAAATTTAACTTTCTATCCAGGAATAGATGTGAAATCCAACAACAATATGTGGTATAGGAAAACTAAACACAGATACAAAAATATCAGTTTTATCCTGCACAGATAAACAATATCAGTTTCATAACGGTACTATGAATGAATATTATAAATGGGGGTCTTGTGCACTGTGACCTAGAGATCTATTGTGCCCCCCTAACGGTACTATTGCCAACAATCAAACCAAAATAGCTGAAGAAATTACCCATCTTTGTATTGTTCATCTGTGTATAAATATTTGTTGCACAATTGTCATACAAAAAATGACAACAGTCGTGTTTGACGTTCAGGTGTATGAATGTGTGAGTGCTTCTGGTTTCAATTCTGATTTCAAATCCAAAACCGAAATACTCTTCTTCCAAAGTGAACAATTTCAGAAGAATCCAGAAGGCTTTCGCATTGCCAAATGAAAACGACATTATAGTCTTTTACTAAACCACCGTCTTCGACGGTCTAGCATAGAACTAAGTTTGTAAATAATGTGAAATAGGTGAAATTCAGTTTTATTAATAGCATTTCGCACTTAGTCCACGGAATAAGTCATAAATCTTCCCTAGTCCATGTTTATTAATTTAGGTTTCTCAGCGTTATTGTTTAATGTATTTTAGAGACTCCGTTAAGTTACAATCTCTCTATACGTGGCAATATTTTTCAAAAAAGTTATCTAATTTGAATAGAGGCATTTCGAGCTAAAGGCGCTTAGAGGTTGAATAAACGGCTACATAAGGATATATTTAAGTATTGAAATTTCATTTAGAATTTTTATATTGGCTGGTATATGCAGTAAGCTTTGTCTCAGTTTTAAATCTCATTGTTGTGTCATTTTTGTATGAAAAAAAGTTAGATCTCAACGCTAATGTTTCGTTTTCGATTGGTAATCCAGAAGACCTCTCCGATCCGGAATTCCAATCGAATAAGTTGACATTAGATTCCCGACTTTGAAGTTTAATGTGAGTGTATGTGTAATGCGAAAAACCCCCATATTTGTGACTATTTTATTTTGTAAACATGGCCGGCACAACATTTAATAAGATTTTGACATTTAATGGGAATTTGTGTGTGTGTGTGCTTCTGGTTTTGATTCTGACTTCAAAACCAGAATCTAATTTCTCTTCTTTCAAGGAAAAGAACTGTCATTTGATACGAATCCAACACTTTTAGAAGCATTCGGAGGCATTCTGGACAACCAATCGAAAACGACATAACACTCGGATTTCTGGGAGCTCACTAATTCACCTTTGATCCGTAATTTGGAACAATTGTTAGGTAGAAATTCTCTTTTAGGTGTACTACACGAATGTAGAATGCTCTACTCCATTTTCAACTTACATTTCGAAATTATATAGTTCAAAACCAATGGCCGTTGGCCGACAACAAATTTTGGGAGTGGATAACCAAAATATGAGTACATGAATTGTAAAGGCACCCTGCCCTGATCTTGAATTCTAAAGTTAGGTAGAATTTCCCTCAGCAGGGGGGGGGGTGTTATTAAAAATCGCGATTTTTATGTCAATTGTCTAAGCATTTCAATTATGTATTAAATATAAGAATAGAAGTTCTAATTTCAAATAATTTGGTGGTTTCGAGAGTTTTTCTTTTAACGTTCCCTCCGCTAGAAGCCACTCACAAAATTTGCTCTCGTTTTTTGTACAATGATAACTGTAAAGTCTGAAAGTTAGATTTTTTCTGTAAGATCTTGCTGGACAAATCACAAATCACAGTAATTAATTTATGTGGTTTTCCATTGGTACTAGAATTTAATTCTTTTTTGATACAAATCTGTCAAAACACGGATTTCTAAAACTAAATTCTGAATATATATACCAATGGAAAACTGCATTAGTAATGTAAACATCTAAATTTTATCAAAACTGGCTTTGTCATTTAAACATGATTTTTCGAATTTGATTTATTTTTTTTTACGACCGCGATGCATATATTAAATATAGTTGGTCCTCTAAACAAGCAGGAGCAGCAGAATAGGCTGAGTATTGTAAATAAAAATTATGTATACATTTAAATTATTATTCTTTTTTAATATCTTAACAAATATTTGTTTCTAAATTGTTACCCTCTCAGATTCCTTGTTGTCTTTTCTAAAACTTAATTTTTTTCTTGCACAAATGATCAAATATTATCATATTTTCTGCAGTATAAAATTGTATTTTTTTTTTTAATTTTAAAAACATATTTATATATTTAATTGAGTGTTAAAATAAAAATAAATTTATTTTAGCTAACCGTTCCGCTTTTTTAATTAATATTTCATTATATTTTTTTTTGTGTGTTCGATGTTACATACATATAATGCAAATGGATGTGTAAAGATGAAGTGAGTGTCATTTGTGCAAAACGAAAAAATATATTAAATGTTTTTTCTATAATATTGTTTCATTTGATGCAGGTGTATTATAGAATTATGATGATGTTGTTTATGATAAATATTATTAGCAGGTATGTTATATAATTTTGACGATTTAACAAAAATAAGATTAAATTTTAATACTAAAGTCAGTTTCTTAAAATTTTACATTTTGAAATTCTGAAGAAACAATTTTTAAAAATCACTTGATTTTTTTTTAGTTTAAAAATAAAAA
Organism: Philhelius pedissequus; assembly: GCA_910595825.1. Taxonomy (NCBI): domain Eukaryota; kingdom Metazoa; phylum Arthropoda; class Insecta; order Diptera; family Syrphidae; genus Philhelius; species Philhelius pedissequus. Next base: position 235,562,101 of record OU343161.1, on the reverse strand, counting down.
ATTGTTATACAATTATAAATATATGTATATAAAAAAAAACAACTTAGCAGGAACAACGACTACCTTCGGAAATACTACCTAACGTAAATGTACCAAGTCCGGTGGAGCCAGGTGATTTTTTATCTTGAGTCTTATCATCCGCATCGAAATTATCACCCTGTAAATTATATATACAATTTTTGTTAATATTAAAGAGAAATTCATAAAATATTTTATAAAAAAATGAGTGAATAATCATATAGTTGGAAATATATATATATCTAGTATACCCTATGTTCTCGTTGTTCTCTTATTTTTCTGGCAAGTGCTAAGAAAGCTTCTTCTATGTTAATATTTGATTTGCACGATACTTCAAAGAATGGCATTTCGAAATTTTCAGCAATCTAGAAACGAAAAAAAAAATAAAATTATATTTTAGAACTGAAAATCCCAACGGTTTTTATATTTATCGATATTTTGTGAAAAACCAACAAAACATTTAGATTCGTTAAAAAAAACTAACCGCCGGATGGGAATTATGTTACAAATACCTACGGAGCCATCGGTAATGTCCTCCAAGGAGCCCTGACCGCGTATTGGCAAAGTGTATATCGCACAGATCTGTATAGTATGTGCTGAATCATTTGCCACTCGCCTAATTTGACAGCATTGTGGATCAAACTGTATGCTACCATAGAGCTCTCTGTTTTCACTTGTTAAACACAGGAAGTTTGCTTGTAACAGATCTCTCTTCTCTCGCAAACTGTATTGTGCATCAGAGATCTTGAACCTATTTTAAGTTTTAACCGTAAAAGTTTTGAATTGATTTCACGAGGAATTCTATGGACAATGTTCTCCTTTTTACAACATGTTGATTACGCGAACGATATTTGCTTGCTGATGTTTTGTGACATCATGGATCTCCAGCGTATGGTGAGCAATCTGGAAAGCGAAACGAACAAAGTTGGACTGAGGATCGAAAAGGAAGATCCTCAACTTTGTGCAAGTTAACGTTGCAGGACAGCAGGTTGAAGAAGTAGACAACTTTCTGTACCTAGGAAGTATGGTCTCAAGAGATGGTGGTGCTACGATGAAGATGGTAACATCCTTAGGATTTTCGGACCGAATACCATCTCCAACCAAGGTAAACACTCTATCGCAAGGCACGCAATGGAGTGGCATTCTTTTACTCAGGATGACATAATACTTTGCGGCCAGAGACAAATTTGGACCAGAACAGTCGAGAAAAAAATAAGTAAACCAAACTAAATTCATAGGAGTAACAAATTTATTTAAACTAAACAATAAAAACAAACAATCAGGAGTAAAAATTAATTAATTGTGATATCCCGAACTAAGTAACGAGGAGTAAGATTCGTGAGCATGATCTTTAGATTCCGGAACAGCATGAACATTCGGAGCAGACTTGTAATAGGCTGGAGCACTGTAGGAAACAGGAGCAGCATCATGAGATTTATAGTAGCTAAGTTGGGATTCATGTGAAGCCGGAGCTACATTTTTCACCACAGCTACGGGAACAGTAGATTTATAGGAGCTTGGAGCAATATAAGCTGCTGGAGCATGAGCATGATAATTAACTGGTGTAGAATATTGAACTGGCTGCACTGTCTTAACTACTGTTGATGGAGCATCGTAGTCGGTAGAAGCAGCCTTCACCTCATGTTGAGACACATCATGGTAAGCTTCATTCAATGGAACACGACTCACAACAGCATTGAATCCATGTTCTGGATCGGCGGTATAATGGACAATTCTCTTAAAGCCATCAGCATCATTCACTGTGTATTCACCCTCAACTGTATCACCGTCTCTTGTCTCAGTGTGACTCTTCGAATCTCCAGTAATAGAATCGTGAACATCATATCCAAACTTGTATTGAGGATGTGGATCGTATTCCTCAACTTTTTTAGCCACCAAGTGATGTCCTGATGGATCTAGATGAACTGAATGCTGATGCTCTGCAGGAGCATCAGCGGGCTGGTAGAATTGTTGTTGAGCTGGAATGTATCCTGCACTAGCAACAGCCACAAAAGCGAGAGCAACAACATACTATGAGAAAGAAAAAATATTCTGGATAAAGATTTCTTGAGAAGCCTTAAAATTTGTATACTGTTTACCTTGAAAGCCATGACAATTAATTTAATTTGTCTTTTTTGTGTGGTCAAGAAGCTTTGTCGAATCGAAATGATGCTGTATCGGCGTCCACAGTCATGTTTTATACACAAATCAAATCCGCAAATGAAATTAAGTAGGTTCATAACGGCGGGCGATAGTGTTTCAGTAAACAATGTAACTACACTTAGGGGCCTTCAGGCAATACACCATTTAGGGCCCCTCCTCCAATTTTTTTGTTTATTTTGGTATTGTTTAGGTATTTAGGTTATTAGATATACTTCTTATAAACTGTCCCTTATCTCACATAATTTTCGCAACTCATAACTGTAACGTAAAGTTGAAACTTGATGGTGAATCTACTTTTAATTTATTTTCAGATATTCAATATTGTGTATCTTATAGCGAGTTTCATTCAAGAAAATGTTGGTTCTTTCTGTCAAAAGATCTTTTTGAATTTTCAGCGCTTCATTCCAACAAAAAAGCAAAGATCAAATTTCAACACGAAAAATCTGATCGCTGATAGGTTGGCAGATTTGTTCTGAATGCACACATACATGTAAGTAAAGTCTTTTCTGTCAAACATCTAATGGAAAATACTTTGTTATTAATTTTTTGTGAAAAATGAGCAAATAATAGACGAATATGTTAATAATTCAGATTTTAGAAATTTAGTGAAGTTTTTGATTTCTTCGTCTTCGTTTTCCTCGTCATCTGATTATGATGTGTCAGTCATTCACTAATACTACAATCATTGAAAAGATCAAATATTGATTTTGAGAGGAGATCTTTGAAATTTGAATGAAACTCGCTTTTAAATATTCATAAAAAAAAAAGTATTCGTCATTTGAGTCGTAAAATATAGTAAAATAATTATGATAGTGAGACTGAGAGATAGAGAGAAATTGCACTTAAAATTGAGGCGTGTAGAACAATAAATTGTGTGGGACTGTTTTTGCCTTATTTTGGTATTCTCTTTCTCTCCCGGCTAAAATGCTTTTTTTTTTAAATTTAATTTTTGGTTCCAAATATTTCTTACGAATTTTAAATTGAATTCAAACCATTTGTATTCTGAACGCTTTAATTATTCTGATCGCTTTAGGTTAAAAAAAAAATGGACGAATGTGAAATATTGGTTTAAAGATGTACTTGAAGAATATAAAGGGTGTTTTTTTTTGTAGCTGCATGAGAAGTTTCGATGGTTGTTGTCTATGGTTTTGACAGTTGAGAATGGCAAACTCTGTTGAAATTTCTGTACAGCAAGATTTGGAAATTCATTATGAATCATTTAACGCCGGAACAACGCTTTCAAATTGTGGAAATTTACTTTGAAAAAAATCAATGCGTTCACGAAGTTCATAGAGTATTTTTACCGAAGAATTGTGTTAAGAAGTGATGAAGCTGATTTCTGGTTAGATGGATTCGTCAATAAGTAAAATTGCCGTATATGGAGCAAAGACAATCATCAAGCCATTAACGAATCACCACTACATCTATTAAAATTAACTGTTTGGTGCGGTTTACACTCTGGCGGCCTGACTGATTTGTTTGTTTCCAAAAATTAATCAGCTAAACATCCACGACATATGGACCAGAAATTTATTTATTTAACAGTCCCCCTCTTTCGTGCGATTTAATTCCTCTCGATTACTTTTTATGGGGCTATGTTAAGTCATTGGCTTATACCGAAAAACCAGCAACTCTTGAAGCATTGGAAACCAATATTCAAGCCACCGTTGACCGCCAGATTTATTGGAAAAAGTAGAATGATGCTCAAAAGTTTCTCTCGATATTTTATTCCGTGGGAGATTCACGTTGACAAGAAAAATTTTGAGGAAATAAAATATTCCGTCGGAAACGAAACTCCCTGGGAGATTCCCCACAGGGCTTATTATTTTTTAAAGTTCTCAAGCTCTTGAAAAAACATACGTTATCTAAATAGTTCAATACTGTAATGGTATAATTAGGTTTGTTCGTTGAGCCCTGAAGTCGCTGTTGCGCCACCAAATAATAAATACAAAATCGTTAACGAGAAAATATGAAGACACGGGAATTTTCTCTGGCAAGAAGAAATCTGCCAAGAACCCTTGTCTTCACCTTAGCCGTTCGAATTCATTAAACAAAATTGTAGCTAAAATATATACCTATTCAGAGTTTGTACATATAAGAGAAAAAATATTTTCAATCTGAAAGTCACAGAATACTATGAGATAAGCAATGTCTAAAATGAAGTTTTGTATAGAATACGGTCTCCGCGACCAACCCTATCGGTCATTCTATAGCATATTTACACTCCGACTCCGTGAAAAGAATTACACACTTAGTTTCTTTATCTCGAGTTGTACAGTCTTGTTCAATAGGATTCGCAAAAACACCTCTCATTGACGGATGAATATTTACGTAGTGAATAAGCATCTATTAAGGCTTTTTTTAACGTTGCATTAATCCATATTAATAAAGCAATTTCTGGCCCATTTGAATTTCATGCCATTGTGCAAAATAAATGGCTTAAAGTCCCTTTATTCAACCTTAATTAACTATTATGAATAACATTTGCGCTCTTAAAGCCTTTGTAAATGTTCGCGCAGTCTATAAAATACGTTTATTTATAGGGCAACGCTACTCCATCCAGATTATTCTAAGCAGCTAGTGCAGTATAATTCCGATTCAGCTCTATTAATAAACAAAATGCTTATTCCACCGCTAGTCCATGACTAAGTAAAGTCCATAGAATAAAATTTAGTCTACGGATTAAAATTTTCAATCAATTAAAATCGAAAATCTACTAGAATCAGTAGGTTTGTTACTTGAGCCCTGAAGTCGCCTTAAGGCGTTTTTAGAAAAACTTGAAGTCACCCTAATAAACAATTTCTGTGTTTTTTAAAACCTCGTCCTGAAGTAAATACATAGATCTACATAGGTTTTTAGCTGGGGCAATTTGAGGTAAATGAATAAACGTCAAAGTCACATGAGATCTGATTTGATTTGTTATTTTTAAAATGTAAATAAAAGAATACTCAAATTAAATTTCAGACACAGACATGCAAAATGGAAACCTGTAAAGGGCCAAAAAAAATGTACTAAGATGCTAAATTGAACACATTTCAAGTTTTAATTATTAAATGACATATCTTGATTTTCTGCAACATAAAATGAATGGCCCTCGGGTGTTTTTTGAAAACCGAAAAACCCAGGTTTCTTGACAACTCTTGGGGTTGCCAAAAAAACCTAGGTCAACCCTCGGAAAGTTCAACGAACGAACCTAGTATCAACTCTATCTCTTTTTATTTTAAGCCCCTGTACATTTTGTTCTTAATGTCAATTCTTAGTCCTTTACCAAACCACCGTCTTCGATTGTCTAGCGAAGGACCAAGTTTGTTATCTAATGTCAAATAGCAGAAATTCTGTTTTTTTAATATCATTTCGGACTTATTCCATCGAATAAGTTATAAACTTTCCCTAGGCTATGTTTATAAATTTGGGTGGTTGTATTTAACACACCTTTGGCATTTCATTAATATTATTGTTTCAAAACAAAAATCCCATTTCGTATTGGTACTTTATTTGACATACCAACTTTATAGATGAACTCTCTTCTAAGAAATTGCATAACTACAATTGCTCTAGACTCAAATCCACACATCCGCTTAGCCTTCCCCTCTTTGTCGATTGGAAGCAGATACAATCTTTAGATCGGCGCATGTGACGGAAGATATGATGAAAATCATTTAATTGGAATTCTTAAACATCGGAATGTTAATTTTAATTAAAACATTGATCAAATGCCTAGAGGCCTAATACATAGCTTCTTCTAAAGCTAAGCCTACTGAAACAATCAACACCATACCCAATTTAAGTTAAGTAGGTATACAGACACGGTATACGGACCTATTTTTGTTTGCCTCAAAGCCATATGACTGTGCTAAACTTTATATCCATCACTGCTAATTTTCCTCTGTCAACCTATAAGTAAAAGTTTGTCTGTCTAGAGGGCTATACAAACGGTTAGCAAATCATTCAAAGGCCAGACTGAATTACTTTCGATTGTACTTAGACTAAAGTAATTATGGATTGAAGCTTGATACAATTTTGGGTGGAACCTGTTTGATTATTTTCATTGCCTGCCATCAGAGATTATGTAGGTGCGATTATTCGTGGATTGATCATTTTAGATTAATGGATCGAATGGCAGGTAGGTAGACCGGGTATACATGGAAACACCTTTGGGTCTAAAGAAAGGTATAGTTACAATTGATAAGTTTTTGGAGCATTTGTTTGTGGCCCAAGGCGCTATTAACCACTTAATTTTCTATCGGCGAATGTGGTCTAACATTTTGTCCAAAACATTTTTTTTTGCATAAACAGTCGGTACAAATGGGAATTTCTTTTGGAATGTAGGTCAGAAAAATTTTCAGTTATATCTTAGGTTACCTAAGTTTAAGGCGTCCTTGAATCTGTAGGTTAGGCTTTCGATCTTAAAGTATAAAATCCAACTGCAACGGCTAATTCGATATCACTTGAACACATTTCTTCTTCTCAGTAGCATCACAAAAATCAACAAGGGAATAATGGCTTTCAAGGTAGGAAAAAAAGAAGCCCTTTAATTTTTTGTTCATTCTTATGTACATAACCTATCTATTTTTAGTTCGTCATCGCTTTTGCTCTAGTTGCTGTTGCAAGTTCAGGATATGTTCCTCAGCCACAAGTCTATCATGCTGCTCCCGTGGCACATCATGTTGCTGTTGCACATGAACCACAGCAAATTTTGACTAAGAGTGTTGAAGAATATGATCCTCATCCAAAGTACAACGTTGCTTACGACGTTCATGATTCCATTACTGGAGACGTGAAAAGCCAATCAGAGAGCAGAGACGGTGATGTTGTTAATGGAGAATATTCGTTGGTCGATGCCGATGGATACAAAAGGACAGTGTCTTACAGTGCCGATGCTGAACACGGATTTAACGCTGTCGTCAACCGTGTTCCATTGCATGAAACTGCACATGCTTCACACGCTGCCCCAGTAGTTGTTAAACATTTGGCTCCTGCTCCTGTTGTTCATGCCTCTCCATCACACACATATGCAGCACCAGCTGTTGTGAAAACCGTTGCACCAGTTTCATATGCCGCCCCAGCAAGCTACCATCAAACTGTTTCAGCTCCAGTTGCTTATGCCGCTGCACCAAGTCACTATAAAGCCACTCCTGTTACATACACCTATGCTGCTCCTGCTCCAACTCCAAGTCACGTACAACAGTATATTCCATCACACACATACGCTGCTCCCGCTAATTATCAGGTTCATCATGGTGCTCAATCCACATACGCAGCTCCGATTAACTATCATGCCCATGCTCAACCAATCTATGTGGCTCCATCTGTAGCAAAAACAGTGTCTCCAGTAATCAGTGCTTCCCCAAGCTATTACAAGTCTGCTCCAGTAGCTTATACCACATCTGAATCCTACTCTGCACCAGCTTACGTTAAGCCTTCAGAGCATCATAGCAACCAATACCATCATTAGAGCTTTCTTTGTTATTTGTTTCTTTATAATAACATTAAAATACATTGTTAAATTTTACTATATTTTAAAAATGTGTTATTCATATTTTGTTCAATAGAAACTAATATCACTCTATCATAGACTTTCTCTAAATCAGTCTGCAGTTTTCATTCAGTGCGAGATTCTTATTTTTCATAGTAAGTAGGTTTGTTCGTTGAACCCTAAAGTCGTCCTCGGGTCGCCCTAAAGCGTTTTTTGAAAAACCTAAGGTCAACCTGATAAACAAATTCTGTGTTTTTTGAAACCTACTCGTAGGTTCGCCCTCGACTCGCCCTGAAGTAGATCTAGGTTTTTAGCTGGGGCAAGTTGAAGCAAATGAATAAACGTCAAAGTCATATGAGATCTGATTTGATTTGTTATTTTTAAAATGGAAATGAAAGAATACCCAAATTAATTTTCAGACACTGGCGTGCGAAATGGAAACCTTTGAAGTTGTAAATTATGCATAGGGTCAGAAAAAATGTACTAAGAATTTAAATTTAATATATTTCAAGTTTTAATTATTAAATGACATAACTTGCTTTTCTGCAACATAAAATTAATGGCCCTTGGGTGTTTTTTGAGAACGGAAAAACCCAGGTTTTTTTGACAATTCTTGGGGTTGTCAAAAAAACCTAGGTCGACCCTAGGTAAAGTTCAACGAACGAACCTAGTAATAAGTCGACATTGAAAACTAATGGCGATTTCGTTTCAAAAAATAGGATTCGCTACAAAAACCAATACTTTTTAGCTTTGAAAAGAACGATAACGGATCTGATCTCTTTTTGTGACTGTGTGTGTTGCCTGGCAGCTCTAAAAAAAAAAACAAATCTTCAATTCGATAATACATCATTATTTCGTTTTCGTTGTCTGTTTTTTTTTTTGAAAAATATTGGTTTTAATTTGAAACGAATCTGATTTTCAGATTTTCAGAAGAAAATTGACCGCGGATCGACTGCAGATCGATGTTTTTAGTGAAACGAAATCGACATAATATATCACTTGGCTATCTTTTTCCGTTCTTATTGGCCAGCTGCCAAAAAGTTTGCTTGATGTTTGACAGCCTGCCAAGTGCCAATCAAAAACAAAAAACCTGACTAGCTTTCAAGCTAAACGTGGCCAATTCATTTGTTTGTATTCCATCTCAGAAATAAAAATTTCATACACGATCAAGTATTTGTAGCACTACAAGCAAATTTCTTTTCTCATCTTTCCTTTTTCCACGTTCAAATACGTGAAAATATCAACTAGTCATGGAAATCATTCTTGAAATAATAATTTAGAAAAAAAAAAACGGTTTGTTGGGTTGAATTATGTCCTTCTTATTAAGCAATCCGGAAGCCTTCTGGACTCCTCTGAAAGTGTTCACTTGGGAAAAATGACAGTTCTATTTTTGAAAACAAGAGAATTTTGGTTCTTGATTTGAAAACAGGATCGAAACCAGAAGCACTCACACATGCATATACTTGAACGTCAAACTCGACTGTTAGTTGTGTCATTTTGTGTAGGTATCATAATTGTGCAACAAACATTATTTTTGATTTTGATTATTTCCACGTACACAATTATTTTCAAATATATAATCACATTGCAATGCAGATTCAAAATCCCGGATCAGAGAGAGATTGATTTCCATATAAAAACGCCATTAGTGCTAGACTTTAAATTATTTGTAAAAATCCCCGCTTATAAAAAAAGCCTACTCACTGCATTTCTTCGAGTCTCAACTTCCTTATGTAGGCAGATCTTTTTTTTTGCCATTAAACAATCTTATTGTATGCACACAAATTAGTTTACATTAAAAACCATAAACCTTGAACCTTTCTCTAATATCTTTTATAACTTCTTACACTCTAGTGACTTTTTTGCCAATAGTCTATCACCATAAAATAATATAAGGTAGATATGGAAAACAAATCGAAATTTTTTTTATATACATTTATTTAACTCACCTTCTCGCCTCTTTCCTTATCGACCATCCTTTGTGTGGACGAGCATTCACATTTGTTACCGGCAAGGACTTTCACAACATCCGGTGATGCATTCTATTTGAACAAACAAGAAAGAAAAATCTATTATCATCAGAATTGGAGCGCGCGAGGAAAAACAAAAAAAAATACACTAACAAAAATTAATGAGGGTTTTAGAATTTAGAATTTAACACGACAATTTATAAAATTATTATTACTTATTTAAGCGATTGACAAAGTGCCATAAAATATCCCTTACAAAATTGAAAAAATCGTTTTTGTACCTATACCTACCTATTAAAAAATTAAATTAAATTTAATGCAATTATTTTGGGTTAATTTGGCAATGAATGATTGCATATACAGTGAGCATCAAAAGTGAGTAAACACTACAGCATAATTTCTTAATGAATTTATTTTTTTTAAATAAATACATTTTTGTCAACTTGTGTTTATTTGTTGTTTATTTCTCATTTATGTTTTCATATCCTAATCCTAATGAATTGAAGTTTATAAACAAAAATGTTTTATGCCTAATAAAATGCTTGAAAGTAACCAGTAGGTAAGTAAGGAATTCATTTATTGTTTCGTTTTCGTTTTTGATATAATGTTTATAATTTTTGATGAACCATATAAATGAAATGGCGTTTACTCACTTTTGACGCTCTGGGTATGTACGACGTTTACCTGTGCTAATTTATTTATTTACTTGTCTTCATAGCTTGAGTAAAAAAATAAAAAATCGTAACCGATTAAGACATTATCAATACTGCGTTTGCAGTGCAGCGTTCATTTTCCTCTTTATGAAAATGAACGCTGCAATGAATTTCAGGAAATCTGAAAACATCCGAGGTTTTCTTTGTCGCTGAGTGTAATTTGTTTGCAAATTCCATACTTTTTCTTTTTTTTTAAGTCATGGGACTTTTATTGTAGTTTTTTCGCAATTAAAGTGTAACTGTTATAAATGTTCATGTGTTATAAATATAAGCCACTTGAATTAACTTGTTTTGTTTCATAATGCCCATAAGTACCTACTTTTCCAATCAGTAAAGTCCTAATTTTCAATTTTTTTTTGTAATTATTGAGTCCTATCACGAATTCCGTCGGAATCGAAAATTGGTAACGAATCCCGAAAATTTCTATCAGAAGTCATCGTAGTGGAAAAACTCATACAAATTTCCATTACGAACTGATTCTGTGATAACTTTTTTCGCGATTAGTAAAACTTTCCCTCAATGATAAATTGTTCATCTTTTTGTATAAGTATCGGAATATTAAAAACACTAATACGAGAAAGTCCCGCTTTTAAGTAAATTTGACATAAAAAAATCTCTCAGTGTAGACACAATAAGAAGAATGCATTCTTCACCCATAACCAAGAACAAAGAAATGATAATCAAAATCAAAACAACGTGTCCAATTCAATCCCGGCCTATCCCGACCTAAGCGACAAACCAAAAGAACAAGAACAATGACAAATTACCTCTTGGATGTTACGTAGCCAATAAGACAAGTTATTATAGCTCTCCAAGTTTGTAACATCGTACATCAAAAGAATGCCCATGGCTCCACGATAATAGGCTGTTGTTAGTGTGCGAAACCTCTCCTGCCCAGCTGTGTCCCATATTTGCAATTTAATTGGAACTCCATCTAAGTTTATTAGCTTTTGCTTAAAGTCGATACCTATGGTGTGAGGTTAATTGGTGTGATTAATTAATGTACAATATGTAGTTTTTTTCGAAAATTAAACAAGAATTTCAGCTGGTAGATATATATAAAAGCCTCTTACCTATTGTCGAAATATATGTGTCATAATATTTTTCGTCACAGTATCTGTGAACAATGCAGGTTTTGCCTACATTTGAGTCGCCTAAAACAAGGACTTTGTATGTGGCGACAAAATCTAGGGCCATATTTTATCTCCTGTTTATTCTGTTTCGATTTTAAAATAATTTATTTAAATTCTCTTTCTTTGTTTTTTTTTTGGTTTTGAGATCAAACTTCAATGTATAAATTTTTCACTTAAACTAAAATTAACACAAATAAAAATAGCTATTTAACAAAACAAAATAAAATTTGTTATGAAGCTTGTACCGTAGAAATAAAAGATTTTCTAATCTTTGTTTTTTAAACGCATGCACAATAATGCTAAGATGTCACTATATTTTGTCTTAAATTCAAGTTAAACTTAATTTTATAGTTTATCTGATTTTGTTTAAATTAATTTCCTTAGAATTTATAGGAAATGGAAAAACTTTTTCTTTTGGAAGATAATAACTGTTCACATTCACCTTACCAAGACAAGGTATGATTCAACAAACAAGAAAAATCGATATCCTTTGATTGGTGAGTTTTTGCATTAAATAACGGGACATGCGCATTATAAAAGGACGAACAAAAAAACTTAAAATAAAATTTGTTTTCTTTGTGGTGGCTAAGCCACCTGTAGCAGTTATTTTTGTGAAATAAGATATCTTGACAATCTCACGAGTGAGGTTGGTTATGTTACTAAAAAAAATGTGATTGGTGAATATATTTTTTGAGCTTGATAGTAATTAGCTATTTACTTCTAAAATGAATGATTGAATTGGATTCTACGTAATAAAATTCAAATATTATAAATCTGTTTTCTTATGCGCTAATTATCCAAATTAGTTACCTAAAAATTCGTATTCCAGACATTATAGACATAACTGGTGTTAAGCCCGATATCTGTTTTCCTTGATTGCTAATTTATTTGTATTTGTTGTCATTTTTATTTTTTTTTCTCTATGGTTTAAGCATGTAATAAAACTTAATACATATTTCAAATTCAGTTAATTCGCCGACATCGGTGAAGCCAAGCATCTTTGGCTTAAACGTCATTGCAGATTGTGAATTTTGTAAATAAAAACATAACCATTTGGTTTAGCTAAAATGTAAAGGAAATTAAAATTATTTGATATGAATAATGAAAAAGTGTTGTAATAAGTGAACTTGTTTCGTCGTCATCGTCTAATTCCTCTTCATCCGACGGATGGCTTTTTCTCATGAAGATTTTTCTGATGAAGATTTTAAGCGGAATGACAGGCATTCCATACAATTTTTTGTTAGATGTAGTTACAAACTACACGGACATCAAATCTAAAAAATAAACGTTCATCGTTTCATTGTGTAATTCACATTAATTATTTGTAACACAGTTAAGTCCCGTAAAGTCACAGTTCTTAAGTTCAAAATTATTTATTGGTTTTCTCTATTTTTTTTCAAACCGAAATGACAAAATACACACATACAATTTCAAAAATTATCGATTTCATTTGGCGTTCTATTTGCCAAGAAAAATCCGCCATCCGTCAAAATCCCTGTTGGCAACTAGAAAACCACATAAGCTTTTCAACAAAGAAAAAAAATCGATCTGAAATAGATTTGAAATGGTTGTTTTGGAATTCAACATTACTGATGGTTTATCTTAAATCGTGGATTAGGTGCCATGTGTTTGATGTTTGACATCTACAAAACAGCGCAGTGAAGTAAGTGGTTTAGCGAAGGATACAATTTGATATTGCATTTAATTTACATGAAATACCTATTGTACCTATTAGATTTTCTTTATCGATTTTTTGACATTTTCTTATTCAACGAATATTGTACATTATTTAGAAGTCATTAGCTTGAACCAGAATAACAATTTTTAGTTTTGCCCTATTATTGTACTTGCTTTATTTGTCATTATACATCGTTCATTAAAAATGTTGTTTAAAAAAATATAGAAATTGTAACTTTCTAGAATTAAAAATTTACGACGTGTCACCCTCCAATTTAGTTAACACATAATATTTCAAGTTTGAGGTGCTGTGATATATCAATCTGTTTTTGACAAGACAGAACAAGAAAAAATTGTAAAAATAAAAATGTCGCAACAAATTAAAAGAGAAGTGCGCTATTTTTTGTATTTTTCAATAAAAAATATATAATGTTGAAACATTTTTTAACCACAAAACAGGTATTAAAAGCTTTCAAAAAACTCCACCGAACTCGTGAGTGTGTTTTCAAAGGAGATCACCGTGCACTTACAGCTGCAAGAACCGAAATAAATACCAACTTTCGCAAGAATCTCACTGTGGCCGATGAAGTCGAAATAAAGAAGGTTGTCTATATTCAAAAAAAAAATTGATCTAAAAATTGATATTCATTGTTTTTCTTTCAGCTGGTCAAATTCGCCGAAGATGTCGAAAAGGAACTACGTACAAATGTCGTCCAGGCTGTTGAAAAACAATCTGGAGTTTATGGTAAGTCTTTTTGATGCCAATTCCTAGATATGAGTAGTTTGGGAAACTGTTTCAAAATTGCAGAGGTAAACATTAGAGAAGAAGTACCTAGATTGGATAATGTGCTCTTCAATCCTAATGCGGTTATTGAAAAACCAAAACGTGGTGCTTCAAAATGTGGCGAAGCAAAATCACGACTTGACAAAACTTAAATAAACAATATTTTTTTTCAAAGTAGTTTTAGTCAAATGTTTATTAAAATTAAAAAATTGTATTATAGAAACAATCTATCAACGATGCCCCTATTAATATTAATCACTGGAACTAGAAGAGTTTCGTTTTTTTGATTTTTTCTTCGGTTTCTTCTTTTTGGACTTTTGTTTACTGGTCTTTTTAGATTTTTTCGATTTTTTTCGTTTGTCATCAGAACTGGAGGATGAGGATGAAGAAGAGGAGGATGATGAAGATGAAGTTGAAGAATCTGATGATGAGGAGGATGAATCTGATTCTGTTTCTGAACTACTGGATGAGGAAGTTATTGACTTTCGCTTTTTCTTATTTTTTTCGTGGATTTTTTTTGATTTGGACCGTTTTTTCTTTGAACTTGTACGGGCTTCAGGTTTTGAAATTTTCTCAGACCTTTCTGGAGGCATTTTCTTCTTTTCTATTATTAATCTTGAGTCATCGACACATACACGCTTGTCATTACCATTTCTGGAAGGAGATTCTCGTTTTTGTTCCCTTGGTCTTGTCGAATCATCAATATTACGACGCCTTTCTTGTTCATATCGAGTCGAGGAACTATCAGGAATTCGTCTTTGTTCTTTCCTTGGTGGTGAATATCTTCGCTCTCTGTCATCTTGGGAACGTTTTCTTGTCCTATTTATGTTAGTGGATGTCGAAATTTGCTTAGAGTTTTGAGGAGGAAACCCTCGTTGTCTAGCTGGAGACTCTCTTCTTCTTCTAAATGGAGAACTTTCTTTGGAAGTGGAACATTGCCAAGCAGGCTGCCTGTTGTTTTGTGATGATCTCCTAACGGGAGATACTCTCTTAATTGAATTTTTATCTCTAGAGTTGGATCGACGTCGCCGGTTGCTTATTGGAAGTTCTTCATGTCTCTTAGGAAGCTGAGAACTATCTCCTCTACTATAAGATCGTTTTTGAACTTCTGAATGATCAATCCGACGTCCTCCACGTAAATCATGTTGGGGTATTCTTAACGGAGATCGACTTTTTTTTCTATACGTCCTCCTATCTTCTCCTTTGTTGCCTCTAAAATCGTTAGAATTCACTTTCCTGTCTTTTTCATCTTTATGGATAACTCCTCGGCCCTTTCCACGCCATTGAACCTTCGAAACCGATTGCGAAAAGTCCACATGAATCCTGCGATCATCAATTAGAACATTGTCCATTTTGAAGTAAGCCGCTTCGCAAGCCTTCTGTTCCTCAAATTCTACAAAGGCATACTGCAGTGAATCACCACTAATCTTGTCACGGATTACTTCACAGCTTTTGACCTTTCCGAATCGACTGAATATGATTTCTAAATCATCATCAGTTGTTACCGGATTCAACTTGCAAACAAAAAGAACATTTTCTGGTGGTGCGATATCTGCATCTGGTAAATCACCAACTATCTCCAGAATAGTTGCTCGGGCTTTAGCCTCTCGTACGGCTAGCATTTCTTGAATTTCTTCCGGAGTCTTTCCAGCGGTATCATCGATATCCTCGTCAGCGCCAATTCGTCCATTTTGCATTCGCTTGGCAGAGGGTGATGGCGACCTATTGGGGACTTGGAATCCTCGTGGATCTTTGAAGGGATCGTCAAGAACGACTGTGTGCGTGATACGAATGTCCTGGTAGGGGCGGAATTTTTCATCGACAATAGCTTCATTTAATTTCCTGAGAATCTCTCTGCCTAAACAAAACTATGTTAATACGAAATCCATTTTCAATAAAACAAAAATTATATGTATTTACCTTCAACAACCTCCCCAATAACACAATGCACCGTATCTAGCGATGTTAGATCCGAGCCGAGAGTAAAAAAGAACTGTGAACCCACCATACATTTTCCTATACTCACCAGCGACAGAAGACCCGGGATTGTGTGCTTTATTTTTGGCAATGATTCGGCCTCGAAATATCGCTTATGAGAACCCTCTACAACACCCCATATGGACTCACCGCCATCTCCTGCACCAGTGGGATCCCCTGTCTGGGCAATAAAATCCCGCTCAATTGTGTGAAATAAATTGTAATTGTAATATTTTAACTTGCAGAGCTTTAAAAAGTTTAAACATGCTCTGGAGCGTTCATCAATAAATAGATCCACTGTTATATCGCCAAGAGTTGTTTCGATTACAACTGCCATGGCTTATTGCTAGAACGGATTTTCTTTTATTGAAAAAATAATAAACCGTAGAAGAAAATTTGGTAAAAACGTTTCGTTGATGGCTTTTTTTTGACAGTTCTAGTTGGACTGGATTTTGGTTGACAGCAGTCAAACTTTGATAGACCTTTTGAACCCACGATTAGACTTGGTCAATTTTATTATTTATTTTTTTTTTACATCATAAAATTACAAAACAATATTTCTATTTGCTTAATCAAACAGAAAAGATTTTATGATTTTACGGTATTGTAATCTTCTGTTTCTAGCTAATTATCTTCCTGATTCTGGTTAATCATCTTTACAATGCTCGAGTTCGAGTATCAAGCAACTTTTGTTTCCGAGCCATGCAGGTAGCTGTTATGGGGTTTTCTTTTGGTAATTTCAGATTTTGATCGGAAATTTGATTTTTTTCATCGCGAATGGTATACGATTTCAGATTTATTTTTTGGTGTATATTCGTGCCTGTGGAACCAGAAGGTATATGATGGCAAATGATTTGAAAAGTGTTTCTTCATTCACGTTATTTTTTCTTTTGTAACACGAAGCGATCTCAATGTTTAAAAAATGAATGCCGAAATTAATTTGGAGGATTACACAATTGTTAATACATAATTTCTATTATGTGTTTAAAATGTATGTATGTTTTCACAGCCTCATTTCACTATTCACATAATTACTGAAAACAAAATCTTTTCAAAACGACGGCTGTTTATTGTTCTGATAGTGTAATGGTATTAGTAAGAGGGGTAAATCTGACGAAAAAACCAAATCTGCAAAATGGATTTCCGATCAAAATTTTTTTAATAATTTAATTGTTGCTTTAATTAAAATCTGTGTTTTGGCAGATCTAAAGGCGAAAAAGATTAATTTTTGTTAACAAAAGAAAACCCCATTACTGTCAAGTCAGTTGAATTGGACACTGCTGCAGATTCGAACCAGCTGTTCCTTAAATTTCCAAACCAATTCAATAATTTTTGGCTAGCTTTGTTTTTGACAACTGTCTTTTTTTTTAAAGGCATTAAAACAACACAAAACAATCCCGAGTGTTTTAGACATGCTATCGAATTGGTCTAATGGCCACGGCTTAGGCCACATTCAAAAGATGTAGTTTACTTGAAAGTAAGGAAATTTTCTAGTCTCTATTCTCCCTTTATTTCAATTCAACTGATGGATTTACTTTTTTTTGCAAATTCAACTAAAGGTAACTAGTTTTCAAGGTCAAATTTTTCGTTCAATGAATGGGTTGCCGACATATAAAGTTCTTTGTCTTCTAAACGTGACCAACCTCTTATATTAAAAATGTCACTCTTTCCCTATACCAAATTAAAAAACGCTATTTAGCAATTGTTTATCTTAACACTAGACTAATTACAAAATGCCATTAATAAGACAGCTCCAACAGAGATTCTGTAGATCGGCTTACAGGCCGACTCCACTGGCCATATATGTAGATGTCCAACATCACAACCACTATCCAATCCACAAACAGTGGATTTTCACGCACTTGGCAGTTTCATGTCATGTTCATTTCCTTTTCGCCACTACTATTTGTTTCCATACACATTCACATCTACATTCTATAAAACCACTACAAGAAATAACAAATACATGAAACGTCAATCTATGGCCAAGCTTTGAAATGGGCTCATGTCTTGTTCAAAAAGTAGTTTTTTCGACTTGTTTCTATATGCTCATATAGTTCTGCCATCGTTTATGGTCTGTTAACCCTTCATATAATTCAAAATCTTAAAAACTTTAAAAAGCTGCAATCATTTAAGTTCTTTGTCAAAAGCCACTAAAAAACCATAAAGATTTACTTTTAATTGGGAATGGTAACGTGAATACACATAAAATTATATTTTCTTTAGGGATAGTATTCCACCTCTCTACAAACGAAAGTATTGTAATGTTAACTGAATTTTGTACTTAAAGAATTATGTACTTTGTAGGAGAATTATTTTTCTTATAATGAATTCGGAGAATGTACGATAACTCAGACGACTAATTTTAATCAGGAAAGTCACCACATTTTCAATTAACTTCTATTAGCAAAAAATACCAACATTCCAAAAATTATACATTCAGCATATAATCTCCCAAATTTTAAATATATATACCATATACAAGTTTTTCACTACGATGGATTTTGTGCTATATTTTTCCAAGGTTTGTTAGCAATTTCCGATTACGATAAAAATTTGTGACAATAGGCTCTATCGGTAAACCCCCAGGGAATTTCGGGCAAATACCTAAACGTAAATCTTGCGCATAATATGCTAAGGAAACTGTCCCTAAACGCAAACTGAAACATTTCTGCTAAGCACACTGTCCCACAAAGCAGTTCATTCTTTTTTCTTGCGCAAACTTCATTGCAATTGTGCAAGTTTTAAACTTGTGTTGCGCACTTGACTTGCTTTTTAATTTTTATCGGGTTCATGCATTTGTTTGGCATGAGACTTGTTTTGCAAATCTTGCGTTTATCTTTCCCACGGAATATTTTATTCCCTCGAAATTTTTCCTCCGATCGTGGATCGGGGAAATGACAGCAAAATTGTTAAGGTTTATTCCCGATACCAATAAATTATGAGGAAAACTTTTGATCATCATTCACGTTCCCAAAGTTCGAATGATAGAAAAATTTCAATAGAAAAAACTACAAAGTGAACAAAAACATTTTGCCAACAATAAATAAACCACACCGAAAAAAAAGTGAAGATAATTATCACCCGATGAATGACTTCCGTTAACTAGTCTCTCGGTTCTAATGGTTAAATAAAAATAACCGAAACTGGGAAAATACCAATTAGTCATAAGTTATAATGATGTCTCGCTATTAAAAGTCGGAAGTATACTGCCCTTCTGATCCTGCGGAGCTTCATAAATAGTATCTACTTGTATCAGCTGAACTCCAACAAAATTAACTGTTACAAATTTCATAGAAATTTATTTTTTTTTTCAAATAAAGGTCATCTATTTTTTTGTTAGATTTTCGAAACAAGACGAAATTCTTTTCAGTATTTATTTGGTTTATTGAAATCATCATGGTATTACAAAACAAGAATTTGCGAAAGAAATATTATTGAAAGCATCAAAAATAAAGATGTCAAAACAGTGCCACACATCCGCCATCCATGGCAATTGAAATTGATGGCTTTAATCGAATATCTTAGATATTTCCTGTATTGTAGTTTTTATACTTTCCATCGGTGAAGAGAAAACTTATGGAAATCCAATTTCATGAGATAAATTTATTTCAATGTGTTTCAACAATGTGTTAACATTTCCCAACAAAAATCTTAATTAAAAACTAAATTAAAATACATCTACACAAAAAAATGTAGAAACTTCTTAAATCATTCATTCATTAAAACTAAGCACCGGATTTGGAGCCTTCTCTAGCTGTTCCGACAATCGTTTTTGCTCCGACGTAAGACGAAAGATTTCTTCTTGCTCTTCATTCGATAGTGGTCTTCGTTTCTGCTTTGCTTGCATTGTCCGTTTGTATGTTTCCAGTATTTCATGATCGACTACATCTAGCTTTCTTTTGATCTCTAATCGTCTTATCTCACATTTAGCGGCTTCCTGCAATCGACGCAGTTCAGTGGCATTATATTCAGCGATAGCAGACAGCTCTGCTGTAACTCGCTTGATCTCTGAGTAAACCTCATCTTCGTCGGGTTTCACAAATTGCTCGGTTTCTAAAAGACCTTGTTCGATGAGTTCCTGCTTGACGCGCTTCTCCAGATCGATTCCATTCTTCAGAAGTGACAAAGAACAGAGTGTGGAATTGGTGGAATTTGTATTATCCGAACTGCTGTTACTATCGATGTTCGACATCACATCTCCGATTAGATTCTCCTCGAGAAAAGCGGAAACCAAACGCTGGGTTAAAGGTCCCGTAACTCCCTCGCCCATCAGTTGTTCACCCTTTCGCAACAAAGACATCACTTCATTGTTCGATGAATTTTTCGATCTTGACTTTGAATTGATATTGGGATTTGAGCTGTTCTCTTCTTCCTTGAGGTCCTCCAGACCCCAAGTTGTAGAATAATGAGCTCCAAGCTCAGGAATGGGAGGAACCAATGGTCCTGAATACTGCTCAAGCAGATCATCCAACAGTCTGAGATCTTCGTTTGTTATTGGCATACAATATGGCTCCACAGACAACCAAAACTTGTTGGGTATGTCGTTCTTTAAAGGAACTACCTTTGGCTGGTCCTTGTGCTGATGTGGAAAGCTAGGTATTGCATCCATGCTGTCATCAGTGTTTTGAGATTGAGCTGGGCTAAGAGCAGAAATTGTCCTTTGTTTCGACAGCTTGAAATGGGGTTTTTTAGGCTTTCTACTCTCTTCGCGCTTCCGTTTGCCGGGAGAATGTGGAGGTTTCTCTTGGGATTTTTGACGCCGATCAAAACGTTTCTCATCTCTGTCAATAGCATCATATTCTGCCTTTAGTACCCTATGTCTCAGAGCTACATTAACCAAGAGACTCTCTAGCTCAAGTTGGACACTGTCCAAATCCTCAGCTGGCAATTGTTCATCTTTGCTACGCTCCAAAGCAGCTGCATACTTGGAAAGCAATCGACTGTTGTCTTTGATTTTAATATGAGGGATGTTGATGATTCCTTCAGTTTCGGGGGATTCGGGTGCAATAAATTGGGTGGGAATAGCTTTACCTGTCATCTTCGATGTCGAAGGCGAGGGTTGGCTGAAGTTGCTGGTGCGACTCTTCGCTGATGATGTTATTGTTCTTTTATTGAACATTTTCTTCGAGTTTATCTTAAAAATTCAATGACTTTGAATTTATTTTCTTAGACGCTTTTAATTTTTTAATTAATTACAAGACGCAAATATGTTTTTTAAAACAATAAGCAGCAAAGAAACAAGAACAAAAATTAAAATCGATTGCAGAATTTTTTCAATCGAATAAAAAAATGAAATTGCATTTGACAGCCTGCTCAGGAAAGTAGCAGAGATGTGTTCCTTGAGTCTGTTTAATTATATTTAAGGGTCGCTTACACTTTTTGATAACTACTAATCCCCGAGTTACACAAAAAAATTTGCACTATTACTTTTAAAATTTTGACAATTTTTTTTTTTTGTGTAAATGGTCGAACATGTGGCAGAATGTTTGTCATTAAAAAACTGCCTCCTTAAGCCTGCTTAAGTTGTGGTATTATACTGACATCGTGTAAATCCAGTACTAACAATAATTTTCAAATAATGACAATTTGCTAAAAAGAATGAACATGCTCATTTTTTACGGACAGAGTTGGCAGTATTTTTATCTGTCATTATTTTAGTTTCGTGTAAACGATTGCTGAGCAAACGAAATATCATGATTGTCAAGAAGGAAAATGTGAAAAAAATAATCAGATACAATTTAAATGGCGGAACGAATTTGTTACTTGTTGATTTCCTGTAACTGGTGTGTATCTGTGTACCAAATAAGGGTTGTTTTGTGTTGTATTGCTGTTTATGCATTAAATCAAAGTGTATCCCGAGTTTGTGCGGTTCAAGTGTGTTGAATAAATAAATCAAGTCCAGGAGCTCGCTCTGTTCGGAAAATATTATATGCGTTCGAACTCTGTTCAGAGCTTTGCCTGAAAGAAGAAGAAAAAAAGAAATGCTTCTATAATTGTGGCAATGAAAACAAAACTTCCAAAAATGTCTACATTCATTTTGATCTGAGATATTTTGTACAATTCGTTTTACCGTGTAAAAGGTGACTTCACATATGATAGTTACCGTAGTACGCTGAATGCATGTACCCTTTTGATTATTCAACCAAAAGTATGAAGTTTTAAAATTGGTCTAGTTTTTAAAAATAGTTCTTAAAGCCTTTTCACGCCAAATTCAAAACGGGGTTTTCAACAATGGGAATGCATTCGCTTTTTATTCCATACACGGAATGAAAAGAATATTCTCGGAATTAGCTCTCATGTGAATATCAAACAAGCAAAAAAATGATACAAGCCAAAGACGGAAACCAAGCAAGTAAACAAAATGGATGAGCAAATATTTTTTATATTTTTATTACTAAAATATATATAAACAGTAATTGTATTCATAAAACCTAGTAAACGCGGTAAACGTAGTAAAACGGTAAATGTGGTAAATGAGGTGCCAAAATTTGTATGGAAAAACTTTTCCAAAAAATGGTAAACTTTTCCGCATAATTTTGTGTGGGAAAGTTTACCATCTGAGTTTGGTAAATATGAAAAACTTTTGACATTTATTTTTGACGTTTTATGTTTCATAATTTTAGTATGATTATTTCTCTTCCTCTTTTTATTTCTGGCAGACATTTTAAATGAGAGTAATAACACTTTGTTATTAGTCAAGTTCAAGTACAGGAAGAAAAAATAACCATTAACCACATTTGCGAAGTGCGTTCATGAAATGTGCGTGGTAAACTTTTCAATTTTACGATGTGCGACAGTTTGCGCGGTCTTGTGAATACTCTTAATAATTAAATTTGATTATTTAATAAATCAATAATATTTATAATTTGTACTATTATAAGAAATGGTACAAATTAGAGATACCTGTTTTTTTATCATCATCACAGCACTTTTAAACAGCTGATTGAAGTCATCTTTTTCTTTGCTATTCCGGATAGTATTTTTGTTTCTTTATTTATTCCACTCTGGATAAATATTACATCTTTACCGGAATAAATAAAGAAACACTCGGTATGTGTTTTGGCAATGACTCTTTGAACACAGTCCGTTGCATCGCATTCAATCGCATATGTCAAACACTAAAAAAAAATCCAGCTGCGAAAAATGACAGCTGCTGGGCCAGCTAATTTCGAAATTCGAGCTAAAAATTTAGTTCAATTTGTTGTTGCGTTCCAATTTGTTTAATGTAGCGGAGAATATTCTGTAGTTGTATTTCTGTGTCTTCAAATTTTCAATAGAACCACAAATCCCGAGTTTAATTAGTCCTTTTTCTCCTAAAAAAAATCATCAGCAACGTTGAAACGGAAAAGTAAAAAAGAATATTCTATCCCTGAGGAAAAAGGACATGTTTTGTGAAGATTTGTGAAAATAAAAAAAATCAATTTTCTTGTCTATCGTCTGTGTCGTTTGTTTCAAAAGCATACAAAAAGTGTGTTATTTTTAATTAAAACCAAAGGAATATACAAAATATTATTTCCAAAGAGATAAAAACAAGCACCGAAATAAGTGAAGTAAAATATTTACCCATCACAATGGATGACGAGGAAGAAGAAGTCACAGATCCAAAATTACAAGTATTTCATAATACAGTTAGGGAGCACATCGTAAGTACCTACATTTACATCCAACAAAAAAAATATATTTTAAATAACAAAATTCTGTTTCTTTATTGTTGAGTTCTTTTTTAAGGTTTTTATTGATTCAAAAAAAAAGTGCTAAAATGATTTGACCTCAAATTGCCTTTTTTTTTTAAAGTTATTTCGAGATTAAATTCACGATAAGGTGCTTTGATAAGGTTTGTTATTATATTTAGTAAAAAAAAAAAAAAAAACAATTATTACGGTGTAATCCGTTGAATAATTTATATCTGAATAAATGCAGAAAATAGGGAAAGTTATAAGTGTTCTATGTGGTTTCGTTATAATGCTCATGGAGCAGCAGTAGCCGTACGGTTATATACCTATGAGATTTCATTATCAGAGCATCAAACCTACTGATCCCTAAAAACAAAGTGTAGGTCATACCTATTAACTAATTTGACCTGTCTAAATAATATATGTAGGTTCAACTGGAACATGGTGTATGTTAGAGTTGAGAATAAATAGTTATGGTGCTTTTAATAATTCCGAATTAATTTGGCCTTAATTGTTATGTTTTTTTTTTGTAGAGATGGCCCAGCAAAATTTTAAATTTTTTCTTCCCTGGTCTGAATGCCATCTTTTACCTCTTAGACCTTTGCACAAATAAAATGGGGATTCTGTTAATAATACGAGGGCGGGTCAATAAGTCCGTGACTTTTGGAATAAAACACAGATTTTTTGATAAAAAAATAATTTTATTTTTCAACGTAGTCTCCCTTGAGCTCTATACACTTTGTCCAACGCTTCTCCAATTTTTTGTATCCCTTCCAAAATAAATGATTTGTCGAGGTCCTCAAAATAGGCCTTTGTTTGCGAGATGACTTCATCATTGGAGTCAAATCTTTTTCCACCAAGTCATTTCTTCAGGTTTGGGAACAAGAAGTAGTCGCTCGGAGCCAAATCTGGAGAATAGGGTGGATGAGGGAGCAATTCATAGCCCAATTCATGGATTTTTGCCATGGCAACTGCACATGTGTGCACTCTTGCATTGTCTTGGTGGAAAAGAACTTTTTTCTTGGCCAAATGAGGTCGGTTTTTTTTCAAATCGTCATTGAATCGGTCCAATAAGTTGGCATAATATTCCCCATTGATTGTTCTTCCCTTTTGAAGGTAGTCAATGTGGATTATCCAGCGTGCATCCCAAAAAACAGTCGCCATAACTTTATTGGCTGACAAACCCACCTTGGCCTTCTTTGGCGCCGATTCACCCTTAGAAACCCACTGTTTTGACTGTTGTTTGGTCTCTGGTGTGTTGTGATGGATCCATGTTTCGTCCACGGTTACAAAACGGCGCAAAAACTCCTCCATATTGCGATTAAACAACGCCAAACCTTTCTGTGAAGTTGTTACACGATTGCGTTTGTGGTCGACTGTGAGCAAACGCGGCACCCATCTTGCGGAAAGCTTTCTCATGCCCAAGTGATCATTCAAAATTGAAACCACTGAGCCATGCGAGATCCCTACGGCTTCCACAATCTCTCGCACTTTCAATCTTCGGTCGGCCAACACCATATCGTGAATTTTTTCGATTGTTTCGGGTGTAGAGACCTCAACTGGGCGTCCAGGACGTTCGGCATTTTCAGTGCTTGTACGGCCACAACGAAATTCAGAAATTCAGTAAACCACTTTTTTACCATTGAAATCGATAGTGCAGAGTCCCCATAGTATTTATCAAGCTTAGCCTTGGTCTCGGTAATGGTTTTTTTTCGCAAGAAATAATGCTTAATAAGCACACGAAATTCACTTTTTTCCATTTTCTCCTCAAATTAGTGAGTAGTCTGATAAAAATAGTTGTCAAACACAAACTAACTGACGCAGCAAGTTTAAATTTTGACAGGAGTCAACTGACAGATTCCTGTTGACAGGAGCAGTGTTGCTGTTTCAGTAAAGAGGTCAGAAATTCAAAAAGTCACGGACCTATTGACCCGCCCTCGTATGTACAAGTTCATTGTTATTTCCAATCTATTGGAAACTCAATAGTAATTAATAAAAATAAAAACCCGTACCAGTTCTGGGTAGATATTTTATTTTACAACTATAAGCTCAAGTCTGGATTTTGAGATTGAGTATATGTAGAACCCCTACATTTGGGAGTACATTTTGATACCTCTTGAACTCAGTCCATTGCATTACTTCTTTATCACATTTTTAGACTCTGTTTCAAAGTTGACGGTTTTAAAAGTACATACAGTGCGCCCTCGGTAAAAGCAAACTCGATTAACGCAACACCCAACATTTCACCATTATGGGGTTTTCGTTTGGTAAATTTATATTTTGATCTATAAATTGATTTTTTTCGTAACGATTCGAATACGTTTTCAGATTGATTTTTATTTGCTATAGTATTGGTGTATATTTGTGTCTGTGAACCAGCTATCGGTATGAGCTGTCTTGTCAAACTGATGGCTGTCAATTATAATGCATAGTGGTGTTAGTAAAAGAGCGGTAGATCTGCCGAAAAATTCAGATCTGTAAAATTGATTTAAAATCAAAAAATAAATCAATTTATTTAGCCAATCGAAGATTGTCAAAATCAGTATTTTGACAGATCTAAATAAAAAATAAATTGATTTGTGTTACCAAACAATAACCACATTAGTGACTCATGTCGATTTCGTTTCAATAAAAATATCGATCTGCTGTCGATCCGCCGTCAATTTTTTTCTAAAAATCAAATTCTTTTCAAATTAAAACCAATTTTTTTTTCTGGAAAAACAGATCCGTATTTAATCTCTTTTTGGAGACGGATTCAAAGCGGATTTGTACACAGATTCTTACCCACACTACACACTACTTGTTTTGAAGTTTCTCAATTGTTGTCTTGTGAATTGATTTAATTTAGTGGCAATGTACAGAAAAAGTAATTTAATATTATTAAAAAAATAAAAAAATATGTTAAGAACTTCTTGGAAACAAATATTTAAAAAGTGCAAGTGGGTTTTAGGAACTCCCCCGGTTCGGAATCAGAAAATAAAAACGAAATAATGATGTATTAACAAATTGAAGATTTGTTTTTTTTTTAGAGCCAAGCAATACACACAGTCACAAAAATAGATTCGGTCCGTAATCGTTCGTTTCAAAGCAAAAAAGTATTGGTTTTAGTAGCGAATCCTATTTATTGAAACGAAATCGAAATCAGTAATTGGAACTTTAAAAAAAAATGGGACTCAGTAATCGCAACTTTCCAACTATGATCTCTTTCTTCATTCATTCTGCATTTTTATTCTTTAGAATTCTGTAAAACTGTAACTGGCAGTTATTTTACAGCATCTTTTCTTTGAAATTTGTACTTTTCTTGATTGTACGTGCATTGCATTTGGGATGTATTTTTTAGTTTTATACATTTTTTTTCGTTTTCGGGTCAGTAACTAATAGTAAGTTTTATTTAAGAAGCCATGGCCATTGTTAAAAAAGTTCCCAAACTGTCCCAAGCAGAAGGCCGAGATTTTAACTAAATCGAGTTATGGTGAATCTGTTCAATCGCTATGTGAAACTTATAAATGCAACAAATCAATCATTTGCAGAATGGTGGGCTGAAGAACACTCAGTTTCACTTGAAGAGATATTAACTCTGCAAAAACTCAGGGAGCTGGCCATTGACAGGAGTGTATTTATTTCTCAATACAGTGCATTCTCGATTATCACAACTAATTAAAACAAATGTGGTTGCAATGACCGAGGTTGTTGCAATAACCGAGTAAAGATTTGTTGGCTGAATTCGAGATGAAAAGCGAAAATCAGAAGACCATAACTTATATAATATATTGAAGATTTTAATGACCTGTAGTCCAAAATGCGTTTCGCCCAGGCACGCTAGTTGGGCTCGTCAGTTAGATGCTATCGTACCCTTCTAAGACGCAATGTTTTTCGGTCGATGATTACCGACTCTTATAAATTGGACAACAGGTCATTAAAATCTTCAATTTGGCTTTAACCCATACAGTCCACAAAAACAAAAACAAAAATTATATTAAATTATTATTTGCGTTTTCTTTAAAATTCTTATATAATATATTTAATGCAACAAATTTTTATTCAATAACAAAATTAAGAACAAACAAAACAAAGTTAATTCATTAAGATATAAGTGCATAAATACATACGTTTAGTTCTCTATATATAGCTATAATTATTTTCTTTTGACAAAATTGGACATTTTTGTTTTGATTTTTTAAAATCTCCATTTCTCGACTTTGATTTAGAAAACACTTGTACAAAGCCTTTTCCATCTTAGGTTATTCGCCACCTTTTTATGTAACTCACTTTCCGGGTTCACATTCAGCAATAGAAACAAAATTTCTGATTGCACCCTCTTTTTGTTTTATTTTGCTGACTGTAAATTTATAATTCACGGTATAGTTTTTTAATTGATTTTCCTAATTTTTTTTAGTAAAAACCATTTTTTTTAAATACACAAGCGACTGATCACTGAACAAAATTCATTAAACTAACAAGAAAACTTTGCATTATATAGATACATAATATGATGTACGTTCACAACTTCATCGTAACACCAAGTAGTAATTAGCGGTAAAATAACTGCCGAGACAAAATGTAATACAACAGACAAAAACAAATATAGCCAAGCACCTGCGTAAATAAAGATATAAATATAAAAACAAAAGTTGCATTTATCGAGTCAATTTTTTTGAAGGGTTGCGATTACTGCGTCAACAATGATATTAATTTAGCTGTTGCGAAAATCGAGGAATTTCGTAAATCGAGAGTTGCGTTAATCGAGAACGTACTGTAAGTCTAAACACAATTAACGAAACCATGTATATTTTTTTAGTTATGATATTCTTTTGACATGCATTAGGTAAATAAAATAAATTTCCCTTAATTTTCGATACTTTAATTTTCAAGTCAAATTTGAAAGCATGGATCGAATTTTTTGTGACTCGGTTATTGCAACAAACTCAATTAACGCAACCGCTTAAATTTCTATTAGTTGCTTTTACCGATGGCGCACTATACTACCTATCTGTTTACATCCATCCCTTTCAAACCTTTCAAAAACATCTTCAAGAAATTAAACTTATTGAGAATAAATATCAACTAAAAACTTTTGCCTATGTTGAATAAAAATAAAATGTGCAACTGGATCGCACGGACTTGTTTTAATGTTTGATCACATCATATGCACAAGATTCTTAGCATATAAACAGCAAAATATATTTTTAAAGTCATTTTTTACTTAAAAAGTAGTCTTCAATTTTATTATAAAAAAAAATATTGGTATGGCAATTATAAGTATTTGACAATATCCACCGCTTTTTAAATATTTAATTTTCAAAGTCGAATATCTAAAAAACATTTTTTCGAAAATGAAGAATTCGAAGGACCTCCTATATAAAAATTTTGATCGACATCCATGGAGCCGTTTGAGAAAGTCGAAAATCAAAAAAAAAAATGGTTGTATGGCAGATACCCTGTCAAAAGTACAGAGACTTGGGTGCATTGGAATTACGGGGGCCATGAGATCCAATTCAACTGCAGGGTTAGAGGCTATACTCAACCAAGATTTTTCGTACGCCAGACTAATACCTGGGAAAATAGCACAATAGGATATGCACAGATTCTTCAGAAACATTTGGGTGATAGTATTATTACGGAATATAAAGCACCTGAATTTCATAAACCATTCCAAACTGCCTTTCCAACAAGAGAAGAATAGACAACCAACCCTAGACCAGAGAATCAACAATAGCGATCTATTCTGTTGGCTCCAAAATGGACACTGGTGTTATTACAGGCTTTTTCTCAGTACCTCATGAGCTAAACAACTCACTTAGGCTTCCAGATTACAGTAGTGTCTTCCAAGCAGAGAGGTCCTGGCAGCAAAGCTACTAGACATGTATCAATGATGATGTTATAAAATTGAAGCTTGTTTCTTGCTGCCGCGAAGAGCTTAAGGTTCTTGGCACACGGCACAATGTTAGACTCTGCTGGGTTCCGGGATAGGGCGGCATACTGGGTAACGAAAATTTCGATGATTTGGCAAGACAGGGATCAGCAGTTGATGTTAGTCAAGCAGAGCTGGTCAACATCCCACCTGTTAAAACAAAACAGAACATTTCTAACAGGATACTAAAGAAGTCCAACGAAAGGTGGAGCCTACTTAACATCTAGGAAAATATGGCCATGCACATAACAAGCACACAGACACAATTATGGAACTCAACAAGAGATCTCTGGCTCTCTTGTTAGCGTAATCACCGGATATAATTTTCTGGTATATTATAAATTCAAAAAGAAACTCAGTACAGACGACCTATGCAAGGGATGTGGTGACGAAGAGGTGCATGAGGACACCTCACACATCACACTTTCTCTGCCATTGCCTTGCACTCTGCCACCAGAGAAGGAATCTTCTAGGCAGTTACTTCTTTAATAATTTAGAAGACCCAATAACCTAACCTATGGCAGGTATCTTTAATAACAAAATACACATGTAAACAAAATGTAGACTATACTTATGAATTAATGAATTAATGTATTTGGGGTATTGATGCAATGCGACCTTGAGATCTATTGTGCCGCCCCTACAAAACTGGATGAGATTTCTCATTCTACAGTACGTATCCAAATTTGGGTATTTTAATAGGGGGCAGTTCCTTTTCCTCTATTAGTTTATATCGTAGAAATATGTGTCTCTGGTGATTCATGGCTTCACACCTCGCTAGTATATAATCAGGTGTATCTTCGTACACCTTAAAGAAGCTACAGAGAACAATGCTTTCCAATCCCTGAATATTGAGTTGCCTGTTCAGTACCCAGTGAGAAAACCTATTATTACCCTTAATTAGGTTAATACAGGATAAAAACTGCTTTTAGTTGTAGTTCCCAAGTTTTTTAATTCATTCCAAATGTTGGAACTTTTGGCCTCCTTTTGGGATCTGATTTTGTTTTTGATCAAGTTTTGTCCTATGGTCCCATTAAAAATGAAGTTGCTCATATTTTTGGTAGGGAGTCTGCTTCTTTGTTGCCCTTGATTCCTTTATGCCCAGGTTCCCAATGAAGTGAGACTTTATATTATACTTGCCCAGCTCATTCACTCTGCTGCCATATTCCCACACCAGATTTGAGCTGACGGAGTAATGCTTAGTGCTTTTACCGCAGCAATGTTTTGGTTCCTATAGTTTCTTTCCAGATTACGTTCTTCCCGTTTCCCGGGCGACACGACGGAAACGGTGATTTGATCCCATGGAAGATGGCGAAGGACGAACAACAAACATTATATTTTTATACATAAGACAACATACGCATCTGCAATTCTGCAAGATAAGTCGGACAAGAGCACTGTAGAGGATTTTCAAAGTGGAAGGATCATTTAAAGAAGTCAGTCTCCATAAAATAATTTGTATTCCATCATTCAATTTGTTAGCTTTTCAAGTGTCGACAGCCTTCACCTTCCACGTACCACATATAGTAATTTATATAACAAAACCGATTAAGTAAATATTTAATATATTTTTGATACCGTTATCGGTTATGTGTTGATATTTTATTTGTTATCTAGTTGATATTAATCTTTAGTTAAGGTAGCATTTGTGTTTATTTAAGTGCATATGTACATACTATTCATACATACATAAATGCGCACGTGAATAAAAAAAAACACTTTCGCAGTCGAATTATAACCATAACCCCTTGATTAGCGTCTTTTGGATAAGAGTGTTAGGTATTTAAACAAAAACAGGTCACACAAACAATTTATTAATAATTTATTGTATTGCTTTGCATTTTATTACTAAATACGCACGAAAGATATACAGCAAATATTTTTCTTTCTCAAAAATCTATTTATACAAAGAAAATATTTGTGCATTTCAATTAGTATTTCAAGATTTCAAGTAGCTCAAGTTAATTAGATTCAATCAAGAGCACATACCGGACCAGTGCCATATTTTAAAATTAAGAATGACCATCAAAATCTTTTTTCTTTTTTTCATCTTTTTTTTTTATCAAAAGCCACGTTTACCCTAGCAGTTAGCGCCAAAGAAATTGAACGAATTTAAAGGAATTTTACACTTTGTACCCGATCATTATTTTGTTTTAATGCAAATGAAATCCTGGTCAGAAGTCAAATCGATTAAATGCAATTGTTTTTCAATTTTGTTTTGTTTTTTATTTTTTTTTGGGTGGGTGATGCGCTGCGTAAGTTAGATAATTCTTGGCAAACGTACAAGTATGTCTTGAAAGATTTCAACAACAATTTAAATTTTATTGAAAATATACATATGTAAATTAAATTCTTTAAAAAGAATATTTGTAGAAGATTTTATTAACACTTTGTCCTTCAGAGTTTGACCAAATTTTTAGTTAGTTAGTTGTATTTGGGGTCATAAGCAGAGGTTGGTAGATAAAATGGCTGTCAAGAGCGAGCTCACATCTTAAGCCCCAATTAGCGATGGGAAGCGCCGTTTTGACACCAAGAACTCTTACGGGCATAAATAAAAAAAAGACGATTTTTAGCGAAAACCCGAGAGAGAAACCAGTCCAACGAAGGGTCGCTAAAGCTATTTCGCACCATTGAGGCAAGAGATTAGGTTTTTGATTTTTATATCAGACAGTTCTTTTAGATCAGAAAGGAAAGCTTTTCAAGAAGACTGCGTTCTTAGTCTGGCCAGAGCGGTACACTTGCAGAGAAAGTGAAGCACTGTTTCCTTTTCCATTTCATTTTTACAGCTTCGGTAGTAGATGTTGTGGGGAATACCCAGATTTGCAGAGTGCTCACCCAAAGGCCAGTGTCCAATGCAAGTAGTAACTACCCTTGCTATGTTCCGCCCAGGTCTGCAAAAATGAGATCATTTGTTGAGGGATTTATTGTAATGTCGTTTTTTTTGGCAATCCAGAAGCCTTCCGGACTCTTCTGAAAGCGTTCACTTAGGAAAAAATGACAGTTGTAATTCTGAAAAGAAGAGAATTTTGCTTCTGGATTTGAAAACATAATAAGAACCAGAAGCACTCACACATTCATATACTTGAACGTCAAACTCGCCTGTTATCAATTTTTTATCATAATTGTGCAACAAACATTTTTTTTGAATTTGAATATTCACATGTACACAATTATTTTTACACATACAATCTCATTAAAATTCAGAATCGTCAGAATCACACAAAAGTGTTCAGTTGGGATCCCGGATCGGAGAAGAATTCCGGATTGCCAAATAAAAACGCCATAAGTAGGCCGTATCGTTGTAGATATCGTACAGTCGGTTAGATTGTTTCATCTTTTGTTGGAATCCGTGAGGAACATTAGTCGTATTCTCGTGAGTAGCAAATACAGCAAAGTTAAAGATTTTACAAGGAAAACAACAATACGAACATACTGGGAATTACTTTCCTTTTCATCCGAAGTATAATTGAGTTCCGATAATTAGTAAGTCTATTCAATCATAGAGAGTGATTTTTTTAGTAATATGTGTTTGTATTTATTTTTCTCCTTGTATTTTGCTTTTTGACAGAAAAAAAACAGATGTGAATATCCCTCCATATTAAAATAAATAAAATCAAGTTGGAGTGTGGATTGTTTTCGGGAAAATGTTTTACTTTGTTATACTTGATTGTCATAAGAACACGACTATTGAAAGAATTTTGCCCTTCCGCAGCAAGTGGGATAGAGACGGTCTCTGCAAGCGAGTTACGAAGGGTCTGTCGAGCCAGCTCGTCTGCCAGTTCATTACCCTCAGTGCCACTGTGTCCTGGAACCAGATTAAGGTGATTTTATGTTTAATGTCCAGATTTTAAGCTCATTTCGGAATTGCTGGACCAGTTTTGAAGATATTTTTGTCGAATTTAGGGCATTGATAGCCGCTTTGATCTCTGTGATTATTGCCGAATGATATAATTATTGGATTTAATTTAAGAATTTTGCATGCTTCTATTATAGCTAGTACTTCAGTTTGTAAGACGCTAGCAAAGTCGGGAAGTCGGAAAGATCTAGAGACTTTTAGCGACTCTGAGAATATTATTTGGGGTCATAAGCAGTGTATTATGTTTACTCAGCAAACAGCATAGAACCAAAGAAGTGAAGCAGTAGCTTGTAAAAAAAGAATAAAGAAAAACTTACATATGTAAGCAAAATCAAAATTAATATTCAGTCTAAATACAGAAGAAGCAGAAGAAACAATTATCGCAGTATTAATACATGTTAAAGAAAAACTACACAAAATCCAATTAGAATGTGAGTACCTAACAAATAAAAATACCACAATAAAAGTTTAAACAAAAAAATCTGATATAATGTCGAATAGTGCCATTATGTACCTACTAAATTATTTATTTGGATAGACAAATCTTCTACACACCCAGAAAAGAATCTTGACACTTCCGTTGTCTGCAAATTTTTGCATCATTTATCTTTGATTCGAACACAAATATTTTAATAAAAATCCGAGGACTATTACGCTTAGATTAAGATTAAATGCTCTTCAATTAAATAGATCTTAGACTTTCTTAAATGCCTATGTTGTTTATTTGTCTCTTCCTCTATGCAAAAGGAAAATGTAAAGAAAAAATCTTCATTGTAAATCTCATTTATATATATATATATTTTTTAATTATTTAAGTATTCATATTCACTTGTCTTGCATTCAAAGATATGTGTGGTTAACAGTCAAAGTTAACATAAACAAAAACAACAAAACAAAATATATTAAGTTCGATTTCACTTTCATTTCATTCGAAAGAAAAGTCGTGTTCAAATAAGTTTTTATAGCTTGTTTGCATGTTCATATGTAAGATCTCTCTCTCTATTGCTTCTTCATACATAGGTATATAGTCCGTTTGTAAATAAAATTTTAAAAGAAGAATCAAATTTCGCTTAGACTTCACTACCTGTGTATCTTATATCGTCATTCATTGATACATTTATTTAATTCAGAATTTAAAATTCAATCTGATTTGCATATTTTGTTCAAAATTAAAATTAATTTCATCGTCTTTCCCACAAATGTCGCCTATAGTTAGTTCTGCACCCAACGAAAATATATATTTAGGTATGTAGGTTGTGCATTGTTATTGTTTACACTTTTTTGCCAATCTAAACAGAATTAAATACAAATTTTAATTATTTGCCTACCAATGCAAATTGTATATATCTATGTATATATGCATGTGTACAATGTTGTTCGTGTTTTTTTTTCTTCAATATAATGCCTAAAAATAAACATACCCCCATACCCTACATGTTTTTTTTTTGTGATTGTGATTACTCCAAGTGTAGAGTTCATTCTTCATGTTGTTTTTGTAATAATTTGGAATAAGTTTATTATAAAAAAAAAAACCATGAATAATTATGGGCCCTCAATGTAATTAAAGACGAATTTACCTTCGTATAATGTTGTCACTTTGGCTTGTATCGTAAGTGATATTATTCATAGCGTGTCGTCGCTAGTAAACTTCTGTGAAAAGTTGGATTACAATGAAACTGATATGATGCTGATTGTTTACAAAAAAATTAACGCGTACTTCAAATGTAACAAATAACTTTTTATAAAGTCTGTTTTGATATAGTGCGAGCTATGTATTCAAAGGAAAGAAATGACGTTTTATAAGCCTGGATACTGAAATAGAAGATAATTAATTTATTCGAAGTGGTCCAGCTAATTCTGTATGTATATATTACTATTTCTACCAATCTATAAAGTGAGGTCAAGTCAGTCGATATTAATGGGTCATTCAATTCATAGTTTGGCCTTGAAATCCATTTCAAATGTCATGCCAGACCGTATGTTTAGTTTAGTTTTTCAATAGTTTAAAAATCGCTGAACTTTTTTTTCAATTGTGAAAATGTATTACAAATATTTACCATGTAGCAGGTGTACGTACCGACAATTACAAGTATGTACATATATTATGGAAGAAATTCAATTTTTTCTGGTGGTGTCATTGGACCATAATTCTTTAAACACGAAAGAAGTGTCACTGTCAATTAGCATCGCCATACCCAAATTTTATGGGAGATATGGATGATTCAATTCAACAAGACGATGTCAGAATTCGGATAACATAACCCAATTTGACTTTATCGCAAACCCTTGAAGATTTGAAAATGAACATTAGTCATGGTCCTGCAAGAGTCTAAATTTTTCCAACACCCATAAACTGTCAAGATTTTTTTCAAACTATTTGAGGGTGGTGATATTTTCATATAATGTGTACTTATCCTAATTAGTTATAAAAAAAACCTAAATATTTCATTCATGATGAAAGACATGGGAGAGATATCATCCGTATTGGGAGTACACGTAACAAGAAACAGGTACGATTTGATTTGATCAAACACAATACATAAAAGATATTTTATCTCGTTTTAAAATAAGCGACTGCAATCCAACGGTTGCACCAATGGATATCAATCAGAAAATATCTGCCAAAATGTGTCCGAGCAACGATGATGAGAAAAACCAAATGAAGGATGTACCGTATCGACAACTGGTTGGCGCTCTGCAATTTTGCGTGCAAGTCTCAAGACCTGATATCTGTTTTCCGGTCAACGTTTAAAGTCGCTATAATAATAATCCTGGCAGAGCACACTGGAGGTCTGCGAAGCGGATATTACGTTACCTCAAAGGGACGCTTGACAAAAAGATAACATACAACAATTCTCAAACACAACTCAAAGGCTATTGCGATGCCGATTGGGCCAGTGATGAAGACGAGCGACGATCAACTACTGGTTATGTGTTCACCATGCAAGGTGGTGCAATCTCTTGGTGCACCAAACAACAGAGAACCATCGCAATTTCAACGACAGAGGCAGAGTTTATGTCTATGACAGCAGCTATACAATAATGCATTTGGATAAAAATGCTTGAAAAGGAACTCTTTATAAACTCACCTGGGTCAATTGAATTGTTTTGCGACAACATTAGCGCAGTTAAGCTAGCGACCAACAATGCATACTCTGCTCGAACAAAGCATGTTGATATCAAAGAAAAGTTTGTTCACCAAAACGTCAAAAAGGGTTTGATTAAGCTGACTCATTTGCCAACTAATAAGATGCCAGCTGATATTTTGACCAAACCAACTCCTGGTCGCAAGTTAGAGGTTTTCTCAAGTATTTTTGGTTTTAATTGAAAATAATAAATTTATTAATGGCCTTCTGCCAATAAAACGAATTAATTAAAATGGAGTCAAAAAAATATAATTTAAAATAGTTTGATAAAAATTATGAAGTCAATAGTACATTACCTTTTATTTATAGATATCTACTAACAAATTGTATTTTGAATTAGAATTTCATTTCAATTAAGGGAAAGTATTGGAAAGTTAATTGAACGTGCCCAATAATCTAAATGACATTTGTTAACTTGGCGTTTATACAATAAACTTCTTCTTCTCTTTCTCTGACTTAGGTCAAAAGGACCTGACGTGTTTTTTTTACTTTATCTTTGGCATCTTAGGTAAATTCCATCGATATAAATCTAACACCTGTTTGAAAGTATGTTACAGGACTTGCACCGGTTTAAGCTTAGATAAAAAGAAAGAACATTCATTGCTTTCATTGTCGAAAATTTTAGAAATAATTTGGGTCGCTAGGACAAAAGGCTGGAGTTGTGAGAAATCGTTTTTTCCACACAGACAGAAATATAGTCGTTATCGCAGCTTCAACACGTGGACATACTTAGTCGAACCACGCTTTGCACCTTCTACCTTGTTGAAAGCATTGATATCAGAGTGAGCTCATGCGGATTGCTGTATCATGGGTTGGGTTCAATATCTCTTTTCTTAAAATCCCGTTTTTTTACCATACTCTTCACTAAATTTCCGCTTCTAGAATCAACACAAGCTGCAATATATAGGATTTGGGTTGAAGTTGAGTTTGGGTGTATGCAAAGATTTTCCGTAAAATTTATCAAAATACAAACCGGGCTAAGCGGGATTAAACGGGATTATAATAGATGGGGATTTTGAATAAGATGGATTTTAAAAAGTTGGATTTAAAAAAAATAGTATTTTAGAAGACGGGATTTTAAAACTTTTTTTTTCGGGATTTTTGAAAAACGGGATATTGAAAAGCGGTTTCCCATACGCTCCCGTTTTTTACTTGCGATATGCTTAGGTACTATAGGGCAAGTTTTGCATTTAAAAAAATCTAACTCGATTATTATTATAACTTTATTAAAGTGTAAGTAAATTACAAATTTAATAATATCTTAGGACTAGAATTAGCTGCCAGGGCTTACTACTAGATAGATTAAACATTTAAAGTAATGCTTATATAGTACATTTACATTAAGAACTAGATACAATTTTCTAGGTTGAGAGCTGATATAATATTAAATACAGTTTTAATGTTATCGAGATTCACGTTACATTGTAGGTGTGGGAGGTTATGTTCGGATATGCTATTGGTGGTTGAGGTAGTTTTATTGCAGGAAAGGAGATGATGTAAGGAAAGTGGGGTATTTTCATCGCAAAGGTGACATGCTGCAGGCGATTCCATTTTGAACAAATGTTTGTGTGTGAGATATGTGTGGCCGAGTCTAAGTCTTATGTAAATCCTCAGTTTCTTGTGAGAGACGTTATACGGGTATATTGGTTTAGTACCATTAGGATTAATGGTTTTGTAGGCGTGGGTGTAACTATCCCAGGATATTTTTCTTCTAAATTTCCAATTTTCGAGGATGAGATTTTTGATGTCCTTTTTATTGCATTGATAAAACATAGTTAAAGGTTCCTTTAACGCAGATCTGGCTTCACTATCAGCTGCTTCATTGCCAGTGATTCCGGAGTGCCCAAGAATCCAAACTATTTTTAAAGTTTCGCTGTTGGCTATTAGAAGGTTACGTATCTTTTCGGCAATACCAAGTGAGTTGGATATGTTTTTAACCGCGGAGATCGTAGAAAGACTGTCAGAGAATATGACAGTTTATTTAGCGTATTGGATTGCTTTGAATACCGCGAAAGCTTCTGCGGTGAAGATTGAGGAGAAGTCTGGTAGTAAACCTTTGGAGACAACGAAACCATTATCTAACTCGAAATTTTAATCAAACTTGACATAACGATGATAGAGAAAACGAAAAAAGTGGGTCCGCAATTCACATGTCTGTAAGTTAATTAAGTAAGTTAATCAAACTTGGTATTTAAGCGTTCTAGATGATTGTCTAAAAATAAATTTTGAAATCGTTTTCTTAGCCCCAAAACTAACGGTATTTGTCACAGTGCGATCTTTAGGAAAATAGGGAAGGATTAAAAAGGAGATATCGATGTACATTGTTTAATTTATATACAGATATATATACATATACCGAGTAGTATAATGTGTTATGTATCTACTGTATTATTGCTGAAGCATGAATCAAAGTTCGAACGACGCACGTTGACGTTTGTTCAATTGGGAGATGGGGTCGTTATGGGGGATGTATTTATGTAAGTACAGGGCCGGTATAAAAAATGTCAACTTCTTTGACCGAGTTTCATGAAATTCAATACCGCGAATGTCTTCAACTCCCAGTGAGTAGAAAATTGCGAATTGACTTAAAATCGGAATAAATACGTAGATAAGGTTTAATGACCCTATTAGGCTGTCTGGTCAATCCCAAAACCCTCAAAACCATCATGTGTAATATCGTCTGTGTTTAAGTGACTGACTGGCAGTTCAATCTTTGACTTTCATGGATTTTTTCGTTGTAAACGCAAGTTCTTAAAAGTTGCCGTGTGCAATTAAATTCCAATGTTCCATAAAACAAGAAAAAGTATCATTCCACTAAAATA
Source organism: Philhelius pedissequus (assembly GCA_910595825.1). Taxonomy (NCBI): domain Eukaryota; kingdom Metazoa; phylum Arthropoda; class Insecta; order Diptera; family Syrphidae; genus Philhelius; species Philhelius pedissequus. Next base: position 235,522,779 of record OU343161.1, on the reverse strand, counting down.
GATTCTTCCATTTGATAAATTAAGCTTCTCTATTTGAAAAAGCTATTCACTATTTCATTTTTGTTTTCATTCAAAATTCTATAAATATCTTTACACATTGTATTGTATAGGCTAATTTTGTAAACAAATGCGGAACTCTATTCTATAGTGTTTATATTGACAAGCAGGCAAACGATGGGTCATACAAAAGAAATTCAAGCCAAAAACACAAACTATCACACAACTGAACTTCATCCACCTTTAGCCAAGATAGCCATATGGTTGGGTATACAATACGATACAATACGACTTATTCGTATCTTTGGTGTGTGCACAAACCGCGTTGAATTAAAACGTGAATGCATTTTGGAATGCAACGTGCGGACCTGTATCGTCTTTCGAATTCATAGTAATTTATTGATGTCGTTGACGGTGAAAATTAGTTGCGAACTTGTGGATTACACACAAGAAGTCTATCGGCCTCAACCCCCAGATAATAGAGATACTATAACCGAAGAAGGAAGGGAATTTCTTTTTAAATTTTATTCAGCTCAAAATAAAAATATTATTTATATAGAGGTGCAAGTGGGTGTAAGTGAGAGTAGATACGAACTTAAATGTACGATTAAATGTTGCTTCTATAAAAATAGATATATTGACGGTGATTGAGGAGGTTATTGACTTTTATCATCACAAAAAGATGCAACACAAGACACGATCGACTTGTCCTTCTATGAATGTGTCTTCATTTTGATGTGTTGTTATTTTTTTAGATATTTATGAAATGCTGTTGGGGACATTTTTAATTAATTCTTTGAATACGAAAAACTAAATTTAAAGTTTGGTAAAAGTACTTATACTATAGTTTTGCATTTGAAAAAAAATCGAACTCGATATTTTTATCAAACTTGACATTGCGAAAATACGACAAAAAAATAGGTCCTGCAATTTCAAATTCATCTGTCTTTGTAACTGTTTGTCTGTCTGAACAACGATCTATAGTCTAAACGGCTGAAGCATTTTTCTCCAAATCTGGTATTAAAGCGTTTTAGGTGATTGTCTCAAATAGATTTTTAAATCGTTTTTTTTAGCTCCAAGACGAACAGTACCTGCCATACAATTTTTTCAACCATCTTAATTATCTCTAACGATTTTGATACAATAAAAATCTGTGCACTACTATAATTTTAGTCTATATTTTGGTTCAACATTTTTTTTTCATAATTTGTTATTAACTTTTTTGGACATTCTCATAAACGGCTCGACGGATTTCGATCAAAATGTTTATATAGGACGTCCTTCGACTAATAAATAAAAGTGCATACCAAAATTTTCGATAAATAGTTTGTTTTTTGGTTTTTTGAAAAATTAAATTCTGTTCTGAAATTTACTTAAATTATTATAGCAGAAAAACATTTATTACATTTTTTATATACACAATTAAAAACGACCTTAAAAATATATTCAGCCGTTGTTACTAAGAACCTTGTGCTTACGATGTGATCGAACATAAGAGCAAGTACGTGCATTTTATTTTATAATTTTGTTCGGACTTCAGAAGAGTAGGTACTTTTGTCAAACCTATGTTACTCTAATAACGTTGGATTGATTGTTCCGAGAAAAGTTATTGAAAACTATTGGCCTTGATTGGTCGTCCGGAAGGCTTCCGAAGTCTTCCGAATGCTTCTGAAACTGTTCGATTGGTATCAAAGGACAGTTCTTCTCCTGGATAGAAGAGAAATTTCCTTCTGGATTTGAAGTCAGAATCCGAACCAGAAGCAGGCACATACTCACACCCACTAAATGAAAATTCAAATTAATGTATTCACGTCATTGTTTTGTTTTGGTTTGTCTGAAATTTTGTAGTTTCAATTTCAATCTTTAGAGAATTGAAATTAGGTGGATATCTGTTCCGAAGACAAATTTTCCCTTCAATAACTGTAATTTCGCATTTTCATCAGCAATTACTTCGAAATCTTCTACATTTTTGTCAGCCATGGTTACAAAATAAAATAATCACAAACGTGCGTTTGACATTTCCCGTCTTACACATACACTCAAATAAATTATCAGAATCTAGAACCTAGTGTTTGCTTGTTCGATTGGAATCCCGGATCGGAGAGTTCTTCCGGATTACCAATCGAAAAGGACATAAATGAATGTTTGAAGAAATAATTTTTTTAAGATGACGACGTTCAAGTTTGAATGTGTAAATTTGTCAATTTGTTAATTTCATATTCAATTCGAATCCGAAAATTCAATCGAAAATCACAAAGGTATAACAAATTTTGTTGTAAAATTTTCATTAAGAATCGTCAACTTTTCAGAATGTGAACCCTTAAATTACTTAATCTCCGAAATAACTCTAATTACCTTAGAACCATTAGCCATTATCTCTTACCTGCTTTTTTACTATCATCATTAAAGTCATTCTATGTGGAAGTTTGGTAATAAATGCTACATTTCATATAAAGGGCTTGAACTTTTCTTGAAAAACTCTGGTCGATTTCGATTAGGATTTCTACACATAACCTTGTTGGAGATTATAAAATATAATACAATCTGGATTAACTATGAACAAATGTATTTCTTAAAGAAGCTTGTTAATAACTTCCTGACTATTGTCAGGACTCTTCTGACAATGTTTACTTGGAAAAAATGACAGTTTTGATTGTTCTGAAAAGAAGAGAAATTAGGTCTGATCCAGATTTTTTTTGGGCAGAAATTGGTAGATTGTCAAAACTTGAAGAGTGGGGATAAAATTCTCTCATTGAGAAATAAAGTCCGAAAAAGTCTGGAATAGCTTGAGCACAATTTTCTGTCAATTTTAAAACGTCAACACATTTGTTTTTTTTTTTATTTCTTTATTTGCTGTAAATTCACATTTTTTTCTCTTCAAACTAATTATTTTGTATTTTAGTGTTTCTAAATTAATTTATTTGTTCAACAAATATTTTTCCACACCAACTACGAACCGTTTTTTGTTTGTTCGTTTATGACAAACGTCAGTCTGACAATTTTAAATTTTCTGCCCACAAATTGCTGCCTACAAAAATTTATTGGGCAGGAATTGGCAAGAAATTGTCAGGAAGGGGAAATATTTTACTCTCTCAAGAGCGCTCTCTTCTGCCAAAAACTACCAAATTTGTAAGTCTGGAACAGGTTTTGGCAGAAATTGGTGACAATTTGTGCCAATTGGCAGAGTGTAGATCAGCCCTATTTCCTTCTGAATTTAATATCAGAATCGAAACTAGTAGCGCTCAAACATTTTTTAACTCTTAAACGTCAAACTCGACAGTTGTCATTATTTCATTATTTGTACCAAAATTGTGCAATAACACTATTTTTTATTTTGATTATTTTAACATATAAAATATATAGATATTACACCTCAAACAGCTTATGTAAATTATTTGGTACAATTTTTGCATTTATATAAAATTATTGAGTTACATATTTCGCGAATGATGATAAGAATTTTGATAACACTCTTCACTGTAATTAATTTAGAAAAGTTGGCTAGAACGTAAATAAAACAAATAAACAAATTTTGACACGGTTTTTCGAAGTTGCAGGAATATCCTAAATATATGCCTTATATTCTTATAGTGTCACCCTCTAAATTTCGAGAGTCAAAGTGCAAAGACGACGATTTTATCAGCATTCAAATGTCGGTACTATAATATCTAACATAGGTTAATATTAATTTAAGTCCATAACAACCAAATTCGGATATGTTAATTTTGTTTGAGTTTGTACAGATGTGTTTGACATTTCTCATACCAACATTTTTTGGATAGCTTGAGATTTAAGGATGATTTTCAATTGCTATTTCGCGTTAGAGATGCTCACATTACCTTAACAACCATTACGGACGCGTCGACATGGCAGATGTCTTTAAGCGAAAGTAAAGAGGAGTTAGGAATTTCCGTCAGGGCACTGGAATGTAAAACAATGAAATAAACGATTGTCAAAACGTGAGCAAAAGTTTCTATTTTTTTAACTTGAGTAGTGCTGATGCTTATGTTGCGTTGGTTTGTGTACTTGCTAATATATGCCGACTCGTAACATTAGTACCCAGCGTGTCTTTGTAAAACACTATACCTAAATTGCTATGTTTGAACTTACGCGTTGATAGAAAAACATGCCAAAGCGACGCTTAACGCGACATTTAAAATCAGTCATTAGGCGCTAGTTAAAGCTTTCATTGAAACTCATAATTGAAAACTTTGACCATAAATTCTCAGGCACTTAGACCCATTTGCTGATCATAAATATTTATGTTCAATTTAAAACGCTTATAGGCTACTTTTTCATCTGCGTAAATTGCCGCATAAGTGCTTAAGTAGAACTTAAATGCTTAAGTCGTGTATCAGCAAACGGGCCTTAAACAAATAAAACTGATGTCGTTTTGGTACCAAAATAAAGGTAATAAGATATATAATATTTTTTGTCAAAAAAATATTTTATTTCCTCTACCACTTTCTTGTAAATTCACTTTTGATTTTTCAATGATCATTGAATGATCATTGAAAATGCTTTCCACCATTGAAAAATCAAAAGTGAATTTACAAAAAAAGCGATAGAAGAAATAAAATATTTTTTTGACAAAAAATATTATATATCTAATTACCTTAATTTTGGTACCAAAACGACATCAGTTTTATTTGTTTTAGTGCCTCAGAATTTATAATCAAAGTTTTCAATGAAAGCTATAACTGACGCCTTAAACACTTGACCAAATACAAATACATAATCAATGTATTGTACTTTCATTTTTATGGCTGGCTGTGTCTTGATGACGCCATACTAAATATTTACATTCACATTTGCGAATGGTTAATGACTAGATAAACTTAATTTTTAACTCAAAATTTGTTTTTCGTTTATTCTAACATCTATCTATTGTTAATTTTTTTGTTTAAATGCCTCAAGTGTAAATATTTTTGTGTAGGAAATAAGATCTCAACTAAACACTAGTCAGTTAATTTATTACGTCGTTCGTATTATATCATTTTGATAAGGTTGATATGATTAGCTTGGTTTTTGTGTACTAACTGATTATGTCTACTTTAAATATAATGATTCATGAATATAATCAATTAAAAAAGATAATAATAATATAATTGTTAAAGATGTAGTAACTAAATTTAAAGATTATTTACTGCCTCTTATACTACGTTTTCACCTACCACTTAATCCAGATTTAAGTGGATTAACCATAAATCCTCTTTGAAATCTTCTAAATCTTGAAGATTTCCCATACAAATTTTAATCTCCTTAAATGAAGATTAGAAATTAATCTCATTGAAATCTTCTTCGAAGTAGAAGATTCTCAAAAGAAACAAACCTTATTTCATAGAACGCGCCTATTCTAATGTCATATTTTCGCCATTGACATTCAACAAAAAAAAAAACTGTCCAACATTATATAATTTGTTTTTGTCTGGTATAATTAGTCGTTGCCTTCAAATTCTGTTTTTGTTTATAAATAAGTATAAAAATAAAAAATGCAATAAAGCTACAAAGACCAAAGCGGTCGGTTGCTCGAATTTGTAATGGAAAATGTTTTAGCTATCATACAGTAATACTTTGAAGTTGTTCTTTCGATTACAGTATTTATGTAAATATATATATATGCTGCAAGATGTTGGGATAACAATATTTTAAAGTTATTACTCATTTTTATTTATCGAAATTAAATTTTTTCACTGCACTGAACTTATTATTCTTCTTCCCAATTATTTTGTTTTTGTCTTGTTGTATTGACTTTTGAATGACAATTAATAGTGAAAACGTCAAACTAATCTTTTTTTCACTGGTGAAAACACTTGAGGATTAATTATTAATCTTCTCAATTTAAACCGGATTATCTTTAGGTGAAAACGTAGCATTAGACCAAGTTTGGTCCGTTTCCTTAACAAACAACATGCTTTGAAATTTCGTTTAGATATTAAAGTTAAATCTACATTATTCCAATGAGTATAGTGAAAATAAATATAAATATAAAATATAATACAATCTGGATTAACTATGAACAAATGTATTTCTTAAAGAAGCTTGTTAATAACTTCCTGACTATTGTCAGGACTCTTCTGACAATGTTTACTTGGAAAAAATGACAGTTTTGATTGTTCTGAAAAGAAGAGAAATTAGGTCTGATCCAGATTTTTTTTGGGCAGAAATTGGTAGATTGTCAAAACTTGAAGAGTGGGGATAAAATTCTCTCATTGAGAAATAAAGTCCGAAAAAGTCTGGAATAGCTTGAGCACAATTTTCTGTCAATTTTAAAACGTCAACACATTTGTTTTTTTTTTTATTTCTTTATTTGCTGTAAATTCACATTTTTTTCTCTTCAAACTAATTATTTTGTATTTTAGTGTTTCTAAATTAATTTATTTGTTCAACAAATATTTTTCCACACCAACTACGAACCGTTTTTTGTTTGTTCGTTTATGACAAACGTCAGTCTGACAATTTTAAATTTTCTGCCCACAAATTGCTGCCTACAAAAATTTATTGGGCAGGAATTGGCAAGAAATTGTCAGGAAGGGGAAATATTTTACTCTCTCAAGAGCGCTCTCTTCTGCCAAAAACTACCAAATTTGTAAGTCTGGAACAGGTTTTGGCAGAAATTGGTGACAATTTGTGCCAATTGGCAGAGTGTGGATCAGCCCTATTTCCTTCTGAATTTAATATCAGAATCGAAACTAGTAGCGCTCAAACATTTTTTAACTCTTAAACGTCAAACTCGACAGTTGTCATTATTTCATTATTTGTACCAAAATTGTGCAATAACACTATTTTTTATTTTGATTATTTTAACATATAAAATATATAGATATTACACCTCAAACAGCTTATGTAAATTATTTGGTACAATTTTTGCATTTATATAAAATTATTGAGTTACATATTTCGCGAATGATGATAAGAATTTTGATAACACTCTTCACTGTAATTAATTTAGAAAAGTTGGCTAGAACGTAAATAAAACAAATAAACAAATTTTGACACGGTTTTTCGAAGTTGCAGGAATATCCTAAATATATGCCTTATATTCTTATAGTGTCACCCTCTAAATTTCGAGAGTCAAAGTGCAAAGACGACGATTTTATCAGCATTCAAATGTCGGTACTATAATATCTAACATAGGTTAATATTAATTTAAGTCCATAACAACCAAATTCGGATATGTTAATTTTGTTTGAGTTTGTACAGATGTGTTTGACATTTCTCATACCAACATTTTTTGGATAGCTTGAGATTTAAGGATGATTTTCAATTGCTATTTCGCGTTAGAGATGCTCACATTACCTTAACAACCATTACGGACGCGTCGACATGGCAGATGTCTTTAAGCGAAAGTAAAGAGGAGTTAGGAATTTCCGTCAGGGCACTGGAATGTAAAACAATGAAATAAACGATTGTCAAAACGTGAGCAAAAGTTTCTATTTTTTTTAACTTGAGTAGTGCTGATGCTTATGTTACGTTGGTTTGTGTACTTGCTAATATATGCGGACTCGTAACATTAGTACCCATCGTGTCTTTGTAAACGCTATACCTAATTTGCTATGTTTGAACTTACGCGTTGATATAAAAACATGCCAAAGCGACGCTTAACGCGACATTTAAAATCAGTCATTAGGCGCTAGTTAAAGCTTTCATTGAAACTCATAATTGAAAACTTTGACCATAAATTCTCAGGCACTTAGGCCCATTTGCTGATCATAAATATTTATGTTCAATTTAAAACACTTATAGGCTACTTTTTCATCTGCGTAAATTGTCGCATAAGTGCTTAAGTAGAACTTAAATGCTTAAGTCGTGTATCAGCAAACGGGCCTTAAACAAATAAAACTGATGTCGTTTTGGTACCAAAATAAAGGTAATAAGATATATAATATTTTTTGTCAAAAAAATATTTTATTTCCTCTACCACTTTCTTTTAAGTTCACTTTTGATTTTGATTGAGTGATCATTGAAAATGCTTTTCATCATTGAAAAATCAAAAGTCAATTTACAAAAAAGCGATAGAAGAAATAAAATATTTTTTTTTGACAAAAAATATTATATATCTAATTACCTTAATTTTGGTACCAAAACGACATCAGTTTTATTTGTTTTAGTGCCTAAGAATTTATAGTCAAAGTTTTCAATAAAAGCTATAACTGACGCCTTAAACACTTGACCAAATATACAAATACATAATCAATGAATTGTACTTTCATTTTTATGGCTGGCTGTGTCTTGATGACGCCATACTAAATATTTACATTCACATTTGCGAATGGTTAATGACTAGATAAACTTAATTTTTAACTCAAAATTTGTTTTTCGTTTATTCTAACATCTATCTATTGTTAATTTTTTTGTTTAAATGCCTCAAGTGTAAATATTTTTGTGTAGGAAATAAGATCTCAACTAAACACTAGTCAGTTAATTTATTACGTCGTTCGTATTATATCATTTTGATAAGGTTGATATGATTAGCTTGGTTTTTGTGTACTAACTGATTATGTCTACTTTAAATATAATGATTCATGAATATAATCAATTAAAAAAGATAATAATAATATAATTGTTAAAGATGTAGTAACTAAATTTAAAGATTATTTACTGCCTCTTATACTACGTTTTCACCTACCACTTAATCCAGATTTAAGTGGATTAACCATAAATCCTCTTTGAAATCTTCTAAATCTTGAAGATTTCCCATACAAATTTTAATCTCCTTAAATGAAGATTAGAAATTAATCTCATTGAAATCTTCTTCGAAGTAGAAGATTCTCAAAAGAAACAAACCTTATTTCATAGAACGCGCCTATTCTAATGTCATATTTTCGCCATTGACATTCAACAAAAAAAAAAACTGTCCAACATTATATAATTTGTTTTTGTCTGGTATAATTAGTCGTTGCCTTCAAATTCTGTTTTTGTTTATAAATAAGTATAAAAATAAAAAATGCAATAAAGCTACAAAGACCAAAGCGGTCGGTTGCTCGAATTTGTAATGGAAAATGTTTTAGCTATCATACAGTAATACTTTGAAGTTGTTCTTTCGATTACAGTATTTATGTAAATATATATATATGCTGCAAGATGTTGGGATAACAATATTTTAAAGTTATTACTCATTTTTATTTATCGAAATTAAATTTTTTCACTGCACTGAACTTATTATTCTTCTTCCCAATTATTTTGTTTTTGTCTTGTTGTATTGACTTTTGAATGACAATTAATAGTGAAAACGTCAAACTAATCTTTTTTTCACTGGTGAAAACACTTGAGGATTAATTATTAATCTTCTCAATTTAAACCGGATTATCTTTAGGTGAAAACGTAGCATTAGACCAAGTTTGGTCCGTTTCCTTAACAAACAACATGCTTTGAAATTTCGTTTAGATATTAAAGTTAAATCTACATTATTCCAATGAGTATAGTGAAAAAAATTAAATATTCGTAGACTTAGAAGAAAGATAAAGAGATATCAAAGATATTTGTCAAAAAGTGCATTTTAAGTACAATCTCCACTTGAAGACGACCCATACTTCTTATTTTCAACCATACAATTGTTTGGGTATTCTTTTGCTGGTCTCTCTAGTCTCTGCCAATTGAACTACGCATACTTTTTACTTACAATATAAATACTACATACATACATATATCGTAAGTTATGGATTAGTAAAAAAAATCGAACTCGAGATTCTTATCAAACTGACATTACGATGATAGCGAAGACGAAATTCCGTCAATTCCGTCTGTCTGTCTTTCCTCGAGTCTACAGATGGATTTCCTTCAACTTGGTACATATTTTTTCGGTAACATGCCCACACTTTTGTATTTCGTTTTTTTTTAAGACGGAAAATAACGGTACCTGCCATACATTTTTTTGGCCGACAAGAAATATCTTATTTTTCTCAAAAAACTCAGTTAAGGGAAAAGTTACTTTTTGGTAATTTTTTTTTTGGGAAAAATGGTTATTTTTGGTACCTCTGTTAGAACAATTTGTTTGGTTTTCGATTTTCTGAAAACGGTTCATTAGATTTTTTTTAAATTAAAAAAAAAATTTTTTTGAAAACTTAATATTTCGAAAACGACTCAAAAGATTTTTTTTCAAAACTTCGTACTTAGTAGTTGTTTTACATTATTTGAATACCTAAACAAACTTATTTTCATAAAACAAAAAACAACGGTACCTCCCATACAAATGTTAAAAAAACCCTTAGGAAAAAATATATTGCTCAAAAATGGTTCCAAGAATTTTGATACAAAAACTGTGTGCACTTGCACTTCACTGTTAAGGAAAAAAATATTTAATTTTGCTTACTTATTAACGGTAGCTGCCATATAACCAGTTTTCATATTTTCGACTTCCTCACTATTTGGTGAACCGATTAAAATTATATTTTGTATTCAAATGCTCCCTAGAAGTGTTAATAAAACTGCATACTTAAATTTTCAAAAAAATAGTTTTTCGATTTTTAAAAAAATAAATAATTTTTTTTTTGAAAAATCGATTTTTCAAAAACCAGTTACTGATTTTTTTTTTAATTCAAATTTTTAATATATATTTTTAAATTACTTTAAAATGGCGTTTACATAGTTTTTAAAATTTTATAAATAAAAAATTATTTTTTTTTACAAAACCGCTCGAACGATATTTTAATTTTTACTTGCGATATACATACATGCATAGGTACTATAGCAAGTTTTGCATTTGGAAAAAAAAATAAAATTTTTAGACTTTATTTATTAAATATTTAATATTATCATACAAATTTTTTTTAGAAAATAAATTAAAGAAATTTTGTATACAAACAATTAAGTAAAATATACTTTAAAAATATATTTAGCCGTTTCTATTGATAATAATCTTTTGCATACAATGTTGTAGAACATAAGAGCAAGTACGTGGGATCCAGTCATGCATTTTATTTTGTTTAGGTACTCTGACTCATTCTTAACTATTCTAACCTTTACTTTCACTTTAAACTTCACTCCAAACTCAATAGTTATTTCTTTTAATTTGTCGATAAGAAAATACATTTTATTTACATCTTAATCTTCCATAATTTCTTCCTTCTGAAGTTGCTTGTGGCTCATTAGTTTTTCTAAACAAATCTATATCGTTCTCCTTCAACGATTGCTGTAATTATTATTATCTTAACTTCACCCAATGCTGGATCCTTCAACTCCACTCCAATCACAAATTCTACTAATTTAGGAACGTCTATACAACCTCCATTATCCACCACACCCACAGAAATGCCTTCATGCGCAACATGAAGGAAATGAGATTCTCCTACATTTCGCCGAAGCTAACTTAATTAATTATATTTATGCATTTCCCTTTACTTTATTTTTCCAGATTTTTCTCCTACTGCTGATGCTACTTTACTCCTCGTCGTATGCTTTAATTGTACGTTTCCGTAGGAACGATCGCGAAGATCTATTCTCCAATGATAAGGATGAGATACTTGTATATCGGATAAGGTAAGGTTTTGCAACATTACCAATATGAGTATGTTTTTTATTATTTTTTTTTTTGTTGCAGTTCATGGCTGTGTACATTTTCACTTGCAATCGCTGTTGGCGCTGCCCTCCTTTTGCCCATTTCAATAGCCAGCAATGAGGTTTTGCTGTTGTACCCAAATAGCTATTACGTTAAATGGCTAAACAGCTCATTAATCCAAGGTGAGTGACATTTTAGATTGATTTGAAAATTGTTTGCGTTTGAAAATCTATTCAATGTTTTAATTACGTTAAATGTATCTTCTATCGTGATTCGAGATAGGGTGACCCTTTTAATGGAAGTGGCATTGGTGCTAGTTGTTTCCCTTTATGTACATAATTAAATTCAATTATAGGAGGAAGCAAAGTGGTTTTGAAATATAATTATGAAAGTTATAAAAAAAGTCTATGTAAATTTGTCGTGTTAACAAATTTTGATTGATTGACCTAATTTAAAAGAGAATGCCTAAGTTTATCATGCGTGATTTTCATCGAATGTTATTAAAATTCGACATCATTCGTGAAACAAATATTTGAAAATTTGTCGTTTAAGTTGCCCAGAGAGTATCCAACCCATCGTTCTGAAGAGGTGTTATTCAACGCTGGCAAAACCATTGCGTAAGCATTTCTATCTCTCCTACTCTACTGGAATCTTTCCGAGTGGATGAAAAACTAACTACTGCCCAGTTGCACTTTCGTATTGAAGAAACCGATCGGCTTTTAGTCTTTAGTGTGTGCAGACCACTATGTGTTATGACCACAATCGCCAAAAAACGCTGCATAGTATTTTTGTTTTCTTCGAAGATTCAAGGAATTATTTTCCATTTCTGATCTGGCTATAATCTATAAAGCTTTCATTATTAGGCTAAAGCTCGAGTATACCTCTCACATCTTCGGGCTGGAGCTCCAAAAACTCATTTCAATCTTTTAGATAGAATTCAAAATAGAGCTCTAAGAATGATAAGTGATATAACTATGATGGAAACATTTACATTTCTAGAACACCGTCGAAATGTTATATGTCTCTCATCGCTAATTTTATAAATGGTGATCTGCGAAATAGTGAGTTGCTTCCTTTCCCTTAGTTTTTTCAACCATTATACTCGCACTTCTAGGAATGCCCATCAGTTTACCCTTGAGCCCAAGTTCGGACGTACTGTCAAGTACAGAGATTCTTTATTTATCCGTACAGCGCAAATGTGGCCCTCCCAGGCTCTATTTTTAAACATGTTTTAAAATATTTGTTTTGCGACTATCGTTATGGATTCGTTTTTCTCAGCGTAACCCCCCAAATATTTGTGGAACTTAAAATTTTTTGTGAGAGAAACGTCATTCAACCTGATTGTAGTTGGCTTTTTAATTCCTCGACGATAACTTAAATGAAATTTGTTGTCGAACACAAATGTGTAAACTACTCATCGCAAAATGGACTTAAATGTACATAGGTTAATATTCTTTTATGGTTGTTTATTAACTCTTTATTAATTAAAGATTGAAAAATAATACGACGAAGGTAAATCATAATATGGAGTTTGTGACATCCATCTCTTTTTTTTTTAATAAATTAAAAGCCTAAGGCCCCGGCCACGCACTGAGCGACGTCCCTAAATGACGATTGTCCTTTTACAGAGCGACGTCGTCTGCGACGATGAATAAGTAATAGTTGTTAAAATACCTTTGTCAAGCTCCTACTGAAACCAGGGCAAGTAATCAAGAACAAGAACAATCAAACCGTTACAACAGAAGCAGTATTTCGGCTTTAAATTTAAGAAATGAGCTTACTTTTGTGAGCTTGGAAGTTAAAAGAACATGAAAATATTTGAATAAGAACTTACCTGGGCTCATGTTCTGTAACTTTTGAATCGATAAAAGTAGTCGAAAAGCAACAAAAAATGTTTGTTTTGTTGTTAAGATGTCAAAATGACTTTCAATTTATCGCCTTCCATTTCCATTGGAAAATCTCAGTCAAACAAATTAAAAATTTAAGGTATCGCCTCGACTTAAAGAAACTCTTTTTTTCAAGATCGTTAAGTGAGGAAAAGTTATCGCCTGAACATGGGCCCTGAACAGTTACAAATTTTCGCAACTTCTTCCCATTTTTTATAACTAATATTCTTATTTTTTAAATCTTTTTTCTTTATCCTGCCATAAAATATTTCGGTTTGAACAGCCGAAATTAAGCTTTCATTGGCCATCTTTCTTTTACGTCGCTCAGCGATCAACCACAAAATTAGAATATGTTTTAATTTTGAGCGACGTCGCTCTGTCGCTTAGCAGCGTCGTTCAGTAAAAGCATGGCCCTATCTATATGTTTAAATATGTCCTACTTTTGTTGCTCGCTTAGTGACGTCGCTCAGTGCGTGGCCGGGACCTTGACATTTAACTACCACATGATATTTAAGTTGAGGTTCGATGCAAAATTCTTTTGGTGTTTTCTTTCTAAAGCTTGTGGTATTTTCTTCGTCCAAATTAGTCAATAACACCAACAATGAAATTCTGTTTATGCGGAAGTTAAGGGAAAAAATATCTATTTTTCAATGTCAGCTGTGTATGTGGCAAGCTTATTGATCCAAAACGACTGGCGTTTAATGTGGTTTTCCATTGGACATCCAGAAGCATTTAGAATCGTCCGGATCTTCTTAAACCATTCCATTTGCAAAAAATTCGCTTCTGACGATTTTGAGGAGAGAAATTCTCTAATTGATTTAAAATCAGAATCCACTCAAGAAGCACTAATACATTCATGCTCAAATGTCAAATCTCTGATTTTGAATATGATCCTTCGTCTTCGTCGTCATCATCTGATGAATTTATATACGCACAGAATTGAGTAGAAACAATTCACTGAGTAAGTGAAACCAATGGAAAACGGCATAAGTAACGCAATATCGACTCTAAAGAGCTAAGAAAGTTACTCGACACTAAAGATGACAACTGTCGCTTAAGAAAAAGACCTGTTGAAATCTTTGTTTTTTTCTCTCTTCACCAACACTTATAATCCTCATCATAATCTTAATCTTAAAGAGTGAATAGAAGTATTCTTTGCATTTTAGTATACTACTTTCGACCTCTTTTCAAAATTCTTCTAAAATTCTTTTTACAATGCTCACATATATCAGATTCGCATACCATTTTGAACACTCCTTCTATTTTTGTTCACACCAACAAATTTAATCTGTATTCTAAATTAAGTTTCATAAATAAACCTTCGTCAACCGTTAATCCATTATGTATTAATTTGTCTGGCGTACATGCCTCTCCGTCTACTATTTATTTTTTTTTCAATTTCTAAACACAATTCTTTCAAAGACAATACAAATTAATTATAATTTTTTCCATCACTTTCAGGTCTCTGGAACCACGTATTCCTATTTTCCAATTTATCACTCTTCGTATTTCTACCATTTGCGTATTTATTTTCCGAGTCGACTGGCTTCTCGGGTCACAAAAAGGGAGTAATAGCACGTGCATATGAGACATTTACAGTCTTCAGCTTATTGGCGACTGTGGTACTTGGACTTACCTATGTCCTATCAGCAGTTATGGATCCTGAGAAAATTGGATTTCTTTCACTCCTGAGTAAGTATATGTATATATGTATGCGGAAAAATCATTTTGATTCTTTATTTCTAAATGCTTCGTGATTTTTCCATTGACTATACAGCTGCCCCTACTTCCGTTTTTTTTTTTTGTTGTAATTTATTATTGTTTGGTTCGCAGAGATGCACCAGTAATTTACATTTTACGGAAGTGCGGATTATTTGCTGATGATTGTGTTGAAATTTTAGTTTCCTCATTTTCTGTTTTAATTTCAGATCTTGGGAGTGTTCATTTGCCCTTTTTGTATTCCTGTGTTTCGTTCCTGGGTGTGTTACTCTTACTGGGTAAGTTCTTTTGTAATTGTTTAGTCATTCATATAATATACCACCACCTTATTTAACATCATATTGAGCGTTACGCTTAAAAGGCTTGAATTATAGTCTAGGTCAAAGTACTTAATTAACAAAATACCCCTATGGGGGTGTTTTATATTTACACGCACACTATTGTAATAATTGTTTTTTAATGAAATACATTTTTTTCTAACCATATACATTGAATGAATAGTATGACGGTATTTAAGTTACCATATAATAATTAACAAATAATGTGACTTGCTAAAAAGCCGGCGCCACGTCGCGTCGCTGGCCAGTGAATTCTAAACGATGAATTTGAGGCATTAAAATTTTTTATGCAACAAATTATAGTATCGAATTAATTGTAGAGTCTCTAGCTTGTCTAATTAACTTCTTCTTGGTATTGGGTATGAGGTTGAAATAGAGTTAGATCTTATCAGTTAAAAAATAATCGCTCATTATAAGTCACTCGCTTCACCTCGGCATTGCAAAAATGGTTATCTTGGTTGAATGGATTTTGACACGGTTAATATGAGTATTGCAAACAATTGTTTGTATGGAATATAATATCAAAGGGCAATGTAGTTGCCAGCCAAGTTCAAGCACTACACTCTTTTTACAGGATCAAACTCAGGCGATTTTCGACCTCTTCTAACTTCACTACCAAGAAAGTCAGAAAATTCAAACTCGCCGCAGCGTTTGCTAACCTCACCAGGCTTATGCAACTAACCAAATTTCAATTCTTTAGCATTAGTGGCTCCGAGATATGAAAAATTGCAAAATTTACAAAAAACCTTAACTGACTGACTGACAGACCAACTCACTAACTAACTCACTGACAGATCATCAAAATTATGAAGCACTTCCCGGTATCGTATAATCTTGTAAACTCGCACAAACGTAGGCCTATGCTGCTTATAAAGGAAAAAATCGAAAAATTAAGATTTTCCCACTCACGCATGGTATCCGCCCATTTTCATAGAATTGGTATAAATTATTCGGAGTACTTCTGATTGTCGTGGAATATTGAAATTTTGTACAGAGGTAGGGCTGAAAGTGCAAAAGTTTTGTATTTTCATTCAGAGTGACTGGCATCTTCCCATTTTCACAGAATTGATAACAATTATGTGGATCACTTCGGTTTGTTGTAGAATAATAAGGTTTGGTAGCTACCAGTCTACCAAACCTTATTATTCTACAACATGTGGTCATGTGGTCAATACAATGGAGACATTGGAAAATTTTAAATGATCATTCAGGGCGTGGAACGCGCCCATTTTCTCATAATTCATATTAAATATATTGAGAGCACTTCCGATTGGTGCAGTATTGTGAAATTTTGTAGAGCGGTCAGCTTTCATGTGTATACAAAGACAAAGTTAAAATTGTGAAATTTTTCATGCAGGGGAGTTTATTCCACCCAATTTTCCTTATAAAAAGAATCTTTGCAAAAAGTAGTTAAAGAATTAGCCAAGTTCTTCTATATACAAAAACCTTTGCTTAACAAGTCGTGACATTTAAAAGTGCGCCATATTTTAAGTAGAGTAATATGGGAGAACCTCAAAATTATCAGAGAAATCTGTTATTTAATGATTACTGATTTAATTAACTTGTTAAGTTTTCTTTTATTACCTAATTACTCAATTTTGAAATGAAAACTTGCCATATTTATGATATTATAACTTATCAGTAAAATAAGTTCTCTCTGATTCTCTAAAAATAAAACCAAATAAAAAGGCCCGACTGGATCGCACGAACTTGCTCTTGTAGCTAATAACTTTAATGTAGCTAACGAAAAATCGATTTTTAAAAATAAAAATTTCATTTATTTTTTAAAAATCGAAAAACTTTTTTTTGAAAATTTTAGTACGCAGTTTTATTAACAATTTTGCATAAACAAAAATTATTTTAATCGGTTTATCCAATATTGAGAAAGTGGAAACTATGAAAAGTTTTTCTATGGGAAGTACCGTTAATAAGTACGCAAAAAAAATATTTTTATACTTAAAAGTGAACTGTACTAATTTAAGAACACACACATCTTTGCATAAAAATTCTTGGAGCCGTTTTCGAGAAATACATTTTTTTCTTAACGGTTTTTGAACATTTGTATGGGAGGTACCGTTGTTTTTAGAAAAATAGTTTTTTTTTTAACTATTCAATATAATGTCAAAAAACGAAGTTTTGAAAAAATCTATTGAATCGCTTTTGAAATTTTGAGTTTTCAAAAAAAAAAAATTAATTTCCAAAAATTTTTTTTTGAATAATTTTAGTATACAATAGTGTTTAAATTCTCTAGGAGCTTCTGCGTAAAAAATTTCAAAAAAATCAAATTAACCGTTTCCGAGAAAATCCAAAACCAAAAAATGGTCCAAAAATAACAATTTTATAACAAAGAAAAATTATCAAAATGTACACTTTCCCTTCGTTAATGAACTGATTTTTTTTATAAAAATCGTTGGAGCCCTTTTTGAGAAAAATAAGATTTTTGTTTTGGCTAAAAAAAAAAAATGTATTTGAGCTACTGTTATTTGTCGTCTTAAAAAAAATGAAAAAAACGTGTGGGCATGTTACCGAAAAAACAATATGTACCAAGTTTGAATCAAATCCACCGAACCGTTTAGGCTGCAGACTCGAGGAGAGACAGACAGACTGACAGACAGACGGAATTGGGAGACACACTTTTTTGGTGTTCTCTATGATCGTAATGTCATGTTTGATTGTTAGAAAAAAAAATTTGTTTACGAATACATAACTTGCCTTATAGTACATACCTATAATCGCAAGTAAAAATCGTCAACATAGAAGTGCCTAAATGTATGCCATGATTATTTCTTTTTAAATCCATTAATGAATTCCAATTTTACTGTCTTAAAGTCATATCATTCGCCTAAAAATAGACAGGCATCTTAAATTATAGAAACACTCATCTTTTCTTTTTGAATTTATTTAAAGGAATTCTTTATGAAATTTAAGAAACCGAAATATAGGAACATAAATACTGTGGGGGTGAATGCAACTGACTATTTCATTAGAGCATTGTCTATAAAAATAACCATAAAACAATGAAAAGCATGAAACATTGCTACGGTGTTCGAGAGGTACAATTGTTTCCGTTATTGTTTCATAACCTTTCATTTTTAAAGCTCTTTTTTGGATTCTATCCAAGAGACTTAAGTGATTTATGGGAGCACCTACACATATTATGATAGTTGCACTTAAGCTTTGGATGAATGTAGGCTTTATAACAAGATTACAGATATGACGAATCGAATGTGTGGTCATTCCATAATAGGTGGTCGGCGATGCACATACTGAGAACTGAAAGTTGATGGTTTTCTCGATGTAAACACCGCTTATAGACAACGGCATTGGTGGAGAGTGCCGCTGAATGAGAGGACAATCGTCGATGATCGTTTGATGGAACGATCTTTTTAGTCTTACGCGACCTGGGCCCTGATAAAATAAGATAATACAGAAGAAGTTGTCACAAAATTTCGTAGAAATAATTCTTTTTTAATAAATAGTATAATCGATAATAGTATACGAGAATTAATTTAATCTAGTAAAAAAATCAATGGTTTTAATCAGAAATTAAAGAATACTCATATGCCCGAAGTACAAATATTTTATGATGGAATATCTATTCTTAGAAAGATCTTATACTGTCTAAATCACTCAATATTTATCATAACATGATAAGCTGTTACGTCCTTGATTTTTTTTAGTTTAAAGTTCTTTATAAGAATGAGCTATTAATTATTAATATTATTATTTATTTTATTAAACAGTAAATAAATTATATATACAATAAGTACGTAACTTATACTAGAATTAGCTGCCAAGGCTATCTACTAGGCTGATACAATTAGATTTTCAAGTCTTAAATTCTTAATTATGTTGAACACTAGGTTTATGTTATCGGTATTGATATTTTTTAAAAGATAATGCAAGTTATGTTTGGATAGTTTTGTGCAGGTTGATGAAACTTTTAAGCAGGCAAGAAAATGGGTCATTGTGAGGGTGGAGTTGTCTTCACAGAGATGGCAAATTGAAGTTAACGCTTTATTGAATAGGTGTTTGTGTGTAATATATGAGTGGCATAGTCTGAGTCGGCTGTATATTTTTAGTTTTTTTTTTGGAGATATGTTGCTGGGGTAGATTACTTTCTCGCCGTTAGGATTTATATTTTTATACGAATGGCTGTAGTTTTTTTCTTCTATATTTCCAGTTTTCAATGAGGAAATTCAAAGTGTCTTCTTTGTTGTGTTGTGTGAAAGTTTATGACAGTTGGAGATGAGATGGTTTCGTATTATTTCAATTATTCCAGTAGAATTTGAGATGTTTTGTATGGCCTTTATAGTGGAAAGGCTGTCCAAAAATATGATTGTTTTTCTTTTCTGCGAGTGGGTTATCGCTTTGTATATATCAAATGCTTCTGCAGTGAAAATTGATGTATGAGTAGGCAATAGTCCTTTGGAAACTGTTGAACCGTTCTTATCAACAACAGCGAAAGAAGTGTCTGTGTTTGTTGTAGAGATTTGTAGTTGTCGGAAATATCATGAAAAAGAGTTTTGTAAATGTAATCAGTGGTGGAGGTTTTTGGATAGTTGCAGCAAAGGTCGGTGTTTAAGGTATAGTTTGGGAGCTTCCAGGGTGGTTGGCTTGTTCTTGTGCAGTCTTGAAATGCGATTGGTATATTTAGAGTCTTTGGCGCAAAATTTTAGTCGGTTTAGTAATATGTTAAATCATTTTAAGTATGATACTAGGCTAAAAAGAAGATTTTGCTAATTTTAAACTTAGTATCATACTATTTTCTTAACATTTTACTAAAGTTAAAATCACAAAATGGATACTTTATTTTTTTAGTATCGTACTAAATCCATATGCCACTTTGAGATTTACAAACGTCAAAAAGTTATGTTCGCTCTCTTGTTTGCACTATTTTAGGCGTGTTTAGTTGTAGTTTATTAAGAAAATAGATTTAGTATGGTGCTAGTTAAAAAGTGTTTAAAATTAGGAAAATATTAGTAAAGTGCTTTAGTATTAGCAAACTGTAAACTATTATCATGCTAAGCCCTTTATTATTATCTTTAATGTGTTACCTTAATATTAAATTATTATACTATCGATTTTTAAACTAAGATCTAGCAAGGGTATGAATACCCAATTCTTCATTTTTAATTGCGAAATAATGAAAAAAGAAAATCGAAATCGAGATTTTGATAAAACTTGACATTGCGGTGATGGTGAACACCAAAAAAGTCGGTCCCTCAATTTAATAATAATTTCTGTCTGTCCTCGAGTTTACAGCCTAAACGGTTGGTTGGATTTGCTTTAACTTTGTACAGTATGTATTAACGGTAATATGCCCACGCGTTTATTTTTCTCAAAAAAAAAAAACGGTTTCAAACATTTTTATACAAAAAATCAGTTAATTAGTGAAGGGAAAATGTAGTTTTTGGTATTTTTTTTTTTTTGCAAAAAATGGTTACCTTTTTTTAGTAGGTACCCACCTCTAGTAGAATCATTTTTTTGATTTTCGATTTTGGGGAAAACGGTTCATTTGATTTTGTTTTAAAATGGCTATGTAAAAGGTCCTAGAGAGTCTAAACACAAAAATAGTTAAACCAAAATAAAAAAAAAAATCTTTAAAACTCAAATATTCGGAAACGATTAATGGATTTTTTTAAAATTTGTATTTGGTAGTTTTTTGGCATTATCTGGAATATTAAAAAAAAAAATATTGTCCTAAAATAAAAAATAACGGTACCTCCCACACAAATGTTAAAAAACTGTTAAGAAAAAATTATTTCTCAAAAACGGCTCAAAGAATTTTGATAAAAAAATATATGTGTTCTTTAATAAGTACAGTCCACTTTTAAGTAAAAAATATTTTATTTTGCGTGCTTATTAACGGTACTTCTTTTATATTATCGACTTTCTCACTATTGGATGAACCGATTAAAATTATTTTTGTATGTAATAAAACTGCATACTCAAATTTAAAAAAAAATGTTTTTCGATTTAAAAAAAAAATTATAAAATTTTGTTTTTGAAAAATAAATATTTCAAAAACCAGTCACTGATTTTTTTTTAAATTAAAATTTGGTATGTTCATATGTAGGTATATTTATAATTACTTCAATATGGCGTGTTTTCAAATTTTTTTTTCTTAAAAGCTATTTGTAATGTGTAAGAATAGTATACGTACATTACATAATTTCAGAAACATACTGAATCAAAAAAAAATATAGCTATACTCATATATCGCAAGTTAAAATCCAAAAAACACTCCTATTATTGGAAAACCTAACCCTTACAAAATAGCCCTAACTACTGAAACGAGGACCCTTTTTATATAGGCATCGATTAAACTTTTTATTGAACTTTAAATACATCAAACTCATCAATGTATCTAAGCTACACAAATAGCTGTTCTCAACTTGTATGCAATACCGCAAATAAGAAATTCAATTCGCAACTAAAAAGAAAATCCCCCCGATTACTATTTCACACCGACCTTGTCAAGCCTTTCTTGGACAATCAAGTTCAATTGAAAGATCGATGCACTGCTACACATGACACACCCATGCAATAATAACGTATAGAACGTGCTAGCATCCACGATTTCCTTAAAAATTAAAATGCTAACCACAACAACATAAGTTGTTTTTTTTTCAGTCTATTTTTAAATAAGCCGCCACGGGGATTTACATTGCGATTTGTAGACTTAAAAAAATATGACTGCCTATCAGTGTAAATATGGTTCAAGACAATATAGCAAAATAAACCCATAGATTTTATGACACATGGGTACTTCCCATTTTTCATTAAGAATTTCTTAAGATTTTTTTTTTTATTCTTATGAACAGAGAAATATTATTTTTTTTTTTGTTGCAGTATTAATTAAAAAAGGTGTTAGATAATGAACATTTACCAAGAATTTTAATAAGATTAGCTAAAACGACACTACCTCAATTTTGTTGGATAAAATAGGCTTTCCAAAATTAATGTTTCGTCAATGTTGTATGCAGTCTTAAAATATCAAACTCGAAATTTTAATCAAAAGGCGTTTTTTCTTTTTTAGTTCAGAGCAGAGTCTGAGTTGTCAACAAATTTGTTTGTGTTTATTTTTCACTCAGAGCGTTTAGAGCTCCGAATGTGTGTTTCTTTTTTCATTCCGAACATGTACGGAGCACGCTCGATGTGCTTGTACATAATCGTCTGAGCATTGCTGAGCACAGGAAATGTCATGTGTGTCGAGAAGGAAAATGTGAAGAAAAAATTATCAGATATAATTATAATGGCGAAACAAGTTGGTCGGTTGTTGATTTTCTGTACCTATCTGGTGGGTATCCATGTACAAAATACGGGTAGTTTTGTATTATATTGCTTTTTATCGCACTGCGAAAATCCAGAGAAGAATACGTACGATTTATATATGCATTTCGTTGGAAGAAATCGCTCATTTTTTTACTTTATTTCCCCTTCCGGAAAAAGGTGACTTTAAGACTTTTAGGTGACACTTGGAAAAAAATACTATCCAAATGTCAAAGTTTACTTTGTGGCCTACCTATCATGCTATAAATTGTCAAAAATCCATTGAAGAATGGCTCCGATTTAAATGGATTAAAAAACTTCTACAAAATTCAAATTTACTTCAGAAAATTTTAAATTTTTCCGATTATATTATTTGCTTCACACAAGACTTCACGCACCGCATTTTTCTAACCAACAAACTGCTGAGATACCATACTTTATCATTTCAATCTAAAGACTAAGGGTGAGACCAAGACTGAGACCGAGAAGAGACTGTACATTCAAATTTTCACGAGAAAAAGGCGAGACCAAGATCGAGACGAGACTTGGTTAGGCGAGTACGAGACCGAAATTTTTCCATTTTGACGAGACCGAGACGAGACTAACAAATGTCTTGTGTGGTCTCGTCTCTCGAGAGCCCTACAATTTACTGATTTGCCCAAGATGCATACGATCTGATCACATAGGATTATCATCTAGTTATCCCAAGTTGGCATGTAGTAGTCCCAGTCGGTCTTCGTCTGCATTCATGTGTTCACTAGATGAAGTATCATATAGCTCTTAAGACCAGTCATCTTCCTTGGGCTATTTTCTGCTGATAGTCTAGGTGTACCTAAGTTTCAACAATCAATTCTGATGTATATAATAGGAAAATGGAGCATCTTCAATTGGATCGCAATACGCACCTGAAAACTAGCTATGCTCTGCCAAACTAACCAGTTTGAGGACTTGTACTGAAGCGAACACCGACTTAACTGTCTGATCGCTTGGACCCTAAGCTCCCCACAAAAGCCAGGATTCTGGTACTTTCAATCACTCGTTGTATATGTCTTTTCTTTCAAATGTCAAATGAATAATATTTTGTTATTAATTTGTTGTGGAATTGTGAACTTGTGCCAGTTCGGTGCATTTCCGTACTCCCTAAAACTGCGAAACTCTACGAATTTCTACGAAAAACAGACAAATCCTGTTCGGTACTCCAAATTTTCGTAGTTTTTCACAGAAGAGAGCGCTCATGAGGGAGTAAAATATTTCCCCAGGCTTCGAATTTTAGTCCAAGAAATTTCTTTGGACAAAATTATGAAGACTGTCAAATGAAGGAAAAAAGAAAAAAAAAACAATACATAAGCTGTCAGTTGCCAAGAGTGTATCGTTACAGAAGTTGAAAATAATGGAATTTATAGTCTGGTCGGGCTTATTCGTGCATTAAATTGAAATTTGTGATATCAAATTGGCTATTTTAAGAAATAATTTCACGTAAATCTTTAATAAACAGTTTCAAAAATATACTTTTATGTTGACGTTTAAAAAATGGCAAAAATTGTTGTTCAAATTGTTCCCGTTTTTTACACCCATTCTTGCAAAAATGACAGTCTTCACATTTTTGTCCACAAAGTACAGGAACACACTTATGGCCTTTTCGATTGGCCGTCCAGAACTGTTCTGACCCCCACAAAATGACAGTTGTTACTCTAAACAGAACAGAAAACGATTCTGGATTTCATTTCAGAATCGAAAACAGAATCACTAATACACTCACATAATTAAAATGTCAAAACCATCGGGTTGTTTTGTTGTGTAATTTCGATGTGCTTATTGAATTTAAACTTCTTTTCTGGTAAAATAAGGTAAAAAGAAGCAAGTTATAATTATTATTGATACAAGAAAATGTGTATCTAAATTGAAATCAAGTGTTTTGGAAATTCTTTTTAGACGATGTGATTTTTTTTAATTTAATTTTCACAAATACATTGATACATACAATTCAGAACCAGTCAAATTGTTTCCCGATGTTTTATTGGGGGAACGTGTTCCGGACGGCCAATCGAAAAGGCCATTAATGTTTTTATGAATAATGTTCCATCTGCAAATTAAAATGTCAGAGGAAGTGTGTAATGTCAAAATATTGTGTATGTCACTCGTATTCACCAATACTACAATTAAACATTTGGAAAAAACTTTTATTGAAAAGATCAAATCTCGATTTTGAGATCAGATCTTTGAAATTTGAATGAAATTCGCTATTTAAGTCGGTAATCATTGACCAAAAACTATTGCGTCTTAGAAGGGTACGGCCGGCTGAAACGCATTTTGGACGAAAGGTCATACAAATATTCGAATTTGGCTTTAATCCACAGTCCACAAAAATTAGAATAATATTTACATATTGTTTGCATTTTCTTAACAAAAATGCCTTACCAAAAGATTGTGCTCTCATCCTGCCCAAGAAGGGACATTTACAGAGGAATGTTTCCTGCTTGTCTGCACAATTACGACATTGAGTAATATAAGCTTCGCCTCAAAATTAATAGTTTGGGATTTATTAAAGCTTACAAAATCTTCATAGAAATTATGCGCAGTTGGATAGATATTCCACCTTCGGTTGGATTTGGTGAAAAAATATTGCCTTCATAACTCCGAGGCGAATGTTGGCTCTGTCCGTAAATTAGTTATGAAGGGCTGATCCTTGACTGGACAGTTCTTCAGCCCGTTCATTCCTTCACTACATGGCCTTATGACCAAGATAAGATTAGAGGGACTCTGAAGACAGGAAAAGTTCCTACAGGTTTTGTTGTGCTTATTTAGAGGATGATGTCAAAAACTATTAACAGTCACCTGACTCTCTAAGAAAATAGCTGTATTTCGGTTCTTGTTTGGGTTTTGTTTAAGTAACTTTTAACCTGATTGCCAGTATATTAGCTTGGAACACTCTAGGAGAGTCTGATAGCCGAGACCCAGAAAAGATTCCTGAACCATATGCTCGAAATAACAAGCACGGCACTGAAGTATACAAAATGTTCATGCAGTTTTTACCAGTCATCAAGTTTCTTGACTTTATAGCATGTTCTCATAATGTTCTCTTATATATGAATACCAAATCTATCCAATTTTTCAATATTTTGAAATTGAAGCTTCTTAAATTAATTCTTCTACTATACCAATGTTGTGCAGAATTTTTAAATTTTTATCATAAATAAAAAACATTTTTTTTTCTAAAGCTTTTAAACTTTATAATTATTTAAAAAAAAAATATTTTGAATATACATAATTTTTGTTGTTGCAAAACTTAACAACTAGGTACATATTTACACACTTAAATCTAGACTACATATTTTTAACAAAAACATAAAAAAATTATTAAAATTAACTTTTCAAAATGGCCATTGCTTTATTCCCAACTTCCGGATCGACAGCTTGCAAAGCATTTAAAATCTTCATCACACTCATATCATCAGTTGCAACAAGAAACTTCAGCATAGCTTCGCCATTGGGCCATAAAAATAGCAAATGATCCAATTTCAGTTCGCTGCCTAGTTTCTTCCATTTATTGTCAACATCCAAGATCTCTCCCAAACGACGACATTTGATCTCGTCTTGAAGTAATCGCTTCATATGCAATTCTTCGTTGCGTTCATCGAATTCCGAACTCAACGAATCATCTTCTTCAGTTGAACTATCGTTGTCTTCTTCTGGTTCGCTTTTGATCATGTCTGTTTGTTGAGTTTCGACTGCTGAGTTGTTGCTGCTGCTGCTATTCGATGAAGGCAACTTCGTCACAAGCAAGTCTAGAATTTCCTTTTTTACATTGCCATCTAGGGTCTTGGCCAGATCGATAGCTGTGTGTCCGGAACGATTTTTAGCATTTACTTGAATTTGTCCATGCTTCAGCAGACATTTGACCATTTGCGGACTCTGATGTTGAACGGCTAAGTGGAGGGCATTGTTGCCATCGCGAGAGCTTGCTACCTTCGCCGAGGCATTACACTTCGTGAGGAGAATCTCAATGAAGTTTAGATTGCCGTGCCTAATGGCGCAATGAAGAGGAGTAAATCCGTTGTCGTTGGCCAAATTAGCATTGAATTTAACTCCATCTGGCGATGCTGATATGAAGGACGCAAAGCCTTCTAGACATTCTTTGAGATTTTCAGTGATTGCGATATGTAGGGCTGTATCGCCTTCAGTATTTTGTACATTTGGGTCGCACTTGACACCCAACAGAGGTCTGATAAACATAGGCTGGTCGTACATACAAGCTGCATGCAGCGGTGTTTGGCCGAGGTTATTTGTCTGTGAGAGCAAATCGGTCAAATTGAGCTTGGAGAGAATCTTAAAAAGTATTATCGCATCATTTGGTTGGCCGTTCTTCACCATGTCATGAACTATAGAATCACCACTGTCGTTTTCAGCGGAAAATTCCTCAAAAATACTCCGAACTCTTGCTGCAACTTGGTCAGTTGTGGATGTTTTATCCTTTATTGCAGATACGATATACCTCATAGCTGGATGATGTGGTTGCTGGGAAGTTGGAATGGATTTTATTGGAATTGACGACAGCGAAGCTGGGTCTGAAAATTTTGTGCTCTGTCTGCTGCTGTTTGTTGCTTCACCGTCGGTCTGAAGTTCACCATCAGGTCCAATCAAATTGCAGAGGTCATTGAATAAATCTGGATTGATATTTTGAGCGAGCTCAGCCGAGTCTGTGGTGACTTTTTGCATATAGCTCTGGAATGAAATTTGATAGGAATTCGGTTCGAAAAGGGCATTTAGCTCTTCGCTTTTATTGAACTCCTGACTTATGGTCTGGGGTGAATGCGGTGCCAAAGGATGCATTCCTTTAACTACAGGTTCGGGAAGTTCTGATGAACTAACCGCACTTGAAGTTGTCGACGTTGAATATGATGTGCGTCTTCTCTTTCTCGAAAGTACAATCTCACGCGGCTTGTATCGATAATCAACTGGAGTACTGCGTTCATCGTCACTCTTTCTGACCAATTCTATTGAAACATCTACGCTTTTATCGATGTCTTTGTTTTTATACGGTGGTGTTCGCACTGTTATGGCATATTGATGATGGACATCTGCATCGGAAAAATCACCAAATGCCTCCCAAACTAGATCGTCATCGCGCATCTCGAAGAATCGAACTTGAATGTTTTTCTTGCTGACCTTTTCCACGAGCAGGATAATATCTTCACCACCAGCTGCGCCACCTGCCACACTGCTTAGCCGACAGATTTTTAGTTCGCCGGTTAGGGCACTTTTGCGGTTGTTTATTGGACGGGAATAGATCGGTTCGCAAATTTTCATCCAGCCACCTTCGACAATTTTGAATGCTTCAAAACATAGGCGGACCTGCAAATGAATAAAAAAAAAATATTAATTTTAGAAAATAATAATTGAGCAAGTTAAAGATACGTTTTTATGTCTTTGAGTTATTGATGATAATAAGTGATGCAATTGAGACTGAGATATAAATGTACGTGCCGATAGAATCATACAAGTTGTAGGTACTCAATGTTTGGAAGGTCATAAAGAAAACATAGAATGGCTTAGAGACTTGAAACGAGCTTTAATATGTTAGTACTAACGAAGTTTTGTCCTATAAATCAATTTGAAAAGTATTAAAGTGCGCATTTACACGTCAGGGAATAAATTTCTAAAATAAGACTACCAACAAATCTCTTATTTCGAAACACAAAAATATTAATGAATTGTCTACTTTTTGTTTAAGTAACGTGTTGCTTGTTAAAAATAAGAAAAATAAAATGCACGACTGGATCGCACGTACTTGCTCCTATGTTCGATCACATTATATGCAAAAGATTCTAAATGGAAACGGTTAAAAGTATTTTTAAAGTCGTTTTTCTCTTAATCTTTTATATATAAAAATTTCAGAAAAAATCGCCCACCCGTTTTCAAAATATTGAATTTTCAAAAAAAAAATATTTTCTTTTCGAAAATCCAAAAAAACTATTTTTCGAAAATTTTGAAATACAGTATTATTTAGAATTTGAAGGAGATTCTCTACACAAATTTTAATACAAATCCGTTGAGCAGTTTATGAGAAAGTCGAAAATCAATAAAATGTTTTTTCGGACAAAATGTAGACCATACTCAAGTTAGTACACACACCAATTTGTATCGCGTTTAGAGATAATTAAGAGTCGTTTTCAAGATAATTAAGATGGTAGACAAATTTTTATGGCAAGTACCGTTATTTTTGGGGCTAAAACAACGATTCAAAAATCTATTTAGGACAATCACCTAAAATGCCTAACCACCAATTTTGAACAAAATCGGTTCAGCCGTTTAGGCTGTAGATCGTTCAAGCTGTAGATCGACAAACGGAATTGCCGGACCTGTCTAAAATTTCAGTCCGTCTGTATGTCTGTCTGTCTTCCTGTCTATCTGTCAGTCTGTCTGTATGTATGTATCGACACCTACAGCACAAACGGGTGTGCCGAATTGCTTCAAACTTGGTATAAATAGAGTTTTTTAGGTATTGTACACAGGGAAAATTAAAATTTTTTTAGCTAAAAAAGTAACGGTACCCTATAACATTAACGTTAAAGCCTATTTTTCTCGAAAACGGCTCTAACGATTTTGATTTAAAAAAATCAGTGCAGCTTTTTAGCGATCATATGGTTGAAAAAAACTGTTTAAATTGTCTAAAAATGGTACTTTCCATAGGATCGTTTTTTTGCTTTCGACTATCTCATAAATGGCTTAACCGATTCTTTCGAAATAATATACACATACAGTGGTGTGCAAAATAATATGTGTGAAAACAAATGTTTGAAAGCTTTAGTTTTCTTAAGAAAGATTGACACTAAAATAACTTATAAAATGTGTCGCACCGTATCCTCTTGCTGCTGGTTTACGTGCATCCAGCCGTTGATTTTGATTTATTGTCTCTTTAAAAAATTGTTGTATAATTCTAATACTCTCATTCGTGGTTTTAAATTAAGAGAAGTAAGTTATTATTTTTTTAGTACTAATAATATTTGTATTAATTAATTTAACTATTTTTAAACTGGTAGGAGTTAAACTGGGTCGTAAATCACATTGTTCTCATCAGATACAAGAAATTATCAAAAAACTTCGAAGTGAAGGACACACCTATAAAACAATCGCGAGACAGGTTGGTTGTTCTCGAGACATGTTAACAAATGCCTTAAAATGGACCAGCTATCCAGCAAAACAACTAAAACCACTAATCGACAGATTAGAAAAGCTGTTAAGACGCAAATTTTACAATTTTCCTTACTTCTTTTTTTTTTTAGTACACATTAATTATTTTGCACAGGACGTGTGTATATACATAGGTGTAGGTAGCCCAATTTAAACAGCATTCCAATATTTTTAATTAATATGTTTTTCTATTTTTAAAAGCATTCAAAAAAAAAAACTTTTTTCTCAAAAACCGGTCCACAGATTTAATTTTTTTTTTCAAATTTTTCTCATAAATTCAAATTTATCCAAGAAAAAAACTGCCTGCTTTTCTTTTAGCTCAAATTAGTTTATTTAGTATTTATTTCAGAATTTTGAATTATTTTTTCTTTAATTAAGTCGATTTAATATTTTGTTTTTAAGTTTATATTATTAAATATTTAAGATTGTCATACCAATTTTGTTTAGAAAACAAAAATTAAAGACATTTTGTATATATAAAAAATTAAGTAAAAAACCGCTTTAAAAATATATTTAGATTTTTAAGAACGGCTTGATGATTTTTTTCGAAGATTAATTATTACTTATGGGGTTTTCCATTGGTAAATTCAGAATTTGATATTCTTTGTGGCGTATGGAACGCGATTTGAATAAAATTTTGTTTTGCTATGGTATTGGCGTATATTCGTTTCTGTGAAACTGATATTTGACAAACTTCCAATTGTACTAGGGTTTAGTGGTGTTAGTAAAAATAGGGATAGATTCACCCACAAAATACGGATCTGCGAAATTGATTCAGATTTTAAAAAAATACTGAATTAAATTCTTGTACCAATGGAAAACCACATTAAATATACATTATGGCTGATTACAATATTTTATTGTAAAAGAACAACTTTTTATTAAATAATGATAAATATAATTAAAATATTTCAGGAAAAACAAATTTGACCAATGTAAAGATTTCGACAAAGTCGATATTCGTGTAATGTTCTTCTCTTTTTCTGCTATTAATATTTTGTTTTCTCTTTAGCATTGAAAAAAGATGAAAATTTCTTAAATTGGATCTGTTTAAAACATAAAACAAAACACAACATCAAATTAAAAATATTTTGTTTTCTCTCCATTTCAAATGAAACTCACGATTCGTCGTTAGACCTATTCCAAACAAAATTTCAATGAATTTCAATGGGCATAATTACTTTATACTTTTTTTGGAACGGAGTTTATACCAAGTGTGTATACTGCAATAATACTGTATATTTTGTGTTCGTAAAAGTTTTAAAGTAACTTTACGGTAGAGTTACCGAAAATATTTTACAATTATGAACTCAGACTCTACATTTATGTACGCAGTAGAAATTCTACGCAAATTGAAAACAAAAAATAATGTGGAAGTCATTCGTGCTAAATATAACGAAAAGTCTCAATTTCTGCCATAAAGAACAGTTAGTAAAAAAAAAATGGAGGAAATGAGTAACATTTTTGTTGATGGTGTAAATCTATCATTGCAAAATCATAAATGATAAAAATGTCATAAAAATTTCTTGCTGTAGTTTCTCGGCTTAAAAAAAAAAACAAAAAATTACACCGCTCGTTTACATCATTTACAAACAATACCGTTATTTACATTTTACTTTTCTCTGAGATACCTGCCTACCTATGAACGCATTGTTGTTTCGTTTTGGAAATATATAAATAACACCTCTCCATCCCCACATACAGATTTTACAGCGCATCATCGATAAAAATAACTTCAAATTAAACTTTTTTACATTATGTGTTTTTTAATAAAAAAAAACACAAACACTCAAAACTCAATAAAAATAATGATACCTCTACAAATAATAATAAGACTTTGTATTGTATATACATAGGTACATAAGTAGTTACGATTAGAAAAATATAATTGAAATGTAATTGTACCTGATTCAAGTTCATATGTTTTCCCTCACGTTCCGCCTCATCTCGCAAGGTTTTCTCTTGGCGCTGTGATAGCTCTGTGACGCCCATTTCGAATTTCAGTTTTTGCTTTTTCTTTGCATAAAGTGCATCGCAAATATTTTTCTTCGCAGTGTGAATAATTCCCATATTCTCGAATCTAGCTATGTAACCCTTTTCCGGCGACACGTAAACATCATGCGGATCACATTCGTCCATGTCTTCTTTCCGGACGACCAATTGATGTGAATGCGGTGAAGGTTTGTCCAGATTTGTCTGGTATAAACTGCAACGAATTACTCCTTGTCCGGTGAAATTTTTCAGTTCAACTTCAGGAAATGTTTTCTTGTTCTTTTCTGAGCGTTGGCCATTGAGTGATCCATGAGTGCCATGCATTTCCGATTTGTAGCGGAAACGGAATTTTTCTGTGGGTTCTTCATGCAAAATCAGCTGGCTTGTGTAATTTATTGTTTTGCCATCGATAAGGATATTGGTATTTGGGTCTGTTCCTGAACCCCTTTGGATAAAATGTGTTGTATCGAAATTCTGTGTTGCAGGCATAAATGTCATGTTGATATCACCGTTATTGATATCGTATCTGGGAAAATTCATCAGAGGCAAATTGTTAGCACTCGAGTATCCTGATGTTGACGAGGACATCGAGGATTGTGACGAACAGGGAGAGGGGACAGACATTGAATTCGAACAATCACTAAAACACAACTTTTTATCCATATCATAAATTTCGTTATGCATGATGTTTGTGATGATGATGATGATGATGATGCACACACTTAATATTAATTTTAAAAGAAACACTCCACCACACCAAACTCACGTGAGTTAACACGATTTTCTGGTTTTAATTATTTTTCTTTCAAATCGTTGTCAATAATTAAATTTATTTATGTAGGTACGTATAAATACATATGTATGTATGTATTTTATTTTCAACTTTTATAGATTTTGTTCACCTCTCGAGAAGATAGTTAATGCTGTACTAAATGCAATTTTATACTGCGACAAAACGATAACGCCTTGCTTGTTGGCTTTCGAAATGAAAATACCTATAATTGTAAATACAAAATAAACTTTCAAGTTCCAGCAAACTGAAGCAACAATTGCGAACGCAATTCCAGGAAAATATACTAAAAACCTTTGGGTAAATCCCCCGAGTTTGTTGATGATTAATAAAACCAATACACTAAATTTTGTTTAAGTGTGTGGTTAAACAGAGGCGTATTTCAATTGGTGACATAATGTTAATTGCCATCAGGTGCTCAACAATATTAAGGGGCCCTGATTTTTCTGTGTAGGTTTTCTTTCCACAGGTTTGTTTTGTTGACAAAGTGGCAAACAATTTTTATTTTAAGTTAAGAGATATCGTCAGAAACATATCTCTAAGGACGAGATTAGAAAAATGCCTATTTATAACAGTTTGATAACACTTAATTGCCATTAAAAGTGTGAAAAAACAACTATGTTCCGAAAGTCGAATTGAATTCTGAACCCTCCGGTTCTTGGCATGTCCTGGAGTCGCTGGCTATCTCTTAAACGATTCATTGTTAAGACAAAATTGTGAGCACATTTTCACGTGCATTTGATCGAAAAAAAAATCGAACTCGAGATTTTGATCAAATTCGACATTACGATGGTGAATACCACAATTCTGTCTGTAGGTTGTGCTGAAGTAATTTCGTATTCAAACTTCTTACGTCTTATGTGCGTAATAAGCTTGATTCTTTTTTTTAAGAAAAAAATGAATCTTACTTACGATTTTGGTAAATGGTAAATCTTAATTACGATTTGGGTAAAAAAAATGCAGTGTGCTATTATAGGTATAGTCTACATTTTGGTTAAAATTTTTTTTCCATAAAATGGCTTAACGGTACCTGCCACATGATCGACTTTCTCATTAACGGTTCAACGGATTTCGATTAAATTTTTTCTTCAGGAGGTAAATTTAAAATAATACCTACTACATTTCCATAACTCTCGCAAAATAGGTTTTTTGAAATAAATAAATGTTTTTTTTTTGAAGGTCAATATTTCGAAAATGGATCACGATTTTTTTTAAATTTTTGTTCAATTGGGAATCTTGGGCTTACTATGTGATCGAAGTACTAGTCGTCCACTTCATTTGTGTGTTCTTTTTACTTCTTGCAGAGTACTCTTATTAAAATTGTTTCCTAAAAAAAAGTATCCAATATTAGTCTTCAAAAGATGATCTAGGCGCTTCACTAGTATTATTAGTCGGGTCCTGAACATTTTATTATTTTTTCAAAGTTGGGCTCTTTAACATTAATGAAAATATTACGTTCTCTTATTCCAGTCCATCTCACGCCTACCTTATTGGAATATTATTTTCTTCATTATTCCGCCAACCGCGCCAAATCGGCCCTGTAGACTGTAGCTATTTCACTATCAGCAATTTTTACTTGTGATTATGGGAGACTATAAGGCAAGTTATGCATTCGTAAAAAGAATTCTAACAATTAAACATGACGTTACGATCATAGAGAAGCTTAAAAAAGTGATCGACAAAAAAATGTCTCCCTATCTGTTTGTCAGTCTGCCCGTCGTCTTTCTGTCCTAAAAGGCTGAAGCGATTTTTATCGAATTTGGTGTTAAAACGTTTAAACTACTATAGTTACATATATTCTACATTTTAGTTAAAATTTCGTTTACATATTTTATTATTAACGGTACCTGCCATACAACCATTTTTTTAATTTTGAACTTCCTCATAAACGGCCCAACGGATTTCGATCAAAATTTTTATATAGGAGGTCCTTCAAATTGTAAATAATACTGCATCTGGAAAAAAAATTATTTTTGAAAATTCAATATGGATGACGATTTATTTCGAAATAATATTTATAAGCTTAATTTAACCAAATTTGTGTTTAGAAAAAAATTAAAGAAATTTTGTATATGCAAATTTTAGTAAAAAAACGACTTGGAAAATATATTTAGCCGATGCTACTAATAATCTTGTGCGTTCGAACATAAGAGCAAATACGTGCGATCCAGTCGTGCACTTTATTTTTTATATATATTAAGGCTTCATAAAATCAACAACACTTTCATACCTACACTATATCAAATACACCATTCAATATTCTGCAATTATTATCTTCATTAAAATTGGGAACAGACTTCTTATCTTGTCACCTTATATATATATTTCTATATTGGTTTCGAGCAGATAACTTTATGTCTAGTTCGTCGGAAATTCCATACACAGTTTTTTTAATTAAGTTTGGCTTTGTTGCTGACCTTCATTTTGTCATGAGCTGTACAATATTACTATCAACGTCATCAGAAATAATATTCATTATCAAATTCATATATGTATATGCTCGTACATATAGAATTTTGGAATTTTTTAAATCAAAATAGAAAACCTACCTACTAAAATTAGATTTCTCTATTTAATGTGAAATTAAATTTTTTTTTTAATAAATACATTAATGGGCCCCATATTCTTATTATGTCAGTTTAAACTTCCGCTCATGGTTGAAATTGATAAAAAAGAATAAATACAAAAAAATAATGTGGTAAGCTTTGCCATTGATGTTGTTGGAATGAGTGTGGAAATCTGTTTACAGCGAAAAAATAACAAGTTTTTTTCTCCTTCGAATAGGTGTGTAGCTGTAGATAGACACAAATACAAATACTTGGAAATGAGAAATTAAAAATTGTTGATACTGAATGAGAAATCAAGAAAAACAACTGAAATATATACAGTGGGACAATGAAATAAATTTTTGTTTAAATCATGAAGCTTAAAAAAAAAGTAAGAAGTATTAAAAAGCTGTCAAAAAAGAGGTCTTGAAAGTTGAAACAATGACTCAGAAAATGAGACTTCAGCTATCTTTTGATTATGAGATCTCAGTTTTCGGAACAGTTCAAGTATTTTGTTTTTTAGATTGATAGACTTTGACATTTTTGACAGTTTTTTTTTTAATGAATAAGATTTGTAGTATTTAACAAATCACCATGAAACAAGACAAATTGCTATACATATTATATTATACACATTCTGGCAATTCCACAAAAGATTTGTGCCACATGAGACTCAA
This sequence comes from Philhelius pedissequus, assembly GCA_910595825.1. Lineage (NCBI taxonomy): Eukaryota > Metazoa > Arthropoda > Insecta > Diptera > Syrphidae > Philhelius > Philhelius pedissequus. The sequence continues at coordinate 235,486,871 of OU343161.1, read as the reverse complement.
TAAAAAAGTACAATATTTTTGTTCTGATATTAGAGCTGGGGACGTCTAATTACTGGATAATAATCAGTGATTATTGTCTTTGGCAATATTCTTCGAAATTATAATTAAAATGACGGTAATTTCATAAGTGTTCTGCATTCTCTTTATGACACTTAAACGAGTTTTGCATTAAAACAAAAAATATTTATACCTATAACCTTTCCGAAAGATATCACGTGGGATTGACGACTGACGATCGTGCCCTTAAAATAGAGCAAATTGGCATGGGTGATGTGAAATGACACTTCGATACAAGAATAAATTTATGAAAGCTCTATACAACCTTCAGATGATTAGGTTAGGCTATTTTGCTGCTAATCAGCGTTACATAATGTAATGAATAAGATGGTTGCGATTAGAGATTACAAAAGGAACATAACCTTACGTACCCGCCAAAATACGTTAAATATATGTATGCACATATGCGTATCCATGTATTAGAGTTTGTCATAGTCTTACATTTAGTTTTGATAACAAATATTTTTGCTTTAATTTGATAAATGATAACATAATATTTAAAATTCTCAAAAAAAAAACTGAACGTACTATGGATCGCGAAACAAAATATTAATAGCAAAAAAATAAATTCATGCTTCGTGCAAAGTGGTAGGTAATTTTATAAAAAGAATATTTTTTTCAACGAAGTGAAATTCCAATACCATAACAATTAAGTCCTAGGTAGGAGAAAACTTTCAAAAATGTAATAACAAATAGGACGAGGGTAATACATTTTTACTTGCGATATACATATGTAGGTATGTACTATAGGACAAGTTTTGCATTTGGAAAAAAAATCGAACTCCAGATTTTGATTCAACTTGATATTTCGATGATAGCGAAGACGAAAAAAGTGGGTCCGCAATTCCGTCTGCCTGACTTGTTTCAAACTTGGTACATATTTTTTTTCGATCATATGCCCATGTTTTTAAAATTTTTTTTTGCCAAAAATATATATCTTATTTTGCTCAAAAACGGCTCCAACAATTCTTTTTAAAAAAAATCAGTTCATTAATGAAAGTAAAAGGTACATTTTGGTAATAGTTTTTTAATGGTTATTTTTTATACCTCCAGTAAAACCATTTGTGGCTTACGATTTTCTGGAAAACAGTTCATTTGATTTTTTTTTGATTTTTTACCGCAGAAGCTACTAGAAAGTCTTAATAGTAATGTAAACCAAAGTTTTTTAAAATATTTTTTTTTAATTAAAAAATTTTTTTTTTTTTTTTGAAAACTCAAAATTTCGAAACTTTTTAGAAACTTCGTATTTTATTCTTTGGCATTATCTTGAATACTTAAACAAAACTATTTCCTAAAACAAAAAAAAAACAGAGGTACCTCCAATACAAATGTTAAAAAAACGTTAGGAAAAAATGTATTGCTTCAAAACGGCTCCAACAATTTTGATTAAGTGTTCTTAAATTAATGCAGTTCACTTTTAAGGAAAAACGTATTTTATTTTGCTTACTTATTAACGGTGCTTCCTAAAGATTGGATAAAACTATTAAAAATATATATTTTATGCAAATGCTCCCTTAAAGTGTTAATTAGACTGCATAGTCAGATTTTCAAAAAAAAAAAAGGTTTTTCGTTTTTTGTTTTAAATAAATGATTTTTTTGAAAAATCGATTTTGCAAAAACAAGTCACCAATTTTTTAAAAATTAAAATTGTATGTTTGTATATTAATAATTACTACATATTTTGTTATTAACGGTACCTATCATTCCAACATTTTTACTTTGGACTTATTAACGGCTCGACGGATTTCGAAAATTTTTCGAAAAATATTTTCTTGGATTTTGGAAAAAAAATCATTCTTTTTTAGAAATTCAATATTTCGAAAATGGGTGACGATTTTTTTTAGAAATTATATTTTTAAATACAGAAAAAAGATATATTTTTATATAAAAAAAATAGTTAAAATCGACTGTACATATAGCCGTTTCTACTAATATTCTTGTTCATACAGATCCAGCCGTGCATTTTTTTATAAAGACGTTCTGAATTATGTTTAAAGAAAACAAGAAAAGGTAAATTCTAGGCATTTTGGAAATAATTTTAAATTTGGGGGTGGTCGTGGCGCGATAGTTGTCACAGGTTCGATCCCTGCCGTCCTTTTATTTTTCCATTAAAAACCAATTCTAAAATAAAATGTCATACAATGAGTTGCTGGCTTACTCATTACATGCTGCTTCGGCATACGACTAACAACATATGTGATTGAGTAAAACTAGTATAACGATGAATATGACAACGAATAAAAAAAAATAATGCGAATTATAAAGGACATAGATAAATAAGACACGGAAATTTCTGCGCATTAGTTCAACCGCCATCCCTGGAGATACAATCTGAGACAAGAATCACCGTCTCAATACATCGCGCCACACATCTTTCCTATCATTCCTTCTCTTTCTTAAACTCACGCCCGCGCTGTTATTGAAACATTTAGAGGGTAGTATAATCCCTTGAGCGGGTGTAGATTATAAAAAAAAATTAAAAAGATGATGTAATTAAAAGTCGAATTTTATTAGCTGTATTTACTGTAGAAAACAGAACAGTTTACAACAGATATATCAGAACAAGTTAGAACAAATAGAAAATTAAACAAACAATAGGAGTGTTTTTTGTGTTTTTTTATATTGAAAATGCAAATTTTTGATTTTATTATTTTTTTATTAAAATTAAAACAAAATAGGGGTCGATTAACTTAAGTCATAAACCAAAAGTAAAAAAAAAATTATTATTCATACATTTCTCAAGATTCTGTTCTACTTTGATCTTACTCATAAGCCAGAACAAAATATTTGTGTGTTGCTTTTAACATTTTGGCGTCAGTGTCAACCAGCTTACACTTCCTTTTACATTTTATTCAGGATCAGGAGCGTATCGTATTCGGAGCATGCGCAAATATCATATTTTTATTCGGAACTTTAATAATAATCTGTTGTTGGATTAATTTTCATTTGTCAAGCAATTCTGTCCCACTGTGCAACGTACTTATAGTGGGTAGTATTCATTTCATATACACTTTTTGTGGTGGCGGTTTGTGGTTGGGGGAGTGAAAAAGGGATTGTTTATGGTATTAAAAGTTAATATCATTTACCTCATTCAGTTTTATCAAAACCGCGAACAAAATGAATACATTTGTTCAAAAAATTCAAGTAAACATTCTGATGAATTTTGTGCTATATTATATACATACATATTTGTATTATCTTGTTTTTCTCTTTTATGTTGGTATATTTAATGAAGACTTTGTTAATTAAATCAGCTGTCTGTTGAATAAAGTGTTGCCAGAATTGACTTGTTATATTATATTTCTAATGGGCCACAAATCAGAAACAAATATTTACCTACATTATAACATTACTGTATTTTTTACTACACTAATGTGGTTTTCCATTGGTAAATGGAGAATTTGATGCGGAATTTGGTTTTGGCGAATGGAATGTTATTTGGATTAATTTTTTTTTGTTAAGCTGTTGGCTTATATTCGCATCTGTGAAACTTGTGGTTGTCAAAATAAATGCTTCCAATTACACTTGTATTTAGTAGTGTTATACTACGTTTTCACCTACCACTTAATCCAGATTTAAGTGGATTAACCATAAATCCTCTTTGAAATCTTCTAAATCTTGAAGATTTCCCATACAAATCTTAATCTCCTTAAATGAAGATTAGAAATTAATCTAATTGAAATCTTTTTCGAAGTAGAAGATTCTTAAAAGAAACAAACCTTATTTCATAGAACGCGCCTATTCTAATGTCACATTTTCTCCATTGACATTCAAAAAAAAAAAAAACTGTCCAACATTATATAATTTGTTTTTGTCTGGTATAATTAGTCGTTGCCTTCAAATTCTGTTTTTGTTTATAAATAAGTATAAAAATAAAAAAATGCAATAAAGCTACAAAGACCAAAGCGGTTGGTGCCTCGAATTTGTAATGGAAAATGTTTTAGCTATCCTACAGTAATACTTTGAAGTTGTTCTTTCCCAAATATATAAAAATGAAAACCGAGCAAAGGCGATTACAGTATTTATGTAAATATATCTATATACTGAAAGATGTTGGGATAACAATATTTTAAAGTTATTACGCACCGAAATTATTATTCTTCTTCCCAATTCTTTTGTTTTTACCTTGTTGTATTGACTTTTGAATGACAGTTCATAGTGAAAACGTCCAACTAATCTTTTTTTCACTGGTGAAAACACTTGAAGATTAATTTTTAATCTTCTCAATTTAAACCGGATTATCTTTAGGTGAAAACGTAGCATTAGTGAAAGCGGGGTAGATTCACCAAAAAATACGGATCTGCCAATTTGATTCAGAATCAAAAAAATATTAATTTTTGTTGCCCAATGGAAGGATTTAATTGTCAAAATCCAAGTTTTGATAGATCCGTATCAAAAACGAATTTGATTCTTGTAACAATGGAAAACCACATAAGTGATTTTACGGTTTTGTGATTTTATTCACGAATAACAAGGACAGATTTGAAACAAACAACGTAATTTTGACATTTGACTATAGATTTTTGTAAGAATAAAATTAATCTAAATATGAAATTTCAGGAATTTGTTATATTAAAACTGCATACGTTGATATTTTTTACTGACGAAATATACATACATATGTATGTGCATACATTATAAAAACATGTTCTGTCGAACGTTCATGTAAAAACTTTAGCGAGACGGAATTCTGAGCTCTGTTTGATTTTTCAAAGGATATCGCCGAATATTTAGCTAGGCCAAGAAATTTGGCATCAGTTAGGATCTACAATTTCTGTTTTATTTATGTGGGTGGATTTTCAAAGTAAAAAGAAATCAATATTTCTTGACACAAATTTGCGACACACGAATTTTGACAATACTTCTATTGGACAAACAAAATTGATCTTCAATTGCAGGTCATTATTTTTTTTTTTGATTTAGCCACTTTTTTACTAAGACTAGTACAATTGACAAACTGTCAGTTTGACAAGTGATTGTTTTTATTAACTTATTTCATTAAAGAAAAAAAATTGCTGTTGAAATTAAAAAAATAATTTCAATAAAATTGGAGAAGTTTTAAATGTGAGTTGATAGGCACACACAATGTATCTACGACCTTAAAGAGCGAATCATAAATTATGAAGATTCACCAGGCACAAACAACGATACTATACCAACAAAAATATATATTCAAAACGCAATACATTCACCACGAAAAAAAAATCAAATTCTGAATTTACCAATAGATAGTCCAATTAAAATTTCTTGTCGATTCCAAAAAACATAATGCACGATTTGATCGCACGTACTTGCTCTTATTTTCAATCACATTGTAAGCACAAGATTTTTATAGCAAGTTTCATTCAAGAACAGATTTGCTCTTTCTGTCAAAAGATTTGATCTTTTTGAATCTTGAGAGTTTCATTGCAACAAAAAGAGCCAATCTAGTTCAAATCTCAACAAGAAGGATTGATCTCTGATGGGGTGGCAGATTTCATCGGAATGCACACATATGTACATTTAAAATTTCTTTTCTGTCAAATGCAAAATATTTTAGTTCAAATCTCGATTTTGATAGGAGATCTCGCTATTAGTAGAAACGCCAATATTTCTTCAATTTTTTTCTAACAAAAATTTGGTATTGGCAATCTAAAATTTTAGTAATATAAATTTAAATACATAATTTCAATTTCATCCATCCGTTTTTGAAATATTGAATTTTAAAAATCGAAAAAATTTATTTCGAAAATTTTGGTATGCAGTATTATTTAAAATTCGAAGTATTCGCGGGTGGCAATGGCGCAGTGGATATAATGCTTGACTGCTAACATAGACGTGTGGGTTCGATCCTCAGTCTAAGCAGCATTCCTTTCATCTTAATCATCCGTTCTTTATCTTAAATTGATTACTTTTTACACTCGTGTAACCAGGCACATAAGTAAGAAGTAAGTACTAAATACATATTTTACTTTAAAGCTAAGTGTACACGATTGGACGATCTTTCAATATTGCCCGTACTGGCAAAAGTCTTCCAATTACAACCAATAAGCTGACAATTGCCAATTTTCTATCAAGTGAAAATTGTTCGTGTATACGCTTAGTTGTATTTATCCAATAATTGGCGACAATGTTTTGTTTTCCTCCTCTTTTGTGTTTTCCTCAAAAATTTTGAATCATAGAATTTGTTTTTGCACTTAAGGTTTCAACAAAACAAAATCAGCTACCGAATACAATTCTTTTTCTCCTCCTTCTCATGGGGCAATCCCATAGTTTTTACATCGCCTTCCAAATATTTAGTCAACTCTATAGTTATGAAATACAATACAACAAACAAAGAACCAAACAAAAAAATTGTTCCGTAAATATTTATTTCAAAATTGTTCATTCTTTACATTTGCAACAAATTTCTCAATAGTTTCCAATTCTTTTGAATTATTTTTCTTTGCCCATTTAATGCTTGTTTCGAAATTCTTTTCATCTCCCAATTTGTAATAGGCTGCCGCTCTATATAACCAAGCGCGAAGATTCTTATCGTCCAATTTATTGATAACAAAATCACAATCAATAATTGCTCTTTTGTGTACCTTTAATCTTTAAGTTATTAAATTTATATAAAAAAAACAATAGTCGAAAGAAATCAAAGAGGAAGAAATTACTTCATATAACTTAGTGCACGATTGTTATAAAGAATCGGACTATCCTTGACATGATCTATGGCTTTTGTGAACATATTTATTGCCTTTTCGAACTCTTTCTTATGATAGGCATCATTTCCTAGTCTGGAAGAAAATAATATATACTAAAATCAACATATCCAATAAATCATATAAGGCACTTTTAAATTCTGAGTTTTAAATGATTAATGTCTTTTTCGATTGGTCGCCCGGAAGACTTTCGAACATCTGAAAGTGTTCGATTTGTATCAACTGACAGTAATTCTTCTCTTAGAAAGAAGATATATTCAATTCTGGTTTTGAAGTCAGAATCCGATTCAGAAGCACGTATACACTCATGTATATTAATGTGGTTTTCCATTGGTACAAGAATTTAATTCATTTTTGGTACAAATCTGTCAAACCATGGATTTCTACAATTAAATCAATTAAATCCTTCCATTGGGCAACAAAATTTAATTTTTTTTTATTCTGAATAAAATTCGCAGATTCGTATTTTTCGTAGATTCACCTACCCCTCTTTTTAATAACAACACTAAACACTAGTCCAATTGGAAGAATCCAGTTTAACAACTATCAGTTTCACAGAAACGAATATACGCCAATACCATAGTAAGAGAAAATTTAATTTAAATCGCGTCCCATTCGCAACGAAAAATATCAAATTCCGCTTCAAGTTCTGAATTTACCAATGGAAAACCCCATAAATGTCAAAATCGAATTCAATGTTCTGTCGGCCATGTTTTCAAAATAAAATAATCACAAAAATATTTTTGAAATTTCCCGCCCTACAATGCACTCAGATTAAACTTCAGAATCGATAATCTAATATTAATTGGTTCGATTGGAATCCCGAATCGGAGATTTCTTCCGGATTACCAAAACGAAAACTACATAAAATACACACAATTTTTTTGGAAGAACCCGCTTCAATTCATCATTCAGAATTGATATGGTCGTGTAGTCAGTGACAAATGTGTCCGAATATGTGGTCAGTATCCCTAGAAAGTGATTCGAATAGATTTCTGCTTCAACTTACTTTCTAAAATGCTGAGCTATCTTCTCACGTTCCTGTCGCACCTCATTTCTTTTTGCTGCATCTTGTTCTATTTGTTGCATAAACGTAAATTTATCCATTTGTCCAGTTGATGTATCAGCATCCGACCCTCCTTTATTGATTACAGTACGATTTTCTCGAACTTTCACTATGAAATTATTCTCATCAATGTCGTTAAATGATTTTCCGTCAATAAATCTAAAAAGAAAATGATTTTGGGAATATATTTCTGCATACAGTATGTATGCAGTATAAACTCACAAATCTGCATTTTTCATTGCCATCTCTTCCATTGCAGAATCACCAGAATTCATATTTTCAAGAATTTTCATAACTTGATTGACTTTTGATTCGAAATTAGTGAAATCTGCATCTTCAGAAGTGGTCCTAGACATCTTTTTTTCGTTCTGAAATAGCTCTTCTTCTTTTTTAATAGTTTTCTGAAAATCTTTTTGTTTGAATGAAATGAGCTGTTGCTATTATTGATCAAATGTTTCACCTATGATTATCAGTTGCTAGGAAACAATGTAAAATAGTGCCTACTCGTACTTATATAAATTGATGTGCTTGCTACTCCGTAATATATGTACACATTGAAAATAATTTAATCCCTTTTCTCACTAAAAATATTTTTTTCTTACTTTCAGTCTGCACGCCATTTGGATTCATTCGTCTATTCGGAGTTGTGGGACAAGTCCTAGTGAAACCTCATCTGCTACGAGATGTAAATGATGAATACACAGCTTTCCACCTAGAGGAGGCTAGTGTGAGACGCAAGCTAGCAAACATTGGTAAGTTAGTTCAAATTATACAACAACGAAAAATACAAATAAGTATCCCCTTTCTCTCTTTCTTTTATATTTACAGAGCTACTTAACGTCAGTGTGACTGATATAAACGGTCGCCACCGTAAATTTCATCCTAGTTTTGAGAGTATCTATCAGCGAAAGACACTCAATGGTGACTCCACCGAGTTGGCCAAACTAAATGAAAGACTGAGAATATTAGAGTCTGAACGAAATGAACTGGAGAAACTAAGAAGTTCTTCAGCACTGCAAAGAAATTTTGTCTATCCCTTGGCAATGCTCTTGTTGTTGTTCTTCACCGGCATTACCATACTGTTGGTAGTACAAAATACACTGGAGTTACTTATTGGTATTAAAGCTCTGCCATTAAGTACAAGGGTAAACTAGTTTTTTATTTTGAATTTACGAGTAATTGAATTTGATCTGATTAATTTTTTTTTGTAGCAATTCACATTGGGTATTTCATCACTTTCAAAACTCGGTCCATTTGGCGCTGGGCTAGAAGTATGTCTTATATTCTATTTGGGTGCAACTTCAGCTGTAGGTTTCTATACGATGCCATTTATGAAGAATGTTCGTCCACAAAAAAGAAAAACATCACTCTCACAGTTAATTATGAACTGTGCACTTGTGTTGATTCTAAGTTCAGCATTACCTCTGCTTTCAAGAATTATAGGTAAGCTTTAAGTTATAAGGTAGTTAGAAAGAGTTGTTTGTCTTAATTTCCATGTAGTAGAAATGGCTAGTTTTCAAGAACAAATAGTACAAGGACATTCTTTTGTTGCCATATATTATTGATAGTAGATTTTAAATACAGTTTTGAGAATTGAAGTGCCACATAATTTAGATATCTGTATATTCAGTTAAAACAAAAAGTTGAAAACTGTTAAGTAATATCCCGTTGCTTACCATTTTCAACAACTTCCAATCCAGTGAAATTTATCGATTGCCCAAAATTAAATTTCATTTTACAATATGCACTCGACAAGTTTTTAATCCCAATGGCTTTTTATTCAGGATCTTCAATATTATTGAATGAGAAAACGTACTTAGGTAATGGTATAAGGAGTTCTTCTTGCAAACATTTCTCTCCTTATAACATAGATTACCTAACTGACCATTGTAAGATTGTCTCCAAGAGAATTAGGCTGTCATTTCATTGGATTTTTTGTTCAAGGGAAATTCATTCGGACGATGGTTTACGACAGCAGAGAAGAAATAAATATTCCACAGGTAATTGAATATTTACATCGAACTTAGGGTTATACATATATGTACGAACATGTTTATCCAGAAACCAGAGAAATCTCTCGTTCCATATTATAGACCACAACTTTAGGGCTTGAAATTATTTCATAATTGATATTAATCTGTTCTGCCCTTGCATCTTCCTATGTATACACTCGCCCGTTCTAGAGTTATGAACACAAGCCCAACTAATTGAAATTCTGCAGGGTTCGTGGACATAGAAATATAGAAGGGCGACAGAGCAGGTGTACTGACAATGAAAGCTCAGTATCAAATAGTGATGGTAGTAGCCAGTATGATATGGGATTTGACGTCCCGATTGGCGTGATTAAAAGGAAGTTAGACCTAATTATGAAAGATCAAATCAATAACTCCTGGTTGTCCAGGAACAGCTGTGTTCTCGCTAGATGTTAATGCCTAGAATTTTTTGTTATATTATTTTAACTATGTGCCTGTAAGACCTAAGGTCTTTTAAATGCAACCTAAATTGCACTGCACTAGTAAGAAGGAATAGAAAGGTAGGAAAGAATTTTTGCTGGCACAGTGGATTTGAGAATTAGGTCTTTTCTAACTCATTATAACCCACGGGCGGCATCCAATTAAAATTGGATGTATAAAAAAGAATGCTGCCTAGTGTGGGGCTCGAACCCACATGTCTAACTTAGCAGTCAATTACTGCGCCATCACTACCCAGAATTCATGAATAGGAAACTGAGTATATTTTATTACTGCGTCAAAAAGAATACTAAAATCTGATAGTTATACATGTACTGAGGAATAGCGGCCACTATTCGTACCCGATTTCTGTAGGAGCTGTGAAGATGTCGAAGAAACAGAAACCAATAATCACCTGGGTCCTTAATATGAAATATGAAACCCAGAGAAACGATAGTCCTTGACAACACCGATTATGAGAAACGAAAATTGAATCAATAAAATATTGCAGATAAAATTGAAAAAATGAAACGCGCAACTTACTTCACACCTATTTACAAATGTTAAAATGTGAATGTTGGAACGATAGCTGAAAGGCATCATAATATCTACCCTGCTTTGCGATTGTACAAACCTCCAAGCAAATCGCCTCCGTCACTTCGGAACAGGTTTATTGGAGAACGGATCGGTCTACCGCTGGTCTAAATGTCAAACAAGAAAAAATATGTAGACACCATGACCTTTTTCTTTTGCGTAGGCTTTTTCTTCTCCAAAAATCGATTGATAAATGATCATCATCCAAATTTATCTTTTATGTTCCCACTGGACTCTAAGTGACACAATTTGGTTTGACAATTTCAAGAAATATCCTAAATGTGAACAATTTTGTCTAAAGGGAACTTATTTAATTGCACTACCTTAATCTTATTGGCTTAAAAGAATACATTTTTCTATGAGAGATTAATTATGCTTTGGGTGCTCTTGGCTTTATCGGTTAGATGTTTCTCAAAGTTCAATGGATGAGTACAATTTTTTGTTCCTGGCATGAAACGCTTTGATAATGGTTGTGAAAGTAAATATATGATCAATCGTTGAGTAATTCTTTCTAAAACCAACTTGAAGGTCAGATAAAATATTTTTCCTTTCGACCCACTTCTCTAGTCTAGTTTTGCTATAACATTCATAAAGGAAATTCCTCTAAAGTTTTCCACACCGTTTAAGTGGACCTTTTTTGTGTATAGAGAATATTACAGACTTTTTGAATGAAGAGAGAATATCAGCTGTACAGAAAACTTTGTTGAACAGAGTTTGCCAGCTGCTAATAAATGTAATCGTTTCATGAAACAAAAAAACATTCTTCGAATTTAAAATAACAGTTTGGATTTCCTCAATTGAGATTTCAGATCATCTAATGTTTCATCAACAGTCAACGATTTAGCGTAAATGAATGTAAGAATAGAATTTTTGGAAAGAAGAACCTTAAAGTGACCTGAGAAACTGTCAGAAGATATGCCGGGTCCAATTTTGTAACTAATTCCCCCATAAAATCATTCTAGTTTATAGTTGGACCTAATCTTACTGCTTGTTGATTTTCAAATCATCAATGCGAAATAAAATCAAAGGAAACCATCAATTTAGATCTCGCGTAAAAACGTTTAACAAAAAAGTTAAAAAAGTTTCTCGGTGTGCTTTGTTTTAACAAAACCCACTGTTCTTCCTTATCCTCAAAATATCTGCATTTAATTTTTAACGCGTATGAAAAAAAAAAACAAGACTGTTATATCATAAAATCCCATATAGAACACACGCTTAGTTGAAGGCTGAGGGCATTTAGAATAGAATGCTGGCTAGAAACTAGAATATTTAAAATTTAATTAAATTGTATTCATTTCAATAATTTTTTTTATTACATATTCATATTTGCGTATGTTTTTTTTTTTTTTTTTAATTCTATTACAGGCATTACAAATTTCGATCTACTCGGTGACTTTGGTGCCATCGAATGGTTGGGTAATTTTCAAATTGTTCTTCTTTACAATTTGGTTTTCGGAACCACAACAGCACTCTGCCTGGCTAATAAATTCACAGCAACTGTGCGGCAAGAACTTTGCGCTCGGTTAGTAGAAAACTACGTTCTCTTCACGAATTATATGTCATTCATTAACTGATGTTTTGTCAAGCAGAGACCAACAGTAGCAGCGGCATTTGCTGCTGCTGTTGCAAGGACTGCACGCAAAAGACACAAGTTTTAAGTGATTATGAAACATTACAAAAAACAAACATACACATTTTAATATTATAATTATTATCAATATAATTGCTTCAAATTTAAGCTACATTATATTGAAAAAAAAATCAAAACAAAAAAATGTTATATATTATTTAAATAAATTAGACTGCCTTTTATATTTAATACTAACTCTTCAACCATACAGCTCTATTAATTGATATTTAAACTTATCACAGAGTTTATGATAATTGGAATAGCACAATAAGAATTTTTATCATAAGAATTTATATTTCGATTTGATTCTTTGATGTGTTTTGTTTTTGGCAGAATTTCAATTATGATAGATTCTGGGAAAGATGTGATTTAATGCATTTATTGTTAATCAGTAGCTACAGATTTTTCATTTTGAACGCATAACAAAAACAAATCAGATTCTACAATATTTTTTTTTGTTTTGTTCCAAGGACAAAATGAAGAACTCAGTAGCTAATGAACATGGCTTATATCTCATTAAAAAAAAGATCTAATTTTTCATTATCATTAAAATGCACTTACTAACAATGATATGCACTAAATTATTATTAATCATTATGTACGGTTTCGTTAAGAGTTTGCATTAAATATTACATATGTATTGTACTTATAAATATATCCATTATCTTATTTATGTGTACGTTAAAATAATCCTTATCTAGGGAATAGTTATTAAAACAAAAAAAAAATGCTTGACTGTTTTAACAATTTTATAAGTTTTAAATCTAAAAGTATTAATGTATAAGTTTTTACAATATTTTTGTCTCTGACTGCAAAATGAGTGAGTTTTAATTTAAAACAAAAAAGAACTATTTTATTCAAACAACACAAATTTCCAAGGAAATCACACCTAGTCGTTTAAATATTTCTTTTTATTTTATATTATGTAGACTTCGATCTTTTTTTTTTATTTTTAGATTTATAATCAGAGAAAATTGTCTTAATTTTCAATGTTTTTTTTTTTGTCATCATCATTAAAACATCCAAGTATTTTTTTTTGTCAAGTTTATATCTTATCGTTGTATACATTCATCAAACTTTAAATGTTAATTTATAAATATTTTGTATACATAATTAAGAATTTTTCTAAATGATAATACTATGTATTTTTCGTTATTTTAAATCCTTTTTATTTTTTTTTTATTTTTCGAAAAAAAAAATAAATAAAAATATACTTAAAATTATACAGCGATATTGTTAAAATAAGTTACTTATTCTTGTGACAATAAATTAAATCAAAGAAAAAAATAATAAATTATTTAATTACATACACCGCAGAGTCATAAAAGTTAAACTAATTCACTTTAGTGAGAGAAAATAAAAGATTTTTATTAAAATTATAAAATAAATAATTTTAGGACAGACTCCCACTTTTGTTGTTCCTGGTTCGAGTAGATTGGATTTTATATGAGCGTGTACGTGCGTCGACAACTTTAACGTATAAAATTCAAACAGATGCAACAAGATGATTGGTGGGTGCCATCTGTCTTAAAATTTTGACTTTCATTTTAATTATTTCGTTTTGTATTTTGAAGTTTACATTTTTGAAGGTATAATGTGGAAAAAACGCAAACAGTAAGATAATTATTGCTTTTGTTTTTGTGAACTGGGTTGATTAAAGACAACTTGAATGTGTTTTGGACTGAATCATACAAAACTTTCAAGATTTCTGAAAATATTAACATCAGTATTTATTGAACCTTTACCTTATTGAACCTTATAATTCTCGTGTCTTATGCCTCATGGACTAAATTTATAAAATTTTCAGGATACATACTATATCCTATATCCGATTTTTATAAGAATAGCCTTGAACTTTTGGATTTTCATTAGTTTATTAGTTTTAGATATAATGAGGGTGATTTCTAATTTCATATTAACTTTGGCATGCATGAGCATACAACCCACAAGGCTTAAAAACTGCATGTATTTATTTGAGTGTACTGTTTATTTGTATGTGTTTTTGGGGTTTTCTTAAGTTAGATTCTAAGGTCCAGTTTTTCTGTGGAACTAAGTTAAGCCAGAGTTAGATTTTCAGCATAGGATTAACTTTAAAATTTCAAAAATCTATCGAAATGGAGATTCCAAAACTCAGGTTGTAAATTGACTGAAAAATAAACTTTACGGGAATTAACTCAGGCTTAACCCTGAAACTTGTCATCCTAGTTCCAGGGTTAAGCCTGATTTAATTCCCGTAAAGTCGCGCTGAAAAACTGGCCCTAAGTGATGATTATCGTGTTAGGTAATTACTATTTTTTTTTTTTTTTTTTTAAATGTGATATAAAGGTGTCTGTAGGTACTAACGTCCAAGTTAACTATTGGTATTAAATCTACATTGGGATTTTAATTAAACTTGACATTACGATTTTCTCGAAAATCCATTTGGCAATATGTTTGTTTGCATATAATTCGTTTTAAAGTCTAATCCACTAAACCAATTTTAAACTTGAAGTTTCTAGACGAAATTGAACTTTTCTAATAATAATAATAAAAGGTATGCGTCATACAACGATAAAAAATGGAGCTTATTTATTTCAAAAAAAGACTTAAAATATCAGAATGGAAATGTATTGCTTGACTGCCAACTCTGAGGTGTGGATTCAAGCTTCAATATATGCAGCACCCCAGGGTTAGAATTTGATAATAAGCATCTTATTTTCAATCCACTGTGCTAGCGAAAAATCCTTCGAATCTTTTAAACTGGTGATGTGCACTTCCGGATGGTCATTTACATAAACATATGTACATACAGTCGTGTGCAATAAAATAGGTGTGTAAATGTTGGGTTGGTCTTAACAGCTCTTTTATTCTGTCGATCAGTTGTGTTAGTTGTTTTTCATTGGTATTCCTAGGGATTCTGGATGGCTGGTCCATTATAAGCCATTCGTGACCATTTTTTGGGTACAAGCAAACTGTCTCGCGAAGGTTTTTGATAATTTCTCTTAACTTATGAGAAAAATGCGATTTACGACATAGTTTTACTCCTTCTACCAGTTTAAAAATAGTTAAATCAATTAATACAATGTTATTAGTCATAAAAAGCTAAAAACTTCTCTTAATTTAAAACAACGAATGAAAGTGTTAGAATTATACAACCATTCGTTTGTCCGGTGAAATTTAACAAATTTAATCATTAAAGGGACAATAAACCAAAAGCAACGGCTGGATGCACGTAAACCAGCAACAAGAGGATATAAGAGTGGTGTGACATATCTTATATAAGTCATTTTAGAAGCACTTGTTTCACTCTTTCTTAAGAAAATTAAAGCTTTCAAACATTCTTTTTCGCACCTATAATTTTGCACACCACTGTATACAAATTCCATCGTAATAACTCCCTGTGCGGAAATTTACGCCTCGATCTACGACAAACAGCTTCACAAAATCCGAGTGGAATCTTCTTATTTTCGAAATCAGCTATCAACCGTGATTATTTTGAATTTCAAAATTACACAATATTATTAGAAAATTTAAAACAACCTTGTGCGCCAAGAATATTAAGTTCGCCTTTTACAGTTTTCCAGAAATTTTGAATTTTTTCTTCTACCAGTTTTGTATAGCCTTGGGCCAGGTCTGCTCTCACTCATTAGCTAAAAGAGTGTTGTTTTTGCCCTTTAAAATCAATTATTATTTATAGAACCATACAATTTGTAAAAATACTTATGTTTTTCTTTAAATTATCTGTTAACGACGCACAGTGGGGCAAAATCATGAAAAGTTGGCATTAAATCAACCAACAGGGCTAGGAACCTGAAATTTGGTACAAATTCTACTGATGTCAATGTTAATGGATAGTCAAAGTTTCTAATGGCCACGCCCACTTTTAGGGTAACCACCCATGCAAAAAAGTTTAAGATTTCGAAATTTACGTAAACGGCTCCAAAATGTTAATAAAACTTTGTGTATCATAATTGATTATTATTCTAGGTGTTTTCTAATTGATTGTAATGGAGTTTCATCTATAAAAAATTAAAAAAAAAGTTGCCACTTTTGAGATTTTTTTATTTTTGGTTTGTATTATTATTATTGTTATTAACTTCTTTATTCTAAAACACATTAATTATTACAAATATACAATTGTTATAGATTGAACTTAGATTTCTTCATCACTTTCCAACATTTCATCTTCATTTGGTGAGGGAGATATTAATAATTCAACGGCTTCCTGAGGCAGATGTTGCAGTTTTTTTTTAGGGAGCTTTTGCATACTTGTCAAAACTGGATCCGATGATAGTAAAAAAAAATTAAATATGTCTGCATTAGTGTTTTCTCTGCTATTTTTCCTTGAATGATGCTCCCTATATTTTTTAAAATCTTTATTCCGGGCTTCTTGCGCTTCTTCACATATGAAATTATCTCGTTCCCATGAATTAAATATTTATGGACGGTAGGCGGCATACAGTACCAGGGATATTTTGAAACAAAATATTTCGCTGTTTCATGAGAAAAATTTCTAAATTTCAAAGAATTAACTTCATGGCCGCATGAAACTACTATCATTATGGTATGTATTTTTTTAATTAAATGTAAATCAATTTGAGTAATTTCAGCTGAAATTTCAGCGTTTTCGAAAAATCTTCTGGCCGTATTTCCATCATTGGAATTTCCAAATCCAGGCTTAGGTTTGTCCACGATTAAGCCCAAACGCTCTCGAAACTTTTTTTGAATTTCTTTTTTTGTTTCATTTACAACTTTCTTTTGTTCATCTCCTCTAATTTGCCATTTTTGTATTTTTAGTTTGTATGAGAGATGAAGAAGATATTCAAAAAACCGGATCCATCCATGCAACACGGATAAACCAAATTGTAAATGTTCGGTTTTTACTGGCCTTCGTATCATTTCTTCTACAAGATTAAATTCTTTTTGCATGGCATTACAAATATAACATTTTTGGGTAGATGTGTTTCCCGAAATGGCATTACACACTTTTCCGTCAACCATGGCGAAGATCAAATTGTGTTGAATCGAAATTGTATTGCCACTTTCCCTTACAATACTAGGTTGAAGGTCGGCAATTTCTTTATCTACTCTTACCTTTTCAGCTAAAGATACTGATGAATTTTCTCTTAAAAATTCAATCTTTAAAGGTCTGCAATACCTGGTTGAGCTTGGGCGAGGATTCTGCCATATTATTTTTGCACCAGATACTAAGCGAAGTGGAACTAGGCAAGTAATAAAAACAGCGCAATCATCTGCGTTCAATCCATGAAAGGCTTGCTTATATGAGCTGTGCCCAGAACTACCATCAAAGCCCCATTTAGAGAACAAGCACACATTTTGCAATTCTTCGGTACTTAGTGTTTCAATCACGTCTTTTTGGACAGTTATCAAACGCTTAACTGTTAGGTTTAGCAAACTTTGCAAATCTGTACTCACAGAAGTCTCCGATACACTCATAAATTCAGGATTGGGATAGCAGCTTTTTTTGCACTCCTGAACTATTTTGTAAGAAGGAAATACTTTAGGAGCTTTTGATCTTGATTTCATATTGGAAGCGAGATAAGTTTGCTTCAATAATTAAAGCTAAGGCTTCTTCACCAGTCATTGAAGTAGGTTCAATGCACTCTCTTAAAGCTTTCCTACACGTTTCAACTTTGCCAGGACTGGTGGTTACATCGTGAATAAGTTTCGCAACTCCCGACAGCCCAGATGCTCGCAAACTCATTTCGGTCGCAAATGTTAGTTCAGACAGAGACGTTGATTTTCTCAGCTCTTCAGTTCTTTGTCGTTTTGTTCTTTCTGATCCTTCTTCAAAAGACACAGACGGACGACCACGTTTATATTTTAAGGGACATTTATATGTGAAGAGAATGGGAGTGTTAAGCCAAATTCTATTGGTTTTTAAAAATCTTGGCTCTACACGACTAGACTTTTCCCAACGCGTTTTAAATTGCCATTTGAATTTGTAAATTTTTATATTTATATCGTTTTCGAAGGTACCAGAGCATTGAGTCCGCCTAACAACTTCTTCCTTTAAAAACTTTATCTGGCTATCCAATCCTTGGCAACCTGACGTCTTCATTATATTGTAAAGGTCTTGCCTTGTTATTGATAACGTTTTGGATGTTGTTCGGCCTAAGAAGTTTCAAAAATATTACAACTCTGGCCAAAAACATGTATTTTCAGAATATGACGTCACCAACAAAAATGAACTCTACACACAGGGGAGCAAATTGTAGCAAGAAAACTTAACATATTCTGAAAGAAGACAAACCACAGAACAAAATGACGTATAAATTACATTGGGATTCCACGGGAAACACAACTATTCGCATAAAGATATCAGAAAATGCAAAAAAACACACATTTTTTCCTTTTTTCTTTCATTTCTAACTACAAATTAAAACAACAAGAATATATTTTTTTCAAAAAAGTTAACATATAAAAACGCACCTGAGCTTACTGATTCCATTGCAATAGGATTTAATTTGATACACGTAATAAATAAAAAAAAATACACAATTTACTAAAACAACTCAAAGTGGTAAAAAGAGGTCTGCACTCGACGCAAAACGTGAACTTACTCTTCAATTGTGACGATCTCCACTAGATCACGTGATGCGAATAAACTTTTTCTGTCTCATTTCTAATTATCTGTAATATCTCGGAGAGAAATGTTATTTAAAAAAAAGCTCAACTTCATAATTTGATTAAATGCCAGCTTTTTTGGGTTTTGCCCCATTGTGCGACGCCTTACTTTCAGTATCCGACATAAATGGTTTGTTGTAGGAAAAGTTTATTGCATTCCAATCGAATTCAAAGATACCAATTTACTTAAACTTCGAAAATCGTAAGCGATTTTTTCACTCCTATTCCATTACAATGGAATTTGTGATAGGGATGAACTACAGTGGGTATATTCTAAATTTCAGTAAACAAAATCTTGACGCAGTACACTGGTCAAGGTTGTATAATTAATAATACAAAGTTCTAAACAAACACTGCGTAATTGCTTCCATTTGTCTTATTTTCTTCTTTATAACAATCTAATGGATTTTTTTTGCACGTAGTCGTTGCTCCGCTAAGTATAATGCATATTATGCCGTTGCTTGGATCACCCATAATCATGCTTTGCTTTGAAAGACAAATCATCAGCAAATCAAACAGTTTTTGAATGAATTTCGAAGCTAATTGTCCTTCTATTATTATATTTTTATTTATTACAGATTGGGTTCGCTGATGTTCTTTGTTTTCTGCTGATATTATTATGGTCTTCCTCTATTATGTTTTTATTTAAATTGTAATTATAACTTTTGAACTTCAGCTGTGATAATAATAAAATATATTGTTCGTAATCGCCCAAAAAATAAGTCGTGTGTGTTCTAGTCAGTTTCATGTTTTTAATGACTAAATTATACGAATATGAAAGAAGAAAATTATCAAATTTATTTAGAATATTTTTATTGTTCATTTTTTAATACGATCTATTTTTTGTTTTAATCATCCTTTACAATATTACAATTTTACATTTGCTGCAGTAACTTTTCATATACAATACACACATAGAATTGGGTGGGTGAGGGTTATTGAAATAAGGATTAAACATAAGTTTTGCATTGAGGAATACAAGCCTTTATATGATTTATATCAATTCCTTGACTAGAATTCAAGTTGAAACAAAAGGATTAATTTTAGAATATCGCCTAAACTAATGCACTGCATCTTCTATCAGCGATTCTTCGAATTCTTGCACATCTAAGTCATGTAATGCCTTTTGGACCATTGCAGCCAATTCTGGTGGCAAATCCTTAAGATCGTCTAATCGTTCTTTGGCAATTGACGATGATATCGATGTTACTTTTGAATCGACATTTTTGAATGGATATATTGATAACATATCATTTGTTAGCAAGGTACATTGAACTCCGTTGCCGCTGCCTCTGCCGCCAACATCATACTCAGACGAGAGAATACTACGACCAGATTCGGTAGAGAGCGATGAGGACATACCATCTTCTTCGGATACTCTTGAGGTTTTTTGTGAATCATCAGGCTCGGAAGACATTGTGCCGGAATCTTCGGTTACGTTAGGCGATTTAGGTTCGGTGTCAACACTGGAGGGACAATATCCATTGAGTAGAATTTGTGATGGCGAGAAACATATAACATCGGAGGAACCGGATTCACATCCAGAAACAATCTGAATTCGTTGTTCCAGTTCGGCTATTTTCGATGCTAGAATTCTAAAAAAAATTGAAATTAATATAATATTAAGAAATGAGTTAGGGAAATTTCATATATTAATTACTAACTTATTCGTTTTCTTTTGATGATTTAAAGCGAGATTCTTATCGTTTAGATTATCCAGCAAGGCCAGACATAAAGATTTCAGATCGGCTATCGTCTCCGTTTTTGTGGGCAAATCAACGCCGTTATCTAATAATTTTTTCACTAAAAAAAAAATAAAGTTTAAATGTAAAGTAAGTGAGGGGTAGTAAGTAATAAAAAGACAACAAAAAATAGTTGAAGAAAAAAAAGTTGCTAAATACAGTACCCTGATTAGGGAATACAAAGTGAGTCGTTTTATTTTACGAAAATGAGATTTGGTATTACTGTTTTCGCTTTCGTCCCTATTTTCGAAATCAAAAGCGAATTTGATTAGACATTTCAATTTTTAGCGCGTGAATTTACAATAGGTTTTCTTTGGGGGATTGGTTTATCGACAGGGTCGCAAGTGATACTTTGCTGAAATTTTTTTCATTTAAATAAATAAAAATGTGAGCTTAACTATTATTTTTTTTTGTAAAAAAAGATCAAAAGGATGAAGAAGCACTTCTTGATAATTTTCTTGACATTCTCAAGTTTGAATTTTAGGATTCTGCTTATATATTGTTAATAAGATTAATAAGTAATAAAATAATAATAATAAAAAAAAATAACAATAAATAAAGAGTCAATTTTTAATTTAAGTAATCATTTTATTACAAATTTAATGCACCTCGTACAAAACAGAAATGATTTTGATTAAAAAAATAAATATGCACTGGAAATCAGCTGTCAATTATCTGGAAATCTTGGAAGTAGAATTTACGACTCGCTTCGAATTCGTTAATTGATCAAAACGAAGCGATCCAAAACGACCCGCTTGGTATTCCATAATTAGACAACAGAAAAGTTAATTGAAAAAGCTTAAAAGTACATAAAATATGGGAGACTTCGAAAATTAATAAAGAAATAAAAGATCGTTATAATATAGCTGGCAAAAATATCTTCGAAAGATTCTAAAAAAATAAATGCATTTTGGGATTAATATACAAAATTTTAGTTCTACCATTTTTCCTAATATCATCATAAAATCGATTATATTTTTTCGGCACACGTACTTATGGGGTTTTCGTTTGGTAAATTTTTATCTTGATCTATAAATTGATTTTTTTCGTACTGAATCGAATACGTTTTCAGATTGATTTTTTATTTGCTATAAAAATAGTGGTTGTTTGTTGTCTGTGAACCAGCTACCGGTATCAGCTATCTTGTCAAACTGATGGCTGTCAATTATGATGTATAGTGGTGTTAGTAAAAGAGGGTTAGATCTGCCGAAAAATCCAGATATGCAAAATTGATTTAAAATAAAAAAATAAATCAATTTTTTTGGACAATCGATGGCGAAAATTGTTAAAATCAGATTTTTGACAGATATAAATCAAAAATGAATCGATTTTTGTTGCCAAACGAAAATCCTATTACATATTTAAAAGATTAAGAGCTCTTCAAATTTTACATACAAATGTTGCCCTGTTCAAACAAAACACTCAACGTTCAAATTAATGGTACTTTTATTTTGTACTCCTGTCGTAATTGTGTGTTCTGAAACTATTGGGAATCTCCCATGGAATGTCGTTTCCCGCGGCATATTTTATTCCTTCGAAATTTTTCCAGCGATCGTGAATCTCCCTTGGAAAAAAAATTTCCCTCGAACAAAAAATCGTATGAAATGAATAAATGGGTGGGTTGCAATGGCGCAGTGGATAAAGTGCTTGATTGCTAACTTAGACGTGTGGGTTCGATCCCCACGCTAGGCGCATTCTTTTCTATACCTCCAATTTTAATTGGATGCCGCCCATGGGTTACAAATGAGACAGTCAATACCTGGTTCTCAAATCCTCTGTGCCAAACTAGTGCCGTGCAATTCAGGTTGATTTTAAAAGACCTTAGGTCTTACAGGCATATAGTTAAATTAAAAAAAAAAAAAAAATCATTCCCGATATGAATAAATTCCGAGGGAAACTTTTGAGCATCGTTCCCGTTCCCAAGGTTCGAATGAGAGAAAAATGTCCAAGAAAATTTTTATTCACGATAACCCCCAATGGATAATTTACTCCAAATAGTTTCAAAGTTCGTCAAATTTTATTAAATTCTAACGATGAATGATTTCAAATATTAATTTAAAAAAAAATATATTTAAAAAGCAACAATAAGGAGATAAAAAGCATACGAAACAAAACAACAACAACAAATAGCGCGTTTACCTTGCTTATGAGACATAATATCTTGACTGTTATTTCCTAATTTAATGATACCTTTCTTGCGCTTTGCATCCAGCATTGCCTTGAATACAAATTGTGTGATAGCAAACAAATGATTATAAGACACAAACATTGTTAGTAGCTTATTTTAGAGGAACTCTAAAGAATGGATGCAAATAATAAAACATTTCAAATATAAATCTCTACCTTATATTTGTTCATTGATTGGGTAGTCATCTCTAGTTCGGTTTCGGAATTCTTCAGTCTCTCTTGCAGGTACTTGTTCTCTAGAACTATGCTGTCAACATCAAGAAGCTGAATAATAAAAAAAGAGCGTTTGAACAAGTTCATACCGCTGTAAATAAAAATTAAAAAAAAAAACTACCCTTGGATGTGATTCATTGGCCTTGAGTGCAAGCAGCAGCTCGTGATTTAACCGATGGGCTTTGCATTTGTAGGCGTCTCGCTCGGTTACAGCTTCTTCCTTCTCGTCAAGAATTGCTTTCAAATCAAAAGCTAGCTGAGCGTTCTAAAGAATATTAATATTAGTTCAGAAACAATAGAACTTAACATTTTTCTCTCACCTTCTTTTTAAGATTCTCTAAATGACAAATGAAATCTGCCTTCTCGTGCTTCCATTGACATTCCTCCTTATTTAAACTACTCGAAGGAGTTGACTGAATGTCTTTAGACATTCCAACTGTTCCCCGAACTCTCAACACATCAATGTCTCCCTGAAGTTCGCCAAGTTTTTGTTTCATTGCTTCTAGCTCTGTGGTAAGCTTGATATTTCTCTCTCTGGTTTCATGTAACATACTGGCCACCGATGACTTTCCACCGAATCCACAGTTGTTATAATCAGTATTCCTTCGAACTGCAGAGTAACGCAATTGCAAAGTCTCGGCCATTAGCTTAAATTGGTCTCTTTCTGTACGAAATTGTTCGAGTTCTTTGCGTAGAATGCGTAGGGCTTCGATTTTACTTTGAAGCTTGCGATGAATGGCTGAAGCCTGTAAGGTAAAATTATGAAAATATTTTCTTTTCAGATAATTTTTTTTTTCATAATTTTTTACTTCGACATTATAGTTTTCCATATGCTCGCCAAAGAGCTCCAATTGGGATTCTTGATGTGAATCGATTTCCGACATTTTTTAAGACTTTGGTTTTTAGTATTATTTTTTGTGTTTTTCTTGATTTAAATGGAAAATCATATTTATTTTTGGAAAGCTTTAAGTAAAATGCAAAATGCAGTAGAAAACGAAGAAAATTCTTGTTTTTCTTGTGAAATGTGAAGGTTTTTCTACTTTTGACGTTTAGATTTGTCAAAGAAATGTCGCTTGTTTTTCATTTTATAAATAGGTGTGTTCCAGGAAATGAGATCGTGATTTTTAAGGAAGAACTATTATTTCCCGCGTTCGGCGCGAAGCTGATGGAATATCCACGATACATTTGTAGTGGGATTCAGGTAGCTATCTCTATTAATTCAGTTGTATTGTATACACATCTGCAGTTTTGAATCGGCTGTTCCTCATATTTCCAAACGAATCCAATAATTTTTGGGTAGCTTGAGATTTGTGTTTGACAACATATTTTTAGTTCTTCAGCTGTTTTTTCCTTAGGTGTTACAACAACACAAAGTAATCCCTAATGCTTTATGTGTTGCCACCGAACGTGGTCATTGTTCTGCTTTGGTCTTAAAAGCCCTTCCACACTCAACCAAAAACACGACAGCGTCAAAAAAAAGTTTTCAAACACTTATGGCCTTTTCGTTTGGTCGTCCAGAACACGTTCCCCCAATAAAACACCCGGGCACAATTTGACTGATTCTGAATAATATGTATCGCTGTGTTTGTGAAAATTAAATTTAAAAAAAATATCACACCGGCTAAAAAGAATTTCCAAAACGCTTGATCTCGGTTTAAGATACACATTTTTTTATCAATAATAATTAACTTGGTTCTTTTTGTTATTTTTACCAGCAAAGTTGTTTAAATTCAATAATTACCGAAACAAATCAAACCGCTGACTTTGACATTTTTATTATGGGAGTGTATTAGTGATTCGTTTGTTTTCGATTCTGAATTGACATCCTGAATCGTTTTCTGTCCTGTTTAGAGTAATTCTTGATTTACACGACTGCCAAGTTCGCAGTATTTACCTACTGCCAAAATACCATTAATTTATTTAACGAAATTCGTTTACACGAAGCTAATATAATAACAGATAAAATTACTGCCAATTCTGACCATAGAGAAAGTATACAACAGTAATATATATTCTCTATGACTCTGGCAGTAAAGAATGAGCAAGTTCATTCTTTATTGCTAATTGTCTTTATTTGAAAATTGTTGTCAATACTGAATTTACACAATGTCAGTATAATGCCACAACTTAACGAACATTCTGGCTGGCAGTTTTTAAATGACAAATACACAGCCACGTTTTCGACCATTTACACGACAAACAAGGTAATGCTAAGATTTTGACAGTTGCCAATTTGCCAGTTGTGTGAATCCGGCACAACAACTGTCATTTTGTGGGGGTCAGAACAGTTCTAGAGGCTCAGTCGAAAAGGCTATTATAAAACGATCTTTTTTCTTACATACTCTACAAATAAAAACAATGGTCACAGTTGGCCAAACAGTTCGCAGTATTAGGATAAGTTATCTCGGATGTTACTAACCCGATATATTTGCGAAGGAAATGAAATTTGCAGTCTGTTATAGCTTAGACCCCTTTCACACAGGGAAACCAGTTGCCGGAGATTTTTTTTGACGTTTTCCTTTAATTGCCTTGTAGCTTTCACATGAAATAACTGACACCAAGAAACTGAGGAGGAAACTGGGAAGATTTTGTTGGGCTAATTGGAATGCAAAGCAAAACGTCAAAAAATCTCTTTAAATCGTTGACCGGGGAGATTTTTTTCATTTCCCTTACTTCTTCCCTTCTCGTCATCAAACTCCCAGTTGCCGGCAACTCAGTTTACTTGTGTGAAAGGGGACTTATATACATAATAATGTCACCTAACCAGTTAGTCCCGTTTCACATAGTGGAATTTTTTTTGAGGTGCTCTTTAAATTGCTTTAAAAAACCCTTGTGCTTTCAGATAAAGGAAACTAGGTTGCTCGTCAGTTCAGACTTCTTCCCCTTCTGTATAGGAACTTAAAAGCTTCAGGCGAAAGCTATCCTTTGTGCATCTGTAAATTTCAACTGGTTTTGTTGTTTATAAAAATATATTTGGCAAACCTTTATACTTGGTATGGATTGGTATAAAATGATAGGGCGTATTTGTCTCGTTTAAATGGAAGTCAAGTTTGATATTCGAATTATTTTTACGATTTTTGTAACTGGATGACATTAGAGTCGAATTCCTTGCAATCATTTTATATCGATTTCTTCCCAATTGTGTTCTTTATTATAAGGAATTTAAAAAAAATTGATTTTTTTGTGAATGTGTTCATTGCTAGCAGCAATTTTAAGGAAACAATCATTTTTATTAATTGTAGAATCGATGAAATCTTGCTAAAAATGATAGATCCAGACAAAAATCGAATGTCTATTACAATGTTTGTAAGGAATTTGACATTATGTAAATGAGCCAAATTTGATTAGTCCTCCTAATAAAACACCCCAGCCTTGAAAGAATATTCACTGACAACACCGACTTACTCGAAACCGAATTTTTACTAGAAATTCTTCCAACTGTCAAAAATCAATCGAAAATGATATTTGTTTTCGAGTTAACTTGAAAAACTATGTTTCAGGATGATGCTCTTATTTTCAGTTGTTTTGTGTACTATGTTGCAACGCTTTTGATTGGGCATTTGTAGGAACTATCTCTGTTTTTTCTTTCAAAATGCTAACAAAAAATCTGAACCAACAAACATTAAACAACAAAAAAATAAACAAACACGCAAAAAAATCATAAATAAACAAGATGCGATGAAAGAAAACAAAAAACACAACTTAAAATTAAAATGTGATTTTCCTCATACAAGACACAACTAATTGGTCTGGGTAATAAAGTGAGTGGAGATTTGTTAAATTTCGTCATGGAACAGCGTATACAGAACGAAAATTTTCGTTTATGATTTCGTTTGTCATTTTTGTATTAGATTTTCGTTTCGCATCAGCAACATACATACAACAACATTATAACCATCGGCCACATAATGCAATGACTTAATAATATTCAAAGAACTTAAATTAAAATAATCTTTATTTTCAATTACAGAGTTATTGATTTCTATTTTGAGATCTGTTTTTTTTTTGTATGAACATTTTATAAAACAAAAATGTATATAACCACTATTTTAAATAGAAAGACTTATTCTTAATTCAACCTGTGGAATTTAGATTGCATATGTACATAAATAAATCAAATACTTCTTAGTTTCTTTAATTTCCAAAATGATTATTTTAATAATTTTCAGCGTAGCACTTTATTTCTCCAGAGTGTCTAGCTGAAATGCGTTCTGGCATTATTTGAACGTTATTTCGATACTGCAATATACCTTCTTGACGTAACTTTCTAGTTAAGTTTAAAAATTTGTTGTAGAGGCAGCCTTTTGGATTTTTAAGTCCGTTTCTAGCTGTGTAGTATGTTGTCTAGAAGGGAGAAAAAAATTGTTACGATTAAAAAATAACACCAAGTAATGAAAGTAAAACTTACCACATCCTCCCTTGGAAACAGGTGAATTATTTCTTGAGATATTTTGGCAAAGTCATCTTGCACCAACCATCTGTTCTTTCGTATGACTTCATTTATGAGTAGCGTAACAAGTCTTCTGCGATGGCTATAATCGAAACTACCATTAACTTCATAGTATGCAATAATTTGCTGTCCTTCAGGGTTATTTGATAGAATTTCACTCACGTCCTGGTAAAACAAAAAAATATTTACATGATAAGTTTTATTATCTAATACTGTTAAATATTAGCAGAAATTTTATCTGAATGTTTGTCTATTAGCTATATGTAAATTGCTAATGGCGATAATAATTATATGGTTTTCCTTTCAACGAAGACTGATCTCTACTAAAATTCAATTCTGTTTGAGTTGAAAGAAATTTGAAAAAACGTAGCAATCTCAAAAAGAATGTGTGTGAAATAATTCCAGGGCTCTTTCAAAATACGAAATGTTTGTGCTCATACTAACTTAAAAAACAGTTCGTTGCGTTATTAATATTATATCAATTTATTTATATTTTTTTCACAATTTGATTTATTAACCAATTGAAATTGCATAAACAAGTTTTGCAAATAATCACAAGAATTGACATCACCGAAATGTCAAGTTTGTGATGTGTGTGAAAATCTGTGTAAATTCGTCTCCAAAAAGAGATTCGAAGGAATTCAATTCTTTCAGAAAAAAAAAGAATTCGTTTAAGGGAAAAAATTGCATTATATTTGCATTGTTTTAATTGACAGCTGATCAGTCAATCATCAGGCTGACATTGCGGGCGTTCACTTACTTATTAGATATGTTATCTAGTATACCAAGCTATCGGAGTATATCTGTGAACGAATCAGATAGGTTAGCTGAAAGCTGTCAAAAAATCAGAACAAATCGCATACCAAATCAATTTTGCAGCTGTTCTATACATTTGTTCTCCGATAGCTAGTTATTCCAAATTTTTTTGGATAACTCAAGATAGCTTTCATGAGAACATCTCTGTTTTCATCAGAGCATTACAACAACAGAAAGTTATTCCAGATTGCTGAGAATAACTGAGTGAACGTCCCCAATATTGGCGGTTTCGATTGGTTAGTCATCGAAAACGTTATAAATATTTTAATATGCTAGTTCACAATAAGATTTAAAATAAAATCACTTACCACATGACAATTACTGCTATGTCTCTTTGACGGAACAACAACATTGAATTTCTTTCCATCGGGCATTACAGATATTGGTCCTCCCATAGATGCCCCGTCTGATTCAATTTCTTCACAGCCCATATCATCATCGTGATTTTGCATGTTTTCACTTATTTCTTCTGATTCATAATCCGAATGCATTTGTTCATCTTTTATTACCGTGTTTACCACAGGAATATTATTTGAAGTTTCTTCATTTTGTGCTTCTGTTTCGACTCTGGTTGCGATTCGGATAGCTGGCTGTGGCTGTTGGACATCTCTTCGTCTAATATTATTGATATTTTTTCGACGCCATTCTCTAAGGTTTGAACGAAAAATTGCTCGTCGACCAATTTTTGGTATGAGTTCGCAAATATCCTTTTCTGTGAGGCAAAATAAAGCACGAGATTCGATTTGGTGTGCTGGGGATTTATTTAAGTTTTCATTAAAATTAATAACATAAATTATATATAGAAATAAATATTACACAGAAATGTGTGTAACATTGTTGATTATACTAACATTTGAATTTTGATTGGAGGTCCGATAATCCCCATGTAAATAGCAGCGAAGAAACGTTCGTTTCGTTTGGAATAACATTTTGCGGCTGATTTCGTGTATTGGCTCCTACTGAAACAATGGTTTATACGTTATTAAATGTAATTTAATACTTTATGTATATTATATATTTAAAGTCCAACAGCTGTATCTATTAGATTTTTTTTAAAACGCCTCTTTGAGGTTATTTAATTAATGGGGTTTTCGTTTGGTAAATTTATATTTTGATCTATAAATTGATTTTTTTCGTAACGATTCGAATACGTTTTCAGATTGATTTTTATTTGCTATAGTATCGGTGTATATTTATGTCTGTTAACCAGCTATCGGTATCAGCTGTCTTGTCAAACTGATGGCTGTCAATTATAATGCATAGTGGTATTAGTAAAAGAGGGGTAGATCTGCCGAAAAATCCAGATCAGCAAAATTGATTTAAAATCAAAAAATAAATCAATTTATTTGGCCAATCGAAGGCAAAAATTGTCAAAATCTGTTTTTTGACAGATTTAAATCAAAAATAAATTGATTTGTGTTACCAAACGATAACCACATAAGATTGCTTAAATATTTAAATTGGCTTTAAACAACGTCAACAGCGAGAAAAACGTCGAATACTCATCACCGATGTTAATAATTATCGAATCGAAAGCATCGGTTTTTAACGAATTTCCTTTATTCTTACTTTAATTTTGATCAGGGATTGTGGATTTTTTTTTGGCAAGAACACAAAATCTTTTTTTTTTGTATTGTATATGTGTATTTATTTTTTTTTATTGTGAAGGCCGTTTGACGTTTCACCAAATTTTGCTTTAGCTAGGTGTGTTTGCCAGTTTGTGTTTCATATACGTGTAAACATCTCTCTGTGATCCAAATCTGTGTAAAAAAATCCCTGAGGGATTGAGTATTTTGGTTGAATAGAAAACGACATAAAAAAATTGATTAGGATCAAACTTCTTCAAAAAAACAAAACAAAAAATCCTTTTATTTACACTTCCCAATTTTGCATCTGTCAGAAATCGGCGAGTTATATCGAGTTTCATTCAAATTTCAAAGAACTCTCAAAATCAAGATTTGATCTTTTTAATGAAACTTGTTTCTAGATTTAAGTGTATATAATTTTTTTCAGAAATGTAGTTGTCATTCATTCACCAATACAAACACATTTCTGAAAAAATCATCTACCTACCTTTATTATCATGAGATGACGAGGAAGACGAAGCTTTACTAAATTTATAAATCTATATTATTAACTTCTTCGCCCATTATTTGTTTATTTT
The DNA here is from genome assembly GCA_910595825.1 of Philhelius pedissequus. Classification (NCBI taxonomy): domain Eukaryota; kingdom Metazoa; phylum Arthropoda; class Insecta; order Diptera; family Syrphidae; genus Philhelius; species Philhelius pedissequus. The sequence continues at coordinate 235,456,189 of OU343161.1, read as the reverse complement.
TATTTTTTAGCACGGACTGGCAAAATACCACAACAAATTAGAACAAATTTTCGATTCGACGGAAAAAAAACTTTTTACATGTATGTGTGCATTCAGATCAAATCTGCAAAAACCATTAGATATCCAATTTTTCGTGTTGAGATTTGATCTAGATTTTATCTTTTTGTTGCAATGAAACTTTCAAAATTCAAAAGGATCAAATCTTTTTGACAGAAAGAACAAATCTTTTCTTGAATTAAACTAGCTATTAGATTCTTGAACCCAGCCTGAACAAAGTTTCTCCAACTGCTTGATAGATACCTTACCTACCTCCTAAAATTGATGTCGATTTTTGTTTGAGGCTCTTAATTCTTTAATACCACATTATGTATTAATATCGTTTTTAAATAATAAAGTAGGTATATGTAGTTATCCTAGTGTGTATGCATGTATATATATAGGGGTGGTTTTATAAATTTAAAGAATTGCGAAGCCCTTTTTTTGCTTGCTTCTCTAAGTACAAATATACAGTGGACGCTCGTTAACTTGAACACGTACGAAACTAGGAGTGTTCAAGCTATAGGTTTATGCAAGTTACTGAATCAATACGCAAAATTGTTGTTTTTTTTTTAAATAATAATTAATGATTTTAAATCATAAATAATGATAATGAATAAATAATTTGAAATGATACGTTTTTAAGACAAATTAAAAAAATTGTTATTTATCATTTTGAAAAGTAGATTCTCGGGAGCTTATAGGGAATTCTGACTTCTGAAAAAGTTTTTTTGTTTTTGAGATGCCCAATCGATGGCTTTAACGAAGATTTCAATTGCATCCTTGTCAGTCACATTTTATACGTTTTGTGCATAACCAGAATCCGATTCACTTTTAGCTTCAATGTCTTCTACTAAATCCAAAACATTCTCATCACGTACCTAACCACTCACTAAAAGCATCTTCTGTGAACTCCGATGAGAATGGAACCAATTGTGTGTTACCAATTCATTGTAAGGATTTAGTTTGGTCACTTTCCTGATTATTTCAACAGCACAACGTCTTCTTCATTTAAGACTACATGACCATCATAATTTGAGATTGAGTTGTAACACTTTTCAAGAATCTGAGAGTACAACTTTTCCCAGGATTTTAAAATCAAAACGATGGTTCTTCTGTTGGATGAGAAGTAGCATTATCGATAATCAATAGTGCCTCAGGTGGAAGATTTTGTTCTTTGCAATTTTTTCTAACTTAATCAACAAAACTGTATTCGCAGAGTTTTTGTACTTTACTGGCATTTCAAAATTCTTATCACAACGTTGATGTTTTGACTTTCCAATGATTAACCGAACGATTTTATGTGAACATAAACTGTCTGAGATTGCATCCCAACAGCAGTGTAACCCTTTGTTTAATTTTTCCCACCAGGAGCATTTTTTTTCCAGCAAAAGAAACGCAACTAAGTTTTTTTTGTAACATCTTCCAAGACGTTACGGTTCCATCTACATTATAAATCGGCTGGGTTGGAAGTTGACGCAATTCAATTTTAGCTTGTAACCTCTTTTCATATACATCGACTGGTTCTGCAGCTGGCATTTCAACAATTATAGTGCAAATGTATAGCAAATCTGATTTTCAATTTTTGGAATCTCTCACAACAAATTCAAATTTGTCAAATTTTTGTACGTTTGATTAAGAAACCACTTGTAACAGGCTTTCTTTTTTTTTTTGTATTTTTAGTTTTTTTTTCATTGCACACAATTTTTTTCAATCCTTTCAGTTATATTTTTGGAATTGCGTTTGCGCTTAATAATGCATATTGTCCCTTTTTGAAACACCAACTGAGTCCGTTTTAATTTTTTTTTCAATTATTGTAGCTTTTTGTTGTATTGTTAACATTTTTAAATTTTATCCTTTTTTAAACTTATTTTTCACTTTTCAAAATTCGCACTTCATCTAATTAAATTCACTTCAATTATGAAGAATATAAGACTTTATAAAGAAATACTAAAAAAGTTTCCTAGGATTTCGCTTTACAAAAACGGTTTGCAAACATTTCTAGGGGGAAAGGGGGAAAACATCAGTTTTTTTTTTCATATTACTCGAAAACTATAGGTTCTTTTGAAAAAAAAGTTGTAATTACGCATTGTAGCTCATGTTGTTCTATACAAAAAAGATTCATACACTTTTTATCGTACAATTGATACGAGTAGGTTTGTAGAAAAATGTATGAAAACATTGGGGTGTAATACATTTTTTCAAAAAAAAATTAGTAAATTTATTTTTTTTGAGTAGGGAATTTTTTTTTGTTTTTAGTAGTTATGTTTGGAAAAACATGGTCTATTATAAAGACCAAGTTTAAAGTTTGGAACCGGAAGGCAAATGCTGCCATCTTAAAAATAATAATTTATTTTATTTTGTTCAATAACTCCCAAGACCTTAAATCTTCTCAATTTTTTTTAAAAGTACTTGTAGACAAGACAACAAAATTAAGTTATACCAAGGTACAATGCGTAAGGGAAAAAAATTTTGTTCAAGTTATTGTGGTTATAGTATGTTCAAGTTAATGAGAGTCCACTGTATATCTTTATTTTTATGCTAAAATACTATGTAGTTTTCCAAAATAAATATATCCTATACCTACTTAAATATATGTATTTATGTATGTTTGCATCTCTCCAGGCATTTGCTCTTAAGAAACACGAGACAAAGCCAAACCTTACTCAACTAAATATAAGTAGGTATACCTAAGTAAAATACTTTTGAATTAAAAAAGTAAATCAGGTAACGTTACCACTCGTTCATACAAATTAAATTTTCCAAAGGTACATTTACTACATTGCAGCTCAAAATTAACTAATCCTAACTATCACACCACAAAAATGTCTACAAAATTCATTAGTATTTTTTTTTTTGCATGGTTTACACAAAAATAAAGCATCAGTTACTCAAAAGTAGAAACAGTCAAAAAATTAAAAACAAATTTCAAACGGTATACCACCAATACTGACGAGATACAAAAGGGTTGATCTACAATAACCAGCTATATCAGCACAATTCAAAAAAGAATGGGGTGATAAACAAAAACATAATAATATCGCGACGCGACAATTTAAAATAAAAAAAGAAAAAAAAATGCACACAAAAATACAACTCAATGTACCTAGTAGCTACCTCTAGATGTACAGCTACATAAATTGTAAAACCCGAATATACATTTTTCTCTCATATGTACGACAAAATTTTATTTTTTTCGCGCATGCTCTTCGATGTTTGGATTTTTACCTTCTTCGTCTGCCATGCCAGATGCCTTGTATAAATTGTCTCCTCCTTCAACTAAGTAGGTATATAAATTTAGTTTTGGAAACTTTTTTTTTTGTTATCAAATTGTAATATTATTTGTTTTATGTTCACAATTTAAAATAATAGGTTAATAAAAAAAAAATTGACAGTGAAATTGCAATTAAACAAATAGTTTATGCATGTATGCTATTTTCTTCTCGCAAAGTGGAAAATTATTAATAGGTAGGAATTGTTTTTTTTTTTTTTTTTTTTTGATTTTGAGATAAATTATGCCGGGCGAAGTTAAAGACGTAAAACAATTTTTATGTTTTGTTTTTCTTTTGTTGGTTTTAAATTAAATATAGATATTTTTGTAAAATGTAATGTATAATAATTTAAAATTTATCAAATTTATTTTCTACACTTTATTTTCCCGGCATTATTGCAAGAGGATATTTTTTTTACACTTTTTTCTTGTTACTTCTTCTACCAGACTAAAGCAAGAAAATTACAATGCCTTCTACAAACCTGGAACAATTTTATGTAGTTTTTCTGTACAATATAAAATAATTAGGATGTACTATTCTTGCATGGGTTTCGATATAGGGGTGTGTATTTATTGTTGTCTCATGTTAATTTTGTATTTGAGAGCAAATCAAAAATCGATTGGTGGTGGACTGGAGAATTCGAATTAACTTTAACTTTGAGTAGCAGTAGGTAGTAATAGTTTTGTTGGTTTTTGTTTACGTTTTGTAAAATTAGTATCCAGTTACACATTTTCTTTTTTTTTTTCAATGGTATTTCAAAGGTATACAAGTAAAATGAAGCTTTTTTTGGGGATTCGATAGGAAGGATAATAAAATTGTAGGTAGGTATGATGATCAGACTTAAAAAATAGGTAGGTATAGAAATTATATGTACATTACATCTATACATGACTGCCACCTAATTCCTAGGTTTTAAATTAATGTTGTATCTACAATATCGTGAATATACCTATGTAAATATATTTGTATGTATGTAATTAAATTTTGGAATATATGATTATGCATGGTAGTAGGTATACAGTGGTGGAAAGATAAATAGCACTCATACCTATAAAACGTATTAAAATAAAAATAAGCCGAATTTGAACATCATTGTTTTTTTATTATTTACATTTTAAACGTAAAAAGATAATTCAATACAAATTTTCAACATTATGTAAAGGATTATAACAATAAAATAAAAAAGGAATTCGAAGGTTCAAAAATGGGTGGAAATGTTAATAGCACCCATACGCAAAAACACAATAACTGATGAGAAATTAACACATAATAGTTATTTTTTGTATTTAATATTTAGTAGGGTACCCTTTATTTTCCAAAACTGCTTTAAGTCTCCTTGGTAAACTTTCTACAAGTTTTTGGCAACGAATTGTTGGGATGGAAATCCAGGCTTCTTGAATTGATGTCCATAAGTGATCTAAATTTCTAATTTGTTTTTGTTTTAAACCCTTGTCAACATCGTTCCACAGATTTTCAATCGGATTTAGATCCGGACTCTGGGCAGGCCAACTTAAAACCTGAATTTGGTTCTCTCGAAGCCAAGCCTTGACTGATTTGGCTGTACGTTTTGGGTCATTGTCGTGGACAAATCTCCAAGTTAAAATATCCCTGTACTGATACTGATCCATCCTGCCAGATACTCTTACTATCGGTCCAACACCGTGCCACGAAAATGGTGCCCACACCATAATGTTGCCGCCACCGTGTTTAATTCTCTTCGTGGTATATTTTGGATTAAACTCTTGACCTTTTGGGCGCCGAACGTAGATTTTGCCATCAGACCCAAATCTATTAAACTTCGATTCGTCACTCCACAGGACATTTTTCCAAAATTGTAGCGGCTTTCGTAGATGTTCCTTGGCAAAAGCTAAACGTTTTTTAAGTTTGTTGTTGAAACAAGCGGCTTTCTTCTCGCAATGCAGCCATGTAGTCCTGCTTCTGCTAGGCGATATCGCACAAGTCTAGATGTTATTTGTACGCCATATTCTTCTTCAATTTGATGTTTTATTTCTGTAGAGCTCTTGAATGGATCCTTTCTACTTGCGGTTACCATTGCTCTATCAATCGCTGTTGTTGTTTTTTTGGCCCGTTTTTTTCGTGTAGTATTCTCAAATGTCTTTTGTTGTTGAACATGTTTGATCGCAATATAGACCATCTTTTTGGAACATCCCAAATCATTTGCAATGTCAAGAATACGTCTTCCATTTTCAAACATGTTGAAAATGACAATTCTCTTTTCTTTTGAACAATGAATACCTCTTCCCATTATTAAATCTAATATAAAATTATTAAGAATCGGTTCAGTTAACTAAATAAAATTGAACTTACAAAGAAAAAATGGTAAAAATTATTTTATTTGAAAAAAAAAAATGCAACTGGTGCTATTTATTTATCCATGTGATTTCACAGGTTGCACAACTAAAACGACCGACGCCATATTGATTTGTGCTTCACTTAAATGATAAAAAATGATACCGTTATGTGCTCAGGGATGTCACATGTGGTTGCTAACAAATACAATTTAAATCAGTTTTAATTTAGTGGAAAATATGTATGAGTTATATGGAACATATAATAGTGCTATTTAGTTTACCGCCACTGTATGTATGTATGTCCACATACATGTGCGGGTAGGCAGGTATGTACCTACATATTAAATTTTACAAATTCTAGGAACAAGAATATTTTTTTTTTAAATAGGTAGGTATGAATTTTTTAAATTTATAGCTCTTAGGACTATACGTTTGTAGATTTGGAATCATTTTGACGGACCTATCTATTATTTCTATTTGCGATAGGTGTATGTAAATAGGTACTATATATGGTAAGTTTTGTATTTAGAAAAAAATCGAACTCGATATTTTAATTAAACTTCACATTACGATGATAGAGAGTACCAAAAAAGTGGGTGACACAATTTCGTCTGTGAGTCTGTCTGCCTGCATAACGATCTGCATCCTAAACGGCTTGGCTGAAGTGATAATATTCAAACTTAGTAGGTATTTAAGAGTTTTAGGTGATTGTGTCCAATAGATTTTTGAATTGTTTTTTTTTTTAGCCCCAAAATTAACGGTATAAAGGTACATAGAATTTTTTCTACCATCTTTTGTCGTTTTTATTTGACAATCCGGAATCCCTCTCCGATCTGGGGTCCAAACTGAACACTTTTTTTATTCTGAATTTTAATGTATCTACTGTACGATAGCCTATGAAAGATAGGTTAGAATTCACTTAATTTCCTGAACAACCAACATCGGTTAGGTTAAATTTGTATGAGTTGTTTGTGCATATATTTTGGACATTTTTGGGGTATCCAAAGAATACCAAAGTTTTTCAGATAGCTTGAGATTTTTTGTTTGGGGGGCAGCTGTTTTATCATCATCTGTGTTTTTACATGAGATTACAACAACACCAACCTATCCGGATATCTATGGTTTCATTTTGAATGAGGCCATTGTAAAATATGTGATTGTATTGCGCAAATGACAACCGTCGAGTTTGACGTTCAAGTACCTATATGAAAGTGTGAGTGCTTCTGGTAATTCTAATTTCAAATCCAGAAGCAACTCTTCTTTGCAAAATCAGAACTGTCATTTTTTCCCAAGCGAACACTTTCAGAAGAGTCCAGAACTTTCTTTACGGGAGCACGAATTTTGATACGCTGATACTTTTATTTCGTAGACTTATGGTTAAACGTAATAAACGTCGACATTTTAAAGTGAGGGCACTTTTATTACTATTTTTAATTAATTTTTAAAGTTTTCATTTCAGTTGACAGTTATTTACCAATACGTATACGGGTGTCTAAGCTACTTCGGTATAAGGAAGTGTGTGGTATGTGGATTTTAAAAACTAAAAAAAATATTTTCACATCGAAACTGTTTTGTATACCATTACATATGTATTTGCAACGATAAATCTATCGAATATAAGTATCCGTGTGGTAAAATTGATGCTAATTTAAAGAATTTTTTTAATCACATTTAACAGTGTTTCACCACCGTAATATTTTAAGGCTATAGAGACCCCTAACTTACTGTAAAAAAAATCAAAGTCTATGCATGCTCTCCTAATGGAAAGTCATCCCAATCAATGTACTATTTACTATATAGGTATAGTCTAGATTTTAGTTAAACATTTTTGTTAATATTTTGTTATTAACATGTTCGCTGCCATGTGACCCGCCGGCGGCGGTCACAACTTTTAACTTCTGAGAGGCCATGTGACCCGCCGGCGGTCACAAGCTATACATTTTTTAATATTTTTTTCTGAAGTGGCCTGTTGAAGAAACACTTACTTTTCAATGTTGGCACCTAGATAAAGGTATAAATTATATAAAAAAAATCCCAGAGTTCAATCCATTTATATGAAAGTATAAGTATAGTTCACTTTATTGAAAAAAAAAATAAATACAAAAATTAGATAACACGAAAAATAGATATAATTTTTTACTTTTGATGATTAGATATTTTACTTTTGATGCTTACTGAAACACTCCAAACATAAAGAAGGATTTCCTTCACATGTGGCACAAAAGGTGGTCACCTTCTTTACCTTTTTTACTGCAGCTTCTCGACCATCATTTTTACTCATCGCATCATAACAATCTCTGCATCTTTTTCTAATTTTTCTGTTTCTTGAGTCTTTATTTTCGGTTTCCTTCAGTTCATGTTGGACATTAGATGTATGTGCATGATGCTCAGAAGTGAGTTCACATAATGCCTTGCAAACATCCTCTCTAAATTCTAAAATTGTGCATTTTTTGTTGTGTTTTTTGTAAAGAACCAAGGCGTTCGCTATGGACGTTGATAGCAATAATTCAAATGCTATCTTATGGTACCATCGAATTGTTTTCCGTAGTGGCGTAAAGTAGCATGCCATTTGGTCTGAAATATCGATTCCTTGCTTAGCATGATTGTAGTCTACGATCATACGTAACTTTTTTATTTCCTGACCATCTCTATTTCTTTTTCCTGTTCCTACTTCCTCCAAGCCATGTTTAGTGGATAGCATGAGAACGTCCCGTTTATCTTTCCACTTTGCAACTACAATGCCTGAGTCTTCCATGCCTTTTACTTCATGTTTTTTTAGCTTAGCATTTGTAACTTCTTTTGGATTTCCTGTCCTGTTACTCCGAAGTGTACCAAAAAGATGAGTTCGACGATCAAGGAGATGTTTGGCTAGAGACACTGATGTGTAAAAGTTATCGGTTGCAATAGTTCTTCCTTGATCTAAATATTGCTCGGCCAGATCCAAAACAATTTGCGTCGAGTGTGAGCTAGTTGCGGTTGGTCTACCTCTTTGGATGTTGCTTTCAGTTTTTCCTGCATATATTGAACTGGTGTAGGTGTATCCGTATGGATCACAAAGCTTGTACACTTTCACACCATATTTGTGTGATTTGCCGGGGTTATACTGGCGAAATTGGAGTCTACCACGCCATGGAATCATAGATTCGTCAACAGCCAAGATTTCGTTCGGAGTTCGCGCGTTGACAAAGTTCCTTTCCAGAAGCTCAAGGAGTGTACTCACCTTTCTCGGTAACGATAAGCTGAAAAACGTCTTCAGTAACCATAAGACTAAATACATCAATTGGTCGCATTGCTGGTGACAGTGGTGGAATATCAGTTGCTCTTGCTGTGTTTTGTTCAAAAACAAAAGCTTTTAGAGACTTGCAAGTAACTGTTGTCCATGTGTTTGATCTATTAGACGGTCCAGGTATTTGTTCTGGCTCTTCCTCGTTTTCTTCTCCAGATGATTCAGTATAATCTGGAAGATCCGAATCACTAGAATTTCCATCAGAAGGTATATACTCATCAGAGTCAGAAGCTGCGAAGTCTAATTCATCGTCATCGGAATCTTCACCACGATTACGATTTCCGTAAAATACATTCGAACTTATAGCGAAATTATGGGCTGCCATCTGAACACGTTTATTTCAACTGATTCCCATAAATGATAAAGCGGGATTTTCACAAAAAAAGTGCATAACGGAGAAAATAACCGTGACCGCCGGCAGGTCACGTGGCACCTCATATGTTTCAATTACGACAGGTGCCATGTGACCCGCCGGTAGTCACACTTAAAAAACAGTTAATAATTTGACAAAACACAAAACAAAAAACACAGCACAGTTAATATATAACTAACGAACACTTTTGAACGAAAACACACATATGGCACCCAGGGTAGAAAAAAAATTTTCTATGGTGGCAGCGAACGTGTTAACGGTGCCTGCTATACAATAATTTTTTTTTATTTTGGACTTTCTCATAAATGGCTGGACGAATTTCGATCAAAATTTTTCTATAAGGCGTTTTTATTTTTTTAGCTCAGGGGAGAGTCTGAGTTGTCAAACAATTTGTTTGTGCTTCTTTTTAACTCGTCAGAGCATCCAGAGCTCCGAATGTGTGTTTCTTTTTTCGTTCTGAACATGTGTAGATCGCACTCGACGTGCTCGAACATAATTGACTGAGCATGTGAGTAAATTGCTGAACGCACCAAATGCCATGTGTGTCAAGAAGGAAAATGTGAAGAAAAAATTATTAGATACATAAGTTGGCAGAAAAGGGTAGGTTTTGTGTTATATTGCATTTTATGGTTAAAATGAAAATGTGTTCTGATTTGTGTGGTTCAAGTGTGTTTCAAAAAACATATCAGTGTTCAGAGCTCGCTCTGTTTGGAACAAGTTCAGTGCATAATCTATGTGTTCGCACTCTGTTCAGTGCTCTGCTCTGAACAAAAAAAGAAAAACGCCTATAATAGGTCCTTGAAATTATAAAGAACCAGAAGACCCGTGCGAAAATTTCGCACATTCAATAAAGTTTTGTAATTAAATTTTCAAATAGAATGTTTGAACAAAATAAATACATTCTTTATTGATGTGAACATATTAATTTTAAAAAGTCTATAATTGCAAACACGATCATTTCAGGTAGAATTTTGAAGAGTGATATCTAATTCAGTTCATTCGGGTTTTTATAAATGAGAAAACATGAATACAAATAGCAGGAGTCACAAATAAATATGTTTTCCCCCACTCATTCATGGTGAAAAAAATATTTCTCTAAGTAATTTATATCTTTCTCTTTCCCTCATTCAATGTGTTAAATGTGAAGCATTATTCTTTATATCAAGTTATTAATTTTGAATTATTTGAAATTGCCGAAATTTATAGAAAATAAGGTGGTAAAGTTTTTGTACAATGTCATCACTATGTCCCCTTTCACACAGGGAAACCAGTTGCTGGAGATTTTTTTGACGTTTTCCTTTAATTGCCTTGTAGCTTTCACATGAAGAAACTGGCACCGAGAAACTGAGGAGGAAACTGGGAAGATTTTGTTGGGCTAATTGGAATGCAAAGCAAAACGTCAAAAAAATCTTTTCAAATCGTTGACCGGGGAGATTTTTTTCATTCCCCTTACTTCTTGCCCTTCTCGCCAACACACTCCCAGTTGCCGGCAACTCAGTTGCCTTGTGTGAAAGGGGTCTATGTTTAAATTCCCATCCAGTGATACCTAATTTAGTGGATTTGACTATTTTATAAATGAGAAAAAATAATAATAATACCAACATTACAAAAATATTGTTTTGGATTTTTAAGAATTCAATATTTCGAAAACGTATGACTATTTTTTCGGGATTTTATTTTTAAGTTTATATTAAGGGTATTCATGCAATGAGATAATTTTTCGTTTTGCAGAAAGAAATATATTTCCGCTGGACGTTGCATGACTGCTCCTTTGAAAAAAACTTACGAAAATGTAGCAAATAATCAGCTGTTCATTGAACTTACTTTATGAGGTTTATTTCGACATCAAATTCGTAAGATAAATTTATCTGCTTTGCAGAATATATTTCCCATACAAACTTTAACAGTTCATTTCTGCGGAGATAAAATTATCTTGTTGCTGAGGCTTATCCGGGTTTTCCGCCGTTGCATAAATACCCTTATTATAAATATAAAAAATTGTGCAAAAAACGGCTTTAAAAATATATTTAGCCGTTATTTCTAAGAATATTGTGCATACGATGCGATCGAACATAAAAGCAAGTTCGTGCGGACCAGTCGTGCATTTTATTAATTGTTGTTTCGTCAATGAAACAAAAATTAAAGGAGGTAGATTAATAATACCTATGTATATGTAATAATTTTTATTAGGTACCGTAATCCCCGGATAATTGCGTCAGCTTAAATCCAATAATTTAGCTTCCTTTATCCGGCAAACGCAATTACAAAAAAACGTACACCAACCGATCCGCAGACAAGTAAAAACAACTTGAACTTGGTATGCGAACCACGTCCACTCGCACCATGTTTGAGCGTCTCCAGGGTCATTTTGGTGGGTATACACTCCAGTATTGAAACACATTACCGAGAAAGCAATCCTATTCTGTATGTGCATTTACACACCCATAGATGGTATGCCGGTGTGGGGCTGTCAAAAATCAATTGTCAAAAATTTCCCAAAATAAAAATGAACGAAGATTGAAAAATATTCCTGTCCGTCAGTTCTAACAAAATACAATAGTTTATTCAGAATGAAGCGAGGTACATTTATCGTTTTTAACCATGCATCGGTCAGTTCAAAACAACTAAGCAACAGGCAAACTACAAAAAATATCAAACTGCATTGGCATAACCAATACGAATCTTTTTACACCGCATGGCAAGTACCGTTTATAGCAAAATACTCGTATGTAAAGAAAATTGATGTTTTTTTTATCAAAATCGTAAAAGCCGTTTTCGAGATAATTAAGATAGTATACAAAATAGTTTTGGGGCTAAAAAAAAACATCTATTTGAGACAATCACCTTAAACGTTTAAATACCAAGTTTGAAGGAAATTCATTCAGCCCGTAGATCGTGTGTAGATCGATCTACAGACAATCAGACAGACGGAATTGCCGGACACGCACGTTTTTAGTGTTCTCTATCATCGTATGTCAAATTTGATTAAAATCTCAGGTTCGATTTTTTTTCCAAATGCAAAACTTGCCACCCTTCTATATCTCAAGTAAAAATTGAACTAATGTGCCCCTAATGCTGTGCTTTTCCCTGTGTTTATCTCTACTTTTTAATCATATAGAACGCAAAATGTTATTCTTAAAATAATTTGTTTACAAAATCAGTTTTTATTTACTTTTTTTTTTTTTAATTTATTATTATTGTATTTTTATTTTCTTTTTTTAAATGTCAGGGTTGTTTTGTTATTGCAAATTATCAAACAAAATTTATTTATTATTATAATATTATTTTATACTTTTCGTTTGAATTATTTGCATTTGCTTTTTTTACTGTTTGTCGTTTTCTTTATTGAAAATAATTTGAACTTTTATAAACTCTTCAATAGGAGTGTGTTTTCGTACTTCCTAAAACTGCAAAAATCTACGGATTTTTACAGAAAACTGTCAACTTCTTTTCAACTTCAACTTTACTTGTGGGCAAGAGTACGATAATTTAACCGCCATGAAATAGTAACGTTTTTTTGTAGAACAGTTTAATAACTTTTCTCAAAGACTTAAAAACATAAAATCATCTAGTTTTCAGTCTTTGATTAAGAATTAATAAGAGCAAAGAATTTTAGGAAAAAAAATAGAATGGGTATAATTTTACAGTTTTCAAAAATTACACTTTATTTTTTTTGTTCCAAATCTTAAGTTTAAAACCCAGGTTTTCAAAAATTATGCACAAATTTCACTTGGTCTACATATGGTATATCTCATTTAAAACACTGAACCCTCTTGTTTATGAGGTTAAAAACTGTTATAAAGTTTCATGCTTGGCGTTCAGGAAAAACTCTTCATGGCCGAAGTCTGGCGTATGGCACTGGCCTTGAAAACCCACATAAATAGTAGGTACATTTAAAAAAAATAATTATAAATTAGTATGACGTCTTTAAAGTATTGCGATTGCAATCTTATGGCGGACGTGGGTTTATTGTTTTTTCATCTACTAATTTCATTCAAATTTCACACACACGCAATCACGAGTTGTAATCAAAATAATTATTATTCTTTTCATGTTTCTCAAAGCTACGATATTAGAATAAGAAGTTAGTGAAGATACGAGTAATATAGAGAGAATTAACAAAAACAAAAACCACCATGTTTAAAATGCTCGATCCACTTTATAGTTTTCTACACAGAAGCGGATACTAAAATTAAGTTTATAGGGCGGCCGTCATTGTGCTGACTAAATTTTGGTGGATTTACTTTGCAAGTCTTCTTTTTATTATGTCCAATTCGAACGGTTTTACAAACTTGGTCATTAGTCAGTATATATTAAAATTAAATAATAAATTGTATCTTTTAATTTGTAGTTGTGTCAATATTATTCTACTTTAAATATTTTGTATTAAAACTTCATGAAGTATAAGAACTTGGTTTATACTTTAGCATCTCACTACTTTCCACGGCTTACTTACTACGAGTACAATGAAGTTTTTCTATAGAAGATCTCTTTTTTTCAAACATTGATGATGTTTGTATAATCTCACTCCTTTTTGCAAGGATTTTAATATATAACCTTTTTTTTCAGAAAATGGGTGGATACCAAGCCTCTTAAATGCAAAACCTCAAATTTTATATTAGGGCCCTATAATGATTGTCGATTATCAATTTGATTAGGGTCAGTTGGGGTAAATGGGGATATATTTTGTATTTTTTAAAGACACATTTTTTCAGAAATGTTAAGAATATTAAAACAAATTTTTTTTTTAACTTTTGAAAACAACTATTGTATAAAAAGTTACCAGATAGTTTACTTATGATGCCTTAATAAAGCTTTACAAACAAAAAGTGACTTAGGGCATAGTTTACATTTACCCCCTCCATGTTTACATTTTCCCTATTGATTTTAAAAATACTGGGGTAAATGGGGACAAAATATAACAACGGTTAGAAAATCGATTAACTCAATGTTTACATTTACCCCATATATGCATATCACCCATCAAAGAAGACTCCGAAAAGTACCTTACTGTTTTTTTCAAATAGAAACCAATTCATGGGGCAATCCACAAGCATTTTTCAGGCGGAAGTTCATGTCATAGCAATATGTGCGGACCGTAATCTTGCAAGGAAATATCGTAACCAAAATATTGTCATCATATCAAACAGTCAAGATGCATTGAAAGCATTAAGCTCTTATGTCATTATCTCCAAATTGGTGTGGGAAAGTGTAGGCAAACTGTACGAACTAAGCAAAAACAATAAGGTCTCACTTTATTGTATACCTCCCGCGCCCATATAGGTGTCCAGGGTAATTAGAACGCAGACTATTTAGCGAAAATAGGGTCAACAATGCCCTTAACGGGTCCTACACCCTACTTCGGAATAGGAGAACATTTTATTAAAATTAAATCAAATTAGAAGATGAGACCCGAACATCAAAAAATTGGAAAGGATTCCCCAAGTTAAGGCAGGCAAAACTGTTGATTGGTGAACACAACCAAAAACGGTTAACGAACTGCATCAGCTTAGCTAGAAACAAACTTAGAATCATAACGGGTGTCCTCACCGGTCACTGTAAGCTCAGAAGACATCTAAGAATTCTTGGCCTAGTAGATAGAGCCACATGTAGATTCTGCCTGGACGAGGACGAAACTCTAGACTTCATCCTGTGTTGTGTAAAAACTGCCAAACATGTTTGTTTTGCCGCAGGAACAGGAAAATGGATGATATGACCGTAACTGTACATATACAGTCGGGTTTGAAGGGCTGTGTATTTGGCAAGTATGAACCTGTTTGGATTTCGGATCATAAATCGTACCAGTCTGAGCGGTCCCACTTCAAGGAGGCATAAAATACATTAAAAATTAAACTTAATACCTCGTCTATTGTATGTACTACATATTTATTTTTTAAAGGATGTCAATTTTTGTGTTACCATAACCGGCCAACTTCCATAACAGGACAAATTTCTCGTTACCGTCAGTGTCCGGTTATGAGGAAGTTCACTGAATTTCGTTTTCAGTTCCCACTGGCAGGGGGGGTCATCTACCTAACCCCATTGAATCCAATTATGTTTGTCGACCTTTAATTTTTTGAAATATCACAGATTTAGGGACATTGTACTGTTCTCCAGGTTGTAGATATGTCATTTTCTTCTGCAAAACATCTATCACAGCGTTTTTAACATCGTTAATACATATTATAATTGACTTGTGCTTTCTTTTTTGTAAAAGTTGGGGGTATTTAAAGCACTAGAAACAGAGTTATGCGAAAAAAAAAACTTTAGGAAAATGGACGTTTACATTTACCCCAAAAACTAGTTTCCATTTACCCCATATGCTTATATTACTGGGGTAAATGTAAACACGAAAGAAAAACTACATAGAATATAAGAAAAGTGCGGTGTAATCACAGAATTAACTTCAATGCACTTTTATTTACATAATATTACACGAACATTTTTCTTACGCTTCCAATATAATCAACCTTTTTTACCAGTGACAAACACTCACAAGCTTGAATTTCAGATTTCAGATAGAGGTTCTTCGCACAACTAAAATTTTCAACGAAATATAGACAATAACTCAATGATATTTCATGCAACGGAGTCGCGACATTTCATGTTCTAATTTTTGTTCCGTCTGGGTTGCTATAATTTATTTAAAAATGTGAAAATGACGGCCGTTTCTATTTACCCCATGTTTACATTTACCCCAACCGACCCTACTGATAAACACTGAAATTTGGTTTTAAAACCTCGGCTTATTTAAAAATTATACAACTATTTAATGGTAATTATTGATTTTCTTGTAATTCACAATGGTCTGCATAATTCTCTATTACCAAAATTCTTATCAATGAGGTTTTTTAATATTAAATGTCAGAATTTATCAACCATCAATTTGCAATTGACAATTATAATATGGGTGTTAGTCCCTTTTTACGTACTTTAAGGCTTACCACTCCACCAAATTTCATCACTCTATACGACAATCGAAATCTCTCCGTATAATTCATAACCATTCGGAGAAAGTGGGCGGTAACCACGCCCCTGAATGTTAAACCTCTGACTTTCTATTTTTGCCTTTGTATGCAATGTAAACCCTACTACTCTACCGAATTGCATCGTTCTTCAGCAATCGGAAGTGCTCCATTCAACTAATAAAAATATTGAGAAAGTAAGCGGATACCATGTCCTTTGCTTGAATTACAAGACCAAACTTTGTGCAAAATTACAAAATTCTATGGGAAGTCTTACATAATTTTGATAATCTGTCAGTGAGTTAGTCAGTTACATGCGGTCTCCATTAGCGATGAATCTAGAACATGCTTTAAAGCATGCTCTCAGTATCGCAAATGGAGACCGAAATCGCAGATTTATTTTCATAGCATGCGATGGAAAGCATGCTTTCATCGCATACTGCGAATCGCTTGCTTTATCGCAAGGAGAACTCTCATTTTGTTATAGCGTTTCCAAATATCATTTGATGTTGTTGTTTCTACCAGCATCAGTAGCCTTCGACATTCTTTAGAAACTAAAAAAGCATGCTATAAAATGCCCACCGAAGAAAATTTGTCTGTCCTTCTGCTATCTGCTTTCTGCTATTGCTATTGCGTTTGCTTTTAAATGTATCGCTAATGGAGACCGCGTGTTACGGTTTTTGTGATTTTTGAGGCCTCATGTCTCAGGAACCACTTATATGCTAGAAAGTTGAAATTTCGTGAGGCGCTTGCGTGAGTTTGACTAGCTTATCAAATATTCGGAGTTTGAAGTTTCTGGCTTTATTGGTACTGAATATAGGGGGGTCGACAATCGCCAGAGTTTGTTCTTAAATGAAGGATGTGGGACTCGACACTTCAAGGCCAAAACAAAAATAAACCCAACGACCTTTAGCCTATTTTCATAAGCCATATTACCTACTCTAAAATATTTACTTATTTTTTCAAAGACCTTAAATGCTCTGAATTTGAATTTAACCTAAAAACGTCCCCTTTATCTCATGTAATTGCGAACTAAAATAATGTTTGCTGTACTAGGTTAACCTTGAAATAATTTTTGTTTAAAAAAATCTATTTACGATTATATCGGAAAGTACATAAATTGTTCATTCCTTTTCCAATTCAAAATAGCCTTCCGTACTCCATCAAGATTTCAGTAGATACCACGAAGAGAATTATTGTTATTATGAATAATTTCATTCATTAGATTGCTTGGTTAAAAATAATAACAACGACATTTTAAAAATACCATCGCATCGTTTCTATCAATTTTGTTTGATCAATACTTCAATCAATTCTTCGGAAGAAATTCCATCAGTTTGACGGAATTTCATATTCTCTTTATTTATGAAATTCTTATAAAATACACAAAACAGTGAAAATTAAATTAAAATACATAATATTCATTTGTGCAATAAAAATCTTAAATAAAATTGGGTGGTGGGCAGAAAAATGTTTGTCCATAAAACTCATCATGGACCAGGCGATTCTGGTAGCTCTGATGATGAAGAGGAAGTGGGAGACATATTACAGGTATAATTAGAATTGATTTGTCTATAATATTTGTACAAATGTATATATTATAATTCGCATTTAGCATAAATAAATTCATTTCAGATACAGATATTCGATGTGTAAATATACGATTTTTAATTTTTGTGTTCAATTTAATTTGAAATATAATTTACACTCATTAACTTATAGGATTTAGTCGAAACAGAATTTTGACAGAACAAAAATTGAAATCCTTAGTTTCGTTGTAGAGAATTTTCCAGTTATTGATTACTATTATTTTGAACAGTTAAAATATTTAAAAAGTTTGATGAAAATCGTTAGATCTGTTTTCGAGATATCACTGTTTTGGATATCTCCTCCACTGTATATTAAAATTTTGATTAAATTCTTTTCCACATAAAATCAATGAATGAAGGTAATTGTAGAGTGAGTTCAGTTCATATGTTTTCTTCATGTTTATTTTTGACTTTCTATTATCTAACTTGCACTATCTATTAAGAACAGAAATTTCTTCCTTGCAATGCTTAATTCATCCAATGTATTCTTCAGTAAAGGAGTGTGATTGTAGGTTTGGGTATAGAATCATCCAATGTCCCTCTGAACTATCTAGAATTCCTTATGAATTAATTTTTAAATAAACGTCCTTTAATGGAAAAATCGAGAACTGACCCAGTTCTAGTAAAAAGTTATCACAAAGGGTAGCTTTTCTCATTCTGGCTAGGTTGGGTCATTCACGGAGGAACTGTATCGAGCTGATTTCTGGTCCATCTCCCCGATACCCTGTCAAATGTGCTCATGCCGATTCTATTCATGTGGATAGTGTCTATTCATTTGTGCCCGTTAGGAATGCAATATCTTATCTGCAAATTACTTTATCGTTGATTTAAATTTGCATCAATTTAGATGCTAAATTAATATATTTTTATTCCAAGAATTAAAGCGTAATCTGTTTAATTTTCAACAAGAAAAATGCGCTTCATAAATATTTAACATGTTTTAAGAACAATTGCATTCCAATTGCATGTTAATTTAATATGCAAGTTTTATTCTTGAAATATACAAAGAAATAGTTTATACTTCATTAATTTGGAGACAGTGTTACAGAAAACTAAAAAAGTACAAGTCTGAGCATACAATTCAGTGAAATAATTAAAAGCGCATTAGATTTTCTAAAGAATAAAAAACATTATGGTCTTTCATTTCACTAAAAGTAGGTATGTAAATGAGTGAAGAATTTCTGAATTTTAATGTGATTGAATGTGTGAAAATAATTGTGTACGTGAGAATATTCAAATCCAAAAAAATGTTTGTTGCACAATTATGATACCAAAAATGACAACAGTGGAATTTGACGTTTAAAGACGGATTTACACGAGTGACAAATTGCCATAATTTCTTCCATTTTATTGACATTACTGACAAAATCGTGTAAATGGTTTGAAAATTTGTCATTGTTTTCGTCATTATAAAAATGGCAGGGAAGACTGCCATTAAATATGCCATTATAATGGAGTCATGTGAATCCACAATGATGCCATTTTAAAATTATGGCACACCGCGAGGAAGAATGAACTTGCTCATTCTTTAATGGCAGATTGCCATTATCAATCAAATAGTCATTATTTTACCCCGTGTAAATACTTATCATTATTGATTTCATTTTACCATTATTTTGCCAGTTTAATGGCATGAATTAATGGTAATTTGTTACTCGTGTAAATCCTGCATAAGTATATGAATGGGTGAGTGCTTCTGGTTCTGATTATGATTTCAAATCCAGAATCAAAATTCTCTTCTTTTCAGAATTAGAACTGTCATTTTTTCCCAAGTGAACGCTTTCATAAGAGTCCGGAAGGCTTCCGGGTTGCCAAATAAAAACGACATTAGACGAACAATTCGAAATTTGCTTAAGCTTCTAGCGGGGATTTTTTGTTTATTTCTCAATTATTATCGAAATTGACTTTAACGTTTTGGATTAAACTTGATACCTTCTTGTACCTAAAATTTAATACGTTTGACGTATAATATTCGAAAAATACTTCTTTAAAATAAGACTGGCTAACCAACTGTTGATTTGAGTTTTGATAGTTTTGTCTATTTTATTTGGCAATCCGGAGGCCTATGACAGTTCTGATTCTGAAAAGAAAAGAAACCAGAATCACCTACACATTCATATACCTAAATGTCAAATATGACAGTTTTCATTTGTATCCTAATTTTAGGTACAACAAACATTATTTTTGACTTGTATTATTATTATGGTGTGATTGTACTCATATCAGTGAAATATAATCACAGCTTACTTTAGAATTCTCAGAATAAAACAAAAATGGGTACAGTTGGAATCCCGGGATAGGAGAGCGATTCCGGATTGCCAAATAAACACGCCATTAGTCGCACAAATATTTGGGTTTCCGTAGAGTGCCTCTGCAAAACCGATTTAAAATCAAAAGAAAAAAAAATCAATTGTTTTGGCCAATCGAAGGAAAAAATTAACAACATCAGTTTTTTGACAGATCTAAATCAAAAATAAATTGATTTTTTTTTTTACCAAACGAAAACCCCATAAGATTCGAGTACGATATGCCTCGTGGATCAGGTAAGTGCGACTTAACCATGATTTGTAACTATGGATATACTATTGAAGGATTATTCTATACATCCATCAATGAAACTGTTTTTTACTCAGGAAGTCTAAGATCTAATGTCGAATTTCAAACAACCAAACATTATATATTTTTTTTTAGCACAATCGAATTATTTCTAAACAAAATCGATTTTATGCTGTCAAAACAGATCTTGCAAGATTTCATAGACTTTACACACACACTATTGTTTGCAAGTTCCTTACAAAAAAAAAATCGATATGAAATCGAAACTTTACCACGGCTTATTTACCTAGTATAGTTTTTTTTTTAAACTACTTTTATTTTGAATATTATTTTCTGTTGGATTTGGAAAACTCCAAGTTTCAAAATTGAAAACATTTGTAAATTCAAAAAAGTTAAAAATTAAATTTAAATTGAATTTTATTTTCAGTGGAAAACAAAAATTTTTCGAAACAGCCAAAAATTATGTTTCGTCCCTCTGTAAAATATGTCGCACAATATCCCAAACCCCCACTGAAAGAAAACACACCCCAAAGCTTTTAAGCACAAATGAATATTTTTGAAGGCAATTTACATGAAATTTTGCTGTAAATATGCTAAACCCTACAAAAACGCATGTATTTTTTTAGATTGAAATTTCAAAACAATAAAAAAAAGAATTTTCCAATATTTTTGTGGAGAAAGAAAAACTAATTTTTTGAAATTGAGATAGGATTTTTTTTGATTTTTGTTCTCAATTTTCAAACGAAAAAAAAAAACAATTTTTGATAACGCATCATCGTTTTTTTGAAAAATCTCGCACTAACCGTTAATTCTACACTAATAAAATGGCCGAAACCGATGATGAAGCGCAGCGTCGACGTGAAGAATGTGAACGCAAAGCTCGCCGAGGTGAAATGGACCCTCGATTGGAATTCACATTTCAACTATTGATCGATGGCACAGCTTTGCCCAGACACCAATTGATGGACTACATTTTCGAAGGAGACATGGTATTTTATTTCGGTGTATGAGTTTATTTTAGCTTAAATAAATCACACTTTATTTATGTGGGAGAAATAGTTGGATGAAATAAATCAGCTTTTCCTGCCCAATATGAAGAACAAACTCTTGTGGTTCTATCAAGAGGTAGACGAGCCAGAGCCTCAGCCTGTCCCTGATGCAAATAAACCAGGCCCATCACGAGCTGGAGGTGTTTCAACTAGTTCAAAGACTCCTCAAGGTTTGTAGATAAGAATTTTGATAAAAAATCTTTTTAAAATAATTCTTTAATTTATTACAGGTGTTTCACCTTCGGGCAGCAATCCCAAACCGAAGAAATTATTTCTTACCGATGGTTGGACTTGTGCTTTTACAGGTGTTTGCATCTACATTTTTCGGATTAATACTTCAAAACAGTTACCAGAAGAGGGATTTCAAAAGGATTTGTAAGTTTCTTTTCTTAACTTTTTTAGAACTACTATGGGCACCGTAGGTCAGTATTTATTCAAAGATCTTATAAGAGCGAGGCAGGGAAGATTTATAGATATGCGAGAAAAGTTTTCTTATCATCAACATTTGTTGTATACCTACCCTTTTGTTGCCTAACACATGAAGAATAATTCATGTTAAAGATGTTAGTTTTGATTGAATTTCGTTGATTCTCGTATTTTCTTTTAACACCTCAGATACACTAGAAATATACTTTTTCACAGTTGTATTTTTATTGGTAAAAGGTTTAAAAAGTCAGACGATGTGTTACATTAACAAAGAAATGGCATTCAAAAATGAGTCATGTAAATTCTCAACTTTGAAATAGTGTCCATAATTTTGAATGTGTATAATATCTACATAATAGGCGTTCTTCTTTTCTCGTTCAGAGCACAGCACTGAACAGAGTTCGAACACATAGATTATGCACTGAACTTGTTCCAAACAGAGCGAGCTCTGAACTCTGATATGTTTTTTAAACACACTTGAACCAAAGTCCCCTTTCACACAGGGAAACCAGTTGCTGGAGATTTTTTTGACGTTTTCCTTTAATTGCCTTGTAGCTTTCACATGAAGAAACTGGCACCGAGAAACTGAGGAGGAAACTGGGAAGATTTTGTTGGGCTAATTGGAATGCAAAGCAAAACGTCAAAAAAATCAATTCAATTCAAATGTATATCCCGCATTACATATGTATGTAATTATATTTTTCTTCACATTTTCCTTCTTGGCACACATGGCATTTGGTGCGTTCAGCAATTTACTCACATGGTCAGTCAATTGTGTTCGAACACGTCGAGTGCGATCTACACATGTTCAGGGGCCCAATTTCGCAGAGTGACTGCTTTTCCGTGCAAAAAAATTATTCACCCTCAAAATATGCGTAAATAAATTTGCCTATCTGTGTACACGTTATCTGTCAAAAAAATATGCATCCCACCCTTGCGGAATCAGATAAATGTATGTGTACACAACTTTCTGTGTACACAGTAAAAACTCACGCTTGAGGAATTGGGCTCTGAACGAGAAAAGAAACACACATTCGGAGGGCTGCGTGAGTTTTCTCTGTGTACACATAAAGTGGTGTACATTTACATATTTCCGATTCCGCAAGTGTGCAATTCATTTTTTTTTTGACAGATAACGTGTACACGTCAGAGTTGCCAAGCTTAGAAAAGCGATTTCGCCAAACTTAAAATAAAAATCGCCAAATAAAAAACTTTTCCACCCATACATCACCAAACTCAAAAATCCTAGATTAAAATAAATAAAAGCAACTAGCAATTTTGGAGTCAAAAAATGTATTTAAAAAGCAAAGCAAAAACATATCATACTTATTATGTACGTACACTCATATGCAAAAGGAACTTCAATCAATAATATTAATATTATTATGTACATGCAGGAATGCAAAAAATATAAAGGTTAAGTGCAAATTAGAAAAGTGAAAAACAGTATTAGGATTGCGATTCAAAAAATTTAAATCGCCGAAAGCGAGAAATATCGATTTTTCTAGGGTACAAGTTTTTGAGTCGCAAAAATAAATTTCAAATTGCCAGTTTGTCGATAAATCGCCACATCTGACAAGCCTGGTACACGTGTGAATAAATGTTTGCACGGAAAGGCATTCACGCTTCAGGAATTGGGCCCCTGAATGCTCTGAGTTAAAAATTAACACAAACAATTGTTTCCACAACTCAGACTCTTCTCTAAACTAAAAAAAGCTAAGTGATCGGTAAGCTACTCCTTTTACCCCACTATATGCTTGAGCTTACTATTCATTACAGAAACCATAAAAGTAGTGAGAGAAGTCCCCGTGAGGTGTTTCCCTTGATGCAGATATTTTTATTTGGGTCTTATCTAGTTTACTGAAGATCTATCTGTTTGCTAAAATGCATATAAGGCGTGTTTTTTCTAAACCCTGGGGAAATTGGAGGAAAAAAACGGCCATTGGGACTAACAATTTGCAAGTTAAATCCATCAACAACTAATCCACGGTATGCTTAGCTTAAACCCAGAGAATTCTAGAGGCTTATATTTTGGAGAGGATAACAACTGTGCTACTAAATTCTTTTTCATTATTTTCAATCTTTCAAATGACACTGCTGCCAAGCTTTCTCACTTAGCCCCGTGGTCGTTTTTTTAAATCCAATTTCCCCTGGGCTTGGAAAAAACGCAAATATAATTGCATTAAGTGTGGTTGGTAATGTGAAAATTCGAACGAATTTATACTAATTTTCACATTTTGCTGTCAACATAGTCCCATAGGAAAAAAGCAAAGTTTGGTAAACTTAAAATTTCTAGTTACTTCAAGATTTATAAGGGCATGTTCCGCTGCACTAGTGACGATTCTATAGAATTATTCAAATAAATTCAATTCAATTCGGGCGTTCACTCATTTATTCTGAGGAATCTGGAAAAACTTTCTGTTGTAACGCGTGAAAAACCTATCTTAAGTTATCCCAACAATTTTCGAATAACTAGCTATCCCAGAACAAATTTCTAGAACAGCTGACTTCAAACTTCATTTGGTATGCATTTTGTTCTGATTTTTTTGACAGCTTTCAGCTAACTTATCCGATTTGTTCACAAATACATATATATATAGTAAATCAAACGGATAGTTGGCATCCGAGATAACATATCTAATAAGTGAGTGAACGCCCCCATTCATTTTAAATGGCCTCATTTAAAAACCGATTTATAGCGATCCAGATAGCTCTATGGCCTTTTCGATTGGTAATTCGGAAACGTTCGGAGTGCGTGTAAACCCTTCTGAAAGTGTTCTATTGAAATCTAGAGTGACAGTTCTTCTCCTGAATAAAAGATAAAACGATTCTGGATTTAATTTCAGAATCGAAATCAGAATTACTCACCCATTTAAACACAAAGGTGTCATTAAATGTAAATAGCAATTTCAATTTTAAATTGAGAATATTTTGCAAAGTTAGGCAATAAGAATTGAATCAAAATATATTAAAATCACAATAACCAAAGTTCTAAAAAATAAAAATGGATTTTAACATGTCCACAAACGAATTTTTATTTCTGCCATGTTTACAAATTACAAATGCGATAAAAGAATTTTGGATATCTGTGTATAAACATGTGAAATAACACACATACAGCGATACAAAAACTTCAGAATCAAATTGTATGTGTTTGTTTGTTTTATTGGTGTTATTGATCAGAGAGTTCTTCCGAATTGCCAATCGAAAAGGCCATGATATCATTTTTTTGGCAGCAGTTGTTTTGTCAGCAGTTGTGTTCGTACATGGGAATACAACACCATCAACATATCCGGATAGGAAGGTTCGGTAATTGAATGAGGCCAATGCTTTATTAAAAAACCTCCTTTTGCTCACTTCTCAAAATATTAGCGAAAATGTATATATATAAATATATAGAATTTACATGAATTGCCTCATTCAATAACAGAACTAGAAGCTATCCGGATGGGTTGGTGTTGTTGTATTCCCATGTAAGATTTTTTTTGGCAGTAGTTGATTTGTCATCAGGTGTGTTCTTACATGGGAATACAACAAAACTAACCTATCCGGATAGCTACAGTTCGGTTATGAGGCCAAATGCAATCAAAAAAATCTAACCACAAATCATGTTTCATTGCGTTCGAAAAATAAATCGAAATCTAGATTGAAATCTGGATTTTCCAATGGAAAACCAAATTAAATTATTCATTACACTAATTGCTTAATACCATATGTATGTAAAATTTATCATCTTTTGTTTTTTTTTTTTTCTTCTTTTAAATATTACACAGATATTGTGGTGTCATAGATGCCAAAAACATCGGTTTAGTAACTTCAATCGAACGAATAGTTGAATACGTGTTCATGCAGGCTTTGGCATTTCCTAGTCTTGAGGGCGACGACGAAGACATCAGTTGTGGTCTAATTAAGGGACAACTTTTACCTGGGCTACGATCATTTTGCAGTGCACTTCGTGTTTGTGAGCAAGTTTGTGATCATTATAATGTTTTTGCCGATGGAGCTGGAATGTTTGAGAAAATTGATGAAATCGAAGAAGTCAAAGAAATGGCGAAAAATCAAGAATTCTGTTTGCAATTGGAAGAAAGAGTTGCCAATTGGATAAAGGCAATTATGAAAATTCTGGGCGAAAGTGAGCAATTGAGAATGGAGAACGATCACAGCGGGCCGCAGGACGAATTAGAATACTGGAAGAAGCGAGGAGCACAATTTTCACAGTTGTTAGCACATTTACAGGTTTGTTTTATTTTTTAAACAATTTTTTTTTTGATAATTTTAAGTGATGACATATTATTTTTTTTTTGCAGGAAAAAGAAGTTCAGTTCACTCTACACTGTTTGTTCCTGGCTGGATCGAGAATAATGCGTCATTGGAAAATCACTGATCGCAAAATTACATTTTGTTATAACGAGGCACGGGATAATTCGAAATTTATACAAGCCATGGAATCGTGCTGTCACTCTTTGTATTTGGATGATCCGGTAAGTTTTAGAAACTTAATTGATGTGTTAGATATAACCTAGAAATATTTAATTAAATACAAAGTATTATTAAACGCTGTAGACTGAAGGCTTAAATTTACAACAAATATTCATCTTTTTGAGAAAAGATGTGCAGTTTTTTGCTTTTTCTATGTTTTATTATAAACATGGGCTATTTTAAATGATTTTCCATTGGTAAATCCAGATTTCATTCTAGATTTTTATTTTTTTCGTGCCCATAATGGAACACGATTTCGAATTGATTTTTGTTCTTTGTTGTATGTATTTATGTAATGTCGTGTCAGTGAAACTGCTATCTTTGTAGCTAAACAAATTTGTCTATTTTTGCTAAAGTTTTCATAAGTGAGTAAAAAATATTTGAAATTTATTTCATTTTTCAAGAAAGCAAACATTTAAAACGATCGAAAATAATTTAAACAATTCCAGCATCGTCATTACTAATGTTTTCGTTGGAAACATGACATCATTCTCTAAGTACCAGTTGGTTCGGTGAACTCAAATTCTTGAACCACGGATCAAATTTTGAACCATGTTTGTACAAAGAATCATTTTAGTGAATCGAGTGCAACACAAAGTTGTCAAACTGGAAATTGTGTTGGTATAAAAACACCTGCCGAAATATCAAGGATCTGCAAAAATGATTTAGATTCAAAAATAAATTAATTTATTTTGCTCAATGGAACGCAAAAAAGTGGAAAATCGGTGTTTTGATAGATCTAAACAATAAATGTTTTATTATGTAAATTATCTGGGTACTGATTCTGTAAAACAAAAATGATTGAACGATATCGTTCTTACGATTTCAATCAACTTGCTAAAAGAAACTCCTAGATTCTATTACAATTAATTTAGAGGTCGATCTTTAACAAAAATCATAAAGATAACTCTTCAATTTGTCAACTTTAAACAATTTTGTCTACCTCGGCCACCATATTCATACGTCCCTTACCCCACATACTTATGTGGTTGTACCAATAGAAAATCTTTTCTTTAAATGGCAAATCTGCCAAATAACGGATTTCGACAGTTAAATCCTTACATTGGGCAAACAAAAAATTAATATTTTTATGATTCTGAATCATTTTCTTTGAATCTACCGCTATTTTTACTGTCCGATCCAGGATTCCAATCAAATAAGTTAACACTTTTAATGCGAGTGCATGTGTAAGGCGGAAAAAAACATAACAATGACATGAAAATGTAGGATGGGCGATGTTCATCGAGGTTGGCAAAACATCGATGTTAGAGGAAACAAAATATCGATGTTTCAACATCGATGTTGAAGCATGTGAAACATCGCAGCATCGATGTTAAGATTCAAAACATCGACTTAAAATAAGCCGAAATCTTTTGTCAATGACCTAATGTTTATAAAGTTTAAACCGCATTCATCGGAACTAAGCTTCACAACTAGATATTAGCGTAATTCTGGTTTTGATTCTGACTTCAAATCCAGAAGGAAATTTCTCTCCTATCCAGGAGAAGAACTGTCATTTGATACCAATCGAATGGTTTAAAAGCATTCGGAAGCCTTCCGGGTGACCAATCGAAAAGGCCATAACGCACTATTAAACACTAGTACAAATTGGAAGCATTTAGCGACAACTACCAGTTTCACTGAAACGAATATACGCCAATACCATAACGGAAAAAAATCAATTCAAATTGCGTTACATTAACGAAAAACATAAAATTCTGAATTTGCCAATGGAAAACCCCATTAGAAATCGCTAGATTAATGGCGTTTTTAGTTAGCAATCCAGAATCCTTTTCCGATCCGGGATCCCAACCGAACACTTTTGTGTGATTCTGATGATTCTGAATTTTAATAAGATTGTATGTGTGAAAATAATTGTGTAGGTACGTGCAAATATTTAAATTCAAAAACAAAATGTTTGTTTCACAATTATGATGACAGTCGAGTTTGACGTTCAAGTATATGAATGTGTGAGCTTTCCAGAAGCAAAATTCTCTTCTTTTCAGAATCAGAACTGTCATGTTTTCCCAAGTGAACACTTTCAGACGAGTCCAGAAGGCTTCCGGATTGCCAAATAAAAACGACATAAATTGCATGGTGAAAAAACAGTCAGCTGTTCGAGTTTTCATTTTACTTCACCTCACTGATAAAAGTTTCTTCGTCTTTGTTTTTCTGACACCTCATTCGTTAATTCAAAATACTTTATTACATTTTACAATAAATTCACCTTAATTATAAACAAACTCCAAATTTTGTTAAATTTCCTATATGCATATATATAATGTAGTAGATATGTACATATGTACATAATATATATGTAAAACTACTTTAAATATTCTACAGAAGAGTTTTTTGAATGCATTAACTGAAAATACCTACATTCACACATAATGTATGTACGTTACTTAAGATCAAAATAATTTAAACAATTTGTATAAAATTGAGATCAAAATCTCGATTAATATTAAGACTAGTATATATGTATGTAGGTACTTATTTTTCTTTCCGATTTAAAAGTATAAAAAAGAACAATTAATTGTAATTTTTTTTTTATATATTTTTTATATATTTCTAGGTCTGCATGAAAGAATCAATATTGAGTCTACTTCAAACAGTACGATTAATTTACAGTGTTTCGCAATTTTACAACACATCCGAAAGGACATCTGCACTTATGGTTAAGGTAAGTTAATTAAAATTAATTAAAGAAACAAATAATAAAAGGAGTTCAATACCATTTTATGAAATGGTATACATACATGAGTTATATTATTTATGTATAGACTAGTATCTATAATAGCAATAACAAAATTATGAATTTAACTTATTATAAGATTATCATCATCATCATAATCATTTTCTTGTGGTAATGATATCTTTTGTTTATTATTTTTATTATTTATTATTTTTGAAGACGCTAGTACTTTTTTGCGAAAAAAATCTCGCCGAATACCATGAAATTTAGTGTAAATTGGAGCTTTTAGTTTCTTTCCTTTTCGCGCCCAGTAATCCTCCTTTAAATAGGAAAAAAAATAAAACAAAATTAATTAATTAACTTGACAAACAACAAAAAAAAAAAT
The DNA here is from genome assembly GCA_910595825.1 of Philhelius pedissequus. Classification (NCBI taxonomy): domain Eukaryota; kingdom Metazoa; phylum Arthropoda; class Insecta; order Diptera; family Syrphidae; genus Philhelius; species Philhelius pedissequus. The sequence goes on along the minus strand of OU343161.1, from coordinate 235,426,766 downwards.
TAATTTAATTTACCATTCGTTCATTTGGAAAAATTTCAATTATTTCTTCGGCAATGTCCTTACAGTATGTTGGTGTTATATGAATATTATTGTCGAAACAGTACTGAGCAATTGTTTCGACGAGGAGCCTCCTTGTTGCCTCATCGAGAATTTCTTCAGCAACATATCGCTTAATAACACGCCGCCCGAGTCTCGAACCCATCAAAACACTACGAATGTCCTAGAATTAATTGAAAGATATAATGTAAATATTAAAAAGATCATTCTGCGAAGTATTCACAAAATACTCACAAGTCTACTAATCTCCCCTTTGGGTTCCTGCTTTTCTGGTGAGTTTTGATGATCCTCAGGATTTTTCATTTCTTCCAAAAGGTCTTTTTCGTTGGTGTTATCATTGCCGTCTTGATCTGAATGTGTATCCGAATCCAAGAGTTCGTCTTTTATAAGGTCGGGTAATTCTGTGACATCATCCGAGAGGGTAAACTCTTCGACTTCTGGATTTGGCTCAGGTTCTAGTTCTGCTTCTGCTTCAGCTTCAGGTTCAGGTTCTGCTTCAGGTTCAGGTTCAACTTCATGTTCAAGCTCAGCTTCAGGTTCAAGCTCAGCTTCAGGTTCAAGCTCAGTTTCAGGTTCAATCTCTGCTTCAGGCTCTGGTGTTGCTTCGGGTTCGGTCGCTGTATTGGGTGCATTTTCTAGCACAGATGGATTTGTTCGTTTTTCACAAAAGTCATTCCAATTAGTTGCATCCAATGTACTTTCGTCGTCATCTATTATTTCGATAGGTTCTTCTTTTGGTATTATAAGGATTTTTGGTTTTGGTACTTCAGGAGATTTTGCAAATTTTGGATAGCTTACAACTTCTTGAAGCTTTTCAATGGGCTTCGCCATTATTAAAGGTCTAGGCATTGTTGTTTGCGGAGGCGTTGTTTTCTTATCTGGTGTTAGTTTTTGAATGATTGTTGTACGTTTAAATTTGCTTAAAGTATTTTGGCCTGATGATTCTCCATTATTGGGATTTTGTGTTTCACAATTATTAGTTTCGACTCTTATTATAGATGTTGCAAATGGTGTGAGATCTGCTACATAAGTTGGTGACATATCATGTGTTGGATTAATATTATGATTTGCATTCATATTACTCAAATTATCAGAATTAATAACTCTTGTTGATAATGGCGGGTGAATTTGTGTAGACAGTGGGGTGTACATCTGTGTGGGCAATGGATTATGAATCTGAGTGTTTACTGGTGATATGATCTGAGCAGATGCTGAAGGACGAGGTGTATTGATGGCAGGGAATCGTCGGCATTCAATATGAGGTGGAAGATTATAAAAAAGCGAAGTTGGAGAACTAATAGATATTCCTGAAGAATTTGGAACAGTTGTAACTGGAGTTGGAGACGGAAGTCGGCAAATACCCGTTCCTAGTGTTGTTGTTGAAGTTGTTGCAGTTGTTGAAGGTGGTGAACCTATGATGAATTGTTGTACTCTTGACTGGATGGTGGGAGTATTAACTGAATTGTTGGCCTTCTTGCTGCCTCGTTTGGATTTTGGCTTTGGATTGAGTTTTGTTAGATGTCCGTACATTTTATGAACGGCATTTGATTGTAATGGTGGTTGAAGTGAAATCTGCTGTTCAAGAGGTTGGTTCACTTGAGACTGAATTGGTTGTTGTGTTTGAGGTACAGCATCCATTCCGGGTTCAAGTTTAATTTTTTTCGGCTCCGGTACATTAAGAATGGTAGATGATTTTTGTTGTCGCCATTGGTTTAATCGTGCACGAAATATAGCACGTTGGCCAATTTTTGGAATCAATTCAATGATATCCGCTTCGGTCAGGTATTCTAGGGCTTGCAGAACTATATAGTTGGCTAGAATTGGAAGAGTTTTTTTTTGGTAAAATTGTCGATGTTGATAGATAATAAAATAATCAAACCTTTGAATTTGGATTTCAAATCCGCTAGGCCCCATGAGTCCAACAGATCAAACATTTCACCTTAAAAAAAAAAAACAAACATAAAATTACGAAAAAAAATCAAGTTGATCTTAAGAACAAACATTCTTAAATGTAGTTTTTTATTATAAAATATTATGTAACGTTGATTAATGTTTGAACTGATTGTACATTTGTATAAACATTTTTTGCTCCAACTTTTTAAGTTTTGTTTCTAAAAATAGTTTAACATTTCTTATTTAAATTAAAAGTTTAATTCAGATAATATTGAAGACTATTATAAGGAAATTTGAAAAACAAAACAAAACATGTAAAACTTTAAAATGGATCCGCTGACAATTTTTGATCAATTTAGCGAATGCAATGTTTAGAGTTTTATTCTTGTCCTCGCTTTTTTATAATTCTATTTGCAGATACTTCGTGATAAATTGTCTACACAATTTTAGTAACGCATATAATTTAATATTTTATGTACAAATGTTAAATTAAAATGTTGCCCACTGAATACAAATTTTCAAAAATATATTGCATTCATTTCGTTAATTCGAATGTTGTGATACCTCTTTTCCTCAATATCCCAGAATATTCCGGGAGTCGTCGTTACAATATACAAACATAGATACATATCTATAATTTTATTCGTTCTTACTTTTTTCATTTTGTATGTTATTCAAAACTGTGTTATTTTTATTTGTGATATATGGATGTAGGCAGGTGAATTGTGATAAATATGATTATTTGATGAGAGTAGGTAATAAACATGTGATAAATGTATGTATGTGTGTATATTATGAATATATCTCCTTAAATTGTCTTCTTAAAGGAATAGTTATAATATATATGTATATATTTTGTTTTGGTTAGAAGAAGATAGATATCTGTATGTACATAATGTACATATCTTCAACGTACCATATTTTATATCCGTTTCCTGCAATTTTTTGTTACATGGCCGCTGTAACTTTTGTACACTGCTTTGGATTATTCTTTCTGGTTCAGATCTTCTTGCAATTTCACTATACAAATTAACAATCGAATAAAAATATATAAATTGAAAATTTGCCAAAGCCGATCAAGAATATTAATCTTACAGTTCATGGATACATGGTTTTTGAATGCCATTTCCAGCCGGTTGTTGTAAATCAGGAGAGTTCTTTTTTTTGCAACAATATTCAATATATCGATGTTTGCTTTCGATTTGAGCCACAGTGAAGCAATAACCAGCCGCTTGGAGTTTTTCTTTTACTAATCTCCATAAATGTACGGACTTTCCCATTCTCGATTGATGTTCTTCAACAAGTTTGAGCATCACTTTTAATGCACGCTCAGACCAACCGAAAGATTTATATGATCCTAAGTGGTGGATGGCATCGATTTTATGAGGGCCCATATTTTTATCACAGGGTACATTAATACCTAAAATAAGCGTAAATAATTTGTTGGCTTTTATTAGGCCCGAGCTAGAGATCATTAAAAATGTATAGCAGACATTTTATAAATTTGGAACGCTCCTTATCCAAAGACTTGATACATAGTCGTAAACAACATATAATAATTATTTTTTTTGACAATTTTTAAGATTTTAACATTCGTCGTTTTGCGACTGGTTTTGTGAACAAAAATCGGACAAGGCATGTTTTAATAACTGAATTGCCACACGAAACCTAAATTTAGAATTAAGTTTTCGAACTTCATTCGGTCTATACGTTGGTGATTTTGGTAAACCCCAATATCACGGTATGTAACTCAATTAATCGATTATAATTGGCTTGAAATAGTTTTATTTCACTTTATCAATAAAAAATCATTTTCCGAGTTATTTCAATTAAAACGAAACGATTTGCTTTAGTGGGCTAATTCATAAATCTATTGTGTAAACACACAGGTAATGAAAAAAACAGCTGTTGTCAGAAAATTATTTCTAAACAAAATCGAGTGTATGTACTCGAAATTATTATGAATTCCAAACAATCAAACATTCGATTTTTTTCTGAACACAATCGAATTATTTCTTAACAAAATAAGTCAAAACAGGATCTTGCGTTTTTAATAAGATTTCATAGACTTTACATGAACACTATTTTTTGAAAATTTCTTACAACAAACAAAAACATCGATCTGAAATCGATTTGAAATGTTTGTTTGGAATTCGACATTACATTTCATCGACTTAATACACACATGAGCAGGATTTGACATTTCTTCTCTTACGTCAAAGTGTAATTTTTTATTTTCTCGCAATAATTATTGTTGTTGTTGCTTAAAATTACAGATATTAATCGCCACGTTCAGAAGATGTAGCCGACTTGAAAGCTACTGCTTTCTTATTGGCTAGCAAAAAAAATTCTTATTGTTTGGCAGCCAGAAACTTGACTAGCTTATATATATATACTTATGCCTATATAAGTGGCATCACAGCAAACATTTTAATTCAGAAAAGAACGCTAATTAATTCATAAAAGTGAAGAAACCGGCAGAAAAAGAATTCACTTTTGATGCAATTTGAATCCTTTTAACTGGGCTCTTAGACACCGATTTGAATCATTATAATGATTCATTTATGACCTGAAAATTCGTCATTTAAATGAACGTATATAAGGGCTCCATATATTCATTTAAATGATTAATGCCTGAATCTTTTCTAGATCATAAAAATAATTACAATAAAATTCAATTAAGTGAAGAATTTCTAAGTATATTCCTTCACTTTAATTAATCGTATAAGAATCATTTTTGCGAAAAGGTTCAGGGATTAATCATAATATATAGGAATATATGGAACCCTTATATACCCTTATATATTCATTTAATTGCAGAATTTTCAGATCATAAATGAATCATTAAAATGATTCAAATCGGTGTCTAAGAGCCCACGTAAAAGGATTCAAATTGCATCATAAGTGAATTCATTATTTCTGATTCATTTAAGATTGAATATTTTATCGGTGAGCCTCTGGAACATTTTTTGATTTGCCTCTTGTTTGGCTTTTATAGCTTCCAGGACCTCTTAATTGTTACACGATGCTATAATTAAAGAAATGATTTCTATGTTTCTAACAAAATTTAACACCATTTTTTACATACCTTTATGTTTTATCATTTGCTTTTTTATATATATTTTTTGTTAAGTAAGTAGGTACCCATTTACTATTAAAACACAAGCTGTTTATATACCTACATATCTAAACCGATCCTTCGAAAAACTTTTCCGAACTGATAATCGACTATGCAAACGAAACTTTTGTCATTACAATGGCCCGTCATCATTACCCCTTTGTAAAAATAAAAATAAAAGGACGAACAAAAAAGGATCTCCATTCTCCATATGAAGGATACAACAACAAAATCTGAGTGTTCTTTTTTTTACACAGAATACATATCTCTTTGTGTATCTCTGGTAAGAATTTGTAGAATCTTTTTATATATTCATAATTCATTAAAAAAACTGAAGGTTTCCCGAATATTATTCTTCATTTTTGGTGATTAAAATCTGAACCTTCAGATAAATGTTTGCTGGGATAACTACCTAAGTATGTATACACAGAAATGCATATAGGTACGTAACGTATTAATTTCAAATCAAATGTGCGAATTTTTGCGTTTTACATTAAAAATATAAAACATTTGTACCTTCGTGTCCTAGATATGTACATATATGTATATTCTAAGCATGCATAGTTATGTTTATCGTGCTTTTATAGAAATTCCACTGCTGAAATCCTTTTTTTTTCAAAACTGAGATTACATAATGTACAGTACATACATAGGTGTATACCTCATGTCGTAAAATACGGAAATACCTATACCTACATTATCTTACTAAATGTAAAACAAATCTAACTTCTCAAAAAAATCCCAAATTAAAAAAAATAATAAAACTTTTAAATTCTTGGCGATACAATAAAAATCCAGTAAAATCAAATTCAAAACAAGACTTGCTAGTTTTCATTTGTGTATGCATATAAAAAACCTACCAAACCAACCCTATTATTATTGTTTAGTTGTTTTGTTTGAAGTTATACATACATATGTACATTTCTTTCTTCAAAAAGGTACCTACTTATCAATCTCATATTTTTGTTGCATTTTAATCAAACTCCGTAATATTTTTCTAACCATTTTCAAACAAATCCCTAATTAAAATACTAAACCTAACCAAAAAATTTTAGTCAGGTTCCTTTGATGAACATTTTGGCAGTGTCCACATGTAAACTGCACTATATAGCCTTCTACTGAATAGACTTACTAGGTAAATAATAAAACCACAATTTCAAGGTATGTAGATACCTACCTACTTTTTACCTGAAAGACAACAACAATCAATTTCTATTTAAAAAAAAAATCTCAAAATTTTCTTTGTTGTGACGTGAGACAGCAAGTACCTAGTTGCATATAATTCTTAATTCATACCTATTCTACCTACCTGACATATCTACTCAAGTCAGATTTAATAAATCTCTCTTTTTATAAACGAACACACCCCCGACTATTCTTAACACACAAAAATCAAACACCAACAATAAATTGTCAAAATACCCGCTAATTTAGCATCAACTTACCACATACAAAAGTTCTATCTTTGAATTAAAAAAAAATAAACAATAATTTAGCATTATATCGCCAACCAAATTCATTTCTCAATTCCTTCAAACTCTTGTCAAACGCAATTTAACTAGGTACCCATAATCTGGCCGTAGAACAAAATAAAACCCGGTGTATATTCCATATAACAAAAGAATCATCAATTTTATACGCAAAATGCTTACGAACTACAATCACGCTACCAGATGCGCTAGGCAGTGGTTGGTATCATTTATTATGAAGTATCTTCCACTACTCTTGTCGTTGTCTAAATGAACCAGTTTGTGCAAAATTAGAAAATAAACTATAGATTAAACAAAACAAAAATGAAAATAACCCAAATGTCAGAATGCATTTTAATAAAAATCAATGCGTCAAACTTGTAGTATATAACTCTACGGTTGGATTGGTTTTAATTCCCAATCCCGATATCACTTCCTAAATCTATATCTAAGAACTACCTACCACCTATAACGAAATTTGTGCGCCATAATAGGTATATTTTTTTTTTGTTTAAATACATTTTATTACGTAGCGATAGCAAGGCAAAATGGTGTCCCATGAAAAATAATTCAATACAAGAAACAAGCTACATAGAAACTCCGATAGAGTTCGCTGTAACTTTTGCTTGGGTTATAGTTGGTGTTGTCATATTTTTTTCTGTCTGTTTTATACATATAGAAATTACTTACTTGGACTTTGAGACATTTCAATGGCCAATAAATGTAATTATTGATGTGAATTGAATAACTTTAAATATATTTTGACATTTATTATGTAAATTCAAAGAGATTTATCAACTCGAAGTATTGTTTTTGCTTAAATTGAAAATGGAACTTTTTTTTTTTTTAGCGCGGCATGTATAGGTAGGTAATTGTTTGACAACCGAACTCTTGCACAGTACACTTTGAAATGACAGATGCGGCGCGGGTAGTTGTCATTTTTGAGTGTAGTTTTTTGGGAAGAAATTTTTTATATTAGCACGCTGTCAAATTGTGAGACTTCAATGGAAGCATTCAGTTTGGGGATGCCATTAATAATCACGTGAACTTGTCATTTTCGATTAGGGAGAGGTAGTTTGGATTTTGCGTGAACTAGATCATTGTATATAAAACCTAGGAATATATACAATGACTAGATATACATAGAAATAACACTTTTTTTTTATTTTATACAGAAATTGATTTTTTTGTAAGAAGATTTCTGGTGGTGGGAAATATGTTAAATGAATTAGGTATAAATAATGGTAATTGGTGTCACAAATAAAATATAGATATTGTTATGCGGTTTGATATTTGTATAATTATTTATTATTCCAAAAAAGATGGCACTTTGCTGGGTGCTTAGGGTTGCCATACAATTTATAATGGTAAGAATATTAAAAAAAAATCATCACAACATAGATTTGTAAAGTATTACACATGTGTATAGGTAATCGCATGTGGAGTATGGTATTCCTTGCGAATAAATATGTATACAGTTTCTTTTCGCGAGAAAGAAATGAGAATAACGCTACAAGTTCCTTGTATGGTTAATTAGTTATTTTGGAGTTTAGATTATGCTAACTCCTAAACGAAATGCAAAATGAAAGTTGTTTGAGTATACCTACTAGAATCTTTAATTAAAATATTCGTTTTGTAAATTCGCCTGACGGACTAGAATATAAAATGTATCAGAGTTTTAAAATGACTTCATATACCTACTTGATCTTGATAAATGCTTTGTTGCATTTTTATTTTATTGACATTGCTGACAAAATCGTGTAAATGGTTTGAAAATTTGTAACTATTTTCGTCATTAAAAAAATGGGAAGGAAGACTGGCATTAAATATTGCCATTATAATAGTTTCATGTAAATGCAAAATTATGCCATTTTGAAAATTATGGCACACTGCGAGGAAGAATGAACTTGGTCATTCTTTAATGGCAGATTGCCATTATCAATCAAACAGTCATTATTTTGCCGCGTATAAATGCTTATCATTATTGATTTGATTTTACCATTATTTTGCCAGTTTAATGGCATGAATTAATGGTAATTTGTCACTCGTGGACATCCGCCATTAGGGTGGACTTAGTTTAAACGATGCAATTCTATTTTGCGATCTTAATTACAAAAACGAGGGACATTAATGTAATAGGCTTTTCACACTAAACCCAAAACAGGGTGCTCAGCTAAAAGTTTACGAAAACTCGAAAATCGTTCACACACTGAACATTTACAAGTTTTCGTTTGACATTTCAATTATTTTGGCACCACAGACAGCAACAAATGCGTTATTAATTAAAATATAAACTACCCCCCCCCCCCCCCCGACAGCTGTTTTTTTTGTTTTTACTGGCAGCAACCCATCAGCTATTTATGTGACGATTAATTGAGCACTGAATATTTCACAAGGTTTGCTTGTTTAGTTCATCTTGCAAATCCAACATGTTTTCGACAGGTTTTATTTAAAACTTGTAGTTTATCAAAACGAGTGGTTTATCAAAAATGTATGGGAAAACTTGTGTTTTCGCTTTAGGTTTTCAGCCAAAACTGATAATTTCACGAAAACCGTGTTTTGGGGTTGGTGTGAAAAGGCTATAAGACAGCACATGGCAGAACTGCACTGCAATGGAACTAGACTTCACAACGAATTCGTATGAAATTTTGTGGAGTACAGTTACCGCTTAGTGCGATATAGCTCATACATTTTAATAGGAATAAATATTTTGTCGACCTTTATCGCGCAGTTCCTCTGAAGTGCAGTCCCGCCCAGTGCGGTCTTTCTTTTATGTTATAAAGGCCTTTTAGAAGCTGCGATTTTTAAAAATATGCTTAATTAAGGAAAATTAGCGAACTATGAATTGAAAACAAAGAATTAAAGGCTGAAAGTAACAAGAGATATAAAATAGTTTAGTCTAACACAGGCCTTGCTTCGCGCATGACAAAAAAAATATTAAAAATTAGTAATACCAAATTGTGCCAGTAAGAAAAAAAGTTTTTCTTCATTTGTACTTCTAAAAAAATAATTTATGTAGCAAGGCATTTACTTTTAAATGGAAAATTAAGAAATACTTCGACTGAAAATTGTTCCAATTTCGAAGAATTCCGACAGTTTTTGTTGTTACATCTTCTTTCAATTGACGTTGTCATGGACATTTGTATATACAAAATCGATAATTTCCAGTTTTTATAACCAGATTGCGACATTGGTTACAAAACAAATTCATGAAACAACATTTTAATTTACACACATAACATAATTTTACCTGTTTAATTAATGATGCTATATTTGCGGTGTTTGAAGATTGATCGTATGAATGTCAGAGCAGCTTTTGCAAGACTTTTTCAGACATGTTTTCTCTTTGTAATGTTGAATGTTAAGCGCAACAATTTCGAATTTCTTGAAAATAAATGTAAATACATCCAACCATTATCCCATAGACTGCTTTTACTCCATACATTTTCAGATTGCAATTTTTAAACACGATGTGTGTCGCGCATCGGTGAAGATCGTAAATATGTGGTGTATATAGGTGCAGACAAAATAGCTAAGGTTGAAAATTTGATTGGTCATCGCATTCTTTTTTATTTTCATTATAGTAAGAATATACTTTTCTTAATAAATATGAGAGTAAACAGTGGGAAGATATATTTGAACAAAGCTAACATAAAAACCCTCTCATACTAATATTTTGCTCATCTCAGAATTTTACTATAATTTGTAATAGGTACCCCTAGACAAATAACACGTGAACCCAAAATATGGCTGGACAGCGAGTTACCTCGGTGCATTCGTAATTTAATAAAAACAAATACTTTATATTATGAAATGTTTATGATAAAATATCGGTCTAAAAAAACCGAAATACCTATATATTACTAAAATGTCCAAATTAGTTACCTAAAATATTTTCCACCCCGCCATTTTATAATTTGACACAACAACAAAATATTTTTCGTTGAATGGTTTCATTTTTTGGTTTATGTCATAATCATAAGCCATGTTCATGTTTCAGGAAATTTGGAAATTCGTAGTATATATATACACGAGATTCATGAATAAATATGTACATACATGAATATTTTCCTTTTTTTGCTGCCTTTCTTCGCTTTTGTTTGCTGCAGAATTTTTTATGTTGGTTTTGATAATTAAGGGTATTCATGCAACGGCGGAAAACCAGGATTAATCTCGTGTCGATTTCGTTTCAATAAATAGGATTCGCTACTAAAACCAATACTTTTTAGCTTTGAAACGAACGATTACGAACCGAATCTCTTTTTGTGACTGTGTGTGTTGCTTGGCTCTAAAAAAAAAACAAATCTTCAATTCGTTAATACATCATTATTTCGTTTTAATTTCCCGATTCCGACGCGGGGGAATGCCTAAACCCACTTGCACTTTTTTAATATTTGTTTCCAGGAAGTTTTTAACAATTTTTTTTAATAATATTAATTTACTTTTTCTGTACACTGCCACAAAATAAAAATTAATTCACAACACAACATTTGAGAAACTTCAAAACAAATATTGTAGTGTGTGTAAGAATCTGTGCACAAATCCGTTTTGAATCCGTCTCCAAAAAGAGATTCAATACGGATCTATTTTTCCAGAAAAAAATTGGTATTAATTTGAAACGAATTTGATTTTCAGAAAAAAATTGACGGCGGATCGACGGCAGATCGATGTTTTTGTTGAAACGAAATCGACATCAGAAACTAAATAATTTTATCTCCGCAGAAATGGAGTGTCAAAGTTTGTATAGGAAAAATATTCTGCAAAGCAGATAAATTTAACTCACGAATTTGATGTAGAAAGAGAAGAAATAAACCTCATAAAGTTAGTTTAACGAACATCAGGGGCCCAATTCCGCAAGCGTGAGTTTTCCTGTTATTCCAGTTATTCCAGTTTCCAGTTATTCCTGATACACGTATATTAGTTTGTTATTTATTTTTTGTTATCAACAAACCATTTTATCGATTTTTTTAAATAAATAATGCAATACGATTGGAATTGAAAATAAATGCAGACATGAACATTTAAATCTACGAAAATGTGAAAGCAAAGCAAAATATTTTCAAAACGTTGACCAGAGATATTTTATTCACTACCCTTATTTCTTGCCCTCAACGAATTAAAAGTTGCAACTCAGTTTTATTGTATGAAAGGGGACTTTATAGTGCGTTTTCATTAGAGCTCAAATTACATAATTTGGCAAATAATTTTGAAGAAAACGCAAATAATTTTTATTTTTGTTTTTGTTTTAGCATAATTACAAATGCAAAGCGTACTTTTAAATACTGTTGTTCATGTGTATTGGAATTATCCATCATTAGCGCAGTTGAAAATCGTTGTAAAATTTAATTTCATTTTATAAAGTTTTTTTAACCTTAATTTCTCTTCAGTTGAAAAGGCGATTTTTAATAAATGCTTAATATCACCAACTCTTTCTTTCGCTCAGTTCACTCTTTCTCCGCAAAAGCAGTTTTTTTTTGTAAGCTGCAGCAAGAAAAAAACTATCGGCAATAAAGATTAAACTGAATAATGTGGTTTTCCATTGGTAAATCCAGATTCAATTTTTTTAATTTTTTTCGAGTCTGATGAAAAATGATTTCAGATTTGATTTTTTTGTTATTGTGTTTATGTGATATTTAGTCCGTGAAATTGCTATTGGTGTAGCTGCCTAAATTTTTTTATTTTCCTTCGAGTATTGATAAGTTAGCTAAAGATGTGAAAATATTTTATTTTTCAAGAAAGAAAACATTTAGAATGAGTGCAATTAATTTTGAAGATTATGTTGTATATAGCAATGTCACTAAAGATAAATAATTGCGGATTTACACGAGTGGCAAATTGCCTTAATTTATGTCATTAAACTTGCAAAATAATAGTAAAATCAAATCATGAAAAGTATTTACACGGGGCAAAATAATGACTATTTTATTGATAGTGGCAATCTGCCACTAAGGAATAAGCAAAACAATTCTTTCTCGCGGTTTGCCATTATTTTCAAAATGGTATCACTGTGCATTGCCATTTTTTTTATGTTAATGTTTAAATAATGACAAATTTTCGAACCATTTACAAGATTTTGTCATTAATGTCAATAAAATGAAAAGAAATAATGGCAATAGGTCACTCGTGTAATCCCAACATAATGTGGTTTTGTTGGAAACAACATGACACTTTCGGAGAACAATTTCATTGAGTCTAGTGCAACACATTGACAAAACTGACAGCTGAAAATTGTATTAGTATTAATACATAAAGGGGTAAAATTCCAAAAAAAATTAGTTCTGCAAAAATGATCTTGATTCCAAAGTAAATCAATTTATTATGCCCAATGGGATGTAAAAAAGGGGAAAATCGATGTTGAAAACCCAATTTCAATCTTATTTTCACAGATAACCAACCAAATGATAGAAACGTGTAAATCTTACATAACATGTCGCAGCAAGGAAACAATATGGTCTCAAGACCGCAATATTATTCGCACAAAACTAAGCAATTGCATCAAGTTAAATCACATATATCACGAAACTTATTACACTGTTCGCGAGCAACCATTTCTGCCAAATCAAACGCCATTTGGATTTTCGGAAAATTTTGTTTTTGGAAAATTTGACACATTCTGCGAGAGACTGTCAAAAATTATAGCAATGTTCAATCTTATTGACGATTACAATCATTTATTTGAGAGAAGACTTGAAGGTCTATTGCTTGGTGAAGCACTCGAAGAAGCTTCGACAGCCTTCGAGGAAGCCAAGAAGGAAATTCTATCTAAGAAATATGATTATCTAGATCATCGTAATTCCGATTTTAATGATGATTTTGACAGATTCATTGGAAAAACTAATACTTTAAAAGACACTATTGCAAGTTTGATTGAGACAAATTTCGATACAGTTTGGGAAACACCACAGTGCATTAGGTTTTTGGTGAGATTTGAGAAGGTTAGCGAAAAAATACCGCTATCCAAAATGGATGACAAATATCAAAGAATTTTGAAATATTGCGATAAGGAAATCGATCGAATTTTGAAATTATTTCGTAAACAACGCGATGATCCACCGGTTCCGAGAAATTTCCCACCAATTGCCGGTCGGATAAGATGGTGTCGGGCATTGGATTGTCATTTGAATGAACTAATGACAGAAATAGCCGATCATTTGGTACTTCAAACACTTCCGCTGACTAAGGATCTTGAGAATAAGTACAAATCAGTTCAGGGAATATTGATCGAGTATGAAAATGACATTATTTCAATATGGCTAGATCAAGATGTAATTTTTTTTTACCAGCGCCATCTACATTGATTATTATTATGATAAACATTCTTTTTAAACATTTATAGGTTAGTGTTGCAGATGCATGTCTCATTCAACCGGTTCTTTGCCTACAAGGGGAACGTTTATTTGTAAATTTACATCCCACAATCCCGTTGCTTATTCGGGAAGCAAAGGCTCTAGCTACGCTGGATGTAGAGCTGCCAATTGTTGCAGCTACCTTAATGTGCCGTCAGAATTATTTCACCACTATCCAGGATTCTCTTAACGTACGTCTGCTTGAATATGGTAGCCCTTCTTTAAACTAGTTTATACTCTTTCTTTCTTCTTCTATCAGAGCCTCATTAAGATGTTTCTAGCTACAGTAAAGGCAGTTAAACTAGAAGTTCGTCCATTGTTTTTGCCGCAACTGGTGCGCCTTACGGCAATGCTGCAGCCTGGATTGAGCACAATAAATGTCTGGAACTTGAATTTATTTATTTTTAAAGTTGCACAGAATCATTTTGTTTTCTTTCTTTTTTTTTATTCTAGTGGACACACCACAATTGGACTGAATTCTATGAACGTTGCAAGCAAGCAATCGAAACATTTGAGGTTCTAGTAGCCAGAGTTCATGACATCTATTCGAATAGGATATTGAATGTTTTAATGTCAATGCAGGATGTATCCCTGCACATACTGCCGTGTGGTAAGGGAATTGAGACATTTTGTACGGATATCGATGGAATTTTGTTTACTTTGACGGTTTTTTGTTTGAATAGATGATGAGATTTGGACGGTTGATGAGTTTCTAGAGAAGAGCGAGGAAGCATGCAGGTAAATACATGGGGTTTTGAAATGTGGGGTCATTTTTTTATGTTATTAATGTGTGATGGATTATTATTTTTAATTATGTATGTATGTTTGAAGGATTTTATCAATAAGAATTTGAACCGTTAAATGTATCAAAGGGGAGTGAGATACCAACAATCAATCATTGACTTCAGAAGAATAAAATCAACCAAAAGTCGTTGATACAAACAATAGTAAATAAGTTCAAGGTAGAAGTCTTTAATAGTAGTTTAAATACTGGAAGCAGTCCACACTTTTAAGCTTGTTAGATTGATCACACTATTTAAAGAAAATGTCAGTTAAAAAAATACATCAAGGATTAAACAACTGATTAATTTTTGGAAGCAAAAATTCAGTGAGCATGACTCGATAGCAATTTTTATAACTCAATAATTTAAATTAACATCCTTTTTCGAATAAAGATAAGCATGTATCTATAGTTCGCAAATCAGAAATGTCAAATTTTAACCAGAAAAAGTGGTGAAAATTTTCATTTTTGTGTTTTCTTTGCTTCCTTTCCTCTATATTTCTACACCTCTCACTCAATCTGTGAAAAACACGAAAGACGAAACAACAAAAAAAAGGGATCGTGTAAGTCTGCTTTCACACGCATGTGATTTTTAAGCTTTGATTCTCTGTTGTTCTTCTTTCTGTTCCAAGAATGCGATTTTTAATAAAAGTTAACTTTGCCCAAATCACATGAATAATATCTCCGCTTTACTTATACTCCAACTTAAATGTAGTGTATTTGGCTGAACAATAAGAAAAATCTCAAAGAAGAAACTGTAGTAATTACAATTTTTTCAATCCCAGCACGTTCTTAAAAATCGCCGGATTTACACGACACTGCCAATTGGCAGTATTACTGACAAAATATTGGCGTTATTTTTTTTGTCGTGTAAATGGTCGAAAATGTGGCAATATATTTGTCATTAAAAAGCTTCCAGCAAGAATTTTCGTTAAGTTGTGGTATTATACTGACATCGTGTAAATTCAGTACTGACAACAATTTTCAAATAATGACAATTTGCAATAAAGAATGAACTTGCTCATTCTTTACTGCCAGTTGGCAGTTTTTTTATCTGTCATTATTTTAGCTTCGTGTAAACAAATGTCGTTAATTAAATTAATGACATCAGTATTTTGGCATAATAGCAGTCTAATCTGGTTCGGTCTTACGTTAATGGTTCGTGTATTTTGGTGAATATGGTAAGGGATGTTTAAAGAGATACAAAAGTCCCTCCCAAATTCACGAACCTCTTAAAAATTCTTTATCACATTCCCCAACCATTTTTAAAAAATTAAGGAAACGAATGCTAAGTCTCTTACCAAATTCCCCCTACCATTTAAAATAAATGGTGTGTGTTACTTCCGTGCGTTACTTTCGTACTCCTGCCGATAGCTTAGCTGAGATTTTAGTATTGTTTTAAAATTATTTTCGAAAAACTCAATAATAGTTTCTTCTGACTGAAATTTCAAAGTTTATATTTATCAATAAATTTAATCATTCAAAAGGAGATATTTTTTTTCAAAAACTTTTGAAAAAAAGAGAAAACTGGTATATCAGTCGGTAGTGCATGGTTATGCCGTGCATAAGGACTTATGTACCCGCTATGCAAATCATTATATAATACACATTTTTCTGTACATTATAGCTATAATAGACTTGTGTCAAAATAAAATATTCATTGTATTCTCTTTGTGACACATAAGAGAGTTTTGCAACAAAAATACAACTATGTGCAGCCCTGCTCCCAAACATATCTTACTCGGTCGACTTTCGATTGACTCCACAAACGAGACAAGAACAAAAACACCTTGCTGGCGCATGCCAAAAATACACATCTACCACACTGATCTCTAAAAAAACACTTGAAGACTGTTATAAGTGAGCTGATACCATGTCATTATAACTTTATAACATTTCGAATCCCTTTTAGGGGTCACATTTAGCAATATTTCAAATGCAGGTAATATTTATTTATTTATTAATATATACCCCTTATATATATTATTTATTTATATATTATTTATTTTTATAAAAATATTTCTTACTTCGTTTTGTACAAAAGACGATGTCAACTTAATTTTTTTTACTCGGATACGAGTCAATGATGGTACCAACGCACCGTATGTCATATTCATATTGCCTACAAAAAAACTGTTATACTTTTTTATTTCTATTCTATTCTTAATCCTTCACTAAACCACCGTCTTCGATGGATTAGCGAAGGAATAAGTATGTAAATGTCAAATAGCAGAAATTCAGTTTTATTAACGCCATTTTGCACTTAGTCTATATGTTAAGATAAACCGTGCCTAAATCGTGTTTTTTTAAATGGACAATAGAGAATACATTATCTATAGAGATTTATCAGTTTACCCACCCTTATAAAAGGCAAATTGATATGGGCGATTGCAAATCACTTCGATACAAAATAATTTTTATGTTGGCTCTATACAACCTTCCAACGCATTTATCTTATGTTGCTGCTATGTAACATTACATAAGGTAATCAATAACATTTTTGCGCTTAGAGAAATTATTGAGAATATACATAAGGTAGTCTTATGTACTCGCTGCTTTGATGCGTTAATGAATAAGGCTATAAATGTATTAAAACTAGGTACATCAATGTACAATACTGTTAAGGTTATAGGAATACAATAATACCTGCAATGTTTTGCAGTGAACTAAAGTCTATATGTTATGTTGCAATTAAAGACTCTTAAGTCTTGTTATTCGATTGACTCCACCATTTAAAGATTTGCAATATTTTGCATATATTTTCCACAAATGTGGATTATTCATTCCCATTCCCATTCCCATTCCCATTTTTTTTTTTTTTTTTTAAATTTAAAACTTACAACATTTTGTAATCATACTTTGTCTTCCAACTACAAATCTCATTAAAGGTTTTTGTTCTCTCGTGTCGCATAATCACCTTTCATTCATAGATAATAATATAATCTTGAAATGCTTGCCGGGAATTTATGTCTTTCATATTCACAGAAAAGCTGCAATCGAATTAAATCGCAAAAGTCAAATGGTTTCCGAAGCTGTAGAAGAAGTCCTGAGTTTAGTCGACAAGGCTACAGCGACATTCAAAGAAATCGCCGGTAATGATGTGGTAACATTATTCGATGGTAAGTTATTTTTTTTTTGTCCAACAAAACAAAAAGAAAAATCGCCGTCACTTCCTCGCATTTAGCTACTCCAAAGGATCAACAATCATCGGCAAAGTCCAGTGGCGATAAGGAAGGTAACCAACAACAGGATTGGAGTATTTTGTGGTCGTGCTTTGAGAATCCGCTTTTACTACTCTCGACCAGTGAGAGCTTACCGAAAGGGATGCAGGTATGTGCGAGGTGATGAAAATCCTTATTTTTCGAAAATCAAAGGATATTTTTTTTGTGTTTATGGTTTATTTTTTGAATTTTTTTTTCTTCTAAGGATATGGTTTGCAATGCGGTTGTTGAAATGCGTCGTTATTATAGTAGAAAAGTAATCGATGTCCTCATTAAGGTAATTCGAGCTGCCTTGGACATGATTCGACGACGCTTCATCCCCGAGGAGGATAGCAATAACGAAATAGTTGTGTTAAAAAAACCAATTTTAGCCTTAAATGCTATTCTCATGATACCCCATGTTACCATTAAGCCCACCATCGATGAACTCCAGGAGATGGTAATTACTGTCGGAAAGAATATAACCGGTATTTCAAAGGGTGTAGCACAATGGACCAGTGGAAGAGACAGCCAATTAGCCACAAACACTGTGAATCCACGAGTCAGTAGGCATCAGCCCGATGACAAGAAAGGTAGACGTCGCAAAATCTATTGTTTGGCATCCGAGGAACGTCCACAAATGCCGCATATGCTAAAAAGTTTCTACAGCTCCATCATGGACAACAAGGAAGTTGTGAGGGCCCTTTCACTCCTCTCCAACTGTACGAAAAGTGTCAAACCCGAAATTCATGCCTACATCAAACGCTGGAAGCCATATCATTTTTTGTGGAAGAACGACCGGACAACTCGCCAGCTGATGGAATTCGGCTTGCAGGAGTTTGAAACTTCGCTGCGTTGTTTGGCTGAACTGGATGCTAATCTACTGGTAGAACCTGATATCGAGGTATTCGGGCAGTGTATAGCGGTCTACAATGAGAAATTAAAATATGGCCTTGCCATCGAAATTAAATGTAAGCTCATCCTGATTAACATTTAAATTAGTTGTGTATTCCCAAACATTGCATATCCTAAAAAAAAAAAAAAGAAATATCACAAACGGAATAAGGATGAAAGTATATCCATACATTATTCGAACCTCTGGTATACAAAAATATATTTTTAAGCTCACCCCCCCCCCCCCACTCCGAAAATCGATTTATTGGTTTATCCGTCAATATATATGTTTGTGCGTGTTGTTTTTTTTTTTTTTTTTTAGTGGGGGGGATTAAGTTATAATCGAGAAAATAATATATCCGCATTGTGGTGGTGAAAGGCAGTGTTTGTTGAGGAATTATTTATTTCATTAAGTTTAAGACAGTAACACATGAGATACGAGTATGTATGTGTACATGTATAAGTTGGTAAAAAAAGACGTTGGCAGGAAACCCTATCACTAAAAGTGATGGTTATAGATAAAGACCTTGGTCTAAAATCTTAAGGATAATCATGCGAGGGTTCTATCTTTTTTATGAAATGGGTATTTAACAACTCAGATTATGTGTTGTTTTTTTGTTGTATTTGTGGCGAAGTAATTAGCTAACAGTCAATAGTTTTGGTGCATTAATGGATATGAATTTAGCCATGGGTACATAGACATATATGTTTAACTAATGAATGTCTCGAGAAACAGACCTTTTTCCTAACTGAAACTTTTTTTTCGCATTTCTAGCAAATCTATAAATGTTTTTCAACATGTGGACAAATTTTTTTTAGGACTTGAGGTAGGATAATTATATGCAAAGCTGTGCAGTACCAGCTTAGCTTGTGATCTTTCGAATTTGACTTGAATTTTTTTAAGGACCAATTTTGCAGTTTTTCAATGTACGGCTATTTCAGAAACATATTCGAACTCTATCCCAGCCAAGGTATCTCCTTATAGTAAAAAAATAGAAACATATTCTGGAAGTATAACCAAAATAAAAGAATGAGGGTTAAGCCTTTTTTATAAACTTCTGCACTTTTAAGAAATTAGCTAATTAACACATTTAACTTTTCGTTAAATATGATAGGATTTGCCCATCCTCAATAAAATTTATTTGTAGCCTGAAAATTCTTCTATATTTAAAGAAAACCTTGAAGAAATCATCTAATCAAAAACCGAAAAATCAACATTTCTTGGTAAGTCCTGGCTACGGGCCTGAATCCAAGAGCACGGTAGTGCCCCAGCCAAGTTCTGGCACTACACCTTTTATTTACAGAAGCAAACTCTGGTGATTTTCGACCCCTCCATATCGTCAATAACAATTAAGATAGGGATAGTCAAGCTCTAACACCTCACCAAGTTCCAAATTTTTAATATAACTGGTTCCTGAAATATAAGGCCTTAAAAGTCACAAAAACCGTAACTGACCGTAATTAACAGATCATACAAAATTATGGAGCACTTCCCGACATAGTAGAATCTTGTAATTTAGTACAATGTTAGGTCTTTAAATGCAATCTAGGGAATAAATCGAACATTTTAAGTTTTCCAATTCAGGGGGCGTGGCATCAATCCACTTTCTTACAATATTGGTGTTAGTTGAATGTCCGATTGCTGTAAGATGTTGAAATTTGGTAAAGCGGTAGGCCTTAAATCGCATACAAAACAAAAAAAAAATAGAAAATCAGAAAAATATAAATTTTCTGTTTAGGGGTTGGTATCCGCCCACTTTCCCAAAAATGTTGACATTAATAAAGACCACTTCCGATTGAGTGTAAAAATTTGGTTGAGTGGTTGTCCCTAAAGTACGCAAAAAGAGAAACAATATAAAACATGAGGTTTTTAAATTAGGAGGTGTGGTATCCACCCATTTTCTGAAAACAGTTTCAATTTATGTAAAGGGTTATCCATTTTGCGCTTTCAAAAGTATGGGGCTGGAATTCGACATCTGTCAAACTAAGTTGTTAAACCAATTTTTTTTTCAGTTGAAAGTCTGACATTTACGAAAATGGATCGCTTAACTATCGCACAACGCATAAATAGTGTTATTGTCATTTTGAAATTATACATGCATCTTGAAAAAATTCATAACTTTACTAAGAACTAGAGTGCTGGGTGGAGTTAACGTGAATGAAAAAATAAAGCATTTGAATATATATTATAAAAAAAGACGAGCTTACATAAACAAAAAACTATTAAGCAATTATCTATATGTTTGATGTGAACTATATTTCAATCAGTAATTACTCTATTAATTGGTGGGCTATCTTCATTTAAGAAATGCGATTAAAATTGCAATGAAAACATCGTCGCATGCTCAACAATTATTGGATTAAAATCTTTTCAAGAAGGAGTGAGATCAGACCAAAAACATAAATGTTAAAAAAAGAGCCAAGTTCTTCTATACAAAAACCTTTATGTAACTAGTCAGCTGTGAAAAGTAGTGAGATCTAAAAATACTTACTTATATAAACTTGAAATAAAAAAATATTATTTATATACAAAATTACATTTTCTATAGTGTGATTTTCAAAGATACCAAGAAATAATAAAATTAGGCGTATTTTTCTCGATCATAACAGCAAACTGTGAAAATTCCATTCAAATTGTTAGAACAGTTTCCCAGATATGAAAAATTGCTAAGTCGTATTTAAGTCGTTTTCGAAAAAAACAAAAAATTATGAAAAAACTGGGCGGAATTATCTAAATCAAAGTTTTTAAATCGGTTCTTGTTTATTAAAATAAACTTTGTAAAAGTCGCTTGAATTGTTTCCGAAAAACTAAGATATTAGATAGTGGGCGTGGCAGCAAGAGGATCTTGCTTAAAACATTTTTGAAATTTTTTCTTCCTCAGAAAAACAAACTCTGAAATTGCCATACACATCGCTTGATCCGTAGGAGGATTTTACTTAAACCAATTTCCTTTTTTTGTTCATACTAATAAACTCTGAATATTTCAATAAACTCATTTGAGTCGTTTTTGGAAAACGAAGAAATAAGACAATTGGACGTGGCAGTGAACGGATCTCATTCCAAATATTTTTAAATTTTTGTCTTGCTCAAAAAACAAACTGAAATTTACATCCAAATCTTAGAGTCGTTTTCAAGAAACCAAGAAGTGATCAATGTGGGCGTGGTGGTTGGTGGAGTTTATAGAAATATTTTTTTTAAATTTTTCTCTCGTACAAAAGAACAAATTCCGAAAAGGCCATCCAAATTATATGAATCGTTTCCAAGAAATAGAGCTATTTCTAAGAAACCACGAAATACAAAATGGGAGTGGCAGTGGGTGAATAATAAAAACATTTTTTTTTTCAACTGTCAACATTTCATCCAAATTGGTGGAGCCGTTTCCGAGAAATCAAACATATATAATAATAGTTCGTTTAAAGTAATAAGATAATTTTTCTATAGAAGTTCTTGAAATCTTTACCAAATTTTTGTTCGTTTTCAAGGAGTAAATATAATAAAAACCTACGATGTCATTCATTTTATAAACTTTAGGCATTTGGTATATAGTATATAGTAAATATAGTAGTGTATTCAAAAATTTCTTAAAACCTCATACTCTAATAGAAAATTGTCTATCCAACCATACCTTACTTAGCATGCAACCACAAAATTGGCCAAGCCATGAAGAAAAAGTACAAAAAAGAAATGGACTACGTTTATGCTGTGATC
This sequence comes from Philhelius pedissequus, assembly GCA_910595825.1. Taxonomy (NCBI): domain Eukaryota; kingdom Metazoa; phylum Arthropoda; class Insecta; order Diptera; family Syrphidae; genus Philhelius; species Philhelius pedissequus. Next base: position 235,404,299 of record OU343161.1, on the reverse strand, counting down.
AATGAAATGGATCGTAAGCTTGATCGATCAATTCGTGACTTAGACGATGTACGTATGATTATGGAGACTTTGGGTAAAATCCGAGAACAAGAAGTAGACATGGAAATGCGCATCGATCCAATTGAGGTAAGTCAAGCTCTGGATTCTTTTAAAGCAAAATTCAAGACATACAATTATTTCTTTGCAGGAAGCTTTCAATGTTCTTACACGTTACGAAGTTCAAGTGGAACGTGAGCAATTCGACTTGGTCGACAATCTTCGATCGACGTTTCAAAACCTTCAGGCATGTGCATTGCAAGCACAAGTTAAACTTCTCGATATGCAACCGACGTTCCAGGGTGATCTAAAGACAAATCTGCAGAACTTCCGACAGGATAAAATCGACTATGTTAACGAGTATCGGAATGCTGGGCCAATGCAACCTGGCTTGACACCCCGCGAAGCTTCCGATCGATTAATTTTGTTTCAAAATCGATTTGAGGGCATGTGGCGCAGGCTGCAGACATATCAAAGTGGAGAGGAACTCTTCGGTTTACCCCAGACGGATTATCCAGAGTTAGGACAGATACGGAAGGAGTTGAATCTTTTGCAGAAGCTGTATAAGCTCTATAATGATGTCATAGATAGGGTAAGCAGCTACTATGACATTCCATGGAATGAGGTCGATATTGAGGAAATCAATAATGAACTGATGGAGTTTCAAAACCGCTGTCGGAAACTACCAAAAGGACTTAAGGAATGGCCAGCTTTTCATGCCCTCAAGAAGACCATCGATGACTTCAATGATATGTGCCCTCTGCTCGAGCTGATGGCTAATAAAGCCATGAAGCCGCGTCATTGGCAAAGAATAATGGACGTCACACAGTACATATTTGAGTTCGACAGTGAAGGCTTCTCGTTGAAGAATATCTTAGAGGCTCCCTTATTGAAACACAAGGAAGATATCGAGGACATTTGTATTTCAGCAATGAAAGAGAAGGATATTGAAGCAAAGTTAAAGCAGGTGACGAACGAGTGGTCTGTGCATGAGCTGCAGTTTATGAGTTTCAACAATCGCGGAGAACTTCTTTTGCGTGGTGATACCACGGCTGAAACTATCGGCCAGCTTGAAGACAGTCTCATGATTCTTGGTTCGCTGCTGTCGAATCGATATAATGCTCCCTTCCGTAAACAGATCCAACAGTGGGTCTACGATTTGTCAAATTCAAACGAGATTCTTGAACGCTGGTTGTTGGTTCAGAATATGTGGGTTTATTTGGAGGCAGTGTTCGTTGGTGGTGACATAGCCAAGCAATTGCCCAAGGAAGCTAAACGTTTCTCGAAGATTGACAAGTCTTGGCAGAAGATTATGCAGAGGGCTCATGAAACTCCCGGAGTTGTGGCCTGTTGTGTGGGAGACGACCTTCTCAAACAACTGCTCCCTCATCTCCAGGAACAGCTTGAGATTTGTCAAAAATCTTTGAGTGGCTATTTGGAACGAAAACGAATGATGTTCCCACGATTTTTCTTCGTCTCGGATCCAGCTCTATTGGAGATTCTCGGCCAAGCGTCGGATTCACATACAATCCAGAATCATCTTCTATCGATATTTGACAACACTCGGCATGTTCGCTTCCATGATATCGAATACAATAAAATGATGGCCATAATGTCGTGTGAGGGCGAATCTATTCAGCTAGACCGAGCCATTCGAGCTGAAGGCTCTGTTGAGACATGGCTCACTCAATTACTGGTTACCGCACAGCAATCCCTACATTCAATTATCAGGACTTCCTATGCTAGCATAAACGATCCGAATTTCGCGCTGGTGCCATTTTTGGAGAAAGTACCCGCCCAAGTTGGACTGTTAGGAATTCAGATGATTTGGACGCGCGATGCAGAGATGGCATTGATGCAGGCCAGGCATGAGCGGAAAGTCATGGCGGAGACGAATAATAAATTCTTAGAATTACTAAACACTCTGATCGATCAGACAACTAGAAATTTGACAAAAATCGAGAGGACGAATTTTGAAACGCTAATTACGATTCATGTCCATCAGAGGGATATTTTTGATATTTTGGTAAACAAAAAAAAAAAACAACACCAATTTGCTGAACTGAAATTTTATTTCTTCTTTATTTTTTTTAGTGTCGAATGAACATCAAATCTGCAAATGATTTTGAATGGCTGAAACAGTGTAGATTTTATTTCAAAGAGGATTTGGACAAAACTTGGATTTCAATTACTGATGTCACTTTTACCTATCAAAATGAGTACCTCGGATGCACAGATAGGTTGGTTATCACTCCTTTGACAGACAGGTAAATACAAAACTTTTAAAATATCTGTAGCTAAATAACTTTTTTAAAATTATTGTCAACTATTTGATAAAAACACAAAATTGTTGTTCAGGTTTTCAAATATTGTCGATAAATCGCAAAAGTTTGCGATATTTTGGTATATTTTTAATTAGTTTATCCAAAAATCACAATAATGAAACACGTTTTAAATGGAAAAAAAATTGAACTCAAGATTATGATCAAACTTGACTAACGATGATAGAGAACGTCAAAAAAGTGGATCCCGCAATTCCGTCTGTTTGTCTGTCTGTCTGCCTACAGATCGACTTATAGCCCAAGCAGCTTAAGCAATTTTCTTCAAACTTGATACTTAAGTGTCTTAGATGATTGTCTCAAATAGATTTTTGAATCGTTTTTTTTTAGCCCCGAAAATAACGATACTTGCCATACATTTTTTCCCACCATCTTAATTATCTAAAAAACGGCTCTAACGATTTTGATAAAAAAAAGTATATGGACTACTTTGGTTATCATCTACATTTTGGTTAAATTTTTGTTTAAACATTTTGTTATCGGTACCGTTACCTGCCATACAACTATTTTTTTTTTGATATTCGACTTTCTCATAAACTGCTTGACGGATTTCAATCAATTTTTGTATGTAGGAGGTCCCTTAAATTATAAATAATACTGCATACCAAATTTTTCTAAAAATATTTTTTTTGGATTTTTGACAAACTATTTTTTTTTTTGAAAATTCTATACATATGTATTTCGAAAACGGATGGATAATTTGTTTGGGAATTTTGTTTTTAAGTTTATATCATAAAATATTTAACACTGTCATACCATTTTTATAGACAAAAATTAAAGAAATTTTGGACCTATGTATATAAAAAATCAAGTAAACACGACTTTAAAAATATATTTATATTCTTAATAGAAATCTTTTGCATACGATGTCATCGAACATAAAGAGCAAGTACGTGCGATCGAGTCGTGCATTTTATTTATATTGTTCGCGCACTTAATGGTTTTTTTTACTACCCCTAATATAATCAAGCACAGTCCGAGTATTTTTTTTAGCAACGGCTGAAGCGATTTTTTTCAAACTTTTTCGAAAATATTTTATTGGATTTTTGAAAAAAAGAATATTTTTTTTATTTTTGAAAATTATATTTTTGATCTTATAATGGGTTATCCATTTTGCGGTTTCAAAAGTAAACGTTAATAAAACACATATAAAATATTTTTTTTTCATAATATTTCTTTTTTGTTATAAAGTTTGAACGTTGACATTATGTGTGAAACACTACATCATTTAAATGACCACCACGCGAATTGTTGCAAGCATCGACTCTTTTGATGTAATTTTCGACCACTTTTTGACACATATTGAGCGGTATCTCAGCCATAACTTGACGAATGTTGGTTTTAAAGTGCTCAAGAGTTAAAGGTTTATCAATTGTATATATAATCTAGAAATGTATATACAAGGGCTGCTTCAAGTGAAAGTGTTGCCGAAGACCCGAATGTGTCGATTCCTCGTCGTTCTCAGGAATTAGGACTGTCTTACGGCAGATTATGGCGTATTTTGCATCTACACCTAGATCCATATAAAGTCCAGCTCACGCAACAACTGAAGCCAGGTGACCATTCACAACATCGTAGATGCGTCGAATGGGTGCTTGAACAACAGGCGGTGGACGGCGATTTTTCTAACAAAATTTTTTTCAGCGACGAAGCACATTTCTCACTCGGTGGGTATGTTAATAAACAAAATTGTCGTATTTGGTGTTCTTAGAATCCTCAAGTAATTGAACAGAGCCCATTACATCCACAAAAAGTCACTGTTTGGGGCGCTTTTTGGTCCGGAGGTGTGATTGGACCTTACTTCTTCGAAAACGACGATGGAACGACTGTCACCGTCAATTCGAAGCGTTATGGTCATATGATAACCGACTTTTTTTTGCCTGCTATTGAAGAATATGACTTGGAGAATATGTGGTTTCAACAAGACGGTGCCACATGCCACACAACTCGAGCGAATATGGCTTTATTGCAATACATTTCCTGGCCGCGTAGTTTCTCGTCATGGCGATATCAACTGGCCACCAAGATCATGCGATTTTTTTTTTGTGGGGCTACGCGAAAGACCGTGTTTATGCAGATAAACCCTTGTATACACATTACTAGATTGTACAATGGTGCGACCCAGTTGTGCATTTTATTTTTTTTTTATTTTCGACTTTCTCATAAACGGCTGCACGGATTTTGGTTAACATTTTTATATTCCAATTCTAAATAATATTGTATACCAAAATTTTAGAAGAATTTTGTTTTTGGATGTTTGGAAAGAAAAAAATAAAGTTTCACAATCTACCAAATTAAGTAGTCTGTAATAAACAACTACAGTTATACCCGGATATGTGAATCTGGCTTGAGTGCCTAACCCGCATAAGTACCTTTTTTTTTCTTTTATTTTTATAATCTACACGCGCTCAACGGATTGTGAATACCCCTTAAATGTTTCAACACAGCGCGGGCGTGAGGGTGAGGTTAAGGAAGAGAAAGAATGTTAGGAAAGATGTGTGGCGCGATATTCGGAGACTGTAGGTGGTTGTTGTCTCAGATTTTATGTCCAGGGATGGCGGCTGAACTAATGCGGAGAAATATCCGTGTCTTATTTATCTACGTCCCTTATAATTCACATTACTTTATTTATTTCTTTGTCATAGTTATGGGTATACTAGCTTACTCAATCACATGTTGTTAGTTCTACCAGCAACTCATTGTATGACATTTATTTTTAGAATTGGTTTTTAATGGAAAAATAAGAAGACATAGACTACGGCAGGGATCGAACCTGTGACCATGAGGTTGACAGGCGAACACACAACTATCGCCCCACGGCCACCCCCCTTTTTTTAGAACCAAAATTCTGAGGATTTTTTCATATAAAACTCATCTTGTAAGTACCTTCCACTTACATAGCTACCTTTCCCGCTTAATTGCCTTTTAATTAGTATACTTTCATTGAAATTTACCTGAAAAAATTTCTATTTCTTTGAAATCAACTCATAAAATGCAACAGTTTATTTTCCTATTGCGCTTCTTTTTGTTTTATGCTTTAAGATTCATAAATAAAAACTACAATGATTCGTGGACCAAAGGTCGTTAAAATCTATTTTGAACAATCATTCACCAAGACTGATTAAATATAATACAAAACACCTTCCTAATTAATTAAGCCTGGTCCAGGACAAAATCTTCCAATTTTAATGATTAAAAATTTTAATATTGTTGAATATAGTTCACATTGGGTTCTTTTCAAAAAAAAATCCATGTATAAGATGAATTGAACTTAACAAAAAGGCTGGATTGGTAAGGCATCACTAGCCAACCGATGAGTCCAAGTGAGATTGCCGGGACGAAACGAAAATTTTGTGGACTAAAAGTCTTTAAAAGCTTTTTTGAATTAAATGTATTTTTTTTTATCAAAAGTTTTTGTTTTAAATTTTGTATATGCAAATATAGAGATAATTACCTATGTGCACTTAAGCGGGTTTTCATAACTACCTAACCGGCATAAGTGCTATTAAAGTGGGGTATTTAATGTGATGCAGTTATCCGGGTTCTACTGAACCACAAATTCTATTAAAGATGAACTAAAAATACGTAAAAATTGTTCGTGCTTATTAAATTGTTCAATTTATAAGAAAAACTAAACTAATCTTTCGACGATAAAAATCTCCTCTTTTCTTATTTATCTTGTAAATTTTTTAAATTGACTTTTTTATTTGCCCGAATTTTATTTCGATGGATAATTTCTTAATGTAGCCATGTCAACCTGTCAAGCATTACAACTTGTACCCTCTTTTTATAGGTTTCATGGAGTTGTATTGCTTCCCGGAGCTTGTTCCTTTCAAACAAACATTATCATTGTCTAGTCAACAGAAAATTGCCTTGTCCTATCTTATATCTTCTGAATTTTTCATTCAAGAAATCTATAATTGGCAAGAACTTGAAAAGTCGACCTCTATTCTTTCTTGCAATAAAGTTATTGTCAGTTATGTGCATGCTGCTCAATATTGCATCAAATCTATTACGGCTTATCATCATTTTCATTCCAAAAGTGCCGCATTCCTATGAAAACCAAATGTTCAAGAGTATACTCGCACTTGCGAGTAAAGTATGTTGTAAAAAGAAATAAAAAAATCGGTTGAACTAAGGCAGTTCCCAAACAAACCTTCAACATGACCATCTGCCAATAAAAAGTCAGTGTTGTCCGATACAGCGTTTTTAGGTTTCCGTCGGTTCATGTCTTCAGGAATATTTTTGGTTTAAATGACTGCATCCTGGACTATTATCCAAAATTGATTTTTTTGTCAAAAAAAAAAATTTGGTATGCATTCAATTTTTTATCGAAATCCACTTAGCTGTCAATGAGAGAGGCGAAAATAAAAAAAAAATCCTTCTATGGCAAGTTCCGTTAATAACATTTTAGGTAAGTAAATTTGTAGACCAAAATGTAGACTATACCTAATAGTGGACAGATTTTTTTATCAAACATTTTTTTTTGGTAGACAAATTGTATTTTTAAGAAGAAATGTAAAACCAATACAAACGCATGTACGTAGGTATTGCATTTGTTCTTTTTTTGTGGACTCTGCGTTTAAAAAAGAAAAATTAACACCTACCATTATTTTTAGCGCTAAAAAAAAGATTTAAAAAAATTGTGGCAATCACCCCAGAAGTGTCAAGTTTGAATACGAAATTACGTCAGCGCACGTTTAGGCTGTAGTTCGACCTGCAGACAGAAGAGACGTGTTCTCTAACAACGTAAGTTCAAATTTGATTCAAATCTCAAGTTTGATTTTTTTTCAAATGCAAAATTCGCACAAATTAGCTATGGTTTGTATATTATTGTTGGTTATTTTTATTTTAACCGTTTATTTGCATAATTGGTAATAATATTGAAGAAAATGCAAACAATAATTAATAATTGGTAATAGTTTTATCAATTTATACTGATAGAATTTTCCATATTATTTTCTATAATGTTCAATGGTTATCGTGCAACCAGAAAACTATTGCATCTTTTAAAAACATGTTTAATATAATAGTATATTTAATAATAATAGTAATAATGTTCACTATATGCCTGTAAGACCTAAGGTCTTTTTAAAATGCAACCTGAATTGCACGGCTCTAGTTGCAAGGAATAGAAAGATAGTAAAGAATTTTTGGTTGGCACAGTGGATTTGAGAATTAGGTCTTTACTATCTCATTATAACCCTAGGCCTCCACTTGAAATAAATGATTGCAAGAATGTCATGTAGTCAATATTTCTTGTGGAGGCCCCTTATGTCTGGATTTTTTTTATTTTTAGACATAAAAATCTGTATTTATTTCTTGTCTTCTCGGAAGAAATAAACGGACAAATACAATTTTACGTTTCATGACATCCCACATAAATCGTGCAGATGAGACAGATTATACCTATTCTAAAGTACATAAAGCGCTTAGCGCTTCTTGGAGAAGAATGAAATTTCGAGATTCATTTTTGCCCACATAGCAAAGAAATATAAATTATTAGTAGTAGTGTCTGCGATAATGGCCGAAATAAATATTTCTATTGGAGTCGCGACCTAATGACAAAGTAATTTTAAATTTTTTTGTTGTAAGGAAGACATTATGGTAAAAAGACCATATGTTGCCCCGAAAATTATTGGTGACACAAATATTTCGATAATCAATTTCAAACACGTTTTAGCCATTAAGAAAGCAACTGGTTTTTCTGCGACTCAAATATTCCTATTTCCCAAAATCAACAGCACGACAATTTAACTTTCGTAATCGAACAGTAATGCGTTATGTCGTAAGACCGGCCAAATTGAAAAGCAAATTGAAATCCGATGATTCCTAAATCCTTGCTGTTTCAAAACACGTAGGTACATACATGCTTTGTAGCTCATTTATGATAAGCATTTATTTTTTTTTTCTACAGTCAAATAGACGACGACGCGGCGCGACCTAACGTACTTACGACGACAAAATGTTGTTACCTTTCGCCAAGAATTTAAATTCTTTTTAAAATTTTCCAAGCCAAATTTAACCAAAATCAGTCTGATTATCCCCCATACACACGTGCGGCAACATAAAGTTTGCATCGTATCGTGTACAAGTTTTTTCTTTTTTTTTGTTCAGAAATTTCTTTCTATATTCTGAGACAACGACGAGTATTGCCTGGAGGTGTTGAAATAAATACTTTAACCCTCGAATACCTCCATAGCCCTAATCATATTCATGCTTAAAGTGAAAATTTACACAATATTATTCCGAACATCAGAAAGGAATCCCCTATATTTCTTAAGTCTGAACGTATATTCATTCCATTCATATCGAAGGGTAAATAAACATTTCTATGGGCAAATCAGAAAGTCTGGTTTATATACTTTACCAAAAATAATAAAATTAAAATGCACCACTGGATCGTACGAACTTGCTCTTGTAGCTGACAACTTTAATGTAGCTAAACATTGACGGTTAGTCTAGTTATCCTATTTATGTGCAATATACATAGTATTCATGATTTTTAAAGATACATATAATATGTAAATATATGAGGGCCTGCATAGTATGTTATAATTATTTAGTGGCGAGCGCAAAAATGCGTAAAAATGAAATAAAATTATGCACACATAAAAGGATGATACACATAATTAAAGATAAGAATACCTATATCATATATCATATATTTATATTTTGTTTATTAATATTTTTTACAATACATTCTTAGAAGAAAAATTTGAAACGCTATTTTGAAGTAATTATTAAAATTTTAATTTCAAAAAAATTCAGTTACAAATTTTTGAAAAATCAATTTTTCCAAAAAAAAATATTTACTTATTTTTTGAAAATCGAAAAAGCATTGTTTTGAAAATTTGAGTATGCAGTTTTATTAACACTTTTAGGAGGCATTTACATAAAAAACAAATAATTTTTATCGGTTCATCCAATAGTGAGAAAGTCGAAAATATAAAAAGTGGTTCTATAAGAAGTTAGGTCAATAAGTAGGCAAAATAAAATATTTTTTTACTTAAAAGTGGACAATCAATAAGGTTTACATTTTTATTTAATATGAAATTAAATAGTATTAAAAATAATATTAATCACTTCCTACGCAAAGTGACCATCTTTAGCCTTAACACAGGCCTTGAGTCGTTTCGACCAATCGTCTATTGCAGTACGCACCTATTCCTCAGGCAAATTAGCCACTGCTCGGACAAGACTTGATTTTAAGCATTCAAATTTGTATGTCCTCTGTGGCAAGCCATCATCTCCAGCTGTGACCAAAAAGAATAATCCAAGGGTTTCAGATCGGGACTGCCCGAGGGCCAATCTGACGCCTTGATAAACTCAGAAACATTGCTTTCCAGCCACAGTTGAGTGGTTTTGGCTTTGTGTGCTGGAGCTGAATCATGCTTTTCCTTAAACAAGGTATTGTTGAGTAGTTTCACAACTTTTTCTAAAACGTCCTCTTGGTAGTTTTTAGCTTTTGCTTGTACGTCTTGCTGGCAAAAATGCAACTTGTTGCTAACTCAATCCCCACCAAACCATGACCGAACTCGGATGATGACCCCTTTCGACTCTGCTAATATTTTCCTTTGATTTCTTAGAACTCCGATCATAAACTTTGTCATTTTGGCGGTTGAATTTTTCCTCTATGGTAAACATTTTCTAATCTGAAAACAAGATTTGTCGATGATTCCCATTAGCGTAACGTCTGAGTAATGCTTTTGCTCTTTTACGTCTAATTTTTTTCAGAGCATTGTTCAATCTTTGACCAGTCACTCTTCGGTAAGGACTCAGCCCAAGTGCATTTTTAATAAGGCGCGACATAGTTCTCCGTGAAATATTCATCTCCCGTGCCATGATTTTCTGCTTACGTAGTTGATTTCGACGAATCCGAGCTGCCACTGCTCGAACAGCTTTTTTCGTCTTACGCCACAAACCATTTTTTTTTTCAACTATATGCCTGTAAGACCTAAGGTCTTTTAAATGCAACCCTTAATTGCACGGCATTAGTTTGGCACAGTGGATTTGAGAACCAGGTATTGACTGTCTCATTTTAACCCATGGGCGGCATCCAATTAAAATTGGAGGTATAGAAAAGAATGCGCCCAGCGTGGGGATCGAACCCACACGTCTAAGTTAGCAATCAAGCACTTTATCCACTGCGCCATTGTCACCCACAATTAATCCGGGATCCATTTGATTAATCTGGGAATTTTTAGCGACTTGCAAATATCGGAATTTCATAAACCTTCATTATGCAACGCATCTATTGCAATTCTCTTTTCTTCAATGGACGATTCCATGTTTGCACTTGTAATATAGAACAAAGACTGTGTTTTATTTTTAATCTATCTAACAGTAGTTTCTAAAAATATCAATTGTGATTTGATGTCTTAACACACACACATTTTTTTTATCAAAATTCTTGGAGCCGTTTTTGAGAAATACATTTTTTTCTGAACGGTTTTTTAATATTTGTCTGGGGATTACCGTTGCCTATAATTTTAGGAAAATAGTTTTGTTTTTGCTTAAGATAATGTCTAAAAACTACCAAATACGAAGTTTCAAAATAATCGATAAAGTAGTTTTCGAAATTTTTAATTTTCAAAAAAAAAAGCTTTTTTTTAAGTTAAGAAAAATTGTTTTGAAAAATATTGTTTGTTTGAACTTTCTAGAAGCTTCTGCAAAAAAAAATTTCAAAAAATCAAATGAATCGTTTTCCAGAAAATCGAAAACCAAAAAAACTATTTCTTCCAAAGAAAAGAATTAACAAAAAGTACCTTTTCCCTTCATTAATAACCTAATTTTTTTTTATAAAAATCGTTGGTCCGTTTTTTTAGAAAAATAAGAATTTGTCTTTAAAAAAATAAAAAAAAGCGTGTGGGCATATCACCGAAAAACAATATGTACCAAGTTTGAAGCAAATCCAATCCATCCAACTATTTAGGCTGAAGACTCGAGGATAGACAGACAGACGGAATTGGGGGCCCACTTTTTTCGTCTTCGCTATCATCGTAATGTCAAGTTTGATCAAAATCTCAAGTTCGATTGTTTTTACGAATCCATAAATTGCCATTGGTACTTATATATCGCAGGTAAAAAGAATACTTGGTGCAAGAGGCAAGTTCATAACGAGAGACGACAGTAAGAGTGTACAACCTAAAACGGAACACGTTTTATTTAAAAAAAATACACCTCTCACCTTCCAAAAATAAAAGAAAAACAATATGTTAATTCTTTTCTGACAATTTTAAGGTTTTTGTTGCACTATTTCCCGACTTTCAAAAAGTTTTTTTTTTGCCGTTTGAATATAACCAAATCAGAAAGAACATTTCTTCAAGAATTTGAATTTTAAGTTTTCGAACGAGGGAATGTTACTCTTTATGTGACAATACCACACACACGACAAAATATTCGTAGCAAAACTCTATCTTTAGTACTGCAATCTGCAACGGATATCAAAATCAAAGAAATGATCATTTTCATACATTCAGATAAAGTGAGAAAGAGAGGAGAGGGAGGTGGAATAAAATCACTCTGTCGATTTTAGTATTAAGCTGTTTCCAATTCCCATCAAATCCTTTCCTTCCTGACACTTATGGAACACATTTTTTTTTTTTTTTTTAATTTAAAATTTTCTTCGAAAACGGAAGGAAGTGTATACAATACACACAACATGGATGCTTGATTTTGAAAATGATGAACATTGAACAGGAAAGTATTTGTTGCTGAATAGAAATGTCAAAGGGTAGGTTACTCTACTCTATACCAAAGAGCATCCGATCAACTATCTCGAATGAAGGAGGAATCACAGAGGAATGATGATGCCTCTGCGGATTTTGAAATCTTTGGGGAATTGCCAATAACAAAGTTGGGATTTCATTCAATTCGGCGGAGTTTGCATTTTATGTGTGGGAAAATTTTGCCACTCACCAACAACAACAACCACTTTATTGATATACAAGCTATAGAATGATACATAGTAGAATTTTTGTCATCAGGATGTTAATATAATGTGAAAATGTTAGGTGAACAAATACACTTAGAGAAAATGTTCTGTTTTGAAAAAGAAGCAACAAACTAAATAAATACTTTTTAGAAAGTAATACTACAAAATACATGCATTTAACACCTTTCTTCAGAACTGCCTTACATACATTGATTTATGCTTTCTTTCTTCTACATCCCAGTATTTATTCCAAACTAAGATTTTATACATCCCAGGTAATTGATGTCTGATGGAAATTCTTAATTTCACTTTACTTGTGCTTAAAGGCATTTCTGTCATAGACGCATCCGATATATGTACTTTAGGGCATTTGCCAAAAAAATAGAAGTCGAGATTATAATTAAACTTGATATTACGATGATAGCAAACGCCAAAAAAGTGGGCCCCGCAATTCCGTCTGTCTGTCTGTAGAACGATCTACAGCCTAAACGACTCAAGCGATTTTCTTCGAACTTGGTACTTAATCGTTTTAACTGATTCTCTCAAATAGATTTTTGAATCGTTTTGTTAGCTCCAAAAATAACGGTGCTTGCCATACAATTTTCTCTACCATCTTAATTATCTCAAAAACTGCTCTAAAGATTTGAACTACTTTAGGTTATATTCTACATTTTGCTCAAATGATTTTTAAAAATATTTTGTTATTAATGGTAACTGCCATACAACCATTTTTCGATTTCTGACTTTCTCATAAATGGCTTTACGGATTTTGATCAAAATTTTTATGTAGGAGCTCCTTCCAATTCTAAATAATCTTTCGTACCAACATTTTTGAAAACATATTTTTTGGGATTTAAAAAAAAAATCAAAGTTCAATATTTCGAAAACGAAAACGTGTATGCTTCTTTGAAATTTTGTTTTCAAATTTATATTAACAAATATTTTAAATTTGTCACACCATTTATGTATCAATTAAGAATCTTTTGCATACGATTTGTCGAACATAAGAGCAAGTACGTGAGACCCATTCGTGCTTTTTTATTTTTGTATGTGTAAACATCATAGCTCTCGGCAGGGGTAAAATTCGAAATCATTTAACGGAAGCTTACGCACGCCATTTTGTTTAAAATGGTTGGGAAATTTGGTAAGGAATTTAGCCTTCACTTCCTTCAATCTTTTAAAATGGTTGGGGAATTTGATCAAAGATTTTGTAATAAAAGTTCGTGAGTTAGAGAAGGACTTTTTTGGGAGCAGAAAAAAAACCATTTTAAACATTCTTTTTAAGGCGACTTGCCAGTTATAGCTTTCATTGAAACACGTCATTGAAAACTTTGTCTATCAATTCAAAATCTATCAAAATTTAGGTTGAGAATTCATGTGCCTAAATTGTAATTTTTAAAAATAAAATAAAAATCTTTCAGTGAATATTCCTTGCATTCCGGGCCTTTTCTGTTCGGCGGCTGATCGAAAAGTATGCAATTTTGCATAGAAGTTGCTGCCCTCTTAGGTAGGTTGATATTGATCGCGGTCAGCAAACATAGGCGAGTTGAATTGAAAATAAGACAGTTCTCTAGTCTCTGATTGGTAAGCTGTCAAAAATTGCCTTCCAATTAATGCAAACCTTTGCAAGATAGTGACTCGAAAATTCGTCAAGGAATAATGACTCTGAAGAAATCTTTGAACGTGTATCGATTTTAAGAAAATAGTATAACTTGTTGATTGAACTTTATGCATGGTTGCAAGTGAGGATAATGTGAACACCATCCAGGAATGCAAGTGATTTGGACCCATTAACCCAATGCACAATCCATAACTTAAAAGTATTCTAGTTTCTACTTACATATATATTCTGTTAATTTCGAATTCCAAACAACCATATATTCGATTTTTTCTAAACACAATCGAATTATTTCTAAACAAAATGTATAAAAACAGATCTTGCGTTTTAAACAAGATTTTCATAGACACTATTTTTTAGAAGTTCTTTACACCAAACAAAAAAATCGATCTGAAATCGATTTTAAATGGTTGTATGGAATACGAAAATACACAACCCAACATTCGATTCGTTTCTGAACACGATTTTATGCTGTCAAAACAAATCTGGGATTCTTAGCAAGATTTTGTCGACTTAAACCTTATTTCGCTTACGTCAAATTGATGTTTTATTTTCTCTAGCAATAATTATTGTTGTTGTTTCCTATAAATTCGCACTTACAGATTCATAAACGAAAATCGTTTTTTTTTTTAAATTTCTTACAGAACAAAGAAACAAATCGATTCCAAATGCTTCGACATATGTACAAAATGTAAATTACTCGAATTTACGTTCAATGAACGCTGACGGCTATATATGGAGTCATTAAAACGTTACGTCCTCAACGTTACGTTACTAATTTGAACACCTCAATATCTTCATCTCGCTCCCACATATCTACTTTTTATTCACAATTAAATGACAACGGTACAAAATACTGGGACCAGAGGCTGAATATTTCTGATTAATATTTCTCTACGTGTAAATATCAAACATAATATTGTCCTCTTTTGACAAATGAAATAACTTCTAGAGAATGCTAAATGCCAAATTTTACTTACAAGCAAAAACTGATTTTATTTCTAAGAGATGGCTAAAAAAAAAGAAAAAAAAATAGTTGAATCCCATTCGTTGAGAATTTCGCTCTCATAACTCTTTCAGTGCTTTAGAAAATATTTACCATAGAAATATCTCTTAAATAACTGTCATCATTGTCTAAATGGAATTTTATAAAAATACAACAATAAGGGTTACAAACATATTTCTAACATTTTCATCTTTTTGCAGATGCTATATTACTCTGGCTCAGGCATTAACCCTTAGCATGGGAGGTAGTCCATGCGGTCCAGCTGGAACTGGCAAAACAGAAACAGTCAAGGATATGGGAAAGACATTAGCTAAATATGTGGTCGTATTTAATTGCTCCGATCAAATGGATTACAGGTAAATATACTTTCTATTACAACAGAAGTGAAATGAAGGGTTTGGATACCGAAATTGAAAAATTTTTCCCAGACCCAAGCAACTATGTATCTTTATTATTGCATTCCACTAATTGGATGTCTATTTTATTGTATCCGCTTGTGGAATGAAAACAATAACAAATACATAAGTCTTTGAAATGAATTCCAACGTGTGTGTAAACTATTTATCCTTATTCTTTCTTTCTCTGTTTGGTTTTATTTTTAGGGGATTGGGACGAATCTATAAGGGACTTTCACAATCCGGAACTTGGGGTTGTTTTGATGAATTTAATCGTATTGAGTTACCGGTACTATCGGTGGCAGCACAACAAGTTGCTGTAGTTCTTACAGCAAAAAAGGAAAAGAAGAAGTCATTTGTATTCACGGATGGCGACACAATTGAAATGAATCAGGAGTTTGGAATTTTTATTACGATGGTAAGTTAAAACTGGCATATAATTTCTTTTGAATTCGAAGGTTCAGATATCTGAATAAATGGTTTGACTGTTGATGTTGACCTATTTTTTGAATTTGAATTCTGCAAAAATAGAAAAAGAGCTAACAATACAAATTCAATTCAATAGAAAATCTATAGTCATAACTTATGTGCTAGAAAACTAGAGATTTCCCGTGAATAGATATAACACATGTTTTCGTGGTAATAAGCTTTCTCAAAAAGTATTATTTACATTATATTCCAAAAAAAAAAAATTAAAAAATAGGACAAGTTTATATTAGTTTTCATATTACATATGTATGTAGGGGCGTGACTTAGTGAATGCCAACAATGTGACAGAAACAAAAGAGTTTATGTGGCCTCTTAGGATTAAAAGGGCATTCCACTTCCGGAAATTCGTTGTTTGCTTCAGCACACCCCCATTTAACAATTTTAAGTGCAAACAACTGTTATAAAACTGTTATAACCGAGTCACGTCCATTTAGTGATAATTTTAAAGTTTTTATTAAAAAAAACGACGGTGTGATCTTTTGACACAACTATCAGTGCAATACATCGACAGCGCATGTAAACTTCTATAAAACTTGATCCCTATTTTGTCCCATCGAGAACTTCTGTAATTAAACCAAAGCTGTCAATTTTGACAGTGGATGTGTTTTAGATTGAGGTTTTATTTGGTTATCCGTAATCTGTTTTTGATGAGGGATTCCAAGTGAACACTTCTTTTGATTCTGGCGATTTCGAGGTTTGTACTGAAATTGTATATGTAAAAAATAATATGATTTACTTATGTGAAAATCCAAATCAAAAATAATGTTTGTTGCACAATTAGTATACAAACAAATGGTAACTGTAGAGTTTGAAGTTCAAGTATATGAATGTGTGAGCGCTTTTTGTTTCGATTCTGTTTTCAAATCCAAAAGCAAATTTCTCTGCTTTTTAGAATCGGAACTGTCATTTTTTGCCAAGTGAACACTTGGAGAAAGAGTCCAAAAGACATATGGCGTTTTTCTTTTTTTAGCTCCGAGTAAAGAACTCAGCTGTCAATAAAAGATCTGTGTTTCTTTTTTAGCTCAGACACATTTAATCTCTCACCTCGTGTTTCTTTCTTAAATCAGAGCTAAATCGGGGCATGAATCATTAGCTCAGAATAAAATGACCGATCAAACGGAGCAAAGTGCTGGGCGCGGCTAACTTTACTCATAATTTTAATAATAATCAAGCTTTGGATTTGCTGGTAAATAATTTTTAATAAAAACAATTATAATAATATATGACAGTTCTGCGCTTAAGTTTATTTCAAAATTAATTCGGAGATATCTGACCATGCTCTACTCAGATCTAACTTGGTTTACTCAGGCTCTGCTCAGAGATATGCTCGGAGATAAAAAAGAAAAACGCCAATAGCCAAATAAAAACGTGAGTAATCTTGTCAGGGACAGTTTACAGGTCGAACGCACATTGAATGACGTTATTACTATGAAATACAAAAATTATCCACCCATTTAGTGGCTGAACGCAATAGACAGCTGCAACTGCCATAGCTGTCAAAAAGTACTATACGTGATATTTTGTATGTGTCGATGTAATGGATCTGTACTGTAAAGCTTTCTGTCATTTGATGACATTTTTGGATAAGCTGATTGAAATATTTTGCGAATTTAAAAAAATAAAATCGAACATGACAATTATAACGGACAGCGAAATATGATTTTAAGTGGTTTACACTTTGTGTCATAAAACAGAACATTGGAAAGAAGATAAAAACCAATGAAAGATGGAACGGGCTCGGCACCTGTGCTACAACCAGGAAACTGTGGCCTAACTTTGAGAAGATAGTATTTATTACCCACATAAACAAGAATTCCCTTCGGACTCTTGTAAGCATAATCACCGGACATAATCTACTTGTCTATCATAAAAAGAAAATGGGGCTTAGAGGTTGCAATGACGAAGACGAACAAGAGGACACCACTCATTTCCTATGTCTGTCATTGTCCAGCACTTTGTCATATAAGGAACACATTCTTGGGCGGCTATTTCAACAATTTAGAAGAGCTCTCGAATCTTTCAGGCAAAAGCCTGTTGAACTTCATGAAAGCATCTAAACGGCTCGATAATGGACTATCCATAGTAATCGTAGGTTATACAATTCGAAGTTACAACACTTTGGGGTATCACAACGGATCTACCTTGATCTAAGTGTGCCGGTAACAAGATCAACCTCGCGGCACATTTACCGAACCTAACCTAAGTGGTTTATATATTTTGTAGATAAAATATCTGCTAAAAAAAAAACAACAAACATGCCGCTGACGGTTACAATAATTAGTTACGATGTAAATATGTAGGTACCTATAATATTTGGACAAAATTTGAATTTGGAAACAAATCTATAGAGAACACCAAACAAGTGGATCCTGCAATTCCGTCTTTCGGTCTGTAGGCCAGAAACAATTTTCTTCAAACATGGTATTTACTACGAGTATTAGTGTTTTAGGTAAAGGGCTCTATTTTTTTTAAATCTTTTTTTTAGCCCCAAAAATAACGTGACCTGTCATACAATTTTTTTTTACCAAAAATGGTAAATCTTAATTTTTGTCTAAAACATCCCTAATTGAGTTTGATAAAAAAAAGCAGTGACCATTTTGATTTAAATTTTTTTTTAAATGAAATGTGTAGATTCATTTTTATGATTTTCGACTTTCACATGCTCAACGGATTTCGATTAAATAGCGGGGTCCTTCGGATTATAAATAAAACTACACACCAAAATTTGATTTTTGAAAAAAAAAATATTTTCAAAATTCGTCGACGATATTTTATAATATTATTTTGTTAAATTTATAATATTATTAAATACATAAAATTGATATATAAACTTTTCCTTTTTTTAGAAAAAAATTAACAAAATTTCGTATATAAAAATTTAAGTAAAAACTATTTTAAAAATACACATTTAGCCTTTTCTACTAAGAAACTTGTGCTTATGATGTGATCAAACATAAGAGCAAGTGCGTGCGAGCAGGTTGTGCATTTTTTGTTGTTTTTAGCTTGCTGTAAACAAAATAAAAAATATGTATTTCTTTTTTAGCTTAAGCACCTTATCGGAGCTATCAGCTTGTGTTTCATTTTTCAATCAGAGCTAGCTCAAAGCGTGCTCTATGAGCTCAGGATAAAATGGCAAATTGAGCAAAAAACTGAGTGCAGCCATCTTTGTTCGATTTTGCATGTAATTTCATAATTAAATATGAGAGCGCTTATCGGAATCTGCTCAGAGCTTGCTCTGTACATTCAGGCTCTGCTCAGAACTAAAAAAGAAAAACACAAAATATGAGGAATTATTTATTCATTATGGTGTGCTTGAACTCGTTCGATTACGAAACGTCAAAAAAGCTGCATGTCAAAGTTTAAATTTGTCAAACTCCTAATACACCGAATGCAGTTCTGTCTGCAGTTGCCTTGCATTGTGTTCGTTAGACAAAATGAGAAATCATTATTATTCGTTTTTTTAATTAAAAAAAATTGTAAATCACAACCAAAAAAAATTAAATATATTTGCCAACTTTTTGTTTAAAACTAACGTTTAAAAATGGGCATGAAATTATATAGCTACTTAAACCGTTCCAGACTTCTTTCAATTTTATTTCCCCTTGAGAGAATATCATCCCCACTGTTCAACATTAGATAAACTGCCAATTTCTGCCCAATCTATTAATTCGTTGAATCGGTAACTAAAATTTTAAACTGTCTAGATACCTTATCAAACCGATACACAATCAGTCCAAATGTTACCTTGTACAATTTAACATCAAAATAAATTTAATGCTTAAGAATTTATTGTTTTTTTTTTTGCCGCAACTATATAATACATTACGAGCACCATAATTCAAAATAAATTCCTTGCAAAAAAAATCTGCCCGCTGGGGTTATGTTATTTAAACTCGATATCCTCTTTAATCTGCTTGCCTCTCAAAAAAACGATTCTATTAATAATTGCCTGGTATTAATTGTCCGATAAGAAAATGGGCCATAACTTCTAATTTCAATAATTTGTTACGATACAACCTGACATCTCCAATGCAATCATCTGCATACATATATTATGTATATCGATGTATATGTCGATATAGAAAAAAATAAACCTATCTTGAAACAACTTACCCCCAGCATAGTGTCTATAATGGATAAGGTTAATGAGACAGGTGTATAAGTATAGAAACAGATAGGCTTCCAATTAATCGTCACCCATATCTCGATTTTTCGATCAAAGAGGATGGCCAAGTGGTTAGCGGGGGGAAGATTTATTCCTTTGAGAAAACGATAAATAAATATATAAACAAGACGTTCTCTCGGGCTGATGTCGAACCAATTTGCTTTTTCATGAATCATGATCCACCAAAGACATCGAACAGACATACACTGGGCCCAAATACTATCAAACCGGGAATAAAATCACCAATAAGTTAAAAGACAAATTTTATAAGTGACATTTAAAAATTTTCTTCTCTCTGACATCTGTCAGTGTCACTTTGTTAAGATTTCCCTAAACTTACCGAGTTTTTATTGAGAATTATTAATTAAAAGCCTTCGAGTACGATGTTTGCTGCTCTAGTTCTTAGCTAAAGATATTTTTAAGGCCAGTCTTTCTAAGTTATCTTTAAGCTAAACAAGAGTTAGTTAATCCTGCAAAAAAATTAACCCCAAGTTGAGTAGAAAGCAGTTTTTCAGTTATGAGTTAACTTTGACTTAAAAATTTCAAAAATCTATGAAAATCGATGTGCGACTGTATGGAAATCGCCATTTCAATATCGAAAAGGAGATGGCGACACTATCCAAAGCGCCTTTTCCAGACTTTCGTTCATTCTTTTCACAAGCATCTTCCAGATATATCTACTCAGTTAACCCAGAGTTAACTCTAAATTTGTAATCAATTTAATTTCGGAGCTAATCTTAACTAGTTTGAAATCTCGTCGTTTTCAAAAGCAATTGATTTTTTTTACATTTTTTTCCAATATTTTTATGGAACGTGTCCTACTGTAAGACATTTAATAATATATATAGTTTCAAAGTCTTGGATAAATTTCTATTACCCTTAGTTGAAATTCCTGAATAAAAAAAAAAACAAATAAACATTTTCTCTCCCAAAAAGCCTATGGCAGCTAAATCGCCTTGAAAATCCACCTTTTTCATTTAATTTTCTTTCCTCTCTTCCATACTTAAAGAATCCCGGCTATGCTGGTCGCAAAGAACTGCCAGAGAATTTAAAAATCCAATTTCGAACCGTTGCAATGATGGTTCCCGACCGACAAATCATCATTCGTGTGAAACTAGCATCGTGCGGTTTTTTGGAGAACATAACACTGGCAAGGAAATTCTACACTTTGTATAAGTTATGCGAGGAACAACTGACAAAGCAGGTGCATTATGACTTTGGCCTGAGAAACATCCTGTCAGTGTTGAGGACGTTGGGCGCTTCGAAACGTAGTAATACGAAGGATAGTGAGAGTACCATAGTTATGCGGGTGCTGAGGGACATGAATCTTTCCAAGTTAATTGACGAAGATGAGCCTTTATTTATGTCTCTTGTGTCGGATTTGTTCCCCAATCAGGTAAGTTATGGGATTAATATTTTACTTTGGATTCTATTTTTTTGTTCATGTTGTTGTTGTTTTATTGATACACAGGCTTTGGAGAAGACAAATTACCCAGAGCTGGAAGCGGCGATAGCTCAGCAAGCCGATGAAGCGGGATTGGTGTATCATCCGCCGTGGGTGTTGAAATTGATTCAGTTGTATGAAACACAAAAGGTTCGTCATGGTATCATGGCATTGGGTCCGAGTGGTGCTGGCAAGACCACCTGTATTCATACACTGATGAAGGCCATGACCCAAATGGGGACGGTTCATCGAGAGATGAGAATGAACCCGAAAGCAATAACTTCAGCTCAGATGTTTGGGCGATTGGATGTGGCGACAAATGATTGGACAGATGGAATATTCTCAGCGCTCTGGCGAAAGACATTGAAGAGTAAAGGTGGGGAGAATATTTGGCTGGTGCTGGATGGCCCGGTAGACAGTATCTGGATTGAAAATTTGAATTCAGTACTCGATGACAATAAAACCCTGACATTGGCCAATGGAGATCGTTTGGTAATGGCGCCGACTTGTAAGATTATATTTGAGCCTCATAATATTGACAATGCATCACCGGCCACGGTTTCAAGAAACGGAATGGTCTATATGAGTTCTTCAGGACTCGATTCCAAGCCAAGTTAGATAGTTTTTATCTAAGAATTTTTTGTCTGAATAAATAATATGTATTTCCACTTTTAGTTGTTCAAGCTTGGCTCAAGTCGCGTTCCCCGTGCGAGAAAACTGTAATCAGTGACCTCTTTGAGCAGTCTTTCATGTCGATCTTTAATTGGGGCACACAGAATTTGAAACTGCTAATGCCAGTATTACAGTGTAATATTGTGCAACAAATGTTATTTATTTTGGAAGGCTTGGTGCCGGTGAAGAAAGATGAAGAAGGTGCTATTAGCATGTCCAGCAAGGACAGTCAAGAAGGTAAGGTGTGCGATTTAAAGTAGGGTTAATCTTAAAAAGGACGCAGCGTATTTGAAAAAAAAATAATTCTAAGAATCTTACGTTAAGATATTTCTTATATTTGACATCTTATTTTATTTATACCAATTCACTTGCATGGGATATTTGAAGGAAACTTTTGGGAAATTTATGTCTTTATAATGTCCCAAGAATTTTTTTTAATTATGTGCGGTATTTTACAAGAAGTGACTACAAATTTTCAAAACTACATAACTGTTTCACATTTAAAGAGAATTAACAGTGTTAACAGATTGAAGTTTATTTTTTAAACGTTAAAATTTATCACCTTTATGGTTATATTTAAAATTGGATTGAATTTTCAAAATTTTACCCGAACATGGGCGAATGGCTTTTTTTCAGGTAAAACGGCCGATGGAACGGTCCCAGCTACTGATAAACCTGGTGACAAAGCTAATTTGCCAGGTTCGACTGCAGTTAAACCTGCGGAACCAGCAGCTGCTTCGTCTTCGACCAAAGTGGCTGCTGCTTTGGCGGCCCCAACAACGGCTCCCGCGGAGCAATCAAAAGAAGAAAAACGGCGTTCTTCGAACGCCAGTGAGGGCGGTAAAGTATCCCTCTACCAACAAAAATTACCTCTTTCTATGTGTTTAAAAACGTGATTGTCCTGTGATGTCTCTTGATGTTTGTGTGTGTCCTTTCGTCCTACATATTGTGTTTGTCTACTCGTATAAGAAGCACTTTTTAACTCTTTTTTTCACAAAAAATATCTTTCTTCTCTTTATGTCAAAAAAAAAATTATCTGCCCACAGGAACTTAATAGTTTTTCTTCTTCCTTCCTCGATTCCTATATAATTTCAGATGAAATCCTCGAGGAAGTGAAATCTGATGAAAAGGAAGACACCTGCACTCCCGAACATCTACATCGGTTGTATATTTTCTCAATTGCCTGGGGACTCGGTGGGTATCTAAACTCTTCCGACCGTTGCAAGCTGGACGTCTATGTTAAAGAGACTTTCCCACATTTCGATTATCCCAAGATGAAAGGACAGGATAGCACAATATTTGATTTTTTCGTATCGCCCACTGGAATGTGGCAATCATGGAAGACACTTGTTACCCCCTATATGTATCCGGAGGTATCAACTCCAGACTACCTCAGCATCTTGGTTCCGATAGTGGATAATGTCCGAATTGACTATCTTATTGGTACTATTGCGAACCAGGAGCGAGCTGTGATGCTGATTGGAGAACAGGGCACCGGCAAAACTGTGATGATGAAGAATTTCATGCGGAAAATGAATCCCGAAACATATATGGGAAGGTCATTCAATTTCTCATCGGCAACAAGTCCGTATCAGTTTCAGAGAACCATTGAGAGCTATGTGGAGAAGAGGGTTGGCGTGACATTTGGTCCACCTGGAGGACGAAAGCTTATTGTCTTTATCGATGATATCAATTTGCCCGAGATTAATGAATGGGGTGACCAGATTACCAATGAGATAGTCCGCCAGACAATGGATATGAAGGGTTTTTACAGTCTTGAGAAACCGGGAGACTTTACGACTGTGGTGGATGTGCAGTATGTTGGAGCCATGGGCCTTCCAGGAGGGGGCCGTAATGATATTCCTTCCAGGTTGAAGAGACAATTCAGCGTCTTTAATTGCAATATTCCAGACAATGAATCCATTGACAAGATATTCCGTGTCGTGGGCGAAGGCCATTACAACAATAAGCGTGGTTTCGCTCCAGAGGTGAGAAACCTTGTCAAGAAACTAATCTTCATCACCCGCTACATCTGGCAGCGAACGCGTGAAAACCTTCTTCCCACTCCTGCTAAGTTCCACTACGTTTTCAGTCTAAGGGACTTGTCAAGAATCTGGCAAGGCATGGTGGGAACACTTTCCACAGTCATCACCTCGGAAAGTGTATTAATGTCCCTGTGGAAACACGAATGTACTAGAGTTTTTTCTGATCGTTTTACTACGGTCCAAGATAAGGAATGGTTCGGCAGTGAGTTAACATGTTTGGTGCGCGATGAACTTAGTGAGAGTCACGCGGAAATGATCATCCCCAGTCCGGTATTTGTGGATTTCATGCGGGACGCTCCGGAACCGACGGGCGAGGAAGGGGAAGATGCTGATATGGAGTTGCCAAAAGTCTATGAGCCGGTTAGTTCACACGATGTTCTGCGAGAGAGATTATTTATGTTCTTGGCACAGTTCAATGAAATGGTCCGAGGATCTGGAATGGATTTAGTCTTTTTCCCCGATGCCATGTTACATTTGGTCAAGATCTCCCGCATCATCAGACATCCACGGGGAAATGTAATGTTGGTTGGAGTGGGTGGATCTGGTAAACAGTCTCTTACAAAACTGGCATCATTCATTGCTGGATACAAAACATTCCAGATAAGTTTGACAAGATCTTACAATGTCGCCAATTTCTTGGAAGATCTGAAGCTTTTATATAGAACCTGTGGAGTTCAGGGCAAGGGAACAACTTTCCTCTTCTCTGATTTGGACATTAAAGAAGAAGGTTTTTTGGAATATTTAAATAACATTCTATCATCCGGAGTTATCTCGAACTTGTTTACACGTGATGAACAAGCCGAAATCGTCCAGGAACTCACTCCAGTTATGAAGCGTGAGAATCAGAGGAAAACTGCAACTCCGGAAAGTGTGATGGAGTTCTTCCTGGCTCGAACATGCACCAATCTGCATGTAGCTTTCTGTTTCTCTCCAGTAGGGGAGACTTTCCGGTCTCGAGTTCAACGATTTCCAGCCCTGGTCTCTGGATGTACCATCGATTGGTTCCAGCCATGGCCAAAAGACGCTCTAGTTTCGGTGGCTCAACATTTTTTAAATGACTTCGAAATAGAATGCACACCATTAGTGAAGACGGAGTTAGTTACTGCTTTGGGATCAATACAAGATGTCGTATCTGAGACGTCTGTAGAATATTTCCAAAGGTTTCGCAGGGCCACCCATGTGACTCCTAAGTCCTATCTGAACTTTATTGCCGGCTACAAGAATATCTATCAACAAAAACAAAAAGAACTGGGTGATGGTGTAGAGAAAATGGACACAGGTCTGGAGAAGCTCAAAGAAGCTTCAGCTTCCGTAGAGATTCTTAAAAAAGATCTAGCCGTCATGGAGCAGGAGCTTGTAGAAGCTTCGAAAAAAGCTGAATCTGTGCTAGTGGAGGTGACCGAACGAGCAATGCAAGCCGAGATTGTGAAGAATCAGGTTATGATTGTGAAGGAGAAAGCTGAAGCTTTGGTGGCATGTATTGCCAATGAGAAAGCATTAGCTGAGGAAAAGCTCGAAGCTGCTAAACCAGCTCTGGAAGAAGCTGAAAATGCGCTAAACACTATAAAACCAGCTCACATTGCTACTGTGAGGAAATTGGGACGGCCCCCACATTTGATTATGCGAATTATGGATTGTGTGTTGATTTTGTTCAAAAGGAAGTTACATCCATGTATTCCAGATGCTGGAACACCATGTCCAAAGCCCTCTTGGCAGGAGTCATTAAAGGTGATTTTCCCCCCTAATATATATAGGTATATATATTTCCTAAATCCTTTTTTTAGATGATGGCGAGTGCGACATTCCTTCTGCAATTGCAAAACTACCCCAAGGACACCATCAACGATGAAATGATTGACTTGCTGCAACCCTATTTTCGAATGGAAGACTATAACATGGATATGGCACGTCGAGTGTGTGGTGACGTTGCTGGCTTACTCTCATGGACAAAGGCTATGGGATTCTTTCATAGTGTGAACAAAGAGGTCTTGCCGTTGAAGGCAAATCTCACTATGCAGGAAGCAAGATTGAAGGTAATTTTTAAAATGTTTCTCTCACTCAAAATCACCCTCTCTACCATGCCTAATCAACTTTATGATAAATATCTGATTTTCAGCTTGCTATGGATGACTTAGCTGCGGCCGAGGAACAGTTACGCGAACGTGAGGATGCACTGCAACAGGTGAAAAATCAGTACGACAAAGCAGTGGGTGAAAAGCAACGTTTAACTGATGCAGCAAATGTATGTCTGCGCAAAATGACAGCTGCAACCGCCCTTATCAACGGCTTGACAGATGAAAAACATCGCTGGACAAATCAAAGTAAGGAATTTAAAATTCAATTAGGTAAACTCGTGGGTGATGTCCTTTTGGCAACGGGATTTCTATCGTATTGTGGACCATACAATCAGGAATTCCGGACAAATTTAATCAGAACTTGGATGACAATTCTAAAGCAACGTGCTATTCCGTTTACGCTGAATTTGAATATCACAAATATGCTGGTGGATTCGTCAACAGTTTCGGAGTGGACTTTGCAGGGTTTGCCAAATGATGAGCTGTCAGTTCAGAATGCACTGATTGCCACCAAGTCGAGTAGTTATCCATTGTTGGTGGATCCACAGAGCCAGGGAAAAATATGGATTAAGTGCAAGGAGGATAAGAATGAGCTGCAGATAACGTCACTGAATCACAAATACTTTAGGACTCATCTGGAAGATTCGCTGTCATTGGGGAGACCTCTGTTGATCGAGGATGTTGGGACAGAACTTGATCCAGTGATTGATAATGTTTTGGAGAAGAATTTCATCAAATCTGGAAGTATTGAGAAGGTTCTTGTCGGTGACAAGGAGTGCGATGTCATGCCGGGCTTTATGCTATACATCACCACAAAGCTTCCGAATCCAGCTTTCAGTCCGGAAATGAGTGCAAAAACTTCCATCATCGATTTCACCGTAACCATGAGAGGCTTAGAGGATCAACTTTTAGGACGAGTTATTCTTATGGAGAAGTCAGACCTTGAAGCCGAACGAGTGGCACTATTCGAAACTGTAATGCAAAATCAGAGAAACATGAAAGAGCTCGAAGCAAACCTTTTGTACCGTTTGAGTTCGTCTCAGGGCTCTTTGGTCGATGATGAGGCTCTGATTGAAGTGCTTCGTGTCACCAAATCTACTGCTGAGGAAGTCAATCAGAAGTTAAAGATATCCGAAATAACCGAAAAGAAAATCATGAAGGCTCGTGAGGAATACCGTGCTGTAGCAGCTCGTGGATCAATTCTTTACTTTTTGATCACCGAAATGAGCAATGTCAACGTGATGTATCAGAATTCGTTGAAACAATTCTTGGTAATCTTTAATAATTCCATTACCAAATCAACGAAATCCAGTGTTACCGAGGAGAGAATCAACATCATTCTCAAGTATTTGACTTATGAAGTTTGGGCCTTCACCAATCGCAGCTTGTACGAGAGACATAAGCAATTGTTCACCTTGATGTTGGCTATCAAAATTGATTACCATAAAGGAAACATAACTCACGAAGAGTTTATGGCATTTATCAAAGGTGGAGCTTCGTTGGATTTGAATGCTGTGGCACCGAAGCCATTTAGATGGATTTTGGATATAACTTGGTTGAATTTAGTTGAGATAAGCAAACTGGATACGTTCTTGAATGTTCTCCAAATTGTATGTGTTGTACCAGAGAGGGTAAATATTTCATTGGCATTTATACTTTGTGTTTCATTTTTCAGATTGAATCCAGTGAGAAAGAATGGCGAGTGTGGTATGAGGCTGAAAAGCCTGAAATGGAAGATATTCCCTGTGGTTATCAGGCCTCTTTAGATGGGTTTAGAAAGTTGCTATTGGTGCGTTCGTGGAGCCCAGATAGAACGATTTCTCAAGCCAAGAAATATATAGAAGGTTTAATTATTTTTATTATTAGATTGATCTCTGTGTTTTTTAACCGACCGTTATTTTGACATAATTGACTTTTATGACTTTATTTCATTCCCGTTTTGACTCTTTACACATTTGGTTCACTCAACGGATTTATTTTGTCGTTTAAGAACCCTTTCTCTCTAATAGCGAGTTTCATTCAAGAAAAGATTGCTCTTTTTGACAAAAGCTTTGATCTTTTTAAACTTTGAGAGTTTCATTGCAATTAAAAGAGCAAATCTAGGTAAAATATCAAATAAAATTTGATCTGAATGCACTCATACATGTAAAAAGACTTTTCTGTCAAACGTCAAATGAAAAATATTCCGTGCTAAAAAATAAAAAAAAATAAACAAATTTTAGACGAAGAAGTTAATAATTTGGATCTTATAAATTTAGTGAAGTTTTTGATTGCTTGTCTTCATTTTCCTCGTCATCTGATGATGAAGTTATGTTTTTTTTAGAAATGTGTATGTGAGTGATTCACATATATCTACTATAATTAAATCTGGAAACAATTTTTATTGAAAAGATCAAATAGTAGAGGGGATCTTTGAAATTTGAATGAAACTAGCTATAACTCTTTATCGAAGTGAGAGTTGATTTAGATCTGTCAAAAAATCTTTTGACAATTTTTACCTTCGATTGGCCAAAAAAATTGATTTAGTTTTTGATTTTAAATCAATTTTGCAAATCTGGATTTTTCGGCAGATCTACCAGTCTTTTACTAACACCACTATGCATCATAATTGACAGTCATCTGTTTGATAAAAAAGCTGATAACGCTAGCTGGTTCTCAGACACAAATATACAACAAAACTTTAGTAAATAAATATCAATCTGAAAATGTATTCGATTCGTTACGCAAAAAAAATCAATTTATAGATCAATATATATAAATTTACTAAACGAAAATCCCATTGATTTTTTCGATACATTTTGAATTTACCAATGAAAAACGCCATACAACTTACTCCCTTTGATATTATGGTATTTTGACAAATATTGATTCAAATAGTTTCCACTTGTTTTTGTAAATCGGATGTGCTCAAACCACATTGTGTCTGGAAAAGACGGATTAGAACTTCGTCAAAATAAATCAGTTGAGTGAGGCCAATGTGATCACCGATTTGTGTACATACAATAACCTAATGCACTTTAGCACATTGGCCTACATACATTCATATGTACGTATGGGTTGTTCATTGGGATTATTGGATGTACATATTTAGACAATAACTGTATTTCTCTACTTGGATCAATTCCTTAAATCACTTACATAAATTAATTACAGAATCCCTTGGAGCCGAATACAGCGAAATGCAAATACTTGATTTAGAAGCCACATGGCTGGAATCAGAACCCCGTACACCATTTGTTTGCTTATTATCCATCGGTTCAGATCCGACTACACAAATAGGACTATTGGCCAAACAGAAAGGAATCCGTGAGTTAAATTGAACCTTCTTGCTTTAAATATTGATTTCAAACTAAACATTTGTATTCTTTTCTCAAATGACCAGCCCTCAAATCAGTTTCAATGGGCCAAGGTCAAGAGTTCCATGCCCGCAAGATGATTCTTGAAGCCATGGCTTCCGGTGGATGGGTACTTTTGCAAAACGTTCATCTTTCTCTGCCATTTTGTACAGAAGTGATTGACTTGCTGGTTGAATCAGAACACATCGATGACTCGTTTCGTATGTGGGTAACAACAGAACCACATTCGGAATTTCCTATTGGATTATTGCAAATGGCTATAAAATTCACCAATGAACCACCTCAAGGCATTCGAGCAAGCATGAAACGAAGCTATCAGGTAAGAATTCTGCACAACGTTATGTATTTTATGGGTAATTTTTTTTTGAAAAATTGTTTTCTTTTTAATTAAAAGGCATTTAGTCAAGACTTCCTTGACTACACTTCAGCCCCACAATGGCCATCACTTTTATACACAGTTGCTTTTCTGCACACCGTTATTCAAGAACGTCGTAAATTCGGTCCTCTCGGTTGGAATGTACCCTACGAATTCAATCAGGCTGATTTTGCCGCCAGCGTGCAATTTATCCAGAATCATTTGGATGAAATGGATCCAAAGAAGGGTGTCTCTTGGCAAACTGTTTGCTATATGCTAGGTGAAGTTCAGTATGGTGGACGGGTTACAGATGATTTCGATAAACGACTTTTGACTACTTTTACGGCTGTGTGGTTTTGTGAGAGTCTACTGACATCGGCATTTGAATTCTACAAAGGCTATCGGGTGCCGGTGACGAAGAGTTTGCAAGGTTTCGTTGACTATATAAATAGTTTGCCAGCAAATGACACCCCGGAGGTGTTTGGATTGCATCCGAATGCAGATATCACATATCAGATAAATACTGCTAAGGGTAAGTACCTATACCTTTCTACTATAGTTTGTTTTATGTGTATGTGGTGATGAGGAGGGTGTGGTTAATTTTTTTGGAGATTATGTCAGCTCTAGTTTTAATTATGACTCTTCTAAGGAAATATTAATATGCTTGGAAAATAATCCTTGTTCAAGTAATCTGTTTTAGTAAAACACAGCGGTTTTTTAAGCTCCAATTATGTCAGGTGTCTGGCGGCATGGTAGAGAAAACGATGACATTAGAAAAAAAGTTATTATTATTTTTCCCATACACTCAAATTGCTTATTAAAATCATATACTGAAGCTTCCCATCTGCCACTCTTAAGCAATTTATTGACAAAATCGTGGCTTATGACAAAAACTATAGCTCCAGAGTGACAGGATGTCTATCAGTCGATTTAATGCATTACAAGTGACAAACGGCTTAAAGTTCTGTCTATTCTTACAAGTTTTATTTCGTTTAACCCGATTACGGTTAAAACATGATTTACACAGTGACAAATTGCCATTAATGCATGTCATTAAATGGCAAAATAATGGTAAAATCAAATCAATAATGACAAGCATTTACACGGTGCAAAATAATGAATGGCAATCTGACGCTAAATAATGAGGAAGTTTATACTTTCTCGCGGTGTGCCATTGTTTTCAAAAAGGTGTCACTGTGCATTTACATGACGCTATTTTAATGGCAATATTTAATGCCAGTTTTCCCTGCCAATTTTTTAATGACGAAAATAATGACAAGTTTTCAAACCATTTACACGATTTTTTTATTATTGTCAAAAGAATGCAAGAATGGAGTGGCAATTTGTCACTCGTGTAAATCCGGCATAACTAGTCATAATAACTGACATAATGTTTTATTGCTGTGTTCCCGGACTTTGTGCACCAAAATGCACATACTCTCATTTTCTCAAGAGTGGGGCAGACAATCTGTCACAGAGAATTTGTATATATTTCACAAAAGTAGGGTAACACAATGAACACAAATTTAAGTCTTTTTTAGACGTCAAACCAGAAGTTTATTTTTGAACATTTTTAATGAAAAAAATGTTCTCTATTACAATTTTTTTTAAGATTGACAATTTTCAATAGCAAATATTTATTAATTGTACAAATAAACCAGGCGATACGATAAATCCGATTATTTTCATCTTTTGTAATGCCACACCTGACAACTAATGGCAGCTTATGTACTATTTTTTCCCTTCATTTGACAAGTCTTTTTTTAATAAAAGGAACACTTTTAAAGCATTTAGAAACCCGTAAATATAAATGCATACATTAAAATTGTTTTGTTTATCGAAGAAGTTTACTTCGAAACTTCTGTCACTCAGAACTGTCAAAATAAATCAATTCCTATCATATATGACAATTTTATATCGAACCTGTCTAAAAAGTTAATACCCCTACAATCCTAGTAAATTATTTACAACACAAATTAACTTTTCGAATATCAATTTTAACTCAAAATGTCTCATGCAATTACACATCATGTCAACGCATGATATAAATTACACACTACAACACATCCTCTATATAGATAGCTAAACAATTACATGAGTGTTGTTTCTGTCACTTTTTATAATAATACAAATTTTTGACGTCTCTGCCTCCACTCCATTGCCATTGTCGTGCTTGTCACATCATATCTAAAATATAAAATATCATAAAATTCATAATAGCAGAGTCAATATAAACTTCAGCTTCGGCTTGAAAGTTGTAAAGCTCAATCTTATAAAGGGAAAGCCAGAGCATGAGTTTGAAAATTTAATTTCTACTGATGATGGATGAATAGCAACGACCGTGTCAGCAAAAAGCACTTAAATATTCATGCATGTGTGTTCATTTTGCCTTTTTATTATTGATTCAATTATTCAAAAGGCGAGCAACAGGCCTATAGATCTTGATATATATTTTTATAAAGAAAAGTTTATTAATATACAAACATACACATACCTTACCTATGTAGTACAAAAACATAAAAAGTCTCCACAGGGTTTATATTTAGTTTAGGTTTACTTGGTGTAAGGGCAAGTTAAGGGTTCTTAAATAAAAATCACCTAAAACTCGATAGATAACGTTTGCTGCCTTTCAATTCCATTCCACAAATGATTTATAAGCTGGTGTGAACAAAAATATTGTGGAATGAATTTCTTCTGACCAACAAAATATTTCACAATCTGTTTTTACGAATTTTTGTAAGTTTATTCATTCTTCTTCTCGTTTACTTTGCTCATCCTATATAGTGTGGAAATTTTCACTATAAAAAAGCTCATGACTATAGTAATGTCTCCACTGACACTCCGTGAAATCAAAAGCGAATACATTTTCCACAAACGTTTCCCCCTAAATAGCTTAAGCTTCAGTGTCATTAAATAAGAAAAGTTTTCGAGAAAACAAATTAGTCGTCATGAATCACAATTTTGTACATTAAAACCATTGTGCACATTTGCGGCTGACTCGACTCAACTCGAATCAACTTTTCGAACCGGTCGTAGGTTTACACGACATGAACAGTGCTAAAACCCATCAATGTCCTCCGTAGCTTAACGCGAACATTATATTAAACTGCTTTCACACAAGAACACTGAGTTGCCGGCTTCTGGGAGTTTGAAGGCGAGAAGGGCAAGAAGTAAGGGAACAAAAATCTCTTCAACGATTTGAAGAGATTTTTTTGACGTTTTGCTTTGCATTCCAATAAGCCCAACATAATCTTCCCTGTTTCCTCCTCAGTTTCTTGGTCCCAGTTTCTTCGTGTGAAAGCTACAAGGCAATTAAAGGAAAACGTCAAAAAAATCTACAGCAACTGGTTTCCCTGTGTGAAAGGGTGCTTACATATTCATCTCTCTCCATTCGACCAGTGGTCGAATTGAAATTTTTATTGAGTCAGTCATCTTGAAGAAAGAAAATCAAAAACCGGAATTTTTGTTTTTTTTTTCTTGATCCAATTTGGAAATGAAGAAAATTGAGACAACAGACGGACCGGACGGCGAACCACAAAAATAAGTGTCCGTTTTTCGGCAAAGTTTGAGGCCACCAAAAGAACTATCATCAGACAGATTTTTTGAGTCGAACGCAAAGCCTGTAGGGTGCTAGTAAAGCCACTGTACATTTGTATATTGCGGAATAAGGGTTGAGTCTTTAGCACCCAAATTAATAAACATGGGCCAATGTTCTGTAACTTTCGAATCGGTAAAAGTAGTCGGGAAACAAAAAGAATATGTTTGTTTTGTTGTTAAGATGCCAAAACGACTTTCAATTTATCGCCTTCCATTGGAAAATCCCAGTCAAACAAACTAAAAATTTTAGGTATAGCCTCAACTTACACAGAAACCCATTTTTCCAGAGGCGTTAAGTGAGGAAAAGTTATCGCCTGAGTTACAGAACATGGCCCATGGACTGGAGAAGGCTTAGGACTTATTCCGTGGCCTAAGTGCGAAATACTATTAATAAAACACAATTTCTGCTTTTTGACGTTTACCAACTTAGTCCTTTGTTAGACCATCAAAGACGTTGGTCTAGCGATGGACTAAGAATTGACATTTAAGAACAAAATTTACAGGGACATAGAATTAAAAGACGTAGAGTTGAAACTTATTGTAGTAGATTTTGTTCGATTTTTTATTAATAGAAAATTTTAGTCCATGTTCCAACTCTTACTCCATGGTTGTGTAAGTCCATGGACTAAAGGTGAACTAAGAGTTTTTTTTTATTAATAGGGCTGTAGGTGTCGTCACTATCGTTCCAACTGATTATATTACTATGACTGCTTTTACACGATTAAACTAGAAGCACGCGAATTTTCGAACAACGTAACCCTGCGCCTCCACACGCAAAAATTTCTTTCAGAAAATCGAGCATGCAATGGAAATTTCCAATGCTGACCACAAATTTCATGAAATAAATTATTTTATGAAAACGATTTTAGATTTTTTTCTTATCATCTCTGTGGAAATAAATGAAGAAATAATTTGACGTTTACTGTTAGTTCGACTGATATTTGTGTGCTTTTTACATGAGTACATGTGTATACTGATGGGTAGAGTTGGAATTCCAAGCCGAAAAAATTTGCTAGGCACTCTAATTGTCAATAAGATTTCATGAAATAATTTGCCCACTGAAGGAAGAAATAAATATTTCTGTAATAATTGCGGAAAACTAAAAATTGTATGTGAAGGCGCAGGGTAAGTGCAAGAGAGAAAAAAAAAATCGAAAATATGACTATACAAATATTACAATCTGGTTGCTGTTAACTGTCAAACTCCACAACTTCCAAATACCATCCATAGTTCAATGATAAAATGTTCGAGCGCTACTAACCTAAAAAAACAGAGATTCATGTAGTTTCCTCTCCAACCAAAATAATCCATCCCTCGGGAATTTATTGATCCCGGATAAGTTTTCGTATTCTTTTCTACCAAAATCATCAATTTCTTTTCGATCCGGGATCAAAATCACTAATTCTGGAATTTTAGAGTGATTTACACGAACATAAAACGCACTTGCACACTCACCAAAGTAAAGTTATATTCGCTTGAAAATCAAAAGATTTTGCATCCTTTTTGCCAAGAAAACCCCAATCCCTGACCAACATCCCTATTGGCAAATAGAAAACGACATAAATTAATTATAAAACGTCATTCGCGACGAATAAAAAAAGCCTGTGAATGAAATGTCAAAATTGACGAATATTCATTAAATACAGTTGGCCGCTCTCACACTACTACGACCGAAAGCGAATTAATTCCACAATGTGAATAAGGCCTCATTTTGTCACATTATTTTTCTAAAAAGCAAATTCTTTCGACCCAACTGTGAACTTTATTCTTAATCGAAAAGCAATATAAGCAGCCCTTTCGAAATGAAAGGTAAGTCTGTGTGTGGTGGTTGTTCATGAGCAAAGGAAGGCATCAGGGGACGTGTATTTGTAAAAAAATAAAATTGCCCTTTCAAGTGCAAAATACAGAAATCTCAATGCATGTCAACTTTTTCTCATTCATAGCCGGCCGACCTCCTGTTGAGATAACGGCACAAGAAGAGGGGCGAAAATGATATGGCGTTTGTTGATGGTTTGCTTAGGCAAGAAGCTAACTAAGTCAAGTTTTTTTTCCTTATTTTTAAGGCATATTGGATACAATCTTGAGTGTTCAGCCTAAGGAGGGTGGCGGTGGTGGTGGCGAGACTAGAGAATCCATTGTCTATCAATTAGCCGACGATATGCTAAGGAAGCTTCCTCCTCAGTATAATGAGTTCGAGGTGCGAGAGAGTCTCAACCGAATGGGCATTCTACTACCAATGAACATATTTCTCAGGTGAGTTGTTAGTTTCCTCTACTTAGATTACAAATAAATCACTGCAACAACATATACGATATACATATGTGACAACAAAATTGATTTTTGATTAAATGCTTAAATTTGCAGACAAGAAATCGATCGAATGCAGCGTGTCATCAAAGCGGTGTTCTCGTGTTTGCGCGATTTAAAGTTAGCAATTGATGGTACAATTGTTATGAGTGCAGCCTTGAAGGAGTCACTAGATGCAATGTACGATGCAAGGATTCCCGAACGGTGGATGAAGGTAAATATGATTGTAAAGAATATTGTGTATAGGTATTTGTGTGGTTTTGTTGAGATTGCGGATGGGAATGCGTGTTTGGCATTGGAAACCTTCAATAATAATCAAATAAGGAAGTATAGGTTGGGTATTTAAATTGCCAATATATTTCACAAAGTTTGGTATGCGACAACAAAAGAAATCCCATTTCTTTTCGAGGGTGCTTGGTGTTTAAAAAAAAAATTAAATTATTAATATTGATTTAAAAAAGTATTGAATGGTTTTCTGGAACCAAAATAAGTTAAAAGCGTTTTTCAAACGTAAGAAAAATATATACGAACATTTATGGAGTAAATTCTATTTCCCTCGAGGGAAAACGGATCAAAGAATTCAATTTGTTCGCGATAAACAATTATTTTTAATTCAAAAATCAGAAGAGATGGGAACAATTTGAGAATTATAAAAAAAAATATTGTGCCAACATAAAATTCTGTCCTATTCCTTCCAACTCGTGCCGTGCAGTTCAGGTTGCATTTAAAAGACTTTAGGTCTTACAGGCATATAGTTAAAATTATTAAATTAAAATTGTTTTCATCAAAACAATTTGATTCAAATAAAAATTAAACTAATTCTTTTCACAAATTTTAAGTAGTCATACTTTTTTCATATACAAAATATCAGATGTTCAACTATTTTTTTCCATTGGTACCACTTACGCATATTTGCTTTTTTAAAATTTTTTTTTTGATAATATACTGGCAAACGTAAATTCATAATCCACAACATAATGATGCAATCCACAAGCCTGCGTATGCGCGGCATTTAGCGAGGGCTAGCCTCGAAATTCGATTGCTAATTTATACCAATTTTATTGAATTTTAAGATTTATTCGCGTTAGATTTTCGACGTATAGTTAAAGACGTTGACATTGACAGTATGACTCTATACAACACAGAAAACATGACGTGCAAAAATTATTCGTTCCGTGCCATCTGTCATTTGATAATACAATTATTCACTCTCTTTTTTACTCCAGTCCTTCGTGTTGCTTGTAAAATCAGAAATTTTTATTTAACCGCCCTGTCAACTTACAGAATTTTTGCACACTTGTGAGTACGCTCTAAACCTCCATTGGTTTGTATTCTATTCTCTAAATGACATTTTACATTTCATGTATCTCTTTATTTTGATTTCAATACGATAGCCTGTCTAATGTGGGTTTGCCATTGGTAAAGTAAATCAATTTATTTTGACACCTGTCAAAAACAACGATTTTACTTTTTTATATTCGATTGGGCAAAAGAAATTGATTTTTTTTGCATCTAGATCATTTTTTAAATCTAGATTTTGCTCCAGAATTACCCTTTTTGGTACTAATGCCACTACCATTTTCAGCTGTCAATTTGAACTATTTATGTATTCCACTCGACTCACTAAAAACGATTCTCTATAAGAGAGTTGTTTCCAACAAAAACACATTCTTCATCATACCTGACGATCATTTGACTATTGATTTTATTTATTTTAAATGTTTACTTTATTAAAAAAAATCAATAATCTAAAAAGCTTTTACTTTCTTATCATAACATGCCGGCGTGGAAATATATTCATTTGGACAGCCATTTCAGTCTCACAGACACGACATTACGCAAACTCAATAACACAAAAAATCAATATGAAATCATGTTTCATTGGGCATACAAAAATCTAAATCTAGATTGAAACTCTACTTACCAATAAAAAAACACATACAATAGGTTAATATCCGTATAAGTTTCTGAACAATCATAACCGGATAGGTCAGGCTATATGTTTTTGACATTTCTCATGGGATATAATAGTATACTAAAGGTTTACAGATAACTTGAGATTTATTTTTTGACAATGAATGCTTACTCATCAGTTGTGTATTTACACGCGATGATAACAACACACATCTATGTGGATAGCTCTCGGTAGATAAATGTATGCATCCAATATTTATGGGTATACCATTTTGACATCGGAGTCTACCGATTTAAGTGAGAGAGAGGATTGTATATATTTCTTGTAAAATAATCCAATAAATAAATGTGTTCTGCACATTTGTGGGACAAAATATTTCAAGTGAGTAATAGGTTGCTTTCTTAAATGCATGGTTGCAATTTCCGCTAGCAAATTTAAAGTTGAACTGTTTTTGGTATAGGTATAGGTAATTTTCTGAAGGGAAGAAAGAAGAATTCTCTGTTACTCTTTTTAACTGTGCATCAAGGCAGATAACTAGGGAAAGTGTTCATAAATGCATATAAAATGCATGTGCAAATAGTTTTTCTGACGTTAATATGCTCGCAATTGATCGCATGTAAACAAGGGAACCATACGCTTATGAAAGCACCCATAATTTACATATGTTTATTTTGATTCTCACAATAGATCTGTTCCCGTACTTTGGGCACTAAAATTCACAAATTCTCATTTTATCAAGAGTAGTGGTAAAAATCCCTCATAAACGACCACGTTTCACAAATGTATGGGAACGCATTCAGCAAAAAATTTAAATTTAAAATAATTAAAATATTTTTAATAAAAAGCATTTTTTATGGGGTTTTGACAGATGATCAAACATTAATTTATTACTCGAATAACCCCAACAACATGATAAATTTCAAATTTTGAACCTGATAACTAACATCTTTTTACTTGCGATTATATGTACTATATAAGGCAAGTTATGGATTCGTGAAAAAAAATTCTAACAATCAAACATGACATTACGATTATAGAGAACATCAAAAAAGTGGGTCTCCCAATTCCGTCTGTCTGTCCGCGAGTCTGCAGCCTAAACGGTTCGATGGATTTGCTTCAAACTTGGTACATATTGTATTTTCGGTAAGACGACAAATAACAGTAGCTTCCATACATTTTTTTTTTGCCAAAATCAAAAAACCTTATTTTCTCAAAAACGGCTCCAACGATTTTTATAAAAATAGTTCATTAATGAAGGGAAAATGAACATTTCGGAAAGTTTTTTTTTTTGGAAAAAAATTGTTATTTTTGGTGCATCTAGTACCATTTTTTGGTTTTCGATTTTCTGGGAAACGGTAAATTTGATTTTTTCGAAATTTCTTACGCAGAAGCTCCTTTAAATTTTAAACACTATTGTAAGCCCTAACATATTTCAAACTATTTTTTTTGAAAACTCAAACCTTCGATAACGACTCAATGAATTTTTTCGAAACTACGTATTTGGTGGTTTTTTGGCATTATGTTGAATAGTTAAAAAAAAAACTATATTCCTAAAATAAAAACAACGGTACCTCCCATACAAATGTTAAAAAAAACATTAAGAAAAAAATTTATTTCTGGAAAACGGCTGCAAGATTTTTTATAAAAAAAAATGTGTGTGTTCTTAAATTAGTACAGTCCACTTTCAACCCTAAAAATATTTTTGTACTTCCCATAGAACCACTTTTAATATTTCGACTTTCTCTATATTGGATCAACCGATTAAAATTTTTTTGTTATGCAAATTCTCCTTAAAATTGTTAATAAAACTGCTTTCTTTAATTTTCATAAAAAAGTTTTCGATTCTTAAAAATAAACAATTTTTTTTTAAAACAACTATTTTTCAAAAACCAGTCAATGAATTTTTTTGAAATTTGAATTTTATATGTATATTAATTGAATGTTTTTGTGACCTTTAGTCCAAAATGCGTTTCGCCCAGGTACTACAGTTGGGCTCATCAGTTAGTAGCTGTAGTACCTTCCTAAGACGCATTTTATTGAAGTCGGTAAACATCGATCAAAAAATAATGCGTCTTAGGAAGGTACTACAGCTACTAACTGATGAGCCCAACTGTAGTACCTGGGCGAAACGCATTTTGGACTAAAGGTCACAAAAACATTCAATTGGCTTTAAATCAACACAGTCCACTAAAACAAAAACAAAAATTATATAAACATATTATTTGCGTTTTCTTCAATTAATTATGTATATTAATAACATCTTCAAAATAGCGTTTCAATTTTTTTTTCTAAAAATGTTTTCAAAATTGTATACATACAAAATTATTTTTTAAAAAAACCGCTCCAACGATTTTTTTGATATACATATTCTTATTTATCCACGAATTCAAATGACATCTTTGTTTGATGAAATAAAAAAAAATAAAAAACATTGCATCTAGAGTTGCGAAAATACGATTTTTGCATGTACTTATTTGTTACCTACCATTCGTTAATCCGAAGTTATAAGCGTATAAACTTTTTTGTATTTCTTTTTAAGTTTGATCGTTAAAAACGCTTAATAAAATAAATACAAAAAAAAAAATAAGGAACATCGGCCCTAGAGCTTGGTATGCTCTACCTAGGGTAATTATTATTTTTTATTATAAGACAGTTAGTTTGGTACATCTCCTCATCTAAAAAAAAATTTTTGAATTTCAAAAACTCACTAAAAAAAATATAACGAGGCACAAATTGGAAAAAAAGTAACGGACATCGCCCCTAGAAAAATTTGTCCCCAACATTTTGGTGTTTCAATTTTTTCGATATCTTTAATACTCTTCGACATCTCCTACTCTACTCTCTACCCTCTACTTCATCTGTCTGTCTGTATGCCGATTTATATCATAAGTGTTTTAGGTGATTGTCTCAATTAGATTTTTGAATATTTTTTGTGGTCCCAAAAATAACGGTACCATACAATTTTGTCTAGCCTCTCGAAATGGCTATCAACGATTTTGATACAAAATATATTTTTTGGATTTTTGAAAATTCAATATTTCGAAAACGGGTGCACGATTCGTTTTTAAGAGAATGTTTTAAAATTTGTATTGTTAAATACCTAAAATTGCCATACAAATATTTATTTTTTGAAAAAATTAAAAATGTTTGTTTATACAAAATTAAGCAAATAACTACTTTAAAAATATATTTAATTGTTTCTATTCAGATTCTTTTGAATATATTGTGATACATAATGAATATAAGAGCAAGACGTTCAACGCGATCCAGTCGTGTATGAAATTTCTTCTGCGAAAATTCGCAGCCTGCGAAAATTCGCAGCCTGCGAAAATAATATTCTCCCTCGTCAGCAATCTCGTCTGTGAAAAACTATGAACATTTCGTGAACGTGAATGGGATTTGACAGTTTCTCGTAGAAATTCGGAGTTTTAGGAAGTACGTGAACATAGCTAATATGGACCACAATCCACAAATGTCATACTTCTCATTTTATTATATATGATTCACAGTGAAAATTACTCGCATATAAATGAAATGTCAAAATTCTTTACCAATAATAAGTCGCTTGCAGTGTCTTATGAGAAAGGGCCTTTAAAATTCTTATGCGTGCAACAAAATAAATCAGCACCAGCAACGTTTCCAAAGCATGTCGTGGGTAAAAATAATAACATTTCACAATTTTTGTTGTTTCTATTTGGCTTTTAACAAAAAAGGAACCAAGCCCGCTTTACTGAGCAAAACTCTTTTCCTAAAAAAAAACTTTAATTTTGCTTTTAACAAAACAAAAGAGGTTTCGTAATACCTTCTTCATTGAAGCTTTTCTGTATATGAGTTTCACTTTGATTTAACCTAAAGAAGCTTTTGGCTTTTGTAAACTAAATCCGTTTTTTTTTTTTGAAAAGTACCTATTCAACATCACACGGTTAGATTGAGGATGCAAATTTCTGTAATCTTTTTTTTTTTGTTAGGAGCTTGTAAACATTTTTAAATGCATTCGGACATCCCAATGTTCTGACACAACTCACAATAACATGTCATCAGCTGCGACAGTGTATTACAAAACCAACTGATACCACTTTTATGCATGCAGTTCTTTGTTTCCTCTATTCAACTAGTAATTTAATTAAAACCTCAACATTACCACAGTAGTTTTTTTTTTCTCGAAAACTTTTTAAAAGCTTTTCATAGGTTTCTTTCTTTCATTTTGAACTAAAAAAAAATATGCATCCCACTCATCCTGATTCATTTATGTCCTCCACTAGGAATATATCCTTTTTGCATTTCTACTCTGATTTTTTTCAAGTTTTAGAAAATTTTACGCCATTTGCACTCAAACATGTTAACCAAGCAATCCGCCTACACAACACACATATAAATCAGTATCAATCCATTGTCCTTATTTTTATGATAAAAAATCCTTTAATCACATCTCACCGGTGCGTTCCGTGTTATAAAAATAACACCTTCTCAACTTTCTCACACAAAAAGAGAAATTCAAATTCAATTATAATCCTTTTGTGTGAATTCGAAAAGCTTTATAGAAAAAGATACAGTATTATTGCAGATGGCCAGGCAGGACATGCTAGTCGAACATTTATTATTCCAGTCAAATGATTCAATATATATGAGGTTCTTCTGATTTATACTTTTCATAAAAATCTCTTCTCGTCCGTGTCCTTTTTTTTTTTGAATTTCCTTTAAGAAACTCAACATTTGAAATATTGTACACGAGGTGGGTTACCTACTACGTTTACATTTTTATATTTCTGAGGCATAAATCCTATCACAAGTGATGGAAAGTCTGGAAAAAAAACGTTGCAGTAAAAGCGCATCTTTAAAAAAAAAAAAAGAAAAAAAATATCAAAGCAATTTTTCGACCAAAGTGATGGCGATGATGAAAGAACATCTTCCAAGAACCAACGTCAATGACAACGTCGACAACGCACACGAAGCCAAGATTGACACCAGGTCCTTGGCTGTTGTCTGTGCGTTCAGGTGAAAGGAGCAAAAAAAAAGGAAAATATCTACTTATGCTGATTTGAAAGTAAAATTGAAATAATAATATCACCACTTCGTCTTTTCCCTTTTTTGATGGGGTTCCATCGACACCATCCGATGCACGATGTGATGTGAACTGAATTGAAGGGAGCTCTGAAAAAATATTATGATGTGTGGCTTTTCGAAAAGAGGAAAGAGTTTGTTACGGATGAATGATTGTATGTGTGTGGGGTTGGATTAAAGTAAACGTCTGTATTCCATTACCTTTCGATTCGTCACAAATTCGTACTTAAAGGAGACATTGTAGACGTAAATCTTTATTTTGATCTAATTGGAGACATTCTGGGAAAATTGATGGGGCATAGGTCCGGACTAAGTATAAATCGGAATAATTGTCTTTGAATATATTAACCCTCATCAAAGATAGACAGCTATTTGTGTATACCCACCTTATAGTTAAATGTCAATATTGTAATGAGATCTAATGCTATCCACTAAGCTGAAAAAAAAAAATAAAATTCTATGACACCTCCGAATTTCTAAATTCTAATTTCTACTTGATTGTAATTAATGTGGGCGAAAATTGGAACAAAAAAGTGTAGTGTTCGCTCACTTTTTTGTTCCAATTTTCGCCCACATAGAATGTCAAAGTATCTAAAAATTTTTTTGGAGATAATTTGAAATTTTATTTTGGAACAATTATTATAATAGTAATCAAGTTTGGGGTTTCCAACAGTTCCAAGAAGTAGAAAAAATTGATAAGGTATTTTCTTTAAAAAAATCTTTCGACTACCAGAAAGTACACTTATTTATATGCTGCACCTGGAGACCGGTGTTTCGCCCCTTTATAGTTTTTCACTCAGACTCCATTTTAAATACCTAAAGAAAATATTAACTCTGCCAATCATGGAATACCAAATAAAATTGTGGGGAACCTGCTGCAGCTAAAATCTCAGTTTTTTTGCGGAATGCTCACTGCTGGAATTTCAGTATAACGTCCAACTGGCGGAGAGTAGTTTTTAGGATTGGAGTAGAAGATTTAAGTTATTACTGGCAAAGATCGACGAGACACCCTTTGAGGAGGTTGCAAAGAAAGTGCAACGGAGTAAAACTAGAATCATGTGCAAAAGACTCCAGCATAACCTTGAAATCAACAATTATTTAAATGACCGGTATTCTATTGACACAATCTCTTCAATCTTTAAAACCAGAGGGAAGCTACTCTGTCTAAATTACGAACCGTATGGACAAGAAAGAAATACAGAGTGTTCACTTTGTAACCTCAGATCATCAGAAAATAGCCCCGTTCTAAAAAAAAATGTATACAGATGGGCGCACTAAAGGGGTTTTGACTGTTAGGCGGCTTAACATTAACCCCCAGTTTCACAGTGGGTTTTGACTGTTAGGCGGCTTAAAATGAACCCCCAGTTTCACAGTGGGAGCTTAAACTTAAGGTCAGCTGACTCGTCCGGTTTCACTGTGAAATCTCAAGGGATTAAGAATACCCTTTAAATGTTTCAACACAGCGCGGGCGTGAGGGTGAGGTTAAGGAAGAGAAATAATGATAGGAAAGATGTGTGGCGCGATATTCGGAGACTGTAGGTGGTTGTTGTCTCAGATTTTATCTCCAGGGATGCTGGCTGAACTAATGCGGAGAAATTTCCGTGTCTTATTTATCGATGTCCCTTATAATTCGCATTAATTTTTTTATTCTTTGTCATATTTTCTCGTCATACTAGTTTTACTCAATCACATGTTGTTAGTTCTATGCCTAAACAGCATGTAATGAGTAAAACAGCAACTCATTGTATCTATGACATTTATTTTTAGAATTGGTTTTTAATAGAAAAATAAGAAGACATAGACTACAGCAGGGATCGAACCTGTGACCATGAGGTTGACAGGCGAACACACAGCTATCGCGCCACGGCCACCCCCATCTGATCTAATCTGAAGATTGAACTTCGCTTAACAAGATTTTATGAACAATAGTTGGCAGTATTTTTCTTGCATTTTCTTCCCTATCGAGATTTGA
Organism: Philhelius pedissequus; assembly: GCA_910595825.1. NCBI lineage: Eukaryota > Metazoa > Arthropoda > Insecta > Diptera > Syrphidae > Philhelius > Philhelius pedissequus. The sequence goes on along the minus strand of OU343161.1, from coordinate 235,359,515 downwards.
CAAGCAACGAGTTTAAACGGCAGAATATTCTCGCTTAACTTAAACTACAACTTGAACTGAGGCGATAACTTTTACTGACTGAACGCCTCTGAAAAATTGGGTTTCTGTTTGTTGAGGCGATATTTTAATTTTTTAATTTGTTTGACTTGGATTTTCCACTGGAAGGCGATAAATTGAAAAACTTATTTTGGCATCTTAACAACAAACCAAAAAATTTTGTTTTTGTTTTTCGACTATTTTTATCGATCCGAAAGTTACAGAACATGGGCCTAGTTCAAGGCTTAAACGACACTGTGAAATCGAATAAATTGTTGATCTGAAGCTAAAACCAAAAGTGGAGTTTACTCATGAAACGGCGGAAAACCCGTATAAACCTCAGAAACCAGCTAATTTTAAATAAAATAAAATAAATTATTTGGTTTCTGAGGTTTATACGGGTTTTCCACCGTTACCTTAATATGTCTTTAAAATCTTTGCATTTTTTAAAATTAATAAATCAATTTTTATAAATGCCAACAAAGTGAGGGCATCCGTAAGTTACGACAGAATCTCTCATCTCAATTCGCTAAATGTGTTTTTAGACAATTTTTCGCTACTTCTTCTACACTGACTTGTTCGAACCATTTGCGGTCAATAAAGGCCCGTATGATCGACCGTTACGTTAAAATTTTCATTGTTTTTTTTTTACCAAATTCACATCATCATAAGAGCAATTTAAGAGAAAATTGGTTTGAACTTTTGGTGCCAAGTCAAACGATGTCTATTTTTTTTTCACGAAAACAAAAAGTTAAGAAAACCCAATGGGCCTTGTCACAAAAACTTCCATCCGGTCCTGAGCGCATAGCATAGCTGACTCCTGATCGATGAAGTAGCAATTGAATATTCAGGTTACATGCCAATGCCATTACCATATACATAGGTAGTACTCAGTCATAGGTTAAAAGTGATTTTTGAGTTTGGCGGAGTTAGGTTAAGCATTAGTCTTCTTCTTTTTTTGTTTAAGGTTGATTATATGTCAAGATATTGCTGCAAAGGTTGAATAATACTTGTTTTATCGAAATAAATCACTTATTTTCAATATTCATCTTTTTTTGGAGACTTTATTTTCAAACGATTATTATTTTATTTACCTAAACCACAGCTCACTTGGTTGAATGCCTCGGTTAAAAGATACAAAATATTGAGACAATTTTAATTATTTTTCCCTTTTTTCATCCTCCCTAAGTTAAAATAAAAATGTATATGATTTTAATGTTTTATTTGCATTGATAACATTAAATCAATTTGATTTTCAATTTTGTGTTTGAAGAGTTTTTTTTTAATTTTTTTTATATTTTTATATTTGTGTTATATATGAGTCTATGTTCTGCAACTGGATCGTATATATGTAATTGATTTGAGAAGGAAAACACATTTCAAACATTTGAAATTCACAAAATAAATGCTGGTGTACCCCAGGGCTCCATTTTGTCCTCGAATCTCTTTTTAATTTATATTATTAATATGTTGTCTGAAATTTCTAATTCAGTAAATTGCTTTGCTTATGGCAGTACTCTCCGCTCTTCATATTCTTTTTCAGATTCACTTCAATGTCCCGTAGAGTTCTAAGTTCTGATCTCGACAATTTTGTCCTTGAAGAATTCAATCATCTCTTCTATCGTTAAAGCCTAGTACGCTGCTGATGCGAAACCAAAATTTTCGGTGGTCACCAATAGGAGAGCGAAATGCTAACGAAAACATGAATGAAAAAATTCAAGAAGAAAAAAACAACCCCAATCAGGAAAAAATCACAAATGAACAAACTTTGGATGAAAGAATCAACAAAAACAACACGACTAAAAACTTAAATCTAATTTTCCGCACACAATTAATTGGTCTGGGTAATAAATTGTCTGCGAAAAGTGAGTGGAGACTTCTTAAATTTCGTCATGGAACAGCGTACTGCAAAACGAAAAGCAGAACGAATATTTTCGCATCAGCACCGTACTAGGCTTAAAGCAGAACTCACCCCTTATACCGCTATAAATGAGCGGCTCTTGTATAGAAGAAATCGATCACCTTTCAGTTCTAGTTATGTGTATCATGATCATGAACCACCTTTACCACTTCGAAGATGCCAGAATTTCTTTTTCCCTTCTGATCTGTCTGTAATCTATACGTAAAGCCTTAATTCAATTAAAACATTAAAAACGATTGTTAATGAAATGCCCAACCGGACCGCAGGTACTTAAATAAACAAAAATTCTTACTTTTATATAAAACAAATATTGGTATGGCAATTATAACATTCAACAATATATTTAAGTTCAAGACCATAATTTAAAAAAAAAATCGTCCACCTGTTTTCGAAATAGTGAATTTTCAAATAAAAAAACAAAACATGTCTCTTTTTACAAGCAAAAGTCTTTATTTACAAAATGTTGGTATGCAGTATTATTAAGGACCTCCTATATAAATTTCATCGAAATCCGTCGAGTCGGTTATGAGAAAGTCAAAAACTAAAAAAATGGTTGTAAATATATGGCAGTTACCGTAGGATGGTCCTTACTCTTAAGAAAAAATGGTTTTCTTTCATTTCGCGGGGCACCACGTAATTTCATTATATAACATTAGAAAAATTTTCAGAATTATTTTTGAATTTTTTAAATGACATTTAGAGGTCACTAGCAAGGTTTGAATTTAGAGTTGACTTGTTAGTATATTAGCGTAGTTTCTCCTATACTCTTTTTCCAACATTTCTTCATTGGTTTTAAGTAATTTATTATAATCTAAACAAATCAAAATCTGATAATGATAGATCTCCACGCGCTGGTACAAAAGAGGCGTCGATGGGAGGATGGATAAGAAGCGATTGTCTATGCGAGTTTCATTTACACGTAAAATGTCATGTAAACACCTAAATCAAACCATAATTTAAGCTGTTCTTCATCGCTTTTTGTAAAAAAATTTGACAGCTTATAGCAACCTCTAAATCTTAACGAAAAAAAAACACCAAAAAAACTTATTTCATATTTAGAGGTATATAATCAAATGAGATTATCCCCGGGGATAAATCAAAAGTCGAAAAATATTGACCACCCTAAGGTACAGTCAATAACAAAATATGTAAACAAAAAATGTTGGACCAAAATGTTGAATATATCTAGGAGTGTATATATTTCTTTTATCAAAATCGATAAAGCTGCTTTCGAGATAATTTTAAGATGCAAGAAGACAAAATTGTATGGCAAGTACAGTTATTTTTGCGAATAAAAAAAAACGAATCAAATATTTAAGACAATCACCTAAGACGCTTAAGTACCAAGTTTGAACTAAATCGTTTCAGCCGCTTAGGCTGTATAGACAGAAATGCGGGACCCACTCTTTTGGTGGTCTCTATCATCGTAATGTCAAATTTGTTTAAAATCTCGAATTCGATTTTTTCCAAATGCTAAACCTTTAAAAAAAGTTGTCCGTCCAGTCAACTTGCTTGAAAAAGTTGGGTGTGAATCTAAAAACGAATATGAAAAGCTGAGGGCGCTGTCGTCAGCAAAACAGTATAATGGATTAGAAGTTTCAGGCAAAAGATCATTAATGAAAATGAGAAAGAGGGTCGGAGACAGAACGGAGCCCTGAGGCACACCAGCATTTATTTCATGAATATCAGACTTGAAACCGTCCAATACAACTTGTATTGAGTGGTCCGACAGGTAATCTCTAATCCAACGAAGAAGAGATTCAAATGCACGCATTTGCGATAAGAGATCCTGATGCCAAAACTCTATCAATTGCTTTTGAAATATCAAGTGCAATAATCTTACTTTCTCCACAACGATGTAAGGATTTGTGCCACTGTTCGGTGAGATACGAGTATACCATCAGATCACCAGTGGACCTATTGCTACGAAAGTCATACTGCCGGCCATTAAGCTTTCGTTCTTCAAGATATTTCTTAAGCTGATAATTAATCAGCGTTTCCATGACCTTGGAAAGAAGGGACTTAAGTGCAATTGGACGGTATTTAGAGGGTGGAGAAGATTCGCCTTTTTTAGGGACAGACTGGACAAATGCTGTTTTCCATTCACTCGGAAAAAGACCAGGAGAATAGGACAGATGGAAAAGCTTTCGCAGTGGTTTTGCCAGCGTAGAAGAACACCTCTTCAGAACAATAGGGGAGATACTATCTGGACCAGCGGATTTGTGTATGTCAAGATCTTTAAGAACTCTAGCAACTGCAGGAGTGCGAAAGACGATACGTCCCATAAAACTGTTAATGCTCTCATGTACAGGAGGAGTCATGACACTTTCTCGAAAACTTGTCAAAAAAATAACAAATTTGATTTTTCTTGTGCGTTTACCACAGGAGTGTTATTGGAAACAAGCATTGGAACCGACGAGGAGGTGGAATTTCGTACATTTTTTACAAATGACCAAACATTTTTACTATCTTTGGGATATTGTAGCATTTTTTGCCTTAATTTTTGCTCGTGTAAAAATTTTGTTCTTTGAATATGACTATTTTAGGTCTTTCTAGCTTGTTTGAACTTATTCCGGTTTTCCTCAGTTGGGTTGGCTTTATAATATCGGAAACTTACCTCTCTCAACCTGATAACATATCAAACTTTACATTACGATGATAAAGAACACCAAAAAAGTGGATCCCGCAATTCCGTCTATCTGCTTGTAGAACAATCTACAGCCTGAACGACTGAAGCGATTTTCTTAAAACTTGGTAGGTACTTAAGCATTTTATGTGTTTCTTTCAAGTAAATTTTTGAATCGTTTTTTTTTTTACCCCCAAAAATAACTTCACTTGCCATACAAATGCTTCTACCATCTAAATTATCTCGAAGACGTCCGTAACGAATTTGATTAAAAAAAAAACTGTGTGGACTATTTTGTGTATAGTCTACATTTTGGTCAACATTTTTTTTCGCATATTTTGTTATTAACGTTTCATGCAATAAAAACATTTTTTTTATTTTCGACTTCCTCATAAATGGCTTCACGTATTTCGATCAAAAGTTTTATGTAGGATTCCCTTCAAATTCTTAACAATATTGCATACGCAAATCTTCGAAAAATATTTGTTTGGATTTAAAAAAAAAACATTTTTGAAAATTCAATATTTCGAAAACGGGTTGAAGATTTTTTTTCGAAATTATTTTTTTATGCTTAATACATATAATTACCATACCAAATTTTATTCAGAAAAAAAATTAAAAAATTAGTCTAAAACGACTTTAAAAATATATTTAACCATTTCTAATAAGAATCTTGTGCATAACATAAGAGCAAGTAATTAAGTTCGATCCAGTCATGCGTTTTTTTTATATCCATCTGCTGTATCTATTTCGAAAAACGCAAAACTCCTCTAAGGCTAATTGCCAATTATTCATCCACCATTTAGAAATTCCTGTTCTAAGTACTCTTTCTGCTGCATCTTAAACATTTTTTAATATTTGTAAATATATTTTTCAAACACAAACATTATTCTTTATAGAATTCCTAAATCATATAAAATTTCACCTTTTTTTCTATCTCCTCACCAAACTGGTATAAACATGGCTAACATGGGTTAAACCTTAAATACAACCTGTTATTGTCGGTCAGGACACAACAGGTCAATTAAGGAGCAAGTTAATGAGGTCACTTCTTAAATATAAAACTGATTCGTTTCATAGGTCCTGTGAAAACTCCTTCGCAATTAGAATGATTCCGAACCAAAACCTTTTCGTAAAAAACTTTTGAAAAAAATCATTCCATTCATTAATTAGATTGTTGACTTTCCACAGAAAAGGGAAACACATTGTTTGTATCCCTTTTTTCCACAACTAAAACCACGTCTCTGACAATTAAATTTTCTCTTATTTTAGATTTCGTGGGAGTCCACAACCCTTGGATTTTGGTATACTGAGCTTCTTGAGCGTAACGCACAATTTCGTGCTTGGATATCAACAGATAGACCAAAGGTATAAATTACTAGCTTTGCAATATTTTTCTAGGGCGGATTGATATTTGACTCCTCAAAAAATTATAATTACAATCCTTACAAAAAAAAAAATGTAAATTAAAAAAATAACTGGCAATGTCGTTAAAATGATATAAAACGCCGCTGCCGCCGAAGTGCCGCTTAACTTTTAAAATTCAATTAACGATAATGAATTTTTTATTATTATTTTTTTTTTGCCAACAGGTCTTTTGGATGACTGGATTCTTTAATCCTCAAGGGTTTTTGACTGCTATGAGACAGGTGAGTCGAAAAACATAAAACAATAACCAAAAACAAATGGGGTATATTTTTTTTTCTCATGTATAAATATTTTTTGCGCTTCATTTGATATTTACAAACAAAATGCCAATCAATTGAAGTCCTGTGGAGGAAAAATGTAGCTGCTTGATGTTTGTGGGGGAAATACGATATTATATCATCGCGCGGTTGGTGGAAACTTAAAAAGAAATATTTGAAAAAAAAAATGAATATGGAAATCCTTATTTAATTTTTGAAAAGTTCAGGAAAGTTAATTTTCAAACAAATTAGCTTTGTAGGAAATACATTTTTTAAATTATTTCCTAATTACAACTTTGTATTTTTATGGAAATATTATTTTTTTTCTGCTCAAAGGTAGATCTCTATTGATTTTGCCTTTTGAAAAGAAAACTTCTTGGAGCTTACTGGTCGTATGACTTTTTTTCGTTTTTGAAAATATACGAATCTTGAATGTGTTCTAGTGTCAGATGTGGTGTATGAATTTGCGCTCCCCCAACTGTTTTATAGTCAAAATTTGTATTAAATCAATTAGTCACTATTAGGTGCATTCAATCTACATAATCCATTCTTTAAATCGAAAACGAAACCGAGGGAAATTATGATTTTACGTCGGGCGTATACTTACTTTTTTTTTAAATAAAAAATATGCCGGGTGATTCAAATAATGTGTGATAAAAAGCTAGATCGTTAAGGTTGAATAAAGATAGGATAGAAAAAAATGATATGGGAGTGGTCCACCCCGTTTGAACGTAAGGCCAAGTTTCTAAAAAGTTAACTTAAATAGATAAAAAAAAAATTTTAAAACAACGGAAACACTTACGAAGCAATGCTATAACTTTTTGTAAAGTCAAATATCTCTTCTTTTATATTCTTCTTTAATAAAGTTGTTTTAGTGTACAGTTTTTAAAAACATAATTTTCTAACTCAAAATTTTAAAAAGATTTATTTTTTTTTCAATTTTGTTCAAAATTTTAACGAATTAGTTACAACTTTTGTTTTAAAATTCAATGTCCTTGTTAATTTTTAGTCAAAACCAGAACTTGAAAAAACTTTAATCCCAGAAGCCAAAATGCAAGACTGGATCGCATGTACTTGCTCTTATGTTCACAAGATTTAAGTAGAAACAGCTAAATATATTTTTAGTCTTTTTTCACTTAGGTTTTTATATACAAAATTTCTTAAATATTTTTATTAAAACAAGTAGTATTTTAAGTATTTCAAGTATTTTAAGTATTTCATAATATACATTTAAAAAACAATTGCCTACCCGTTTTCGAAATATTGAATTTTCAAAAACAAAAAAAAAATATACTATGTATATTATTTTTTCAAAAATCCAAAAACATATTTTTTCGAAAATTTTGGCATACAGTATTATTTAAAATTTGAGGGCCCTCACACATTTTTATCGAAATCCGTTGAGACGTTAAAAAGTCCAAAATCATAAAAATCATTGTATGCCCACACATTTTTTTTCTCATTTTTTTTAAAGATGAAAAATAACAGTAGCTTCCGACATTTTTTTGGCCAAAAACAAAAATATTATTTTTCTCAAAAACGGCTCCAACAATTTTTATAAAAAAAAACAGTTCATTAATGAAGGGAAGGGTAACTTTTGATATTTTTTCTTGGGAAAAAATATTTATTTTTGTACCTCTAATAGAACCATTTTTTTGGTTTTCGATTTTCTGAAAAACGATTAATTTATTTTTTAATTTTTTTTTACGCAGAAGCTCCTAGAAAATTTAAACTAAACATTATTGTAAACCAAAATTTTTCAAAAAAAAAATTTGTTGGAAATTATTTTTTTTTTCAAAACTAAAATTTCGAAAACGACTCAATAAATTTTTTCGAAACTTCATATTTGGTAGTTTTTTGACATTATCTTGAATAGTTAAAAAAAACATTTACAAATGTTAAAAAACAGTTAAGAAAAAAATGTATTTCTCAAAAACGGCTCAAAGAATTTTAATAAAAAAATGTGTGTTCTTACAGTCCACTTTTAAGTTCAAAAATATTTTATTTTGCTTACATATTGAGGGTACTTCCCATAGAACTACTTTTCATATTTTCGACTTTCTCACTATTAAATGGTCCGAAATGCATGAAGGTCTTAATTAAAACCGCATACTCAAATTTTCAAAAACAAAGTTTTTCGATTTTATAAAAATAAATAATTTTTTTTTTGATAATCGACTTTTCAAAAACCAGTCACTGAATTTTATTGAAATTTGAATATGTATATTTCTAACATCTTCAAAACGGCGTTTCAATTTTTTTCCGAAAAATGTTTTTAAAGTTTTATATATACTAAAAAAATTATTGTTTTAAAAAACTGCTCCAATGATTTTTGGATTTTTTTTTTATATATTCTTATTTATATCGGAATTTAAATGGAATCTTTGTTTTCCCTCAAACTATAACCACCATGCAATATAAAAACATTTAATTATGTGTATTATCCGTTTCTTTCTACCTTATTATAGGTATTTCCTTTTTACGAATTTTTGCTTACGTCACTGAATACTACATACAATGTAGGCCCTCATACATTTAAATATACATATGTGTCCTTAAAATCTACCAACCTACATCCTTCATTTTCAAAAAAACGATTCACAAATCTATTTGAGACAATCACCTGAAACGCTTAATAATAAAGTTTGAAGAAAATCGCCTTAGCCGTTTAGACTGTAGATCGATCTGCAGGCAGACAGACGGAATTGCGATGCCCCCTTTCGTGGTGTTCTCCACCATCGTAATATCAAGTTTGATTCAAATCTTGAGTTCCCTTTTTTCTTACTCGTGCAAAACTTGCCGTATAGTACCTATCTACTGGGTGTTTTTTTATTAGCTGCATGAGAAGTTTCGATGGATGGTTGTTGTCTATGGTTTGACAGTTGACTATGAGCAAAATTGCCCTATGTGGATCAAAGGCAATCCCCAAGCCATTATCGAATCACCATTACATCCACTGCAATTGACTTTTTGGTGCGGCTTACAAGCTGGCATCATCTGCCCTTATTTCTTTCGAAATGAGGAATGACCTGCCATTACGGTGAATTTCAGATTTGGGAAATGTAGTCAAACATTGGACTGATCGAATGGATCATGTAACTCGTAGACACGGCAGACATATGCCGGAACCCATTCTTAAAAAATAAATGCCATGGAATGATCTATCAGATTATAATAATAAAAAATTCATTCTAAGAATATTTCTATCTTGTATTATTATTTACAGTTCTCAAGCTCTTTAAAAAAACACCCTATTTAATATCTATCATTAAAAGAAGTTTCTAGACAAATCACTTTTTTTCTTCGACCTTTACCTGTGCTAGGACCTATTATGGTGTCTCATTTTATAAGATTTAAATCATTTATTTTATTAATGAGAAAGTCTTTCTAAACTTAACGGAACCTAATCCACAAAAGACAGTATTATAATATTCAAGGTAAAATTATCCATGCCATTAAGCAATTTGAATTTATTGCTAAAGTCACTCACTAATTGGGAATAGTCTTAAAACTTTGTATTTACCCGATCTGTTGTATAAGCAAACTCTTTTTGAAATACCTCTCTCTACCATAAAATTTTCAGATAAACATTTACTTAATCGAATTGTCAAATTATTCCAATAAAACCAATTAAAATTATTATTCCTCGATAAATTTATTTAAATTTGTTTCGCTTGATTAAATTAAAAGACAAGTATTTTATGATTCTTTAATTTTTTAAGCACTGTAATTTTTTTTGTAAACATTTTAATATTTTACCAATGATCCCTTACGATTCCTAAGAGAAATTAATTTAAATTAAAATAATTCAATAAATCTCTCAAAAAAAAATATGCAAATTAAAGCAATACAAAAATTGTATCAATATATTTTTGTTTTATTATCTGTCAAAGATGACTTATTGGCATACTCTCCATTGTGCCTTAGGATTTAAGCATTAAATAAAATAACCTGACTCAAATTAACCCAATTCAAGGCTAAATCTTTATAATTCGAATTTTGTTTTATGGTAAATAAAATAAACCCTGTCTAAAGGTCACTATAAATGGGGATACCTGCATCTACATACATCCCTTAGAAACCGAATATTTATAACTCAAATCCTCACCATCGAAGCGTATGAATGATTTTGGTGGCGATGATGATGTGAACCAGCCATGATGGCTACAACATTTTGTTCAACTTTAAAAAAAAAAAAAAAAAAAAATATGAAGGTGGATATGCTTGGAATGAAGTGTAATAAAATAAATAATGCGAAATGTCAAGAAGTTAGCCGTAAATCAACTTTAGAAGCTAAACACATGCAGTTTGACTTTTGTTTGCTTATCCATACATTTTGTAGGTACGATGTACATAACAAAAAGGATACCTTCACTTTGTGAAATAAATGTGCTTGTATATTCTATAAATCCTTATGTCAACGTACAGTATACAAGGTTGCTACAGACATACCTACCTATATAAATTTTCGTAGTTCCTATTTCTGCATTTTCTGTGTAAAAAGTAGCCGTAGCTGGTTTGAACCCCTAAATATTTGTTTTCGATTTTAAAATTCTAAATATCTACATACCTTTATTCTGCAGTAATGGCTATTTTTTGTTTGTTGACAGTAAGCCAAATGCTAGGGTTGAACTGATAAACGACGTATTTTGACAGGCCTAACGAGGTACCTAGTCTTGCCTTTGTCTTGTTGAAATATGTTCTTTAAAATATTTGGAGAAAAAACACAAAAAAAAATATATCTTTTATTCCTTAAGATAGAAAGTCACTAAAGACATATTGCTTATGAAGCCCCATAGTGCCATAAGCTTTTCCGTTTCGTCGACGGTCGGTGGACATTCTCACCTAAATCCGGAACAGTTTTTTTTTCGAGCAGAGCGAAGCGCGCTCAATATTTCAAAATATTAATAACGAAAAACATGAAATGCTTCTAAACTCGTCCATTAAGAAATTGATTGTTTGCCCATTATGCATAAGTTCAATGCGGCGTAAAGTTGAGGTCACACAAAGTAACATACGTATTTGTTCTTCTTTAAAATAGATATGATTTTATGAGTAACAATTGCCAATGCATAAGTGAATTTTACGAAATTTAAAAACAAACATAATACCTACTGCTCAACATGGACACCTGGTTGATTAATTTTTTTTTCGAATATCTCCCACGACATCTCGAGTTCGATTTTGCCCGATAGTACCTATATCGCAAGTAAAAATAATGGGCCCCTATATCGACAATCTCCCAGGAAATTTCCCTTCCCACGGACTATTTTATTCCCTCGAAATTTTTCCTGCGATTGTGGATCTTCCAGGATTAAATTTCCCTCGAACGAAAAATCGTGTGAAATTAAAAAGGACAGCAAAATGCCCTGGGAAAGTTTATTCCTGCTACCAAAGAATTTCGGGTTTTTGAGCATCATTTACGTTCCCAACATTCGAATGAGAGAACAATTTCCAGGGAAATTTTTATTACCGATAACCTCCAATAAGTATTTGAACAAAATTATTCCCGCCGAATAATAAGTGTGTTTTCTTTATTCAGTCTGGGATATCCAGAATATTCGGAATACCAGTTTTTCGTTACTTTATCCCACTGAATATTTCGGCTAAACTATTTTTTCAATTCTTTATTCATTCCGGGACGTTTGGAATGCATTCTTTTTATTCCATGTTATACACGGAATGAAAAGAACATTTTCGGAATATCCCCCTCATATAAATGTCAAACAAACAAACAAAAAATGACAGCAGCCAAAGACGGAAACCAACTAAGTCAACAAAAGGGATAGCCGACATTTTTTAATAATTTTATTACTGACATAAATATATAAATGACAATTAAATGCTAGTTTTCATTAGTTAATAAATCAATAATATTTTATTTTTACTATTTCCCATATCCGTTTTTTTTGCCATCATCTCATTTAAGCAGCTGATTGATGTCGTCGTCTTTTTCTCTCCTATCCCGGATATTATTTTCTTTATTCATTCCTTTCTGGATATTCTGGGTAACCAATCATCTTTTCCAACCCATTCTATTCCTTATCCGGAATAAATAAAGAAATGCACTCAATGTTTGCCAAAATTAGCGTTTGACCGAAAATCCTACCTTTTTTAATACTTTTTAACGGCGCTGTTTTGGTTTCTTATACGGCGCTTAGGTAGTAAGTTAGACCAACCAAAATTTCCCCTATTAGAAAATTTGAAAACAAATTACCAGGCGATCATGCAAAGTTGTAGGTGTTTCTTTTTGGAATTTCGCAGAACTCACTCACACATAAAAAAATTCCTTCAGACAATATTTTCAAACATCCAAACTTATATGTTTCCTTTTTTGTCTCATTAAATTCATAATTGATCAACACATTCATTGTTGACAAAATTAACACAATCAAAGAAGCTACAAATACTGGCTTAATCATAACAAAAGATCTGATCTCTTCCTCCTTAATCTGTTTCCGTAAATTACTTCTCTTTTTGTTTCACAAATTTCCCTCCATCTCAACTAGGGTTTGTGTTTTTTTTGGTTTGGAAGGAGGAGGAGGTGATAATTCTCTTTCTCTATGAATGCATTAGTAAATTTCAGGAAATTTAAAAATCACATACCTACTGCTTTTCATGTGCCCCTGGTTGATTCGTTAGTTGTATTTCGAATATGCGCGCCGCCGCACGTAAAATATTTTTTTCTTTAGAAAATCTACAAAATACCAGGCGACCATGCACAGTTGCACGTGTTTATTTTAGCAGAACATGCTAACTTTTTAATTGTTTTTTTTTTCTTTCTTGAAGCCTGGATCATAAAAAAGTAAACCCTACAAAAGTTTATCAGTATTGTTTAAATAATAAAACTTATCTTTTATTTTCTAGTTGTTTAAATATTATTCTACTTTAAATATTTGGTCTTAAAACTTATGGAGTAAGAACTTGGAGCACTTTTATATCTCATTTATATAGAAGAACCTGACTCTTTGTTTAAAATACAGTGAGCGTCAAAAGTGAGTAAACACCATTATTTCTTAATATTTTTGTGCAAATTTTAAAAAACTGTTTAATAAACACATTTTTTCAACTAGTGTTTATTTCTCATTTATGTTTTCATATTCCTAATGAATTAAAGTTTATAACAAAAATGTCATATTCCTAATAAAATACTGTCAGTTATTAGCACCAAACCATACAAATGCGATATCATATTGATGCTCACAGTATATTATTCTTTTGATCTCACTCCTTTTTGCAAAGATTTTATATATTTTCCATGTCAAAATCTCGAAAGATTCTGAGAGTGGAAATGATCCATAAAAATTAAATCTTTTTCAGAAAGTGTGTGGATACCAGGGCTCCTAGTTGAAAGTCTCAGATTTTATATTTTATCCTGTAAATAAAGGGTGTGGTGCCAGAAATTGGCTGTATACTACAGTGGCTTTTACCTACTGCTTTTGCGTGCCTGTCTTGTTGATTCTTTTATAAAAGAAAATTTATTATTCTTTAAATTTCAACCTTAAAAAAATTCAAGAGTTCAAATATAAATAGAATAGAAAATTGTATTCTGTGATTTTTTCTAAGACTTAAATCCTATTCTTGGCGATCGATCACCAAGATCACTTTTATAAATTAGTTTTTCGTACAATTTTAAAGAAAAGATCTAATATATGTATTAAAAATCTTAAATTGTATTTTACTTATATTAAGATTGCGGAATGGATGATGACAGAGCGATTTTTCCTATTTTTATTGAAAAATAAGAAGAAACAACCAGGCACGCATGTGAAAGCAGTACGTATGTGATTTGAATTTCTCAAAATTTACTCATCCATACTCCCCGCACCAACCATCATAACAAAAGCGGAATGGAAAGAAGCAAGCAAATTCGATAAAAACTTTTATTTGCATCTGCTCTTTCTCGTTTGAATGACGCAAGCAGAGAAACTTTTATTTGCATCTGCTCTTTCTCGTTTGAATGACGACGCAAGCAGAGAAAAGAGAGACCTTCGTTTCATTCTTATTATTTTGCTTATAGACTTCAAGAAACTATACATTATACAATTAAAAATGAAGCATGCTGTTTTAATCTCTAAAATAAAATAAAAATAAATTGCAGTAAAAAAATTAAAATTAGGCAAAAATATATCATTATTTTTTTAAATTTCCAGTTCAGTAATAAAATCAAACTGGTGGTGACTTTCTTTTGTTCTAGCTATCCTCCTCCTTCTGTAAAATAAAGTAGATGTACAACTTTAGCATGATCGCCTGGTAAATTTCTGGTTAACATTTTCAAATTTCTTTCCATAAGCGAGCATTCGAAATGAAATTAATTAACCAGACGAGCATGTGAAAAAAGTAGGTATGGTATTTGAATTTCTCAAAACTTACTCATCCGTACTCCTCTTAAAAGAAAGAAGCAAACAGACTCAACAAAAACTTTTACTTCCATTTGTCTCTCTCGTTCAATCAAACTGGTGTCGACATTCCTTTGTTTTAGTTATTCGTCTACTTCTAGCAGTAAGAAAAAGTTTGCCGTTCGTCTAAATGTAGCGGAGTGGGAAAATATAAAAGTAAAAAAGAGCAAGATAGAGCTTCGGCATAGCATGCACCACAAATAAGCCATAATAAAGATTGGAAACCTTCGTACGTTTCACCCCCCAAAACCCATTTGTTTACATTGTTGTATTTGTAGCTTTGAAACTCTATCCATGAATAGATGGGAAATCGAAAAGCAAAACAAAAACAAATTACTAGAGCTGTGTTGTCTATGTGTCTATAGGAAGAGGAACAGAAAAGATTCTTGTGTGCGTTTTTATCAATGTGTCTATTGGAAGAGGAACAGAAATATTACTTGTGTGCGTGTTTCAGCTTGTAGGCAAATGTCAAATGAAAGCAGAGGTTTCTGGTCTTTAAGTGATTAGTTTATGGCATGCACCATGCACAATACCAAAATGTATGTATAAATCAATCACAAATTTAATGAGACATAAAAGGAAACAGATTTGAATGCTTTCATATCTGAAGGCATTTTTTGATTTATTGAGTAAGTTCTCTGAAAGTGCAAAAATACGTAGATGTACACTTTTGCATGATCGCCTGGTAATTTTATGGTTGGAAGGGTTCCCAACATCAATTTTCAAATTTCCTTCAATTGGAATATCAATTGGAAATAAAAATGAATTAACCAGGCGCGCATGTGAAGCAGTATGTGGATTTGTACTTAATGTTCACTTTTAAATTTTGCAAAATTTACTAATACATTCATACAAAAATATCTATGCTTCTCCTCCAAATGAAAAGTACAGTGCTCTGCTCAACAAACGTATTTAAAATACTGTTGCAGCGGAGATGGAGAACAAATTTTGAAAGAAAGAAATACAGATTACCGAATCTGACCTCTTGTTAGGTTTAAGACAGTATTGTACCTTGTCTTTCATTGTGTTTTTCAATAAATGTGCAACTTTTCTAAAGTACATGCTCGCTGGTAAATCAGTTTTAAATTTTAATCCTTTGTTTGAATTTTGCTCAGCCTACATGGACAATCTGTGCAGTCAAGGGCGAATTTGTCATAGGATAGTATTAAAGGACCTCACAGAAGAATTTAGTTTTGAAAATTATTGAAAAACAAATTCGAAGTTTTTATGTTTCCCAGTGAAATTATGATATAAACAGTTGATAAGAATTATGTTTGGTTTTAAAATTCGTAAAATTTACTCATTTGAATTTAGGTGCATATTAAAAAATGTAAAAAATAGTAGGTATTAAGATTCTGCAAAAATGTCGGTCCTCTTCACAAAACCCACGCTTACACAATAGCCGTATTTTATTGGGAAATTTATCCATAGCAAATTTTATCCGTAGTATCATTTTACATAAAACATTGCTAGGCTAATATCTCTACGGTCGATAAAATACTTAAGTAGAATGATAGGGTGGATGAATGGTTGACGTTTATTCGAGTCTCGAACTTCATTTTGTTAGCTTTGTTGGTACGATTGATAGCTGGATTGAATATCGATAGATGCCTTCATGGAGTAGTTATGATTATTTCAATTCGACAAATCGATCTTTCTGATTGTTATTTTTTATTTAGCACGTTTATATTGCTAAAATCTCAGATAACTCCAATTTTGATTAAATATGTAAGCTGCTCCTCTGAAAAGTTGAGTTGCTCACTTTTTATATTAAAAAGTGAAAGTTAAAGTTTTTGCCCTCTTTGCTCAATTATTTTCTAGATCACGTCTAAAATTCCACCTATGTATATCTACAATTTTGTAAAGACCCGATACCACGAAAGTCAATTGATTAATTTTACCAAATTTCGATTTCCATTCTGAAAAAAAAATCAATCTCTATTGAATTTCGTTTTAATTTGATTTTTGATTAACTTAACAATTTTCTTTTTGTTTTAAATTTCTATTGTTATAATTATCACGGAATTTGACAAAAAAATATATATATTTTTATTTAGATCTACAAAAAAGCAATTTGACAAGCTTGTCATTCGCATTCATGTTTGAAAAAATCCAAATATTGAGGGAAATCTATAGGGAGTGAACATTTTAAGCTACATGTAGTGTGCGTTCCAGCAATTTTGTTTCCTCGTGTGAAAGTTACAGAAGATTCTTAAAGCAATTCAAAACTTGCCCTGTTTTCACCATAGTCTACGAACAAACCCATTCATTTATCATTTCCTTTCTATTCATGCAAAATGAATATTCGAATTTATAGTTGCAAATGAAGAAAAAAGGCAAACAAGAAATGACGTTGAAATATAAATTAATGTTAGTACGTTTTTCTAATTTCTTTTTTATATTAAGGGTATAAGAAACGGCGTAAACGCGGTAAACGTGGTAAATGTGGTAAATGAACTTCCAAAATTTGTATGGAAAAACTTTACCAAAAAAGGGTAAACTTTTCCGCATAATTTTGTGTGGGAAAGTTTACCATCTGAGTTTGGTAAATGTGAAAAACTTTTAACGTTTAATTTTGACGTTTTATGTGTCATAATCTTGGTATAACTATCTCTCTTAGTCTTATTGTTTTTGGCAGACATTTTAAATGAGAGTAATAACACACTGTTATTAGTTAAGTTAAAGTACATAATCATTTACCACATTTACGCAAGTTGATTTTAAAGTGCGCGCATGAAACGTGCGTGTTAAGCTTTTCCATTTTACGATGTCGGAAAGCTTACGCGGTTTCATGAATACACTTATTAATAAAATCTAACTATTGGTCATTATTTTAGTATTTTCTTAATTTTAATTTGCAAACAATTCTTTTGTAGCTTGTGACAGATGTGGCTGAGGTTGATGTGTTTTTTTCTTGCAATTACTTAAGGTACAATGGATAGATTCCCAATAAAACACGTCTATTTTCTCTCCTCTTAAAAAAACATGAATTTTGAGATTTCATTTCTACTTGCGATATAGACATCTATAGGCCAGGTTTTACATTTTGAAAATATGGAACTCGAAATTTTGATAAAATTTCATTACGCTACTGATAGAGAAAACGAATAGAGTGGGTCCTGTGCGATTTTCTTCAAACTTGTTCCTTGATCGTCTTAGATCGTTTTTTTTTAAATCTCTGTTTGTCCCAAAAATAACGTTACCTGGCATAGAACGTTTTTTTTTATTTTCGACTTTCTCAATAACTACTCTACCGATTCGATCAAAACTTGAACACAGGATCGGAGGTCCTTTAACTTCTAAATTACATAAAATATTCAAATTTTCGCAAAAAAACATATATTTGGATTTTCGAAAAACAAATCAAATTTTTCTTTTTGAACTTTTAATATGTTTGCTAGTTCAGAAAAATGGGATCTCAGCAATCATTTATGCTAATATACACACGAGGCAACCGTTGTAGCAACACAGCAATGTTACAGCAACCGTTGCTTCGTGTGTAGCTATGTTGCAAATTGATTATCGTGTTGACGCAACCTTTGCTAGAAATATCAAAACATTTTGATATTTTTGGTCGTTGCTACGTGGGGGTATTATTGTTTACTGATTTTACTCGTTCAGTTCGTAGGAAACAAACGAGTAAGAAGGCTTGTGCGGAGTTAATGGAAAAATGGCTAATACAAAAAATGTAAATTATGTTAATTTTATTGACGAATACAAAAATTTAAGAGAGCTATGAGACTTACTAATGAAAAATATAAAAATCAGGTTCATTTTCTTTCAAATCATTTTAGCCGATTTTTCATCTTCTTCCTCATCTTCTTCCTCATTTCATACAAAAGTTCGTCAATTAAAATAATTGCAGTGATCTCACTCATTTAAAAAAATTAATTTAATTTTTCTTCCGCTTGTGTCTTTTCTGTATCACAGTTACACACAATTCAAAGGTTGCGGCAACAGTTGCCACGTGTGTAGTTAACAAACAAAACATGTTGCTGCAACACGTTGCTTCGACACGGTTACCTCGTTTGTATATCTAGCTTTAAACTTATAAACAATATTTTTGAGCTAAATTTCTTAGTTTTGTTGTCAAATATTGACAAATAAGATTCACCTCAATTTTTGACGAAACAAAATTTGTGAGTAAGTTTTCCGAACTTGTTAATTTATATTATTAAATATTCAACATTAGCATACAATTTTTTTTTTAAATAAAATTAAATAAAAAAACAATTTTAAAAATATATTTAGATAGAATCTAGTGCTTACGATTTGATCAAACATAAGGGCAATTACGCGCGACCTAACCTTGCATTTTATTTTGTTTTCATTCAAAACCAAAACCATTATCACAAAGATGACAAAATTATATTCTATACATTTTTTTTTTGCGCAATATATTTCAATTTATAACAAATATTTTTGTTTTTTCTCAATTTTCCCATTTTATTATATTATAACCACCACATCTCTACTGGGAAACATATTGATCTACATGAAAA
The DNA here is from genome assembly GCA_910595825.1 of Philhelius pedissequus. Classification (NCBI taxonomy): domain Eukaryota; kingdom Metazoa; phylum Arthropoda; class Insecta; order Diptera; family Syrphidae; genus Philhelius; species Philhelius pedissequus. The sequence continues at coordinate 235,340,346 of OU343161.1, read as the reverse complement.
TCTTATGAAGGAGGTAACACGAGCGCACAAAGGATGGGCTCTTGACTCTGTGGTGTTACAGAATCAAACAACTCGCTACAATAAAGAAGACATCACTGAATATCCTGCCGAGGGAGTTTATGTACACGGATTGTTTCTTGAAGGTGAGTCTTTTTTACCCATTTTCCTTAACATTATTTTTTTCCGGTTTCGGTTACTTTTTTAAAATTTTTTTTTGTATTCGTTATCTTGGGTGACATGTATATACTTACCTACACCTTCAGCTCAGGAAATGATGTGTTTATTGTTTTGTTTAACATTTGAGTTAGTGATGGTTAGAAAAAAAAAAACTTCAACCTTGAGAGCCTTATTTTATTGAAAGAAATTGTCCGTTGACGTGGGAACAACTGTATTGACAGACAAAAGGGTATACCCAGTAGCAGTAGGTAAAAATTACAACCCACCTTGTAGAGTTTAGCTTATCTTCACAGATAAATGGCTTTTTTGGGATCAAAGGAAGCATCAGCAACAAGTCCTAGGAAAGAATTGTACACGGTAAATGATTTGAAAATGACTTACGGGTTCAATTTTGTAAGTAGGATGAATATCAATAACGAACACAATATGATTGTGATGAATTTAAGGAAAAAAAATGTTATAATGAAGTAGGTTAGGTGTATCTAGAGAATCTTTTGTTGACTATTAAGATGTCCGCCAAAATAGGAATATTGAATTATTTTTTTTTTTACAATTTGGGGTTTTCTTATACCTACATTTCTATATTTCGTTAATAGAAAATGATGTTTTGGGCTTGGCTCTTAAAAATGATATCCTGATGACAGGAAGCGAAAAGTTGGTTTATAAATTTAAGAAACCACACAATAATAAGCAGATACATATTATTTTATAACTGTAAACATCATTAAAGGTTATCGATTGCTTTTAACTCCAACAATCTGCCTTCGTGCATCCTCGTTAAGCTGACAACTAGTGGATTGTAACACGTTCATTCTGTATTGAATATTTTTCAATTTTTATCGAAATAATTTTCAATCAAATATTATTTATTTAATTTGTGGAAATAGATTAATTAATTGTTTATCTAATAAATAAGCCATCAAACAGTAGATATACATTTAAAGCCATGATAAGTACTCCCTTTAGGTAATCTGGTATAAAAATAGAAAATAAAATGAATGCTCGGTTATCAAATGATACAATTCACAGGGGCGGACTGGGGATTGAAGGGCCCCATGGCATTTTGGAAAGGGCATCGAATTTCATTTATTTTGTTATTTGAAGAACCCAGATCAGCTTTAAATTTGATGTGACGAGTGGCGACCACCTAAGGGGTACCTAAATATTTCAAGCCCTTAAAAGTTCAGTTCGCATTGACCCAATTTGTCAACGCCATAGGGGCGGGTTGACAGAGTTCTTGCGACTATTCGTTATCGCATTGACCGCTATCCTAACATGGCGAAAAAAAGATCATTTGAAAGTGCTCCACCATCACAGACGCAGACGCAATTCAACCAACATGCCCACCATTGACTCTTAACATCGCACCGCCTCTTCTGGCAAGAATCCTTTATGATTTTACTTTTTTTCCTTGCTATACTCTAGGGCAAGCCTTGCAATTGGAAAAAAATAGAACATTAGATTTTAATCAAACTTAGTATTCCGATGATACAGAATACTAACAAAATTGGGCCCATTCCATCCGTCTGTCTGTAGGTTGATCTATAGCCTAAACGGCTGAATTGATTTTCTTTAAACTTAGTACTTCAACGTTTGACTTGAATCCTGTTTTAATATGTTTTTTAGCCTCAAAACTAACGGACCCTGCCATATACAATGTTAAATTCCAAAGAAATGGTAAATCTTGATTATATCGAAAACCACTCTACCGATTTTCATTTTAAAAAAATCAGTACACTATCTTAGGTTTGCTCTACATTTTGGTTTAAAAAATGTTTAACTAAAATGTTACTAACGGGATACCTGCCATATAACCGTTTTTTATTTCTAATTTCTCATTAAAGGTTCAACGGATTTCAATAAAAAGAATTGTATGGCATTAAAAAAATTTCTAAATATTATTTTTTATTAATTAATATTTATTATTGAAAAAAAATCAATTTATTTTTGAAAATTCAATGTTTTGAAAATTGTTGAACGAATTTTTTTCTTAAAACATGTTTTAAATTTTATATACTTAAAATTGCTATAAAAAGTTTAAAAATATAATTTGGAAAAAAAATCGGCATCCATTTTCGAAATAATGAATTTTCAAAAAAAAATTTTTTTTTCAAAAATCAAAAAAAAAAATATTTTTCATAAATCAAAAATCAAAAACAATATTTTTCGAAAGTTTTGTTGTGCAGTATTATTTATAAATCAAGGGACCTCTTATATAACAAATATTGGTCGAAGTCTGTAGAGCCGCTTATGAGAAAGTCCAAAAGTCCAGGCATCGTTAATAAATAACAAAATATGTAAACAAAAATTTGTAGACCAAAATGTAGATTGATTTATTTTTAATGACTTTTCTGACTGTTATTGTCAAAGCGTTGGAATGTTTTCAAGTCGTGGGATAGTCAATATTTTGAGTATCAATACATTGACATAACCGACCCCTCGTCAACGTATTTCCTGGTAGAGTTTACCAACTTGCGTCAGTCCTGTGATCGTCACCGTCGTATTCATTCGTACTGTGAACATTGTCGCTATAATGAGAGAGTCAAAAAATGATTGTTTGGTAACATCAAAAAATCAAGGCGATTATCAATTAGATTGATATTTGAATCGAGAGATTCGTTCTTTACCATTTTGATATATAGAACTTTCAAACCAATTTATATCGGTACCTATTTTTCTCCTTTCTGATCTTCATATCTTTAGTAAATATTTTAAATTAGTTTTAATATTATTTATCTTATTTATATTATTAAGCTAAAATTGTTAAAAAAAAAAATAGCTAATGTAAGCTCTTCTTCTTCTAATGAAGATAAGTCCCTTTTGCTCTTTCTAAGCCTTGCGGGTTTTCTGTATCTTTTTTTCCTAATTTTAATATTGGTCTCTAATTAGGCCTCTTAGAATAACAATCTTCTAACAACGCTAAATATCATCATTATCTCAGTTAAAATCTTTAAAGGTATGAAGGACTTCCTTATATTGTTCCTTGTCGACTGTTTGATGGACCCTTGATGAAACTATAGATTGTGTCACTTGTGGGTTAAACATGCAAAAATTAGTTTCAGAAAAAAAATCAACTTTTCTTTTCTTTTCTTCTGGGAACTTTTCGACTTTATTTTGAGAGCATACATCATATGGTACTGTATTCAAATCCTCTCTCACAAAGTACAACAAGGAATTGATGAAATTCTAAAAGCCAACAATTTTGAAATGCTTTGCTTACTTTGAACTCATATTTTAATTAAATCTTCCACTGAAATAATCTAAACTGGCAATCAATATGAATCTACGGATTTGGTCGTTAAGTTGAATGTTATTTATTGTCCTTTAAAAAAATCATTTTGTCCATACTTCTGTAGATACGTATAATTTATTCGTGATAAAAATGCAAATCAATTGCACCCAATGTCCCCTTAGTTGTAGCCTCACCTGAAAAACCAAACCGTCGACTTGGTTGCAACTTACAAATTGATAACCGCAACTATACCCCATGAAACTGTGTGCCTGGCAAAAGCTGTCAAAACACTTTTTTTTAGATAAATATCGATATTGATCATTGTTCCCCCATCAAACGAGGACAGTTGTTAGAAACGAAATTTCCGCCTTTCCAATCGATGAAGTTCTTTTTCCCAAAACCAACTAAACTTGATGGCCAATTGAAAGGACATAAATGTATGTACCTACTTATACTTCTATAAAAATATCTTATCTTATAAACTCTCATCATCTAATACACATGTCTCAAAAAATCCTTTTTCTATTTGAACCGTATGAGTAATAAAAAAAAAGGCGAATCATATCCATCCGCCCTTTTTGAATGTTTGTGTCAAGTCTTTAAAAAACGGAATTCACTCAGGTTATTAGGGATTGAATTTTAAATGGATTTTTTCTAGATTTACTAATTTTCTCTGTTATACATTGAGAAGGTCCTTGCTCGTGTCTATTATTGGAAAACGTTTCTGGGATTGTAATTTTCTCCCCAACATATGTATATAGTTTGTAGGTCATTACCACCGCCAATTTTTTCATAGAAACCAACTTGACATTTTTCACACCAGCCAATACATATGTCCTTTGAATAAACAGGAAATAGGTTTTCCGTTTGTACAAATAAATACATATAGCTATTTGGCTTTTCTACTAAGTCTTTTTTTATAATTTTTTTTTTAAAGCTTTATTACATTAACTTCCTTAAAAGATGTTCGAATGTCCCAATGGATTAGACTTAGAAAATCTAAAAGTCCTTCAAGTGGAAAATACATATTTCTTTAGTAGGTAATATACCTTTGAAGGCGAATAAAATATTGACTAAGGGTGAAATTATAAGTAACACCTGCATTTGATGAGGGTGTGAAAGGTCATTTAGAAATATTTAAGATGAGATATTTATATTTTAATAAACGATACATTTTTAAATATTTTTGTTTGACTACGAAATTTCACAGAACCGTAAACACATCTTTCTCTAATTTTTACGCACAATAGATTTTTGAAAATATATAGGACAATTTTTACTTAGAATGGCATATTTTTACACTGCAGATTTTCACACAATTCATCAAATTGCCATAAGATAGTAAAATATGGCACATATTGTACGAGAAGGTTTCGCATTGATGACCAACAGATTTTCTCAGGGATTACACATCAGATTATTTGTTCTTTAACGTATTAAAAGAAAAAAAATTCACAAGGCACAAATTCGCACAGATTACACTGTAGACTTTTGAAAAATTCGCAAAGGGCCTTAAGTAGGCTACACACTGTCAGTTTTTTACATCATTTCTGCTTGAATGATGAAAAACATGATAGTGTGTAGATGTAAATGATAAATGATGAATAAAATGATGAGAGAAATGATGAAGATCAAAACTTTTCGTGGGTATGTTTGGAATGATGGAATGAAATGATGGTGTGTAGGAAATAAATGGGCATGTGTAAATGATAATGTGTAGCATCAAATGAAACGTTCAGAAATGACAGTTTTGGAATGTCATTTAAGAAATGACAGTGTGTAGGTACACTACATCTTCAAAAGACACTCGGTAAAAATCGGTACCGAGTAGTGTGGGACTCTTACCGCACTAAAACCACCGGTGAAATCATGACCAATCTATGAAAGATCGACAAATGATTTTACTTTCTTAATTTATATGTAAATCGCATTGAAGGAAGTTTAAAGTTATTACACTTTCCCATAGCTTTTAGACCATCAGCTCATGAGGCTTGGTTCTTCTTAATCACCGAACATTTTCTCGTACATTTAAGACGGTCTCCATTTCGGAGTTGGTAGGACTTTGCAGTCGCTGGTTGTGTGATACAGTGTGTTTTTTAACCACTTCTGTAACGATTTCAATTTGAAGGTCACGATGTAGATCGCTATTTCTTATATACCAAGGGGCATTTATTATTCCACGAAAAACGGGTTTCAGTACTTGCTTCTATAACATTAGTTTGTTCTGGATAGATAGGTCAGAGTTCTTTCCTAGTAACGAGTACATTTTTCTGTACTTCAAGTTTAGTTCTTCTCGTTTCTTTTTGATGTGCTCTTTCCATTTAAGCTTTGCACCCAAAGTCATTCCAAGGTATTTGGCGGTATTGCAGTAAGGTACTGCTGTATTGTTTATAAATATTGGAACATTGTTTATGTTTTTGTTAGTAAAGTTTATATGCGTCGATTTTGTTTCGTTTAATTTGATTTCTGCGTCCAATCACTAACTTTATCGACAGCATTTTCCAATTTTAGTGTAGCCTTCGTAACGGATTTATCTGGCACCAATATTGCCGTATCGTCAGCAAAGATGGCCACTTCCTTTTGGTACACCGGCTTCAATTTTCTTTAGTTACGAGTAATGTTGGTCGTACCGTACTCTAAAGTACGGTACGTAGGATTTCAGTATTTCGTATTACTGCCTGGGAAGGTCCCTATGCAGCTTGTACTCAAGTCCCAAGTGAGAAACTTTGTCAAAGGCTTGAGCAGCATCTAAGAATATAGCCGAGCATACTTGTTTTTCTTCAAGTGCCTTTTCCACGACTTCCGTAATTCGAGGCACTTGGTCTATCGTAGAATGTTTATTTCTAAATGCAAACTGATGGCTCGGAATTAGTCTTCTTTCTTCTATTATTTTGTTAAGCCTTTTCAGTAGCAGTTTTTCAAAAACTTTTGCCATGATTGGTATAAGCGATATTGGTCTGTTTGATGTTACTTCTTACCTTATTTAGGTATAACAATGACTTCTGCAATTTTCCAATGATGTGGAACATATCTTAGTTTAAGGCATGCGTTAATTATAAATTGGAGTTTCTTGAAGGCTATTGATGGCATTTTTTTCAAAACCTGAGCACTTATTAGATTGTACCCTAGTGATTTCTTAATTAGACAACTTATGTTGACACATTCTTTTTACTTTTTTGAGTGTGACAAAAGATATTTATCATTCGTCGTTTCTATCAACAAACTGTAAGGGATCTATAGCTGTGTTTGCTGGGAATGGCTTAAAAACATTCGCGAGATGTTCAGCTAAGAGATCAGCCTTTTGTTTCGGGCTTGCGATCCATTTACCATCTTCAGATTTTACTGGCGGGTTTTGTGTCTGAGGTCTTTTTAGGCGCTTAGCTGCTTTCCATAAGGAGTATTCGAAAGAAGCATCCGTCGCCAGATTTTTCAGGAATCTACTAAGTGAATCAATTTTGAACTTACAGATTGTTTTTTTTTTTAAATTCGTTGTTAAGACGGTTAAAAAGTGCCTTATCACCAGGGAATCTCGTAGTTTGCCACTTTCTTCGAGCTCTTCTTTTTTTCAATATTAGCTCCTTTATTTCGACAGGATATTTTTTTTTCTCTCGCGTTTGAAATAGTTGGAGTACTTTCTTCTGCAGCCTGTGGCACATCAGCAATAAATTGTTCTACTTCATGATCAATTTGTTCAATTGTTTCCATAGGGGATCTCAGGTTTATAAAACTTTCAAGTTTATCTCTGAATTCGTTCCAGTTTGTTCTCTTATTCACGAGCTTGGGATTACTTTTTTCTATTATTTCTGCTTCGCTCAGTGATAAAATTACTGGAGTATGATCTGACGATAAATTATAATTACCTTCGACACTTATATGATTTCGTTTAATACCTTTAACTACGAAAAAGTCTATAAGGTCTGGTATTTTGTTAGTATCAGATGGCCAATATGTTGGCGAACCAGAAGAATAAAATTCGCAGTTGTAAATGCGGCCTGCTTGGTATAGACGTGTATCTTTTGTAGTTATGAGCCTAGATCCCCAGTGGGTGTGCTTAGCATTGAAGTCGCCACCAATAAGAATGTTATGTCCTTACAAATTTAGGAGTTCTAAAAGCTGAATGTCACAAAAATTCAATCCTACTAATATTATAAATGTTAAAGTTTGGTTCGATGGATGTTTGTTGCTCAATCACACCTGAACGGCTTAACGGATCTGAATAAAATTTAAAATTTTCGAAAAATATTTTTTTGGATGAAAAAAACAAAAACAAAATAGATTTGAAATTTTCTCAAAAAATTAAATATATCCCCTCTTCCAGCTATATTACGCAAGCCGATACAAATGATACCTAAGTCTTTGCGTTGGGGAATATAATTTATCTTGAATAATTCTCCCGGAAGCTTAAGCATCATCGAAATTTTTCCACATTTGATTTTATTGTTGAAATAGCTTTTGCGACTTGAGACAATTTTTGTACCAGCTTGATTTTTCTTGAAATACAAACAGTATAGATTTCCTTGAAATTCGATCTTTGGGCATGTATATTGCTGTGCCATTATTAATATAGTGAACATAGAACTGTTTCTGGAATTAGCATATACTAAAATGATAGTTGGGCGTGTTCGATGGTAGCTGGAAAATTCTCACAGTCATACTGTTTTCCTCTTCAAACTTGAGCAACATAGAATACAATGGCTTCTGATACCGCTTGGAACCCTTCATATTTTCTGATATGCTATAGAAGTCTTTTCTGAAAGCAGTTTTGGACTTTTTAAGTTTCGCTTGAAGATGGCGCTCCATATTTAATTTTTTTGTTATTTACATCAAAATGTTCCTATAAGGCCTGACTATTTTAATTATTTCGTTGTTGTAGTTCCTCTTCTCTTTTCGGTCATTTCTACCAAAACCTTTCAATTTTTTTTCCAGTTTAATGACTTGATTGATCGATTGATCTTCAGCCTTGTCTAACAGCACAACATCATCCGCAAACATAAATCCCTGGATTAATGTATCCATATATTCCACTTCTCCTGATAAAAAATCAACGAGATTCTCAATAATATTTAACCGTCAGGCTTTCTCAAATTTGCATTTTTTACTTAAAAACATGTAGAAGCCCTGCAAAGTATTTGGGCCTTCTTCGAAAATGCGAGCAATCCTTCACCTCACCTGTAATCTATAATTCTTTTATTCGTCCAAAGTTGAAGTATAACTCTCATCTTTGGATAGGAGCTCCCAAAAGTCATTTGAGCCTTTTAAACAGAATTCATAATAGAGTTCTAAGAATGATGGCGATTGAACTATAATGGATGGAAACATTTACATCTCTAGAACACCGCCGAAATGTTATATTCTAGGAATGCTCATCAGTTTACACCCAACTTCGGACTTACTATCCGAAATACATAGATTTTTTCTTTAGCCGTACAACGCGAATGTGTAATACTTTAACCGGATCTAATTTCTCCTCCCACTTTGACATTCAGAATTGCAAAACCAATTGCATCGGTATCGCATCTTCAATCCTTCGCTACTTTCCTAACGCTCAAAAATACAACCACCTGTCTGACGACAAAACAGTTCTAGTCAAAACTTGATCTGAAAAGCTCCAAGTGCTTGATATCCTTAAACAGATTGCATATCAGCTCCGTAATTCGTGTCATAACCGGACACTCCCTCATAGACAAGCACGCAAGGAAGCTTGGCTTCCCATATTCAAACGACTTTTGCAGAAGCTGTGCATGGACGAAGAAGAGGTGGAATCTAATCATGCTCCATATTGGACACTTTTTCTTCGATGATCTCAGCGATCTAAACAAAATAGACATCTACAGTCTCTTAAGCTTCGTTAGGAGCTCCAAATGGTTCAACGAATAGGAAGAAGCAACGAAGCTTGGTGGCATCTAATTCTGCTCAATATTAGACACTTTTTCTTTTATGATCTCAGTGATCTAAACAAAATAGACATCTACAGTCTCTTAGGCTTCATTATGAGCTCTAAATGGTTCAACGAATAGGAAGAAGCAACGAAGCTTGGTGTACTTATATTCAAACGATTTTTGCAGAAGCATGGACAAAGAAGAGGTGGAATCTAATCATGCTCCATATTGGACACTTTTTCTTCGATGATCTCAGTGATCTAAACAAAATAGACATCTACAGTCTCTTAAGCTTTATTAGGAGCTCCACATGGTTCAACGAATAAGAAGATTATCTCAGGATTCATGTGGTATCACAAGGGACCAAGTCTGGTCTAAGTGTGTCAGCTGCAATGCTTACAGCCACTTCGATTTATCCTAACCTAACCCTCCTAACGCTCGCAATATGCTTGGCCATTTTAAGGGTAGTCAAAACCCCTTTATTATTAGATATTTGTATAAGCAAAAAGTAGAAATTAAATATAAAATAATTTCGCAAAACTGCACGTTAAACAATAAGTAGATGTTATGCATTGATTATATGACGTTTGAAACACCACTTAGTAGGTGATAAACTCCAATATTTCAAGAAATGAAGTGGGACTTCAAGTTGTAGCATTTTTATAAAAATTACAATTTTAAATGGAGATTTTTACTAATATTACCAAAAGAAATTACTGTGCAATAACATTTTAGAATTTAACGCTAAAGTTTCTTCCAGATCTTACAATTTTTTTCGCAGAACTAGTTGCTAATAACGATGTCAGCTATTTATTTTTAAGGATATGCCCTCAGATAGTTTAATTTCACAGAGATTGTACCAGCAGATTTCCTGAGAACTGCAAATTAGGATTTCGAGTCCACACGAAGTATATACAAAATATTTGATAATTGTCGATAAAAACTGCACATTAAATATAGTTAGTTTATATCTGTAATTCGCAAAGTAGATATTCGCTTTGATTGCACAGAAGGTTTTTGCATATGCACGGTTCGGTTTATGAAAATTTCCGACACATCGCGATTACATGCAAAACAGTCGTTCACACATTAAAAAAAAAACTTCCCTTATGGATAAATTAAATAGGTATGAATTCGCTCCAATCAAGAGCTAGTGAGATATATGAGCAAGCAGCATTATCTCATAACTTCGATGTCGAGATAAGGGACCTTATTCTAAATCCATTTTTTTTAAGTCAAGTAGATTAATGTATGATAATTTTTTTCCTGGTAAATTTTTATCCCGATTAAGATAATAAAATCGATGTTTTTTTGCGAGCACACACACACACAGCCAAAACCTTTTCACAACACTCCAACAACGTCATCATACCCTATTGCACTGTACTCGTACTCCTTTAGCAATTAAAACGGCAATGCGGTTAATGATTAAAATTTTTCTCTTCCTTTTTTTTTTGTTGTTTTCTGTTTTTCCAGGTGCTTCGCTAGATCGACGAAGCGGAAAACTAATTGAATCAAAACCAAAAGTCCTTTACGAACAAATGCCAGTAATATACATTTATGCAATCAATACCACAGCAGGAAAGGATCCAAAGCTGTACGAATGCCCTATTTACAGGAAACCGCAACGAACCGATGCAAAGTATGTGGGTTCGATTGATTTCGAAACGGATTTTAATCCAAAACATTGGACACTGCGTGGTGTTGCATTGCTTTGCGATATAAAGTAGATTCAAGTAGTGGCAAAGGATTACAAGGATGATGAGATGACGATGAGGGGAAAAATACCCTGGAAGTGCTTTCCTTTTGGCTTTTGTGGAAAATGCTTTATTGTGGTTGAATATATGCGACTTACACTTGGACCGGTCGGTGCTCTGTTTGACTGTGATGATTATTTTTTAATTGGGGAATGAGCTTTTGAGAGAGAGTTTTTGAAACAGTTTTGTGAAATATTTTTTTTTCTATTGGAAAACTTAAAATTAAGAATAAATATATAAAGGGAAATCAAAAATCCTTTGCTACCATGTTCAAAATAGTGGTTTTATAGTTGGAACAATAATTAGTCAAAACACAAAATTTCTTGCAGTTAAAAACTTTCAGAAACAATTTAATTTTTGGTTTGTGAGTTACTTGAAAGCAAAGCATATTCACTTTATAGCCGTCTTGAGAGTCATTGAAGGAAAACTTAGGGAAAATTGACATTCTTGTGAAAACTTTTAAGGAATATATTTGGAGTAAGTACGTTGTCAGTTGCAACTAAAAGCTTCGGGAAACATTTATCGAAATTTATCAAGCGGTTTCTGAAATTGCTGTAAATTAATCACACAATTATGCATTACACAATAAAATAAAATTAAAAGGACAAGAAAAAAAGGTTATCATATTATAATATATATATCCGTATAGTTAGTATCTCTTTTCCGCCACTGTCACTGAGGTGTCAGAATAATGAGAATTTTTCATCAGTAATTAAAAAAAAAACAAAAAGCTTCAGTTTTCATTCTTTCTCTTCGATTTTCTTTGTTTTTCTATTTTGAAATTATTGTTTCTGTGTTTATTGGAAATTTTGGGACACAATGCGTTTTTCTTGCTTAGTTCTGCTTCAGAGCATTCTCAGTTTTTCAATCAGAGCTTCCATGGGCCAAATTCCACAAGCAGGTTCCTCTGGGTACACAAAAAATCAATTCATTTTTTTTGACAGATAACGCATTAACAGATATGCAAATTTATTCAACCATATTCTTAGCGTGAATAATTTTTTTTTCACAAAAAATCATTCACGCTTGCGAAATCGGGCTTCAGAGCTCTAAACTTGTGTTTACTTTTTTTTTAACGTGTTCATAGGGCTCTTGATGAGCTAGGGCATCATTGAGCATTTCGAGAAACTATCTTTGTCTTTTTTCTTCTTAGTTTTGACATTTGAGCAACAACATGCATTGTATTTCGTTACCCTGTGCATCTATACAAGCAATGTTTGCTCACAGAATATCGAACATGCAAGGAAATTTCCAATGCAGACCACAAATTTCATGAAATAAATTATTTTACGAAATTGATTTCAGCATTTACTTGTAACCTTGATTGGAATTCCAAGCTGTAAATAAATTCCAGTTGTAAATACAATAGTTGCTGTTTGCTTGGTATTCTGATTGTCAATAAAATTTCATGAAATAATTTAAATTTTTTTCATAAATAAATTTCTGCAATAATTGAGGAAATAAAAACAAAAATTAAAATTGCTTGTGGAGACACAGGTAAACAGGTAACATGTAAAGGAACAGTTATTTTTTCTTCTTTCCATCACTTTTCCCATACTTACATTTTCTACATCCCAGCTATTGACGTGCATATGGTAAAAATTGCCAATCGACAGTCTGAGTTAACTGCACAAAAAAAAAACAAATGAAATGTCATGTTTGACACATGACATTTCCTTTCTAAAATTTGTTCATATGGGGAAATGTGGGGAAAAAATGCCCATAGGTTAAAAAAAAATGTCGGAAGACGTTGTTCGCTGTCAGAAAGTATAACGGAAGTGAATTAGAAATTTTTAGCATAAGTCAATAGCTGCGGTGTAGAAAATGTTAGTAGGGGGTAATATATTCACTAAATATAATGGAAGTTCTTGTTGTTCAAATGTCAAAATTCGAAGGCGATGTAAAAGATTATTTCTGGAAATACCTTATTGACCATAGACTTTCATATAATACATAAATGCTTAACTCATAAGCTTTCATCATTCAGACAAAGTGAAACAGAGTTGCCATCATGTATAAGTCAGAACAGCAGATTATCTCTATACAAGTATGATTATGGCCGATTGGAGATGTTCCTTGGTGTAATAAAGAAAAATAAATATGATTAACGTAGAAAATACACGGAAAATTGTAAAAATATACAAAAATTCACCGTGTATGATTTTAACTAATATATATTTTTTATTATTTTGCTGATTTTATTTATATCAGAAAACATTAGACGAATCAGTATATAAAATCGTCAAATAGCTTTCAAATTGTTCAAAAAATTTAAATTCAAAGAATTTAAATGAACTCGTACTTGTATGGCAATAACCTGCTTTTTTGACTTTCTCAATTAATGTCAATTTTAACAACTTCAAGCATACTCAATGCTCTCGAACTCAGTTCAGAGCTCTCAGCTCTGCTCTGCTGCATTACCATATCGTTTTTCACGTTTACCATCTTCATTTACGATTTAACTTCTACGCCAGATATAAGATCCATTTTGGAACGCTAACGGTTTAGCGAAAGATCTCCAAATCTAGTTTGTTAATTTTTAAGCTACCTAATTATTATTTTTATTAAAAATTAATTCAGAACATAACTTCAATTCTGTTATCGGCATTAGACATTATATTAAGTAAAATCCTGAGAAAAAATGTAAGTGGATTTTTTCCCGAGTCCATGAGTGTAAGAAAAATTCAAAGAAAGCATGCTTCCAATAATTTATTTTAAATATTTTTGTTCATTTTATTTAAATTTAATTTTTGATTTATATACATTGTGGGAGTTCTTTTTTTTGTGTTTTAATTTTCATTAAAATTTAGCATTAACAACATTTATTCCAAATATACATAATAGGTTTTTTTTTATATATATAAGTTTTTTTTTAAAGGATAGATAGGTAATAAGTTTTCTATCTTTTTCTTTTTTTATTTTATGAACTCTTGTAACAGATAATATTTATATGAATTTGATTTTCTGAAAATGTTTTTTGATTTTTTTTTTTACACATTTGAAATGAAATTTTGATTATTTGGAATATTTTTTTAAAAATCGGTGGATTTTTGGATTTGAAAATTAAAATAAGTAAAAAAAAGCTAATCTGTCTCACTGATGGGAAATTCCCTTATACATTTTTTGACACGGATTGGATTTGCAATTTACCATATTTTTTTCTCTTTTTCTTTATTTAAATATCTTTATTAATTTAAAATTTAATAATCTGTTTTTTTTCCATTTTGTGCTTTGATTTGAAAACTTAATAAAAATTTACATTGATTGAATATTTATATAAATTATTTATATTGTATGTTGTTGTTGAATAATAGAAAAATACATTTATTTATAATAACTTTAAACACAAACTAAAAAATATAATTATAAATTTATATATATATATATTTTGATTTAATTCGTTATACAATATATCATATTTACCAATTTTATAATAAGAAAAGTATTTTAGTAAGCAATAAGCGTATTTTGAAAAAAAAAAAAGAAATAGAAAATTAGAAAAAAGCTTATAGCAAACTGAAAATTTCTTAAATGCAGTTTAAGGAACTTTTTTGTTAGTTTATCATTATCAGTATTTTTATGTGTTGTTAGTGCGATTTTTAGCCTGAAAAAAAAAATGTAATATTGTAGGGTGCCACCGGCTAGAATGGCCACAATATAGTTGGTAGAAGCAATAAGTTTAGAAATTTTTAGTTGTGTTCTTGTTCCATTGTTGATGTAACAAAAACTAGTTTCATTTTAGGTTTGTGAATTGTGGAATGGATATTTTTAGGAATTTATTTTCTGTTGTAGTGGTTTTTGTGCAGGCGGTACAGATACCTTAAATGATAGTCATTGTCTTCATCGTCGTCACCAAGCTCATTGGTGGGATATTCCCGATTCATGGTTCGAATCTTTTTTGAGTTTTCATCTTCGATGTTGTCGCCGCTATGTAATAATTCGTAGAGAATGCTATTTGCATCTGGGCCGGGATGATGTTGATCTGGCCCACGTTTTCCGACATTTTTCAAAATTGCACGGTTTATTTCAACCTGAAAGTGAAAGTAGACGAAATGCTTTGAGAAATCTAGATTTTTTTATAAATCGAATTTTAATATATGTAAATATATATTTTTTAGCTTTGTCTGAAATACGAGCAAAAATAAGCGTTTTTAATTTTTTTCTATAGTTTTTGGAGAACCAAAAAATAATAAACTTCTCGACTTCTAAATTTACTTGTATTTTTTCTTAAATGTACGCAAACAAATAATAATCTACTGTGTTGCCTACTTTATGTGTATTTCTGTCAAGTTTTCAATTAGGAAAATCCATCATACGTCAATAGCTGAAATGTAGATGTATGCTAGGATGTAGAAATATTAACTGCTCTTCATGAAAAAAAAGTTTAACAAAAAACATAGTTTTCGATCATTTGTGTTTAAATTTTTTGGTTCTACAATATCATTTTGGTTTTTTCGCTTGAAAGCATACGAATTCTTCTAAAGTTGTTCGAAAATAAAATCCATTCTGTACACGTCACGATTAAACGTCAAAACAAGTCAAGTGAAATTTTTCGTTATTTAATTTTTTGCATTTGTGATTTTTAAAGCTACGAGTATCTTGACATTTTGAATTAAAACTAAAAGTGTTTCCGGATTACCAAACGAAAACGAATGATTTCGTTATATTATTCGAGATATCTATAGAGGTGTTGCATGAATTGATTATAATTGATAAAATTATTGGAATGCGCACAACACTACCAAAAAGAAATGACAGCTTTCTGATTTGACAATTACTCGACATGTGATTGTATAGTAATGTGGCTTTCCATTGAACATCTAGAAACATTCCGAAACGTCCGGAAGTTTTTTTTTTTAATAATTTTTTTATTTCGAAAATTTTAAAAATATTTTAAGAAGAAAGTTTGACACGCCATTTTGAAGTAATTATTTCAGTGAGTGGTTTTTGAAAAAATTCTTTATTTTAAAAAAATCGAAAAACCATTTTTTGAAAAGTGTTATTAACACTTCTAGGGAGCGTTTGCATAAAAAATTAATTTGAATCGGTCCATCTAAAGCTGATGAGAAAGTCGAAAATATGAAAAGTGGTTCTATTGGAAGCATGGTTAGTAGGTACGCAAATTAAAGTATTTTTTAACTTGAAAGTGGACTGCACTAATTGAGGAACATCCACAATTTTTTATCAACATTCTTTGAGCCGTTTTTGAAAATTAACGGGGTTTTTAACATTTGTATGGGAGGTAAAGTTGTGTTTTATTTTTGGAAAACAGTTTTTTTTTTTTACTATTCAAGATAATGTCAAAAAAGTACCAAATATGAAGTTTCAAAAAATCCATTAAGCCGTTTTCAAAATTTTGAGTTATCAGAAAAAAGGTTTTTTTTTATTTTCAAAAAAATATTGACAAATTTTGACCTTCATTAGTGTTTAAACTTTCTAATAGCTTCTACAAAAAAGAAATTCAAATCATCAGACGGTAGTAATTGCCACGTCCTTATTCTTAGGAAAAAAAAATGTTAACAAATTTATGATGAAAAAAATAAAGAATCAATCTATCTGTAAAAAAAATAAGAGAACCGGTTTTCCAGAAAATCAAAAACCAACAAGATGGTTCTACTAGAGGTAGGCCTGTCAATGAGGCGGGACTTTTGTTAGACTCGTCAAAATCGAAAACTTTCAGTCTCGTCTCAATCTTGGTCTCGCCTTTTTCTCGTTAAAACTTTAATGTGCTGTCTCGTCTCGGTCTCATCCTTAGTCATCAAAATTTCTAATTTTCTGAGGCAAAATTTAAATTTTGTAGATCGATTTTGACAGTTTATGGCTTTGACAGGTAGGCAACGTATACTATATTTAGGGCTCTATAGGGAATCTCCCAGGCAATTTCGTTTTCCACGATCGTGAAACTCCCACGGAATAAATCAAATGAAATGATAACAAAATTTCCTGGGAAAGGTTATTCCTGATAACAATAAAATTCGGAAACTATTGAGCATCCTTATTCACGATTCGATAACCCCCTTTGACGTTTGCATAATATTTTTTTCCAAATGTCACCAAAAAGTTTTAAAATCAACTTTTTCCCAAACAAAAAATAAAATCGGAAAAATTTCAAATTTTCTAGAGGTAATCCATTTAAATCGTAGACATCCATCAACCGATTTTGATAGCTTATAGCTTGACAGGTAGGCAAAATACTATATTTTGATATTTCGATAGCATTTTTTCCAACTGTCACCTAAAGGTCTAAAAGTCACCTTTTTCCGGAGTGGGAAACAAAGTCTGAAAAATGAGCGATTTGCATTCCAACGGCATGTAAATACTTATATGTCGGAGAAGGGTCTTCAACTTCTATACATATGTATACCATTATTTGCGTCGCGGACCAAGCGCTTCCTTAGGCGTGACATGATGTTTCCGTTGTTAAATCTGTATCCAGACTTATTAGTAATTTGGATTTTTCAATTGCCAAAATTCGATCATCTGCTTACCACACACATACTTTGGCATGAGCCTTCCCCGCTCTACATAACCATGTAAGCACTATTCTGTTTTTCTCTTTAACTCATTATCACGCCCAGGCTGTGCTGGACAGTTAACTCTGCCAGGCTCGCAATAAAGGAAAACACAAAGCAATGCAGAATAGAAGAATAGAATACAGTCGAGAAGACAGAAAATACACATACAACGCATTCTTCTGAAATTGAAATATTTATTCATTTGTTTTCTTTTTACATTTATATGCCGTTATTTTGTTATACTGTTGCTTAAGAAATAAATAAATAAATACCAAGCCATATACATAAATCGTACGTATTCTTCTCCTGATTTTCGCAGTACGTACGCTTAACTGAGTAAAAACTATGTACATACGGTTTGATATTTTAGCGCGCGTAGAATATTTCGCAACAAAACAATTGTGAATATTATAAAAATTGAACATGAGTACTAAAACATAAGTGACTCACCACCAGTCTTTTTTTTTGGCCAAAACAACTGTATACTAAGCTTCAACAAATATGATTTTTCAAAATTTTTACAAATTGTAAGTATTCACAAGACATCAAATGTGTCTTCTCATACTCACGTCACTAAGTATCAAAAATTAAGAATTTAAATTGAAATATCACATTCAACTCGCTTTTAAATTCAACGATTTTCCTTAGATTGGTAATTTAACTTTGCTTACATTTTATTCTTCATTTTTTACACATTTTATTTTAACCTTTAACGATAGAGGAGTTATTTATGAATTATTTTAAGATTTCCTTAAGAGCTTTTTAAAATCCAAAATACTAATGGCAAGATATAATTTACTGAGTGAAGGGATTACGGAGGATATTTTTCTTCCACTAAACACTAAAGAGTCGTTCCATAAGCGTGCTGCTTTTCTTGTCATGTCAATGTGTTATTTTATTTAAGCACTTTGCTAAATGCAAAACAACATTTTAAACAATTATCTTCGCTGTGTGTTCCCGTCTTTGAGATCTTCTATAAACCAAATTGGATTTAAATCCAATAAAGATAAGGTAAATAAAATATATTATGCTAATGTGTACTTGCATATACATTTTTATTTCGGCTTTACTAAGTGTCCTTATAAAGATTTGTATTCTTTCTTTTTTTTGGTACATGTCCTTTTTGACAATACTGTTCGATGGCACAACCATTTATGCAAAAGTAATATTTAATTTTATTTATTATAAATATTAGCGGTATTTTGAAGGTGTAAACAATTATTTTTATACCACAGACACGACAAGGTTTAAGGACAATAACCTGTTATCACCTTTTTATGATAAACGAAATATCTTATCATTGTTTTGTTTTGTTTTTTTTTTCTCCCCAATTTTCTCAATAACCTTTGCAAATGTCCTTGTTTTGTTTTCTTCTGTGTGTTTTCTTTTGTTTATAAGAGAACTTTTTTAATGGATTTATTATATTGTTATTGTTGTTTTGTTTTAAAAACACGGGATATCTACATATTTCCATTTAAGTACAAATATTGAGAAAGATTTTATAATGGAATTGTTTTGGTTGAATGCATAACTTGTTCCGTTTATGATTGCCTTTTTCAACAAGGGACCTTATTTTTCAATCAAGAAGTTTTTAAAGTTTTTGAAATTATTATGTATTGAAAATTTTTGGGTTCAGACATTTTTTTTTTGGAAATTGTAAAATATGAGTTAGAAGACTACTTGAATTGATAATATGGCTTTGGAAAGTTATTTCAAACAGGCTTCTGGGTTGTACTTATCAGGCTTTATGTAAGGCTTCGGCCAGTCAATGAGCGACTTGGGATTTTTTTAAGCGGCGTCGCTTCGCAATCAAATCTGTTTAAATTTTTTAGTCGATCAATGAGCGACGGATAAAATAAACGTAGAAAGGTTGATTTAAAATGTCCAAAGCCGTCCAGTGCTAAAGCAGGAAACCCACAAAAATAATAAAAATAAAAATGTCACGGACAAACAGTTGACAGAAGTTGGACGTTTTCATTTAATTAATCTTAAAAAAACAGTAGTGTTTTTGTTCAATGTCCAAATTCCTAAAAATACCGTGTTAGATAATTTTTTACATTCAACACACTGCGTGTGCTTCTGTTATAACCGCACTGTTCTTCTTGGGTCACTGCATTTATTTGAGCTAAGCCATTGGCCATTTCTGTTGATACTTGTATATAATAAAGTTGAATGTCGCCATTGCAATCTCTCACAAAATTGTGTAGTTTGCAAACACATTTGATTAAATGGTGTAGTTCAGTGCTTGGCTTCGTTTCGATGTTTTTTTTTGTTTGTAGAAACCGCCATTTCTTGCTTAATATGCCAAATGCACATTCAATGAATTTTCTTGCGATTGAAAGTTTTTTGGTTGAAGTTTTCTGTTTGAGCATTTAGGTTTCTCCATGGATAAGGTCTTAATAAATAATTGTTAAGGGGTGTAAGTCTCGTCACTGATTTAAAAAAATTGAGATATCAATGCTTAATTCTGGCAATGCTTGTTGAGATGGAACGTTAAATTTACCTGCTTCAAATAATTTGAACAAAGTAATCCGGAAAAAGTACCACCATGGTTCTGTTTTCATCTCCCACCCACTTCGATTGTTAAAAAGCTTTTTATAAGCTACAGGTGGCAGTACAATAGAAAAATAATGCAGGTAGTTAAGATAATGAGAGCCAGAATTAGCTGGACACTGAATTTGGCAATGTCCGTCATCAATACTACCAAAACAGTTGGGAAGCTTCCAGCGCCGGGAGTAATCGTTTATAACATTTCAAATTTTAGGAGCCAATGCAAAAGTAAAGTGGAAGAACCTAAAATACACTTTCCGATGGATTCTTCATAAAGTTTCACGCATCCAGTATCAGTATCCGAAGGTGAACAAATCAAACAATGACCAGTTTTTGAAATGATGAGCCTTATGAAACAGACAATTGATTCAGTCCAAACTGAGGGGAATCTTCGAGAGCCAGAAGATTACTTATTTTCCTAAACCCGTTTTTTTTCCGAGGCAGTGACATATTTACCGGACGAAGAAGATGTGTGCCTTTCTAGAGTTAGAAAAAGAAAGACTCCAATTTTTAAAGTAAGAGTCAGAAATAATAATGAAAACCTTTAATTTTTCTTTCAAAACTAGCCGTTATTCTGGAATAATTGATTTCCTTCGTTTTGTTAACCTTAGTCGAACAGCAAATCAAAAGATGGTACTGACATACGAAAATATTGCCAAAATTCATCTGGAAATCTGAAAAGATTTTGATATAAGTGATGAATATCACCATACTTTGCACTTTCACGGCGAATGGGTGTTCTCAACCATATTATAGCTCTATCAAAAATATGAACTCGACTTTCAACTAAAAAGCTACGACGAACCACAATTGATGATGGCATTTTGGCAACTAATCGCTCAGCAATGAGGTTCAGTAAATGGACATCCATCACTCAGATTCGTCGCTCATTGCGGGGCCGAAGCCTAAGGCTAGATTAGGGTGACTATCGACGAAAACAAAAACGTAGACCAATTACTATCCGTTTTAATACCACGGGGTCCAGAACACTATTTCGTCTCGTTAAACCATTTCGACCTTCCTTTGAATCAAGGAAGACTATTATTTAGATCACTTGGATCATTATAATATGGATAAGATGTCACGCAGATGAAGTCTACCTCTTTGGGAAAGAGCGCCAATGCATAGAAAGTAAGGAATTGTTTCTCATCCATTCAGCTCCGGGAGAAATCGTTAGCAAGGATGCCAAACTGTGTTGTGTATCTGTCTATTGGCTATTAGACAGTGTGTCCAGTAACGACACCTATAACACCAAAGAAATCAAAAACATTTTGTTGTCGTACAAGTGTAAATATAACTCAACCTAAGACTTGTACCTATGATGTGTATACAATTATGTATCCTAATTCTAGCGTGTTCATCAGCTTTGCAGTTTCCTAGAATGTCCCTATTTCTAAACACCCAGCAAGGGTGAATAATGACATTTTTCCAGACTTTTTTTTGCGAGAAATTGACAGCTCATCAAATATTGAAGAGTGGGGATAAAATTCTCAAAACAAAATGGGAAATAGTCTGTAACGTTTTGAGTTGAAATTTTCGCCCATTTTTAATGTCAATGCTAAAAATATATTCCTTGGTTCAACATTTTTTTTTATTGTTAAATTAATTTTGTTTATTTTTATTTACCCTTTTTCATTTGTTTAACAAACCTTTGCTACGATATGACAAACGTCAAACCACAATTTAATGGCTACACAAATTTATTTAGCAGAAATTGTCAGGAAGGGGAAATAATTTGCTCTCTCATGAGCTCTCTCTTCTGCACGAAACTACCAAAATTTGTACGCCTGTAAAATTAATTTACAGGACTTCCTTGTCTGCATCTTCCCTCTGGGATTGAATCGAAGATCCTGCGAGCCGGATTATTGGTGTCCATTCGTTCTACATATCCTTGCCATCTTAAACGTGATATATGTATTTTTTGTACCAGATCAATGTCGCTGTATAGCTCGTATAGTTCGTGGTTGAACCTACTCCTCCAAAGCCCGTTAACGCAGATAGGGCCGAAAAACTTGCGTAGAACCTTGCGCTCGAAACGACTAAAGATATCTTCATCCGCTTTCAGTCAAGACCCTGTCTCCGCCCCATAGACCATGACTGGGATGATCAGAATATTAAGAGTTTCCTCCCCAGAATTGCCTCCCTAGCTCATAGGAACAGCAATTGTCATGAGTTTTTTTTCATCGCCTTATTTCCAACGATTATTTTGTTGTTAGATGTTATAGCGGCTCGTGGTAGATAAAATCCCTAACTACCTCAAAGTTGTAACTGTCTATTGTGACGTTTTGTCCAACCCGCCCGTGTTGTGTGTCCTTTTTTGTGGACAGCAGAAACCTTGTTTTATCCTTATTGACTGCTAGCCGCTTCAGCATCAATGTTTTCAAACGCTCCCGTGACAGCTCGCTGGCTGTTGCCAATGATGTCTATGACGTCAGCGAATGCCAGAAATTGCACAGACTTGAAACAAATTGTACCAGTACAGTTAGCTTGGTATTTTCTTGTTGTAAGTTGAAGAAATCGCACGATAACACATCACCTTGTAGGAATCCTTTTTTGACATCCAAAACTCCTTTAAGGTCAGCACCAACCTTGACGGAGCAGCAAGAGTTCTCCAACGTCATCCTACATATTCGAACGAGCTTTGTGGTTATGCCAAAACCGGACATGGCTCTGTATAGTTCGTCTCTATAAATGCTACGTACGCGGCCTTAAAATCGATAAAGAAATGTTAGGTATCGATTTGGAGTTCTTGGGTAGTTTCCAGGATCTGCCGTCGTAGCGTGAACATTTCATCGATTATGGTCTTTGGTTGCCTGAAACCGAACTGATATGGGCCAATCAGGTTTCTGACGAATGGTTTCAGGCGTTCACATAATACGGCAGAAAGGATATTGAAGGCGATATTTAGGAGACTTTTTTTGTGGATCGCACAAACGATGCTGAAGTTACATTCATATGAATAATTTCTTCTGACCAAACTTTAGAATGAGTTGGTGTACTATCCTGGTACTGTACCAGTTCATGTCCGGCCGCTAAAAAGTTCAGCGGGTAGTCCGTCGGGGCCAACAGCTTTATGTGGAACTCAATTACAATTATATCATCGCCATAATGGTGATGGCAGTTTGAGTTCTCTGTTTGAGATTTTGTAGAGGCAGAGACCAGAGAATAAAACATTGAGAGGTTATGAGGATGCTACATTGCCAAAAAAGTAAGCTTATCAGATTATTAGAATATAATATTGAATTTAACCCAAAAGGGAATAACTCATACATGACAGAAAACGATTGGTACGCCATTTTTGTTTACTAAAAAATTGGATTGTGACAGCCTAATTCCGAATTCAACAAAAAAATTAAAATAACCAGAACCAACTAGAACTTCACAAAAACACAATTTAACATTTGTAATTACGATATCATACTATTCAGTTCCACAAGTGAATTCTCTCATGAAGATCCTTTTGAAATTCGACTGATAATGACTTGCCAATTTTCGATTAGGTTTCGACCCAGAAATCTCCCTTCATGTCTACAAGGGGCGGATTTGACAAAAGAAAAAGAAAAACAGTTTGCGTACCACAATGCTCCAAGGTAATTTAATACTTCTTAGCGACTTTTCTAAAGGACAAAAGATCCTTTAATCAATTCTCAGTCTGATTCTTAATATACAGACTATTTATGAAGTCTGATGTCTAGGGTTCGATTTTGTTTGAAAAATGTTCCTATACTTTGACCATGATCTTATGCCTTCATTTGAAATTGAATGGTTTTCCATCAAACTTGACCAAAAATATAAAATGCATAATTCTGCAAAGTCAGGATATTGTATTCTTCTGTTCTATTGTTGGATTATTTTTAGGGAAATGTATATTCCAAGTCTCTAAAGACAGGAAGTGAAATGACATGCACATTGTACATCAGGAAGTTTTACCAATTTCGACCCTGTGTATCGGATATATTGAAACAACTAATAACGTATCAAACATGATGTTGAATTCCAGAACTTGCCTGTTGGGAAATTCCAAAAGCTATGAAGCAATACCTGACATCGCCTGTTCTAAGCTCATAACACGCCTCGGGGATAAAAATACAATATACCTACTACATACATATAATGTATGAATGTATGTTTTGTGCAAAAAAAAAGATGTTAAGTATGAGTGAACGAGATTGGCTACACATTGTGCCATTGTCGTAGCCTAATCAGTTTTATAGCTAAATAATGAACCCCAAACCACAGACTTTCTATTGGTAAACTTCTCCACAGTAAACGACAACTACAACGTCTCGATATACGACAAAAACGATGGATAAAGGACATACTATATAGGATTTCAATGCGCTTCTAATGTGGGTGTGTTTTGGATTTAGATTTCCAATTATTGGATTCATATCAAAAAAAAAAAATCCATTCGTAGGCTGGATCATTGAATTTGATATAGAAATGTTAATCAGGATAACCTTAAAGACCAATAATGTATTTTGCGAAATGAAATGATTTTTTTTGTTTGTTTTGTTTTTAGAATTCTTTTTCGGATTTATATAAGAATGGTAGGTGCTCATAACTTTTAATCAAACTTATTGTGAAATCCTTTTTTCTTGTTGAAATTTTTTCTTGTTGTTTGGTAATTAATGTCAGAATAGAAACATCGATTAAGTGAACTATACGAGGAGGTGTTTAATGTGAAACACAAAGAAAAATTAAAACAATTAGGCGAGACTGAGAGTGTCCTGAGAGGATTCTCTTCTAGCAGACACAATAGCAACCACAAATATATCGGAAAGTTAATTAAGGAGGGAGTTGGTGTTTTATAAATAATTTTGCGAAAGTGGCACATTTTTTTGGGAAAGGATTTTTTTTTTGTATAGGAGTGTGTGTGCTTTGTTTTTCTGATGGAAAAGATAATCCAATTAATTGGGAATGTTAAGAATAAAATTGAGCTATAAATAGAATTACTTTCCATACATGGTATCTTACGGATATCAACAGATGTAGGACCTTATATCGAGAGTCCTATCCCAAAAAAGACGATCCCGTGAAACTTGACCAGGAATGCTTTATAAAATCAAATCAAATAATAAAATAGAAAAATATCCTTTAGAGATTCGAAATACCGATAAATAGATTGTAGTTAATTATATTTCGAATAGATTGTGACTAACGAAGACATCATCCTGAAATTTTATTGGTTGAATTTAATATTTGAAAAATGCGGAAGAAGTGATAAAGAAAAGTTGAAAAATTCACAACCTGGAAAAAATGCAACGGATTTCTAATTTAAAAAATCTAATTCTCCAATTCGAATCTTTGGGAACGTGAAAGTTCTCTCAAAAGTTTCCTTCGGAATTTATTTGTATGACAAATAAGCTTTCCCAGGGAATTTTGCTGTCATTTCATACGATTTTTTCTTTGAGGGATATTTAGTCCGTGAAAGACTTACGAACGCAGAAAAAATTTCTAGGGAATAAAGAATTCCGTGGGAAACAAAATTTCCTGAGAGATTGCCGTTAGGGCCCAATAACTTGAAAATTATATTAACCGCGTTTTGCTAGGCAGCTTAGGAAAATTTCCCTTGTGAAAAAATAACAGCAAATAAGCTATGGTGTAGGGTGTAGATAAATAAGTCAGTAATATAGTGAATATAAAAGCGATATTATCATAGGAAATTTTGCCGCCAGTCTGCTGCAGACATAATTCGCCAATTGTTTTCTCAGATCGTTATTTACACTTTTCGCACCAAAAATAAACAAATATTTATATTCCCTTAGTTTTTCGAAAAGATTCTTAAAGTAAAGTTAAATGAACTTATTTATTTTCAAGCTTTTTGGCTTTCAATTATCAATTATTAAATTTTGAAATCTTATATTTTTCAAACCAAAGTATTAATGGATTATTGAGAAAGATTTAAACTATTGCAAGTTGCAAGGAAATGGATAATTTATCAATTAGTAGTTGGCCAAATTCTTACCAAATTGAGTTTTTTAAAATGCTAATTTTCAGTATTAATCAGATATTCGTAATGAACGTTTTATTTTTACCATTTTCTGTAAAAAGGGTTTGCTATCTGAATTTGACAGTTTTTCAACAGTTTCGGAATCAAATTTAAATTTAATAAGCAAGAACTTTTTTTTTCAAAATGACCTGGTAGGATCTTCGTATATTGGAAGAACATGCTCGAAATTCTTAGCAGTACTAATTTGTCGAACTAACATCATTTAGTTAAGGAAAATAAGATATTCCCTTTGAAAAAATTCCGACAAAGCTGAATTTTGGTGGAGAGCTTCATTTTTACATGCATTTCCTAAAAAGTACCATACGTTTTGAGCGGAGAAGAAAATTTTAAAGGATCCCTTTTATCGTCCTCTCTAATAATCTAGGGGGTAAAATTGAACCGAAAATTGAGCTTTTGATCGCTATAACTTAAGAACGAATTGACATACAGAAGTCAATAATATATCATTAATTTTTAAATAATTGAACTGTCTACAAGTTGTTCTTGGGTCATTTTAGAAAAAATAAAGATTTTTGGGAGTTATTAAATAAAATAAAATAAATTAGTACTTTTAAGATGGCAGCATTTCCCGGCACCCTTCTTAAAACTTGTGTTTTTTTAATAGAATTTTAATAGAACATGTTTTTCCCAACATAACTAAAAACAACATATGAATTTCTAGTAATTTTTCAAAAAAAAAACTGAATTTTATTTTATATTTTATTTTCTCGACAAGCGACTGCATGACTGAACAACTTCATTATTGGCAACTATACTAAAAATTGACAAAATATCATTCCCAAAAAAGTTAGTTTTCTAATGTTATAGATAATTATATGTATGAATTCTAATAGTTTATCATAAGTTTTTAATTCGTCCAGGGAAACATATTTAAATCCCTGTTATTTTCGATATTTTTGAAATTTTTCCCAATGAGCTGGAAAACAAAATCTGGCAACCCCAAAATGGACAGATAAATAGAATAGCAAACTTCGACTTCAAATACGCAGTGCACAATCTTATAGATTAACCTTTTCATCGAAAAAAGACCTTTCACAGGTTTTTCAACTATTCTGACTTAGTAGTCTATGGTCCTGGAGGTGGCAATAACAAAAGGAGGAGGGTGGTATGGTTATTGCAAAATGGGACCATAATGGGACAACACGGCTTGGCGGATGAGTGGTACTCCTCCGTACTTTTTTTTATTTTAGTTTTTTTTTTGCTCTAAGTATTGTTAGTCGAACCTAATCCACTAAGTATGTAAACCGAAATATCTTTACCTGATTGCCTAACTCGAAATACGAAAAATAAAATGGCTGCTTGTTGATTGAAAAAATCTCTAAAGAGTCGGAACATTTCCAAGTTTTTCACTACTTCGGCAGGAACTGATCTTAAAACAATTTGCTGATATGTGGAACGAAATAAACTAATTCGCACAAAGTATAGTATGTGCCTCATCTGTCAAGACATGAACTGTCAAATTACAGTGCAGGATGGCTCCGATGTCAATGGATTAAAAAACTGAAATTTTTCAAAAAAAAAAAAAAAAGGACCGATTTTGCTTAACCGATCTAGCCAACTCGGTTTGCTTTTCTACTTGACTTAACTCAGTTTGATACATTATTACGAGTATTAAACTGGAGATTTATAAATAATGTCAATCACAATATTTACTGTACAATTCCCGAGCTTTGAATATTTAGAGTTCTAATTTTAGAAAAAAATTAAAATTCCCTCATCATTAGTTTTTCGAAGGTATTTTTGGAAAACCTTGTTCTAGACATCTTCGATAGAAGTCCTGTACCATTAAATTGACCATAAAGGCCAACTTTTAAAAGGCGAATCTAACCTTCAAAAACCAGAAAAGAAAACCTTTCTCCTCTTAACCCAAATACTCGTAAATAACATAAAAGTTCATTTTATGGAAATTCCTAGGAAAAACAAAATAACAACAGAAAAGAAATTTTCTAAATCATCACCCATATATTGCTCGAGTTTCCAACCTTTTCGTTTTGATGAAATTTCTTACATTTTCACTTTTTCATCATCAGTCTTTTCTTTTTTGGAAGGGATGTATTCAAGTTGTTTTACAACAACTCAAATACAAAGAAAAATTTATATAAAAACAAATTTTCATCTAATCCACAAACATTTTTCATTATTTTCCATTTTTTTTTTGAATTTTTCTTCAAACCTATGTATTACTTTTTGTTAACTTCTTACCTGCCGCGTGTTCTCCTTCATTTGTCTTCGGGCTATTTCTAGTAAAAGTCGCTGTCGAAGAACATCTAGAGGGTTCACTATTGACAATGAAGGTTTTGTTCGTTTATCAAGCAAATAATCATCCTGCAAGGAAAATAAAAGACAAACAAGTATGAAAAATCGCTGGAAAAATAAATTCAAATAAATATTATAATGATTAATTTTATAAAGTCGAAGGAAAACGAAATTAACGAAGGAGTACATAACTATGTATGAGGACCTAAAATGAAGATTCCAATTTATCGTTGAATTTGTAGACAAAATTCAATTTTGTTTCTTTGGCAGAGTGTGAGAATGATTTATATAAATATGTATAAAGAGTGAGTGTAATTTGTGTCATTATTCAGGGAGTCGTTTCAGTATGGTTACCACCTTTGTTTAGAGAGAGGACACTGTTTTTTTTAGTTTTTCAATGTAGAACAAAATCGAAATTGCATATATGTTTGTTTATAGTAGCAAAGTTTAATTCTTCATTCGGCATTCTTTTCCGTGCAAATACAACTGAATTATTTAAAAAAAGTAAAAAAAAAACACGTTCGCTTCACGTTTCAAATATATTTCGCTTTTTGTTAAAAAAAGCTCAACACATCGAAAGTCAAGACTCACAAATACTAAGATCTCTCGCCTGTCGATATAGTATTTCTTTTCGGGAAAGTTTAATTTCGCATGATGTTAATTTATTCAATTCGCAATATACGCTCATTTCGCAAGTGTTTGTTTTTAATTCAATTTGGAAAATTTTTACTTTAATTTTGCATTTCGCAATTTCTTCATGTCCAATTTTTAATGTGGCATTAGTCGCCATTGTTTTTGCACTACGAACCTAAACACCTATTGTAACTATTTTGCATTTTAATTATTTTGCAATATTTATTTAGCAAGATTGTTTCCCAATTTCCTATTTTATCCTTATTTAATTTTTCGCAAATTATGTATATTTCTTATGTCGTTTTCGATTGACTGTTCGCAGTTACTCTTTTTCCACTTCTCTTACTCCAGAAATGCTTGATTCGTCTTTCCGAGCCTTTCCGGAGTAAAAATAGAACAACACACATAGATTGACAATTTTTCGTCCGACTACTTGTCAAAAGTAATAATTGGTTTGAAGAGCCATAATGTTAGAGGGCGACGATTTTCCAATCCAATCGAAAACGACATAATTTTGCAAATTGTTATTATCTATGTTCATTTCATATCTTGTGGTATTAAATATTATTCTTAGTAGTTTTCTACTTTCTACTAAATTCGCAGCTGCTTTTGTCTAACGTTGCCTTGGATATTTATTGGGCTATTCAGAATTGAATTTTTGATTATTGGTATCTGTATTATTTCGCATTGCGATAACAACTTGGTAATTTTTGCGAAATTCCAAAATTTGCTAATTCCCTAAGTTAGTCATAAAAAACGTACACTAACTGTCGGAAGACTTTTAATCTCAAGCTCTTTAATGTGATTTGTTTAAAAAGAATCTTGTACCAAAGAATAAAAACCGTAGCTGGCAACCGTGTCTGTTTAGTCCTCTGTCTTTAAGAATTTCCTTTTCGTGTGTGGGAGTGTTTTAACGAATTAGGATTGAGATAAATTTGTTATGGATTCTTGTCAATTTCAAAGTCCATTAGCTTGCAATAAATAACGATCAGCTTAAGGATGCCTTTTGTTTTGGTTTGCTAGAATGAGATATAACTTGTAAAACAGCTTGTATAGTGAGCCATAGAAATCCTGAAATGAAATAAGCAGCACTAATGTTTATTTTAATTTTTTTTTTTTTTTTTTTTGAAATTGCACATTGTCTTAGTTCTGTTAACTGACATTACTTTTGCTCAGCAAAAAAAAAGGAAAAAACATTAGGTGATCATTTATTTCGTTGTGTTATTAATGAACTGGAAGAATGTCTTCTTCTTAGGGTAAGGATAATGAAGAGGTGGAGAATTCGAACTGCTTTTGCAATAAAGGAGATTGTTTTGAATATTGCAATATTTATTGTTCTTTTGTCTTTTTTTTTTTTTTTTTTTTTTTTTTTTTGTTCTGAAACACAAGACAATGGGGAATTTATTTGTACATCTTTTAATGCGCAACAGTGATTTCATCCAAAAGGACAGGATGATTATTGATGATAAATCATCCAAACATTCAAATATAGAAATGATTTCTGCCCTTTGCTGAAGATGGGCCTAGTTTTTTTTGTGACAATAATTCTTACTGAAGTGCAAACAATTTTTTGTTTGGTGATTTTGAAAAGAAATAATTTTCGATGTTTTTTTTTTAAAGATAAAATGTGCTTAGTGCACTGTTTTTTTTTGTATTTTATATTTTATTAAAAAGTGACAGAAAAAGTGACGCACTTTCAGTTATGTTGATGCTAAAGTAACGCGAATTGAACGTCAAAAATAATGTTGTGTAGGGATGAGCGATATTGTAAAACATTGATGTTAACATCTAAAACATAATATCGATATCAGAATATCTATGTTCTTTAACACTCAAACGGGTAAGACCGTCTCAAGACTGTCTTCAGTTATTTGACTCCTGTATCAAACCTAGCATTTATTTTTGTTTAAAATCACGGAAACTTGTTATTTTTACTTTTTTGCACAATTTGATATCTTTGTCATTTCATTTCGATTACGTGGATAAGTGCTGTCATCAATTAAGTTCAAGAATTTATTGAACTGTCATCGAAAATCGGAGAGTTCTTACGGATTACTAATCGGAAAGGCCATAAGTATCTTTCCTCTTAAAACTTCTTCCCCAGTTAAGTTTAAGGATAAACTGGCATTGATATTCCTAACTGACAGCTTTCGAGACACTGTAGACAACATTTCGATCAATATTTTTACAGTGTCAAAAAAAGGTAGTAAAAATTGTTGGTAATTTGTACAAGGTAGCACTTCGTCTTCGGTTCCAATGCTCGTCTTAAATGTACTCCTTTTGCCAGAAGCCGATTTGCTTGAAGGGCAGTTCGCTGTTAATTCGACTCGAAGCAGCTAGAAAGTATGAATGGTTTCATGGGGCGAATTTTGTTTGGCAATCGTTAGGTTTCTAGAGTCCTTGATATTCGCAAATTCCGCTGGTCTGTATAATATCCCTCCTATCGTTCTGAAGAGGTGTTTTTCAAGCTGTCAAAACCACTGCGTAAGCTTTTCTATTTTTCCAAATTTACTAATCTCCTCCGAAGTAGATTAAAAACATCATTGTGTGTAATAACTACTAACTACTAAGGTTTAGTTCGAAGCTTCATGAAATTCTTCTGCATCTGAATCTACAAATCCATCAGTTATCCAAAATGTCAGTATAATTCTTACACCTGATGGAATATTTCCCCAAAACTCATCTGAATCTCGTGAACAGAATTCAAAATAGAACTTTAAAAATGATAGGGTATAGAACTACAACAGAAACATTTACACCACTTGAACAGATCACCATCGAAATGTTACAATAAAATGTTACTCGTTAGGCCATCACAATAGCCGTGTTTTTCTGGCAAAATCTATCCACATCAAAGTTGAATTTACTCACATTACAAATACAAGAACCTACTTTTGATAAAAAGTAACAACAAACGTCTGTTTTAGGTAGATTTGTGACATTTATTCGAGTATTGAATGATATTATGTTGTTTAGGTATGGTAGTTCCGATGACTTTAATAAATCTCGAAGTCCTTGTTCGTAGAGGTGTTCTTTCTGTCAATGGCCACGTTCACCCATTTACTAAATGTTATCTCCAATACTAAGCTCTCCGAAAATATTTGTGAACGATTCGGATATGTTTGCTGAAAGCAGTCAAAAACCAATAATTTTTGTTTAAGTATGTGTTCTTTTCTCAAAAAAACTGTTTCACGCATACAAAATAAAAATTACTAACCCAACAAACTAGGCCAAAAATTGTTTTATGTATTTTTTTTTGTTGTTCATAAATCATATTAATTAGCATAGGTAGGGGGCGCTCTTACACTTTCAGAAAAAGTAAAAACTGCCAGATCAAAGATATTTTAATAAATGATGTTTCAATGGCTTTGTGTCAGCTGCTGTCAAATTGCCTAAAAATTTAACAAACTAAAACTTGAGCAGCGCCCCCTACCAAAGCTCTAAAAATTGAATAGCAACAAGCATTTAAGAAACCAGTCAGTGCATATCTATTAGTTAGAAATTAACAGCACGTATGTGCATGCACATGTGAGTATGTGTTATCGATTGAGCACTTATAGGACCAGCAAGACATAAACTGTAGAATTCCATTGAAAGATTATTAGGATTTCTTCTAAAAAAATATCTATTTTTTATACAAAAAAATAGTAATTTTCATATTTTATTTCATCTTCGGAAAAGAGTGAAAGCTTAGAACCTTTCGGCGAAATTTGGCAAGAAATATTGTTTATTGCCTTATCAGAAAATGTCAAATTTTATTGAATGATACTTGACCCTAAGATTCATTTCAAACCAGATTTTCACTATCTCACTTCATTTTTAATTCAGAGTCATGTTGACCGTGTTGATAAAATCGTTTTTTTTCAGTATTTATCATAAATTTTACTAAAACACGACTATTTATTCCAATTACGAGATTCGTATCAGAAATGTAAGCTGTCGATGTTGATCTTTTGGCTTAATATCATCTTTTTCGATGGTAATTTTTCGAAACTATAAAAAATGATTATGGTGGTATTTAAAGTAACTAAATCTATTTTTAACAGGAGTAGCTGAAAAGAGCCTTCTGTCAAAATTTGTATAACTCATTTTTAACTCAAACTCCAACTAGATCTTTGAACCGCATTCAAACGAAGTTTAAAAAATACTTCATATTTAAATAATGAATGCGAACATTTTTGCAAGGAAGTACTATACGAACATACCCCTTCAATGGCACAACATCTGATTTTTTGAAAAAAAAACCTCAAATACATAAAACAATCTTAAAATCAGCATTTAGGAATACACAGATGTGGAAAATTCTACCTTTTGTTATTTCTTACTGCTTCATATACACATATACCATTTTATTTTGATTTCTTAATTCAAGTTTTTGTTTCCTTATATGCATTTAATCTGAATAAATAAAAAAGTCAATTGTTGATTTTTTTGCATTAAATTATTTGACACATGGTCAGTAATAGCAACTTAAAATATAAAAAATCAGGTTGTTTTTCTACGTTTTTTTTTTTTTTGGAAAATCCTGTTGTGGTGCCGATATATTTCCCAACAAAACGCGACTAATGTTATAGGTACATTGTCCGTTGTATTCTTCACCTAAAACTATTGAACTTATTATTAGAGCTTCTAAGAGTGCTCATCATCAGTTACCCGTTGAGCCCAACTTTTAAGTATAGAGATTCTGTCATCAGAATCCGAACTTAATGCCGCTCCAGTTGCAAATCCGAAGGGACAGGAATGTGAATCTGGAAACGAATATCAAAAGCGAATGGCTCATTAAAAAGATTTAATTCTGTCTGATATTAAAATGGGCCATACATACAATTAAACGATAGTTATATGAGGAAGAATATTAGTCTTTTTTAGGCTCTCACTGAAAGGCTTGTACACAATGGCCATTTTATTTCTTCATCTCAGGGTATTGCAAAGTTTAATTACACCTCAAAAAGCCAATTTTAGCCCTTCTCTTACGTCTTATTTAATAAGACCTTTTATTGCTGTTTAATTTTACTCTTCCTTAACAAAGCGACACGCGCCCTGAGTAAATTTTTAAAATTGGTATTATTGCCAACAATAACGGTTTAAAAAGAAGAAAAGTTAGAAGATTTATTACTTTAAAATTAATTTTATTCTGTTTCACATTTTCAGTTTTGGGGGAGAAAACGTTAATTTCAAATCGAAGGTTTTTTTCCAAATGGTTTTGCTACTTTAAATTTTAAAGTCTTCTGTTATAACAAGACTTATGCTGTCCAATAAATTCCACTCATTCTTCTCGAAAATACACCTTTTCGAACTGTCCACAAACTGGGAACTGTTACAATTCTTTAAATTAACTTGGTCTAAAAATTTCAACTTGCAGTGTTATTTCTGAGCAAAGTCAGCAACAAGAAAAAAACATCAATCATTTATTTCTTTGCAGAAAGTTATGGCAGCTTAAAGAAACAAAAAAGGAAGTATTTTGCTTTCGAAACTTTCAGCATATTTCTATAAAATCGCTTAAAAATTTCTTGCAAGAAGATTTTCATAATAATTCAAACTTTTCATTTATAATTAGATGATTCCTTGATGTGGAATGTGAAATTATGAACCTCCCTACCCTAGTCATGTGTGAACATGTGGTTATAGAAAATCCATTCTGTTAGGGTAAACTGAAAATTCAAAATCAAGTTTTCTCTGTTGGAAGTTGAAGTTCCAAACAAAGTTAGGCGAACAGTATTTGGATAAAGATACGAACAATTTCACTGAGGCACGTTTACTTGTTAAATAAATGACAAATCAACGTTTTAACAAGACGTGTGTGTCATTTGTGATTTATTTTTTTTTTCATTTTGGTTAAACAAAAATTTTAAATGAAAATGCGAACGTGCGTTAAAATTGTCTACAAAAGAACCAAAACACTTTTTGTGTCATCAAGTCGAATTAGACGTATATGTACATTCGGTGAACACACTGGTTGTTTACTTAACCCTCGAACTTACCTATATGAGCAATTTCCATTGAATCTTAATTGATTGGGAATTATGTATATGATGTATACACTCGTTACTCTGTGGAAGATTAAATGCCCGCAGGTCCGATTGGACCACAAAAAAATAGGAATGATTGAAAAAGTTTTATAACCGATAAAACAATCTGATTATAAGTGAATCAGTTCATCTCATCGGCAAAAAGACGACACCGACATCGATGATAATGATGATGACGATGACACCGAGATGGTTATGGGTTATAAGCTGGAAAAACAAAGACTCATTGTGTCTCGACAATGTAGTCGTATAGCGAATGAAAAGTTGAAGGTTGAGAACTGCATACACAAACCGCCCGGCGGCAATTTCCAAGATAACAATATTATACACGTGTTGGGGAGAATTTCTATAATATACATTTCTATAGCACCTTCTGGGAAAATGTAAGGTGATACGAAGTCGTTGTTAATGTCTTACAACAAGGAATAAGTTTTTGCATCATCACAGGAATCTGTCGCACTAGCTCGCACTATGGAAAGGTAAACTTTAGAATAAATTATTATTTGCATCACCGTTAAGTAAGACCAAGAGAAAGATTTAAGATTTGTTGAAAGTTTAATCGAAGTTGGATGAATATACTTTTTCAAATTCATGGAGACAGATATGGATGCAGTTTTATTGATATGATGTCTGATGAGTTTTGAGAGATGTATAAGACTAACAGTGATACTAGGTCGTCGTCACCCGCAATTAGTTTATGTTTGTGTTTCTTTAATTAATGGGATCTGCTCATACTTAAAAAGCAACAAAATAAATATTGATAAATAACAATTAACCATTCAGAGTATTGATTAATTTATGCGTAATAAGATAAGTTTGGTACAAATGTTGTCAAGAAATCACGTTTAAAAATTAAGCAAATTCGTTTCTTGGCAAGACAATGCAATCATTTATTACATTTTGTCAGTCTGTCAGTTTCTCAGTCTGTCTGCCTGTTTGTGTTTCTTTTTCACTCAAAGAGTTTAGAGCTATAAATATGTATTTCTTTTTTCGTTCTGAACATGTGCAGAGTGGGCTCGATGTACTTGAATATAATCATCTGAGCATTATGAGTGAATTGTTGGTCACACGAAATGTGATGTGTGTCGAAAAGGAAAATGTGAAGAAAAAATAATCAGGTGCAATTAAAATGGCTATAAGTTGGTCGCTTGTTCATTTTCTGTACCTGTGTACAAAATAAGGGTAGTTTTGTTTTATGTTTGTTGAATACGCACTTTGGCAACACTAGTGCGGACTTACCTACTTACTCAACCAACATGTCTCCACAGCTAGCTCGGTCTTTGGCCAGTTGCCTCAAGTTACGCACCTCCAGTTGGTTGAGGTCATCTTCCACTTGAGCGCGCCACCTTAGGCGAAGTCTTCCTAGACTGCGTCTTCCCTAATTGTTGTCCATACGCTCTACATGACCTAGCTATCTTAAACGTGATATATGTATTTTGTGTACCAGGTCAATGTCGCTGTACAGCTCGTATAGCACTTGGTTGAACCTTCTCCTCCAAAGCCCGTAACGCAGATAGGGCCGAAAATCTTGCGAAGAACCTTACGCTCGAAACGACTAAGGATATCTTCATCCGCTTTCGGTAGAGTCCACGTCTCCGCGCCATATAGCAGGACTGGGATGATTGGAGTCTTATAAAGAGTCTCGTTTGTTTTTCGAGAGAGGGCTTTAGTACTCAGTTACCTCCCTAGCCCATAGGAACAGCGATTGGCAAGAGTTATTCTTCGCTTTATTTCTAACGAGATGTTGTTGTTAGATGTTATAGCGGATCCGAGGTAGACAAAGTCCCTAACTACCTCAAAGTTGCACCTGTCTATTGTGACGTTTTGTCCAATCCGCCGGTGTTGTGTGTCCCTTTTTGTGGACAGCAGGTACTTCGTTTTGGCCTCATTGACTGCTGGTCCCATCTTAGCCGCTTCAGCTTCAATGTTAGCAAACGCTCCAGTTACAGCTCGCTCATCAGCGTATGCTAACAACTGCACAGACTTGAACAAAATTGTGCCAGTAGAGTTAACTTGGGAATTTCTTACAATATTTTCAAGTATTTAGTTGAAGAAATCGCACGATAGCGCATCACCTTGTCGGAATCCTTTTTTGCCGCCGGTGTTGGTCCAATTGTTTGGGCTCATCCGCCGTACTTCCTCTTTATGAGGAGCTCATGCAAGACTTCTGCGAATCGATCAGAACAGTCATTAAAGCAGAGCATTATAGTGTTGCTTTCTTTTCTGTGTTCAACACTCGCGCTTATACGTTTAGCAGGAATGTCCGGATGGACAAGCCAGTACCCGGTGGTTACTGCAAGGAGGTAAAATAAGCACGATTGATGTGTACGAGATAGTTACAACACTGGGCATCGCCTGGTTGACGCCGATCAGGGCCTTACCTATTCATACACACCAAATCACTAGTGCGTACACAAAAACATATAGTGAAGTCATAACAGAAAACAATTACTGCAATTTTTGGATCAGTCGATCAATATAGCCAGTTATCAAAGCATTCGACTTTTACCGCAAATCAGTGTTCAGAGCTGGCTATGTTCGGAACAAGTTCACACCATACTCTATGCACTCAAACTCAGAGCTCTGCTCTAAACGAACAAAGAAAAACGCCTATTGTTTTTTTTATATGCCCACACGTTTTTTTCATTTTTTAAGACCAAAAAAAACTGAATACCTGTCATAGATTTTTTTAAGCTTAAAATGAAAAATTTTGGAAAAAATTATATTTTTTAGTGCCTCTAGTATATAACCATTTGCTTGGTTTTCGACGATTTTCTGGAAAACGGTTCATTTGATTCTTTTGAAGTTTTTTTTTATGGAGAAGCACTGTAAAAGTTTAAACAGTATTGTAATTCAAAATGTTTCCATTTTGGTTTTTAAATTTAACAAAAAAAAAAAAAAAACATTAGTTTTGGAAAACTCAATATTTCAAACCCCTCAATCATTTTTTTTTTTGAAACATAACAGTTAGTAGTTTTATGACGTTATCTTGATAAGCTACTTAAAAAAAAAAACTATTTTCCTAAAACAAAATTTAATGGTAGGTTACCATTCAACACAAATCTTAAACACATCAGTTAAGAAAAAATGTTTTTCTCAAAAATGGCTCTAAAAATTTTAATAAAAAAAATGAGTATTTTCTCAAAATACTGCAATATAAATTAAAACACCGAACATCTTTAAAATGTATTCATTTCATTTTTATACGTCATATTTATATCAGTCTATCACCGGCATCAACAACTTATCAGGATATCAGAAATGCAACTTTGTTAAAATTAAAGTTAAAAGTTTGACGCAAATTTCTACGACATTACTGCTGGACTTATATGTTGTTCATATGTTTTGTTGTTTACAAAATAAACAAAATTCAAGGTATACCCTTTTGACACTTGAAACCTATTCTTTCGTTCGAATACAAAAAAAAAATAAAGTGAGTCTTTTAGGGTCGGATGTACAAATATTTGATTAATTCAAGTTCAACTAGTTGCACAACTAGTTCAACTAGTTGCACAAGAATTCCGCTTGAAATAAATGCTCGCAATGAATGGGAATTTTTCGAACATGAAAACTGAAATGGCGGAATGTTGTGCCAAATTCACAATAGAGCTGATTATGGTCGACCACATATGCGGACATAATTATATTTGAAGACCACTTGGTGTTCTTCTAAAAATTCTTCTATCGATACGCATCACGCATGTTCATATATTATTAAAATTAATTTATATAAATATGAATTATTCAATATTTAAAGTTAATCGGAAAACAATCGCTTCCTTTTTTTTAATTCCAATCGAATACGAAAATGTACTATTCACAAATGATCGCATGATCATCTTGATCAGTCTTGATCTAACAAAATGGCTTCTTTTGACAAGAAATCCCACGAAAAACTTTATTCAACCTCTACTCCACGACTTTTCTAAACTATAGAATATATGTCATGGCATGAGCTAAATTGTTTGACTTATTAAAAAAAAGGGTCCGTCCAAAAATCCAAAAAGAAAATCTACTACAATGATTTTGAACTTTACCTTTTTCTTGTTCTATGGGACTTTAAATTATGTTAAATGTCAACCAACCACCGAACCGAAGAATGTAGTTTAGCGAAGAAAAATGTTTTTAATTATTATCAAATGGGAAAATTTTGTATTACAAATTACATATTGCGTTAAACCAATTAGTTAAAGATAAATCGGTACTATGTCGTGTTTTTTTTTGAATGCACTTTACTCGAAACAACAAATCGAAGTTTTTCGAGTAACTCCGAATGGGCAAACGAAAACCACATATAACGGAAACATTTCTTTTTTTGATAAATTGAACGATTATATTTCTAAAATGTCAATTATTCGATATCGAAATTTCGAATTTGAAAATGTTAAATGAAGATTATAGGTAGTACAACCATTAATCATCTTTCAAATGCAATTATATATCTCTTATTTATTTGGTATAACTTTGACATCGTTGACAGTTCTTTGTACTCTTTTTTTCAGGAGTATGTCTTGTCAAACATGCATTAGTTGTTCATATAAAAAAAATGTGTTGACTTGACATTTGAAGTCATGTTTCCCCGTTCCTTCATTTAAATTCCTTTTGTATTTTCATACCCTTATCAAGACCTTTTGAGGTTTATTTTTATTTGTAAACCAAAATCAACGTGCATTTAATTAACCCATAATGAATTACAAAAAAAAAAAATAATTTTTCGGTCCTATGCACCTTTATTGTTCAATGGATCCTTATTCAGTTTGTGTGAATTTATATTCATATTTATGTTATATTCAATCCCTAAATAACCTTCTATTTACAAAATAAACATTTAACAAACGAATTAAACATATACATACGTTTACGTAGATACATTTGTGTTATGTTCTTATGAAATAGTATTTAGGTTAGTTAGCTAATGCTAATACAGAGACAATGTATACACAAACACTTGTTGATATGGTGCTTTATTGTAAAATGAGGGTAATGAAATGATATTCGAGGAAATAGCATTTGGTTAAACAATAGGGCTTTTGTGTCTTATTACAAACATTCATACAGTAAATTTTACCTTTATTGCGCATCTGAACTCTGATGGTCTTCCCCCTATACAGCACGTTCATCTATGTATGTTCACAATTCCCAGTGTATAGCACTGGAAGAAATTTTCGTGTTACAATTCGAAAAACATTACCCATATTAAAAAACACGATTTAGTGACTGTTTATCTTTACCACCTAGACTAATAGTGAGTTTCATTCAAGAACAGGTTTGCTCTTTCTATCAAAACATATTTTGATCTTTTTTGAATTTTGAGAGTTTCATTGCAATAAAAAGATCAAATTTATATCAAATCTCAACACGAAAGATTTGATCTCTGGTGGGTTGACAGATTTGATCTGAATGCGCACATAGTACATGTAAAAAGTCTTTTCTGTCAAACGTCAAATGGAAAATATTTTGTTATTAATTTGTTGTGAACATGTGCCAGTCCGTGCCAAAAAAGTTAATAACTTTGATTTTTTAAATTTAGTTGAATTTTTGATTGCTGATGAAGATATGTTTTTTTTTTCTAGAAAAGTGTGTGTTAGTCATTCACCTACATACTACAATTATATCTGGAAACAAGTTTCATTGAAAAGATCAAATCTCTGTTTTGATAGGAGATCTTTGAAATTTGTATGAAACTCGCTGTAAGAGCAAAATGTCATTATTAAGACAGAATTTCTGATATTTGACATTTATGTACAAACTTATTCCTTCGCTAATCCATCGAAGACGGGGGTTTAGTGAAGGAATAAAAATTGACATTAAGAAAAAAATGTACAGGGACATAGAATAAAAAAAAATATAGAGTTGATATTTATTGCAGTAGATTTTGTACGTGGATTTTCGATTTTTCATCGTAACCGATCAAAGACAAATTTCCTCCAATGTGTAAGAAATATACGAATTTTGTATCGTGGTAACTCAAACTGAAGTATGAGTTAAATATTTCAAAATCACAGCAACGCGAATTGCGAATTCATCCGATGCTTGGCGATTAAATGTCAAAATTATGCGATGCATGGCAACGGGGTTTCCATTGGTGAATTCAGAATGTGATGGGGAATTTAATTTTTTTTTCGTGGCCAATGGAACGCATTTTTAATAGATTATTTTGTTTTAATGTTTTGGCGAATATTGGTGTTGTCAATGTACTAGTGCTTAGTAGTGATAGTAAAAAGATGAGTACATTCACCGAAAAATACGGATCTGCGAATTTTATTCAGAATCCAAAAAAAAATTAATTTGTTTTACCCAATGGAAGGATTTAATTGTCGAAGTGTATGTTTTGGCAGATTTGTATCAAAAAAGAAATAAATTCTTGTACCAATGATTCCTCCTGACCAAATTGCACACCATACTGTAAATTTTAATGGATCTAAAGGTTGTAAGTAATGTTTCCAGTCGATCTTGGCGCATTGTTTCTCCCAAAAATTTCACGTAACTTTCTCATCATCACAGTAATCGATGGTTGATTTTGATTAAATGTTTTAACGATTAAAACACGTTGGGGGTTTATCGAATATTTTTCCATAACAAATTTGCCACGTGTCTACTTCACGACTGCCAAATATGAACTATCAAGACTAATGTATACCAAAATGGCGGCAACACAAAGTAGTATATCTTCCCGGCCGGCGTTTCAGACACATGCGTTGATACGTTTCCATATTTTTTTTCCGATTCGGTTAGCATGAAGTAAATAATTCTCGGATCGGTAACAATGATAAGCCATGTTAATTAAAAATTTTAATCCGCAGAATAACTTCTTTATATGGCTTAGTAAATTCATGAATTAGACTAGGAATAAGCACTTTTTTTTGTTAATGGGGGTCAAGCTTTAGTCAATGATTAGTTAAGATCCAAACCTAGCTGACGCAATGCACATGCACTAACAGCCGCTAAGTTGGAAGAAGACCATTACAAAGATTGTGAAATGTAAGTGATTCCAAGCTGGATTTTATGAAGAAATCAATCTTTGCACCGTTTCGGCGGAAGCCAAATTGTCGCACTTAATATGTCTAAGGAATTCGATAGAGTTTGGATTGAAGCTCTACTATCAAAAATGAGTACCTATGTTTTCGGCGATTCTTTGATTAAATGAATTTGAAATTATTATATTATTTTTCGAACAGTTCAATACAATTTGAATGTTTCAAATCAGCAATCCAAGCAATTAATGGTGTTCCTCAGGGCTCTGTCATGTCTCCCAATTTGTTTCTTATTTTTATTAACGACCTGTTTTGACCAATAACTTCCGATCCTTTTTATCCTCAAATAAAAATTCGTTGTTTTAGACTTCTGTGTAATAATGTTATAGCTTTTAAAGTAGTAGCAGGTTTAACCTAAACAAAACATTTTATCGCATTATCGGTAAATTGTGAAAATTCTACCATTTTTCCATCAGTGTACCTATACTCCCGAAAGATATGGCAAATTTAAATATGTCACGAGGATTGCGGTGGCGATAAAATTGAATGAAAAAAGGTCATCCTGTTTTATTTAATCACGTGTAGTATTCATCCCTATATGTATATGTCA
Source organism: Philhelius pedissequus (assembly GCA_910595825.1). Classification (NCBI taxonomy): domain Eukaryota; kingdom Metazoa; phylum Arthropoda; class Insecta; order Diptera; family Syrphidae; genus Philhelius; species Philhelius pedissequus. Next base: position 235,297,721 of record OU343161.1, on the reverse strand, counting down.
CTATATAAACGACATCACCTAGTGGCGAAATTTACTGGCAAATTAATTGACATTAAAATTAACGCAGGATAGATGCATAGATACATCTCTGTTCTACTTTGTTGTCCTTGTTGTCAGTGTTTTTTTTTTACCTTACCATATTTTATGCAACAAGGTGTGAAATGTGTGTGACATTTGTTAAGTAATATCCTTGTGTCACAATATGGGATCCGTTTATAACATTTATTTGGTCGTCAAATCAATAACTAACTATAGGGTATTTCTCAATTCGTGCAAGAATTGAGTTAATTTTACGTAATGATTGCCCTGTTAAGCATTTCACTCCATACCACGACCTACGACCACCGAATAATGTAATTTCATCATGTTGGCGTGTATTGAATTATTTTCAATAATGTTATTGAATAACGGATGCATTTGTAACGAAGGATAGAACTGTTCTCCCGCGTCAAGGGAGGTATTTCTGTGAAACAATATCTTTTCTTTATACAGAATGCTCATAAAGTTGGAGAATAAGATGACTGCTACATTATTGCTGCACTTGTTGCAAAAATGCAACTTATTTTGTTAAATTTTACAATGAAGTCAAAACGTCTTGGTTATAGTTCCTTTAAATTGCGTTGGAAATAATAAACTTTCTTCAAAGTCTTCCCACGATAAATTCAGAATGTCTGCTGAAAAGTTTTCTGTTTTGTTTTTTGATTTGGGTTAGGTTCTATTTGGTCTATACTCGTGACTAATAGAAGGCACATGAGGTAAGTGATAAGTATAGAAGTTTCCAATTTGGATGAAGAAAACACATTCGTGTTTCGAATGAAACATTCTAGCTAACCTATGTCTTAATTATTCTAAATACTAAGTCGGATAATTGCTTTTGTGTGGTTAATTCAATATTTTCCAAATTGCTGTAATTGGTTTGAGTAAAATGTCAATCCAGGACAATCCGGCGGATATTCTGATACTTTTTCAGGAAGCCTTTAAAGCCATCGTCTAAATTGGTGGTGCTGCAACGCACATGTAAGCTCGCAAGCCTAAGCATTAACCTCAAGATCAGTCTCAACTTCATTTCGGGTCACATTGGTACTGAAGGAATTGAACGAGTGGACGAAATAGCCAGGTTATGATCAACTCTTTATAGCTCGCTTGCGGAAAGAGGACAACATTTTCTCTAAAAATCCAAAAGCAGTTCGATGAGTTTCACCAAATGCAACATATCCAAGAAGATCTGTTCGATAGGAGAGTATGTAACGCAGCTGGTTGTTACTGATACCACCCATTGTCAAATTTGTTGTTAGACTTCTCTGCAAATGCCCTATTCTGCTCATAAAAAGAACACAATCATTTGTAAATGCAATTTTGTTGACAACCTCGACGAAGTATAGGAACTGAACTGATTCAGTGATTTAATCTTTGTTTTAAGCAGAACAAAGTGGCTCTAAGAGAACTGCTGTTTCTTATGCATCAATCATTTTTTCATATTTCTCAAGACCGCTAAAAATCAGTCTATATGTTTTCGAAGGATTTATGGTCTACAGTGGATTGGTTGAATTTTTTTTTTATTATGATGCGGGCACTAAAGCGGTTTGACTTAATATGATTAAGCATACTGGGAATGTTAGGAAAATAGGGCAGGATTTAAGAGCAGATAGTGACGCACATTCATTATGAATTTCTGAATATCAAAATGGGAGGGGAAATATAGCCGCATTCGAGTTGTATGTCTAAAGATGGCTCTTCATTCTAAGAGCTCTATTTGAATTCTATCCAAAAGATACAAATGTGTTTTCGGAGCTCCTGTTCAAATGTGAGATTTATACTCCAGCTTTGGACAAATGAAGGCCTTATTGCATCTTCGAAGAAATGCCAAACATTTTGCAGAGTTTTTGGCAATATCGAATACGTGTTCATTCCACAAGAGGTGCTCTGTGATCCACATACCAACAACTGAAAGATGATAGGGTTTTTCAATGCAAGTGTCGCAAGTGCCGCTTATGGATAGGATAGCGTTATGGGGTTGGTGGGTTCTGCTTTAAGTACAGAAAAAATCACTGAGTTGTTGAAGCATAGAATTCTACAGGAATTTTTATTCCCCATTGGACAATGTTGTCGAAATAATTGATTTCCGTTGCGGTACTGCCTAGTTTTACATAGTGGTATATATAGTAATCCAACTGGGTGAGTACGCCATAAGACCCATTGCATAATATTATTATTAAATATACTCCATTCCACAACGACTGGGGCTATATCCACAAACTAATAACAGTGAATCCCCTATTTAGAGTCCGCCAAACTTTTTTTTGTTCTTGCCCTTCAATTCTATTTAAATTGAGAAGTCTGACGAAAGCATGAATATCGCACATCGACTTCGAACGTTTTTGACAATCGTTTTTTTTGGGAATAACTATTCAGTTCCTACACAATTTGTTGATAAAAATAACTTAACTGGGAATCGAAATCTATAAATATTTACATACCAAGGAATGCAATTTTTTTGAAATTTTTGAAACATTGGACAGTTTTTTGAGACTGCAAATGTCCAGTTAGTATTTAACGAACTCTTAACGCAATAAATCCCCGGGACCAAATGGTATACCGCAAAAGTTCTATAAATTAGGCACTGATATTTTCATAGAATCTCTTACAAAAGGCCTAAACCATGCATATAATGCAGCTTGTGTACCAAATTATTTCAAAGAAACAATCATATGCTCAATTTTCAAAGAAAAAAAGGGACAAGGGAGATGCTGCAAACTATAGAGGAATAGGATTAACTCTTCAATAGGCGTTTTTATTTTTCATTCAGAGCAGACCACTAAACACAGTTCGAACACATAGATTGTGCACTGAGCTTGTTCCACACAGAGCGAGCTCTGAACACTGATATGTTTTTTAAACACACTTGTACCACACAAATCAGAATACATTTTCAGAAAATCAACAAGCGATCAACTTCTTTCGCCAACTTAATTGTATTTAATTATATTTGTGTATCCTTCTTAACATACATGGCATTTGGCGGGTTCAGCAATTTACTCGCACGCTCAGTTAATTATGTCTGAGCACTTCGAGTGAGATCTACACATGTTCAGAACGAAAAAAGAAACACACATTTAGATTTCTGAGAATGCTCTCAGTTAAAAAGAAACGCAAACAAATTTTTTGACAACTCAGAGAGCAGAGAACTAAAAAAAAAATGAAAATCTTTTTAAATCTTCTTTGTAAACGACTTTATGAATGAGTTCATAATAACAAATTACTGTGCGGGGCACAAGCTGGTTTTCGAAAGAATTACTACTCAACAATTGACCAAATTTATTCGCTAACGTTTATAAACATTTTGGACATCTTTTATGATAAAACAACTCCTGCAATGGTACTTGGAAGCAAAATGTCTGAACATTTCGAAGTGGAAATAGGATTGAGTCAAGGCTGCAATTTGAGTCCCCTGCTTTTCGCTCTATTTATAGATGATATGGAAAAGGCACTACAAAAAAAGGCACTCAAAAGTTGACTACATCGTGGTATTAGCAGAGAAGCCTGTAAATCTCCAACTATTATCATCAACAGATTATCTGAGTATTCCAGGTGAACATAGACAAATCAAAAGTAATGATATTCAGCAACGGAGGAGTTCGTAATTATCGCAGCGAAAAATGGAAATTCGCAGATCAAAACAATGAAGTCGTAAATTAATCTATCTACCTCGGTGTACGGATATGCATAAATCTTAACTGGAAGTACCATATGTTAGATAAACTAGCCAAATCCAAAAGGAAGAGGGTGATGCATTGCAAAGACGTGGATTATACATACGATTCGAAGTATCGCATTTTGATAGCAACGGCCAAAACCATATTGTGCTATCCAGCCCAAGCTTGGGGTCACAAAAACCTTGATGATTTTAAAATTACCAAACAGTACCACAAACCTAATTTTTCCTGCTTTTAGCATTAGAATGCCTTCCCCCCTTATTCACCTCAACGCTTAAAATACAGGTTGGCTATATTATAAACACCATCAAGATGTATGATAGAAGACCTCCTAAGAAAATTACGATGCTGGTGATTCGGACAAAAAACTCATGGTATGAGTCCTGGCTAGATATAGCTGTGTACTGTGGACATCCATTCTCACTATAAAACAATTCAATAGAAACATGGAAAAGCGAATTCTATATCCTCATTAGTTTATTGGTTGAAAAAAAAACAAGAGAACACTACATTTGGAAGGCCCAAAACTGAAAACCAGGAATGAGTTCCACAGGAGTATTTATGCAACAATTAATTACAACCTAACAACAAAAAACTACTTCAGGACGGAGTATGCAACTAACCTCTCATGTCACTGGTTTTAAAAACAAGGGGTGAGATACTTCCTCTTAATTATATTCCTCGTAGAAGCGACTTGAAATTTGTTGGATATGCAACCTTAGAGAAAGGAAGGACGTGTTTCATTTTATGGGTATATGTCTTATATTTGCTGCAATCAGAAGGAGTACGTTCGGAAAAAATTATTTAAATGAGTGTGAAATATTATCAACATCCTTAACGGTAAAATGGATTGGATGCCTTTGTACACTTGTATAAAGCTAGCAGCAATCGGTAACAGAAAACAGATCTTAGAAGGACTTTTTTTTAATACAGACAAAAAGTCTATGTTAAATTATTTAATTAAATCTAAGCTCCGAAATATGAATTTAGTATAAATTGCCAACTGACGGCGCGTGTAAGCCATGTTAAATAGGAAAATTTACAAATTATGTACTTTACTTTTTATGAAATAAAATTTTTTTGAACTTGAACTTGAGACATTGGAACAAGGTCATCTTTTGATATACTAATGGACAAGGATGTTTCGGTTTTCGCTCTAAAATTGCCTATTTTGTTTTGAATTTGTCTTCATAGTTTTTCACCAAATAGCTTACCGCCTGCAACAGTTTTAAATTTACTTTTTCGAACTAGGCATCAAGATGCAAAACAGTGTACAAAATTGTGTTAAAGGGTTTTCCGATAAGGACTTGACAACTTTTTTTTACTTGCGGTCTGTTCAACACCTATCCACAGCTGAAGACAAAAAGTATCTGCGACATCCGGTTCTTGAGATATTTTATTTTAAAGTTATTCGCATGATTTTCCACCCAACTGCATTTGACTTGCTTTGGATGGTGATATCTCCGCAACCAAACCCCGCAAAAATTTGCCGCTGCCAGTGCTCGAAAGGGATTTCACAGGCCTTTTAATTGCTGTACACCTTGTACAATTTATGACTTCACTTTTTTCAAAGTTTTAGAAAAAAATAACATTTTCAACAATGTTCCCCAAACCCATCGATATATACATTAAAAGAAAGGTCTGTTCAATACCTATCCACAAAGTTATTCGCATGATTCTCCACCCAACTGCATTTGACTTGCTTTGGATGGTGATATCTCCGCAACCAAACCCCGCAAAAATTTGCCGCTGCCAGTGCTCGAAAGGGATTTCGCAGGCCTTCCCATTGCTGTACACCTTGCTGTACAATTTATGACTTCACTTTTTTCAAAATTTTAGAAAAAAATCAAGGCTAACCCCTTGGAAGAAAAAAATAACATTTTCAACAATGTTCCCCAAACACATCGATATATACAGTAGAAGAAAGGTCTGTTCAATACATATCCACAGCTGAAGACAAAAAGTATCTTCGACATCCGGTTCTTTAGATATTTTAATTCAAAGTTATTCGCATGATTCTCCACCCAACTGCATTTGACTTGCTTTGGATGGTGATATCTCCCCAACCATTATTATCGGCTTGAAGTACAATCAAAATATTTATGAATCGAATTCTTTCATAAATCCACCACGGGCACGTCTGCAACGGTCGATTCATTGGACCCAATTTTCGGCCAAAACGGCGGCTATTTCGCGTTCAATGTTGGCTCTCCCAACGTAGTCAGCTTGTTGGCATAAACCAATGACTTAACATAGGCCCAACGAAAATATCTAGATGCGTTAAATCGCACGAACGAGGCGGCCAATCGACTGGTCAATTTCTTGAAATAACACGCTCATTAAACCTAATCTTCAATAAATCTATTGTTAGGGTATGCTGTGTGGCTTGTGGCACCATCCTGATGAAACCACAAGTCGACCAAGTCCATATTTTCCAATACCGGGCAAAAATAATCGATAATCATGACGCGATAACGCTGGCCATTCACAGTAACGTGAAATTAATCATCTTGGGGCATCTTCTCCAGAGCCCAATCGGAGAACGTACGTGCGTAGCTTCAAATGGTCCATCGGATTCAATTCTTGAGTCAGCTTGATCTTGTATGGGGTAAATCAAGATCCTTACCCAAAATACGCCATAATGTAGTCTGGACGATGCCCAATTCTTGAGACCCGCCGTGGAATTGACTGATTCAAATCGTTTGCTACGGACACCCGAACGGCAGCAATATTTTCAACACTCCGATCAACCCGTTATCTCACTGACACGGTAACTTCACACAACGAATATGTAGACTCAAATTTTTGCATTAAACTTGTTATTGCTCGTCTACTAGGGCGAGAATTACGAACGAAAATTGGAATTAACGAATTTCCCTAGAAATTTTTTATAATTTGCAGACGTTGGTCGCTCGTGTACTTTACAATGATGATAATTGGCGTTTTTCTTTTTTAGCTTCGAGTACAGAACTCAGCTGTCAAGAAAAGATCTGTGTTTCTTTTTTAGCTCAGACACATTTAATCTCTCAACTCTTGTTTCTTTTTTAAATCAGATCTAAATCGGGGCATGAACCATTAGCTCAGAATAAAATGACCGATCAAACGGAGCAAAGTGCTGGGCGCGGCTGGGGGGTGGCCGTGGCGCGATAGTTGTGTGTTCGCCTGTTAACCTCATGGTCACAGGTTCGATCCCTGCCGTAGTCTATGTCTTCTTATTTTTCCATTAAAAACCAATTCTAAAAATAAATGTCATACAATGAGTTGCTGGTTTACTCTTTACATGCTGTTTAGGCATAGAACTAACAACATGTGATTGAGTAAAACTAGTATACCGATAAAATATGGCAAAGAATAAAAAAATTAATGCGAATTATAAGGGACATAGATAAATAAGACACGGAAATTTCTCCGCATTAGTTCAGCCGCCATCGCTCCACACATCTTTCCTATCATTCTTTCTCTTCCTTAACCTCACCCTCATGCCCCCGCTGTGTTGAAACATTTAAAGGGTGTTCATAATCCCTTGAGCGCGTGTAGATTATAAAAAAAAGCAAAGTGCTGGGCGCGGCTAACTTTACTCATAATTTTAACTATAATCACTAAAGTAAAACCAATCTAAAAACAAAAATGAATTCGGAAAATGAAAACTTTGGATTCGCTGGTAAATAAGTTTTAATAAAAATAATTATAATAATTTATGACTGTTCTGCGCTTAAGTTTATTTCAAAATTAAATCGGAGATATCTAACCATGGTCTTCTACTCAGATCTAACTCGGTTTACTCAGGCTCTACTGAGAGAACTGCTCGGAGATAAAACAGAAAAACGCCAAATGTTGAGTTTACTGAACTCAAATTGACAATGACAGTTCAATGATTGGTGAAAGGGTGTGTTCACAAAAAGTTGTCAAGTCCCTATTGGAAAACCCTGTACTTTACAATATAGCAATTTTCAAAATTTCTAAAATCGTTTTCGATTGGTTTTTCGCAGTGTTTAATCTTTTTTTTTAAATTTCAATCGGCATATTTTTACGAATGCATAACGTGTCCTTTATTTTATTAAATCTCAGGTAAAATTTAGTTAAGCTTCCTCTTATAATCGTGAACTAAATCACAGATAAGAAATACAATCATGTTCTCATGGAAAGGATATCTGTGATGTGATCGAATTAAAAAAATAAATAGAAACAATCGAATCAAAATTACTTATTCAACTAATTTTTGTAATGCACATACATACCTGAATCATACTACTGGGTGAATCAATGGCGTTATATTCATGGTATCCTCGTTGAGCTGTGCATACAAACCGACTGGCGCAAAGTAACGTTATGACCGGGCACAGCCACGCGGTGGTTTTCATATTTCTGTAAAGATACAAAATTTGTTTTTTTTTAATTTTTATTGAAATAGTTATGCTACTCATATAATAGGGAATAAGGAAGAGGTTTTGTGAATTGGGATTTTTGTAAAGGAGTGACATGGGGAGAATTTTTTCCGGAATGATAGTATATCATCAGTTTAATTAAAAGTGACAATTTCGGTTGAATGCATTTGCATGAGTTTTAAAGTGGCAAAGTTGTGGTTAATGGCCATCGAGGGTATATGCCACTGCAAAATGGTTGTGCTATTTTTTATATAGTAAGTGAGTGTGGCAATAATTGGTTAAAAAATTGTTATTTAAATTTATTCGTTATGATATCAGCTATGAGCTTTGTTAATTGGTTTTAAGGTTGTTTTTTTTTTTGTTTTGGTTTTATAAATAAAATGTGCTTATTGAAATTAAATTACAAACCGTTTACATTTATTGTCAGGTATTGTTTTTAATTTTACTGAAAAAAAAAAATCAAATAAAATCAATAAGTTGTCTACCTTTTTTTTACCGACGTGAAACGTATAAATAGTTTTAGTATTAAAGGCTGCTGGTTGCGAAACGAAAAACCGCACAGAGAAATAATACAGGGAATTAAAAAAAAAAGTGTGTGTTCTGGTTTTCATTCTGCAGGAAAATACATAGTAGGATGAGTCAGATTGATAATTATAGTAAATTATTTAAAGGAGGCTCCATGAGTTCAACAGATTTATAAAATTATTTTTACTTGCGATATACAGTGGCGACAAAATAAATAGCACATGTATCCTATGATTCCTGTAACCAAAGTTTTTAGTACTTTGTTACACTTTAAAGAACTGTTTGACTTATGAAGTAGTAAGAACAACGATATGTTGGCTTTATTAAGAAAAAAATGATGAATATTGAATTAAAAAAAAAGAAAAATAAACAGAATTAGGGAAACAAGAGAAGTTATTCAAAAACATGTAAAATAACATAACATTATGTTTTATAATTAGTGAGATAACCATTATTTTTAATCACAGCGGCACAAAAACGTTTCATAGATAAAACAAGACTATCAAATCGTTAAACAAGTACCGAGTATCAGGCTAGCTAAGCTCCCTGCCAAAGCTTGTCCAAATTTGAACTAGCGGATCTATTAATTGCTTTTTGCACATCATTCCACAAGTTTTCAATAGGATTGAGTTCTGTGGATGGGGATTGAACTTGTTATTTCATGACCGCGATTTTTTTATGGATAACCATTGCTTCACAGACCTAGCGGTTTAACCTTGGGTCGTTGGCCTGTTGAAATATCAACTTCAAGGGCATTTCTTTATTAGCACACAGTAGCATTGTATTCCCCAGGATTTCTTTGTATATTTTATCTGATCCTAATCCATAATACCTTCTATGCGGTTTCACACCATACCAGGAAAACATCCCCAAACAAGAATGCTACCTCTGCCATGCTTAACACTTTTGATGGTATACTTTGGATAACATACCTGCGATTTTTTCCGCGTCGCACATATTTTTTGCCATCAGATCCAAAGCGATTAAACTTAACTTAGACTTAGACGCCCACAAGATATTTTTCCACTAAATTTGATCTTTTGAAATATGATCCCTTACAAAATTCAGCCGACGAACGTGTCAAATTGCGTTTGGAGACATGTGGGTTTCTTCTGGAATTTTCATCCAAACAATTTTTTTCACGGAGGTGGTTCTTTAACATATTCACAATTAAAATTTTACCAATTTTATTTAAAAAAAAACTAATAAAAAACGTTAGCTTTTTCCGTTTAAAATATTTACCAAAAATGTATTATGTTTACAACGAAAACCATATGAGCTATTTAAATTTGAATGCACCTTTATTTATTAAATAAATTGAAAAGAAGTAATATCCCGATAATTTACACTCAAAGGCCACAACAAAAAAGTTCTTACAGTATTGGCATTGGAAATGAACTTATGATTTAAGGCTTTTTCAATTTTCTTAACAAAGCTGTGCTATTTATACTGTCGCCACTGTATATATGTAGGGTACTATTCTAATCAAACTTGACATAACGATGATAGAAAACACCAACAAAGAGGGCCCTGCAATTCCGTTTGTCTGTCTGTCTCTCTGTACGACGATCTACAGCCTAAATCGGTGAAGCAATTTTCTTCAAAATTTTTTAATCTTTTTTTTAGCCCAACAAATAACTGTACCTGCCATACAATATTTTCTACCATCTCAATTATGAAGAAGAAAATGAGAAATTGGCTCTAACTGGTTATATTCTACATTTTAGTTACAATTTTGTTTTATATATTTTGTTATTAACGGTATGTATCTACCACACAGCCATTTTTTTTTATATTGGACTTTGTCATAAGCGCCTCGAAAAATTGTTTTTATTTTTTTAATTTTTGACAAACAAAATATTTGTTGTTTGTTGAAATTCAATATTTCGAAAACAGATACCGATTGGTTTTCGAAATTATATTTGTAAGCTTTAATTTAATAATAAATACAAAACATCGCCATACCAATTTTTTTTAGAAAGATTTAAGAACTTTGAAAAAAAAAATAATTAACCGTTTTTACTACGATGTGATCGAACATACGATCAAAATGCATGCGATCCAATCGTGCATTTTATTTATTTAGTCTGAGTTTCATTCTTTGGCGAAGGAGATTTTATTCATTATTTTAATTTAGTTACTAATTTAGATCTAAGTAGGTATTTCAATTCTATACTTTGACTGGCATGGTGTCAGCTTTCCAGTGTGCTTGATCAGAATTCACAAAAAAATTACATCTACCCCTACTGCTTCCACTTACATAGTAAAGCTAAGAACGTAGTTGCGATTTCGGTGGCACGACTGTTCATTTACTTGAAATATGTAGTAAGTCTTGACGAATGCAAAAAAATCACCTTAGATCAAAAGACTCGCTAGGCATTAATTCACACTAAAAGATTTACGTTGTATTTTCGGGATTAAAAAAAAAAGAAAATTGTTCTCCATTAAAAAATCTAAAAAAGACATTTGGAAAACCTTACGGTTTGATAAACACTGCATCAGGCAAGAAATCTATCCTTTACTTGGCGAATTAAGCTTAACAATCCAATGAATTTGCTTCGCTAAAACTTTTTTCAAATTTTCTGATGTATTAAATTGTCTACAACAGGATCGTAAACCCAATCACATTTCTGGTATCGATGTGGATAGCATTCCTGCTCTTGTTTTTAAAAAGTTTAATTCTTTTGCTTTCCATTGCAACCTATTTTCAACTTTTTTTATCGTCCGGATTATTTTTTGACGAATGGAAATCTTCTTTTCTTACCCCAATTTATAAGTCAGGTTGCAAACCAAGTTGAAAACTACAGAGGCGCTGTCCGGAATTCTCAAACTGCTTGAAAGCTTAGTGAAGAGCAAACTCGACTTTTTCGTAAAAGAACATATAAGCAACGCACATTTTATTTCGTCTATTGGGGTTGATCAACTGTCACTAATCTGGCATCTTTTTCCTTTTTCGTTATTAATTCAATTTAAAGTTAAAGTCAAGTTGATGCTATCTATACGAATTTTACTTAGGTATTTAACATAGTATGCCACAACATTAACATACTTCTTCGTAAATGTGTAAGTTTTGAGATTTACTCTATTCTCCTTCAGTGAATTTCATCTTTTTTTTAAACTAAAATGGCTAAACTTGACAATCAAATCTCGATATCTATTAGATGTATCTTAGGAGTTCCTCAGGGTAGTCATCTTGGTCCACTTTTATTTATAATTCTTATAGATGATATTTGTACTCGTAAAAACAAAGTTCATTCAATGTCTCATATACAATGATGATCTAAAATTATTTTTAAAGGTGAATTCCATTTACTGCTTTAATCTCCAAATAGACATCGGTCATTTATTTTACTGGTGTAAGATTAACTGTCTCAAACTTATCGTTAAGAAATGCTTTGCTTTCTCTGTCTCTAGGAAACTCTCAACTTATGAGTTTACGTATTCTCTGAATAGTACCATTCCTTAGACAACTGCTGCAGTAAAGGATTTGGGGTCTCCTTTGATTCCAAGCTTACATTTGTAACTGAATTTGATGCTATTGTTGCAAAAGCCAACACAATGATTGCTTTCATTTAAAGAAACTCAATAGACTTCTCTGATCCATATACACTTGTGTCTTCATATAACAGATTAGTTAAATCATCACTTAAGTATGCTGATTACATATGGAACCCTTTCCAACAAAAGTTTTCGAATTGAATTGAAAAGGTTCAGAATCGTTTTACAAAATTTGTGTTTTTTTTTAATGAGGTGGAATATTTGTCCTGATTCTCAAACTCAGATTCTTGTGGGTTTGAAATCTATCAAATATAGAAGAACTATTCACGATATAGTATTTTTGTATGTTATATAAAGTGTCCTAACCTTTTACCGATAATATGTATTTATGCCCCGATTAGACTATTGAAGCTCGTAGATTAAATAAATAAATTAATTAATAAATAAATAAAAGTATATAAACTAAAGATATATGGCACTATGTAAGGAAAAGAATAAAAACAATTTTGAAACAGAGGCGCCCAAACTACCTGAATGCTGGAACCTGGCGCGGAAATTTAATGGTTCGAAGTATATTATCACTCGTGGCTTGGACTCCAAAAGGTCTCCTTTTAATTACAATAAACTGCTGAATCCAGTAACCCATACATGTGTCATTCGGGCTTTCTTGTCAACGTTTTAGACAAGCCAATACCCCAAGAAGAAGTTATAGCATCAGTAAATTCACTTGCAGATTCGCCACTTCTTTATAGGTAGAATCATCGTTGATTCGATGATTTTGTAGGTTTTAAAGCGACCTTTGACACGGTCGACAGGAATGCGTTGACGTTCAAGTTGATTGGATATGGAATGTCACATTAGCTTGGACAAGTTCTTTATAAGCCAGAGCAACTGTATGGAATGATATAAATGTATTAAAGTGGTTCCGCACAAAATCCGGTGTGAGACAAGGTTGTTCCAGTATTCATAAATAATATATTGAATGAATATTAGTATGGGGTTGTTGCACTGCTACCATGAGGTCTATTGTGCCCCGCCTAGAGCTGGGTGAGGATAGCTCATTTTACAACTCTTCCTCCAAATTTATTTCCCTCGTGAATTTGAGTATTTTAAGTATTTTTAGAGATAGTAAGTCACTCTCTTCCACCTGGTATCGCCCAAGGTGTTTTTTCCCTTGATGAACAAGTGCATCACAGTTGCCCAGATAATATATATTATAATAATAAATTAGAGGCATTGCCAGAAGGTCTTACCTACGTCGAACTGGGATTAAAGCACTGCTCTTTGCAGACGATATTATCTTGCTGGTATACTGTATAGGTACAATATCCACATCGCAATCGCTCTCCACCATGGACGGAATTTTAAAGAGCCAGCGTTCATATTTCAAAATTGAATGAATAGAAGCAGTAAAGAATACAAATACTTAGGAGTTTAAAAAGGTATCTCGAAGGCAAAACCGCTATTAAAGTAGCATGCGGAGAGAGTCTTTAAAAAACAATTACGTTGATATTACCAGGAACGTGTGGGTTCGATCCCCACTCTAGGGGCATTCTTTTCTATACCTCCAATTTTAATTGGATGCCGCCCATGGGTTAAAATGAGACAGTCAATACCTGGTTCTCAAATCCACTGTGCCAACTAGTGCCGTGCAATTCAGGTTGCATTTAAAAGACATTAGGTCTTACAGGCATATAGTTAAAATTAGAAAAAAAACGAAGTGTTTGAACCAGTATCTCAATTAATTTTTATCCCCAGAGACTTTAAATCGAAATATAGTTCCTAACATGATTCATTTAAATTTGCAGTAAAATAGCTAGCATTGGCATCTAATTAAATTACCATGAAACAAGACATATCTGATGTCAAAAAAAAAACCTAAATAAATATTAAATCCTTTCACCAAAAAAATTAAATAACACATATAAGTCCTCTAGTGTTGATGGTATATTTGTATACATATTTGAAAATGTGTCAATGTAGATACCTTTGTATTTTTTTTTTTTTTTTGAATTGCGAAAAATATTAATTTACAAACAAATTATTAAATACCTGTGCATCTCATTTTAATTATTTTGGATTATTTGAATTATTTGATTGTATTTAATTTGTCTGAGTTACGGCTTATTTTCAGTTGTTTCCTTTTTATTGCAACAAACAATTAAATGAATAAATTTCCACTTAAAAGTAATGCAGCAAATTAAATACGTTAACGTAAAAATGCAACAACATAATCAATCCATTTTTTTTTTTGGATTTTTAAATCAGTGTTAAAAAGATATGAAAAGTATCTGTGTACATATTTACATTTAAAAAAATACTTATAAGTCACGAAAAAAATGTATGCTTTTCACTAATGTAAAAAGGCATACGCGTCATGATATGTCTGTCATTATTATAAACATATTTTGAGATTAATATTTTTAATAATCTGCTGCATCATCATGTATATGAAAGTGAATATTTTTACCGGAAAATGAAAAGGAAATTTTGACATCTCTGACACCAAATTTTTCGGATTAAAAATGCACACGAAGCAGTTCATAATTCAGTGGCATAATAAATTAAAATTTAAATTATTGGAATTGGAATCAGCTGTCATGAGTCGGGTTTTTTTCTATAATAATAATATTTTTATCTGTAATACCTTAAGCTAATATCTTTTAAATGCAACCTGATTGCACGACCGACACTATAGTTAGAAGGAATTGGAATAATAGGATGGGGATTTAGAATTAATCTATAACTCACAGGTCACGTTTGGGATATCTATAGTTAAAACAAAACTAGAGGAATTTTTCACTAAATCGCGCAACATTTTTCATTTTTATTCTCAGGCGCGTATACGCACAAAGCGGAAGCCTTGGCGACGCGACGGTAAGCATGTCACATGTAATTGACGAATATCCACCGATTGTCCTTGTAAATTATTAATTTACATATTGAATGCGCGATGTTAGTTAATTAACTACGAATAGTATATCGTTCGAATGGTATATCTGCGGAATTCGCGGAAAAACACCATTTTAAATGTTCACTTAAAATTGTCTTTCGAATGAAATTTGATTTGTGATTTTTTACAATTGTGTGACGGTGTAAGTTCGGAATATCCAAGGAATTCAAAAAATCCGTGGGAAAGTTGGTGGCTTGGTGTTCATCCATCGCGGGGTCGACAATTTTTTATAAATGTAACAAATCAACTGGCATTCAAAATATCAGTTGGTTCCGTTTAACTCACAAAAATCAGTAAAATTTCCATTGATTCAAAAAATTACCCAAATCCGATTGCACCGGAATGAAACTTAAAGTTGGTTACGAGCACTTTTCAATGTTTGGATAGAAAAATTAAACAAAATTCATAAAAAAATCTTAATTCTTACTTAATAAGTTTGAAAACAGCTTAAGATAGAATAGGGTCCAGAAATATCAAGAAGTTTGAAAAGTTTGACTAGTTCTCATTTTTTAAAAATTATCTTCAGTCGTAGTGCGAATATGCATTAGTTTGCATATGCATGCCAAGGCCAAAATGTTTTACAAAACGGTTAGAAATTAGTGAAGATGACTTCTCGTTAATTTTTAGGTGAATCTGACCTCTGACTAGAGTATGTAGATATTTTTGAAAAAGCTGAGATATTTTGGAAATAATCTAAATTCGGTGTTGGACAAGTTATTGGAATTGAACGCACTACACGATGTATACCTGATAAACACACTGCTTGTGTCCAAATTAATACTATTAAACATCTGTCATCTGCAGAAAACGCTAAATGGGTGACAAAATATAAGTTTAGAAGAAGTTTTAGAGCAATCGACTGCACATAAATTGTTATCTCCAAATCTCTAAGATCTGATGAATATTTTAATATGAAAGGCTTCTAGAGCCTTAATATACAAATAAGGAAATTAAATAAGAATCGTAAAAGATTCGGTTGTGAGAAAATTTTGAAAATATCAACACATTTATGGGAACTAACCGTTCTATATGAGCTAGCACAGTAGTTCAAACTTTTCATCTAGGGAATGACATAAAAATGCTCATGTACCAAATTTGAAGCAAATTGGCCCCACCTTTTATACTCTAGCTCGATGAATTCAAGTTGACGTACACAATCATAGATTGACGGACGGTATGATAGAAAAATATTTCTTGGACTTATCCATCCATCATCGACATGTTATGTTTCATTAAAAATGGTTGACAAGTAAACAAGTTTTTTTGATTTGCTTTTCGGTTCCGAAAAAAAAACAATTTTAGCTACACCTTCTAAGTCGGAACATACAAATATAAATAAGCAAGCGAAGGCTAAGCTATAACTCGCCAGCTTTATTTATACTAGTAATAGCTATCCCAACTAACATACACTCCAGAGTTAAGCTCCTAAAATCTGAAAAAAAAATCTTGTAAGCCTCTTTTAGGTCCCATTACTATCCTTAGAGTTAATTTCTTGTTACGAAGCTTAAATTATTCTCATAACGTTTTTTTTTATAAGAACTTAGCACTCTACAATTTTCAAATAATTTAAATCTTATACTTAAAACAAATTTGCCTCCTTTAACAAGATTCCAATAATTTAGAGTTTTATAAAAATCTTGTTATGAAATGTAAACGCCTATATATCTTCAATCCCATAACAACTGACTTATCGGAGTCTAAGCTATTTTTAAATTCTATAACGCACCTTATAGAATTTAAGGTATACAATATTTTATTACAGGATTCTAATAGGAGTTGCATTTTCGAATTGGCACATGGAATCACAGATTATTAAATGGATGTGAATTGTCTGTTTTAATTTTCCGTAAAGTGTTTATTGTTCTAAAGGTTTTTTCAAATATTTGAAAATGCAAGTGTTTCAAGACTCGTGATAATAGAAAATATTCTCTGAGTACTTTGAGGGTTACCACACATACAAAATATGGATAATAATTCTAAAAATTATTTATTTTAAAAACCATTTTTTTAAATAAATTTATATGCATTATAAATTTCACAAACATAAATGGCAAAACAATAGCATGTAAAAGATTCTTTCTTATCTCGATACAAAATATTTAACAATCGAAATGGGTATTACTTTAACTTTTCGAAGTGTCTCTATTGAAACCTTTTGTGAGATGAAAAATGTTACTTGGGGAATACTGTTTTGTGACATTAAAATATCTAGCAACAATTACATTTTGTCATTAGTGTAAATGCAGCATTAAGGCTCTTAGAGTGTCAAATGGATTGCTTTTCAGATTTAATTTGACTCACAAGTTCATTTTTATGCATTTAGGATATGCCATCCTAAATCATCCACTATAATTTAAAAAAATTAATTGATTCCCAAAAGTATCCAAGGTAACCCTATCTTTGATAAAAAGTATAAATTAAATAATTTAAATATGCGTTATTTTGAATGCGCTTTGTTTTTTTTTGAGGTAAAATCTATAAATTAGTAGATACAATTTCAACCGCATTAATTTTTAGCTCCCATATACGAACAAACAATAAAATTAAATAATGTATCGCCATTATAAAATAATGAATAATTGACTTACAAAATAAATACTATCACAAATACATATCAAGTCCATCAGTTTTTAGCCATGACATATACACGCAAAAACTTTAAAAGAGTTTGCTTTTTTCAAAAAAAAAAATTATGAGAAAGATATAATTTTGCTAGGGTTTATTCTCTTTTCTCTTCTCATTTTCTCTATTCTCTTTTAGCAACTCCCATTACAAGAAACGCTTTCTCACAACAAGATTTATCTGAGCTTTATTAGAGTCATATAAGAGGCCTTTTTTCAATATTCTATATCTGTCATCCCATAAGAAGAATGCAATTCTGGTAGGGAGTATAGAGAGGCTCTCCTAACTAGGCCATTTAACGCTTTTAGCAGTAGAAGAATTCTTCAGGATTATTTTGGCTCCCTTAAATTAGTCTCATTAGGTTATTGGAGAATGTTATGAGAGGAAAAATGTTACTTGGGATGACTATAGCTACCTATTTAGCTTCTTCCAAAAATAGCTGTTTTTTTTTTAATGTAAATATTTGCAAGAAGAATAAATTCAACAAGAATAAATTCTTGTTTGCACCACCCTAATAGGAGGTAATTTTATTTAAATTAAGAAAAAAATATTTATCAAGAAACTTCTTAATCAGGGTATGATCTGAAATTTTAAAACAAAAAACGGCAAAAAGTTTCTTTAACTTTTGTTTGATTTATTCAGAACTTGGCATTGTATAAGAATAGCCCCAGAAAGAGAAATTTATGTGTATTTGTTTTCCTAACAATTCCTTGTCCTTCTCAAACACAATTTGTCATAATCTTCTTTTCTATCATGCACAGAAATGAAAAATCTAGTAGGTTAGGTAAGGTATCTACTGATAAAAAAAAGATAACAGGGTTAAGTTAACACATGCATGAATTTCTATTACTAACCGACCACCATTTGTCCTGCGACGTATAATTTGAGACAAACAAGAATTTGAAGAAGATTTTTTTTTCATTGAGAAACAATAACCCTTAGAAAATTCACTACTTGATTGTGTACCTACACACTTATTCCTTTTTTTCTTAAATTTATTTCCAACACTTTCTACTCGTAGTTGTAAAGCAAGCTTAATGTACTTTTTAATTAATTTCAATGAACTTTATATATGCACAGAAGATTTTTTATTGTTTTACTTTGAAAATAGTTTCGGTGTCTGGAAATTAATGCAGGAAAGTTGTTTTGCCATAAGACAAATTACTCGTTTGCATTTTTTTGTAATAACAGAACTGGCATATCCAGTTCACATGCAATTTCAATGCAATTGTTCTTAGGAAAGTCATTTCAAATTGTTAAATATTTATGAAATGCGTTTTTTTTCTCAGATTACTCTTTCATTCTTGAAGAAATGAATATTGAGTGTTGCATCTAAATTAATGCAAATTTAAATCAACTATTTTATAATGTAGTGTAAACGATAGGGAAATAATAGAATTTTTTTTATAGCACAGTATGAATTATAACCAAAACCAAATTATACTTAAGGAAAAACTGATGCTAGCATTTAGATGGGTTCATTTATTTTTAAATTAAAATTAAGACAATTATATCCGATTTAAACTAAATTTTAATTCGGCTCATTTTTTGTTTTTGTGTGGTTCCCTGACCCAAAAATCCAATGTTTTTCTTTTAGCTGATCTAAAGCGAGTATATGCAACGAATTTGGTAGTATATTTCTTCAACTATCTCGAAATCTACTCTAACAGTTTTTATTTAACTTTCTGCCATAGAGTCATCACACAAAGGAAATAGAATTTTCTCATTTTTACTTGACACTGTAGGAACTTTAAGTCAAGTTATGTATTGGTAAAAAAATTCTATCATCGACAAAAAATGTCTGTATTTTATTCTGTGCGTATGTATGTATATAACTAGCTGCAGCCTAAAAGACTTAAACGATTACCTTCAAATTTGGTATATTTGATTCTTCTGGCATTCCTAAGAGGGGAAATTGCAATTTTATAAGCTAAATCTTATTTTTCTCGAAAATGACTCCAACGATTTTGATAAAACTCATTGACAATTTTTTTATTGGCACTGTACTCTGTTCAATTTATATTTTCAGTACAGGTCTTATTGGAGAGCTTTTTTTAAATTTTTCCAACACACTGGTGCCTGTCGCTGTAATTCACACTAAAAATATCCGCTGAGTTACATACAAATTGTTTTTGTAATCATGTTAAGACTAGGGTATATCCCACCATGATCTGCACCTCCAAGTACACATTTGCTGCTTGTCTGCCCTTACCATGCACTCAGGACTCAGCCCTCGTTGTGTGCTTTTAAAATAAACTTATTGAATCAGCGTTGCCACTGTTAAGTTTGTGAAAAATCAATATTTTTATAACTAATCAAAAAAAATATTTTATATTCTATAATCACATGTAATTAAAGAGTTTAATCAGAACCAAATTTAGCGGAAAAGGCTATTAACGGTGCCTTTCATATAATGGATTTTTTAAATTTTTGGTTTTCTGGGTAACGACTCTTTGGATTTCTGTCAAATTTTATATTTGAGAAAATCTAGATAGCCAAAATTATTCTGCATATCAAAATTTTAAATAACTTTTTTTTGAAAATCAATATTTTTATAATAATGAAAAAAAAAATTATTTTTAATTTTATAATCACATGCGAATTAATATCCTCTAAAAAACTGCATACCAAAATTTAAAAAAAAAAATCTAAAAACTAAAAATAAAAGCAGGATTTCATCAAAATCCGTCTACAGTGTTCGAATGGTGTTCTTAGTTTTTTTTTGAAAAACCAATTAAAGTGATGGTTTTGGCAATTCTTATAAGTTTACAAAACGATTTTTATTTCAACAAATATTTTTTTTATATTATATTTGTCCAAGAATTCAAATTGCATCTTTTTTCCTTTAAACTATAACTATAACATTTTTGCATGCGTCATTGAATATACATTATATGTAGGTACTATGTAATCCCTAATACATTTCAATGTATCTTTAAAATTTCATAATTTATATAATTAATACATTTTACTAACTCCTAACAGCGTCAGTGGTTAGCTACATTAAAGCTGTTAGCTACATCCAGTCGTGCATTTTATTTATTTGTGAATGACAATTTTTCACGCTTTGCAAAAATCGAAGAAAAATTTGATTATTCTTTTTAATGAAAGTCTAATAAATTCATGCTATTTATTTTACTTTATTTCTGATTTATGAAAATACTATAGTCCCTGAGATTTTAAGCGATAATAAAAAATTCCAAAATTGTAGGTAAATAAAATCTCAAAGAACACACTCAAATATTAACCTGCCTCATTCAACTAACTAATAAAGAAAACACCTTTAAATTTTTTATTCCGTTCTTTCACGAATAAATTCTGCCAAGTTTATACAAATTAACCTTTTAATTTCCTCAACGGAAATCTCTCGCCTTGTTTTATTTATTTCCACCGACAATGTAATAATTTTTTACTCAACACTACACCTTACCTTATAACATCATGAACCGTCCCTATGAATAAATATGTATAAGCCTACTCTCTCTATATACTAAACCTCATGAAATTGATTCCGACAAATTTACTTTCACAGAGAGTATTTTGTTCTTATAAATATTTAATGAAGACCATGTCTGACTTAATAAAATAAACAATTTGAGAAGCATTCTTAATAAAACAGTGAATAAAAATGTCCATCCACCGACGCACGACGACGATGGGTCAGCGATGATGGGAGGACTTGGTTATGTTACTTTATATTAAGTTGTCTGAACTTATGAAGCTTCCGTGAAATAATGCAGAATTTTCGCCACTTTGTTCACATAGAAAATATTACGGCTTAGAGCGATATTCATGTCAAAAATGTCAGAATGCTTTTTAGCACTTTATTATTTTCTATAGACTTTCGAAATTCACAGAACAAAGACCAGGGTTATATTGTTGGTAGTCAAGTCTCTGAAGGCTCCAGAATTTTAAGGGGCCCGTTTGTTCGATTTCAAAAGCATTAAAAGCCAAACGAGTTTGTAAGGCCCAAATAAAAAATTGATAAGTATTTGAAATGTTGTCAATATCATCACTGTAGTTCTAAATAGAAATAATCGATACAAGAATAGCCTACTGGGCAAAATTCAACCAACATAAACGGACACATATGTATCGGGGGTCAATGGAGAACCGACTATATACACTTGTGAAATTTTATTACCAGTTTCTTGAAGCTTTCAACTCATTTAGTTGGAATATTGTGATTTTTGGTTGAAAATAATCTTTCGCTCATGTTAGAGTTTGGTTGTAGCTAAAATGTATCCATTCTAGATTGGCCTTAACAACTTGCCGACATTTTATAGTCCATCCCTGAGAAGTAAGTATACCAATAATAGTATCATATATCCTCGCCATTACCTCCAGCAAAAAGAAAACCAAGACAACGATAAATGAATTCGATGCATTTTTGGACATTCCAAAAAGGATAGTGTAAGGATTAATGGAAGTTTTTATGTGCGATGAAGTAAGTGGTGATTGTGCCACTTTGAGATCACAGCAGTCAATAATACTCGTGTCTTATATTTCATTTATTTATTTCTGTTTTTTTTTTTTTTGTTTTTTTTTTGGCCGACAGTTGATGGATGCATTTACAAGAAAAGCATAATAAAATATTTAACAACTTTTTCTTCTGAAGCAAAATATTAACTCAGACTAAAGTGGACTCAAGTAATCTCTGATCGAATTGAATATTCCAGCTGTAATTGCATTCAATCTCTCTTACCATAGAAGAAGCGAAATAATTTCGAAAAACAAATTACCTTGTTGCAAAAGTATTTACGACGATAAAAGGGTATTATGGAGGGAATGTCCGGCAATCATTTTCAAAGGCATCCTTTCACAGTGAACTCTTTCAATCTTTCTCTCTGTTATGCTTTTTGCCAATAATTTATCTAAAATATTGATGAAAATATACTATGTAAATTAAATTTGCACTGTACAAAAATTATTGAGCTTTATGGGGTTTTCGTTTGGTAAATTTATGTTTTGATCTATAAATTGATTTTTTTCGTAACGAATCGAATACGTTTTCAGATTGATTTTTATTTGCTTTAATATTGGTGTATATTTGTGTCTGTGAACCAGCTGTTTTGTAAAACCAATGGATGTCAATTATAATGCATAGTGGTGTTAGTACAAGAGGGGTTGATCTGCCGAAAAAGCCAGATTTGCAAAATTGATTTAAAATAAAAAAAAATAAATCAATTTATTTGGCCAATCGAAGGCAAAAATTTTCAAAATCAGTTTTTTGACAGATTTAAATAAAAAATAATTTGATTTGTGTTACCAAACGATAACCACATTAAGTTGTACTTTGTGGTAAACCGAGCACGAAAAAAACACTTGGATGAAAAACAATTTTTTAGGAAGTGGCGCTGAGATTTGACAGTTCTTAAACAAGGAGTCCAGTTCAGAAAAAAAATGAAATATTACAGATCTTAGTATAACGAACCCCTCTTTTTAATTAAGACGGAAAACTTGTGACACATCACTTCCAAAAAATAATATGCACTACTAGGTGGCGCTTAGATACATGCTCTTACGTTCGATCACATTGGAAGCGCAAGATTCTTTTTAGAAAAAACTATATATATTTTCAAAGTCGTTTTTATATGCATACATAAAATTTCTAAAAAAAAAATTTGTTATGCAAATTTTAAGTTGCAATTTTTTTTAAATTCTTAAACAAAATTAAAAAAGAAATCTTCGAACCGTTTTCGAAATATTGAATTTTCAAAAAAAAAATTTTTTTTTTAAATCCAAAAAATTTTGTTGGAGAATTTTTATATGTATCTATAGCCGTGTTCTTTTGGTAAATCTATCAACAGCACATCAGACTTTCGAAAAGAACGATGCGCAGCAGCCTGATTTTTTTTATTTTAAGTTGGTATTACCGACCTTGTGTCCAATAACTATATGCAAAAATATGCAATTGATTTGTTTTTATTTCTTCAGATTAAAGGTATTTAGGAATACTTAAACTTGTATTAAAAGATTCAAATAAAATGGAAGTAAGAAATAACAAAAAGTTGAATTTTGCTCATCTGTGTGTCCCAAAATGTTAATTTTAAGATTATTTTATGTGTTTGACGTTTTTTTTTTGTCAATAAATCAGATCTTGTGCCAATGAAAGGGTATGTTTGCATTATGTTTGCTTACAAAAATGATCGCATTCATTATTTAGTGATGGCATTTTCTGACTAGGTAATAAACTATATTTTGAAATATTTAGAATGTATTTCTTGCCAAATTTCGCCCAAAAGTAAAATATCATCCTTTGAACGTGCCTATTGACAGAGCGAAGAACTCTACGAACAAGGACTTCGAGATTCATCAAAGTCATCGGAACTACCATACCAAAACAACATAATATAATTCGATACTCGAATAAATGTCACAAATCTATCCAAAGCAGACTTCTGCTTTTATCCAAAGTAGGTTCTTGTATATGTAATGTATGTAAATTTTTAAAGTTTTGCTGCCGATGGCTTTTGCCAAAAGAACACGGCTTATATGTGTTTGCATTATTGTTCAGAATTTAAGGACCTCCTTTTAAAAAATTTGATCAAAAATGATATAGCACCTATAATCAGAAAGAACGGTTATTATCTATATTATTAATTATGCATTCGTAAAACAAAATTCTAACAATCAATCATGACATTACGATCATAGAGACAACAAAAAAGTGGTTCTTGCAATTTTGTCTGTCTGTCTGTCTGTCCTCGAGTGTAGAGCCTAAACGGTTGAATGGACTTGCTTCAAACTTGGTACATATTGTTTTTTTTTTTCATTTTTCTTAAGACGGCAAATAGCAGTAGCTCCCATAAATTTTTTTTGACCAAAAAAAAATGTTATTTTTCTCAAAAACGTCTCCAACGATTTTCATAAAAAAAATCAGTTCTTTAATGAAGGAAAAAGTTACCTTTTGGTATTTTTTTTGTTTTGAAAACAATTCTTATTTATGGTACCTACCATTGTACCATTTTCTTGGTTTTCAATTTTCTGGAAAACATTTTAATTGATTTTCTTATAAAACCAAATTTTTCAAAATATTTTTTTTTTGAAATGAAAAAGAAAACTTTTTTTGAAAACTCAAAATTTCGAAAACCCCTCCATTGATTTTTTCGAAACTTCGTATTTGGTAGGTTTTTTGACATTATGTTGAATAGTTAGGAAAATCTATTTTCCTAAAATAAAAATCAACGGTACCTCCCATACAAATATTAAAAAAAAAGCGTTAAGAAACAAAATGTATTTCTCAAAACCGGCTGCAAGAATTTTGATACAAAATGTGTCTGTTCATAAATTCGTGCAGTTCACTTTCAAGAAAAAACATACATACTACTACTCTCCTGACTTACAACGGCTTTAAACCTGCATATGATAACTAGACTACCTAGCTAAGAACAGTGTCAGTGTTTAGATACTTTAAAGTTGTTAGCTACAAGAGTTAGTTCGAACGATCTAGTTGTGTATTTTATTTATTAAAATCATTATAACCTTTTTCGGGCCTTATCATAAAGGTTGGTAGGTACCTATATTTTTCAGCCTAAACAATTAAAAATCTGTTCAGATTTTATCAATGCACTGCTCTGATCAAAAAACTCTTTTTTTTTATTTTTATTTTTTTTTTTCACAAGTAAAAGTAAAAGTGAAATTACACTTTAAATGGTTTTTGTTCAAAAGCATTGACAAAACGTCTCAAAATCATATGATTAATTGCCTACTTCTCATCTTAGCCATTTTAGTTCGGCAAAAAAAAATTGTAAGGTCCCTTTCATTCCTTAGATTTTTTTTAGTTAGGAGTGTAAGTCATAAAATCCTGATTCTCAGAAATGTTTGTGTTTTTGCTTGGTAAATTAAAATTTTGTACATATTTGCACAATTTTAATCAAGTTTGGTTAAAAATTTAAATTACCAAGTTAAAATCATAATATCATGCCTTAAATAACATTTCAGTTTTTATAAGAATATAAACTGGCTTTTTCGTAGCTAAAATGTTACTTGAGGATAGCTAGTTGTGGGAAGAAAGAAATTTTCTCATTTTAAATTGTTCGAAAATTTTAGAAAAAAACATAGGGAAACTGCAATAGCTGTGATTTTTTATTGTCAACTTTCTTAAGAAACTGGGCAATTCGAATATGCAAATTACGAGTTTTGACAGAGAATCTTCGATGTTACAAAAGCTACAGCTGTAATCTCCTACCATCTTTGAATTCGACTATTAAAAAATGCTGTCCTCTATCTTGAATCCTGTTGGGCTCAATAATTCTCTCAAATTGAGATACATAAACACGATAATGCCGGTAATATTTAATGTGTCAAAATTCGTCTTTATTTAAAAGAAATCTCCCAAACAAATATAAGTTCAAGTATGCATATTGTACTAAAAATAATTCTTGAATTAAATGTCTTTTATCAAAACTCCATCAGAAACAATTCCTATACACCATACGTAAAAAAAAGGACAATCCCTAATCCTATAGGACCCTTTATTCGGTTCATCCAGAATCAAAAGGATCATTATTAATACCAAACTTATTCCTTAATAAACACTTATATGACATAAAAGGATTACAGTCTGTCTTCTGTATGAATGGTATTGATATTTATATACATACATATGTTTTGGTTTAGATTTGTTTGTGTGTCTTTTCAAGGATTAGTCCTTTTTCTTCATTCATGCTTTTTTTTCCAAAGAAAATAGAGTTAAGTAATATTTCATATTTGGAAATTGTATGTTATCAATTCATCAAAACTTTTGTATAGAACAAAAAGTTGTGTTAACTAAAAATTTTGGAATTTATTAATTTTTTTCTTTTATTTACTAAACAAAACTTGCTCTTAATTTTATTTGGGAGTGAATTGGTTCAGTAATTAAGAACAAAATTAGGATAGCAATAAGTTTTTGTTTAATGAAATAAGGAAACAATTAGCTATAGTTTGATAATGCAAGGGAACGCGAAATGGGATATCCTTCCTTTAAGTTAAAAACCAACAAAAAAAAAACAGTAATTAAATTATAAATCAATTTTAATGTTATTTGTATATTAATTGATTAAATCGTTTAAAACAATTTATCACAACACAAGTGAAAGCACTTTGCTTGGAAAATCATAAAATAATATTGATTGAATTTTGTATATAGCCAGTTGAAAGGTAATTTCAGATTTTAATTTCAATCAATTGCTTTATCCGATTCCCGAAGGAAGGCAACAAAATATACTTTTCGTTTTATCGTCAACCCATAAAAAACGTACTAAATATTGCTTCCAGTAGCTAGAAGTATCCAACTTATATTTTATTAAAGCCAGGGTATAAATAATAGGAAATCCAGGAAGGGTTTTCTGTTGTTGGTGTTTAAAATCAGTGTTTCTTATTATTTACTCGCTAGGTATCCATATTGCGAATCATATTTCGAAATTAATAAACAACTTATTTTATCTATATGAAATATTTTTTTAATTTGTGGTTTTGACCTTTTTGTGGAGGACATATTTTTTGGCATTTTTTTTTTATTTTTCCATTAAAAAGACAAATTGAAAATTTGTTATAAGAAATGAATTTCGTCGACTAAACATGGTTACCACTTGAATGTTTGCAGATTTTTGTATTCAATAAAAATCTGTTTTTAGCTTGAGAAAAATTACCAAGTTTTATAGGAACATTGTATTGTTTTTGTGATAATTTTGAATAATCCCTAAAATGTCCTTCCTACAATCTCTCTCACAAGTAACTCTCGTTTTGTCAAATTTGACATTTAAAAAAAAAAAACAAAAATGTATATATGATTTCGAGGGTGATTTACTCTTGTGGCAACCGTGTTCTTATATAAAACGTGTAGGTAGGTATGAAATGTTACCAAAGATATTTTTATTTCAATAAGACACAACAAAAAAACTTGAAGACAATGGACTGAAAAACTAAACATTCTCATAATATCTGACCTTCAGTCTACTCTTTAGAGCAAAAGGATAACATGGCATGGTGAACAGGATGTCAAGTTAACTTTCATTCTTTTGTGTTAGGATTTGCACATAAGAGTTGTCTATTACAGGACTGCAACACCTCACATACTTTTGTAATTGAAATAGTGTTATATGTGTGTCCTTTTATCAAATATTATGTACATAATTGTATTTTTGTCATATTATACGATGCACGGCTGACAGAAAAAAAATATCACCTACATACATAGATAAACCACCCGCCGCGCTACTGGGAGTATGTTATTCAAATATAATGTAGTAACTTTTTTCCATATAGTTACTCAAAGGAACAGTGTTAGTACTTTTTTTTTAATTTCCTTAGAAATTCAGGATCTCGATGACATCACTATTTCCTGCCTCAAGGTATATAAATTCTTGAAGGTATTTCAATCGTATATACCTATACATACATATAATTTTAGTTTTACGAACCGAAGGAATGCATTTGATGGCAAAAGGACTATTTTACAATTTGATAAAGATCAAAGGATTATTCTGAAAATATTTTTAATGCTTAAGTTTATAGTCACTTAAACACCTGTCGTATTTTTTGATTAGATACAAAGCGAAGGAAATAGTTTACAACCAAAATTGTTAGCAATTTTTGCTTCGATACATTTTTTTTTATAAATTCTTAAAGTTAAAAAAACGACAAACTAAAATTTTGAACAAAAATCTATTCTTATGAATTCTATGAGGGAAATGTCTTGACGTAGCGAAAGGGGTTTCAAAAATTTTCAAGAGGTTCCCAGACCATCGAATATGAATGGCGTTCGATTAGAAAAGATAGTAATGCTGTATAAACAAATATGGGTACATTTATTAGTACCAATTTGGCTTAAAAAAGCGGGGTCTACAAGAAAACTATAAATTTAATTTTTAATTTCACATCAGTGATTACTTACTCTTCAATAAATTTATTATTTTTTGTTTTTTGTAATAAAAATGGATACTTGTCTTACAATGTAGGTATCTGATTAAAGTTTCAGTTATTTAAAAAAAAAATAATTACATTTTAGCATAAAATGGATATTTTTGAAACATTAGCATATTTGTAATTACATTATACCTTTGCACTCCTTATAATGCCTCTGAACTCGAAAATTTTATTTATAAGACTTATGCAAGGTTGCATAGAGCCATTACAAGCTAAACGCTTTTATAGGTTGAATAGAGCCTACATAAGGAAATTATAGTGCGGAAAAGTCATTTTGAGGTTGGACATAAAAACCCAAAAAAAAAAGAAAAAAAAAAGGCGAATTTTAAACAGCCTTAAGGGTTTAGCATGTTTCTATACCTAACAGTTTGCTAATACTAAAGCACCTTACTAATATTTTCCTAATTTTAAACACTTTTTAACTTGCACCATACTAAACCTATTTTCTTGACAACTGAACACGCCTAAAATAGTGAAAATAGCAAAAAATTGAATTGAATTGAATTTTTAAATGTCAAAGTGTCATAGCACTTAGTATCCTACTACTACGTGCTAATACGTTTAAAATTATGCGCCAAGACCTTTCAATTTTTTATCCTTTTTAAATTATTTCAATAATTTAAATGCAATAATTCCAACACCAAGAAGAAGAAATCTTTATAAAAAAAACTTTATAGAAATGAAGACTTCAACAAAATGCAGTCTATTGGGTCCGGAATGAGGCCTGTTAAATAGAAAGAGTTTAAAGCTCGAAACCAAACCAAAAGTGTACCTATATTTTTTCTGGCAAACAGCTGACTTGATCATAACAGCCAAATTTAATAGATTTCCACTTTTTGGTACTTTTTACGACATAAACCCTGCATAACTATAATTTAGGGGAAAATGTTTTATAAATAAGAATTTATGAAAGATAACATAGATGCTACATGCTACATAAACCCTTATGCACTGCATAACTATTCATCTGTTTAGAGAATTCTATTAAATAAGACTGTGGGTTAATTTTTTAGACATTTTGAAACACACTGAGAATTATTTTTAAATGTTGCTTAAATATTTTTGGTCTTTGGTTTTTGGTCAAACAAAAATTGAAGAAAATAAAGTTTTACTTGATAATTCTCAATTACCAGTGTAGTGCGATGTTATTCTGAAAATCATACTCCATTTTGAAGTCTAGTATCTCCTATGCACCGCAGAAAAATCTGTTTTTTTTTAATGTCTATGAGTCAAAGCACAACCGCGTGTTTCCATAGGGTTAAGTCCAAAAATATATCAGTCAATTATTCCACACACGCTTCTTGACTAAATCTGTAGATACAATCATCGAAAATCTTCACGAACTGGTAAATTCGATCTGAAATTTCGCCATTTTGATGATTTTTCATACTAACTGATTAAGAGAAACATACCACGCTTAACCATTAATATCGATCTCATGCAATCACCTGTATCATTTTGTATATCAAAACATGAACTTTTTCATATCGAGCTTTGGATACTTTAAGATCGAGCTCACAAAAGGTTTCAAATAAAAATGTACAGCCTTGGAAAGATTCCATTTAGCATATGCTCTAAATGGGCTGGGCTCTTTGAGCACCTGGACTTTATCTCGTTTGTCAATTTGTCAGCGGTAAAATGTTGCTGAATTAAAAAAAAGCTTTTAGAAACCAGGCTTTAAATAAAACAAATTTTTTTGTAAGTTAAAATTTCTTAGGTCTCCCATTAAATTTCCCATTTTTAACAAATAATTAAATTGCTGAGAGTGATTAAACTCGGCCTTATTCAGATACAATCTAAGCTTCAGATAACCAAGAAATTAGTTAGTCCGACAGTTCTCGCAGAACCTGGACTTTGATACTCTCAATTATTTCTGTTTGATATCGGCAACACACAGCCCTATTAATAAAAAAAATTCTTAGTCCACCGCTAGTCCATGGCTGCTAAACTATAGAATAAAAGTTAGTCTGCGGACTAAAAATTTCAATTAATAAAAAACCGAAAATCCACGAACAAAATCGACTACAATAAGTAACAACTCTATCTCTTTTATTCTATGTCCGTTAAATTTTGTTCTTAATGTCGATTCTTAGTTATATTTATTAAACCACCATCTTCGATGGTCTATCGAAGGACTAAGTGTGTAAATGTTAAATGGCAGATCGCACTTATTACGCGGAATAACTCCTAGACCTTCCCTAGTCCATTTTTATTAATTTGGATGTAAGTGTTTTGCCGAAGTCGACTATCTATAAGGTGAGAAGACAAGATATATGTTGTGGAAAATTGTCATTTCGCAAAGGCAAAGAGAACCTTAGAAGCTCTACCGAACTGAGAATTTAAAATATATATCGGCAAGCAAAAAAAATCCAGAAAATTTAAACCAACAAAAAGTTGACTAAAATCCTTTCCTAACGCTCGCACTGCATGTTTGAACATATTAAGGGTATTCAAATTCCGTTTAGTACGCGCACAATTTAAAAATAAACTATCATCTCACATACAACATTAAAAAAAATAACTTTATCAATTATAATTTAATTAATTAATATCTCTGATCAGCATCATTGAGACAATTAGATACTTGGAGAGGATTTCACTTTTATTCAAATTCAAGATTCCTGAGATTAAAAATTAAATAAATTCAATAAAATAAACCCTTTATTTAGGGCCAAATGCCTGGCCAAATATGTAGATATCCTTTTGTTATAGATGACCTTTCTTAGGTTTGATAGTTTTTCTTCACCTTAAATATATAAAACTTAAAACAAAGCATTCAATTAAGGTAAAAAGGATGCAAAATAAAGGGACACGTCCTGATGGTTAATTGGTTGTCAACTTTTCTTGTTTTACTGTTTGAAATAATTAAGATCTAAAAATAGCTATGCTAGAGTAATTTTATAACTAGGTGAAGATAATTTTAATATATATATCTTTCCAAGCATTACAAGGGCAACATTTTTGTAGATTTTTTTTTTAAATACTTGTTTCAATAAAATAAGGGTTTTGTTTGCTTTAAAAAGGGAGGAGGATTTCTACATTTTTGCTGGTCACAACTTTAATTCGAGGCGATTAAAGCTCATCAGCCTTTAAGAATTCGAGGAGAAGTGAGAAATGTTTAAATAAACAGAATCATTATTATTCCACATGTTAATTTAAATTGTTTTAATTTTCTCTGTTCATAAACCAATTATGGAATGGGTTACCGAAAATTCGGAAATGAATACAAAGAAAGCCGGTTAATAATAATTTAGCATAATCCTTGCAGTCGTTTTAAAGAAAAATTAATTTAACCGTTAAGAATATATGAGAGAAGAAACTCATGTTCTCGAACATGTTTTTTTGATGAAGTTTTTCCTACTTCCTAATTCGTGATTTAATAAAAAAAAAAAACATCCATTTTGCGGAATAATTTTTTGCTTTTCGTAAATGTTAGTTCTTTTTTAAAGAGCAATTTTTAAATTTCAAAATTGATAACTTTATAGCTTAAAAGCTTAAAATAAAAATCGACTCCATAGTTTTGAAAAAATCACTTACAGATATTTGAGATATAAATAATTTTAAAATAAAAAAAAATATTATTTATATTTAAGACTTAAAATGGCTACTAAATTTATTTTAAAAGTACTTATCAGCAAACAATTGAAAATATCCTTGTTTTTGAAAATTATTACTTTTTCACACGAAGACCATTAACTAACACAAATTCACTTTTATTTAAAAAAATATATATTTATTTATTTGAAAAAAATTTAAATTACCAATTTAAACGGTTTTGATCTGGTAACACCACTTAATTATTTTTTCTGCAAGATTTTTTTTGTTTAATTTTTTTTTTTAATTTGTTTGATTTTCAACTAATTTGTATGCACTTTTTTTTTATATTTTCTTGTCACAAATTCACAGACGAAAAAAAACAAAGAACTATTTGTGTAACTTATAGAAAAAAATTAATTCAATTGGATCAAAGGATTAAAGCGGAAATGGAACTTCGTTGCCGGAACAATAATTCTCTGGTTAACCGTAAAATGTAATCGTATTTTTATCACAACCCCGTTTTCACAAAACAAAATAAACCTCCTGCTGTCGTAGTCGTCGTCGAAGTCGTTTTCGTTGTTGTTGTTATTTTTATTTTGTTGGGAGTATGCGGCGGTGGTGGTGTTAATATAAGGAAGCAACAACAAAAATCCTTTCACTTTTTGTACTTTATTTTGAAAAAATAATGAGCGAGTATTTCTAACCGGAAGTGCGAACTTTAACACAAACCCGTTAAATCTCTGTTGACAAAAAAAAACAAACGACTCCTTTTCGTCCTATTTAACACGAACGAGATATACTTCTCTCCGTGTGATGATAATAGGAAATATTCTGAAGGTCTTATTTATGGTATTTATTCTACTGCTGCTGCTGCTTGGGAACGCAACAGGCTAACGACTTGTATACAACTCTGGATTGAAGAGGATCTACAGTTGTTTTTATTGAAATCCTTGTGTTGCCAAGAGCATGCGTCACAAAAAAAAGACATCAAACTCATCTAATGAACAACATGTTGCTGAGAATTGTATGAAAATTGTTTGAATGAAAAGGTGGTGTCCAGCAACATTGTGAACCCCTTTCTCCATATTATCAAGTACAAGATTTAGATGATGTCCTTTTTTGGAGTTAAGTATCCCAAAAAATAAACAAAATTAAAAACACTTCCCAAATGTAAATCGAAGAGACACTTTCGATTAATTTTCCCTCAGGTGTAATAATGAGATTTTTTTTTTGTGTTGTACATATATTTTAATCCTGTGGGTCCTTCCTTATAGGTTCAGTATATTTATTAACTGTTAAATTGAGTGTAAATATTTTGTGTGTTGCAATTTTTTAATCGAGCATTTTTTGGTAATTCTTTTTTTTTATTTTCGATTAATTACATTATAACTCACAAAGGATGGTTACTTATCACACAGGACAGTTTTGCAATTAAAGGCAGTCATTTGAACTCAATGGAAAATCCGTTGAGGATTAGATGGGTTGAAAGATGATCGTCAACATAGAGCAAGAGTATAACGAGCGTGCAAAAGGAGTCTTCAATTAACGCTTTTAGTTATATCTAAATGACAAGAGTGTTTCATATCTATGGCATGGTTGATATGATAGGGATGGGCATGATTTAGTGTAGGCGGTACGTCGTCGTCGTCGGAGGTGATGGTGTTGGTGCTTCTTCAGATGATAAACGCGTGTCCCGACAACTTCTTGTCGTCGCAGCAATTAATTTCAAATTATAAAAATGTTCAATTTTGATAAAATGTTCATTATATCTGATGGAGTAGAAGGGTATTATAGAATATGATGATGGAGTCCTTTTTTTTCTAGTCTAGGTAACCTCTTTGTTTTTTTGTTCTTGTTTTGCTATTTAAATTTTTATTATATCAGATGATGTCAAAAGTTTCAGGGATTTGCGTCCAACTGTCGGAGAACTTATTAAATCCTTTCTTGAATCTGTGCAAGAAGATGTGTGAACATAAGAAGAAAAAAAACCTGGACAAGAAGTTTTCTGGATGATAAAGTTTAGTTTTTCTTGTTGTTGATGATACAGTCCAATGACGACAGGGAGTTATGTACATATATTCAAATTTATAGTTTCAACATTGAACTAAGTTTCAAGTACAAAAAGAAAAGGTATTCGGTTATTAAGTAGGTTTTTTTTTATGTATATACTTTCAAAAGATATAAATCACTTAATTTTGAATATTGACGAAAATAAGTCTATGAAAAGAAAAGCAATTAAAATTAGTTTCAAAGAATATGACACCAATTTATTATTAATTTATGAACTTAAAAGGCGACAGGAGAGAAAGTAGAAATATCGTTCTGAAACGTTTTTTTTTGTTTTGTTTTTAATTTCCGGATAAAGATCGCTAGAGAATAGGTTTGGTTGTACCTTAAAAGTTCCGATGAACATACAAGAATATTTTTTTTTTAAATTTAAAGTTTATGTTCAAAAAGTTTTTTTTTCGACTCCTTGAAATCGGTTTAAATAAAACTTTAGGTAAATTCTAAGGACCAACAAGCATTGATCACAATGACGGATAAAACAATTATTTGAAAAACTAGAACATTAATTTGAATTTTCATCCAAAAAGGAATCAATGCATTTTACATTAAAAAAAATAAGAGCGGATACTAATCTCAGAAATAAATAAAATGTACGACTGGATCGTACCAACTTGTTGCAAAAATTCTTAAAAGGGATTAATGATAAGGTAGAAATTAATGAGTAATATACATAATTAAATGTTTTTTTTTATATTGCTTAGTTGTTATAGTTTGAGAGAAAACAAAGATGCCACTTGAATTCCCTGATAAATAAGAATATATCAAACAAAAATTCAAAAATCGTTGGAGCGGTTTTTTTATAAATTAATTTTTTTATGTATAAAATTTTAAAAACATTTTTAGAACAAAATTTGATGCGCCATATTGAATATATTATCAATTTGTATAAGAAATTCAAATTTCAAAAAATTCAGTGACTGGTTTTTAAAAAATCGATTTTTCAAAAAAAAAAAATATTTTTTAAAAATCGAAAAACTTTATTTTGAAAATTTGAGTATGCAGTTTTATTTACACATTTAGGGAGCATTTACTTTTACATAACAAAATTAATTTTAATCGGTCTATCCAATAGTGACAAAGTCGAAAATATGAAAAGTGGTTCTATGGGAAGTACCGTTAAAAGTACGCAAAATATATTCAAAAGTGGACTGTAATTTAAGATCACACACATTTTTTTTTATAAAAATTCTTAGAGCCGTTTTTGACATATACATTTTTTTCTCAGCGGTGTTTTAACATTTGTATGGGAGGAACCTATCGTTGTTTTTTATTTTAGGGTAATAGTTTTTTTAACTATTCAAGATAATGTCAAAAAACTAACAAATACGAAGTTTCGAAAAAATCTATTGAGTCATTTCCAAAATTTTAAGTTTTCAAAAAAAAGTTTTTTTTTTAATTTCTAAAAAAAAAATTTTTGAAAAATTTTGGCTTACAATAGTGTTTTATCTTTCCAGGAGCTTCTGCGTAAAAAAAATTTAAAAAATCAAATTAACCGCTTCCCAGAAAATCGAAAACCAAAACATTATTCTACTAGAAGCACAAAAAATAACCATTTTTTTTCAAAAAAAAAAATTACCAAAAATGAACGGATTTTTTTTTTTATAAAAAACGTTGGATCCGTTTTTGACAAAAATAAGATTTTTATTTATGGAAAAAAAATGTATGGGAGCTACTGTTATTTGTCGTCTTAAAAAAATGGAAAAAAAGTGTGGGAATAAAAAAACAATATGTACCAAGTTTGAAGCAAATCCATCCAACTGCTTAGGCTGCAGACTCGAGGGCAGACAGACAGACATGCTTACAGAATTGAGGGTCCCAGGTCCTACTTCTTTGGTGTTCTCTATAATCGTAATGTCATCTTTTATTGTTAGATTTTTACTTCCGATTATAGGTACTATAAGGCAAGATATGCATTCGTAAAAAAAAATGTTTTTTTCTAACAATCAAACATGACATTACGATCATAGAGAACACCAAAAACGTGGGTCTCGCAATTCCATCTGTTTGGTTGTCTCTCTGTCTGTCCATCTGTCTGTCTATCTGTCTGTATGTACAGCGATCTCCAGCCTAAACCGTTAAACTGATTTTGTTCAAACTTGATGCTTAGGCGTTTGAGGTGATTGTCCAAAATAGATTTTTGAAGCGTTGCTTTAGCCCCAAAAATAACGGTATTTGCCATACAAATTTTTCTACCATTTTAATTATCTCGAAAACGCCTCTACCGATTTTAATAAAAATTGGTGTGTGTACTACTTCGGATATGGTATACATTTTGGCCAAATTTTTGTTTTCAAATATTTTGTTATTAACGGTACCTGCCATACAACCATTTTATTGATTTTCGAATTTCTCATAAACGGCTCAACAGATTTCGATCAAAATATTTATACAGGAGTCATTTCAAATTCTAAACAATACTGCATTTCAAAATTTTCGAAAAATGTTTTTTTTTTGGATTTTGGAAAAAATATTTTTTTTTTTGAAAATTTAAAATTTTGAAAACGGGCGACGATTTTTTTCCGAAATTTTGTATTTGAATTTATATTATTAAATATTTATAATTTCCATACTAATTTTTTTTTGGGAAAATATTTGAGAATTTTTATATTAAAAAATTAAGTGAAAAACGACTTTAAAAATACATTTAGCCGTTTCTATTAAGAATCTTTTGCATATAATGTGATCGAACATAGGAGCAAGTACGTGCGATCCAGTCATGCATTTTATTTTTTTACGAATGCATAACTTGCCTTTGTTCATATAATAATAATAGCAAGTAAATATTAAAAATAGTTTTTTATGTTTCACACCTTAAGAACATTTAAAAAAAACAAATTTGAAACGCCATTTTGAAGTAATTATTAACATACACTGACTAGACATCCAGTATAACGAAAGATAAAATGTTCAGCCAATTCGTTATAATGAAAGATTATTACCGTTATATCAAAAACCAGTTTTTTCATCTTAAAAGTAAAATATTATATTTACAGATGATTTAAAATTTTTTTATTACATCAACTTCTTACACTTGCTTAAGTTAAATCAATTTTGAGAAGAAAATAAGTCATTTGTTTGAGTTTGTCTGAAGGTTTTGGTTACTTTTTTAGCACTTGTGTCCATCTTTTTCCTGCAACTGCCGCAAATTCAATATTTTGGAGCAATCTTTAAACAAATGCAAAAAATTTCAAAGATCTGTAAGCAAGAAAAAACCAATGGTATATGAAACGTTTTGTTGTGCAAACAACTTCAAACGCGCAGAAAAAAAATTCTGACTTCTATATGACAACGATTCTCATATTTTGTTTTTTCTTTTCCTTAAAATTGTACAGCATTAGTTATAATATAGAGTAGTAAAATTTTTCATTATTCGTTATTTAGAAATATCAATGGACTTCAAGTGGTGATTCGTTATATTGGAAATCCGTTAAATCGACATTCGTAATACTTGACGTCCAATGTATGTACATATACAATTTTAAATTCAAAAAATTCGTATTTATTTTTTAAAAATCGAAAAACCATTATTTTGAATATTTGAGTATGAAGGTTTTTCAAGACTTCTTGGGAGCATTTTCATACAAAAATAATTTGAATCGGTGCATCTAATGGTCAGAAAGACGAAAATATGAAAAGTTGTTCTATGGTAGGGTAGATACTGTTAATAAGTAGGTATACGCCAAATAAAATATTTTTTTGCTTAAAAGTGGATTGCGCTAATATCAGAACACACCGATTTTTTAATCCAAATTCTTATAGTCGTGTTTAAAATATACATGTTTTTCAATATGAGAAAGCCAATTTCTATTTGGTGAAAAAATGTGTACAAAAAGTGCGTATTGGTAATGCCCTCACTAGCGAACTGATAAGTCAAAATGAGATCACCGGGACGAAGCGCAAATTTTTTGAACTAAAGGCCGTTAAAAGCTATTTTGAATCATATTAAAAAACTACTAAATCTAAAAATCTATTACTCTTTTAAATTTTGTTTGCATCTACAACCCTGCTTTAAATTTTTTTTACCTATTTCATATTGCTTTTCATATTTAAAATCTAGTAAGCTGTTTCAAGCTTCTTTGAAAAATTTCTTTCATTTTCTCAATCTCATTGTTAACGAAAAAGTTGTAGATGCCAGATTGTTTTAAAGTAGAACCAATCGAAAGGAATGTAAGTTTAAATATTCTTTTCTTAATGTAACATTTTCTTTTAGAAAATAAAATTCTTTTGGATTTCTGAGAATATTTCTAATCCTGTTAAGCAAGTTCTAATTATTTTCGGCACCACAACATTCCAATTAAACGTATTTCGCGAAGCGTATTCCATTTTTATCATTTTGACCGTTTTCCAAAAAAAAACCGACCGATCATTGGTGCTCACTAGTAATTTTGTGTGTAAGCCTTTTTTTTCTATACACATAAGCTTTTATATGGACTAAGAGAACACAGGGAGTTCATCCCTACATTTTGAAGTTATGGTAAAGTTGTTATCACAATTATCTATCTAACCCTTGCCCGAAGTTCTTGTCCGCAATGGGTTAGCAGCTTCCTTTGTAGGTACGTACATACGATTATATCTTTGTCCTTCAAAGAAATCTCCCTGAAAGTCCTGTTGTTTTATAATTCTAATTAAAAACTCCTAAAATTCTAACCATCTTATAGCAGACAAAATGACGTTAATTGAATGGAATCTCAATAACACTTGGAATGTCTTATTTGTGCCTAACAGTCAATTTTATTTAATAAAATAAATCACCCTCTGGCGCCCTTTAAAATTAGCAAAATACTGAACTCAACTAAGAACAATAACAACCATGGAATGTGTCGGAAATATACCCAAAAAATATCAACAAGTCACTAAGCAAACACTATCAAGGCCTACATTTCATAAAAAAAAAGACTATAACTCTGATGGAACTTAACAGATACTTTAACACAAAACCAATTGACGTCTTGAATTTATATTTATTATATTTTAACCTAAACCTAAACCCTACGCAAACCGTAAGGAATTTAGCTTCACAACCTACATAAAACCATAAAACAAATGTTTTGCTCGTCCTTGAATTTATTTAATATGCCGAAACCAAATAATCTTCCCTCGCATTCAAAAGTCAAACTTTTACTACCTTGACCTTATGTATATATATATATATTTATGTGTATGTATGTATGTACATATGTACAATACCTACTTAACTGTATATTTGATAATATTTTAGGCAAAAAAAAAACTTTGTTTGAAACTCATATTATCTAGAATATTATATCGATCACTAAACTCTGAGCTATTAAAACTTAATAATATCTTATTCAACTTCTTCATCCAGCTAATCCCTGCTCTGTCATTGCTGGTTTCATCATATTTAACTAATCGAAGTTCCCACAACCCACCTAATAAGAATAACATCCTCTTATTAGCCACACGAGACCATAAGTGATGTGATGCGGATGGGAATATGGTATGTAGGTTTTAGTTTCTTTTTGTTTTGTTAACAACCGAAGCTATTTCGGAGTACATTAGCGTACGTCTTGACAATTTACTACCCCAACAAACAGCATTGTCGTATTAAGCCAATTCATGACACCCTAAAGCTTGCCGTGGTTATAAGAAAATATATATAAATTCTCTTCCGAAAATTCTGGGTAGAAAGGAGAACCCTAACTGAATAGACAGTCGCAGCTATCAGGAGGTATCACAAGGGTTCTGGTTCCCCTTAGGTACTTTTTTTTTTGGAATTAATGAAAAACTTCTTTGAAGTGAAACTTCCTTGAACGCGTTGAGAGTGAAATTTCAAGGTTGAATTTTTGGGAAACGCCAAAACGAAACCTAAAATGCGAAACGTTAACATCATTGATTAGCTTAATGTTTTGTGTCAGAGTAAAGGTAAATAAAATGAACGACTGTGTCTACGTCCTTGTTCTTATGTTTCATCTTATCGTATGCACAAGATTCTTAGTCGAAACAGTTAATATTTCTAAAGTCGTTTTTTACTTAATTTTTTTTATTCGAACATTTTTTAATTTTTTAAAAAAATTCACAATATAAACTTAAAAACATAATTTCGAAATTTGAATTCCCAAAAAAATAATTTTTTTTTCAAAAATCTTCAAAAAATATTCTTGGAAAATTGTAAAATGTAGTATTATTTATAATTTGAAGGCCTTTTCGCTTTAAAATTTTGATTGAAATCCGTTTAACCGTTGAGCTAGTCGAAAATAAAAAAAAGTTCCAGACACCGTTAATAACATTTATATAATTTCTTGTATTTCTTCATGTTAAATAGTGCAATGATTCTTACTTGCGAATATACGACTATAATGCAAGTTATGCATTCATAAAAAAAAAAAAATAAAAAAAGCTAACAATCAAACATTACATTACGATCACAGAAAACCTTTAAAAAATTATCGACAAAAAATGTCTATCTGTCACCCTGTCGTCTGTCCGTCAAATTGAAATTTTATTTGTAGGCCTAAAAATAACGGTACCTGCCATATAAGAGTTTAGGAAAAAGCTTATTTTTATCGAAAACGGCTACACCGATATTTATAAATA
This sequence comes from Philhelius pedissequus, assembly GCA_910595825.1. Classification (NCBI taxonomy): domain Eukaryota; kingdom Metazoa; phylum Arthropoda; class Insecta; order Diptera; family Syrphidae; genus Philhelius; species Philhelius pedissequus. The sequence goes on along the minus strand of OU343161.1, from coordinate 235,256,955 downwards.
TGTTTGAGATTTTTTTTTGTTGGTATTAGCTATCATTTAATCACAACTAAAATTACGGGGAAATTCATATAAGGTTTTTTTTTTTAAATGTTTGCCTTTTTCTGTCAAATTTTATATTTGAGAAGATCTAGCTTGCCAAATTAATTCTGCATGTCAACATTTTGAAATAATTATTAATTTACACATAAAATTTTAATTTCAAAAAATTCAGTGATTGGTTTTTGAAAAATCAATTTCTCAAAAAAAAAATGTTTATTTAGTTTTCTTTAAAAATCGAAAAACCAATTTTCTGAACATTTGAGTATGCAGATTTATTAAGACTTTTAGGGAGCATTTGCTTAAAAAAATAAAAATAATTTTAATCGGTTTATGCAATAGTGAGAAAGTCGAAAATATGAAAAGTGGATCTGTGGGAAGTACCATTAATAAGGACGCAAAGTAAGATATTTTTTACTTAAAAGTGGACTGCACTAATTTAAGAGCAGATACATTTTTTTATTAAAATTCTTGGAGCCGTTTCTGAGAAATAATATTTTTCTTAACGATTTTTTAACATTTGTATGGGAGTTACCGTTGTTTCTTATTTTAGGAAAATAGTTTTCTTAACTATTCAATATAATGACAAAAAACTACCAAATACAAAGTTTTCAAGAAATCGCTAAATTTTGAGTTTTCAAAATAAAAACCTTTTTTTTTTTAATTTTCTGCGGATATTAGTGTTTTAACTTTCCAGGAGCTTCTGCATAAACAATTTCAAAAAAATCAAATGAACCGTTTTCGGTTATTTTTCGTTTCAAAAAAATGAAATATACCTGTGGGCATATTACCGAAAAAACAATATGTACCAAGTTTGAAACAAATCTATCGATTCATTTGGGCTGTAAACTCGAGGAAAGACAGACAGACAAATAGACGGAATTGCGTTACCCACTTTTTCCGCATTCGCTTTCATAGTAATGTCAAGTTTGATCAAAATCTCGAATTCGATTTTTTTACGAATGCTATAACTTGTCTTAAATATATCGCAAGTAAAATTGTTCGTTAATTTGGTTAATATATTTTTTAAAATATAGGATTACTAGGCCAACTGTCTACCAAATAGATTCAATGTTTAGGTACATTAAAGTTGTTAGCAAGTTCGTACGACCCAGTCCTGCATTTTATTTCGTTTTAATTTTCTTCTCGCGTGAAAAAAACACAGTAATTTGTATTATCATTATCTGTGACTGATTAGTGTTTAACTTTTTTTTCACACTAAATAAAATTAAAAATAAATGCTTATATACAATAATATTTTATCACTTCATCAAAATTGTCTCTTCTGAACCCGAACCTTCCCTATTGCCTTTTTTTATTTTAAGAGAAGTTACCCGGTTGTTACGAGTATGTACTTGCGATATAAAATCGATGAATCTATTTTAAAAAAACGACATTCCATCAACACCCCCCATGCCACGACCTTGAACCCCGCTCTCTCAATATTATTTTGAGTGCAAATTCATTACCAATAAAAGAATCCTCATCTTCTTCAAATCGATTTACTGTTTTTTTTTTAGAAACAAAATATACAAAGAACCAAAATGAGAGAAAGGTACGATGGTGCTGGGAAACATCTGAAATTGCAGTTTCGTCTCGTGTCTCAGCTCGTTGTTTAGGATTTATGGCTCGTATCATCATTTGGATGCCATACAACCATTAGATAGAACATGAAGATCCTATTATAGTCATCAGTGATACAATTTCTGTGTTGTGCTTGTGGTTTTACTATCCTTATGGCTCTATTACAAGCAAATGAAAGCGAAAAACAAACTAACTGTGAATCAGCCACCTAACTCAGGACCTACCCTTCCCTTAAGGGCTTATCTCTTAAACAATATTAATATCTAGCATTGGGTTTAAAGTTCTTGTGTTCAAAAAACATCATCACAATACGACTTCCTTAACTATTCAAAAACTCAAAACAAAATTCAAAGACTTCCTAAACTTATGTAGGTAGGCTCCTATTCAAAGTGTTAATGGGACAAATTGAAGTTGATAATTTCTAAGTGGTTAACAACTTACCTATAAAAAGTTTGAAGTTAGGTATATAAAAAAATTATAAATTATTATTTTAACCTAAAATTCATTAATTTGAAGTGAAATTACTGAAAATTCATTGATTATAATTTACAAAAAAAAAAGAAAAAAAGTGTTCCTGACATCATCCTCAGAATTCACTTCAAACATCAACAGCAACTGCTTAACTTTTTCTTTTTTCAATTAGTGTTTGCTTATCATCAAGTAATTCCCTAGCTCAATTGTAAATGTAAATTAACAAACTCAAGAGGGTCGAGTTGTTGCGTTAAAGGGAACTTCATTATTGGGGTTAGTATTTTGGATTTTCGGTTCTTTGATCGCAAATTACAAAGGTTGGGTATATAAATCATTTCGTAGACAATCGTAATGATGGCTTATTAGAAGGGCCTTATGATGGAAAGAAACAAATCTATAAGCAACTTTAATATTAAATATTAAGTTTTGAAGTTGAGAGATAGTAAAGCCGGGGGTTAAAGAGCGTTCTTAAATTTTCGACATGAGTTTTGCAACTCAACGTGATATGTTTTACAATTGTGTAGAGTTATAAATTTACACATACATAAGTGTTGTAAGTGTCCACTCTTTAATGTGATAAACTCCATATATTAACCATTACCAGCATCACCTTTACCATCAACAGCTCCCCCTATTATTTTAGAACCAATATACCTGTTGCGTAATTGTAAATTTTCACCAAGTTTCCCAAACTTGTTTTTTTTCCTATGTGTTTTGATAGCAAAATGTGAAAATTTGAACAAATTCATACGAATTTTCACGTTACCAAACACACCTATTGTATTTCAATTACTCAGCATACACTAGGCCAGCTCCAGCAACGTCAACAGTGTCGTTAGGCTAATGTCATAAGACTGCATTGCCGACAACTTTTAAATGTCACACTGACGTTGGGTAATTTTATACAATTTGCTAAGGTATGTGGTTTTCCATTGGTACAAGAATTTAATTATTTTTTGATACAAAACTGCCAAAACACAGATTTCTACAACTAAATCCTTCCATTGGGCAACAAAAATTAATTTTTGTTTGATTCTGAATTATTCGCAGATCCTTCTTTTTACTAACACCACCAAACCATAGTACAGGGTGCGCCATAGAAACTTACTTATTTGAAAGGTCAATAAAAACAAAAGTACTTCAATTATTGTTTTAATTTGTTTTTTATTTGAGAATACAATATCCCAATTTTTTTTTTCATGCAGTCTTGAAAATGACATCGGATATATGGCGACCCCCATTGCGCATACACTGATGAAGTCGATTTTTGAAATTCGTCTCCACTCTTTGCAGCATATCAATCGGTATGTTGGCAATGGTGTCGCGGGCAACAAAATCGCCTTCAGTTAATTCTTGCACAACAGCCAATTTATAGGGATGAAATTGAAGGTCTTCATGGAGAATTCGTCGAACAGTGGTGTCAGAAATTCCCATAGCAGTTGCGTGTTTGCGAGCCGAACGCCGGGGAGAACGCACAACTGACTGCCTCACTCTTTCGATATTTTCCGGAGTTCTGATGGTCCGTTGAAGTCCATTTCTGGGCTTAGCGACAATTCCACACTCCCGAAATGAGTTAACCCACGACAGAATCGAATTACGGCCAGGAACGAGTCTGTGAGGAGGAATTTCAAAGCGAGCGCGGAAGGCACGTTGCGTAGCAACAAGTGAGCGACCGTTAGAAAAGAAGCTCTCGACTGCGAAGACCCGCTGCTCTCTAGACCAGAGCATGATGGCAACTGACTGGAGGGAGAAACAAACTTGGGAACTTCCCCCTCCAGATGCGCCCCCTCTCGCTGCTCTAACCGCCCAAATCACCGCGCGGGAATTTTTTCAAATAAGTAAGTTTCTCTGGCGCAGCCTGTACAATTGTTTTTGTGAAACTATCAGCTTCACAAAAACGAATATACGCCAATACCATAGCAAACGAAAATTTAATTTAAATCGCGTCCAATTCGCCACGAAAAATATCAAATTCCGCATCAAAGTCAGAATTTACCAATGCAAAACCTCATTAAATAAAAGGTTTGCTCGTTGAGCCCTGGGCCTGAAGTCAAGCTGAGGTAAATGAATAAACTGTCAAAGTCACTTGAAATCTGAAGTAGGGATGAGTGATACCGAGCAAAATATCGATGTAACATCGAATACTCATCATCGATGTTAATAATTATCGAATCGAAACATTGATGTTTTTAAATTACTTCAACATCGATATTTCGTTAACACAGATGAACATGGCTCATTCCTAATCTGAAGCATTTGTTTTGTTTTGAATTCCCATTTTGTATGCAATTTGTCATTTTTAAAATCGAACCGATTTATTTTGACGTTTATTTCTTTCCATCTTTATAGTTAAAGAGAGATTGCGAAAGAAGTATTCTGACACATATGTTCACATGTTATATATACTGCCAAGTACTTCTGGCTACAGTGGATTACTTTTACGCTGCTGTCAAAATAGTTCAAAGAAGCAGCTACGCATTGTATCAACGTCAGACGGCGACACTATCAGTTTAAAGAATTTATGTAAAACATTGTTGTTATTTGATTTGACGTTTCTTTGACCAGAAAAATAGTTTCGAAAATATCTACTCTTGTAAATTAATAATGATTGGCCAATTCAAAAAACTGACATCTCACAAAAATTTTTGAAGTTTTTGAAAAATTTTGGAAGCGAATACGTACTACTTTTTTCTCAGTAGGTATTTGACAGCAAAACTAAGAAATTTTGCTGAGGAATCCTGTTCAGGTGAAAGGTATTGCTAATATCTCATACTTTTCTGAATGCAATTTATTTAATTTTCGATTGGCTGTTCGGAGTTACTCTTTTTTTTACTCCTGTTACTCCGGAAATGTTCGATTGGCTCTGTCGATTAAGGTTTTCGGAGTTTTGTTTTCTGTTTTCGATTTTATAAGTGAGTAAAAATAAAACAGAGTATTTGTCAAAAGTAATAATTGTTTTGTAGGATCTATTTTTTTGATGTCGATGTTTGAGTATGTGTGCGTTAATGTGTAAATACGAAATTTTTCGATTAGAATCTAAAAAGATTAGAATACTCCGAAAATGCAATCGAAAACGGCATTAGTCATCTGGGAAGTATACTAACAAAAATACTGCGATCCAGTGCAACGAATCTATAATCATATTACAATATCTTACAGTTTTGTTGTATAAATTTTTGTTTTTATAAATTTGATTAGTGGTCTTCTTTTTGCCTATAACAATTTAATCACTGTTATTTTCCATTTAAACCAATCCGGAGCAGGTTAAACGTCAAACAACCTATTCCAAAAAACTCACATACACCTAAATTCAAACATCAAAGGTATCTTTAAATCTCATCAGTTCAGTAAACAACTAAATACATATAATTTAATAAGGTTTCCTCCTAAATCGATTATGCTATTACTGTAATTCGAATGTTAATACTCGTTTATTAAAATTTACATAATAACCACGTTAAATCCCATGTCGTAGTAGATAAGTGCGATATAGTAACCTACAAGTGATTTTAAAGCTTATGCAATAATATTTTTGTCATGCCATTGCTGCCACCGCAATGCCCCCAATTTTGTGGTAATTCAAATTAACCACAAACATTCACGACCACATATTTGGTTAGAACACATGCATACAATAGATGGCACAGTCTGGAAACGCCTGGAAACACGAATAGGAAACGCCAGGACATAAGCTCATAAGCTAATTGACAACAGATAAAAGGATAATATTATACAGCTTATAGTGTGCCAGGCCAGTAAAGCAATATAAATGATATTCCTTGTGAATTAAATTCGAACACCATTCCTATTTCTCAAATTTTGATATCCTGAGGTATAAATTCATATTATGCGATTTCGAGTAGATATAAATACTAATGTGTGGGAAAAGTGACGTGTGAAATCTAAATTCTAAATTTCACTAGTGAACTAACGGTAGCGCGGTTAGGTTAGGTTTGGACATATGCGATATTACATAAATTTCGACCACAAATCTTTTGAATCCTATGGCAATTTTAATAAATGCCATTTATTCGTTTCAAACTGTCGCAGATTGGGATTTAAAGTTGCGGTTGTTTGGTTGGAATGTTTGTTTTTTAAAATTACTCTTTTTTTTAATGAGTTAATGAAGCAAACACGAGATAATGAATGGGATGGGTTGTGGAAAATATTTGTGTTTATACAAACTTTTGAAGACCTTTAATTAAGTTAGTAAGGGAATATGACATTTTCGTTAGGACGTACGGAGTACTACTTTTTCCGAACTACTCTAATAAAGATTATATTTGCACATTTCATAAAGGACTGTAGATATATTCCAATTATTACACGTATCTACATCAAATTCGCAACGTACAAATTGCGTAGGGTAAAAATGTCCTAACAGATTCCGATTCCATCGCAGGTGGTTAATTCAGTTCCCTACTTGATTTATTAGCTATGTTACCGTACTTTGTGCTCATGAATTAACGAACTATCATTTTTTTCGAGAGTAGGAGTAAAAACCTCTCAGTGCGAACCAGGCTATCACAATTTTTTTTAATTTTAAAGCGAAAATGTTTTTCTGTAAGTGTTTAATCAAAAGTTGCTTGCGAAAGCTTTTTTAATATCAACAACAAAATATATTCGATGTTTTATGTCGAATTCCAAACAACCAAACATTCGGTTTTTTTTTCTAAACACAATTGAGTTATTTCTAAACAAAATCTGTCAAAACAGATCTTGCGTTCTTAGAAAGATTTCATAGATAAATTAAAAATTTCAGTCTCGTCTGGTTCTCGGTCTCGACTTTTTCTCATGAAAACTTTAATGTGCAGTCTCGTCTCGGGTCCAATCTTGGTCTCATCCTTAGAGAAAGAGTACGATACCTCCACAAATTTTTTCTAATTTCGAATTTTTTGAAGTAAAATTTGAATTTTGTAGAGGTTTTTTAATCCACTTAAATCGGAGCAATCCTTCAATGGGTTTTGACAGCTCATGGCCTGAAAGGTAGGCAGGAACTATATTTTGACGTTTCGATAATATACAATTTTCAATTTCCAAGTGACAGCTTTAAGTCGTATGGTGTTTTTATTTGGCAATCCGGAATCCTTCTACAATCCGGGATCCCAACTCAATACTTTTTTCCATTCTGAGGATTCTGCATTTTAATGTGATTGTATGTGCGAAAATAATTGTGTATGTGAAAATAATCAAAATGTTTGTAGCACAATTATGATACAAAAAACGACGATAATCAAGTTTGGCGTTCAAGTAAATGAATGTGTAAGTGCTTTTGGTTACGAAACGATTCTGATTTCAAATCCAGGATAAAAATTCTCTTCTTTCCAGAATCAGGGGTCCAATTCAGCAAGCGGGAATGTTTTTCCGTGAAAAAAAATTATTCACCCTCAAAATATGCGTGAATAAATTTGCCTATCTGTGTACACGTAATCTGTCAAAAAAAATCAATCGCGCCCTTGCGGAATCGCAAATATGTATGTGTACCCGATTTTTCGTGTACACAGATAAACTCACGCTTGCAGAATTTGACCCAGAACTGTCCTTTTTTCCCTAGTGAACACATTCAGAAGAGTCCATGGGACCAATTCTGCAAGCGTGAGTTTTCTCTGTGTACACAGAAAGTTGTGTAGACTTACATTTTTCCGATTCCGCAACGGTGCGTTCTATTTTTTTTTTTTGACAGATAACGTGTAAACAATAGGCAAATTTATTCACGCAGATTTTGAGGGTGAATAATTTTTTTGCACGGAAAAGCATGGGGAATTGGGCCCCAGAAGGCTTCCGGATTGCCAAATAAAAACGACATTAAAGTCACCTTTTTCTGGAAAAGTCCGAAAAATGAGCGATTTCTATTCCAACGACATTCATACATAAATCGTACGTTTTCTTCGGACTTTCGCAGTGTGCCTATCTGAGTATAACTAATGTGGTTTAATATTTAAACGCGCATAGAATATTTCGCAAAAAAAAACCTGTGAATATTATAAAAATTGAACATGAGTAGGTACTAAAAAATACTTAAATACAAAAATATTTCTTCCAGCGAAAACCAAAACCAAACCACCGAGACCAACGAGACTCTCGGCGAATTTCGGTACCAGAAACACTGTTTCGTCTCGTTTAAAGTAGTCTCGTCTTTAGACCGAAACGAGACCGAGACTAGCCAGCCCTCAATCTTATTCAAATTAACAGAATTACTCCAAAAAATTTCTCAGTTTTGCTATCGCATACTGAGAAAAAAAATTAAATTCGCATCCTCATTTTTTGTCATAGACAAATTTGTGATATCTTATTTTTCTGAACTATTCAAGTGAATTAATTTGTTGTCCATTTTTGTAATATTAAAGTCGTTTGCTATTGTATTAGTATTCGCAACTCATTTTTGATTCCGAACGAATACAATCTTCACAAATCTGTAAATACACTTTTGAATGTCAGAATCAAATATATGTATGCATGACTTTTGATACTTTGGCAACATCGATATCGAATATTGGAGTAGGAGCAGTGGAATAGAAAGGGAGTAACTACGGACGTCCAAACGTTTTTCTTTTTTATCTCCGAAAAGATCTCTGGGCAGAGCCTGAGTAAACCAAGTTAGATCTGAGTAGAGCATGGTATCTCCGAATTAATTTTGAAATAAACCTAAACGCAGATCTGTCATATATTATTATAATTAAAACTTATTTACCAGCAAATCCAAAGCTTTCGTTTTCCGAATTCATTTTTGTTTTTAATTGGTTTTACTTTAGTGATTATTGCTAAATTATGAGTAAAGTTAGCTGCACCCAGCACTTTGCTCCGTTTGATCGGTCATTTTATTCTGAGCTATTGATTCATGACCCGATTTAGCTCTGATTTAAGAAAGAAACACGAGTTGAGAGATTTAATGTGGCTGACAGCTGAGTTCTTTACTCGGAGCTAAAAAAGAAAAACGCCAATTAATGCCAGTTACTCGGCCGTGGCGACTAGGTCCCTAGGAATCGAAAACCTACCACATTTTGTTCAGTATTTACAGTTTGTCACATATACAAATGTATTTCTAACAGGTAGCGTGTGATACATATGTGTTAACATAAAATTACTCCTTTATTTGGTAGAATTGTACAGGAGTAGTTCAAGTGTACTTACTGCTCAAGTACGTGTGTCACATTTTTTTCCATTTGATCTAACATTTCAAATTTCAATCACAAAACCATTAAGAGACTTCAAAGTTCTTCGTGCTCCATTGACCGTTGACATGACATTGAACAACTTTCATGATTTTTTAACAGCAGAAATCTATTAATTACTCTCAACAGGCACTTCTTGTTTTGTGATGACACCACTTTTGTGGCACTTGATTTTCCACTAAATCGATTTGTGCTTGACCTTACCGTTTTCTTTGATGTAATTAATGATTAATGCCACCTCAATATGCGACTTATCAATCAAAGAAGATGTCATTTTCGCATTAGCTTATAAATAGTGTCTTTTCAAACTATTGTAGGTAGAGACACAAACGCCTTTGATGGGATTAACGTTCTTAACTCATGAAAATAAGCCTCTCGGCTCAGTGATTATATCACATCGTTAATGTTAAGGTATTATTTTTGTAACAGTTGTTATGTATAAATCGGACTTGTGTTGACATAATGAAGACATTCTGCTGTCACAAGACCAAACGAACCACCCAATTAAATACCTAAATTAATGTTTTTAAATTTCTGTTTTAGAGATGAACCTCTCCTGCAGGAACACGTTCTCCTTAGTTACATTAAATTTTATTAGAAGGTTGTTAGCTTCTTCAGGTATAAAAATTTAAAGGAAGTTCCCTTGAATCAATTAGATTTGAGCAAAAAGTTGATGTTCCAGCTAATTGTTGCTTATAAGGCATCACGTTACACAGCCTAATTTATTGTTTAGATATTTGATTAATAGTTTAGTTTTCTTTAGAAAGGCCTACTCGTATATGATCCCACTTTCAATTAGTTACATACTTTTCTCTCCCACATTGGTACTGTGAAAGATATAAAAAAGATAATGGGGATGGGAAAAGGACTTTCAGTTTAAGGGAATCTTAAAAATAAGAAAAGAAATAAAATCAAATAAAACAGTTTTTTTCTTCGTAATACAACATATCATCCTTTTATGTCCTTGACCTTGTTAAATGGCAAAGTAGTCCTTTTTCATTAGGGGGAGATTTTATTTATGTCGTTTGGGCATTTGATTTTTTTCGATATTTTTGTTAAATTAAGATTCTCATTCTTTAGTGCATCTTGATTTATTTTAAGATTTTATATCAGTTGTTTGTCATAAAATAGGATTTTGTCAATTAATGACTCAATTAATTGCGGCATTTAAGTCCTAGTGAAATATAATATAAGTTGATTTATTGTTGGATTATACCTACATTAGGCGTTTTTCTTTTTTCGTTCAGAGCAGACACTGAACAGATTTCGAACACATAGATTATGCACTGAACTTATCCCAAACAGAGCGAGCTCTTAACACTGATATGTTTTTTAAACACACTTGAACCACACAAATCAGAATACATTTTCATTTTTAACCATAAAAAGCAATACCTACCCTTTTTTGCACACTGATACATATCAGATACAGAAAATCGACAAGCAATCAACTTCTTGCTTCTTGGCACACATGGCATTTGCTGCGTTCAGCAATTTACTCACATGCCCAGTTAATTATGTTCGAGCACGTCGAGTGCGATCTATACATGTTCAGAACGAAAAAATAAATACACATTTGGGGTTCTGCATGCTCTGAGTTAAAAAGAAACACAAACTTTTTGACAACTCAGACTATGCTCTGATCGTCCACCGGTTTTCAATAATCTATAAAATATTTTCTCGTACTCTTTATTATTAAGAATTTGAAGGACCTCATGACGAAAATAAAAGAATAACGGTTGTATGATAGGTACCTTTATTTTTGGGGGTTAAGAAAAGATCTTAAGAAATAATCTAGAAAATCACCTAAGACGCCCAAATACCAAGTTCGAAGAAAATAGTTTCAGCGATTTAAGCTGTAGATCGACCTACAGACAGACAGAAGGAAATGCGGGGCCCACTGTTTTAGTGTTCTCCATCATAAAGTTTGATCAAAATCTCGAGTTCGATTTTTTCCAAATGCGAAACTTATCCTATAGGATCTACAGTGCAATAAGGAATTTGTGGAATTTGTTTCAACCTAAAATTCCTTTCTTATCTGAACAAAATCCTATTATTTCTAAATCTGAAAATTATCGATTTTATTCTGTTAAGGTGCGTCCATATTATGCCGAATGACGCTGATCGGCCTGTGCCGCACCATTAATTCTGGTCGGCACGTTCGGGTTTCTGTCATGGGATCCATTTCGTTCGGTTTCAATTTGGTTCGGTTTCGGCATGGACCAAAGGCCGATCGGGACGTCCATACTTATTCGGCTTGGCCGATCGGTATAGGCCCATCGGCATCGTTCGGTATAATATGGACGCGCCATTACTATTTTCATCGACTTTACACACAAACTAGAAAGATTTGAAATTTCTCTTTGACCAAATTGAATTTTTTTTTTCATTTCCTAGGTTTTTAAAATAAAAAATAGGTTTCTCCAAATTAAGTTATTTAACGTTCTCTTTCTTTTTGTAAAAAAAAACTTTCGTTTTTCTCATAATAAAAGATATTGCCCAACGATCGCATACCCCCTACCTACGGGCCTGTGAAAAGCCGGAAAAGAAATGGCGTAATCTCTTCAATTTTTCCAACCCCACTAATTTTGTGTAATGGGGTTTTCATTTGGTATCAAAAATTGATTTATTTCCGCTTCAGATCTGTCAAAATACAGATTTTTACAATTTTACAAATTTTTAATGGATACAAAAATCAATTTATTTTTTGATCGGAAATCAATTTTGCAGATCTGGATTTTTCGGCAGACTTTACTAATACCTACACCACCAGACAGAACATTTGAGAGCCGTCATTTTGACAAGATTTTGTTTTCAGTAGTTATGTGAATAAGTGAAATAAGGTTGTGAAAATATACATAAATTTTAAAAAAATTATAGCAATTGTGTAATCCTCCAAATTAATGTCGGCATACATTGAAATCACTTCGTGTTATAAAAGAAAAAAAAACTTGAATAAAGAAACAATTTTCCGAGTCATTTCCCATCCGATACCGTTAATGGTTTCACAGAAATGAATATACACCAATACCATGATTGAAAAAAATGAATCTGAAATCGTATACCATTCGCGACGAAAAAAATCAAATTTCCGATCAAAATCTGAAATTACAAAAAAATTGGCACAAATTTCTACCTATTTCTGCCAATTCCTGTTCCAAACTAACAAATTTTGTAGTTTTGGGCAGAAGAGAGCGCTTTTGAGATAGTAAAATATTTCAACTTCCTGACAATTTCTTACCAATTTCTTTCTGCCCAATAAATTTGTATAAGCAACAATTTGTGGACAGAAAATTTACAATTGTCAGCTTGACATTTGTTATAAATAAAGAAAAAACATTTTGTGGTTGTCGTGAGAAAAGATTTGTTGAACAAATAAATTAATTTAGAACCACTACACTAACATCCAAAACTATTAGTTTGAAGAGGAAAAAATGTGAATTTTAACAAACAAATATATTATAAAAAAAACCGTTGTGCTAACGTTTAAAAATTGGCAATAAATTTGTGCTAAAGCTGCTCCAGACTTTTTTGGACTATTTCTTATTGCGAGAATTTCATCTCCTCTCTTCAAAATCTTATAAGCTTCCAATTCCTGCCCAAAAAAGTCTGGATCAGACCTTAAATAGAATTAAATTCTTGTGGAAAACCACATCAGTCATACCTACTAAAATATTATATTAGCTGTATTCACTGAAGAAAAGATCAGGCCATAACAGGACAGACAAGAAACGTCAGAATAAGATAAAACAGCCAATTAAACGGCAAATTCTACAAAAAAAAACTCTAAATGACTGTTTTAAGCTATTCGACATAAATTTCATAAAAAATATACCTGTATAAATCCAAATCGATAAAATCTCCTATCCACCGCTAGATGGCACTATAAAATTATAATAACGCAATTTCTTTTATTTTCTGAACACTTCCCATTCGAAGAAAAATTCTTAGTTTGTTTGGTTGCGAAAAAGAAATAAAAATGGCGGAAATGTTGTGTACGAGGTACGACTTAAGATATATAATCCACAATTAGTTGGAAAATATTTATAAAAAAATCTACAAAATTAATAAATTCTCCAATCAGTTAAGTGCTTATTAAAATATAATTAATATATTTTGTGAAAAGCATTAAATAAACGTATATTTTGCATAATTTCTCTAAGAAAAATTGCACTGTGAGGAATTTAATTTCGGAAAAAAAAACCAAATTGTGTGACTTGACTCGTCGTCATTTATCATTTTTTTTTTATTGACAAATCTCAAGCAAGAGCAAGACGAGAAGTGCGTTGTGTGCGTGTGAAAAAAAAAATCCCTTATTTTCTCTTTTCCGCAGTCCTTATTTTTGTGAATTTTATAATTTTTTAATTGAAAAATTAAAGAAAGATACTTGATTCTTCGAAATTGATTTTGTGGTGATTTTATTTTATTGGTTCTGAATTTTTGCATTTCGCCCGCTTGCCGGCGAAAGGGGCAATGAAGTGAGACGACACAAATTACGTTCTCCCCGCATCTTTCGGAAGGAAAAACACGGATATAAAAAAAAAAAACAATCGCAAAATCCAAGCGGAAGCGGTGGTCGAAATGTCAGGTGGCGGTAGGGAATCCACATCGTCGAATGGTTCGGCGGGCTCGTCCAGCAGCAGCAACAGCAGTAATGGAACGACGAATGGCCACCGGTCGCGTGGCCGCCCGGCAAAGAAGCCAGCTACTTGCACCTGGTGTGGCGAGAGCAAGCAACCACTGCAGTATGTTCTGCCCACACAGAACGGCAAAAAGGAGTTCTGCTCAGAGATGTGCATCTCGGAATTCCGCAAGGCGTACAGCAAGGGCGCCTGTGTTCAATGTGACAATGTCATCAAGGAGACCGCTCCCAGCCGTGAGTTCTGCTCGATATTGTGCATGAACAAGAACCAGAAGAAAAACATAAATCGGCCCACACAGCAGCAGCCCCAGCATCAACAGCAGCAGCATCACCAGCAGCAAAACAACAATAATCGGGGCGAGCAGGAGCGCAATCATAAGATGAGTCCAGGTTCGTGCACTCCGACTGGACCGTTCCAGTACGAGAGTTTTCATGTTTTCGATTGGGATGCTTATTTGCAGGTGAGTTCATCAACTACGTCATATTTTTTTTCTTTATTTTTAACACGAATAGGGATGATGGAGGTTTGGGTGAGTTGTTTTTCGAGATTTATTTTAGGTAAACATGCTATCGTTTGTCAGGTATCTGTGAAGTTGAAAAAAAAGTCATGCGTGACCTTGAAATGAGTTCCAATGGCGATGGTGTTTTGGAATTTTGTTCAGAAACTAAAAATGATCTAAAATTTCTACCATGAATTCTGGAATTTAACAAGAGATTTTGCATGGTTCAATTCTCCAATAAGTTCCGGTGAAATTTCTCCCAACAAAAAAAAAGAACCGAGTTTTACTACAAGAAGATAAAAGAAATTTAATAAATTTTACTTGATATTTCGGTTGGATAGGTTAATGATCTTGACACATTATCAGTTTTTTTTTGTGTGTCAGCTGCTTCTACCTGCTTGTAGTTATGTGAGAGTTTTAATATTGGAGTTGGATGCACATAATAAATAAAATGCAGGACTGGATCGCACTTACTTGCTCCTATGTTCGATTGCAAAAGATTTTTAATAGAAACGGCCAAATGTATTTTTAAAGTCGTTTTTCACTTAATTTTTTATATATAAAAATTCTTAATTTTTTTCTTAAAAAAATTGGTATGAACATTTTAAATATTTAATAATATAAATTCAATAAAAAAAAATCAGAAAAAATCGTCCACCCGTTTTCAAAATATTGAATTTAAAAAAAAAAATTATTTTTTTTTTTTTTTCAAAAATCTAGAAAAAAATATTTTTCTAAAATTTGAAATGCAGTATTATTTAGAATTTGAAGGAGATCCTGCATAAAAATTTTGATCGAAATCTGTTAAGCCGTTTATGAGAAACTCGAAAATCAATAAAATGGCTGTATGGCAGGTACCGTTAATAACAAAATAATGAACACAAATTTTCGGCAAAAATGTAGACCATAATTCAAGTAGTACACACACGAATTTTTATCAAAATCGTTAGCGCTGTTTTCAAGATAATTAAGATGGTAGAAAAATTTGTATGGCAAGTACCGTTATTTTTGGGGCTAAAACAACGATTCAAAAATCTATTTTGGACAAACACCTAAAACGCCTAAGTACCAAGTTTGAACCAAATCGGTTCAGCCGTTTAGACTGTAGATCGTTCTATAGACAGACAGACAGACGGAATTGCGTGACCCACTTTTTTGGTGTTCTCTATGATAGTAATGTCATGTTTGATTGTTAAAATATTTTATTTTTTTACGAATACATAACTTGCCTTATACAGGGTGGCGCACGAATCGTGCTACAATAAGAAATTTAAATAACTTTTATTTTAATCGATGTAGGGTGCTGGCATGTGATGTCGGCCACTTCGTTGTAAAGTGCAAGTTGATAGCAAAAGTTTTGGTTTAACCTCCCCTCCCGGTAAAAAATATTTTCCAAAAGGCTAACAATTTTTCTTCCACGGTGGAAAATTTCATTCCATTCTAGCTACTGGTTTTCTTGTAAAAAATGCATGTTTGTCTCAAGTTTTCGCTTTCGTTTGAAATGTGCCTTTTCGATAGAAAAAAAAATAGTGGGGGTAATTTTTAAAAAAGAGCTAAAATCGCCAAACTATTGAATGTAAATGAATTTTTTGATAGTTTTTTATTCATTTATAGCTTATGTTTGTTGCTTTTGGCTATAAAACTTAAATATAACTAATATAACTTAAATATAACTAATTTTTAAAGAAATATTACTGTAAATAGATCTATAAGTGAGTTACAGTAAAATTTACTAACTTCCGTACGTTGTTTTAACTCACGTAGAACTTGCAACATACTGCACTGGTATTGAAAAGTTTTTTGCTTTTCGTAAGAATTCACTGCACTCGCCACTATTTTACCTAATTGCTCTTGTAAGACACTTATAAAAGAATTTCGCAATTTATAAATAAAACGTATACATGTACAATGTCTAAAAAAATGTTCATGGATAGGTTATACAAATTTCGACAATTTGTTAAATATGTTGTGATAAAGAACTTGCAAAATGGAAATAACTGAACAAAATTAGATAAAAATTTTAAATTGAAATAGACAATTCGAGAGTTCGGGTTTCCTAGAAGTAATCTACAAGACCGCAATAATAATAATAAATAAAAATAAAAATTTATTCTAATACAGAACTTAGTGCGACCAAGGAATACATTTTTTTTTAAAGTGGTCCATTGACAAATGTGAACTCTCACAAACACCATCAGGTTTATTGAAAATGGACTAATCATTTTAAAAGAGAATTTCAATAACCCATTCTAAGATGGAAGACTTCGTACTATGAGTTTTTCAAACATCTTCGAAGTTGTCAATACAAAATACAGTAACGAAGTAGTTCCTGGAGCTAAAATAGTATTTAAGAAAAATAGAATCCTCGAAGACGTTTTGGGAGGCGCTTCATGTATTTTGATAATGTCAACGAAACATCCTTCTGCCTGTTTTCGAAATCAGGTATTGGCTTAGTTCCCACATGATACTACAAATTGTAACGGGTGATTTTTTTGCTACTTGGTTTTTGACGTTTATATTTTTGACAGATCACACATGACAAATTCCACGAACATTTGACATTTCGATTCAGTATTGTTTACCATTTCATCATGAATAGACTTACGCCTGAACAACGTTTGCAAATTATTGAAATTTATTATCAAAATTCGTGCTCTGTGAAAAATGTGTTTCGCAAGCTACGTCCGTTTTATGGTCGTCATAATCGACCCACCGAGCAGGCTATTCAGCTCATTGTGACCAAATTTCGCACCAGTTTCACTTTATCCACCAAGATCATGTGATTTGACCCCGTTAGACTATTTTTTGTGGGGCTATGTTAAGTCTATTGTCTATGGGGACAAGCCAAACACGATTGCTGCCTTGGAAGCCAACATTGAACCCGTCATTGGTGAGATTCCGGCCGAAATGTGTGAAAAAGTTTGCCAAAATTGGACCTTCAGAATGGACCACCTGAAGTGTAGCCGCGGGCAACGTTTAAGTGAAATTATTTTTAAAAAGTAAATGGCAGAAATTGATTTATCGATCCAAATAAAAATTTCATTCACTTTTTACAAGTTTCTGTGTTTTTTTGAATTTTCAAAAACCAAGCTCTTAAAAAATCACCGTTTATAATGATTCATTAGGAAACCATAAGGAGGCTAACTACTCAGTATTCAGTGCAAATAAAATCATTTGGTATTACTAGTGTTCCTTCCTCTGGCGGCCTCGTCACTATGTTAAAAATATGCCCGGCAAGTAGGTTTAAGGTAAGTCAGAAAGTGCTTTTATTATTAAATTAATATATAGCGGCCAATAATGTTTCGGGTTGGTGTACTCAACAAACGCATTGCCCATGGACCAAAGTGATTTTAGCAGTAATAATTTCATTATTTTGTATACGCACCGTCCAACCACTGACCGCCCACATTACATTACTATATGCTATACCATAGAAATGGCAAAACATTTCAGAAACAAGAAAACATATTAAGAAAACCAAACTTTTTCATAAGTATAAATACAAATATAATTTGCTTTTTTGTTGTTTTATCTAAAGCAATGTTTAATAACATTTGCCTGAAATATGTTATTATTTATTACATGTAAAACAAACTTAGTAGCTTCATATATTCCTATCTCCCTAATCATTCTAATAAGTGCCGTGCAATTCACGTTGCATTGAAAAAAACCATAGGTCTTAAAGGCATGTAGTTAATATTAACATTATTAGTTTTCATTTTCATATAAATTAAATGTATTTTTTTCCTATTATTTAACTTTTGTAAAAAAAAAAGTCTTGTCTTTGTACCTAATACCAAATGGCGTTCTTAGACCAAATAAAATCTCACCATCACATTTTTTTATTTAACTGAACTGTTTATATTAAATATTAAAATCATTTCTGGATACTAAAGATACATATTTAGTGTGAAAATATAAATTTTTATATTGATGCCCACTACTGGAAACTCATGTGACCGACCTCTGGAGTTTAGGGGGCCGACTTCATAAGAATCACACTATCATTTCATTATTTTGAAATATTTAATTTTTTATGGCAAATTGACAAAAAACAACAAAAATTTCGAAATTTTGACATTCCAAAAGATCAGATAAACTAAATTTTATATCAAAAACTCGACCAACTGAATTTTAAGGAACAGTCAAACGTAAAAAAAAAGAAGTTAAGTGGCCGACTACCGGCTCCACCACCATATTTCATTAATTTTTTTTTATTGGTTTAAAAATTAAATTTTATTTAAAATGACTAATGGTTTTTAAAGATGATAGACGCAAATGACCTCCACGCTCATCCACGCATATCCGGCACTTGATCAGAAAATTGTTCATTGCGGCTTGAAGGGTTGAAATTGGGATCGCCTCAATTATTGTCTTAATGGACTGCTTCAATTCAGTCAAATCACTGGGTTTCGTTTTGTACAATTCCTGCTTGACATAACCCCATAAAAAAACTCTGGTGCAGTTAGGTCACGCAACCTTGGGGGCCAGCGGAAAGATAATAATTTGTTTGGGAATTTTCGTTGGAGCTCCGCCATAACTTGTGTGGCTATGTGTGCACTTGCTCCATCTTGTTGAAACCAAATCCTGCTGAAAGGGATACGTCTTCGGCGAAGTTCTGGGTAAACAAAAACTCCTTCAACATCTTTAAATAACGGTCCTCATTGACGGTTTGTGTTATACCGTTTTCTTCAAAGAGTATGGCCCGACAATACACCTTGATAAAACTGCGCACCACACAGTGACTCGTTCTGGGTGCAGTTCCGTCTCATGGAGCATTTCTGGATTAGATTCACTCCATATACGGCAATTTTGCTTGTTAACATTTCCGTTTAAGTCAAAATGGGCCTCATCAGACATGAACAAACAATTTATCAATGTGTTGTCTTCTTGAGCCATTGCAATCATTTTTCGGCAAAATTCCAGGCGAACAGGCAAATCCTGAGGGCTTAACTTGCTTGTAATTTGGACTTTGTACGGAAACAAGTTTAAGTCATCATGAAGTATCCGTTGTAATGACCGTCTGCTAACTTCAATTTGGCCCGATAAGTTTCGAGTCGAAACACTTGGATTTGCCTGTATTGCCGATGCAACAGCCACGATTGTATCCTGAACCAGATTCGGCAAAACATGTTCACCAGCCTCATAATGGTCCATCTAGTTAGTACCGTCAAACTCCAGCCTAAATTCCCTTTGGACTGAAATGACGGACTGCAAAGAATGGTATCGCTGCACTATCCAAATCCTTTTTTCAGTATCCCAAGCATTAATTTTGATAAATCTAAATAGTAGCCTATAAAATAAGAAAAAAATAAGCCGATTATTTTTGGAGCACGATTCGTGCTCCACCCTGTATATACAAAATTAAATTAAAAAACGACTTTAAAATATATATTTATCCGTTTCTACTAGGATTCTTGAGATGCAACATAAGAACAAGTAGGTACGTGCGATCCAGTCGTGCATTTTATTTATTTTATACAAATGCTCCCTAAAAGTATTAATAAAATTGCATTCTCAACTTTTTAAAAAATTGGTTTTTCTATTTTAAAAAATTAATTTTTTTTTTTGAAAAATCGATTTTTCAAAAATTATTCACTGATTTTTTTTTAATTACTTCAAAATGGCGTTTCAATTTTTTTAAAACACTTTGGTATATTCATATTTGTCAAGCATCTTATTTTCCCCAACAAAGCAATCTAAAAAGATTTTATTATGTGTATCATTTATTTTTACCTAATTATAGGTAGGTCACTGAATGTCTACTTAACGGGTGTTTTTTAAAACGTGTGGTTTTCAAGAAGAAATAAAAAGCATATAATTTAATGTTATGGCCAAGAATTTAGCTTTATTATATAGCTAAGGGTTTGCCATTATGTTTTCAAAATGATTTCGGGCAAATGACCGCCGCGACTGGCTCGAATAAAGTCCAGCCGAGAGGCCAAATTTTCGACCACTTTTGCAGCAATAATGCGCCAAAAATTCTCTTTCAAGGCGTCAATCGTCTTGGGCTTATATGCGTAGACAAGCAACTTCGCATAACCCTACAAAAAATAGTCCAGTATTATTAAATCGCACGATCTTGAAGGCAACGCCACAGGCCCACGACGCGAGATAATGGGCTCAATTTTCTCCTTCAATTAATTGATTGTTGGAACCAAATGTCGTCCACATCAACAACTTCCAATTCATGGACGAAAAAGTCATTAATCATGGCTCTATAGCGTTCCTCCTATTGACTGTAACATTATGGCCGGCTTCATTTTTGAAGAAATATGGACCAATGTTTCCCTCTGCCCGTAGAACGAACCGAATAGTGACTTTTTGAGGATGCAACGGCGTCTCAACAATGACTTGGCTTATGATCACTCCAAATACGATAATTTTGCTTATTAACGTACCCATTAAACCAAAAGTGAGCTTCATCGCTGAAAAAATTTTTTTTGGGAAAATCGGGATCAATGGCCATCTCTTTTTGGCATGATTTCCAAACTTTGTTCAGGAGTAAGTCTTTTTTTTTTTTTTTTTTTTTTTTTTTGTAAATTCATTTTTATTTCATATTCACTTATAACTATCTTAAATCTAGACAAAAATGTTTAAAACTAGTCTACTTATCAATAACTTACAACTAATTTACTGGCCCTTTACGTGTGCTCTAAACTAAACAATAACTCTTATATATTTTTTTTTAAACCAAGAAAATTTTTTTACAAAAAACAGTATCAGTATTTTTTTTTTTTTTTTTTACTTAAAAACTACCTAAAGATAAACTAAAAATAATTTAAACTAGACATGACTAACTTATACTAACTAAAAATAACTTAAACTACTTAAAATACCTAATAATACACAAAACTACTTAAAAACTAGAACAGCCACAGCAGCATTTTTTTCGTTTTTTAATTTTTTTTTGTTTATTTTTTATATGCATGCAGACACACAACAACATGCAACCCACACATACATACATGTACATACGTACATACATATACCTACGTACGCACATATTGTACAGTTACGCAGGTACATGCACATATGCCTCCGCATACATACATATTTTTAATTTTTTGTTTTGTTTTTTTTTTTTTTTTTTTGGTGCCCGACTGTTCCCTATTCCTAATTACCCTAAATGTATGTAAGTCGGCCAAGACATACCATCTTAATCGACTTTAAATATCACGATGCTGTTCAGAGAGCCACCAGAAGTGGTTCTCCTGTTTCGCCCTATCCCTTCGGTCCCGATCGGACACAGTCCTACTAAACCGAAGGCGCTCCTCTCCACCTTGAGCGATGACGTCTCGACCATACGAGAGTCGCCTATCTACAGTTTTACGGCTGACGTGGTAGATAAGCGGAACCGCCATTCTATCCTGTATCAGCCCTCGACTGTCTAAATAGAGGAATGCCTCGGGAGGGATGTAACCACTTAACCGCGCACTCTCAAAATATTCGTTATTGGGGTTAAGCTGTTAGTTGAGGACATCGCTCTTGCAACGTGACCCCGAATCAGCTTAAACAAAAAATTATCTATTCTGTTTATGTTGGCTCCGTTGTATAGAACCTGGTTGGAATAATATCTTGTGTACTCCGACTGTGGTGTTCTGTGTAATCCAAGGCAACGTCTAAGACATTGCCTCTCAAACACACGAATCTTTTCCATTTGAGATGGGACAACGTTGAACCACACCGGGCATCCGTAGGCAATCATCGGCCTGATGAGGGCCATGTAGCAAATCACCTTCACCCTGCTGTCAAGACGGCTGCTATAAAACAGTCGTTTTGTCAAGGCAAAGGCTCCCATAGCCCTGGCCAAAGCAGCACCTATATGTCTGTCGAAATACAGGTACTGATCCAACCAGATGCCAAGGTACTTCACTACACTTTTACTCGCCAGTGGATGTCCATGTGGCCCTACGATCACCAGCTTGCGCCAGTTCTTTTTTAGTATCCCGTGAGGCGCTAGACAATGGAGTCCTAAACAAAATAGTTTCTGATTTCTGGAAGTTGATTTTCAACTTCCAGTCATGACAATATCGCTGAATCTTGTCGAAGTCACTCTGCAAGAGACTTTTGATGACCTCAACTGTATTAGCTGTTCTGTACGCAATTAGATCGTCGGCGTACGCTATTGCCTGAGTTAGACTACCTATCAGATCGCTGGTGTAAATGCTGAATAGAATCGGCGAGTTAACCGCTCCCTGCTGAAGAGCATTATTAATATTAAAAATTGTGGTAGAAGTTACATTGCCACTCTTGACAACAAACTTTCTACCATTTAGCATGTCATAAAGCATATACAATAGAGGTTTACTTATACCTAGTCTGGTTAGCTTTAGATAGAGACCTTCTAACCATACGGTGTCGAAGGCCTTCTCCAAATCCACC
The DNA here is from genome assembly GCA_910595825.1 of Philhelius pedissequus. Lineage (NCBI taxonomy): Eukaryota > Metazoa > Arthropoda > Insecta > Diptera > Syrphidae > Philhelius > Philhelius pedissequus. The sequence continues at coordinate 235,234,165 of OU343161.1, read as the reverse complement.
AGACAGGCACCCGTACACTGCTTTTTAGTTTTGTTCCATTGGATATCAGAAACTAGTTTAGACGCGGCATGAATTGTGTCATGTCCCGCCTTAAAACCGAACTGATTATCCGGGATGACATTTTTGTCCTCCGCCCACTTGAACAGGGCTCTATTAATAACCTTTTCAAATACTTTGCTGTTACTGGGTGAAGACTTATCGACCGGAGATTCGCCGGATTGGAGTTGTCCTTTCGCTTTTTTGGGAGAGGGTGCACCACAGCTGTCTTCCACCGCACTGGATAATATGCATTATTTAGCGCGTTGTTAAACAGTGTGGTTTAAATGTCAACTGCTTCTTGAGACAAATGTCGTAGTACAACGTTGGATATACCATCGACTCCTGCTGCCTTCTTTTTCTTTAATGAATCGAAGATGAGCTGGAGCTCATTTTTCGAAATTAACAAGGGACTGGGCCCATTTCGGTCGGCGATTATGGCGTTTGCCAAATCCTCATCATTAAACCCGGTAAAACCAAGGTTCTCAGATCGCCATTCGGTTATATCGTTCCGGAGCCATAAGTGATGAAGCAGAGCTCTGTTCTCCAGGTCATGATTCGGGCGAATGCAGCCCCCACAGCCTCAAAACATAATTCTAGGTGCATGAATCTAACCAAATTCCCCTAGAAAAATATAATTTACAGTGAGTAATCGCTGTAAGTTTTATTAAAGTCAGTAAACATCGATCAAAAAATAATGCGTCTTAGAAATGTACTACAGCATCTAACTGATGTGTTTGGCGTTTAAATCACCGGCTAACATGTAAAAGTTTTCTTCCGAGCTCAATCTTAAGCATTCAAAAAGCTATTCAAACTCTGTTATAAACTGTGTGGGCTGAGGTGTTTCCGGTGCATAGGCAGCGATCACATACATTCGCTTCCCCTGTTGGAGATGAATGCATATGATGCATGCCTCTAACGTCCCAAATTTTCGCACATCACTATTATATATTACCTTATGACTAATGCCTTTACGTATTAAGATTGCGACGCCTCCTCCTTGAGTGGAGTTGGGTCGTTCTCTTCTTACGATATTGTAATTGTTGTTAGTCAATTTATGTTTCTGGTTAAGCTTAGTTTCGCTAGCCATAAACACATCTGGACTTATGTCTTTAAGCAATTGGAATAAATTCGCTCTACGTTCGGTCCTAATCAGTGAATTTACATTCACAGCTAGGATCTTAAAGGGCCTCTCCGGCAACGCGCCCTTAACCTCTAACTTGCGTTAAGCTCGGTAGTAGAGTAGAGTAGAGATAATCCACCCTAGTCGCCTGCTCCCTGATCTGGTTTTGGAGGCCAGTCAACTGGCCCTGGATGGCCAGCAGAATGCCCATAATATCCGCATGTGCCGCCGGCGCCTTAGGCACGGGGGCCTGTTGGGCGACCTTTGGTGTAGGCTGTACCGTGCTTCCCCTTCCTGACGCCATTTGGGCGTAAGAAACGGGCGTTGTTGTAGGAGGTCGCACTGTTGGACGCTTTTCTACCACTGTTTGCTTTGCCGCTTTATTGTTCTTTAGAAGCTGAAACGTCGGGCATCCCCGACAATTACATTTGTTTTTAGTAAGGTTTGTCAATTCATGAGTCGTATAACGCTTGAACACCGCTTTCAAATTGTGGAAATTTACTTAAAAAAAAGATAAAACTGTTCACGAAGTTCATACTTTGGTCCATTTTACGGTCAATATAACCGGCCTAGTTAATGAACAAGCAATTCGTTTAGTTATTGAACCAATTTTTCGATAAGAAGAATCTAATGCTTGTTAATTTTTAACACATTTGACTTGAATTAGATTTTTGGATTCTTATTTTATAATAATTCCTCATACAAATACAAAACCCTTAATAATATTGCCAACGCGAATAAACTGTACTGAAATTTCAAACGTTGATAATCATAAATGCTGTTTTTTTTTTCTAAATAAGCCGATTAGCTTCCGGAGAATACTGTGTATATGTAGGTGCATCTGAACTCGTACTCTCCTTTAAAAAAAAAAACTGCTTATAAATATATGCATCTGCGAAATAGCTGGCATGACCATAAATAACAAGCTCTCTATCGCAAGATTTCACAGATAACAAGACCCCATAAGGAAATTGATGTAAATTTTAACTGAATATAAAAATCTACGAGTAATATGTAATTTAATTGAATACCTACAAAATAAATTCAAAACTCTAAAAAGATGCTACGATGTGTTCTATCACTTGAATTAAAATTCCCATTTGGGACAGGACGACAAGGGATGAATAGGTAAGTCCACACGAATTATGGAAATTCGAAATATTGCTTTCGTCGTGTAGGTAAAATGTACAGCGTGCATACGTGTATTGTTGAGTTGAGGGTAGATTTGAATTACTGATTTAATAAAACCTTGGCTCTATTGGCTTTGATGTTTTTATTATTCGCAAATAGTTCACGGAAATACATACATACACCTTAATGTGTATGTATTTATGAAGTTTGAAGTATGTACCACAACTTCAAAGCATCTACTACCTACTCAACAAAAAGTTTGATAATAATAATTAGTCAGAAATTTTGTTTTGTTTTTTTTTTTTTCATCGGAAATATACCTACCTACCTAGCCACCAACCTTTACGGGAAATTTGAAGTACAGATTGTTTTTAATCTCTTATCCCTTCTAGAGCAATGTTTAAAGGTAGATGTAGATATTATTGGCCCGTGGGCGGGCATTATTTTAATTATTAATTCGATGGAATTCAATTTCAAGGAGCTTCCATAAAAATCACTGAGACTCATTCTATGAATACCTTGGATGATTATGAACAATGGATAACCATCTTGGTACTCTTCTTCATAATTCGATGGGATCTCATTTCCAGCATGAAATTATCATATAAATATGTATCTTAGGATCATCACCATGACGAATTCTATTATTGAATGTGTAGAGCGTAAATTTGCTATTTATAATTTAAAAATAAATTAATAAATTAATATGAATTAACAAATTATATATTTATTCATGCCTTCTTTCGCCAACAGGAATCTGGCAGTGAAGCGGCACCAGCTGAATGCTTCAAGCAAGCTCCTAATCCGCCATCAAATGACTTTAAAATTGGCATGAAGTTGGAAGCTCTTGATCCGCGTAACGTTACCTCAACTTGCATTGCAACCGTTGTTGGTGTCTTAGGTTCACGTTTGCGTTTGCGATTGGATGGCAGTGATAGCCAGAATGACTTCTGGCGCCTGGTCGATTCGAATGAAATTCATGCAATCGGTCATTGTGAGATGAACGGCGGAATGTTACAGCCACCATTGGGATATCGTATGAACGCCAGCAGCTGGCCTGGTTATTTGTGCAAAATTCTAAATAACGCGCTGGTGGCGCCGGAGAATATATTTCAACCAGAGCCGATGGGCCCATCGGATAATTTATTTCAAGTTGGGCAAAAACTAGAGGCTGTCGACAAGAAGAATCCACAGCTGATTTGCTGTGCAACAGTTAATGCTATCAAGGACGATCAGATTCATGTGACGTTCGATGGTTGGCGTGGAGCATTCGACTATTGGTGCAGTTATAAGTCCAGAGACATATTTCCAGCTGGCTGGTGTGCCAGGAGTTGTCATCCAATGCAACCGCCAGGCAATAAATGTCGCATGGATTCGAATTCTAATAAGCATCGAAGTCCACGGCAGAGATATACATTTATACAGGAATCTGATGCAATGGTACCCGCATCGCCGGTGACAGCTCATTTTAAGATGAACTGCAAAGGAGGTCCGTTCGTAAATAGTTCGAAACTTCCATCGATGGTTACGGGCCCAACACATCAGACACTAGCCAAGCTGTGTCTGCAAGAAGTACTCGCAGCGAGTACAGATACTTCGCAGTTGTCCAAGCTTCTTTTCGCTTTGGATGGGGATGTGCATATTGTGACTGCTGCTGGAAAGAATTTCACAGTAAGTTTGAAATTTAATTTTAAACGTTTTTATACATTTTTTGTACTAATGATTTTTGTTTTTAGGTAAAAATCCCATCTCAGCTGCGCATGAAAGATGATGAAAGTCTAGCGACATTTATTGAAACGCTCTGTTCAACATGCAGGGCATGTCCGAATTTGATCTCGCTGGTTGCTGACACTGAAGAGTGTGAGAAATGTTCGCAGAGCCACAAAAGACGCCATGCATCGCAATCCCCTCCACCTGTTGCCGAAAAACGAAAGCATCATTCAGAGAAACACCACTCGGAAAAGCATCATTCTGACAAACACCATTCGGACAAACACCATTCGGATGGTGAGAAACATCACCATCGTCATCATCACTCCAGCAATAACTTAGCGCGGAAAGATTCAACTCACTCCAATTCGTCGACGACTTCCGTTTCCCCAAATATCTCAATAGCTCCAGTGGTCCCAACAATCAAAATCGAAAATACAGCGACGTCAAGATCTACAGAGTTGCTATCGCCAACCAATGCTAAATTTCATTCGCCACTGGTGGCCGAAGTTCATCCAGAACAATCAAATGTCTACAATAACAACAACATTAGTAAAATAAACAATACAAATCACAATGCAACTGTCACAACGACAACAACATCCACGGCGGTTCCACATGCGCCTCAGATTGGTAATGGCGGTGGTAATAGCAAAATGTCGATGGCATCACCATCGGCGGCATCAATGGCTGCAGTAAGTTCGGCTGTTACGCCGACATCGTCTTCATCGTCTGCATCGGCTGTGGCTTCCATGAATGTTCTGACATCGGCTGCTATTGCTTCATCAGCAGCAGCAACTACACCTGTCGCTACAACGCCCCTCAAGACGCATCCTGGCGATTGGTCTATTGAGGAGGTGATTCAGTTTATTGAGACAAATGATATTTCACTAGCGGTTCATGGAGATCTGTTTAGAAAACATGTAAGTTTACTTTCTTTTTTTTTTTAATTTTATTGTAGTTAAGTAAAAATCTTGGATTTAAAATTAATAGGTTCTTCTAAATTTAATATTGTCCAGGATATGCATTTGCTTGCCTTCAGAACTACGTCGCATCCATACATTTTGCAGATCATCTTTTCTTCAGTTAACACTGCTACTCTCCAAATGTCTTATTTTGTTTTTATTTTCGTGTATTCGAAATAATATTCATGCTTGCGACCCTGAACATCCTTTTCGGGACAGTCGCATACTTATTCTCGCAATCAATTTTCGGAATATGAGCGATACACAATGTACGAGTACTTTCTTACGTCTCACCCGGGTAAATACACAATTAGTGTGTTAACGCCTCTAAGCACATCGGACCATTCATAAAACTTTTCGATTACGGTGGAACTCGTGATAGGGCTGATTGTTTCATATTAGCCAATTTCCCGTGTTCAAACTTCTCATTTATAGAAAACATTCCTAAGAGAATCCCAATGGTAGTACGAGAAATCCAACTGGGACGGTCTCCATAATTTCTTAAGGATCTTTAACTGGTCACTATGCTTCCTCGATGGTGAAGTTGAATCCAGTGCTGACATGATTACAAACATAATTCTTTAGGAGATGAACGGTTTTATACCGAACAGAACCAAAAGCATCAAACCAAAAGAAAATTTGAGCTGTAAAGAAGTTATCAGGCTGTGAGAGGCAAGTTTCCGATGTTATAAAGCCAATTAAACTAAGGAAACCCGGAATAAGTTCAAACAAGGTAGAAAGAACTGCTATAGCCATATTCAACGGACCAAGTTCTTACATGAGTAAACATTAAGGCAACAAAATACTACAATGACCCAAAGGTGTTAAAATTGGTGGTCATTTCTAGAAAAACCTACAGAACTATACTTCCCCGTCGATTTCAGCGCTCGTTTCTAATGAGATTCCTGTGATAAGCTTACAAGAAAAAGCAAATTTGCTGGCATCGCAATTTGCTGCTAATTCTACGCTTTCACAAGGTGTTATGACACCTCCTGTACTTGAGAACATTAATTTATTAACAGCTCAATGGGACTGATTTTCTTTCGTACTCGTACAGTTGCTAGAGAATGCTGGTTCAGATAGTATCTCCTCCACTATTGATCTGAAGAGGTGTTCTTCTACGCTGGCAAAACCACTACGTAAGCTTTTCCATCTGTCCTACGAAAACAGATGGCGATTCTTCTTCCCTGTACCTACCGTCCAACTGCACGTACGTCCCTTCTTTCTAAGGTCATTGAAACGTTGATTAAATCCAATGTACTTACTTACTTACTTAGGTGGCGCTACAGTTCGGGACGAACCTGGGCCTCAACCAACATGCCTCTCCAGCTAGCTCGGTCTTTGGCTAGCTGCCTCCAGTTACGCACTCCAAGTTGGTTGAGGCCATCTTCCACTTGAGCGCGCCACCTTAGGCGAGGTCTTCCTTGACTGCGTCTTGCCTCTGGGTTGGAATCGAAGATCCTGCAAGCCGGAGCATCATTGTCCATACGCTCTACATGACCTAGCCATCTTAAACGTGATATACGTATTTTTTTTACCAGGTCAATGTCGCTGTACAGGTCGTATAGTTCGTGGTTGAACCTTCTCCTCCAAAGGCCGTTAACGCGGATAGGGCCGAAAATCTTGCGAAGAACCTTACGCTCGCAACGACTAATATCTTCAATGGCTTTCGATAGAGTCCATGTCTCCGCGCCATAGAGCAGGACTGGGATGATTAGAGTCTTATAAAGGGTCTCCTTTGTTTTTCGAGAGAGGGCTTTACTACTCAATTGCCTCCCTAGTTCATAGGAACAGCGATTGGCAAGAGTTATCCTTCGCTTTATTTCTAACGAGATGTTGTTGTTAGATATTATAGCGGATCCGAGGTAGACAAAGTCCCCAACTACCTCAAAGTTGTACCTGTCTATAGTGACGTTTTGTCCAATCCGCCGGTGCTGTGTGTCCCTTTTAGTGAACAGCAGGTATTTCGTTTTGGCCTCATTGACTGCTAGTCCCATCTTAGCCGCTTCAGGTTCAATGTTAGCAAACGCTCCAGTGACAGCTCTCTGGGTTCTGCCAATGATGTCTATGTCATCAGCGTATGCTAACAATTGCACAGACTTTAAAAAAATTGTGCCAGTAGAGTTAACTTGGGAATTTCTTACAATTTTTTCAAGTATTAAGTTGAAGAAATCGCACGATAGCGCACCACCTTGTCGGAATCCTTTCTTGACATCAAAAGCTTCTGTGAGGTCAGTACCAACCTTGACGGAGCAGCGAGAGTTCTCCATCGTCATCATACAGAGTCGGATGAGTTTTGTGGGGATGCCAAAACCAGACATGCCTCTGTATAGCTCGTCTCTATTAATGCTATCGTACGCGGCCTTAAAATCGATAAAGAGATGGTGGGTATCGATTTGGAGTTCTTAGGTAGTTTCCAGGATCTGCCGTAGCGTGAGCATTTGATCGATTGTGGACTTTCCTGGCCTGAAACCGCACTGATAGGTTCCAATCAGATTGCTGACAAATGGTTCCAGACGTTCACATAATACAGCAGAAAGGATCTTGTACGCAATATTCAGGACACTTATTTCTCTATGGTTGGCGCAGTTTAGAGGGTCTCCTTTTTTGTGAATCGGGCAAACGATGCTGATGTTTCATTCATCAGGCATACTTTCTTCTGACCAGAATTTAGAGATGAGTTGGTGTATGCACTGTACCAGGTCATCTCCGGCTGCTTTAAAGAGTTCGGCGGGTAGTCCGTCGGGGCCAGCAGCTTTGTTGTTCTTTAGGTTGGATATTGCTATCCTCACTTCATTTTGTTCAGGTGGACGGAAGTTTTGTGTGTAATCGTCCATGTTGAATGGTGCATTCTGCCTGACAGCGGGATTTTGGTCTTCATCGCCGCTTAACAGTCTGCAGAAATGATCCTTCCATATACTCAGCACCGACTGTGAATCTACTACGAGGTTTCCATTCCTATCTCCACAGGCTTCTTTGCGGGGTTCTTTGCCTTGACACGTTCTTTTTACCTATTGGCAAAAATTTCCGCACGTTGTTCCTGGAGTAGCATCTCTCAATATCTTCGATCGCGCGCTTCTCATGCTCTCTCTTTTTCTTCTGGAGAAGTCGGTGTTCTTCCCGTTTTTTCTGCTCGTAGAGCTTGGTAGCAGCTCTCGTCCTTCTTTGTAGCGCCACTTTATATGCCATTTGTTTAGCTGCATGTGCCTGCCTGCATTCTTCATCGAACCAGAGGTTTCGTGGTGGAGGTCTGGTGAAACCTAGCACATCAGTTGCGGCACGTCTGATGGCTTGTTGGCAGCGTTGCCACTGGTTTTCGGCACTTGATGCTGGCGGTTATGGATTTCTTGAGTGGTTACGGGATATTCGATCGGCATAGGTTCTGGTGGTCTCTTGCGATTGCAGTTTTCCGACCTCATACTTCCTCACAGTATTACTCCGTTGTTGGGACGTTCGGGTTATTCGCATTCTTACCTTGGCTGCAACAAGGTAGTGATCCGAGTCGATGTTAGCTGCTCGGAAGGTTGGAACATCCAGAATACTGGATCCAATGTAGTTCTTAGAATAATGAATTTTCGAATATTTATTTAAATCTAGGTTATGGATTTTAATTATATAAATTAGGAGAGTAATATGCACATAGATGAAACTTAGGTATGTAAATTATGTGCATATATAATGAAAGTGAAGGATGTATCTTGGTGGGTAACTATATTCATATAACCTTATATCATAACCTTATTTTCTTGTGATTTTTAAAGATCTATATATAAACGGTGATTTTTTAAGAGTTTGGTTTTTGAAAATTCAAAAAAACACAGTACCTTGTAAAAAGTGAATGAAATTTTTATTTGGATCGATAAATCAATTTCTGCCATTTACTTTTTAAAAATAATTTCACTTAAATGTTGCCCGCGGCTACGCTTCAGGTGATCCATTCTGAAGGTCCAATTTTGGCAAACTTTTTCACACATTTCGGCCGGAATCTCACCAATGACGCGTTCAATGTTGGCTTCCAAGGCAGCAATCGTGTTTGGCTTGTCCCCATAGACAATAGACTGAACATAGCCCCACAAAAAATAGTCTAACGGGGTCAAATCACATGATCTTGGTGGCCAATTGACTGCGCCAAAACGTGAGATCAACTGCTCACCAAATTCGCCTCTCAATTGATGCATGGTTTCGCGTGCAGTGTGGCATGTGGCACCGTCCTGTTGGAACCACATGTCGACCGAGTTCAATTCTTGCACTTTCGGCAAAAAAAAATCTGTTATCATCGAACGGTACCTTTCTCCATTGACCGTAACCCTGCGGCCTTCATCGTCCTTGAAGAAGTACGGCCCAATGATGCCGCCTGCCCATAAACCGCACCAAACAGTGAATTTTTCGGGATGCATTGGTAGCTGCTGAATTGCCTCTGGCTGCTCTTCACTCCAAATACGGCAATTCTGCTTATTCACGTATCCATTTAGCCAAAAATGAGCCTCGTCGCTGAAGACAATTTTGCGATAATTTCATAATTTCGACATTTTTCACAGAGCACGAGTTTTGATAATAAATTTCAATAATTTGCAAACGTTGTTCAGGCGTAAGTCTATTCATGATGAAATGGCAAACAATACTGAATCGAAATGTCAAATGTTCGTGGAATTTGTCATGTGTGATCTGTCAAAAATATAAACGTCAAAAACCAAGTAGCAAAAAAATCACCCATTATAAATGTGTGAGGCCCACATAGTTTGTAAAAATGCGTAAAAATGAAATATAATTAGGTAGAAATAAATGTGAGATATACATAAAGATTGTTCAAAAAGTTAGAACAGAACAAGACAGAACAGAACAGATTCATCAGAAACTTCAGAACAAGATAGAACAACTTAGAACAGTCAGTAATTTGACAGAGATTATAAATAAAAATTATTGTTGTTTACCTAAAATTTCAGTTCGTTTATTTTTGCAGAAACATTATTAAAAATAATCTGAAATGGAGTTGAATATATTCAAAAAAATATTTTCATGAAATTGAGATAATTCCGACACGGAAAATGATTTATCAGCTAAACCTAACCCCGTAATGTTTTGTTTAAAAACATTAATTGGTTTTGACAGTTCTCACACATCTGTTCTAACCTGTTCTACCTAAAAAGCAAATGCAGAATCACCTGTTTTACAGTGTTCCAAACACAATCATTGAATACCAAACCAGAACAGTTTAGAACAGCAAATTTCTCATTGAACAGCAAAATCCTGGGGGGTCATTCCGATATCGAATGATAATCGTCAGACGATATCGTCTGAACTATAGTGATGCCTTTATTTGCTTCACGTAAGTCGATAATCGTCAAAACGCTATCGTCAAAATGATAGCGTTTGGACGATAGCTAAATAGATATCGTCTTGCATTAATTTTGAAGTTTGTAGGTGACTGTAGTTGAATAATTGAGTAGCCAATGTAGTTTGACATCTTGTTTTTTGTCTATCTGTTGTATTTGCAAATTAAAGTTAAAATGTTTCGGAGCAGCAATTTTCTTGTGTTAGAAAGTGGAAATGAAAACGCAATTTGGGAGAAAATAAAATTAATACGAATGCGAAGAGAGTTGAGAGACTAATCGGGATTTTCATTGTTCATCCATATATCGAGTCAAAATACCAATCTGAGACTATATATAAATTGATGTATTTACATTTATACATATCAATTTGTAAAAAAAAAAAATATTACAATAAAATAACTTACATTTTTGTCCAATTATATAACTTTATTCGCACCAATTACAAATCAATACATAACTTTATTGACAATTATGGCAGTCCATTTGATAACTCAACAATAGTTTGGGAGTTTCTGAAATGTACCAAATGCTCTCAAATTGTAAACGATTGACGAGATGATAATTGTTGAGTTACGTGAAGCAAATTAAAGACGATCTCGTCGATGACCATCGATTTAACGATTATCGTTTTCCTGTACTTTTCTGTTCTAAAGTGTTCTAACCTTTTCCGAACAGCCTCATTGAACACACATATAATTAAATCTTTTTATATTGCTTAGTTGAGGAAAACCCACTTTTTTGGGGCCATTTGAATTGTTGGACAAATGAATATAAAAAAAAATTAAAAATCGTTGGAGCGGTTTCTAAAAAAAAATTGTTAAAACTTTTAAAATATTTTTAGAAAACAAATTTGTAACGACAATTCAAAATCATTATTAATAAACGTTTAAAATGTTGGCTTCAAAAAACTCAGTTATTTGTTTTTGAAAAATCGATTTTTCAAAGATGAAATAATATTTATTCTTTAAAAATCAAAAGAAACATTAAATTTGTATTTATAGAGAATATGCATAAAAAAATAATTTTAATCGTTTCATCCAATAATGAGAAAGTCGAACATGTAATAAGTGGTTCTATGGGAAGTACCGTTAATGAGAACGCAAAAGAGAATATTTTATTTTTAAAAGTGGACTGTACTAATTTAAGCACATATTTCGTGTCAAAATTCTTAGAGTCGTTTTTGAGAAAACTTTTTTTTCTTAACGATTTTCTAACTTTTGTATTGGAGGTACCGTTGTTTTTTGTTTTATTGTAAATGGTTTTTTCAAGTATTCAAGATAATATCCAAAAAAATACTAAATACAAATTTTCAAAGAAATCGATTTTGAAATATTGAGTCTCCAAAATAATAAAATGTATATACTACTACTTACTTATCCGGCTCCCGATCCATGGAGGGTCGCTGCCTGACATATTGCGGCCTTCCATCGATTGCGGTCCTTCCAGTCGCCGAGACCAATCGCTCTTGCGTCTGTAACCGCCTGGACCCTGTAGCGGCTTCCTGGTTGTTTCGAACCTGCGGGCTGGGATTCAAAGATTTTCTTGGCTGGAGCGTTGTTGTCCATTCGCTCGATGTTGCCGACACAGTGTAGTCGACGCGCTTTGGCTCCTTGGACTACATCCACATCTTGGTACAGCTCGTACAATTATCGATTGAATCTTCTCCTCCATTCGCCCTCTTCGTATATAGGACCAAATATTCTCCGAAAAATTTTTCTCTCAAAAGTGCCCAGTATCAATTCCGCTTTTTTACTTATCGTCCAGGACTCGGCGCCGTAGAGTAGAACTGGTAAAATTAGCGTTTTGTATAGCGGGCACTTTGTCTTTCGAGACAGGGGTTTTGAACCCATTTGTTTGGCCAAACCGAAGTAGCAGCGGTTCGCTAGGTAATAAAAAAATTTATATACAAAAAAAAAAAAATATTTTGAAAAATTTTTACAATACTGTTTAAAATTATTGTGAGCTTCTCCGTAAAAACAATCAAATAAATCATTTTCCAGAAAATCGAAAACCAAAAAAAAAATAAAATACATGATTGGATCGCACGAACTTGCTCTTATGTTCGATCACATCGTATTCAAAAGATTTATATTAAGAATCTAAGTATATTTTCAAAGTCGTTTTTTACTTAAATTTTTATATAGGTACCTACAATTTTTTTAAAATTTTTGCCACATCAAAGTTTTTTTTCAGAAAAAAAATAGTACCTATATATAAAAATCTAAGGAAATCCTACTTTGTTTTCGTAATGTCGAGGTAACAAAAATTACATTTTCCCTTCATTAATTAACTGATTTTTTACTTGCGAAAAAAAAAAATTTAACAATCAAACATGACATCACTTTTTTCGGCTTCTCTATGATTGTAGAAGCCGAAAAAATTGATCGACAAAAATTGTCTGGCAGTCTGTCCGTCTGTATGTATAACGAGGTGCAGACTAAACTGCTAAAGCCTTTATTTTTTATTTTATAATCTACACGCACTCAAGGGATTATACTAGCCTTTAAATGTGTCAACACAGCGCGGGCGTGAGGTTAAGGAAGTTAAAGAATGATAGAAAAGATGTGTGGCGCGATGTTCTGAGACTAGGTGGTTGTTGTCTCAGATTTTATCTCCAGGGATGGCGTCTGAACTAATGCGGAGTAATTTCCATGTCTTATTTATCTATGTCCCTTACATGCTGTTAAGGCAAAGAACACATGTTGTTAGTTCTTTGCCTTAACAGCATGTAATTAGCAACTAATTGTATGACATTTATTTTTAGAATTGGGTTTTAATGGAAAAATAAGAGGACATAAACTATGGCAGGGATCGAACCTGTGACCACGAGGTTGACACGCGAACACAAAACTATCGCGCTACGGCCACCCCCCTCATATTTGGTATTTGTAATTCTTTTGGCATTCCTCAGAGGGGAAATTGAAGTTTTATTTTTAGACCTAACACGGTGTCTCCACCTTCTATATTTTATAGTATACTATCTGTCATTTTAATAGAAAAAAAGAAAAGTAGAATGGTAGTAAATTTGGCATTGGAAATTTCATAGCATACTATTTCAAATATATTGCCGCAAAGGAATACGTATCGGTGTGTTCTTGCTCTAGTAGCATTACAAGACTTAAAAAACCTTCAACAAAAACAATTAAACAAAAAAAAAACAGGAATTGTAAAAATACACACACCACAAACGTTCACCAGCTACAAACGCTAACCTCAAAGAGAAAATGGCAGCCAAATAGTATACTATCGACAGAATTCTATGAGCTGTGCAATGTCTAGTATGAAAATTGTTTATGGAGACCACAATTAGCATTTTTTTTTGTTTAATTGTTTTTGTTGAAGGTTTTTTAAGTCTTGTAATGCTACTAGAGCAAGAACACACCGATACGTATTCCTTTGCGGCAATATATTTGAAATAGTATGCTATGAAATTTCCAATGCCAAATTTACTACCATTCTACTTTTCTTTTTTTCTATTAAAATGACAGATAGTATACTATAAAATATAGAAGGTGGAGACACCGTGTTAGGTCTAAAAATAAAACTTCAATTTCCCTTTGAAGAATGCCAAAAGAATCACAAATACCAAATATGAAGGGGGTGGCCGTGGCGCGATAGTTTTGTGTTCGCGTGTCAACCTCGTGGTCACAGGTTCGATCCCTGCCATAGTTTATGTCCTCTTATTTTTCCATTAAAACCCAATTCTAAAAATAAATGTCATACAATTAGTTGCTAATTACATGCTGTTAAGGCAAAGAACTAACAACATGTGTTCTTTGCCTTAACAGCATGTAAGGGACATAGATAAATAAGACATGGAAATTACTCCGCATTAGTTCAGACGCCATCCCTGGAGATAAAATCTGAGACAACAACCACCTAGTCTCAGAACATCGCGCCACACATCTTTTCTATCATTCTTTAACTTCCTTAACCTCACGCCCGCGCTGTGTTGACACATTTAAAGGCTAGTATAATCCCTTGAGTGCGTGTAGATTATAAAATAAAAAATAAAGGCTTTAGCAGTTTAGTCTGCACCTCGTTATACATACAGACGGACAGACTGCCAGACAATTTTTGTCGATCAATTTTTTCGGCTTCTACAATCATAGAGAAGCCGAAAAAAGTGATGTCATGTTTGATTGTTAAATTTTTTTTTTTCGCAAGTAAAAAATCAGTTAATTAATGAAGGGAAAATGTAATTTTTGTTACCTCGACATTACGAAAACAAAGTAGGATTTCCTTAGATTTTTATATATAGGTACTATTTTTTTTCTGAAAAAAAACTTTGATGTGGCAAAAATTTTAAAAAAATTGTAGGTACCTATATAAAAATTTAAGTAAAAAACGACTTTGAAAATATACTTAGATTCTTAATATAAATCTTTTGAATACGATGTGATCGAACATAAGAGCAAGTTCGTGCGATCCAATCATGTATTTTATTTTTTTTTTGGTTTTCGATTTTCTGGAAAATGATTTATTTGATTGTTTTTACGGAGAAGCTCACAATAATTTTAAACAGTATTGTAAAAATTTTTCAAAATATTTTTTTTTTTTTGTATATAAATTTTTTTATTACCTAGCGAACCGCTGCTACTTCAGTTTGGCCAAACAAATGGGTTCAAAACCCCTGTCTCGAAAGACAAAGTGCCCGCTATACAAAACGCTAATTTTACCAGTTCTACTCTACGGCGCCGAGTCCTGGACGATAAGTAAAAAAGCGGAATTGATACTGGGCACTTTTGAGAGAAAAATTTTTCGGAGAATATTTGGTCCTATATACGAAGAGGGCGAATGGAGGAGAAGATTCAATCGATAATTGTACGAGCTGTACCAAGATGTGGATGTAGTCCAAGGAGCCAAAGCGCGTCGACTACACTGTGTCGGCAACATCGAGCGAATGGACAACAACGCTCCAGCCAAGAAAATCTTTGAATCCCAGCCCGCAGGTTCGAAACAACCAGGAAGCCGCTACAGGGTCCAGGCGGTTACAGACGCAAGAGCGATTGGTCTCGGCGACTGGAAGGACCGCAATCGATGGAAGGCCGCAATATGTCAGGCAGCGACCCTCCATGGATCGGGAGCCGGATAAGTAAGTAGTAGTATATACATTTTATTATTTTGGAGACTCAATATTTCAAAATCGATTTCTTTGAAAATTTGTATTTAGTATTTTTTTGGATATTATCTTGAATACTTGAAAAAACCATTTATAATAAAACAAAAAACAACGGTACCTCCAATACAAAAGTTAGAAAATCGTTAAGAAAAAAAAGTTTTCTCAAAAACGACTCTAAGAATTTTGACACGAAATATGTGCTTAAATTAGTACAGTCCACTTTTAAAAATAAAATATTCTCTTTTGCGTTCTCATTAACGGTACTTCCCATAGAACCACTTATTACATGTTCGACTTTCTCATTATTGGATGAAACGATTAAAATTATTTTTTTATGCATATTCTCTATAAATACAAATTTAATGTTTCTTTTGATTTTTAAAGAATAAATATTATTTCATCTTTGAAAAATCGATTTTTCAAAAACAAATAACTGAGTTTTTTGAAGCCAACATTTTAAACGTTTATTAATAATGATTTTGAATTGTCGTTACAAATTTGTTTTCTAAAAATATTTTAAAAGTTTTAACAATTTTTTTTTAGAAACCGCTCCAACGATTTTTAATTTTTTTTTATATTCATTTGTCCAACAATTCAAATGGCCCCAAAAAAGTGGGTTTTCCTCAACTAAGCAATATAAAAAGATTTAATTATATGTGTGTTCAATGAGGCTGTT
Source organism: Philhelius pedissequus (assembly GCA_910595825.1). NCBI lineage: Eukaryota > Metazoa > Arthropoda > Insecta > Diptera > Syrphidae > Philhelius > Philhelius pedissequus. The sequence goes on along the minus strand of OU343161.1, from coordinate 235,218,069 downwards.
CGGAAAAGGTTAGAACACTTTAGAACAGAAAAGTACAGGAAAACGATAATCGTTAAATCGATGGTCATCGACGAGATCGTCTTTAATTTGCTTCACGTAACTCAACAATTATCATCTCGTCAATCGTTTACAATTTGAGAGCATTTGGTACATTTCAGAAACTCCCAAACTATTGTTGAGTTATCAAATGGACTGCCATAATTGTCAATAAAGTTATGTATTGATTTGTAATTGGTGCGAATAAAGTTATATAATTGGACAAAAATGTAAGTTATTTTATTGTAATATTTTTTTTTTTTACAAATTGATATGTATAAATGTAAATACATCAATTTATATATAGTCTCAGATTGGTATTTTGACTCGATATATGGATGAACAATGAAAATCCCGATTAGTCTCTCAACTCTCTTCGCATTCGTATTAATTTTATTTTCTCCCAAATTGCGTTTTCATTTCCACTTTCTAACACAAGAAAATTGCTGCTCCGAAACATTTTAACTTTAATTTGCAAATACAACAGATAAACAAAAAACAAGATGTCAAACTACATTGGCTACTCAATTATTCAACTACAGTCACCTACAAACTTCAAAATTAATGCAAGACGATATCTATTTAGCTATCGTCCAAACGCTATCATTTTGACGATAGCGTTTTGACGATTATCGACTTACGTGAAGCAAATAAAGGCATCACTATAGTTCAGACGATATCGTCTGACGATTATCATTCGATATCGGAATGACCCCCCAGGATTTTGCTGTTCAATGAGAAATTTGCTGTTCTAAACTGTTCTGGTTTGGTATTCAATGATTGTGTTTGGAACACTGTAAAACAGGTGATTCTGCATTTGCTTTTTAGGTAGAACAGGTTAGAACAGATGTGTGAGAACTGTCAAAACCAATTAATGTTTTTAAACAAAACATTACGGGGTTAGGTTTAGCTGATAAATCATTTTCCGTGTCGGAATTATCTCAATTTCATGAAAATATTTTTTTGAATATATTCAACTCCATTTCAGATTATTTTTAATAATGTTTCTGCAAAAATAAACGAACTGAAATTTTAGGTAAACAACAATAATTTTTATTTATAATCTCTGTCAAATTACTGACTGTTCTAAGTTGTTCTATCTTGTTCTGAAGTTTCTGATGAATCAGTTCTGTTCTGTCTTGTTCTGTTCTAACTTTTTGAACAATCTTTATGTATATCTCACATTTATTTCTACCTAATTATATTTCATTTTTACGCATTTTTACAAACTATGTGGGCCTCACACATTTATAATGGGTGATTTTTTTGCTACTTGGTTTTTGACGTTTATATTTTTGACAGATCACACATGACAAATTCCACGAACATTTGACATTTCGATTCAGTATTGTTTGCCATTTCATCATGAATAGACTTACGCCTGAACAACGTTTGCAAATTATTGAAATTTATTATCAAAACTCGTGCTCTGTGAAAAATGTCGAAATTATGAAATTATCGCAAAATTGTCTTCAGCGACGAGGCTCATTTTTGGCTAAATGGATACGTGAATAAGCAGAATTGCCGTATTTGGAGTGAAGAGCAGCCAGAGGCAATTCAGCAGCTACCAATGCATCCCGAAAAATTCACTGTTTGGTGCGGTTTATGGGCAGGCGGCATCATTGGGCCGTACTTCTTCAAGGACGATGAAGGCCGCAGGGTTACGGTCAATGGAGAAAGGTACCGTTCGATGATAACAGATTTTTTTTTGCCGAAAGTGCAAGAATTGAACTCGGTCGACATGTGGTTCCAACAGGACGGTGCCACATGCCACACTGCACGCGAAACCATGCATCAATTGAGAGGCGAATTTGGTGAGCAGTTGATCTCACGTTTTGGCGCAGTCAATTGGCCACCAAGATCATGTGATTTGACCCCGTTAGACTATTTTTTGTGGGGCTATGTTAAGTCTATTGTCTATGGGGACAAGCCAAACACGATTGCTGCCTTGGAAGCCAACTTTGATCGCGTCATTGGTGAGATTCCGGCCGAAATGTGTGAAAAAGTTTGCCAAAATTGGACCTTCAGAATGGATCACCTGAAGCGTAGCCGCGGGCAACATTTAAGTGAAATTATTTTTAAAAAGTAAATGGCAGAAATTGATTTATCGATCCAAATAAAAATTTCATTCACTTTTTACAAGGTACTGTGTTTTTTTGAATTTTCAAAAACCAAACTCTTAAAAAATCACCGTTTATATATAGATCTTTAAAAATCACAAGAAAATAAGGTTATGATATAAGGTTATATGAATATAGTTACCCACCAAGATACATCCTTCACTTTCATTATATATGCACATAATTTACATACCTAAGTTTCATCTATGTGCATATTACTCTCCTAATTTATATAATTAAAATCCATAACCTAGATTTAAATAAATATTCGAAAATTCATTATTCTAAGAACTACATTGGATCCAGTATTCTGGATGTTCCAACCTTCCGAGCAGCTAACATCGACTCGGATCACTACCTTGTTGCAGCCAAGGTAAGAATGCGAATAACCCGAACGTCCCAACAACGGAGTAATACTGTGAGGAAGTATGAGGTCGGAAAACTGCAATCGCAAGAGACCACCAGAACCTATGCCGATCGAATATCCCGTAACCACTCAAGAAATCCATAACCGCCAGCATCAAGTGCCGAAAACCAGTGGCAACGCTGCCAACAAGCCATCAGACGTGCCGCAACTGATGTGCTTGGTTTCACCAGACCTCCACCACGAAACCTCTGGTTCGATGAAGAATGCAGGCAGGCACATGCAGCTAAACAAATGGCATATAAAGTGGCGCTACAAAGAAGGACGAGAGCTGCTACCAAGCTCTACGAGCAGAAAAAACGGGAAGAACACCGACTTCTCCAGAAGAAAAAGAGAGAGCATGAGAAGCGCCCGATCGAAGATATTGAGAGATGCTACTCCAGGAACAACGTGCGGAAATTTTTGCCAATAGGTAAAAAGAACGTGTCAAGGCAAAGAACCCCGCAAAGAAGCCCGTGGATATAGGAATGGAAACCACGTAGTAGATTCACAGTCGGTGCCATTTCTGCAGACTGTTAAACGGCGATGAAGACCAAAATCCCGCTGTCAGGCAGAATGAACCATTCAACATGGACGATGACACACAAAACTTCCGTCCACCTGAACAATATGAAGTGAGGATAGCAATATCCAACCTAAAGAACAACAAAGCTGCTGGCCCCGACGGACTATCCGCCGATCTCTTTAAAGCAGCCGGAGATGACCTAGTACAGTGCATACACTAACTCATCTCTAAATTCTGGACAGAAGAATGTATGCCTGATGAATAGAACCTCAGCATCGTTTGCCCGATCCACAAAAAAGGAGACCCTCTAAACCGCGCCAACTATAGAGGAATAAGTGTCCTGAATATTGCGTACAAGATCCTTTCTGCTGTATTATGTGAACGTCTGAAACCATTTGTCAGCAACCTGAAATGACCCTATCAGTGCGGTAAAGTCCACAATCGACCAAATGTTCACGCTACGGCAGATCCTGGAAACTACCCAAGAACTCCAAATCGATACCCACCATCCCTTTATCGATTTTAAGGCCGCGTACGATAGCATTTATAGAGACGAGCTATACAGAGCCATGTCTGGTTTTGGCATCCCCACAAAACTCATCCGACTCTGTAGGATGACGATGGAGAACTCTCGCTGCTCCGTCAAGGTCGGTACTGACCTCACAGAAGCTTTTGATGTCAAGAAAGGATTCCGACAAGGTGGATGCGCTATCGTGCGATTTCTTCAACTTAATACTTGAAAAAATTGAAAGAAATTCCCAAGTTAACTCTACTGGCACATTTTTTTTCAAGTCTGTGCAATTGTTAGCATACGCTGATGACATAGATATCATTGGCAGAACCCAGCGAGCTGTCCCTGGAGCGTTTGCTAACATTGAAGCTGAAGCGGCTAAGATGGGACTAGCAGTCAATGAGGCCAAAACGAAGTACCTGCTGTCCACAAAAAGGGACACACAACACCGGCGGATTGGACAAAACGTCGCAATAGACAGGTACAACTTTGAGGTAGTTAGGGACTTTGTCTATCTCGGATCCTCTATAACATCTAACAAGACCATCTCGTTAGAAATAAAGCGAAGGATAACTCTTGCCAATCGCTGTTCCTATGAACTAGGGAGGCAATTGAGTACCTCTCTCGAAAAACAAAGGAGACTCTTTATAAGACTCTAATCAATCCCAGTCCTGCTCTATGGCGCGGAGACATGGGCTCTATCGAAAGCGGATGAAGATATCCTTAGTCGTTTCAAGCGTTAGGTTCTTCGCAAGAATTTCTGGCCCTATCTGCGTTATCGGGCTTTGGAGGAGAAGGTTCAACCACGAACTATACGAGCGACATTGACCTGGTACAAAAAATACGTATATCACATTTAAGATGGCTAGGTCATGTAGAGCGTATGAACAATAATGATCCGGCTCGCAGGATCTTCGATTCCAACCCAGAGGCAAGACGCAGACAAGGAAGATCTCGCCTAAGGTGGCGCGCTCAAGTGGAAATTTTTTATAAAATGCTAATTGTGGTCTCCATGAACAATTTTCATAGAATGCGACCTAGCTTACTAGAAAATCTAGCTAGTGGAGACTCCATGTGAATAGCGGTACCTGCCATGTAACCGTTAAGGAAAAGCTTATTTTTCTCGAAAACGACTTCAACGATGTTGATGAATTTTTAAGATTTTTTTTTTTGTGGTACTAGCTATCATTTAATCGGAACAAAATTTACGGGAAAAGTCTATTAACGGTACCTTTTATATAACGGTTATGTTAATTTTTGGCTTTCTCGGTAACGGATTTTTCGATTTTGGATTTCTGTCAAAAATTTTATATTTAAGAAGATCTAGGTAGCGAAATTAATTCGGCATCTAATGGTGTTCTTGGATTTTTCGAAAAACCGATTAAATGATGTTTATGGAAGTTTTTATAAGTTTACAAAACGATATTTACTTATACTTCCTCCATTTTCAGTTTTAAGATTTCCACTAAAATAGTTTCTCTTCAAAACCAATCAAAAGGAAAATAATTAAATTAATTTACATTATTTTTTCATATATTTATATAATACATAATTGTATTAACACTAAATTGTTTTTTTTTCGTCCATAATAGGAAATCGATGGTAAAGCACTGCTACTCCTAACGTCGGAAATGATGATGAAGTACATGGGCCTAAAATTAGGGCCAGCCTTAAAAATTTGCAATCTAGTAAATAAAGTTAATGGACGTCGTAACAACGTATCACTGTAAATAAGGAACAAAATAATATAAATTTAGATTAAGCCATAAATAACAACAAAAAAAAAGTGACAACAAAAAATAATACACACACACACACACACATTAAAAAAAAGCAAAAAATTTATCATTTGTTTAATGAGAATATTACTTAGAATATAAATTAAATTTTAATTTAAAAATGACAAAACAAAACTACAAGTTTTACCTGCATAGAATACCCTATATAAATAATATATAGGTAAAAAACTGCGGTTATAAAAAAATAAAAAAATAGAAAATATATTCATTATGCTTATGCATAACAACATGCAAAAAATACTATAAAATCAAAAAGATTGAAATATCATCCAAAATATTAATTGAAATAATTATACAAACATAGTTCATATAAACACACACAAAAAAAACAATAATGTATAATTATATAACTGTTTGTTTACACCATCAATAAACAAGTAAAAACAATATACATTCATACATATGTAGTTATTACAAATTTTAAAAGACCCAACCTTTTGCCGTACTCAATGAAATAAAATTATGTATGTATGTGTATGTATTGTAGTGTATTTAATTTAATTTAATAATATCGTGTTTATTTTATTTTGTTATGATTATATTGTTTTTTTTTCTTTATTTTTATTTTAATTCCTTTGAAGCATTTTCTGTAATAAGGTATTATATAAATCTATCTTTATAAGAATTGTTTCAAAAACATGTAAATGTATCATTTTAAGTGCGTGTAGGTATTAAATTTTGAAAAATAATTTTAAAAATTACAAAAAAAAATTTGACACAATTTTGCAGTTACGATTATTTAAATAAAAAAATACCATGTGCACAAGATAATAATAAATTATTACTCAACTTAAGTTGTAATTTTTGTTTAATTTTTATTTTTTTCTCTAATATTTGATTTAGATTAGATGAAAATTAGCTTTGTGATTGTTTTCTTTTTCTGTTTCTTCTTCCTTTTTGAAAATGTTTGTATCATTTGCATTCGCCATCAAAATACTTCAATCTTAAAAAAAAAAGACAAGTACTCGCCTTTTTATTTTATATTACCTCCAAAATTTGCCTAATTACTACTACGTGCTTCTATATTATTTTATTAGATTGACCTTTCCCTGTTAGTTGGCAACCAGAAACCAGTAAAACTACCAATTGCCGGCTATTGGAAAATTGCAAACTAAATGATTAGTACGAGGCATTTAGAATAATGTTGTGCATAAAGAAATCAGTAAGAATTTTAAGAAATTGCTTGCAGTAGAAAAAAACTTAATTTTTTGCAGTCAATTTGATAAATGGTTCATGATTTATATGTAAATATTTAGGTAGGTGGTAGGGCCCAAATACATCTAAGTATAAACGGATTCAGCACAAAATTATATATCTGGGAATGTTTTGTCAAATTCAAAAAGAAAAGTTAGGTATGAACATAGCCATATGATTTATTTATTTTCTCGAAATATTTTAGGTTAAAAAAAAGTTGGAGAATTAGAAGGGTTAAAAGTCAAATTCCTAAACGTAATCAAAGCAAGTCTCATGCTAAACAAATATACCCATTTAAAATACTGAAATGAACATAAAAACACAACACGCGCACAAAAAACGCGCAAGAAAACAGAAGCCCCATCCAAGTGAATTTGCCCGCAGAATCTACCAGGCAAGCATGTGAAAGCAGATGGAACTTGAATTACACAAATTTATTCATCCATACTCAATACTCCTACAAAATTATCTAAGCTCAACACTCCTCCATTGCCAAACAAAGAAAGAAAAGTTTAAAAAATTATTCTTGCTGTCTTGCTTAGTTTTAAAGTAATGTCCAATTTATTTTATTTTCTATCCAAACATAAAGAAACAACAAACATTCATAAAAACTTTATAAAATAAAAATAAATTTGCAATGGAGAAAATAAAATTATGCCAAAATTTGTCTGTGTTTAAATAATTATTCTCTTACAAAAACCTGCACGGTGGTCATTTTTTGTATCTAGTTTTCTTTTCATTCTTGCTCTCTATCAAAAGTGGGTACAGTGGTAAAATATAAAAATGAAGAGTTTGGCATAAAATGATCGCCAAAATGTACATATGTAAAATGTAAACAAAAAGTTTTGTTTCTTTGCATTCTGAAGACTGGTTGTGTGAGAAAGTTCTCCAAGAAGAAACTCCTCCAGCTCTACATGTTCGCCTGGTTATTTTAAAATTTTCTAACGAAAAAAAATTAATTCCCATTTACGAAATAAAGTGAATCAACCAGGCGCACAGAAAAAGCAGTAGATATGAGCTCAGCTTTTTTATTATGATAAGACGGTGATGTGTAGCTTCTTTGATTGTGTTAATTTTGCACACAAAAGAAACAATTACATCTACGGGCCATACTCCTTTGAATTGTGTAGGTAAATTTTACCAAAACAAAACTAAAATCTCATACCTACTGCTTTTGCTGATCGCCTAATCGATTCATTTAATTCTGAATAAAACTTAAAAAAATAGAAAAGGGATGGAAATAAATAAAAAACCATGTGGGCATGCATGGTCATGGTCAAAATTCTAAGATTTTCTAAAGATTTCCTTACGGCGGGCGCATATTCGAAAAATGAATCAACCAGGCGCCCAGCAAAAGCAGTAGGTATGTGATTTTTATTTTACTTAAAATCCTCCTACTTCTACATCATTGTAGAAATGCAAAAAAAAAATGAGACATAAATTTGTAAAACAAAAAGAGAAGCAAGATATGGAAACAAATAAAGATGAAGAGCTCAGCGCTTTTCTTATGATAAGCAAGTGATGTGTAGCTTCTTTTATTGTGTGCATTTTGAAAACAAAAATACGTACACGCATTCTACACACCATGCTCCTTTGATTTGTGTGAGTAAATTTTACCAAACTTGAAAGCAAATATTAAAATTTCATACCTACTGCTTTTCCTGTGCGCCTGGTTGATTGATTTTTAGATGCACGCTGCCGTAAGCAAAATGTTCTTTAGAAAATCAATTTACAATGCGCGGACATGTTATTTATTTATTTCCATCCTCCTCACTCTACTCGTATTTTTATTTTTTCAAGCAATTCAGAAATCAATGGACTAGGCGCCCAGCAAAAGCAGTAGGTATGTGATTTTTATTTTACTTAAAATCCTCCTACTTCTACATGATTGGACATGAGACATGAATTTGTAAAACAAAAAGAGAAGCAAGATATGGAAACAGATAAAGATGAAGAGCTCAGCGCTTTTCTTATGATAAGCCACAGTGATGTGTAGCTTCTTTGATTGTGTTAATTTTGCACACAAAAGAAACAATTACATCTACGGGCCATACTCCTTTGAATTGTGTAGGTAAATTTTACCAAAACAAAACTAAAATCTCATACCTACTGCTTTTGCTGGGCGCCTAGTCCATTGATTTCTGAATTGCTTGCAAAAATAAAACTAAGGTGAGGATGGATGGCCAATGGTTGTAGCTTCTTTGATTGTGTGCATTTTAAAAACAAAAACACGTACACGCATTCTACACACCATGCTCCTTTGATTTGTGTGAGTAAATTTTACCAAACTTGAAAGCAAATATTAAAATTCCATACCTACTGCTTTTCCTGTGCGCCTGGTTGATTGATTTTTATATGCACGCCGCCGTAAGCAAATTGTTCTTTAGAAAATCAATGGACAATGCGCGGGCATGTTATTTATTTATTTCCATCCTCCTCACTCTACTCGTATTTTTATTTTTTCAAGCAATTCAGAAATCAATGGACTAGGCGCCCAGCAAAAGCAGTAGGTATGTGATTTTTATTTTACTTAAAATCCTCCTACTTCTACATGATTGGAGAAATGCAAAAAAAAAATGAGACATAAATTTGTAAAACAAAAAGAGAAGCAAGATATGGAAACAAATAAAGATGAAGAGCTCAGCGCTTTTCTTATGATAAGCAAGTGATGTGTAGCTTCTTTTATTGTGTGCATTTTGAAAACAAAAATACGTACACGCATTCTACACACCATGCTCCTTTGATTTGTGTGAGTAAATTTTACCAAACTTGAAAGCCAATATTAAAATTTCATACCTACTGCTTTTCCTGTGCGCCTGGTTGATTGATTTTTATATGCACGCCGCCGTAAGCAAAATGTTCTTTAGAAAATCAATGGACAATGCGCGGGCATGTTATTTATTTATTTCCATCCTCCTCACTCTACTCGTATTTTTATTTTTTCAAGCAATTCAGAAATCAATGGACTAGGCGCCCAGCAAAAGCAGTAGGTATGTGATTTTTATTTTACTTAAAATCCTCCTACTTCTACATGATTGGAGAAATGCAAAAAAAAAAAATGAGACATAAATTTGTAAAACAAAAAGAGAAGCAAGATATGGAAACAAATAAAGATGAAGAGCTCAGCGCTTTTCTTATGATAAGCAAGTGATGTGTAGCTTCTTTTATTGTGTGCATTTTGAAAACAAAAATACGTACACGCATTCTACACACCATGCTCCTTTGATTTGTGTGAGTAAATTTTACCAAACTTGAAAGCAAATATTAAAATTTCATACCTACTGCTTTTCCTGTGCGCCTGGTTGATTGATTTTTATATGCACGCCGCCGGCCGTAAGCAAAATGTTCTTTAGAAAATCAATGGACAATGCGCGGGCATGTTATTTATTTATTTCCATCCTCCTCACTCTACTCGTATTTTTATTTTTTCAAGCAATTCAGAAATCAATGGACTAGGCGCCCAGCAAAAGCAGTAGGTATGAAATTTTAATATTTGCTTTCAAGTTTAGTAAAACTCACTCACACAAATCAAAGGAGCATGGTGGGTAGAATGTGTGTACGTGTTTTGTTTTTAAAATGCACACAATCAAAGAAGCTACATATCACTGTCATATCATAAAAAAAGAGCTGATCTCTTCCTCTCGAATCTATTTCCCTTTCTTGCTTCTCTTTTTGGTTCACAAATTTGTGTATATCTCAACTAAACCAGTTTTATAGTTTTTGGTGAACCAATTACAATGGTTTGTTTCTTTTTTTTTCATTTCTCCAAAAGTGCAGAAATAGGAGGGGTTTAAGTAAAATAAAAATCACATACCTACTGCTTTTCCTGTGCGCCTGGTTGATTGATTTTTAGATGCACGCTGCCGTAAGCAAAATGTTCTTTAGAAAATCAATTTACAATGCGCGGACATGTTATTTATTTATTTCCATCCTCCTCACTCTACTCGTATTTTTATTTTTTCAAGCAATTCAGAAATCAATGGACTAGGCGCCCAGCAAAAGCAGTAGGTATGTGATTTTTATTTTACTTAAAATCCTCCTACTTCTACATGATTGGACATGAGACATGAATTTGTAAAACAAAAAGAGAAGCAAGATATGGAAACAGATAAAGATGAAGAGCTCAGCGCTTTTCTTATGATAAGCCACAGTGATGTGTAGCTTCTTTGATTGTGTTAATTTTGCACACAAAAGAAACAATTACATCTACGGGCCATACTCCTTTGAATTGTGTAGGTAAATTTTACCAAAACAAAACTAAAATCTCATACCTACTGCTTTTGCTGGGCGCCTAGTCCATTGATTTCTGAATTGCTTGCAAAAATAAAACTAAGGTGAGGATGGATGGCCAATGGTTGTAGCTTCTTTGATTGTGTGCATTTTAAAAACAAAAACACGTACACGCATTCTACACACCATGCTCCTTTGATTTGTGTGAGTAAATTTTACCAAACTTGAAAGCAAATATTAAAATTCCATACCTACTGCTTTTCCTGTGCGCCTGGTTGATTGATTTTTATATGCACGCCGCCGTAAGCAAATTGTTCTTTAGAAAATCAATGGACAATGCGCGGGCATGTTATTTATTTATTTCCATCCTCCTCACTCTACTCGTATTTTTATTTTTTCAAGCAATTCAGAAATCAATGGACTAGGCGCCCAGCAAAAGCAGTAGGTATGAAATTTTAATATTTGCTTTCAAGTTTGGTAAAACTCACTCACACAAATCAAAGGAGCATGGTGGGTAGAATGTGTGTACGTGTTTTTGTTTTTAAAATGCACACAATCAAAAAAAAAAAAAAAATGAGACATAAATTTGTAAAACAAAAAGAGAAGCAAGATATGGAAACAGATAAAGATGAAGAACTCAGCGCTTTTCTTATGATAAGCCAGTGATGTGTAGCTTCTTTGATTGTGTGCATTTTGAAAACAAAAATACGTACACGCATTCTACACACCATGCTCCTTTGATTTGTGTGAGTAAATTTTACCAAACTTGAAAGCAAATATTAAAATTTCATACCTACTGCTTTTCCTGTGCGCCTGGTTGATTGATTTTTATATGCACGCCGCCGTAAGCAAATTGTTCTTTAGAAAATCAATGGACAATGCGCGGGCATGTTATTTATTTATTTCCATCCTCCTCACTCTACTCGTATTTTTATTTTTTCAAGCAATTCAGAAATCAATGGACTAGGCGCCCAGCAAAAGCAGTAGGTATGTGATTTTTATTTTACTTAAAATCCTCCTACTTCTACATGATTGGAGAAATGCAAAAAAAAAATGAGACATAAATTTGTAAAACAAAAAGAGAAGCAAGATATGGAAACAAATAAAGATGAAGAGCTCAGCGCTTTTCTTATGATAAGCCACAGTGATGTGTAGCTTCTTTGATTGTGTTAATTTTGCACACAAAAGAAACAATTACATCTACGGGCCATACTCCTTTGAATTGTGTAGGTAAATTTTACCAAAACAAAACTAAAATCTCATACCTACTGCTTTTGCTGATCGCCTAATCGATTCATTTAATTCTGAATAAAACTTAAAAAAATAGAAAAGGGATGGAAATAAATAAAAAACCATGTGGGCATGCATGGTCATGGTCAAAATTCTAAGATTTTCTAAAGATTTCCTTACGGCGGGCGCATATTCGAAAAATGAATCAACCAGGCGCCCAGCAAAAGCAGTAGGTATGTGATTTTTATTTTACTTAAAATCCTCCTACTTCTACATGATTGGAGAAATGCAAAAAAAAAAAATGAGACATAAATTTGTAAAACAAAAAGAGAAGCAAGATATGGAAACAGATAAAGATGAAGAGCTCAGCGCTTTTCTTATGATAAGCCAGTGATGTGTAGCTTCTTTGATTGTGTGCATTTTGAAAACAAAAATACCTACACGCATTCTACACACCATGCTCCTTTGATTTGTGTGAGTAAATTTTACCAAACTTGAAAGCAAATATTAAAATTTCATACCTACTGCTTTTCCTGTGCGCCTGGTTGATTGATTTTTATATGCACGCCGCCGGCCGTAAGCAAAATGTTCTTTAGAAAATCAATGGACAATGCGCGGGCATGTTATTTATTTATTTCCATCCTCCTCACTCTACTCGTATTTTTATTTTTTCAAGCAATTCAGAAATCAATGGACTAGGCGCCCAGCAAAAGCAGTAGGTATGAAATTTTAATATTTGCTTTCAAGTTTAGTAAAACTCACTCACACAAATCAAAGGAGCATGGTGGGTAGAATGTGTGTACGTGTTTTGTTTTTAAAATGCACACAATCAAAGAAGCTACATATCACTGTCATATCATAAAAAAAGAGCTGATCTCTTCCTCTCGAATCTATTTCCCTTTCTTGCTTCTCTTTTTGGTTCACAAATTTGTGTATATCTCAACTAAACCAGTTTTATAGTTTTTGGTGAACCAATTACAATGGTTTGTTTCTTTTTTTTTCATTTCTCCAAAAGTGCAGAAATAGGAGGGGTTTAAGTAAAATAAAAATCACATACCTACTGCTTTTCCTGTGCGCCTGGTTGATTGATTTTTAGATGCACGCTGCCGTAAGCAAAATGTTCTTTAGAAAATCAATTTACAATGCGCGGACATGTTATTTATTTATTTCCATCCTCCTCACTCTACTCGCATTTTTATTTTTTCAAGCAATTCAGAAATCAATGGACTAGGCGCCCAGCAAAAGCAGTAGGTATGTGATTTTTATTTTACTTAAAATCCTCCTACTTCTACATGATTGGACATGAGACATGAATTTGTAAAACAAAAAGAGAAGCAAGATATGGAAACAGATAAAGATGAAGAGCTCAGCGCTTTTCTTATGATAAGCCACAGTGATGTGTAGCTTCTTTGATTGTGTTAATTTTGCACACAAAAGAAACAATTACATCTACGGGCCATACTCCTTTGAATTGTGTAGGTAAATTTTACCAAAACAAAACTAAAATCTCATACCTACTGCTTTTGCTGGGCGCCTAGTCCATTGATTTCTGAATTGCTTGCAAAAATAAAACTAAGGTGAGGATGGATGGCCAATGGTTGTAGCTTCTTTGATTGTGTGCATTTTAAAAACAAAAACACGTACACGCATTCTACACACCATGCTCCTTTGATTTGTGTGAGTAAATTTTACCAAACTTGAAAGCAAATATTAAAATTCCATACCTACTGCTTTTCCTGTGCGCCTGGTTGATTGATTTTTATATGCACGCCGCCGTAAGCAAATTGTTCTTTAGAAAATCAATGGACAATGCGCGGGCATGTTATTTATTTATTTCCATCCTCCTCACTCTACTCGTATTTTTATTTTTTCAAGCAATTCAGAAATCAATGGACTAGGCGCCCAGCAAAAGCAGTAGGTATGTGATTTTTATTTTACTTAAAATCCTCCTACTTCTACATGATTGGAGAAATGCAAAAAAAAAATGAGACATAAATTTGTAAAACAAAAAGAGAAGCAAGATATGGAAACAAATAAAGATGAAGAGCTCAGCGCTTTTCTTATGATAAGCAAGTGATGTGTAGCTTCTTTTATTGTGTGCATTTTGAAAACAAAAATACGTACACGCATTCTACACACCATGCTCCTTTGATTTGTGTGAGTAAATTTTACCAAACTTGAAAGCCAATATTAAAATTTCATACCTACTGCTTTTCCTGTGCGCCTGGTTGATTGATTTTTATATGCACGCCGCCGTAAGCAAAATGTTCTTTAGAAAATCAATGGACAATGCGCGGGCATGTTATTTATTTATTTCCATCCTCCTCACTCTACTCGTATTTTTATTTTTTCAAGCAATTCAGAAATCAATGGACTAGGCGCCCAGCAAAAGCAGTAGGTATGAAATTTTAATATTTGCTTTCAAGTTTGGTAAAACTCACTCACACAAATCAAAGGAGCATGGTGGGTAGAATGTGTGTACGTGTTTTTGTTTTTAAAATGCACACAATCAAAAAAAAAAATAATGAGACATAAATTTGTAAAACAAAAAGAGAAGCAAGATATGGAAACAGATAAAGATGAAGAACTCAGCGCTTTTCTTATGGTAAGCCAGTGATGTGTAGCTTCTTTGATTGTGTGCATTTTGAAAACAAAAATACGTACACGCATTCTACACACCATGCTCCTTTGATTTGTGTGAGTAAATTTTACCAAACTTGAAAGCAAATATTAAAATTTCATACCTACTGCTTTTCCTGTGCGCCTGGTTGATTGATTTTTATATGCACGCCGCCGTAAGCAAATTGTTCTTTAGAAAATCAATGGACAATGCGCGGGCATGTTATTTATTTATTTCCATCCTCCTCACTCTACTCGTATTTTTATTTTTTCAAGCAATTCAGAAATCAATGGACTAGGCGCCCAGCAAAAGCAGTAGGTATGTGATTTTTATTTTACTTAAAATCCTCCTACTTCTACATGATTGGAGAAATGCAAAAAAAAAAAATGAGACATAAATTTGTAAAACAAAAAGAGAAGCAAGATATGGAAACAAATAAAGATGAAGAGCTCAGCGCTTTTCTTATGATAAGCAAGTGATGTGTAGCTTCTTTTATTGTGTGCATTTTGAAAACAAAAATACGTACACGCATTCTACACACCATGCTCCTTTGATTTGTGTGAGTAAATTTTACCAAACTTGAAAGCAAATATTAAAATTTCATACCTACTGCTTTTCCTGTGCGCCTGGTTGATTGATTTTTATATGCACGCCGCCGGCCGTAAGCAAAATGTTCTTTAGAAAATCAATGGACAATGCGCGGGCATGTTATTTATTTATTTCCATCCTCCTCACTCTACTCGTATTTTTATTTTTTCAAGCAATTCAGAAATCAATGGACTAGGCGCCCAGCAAAAGCAGTAGGTATGAAATTTTAATATTTGCTTTCAAGTTTAGTAAAACTCACTCACACAAATCAAAGGAGCATGGTGGGTAGAATGTGTGTACGTGTTTTGTTTTTAAAATGCACACAATCAAAGAAGCTACATATCACTGTCATATCATAAAAAAAGAGCTGATCTCTTCCTCTCGAATCTATTTCCCTTTCTTGCTTCTCTTTTTGGTTCACAAATTTGTGTATATCTCAACTAAACCAGTTTTATAGTTTTTGGTGAACCAATTACAATGGTTTGTTTCTTTTTTTTTCATTTCTCCAAAAGTGCAGAAATAGGAGGGGTTTAAGTAAAATAAAAATCACATACCTACTGCTTTTCCTGTGCGCCTGGTTGATTGATTTTTAGATGCACGCTGCCGTAAGCAAAATGTTCTTTAGAAAATCAATTTACAATGCGCGGACATGTTATTTATTTATTTCCATCCTCCTCACTCTACTCGTATTTTTATTTTTTCAAGCAATTCAGAAATCAATGGACTAGGCGCCCAGCAAAAGCAGTAGGTATGTGATTTTTATTTTACTTAAAATCCTCCTACTTCTACATGATTGGACATGAGACATGAATTTGTAAAACAAAAAGAGAAGCAAGATATGGAAACAGATAAAGATGAAGAGCTCAGCGCTTTTCTTATGATAAGCCACAGTGATGTGTAGCTTCTTTGATTGTGTTAATTTTGCACACAAAAGAAACAATTACATCTACGGGCCATACTCCTTTGAATTGTGTAGGTAAATTTTACCAAAACAAAACTAAAATCTCATACCTACTGCTTTTGCTGGGCGCCTAGTCCATTGATTTCTGAATTGCTTGCAAAAATAAAACTAAGGTGAGGATGGATGGCCAATGGTTGTAGCTTCTTTGATTGTGTGCATTTTAAAAACAAAAACACGTACACGCATTCTACACACCATGCTCCTTTGATTTGTGTGAGTAAATTTTACCAAACTTGAAAGCAAATATTAAAATTTCATACCTACTGCTTTTCCTGTGCGCCTGGTTTATTGATTTTTATATGCACGCCGCCGTAAGCAAATTGTTCTTTAGAAAATCAATGGACAATGCGCGGGCATGTTATTTATTTATTTCCATCCTCCTCACTCTACTCGTATTTTTATTTTTTCAAGCAATTCAGAAATCAATGGACTAGGCGCCCAGCAAAAGCAGTAGGTATGAAATTTTAATATTTGCTTTCAAGTTTGGTAAAACTCACTCACACAAATCAAAGGAGCATGGTGGGTAGAATGTGTGTACGTGTTTTTGTTTTTAAAATGCACACAATCAAAAAAAAAAAAAAAATGAGACATAAATTTGTAAAACAAAAAGAGAAGCAAGATATGGAAACAGATAAAGATGAAGAACTCAGCGCTTTTCTTATGATAAGCCAGTGATGTGTAGCTTCTTTGATTGTGTGCATTTTGAAAACAAAAATACGTACACGCATTCTACACACCATGCTCCTTTGATTTGTGTGAGTAAATTTTACCAAACTTGAAAGCAAATATTAAAATTTCATACCTACTGCTTTTCCTGTGCGCCTGGTTGATTGATTTTTATATGCACGCCGCCGGCCGTAAGCAAAATGTTCTTTAGAAAATCAATGGACAATGCGCGGGCATGTTATTTATTTATTTCCATCCTCCTCACTCTACTCGTATTTTTATTTTTTCAAGCAATTCAGAAATCAATGGACTAGGCGCCCAGCAAAAGCAGTAGGTATGTGATTTTTATTTTACTTAAAATCCTCCTACTTCTACATGATTGGAGAAATGCAAAAAAAAAATGAGACATAAATTTGTAAAACAAAAAGAGAAGCAAGATATGGAAACAAATAAAGATGAAGAGCTCAGCGCTTTTCTTATGATAAGCAAGTGATGTGTAGCTTCTTTTATTGTGTGCATTTTGAAAACAAAAATACGTACACGCATTCTACACACCATGCTCCTTTGATTTGTGTGAGTAAATTTTACCAAACTTGAAAGCAAATATTAAAATTTCATACCTACTGCTTTTCCTGTGCGCCTGGTTGATTGATTTTTAGATGCACGCTGCCGTAAGCAAAATGTTCTTTAGAAAATCAATTTACAATGCGCGGACATGTTATTTATTTATTTCCATCCTCCTCACTCTACTCGTATTTTTATTTTTTCAAGCAATTCAGAAATCAATGGACTAGGCGCCCAGCAAAAGCAGTAGGTATGTGATTTTTATTTTACTTAAAATCCTCCTACTTCTACATGATTGGACATGAGACATGAATTTGTAAAACAAAAAGAGAAGCAAGATATGGAAACAGATAAAGATGAAGAGCTCAGCGCTTTTCTTATGATAAGCCACAGTGATGTGTAGCTTCTTTGATTGTGTTAATTTTGCACACAAAAGAAACAATTACATCTACGGGCCATACTCCTTTGAATTGTGTAGGTAAATTTTACCAAAACAAAACTAAAATCTCATACCTACTGCTTTTGCTGGGCGCCTAGTCCATTGATTTCTGAATTGCTTGCAAAAATAAAACTAAGGTGAGGATGGATGGCCAATGGTTGTAGCTTCTTTGATTGTGTGCATTTTAAAAACAAAAACACGTACACGCATTCTACACACCATGCTCCTTTGCTTTGTGTGAGTAAATTTTACCAAACTTGAAAGCAAATATTAAAATTTCATACCTACTGCTTTTCCTGTGCGCCTGGTTGATTGATTTTTATATGCACGCCGCCGGCCGTAAGCAAAATGTTCTTTAGAAAATCAATGGACAATGCGCGGGCATGTTATTTATTTATTTCCATCCTCCTCACTCTACTCGTATTTTTATTTTTTCAAGCAATTCAGAAATCAATGGACTAGGCGCCCAGCAAAAGCAGTAGGTATGAAATTTTAATATTTGCTTTCAAGTTTGGTAAAACTCACTCACACAAATCAAAGGAGCATGGTGGGTAGAATGTGTGTACGTGTTTTTGTTTTTAAAATGCACACAATCAAAAAAAAAAAAATGAGACATAAATTTGTAAAACAAAAAGAGAAGCAAGATATGGAAACAGATAAAGATGAAGAGCTCAGCGCTTTTCTTATGATAAGCAAGTGATGTGTAGCTTCTTTGATTGTGTGCATTTTGAAAACAAAAATACGTACACGCATTCTACACACCATGCTCCTTTGATTTGTGTGAGTAAATTTTACCAAACTTGAAAGCAAATATTAAAATTTCATACCTACTGCTTTTCCTGTGCGCCTGGTTGATTGATTTTTATATGCACGCCGCCGTAAGCAAAATGTTCTTTAGAAAATCAATGGACAATGCGCGGGCATGTTATTTATTTATTTCCATCCTCCTCACTCTACTCGTATTTTTATTTTTTCAAGCAATTCAGAAATCAATGGACTAGGCGCCCAGCAAAAGCAGTAGGTATGAAATTTTAATATTTGCTTTCAAGTTGGGTAAAACTCACTCACACAAATCAAAGGAGCATGGTGGGTAGAATGTGTGTACGTGTTTTGTTTTTAAAATGCACACAATCAAAGAAGCTACATATCACTGTCATATCATAAAAAAAGAGCTGATCTCTTCCTCTCGAATCTATTTCCCTTTCTTGCTTCTCTTTTTGGTTCACAAATTTTTGTATATCTCAACTAAACCAGTTTTATAGTTTTTGGTGAACCAATTACAGTGGTTTGTTTCTTTTTTTTTCATTTCTCCAAAAGTGCAGAAATAGGAGGGGTTTAAGTAAAATAAAAATCACATACCTACTGCTTTTCCTGTGCGCCTGGTTGATTGATTTTTATATGCACGCCGCCGTAAGCAAAATGTTCTTTAGAAAATCAATGGACAATGCGCGGGCATGTTATTTATTTATTTCCATCCTCCTCACTCTACTCGTATTTTTAAATCAATGGACTAGGCGATCAGCAAAAGCAGTAGGTATGAGATTTTAGTTTTGTTTTGGTAAAATTTACCTACACAATTCAAAGGAGTATGGCCCGTAGATGTAATTGTTTCTTTTGTGTGCAAAATTAACACAATCAAAGAAGCTACAAATCACCGTCTTATCATAATAAAAGAGCTGAGCTCCTATCTACTGGTTTTTCTGTGCGCCTGGTTGATTCACTTTATTTCGTAAATGGGAATTAATTTTTTTCGTTAGAAAATTTTAAAATAACCAGGCGAACATGTAGAGCTGGAGGAGTTTCTTATTGGAGAACTTTCTCACACAACCAGTCTTCAGAATGCAAAAAAAACAAACTTTTTGTGTACATTTTGGCGATCATTTTATGCCAAACTCTTCATTTTTATATTTTACCACTGTACCCACTTTTGATAGAGAGCAAGAATGAAAAGAAAACTAGATACAAAAAATGACCACCGTGCAGGTTTTTGTAAGAGGATAATTATTTAAACACATAAATATTTTAGCATAATTTTATTTTCTCCATTGCAAATTTATTTTTATTTTATGAAGTTTTTATGAATGTATGTTGGTTCTTTATGTTTGGATACAAAATAAAATAAATTGGACATTACTTTAAAACTAAGCAAGACAGCAAGAATAATTTTTTAAACTTTTCTTTCTTTGTTTGGCAATGGAGGAGTGTTGAGCTTAGATAATTTTATAGGAGTATTGAGTATGGATGAATAAATTTGTGTAATTCAAGTTCCATCTGCTTTCATATGCTTGCCTGGTAGATTCTGCGGGCAAATTCACTTGGCTGGGGCTTCTGTTTTCTTGCGCGTTTTTTTCGCGCGTGTTGTGTTTTTATGTTCATTTCAGTATTTTAAATGGGTCCATTTGTTTAGCATGAGACTTGCTTTGATTACGTTTAGGAATTTGGCTTTTAACCCTTCTAATTCTCCAACTTTTTTTTAAACTAAAATATTTCGAGAAAATAAATAAATCAAACTTGAAAGCAAATATTAAAATCTCATACCTACTGCTTTTGCTGATCGCCTAATCCATTGATTTCTGAATTGCTTGAAAAAATAAAAATAAGGTGAGGAGGAAATAAATAAATAACATGTCCGCGCATCATTGATTTTCTAAAGAACATTTTGCTTACGGCAGCGTGCATCTAAAAATCAATCAACCAGGCGCACAGGAAAAGCAGTAGGTAAGTGATGTAGGTATGTGCTCTTTTTGAATTTCGAAGAACTTACAAAATCAAAGAATGCCTTCAGCAATTCTTCCAAAGCAACGTAATCTGTTTCTTTGTATTATTCATTTTGTACACATACAGTGTGGAGATCATACTTCAGTATCCATCTCACTCTTTTTATATTTACTACTATATGCTCTGCATATGAAACACCAACCCATACTCACTTTGTTTACTTCTAGAAGAAGCAGAAAAGAAAATAACAAGAAATATCCCAACTTACTTTTATTTTGATACAGTAGGGTCGAAAAAAAAACAAAATATTTTCACATAATTTTAATTTTGCATTAAAATTTTTTTTTTATTTTATTTTATTATGGTTTGAGATTATAAAATACAAATAGGTACATTAAATGTACATGGTGGCTTTTTAGTTTTATAGTTTGTAAAAGTCTGGAGTATACAAAAAATAAATTCGCCATTTTCTTAAAATTAAGTAAGACAGCAAGAACAAAACTATGATATCTCTTTATGTCTGTTTACTTGCGATTGTTGAATCGGTATGCTTAACAATTCTTTTTGCGTTATACAATATCCATAATGGTGGGTGGAATTTTGATATACCGAAGTATTTTGTATGAAGCTGAGTAGGTATTTATTATGGATGAGTAAATTTGTGTAATTCAAATCCCATATCGACTGCATTCGCATGCGTGCCTGTTAGATTCTTTTGTTTGGTTTCTGCTGCCCCACCTTAAAAAAAATAAATTAAAAATGGCCATTTAAAAAAAAAATTAGAAATTCTTCGAAATTACGTAGGTATACATATAAGTTATGACATCTAGTGACTTCTCAATACTGAATAAAATTTCGAACAAGCGAAAATAAATCGTGTACCTACATATGTAGGTGGTTAAGGCCCGTTTGCTGATACGAATCATAGATATTTACGTCCAACTTAAAAATTTTAATGACTACTTTTTCCTCTCCGTGAACTGTGACATAAGTTCTTAAGTAGAACTTAAATGCTTAGCAAACGGGCCTAAGAGTTTGGTGTATTTCTGCGTAGGTGCAATGTTTATTTCGAAAATATGTTCTAAACAAATTTCTAGCTTCGCACAAAACATTCCGAAATAAAATAAATTAAATGAAATTAAAAATTGTCCTAATTTTAAACACTTTTTAACTAGAACCATATAACTAAACTTATTTTCTTGAAAAACTACAGCTAAAATAGTACAAAGTGTTATATGGATTTAGTATGCTGCTATAAAGGTAAAATAGCTTTCTGGTAATTTTAACTTTAATAAAATGTTAAAATATTTTTCGATGAATAACTTGTAATTAGCAAAATCCTCTTTTTAGCTTAGTATAATACCAAACCTACTTTAAAACATGAGCATCGTACTCAATCATTTAAAATTATGCGCCATTGAATTATTGGGGTTAATCGGTAATAAAAATTTGCCTGCAAACTTTTCTCCAATTCGAATCTTGAGAACGTGAATAATGCTCAAAAGTTTCCTGCGGAATTTATTGGTATCGGGAATAAACTTTCCCAGGGAAAGAAAAGCCAATGCAATATAAAATAAAGACAAAACGTAAAAAAAAAACCATTTTATAAAACTGGTTGGAATCCGCGGTAAAAACGTACAAAACTCTGTCAGACCACTGGTTCCGTAGATAATATTCTTATGTGGTGCTCCATTGGTAAAATAAATCAATTTAGGGTGCATTATAAATGTATGGTTACGGAATGTCAGAGTTTCAGAAATGTAAAATGCAAATAATGCTCAAATATAAATCTCACGTGCATTGCGATTTTTTTTACTTATGTGTGCATAGTGCAATAGTTTTGCATTAGGAAAAAAAAAATCGAACTCTAGATTTTAATCAAACCTGACATTACGATCATAGAGATAAAGTGGTGTTTTGTCTTTAGGTCGTCTTACAGTCGAAGCGATTTTCTTAAAACTTGGCACTTAGCGTTTTAGGTAATTGGTTTGAATTTTTTTTATCTCCGAAACTAATGTATATGTCATGTCATACACATTTTTGGGGCGAAAATGGTAAATCTCAATTATCCCGAAAACGGCTCTTAGATTTTTATAAAAAAAATTCAGTGCAATGCTATAGATACATATATGTATAGTCTACATTTTGTTCAATCAAAACTTTTTATTGAAATGTTATTAAGTGTACACATGAACGGATTTCAATGAACATTTTTTTACAGCAGGGCCTTACAATAATTCTAAATAAAACTGCGCACAAAATTTTTCGAAAAATATTTGTCTCCGATTATATGAAAATTAAATATTTTGAAAACGGATGGACTATTTTTTTGTTTTTTTTTGAAATTGTGTTTTTAAATTTATATTATTTAATACTTAAAATTGTCATACCAATTTTTATTGTTTGAAAAAAAAAATTAAACAAATGTTGTATGTATGTATATAAAAAATTAAGTTAAAAAACCACGTTAAAAATATATTTATGTTTACATGCGATCCAGTCGTGCAATTTTTTTTCGGGCCCAGTAAGATGTAAACGGTGATACACTTTCCTTTATTGTCATTTTAAAGTGCGAACAAAAATCTTCTGGAAACGATTAGATTTTATTGATATTCCTACCTAGTTTTTATTTTTTTTTTGAATTTTTCGTCTATTTATTTTCCCCGATTTTTTTTGTTGGATAAAATCAAAGTACCCATTAGTAGCTTTTTGGTTTAGCCTTTTTGAAAAAAGAATCCAATCGATTTGATATATTAAATAGAGAAAACATTGTGGAATCCATTTTTAAAAATAAAATTAAACTCAAACATCAAAATTTTGACAGATGAAGCAAATCAGAGAAAGTGTTCATAAATGCAGATTAAAATGCATGCGAAAATATGTAGTTTTTCTGGCATTAATTGACAAACACAGTATAGTTTCTATTTGATAACCTATTTTTAAAAAAAATCCCATTCATGCAGTCAAAACTGCGACTGAAAAGCATGTTTTTTGAACGCACGTGAATCGGTGAATGCCAACAGTGTGACAAAAAAGTAGAGTTTATGCGGTCTCGTAGGGTTAAAAGGTCATTTGAACACTTTTAAGGGCGAACAACTGTTATTAGGTAACTGTTATAAATTGGCATTTGCCTATACTAATATTTTTTTGATTCTGAATCAAATTCACAGATTCGTATTTTTTGGCGAATCTACCCCTCTTTCACTAACACTACTAAACTCAAGTGCAATTGGAAGGGTTTATTTTGACAGCTACCAGTTTCACTGACGCGAATTTAAGCCAAAATCTTAATAAAAAAAAATTAAAATTAAATCCAAATAACATTCCATTGGCAACGAAAAAAATTAAATTCCGCATCAAATTCTTCATTTACCAAAGGAAAATCACATGAGTGTTTTCTTTTTGGAATTTTTTTCTCATACTTATGTTTACCCAATGGATTGTTTTGCTTTATTTTTGTTTCCCGTTTGCTATTGTAGATAAGAAATGTGAATCAAAAATTAAAAAAGAAGCAATTTTTTTTTCTTTTTTCTTGACGGACAGAACTTGAGAAGCAGAATTTTGAAATGCAGAATTTTGTAGCCAGAATTTCGACCCGCTCCCTTTAGATTTTTCTGCCATTCGTTTCGTATTTCATAATAAAGGCCCAGACTTTTAATCGGCCGATAGTGTGATCGGTCTCTTAATTAGTCTAACCTTCACTCCTTCAACTTAAGATGATTAAAAAGTTTAATCGCCGACAGGATTCCCTTCCAACTCAAATGTAGGTAGTTTGCAAACAAAAAAATTAATAAAACTATTTAAGCCGACTAAAATATAATACAGTACTTAAAATTGTACCTTATTTTTTGTTTCCTTAATTTGAAAACACTGCAAAATACACTGAAACAAATGTCGATATAAGTGTGATATATATATGAAACGGATCGCTAAATACTGGACCTTCAATGAGACGTGAGCAAAGAGATTCTTTCTTGAAAAACTTTGAATGTATCTTTAAAAAAAATATATAAATGTACGTACATATATGTAGGTGCGTAGTTATACATATAAAAAAAACCACATAGCAGAATTAACCTCATAAACACAAAGCAGGAAACAAATACTTATAAACAAACAGTAGGTAAAAAAAATATCTTTAACTTAACCTGGGTAAAGAATTATTAATACAAAATGTTTACCATTCTCAACTTATATAACAATATTATACCTATAGGTACTACAAAAATGCAATAACTCAAAAAAAAATATTAAGGCAGGATCTAGCTTTCTATATATTATATAAAACCAAACAAAAATGTAAGCATAAGAAGAAACAAAGTAAAAGCAAAAATCATATAGTTATCATACTAGAGAAAAGATTAATATATACTTGTGAGATTATGAACAAAATAAACAAGAAGAATTTAATTTTTATTATTAATTTTCACAAAAAAAATAATATTTAGAATTAACATTACACCTATCATTAGTCTGGGGGCAGAACTCTCAAGAATTCTCGCTTTGTACGAGTAGTTTTTTTTATGTTACTTCAAAAATAGTGGCGCAAAAATTTAAACAACCTTTAGTTTAAAACCTATGGCTTAGAATTTAACTAGTTAGCAATTTCCTAAGTACTTCTTGATTTAATAACTATTTCAAAAATGTTAAGCTTTTCTAAACTAGTAAATTACTAATTAAGCAGAAAGCTGAGCATTTGTAGGGTTTGAATTTTGATGAACACAATTATTGATGTTATGCGTTGTAAATTAATTATTTGTTGATCTATCAAAAAGATATTACATATTTCTATTTTCATCATTTTAACTTCATTATTAATAACAAAAAAAAAAAAAAAAAAAAAAAAAAAAAAATATGCACCAGCAGGATTCGAACCTTGGACCCTCGGCGATATACTATTAGAGGCCATGAATCAAAGAAAACAAGATTACGAAACTTCTTTTTTTGTCTTATTTTATTGACGTCAACAGAGATCGAAATCCATTAATCCACATCGGAAAAACAACAACAATTTCACTATTTTTGATATCTGGTGACATCAATAAAATAAGAAAAAAAAAAGAAGTGGCGTAATCTTGTTTTCTTTGATTCATGATTAGATACCATAATGGATTTAGCAAATTGCTTAAAATTAAAGTAGCCATTCCGTGCGATTTAAACTTTAGCTAAATGTTAAAATTGTTTAAAATTAGATAAATCATCTTTTTACCTTAGTAACTTGCTAAAAGTGGCTTTAACATTTTACTAAATCGTTCAAAATTTTGCGCCAATGTTTTTAACTCAAAACAAGTACATATGCATTTAGTGATTTTTTGCTTTACGGTTTTCTTCCGGACCAATGGTGTTTTTCTTTTTACTAAATGCACTTACTATTTCTTCTGGGGGACAAAAGCGGACTGTTTTCCATTAAATGTACAATATGTTGTATGTGCGAGATATGTGCTTTTGTTTGAAAAGGCATTTTTTATAATTGTTTCTTAAATGTTAGTATATGCTTCTGGTTAATTTGATTGAATATTCTTCAGAAAACTTCAAAAAGTTCAAACAAAACGTCAACGAAGTGGCCAAGTCCGATTTTGTTTTCCAGAGCTCATATACAATTTTGTAAACATGCGAATATCTTATTTTAAGGCTACACAATATTAAAAAAATCAAAAAAATACTACTTATGTCATTAGAAACAAACAAACTTAATTATTATAATTTAATAAACTTGTTGAACTTGTAACTATAAATTATATATATATTTATATTTAAGTATAAACAATGTATAAGTTTAATAGTTTTAGAAGGAAAAAAATCAAACACGAAAAAAACATGTATAAATAAATAATAATAAAGTAAAGAAAAATAATAATATTAATAATTATAATTAACATAACACACAAATTATGTAAACCAAATTCAAGCAAAAAATAAAATTATTTAGTAATGTATAAATAAAAAATACCTTGTGTGTTGGAATTTGGTTTTAATTGTTGATTAAAAAACTTTAGGTACGGTCCTCACTTATCGTGAAATTCAACTGCTTGAAAAGCTTTCACGCGAAATATTTTTGTTCGCAAGGAATATTAATAGCTATTGCGAGTTTCGCCTGAATGAAATTAAAACAGGCACTTGCTCTTATGGTCGATCACATCGTATATATACACAACATTCTTAGTACAAACGGCTAAATAAATTTTTAAAGTCGTTTTTACTAAATTTCTTATACTATATAGGTGCAAAATTTCTTTAATTTTTGGTATTGCAATTTTATGTTTTTAATAGTAGGTCTGATCCATGAATCAAAGAAAACAAGATTACGACACTTCTTTGTTTTTCTTATTTTATTGACGTCATATGTGAAACAAAATCCATTATTCCACAAACAACAACAATTTGCAGATTTTGTTTCACACATGACGTCAATAAAATAAGAAAAACAAAGAAAGTGTCGTAATCTTGTTTTCTTTGATTCATGGGTCTGATCCAGACTTTTTTGACATGAAATTCTCTCATAAAGAAATAACGACAAAAAAAGTGGAACGGCTTGAGCACAATTTTCTGCCAATTTTTAAAACGTGTTTTTTTTTGTTAAATATTGCTTAAAATTCTTCAAACTAATTATTTAATTGTGGATCAGACCTAATATACCTAAGCTTAATGAGAAAGAGGAACATCGAAATAAGGATTTTTGTATTGACCAAAATGTAGACTATTATATATATATGTACCTATAATGATGCATTGAATTTTTTTATATCAAAATCGTTAGAGCTGTTCTCGAGATAATTGAGATTTGCCCCAAAAATTTGTATGACACGTTTCTTTAGTTTTGGATCTTAAAAAAAGATTTGAAAAACAAATCGAGCCAATCGATTAAAGTACCAAGTTTGAAGAAAATCGATTCAGGGGTTTATGCTGTGTTGCCTATCATGGTAATGTCAATCTTGATTAGAATATCGCGTTCAATTTTTTTTACAAAATGCAAAGCTTGCGCTAGTACCTACGTATGTATGTATATCGCAAATAAAAAGTAATTTACGTAAATTCATATATATTTCCACTACTAATTTTAGTCTAAATGTGTGCCTAGTTCAAATTTAAAAAAAAAATTACAATTGAAAAAACTAGAAGGCACATTTGAGAGGTAAACAAACATACCCAAAATGTCAAACTGCGAAAAAACACGAAAAATACAAATTTTATGTTTTAATTTAAAAAAAAAAAGGCGAATACAGATTTACAGACGTCAAATATTCCCGGAGTGATTCACCATCATTGCTGATGCTTTTCGTTAGGTCGTCTGGAAGCATTCCAAATGCTTCTAAAATCGTTCGTTTGGCAGTAGATGACAGTTCTTCTTCTGAAAACAAGAGCAAATCCATTCTGGACTTGAAAAATTATCCAAAACATGATCACATTTTAAACGTCAATTTAATTAAATATGAATTTTTGTTATTTAATTTTTGAATTGGTATTGGTGATCTGTAAGACTTCAGCATTAAAAAAAATTGTTGCAACTTGCGCCCATTCAACTCGAATCCAGTTGTTAAAAAAAATACATAGGAAAAAAACCAATCTCGCTGAGCCCCTGCAAAATTTACCGAAAAAAATAACTAAATTCACAACCACAAAAAAACTGCATTGCGTAGTGCATTAGCTTCTAAGGTGGCTGGGGTTGGTTCAATACTCGATAGAGAAAAAATTAAAAGTTTTTCAATTAAAATGAAAAATTTTACAAAACATTGAATAAATAAATAACAGTTTTATTTTATACAAATACCTTACAACACACATACGCAAGTTTTTGGTCTTTTTCTTTTGACTTCGTATTTTTGTGTGAAATAATAAGGTGTTTGTTTAAAATAAAAGTGTTATTTATTTATTCACTTTTTCGTAAAGTTATATGTTTCCACATCGTTCAGTTTTAAATATCTTTTTTGACAAATGTTTTTCTTAAAATGAAAAAAGTAGACCAGCATACCACTAGAAAAACAAAGGAATCTGATGATGACGATTAACAAATGATATTTCATTTGCTATCATTCATAATATGTAACATTATTTGTAAAGAGACGGCTTATAATTTGAAATTTTAACTTACTCTTATAACATATGTACCTAAATCCAAAAAATGAAATGCTATCACACCTAAAAAAAAAACACCCTTTTTATGCTTATTTTTAAAAAGACACAGCTTTATTTCATTTTCTCACCTTTTTCGAATAAATTTTAAGCTTTGACACAAACCACACACTTTTGAAATATTATAAACTGTAGTTTCTTTTGTTTTATCGCTTATAGGATAGGCACCTGATATTATATGTAATTATGGCATAATAACAAAAACAGAAAATAAATCTTTCATGAAATATTTTAATTTTCTATAAAATAAATTAGTTTAACAAATAAACAGTTTGATAGCTCCAAGACAAAAATTATTGATGTCCATTCGTTCTACAGGACCCATCAATCTAAGACTTTGTATTTTAACTCTTCTGGATAGGATGGTGTCACTGATGTACAGCCCTTAGAGTTCATTGATGAATATTCTCCTCCTCTCAATGATTATGCACACGGGATCGAAAATCGTCTGAACAAACAGGTAGACAATGTCCATAATTACCTCAAACTACTAGCTGTGTATGATGACTTTGTCTTTCCCTCATTAACTGGTAAGCCCGTCTTTGCCGCCACCGTCTCAATACTCGCAGAGGCGTCATTGACATTACGCCGGGTTCTCCCCATTATGTCAATATCATCGGCATATATGCAAGTAATTGAACGGGCTTTTGAAAGATAGTGCTTCTTGTGTTGCCTTGGCAATTCGGCACTATTCTTTCACTCTTTTTTGACATCAAAGGCATCGGTAAGGGTTTTACCGACTTTGATGGAACAGCGCGAATTTTCTATTGTCATCCTGCACGAACGACGAGTTTGTCAGAGATCCCAAAACTAGACACTGCTCTATTCATTCCTCGGCCATGCCTTCTTCTGGCCATATCATGCAGATACTCCTAACCAAATCGTTGCCTGCTGCTTTGAATATCTCTGCGACTAAGCCACCAGTTCCAGCAGCTTTATTGGACTTGAATCTCGATATTGCTATCTAACTTCGTCCAAGTCGTGTGGGCTCAATTGTTGGTCTTCGACTATATTGAATGGTTCATCCTTTGTACCTTTTGGTAAAATTTTCGAACCTCATTCTTGCAGTAACACCTTTCAATTTCATCTATCTCGCGTTTCTCATGATTCGTTTGTTTCTTTCTGAGAAACCGGTGTTCCTCTCTATTTTCCTGTCCGTAGAGCTTACTAGGTGATCTTTTCCTTATTTGCAGTGCCGAATTTGAATGCTTCTTGTTTGGCTGCAAGTGCCTGTCAGCATTCATCGCCACACCAGGGGTTTCGTGGTGGTGGTCGTTTATAGCCTAGTTCGTCAGAGGCGGCATCTCTGGTTGCATTTTGACAGTGTTGCCACTGGCCGTATAGGACTTCTTAAAAAGTTATTAGAGATCTCTTGCGATTGTAACCGTTGTCTGACGTCAAACTTTCTCCCACTATTATGTCCTCTTGATGTTGCTCGAGATATTCGTAGCCGTACCTTAGCTACAACCAGGAGTCAATGTTGGTCCTTCGCACCGTACGGGAATCCATGATGCTAGAAGATTGTCTTGCGTCGATCGTATTATGATCAATCTGGTTGACGGTGACGGTTGATTGATTTGAAGATCTCCATGTAGGGTACAGCTCGTAAATCATGTCCAAGAGCTCTTAAAACACTCTTTGTCTTCATCCACTTTCTCCTGTGTGGAGGCATTCCGACGTATGAGGCTACTGTTGGCGAATCTAGCATTGATGCAAATCGTGGTGAGGCGTTCAGTTATATCTTTAAAACTCAGGACTTCTTGTTTTAGTCTGCCCCTAACCATGAATCCACATCCAAACAGCCGCCATAGTAAATGTCACAATTTTCCATCCTCCATCGCATTTATTGGGTGGCAGTGATATCTGCTTTACAGCAGTCTAGGGAATCCGCTAATTGCTGCACGTGGTCTGTTAGGAGACCTAAGTTTCAGAGCCACTTTACAATAAAAGTTCTCTTAATTGAAGCAAATTTTTTGAAAAGATTAGGTAGGCCAAACAAAACGCCGACAATTCTCTGCTCCGAAGGTAATTAAGTGTTGTTGCAATTAACATGTATTCATTTTATAGTCAATAGTTGTTTTTTTTATGTAAAAACTTCTCACACAAGAAAGAGAAGAGAATATCTACTCTTTTTTCTTTTCAAGAGAGTAACTGTCATTCTGAATGCTAAAAACCCACTTTCTGAACGGTTACCATACGCATTCTGAACGCATCTGAATTTGCCAATGGAAAATAGCATACGTTTTGAATCGCAACTACCTACTTAAGGGATATTTCTATTCTGAGTATGCCTTTCTGAAGAACACTTTGCTATTTCCTATTCTCATGTTCCCGTAATCCCTCTTATTTTGTTAAACTTTCTTAAAAGAGAATGAACCCATTGGGCAGAAAAATGTATATATAGGTAGGTATATAGCTTGAATTGGAAAAATATATAAATACACACGACCATAATGCTTCTCGACCTTTGAAGAGATCCCATCAGAAAAATTACATTTGTTTCTATGAAAAACTTGAGAATAATAATTCTAAAAAAAATAAAAACTGCAGCAGGAGCGCCCCCGTAAACATGATGTACAAAATATATACTCTATCTTTCCCTATACTATCTCTCCATACACTTCAACTAACCAAGTTGATACATCTATAGATATTTAGAGAGTGAGTTCCTATGAATGCTTTGCATGGGAACTAGCTACAATCACTCACAAAGCCTTATACACATCAGCAGCATGACCAAGCTATTCAATGCATATAGCATAACTACCTAGCTACCTATATCTTCAAGTTTGAACCATTTCACAACTACTACTGCGATGCAGATGATACTCTCCTGCTATTGCTTCTGGTTTAGATTCTGGTTTTGATGAAGATAAGGACGACGCTGATTTTACCTGACCGAACCCATTGTTATCTCTCGCACAATAGAATTCACTTTGGCATGATGGAGAAAAAACAACGAAACCCCCCTTTGCCAACCATTCGTGCAATTGTTGCAGGGAAACAATTGCGGATTCTTTATAAACCATCATCAACGAGTCTGGCGGCTCTGGATCTGGAGTTAGAATAGTAAATGAAGGCATAGAAGGATCAAACGAAGGTGGGTTTTAGTTTCAGGAATCAAAAGAGTGTGGTGGCTTAAAATCATTCATCATGACTCAGATTGTTGCATACCTAAATTAGAGAGAAAAAAAAAACAATGTTGTTTTCATTTTATTCAAGGATATAGTTTAGTGCGTTTTTTTTTGTCAATCCTTTTCGTGATACAATGCTGATGACGTCGTGTTTCAATGTGATTTATTGAAATGTCTCGGTGGAAAGAAAGTATTCGGGCTAATGAATTGCTGTATAGAAATGTAGAACTTGTAGGTATCTTGTTGAAAGTAATTAGAGTATTTGACTAGAGATTTCCATAAACTTTCTCAAAGAAAATGTACGATATGCAGATATGTATTTTAAGAAACAATAAGGGATTTTTGTGACTGCAAGTTCGACAACGACATATGAAGATTTGAATTTTTATAAATACTACCAGGGGTGTGAAACCTATGCCCTTCTTATGACTCACAAGTCGAGCTTTCCCCCGTGGTATTACCACAGCCCCGAGTTCGAGTGTATATCCGCAAGACTAGGTCAGATATCTTAGTAGCCGACATATTGCGAATGACAAGATAGCCGTCAGTGGATTAGAAATTCTAGAGAACAGATCATTAATGAAAATGAGAAGAAGAGTTGCAGACAAAGCGGAGCCCTGGGGCACACCAGCATTTATTTTATAAATTTCAGTCTTGAAACCATCTAATACAACTTGTATTGAGTGGCCCGAAACGTTATTTCTAATCCAACAAAGAAGAGATTCATCAATACCAAATGCACCCAATTTGGAGAAGAGAGCTTGATGCCAAACTCTATCAAATGCTTTTGAAATATCAAGCGAAATAATTTTACTTTCTTCAAAACGATGTAAAGGTTTGTTCACTGTTCGGTGAGATAAACCATCAGATCATCAGTGGAACTATTATACTACGAAAGTCATTGAGGAGCTTTCATTCTTCAAGATGTTTCTTAAGCTTATAATTAATAAACGTTTTCATGACCTTGGAAAGAAGGGACATAAGTGCTATTGGTCGGTAATTAGCGTTGAAGAACACCTCTTCACACACAACGATGGGAGGGATACTATCCGGGCCAGTGGATTTGTGTATATCAAGGCCTTTACGGACTCTAGAAACTGCACGAGTGAGAAAGAAGATTTGTCCAATGAAATCATTTACGTTCTCAAGTACTGGGGGAGACATATACTTTCGGGCAGCGTCGAATTAACAGCGAATTGCACTGCAAGTAATTGACTTTTTAACGTGAGCTTGACAAAAGGAGTGTCATAAAAGTCAAGCTTCGGAACCGTTGACGAAGTTAAATTTTAAATGTCTTTTACAAATGACCAAACTACCAACTTTGTTTTTTGTTTCAGGAAAATAGGAAAGTTTTTTTTCATGTATTTAAGACAATGTCAAAAACTACAAAATACAAAGTTGTTCTCGAAAAATTGAGCTTTAAATTTTTTTGTTGGCTTGCAATGCTGTTTAAGGCCCGTTTGTTGATACACAACTTAAGCATTTAAGTTCTACTTAAGAACTTTTGACAGTTTACGCAGAGTGAAAAGTAGCCCACAAGCGTTTTAAGTTAAACATAAATATTTACGATTCGTATCAGCAAACGGACCAAAATGTTTTAAAAGCTTATCTATTAAAAAAATTAAAAATACCAAATGAACCGTTATCCAGAAAATCGAAAACCAAAAAATGGTTCTACTGCCTACAAGTATCAAAAATAACTATTTATTTTCAAAAAAAAATTACAAAAACGTACACTTTTCCTTCATTAATGAACTGATTTTTTTTTATAGAAATAGTTGTAGCCGTTTTTAGGAAAAATAAGATCTAAAATATGTATGGCAGGCACGGATATTTTGGGGCTTAAAACACAAATGAAAAACTTGTGGCCATATTACCCAGAAAACAATATTTAACAAGTTTGAAAAAAATCCACCCATCCGTTTAGGCTGTAGACTCACGGACAGACAGACATCCATACGGAATTGCGACATCCACTCTTTTCGCTTCGCTAGCATCGTAATGCCAAGTTTGATCAAAATCTCGAGTTCAATTTTTTTACGAATCCAAAACTTGCCATATATAGTACCCATATGGAACCATTTTTTTTTTAATTCCGACTTAACTCGAAATACATTGGCGCAAAATTTTAAACAACCCATTGTTAAGGGCTTAACATTTTACTAGTTAGCAATTTCCTAAGTGCTTATTGATTGAATAATTATTTCAAGATTTTCAAACCTTTTCTAAACTAGCTTGTTACTTAAGCAGAAAGCTGAGCATTTGTAGGGTTTGCATTTTGATGAACACAATTATTGTATGCGTTGTAAATTAATTATATGTTAATGAAAACCCAACATGTGCTCTATAAAGGTATTAGTTATTTCTATTTTCATCATTTTAACTCCATTATTTACAAAAAAAAAAAAAAATTGTGCACCAGCAGGACTCGAACCTGGGCACCCCGCGTGCAAGGCTGATATACTATCAGATTCCATAATGGATTTAGCAAATTGCTAAAAGTTAAAGTAGCCATTCCGTGATTTTAACTTTAGTAAAATGTTAAAATCGTTTAAAATTAGCTCAATCATCATTTTAGCTTAGTAAAATGCTAAAAGTGGCTTTAACAATTTACTAAATCGTTTAAAATTTTGCGCCATTTTTTTTTGGAAAAAAATTAGAGAAATTTTTTATTTAAAAAAAGTAAGTAGTAACAACTTTGAAAATATATTTAATTATTTCTACCATGAATATTGTTCTTATAATGCCATCGAACATAAGAGCTGGTTCCTGAAATCCATCGTGTATTTTATTATTTGACCTGATTGGTATAACCATGTAAAAATGTGTACATACCAACACTGCAACAACAAAACCAATAAAAAGGCTTTGTAGATTCTATTTAAGACAAATAAGAACAACAATATGTTTGCCAAAAATCCCTTTAAAGCTTCTCTGAATTTAATTTAACCAAAATCGTATTTAACCTAAAGTCCCCCAGATGCGTCTCACTCCCATTACCAAAATAATGTCTCGCTAGACATGTATGCTTTCTAATATTTTTTATCCTTGACGCGCCACAAATTCCACACTTACACAGATAATAAGAGTTGAACATTCTTTTTTCCGTTTCGTCTTAAGACCTGTATATGGTGTTGCAGATGAAAGTTGCATTCTCTATACCTAACTTATAGGATATACCTACTCATTGTAGGTTTCATATGGAAGAAAAATAATAAATCTCCTTAGTGGATTAAGCAAGACAACAAGGTTTCTCATATACTATCATGCAATTGTGCGAGCGAACGATGAAGAATTCTGGCAAAAAGAAGACAAATTGAAGAAAAACCCAAGGATTAACAAGTCCCCTGAACCATCATGATTGTGAGCATTTCCACCAGAGCACAATTGAATTCCAACACAGTTCAATGTTTCCCAGAGATATATACCATATCCCTTCACAATTTGATGGTAAAGCGGAGGAATGAAACAGCACTACGTCTATGATAAAGGTATATTTTCAACAACACAAGTCTCAGAGGGTATAGGGGACGAACTATGATGCGAATAAAATTCTCAAAGAATCAACCCAACAATAGCTCGTGTCTCAATCTACTATACCTACTCGTACATGGGTATAGAATCAAATTCTTTAGCGTGTCAACGAGCCAAGTTTCGAAGGAACTACATACACACTTTTATATGCATTCCGATTCTTTGGATCTCTTTTGAAATACCATCCTAGTTGCCCTTCAACAGGGCCGCATCTGACATCTCAAAAAACTTTTAAAAGAAGTCGGTCTCAAAATAGGGATTTCAAAATTTTTTTGAATCTTTAAAAAACCATTAAAACAGCAACAGCATTGTCAAAACCAAACAATATGCTGTCCAGCACAAATTGTTCTACCACACTGCCCAGCACCGTCATTTCTGTTTGAATTTCTAACGTTGCCATTGCCATTGCATATCGTAGTGGGAAAGTTGTGGACTTTATGTCGAAACCGGAATACCGATTTTAGGACACAGGAAGTGGTCAACACAATAGTGTAGTGAATAATTGAAATAAATTAGTTCTAAATAATGACGGCCGCTGATAACTCTGCTGGTGCTGGTTTAATCTGTTTCACGCCTTAATTTATAAACAGAGTGGAGCAGAGAGCACAGCTGCGAAATTCTTAAGAGAAAAGAGTAAAGAGCTTGAGAGGGGAGCAAGGATGAAACCTAACCAGAGTGAGGAGCAAGAAGAGGGCAGGGAGAAGTAGCAAGCAAGCGTTCATTCATTTAAATATTTTTCTTTTGGGAATAAAAATGGGAATTAAAAATCGCAGCGATGAGAGCGAAAATCAAACATGTTTGAAATCGGCGCTCTGATCCCTTGTTGACTCTTGCTCGATCTTCCAACGACTTTACTACACTCTGTTTGCTATCCTTTCACTATACGTGTTTGATTTCTCCGCTTTGCTCTTTGCTCTTGCTCACTCTCAGCTCCACTTTGTGTGTACACTTACACCCAAATTAATAAGTATGGACTAGGGAAGGTTTACGACTTCATCCGTGGACTAGGTGCGAAATGCTATTAATAAAACATAGTTTCTGCTATTTTACATTTACAAACTTAGTCCTTTGCTAGACCATCGAAAATGCTGGTTTAGTGAAGGACTAAGAATTGACATTAAGAACAAAATTTACAGGGACATAGAATAAAAAGGGATAGAGCTGTTACTTATGGGGTTTTCGTTTGGTAAATTTATATTTTGATCTATAAATTGATTTTTTTCGTAACGAATCGAATACGTTTTCATACTCATTTTTATGTGTCTGTGAACCAGATAGCGATATGAGCTGTCAAATATTAACTCGAACGTTTTATTTCAAGTTTGTAAGTCCGAAGATGAGCTGGACGAATAAATTTGAACTCAAAACTATTGTAATTCTTTCTTGCAACCGAAACAAATTATTATAAAACAAGAACTTGTCAACTGATGACGCCTGTCAATAATGATGCATAGTGGTGTTAGTAAAAGAGAGGTAAATCTGTCGAAAAATCCAGATCTGCAAAATTGATTTAAAATAAAAAAATAAATCAATTTTGTTGGTCAATCGAAGGCAAATATTGGCAACGTCAGTTTTTTGACAGATCTAAATCGAAAAAAAATTGATTTTTTTTACCAAACGAAAACCCCATTATTTTAGTAGATTTTCTCCGTGGATTTTCGATTTTTTATTAATTGCAGACTAGCTTTTATTCTATAGTTAAGTTAAGTCATGGACTATCGGTTGAATAAGCATTTTATTTATTAATAAGGCTGTTAGGCTTTAAATTGATGCACTCGATCTGAACTATATTAAAGTACTCGTAAAAAGTGTAGCCGTCTGCATCGTTTCTTAGAGTTTTAGATGAAAATTGTGCTGCGAAAAAATTATTTTTTTTTAAATGTCATTTTACTCCTAAGTGACATAACCAATTTGAAGGCACTCATAAAGGCTTTTTAAATTTAAAATTAATAACTCAGTGGGTTGCCCATGCATAGTTACTCAGAATCCGCCCCTGCTTTACTCACACCAACTTTGGAAGCCTGAAGCTATGACTATTCCTCGCATCCTTTGCTTATTCCAGAGTATTCGATATTGAATGGAGTAGCTAGCTATGTTGTTTGTTCTTTTACACTTTTGCCTTGCCAGCGGGCATATCAACCGGAAGTAGATATAGTGTATTTTGCTATTGCATATATGCAGAATTTTTATTACATCGAATTTTTGATTGCTTCATTTGGGAATTCCTGAACGCAGTATATAGAAACCGGCTTCTGAATTGAAGAGTTTCGTTCTTGATGTTTTTTGAAGCTACTAACGGAACGTAACATTTTTTCCCCATTATTTTGCATGCAGTTTGAATGTTGGAATTTGTTTGAAAAGTTCTTTTGGCGCGTGTGATGTGCAAATTGAAAGTTTTTGGATATGAAATACGATGCAACCCAATTTGTTGAATTTGTGTTGTGATTGTGAGACGATTGGAAAATGTCTCTGTAGTTGTACATAGTAGAAAAGGATCTTCAACAACAAAATGTATATTTTTCTGCGTAAATGAGAAAGATATTCTAATGAATATGGAAGACTGAAGTTTAAACTTGGTTATTTGTGAACCAGTTTTTCTATTATACTTGTATTCATCTCTCTGGAGTGGAAGAGCAGAGTTAGGCGAATGTTGGGGAAGTTTGGCAATGTGGGACGGCATATGGCATTTTTGAATGATATCTAATTCTGATGAACTCTTTACGCATTATAAATTTTTGTCGCATGGTATACTATTTTTGCATGATATATTTTTTTGCATAGTACTCTTTCGCATATATTGGGTGTTTTTTTAGCTGCATGAGAACTTTCGATGATTGTTGTCAATGTACTCTAAGTACTGTTGACATTTCGGTTCAATAAAGTTTGGCAATTCATCATGAATCGTTTAACACCGGAACAAGGCTTCTAAGTTGTAGAAATTGACTTTGAAAAAAATAAATCTGTGCGCGAAGTTCATAAAGCAAGATCACTTCGTACCTTTTACGGTCAGCATAATCGGCCTAATGGGCAACCAATTCGTGTAGTTAAATGGTTAAATATTGGAAGACAATAAGCCATTACCGAATCACAATAACATCCATTAAAATTGATTGTTCGCTGCGGTTTACAACCTGGCGGCATCAGCAGTCCTTCTCATTTTTTCGAAATGAGGAAGGGTCTGCCGTTACTCTGAATGGCGAGCGCCATCGAGCTGTGCTAACTGATTTTTTCTTTCCAAAAATTAATCAGCTAAACATCCGCGAAATTTGGTTCAAACAAGACGGCAGCGGCGCAATTTGTCATACAGCGCGCGTATATATAAATTTATTGCAAAATCAATTTGGCGACAGCACTATTTCGAGATGTTGCCCCCTCGTTCGTTCCACTTAATGCCTGCCTCGACTACTTTTTGGATATATAGAGTCATTGAATCATGCAGACAAACCATCAGCTCGAAAAACATTAGCAACCAATATTCGAGCCACTATTGACGCCTACGGCCAGATTTATTGCAAAAAGTAGTCAATAATTAGACTGATCGAGTGGACTATGTAACTCGTAGCCGCGGCGGACATATGTCAGAAATCATATTTAAATAATAAATGCCATGAAATTATCTACCATGATTTTAATAATAAATAAAATACGTACTTGCTCTTATGTTCGATCACATCGTAGGCACAAGATTCGTAGTAGAAACGGCTAAATATATTTTTAAAGTCGTTCTTTACTTAATTTTTTACATACAAAATTTCTTCAATTTTTTTCTAAAATAAAATGGTATAACAATTTTAAATATTCAATCTTATAAACTAAAACGAAATTTAAAAAAAAATCGTCCATCTGTTTTCGAAATATTGAATTTTCAAAAACAAAAATTGTTTTTTTCAAAAATCCAAAAAATAATTTTTCGAAAATTTTGGAATGCAGTATTATTTAGAATTTCCTGGACTTCCTACATAAATATTTTCATCGCAATTCGTCTAGCCGATTATGAGAAAGTCGAAAAAAAAATGGTCGTTTGACAGGTACCGTTAATAACAAAATATGTAAACAAAAATTTAGACCAAAATTTAGACTATGTATGTATATCTAAAGCACACAGTTTTTTTTATCAAAATCGTTAGAGTCGTTTTCGAGATAATTAAGATGATAGAAAAAAATGTATGGCAATTACCTACCGTTATTTTTGAGGCTAAAAAAAAAAAAACGATTCAAAAATCTATTTGAGACAATCACCTTAAACACTTATGTACCAAGTGTGGAGAAAATCGCTTCAGCCCTTAATGTTGTAGATCATTCTACAGAGAGATAGACAGACAGACAGAAG
Source organism: Philhelius pedissequus (assembly GCA_910595825.1). Classification (NCBI taxonomy): domain Eukaryota; kingdom Metazoa; phylum Arthropoda; class Insecta; order Diptera; family Syrphidae; genus Philhelius; species Philhelius pedissequus. Next base: position 235,178,336 of record OU343161.1, on the reverse strand, counting down.
GATTTTTGGTGTTCTCTATCATCGTGATGCCAAGTTTGATTAAAATCTCGAGTTCGATTTTTTACCTATGTGCATACATATATCGGAAGTTAAAATTCATTCCAATAATATTTCTGTCTTGAATTATTATTTAAAGTTCTCAAGCTCTTAAAAAAAATACCTATTACAATCACGAGAGAAATATTTGAGTATTTTTCTCTATATATTTCAACAATTCTAAACATAAGTTATATTAAATATGTAGAATTTGGTAAAATGCCTTTTGAATTTTAGATAGTTATGCAGTGAATACGCATTTATTAAGGCTCTATTCAACGTTGCGTAAATAAACATCTGAACATTGTGATTGTGAATTGAAAATATCCTTATATAGGTACTCATTATTCAACCTCTATTGATAAACCCTACATGGGTTTACCTTAAAATGCTTCTGTTCTAGGTTACGGTCCTCATTATGAGTAGCGAATCGAACTTAAAATCTTGCGAATTCGCTAATTTCGTACTACGAATAGCTATTCGCTCAAACTTTGCTCGCTTCATTGACATACTAGATATGCACTGAGATTCAGCTATTTGGCTAGTGAAGTGAAATGACTCGCCACTCACTGCTGAAATCTCAGGCGAGTGATCTGACATTTCATTTCATTCATTCACTCCCTCACTTTTACTTGCTGAATCGATTTTGAATCAAAAGTGACTCATCCCACGCACTCACTTCGGTTTCGAATTAGCTGAATCTAGGTGATGGACTGCTAGTTGTGATTCATTTCCATACAATATTTGCAAAAAATATAGTTCCCTGCTTTCAGCGACTATTTCACACCAAGCGTCGAAAAGAAAAAACAAATTGAGCACCATCTGTTGTCGATATTGCCTTTCTACAAATTTTAGGCAAAGGAACTAGAGCTATCTATTGGTACATAGTATAAGAATCCATGCCATCTAGTGTTTGTTAGAAAGTTAACAAATTGATTTAGTGCTAGGGGGCAATAAGAAAAATTAATTTTTCTTTCAGATTATATCTAAAAGATTGCTTTTAGAGTTACATTCGAAATAAATAGAATACATTTAAACCCTGCAAAATACGTTGTTGTTGGTCACGTGACAAATATTCAAATGCAAGTTTTTTAATTTAAACTTATATTACGCAGTAGTTTGTGTAAAATTCTATAAAATTTATTATTTTTTCATATTGAACAAAAAATAACCAAAATCTGGCAGACGGCTTTTAAATTCATAGTTATATTATGATTTAAAAATCTTAATACTTGTAAAAGTATAATTTAAAAAAGAAAATAAATCAAATTATCTATCTATCTTATTCTTTCGTCGAAAAGTTGCAACAAAAAATGAAATGTAATTTCAACTTATATTACGCAGTGTGTTTTAAATTTTATCCGTTTAGTCGAAAAGTAAAAAAAAAAAAACTAAATTGATATTTGATCTAGCTGTAATCGTATTTCGTTCATCCGCAAAAAACAATAATATAGTTGTTTATTGTTTTTGTAGAAAATAGAGAAAAGGAAATTTTTGGATTCGTGTAGGGATTTCCTTGAAAAAAATCCCTTAAGCACTGGTTTGACTTGATAATATTCTCAACTAACGCAAGGACTGAAATGGTCGCTGGTGAGCTTTTTTTCGAAAGGAACCATCGTGAAGTTGGCAGTCCATATCTAGTATGTCAATGACCGAGGGATTACAAATAGCGAATCTTCGCTAAACATAACCCATGTAGGTATGTGTGATATATTTTCGAATTAAAATATTTAGTGATAACGTTAGCGAATTGCAGTTATTTATTGTTGATAAAAGTTTCAAATTTACATGTATTAACCTGTTGCTAGTAGTTTTTCGTAATGACGGATAAAAGAAAAAAGGTATTTATGTGCAAATTGTGATTTGTGAATATTGTTAAATAAATAAAAATAATAACTTATCATAAGGATCAATGCAAATCAATTTGAAAAACTAATTATTATGATGGAATCGAATATGGACTTTTGTATGTAAAAGTATAAGTATGTTTGGTTCTTCGAAGAAAAACCAAAAAGATTATTGGGAACAATTTCCTGTCGAATTAAACTCTCTTGAGCCTCCGATTCGTTAGGAAAAAGAGTTGCATATCGTTACTAAGAAAATATTTTATTATTTGCACCTATCATTGTTTCTGTACATGGATTTGGTCGGACTATAAGTTAAAGCTGAACCAACAAATATGCATCAGTTAACAAAATAATGTGACTGGTGGCGGGCCATACTGCCAAATTTCCTTGTCTCCTTACACAATTGACTGCGAAAGACCAAACCGAAATCATTACCGACACAGTTTGGCCAGCAACTACTTCCAAGCCAGTTTTATAGAAGAAGGAACTGCATAGAAATTCTTAGCTTTAATACATAGTGTATTTGGTTTGGGGACATACAAAAAACCATCCTTGTTCAATCGGAAGTACAAAAGAAATCTAATGGAAGACAAAACATTGATTTTTTTTGAATAATTAATTAAATTTTGAAGGCTTACAAATTGTTCGGGAGTTCTAAGGGATTATCTACAAAAAAGGCAATACCATGGATACAGCCAACTAGAGGAATTTTTGAATGCATCCCGCAAAATGTTTACATCAATCCTGCAAAAGCAACTCATAGAATGGGTAGACGCTAAGAAGCTGCTTAAAGGGTTTCAGCTCAGGCTACTCGACGGTACATTATAAATATTTTTGTACTCAGAAGTATTGCAGAGTCATTTATGTCCCGTAATCAGAAGTTATATGTATTTTTTGTAGATTTCAAAGCAGCGTTCGATAGTATTGACCGCAACGCACTGATGTGTAAGCTGTATGGGCTAGAAATGTCACTTCAGTTCAGACGTGTTCTACAAAGTATATATACTGATACCATTGCAACTGTATGGGACGGTCAAAACATTTCTGTTTACGACAAAGACCGACGTAACACAGGGGTGTACGCTTAGCCTAAGTTTGTTTGAGCTCTTCCTAGATGATATAACAGACTCTTTGCAGGGAGGAGTAGAATATGCAGGAATACTCATCAAAATTCTTCTCTTTGCCGATGATATTGTGATACTTGCGTCGTCTCGACAATCTCTACAACTGATGATCAACAGACTAAGTGATTATTGTAGCCGATGGAAGATAATTGTCAATTTGGAAAAATCGAAAGTAATGGTCTTCAAAAAGGGTGGGGGAAGGAAGAGAGCAATGGACTTTTAATAATGAAAGAATCGAAGTGGTAAGCCGATATAAGTACCTAGGAGTATACTTCACCAGTAATTTAAGTATGGAGATTCATTTTAAAGAAAAACTTTCCCAAGCGAAAACTGCAATTAATATTGCATGGAAGAAGATTTTCAAAAACAGCAATATTGCGCACAGCGTCAAATACAGAGTATTTGAGTCAGTCTCTGAATCGATTTTGCATTATGGGGACGGAAAAGGTATGAAACCGCGGAAAGATTATTGAGGTTTTACTTAAAACGCATTTTTCGACTGCCTCCAAATAGTCCTAACTACATGGTTATGCTTGAAACTGGGGTTTCACATGTTTTCATCAAAAGGCTGAAACTGCACTTCGACTTCATTCTTAGCGTCCTGAAACTGCCTGATCAGCGCATCCCAAAGAAGGCGGCTTTAAAAGCAATTCCAAACAAAACTGGATGGTTTGCGGAATGGTTCGAGCTGGCTCAACAAGAGGGATTTGAAATCAACACTTTGGATTACAGTTTATGGAAGCCACTTCTTTACCAGCTTATTGTCAAAATAGACGATTAAGCAAGAAAAAGTTTTGAAGAAGATGCAGCTAGATCAATGTACCGGATGATATACAGCAGACTTAATTACAACTTGAACCAGTGTAACTATTTTCGTGATGACTGCACAGTGGGAGCAGATATCAAGCATGTTTCGTTTAAGAGAGGGCAGCTGATGATACACCTCAACTACATACCTCATCGTGAAGATCTGCCAATATTATGTGAAATCTTTAATTTGAAAGAACGAAAAGATATATTTCATTTTGTGGGAAGGTGTCCGTTTAACTTTATACAGACTTTAAAATGCGTTTATAAATAAGGCTGAAGTCGTTTATTTTGTTTGGAATTTATGTCCTTAAAATTTATTATCAAAATGTATATTTTAAGCAAAGTGGTGGTAAATTTTATACGCATATTTTTTCCTATGCCCAAGTCCTTTTAAACAACTTAAAAGACATCTAAGTATCCATATATTTTAATGAAACCTCTGGCCTCGTTATAATTATCTGCAATCAGATATGCCATTTTCTGCAAGCAATGGCAATTGGGGGGCCCTTCAATTAAGATAAGCACCACACCATAAATATTTGTTGAGGCACTTTTTGGCGAGATACCTTCACGTGGAAAATATAACACGAACGCTATCACGTAACCGTACCTTACCTAATGATCCCTTGATGTCTTCCTGAGTGAAAAATACAAAAAAAAAAGAAAAGAAAACAACAACCAACCAGCAATCAACAGTTTCTAACAGTTTCTGTCTTCGTTGCCAAAAATGAGCTCCAGCAAAAACCCCCGCTGGTATCTATCATCAGCAAAATCAAACCAGTAAGTTGTCACCTTGAAAAATGTCATCAGCCCCCAAAACGAAACCCCTTAAAACCCCAATTCCAATTTCCATAAGAATATTATCAAATCACTTGCTGAAAATGTGTCAGGAGCACATACTATGGGTAGTAAAGGAGGAATGGATAAGAAGTTATGATTCTGTAGTTTGATGCTGTGTGGTTAGGTTATGAAGGAGTGTGAGAATTATGTGGTTATGCTCGCTGTTAGACCACCCACTGCGTCACTAAATTAAGGTCTCATTTGTAATCAGTATTATGTATGTACGTATGTACATGTTGTCATTGTGGTAGCGTTGACGATGGCATGGCGGCGCGACGGGCAGAAGGTGCTAGTGCTGTAGGCCAACGAAACAAATTGGAATTTCTACTAACGAGAAATTAATGACAATCAGGATCATAGTAATTATTTCATATTTCTGGGTATGAAGATGGACTCTCATCTCAACAAAACACTCTAGTCCGCGTTAATTTCCCTCCCTTTCACCAATTTTCCTTTCACTCGTGACTTGATTTAATGCGAAATTAATTGCAAAGGCTTAATAAATAATTCAATCGTGCTGCGATAAATAATAGCAATAATGATTCAATTTGTTCATCAGCTGGCAACTTTTGCCGGTCTTGTGATTGATTCTGGCACGTTTTCGTTATATTCTGTCTTCCTTCCTTCCTTCCATCCTTCACATTACGACATTTTATTTTTTGTTCTTGGCCGTGGAGAGATTTTTCGGCAGATGAAGAACCACCTATACATATATATGTTTATGTATTTACGATTTCTTCATAACAATAAAAGTTTGATGTTCGAAGTTTAGCATTCGAAAACCTATCACACATTTTTATGATGGTTGTACTTTCATGAAACCTCGGGCCCATTTCTAAATAATTTGAAAATCGATTTTTGAAGTATGAGAATTTACAACACAATGATGGAACTGTAGTTAAAGCTTGTAGTACAGTCAAATTTGAAATACACGAACATAGTACAGGGTGGCACACGAATCGTGCTACAAATATAAAACGTAATAACTTTTTTTCAGTGTGAGTAATCGGCTTATTTTTTTTCTTATTTTATAGACCACTATTTAGATTTATCAAAATGAATGCTTGGGATACTGAAAAAAGGATTTGGATAGTGCAGCGATGCCATTCTTTGAAGTCAGTCATTTCCGTCCAAAGGGAATTTAGGCTGGAGTTTGGTGGTACTTCCCCGAGTAGATGGACTATTATGAGGCTGGTGAACATGTTTGCCGAATCTGGAAGCATCGAACGAAGACCGTATCATCGAGATCCCAATGTTCGGGTTCAGGATACAATCGTGGCTGTTGCATCGGCAATACAGGCAAATCCTAGTATTTCGACTCCAAACTTCTCGCGCCAAATTGGAGTTAGCAGACGGCCATTACAAAGGATACTTCATGATGACTTAAACTTGTTTCCGTACAAAGTCCAAATTACAAGCAAGTTAATCCCTCAGGATTTGCCTGTTCGCCTGGAATTTTGCCGAAAAATTATTGCAATGGCCGAAGAAGACAACACATTGATAAATTGTTTGTTCATGTCTGATGAGGCCCATTTTGACTTAAACGGCAATGTTAACAAGCAAAACTGCCGTATATGGAGTGAATCTAATCCAGAAATGCTCCATGAGACGGAACTGACCCCAGAACGAGTCACTGTGTGGTGCGCAGTTTCATCAAGGTGTATTGTCGGGACATACTTCTTTGAAGAAAACGATGTAACACAAACTGTCAGTGGGGACCGTTATTTAAAGTTGTTGAAGGAGTTTTTTTTTACCCAGAATTTCGCCGAAGACGTATCCCTTTCAGCTGGATTTGGTTTCAACAAGATGGAGCAAGTGCACACATAGCCACACAAGTTATGGCTGAGCTCCAACGAAAATTCCCAAACAAATTGATATCCAGAAACTGCACACTCCGCTGGCCCCCAAGGTTACGTGACCTGACTGCACCAGACTTTTTTTATGGTGTTATGTCAAGCAGGATGTGTACAAAAAGAAAACCCAGGAATTTGACTGAATTGAAGTAGACCATTAAGACAATAATTGAGGTGATCCCAATTTCAACCCTTCAGGCCGCAACGAACAATTTTCTGATCAGGTGCCGCATATGCGTGGATGAGCGTGGATGTAATTTGCGGTCTATCATCTTTAAAAACCATTAGTTATTTACAATAAAATTTAATTTTTAATCCAATAAAAAAAATTTAAGAAATACATCGATTAAAATAAAAGTTATTTAAATTTCTTTTTGTAAGACGATTCGTGCCACCCTGTATAAAACGCTATGCAACGGAAGCTGATGATATACAAATGTATATTTAAATGGATTTTAATTTGATAAATTACTAGGCGAATAGGTACCTCTACCTATATATATGGAACATAGATCTGTAAATATGTACATATACATATAATGAAATTGAATGGTGTATAGGTGGAAAAAAATGTTTATTTAGACTTATTTAAACGGCCAAAACCATCACTTCAATCGGTTTTTCGAAAAAACGAAGAAAACCATTAGATGCCACGTATCAATGAAATTTTTTTAAAAAAGTATCTCAAAAATTGTAGGACGGATTTTGATGAAATCCTGTTTTTTATTTTTTTTTAAAACAATTATTTTTTGAAATTTTTGTATGCACTTTTTTAGAGTTTATTAATATACATGCTATTATAAAATTTAAAATTATTTTTTTTGATTAGTTTTAAAAATATTGATTTTTGAAAAAAAAGTTTTAAAAATTAATTTTCATTATGAGAAAAAAGTTATTAAACATTTTGATATGCAGAATTAGTTTGACTACTTAGATCCTCTCAGGTATAAAATTTGAAAGAAAACTTGGTTCAGATTAAATGATAGATATTGCCAACAAAAAAATTCTCAAAAATTTTCATCAAAATCAGACATTTTTTGCCGATCACTTTTTTAGACTTCTCTATGATCGTAATGCCATGTTTGATTGTTAGAAAGATTTTTTTTATGAATGCATAACTTGCCTTATAGTTACTATAATCGCAAGTAAAATGTGCATATACAAAATTAAATAAAAAACTAACTGTAAGAATATATATAGGGTTATCCATTTTGCGGTTTCAAAAGTATAGTGCTGGAATTCGACATCTGTCAAACTTAGTTGTTAAACCAATTTTTTTTTTCAGTTGAAAGTCTGACAAACGCATGAAAATTGTAAAACCTACTACAAAAATGGTGATTCTGCCACAGCCACATTTCGTGCTTTAAGAGGAGATTATGGTTTACATAATCGTCCAACTACGCAAGCAATTGGCAAAATTGTGAAGAAATTTGAAGAGACTGGATTGGTTACAGATATTGTAAGGCCTGTGCATCATCGTTTCGCTCGTACCAATGAATATATCGCTGCTGTAAGTGAAAGTGTTGCCGAAGACCCGAATGTGTCGATTCCTCGTCGGTCTCAGGAATTAGGACTGTCTTACGGCACATTATGGCGTATCTTGCATTTGGATCTACACCTACATCCATATAAAGTCCAGCTCACACAACAACTGAAGCCAGCTGACCATTCACAACGTCGTAAATACGTCGAATGGGTGCTTGAACAACAGGCGGTGGACGGCGATTTTTCGAACAAAATTTTCTTCAGCGACGAAGCACATTTCTCACTCTGTGGGTATGTTAATAAACAAAATTGTCATATTTGGGGTTCTGAGAATCCTTAAGTAATTGAAGAGAGGCCATTACATCCACAAAAAGTCACTATTTGGGGCGCTCTTTGGTCCGGAGGTGTGATTGGACCTTACTTCTTCGAAAACGACGATGGAACGACTGTTACCGTCAATTCGAAGCCATATGGTCATATGATAACTGACTTTTTTTGCCTGCTATTGAAGAATACGACTTGGAGAATATGTGGTTTCAACAAGACGGTGCCACATGCCACACAACTCGAGCAAATATGGCTTTATTGCAAGAGACATTTCCTGGCCGCGTAATTTCTCGTCGTGGCGATATCAACTGGCCACCAAGATCATGCGATTTGACACCGCTGGACTTTTGTTTGTGGGGCTACGCGAAAGACCGTGTTTATGCAAATAAACTTTTAACTCTTGAGCACTTGAAAACCAACATTCGTCAATTTATGGCTGAGATACCGCTCAATATGTGTCAAAAAGTAGTCGAAAATTACCTCAAAAGAATCGATGCTTGCAACAATTCGTGTGGTGGTCATTTAAATGATGTAGTGTGTCACACATAATGTCAACGTTCAAACTTTATAATAAAAAAGAAATATCATGAAAAAAAATATTTTATGTTTATTTACGTTTACTTTTGAAACCACAAAATGGATAACCCGCTATACAAAATAAATAAATTCGAACCATTCTATTAAAAATGGGCGTGTCTCTAGACATTTCAAATTTATAACGGTTCTGTTTATAGAAGTAATATTTATTCGAGTCATAAGGTCCGGAACTTATTTGTTTTTTCAAACCCGAACAACTGTTATAACTGCCATAAATTGGCATTTACTTAGTCTTTTCTTTTAAAAAAAATTGAAAAAAGCGACAAATAAAACATCTACTAACAAGACACGAGTAACATGTCAGTCGTCATCCTTTGCTAGATGACAACTTGTACTACGGCTGCATCCCACTTTGTTCAGGGTCTGGACATTTAGGAAATCCGATGTTCGACAACCTGGTACAATTTCCTAACTTCGATGTCAATGTACCTTGTAACTTAGTCGCATATTGCCAAACTGCGCTTAAATATAGACAAAGGGACAGTAGATCAAAATTTTTAAATTTAAAACAATGCACACAGACAAAAACTCTAAATTTTCTCTTTTTTTATGCTTTATTCTATTTATTGATTAAACTTGTTGTCAAATCTCAGAACACCTTTAACTAATTATCTAAATTCAATAAATTCAAGATTTAAGAATTCTTCTCCTGGTCTATTTTTCCCCAAGATATGTTATCACCGAACTGATGCATCTCAATCAAGAAAACATCATGGTAAACCACAATTTCCGTTGACGGGTTCATTCATACCACTCAATCAGCAAATAATGATGAAGTTCCGGTAGAATTCCTATGGAATTGAACTCCACACATTTTCTAACATTAATATGATTAGATTTCTTAGTTAATAAAGCTGTCACCAAGTCGATCAATCATTAACACTATGTATGTAAGAGATGTGACAAGGAAATTGATATTTAGATGGAAAAACTGAGTCAATAAACAATTTTCGCCATAATTTTTATTAATTTATATTCAACATCATCAATAATAATTCATGTTATTATTTAAAGTAATGTTTGTGATTTTATTTAAATGTTTGTTTAGAAGTTAAGTATGTTAAAGATTGTGGAACGTAACGTAGTATTCTTATTTCCCAAAGGCTATGGGTAGTTCTTCCAATTTTGATCTAAACAAGATGCATAATGATTTTGTTAAAGACATTTTGTTGTTTAAAACAAATTAACTACGTACTGATTGATTTGTTAAGCAATTAAGGGCTTCAACAAACGTCTACGTATCAGACGGTTTCACTGACTTGACTTATGAAGTCACAATTGAAAGGTTTTCATTGAAGATTCTGGTAATCGATACGATATATACACTGCCGGCCTATTAAATAGGTTTACCAGTTTTTTTTTTTCTCCAAAACAAGTTTTATAAAAACCTTTTAATGGCTGCACTTTCAAAGCTTGTTTCTTGTCATTCATTTTCTATTAATAAGAAAATGCAAACAAAATAAGAATAACAGTTTTTCTGGCAAAACAGAATTGCTTCAACAATTAAAAATTGAGCATTGGTAAGGAATTGCTTGCGTGTTTGCAACACAAATATTTTGAAATATCGCAGAAAGCAATGAGCAAATTTTTTAAGAGACAAAACTGTGGTAAAAACAAAATGGCGGAGAAAAGCCACAACACCTACAGAAAGTAAGCATTAGCGCTCGATAATTATAGCCTGACATCACCAAAAAATAAAAGCTTCGAACTATTAGAAGAGTCATTAATTACAAGCCCCCGAAATATGAAGCCCATGAAACTCCAAAATGAACACCCGTTAAATGACCAAAGAAAAGAAATACGGCTGGATTTCTACAAACGAATTTTTTTTAGTGAAACAAAAATTAATTTGTTTATGCAGGATTATTACAATTACAGCCGTGTGGGAGCAGTGATAGTTTCGACCAATTATTTTTCATGTTCGACGAATTGATCTTGAGTTTCCCCCCCTTTACGTAGGACTGCAAAAAGGAATTTTACAAAGTTTATTACTTTATTGAGATATCTAACGTAGAAACTTTTCAGCCAAACGTAGGATCGTGAAAATTGCCTCAATATAATTAATAAAATGCACGACTGGATCGCACGAACTTGCTCTTATGTTCGATCGCATCGTATGCAAAAGATTTCTATTAAAAATCTAAATATATTTTTAAAGCCATTTTTAACTCAATTTTTTTTAAATTTTGTTTTAAAATAAATAGGTATGACAATATTAAATATTTAATAATATAAACTTTAAAACAAAAGATCAAATCGGTTTAATTAAAGAAAAAATAATTCAAAATTCTGAAATAAATACTTAAACTAATTTAAGTTTAAAAAAAAAGTACGTCATTTTATTTCTTGGATAAATTTAAATTTACGAAAAAATCTGTGGGGCGGTTTTTGAGAAATTTTTTATTTTTTTTTAAACTTTTTGAATACATTTTTAAAAAAAATCAAAAACGCCAATTCCAATGTATTCAGAAAATACATATAAATGTAATTTTTGAAAAAAATTGAATGAGCAGTTTTCGAAATATTAATTTTTTAATTTTTTTTCTTAAAAATGATTTTAAAAATAAAAAAAAATATTAATCAAAAATATTGGTATGCGGTATAATTTGGGCAACCTTAACCTATATATGTATGAAATTTCGAAAGAAACGGTTGGGCCATTTATGAGATAGTCGAAAGCAAAAAAAAAACGGTCCTATGGAAAGTACCGTTTTTAGACATTTTTCTAATTTTTTTTTCAACCATCTGATCGGTCGTAGCTAAAAAGCCGCACTGATTTTTTTTATCAAAAGCGTTAGAACCTTTTCCGAGAAAAATAGGTTTGAACGTAACGGTTGTATGGCAGGTACCGTTATTTTTTGAGCTAAAAAAAATTCAATTTCCCCTCTGTACAATACCTAAATACCAAGCAATTCGAAGCAATTCGGCCCACCCGATTGGTCTGTAGGTGTCTATACATAGATACATACAGACAGACAGACTGACAGACATACAGACGGACAGAATTTTAGACCATCTTTTTTCGTCTTCGCTATCATCGTAATGTCATGTTTGATTGTTATCTCAAAACCTTTTTTTTCGACGAATGCATAACTTGCCTTTTAGTACCTATAATCGCAAGTAAAAATATGTAGGAATGGATTGTTATTGAGATCTACTAGGGCAGTGAAACATAATTAAAATAAATAGTCACTAAAAACAGTAATAGAAGAAACCCGGAAAATTCAATTTAATTACTCAAAAAAAAAACTAAAAAATTCTATAATAACGTTTTTGAGGTAATATGTAGTTAATCAAAGAGAACTCATTATTTTTTCAATAAGAGAGGAAAACACTATGAAACTTCTTATGTTTTATTTTCACATTTCTTCTTTTTAAGACAATTCAACCTAATCTATTGGCCAGCAGTGTATATGTATTTTGAAAACAGAATTCAAATGGAGTTTTTTTTCTTTTAATTGAAGCCTTTTAATTGAAAGAAACCAATATATTCTCAACAAAAGATCGAAGTCGAATTTATTCATTATTCAAGCTTTTAAGTAAATTTTTTCCCAATTTGGAACATGCTGTTTGTCTGATTTCAATATCCAATTTCGTCCACAAAAGAACTTTGGTTAGATTATACAGATACAATTTATTTTTATAACATACCACGTTTTAACTTTTCTTACCGCCCACTTTCTAAAATTAGGAAAGCACCTACTTAAATATTAAATCCCCCATGAAAAGAGAAAGTCAATGAATATTCACAAAAAAAAAATCAATTAAAAGGTCAAAGAAAATTATATTCGACTTACCCTCATCAAAGAAGATCATTTAAAGGCACTTTATTATAATGCCCTTGAAACCTTTATAGGCTTTATTGTCAACCACATCAGGGCACACCAACACACACCAGCACATATAAAATATGTTTTTTGCCAAAGATATTTAATCAAATTTCCATAATTCGTTTTTCGATTTGCCTTGACCTAGAATTGGGATTCTTTCTCTTTCGAACATCTGATCTGATGGTCGATGGACCATCAACGAAAGAACTTTATTTTATTTTCATTTAATTTTTTTTTGTTCAACAGGACCTTCTGTTGGCAATATCATTGACTAACCAATTCCTAAACCTTCTTTCTCCAAATGAGGCCACAAAAGGAAAGAGCCAAACAAAATTCATTAAACCCAAATGGATAGCTAGCCGAAGACACAAAAGAAGTTCGGACTAGCCAGCAGTTAGAGCAGACTTCTACCATACAACCAAAGAGGGGGGAAGTTTTAAATTGAATATCGTTTAGCACGTGGAGTGGTGTGTTGTTGAACTTTGGCAAACTGCGGTTTCTACACTGAGAAAAAAAAATCAAAAAATGTAGTTTGTTGTAATTTTGACTTTTTTTTTTTAAATTTATTATTATATGCAGTAAGAGCGTTCGGAAATATTTTAAGGAAGTTTTACGCAGTCTGAGATTTTAACCAAACTTGACGTTAATATAGATAAGACGAAAAAATTGGGTTACGAAATTTAGTCTGTCTGGCTGTAGATCGATCTACAGCTTAAGTCGCTGAAGCGATTTCCATCAAACTTGATACTTCCACTTGCGTGCGCCACCTTTTACGCTGTCCACCTCTACTGCGCTGTCCCACAGGGCAGGATTCAAAGACTTCCGGGCCGGAGCATTGGTGTCCATTCGCTCTAGGTGACCCCAGCCATCTCAGTCGTTGGCTTTTAAATTTTGTGACTAGGTCGGTGTCGCTGTACAGCCCGTATAGTTCGTTGTTGTATCGTCTTCTCCATTCCCCATCTATGCAGACGGGACCCAAAATCACCCGGAGAATTTTCCTCTCAAAACAACCTAACGCGTTCTCATCCTCCGTTAACATTACCCATGTCTCTGCACCATACATCAGGACTGGGATGATGAGCGTTTTATATATGGACAGTTTAGTTGCTCGAGAGAAGGCTTTGCTTCTCAATTGCCTTCTTAGCTCAAAGAAACAGCGATTGACAATAGTAAGTCTGCGTTTGATCTCAGCACTGGTAACATTCGCTGAGTTTATAGCGGATCCTAGGTATACAAATTATCTGACCACTTCAAAATTATAGCTGGCTATAGTGACATTCTGTCCGAGACGACGGTGCTGGGTGTCCTTTCTTGTTGACAGCATATATTTTGTTTTGCTTCCGTTCACTGTTAAACCCATCTTCTTGGCTTCCTTCTCAATACTCACGAAATCACCATCGACATCACGCTTTGTTCGTTCGATTATGTCAATGTCGTCAGCGTAAGCGAGTAATTGGACGGACTTTTGAAAGATTGTGCCTCTAGTATTGACGTGAGAGTTTTGCACTATTCTTTCAAGAATGATGTTAAAGAAGTCGCATGACAGCACGTTGCCCTGCCTAAAACCTTTTTTGACATCAAAGGTGTCTGTGAGGTCTTTGTCGATCTTGATGGAGCAGCGTGCATTCTCCATCGTCCAAAACTAGACATGGTTCTATATAGCTCGTCTCTGTAGATGCTGTCATACGCGGCCTTGAAATCGATAAAAAGGTGGTGAGTATCGATTTGAAATTCCTGGGTTTTTTTCCAAGATCTGCCGTAGTGAGAATATTTGTTCGATAGTGGACTTCCCTGGCCTAAAGTCACACTGATAAGGACCTATCAGGTTCTTGACGAAATGCTTTAGGCGCTCACAAAGTACGGCAGAGAAGATCTTGTAGGTGGTATTAAGAAGACTGATGCCTCTGTAGTTGGTGCAGGCCAGAGGATCGCCTTTCTTGAGGATCGAGCAAACAATGCTGAGATTCCATTCCACGGGCATGCTTTCCTCCGACCATATTTTGCAGATGAGCTGGTGCATACTCCTTACCAGTTCATCGCCAGCCGCTTTGAACAAATCGGCCGGAAGACCATCAGCTCCAGCAGCTTTGTTGGACTTAAGTTTAGATATAGCTATCTTTACTTCGTCGAGATCAGGTGGACGGTATTGTTGGCCTACGTCGTCCAGGTTGAATGGTACAGTCGGCACAAAAGCGGGATTTGTCCATATCCTCAGCACCGACTGAGAAACAAAACTTGGCCTATAGTACCTATGTATATCGCAAGTAAAAATGACAAAAAACATATCTAATACGTGCGAAATAGTCGTATACCGCTAATTTGTAATTTTGCAAAAGGGAGCTATTGCCTACCAGACTAAGAAAAGAGTGAAAACTATGCTGTAATAGTAACTGCGGTTTATTTGTCAGATAGTGAACAAAATTAATGACTTTATTAAACTTATTAATTAATTAAACGATGAATACAAAGAACAAAGGAAGTAAGTAATAAAGGAACTTTAAAATTAATAGTTGTTTTTATTTCTATCGATTTCTTTCTCGTCTGATGGCGGCAAATGGAATCCTCTTTCGTTGGCAGTTGAAGTTAAAAGATGTACTAGACGAAGGTCTTTCGTTGAGTAACTTTTTTCGTTGATTATTATTAGAATAAGGTTGGTTGCCCTGATAAAGTGGTCCAAAATGATGGCACTAGTCTCGGTTTTCATCGCCGCCAACAGGAACTATATTTAACTTATCACATACCCTCCCAAATTGGTGTCAATTTTTGGTCCACCAAATTATTAAACATAATATTTTTTTCGGCATCACTGGCAGAATGTATTTATATGCAGCAAACTGTTCATCTTTGCGATTATACCGTGAATGCAACAGTCAGTGATTGAACCGCAAACGCCCGAAATGGAATACAGTAGAATCTCAGAAAAATTAACAGGTATAAAACAGGTCCCGTTCATCGTTTCGAACTGTTCATCTTACTAAGCATCAAATTTTAGCTAGAGAAGAACATAATAAAAAGGTACCGTAACTAAAATAACTATATAAAGAGACGAACTGAAGGCAAAGAAATAGAAAAATTTTAATTGGAAATAGAGTACCCAAATGTTAACCCGTTCATTTTTGGTGGAAGGAAATGTTCATCTTATAGAACCATTCCGTTCATGTTTCTAAGATTACACTGTAATATGAAACAAAATGAATATCTTAGGAAATTTCTTGCTCCATACTGTAGGACTTCAGTTAATTTTTAAGGTGTACAGTCAGATACACAATAAAGTTACATGTTGTATAATTTCGAAAATTAAAATTAGAGCTATTCATATAGTTACATATCCAAGAAATAGTTAAAAAACATTTTTCTTCGTGTAAATTACGAAATCAACCCCAATTCCATAGTGACACAAGAACATGAATAATATCCTTTCCGACTGTTAGTCATGTCACGTTAGCATTTTGCCTTGGCTACACGGTCGATTGAAATTCAATTCATTTTGGTATTTCATTTTTGATACGACTCATCGGGGGAATCCTTTTAAAGTCAATTAGATTTTGTTCGGTTGAAACTTGAAAGATTTAATTTGAGTGTCCTTAGTAGGTCCCATATAAGGATTCTCATCATTCTTCAGACAAAGACATTAGGGGAAGAAAGAAGAAAAGTTTAATTTTTGTTTGCGGAAATTAAACTAATTTAAGGAAATGTTTGTTTATGGTCACATCACTCTAGAACTCAGGATCAGGATGTGTAATTTTAATTTACTCGTTAAGTATACCTACCTATATCCTTACAAAGAGATTCGGTGGTTGGTGATGATGATGATGGTAACTTTAAATTTAACGATAACTTTTATTTCGAGAATGAGGGGATGTGGGACAACATACACTTCGCTGAACCAAGGATTTAATCTTAATACTGCGATATTGATATCAGGGGAATTTTTGGTATTTTGTATTTTAATTAAAATACCACAAATAACATCAATATTGATGATGGGGAAAAAATGATTTAAAATCATCGTAACTCGTGTTTCCCAAAATAACAATACATTTTTAACATCGTAAACATAATAAAATTAAACAAGACCTTTCCATGCATATCATAGAAGCAAGTTCATTCAAAAGATCATTTATCTATTCGCATGCTTCGGCGTCGCTTTGCTGTCTACAAAAAAAATTTTAAGAATACAAGAAGGTTGAGGAGAAGATGAGTTTAAATGCCAAAGAGGGCATCGAACGCAGCATTTTGGATATACATACATTTATTCGTAAAGATTTAAGTTTAGAAAGTAAGGGGCATTGGGTAGTAGGGCGTGTGTTGAGCACGTGTTTACATGCTTCACAAGAAGTGCCCTTAAAAATGTAATTGCAACATTCCTGCCAAGACCTCTTTTATCGGAGATCAAGGAAAGTCTCATTATCGACTACGCTGCCATCAATGCTGAATGGGTGAACTATGTGACGAATTTTGAAATACAATATAAGCCTTTTCAGAACATCTTCCCCTTGCAATCACTTTTGAAGCATCACACGAAATTATCCTCAGGCAGCCAGATATTACCTCAAAATTGAAATTGAAAGATGGTTTTAAAGAGCAGTACAGGAGGAAGGTTGACCAAAAATTAAAAGTCATTCCCAAATCTAACATGTCAGTGCGAAGTACGTAACAGTGATTCAAACACTTCCAAAGCGCTATCACAAAAACAGCTCCGAAAAATCCGTCCTCTGATAAGAATAAACGAAACAGTTTTTGGCTGCATCAGCAGGGTGTAGAAAACTTATAAAAAACAGTTTTGCTTTATTTAAGACTACAACTTTTGATTTCTATACAACCCAGTACCTAAATGAGAATGACATATTCAAAAAACTGGAGCATTTTAAATGTCTTTTAAATAATAATAAAGAGCAAGTCAGCTATCAATATGGGCACTAACCAATATTTATATAGAAGAATTGGCCTTTGCGATAACTCTACTGGAAGCTTGGAGTTTTGAAAGAGATGAAAAATGGTAAGACATCGGGTTCCGATGGTATAGCTATGGAATTCTACAAATTTTCAACTGATGCGTTTCTTTGCCAACTAACACAACACTTCAACGAAATTTTTGAAAATGGTCTTATACCAGTGGAATTCAAAAAGGCATTAATCTCCATATATTCAAAAAATGTGATAGTAGTTGCCACAAAACTATAGAGGATTATCGTTCCTCAATACAATAAGAAAAATATTTGCACAAGTAATATACAAAAGACTGTCCTTGTGCGTTGAAAACAATAATATGCTGAGTAACTGTCAGGCAGGTTTTAGAGATGGATTTTGGAAAATTGATCAAAATTTTGTATTGCAAAGTACTGCAAGAAATTTCATAGAAAATAAAAAGATTTGTGGATTTCAAGCCTTTGACACCTATAAACTGTCTTTAGCTATTGGCTTGTCTTCGAAATTTACAAAACTGTATGAAGAGTGGCTGGCTCGGCCTCAGCTGTTTATGATGATCCACAAAACTCCACTTTTTCCCACGACGAAAGGTGTTCCACAAGGATGCGTTCTGAACCTAATTATCTTTGCACTCTTCATTGATGACATCGTTGGAAGATTAACAGGAAGTGCGAGATTAGCATGGTTAATTTTGAAGGTTTTTTTTTGTACGCCGACGGTTTAGTAATTTTAGCTAGAACCGAAAACATTTCAGTATTTCACCTAATGATCAATAAACTAGCCGGGTACTGCAGTTTTATGGGACCTACAGAGTAACACTGCCAAATCTAAGGTCATGGTATTTAGAAAAGTTTGGTTTCTTTACAACGAGAGACTTGAATTCATTCACGAATACAAATATTTGGGAGTGATTCACTTCAAATCTAAAATGGAATAATCACATCAATACATCTGCGGCGAAAATCGCTATAAATGGGATGTGGAAGAAGTTTACGGCAAAATAAAAATTTGCACTGCAACAAAATACAGAGTATTTGATGCCACCGTAACTGCATGACTGTGCACACCAGTAGAGGAATTTGAGAAGTTTCACCCCCAGGTTCACAGCGGGAGTTTAAACTTGAGCTGAACCTTAAATTGAGTTTAATTTTTTGGTTTAACTCAACTCGTCCGGTTTCACAGTGAAATCTGATCTTCAGGTCAGTTGAACTTCGTTTAACTAGATTTTATGAAAAATTTAGAAAAGATTTATTTTGTTTTCGTCGTTATTCTTATTTTGGTTAGCGATAGCGAAACGAGAATAATAAATAAAATAATATTCAAAATCAGAATATTTTAATTCACAATTTTTTTAAATAATATTTTCTGAAAAAAAAACAATACAAACGCTGAACTGAAGTTTAAAGGGCAGAATAATCTCGGTTTACTTAAATTACAAATTGAACTCAGTTCAAGGTTTAAACGACACTGTGAAACCGAATAAATTTTGTATGTGAAATTTAAAACAAAAGTGGAGTTTAAAATTGCACTGTGAAAGCATTTATTTAAAATCACTTATCAACGAACTGCTGTTGACACTAGGTGGCCTTCCAATCAAAGACAAGCTATCTGTTTGGTGGCCCCTAACCTGTAGCTAGCACGGTTGCGGCGCGCGGTGTGGGTCTGCAGTGCTCAACCCCGCTTTAACACGATGAGACATATTTGGCGACTGAAATATTCTTACATCTAGCATCGTGGTCGACTTATATCAGCACAGCAAAATCTCTATTCAGTTATTTGTTCAGCTACTATACGGAAAATTTAGCATTTGGATAAACAAAAAATCGAAAAATTGAAATTTTTTGTCATAAGTACTCTAAGTCTCGGTTTTTGGGAAAATCGCGCTGGAGATTCAGGCGCCATTTTGATTTTAATGAACATTTTAATTCTTCATTTTAAACTTCGCTATTTTGATTTCTGACACAAAAAAATAAAGGTTAAACTTGTATTTTTTTCCAAAAAAGTTACCGTTCGCGAGATATTAAGAAAAACTGGTTTCAGTTTTCAAAAAAAAAAACGCCCGTACTTCAACTCGACATCCACGGTGTTTCGCTTAAGGGTTGTATATGAATAAAAAAAAGATAACCATTGCATTCAAAATGGCAATTAAAACTCCAGCAGTATTTTCCCGAAAATTGAATTTTAGACTACTAATGGTCCCCCCAACAAACTATAAGAGAAAATTGTACGTATTAATATTTCATAGTCCCATATGGGGGTCACAAGCCTAAACAGTTTTTCAATAATATCTGGCGAACGGTAACTTTTTTGAAACAAAATATTAAGACTTAAGTTGTAGGAAATTAAATTTCCTGCAAGTTTTACCTATATTATTTTTGTCAAAAATTAAAAATGGCGAAGTTATTGCCCAAATTAAAATTTTCATTAAAATCAAAATGGCGGCTAAAGCTCCAGCGCGACTTTCCCGAAAACCGAGATTTAGACTACTTTTGACCACCAAACTTGCAACAAATAAATCCGTAATATCGTGCTGCGAGCAAACGTTTCGCGAAACAGAGGTACAAAGGTACCTAGAAAATCTGCGGGCAAATGATACACTGGCGACTGAGCTGCAAAGATTCGGGTGGGCCGAATTGCTTCAAACTTGGTCTTTGAGGTATTGTACAGAGGGGAAATTAAATTTTTTTTAAGCTCATAAAATAACGGTACCTGCCATATAACCGTTACGTTCAAACCTATTTTTCCCGGAAACGGCTCTAACGATTTTGATAAAAAAAAATCAGTGCGGCTTTTTAGCTACGACCAATCTTATGGTTAAAAAAAAAAAAGCAAAATGTCTAAACACGGTAATTTCTATAGGACAGTTTTTTTTGCTTTCGACTATCTCATAAACGGCTCAACCGATTCTTTCGAAATTTCAGACATATATAGGTTTAGGTTGGACAAATTATACCGCGTACTAATATTTTTAATTAATATTTTTTTGTATTTTTAAATTCATTTTTAAGAAAAAAATTTATATTTCGAAAACTGCTCATTCAATTTTTATTTGAAAAATTATATTCATATATATTTTTTGAATACCTATGAATTGGCGTTTTTGAATTTTTTTAAGAATATATTCAAAAAGTTTAAAAAAAAACTTTTTTTTCTCAAAAACCGCTCCACAGATTTAAAATTTTTTTTTTCGTTAATTCAAATTTATCCAAGAAATAATATTGATTTCAGAATTTTGAATTATTTTTTCTTTAATCTTTTGTTTTAAAGTTTATATTATTAAATATTTAATATTGTCATACCAATTTATTTTAGAACAAAATTTAAAAAAATGTGTATATGTATGTCTGTATATACAAAATTGAGTTAAAAATGACTTTAAAAATATATTTAGATTTTTAATAGAAATCTTTTACATACGATGTGATCGAACATAAGAGCAAGTTCGTGCGATCCAGTCGTGCATTTTATTAGTCCTACAATAATAAATATCATTTAATCGAAAATAAAACTACTAAATTTGAAATTGCCGTAAAGTTTTCAACGACCTTGATAGTTTTTTTGAGATTTCAATCAAACGCATTTAAATGAGGAATTTTGTTTTGAAAACGAAAAGCATAATTAAATAAGACATAAAAACAAAAACTAAAGTAATATTACTTAAAAAATAAAAAAAAAACTTTAATACTACTTTGTCGATAATACTCATACATATTATGAAAACTTTTTGTTTAAAGGAAAATTTCACATTCTTTTTCTTTTTTTTTGTGTGTGTGTGTTCTTGTTCTTATAGATGAAAACTTTTTCATTTTAAACGTTAAGAAATTAGCCGAACAAAAATGTAATTCCATTACATTTTCCTCCAAAGTTCAGCTCATATAATGGCTGCTGACTGTGGTCGTCTAACGGTCACAGGCTACAATATTCCTCCTTAGGGTTCTTCCATATCATACTTTATTAGTTTTCGTTTGGAAAAAGTGTTGTCAACGTCATTGTCGTCTTTGTCGGTCGTCGTGTCTTACTTTAAACTTTTTAACAGCCATCACACAATTTACTGAAAAGTTTTTCATTCTAAATAAAACTGAAAAAAGGATATTTTAGACAAAAAAAAAAACAAAACCCAAAGTTTTTGCTAAGAATTTAGCGCAATTTGCTGCAAGGATATAATACGAGCAAGATATCTGTCCAATTGTCGTGCAAATTCAAAAAGTATAAAGATATAAAATAAGATAAGTCTGCAAAGGATGTACCCGTATGTTTTTTTCGGTAATGACAAAGCTTGTATCTATCCGCCCATTGCGACAATAAGAGAACACAAGTAAAGACATCTTTTAATGGTTAATTTTTTGTTTAGTTTTATTTTTAATTTTATTTCATGCAGCAATTGCATTTTGTAGACAAACCATACAGTCAAAATGGAAACTAAGCAAAAAAGAGGAAAACTCTGCATCCAGGACATCATCGCCAGGATATAGCTATATACCATCAACACAGTAGCAGTTCCTGCCACTGCAATATTATTGTGAACTGTAGGCGGAATAACACTCTGTGTCACAGAATCACTATCTCAAGAGTATATACAGAAAATGCATAGCCGAAGAGATATCCTTGTCAACAAGATTCGTATTCTTATGTCTTTTTTGTCAACAAAAAGAAAACGCAAAGAAGCAACAACATCCTCTGAATGAGTTGAGGGTCGAACCAATGAGTGTTGGTTGCATGTTATATGCTTTACCTATGTATGTATAATGTTTTAGCCATGGAACTACATATAAAACTGGGAATACTGCCAAAGCTATTTATTTTGAAATTCTGCACTTGTCATAATCAGGTCATTATCTTCGTTCCTTTTCTTTTGAAAAGAAGACATTGAATTCTTTTTATCAAGAAACCTATCGTAGTTCATTTACTTTCTTAAAAAAATAAAAAAAAAATTTAAAGGAAAGCACACGAAACGAATAAAATATGCAAACGAAGCGAGCAGAATTAATGACAACTTGTGAGGTTTTTGTCTTCTTGAGTTTAGTAAAAATAAAGGGTGTTTTTTTTAAGACGTGTGGTTTTCAATCTGGCAATATTTTTTTCGGAGTTGGTATTTTTGACAGCTGTCACTTGATTTATGCTTAGTTTGCTTTGCAATTTCAAGAAATGAAGCCGAACGACCATCAAGCGCGTCGCACGTTCGGTGAATTGGCTCAAAACGAGATGGCCACCGATCTCGATTTTCACAAGAAAATTTTGTTCTGCGATGAAGCTCACATTTGGTTTAATGGTTACGTTAATAAGCAAAATTGTCGTATTTGGAGTGATCATTATCCACAAGCCATTGTTGAGACGCCGTTACATTCTCAAAGTCACTGTTTGGTGTGCTCTGCTCATCAGAGGGAATCATTGGTCCATTTTTCTTCAAAAATGAAGCCGGCCATAATGTTACAGTCAATGGGGATTTCTATAGGTCCATGATTAATGACTTTTTCGCGACTGAATTAGAGAATGTTGATGTGGGCGAACTTTGGTTCCAACAAGACGGCGCTACATGCTATACAACCAACGAAACAATCAATTTATTGAAGAACACTTTTGGTGAGCCCATTAGCTCGCGCCGTGGGCCTGTGGGGCGTGGCCCCCAAGATCGTGCAATTTAACACCGCTTTGTGGGGTTATGTAAAGTCGTTTGTCTACGCAGATAAGGCCGAGACAAGTGACACCTGGGAAGAGAATAGTGGGCGCATTATTGCTGACATACGACCCCAATTGCTGCAAAAAGTGGTCGAAAATTGGGCCTCCCGGCTGGAATTTATTCGAGCCAGCCGCGGAGGCCACTTGCCCGAAATCATTTTTAAAACATATTGACAAACCATCTTGGCCATAACATTAAATTATATGCCTTTTATTTCTTCTTGAAAACCACACGTCTAAAAAAAACACCCTTTATGAGATACAGAAGATGATCTGTATTTTAAATGATTTTTTTTTTAATGCAAGGGGTGCAGTTTTTGGTTGTTTCATTAAAATCGTATCTAATTTGCAGATGCATACATTGTTGTTAATTTTTGTTTCTAAAAAAGAAAAACACTATAAGTAATGAGGAGGCACAATTTTTTATAAAATTGCGGGCAAGGATTATGTATTATGTATTACTGCCGCCTTAACATAGTATACTTTGTTGAACATACTACGAGTGACAAGGAAAATATTCAGGGGTTTATAAGGAGGTGTCGGATAACATGCAAATATTAATGCATTTATTCAGAAGGATCAGAGGCCTCTCTTACTTTAAAATTCAATTAGTTCCAAAACAGCTGGTCGGTTTAGAACAGAGTTGAATATTAACTCTCAGCCCACGAATGTTGCTTATAATCAACCGTGCAATCACAAATCATTGTTAATAAAAGAAAAATGAAAAAGACCAATACAGATATTTTTTTCAAAATCTAAAAATTTAAGGAATCTTAAAGATCATTTAAAACTTGGCTTTACGACATGATTTTTGAAAGACTACGAGTCAAAATCGTAATTGTTCGAGACCTGATGGTTAAATATTTTACTGCATGAAAGAATTCGAAAAGACTAGACAGAGATATTTTCTATTTAACCGTACTACACGAATGTGGAATGAATTGCCGGGGGCCTTTAACACAGAACAACAAGTCAAGTAGTCAACAATTACTTGTTCAACTATGTTTGTTCAACAAGTGTAAATCATTTCTGTAACACAATAAAAATCGTAACAATTGCCAATAGAACAAATTTCCCTTCACTTGTTGAATCAGTTGAACAAGTAAATCTACCAAGATGAGTATTAAAATTCCGGAGAAAAAAAAGTATTTATTGCAAATGTGACTTCTTTAATACATCGACAAACTATCCTTTTGTGAACACCATGAACATCTCCTATAACATGGCTTTAGTTTTATTAGTGGAGAAACGTAATCTGTGGGAGAGACTTTCGGTATAAGATAGTCAACAAACCAAAATAATATAAATAGTCAACAAATTTTACGGCACACGAAATTTTTGGGATTCTATTTCAAAGTTCATTCTTTCCTTGAACACTTTTGCCTGTCATTGGCTCTCACTAAATCACTGCCCGATTTAGAATCACAAAACTCTAGGCCATTAAATGAATTCTCAAGATCCGTCCGATGTAATCACTTAATTAACACTACTGCAAGTGTTTATTTCTAAATTGTGGACTTTGAACTAGTTCGGAACCGCCGGCCGGTTGAAATCTATCAACTATTCAACAAGTTTATTCTATTTTTTGTAACTCTCGTTGTTTCCAGTTACAGAAAGGGTAAAATAGTGAAATTTCCCATTTGTTGAATGAAGCCAAAACAATTGATTGTTATAGTTTTCCTGGACTTTTTATTTCGTGGTACACAATTTTTAAAAAGTTGTTGAATTTCACTTGTTCAACAAGCACTTTATGTATTGTGTTATAGGCCCCAGGCCTTGGGTATTAATTTTTATTTTAATATTCCAAACTTCAAAAATAATTTCCATTTCTACCTCATTTTAAATCTGTCCCTATTTTCTAGAAGCTCGCACATATTAATCATTTTTTCTCATGAGTTATTTAAATAGTGGAGAAGAAATATTTACAGTACTAATAGCTGGACTGTATGGCAGTTGAATAGGGCTGGCAACGAGACGAGACCAAGGGAGACTCGTCAAAATCGTAAAATCTCAGTCTCGTCTCGGTTTCGCTTAACCAAGTCTCGTCTTGATCTCGGTCTCGTATTTTTCTCGTGAAAATAGTCTCGTTCTTGGTTTCATCATTAGTTTTGATTTCTTTTGTGTTCTTTAGTGTTTATGATATTGTAAAAAATAGGCTGCAGAGCAATGTTAACAGACACCAAAATAAAATTTAAATTTTGTAGAGGCTTTTTAATCCATTTAAATCCGAGCCATCCCTCAATCGATTTTGACAGTTCATAGCTTCACACGTAGGCAACATACTATACTTCGACGTTTGAATGGTATTTTTTTTTCAGATGTCGTCCAAAAGCAAAAAATAAAACCCTAAAATTTTGAATTATCTGACGTAAAATTTAAATTTTATAGGTTTTTTAATCCATTTAAATCGGAGCCCTTAAACGATTTTGACAGTGCATGTTACATATTCATAGAAACTGTAAGTTTATATGAGAGTTGTCAATATTCCTTTTCGATAATTTTAGAAAAAAACCTTCAGCCACGTAGGGAACGAGTATCATCATGATGTCAACAATCCCTAATAACTAAGTATCTTCTTTTGAAATGTATGGACATTTTTTTATCTTTTCAAAATATTAATCAGCTTCAATTCAGAACCGAACAAGAATTTATATTTTTAAATGTAATTAAGCTCACTGATTGAATCAACTATTATGAGAGAAAATCAATATAAGCTTTTTTTGCTTTTTTTTTTTAATTCAAAGGAACTCCTCCTAGCTAAAATTATTTTTTCTTCAATACTCATCAAGTATGCCAATCAATTTCATTATCAATAATTTTGCAATTCCAAATAATACATAAGTAAAATATTAACATTTTTAACCAAAGCCGCTCAAGGATAATATTTTATTGACAATCAATTTGTAAATGTTACATTCAAATCACATGCCATGTCATATAAATATCGCAATATATCAAAAGTATCTTTCTGTCAAATTATAGCTATAACGAGAAAAGTCAATGAACCATTTCTATAAATTTCGTCAACATCATCGTCATGTTTTTTGTTTTTTTTTTTTATATTATAAACTGAACATTGTAATCATTTGCATTCATTCATTCAGTTAACATACAAAACAGTAATCAGCAGACGAACGAAACAAATCATTTTGTCCCTAGATTCCCACATTCTGTAGAATGTATATTCTTGCATGAGCGGATTTACCATATGAATGAAAATCGAGTGGAAATTACATTATGTATATCAGGGATAATAAATTCTTCTGACCAAACCAATGTGATATGAATGTTATAGTTTCTAACAGTTCCAACGCAACTTTTGCTAACAATTAATCAAACATCAAGTGCACACCGATTTTTACTAATCATATTTAATTAAAGAGAAAATATAAAACACTTTTGCTATGGCAAAAAACATAAGCTTTCGTTTAACTTTAACAAAGCTTCTATAAAGCTTCTACAGCGGAAGCTTTAAGAAAATAAATTATATAGAAAAATATTGTTTGTCGAATTGCTTTTCATAAACCGCTTAAAAATATCACATCAAATCCGTTACATATCTAAATAAATTCCCTAATTTTCATTCTACTTTTATAAAGTTTCCTTAAAGCTTTCCCTGTTAAAGCCTTAAATAATCAAAATTTTAAAAAAGAAATGTTCTCCCCAAATATTTTTCTAAATCGCGTGGAAATACTACATCATTCATGAGCTAAGAAAACACAATTAAACAAAAAGAAATTGTTTCCCTAATCGCATTTCCTAATCACATCTATTTCCGTTAAGCCAAGCCAGTTCGTTTATTCTCGTTTGACTTTCATAGAGTTTCCTTAAAGCTTCCCATTTATATTTACTGAAAAAGGTTTTAAAAAAATACAAAGGTGCATATATCATGTTTTTGACTATGTATGAAAAGATTAAACTAAATTTTTCAAAGCAGTCCTCCATAGCGTGTTTTATGCCAAGAACTTTCAGAAGTTTTACCGAAATCAATATATTTGTTTTTGGGTGCTCTGCAGTCTGCAATCAATCTTCTTTTCTGCGCCGCACCGATGGAAAATATAAATTTATCCTATTGTCTGTGTCAAGTCTATAAAAAGCTATCAATCACTTACCGGAAGTCGTTTTTCCCTTAACCCAAGTCAATTCTCTTATTCTCGTTTGACTTTCATAAAGTTTCCTTAAAGCTTCCCATTTATATTTACTAGAAATAGATTTTTAAAAAGTAAAAAAGGTGCACATATCATGTTTTTCTTGCTTTTAATGAAAAGATAATTGAAACAAATTTTTTCAAATCAGTCTTTTTAGCGAAAGATTTAAGAAGTTTTACCGAAATCAAAACGTTTGTTTTTGACTGTTTTTCCATCTTCTTTCCTGCGCCGCGCCAATGTAAAATATAAATTCATTCTATTGTTATGTCCAGTCTATGAAAAGCTAACCAAAAATATCAATCACTCACCGGAAGTCGTTTTCCACTTTTTTTTTTGTAGATAAGGTAGATACCATATACATTTGTAACCATTCTATAGGCTCATGACTTTGAATGAAGGGAGAGCAGCAAAAAAAAGTGTGCAATTCACAATTCACCGTCATGGACAATTGACCCGGAATTACATGTTACGTAGTCCTTGTTTGTTACCTTTTATAGGTATCTACAAAGTTTCAGCTAAAATTCGTATCGCCGAAACGATTGAATGACATAACAGTAACAGGATCCTGATTCCTGAACCAAACACAAAAAAAAAATTTGAATTCAATTGGAAATACAAATAAATTTCAAATTTAAATCGCCTCCAAATGTTCTCTCTGGTCATTTGCCATTTGAATTCTTTTCGTAAATTATACCGTCAAGTATTTAATATGTGTGTGGGTGTGCGTATACAGAACACTACACCGCCATCAGAGGCAGATAAATTGCAGGACACAAAAAACACAGTTGTAATATCGTATTGCTAAAATATTTTCCATTCCATCAGGATCAGACTCTTCTGGCATGGTAGGTGAGTAAACAAATTAAAGTTTTTTTTTTGCTCTAAACATTTTGCTCTTAAACGATATCGAATTTCACAGAAAAAATGTCCTTTAAATAAATATTTTAATGTATTCGATTGTTTGCTCGAGTTTTTTTTGTTGTTGTTGTTTATTCATTTTTCATTAACGACTTGGCTCTAAATTGGATTTAGTACCAAAAAAAAATTGTTTATCTGGTAGTGGAGTATTCTAAGAGTAAATAAACAAGTAATCTAAATGAAAAAAAAAATCTAAGTCCTTTTGTTTGATCTCGCATAATGAAAAACTTTTTTCAATTTTCGGAAAGTTTTTTTTTTGTACCTAATCTCATCCTCCTTTATCCTCCACATTCACCTAAGCAAGTATCTCCGAGGACTAAAAAACTTAGCAATAATGTTCTTATGCAAATATACACATTAACGTAGGTATATATTTCCTGGAATATCCTTGCAGTTCTAATACTCATTAAAAACATAGGTAGCTTTTAAAAGGATACTCCTGTCGTATGATTTTTTTTTCTTTTTACTTTTTGTAAACTCATTACTTTTTTGATGTTAGTTCTTGCCCGACATCCATATAGCACATCCTTTAAAAGTTTAATCCTTTTTCCGAAACGGCTATGCAGTTAAGTATCTGTATAAAACTCCATAGTTTTTGAGGATATGTTGCTGTTTTGATGCCATATTCAATTTTTTTTTAAATTGCTGTTTGTTGCGTAAGGAAGGATTAACAAAACATTTTCATAAAAACCGGATTACAAAACGATGGGAAGTTTTAATGTGAAAAACCTACCATGGTATTAATAATAGGGGTATTTTTGGTTTTGAATGATGGAGGGAATTTTTAAACAGGGTTCGGATTTGATTCCAGTCGGAGTTGATCTAATTTTATACGGTTTACTGTTCTATCGACAGAGAGGCCAATCTAAGCTAGACCATAGTAGATTTGACAGTTAGTGGAGGCGGCCCATGTTGTCTTTATAATTAACTAGCAGACCCGGCCGCGCGTTGCTGCGATATTATTGTAATTCGTTCAATTATAACATATTAAAATTTGTATTGTTAAGGAAATGATTGGCAAAGATTCTAATTAGTAGCAATCAGTGCTTTCTAGCTAAAGGATGAACAATATTACTCGTTAATCTGTCTTTCATTAAAACATACAAATTTGACGGTTTTCAAACGCGTGAGCATGCAACATACGTCTGGCCATGGAGAAACACGAATTCTCCAAGACCAAGCCACAAATGATCATCGCGAAACCAAACGTGTTGGGAATTGTAGCCTTTTGAAAGGTATTGTTGATTCTGATGAATCATAGGTATTCGAGGTAATAATGGGAGGACTTTTCCTTTTAACTTTCCAGTCAATATTGTTGCTTCAAGTACGTTTCCCGTAATTCTACTGATGACTAATCGTACACCGTTGCATAATTTTTGTGGATTTGAGTTCCGCAAAAGAATGAGCGGTGAACCAATTTTCAGACAAAGCTTGTATGGCGGCATTCTTGGCATATCCTGAGAATTAAAAAATTCAGTTGGTAAATTGACGATTTCGTTTTTATAAATAATCAAGTGTCAAGGAGAAAAATCTTTTTTTGATCAAACACGACTTCAACGATTTTTATTGAAAAAAAATCATTTCATTGATGAAGGGAAAAGGCACTTTTAGCTAATTTTGTATGTGGTTATTTTTTGGCAGCTCTAGCCCCAAGCAACAATAAATTGTACACCAATAGAAAGGTCTGTTCAACCCCCTTCGAGCTTGAAACGCATCTGCAGCAACTGCTTCTCGAAATATTTCAATCCAAAGTTATTCCTATGATTTTCCACCCAACTGTATTTGGCTTTCTCTTGCTGGTGATATCTCCGCAACTAAGTATCGCCATAAGCTGCGGCTTTCAGAGCTCGAAAATGATTGAACAGACCTTTCCACAGGTGTACAATTATTTGTTGTACAATTCCCGACTTCGCTGAAGATCGCAGTTGCTTGCGGGGCTTGATTGCGGTGATATCATCAGCCAAATCAATTCAAACGCTGTTATTGACCGTCTTTTCTTAAATTCCTATAAAATGATAAACGTTTAATACACAAATTATTTTTTTTTTTGCAGATTTGCCGCTGAAATCAGATATCGCTCTTACAGAACTAAATCTTGGAGCAAAAATGAAAAATCGATTATTTCTCAGAGTGGATGACACTTGATGACTCCTGATTTATATAACATGACTTATATAAATAATTTCATTATTATATTTATTTTAATTTCGTAAAATTTCTATTATTTTACAAAAAAAAAGTAAATACAAATTTAACAATATAAATCTTGAATTATCTTTCGACAAGTTACCATATCTGGTCACCCTGGTTATTTTGGTTTTTCTATTTTATTAATTTCCTGCAAGTATGGGTGAGTGAGATGTAATTTGTGCTCTCGGTTCGTCTTTCCCTTGATAAATTCAAGAAAGAAGAAACTAGTGTGTGTGTGAATTAGCTTTGCAAGCAAAGGAAAAATATTATAGACACTTGCACTTTTACATGATCACCTGGTAATTGAACAATATTTGTGTTAGTTTTTCTTGATCGTGTGGAAAAAAAAATCAAGTACAAAATAAAAAAAAACATCTGGCGAGCATGTGAAAGGTGCAAGCATACAATTTCATTTGTTCGTTTCACTCTTTAAAAATAATCTTATTTACATGGATTGGAAAGGTTATTCAAACTCAGAGAAATTAGACTCCGTTTACTTCAAGCAGAAACTAGTTTAAATGGGTGTGCGTGTGCTTGTGCTGTTGAGTAGATGTATTGCAAGTTGTACATGGGTTTGTTTGCAAAACGTACTTACACATTTAAATAAAGTATAACAAAACATTGTTTCTCTTTCTCTATCTCAAGCAGTTAATTCGATTTTGTTGAATATGTTTGCTTATGAGTTTTTTTTTGGTTGGTCCCACATGCAGAGGGGAAGCTTAAATTTTAAAAAAATTATATCGAGCTACTTACTGCTTTCGCATGAGCGCCTGGTAATTTGTTGAATTCCGAGAAACTGACTACAGTGGGCCAAAATCTACAATTTATTGACAAAAAATCTAAATATTTTTTTTTTAATTTCTGTGTAATACTATCAATTAAAAAGTGTGCAGAAAAGAACTGGAACTTAAAGATTTCTCGAATAATAAAAAAAAAAAGGATTAGAAAAATTATTGTTGAATGAAAAATATTGCATTCCTATATTTTATGTAGATAAATTGAATTTTTCGTTGGCAATGCAATCTTAAGAACAGAAAACGGTTCATTTGATTTTTTTTTTTTAATTTTTATTCCAAAGCTCATAGTAAGTTTAAGCACAAGCGAAAATTGTTTTTTGAAACTTCGTGTTTGGTAGTTTGTTGACATTATCTTGAACAATTAAAAAAACATTTTTTTAAAATAAAAAACAAATGCACCTCTCATGCAAATGTTAAAAAAAAACTTTAAGAAAAAATGTATTTCTCAAAAACGTCTCCAAGAAAGTTGATAAAAAAATGTGTGCATGTCCTAAATTAGTGCAGTCCACTTTAAAGTACAAAAATATTTTACTTTGCGTAGGTACCTACTTATTGAGGGTACTTACCATAGTACCACATTTCATATTTCATATAAAATCAATTTTTCAAATACCAGTCACTGATTTTTTTTTTTTAATTTTAATTTTATGTGTAGAAACATATATTAATAATTACTTCCAAAT
This sequence comes from Philhelius pedissequus, assembly GCA_910595825.1. NCBI lineage: Eukaryota > Metazoa > Arthropoda > Insecta > Diptera > Syrphidae > Philhelius > Philhelius pedissequus. Next base: position 235,146,246 of record OU343161.1, on the reverse strand, counting down.
GAAGTTTTATTTTTTTTAAATGTTTTTTTAAAATTTTACAAATAAAAAAAATACTTAAAAAAAACCCTCCAACGATTTTTGATATTTTTTTGATATAAATATATTCATATTTATCACAATTCAATGACATCTTTTTCCCTCAAACTTTAACAACTAAGAAATCTAAAAAGATTTTATTATGTGGGTCATCCATTTATTTCTATAACTTAATATGTATACCTAATTTTTACACATTTTTGCGTACGTCACTGAATATATGAATACTATGTAGCCCTCATACATTTATCCTACTATTCTACAATTAGCCAACATAGCTTTTATTCATAAGACGCCTAAAAAGACACGGATTTGTATGTAGATGGATGTGCTACTGGATTATCACATAGGTCATTTTTATCCCGAAAAATGGAACCGAACGGTTCCTATTGGGGAGGCTTAAATATGAACAAAATATATACTTGGGTTTTTGTTCCGCATTCATGTCTCAACCATTGAATAGATTTTAATGAAATTTGGTAAGCACTGGAAGATTAGCCATCTTTTATTTTTCCCAATTTTATTTTTGTAGTTCTCACTTTTTGAATCCAATATAAAATATTTGCTTTGTTAGGGGATATGACCATACACGACGAACATCGAAGCCAAAAACGACAAAATCTAAATTATTCGCCAACAGCAAGCGCCGAACCAGTCCACATACAAGCAAGCACAGCGAGTTCGAGCATACTGGGCGAGCATTTTCGCCGTTTGTGCCTACATTCAACGGCTGAACGGTTTTTAATGAAATTTTGGATGTGGTACCGAAAATAAAAGAAATAATTGATATTCAAGATTTTGTTTACCAACAATAGAACGCCCAAAAATTTTTATCGAAATCTCATTAGTCATTATCCAGATTATTGAGGCTTTTTATAATAGTTGTATGGGGCGAAAGACAAGTTGGAATTGGAAGAAATTCGCTTCATCGGTTAATTCTATAGACCGACCTACAAAGATACAGCATACAGACAGACGTATTCAAATTTGATCAAAGTCTCGAGTTCCATTTTTTTTTTCAAATGCAAATTTTCCGAACCCTGTGCATAAACAGCTTCAGTGTATAACAGCAAAATTATGTTATAAAGAGTTTAGTTTTTCGATAAAATCTAATATCTGATTATATGTAGGTTAAACTTGTCGACGTTAAAGAGTACAAAGGCAAAATGGATTAGATTAATAAAATGGGACCAACTATCTGAGTACACTATACTTTGCTTTGGAATATTAGGTAAGGTACTTACGATAAAGTGAAAAGATATAAAAGTTCTTCCCTTTTGATGTGGGATTTAAGATAGGTGTTTCTCATAACCCACTTTAGGGAGTGTAAAAAAGGATATAAAAGGATAACGCTAAGATTGCATTTCACCCCCTTAAACCAAATTAGATTTTAATAGGCAAAGAAAAACTCATCATGAGCATAACATTAGCATATTTTTTGAAGTTTGATAGCTTTGACAGAAATAAGGGTTATGCCATAACCCAGCTGATAACTGAAAATGTAAAATATTAACGAATTGGCTTTAAGGAAAGTACCGAATGCATCATTTCATTTCATTCCTATAAATAACTTAATAATAAATTAAATTTATATTTTAAAAGCATCAATTTAATCCTTTATTCTTACATCAAAATATCCTTTTAATGCTCTTCTCAGCCCGGAAACCTAGACGTATAAAAGTGTACGTCGGTCGGTCATCAAGAAGTCAATATCCAAGGATACATAATTCTTTTGTCATAAAAACGAATGGCTTTACTTTACGGTCGAAACCATCGCTATGGTTCTTAATATTATTTCAAAACTTAATGTGATTTTATGAGACGAGGACGAGGTACTCTTACATATAAGCTCATGACGACAATAAGGACAACATTGTGCCAAACCTAAGCAGTTGCTAGTATTTTGCACATTGTTAAATAAAACAAAACAAAAAAACAACTCGATTTTTCCCTTTACAAAAGTGCAGGAATCAAATTGAAAATAATAAAAACAAAAAAAAAAATAAAATAAAAAACAACAACTTGAAGAAACAAGGACAATAATAGCACACGAACTTTCAATCGTGTCGCCATTCCCTTATTATGCTCCTCCAGCACCATCAGCCATACTTCATCATATCGCATTTATCGGGAGCAATAATGAAAGCCGCAGTAGCACCTGAAAAAATCCGGAAGAACAAAAATCCTGGTGTGGGGTGTCCTTTGGAACAATGATGCTGCTTCCAAATCACCGGTCGTCGCGTCGCGTCGTCGTCGTCATCGTAATACATATATACATAGGTAGGTATAAAAGGTAGTGGTAAGGAAGCAAAATTGCAAGGATTGAAAGAAGCGGAAATTACCGTGAGCGCACACACACAACCACAACAACTATCAGGGACTTTAGGTATATCCAGACTCCAGACATGGTTCACCAGAGAGACGATGAGAGTGGGGGATTGGGTTTGACTTTTTGTTCCATGTATACTTATATAAGGCATAAGGTAACAAGCTGTTTCTGATTTGCGGTGTTTAATGGAATATCGCAAAGTTCAACTTGACTTGGTCCAGGATTTACTGCTGTCATTGCTGGTCTTGGTATTGTTTTTTTGTTTTTTTTTGCCGATATAGCTTGGTGTGCTGTTTTTTTTCTGTTCATTTGGCTTCGTCCTATTTTTTTGTTGTTGTGTTGGGAAGAGGTGAAATATAGCGATAACCTGTTGATTGGATTGTTTCTGTCAATTTAGCGAAATTTAATAATTGTCAGCTTTTGTATTTCGAATGAAGGATATTCATTTTTAGCTGGCTGACATGAAAAATTATTAAGTCCAGGACCTGCGGGTTTTCTTCTTGTTTTTGCGTATGGCATTTGGACTTGTTTAATGTTTTTGATATTCTTCTGCATTGATAAAAATTATTCACCATTTTTTCCTCTTTTGACAAAAAAAAATGTGTGACCAAAATGTTTCTGAAAAGTTTGTTAGATTTTTTTGATATGCGCCTTGAATGAACTTATTTAAAATAAATGTACTTTTTTTCTGAACAATTTGGGCTCAGCATTAAAATCCCTAATAGAAAGAAACAGAGAACCGACTTAGAGCTTTTGACTACCCTTAAAGTAGTCCAATCGTTAAGAAAGTAAGGAAGAATTTAAAAGGAAATATCGATGCATATTGTTTTTCAAGTTCCAAACGTCAAAATGAGAGGCAGAATTCAATTATACGCAGTTTTTTATTTCCCCTTTGAGACAATGCTTGCCAAAATCAGAATTTAATGAGCTTCCGTTGTATAGTTCCCCCTCCAAAGGACATGGGTGTGAATCTAGAGACGAATATGGAAAGCTGAGGGTACTGTCATTAGCATAACAATTGATTGGATTAAAAGATCCAGAATACAGGAAACCGTTGATGAATTTGAGAAAGAGTGTCGGGGACAGAATGTAGCCCTGTGGCACACCAGAATTTATATAACATGTATTCAGCGGTCCGAAATATTATTTACAATCCAATGCAGAAGAGATTCGTTAATAACAAGTTGCCGCATTTTTGATAGGAAAGCTCGATGCAAAGCGTTATCGAATGCATTTGAAATATTAAGCCCAACAAAGTGATGTAAATGCGTATGCCAATGTTAGGTGGGAAATATCATCAGAACACCGTAGTACTACTGCTTTGAAAGCCTCATTTCTGGTACTAATATTATAAATGTAAAAAAAAAATGGATGGATAGATGGATGTTTTTTACTCAATCACGTCAGAACGACTTGACGGATCTGGATGAAATTCGGCACAGAGATAGATTATAGTCTGGAATAGCACATAGGCTTTTTATCTAGGTAAAATGTATGGTTTCCGTGAGATAAATTTGTTTTAATTTTGCAAAAAGCAAATATAACATATCTGTTCATTCTACATATAGCTTTTATTCGCAAGAAGCCAAAAAGTACACATATACACACACATCCACACAAATTGCAGTTGGCTTTCCCGTATCCAATCCAATATTCCTGTAAACCAAAGCAACACGAAAGCTCTACACCTAATGAGTCTTGAGGACAGAGGGTTGTGTTGGTGCTGGAGTCTTTTCTAAGACGCTAAACGTGTTTAAGTCTTTTTGGCTTCCCAACTTTTCAGTTTCGAATAGTTCTTCAACTGTCTTCTACTCCTTGTTTATTAGTAGTAACACTTTAAATCCTTCTCCTTCTGGAGCATAGATCGACAACCAGTTCCTTCCATCTATCTCTGTTACTAGGACTATATTTACCTTAACTGAAACAACGACTTCAAATCCACTGGGACTGAGGTTCCTTCATTACAGATGATCTCAATGTTTCTTTGGGCCTTCCAACTCGCCTTGCACCTTGCATTGCTTTGCTATGTTTTCATCAGGCTTCCTCAGTGTATAACCAACTCATCGCCACTTTCTCTGTGCGATTTCAAGTTTATTGCTGAATATGATTTGTGGCCACCGGATGTTCAGGGTTTAGGAAATAACGTAGAGAGCGGCTAATAAAAGCTTGCAACTTATTCGGAATGAGAGTATAGACTACTTCCACACTTTAGAAAGCATTCCGAATGCACTATACGAGCTTTATTTATTCTGTTGCTGATGTTCAGGGCTGTTACACCATCGAGTTCCAGAAAACTATGCAGATAGTTAAATTGTGTGACCTCTTCTATTGTCTCATTAGCCTGCTGATTTTAGTTTCGGCTGGACATTAGTTGTTGTTAAGTCAATACAAATTTATTTAATTTTACCCACTGGAATCGAGTTACGTTCTATTGACCAAAAGTTGATTTGCAATGTTGATCAGCAACATTGTTGATCAGCGATGTTGATCAGTATGTTGATCTCCAAAAATTAATATAATGTGGACACTGCTTAAAGGAGTCTTAAATATTTACAAAAATATCTCCACTTTTCCTTTGGTTTCTTGAAATCTTGTTTAAAATGTCACCAATATTCTATTGAATATATCTCCTTCTATTCTAAACCAATCCAATCCACAACCCTCTTAAATATTCTTAACTTACATAGAAAACTACTTTAGTTTCATTGTTATTTACTCAATTACAAAATAATCTCCTCTCAATTTTACTGGAGGCCTTTTGGATATCGTGTCAATTAAAGCACATCACTTCAGTGTAGGTATACATGCGAAAAAAAAGTTTGAATTGATTAATTAAATCCCTCGGGTATCGTTTTATTAAACATGAAACATTAGATTATTGCAAATGGCATATCTAAGGCGAGATGAATAATTGAGATATTATTTCCGAACCCTCTCCATTCAAATATAGTTATGTTGGTATAGTAGAATGTTGGAGCAGGTCTACGAACAATGCCGTGTAGCATATTAATTAGGCAACTGCTAATTCTATAATAGACGTGTTTCTGAGCTCAAAATAATTCAGACGTCTATATTTTTGTGTTTTGTTTGTGTTAAGGATAAATAAAAAAATTAAATTGAAACTTACAGGACGCGCTGTAGCTCAGCCATCAGATTCTGGATTACCAAGAAAAAAAAAAAGAAAATACGTGTGTTCTTGGTGAAATCGTGACGAAAGCTATAATCCTCAAATAAATGAGAACAACGGAAGAAAAATGATGGCCAGGGCTAAGAGAAAATTATCCTATCACGAAGGGAAATGAATAAAAATATCCTGTCTGAAAATCTACGGCAGCAGTAGGTGATTTAAATGGATTTAAATTCCGTTTTGTATCGTCTTAAGGGAACGAGATTTGTCTGCTCAAAAAACTGTAGTGGAGGTAACACTATTGAAAATATTTTTGAAATATTTATGTGTCTCATTCCACATAAAAATGTTTCGAAATATCCGTAGAATAATGCCATGGTGTTATGGTAATTTTTGCTAAGTTGGACAATCACGCTAGAGGGTTTGGTTCTTTTCACGGGTGCAAAATATTCGAAAGGTTTTTCTTCTCTCAAAAAGTGCTTCTCATTCTAGTAATTCGGATTTGGCATTGCTGGCGATTAAGAACACCAATATAAGAATCGTTAATAGATGTAAGTCACGCTGAGCCCTGGATTCGACGACGGAGTAGAATAGTTTGATCCCAATCGATATTATGAACTTCTTCGTTGTTGAAGAAATTCTACATACAAAATAACAACATTTCCTTTTAAGAAATTTTCCATATTTCAGTATAAAACTACGCCAAAATTCCGGGAAGTCTATGGTTCTTGTGAAATAAGTGGAAAAATATACGTTTCCTGGAGCATTTGGAGCTATCATATGGACCTTTATTTCAAATTTCTGGGATGAGCTAAAACAACAGTTCTATCTTTTCCTCCAAGCAATGACATTATATACCAAAATTGAAGCATTTCAGTCCAACCATCCAGCCGATACCAAAAATCATTGGAGCGGCTTTAAAAAAATATAATTTTTATATATATAAAATTTTGAACATTTTTAGGAAAATAAAATTGAAATGCCACTTTAAAGAAATTATTTATAAACGTATAAAATTTTAATTTCAAAAAAATTCAGTGACTTGTTTTTGAAAAATCGATTTTTCAAAAAAAAAAATGTTTCATTTATTTAAAAATCGAGAAAACATTTTATTTTTTTAATTTGAAAATGCAGTATTATTGACTTAGGGAGCATTTGCATTAAACAAATATTTTTAGTCGGTTCTTCAAGGTGGTATTGGTATCGGTAATAGGTAAGGAGAATATTTTTTTTTAATTTCAAGCGGACTGCACCAACACTCAGAGTTTTTTTAATCAAAATTCTGGGAGGCATTTTTTCTTAACGCTCAACGGTTTTTTAACATTTGTATGGGAAAATAGTTGTTTCAAGTATTTGAAAAATCTTAATTTATCAACCTGCTGTTTAAACTTATAAGAAGCTTATCCATAAATAAAAAAACCGTTTTTCAGAAAATCGAAAACTAAAAAAATGGTTCGACTAGAAACCAGAGTTACCAAAAATAGCATAAAAATACCAAAAAGTACCTTTTGCCTTCATTAACGAACTGATTTTACTTGCGATTATAGACTATAAGGCAAGTTATGTATTCGTAAAATTTTTTTTTTTCTAACAATCAAACATGAGAACACCAAAAAAGTGGGTCTGTCTGTAGAACGATCTACAGCCTAAACGGCTGCACCGATTTGGTTCCAACTTGCTACTTAGGCGTTTTAGGTGATTGTCCAAACTAGGTACTTGCCATACAAATTTTTCTACCATCTTAATTATCTCAAAAACGGATCTTTGGGTATGGTCAACATTTCGGCCAAAAAAGTTTTTAAAATATTTTGTTATTAACGGTACCTGCCATACAACCAGTTTATTGACTTCCTCATAAACGGCTCAACGGATTTCGATACAAATTTTTTTACAGGAGCTCCTTCAAATTCTAAATAGTATTGCATTTCAAAATTTTCGAAAAATATTTTTTTTAATTTTTGAAAATTTTTTTTTTTTTTCAAAATTCAATATTTTGAAAACGGGTGGACATTTTTTTCCTGAAAAATTGCCTTTGTATTTATATTATTGAATATTTAAAATGTTCGTAACAATTTTTTTTAGAAACAATTTAAGAATTTTTATATATAAAAAATTAAGTGAAAAACTTTAAAAATATATTTAGCGGTTTTATTAAGAATCTTTTGCATATAATGTGATCGAACATAGGAGCAAGTACATACGATTTTATTTTTTATGAAAATCGTTGGAGCCGTTTGCACAAAAAAATTAAAGTACGAAGTTTGAAAAGAAAAACATGCAACAGTTTAGGCTGTAGCCTTGCGGACAGACAGACAGAATTCCGTTGCTGTGTCAATCGTTCATTTTCAAAGATTCAATCGTTAAAATGTCATTAATTTCAAAGATACGGTCTTTTCAAACGTTAATTTTTTCAACAATCATTTGTTTCAGTTGCGACCCAAAACATTTGAAATATTGAAACATTTGAATTGAAACAATCCCATGATTGTGTGAAGTCAATCTATCTTTTACTTTCATATTCATTCAACATAATTATATAATGTAATGTATTATCGGAGGCGAATGCATATTTTTTATAGATATTTCTTTCAATTTCTCAATAGTCAGTTAAGCAGTTAGTTAGTACATATTCTCGAGATAACTTAATCTAGGAATAAAATAAATCGCTATTTTCGATGTCAGGAACACTTTGAAAAATTATTGCTTTGAAATGAACGTTAAGAAAAATTATTTCTATGAAAATTTCGATACTCGAAATAAAAGTGATGTTCAAATTGAATTATTCTATAGATTGTTTTTTCTTGATTGAAAAATTCGATGTTGTTATCCGGTTGTTTAACAGTCATGTAAGTTTATTCTTCTGGCAACTAACTGGATGTTTATCTGGAGATTGAATAATCGGCTCTTAAAAAAAAATTTCTTACATTTTAATTTAAATAACTAACAATTGGAGTCAATAAAACAACATGTAAAATAAATAGCTTGTTCAGACACATATTTCTAATTGAAATTCTATTTATCGTCTAAGCGGACCTTAGGAAAAATAATATTATAATTTCCATTCAGTTTCGTTCATTCTTTAGAACGAATGGATAGCCAATACAATACATTTTGATTGAAAATAAGTGAAACCAAACATTATTGCGTTGAATTTCAATCATTTTATTGACATTGAAATTAAAAGACAATAAGCCTGTTGAACGATTGGTATTGAAATAGATTGATTCAATTTACTCACTCTAATTGCAATCAATTAATATTTTTGATGAACGGGTCATATAGACCGAATCAATCACAATTGACACAGCTCAATAGCGGTATCCACTTCGTGTTCTCTATCATCGATGACAAGTTTGATAAAAATTTCGAAATCCGATTTTTTTTCACGAATGCAATAGCATCGTAAGTAAAAATATGAAAAATATTAAGTTCAAGCTAGGACTATCGAGGTTTTATTAATAGCTATGACAAACTAACACAACACAACACAAACTAAACACTCTATATGTCCTGTATGTCCTAGAACCTAATAGCATTTTAAATTTTATTGACACATTTAAAATTCTCTTTAATATTTCCGAAATAGGTATTTACTTAAATGTTCCTGAAAATGCCCTTCAAATGTATTGAAATACTTCTCAAATAATTTGTTTATATAACCTCACCTTTATACCGAAAAATCTTTTTTAAATTATTCAATCCATCTGATAATTGAGTGAATCAACTTAACCCCTTAAGGCGAAACTATCAAATTAGACGACCAAAAATACGCACAGACCCATTGCAAGAGCTGGGGGGCCGGACAAGATAATACCTTATAATCTATTTTAGTTCTTCCAGGCTAATGCTATTAACATTTATTTGAGGATAAAGGTGAGTGATTACATGGCAATCAGAATAATGATTATGTCAGAAAGGACTTATGTACTGTGTTTGAGTGAGTATACAAAAGCAAAAGGTGTGGAAAATGTCTTTGTTTTGCAGATCAAGAACTTTAGCAGAATAATAGACGATTACCATCCGACATTTTAATAAATCATTGAAGATGAAAAAACGATTTGTTTTGTTTCATTTAAGATAGATGTAGTCTGATGTGTATAAATGTTGGTGTTTTTGTGGCTTTATGTGCAGTGGAATCAGGTAAATTCAATAAATCAGCGGGATATAATAAAATATTGATTTTTTTCTCAAAGGGGTTTTGTTGACAAATTGAACAAAAAAAAAAGATTGATTGATTTTTAAGAACTTGGAAAAAACACCTTTAAACTTTTTCACAGGAATATCATGTAAAATAAAAAAAAAAATTGCCGAAGGATATTAAATCTCACCCTCAAATATCAGTAAAGTATTTTTCCTTTTCGAAAATATATTGACAAATCAGGTTTTCCAGAACTTTTTCGATTTCAAGTTGAAAAACTTTAACTCTTTTTCAACAAACCCTTCTCCCTGAACACTGAAACCCTGATTGTTAATATTGAGGGGGAAAAAATGTAAAATAACCTCCTTAGTGAAAATTCTTAAAATATTTTTCATAAGCAAAATTTGGAAATTGGAAAACAATTTTAATTGAAAATTTATTATTTTCCTCAAGGGGGAAAGGGGAGGGCGATACAAATACCTTATTGAACCATTTTATCGGGGCTATAAGCTATGGAAAGAAGAAAAAGTGTCAATAAATGGTTAATGATTAATTTCAGTGACAGCGGAGGAAATTCCTACTCAAAATTGTCGATGAAATTTATTAAGTTTAATGAACTTGAATATTATAAGCACTAAATTTCAATGATGGTGAGTGTAATTGGCAGTTTGGTAAATATATTTTGGTTTGGGAGATTCTCGGTATTTTGAATGACGATAAAGGAGTTTTTTTTTGTAATTGAAGGAATTTTAAAATTACCACCATAAAGTCGAGTTCACTGAAATATATTATGGAGGTAGATCTATAACTTATAGGGGAAGTATTGATTTTGGTTAAATGAGAATCGACAACCTTTGAGAAGTTGAAGCGATTTAACAGTCTGGTGTCTCTGTAGATCCGTGTGCCAGTACTAGCTAGCTAATATAGCTCTTATACGATTCTTTTTTTTTTAATTATGCGAGGGATGCCCTAAAAATGGGATAGGATTAAATAGAAAATACCGATGCAAATTGGTTTGAAATTTTTGAATATCGCAATGGGAGGGTAAGATTTGGTTTGGTCGGAAAAAGAATTCCACATTCGTTTGGTGCGGATAAGGAAGGAATACTTGAGAGTATGTGCGAAGGTGGGCCTAAGGGTAAACTGATGACCATTCCTAGAGAAGCGAAAGTATTACGGTTGAATATTTTAAGGGCAGGAATGCAACTGGTCATTTCACCAAAATACAATCTAATAAAATGCCGATATAACAATAATAAGCATTAAACATTGTGAAGGTGTTTAATTGTTTCCGTTAATTGTTCTATCATCCATCGTTTTTAAAGCTCGTTTTTGGATTCTGTCCAAGAGACTTAAGTGAGCTATGGGAGCACATGCCCAAATATGGCAGTTATACTCAAGCCTTGGGCGAATGAATGCTTTAAAGATTACAGCAAGATCAGAAGGGATGAAATATTTCTTGCATCGTATCAGAAAAAGAACACCTTGCCGCGGATTTGGCGACATCGAATGTGATCATTCCACAAAAGTTGGTCGGTGATGCACATACCGAGAGAGAATCGAAAGTTTTGCGGTTTACTCGATGCAAGCGCCGCTCATGAACAACGGAATTGGGGGAGTGTCCCGCTTTAACAACAGGAGACAGCATTGATTTTTTGAGGCATTAAATTGTGGCACCATTGGATAATGCTGCCAAGTTCAGATTTTAATGAGCTCACCATACGTTGCCGTTGTAGTTGCACATCCGAAGGAGGCTGAGGGTACTGTCGGCAGCAAAACAATTTAGTGAATTAGAAATTTCAGATAAAAGATCATTGCTGAAAATAAGAAAGAGTGTCGGAGACAGAATATATTCCTGTGGCACACCAGCATTTATTTTATGAATTTCAGACTTGAACAGGTCCAATACTACTTATATTGTGTGGTCCGAGAGATAATTTCTAACCCAACGAAGCACAGATTCATCGATACCAAATAAATGCATTTTGATAAGAGAGCTTCATGCCAAACTCTATCAAATGCTTTTGAAATACCAAGCGCAATAATCTTACTTTCTTCAAAACGGTGTAAAGATTTGTGCCACTGTTCGATGAGATATACCATCAGATCATCAGTGAACAGTGATCTTATGGAAGGGATACTAAATATATGGACCAGCGGATTCCTGAATGTCGAAATCTTCAAAAACTCTAGCAACTGTACGAGTACGAAAGATGATATGCCCCATGAAAATGTTAATGTTCTTAAGTACAGGAGGAGTCATAACACTTTGTGGACGCGTAGAAGTAGTAGCAAACTGTGCTGCTTACCACAAAAGTGTCATTGGAAACGAACGTTGGAACCGACCGGGAGTGAGAATTCCGTATTCCGGTTTCGATTAAATTTAAAATACTCTATGTCATCCGCTCATATCAATAGTTGAACTTTTTGAAATAATTTTTGAAATATATGATACATGTGCTAACCAAATTTTGCAAAAACAGCTACGTATATGCAGAAATCGTATTTAATTTGAACTTTTGAGTTAAAATCAAAATTTAAGAAAAAAAAAAGAAAATGGTTTCACTTTTACTTTGAGGGCTTTTAATAGGCATTTTGAAACAAATATCTGAGATTGACATTTTTTCCACTGAGACTGAAATGACAAGCCCTTCAAGGGCTCAAAAGAATGTTAATCTCATAGCAGTTTCATCTGAGTTCGTGTCACTTGACGGCACTGAAGAAAATGAACGGGCCAAGGAACTCGCAATATAGGGAAGGATCACCTCTTTAGCTCGCTAGCGGAAAAACGAAAAATAATGTTTTCCTTTCAAGATTTTCTTAAAGAATCCAATCGCAGGAAGATCTCGCCGATAAGAGGATATGCGAAAACTGAGCATTTTGTACATTACCCATTATCAAAGTCATTGGGACTGGGGATGAGCGAGAAAAAATACACAGTCTAATAGTTCCCCTGCAAATGTCCTGCACAATTATTTGGAAAGGCATTTTTTGACGACCACAACGATTAAAGACTTGAACTGTGTTTTCTACTAACGATCAAGTGGATATAGTCAGAACTACGACTGCTTCTACAATTCTTTCATACTCACAAGACCGCGAGCAAGCAGAATATGGGTTTTCGAGGAGTTTTTCAATGCACAATGGAGGAATAAAGAACACATGGTTGGATTGATTCCGGCTCCGGTGCTAAAATCAACAAACTGCTTAGTTTGACGTAATATTAATGGTTTCGCTACGGATGACGGTAGTCCAACTGGATAAGTAGTGTCCTATGATTTTTTAGTTGCGATATAGGTACTATAGAGCGAATTTTGCTTTAGAAAAAAAATCGAACTCGAGATTTTAATCAAATTTGACAGTACGATGATAGAGAACACCAAAAAGTGGGTCCCGCAATTACGTCTGTCTGTCTGTAAATAGCGATTACTACTAGAATAGATTTTTGAATCGTATTTTTTAGACCCAAGACTAACAAGTACCTACCTATCATACAATTTTATCTACATTCTTAATTATCTCGAAAACGGCTCTAACGATTTTGATAAAAAAAAGTGTGTGTACTTCCTAAGGTAAAGTCTGTTTTCTGATAAACGGCTGCACGGAAACCTTTAACTCTTGAGCACTTGAAAACCAACATTCGTCAATTTATGGCTATGGAGATACCGCCCAATATGTGTCAAAAAGTGGTCGAAAATTACCTCAAAAGAATCGATGCTTGCAAAAATTCGCGTGGTGGTCATTTAAACGATGTGGTGTTTCACACATAATGTCAACGTTCAAACTTTATAATAAAAAAGAAATATTATGAAAAAAAATATTTTATATGTGTTTTATTTACGTTTACTTTTGAAACCGCGAAATGGATAACCCATTAGTTTACATTTTGGTCTACGAAAAATGTTTGCATAAAATGTTATTGACGGTCTCCATTCCTACTCTGGGTGAACAACACATACACCAGAAATGGTTAAGAGTTGTAAGTCTCAACGATCTGTTATTAAAAATTAGGTCCCAGTTTAACAGTGTTACACTTAACACTCAAATATTCAATATGAAAATTAGTCTATTTTACTTGATTTTAAGTGGTATTTGAGTGTCCCATATTGGCCGGTGAGGTACCTCACTTATTCAGATTGTAGGACTGATCCCATATATTGACAATATTAGAAACTCAAGTGTTATATATTCTAGATCATAGTCGGATGTTGGATTTGTTTCCCAAGGCACAAGCTTATCAGAATAAAAGTTAGGCACTTTGAAAAATATCTGGCACACATGTCCTTACAAGAACTATGAGGTATTTTTTAAATTAATAGTACGCGCAACTTTCTTGAAGAATAATTTAAAGTCACATCTTCTCTCTTTATCGAAGAAATTGCCACCTCGCAAAGAATTCAAATTCCCTAACATCTCCATTATCGAAGAATTTTACATTTTCACATTTTTTCTATTGTAAAACTAAACCCAAATGCATTCGTCATCGCGTAATAATACCTCCTCACTAGCAGCATACTGTTCCTAACCAGGATCGGCCGACCGGCATCCCGAACGTCGTCATCGTCGATTGATTTCCCATGCTTCAATTACTATCTAACACCTACCTCCTCCTTTTACGTCTTCCTCTATCTCGTATAACGTCTTGTTCCTTGAACGGTAAAAAGGAATTTTAATTTACGTTGCAGCACCCAGTAATTCTTTCGTTTATTGGATTCATCGTTTGCCATCCTTCGCTTTATGCATTCGAAATAAAAGAGAAATAAAAAATAAATATTCAAGAAGGATCCTAAAGTTTTCTCCTTTGGATTGGATGATGATGATGATGGTTAAAGAATTTATAAGAATTCCTTGAATTGGATTAAAGTAAATTGTGGGTTCCGTCTGTCTGTTTTCTTTTTCCGAGTAGAAAAAAAATGCTTGTCATTCAGTTTCGACCTGCGTCCTGGTTCTATATTTCTTCGATTGCCGTGTGGCATTCGATAAGGTTAGAGACAAGGTATTTCCCATTTTTTTTGTCTCCTTTGCAATTCTCATTTCTATTTCGTGCTAACTCACACACATGTAGAAAACTAGGACGTTATAGATGGATTGCTTTATATGGCACCAAAGCATCGTTGGGAATTTCGTCATGGAAGGCAAAATAGAGGAAAAAAAATTGCATCTGATATTGCAAATTGCACATCATAGATGGAATGGAATTTTATGAAAAAAGGATTAAAAAGGATAATAGCTTTTTAATTATTATTTATTATTATGTATTTTCAAACCAACTAAATTTTTAAATATATGAAAGGTACGACTAAAGAATGACTATGCATATATCCTTTGTGTATCATCACAAGGATATAATAACAAAAAAAAAAACTAAATAAAATACATAAAACATTTAAGAACAAAGCCGAATTCTTTTGTGTGATTGTCTAGGGAAGAAATGTATAGTTTATCTAATGTTAGTGTCGCTTATTCTTCTTACTTCTTATTCCTTTACCTCCATTCAAAAGGATCTCTTTTGGAGCTGTGACAAAAGTTAAAATATCCTTTTTTAAGAAAAAAAAACAAAGCAAATAACTTTGGCTCCGTGCCATCAAAAGAATTCAAAAAAGGCAAACGTAAAATTATGAGTTATATTCGCTAAAGGACATGGCTTTCATTTTGCATCCTTTTTTGATTTGATATAGAATGGTCCTATTTGGCTCCCTTTGGCTAGAAGGGAAGATGTCTTGACTTTTCATATAATCTTCCACGTCATCACTCATTGCGGAAGCACACACATAATATTCGCATTTTCAGAGACTGTGTGTACTTTTAGATATGGGACAGGACCGTCTACAAAAGAATTGTAATTGGCTTGAGTGGTATTTGGCCACCATTTTACGAAATTAAGAGCAGAGTTGAAGTCAGATATGATTCCCAGATGTATCGAATAGCGGTTTTGACAAGCTCACCATTAATCAAGTTTTTGATTTTTTGGTAGAGAAGGACGCGTTCGAGAGAAAGTTATATTTTGACATTTCTTAATGTTAAGTTCAAGAATATTATAAGGGCACTAAATGCAAAATGTTTGTAGGTCGGTTTCTAATACATACAATCATATCTTCGGGGGATGAACTTCGTTTCGCAATCTTTATATCGTTAATGTAGATTTCTAAATCAGATTGAGGTAAAATCCATTTAACATCATTTATAGTAAAAAAAAAATATAAAGGGACCTAAATGGATCCCCTGTGGTACTCCAGCCAGTGCATGAATAAGTTTGGTCATACTTGATCTGAAAAGTACACGATACTGACAGTCAACTTAATAAGATTGAATAGTAACAAATGAGCAAAATAAAGCATTTTTAGTGATGTTTGACACAACTAAGGCAGACAACTTTTTCAAGATGAATTCAATAAGCTTTGTGGTTGTTGATCGTAATTTCAAGAGCCCGTACTGCTTAGGGAATAAAATACAAAACTGGATCGCACGTACTTGTTCTTATGTTCGATCGCATAGTATGCACAATATTTTTAGTAGTTATTTTTTAATTTTAAATTTGTAGATGAAAAATGTATTTACTTTTTCTTTCTCAGAAAAATGTTGGTATTGTAATTTTAAGTAGGGCTGGTAGCGAGATGAGACTTTTATTAGTCTCCTCTCGGTCTCGCCAAAATTAAAAAATGTCAGTCTTGTCTCGGTCTCGCCTAACCAATTCTCGTTTCGATCTTAAGCTCGACATTTTCTCGTGAATATATTTTTTTATTTAAATCAGAGCTATCCCTCAAGCAAGAAACTATATTTTGATGTTTTGATAATATTTTTTTTCAAGTGTCACCTAAACGTGTTAAAGTCACCTTTTCCCGGAGGGGGAAACAAAGTCTGAAAATGAGCGATTTCTATTCCAACCGACATGCTTCTTCTCTGGATTTTTGCAGTGCGCCTAACTGAGTATAGGTTAGGTAGTTAGGTTAGGTTGAAGTGGTCGCCAAGAAAACAGCTGACACACTTAGACCTTAGACAGGTCCATTGTGATACCACATGAAGAGAAATTTACTCCTTAATCAAACCAGTTGGAGCCTCGAATGAAGCGGTGAAGTCGCTGAATCCCTCTGTGTCTAAGATCACTGGTGTCGTCGAAATAGTATTCCCCCAGGTGTAATCTTCGTCCTTGGGAGAGAGCAGGACATGAGCAAAGAAGATGGGCGATAGTCTCCTCTTCCTCCTCGTATATGCAGCTTCTGCAAAAGTCATTTGAGAAGACGCCAAGTGTTTTTGCGTGTCTACAAATTAAACAGTGTCCTATTACGGAGCCAAGATGTTTCCTTCTCAAAGAGAGTAAAACTTTTGAGCGTCTTGGGTCTATTACTGGACAGATTTGTCTGGTAGCCAGGTACGTAGTGATGTTTGACCATCTAAAATTTATTTGTTTTATGGAGTTTTGATGTAACAATAGTTTGCTTCTAGCGATATGCATACCGATTTCTTCCATTTTCGGTAGAATAGGTATTTGGGTTCCTTCTCTGGCCAGTTCATCGGCTTTGCAGTTTCCCAAAATATCTCTATATCCCGGCACCCAAATCAGGTGAATATTAAACTGTTCTGCCATCTCCCTGAGAGATGATCGACAGTTGCGGGCAGTTATAGAGTTTGTGGAAACAGCGCCAAGTGATTTGAGGGCTGCTTGACTGTCAGAGAATATACGGATATCCCATGTAGATATCACGTTTTCCCTTAGCCAGGATAACACCTCTTTAATCCCCAGAATTTCCGCTTGGAACTCGCTACAAAGGTCAGGGAGATGGAAAGAGGGACTAAGATTTAGTATGTCTGAGTACACACCCACTCCCTCTTCGGTTCTCGAACCGTCCGTATAAAAGTGAGCTGACTCATCTTTTAAGAACCTATCATCCTCCCAAACTGATCTTGGTGGTATTGTAACTATCTGAGTATAACTATGTACATGTTTTTGACGCGCAAACAAAAATTGTTAATATTACAAAAATTGAACATGAGTACTAAGAAATAATTAAATAAAAAAATATTTCTTCTAGCGAAAACCAAAACCAAACCACCGAGACTCTCGGCGAATTTCGTTACCAAAAATAGGGCCTTGCCAGCATGAATTTTAAATATTTAACAATATAAATTTAGTAACATTGTTTAAGAAAAATCGTCCACCCATTTTCGTAATATCGAATTTTCAAAAATAGATGTTTTTCAAAAATTAAAAAAATATATACATTTCCAATTTACTATATACGCATTTTTACCAAAATCCGTTGAACTGTTAAAGAGAATGTAGAAAATATTAAAAACGTTCTATTGCAGTTAACTTTAATAACGTTTTACGCACAATTTTTTTGCACCAACCTATAGACTTTTTTTGTGAAAATCGTTAGAGCCTTTTTCGGGATAATTAAGATTCGCCTTTTTTGCTACAAAAAACTCTACACCAGGTATAAAGTTATTTTTGTGGTTAAAAAAATATTTTAAAAAAGCATGTAACGAACCAACTAAGTACCAAGTTTGAAAAAAAATTAAGGCTGTAGATTGAGGGACCCACTTTATCGTTTTCCTAATATCGAGTTTCATCAAAATTTCGTATTCGTAACTTTCTCAAGAACAGTTAAGTCGATTTCGACAGACTTATTTTATGTAGATACAATTTCATTTCAAAACTGAATATTTCTAAGACGACATAACCGATTTTTACGACCTCACCTCTATCACCGTTTTGAATCTTTAAAAGTTTTGAAATTTTCTTATTTTTCTTTTGTATATTGAAAAGTTTCAACAAATCAACAATTCAACCCCCCCCCCCCCTACCTTTTATGACAAACGCAGTTGCGCCCCTGCTTAAAAAAAAAGAATCCGATGTATCTTCATAGTCGTTGTCATCCTCACATCATTTTCGATTGTCCCATATGTATCGTCATCAAGACAGGACCAATATACATTTAAAGCTACGAACTGTTGTGAGGAGGTGGTGGGTGGCAGAGGAAGAGTAAAAATATTTTTGAAGACTTTTTCCGAGATGGCATTTCGTTCCTTTTAATAGAAAATGCATTCAATCGCAAACATATGCCGATGATATGTATTTAATATGAAGCTTATATGAGTTTCATGCGATATTTTATTTGTGAAGCATGCCTCCAGTGACTTGGAAAGGTACATCATATTTTTTTTTTTGGAAATTTGTATATACATATCTATATGTATGTTTTTTTTATAGGAAAAATGGTAGGTATTAAAGGATACAAATGTTGCTACTCAATTTGTGGAGAAAATTTAGAAGATGAAACGTCTGATATTAAGTGTTAGAATTGTGAGCAGAGGAATCATTATTCACAAGAGTGTATAGGTTAGGTTATTGAGAATTGTATTTTGATTGAGAATAAACAGATTTTTTTTTGGGTGGTTAAAAACTACCAGGTTTTTGATGAAGTTGTTTTCTAAAAAAAAAGGATTTAAGGGTGATTTTTTCTTTAGAATCAAAAAGCCACAAATCTTACTTCAAAAAGACGTCTCTATAAATTGGTATACACATGGACTATGAAAAATAGAAAATTATCTCCTTATTAAATAATCAAATGAGAGGTAAGACATGGGATTTAGTAATGTTATATCATTCTCATGTCGGCGGGTAGGGTATAGTATATCACTCCCAGAGGGAAAATATTAATTAGTTTTTGACATGATTTTTGCGCACAACGCATATCAGTGATAAGGATCTTTCTTTACAACCAGATGGGCATATTAATTATACAAAAAATAAATCTCCAACAATAATAAAGAATAATATCTAACACAATTTCTCACGGAATATTCATATAACTTCTCAAAAATAATCGTGATGAAAGATATAATCCCTGGGATAAATGAGCATGTGAGTCTGTATAGAATGGGGAAAATATGAATAAAAGCTGCAGAAAAGGACGAGGGATATATAGTTTAAATCCTCTGTCTTTTATATGAAAGCTGGCTTTGACTTTAGTCACTAGTATGTATATTCTATTGTAAGGATATCTATACCTAAATATATGTATTAGGGGAGACACAAAATAATGTTTCTTTATTTTATATGAAAGCAATTTATAATATCCTTGCGTTTAGTTTAGTTAAATCCTATGGACTAAGTCATATAACCACACTGCTTGAGGCAAGTCATCAAATTAAATGGACTAGCCCGTAATACTCGTATATATGTATATGTTTTTCAAATAAAGGAAT
The DNA here is from genome assembly GCA_910595825.1 of Philhelius pedissequus. Lineage (NCBI taxonomy): Eukaryota > Metazoa > Arthropoda > Insecta > Diptera > Syrphidae > Philhelius > Philhelius pedissequus. Next base: position 235,126,407 of record OU343161.1, on the reverse strand, counting down.
TTCTATAACACAATGCATGTAATAATAACTTATATTAAAGCCTTTAATCCTTTCGGCTGAGAAATGTTATGTAATCTCGTGTTGTATATCCTTCAAAGTCAACCTAAATATTTATTTGCGGTAAGCTATTGTGTGCGTCCTGTGGGATAAAGGTGAAAAATGGAACGGCAATCAAAATAATGATGTCGTTCTGGCAGGACTAAAATTTACTATTCGATTCAACTAAAAAATGATAGTCTATATTCTTTATTACTATAGGGACAAAGGATAAGCTATTCATAACAAGGATTCGCAAAATGAGATACAAGACACAGCAACATGTTTCGAGTAAGGATAGGATTATTTCACAATGAGTATTTCAATTTTTTTGATTTTTTGTTGTCTTACAGTTTATTCATTTCGCATTTGATTGTTTTGCAATGTTAATAATTTGCATGACTTATAGCCATATCAAGACTGCAGTTCTTTGGTAAAACTTCCCTTGACGACCTTCACAAACTTTTAGAAAAGAAGATCAAAGATTTGATTTCTTTACTCAACATGAATAGAAAAAAGTTGATGTAAGAAAAATTCTGATAAGCTGAGTCTACTATGTGACATCGGTTAACTGCAGTACGTTTTTGTCGAAATTTAAGCGCTGGACTGGCCAATAAATTGTCTTGTCTGTCACAAGGCAGGTGGTTCAGGTTTAAGTGGCTATACCTAACTAACATTTCAGCTTTGATAAGGTTTCGGTAAGATAATATAGCTTGGTTAATTTTAGAAGATTAGATTAGATTTAGATTTCTTTATTTCATAAAAGGTATTATAATGTGTTTGATTCAAAATACGGACCTGACAATTCTGCCGAATATGACACATTTTGATAAAATAATTACATAGATAAGTTAATAAAATTATTTGCTTATATTTACAAAATAAATATGAAAAAGAAGAATTTATGAAATAAATTTAAAAGCTTTGATTTTAATAGATTTTTTATTGGAATATTAAACTGAAATAGTGAAGTTTCCAGATAAACTTCCAGTTAGTAGCCAGAGGAATAAACTTACTTAACTGTTAAACTACCGGAAAACAACATCGAATTTTTCAATCAAGAAAAAACAATCTATAGAATAATTTAATTTGAATGTCAATTTTATTTCGAGTATCGAAATTTTCATAGAAATTAATTTTTGTTTAACGTTTATTTCAAAGCAATAATTTTTCAAAGTGTTTTTGACATGGAAAATAGCTACTTATTTTATTCCTGAGATAACTCCTTATTCTGTTCTAAAATGAGCAGATATTTTAATCCCACATTAAATTGTATGTTACTGTTGAATATCTACTAACTGACTGCTAAACTGACTATTGAAAAATTAGCCCTAATGGAATATACATATGTGCTTATTTTTTGTTTTTTTTTTATTGTTATTTCTTATGGGGAAGCAAACATTTCAAAAGCTGTTACGATAAGCCCTGGCGTGGTTGCAAAAACTATATAAACTGATCAAACCTCGAATTTCATAGAGACTATTCATAGACAGAAAAATTTCTTGGAAAAATGATCTCCGAATTTCTTGTAAAATTGAACAAGCATTAAAGAAATGGTAAATATTTTCAGATTGTTATCTTAATTATGCCCAAAACGGCTCAATGATTTTGATAAAAAAAATCAGTTCACTACTATAGGCATTTTCTCCATTTTAGTCCAATTTTTTTTAAATATTGTGTTATTAGCGGTACCTGCCATACACCCATTTTTCTGATTTTCGACTTATAAGCTCATAAGCTGCTCAACGGATTTCGATTAAAACGTAGGACATCCTTTGAATTAGAAATAAAAGTGTAGGTGTATCAACATTTTTAAAAATATTTTTTTTTGATTTTTTGAAAATTTAATATTTCGATATTTACCATTTATTTTTTTTTTAGAAAAAAATTTAAGAAATTTTGTATTATACTAAATTAAGTAAAAACGACTCTTTGCATACGATGTGATCGAACATAAAAGCAAGTACGTGCGATCCAGTCGTGCATATTATTTTTTGTGTTTTTCGATATATTTTCCAGCAATGTGATCGAATTTTCAAAAATCCAAACAAAATATTTTTTCGAAATTTTTTTTGAAAAGCCGGGACGAAAACCTGCTTGATATAAGCTGAACCGATTTCTATTATCTAAGCAACTTGTAAGTCTTCCATACAGAATCGAAGTCAAAATATTTCTTAGGGCTATTTTCTTCACTACAAGTTGAACTCAACTTGAGGATTTTTATTCTCAACTTGTGATTTTGTTTTTCTTCACTGAAAGCTGACAGTGTCAACATTCGTTCTCAACTCTTGAGTTGATCAACTTCTGGTTTTCTCAACTTCCAAAAATAGTAGAAGTTGAGAGTGTTATGTCAAATTCAAATTTGTAATATATTTTCTTGCATCTTCTGTCAAAAATTTATTCTGTTTCGTTTTGAATAAAAATATTATCAAAATAAATTGTTCCGAGAAAATTATTATAGGGAAAATAATAAAGAATTGTTTGCGATTGAAAGAAGGACGGGCTTGAAAAATGCGACGACCACGATTTTATTCACTGATTTCGTATTACATATATATATTTCAAAGCGAACGACAATTTTGATGTTGGAATTGATCAGAAGTAGTTTGCCCTACACTGAAACAAGGTAGGTAATTAGCTTCACATAAAATTTTGCGATATCGAACTCGATTTAAATCAAACTTGACATTATGATAGAGAACGCCAAAGAAATAGTTCCCGCAATTCCGGATGTCTGTCTGTCTGTAAGTCGATCTACATCCCAAGCTGCTGACGCGATTTTCTTCAAACTTAGGTGATTTTCTCGATTCTATTTCCTAATCTTTTTTTATCCTCAAAAAGATCCTTATAACACTGCTTAAAGCGTTAAATGGCCAAGTTATGAGAGCCTTTTAATACTCGCTAACAGAGTGGTGTTCTTCTTATGGGATGAAAGATGTAGAATAATGAAAAAATGCCTCTTTATGACTCTAATAAAGCTTCTCGGTTAAATCTTGTTGTGAGAAAGCGTTTCTTGAAATGGGAGTTGCTAAAAGAGAATAGACAAAATGAGAAGAGAAAAAATAATAAATAATAATATATCTTTCTCATTAAAGTTTTTTTTTTTGAGAGAAGCAAATTCTTCGAAAGTTTTTGCGTGTGTCATACCATAGAACGGTTTTTTCGACTTCCTCATTAATGGCTTAACGGATTTCAATCAAAATGTTTACAACGGGATTTGTAAAAGATTGATCCAATCTTTGGAAGCTTTCGTTTAGATATACTTAAAGTTATTCAGATCAGCTAACGCCATTGTCTTCAAAAATATGTACCTGCATGCGAACAAAGAGTATAAGCAACTATATGTTCGCTCAAAAAAGTGATTTATCTTAAGAATCTGGCAACAAAATTGAAGCATTCTAAGAACTCAAAAGAATATAGAATATATAGGTGCAATGTACGGGAGTTAGATGGCCGCAAAAAAAGTATGAAGAATGCCCTCGAAGATGAGTCAGGCGCAGCATATTTTAAAACTCCTTTGACAAGAGATGAGAATATTCATACTTATAGATATGAATTAGAGAATGAAAATGTGGTGGAGCTTGATTCACTAATTTCTTTGAGTGAACTTGACAAAATCGTTGCTGGCTATGAAAAATAACAAAGCCCTCAAACTCAAAAACTGCATAATAGAATTCTTCAAATTGTTTTATAACATCGCTTAAAGGCTTTTCACACCAAACCCAAAACGGGGTTTTCAGCTAAAAGTTTACGAAAACTCGAAAACCGTTCACACAGAACATTTACAAGTTTTCGTTTGGCATTTCAATTATTTTGACACCACAGACAATAACAAATACATTGTGAATTGAAATTGAAATTACCCCAGATAGCTGTTTTTTTTTTGCGTTTTTCCTGACAGCAACCCGTCAGCTATTTATGTGACGATTAATTGAGCGCTGAATGTTTTACAAGGTGTGTTTGTTTAGTTCATCTTGCAAATCCAACATGTTTTCAACAGGTTTTGTTTAAAACTTGTAGTTTATCAAAACTTGTGGTTTATCAAAAATGTATGGGAAAACTTTTTGCTTTATGTTTTCAGCCAAAAACGATAATTTCGCCGTGTTTTGGGTTTGGTTCGAAAAGGCTAACATTCCAGCTAGTTTTAATAAAGCTCTTCTATTTGCCATATTTAAGAAAGGAGATGCGAGTTCCGCCGAAAATTAAAGAGGAATTTCGATTCTTAATTCACTAGTAGCCATTTTCTTTACTATTTGTCAACTCTAGAGTCGACACAAACTTGAGAGTTGAGTAATAAGTTGAAATTTGTTTTTCTTCACTAACGTTGACCCGGGAATTCCGTCTGTCTGTCTGTCTGTCTGTAGAACGATCTACAGCCTAAACGGCTGAACTTGGTGCTTAGGCGTCTTAGGTGATTGTCCAAAATAAATTTTTGAATCGTTGTCTTAGCCCCAAAAATAACGGTATTGCCATACAATTTTTTCTACCATCTTAATTATCTCGAAAACGGCTCTAACGATTTTGATAAAAATAGGCGTGGGTACTACTTTGGATATGGTCTACATTTCGGCCAAAAAAAAATTTGTTATTAACGGTACCTGCCATACAATCATTTTATTGATTTTAGAATTTCTCATAAACGGCTTACCGGATTTCGATTAAAAAAAATTATACAGGAGTTACTTCAAATTGTAAATAATACCGAATTCAAAATTTTCGAAAAATAGTTTTTTTTACGATTTTTTAAAAAAAATGTTTTTTTTTTTGAAAATTCTAAATTTCGAAAACGGGTCAACGATTTTTTTTTTGAAATTTCGTTTTTGAATTTATATTATTAAATACTTAGAATTTTCATACCAATTTTTTTTTGAAAAAAATTTAAGAATTTTTATATATAAAAAATTAAGTGAAAAACGACTTTAAAAATATATTTAGCCGTTTCTATTAAGAATATTTTGCATATAATTTGATCGAACATAGGAGCAAGTACGGGCGACCCAGTCGTTCATTTGGAAATTTGGCTATATCATTAAATTCTCTTGGTGCTTGTAACCGTTCTTTTCGTGTTTCGGGTATGCGAACAAACTGCTTCACAATACGATGCACTGTTGAAATACTTACGCCAATAAAATCAGCAATTTCCAAGTGAATTGATCCGAGTGCATAATACCTCAGCATAATCAATAATTAGGTAATTGGTCATAATTCGCGCGATATGCACATCTACAAATATGTAAGTAGGTAAGCATAATTTACACTAAAAAATATTTAAGATATTTCAATGCGTACCTACGTCACTCAGCAATAATATATAATATATACCTTTTAGCTCACTCCACAAATAAATTTTAAGTAGCTTCTTATTCAAGTACTTACTGACAATGAAATAGTTATCAGCAGCTTAGCAACTAAGCGGGGTGGTTAAAATGTTCTGGTGGGTGGGTGTTAGTATGTTTTCTCTTGGCTGCTATAACAACGTCCTTGTAAATCTGAGTCAAAAAGCACACTTAACAACCAGAAATTAAAATACAAAATAATGGAAACCTTTGAATCAGACCTTTAATGGAATTCTATACAATTACATATTTTTCCTCATACGGTTCCTAACTTATTTTCATACGTAATAGTACAAACGTCGCCAAAATCAAATTCATACCCACAAAGAGTATCAATAAAAGTCATATCAACCCATAGCCACCTTTAAGCCAATTCCACATCTCAAGATATGCCATTTGTCACTTGTTCGGCACGTATTGGTATTGACGGGAATTTGCAAACAAAAAATAACATACGAAACAGTCAATTCAAAATATCATATAAGTTAAATGAAAATAAACGTAAATACCTACATATTCCGACATTCAACTAATATAAAAGGAACAAAAAAAAACTCAAAAACCACCTGTCAGTCTTCTCTCTGTCTGCGTCTCGTGTATGAAGCTTCTTATCCTTATGATAAAGTCGGCGCAATCCAAGGTAACAGGTGCTTTATGCACATGAAAAAAAAAAGCATTCAGTCTTGATTGTATGTGAAGTGAAGGCTTGCAAGGGAAAGGGAAATTACATACATTTGTATGAGTTTTATAATATACACCTCTTTAAAATCTAAAAGTTGAAGAAAGGACTGCAACCAAAAAAAAAGGATCAAAAACCACCACAGTTTTAATTCAATTATAAAGCAAACGAAACTAAAAACCACCGACTGCCAGCCATATGATTCAGTAGTTGGTAAACAAGTGGGCCTTATCCGCGCAGACTCCGCAAAAACATTCAAGCTTTTATCCGTAGGGGGCGCTTTCGGATTGGTGTAAAGTGTAAAGTGTCATGTGTATTTGTTTTCTATAAAAGACAACAGCATCCCTTGGCTGAGTTTCAGTTGATAATTTCTTCTCGTTCTCAAAGCGGCAGTTATTCATCGCAGCTAACCGAACCATCAACAGGATACTATACGAATATCCTTGTTAGAGGGAATTACAAAAATTTCCCTTCTTTTGTGTCTATTTTATATTCATGAAGGTGAATGTTCCTTCGAAAGATTGTTTGTTTAGTTGAGATAAAAGCAGAGTGGTGTTATTCTTGAGATTCTGATTCAGTGAGATACAAATAGAGCGGAGTCCTTCTGGCTATGTCGGGGATGAGAGATGCTCCATACTCCAACTGTTTTCATTAGAAGCGTGCTTGAGGGTTATTTGGATTTAATTGCGTTTCTCGCGAACTCACAATAAACCCCATTCCCTCTATCAGTTAAGTGAAAACGATTCATCCCTATTGCCACCACCCGTCGCGCCGTCCTTGGTCGGTCTCGTCGTGTCGGTTTGTTGAGTCGTGCGGCGTCGTCGTCTGGTCCTGTGGGGCCATAACTATAGTTAATATTGTAAACCGAGGATTTGTGTACGTACAAAAATATATACGACTACACGTGCTGCGATTTGAAGCAGCACTTTTCTGAATTCAGAAAACTTGTCCTCTTAAATCCTGATTGACGTTTGTAGGATTCATTCATATGCGGTTTGGTTTGAGTGTGTCCCTGGTGTTTAATATTTAGTCCTTTACTCGTAGACTAAACGAGAGCGCGTCTGATGTTTTTTGTTTTTTTTTTTTGTGTTCTGATGAGAATGGACTACTGACTGCATTTAATTTCGAGTCATTATTCTGTGACTATAAATTTGGTGTTTCATCGTTTGCCGGGAATGGTGATGGTAGTGTGTTATGCGTCCTGTAGCTAAAAAGTGAAAATTTTTCAGTTGTGCTCTTTTCCAGTGACGAAGTGGTTTTAATGAAGTTTCTCTTTTTGTTCGTTTGTTTTGTGGTGCGATGTGAATGAATATTAATTGTTTCGAGTTGGCAGGTGTATCTCCGGAGAGCGAACACACTGACACACAGCTACACATCAAAACTAATAAAACAAAAAAAAGGATAATTGTTTGCAGACATTTAAACTGGGATTCTCTGAATGCTGAATGCTTTACTGAACCCAATGTGGTGAGGATGATTTTGTGGACATCCATCAATTTGAAGGATGATTAAATAAAGGTAAGCAGTATTATGGGGGCGCTGTGTGGAGAGATCTGTGAGCGGGAAAATTATTTTAAATGCTTACTTTTGGGTGCTGACAAAGCTTAATTGGTGATACTTTAGTGTGTTGTGGAGTCTGTGGTTTCAACAGTGGCGCGTATGTTGTGTGTTTTAAATTGAAATTCGCTTGATGAGTAAATAGGTACAAATTATATAATTTGTCCCCTTTTACACAGGGAAACCAGTTGCTGGAGATTTTTTTGACGTTTTCCTTTAATTGCCTTGTAGCTTTCACACGAAGAAACTGGCACCAAGAAATTGAGTAGGAAACTGGGAAGATTTTGTTGGGCTAATCGGAATGTAAAGCAAAACGTCAAAAAAATCTCTTCAAATCGTTAACCGGGGAGATTTTTTTCATTCCCCTTACTTCTTGCCCTTCTCGCCATTAAACTCTCAGTTTCCTTGTGTGAAAGGGGACTTTGTTTCGCTGTGGAGACTTGCAAAGCTTGATAATTAAATAGTTGCTGGTTGTACTACAAGGTTAGTTCTAATTTGAACGCCAATTTTAATTTGAACAAAAAAAAAACTAACGAAAAGATAAGTAGATGAGTTGGCAAAAAAACCAGTTGATAAGTTTCATTGGCGGATTTTTGTTAGGGAAGCTTATTTAAGCCTTACTCAGCTTACAAGCTAATTTGAAGCCAAAAACATACGAGTTCCTTTTGAGATTTGAACACATTCCATCAAATCCAAAATCCAAACATCATAAAGCCGAATAGCCAAAATCAATTAATCTCAATCCCAAAGTACAGTTGTCAAAAAAAGGTTAACATAGGCATCTGTCTGGCGACTTTGCAGAGGAAAACCAACGAAGGTGTTGCCATCCAAAAAAACTGTTGATATAAAATTACTCAAAAAACCTAAAACACTGCTCAAATGTTTTATTTTATAGAGAAATTGTTTAAGCAAAAAAAAAAGAAGAAAATAAGAAAGAACCCGAATAAAGAACAACAGACTTGTGTGGCTAATAAAAGCGCTAGTCGTTTCAATGCAATTGATAAACAGAAAAAAACCTGCATTAGGTTGGATCTGATCATGTGGGCTCGGTGGCATGATGCGAAGTGCGTTGGCTACTAAGCGGCTGGTCATGGTTCAATACACGATGAAGGCACAAGAAGTTTTTCAATTAAAATGAAAAAGTAGAACAGCACCACTAGAGAAAAGGAATCTGATGATCGACCTTGGCAAGTCGTGAAATAGCTATAATTCTAACCAAAAATAATTGAGAAAAAACTTGGTGGTAGCACACTCAAGTTGTTGTTGGGCATTCAAAGTCATCATATTCACTTTATTAAATATGTATTTATTATTTTTAGAAAATTCTATTTCTTTTTCAAAGTTTTAAGTCATTAAGTACCACTGTTTTTTAGTTTTTGAAAAAAAAAAAAAAAGAAATGTAAATTTTGACCAAAGTAATTACCATTCATAATTATACACTTTTCTCTGTTTTTTTTTATTGAAATAAATTTAATATAAATTTGGGAAAAGAACCAACAAAAAATATTTATTTTTTTTTCAAAATTTTTGATTTTAAAAATTTAGTTTCTCAAGAGCTGTTCACTTATTTTTTTAAAAAGTTATAGGACTTTATTGCGTGTTCTTTCATTGCTTTTTATTATATATTTTTCGTATGTAAAGTCAATTTTTCAGACCTCTTTTTCTAAAGAAATATTAAACAGCAAACCCAAAATTTTTAAAAACTTTCTTTTCTCCATTTCTTTGAAAATTTATATTTAGTAATTTCCTCATAGTTTTCTTTTTTTGAATAGTGACGAAAATTATCTTCCTAAAACTATAGGGTACATATCATACAAATTTTGAAAAGTCATAAGAAAAATTAGTGAAGTCCAATATTTAATTTTTAAAAAATGTTTACCTTTTTTATTAACAATACACCACAACTAACAGAACCAGTTTTCAATTTTCGACTTTCTCATATTTATGTAGATAGATCTAGATACACATTTGTAGGTACGATAGGGCAAGTTTTGCATTTGGAAAAGAACTTCGACCTCGAGATTTTGATCAAACTTGACAATTCGATGATAGGGACCACGGAAAAAGTTGTCTTTCTAATCTTTTTTTTAGCACAAAAATAACTGTATCATACAATTTTTTGACAAAAAAATGTTAAATCTTAATTATCTCGATAAAAGATCTAACTATTTTGACAACAAAAAATTCAGTTCACAATTATAGGTACATAATAGTCTATATTTTGGTTTAAAATTTGTTTCACATAAAGTGTTATAAATGTTACCTGCAATAGAACCGTTTTTCTTATTTTTTCTCTTGAAAATATTTTTTGGGATTTTTGAAAAAAAAAAAACAACAATCATTTTTTTTTAAAGTTAAATGTTTCGAAAACGGGAAGATGATTTTTTTGAAATTATATAATAAAATTGCCATACCAAAATGTTAAAAAAAAAATTAAGGAAATTTTGTATAGGTAAGTGGACTTGATATGGCAACTTTTCGATATCTCAGGTTCCAGGTGTTCATTAAAAATGAAAAAAAGTGAAATGATAAAATTTTCAAATCACTCGAAGTCTTTAAGCTATAGGTGGTAATTTTCCTATGGCTGAAGCTGAACGACCAACCACTCACATTTATCTTTAATAACAATTTAGACAGATACAATTCAATATGTTCGAATATTCCAAAAATAAGCTACTAACAATATAAGGCGACCTAGAAAAACCTTAACCATTGATTATAATTTTCTTATGGCTGACCAAGCGAGTGATAAAACTAGGTGCCCTTTTATGAACATTTTGCAACCTTTCAGATGGCGTACCGTATTTTTGAATATCCCATATGTGAGGTTCCAAAAATCTCAAGAGACCTTCAGATTAATTTTAGCCGTGCGTTACAATTTTCCTATGGATGTCCAATTACTAAAACAAGATCATCTTCGATGATCATTCACAAGTCTTTCAAATGATATCCAATTTGATCGAATATCCCACGGATCAGTTAGAAACAATCTCAGTGACATTTAAGAATTTTTTACCATTTTTGGTTACAATTTTCCAATGGCTGACCTACCAATTACTAAAACTAGATGAGCTTTGATTACAATTTATTAACCTTTCAGATTAAATTTCAATTTTTTCGAATAACCAAAAAAAAGTGCTAACAATCTCATTACAATTTTTCTTATGGCTGACTTTCAGATGGTGTAGCATATTTTTGCATTTCCCACATGTGAATGGCTAATAATCTCAAGAGATCTTCAGATAAATTTTAGTCATTGGGAAAAATTTCCTATGGCTGCCCAATTACAAAAAACAATCTGACGACCATTTTTGCAAGCCTCTCAAATGATATACAGTTTGATCGAATATCCCACCGATAAGTTAGTAACAATATCAAGTGACCTTTAAGAACTTCAACCATTGGCTACAATTTTCCAATGGCTAACCGACTAAACTAAAATTACCTGATCTTTCTTAACAACTTAGTAGAAGCATTTCAGATATTATTCACATTTTATGCGAACAACCAACATATTCGGTTTTTTGCGTAGGTTATGTTAACTTCAAATTAAACCTAGACCATTTTATTTTTAAACTTATTTTCTCTTTTACTTTATATTCTGATTGTGAGAATTTTCTCAAATTAAAAGACCAATATTCCTTCCATGTGCTTTCCAAATAAATCAAATCTCCACATACTTGAAAACCAAATAAATTATAACACAATTTTGAGTTAAAACAAAATACAACGAAGGGACGTCAAAAAGGGTATATGGCACCCCGAAATCCCAGGATGTATGGCACCGGTGCCATTTCCCCCGCTTCTACTTTGAACCTATATACTTTAAAACAAAATGTATTTAGAAAGCTTAATAGTTAAAAAGGTGCTTAAAAACACAAGCTACGAGAAAAAGTAGGGTGCCATATCATCTTCGAGCAGGTGTCATATCACCCTCCATTTTATGCAATCGTTTTCTAAATGTTTTTTTTTTATTTCTGCAAAACAAATTATGAACAGACATTCTCATTCTGTTGCTATTGTTTGCTTATAAATAAGTTCTTAAGTTAAAAAGAAAACCAATAATGGGTTCTTTATGCCCCGACTTTACCCTACAAAATTAAGTCGAAAACGACTTTAAAAATATATTTAGCTGCTTCTATTAAGAATCTTATGGTTACGATATAATGGAACTTTTAAGGTTTCCCTTAATTATTTTTAAGTCGTTAGCTACAAGAGCAAGTTCGTACGATCGAGTCGTGCATATTATTTTTTTTTTAAAGACAAAAAAAATGCAATGTGGACAATATTCAAAAAGATCAAAAACCGTACATCACTAAAAAAATATGTCCCATGGCAAGGCTTTGTTTTCGACAACAGGCTTAAGAGTAAAAATTCTATTCAGATTTGGGTAACACCATAAATGTCTGCTTAGACTCAGACTTTTACCCCGGGCTTAGACAAGCATGTTAAACTAGGTTAGGGTAATCATAACCACATAAGTCAGTGAACCTATATTAAAAACAAATTTTATCACGGGTTAAAATCCAACAACAAAAAACAACAAACATACTTTATTTCACAGGCAAAAACAATTTCCCTGATTTTAACATAATTGCTTATCCCCAAACTACGCAATTGCAAAAAAAAAAATTGAGCATGTACTAGGCTATACCTTTCTCAACCCTCAAGGACATTGCCAAATAGAAATTTCAATTCGAAATTCAACTCAAACAAAAATACGAAACACGAAGAACTCAAACCCCGCACTTAGGACAACACCAACCTCGGTATCAGTTGCTTGCAAAACAGTGTCAGTCGTAGTCGTTTGGTCCATTACACATTATCATACTCAAAGGTATTATCCTTATAAAGGTATATATAGATATAGGTTGGGTATAGAAGTGATTATCCTTAAGGGGAAGGGAGACTTCTTAAGTGTTAAATGTCCTTTTGGGGATTTTTTATTTTTTTTTGTATCTGGGCAGAGAAGGAATGAAAAAACAAGAAAACTGAATTGTTTTCGAGTAGTCTGGGAGCTGGGACTCAAAAAATCAACAACAAAAAAAGAAGCAAACAATAGTAGGTATAACTACCCTGGTTTTGGAAGGATAGTAGAAACTTACATTTCGAAGAGGAATGGACGACAACAACGTCCACAAGGGATATGCAAAAAAGGATATTAAAACATTCCGTCCGCCCTGAAGATATTTTATTTTTGTCAAACATCGTATTGAATGTAGGTACCTAGAAATTTCCTCTAAAGGAACAAAATTTGCAACAATTCTATCGTTAGGATATAATTTTTTAAATGTCTGTTATATTATTGTTTTATTTGCCGTTAGGGAGAAAGCATCTAAAAGCAAGGACAATTAAATGAACACGGAACAGTTTGTTGAATGTGCGCCTGGAAGGATATGATTATAGTGTCTGACGTCACAGTTCGTCAACATCATTGTCGTTGTCTTCGTCAGTCTGTCGTCGTTCCATTGTCAATTTTCACACTCTATCCCAATTCTATTGACGTTCTTGGAGAGTTTTTGGGATTAATTTTAATTCAAATCTAATGGTTTTGGGTATTTTCAATCTGAAAAGAGCTCAGTTTGAGAACTTTTAGTTGAGTTGGGTTATGGGTTTGGGATTTCAATTTCGAAATAAAGAATTAAAACAAAAATTTGAATTTGTATTGTTGGAGAGTGTATGTAACTACAAACATTCCTCTCCTACATTTCTTTTTGAGAACAAAATGGATTAGTTTGGGGATTAAGGCATTAAATAACATTTTATACACACCTCTAATAATTACCTTACTTTCTACCTCCTTTAAGCAAAATAAGACATTCGACAAAATAGACAGATACATTTTTGTCATAGGGTCTTTCAACAAAAGGTATCAGCGAACAAGTTTTGAACAATATTAAACAAGGAATGCTTTTGGTAAGTAATATCTAGAAGGTTATAATATCGGAATGATTGGAAGGAATCTAGATAAGTTTGGGAAGATAGGTTATTAGTCTTAGTATAAAAAGATCTTGGACCACTTGACGCTTAATTTAAGATTAAACGAGTCTTGGGTTAGTATAAATGAGAATCGTTTCCACAAGAAACGATGCATCTATAATCCCAGATGAAAGCTGATGCAGAATGAGAATATCAGCGACTTGGCGGCGTTTTTGTAAAGCTTGCAGATTGGTGAATTACAAGCGATATTTGTCAATAAATCGAGTAATAATTTCGATTTTAGATGTTAGCCCTAAACGGGGAATGGGAAAACTATAAGAAACTTTGCTGCTGGGTTTTTGTTGTTCATTTGTTCGATGCGGTCCAACTACATCCACATCTTTGCATAGCTTATGGAGTTCGCGGAGACATCTTTTCTTCCATTCGCCCTCCTCGTACGAGGGACCAAATATCCTACATAGAATTTTTTTTCTTTCGAAAGTATCTATCTATCTATCTTAGTCTTTCACAAGAGAAGCTTCTTGCAATTTGTTCCGTGAAGCCGAAGTAGTAGAGGTTCTCTAGGGTAATCCTGGGTGGGATTTGCAATAAGTTGTCATTCGTGCGGTTATAATATTCACTCCAAGGTTTTGATAATCAATGGAATAAGCATTTTTGAAGTAAAACTTCTTTTGCGGCGTTGGGGGTAAACAAATATCTATGGAGCTGTCAAACCGACCAACGATATGACACCAGATGATATGTTATTGTTGGAACCATTATTTTCAGATATTTGGAATATTTTCTGTTCGTTTTGTGGATATTCATAGATGAGTGCAGATATTTTTGCTTTCACACAAGGAAACTGAGTTGCTGGCAACTGGGAGTTTGTAGGCGAGGAAGGCAAGAAGCATTCCAATTAACTCAACATAATCTTCCCAGTTTCCTTCGCAGTTTCCTGGTGCCAGTTTCTTCGTGTGAAAGCTACAAGACAATTAAAGGAAAACGTCAAAAAAATCTCCAGCAACTGGTTTCGCTGTGTGAAAGGGGACTATGTATGTATCTGCATTGTAAAGATTCGCTGAGGATTTTTTTTTGTTGGTATATATATAAATTGTGTGTAAATGAGATATTCTTTTTTTTGTGTTGCTTTGATTTTTGATTCAATTTTTTGTTTGTAGGTTCGTTATGGATTCGCAAAGGTTAAGGTAGTAGGTATATGCATTGTGTGTATTTGACCGCGATTTTGTTTGTTTTTTTGTCGATAGTCCTACATTAGTATATCTTGTGTTGTATTAATGTGTTTAATATTTAAGTCCATGGTCTCGTTGCCAGTGCTTCAGTATATCTACTTAGGTATACGGAGTAGTATAATGTATGTCAAAAATATAAACGTCAAAAACCAAGTAGCAAAAAAATCACCCGTTATATAAAAATTCTTTAATTTTTTCCAAAAAAAAAAATTGGTATGGAAATTTTAAGTATTAAATAATATAAATTCAAAAACAAAATTTCAGAAAAAATCATCCATCCGTTTTCGAAGTTTGAATTTTCAAAAAAATTTTTTTTTTTCAAAAATCCAAAAAAAAAACTATTTTTCGAATTTTTTGAAATTCAGTATTACTTAGAATTTGAAATAAATCCTGTATACAAATTTTGATCGAAATCCGTTGAGCCGTTTATACATGCCATATAACCGTTACGTTCAAGCCCATTTTTCTCGGAAACTGCTCTAACTGCAGCTTTTTAGGTACGATCGATCATATGGTTGAAAAAAAAAATTAACCATAACTTTCCATAAGACCGTTTTATTTTTTGCTTTCCACTATCTCATAAATGGCTTAACCAATTCTTTACATATTTCACACATATACATATAGGCCCAATTTATACTGCATACCAATATTTTTAATTAATATTTGTTTGTATTTTTAAAAGCATTTTTGAAAAAAAAAATTTAGGATTTATATTTTGAAAACTGCTCATAATTTTTTTTTTTCAAAAATTATAGTTATATGTTTATATTTGTTGAATATCTATAAATTGGCGTTTTTGAATTTTTTTTTGAAAAATGTTTTCAAAAAGTTTAAGAAAAAAAAGTTTCAAAAACTGCTCCACAGATTAAAAATTTTTTTTCTCATAAATTCAAATATTTCCAAAAAGAAAATGACGTACTTTTTTTCGAGCTTAAATTAGTTTAAGTATTTATTTCAGAATTTTGAATTATTTTTTCTTTGATTAAGTCGATTTAATCTTTTCTTTTTAAATTTATATTATTAAATATTTAAGATTGTCATACCATTTTTTTTTAGAAAAAAATTAAAGAAATTTTGTATATATTAAAAAATTAAGTTAAAAACGACTTTAAAAATATATTTAGATTTTTAATAGAATTTTGCATACAATGTGTATATTTTGTAGATTAGACATATGTTAGCTGATTGTTCAGTCATCCTGTCCATATTTGAAGAGCCCCACTGGTATTTCATCAGGCGGCCTCGAGCCTTCTTGTTATCCAGATTTTTTTATAGCTAATTTAACCTCTTGTGAGAGGTTAATTCCATTAACCTTTTTTCGAGGGCGCATAGTTTCATTGAAACAAGTTAGCTCTCGCAGATATAAGAAACCTAATATACGTCTGTAAATTTATTTTTTATCTCTACGATTTCACTACACAAATATCTGACGGGTATTAAGTTTGCATAAAGGAAACGATTAGAGCCTTATAAAAAATAAACTCTTGATACTTTTACTTGTATCTTTACCTGACTTCAGGGTATAATATCCTCACTCCTCTCAAAGAGCTTTTAAAATGGAGTAGGACTTTCAAAATTAATTCTTATCCAAAAAAAAAAATAAACACTTCCAAGGTCCTTCGAGAGTATTTAATAATAAAAACCTACTTAGGGAATTGGACTTTTAAACAGACGTTAAGATTAAATAACTTTTTTTTTTAAACAATTTTTATGTATTTAAATTTCATTTAAATTGAGTTCGCATTATCTCGTGTAAAATGAGGTACTGTGGTGGATGTATGTGATGTGAACTTGATTTCATTTTCACACTCACAAACACCCAAACGTTTGAAAAAAAAATTAAGTAAAAATATTTTAATCCCATTGGGGCTTGTTTTTTTTAATGTTATGGCAATAAAACCCTAAAGAAGTTAAATTCAAATAATCGCTATGGTATGAGGTAAATTTAGGGGAAGAATTTCCGCATAAATCTACAGCACGTTAATTTGCATACTCACATACGAAAAACCCTCTATAATTCTGGGAATGATGTCTGTGCTACATACAACCATACATATACACTCCACTCATATATTTATTTAAACCTCTTGAGAGTAGTTGAATTAAAAGGGATCCAGGGTATCATTAAGCGTTCGTTTAATTGCAGGTGAGACGTAATAAATTTTAATTATATATTATGTAAATTCATTAAAACGTGTACAGATCCACATAGATAGACAGATGGATAGGGCTACATATATAGAGGTTTAAGTCTGTGCTTGGGCCTAAAATCTTCTTAATGATAAACTTTGATGTTAAAATATTATCTTTTTGGTGTGAGCGCAATTTTATAGTTTAATTTGGATTACTTGCTAGAAAATACGGTAAGAATAATTTATACTTAGCTATATATTGGAAGAGATCCGTTTTATGGCCTGTCTAAGTGCGATATGAATTTTATTTAGCAATTATGCTAATCTCTTTTAAAAGTTATTTTCTGCAAAAACCTATAGTATAGAGGTGCCGATGGGAATAAGCCAGGTTTTTTGCCAAGGCAGAAGGTTTTTTTTTTCTTAATTATTTTGGGTTTTTCTTTATTTGTGTTAGGTACTAATTTTGTATGGGAATATCCTTGAGGATATGGGGTAATTTTGTAAAAGTTAAAAATATTTTTAAATTGAATAAAAAGGAGCAAAACCATTTAGTTCGTGTTAAATTGTATGGAAGGTCAAGAGTCCCTTTTGGCCTTTGTGATGAGATAACATTTGCCCAAGGCAGATAAAATCACGATCTGAAAATCTACCAAGTATTTGCTACGCATCTGTGAGCACGGTAAATAGGGGTTAGAAAAAGAGACATTTCTGCCAGCAAAGTGGATTGCAAAACAGGATGATCAGAAACATTTGCATGTAGATTAGCTGAGAAAAAAGGAAGTTCATTTGAGGTAAAATAACGAGGTATTTCCGTTGACTTTTGCTATTTAACCAATGAAGGATGAAATGGATTGGTTAGGTATTCGTTATCAATAACAAAGAAAAAAACAGAAAGAGAATTTCCTTATATTATTGTCAATGTTCAATGACCTACAAAAGGTAAATTTTAAGTCAAGGATGGTAAAGTTAACCCTTCTTTCATCGTGGCGGAAGTCAGACATTGATTTAAAATTTTAGACATCTACATCTTTCCATATGGACAGTAATGTCTCGCTAACCCGGATCAATAATTGTATTTGATTTAGAGAGTACAATAGACGAGGAAAAGAAAACAGTTGATTTTGAAAATCATAATCATACATTGATTCTTTAAGCCAATTTGCAATGAAACCAATATTTTAAGCGACAAAATTTTTTTTTTAATAAATTGAAGTAAAACTTCTTTTGCAGCGTTGCGTTGGAGGTAAAAATTGTTAATGGAGTCAAACCACACGTTTTCTTTCAAGAACCGAAAGAATTTTTGCGACAGGTTTTGTTTAGCTCTCTAAAAAAAATTCTCACCCACCAATAAATCTTTTTTTTTAAATTTCGTCCCGATTTCTGAGATTTTACTGAAAAGTGTGAAGTAAATCATTGAGCTGAAATCGGTAGTTGAAATTGCTAAATTATGGATCAAAGTTTGAACAACGGTTACGTTTGTACAATTGACCCTTAGGCTTCCTTCTAGAAACGTAATTAAATGTTGATCCGTGATTCAGTAAGTTTAAACCAACGACAAATTGGTAGATTAACTGATGTTTAACGATGGTTTAGAGAAAGACCACACTCGGCTGAACTGCACTGCAACGGAATACTTCATAATGTAGTCGTTTGAAATTTTGTGAAGTTCAGTTGCCGCTTAGTGCAGTATATGCTGAAGATGTGGTTAACAACACGGTTACTGTAACTAGTGAGCGATACAAAACAATACGATCAATTTGATTTTACTGACAGAAATTGATGAATGTGAAGACAATAGACAATGTACACGACCTGTAGATGTTTTGAAGGATGTATTCGTCTAATTTATCATTTTGGCAATTCACTGCATGTTCGGTGTTTCTATTTTAACAAGTTACATACTCAAAGAGAATATCTGACAAGAGGAGATCGAGACTAACCGTTTCGCGAAGTTCTAAAAAGTGACAGTCGAAAGAACACACAATTATCCCATGGGATATTATTATAATTAACAGCGAAAATATCTGGTGTATATTTTAATTAATATTCTTCCTTGAAAAAGTTCAAAAATTGTATCCCTCAGTCATTATTTCCTCAAGGAGCCCATAACTTTTTTAACTGCTATACTCAAACAAATATCTGGTTAATTATTATTGACACATAATTTCAACAACTACATATTTCTCTCAAAGGATATACTTTTAAATGAGTTTCGTTTTCCAAAAAATCAACACAACAACTTTGAAAACACACTCGACCATGATAATTATCACACAAAAAAAACATCCTAATTGCAATAGTGTGGTATCCGCCTTCTGGATATTATTTCAAAACTTTGTTTTAAGTACTCTCCTCATATCGTTTAAAAATTTTCAAATACATACTAAACATTTATTTTATGAATATTAAATTGCGATTTTATTTAGGAATTTCCTGTTAAAATTGCATTTTTATTTTATTTTTTGCATAAAATCGAATCACATCACACATTTCTGAGCTCTGGGAATTCGCACACATATTTTTCAAAACTTTCACCAAAACTCTTCTGACCCAATTCTTAAAACAACTTTCTTGTTCTGTATCTTTTTTTATAGTACGGAAGGTAAAGTTGATGATGGTGTTATAGTTTTATACCGTACCGATTGATTTTGATTAGTTGAAGAGAGTAATGAAATGTTTTGAAGGATTTGAGAGATTTAGATTTTTTTTATTACCAACCTTTTGTTTAATATTTTCAGACTTCAAAGATTTTTTATTCAGTAATTTTTCGAACAAGGCACATTTTTTAACAATTTCCAAAAAAGTGTACGCCCTTTATAAAAAAAAATAAACTTATGTTCAAACTATCAAATTTGGTTGTTTTTTTTTTCAATTGAGTTCAAATATTCTAGGTTTTTGAGACTTTGAACCCGTTTTAAGTAAAATTTTGAAATTTTTAAGAAATGTGTGCTGTTTTCGATATTAATGATATTTTTATGTTGAATTAAATGACCTATAAATTATCAAACTCGGTCAGAAATTTTTAACGAAAACTTGTGATTTTTTTACCCAAATATTTTTAAGTAGTGTATTCTCTGACTACACCTGGTGAGAAGCTTTGTCAATGACAATGTTTTTAAGGACATGTTTCGAGATAAGCGAACAGTAGAGTTTAAGCGGCCGCTTAAAGTTTAAAGAGTGGCCGTGGCGCGATTGTTGTGTGCTCACCTGTCAACCTCGTGGTTGCAGGTTTGATTCCTGCCGTTGTCTATGTCTTCTAATATTCCACTAAAAACCAATTCTAAAAATTGTCAGAAAATAAGTTGCTGCTTTGCTCATTACGTGCTGTTTAGGCATAACACTAACAACATGTGATTGAGTAAACTAGCATACCCATAAAATATGACAACGAAATAAATAAAAATAATGCGAATTATAAGGGACATAAATAAATAAGACACGGTAATTCTCTCCGCATTAGTTCAGCCGCCATCTCTGGAGATAACAAAAATAACAATGAAAAATTAATAAAAAAACAGACTTTAAGAATTTATTTATCCGTTTCTACTAAAGATATTGTGCTTAGGATAAGATCGAACATAAAACAAGTACGTGCATTTATTTTTCTTTGGTTTTCATTAGGTATCTATTTTTATAATTAACATGTTCTTAATTGTATGATATGATCAAATTTGTTAAAGGTTGCTAATTTAATTCAAAATCTATAAAAGTAATTTCTGCTATCCCATACGGCAGTAACTTTGGGCCTTTAATATTTAAACTTTTTTTTAAACGATATTTCATCTAGCCTAAAATATTTTAAATAGAAATTTATTAGAATCAGTCCAGGAAAACACACTATATCCTATCATTTAAAGAAGAAAAAGTCTTACAAAAAAAAAATTTTGAAAAACATGTTAAAACCTTTTCCCTCAGACTATGAAATAAATAAAAGCAGACAAACTATAAAACCCCTCATCAATCTTCAAAGTTAAAGTTATATACCTTCATCGCTTGTAAATTTCTATATCGGAATTCTTTAAACTTTCTCTATACAAAAAGGATCGAATAAGTCCTTCGAACTTTGACTTTTTCGTTTCGCATATGAATTCGAAAATTCACTTCGTTATCAGTTTGCACCAAAATAATGTAAAACTAAAGAAGAAAGGATAACATCTTCGTAGAAAGCATATATCTTTAGAGAGATATAGAAAATACAAGAGAATCGTTAACGTTAAAGAAAATTAAAAGTAATAAAAAAAAACTATTTGCACAACATTAAAATATTTTCATTCGATTGGAAAAGTTTTTATTTATGTTTTTTTTTTTATCGTTTTGTCCTGTAAAAATCCTTCCTGACTTCCATTTTATTTGTTCTAGTACTTTTGAATACTTTAAGGGCCAAATCGATCATATCGACCATATGTTACATATCCATCTGTTTCACATGTTTTATGAGTATATCTTGTTTTTTTTTTGGTGGCAGAATAAATCTCATCAAGTTTAGACCATCCTCTGGCTGTGGGATGGCATGGTTGCCAAATAAGTCTAATTCTATGAGCTTTTTTTTTGTTTTTTTTTTGCGTGTTGGTATTTGGTGGTTGAGGGTGTTTTTTCCAGTGAGTGGAAACATAACCAATTCAGTTGAGAGAATACATTTTGCGATTAGTTTTTAAACAGAACTTCACATTTGGATGTAACGAATTAAGAATATCATTCGAGATATCACAAAATGTTCAATCACATTTAAGGCATTCCTGGCGATATTATTTTCGACGATTGTGGAATGTTTGCCGGCAAGAAATTCTATGTAAGTGTAAGTTCATTGCTTTTGGTAGTATAGGGTCCGCCAAATAACTCCTTTTTTTTTAAATGGGCGCAAAACACCGAGTGTAGCTTCGGCTGTGTGGCACCTAGCGCCGTCCTGTTGAAACCAAATATGGGCAATATCCTCCTCTTCAATTATTGTGAACAAATATTCGTTCCACATGGCCCGATATCGATCGCCATTGACTGTAACGGCCACTCCTTGCTCATTTTCGAATTATGCCTCTGGACCAATTTCCGCTCCAAACAGTGACACGTTTTGGGTGTATCGGCTTTTCAATGTATGCGTGCGGGTTTTCTGTGCCCCAAATGCGATAATTTTGCTTGTTTACATACCCGCCAAAATCAAAATGAGCTTTATCTGCAAAGATGATTTTTTGGCAAAATCGGCATCTTCTCTAAGTCGATCGCAGGCCCACTTAGCGAGCGTTGTTCAGGCGTATACACAACCATGTTCGTTCGGCGGAAGGATAAAACTAATTATCTGTCAAATCAGACATGAGCTAACTGTTACCGTTCACGAAATAAGCACTAGTTGAAAAAAAAACGTTAGATGGCGGACCCGTTATTTCGGCTTAAGGGCTTCAATTACTTCACAAACTGGTTCCTGTAAGACATTAATCCAAAATCTTTGCTCAGAACTGTCCATGAACTGAATGGAACAAGATCGAATTCTCGCAATTTCAGAGCAAGTTTTGAAAGATTTGAAGCATAAAAATCGGCTGTCCTACAAAACAAAATTGGGTTCGTAACATATAATATATTAAAAATGACATCTTTGGATTTTTAAAGTGATACCACTTATTAAGCTCATACGAATTTAACATTTTTAAAAGAAAGTTATTAATTTCAAAAAGATAATCCTTATTTAATTTGTCTTTTGAATTGAACCGATGCAAATAGTAAGATGGTAGTGTATATATATTAAACAATTCATCAAACGTGGCTTATAGTGATTTCCAAACTGTTTTTTAACTTTTAATTCTAAGCATAACTTGACAACGTTAGCTAGTGAACAACGTTGCCGGAGAAAAAAAATTGTAAGTACTAATGCTGACAACAGAAAGTGCTAGTTTAGGCCACTGGCTGCCACCAACAAAAAGTGAAAAAATTCCGAAAATTTCATATGTAATTTTTAATTTTCTTTAAAGAATTAATAAACACAAAATTAATAAATTATAAATTAATAGATAAAATACAAGAACTTCATAAAACGACACATGAAAAATAAATAAAACCATCAATTAACAATCAATTAAATCATCAATTAAAAAAAATCTTTGGATTCAAAAATTTACAACCTCTTACACTAATGCACAAACTTGCGTTCATCAAAACAAAACGTGTTGGGAGCTCCGTACGCATAGTTGGCAAACTTAGTGAAATGTTGAATAACCTCGAACGACTAGTTGATCAACTAGTTCAAATGTTGGAG
Organism: Philhelius pedissequus; assembly: GCA_910595825.1. NCBI lineage: Eukaryota > Metazoa > Arthropoda > Insecta > Diptera > Syrphidae > Philhelius > Philhelius pedissequus. The sequence continues at coordinate 235,103,251 of OU343161.1, read as the reverse complement.
AACTCCTTACACCTAGTTGATCAACGTATTCAATTGTTGAAGCTTCGTACATATTATAGATGGCAAACTTACTCAAGTTGAATAACCTCGTACACTAGTTGATAAACTTGTTCAATTTTGACAAAAAAAAAAGTTGTTTAAGTTTATCAACTGCGTTTTTGCTATGCTTGTTCAACAAGTTGATGGACGCACTCATCCAAAGCAACGCATAACAAATATTTTTACCTCAACGGCAACAAACACCAAACACAATTAAAAAAGTTGATCAGCGAGTTGAACAAATAATGTGCAACACATTATCTTCAAAACGTTTCTCAACGCGTTAAACCAAAATTTTCAACGAGCAACACGAGCTCGTACACTAGCCGTACACTTGTTCCTCAATTCGTTGAGCAACGATCTCCAACCAGATTAATGGAATTGGTTGAATGGAATTGAGGACATCGTACATTAGAGTTGAATGTGTTGAACTTGAACTTAGCCTAGTGGAAGACCGGCATTAAGAAAGTCGATTTTTATTATGGGTTTTAATGTTATTTAAGCGGCGTGAAACAACTCGTTTCAGATGATGCACTACCATGTGGCAAAACCAAGTTTGATCATGAACGTGGATATATTTGAAAACATTTGCTCGTCGATTCCTAGAGTGACATTTGAAGCGTTTGAGTGTCACAGTGTCATTTAAATTAAAAAGTTCCAACTTCGGCATCGTTGCTAGTGAAGCAGTGAATCTTGGCAATTATTTATCAATTCACAAATTGAATCAAACAATTAAATATTTGTTTTGACACTTTCGATTAACTCCATTATAATTGCTAGTGTTCCTATTAGACCATAAATAACTATTTAAATGAAAATACATATTTGTTGACTTAAATTTACATAAGAATGATAGGCGATAGAAATATAGTAGAGACATTTACATCTCTAGAACACCGTAGAAATGTTACATGTCTGTCATTATTTTATCGCTATTTTTATAAACACTGTTCCAGCGAAATAGCCAGTTGCATTCCTCCCCTTAAATTTTTCAACCGTAATACTCGCGCTTCTAGGAATGCTCATCAGTTTACCCTTGAGCCCAACTTCGGACGTACTGTCAAGTACAGAGATTCTTTCTTTAGCCGTACACCGCGAATGTGGAATACTTTACCCAGCTCTATTTTCCCCTCCCATTTTGATATTCAGAAATTCAAAACCAATGTGCATCAGTATCTCCTCTTGTATCCTTCCCTAATCTCCTAACGCTCGCACTGTGCTTGTTCATATTAAGGGTAGTCAAAACCCCTTTAGTGCGCGCAAACGTAAAAAAAAAAAATATGGGCTTTTAATCGTTGAAATGCAGTGTTGTGAAATTTTTTTCTGGCAAATTTTGCACAAAACCTACAATCATAAAACTCAGAGTGAACAGGACATAGGCCTTCACTACTGACTTTGTTTTGGGAATTTGTTCAGACAGTAATAGTTTTTAATGAGAATTTAGAACTCAAAAGCCGCGACTTGTTGCTTCCAATTATATTCTGACGTGAATATTTCCGTGAAGAAATATGAAAAACGTTACGTTAGTTACGCGTAACTTATTAAAATGTGTAAAACTCGCGTTACTTACCAACACTGCGGCTACAGAATATTCCTCAACGCTCTCCTGAATGTATGCAATGATTTCTTTAGGTTGGTAGTCTTCTTAAGCGAAAGAAATTGTTTGTGATTTGGCAACATTGTTTGCAGCGTGTATGCTAATATGATGAAACTGCAAAGACTACTGAACGGTTGCAATCGTACAGTGGATTTGACATATAAAACGTTACGTTAGTACTACGTTAAAAAGAAACCGATATTTATATATAAATCTGACTAAAGCTCAAACCTTGTTTTAGTTTTCGTCTTTTTTTAAACATTTATTTTTTATCAAAATACAAAACTTCTCTAAGTTAGGTTCTTAACAGTTTTAATTAGTTTAAAAATATGAAACTTCCAACTGGTAATCCGTTTTCTCGCAACTAATAATAAAACACAATGCTTAATTTAAAAAAAAAAAAACATGGCAGCCATAAATCAGCTTTGAAAAACGAAACAAATGAAAAACTATTTGCGGCAGCTTTTCTCAAATGCCAGTTTTCCAGGAATTCCGAAAGACACGTGCGAATGTGTGGAAATAACTTTTCAAATAGAAAGGGCATCCCATTTCCCCATTTCAATTTCATACCCAATCCCTAAAATCGAAGTTAGATGATGGTGGGCTTGGGTGGTGTGAAATAAATAAATAAAAAAGGTGCACATTTTTGTAAATGGGTTGGGGGTGTTGAACCAAAGCAATGTGTAAAACTTTTTCACTTTCCAACATCTGTTTGACGGGGATATATGTAGTATAGTTTTTCCTCACAATAATTCATAAGGATTCGCCATTCCATATGAGTTCCATGGATGGGAAAACTGATGGCAGTGGTGAAGAAAGAAGAGGGACCAGATCTATATAACAATTGCTGTTATGGAGTTGGTATTTGGGAGATTTACAACTGAATTTGGTGAAAAGTTTCTATTGAAATATTCTCTTCGTTTAATCCTTAAATGAAATTTATTTCCTACGATTCGACGATGAACTAATTCATCATATATATGTATAATCCTTCGGCATGTGTTTGTGAGTTCAGATTTTCTTGCGAGCTGAGAATTTATCTATACTTACTATTTGTTTTTATGTAAATACATATCTCATATTGATTCCTTTTTGCTAATTGAAAACTAGTTAAAGCTGAATTATGTCGATAATAAACTTAAAGGATCTGTATGCGTGCCGAATGGTAGTTTATTAAAAAGACGGAGAATATACAGTTCCTGTTGGTAAATGTAGTGTAATAGAATAAAAACAAAGTGATTGAACATTTAGACGTGCAGAGTGTTAATAACTCAGGATATATTGGATTGAGGGGAATTTAAAAAATGTCTGCTCGAAATACTTTTGATTGAAAAAGGAGATTAGTTGTGCAAAGATAAGAGTGTTCGGCAAGAACATATTGATACACATGAAATAATTGTTTGGTTTTTCGTAACAGGTGAGTTCGAAAGTGGAATTGGAAACTCTTACATCGGAAGCTTATTATTCAACAGTGTGCAGAGTCTACAAACGGTTTTACTTACACGAACCCAAAGGTTAGGTTAGGTTAAGTTAGCCGCCTCACCTCACTTGGATGTCAATGCATCCGGTCCCCAGGGTAGGAAAGTGGAAGTTTAAGAAGTGGAGTGAATGGAGAGATTAGGTTTTTAAATATCAGGATATGTTTAAGTGGCTTATTAGAGACATCGCCAAGTTCGTCGAAGGGCTTCTTTTCTGGTTGGGGCTAGGCTTGAACATTCACAAAGAAAGTGATATGAGCCCTCTTCCGCCTCTTCGTCCATATGTCCTCTATTTAAGTCAGATGTGCTGATTCTCAGTCTGGTCATGTGGGCTCCCATTGAGTTGTGACCTGTTGGAATGGCCATCAGGAGTGACAGTTGCTAGGGTGGTTAAGCCCTAGTAAATTTCGTGTTATTCTGTATTTTCTTAGAGATGTCCAAAGATTTTCGAAACCCGACTACTGTCGATACCTTACCATCTGTCATTTGCGGTTTTAACGAACGTTTGTTGGATTAAAAAATGTTCTTGCCCAAGTGAAACAAGTATCCCGGAAACGATTTGGATCCGTTCAAGTGAAGATCCGGTTTTGGCAAGTTCGTCTGCGATTTCATTACCTTGTATGTCACTATATGTCCTGGGATCCAGATTAGGGTGACTAAAAGTTCGAACTTAATTCGTTGGGGCAGCTATCTACTAGTTTTGACGATTGAGGAAATGATTTTGATTGCCGCCCGGCTGTCTATGAAAATGTCTTTGATTCTGTTGACCAATTTACATGCAGAGAGATGTTCAGCTGTTCTACTTTTTACTAGCTTTTTACTAATGCCTGAAATACTGAGCAATATTTTGAAGCCTGTATATGATTTGGTTAAGGGATCATTTTCAGAACAGATTCCTGACCTAAATTTCTGACTCAGATCTGTCCGGAAAGACCGAAACATGATTTATGTTGATGACCCGGTTTTATTTCCTGCTTTCCCTTGTTGGGAATACCCTGGGAGTATACTGTTTGAATTTTGTAAGACTTATTATAGTGACCGTAAGGCCCATTTTCCAATTCCTACACCTTTTTAGTGGTAGAGCATTCTTGGCCGCCAACTATTTCGTAAATAGTTCAAGTGAAATATAGTTGTCTGCTTACCTATCAAGCCATGAGCTGTCAAAATAAATTGAAGGACAGCTCAGATTTAAATGTATTATAAAACTTCTACAAACTTCAAATTTTATCTTGGAAATACAGCTCCTCAAAGGTCTTTGTTGACGTTACTTTGCAGCATATTTTTTACCTTATCGCACACACCAAAAACCACGATAGAAACAAAGACTAAGGATGAGACCAAGACCGAGAACGAGGCGAGACTGCACATTAAAATTTTCGCGAGAAAAAGGCGAGACCAAGATCGAGACGAGACTAACAAAAGTTTCGCCAGGCTCATCTCGTTGACAGCCCTAAACCCTATCGGTGCACTGTAACGTCAGAGAGTCAAAGCGTACACCATCTAATATTAGATTTACTGCTCGGGTACACCAAACTCGGCTGATTGATTTCAACGTACGAAACAGAGTCCAGATACAGATCCAATCGATATCGGTCAATATTTCAAATCGAACGACAAATCAGAAATCTTCAGTCAGTTTCTCTGTAACGTTCTATAAAAAACTCTTCACTTTGAAGTAACTTATGAAGACATCATCGTCTGAAGAACGACAGACACAGTCATCCGAATTCTTCTGTCAAGAAATCCACCGATAATAATTGGTATTCAGTGTTCATGAAGCGTTGAGCGATGTATTTCATTTTAATTTAACTGTTCATGTGCTCTAAGCTAAAGTATTATTTTTTTTTGTCCTGAATGCATTAAGCAGGGCTGAAAGTCGCAATTCAAATACTAAAGTTGGTATTGGCCATTCTAACGGTTTATTTTTTGTGTCCTTCGCTTAAATTTTTTTTTTGGACGCGATTAGTTGAGCTAATTAGCTAATTCCAACCCCTTAGCCTTAAATTCTAATTAAGAGAAATATTTTTCCTGTTAACAAACATGTACCTGCCTTTATTTAAATAAAACCTTAATTAAGGCAAAAAAAAACTGAAATTAAATTTCCATAATGTCACCCACCGTCATTGTTATATTTGCCTTTCATTTTCATGCTCTGCGAGTCATGTAAATTAAATTTTCTATTTAAAACGAAATCTCCCTTCGATAACTTCAATCTCAGACTTTGGCCATTTAGCTGGCATTCTTGTTAAGTAAAATCGTAACTTTCAACTAAAAAAAATCCCCTCTCTCTGTCAATTCTACATGAATAATAATATTCACGCGACTAACGAAATTGATCCAATTTGTTTTCTTTTTTGTCTTGGCCATTACTTCTTGTTTGAGAGCTCAAAAGAAAAAGGATGCCAAATGCTGTTGACTGTACACCGAAAAGAATCTAAGAAAAAAATCAATTTTGACAATAGGTCCTTTTGATGTCGAAAAAGGTCCTAAGCAAAGGCCAGGCTTTATCATGCAACTGCCTAAACCTTTTTTAAAAGTCTGTTCCTTCGCTATTACTACAGGCTTATGTACATTATGTATGATGATATTGATTTTATCGGAAGAGCTGTGACTGGCGTACAAATAGGGTTTGCTGCTAAAAAAGATTAGGCGAAATAAATGCTATCAGCAATAAAAGGATTTTATCTTTGTGAACTCTGACAAATCTTCATGAAGGTAGTTAGCTGTAGATATAACTTCAAAATAGTCCAGAAATTTGTCTAACTGTTGAAATTTGGTCGAACTACTGCTGGATCGAAAAATGACCTTACTATTAGTTTACAAAACAGTTGAGACAAAAAGATGAAAATCCAAGAATTTTTTAATTCTCAAATATGTTGGCGGTTATGCTCGCTAAGTTTGATGAACAAATGAAGAAGGAATAAAAGGAACGATTTGAAGAACAAAAGGAACGATTCGAAGAATAAAGGAATTTTCTCGAACAATTTGCGAAACGATTTGAGGAACAAAGAAACGAGCAAGAGAGTACCTTAGGAGATCAGAGAAACCTAATCGAAGGTAAGCTAGTTGCATTTGAGAACAAATACATTGCTCTTGACGCACGCTTGGAAGGCGTCGAAAAGAAGCTTGAAAATGTTACAGGAAAGTTTGAGAAAGTGGAAGACAATATTGAAAATATGAATAAGAAAGGAATTGGACAAAGTAAGAAAAATAAATGTTCGATAAAATTCTGGCAACTGTCCAAAGTGAAAAGAAATGCATCCCCAGCCAATGATGGACAAACTTCTTGTTCGATCTTTAATAAGCAATTTGAGGCAGCCGCAAAAATGAATGCCTGGGATGACGAAGACAAGTTTATAGCGATGGCACTAGCACTAAGGGGTTCTGCTGCTGAACTTTTGCAAACTATACCAGCAGACTAAATAGAAACTCCTCCAGTGCTCTTGTTCAAGTCATTGACAAACACTTTGGTGATTGCCATATGCAAGAAATCTTCCGAGTCGCAGCTCAATATCAGAGTCCAGAAAAGTGGTTAAAGTCTGCAGCAACTCCATATAGGCATCGAATTAACACCTGCCATATCCAAGGGCAGAAAATGAAATCATTAAACAATTTGCAACGGAAACATTTGTCCGTGATGTTTCTGACAGAAACCTTCAGCGAGCAATCCGAACTGCTGGAAAACGTACCTTTCTCGAAGAATTAGCGTTCGATTTGACATTTTTTTTTTAAATTTTACTATATGCCTGTAAGACCTAATGTCTTTTAAATGCAACCTGGACTTGAGAACCAGGTATTGACTGTCTCATTTTAACCCATGGCATCCAATTTAAATTGGAGGTATAGAGAAGAATGCGCCTAGCGTGGGGATCGAACGCACACGTCCTAGTTAGCAATCAAGCACTTTATCCACTGCGCCATTGCCACCGAATTGAAGCTGCAGAATAGGCTTCTAAAGGCATTCAATAGGTAAGAGAACTAGAAGTTGTAGAGTGCTTTTGTCAGGAACTGAGTTCCAAAAAAGTCAACGAAATGGCCTGCTCGATGCTGGAATTTTAACAAGACCGGACATATCCATATTGTGAAGTCAGAAAACAGAAACACAGAGAACAGCCTAGCAATACATATGGTGTCAGAAGTTGATGCTATTTGAATTCTTGGACAAATATGAATAATATCAAAAAAAATATTTGTCGAAGTAAAAATTGTTTTGTAAACTGATGAAAACTGCCAAAGCCATCACTTAAACGCTTTCTCAAAAATAAAAAAACCAAGACCACCATTAGATGCCACGGATTTTTGAAAATTTTATAAAAAACATCTCTAAAATTGTAGGATGGATTTTGTTGAAATACTGTTTTTATTTTTATTTTTTTTAATTTTGGTATGTAGCATATTTTTTCGAGTTTATTAATATATATGTGATTATAAATTTAAAAATATTTTTTTTTTGATTAGTTATAAAAATATTGATTTAAACAAAAAAATTCATTTTAATTAGAAAAAAGAGTTATTCAAAATTTTGATATGCAGAATTAATTCGGCTACCTATATCTTCACAAGGCAGCGGGTCAAAATTCGGGCTTCAAAATACTGCTTTTCAAAATTCTGAAAGATTCTTTTTTTTTCATTTTTTCTGCTTTTCAAAATTCTGTTTCTCAAAATTCTGTCCGTCAACAAAAAAAAAATCTGCTTCATATTTTTAAAAATTTTTAATTAAGTTTTTTTTATTTATAATAGCAAAGGAGAAATAAAAATGAAACAAAACAATCCATCAGGTAAACTTAAGTATGAAAAATAAATTACAGAAAAAAGCAAGCAAACAACTAAAGAGAACAATGCTTTGTGAAATGCGCCTATAATAGCCAATGTGACTTAGATCGGTTCTCTATTTTATAATTCTTTTTATTTGTTTGTTTTTCGAAAAACTTTTTTTTCTTTAATAGACACTCACTGAATAATTGAATTAAGAAGTTGGTCGACAAAAAAAATATTTTTTATTACACTCTTAAGAAAGTGAGAGTATGATCTGCTTACCAAAGCTCTGCAAAAAAATAAAGAAAACAACAGCGCTCGCTTTTTAACATTTTCCAAACTTTTGTTTTCTTTATTATTTGCAGAATTTTGATGAGCAGAATATCGGCGAGCAGAATTTTAAAAAGCTGAATTTTGTTAAATGAATTTTGACCCCGACAGAATTTCGACCCAATCCTCTTCATAAATATAAAATTCGACAGAAATCCAATGAGTCGTTACCGAGAAAGCCAAACATTTAAAAAAAGTGTTATACGAAAGGTACCGTTAATAAACTATTCCCATAAATTTGATTCTGATTAAATGAAAGCTAGTGCCAACAAAAAAATTCTCAAAAATTTGAATCAAAACGAAATCTGTTTTCGAGAAACATAAGCTTTACATTAGCGGTTATATGGCAGGTACCGTTATTTTATGCCTAAAAATAAAATTTCAATTTGCCCTTCAAGGAATGCCAAAAGAATCACACATATTAAATTTGATGGTGATCGCTTAAGCCGTTTAGGCTGCGACACGTACAGATCGACAGACCGACAGAGTGACTCGGACAGAAATTTTTTGTCGATCACTTTTTTAGGCTTCTCTATGATCGTTGTTAGAAGTTTGCATAACTTGCCTTTATAGTCCTTATAGTAAAAAAAAATGAATTTGCTGTTGAAACAGAAAAAATTAATAAGCAGTCGTTGGAAGGAATTTGCCTTCGCTCACCTATTTTCGCTGAGTGTATATTATTACATTATGAAACACTTTTAGTTCTGTTCTTCCTGTTCTTAATTAAACTTCTCTCAACTGTGACAGACTGTCATCTCGCCGGAAAGGACACAAGAATGGAACGCATTTAACCTTTTGCTATAGTTTACTAAACCTACCTACAGAGTTCTTCTTCTTCAAACAAAAAAAAACTGACATGGATGGAGCGTCCATCAATTTTCTCCAACAACCGACCGACACAGTCCATCGTAACCTGTCATTCAATTCAATGGTGTCCTTATCTTCTATTTCATTAAAATGCAATCTTAATTTGCTGTCCTTTTTCACATTCACCATCTGTATCCGGCAATGGTTGGTGGATGGGCCTGGGATGGGGGACACAGTATATACCTACAGATCCAGCAGCACAAAATGGCAAATGGAGTGAATGCGACTCCAACCTCTGTTCGTTCCTCGGGAGTAATTAAATGTAAAGCTTTTGCTCGTTAACGGGGTCGAGTGATGACGATAGCGATAGCGGTTTGTTAGTGTTTTTGTTTTAGTGGTTGGCTCGGTTTACTTCTTTTCCTTCGATGTGGTTAAAAGTTGCTGGTACACTGTTACAAACAAAACACTTTTACAAAAGTGCACAACCTACCTTCTCTAGAGAACGACAACGACACAACGATGACAGATAAAGTGACAGGTATACAGAATCCTAAGAGTTACTGTTTTCTGTGTATCTTGCCTTTTCATAGCATTTTTCATTTCATTCAACAAAAAAAAAAAAAAAAAAAAAATGTAAATAGAAAGAAAAACTAAAAGTCCACACATGAAAACAGGAATTCAAAAAAAAAAAAAATGAAAGAAAAACCACATTCTGTGGATCAGTTTGTCCGGACAAATTTAATATGGTAACGACATTGTGCGCAAAATAAAAATAAATTACATACGAAATTAAATGTAACATTTTGCTTTTTCAGTTTGAACTTTATACTAATTGAGTTGAGCTGCTAGATATACAAACTACAGGGTCGGCCCTTCGTATTAAGTGGCCAAAGTAATTATAAGTGAACTTAGTTCGCAATGGATAAAATACTTGGAAGCAGAAATAGGAACGCCAAAGCCCAATAGAAGTACTACGAATAATTTCCTTTGGCTGACTACACATTTTGTTTGCTAGATGTCAGGAATGAAAATAAAATCGATCAAGAGGAGATCATAACCACTTGTGTGCCGGGTTGACCTCATAGGAAAAACTTCCGATTTTCGATTGTACCATTTCTGAAAGTTAACTAAATGTCGGTCCACAATCGTGTACAGGTTCATCCTTTTGATACCATCTGAGACGTTCGTACGCCACTTTTTGATAGATGTAGGGCTGGCAACGAGACAGAGACGAAACTCTGGTAGCATCGCTAAAATAGCCAACGGGGGTGGCCGTGGCGCGATAGTTGTGTGTTCGCCTGTCAACCTCATGGTCACAGGTTCGATCCCTGCCGTAGTCTATGTCTTCTTATGTTTCCATTAAAAACCAATTCTTAAAATAAATGTCATACAATGAGTTGCTGGTTTACTCATTACATGCTGTTTAGGCATAGAACTAACAACATGTGATTGACTAAAACTAGTATACCGATAAAATATGACAAAGAATAAAAAAATTAATGCGAATTATAAGGGACATCGATAAATAAGACACGGAAATTTCTCCGCATTAGTTCAGCCGCCATCCCTGGAGATAAAATCTGAGACAACAACCACCTACAGTCTCCGAATGTCGCGCCACACATCTTTCCTATCATTCTTTCTCTTCCTTAACCTCACCCTCACGCGCGCGCTGAGGAGAGCGTGCCAATAGCTAGGCTGAAATTTTGCAGAGTCAATAATTATATCACTTACGCTATGGACATAATTATACTCAGATAGGCGCCTTGCGAAAATCCAGAGAAGAATAAGTACGATTTATGTATGCATTTCGTTGTAAAGAAACAGAACATTTTTCAGACTTTTTTTTCGCCCTCCGGAAAAAGGTGACTTTAAGACTTCTAGGTGACACTTGGTAAAAAATACTTTCGAAATGTCAAAATATAGTTTGTTGCGTACCTATCAACCCATGAACTGTCAAAATCAATTGAAGGGTGGCTCCGATTTAAATGGATTATAAAACCTCTACAAAATTCAAATTTTATCTTGGAAATACGGCTATTCAAATGTTTCTGATAACGTTACGTATGAAGGAACACGAAGGAAACCAAGATGATGAGAGGATGAGACCAAGACCGAGACCGAGTCGAGGCGAAAATTTTCACGAGAAAAAGGCGATACCAAGGTCGATACCAGACTTGGTTAGAAGATACCGAGACCGACATGAGACTAACTAATGTCTCGCCTGGTCTAGTTAGATGGTTTTCTTTTCCCTTCTAATTTAATCAATCTGCATAATATGTTCAAGCGAAGTGTAGAGATTTCCTTTCAGCTTAGAGGGCATTTCCGAACACAGTAGATAGCGGAGTTTTCCTGCTATTTCAGCAAAACTGCCCTAGCTCGAGTTATGATGAATGATCATAAATTGATCCGCTTTTGATCAAAAATTACGTCAAGATGTGGAAGAACTCTTCCCTTAACACAAATGTTTCCAATTGGCTTGAATGAGTCAGAAATGAGCAGCAGAATTGTTGCACCTTTTTTGTACTAATACGAAAAAACATTTACAAAAAACCAGCTCCACCACATTCACACATAGGTCATAGGTCGTTGAAGGGATGTATATATTATTCACGTATGATGGTTTTATCGACAGCAAAGAACATTTGTCAGTAGTCAAAAGTTGCAATAAACAGCAGCGGACTGAAAACACTTCCTTGGGGTATCCCGTCTACTGCGATTTTAAATTTTTCCATGGCTCCAGGTGGACATCTCACTTCTGACACTGCTTTCGCGTCTATGCCTATGATCATCTGCACATTGGTTTCTGCAACTCCTCGATGTTTTAGAGCTGCACCAATATGAAATTATCTTGGTTGTCTATCGAATACTGTTGGCTACCCAATCCTCGTTCAATGCTTTTTGTGTATTACCCTCTCTTTGCTGATTGGTAACTTTCCCCTCTATTGCTTAGGTATTCGATTACATCCTATAAGCTTGGAACAAGAATCATGAGACAACTCCTACCTTTTTCAACAAAAAAAAATAAAATATTTATTCAGTACTACGTACATTTGAACATATTCAGTACGTGCACATAATAAATGAGTACATATATGTACATTTAAATTATATCCAACTTCAAAATTGTACAAACAGTTTTTTTACCATAAATTCTTAGCTGATCGAAAATTAATTTTTTAAACTCTTCTGACTTTTAAAATGAAGCGCCCCTCACGGAATTTCCTATCTTTGGGCCGGTCTACTATGAAATCCGACACTATTCACTTGAGGTACTCTATGTTTTCGAGGGAAATGTATCTAGTTTATAGTTTTTTTTTGTTGTTGAATTTAAGCAACAAGCAACAAAGTGGATTTGTCAAATGGAGCATTAAATTAGAGTTGAATGGATAATGAGATCGTGATGGTGAAGCTGACATTTTGCACGAGAGGTGTTTAGATTTTATTCTGATTAAAATTTTGGTTGTATTTACCTTTCCGACCGAATCAAAGTTTGCAAAATTTAATTTTCATTTTATTTTGCATGTATGCTCAACATTTTAATTATAGAATTCAAGTAAATGAAGGTAATTTAAATTTTTTTTTTGTATTTTTGTTGACAGTATACTAAAACGTAACTAAAACGTAGATTTCAATTAAGTAACTTATTGATTTATTTTAAATACCTATTGGCAGTAAAATATTTTAATAAAAGGTTTTTATTTTTTTTTAATTATGCGTTCTATGTAAAGTTGCAAAAGGATGGCAGAGAGAAAACAATGGATGTTGTGATTAAAGTTGAGTTGACAGATTTTTTAATTAGAAAAACATACAGTTTCCCTTGTTGTTTCATTTGCAATGTCACTATTGATTGCTTCTCATTGTCAGTATAGTTATGTTATTGTTGACTTAAATACTTATTTCCATTCCCTTTCATATATTTTTCATTCGAAAAAACGGAACAGATTGCTGAGCTTGGGAAAAAGAATAATTAACGTTTTTTTTATGAAAAACGTCACAAAAATGAGTCCTTCATTCTTCACAATCCGTACAAAAATCTCGATCGCACGAACTTGCTCTTGCAGCTAATAACTTTGATGTTGGTAAGTATTGATGCTGTTAGTAAAATAAAATATAATATAAATAAATGGATGATAAATAAAAAGTAAATTTAAAACTATTGTAAATGGATGATGGACATAATTCAATATTTTCTATAGCTGAGTTATAACGTTTTGAGGGACAAAAGATAACTTTTGAATTTTTGTAAGGGCTATCCATTTTTCGCTTTGAAAAATATAGGGCTGGAATTCGACGTCTGTCAAATTAAGTTGTTAAACAATTTTTTTTTTCAGTTGAAAGTCTGACATTTACGAAAATGGATCGCTTAACTATCGCACAACGCATAAAAATTGTTAAAACCTACTACAAAAATGGTGATTCTGCCACAGCCATATATCGTGCTTTAAGAGGAGATTATGGTTAACATAATCGTCCAACTGAAGAAGAGACTGATATTGTAAGGCCTGTGCATCATCGTTTCGCTCATACCACTGAAAATATCGCTGCTGTAAGTGAAAGTGTTGCCGAAGACCCGAATGTGTCGATTCCTCGTCATTCTCAGGAATTAGGACTGTCTTACGGCACACTATGGCGTATTTTGCATTTGGATATACACCTACATCCATATAAGGTCCAGCTCACACAACAACTGAAGCCAGCTGACCATTCACAACGTTGTAGATAAGTCGCATGGGTGCTTGAACAACAGGCGGTGGACGGCGATTTTTCGAACAAAATTTTCTTCAGCGACGAAGCACATTTCTCACTCGGTGGGTATGTTAATAAACAAAATTGTCGTATTTGGGGTTCTGAGAATCCTCAAGTAATTGAAGAGAGGCCATTACACCCACAAAAATTCACAGTTTGGGGCGCTCTTTGGTCCGGCCGGCGGTGTGATTGGTCCTTACTTCTTCGAAAACGACGATGGAACGACTGCCACCGTCAATTCGGAGCGTTATTGTCACATGATAACCAACTTTTTTTGCCTGCTATTGAAAAATACGACTTGGAGAATATGTGGTTTCAACAAGACGGTGCCACATGCCACACGACTCGAGCGAATATGGCTTTATTGCAAGAGACATTTCCTGGCCGCGTAATTTCTCGTCCTTGCGATATCAACTGGCCACCACGATCATGCGATTTGACACCGCTGGACTTTTTTTGTGGGGCTACGCGAAAGACCGTGTTTATGCTCAAAAAATAACGGTACCTGCCATATAACCGTTGCTTTAAAGCCTATTTTCCTCTAACGATTTTGATTTAAAAAAATTAGTGCAGCTTTTTAGGTACGACCGATCATATGATTCAAGAAAAAACAAATTAAAATGTCTAAAAACCTACTTTTCTTAGGACCGTTTTTTTATTTCGACTATCTCATAAATGGCTTAACCGATTCTTTCGAAATTTCACACATATATAGGTTTAGGTTGCCGAATTTATACTGCGTACCAATATTTTTAATTAATATTTTTTTGTATTTTTAAAAGCATTTAAAAAAAAATATTAAAAATTTATATTTTGAAAACTGCTCAATAATTTTTTTTCAAAGATTATTGAGGCAATTGGCAGCATCTACTAGAAAGCTACGTTTCTTAAAAAAAATTTAAACTTTGATTTGTAGTGAAATGTTTTTCTAGTGCAAAAAATATAGTCAAATTTCAAACAAACAAACTTGAATTCCCAAAGAAGCAAAATGAATTAATTCAATTTATTCTGCATCAATCAAAACAAAAATTCAATTTTTATAATTTTCATATCTACCTTATCTACATATGTACATGTACATTTCTTTTTTCTGCTATTATTTGTAAACAAAATTAAAAAAAAAAAAAACTTTCCATTAAAATTAAATGCAAGGATTTTCTAAACAAAAAAAAATCCATCAAACTTCCCCTAAAACGATAAGCATCAGGTGTCAAACGCAGAAATCCCAAAATGGTATATCTTTACATTTCAAGTTGGTTTATCAATTTAAATTCAATTATTAATAAATATCTCTCTGTGGTCTGGTGGTAAATTGGTGGTACATCGTCTTTCTTTCTCTGTTCTGCCTTTTCAGAATATGGTTTTGCATATTATAATATTATTAAGGTGTAGGTATGTGTGTAATAGTTTAAGGACCTTTTATCACTTGGGGAATTTCAAATTTCAATTTATCTAAATCATAAACAATGGGGACTCAAATTGAAATGTTGCTACATCCGACCTGAGATGTGTTTGTCTGTGCAAAGCTGTTATAAAAAAGGCTCAATATTTGTGTGCTATAAGCCAGGGTTGGATTTTATTTTATTTTATTTTTGGGATTCTATTTGTGAAGATTATTTTTGTCAACAAAGTTCTCATAAGTTGTAAAATTAATTATCCTTAATTTCATTAAATTTTGGGATTTCCTCCAACAAGCACAAACATTTCTTAAAGTTGTAAATTAAGGACTGTTGATAATAATCAACGAAAGCATTCTAGGATATATATCTTCAGGGCCCTTAGCTATGACTTACTTCGGAATATATAAAAATTCGTCCTTGCCAACACACACATGTGATAATGCGAAAATAGGAAAAAAAAAATATAAAAAAAGGACAAATAATAGAAAGGACACAAATCCTCATCTAACAGAAGGAAAGAACGTTAAACAGGACAGTGAACCAAATGAGATGAAGAATAGATCTCTGTGGCGGTGGTGGTAGCGGGCGCTCGGTGGCATGGAGTAAAATGAAGCGATAGGGGTAAACGAATGACAAACATTCACATAGTATCCAATTTGACATGGTGGCTTCACCTATGGCACTAGATCGTAATCTGAAATCCTCTCTCGTCCTTAATCCCATCTAGATGATATGGATACCCAGAGTAGTAGATCTGGAGTCGAAAATAATATAGAGATGGGCAGTTTACGACAATATTCTTTTCTTGCAAGCAAAGAAAAGTAGGAATACACAAAAACAAAAATTTAATGCTAGCAGCATGGATTTCATGCGTCCTTGTGGAAATTTATTGGCCATTGTGAACAAAACACCGAGAATGGAAACAATGGAAATAGAAATTCATCCTGAAATGGAAACGCGGTCGATGATACAAAACACAGTTGCATATATACACACACATACCTTAGAAGAGGAGTTCTTGCAACAGTGGCAAAAGGATCAGAATATCCTTCTTCATTGGCCAGCTGCCGCATTGTTTCCTAGAAAAAACTACATATATATCTGATTGAAAGAGCAGCTCCAGTCTGCATTTTATTACTTTTTTTTTTGTGTTGTGTCATGACGAGGCGGTCGATGAATCCTTTATGTTCGCCTGGTATATTTCGACTGTCCAGTTCAGGTCCTTTGGAGAGGGCAGAAGGCTAAACAGGAGGCTATTCCGCAAATGAATATCTCGCCGGATAAGCTGAGATTTGTTTTTGATCTAGCAATACTACTAGGGGTGGTATAGATACCTACATCATACCTAGAGAATGGATAGCAAAGCAATTAAGAAGCCAGAAAACGGAATTGTTGCTATGCCTTCTTCTATATATACATCCACAGGACAGGAGCCTTTTTTTTCTATTATATTTTTTTTTTGTTAAATTGGCTACAGAACACTGTACGATAGAACCATGACGACGATGATATAAACTCCCTTAAGCTCTCAGGTTGAAAGTTGTTTGAGTACTTTCAGGTTTTTTTCTTTTTTTTTTAAGAATCAGTATTGGGGGAGCCATTTAATACTGCGGCTTTGTTGATTTTCATTTAAAGGAATCGAAATGTGTTGACTTTCGTGAAATGAAAAATGAAAAATCCTGAGAAAACAGAAAAAAAAAACACAAAACAGTTTAAAGGCAAACAATTGTTGTTTGCCGACGACATCCATACAAAGGAGGACATCGAAATTTGATTTTCATTTCCTTTTGGTCAAATATTGAATACATTGGGACAAATCAGTTCGAGGATAAATAAATTAAGGGATATCGGATGAACCTATGAATTTTATTGTTTGTTTTATTAACAAGCTCTAAATTGGGAAATCAAAAATTAACCTAGCAATCTTTAAAAATGGCGATGGCTTTTTTTATAGAAGGAAAAATTCATTACCTGCGAACAAATTAACTTATACTATTTTGTTATTAAAATTGTTATTGTTGAATAGCTATGTAGTTATATGTTTTATTTTGTACTTGTAGTCGAAATCCAAAAATAGTTCTGTCAAAAGAATTGTTAAGGTAATGTATTAAATTGTTCCCCAATGGTAATAAATTTAAGCTAATTTTTTCAGTTATCATAAGGTAGGATGTTTGCCTCTCATTGGGCGTTTTTCTTTTTTAGTTCAGAGCAGAGTCGGATTTGTAAAAAAAATTGTTTGTGTTTCTTTTTAATTGAGAGCATTCATAGCTCCAAAATGTGTGTTTCTTTTTTGGTTTTGTTTTATATTGCTTTTTATGATTAAAATAAAAATGTGTTCTGATTTGTGTGGTTCAAGTGTGTTTAAAAAACATATCAGTGTTCAGAGCTCGCTCTGTTTGGAACAAGTTCAGTGCATAATCAATGTGTTCGAACTCTGGTCAGTGCTTTGCTCTGAATTAAAAAAGAAAAACGACTATTGTGGCTACAGTGGATTGCATAAATCTGTCATTCAATACTGCCCACACAGGGTTTTCGTAGTGTTTATTTTAAATGGAGATAAATATGAAAGAATAGTATGTAGGGTTACTGAAGTTTTTTTAGTTAGGAATTTTTGTTTAATTGTTTAATTTTTATAAATTCAAACACATTTATTTTTTTCAACACTTTTTCAACATGGAGGTAAGATAAAAGTCACCTTTTTTAGATTTCGTATGATTTTTTTTTGTCTCGTCAACAATTTTTTTCGGAACTTCAATCTTTTGAAATTTTCGAAACCATTTCGAACTAATTGCATAAAATCCTAAAAAAAGCACACGAGTTAAAAATTTAAATTGCACAAAACTTAAAAAAAATACACCTTTTAAACATACAGTTTACATAAAAATACTTTACTTACATTAATTGACCGCGCGCTATGAAAATCTGAGCAAATAATGTTCTTTTTCAAAGAAAATAACTTACAATTTTGTAACTGCATTTTAACGTATTTTCCACACATTAAAAGAAATGCAAAAAATGAAAACACTCTACGATAAGACTTATCATTAAAAACTTTTTTTTAAAGCTCTCAAATCAAAAGCACCTAAAGAGAAACTCAAGGAAAAAAACTTAACTAGTTACCAAATGAACACAAATCAAGATTTAATGCGGGTTGAATAGCAGCACCAGCTATAAGCCACAGCAGGAGCGAATTCAGTAGTCCACTCTACACTCAGATGTGAGCTCAATAGGACGTTGAGTCTGCGTCAGATGCAATCAAATTTATGGGCGGCCAAAAACTTTTTATGGAGGAGTTCTCTCATGTTTGTATGGAGTTAAAATATGACACGCTACTGATTTTGAAAAAGCTTTCCCATAAGACGTGAACTGCCTATTTTTCTTGGGCAGAGCATAAGTTCTTATAGTTTGAGGGAAAAAGCGATTCCATTTGAATTCTTGGGAAAATATGATTTTTTCAAAAAAAAAAAAATCGTTGAAGTGGTTTTAAAAAAAATTGTTAAATTTTTTCAAACATTTTTAGGAACAAAATTTGAAACGTTAAATTCAAACTCATTATTAATAAACGTTTAAAATGTTCATTTCAAAAAAATCAGTTAGTCGTTTTTGAAAAATCGATTTTTCAAAAAAAAATAATATTTCATTTGTTTAAAAATCGAAAAAAAATATTATGAATTTTGGATATTTGAATATGCAATATTTTTTATACTTTTTTAGAGAATTTGCATAAAAAAAAAATAATTTAAGTCAGCTAATAGTGAGAAAGTCGAAAATATGATAAGTGGTTCTATGGGCAGCACCGTTAATAAGAACGCAAAATAAAATATTATTTTAAAAGTTGACTGCACTAATTATTAAATTAATAACAATTTTTTTGTCAAAATTCTTGAAGCCGTTTTTGAGAAAACTTTTTTTTTCTTAACGGTTTTTGAACTTTTGTATGGGAGGTACCGTTGTATGTGAATAGTTTTTTCAAGTATTAAAGATAATATCAAACAAGTACCAAATAGTAATTTTCAAAGAAATCGATTGCGTCGTTTTCGAAATATTGATTAAAAAAAAATAATAATAATTTTTTTAATTAAAAAAAAAAGTTATCTGAAAAATTTTGTTTACAATACGTTTAAATTTTGTTTGAGCTTCTTCGGAAAAAAAATTAAAAAAAAACGAATAAACCGTTTTCCAGAAAATGGAAAGCCAAAACAAAAGGGTTTACTACCCGTAAACAAAAGTAACTATTAAAAAAATAAATAAAAGTACATTTTCCCTTCATTAATTAACTGATTTTTACTTGCGATATAGATACTGTAGGGCAAGTTTTGCATTTGGAAAAAAAATTGAACTCGAGATTTTAATCAAAGTTGACATTACGATGATAGAGTACACTAAAAGAGTGGGTCCTGCAATTCAGTCTATCTGTCTGTCTTAGGCGTTTAAAGTGATTATCTAAAATAGATTTTTTAAATCGTTTTTCTTAACCCCAAAAATAACGATACTCTCAGTACTTTTCTACCATCTTTATTGTCTCGAAAACGGCTTTAACGATTTTGATAAAAAAAAGTATGTGTACTACTTAAGGTTTGGTTTACATTTTGGTCAACAATTTTGTTTTTTTTTTTTTACGAATTTTGTTACTAACGATACCTGCCATACAACCATTCTATTAATTTTCTCATAAACGGCTCAGACGATTTCGATCTTCAAATTCTAAATAATACTAGACTTGGTATATACCCAAGAGTGATGATGCTAAGGAGTATGCTAACGAGATGCAGCATAAGATCTTATTTTCCTTTATGCAAAAAGGATGGGAAGATACCATCTACGCCTGTAGAATCCTTATTCATGATGGTTCCTTTATTAGCTTCTTCTTTGCTGATAATTCACATTCATTTTAACTTCAATCAGATAGTCAAGAGGTGTTATAAAGAGCAAGGCATTCTAAATGCTTTCTTGGAGTACTCCAACTTTAACTTGAAATCCTTCGGTATAACTTGTATACTTAGGTTTTATTAATTTTCTCATAAACGGCTCAGATGATTTCGATCTTCAAATTCTAAATAATACTTCATTTCAAAATGTTCGAAAAATGTTTTTTTTTTGGATTTATGAAAACAGATTTTTTTTGAAAATTCAATATTTCGAAAACTAATTTCTGAAATTTTGATTTTTACATTGATATTATTTAATATTTAAAATGTTTATACAAACTTTTATTTTAGAAAAAAATTAAGAATTTTTTTTATATTAAAAATTAAGTGAAAAACGACTTTAAAAATATGGCAAGTTATGTATAAGTAAAAAAAAAATTGTAGGCCTACAAATAACGGTATATGATATAACGGGTGATTTTTTGGCTACTTGGTTTTTGACGTTTATATTTTTGACAGAACACACATGACAAATTCCACGAACATTTGACATTTCGATTCAGTATTGTTTGCCATTTCATCATGAATAGACTTACGCCTGAACAACGTTTGCAAATTATTGAAATTTATTATCAAAATTCGTGCTCTGTGAAAAATGTGTTTCGCAAGCTACGTCCGTTTTTTTCCGCTCATTTTTGGCTAAATGGATATGTGAATAAGCAGAATTGCCGTATTTGGAGTGAAGAGCAGCCAGAAGCAATTCAGCAGCTACCAATGCATCCCGAAAAATGCACTGTTTGGTGCGGTTTATGGGCAGGCGGCATCATTGGCCCGTACTTCTTCAAGGACGATGAAGGCCGCAGGGTTACGGTCAATGGAGAAAGGTACCGTTCGATGATAACAGATTTTTTTTTGCCGAAAATGCAAGAATTGAACTCGGTCGACATGTGGTTCCAACAAGACGGTGCCACATGCCACACTGCACGCGAAACCATGCATCAATTGAGAGGCGAATTTGATGAGAAGTTGATCTCACATTTTGGCACAGTCAATTGGCCACCAGGATCATGTGATTTGACCCCGTTAGACTATTTTTTGTGGGGCTATGTTAAGTCTATTGTCTATGGGGACAAGCCAAACGCGATTGCTGCCTTGGAAGCCAACATTGAACGCGTCATTGGTGAGATTCCGGCCGAAATGTGTGAAAAAGTTTGCCAAAATTGGACCTTCAGAATGGACCACCTGAAGCGTAAACATTTCAGTGAAATTATTTTTAAAAAGTAAATGGCAGAAATTGATTTATCGATCCAAATAAAAATTTCATTCACTTTTTACAAGTTTCTGTGTTTTTTTTGAATTTTCAAAAACCAAGCTCTTAAAAAATCACCGTTTATAACCTTTAAGGAAGAATTGTTTTTGCTAATAGCTTACATTTAATCGGAACCAAATTTGCGGGAAAAGTCTATTAACGCACCTTTCATATAACGGTTTTTTTAATGTTTGGTTTTCTCGGTAACGGCTGTTTGGATTTCTGTCAATTTCTATTTGAGAAAATGATCTAGGTACTTCCAAATTAGTTCTGAATATCACAATTTTGAATAATATTTTTTTCTAATTAAAATTAATTTAATTAATTTTTTTTTAAATCAATATTAAAACTAATCAAAAAAATTAAATTAAATTTAAATTTTAAAGTCACATGTATACTAATAAACTCTAAAAACTGCATACCTAAATTTCAAAAAAAAAATCGGTCAACAAAACTAAAAATAAAAAACAGGATTTCATCAAAATCCGTCCTATAATTGTCGTTGGTACGATCCAGTCGTGCATTTTTTTTACATTACTCAATAATCATCAATAATTTCTTTTACGAAAAGGGATTTAACGATTTTGATGAAACTTCATACCTGCGTATTTCGTTTTTATTTAATTAAATCACAAGTAATAAAAATGCTCTTTGAAACCATTTAAAAAAATCCATTTTTCCATTTCATAATTGAATATATATGTAAATACGTATACGATTCGTGATTCCATCGTGAATGTTGGTTTTATTATTCAACAACATTATGTTTATCAAAAGCAATTAATACTTTCCCATTCAACCCCTTCTACTAGGGCGCCTCTTTTTTGTAAATCGAGTGTTTAACAATAAATTTCTGTTAAACAAAAAATAAATAGAAGCATGAAAGTGTCCCTATCGAAAAGAAAAAAATCAATTATTCTCAATTTGTTATTGTGAAAACATTTTACCGTCGCTGGCTGCGAAAAAAAAATACATATTCATATAAGGTATTCGAGCACCAATAACCAAAAATAATAACCATAAACAACAACCTTTTTCAGTTTCTTTTTTCCCGAAGTCCTCTACTACATCCGGTCCATATACAAACCGGAAATACATTATCCTCCATACGCATAATAACCCTTTATACTCGTATTGAATCCGTTTGAAGCCCCAAGCATCCTTTCTGCTCTTATTCTCAGTCTCAATCATCTTTCATCTTTTCCGATCGTTTACAAGTTTCCTTTAAGGAAAGGGGTTTAAAATTATTGGGATATTGGCAAGATAACGTAATGACCTCGTAATTCTGAAAACTTTTTTCCCTCATTCGTTGCCCCGATGATATTTAAACAAACGCAACAAAAAAAACACTAAATATAAATATAAGAATCCACATTGCTCTTTAGATTATGCCAAACTTGATATTTTATTTTACATGAAAAGGATGCCATTTCTAGGAATTGATGAAAGTTTATTTTATTTCTGAAGAAAAAAATCCAATTCTTATATGTTTTACGAGTTCTGTTATAAATGCTAGCTCTCATATGCTACGTCGTTCGTTTAGGGAAGAAATAAAGTTTGTAGGTATATGACTATGGGGAGCACGTCCTTGCTCCTAATATCTGATGGTATTCAACCTAAGGGTTTAGGATTTTGAAAACAAACGATATGTAGTTCAAGCATTAAATATAGCGTATATTGATTGGATCGATAAGCTTGAAAAGTGTCAAAATTAACCATTAGTGTGAGAAACACAGGGTCTCTAGTATTTTGCTAATAGCTTGAAAGGATTTCCTGCAACTCCTAACCTTTGATTTAATCAAAGAACGAAATTATGTTTGTGTCAAAACGAAAAATTTACTCGCACTTACCAACAATTACTGATTTGATTACTGATAATGCAGTCCGTCTATGAACGTCAGTATTCGGAAGCGATTTTAGGAAGGTTTGGGACAAAATAGAGACTTTGGAAAAATGTTTAACAGGTACCATTCAAATAAATTACAGGGAATATTGCCGTGTGGATCAAAAAAGAGCCAGCATAAGGATTGTCTTTTTTTGAGCAATTTGCATTCTGAACGTGCGCTCATCCAATACAATGATGTAGAATCCTTGAATGAATGAATGAATTAATAAATATGAGATGTTGTGCACTGCGACCTAAAGATCTATTGTGCCCCCCTGCCTAGAGCTGTAAGAGGTTACACCATACAATTACAATTCTCCTCTAGATTTATTCCTCTTAGAAATTTTAGTGTGGAGTGCATTTAGATAGGATAGCTCGCTCTCGTCTACCTGGTAATAACCTAGGTGATTTTTCCTCTGGTTCATTAGTGCACCGCGTCTGCCTAGGATGTTGTTTGGTGTTTCGTCCTCGTCCTGGCAAAATCTACTAGGCCAAGAATACTTAGATGTCTTCTGAGCCTACAATGACCAGTGAAGAAGTCCGTTATAATTTTAAGTTTGTTTCTAGCTAAGCTGATGCAGTCCTTGGACCGTTTTTGGTTGTTCTCACCAATTAACATA
This sequence comes from Philhelius pedissequus, assembly GCA_910595825.1. Classification (NCBI taxonomy): domain Eukaryota; kingdom Metazoa; phylum Arthropoda; class Insecta; order Diptera; family Syrphidae; genus Philhelius; species Philhelius pedissequus. Next base: position 235,079,414 of record OU343161.1, on the reverse strand, counting down.
TTTTCCTGCCTTAACTTGGGGAGTTCCTTCCAATTTTTTGATCTTCTCGGGTCTCCTCCCCTTTTTACTTGCGATATAGGTAGGTACTATTGGGCAAGTTTTCCATTTGAAAAAAAAAACGAACTTGAGATTTTGATCAAACTTGACAGTACGATGATGGAGAACATAAAAAAAGTGAGTACCGTGATTCCGTCTGTCTGTCTTTAGAACGATCTAAAAACTAAACGGCTGAACTGATTTTGTTCAAACTTGATGCTTAGGCGTTTTGGGCGATTGTCCAAAATAGATTTATGCATCGTTGTTTTAGCCCCTCAAATAACTGTACTTCCCATACAAATTTTTATACCATCTAAATTAGACCGAAAACGGCTCTAACGATTATGATAAGAATTGGCGTGTGTACTACTTTGGGTATGGTCTATATTTTGAATGCAATTTTTTTTTAATATTTTGTTATTAGCGATACCTGCCATACAACCATTTTATTGACTTTCGACTTTCTCATAAACGGCATATCAGATTTAGATCAAATTTTTATACAGAAGCTACTTCGAATTCTAAATAATACTGCATTTCAAAATTTTCGGAAAATATTTTTTTTGGATTAAAAACAAAAATATTTTTTTTTTGATAATTTAATATTTCGAAAACGGGTGGGCGATTTTTTCTGAAAATTTGTTTTTAAATTTATATTATTTAATATTTAAAATGTTCATACCAATTTTTTTTTTTTAGAAAAAAAAATAAGAATTTTTATATAGGAAAAAATTAAGTGAAAAACGACTAAATACATTTAGTCATTTCTATTAAGAATCTTTTGCATATAATGTGATCGAACATAGGAGCCAGTACGTGCGATCCAGTCGTGCATTTTATTTTTTAAATTTTTTAATCACATTCTCTTCTATTCTATTCCGCAGTTCAAGACCTCTTAGGGGTGTTGTTGCCCCTATTTTCGCTAAGGAGTCTGCCTCGTCATTACCTATATTGGCAGGTACCCAACTAAGTTAGACCTTATTGTTTTTGCCTAGTTCGTTCAGTTTGCCTACACGTTCCCACACCAATTAAGAGATAATGACGTAAGAGCTTAAGGCTTTCAGTGCGATTTGACTCCCCGACATGATGGATATATTTTGGTTTCGATAGTTCCTTTCGGTATGGTATGAACTTCCGTCCGAAAAATGACTGTCCATTGGTATTGAAAGTTTGGTTCTAGGCGCAAAGATTCCAGCACCAGTCCCTTCAAACGATCTCGATCCATCAGTGTATCACTTGATGGCATTGGTGTTAAGTGTGTAATTTATTGTTTCGCCTATACCCACTCGTTCTTCCTACTTAACTCCATTTTGAAGTTTTGCTCGAAGTTATATTTTTTAATCATGCCGTCTCTTGAAATGCCAATTAGGATAGTTACTGTTGAATTTTAAATGCACTCCTTTAACCAAAGGCTTATAGATTTCCCAGTCCCAGTTTCCCACTTTTGAAAATCTCATAATGGCTCCCTTTGCAGCCCTATTAATCACCTCATGAATAGGAATAGGAGACAGATGAAGGATAACTTCCATAGCTGCTGTAGGACAAGTTACCATTGCTCCATTAATATATTTACAAATACATGCGAGCCTTTGGAGGTTTTCTAATGATTTCTTAGTTGTTACTTATTCGGTTCTCTTGTGCCATGCTTCTGCAACATAGGTAAAGATGGGTCGTACCATATTGGTTTGCATCCACTTAATGATGTTTGATTTCCAACCCCATGATTTTCCTGCCAGTTTCTTGCATATCATTATGGACTTTGTAGCTACCCGATAGTCTGTTCTAAATGTTTATTCCACTTAAGGAGTATTTATCATCTCCTTTTTTTAATTCTATTGATTCAACAGCTAACCCGATAAGTTTTATGCGTGATAACAGGCTTTTTTTGGCAAATGGTATAATCGTCGTCTTTCTAGGGTCAATTGAGGCTACAGGAAATTACGCCAAATGAAATTGCTCCAGAATTTTTTTTTGGAAAAAATGCCAGAAATTTTTTCTGGCTCAAAATTGGAAAAAAGAGCTGAATTTTTTTTTTTGGGAAAATAAGCCAGAAATATTGGAAATTATGCCAGATAGGTGTGGAAAAAGAGCCTGAAAGCAAAATTGAAATTATGATTATATTCTAACCTAATTTCCAAAGAACGTTTTTAAAAAAGGCCATAAAATGTTTTAAGGTATTTTCAAACAAAGCGAAACGGGTGGGTTGCACGTCCGGTCGTGGCGGGGCTACAAGGCATATTGTGAAATCTTTATTCGAAACATAAAATAGATTTCAAAATTTTGGGGGTGGCCGTGGCGCGATGGTTGTGTGTTCGCCTGTCAACCTCATGGTTACAGGTTCGATCCCTGCCGTAGTCTATGTCTTCTTATTTTTCCATTAAAAACCAATTCTAAAAATAAATATCATACAATGAGTTACTGGTTTACTCATTACATGCTGTTTAGGCATAGAACTAACAACATGTGATTGAGTAAAACTAGTATACCGATAAAATATGACAAATAAAAAAAATTAATGCGAATTATAAGGGACATCGATAAATAAGACACGGAAATTTCTCCGCATTAGTTCAGCCGCCATCCCTGGAGATAAAATCTGAGACAATAACCACATACAGTCTCCGAATATCGCGCCACACATCTTTCCTATCATTCTTTCTCTTCCTTAACCTCACCCCCACGCCCGCGCTGTGTTGAAACATTTAAAGGGTATTCATAATCCCTTGAGCGCGTGTAGATTATTAAAAAAAAAAAAAAAAATGTAAATAATAAATTTTAAAAAGCTCGCCGCGCCTGCAACCCGCCTACTTGGCCTTTGGAGTGGGTACAAATGGGTATATGCAATTTTTTTTTCGAACTTTTTAAAAAGAAATCTTCAAATCCAAAAAAAATTGCATCTTGGATTTGGGGTGGGTACCGAAACTTGTACCAAACCCAAATCCTATATTGGGCAAAGCAAGTACACCGTGAACCTAATTGAAAAAACACTTAACACAATCCCGAATTTTTTTTTTTTTGGCTTCTCTAAATTTTTTGGAAAAAAAGGCCAGAAATTTGGGAATGACTATCAGAAAGCCTTTTTTCTTAGGTAGAATTTTTTGGCGCTTTATTCTGGCGTAATTTAATAGGGAGTAATTTCCGGGAGCCTCAATTGATAAGCCTATGGATAGACACCATTTCCTTGGGATTGCCAGTCCTCTTTGGATGATAGCATGCAGGCCTTCTTCAAATTTTTCAAGTGTTTTAGTAATAATGTTATCGGTAAAACCAATAACTCGAATTCCTTGGGAAGTAAGCTCTTCCAGCAGTTCGTCTATCACGATATTCCATAGCAAGGGTGATAGTGTACCCCTCCCTCTGGGTGCCCTCTGGTTGTGATGATTTTTTTTACTTCTACCTCTGGACCTGCTAATGTTTCTGCTATTCTAGTGCTCAGGATACATCAATCAACCTGGTTATGGTAATAGGTGCACACTTCCTTACAAGAGCTTTCTTGGCAGGTGTTTGCGGTATAACTTCTATACTTTGGTTTTGAATTGCTCGCACAAATCTATGATCATCCATATCTACACATCACCACTAATATTCACAGCTTCTTTAAAATGTTGGTAAGGTTTTGTCGAAGCTAAAATAATTTATCTACGATTCGTCAAAAAAATGTCCAGTCAGATAGATACTGCGGGAAATAATTTTGCATTCGCCTCATCATAACATTTGCGATATCTAATTTTTCTGAACTAACCAAATTCTTTCAATTAAAAGCTCTTAAACACGAATCATGTACTTTCCCTACATACGGCTCATAAGAAGATTCTTAAGCGTTTTAAATCATATTATATAAGTGCAAAGTGCATAGGACAACAAGTCGTCTCAATTCTCCACACAGTAGAATTCAATTTCAGACTTTATCTTTGGCTTGAAAAAGAAGTGCCTATTTTTTCAATGGGACCAAAAAACCTAATAATCATAAAAGGATTCTTTTAACCTTTTTGCAGGCGCAATGGGATCAGCTCATCCTTCTACTAAATTTTTTTCAGGTGTGAATATAATTTCAAAGTCAAAACTCAAATGCGAAAAAGGATATCGCATGGACTTCCTCCGTCAGGAACTTTAAAAAGTTTTTCCTACTTTTTTGTTATTCCTTTTTTTCAATGAACTCTTTCATAAATTTGTACCTTCCTGGGTATTTTTTTTTTTCAGTTTTTGAATTCATTATTTCTTTTCGCAGTGGTTTGTGATATTCTGCGAACGAAGAGGATGTCCTTGGGCCGAATAAATTTCCAATACGATCAATAAAGTGTGAAATAGGTTTTCAATTCGATTTTTTGGTATTTTTTTTTCTTTCAAATACTTTTTCCGACAGAAAGTTTTTTTTGTACACAACCCACTCACACACACACACACAAAAAAACGACAGATGTTACGTGGTGGAAGTGTTTAGATTGGCGAAATAAATCCTTTTGCTACGATGAGTAAAAAAAAAATATTCTTTCTAAGCGGAAGGCTTTTTGGAATTTAAAGTGAATTCAAATCAATTCCTTTTTTTGTTTGTGTTTGGACCGATTGTTGGTTTTTATTAAGGACTTTTTGGTATTAGCTATTGTTGGTTCGGTCGTTGAGTAAGATTTAAAGATCCAATTAAATTTTGAAACAGAAAGGATTAATGAAAATGTTTACCTACTCCAACTTGATAGTTTATGTAACTGAAAGGACCCTTTAAAGATGGTTCGAATTAAGACAAATTTTTAATTAAACTAAAAAAACATCTACGTTTATCCTTGCTTCGTGTGTTTCATAGCTCTTGAATATTTTATTTTCAACTTCGCAGATGATATAGTGGTTCTGTAAATATATAGGTAATCTTCCTAGGTAATAACATACATATATAAAGATAGGAAATACACAATTTTAAGAGCTAACTTTAGAGTGGATTTCAAAGCTTATACCTACAGACTTTTGCCAGATAAAGTCCTTTAAACTTAAACCACAAAAACTTTCAACAACTTGTTTTACTACAGTCTTCAATGTTTTCAACTTCTATAACATCAACAAATTTAATACAAAAAATAGCAACAGATAATTAACTCCCAAAGAAATAATTATTCAACAAATTATCATACAAACACAAGTATCTATCTGTTGCAATTTCCATTCGTACCACATTAATAATGTTGAAAGCAATTTATGACAATTTATAGCAATTTACCAGAGCACTAAGGAGCTCTCCAGCTCCCCATATAGGAACGCTAAATAGCATTATAATTTCAAAAGAAAATTCTCAAATGAACATTCGTTTATGTACAAAAGTAGCACAAAACACACAACACAGAGGAAACTTACACAAATACACATGCACTGTTGGTTTAAAAGGAACTACAATTCAACAATCATCTCATATTAAACATCATCACATATAAGGTTCGTCATTAAAATTATCTAAATGATTGAAGTTGCTACCTTTTTCAGATACAGTCTTTTGCAATCGGAGACAACCAGTGACGGCTGATTTAGTGGGGGTTTTGGGTGTGATAATCACCTATACTCTTTAAGAGAGGTTATTAATTTGAAATTTCAATTTCAAGGACGAGACAATGAGCGTTCAATTGAATTAAAACATTTGAACAATGTTTTTGGTAAATCGTTAATAAAAATACAAAATAGAATTGGTCATATAATGGAGCCCTGTGGAACCCGCATTTGCAGATTCATAAATTAATATATTCCCTGATCAAGCAAAATAATCTTTTATTAGTAACATCGGTCTGTCATGCTTTCGAAAAATCCAGCAAACACAGAAGATTCATATTGTCAAGATCATACTGAATCCGAAGGACCTTGATCTTCGCAGTTTGGCAACTATGATGCGCTTGGAAGTGTGATTGAAATAAATAAACCAAATTAAACCGAGCAATATGATTAGTTAAATGTGTTATCAGAAACCTTTGACAGACAAGGCAAAATACTAATTGAATGGAATTCAGAGAAAGAAAGATTTTTTGGGGATCCAGGTTTTAGAAACTAATACAGCTACACGTACAATCTCATAAGTTAACCTTTTTTCGACCGAAATACTAGCTGGGCGCGAAAGTTAGTAGATTTTTACGATTTCAAAAATTCTGTACACCATAGTTACCATAGTTATAGAAACAGAGTTATGCGGAGTTAAGAGAACATTGCTCTTAGCGTATCAATTGAGTAGTGCATTTTGAGCAAGAAAGTGGAAGTCTCTTACATTTATTAAACTTATACTATATATGTACATTCCGCCTTTTCACCTGTTTATCGATTTTAATGCCACCTAGGACATCATAGCCAGGTTAAATCTGTACAAATCCATTAGAGATTTCGTTACCCCAAATAATTAATACGACTATGACGAGTGGGATGATATGGTCCCCACTTCAACATGCCATTGCAGAAAGCAATCCGTCACTCATGCACACAAACTAAAGGGGTCCTGGTTATCAGGTCCAGCCAAATACTTACTTAGACAGACGATATTGTCATAATTAGAGGAAGTGAACATGCTTTAAGCGAATCCTTCATCCAGATCGAGCGGACGGCACAAAATCTGCACATTAGTGAAGGCAAGACATGGTGGTGGCGTTGATCAAACGATCAAGGTAAAGGAGCATACATTTGAAATAGCACGCCAGAAGAGGTCCGCAGATAGATGGAATCGGTTCGGGATGATGTAGGTTGAGACAATTGTTGAAGAAAGCCAAGACCGGGTACGAGTTTTCGCGCCGCTGATGATGATGATACCAGATGTTGTAATAGGACATCAATAATAAGCAAACAAAATTCCATGGGAAATACAAACTATGCCAAAAATCCTTATATTCTTTCCTGTCTAACATCTCTATGTCTATACGTCCATTTTCATGTAATCCAAAGATTCAAAAATCACGAGATTTATTTCTTACTTTTCTTGAAGTCCTGACGGCAACTAAGACAAGGAAATATAATAAAATGTACAAACAAAAATGCACCCTTCACCGAAATTATGATTGCGAACACACAAGCGTTATTCAACAGTTGCTATAAAAGAAATTCTAGTCCCCACATAAAATTGCCATGCACACTTACTTGTGACCTTAGGCCACATATTTCGGCCGATAGGGCCGCTATTTCGCGTTTAATGTTGGCTTTGAGCTCTTACAACGTCGACGACTTGTTGGCATAAACCAATGACTTTACGTAGCCCCAAAGAAAATAGTCTAGATGTGTTAAATCGCACGAACGAGGCTGCCAATCGACTGGCCCATTTCATGAGATACCATGCTCATCAAAACTTACTCTTTAATAAATCGATTGTATGTGCTGTGTGGCACCATATGTTCCAATTCGGATCAAAATAATCTGTAATCATGGCGTGATAACAGCCATCGTTATCATCGACGAAAAAATATGTCCCAATAACGCCGCCGCGCCGAATGCAAAACCGCACCAAACAGTTATTTTTTGTGGATGAAATGGTGATTCAAGAAGCAAATGTGTTTACCCGACCAATAACGCATATTTTATTTATTCACGAACCCATTGCGCCTAAAATGAGCTTCATCACTGAAGATCATTTTGCGATGAAATTCAGCATCTTGGCGTATCTTCTCAAGAGCCCAATCGGAGAACGTACGTCGCTTGATATGGTCCATCTTCAATTCCTGAGTCAGCTTTATCTTGTATGGGTGTAAACCAACATCCTTATGCAAAATACGCCATAATGTGGTCTGAGCGATGCCCAATTCTTGAGAACCTCGTGGAATTGACTGATATGGATCGTTTGCTACGGACGCCTGAACGGCAGCGATATTTTCGACAATTCGACCAACGCGTTACCTCACTGAAACGGCAATATCACACAACGAATATGTAGACTCAAATTTTTGCACTAAACTTGTTATTGTTTGTCTACTAGGACGAGAATTACGAAAGAAAATTGAAGTTAGCGCTCCTTAAGTTGCGGTCACCGACTCCGAATTTCGATAGAAATTTTTTATAATATGCAGACGTTGTATATACTTTACCATGACGACAATGTTAAGTTTGCTAAATAGATTGACAGTTCAATGATTAGTGAAAAGGTGCGTTCACAAATTAAATTTAAAGTTGTCGAGTCCCTATTGGAAAACCCTGTATTAAGGGGTAAAATTTGCGTCATTGAAATTTACCATTTGTCCTTAATAATTAACAGGAAATTAAAAATCGTATCGTTTATTTTGATTTGATGCGAATAGCATTAACCAAAGAAGCAAAGTTTCTAAATATGACTCTGGACTTCTGGAGACTATATGGATGCTATGCTTAGAAAAATAAAATGCACAACAAGATCGCAAGAACTTGCTCTTATGTTCGATCACGTCGAATGCAAATGATTTCTATTAAAAATGTTTTACTTTATTTTTTATATATACACAATTTCTTTAATTTATTTAAAGAAAAATTGGTATGAGAATTTTAAATATTTAATAATATAAACAAGAATAATCGACTTAATTCTTTTAAAAAAGAAAAAATAATTCAAAATTCTGAAATAAATACTTAAACTAATTTGAGCTCAAAAAAAAGTACGCCATTTTATTTCTTGGATAAATTTGAATTTATGAGAAAAAAAATTTAAAAATCTGTGGAGCGGTTTTTGAGAAAAAAAGTTTTTTTTTTTAAACTTTTTGAACACATTTAAAAAAAAAATTCAAAAACGCCAACTCATTGGTATTCAGCAAATACATATAACTATAATTTTAGAAAAAAATTGAATGAGCAGTTTTCAAAATATTTTTTTTAAATGCTTTTAAAAATACAAACAAATATTAATTAAAAATATTGGTACGCAGTATAAATTGAGCAACCTAAACCTAAATATGTGTGAGATTTCGAAAGAATCGGTTTAGCCATTTATGAGATGGTCGAAAGCAAAAAAAAAAACGGTCCTATGGAAAGCACCATTTTTAGACATTAATTTTTTTTTCAACCATATGATCGGTCGTACCTAAAGAGCTGCACTGATTTTTTAAAAATCAAAATCGTTAGAGCCGTTGTCGAGTAAAATAGGCCTTAACGTAACGGTTATATGGCTGGTACCCTTATTTTTTGAGCTAAAGAAAAATTTCAATTTCTGTACAATACCTATAAGACTCTATATACAAAGTTTAAAGCAATTCGGCCCACCCGTTTGGGCTGTAGGTGTCTATACATATACATACAGACAGACTGACAGACTGACAGACTGACAGACTGACAGACTGACAGACTGACAGACTGACAGACTGACAGAATGAGACTGACAGACTGACAAACTGACAGGCTGACAGACTGAAAGACTGACAGGCTGACAGACTGAAAGACTGACAGGTTGACAGACTGAAAGACTGACAGGCTAACAGACTAACAGAATGGCAGACTGACAGGGTAACAGACTGATAGACTGACAGACTGAAAAACTGACAAACTGAAAGACAGTCAGACATACAGACGAACAGAATTTTTAGACCATCTTTTTTCATCTTCGCTATCATCGTAATGTCTTGTTTGATTATCTCAAACATTTTTTTTTTCGACGAATGCATAACTTGCCTTATAGTACCAATAATCGCAAGTAAAAAAACAATACAACAATATTCCAAAATAAAAATCAATTAAAATAAACTGCGGATTAGTCTTTACAGAACAAAGTGTTAAATGGTATGATGGCTTAGAAGCCGCTTACATCACTTTTTGATTGAGATTGGACTATAATTTGAAATGCCATAAACAATCATATCCTTAAGATTACAATTTTATAACCTCACCCCTTTATGCATTATGATTGGTTCAAGATACGCTACTGATGTTTGCCAAGAACGACGTGTTTCCATTTCGATATCCTTTTTGAATGAAAACTCGTAAGGATCTCCTCTTGATGTTCATACCTATGAAATGTATCACGGATATACATACTAATATTTGCATTCACACGAGAAGGACAAAGTGGCATCAGAACACATTTTATTCACCAAGTCCCACCGTGCGTCGTCGTCGTTATTTGGTCCTTGCAGATACATACATATGTACAAAATTGCAAAGTGAATTCCAACAAATAACTATGAATGGCGCAAGCAGGAGCTTTATACTACTCATTTGGTTATTCTGGTATATACATACGTATATACCATATAGGTATAATCGTTTAAGTAATTATTATGGGATTTAACCATTTTGCAAAATGAATGCAAGCAGGTTTACCATCATTTAAGTTATATGTATGTAGTATGTATCTTCTACTGTGATATAACTGATTCGAGGTTAACCCAAATTGGCAGGCTTGCTCCTCAACAACACTCAATATTCCTTAAAATAGCAGCTTCGTGGTAATGTGGAAGTTGGGAAGAATTTTATATTCATGTTAATTTGGACAATTGGAATTAAATCGATAGTGTATTATTATTTTTGAGAATTTTAAAAATTGGTGTGGGGTTCTTATTGGTTTAAGATTTCCTTTAAAGTCTATAAAATGTATTATTAGGAAATTTGAGCTGATGATGTGCGCATTCGAATGAAGTAATCGATTATAATTGATTATAATCGATTCTTAAATTATCTCGAGACATCTCGATACTTCATCTGAAATCATTCGAATGATGTCTCATCTCTCATACATAGGACATCGGGCACCCCCGCCCCCCATCCCAAGTTCTAAGCGGTTTTATTGCAAGTTAGGTAATTGCCACCAGGGGCTTCGATACCTGCTGATCTACCAGAGCTTCGGCTTGCTGTGCCGAGTTCCACCATCAGTTGCCTAGTAGCCGCTAATGCGTTCTAGTTTAAGCTATTGCCGGAATACACTTTAACGAAGAAGTACTTCCACGCGCCATCTTATAACCAGAATACCAGACTAAGACCTACCGTAACCAGAAGTTATTTAAACTAAATATCGTTTGATGTGATTTAATGAGTTGTTTTTAATAAAGGGAATATGTCTAAATACCTTCATTTGGAGTTATGTGTTTTCTTTATTACGACCTTGGCTAACCGGCGAGAAAAACCTCTACTGGAAAGCAAATCACAAAGATCACTCGATTATTTTTATCGTTTGAATACTATATATATCGATTTTTGAAATAATTTGATTATGCCCATCACTTAGAGCTGTCAGATCAGTATACAATAGTGGTTGGGGTTGCAGAAAAGTACAGACGCACGGTACACAGTGTGGAAGTTAAGGTTTATAAAAATTAATAAATAAAAACAATTTTGGTACAATTTAATGTCTGGAGAATAGTTTTAGTGTAATTTTGAATGTTGCATATAACTAGACCAATTTGGGTGCGGATTCGTCAAAACCGCAGACTTAGGCGAGAAGTCTTGGGCTTTCGACACGTAAATGAGCGACTTGTGACAATCCGTATCATGGCTAAATTCGACAACATTAGTCTTATATGCGCTCACGCCCCCACAGAAGACAAGGATGACTCCACCAAGGATGATTTCTACGAGATCCTCGACAAAACCTATGAGCAGTGCCCTAAACATGACGTTAAAATCGTACTAGGCGATTTTGACGCCAAAATAGGTATACAGGAAATCTTTGGTAGGACTGTCGGAAAATATAGCCTACACGACAAAACGTCTGAAAACGGACTTAGGCTAATTGACTTTGCGGCGGCACGTAACGTCTTGAGATATACAAAGGGACTTGACGGCATCCAGATCAAATAACCGTCAATCAGATTGATCACGTTGCGATCGATGCAAGGCACGCCTCCAGTATTCTGGATGTTCGCACCTTCCGAGCAGCTAACACCGACTCGGATCATTACCCTGTTGCAGCCAAGGTAAAAATGCGAATAACCCGAACGTCCCAACAACGGAGTAATACTGTGAGGAAGTATTACGTCCGAAAACTGCAATCGCAAGAGACCGCCAGAACTTATGCCGATCGAATATCCCGTAACCTCTAAAAAAAAATCCTTTGCCATCAGCATCAAGTGCCGAAGACCAGTGGCAACGTTGCCAACAAGCCATCAGACGTGCCGCAACTGATGTGCTAGGTTTCAGCAGACCTCCACCACGGAGCCTCTGGTTCGATGAAGAATGCAGGCAGGCACATGCAGCTAAGCAAGTTATGTATAAACAAAAGAAAACTTGGGGGTGGCCGTGGCGCGATAGTTGTGTGTTCGCCTGTCAACCTCATGGTCACAGGTTCGATCCCTGCCGTAGTCTATGTCTTCTTATTTTTCCATTAAAAACCAATTCTAAAAATAAAATGTCATACAATGAGTTGTTGGTTTACTCATTACATGCTGTTTAGGCATATAACTAACAACATGTGATTGAGTAAAACTAGTATACCGATAAAATATGATAAAATAAAAAAAAAAATTAATGCGAATTATAAGGGACATCGATAAATAAGACACGGAAATTTCTCCGCATTAGTTCAGCCGCCATCCCTGGAGATAAAATCTGAGACAACAACCACATACAGTCTCCGAATATCGCGCCACACATCTTTCCTATCATTCTTTTTCTTCCTTAACCTCACCCCCACGCCCGCGCTGTGTTGAAACATTTAAAGGGTATTCATAATCCCTTGAGCGCGTGTAGATTATAAAAAAAAAAAAAAAAAAAAAAAACTAAAATCCCCAAATATTGGTCTGCTAAGTGCTGGTCGCCCCTGAAGGTTAAAGTAGGCGTTTGATAAATTTAATGGTATTCACTGAAATTTTAACATCCAGCTTATTTACACACAAATTCTTTAATAACATTCTTATAAACGGTGATTTTTAAGAGCTTGGTTTTTGAAAATTCAAAAAAACACAGAAACTTGTAAAAAGTGAATGAAATTTTTATTTGGATCGATAAATCAATTTCTGCCATTTACTTTTTAAAAATAATTTCACTTAAATGTTGCCCGCGGCTACGCTTCAGGTGGTTCATTCTGAAGGTCCAATTTTGGCAAACTTTTTCACACATTTCGGCCGGAATATCACCAATGACGCGTTCAATGTTGGCTTCCAAGGCAGCAATCGTGTTTGGCTTGTCCCCATAGACAATAGACTTAACATATCCCCACAAAAAATAGTCTAACGGGGTCAAATCACATGATCTTGGTGGCCAATTGACTGCGCCAAAACGTGAGATCAACTGCTCACCAAATTCGCCTCTCAATTGATGCATGGTTTCGCGTGCAGTGTGGCAAACACATTTTTCACACAGCACGAATTTTGATAATAAATTTCAATAATTTGCAAACGTTGTTCAGGCGTAAGTCTATTCATGATGAAATGGCAAACAATACTGAATCGAAATGTCAAATGTTCGTGGAATTTGTCATGTGTGATCTGTCAAAAACCAAGTAGCAAAAAAATCACCCGTTAGTTAACACTTTCCAATATAAATTCAATTCTATAGATGTGAAAAAAAGTCTCTAAACGAAATTGAACAAATGAGTAGCAAAAGTAATAGATTTAGTCTATTTTCCATGCATTAATGCCGGTTATACCTATAAGAGAAAAAACCTTTCTTAAAATTGCATTTACTGATATCATTTTCAATTTCGCAGCGCTCAATTCGCAAATGACAACAAATTTACTTTAACATCTTCGTTTCAATTGTTTCATTTCAGATCACAGGCCAAATCGAAACTGGCATTCATTATCATAAAAGGGACTACACAAAAAATGCTGACCGTCCATGAACATCAATCGACGTGACTTGAAGGCATTGATGCTGTCTGCCTTCGTTTTAGTTAAATCGAAAAATTCACGGTCTGTTAGTTGGTCGAAGATCGAGGCACCTTTACCTGCTAGTTGCTTTTGCTATTGCTGGTAGCTTGGTCGTCGTCCCATAAAAGGAGGCTAAAAAACACTATTATCCAGATCCCAACTTTTATTTCACAAAATGTCCATTGTTCATCCGAAAAGTCAATGGCAATGGCTGCTGCTCTTGTTGCTGTCATTTGTTCTTGTCCAAGCATTCGAAACCCCAAGAGAATCGCAATGCGAACATGACAGCATTCCAGATTTAATTAAGTCAAGTCCGGTGATTTTGAAAGCGCTCGGTGCACGAATATTCACCGATTACGATAGCTATCCCTTTCAGGATGACATTGAAATAACCGAGGAGCTTATATTGAAGTCTCAACAACAAAGGGATGTACCGTCGATGACGGCTGCAGCGGTGTTAGCAGCAGCAGCAGCAAACAGACGGAGTAATGCCGATGCAAAAGGCAATGGAGGCAGCAGTTGGATGAACAGTGGTAATCATCTGGATGATGATAACGAAGATGACGATGTCTCCTTATCGGAGGAGGCAGATTTAACTTTCAAAGGGAGTCAATGGGCTACTGCTGGAACTGGCAGTGAGTTGACGTCGACACTAATCACATTAACGCCTGTGACGATATACAAGGGTGCGTCAGCACTGAAAGTTACACATGGAATGAGCAGCACTGGCAAATCGTCTTATCAATATGAAGAGTGAGTTTTTTTAAATCAGTTTTTGAAGCATGTAAACACAAGAAATGGTGTATTAGGAATAAGTTTTTTATTTTTTAAACATATCTGGCAGTCATTTGGCAATGTTCATTTTCAGATAAATTTAAGAAGACTCGGTATTTACTCAAGAATACCATAATTCTGTTGATTTTATTATATTACTAGAGTTCAATAATGAATGCATTGCATATCTTTCGTAGATTTTGAATATTTCAAAAGCGTCTGGCACGATTTTTGTGAAATTTTACGAAATATTTTACAAATGAAATTTTCAGTTTTGCCAAGCCTCTGTTTGCTATCTAAATTCAGAATTTAAAAGTATAGGTACAATTTCTGCATTCGTTTATTTTGAATGAGTTTGGCAGCATTTGGCAACTTATTTTTTTTTTTTTAATTTTGTGTATCAATTAAATTGGAGTATACTAGAATAAAATTATTCAATTTTCACATTTTGTTTTGGTCGCAACAATGTTCTAGCGAAATAGCCAGTTGCATTCCGGCCCTTAAATTTTTTAACCATCAACTCATCCATCAGTTGCCCAACTGACAAGTACAGATATTCTTTCTTTAGTCGTACAACACGAATGTGAAATGCTCTATTTTTTCCTCCTATTTTGATATTCTGAACTTCAAAACTAATGTACATCGGTAGATCTCCTTGTAAATCCTTCCCTATATTTCTAACGCTCTCACTGTGCTTGATCATATTAAGGGTAGTCAAAACCCCTTTAAGGTGCGCTCAATTAAAAAAATGGTTGCTTCAAAATTATGAAAGTGGTACGAACGAAATACGAAACTTATTCGAAAAAGGCGTCTGGCAGACATTTGGCATTACCAGATATCACTCTTATGGGCATCACTCTTAAATGGAATGCATATAGGAGTTTGTTTTGAAACTGCATTTATTCGTGTAAGACCTATATATAGCCTTTTAAATGCCTGATTTGCACGGCATTATACTCTGCCCAACAAAATTAGTCAGTAGAGGGAAGATAGGACAATTTGTCTCTCACTCTGGTTGTATTGGCTTGCATAAAGCTCTCATATGGTTTCCGTACTTATCATTATAAATGGCCGCAAATATGAGAGAAATCTGTGTATGGGTTAACATCTGCTTATTTAAAAAAAATGAAAATTTTAATTAAATTAAGAAAAATATATTAATCTTTTTCCACACCACCAAGCGAGCAGTAAGTCAATAAGCGTGTTTTTTAAGGGTATCCACATATTTGGTTCTCAAAAGTTTAAAACCAGAAAGCTCTGTGGTAAAAAAAAACGACTGCAAAAGCTCTTTTGTATTGATTTCAATGGGTATTGGTAACTCTGTTGGAATGTAGTAGATGATCATTATGCTATGCCTTGGACATGCAATGACGACAGTCATAGTGGTGTGTACGCTATTTTGCAGGAAATCTCCACAACAATTTGTGTAGAATGGGCAGAATCTTTTTCAGTGGTAGTTTTTTTCAATTCAGTTCGGTTACAATATACACAGGCACCACTGTTTTTAAAAAAGCTCGCCCTTAAGTCCTGCACTGACTACTTTAGTTGGACAGAGTATAGTTAGATGCAATAGAATAATGGGAAAGAATTTGTGTGAAACAAAATTAGTATTGAAGTCCTCGCATAGATAAACATAAGAAAATTCCCACTGGAGCAGCAACAAAAATCCTGCCAGGACCCTTACCTAACTCACTAAGCCCTAATATATTTCACAAATTGGAAAATTAAAGCGATTAAGTTAACTAAAGTTTTACAAGCTTTGAAAACATCAACTATAATACTTCAGCTAGTATAGTCCTTCGGTAAGTCAATTCAGCTTCTATAAAACCTTACCGAAACTTTATAAAAGCTGAAATATTAGTTGAGATGTCTACAGACGTCTATAGTTAAATTTGCAAAAAATCACGCTAAAAACTGTGAATGATTGAACTTAATCTCATGTCTTTATTATTTAGGTGATATTTAATTTAAGAAACGACAAAGTAATTAATTTTTTTTATTTTATGGAAGATAAATACAAAGTAAAATTTTATTTTCGATGCCTAACCATTTTATATCTCATCTCTTTAAGCTCTTAACATCCGAAAATTGAATTGAATTCTTGAAAAACAAAATAAAAAAAAAATATTTAATACTTAGGTATACGTCTTGTTAATTCCATCAACGCGCTGAAACTTTTTATTCATTTATAAGCAACAATCGCGTTTTTTTTAAATCATTTTATTTTTATGTTGAATACATTTCCAAACATTCTTTTTTTTATTTTTTTTTCGTTTAAAACCTTTTTCTGCCATTACACAAATGAATAAATATAAAATCAGAAGTGGAATATATTTAACCACCAGTTGTGGAAGTCCTCATCATAAAAAAAATATTCCCCCAATGAAAAAAGTTTGGCCGTATAAGACGTGTCAAAAGTGCTATCTTGCTACGTCAATAAAAAATAAGAAGCATACAAAAATCCAACAAAAATATAAAGTACCACCAAAGGTAGTAAAAGACGAAAAGAGAAACGAACCGAACCAAAGACTCATATAAACTTATAACAACTTTCCCGAGTAAAAAGTTAAAGAAATAATAAAAAAAAAAAACAAAACCAAGCTGAAAAACGAAAATGAATAAATGACGAAGACTTCATATAGGGAATATCCATATAATAATGAAATGTTCTTGGCCCTTTTTCCATCTTCATTCATCATCTTTGTGTCGTCGCGTCGTGTCTTTACCAACTTCATATCAAGAATCCAATATTTTATTGACAATAAACCAAACCCATAACAGATGCCATCATATTTATACGACCCATATTTGCTTTATCTTAACGACGTCATAATCAATTTCGACTCCGGACTTACACGTACGAACCAGTATATATAAATGTTTGAGTCGAATCGCAAACAAACAACAAAAAACCACCTGTGGAACGTATAGGTTGTATTACGTTCCATTATATGATCGTTAAGTTTCTGTATTTCCATAAAGTCCCAGCTGACATTCCAAATAACAAAAGTAAACACAGACTTAATCTTCTATATGCCTTTAAATGTAGATATGATGTGTGTAAATCCAAAGTCAGAATATAGGATACAGGACATGGATGGGAAACCCCATTTGCTCTAGCTCATATGTAGCCCTCACGTAAATTGTCATCGAGCATATAATAGAGGACATCGTTATAGACGACATACACAGCTAGCAAAGCCACGCAAACACGCAGAAATTCAATTTGTGTTCTGAAAGTGGAAAGGGAAACCGACAACAAGGACGACAGCAATTTACATTTTCGTCCTTGCTCAGCAAAAAATTTGCATACGCATATCGCCCATATCCATTCCGACCGCCCGCCACGCCGATACGATGGATGGTGGCACCCGCACGGAATATTCACACAAAGAGATTCTCCCCGAAATTCTATATCACCCAGGACTCGCCTCTACCACTAGTGGAGAGCTAAAGGTGCCGAAGACGATGATGAAGGGTATATAAAGGATGATGCTTGGCCCTGTTCTGCTCGTTGATTTTTCTAAATCTGATAGAAAATATATCTAAAAAAAAAGGAAAAAAAAACATCATAATATGCTCTCATCCCTATTACCGGGTTGTGATTTGATTTTCTGTTTGGTCAACAGATTTTTTCATTCTTGAAACCTCACAAATTCCAAACTCAGCAAGGACCTCTCTAATACTTTGATATATACCTACTTCTTACTTCAATTGCTCAGCTACCAATATCTATGGTTTTTCTCAGATAAAAAAAAATGCCAGTCTCTGTCTCATTCAGGAATATTGACAATTTAAATGTCAGTCAACTGACCGTAAAAAAAGTAATTCCTTTCTTCTCGTTAAGTTTGAATAGTCAGTCAGTCAGTCTACCAGCCACCACCATCACAGAGCTAAAGCCAATCTAACCCAAAACACAATCACCACCCGTCCACCACCAGCGATTGTGTCAGCGAAGAGTGTTTCAGCAGTGAAGTTAAGCTCTGTCCATAGATAAAATAGAAGTCATCACAGGGCTTAGGAAGAACTCAGATAACTGAGTTTACGGAAAAAAAAAACATATAAAAAAGGACGACAAGGGGAAAGAGGTCCAAGTAAAATGATTCAGCCGTGTCGCGTCAAACCAGAAAAAAAAACTAGAATAACCGCGCTGCTGCTGACAAGAATGGAAATAGTTTTTGTTTATTTCCACAAGAGTGGCATTTCGATGTTTCAGTTTGCTCAGCAACAATAAGGTATCAACCTTTACTTTATGCTCCTAATTATTGGTTAACTTTCCAAGGAATTTTGACATACGTTATTTACTTGAAGACTATAAATTTTACTGGGAAATCACCGATTTGGAAAATTGTAGTTTAAAAATTACCAATTATATCGATTGTAATTATGGAACTTTTCATATTTTGCTTTAAGGCACTTTGCTGGCCAAAAGCAATTCTAATTTTAGATCCTCTTTGGTTTTGTATGCATGCTAGCTCAGTTCTTGTATTTTACTGCTATAATTTATTCATGGTAACTGCTGCTTCACTTTTGACTTGCCTGCGACATTTGCCATATGACAATATTTAATAACAGAAACTAAAAACAGAATTTCAAAAAAAAAAAAAATCATCCACCCGTTTTCGAAATATTGAATTTTCATAATTTTATAATTTCAAGGACCTCCTATATATAAACATTTTGATCGAAATACGTCAAGCCCTTTATGAGAAAGTTCAAAATAAAAACAAAATGGTTGTATGACTGTTAGTTTTGGGCCTAAAAAAAAACGATTAAAAAATCCATTTTAGACAATCACCTGAAACGCTTAAATACCAAGTTTGAAGAACATCGCTTCAGCCGTGGAAGCTATAGAGCGTTGTGTAGATAGACAGACAGACGGAATTGCGGAAGCCATTTTTTTTTGTGTTCTCTATCATAGTAATGTCAAGTTTGATTAAAATCTCGTGTTGCTCATGTGATGCTGTAATTTTTGAACGTGCTATTTTGTTTTGGCTTTGTAAGATGTTGTTGTCTCTTTCTAAGAGTAGTACAAATTAATGCCTAACTAACTTGGTTTAGTTTATTTTTTTTGTTGAATAAGAAAAGATGGCGATCATGCTAAATTTTTAGTTTCCTTTAATTTTTCGAAGTTTAACTTATTGTTGTAGTTTTACATTAAACGAGATAAATAAATTAATTACTTTTAAAAAGACGTGTTTTTATGTTGCTATAAGTAGGTAACATTTCGAGTTAGATTTTTTTTCCAAATGCAATACTTGCACTATAGTACCTATAACGCAAATAAAAATGAACTGTATATCACAACCCAGCAAACATTTATCTGAAGGTTCAGATTTTAATCACCAAAAATGAAGAATAATATTCAGGAAACCTTCAGTTTTTTGAATGAATTATGAATATATACAAAGATCCTACAAATTCTTACCAGACAGACACAAAGAGATATGTATTCTGTGTAAAAAAAACAACACTCAGATTTTGTTGTTGGATCCTTCATATGGAGAATGGAGATCCTTTTTTGTTCGTCCTTTTATTTTTCTATTTACAAAGGGGTAATGATGACGGGTCATTGTTATGACAAAAGTTTCGTTTGCACAGTCGATTATCAGTTCGGAAAAGTTTTTCGAAAGACCGGTTTAGATAGCTATATAAACAGCTTGTGTTTTAATAGTAAATGGGTACCTACTTACTTAAGAATATATATTTAAAAAAGCAAATGATAAAACATAAAGGTATGTACAAAATGGTGTTAAATTTTCTTAGAAACATAAAAATCATTTCGTTACTTATAGCATCAATGTGTAACAATTAAGAAGTCCTGGAAGATATAAAAGCCAAACAAGAGGCAAATCAAAAAATGTTCCAGAGGCTCACCCATGAAATATTCAATCATAATTGAATCAGAAATAATGAATTCACTTATGAAGCAATTTGAATCCTTTTACCTGGGCTCTTAGACACCGATTTGAATCATTTTAATGTTTCATTTATGATCTGAAAATTCTGCAATTAAATGAATGTTTATAAGGGTTTCATATATTCCTTTAAATGATTAATCCCTGAACCTTTTCGCAAAAATGATTCCTATACGATTAATTAAAGTGAAGGAATATACTTAGAAATTTGTCACTTAATTGAATTTTATTGGAATTATTTTTATGATTTAGAAACGATTCAGGCATTCATCATTTAAATGAATATATTGAGCCCTTATATACGTTCATTTAAATGACGAATTTTCAGGTCATAAATGAATCATTACAATGATTCAAATCGGTGTCTATGAGTCCAGGTAAAAGGATTCAAATTGCATCAAAAGTGAATTCTTTTTCGGCCGGTTTCTTCACTTTTATGAATTAATTATCGTTCTGAATTTCTGAATTAAAATGTTTGCTGGGAAACCTTGTTATTTCGAACACATACCTAGTTGTTAGGGAATTTAAAAAAGGCTTACGCTTTTGATAGGTTAAATCATTAGGTTCTGGTTCATAAACGTTTCACTTGCGAGTATAGGTACTATAATGCAAGTTATGTATTCGTAACAAAAAAAAATGTTTCTTACAATCAAACATGACATTACGATCATAGAGAACGCCAAAAAAGTGGATCCCCCAATTCCGTATGTCTGTCTGTCTGTCATTCTGTCTGTCTGTCCTCGAGTCTGCAGAATATGCGGATGGATAGATTTGCATCAAATTTGGGACATATTGTTTTTTCGCTAGGATGCCCACACGTTTTTTTCATTTTTTTTTCAGACGACAAATAACAGTAGTTCTCATACATTTTTTTTTTTGCCAAAAACAAAAATCTTATTTTTCTCAAAAACGGCTGTAACGATTTTTATTAGAGAATTTAAACACTATTGTACACAATGCCAAGTTCGATCATCAGATTCCTTTGCTCTAGTGGTGCTGGTCTACTTTTGACTATGTTGCGATTTTAGAAAATGGGTTGGGTACGTTTTGCCGATTTTCAGTCTTTTTTGAAAATATCGACTTATAAAATGTCGTAGCAAAGTAAATAAGTTTCGGATAACCCAAAATCCCGAAAATCCACACGGATAAGTCGAGGCACGCTTCCATCTTCATTTCCGAATAAAGGATTTTGGTTTGGGGTTGAGTTTGGGTGTATGCAAAGTCATATATTTGGCCAAGCACAATAAAGTCGACATTTTTACCGACAACTTTTCAATCCACATTTAAATATTCTGGGTTTTAAACTGTCAACTTTTTTTTTCGGTCAAATTTCAGACGACATTTTAACAGTGTATGAAATTTATATTTGTTCAGTCAAATTTCTTTTTGTCGACCATTCGTACGCTTCCCTGAGAAAATTTCTGAAAAATCGGAACTCGGCGATCGTATAAAATCACAACTACACAATGATTTATGGGCCTTGCAGTCAGAGTTCCAATCTTTGAAAGAGAATTATGAATTTTGAAAGAGACATTAATAATTTAAACAATTTTCGTCGAAACAAATTTCGTTGAATCAGTTATTTAAACCTAAATTTTGTATCTCATTTGATTTAATCGATATCTATTATCTATTAAAAATTTAGTAATACACTAAACTCTTTTCCAAACCATCCAAACCACTAAAAATCAGCCAGCACCAGCTACTTAAATAGTTAACTCATCTATCACATGTTCTTTTGTTAATAATAAATCGATTAATCTATTGATTGGACCAACCAAAAAAAATATACAAAAATTCTGACATTTGCTTTCTATTAATACTTATAGATACCTAATGCTGGTAATCCTCCCTTTTCTATTCACTCACATTGAACGTCATTAATTTCCGGTTAAATGTAACGTAGCGTTAAGTATTTCGTTACAAAAAGCATACATACATACATAGCATGTTTAACATAGAAGAACATGGCATATATTGATAACTCAGCAAAAATTTACCAATTTCATCAATTTTAACGGTTACGCGGAAATTGTTCCATTCATTATAGAGCTTCATCCACATTTAGCGGTAATTTGTTTCGTGAAATCCATTAGTTATAGTTTGGGTATGATGAGTTGTATTTTTTTTCTTTTTTGATTATGAACTTTTTCACACAATGAATGACAAAAAAAAGTAGGACAGTTTTCCGCCTGTATGAAATCTTTTAAAATATTTTTCTTAGATCTTTTTTTACTTGAAAGTAGCAAGAAATCTCTAGAAATAGGGCATCGCAGCAAAATTTCTGAATAAAACTTTACTTTTATTTTCAGTAGATTACAAAATTATTTATTGTTGCTATTGTTGCCAAGGGAAATTTTCATCTGCTAACCAATAATTTACAAGATGGTGGATAGCACAGTTATAAATAGTCAGTTTTTGGTCAAATATTTTCTTGAAACCGATTGGAAATTCATTCGTTTTTAAACATTGGAAAACCCTGCTTCTCAGACTATAAGGTTTACAAGAGATGCGAAGCCACACCACAGGACCAGCTTGCCAGTTGCCGCCTGATTGCGTGCGCTATTATTATCCTTTTTGAATTGAAATACAATTGCTATAGCATTTTTCGCTGCTGTAGGCTTTTCAAGGGTGGCTGCTTTGCTTTAACATACAGCTGTTACTGCTGCTCTGAAAGAGAAACCCATCAGTAACAGTCAAGTGCAGTATTCCCGGAAACAGCGGCCATTGTTATGATGTTGCTTGTTGTATAGTTGTGTGTCGATTTATTCCTTTAGTATCAGCTCAGCATGCTGTGTAAGTTCACGCATTACCATCAGGACAACAATAAAATTAAAAAAAAAAACAAGAAGGTCACAAGAAGTCGGGGAAAATTTACTGAAAGCTTTTAGGTAATGGAAATAAATTGATAAATTATCATATCGAGTGGAAAATTTTTAATAATAAATTTCCCAAATTCTCCATTCAAACATAAATACTCCTAAGGCAAGTTGTGAATTTTGTTCACAAATGAAAAATTAAAGGTCAAGACGCGAGATATATATAAATCGAAGAAGAAATCGAACAGAATTCTGCAGTAGTTTAGTCTGTCAAATGTCAATCGAACATTAAATTAGATGCAATAGGTTATCTACATGCGTGACGACTTGTTAACAATCTTAGGCGTGTTTACTTTAACCCCAAAGGAAAGTAATTCAAAAGACGAGATATTGAGTGCACAATTTAGTATTTATTTATTTTTTTATTTATTCAAGATTTACGTCTTTTTCTAAAAAAGCTTAAATTATGAAGAAGAGAAAAGCTTAGAAAAGAAAAAAAGAAAGAAACAGTAACACCAAGATCAACAGCAACCAATGGAGTCAAGAACAAAATCAAATTACAATGTGGAAAAAGTTTATACACATTTTCCTTAAATTGTATTGAGTTATCTGTATGTCGCACATTGCGTGGCAGTGAATTCCATAAACGAGCTGGGTTTATAAAGAACTGTCGCTCTGAGTTAATGCTTGAAAAGCGTGGAATTATTATTTGGTTCGAACGTCTAGATAAGGAGAACTGGATCGAGTTATAAAGGTATATAGGTTGGCATGAACAATATTAAAAAAACAAAATTATATTAGTATATATGTGTTTGCGTATTTGTCCTAGGTGCTTGATTTCCTTTGTTTGCAGGGGTAAATTTTGTCTTAGTTTTTCTTATTGTCTATGACTTACTCTGTTGGGTTTTTTGTGTTTTTTGGATTAAAGGAGACTTCTTGTGCACTTTAAAATTAATCACTTTCACTATACTTTCTTTTAAATATTTGTAATTTTATCAAAAATCAAGAGCTTAAAATGAAGATGTAAAACGTATCCTCAACGGCAGTGAAAAATGGGGAAAACTTGCTTCATATTGCTACACAGCTCTCAAATATAGAACAAATATTATTAATGAAAATTTCTAAAATAAATAACAAATCTACATTTTCATATTTAAATATTTGTAAATATACCTTTAAAATTTGAATTTTGTATAACTTTGTATAACTGTTAAATTTGTTATCATTTCTCGGCAGACGGCTAAGCCATGCTTAAATGTACTTAGTCTTAAACAAATACAATTGTAAATCTTATAAATGAATTAATAAAGTACCAAATAATAAAAAAAAAAATAAAAAAAAAAAAAAAAAAAATCAGGATACGAAGCTTTAGGAGGTTATCCAGAGAAATACAATAAATACTTTTGGAGAATAAAGATATGTGATCATATAACGACTTACTCCAAAAATGTAGCGTACTAAATTGTTGAAAACAACATTGAAATTTCTGTGGCTTACACTGCCAAACTTGCTGAAGATTTCACAACCGTAGGTCAAGATAGGTACCACATGGGTTTTAGCAAGCATTTTCCTAGTTTCCACAGGGATGACATTTCTAGTTGGTCACAATAATAGAAGAGACCATAATCTTTGCCAACAGCTTGATTAACGTGGGTGTTCTAGCTTAAGGTCCTATTAAAGCAAATTCCTAAGTTTTTGACTGTTTCTACATAATCAACTCGTGACCCACTTAGCTCGATAACAGGGAAGCAACTCAAGTCCACATATCTTTTGGCTATGACGAGGCATTTAGTTTTTAGTGGATTTAGATTAACACCACATTTGATTGACCATAATCTAATAGCTGAGAGGTCTCATTGATCTTTTGGACCAAATGCTCCATCATTCCAATTGAACAACTTTCCACTAACTGCAGATCATCAGCATAGAGGTTTTCGTGGCAGTGGTTTATTATTTTTGGGACCTCGTTAAGGTATAATGAGAAAAAGGACGGACCAAGTATCGCTCCTTGGGGAACTCAGCAAGAAGTTGATAAAAAAATTCGATTCCTGGGTTGCGATTCAAACCGCTTGACGTCTGCCAGATAGATACGATAAAATAAGCTTTACAGATTCTGATGAAACGTTGTAAATTTGTTGTAACTTTAGGTGCACTCAATGTTAAATTAATTCCCTGTGAACTTCGTTAAGCAAAAAGAATTTGCGAAGCTCAAGTTTTATTCCGGAGAAAGCTGTCTTGCCGGCGCGAACTACCTTTTTGTTATCAATAGTTTGTAAAGAAATGTGAATTTTTTCTGTACTGGCGTCTCTAATTAAAATGAATATTGATATTAATGAATTTCGAGTTTTTTCGTCAAATTCCTTTTCGGCTCCCATTTTCAAAAAATGATATCCTTTTTCGTCAAACCAAGTAGATGACAAAGTATATCTACTCACCGTTGCGTCATTCTTTTGTCATTTCGTCGATTTTCTCGTGTATACCTAACTTAACCCTGTTGGAATTTTTCTAAGAGCCTTTGGAATTTACTGAATTTGTGAGAAATAAGTCTGTAAAAATTAATTTTTTTCATCCTTATAGAATTGATGTGGGTTTTTGACATTTCTCGTTTTGATTTATGTGATAATTTCTAAAAAAAATATATATAACCTCTACGTATTACACCTCCTCTTTAAAACCCACTAGAATGTCTTTTCTGTTTGAAATTGTAAACTCACTTTGATTCATTTGAGATACTCATATGAGCATACCAGCAGCGCCCACATCAGATCAAACCCTTAACATGAACATTTTTAACAAGAAGAAGGGCTAAACTGCATGTAGAGGAGTTAGTTATAAGCCTCCTGTCTAAGGCTTCACGTTGCAAACAACAAAACAAGACACTTGTGTCAGCACAAATTGTACGAGTATGTGTGTTGTGTGTATGGTATTTGTACGGTGCATAAGCTTTAAGGCATCTAAATATCCAGTTATAACATTCAACAAATATCGGCAAACAGAAGAGGCACACGTTACGTTTGTGTATACATACACATATGTATGTTTATGTGAGCGAAGGCTTCTGCTTTCAAAAGCCAATTAAATTAATTCCACGAAGGAAGAAGAACTTGACAGCTGCCTGGATTAGACCGAAAATGGGAGGATTGGTGAAACAATCGCCACCCAGAAAACTTCAATTCAAATGGTAGAGCAAGCCACATTGAGACCAAACTCCCCCAACTCCCCAAACCAGCCTTTATTCCTTGGGGGCCATATATGTATATATCGTACACCTCGATGGTTTTGAATAGAATTGGGAATCCTATAACAGTGTTAATATTTGGCAAAATTTCAGCAGTGTGAAATATTTGAAGCATGCGATATAAAATTGAGGATGGGTGGGGGTTTATTATTTTTTCTGAACAAATAGGTATGTTGTTTGGTAAATATTGAAATTGATATCACAATATTGTTTATTGGTTTATGTCACTTGGCTTAACAAAGGCTGAATCTATTTTGGCCTATGGCAAAATATTACTTAAGCCACCTAAAATGAATTCAAAGCTTTAAAGTCATTTTAGACCAGCTTATACCAATCGTTTGATTTGATATGTGAAAATGTTTACTAGATAAATAGTGTTTATACCAGTCAGGTGCACATGGTGATTGAACTAATTTAAATTCGACTTTTCCATGTTTTAGTTTATTTTCTTTGGAATATTAAATTATGCAAGAAGTTCGAAAATTTTTGTGTTACCTGACTGGCAGCTGATATTATACCAATCATTCTTGCTCTTGTAGCTAACATCTTAAATGTAGCAAAACGTGAGTAGTTGGGTGGGTCAGGTATCATAAGAAAGGCTTGAAGTTAATGTAGGCAAGTTAAAGAATGGATAATCTAGGAAAGATATTCGAGTAAGTAGGTTGGTACTTGCTAGGTAGGGCTGCACATAACATCATATGATATGTGCCGTTGTTTTTTTATTCATTTAGTAAAATGGGGTTTTTTCGAGTATACAAAGCTTAACAGCAATCGATTAAGTAGTTTTCGATAAGTTGAGTTATGGCTCTCGGAAATTACGCCAGCATTTTTGTTTGAAAAAAAATGCCAGAAATTTGGGAGAGATTATAAGAAAACTTTGGCTTTTTTTCCTAGGAAAAAGGACAGAAATTTGTATGAAGAATTTTTTGGAGTTTTTTTCAAAAAAATCAATCTGGCGTAATTTCCGGGAGGCAGTTGAGTTTAGAATTTTTTTTCATTCCAAAAAAAAGTTTTAAAAAATTATATATGTATATTATAAGTTATAAGAAATCTATCCATACATAAATAAGATCCTAGTATATGAATATATTTATAACGGATAGATTTCTCAATAAAACACGCCTAATGTTTTAGCTTTTTAGGACATTATCCATTAATAAAATCAACTGAACCGTTTTTTAGAAAATCGAAAACCAAAGAATTACTATTAAAAAAAAATACAAAAAGTATATTATCCTGAATTATTTATAAAAAAAACCTTTACAACGTTTTTGATCAAAAATAAGATTTGGTTATCTATTAGCCAACAAATTATGGCAAGTATCTATATTTAAAAAACTAAAATGCACAAATATTATTTCGAAAAAAAATCGTCATTCGTTTTCGAAATACATATTGAATTTTCAGAAATCCAAAAAAATATATATATATGTAGGATGACTATATTTTACATCCTTAATTAAAGCCAAGCATTCGGGAATTTATCTTATTAAATTTAACATCATTTTTTCATATCATTCCCTTTCGGGCTTCAAAAATTTTGAGCCTTGTAATGTAACCTAGATTTATTCAGTATAAGAGTAGAATTGTGTTGTGAAAATAAAAGTAAAGTAAAGTCAATTGAAAGTCAATTTAAAGTCAAGTTACTTATTTTTTGAATTAATACATATTTTTAAATTTCATTAAAAAAAACACAAACCACGATATTATTTTAATTAGTGAATTAAAATTATATTTTTAACTTAAAAACTACGACTTATTAATTTAATCCCATCCTTCCCCCACACATGCAGTAGAATCTCAGAAAGACAACTTAAATATAACAAGACGAACTGGAGGCCATGAAATAGGAAAAAATAAAATTGGAAATCGAGTGTTCATCTTTTCGAGTGCCTAAATTTCA
The DNA here is from genome assembly GCA_910595825.1 of Philhelius pedissequus. Classification (NCBI taxonomy): domain Eukaryota; kingdom Metazoa; phylum Arthropoda; class Insecta; order Diptera; family Syrphidae; genus Philhelius; species Philhelius pedissequus. The sequence goes on along the minus strand of OU343161.1, from coordinate 235,051,023 downwards.
ACCCGTTCATCTTCGGTGGAAGAAAACGTTCATATTTCCGAACTGTCCATCTTATAGAACCGTTCATGTTTCCGAGATTCTACTGTATTTTGAAAATTTTGGTATGCAGTATTATTTATAATTTGAAGGACCTCCTATATAATAATTTTGATCATTTATGTATATGTACATTTTTTTTTTGAGTACCTATAGTTTTGAGGCTAAAAAAAACGATATAAAAATCGGTTTGAAATAATCACCTAAAACGCTAAAATAGGAAGTATGAAGAAAATCGCTTCAGTCATTAGGATGTAAGTCTTTGTACAGACAGTCAGAATTTTTGGTGTTCTCTATCATCAAGTCAAGTTTGAGTAAAATCTCGATTTTTTTTGCTAAATACAAAATGAGCTCATACTCGAAGAGCATGTCAAAATAAATAAATTTGGTGGCACATCTATTGCTTCCGAGTGATTTCTTCATGTTTGGAAACATGGGGCTAAATCTGGAGAATATACTGGATGAGTCAGAAGTTCGTAGCCTATTCCATGTCATTACGACTGCGGACTTGTGAGTTGGTGCGTTGTCCTGGTGAAAAAGGAACTTTTTTTTCATCAAATGCTGCAAGTTTAGGTTAAAATTTCTGTCAAATTTTTGTCTGGAACATCGCTAAGGACACCTTTGAAGTTGTCAAACGAGTGCGTCTGTTGTCGAAAATGAGGAAATGCGGCACCCATTGTGGGGAAAGCTTTTACGTCACTTGTGATTGAACGGCAACACCGAAAGTGAGTAAGCCAGCGTTGAAGGGTTTCAAACGATGGCGAAGAGACCCCATAATATTTGGCAAGCTATTGTTTGGTTCGCGTGATAGGTTTTTATCACAAGAAGAGTGATAAATATAAGGTCACGGCACAATTTGTGTTAATTTTCAGATACTTTTTGACCCATTCTTAGTAATAGAATTTTCTTCCAGGAGGACTGTGAGGCATAGTGTGCGTGGTACCGAATTTATGCACAACATAACATATACAGAATAATCGTCTTTATGGTGTCAGAAGCAAAATAAATAAACGAGTAAGTAATTACATAACTTTTAACGGGAACGGACTTTCAATATCTTCTTACGAGAAAAGTGAACTATGCTCATTAGGGAGAGCTTACTTCAGTGCACAGTTGGCAAAGTATTACACAATTTCTCAAACATGTTGATTGTTTTAAGTTCGAAAAGGAGTCTAAGTCCGGCCTGTAACCGATTGACTTCACATTTTCAACATATCACATTGAATTCCAGAAAGATGACTGACTGTAGCAGCGACCTTGTCAAGAGAGCGACGTTGTTTATTCATTGAAATCACGTATCCGAAAACCGTCTTGAATGTGTCTGTTCTGGGGACCAGCCTGCAAATGGTTATTAATAGCCCAGCTGGGATTATTGTTGTCGAATTCACTGTAATGGAGGTGCACCTATAAATCCCTCATCTTAAATCCATTTTTAATCCCATGTTTAATGGTGAAATGGACTTTAACAATTTAACGATTAATCTATAAAAATTTAAACATATGCCCATTTTTTATTTTATACACAAAAAAGAAAACAAACCGAAACATACCCTATACAACGAATGGAATAAGAATAAGGAAGAATGGTAATAAAATGAAAAGCTCAAAAACAAAACAAAAGAAAAAAATAAACCTACTGATTGAGGTTTTAACAAAAGGATAGCTACTTCATGTTTGTTTTATTGTTTCCTTATAAATAATATGAAGTAGCTCAAAATAATGTGTGCCATGCGAAGATTTATTTATAAATTGTAAATCTTTCATACCTTTTACAGTTCGCATAAAATACACACAACGGGACAATAACGACACGGAAGCTGGGGTTGAAGGAAGACAAATGGACATATATATGGATCGGGGGGATTTGTTGAATGAAAGAAATTCCATATCCATTTTTTCTTTTGGGTTCTTTAAAAGGATATTTATTCAATTTTGTATTGTCGCATTTCTTCTATGTATGTATATGAGTCTTTTCTGTGGGGAGATATACCTACATATCTCTTAAATTTATATTTATGTATGCATGTGTCTTTTTTGTTTCCTTATTTTTTGTTTCGATTGTAAAATCAGCCCCCAAGAAGATAAACAAAATTAATCCTGTTTTATGTGAAAAAATTCCGAAGAAAGAATGAAAGGATTTACAAAGTAGGATTACATTGTGTTTGGTTTGGAATTGAATGGAGGAATGAATCGAATTTGAATTAAATTTGAATTTAAGGAAGGCCCACTGGAGTAATTAGGATATTTATGATAGTGCGAAAATGCATTCGAGCTGGAGATAAAAGGATAAAGGATAATATTAAATGGCTCAAGATTAACACCAATATCGTATATTAAACAAAATAACAGATGTTTTGAAATTCTAAGGGCGAGAAATGTATGCTTTAGCTACAGATGAAGAGCTTTTGCAGTACTTTCATTTAAAAAGGAAGATACTTCCTCGATTAATTTTGTAAATGGATTTTTTATATTCGAATTTAAATATCTCCTTTTTTTTTAACTGGAAACATAAATGTAAATAACATTTTATTGGACTTGGGGTTAAGTGAGATAAGGTTAAAATATTCTATTGAACGGAACAGAGTAACTAGTTAAATGCTAAGAAAGATAAAATAGTAACGAGTAAAAAGAAATTTACTTCATAAGAGTTTTTATTTGCTGGCATGCTAAAATCTATTCAAACGACTTGTTATTCGCTACTTTGAGTTTGAAAAATGTCGGCTAATAGTTCATGAATCACCTGATTTATTATTTCGTTTGCTCTTCAACACATTTAACTCGTTATTTTGTAAGTTAATTAAAAATTTACAAAATTAATTGGTCAAACTTTATTTAATCTTTAACTAAACCTACCATAGGCTAGTTTGAATTTACTCATTTCTCGATATTTTGAGCTCGTTAGTTTCAATTCGATACTTGCATAAAGTTAAAAAAGAGCTTAATATATCGTTTGCTCTTTAATACTTTTTATTCGTTGATTTGTAAGCTAATTCAAAATTTAAAAAACGATTCGTCAAACATTTTTTAGTTGAGTATGTTACCTTTAATTCGTTAATTTGTACTCGTTAATGCAATTAGTTACTTGCTTAAAATTAGGTAACATACTTGATTAATAAATTGTTTTTGACAATAGTGATTATTTTTACTATCTGTCCAATTTATATTTTCAGTACAGGGAAGATATGATATTTGCCTTTCACCCTTACTATTACTGATTTCAATAAGCTATCTCTATTTCTATAAAATCACTTTTCCATGGTTGCCGTAGTGAGCATTCTAATTTGTACATTTCTCTCACAGATGTCGGTAGGGGTACCAATTCTTAATTCTATATTCTATATTGGGTTAATGTAGACTTCATGAACAGAAACATTTAATTACATCGTTAAATCTAAAAAAAATTAAACTAAATCTAAATAAAAATAAATCTATCCTTCTCTACACCACCAAGAAGTAAGATATTAGGCTTTTTTAACAGTTCCCCAGAAGGCCTAAACTATTTTACGTGAAAATTAATCACAGAAAAAAACCTATAAATACAAAAATACTAATATCACCTCAATTGGACCGCACTATTTTAAATATTATATTACACGAAACCTTCTTCATTTTATTTCTATTTTCATGAACAAAAAAAAATATTTGGTAATTTAAAGTTGTTAATTAATGAACCGAACTCCATCAAAAACTTACTCAAATAATAATTTTTTTCTTAAAAGAAATACCCAACTAGTTATATTTAGCTGCATTTTAACCGTTTTCCAAAAAAAGAAAGAAACAAAAGATTTAAGCAGAAAAGCACGCACCGACAACACCTTTCTCCTTAAACTGAAAATATATGCTCTCAAAAGCTCTAAGAAAGCTTCAATTCTGAAAGCTCCATAGCAAAAACCAAAGAAAAAGGTATTAGAAGGTAAATCAACGGACCAATGGTAACTCTTAATCAATGTGTTTATTTTTTAATAAACACTAAAAGTGAGAGTCAAATTGGAGAAAAGGCGATCAGTCTCCTCTCATTCACAGACGGGTCATGGTGGGATGTACGTGGGTATATGGAATATTTTAGTAGCAATTTCTTAAGTTCAGTGCCATGCAAACACCAGCCGGCACCAGTGTGTTTGAAAAAGCTCTCCCATAAGAACTGTACTGAAAATATAAATTGAACAGAGTTTCGATAATTTTTACTCGTTAGTTTTAATTTGTTATTTGCTCGAAATTTCTTACTGTTATGTATAAAAGTTATTGTATGTTTTATATATTCGATACTTTTGCTCGTTATTTAAAAAAAAGTGAATAGTTATAAGGAAATTACATACAAAAAATTATTAGTTTGAAATTTGAATTAAATCTACCAAACCACTTAGATTCTAACTCGATGTATACTTTTTCGGAAATCTAGTACATTTAGTCTAATCAAAAATACATAACCATATTAAATTTGTTAATAAAATGTGCACGCTACTCGTTGTAAAATTAATTTTGTCTCGCTACTTTATACGTTCTACGTTTCTAAAGTAAGAAATTATAGTTTTTCATGGTTTTACTTTTAAATCGATGACTTTTTACCTTGTGATCCGCAGTTGCTATAAATTTATAATCTTAAAAGGGGAAAATAGCTGAATTTTAAACATAAAATTGATACTTCGCCACAAACCTCAGAGATATATTTCCAAAAATAATACTTTTGAATTTTATATTATTGTTAATTCTAATTCACTACAAATATAATAACGATTCGATATTTTTAACTCGTAACCATCAGTTGGAAAAGAACCATAAACCTTGAGTTCTTGTGCCTGAATACTGATTTCACCGAACTCTTATACTCGTTACTTCGTATTCGTTAATTTGAATTTGTGACTTTTTGAATTTCAGTTTCATCATTTTGAAAAGTTTATAATTCATACTCGATACTTTTTACTCGTTAAATTCAATTTATTGTCTAATCAAATAAAACTTAATTAACCACGTTTAAAATTACAACGCCCTCAGCCAATTTTTTTTTTCTGACATTTCAATGTTAATTAGTTGTAACCTTACTTTATTATATTCAGATAATTGTTTACTCTTAAGCATTTAACCATGAACCGAATTTTAATTTTGTACACCAACAAAATGAATAAAAAATAAAAATAAAAAAAATACTCTTTTAATTAAATGTATATTTCTATGTTCTCTTTCATTAGCAGACAATTAAATGCGACCCTAGAACCATTGGCGTGCTTCGACAGTAATATCCTTAAGCTGCTACCAACCGAAATAATAGCATTCGGAAAATTGGTCAGCGACCAACGGCCGGATGTTTTACGAATCAGCATTAATGGCCTACACCGATGGAGTCCGCAATTCGAGAATCGCATTTGGAAATATCTGGGTAAGTGGCTTGCTGACATTTTATCTGATATTTATGTAGGTGGAGATGGTAGAAATGTGAGGGGGATGAAGTGTTACTTACCCAATACGAAGCACATGGGGTGGCCGTATGGGGTTTTATGGGGTCGGTCGTAGGGAAGCCAAGCAAAGTGCCCGGATATACATAACTTAGAGTGGGTTAATTGAATTTAATGAACTATTTGTTGGCGCGCTGTTTTCCACAAGTGCATTATATACATATACATATGTATCTACACACAAATAGGTGGAGAAGGGGAATGGATAGAAGGGAGTATAAGCCATTATAGTCTATACATAAGTAGTTTGGGACATATAAAACGTGATGTTTCAAGAGTGTTGGAGGTGTGTGCGTTTAATGGAAATGGTGTTCGTCGTTGTTCGTGAAGTGTAATTATAATTTATTGGATTTTCAAGAGGGTGTGCGAATTTTCTTCCAACATCTGAAACATCCAATTATGATTGTGCTGGGTGAATTCAATAAAACAAACAAAAAATAAAAGCCAGAGGGTTAAGGGATTGCAATATTGCAACAAATGGTAGTCGTATCCATATTGGCGGAGTGTGTTTGAAATGCTCTTCTGGAAGCTTTGTAAGTACCTACTACCCTACATATACAATAATTGTATGTACAATGTACAAACATACATATATGCATTCGAGAAAAAGGTTGTTAGAATAAAATGTTTCGAATGTCGTCGTTTGAAACAGATGAACATTGAGAATGCGGTACTTCAGAGATAATAGGGTTTCATAGAGGTGGATTTTTTTTTTGGAAATGTGTTTTCGAAAAGACTGTATTTGAAAGTAGCAATTTAGGGACCGAATGGTGACAAATGGTGACGCGAATTTAAATGATTTTTTTATTACCATTTTTTCGGGAAAAGTTTGCATACAAATTTCATTTAATTCTAAAACATTAAAACGAAAAACTATTCTTGTTTCATTGACGGTTCCCGGAAATTACGCTAGAGGAAATTCAGCCAGAATTGCATTATTTTCTGGCTCAAAATTGGAAAAAAGAGCAGAATTTTATTAGAAAAATTAGCCAGAACTATTGGAAATTATGCCAGGTAGGTGTGCAAAAAGAGCCTGAAAGCAAAATGGAAATTAAGCCAGCAAATTTGTATATTCTGGCCTTATTTCCAAACAACGTTTTGGAAAAAATGCCATAAGATGTTTTAAGATATTTTCAAACAAGACGAATGGGGTGGCTTGTGGGTCCGGCCGGGGCGGGGCCACATTGCACATTGTGAAATCTTTATTCAAAACACAATTTTAAAAAGCTCGGCGCGCAAATAAAAATTTGAATATACCAAAACTTGTACCCATCCCAAATACTACATTGGGTTAAGAAGGGGGGTTGCAGAGAGCAGCCTGCCCACCCTTACGCGCCGAGCTTTTTTTTACGCCATGAACCTATTTGCAGACCACACTTCACACTGGTACCAACAAGAAAAACATAATAGTGGGATAAAAGTCCCAAATATTATTTTAGTTTTTTGGGACTTATTACTCACCTCGGTTCGATTGTGACATATGTCCCTGCGCCACAAAAAGAATACCTAATATAACTGTTCATTTTTTACAGCACTTCATCCAAAATACAGTTTTCTGACTCTTTTCCAAAACGAGAAAGGAAAAGGCGCCCGGATTTTTGTCTGGCTTTTTTTCATTTTTTTCCTGGCGTTTTTTTTCTATTTTAGGAAATGGAAAAAAATGCCAGATTTTTTTTTGGAAAAAAGGCCAGAAATTTGGGAAAGATTATCAGAAAACTTTGGCTTTTTTTCTTAGGAAAAAATGAAGAATTTCTATAAAAAAAATTCTGGCGTAATTTCCGGGAGCCTTTATTGACTACTGATATTGTGATAATAATTGGTTACGGAATCATCTTAAGATTGATTTGTGGTACTTAGTCGAAAATCTGTTAACATCCAATTGTCAATTTCTGAACGATAAACTATTTTTTTTCGATTATTGATCGTTGATTTTCTGCATTTCATATTATGATTGTGTTTTTTGATCGATGAGCACTATGGAACCCGACGTGACGGTTCTAGATTAGAATCCTGCTGGTGCCGTCCTATTTTTTTTTAATTTAAAATGAATTTTATTTTCTAAAAATGATATTAAAAAATACAAACATTGTATATTTATTTACACCACATGTTGGGTTTCCATTTTAGAAAAATAATTAATTTATACCGTATCAAAACAATAATAAAATTGTGTTGATCAAATTCAAACCGTACAAATGTTCTCGTGGTTCATTCCATCAAAAGGCACTACACCCATTTCACAGGATCAAACTCAGGCGATTTTCACCCCCCCCCCCCAAACTCGAAGCATTTGCTAAGCTCACCAGATCTAGGCAACTCACCAAATTTAAATTATTTACCATTAGTGGTTGCCGAGATATAAGACTGCAAAAAGCGTAACTGACTGACTGACTGACTTACTAACTGACAGATCATCAAAATTATGGACCACTTCCCGACATCGTAGAATCTTGTAATTTTTCATAACTGTAGGCCCTGTGGTGTAAAGAAGAAATTGAAAATTTAAGATTTTCCATTCAGGGGGCGTGGTACCCACCCATTTCATAGAATTGATAGCAATTATAAGGAGCACATCTGACCGTCGTAGAATGATGATAGTTGGTACAGCGGTAGGGCTTTAAGTGCAGACAAATTAAAAATTTTAGGATTTGAGATTTTCAGTTTAGGGGCGTGGCATCCGCCCATTTGAATAGAAATTGATATCAATTTTGAGGAGCGCTTCTGATTGTCGTTGAATGATGCAATTTGGTAGAACGGTAGAGCGTGATGTTTATATGTTTATGTTTATACGAAGCGAAAAATAGCAAATCTAAAATTTTTTATTTGAAGTGTCTACTTATTGTCATTTTAAAATTACACATGCATCTTGAAAATTCGTGGGTTTTCTAAGAATTAGAGTTTACAATAATAAAAAAAAAAAATTGTATATTAATTGGTGGGCTATCTTCATTTAGGAGATGCCATTAAAATTGCAACAAAAACATTATCACATCTTCAACAAATATTGCATTTAAATCTTTGCAAAATGGAGTGAGATCAGACCAAAAATATAAACGGGCCAAGTTCTTCTATACAAAAACATCTGTTAAACAAGTCAGCCGTAAAAAGTATTGAGATTTAAAAGTACGACAAGTTTTTATTTCATGAAGTTTAATACTGACTAAATTTTGGTGGTTTTAATTAGCAAGTTTGTAAAATCTTTATTTACGCTTAACAAGAAAAGACTCTTTCTTATTATATATTATATTTTATTATATTTCTTATTTATGTTGTCAAAATATCTTCGCGTAAGAAATTTTGTTTGCATAAATTCTCGTTGATTCGATGGTTTCCAAAAAAAAAAAATAAATGAGCTTCAAATTTCGTTTTTTTTTCCATAAAATTTTAACAATTTAAAAACCTTCCCTGCTTAAAATATGAATTTCTTAGTCAGAACTCCCTCAAAGATTATCTCAGTCGTTTCAACAAAACTTGAGGCACGATTATCTCTATGAATTTTCTTCCCTACGTGCCCTAAATTCCAATTGCATTCACATTCGCACAGGGTATACACTAGACACTATACAATGCCACTGAATGCTTGAAATCTGATTAGAGGACGGGGGATTGTTCTTTTTCTGTGCTTTGGCATTATTTGGTTGATGCTCTTTTCCGTTTCTGGGTTTAGCCACCAGGGCTTAAGCATCATTCATTGCAATCACAACGTCTGCGTCTCTTCATCCTCTAAGGCTAAGCGGTCCTTTAGATCCTTTACAGAGTTCGCTGTCAAAGCGTGAATTCTAATGAATTGTTGAATTTGCCATTGCACTCACAAAAAAAAGTCCTTTTGGTATAACAGTTATGTGAAATGGCATCGTTGGCTTCTAAGGACACATCTCTGACATATACTAGCCCTAGTATTGTTTTTCAAAACAATTTGATGGGCATTCAGTGACATCTGGTTTCCAGTGCAATACTTCACCATCATTGCTCTTATCTGCAAAGGGGCCATTTTATTTATTTCAAGTAGTGTTCTCTTTTTTGTTGCAAAATGAACACTTTTTTTTTATTTTGTGAAAAATTTAATATCGATTTGGATTCAGAGTTTGTGGTTAGCCGAGCTTCGTTGAGTCTATATTGTTCATCGTCATCGTCACTATTAGCGACAGTTGCCATGTTGGCATAGTTACGCGTGTGTAATTGCATTTTGCAACAAATTGATGCACGCGTTTTGTGTATCCTTTGTTAGTTGATGATGCATATCCTATAACTATACACACAAACACAACTACACTATGTATATTCATTGGAACCGGATATTATGAGAGGTCGCATTCTAAACAGAGAATTATTGTGGCCGAAATAGAAATTGTGTGCTGGCGGCGGATGTGAAAATAAAATGTGTGGACTCTGTAGATAGGCGGGAAATATACACATTTTTGCAGAGGCGGATTTGCATAATTGAAAGCACCTGAGTTGCTTGACAAATATACACAACATAACCAAACAGAACATTATTTAAATTATTATCAAAAGATTCTGTGACACTAAGCTCTGGAATTCCGCAAGGCAGCCATTTGGGTCTAATTATCTCTTTATTTTTTTTTCTTCCCCAATTTTTTAATACCTACTTGAAAAGAGTTATAGGCATATTAAGAACAATTTATTTTTGAGCAGCTAGTGGTGTTATAATTCGTTAAGGTTTACTCCACGTTCAATTCGAGGTCGTCATTTGGACTCTGAAAAAATTAAAAATAGATTTGATGATGATCCGAAACAAACTTCGGGTGGATAATATGACATAGTGCAGGCATGACACGAAAGAATCGGATTACTAATTACAACTAGGAAAAACGCTCGGTTGTATGTATATGTGTTATTTGAGCAATGAGAACCCGTCCCAAGGCAGAGAAAATTCTTCAAGTTTATGAGGCAATCACATGGGTTGCAAATGGATTAAAAAACCTCTACAAAATTATAATTTTACTCCGGATTTTAAGCCTTTTCTGTGACATTTAAAAAAAATAATATTCAAACTTCAAAATACAGTTAGTTGCCTAAATGTCAAGCCATTAACGATTTAAACCTCTACACAATTCAAATTTCACTTTAGAAAATTCGAAATTACACAGAAACTGCGGATACATCGTATACTCTATCTTTTCAATTTGAACACGCGTCTCTTCTTATATATTTTTATTACCAAAAAACATGAATTAAAGTAAGAATAAGGATGAGACCAATGCCGAGACCGAGGCAAAACTGCACAATAAAATTTTCACAAAAATATGGCGAGACCAAGATCGAGATGAGACTGATCTTTTCGATTTTAACGAGACCGACACGAGACTAACAGAAGTCTCGCCTGGAATCGTCTCGTTGCCAGACCTAGAAATTCTAGAGGAATAGTCATTCCAAGAATTGGCAATACAAATAAAAATATACGAGCAAAATTTTCAAGAACTGTTTATAAGCGAGACAGTAATCTAAGTTAAGCGGAATTAAATACTGATGAACTGAGAACGAATGAGGGGACTCGTACATAATTTTTGAACTAAAACCAAACTGTCCAAACCGATTTGAAATAGTCAACTAGCATACTCCAAAATTTGCTGATTAAAATCTCTAAGAGCCGATTTTTCAATCTCCAAATAAACATCCAGTTAGTTGCCAGAGAAATAAACTTACTGGACTGTTAAACAACCAAAGCAATAATTTTTCAAAGTTTTTTTCAATCGAAAATAGCTATTTATTTTATTCATCAGATAACTGCTTATTTCGCTCTAAAATGAGCAGATAAATTTATTCCTAGATTAAGTTGTATCTGACAATTGAAAAACTGATTTTCGCTCTATCTGGATAATATGTACTAACTGACAGCTTAACTGAATATGGAAAAATTGTGAGCTAAATGATTATTATCTTCCGCCACAAACGTTGTTGAAATGGATTGGGTAACAGAATTCTAAAAACTAAAATCCCAAATGCCCGCAATTCCGAAAAGCAAAAAAATCCGAAAATCCAAAATTCAGAAAACCAGAAAACCTAAAATCCAGAAAACTCCAAATACCAAATTTTGGGTGGGTTGGTGACATTTTCCCCAAGAAGTAATCCCCAAAGTGAAATCCTCAAATTCAAAATCCCCAGCATCAAAATCCCCAGGCCAAAAATCCCCATGCCAATATCCCCAAAAACAAATATGTTCAAGTAGTAAATCAATCGTTGAAATTGCGAGCGGAAATACATTGCATGATTCACTACTTGAACATATTTGATTTGGGGATATTTGGCATAATTTATATTGCATGAAATGTAATCGAGAGAGTAAATACAATTTTTTTTTATTTTAAGAAAACAAATACATAATCATAACATAAGTAATTAATATGTTAAAATAATGCAAGCAAAATAAGTTTCTCTTAAAGTCTTAAATAAAACGGAAAGCAAAAATTCACAAAAAAGTTTACTACCCAGCATGAAAACGAAAGTCAGACTCAAAAGTGCATGAATTAATAGTAATTGATTGTTTAGAAACTGTTACTTGTTATCACTTATTAGTATCACAATAAGGGAATTATTTTATTAGATGTTTTTGAAAACTAATGACACTTACTGAAGATGTGCACGGAACGGACACTGGGGATTTGGGGATTCTATGGGGATTTTGGCAAGAAAGATTGTTTCGTTGGGGATATTGAATAGTTGGATTTTATTTTTGGGGGATTTTGTCCGATATGACACCCATTTTAGGTAAATACTAATTAATAATAGAAAGTGAAAAGAATGTTATCGGTTTTAAAGTCATGGAAAAAAATTGATTCAACATAAAGTCTAAAAAAGAAGTGAAAGTCAAAATATTAATATTTTGGAAGAATCTCTACATTTTACTTGGGACAATACTTTACTTCACAGAAAATGGGCGGAATTTTTTGTAACGGCCGGCAGGGGCCCGCAATAGCAATTGGACGACAAAACGACATTGGAAACTAGTGACGTAAAATCCAAAAAATGGATATTTCTATGCAAACTTGGGATAACAAAGATGTAGCTCGACGCCGTAACAGTTTTCCCCGGAAGAAAGTTAAGCAGCGAAAACTGTCAGTAATTAACTAGGCCCCGAAGAGAATTTATTTTCGTTGCATTTAACATGTAAATTGTGTAGTCAATACCTCGTTTTCTTCGTCTAATTTTTTTTTTGGGCTTGGAAAAAAACACCAGCTTACACTCGTAGGCTAGTAAGCAGTGCCATTTTAAGTACAATTTAATAATTTAGTCATTTCTTTCTAACTTTCTTGTTATCGCCTATCAAAACAGCGATTTATCATCCTAAACTATCAAATTTATGAAACAAAATCAAACAAAGTCCCAAATATATTAAACGTCATCCAATCATTTAATCTTAAAATCAGAAATCTTAGAAGAAGAATAGTCTATTTTACACTCTTTTTCGGTAGCTCCAAATTAAGGTCTTCCGAGTGTTTGAAACAAAAAAGGAACATGACTTAAATATCTCACAATTTAATTTTTAATTAATGTTAAAATATTTTTTTGTAGCAGTTTCAAGTTTACTTAACCTCCTTAACTTGCGTACTGCCGAATTTTGCCTTTTCCTTGTCGGGAACTACCTTGATCCTTAAATACTTCCTAAAGTGAATACATATTTCAAATCAAATATCGACCCAAACAGGGAGTCATAAATCCTATACCAGCTAATGTTGGCCTTAAAAGAAAAACATTTAACAAATCCACCCATGCTTCATTCAGAGTCCATAAAAAAATATCACACATTCGAAACAGAAAAAGCAAGTATGTATACAGTTTGGTGAAATATATGGACTAATGCCAGATGAACGATTTATATCCTTTAAGTGGTTTTTCTTTTCCCACACAATGTGTATGCTCTCTAACTTGAGCAAAGACTCTTTAGTATGCATAGCCATATGGCTGTTCCATTGTGGTATTTCAACTCCGGTATAAATGTTGCCAGGTTCAACGGGGCGTATGCGTAATATTTGTATGTTTTTTTTTTGCATTCGCTTTATGTGGGAATCTCGTGTAGTTGTGTGGATAAAATAAGAGCCAGACCAGACAAATCCTCAACAAAGAAGGAAGAGAGAGAGATTATTATTATTATTTTTTTTTTCTACTTTTATTTTGTTCCTTCGTTGTCTTCTATTCTTCGTCTTGGTCGTCTTCATTAAAATGTTGGACAATGTGCGGCAAATGAAGGTTGTGCACATTTTTGTTGCATTTGTTATTTTTGTGTGTGCGTTTTTCTTTCAGCTTTACTACTTGTATATATAGAGTTGGGATTTTGCATTTTAAATTTTGCTGCCGTCCATTCCTCTGTTGGTTCTAGTTGGTGGTGAAATATAATTAAGCGGTTTTGTAGTTGAAGGTTAGAGATGAATAAAACTTAATTTAAAAGGAACAAAAAGGAGTTTGTTGCTTTTTTTTTTGGTTTTGGTTTCTTTTGTCCTTTTTTTTGGATGATGACACGAAGAGAAGTTTAAACAAAATATTTGCTTTTGACACCCAAGTTTTCTAATTAATTAGAGATGTGTGAAAGGTTTGAGGAAGTTCGTGAAAAGAGATTGAATTTTTTTATTTGATAGTTGTCTGCTTTACTATTGCTTTAGTTTTAAAGGCTTCTCCACGGATGTTGCATTGAAGTTCTATAGATTGTCAAAAAGAATTTCCTGGAATGTTTGTTAATTGTTTAGTATGTATTGTGTGTCTTTCTTTCTGGCATATATGGTTAGGTTGAAGTGGTTGCGGGTATAAGCAGGAGAATTAGGGATTTAGGGTCCGTTGTGATACGACATGAGCTAGAGATGTCCTTCTTACTGGTCGATGGTTGTATCAGGAAAGCATTAGCTCCAACTCTAACAGCCGTATTAATAAAAAAAGCGCTTAGTCCACTTTTAGTCCATGGACTAACAAAACCGTGGAATAAGAGTTAGACCATGGACTAAAATATCCCACCGTCTTCGATGCGAATTTTATTTCGCACTTAGTCCACGGAATAAGTCCTAAACATTCCCTAGTCCATGTTTATTAATTTGGGTTACTGAGTGACAGACTAAATGCAAAAAAACCCTCAATCGACTAAAAATTTGGGCAACCAAATGTGGGCTCCATATAAAACTGACCAAGAGAGAACTTGTCATTTCCACTATGAAATATAAAATTCCCCAACTTATACCCCCATTTATAAATGGGACGCCACTGACAGTTGTACTCTTCTCTTGCAAAAAAAGCCATTGATAACAAATAAGGCTTATCCCCACCCATTACTTACTTGCTGTACGCATCAGCGGTCGTAAGACCGATACCAACTTATGGGGTAGAAGTATGGTGGACTGCATTGGACAAATTTACATATTGTGACAAACTAAATAAGGTCCAAAGGTCATACAGCTTATGTATCAATGGAGCACTCTGCTCTATACCCTCGGCTGCCCTACGCATACTACTTAACTTTACACTACTCGATATTTCCAGCAAACAAGTGACAGCTATTCGTCTCAAAGCCATCTCTCAGTGGAAAAGCAACTCGAAAGGCCATTTTTATATCCTGAATACAATCGGATTTAAATTAGACGCATCTACACCACACACCAGTTAATCTTCGACAAGAACTTCAAAGTTACCATTCAACATAAGATCCGCTTGGGAGGATGAGATGGTTCAAAAACCGAAGAGGGAGTGGGTGGCGGCGGTATGTATAGGTACTCAGACAGACAAAATCTTAGTCTGTCATTCCGTCTCCCTGACCATTGCAGCGTGTTCCAAGCGGAAATTCTGGCGATTAAATAGGTTTTATATTGGCTAAGGGAAAACGTGATATCCACATCGGATATACGTATTTCCTCAAACAGTCAAGCAGCCCTCAAATAGCTTGGCGGTGTTTCAACATACTCTATAACTGCCCGAAACGTTCGATCATCTCTCAGAGAGATGGCAGAACAGTTGAACATTCACCTGATTTGGGTGCCGAGACATAAAAAATCTTGGGAAACCCTAAAGCCGATGAGCGATGGACTCTCCAGAATTGGAATCCTAATACCAATTCTTCATTAAATGGAATGAGTTGGTAGCCCATCGTTACATGTAAGCTTGTGTTACAACAAAATGCCAAAAACCAGCAATAATTATGCTCAAACATAACCTGCCTGGCTACTAGACAGATCTGGACAAAAATGGATGGAAATACGCTCAAAAAGCTTGCTGTCTTTGAGCAGAAAATATCTTGGCTCCGTAATAGGTGTGATGACTGTATACATTCTAATTGGGAGACACGACAAAAGACTTGGCGTATTATCTAACGACTTCTGAAGAAGCTGCATGGATTTGAAGGATATATAAGATACCATCCCCATCTTCCTTGCTCATGCCCTGCTTTCTCCCAAAGATCTAAGACACATAGACATTCACCAGCTACATCGCTCTGTTAAAGTCTCCAAATGGTTTAATTAAAGAGTTAGTATCTCTTTTCGTGGTATCACAATGGACCTATCTGGGGTCTGTTACAGCCGTTTTTCCGACGGCCACTTTAACCTAACCTAATGGTCAAACCATTTAGAACTCACGATAAAGCTTGCAGTGAGATTTCTTATATTGAATTTTGTTAGATCACTAGGATCATTCCAGAAGCAATTTCCCAAATAGAATTTAAATCCTTGGGACAGAGCATGACAGTTGAGGAATTGTTTCCTCGAAGAACCATTCCATCAAACCAAGCTAAGCCGTCATCATCCACCTTTCATCAAGTCCATGCAATAAAGCAGGATTGGGATGATTAGTGTCCTATAAGGACACTAAATTGCCGTCTTAGATGCAGCGATTGGCAAGTTTTGTTTTCTTCTTTTGGAAATAAAAGCACAAAATTTTGCAAAGGAATATACCATAAAAAAATAAACATAAGAACTAATTAAATTAAATAAAAAAGTTATTCGATAAAAAAAAGAACAATCCATCTTTTTTTATAGAATTTTCGTCCTTTTCTTTTTTAATTCGCTTTCTGTTATTAAAATGTATGTGCCCTTTTTGGTTGATTAAAAAAAATGTCTATTTTCTTTTTTTTTTCTTTATGTCTAGGTTGGGATGATTGGAGCGATTTTACTCTATGCAGTGTTCAATGCGGCAAAGGTGTCCAACAACGATTTCGGCGATGTCTGCTTGACAATCCAATGATAAACATCAACATGAATAACAATATTAATGGCAATGAGATGCAGCAAAAACAACAGCCGCCATCAGAGCAACAGCAGGATATGTTGGATGTCAGTAGCAATATCAGCAGCACCAGCAGCAGCAGTAGTAATAGGAGAAATAGTCCATCAGATGTGTCCAATCAGCAAAAGCAACATCATAATCATCATCATCATCAGCTGTTGTTTCTTCATGCAAGAGGAAGTCATAGCGGCAGCAGCAGTAGTAGTAGTAGAAGCAGTAGTAGGAACAGTATTCGAAGTAGAAATCATTCGACCAGTCCGGATAAGGACACCAGCAGTTACATCAGCAATGGAATAAAATCAACCAACACAGGAGGAAGAGGCGTTACAGGAATTGATGTTGCAGCAGAAGTAGGAGTAGGTGCAGCAGCTACTGACAGTATTTCCTTAAATAAATTGAAGAAGCGTAGGAAACGGAAGAAAGCCAAAAGCCTGTCAACAATGTCCTGCGAAGGATATAACATCGAACAGAGAAATTGCAATACATTCGAGTGTACTGGTGAGTTGGGGGTTTATTTTTGTTTTTTTTTCTTTTAGATTTTCGGAAGAAATTTCACAAGTTGAGATGATTTTCTGCAAATTTTTTGCTGGAGGAAACATTTTTCGAAAAAACAAATATTTCAAAAGTTTTAACACATTTTTGAATTTTGATTGATTATTTCCAGAGTATTTATTTTAATTGAAGCTTGAAAAGACCTATAAACTTCTAAATGCGTTTCGCCTTGGTGCACATTTTGTAGTTTCCACTAAAGCCGAGTACGCTGTTGATGCGATACGAAAAACCCCATACAAAAATGACAGACCGAAATCATAAACGAACATTTTTGTTCTGCAGTACGCTGTTCCATGACGAAATTTAAAAGTATCCGCTCACTTTTCGCCGACAATTATTACCCAGACAAATTAATTGTGTGCGGAAAATTAGATTTCCGTTTTTAGTCGTGTTGTTTTTGTTGTTTCTTTCATGCAAAGTTTGTATATTTGTGATTTTTTTCTGATTGGATTTCTAATTTCTTCTTGAATTTGTTCGTTCATGTTTTCGTCAGCATTTCGCTCGCCTAGTGGAAACCACCGAACATTTTAGTTTCGCATCAGCAGCGTACTAGGCTTTATGTTGAATTAATTAATTTTCTCATCGTCGCTGTTTTATTTACTTTACTTTTTCTTCTCCTTGAAGTATAGGAGTATTTCTGAAATATTCTAATTTTCCTAACTAAATCATAAATATGTATAGATTTAAAAAAAAAAAATTTCTTACACATTTCCTTAATTTTCTCGAATTATCTTTCAAACTAACTGAATGCTCAAAAATGTTGGTTTATTTTTTAAATCTTACTCAAATGCTTATGAATATTATTTCGGAAATTTTTCAATACCCTGTCATAAGGCAAAATTGGGATGTTTGGCGGATTTACTCTTTCTGCACACGCCAATGCTTCCCCTCCATTTGGAGTATCTTCCGTTGCCAAGCAGACACTAATGCAATCCCTAGAACCTGAGAACCAGGCCAATTAGGTACTTTTAATAATTTCGGAAAATATCCTCTCAAAAAACACAGTCGTTACCTTGTGAAATTCCTAATAAATTGTTTTCTTCAAAGAGAAGATTATATTATACAAATATATATGTTTGCACCTATAAGTCCTTTTTTTTATACAAGACTTTTCATGTTCTCTTCTATGTCGTTCTTGTTCTTTTTCTTCCATTTTGTTTTTCATTTTATTCTTAAGACGACATAAGTGACTTATTAAAATTTTATAAAAAGTTCCTGCCACTTGAAGAACTACCAACTACTTTGGTGCCGCAACAGTTTGAATCATCGATGGTGCAACAACAACAACAACTACCAACAGTATCCGAATTAGCAATAGGAGTTGGAGCTACTTTGCCTTCTTCATCATCATTTCCGTCGTCATCATCGTCGTCGTCCTTGTCAGGTTCAAGTGTTCCTGCAGCGTCAACAGCATCCACAACACTTCTTCCAAATACCGGATACATAAGAAGCTGGAAAAATTCGCTGAATTTCACGCTAATGATCACATTGAGATTGAAGGTAAGTGCTGTTTTGCAAAATATATAAAATCCACTAGTTCCCTACAAAGGATATTTTTGTCTAAGATTTATTTTATCTTATTATACGTCGTACAGTCCTGTTTGGAAGAAAATAAGGGAACCATGCTTCGTTGACAGGAATCAGATATATGAGTATGTATGTATAAATAAAAATGCTTGTTATCATCAATCGTTTGAAGTTAGATCAAGGGATTCAGATATATAGCTGGAGGGAGGTGTAGTTTGTTAGTTGAAATCTCTTCTTCCCTTTGTTTGGATTTTTTTTTAGAAGATGGTCCTTTTTTCGATGGTTATTATACCTACAACCTGACTATGTTTACTTAGCGAAATGTTTTGTCACACATGGCAGAAAACATAAAAGCTTTTTCTATTTTGTGCGTATATATGTTTTTTTTTTATCGAGACCAAGAGCTATTAATCAGAATATTTGCTTGCTGGGCTATTTTCTTTATTCTTGGGGGATGGTATAGACTCTTTGTCTGCTTCGTCATTCCAACAACAAAAAGGACAGAAAAACAGTTCGAATAACAAAATACTCCAATTTTTTTAAATCAATCAAGAGGACTGACAAATGAGAACATTTATCAGCCAATGGATAAGAATGAGTCAGGATTTCAGAGAATTAAGAGCCTTTGAGCGAAACAGTTGAAGTAAATTATTTTTACAATAATGAAATATAGAATTTTTTTTTTAGAGAAATAAATCATCGATTATTATAATTTCGAGGAGGAGTACATTTGTCATAGTTGGAATTCAGCAGAAAATTGTAGGTCAACTTCTTACATAAATTGCTAAGATTTATAAGTCACAAGTGGCCCAGGTTCTATATGAAATGTTGAACCTGCTAACGCTTCTAAAATGCTTGCTAGGAAAGAATCTAACACCTAAAGATTGAAGCCTGATCTAATGGACCAGGAAATATAGACTTTTATTACGGAAAATTCCGACAATGCTGACAGAAGGTGGAGCGCTTTATTTTGTTATTCTTCACAACTCCTGAAAATTTATACTTTTATAATTTGCGAGACAATTTCAAATAAAATGCACGACTGGATCTCACGTACTTGCACTTAGGCGCCTGTTATACATATCCTTCATTGAAACTCATCATTGAAAACTTTGGCTATCAATTCTGAGGTTCTTAAACAAATAAAACTGATGTCGTTTTGGTGACAAAATGAATGTAATAAGTTATTATAATATTTTTTGTCAAAAAAAAAATATTTTATTTGGTCTAACAGTTTCTTCTAAATTCAATTTTGATTTTTCAATGATGTCAGCTGTTCATTGAAAATGCTTTCCATCATTGAAAAATCAAACGTGAATTTACAAGAAAGTGGTAGAGCAAATAAAACAAATTTTTTGACAAAAAATATTGTAATAGCTTATTATCTTGTTACCAAAACGACATCAGTTTAATTTGTTTAAGTGCCTCAGAGAATTGATAGTCAAAGTTTTCAATGATTAGTTTCAATGAAAGCTATAACTGGTGCCTTATGGTCGATCACATCTTAAGCACAAGATTTTTAGTAGAAACAGCTCAATATGTTTTTAATTAATTTTTTATATAGAATTTTATTAAATTTTTTTCTAAGACATTTTTTAGTATGACAATTTAATGTATTTAATAACATAAATTTCGAAACTGAATTTCAAACAAAATCGTCCCCCAATTTTCAAAATATTGAAATATTTTTCGAAAATTTTGTTATGCAGTATTATTTAAAAATTAAAGAACCCCCTAGATAAGAATTTTGATCGAAATCCGTTGAGACGTTTATGAGAAAGTCGAAGCCATTTTGAAGTTATTATTAATTTATGTACATACATACATGAAACATTTTTATTTAAAAATAAAATGCACGACTGGATCGCACGAACTTGCTCTTATGTTCGATCACATCGTATGCAAAAGATTTCTATTAAAAATCTAAATATAATTTTAAAGTCGTTTATTACTTTATTTTTAGTTTCTTTAATTTTTTTTCTAAAAAAAATCGGTATGACAATATTAAATATTTAATAATATAAACTTAAAAACAAAATATTAAATCGGCTTAATCAAGAAAAAATAATTCAAAATTCTGAAATAAATACTTAAACTAATTTGAGCTCTTGGATAAATTTGAATTTATGAGAACAAAAATTTAAAAATCTGTGCAGCGGTTTTTGAGAAAAATTTTTTTTTTTTAACTTTTTGAAAACATTTTTCAAAAAAAAATTCAAAAACGTCAATTCATAGGTATTCAGCAAATACATATAACTATAATTTTGGAAAACAAATTCATGAGCAGTTTTCAAAATATTTTTTTAAAAATGCTTTTAAAAATACAAAAAAAATATTAATTAAAAATATTGGTACGCAGTATAAATTGAGGAACCTAGGCCTATATATGTGTGAAATTTCGAAAGAATCGGTTAAGCCATTTATGAGATGGTCGAAGGCAAAAAAAAACGGTCCTATGGAAAACACCATTTTTAGACATTGAAAACATTTTTTTTCAACCATATGATCGGTCGTACTAAAGAGCTGCACTGATTTTTTAAATCAAAATTGTTAGAGCCGTTTCCGAGAAAAATAAGCTTTAACGTTTCGGTTATATGGCAGGTACCGTTATTTTTTGACCTAAAAAAATTCAATTTCCCCTCTGTACAATACCTAAAAACTCTATATACCAAGTTTGAAGCCACCCGTTTGGCCTGTAGGTGTCTATACATACATAAGAGCAAACAGACAGACATACAGACGGACAGAATTTTTAGACCATCTTTTTTCGTCTTCGCTATCATCGTAATGTCATGTTTGATTGTTATCTCAAAACTTTTTTTTTGATAAATGCATAACTTGCCTGATCGCAAGTAAAAATTCGGTGATACGTTTTTGAAAAATCGAAATTTCAAAAAAAAATATGTTTAATTTTTAAAAATTGAATAACATTTTTTTTTCTAATTTTAATATGTGGCTTTCTTCACAGTTTTAGGGAGCATTTGCTCCAAAGTTCATCCTGTGATAAAGTAAAAAAAACATAGAAAGTTAATCTAGAGGAAGTACCATTAATAAGTACGCAATTTTTTACTTAAAAGTGGACTGCATTTGTTTAAGAACGCACATATTGTTACTTTAGATAGGGCAATTTTTGAATTTGGGAAAAAGAATCGAACTTGAGATTTCAAACTTGACATTACGATGATAGAGAACACCAAATAAGTTGGGTCCCACAAGTCTGCCTGCATGTGTGTATGTACAACGATCTAGAACCTAAATGGCTAAAGCGATTTTCATCAAACTTCGTATTCGTTTCTTTAGCCCAAAAACTAACTATACCTGCTATACAAATTTTCTTAGCATTCTAATTATCTCGAAAACGGCTGTAAAGACTTAGATAAAAAAAAATATGTGGACTACTATATTCCATATATTCTACACTTTGGTATAAGTTCTTTTTTTAAATATTTTGTTATTAACGGTGCCTGCCATAAAACCATTTTTTTTAAATTTTCTACTTTCTCATAAACGGCTAGCCATACTTCTTTTTTAAATACAATATTTCGAAAACGGATGACGATTTTTTTTCGAAATATATTTTTGTTTAAGTTTCTATTATTTAATATATAAAACTGTCCTACCAATTTTTTGTTTATTTTAGAAAAAAAATGAAGAAATTTTGTATATAATAAATTTAGATTTTAAAAATATATGTAGCCGTTTCTACTAAGAATCTTGTGCATGCGATGTGATCGAACATAAGAACAAGTCGTGCATTTAATTTTTTTCAAAATTATTGGACCCGTTTTCGAGAAATACATTTTTCTTAACGGGTTTTTTAACATTTATATGGGAGGTTGCGTTGTTTTTTGGGAAATTGTTTTTTTTTTAAGTATTCAAGATTATGTTACGATGTTTCGCAAAAATCGATTGAGTAGTTTTCGAAATATTGAGGTTTTTTTTATTTAAATTTTTTTTCTGCAAAATTATGTTTTACATTAGTGCTTAAACTTTCTAGGAGCTTTTGCCAAAAAAAAATAAAAAAAAGCAAATGAACTGTTTTCCAGAAAATCGAAAAACTAAAAAATGACTCAACAATTTTTTTCCAAAGCTGATTTTTTTTTATAAAAATTGTGGGAGCCGTTTTTGAGAAAAAGAGGATTTTTCTTTTTGGTGAAAAAAAACTGTATGTCAGGTACCTTTATTTTTCGTCTCAAAAAAAACTAAAAGAACGTGTGGGCACATTACCGAAAAAACAATATGTACCAAGTTTGAAGTAAATTCATCTAACCGATTCTAGGACAGACAGACTCAATTGCGGCCCACATTTTTCGTATTCGTATCGCAATGTCAAGTTTGTGAGACTTGCGATCTCAGTCCTCCGTCCGTGTTATAGGTCGGCAGTAATGAAGGGAACCTAGTATTTTAACTACGATGAAAGATATTCCATCATTGCGAGTGACCAAGCAAGACAATGAGAACTGTAAAACCAATTCAGATCCCTATATCCTTCTAAATCCTTCAATATATTGCCAATGCACGAATTGTGCTCGTTCAATTTAAAGGAAGTCAAAACCTCTTTATCATGTCCACCAGAGGAAACAAAAAGTCAATTCCTCTGAAAAAAAAAATATGGAAGCTCTTTCAAAACAGTTCTCCAATCGGAATAATTCTGCAGGATATACCAGTACAAAAAATCAGAAAACGAACACACACAATTATGACCTACAATCTCCTCTTTGAGTTGTAAGCTGATTTTAATGAAAATATTTCGTTGATGTTGCAAAAATTCTGACTTAATTTAAAATATTCAAGGTGCATATTTTTGCCTATTGAAAACTTAAAATGGCAACCTTGCCCACATATGGACACCAGCCAGAGGACCTAGAGCACTTTTCCACTTAGTATTCAAAGCATACAGGTATTTTATATGAAAATTATGTTTGAACACCTCAGCGACTGTGTTTACTCTAGATACTGACCCTAGATGGTTAAACACATGAATTCATTTTCCATATACATACTTAGTATATGCATACATATATTATGAAAGGACCAACAAAAAAGTGGACTTCGTGTTGGAGCTTTTATGAATTGGATAAGCACCAATTGATTTTTAATTAATTCAAGATATAGATAAAGGGATTTCCTCACTCTGATATATTTTTTTTTTTTCATTATGTAAACTGTGTTATTAATAAAATTTTATAATTGATTGAACCTTTGGGAGTGTCCTTCCAGAAAATTGGAAATTGTTATTTAAATTTTACAATTCCGCTTGGGTTCAAAATCTATCTGTAGATAAGGTAGGCACATACACACTTTTGAATAGTATGATAAATTATTATTAATTAACATCCCCACCCACCACAAAACGTTTTTTTTTCTTTTTTGTAATTAATTGCAAATTTATGCTATAAGCATTCGGACATGTGGCAATTAAGTGAGTTCATGTGTCTGCATAAATTGGTAATTGAACAAAACAAAAAAAATGATTTTTTTGTTGAACATTAAATACAAAAATATATTTTTTTTTTAAATTTTAACTGAATAAATCGAAATCAATTGAGCATCACAAAAGTGGTGAATTAAGCGACTTTACTGCGATGAAGTTGGAAATTTAATGTCACGTGGGCAGATTTTTATTAAGTACAGATTTATTGCATTAAAAATTAAAAAAAGAATATACTCGAACAGTGGTATAATTATTTATGTAATTATCATCATTTTAATTAGGTTGTTGGAATTTGTTGAGAATGTAATATGTATTTACCAAAAACTCTTGGGAAATGGAAAAGTTATTAATGAGGAAATTATTCCGAATCCCCGGAAACATTTTAAACCCAAGGAAAGCTTTGCGGAAAATTTCATGAAAAATTCCTTGAAAAAGATTAAAATTAAAAAAGTCAGATATTTATAGCACGTCTGAAAATAATTTTAATTTCAAGTACCTAATAATAAATCTTATCAAAGCCCAGTTGCAAGCCCTTGAAAACTAACTCTGTGGTGAAAGTTTTTTTGTATTCACCGGAAAAAGATTATGTTAAAATGTTATGAAAACTTCCAGCACAAGTATGAGTTATTCCGAAATACTCTATCAACCCACAAGTTGGCTAATATTTGCTAGAAAAAATACAATTCAGGAATGAAATGTTTGTAAGATTGTTAGAAATACCGTCACAGATTTTTTTTTTATGAAAAATTATTTATTCTGAAATATAGAGCTTCTGAACAATAATGCGCATAAAAATGTTCATTAAAATCATTAGAACTGTTTTCGGGAAAAAAAAACAATTATTTTTGGTTTGAAAATTCGTTTTCAAATTTTAAAATAATATATTTAAGTTGAAATAGTGGCCAAGAGCAACATACATTGCTTGGCACGTGATTAATCAGTCTGAAAATCGCTGCCATTTGATTTGTAGGTGAAGTTGGATTTGAGATAAAAATTCACCCACATAAAGTCATACTAGAGAGGAGTGCTCTTTTCCACGCTTTAAGTTTTTATGCAATAAGCTAAGCACTTCTTAGTTGGTATGTTAACGAATTTTATTTCGCAGCGTTCTCAGGCAAAACATATTTTTAATTATTCTTTTCTACAGTTGCGGTTTGCTGAAGTAATCCTGTCGATTTTGGAAGTTATCTTCAAAAATCTGGTCCATATTCCACTGTTATGGAGAGAAGTTAAAGTTTGCTGAGGTCACTAGGTTTATTCACAAAATTTCATTTTTTTTAGTGGTTCCCGAGTTATAAGACTGCAAAAATCGCTAAAACCGTAACTGACTGACTCACTAAATCACTCACTGACATATCATCAATATTATGGAGCTCTTTCCCGACATCATAGAATCTCGTAATTTCGCACTACGGTGCGCAATGTGGTGTACAAAGAAAAAAAAAGATTTTCCATTCAGGGGCGTGGTACCCGCCCATTATCATATAATTGATTTAAATTACTTGGAGCACTTCTGACTGTCGTTGAATGATGAAATTTGGTACAGTGGTAGGGCTCTAAGTGCGGGCAAAGGCAAAATTTTAAAATTTTAAGGAGCACACCTGATTATAGTAGAATGATTAAATTTGGAAGCAATATTAGATTAGGTTGAAGTGGCTGTCAGCGTTGTAGCTGACACACTTAGACCAGAGTTGCTCCATTGTGATACTACATGAATCCTCAGATAAGATTCCTATTCGTTGAACCATTTGGAGCTTCCAATGAAGCGCAAGAGACTATAGATGCCTATATTGTTTAGATCGCTGAGATCAACGAAGGAAAAGTCTCCAAGATGGAGCTTACGTCTTTGAGATAGAGCAGGACATGTGTACAGAAGAAGAATCCATGAAGCTTCTACAAAAATCGTTTGAAAAAACACCAAGCCTCATTGCGTGCTTGCCTATGAGGAAGTGTCAAGTTATGATACCAATTACGGAGCTGATGTGCAATCGGCTTAAGGATATCAAACACTTGGAGCGTTTCAGGTCAAGTTTTGACCAGAACTGTTTTGTCGACATACAGGCTGTTGTATTCTTCATCTTCGGTTTGTCCTTTCTACAGCATGTTGTTTCAGCATTAACTTACATGTAGCGATAGGTATACCTATATTTGCCTTTACAGGTAATCAGCGTCGTTCCATTTTTGCAAGTGCATCAGCCTTACAATTTCCTGGAATGTCCCTGTTGCCTGGAACCCAACATAGTTGAATATTGAACTGCTGGGCCATCTCTATGAGAGATGAACGGCAGTTGAGAGCAGTTGCGGAATTTGTGGAGGACGATTCCAGAGATTTAATAGACACCTAAATACCCAAGAAAATACGGTTATCAGTAGTTGATATCACGTTTTCTTTCAGCCAGGAAAGGACTTCTTTAATTACCATAATTTCCGCCTGGAACACGCTACAATGATTAGGAAGACGGAAAGAGAGACTTAATTTTAGTCTTTTTGAGTACACACCTCCACCAATGCCGTCATCAGTTCTTGATCCATCAGTATAAAAATGGATAGCATCATCTTCCAAGAAGCTTAAGTGCTCCCAGACAGATGTTGGAGGAATAGTGACTTGGAAGTTTTCGCCGAATTCTAATTTAGGGATGCTGCAATCAATGTAACTTGGAAGTGATCCGAACGAGTTCGAAACGAGCTTTATGGTGGGCCGCTGTGCTCGCTGCCGGCTGTTTGCTGAAAATATCGAGGGGTAGTAGATGGTGTAGAACGTGTAGCCCTGCAGAGGGTGTTGTTCCTAATGCTCCGCTTATACACATTGAAGCTGATCGTTGGACTTTGCTCAGTTTGTCGCAATTTGCAGCTTTTTCTAGAGCGGTCCACTATACTGTTATGCCGTGGGTAAAAATCGGTCTGATTACCGAAGTATATAGCCAGTAAGTAATACGGGGCTGAAGTCCGGAAAATTAAGAATTTGGGATTTTTCATTCAATGGGCGTGGCAACTACCCATTTTCACAGAATTAATATTAAATATATTGAGAGCACTTCCGATTGATGTAGAATTATAATATTTGGTAGAGCGGTCAGCTTTTTCAGGTGAATACCAAGAAAAAGCTGAAATTATGAAATTTTTCATGCAGGGGTGTTTCATCCATACACTTCTTATTAATTATTATCATTTCAATGGAGCACTTCTAATTTATGCAAATTGGTATACGGGTAGAACTTGTTGTAGATACAAAAGGCAGAAATTAAAAACCTTGTTTTCCTTATCAGGCTTTCATTGGGCGTTTATTCCACAGACTTTTTCTGATAAAAAGAATTTCGGCAAGAAGTAGTGAAATCACATCAAAAACATAAATGTTAATGTTAAATGTTGTTACTCTACTTAAAATATTTGAAATTTAACATTAATAGACTTAAAACTTGGCGTACTTTTAGATCTCACCACTTTTCATGGCTGACTGGCTACCCAAAGGTTTTTATATTTAGAAGCACTTGGCTACTTTTTAACATTTATATTTTTGGTGTGATATGTTTATTAAAATATTGATAATTCACAGGAAATTAAATCCGATAATATTTTATTCGATATAAATTTCATGAACAATATTATTCTAGGAGAAATAATTTCATGATATTTTATCATGAGAATTTATTTGTTCAATGAAAAAAAAACACAAGTGAAAACATATAAAGGGTCCGCTATCTAACGTTTTTTTTGTTTAACTAGTGCTTATTTCGTGAATGGTAACACTTAGCTCATGTCTGATTTGACAGATAATTCGTTCTATCCTTCCGCTGAACGAATATGGTTGTTTATACGCTTGAACAACGCTGGGAAATATTGCGACATTACTTTGAAAATCATGGTAATGTTGCAGAATGTGTGCGAAAATTGCGTACGGATTTTGGAAGAAGATAAGCACCGTCAGCTCCGTATGTTCGCTATCTTGTGAAAAAAGTGAAAGAAACTGGCATCCTCATCGATAAACCAAGGCGTGAAAAGCCAAAAACAGTTCATTCACCTGAGAATATTGCTGCTGTGGCAGAAAGTGTGCGTGAAGCGCCATCAACATCAATTCACCGTCGTTCTCAACAAGTGAACATTTCGGAGACATCATTGAGACGAATTTTGCATAAAGACCTTGGTATGACGCCATACAAAATCCAATTGGTTCAGGAGTTGAAGCCAACTGACCATCCAATGCGTTTTCGCTTCGGTAAGTGGGCCTGCGATCGACTTAGAGAAGATGCCGATTTTGCCAAAAAAATCATCTTTTCAGATGAAGCTCATTTTGATCTTGGCGGGTATGTAAACAAGCAAAATTGTCGCATTTGGGGCACAGAAAACCCGCACGCATACATTGAAAAGCCGATACACCCAAAACGAGTCACTGTTTGGCACGGATTTTGGTCCAGAGGCATAATTGGGCCATTTTTCTTCGAAAATGAGCAAGGAGTGGCCGTTACAGTCAATGGCGATCGTTATCGGGCCATGTTGAACGAATTTTTGTTCACAAAAATTGAAGAGGAGGATATTGGCAATATTTGGTTTCAACAGGACGGCGCTACGTGCCACACAGCCGAAGCTACACACGATGTTTTGCGCCCTTTTTTTGAAGATCGCATTATCAGCCACAGAGCGGATGTCTTTTGGCCACCTCGGAGCTGCGATTTGACACCGTTGAACTATTATTTGTGGGGTGCCGAAAAAGATAAGTGTTACGCCGACAAGTCAGAGACAATTGACGCTTTAAAGGACAATATTCGTGAAGCCATTGGTGAAATACAGCTGTAAACAATCGATAATGTGCTTAAAAATTGGACCGATCGTGTAGGCTACTGCATGGCCAGCCGAGGCAGCCATTTGAATGAAATTATTTTCCATTATTAACCGGAAGGATTATACTTTCAAATAAAGAAAGAAATTTGAGAAAATATTCAGTAGTTTTTTTTTTATAGCATTTTCAAAAAAAGAAGTTATTTGGCGGACCCTTTACTTTACCTATAATTTTCATAATTATATTCTAAAATTTCATTCAAAAAGAAATACGGGGGGTCAATATTTATGGATTAAATTTTTTGGGAACAAATTAAATAAAGGGTGATTTTTTTGCTACTTGGTTTTTGACGTTTATATTTTTGACATATCACACATGACAAATTCCACGAACATTTGACATTTCGATTCAGTGTTGTTTGCCATTTCATCATGAATAGACTTACGCCTGAACAACGTTTGCAAATTATTGAAATTTATTATCAAAATTCGTGCTCTGTGAAAAATGTGTTTGCCACACTGCACGCGAAACCATGCATCAATTGAGAGGCGAATTTGGTGAGCAGTTGATCTCACGTTTTGGCGCAGTCAATTGGCCACCAAGATCATGTGATTTGACCCCGTTAGACTATTATTGTCTATGGGGACAAGCCAAACACATTGCTGCCTTGGAAGCCAACATTGAACGCGTCATTGGTGAGATTCCGGCCGAAATGTGTGAAAAAGTTTGCCAAAATTGGACCTTCAGAATGGACCACCTGAAGCGTAGCCGCGGGCAACATTTAAGTGAAATTATTTTTAAAAAGTAAATGGCAGAAATTGATTTATCGATCCAAATAAAAATTTCATTCACTTTTTACAAGTTTCTGTGTTTTTTTGAATTTTCAAAAACCAAGCTCTTAAAAAATCACCGTTTATGTATTCATTTATAAATTCTTTTGAAAATTGAAGGCAGGTGGTTGAACAAAAATTGTCATTGATTTGTTGATAAGATCGTTGAAACTAATTCTGTTAGACTATTTTAATAAGAAAAGCTGTGCTAAGTAAAAAAAACACTTTGTTTTCAATTAAAAAAACAAAATTGGCATCCCTGAATTTTGAAAGGCTGTTTTGGTTAATCTCACACAATCCATCTTTTTTTTTGCAGAATGATACAAAATCGACATCGACAGTGTTCTCCATACGAAACACCACCCACAACCTGTATGTGGAAACCTCTGCCGATGGCCTAAGGCTCTTTCAGGAGCGAGACAATGCCACCGAAATGTTGCCTGTGAAATTCCAATTGTACGACAACCGCTGGCATCAGGTTTCAATCAGGTAAGTACTTAAAGTGAGGGTAGTAAAACCGTAAACTGTTTGAAATCCGTTAGGGGTTAATTGGTATTTTGATCGGTTTTGGCTCCAGCTATGGTTGTATGTTTTGGAAAATATAAATTCGGACCGGATAAAAAAGAAAGGTGCGAGTGTGTACCATGTGTACACTCAGAAAACGACACAACAGGACCATGTTACGGTGGTCTGTTGTCCTTTGACCATCAATTGTCAATAAAAAGCGGATATTTCTCCTTAGAATGTCAGCAGGGCAGAGGGCGGGAAATTTAATTATAGACTTTATTGTGTTTTTCATGGGATGTTATTTTTTTTTTGTTTATTTTGTTTTCATCTTCATTTTTTGTTTTGTGTTTATGTTATTTTTGTGAAGCTCTTGAGGGATACGAATATTAATTTTCATTTTTATCCTGTTTTACAGTTTTCAAAATGGAGATTTTATATCCATTTATGTTGATTGCACATGGACAAACAGTTTTGTTGTTTCAAAACGATTGTTTTCGCTTCCGAACGATGCTGATGTTGAAATTGGACGCGGATTCAGTGTGAGTATAAATAATTTTCAATAAAATAAAATATTAATATTGCAAAAAAAAAAAAAAAAAATAAAACTAATAAAAAAGTATGTAGAATGTTATTAAAAAAAAACGAAGGAAATATGCATTGTGTTCAATTTGCATATGAAATTTATTATTTCAATGAAAAACATTAAAAACAAAATTGTAATTTTATAGCTTTTGTGTTTTTTGTGTAATTGAATAAACCATAATTTGAAGTGTTTACATTTTATCTTGATGTGTTGTATGTATTAAAGTAGTGTAAGGGGGATACTAAAGGGATGTTTGCATGTAGTTAAATAGGAGAGGTAAAACGGTTGTTTTTTTTTTTTTTGACAACAATAATATAAAGGATGAATGATAGATATAATGGACAGTTTAATGACCAAAACTGTTTGTTTCATTATTTATTTGAATTTAATACTTTTATGGTTTTTATTTTACTCATAATTTATATTCTATTGTTTGAATTAATGATGATTCATGTAATGGTTCTGAAAATTGTAGCTCAATTATAATTTTTGTGGATGTAAGTATTTTTTTTTTTAGTTTATTTTTAATTTAATTTAAATAAAAATCAACGATGCTGTACTTAATCCAGAATAAAATTTAAGTTGAGAAATACTGTAATTAAAGTGCATTTAATAAACATCAACTTAAATTCACCAGCATCGATTTATCAAATTGAATTTAATTTTTTTAGGAAGGCTAATTTAAGTAGGTACCTAAATCCAGATTTAAGCACAATTTTACATTAGTCATTTTGAGGCTCCAATTATTAGATTGGGCGTGACTCGTTGAATGCCAATAGTGTTATAATTTGACAAGAAAGTAGAGTTTGTGCGACCCTGTAAGACTTGAGTTATTTGATTGAGCGGCTGGCCTCTTAACCGCGTGAGGCTAGGGAATACTTAACACTTTTAAGGGCCGAAAACTGTAATAAAACTGTTATAACTGCTATGAACTGACATTTCTCTAGACTTGTTCTATTATATTACGTATATTACATATTTTATAGAGTACATACTAATTTATCTGCTTCTATAAGGTTTTATCGAAGCTAAAATAAATTACCGAAGCCTTATCGAAGTTAAAATGTTCAACGTAAATGTTCACTCTCTAAGATCACCACAAAATGCATCTTCAGTCTGTAATTCGTCAATATTCGCAGTGTCAAAGCCAAAAAACGATCATTCATTGACACGCAATTAGGTCAATGTTGTCCCAAAATTCGTTGACGTGCCATGGGTGTCAACGTGATTATTAATCTAAACTGTAAATGCATTGAAGCTCAAAAATTTGACATCTAAACGTGTTGACCCATTGAAAGAAGAAAATGTCGTTGATTTTTTTTCTTTCAGCATACAAGTGTCAGAAAGAGAGCCTTGACTTTTTATACAAAACAAAATTAACTCTTGTGACTTGACCTGACTCACTTTTTTTTGTGTTTAACGGATGCGTGGACTAAAGGGGTTTTGGCTACTCTTAAAATGAACAAGCACAGTGCGAGCGTTAGAAAAGTAGGGAAGGATGCAAGAAGAGATACCGATGCACATTGGTTTTGAATTTCTGAATATCAAAATGGGAGGGGAAAATAGAGCCGGTTAAAGTATTCCACATTCGCATCGTACAGCCAAAGAAAGATTTTCTGTACTTAACAGTACGTCCGAAGTTGGGCTCAAGGTTAAACTGATGAGCATTCCTAGAAGCGCGAGTATTACGGTTGGAAAGTTTAAGGGGAGGGAATGCAACTGGCTATTTCGCTCAAGCATTGTTTATAAAAATAGCGATAGATATCAACGCATCGACAATAAGTTACTATTTGGTGCGAATTTTATTATGTGCGTGGTGGCATTATTGGTCCGAACTTCTACGACAATGACGTTGGTGCAGCTGCCCGTAAGGAATCAACGTTAACGGCAAGATCTGCAGATCATTGATACCAAATTTCTTTAGACCAAAATTGCGATATTTGGAAGACATGTGATTCCAGTAGGATAGCGCTACGTTCCACAGAATGATTCATAATGGTCATTCTGAGCTGTCATCTCATAAAAATGCGACGTGAAAGGACTACCAAGTTCGCGTAATTTTATGTTGTTAGATTGTTTGAAGTGAAGTATTCCAATCGACGCAATCGACAATCAACCTCAATGTCAACACAACCCAGTCTATCACTCAAATTCAGACGGGTCTATTCGGTTAAGTCATCGAAAACTAAACCTGTGAGATCCTTGTCAGCGTGCAGAGCCGAAACAAACATTTGAACGGTATATTAAAGGATTTCCTTAATATCTCACCTACAGCCAGTAATTTACACCACAACACAAAACTGACTAATCACAAAATTCTGCAATGTCAATTTTGGCCGGAAAAGAATAGTTCTAAAAACACTGCAGGCACTTTCCTGTGAAGTTGACAAAGTCATTAAACTGACCTTAAACATTGTCAATGCGATGACCAAAAATTTCGTATCAACGCAGTTGTCAGAGTTCTCGTCAACAGGTTCACACCATTCTTCGACCTGACACAAAAAGGGACTTGACACGTAAGGAGGAAATCTTTATCGGTTAATATCCTTACAACCCATAGTCTTTTCTTGGTCACATAGGGCAATCACTTTCCACTTTTCTTCCTTTTTTAATATCTACTATTAATGATTTTGAAATAGCCATTAAAAATTCCCACACCAAACTCCCTCTTTACCTTCTCTAATATCCAATTTTTTTGTAGAGAAGGTTTCATACACGGTTTGACAAAAAGTTAGATCGTGTAGGATCTATTTTCTAATAAAAAAATACTTAAACCCAAAAAAATATTTAAGAAGAACTTTAAAACCTGTAATGACATCATATAAATTTATGTAAAGCAAAAATTCCCTTCTTTTATATTTTATTCTTAATAAAGATGTTTCCGAGAACAATCGTCTTTTGAAATCGTCTTAAAATTTCCAGTTTAAATTAGTATAAAAAAAACTCTAATATCAGTTTATATATGGTTTCTCTCCTTTTGTGTGGTTTTTAACCAATATTTATTTTAATTATACAAAAAAAAATATATATCAATAAATTTTTAAATATTAAAATTTGTTTTAATTTAAAAATTTTTAAATACAAAATTTACACAACTTTAATTTAATTATATACAGTAGAATCTCGGAAACATGACCGGTTCTATACGATAAACAGTTCGGAAAGATGAACGTTTTCTTCCACCAAAGACGAATTGTGTTGAAATTTAGGCACTCGAAAAGATGAACACTCGATTTATAATTTTATTTTTTCCTATTTTATTGCCTCCAGTTCGTCTTGTTATATTTAAGTTACATTATTTAGTATTTTCTATAACTGAAATGTTATGCTTAGAAAGCTGAACAATTTCAAGATGAACGGGACCTATTTTATATCTGTTCATCTTTCTGAGATTCTACTGTAATAGCAACGCGTTTCGGAATAAGGCCAAATACATCTGAACAGATCTATGGTCTTGCTGCCCTGATCCCATAAATGTAATAATATATTTTTTTAAATTTATGTTTGTAAGTTATTTTTGATAAAAAAAATAAATAACATCCCAAGCTTTCGGCAGATGATGGAATTTATTCCGAAAGGCACTGCTATTTAAAAAAATAAAGTTTTGTAAATTTTTCTATATAAAAAACTTTACATTTAATTATAACAAATTTTAATATTTAAAAATGTATTGATTTTTTTTTTATAATTAAAATAAATGTTGGTCTTATATCAGTGCTATCATTGTCTAAGTTTTAGTCGAATAATTGGAGGGCTTTGATTCCACAAAAATTCAAATTGAAATACGTTTGAATGCGATCTACAAAAATATGGTTAAAGAAGTCACAAAATTTATTTTATCAAAAGAGAAAAAAATAAAATGCACGACTGGGTCGTACGAAATTGCTCTTGTAGCTTACAACTTTTATGTAGCTATTTATGCTTTTATGTATAGTTAGTTAGGTGTAGTTATCCTATGCAGGTGTAAGGCCTATGTAGGTAAGATTACCTCGATTCTTAGTATAATGAATTGTCGAATGGATGATTCAAGGAATAGTTACCTAGGTACTTACCTACACATGTATATTTAAATCTAAGTTATGGATTTTAATTACCTAAGTAAGGAGAGTAAAATGTATCTACATATATGGAACCTAAGTATGTAAACATGTACGTATAATAATGAAACTGAAGGACGTAGGTGGGTAGGTAGCTATATTCATACAACTTCATAATTTAGGTTCAATATGCATACATAAGATTCATGTGAATTTTCAAGGCACATGTGTATATAAAAATGTATGATGGCCTACATTGTATTTAGTATACAGTGACATACGCAAAAATTCGTTAAAAGAGAATAATAATAAGGTAGAAATAAATGGATAATACACATAATTAAATGTTTTTATATTGCTTAGTCGTTATAGTTTGGGGGAAAACAAAGATGCAATTTGAATTCATGGATAAATAAGAATATATCAAAAAAAAATTTAAAAAATCGTTGGAGCGTTTTTTTTAACAAATTAATTTTTTATGTATTAAATTTTGAAAACATTTTTAGAATAAAAATTGAAACGCTATTTTGAAGATATTATTAATATACATACAAAATTCAAATTTCAGAAAAATTCTGTGACTGGTTTTTGAAAAATTGATGTATTTATTTTTTAAAAATCGAAAAACGTTTTTTTTTGAAAATTTTCGTATGCAGTTTTATTAACAATTTTAGGGAGTATTTTTATAAAAAAAAATTATTTTAATCGGTTCATCCAATATTGAGAAAATCCAAAATATGAAAAGTACCGTTAAGGAAGTACCGCTAATAAGTACGCAAAAAAAACATTTTCATACTTGAAAGTGAACTGTACTAATTTAAGAACACACAACTTTTTTTTATAAAAATTCTTGGAGCCGTTTTCGAGAAACACATTTTTTGCTTGATGGTTTCTTAACATTTGTATGGGAGGAACCGTTGTTTTTTATTTTAGAAAAATAGTTTTTTTTCAAGATAATGTCAAAAAACTACTAAGTACGAAGTTTCGAAAAAATCTATTGAGTCGTTTTCGAAATGTTGAATTTTCAAAAAAAAAAAAAAAAAAAAAATAATTAATTTCCAAAAAAAATTTTTTTGAAAAATTTTAGTATACAATAGTGTTTAAACTTTCTGCGTAAAAAATTTCAAGAAAAAATCAGATTAACCGTTTCCGAGAAAATCGAAAACCAAAAACAAGGTTCTACTAGAGGTACCAAAAATAACTACTTTTTTCCAATAAAAACTAATTATTAGCAGGTACCCTTTCCCTTCGTTAATTAACTGATTTTTTTTTTATAAAAATCGTTGGAGCCGTTTTTGAGAAAAATTAGATTTTTGTTTTTGGCAAAAAGAAATGTATGGGAGCTACTGTTTTTTGTCGTCTAAAAAAATGAAAAAAAAAACGTGTGGGCATATTACCGAAAAAACAATATGTACCAAGTTTGAAGCAAATCTATCAAAGCGTTTAGGCTGTAGACTCGAGGACAGACAGACAGACAGACAGACAGACGGAATTGGGGGACTTACTTTTTTGGTGTTCTCTATGATCGTAATGTCATGTTTGATTGTTAGAAAAAATTTTTTTTTAAGAATACATAACTTGCCCTATAATAGTACCTATAGTCGCAAGTAAAAAATAAGGAATTGCATATCTTCTGCAAAGTCATCCTTACATACATATATATTATCTACATATAGACTGATTTTTTATTAAAGATAGAACTATCCATTTTCATATTTCATAATATTATTTTATTTATTCTTCCCTAGGGTGAACTCCAGCAACTATTTGTTCTGCCCGACAACCAAGAACGACATCAATGTTCCAATGTACGAACTTCAATAAACGAAGTAAAACGCTATATTATCGATACATTTATTGATGATTATGGAAACTAATAGAATATTTAAAATAAATAAAAACTAGTTAATAAATTCAAATTTTATAGAACGAGTGTTTCCTTGAGATGGAAAGAAATAAAAAGAAGAGCAGAAATCATAGGGCTTCAGATCAAAAATAATAAGAAAATGTAATTGAACAAAAAGAAAATTCCTATTTTAAGAATTAACAAAAAAAAAAAACTAAAAAGCAAGAAAAGCAGACAGAAAACAATAAATAAAAAAAAAACTACAAAGCCTAAGGAAAAAAATTGATAAAACATAAAAAAATCAAAAACTAAATTTTAAAAAGTAAAAAAAAAAAACAATACCTTCGTTATAAACTATATTATAGAATATCTATCTTTACAGAAATTTAAAAAAAAATAAATAAAATGTTATATAAGTTTTTGACAATACGTCCTTTATAAGTTTAAATAACCCAAAATAAGTCATTAAAACAAAGGTTTTTCAACTATTTTTGTTTTTCACATTTAAATTAAATAATAAACGAATAAAATTAAATAAAAAAAAAATTGTATATTTTAGACAGAAATGAGCAAAATTCAGAAAATCAAAACAAAAAAAAACCTGGTCAACAAGGTTTACAAAAATCAAACTGTATTTTTACGAAGGCTTCTTATATTCTTATAGTGTGGTGAATTCGAATCCAAATTAAGGAATGTGTATTTTAAAAAAAGTCATAAATTTTGTCAAAAAAAATAGCACTCAAAATTAAAAGAATAAATCACTCGAAAACTTGACGTCATACTATAATTCTTAGAATGGATTCGAACACACTAGAAATCCCTTCGAAAAAGTATAGTCTGACTTATGAACCAAAAAAAAATGGTAATTCGTATACACACAAAAATAAAATATTTTAAAAGAAATTGTATAAGAAAAAGGAAATAAAAAACTATAGTTATAAATATTATTATATACATACATATAGAGCAGTATTCATACTCGTTGTAATTGTATAAGTAATTAAAATTAAAATTGCAAAAAAAACCTTATTGATGATAATAATAATAAACAAATCTTTTGCTCAACAATAATAAGAAAAATATAAGAAAGAAAGGAAATAAAAAAACTAAAACTAAAATAAGAAGTTTTCTAATTTATCGTGGAGAAAGATTCTTGTCATGGTGACGCCGCTTGCAAAAAAAAAAAACCATGAGCTCGCTCTGAACTATTTCGCTATCACCGGGGAATATTTTTTAAATTTGTATTTTTTCCAATAAGAAAATACAAAAAAAAAAATATAGAATAGAGTAAAATTGATTCTGGTAAAAAAAAGTGCCACAAAGAGTGAACTATAGGAACGCATGTTTTATTGATTTTTTTAGTCACTTTTTTGTATTCATTCGGCAAAACTGTGAATAAATCACATTCATTGCT
Source organism: Philhelius pedissequus (assembly GCA_910595825.1). Lineage (NCBI taxonomy): Eukaryota > Metazoa > Arthropoda > Insecta > Diptera > Syrphidae > Philhelius > Philhelius pedissequus. The sequence continues at coordinate 235,012,816 of OU343161.1, read as the reverse complement.
TTATCAACACAAGGATCGAATACAAAAATAAGGACTCTGACCAACAACAAAAAAATCCAATGTGACTTTCAATTATTTTCATACGTTCGTTTACCATATGTTACCATAGTCTGATGGAATATATTTTGTTTGTTTTAATTAAAAAAATTTAACATCGAGTCCGATGATGGCTTAAAGTCAGAATCTATAGAAAATTCTGTTATTGCATTCAAATATTTGCATTAGGTTTTACTAGTGGATTCAATGTGTAAAAAAAAAAACAAAGTGCAGTTAAAGGTGAAAACTAAAAATAATGGAAAGTAATTTTTAAACATTTAAGTTGAAATAGAAAAAATTAAATGATAAAATTACTAGTATTTTATTTTTTAGACGTAGCAGATAAATAAAATGCACAACTGCGATTGGATAATCGCTCGTACTTGAGTTATATTCCACCACATCGTAAACAAGATTCTAATATCAAATTAGGCAAACAAAATTTTCAAAAATTGGTAGTACCAAGCTCTTAATTTTTTTTATTTTTATTTTGGTAGGGGCAATACCCCCATTTATTTGGCTTAATACAAGCTTCATAACTTAACCTAACTTAAAACTATGAAACTTAGGGCTATGATTGGGTTGAATTGGGCGGACGATTTATCAGGAGGATTTTAAGGCTGGGAGTGCTGAGATTGAAGTCGAAACAGTTTTCGTTTAAATCAACCCTTCGCAGCATTCGGGTAATAGGTTCATTGAAGCCATACGAGGTACGATGAGTAGGCAGGTAGAAGAGGCGAGGGTTTCTTAGGTTACGGGGGTTAGTGTTGATAAAGATAGAGTTGTAGAGGGTTTCAGAGTCAATAGAACCTGAAAGAAGTCGATGAATGAAGAGGATTTCTGTTATTTCTCTTCGCTCTTGCAGGGTATTGAGGTTAATTAGTTGCAGGCGAATTTGATAGGGGGGCAGAATCAAAGAATTATTCCAAGGCAGGCCACTAAGGGCGAATATTAAAAAACGGCGTTGAATGCTCTCGATTCTAGAAATATGAATTTTTTGATATGGGGACCATAATTGGCAGGCGTATTCAAGTAACGGGCGGACAAAGGTTATGTAGAGTGATCTGGTGACGTAGGGGTCGGAGAATTCTTTGGACCATCGTTTCACAAAACCAAGCGTTGAATTGGCTTTTGAGATTATATTATCGATGAGTGTTATGAAATTGAGCTCTCGGTCACATAGTATGCCGAGGTCTCAAATCGATTCGACAATGGCTAAGGGTTGATTGTAAAGAAAGTAGCTCCTTGGACAAGATTTTATGCGTTTGCGTGAAAAAGTGATTGATTGTCACTAAGCAATATTAAGCTCTAAGCAGTTTTTGATACACCAGAATGAGAAACTGTCGAGATCTAGTTGAATAAGGGAAGAGTCGTGTGAGAAAGAAATTGTCTTAAAAAACTTGGTATCGTCAGCGTATAATAAGATATGGGAATGTTTAATGACCAATTCAATATCGTTAATTGTAAGAATAAAAATGAGAGGTCCTAAGTGACTTCCTTGGGGGACCCCGGAGGTAGCTAAGAATGAATTGGAGAAGGCAGATTTGAAACGAACACTGTAATACCGGTTTTTCAGATAAGAAGAAATCCATTTTAAGAAAATAGGTTCAAAGCCGAGGGTGGACAATTTGAAAAGTCTATGTGAAATTTTGTCAAAAGCCATACTAAAGTCAGTAGAGATAACATCTACTTTCCTTCCGCTTTCTAGAGCTGAGACTGTATACGATACAAATTCAACTAGATTAGTTGTTGTAGACCTACATTTGAGAAAGCCGTGTTTTCTAGGGGAAATGAGCGACTTACAACGGAAACTTAAAATTTCGTACAAAATACTTTCAAATATTTTAGGGATATGTGAAAGTTTGGCAATGGGACGATTGTTTTTAATTAGTACCCTTTTTGTATATTGGGGTTATGAAAGAGGTTTTCCATACCTGAGGAAATTCTCCTTGAGATAATGATAGACTGAACAATTTGGAGCGCGGAAAAGAGAGAGCTGAAGAACATTTTTATAGGAATATTGCGTGGAGGCCATCAGGGCCAGGAAGATGATCATCGTTAATTTGATTCAACTTATTTTCGATGATATATGGGTCGACAATAGGAGGAAGAAAAGGACCTAGTGCGAAATTTGGCAAATAATCGAAATAATCTGAATCAGGTATGAAGGAATCGTCAATGAAAGATTGCTTGAAAAATGTGGCAAAAAATTGGCAATATCTTGCGGATTATTCGAAGTTTCGGTATTGAAGGAAAGAGAGAAAGGGTAACCATCGGATTTTCTTTTAAAATTGACGAACTAAAAGAACGACTTTGGATCATTTATAAGGTTGGTTTGTGTTTCTATCAAATAGCGTTGGTAAAGGGTGTTGTATAGCTCAGAAAAGTGAAGATAAGAACCAAAATAGTTAGAATAATCAGGGGGCGATCGGGTACGAAGGAAAATTGCCCACAACTTGTTTCTCTTGTTACGCAAAGAGCGAAACTTGCGGTTATACCAAGGTCGGGAGGCAGCCGATGTCTTTTGTCGACTAACGGGTACATGGAGAGAAATAGAATTAAATATTTCCCTTTAAAATTTTTCTGTGGCATCTTTCATGATAAGGCTATTGAAATTAAAGGAAGTTCTGTTGAGATATTCATTAATATGACGGAAATTTGCCTTATGAAAATCAAAGGAGTACTGATTTGTAGGGAGATTAGTTGGTAGTGGACAATCATGATAGAATGAGAGAATTAGGGGAGGATGATAATTGTCGATAGTAGATAAGGATAGAGGTGAGAGTGATACTGAAGAGTTAATGGGATCGGATGTGAAAATAAGATCTAGTTGCCTGTCCATATAGTTTAGTATTCGTAAAAAAATCGAACTCATGATATTGATCAAATTTGACATAACGATGATAGCGAAGACGAAAAAAGGGCAATTACCTCTGTATGTCTCTCCTCGAGTCTACAACCTAAACGGTTGGATGGATTTGCTTCAAGCTTGGTATATATTGTTTTTTCGGTAAAGTGCCTACACGTTTTTTTCATTTTTATATTTTAGGCCAAAAAAAATGTATGGCAAAGATATGCCATCATCAAATGCCGTACTTGATTGGTGGGTGAAAGCTATGTCAAATGCCATAAATAAGTAGTTAAGTTTCAGTTTGAATATTGAGTTTACATAAATTTTAAAAAAATAGGGGCGCCAAGTACAGACCCTTGAGGAACACTATTCACTAAACAGCGTTGCTAAAATCTCCATTGACATAAACCTTTTGTTCACTTTCTCTCAAATTGGACTGAATCCATTTAAAATGTAAAACATCTTAAACCTGCCTTATATAATTTGTCAAGAAGAATAGTGTGTTCTACCAAATCAGTGGCATAGTACTTATTTGTTTGTTACAGTTAAGACTACCATATAATATATAATCTCAGAATAGCGTATTTTGTAGACAAATTTGATGTTAAAATATAAAAATCAGGGTGTTAGGGATTTTATTTTTTCTTGGGAAATCATATTGTTTTGCGGATAGATTTCCAAAAAAAAAAAAAACGGCTATTGTCTATTGTCATAAGCATACCTTACAATTTTAAAGTACATATTTACATAAATACAAAACAAAAGTCCGAAAGATGTTGTCATTGATTTTGGGTCCATTTTAAAATTTTTAATTACCATTCAAAAATTTATTTGGGGCAATATTTCTATTTTCAAATTGGGGCCTTTCTTTATTTGTTTTAAAGATACGAAATATTTATTTGTGTTTGTGAAAAGTTGGAAATTTATCAGAAAATTCTGAAAGTAATTTAAAAAATGAGAAATAATGAATGCGTTCCACAAACTTTTTCATTTAATTTCATCGAGTGAAAAGAGTTAGTTGTTTCTAAATTGTCTGCGAATTTTTTTTTTTACTCCTCAAGTTTCTAACCAATCTCTCACTAGATTATTTTCTATTGTTTTGAGCCTTGTAACAACTTCTCCTTAAATGTTAATGGCGGAGATCGGGATCAAAAAATTTCCCGGCGGAATATTTTTCAACTTTGAAATTTGGGACCGTAAATGATACATATCAATTAAGTGTTTTGTTCGTTTGTTTCTGATAGCAAACCAAATTCCAAGGCAAAATAATTATTTAGAATGACACAAAATTTTCCCTAAAAAAAGCGATATTTTCCAATAGATTCCACGATTTCCTTGAACATTTTTCTTTTTGACAATTTATTAATTTAAGATCAAAAACGAAGGTGTCAAATGTAAATTTAAAAATTTTCGGCTCAAAATTTTCCATAAAAACGAAAAATCTTTCTGACTTTTATATAAGTGAAATAATTTTTTTTGTTTTGTAAAATTAAAAATTGAAAATAGAAAACGAAATTACTATTTGTGAAGCTAAAGTTGTTTACTAAGAAATCTTTAGCTTTAAAATCTTTTATGTCAAACTTTGACTTTTATTAAAAAAGAAAAGCTGTAGCTTTTTTCGAAAATATTTAATTTCACGTCAAAAAATATTCAGAATTAAGTTTCCAATGCTAAGTATTTCACCAGAAATGTTTCTTTAGATTTCGGACTAAAAGCAAACTACTCAGTGAATGTATCCCATCTTATCCATTCATTTTGTCTATTAATTCCAAATAAGTTATTCTATTATGTACAGCCATCAATTTAGCCACAAAATTACTCTGAAAATCAAATGACTTTCCTTTGACCCCAAACAAAAAATAAATAAATAAAAATCCTTATCCTTCAAATAAAATCATACCAAAAAAAAGACGTAGACATAAAATACACCTCTGCACACTAAATCCCCTTCTGAAAAGAACTTCCATTTTTTTTTCAAAGAAAAGACAAATATCTAATCCGATAGCTTTTGAACTTTTTTTTTTGTCATTGCATTCGAATCCACGCGACAAATAACATTAAATCCACCCAAGAAGACGCTACAAAATAGGCCGCGTTGTCTCCTCTCCATTCGTCGTCGTCTTGAATCAGATCTCCTTAGATTTTCATCTCAAGCGTAAAACACAAGACAACAACAAAAAAAAGTCTAAAAAACAAAATATAAAACACCTTTAAACATTTCCTCATCACACGCAAGGATAAGTCTCCAAAGAAATAAATGTAAAAAACAAGTCAAGCAACGCCATAGAAATACAACTTTCTTGCCGCAATTTGTTGTGGCAGGAGAGTATATAGGAGATCTCTCTCTGCTAAAGGAAGTTGGGATGTTGTGCTCATCGAAACTTGTTTACACGACTTTTAAGTAACTTTGAGGGGCAAAGAGGAAGCCATATTTGCAGCAACCCAAATCCCAAAAAAAAACATAGTTAGACTGGGGTTTCTAGCGAGAAGAAAACAAAAAGAAGGATATGGATCCTGATTTGGTGTGTGTTGGGGTGGTGGTGATTTCCAGAAAGTCACTCAATCTGTGTTTTTCAGATGTTTATCGGTTTTTCTTCTTTCTTTTGGATTTTTTTTTTGGGACATTAATTGAGAGGGTGAGGAATTGAATAACGGAAATTACTTCTTTTAATGAAGGTGTTATCCAATTGTTTTGCTGTTTTCCTACGATTGGGTATTTAATGGAGATAACGAAGCACAATGATATTGGAAGGTCTTTGAAGAAGCCAGCTACTACTTGCCTTTTACCGAAGACACTCTCTTTTAGATTTGATAGAAATTATTGCTCGTTGTTATTTTTCAATGCAGAACAAGAAGTTTGTGTAACTTTTGTTAATTTATATTTCTCAATAAACTTTTAACGATAGCTATCAGCAAGGATCTAAAACTGATTTTCATTGCAAATGGCTTCATGTAACTTTAACAACTTCGTACATTTATATTAGTCTTATTTGTGTTCTTTGATGTTTAAGAAATATTTTTACTATGGCAATAAGAATTAAAGCCTTACAGAATTATAAATCTAACTGTCAATGGAAACGGACGCTCGTTAGCTTATTTCTTTGAGTGTGGAATGTATTCATTATTTCATTCCACACGAGTTGAGTGATTTTCTAAGTTTTCCGTGTGCTTTTGACTTTAAATTTTTTTATGAAACCAATTTCGGAAAGTTGATTGGATACTTAGTATCTAACTATCCCATTAATCCCTATTTAAAAACTAGACATACCTACATTATTCTCATCTAAATTGGGTTCTAAATGGGAAATATTAATTTCGGCAGTCTTCAGCTTCAGCGATCTATTAGTGCAAAAAGATAAGTTCCACAAAAAGCTTTATCTCGTCTTACATAATTCCAAAATTAGCAATTCTATTAGTGCAAAAAGATAAGTTCCACAAAAAGCTTTATCTCGTCTTACCTAATTCCAAAATTAGCAACTAGAATTAATGCTCCAGAAGAATTTCATAGTGAAAATGAGAATGATTTAAAAACGAGTCGACCGATTTTGTTAATATTTGTTAATCTGTTGGTAATTTACTAATAAGTTTGTATGAAATTACATCAAATAATCATGCAAAGAACTCCACCTGTTTCACAAATGCCTTCAAATGGTCACAGCCAACCACCGAAAAGACCACATAAGGAGCTTCTACAGGAATCTCCGCAAAGAGAAACGATTTCGGCAGTAGGAGCTATGGAAGTGTCAGAAATGAGGAGTATGATGCATGATATTGTGTCGGTGATAATGGATGTCAAGCTTAAAGATTTGCCAACAAATTCTGATCTTGAAGCTATCCATTCGGAAGTCCACAGCCTAAAAGCTACCAATTTAGAGCTGCAGACACAGGTAACAAATTTCGAGGCCCGCTGCAACTTGTTGGAACAAAAAATTGAGTCCCTGGAAATGAGAGCCAATGATAAAAATGTCATCGTACATTTTCCGATAAACGGTGAAGAAGATGCAACGGAAAAGGCTAAAAAGTGCTGCTTGGATCTGCTGCAAACGAATGAACCCAACATTATTGCAACAACTCGAGTTTTACGACCGACAAACAACAACAAGACTGCAAATGTCATCATGAGACTGAGCCGAAGGGAGGACGTAGGACGTTTACTAAGATCAATCGTGAAACTAAGAAACTGCTATAAATGTTGCATGGAAGCAATGTTTCAACAATAGTGAAATTGCACATAGTAGTAAATTGCGAGTTTTCGAAGCATTGTCAGAATCGGTTCTTTTTTATGCAGCTCAGGTGTGGGGAGGTAGAAAATATGACCAAGTGGAGAAATTACTCAGGTTTTATATAAAACGTATTTTTCGCCTTCCTCCGAAAACTCTAAACTATATGATAATGTTAGAGACAAGAGTATCACCACTGTTCATTAAGACTTTTAAACTGCAAGTAGACTACGTTATGAAAGTATTAAATATGCCAAATCATCGGCTTCCCAATAAAGTTATCCTACAAGCTATCCAAACACGGACGGGATGGTTCAAGGACTGGGTAGAGTTAGCAAAGCAGGTGGACTTCGAAGTAAACTACAACGACCCTGTTTTATGGAAGCCTGCTTTGTATACGTTGATCGCCCGTTTGTACGATGCTGCAAGAGATCGCTACAAGGAACAAGCTTCAAGCTCTCTACACCGAATGCTTTATAGATTACAATCTTAACGAAGGAAACTATTTCCATGACGATTATAAAATCGAACAAACTTTACTCATGTTCCGGTTAAGAGGAGAGTTACTTAATTTGAACTTTATGCCACATCGAGAAGATCTAGCGTTTTTATGCAGCATGTGTAATATAGGGGAGCGGGAAGATGTTCTGCATTTTGTCGGAAGGTGTGGAGTACTCAAGGAAACAAGAAGGTACACGTTTGGCACGGACTATCTATCTGATGACGAAATTTTTGACCTCCTTCATGAAATGGATGTAACAAGGTTATCAATGTATTGCAAAACAGCACTCAGATATAGAAAGCAAATACTTAACGAAGCGTTTTAGTATTAAACTGTAACTTAGTTATGATAAAGAATTAACAAATTGTCAATCAGGCAGACGGCAACAATGCCATGAAATATTGATTGTATATAACAAATTGTAGAAAAATAAAATCAATCTAATCTAATCTAAAATATAGACCATACCCAAAGTAGTACACAACACAATTTTCATCAAAATGTAAGATCCGTTTTCGAGATAATTAAGATGGTAGAAAAATTTGTATGGCAAGAACCGTTATTTTTGGGGCTAAAACAACGATTCAAAAACCTATTTTCGACAATCGTTAAAATGATTGTTGAACACAAAAACTTCAAACATAAAATTATTGTATACTTGCAACATTTAAGTTGACAAAAATAACAATTTTGTGTAGAAATGATTTTCTTTCTTCCTCGGGACGATGAGTTATACTCGAAGAAGCTGTTCGTAATATCAAAACAAATACGTTCCACAAAATGTTACATTCAAACATTTAACTGTATTTCATTCAACGAAATAATTAGTATGAAATTAAAATCTAGGGCTCGCAACTAGTCTCGGTCTCGTCTCGGTCTCGGTCTCGTCAACGAGACGAGACTCCTTTAAAATTACCGAAGACGAGACCGAGGCGAGAGCGAGACGAGACTGTATTTTTGGTACCGAAATTCGACGAGAGTCTCGCTGATCTCGGCGGTCTCGGTGGTTTTTGGTTTGGGTTTTCGCTATAAGAAAATTTTGTTTTTATTTCATTATTTTTTAGTATCTAATCATGTTTATTTTTTATAATATTCACAAGTTTTTTTTTGCGAAATATGTATGCATGGCGTTGCTTCCTTTTGGGTGACATTTGGAAAAAAATATTGTCAAAACGTCAAAATATAGTTCGTTGCCTTACTGTCAAGCCATGAGCTGTCAAAATCCCATGAAGGATTTCTCCGATTTAAATGGATTAAAAAATCTATACAAAAGTCAAATTTTACCTCAGAAAATTATAAATTTTTCGATTTAATTTATTGCTCCGTAAAAAGGTGATTTAAGGCCTTTTGGGTGAGGTTTGAAAAAAAAATATTTTAAAAACGTCAAAATATACAGTCCTATTCTGTTAAACGTTCAAGTGGATATTTGTATTCTGCTATCCGACGGAAAAAACGAATTGTTTCAAAAAGTACATAAATTTCGATCAAAAATAAATTTTAACAATTAGATTCTCTTAAGAATTAAACAAAAAAAATATTAGTAAAGATTTGGACTCAAAAATAGTGAAAAATTGAGTAAAATATTCACGTGAATCGGAAGATAGCAGAATAGGGCTGATAGTTTATTGCCTACCTGGCAAGCCATGAACTGTCAAATTCATTGAATGATTGCTCCGATTAAAATGGATTAAAAAAACTGTACAAAATTCAAATTTTATCTTGGAAATACGGCTCTTCAAAGGTGTCTGATAACGTTACTTCACAGCTTATTTTTTACGTTATCACACACCTTTGAAAACTAAATTCGCACAAAATGTAAGCCATTCGGAGCGCTTTCATACGCAACTAATAAAATTGAACTTAAGATCATAGTTTTCGATTTACACAAGTAGTAAAACTTACCCGTTTTAAGTGAAGTCTATGGCCTTAGCTTCATGGACCTACGTACTGCAGAACAAAATTTCTAGTTTTTGATTTGTTTAGCATAAGCAACGTACAAGGATATATCATTATTAGATTCATGCATAATTGACAAGCACAATAAAGTTGGAAAAGACGTGCAGATGCCAAGTTTGACCGAATTCTTGAGATCCATATTGTACGTTGATTTTCACCAAGTTTCCCAAGCTTGGGTTTTTTTTTCTATTGGTTTTGACAGCTAAATGTGAATATGTGTACCAATTCGTACGATTTTTCACGCTACCAAACACTAAAATCGGAGCAATCCTTCAATGGATTTTGACAGCTCATGGCTCGACAAGTAGGCAACGAACTATATTTTGACGTTTTGAAAATATTTTTTTCCAAATGTCATACAAGGGGCTTAAAATCAACTTTTGTCGAAGGAAAAAATTTCGAGGTAAAATTTGAATTTTGTAGGAGGATTTGTAATCCATCTAAATCGGAGCGATGCTTCATTGGATTTTGACAGTTCATGACTTGACAGGTAGGCAACTTACTATATCTTGACATTTGAGCAATATTTTGTTTTCGAAATTTCATCTAAAAGGTCTAAAATCAACTTTTTAGGGAGCAATAAATTAAATCGAAAAATTAGATTATTTTGAGGTAAAATTTGAGTTTTGTAGAGGTTTTTTTTAAATTCATTTAAATCGGAGACATCCTTAAATGGTTTTTGACATGTCGTGGCTTGACAAAACCGGTTAATTTATTTTTTTTTAAATCGAGCGTTGTATGTAGGTACTCTTTTTTTTAAATATTTTATTTGTTTTTGCTATGAAATATATTAACTTACACAATTCTTCCAAAATGTTATTTCCACTTAACTCAAAAGACAAACCAGACTCACGAGTTTGTTTTATACATTTTCCCGCATTTTTCTTACCGACGAACTGCTGAGATACCACAAACATACTCTATATTTCCAATCCGAACAATGCGTCTTATCTTTATCTTACATCTTTTCACTACCAAAAAAACACGAAAGAAACCAAGACTAAGGATGATACCAAGACCGAGACCGAGACCGAGACGAGACCGCACATTAAAATTTTCTCGAGAAAAAGGCGTGACCAAGGCCGAGACGAGACTTAGTTAGGCGAGACCTGGACCGAAACCGAGACGAGACTGAAATTTTTCGATTTTGACGAGACCGAGACGAGATTAACAAAATTCTCGCCTGGTCTCGTCTCGTTGCCAGCCCTATTAAAATTTGAATGCACGCTCAATGCAAGCGTATATATTTCAAGTGCTTAAATTTTTAATTGTGTAAACCACAAAAAAAAAATATTTACACAATTATTTCTCCAACATTGCAGTTATTTATTACTTCAATTAGTTATGTAAAATATAATCCAAATAAATTATACCACAGAACATTAATTTAGAAGCAAAAACATTCTCATAATATTCTCACTTATTTCTGCATCCAATGGAAAAAAAAACTAAAACGAATCAGTCTGCCCTCATTTGTATCCAACAACGTCTAAATTACACTATTTACAACTTAGTTGCATTTCACAACAAAAAAAAAGACTATATACATTTGAAAAGAAGGATCAAAAGCTGCAACATTATCTAAATGAAATAGGTCAGTAAGATTCCTTGCAAAAAAAAAAAAAACACAATATTATGCGTCCATAGGAATAGAAAGGAGAACTTAAAAAAAAGTCTAGGATTCTATAGTAGAGCAGAAGCGAAGAAAGTTAAAATTTATCCTTTTTTTTCCTCCTTTCAAGCAACACAAGAAACAGGATAACGAGTTTCACGAATTTTGTAATGAAAATGTGTTAATAGTGGGGCAACATTAGAATACTAATGAGTTGACTCGTTTATGCATCCAAAGTTCCCATGAAGACACCTCCTCTTTTAAAATGAATCCGATGGAGTCAAATAATTATATAGTTCCAAATACTGAGCACACACACAAATGCGGTTTCTTGTGGCCTTCTTCCTATTTTTTTTTTTTTTTTGCAGAATTGCTCTGTAGAATCATTTGGAAGGTTTTCCTGCGTTTTGCTAGAACTTCACGCTCACCTCGAATGCAATTAAAGTTTTTTTTGTTTTTATCTTTTTTATGTTTTGGGTTCCTGTAATTTGAGTGTTTTTGGGAAACATTTGGCGAATGATAAATTTAATTAAATTTTTGTATATGATAGTGTTTCGGAAATTAATTTGCGTTCAAAAGGTTTTAAATTTAATGATTACTTTTTACAGGAAATTTATAGTTTCACAATGAACAGGAATAAATACATAAATTATTAATTTTGTTTTTTTTTTTTTGAGATATTGTATCTTTTTTTTTTTTTTTGGTCTTCCACAAGTTTACTCAAACAAATTTTAAGCTCCAATTTATTCAATTTCCATTCAATTAAAATTTGCAGTTCCTTTAAAAAAAATCGACGTAAATGATCCTTTATTTCAAAAGTGAATATTCATGAAATGAAAATGATTGATGTTCTGTAAAATTATCCTTTTTGACTACATATCTTTTAGGATTGAGTTACAATTTCTCATAATAATTAATTATTTTCCAAACTTTACGACACTTCTGAAATGCATACAAGAAGGATTTCAATAAAATTTGCATATCCTTGCCACAGAAAAACGTGTGGATGAATACATATCTGATAATAGAGTTTCTCATAGTTGAATTGAATATTCCATGTTGACCACATTTATTTTTCAAAATATCCCCAATAAAATCCTTTTCTTGAACCACGTAAGTTGTCGTCATCGTCATCATCAGTATTGGGGCTCAAGAGATATTCTCTTGTGCACATATATACACATCAACAAACCACAAATCGTATAAGGAACCATTCGTGCGATATGCGATTACACCAATTTTTCAGTCTTAGAGAAATCGGAAAATGCTATAAATTTCTTTCTATTGCCACAATTCCCTTTTGTACTTCGTCCTTCTGCTCATTTAGAACAGAATTCTTGGTCTACAAAAAAAAAAAAAGAAAAAAAAACACATCGATATCCTGTTGAACAAAGTGATTACAATGAACAATGGACGACTGAAGGAGCTCCTACATAGAATCTCGACGATATGGAGCTAAAAAAGAAGCCCAGCACATTTAAAGAAGGACCCAATGAAAAAAAAGTAAATAAAAGAGTTAGAAATAACACAACGAGAGAAAATACATTTATGGCTAATAAAAATGAACGTGACTGTTCAGTTTTTTTTAAGATTCTATTTAATACGTTATGCTGGACCTGAAGAACCCCCGATATCGAACCCAGACACATAAACAAACAGGCATTACACTTTCAGACCTAAGCTTTTGATCAATAAACAGGGTGATTCTGTTTTAAAATGTAGATGCCTTATGTTGTGACCAAGAAAACTGTTAAGGTAGGCTAGGGGTGCTCTAAATACTATGTCAACATCAACTTAGATAATATAAATTCTCTAGGCGAATATTTCCACAAGGGTCAACTGGACCAAGGCTTGGTATGGACCAAGCCTAAAAACCTTCTCCATCCAGCTTAGGACTCCTAGACAGCTGTCTTTATTTTCGCACTACAAGTTGTTTATTAAGCTCTTCTACTTTGCCGACTCCTGAGTTAAGACTTTTTCTGCTAAGTCAAGCATCGTACCTCAGGTGTGATGGGGTCGTCCCGTCAGGGAGCGCATGCGTGTAATTGGAAATACCTTTGAATGAACGGAAGGACAATGGAGAACGGTTTGTTAATTTTACAATGCATACGGTCTATTGTCATTGAAGGCACTCAGTTTGAACATAAGATCTACAACAAGATAAGCTGGCTATCCATTGATCGTCAATGCAGGGCGAACCTGATTGATCACTTTGCGTGAAGCGTTGCAAAATTTGTCTGCTCCGCGTCTAAAATTGTCGCGATGTTGATGTTAGGCCGCGATCACTATCTCATGTTCACCTTTTTCGACAAACAATCGGAAACCTAAGTACATAACCGAAAAACTTTGCGATTATAGAGTGCGCCAAAGATACAAGGATAGCCTCGCCACAGAAGCAGAAACAATCAGCGGTACAGCTCCAGAAAATACTGACCAGCACTGAGAAAAATGCCTGTAAAACTTCGGCGTTTGAGTATGTAGGTATAAGGCAGAGAAGCCATAGCACATTACTCCCGGCAGATACCTGGAGAAAGAAACGCTCCCAGATCTTAGCAGATCGCAGCAGCATCAGAAAGTGAGGGAACTGTCATCGAATCGAGAAGAATTGCAGCGTAGATACCTCGCAGAACAGATAGAGGCTACAGATTCCAGATGTCATAGTAGTACCGTCGACAAGATAACCAAGGAATTGGTTGGGAACAAATCAAAAATCAAGATTAACAAAAGCTTGTCAAGGATTCAGACGGTACTCTGCCGATAACGGATAAGGATCAGCTCAGAAGGTGGAACGAAAATTTATTCACTTGCCCCAAATCCGAATGAGTGATTCGTAGAAACAAGTTCTCGCATTCGCGCCTGACCATTCAGTTTAGAAAATAATCAACTCAGTTTAGACTTTAATCAAATCCTTCAAGAAAAACAAAGCGGTTAAGGTTTAGACGGCACTCCTGCGGTGCTCTACCAATCAGAGCCGCAAACATGCTACATCCATATAGCGGATACATGGGAGGACGAAAGTTTCCCCGTTAATTGGAAAAAAGTGATGGTCCTCAAATTACCAAAAAAGAGAAATCTTATGACCATTGATTGATGGTTCTACTCTCTGTAAAGAGTAAGCTGTATTCCAGAGAGGTTCTTCCTGCATAAATCATATTAACACCTTAAGGATCATAATCGAATAATACTTGGAGTTCCGTTCCCCTCTTCATCTTCTCTTTATCGATTTTGAAAATGCTTTTCGGTAGCCTGAACCGAGATTTTATTTGGTTAGCCTTACGCAGAGGTATTCCTGGGAAGATTATTTACTATTATCAAGGCTATCTACGATCGAGTTCAATTTGCAAGGTCTTGCACAACGGAAAGGTATCTGAAGGCATGGAAATTCAGAGTTGAGTTCTACAGGGGTGTTTACTATCACTTTTGTTATTCCTGGTGGTTTTTGGTGATGTCTCGACTACGATATTTGCTTGCTTTCACACAACATCATGGATCTCTACCTCTAACACAATACATATAGTGCTTGTTGACAAGTGAAATTCAATATTTTTTTTTAATTTGTGTAAAACGGAACAACAAGTATAGAAAAACTATAACAATTGTTTTGGCTTCATTCAACAAGTGGGAAATTTCAACATTTCACCGTTTCTGTACCCCTGAAAGCAAAGGAGAATAAACTTGTTGAATAGTTGTTAAATTTTAAACGACGGTTCCGGACTAGTTGAAAGTCAACAAGTTAGAAATAAACACTTGCAGTAGTGTTAATCAAGTAATAACATCGGACGGAATTTAATAATTTATTTAGTGGCCTAGAATTTTGTGAATTTTTGTTTATTCTGAATCGGGCATAGTAAGAGCCAAGGACAGGCAAAGGAAATAAACTTTGAAATAGAACCCCAAAAATGTTGTGTGCCTCTACCATAAGTTGCATTCCCTACTAATGAAAGTAAAGCACTAAATGTAAGCTAGAAAATATTGGAACTAGATCTCAATGCCATGTTATGTTATAGGAGATGTTCATGGTGTTCACAAAAAGACAGTTTGTCGATGTATCAAAGAAGTAAATAGATACTTATTTTTTTTTCGGAAATTTTAATACTCATCTTGGTAGATTTACTTGTTCAACTGATTCAACAAGTGAAGGGAAATTTTTGTATTGAAAATTGAGTTTCTGTGTTATAGGCCCCAGATGGTGAGTATTCTAGAAAGTGAAGCAAACAAATTTAGGCTGAGGATCAACAACGGGAGCAAAGATCTTCAACAATTCTGGTAAGTCTGCTCAAGTTAACGTTGCAGGTCAGTAGATTGAAGCAGTGGACAACATTTTACACCTAGGCATGCTTTTTCAAGTGAGGAGGAGCAAAACGTCTACAGTACTAAGCTCAAGCTGTGACTGTTCCGCTCCAAAGTACGGGACTCTATATATGAGAGTAGAGGAAGTGTACACACCCAATGGCTTGATGAAGACTCTATCGCCAGCCATGCGATGGAGTGGATTCGATTTACTCAAGATGGCAGAAGACCAGGTAGCCAGAGAAAAACTTGAAGCAGAATAGTCGAGAAGAAATATCGCTGCCTGGAAAAGTTGGGTAGAGTTTAAACGCTTTTCCAGATGGTACCGGTAATTGACGCTCTAGTCCATCGCCTTGTTTAACAAGTTTTTTTTACATCGGCGACCTTATGATATTTCAACTTCTAGAAGGTTTCGATAAGGTATTATCGAAGTTAAGATGATTGAATGAAGCCCTCTCGAAGCTGAAATGTCAATCGGGTAGGAGATGTCAAAATTAAGACATTGGTATAGCTCGTTTTAGAAAGATCTACCATAATGTCAATATTTGGTCGATTTGTGACTTTTCTTGTAGATGGGCCCATCAAGTTAGTGCAGAAAACACTTTGTATTTGGAATTTAGACACTGTGGTTTGGAAAGGTCAGAAGATATCTATTTTTAATTTGAGAATGCTGTACACAATACTGAGATGAATGTCATCTGGGAGGCTCTCTTCCGACTATATTTTGCAGATAAGCCCGTACATACGCCTTACCAAGTTATCACCAGCCGACTTGCTGTGAGGAACTGTTGATCAACATCCTCCATCTTCTGAAAGTGGAACTTGATTCGCGATCGGACTTATATTATTCCGAAGAGATTTTTCCTAGCATCAGCACTGAAAGTGACTTTACCAAGACGTTTTCATGATCGTCCTGCCAAGCTTTGATCCTTCCAAGCCCTGTAACCATAAGCTGTTCATTTTTAGCATTTGTCAAAAATTTCCGAACCACAATTCTGCTATGACATCTAATTACTTCCTCAATCGCCATTCTTCTCATGGTCGTTTTATTTCTGGAAAGGCGCTATTCCACTCTACTCTTCTGGTCGAAGAGCTCACGAACTCCTCTGATCCTTTGGTCCCTAGGACGCCAGAGGCCGTCTCTCTGATAACTTGTTATCACTGGTTTTCAATACTTCAAACTGGCGCCAGTGACTTCTGAGGATACCCTTAGATACCGCATTGGAAAAATCTTAAGTGGGTCAATGGATGAATCAAGGTCGGCAAGAAATATATATTTAAAAATTACAATGGTCGTTTTTATAAAATTTTCTTTTATCTTTATTAATGTCAAAGATTTATACCAAATTCAAGGAAACAGAAACTTAACAGGTCGAAAACAGAAATGTATAGTCACCTCAAAATTATGAGACAAAAAAAATACGATAGGACTACCCTGTTCATTTTTAAGTGCCTTATTTTATCAAGAACACAAATATTATATTCCTTTTGTATTCTCGTCATGTTGCATAAAAGTGCCTCGTTTGGTTCCTTATCGGCAGATAAATATGTTTTTTTTTGTTTCCTTTCGTTTGTAGAAATAAATCACTATTTGCTTTGTGTGGGCGAATTGGACTTAATTTTATTTGCTGTTTCTTAAAAAAAAAAAGAACAAAAAATCCAAGAGT
The DNA here is from genome assembly GCA_910595825.1 of Philhelius pedissequus. Classification (NCBI taxonomy): domain Eukaryota; kingdom Metazoa; phylum Arthropoda; class Insecta; order Diptera; family Syrphidae; genus Philhelius; species Philhelius pedissequus. The sequence goes on along the minus strand of OU343161.1, from coordinate 234,995,682 downwards.
TCAACGCAAAAAGGATCTCTCCTTATAATTATTTGTTTTCCTTTCTGTTTTTTTTTTTTGTTTAAAAAGTCTGAGTAATGGGTATGTATGGAGGCAAAAAAAAGGGTGGACTTGTTGGACTGTTAAAAAGGATACTATAGCATTATTTATGTTTATGAGATATTTATTTAAATGAGAAGACCCAACATGGCATTTGGCAAATATGTCCAAGGGTTAAAGTGGAAATTTTATAGTGAGAAATAAATTGTGTCCCACAGAAAGGAATTACGAGAAAAATTGAATCATCTCACACTTACAACAAGCAACAGAAAATGCTCAAATTTTGAATGTAAAATTTGATTATTCTTTGCATGAACAATGAACTTCTGGTTCTGGGAGTAAAAGTGTATCGAATAAAAGCTTGTCACATTCAATGTCACACATTACTTGAATATGTACTACATTTAGGTTCATTTTCCATTTGGAAATAAAACGAACTCAAGATTTTGATCAAACGTGTGATATTGCAACGATAGTGAAAACGAAAAAAGGGTCCCACGATTCTCTGCTTCAAAAAAAAAAACCGAATTTGTCATATGAACGTAATAAAACGCGTAATTATCTCGAAAACTGCTTTAATGAATTTGTTAAAAAAAATTCTGTGTACTATTGTATAGTATATAGTCTCCATTTTGGTAAAAAATTAACATAAAATATGATAAGCTATACCTGCTTATTTATCACTAGGGCTGACAGCGAGACGAGAGCAGGCGATGCTTTTGATAGTCTCGTCTCTGTTTTGACCTCGGTCTTGGTCTCGCCTTTTTCTTGTGAACATTTTAATGTGCAGTCTCATCTCTGTGTTGGTCTCATCGTTAACTTGGGTTTCTTTTGTAAGATATAAGATAAGACGAATGTTCAGATTGAAAAATAGAATACTGTATCTCAGCAGTTTTTCGAATTTTCTGAGGTAAATTTTGAATTTTATAGAGGGTTTTTAATCCATTAAAATCGGAGGCATCCCTCAATCCATTTTGACAGTCCATGGCTTGACAGTAAGACAGCATACTATATTTTGACGTTTGGATAATATTGTTTTCCAAAAAGTCTTAAAGTCACCTTTTTCCGGAGGGGGAAATAAGGTCTGAAGATGAGCGAATTGTATTCCAACTACATGCATACATAAATCGCGCGTATTCTTCCTTGGATTTAGCAGTGCGCCTGTCTGAGTATGACTATTAATGTATGTGGTTTGCAAATTGAACATGAGTACTAAAAAAAAAATTAAATAAAAAAAAATTTCTTCTAGCGAAAACCGAGACCAAACCACTGAGACCGTCGAGACCAGCAGAACTCTCAGCGCATTTCGGTACCAAAAATACGGTCTCGTCTCGGGTGCTAAGTAGTCTCGTCTAGGTTTATTAAAAAAAATACATTGGTCATCCTTTTTGCCTCGAACATTGATATCACACGTTGCTTTTACTTTACTAAGCACAGATCTTATTTATAGTGTAATCAAAGGATATTGACGTTTTGAGACATTTAAAAAAGAGGTTGTTCCATTATGTGAACACTAATCTGAAAATAAATATGTCATTTTTTAGAGCTCAAGAATCAAACAGACCCTAAATGACTCTAAAAACACACTACATGAACAATACAAGCCACGTGATTAATGGAAATTAAAAAAAGTACAGGTCCCAGCTGACTACCTTGCGGTACTCCAAAATCCGCATTTATTGGATCAAAAATGATACCTCAGAAATTAATAATGCATATTCTTTCATTTAAATACGATCTGATCCACCGAACGAATGCTAAAGAATAAAAAAAATATTATTATCGAGGTAACTTGTCGAAGTCAACTATGGATATGAATATCTAATCAACATAATTGATCTAATCATGTAGAAGTACTTTGCCTTTCTGTAATATATCCACATTTAGATACAGATCAGTGTTCACGTTCCATGAACAATTACCATGACATTACCTAATACCCGCACATGGAGCCCAGGACCATCTCTACTTTTCTACTTGTCCTCGAACAATCGGTACTGTAAGATAGGATTGGCAGTATGACGTTTCAAGTGTAACTCCCAACATCGTAGATTCGCAAGAAAGTATAGTTTTCAAACATCCTTAACCATATGCGGCAATGTCTAGAGCATATTTAAAACTTGAAATCCGAATATTTCATAGTTATAACGAAGCGTTCAGGCGTTCCGTACCCAATCCACCAGTACACTATCCTAACACATTATCACACTTTCTCTGCCACTGCCCTACACTCTGTCACCAGAGAAAGAATCTGTTAGGCAGCTACTACTTCTTCAATAATTTGGAAGATCTCTCTAATATTTCAGGAACTTCGTCAATGCCTCCAAATGGCGTGACTGATTCAGAAGACACGGGTTTATATCGGAAAAGAGTGACTACACTCCGGGTAACACAATGGATCTACAAAGATCGAAGTGTGACGATAACGTCATCAAATGCCAGCTCAATTACCTAACTTAACCTAACACATTATCACCAGTCATATATTACATACTAGCCATCCACAATGCACCGAGTAAATATCAGCAGGAAATACATTACTATTCGACGTCAGTAATGCAAGTATGGAAATTTCATTCGTCGCTCTTACAATTCACACTGCGTAATTCCAGGAAATATAACAAGACGATGTAAGAAATGACGATTCTAGGCGAAACTTATATAATCGAAGTGGACTCTAGTCTCGATTGGAATTTGCTGAGGAAAAAGTTTGTAATTGATTCGAAGTGGTGGTCAACTTTTTGATCAATTGCGATACTTTATTTGGTGCACACATGTGCGGAAATATTTTGGGTAGTAAAAGTAGCTGTTTTTCCTTCGGGTTAGTTCTGGGCTAGAACTAGATTCCAATATAGCGTCTTCCCTGCTTGCTCATTCTGAGTGAGATTGTGGGCTATTGCAATTATATGAAATACCGTAGTCTTACATAGTTTAAGATTATAATGTAATTGTAAGATTGAAAAAACCGTATTTTATAAATAATAAATATAATCGAACAGAGTTCAGGTTACCTCAGCTGTAAGGAAAAAAAGTAAAAAAAAAAGAGTAAATTAGTGCTTTGTAAGAAATATAATATAGCAAATGTTATGGAGGAAAATCTGGCCTCCTTTACTATAAGCTCATCGGATGCTGTCCAGCGTTCCCCTTCTACTACAATTATTGTGTGTTTACTATACTTTTTTGTCACTAGCACGCACTACGAACGCTTCTCCAAACACTACACTTTTTTTACATCAGATATTTTTTTTCAATTTTAAAAATGAAGAGTGTGTTTTTAGTTTTAAATCATAATCAATACTTTTTGTGTAAGCCCATAACACAACATTGTCAATTCCACAATCCACTTCCAGTATGCCATCTACAGTTTGACAGATCATATTAGTTTTCTCTTTATAAAATAAATGTAGATATATTTTTCAATTTCATTTTCAATTTTTCAAAGCGAAAACACCAAAGTACATTTGATATACAAATCTACAAAACAGTTTTTGTTAGACGTTATGAAAATTTTATGGAAACTTGATCTTATATCAATCAATTTAGATTTCAAAAACAAAGCTTATCACCTTGCATTTACGTCTATGTAGTTTGGATTTAAATTTGAAGAAATTTTGCTGTAGAAACGACATTGAAAATAATATTTTAGAAAAAGTTAAAAGGAATTCATGCCACTTTTATGTAGCTTTATGTGAACAAATTTTAAACAGATTTCATTTATTTGATAATGACAAAACAAGTCATTTAAATCTTCTTGACCATATCGAAATTTAAAAAAGGAGACATTCCGACTATAACACCCCTTTTGAAAAATTGTCCATTTCATATTCATATTCAAGAAAATGAAGTTATGTTAAATGACGAATTTCGTTAAATTATAAGTTCACAAGAAACGTTAAAAGAATATTTTTAATGAAGAAATTGTTAAATTTTGGGTTAATTTATTGAGTGCCAAAAATTTTCTTGAAAAGCCATCTTTTGAAAATGTATGCAATTACATGCTTACTTTGTGTAGCTTGCACCATGGCAGTGCAACTGCTTAGGGGTTTTCCTCAAGTTTAAATATAATAAAGGATGATTTAAGAAAAAATTGGAATATTTCAACTGTTGATGCAACTCTTGAAAGACGTAGATGGAATTTTTGAGCCCCCTCAAAATTAATAAATTTTGCAAACAAATTCAATTACCACAATGCAAGTCATTATAAAAAAAATAATCCTTAAATATACCTATATTTTTGTTTTGTAAAGATGTAAATAGTGAACATATTTATTATTATATAAGAATTTTTGTATGAGTTGCGTATACATATAGTTTATTATACTTATTTATGAATGCATATTTGAAAGTGAATTAATGGATTTAAAAATTTGTAAAATTAATACGAGGGCGGGTCAATAAGTCCGTGACTTTTGGAATAAAACAGATTTTTTGATAAAAAAAATAATTTTATTTTTCAACGTAGTCTCCCTTGAGCTCTATACACTTTGTCCAACGCTTCTCCAATTTTTTTATCCCTTCCAAAAAAAAAATGATTTGTCGAGGTCCTCAAAATAGGCATTTGTTTGCGAGATGACTTCATCATTGGAGTCAAATCTTTTTCCACCAAGCCATTTCTTCAGGTTTGGGAACAAGAAGTAGTCGCTCGGAGCCAAATCTGGAGAATATGGTGGATGAAGGAGCAATTCATAGCCCATTTCATGGATTTTTGCCATGGCAACTGCACATGTGTGCACCCTTGCATTGTCTTGGTGGAAAAGAACTTTTTTCTTGGCCAAATGAGGTCGGTTTTTTTTTAAATCGTCATTGAATCGGTCCAATAAGTTGGCATAATATTCCCCATTGATTGTTCTTCCCTTTTGAAGGTAGTCAATGTGGATTATCCCGCGTGCATCCTAAAAAACATAACTTTATTGGCTGACAAACCCATCTTGGCCTTCTTTGGCGCCGATTCACCCTTAGAAACCCACTGTTTTGACTGTTGTTTGGTCTCTGGTGTGTTGTGATGGATCCATGTTTCGTCCACGGTTACAAAACGGCGCAAAAACTCCTCCATATTGCGATTAAACAACGCCAAACCTTCATGTGAAGTTGTTACACGATTGCGTTTGTGGTCTACTGTGAGCAAACGCGGCACCCAACTTGCGGAAATCTTTCTCATGCCCAAGTGATCATTCAAAATTGAAACCACTGAGCCATGCGAGATCCCTACGGCTTCCACAATCTCTCGCACTTTCAATCTTCGGTCGGCCAACACCATATCGTGAATTTTTTCGATTGTTTCGGGTGTAGAGACCTCAACTGGGCGTCCAGGACGTTCGGCGTCTTCAGTGCTTGTACGGCCACAAGGAAATTCAGTAAACCACTTTTTCACCATTGTAATCGATGGTGCAGAGTCCCCATAGTATTTATCAAGCTTAGCCTTGGTCTCGGTAATGGTTTTTTTTCGCAAGAAATAATGCTTAATAAGCACACGAAATTCACTTTTTTCCATTTTCTCCTCAAATTAGTGAGTAGTCTGATAAAAATAGCTGTCAAACACAAACTAACTGACGCAGCAAGTTTAATCTTTGACAGGAGTCAACTGACAGATGCCTGTTGACAGGAGCAGTGTTGCTGTTTCAGTAAAGAGGTCAGAGGTCAATTCAAAAAGTCACGGACTTATGGACCCGCCCTTGTATGTTTTTGTTAGCACGTTTTTACTACACAAATTTTTGTATAAGCCCTATACTTTCAACCAGTTGGGGGGGGATGATGTCCCATCCCAATGAAAGACCAGAGCGCATCTCCGCCTTTTTCATAGTTATGCGTATGCCTGATGAAATCTGATATATTAAGCTGGAAATAACTTATCCAAGTTTTCTTGTAAAGAATATGTCATTATACGTCCAAGAACAATTGAGAGATAATTTTCCTCCAATACAATGAACAATACCACTACAAAACACTATAGATATCGCTTACTCTCCTTGCTTACCAAAAAATCGATCAAACTGTTAACTCAATATCACATGAGAAATGACCCATATCGTTCGACTCGGCCAAGCTCAATATAATTGATTAATCACTTCTTAAACTTCAATCCCCTTTAAGCTGTGAGAAATCTCTTTTAATTTCGCACATACAAAAGTATCAGAAAAAAACTTTTTCGATAAATCCTTTCAACTTGGTCGAATACGTTTTTTTTTTGTTTGATTTTACTTTTGGCAGAAAATCTGTCTGACACAAAAATAAAACAAAAAAAAAAAAACTTCTCTCTCGAAAACAATCACATTGTTGGACATTTTTAATTTATAATTCCACAAGCAAGCAAAATCCTCTTTATACAACTAAAGAAATCAAAAAAGCGCTTTTCCTGCCATTTGTGTGTTTTTTTTTTTTTTTTTTTTTACTTTTACATTTTCACACAAACAATTTAATAGAAAACTTATCTTGGCAACTTCGCGAACCACATTTGAGAGAGAATAAATGAGCCTCCTCCTGAAGGCGCGAATTCTCCACATAAATTGCTAATTTCCTTCAAAGCCACCACACCACCGACACGACCCTGCCGCAGCCATTTGGCTCCGTGTGTTTGGTTTAGACCCCAAGCGCTAGAAATGAGAACAAAAAAAAAATTATCACTCGCGCCATAAAATGAATGCGGAAGTAAAAAAGGAACGCTGGAATTCGCAACTAAAAATTCACTTAGGCCAAGGAAATTACAGACTAAATGCAGATAGAAAAGATTATATAAGGATGTGAGACAGAAAAAAGGGGAAAAAGAATGATTTTAAGGTTTCGAGACGAAACGTTAAATAATTCAATTATGTTCGACTGCTTGAACATTGAATTATGCTTGATTCTTCCTAGTGCTCTGCTGATGTGTCAACGAACTTTTTTATATATGCGAAAAGTAACGGTATCTATGCTCTTCATAAGAAGGATTATTAGTAAGTCCTATATTCTTTGCATATGCAAATTTTTTTTATTTTTTTAACACATTCAACTTAGATGCAGAGTTTATAAGGAGGACTCTCTCTATTGGGATGCCATATGCAAACAGAGTTTATTTAAATGTTTCCCACACTCGCATAACCCCACTTATGTTGGTATACATTCTGAATACTGAAAGGATGTCTTACACAAGTTTTTCGTATGCAGGCGCAAAAATGCAATGCAAACAGGCAAATCAAAGAAGGTCTGACGAGACACGACACGACAACCGAGGAAAAGGAAAAACTAAAAGAAAAAAAAATATGAACCTCCAGCATTCTTCTTTAATTGAATGTAACCACTTGGAAGGAAAGAATGGAAGGAAGGAAGTGGATACCATGGTACACACACCCACCCATACGCTACAACAACACCGAAACAAACAAGAAAATGCAAGTTCAAGAAAACGGACGGATTTTCATACAAAATTAATTCATTTGGTTGAAAGTTTTCCGCAATTTAAGTGAATTAGAAAAGTTGGAAATAAAATTTATTGGTGGCGCCTGCTACACTCGAGGATGCAGCAGCAGCACAAGTTGCATCAACTATGCTGAACAGTGGGGCAGTATTATATATAGTTTGCGTGCCTATCTACTGTACTGATTTTTTTTTTATAACATAAAATAAAAGTCGCATGTAGAAGACAATACTAAATTACAGTCTAAGGTGAGGTAATCACTTAGTTACAGTGTGATATAGAACAGGTCTTACTTTCACTTTACTTTCATATTTATTAGCCGAGACAGCTATTAAATATCCTTAGTAAATATCCTTAAGCAGCTATGAGGAAATGTCATTTAATTACAGTCTGAAATTGCAACCTCAGTAAATTACAGTATGAGACAACAGTAGTCGCTATACAGGGAGATAAGGCAGAAATTGGTACATTAAAATCAGAGATATATAGCCAAAGATACGAGACAGCAAACATCACTTAAGGTCAATAAATCACAGTTTAAGACAAGAGAATTACTTAAATTACAGTATGAGAAAGCAAATTTCACTTAGCTACTGTTTCATAAAGCAAACGCCTTCAATAACTAATTTGGGCTTGTTAGTCTTTAAAAGCATAATTCTTCCTAAAAGAAGATATTTTATATTTATCATGTATCCTTGCGAAAGGTTTGAGACAAGGTGATGCGCTATCATGCAATTTCTTTAACATCGTGCTGGAAGCAATTGTGCGACTTTTTTCAAAAGTCCCTTCAACTCCTTGCTTATGCTGATGACATTGACATCATAGGCAGAACAAAACGAGCTGTCAGTGGAGCATTTGTAAGTATTGAAGCGGAAGCGGCGAAGATGTGTTTGACTGTTAACGAGACGAAAACTAAGTATATGCTGTCATCGAGAAGAGAAGCCCAACACCATCGACTGGGACAAAACGTCACGATTGGCGGTTATAACTTCGAAGTAGTCAGAGACTTTGATTACCTGGGATCCACTATTACATCGCACAACAATATCAGCGCGGAGATCAAACGAAGAATCACACTTGCAAATCGCTGTTTCTTCGGGCTTAGAAAGCATTTGAGTAGTAAAGCCCTCTCTCAAAGAACCAAAGAGACCCTATATAAAACTTTAATCGTCCCAGTCCTGCTGCATGGAGCAGAGGTATGGACACTGACAAAATCGGATGAAAACCAGCTGGGTTGCTTTGAGAGAAAGATTCTTCGAGTTATGTTTGGCCCAGTGTGCATCGGTGGTGAGTGGAGAAGAAGATTTAACGACGAACTTTACGGGCTCTACAGCGATATCAACCTGGTCAAAAAGCTAAAAATACAGCAACTGAGATAGCTAGGTCACGTGGAGCGCATGCACATCGACGCACCAGCCCGACCAGTCTTCGTATCCAACCCCGGTGGACAACGCGACAGAGGAAGGCCTTATCTTAGGTGGCGCGATCAAGTGGTGAACGACCTCAACCAACTTGGTGTGCGTAACTGGTGGCAGCTAGCTAGGGACCGGGCTAGCTGGAGAGGTTTGCTGGTTGAGGCCGTGATCCATCCTGGATTGTAAGCGCCATCTAAAGTAAGGTAAGTATCCTTGCGCTTGGTACTCTTCTACCAGGCTTGTATATAAAAAAAATTTCCGACGTCTGGTCTTTCTTATGGTAACAACTGGATGTGAATTATAATTCCTATAAAAAATGAATACAACATTTTATTCTAAATTCAATGTGAAACATACGAAATTCACACAAATCCAGATACATTACATTGATTTTTTTTAGGTTAATATTTAAGCACATCTGTCCCACTGTAATATACGGCATTTAACAGAAAATTAGGTGAAGATTTTTCTTTCTTCTCTTTTTTTTTAAGTGATAAATAAAAAAGTTTACATTTTCATGATTATAATACTTAAAAGTAAGTGCAATGAAGGAAAAATAGTTCTAGGAAGCTTGCATGGAGTTTGTTGTCTCTTTGGTGAATTTTGTATAATTGAGATGATTACTTCAGACTGTTATTCGTTTCGCACAAGAATCAGTGTAAAGATCTTGATTGGAAATTGGTGTCAAAATATTTAGAGCAGAGAAATTTTTCTAATGTCATTACAGCTCAAATTATTCGTTTGTTTACTCTAGCATGGAGAAAAGGTTATGGTAAGAACCTTGTATAATGTTGTTATAATTTTAAGAGTTGTTTACTAAAAAATATAACTCTGAATGGTATAAACAACCACACTGACTGCTTTTGCCAAAAATAAAAACACTTAAAAATTAACTAAAAAACTTTTTAAAAAATCAAATTCAATAAAATAAATCAGTAAAAAAATTAAATGCAACAAACGCTGTCTATAAAAAAATAACACATAAGCATAAATGGTATAAAAAGAGTCTATAGAAGAAAAAGAAGAAGTTTTTCAATTAAAATGAATCTGATGGCCAACTGGCAAGTCGTAAAATAGCCATAATTAAAGAAAAAAATATATTAATTTATATACATACATTCAAAAACATTAAATGATATAAAAATGAAAGTATGGACTCATCCAAAAATTGAATAAATGGTATAAAAATTATTATATATTTGTTATGTAGAAAATAAATACTTTTTCCTATTTTTGTATTATACATAAATAACCAGAGCACAAAGTATTTTTTACCCATATACTTTTGATTGGTATAAATTAATATTGACTTTACTGGTAGGTAATTCATATTTTTATGTTAGCTCGTCTAGTATTTGGAGGACTCTACCAACGACATGCTATACAAATTCGACTTAAAAAGTTGAATGCATGTTTAGAATGAAGCAAAGAGATCCCATCAAGTTTTTTTATGTGGCTGGAAATTTTGAATGGTATAAAATAACATTCTTTCATCCGAGCACGGTGTTAAGGTGAGTAAGAGTATTGGAAAACAATCATTGAAAGAGGGAACTACTATAATTTCTATTGGTATAAAATAATGGTCTAATAAAAAAATGAGAAAACATTTTTTTGAGAATATTTTCTACTTTTTGCTTGCTCTTTGCAGTAGACCAGATTATACCAATAAGCAAATAACGAAAATATATTTGACTTGATTTACTATTTAAAAAACAGTATAGCTTGTTGTTTTATTAGATGATTTTGTTTTAAATAGAAAATGATACATGAAAAAAATCTCAGTTTATACCAATCAGCAAACAAACATGGTAAACATTTTATTCTAGAGAATATTTCATTTTAAAAAAAATCTTTTAACCATTACGATATATATCCATCCCACTAGTTTATACCAATCAGCAAAAATGTACTCAAAACATGTGGTCCATTTGTATACAAGGTTCAAAGTATAAAATATTGTCACCTCTGAACCGCACATAACGAAACAAAAATACCTCACTTACTTAAAAAAAAAACATATTCTGATGGACAGAAGGAATACCATAATTCCATCGAACTTTAATTTATTATCGAAGTGCATACCCGCAGCAAATATTTGTTTTCAATAAATCATTGTCCAAAAAGAGACGTTAAAGCTCAACAGGAAAAACTCCCTTAATCTATTTATCGGGATAAAACCATTGAATAAAATCCTTTAATCAATATAAACATAGGTACAAAGCTATATATAGTAATATCCGTTTGCAACTCGATATGTGCAGTACCATTTCAATATAATCCTTCAACGGTTATCGGATTGAGAACCGTTAAGTCAATGATTTAATGCGTAAAAAAGAAACACAAAACCGATTAAATTACAAAACATTTATAGCCGTGGAGGACGTGTCTCTATCGTCAAACTTCGCGACAGAGAGGTCCTTCTTTTTTTTTTGAAAATGTTTCACAAAATATATGACTGTTACTAACAACTGCAGCGAATTGAAAAAAAAATGCCTTTTGTTTATAACTTGCCGAACCTTAAATCCAAATCGAATAGACTCACTTCTCTTTTTGATATCCTGTTATCCGGTACAAAATGCAATTACGCTTCATAATCTCCTGCCAATTTACATTCCAATGGACGTGATAATTAACGCTGCGGATCACCGATGGCGCCGCTCCAATGGATCAGGACGAACTTCGATATCATGTCATATGTACTACAGTTTATACTCTTCTTAGATTGTACCTATATGGTTGCCAACCGGCCAGTGCGGCACGGCGCAGACCGTTGGAAAATCCTTGTAGTTCCGGTGAACCGCATAGACTCGCGACAATTTTTTTTTTTTGAAAAATCATGGACCGACGAATGCAAGTTGTTTCGTCCGTTTTCTACCTTGAAATTGTCCAACCGTTGTCCTCCAACCACTTTCGATATTTTTGCTGGTGGCTTCTGTCACGTTCTTCGATGTGATTTTTTTTCCTGAAGCTAGTTTCTCTCTTTCATTTTGTTCACTGGACACATTCAATTCGAAAATTTAAATCCACCAAACATGAAACACCATCAGCTATTTTCAGCACCATCATGGCGGATATCCGGGATTCGTAGTTTTGTTTTTTTTTTTTTGCCTACGAAAACGTATTGGCAATTCGCACTCAGCTTGAATGTAGTTTCTCGATGGGATAATGGAATTGCGATTCGAAAATTTACATGGAAATCGATGTGAATGATTTGGTTTGTGTTGGCCAAATGGCAAATTATATTGGTGGTGGATATAACAATACAATAACATTATAGAGCTTGAATAGTGTGAGATATTCGTATCTTAAGTTGAAAGCATTTTCTGATTTGTTGCGGGTCAAATTGGGGATTTTTTCATTGAAATGCAGCAAGCATCCGGAAATACATGACTTTCAATAGGCAAACAATTTCAATGTAAATAATGTCATCATTGGTGAATAATTCATTGTCTTTAGAGAATTAAATCGACATAATTTTCCATTCATAAAAGGCTAAAGGTCATTTATTTGAGGAGTAAAAAACCGAACTCACTCAAGGGTAAGTTATACCAATCAGCAGATAAATATGTGTAAATATGTATAGAATATCCTCGGGTAATATTTGAAAATAGAAGTTTAAAACAAAATCCGTAGAGTTTACCAAACTTAATAGTTTTTTATACCAATTAAGATCATAAAGCCAAAGTATGTAAGCGCATTTACTTTAGAAAATTTCTAAATTAGTTGACATTGTTATGAGTACTCAAAATTAATAACTGCAGTTTTCGCCATTTTCTCGCTATATATAAGTTTTTACCATTAAGCAAATTATTAAAACAAAGTATTTGCAATTTATCCATCTCCTAAAGACTGATACAAATAATATAAAGAAGGAAAGCAAATTTATATATTTTCAATAATATTTGACTTCAGTAAGCTTTACGTTTATACCATTTGTAAGGGACACATTTAAAAATCCATTATTTAAACTTTAAACAAAAATTCATCAGTCATAAGTGAAACACCCTGAGAACACTGGTTGTGATATTTAACTTAAATTGTTTTGGAACGAGATACCAAATAAATTTGATAGTAAATTCAGACTTTAGACCAGTTTATACCAGTCAGATTTCTCTGCTCAAGAAAGGGTTCCTTTGAAAAAAAAAAACTAGACCAGTTTTAACTACTCTTATGTTGAATGAACCCAGGTGGATGATTGGTAATGAAAAAAGCTATGAATAATAGGTTTGAAGTTTAAAAAAAAAGTATTAAATCTTTCCAAATTGTTCTTAGCAAAACTCTATTTTTCTAAGCTTTGTTATTATGAAATAAAACCCCTTTGAGTGGCCCATATTACTGTTACAAGAAAAAAAAATCCAAACATGTCAAACACATACATATATGGCTGAATACTTGTTTTTATTATTCTCACATCAAATGCAGATTTTTTCAAACAACAACAAAAAAAATTACCATGACCTACCATCACCATTTATTAAGATATCTATGTCATAACCTAATAAGCTTCATTGCAAATGAAAAGTTAACCATTTAGTTCATGAGGTCATTCTGGATATCGTCCTCGTCCTCATCGCCCTATCGTTGTTTTTGCAGTTGATAGAACAAAAAACAAAGTCCACCACCATAAACATGATTGTCATTGTCTTCATCATCATCTCCGGCTTACTACTGCTCCCTGAAAGTCCTTATTATTCTGCACTATAAATTCCACCTTTTGGAATGATTCTCCTTCCGATTTAGTTTCATTTTTTTTTTCTAATTTTTTTTTTGTGTGGGTTTTCTTCACCACTTTGCTGTTTAGTATTCAAGATACTGGTTGGCTGTATGAATTTTTGTTTTGTTCTTGTGGTGACCTGCTAGGGATGCCAACTAATCAGTTTAAGTTTGGATTTTTATGGCTTTAAGATTAAGATTAGAGTAAGATTCTATTCAGAAAAATGCAAGCAACGAATTATGAGTACACATTTGTTTTAATTTTTTTCAGTTTATTTTAAGTTTAAATTTTTGAATTTCGATTTTAATTTCGAATTATTAAAAATACAATAAATTATTACTAAAGCAAGAAAATATTATATTTTTTTTGGTTTGTGAACTGTGTGTTTTCTGTAAAACTCCACTTGCAAACAGAAATAAAGAAAAATCTATATTTGGAACGCAAGGAAATAATTGCTTTTATTTGACAGCTGTCACAATTTTAAGAGAAGATTTGTTTTAATAGTAATTTTAATATATTTAAATGATAATACTAAAAAAATAATTCATGTTACACTAACCACAAATATTGATACAAAAAATGTTTAACATAAATGGAAGATGGTTGGCAACCATGGCATCTGTCTCTATGTCCCTGTATTATCGTATTTAATTAGCCTGAAAGATCATCTTTGGAAGTTTTTCTCCGGGAGCCTTTATTATATACTATAGAACGACGATAGAAGCTCATATTTTTCTTCAACAGCAATAGTATTTTTCAACTTAAATCGAGACAAAAGCCTGAAGGAATGAAAGACGAAACCATTTTCGGTCCAGTTACAACCCCCTCTATGACTATAATTTTGTTCTTTTCTTTAAAAAAACAACAACCAAAAAGGGACAGAAAAATATGTATATACTTCTTATCCTATCTTTGAGGTTAAAATACATATGAGGTATTCTCTGACAATTTGGTAGAAAGAAAAAAAAATTGTTTGCGACTTCCTTTTATTTTTCCTTCATTCATATTTTTGTTAGTGACCTTTTTGTTGGCTGGTATAATGGTATAATTAGGTGTCAAGAGAAATCATCAGCGTTTGTAATTTAAGATTCTATGTTGAGTTGTTTTCCTCCTAAATATTTCTATTTTTATCTTTATCGTGGTAGAAAAGCCTTTGAATTATAAATTTGAGAAAAAGGGAAGGACATACATACGAGTATTTATCATTGGAGAACAGAAAAGTCTTAAAGCAGATGTCTGGTTTTCTTATGGAAAGATAAATATGAATTAGCTTTTAGGAGTTTTGAAAGAAAATTAATATTTGAAAGATGGAGTGAATGTGGCCCGCAGCGTACAAATCCTTCCAATTAGCTTTGAATTTGGCTAAATAACATCTTTTGGTATGAGGTCCTCTTTTGACAAAGCCGCTGGCATTTAATTATTATTACAAATTACACTACTACCATTTTAACTTCTATAAAGTTTCGGTTAGGTCTAATCGAAGCTAAAATGACTTAATGAAGTCTTGTTCAAGTTGAAAAATTAATTGGAGAATGGTATACATAACTAAATTATAACTGTCAGTTCAGAAAGAAATTAAAAGTCGTTTTCTAATTATTATTCTAGTTAATGGTCGAATATAGAGCCTCCCTACAATTTGCTTTTGTTTGTTGTTATTAATCTTGCGGACTGGTATAAAATTCTTAAATAAGATAAGCTAATTTAAGAATGTTTTCTTTTGCAAGGGATTTCTCAATAACACATACAATTAAGGTACACGAATGAATCTCACGTAATTGCAATTATGTTCGATCACATTTTATGCACAAGATTCTTAGTAGATGCTTAATATATTTTCAGTCCTTTTTAAAAAAAATTTGTATTTACAAAATTTCTTTATTTTTTTTTTTTTTTTGAAAAATCAAATAAAATATTTTTCGCACATTTGGTATGCAGTATTGTTTAGAACAAAAATTTTGATCGAAATCCGTCAGGCCGTTTATGAGAAAGTAGAACATAAAAAAAAAGTTTGCATGGCAGGTACATTCAATAAAAAAAAACATGTAAAAATGATTTCGACCAAGATATACATTATACCCAAGGTAGACCACACACTTTTTTTTATCAAAATCGTTAAGGCCGTTTTCGAGAATTGCGGGACCCATTTTGTTTGTGTTCTCTATCATCGTTATCTCGAGTTTGATTAAAATCTCGATTTTTTTTTCCAAGATAAAGTACATATGCAAGTAAAATCTAAACATATTGATATTTTCCTTTTTATGCACTGAATGGTATAAACCAGTTTATCCACGTATGGTATACTTAATAAATTGATTATTAGTTATACATGCATACATATATGTGCCAGCAGCTCTGGTCTGTTGAAATTGAAGGGGAAAATTACAGATATTTGTATGAAACTGCGTCAGCTAAATGGTCTAAACGTATCTGATATACACGAACCAAATAATTTAATAGTTGATGTATACGTAGGTGCTCCATCCTATTAAAATAGTCCGTACACATTAAACCATTTACCAATTTACTAGTCTAATTAGTATATTGACTGATGAAATGAACTGGTCTAATGCACAAGAAAAATATTTTAATTGTTAGTATGGGTATATATACATATATCAAGTTACTCCATTTAGTTAAAATTAGACGATAAAATTACAAACAGTTTTATATACATACATATATATTCTATTCATACGCCGCTGACTGGTATAAATTGATTAATTATTGATTTTTGCGAGTAGCCGCGTAATTAAAATTAAGCATGCACTTGTACAAATCAAGTTACATTGAGTGTGGTCAATAATATAATGTAATAATGTTATAATTATATCCAACAACCGTAAAAACGTTAAGAATTATATTGGTATAAATTGGTCTAGTACGCGTGGTGAATAAAATAATTGAATAATGGATTCCAAAATATGACATTATTTTAGTGTAATCCAGTTCGTTTTAACTGGTATAACACATATTGCAATTTATACGTCCTACATAAATAGCTATTTTAAATTAATTATTAAATTTAATGTTTCATATATACATAAGTCATTTTTGTACACATCCGCCTACTGCTACGCCCATTTTTTTTCCATAAGCGTGTCCGCCTTCTGCGACTCCATTTTATATCATAAGGGTGTAATTGAATTAAAGGCATGTTCCGTATTTCAATTTTCATTAATTTGTTCGAGAATTTTCGAAAACCATTATATATGAAACTATTCATAGTAATTAAACTTGGATGTAGGTATATTCTATTGGCATTCCTCAAGGACAATAATTTTAATTGATATTGTGCAACAAATATCCTTCATCCTCAAAATATACAATATATGTATGTATATCCCATGCATATTGTCATTGACAATGCACAGCAACAACAATTTCACCCATCCGTTCCAAATCGGGCTTCTCATTCAATTCCTGAATAATTTCCATTGAACAATTATGGAAACAATGTCATTAAACGACATACATACCATCGCATCGGTGTGTAGTGTGTGTTATGGGGTGTCGTTGTCGTTGTTATAATTATTATTGCATATGCAACATATATACACCATACACGTCATATGCAAATAAAAAGCACAAAAGGATGTTGCAATGTCATTAATTATCTTAAACGCTCTCAATAAATAACCGAGACTCGTTGTTGTCGTTGTTCAGTAGTCGACGACGATGACAATGACAACTTCAACGACGACGACGACGACGACGACGACGACGCACGTTAAGCTCAAGTACTTTATCATTTTAATTAAAAAAACAAAATACAAAAAAAGAAACATAATAATAACAACAAAACAATATTCATTTTCATTTTCATTACTCTTCGGGAGTTGCTCACTTTTTTTTCGAGCAAGCTCCATAATGTTCCGTGTATATCCTTTGGATCTTTAATATGTAGAATTCGCGAGCTTGATAATTTTTTGCCGCCACTATACCTTCTGAAAAATATTGCCCCCTTCTATACTCTAACCTCCTTGAACAAAGGCTTCTCTCATCATTTGTTGGCGTTCATCTATGTATCTCAAGGATACACTCATATAATGACTATAAGCATCCTGATGATGGTGAAAGGCTGTGTCTGTCTGATGCCGTTTTCTGTGCGCCTTTGAAGCTACCTATGCTACATTGTTGTTTTATGAGAATCTCTTCATTTTCAGACAATCTACATACTATACTCGTATGTGCATATACTCGTATGCATATATCAAATGTATATAAATGAAGCCATGATGCTCTACACAAAGAATCCTTTTAATACACAAAAATATGCCTTTGAAAATGAACATTGTTGCTTGGAAAATGGTAAAGCAAAACATTTTCCAAATGATAATGAAATTCAGTTAATTTGGTAAAGAATATAGTATCTTAAGCTGATACACAAAAATAAAGATATTTAAATTGTTCTGTTGCGGTTTTGGATTATTATGTATATCAACATTTGGGTATGGGCATTTTAGAAAGAGCATCAGGTTTACCGTGTACGATTTTAATTTTAATCTTATTATGAATAAATTTTACATTAAATGAATGGATGAACTTATTGAGAAAGCTTTTTAGTTATCTTAATATAAATTTCGGGAAATTAATCTGCTTTGCAAGAACATTAACCAATGTACGTAGTTTTGAGTGATAGAGGAATGGTTGGGGAAATGGAAAAAGTTAAAGTACTTTTTTTGGGGAAATTAATTACAAAACTTGTTGAGCATTTAATCAAAAGGAGTTTTGAAATTAATCTCAGGTGGAAAAATTCAAAATACATAAACAAGGATTTTACTGAATAGCATTGTGAATTCTTAGTTAGAAACAAACTTTTTTGGGATTATTATGGGGCAAATATTTCAATTTAATTTTATGGATAGCACAAGCTTAAGAAGTAAAATGAAAATTTTAATTGTCGTGTATAATTATTTGGACTGTTTAATGACTTTGTGATACGCCTGGCTATAAATCAATATGCGTCAAATATTTCAACAGACAAAAAATTCAAAAATTTAGAGTCTGAAAACTATTTTTTCAAAAACCGTTTCTAAATCAACTCTACTTTAAGGAAAAAATAAAATAAAGATAGTTCAAGCTTTAAAAAATAGAATGCTATTGATAACAATATTAAATAAGAAATTTTAAATAATTGCCTGTAAGACCTAAGGTCTTTTAAATGCAACCCGAATTGCACGGCACTTGATAGACGAAATAAAAAGATATGAAAGAAGAATGGGAAGAATTGAGAATTTGTTCTTTATTGTAACCCACGGGTGACAGCTAATTAAAACTGGAGGTGTAGAAAAGAATTCTGCCTAGAGTGGAATTCAAACCCACGAGTCTAAATTAGCAGTCAAGTGCTGTATCCACTGCGCCATTGGCACGCCCGCATTGTAGGTGTTACGGTTATTTTTTGTTTTGATACATATTTTTAAAAATTGCCCCTTCCGGTTAAACGGGGGATCGAACCCCCCTTCCATACGATTTATTCTGACTGTACCAAAGTACGAGCTCTTGCAAAGGCGATTATCAGGAAACGGCTACACAAACTTTGTTTAATTTTTTCCAAAAAAGAAAAATTGGTAGTGCAATTAATACAGAAATTTAAAAACATATTTTAAAAAAACACAACCGTTTTCAAAATATTGAATTAAAAAAAAAACATATTTTTCAAAAAAATCCAAATAAATATTTTTCTAAAATTTGGGTATATAGTGTTATTTAGAATTTGAATGTTATCCTGTTTGGAAATCCTTACCGAAATGATGAGAGATCTCAAAATCAATAAAACGGGTATGTGTCACGTAAAAAATGTTTTTATATCAAAATGTAGACTATAAATATAATAGTGCATTGAAAAATCGTAAAAGCTGTTTTCGAGATAATTAAGATTCGCCGTTTTTGGTACAAAAAATTGTATTGCAGGTACTGTTATTTTTGGGACTAAACTCACTTACTTTAGATACTTATGATGGCGCTACAGTCCGGAGTGGACTTGGGCCTCAACCAATAAGAAGATTCCCCAGCCAGCTCGTTCCTTACTTAGCTGCCTCCAGTTTTCACGAAAACTTGGTGATGTCCCGTTCTACTAAGTCGTACCCCCGGGTTGGATTCGAAGATTTTCCGAAGACAAAAGCCGATTTTCATTTTTAATTCAGAGCAGAGTCTGAGTTGTCAAAAAAATTGTTTGTGTGCCTTTTACATTCAGAGCATTCAGAGCTCCGAATATGTGTTTCTTTTTACATTCTGAACATGTTCAGAGTGCGATCCATGTGCTCGGACATAATCGTCTAAGTATTTTGAGTAAATTGCTGAGCACACGAAATATGATGTGCGTAAAAAAGGAAAATGTGAACAACAAAATTATCAGATACATTTAAAATGGCGGAAGAAGTTGTTCGCTTGTTGATTTTCTGTATCTGATATGTGTCTGCGTACAAAATAAGTGTTGTTTTGTGTTGGATTGCTTTTTATAGTTAAAATGAAAATTTATTCTGATTTGTGTGGTTCAAGTGTGTTTAAATAACAAATCAGAGTGTTCAGAACTCGTTCTGTTCGGACCAAATTCAGAGCATACTTTATGAGCTTGAACTCTATTTAGAGCTCTGCTCTGAACGAAAAAATAAAAACGCCTAAATTAGACAAAATAGCAAAATTCCCTCAAAGTTATAGCTGCCTATGGTGACGTTCTGTCAAAGACTTCGGTATTACGTAACTTTTCTTGATAGCAACATATACTTTGTCTTGCCTTAATTACTGACACTTCTGTTTCAATGCTCACAAAACCGTCACATTTTTTTTTTGTGGCTAGAGAACTCTGCACTATTTTTTCAAGTATGATGTTAAAAAATCGCATGACAGCGCGTCGCCTTCCCTAAACCCTTTTTGTGTCAATAAAGGCATCGGTAATGTTTTTACCCATCTTGATAGAACAGCATGAATTTTCCATCGTTATCCTGCACAAACGGGCGGGTTTGTCAGGGATGTCAAAATTAGACATTGACCTACATAGCTTGTCTCTATATATGCTGTCATACGCGGCCTTTAAATGGATGAAGAGGTGGTTGGTATATATTGGAAGCTCCTGTGATTTCCAAAGATCTGCCGTAGTGTAAATATTTGGTCAAAAAAAAAAGGTTTCAAAAAAGAATCAGCCCAATCAAAATTATCAAAATTGTTATCAAAATATCTTAATTTGCCTTTAAGTTTCTTATGATAATAGGGGTTATACCTGACTCAGCGTGGATAGGATAAGTTGGAGTGGAAAACGAGGGGAAATAGTCGAACCTTGAAATTTGTTTAAATTCTTCAAAATGCATATGACCAAAGACTTGTATAACATACCACATCTAAGAAAGTATTGTGCTTCATTGCTTCATTATACACTTTTTCTGTACAAGCTAGTACTTTCGGAGTAGTTCACCACTGCACGATACTTGAATTCCAGTACCACTTCTATGATGTCGCCGTTCAGAAATCAACATTCTTCTCTAAACCTCATGTATTTCTAAGCTTCAAAAACCATAATATTGGTTTTGAATGCTTTTATCTTCAGATATTATATTCCAGGTATTGCATTTACATCTAAAGCCTATTAATTTGAAGTTGAAAAGAAGAATGATTATCAGCCAACATGACCGAAATCTGAAATATTGACAAACCAAGGCTAGCTGTCATAAATGTCGTCAAACAAAAAAGGAAAACGGTAGTGGACTTAAAATACATCCCTGCGGAACACCAGCAGTTGCTCCAAATCAAATTAGTTTGACATCGCCGACCAATCCAAATATGTCGCATTGATTTCGCATAAAGACGGGAACTTTCTAGATACTCAAAAGAAAGTCATTTTGTTGTATCATCACAGCTTAAAGATAAAAAGTGCCACAGTGTACTTTTTTTAATAGTATGAAAAAGTCCTTCCAGGGCAATAACTTCTTTTAATAACACTGCATTTCATGGTAATCAACAGGCACAAAGTACTTACCAAATCATAAAAACTAAGGAAAAATAGTTTCGGAATAGAACTAAACAAAACTCCGAGATGGAAGGACCTCCGCGGGTTCCAAGGAAAATAAACTTCTTTGTGGGTCCTCTGATCACCACAGGTCTAGCTTTACAAAAATGCTCTCAAAACATCTGTTTAATATCTTCCATAAAGTTTAAAAATATTTTTATGGATTTCAATTATTTAATTCTTTTTATGTGTGCTCACCTAGGAGTATTCGGACATTTAATTTATGGTTTTGTCGTGTGTAATACATAAAATGACCATTACAACAAAGTATTTGAGTAACATTAATATTTCATAACATCACATTCGCCACAAATTCAATCCATAAAAATAAAGAAAATAACAACTGATGATTTTGGGAGGGTTGAGGTATTAATGATGAAAGCTGAATTCAATTTTTACCTTTTTCGCATCACCAATCGACATCATGACCATTAAAGCTGTTCAATCGTGATAATATTACTTTTTATATGACACACCAAACCCCTGGACGAGCTGGGCCGAAAGCATCAGCAGCAACGTTGTCGGATGAGCAAATCCTTATCGAATCACAAAATAACAACAACTGAGTACAAAAATGAAAAAGACTATATATCTCAGCAAAACAAAACATAAATTCTCCAGATCGATTGGTTTTGCTTGGTTGTTCCTAGAATTTACTGTCGTCTATGGGTAATGTTTTTTAACGTTCCATCCACCAATATCCCATGAACAATCCCATAACGTCCAAGTGCCAATATGAAACCAAACGATGTTAGAACTCACGACATCGCTCCGAGGGGCCACTTTTAAAAGAGAGAGAAAAAAAAATGAAAAAGAAAAATGTAATTCACCTCACCTGAATGCCATTTGACATCCACAAATGAAGAAAAAATAAATCCTTACGCGCACACAAACAAAAAGTGCGACGATGACGACGGACGATACCATCATCGTTAAATAAGGGAACAAACCAACTAGAAAGGATGGAAGCCATATCCTTGCCGCAAAAATAAAACTGAAAACAGGTGAAGACTAGAAAAGAGTAACAACGAGAAAAACAAAAATAAAAAAAACCATAAAATATTTCCACGCAACAGAATATAACATATAAACATTTTATTGAAGGGAATATTATGCTATGAAGGAGAGAAGGTATTCAACGCCCTGTCCAAAGAAAAAAAGAATTGGGAGAATTTCTATTAAATACAGTACAATATGATGATTGGATTGGTTTGAATCGCGCAAAACGCATCATAGGAGTCAAAATGGATTAAAATCAATCAGATTTCGAAACTCAACCCGGCAACATATGCATACACCAGGCCTGAGAAATGAACAAATAAAAAAAAGAGATAGCGGACGGACTGTCACTATTCCAAGGCTACTGCGTATAATGTTGCAGTGTGGTCTTTGCCGTCCAAACCTAGAAATCTTTGGGCATTTTTAGATTTCCTCACATGAAAAGTGACGTACAAATTCCGGTCACAAACCAGCTTCAATTCGGTACTTTTGCTACCCTCTGCACCCATGGAAGTCTTTCATTTATACTACTTTCTACGAAGAAACCAAGAAAACAACTAAATTTCAACCCAATGAGACTCTAAATTAATTTTTATTACATTTAATCATTAAAATGGAATTCAATATTAGTATATCCAATAATTACAACGACAAAGATGAAATACTTTTTTGAAAACTGCTCAATAAACCACGATCATACCTCATGTAAATAAAGCTCATCCCTGGAATTTGATTGTGTATATGTGTATTTTTCAAAATTAATGAGAGGAGCAAAGAAATTTGAAGAGAGTTTAAGAGAATTGATTCAATCTACAGGGTGATTCGTATAAGATGCGACAAAAAGCTAGGGCGTGTGGGTTGGACTTAGGCAAGAAAAAATTACATAAAATTTTGAAAAAAAATAGTTTGAAAATTATATTAAAAAATATATTTTTTTTTTGTAAGTTTCTAGTTTGAAAATTAATTTTTCAAAAACTATTGCCTAGCACAACTTTATTTAAAATGAAATTTAAAGAAGAGATTTCTGGCTTTCCAAAAAAGTTATAGCATGTAATTAATGGTTTTACCGTTGTTTTTAATATTTTTTTTTCTGTGTAAAGTCATTTTTTTTTTAGAAAATTGGCCCTCCCGGCTAAACGGGGCGAAATAGACCCCCCCTCCAATACGACGTTTTTCTTGTCTAGGTCCAACCTTCTGGCCCTAGCTTTTTGTCGCATGCACCAAGCATTAGAATTTAAATAGCGGCTACATAAGTCCTTATGCACTCTATAATTATGCAAGACTGACTGTGTTTTATTTATCCTGAATCGCTACAACCGATTAAAAAAGGGCAAACAAATTAAGCTTAAAAGAGTATTCTACCGACTAATTGTTTAAATCTTTTGGGCTCCCCGAAAATTACGCCAGATTTTTTTTTTTGGAAAAAAACGCCAAGCAATTCTTCATACAAAATTCTGGCCTTTTTCTGATAATCTTTCCCACATTGTTGGTCTTTTTCTAAAAAAAAATTTGGCGTGTTTTCAATTTCCTAAAATGAAAAAAAACACTAGAAAAAAAGGGTTTGGAGAAAGCTAGACAAAAAATCGGGCTTGTCTTAAGTGTTTTTGCAATTAGGTTCACGGCGTTCAAAAAGCTTGGCGCATACTTCCCTGCTTGGCCTAATATAGGATTTGGGCTGGGTACAAGTTTGGATATATGCAAATTGTTTTTTTGGACTTGAAGATTTCTTTTCAAAAATTTCCAAAAAAAATTTTTCATAATCCAAACTTGTACTTATCCCAAATCCTATATTAGGATAATTAGGTAAGTACGCGCCGAGCTTTTTGTAAGCCGTAGACCTAATTGCAAAAACACACTTCACACAAGCCCGAATTTTTTTCAAGCTTTTCCATTTTCTTTCACGATCTTTTCCCACGCCTATATGGCAAGTTTCCAATATTTAATGCTTTTTTCCAACAAACAAATTCTGGCGTAATTTTCGGGAGCCATCTTTTGAATTACGCGCACCTTGCAATTTAAGTTATCTTCGAAAATATGACTCAGCTGATTTAGTCGCCACATGATCACATTATCATTTTTGAATGAATCTCGTGAAGCGATTGAGCTTATAAAATATTTTATAGCATTTTAAGTATTCGATTTCCTTATGGAAACTTTCGCAATCGGTCTTAAATAATGTACATTTATTTGAATCGCCTTTATCCTTTCTGAAATCGGATCAAATATTACAACAATCGGGGAAAAAAACTTAAAATTGATTGTTCCCTATCACAGGCGCCATATTTTATTAAAGGTTTCGAATATGCCCCGAATCGCCACCGGTTGTATGATGGAACAAGAAATGACAATAGATATAAAAAATGATATAAATACGGACTTTCGATGTGATTTATGGTCGCGCAGATAAAAAAAAACTACCAGGTATTTGCGATAGAGGTTTGTCGCCTTCTTAACGCTTCATCTTTGTTGAATTCTTTTCTTCCTTCGAGGAAATGACTTAACGCTGGCGCTGCTGTCCCTCTCTATACACAGTAGGTAGATATGTCATCTACAATTTCTCCACACAAATTCTATAACGTCTGTATCCTCTTATGTCCTTATATTGAATTTTTCTACATCCTTCTGTTTTTTATGTTCATTTCTTGCCACCTTTTCTATAGTTATATATATATATATATATATCTATGTATGTAATGCATCTATGTACATATGTAACTTTGCCGAACTTTGAAGTGGAAAGATAGATACGAGTAGGTACCTATAATATTTGCGAGGGGGATTCAGATAAAGCGAACTGGTTGTAAAACTGTACTGTAAAAATCCTCTTCTCCTTTCACTAAAATGGCAAAAAGGATATAAATCAATTCAGGAAAAAATTTCACATGATTTCCTGCATCGTTGGAGCGTTTAACAGACACGTTGAGCACCCAACTAGCTACATACACATACATATATATGAATATATGTACACGCAACATTGCCGAACAAACAAGAAGTGCAATCGAGGTTAGCAACCTTTGTTGGAGTATTTTTGTCGCCAAGCTTTGGATAGAGGTCCTTTTGTAGAAGGGTAATATGGAATTTGTTTTTGGCCAACTTTGTGGTGGTGCAGAATATATTTCACACACAGAAATTGTTTATGGGAGATAGTAGAAAAAAATAAAACTAACACAAGGATCTAATAGGACTCTAATGTGAGTTGAAGTATTTTGCGGCCAACTACAGCGACCAGGGCAGCCATGAGCCATCAGAATTGTGGAAAATCTACACAAAACCATTCACGCTGGCTAGGAGTTAGGGGATATGTATATATGTATGTGATAATATGCCAGGATATATGGTAATTCTTTGTTGGGTGTGAAGTAGTAAATCTAAAAATATTCGTGTGGAATTTGTGAAAATGATATACGGCCTATGACAGGTGGTGATGGCGGCAGTCTATGGTGTGGGCATAGTGGTGGTGGTGAAAGACAACTATGACGAATCCTTAGGCTTAAGAAAGGGACAACCAAAAAAAAAACAATTATCTCTTAAGAAGCGAAAACAAGCAGTTTATATAAGCACACTGACAAGTTCCTTTATTTATTACTATACTCTATGGCACTTTACGAGGAAGAAATTGTGCCATTATTTTTTTTAAAGGATGTATAGACATCATAAAGAGATGAATAAAATGACAACAAACATATTGTACGAAAATAAGGCAAAGATTCTGATTCATGGGTGAAATTGAAATAAGAGTAATATTTTAGATTTCCATATTTAAGTGGGTCTTCTATCTTATTCGATATAGGAGTTGAAAGATCATATTTAATGGAAAATTTGTCAGACTATATATTAAATCCAACATAAAAATAAAATAAAGGAAGGAAAATATTATTTATTTCTTTAATATCATTTAGGTAATTTATGTTTAGGAAATTTCGGTGCCATGTTTCTTCAACAAAACTAATTGAGACGTATATTTTGCTATAAACAAAGTTTTAATATATTTTTTAAATATGTGTTTGTGTGTGTGTGTTGAATGGGTTTCTAAGAAGATTCTAAAACCACGCCGATGACCCAAAAGTGAAGTGAATTGAAATAATTTATTTCGTAAAGTTTTTTTTAGTAGTTTTTGGTTATTTGATTAAAAAGCATGCTCTTTAAGTTTTATATCTCAAGTTTTTGTTTTAAGTAAGCTCTGCCATGTGAGATCCTTGCCATTTGAAGTTTTGAGGTTTTGACCTTAAGTTTCAAATATTGTGATTACCTACACTATGCCAGTCAATAAAATAGGTTCACTTACTTTAATAGGAGAAATGTGGATAAATTGAAAAAAAAAATGCACGACTGGATCGTACGAACTTGCTCTTACAGCTAACAACTTTAATGAAGGTAGTCTAGTATAATGAATTGTCGAATGGATGATTCAAGGAATAGTTACATACATACTTACAAATGTATATTCAAATCTAGGTCATGAATTTTAATTGTGTGTGTTAGCAGAGAAATCTGCTTACACGGATGGAACCTAGGTATGTAAATATGTACTTATGATAATGAAAATGAAAGATGTAGGTTGGTAGATATGCAATATGCATACATCAGATTCATGCAATTTTTAAAAACACTATGTATGTATATATAAATGTATGTATATATAAATGTATGAGGGCCTGCATTGTATGTAGTATTCAGTGACCTACGCAAAAATTCGGAAAAAGGAAATAACTATAATAAGATTTATAGTTTTTATATTGCTTAGTGGTTACAGTTTGAGGGAAAACAAAGATTCCATTTAGATTCATGGATAAATAAACGGTGATTTTTTAAGAGCTTGGTTTTTGAAAATTCAAAAAAACACAGAAAC
The DNA here is from genome assembly GCA_910595825.1 of Philhelius pedissequus. Classification (NCBI taxonomy): domain Eukaryota; kingdom Metazoa; phylum Arthropoda; class Insecta; order Diptera; family Syrphidae; genus Philhelius; species Philhelius pedissequus. The sequence goes on along the minus strand of OU343161.1, from coordinate 234,968,274 downwards.
TTGTAAAAAGTGAATGAAATTTTTATTTGGATCGATAAATCAATTTCTGCCATTTACTTTTTAAAAATAATTTCACTTAAATGTTGCCCGCGGCTACGCTTCAGGTGGTCCATTCTGAAGGTCCAATATTGGCAAACTTTTTCACACATTTCGGCCGGAATCTCACCAATGACGCGTTCAATGTTGGCTTCCAAGGCAGCAATCGTGTTTGGCTTGTCCCCATAGACAATAGACTTAACATAGCCCCACAAAAAATAATCTAACGGGGTCAAATCACATGATCTTGGTGGCCAATTGACTGCGCCAAAACGTGAGATCAACTGCTCACCAAATTCGCCTCTCAATTGATGCATGGTTTCGCGTGCAGTGTGGCATGTGGCACCGTCCTGTTGGAACCACATCTCGACCGAGTTCAATTCTTGCATTTTCGGCAAAAAAAAATCTGTTATCATCGAACGGTACCTTTCTCCATTGACCGTAACCCTGCGGCCTTCATCGTCCTTGACAAAGTACGGCCCAATGATGCCGCCTGCCCATAAACTGCACCAAACAGTGCATTTTTCGGGATGCATTGGTAGCTGCTGAATTGCCTCTGGCTGCTCTTCACTCCAAATACGGCAATTCTGCTTATTCACGTATCCATTTAGCCAAAAATGAGCCTCGTCGCTGAAGACAATTTTGCGATAATTTCGACATTTTTCACAGAGCACGAATTTTGATAATAAATTTCAATAATTTGCAAACGTTGTTCAGGCGTAAGTCTATTCATGATGAAATGGCAAACAATACTGAATCGAAATGTCAAATGTTCGTGGAATTTGTCATGTGTGATCTGTCAAAAATATAAACGTCAAAAACCAAGTAGCAAAAAAATCACCCGTTAAGAATATATCAAAAAAAAAAATCAAAGATCGTTGGATCCTTTTTTTTTTAAATTATTTTTTTATGTATAAAATTTTAAAAACGTTTTTAGAAAAAAAATTGGAACGCTATTTTGAAGATATTATTAAAATACATAAAAAAATCAAATCTAAAAAAATTCAGTGACTGGTTTTTGCAAAATCGATTTTTCAAAAAAAAAATTATTTTTTTTTTAAATCGAAAAACTTTTTTTTTTTAAATATGAGTATGCAGTTTTAATAACACTCGCAAAATATAATATTTTTGTACTTAAAAGTAGACTGTACTAATATACATAAGAACAAACATTTAAAAAAAAATTCTTGGAGCCGTTTTTGAGGAATACATTTTTTCTTAACGGTTTGTATTTATTTTAGGAAAATAAATAGTTTTTTTTAACTATTCAAGATAATGTCAAAAAACCCCAAATACGGAGTTTCGAAAAAAATCTATCAAGTCGTTTTTGAAATTTTGCGTTTTCAAAAAAAAATTAATTTCCAAGAAAAGATTTTTTTTTGTGAACAATTTTGGTTTACAATAGTGGTCAATTTTTCTAGGAGCTTCTGTGAAAAAATTACAAAAAAAAATCAAATTAACCGTAATTACTAGGAAAGTAAGTCGAAAACCAAAACAATGGTTATACTAGAGGTAGACCATTTTTTTTCCAAAAAAAATTATCAAAAGATACCCTTTTCCTTCATTAATGAACTTATTTTTTTTATAAAAATCATTGTATCGTTTTTGAGAAAAATGGGATTTTTGTTTTTGGCCCAAAAAATCTATGGGATCTACTGTTATTTGCCGTCTTTAAAAAAATGAAAAAAACGTGTCGGCATATTACCGATAAAACAATATCTACCAAGTTTGAAGCAAAATCTATCCAACCGTTTGACAACCGGAAATTGAAATTTTTCTTTTAGCTCAAAAAATAACGGTACTTGACATATAACCGTTACGTTAAAGCCTATTTTTCTTGGAAACGGCTCTAACTATTTTGATTAAAAAAATCAGTGCCGCTTTTTATGGTTAATTTTTTTTTAATTCTAAAAATGGTACTTTCAAAGGACCGTTTTTTTTGCTTTTGACTATCTCATAAATGGCTCAACCGATTCTTTCGAAATTTAACACATATATAGGTTTAGGTTGCCCAATTAATACAGCGTACCAATATTTTTAATTAATATTTTTTTGTATTTTTAAAAAGAATTTTTAAGAAAAAAATTAAAAAAATTTATATTTAGAAAACTGCTCATTAATTTTTTTTTTCAAAAATTATAGTTTTATGTATTTGCTAAATACCTTTGAATTGGCGTTTTTGATTTTTTTTTGAAAAATGTTTTCAAAAAGTTTAAAAAAAAAACTTTTTTTTCTCAAAAACCGCCAGACATATTTTTAATATTTTTTCTCATAAGTTCAAATTTATCCAAGAAATTAAATGGCGTACTTTTTTGAGCTCAAATTAGTTTAGGTATTTATTTCAGAATTTTGAAATATTTTTTCTTTGATTAATCCGATTTAATATTTTGTTTTTAAGTTTATACATATTATTAAATATTTAGGATTGTCATACCATTTTTTTTTTTTGAAAAAAAATTAAAGAAATATTGTATATATAAAAAATTAAGTAAAAAACGATTTTAGAAATAAATTTGGATTTTTAATAGAAATATTTTGCATACGATGTGATTGAACGTAAGAGCAAGATCGTGCGATCCAGTCTTGCATTTAATTTTTTTTACAAAAGAGCTAATTATAGAAAAAAAATTTCGTACCAATTTTTTTTATGAAAAAAAAAGTTTTAACAATTTAGGGTAAGAAATTCCTGATTTTGTTAAGGAGCTTCTCAATAGAAAAATCAAATGTGTTTGGTTTTGGCTTTTTTCCGCTCTTTTAAGTTTTCATCGTAGTTTCTTAAACATTTCTGACTACATTCTTCGAACTTCCAATTATCGTCAACATTACTCGTTCATTCAAATTTTGTTTAAAACTGGATTTTTTCTTCGTAACTAAGTCACTTTTGAATAACTCTTAACTTTAATCAAAAAAATCACAAATTAACTATAAAATTCTCAATAACAAAAACAATACATATGCCTTTGTATTGTTTTTGTATTTCTTCTTAAAATTAAACAAGCCAGACCACGAGCATTATTTTCTAGGTGTCTGAATTCGACCGAATTCCCCTAGAAAAATATAATTCACAGTGTTTGAAAGCTGTACATTTTATTTGTGTCGGTAGCCATCGACTAATATTTTGCGTCTTAGAGAAAGGTAGTACAGCATCTAACTGATGAGTCCAACTATAGTACCTGGGCGAAACGCATAATTTGGACTAAAGTCACAAAAAAACTCAATAAAAAATATAAAACTCTCAGCTAACTCGTTTTTTAAGCGGTGATTAGGGCTAGCAAAGAGACATGGCCAGGCAAAACTTAGTCTCATTTCGGTCTCGTCAAAATTGAAAAATTTCAGTCTCGTCTCGGTCTCGCCTAACTAAATCTTGGTATCGATCTTGGCCTCGTTTTCTTTTGGCGAATTTCGGTACCAAAATTACGGCCTCGTCTCGGGTGCTTTTAAAGTAGTATCGTCTCGGTCTTCTTGCAATCCCTAGAGTTGATCCTATTGTTTCAAAACCGGCCTTTTATAGGGATTGTGCAGGAAACCTATTTCAAATTACCGTAACGATAATTTTATTATCGCCTTTTTGTTTTTAATAGGTCGGAAGAAGAACACGTTTTGAGTAGCAGCTCTTACTTACTGTTAACTAGGATGACCCTATACTATTGGTCGACAGTGTACATTCTAATTTCTTGGGTAGAGAGATACATTATGAGTTTTCTGCTTTCGAATTTAATAAACAGTAAACATCTAAAACCATCTACCTCATAGATATTTTTAAACTTTTAAAACAATACGAATTATGTAGATTATTTAAGAAATGCATGAGTCCCTGATTAACATGTTAAATGAAAGTTCACTTTTTTTTTTTAATTGAACATAAATATCGCCTGAAAGTACTTTTACTCAAATTAATGTTAATACTTCAAAACAACTTTACTACAACAAAATAAAAAGTCAAGATTAAATTCGATGTGAATACGAAATAAACTTTCTATCGCACTTTCCAATCGCAAGTATCTATATATGTATCTATTCATGGAAATATCATTCCTCTTCTATTATTTCATCCTCGCATTTCTTACAATGCATGTACTTTTGTACAATGGCTTTGAAATTCAATAAACTAAAGATAAACGATAAATCTACATGATGTAGTGTGTGGTGGTATACATACATTTACATCTCTTTCTGCAGAAGAAGGACATTCGTTGAATACATTTTAGCTATTTACTTCAGAGCAGCTAAATTTCAATGACATTATATATTGTGTGAAACAGAATTCTCCTTTTTTATTTCATTCATCATCAATTGCGAGTTTGTGTAAATTGATGAGATACAAAAAGCTCTAAAACACCACTAACATGTGTTTTGAAGTTCTTCCATAAAGGTTTGAGTACAGTATATTTGTGGGTGGTAGGGGGGATCTTTTCGTTCATCATCATCATTTGTTACTTTTCTTTTTTTGTTGTTCCCATCACATTATTATTCGTTGAAGCTTATTTTCGTTGGTTTTAAATTGTGGGAGAAACCAAAACAAAAAAATACGGAAATAAAAAATTTGAGACAAATTTATTGCCAGCTGCAATGCAAGCTGCTGATATAACTAACAATGTGTTGGAAAATCCATCATGAGTGTATAACATTACACTCCACGATAAAGAACCCCTGTAGGAAAATGTGAAAATAATTCACGGTTGATGACATCCACCATAAGCCAAAACATTGTTCGTTGTTTAGTATCAACCGTTATCGGAGCTCGTTATGTGTCGACAGTTATATCAGATCACAACAGAGATGACTTTAAAATGGACACTGACGATAAAAAGTCTGCCAGTTATCATATACGTAAATTCGTATGTAAAAATAAACATTATTCAAAATTCAAAATTCAAAAATCAATTTGTCCAGACTCTTTCAACTTGAACAGAGTTTAATATTGAATTTTTTAATATCTGAATTTTTGCAAGAGACCTAAAATGTTGGCACAAAATGCAAACGGTTTTTCTAAACCGGAATCTCACGAAATTTCTTAAGTCGTGTCTTATAAAGCATTATTCTTCCTTATCGATGTGAATTTCATTTGAACAAGTGCGTATTTAGGAATCGACAAAAGGCCAAAAATTAAGAATGTTAAAACTAAAGCACAAAGCTGCATTAATTGAAAAAAATTAAAAACGGAGTCAACATTGGGTCTTGTGCAAAAGAAGTTGGTGTTTCAAAAAATGAACGACTAGATCAAACGTCCTTCTTCTTAAAGAAGATAAAGATTTCTATTAAGAATCTAAATATAAAGAAAAAGAAATTGAAAATATTTCTTAAATTTAACGCGGTAAGTTCCGAAAAAAAAAAATTAAACTTTATGTAATATATTTTTAAAGTCGTTTTTCACAATTTTTTTTATATAATTTATGCAAAATTAAATTTTTTTTTAATTGGTATGACAATTTTAAATATTTAATAATATAAAATTAAAAACAAAATTTAAAAAAAAATCATCCACTCGTTTTCAAAATATTGAATTTTCAAGAAAAAATATTTGATTTTTCAAAAATCAAAAAAAAAATATATATACGAGTATTTTTCGAAAATGTTGGTATTCAGTATTATTTATAATTTAAGGGACCTCCTAAGTAAAAATTTTGATTGATATCCGTCCAGCCGCTTATGAGAAAGTCGAAAATCAAAAAAAAAAATGGTTGTATGACAGGTGTCGTTAATAACAAAATATTTAAAAAAAAAATTGACCAAAATGTAGACTATACCTAAAGTAGTGCACACATTTTTTCTTTATCAAAATCATTAGAGCCGTTTTCGAGATAATTAAGATGGCAGAAAAAATTGTTTGGCAAATACCGTTATTTTTGGGGCTAAAAAAAACGATTGAAAAATTTATTTGAGACAATCACCTAAAACGCTTAAAATTAAGAAAATCGCTTCAGCCGTTTAGACTGTAGCACGTTGTACAGACAGATAGACGGAATTGCGGGACCCATTTGTTTGGGGTTCTCTATCATCGTCATGATAAGTTTAATTAAAATCTCGAGTTCAATTTTTTTTTTCCAAACGCAAAACTTGTCCAGGACATACATATATCGCAAGTAATAACTGGAATAATTGCAAACATTTTTGTGGACCAGGTAAGTTGTGTACAATGAAAAAAGCTGAAAATCTACAATCTGAAAAAGCCCTTTATAAGTGGTTTCTTAAGCAACGTAAACAAATGCCAATGAAGGGAAATCTTGTTAGAGAAAAACCTAAGCGACTGTTTAAACAATTTGAAGGTATTCAAGGAGGTTCCTTTAATGCTAGTTATGGGTGGTTCCAAAAATGGGAAAGAAAACAAATTTGGTACATGTTTGCTGAACATAAGTGGTGACAAACCAATAGCGGAACCGGGACTAGTCGAGCCATTAAAAGTGGGATGCAATGGGACATGTTTCCATAAAATCGTTCTATTAGTCATAGGAAAATCAAAACATTCACGTTGTTTTAAAAAATTTGAAATACGAGTAGAGTACAAAAGTTCTACGTATGCATTCCTCAAGTTTGGAAAAATTGCAAAGAACAAAATCTTCCACCTAAGGACTGCTGATTATCGATAACACTCCTTCTCATCCAATAGAAGAAGAATTAATGGCTGAAAATGAATACATATGCACAATGTCCTTGCCACCAAACCTTACAGCTATTATACAACCAATGGATCAAAATGGAATAAGAAAAACAAAAAATTAGAAATCCAGCTTGATCTCGTCATTCAATGCCATGGAAAATGACGACATTGTTTTTGCAGTGCAAAATTTTAAATTACATCAAGCCGTCATTTTGACCTCAAAATCCTGGGATAAGGTGCCGTATCAGATTCTTGAAAAGAGTTTAAAACAGTCTTAAATGATATCGGTGATTGATTCTTAAATAAATAAAATGCACGACAGGGTCGTACGAACTTGCTCTTAAAACTAACAGCTTTAGTGTAGCTAACCACTGACGCTGTTAGTAGGTATAGGTTATCTTGTTATCCTTTGCAGAATTAAAGCCGATGTAGATATGTACATAAATATTATGTATAGATGAAAGTGAATGCTGTATAGGTGGGTAAAAATCATTTTGTTAAACTTATAAAAATTGTGCCAAAACCATCTTCTTTTTAATCGGTTTCTCGAAAAAACCAAGAACACCATTAGATGCTAGAAACTAGTGCCGTGCAATTCAGGTTGCATTTAAAAGACCTTAGGTCTTACAGGCATATAGTTAAATTAAATGCAAAAAAAAGGAGGAAAAGGATCAATGAAAATTTTATAAAGATGTATCTCGAAATTTGTGGGACAGATTTTAATGAAATCCGATTTTTTATTTTAAGTTTTTTGAAAACAATTTTTTTTGGAAGTTTTGGTATGCAGTTTTTTAGAGTTTATTAATATACATGTGACTATAAAATTCAAAATTATTTGTTTTGATTAGTTTTAAAAATTAATTAACTATAAAAAAAAAAAGTTATTTAAAATTTTAATATGCAGAATTAGTCTACCTAAATCTTCTCAGATATAAAATTTGACAGAAATCCAATGTACAGTTAGAGAGAGCCAAAAATTAAAAAAATCGTTATATGAAAGTTACCGATAATAGACTTTTCCCGTAAATTTGATTCATATCAAATGACAGCTATTACCAACAAAAAAATTCTGGAAAATTTTTATCAAAATCGTTGGAGCCGTTTTTCGATAAAAAATAAGATTTTCCTTCAAGGTCATATGGCAGGTACCGTTATTTTTAGGCCTAAAAATAAAATTTCAATTTCTCCTCTGAGGAATGCCAAAATAATCACACATACCAAATTTGAAGGCAATCGCTTACGCCGTTTATACATACAGACGGACAGACTGATAGACATTTTTGTCTATCTGTTTTTTAGGCTTCTCTATGATCGTAATGTGGTGTTTGATCGTTTGATTTTTTTTTCTTTTTTGAATGTATAACTTGCCTTATAGTAACTATAATCGTAATTAAAAAGACGATGGGCCGTTTTCCATTCTCAGAAAACGCTGGAGAAATATTCTGGAAAATGACCAAACTGAATCCTTACAATGTTTGCTGGAAAGAGTAGATAACCAGCCAACTTTCCCTAACACTTCTTTTTGAACTAGTATTGGTAACATACAATTTGAACCATTCTCACAGGAGTAAACAGAAGATGATATCAATGAGTGTTTAAGTTAACGAACGTCCACTGTACTGTGGTAAAATTTTGTTTTTCATGAAAATTTTTGTTTTCTTGAAAATTTCTTTCTCTTCTACATGAATGTACGTCGTCTATCCTAATTTTCATGTTTCTGCTTTGTTTATTAATTTTGATTTTGTCCAACTTTTCGACTAATTTTTTGTATAAGCCTTTTGTTTTTTTCTTCTTATCTTTTTCTGCTTTCTTATACTTTTGCGCACTTTCAAGTTCTTACTAAATTGTTTCTTTTTTTTTTTAACTATCTTTAAATTTATTATTGAGCTTTTAACAAGCGATTACGTAAAAACTAGAAAACAATTAATTCTTAGAACAACTAACGGGTATTTGCCCAAGACATAATAGGGAATAAGTTAGAAGTGACTGTTGAAGAGAGGACTTAGAGTTGAATTGTTAACTTTCCATAGCATCCTTGTCATAGGTTCGTTTTGGCCATAATCATGGGTATCCGGAACATTTGTATGGACCTGAGACGGCGATGGTTTACGTTCCGTAGAATTTTCTGATGCAGACCAGGGCTGCCAATATCAACACTCAAAAGCTGATGTATACAAAAATTATAATAACTTTGTCACGACGTCGGTTTATCGTTTGCATATTTATTACCCTAAGACAATTTTCGTAGGCATGTAAGTTATATGTGTCTTCCCAATCAAGCCCGCGTAAAGCAAACCTAATGAATCTAGGCTGAACGGCCTCAATACGTTGAATATGGACATGATGGTATCTAAGGGAGGCATATTCAAAAAGAGGCCTGTCAAATGTAATATAAAAGGACTTAGTGACATAAAGATTTGAGAATTCTCTTGACCAGCGTTTAATGAACCCAAGAGTAGAATTTACTCTATTAATGATGATGTTTATATGTTGACGAAAGTTGAGCTTGTTGTCACAAATAACATCTGGGTCACAAATTGAAGTGTGTATCGCAATTGGGTGATCATTTATCAAATATAATCGTTGACATTTACTTACGTTAAGCTCAAGAAATGTTGTGACACCCAGTAAAGAAGCTGTTTAAGTCTTTTTGTAAAAATTGAGCATCTGCAATGCATAAAGTGTATTTTAAGGACAGGGAAGCCGTGTGCTATTTTAAGTTTGAAAAGAAAAATCTTATGCGGGATTATATCAAATGCTTTGCTAAAATCTTCTAGAGCACATATGGTCTGATCGTTGACCTTCCTTTAAGAAATCCATGTTGTTTCGGAGAGAAGAGTTGTTTGCATTGAAGGAGTAAGTTGTCATGAATTAAACTCTCAAAAAATTTAGGTATGCAAAATTCTGGTTCATGTGTTCTATTTTTGATCTATTTTTTTTTTTAATTTCTTTATATACCTGCCATTCTATTTTTCGCAACGTCTTCAATAATTCATTTTCAAATAGATATCTTTTGTCAATAAAAATCAATCATTAATATTGAAAGCTGCGGAGGTATGGGAGTAGCACCGGTTTTAGTATTTGCTTAACTTCAACTTCGCTTAGTCCTTTCTTCTCTTCTTGTTTTTGTTTTTATCTATTTTCTTTGATTTTCTCTTCCTCCTTCATCATTCTTTTTCTTTCTTCTCTATCCCTTTATTTACTTGTGTGTATTTCTTCTTCTTCCATCTTTTTCCTACTATTCCACTTTCTTTTCTTTTATTGTTCTTCTCCCTCTTCTTTTTCATCTTTACTCTCTTCTTCCTCAAGCTTTCATTCTTCCTTTTTCTTCATCCTTCTTCTTCTTCATCATCTGCTTCGTTCTTCCTTTTTATTCAAAATCGATAATATTTTCTCTTTCAAGATTTCGAACAATACTTTCTGCAGCTACTGTAACAAAATAACTCTTGTATTTTGCACCAGTTCGTTCCTATCACACTTCAACAATAATGAAGAAATAGTTTTAACCGGCACTAACTCTCTTGCATGAACGCAAACTTTACCCATCTACACATCCATTTTTTGAGATTATAACAATTTATTTTAACACTTTATACCTTATACATGCATTCAAGTATTTATCAAAAAAGCATATAAGTTATTTCCAACACACTATTAATTTTGTTTGTATTTTAATATTAAATTTCTCCAGCAGTTTATATATTCTTCATCGCAAAAAATTTACTGAATTATAAAAAATTCTCTCCGTGTTCGGCAAAAGATGCTGCTATGAATTTGAATTCCATAAAACCACATATAGACAGACCACTTGAACATCTTCTAGTTCGTAGGCACATAGCCATCTAACCCCCTACACAAAATATATATACATAGCTCGAGGAACAAATGACAGGATAATAATATCCTGACATGTCCTGAAATTGCCTGAATTTGTATTGGAATTTATATCAGATTCAACAGAGGCGAAAATGATGATGATGATTATCATTATCATGATGATGATGATGTTGATGGTGGTCTTTGCCAGTGGAGAGATATCAATACTTATTGGAGATTTTTATTATGGTAGTCTCTGCTCATGGAATTTCAATATTCATATACAAGACGACAACTATTCACAATAAGCAGACAAGAAATCGAATTGGAGATAAGCGGAAATAGCCATCGGAAACTACAAGGATAATTTTCTAAGGAGATTTTGTGCTCAGACTTCTTGAGCTGCCCCCAAAATATGTCTACGCCTGAATTCGAAATGTCTGAAAATATGAGGTCACAGTGTACATTCAACTCCTCTATTTGAATGTTTCATTTGTTAAAAGCCATTTCTCACATGCAATTGACATATTACTCAAGACGTTCTATGTTAACTCATTTGTTTATTGCAATTACTTTAAGGAATCTGCAACACAGAATTCCCTATAAGACATACATATATGCTGAGCCGGGGGATTTGCCCCAAGTGAAGATTAAAATCATTATTTGCCTATTGTGTGGGATTTGAGAATGCACAGACATGACAGTGAGGGTTGAAAAACCTCCAAGACAATGTGTTGTTGTGTCTTAAAAGGACTTAAAACCATGCATGGATACAGTTTATGGAAAGTTCCTCTAGGGTGTAATTATATGTGCGGTGCGCTGTGGTGAAAAGGATATTTGTTTTCGGTATTATTCTTTACAATTTAGAATTTTTTGTATTTTTTTTTTAATGAGAATGGATTAATGTATTAAGTAGGAGTTGCAATTTAATTTGCGTGATTTAAATGATGACTTCGGGTGTTGATTGCTCAAGGCATTCAATTACATACATGCATAATATATTTTTAACCCCAAGTAAATTGTACTTTGATTAGAATGTGTTGTTACTTGGTAATTATTAAGTGAGTTACTATTCAGAATAATTTAAGAAAAAAAAGCTCACTAGGGCGTATACGCACTAAAAAATCACATGAATTCGTATATAAATGAAATATTAATAAATTAGGTGGCGCAAGTGTTCTTGGAGAACAAGGGCCTGTTTCGACTGTGTACGTGTAGTTTATCAGATGGAGTGGAAGGAATCTACAATTTTTCACCAAATTGGAATGGCTAAGGTGAGGAGCACTTTGTCGTTTTTGGGGCGGATAAGCCTAAGCTCCAGACCCAACTAGGTAACTAACTGAATGAAAAAATGTATATCTCGAAAAAATGTTAACTATTTTATGATACATGTCTCTGATTTGCAGAGCGGGAATATCTACAGAAACTGCCATGTGTGAACTCACAAATAGTGCATTCGAATAGAAAGAAACGGCCCTATGTATACTTCTTATAAAGCTGTAGACCAAGCTCCCGTAAGAAAGTGTGTACCCATCACTATAATTACATGGATTAGGGAAATGCTAAGCACAATAATGGCGAAACAATACAAAGGACATAGTGTCCATAAGGTAAGCCTTTGCGATGGAGTCTAGTAGCGGATGAATTACTTAAATATCTTACTTTACGATGTATCCGCTTTGCCGATGATATTGTAAGCCTTGGTGAAGTTTGAGAAAACTCTTTTTGATATTACATTGCATTACATATTATACTACTCCGTAGATAAGTCTACGTTGAAGCACTGGCAACGAGACCATTGGCTTAAACATTACATACATTAATACAACAGAGAGTGACAGAGAGAGGAAGAACACACAACAGAAGAAACACATGTCAACAGCACGTGGTTGGTTCCCGACGGTCATCGATGTACTAACCACGCGCAACGATGCTTGATTTCGCTGATCTATGGGAAACGATGCTTTCATCGAAGCCAAAGCCGTTGACTCTTTGTGATATAATCCAAAGAGGACTATCAATAACAAGGAAATGGTGTATCTCAATGGGACTAAATATTAACACAAATAAGACAAAGTGCCATTCACCAAGAAGAAGCTTCTGCCGAGTATGAAACCACTATCACTTATGGGGCGGTTGATTGGCATACAAAATCCGAGCTTATCACAATTAGGAAATCCCTAGAAAAAGTACAAAGACTCGCATGCCTATACATTACGGAATCAATGAAAACATGCCATACAGCAGCATTGCAGGTAATTCCTAACTTGACGCTATTCCATGTAGTCACAAAAAGTGCTGCTCTGGCTATCATGAGATTCCCAGAGGAAGGTATTGGGACGGGGAAGTGTATTATGGTCTTAGGGAAAGAAATTCGATCTGGAAGTCCACGGTAATAGATTTACTTAATATCCCAAGAGACGACATGACTGAAAAGTATCACTTCGTGCAAACGAATCGGTGAACTACACTCTAAAAGCAAATGCTATCAACTGGTATACCAGAACTGGAGCAGGAATTTTTGAGTCCCGAACCAAACCTACCTTACCAATGGGACAGTCTACCAGCATTTTCCAGGCAGAAGTTAATGCAATTAGAAAATGTGCAAAAAGAAATCTCGAAAGAAACTACGGCAATCAAATCATTATCATTATGTCGGACAGCCAAGCCGGACATAAAGCACTAAGCTTTTACATCATTAGCTAAGACACTAAACGAACTGGGTTAGAATAACACTGTAAGACTCCATTGGGTACCAGGTGACGTTGGTGTCCAGGATAATGAAGAACCAGACTCCTTAGCGAAAATTGGGGCAACAACACTTCTAGTAGGCCCAGAACCCTATTGCGGATTGGGAGAGAATGTGATTAAAAATAAAATCAAAATAGTAGAGGAGGCCAAAAGACTAAAAGTATTGAAAGAACTCCCAAAGCTGATACAGACCAAGCTACTACTCGTTAACTACAACCATGAAAGTTTTGCGACCTTTATTAACTCAAGCTGAAATAACATAAGAAAAAAAAACGGTTATCCTTACGGATCATTGCAAACTCTCGGCTTGGAGAGCAGCTAGGGCGTCACCAGATAGAAGAGAGTACTCCAAATACTAAGGTTAATCAAGGCAATGAAATTGTAGGAAGAGCTATAAATGAGCAGTGCCATTTTTGCCTTTTAATAGGGGCACAATAGATCTTATTGTCGCAGTGCAACTAAAAACCCCAAATTATTCATTCATTCATGCACTATTAAGGTTTGGTTGGTAGTCAAAATTCAGATAAATTGCTAAATGGCAGGTACCCTTAATAACATTTCAATTAAAAAAAATGTATTGACCAAAATGTATACTAAAGCTATAATGGTACACTGAATTTTTGTTTATCAAAATCATTAGAGTCGTTTTCGAGATATTATGATTTACTATTTTTTCTTAAAAAAATTGTATGGCAGGTACCGTTATTTTTGGACCTAAAAAAAGAATCGAGCCAATCTATTAAATCCATAAAGCCCAAGTTTGACGAAAATTGCTTCAGCGGTTAAGGCTGTAGATCGGAATTGGGGAACCCACTTTTTCGTATTCTCTATCATCGTAATGTCAAGTTTGATTAAAATCTCGAGTTTGATTTTTTTTTTTTGCAAATCGCAAGTAAAAATTGTAAAGATTTTTTTAAAATAAGTATCTAATCGATTTGTATAAAATATTTATATAGGAGATCCTGCAAATTCTAAGTTATACTTCATATTAAAATTTACCTACGAAAAAAATATTTAAAATTTATTTTTTCAAAACTTAATTTTTCGAAAACAGATGGACAATTTTTTTGTGAAATTATATTTTTACAGACGAATCCCAGCATTTTCAAGTAACTTATCGGCAAAAATGGGGTTTAACAGACTGTCACTAAAGACTACTATGCAAATAGCAATCAAATCAAATCGTATTAATTTGCCAATCTATCTGGAATTTTGCCGTGATAAAGATGACTCAAATGGTGAATGACTACAACGCTATGCTTATCACTCTGTTTATGTCTGCTGATTCCCATTTCGGTCTGGGATATAGACTGGATATAGAATGAGTCACTGTCTGCGTGGTGTGCAGTTTCATCAAGGTACATTGTCGTACCATATTTCGTACAAGAAAATGGTATAAAGGTAACCGTCAATAAGGACCATTTATTGAAGATTTTTTAGGATCACTGTACTAGATTTATCTACTTAAGTATATGGGCCTATGCTGTCAACAAGAAAGGAAACCCAGCACCGGTGTCTCGGACAGAACGTAACTATAGACAGCTATAATTTTGAAGTGGTCAGAGACTTTGTATACCTAGGATCTGCTATAAACTCAGCTAAAGATACCAGTGCTAAGATCAAACGCAGAATTACTATTGCCAATAGCTGTTTCTTTCGGCTAAGAATGCAAATGATAAGCACAGCCCTCTCTCGAGCAACTAAACTGTCCATAAATAAAACGCTCATCATCCCAGTCCTGATGTATGGTGCAGAGACATGGACAATGTTAGTGGTGGATGAGAACGCGTTAGGTTGTTTTGAGAGGAAAATTCTCCGGGTGATTTTTGGTACCGTCTGCATAGATGGGGAATGGAGAAGACGATACAACACAACGAACTATACGGGCTGTACAGCGATACCGACCTAGTCACAAAATTGAAAAGCCAAGGACTGAGATGTCTGGGTTACCTAGAGCGAATGGACACCAATGCTCCGGCCCGGAGAGTCTTTGAATCCTGCCCCGTGGGACAGCGCAGTAGAGGTGGACAGCGTAAAAGGTGGCGCACGCAATTGGAAGAGGATCTCAACCAACTTGGAGTACGAAACTGGAGACAGACTAGAAGAAGCTTGTTGGTTGAAGCCCTGGTCCACACCGGACTGTAGCGCCACCTTAAGTAAGTAAGTAAGTATATTGGCCTTAAGATGAGACCGAATAAAAAAGTAAGTACGTGAGTCCAAGTCGTTCATTTTATTTGTTTAAAGATTTGTATTGAAAAATTTCCCAATCAGATACAGATATTGTTTGCCTTACTCTAAATTTAAAAACTATTCAAGCTATTCCACTTTAAAATCTCTATTCAAATATTTGCAAATCATCCATCAATTTTCAAAATATTCCAACTGCCACATTCATTCTTCTATTCTTCTCTTGTTAGTCCTTATGAATTCAAAAACTTCAATTTGTCCCTCAATCAATCTAATTTCAATCTGCCTTAGAGTTTAACATTTTTCAATTTAATTTCCTAAATGAAATGACTTAATACTTCGTCCTATCATTAACTAAAAGCCTGCCTTCACCGTCGCGTCGTCGTGTCGTCGTGTCGTCGTTCGATCGGGTATTAAATTGTTCCTTTATCTTCTAAATCCAGTTCGTCATTAGTCAAATCGCAAACCGAGTCAGTTGCTATATTCCGGTTGTCATGACCTAGATCCGTTTGTTTGTTCTTGCACTTCCATCCATTAGATCCTCATTAATTTTGTTCATAAGCATAACAACTTTCAAAAAATTCATTTTGATAGAAGGAAGATTTCCCTACAAAACAATATATATATATACATTCAGTTAGGGCTTGAACGATATGGTGTCATATGATGTGTTCGAACGAAGTGCATCAGGAGGATAGTGCGTTAAATGTCCATCAATTCTACACAGTTCTGAAGTTCTTGGAAATGTTCATTCACCGCAAATCATACAATTTGGCATTATTCAAACAACTTGTCCAGGCCTAGCGGAGCGAAAATGTGCTACATGCCATTTTCTCTTTTCGTTGGGATTTTCCCCGCTACTAAAATATAGACTTGGCAAGACAAATGCGGCTATGGTCCTTCTAGAGAGTTTGGCAATAAATCTCTGGAGTATAAGCAGGCACAAGTGTCGTCGGTCGTCGGTCATCTATATACGCATTTTAGCTTTGCATCGATTGGAGAAGTGACTTCATGGCTGACGTTTTGGCTTCTGACGGTTTGATGTCCTTGTGGAGGTAATCAATTATCACAAGTGAGAGCGTTCAACTTCCCAGCTCCATTGACTGTTTCCTCTCCATCTCGCCATCGTCATCGTAGTCGTTGCTATCCAATTGTATGAACATTTTGTGGATAATTCTCTTGGAACACATATCCAATGAGAAGAATGTATACAATGAACACGACGATGATGCTAGACCGGAACTATGGCTTCTATACACAAACTATATCTCTCTGAATTTTATTGAATCCTCGCAAAAACGTGTAACACAGAGAGTGCTACCCGAACAAAGTGATATATGAGAATCTGCAGTAGTTGAGTGTCCAATGTGCATGTTGTTTCACTGCTTCTGCTATAAAATGTCCTGAATCCTGATGGTAGCAAATCCAAGTCATAGTACAACAGTTTGCATAGTTGTAGTCTATAGTCCCAAATGCATTTTCGAATGCGGCAGAGTGTTTTACAATTTTTAAGCCGATTTAAAGCCCAGCCGCATATTAATATGTGTACAACACATCGACGTGACTATTGAATTTCAAAATATTGTCGCATTGACACAGTGTATAGAACCTTGTTTCAAAGTCAAATTAATTAGTTTTGCAATCGAAAGTAATTTTTCTATCAATGTGTCAAAAAATGAGCAAAGACATATTGCCCCAACTGCAGCAGTTCGTACCCAGGGGAAATGTGTTGTAAAATTTTTTGAATGATAATAAATATTCATTTTAGGGGCTTTTGACTTTCAGCTCAATTTGACCAAAAGAAACGAGAAGATATGTCGATTTTCATTAAACAGCAGCAAGTTTTACAAATGGTTTATGTTTCTACAGAAGCCAAATATCAGTTGTCAGTCCAAATTTTGACATTTCTCAATACAACAGGTTTTAGATGTTGTTAATATTTTAATGCACAAAAATGCTGTTCCCAAAACTAAGCACTTTGTCCCGAGAAGTACCAGGGTCAATTAAAAAATATTCGTATGAATAGGGCACACTACGACGTGGTAACCTATATTTGATAAATGCATTTTACCACGTCACCCTTCCGGAGTTATAAAAATTTAGTTCAGACTAAATGCAGCAGCAATCTAGGACGACTTATATTGAGTATCACTTCTATGTCAATTGTTAAAATTAGTAACGTTTCTGCATGAGCTTTCATATTATAGTGCTTTTTTGAAGCTTTTGAGAGAAAGTTTATGAGAAGTGTTGAATAGTGGGATAAACTTCTTTTGATTTATTGTTATTCTAGAACAGAAGAGTATCGGAATCCCTCTGTTTAAAATCCACTTTTTTTCAAAAATCCAAAAAAAAAATTTAAAACCCCTTCTTCTAAAATATTGTTTTTTTAAATCCCGCCTTTTAAAATCCCTCTTATTCAAAATCCCTATCTATTATAATCCCGCTTTTTAAAATCCCGCTTAGCCCTTTTTGTATATTAAAAAATGTTACATAAAAACCTTTGCATACACCGAAAGTCTTATATTTGGCCAAGCAGGGTGACAGCATGGCCCCCTTACGCAACGTCCTTTTTGCGCCTTGTGTTGGTTCCAAAAGAAAGAATTTCCTAAACCGGACTGTAAAAAACGGAATTTTAAAAAAAGCGAGATTAGAAAAAAACGGGATTATAAAAAACGAGATTAAAACCGGGATTTTAAGAAACGGTATTAGAAAAAACCGTTCAAACCCTTCGATATCAAGTCGTTAAAATGTAGTCAAAGTTTTTGTGCAAAGATTTGAAGCAATTTATTTATGAATAATATTTTTTTTTTTCGTTTTTTTGGGAGAGTATCGGAATCCCGCTTTTTAAAACCCCGTTTTTCAAAAATCACGAAAGAAAGTTTTAAAATCACGAAAAAAAGTTTTAAAATCACGCCTTCTAAAATACTGCTTTTTTTAAATCCCGAGTTTTAAAATCCTGCTTATTCAAAATACTGAACTGTTATAATCCCGCTTTTTAAAATCCCGACTTATCCTGTTTAATCCCGTCAAGCGGGATAATAAGAAACGGGTTTATAAATATAAAAAAAAACGTGATTATAAGAGAGGGTATTTTAAGAATTGGGATTTTAAAAAGACGGGATTTAAAAAAAACGGGGTTTTAAGAATTGGGATTATAAAAAGCCGGATATCGAACCCAACCCTTTTTTCATGTTTTTTTGAAAACATTTTTCTTCTGAAAATAAACCTAACATGGATTAAATATAAAGGGGATGTCTTTAAAATAAAAATGTATTACTCGTATCTTACATTTGGTAGTTTCGAAAAATATAAAAAAAGTAATTTTAAATAATAAAGTATGGTAACCCTTTCAAGTTGGCTTTTAATTTTAGTCGCCCTATGAGAGCTTTGAAATAACGACCCGACGACTTAATGAAATTCAATACAGTCAGAGTGAGAAGTGAATATCCACCTTCCCTTTGCTGACAATTTTTGTTGGACAGATTATAACAAATCACCCTTAAAAAATAGTTTTAATAAAAAAAAATCCTTATAAACCATTCGTGGCTTACACATTAACCGCTGAAAGCCAAGGAATTTTCGTAGAAAATAATCTGACCGAAAATGTGATTAAAGCTTTTGTATCTTAAAGTTCTATAGTAATTCCTTAAAGACCTTTTTACCTAGCGATATTTTTTCTTCGTAACATAAGAATGTGTACTAACGTACTAAAAGTTATCCAGTTGCTTTCCTAAGAAGCATTAACAACAAAACTATTAAGTTTCGATACAATATCTGAGCTTAAGTCAAAAACACATTCATCCCGCCCGCCCATCTAATTTCTCTCTCATATTTCTAAGAAACCCATCACGATTCCTTTTACTCAGTTCAATGAGCATCTAAGGATTCCATTAAGCTTATGTTATGTACCCTTGTACGATTTAATTCAGTTAAACTCCATACGAGCGTAATTAAAGCAACTCATTTGCCATGGAAACTTATCGGTCATAAGAAATTGCCTTTGTGTAATTTTTTTTTATATTTTCTTGTTTCAGGTTTACTGTTAATTTAATAATAAAAACTTTCACTCTTAGCTTACAAAATTCCTAGTCTTTATATGTTTGTAACTTCTGTCATCTATCGGCCATTTTGAGCTTGAGTGCGCGCCATTCGTCGTTCTTTTGTGTAGATATTATTTTACGTAACGTTATTCAATATTTTTATGTCCTTGATCAATTTTCCTCTTAATTAACCACCAAACACAGAAAAATAGCTAAACGGATACCAAACCAAGTAGACACTGTATTTTCGTTAAATTTTATCAATTTCAACCAGCATTGCTGAACTCACTCACATACACACATACAAATGTTGTGAAATCGTTAATGTCCTTTCGGATTATATGATCCATGTTAGGGAAATTCTATACACAAACACAAACCAATTACGAGTGCAACCATCAAAAACAAACAAAATAGAGATAAAATAAAAAGAAACCTCTTTCTTTAGTCCTCCTGATCCCTTTTATGACCGAAAGATGAAGAAGCATCATGCAAACAACTCAGTTATCTGAATTCCTAAACTTATTTTCGTTTTGTCTTGTCAGTGTTCGTCTTAGCTGATAGGAGCTAGAAATAGCAAAGGACCGACCAAACGTTGAAAAGGGAATTTCATAATATATTTTTTTATATTTTATATTTTATATTTTATTGAATTATATTTTATATTTTATATTTTATATTTTATATTTTATATTTTATATTTTATATTTTATATTTTATATTTTATATTTTATATTTTATATTTTATATTTTATATTTTATATTTTATATTTTATATTTTATATTTTATATTTTATATTTTATATTTTATATTTTATATTTTATATTTTATATTTTATATTTTATATTTTATATTTTATATTTTATATTTTATATTTTATATTTTATATTTTATATTTTATATTTTATATTTTATATTTTATATTTTATATTTTATATTTTATATTTTATATTTTATATTTTATATTTTATATTTTATATTTTATATTTTATATTTTATATTTTATATTTTATATTTTATATTTTATATTTTATATTTTATATTTTATATTTTATATTTTATATTTTATATTTTATATTTTATATTTTATTGAATTATATTTATTTTTTTTTTAAATAAAAAAATGTTGGTAAAATTCTCCTTTTACTGAATGAAGGTGATGCTTTTAGTGGGTTAAGAAAAAGCATAGTGGAATAAAAAATATTAATTACACAAGTTTTTTTTCATTAACAAAGTGACTGTGTGTCTATGCAATCCTGTCAAAGTGTGAGTGCTTAGTGTATGTCTGGCAAAACAATACGTGAATTTAATTTTCTCAGGAGATGGAAAAAATATAAAAACACACGCGATGCGTACACCCAAACGAGTATAAATGCTCACCATATTGTGTTTGTATGTTGTATAGAGAAACGACCAGAAAACAATGTCAAGGATTCGTATAGAGCATTTCTTATTTTTTTCTCTGTATTTAGTTTCGTACACATCCTCGCTGGCATAATGGGCATCACCCTATTTTCTATCCCGAGCACATCCCTTCTAACATTTTTCTTCCTTAATTTATTTTTTGTCGCTCTGCCTTCTTGGGTATGTCAAGCAGCCGTCCTTAATATGGCTATAAGTTAAGTAGGTAATAATGCCGGTCTGTCCTTTAAGGACGAAGGATTGTTTTTTTTTTTTGTACTTTGGTTTTTTTGACGTTCTTATTTCAATGATATTGCAAGGTCCATAACTTTAAGGAGAGAAAATAATTATTTTGGTTTAAAGAGGTTATTTTAAGAAAGCCTTTAAGACCGCTTGCCGGAAGGTGGTAATGTAAGCGTGACCTTTCATAGGTATTCAAGATAAACAAATTTATAACGATGCAAAATTATGTACTGTGCGATAAGCACCGGCGAATTATTTTACTCTCTTAAAATTAATTCAGGCTGCAAGGAAACCCTTTAGCCATACTGACTGAGTTTCATAAAACAATATGCTGACGTCTTTTCTTTGAAAAATTGTTCAAGGAGTGAGAGATTTTAATTATCCACAATTTTGCGTTTCGAAATTATCCTTTGTTTAGAGATTAACGAGGTTTTTATTATTTTTTTTTTTTTGTTTTCACTTTGAAAGTTTCTATTGAAACTTCGTCCTATTTGATTCTTTTTTTTTTCATTAATTTCTTGGCTTGGATTTATTTCTCTGCAAAATCTCATACCATCAACCCAATCAACCATCCCAAGCAACATCAACACTTTTAGACCATAATTCTTATCCTGTCACTTAGGCTAAGTGTCATTAGTTTATAGTGAATGGAAATGAAATGACTCTAATGCCAAATAATTATCACAGCCATTAGACAGAGATCTAATAAATTTTTAGCCTTTTTTTTAGAATAATGATTTACCTCCCTTTTTCAACTATAACTTCTTCTTCGACAACAAAAATGAAATTCGTTTTGACTTCCTGATTTCTGCAACCATCATTATTACAGGGGGGGGGGGGGGAAATGGCGTCTGGAATTAAGTGACAGTTTGTTACTTTTTCTGTCATTAGGGAAACAAGCCAGTGTGTCCAATAAGCTAAAAATAATATTGTGAATTCTCTACTTTATTGTTTTTGTGTGTCCTTTTATTTCGGTCTAACAATAACACGTTCTCTAATATTACAAACAGCACTGTCAATGGTGGCAATGTCACATTTAGCACGCGCATTATTTAATGACATCATAACGAAAGAAACTTCGACACTTCAACATGTCGCTTCTGTCAACTGCTGTCAGTTTGAAATTATTATTTTGCACCTCACTCAGTCGTCTGACGTCATAAATTATGTACCAAATGAGTTTGTGCGAGTGGTATGTATCAGATTTAGGGTATTGTGTTGAAAGTATACACAACTATGTTGTCTACTGTAATTTCCTTATATCAGATGACAGCTAGGTAGGTACACCTAACATACCAAACCTCAATTTAATTCGTCAAAGTGACTCACAATATTAAAATGAAACTGTGGAGTGATGGACGAAAGATGAAGAAGATGTGAGTTATTCAATTATGAGGGATATTTGAGATGTTTTTTTTTGTTTTTGTTGAAATTATTGTTGGAAGAAAATATTGAATGGGTAAGAAACAAACAAAGGAATCTCTATTTAAATAATGAAACACGATTAAAGATAAATGAGGAGGTTGACTTTGTGTCAGAAGACAAGTTTAAGGAGTTCTTAACTTGAAGGGCATTAAAGAAAGGTTTTTCTGGTGATTTTTAACTTCTTGAAAATAAATTATTTAAAAAATGGAAATTGTAGCTAAGTAGAGGTATGTTGGAGTCCACTTTTTGGTTAACTTATATACTTGGCAATGAAATGTCATATATTGCATTGTTTCGTATTTGACAAAGCTTTTTTGTGTAGAAAGGAATGAAGATCAGGTATTGGATGTCATGAAAATAATCTATCAGCTCGTAATCAATTATGTAAATAAATCCTTTTTAGCTTGCTTGGCGAAATATTTGTTACCAACGAACATATGATAAAGTATTCAGAGGAAAACCAAATACAAATCATCAAAACGAACAGTACCTGCCATACAATTTTGTTTACCTCTTACATAATTATCTCGAAAACGGCTCTAACGATGTTGATAAAAAAATGTGTGTGCACTACTTTAGGTGTATAGTCTACATTTTGGCATAACATTTTGTTTACATATTTTGTTATTAACGATACCTGCTATACCAACTACTTTTTTTCGTTTGGACTTTCGCATAAACAACTCGACGGAATTTAATCAAAATTTTTACATTAAAGGTCCTTCGAATTATAAATAATGCTGCATACCAAAATTTTCGAAAAAAACATTTCTTTTTTGATTTTTGAAAAAAAAAACATTTTTTTGTTTAGAAAAAACCTGAAGATATTTTGTGAATACAAAATCTAATAAAAATATATTTAGCCATTTCTACTAAGAATCTTGTGATCGAACATCAAAGGAAGTACGTGCGATCCAGTCGTGCATTTTATTTCTAAGAGTCGTTTTTTACTTAAATAAATTATAAACAAAAAGTCTGTAATTGTTTTATAGAAAAATATTAATATGATTGACAATATAAATTTAAAAATATAATTTCAAAACAAATCATCCACCCATTTTCGAAATATTGCATTTTCCAAAAAAAATACTTATTTTTTCAAAAATTCAAAAAACAATCTTTTGAAAATTTCGGTATGCAGTGTTATTTCGAATTCGAAGGAGCTCCAATATAGAAAATTTGATCGACATCAGTGTAACCGTATTATGAGTAAGCCGTAAATCAAAAAAATGGTTGTATGTCAGACGGAAAAAAATAGGTAAGAAAAAATGTTGGACCAAAACGTATACTATACCAAATTTGTGCATACAATTTCTTTAATCAAACTGGTTAGAGCCGTTCTCGATATAATTAAGATTGTAGAAAAAATTGTATGGCAAGTATTTGAGATAATCAGATAAAACGCTTTATGTTTGCCGGAGTAACGATTGCCCCGAAATTTTGAAAAAAGCAATATTTCGAACTTATAAAAAGTATTTTATTTATTTCATCAATATTTTTGTTTTTTCTAAAAATATTATTAAAAAAAACTTTTTCTAACCAACTTCTTTTCTGATTTTTTAAAAATAATTATATAAAAGAAAAATATTACGATTTTGAAAATGATTCGATATTATACGGTTTCGTTGAGTCCACAAAAATCTTTAAATCCAACTCGACTTTTACTCGAATACTATATTTGGCCAAGCACGGGGGTTGCACGTCGTGATGACAAAAAAATCCTTCTTTCAAAATTAAAAAGCAATAATAGTATTAGTTTCACAGATGAAGGTATAGTCCAGCCCAGTTAAACAATTGAAATAGAATAAATTAATTCGTACAATTTTCTTTCAAAGTTCGCTGCGGTGGGTCATTAGTAGTATAAATCTCGGTTTTCGGGAAAATCGCGCTGGAGCTTCAGCCGCCCGTTGTGAATTTTAATGAAAACTTTATTTTGGCCAATAAATTCGCCACTTTTGATTTCTGACAAAAATGGTTAAGGTAAAACTTGTAGGAAATTTAGTTTTCTAAAACTTTAGTCCTAATATTTTTTTATAAAAAAGTTACTGTACGAGAGATATTAAAGAACAACTGTTTTGGGGCTTTTGACCCCCTTCTGGGACTATGAATAATTAATTCGTACAATTTTTTCGTAAAGTTGGTTGGTGGGGTCGTTAGTAGTCTAAATATCGATTTTCGGAAAGTAATAAAAGAAAATTGTACGAATTAATTTTTTCCATTTCAGCCCTTTTTTTGACAACCCGACTGGACTAGCAGCAAATGCCGGTATTTAGCATTTGTGTACATGTACTTGCTTGCCAAGAGAACACGAATGTGGAATAGTTTACCCAACTTTGTCTTTCCCTCTCATCGCGGTTTAAAATAAAAATACCTAATTTTAGAGTTGACAACCAATTCAGCTATTCAGCAGCGAAAACTAAACTTCTAGCCAAGGTTTTGCGACAGAAAACTCTGTTTCATACTAAAATTAAATAAACACATTATATGAAAGGGTGCTAAACTATATGCAGTGCTGACAAAAAATTTATTTTACTATGTTTAGTTTATTTAAAAAATATCATTAAAAACATAATTTAATGTTTCTGTCCAACGAATTCCCGAAGACAACGTATTTTGTCATAAAATAAGATAAAATAAAATAAAATAAAATAAAATAAAATTTCATAAAATAAAATAAAGTAAAATAAATGTATTCAGCACAATTCAGCACCAATAATGAAAATTACTCTCAAAATATGGCTGCTGTTAATGTTATTTCTATATTTTTATTTATATTTCTTACTGAACCTTCTTTAATTCTTTTTAAAAATTGGTACCCTGATAGCTTGAAAAACCAATTTAAATACCTTGCATGCAAACAATATTCAGCACCTATCTAAGAAATAATCAAAGCTATTCAGCAAAATCTTAACATGCACATATTCGAGGCTCAAAAATATATCTTTGTACAATTTTCAAAAAAAAAAATAATATGTATATTCAGCACTATTCAGCAATACAAATTTATAAAGATTTCACAAATTTAATGGATATAATTATGTTCGTGGTCTTACAGGGTGGCGCACGAATAGTGCTACAAAAATAAAACGTAATAACTTTTTTCAGTGTGAGTAATCGGCTTATTTTTTTTTATTTTACAGGCTACTAATTAGATTTATCAAAATAAATGCTTGGGATACTGAAAAAAGGATGTGGATAGTGCAGCGATACCATTATTTGCAGTCTGTCATATCCGTCCGAAGGGAATTTAGGCTGGAGTTTGGCGGTACTCCCCCGAGTAGATGGGCCATTATGAGGCTAGTGAACATGTTTGCCGAATCTGGAAGCATCGAACGAAAACCGTATCATTGAGATCCCAATGTTCGGGTTCAGGATAAAATGGTGGCTGTTGCATCGGCAATACAGCCAATCCAAGTGATTCGACTCGAAACTTATCGGGCCAAATTGGAGTTAGCAGACGGTCATTACAACGGATACTTCATGATGACTTAAACTTGTTTCCGTACAAAGTCCCTATTACAAGCAAGTTAAACCCTCTGGATTTGCCTGTTCGCCTGGAATTTTGCCGAAAAATTATTGCAAAGGCCGAAGAAGACAGCACATTGATAAATTGTTTGTTCATGTCTGATGAGGCCCATTTTGACTTAAACAGCAATGTTAACAAGCAAAATTGCCGTATATAGAGTGAATCTAATCCAGAAATGCTCCATGAGACGGAACTGCACCCAGAACGAGTCACTGTGTGGTGCGCAGTTTCATCAAGGTGTATTGTCGGGCCATACTTCTTTGAAGAAAACGGTGTAACACCAACTGTCAATGAGGACCGTTATTTAAAGATGTTGAAGGAGTTTTTTTTTACCCAGTACTTCGCCGAAGAAGTATCCCTTTCAGCAGGATTTGGTTTCAACAAGATGGAGCAAGTGCACACGTAGCCACACAAGTTATGGTCGAGCTCCAACGAAAATTCCCAAACAAATTGATATCCAGAAACTGCACTTTCCGCTGGCCCCCAAGGTCACCTGAACGGTGTAACACCAACTGTCAATGAGGACCGTTATTTAAAGATGTTGAAGGAGTTTTTTTTTACCCAGTACTTCGCCGAAGAAGTATCCCTTTCAGCAGGATTTGGTTTCAACAAGATGGAGCAAGTGCACACGTAGCCACACAAGTTATGGCCGAGCTCCAACGAAAATTCCCAAACAAATTGATATCCAGAAACTGCACTTTCCGCTGGCCCCCAAGGTCACCTGACCTGACTGCACCAGGCTTTTTTTTATGGGGTCATGTCAAGCAGGAAGTGTACAAAACGAAACCCATGAATTTGACTGGCTTGAAGCAGTCTATTAAGACAATAATTGAGGCAATCCCAATTTCAAGCCTTAAGGCCGGAGTGAACAATTTTCTGATCAGGTGCCGCATATCCGTGGATAAGCGTGGAGGTCATTTGCGGTCTATCGTCTTTAAAAACCATTAGTTATTTAAAATAAAATTTAATTTTTAATCCAATAAAAAAAATTAATGAAATGCATCGATTAGAATAAAAGTTATTTAAATTTCTTATTGTAGCACGATTCGTGCGCCACCCTGTATATGAAGAAATTAATGTTTAGCCTTATTCAGCACTCGGAATAAAAGTTTTTTTTGTTTAATTGTAAACCTTTTCCAAAAATCAGGTTTTCTTCGACCTTCTCCTTGAACACCATGAACACCAAGGAAAATAATATAAAGCTATCGAAAACACAAATAATAACCTTACTTTTGTTCAAAGCTTTTTAATCAACTACAACAAAACAACAACAACAACAAAAACAATAATCTTGGTGGTTTGATAAATCACAAATATCCGTGATGCGGTGCCGCACATATGCCGCAGGACATGCCAATAATGTATATGTGTCACGTTTCTAATACACAATCAATCAGTATGGGTTGCAATATATATAAGAATTTAGAGAGGTACACACATCCGTTTTGATGATAATCAATTTCATGGTTTCTCTTTATCAATGTCAAGTCAATGGGGCATGTGTGTTTATTGATATTAGCTTCCGGTTATATCAATGATATCACAGGATATTGATTGTCGAATGTGGTCACATCCATATGTCTGCCTCAAAGCTATTTTTGGACAATTAGGTAATTATCTGCTTGCGGTTATAAATTCAATCAGCATCATCAAAAATAAATACGCCATGGATGGTCAAAGGTTGTGTTATTTAAACAGATTTTAACGTAATCTGAAAATATAATCACAGTTTTCCAATTTATTTCCACATGCCATCTCGCCATTCATGATTCATTGAACAAAATAATTTCCTCATTTGACTTCGTTAACTTCAAATTCGAACAAAACACAAAATCCTCTATAAAAAAAAAAAAAAAAAAAAAAAAAAAAAAAACTGTGAAATATTTAAACACCCTTCTAGTGATTATGCTCTTTGTTGAAATTCAAACTCATGTTCACAGTATAGAAAATGAATGGAGGCGGGGGTAAGTAAAGTAACGGTAATACTTTCAAGGAAATTGATTACATCACACGGTCAGTGAAGCCAGGATGTTAGACAGGTGAAAAATAGAAATCGATTAATTCACCACTGCATCCACCTGCCATTTCAAAAGCCCGCCAACAGCAAGACACAAAGAATCGTCCCTCATTTCAACTTAAATTCAATTTATTATCCGAAGCTATATTTTCGGTGAAACTAATGCCAGCCAACTAGATATTTCTAGTGATTTTATTAAAGTCTCTCGTTGCCTCTTAAAAGTCCTTGCTTTACAGTGTACAAGTGTAGAGGATAACGCTCTACCTCTAGTCCAGATCCCATCCTCTGTTGTGTACCATTGTTTGTATCAACTTTAACAACTCGGTGACTAAGCGCGTTCCAGCTTGGCTCGTGCTCCTCCTGATGTTGGTGGTGCTGGCTTTAACACACACAACAACAAAAAACACACGTAAAAAGAATGATGATGAGGACGACGACCATGCGATGGTGCAAGAAGGATCTCAGGTGTGTTTAATTGAGTTCAAAGTGCCTGACCTGCCGAAGGTAAAACACAAAAAAAAAAAAATGGCGAGGAAAAACTGCTTATACAGTACATTTTCTCCATTGTTGACTTTATCAAGCGTCGTTGGCTTTAATTAAACTTTAAGCGATGACATTGGGGAAGGATAAGAACGTGATAAGATGAAGAGTGAGGGGACCAGGCTAAGGAGGTATAATTCGCAACTGTTGATGAAGACGACGAACAACTTAAGCAAGAGAAAGACTCCATTTTCGAGGTTATTCTTTAGCAAGTTGTATTTATTTATTAGTTTGTTTCTGTTTCTGTGTATGTGTCTTAGTCTGAGTTATTTAAGAAAATCCCTTACCTTCATTAATAGGATGGAGGGCATTGGGCTCTGTTGTTTTCATGGCTTGAGATTTATTTAGAGATGGTGATTTTGAATTTTTAAGTTTGAAAGATTTGTTGTGTTTTTTTTCCTTCTCTTTTGATTCCTTGT
This sequence comes from Philhelius pedissequus, assembly GCA_910595825.1. Classification (NCBI taxonomy): domain Eukaryota; kingdom Metazoa; phylum Arthropoda; class Insecta; order Diptera; family Syrphidae; genus Philhelius; species Philhelius pedissequus. The sequence continues at coordinate 234,939,274 of OU343161.1, read as the reverse complement.
TTCTTTTTTTTTATTATTGACATTAAGAATGTGAAAATGAGATTTTGGATGAATTTGTGAAACAAACAATAACAAGGATAATAAAGATTTAAGAGAAAATAAACCAAGTGAATAAATTAAAAAAAAATGTCCTTACTTTGTCCTACAGGATATATAGTTATATAGCTTGTACAGAAGTACAAATATATGTGCTATTGGAGTGATTATGAAGTAAGAGAAATTTTAAATCTCAAACTTGTCATTAATCTGTTAAGCAACAGATTCTCATGTGAAATTAAAAATGAATAGGAACTTCTATTTTAAAAGATTGGGGGTGGCCGTGGCCGAATAGTTGTGTGTGTTCGCCTGTCAACCTCATCGTCACAGGGTCGATCCCTGCCGTAGTCTATGTCTCCTTATTTTTCCATTTAAAAAAAAATAAATAAATGTCATACAATGAGTTGCTGGTTTACTCACTACATGCTGGTTAGGCATAGAACTAACAACATGTGATTGAGTAAAACTAGTATACCAATAAAATATCGATAAATAGACACGGAAATTTCTCCGCATTAGTTCAGCCGCCATCTCTGGAGATAAAATCTGAGACAACAACCACCCACAGTCTCCGAATATCGCGCCACATATCTTTCCTATCATTCTTTCTCTTCCTTAACCTCACGCCCGCGCTGTGTTGAAACATTTAAAGGGTATTCATAATCCCTTGAGCGCGTGTAGATTATAAAAAAAAAAAAAATTATCTTGACAAAGTTGTTAGGTAAATCTACCATCTTAGTCTGTATTGTAGTATGCATCTTCTAAAATTGGTCTACAATGGTTTATTTAAATCTAAGTTTCAATATGGAATTTCTTGTTGGGGAGATACGCATTATAGCAAAATTGAGCCTTTAGTTATTAAGCAAAAACATGCTATCAGAATTATTGCTAGGGTTAATCGAAGAACTCAAAGTTTTGCTTTATTCTTATATTTCCATAAAGTTTTAAGAATATTTTTTGATATGATATAAAGATAAGGGTTTGTCATTATTTTTTAAAAATGATTTCAGGCAAGTGGTCGCCGGGGCTGGCTCGAACACATTCCAGCCGAGAGGCCCAGTTGACGACCACTTTTTGCAGCATATGTCAGCAATAACGCGCCCAACATTCTCTTCCAAGGAGTCAATCGTCTCCGGGCTTATCTGCGTGGACAAGCGACTTCACATAACACCACAAAAAATAGTCCACCGGTGTTAAATTCCACGATCTTGGAGGTCACTCCACAGGCCCACAACGCGAAATAATGCGCTCATAAAAAGTGTCCTTCAATAAATTGATTATTTCGTTGGCTATATGGAATGGAGCGCCGGCCGTTACATCCTCAAAATGTCACTGTTTGGTGTGCTCTATGGGCAGAGGGTATCATTTGTTCATATTTCTTCAAAATTGAAGCCGGACATAATATTACAGTCAATGGGGAACGCTATAGAGTCGTGATTAATGACTTTTTCGTGCATTGGAGGATGTGGATGTGGACGCCATTTGGTTCCAACAAGACGGCGCGTTTCAATAATGGCTTGTGGATTAAGATCACTCCAAATACGACAATTTTGCTTATTACGTACCCATTTAACCAAAAGTGAGCTTCATCGCTGAACAAAATTGTCTTGCGATGCGTCGCTCAAATCGAACCATTATTTTGGTAATAAATTTGCACGATTTACAAACGTTGTTCAGGAGTAAGTAAATTCCTTATGAAATGACAAACCAAGCCGAGCATAAATCAAGTGACAGCTGTCAAAGAGACCAACTCCAAAAAAATTATTGCCAGATTGAAAAACACACGTCTAGAAAAAAGAACACACGTTACAAAATTGGTTCTTGAAGTACAAAAAAGATCTTAAATCTTAATGATCTCAAAACCGACTCAAACTATTTTGATAAAAAAAAATTCTGTGCATTATTACAGATATTTTGGTTTAAAAAAAAATTCAAATAAAATCTTTATGAGTCATAATTAATTTTAAATTTATATTGTTGAATATACCCTAAATTGACATCCAAGCATTTTTCTTTTTTTGAGAAAAATTTAACAAATTTTTTATATAAAAAATTCAGTTAAATCGACCTTAAAATTATATTGAGCTATTTCTACTAAAAAATCATCTACAATTGTGTGTCCACATTAAAGACACATTTCAGGAAACATTGCTTGAAAAAAAAAACATTTCAGAAACACTTGATAAATATTTTTGGAAGCATTTCTGAATTGTTTCTTTGGTTCCCATTGTATTTATCAATGTCTTGAAGTTTTATACTTAAAGGTCGATTGTAAAGAAGTATCACTAATAGAAATCACAGTTTTCGCAACCTTTTTATTTTCACTCTACCTCTCTCTACCTTTATATATCCTTGAGTAGCAAAGAAAGTTGTCTGTTCGAAATAGGAAACAGTAAATAAGTAGACAAATGTATCATAAATGTTTTTTAAATGTTTAGGAAAGGTTTCAAAAATGTTTCTTTGGCGTGGGCACACCTTAAGATGTAATCGAACATAAGAGCAAGTACCTACGATCCACTCCTAAATTTTATTTAATTTATGGGGGTGAAATGTAGAGTTAAATAGTTAAAGGAACACACTTGGTGAAAAATGTACATTTGGCTATCAATTGGAAGGTATGGAACGTAAATTTAAATATTTCACAAAGTCCATCTTTTGATAACATTTTATTTTCCGTCGAATAAGTATGTATGTATACTAGACAAAAATATGCCATACTTATTTATCTAAATATGAAAAATTTGTGAAATATACGCCGAATGCAACATATGAGCATAATTTTGGTTGGCTAGACAAGAGTATTTATTTATTTATTTGAACGTTTTTTTTTTTTTTTTTTAATTTAAATTGTTTTTGTAACTGTAAGCAATTTACTTCAAATTGCAGCAATTTTAGGAGACATCTTGTGGCCAGCACACGAACTTAGCAAATACACGAACCTTACTATTATTTTCATGTCCAAAAATTACAAAATAACTTCTGTAATAGGTGTATTAAAATAGTTTCAGAGCCATCTATATGTGCAAGTTATAAACATTTCGCTATAATATTTAAGATAAGAAAAAAATTACCGTTATAAATTATTTTATGGGTAATTTCATTTGGAGAGTTTGAAACAAGGATGCCGTTTGGGCTATCACTGGTAAATTAACTAAAGACCCTTTATTCATGAATAATTAAATGTATACGGTTACGGAGTTATAACGATTTAATCGAATAACGCTTATTTTGGATAAAAATAGGTTGGTCGAATCTTAAACACTAACACACAACTCATCGAAAAATGAATTTAGGGAAACGGTCGAAATGCTGTATTTTAAAATACTGTATGGTCAAAATTCTGTATGATACTGTATGATCCTGTATGGTCATAATACTGTATGGTTAATATTCTGTATTTCAAAATACTGTAAATCTAAAATACTGTATCTCAAAATGCTGCATAATCAAAATACTGTAAATAGGCTGAAAAATAAAAATCGTTTTGATAATGTAAAAAAGTGCGAACTTTTTAGTTTTCAGCCTATTTACATCATTTTGAAATACAGAATTTTGATAAACCAGAATTTTGAAACACAGAATTTTGACTAACAGTGTTTTGACCATACAATATTTTGTACATACAGTATTTTGAAATACAGTATTTTGAGATACAATATTGTAAATACAGTATTATGACTCATACAGTATTTTGACCCCAACACATGAATTTATCACAATTGAATCTGTGTAAGTGAAACAACATTTCTAGATTTTACTTGCTTAAATTGAAGGCTTTATGAGCTACAGAACTTTATGTACTTAGGCCAAACATACAAAAATTAGAAGCTTTAGTGCAAAGGTGGCATATTCTAAGGCCACTATTACGCTCGCATAATTAATTTTACTGTTTAAACCTTTAAGTAAACCCATTAGACAATTTGCACACAGTTGAAAACAATTCAATAAGCTAAACACGAGTATTTTGAACATATTTCTCGATAAGCCATGAAGTTAAAAAGTTCCATGTCGGTACCGGAAAGTGTTCTGCTTTAACGACAGAAGTCAGCAATTAGTTTTTGAAGCACTAAATTCAACGCGGATTTTTATTCCCCATTTGACAATGCAGTCGAAATCCGAATTTAATGAGCTTATCATACGCTGCAGTTGCATTTCCACATCCGAAGAACAAGGAGGTTAATCTGCAGACGAATATGAAAAGCTGAGCAAAACAATTTTTAGTGAATTAAAAGTTTCAGCAAAGAGATCATTGATGAAAATGAGGAAAAGTGTCGTCGGAGACAGAACGGAGCCGTTGGGCACATCAGCTTTTATTTTATGAATATCAGACTTGAAGCCGTCCAATACAACTTGTAAATGTAATTTCTAATTTAACGAAGAAGATTTTCATCGATACCAAATGCACGCTATTTCGATAAGAGAGCTTGATGCCAAGCTCTTTCAAATGCTTTTGAAATATCAAGGGAAATCATGTTTCTTTCTCCAAAACGATGTAAAGATTTGTGCCACTATTCTGTGAGATATACCATCAGAGGTCATTGGAGAGTTTTCGTTCTTCAAAATATTTCAAATCAAATCAGAACATCAAATGGATGTTCACGGCTACAGTTAGACCTATACTGACATACGGTAATGTAGTCTAGTGGAAGGCATTAGACAAAGTTGGCAACCTTAAAACCATGACCAAGGTTCAGAGAATGGTATGTGTCGTAATCACTGGGTCTATGAGGTCGACTCCCCCAGCGGGTTTGGAAGCGATACCCAACCTAAGGCCCCTCGATCTATACGTTCAAGAATCGTCAACCAAAAGCGCACTTTGGCATAGCCAAACAGGTAGCTAAAAACACACTGCCTTCGGTCACGCACAGATTCTACAGAAATTCATGGATAATAAGGTAAGCACTGACTACTTAATCCCCCGTTAAGACTTTCATAAGCCGTTCACAACCGCCTTTTCTAGTAGAGAGGACTGGCAAATGAACGTGCCACCAAGCTGCACGTCGATGATATCAATATACACCGATAGTTTCAAAATGGAAGCTGGCGTTGGTGCAGGCTTCTTTTCAGAAACCCTTGGACAAGCCAGCTCATTCAGACTGCCTAACTACAGTAGTGTCTTCCAAGCTGAGGTTTTGGCAGTGACAGAAGCTGCCAAACAGATATCAATGATGGCAATACCAAAGGCTGTTATCACCTTCTTCATTGACAGCCTTCGCAGACAGACATTGAAATCAAATCGAAGCTTGTTAGTTGCTGTCGCGAAGAGTGTTCTTTGCACGCAACCCTTTGTAAGGATCTGTTGGGTCCCTGGTTACAGTGGTGTTCCAGGCAACGAAAACGCTGGCGAACTGGCAAGAATTGGTTCAACATTTGACCTAGTTCAGACAGACTCAATAGTCCAGAGCCCACCCTGCAATCTCAAACGGGAAATCGAAGGTAAAGTTCTATCTTCAACAAACAGGAGATGGAGCTCACTCGATACCTGTGTTATAACTAGGAAGTTATGTCCAATTTTTAATAGACAAAGAACTGATGAAATTATGAAACTGAACAAAAAGTCTCTTTCTCTTCTCGTGAGCATAACCACTGGTTACAACCTGTTGGGCTACCACAAGAAAAAGATGAAACTTAGTCTGAATGATCTATGCAGAGGCTGTGGTGACGAGGAGCTACATGAAGGCACTATTCACTTCATTTGTCACTGTCCTGCGCTATGTCATCTGAGAAGCAGACTCCTCGGAAGTCACTTCTTCAAAGATTTACAGGAACTCTGCAACATTCCCACTGTTCCATCAAACACATCCAACACACTTTGGGGAGAGCCACTCGCTTCCCCGGCCCTGGTGGTGGGATGATCTATCCAGTAGGGATCACATCCTCAAAGGACAGTGGCACTGCAAACTTCTCAACCCGCTGTATATGTGCCGACCGATACTTCTAAAGACACAACTTACTTTTTAGCGCCCTCCCTCTTAAAGCAAATGTTTTTTTCCACCGATCTCAGGCATAACAGTTTTATTTATCTTTTGCAAATACTACAGTGGCTTGTATGGATCCGAACACATCTGGAAAGCAGGTACAAAATTTAAATTTCAACTTAATTACAAAAATTAGTAAACACAAATTCATAATAATGGGAATGGAATGAAATATACTCAATTTATAAGATTATAAACATTTATTTCACTTTTCATGGAAATTGAATTTAAATTTCTATGAAAGAAAATTAATGCTGACACTTTAATTTAGCCCAACCACCTCCCAGCACAAAGTCTCATCGCATTCAAATTTTCCACCCACTCCTTCTTCAACAGAACAAAAAAAAAACAACGGAAAATCCACCCTCCACATTGGCATTGGCCAACTGTAACCAATCACAGTACAGAAAACTGTTTCCAACCCTGAAATAATGGCAGAGCCAAAATGGCCACCTAATATAAATTTCAACAGGGATGTTCGCTGAGATATGTGTATATATCCTTTTAGGATTTTTTTTTGCAGGATGTTGCAATTCGAATATCCATATCAGTTCGTCGTAGTCTTCCATCTGTTGTGTAACATATCGCTCTGGAAAAAATTATTTAATTTCGATTTTCCTTGAAAAGTTAATGTTTTATTGTTATGTCCTTGATTAATATCGAAAAGTATATTATTGAAATCGATTGAAACAGTGCAGTAATCATTTTGATTTTTTTTTTGTTAAAGTGTTAAATAAGTTATATAGTGAAAATTGATTTCACAAAATTTTCACCATATTCATTGATGACTATGCAGCATCATCCAGAATCGGGATACATGCCAGAAGTTCCATTTACCCCATTGTGGGGTCAAGAGGCTCCACCACCACCACCAATTGTTCCATATCAAGAATTAATTGCTGGATTTCCATGTTCGGATTTAGGTACAAAAAAAAACTTAAATACAGAACTTTGGAAAACAAGTTCGAAATATTATTTATTAAGGTTCGAAAAGGGAATTACAAAATTCCAGTTTCGAATGTTTTAATTGAAAAACCTTTTCATTTGGAAAAAGCAACAAAATTTCAAGAAATCTAAGATTATATAGAAAATCTGTTGAATTATTTTTTAGCCCATAAAGGATCCTTAAGAAAAATAAACGTTTAAGGTATATTTCGAGACTGAGAATATACTCGAGCACACATTTAAAAATTCAACTTCTTGCATACATACAGTTACATAATTTTCAAAGGAAAATTTCTAGAAAATATAACTGCCTATATTTTTTGAGAGTGTATGTATATTAAAAAATAAGTGTGTTCCATTTTTGAAATGATTGTAATAACAGTTAAGAAGCCCGATATTTTTACTTTTTGGATTTTGGAGGAGACAAAATGCATAACAATTATAAAAGTTTTTCAATGTTAAAAATATGAAAACTTAAAAAAAAAATCGAAAAAAATTCTGAATGCGACAAGTTTAATCAACGGAGGAAAGTGAAGACCTATTGAACCGTATTAGCAGTATCTTTATAAAAAAATCGGTTATAAATTGGATTATGTCGTAAGGGATTATAAAGTTAATAGCAGCAGTATCAGAAAAAAAACAGTGTCTTACTTTTTGTTTTGTAATGGGTTATCCATTTTGCGGTTTCAAAAGTAAACGTAAATAAAACACATATAAAATATTTTTTTTCATGATATTTCTTTTGTATTATAAAGCTTGAACGTTGACATTATGTGTGACAAACTACATCATTTAAATGACCACCACGCGAATTGTTGCAAGCATCGATTCTTTTGGGGTAATTTTCGACCACTTTTTGACACATATTGGGCGGTATCTCAGCCATAACTTGACGAATGTTGGTTTTCAAGTGCTCAAGAGTTAAAGCTTTATCTGCATAAACACGGTCTTTCGTTAAGTTCCACAAAGAAAGTCCAGCGGTGTCAAATCGCATGATCTTGCTGGCCAGTTGATATCGCCACGACGAGAAATTGCGCGGCCAGGAAATGTCTTTTGCAATAAAGCCATATTCGCTCGAGTTGTGTGGCATGTGGCACCGTCTTGTTGAAACCACATATCCTCCAAGTCGTATTCTTGAATAGCAGGCAAAAAAAAGTCGGTGATCATGTGACCAAAATGTTCCGAATTGACGGTGGCAGTCGTTCCATCGTCGTTTTCGAAGAAGTCAGGTCCAATCACACCTCCGGACCAAAGAGCGCCCAAAAACAGTGACTTTTTGTGGATGTAATGGCCTCTCTTCAATTACTTGAGGATTCTCAGAACACCAAATACCACAATTTTGTTTATTAACATACCCACCGAGTGCGAAATGTGCTTCGTCGCTGAAGAAAATTTTGTTCGAAAAATCGCCGTCCACCGCCTGTTGTTCAAGCACCCATTCGACGTATCTACAACGTTGTAAATGGTCAGCTGGCTTCAGTTGTTGTGTGAGCTGGACTTTATATGGATGTAGGTGTAGATCCAAATGCAAAATACGCCATAGAGTACCGTAAGACAGTCCTAATTCCTGAGAACGACGACGAATCGACACATTCGGGTGTTCGGCAACACTTTCACTACAGCAGCGATATTTTCAGTGGTACGAGCGAAACGATGATGCACAGGCCTTACAATATCTGTAACCAATCCAGTCTCTTCAAATTTCATCACAATTTTGCCAATTGCTTGCGTAGTTAGACGATTATGTAAGCCATAATCTCCTCTTAAAGCACGATATGTGGCTGTGGCAGAATCACCATTTTTGTAGTAGGTTTTAACAATTTTTATGCATAGATCCATTTTCGTAAATGTCAGACTTTCAACTGAGAACAAAAATTGGTTTAACAACTTAGTTTGACAGATGTCGAATTCCAGCCCCATACTTTTGAAACCGCAAAATGGATAACCCTTTATAAATATACTTTAAAGCTTCCCTAGTTTCAAAAGTCAATTTAATTCATAAAAATATTACTTTTTGATTTGAGTTATTTACATATAAAAATGTTTAGCTTTGAACATTTTAATTTAGAAATATCAATAAATCAATTCTCGTATTTCTCCATTTCAACGCCTGAGCCTATTATAGACACACTATCTAAGATTTCCAGGGAGATCCCTGAATTTAAAAACAAAGTCATATTCATACGATCGAATTCCATCTCAGCTGCCGTCAACTTACTCTCATACTTTTTGTGCATTGTCCAAAATTTCACGCGCTTTCAATTGCTCGTTGCAGGGATGTAGGATCCTCGCGTATGATGGCTCCATCGTCAGGACACAATAATTGATATACAGTGTTCTGCAATTTACATTCTATCAGGTAGTCAAGGACTGTAATAAAAAGCAGAGGACTTAAGATACTTCCTTGGTGTACACCTAGGTACTGTGACTTGAAATTATTCGGTGACTAAAGGTGGAAATCTAACGATCGTCATAGATGGTAACTTTATTGATTGTCTTGTTTTAAAAAATGGCATACCACAAGGATCGGTGCTTGACGGCATCGCCTTTACGTACCAATTTAGTTCAAATTTTGAATCTTTTTTTTAAATTTCGGAAGATTTGGTTCACACTTTAGCCAATTCATCGGCATTTTTGATACCCGGTATGCCGCTATGTTCTGAGACCCAATAGAGTCTAATATAGTGCTGCCTTCCAAGAATTTTAATCTCTTCGCGGCAGCAAGAAATAAGTTTCGACTTTATCACAATGGCAGAAATTGAGAAATCGCTTTTATTACCGCTTGGCTATCAATGAAAAAGGTGATATCAGCCGGTGGGAGCGCCACCATTGATACCTGTCTAACAGCTATTATCACGGCCAGGAACTCCGCTTGGAAGACACTACTGTAATCTGGGAGCCGAAGTGCGTTGTTGCTCAAGAGGTTCTGAGAAAAAGCCTGCACCAACATAATTGTTAACCATTTTGTCTTCCTGTTCAAAACTATTGAAAAAGTAATTCCTTCAGTAGATTTCACTGCTCATTTAATTGTTTTAAAATTGAATTTAGGGATCAGAATTATAAATATTTAGGAGTGCTAATAGATTGCAAAGATCAAATCCAATCTATATTAAATCTAAGGTGTTGTTGGTTACGCAAAAAATATATCTAATCAAACCGTTCTGTTCCAAAAAAGTTTTTAAGACTTTATTATGGTTTGGGTCACTCTAAGTTGCAGCACGGCATTACAAGTTGCGATGGTTCGTATTACGACACTTTTGGACACTTACTGATAGCTCAGAAACATTTTTGAATTATATGTAACAAAATTCGTTTACCTCATAGCTGGCGTCTTTATAGAGATTTAAGCGTCTTACTAATGAGACAACTTACATATTCAAAGTTTAACAAGAATTCTTTTAAAAAAGTGGTAATATTCCTGGCAGAAACTCTGAAAATCTGAAATATTCGGGTTTGGTGTTAAATATTTGCATTTCGTAAGCAATCCCATTTCTGAAAGAACCCAATTTTCAAACATTTACACCATTACAGATACAGTCCATTAACTGTTTAACAAGCTCCCGTATTTCATTTGGTATAATCTATGGTTTGATATCATGGTTAGTTTAGGTTGAAGAGGCTGTCAGGAAAACGGATGCCAGACTTAGACCGCAGATAGGTGCATTGTGTGTGAAGAGATATTAACTTTTTAATTATACCATTTTAAGCCTTGAATGAACCGATGTTGCTTGTGAATCGGTGTGGTCTTAGATCACTGGGGGTCGCCGAAAAAGTATTCTCCCAGGTGTAATCTACGTCGTTAAAAAAGAGCACGACAAGAGCAAAGAAAATGGGAGATAGTCTCCTTTTCCTCCTCATCCATACAACTTCTGCAAAAGTCATAGGAGAACACGCCTAGTCCACTGTCTGCCAATTAGACAGTGCCTAGTTATGACACCTATTACGGAGCCAAGATGTTTCCTGCCCAGAGAGAGCAGAACTTTTGAGCGTCTTGGATCTATTATAGATCTGACTGGTAGCCAGGCAAGTAGTGATGTTTGACCATCTCATTTTTATTTGTTTTATGGTGTTCTGTTGTAACATAAGTTTACATGTAGCAATACCGATTTCTTCCATTTTATGTACAATTGGTATTTGGGTTCCATTTCGAGTTCATCAGCTTTGCAGTTTCCCAAAATATCCCTATGTCCCGGCAGCCAAATCAAGTGAATTTTCAACTGTTCTGCCATCTCCCTAAGAGATGATCGGTGGCTGCGGGGAGTTATAAAGTTTGTGAAAACAGCGCCAATTGATTTGAGGTCTGCTTGACGGTCTGAGAAAATACGGATAACCGATGTGGATATCATGTTTTGCCTTTAGCCAGGATAGATCCTCATTAATCGCTAAAATTCTGCATTTCAGCTTGGAACACATTACAATGGTCAGGGAGGGACTAAGACTTATTCTGTTTGAGTACACATCGCCACCCACTCCCTCTTCAGTTTTTGAACCATCCGTCAAAAATTGATCTGATTCATCCTTCATCTGGTGGGATTGTAACTTAGAAGTTCTTGTCGAAGATTAACTGGTCTGTGGTGTAGTTAGATCGTCCCAGTTTTGATCCGAATGTGTTCAGAATATTAGAATAGCCTATCCAATTGCTTGTCCGTTGAGTGATAACTTTGATATAAACATAAAATCGGTTCATTTCAGCCGGCTCCCGGAAATTACACCAGATTTTTTTTTTTGGAAAAAATGCCAGAATTTTTTTTTTGGCTCAATATTGGAAAAAAGAGCAGAATTTTTTTTTTGGAAAATAAGCCGGAAATGTTGGAAATTATGCCAGACAGGTGTGGAGCCTGAAAGCAAAATGGAAATTAAGCCAGAAAATTTTATATTCTGACTAATTTCCAAATAACGTCTTGGAAAAAAGGTCATACAATATTTTGAGGTATTTTCAGATAAGACGGAGGCGGTGGCTTGCGTGACCGGTCAGGGCACATTCTTTATTCAAAACATAAAATAGATTTCAAATGAAAACGATAAATTTTAAAAAGCTAGAAAAAATATTCGGGCTTGTATGAAGTGTTTTTTTGCAATTAGGCCCACGGCGGCGGCGTACAAAAATCTCGACACGTAAGGGGCCATTCTGGCCAGAAATTTGGGAAAGTTTATCAGAAAACTTTGGCTTTTTTTTCCTAGAAAAAAAGGTCAGAATTTTGTATTAAAATTTTTTTTGGCGTGTTTTCCCAAAAAAAAAATTTGGTGAAATTTCCGGGAGCCATGTCAGTCAATAATTCTATTCCAAATAAATATCTTCCTGGGAAAAAAAATCTAAAATAACAATAAAAATGTATGTTTTCAGGGATTTTTAGTTTCAGAATAGCATCGAAATATTTTGAATGGATTTTTGTTTTAAATTTAAATATATGCCTGTAAGACCTAAGGTCTTTTAAATACAACCTGAATTGCACGGCACTAGTTTTGCACAGTGGATTTGAGAACCAGGTATTGACTGTCTCATTTTAACCCATGGGCGGCATCCAATTAAAATTGGAGGTATAGAAAAGAATCCCTAGTGCGGGGATCGAACCCACACGTCCTAGTTAGGAATCAAGCACTTTATCCACTGCGCCGTTCATTTTAAATTAAAATACTCATTATCCACTCCATAAAACCATTTTTCTATTTTTGTTTTCAAAGTTTTCTAACATTTAAAAATTATTAACATATTTAAAATGACTTTCCAGCTATTTGGCCTCGATCGCAAGTCTCCAGTTTGGTAAATCAACGACTCTCCCCACGTGGTGGTCTTCCAGCACCATCGAACCCCTCGGCTAAAAAACCCCGACGGCGAGTTGCTTCAATGGCTCAGCGGCGCGCCGCAAATATACGTGAACGCCGACGTATGTTCAATTTGAATGAAGCTTTTGATAAATTAAGAAGAAAGGTACGAAATAATAATTTTTAATAAACTTTTAATAGAATGCCTCTTTTCCTTAGGTTCCAACATTTGCCTATGAGAAGCGTTTATCTCGAATAGAAACTCTTCGTTTGGCCATAACTTATATTGGCTTTATGACAGAATTGCTAACTGGCACTCCATCGAATTCTCATAAAAATCGATCTCCTGAAATTTATTCGGGCATGAATGGCCATCATCATCCAGGACATCACTTACATCCGTCGTTTCAGAGAGATTTTGTGTCGCCATATGGGCATAGTTTGGCTTAAAATTTGATTTTTTTTTTTAAATTCTTTGTTTGTTGATTTTTGTTAAGTTTTGTTTGTTTATTAATTTAATAAATATAAATTATTTAATTTAAACAGTGTTTTAAATAAAAATGAAGGTTGTATGTAAAAGTGTAAAGACAGAAAATATTTATTTGGCAACTCTGTTTTGGAATTTTCATGCCAGAATTATACGTTTTACAAATTGTCATTACATAATTAATAAACAATTTGTATATTGATAATAATGTACACAAATTAGCTGTTTGTTTCGATTTTTGTTTGTTAAATTTAATGAGCAGAAATAAAAGTACGAGTATTTCGTCAAATTTTTAAACCTGTATTCATATGAGTCCCTACTCTCATTGGAGCTACACACTTATTTTCATTTGAAAATAAACAACAATCTTCACTATGAGTCGACTAGAATTATTATTTGAGTGAATTTATATTTAATAGATTTTATTGAATTGATTAACAAACGCAAAACAAGTCGCTTTATTTATCTAGAAACACACAATTATGTAGGTAGCTCTACTAACAAATAACAACTCTCTACAACTAATATACATACCTACATATTCCGCTCGTGTCCACAATTTGTAAACAGTTCATATATAGAGTTTTTGTGAACGTCGAAATTATTTATGACTAAAATTATAAACGCTACAAACTATTAGAGATTAGATATTCATATCAATCATTTTTTTCATTTATTATTCCTGGCAAAATCTAAATTACACAGTAGAATCTCTCTAAATGATTAGTATCTGTCAGAGCTGTATTTCATTACTTGAAGTCTCAGTTATTTAATAGATTTTCTTTTAGGAAAATGCTATAAATTTTGTTACCGCAATAAATTTACTGCAAAAATAAATACTCAGTAAATTTTGAAGATTTTTATAAGTCATCCAACATTGGAATCAAATGTAAGTAAAGTTACTTAAAATAAAATTGACGACTGGTTTATATGAACTTGCTCTTGTAGCTAACAACTTCAATGTAGTTAAACGTTGGCGCTGTTATGCTTGGTAGGTAGTCAATTTTGCTCCATTGGTAAGAGGTCTAGCTGGAAATTAAATGTCATAATTGCTACTAGGGACTTTGAACCTACTGATCTACCAGAGCGTTTGCCTGCTGTTTAGTGCAACCCGGGGCACATCATAGTACATAGATACCGAACATATGTAAGAGTATATGATTTACATTCAATGTTTTGTATGATTTCATACTTGCTTTACAGCACTTTTTTTGAATTGATTTTGAGTGACCAACAACAACTTGAGTGTGCTACCACCAAGTTTTCTTTTTCATTTTAAATTTTAATTTAAATTAATTACCAACCCGTTTGTGAAAAATCAATTTGCCAAAAAAAAATGTTTTTTAATCGAAAAAACATTTGTTTTTTTTTTTTTGAAAATTTGAATATCATCATGAAAAAGTCGAAAATATGAAAAGTCGGTTCTATGGAAAGTACGGTAGCTAAGAACGAAAAATAAAATGTTTTTTTTTTTTTATTTTTAATTGGACTGCACTAATTTACGAACATGTACATTTAGGATTAAAATTCTAGAAGCTGTTTTTGAGAACAGGCTTTTTAACATTTTTATAGTTTTTTTTTATTTTAGGAAATTTAATTTTTTTAGCACTAAAGAAAATGCAAAACAAAAACTACTAAATAAAGTTAGTTTCACAAAGAAAATATTTTGTTTTAATTTTAAAAAAAGTTCTTTGAAAAATGTTGGTTTATAATAATGTGTTCCAGAAAATCGAAAATCAAAAAAAAAATAAAATGCACGACGTGATCACAGGTACTTGCTCTTATGCTCGATCACATCGAATGCATTTTTAATAGAAACGGTTAAATATATTTTTAAATTCGTTTTTCACTTAATTTTTTATATAATATATTTTTAAAAAAAATGGTGTGCTAATTTTAAATATTTAGTAATATAAGCTAAAAACATAATTTCCAAAAAAAATCATCCACCCGTTTTGGAAATATTTAATTTTCAAAGAAAAACATATTTTTTTTTTTTCAAAATCCAAAAAAATATTTTTCGAAAATTTGGTATGCAGAATTTTTTAAAATTCAAGGGACCTCCTATATAAAATTTTGTATCAAAATCTAGTAGCAGGACCGTTTATAACAAAATCTGTAAACATGTTCGACCAAAATTTAGACTCTACCTAAAGTAGTGAACATAATTTTTTTTTTATCAAAATCGTTAGAGCCGTTTTCGAGATAATTGAGATGGCAGACTTAATTCTATGGCAAGTACCATTATTTTTCGGGCTAAAAAAAACTATTCAAAAATCTATGTGAGATAATCACATAAAACGCTTTAGTACCAAGTTTGTGTTTGTTGTGTTGTTAGTCGGACGACTTAATAAGCAAGTTAATTAATTTTTACTTGCGATATAGCTACTATAGGTATGGTGACCAGATTTATCTGAGCAAAACCCGGGATATAAATTTGAAAATTGAAAAATGTATTTGGTACAAAATCAACAAAATTTTTAAAAACAAAAAAAAAATAAAAAAAAGACAGTGCAAAATGCAAAAACTTTACTTTTTTGTTTAATATTCAACCATATTTTTATCAAGTCCTTGAAAAATAAACATTAATAACACATTACCAAACAAATTGTTGGTAACGTGGTATTTTTTTCCTAACAAATTTTTTTGATGATATTATCGTTTCCTTTTAAATATTTAATTTAATTCCTGGTAGCTTAAATGATAGCTTAATTTTATCATTAACATGGCTCTGAGAGTTTCAATATTCAGATGTGTGTTTTCATTTGTCCAAATAACTATTTTCTTTATGGAAAAAACTTTTTCGGTTGGAGCATTTGAACCTAGAAGACAGAGGCCTAACTCGACAATAAGTAAAAGATTTTTGAAGTTTATACTTTATTTGCAAAAAGGCTTAAGAATGTCTTTCCATTTCTCGGCCACAGTTATGTTGTTCTCTGTCCATATTGTTATAATCCCTCTGAACCATTTGTTAAGGCGGATTCGCACTTTAACATAAAAATATTAAACACATATTTAAATTATTGTAAGTAAAATTATTAAATTTTTGAATGTAATTCAAATAATATAAATATATAGTAATATGGGAGAAACCCGGGAGAAAAAATAAAATACGGGACAGTTGTACGTCCCGGGTTTTCTTAAAATTTACCCGGGAAATTCGAGCGAAATATGAGACTGTCCCGGGAAATACGGGACAGAAGGTCACCATAACTATAGGGCAAGTTTTACATTTGGAAAAAAATCGAACTCGAGATTTTAATCAAAGTTGACATTGCGATGATAGAGAACACCAAAAAAGTGGGTCCCGCAATTCCGCCTGTGTGCCTGTCTGTCTGCAGAACGATTTTGTACAAGCATGGTGTTTAGGCGTTTTAGGTGATTGTCCAAAATAGATTTTTGAATCGTTGTTTTAGCCGCAAAAATAACGGTAATTGCCATACAAATTTTTCTACCATCTTAAATATCTCGAAAACGGCTCTAACGATTTTGATAAGAATGGGTGTGTGTACTATATTGAATATGGTCTACATTTTGGTCAAATTTTTTTTTCAAATATTTTGTCAATAACGGTACCTCCAATACAACCATTTTATTGATTTTCGAATTTCTCATACACGGCTCAACGGATTTCGATTAAAATGTTTATACAGAAGTACCTTCAAATTCTAAATAACAAACTTTTCGAAAAATATTTTTTTGGATTTTTGAAAAAAAAAATATTTTTTTTTGAAAATTCAAAATTTCGAAAACGGGTGGACGATTTTTTCTGAAATTTTGTTTTTGAATTTATATTATTAAATATTTAAAATTTCCATACCAATTTTTTTTTTTTGGAAAGAGATTTATATATAAAATGGCGTAGTGGAGAAAGTGCTTGATTGCTAACCTAGACGTGTGGGTTCGATCCCCACGCTAGGCGCATTCTTTTCTATATCTCCAATTTTAATTGGATGCCGCTCATGGGTTAAAATGAGACAGTCAATACCTGGTTTTCAAATCCACTGTGGAAATTTAGTGCCGTGCAATTTAGGTTGCATTTAAAAGACCTTAGGTTTTATAGGCATATAGTTATAAAATTAACAAAAAAAAAAATTATGTGAAAAGCAACTTTAAAAACACATTTAGCCGTTTCTATTAAGAATCTTTCGCATATAATGTGGTCGAACATAGGAGCAAGTACATACGTGCGATCCAGTCATAAATTTTATTTTAATACGACTTATATAATGCATGTCACCTCGGAAACCATTATATGTGATTGAGTAAAACTAGTATACCGATAAATATGACAACAAATAAAAAAAAATAATGCGAATTATAAGGGACATAGATAAATACGATACGGAAATTTCTCCGCAGTTCAGCCGCCATCCCTTGAGATGAAATCTGAGACAACAGCCACCTACAATTTCAGAACATCGCGCCACACATCTTTCCTATCATTCTTTCTCTTCCTAACCTTACGCCGCGCCCGCGCGCCGTGTTGAAACATTTAAAGGGTAGTATAATCCCTTGAGCGCGTGTAGATTATATAAAAAAATATGACCAAAATCAAAACAGTAAATAAGTAAAGAAAAAAAACATTTTTTTCATAACCAACCGCATTGAGAGATTTCACTGTACATGCATACACAGGTACCTACATTTACCTATTTAGTATACATAATTCTAATCACTCATCTCAATTATTGCTTTTAAAACACATTTCATTTGTGTCATAAAATGTGATCGCATACAATAATTACAGTTAGAGCACATCAATTTTGAATCGGAAGCAGTCGTCTCGGGTTTTAAACATTTGTCTACGGCCTTGACAGTGCTGTAAACCTCCGTAATTAATTAGTTTGAATTCTAAACTCCAAATATATACTTACATACATAAAAAACCGCAGAAAAATTATAATTTATTGATACGTACTATATACAAAGATATTTAATCTATCTCTCTCTCTGTGAGTTAGTATATTTCTACCTAAATATTTTTTTGTTTTTGATGATCTATCAGATCTCATAGTTTAGTTTTCATTCATTCATTCAGTATTGTGTTGAAGCTTTCTTGATTAAGTCAATTGAAAAAAGTGATCACGGTTAGTAGGAAATTTAAAGTATAAAGACATTGACCTGGATGTTTAGTTTAGTTGTTTGATTGGAAGAGTGTTGATTTATTTTTATTTTTGGTTTTAATCAAAAAACTAAACACAGTTTGTGATTTTTTGATTGAAAAAGTGTTTTATTTTTTTTTTTGCAAATATTTGTGTGAAACATAAAATACAACAATATAATATTTTATCACTTCGTACATTTAAATTAACTTACGAAATGCAAAAAGATATTAATGTTTTTTTTTTTTAAGAACAAATTAATTGCATGTTTACATCATATTGAAAGTCATTACATGCAATAATTAAAGGCATTTATCAACATTTTTAATTAACTGACAAACTTTTATCTATTTTCAAGATAAAGAAAAAAACACAAATGTGGTTATTAAGTTGGGTGTGTGGTTAAATGAGCTAATTCATTATATGTTTAATGAAATAATAAAAAAAGCTTTGCATGAATAAAAATATAATTTTGTGATATTTTATACTGAATTCAAGTCTTAAAACATAAAACTAACAAAATTATTCCTCAAACAATCGCCTGTCTATGCTCCCCAGGTAAAAGAATGTGAGAATTTTAATTTAAAAAAACTGCAATCAATTGAAAAACAAATTAAAGATTGTCTAAGTCAGAGGTTACAAAAAATTAAAAAATATTTTAAAGGATGTATCTAAGCAGATGAAGCCTTATGAATATTTCTTACTTCTGACTTAAAATCTGTCGACTGAAATGTAAGCAATACTATATTGTGCGTGAAAAATTTAATCAAAACTAAGTTAGTCGTTAACAAGGTATACAAAAACAACTAGCTCAAAAATAGGCAGTGTGTCAAAAGTCGTCAATCTCCGATATGACTTATTACAACCGCATTGAGCATTTCAATTCTAAAGTTTTTTTTTCATATGAAAACACATAATATAATGCTCTGTACCATATTTGGAGCGAATTGGTCTATCTCTACCCTTTTAAGCTATAAGTTGATCTACATACGATGACGTATAATCACACAGACGAACTTTATGATGAAAATCACAGTTTAATAATTTAAAAATTCATTTACAATATGTGTATAATTTTATAAAAAAATTGCCCGAGGGAAGTTACATTTACAATCATACATATCTTAAGCATCATAAATATTTTAATAACTATCTTATCTTGAAATTTTGACTATTTTAGTGCAAGTCATGTAATAAGATAATTAAAAACAATCAATCGAATACAAATATATTTTTTTCTTTAAGAAATAATACACTCAGTCTGAGAGGGGATTACGAGATTGATAACCCTCCAAATATTACCTATTACAAGTTTGATTTTGATTTACAGAGCATACATTTCTCACAGCCGTGCGGTCATTATGCGCGTATACTAGCCTCATGGAAAGAGTAATTTTCAATCAGTTTTGTTCATAGCTTAACTTAAATTAATTTCAATTCTCAACAAGCAAAAATGTTTCATAAGCTTTTCAGCTCCGAATTACCTGGGGCCTATAACACAATACCTAAAAAGCTTGTTGAGCAAGTGAAATTCAACAAATCTAGGAGAACTATAACAATTGTTTTGGCTTCATTCAACAAGTGGGACATTTTACTATTTCCCCGTTTATGTAATTCGTGGAAGCAACAAGAGTTAAAAAAAAGGAGAATAAACAAACTTGTTAAATGGTTAATAAATTTCATCAACGAATTAGAAATAAACACTTGCAATAGTTAGTGTTAAAGCAAGTGATAACATCCCATTGATCTTGAAAGTTTATTCAGTGGCCAAGATTTTAGTAAAAAATTCCGTTGTTTTAATTCTAAAGCGGACAGTGATAGTGCGATCCAAGGACAGCAAAAGTGACAACGAAAATATCTCCTGCAATGTATCACTTTTGTTTGCTTAAGTTAGTGAATCAGAGAAAGTAAAAAAAAAAAATGTTTGTTTTCTCTGATTTTGGACCAAATACTTATATTTTTTTTCTTCGGACATTTTACGGCTCATCTTTGTAGATTTACTTGTTCAACTGATTCAACAAGTGAAGGAAAACTTTTTCTATTGACAATTGTTACTGTGTTGTTCTGTGATATAGGACCTGAGAGTTACTTGAGAAAGGTAATTAAATTTCCGAATATGACAAAGAAAGATGACAGGAGTTTAAATTTTGTTTTTAAAATAATTCGCAAGTGACTTTAACGAAACATTAACGAAGTAAGAACTGTAAATATTTAATCTTTTGATAATTTCCTAATTTCCACAGTTAATTTCAAATACAAGCTTTATTTTAGAAAACAACGTGAACCAAGCCTTAACGAAGTAAGGACTTATGTCAAGGTTTAAGCTTCGAAGGACGTCGTAATGGTTGGTTTTCAAAAACTATAAAATGACAATTTCCACAATTTATTTTGAATACAATCCATAATCACATAATTTTCAAAACGACTTTAACGAAGCCTGAACGAAGTACAGACTTCTCCTAATGTTTTAGCTTCTCCCACAGTTCATTTAAAATACAATCAAAAACCTTTGAAAATGACTTTAACGAAGTAAGGACTTCTCTCAATGTTTTAGCTTACGTGGAAGTCTTAAGGTTTGTATTTTTAGAAAAATCTAAAATGCCAACTTCCACAGTTTATTTGAAATTCAATCCAAAGTCATAAATAATTTTCGAAACTACCTTAATGAAGACTTAATGAAGTAAGAACTTCTGTTAATGTTTTGGTTTCTATGGAGGTCTTATGTTTATCTTAATATTTAGAAACGAAATCTAAGATGCCAATTACCACAGTTCATTTAAAATAAAAACGATAATCACTTATTTTTAAAACGTCTTCAACGAAGCCATGACGAAGTTATAGATCAATTTATAAATTAAATTTCGTTTTTAAAAATTTTAAATCAGTTGTGAGTCTTTACTTTAAAAACAAAATACCACCTCTACGGTCCTGATGTAAGATTAGGTTCTGAATCTTCAATCTGATATGATAAGGAAATTGATATTCAATTAATTAAGTAAAACTAGTAATTTTATATCTAATCATTTATTTTATTAGTTTTACAACCATGGCAGAAGCAGCACCAACAAAAACAAATGAACAAACCAAAACCTTAACTACCAATAATAATATCTCAGAAATTCCCGATTGGATTAATGAAGACAATTTCTTAAGTGTTCTTGAGGATAATGTGGCAGATTTTAGTAAGATATTAAATTTTGAAGTGAAAGAAACCGGCGGTGGTGGAGAAAATTATGCATCTATGATGATGAGAGTTAAAGTCAAAGTGGAACTCAAAGGTAAGATTTAAAAGTCTTAAAAATAAATGATTGATTCCTAAAAGCAATCTCACAGAAACACAAGCAATTTTATTAAATAATTCTAATTAACACACTTTCTTACCAAAACTGATTTTTGCTTCAATTCAATGATAGTAATTTTAAATGACTAATTTCAGATGCCTCCACAAAAGACGTAGCCTTTATGATCAAGACCATTCCACAGGGTGAACACGGTGCCGAATTGGTCTCCATGATGGGTTTGTTCCCAAAAGAAACATCAATGTACGGCCTGTACTTACGTAATTTCGAAGAAATGTATCGCTCTGTCGGCAAACAAATCACATTTGGGCCAAAATTTTACCAACTCAAAAATGATCCTGGTATTGAGTATGTTCTCTTGGAAGATCTATCGCCAAGGGGTTTCAAAAACTTAAACAGGCTCGATGGCCTCGATGAGGAACACACAAAATCAGTATTGAAAATGCTAGCTGAATTACATGCCGTATCTGCTGTTCACTATGAAGAAAAAGAAGCTTATGAGGAATCCTTTATGAAAAGTCCTTTCAAAGAGGAGAATCGTGAAAATCTTGATAATTTGATGAAACCTTTGGTAGAACTTTTATCAATATGCTACGCAAAACACGAAATTGGGGCTAAATATCTCCCAAGATTGGTAAGATTACTTTTTCTTGAAATACACTGATAAAAAAAGTTACAATAATTGTTTTTTTTTTTTTTAATTAGCAAATAATGTTTGAGAATTTGACCGAAAAATACATCGAAGACAGTAAGGTCAATTTTAATGAATTCAATGTCGTGATTCATGGAGATTTATGGTCAAACAACATCATGTTCCAACATAACGACGAAGGGAAATTGCAGCAGACAATTTTTATTGACTTTCAATTGTGCCGTTATGCATCTCCTGTAGTGGATTTATTCTATTTCCTGCTATCTTCACCGAAGTTGGATATGAAATTGAAATTTTTCGATGAATTTGTAAAATTCTACCATGACAATTTGGTGGAGAACCTTAAATTGCTGAACTATCCCAAGAAATTGCCAACAGTGAAAGATTTGAGAATGAGTTTACTGAAAAGAAGTTCATGGGGTAGGTAGATTTTTGCTTAAAAAAATAAACTAAAATAAATAACGAATTGTATTTTAAAGCTATCTCAACTTTAACTGGTATTTTGGCTGCAATACTTTTGGATCCATCGGAAAATGCTAATATGGACAATTTCTTCCAGCAAAACGAAGAAGCGAAAGATTTCAGAAAGCAATTGTATGAAAATCCTCGGTATATTCAACATTTGGAACTAATACTCCCTTGGATGGATAAAATGGGATATTTAGATGAATCATAGTCTTGAGATCTTAGTTAAAACCATTTTATACACACGTTGATTTCATATGAGATTTATAAAAAAGTAATACAAAATAATTAGCAAATGTTATTTGTATATTTAAGATGTTATAGCCTGAATGTAAATAAGTATTTTCTGTGATTAATAATAATTATTTGACAGTATTTACTTAACTTTACTTTAACGCACATTTATTGGGTTTATGTTAGTAAAATTGTTTTTAGATTAATTCTATTTGAAAAACTATACACGAATTTTGAAAAAAAAAATTAAAAAACCAATACCTAATATCTTTTTTATAAAACCAAAATTATGAAATACATTAATTGCATTTGGATCGGTTAAGTAGTTTAATGGTATAACCAGGTCAATCGGTAATAAATATTTAGTACGAACTTGTTTATAAAACAAATTCAAAAAATATATTCAGTTTTGTATTTAAAAAAATAAGTAATTAATTAGTTAAATAGCGACGAACAGATTTTAACAGTTCATAGTGGTCACTTCGATAAATGACTTTGGCTTACATTGTCGCACTTTGTATTCAAATACTCGTATTCAAAGTTTGGTGGCCAAATTCGAGGTGTGGGATTCATTGAATCAGCTATTTACGGGAATCCGATGCCAGATTTATGACAGTATTCAGAAAAACCAGAAGGTGAAGAAAAACGAGCCTTGACTTTGACCTTAATTGTTATGTACAAGACCTAGGTAAAAACCGACTGTCTTGTATCCGCTCACTGGGTTAGGAACGGCTCCAGAAGCTAACGCAAATTTTAGAAAAATGAAATGCACAACAGGATCGCATGTATTTGGTCTTAAGTTCGATCACATCATCGTGAGCATAAGTTTTTTAGTATAAACGGCTGAATATATTTTTTAAATTGTTTTTTACTTAATTTATATTTATATATAAAATTTCATTAATTTTTGTCAAAAAAAAAGTTCGTATGACAATTTTAAGTATTTAATAATAGAAATTAAGAAACATAATTAAAAAAAAGGTTCCGAAATATTCAAATTTCAAAAAATTTGTTTTTTCGAAAATTTTAGTATGTAGTATCATTTTAAATTTGAAGGACCTCCTGTACAGGGATTTTTATCGAAATCCTTTGAGCGCTTAATGAGAAAGTCGAAAATAAAAAAAACCATTCTAAGGCAGAGGCCGTTAAAATCATTTTTTTGTAAGATTTTCTTTTTAAACAAACCCCAACTTGCACTGATTTTTTTTTTATAAAATCGATAGACCAGTTTTCGAGAAATTTAAAGTGTACAATTTTTCCCAAAAAATTGTTTATGGCAGCTGACGATTAAAAATAAAATACACAACTAGATTGTACAAAATTGCTCTTGTAGCTAACAACTTTAATTTAGCTAACCACCAAAGCTGTTAGTGGGTACGTAGTCTAGGTAGGTTTTTAAAAATAATAAAAAGGAGTTTTTTATTTCTAAAATTTTGAAAACAGATTTAGAAAAAAAATTGAAACGCCATTTTGAAGTAATTATTAATGTGCATACAAAATGATAATGTACAGAAAAAATTCAGTGACTGGTTTTTGAACAAAAAAATTTTTTTTAAATTTGAATATGCAGTTTTATTAACACTTTTACGGAACATGTGCAAGTGCATACAAAAAATAATTTTAATCGGTTCAACAAATAGTGAGAAAGTCGAAAATATTAAAAGTGGTTCTATGGGAAGTACCATTAATAAGTACGCAAAGAAAAATATTTCTTACTTAAAAGTGGGGTGCAATAATTAAAGATCACACACATTTTTTTATAAAAATTCTTTAAGTTCATTTTTGTTAAACATTTATATGTGAGATGCCGTTGTTTTTTATATTTTAGGAAAAAAGTTTTTTTAACTATTCAAGATAATGTCAAAAAAACTACCAAATACGAAGTTTCAAAAAAAAATTGTGGAGTCGTTTTCGAAATTTTGAGTTATCAAAAACAAAAAAGTTATTTTTTATTAATTTCAATCTTTTTTTTGAAAAATGTTGGCTTACACGTGTTTAAGCTTGCTAGAACTTCTGCATAAAACATTTCAAAAAAATCAAATGAACCGTTCGAAAACCGAAAATATTTTCCCTTCATTAATGAACCGATTGTTTTATAAGAATCGTTAAAGAAATAATTTTCTTTTTGGCAAAAAAATGTATGATAGGTACCGTTATTTTACGTCTTAAAAAAATGAAAAAAAAAACGTGTGGGCATATTACCGTAAAAATCATCATGAGTGACAAGGTATCATTTTTGTAAAAATAATACGTCACGAAGCAATACGACTGGATCGCACGAACTCTTGCTCTTATGTTCGATCACATCTTATGCAAAAGATTTCTATTAGACATCTAAATATATTTTTTACGTCGTTTTTTACTTAACTTTTTACATATACAACATTTCTTTAATTTTTTTTTCGAAAAAAAAAATTGGTATGACAATTTTAAGTATTTAATAATATAAACTTAAAAACAAAAGATTAATCAAAGAAAAAATAATTCAAAATTGTGAAATAAATACTTAAACAAATTTGAGCTCAAAAAAAGTAGGTACGCAATTTTATTTCTTTGAAAAATTTGAATTTATGAGAGAAAAAAATTTTTAAATCTGTGGAGCGGTTTTGAGAAAAAAAGTTTTAAAAACTTTTTGAAAACATTTTTCATTATATTTATAACTATAATTTTTGAAAAAAATTAAATCGGCAGTTTTCAAAATATAAATTGTTCATCTTTCTTAATGCTTTTAAAAATACAAAAAAAAATGTATTAAAAATATTGGTACGCAGTGTAAATTGGGCTACCTAAACCTATATATGTGTGAAATTTCGAAAGAATCGGTTAAGCCATTTATGAGAAGTTCGAAAGCAAAAAAAAACGGTCCTATGGAAATTACCGTTTTTAGTCATTTAAAATTTTTTTGTCAATCATATGATCGGTCGTACCTAAAAAGCTGCACTGATTTGTTTTAATCAAAATCGTAAGAGCCGTTTCCGAGAAAAATAGGCTTTAACGTAACGGTTATATGGCAGGCACCGTTATTTTTTGAGCTAAAAAAATTTCAATTTCACCTCTGAATTGGGCACCTTTTAACGGTTGTCAAATATAAATTTATTGATAAACGATAGAATTTATAAATTAATAAAAACGTTTTGCATTCGTAAGCGTTATTGTGGCTATTAAACATAATTATTGTGATTGGACATTGAAATGAATTTATATTACAAGCAAATCCACTATTAAATATTAATTGAATATTTTGTCTAATAATTTATAAAATATTTTTAATATCGATCCATTGAATGCAGTCTAAAACAATGTCAGCATTTTTAAGTGGCTGAATGCACTGTATAATTTCAAGGAGCTGTCAAATCATTTTGGATAGTTTCCATTGGATACGTTCAGTAAGTGGCAGTATGATCTTGGTAATAGTGTTGTTTACATTGCTTTCCAAATCTCTATACGATTAATTTCATAGTAAGCAATTAATTGGAGTACAATTATTGTTGTTGATCAAATATTAAGGTGAATGTTAATTATTGTTATTAAGGTCAATGTTGAATCATCTTCAAAAACGTTTCAAATAACTTAATGAAAAATTAAAAATTTTCAATTAGCTTCTGAAATACAAAAAAAATTCTATTGAATTTTTGAATTTGAATTTATCATGCACATATACATATAATATAGTAATTTTGATTTTCCATTAAAGACATATTTAATTCTGCTTGGTGATTGGTCCTAAGACAAAACCCCATAAGTCAACATCGTAATCGAAAATCTTTTTTGTTGGTTGGTTCCCGAGATTATGAGATAAATGTTCCAAACAATGTCTTTATTATTTTTTGCTTTAAAAAAACGGCAAGCTTGTTAAGCCTATAAGAGACAACTAAGAACTCGTAAATACTCGTACGAATACATATTCAATTAATAAATCAATATTTAAAAATTGGTAGGGGTATACTCAATACTCAAAGATGTACGTTAGTAAATATGTTAAGTATTTTGTGTGCAGTTTCAAATTATCATCAATAGACAGTTAAACTATGGGTAAATATATTTGAAGGCATTTTTGCGATCCACAATATAAGTAGATATTTGAAGAAAAAAAATGAAATGCAACTATTGGGTCGTATGAACTTGCTTTTGAGGTTAACTAATTTAAATTTTGTATACAAGTATATCTACACTTAAAACCGCAACCAATTATTTATTCGAAAATAATTTTAAACTGAATAAATTTTGCTCAGGATTCATTTTTTTACAAAAAAACCTTTAATATAACAATTTTATCAAAATCGGTAAATTTGTCACCGAGATGGCAACAATTAAAGAGAAATGTTGCCTCTGTAAAATAAAAGTTTTCGAAAAAACTGTTTACCGTGAACAGTTCAACTGAGATCGACTTAAAATAATTTAAAAAAAAAAAATTTCCGCAAAATTTTAGTCGATTTAGTAAAATGTTAAATCATTTTTAGTATGATACTAGGTTAAAAAGAGGATTTTGCTAATTTTAAACCAGTTTAGTATCGTACTATTTTCTTAACATTTTACTAAAGGTAAAATCACAAAATAGCTACTTTATTTTTTTAGTATCGTACTAAATCCATATGCCACTTTGACATTTACAAACGTCAAAAAGTTATGTTCGCTTACTTGTTTGCACTATTTTAGGCGTGTTTAGTTGTAGTTTATTAAGAAAATAGATTTAGTATGGTGCTAGTTAAAAAGTGTTTAAAATTAGGAAAATATTAGTAAAGTGCTTTAGTATTAGCTAACTGTTAAGTAGTATCATGCTAAGCCCTTAACATCAGGCTTTTTAATGTTTTGCGCCATTAATTCTTAAATAATTTTAAATAAAATGGTAGACATATAATTTGTATTAATTTTTGAATACTATTATTTGCTTTTTAATTGGCAAAAAAGTGATATTTGAGAAAACAAATAGGGCATATAAATAGAGCTACAAGCGCCTTTCAGCTGCGAAAGTGCGAACGGAGAATAAATCTTTTTAAGCAACTTCCAGAGGAAATATCAACTTATTTTTGTTTTAAATTTTCGATGATCTACAAAAAAATTGTTTAAATATCAAAAAATTAAATTTTAATATTTTCTACGCGGCCAACAACAGACTTGTGCAACAAAACAACAGGCTACATTCCACAAGAATAAATAATTTGTTCGAATTTACCCACAAAATTTTAGACGATAATTTATTTGGTTGTTTTTTGAGTTTATTTGTTTAAATTATTTACAAAATAGATTTAAAAAAATGCAAGACTGGATCGCACGTACTTGCTCCTATGTTCGATCACATTATATACAAAAGATTCTTAATAAAACTGCTAAATGTATTTTTAAAGTCGTTTTGCACTTAATTTTTTATATATACAAATATTTTCCAAAAACAAAATTTGGTATGGAAATTTTAAATATTTAATAATATAAATTCAAAGACAAAATTTCGGAAAAAATCGTCCCCCGTTTTCAAAATTTTGAATTTTCAAAAACAAATTATTTTTCGAAAATTTTTAAATGCAGTATTGTTTAGAATTTGAACTTCTGTATAAAAATTTTGATCGAAATCCGTTGAGCCGTTTATGAGAAATTCGGAAATCAATAAAATGTTTGTATGGCAGGTACCGTTAATAACAACAGTACACACATAAATTTTTATTAAAATCGTTGGAGCCGTTTTCGAGATAATTAAGATGGTAGAAGGATGATTGGGAAGAAATAGCCTATGGTCGACACACTAATTCTAATCTGTACCTAAGCAAACACTAAAACCCGGTTGCTAGAAACCTAAAAAAGCTAACTAAATAGTATTTTAGGTAAAATTGAAATTATTCGAACCTCAAGTTAATTACCAGCATTTCTTTGGGATATTTAACCCTTTTCAATTATATGAACAATTTGGTAACATTTTTTCATGGACATTCGGAAATACTGATGAACTTGATTAGGATAGTTTTCAAGTTGGTTAAACAAGGTGAACAATACTTCATCTTCATTGTAATTCATTATGTTATTTGGATACACATAAAGCTTTTCACTTGTTTTCCAATTTTAATCGCAAACAAAAACTGCATGAAAACCACTGCAGATATGGTTACCAAATTAGAAACATTATTTATTTAAATATTAACGATATTTTTCAGTTTTCGGAGACCAAAAATTATTCATGTGAAAAAAAACGTCAAAATGTGCAACCATTATACATTATACACTATCAAACTCTATTCGCGTTCCACATACCATCCACACTTGCCACCAATGTTGGCAAGCGATTAATCTCAAAATCTGAGATTAAAAATATAATAAAACGTTGTTCGCGATGAACAAAAAAAAATGCATGTGAAGGAAATGTAAGAATGAACGAATATTCCTTCATTTTTAGTTTAAGTTTAAATCACTTCTTTTTGAGTGTATCGAAATCATTATGCCCGTTTCAGAGCTATATTACCTCTGTTCTTCAAAGGTCATTGTAATTACCGTTATTTTTAAAGCAAACACAAATTTATATAGTATTCCAATCTAGAGTTTTAAAAACAAATGTATATCAATAGTTTATGTACACACATTTTAAATTAGGATTCGTTTTTTTTTACAAACCCAAAACTTGACCTGTAGTAAACTACA
The DNA here is from genome assembly GCA_910595825.1 of Philhelius pedissequus. Taxonomy (NCBI): domain Eukaryota; kingdom Metazoa; phylum Arthropoda; class Insecta; order Diptera; family Syrphidae; genus Philhelius; species Philhelius pedissequus. The sequence continues at coordinate 234,909,686 of OU343161.1, read as the reverse complement.
TACATATCATATGCACACATCTTCTTTTCATTGTCTTTTCATATCGTCATAGTAATTCCATTGACGCATAATGCACTAACAGCTAGAAGTATATCTAGGTTCTAAAGAACAGACATCAAATAGTCGGATAAGTTATTTTGTTTATAAAATTTCGAGTACCTATTATCAATTAAAACCTCAAAAAAAACAGTGATAAGGCTTTGAGATAAATCCAGTCATTTCTCTTTGATCGCAAAGTATAACTTCAGTATTTGGTAGTAAGTTGAGTAAGTTTCTATAGTAAAACCCGTGGTTCCCTGTAACTAAGAATCCATACACAATATGAAAATCGTTGTTTTTGTTTATTAATTTATTTAATACTAGCTGCAGAATATATTACAAAATTAAAAAAAAAAAAAAAAAATAAGACTACAAATGGAGATTTTGAAAAATGCAAATCGCATCATTTCTTAAAATAGTTTTGTTTGTTTTAGGTGAATACAAATTGGAAAACGTTTTTTTTTTTTTTTGTGCATCTAGAGAGTAATTTGGTGTGAATCATTATTAAATATAAGAGTTCTTTGATTAATTTGTTTTAAATAATTTTATTGTGAAGATTTATTCTCATTGGCTTTTTTGGTCGTGATATGGACTGATAAAAACAATAATACAAAAATAAAGGCGAAAAACTTCAAACTAAGTAAACATGGTTCAGTTCAATATTTAGAAGAAGAAGAAAAAAAAACAAATATGTATACATACAAATATTTTTACTTGCGATTATATGTAGATACTATAAGGCAAGTTATGTATTCGTAAAAAAAAAATTTTTTTTTCTTACAATCAAACATGACATTACGATCATAGAGAAGACCAAAAAAGTGGATCCCCCAATTCCGGCTGTCTGTCTGTCCTCGAGTCTACAGCCTAAACGCTTTGATAGATTTGCTTCAAACTTGGTACACATTGTTTTTTCGGTCATTTGCCCGTTTTTTTCATTGTTTTTAAGACGACAAATAACAGTAGCTCCCATATTTTTTTTGAGCTAAAACAAAAAATCTTATTTTTCTCAAAAACGGTTCCTACGATTTTTATAAAAAAAAAATCAGTTCATTAATGAAGGGGAAGGCTACTTTTTTCCAAAAAAAAAATTATTATTTTGGTATCTCTAGTAAAATAATTTTTTTTTGGTTTTCGATTTTCTGGGAAACGGTTAAATTAACCGTTTTCTTGAAATCTTTTAAGCAGAAGCTCCTAGAAAGTAGTAAAGTAGAACAGTATTATAAGCCAACATTTTTTAAAAAAAGTTTTTTTGGAAATTCATTTTTCTTTGAAAACGCAAGATTTCGAAAACAACTCAATACATTTTTTTCGAAACTTCGTATTTAGCATAGGATAATTACACCTAACTAACTAAACCTTAATGGTTAGCTACATTAAAGGTGTTAGCTACAAGAGCAAGTTTGTACGATCCAGTCGTGCATTTTATTTTTTTATTTTTTATAAATCAAATTTAATTCAAGAAACTAAAAACAATATTAACTATTTTACATTTTAATATATTATTTCTTCTCTACAAAAAAAAATATCAGATTTCTTTGCATTTTTTTATTGAAATTAAGTTTTCTGTTTGTATAAAATTGAAATAAAGAAATAATTTTGTTAGTTTAGTTTCGTTAAGATGCTGTGAATTTTATTTTTAAAAAATAAATAAATATAAAAAAATGCACATTACATATATAAATATATTCTTTGAGTTATATAATAAAATCATTTTATTTAAATTTTTATTAGCAGTTTTATATTATTTATTTTTACAACGGTACCTCCCATACAAATGGTTAAAAACACGTTCAGAAAAAATTTGAACCGATTCCAATTATTTGTTTGTACAAATGCTCCTTAAAAGTATAAATAATATGGTATACTAAACTTTTCAAAAAAAAAAATTCGATTTTTAAAACATAAATAATTTGTTTTTATTGAAAAATCGATTTTTCAAAAACGAGTCTCTGAATTGCTTTGAAGTTAAAATGTTTTACGTATACTAATAATTACTTTTAATTGACATTTAAAATTTGCTTCCTAAAAATGATTTCAAAATGTTATAAATGCAAAATAATGTTTTTTTAGTAACCGCTTGTCCAACGATTTTTATTTATTTTTTTTTTTTGATATACCTATTCATATTTTGTCCAAAATTTCGAATGGCATTTTTTTCCCTAGAAATATAACACCCAAACAAAATAAAAATATGTTATAAGAGTTGTTAGCTACAAGAGCTAAATCTTTTGATCCAGTTGTGTATTTTATTTTAAACTGCCTTCATAGCACATTAAATTGACAGCGTTTGAAATATTCAAAGTGGCCAAAACATTGGATAACCTAAATTCCTTTTGCGAGACGAATGGAATTATAAAAGGTATTTTAAAAATTCTGTCATTTCTGATACTAGGTTGTATCTGATTTCAATACTTTTTAAATAAAATATAAATATGCCTTATTAATTATTAAGCTCTACATGTTGTACGACCTATTTTAGTATAAAAGACCCAAAACGTAAATACCGTCTATTCTCTTTTAGCTGAACGAGTTTAAAAGTCTTGCAAGAAACTAAGGAAACATAATTTTTTGACGTTTCTAAAATAATATGCTATAAGGATTTAGTATGAAACTAACAAGTTGAAATAGCCTTTAGGTTATTCTAACTTTATAAACTGTTAAAAAATTAGTTCGATGACTAGTATCCTACTAAAAATAATTTAGTATTATACAGGGTGTCCGCCGGGAAGGTTTACTACATTGTCTTGCCGCCATTTTGGTAAACATTAGTCTTGACAGTTCATATTTTGCAGTCGTGAAGTAGACACGTGACAAATTTATTATGCAAAAATATTCGATAAACCAACGTGTTTTAATCGTTAAAACATTTTATCAAAATCAATCATCAATTACTGTGACGATGAGAAAGTTAAGTGAAATTTTTGGGAGAAACAACGTGCCAACAAAACGCACTATTCATCGAGTAGTGAATGATTTCAAAGATAGGTGATAGGCCCAAGCATGGACCAGAACGTACTGCAAGATCAGCTGAAAACATTACTGCTGCTCAAGGAAGTGTTCAAAACAATCCATCAGCCTCAATTCGACGCCGCCGTGCTCAGAAGCTTGGTCTTCAAAGAACAACTTTGGCCACAATTTTGCACAAGGATTTGCATTTGTTTCCATTTAAGGTTCAGTTGGCACAAGAGCTTCTTCCACAAGACCTTACATATGCCAATAGTATGTTACAGCTAGCCCATGACAACCCCGATTTTCATGAAAAAATCATAATGAGTGACGAGGCACATTTTCATTGAAATGGATATGTGAATAAACAGAATAGTCGGTTCTTGGCAATGGAAAACCGTCAAATTATTCATCAGTCACCTTTGCAGCCATTAAAAGTTACAGTCTGGTGTGCAATTTGGTCAGGGGGAATCATTGGACCTCACCTTTGAAAATAAAAACGGCGTAACGGTAACTGTGAATGGGGACGATAGCGTGATATGATTGAAAACTTTTTAACGCCACAACTGCATGCTTTTGGCTTGATTAACATGTAGTATCAACAAGACGGTGCCACATTGCTTACAGCCAGGATTACAATGGAATTACTGCGAGACCTCTTTCCACAACAAGTTATTTCAAGAAATGGTGATGTTGATTGGCCTCTACGATCGCCTGATTTGACTGCTCCGGACTTCTTTTTGTGGGGATATCTGGAAAGCAAGGTTCATGCAAACAAACCAGTAACGCTTGAGTAACTGAAAAAAAAATTCGTGATAAAATTAATGAAATACCGCGTGAAATTCATGAGAATGTAATGAAAAATGTGACTAACAGCGAGGCGGACATTTACCTGATATTGTATTCCATACATAATTGCCGACATTAAATAAACCATTTATCAATATAAGATCCATTCTCTTTCAATCATAATCAAAATTTATAAGCAAACCTTCCAGGCGGACACCCTGTACTAGATCGACTAAAACTATTCGTCAATATATTTTAAGAAATTCGTAATTTATTGCAAATTTAGCTTAAGCTTTTTCTATATAATTATATTCACATGACCCACTTTTATGTTATTGATATGAATGTACTCGTATTTTAAAACGAGTATTTGATTCATAAACTTCTTTTTTTATCACCTAGACTTTTTTTTTCAAATTAAAGCTCGAATAAATTCAGATTGCAAAAAAAAATAAGCAAATGTCTTCAGAACCTAATTTATAAATGAAAACAAAGTTAAACGTACACATTGATGTATTAGTAAATTAGTGATACAAAAAATTTCGAATCAAAGTTCGAATTTATTAAGATTACCAAAATAATGTATAATTGAAGAAAGTTGATAAGACTTAATAAATTATTAATATCTTTGCAGATTTGAACAAATACTGGTAAAAACAAACAGACAGAATGGCTGCTTCTTATCCGATTGCGGAAATTCCTGCTTGGGTAAACGAGAATCAAATGATCGACGTTTTGCAAGACAATCTTGAAGGATTCAAAAGTATTAATAAGTTTAAGGCTTGCCTAGCTGGTGGTGCTGGAGAGAACTATCAATCGGTCATTGTGAGAGTTCAAATTAATGCAGAGCTTGAAGGTATGCACTTATATGTTTTTTGTGTTCCAAAAACAGACAAATATTCCGATTGTTATATTTTTATCAAGAAAATAGTTTGAATTACGTCCACACACTGCCACGCCCACTTTTGTATTTATGATTTCTCGGAAATGGTTTCAAATGATTTGGATTACATTTTCAGAACTTGTCTTTACGAACAAAGAAAAACAAATTTAAAAAAAAATAATTTTAAGTGAGATTCGGTCACAAACACGCCCACTTTTCTTAGTTCTTAATTTTTTCCAAACGGCTGAAACGATTTTGATGAAATTTTCAGAATTTAATTCTATGAAAGCGAAGAAAATTAAAAATTTTACTTCACTTTTTACATTTCATATTTATGAACTAGGTGTTATTCAGGGCCGTAGCCAACGATTATGCAAAAATCGAATGATATTAAACTTCTGTTCTAATTAGGAACTACCTCATTTTCAAGGCCTTCTTTAAATTGAGAAGACATTTCGGGCTACACATACAAATTATTGAAAATGGACAAAACCTTTCATATATTTGTACGTAAGGAAAGAGTAAATGTGTGTCAATTTTATTTTATTTTTAAGAATGCAAAATTGATATAAAATTTCAGGATTTCGAAACAATAAAATTAGCGCTCTATTATTGGAATACAAGTAACTTTTCCTAAGGGAAGTAATGATATTTTCATTTTCATTTCTAAAGATGGCTCTACGAAAGACGTTAGCTTCATTATCAAAACGATTCCTAATTCCGAACAAGCTGCGATGATGTTGGCTATGATGGGTCAGTTCCCAAAGGAAAATCTAATGTACAGTAAATACTTACCAACGTTTGAAAAAATGTTTAGCGAAATTGGCGAACAAATCGTATTTGGTCCAAAATGGTATACCCTCAAGGAGAGTCCCGGTTCCGATTATGTGATATTAGATGACCTATGCCTTCAAAGTTTCAAAAATGAAAACCGTATGGAAGGACTCGACCAAGAACATACCGAAGCAGTCTTGAAAAAACTAGCCCAACTTCATGCTGCTTCTGCAGTAGAGTATGAAAATTTAAATGGAGAATTGGAAACGTCTTTGGTGAGAAGTGTGTTTAATGAACAAACAGCTGGAATGTTTGCAGCTATGTTGAAGCCAAGTCTGGACGTATTCTTAAAGAGTCTAACCACATATGAAATTGGTGCTAGATATGTCGAAAAGGCGGTAAGTGAAAGAAATGAAAACAAAAATTCTCTTAAAGTAAAATGATTTTCTTTTATTTTCAGAAAACCATGATTGAAGTTATGATTGATAAGTTCATCGAAATGAGTAATCCTAATTTCGAAGATTTCAATGTTATATGTCATGGTGATTTGTGGTCAAATAATATTATGTTCCATCACGATGACAATGGAAAAATCAAAGAAACTCGATTTATTGATTTTCAAATGTCAAGATATGCCTCGCCTGTTATTGATTTGTATTACTTTTTACTAACTTCTCCGAAACTTGAGCTAAAGGTTGCCAACTTTGATGGTTTTATTAAGTATTATCATCAAAATTTGGTCGAAAATTTAAAACTTTTAAATTATTCTAAGAAGTTGCCAACTTTGAAGCAATTACATATGGATCTTTTGAAAAAGAATGCTTGGGGTAAAAGTTTAATAATTTTTTTTTTTCAAAGAAAAAAATTATATCTGTTTTTCTTAGGATTTTCAACATTAACCAATACTTGTGCAGGAATACTTTTGGATCCTACTGAATGTGGAAATATGGAGGACTTTTTTAAGGAAGGAGATGCCGCAGAAAAAATTAAATTAAAATTATATACAAATCCGCGGTATGTCAAGCAGATGGAAACCATTTTACCATGGATGGATAGTAGAGGATTGTTGGATTTGTAAGAAACAAACAATTGTTTTTCGATTTTAGTACTTTTTGTTTCCATTTTCAATCACATCCTAAGCATAAGATTTTAGTAGGTATTCCCTATATATATTTTTAAAAGTGTTTTTTAAAGTATTAATTTTGTATATACAAATTGTTTAAATTTTTTTCCAAAACAAATGTAGGTCTTCCAATTATTAGTATTTAACAAAAAAAAATTTAAAAGCATAATTTCAAGACAAGTCTAAATATTAAATCTAAGAAATATATATTTTTTTTTTTCAAAAATGCACTATACACCTATTAATTTAAAAAGATGTTTTATTTAGAATTTGAAGGACCTCCTGAAGAAGTTTTTTGATCAAATTCGGTGGAGTCGTTAATGAGAAAGTCAAAAATCGAAGAAAAACAAGGGCGTTAGGAGGTTTAGTTAATAAAATTTCATATTAAAATTTTCTCGACCAAAATGTAGAATATGCCTAAAATAATACATAACGTTTTCTCTTATCAAAACCGTTAGATCCATTTTCGAGATAATCAAGTTTTTTTTATAACGGTTGGATGCATTTTAAAAATACATATTAAAAAAAATCATGTGCGTCGCGGGACGCCCGACAGAAGTGATAACTTAAACTAATCTAAGTTGGACTATTTATAATTGAAATTGTTTAACTTGAGAAAAGCTTCAAAAGCTCTCCATTAATTTGATTGATTTCAAAAGTTCTGCATATGCGTGGGCAAAAGGGAAGACAGACACACTGGTGCCGTAACGCGTTGCGTAACGAAGCGGTTTACCCTCCCATACTTCTAAAAATTTTTTTCCAAAAAAAAAACTTTTTTCGAATATTTTGGAATGCAGTATTATTTAGAATTTGAGGGACTTTCTCTATAAAAATTTTGATCGAAATCCGTTTATGAGAAATTTGAAAATAAAAAAAAATGGTTGTATGGGAGGTGCCATTAATAAAATAATATACAGGGTGATTCGTATAAGATGCGACAAAAAACTAAGATGTGTATATTGGACTTAGAGAAGAAAAAAGTCGTATGGGAGGGAGGGTCTTTTTCCCCCGTTTAGCCGGGAGGGGCAATTTTCTAAAAAATTGACTTAAAACAGAAAAAAAATTATTTCAAAACCTACAATGACATGCTATACCTTTATGGAAAGCCAGAAATCTCTTCTTTAATTTTCATTTTAAATTAAGTTGTGCAGACAGACAGACAGACTTAATTGATGGAACCACTTTGTTGGTGTTCTACATCATCGTGATGCGAAGTTTGATTAAAATCTCGAGAACGATTTTTTTACAAATGTAAAGCTGGAATATGTAGATAAGAGAAGATTGGTGGCCAGATTAGATTACGTCTTGATCTTGAACAACCTTTTGCTTTAATTTAATTGACACACTTGTACGTATATTACTAGAAAACTTCATTAAGCCTTTTCTGATGCATATATCGATATACTTGCGCTAGCACTTTTGTAGACGATGGCTGGGGCAATAACTTTGTGAAATACTGTTTTTATATTTTCATTAACTTTTGCATTTAGGATGTCAAAAAAAACGAATAAAAATTGAATAAATTTAGTCCCTTAACCCCTTTAAGATATACATTGTAAGACACATTCTTATTTTATTTTTATACCGGCATATAACCCAAGTTTTACCACAATTTTAAGACCTTAAGCTTAAAGATTGTACTACTAGAACTGACGATATAAGCTCAAAACAGCCATCACCTTTTCTTTTTAATGAATTTTTAAACAAACCTGTTCTTCTACATTGAACATCGATGATAGGAGTCGAACTAAGCAGGCAATTTTGAATGTTTTTCTTCTGTTTTGAAATTAAGATTGCAAAGCTTGTGTAGATCATAGAGTAATATTTGATACATCATATTATCTACTTATTAATTTAAGAAAACCTAATCTATTTTTCGATCCAGTCAAAAGTAATTGACTGATATGTGTAATCTTCTCAATATTAAAGTTTTCTTACGGTTATTGACATTCTAGTAATCCAATTTTTTTTAACAAACATTCAAGTCAATATACTCTATCATTTCTGAAAATTTCAGATTTCTAGGTCCACTCCTTAAAAAGATAAAATTCTTTTAGGTGATAGTGCGTTATGCGTTACGTAACAAATCAGTTTACCCTCCCATAAAAAGTTATCACTTCAAAAATCAGATTTTGCATTTAGAGAATTATAAGGAGAATATAGCATTATGTACTCGCATTATGATATGTTAATGAATAAGGCTGCTAATGTAACGGGTGATTTTTTTGCTACTTGGTTTTTGACGTTTATATTTTTGACAGGCCACACATGACAAATTCCACGAGCATTTGACATTTCGATTCAGTATTGTTTGCCATTTCATCATGAATAGACTTACGCCTGAACAACGTTTGCAAATTATTGAAATTTATTATCAAAATTCGTGCTCTGTGAAAAATGTGTTTTATCGCAAAATTGTCTTCAGCGACGAGGCTCATTTTTGGCTAAATGGATACGTGAATAAGCAGAATTGCCGTATTTGGAGTGAAGAGCAGTCAGAGGGAATTCAGCAGCTACCAATGCATCCCGAAAAATGCACTGTTTGGTGCGGTTTATGGGCAGGCGGCATCATTGGGCCGTACTTCTTCAAGGACGATGAAGGCCGCAGGGTTACGGTCAATGGAGAAAGGTACCGTTCGATGATAACAGATTTTTTTTTGCCGAAAATGCAAGAATTGAACTCGGTCGACATGTGGTTCCAACAGGACGGTGCCACATGCCACACTGCACGCGAAACCATGCATCACTTGAGAGGCGAATTTGGTGAGCAGTTGATCTCACGTTTTGGCGCAGTCAATTGGCCACCATCATGTGATTTGACCCCGTTAGACTATTTTTTGTGGGGCTATGTTAAGTCTATTGTCTATGGGGACAAGCCAAACACGATTGCTGCCTTGGAAGCCAACATTGAACGCGTGATTGGTGAGATTCCGGCCGAAATGTGTGAAAAAGTTTGCCAAAATTGGACCTTCAGAATGGACCACCTGAAGCGTAGCCGCGGGCAACATTTAAGTGAAATTATTTTTAAAAAGTAAATGGCAGAAATTGATTTAACTATCCAAATAAAAATTTTATTCACTTTTTACAAGTTTCTGTGTTTTTTTGAATTTTCAAAAACCAAGCTCTTAAAAAATCACCGTTTATAATTGTGTGGTTTAATTGGCACTCAATTCATTTTGTATATGTTAAAATTGTGGTAAGATTTTAAATTTAATTTATTTTATATAAACTTTTTTGCATTATTTTTTTGCTTGTAATGGGAAGGAAAAAAACATTATACCTAATTATGGGCTACGCGAGACCATTTTAGCTTTTTTCATGGGAGTTGAAATTCGATACGAAAAATCGCGAAAGCTGTTTCGATTGAGAATAACATATCAAGTATGTTTCCAAACAACTCGGGGAGTCCCTCAGGGTTCAATCTTAAGGCCTCTCCTTTTTTCTCTTCATATCAATGAGCTTCCCGCAAAGATTAATGATTCCTCCATCTAAATGTATATGCTGATGGGCTGTTCTTGAACCCTATGAAATCTGTTTTCTTCTCAACATAAAAACAATATTTTTTTAATAATTTTTGTTTAATGAAGATGTGATTGTATTTTATCTGCTTTATTCATTTATTGTTCTTCTTTCTTCTTCACATATTAATTAAAACTTTTAAAACTAGATTTCAATCTGAAATCAAAGTAGCTTTCCTTCAAATTATTTTAAAATTTTGCTTTACACTAATTTATAAGGAGCAAAGCCGTCTGCGAGAAGTTAATTCTTAATGTGTAGGTATTCATTGAACTCAATAAAAAATAAAGAACAATAAACCAACCAAAAAAAACTAAAACTTAAAAAAGAGTTGATGCCAGTATTCTTCAGGGCTCCTACAATAAAAATTTTAAAAAATCCTAAAAAAAGATTTGCGACAAAATACTAATTGTTATTAATTTATTATTTGAGAAAAATGTTGCTTTAAAAAAAGTTTTTTTATTAAATTTAAAGTGTTGCTATTTTTATGGGCAGCATTTTTTTTTGTGAATTTGTTTCCTTTATTTAAAAATTGGATTTTGACTTCAATTGAAAATTAGATTCCAATTAATATTCACGTTTTTAGGTGCATACCATTGTCTAAGAAAATTTCTACATATAAATATAAAGAAAATACAAAGTGATACTATTATTTTGGCTATGCCTGTATATTGGAAGCGATGAAGAACTATTATAATTTTGGACTCTAAGATCTGTTTATTTTGTTGGAATATTGTTTTTTATTCGAATAACGAATACAAATTTTCGACAATTATTATTGTTGTAATTAACAAAAATATATTGTTTAATAATATTGCTATCTTACTAATATTACAAATGTGAAAGTTTGGATGGATGAATGGATGGATGTTTGTTGCTCAATAACTCCGGAACGGCTGAACGGATCTGGACGAAATTTGGTACAGACATAGATTATTGTCTGGAATAAGCCACATACTACTTTTTATCCCAGAAAAATGTATGATTCCCGTGGGATAGGTGTGTTTTAATTTTTCATAGAGCTCATTCTACAAATAGCCAACATAGCTTTTATTCACAAGGCGCATAGAAGCACTCGGATTTGCATGAAATTTGATTGGTAGATGGATGGGGTACTGGATACTCACATATGCCATTTTTATCCTGCAAAAAATTAACGGCTCCTATGGGAGAGGCTTAAATATGAAAAAATATATACATATACTTGGGTGTTTGTTCCGTTTTCACGCCTCAACGACTGAAAGGTTTTTAATTGTAGGTGTATAGATGTCATTAGATTCCCGTGGGATAGACAGTCCGTATACCATCGCACGGGCACCTGCTATTAAAAATGGTGTGAAAAATGTATTGTAATTCATCAATTGAGAACGAATTGACCGATTTGGCTCGAACTCTTTTTTAGTTGTTCGTAAAATCCAGGAGACGGTTTTTGCGAAAGAAAATTTTAGGCAAACCATCCAGAAAAGTCGGCAAATTTTAAAAATCGAAAATTGATTTTTTGTATTTAATTGTGTATGCAAAAGTTCCGGAATGGCTTTTCGAATGAAAAAATAGAAAATTTAAGTGGAAAACTCGAACATTTTTTTCTCGATGATATAGTTAAATGTAAAGTATGATTTGATGATTTTGGACAATGTAAAGGTGGAAAATTCGTTCTGAAGCTTGGAAAATTTCGGATAATCCTACTGATATTATAAATGTAAAAGTTTGGATGGATGGATTGATGGGTGGGATGGATGGATGTTTTTTGCTCAATAACACCAGAACGACTGAACGGATCTGGATAAAATTTGGCACATGGATCACATAGGTAATTTTTATCCAGAAAAATGGAACCGAACAGTTCCTATGCCTATATGGGAGAGGCTTATATATCAACAAAATATATACTTGATTGTTTGTTCCGCATTCATGCCTCCACCATTGAATGGATTTTAATGAAATTTGGTAAGCAGCTGGAAGATTAGCCATGATTTATTTATCCCAACTTTATTTTGGTAGTTTTGAATCCAATATGAAATCCTCGCTTTATTCGCGAACATGACCATACACGACGAACATCGAAGCCAACGAACACGACAAAATCTAAATTTTTGGACAACAGCAAGAGGCTCGCGAACCAGCCTACATACAAGAAGAGCACAGCGAGCTCGAGCATGCTAGGCGAGCATGTTGGTCATTTGTGCCTACATTCAACGACTGAAGGGTTTTGAATGAAATTTTGTAGGTGGATAGATGATTTCATTAGATTCCCGTGGGTCCGTAGCATTGCACGGGTATCTTCTAGTAAGAAATAAATATATTTATGATCATAAATAATCAAGACATTTTGTATTCGAAAATTTTTAAAAATTTTGGTAAAATCTATTTGTCATTCGAAAAATAATAATTCTTATTTTTTTTTAAAATAACAATTAATAATATTAAATTTTCCTAAATCTTCGATACATTATGTTGCAATATATTTTTCTATGAAATATCAATTTCCCTTACGATTTTCTACCATGTTTATGGTCATAGTATCCTTCAAAAAAAACAAGGTAGGATAAAATTACAGAATTAAATTAGGTAATCGTTATATCCTTAACATCTGTTGGCTTCCCAAACAGAAAAATCGAACTTACTCAACTTAATATTTCAATTCATCACAACCATGTCAAATTAAGTCGGAAAATCTACGATTATTTTCCGCTAAAAATAGCAATTTTTGCCAAAAAATATGGAACATTATTAAAAACAATCACTTGCAACATTGTCAGTATATGTAACAAGGGTTGCAAATTTATTCGTCCTTAAATAAGGGATGTCACCGAAAGTAAAATTAGTTCAAGTTATTTGACATGCGAGTGAATTAACGATGATCGGATTGCGCATAGATTTATGTTGGTTTCAATAATCTCAAACAACAAAAAAAACAACAACAGAGGGTTGTTTGAATGAGTTTATGTTATTCAAGTCTGCCAGGATTGTAGTTGAGGATTGGAATCTTATTAGAAATTAAAACAAGACGAACACAAAATACTCTCAAATTAAAAGAAAAATTGATATAATTAATAAAAATCAAGATTGCAACCAAAAACGAGGACTTAAATGAAAAGGAATACAATTTGTCAAATTTGAAAAAAGAGACGAGAAAACGTCAGGAATATTCAACGACTTTGAAAAATTATTCTGAAAGTACTACTTGAAGTACAAAGTGTCAGTTTATGAAAAAAAAAACAAAATAGGCCAACAAATTTGGGAATACTTCTTTTGCTCCTCTTTTTAAGGATGCATATTAATAGAACAAAATTAACTTTGCCTCGGTAAATACAAGGATTCTGCAGGCATTTTCTCTGAGAACCAATTCACCTGTTATTTTTTTCCTTGATGACACCCTAACAAGCCGGTGCATTCAAAATAAACCATAAAATTATTAATTAAGTCAAAAAGGCGAACAATATGTCTAGCAACAATACAACCCTCCTTTACACTTCTAACTATACAAGCAGTGAAATGATACATCCGTAATAACGCCAATCCCCTTTCTATTAAAAAGAGGGTGTGTTCTTTTGTATACGAAAAGGTATAAGACCGGAGGAACACTCTGATACTTATTAAAAATAGATAATGCCCTTGACGAATTGCAACAATTTAAACGCTTGAATTCAGTAGAGAAAATATTAATTTTGACGTTTTGACCATAGACAAATTATGACACCGATTAGCATAGGTTTTTTTTTTGAGCCCCTTTTTGTGCCAAGTCAAGAGAACAAGTGTGCTACAGTGTTTTTAAGGGTAGACTAGACATAAAATAACAACAGGGGTTGAACAATCTTCTCTGTTGATAAATTTGATTTCCGCGTTTCCCAATATTGTACCTATTCAGTGGATGATTTTTGTTTTGATTTCTTGGTGTTTGAAGTCTTGTATTTAATTGAAATGATGTTTATTTCCTGAATCGCACGAGTGTTATCTATTTTCCTATGGTGAAGTGTAGCACACGTTTTCATTTAATAAAAACATTTTTAATTTCCCTTTTGGATTAAAATAAATAATTTTCGTGAGAAATAAATAAGGTTTTAATTGTATATGAATTAAAATACCTTGCTGGTAAATAAAATGCTAGAAGGAATTTCGCGAATTTCTGCATTATAACTTTGAATATCTACAGATATTATGAAAAAATTGGAAAAACAAGATCGAGATCATATGTGCGATAACTTGATGGCTGGAATGAAAGTGCAGGAACTTGCTCTTGTGGTTGAAGTTTTTACAAAATGGCGAGACTTATGATCTCAATATGAAATTCAAAGATTTTTTTATGAAATTCTAAACGAAATATTAATAAAACGTTCAAAGAGTTTCAAACATTTTTTAAAAATATTATCTACATGCAATTCTGTACAACCGTGAATTTTTTAGCGAGTTTTAATGATGTTTTTTTTTTAACTAAGAAACTCTGAATGATTTTATCGAAGTTTCTTACCGAATTTTATAAAAATTATTTTCTTCAAAATTTAAGAAAAAAACAATATTTTTAAGGAATATTATCATATTCTTCTTATAAAACTCTTAAAGAATTTTAGTATCAATTATTTTATATCAAACTAAAAGAATTTTAATAAAATCCGAAATAAAATGTAACGAAACTGTCCAAGAGTTTCATGCAAAATATTTATTATCATCTGACATTTCGCAAAACCGTGAAACTCTTAACAAGAATAAAGATTATGCACGTGATCCGTTTTTGCATTAAATTCTGAATATGCTTAACTCTTCACAATTCCAATAAAATCTTGAATTTAGGTAAAATAGAAACAGTAGCTAATCGAATATTTAAGCAACATGCTTACTTCTAAGCAGAAGAGAGTTAAAATTAAATTATGTAAGACTATCATTTAAATTCATGGTTGGGGGTTACAAGCTGATCACGGTTTAACTGCCGGATAGGAACACATAAGTTGGTTTTCGTCAGCCAAATTTCATCAAGTCAATAAGCTAAACCCTTGGGTGTAGGATTCTTTTTATCAAAAAGTGACATGGTTACTTTTATGTTGTCAAAGAAAGCACTGCGACGAAGTGCCCAAGTCATCACTACGACTACAAGCAAACCCCTTGATATTTCTTCATCTCGCTCCCAAAGGATTACCACTTCGTATAACCCTTGGGAAGTTTGAAGAAACTTTTTGTGATATAATCCAAAGAGGATTTTAACAGTCACAAGGAAATGGTGTCTTTCTGTAGAACTAAATATCAACCCTACAAAAACGACGATTATACCATTTACCAAGAAAAGACTTCTACCACACATGAAACCTATCCGGGTAGCTGGCGAAGTAATAGAAACCAAGAGGGAGGTAAAATACCTAGGTATCACACTAGATAGTAAACTCCTCTGGAACAAATATGTAGAATCAACCGTCGGGAAGGCCACAAGGGACCTAATGATTGCAAGAGACTTGCAGGCATATCTTGGGTTTGCAAGCCGAAAATCCTCAGATAGATGGCACAAACGAACCGAACTATTGACAACTAGGAAAACTGTGGAGAAGGTAAAAAGGCTCGCAGGTTTAGGCATAACTGGAGCAATGAGAACCTGCCCTACATCAGCTATTTGTCTCCTCTACATGAGGTTATTGGAAGTTCTGCAAAGTGAGCCATTATGAGATTTGCCAAAGAGGGAACCCGGTCTGGCAAATGTATAGGTCTCGAGGAAAGGGACAACATAAAGAAGTCTTCAGTAAAAAATCTTATTGACATTCCAAGAGATGGTATATGATTAAAAAATATAAATTCGAGAAAAACTTTCAAAATAAGTTAAGTAACAAGAAAGAGTTGGTAGGGGAAACTGTTAAGTACACTCTGAAAGCAAACAACATCAAGTGGTAAACTGATGGATTGAGAACGTCGGGAGGGACTGGTGCAGGAATCTTTGGGCCAAGAACCAAACTTTCTATACCGATGGGACAGTCTGCTAGTATTTTCCAAGCTGAAGTACAAGCTATACGAAAATGTGCAGATCGTAACCTTGAAAGAAATTACAATAAACAAAATATTGCCATCATGTTAGATGGCAAGCCGCACTCAAAGATTTGAGCTCCTACTCCATCAGTTCAAAACTGGTATGGGAATGTATAGGCAGGTTAAATGAACTCGTCAAAAATAATAATGCCACACTCGATTGGGTACCTGGCCACGTAGGTGTCCAGGGCAATGAGGAGGCACTCTCCCTAGCAAAAATGGGTGCATCGACTATCCAAGTGGGGCCTGGACCATATTGCGGAATAGGAGAAAATGTGATTAGGAGCAATATCAAAAAGAAGAGGAGGCCATAAGATCCAACAATTGGAAAAAAAACTCCCCAAACTGAGACAGGCAAAACTACTTCTTTGGAATTATAACCAACAACGTTTCACGGACTGTATAACCTTAAGCAGAAACAACCTAACAGGACACTGCAAATTAAAAAGACACTTTAATATCTTTGGCCTAGCAAGTAGTACCTTATGCAGGTTCTGTGATACAAAAGAGGAAACAAGGACCACATTCTGGGCAATTGTGATGCACTTGTCCACCAAAGGAAAAAATACCTGGGACGATACCAGGTGGAAGATAGTAACTTACTATCTTCAGCAATACTCCAAATACTCAATTTCATGAGGGAAATAAATTTGGAGACAGAGCTGTAAGATGAGCTATTCTCATACAGCCCTAGGCGGGGGCACAATAGATCTTAAGGTCGCAGTGCAACAACCCCATAATACTACTCATTCAGTCAATCAACCCTTCTATTTTATCTTTTATTAGACTAAAACCAGATGAACGATTTTTTACGGGATCGTATTATTCTACGACACTGAAATTCTCCACGAATTCCAAGAAAATTCTTTAATATTACTCTAAATTTTATAACTGCAAAAACGAAATTCAAAATTCCACTCGAAATCGTACAGCTCCAACGATTTGACATTAAATTATTAACGAATTTTCTACAAAGGCTTTAATATTCAACTGAAATTCTGACTGATTCAGAAGTAAGGTAGTTTTATCCAGAACCTCACATAAATCTTAAATTTTACCAAAAGCCCTAATTGGAATAGATGAGCAATATTATATATGCAACACTTAATGATGGCTTCTATTTTTGGAGTGAACCTTCTCTACACAAAATATAAGGTAAGGAAAAAAGCGACCCAATCTAAGTCTCTCCACTCCATCAACTAGTATGTATTTCTACAAAGGCTTTCGAGTTAAGCAAGGATATGCTTATTTAGCCCTTTACTGTTCTCAATATTTCTTGATGACAATTTTACCTTTCTTCGAGGAGGAATTGTGTTCAACGCATATAAACATAAAATGTTTAACATATGCAGACGACATCGTCCTACTAACTGAGACGACGCCAAATATGATGCAACTCCTGACCAACAAATTGCTACAATATTGCAGCAAATGGAACTAAAAGGCTAACTCGAAAAAGTCAAGAATTATGGTCTTCAGAAATGACTGCGGTAGATAGGCTAGAGACGAGAAATGAACCTTGCTGAACGAAGAACTAAAAAAGGTCAAAGGGTATATGTATCTAGGAGTAATACTGACTCCCAAACATTATCTTGAAAAGTATTTCAGATTCAAATTATATGTGCTAAAATGGCCATCAATTGCAACTGGAAAGAAATTCTTGGCAAAATTTTGTGCAATAAGTGTAAAATACAAATTATTTAAAGCGGTTGTAAGATCCATAATGTGGCATGTGTACGTTGCTCAAGCCTTGGGACTTTTTCAACATGATGGCGTAGAAAAACTGTTAAAATATTTCTTAAAGAAAATCTTTCGTATGTGCTTCATTTGAAAACTGGGGCGCCAGCACGTAATTTGATACAATCGAGTTTAGTCGATACAATCGAGAATTGGAAGAACCTATTTTGGTTCAGTCGAGTTTTCTTTAACGATTGAACCAAAACAATTCTCGATTGTATCGAAAAAACTCAATTGTATCAAGTTAGGTGCTGGGTCCCCTGGTCTTCGCCTGCTCTACTTGTATACATACCTTGAACCTACATTTTATCTAAATCAAAAAACAAAAAGATCTTGGATTAGCTCCCGCAAAGAATGCCTAAAATAGTAGCATCCAACATAATACCACGTAAAACTCAATTCTTTGCAGATTGGACAAGACTGCTCTTGGAACATGACGTGTTACCAAACAGTGACAACACCGTAACATGGGAAAAATCACTAGGAACCCTACGGAAATCTATCAAGGAATCCAAAATTGAAATTTTTCCGTGATCAAGCAAGGCAATTGATTCCAGAAACATTATATCCAGCGCTGGAACTCAACCTAACATGCGGTCTCCATTAGCGATGAATCTAGAGCATGCTTTAAAGCATGCTCTCAGTATCGCAAATGGAGACCGAAATCGCAGCTTTATTTTCATAGCATGCGATGGAAAGCATGCTTTCATCGCATACTGCTCATCGCTTGCTTTATCGCAAGGAGAACTCTCATTTTGTTATGGCGTTTCCAAATATCATTTGTTGTTGTTGTTTCTTCCAGCATCAGTTGCCTTCGACATTCTTCAGTAACTTAAAAAGTATGCTATGAAATGCCCACCAACGAAAATTTGTATGTCGCTCTGCTACCTGCTTTCTGCTTTGCTATTGCGTTTGCTTTTAAATTTATCGCTAATGGAGACCGCGCGTAACAAACAATCATATTCATGACACCAACAGTATTAATAATATCTCAACGATCTTCAAAGTTGAGAGGAGAGCGCTCTTGTACTTAAATTATATGCCTCATCAAAGTGGTGGAACTACCGAATTCACATTGTGCAACCGCGGCATACATCAGAGGACATAATCCATTTCATCGGAGCCTGTCCCATCATTAATACCATTAGGCTCGCCTACCCTAAATCCGTGTAACGTTGGATGAATTAAATGGCGACAGATGGGGCCTATACCACAACGCGACAAGTCGACAAATAGAAATTCATTTGCCAATCTATACTTGTACGCCAAGGACAAGTTTGTTCTGTAACACAGTGCAAAAGTGTTGCACTTGTGTGAATAATAAATTTCCCTTTACGTGTCCAGATTGTGTGACAAGTGGCCAAAAATAAAACATTGCAAAAATTCCGGAAGGAAAAAAAATTGCTGTTTTAACAAAAATAAGAGAAGTAAAAATCATATTTTTGGAAGTTTTATCGATATTTAAACAAAAAAAGCAAAAGTTCACAGGGATATTTACCTACTTCGGTAAAAAGCCTGAATATTATTCCACAAAGCAAAGAGGAATAATTTTTCGGCAAGATACATACTGTGCCGTTAATTTTAACATTCGAAAGTTTTCAAGCAACAAATGATCGTCAACTTCAAAATTTATTTTTGGTCTAAGCACTTTTAATCTGTACAAAGTTTAACTGTTTTCATTCTCATTATCACTAAGAAAATCAGAATCAAAAAAATACATTTTAAATTGAAAATGTGTTGCAAAGAAATTTATAAATTATTTAGAAAATACAAGCTTGTAAGCTAATGACAACTTTTAAGTCACCTGTCACACACACTAGCAATACTTAAGCAAATTTTCTGTGACACTTGTCACTTAATGTTACAAGAGGAAGAAAATCCCAAAATTTCCCACTTGTAACATTTTAAAATGACAATTGTTACAGAGCTTGTACAATTGTCATTTTGTGTTACAATTTTTTTTTAAGACTTGTCCTATTTTACTTGTCCTACAAGTACTTGTCGCATTGTATTATATGCCCATGGTCAATTCTAGTTAGTTATGTTAAAACTGCTGGGAAATATCGTAACCAGATACTACACGAAAGCTTCTGATTAACTTAAGAATTTAGATTATCTGTGACACATGATTATGAGTTTTTTAACGGATTGCGACGTACGTACGTTTTATAAATATTAAATAAAGATAACATCTAAACTAAACTAAAAAAGTACCTAAGCTACAAGGACTTTCGAGTGATGACAATGCTACTCAGCGCGGAGCCACGTGTGAAGTGTCACATATTTCCTTTTCTTTGCACTAGGTATTTTTTTAAAGGAACAACGACTCAAAAAATGCAAAGATTTCTAAAAACAAAAAAAATTTGAGTTGGCGCAATTTGATCTTCAAGGTTTGATCTCTGAAAATGCTGAACCTGCCTCCAATTCGATTTTCGTTTTGTAACCTGCAAATATTCATCAAAAGACAACTAACCCCTATCAATAGAAATCTATACTAATTCGACAGGAAACGGTGCGGTGTACAAACAATATTAATCGACAAACTTCTTCAATTAAATTGGGAACTTACAAAATAGTTAAAAAAATGTCAAGATTTAGATAAGTTTGTTTCTTAAATTTGATCCTATTAACAAAAGCACAAAACTGTGCATAATATAATAAACTAAAAAAAAACAATTATTTTACTATTGTTATCAACCACCTATAAAAATTATTGATTTTTTTTAGAGATAATAACGAAATACCAATAAAAAAATCACTTACCATTTGTATAAAATTAATGTCAACAAAACTTCGGTCAACTTGCAATGACCTAGTACAAAATATATCCCACGCTGAAAATATTGTCCAATTTTTATAAAAATATGGTTCCTTAAAAGAAAAACAAGTCAAAAAAAATATTAGATCAGTATATATTATGAAATGAATTAAAAAATAATAATAATTTAACTTTTCACTTTTCGTTAACTCAATTTTACAATTTTAATTTCCAATCCAATATCCCCAAGTTTGTCTTTAATAAGAAATAACCCAAGTTCCAAACCAAAAACAAACTGCCTTGCCTACTGCATCCATCAAAGAGAAACGAAAAAAAAAATTAATTGAATTTAAAAAATATTTAACTTACCACTAATCAATATAATATCTCATTTTAGGTAAATCAACGATCGAATTGATTAAAAAAATCATTAGCTTTACATATTTAATATTGTTTATCACTTTACACTGAAATTTAAATATATATTTTAAAATTTTTCCACAAGAACAACCGCGGAACAAAGTAGAAACGCACCTGTTGAACTGGCAATGGCAACTGAATTGCAATTAAGCGTTTGCTGCTCTATGATTTTGTAATTCTATCTCCCCAGCAAGCAGTGTGGGAGTGTGTGAGTGCTTTGAGTTTGTTTCTTGTGTTGATGGTTGCATGTGCAGCATCAGGTGGCTCTTAATATTTGAGGTATCGTTTATAATGGCGGTTAATTGTGAGTGTTCTTTAAGAGAAATGATCTCGTGTGGTTGGACAATGAAAACATGTAAATAGATGGATAATGGATTGTCATCGCGTTAGAATACTCTTTTGCGGTTTTGTTGATCTTAATAACGACTGCAATGAACCAGTGTGGCATGGGAGGCGGTCGGTAGTATTTGTTTCTAAACGGTGATTTTTTAAGAGCTTGGTTTTTGAAAATTCAAAAAAACACAGAAACTTGTAAAAAGTGAATGAAATTTTTATTTGGATCGATAAATCAATTTCTGCCATTTACTTTTTAAAAATAATTTCACTTAAATGTTGCCCGCGGCTACGCTTCAGGTGGTCCATTCTGAAGGTCCAATTTTGGCAAACTTTTTCATACATTTCGGCCGGAATCTCACCAATGACGCGTTCAATGTTGGCTTCCAAGGCAGCAATCGTGTTTGGCTTGTCCCCAAAGAAAATAGACTTAACATAGCCCTACAAAAAATAGTCTAACGGGGTCAAATCACATGATCTTGGTGGCCAATTGACT
Source organism: Philhelius pedissequus (assembly GCA_910595825.1). Classification (NCBI taxonomy): domain Eukaryota; kingdom Metazoa; phylum Arthropoda; class Insecta; order Diptera; family Syrphidae; genus Philhelius; species Philhelius pedissequus. The sequence goes on along the minus strand of OU343161.1, from coordinate 234,887,866 downwards.
GCGCCAAAACGTGAGATCAACTGCTCACCAAATTCGCCTCTCAATTGATGCATGGTTTCGCGTGCAGTGTGGCATGTGGCACCGTCCTGTTGGAACCACATGTCGACCGAGTTCAATTCTTGCATTTTCGGCAAAACAAAATCTGTTATCATCGAACGGGACCTTTCTCCATTGACCGTAACCCTGCGGCCTTCATCGTCCTTGAAGAAGTACGGCCCAATGATGCCGCCTGCCCATAAACCGCACCAACCAGTGCACTTTTCGGGATGCATTGGTAGCTGCTGAATTGCCTCTGGCTGCTCTTTACTCCAAATACGGCAATTCTGCTTATTCACGCATCCATTTAGCCAAAAATGAGCCTCGGCGCTGAAGACAATTTTGCGATAATTTCATAATTTCGACATTTTTCACAGAGCACGGATTTTGATAATAAATTTCAATAATTTGCAAACGTTGTTCAGGCGTAAGTCTTTTTTTTTTTTTTTTTTTATAAATTCATTTTTATTTCATATTAACTTATAACTATCTTAAAGCTAGACAAAAATGTTTAAAACTAGCCTAATTATCAATAACTTACAACTAATTTACTGGCCCTTTACGGGCGCTCTAAATTAAACAATAACTCTTACAACTAATGTCTTTCGACCTAAAAACTATTTAAATTAAATCTAATTTTTTTTTTTTATTTATTTTATATTTCAAGAAACTTTTATACAAAAAACTTGGTATCTGATCATTTTTTTTTTTTTTTTTTTTTTTTTTGACCTATAAACTAAACCTAAATATATATTATCAGGCGTAAGTCTATTCATGATGAAATGGCAAACAATACTGAATCGAAATGTCAAATGTTCGTGGAATTTGTCATGTGTGATCTGTCAAAAATATAAACGTCAAAAACCAAGTAGCAAAAAAGTCACCCGTTATATTGCAATTTTTTGTGTTTCAATAATGCAAAAATACTCCTTAAGAGAGAGAATATTATTCTTTTGAATTAAATACAAACACAAAATCAATATACCTATATGTAATAAAATTAAGAGCAAGGCTTAAGCATGGTGTTAAATAAATAACAATAGGAAAAAAGTAAAACAGCAGCACCATTTTGTAGATAAAACTGGAATAATTCTGATAAAAAATTTACCAAGTAATTTTTTATTAACAAACATTGATAACACACGAAATATGGACTTGTGGTAGAAATTTTAACTTGTGATATTGTACTATAGGGAAGTTTTGTATTTGGAAAAAAATCGAACACGAGATTTTAATCAAACTTGACATTACGATAATAGAGAACACGAAAAAAGTGGGTCCCGCAATTCTGTCTGGCATTCTGTCTGTTGGTCGATTTACAGGCTAAACCGCTGAAGCGATTTCCTTCAAACTTGGGCTTAAGAATCTTTGTTTTTTTAATCGTTTCTTAGCATAAAAATTAGTGGTATCTGCCATACATTTTTTTGTACCAAAAATGGTAAATCGTAATTATATAGAAAATGGCTCTAACGATTTTGATAAAAAAAATTCTCTGCAATATAATTTTGGGAATAGTTTACATTTTGGTTAAACATTTTTTTTTTCACATAAAACATTATTAACGCTACCTGTCATAGAACCGCTTTTTTGGAATTACGGATCTTTGATTAACGTCTCAAATAATTTCGATCAAATTTTGTATGCTAGGGCTGGCAACGAGACTACTTTAAAAGCATACGAGACGTGGCCGTATTTTTTGTACCGAAATTCGCTCAGAGTATCGCTGGTCTCGGCGGTCTCGGTTTCGGTTTCGGTTATTTTTTAATAATCATGTTCAATTTTTATTAAAATATCAAACCACATACTCAGATAGGCACACCGCGAAAATCCAGAGAAGAATACGTACGATTTATATATGCATGTCGTTGGAATAGAAATCGCTCATTTTTCAGACTTTGTTTCCCCCTCCGGAAAAAGCTGACTTTAAGACTTTTAGGTGACACTTGGAAAAAATATTACTGAAACGTCAAAATAGAGTATGTTGCCTATCTGTCAAGCCATAAAATGTCAAAATCGATTGACGGATGGATCCGATTTAAATGTATTAGAGAACCTCTACAAAATTAAAATTTTACCTCAGAAAATTCGAAATTTTTCCGATTTTATATTTTGCTCCGGAAAAAGTTGATTTTAACCCTTTTGGGTGACATTTGGGAACAAATATTATTTAAACGTCAACAAGTAGTATGTTGCCTACCAAGCCATAAACTGTCAAAATCGATTGAGGGTTGGTTTAGATTTAAATGGATTAAAAACCACAACAAAATTTAAATTTTATCTTTAAAATACGGCTCTTGAAAGCTGTCTGATAACGTTAGTTTGCAGTTTATTTTGTTCGTTATCACACACCAAGAAACACGAAAGAAACCAAGACTAAGGATGAGACCGAGACGAGACTGGACTGAAATTTTTCGATTTTGGCGAGACCGACACGTCACTAACAAACGTCTCGCCTAGTCTCGTTTCGTTGCCAGCCCTATTTTTATGCAAGAACTGTTTCAAATTCTGAATAATACCAAAAACGTTTGAAAAAAAATTATTTTAGATTTTTGGTGAAATCATAAATGTTAAGAAAAGAGCCATGTCCTTCTATACAAAAGCCTCTAATGTAATGTAAAAAGTATTGAGATCTATAAGCACGCCAAGTTCTTACTTTTGACTTGTAACATAGATGTTTTTGTATAGAAGATCTGATCAATCCTTTTTGCAACAATTTTAATAGTTTGCAATGTCAAAATTTCAAAAGATATCGCATGTGGAAGTGTACCCCTTTTTTCAGAAAGTGGGTGGATGTGGATATCACGCCTTCTAAATGAAATTGATGAATAATTTTGATGATCTCTCTGTAAGTTAGTCAATTACAGTTTTTGTGATTTTTAAGGCCATATATCTCAGGAACCACTTGTGCTAAAAAAATCAATTTGGTCAGGCGCCTGTGCTTGATTAGCTGATCTAATATTCAGAATTTTAAGTTTCTTGAAGTGTATTGATACTGAAGATAGGGGGAGAGCGGTGTTGGAAATCGCTTGAGTTTTTTGATGTAAATAAAGGGTTCAGTGCTAGAACTTGGGTGGAGATAGGAGCGGAAAAATCAACACGATCAGCCTTGGAATTTCTTCAAGTAGATATTCTCTAGACAACTTGTAGAGACAGTACGGAATTTTCAATATCTTGGAAGTACTTTTTCCATACTGATGGCGGAATCGAACCAGATAGGTATAATCAGCTGAATCGGAATTACATTCAAGCTCAAAGACCAAGCCACTACTTCTTTGTCGATGGAGAACTTGTAAAGTCAGTCCCGCCGTCACAAGAAACCTGCAAACATTCATGAATAGATAATGTCTGCGAAACATCTTGAGGATTTTCTGGCCCAAAACCATATATCTCCAATGACGAATATTTTGTGATAACAGGCCAGAAAATGGGTCTAAGAAGACTCAGCAAAATTGAGCAATAGTAGGTAAGAACTAAGATTCATCTCCAAGCAAATGGCGCGTGGGGGTAAAGAATGCCATATGATCTGCAAGGACAACTGCACGGAACTAAGATCAAAGATAAAAAATTTAGAGCAAGAAAATTTCAACATATTGATATATCTGAGTCCAATTTAGGTCCACCACTATGATACTTTTTGGTAAACTGCTACTGACAAATATTATACGAAAACCTACGAACTACATCATTTTATACATTTAAGTACATACGTTCTACAAGATAAGTTACAGAGCTCATAGTTTACTTTTATTACTAACTTTACACTTTCGTTAATGAAAACCACCTGTTAAATATCAATAAGCTGACATACCACGTTATCAAGCGTAAATATGAAAGGAATTCATGTACTCCCCCCAAAAGAAAGCTTGATTTTTATCAAAAAGCTTTTAATAATAAATTGCAATTGCAATTTAATCCTCTGAATAGCAAAAAACATAAAGATTGGCAATGCAAAGTATTGCAATCACATGAATATAGTTTCTACATAATTAGGGTAAAGTCGAGTAAAATGGGGCATTTCAAGTTTTTTTTAATAAACAAATATTTTATATTTTTAAGGGTTTCCCAATGAGATTTACATGTTTTCAGTTTTCTCAAGCTGATACAAATTTTTATTTGAAATTTTGACAATGCTATTTTTTTAAGGTATATTTTTTTAGGTGAGAACTGGTATCTAAAATCAACCTTATGCAACTTTCAAAATACACATTAAGCGGCCCATTAACATGACTCACATGTCGACACCTGTGTTATGACACAAAATATCTATTCAGACACACACGCAACAACAATCCGCACACATTAGTTGCAAGCAACTGAAATATTACTCAAATGTGTTATACACATTCCCATACAGACAGAGTTTTGATTTGTCGACACCGTGTTCAGCGGCCCATTCACATGACTCTCGTGTCAACACCATCGGCTGCATGACACACAATATCCATTCAGCCACACACGCAACACTAATCTGCACACATTAGTTGTTTATTTACGATCAAAGAGACAAGGCTATGGCAAATCCCTATGCAACTGAAATATTCTTAGAATGTGTTGTACACATTCCCACACACATAACACAGATAGAGACACAGCCAGGAAAAATCAAAATGTTTTGATTTTGTCGACACCAGCCCACACACACACCACATTCAATAACACTGACACAAGAGTCATACACCTGTGTTATGTATATGAGCCGCTTAACCCTTTGAAAAATTGAGCCATCTATTCTCTTTAAAAATATCTATAATGCACATTATTTTAACCCGGTTTTCCCCTTTTTCGGAAAGAACCTATCAATCCTACCAAATATAGACAACAAAGATACTTTATTACCGCCGCTTTTTGCCACAGTTTTGTGTAAGTCAAAATAATAAAAAAAAAAACACTCATTTTTATCTACAGGTAATAGGGTACTCAATTATAAGTACATTCACTATTCAGTTAGTTTCATAAAGGCGCCTGGTTTGGTTTGCATTGCAATTTTGTTCAAGGATTTTCAGAAGCTAAATTAAACAACACAGTGAGTGTTCAAATTGTTTCATAATAAATAAATTTAATTTTAATTAAAATTATTACTATTCAATAGAATTGGTTTTGCACTTGAATTAATTTTGTGAAATTTTTGAAAAATAAGTAATGTTATTAATTCGATTTGTTAAGTTGTAAGGGAGTTGAAAAAGGATTTTTAGAACAGAAAGGATCTTTCAATTAGGTACATTTATGGGAAGTTTCTTTAAATAGGAATGTAAAAAGATTGCAAAACCATCTTAGAACCTTTTATGGGAGTGAACTCTTATTTGTGGTTAACCAAAACGTTAAGATTTTCATTTACATAAGTGCATATTTAAGGTGAACAATAAATTTGAGATAAGAAATGCCAATGTAAACTTTTTCATTATACAGTTTTTGGTTTGAAAACTTTAAACAGTGTGGTGTTCAACTGGTATTGTTCAAAATCTGTTATTGCTGAAAATCTAATAAAGCTACGCGGGTACTACTGAGTAAAAAAAGGTTAGGTTTCAATAATTGTCATAAATGTAACTGATAAAAACGATACGGACTTAGCAAATAGTAATGAACAAGAACGGATTGAATGACGATCTGCAAGTCGTTTTAATTTGACTGAATGAACTACCTAGCGAGCAGGATGACAATGCAGCCTTCAAACTTAGTGGAACCATTCACAAGAGTATGTGTATACGACACATAGAGCGATATGTTAGATTTAAGAATTTTCTTAAGTTTATTCATTGGGATTTGATGTCGCCTAGAAAACAGGCCGCGGGCCCGAGTGCCAAGATTTTTTGAGGGTTCTTTGAGTGCGTGTTTAAGGTTTTTTTTTTTTATAACCTTGCACGCGCTCAAGGGATTATGAATACCCTTTATATGTTTTTTCTTAACACAGAGCGGGCATCCAGTGGAAGAAGAGAGAGACGGATAGAAAAAATGTGTGGCGCGATGTTTTGAGACTAGAGCTGGTTGTTGTCTCAGATTTATCTCCAGGGATGGCGGCTGAACTAATGCGGAGAGAATTACCGTGTCTTATTTATTTATGTCCCTTATAATTCACATTATTTTACTGATTTCGTTGTCATATTTTATGGGTATGCTAGTTATCACATGTTGTTAGTGTTATGCCTAAACAGCATGTAATGAGCAAAGCAGCAACTTATTTTATGACAAATTTTAGGATTATATATTTATATTTATATATTTATTTTTTTTTTTTTGAACAATTTTGATTTAATAAAATTAAAAAAAACATATGATGTAACACAAGATGATAAGAAAAATGCACGACTTGATTGCACGTATTTGCTCTTATGTCCAATCACATCGTAAGCACACGATTCATTCTTAGTAAAAACTGCAAACTATATTTTTAAAACTATTTTTTGCCAACCTGAAATATTTGTATGATATTTTGTCAAAAATGGGTTTCGCCCGGGCACGATAGTTGGGCTCATCAATAGATGCTATCGTACCCATCTAAGACGCAATATTTGTTGGTCGATGATTACCGAGTCTAATCGAATTTACAGCAAATATAATTGGCAGTGTGTATATCTGCTGTAAATTTTATTGAAGACGGTAATCCTTCCCGGGCGAAACGCATTTTTGACTAAAGGTCATAAAAATATTTCAATTTGGCTTTCCATATCTAGTTTGCGTTTTCTTATATATGGTCATTTTTCACTTAACTTTTTTATACAAAATTACTTGAATTTTTTTTTCTAAAAAGAAAATGTTGGAATTTTAAGTATTTAACAATATCATTTTTTCTTAAATCGTCCAGCTGTTTTGGAAATATAGAAAGAAATATTCAAGAAAATATTTTTTGAAAATATTTGTATTATGGAATTCGAGGTGTACTTTTGAATTCGATAACATGTTGTCAACTCGCAGCGAATTAGTTTACTACCGAATTCGAAGCGAGTCGAAAATGTAATTTACAATACTCGAGGTGATTTGACAGCTGTTTCCACTTTTTTTTTGTTCATTCCACATTATTTCTGATTTTAATTGAGAAAAAATTAAATAAATAAATAATGTAGTCAAGAATCGTATATATTTATCCATAAAGGGAGGAATTGAGGAAGCCTCGATATTGGGAGCATCCAGAAAAGTGTTGAGATCTACCGTCAACTGACCGAATTTTCTAGTGATTCGGGTTGGTTTAAACAACTAAAATCTTTTATTTTATAAAATAATAGGCCTCAGTATCACCTATATAAAAAAATTGATCTAAATCCGTCCAGTCGGTAATAAAAAACTCCAAAATAAAAAAAATGGTTGTATGGTAAGTACCGTTAGTAACAAAATATGTAAGCAAAACTGTTGGACAAAACTGTAGACTATACCTAAATAGTGCACAGATTTGTTCTTAATCGAAATCGTTAGAGGCGTTTTCATGCATAACCGTTTTTTCGATTTTCAACTATCTCATGAACGGCCCAACAGATTTCAATCAAATATTTTATACAAGACGTCTTTCAAGTTATAAATGATACTGCATATCAAAATTTTGGAAAAATATGCATTTTATTTTTGTTTTATTTAATTTAATTTAATTTAATTTATTTTAATTTAATTTAATTTAATTTAATTTAATTTAATTTAATTTAATTTAATTTTATTTAATTTAATTTAATTTAATTTAATTTTTATTTTTATTTTTATTTTTATTTTTATTTTTATTTTTATTTTTATTTTATTTTATTTTTGTTATTTTATTTTTATTTTTTTTTTATTTTTATTTTTGCTTTATTTTTGTTTTATTTATATCAAGAAGCATTTGTTCCTGCAGGATAAAATTCTCAAATGGTCTAAAAATTGCTGAAAAAATTAAAATTCCAAAAATTTAAGTAATCTCACAGAACTGAAATATTTTGGTATGGCAGAATCTAGTTTTTAGCCTTCTCCAAGATGGCGACACGGCTTCAGTTTTTTTATGCGAACTTCAAGGTAGAACGTGTTAAAATTTAATTGCCGCCTTAACTCTTCACATGTGGGAAAAAATTGTTGGTACCCAACATTCCGGCCGGAAAACAACACGCCTCCAGGAATTGTTAAGAGTAATTGTGTTCCTTGAACCTTGAGCCCTGTAATCACCTCAGGGAGCCTTAGGGGTTCTTTGGAAAACATGTACTGACCCATCTGAGCAAATTCTATGTTTTTCGATGCCTGGGCTGGGATCACCCTGAACTGGTCATAAAGTAAATCTGTGTGTTTATGGAATTGAGGTCACGAATAAACTGTCAAAAGTAAAGTGGAGCTGAAAAATGTGTTAGTATGTCGAATATGTCCAAGTCACATGCCTCCACAAGAAACATTTAAACAAATTATAAGTTTTAATTTTATCACAGAACATAACTTCTTGTTTTGTTTTTGCTTAAAATTTCAACGACAAAACTCAATTTTATTTAACAGCTCTTGGTTTTGAGAAAGATTAAAACCAAAAGGTTTACTATAAATTGTGTTTAAAAGGAATTATAGTAATATATTTTATAGATATAAATTATGTGGTTGTCATAGATATTTTATGGGAAAACAGTCATTTTCTAATCAGCGTCATCTATGTCTGAGACAAAATACTTATTATTTCAAGAATCTGTATCTATATTTTCAGTTGCTATAAATTTTATATTTAAGTCCTATTTGTTTGATTTTGTTTGTTTCATTTTAAAAATTTAATATTCTCCACAAATTTTTTACAGAGAATGTCTACACTATTGAATAGACCTAATGGAACTCAAAGCATATCACAATTAGAAGATTTATCCAATAAGATGTTTCTAGTTCCCGATTGGTTGGATCAAAAATTATTTGCAAACATTGTCAAAAACGACTATGGAGAGTTTTCGAAAATAACCAACTTTACTGTGACACAAGCAGCTAAGCCTGGAGAAAATACCTCATCTGATATGTTTCGAGTGACAATTGATTTGGATCTTATGGGTACCTAGAAAAAATTGTAAAAGACTATTTTTGATGTTTTTTTTTTTGTGTGATAGAAGATGGCCCAACAAAGACTATATCGTTTATCCTTAAAACAAATCACAACGACGATAGTATGTTATCCCTTCTTGAAACTCTGATGCTATTTCCCAAAGAACAAGAAATGTACAATTCTATAATTCCCAAATTCGAGTCCATATACGAGGATGCAGGGAAGTCGGTCAGTTTTGCTCCAAGGTCTTATAAGTTCTCTCATAATCCACAATTGGAATATGTTCTATTGGAAGATGTTTCCAGGAAGAACTTTCGCACCGTCAATCGACTAATTGGTATGGACATGCTGCACATGAAGCAAGCTCTAGCTAAGCTAGCTCAATTTCATGCTGCTTCAGCATGTCTTCATGAGCGTAGCGGTTCCTATGGAGAGCAATTTATGTACTCAATATTCACTGAGAAATATCGCTCGATTCTGACAACTTTAAATAGCTCCGAAGTGTTTCTGAGTCATCTGAAGAAATGGAAGAATTGTGCTCAATATGCTGAGATGTTGGTAAGTCTTTCATGTTTCTTATGTGTGGATGAAATCTTATGTTGACTATTTTCAAGGCCGATAGTGACAACTTTCTGGTGGATCGAATTATCCAAGCTGCAAAGTTCAATGCTAGCGAATTCAATGTGCTCAATCATGGCGATTTCTGGAGCAATAATATCATGTTTCAATATGATGCTTTTGGCAAAATCAAAGAAACTTGTTTTATTGACTTTCAACTTGGTAAATACGGTAGCCCAGCTTATGATCTTTATTACTTGATACTGACTTCGGCGCAAGCGAATATCAAACTGTCAGAATTCGATTATATGATCAAATGCTATCATGATCATTTAATTGAGAACCTGAAGCTACTCGAGTATCATAGGCCGTTGCCGAAATTGAAGAATTTGCATATGGCATTGCTCAAAAATGGACTTTCTGGTAAGAAAGTGAAAACAATATTGTTTTTTCTTTTTAAATAATATGTAGTAAATATTTTTTGCAGCTTATTTGATTGTTTCACAAATACTACCAGTCGTTATGATAGATGTTAATTCAATTCCGAAAATTGGGAAAGTAGATGATTTAAAGCTGAAGTCAGCTATGTACAGCAATATGAATTATGTGAAAGCGATGGAAGTCATAATGCCGTGGCTGGATAACCGTGGTCTTTTAGACTTTTGTTGATTCCTTGATTTTTATTAGAAATCATAATAAACACTTAATAAATATCAACAAATGTTTATCTAGAAATTATAATTATTTTAAGGCCGGGCACTCAATTATGAATTTGTTATGCACAACTTTATTTCAAAGCTACACATTATTCATTGCTATCGATAAGCAACAACAACAAAAAGTTAATTTCTATACCCAACTAACAATTAAATAGACTTATAGATTTTATTATACGTCTACACCCCTTTAATTCGCTGCATCAAACTTATTAGATTTAATTGCATTTATACAACTCACAATGCAAGTTGTTTGTTTTTGATTAGTATTTAGTGTTTGGTGGCTAAGCTAAGTGGATATACGCGCTCTCTGGAACTTAAAGTAAAAAAGTTCAGTTTATTTGAATTTTAAAGAATTTTAAATTTAAAAAATAATTTTAATCAAAGTGCATTTCAATTTTTAAAAAAATAATTACTGGATTTTTAAAAATAAATATAATATTCGTAAGTGAATGAATTAGACTCACTAAGACCCAGTTTTTCAGTGTAAGATTAAAGTTAAGTCCGAATTAACTCACCAAATATATTGGGTTAACGTTGGATTAATTAAAAAAAAATTAGTTGTCCAAAATATTACTTGGTGAGTGTGTGGGACATTAAATATGCAGGATTAGCTAACTCTGGCTTAACTCATCACTGAAAAACTGAGCCTAAGCTAACCCGAGCTAACTTTGGTTTAAATGAATATATTTCTGAATACTCTTTTTTTTTTTTGGTCGTGAATTATGATAAATTTGACATAACAAATTTGTAGTAACTATTGCTAACTAATAATTGCGAACTGTCAAACTATATTCCCGTTCCACATATCAAAATCATATATTATCAATTATAAAACGTCATTTACGAAAAATATAAAATGGAGTCATTTGAACGAAATGTCAAAATGAACGAAAATATTCGTTAATTAGTTAGTCGCTCTTATATGAATATAAGCTTAAATCTTGGTCATAGGTATATTCAAGAGTTGTCCGTCGAAATAAATGGACCTGTTAACTGTTACTAGAAAAGATTTGGGGCAATTACCCATCTTTTTGATTTATAATACCAAAAATCGAACTTATTTTGCCCCATACACTCCTCGCGTCTAGGTTTTTCGTTTCAGTAATTTGGAAATAGATTTTGTGGAAGATAGCTAAAAAAAACATAGCAGAAGTACAATCTCAGTTCGATCGTGACTATCGAAATAAGATAACAGGAAATAGTTAACATTTTAAATATGTGACAGAATTAAGCCGACATGTGGATAATTGATTTTGATTACTTTGAAAAAGCGATTGTATCTACATTAGTACATCTTTGCTGCTTTGTTATTATTTAACTTTAATAATAGTACCTACCTAATTGCTGAAAATTAATACATTAGTCACATTTTTGTTTAATTTTGATATAATTATTTCGAAATAAGGTTTTGTAGGTTAAGACTTCAATATGAGTTTAATGGCGTTTTTATTTGGCAATCCGGAATCTCTCTTCGATACGGGATCCCAACTGTATACTTTTGTGTTTTGTGTGATTCTGACGATTCTGAATTTGAATGAGATTGTATGTGTGAAAATAATTGTATTCGTGGAAATATTTAAATTAAAAAAAGATGTTTATTGCACAATTATGATACAAAAAATGACAACAGTCGATTTTGACTGTCAAGTAAATGAATATGTGAGTGCTTCTGGTTCCGATTCTGATTTCAAATCCAGAAGCAAAATTCTCTTCTCTTCAGAATGAGAACTGACTGTTTTTTCCAAAGTGAACACTTTCACAAGAGTCCAGAAGGCTCCGCCAAAAAAAAAACCACATAAGTGAGTTCAATTTGAGAACTCCTTTTTTTTCAAAGTCATGGAAACACTGTTTAGTTATCGGCTTAAGAAATATCTTTAAGAACGAAAGCCCCTTAACGGCCGAGTGGGTGTATGGCGTTCGTAGAAATAGATCCACTGGTAATCTGATAGGATTTGATATACAAGTACATCATTGAACAGTTAAATAAATATACATCATTTTGGAGCCGTGAGATTATTGCGCTTAATATTTCAAAAGCATTTGGAATCAAGCTTTATTATCAAAAATGCGTGCATTTTGTAAATATCAATGAATCCAATTAGGAAATACATTTCCGACGACACCAAACTAGTCGTATTCCACGGTTTCAATGCAGAAATCCACAAAATATATGAGAGCGCATATAGTGTGTTATATTTTGTCCCCGATTCATTTTAATTAATAATCTCTTATTTGGAACTTTTCATATATTCGATGTTGCCAAAAATGCTTCTAATGATTAAATATTCTTTCAAAATGCAAGAAATTCTCCTTCCCTTCTCTTCTGGCTATAATCTTTAAAGGTTAATTCACTCAAATGTCGAGTATAACTCTCACATTTTAGCAGGAGCTCCTAACACTCATTTTAATATTATGGATAAAATTCAAAATATACCTCCAAAAATGATAAGCGATGTAACCAACCGAAGCATTTACACCTCTCGACCACCATCGAAATGTTAAATATCGTCGTTTTTTTCATAAGCAATGTTCTATAATATGTCAAAGAGAAATAAGCAGTGTCAGCAAGATAGGACTTTTGCCTCTCATTCTGGCTACAGTCGATTGCATAAGGCTGTCATAGAATAAAGCTCTCACAGGGTTTTCGTAGTGTTTATTTTAAATCGACCAAAATATGAAAAAATAGCATGGAGGGTTACCTACGTTTTTTAACTACATTTTAATGTATTTTCCACACAGTAAAAGAAATACAAAAAATGAAAAGACTCCACGATAACACAAATAATTAAAAACTTTTTTTAAAGCTCTCAAATAAAAAGACAACAGAAGCCCAAGACTCGGATAACTTTGAATGCACATAAATATTTAATGGGGGTTTAATAGTAGCAGCAGCCATAGGCCACATCAAAAGCAATTCTGTCCACACTCAGATGTGTTGGGTCTGCGTCAGATGTAATCAAATTTACGGCGGCATAAGTTCTTTCAATTTAAATAAAAAATATATATGACATGCATCTGATTTTGATAAAGGTTTCCTATAAGACGTGTACTACTGCCTATTTTTCTTGGACAGAATACATAAATGAAATGGTCAGTTGCATTTCTTGTGCTTTTAGGGACGCTCATCAGTTTAGTCTGGAGCCCAATTTCCGAAGTACTAATTCCTTCTTTATCCCCACTACATGCTAAACAAAATGTTTTACCATACCATACAAATTAAGCGAAGAGCACTAGACATGGAAATTTAAAAGGTTCAGTTAATATACGAATGATTTTTCATTGAAAAATTCGACCTTGAACGAAAAAAGACAAAAAAAAATACACTTAAAGAACAGGTTTGTATAAAGATATTTGGTGTACCACAAGTGAGTCATATTAGACCCTTATTATTAATTGTTCTTTTGTTCTGACGATTTCAAAGCCATATAGATCGTAGTGAGCTGGAAATGTACTTAAGACAAAGTGAAGTTTATCATGTGACCAATAATGTCACCTTATAGGAGAAATCGGCCAAATACTTTTTGAACATCGATGGCGGAAATCATTTCGTGATGTACGCAATTTTAGTAACAAGAGCGGACTAACAGACGGCAGAATTAAATAGCATCTATTTGGAGATGCTCGCAGAGTATGAACTTGAAGGAAAGAGGGTTGCCTAAAAATTATGTTGTCTTTTTAACATGCCCAAGAAATTTTTTAACGAGAGGAGGATGAAAAACTTCTCTTACATCATTAAGGGCAAATGGAGAGATTCCATCAATATCTCAAGAAGATTCCAGGTTTCTTTTTGATCGATGCATTCTCATGATGCAAATTTTGACTTTTACGTATGGAACAAGACTAGGATACGAGTGAATATTGGCTACAACGAATTGGCTGTTTAAAAACAGCATGAAGTTCAACTAAATCTATACTTAGAACATCTATTTTCATAAACATTCAACTTTGGCTTAAGTCCTATATGTTTATGCCGTAAATTGGGATAGAAGGAAGGTGTCAGTTTTTTCATAAAGTCGTGCTTCGATGACAGTAATAATCTATTTGATTACATTTCAAATTCTTTAACTACTGTACTTAGGTAAGACAGGAGTAAATCAAGTTACTATATGAATAGTTACGTCCTAAGGTTTGAAGTCTGTCGACAAACACTGACTGCACTCCTACCTTAAGTATCAGCTAGTTTTAAAGTTATCCTCCCATCCTGGAAGAATTGGGAAGATGTCGAAGAAATTAGACGTTCGATATTTTACCGACGGATCTAAAATGAAGTGCGGTGTCGGAGCAAGAATTTTCTCAGAGTCGCTGAATGTCTCTAGATATTAGCGACTTCCCGACTTTACTAGCGTACGTAGCTCGGCAATAAGCACAGACATCCAAGCGGCTATCAGTGCCGTAAATTCGAAAAAAATATCTTTATAACTGGTCCAACAATGACGAAATAAGTTCAATAACCTGGACATTAACCATAAAATCACCTTAATCTGGGTTCTAGGACACATTGGCTTGAGGGCAGACGAGCTGGCCCCCATTACACCTACTGCAGTAGCTGTAAAAACTAATTAGTAAAGGAAACAGAGCTTCCTTTCCTCTGCTAGTGTCTCTCTTTGGCCAGACTAAGAATGCAATCCTTTGGAAAAGCTTTCCTCTCTGGTCTAAAAGAACTGTCTGATACTAAAATCGAAAACATAATCTCCTTTAACGGTTCGAAATGGCTTTTACGACGCTCCCCTTGAGTAGTTTCCTTCTCGTTTTCCCCCTAAAGGTCTTCTTATTCAGGTCTGTACGAGTTCTTTGGTATCAAAATGGCGTTCTCGAGTGCTACTTGGGTCTAAGATGCGAGTTCGCTCTGAACGCAATTTTACCTACCTAAAGTTTGAAGTCAGATATAGTTACAAGAGCAAATTACTATCATTGAAAAAATGCCTGTAATTGTTTATCTTTGCTTTATCACATTTAATAACCAAAAAAGTGCATTCTCATTGGCATTGCGATAACATACAAGCCGGAATCAATTATCAGTAATTTCAACTAGTTGTAGGTAGTGTCAGCTTCAAGTACATCGTGTAAGTACTTCACTAGATTTTATAAAATTTAGCTTGTAGGTCTGTGGTTACTTTATAATAGCTAAGAAATACAATTTGAAGAATAGAATTGGTTGGCAGAATATTAATGTTCGTGATATAAAATATTAGATATAATCATCTGTATCTGTGTTTCATTTAGTTGTTGGCTGTAGTTCGTTCAGTTGTAGAATATTACTCGTAGATATATTTCAAATGTTAAGTTAAATAATGATATTTATCGTTTAGTTTCCTTATAAATACTTGGAGTATCAAAACTTTTGCTGCAATGTTGACAATGAAAAATACCGACGAAGAAAATCCAAACAAAAAACTGGCAATTCCCGATTGGATTAAAGCCGACTATTTTCGAGAAATTCTCCTAAAAGATTACCCCGATTTTCACAGAATAACAAAATTCAAAGTAAATGCAGCCACTGGGCCTGGCGAAAACTATACCTCTATTATGGTTCGAGTTCACATCGATATAGAATTAAAAGGTAATTTTTAAAATAAAATGTTTTAAAGAATTTTATTAATGAAAAAAAAAACTCTTTATTTCATGTTATTCGATATATAATGGTTACAGATTCAAGCATCTTAAAAACTTCCTACATTCTCAAAACAACCCTCGCAAATTCGGAAGCTACTGAATTGCTTGCTAATATGAATATCTTTCCAAAAGAAAAAGAAGTATATCAAGTCATTTTGCCACAATTTGAGAAACTCTACAAAGAAGCAGCTGGCAAGATTGTCAATTTCGGACCTCAATGCAAACTTACCGAAGATCTACCCCAAAGAACAACAATTATCATGGAAGATCTTAGACAGAGAAAATTCAAAAACATAAATCGTTGTTCTGGTCTTGATTTAAATCATATGGAAGAAGTTCTCAAGAAGCTAGCTGAATTCCATGCTGCTTCGGCAGTACATCATGAACGCTTTGGACCATTTGCAGAACATTTTAGGCAGTCGTTCTTCAATAAGGAGAATCAGGGATTTTTTGAAGAACACGGCAAAACTAAACGCAGGCAATTTCTAGATGCCATGAAGAAATGGGGTGATTGCGAAAAATATATGGAATTGTGGGTAAGCCGTTAGATTAATTATTATGAGGCTAAGTGAAATCTGTGACCCATTGAACATTTAACATTTTATTTTATTTTTACAGCCAAGTTATGAAAAAATCACAAACTGGTTCATTGAACATGAAAACCCCGCCCCTAATGAATTTGCTGTCCTCAATCATGGAGACTGTTGGTGCAATAACATCATGTTCCAATACAACGATGACGGAACAATCCAAGAAACCTACTTTGTGGATTTTCAAATGTGCAAATGGGGCACACCAGCTCAGGACCTTTATTACTTAATAACCTCATCGGCAGCTCATGACATTAAAGTAGCTGAATTTGACAAACTTATGAGAATATACCAAGAAAACTTAGCTTCCAATTTAAAGCTTTTAAATTACTCAAAATCTATTCCAACATTAAAGGATATTCATATAATTATGATAAAATACTCATTGTGGGGTGAGTCTAAGATTGTTTGTAGGGCGGTTTTGAGATTGTTGTTTTTATTTTAAATTACGCAGGATTTTTCACGGGAATTAATACGATGGTTGTGATTTTATTGGATCCAAATGAAAAAGCCAATATTGATAGTTATATGAAGGACGATGAATTCCAAAGGAAGAGTCTGATGAACCCCAGATATATTGAAGCTATGAAACAATTGCTGCCGTGGTGGGAAAATCGAGGATTGTTTGAACTTTAATTAATATATGTAATTCAGATCAAGTTGATGGTGTATTTTTAGTTAATTATATTATTTCTAATGTAAAAAAATCGTCTGATTTAAAAATAAAATTTAGAAACATTAACAGTATTTTAGACAGCCGTTCAAACGGCTCCTGGGTACGATTTAATAACTGCTCGTATTCTTAAAGAACTTCCGAGAAAAGCAGTAATAAAATTCGTTTACCTCATTAATACGGCATTAAGGCTTTCATACGTTCCATGTAAAATTGCAAATGGAAAGTTGCAGAAGTGATAATGATTTAAAAACTGGGAAAAACCCTGAACGGAAAAATCGTACAAACCGATTTCTCTCGTGCCGCTGATCACCAAGGTATTTTAGAAAATCCGGCGCAAGAGAATGCTTCCCATAATTGGAGAAAAACGGATTACCAGTTTGGTTTCCTGATAAAAAACTAAACAATTGATCAGGTCTATAGAACAACTAATGAAATTGAGAAGCATTGGGATGAAATAAATGTGTGTTTCAGCGCATTTCTAGACGTTTCCAATGCCGCCGACAATGTCTTTCACGATGACCCGAGGTATAAACCATGACAGGTATTTTCGGAATAAGTATATCACATTCTAATAAACATTAAACATAAACATCATCAAACATAAACATTAGCCCTAAGTTTTATAGTTTTAAGTTAGATTAAGTTATGAAGCTTGTATTAAGCCTAATAAATGGTGGTATTGCTCCCATCAAAACTAAATTAAATTCACGAATCCTGCCTCGAAGATAGGTTGTTTCGACTTAAGCATAACAGAGAAGGAAATAAATTCTGGTGTTCCCCAAGGAAATGTTCTTGGTCCCATCTTGTTTGTTTTATATACCCGTGACTTACCCTAAGAAGAAGATACCGTAATAGCTATTTTTGCAGATGATGACATGGATGACTTTTAATATCCGATTCAATTGAAACTATAAAGGAAAAGCTCCAACGAACCTTAAGCAATATTTCGGAATGAACCAAGAAATTTCGTATTGTTCTTAATGAGTATAAATCAACTCATGTAAATTTTACTTACAAGAAAAACAACAATCTACCAATTTATCTTAATTCATTACAAATACTGTATGCTAGAACTAATCAAAGTATTTTGGAATGACAAGATGATAGGCTTTAATGGAAAACTCACGTGAAATAGAGCCAAGATGAACTCGAAGACTAAATTGGCATTCTAAACAAATTCATCTATATGGACATACGATATACAACTCTAGGGTTAAACTAAACTAAACCAAGCAATAGGCAAACATTATAGTCTCATCAAAACAAAGTTCTCAGACCAATCGTGAATATTCCATGGTATATTAGACACAATGATTTACATACAGACTTACGTATGACAACTATTGAAGATGAAATATCAGTTTGCTGGAAAGCTTTGAACTCACCTAAAAGGTCATTGTAATAGAGCTATTCTAGATAAACATTGTACGAGGACTTCAAAGAACAATACCGTTCCAATAAGTGCAATAAGAAGTACACCAATCCATCGCTTGGCGTCGTTTCGTTTTGCATTTTTTCGAAGTTGCGTCGTGGCTTAATTAGTAGTAATTTTCACTGAGCGTCGTTGGACATTCGAGGTTGCGCTGTTTTGGGTACCGTCCATCCGATCTCGACGAAGTAAAGATAGCTATATCTAAACTTAAGTCCAACAAAGCTGCTGGAGCTGATGGTCTTGCGGCCGAGTTGTTCACAGCGGCGGGCGATGAACTGGTAAGGAGTATGCACCAGCTCATCTGCAAAATATGGTCGGAGGAAAGCATGCCCGATTAATGAAACCGCAGCATTGTTTGCCCGATCCTCAAGAAAGGTGATCCTCTGGCCTGTACCAACTACAGAGTCATCAGTCTTCTTAATACCGCCTACAAGATCTTCTCTGCCATACTTTGTGAGCGCCTAAAGCCTTTCGTCAACAACCTGATAGGTCCTTATCAGTGTGGCTTTAGGCGAGGGAAGTCCACTATCGACCAAATATTCTCACTACAGCAGATCTTGGAAAAAACCCAGGAATTTCAAATCGGTACTCACCACCTTTTTATCGATTTCAAGGCCGCGTATGACAGCATCTACAGAGACGAGCTATATAGAGCCATGTCTAGTTTTGGCATCCCTACCAAACTCGTTCGTTTATGCAGGATGACGATGGAGAATGCACGCTGCTCCGTCAAGATCGGCAAAGACCTCACAGACACCCTTGATGTCAAAAAAGGTTTTATGCAGGGCGACGTGCTGTCATGCGACTTCTTTAACATCATTCTTGAAAGAATAGTGCAAAACTCCCACGTCAACACTAGAGGCACAGTCTTTCAAAAGTCCGTCCAATTACTCGCTTACGCTGACGACATTGACATAATCGGACGAACAAAGCGTGATGTCAATGGTGATTTCGTGAGTATTGAAAAGAAAGCCAACAAGATGGGTTTAACAGTGAACGGAAGCAAAACAAAATATATGCTGTCAAGAAGAAAGGACACCCAGCACCGGCGTCTCGGACAGAACGTAACTATAGACAGCTATAATTTTGAAGTGGTCAGAGACTTTGTATACCTAGGATCCGCTATAAACTCATCGAATGATACCAGTGCTGAGATCAAACGCAGAATTACTATTGCCAATCGCTGTTTCTTTGGGCTAAGAAGGAAATTGAGAAGCAAAGCCAAGCCCTCTCTCGAGCAACTAAACTGTCCATATATAAAACGCTCATCATCCCAGTCCTGATGTATGGTGCAGAGACATGGACAATGTTAGCGGTGGATGAGAACGCTAGGTTGTTTTGAGAGGAAAATTCTCCGGGTGATTTTTGGTCCCGTCTGCATAGATGGGGAATAGAGAAGACGATACAACTACGAACTATACGGGCTGTACAGCGATAACGACCTAGTCACAAAATTGAAAAGCCAAGGACTGAGATGGCTGGGTTACCTAGAGCGAATGGACACCAATGCTCCGGCCCGGAGAGTCTTTGAATCCTGCCCCGTGGGACAGCGCAGTAGAGGTGGACAGCGTAAAAGGTGGCGCACGCAAGTGGAAGAGGAACTCAACCAACTTGGAGTGCGAAACTGGAGACAGATAGCTAGAAACCGAGCCGACTGGAAGAAGCTTGTTGGTTGAGGCCCTGGTCCACCCCGGACTGTAGCGCCAAATTAAGTAAGTAAGTAAGTAAGTGTTTTGGGTTCGAGTCTTTAATTTTTTATTGAAATTTTTTGCAATTTCTAATTTAGCTAGAGATAGGTATAATTTTGAATGTATGGACTAGACTGACATAAATTAATTGCTAATCTCACACAAACAAGAATTCTCTAATGAAGAACTATTGCAACTGGATATGCAATTTGCTAATGAAGAAGATGACAGTGTCAGTGACTGTTCAATAGAAATCTCTGAAGAGCTAAATTTAACCTCCAAACAAATTTCCAAAGCGATGTGTTTGATTGACGAAGCTATGGAGATTAAAAAAAAAAACGATCCTGACAGCGGAAGGAGTTTTAAAGTGTCCCAGGCGGTAGCTACGAATATCAATTGCTATTATTAGCTAAATTTATTTTACGTTGAAAAAAAAGCTGTTCAGCAAACATTGGATCAATTTGTTTGTGAAAGAAAGCCGACTTACGACAACAGCCACTATGGACTCATCAGACAGTGACCAATTTTAATTTTGTTTTTCATAAATAATTGAATAATTTATTTTGTTTTAATCCAGATCGTTACTGATTGAACTTTATATTTCTTCATTCACTTTGCTTCCACCTCACGATCACGCATATGGTATACAACCACTTTTTTCCAGTAAAATGTGTCTATTGATAGTTCCTAAATCCAAAAAGACATCAACTTTATCCGACTTTCCACAATCAGTTTGTCTTTTCTACTTCTACGCCAAAAATTAATTGCAGTTTGACCTGCAACCTCTTCTAAACCCAGATGTTCTCCAAATAATAAGTTATATTTGTCGTCTAAATACATTTGATGCTTCTTATCAAGAAATCGTTTTAATGCTTTTTCATAGGTTGGTAACATTTTCACTGATGCGAATCTTTCGATTTATTTGTATTTTTTTTAATTCATTTACTGGAACACTTATTACAACAATATTTCAGAACATTTCTCATTTCAAATTCTACGAGAACATTCTTTCTAGAGCTAGGAGCAATTGAAAAGCAATAAAAGTACCAAGCCGCTGTCATCTAGTTCAGTTTTAATTAAAGAACGATTGCATGGAAGATAATAGTACATAATTTAAAAATTGTGGTTATGAAATTTCGAAGTAATAAAGGGAACAAATTATGAAACCTCAACAAAAGTACTGTACACATATATGTTTGAAAGTTAGAAAGTAATTTCTTTTATTTGTTGTTTATTTTTAAATAGAACAGTTTTTTTTAAGAGAAAAATGTCAAAGTCAAAATTAAGAAAACAAAATTATGATTTTTTTTTTTCAAAATTTTTCGAAATAAGTGAAACATTTTTTTTTAAATATTCAAGTTCCTTATCAATTCGTAGTCAAATACTTAAGTCTATATTTTTAAAAAAATTGTTTTTTATTGCTTGTGTTTTATGTTTATGACGGACAAAAAAATTACCTACTAAAATTATTTTTGGGTTTTCTGAAAAAAAAAACTACATTTCGAGTTTTATTTTATCTTTAAAATTTTCAAATTTAAATTCTCAAAATCTTCTTTACTTACAACAGCTTGGTTTGAAAAACTATAACGAATTAAATCAATTTTTCAGAAATTGTCAAAATTTTAAAGAAAAATATTATTACCTGGCTAGTACCGTTTTTCTCCGTTTTGCGTTTTTCATTAAGAGTTCTACTAACTTTGATCAAACAGAAAAGATTATTTTGAAATATTTGTTGGATTTTTGAATAAAAAATATCATTTTTTTAATTAATTCTGTAGTTCAAAACCGAGTGGACGATTTTTTTTTAAATTATTTTACTAAATACTTAAAATTGGTATACTAAATTTTATTAAGAAAAAAATTAAAGAAATTTGTTTGTATACAAATTAAACAAAATCGATTATTTTTAGACAAGATTTGACATTTTACATTAAATTGATAATTTATTTCTCGCATTAAAAAAAATTGCTGTGTTCTCCCAGATATCAATTAAAACTGACAAGAAAATTCAATTTTTTTAAATTCCTTCTAACAAAAAAAATTGGAAAAAATCGATTTTAAATGGTTGAAAGGAATTCAACATCGGTTAGCGAATTATCAAACAAAAAAAAAAATATCGGAATGTAAAAAGGACATCTAAGATCCGGCAGGGACGAGTTAAAAATTAAATTATAAATAATTGCATTTTTTTGTATTTTTGTATATTTATTTATTTATTAAAAGTAACATAATATACAAAACTAATTTATAAAAGGCATCAATGCAATCAGGCTATATGGTGCCGTGTTTTATTTAAGAAATCGAAACATTTAAATAGTCTGATGTTAAGGGTTTGGCATGATACTACTAAACCACATTTCTAAGATTTTCCTAATTTAAACTCTTTTCAACTAGCATCAACCCAAATCTTTTTTCTTGATAAACTACTGCTGCTCACTCCTTAAATAGTGTAAAAAAGTAAGCGAACATGAATTTTCGGCGTTTTTAAAAGACAAAGAGTCATATGGATTTAGTATAATGCTTAAAATGGAGCAGGGACATAACTCCGCGGGACATAAGTCCAAAATTCTTTTTGGACTTATAAAAATATATTTAGGTGTTTCTACTAAGAATCTTGTGCATACGATGTGATCGAGCATGATAGCAAGTACGTGCGATCAGCCGTGCATTTTTTTTTATTTTTTAAGCACACGCGATCAAGAATGTACAACACATTAAAGTCCTTCATTTTATATTTGTTTTTTTTAATGTAATTGAATGACAGCATGTGAATTTTAATCATTATCTGTTTGCTCTTCTCAAGAAGGTATTACGACGAGAACGAGAATAGTTTCCCGATTTCTTTGTAGATAAAGGTATATTATTTCGTTGTTAATTAATCTTATTGCTTTACTGTCTGTTCAAGTTCAAAAAAAACTATCTCGTCATTCATAATTAAGTTTTAAAAGGGTGGTCCCAACCCAGTTTCGTTACCCACAAGGGTGCCGCTTTCTTCAAGTAATTCGTGCTTATGATATTTTTTTCATTATTTGCAGTAAAACTTTTTAGCACTTTATTTATTTTATCTTTGTATAATTACTTCAAATATCAAACAAATAACATCTACGAATTTCTAGAATTTAATGTTCTTGCCAAATAAAAAACAAAAAAGGGGTTGTTATTCTTAAAAAACGACATTTTTATTTGACTTCTCAGTGTTCGAACGATAATTTAAGAAATTATCTGGATTAAGCTAATTATATAACATTCTGACTTATTCGGACTATGCGGACTATGAATTCTAATAAAACTTTTGAAGCTTGCAGACTACAGAAGATTAGCAAAACTTTACATTAAAAGGACCATCATAATTTTTACTCCTCTCCTGCAAAAAAATATTATGGAGCACCCTGTATCACTATCGACAAATTCAGTCTTAACCTGTTCCTTATGTATTAACCTAGAATTATAATGTATTAGTTCATATAATGGTAGTTTTATAATCGGAAATGAATTTGTAGTTTAGTCTGATTTGGTATTCGCTGTATATCTTTATTTAAGTTTCAAGTTCTGGGATTCTTGGAAAGACATTTCACCAACTCTAAATTTAGACTCCGCAGTGTGAATATCTTATTTTGTATTTGCTTAGAGGTAATAAAAATTCATATCATGATTTAATTACTAATAAACTTTGTTGTTGAAATTTAATATACAAAATGTTGTTTGTTCCTTAATATAACACTCATAAGCTATTCCGTTTATGAATCCTTTAAAATTATGTCTGTTCATTTGGGAAAAACATTTAACGATGAAAAACCTGGTTACCATCTTTTTGGTTTAATTAAGTAACTTTTTTGTCCAAGAAACATAAACAAATATTAAATTACATATATGCAAAAATCACATAATTTTGCTCTATAGGTTAAGTATTGGTGTTGTGAAAAAAATAATTCAAATTAACATTTACTTTGATGGAGAATTCCAAAATTGTGGTTTTCGTCATACCATCAGTCAGGGCTTCCACTGTGTCGGCCCATCATTCTGTATTTCAAAATTCTGTGTTAAAAAAAAATTCTAAATGATAATTTCGTAAACAAAATTTTTTGACAATGCAAAGACTGCGCAATTATTGATTGTACTTGTAAAATTCCAAATCCATGTATTCTTATTAGTAAGTCAACTGAGAAAGTAGTATCTACTAAATCATAATCTGAGATAGCAGATGTCACTTAATAATAATTTGAGATAGCAGATGTAACTAATTAACTACTTGAGAAAAATCCGCAATCCCGGATCAAATACCTGATCAGAACAAAAAATTTTGGTTACCACAGACCTTTTTTCATGCCATTTTTATCCCCAAAAATAACGGTAGCAAGTACAGTACATAATATTTTTCACCGTGTTGATTATCTACAAAACGGCCCTAACGATTTTAATAAAAAAAAGTGTGTGCACTACTTTAGATAGTCTACATTTTGGTAAAACAAAAATGTTTCGACTCGACGGGTTGATCAAGATGTTTATATGTGTATATATTTTTTTTGAAATTCAATATTCGAAAACGAAATCGTTAACATTTTTTTTTTGAAATTTCATTTTTAAGTTTGTAATATTAACCCCTAGTTTCACATTGCGAGATTAAACTTAAGATCAACTGATCCTTAAACTGAGTTTATATTTATGGTTTAATTCGTCCTGTTTCACAGTGAAATCTGATCTTCAGATCAGTTGAACTTAGTTTAAATATATTTTATGAAATATAGTTGGCAGCATTTTTTTTGCCTCGTCAATGAATACACAATTTTGTTTTGTTCATAATATTTTATAAAAAAAAAAAAAAACAATACAATCGCTGAACTAAATTTTAAACGGCAGGATAATCTCGGTTAACTTAGACTACAAATTGAACTCAGTTCAAAGTTTAAACGACACTGTGAAACCGAATAAATTGTTGATCTGAAGTTTAAACCAAAAGTGGAATTTAAACTCGAACTGTGAAACTGGGGGTAAATGTTTAAAAGTGTCAACAATTATTTTTTATAAAAAAATTAAAGAAATCTTGTATGTAAAAAACTAAGAAAAAACGACTTTGAAAATATGTTTAGATTCTTAATAGAAATATTAGGAGCAAGTACGTGCGATCCAGTCGTGCATTTTATTTTTTTTTGTTGTTTGATTTCACATTTATTCATGAATAGAAAATCAAATTTACAAATACAACAATGTAACCAAATGGATTTTGGAGGGTAAAACGTACAAAAGATTCCCATCTTGGTACTTTTCATCTATGGACTTGACCGACAGCGGAAATACTCTGAGCTTAGTCCGTCTCTCCGCTTGAAAGCAAATTCGTGCGATGTAAGTATTCATTTTATTTTTAAATGCGATTCGCCCCTGCGCCCCATGTCAATTCCAAAAAATAAAAACAAAACAATGTTGTAGTCAAAGATAAAAAGATACGTTTAAATCTCAAAACCACACACAAAACCTCACACAATTCAACGAGATACGAGAGCACAATTGTTTAAAGCATTTAGGATGTTTTCTTTATTTTTATTTTTTTACGATTATTAGGTAATATAATTTGTTAAAATTCAAGAAATTTTATTGCACTGTATATTATTTTTGCCGAAAAAGAAAAGAATAATAATTTTATATAATTTTTATCTCTGCTTTGAAACTGAGTTCATTAAGTTAGTAACTTCGGTGGTGGAAAGAATTGTTCTGCTCTTATTTTAGATTCAAGTTTGTTTAACTTATTTCTTGTTTTGATAGTAGGTATTAAAGATAATAAGTTATAAGATTTCTTTTAAAGTTGTATTTAATACCAAAAAAAAGTTTCTTTTTCCCCACATAATTAAAAAAAAAAACAAGTTCATGTAAAAATAAAATAATTGTAGGTTAAAATGGCGCCCAATTATGATTCCGAACAACAAGAAGAAATTGATAATCCTAATTCGAATCTCGCCATTCCCAATTGGATCAATGCAGAACTATTTGAAACAATAGTCAAAGCTGACTTTCCAGGATTTTCTAAAATTTTAAAATTTACTCCAATTGCTGCTCTAGGTGTTGGCGAAAATTTTGCATCAAGATTACTGAGAACTTATATTAATATTCAATTAAATGGTAAATTTAAAAATTAAAATATTCATGAAAATATTTTAAAATAAAAACGAAAAATCCCCAGATGGCAGCACTGTACAGACATCGTACATTATCAAAACCGGGGCCGAAAAGGAATACACTCGAAAGTATGTCGATTCAATTTACGGTTTTCCGAAAGATCGAGAAATTCTCGAAGACATTTATCCCAAATTTCAACAAATGTATGCCGAAGCTGGGAAACAAATTAAGTTTGGCCCGAGCTTTAAATTAGCTCTAGACACTCCGGGATTCATGACTATTGTTATGGATGATTTAAAAAGACAGAATTTCGTGAATGTGAAACGTCTCGAGGGCATGGACATGGCACATGTGAAATGTGTGTTGAAAAAACTAGCAGAAGTACATGCAGCTTCGGCGGTTTATTGTGAACGTTTTGGACCGTTTTCCGAAAATTTATGTCACAGTTTGTTTACAGAGAAATGCAGATATACTTTCAAGAGCTTTGGATCCGGATCGGAAACTGCATTCCAAAATGTTTTACCCTTGTGGGGTGATTGTGAGAAATACATTCCAATGTGGGTAAGTTTTATGTAATTGTTACTCGTATGCCTTATAAAAAAAGTTTTCATTTTAGCCAAATCCAGATAAATTATTTGATTGGTACAAAAAAGCAACAACTCCCGATCCGAACGAATTTAATGTTCTTAATCATGGAGATTGTCTGGTGAATAACATCATGTTCCAACACAATAATAACGACGAAGTGATTGAAACATATTTCATTGATTACCAGCTTACATGCTATGGTAATCCAGCTCAAGACCTTTACTATTTTCTTACTGCTTCTTCTAGCTATGATTTGCGTATTAAGGAATTTGAATATTTTCTTAAGATTTATCATGAAAATTTGGTGGAGAATCTCAGATTATTGAACTATCAAAAACCTATTCCAAGTCTTAAAGACATTCATCACTATATGATCAAGTATTCCCTGTGGAGTGAGTATCAGACAATTTTTGAAAATTTTTCAAAGGTTTTTGACCTAAGAGCTGTTTCATTTTTTGTTTTTTTCAAATTTTCGAGATATTGGAGTTACGTTAGTTAGCATTCTGGAAGAGCCAAGAAATTGTTTAAAATATTATTGAAGAATTTCTAGAATATTTCGAAAATCTGAGCTTATGAATTAATTCTGTATTTTAATTTTCTCTTCGTATTTTAATTTTGATTTTTTTTTCTTGTTGGTGTTTTAGGTTTTTGGGTTGCAACATCAATTATGCCAATTGTTTTGGAAGACAGACATAATAGTAGCGATAGCGAATTTGACATGGAAAGATTAATGATTGAAAGCGAACAATCGACTCAATTGAAAATGAATCCACGATATGTTAAATTCATGAAGCAGGTATTACCGTGGTGGGAGAATCGAGGAATGTTTGAATTTTAGAAAAAAAAAAGGTTTTCTTAATAAAAAAACAAATTGATTAATTCCTTCCTTCTTTTGCCATTGTTGGCTTAGCTAATAATACACGTGTTTTATTTAAAGAGTTATAACCATTCGCAAGTTTAGCAAAGATAACCAAAGAAAAAGTGATTAGAAATAACAGGGGTGGATGTATCTTTATACTTTGAGTGATCGCTAAAAAACAAAATTTCTGATTTCACTCTAATATTGATTAAATATCGTCAAGATTCTGTCGAATAAAACCCAAAAGAGCCAGAAGTGTTAACTAAAAATGCCATAGATATTCACATTTTTAGTTTTACTTGCGATATACAGTGCTGTGCAAAACATTTGCAACTAAGACTGGAAGATCTTTTTGTCTAGCATGCTTGGATTTTGCACACAATCATTTTAAACGGAGTTTGGAGAAATAGAAAGGAGTCTTCTTTTCTGATGAATGAAATTTTAACATGCACAGATGGGATGGAAGGCAAGATGTCAGAAGACCAAAAGTTGATCGAATTAATCCAAAGTAATCTAGGGGAACAGTTAAACATGGATGTGAATCTGTTATGGTTTGGGACTGCTTCTCTGGTCAATGAATCGGTTCAATTCGACGAATGTGAAGTCTGATCGATATGTTGACAATTTAAGAAACACCATACTTCCTTATGGGGATTGGGAAATGCAAGTTATTTGGAGGTTCCAGCACGACAATGACCCAAGCAGAAGTCGAGGTTGGTCAGAAGCTGGCTTTCTGAAAATAATATTACGGTCTTGAAATGGCCGCCGCAGTCCCCAGACCTAAACCCAATAGAGAAGTCATCGGAGATAGTAAAAAGAAGGCTTGGATGTCAAATTTTCCAACGGAAATACGAACTTTATGTCGAAATCCAGAGCCCTGCCTCTGATGACATACCAGAAACTGTTATCAACAACTTCATTGCCTCAATACCTAGAAGATGTGCAAGTGTTATAAACAATAAAGGATATGCAGTTAAATATTAGTAATTTTTGTTTAAAAAAAATTGTAGGACATTATTTTTAGTTCCAAATGTTTTGCACAGCAATTTATGATTATTTTTAAGAATTTCTCTATTTATTTTCTATTAAACTGAATTATATTACTTTTTTTCTACAATAATAAAATACAATATTAGGTTAACAAAATAGTAAAAGAACTTTATTTTTGCGGATAAAAAAATTGGGTATTAATGCGATGCAAAGATCTTCCGGTCTTAGTTGCAAATGTTTTGCACAGCACTGTATGTAGGTACTAAAGGGCAAGTTTTGCATTTGGAAAAAAATCGATCTCGAGATTTCAATCAAGGTTGACATAACGATGACAGAGAACACCAAAAAAGTACGCCCCGCAATTCCGTCTATCTGTATGTCTGTCTGTCTATAGAACGATCTACAGCCTAAGCCGCTGAACCAATTTTGTCCAAACTTGGTGCTTAGGCGTTTTAGGTGTTTGTCCAAAACAGATTTTTGAATCGTTGTTTTAGCCCCAAAAATAACGGTACTTGCCACATAAATTTTTCTACCTTCTTAATTATCTCGAAAACGGCTCTAACGATTTTGATAAAAAATTGGTGAATGTACCCAAAGGGGTATGGTCTACTTTTTGGCCAACAATTTTTTTAAAATGTTTTTTTTTTATTAACATACAACTATTTTATTGATTTTCGACTTTCTCATAAACGGCTGAAAGGATTTCGATAAAAAATTTTATACAGGAGCTCCTTCAAATTTTTAATAATACTGCATTTCAAAATTTTAGAAAAATAGGTTTTTTGGATTTTCGAAAAAAATATTAATTTTTCTGAAAATTAAATATTTCGAAAACTGGTGGATGATTTTTTTCTGAAATTTTGTTTTTGAATTTTTATTATTAAATATTTAAGATGTTCATACCAAATGTTTTTAGAAAAAAATTAAGTTTTTTATTTATACAAAATTAAGTGAAAAACGGCTTTAAAAATACATTTAGCCGTTTTAATGTGATCGAACATAGGAGCAAGTACGTGCATTTTATTTTTTTTAATTAAAACGTATGTTTTTAAAGTTTATCCAAAAATCTGACCTTAATTATTTTAAATAAGGCTCAGAAAAAATTATGAATGTTTTAGTTTTAGTTTTAGATATTATAAAACCTTTTTAGTAGGGCTGGCAACGTGAGATACCAGGCGAGACTTTGGTTAGTCTTGTCTCGGTTTCGTCAAAATCGAAAAATTCGAGTCCTGTTGGTGGGACATAGGTCCAAAATTATTAATATAATAATATTTTTTTTTTAAGTGAGACAAAAGTTCAAATTTTGAATAGAACCTTTAAGAAAAATACTCGACAGTTTTTTTTTTAATTTTTTTTTCGATTTATTTCGAAAATTTATAACTTCTTCTGGCGTTGCACGCGGTTTAAGCTTTTAAGAGCTAGGCGGTTATAACCACCTTCGGTTTTCTAGCCGTTTAACATACGGCTGAGTTCATGACATATGACACCCCTGCTAGTAATTAGCTAACAAAAAACCATTTAAACCTATTTTTAATATCATCTGAATTTCTTCTAATTGGCACTTGATTAGGAAAAGTTTCAGCTCGTAATAGGTAGATACTCAAACAAAGTAGGGCATAATTCCAAAATTCGACTTTGTACTTATGTCCCTGAACCAGTAAAAAAATTTAAGATAAGACGCGTGGGCAGATTGAAAATATAGAGTACGGTATCTCAGCAGTTTGTTGGTAATTTCGAATTTTCTGAGGTAAAATTTGAATTTTGTAGAGATTTTTTAATCCATTTAAATCGGAGCCACCCGTCAATCGATTTTGACATTTGATGGCTTGATAGGTAGGCAATAAGCTATATTTTGACGTTTTGATAATATTTTTTCCAAATGTCATGCAAAAGGCTTAAAATAAACTTTTTCCGAAGCAAAAAATAAAATCGGAAAAGGGGGAAACAGAGCCTAAAAAATTAGCGATTTCTATTCC
This sequence comes from Philhelius pedissequus, assembly GCA_910595825.1. Classification (NCBI taxonomy): domain Eukaryota; kingdom Metazoa; phylum Arthropoda; class Insecta; order Diptera; family Syrphidae; genus Philhelius; species Philhelius pedissequus. Next base: position 234,857,080 of record OU343161.1, on the reverse strand, counting down.
AACGACATCCATACATAAATCGTACGTATTCTTCTCTGGATTTTGGCAGTAGGTAGCCAATTTGAGTGTAACTATGTACATGTTTGATATTTTAACGCGCATAGAATATTTCGCCAAAAAAAAACTTGTGAATATTATAAAAATTGAACGTGAGTACTAAAAACTAATTAAACAAAAAAATATTTCTTCTAGCGAAACCAATTCACCAATTTACCGAGACCGCCAAAACCATCGGTGCCAGCGAGGCTCGGCGAATTTCGGTACAAAAAATACGATTTCGTCCCGGGTGCTTTAAAAATAGTCTCGATCACGTCGCCAGTCCTACTTTTTAGTGGTATTGAGAGTTCCAGATGATCCCCCTAACTATAAAGAAAAAGTGTAGTTTGTACTTTACGATAGGACAAATACAGTCATTGGGACGTAGGAATGATATGGTAATCTCAAAAAAAACCCAATCTTATTCAGTACATTTAGTCACCAAATAAACTACATTATTTCGAATAATATTCACATGAATATATTTCTCCAAAGTATCTTTCAAATGTATGTGGTATTCTCTCACAATAAACTTGAAATGGACTTTTCGACCATTTTCCTTCAATGACCAAATAAAAAGTAATTTATATCACTTGATGGTTAACCATAATACGACAATTAATATAGTAAACAAAAAAATGTTCACAACAAATAGTTTAATAATTTGAAAAGCTATTTTTTTGTTTACCAAAATCAAATTTTGTGGTTTCAAATTATCATTCAAGCGAAATATCTGAAGAAGCTCTTGCTTTAAACAAATTTGAATGAAATCGGTAGAGCCGTTAATGAGAAAGTACAAAAATCCGCAAAAACGTTCTATGACAGGTACCATTAAAAATTATTATGTTAAATTTTTAATGAGTTTGAATGACAACAACAACTTGAGTGCGCTACCACTAAGTTTTTCTTATATTATTTTTGGCTGGAATTATAGCTATTTCACTACTTACCAAGGTCATCATCAGATTCCATTGGTCTAGTGATGCTGGTTTACTTTTTCATTTTAATCAAAAATCTTCTTGTGCCTTTATCGTGTATTGAACCATGATCAAGCTGTTTAGAAGCACTACGCATCACGCCACCAAGCCCACATGATCAGATCCAACCCATGTATGTTAAGTTTTTGTTTGACCAACACAAGAAACTTTATAATCAAATAAATTTAAAATTTGAAACTATTAAAATATGGATAGTATGACCACCCTATTCTTGAAAAACCTTATTTCACATCTGGTTCACAATAATATAAATACAAATTATTATTTTTAATCATTTCAGCGATTAAATAGCTTTCGCTCGCTCGTTGGTAAACAAAAACACAATCAGTCTCCGATCACAAAAATATATTCAAGCAGGTTTTGAAAGACTCTAATCAGCTGTCATAGTGAGAATGAGAATGAAAACGTTAATAAAAAAAAAAAACAATAACATTCCCACCACGTAAGTAGAGTGTCATTCCCTCTTCAGAGTGTAGATATTTATAAAAAGCTATACCCTGTCAGCTAGCTGTGAGTCTAACCATGTGACTGTAGGAACATTTTTTCTTCGATTGTTAAGAAGAGTGAATGTGTTTTTATTTGTTTGCTTTAAATTTTGAAAATTGAGTAAAAATAAAAATGGGAACAGGGTCAGAAATATCATATCAACCCCCTGAATGGTTAACATCAGAATTTCTTCAAGACGTGCTTAAGGAATATTTCAAAGCTGACACAATTCTGGTTCAAAATATGATCGTTCGAAGTGCATGCTTGCCGGGCAGGGTCGAAGGTTTTGCCAGTGAACTTCACAGGGCAACTTTTGATTTAGTAAAAAATGATGAACCTGCTAAATTTTCAGTTATTATAAAAGTGAGTTTTTCGATATGTATATAACGTTGATCAATGATTTTAATGAAATACTTTTAGGATCATCCAAAAGGATATAGTGGTATGATTGCCCAGAAGAGCAAACTATTCCATCGTGAAATTCTCAGCTACAAAGATATTCTTCCGCGAATTGAAGAACTCTTGGCAACAATTGGTGATAACACTAAAATATCACCAGCTTGCTATTACACCACCGAGACTCCTGAGCCATTCTTGATCCTTGAGGACATGACAGTCAGTGGATTTAAGACATTCGAAAAACAGAGACTTCTCAATTTGGATTATGTTTTGCCAACAATGGAGAAACTTGCAAAAATGCATGCGTGTTCGGCAGTGTTAGCTGCAAAAGATCCAAAAATTATGCAGTTCTTTAACGAAGCACCGATCTCAAGAAATCCGGAGCGTAAAGATTTTCTAGGGTTTTTTCCGGTGAATATTCGTTGTGTTGCCGAAGAAGTTTCCCAATGGAAGGGTTTCGAAGAAATCACCGAGAAACTATTCAAATTGGCAGAAAATGTGCTGCAGGGAAGCTTGGCAATGTACGATACACATGCGAAGGGTTTTCAAGTTTTCAATATTGCTGATATCTGGATTAACAATTTGATGTTTCGGTTGGATGATAATTTTGAACCACAAGATGTGATTTTGGTAAAAAAAAAAATTATACGTTTTCAATTGTTGTGATAATTGTTTTTTGTTTCGTTATTAGTTAGACTATCAATTGGCGTATTATGGTTCGCCAGCATGTGATATTAATTACTTTTTATTTGGGTCCGTGAATGAAAATGTGCGAAAAGTCCATTTCAAGTTTATTGTGAGAGAATACCATAGGCATTTGAAGGATACTTTGGAGAAGCTGAATTATAGTGGGCAAATTCCAACGCTGAAGGATATTCATGTGGAAATTATTCGAAATAGTTTAATTGGTGAGCAGGTGTAGTCAATAAGATTTGTGTATTTTTTAAAGATAGCTCCAAATTATTCCTACTTCCCAAGGACCGTATTTGTACCATTTTGAACCATACATTTCTTTGTGTAAATCATAATTTGAGGTTAGGTGGAACAACTGGAAATCTCAATACCAATAAAAAGGTTTTTTAACATTCTTAAATTTTTGTGAGCCTTATGTAAAAAATTAAGATCAGATTTTTGGATAATTAATTTAATTTAATTTCCAGAAAAAAAAAACTTGGTAAAACGTTTGAGTGAAATAAAATATCTATAGAATTGGTTAGTAAGAACTCAAATTCTTACATTCCACAAATTCTGACCCCTAAAATTACATTACGAATAACTCATCAATCGAAAATAATTTTTAAGCACTTTACACTTGGCATGTACTTCATTATTTAATTAGTTAATCTCTACACATACCTTTTGCTTCATTTATAACTGTTTATTATTTTATTAATGTCTGCATATAGATTTGATCAGTTATACGAGATATATTAAGTCAGAAGTCTGAAATTTAAAATGTATGGCTCAATTAAGCGATTAAAAAAACAAAAGCGACATTGAACATTTGGACTTATTAGCCAACATTTATGTATGTGTCGGATATCTAATCAGAACGTTGAATACCAATAGGGTTCTTAAGGTACCTAAAACAATTCACCTCGGAGATTAGAATGATAAGGAAGTTACAGATGCTTTTATTTCCATAACTTTTTGCAAAACAAAAATTGTTTACTAAACAAAACCAATTACCCCTGCCCCTCTTGAAGCATAAACAATTTACTCCTGAAAACTAAAATTTTAAATTAAAACAAGATACAATTGATCTTAATTAATGCTATAATATTAAGGACTAATTTTACTTAGCAACAAACATATAATTTAAATTATATAATATCTGCAATAAGCTAAACAACAATAGAATGGGTAAGATAGTTTTATTTAGTGCACATGTTGTGTTTCGAAGTTAAACAGTAAAACCCGATTAATAATAATATAAGATTTCAATTTTAATTTTTGAAATTTTAAGCTATTCGAACCGCAAGCAAAATTAGATGTGTTCCATTTCCTTAATTTTTTTATTAATTTAATTTGTTCTAAAAAAAAATGTATATAACAATTTTAAGTATTTCACTATACAACCCTAAAAGCATAATTTAAAAAAAAAATATTCACCTGTTTTCGAAAAAGAATTCGAAGTACCTTCTATATAAAAATTTTGATCGAAACCCATCGAGCCGCTTATGTGAAAGTCGAAAATCAAAATAAATTGTTCTGGTACAAAAATAGTACAGTAACAAATTCTGTAGATACAATTTTGGACCAAACTGCACAATCCACAGTTTTCTTTTACAAAATCGTGAGAGCCGTTTTCGAGATAATTAAATTGGTAGAAAAAATTGTATGGCGGGTATAAAAATTTAAGAATCTATTTGAAACTACCAAGTTTGAAGAAAATCGATTCGGCCGTTTAGGGTGTAGATCGTTGTACAGACAGACAGACGTACGGATATGTGTGACTTACATTTTTGGTGTTTGCTATCATCAGCGTCAAGTTTAATTAAAATATCGAGTTTGATTTGTTTCTAAACGCAAAACTTGCCCTATAGAACCTATTTCGCAAGTAAAAAGAGTGTCAATGGCGAAGTGACTGCTAACTTAGACATCTGGGTTCGAGCCCCAAATTAGCCAGTATTCTCTTCTATACCTCATGTTTTAATTAGATGTCGCCCGTTGGTTATAATGAGTTAGTAAAGACCTAGTTCACAAATCGACTATACCAACAAAAATTATTTCCTATATTTCTATTCCTTGTAACTAGAGCCGTGCAATTCAAGTTGCATTTGAAAAGGACATTAAATCTTACAGGTATTATAGTTAAAATAATTATTAAAAAGTCAATTTGTATTATATTATAATTATTATTTTTTTAGTTAATGTGAATTGTTCGCATTTTGAAGGCAATTAGATATTCAAAAATTAATAAAAATTTATTTCTGTTTTAATTCATTTTTCCGTGTTTTAAAAACTGACCAACTTGGCCAAAGTATCTAAAGTTTTTCCCTTGCAATCACAATTCGTATTGCAAACATTTTGAAACGCATTCAAATTTCCTATCACAAAAAGAGAAAAATAAGCTCTAAAACTCTAAGCTCTAGAAACAAAAAAAGTTCGTAAATTAAGTACGTTTTTTTTTTTTTTTTATAACTTTGCACGCGCTCAAGGGATTATGAATACCCTTTATATGTTTTTCTTAACACAGCACGGGCATCCGGTGGAAGAAGAGAAAGAAGGATAGGAAAGATGTGTGGCGCGATGTTCTCAGACTAGAGCTGGTTGTTGTCTCAGATTTATCTCCAGGGATGGCGGCTGAACTAATGCGGAGAGAATTACCGTGTCTTATTTATTTATGTCCCTTATAATTCGCATTATTTTATTTATTTCGTTGTCATATTTTATGGGTATGCTAGTTTACTCAATCACATGTTGTTAGTGTTATGCCTAAACAGCGTGTAATGAACAAAGCAGCAACTTATTTTATGACAATTTTTAGAATTGGGTTTTAATGGAATATAAGAAGACATAGACAACGGCAGGAATCGAACCCGCAACCATGAGGTTGACATGAGGGTTTGACCGTAATAGTGATGGAAATAGATCCTTCTTCAGAGACAATGGGCTCAGAAGATAACATTAAAATATTATTTCATTTGGTAATATCGTGCTGTTAAGGGTTTTCTTTGAGTTTTCATGATATATTACTTTTTTTTACTAAATACGTAACATAGGGTAAGAGACCCAATGATTTTTTTTTCATTAATTTTTTTCCAAAAATAAATAAAACTATTTTTTTTCTTAAATTTATGGAACTGATTTCATTCGTTTAAATTTAATAAACTATAAATAAATAAAAACTAGACAATGCACAGGAAAAATAATTTTAAAAAATGCCGTAACATTTTTAAAATGAAGCATATACATTTATTGGCATTTCTATTAAAATTTAAAAAATAAATATTAATAATTTTTAAGATTAAGAGATTACATATCAAAGCCATAAGAAATAAATTAATGCCATAAATGCGACTAACAATTACGAATACATTTGCAATGATTGAAATGCAGTCCATTAATTTAAATACATTCCATTTGGGATGGCCGTGGCGCGATAGTTGTGTGTTCGCCTATCAACCTCATGGTCACAGGTTCGATCCCTGCCGTAGTCTATGTCTTCTTATTTTTCCATTAAAAACCAATTCTAAAAATAAATGTCATACAATGAGTTTCTGGTTTACTCATTACATGCTGTTTAGGCAAAGAACTAACAACATGTCATTGAGTAAAACTAGTATACCGATAAAATATGACACAGAATAAAAAAATTAATGCGAATTATAAGGGACATCGATAAATAAGACACGGAAATTTCTCCGCATTAGTTCAGCCGCCATCCCTGAGATAAAATCTGAGACAACAACCACCTACAGTCTCCGAATATCGCGCCACACATTTTTCCTAACATTCTTTCTCTTCCTTAACCTCACCCTCACGCCCGCGCTGTGTTGAAACATTTAAAGGATATTCATAATCCCTTGCGCGCGTGTAGATTATAAAAAAAATCAATAATTAGGACAATTTTGTATACTTGAAATATTAAAATAAATCTAATCAACATTTTCTGTGTTGTATGTCTGTAAAAACAATGATTTACAACAAAAGGTCTATTTACCCTATTTTTCATATTTATTTTCTTATTTGGTCAGCGTCTGAAATAATACAAACATAAATGTCAAACAGTGCCTAATCTTTTATTTAATTAGATTGCATTTTATCTCAACACACACTTATACACACAAAATATTTAATCTCAAAATTTTCCAAAGTCTCTTATTATATTTCTAATCAAATATTTAACTTTATTTATTTTAAAATTTACTACAATTATCTATTCCAGTTTACATGATTATTTTATTCGAAACAATATGTAATAATATATTTTTATTTTTTCTGTTTAAACATTAAATATTTGTTTAGGTGTTATCGCTTCAACATGCCTTACACCATTGATCTTAATGGAAGCTGAGAGTTTTCAAAATTTGGAAAATCTAACAAGTCGCACAGATGAGGGTGATAAAATGCGCCGTGAAAATGTCCAGAATTTGAAGTATCGAGCATATTTGCTGAAGACTTTAAAAGAATTTGAACTGAGTGGATTTTTGGATGTATAATTGAAATATGTAATAAAGACTCAATAGAGAAAGATATTCCATTTTTTTTGTTTTCTTTATTGTTTGAATATGTTGTATAAAAATTCTAACTTGGAAATGAAAACTAATGAATTTAATATTTTGAATGTCAAAACTTGGAACTTTACTACAAACATTTACATTCAGTTGAACGTACAAAAAAATACCTATAATATTTTTTGTGCTGAAAAATAACTTTTTAGTTAAATTATATTAATTTTTCTTGTAATTTAGGGAGCATAATTTAAAAATGTTCGCTAACCATTGGATCGAATGCACAAGGTTTATAACATAGTTTGCACGGCGGCTGCCTCGCCCACTGAATGAAAAACTTCAAATTGGCTTGCATCACAAAACTAACCGTTGCACAAAATTACAAGATTCTACGATGTCGAAAAGTGCTCCATGATCTGATCTGCACTGATGTGTCAGTGAGAGTCAGACACTGCTAAAAAAAAATGCTGAGGCGCCTGAGCTTAATTAGTGTTGCAAATATTCGGAATTTCAAGTTTCTGACTTTTTGAAATCGAAGATAGAGGAGGGTCGAAAATCGCCTGATTTTGTTTCTGTAAATAGAGGGTGTATTGCCAGAACTTGACTGGGCACTACCGTGCCTTTTATTATTTCAAACCCAAGAGAAGACTATACTATTTGCTTTGCATTTTTGTTTGCTCGCTATTGTATGCATGCAAAAACGTGAGCATCATTTGCGTGTCGTCTTTGGCTGATATTTGATATGCAGTGAGCAGTGCTGCTTATTTCAGAGCTCGAAGTTTCAACAATTTATTTCGATTTTATTTTTTGTTTGCCGAAATTAACCGAAAAATGTAGCTTTTAGCTGCATTTGTTTTATCTTTTAAGCGAGTTAGTCCATTATTCTTCTTCTTCTTTCGGCGCTATTGTCATCTCGAAGGGATCCACTTATTTGCTTTACACTAGTGATCTGCCCGTGGAGTACACAGTGACCTTATAAAGTGTTGGCAAGACTACCGATTTTGAATTGTTCCATGTCTGAGGCCAACCAAATGCTGATGACGTTGCATTTGCTTGTAATAGGAGTGTTTCGATCTGCCTTTTCTTTTTCTTCTTCACGATCGTGTCGGAACTTTGTATGATATTGCATTTTTGCTGGGGTTCTCCGGATTTCTCCATTGAACATTACAAAACCAACTGAGCCGGTCGTGCTGTATTTTTTGCAAGATAGTATTTTTGACGTGAAGGCTTCCACTGATCTTAGTACCTCTAATTCGATCTCAGCTGCCATCAACTTACTCTCATACTTTTTGTACATTTTCCAACATTGTGAACCGTATACGTGAGTGCTGGACGCACAACAGCAGTATAGAGTCATCCCTTCAGCTTAGGGGGCATTTTTAGATCACAGGAGATAGCGGAGTTTTCACGCCACTTCATCCACCCTACGCTTATTCGATGATTGATGTCGTCATCACAAGTTGCTTTACTATTGATCATAGATCAAAGTTATTTAAACTTTTCACACTTGGGAATCACATTTTCTTTTTTGAAAAGAATGTCTGGAATATGCATGCCCGGGTAAGAAAATAGGCAGCACTTCCTTCTAAAATGACTACCCAGCCGTCAAGTGCTCGTTTCAGTGCAGGGATGTATGATCCTCGCTTATAATGGCTCCATAGTCAGCAAAGACTGATTATTGTAGTGTGCGGTACTTTACCTTTGAGCAGGTATTCAAGGACTGTAATAAAAAGCAGAGGACTTAAGACGCTTCCTTGGTGCACACCTACTGTGAATTAAAATTCTTCGATGACTCCACTTGGACATCTTTCCCTCGCCACTGCTTCTTTGTACATAGCAATGATCATCCGCACGTAGGCTTCCGGCACTCCTCGTTGTCTCAGGTCCACCCATATCAGTTCTCATTCGGTTGTCGATCGAATGCTTTTAGCCAATCGCAGTCGGCTTCCCAATACACATTAAACCATCTTCTAAGTGTATGACATTAGCTTGATTGAACGGTAATTATCACAGCAAGCGAAATAGTTCTTTTAATTATGCTAGACATTTTCGAACGCATTTTCTTTTTCAATCAATCAAGCGAGAAATAATGTAAATAAATTTAACCATTTCGTGCATTTAAATACAGAATTGTTCACTTAACAAGACGAAGCATATGATCAATAATGACAGCAAAAAAGAATGAAACTTGTGGAATGTATTTTTTTTAGATGCACCAAGTGGAACTGACAAAACTTTCTCTCATTTCATTAATATTGGTTGAAAAACTATATTGCATTGACAATCGCATTATCTAGAACCTGGAAGTAACTTGATTGAATTCAGCATGGAGAATGCAATTGAATCTACAGTATGTATATCGCAACTATAACATGCAATATTACTAATAATTTCGGATAAACTACTCAGAACATGCAAGCTCATTGTTGGGTATGAGAATACTACGTCACATAAGAAACCGTTATTTTAGCAAAGTCTTAGTTTGTTTTTTTTTTTATTATATTACGATTTTTGTCGAACTTTTGCTGTTGAGTTTTAATGAGTGCCTTAAAAGATGAAAATATCTATTGAAATTACAAAATTATCAATTAGCAGCAAGTTTCCAACCACAATTATTGGATGTTGGAAATGGAAAATATTATTTTATGAAACCACAAAAGTTATTTTCAAACAACAATTTTACAGTTTTACTACGTTAAAATTATAGGAACTAAAATTGGCTGCGGTTAAAAAGTTATTGAATAATTTGTAATAAAGCGTTTACAGTTGTCCATTGAACTTGTTTTCGCAATGGCTAGTAGTATAAACAAATAAGGAACACGCAAGGGTAATCCAAACAAGTTTTCTCAGAATTCTGGTGCTGAGTTAGTTGGAGACTAGAAATTTGATTTACTTCCAAGTAGTTGTAAACATGACAGACAGCGAATTGTATAGAAAAACTGTCAAAATCATTATGTGATATACGAGTAGTTATGATTTGAAAAAACAACACCCTGTAGTATTACTATGGTCTACAATGGTTCGCGACAGTCAAAAATTCAAAAAAAAAAAACAGAATGCATTCCTTAGGAACCTCTGGAAATGGACAGACTATAAAATGTTTCACTGATGTTTTTTTGTATGAAACAAACTTGCAGGAATGCGTCAAACAGGATAAAACAGCAACAGCGGCCGCCATTATTTTAGAACCAATAATTCCATTACCAACAACTTTTCTATTACGATATTCCCATAAAAACAAAAAAAAATAAAATGCACGACTGGATCACACGTACTTGCTCCTATGTTCGATCACATTATATGAAAAAGATTCTTAATAGAAACGGCTAAATGTATTTTTAAAGTCGCTTCCACTTAATTGTTTATATGTTTATATATAAAAATTCTTAAATTTTTTGTAAAAAAAATTGGTATGAACATTTTAAATATTTAATAATATAAATTCAAAAACTAAATTTCAAAAAACATCGTCCACCCGTTTTCGAAATATTGAATTTTCAAAAAAAAACTATTTTTTTTTCACAAATCCAAAAAAAAACTATTTTTCGAAAATTTTGAAATGCAGTATTATTTAGAATTTAAAGGATCTCCTGTATAAAAATTTTGATCGATATCCGTAAAGCCGTTTATAAGAAAGTCGAAAATCAATAATAACAAAATATTTTTTTAAAAAATTTAGCCAAAAGGTAGACCATACCCAAGGTAGTATTTTTTTAAATCGTTGGAGCCGTTTTCGAGAAAATTAAGATGGTAAAAAAATTTGTATGGCAAGTACCGGTAGTTTCGGGGCTAAAAGAACGATTCAAAAATCTATTTTGGACAATCACTTGAAACGCTTAAATACCAAGAATTGTACAGACAGACAGACAGACGGAATTGCGGGACCCACTTTTTTATGTTCTCTAGCATTGTAATGTCAACTTTGATTAAGATCTCGAGTTCGATTTTTTTTTCCAATGCAAAACTTGCCCTATAGTACCTATATCGCAAGTATATAAACAAGAAACATGGCTTTCGCGATGACGATAAATGAGCCGCAAGGGCAGACAATGACAATTTGTGGCTTGGACGTGAAGAAGCATGCCCACGCGTTGGAAAACCATCAAATTTATTTGTTTTAACGAAAGACAGATTAGGTTAATATCGTTCATCATTTCGTTCTTAATTAATAGAAAGCAGTGATTGCTACTAATTAGAATCTTTATCAATCACTTCCTTAACAATACCAATTTTTATATCTAATAATTGAAGGCAATACAATAAAGTCGAAGCAACGCACGGTCGGGTCTGCTAGTGTATATATAAATGTTTGAGGGCCTACATTGTATGTAGTATTCAGTGACGTAAAAAAGGAATAATAATACAGTAGGCATAAATTGATAATATTCCTTAGTTGTTATTGTTGAGGGAAAACAAAGATGCCATTTGAATTCCTGGATAAATAATAATAAAGGGTTATCCATTTCGCGGTTTTAAAAGTATAGGGCTGGAATTCGACATCTGTCAAACTAAGACGTTAAACCAATTTTTTTTCAAAAAAAAAATACCCAAATGTACCTTTTCCCTTTATTAATGCACTGATTTTTTTTTTATAAAAATCGTTTGATCCTTTTTGAAGTAAAATAAGATTTATCTTTTTGGCCAAAAAAATGTATGATCTATTACTGAAAAAACAATATCTACCAAGTTCAAAGCAAATCCATCCAACCGTTTAGGCTGTAGACTCTCCAGGATAGACAGACAGACGGAATTGCGAGACCCACTTTTTTCGTGTTCGCTATCATCTTAATGTCAACTTTGATCAAAATCTCCAGTTCGATTTTTTTACGAATCCATAACTATATTGCAAATAAAAAGTAAATCCAGAAATGCCAAAATTAGTCAGAAAAAAAAAATCTTATTTAAAAAGACGTTTGGTAAATTTTACCAAAACACTCTCTCTAACAAATTCGTAGGAAAATTTCTTACAATTTCTGTAAATCATTTCTCATATAAATTTTAACCAAATGGTATAAACTTACGCAAATTGTAAGCTTATCTAATGTTTTACATCTTTGCATAAAATCGTTTGTAAGTGCAATAAATTATAAAAGCTTTAAAAGTTCTCTCTTATCAATAAATGGCTGACGGACGTCAGCTCAATTACAATAAATGGTTGTTATTGGAACACGTCTTCATAGCTTCTGAGTTTAATCCTGATAATTGTGTATTTTTTTTAAATAGTTAACAAGACCTAGGTTATCGTTGAGTAGATAAAAGTCACATTCTTATTTAATTACAAAAAAATGTCTATATACAAAGCACCTTGAAGAAAGGTGAAGGAGATGTACGTACTCGTATTTGCTTGAATAGTCGGAGCAATAAAGTCATCAGTTTGGATCATAAATCATTCTGTTTGCTGACTGCACCAGCAGTATAAATAAATACCTATAAAAGCTTCTGAAATAAGATATTTTCATCCGAGTCGAAGTTTATTTTTGCCTCTGAAGCCATGCCAGAGTGCCAGAATTCCAAAAACATCTCAACCATAGACGAGGCGCCAGAATGGCTGACCGAGGATTTCCTTATGGAAAAACTAAAGATCTACTATAAGGATCCAAGTCTGAAGGTGGTTGAGATGGCTCTTGCTCCAGCCATTGCAAAAGGTGAGAACTTTGCCAGTGTCATGACACGAGTATCGGTTAAATATAAGATACAAAGTGATCGAGAGATAAGAAACGGATCGTACATTGTCAAAAGTTCCTTCGAGGGAGATGAATTCGCAAACGAATTGATGCAGCCATACGATTTGTTCAATAGTGAAATGCAAATCTACGAGGATATCATTCCCAAGTTAAATGCTCTGCTCGAAGAAATCGGTGACACGGAGAAGATGTTTCCAGAAACCATTGCCGTAGAGTACGATCTTTCAGCGATCATTTTCGAAGACCTCTCGCAAAGGCAGTATGCTATGTGTGACAGGACCAAGGGCTTGGACATAGAACATGCAAAATTGTGCCTCAGAAAACTCGCCAAGATGCATGCTACGTCGGCTGTTTTGAATGAGCGTGAACCGGGAACGTTCAAGGGCTTCGATCGGGGGATGTTCAATCGACATACAAATGCTTATAGTCCGTTCTTTGTGGGAATTTTGGATGCTTGTGGCAGGATGGTGAGTCAGTGGGATGATTTTAAGGAATACGGAGAGAAATTACTGGCACTAAAACCTAAGATTATGGAATATGGTAATCAAGTCTTTGATCCTACTGAAGGTCATGTGAATGTTCTGACGCATGGAGACTTCTGGGTAAACAACGCCATGTTCAAAGAAGGACCAAATCAGCAACCCGATGATGTGCTTTTGATAGATTTCCAATACAGTTGCTGGGGATCACCTGCTATTGATTTGCATTACTTCTTCAATACATCTCTGCGGGAAGAAATCCGATTGCATCAGCAAGATGAACTCTTCCAATATTACTACAACATCTTCGCTGGAACTTTGAAGACTCTAGGGTTCCAAGCGAAGATTCCCAGCTTACATAAATTCATGCTGCAGATGGCTGAAAAGAGTTTCTATGGTATTAAAGTGCTATTACTGTTTTGTTCTTTACTTATTTTGTATTTATGTATTTAAGCTTTCACCTCAGGCTGTTTGGTTCAAGCAGTCCAGGTGAACGATAAAACTGAGGATGCTGACTTTCATTCTTTAATGGGCGAAGATGAGCGAGCGCTGAATTATAAGAATTTAATTTTTCAAAACGAAAAAGTTCAAAAGAATCTAAAGAGGCTATTACCGATGTTCGATCGCAAGGGTTTATTGGATCACAGAGATTGATCATTGGACAAAATATGTGAACTAAAAATTATAACGAAGAATAGTTCAATTATTGATCTCGATAAAGTTTGAACTTTGTATGTCGTACCACCTTGAGAAAGAAGAAGATTTTTTTTATATTAAAAAGTGAGTGATTTTAGTGGATCGGTTAGCCGAAGTATCCTGTTTCAGGGCAAAGTTTCTATGGCGCTGGTGCGCAAATTATGAACGCAACTGTTTAATTTAAATCTGATAACAGGTAATACACATTTTTCGGGATCGGGTCTTGGTCAAAAAGGTTGCTAGTTGTTAAATATTATTTTATACAATATTATGTTTAAGAAATGCCAACGGTATTTATAAAAATACATAAATAGAAAATAAATTATGATTTCGTCTTTTAATTTTTTAATTTAATCCGTTCGACCAAGCTGATGTCTCACACTTTGAACATCGTTTAACGTATTGGGGAGCAGACTAGGAAAAATAATAAGGCTATCTGATAACAATGCGGGTTTGTTGAGGGTAAGTCAACAACAGATACAATCCAAAGTATTGCGATCATAATAGAAAAGCACCTTGATTCCTTAGAGGATTTGCATACGTCCGGATGATCATCGATATGTAAAAAGAATTAGTGACGAGGGTTAGATATCGAGCTAGAGTCACTGGAGAATTCCAAGTCACAGTATTTGTACTCCAAGGAAGCGACTTAAGTTCTCTGCTTTTATTACAATTTTTATTACAGTTGTCTACCTGTTCGAAGAAAAAGTACCGACACTGTACATTAATTATTCTTTGCTGACGATGAAGCCCTAATAAGCAAAGATCCTACATCCCTGACACGAGAACTTGGCGTTTGGGTAGACGTTTTAGAAGGAAGTGGGTACCCAATCAGTCCGAAAAAGACTGAATACTTGTGCTGCCCATGTTCTGACCTGGACATGGCTATTCCAGACATTTATTTGAACGGAAATGTGATTACCAAGCGCGAAAAGTTTTAATATCTGGGATATATGATCAATAGTAAAGCAACTTGTGATGACGACCTTAGTCATCGAATAAGCGTAGGGTGGATGAAATGGCGTGAAACTCCGCTTTCTTCTGTGATCGAAAAATTCCCCCTAAGCTAAAGCAATTGTGCGTCCAGCACTCACATACTGTTCACAATGTTGGACAATGTACAAAAAGTATGAGAGTAAGTTGACGGCAGCTGCGATCGAATTAAATGTTTGTACTAACATCCGTGGAAGCCATCACGGCAAACATACAATCTTGCAAAAAATAGAGCACGACCGGCTGAATTGGTGTTGTAATGTTCAAGGGCGAAATCTGGAGAACCACGTCAAAAAGGCAATAAGGAAGAAAAAGAAAATGCAGACCAAAACACTCCTGGTACAAGCAAATGCAACAACGAGATTAGCATTTGGTTGGTATCAGACATGGAACAATTCAAAACCGGAAATATTGCCAACACTTTCTGAGGTCAATACGGCCGGCGGCGTTCCTAACGAGAGGATCACTAGTGTGGAGCAGCATAAGTGGGAGAGTCATGACCCCTTCAAGATCAGAATAGCCCCGAAATGAAGTAGAAGAAGACGATTTCGAATTAGTGGAATTCGAATTTTGAATTAGTGAAGGTTTTCAAGAATTTGAACTCAAAATTTTGAAGAAAAAAAATTGGGAAAAAATTCAAACTATGTTTTTCAAAATTTTACGTAATGAAGTGACTATTTTTAATTGGATCATTTCTTTAGAAAAAACTAGTTTTTGTTATTGTTATCTTTCTCAAAAAGTTTAAGACATTTGAGCTTCCGGTTTTGTGTGTTTTAACTAAAACTGAATAAGGGCATTGAATTTTAAAAACAAAAATATTACTTAATTAGGTAAAATTTTGAGAAACATTAGTTTGAATTTTTCTTTTCAAAATCTCGAGTTTGAAAATTAATTTTTGAAAACAAGTTTACTAATACCGGTCATCCACAACGTGAGCAAAACCCTCAAACAACTTCGTTCAACTTTGCATTCATTTGGTAGACCAGTTAACACCTCTTACACTATTTCCAAAAACTTACGTTCTTCATGTTGAGCAATGCAACCAGTCGTAAAATTGAACATAACATTGTCAACACATATGTAGTTGACAAACTTAGTTAAATGTTGAATAACCTCGTACACTAGTTGATAAACTTGTTCAATTTTGACAAAAAATAAGTTTATCAAGTTGATCAACTAAGTTTTTGATATGGTTTCTCAACAAGTTGATGAGCGAGTTGACACCTTCATCCACCTAACCAAGACTCACTCATTGAGGAAGGCGTGCAAATAGATATTAATGATATAATTTTGACTTTAGTTAGGTAAAAAATTTTATTGTCAGTCTTTGTTGAAAAATTTTGAAATTAAACTTTGTTTGGTTTAAGCATAATTTCCGCTCAAAGAAAAAACAGCAACAATTTGCAAGTTTGTTATCAACACAATATATAGTTCAACTTACGCAAGAACACAAATTTTGTCACATCCAACGAAACGCACAGCAAATTTTTTGACGTTTATCGTAATTAACATCAGATAAAATTAAAAATGTTGATCAACGAGTTGAACAAATAATGTGCAACACATTATCTTAAAAATGTTGCTCAACACTTTCAACCAACATTTTCATTCAACGAGCAACACGAGCTCGTACACTAGCAGTATACACTTGTTGAACAATTCGTTGATCAACAATAATCAACAATCAAACTCGTTGGTTGAATTGAATTGAGGAAATCGTACATTAGAGTTGAATGTGTTGAACTTGAAATTTGTGCGTTGATCATGCATAATCCAATTCTATTCATTTTTTGTATGATAACATACTTGCTTTTAAATCACTTTTTGTATCATTTAACAACTTTGAATGATTAACAGCAACTTGAGTGTGCTATCAACAAAAAATATTTCATGACCTTGCCAAGTCGTGAAACAGCTATAATTCCAGCCAAAAATTATTGACAAAATCTTGGTGGTAGCACACTCAAGTTGTTGTTGGTTATTCAGAGTCAATAATCCAATTTTATTTAATGGCATTGTAGGTGTTACCAATGTGTTGTATTATTTTTTTCTGCTTTAGTTTTTCAACTGGCAAGTTTTGCATTTGGAAATGCAAAAAAATCCAACTCTAGGTTTTAATCAAACTTAACATTACAATGATAGAGAACACCATAGAGTGGGTCCCGCAATTGCGTCTGTCTGTCTGTCGGTCTGTACAACGCTCTACAGCCTAAACAGCTCAAGTGATTTTTTTCAAACTTGGTATTTAAGCGTTTTAGGTTATTGTCTCAAATAGATTTTTGAATTGTTTTTTAGCAACAAAAATAACGGTATTTGCCAGACAATTTGTTGTACCATATTGATTATCTCGAAAACGGCTCTAACGATTTTGATAAAACAAAATTGTGTGCACTAATTTAGGTTAGTCTACATTTTGGTCAACATTTTTTTTTACATGTTTGTGGGAACAATTTTTGTTGATTTTCGATTTTCTCATAAACGACTCTACGGATTTCGATTAAAATTTGTATATAGGTTATATAGGAGGTCCTTCGAATTATAAATAAAAATC
The DNA here is from genome assembly GCA_910595825.1 of Philhelius pedissequus. Lineage (NCBI taxonomy): Eukaryota > Metazoa > Arthropoda > Insecta > Diptera > Syrphidae > Philhelius > Philhelius pedissequus. The sequence goes on along the minus strand of OU343161.1, from coordinate 234,839,581 downwards.
CATACCAAAATTTTCGCAATATTTCTTTTCAATTTTAGAAAATTAGTTTTTAAGTTTATTTTATTAAATGCTTAAAATTGTCACACCGACTTCTATTTTTAGAAAAAAAAATAAAGAATTTTTGTATATAAAATATTAAGTAAAAACGACTTTATAAATATATTTAAATTCTTAATAGAAATCTTTTTTCGTATGTGCGATCGAGTCGTGTATTTTTTGTTTAGAAAATTGCCCCTCCCGGCTCGGATCACCCTCTGTATTTCGATAATTACTGGACTAATTTTGTTTAATTTATTCACATACTTTTCAATAGTACAAATAATATATTGCACAACAACATTTTATATACAATTCCATGGAGAATTTAATTTTTTTTAGTACTTTTGACTTTTTTTCTTACTTTATTGAGTAATAAAAGCCAGTTCGTGCGCTCAAGTAATGCATATTTTTTTGCATTTAATGATTAAAACTACATTTCTTACAAATGACTTTAAGTCGCGTGAAAATAAAATTACAGTTTCGTCTCGGCATCAGTGCAAACAGTAAAATAAACTTATATTGCAATAAAATCTCATGCAAAAGCTTATAACCAGCAACTTAATATTTGTAAGCATGCGATGATTATGTAAGTAAACCAACAGCCAACTATATTTGCCTAGATTTCAATTTACTACTGTTTATCTTTAGGACACGTCTTAAAGATTCTGAGCTTATACACACTTCTCTATTTATAAAAATAATTCTGATGATAAGTATAACTGCGTCATTTTCCAGAGTCTTTCAAATTCAAGATCCAACGATCGTAAAGTGCATCAGAATTACACTCTAATTTAGATATACCTACCTACCTTCATTTTCGTTACACAGCTGAAATTCATAAGCGAGGCATTCAATTGATTATACACACCCCCAATAAATGCCCTGGAGAAAGGTGAAGGAGCGAGATGTAAAGCAACCATTTACCGCACTAGAGCAAATTAATTATTTCAGATCATAAATCACATTTACTGTCGTCTGCTGAGGCAGTTTAAGTATAAAAAGCTTCTGAAACCTTGTAAGCATCTCTAGTCTAAGTTTGGTGTTGCTTTTGAAGATAGATAATATGCCAGAGTGTCGGAATTCGAAAAAAATCCCAACCATTGATGAATCTCAACAGGCCCCAGAATGGCTGACCAAGGACTTCCTTACGGAGAAATTGAGGATCTATTATAAGGATCCAAGTCTGGATGTGGTGTCAATGAGTCTTTGTCCAGCTACTGGAAAAGGTGAGAACTATGCCAGTGTCATGACCCGAGTTTCGCTTCAATACAAAACGCGAAATGATCACGAGCCAAGATCAGGATCGTACATTGTCAAGAGCTCTTTCGAGGGAGATGAGTTTGCAACCGAGAAGATCAAGCCTTATGATATCTACAATAGGGAGATGGAAATATACGAGAAAATCATTCCGAAGCTCAACGCTTTGCTTGAAGAAATATTTGATATGGATAAAATGTTTCCTGGGACCATAGCTGTGGAGTACGATCGTTCGGCGATCGTTTTTGAAGATCTCTCGCAGCGTGAATACATTATGTGCGACAGGACTAAGGGCTTGGATATGGCACACACAAAAATGTGCATCAGAAAACTAGCCAAGATGCATGCCACTTCGGCTGTCTTGAATGAACGTGAACCGGGAACTTTTAATGGCTATGATCGTGGTTTATTCAACCGACACACAGACTCTTTTAGTCCGTTTTTTGTTGGACTTTTGGATGCATGTGGTAGGATGGTGAGCCAGTGGGACGATTGTAAGGAATATGGAGAAAAACTTCTTGCCCTCAAGCCTAAGCTGATGGAATATGGTAATCAAGTATTCGATCCTATTGAAGGGCATGTAAATGTATTGGCTCATGGAGATTTCTGGGTTAATAATGTCATGTTCAACGAAGGGCCAAATCAGCAACCCAACGATGTGATTTTGATAGATTTCCAATACAGTTGCTGGGGATCACCTGCTATTGATTTGCATTACTTCTTCAATACATCTCTACGGGAAGAAATCCGATTGCATCAGCAAGATGAACTCTTCCAATATTACTATAACATTTTCGCTGCAACTTTAAGGTCGTTACGGTTCCAAGCTAAAATTCCCAGCTTACATCAATTCCGGTTACACATGGCTGAGAAGGCTTTCTATGGTAAGAGTTGCTTACATCTTTAAATAATTCTGGTTTAACAATATTTCCTTAGCTTTTACATCAGGATGCTTGGTACAGGCTGTAATGGTAAATGAACAAACTGAAGATGCAGATTTTCACTCTTTAATGGGTGAAGATGAACGAGCTTTGAATTTCAAAAATACAATTTTTAGAAATGAAAAAGTTCAAAAGAATTTAAGGAGGCTGCTCCCCATGTTCGACCGAAACGGTCTATTGGATCATAGAGATTAAGGATCAACATAATTATACAAAAGTAGCTAAAAGTGATCTCTCAAACGTGTGGGCCAAAATGTTGACTAATACCTTTGAGAATATTGGTTAAGTTTTTTGAAAGATATTATACCTTATAAAGGCTGTGTGATATATTGTTTGTAATAGTTGTAGTTTACCTAACTATAAGTAAAGTAGAAGTAAAAAAAATCTAAGTATCTGAATGTTATTTTTTTGTTTTATACTTAGTGTCGAATACAAAATATTATGTCTGTTTGGTACCCAGAAATTTCTAACCAAGTTTTCCAAACTTGGGTGTTTTTTCCTATTTGTTTTGACAGCAAAATGTGAAAAATTTTTACACATTCGAACGTTACTAGACACACCTATTATTTGTATTTCATGACGTTTCGTTCATATCGATGAACATTATGAAGTAAAACAAGAAAAATTTAAAATACTTGGAAAGGAAATAAAAACCAATCTAACCTAAACTCTATCTAACTATGGTCATTAAAATTTCCATTAAAAAAGATCCAATTTTTGTTTTAATATTCAAACTTTATAAAAACCAGTTGTACATACAACCTTGGCTCAGCCTTGATTCAATACTCTTACCCACCAATTTTCGCAGATTGAGTGAGTTAAAATATTGCACCCTTGCTAAACAAAGGATTTACTTTTTGCACACCTGACGTTAAATCGGACCCACCAACTCGAAATCAAATGAAAAATAGTGACGTTTTCAATTAAAAAATTAAAATATCCTTGATAATAGCTTTTTTTCACTGAAGAAAAGATTAGAACAGAATAGCAAAGAAATTGAACAGAATCATTGTATATGAATCCTATAGTACTACTATGAGACAGAATTTTTAAGCTAGTAGTTACGTCGGCGAGGGCGCTAGTTTCTGTTTTCTTGATATTGAATTGTTGATGTGGAAGAAGTAAAGGTAGAGGCAAATACGAAATAAAGCAAGGGAGACGGTCCAAACTTATTAGTTCTGACAACAATATAAAGGGTAAGGGAGAAAACCGAATAAGCTGGTTTTGTCATGGTGGGTATAAGTAAATTATATCCAGACTATTGCCGTATACATGAATTTGAAGTAAGAATGTATATGGATATATGGTACATGCATGTATAGGTTATTATAGAATTTATTTCAAATTTTTCTTTCAAATTTTAGATATTTGGTGGATTTTAGGATTTTGAATTGTAGCAATGTTGCTACTTTTCACTTTTTCTATGCGAAAATAGCAAAGCAATGTTGAGATATTTCAATATGTTTTGTTTAGGTAGGTACATGTGTACCCGGATACCCATCTACATACAATATGTATGTACATAGGTACTTTTTGTTCTTTTTCAAATATAATATCTATTGAGAATAATTTAATTTTTTCTCCACAGACAGTTTTATTAGGAAATAAACTAGGAAATAAAGTAGGTAGCGATATTATATATTTAGGAACTATATTACAAGTTATGGATTCGAAAAAAATCCAACTCGAGATTTTGATCAAACTTGACATTACGATGATACCGAAGGCGAAAAAATGGGTCCGCAATTCCGTCTGTCTGTCTGTCTGTCCTCGAGTCTACAGCCTAAACGCTCTGATAGATTGTCTTCAAACTTGGTACATATTGTTTTTTTCGCTAATATACCCACACGGTTTTTCTTTTTTTTTTTAAGACGACAAATAACAGTAGCTCCCATACATTTTTTTTTTTTGGCCAAAAACAAAAATCTTATTTTTCTCAAAAACTGGTCCAACGATTTTTATAAACAAAAAATGAGTTCATAAGTGAAGGGAAAGGGTACCTTTTAATAATTTTTTTTTGGAAAAAAATTGTTTTTTTTGGTACCTCTAGTAGAACCATTTTTTTGGTTTTCGATTTTCTCGGAAACGGTTAATCTGCTTGTTTTTAATTTTTTACGCAGAAGCTCCTAGAAAGGTAAACACTATTGTATACCAAAATATTTCAATAAATTTTTTTGGAAATTAATTTTTTTTTAAAATTCAAAATTTCGAAAACGACTTAATAGATTTTTTCGAAACTTCGTATTTAATAGTTTTTAGACATTATCTTCAATAGTTAAAATGGTACCTCCCATACAAACGTTAAACACCTTTAAGAAAAAAATTTATTTCTCAAAAACGGCTCCAAGAATTTTCAAAATAAAAATTGTTATTAAATTTTATTTGAAAAAAAACAATATTTTGCAAAATTTAATATTTTGAAAATTTTTTAAAATAATATTTTCAAATGTATATATATATTGTTGAATACTCATTTAAAAAAAAAATAAGTAAAAAACGATTTCAAAAAATATATAATACCTATTAATAAACAATTCTTATTTGAAAATTCGTCAACTCGATTTTTTACGAAATTACTTATCTAATTTGAATTTTCAAAACAAAATATTTTTTTTTTTCAAAATCAAAAAAAAATATAAAATATAAAATAAAAAAAAATTTGTCACAAGAACAATTTTTTTTTTGCACAACGATTAACAGAAATCTCATATTTTAACTGTTTAATTATTATCATGTTTGTTCATTTGGTAAAAAAGTTTATTTTATTGAGTAGTGACCGTTGCACACAAGTGTATACCTGAATATTTAAATATTCCCTACAGCCATCAAAAAAATTTCATTATATCTGCCCGTAGAATAAAAAAACATACACACACAACCAGCTCCTACTCAAAAAAAAAATCCTCATAAAAAAAAACAAAAAAAAACCTATGAAATAAATTATTTTCCTTTTCTCCTCTAACTTATAACAAATTTTTTATATATTTCTCTCATCAATTTATTATCACACTATTTCCCTTCATACGCATTTTCATAACACACCAACACTACCTAATACTACGTTTCCACCGACCACTAAACCGAGATTTAAGTAGTTCTAGCTAAATCTCCTACAAATCTTCATGATTTACCATACAAATTTTAATCTTCTCAGAAGATTTAAAATAAATCTCATTTAAATCTTCAATCGAACTACCCTACTTCCATATAGAAATGAACAAATTCATCGGGAAAATGAATTTTTCTGTTCGGTTGACACAGATGAAGCTGCCTATCTCACTTCTACATCATAAGAGAAAATGAAAACGATATATGCCCTTTGAATAGTGCTGTCAAAATTAATCTACTTTTGGAGCGGTGGAAACACTTTTTGAGATTAGTAAATCTACAAGAGATTAAAGTTCGGTGGAAACGTAGTATAACCCCCGATTTGGTAGTGGAATCCATGATGAGTGGTAGAACTTATTGCAAGCTGGATGAATTTCGTCGTCATGATAGTACTATTAATATACAATGATTGTGGGCTATTCTTTATCAAATGTGTATTCATTTTATCGTTGAATTCTACCACTGTTTATTTGTTGTCTGAATTCTTCATTTTTCGTTGATGGACAATGAAACATACGTGTCGCTCCATTCTACAAAGAGAAAATCCATTTTTTTAGAGCTGTCAAAACAAAACATGACAATTCTCCCTTTTTCTACGACTTTTTCATGTCCACATGTTTTAAAAATTAAAAATCCGGATATTTTCCACACAATTTCATAAAATAAATAAACTCTAAATGGGGAAACTAAATGTAACAATCCTTCGTTATCTAACGAGGGAAGATTTTCGTGTGTTAACAGCTGTAAGTTATTTAAGTCCACCACTTATAAATTGTTTTTGTTTTTCATTTTGTATGTTTTGTGTTCTCTAGATTGAAATGGGAATGAAAAACCACGAGCTAGTTCCCGGATCACTTGCTGCTTCAATTGCGAATCTGAAATCTGGTGGAGTGCACAAATTGCTGAGAGAATTGGCCAAACACAAGCTGGTTTCATATGAACGCGGAAAGAAATGTAAGTATGAAACATTAAAATTGGGTGCAATCATTTCATTGATGACTAAAATTTCAGATGACGGCTTCCGTTTAACCAACACTGGATATGACTATTTGGCTCTTAAGTCCCTCACCCTCCGAGGATCATTATCTTCGTTTGGCAATCAAATAGGCATCGGTAAAGAATCCAACATATATGTTGTGGCTGACGACGAAGGCAACCCGATTTGCTTGAAACTGCATCGTCTGGGAAGAACCTGCTTCCGCAACATCAAGCAAAAGAGAGATTACCATGGACGTAGGCACAAGGCTTCATGGTTGTATTTGTCTAGAATCTCGGCCACAAGGGAATTCGCATACATGAGTGCTCTGTATGAACGAGGATTCCCAGTACCAAAGCCAATTGATTTCAACAGACATTGTGTCCTCATGGAGCTCGTAAATGGATTTCCAATGTAAGTTAGCAAAAAGTCAATCGATTCAATAATGATTGGTTTTGTTTTAGGACACAGGTTCACGAGCTGGTGGATCCGGAAAGTGTGTATGACGAGCTGATGAACCTCATTGTACGTTTAGGGAATTCTGGAGTGATTCATGGTGATTTCAATGAGTTCAATTTGTTGATTAGCGACGATGGCAAACCCGTTCTCATTGATTTCCCCCAAATGATGTCAACTTCTCATCCAAATGCTGAGTTGTAAGTGAAAACTATAAATTTTAGAAATTGTTTGAAATTTTTGCCTTCAAGCTACTTCGATCGAGATGTCACTGGAGTTCGGGAGATGTTCCGTCGTAAATTTGCCTACGAGAGTGAAGATTTTCCCAAATTCTCTGACATTGTTCGAGAAGATGATTTGGATGCCGATGTCCGATGTACTGGCTATGGTTTTACCAAGGAAATGGAGAAAGATCTCCTCCAGGAGTATGGAATGATTGAGAAGGACGATGAATCAGATGACGATAATGTCATCCCGGAAGAAGACCAAGCAAAAGCCACTGAACGTGAATTGGATGAATATCGTCAGCAATTGGAAAAAGAAGTTAGTTTTTCAGAGAACAAATCAAAGCAAGCTGATGATAGTATTCGACGTTACATTGAATCCTGCACTCAGTACCTTGGAAATACTACTTTGGACGAGGAATCTTCGCCTCTTCCAGTAGAAGACGATGAATTCCTTGATGCCGAGGGCGAACCACAACTTGTTCCCTTTCAAACACCTCCAACAACACAACCCTTACAAAATATTCCCGATTCGCTTTCTTCAAAGCCCGATCAGGATGATATAGCTTCAAATGCTGGAACTATGAGCTCAAATGATCTAGAAACTGATAATGTACCCGAACTAACAGATGTTGATCCAAATTCGAGAATGTATCGTTTGAAAATGGTCGAGAAACTTCTTTCGGACGCAAGGAGTCAGAGATCATATTCGACAACGGCGAGTACGATTGCCCCGAGTGTAGTAACTGATCGCATCAAAAAGACTATGGATGTTAAAGAGAAGCGAGAGATGCGAAAGAAGTGTATTGCTAAAGGAGAGTCTAATGCAACGCAGAGAGGTCGAAAGGAGAACAAGGACATTGTCAAGGAATACGCTGGATGGGATTTTTAAGAGAAGATTTGTTTTTGTAAGTTTTGAGGAAAATATAAAAGTCGTTACTTATAATTTTTAAAGTACTTTAAGTTTTCATTTTTAAAAGAAAAATATTAACGGTTTAGACCGAGTAGGAAAAGAAGCCTGAACAAGATATCTCCGCAAGTGGGGGGTGCACTTAGCCAAAATGACAAATTATTATGTCGTAAACTAAATTCACCATACCACCGGTAGATCTGGACGAATCTATGACAAATTGACAAATGATACCCGTATTCTTTTGGTAAAAGCCATCGGCAGCAAAGCAGAATTTACACACATTAAAAATACAAGAACCTGCTTTCGATAAAAGTAAAAGCTAAAGTCTGCTTTGGATAGATTTTTGACTATCTCTTTTTAATTTAAAATCACATTGTGGGAACTTAAAAGCTTTAGAACTTTCCCATAGCTGTTGGACCATCAGTCTCCATTTCGGTATGTATATGACTTTGAGGTCGCTGATTGTGTGATACCGCAAGGTCAGGATATATGTAAATCCTAATTTCTAACTAACGGGCATTCACTATTCCACGAACGACTTTGTTTTGGAATTTATGGATGGGTTCAACATTTGTCGTCAAACGGTTGTCAATACTTCTTTGCAGGGACTGTTTTAAGGAAAAATCTGAATTACCAACAAATGCATCAGTCTTACGACTATTGTTGTTAGATTTCACATCTATTTATGGATAGGCAGTCAAAATGGCAAATAAAACAATGGGCCCTATCGGGAATCTCCCAGGAGTTTTCGTTTCCCTAGAAATTTTTCCTGCGATCGAGAATCTCCCGCGAAATAAATTTCCCTAGAAATTTTTCCAGCGATCGTGAATCTCACACGGAATAAATTTCCCTCGAACAAAAAATCTTATGAAATGACAGCAAAATTCACTGGGCAAGCTTATTCCCGATACCAATAAATTCAGAGAGAAACTCTTGAGCATCATTCACGTTCCCAAGATTCGAGTTGAAGAAAAATTTCCATGGAAATTATTTCAGATGTAAAAAAAAATTAAGAAGAGCTATTTATAGGATGCAGCGCAAAATAGTAATGCCAGAAACATGATTTAGAATAACCAATTTCAAATAGTAATTATGAGAAAACATGACAATTACCACTTAAAACAGCCTCTGTTCCTTGTATATGATTAATTTGTTTTGGATAGATAATTATGTCACGAGTTCTTTCCTATAGTAATCAGTGGCCTGATTAGGGAATACGAAGCAAATCGTTTTTAATTCGAGATCTCATTTTCCACTCGCTTGGTTTTGATCAATTAATGAATTCGAAACGAGTCGTAAATTCCACTTCCAAGATTTCCAGTTAAATAAATTCTGATTCCCAGTGAATGTTTTTGTTTAATCAAAATCATTTAAGTGTTTTGTGCGAGGTGCATTAAATTTGTAATAAAATATTTATTTAAATTAGCAGAAGCAGAAGAATCCTCAAATTCAAACTTGAGAATTTCAAGAAAATTATTAAGAAGTTCTTCTTTACCTTTTGGTTTTGACCTTCCTTTTCTTCGAATGAGTGTTTTTGTATTAGGGTTTTTATTATTTGTTAAATTTGCTTTATTTTATAAAAGACTATAAGTTCAATAAGTTGTTTCGCCTTTCAAAAGAAGCATTTATATTTGTCTTGGTCGAAATAAAACACAAATATAAACCGCAGAACAACAATGGTATACCACCAATTATAAAATTAGGCGCAACATTGAGATTCCTCCTTTGGCTATCCCTTCGTTTTCCCTCATAAATTCTATGAGGGCAGAAAAATGTTGGTGTGTTGCTGCTTGGGCTCCTACACGTTTATTATAAATAAAAAATATTGTTTATTTTTTAGTTCGTTTTTATAGAAACATAATGGGGATCAACAAAAATTTCCTTTGATATTGTTCTCTCATTAGAACCTTGGGGAATGCAATAGGTTTGTTCGTTGAGTCCTGAAGTCGCCCTAGGGTCGCCCTAAAGCGTTATTTGACAAACCTAGTCACCCTGACAAGCAAATTCTGTGTTTTTTTGAAACCTAGGGTTGCCCTCAACTTGCCCTGAAGTAGATCTAGGTTTTTAGCTAGGGTAAGTAAGTAAGTTGAGGTAACATAAGATCTGATTTGATTTGTTGTTTTTAAAATGGAAATAAAAGAATACTCAAATTAATTTTCAGACACAGACATGCAAAATGGAAACCTTTGAAGTTTTAGATTGTGATTAGGGCCAAAGCAAATGCACTAAGAACTTAAATTTAACATATTTTAAGTTTTAATTATTAAATGACATAACTTGCTTTTCTACAACATAAAATTAATTTGAGCACCGAAAAACATAGGTATTTTTGACAACTCTTGGGGTTGTCAAAAAAACCTAGGTCGACCCTAGGTAAAGTTCAACGAACGAACCTTATGATGCTCAAAAGTTTCCCCCGAAATTTATTGGTATTGGGAATAAATTTTCGCATGAAATTTTGCTGTCATTTCATACAATTTTTTGTTCAAGGGAAATTTATTCCACGGGAGATTTACGATCGTTGGAAAAATTTCGAGGGAATAAAATATTCCGTGGGAAACGAAATTCCCTGGGAGTTTCCCGATAGGGCCCAAAAGTTAAAGTCATATTTTTATTTATTTAAATGAAAAAAAAAACCAGCAAAATATCACTTTCGACCGTGTCAATAAAGAAAACCTATCAGAAATTCACGCGCTAAAAATTGAAATGCCAAATCAATTTCGCTTTCCATTTAGAAAATAGGGCGAATGTAAAACGAAAGAGACGAAAGCGAATACAGTAATACCATATCTCATTTTCGAAAGAAGGATATTTGTATTTCGCAGTAATGCCTGGGAAGGTACCTGTGCAGTTTGTATTTAAGTCTCAAGTGTTAAACCTTGTCAATGGATTTGGCAACATCTAAGAATAGAGCAGAACATACTAGTGCCTTTTCAACAATATCCCATTCAAACTCTGAGTGGTTATTAGATCGTTCGCTGTTGATTTTTTCTGAGATAACAAATCATAATATGTGTGAACATACATGATCGTTTCTTACTTCTTTGAGCGTGACGAAGGGAATTTCACATTCGTCCCTTCTATCAGCACACTGTAAGGAATGTGTAGCTGTATTTGCTGCAAATAGCTTTAAAAAAATATCTGCGAGATAGTCAGGGAAGGAAGCATTTTTGTTGCGGGTTGCCAATCCACTTAACATCTTTAAAGCGAATTTTCAGTATGGGGTCGGTTCAACTTTTTACGAATAATGATAAGCAAAAATTGAAAAAAAAAATACCCATACGCCCCAGTGATCTGTAAACTTCCATACATATATTATTTACGTATTTCATTTCAAAAATTAAAGTTATATGGCTACTCCTCACAGTTTTTTTTAATAATGTCTTTAAAAGTAACTGTTACAGTTACCAGAATTCAGATATTAAGGATATTCATGCAAAGAGAAAATTTTCCGCTTTGCAGAAAGATATAACTGTCTGCTAGAGATTTGCATGAACACCCCCTTAAAAATATTTGCTGTTCGTTAAACTAATGTGGTTTTCAATTGGACATCTAAAAGCCTTCCGAACCGCAGAGGAACTCAGATCTTATTCTAACAATTCTGGAGAATGTGTTCCAAAGCTTAGATCTGGTCCTCATACCTCTTATATGGAGAGAAGTGAAGGTGTTCATACCCAAGGCGGGTAAATGCACCCAAGTTATACGGAAAGACATCAGATCTATTAGTCCATCATCTTTCCTTCTAAACACTCTTGAAAGATTGATTGATATCGATACGAGAATTTTGTCAACGGATCAACATGCGTATTGCAAAGGAAGATCGGTAGATACGCCTTACATTCAATAGTATGAAATATCGAATACTCTCCACCATAAGGAGTATACTATGGCCGCTGTCGAAGGCGATTTTAACAACGTGGTCAAGTCTAAAAGTAGATGGATCGCTTGGTGAACTGATTAATTAAATTCTGACAAGCAGATTTCTCAATTCAAAACTGGGAGCTTTTTCTGCAAGAAGGTTTGTAAGTAGATGTACGCCGCTAGGCGGTGTTCTATCTCCTTGTCTCTGGAATTTGATAACAAATGAGCTGCTGATAGATCTGGAAGCGGAGGGCTACAAAATATTTGCTTGTGCGGACGATATTTACATATTTACATTGCCGTATTGCAAGCTTATTGGCTTACAAGCTAATACATTAATTTAAGATTAAAATAAAAGGATTGAGAAAAAAGTTAAAACATTACAATAAACATTTAATTAACAATAAAAAAAATAAATAAATTAATAAAAAGGTGGCGGATGAAGAAAGTTATTGGGATAAGTAAGAGAGAAGGGAATTTCGAAGGACCGATTACCCGAAAGTACCCTAACGTCCTAAAAGAACTCCTACAAAACGCTTTTAATAAGCTAACAAATTGGGTAGGTGGTGTCAACCCTCAGGAAACGGAACTTGCCCTATTTTGAAGGAAATACTAAATTTCTCACGTAGATCCTCTTACTATCAAAGTTACTCCACTAGCTTTCTCAGATGAAGCAAAATATTTGGGTATTATTTTAGATAAAAATTAAATTGGAAACCTTATATAGAAGAAAGAGTTTAAAAAACCACAGTGGCTCTCTTCTCATGCTAAAAACCTATAGGGAATAAACGGTACATTTAACCCCGTATTACTCACTGGGTTTATAAATAATTACTTCGGTATTTAAGCCAATTCTTATCTCTATGAGTGCTCTCAACTACCGTCCATCTCTTATGGAGATGGCGCAGCAGTTCAACATACACCTAAGTTGGGTGCCAGAGAGTACAGGGATATTGTAAGGCTGATGAACTTGCCAAAAGTGGAACGACACTAACTTTATAACCTGACAAGGGCAAATATAGATATACATCGCTACATGTAAGTTAATGCTGAAACAAGATGCTTTAGGAAAGGACAAACATAAGATGGAAAAATACAGCCACCTGTGAAATGACAAAACAGTTCTGCTCAAAACTTGATCTGAAGCACTCCAAGTATTTGATTTTTTTAAGGAGATTACACTTCAGATACGTAAGTGGTGTCACAACCGGACACTGCCTCATAGCCAACCACGCATCGAAGCTTGATGTTCTTTGCAGATGTGTATGGACGAAGAAAAGGTTGAATAACCTCATCTTCTGTGTACATGTCCTGCTCTATCTCAGAGACGTAAACTCCATTTTGCATTCCTATTCTGTTAAACTGTTAAACGTTCACGGGAATATTTGTATTCTGCTATTCGACGGAAAAACGTATTATTCCAAAAAGTATATAAATTTCGATCAAAAATATATTTTAACAGTTAGATGATCTTTGGACTCAAAAGTTAGAAGACATTCGAAAATAAATAGTGAAAAAATGAGTTAAATATTCATGTGAATCGAAAGATTCGATCGGATAGTATAACAGAATAGGTCTGATGGAGACTTTTTCTTCGATAATCTCAGCGTTCTTAACAAAATAGACATCTACAGTCCCTTACGCTTCATTAGGAGCTCCAAATAATTCAAAGAATAGGGAGATAATCTCTTTATTATATTCAGTTTTTGTATGATTACATACTTGCCTTTAAAGCACTTTTTCTTTTGCCTTTAAAGCACTTTTTCGTATCGTTGTTGGGCATTCAAAGTTATTAAATAATAATCTCTTTATTCATGTGGTATCACAAAGGCCCAACTCTGATCAATGTGTGTCAGCTGCACCGTTAACAGCCATTTCAACCTAAACCTAACCTTGAAAAGGACGTTAACAACTGCGTTGAAATGAATTTTTTGATCAAGGCATTGTCGGTGTTGTAGTGACAGTGGAAATAAATTGTATGCTGACGTGATAGAGTCAACGCGATAACCGATTAAGTTGACAGTGTAATTCTAGCTTTAGGGCATAAAAACGTAAGTATTTCATGATGTTGTTGGTGCCGATCTAGACAAATTGTTAGACACCACAAATATAATTTTGCTTTGCTTTTTAATCTAGAACTAGCTATACACATAACATACAACACAACACAAATTAGACGATGTCATGCGCATTACTTTGGCAAATGTACAATGCAAAAATATTGATCTTGAAACAATTCAAACTTCTACGTCCTTCTCAGCCTCATTAATTAAAGTAAAATGTAAAAAACAAAAATAATTGCCACTTTGTATGCTTAACGATTATTAAATTAAATTATTTTTAATATATACATTCTTTCTATAGAACAATATTATTAATTGTATTTATTCTAAAATGGATATGCAATTTTGTATGATCATTTTATTTGAATTTATTATTTTGTTCAAATGAGATTGACGCAAATTAGGAGTTCCGCAATAAAAAAAAAAAGAATTACGTAAATCTCATAAAGAAGAATTGAAGACTGTCTATTGATAAAAGGCAGACTAAAGGATATATTTGATGAAGCACTATAAAACAGAAAACACACAAACTTTTCAATTTGTTTCGCAAAATAAGATGACCCCTACCTTCCTGTCCAGCATAATGTAAAATGACAACAAATTATCATTATCGTAATTCATCAATATTTTTTTAAAGAGAGACAAGGTTACCCAGTGCACCTTTAAACTAAAAATATTGAACTAAATTGCAGGTGCCATTCGTCTGCAAAGTCCATTTTCCAAACAAAATAGTTGTATCGTTTGAAATTCATTGCACGTTCCGTCAACAGTACACCACCACTCCCTAAAACGATTCGATGGAAAATTACATTGATGGACTTTAGGTCATATGTTATGCAAACACCAAATATCAATCTATGGTGAATTTGTTAGACACCATTCATGGATACCTTAGAACAAAATATATGTATGTAGCTTACATTTTATAGGCTGATAGAACTTCTGCCATAAGGCATATAAGTCTCAGCTGACCATGAATGGTACTAGCAAACTACGTCCGTTCGTCAAGATTTGAATTCAAATTTAAAATGATCATTGTGTGGGTGGAATAAGGTTCGTCATCATTTCATCAAAATTCTGAGCAGATGCGTTTTAAACACCTAAGCATACCAAAAAAAATTCAAAGCCATTGGGGCTTCGACGACTCTTATCGACTATTGTGACTCTATAGACGCGCTGTTGCGCATTTCAATGGTAAAATTATTAAAAGTGAAATTAGCGAATAGAGTTAGCTGCAAGCTCTAGAGTCAAGTGGTTTTAGGCCAACGGTTGAAGCCGGTCGGGTTTAGTGATCAGTTGTTAACGCGGAATTTTGACGGGTGGAAGTAGCTTTTAGACGGTGTTTTATTTTTTTCTGAAATTTTGATTTTTTTTTTGGAAATATTCAATCGAACTATCGTACTATTTGGATCCTGTAATAATGTCCGTTGCAAGGAGTAAATATGCATGGATAGTCATTTGTTTGGCTTCGATTTTTGTGAGTGAAGTGTTTTTTTTTATGAAAATTATCAAAGAAAAAAATATTTTCAAGATTCCTGCCTCAGATTAGATTACAATTTTTATGGTGTTCCTTTAAAACCGATTGAAAATTTAATTTATTAAAAATATAGGCCAAATTCCTAAACGCACGATTTGCAAAGCAAGTCTCATGCTAAGCAAATGCACGAACCCGATAAAAATTGAAAAGCAAGTGAAGTGAGCAACACAAGTTTAAAACTTGCACAATTGCATTGAAGTTTGGACAAGAAAAAAGAATTAACTGAGTCTTGGGACACAGATTTTTCTATTTGGGTTTAGGGACAGTTTGCTTAGCATATTATGCGCAAGATTTGCGTTTAGGAATTTGACCATATATACATACAATGTTCGTCAAGTTCTCAATAAGTAGTACCTAAATATTTGGATCAGGGAGGATTAAGTCTTATTGGATGATTATGCCAATTGGATTCAAATTTTATTAGAGTTTAAATTGAGTATTCAACTTACCAACAAGTGATCGTGGTTCAAAATAATTTAATGCTGAAGATTGTGAGGAATTTTTCGTACAAGACGCACAGCAGTTATTACTTCAAGCGTCTTTGTTACTTTTAGTTTTCCTCAATCACTGGGAAAGTTGGTAGGCGACGGAGTTTGTATTTTTAAAATAAATTACATTTACCTTAGAGTGGATTTTTCCAAAATTATGCTTTAAAATTTCAAAGCTGTAACTGTACATGAAAAATTCGCACTAGCTATTTCCGACACAAGAGATCACTTCACTTTCACTATACAAATTCAAACGGATCGCGAAGAAAAATTTCATAGATTGCTTATACCAACTAGATACCTAACTTTTCGTATCAAAAAAGCTTACCCGTGTCGCCATTTTTGTTTTCAGCCGACAGATTCTACCGAAAGAGACGTGTGTTCCCGTACAAACTAAGGTACTATACACATTAGAACGACCAACGAATTGACGAATATTCGTCCATTTTGACATTTCATTCACATGGCTTTATTCTATTCGTCCCGAATACAAGTAGAAAGTCTAATTTCGAGGTAAGGCGCGCGCGAACAATTTATTCGTCGATGGGTGGATGGTATGTGGAACGCGAATAGAGCTTGACTGTTCATAGGAATCAGATGCAATTCGCGACGACAATATTGTTTTCTCAAATGTATCTTATTTTGGCGATTAAAATGTAATTTTTTCTGTCGTAAGCATTAATATAAATTATATTTCTACAATTTTGTTTAGAATTTGTGAAGAATTTAGGTAGGGTAAATTGTTTTAAATTGAATTTATTCGTTTATTCGTCGGTCGTTGGTCGCTCTCATGTGAATAGTCCTTAATGTGGTTTTCAATTGGTAAATGGAGAATTTGATGCGGAATTTGATTTATTTTCGTGGCGAATGGAATGTTATTTGGATTTAGTTTTATTTGGTTAAGGTGTTGGCTTATATTCGCGTTTGTGAAACTGGGAGCTGTCAAAATAAATACTTCCAATTGTACTTGTGCTTAGTAGTTTAGTAAAAGGGGGGTAGATTCGCCAAAAAGTACGGATCTGCGAATTTGATTCAGAATTTAAAAGTATTAATTTTTGTTGCTGAAGAATTTAAGTGTCAAAATCCATGTTTTGATAGATTCGTATCAGAAACAAATTTGATTCTTGTACCAATGGAAAACCACATAAAATTGCGAACATAAAATTTCGGTAGTTTTTGACAGAAGAAAGCGATTACCGGAGAATTAAAATTATTATTCACTCAAAATATGGGTGAATAAATTTGCCTATCTTTGTACACGTTATCTGTCAAGCAAATTGAATCTCACCCTTGCGGAATCACTTGTGTACACAATTTTTTGCTTACACAATATTTAACAAAGTCTTTTATGAAATTATTTCTTAAAATAATTAATCACAAATTTTTAAAAAAATTAATTTTCAGCGTTTGTATTTATCCTTGTCCTTTTTCCTTCATCTGACAGTCTTTATAATTTGTCCAATGAAATTTCTTGGACTATAATTTGCAACTTGGGGAAATTTTTTACTCTTCCGTGAAAGCTTTCTTCTGTGAAAAACTACGAGAATTTGGCTTACGAAAACAGGATTTGACAGTTTTTTCGTAGAAATTCGTAGATTTTCGCAACTTAAAGGAGTATAGGAACACAACTGTTCTTACATTAAAAGCAAAACTATGAAGACTGTCAAATGATGTGCTTTCTGTTGTTACAAAAGTTCAAAATAATCGAATTTATCGTCTCACCGGAGTTATTTGTGCAATAAATTTAGCAAATTGTTGATCTTAAAAAACTTTTCATACAAGTAATGTTATTTAGCAGAAAATACACTTTTGCTTTGACTTTAAAAAATGGCAAAATTTTGTTTTAATGAATTCCATTACTTTTGTGATAGTTTGTTTCTCACTGAGAGATTTTTATCCTCATTTTAGCAAAATTACAGTTAGTTAATTTTGATGCACCAAGTACGGGAACTTAGCTTAGAAAACGGATTTTTTTCTGAGTCTTATTTCGTTTTCTATTTGCCAATAAGGATTTCGGATTTTTCTTGGAAAAATTAACGCAAAATCCTTTCTTTCTTTTATTGTATATGCGTGCATTTTTTTTATTATAAAGAGTAAATAAAAACGTTTGACTTTTAAGCAAATTTAGCTTTACTTTGGTGTGTGTGCAAGCGTGTGCTTCATGTGAGTTACTCTCTGTGATCCTAAGTCCACTTTTACACAAGAAAACTGAGTTGCCGGCAACTGGGAGTTTGTTGGCGAGAATGGCAAGAAGTAAGGGGAATGAGAAAAATCTCCCCGGTCAAAGATTTGAAGAGATTTTTTTGACGTTTTGCTTTGCATTCCAATTAGCCCAACAAAATCTTCCCACTTTCCTGCACAGAAAAACCAGTTGCTGGAGATTTTTTTGCGTTTTTCTTTAATTGCCTTGTAGCTTTCACATGAAAAAACTGGCACCAAGAAACTGAGGTGGAAACTGGGAAGATTTTGTTGGGCTAATTGGAACACAAAGCAAAACGTCAAAAAAATCTCTTCAAATCTTTGACCGGTGAGATTTTTTTCCATTCCCCTTACTTCTTGCCCTTCTCGCCAGTAAACTCCCGGTTGTCTGCAACTCAGTTTACTTGTATGAAAGGGGACTAATATGGGATTTTGATTACGTATTAAAAAAAAAATCGATAATTTTGGTAGAATAGAACGCGAAATTATGAACACGCATTTTCATATTCGATTGAAATCAAATCCTAGTTGATCACTCCGAAAATCCAATTAAAAGCGATAGTAAATTTATCACAAAACGTACAAAAAATACAACAATTTGATTTATCATAGAAATTCTATGAAAGAATTGGGATCGTATCTCTTTTTAACCAGTATTTGGAAATATTGTCAATTACACAAAAATAAACATTGTATTTATACAACCAAGTTGGAATCCCAGTAAATTGAATTCCATCATAAGAACAAAAAATTAGCCCTAGAGAGTATTAAGAAAGCAAGCATTATTGGATGATCATGATTTTATTGTATTTATTTCTTTAATTTAAAATAGGTGTGTTCATTTGTTTAATTAAGTATTTTATTTTTGTGGCATGATCGATTTAATTTCATTTTTCGTTTTGCTGCTTCTTTCTTAATACTCATATTGGCTACTTTTTGTTTTTCCAGATTTATTTAAAAACCGATGCTGTACCACTTTCCTCCAAACCATCACTTCAACTAACTAGCTCCCAGCTTATTGATACATTCTATGATTTTGATGATGATTTCGAAGTTCCATCGATTCCTAAGACAATCATCAAGAGATCGCCCGATTCCGATAGTAACAACAATGAAAACACTAGTGATAATGACGATAGTAAAGGCAGCAGCACCACAGAGAAACCATCGGGCTCTGATGGTGATGGTCATAATGGCGACCACCATGGCCATACTACTCGCCGTACAATTTTGAAGCAACCGCATCCACCACATAGTGAAGATCACGACGATGATAATCGAAACAACAACAATTCTGGATCGGGGGGTTTTAATATATTGGAGTTTTTCGGAACCATATTTCGTTTGGTGTGGGGATTTCTTTCGAATATTCCAGCACTATTATTTGGGAGTAGTAGTTCCAGCTCTAGTGGGGGACAATGATTTTTCGGGGTTGTTTTTTGTGCTTTTTCGAATATGAAAAAATGATAAATTATTTATTTTCCTAAAATTTTTTGTTTTTAACTTATAATGTATAACACTTTTGTTATTAGTTAATTAATTTTTTAATAAATGCTTTTTAACTTTAACTTAAATACAGAATCTTTTAATGTATCGTAGTAATCCCGGAGGAAATTGGATATGCCATTAGCGCCGGCATTACAGAAACAAGTTGACATTTCCATATAAACTATCGATAACAAAACAGTTTTAGGTGAACTAAAATTTACGCTAGACCCGAAGGGTATTATTTGTTGTTGGAATGAATGTCTAAACATTTTTTAGCACATATCTACATGGTTTTTTGACCAAATACTTACTTGCGTAAAAAAGAACACATCTAGTGTAAAAATTATGATTTCGATTACAACGCGTGGAATTCTTTCAAAATCCAATAAACCAATAGCAAAACTGTCTACGTTTTATGATTTTCTATTCAACAATTCTAAAGGAAACATTTTACTAATTCCAGGTTTGTTCAAATATTAAAGCTTTAAATCTTGCAAAGCCGTTACTTCTCCGTTCCCAGTCTGAAGAAATTGTACCCAACATCGATGATACAAAAGAACTAATCGATTCAAATCGAAGAAACATTTTTACTCGGTCTGCTGACGCCGATGACAATTATGTTGATGATGACAACAATGACGATGAAAGCAAAGGAAAATCAGATTCGGAAGATCAAAGCTCCCAATCACCTCATCCTCATGGCTCACATGGTCCATTGGGACATGTTAAAATTCTTTTGAATCATGTTCAGCAGGGTGGAGGGATAAGCGCTTTGGGAAACTCTATTGGCACTCATAATCTAATGCCAAATAATAATCATCATGAATCTGCAATCGAAACTGAAAAGGAACGAACTATGACTAATGCAGGAACTGGTCTGCAAGTTCTTGAATTTTTGGGAACCATATTTGGTTTGGTTTGGGGTTTTTTATCGAATATACCAGCGTTGTTTGGAAGCAGTAGTGCAAGTTCTAGTGGAGGGCAGTAACTTAAATGAAATGCATTCGCAGTGGATTCAAGAGCAATGGAAAGCCATTTTGAAAAACCGTATAGGAGTGATTTATTAAATTTTATATTTAAAATCCACAATGTGGATTGTAAAATTCCATTCCATATTATTAGTTTAAGTTCATTTATTTAATTCGAAGCTGGAACTTCAACTAACAATAATAAATAATATATGTATTTGTCAACGAAATTTTAATTTGATTTTTTTGTATTAAAAGAATTTTTTTTAAAGTAATAAATAAATAATAATGCTTACATATATGTATGTATTAAAAAAGTAAAACTCAAAAATTGTTTGGGTTTTTCCATTAGTTATCATTTTCTTAATTTTTTTCCTGGGTTTGTAAAAGAAAAAATTATGCAATGGTATCAAAACGATGATTTTGAAAAGCTTACCTGTAATTTCTTATTAGATATAGGACGAAATGAGTTGATTGGAATCTCAATCAATCTTTTGAAAAATAGGTATTTAAGCTGATGAAGAGACTTTTTAATTCAAATTGTTTGACGACTTTTTCAGTGGTTTGTTTCTCAGTTGTTGATAAAGAAACTTTTAAGACCTCTGTTATAAGTTAGCTGGCCTAACTATATAAAACTGTAATTGATAACTCTGAAATCTTAGCTCTATTTTCAAAAAGACGTAAATCTTATTTGAAAGGATTTTTTTTGGATTTAATTCAACTACTAACGATGAAGAATTTATATATCTATCACATTCTCTAGCAATTAAAATATTTGTTCTTATCGATATTTCTTTTAGATTTTATCGAAAATCGAAGCTACGCCACTTAGAGCAATACCAAGCACTGCACAATCGACAGGACCACTTAAAATTTCCCTTCCTTTAGTAGATGAATCCCCCAACAGTGCAAATACAATCTATGAATCATCAAATCGAAAAAGTATCGCTTTAAGATCTACAGATGACAATGAGAACACTTTAGATAAAAATGATGACGAAAAGAACAAAGAAAAGCCCGAAATCGACAATTCGGAAGAAATATCCCAACAGTCCACCCAACATCAGCATGGATCACATGGACCGTTGGGACCAGTTAAACATCTTTTAAATACAGTTCGAGATCGTTTCCATGGAAATGGTGGTGGACCTCTGGGAGGGATTGGAGCAATAACAAGTATTCTTGGTGATCGTCATGAAGCTACAACTCATGAATCGCCAATTGAAACTGTAAAAGATCGAACTACGTCAAATTCCAGCACTGGTTTGCATGTTTTGGAATTTCTTGGAACCATATTTAGTCAAATTTGGGGATTTTTGTCAAATATTCCAGCCCTGTTTGCTAGTAGTAGTGCAACTGTTAGTGGAAGACAGTAAAATTTAAGATGAATTCGTCTAAATCGCCGAATCAATTCCGAAAACCACACCAAAAAAAGGGAACGAATAGCTTAACAGTGGATTTGGTTACTGATAGACTGTGGACAAAACGCATCCCACAAAGAGATAATTTAATTTAATTTACTTAATTTGAAGCTGGAACTTCAACTCAACTAACATTAATATAATATTGTCAGGGAAATTTAAATTAAATATGTTTAAAATTTTAAATATAAATATAATTTAATTAAAATAATATTTTTCCTTAATTTTTTCTTTTTTAAATATACCTATTTGTTTTTTGTTTATATTGATCTCTCTGGAAGAAAATACGTTGGAAATAAGGGGAAATGCATGTGGTGATAATCATGAAGTTTCCCTGGAAATGTATATCGTATATGAAAATTGGGAATGGGATTTTGTTTGCTGCGTGAAATTTACGTTCACTAGAAAGTTGATAGTCATTTTTTAAGTATTCTTTTAAATATAAATATATTTCGGAGGAGATCGGACGATATTTTTCAGTGAAAACAGAAATTCCCATGACAGACATAAGATTCTTGGAAATTAAAACAAAAATAAAACAACAACATTTAAAGCACTTTGCAATTTTATTTCTCTTGTATTTCCTCGACTTAAGATATTCCAGATCGTCAGTCGCTTAACTGACATTTAACAATAGCTTTCCTCGGTCCATTATTGCTCTCGGATAGGGCTAATTTAAAGGCACTTTCCAGTTCGTTCCATTTGCAAAGTTCACAATTAGCAATCAAGCACTCAAGAGGTGCACGACCAGATTCTAAGAGATGTATTGCTTTGGGAAACCTAAATTTATATTAGAACCTGAGAAGAGAAAGATAAAGTTTCTTCGAGACTTACATGTTCTTTGATCTAAAACTTGGAATTATTCGGAGTTCCTTCTTTAAGGTATCCATTATATTGAACGAAACACATTCCGACAAAAATCCACCTACAGTGCATACTCCAGCTGGTTTTAAAGCCATTACAGCTGTATTCATAGTTTTCGTATTAGCGGAAAAATTGATGACGATATCTGGCAATGTTCCCAGAGAAGCTAAAATCATCCTCACCATGCCTATTTCAATGGTATTACTACTAAAACAATTGACTTTTTCGGTTACAAATTGTTCAATGAGGATTCGAGTTTCAGGCATTTCACACAATACAAAGATGTTCTCTGCACCCATCGAAATGGCACACATAGCCGCACAGACAGTCCTCGCACAGGATCCTATAATGACCACATTCGAATTTGGTTTAATACCAGCTTGATAACATGCATTGCATCCTATGGCCAGTTGTGGGATCAAAGCTGCTTGTTCCAGTGGTATGGGTGGACAAATTTTGTGGCAAAACGATGCAGGGTGAACGCAACAATTTTTAAGGAATCCCTTGAAGTTTATATTATTGCAGATATTATACCGGCCCATTTTACAGAGGTCACATTTGAAACAGGGAACTCCTGACTCGAGGACAACGTGGTCTCCTGTCTTGAGATTGCATATGTTTCTTCCGACCTTCAAAATTTACAAGGTTTATTTTTTGAAGATAATTTGAAAGAAAGAAAAGCCACCTCGGTTACAATTCCAGCTGCTTCGTTGCCAATTGTAAGGTCTGGAGTATGTCTTCCTCCTGTTTCGAACATGTGGATATCGCAATCAGATAAGGCAACCGAGTCTATACTGATCAAAGCATCTGAAACGACAGAGATTGTTTAAGAGAAACACTTTGTTAATTTTACCAACCATTATCAGAAATTTCAGAAGGTAAGGCAAGCCTTCTAGTACAGATACTATGTGGTTTTTGAATTAAAGCTTCTTCATTTTCTCTAGTCTGTGATGAATGATGTCGTTTATGATAGTCAATAGGGTTCATAATAATTTGTCTTGTACAAAGTGCTTCATTTTTGTCCATTTTATTTGCTTCCTTAGATATATTTTATTAAGACTATTTATTACCAAGCTCTCTAACAAAATTTTACTTACCTTTTGGGTTCTTTTTCACCGTTTTCTTATTGGCTTTTCCAGAAGTCTCTGCGTATACTTTATAACAAGCTGTATCTGGGCAGAATTCTTGAGTTTCGTCTGGGTAGCAATTTTTTGGTTTATTAGTGCGCTTCTTTCTGGATTTTGTGTCATTCCACGAGAAGTTCTCACAAGTCTCTCGACGGTATTCATCAGATCTCTCTGACTCAAGTTTGTAGCCGCCTTTAGGTTTTTCAGGACAGTCGTCGGAAAAGTTTCGGCTAAAAATTAAAGCTGGCATCGAAAAGTTGGAAAAACTATGAAGACTTCTTTTTGAAGGCCTTAAAGATGGAGAAGTTTTTGGTTTGGTCTGACCAGAACTACATTTCGACTTGGATTTAATATCAGTTTCTGATGTTTTGGGAGATGGAGCACAAGTCTTTGATTCACATTTAGGTGGTTTCTCAGGCGGCTTGGTTTCAGTTACACATTTTGATTTTGGTTGTTCTTTCGATGCACATGGGGAGGGTTTCTTCGATCCACATTTGGAGTCTTTTTTACATCTTGGTCTTGTATCTCCCTTGGGTGGTCGTCCGCAATTAGATTTTGGTTTCTTCATTGAGTCACAAGATGATTTACATGGATTTTTTGGTTCGGTCTCGCAAGATTTCTTAGCATCCATAGCTACTCTCTTACAAGCTTTATTAGAATCATTTTCATCTGGTTCCTTTTTAGGCTTTACACATGAATTATTGGAGCTACATGCGGAACTACATTTGGAAACTGTGGTTTCAGATGGTGTTTTACAAGTATTAGTAGATTTTTTTATTTCAGATGAACATTTTGAAGCTGGAACAGATTTATCTAGCTTGGAAATACATTTTTGCTTTGATGTCAGAGAACAATTTGAAGCTAAAGTAGATTTGTTGGGCATTGTTGGATCTTTCTGTTTACTAGCCCCACATTTTTGCTTTGAAACAGAGGAAGATTTTTGCTCAGGCTTTTTGAAAGTGATTGACGGAACCTTGCACGGATCTTGACTTTCAGTTGAGGAGCCACATGATACCGACTTCTTAATTGGAGGAATTTTACATGGATCTTCCAACTTCAATTCAGATTTTGAACTGCATTTTAGAGTCGTTTGGGATTTTGGTTCTGGCTTGGAGGAACAATTTAAAACTTCCGTTTCTTTAACAGACTTCTTACACTTCTTCGACTTCGTTTCGGTCTTCGACAATTGTGCATACTTCTCCTCTGGACTTTTAGGAGTGTCGCTTTTAATAGAAATTTGTTGGGGCAAGGACCCATATTTTTGAGCTTCGGAACTACACGTCGAAGCAGTTTTTGTTATTTTTGATTCATAAGGCTTTGCTGATAAACTATCTGTTGGCTCAGAAGTACATGCAGAAGAAGCACCTTTAGATAGTTTCTTTGAAGCCATCTCTTCAGATCCACATTTGGATACTGGTTTCTTAGACCCACATTTAAATGGCGATGATGGTTCAGTTAAAGACTCAAAATTCTTTATTGATTCCATTTCATGGTTGCATTTCGAAGTTGGAAACATATCTGAACACTTTTGTGTTTTTGAATCTGTCGTAGATTTTTTTGATTGACAGGCTCTTAAGCTTAGTTTTTCTTTACAGGAAGCTGAAGCCTTTGCAAGTTCTTTCCGTTTGTTCTCAGCTTCTTTTAGGGACTTTTTATATAATTGAGGATCGAGCAGTCCCAGACCACTCTTAGCGTGTCCCTTGGTCTCTTTTCTTTCGTCAGTTGCTTTCTTTGGATAATAAGGAGCGTTTTCTTTATTTCCTGGAGAAATACAACCCTTTTTTTCATCTCCAACACACACAATATGTGGATCTCTCTTGTTATCCTTGTCATCTTTACCTGCCACAATTGAAGATATAAACAGGGCGTTAGCCCCATTTCGGAACTCGTCGTGTTTGTTCAGTAAATCTTTAACTATCTCCTCTGATGTAGCCTCAGATTGTTTGACCTTGTTCTTTTTCTTATCACCCAGCTCAGTCTTTACTGAAGTGAAATCTATTGCATTTTTCGTGCAGTAGTGTTTGCGACTAGTCTCGCTTGGGAACCCACTTTGCATAGCTGCACTGCTACATAGATTCGCTGCCAAACTCATCAAATACTCATTGAATTCTGTAGCTTTTGGATTCTGCTCCAAATTTTTCATAGGATCGTTATCTACTGTTCCGTTTATCAGGGTATTGAAATGCAATGGAATGGTGGTATTTTTAGTTTCTGAAATCTTATTCGTAAAGAACGGAAACGTGGACTCCTTTAAATTCTCAGACTTTAGCAAATGGCTTGGGTTGAGTAAAGATTTCTTCAAATTCATCATTTCCGTCTCAAAGCTTAAATCTACAGATTTGATTTCTTTTGCTGAATTTGCTGGCACATTACTGGCTGAATTCTTGGGTGTCATCCCACTTCTGAACTCATGTGGAATATTTGTATCTGATTTCTCACTGTCCTTTGCACTTATCACACAATTGACTATTGAGCTTTGTTTTTCGCTATATTTTTCCAAATTATCAGGTAATAGTTCAACTTGACGACTATTATCCCTTAATAAGGACAAGACTGCAAAGGCTTCTTGAAAACATTCATCACCATTTAGCTCACCACCTAAAAAAAATTTTGGAAAATAACTAGTTCACTTTTATATAGCATTTTGTTTTCAAAATTACCTGAAGTTTTAGATGCAAAACGTTTTTGAGCGTTATTTAATCCCCCAATAGCAACAGAGGCATAATTCAGAGAATTCTTATAGGGATATGTTAAATTTGTAAACTAAAAGTAAATTTATTAAATGTGTACCTCAGATTAAAAGATTTTTTTCATAATATTTAACCTTAAATGCACATCTCAGAGGAGATAAAAATTTCATGGTTAATTTTTTGTTAATTTTATTGTAAATTTTTTCACAAAAATTTTGTTGATCCGAATTATAAAACAAAATAATGAAAATTTAAATTAATTTAAGAAAGACTTCAAACTCTGTGCTGAGATTTTATTTAAAAAAAATTAAAGTCTGTATGTTGGAAAAGGTTGTTTTTATTTTTTTAAGGACAGTTACACAAAAATTTAAACCGTGATGGTCCAATCTCGCTTTAAAATTTAAACCACCGTATTTTGAAGGAAGAACTCAGAATTTGCAATCATCGGAATCGTTTAATTAAGATCTTGAACCAAGGAAGGAAAGTACCGGAATCTGGAAAAAAGTTTCATTGAAAAGATCAAATCGAACGAACGAGTCTATTTAAAACTTCACCATACTCAGGCAAAAAGCGTTTTATGTGCAAATTACGACCTTTCACTCTAACGATAAGGAAATACAAAAAGGGAGTATGCATTTTTATTTGACAATGTGGCTTGGGTTGATGGATTTAGATAAACAAAATTGGTTGTTGTTTGTTTTGTGCTTGAGAGACGAAATCTTGGATTTGGCAGTGCGAGCACAAATTTGAAATCTCGAAAGCTTCATGCTGAAATATTAGATTTCCCTTCGGTGGGAACATAATATAATGTATTCAAAGTAATGATTATAAAACGGTACTTTTTGACGTCTTGCCAATGCAAAATAAACTCGTTTGCGGAATCAAAACGGTGAAATATATTTAAAAATCATTTGATTTTTACGGATTTCACGCTGTTCAACCCCAAAATAATTTTTATTCAAAATCATGCACTTTCCAATTTAATACCGCATTTATTAAGAATTTTATGGTTTGTATAACAGGGGATCAATTCCCGATCTGTGAAATTTTTGAGTGCAAAAAAATTTCATTTCAGTTTTCACAGAGATTTATCATTTCCCAACTTCACGCACACGCCTAATGCGATTCTCTTATAATGAGTCACAAAGTTTGTACTAAAAAGTACTAAATTATAAATTCTGTTATTTGATTAGTTTTTTTCTTATTGGGAAAGGTAAATATTTCATTTCAGCTTTCAAATTTCTTAAGAATAATGTCCGGAATAATAATTCGTTTAATTATTAACAATAGACGATATATTCAATCGTGTCTCCGTTTTAAGTAAGATTTATTATTTTTCCCTACTAATAATGTGGGCGTTCTCTTCGAAATGGGCAGTATCCATTCGAAGTTACAACAGAGGAGCATTTTATTGAAATTTACAAATTCCCGAAACATTCATGCATGGATTTATAAGATAAATTGAAACAATTCCTTAAAAAAAAAAACATACAAGTGTGCTTCCATGCCATGTGCAGGTGCTATGTGCTCTGCGATTTTTTTTCACGGGTAGTTTCCAAAGAGCTGTTGGACAAGATTCTTTGTCATCTTGTCTCAGACATCAGTGAGTCGGTGTGTTAAATTTCGTTCAAATTTAGTTGAAATTATCTCATTTTGGAAATTTGATTTTGTATGGAAAATGAGATAATTTGGGACTTAATTTGCAAATTGTCAACGAAATTATGTAATTTGACCTAATGAAAATGAGCTATTACATTTCTACTGCGTTATACAGAATAGCACATAGATATGTGCTGTTTCATACGAGGAATGAATTTCTAGCGATAAAAGCTAAATTCTATCAACAATTTGATAAAAAATAAATGATACAACAACAAACTTGGTATATACTATTTTTTATTTTTTATTCTGTAAGTAATTTGTCCACTTTTTTTGGTTTGTACAGCTCTTCACAGAATAATTGACTGATAAAAAAATGTTCACACGAACAATTTTTGACATTTAACTTCACTTTTCCACGTATCATCGAATTGGACGTGAAAGCGTGATTAAATTTATCACTTCACAGCTTCTAAGATCGAGAATTGACCCCCAGAACGGTAATACTTATTTGTAATCCAGATTTAAGTGAATTAACCATAAATCCTCTTTGAAATGTGCATTTTTCTTGGGATAATATAAATTGATTTCAAACTATGTACTATTGTTGTTTTGTTTCATGTCAAATCCTAAAAAAAACTTTGCATACACCCAACCTTGACCCAACCCAACCTTTACCGCAACCTAAATCCTATAATTTGCCCTTGGAGGTGGGTTGCAGGCGGGCAGCATTCCCCTCCTTACCCGCCTAGCTCTTTGTAAGCTGTGAACTTAATTACAGAAAAACTTCACACAAATAGGTTTTTATCTATACATACGTTTTGTTTTTTAATTTGCAATTGGTTCTTACTGAGAGTAGGTAGGTACATTTGTATTTTAAAAGTGATGCATAACTACTTTTCGAAAAATATGATATTTCATTTAGTTAAATGTTTTCACGTAAGTTTTATTATTGAAAAAAACTACACTTGTACTTTTAATCCAAAAACTGTTTCATTAAAATTTCCCCAAAAAAAGAACCTATGTACAAAAAAAAACTTATCAGAACACTACCAGAGGGAAGTATTAACAAGAACTGTCAAAACAGTTTTTCGTTGCCGCGAATTTTTTATATTGTGTATTAATATTGCAAACTTTAAAAATATGTGAAAAAAAGAAGAACTTATATTTTCATATTAAAACTGTTTCAATTATTATCTTTAATAATAAATCTACCGAATATAAGTATCTGTGTGTTGAAATACGTTCTACTTTAAAGACAAATTGAAAAAAAGTATTGTACTAAAAAGGACAAAATTGAAAATTAAAACAATCCAGAGTAAAAACGTCAAATTAATCTTTTTTTCTCTGGTGAAAACACTTCAAGATTAATTTTTACAACCCGATTCTCCCAAACATCACTGATACCTCACAAGTCACAAGAAGAGGTGAAATTTATTTTGTGACTTTTTCGGATTCTCCCCCAAAATCACAACTTGCGGGAGTCATACAAACAATCGAAATTGTGATCTACATACTTCACAACTCACAAATAGTTTTAGTTTTGACATTTCGAATCGGCATTTGATATAATATTTTGTGAAACAATTTCTTTTTTATTCCAACATAAAGTAAACTGAAATATAAAACTTTAATTTGAGATGAAAACTTCAGCAGCGACTGCCAGAGAAAAAGGGTCAAAGCATCCTACATAAACTCTATCAGTATGCACACAATTGTGTGATCAACTGTAGGTATTGTATTCATTCTATACCATTTCACATCAAATATAAATCCTTTAACATTTTCTTGTTTCAAAAGTAATGAAACGGATTCTATTTGATACTTGTTTATTTGTTTAAACAAAAATAAATTAATTTATACATATTTGCGTATCTTCATTATTACATCTATAATAAATAATCCGCATCAACTTCAATTTTTATTTTGTTTCTAATATTCAGCTGTTCCAATAATGCCAATAAGCAATTCACCTTTAGCTGTGGTAAGTTTCGTTGTGAGTTTTCTTGTGACGATTGGGGGAGAATTCGATAAATGTTATCGAGTCACAATAATCCTCACAAGGAATAAGGAGGCTTTACATGCATCTTCATCTTCATCTGCATTGACATCTGCAAAAAAAGACGAAACAAAATAAAAATTCATACTTGTGCGATAGAGAGCGAAAACCAAAATGGAGATCATCTTCATGTATGAAGATTATAGGAGGCTTTACATGCATCTTCATCTTCATCTGCATTGACATCTGCAAAAAAGGGGAAACAAAATAAAAAATTCATACTTGTGCGATAGAGAGCGAAAACCAAAATGGAGATCATCTTCATGTATGAAGATTATAGGAAGTATGAATCTGAAGATTGCAGATTATAGTGAAGATGAACATGTTCATCTTCATTATAGCATTTTCATCTGCACCATAATTTGTTCCGTTCAGATAACGAATTTTTAAGTTTTTTTTACCATTTCACCTCAGTTTGCTTAAAAACAACAAAAAAAAAAAGCGAAAATTATCTTCTCAAAACTACATAACTGAACCCTAAGAACATGTGATTGTGATATGTGTCAAGAAAGTTATAGCAGAGTTCGAGTAAGTTATTAGTGTGTACCTTGTCTAACTTTTATGTTTGTTTTATATTATGGTCCCGCTCTACTTTTCTTCAAGTCTGCAGATGCAGATCCATGTAAAGCCTCCTTATAGGAAGTACGAACCTGAAGATTGCAGATTATAGTGAAGATGAACATGTTCATCTTCATTATAGCATTTTCATCTGCACCATAATTTGTTCCGTTCAGATAACGAATTTTAAAGATTTGTTTTACCATTTCACCTCAGTTTGCTTAAAAACAACGAAAATAGCGAACATTTTCTTCTCAAAACTACATACCTGAACGCTTAGAACATATGATTGTGAGATGTGTCAAGAAAGTTATAGCAGAGTTCGAGTAAGTTATTAGTGTGTACCCTGTCTTACTTTTATGTTTGTTTTATATTACTGGCCCGCTCTACTTTCCTTCAAATCTGCAGATGCAGATCCATGTAAAGCCGCCTATAGTCACAAGGGCTTGTGACTCGTCACAAGGGGGAGAATCGGGCTGTTAATTTACTTAATTTAAACCGGATTATCTTTAGATGAAAACGTAGTATAACTTAGTTCACCCTGTATTCTTGCGACCTTTTCACGAAATGGTATTATTAATACACGCATTCACATCTGTGTAGCTAGAGCGCTAATGTTGTGAAATGTCTACTTGTTTTGGTTTTTTTTGTATGGAAATTCATCATCTGTCAAATTAAAACAGCCGGTGGTTCACCACTTTCTCTATCACAAACCTGAAAACTACTTTATATCGAAGGTTTAAACAAACAAATCAGTAATTAATGCATAGTTTAACACTCATCTTAATTTTTCTAAAGTATTTTCATCTTACCACAGCAATGTCTGGAGAAGCCACAAAGAAACTTCGTGAATTCGGCTATGCATTCAACAAAGGTTAGTCCTTTTTTTCTACCTCACCCATCATAAAAATGGTATCTTTATTCATGATTTTTCAGAGGGAATACTTCGTAAAATTGAATCGTCTACTGGCGAACCAGGTAATGAACCATTTAAATTCGACATCTTCCCAGATTATTCACAAAATCAGAGACACTATGAAGAACTAGCAAATGTATGTACATGTTGGCATTTTTTTTTAAAATTATTTTTGAAGGTCACAGACACGTTGCCCTTTTTTTGTATTCAGTGTATTCCAGAGATTGTTTATGAACTGCTGGAACAGGATGGCATGTTCCGAGTATATACACCAGAAAACATTCCCAAGGAACAGGCGACATTTATCTTTACAAGTCAACCGAAATTAAATAAACCAAAAAAGCTATTGGTTTTGATTCATGGAAGTGGCTATGTGAGAGCTGGCCAATGGGCGAGGAGGTAGGTGCGCCTTGGAGGCTCCTTGAATTTTGAGTTACCTTCTTTTTTGTAGTTTGATAATCAACAACTCCTTGGATCATGGTACAGTTCTTCCTTATATTAAAAAAGCTCGAGAGCTGGGCTATGATATTTTAATCACCAACACAAATGACAACTATCGTTCATCTGAAGATGGAGCTATGAAAGCCATTCCTGGGCATAATACTCCAATCACACATGCAGTCACTGTCTGGGAAAAGTATGTGATGGCAGCGAATCCTGAGAGTGTGGCTATAGTCGCTCATAGCTATGGTGGCTCTGTAACTTTAGCCCTGGTTAGCTAGTGAGAATATTGTCTGGAAGATTTTTAACGTATTTTTTGTAAATCTAGGCCAAACAATTTGAAGAATTCTTCAAGCATAAAGTATTTGCCGTTGCATTGACAGACTCGGCACACTTTTCTGGAGGACAGACAGCTATTAAAAACCTACGACCCATTACGAGAAATTTTGTTTCGAGCGAAAAACCATTGGGAACAGTTATGAAAACACAAAGTGATGAACTGCCCGAGGTTTCAGCTGGTAATTGGATCATTTAGAAAAAAAAAAATGTATGCCTAGTTGATGTGTTCTTCTTTTTCGTCTTGCAGGTCACATAAAACACGAATGGACTTCGTATTCAGCTATGCCAGCAGTTTTTGAGTTTATTGAACAACGTTATGAAGAGTTTTTGAAAGCTTCAAAATCTAAAACTGAGTTGTAAGACATTCGATGGAGATGAAAAATTATTCATAATGATTTTATATAAGATTTATAGATTTTAGTTGTTCTTTTTTTTAAATATTTTTTTTTACAAGCACAGATTAAAGATTCTTTATGGTTTTCGAACTATTTATGTGTAAAATTGATTTTGTTTATGTTAACTCTGGGGAAACGACAGTTGGTTACTGGCAACTGAGCATATTTATCCTAAATTAGTTTTCTGCAGCATGCAAATTGATGAAGCAAACAAAAAAGTAATTTTGCTTTGAAATTTTACCAGAATTATTTTTTTTTGTTTTCAAAAATATTTTTAACGGAAGAAAATTGTATAACAGTTCAAATGATTTAAATGAAAATTGAAACATACCTTCGATTAAAAAAAAGGTATTTGTACAACTGAACTTCGGAACTGTTTTCATTAAGAAAATGAAACCTTTATGTAAAACAAATGGAATTTAATTAAAACGAGACTAGAGAATTATTACAGCAAATTATTACAGTTATAACAGTTTCACCCTTAATAATAATAAATATTGGGGGATATCATGAATAAAAATTTCTCTGGAAATTTGTCTCCAAATCGAATCTTAGGAACGTAAATGATGCTCAAGTTTCCCTCGGAATTTATTGGTATCGGTAATAAGCTTTCCCAGGGAATTTCATACGATTTTTTGTTCGAGGGAAATTTATCCTGGTAGAGATTCAAGTTTGCAGGAAAAAAATCAAGGTAATAAAATATTCCGTGGGATTCCTTGAGAGATTCCCGATATGGTCTAATAGGTGTGTTTTGTGTTTGGTAACGTGAAAACTCGTACGAATTTTCACATTTTGCTGTCAAATATAATATCTAGTTACCAAACACGCATATTGTGGCTTGTGGGGCTGTCAGACAACTAATTCCCGGAATTAGAATGTCCCTTTAACCCTACGGGGAAATATAAGCTCTAATTTCTTGTCACACTGCTGGCATGTCTCGAGTCCACTAACCTCTATAAAATGCTGGATAGTGTATTCTCTATAAGTATAACAGTTTTGATTGTGTTGTGTAATATTTTTGTGCAAATAAATAATACTTGAATTTAAAATACCGCTCAATGTGACCCCTAAAAGTGATTCGAAGTGTTATAAAGTTATACTGGTATAGTGCCAGCGCACTTATAGTCTTCAGGTGGCTTCATCTTTTTTGTTTGAATGCGCAATCAAAAAATGCATTTGCCAAAGTCCCCTTTCACACAGGGAAACCAGTTGCTGGAGATTTTTTTGACGTTTTCCTTTAATTGCCTTATACCTTTCGAACGAAGAAACTGGCACCAAGAAACTGAGGAGGAAACTGGGAAGATTTTGTTGGGCTAATTGGAATGCAAAGCAAAACGTCAAAAAAATCTCTTCAAATCGTTGACCGGGGAGATTTTTCTCATTCCCCTTACTTCTTGCCCTTCTCGCAAACAAACTCCCAGTTGCCGGCAACTCAGTTTCCTTGTGTGAAAGGGGACAAATGTGCGTGAAACGTAAATAATTTAGTCTATCTACGTACATGTTATCTGTCAGAAAATAATGAATCGCAACCCTTGGGGAATCGCAAATATAACAGTGTGCACGCCA
This sequence comes from Philhelius pedissequus, assembly GCA_910595825.1. Taxonomy (NCBI): domain Eukaryota; kingdom Metazoa; phylum Arthropoda; class Insecta; order Diptera; family Syrphidae; genus Philhelius; species Philhelius pedissequus. The sequence continues at coordinate 234,805,088 of OU343161.1, read as the reverse complement.
TTCCATGTGCACAGAGAAAACTCACGCTTGTGGAATTTAGCACCAGGCCCAGTGTTTTATAAGATATCAGTGCCCGACGAGAAACGTCAATCCAAAAAACTTTAGCATACTTTTACATCCCATGAGAAATGTCAAAGCACATTATATGCAACGTTAACTTTTTCGGCAATTACAACATGTATTTTATTTTTATAATGCCGAGACGTGTGAAAAAATCTTTGAAAATATATCTGATGGTAAGCAATTTTTACTATTAACCAAAAAAGGTAAATTTATTATGTAATATTGCACTTATTTTTCTGCAAGGTCAAGTAAAGTACTATGTGCATGAGAGCGACCAACGAATTAACGAATATTCGTCCATTTTGACGTTTCGTTCACATGGCTTTAATTTTATTCGTCACGAATATATGTTGAAAATCTGAATTTGAGGTTAGACGGGCGCGAACAAATTACTCGTTGAAGGGTGGATGGTATGTGGAACGCGAATATAGTTAGACTGTTCGTAACAATCAGATGCAATTCGCGACGACCAATATTGTTATCTCAAATGTATCTTATTTTCGTAGGTCATTGGTCGCTTTCATGTGAATAGTCCTTAAAGGAAAATGTTTGAAAAGTTTAAAGTTTGAGATCAGCTTTGTTCATTGACTTGTTCTGAACTGTTCCTAGCAGAAAAGTACAACCTTTGCGTGCTGATCTTACTGAGGAATTTTATGTTTTAAATTGTTTTATTTTGATGATCAGTGAAATGGCTAAGAACGGAAAAGAAGAGGATTTTCTGTTCTGGCGTAAGATCAAGCTAGAACAGAGAAAACTGTCAAAATTATTTGTTTTTTTCCCTGTTTTGTTTATTTGGTAGTTTGTTTACTTTTGGTGTATGGTTAGAGCTAATAGGATCCTCTTTTGTTTTAATAATTTTTTATTAGTAATAAAATCAAAACTTTGCATTATGAACAAGAAAAAAAAACAAAAATTCCAAATGCAAGTTTAACATTTGGAAAAAAAATCACACTCGAGATTTTAATCAAACTTGACATTACGATGATAGAGAAGGCTGAAGGTCGATGCAGATCCTTAGTCGCTAATGCGATTTTCTTCAAACTTGGTTTTTAAGATTAAGATTCTTAGATGATTGGCCGGATTCTTTTTTCTCGTCTATTTTTTAGCCCCAATAATGACAATACCTGTCATACAATTTATTTTTTGCCAGTAATGGTAGATCTTAATTAAGTCGGAAACGACTCTAACAATTTTGATATGCACAATTTTGTGCATTATAGGTTTAGGACCAAACATTTTATTAAAAATGTTTTGTTATTACCTGTCATATAACCATTTTTTTTTTATTTTCGACTTCCTCGACTGCATATTCGTGAAAAAATCATGTTCGAAAAAAACTATTTTTTTTTAAACAAAAAATATTTATAGAATCAATTTTCTCTTATTTCTGAATCAGAACTGTCAAAATTTGTCTCAAATGAACATTTTCAGAACAGCTCAGAAGGGTCCCTGATTGCCAAATAAAAAAGAAAATGAGAAGTTTTTGTCAGAACCGGAAATAACATTTTTTTGACAAACTTTTGGGCCCTACAAGAAAACCTGTGCCACCTTCCTTAAAGTTCAACGAACTAACCTTATGTCTTATGTTCGGCTTAGTAAAACTAGATGTCGATAAACCCAGGTCTGTAAAATTAATTTTAGATCAAAAAGGAAAGAAATTTCTTTGTCCCTTGAGTCGGTGTGAAAAATCTGGGCGACAAAAATGTATAAATTTTGAATTTGGAAAGCTCCAGAGGTTAAAAAAAATATTAAAGTATTAACTCTGGATCAGCATTGGTTACAGATTTTAATAACCTACTGATTTTCACGGATTTATCGAGGTTCCACCATAGTTTACCCTGAACCTTTATGAACATCAGTTAAAATCTTGACCCAAGTTTTAACCGCAGTTTAAATATTGTAAAATATTGCCCTTAACGCCCATTTGAACAAACATGGATCAAATATTTGTTCCACGGTTAAACAATCTTAACTCCCGATTTCGGCGGATCAACTGAGGTTCAACAAGTTCTTAGTCCGTTTTAAATCAGAGCCACATCGGCTCTTTAAGGACTTTAAAAGGTATCTCCATTCGCGTCCTTTCATATATATTTTTTTATTTAAATATTTTTCTTGAAACATTCATATTCTTCCGATTAAGAGATACAAAAGAAAAAAACAGAATCAACTAAAGAATGTACTTAAAAAAAAAACAAGATCTAAACGAAAAAACCACAGCACCAAGACCAAGTGCTCCCAAAGCATCACTATACCCACCAAACTCAAATCAACATACCCATACGACCATCTATCACAGTAACCATAGTAGAAGTTACATACATAGTTACGTATGCCCCCAGTTCATTCCCCATCACCTCAAGTGCACACCGCGCACACAAAGTTCCTTCGCCTTAGAGTCAAAGCCCACGCCCTTGCTAAATGAGTGACGACCACACCATCAGCACCCACTGCCATCGGGAGGAAGTAAAACAAAAAAAAAACATTTCCGGACTTCGATCCAATGACTGGCACACATTTGCCCCCAGGGAGTAAAGGGCATGGACCAGGGCGAGCTATAAGAGAGAAAGTTCTATAAACTTCACTAATATTCATAGATGCCATGCCTATATATATCCATAAGGCACAGCAAAAGCTTCCGTGCAGCTTTGTCTGCTCCATCAATGATGTTGTTTAAATGTGTTGGATTTTTGTCACCCTTGATTATTATGGTGTTAGTGACTCACAGAACAGGCAATAATGGGTCATGCGCTCCAGCACGATGTTGAATGTCGATATGGCACATCCATTGCTGCCACTTGGGGATTCAACCTCCGCACTTTCGTAGGGGTTGGTAGGGATCACAAGCTATAACAGCATCAGAGTCGAAGAAGAAGTTTCTATTCCAAGGTGGTGCACTGACTTAACATCGCACGCCCTCCGAGGGTGAACCTTTGTATATTCAACTTATTATGTAGAAGCATATCTATATACCAACAAATAAATCGGAGTGAGATGAGTGGTGTTACATATAAGCAGTAGTTTTAGATGTACCTATGTATTTAGATTTATGGATAGGTATAGCTACTTCTAGAAACCTCTTTTACTCATAAACTGTTGGTGGATAAAGCTTTTATAGCTCTCTGGTGTTGATGAGCTGTAGAATGGAAGTCGGTTTATTCACAGAGGCACTCCCATTTTAATTTGGTCTTTATTTTCTTCCGGTTTTTTAGATCCTCATTTTCAAGACATCCTGGTTTTTCTGATAGGTGGCTTTTGTCGGGACATTTAAAAAAAAAAGTTTGTCTTGTTTTATTTGACGAGCTAACAAGAGGAATATTTTAAAAAAAATCATCAGTAGGTGTCATGATAGTGCATAGAGGTAGGTAGGAATGTATGTTCTTATAACTATGTCTAACTAGATAAGAGAAGCAGAAAGATAGGAGGAAAGGGATTATAAGGTTTTCTTTGCTTCATTCCTTGATGGATACCTACTTAAGATATTCTTCTCTTTTTAAAGTGGGTCGTTGTTATAAACCAACTTCAATTTCTGGAAAAAGGGTAATTGAGGCATAAAGACTTCCCTGAAACTATTGCACAACTGGCTTGTGTGGTTATACCTATTTATCTACGAGTATATACAACAAAATATACAAATTCAAGGAAGAGACTAGATATAATGTATAAGAGTTAATCGCCGTTAAGAATATGGAAGTGACTTCAGATGTGTCAATTTAGGGCATTCCATTTCCGGAACTTTTATCGAATTCACACAGATCTCTATAATACACTGGGAACTCTCTAAAGTATAACCGTTTTCTTTAGGCAATTTGAAAATAACATAAGGTGCGCTTGTACCATCACCATCAATGTGAAGTTGACATTGGGGGCGTTCGGTGCCGCTCAGCTTTCTGACATATTGCTGAAAAATATACTGTGCGTTTGTGAACGTTTAAAACCCAATAGGTAACCATTTCTGTCAAAAGTCAAAATAGAGAAAACAACGAATTGCTTACGATTCACTGATCTCTATAATACACTGGATAGTGTATTCCCTACAAAGTATAACAGTTTTTTTGACTCCATTTGAATTTGACAGTAGCACCATGGCAATTGCCTATCTCGTTTTTTTATAAAAAGAGAGAAAGAGATAGATTGCACTCCTTTTCAAAAAAAAAATGAAAAACAGTTTATTTTTATTGTCAGTTTCGATCAAGATAATAAGAACTACAAACAATTCAGAAAAGGTAAGACGGAAGACGGAACCTGGACAATCGGATTTCGCAAGAGATTATATCAATCAAGACGAGGGAGGAATTGATATTGAAAATGCAAAGAAGTCCTTCGTGAAGAGGATAAATTCGATAAGAACTTTTCAAGGAAATTGTCAAAGTAAAGCACAAAGTTGAAAAGAAAAAATCAAAAAGTAAGAATTTCGAAGAGATGAAGTCGACGATTTGTCATGTTTGCCGAATACAGATAAGATTAAGAAGAAGACGACAAAGAAGATGAACCACGTCACAAGAACGTGAAAGATATTGCAGAAAAATTATCATTAAATATGGAAGCTGAAATTATTGCAATGTAATTGTTCTGAAAATAAAACAAGTTCAAGTTCTTTTACAAATGGAAGTCAATATTGTGCGTTTCTCTGTCTTTTTTCGTCTTAAAATTCTAGGTTATTTACAACACATATTAAAAATCTGGTAACAGAACGTTTCAAGGAAATGTGTTTTCTTGTTGGTGGAGTTGAATGATTATGCATTACTTACATTTGTTGAAAATAGATGTGTAATTTAAATTTTATATTTTTTTGAAGAAGGTGCCCTTGGTATGGTTGATTAAACAAATTTAATTTCAAGCATAAGCAACCATCTTGAAATGTAACTTTGGCAACAAAAATGTTATACTGTTATACTGACATGGACCCTCTACAATTATTACAGTTTTCTATTGGGGTCGATTTTTTTGTGTGAATACACTATCCAGTGTATTATAGAGATCAGTGTTACGATTATACTTGAGCTCAAAATGAATTAAACATATATTTGTTTAGATAAAATGTAAATTGAAAATGAATCAAGAAGTAAGAACCACAATTGTGTCAACCGATTTAGAAGAAGAAAATGATATATTAGGTACGTAATTAAAGTTCACAAGATATGGCCCTTAAAAGGCAGTTATTTAACACGTATTACAACAACAATGAATGTATTGCACAGTAAAGCTATGTGCCACCAAACGCCTCCATTGTGATGTGTACAAACAAAGTAAGAAATACATATGTTTGTATTCTATTGTTTTATACAAATAAATAATTCCTGAAAATGTCTGCCTAATAAATTTGTATAGGCAGCAAATTTACAAATGTTAGGTCACACTGTTGACATTTTGCTTCTGGATTTGAAATCAGAATCAAATCCAGAAGCTGTCACTCATAAACGTACTAACTTGAACGTCAAATTTAAAAGTTGTCATTTTTTGTATCCTAATTGTGCAACAAACATTATTCTTGATTTTGATTATTTTCACATACAAAATCACAACCAAGCTTCAGAATCAACAACATTTTATATTTGGGATTTTGGAGTGGAGAAGAAATTCTGGATTGCCAAATAAAAACGCCATTAGCTTCTCTTCTAGCGACATCTTTGCTAATAGGAGACAGCATGGAGTTTTTAAGAAGTTCCTTACAATCGTTGGACAGATATTTTGACGTAGTTGTCTGCTGTATTTCCCATCATATATTTATTTTTTTATTTTTCGAACTGCCGATTTTTTAGTAGGTATAACAGTTTTACAGCAATTTTTCGACAATTGTAAGATATTCGAAAATGGTAAAATATTTAATGTCAAAATCTGTCCCTATCTTTCTCTTGATAAATTGTAACATACAAATGGCAATATTTGGAGATGAGGAAAAAGTCATCACGATTAATATAAAATCGATAGACAAAACTTATTTCTCCAAACAGTTAAACCAAAATGTCAAATGTAGGGCCACCTATTCACGCCTCTCTGTGCAATCAAATTGTCATTTATAAAAGTCATCTACAAACTTCAGTGTGTAAATCACATTGCATTAGTTATATGAAAGTAACTTCTGTCTATAAGTAGGCAAATATGTCAAATATGTCAGTATCACTTACATCAAATCCACTTAAGCGGGTTATGCATTGAAAGACTAGACTTTGCGGTCATCCCCACAAATAATATTGACAAATATCCTTACACTCACACACAATAATCGACCTACGACATTTTTTTTATCCCACCTCCTTTGGGGATACTTTTTGTTTTTATATATAATAATATTTACGAAACGAGTGACCAAATGAAATCTGACATTAAGACAACGCCGACCGACTTGACAGTATCATGTGGAAACCAAACCTAACCAAAAAAAACCCAGGGGTGAAGTTCGATTATTTTTTATCACCATAAAAAATAATACCATATCATTATAGTGCCATAAAAAATATATCCTTCAGAAAAAAATTCCATAGGGAAAGCCATCATAACAACAACCCATATCGTTAACACTGAACTGCCATATCGATTGCTTGAATAAGTAGTATATTAAAGATAAGGACAATCCTCGTGCAATCGTCAAGCATTTCTAATGGAATGTCAAGTTTAATGGTGCTAAGCTTTGGGAGGATTCCAAGAAATTTTTTGTTCATTCTTCAAATTTATGATGTATGACCATGGCTTGGACCATTGGGAATTCCAAGGCAGTTGAGTTGAAGTTGTGGTTTAGTGTTATGTTATTATATTTTAAGAGATTCGAAAGTTGAATGTAATATAACTCAAGACAAAGGTTATGTAACTTTTGGAGAATTTTGTTTTCTCTAAAATAAACCAATATTAATTGGATTAGGTTTTATTCCAATGTTTTATTTAGAAAACAATTTAATTCGATAATTTATTGCCTTAACCGTGTTTCATGACAGAAAATTGTTATACAAAATTGTCGCTAAAATTTGAGTTTTCGGTATTAATATGTAAATCCAACAGAAATTCAATATGCCAATATAATGTATATCCATATATTGATGACTTACATAGGGACTTTCAAATTGTATCCTTTTTTATTGTTGCTTCGCCCTTACCATAAATAAAACTAGGTATAGGCTCAACGAAATAACCCCTTTTATTGCAAATTGTAAGCAATTTATCTAACACAATCAACAACAACAAAAATTTCATTGCAATAAGTCTTCTCAAAGATTCAAAGCCAGAAAGCATCACAATCACCATCACAATCAACCTCATTACCCGTTAAGAGTTGTCGTCATTGCGGTCTTTCTTAACTGATTTTACATTTATTTTCCTTTTATAGCCCAAAAATGTATAACCCCCTTCATTTTAAATAAGAAACACGACTGTGTCCGATAAAAAGGACAAAATATCTACAAGAAATAAATAGAACCTCAATTTAGGTAAAGACGATAACTAAGCTAAAGGGTTGGTTGCAATTGCCTTATATTCAAAATCCTTTTGTTACCCCCCCCCCCCTTACTCCAAGGCCAACAAATTGTTCTTACAATTTAGTAGAGATGCCAAATATTCTCACCAGAAAAAACTAAGTTGTTACAAATCGATTTCTTTTATTTGGTAATTAGAACAAAAAATTTAGCTAAGTTTTGGTTTTATTTTATTTTTAAAATATGTCAAAGAATAAGACATCCAATCGAGATTGTATAGAAGCTTTGACATTTAGTTTTAATAAATACCTACCTAATTGTTTTTTTATAGAAACTTTTTTTCATCTTATGTATATTTTTGAATTTTGATTGATCTGAGTAGGTTCATTCATTGAACTTTACCCATTCAATCGTTTTCTTGACAACCATATGAGTTGTCAAAAATAATTGGGGTGGAATCGGCTAAGGTGATAGTTAATTGTCAATTTTTTGATAGTCGCTTTGACGGTAGCTATCTCTATCGTATTTATAGAGAAAGATAGAGAGAAGAAGCATCAAAACGACAGTCAATTAATTGACCGATCGCTTTTGTCTTACGCGATACGGACCCGAGTTTTCGGCTCTAAGAAAACACCTAATGGATGTTAATCGCTTTGTTGACTTTAACTGTAAAAAACAAGAAGTTATGCCCTCTTATAAATAAATCTTAAAACTTGTTTAAATTTCTTTTTTGGAGTGCATGGGACTTAGACGGATTCGCCTGATGAACAAATCACAACTTCTAAGCATTAAATTTTCTATTTATAAAATTTATATTAGACTGGTCTTTTAATTTCAATTCGTCCCAGCTAAAACGTAGGATACTATTTTATTACGAGTTCAGGCTGAGTGTCGAAAAGAATTTGCTCAACAGGGGCTTTATTCCGTAAGAGTGATTTTCCGTGAAAAAAATGTATTCACGCTCAACATATGGATGAAAACATGTGACTATCTCAATTTTGACAATTTGCCATTAAAGAAATGTCGCATATGACTAAGTTGATGTTGAATAATTTCTTACGTCAAAATTTGACAAGAGCTATTTCAACATTGTTCCTAATAGCGAGTTTCATTCAAATTTCAAAGATCTACTATCAAAATGGAGATTTGACATTTTCAATGAAACCTTGTGTCCAAATTTAATTGTAGTATTGGTCGTGTTCGGTGGCATACCTAAAGCAATTCGGATTGCTTTGTGTTGTTGTAACGCCTAAGAAAAAAACAGTTGATGAACTAAACATATGTTGTGAAACACAAATCTCAAGCTACCTAAAAATTATTATTAATTTGAGGAACAGCTGATTCAAACCTTCAGATTTGTATGCAATACAACTGACTTAACATAGAAAGCTACCTGGATCGTTCGAAAACAACGCCGCTACTAAGGTATCTTGGCTAGCCTATCGACATTGCACCGAACGCGTCCAATGGTGAATGACACACATATTTCTGAAAAAAACATATTTTTGATGAGGAAGATAAGGAACAAGCAATACAAAACTCCACTAAATTTATAAAATTTAAACTATTAACTTCTTCGTCTATTATCTGTTTATTTTTTAGTTTAATTTTTTAGCAGGGACTGGCACAATTTCACAATAAATTAATAACAAAATAGTTTCCATTTGTTGTTTGACAGAAAAAACGTTTTACGTGTATGCGTACATTCAGATCAAATCTGCCTACCCACCAAAGATCAGATCTTTCGTGTTGAGATCTGATCTAGATTAGTTCTTTTTGTTGGAATGAAACTCTCAAAATTCAAAAAGATGAAACCTTTTGTCAGAAAGAGCAGATCTTTTCTTGAATGAAACTCGATATAAGTAAAGTTGAGAAATTTTGCTCAGAGATCCATGTAGAGCTAAAAACTGATTAAGCTCGTAGTTTTTCGCATGAATGTTTTTGAAGGATATGTCAGGAGAATAATAGCGTTTTCGTTTGGTCCTCCGGAATCATTGAGAATGCTTCTGAAAAAGGGCGTTTGGCACTAGATCACGTCAAAATCGTGAGACGTCATTTATTGTTAATTGTGATTTGTAAACCTATATTAGGCGTTTTTCTTTTTTAGTTCAGAGCAGAGCCTGCGGTGTCAAAAAATTTGTTTGTGTTTCTTTTTAAGTCAGAGCATGCAGAGCTCCAAATGTGTGTGTTTCTTTTTTCGTTTTGAACATGTGTAGATCGCACTCGACGTGCTCGAATCACAAGTAAGCCATACTAAGATCGGAAACCTTCGTACGTTTCACCCCCCAAAACCCATTTGTTTACATTGTTGTATTTGTAGCTTTGAAACTCTATCCATGAATAGATGGGAAATCGAAAAGCAAAACAAAAACAAATTACTAGGGCTGTGTTGGCTATGTGTCTATAGGAAGAGGAACAGAAAAGATTCTTGTGTGAGTTTCTATCAATGTGTCTATTGGAAGAGGAACAGAAATGTTACTTGTGTGCGTGTTTCAGCTTGTAGGCAAATGTCAAATGAAAGCAGAGGTTTCCGGTCTTTACATTATTAGTTTATGGCTCGAATATAATTGACTGACCATGTTAGTAAATTTCTGAACGCACCAAATGCCATGTGTTTCAAGAAAGAAAATGTGAAGAAAAAAATTATTAGATACATACGTTGGAGAAAGAAGTTGATAGCTTTTTGATTTTCTGTATCTGGGTGTGTTTCAGTGTACAAAAAAGGGTAGGTTTTTTGTTATATGGATTTTTATGGTTAAAATGAAAATGTGTTCTGATTTGTGTTGTTCAAGTGTGCTTAAAAAAACATATCGGTTTTCAGAGCTAGCTCTGTTTGGAAATTGGAACAAGTCCAGTGCATAATCTATGCGTTCGAACTCTGTTCAGTGCTCTGCTCTGAACGAAAAAAGAAAAACGCCTATTGTAGTTTGAAACTAAAACTTCATTAATTTTCTATTCATAATATTAGCAAATATAATTCCTACCACTTCCAACTCCACTCAAGCATTGGAATATGAAATTTCATCTATGAATTTTTGACAGCTCATAAAAATGTTCACTGTTCTGAAGGCAAAAGTGTCATGGCGTTCAGAACAGGGAACATTTAAAGAACTGTCAAATATTCATAGTTGACATACATTTTTGGGGAGTGTAGATTTTATTACGTAAAATCCAATATCTCTTGAAAAAAATTCGCCATTAATCAAAAATGTTACCACACGAAGCTTGAAGGTCATTTAAACCCCTCAACATATTTTCACAAAAACTTTTCATGTTCTTGTAAATATTTCATTTGAAGGAAAAATAGAAAACACACAAGAAAATGGAGAAAATATGGTCAACCTGAACGAATTGAATTTTGATTTATTGTTTTGTAATTTCCAAAATAATAATAAGAAAATCCATGTATTGTTTACCTATATACACACGTCTTCGAACTTTTCCCCTGGCCTACAAGAAGTAAACAAACAAAAATAAAATAAAATTAGGAAATCATTATGTTCTGGCTAATTCAACTCAAACAAAATTCCATCTATAACCCCCTTTTAAAAAGAAAATTAAGTTTTTCTTTAAATCGAACCAAAAATCCCCGAATACCGCACCCTCGATGAAATGTTAAGGGGGATGTTATCGCTTGAAAAATAAAAATAAAAAAAAGACTTCTTGTTTGTGTATCACATTTAAAGAGGATTTACATTTTTGAAAAGGACCAGAATCAGACAAGAATTCAGTGGCAAGCCACCGCAAACGAAACAAAAAAAAAAACAAATAGGAAGACAAAAGTAATTGTGCAACCTTTTAAAAAAATATTACAATCTTATCAGGCGTTAAGACTTTTCATTGTTGTCGAAGAGAAAGAAACAAGAAGGACATAACGACATTTTCACACCAAATTTTGTACGAGCGCGGGTGGTTATATCCTCCTTGTACAGCAATACCAACCATTGAAGGTTGTACTTGGAGTCGTAATATACTTAGGGCTGACAACAAGACGAAGTATCTAAAGAAAAAAAATGTAAATAAACAAATGCGGATGAAGATTAGATAAGACTTTGAAAATGTTCAAGTAACTTGCACCCTTTTTTGGTTAAAGGGGGGGGAGGTGATGGACGCAAGAAAAAAAATAGGAATCCACTTATTTGTGTTATCAAAATGTGTTTTTGTGTTGCGGTTAATCGGGGGAGAATTTTATTGTTTCGAAAAAGGGGTTTATGATGAATTAAGTGCAAATTAAATACTTAGCCTTATGAAGCAAGCCTAAAACAACACAATATCATATCAAAATATAACGGAAAATAAAAAAAGCAATCGGTATAAAATAATGACATTTTGCCCGCCGAGAGTAAAAATGGGTTACTTCCGTTCAACTAAATCCCGGTTTTCTTGACAACCCCAAGAATTGTCAAAAAAATGGGTTATTCGGTTATCAAAAAAAAACACCCAACAACTTTTTCTATTTTTTTTTTTATCCTATTCTTAAGATTTTGAGAATTCTTTTAATTTCTATTTTAAAAATAACAAGATCTTCAGAATTGACTTTGACAGTTTATTCGCTACCTTAACTCGCCATAAAAAAACCAAGTCTACTACATGGCGAGCTTAGGGAAACCGGATGAACTATATTTGAGGCGGTATTTTCATTCACCTTACTCAATCGATTTATATGAGCTGCGTTTTATTATCTACGTATCTAGGTCTGGGTTATTTTTTAACACGTATTACAAAAACAACACGAGATCCAGGGTTCTATCAGGGTTTCTATCTAGGTTTGCAAATATTAGTATTAAACTCGGCGAATAGAGGGTACATTTAAGTACATAACCCAGATCGTTTTATTTTCAGGGGGTGAACCATACGTGTTATTGGCGCTAATAAAACACGGCTATTGGCGCACTTAAGTAAAATACGTCTGCTTCAGGTTCAGACAAAATGTAGCATGGATACAATGTGCACAGACAAACACGTGGAAACTATCACCAAATGTCAAAAAAATTCAGTAATTACGGTTTTATTTGGCAATCCGGGATTCCAACTGAAAATTTGTATTATTCTGAGCATTCTGAAGTTTGCTGTGATTATAATAGTATTTGTTGCACAATTAGGATACAAAATTGACAACAGTCGAGTTTGACGTTCGAGTAGATATACATATATTAATGATTGAGTGGTTCTGGCTTCAATTCCGATTTCAAATTCAAAAGCATATTTTTCTTCCTTTCAAAGTCAGAACAGTCATATTTTCCCAATTGAACATTTCATTTCTTTGAAAACTACAGAAGGCGTCCGAATTGCCAAATAAAACGGCATAATGTCGTTTTCGATTGGTAATCCAAAAGAACTCACCGATCCGGGGTATCAATCGAACAAGTTAACCCTAGGTTTCTGACTCTAGATTCTGTAGTTAAATGTTATGTGAAAGGCGGGAAATTCACATTTGTGTTTATTCTATGTGGTTTTCCATTGGAAACTCAGAAGCATTCCGAAACGTCCGGAAGTCTTCTTAAACCATTTCATTGGCAAAAAATCTTCGTTCGACAATGGGGACGTTCACTCAGTTATTCTCAGCAATCTAGAATAACTTTCTGTTGTTGTAATGTGTGCAAAATCACATCTGATGAAAAAACAGCTGTTCTCATGAAATCTATCTTGAGTTATCCCAAACAATTTGAAATAACTAGCTGTCCGAAAACAAATGTATAGAACAGCTGACTGCAAAATTCATTTGGCATGCGTTTTGTTCTGATTTTTTGACAGCTGTCAGCTAACCTATCTGATTCGTCCACAGATATACTCTGATAGCTTGGTTTTCGATATGACATATCTAATAAGTGAGTGAACGCCCGCAATTCTAAGAAGTTAAATAGGGAAATCTGAATGAAACTCTAAATGAAACTATACTTTCGTTTTAACAAATTTATTATCTCTCTTTATTGAGGCGTCTATTCACAACGGCGGATGGTTTTTTCTCGTTTTCAAATCATTTCGCTTGAAGTTAGTTCTCGTTTGTTTTTGACAGTTCTCCTGATGACCGCGAGGCGGCATGACAAAAGCACAAAAGTACAAGAATAGCTTAAGGCTCATATTACATTTAACATTTCTTAGTAAAGCAAATTAATAACAAATAACATTACTTAGTACAAATAAATACATTACAGAAGATAAATTCTCTTCTTGATTTGAAATCAGAATCCACTCAAGAACCACTAATACAATCATACTAAAATCTCAAACTTCTGATTTTCTATTTGGTTCTTCGTATTCCTCATCATCCCAGGGTAAATTTATAATTGGAAGCCATACACAAACAAAGACAAAATATCAGAATAGAGTAAAAGCATTTAGCACTGTTCCATTGGATTTCAGAATGAGTGAATATTTAAGTGAAACCAATGGACATCGGCATTCGTTTTTAAACATGGCGGATATAACATTTAATTCGAATTTGACATTTAATGGGTATGTGTGTAAGGCGAGTTTAAAAAATTGAGATCTCAGACCTCAGCAATATTTATGCTGATGCTACATACGAACAAATTACATGCTTAATCCATGGCTGTACCTCGGTAGTTTAAAATCTTGAGCCAAGGCTGAATCACATTTTTAATTTGTGTGATCTCATTTTTCTGGAGTAGTTAATATATACCTTTATATATATATACCTTATATATTTACCTTTAAAAAGTATTGACCATTTTGTTAGTAAGTTTTCTTAGACAAAGTAAATAAAAATACCGACATCCGTTTTTATAATACATATATATCAATTTAACTTTATTACTAGACGTTCGCGTCTGCTCGCTAGGACTTTGCAAAACGAATGGCTACAAAATAAATTTATTGCGCAAATAGTATCTATGAGATACACTATAGTGTCGTCTCGCTTTTATTTCTCTCTAACAATTTGTTGCAAGACTGCATAAAAAATACCCTGAGTTCTATGTTTTTTTTTTCCAAGATGAACCAGTACAAAAGTTAAGGCATAGCACAGGAAATTAATAAATTCATCTCTCTTACTCCTCATATCCAACCCCATTTCAAGCTTTAAACTCAAGAGTAAAATAAATGAAAACGTCCTTATTTCAGAGTTGTATAGTTTTTTTTTTTACCCTTGTTTCATTAAAAAAAACTTCGCCAACGACAAACGCATTGACATGATGCAAAACCACAAACGACATATTTCACCACATCCTTGTGGCAAGTTCTTATATGTGTACCTTACTCGTATATATGAGGGGGAGATCAGGAAAGCCCTAGTGTTGGGAATGGTTAAACGACATAGACGGTTTGCAGATTAATTTAAGGTCATGGAACGGGGGTTGGTTTGTGATTTTGTTGAATATATTCATCCCAACCATGTTTTTTTCTATTTATGTCGTGTCAGAAAAATAGAAAGAGGGTCACACGGAATTGAAAGTTCTATTACGCCAATATTTGTGTGACATAATTTTTTGATGTTAGGCTAATAAAAATAAAACTATCCCAAAGCCCATTCCTGGGCACATTATACAGTTGTATAATTTGCTAGGGACAAAACAAAAAAAACAATCACATACCTAATACAATTGACATTTCTCGAATAATCTTATAGTGGTTACATAGGAGGTTTGAAAGAGGATATTTTCAGAGATAAAACAAAGTGTCGTGGGTCCATCAGACAGGAGCAAGATGTTGAATTTAATTTGGGTTGAAGAGGACACCATACATGCACACCCTTTTTCTGTCCGGGGCGTTTTTAATGGCTTTAGAGATAAGAGACCCAAATATATATGTGCATTATACAAATTCAAAAAGTATCTGTATATATTTGGTGCGAGTTGTTCTTTAAATTCTTGGGAAAAGGAAACCCAATCTTTTTTTAAAAGAAATTCGAGAAGTCTACTTTTTGCATACATTTACAGTCTAAGCTTTTATTCAATTAGCTTACAAAACCATAGAATAAGAGCTAAGTCATGGATTAAAATTTCTTATTAATAAAAACAGAATGTTTGTGTAGTAGTAAAGTGACTATTATCAGAAATCCCTTAAGAAAAAACTACTCCAATAACAATAAGTAAGATTTGCAATGAAACGACTCATCACGACCCAGGATGGACGACATAACCTGACGAAGGTCCACTGGAATGTGGATCTTATATCAGATCATTTCATATCATCATTTGCTTATTATTTTTATTCAAAATTAAATTCACAAATCTTCACCTAATTTTTTTTTTTCAGAACAAATTTTACACATATAGGCTCTTATTCCTTTGCTAAGCCACCTTGATCGGTGGTTTAGCATTTTAAACGTCACTTACAAGTGTCACGGAATGTCTGACACCAATGTATATATATCTTCTGCATTTATGTATGTACATACATTGGAAAAAAAATATTTCCGACATATTTTTAATACATCTGACAGGCATTTGGCATGATCCTAAAAAATATTCAGTTTAAATATAGACTTATTTTCCCTCTTTAAAATATGTAGCTACATCAAAACCCTAAAAGCTTTTTTCATACATAGAAATATTTAAGGTGCTTTTTTGAAAAAGCGTCTGGCATCTTACAGGAATTTGGAGCAAGATAGCAGAGATTGATTTATTCTTTTTACGACCAAATTTCTGTATGATAGATTGCTTCATTACCCCCGTGGCCAACTTACGTACATATATATGTATGTATAAAATCTTCCCAATCACTTTAACTCAATTTTCACTCTCGTAATTCTCCATGGAATTTATGGGCGTAATATCTGACAATCTGTTTGTTCTGGTTTAAGTGCCAAATGCAAATTCCAAACGTGCTAAAAAAAAGTGAAAAAAATATTATATAAAAATTTGCATGTCTTCTTCGTCAATTGCGGCCTTAGAAAAAGGAAGTCCTCGAAATGACATCACATTTTTAAACAAATTGGTTAAACGTGTCCTTTTCCAATTGAGTCACTGAATTCAATGCTTAATAGGGGGCGAGCGGGCGTACAGTAATGCCACTTTGTGTGTCTTGTAATCTACCCACAGCTCAGCTCCTGGGTTAAGTGCGAATTTCTTTTCTTATTTTTGATTTTTTTTCTCCCACCCGATTTTTATTGTGGTTTTGTTTGTGGGAATCTTAAGTGACAATCTTGACATTTAAACGTCATCCAGTTGTTCTTTTTTTTTTGTTAAAGTTGATGGCATCTTGATTTTGCCCATGGGATTGACGATTTCTTTTTGGTTTGTTCTTGTTTATTTCAACTTTAAGGACTTTTTTGTGTATTTTTTGTATTTTGTTGAAGAATTCCCTTTTGTGGAGTAAAACGGAGAAAGTCTTTTTATTTGTCAAAGGTGTGAAATCTTTTGACAGGTGAGAGTAAAGAACATTCACACAAAAGTTTTGGTTGTGGTATATCCCGTGGCAGGAATGACAATGGCGAAAATTGGTGACAAAAATATATTGAAAGAACATTTCCGTTTTTGCATGGGTGTATAGTTCTCATATTCCCAAAAATAACTGGAAAATAAAATTCACAGCCTAAAAATTCAATCCTTTCCACCCTCTTCTTGGATTCATATCGTTGGGGTATAATTTCAAACAATCGCACGTAAGCAAATGTCACAATCACGTTTGATATTTTTCGTGCAATCTAAAAAAATCCCCCTTCTGCTTGGCAAGAAAATTATATTTTTACACAATATCAAACCAAACATCCCAACTGTGACCCCCGAACGAATCATGGTTCACACCAAAGATGACGTCTTCGTCCTATAGTATATTTTCTGATAACCGTACGTCGCGTACAAGGACATCAAGCCCACCCATTCAAGTGGAAATACATTTGAATATAGTTCAACTTTCAACATGATATTAGTGGTTGACAGCTGTTATTGTGTGGTGGAAAGCATGGTTGTTTAATCAACTTGGCCTACGGGGAAAAATTTCCCTTTTTTGACATAAAGAACAAAAGGACAAAAGTCAGGTTAGAAAAAAATCTCATCAATCGCGGTCCATTGTCCTTCCCAAAAAAAAAGCAAAAAAGGGAGAAAATTCTTAATTTAAAAAAGGAGAAAATACCTAAGGCACAACGAGAGCTTGTAGCACCTTATTGACACTTAGGAAGAAATTTAAATAGAGGACTAGAACTTCGTGTGACAGAATGTGGGTGATAATTACTGTCACCACTTAACTTAATGACCAAAGTGCCATCCAAACAGATGTGCTCACTGACTAACGAATAAACAATTAGTGATACAAGCGACAGAGTTCCTGCTCAGGAATTTCACCCCTATAATCTCCTAAAAACATGCAGTTATTCTGCCCCCAGGACAGGACCACAAGCTCAAGTCATGCAAAATGATTTAATGTCCTGCTTTATGTTTTTGGGACCCATTTTGCCACATTCCTTGGTCTAGTGTGTTTTTGTTTTAGCTTTTTTTTTTTATTTATTTACTGGATTGTAGACTTGAGTATCTCCTGATGAAAATGATGATGATGAAGATTAACTAAGACCGTGTTTTGTTTATGACATGGAAACCGTTAACAAACCCTATATACTATACAAGTATAACCAAGGGCCAGTAATAATTCTCGATAAAACTCGCTACGCTATAGTTTTGCTGCTTTATGGTCTTCTAACGAGATGGGTGTTGAAATTTATGTTTGCTCTCTAGGGATAGGACAACAGTTTGTATTGCTTTTTTTAGCTTTAAGGATATTGTTTTACTTCGTTTTTTTTATCTAATACATATACACCTCGATATAAAGTAATTTATCTTAAAAAGAAAATAAAAAAAAAAAATAGAGAAGGAAATTCATAAAAAATGGCCTAATAAATCTTTAAGGAAATGTTGTCGTACTATAGGTACATTGTATAACCTGCGGTCAGGAGAATATCCCTTTAATAATATAAATTTTGTCTGAAGGATTTCACATTAATCACTATTGAGTGTGTTTGTTAAAACTTACAACATTATTCCGAGGATATTTCAATTTCTAATTGAATCCGCCCTCTATGTATAGTGGGTGTAGACGTGCGGTTTTCTTGTTCAATATATTTATCGTAACAATTTACATTCACACAATTGTTGTTAATATGTTAAGAGAGAGACAGAGAGGGAAAGCAATGAAATGTCATTCCAGCCCACAAATAATTGTTATGCGAAAAAATCTAATTTAAAAAGTATCAAACAAGTGTCTTCAATTGGGGTATCTTTGTTTATTCTCTAGCGACATTTTATGTCATTTTCGATTGGATTTTCGGAGTGTTCTACACTTTTTTGATTCCAATCGAATGTGAAAATGTCGTATTCACAAAGTAACATTTAAACGTCGCCTAAATGGCTAAAAAAATGGCTTCTTCAAAGCATTATTACTTTTGACAAATAATGCAAAATAAAACTTTTTTACGTAGGTTATATGTGTTAAATTTTTACTGCCTTCTGAAATCGATAACAGAAAAATACTGGGAAAACTTTACTCGTAACAGCCCATCGAACATTTTTGGAGTTACAGGAGGAGAAAAATAGTAACTCCTAACAGCCAATGGAAAACGACATTAGTATCATGTTTTTGACATTTCCATATAAACCTATAGGCCAGTTCAGAAAAATGACAAGAAATCTCTTTAATATGAACAAAATTCATTCCCAAAAGTTGCCAATTTATTTACGTAGCTATCAAATGGTGAACAAATTGTTGGACACGCCTCCTCGATTTTTGATGGAGCGACATTTGTAAGATTTTATTTTATTTACATAAGTAAATAAACTAAAATAATCACATAATCAAATTAGTTAAAACCAAACATTCAATATTTTTCTGAACACAATCAGATTATTTCTAGACAAAATCGATTTTATGCTGTCGAACCAAATTTTGTGTTTTTAGTAAGCTTTTATTGACTTTGCATACTAGCAAAGTCTGACATTTCTCTTATGTCAAATTAAACAAAATATATTAAAAAAAAATATCGTATAACAAAATGTTGTTGGTGAAGAAATCGATTTTAAATAGTTTAAAGGAATTTGAGATAAGTTGATTTTCTGATCAATTAATAGGTATGTTTCTTTAGTTTTTGGGTAAAGTTTTGGAAAAAAGTTTGGGCTCGAGCTGTTTAATGTAAATGAAAAGAAAAGCTTTTAAGAACAGAAAATTATTTTACAAATTAAATTTCAAATTACTCGATCAGCTGATTTATTGTTTGACGAGCAAGAAAATGCACTAACTAATATGATCGGGTAAACTCATGTAATTTTTAGGATCGGCTTCCTTAATTATTTTTTTGAACATAGTTCAATAATTTCAAGGTCAAATTTATCGTGTTCCCTTCTGTTCTGTCACATTGGCTAGGAAAAATCTTTGAGATTTTAGTAAAGCCAACCAGACAAAATAGGATTTTGACAGTTGTTTGTAACTTTTATATTTGCTTCTGTAGCATTTTGGTTTGACATGTATTATTAAAGATTTTAACCCACTAATTCCAGTGTATAAGCGGAACCACTACAATAAAATAGTGGGTTAGGATATTAAACCGAAACTGATGATGAACGGTTCAAGCTGACCCTAATTATCATAGTTTATAAATAGTTATTCCCTATACTTGCTAGTTATGGTGAAAAATGTTTTAAGTATATTATTCACAAGTAAGAAAAATTTTAAAAAAACACAAACATACCCATTGCCACAAAACAATAAAACTTTAATCTAAAATTTATCAATGAACAATGGTCGAATGGTCTTATTCCAATTTCTATTCGATTATGTGCAAATTATCTTCTACAGTATATCTCGCCTTGAGGGTCGTATATTCAACCATCGCGATTGTAGAAAACTACATATTTCCAGAAAAATAGCACCCAAGGAATGCTATCAGCCATTCTATTTAGTTTACTATTCCAAAATTGCCTCATAGAAAATGCAGCGAATATCAATTTTTAACGATTTTATATGCAAATTGGAATTGCTGCGCAGCGCACCACTCTATGCAACATGCACTGCACTCCAAAATGAATAACATTGCAGTTGTAATAATTTACCATTCCAAATATATATATATATATATATGTATTCGCTTGGAGGCACCTCACTTAGAAAAGATATCCCAGCCAAACGGAGAGGCTGTAAGACCAAGAGGTTCAACAACGCGAATTTAACTATCAATATAGCTGGCACCTCTTTTTGCGTGCTGACGCTGTGCAAATATCGTATAAGCTAAAGCTGGTCGTATTGTATGGCGGGAGAAACCATTTTTATTGCGCCCATCACTCACAGCAGCTTCCTGCATCCTAATCCTACACAACAATGGGGATATGGTTAAACGCGCCAGCGCAAGCGAGTTCGCTCGGCTTATTTATTAGCTAATAGGAGATCCTTTAACAAATTGACCGAAATTGCGCGCATCTTTTATGCATGCAATGCGCTATTCTCTTCGTTATAGCGGGGGGCTTACACACTATGTCTGAGAGAAAGATATTATTAGGCATTTTGTCCTGGTTGATGAATGGGCGATGAATCTAGGAGGTAACACGGCTTTGGTACTTGGTTATGCCATAAGTGCGAGCTCTTGGGGGGGCTGCCACCATTTAGTTTGATGTATTTTTGATTGAGTTGAAACTTGAAGAATGTTCTATCTGACATATTGAATTGCTAATTTGATGCAGTGGGTTTCTGGGTGACGTGATAGTTACAGTAGAATGGGTGGTCTATTAAGTGTTTAGAGGAGTCATTGAAAGGAGCCAATAATTGTGGAATAAATTTATGCATTTGGAGGATGTGGGAAGCAAGAAATCTGTTAAAAGAAAATATTTATCTGTGGGAGAAGTCACGAATTGCTTAGATAATTCATATGCTTGCATTAACATACGAAAATAGTGGGCTTAGGGATGTGTAAACATCAACAATTATTGCATTTGAAAATAATTAAATATAGCTATTACAGGGTTGTAAATATAATTTATTACTCTTGTAATCGAATT
Organism: Philhelius pedissequus; assembly: GCA_910595825.1. Taxonomy (NCBI): domain Eukaryota; kingdom Metazoa; phylum Arthropoda; class Insecta; order Diptera; family Syrphidae; genus Philhelius; species Philhelius pedissequus. Next base: position 234,783,688 of record OU343161.1, on the reverse strand, counting down.
GTGTACCCACTCTATAAATATTTATTACAATTATTTTATAATGTACTTACATACATATGTACCTTATTAAAATAATAAATAACTATCCATTACAATAAAAAGAAATTTTTTAACTATTGGCACATACACAAATTGTAATGTGCTTTTTTATTCTCCCCTTGATCTGTTACGTAATGGATTTGCATAATGAAAATCCAATACACTTTTTTGGTTCAGTGCTTTTATCACAGATGCATTGGACTCATTCAAAAATCGAACCATCCAATAGTTTGGTTTTGTTGTAATCCCATGTAATAGCTGATGCCAAAACAGTTGATGCAAAAAAAGTATTGGAAAATCTTTCGTATACTTTTGTATCCCATGAGAAATGTCAAAAACATATGTGTGAACAAAACCCATTCAAATTTAATGTCGATTTCGTTTCAACAAAATCATCGACTTGCCGTCGATCCGCCGTCAATTTTTTTCTGAAAATCAAATTCGTTTCAAATTAAAACCAATATTTTTCTGGAAAAACAGATCCGTATTGAATCTCTTTTTGGAGACGGATTCAAAACGGATTTGTGCACAGATTCGTACACACACTACAATATTTATTTTGACGTTTCTCAATTGTTGTGTTGTGAATTAATTTTTATTTTGTGGCAGTGTACAGAAAAAGTAAATTAATATATTAAAAAATAAAAAAAATTGTTAAAAACTTCTTGGAAACAAATATTAAAAAAGTGCAAGTGGGTTTAGGAACTCCCCCGCGTCGGAATCGGGAAATTAAAACGAAATAATGATGTTTTAACGAATTGAAGATTTGTTTTTTTTTAGAGCTGCCAAGCAACACACACAGTCCCAAAAAGAGATTCGGTCCGAAATCGTTCTTTTCAAAGCCAAAAATTATTGGTCTTAGTAGCGAATCCTAATTATTGAAACGAAATCGACATAACCTATCTAATGTTGGTTGTTCATAGGAACTTAAGTGGATACTATACTAACTTATCTTTGATCGTAGCGACATTTGAATGTCAATAGAAAATACCTATAATAGTTAATATAAAATCATAAAAAAAACAAAATCAAGGTAGTATTTATACAGTAATTACTGCAATGTTTGTTATTTTTTACAATTTGCTATAATTTCTTTTTATTTTGTATTTTAATATACATACTATATATAGTTTAACTTTAATTATATTGATAAACTCAAAAATTTCTCCATATAGGTACATATATTTGTTTGGGAAGAATGTACTTTTTTGCCTACTCCAAAATGTCCCCATCCCCGCTTACGTAGGCAGACAACAAAAATTATGAGTTGGGTATCTGGATATAAAGTTAATTTCTCAACATTTGCAATTCATTCTAACCCGTACAGTACATCCCTTTATACTTGTCGTGTCTCATCACACATGTGCTTGAAAATCGCTGGATATATGGTGTAAAAGCAGGGTTGACTTTTGGCCCCCTTTTGAATCTTGGAGCATGGTTCCATTTTTGGTTTAAGTAAAACATTCTCCTTTATTCAACGGATTCTGTTTCGCTTGACTAAGGAAATCAATTTTGAATCCTTGTTTGTGTTTTGAATTCCATTCGGCTATAAAGAAGTTCCACACTGTATAATTGAGAATAGTTTACTTGAAACTCTAGGAGAAAAATAAACGTAATAATAAATAGCTCAATATCTTATAACCCGCCCTTAAACAAGAGGAAACTGCGAGTTGTTAACATCATTTAGTTTGTTGGAAAAAAATGCAAGAAGAAAGATGAACGAAATCTCCTCAACGATTTGAAGAGATTTTTTGACGTTTCACGCCAGATCGAAACCATAAACATATACCGCTTTTATACGCCGCGAACTACTTCGTCGATCTGTAGTGTCCGCACGGTTTTTTTTCGTGTTAAAAGAAACTGTGTCGACACAGCAGTTCGATTTCTGGAGATAGATGTGGTATGTCGACATGGCGTGTAAAAAGGATGGAACTAGTACACCGGCACACTTTCTGTTTTGTTTTGTTTTTTTTGTTGTTGCCTGCTGAAGTTATCTTATTTGCATTTTCCTTTCATATAAAATTAATCTGCTTATTTAATTCTTGAAAATTATATGGCGTACAGGCATATTAAAGTAAATTTGACAACTTTTCTATTTGCCAGCTGGTTTTAACATAAAATTATACATCGACGTATGTGCGTGTGAATGCTCAAGCAACAACGAACTACTTCGTCGACATAATAGATCGATGTGGCGTGTGAAAGCGGTAATATAAGACAACGACCCGAAACCACTGCTGTTATTCACATTTACCTACAAGCTGAAACACTCACACAAGTAACTTTTCCATTCATCTTCCAATAGTCACATCAATAACAACGCACACAAGAATCTTTTCTGTTCATCTTCCTATAGCCAGATACATAACACAGTCCTAGTAGTTTGTTTTTGTTTTTATTTCGATTTCACATCTATATTGCCGGTGTGGGAAGAATCAGTTGTCAAAAATTTCCCAAAAAAAATTGTTGAAGTGAAAAGAGACGCTGATTTAAAATTTTGTCTGTCTTTCAGCTCACTGGACAATTTTCATGTCCATTTGGTTGACGATTTCTTTTTTGTATGTTTAATCATTCCTAGCAAAATTGTTACTTCAAAATGTACCATGCATATTGCTTTCCACTATCTTGCATTCACTCGCTCAGTTCAAGAAAACTAAGCAACAAGCAAACTACAAAAAAAAAACAGCATAAAACATTAAACCGATCGGTTCCGAATTCTTTACACATATGTCGGCATAGTATACCTAAACAATATTTCTTGAAATACTGTGTTGGTATATCTGATTTTCACACGATCATACAGATACAACCTTATGGGCACTATGTAGCATGGTAATAGACACATTCGGTGAAGAGGCCAGATAAGCAATCCAGCTTCCTTCGTAAAATGTCAAAAAACTATCCAGTAATGCCGGATTTACACGAGTGACAAATTACCATTAATTCATGCCATTAAACTTGCAAATTTATGGTAAAATTAAATCGATAATGATAAGCATTTACACAGGGTAAAATAATGACTATTTGATTGATAATGGCAATCTGTCATTAAAGAAAGAGCAAGTTCATTCTTCCTCGCGGTGTGCCATAATTTTCCAAATGGCATCATTGTGGATTTACATAACTCCATTATAATGGCAATATTTAATGTCAGTCTTCCCTGCCATTTTTTTAATGACGAAAACAATGAGAAATTTTCAAACCAATTACACGATTTTGTCAGTAATGTCAATAAAATGGAAGAAATAATGGCAATTTGTCACTGGTGTAAATCCGGCATAACTAGTTTCCCTGTACGCCAGTGGTCCATTCAATTTTCCAACCTAAGTATAAATGTGTCTACATCCCATCCTATAATAATTTTCTCTCCATCGTGCTTAAAAATCACCAGTTAAAAATTATCAGTGTAAAAGCATTCCATGTACATTCATACAAAAGCGCTATATCAACCACGCAGCAGCTCAACAATTTCAACTCGACTCCGCTTCACAAGTCAAATCGCATCGAATGAAAGCTCATTCAAACACAGATCGAAACGTAATTCAACTTTGTAAGCCGGTATTTAGTTGAAACAAGCTTTATCTGAATTTCGATCCGAATTGAATTTTTCTGTGCTTTGGCTTTGGCTTTGTTAGTTCGTACTGCGTAAGTAAATTTGCTCGTCTCGTGTTAATGTCCTCTAATATTGTGCGTTTGCAATTAAATATTCTTAATTAATACTGTGCAAATATTAATTATTTAATTGTCTTGTGTTCTAATTTCATTTGAAAATATTAAATTTCTCATTCTTTTGTTTAAAAATGTGATTATTTAATCTTTTTTTTTTTCGATGCGCCCCAGGTTAAAATTAACGGGTTAAACGTAAGGGGCTATGCGTAACGGAGTGCACGTAATGTGTTACGGCTACATAAGTTGAAATCGCCATAATTTGCGCTCACGTTTTTACTTTTTCGGCACCGGCCGGCCGGCATGTGGAAATGATTGAAGATGGTTTTTGCACAAGAAATTAGCCACGGTGTCCAATTTGAAACTTCTTTTGTTAAAAAAAGTACGATGAAGGTAAGTTTCTAATTTTATCATGAATAATTCAATTCCTAATTAAAATAATTTCACTTTTACATAGGTACATATATATATATATATATATGTACGCACCTTTTGATATCTATTCAACTTGTGGAGTTAAAAAATTTACATATATATAGCTGTTTTAAGGTTTGAGCAAACACGATCATCGGCATTTGGTAGATTACACAGGTAAAATCCAATTAGATATATTTTCTATTATAAATTTATATAAATTTCTATTCAAGACCAATTCACAATCCGAAAAATTTCTGCTTCTTCATAAATCGTAGTTAATGAAGTAAAGAATTCTATTTTCGTTATTTCCCAATAAGATTTGTAAATTGCAGAAATTCCTCTCATTTATTGCAAATATATGTATGTAAGTTCATGAATGTAGATCACTACCTGTTTGCTTCTGTCCTCATTCTACCTACCTACCCCCTTTGCTTAAAAATTAATTTCTATTCTGCTAGGCAGAATGTTCTGCTCAAAACATTGCATCCAGGTGAATGTCCTGCATTCTTTTTAACCCTATTACAAATATATATATAAATCTTCACACTTGCAATTGCAAATTTCAAAGTAAAGCTTGAAACTCTCGCAACAATATAGTCAAGCACAAAGCATCCACTCATTTTCAAATATTTTATTAATAAAATCCACCGAAACCACTTCCATGACGATGAAAAGGTCTTCCATATCCACCATAGCCTCCATATCCATTATAACCACTGTATCCTCCATAGTTGTTGCTATATCCACCATAACCTCCTCCATATGCACCATAGCCGCCTCCATAACCTCCTCCATATCCACCACCAAAGCCGGGATATAGACCGATACTTCCCAATCCGATTCCACCTCCAATAAGACCGAAACCAAGTTGTCTCTTAAATCTACTCATTCCTGTCTGATCAGACTCAATAGTGTCAACATTAGCCAACACACAAATTGTCAATGCGGCAAATATAACAATTATAAAAATGGAATGCATTTTAAAAAATTTATTTTTTAAATGTAGATTTAAGAAGGAACCACAAAATTTACAAAGCAACACGACGAAGAACGTTTAACTGACTTTCGAGTTTTGTAATTCGTTTGGCTTTTTATAACAAAATTCTTTCAGTCAGAACATTAACAGCTAATGCAAAAGTTTCCCATATTCAATTAGCATGTTCCAGCTTATTGATTTGTTTATTCGTTAAAGCCTAGGTACCTACTATTGTAGATTATATATAAATTATTTCATCAGATAAAACCTCACGTTAGGGAAGGTTTTTTTTTTTGTATAACATGCGAATTATATTTTAAGGTTGAATATGACGAACATGGTTGGTACAATATTACGTGCTAATCAGAATTTCGAATAGATATTTGGATGGCATGTTTTGTTTTAGGCCAATTTGAGTTTACCATTATTTTCTTAATTTTCTTCCATTCCAGCGTAGTTTTACTTTTGGTTAAGCTTGAATTAAAGGCTGAATCATTATTTAAATAATCTAAAAATTAGCCAAGCAAAACAAAATACATTATGTGTTAATGAGAAGTTCCAATAAGTCTAACATTTGTGTAAGAGGTACCTGTAAGAAATAAACGATTCTTTGTAAAGTAGGTATTCAAATGAAAATTGATGATGATACGCTATAATCTATGTGCATTTAATATATGTGTGTGTACTTATGCTCATGCTTATAAGGTATTATTTTAAACAGGATTTTAAATCACCAGGATTTTAGAGGACCAAACAGGAATTTTCGTTGGTACCTCTTTAAGAAATTAGATATTTATCTCCTCATTAAATTTTACAGCAACGTCCAATTATAGTTTGTATGTAGACAGATAGTTATCCTTAAATGTGCAGGCGAACTTTACATCCACTGTAACTTTAGCAACAAAATAATTAAAAAAAATAGATGAGAGCAACCAACGATTTAATAAATATACCATTTTGAAATTTCGTTCACATGCATTTTTTTCGTCTCGATTAATAAGTGATATGAATTTAAGATCGCTCGCTAACTATTTGTTGAAGCTTGGATGGTTTGTGGAAAGCCAATAGAATTCATTCCACATTTGTTTCCAATTTAACAACATTAAGGCTCGTTTGCTGATACACAACTTAAGCATTTAAGTAAGTTCTACTTAAGAACTTATGTGACAATTTATGCAGAGGAAGCGTTTTAAGTTGAACATAAATATTTATGATGCGTATCAGCAAACGGGCCTAAAAGACCATGGAATAAGTGTTAAGCCGGGGATTAAAATTTCCTATTAATAAAAACAGAATGTTCGTGGAATAGTAAAATGACGTTTACCAGAAATCTATTGAGAGAATCTATTACAAGTAATAGGTTCGTTCGTTGAACTTTATTCAGGGTCGACCTGGATTTTTTGCCACCCCAAGAGTTGTCAAAAAAACCTGGGTTTTTCGGTTTTCAGAAAAAACACCCGAGGGCCATTAATTTTAGAAAATCAAGTTATGTAATTAAGGCCCGTTTACTGATACACAACTTAAGCATTTGAGTTCTACTTAAGCACGCATGTGACAGTTTACGTAGAGGAAAAAGTAGCCCATAAGCGTTTTAAGTTGAATATAAATATTTATGATGCGTATCAAAACGGGCCTTAATAATTAAAACTTGAAATATGTTAAATTTAGCATCTTAGTTCATTTTTGTTTGACCCTATGCACAATCCACAAGTTCAAAGGTTTCCTTTTTGCATGTCTGTGTCTGAAAATTGATTTGAGTATTCTTTTCTTTCCATTTTAAAAATAACAAATCAAATCTCATGTGATTTTGACGTTTATTCATTAACCTCAACTTGCCCCAGCTAAAAACCTACATAGATCTACTTCAGGGCGAGTTGAGGGCGACCCTAGGTTTCAAAAAACATATAATTTGTTAATCAGGGTGACTTTAGGTGTTTGCAAAAAACGCTTTAGGGTAATCCTAGGGTGACTTTAGGGCTCAACGAAAAAACCTAATAAGATTTGTAACTATCTCCAATTTCATTTCTAAAGAAACATCGATCAGCAGCAGTCGATCCGCTTTCAGTTTTATAGTTCAAGTTTTGTATTTGGAAAAAAATCGAACAAGAGATTTTAATCAAACTTTCTCTCTATCTATAGATCGATCTACAGCCTAAACGGCTAAAGCGATATTCTTCCAACTTGGTACTTAAGCGTTTTAGGTGATTGTCTCAAATAGATTTTTGAATCGTTTTTTTTAGCCCCAAAAATAACAAAAGTTGTAATACAATTTTTTCTCCCATCTTGACTATCTCGAATACGGCTTTAGGTATACATAGTTTACATTTTGGTCAAACATTTTTTTAAATATTTTGTTATTAACGGTACCTCCCATAAAACCATTTTTTTGATTTTCGACTTGCTCATAAACGGCTTGACGGATTTCAATCAAAATTTTCACGTAGGAGGTGCCTTAAATTATAAATAATATTGCATACCTAAATTTTCGAAAAATATTTTTTTTGGATTTTTGAAAATTCAAAAGAGTGGATGATTTTTTTTTTTTAATTTTGTAAGTAAAGTAAGTAAGTGATATAAATTTGGAAAAGTTCACAAATGTTATTACAACAATCAATGGCTTTGCCGTCTGCCTGATTGACAATTTTAATTTAATTTAATTTTGGCGGGGCAATGCCCCCATTTATTTGGCTTAATACAAGCTTCATAACTTGATTGGGTTGAATTGGGTGGACGATTTAACAGGAGGAGTTTTAGGCTGGGAGTGCTGAGGTTGAAGTCGAAACAGTTTTCGTTTAAATCAACCCTTCGCAGCATGCGGGTAATAGGTTCATTGAAACCATAAGAGGGACGATGAGTAGGCAAGTTGAAGAGGCGAGGGTTTCTTAGGTTACGGGGGTTAGTGTTGAGATAGAGTTGTAGAGGGTTGACAAAGGTTATTAAAAACAACAGACTTATAATTTTGATAAAAGCTTGTTACAATTAGTACTTGTTTTTTCGACAAGATTTATTTAATTTAAATGATAGAAGATAACACTCGTTTTTTTTTGCTAAAAGTTTCCTGATAGTATTTGTTTATTTGTTGCCTGTAAGCAAGCACGATTTTGCAAAATTGAAATATTTTTGTTACATCCACCGCATTCAAAAGCTCGATACCAAGATATTCCTTCTTGTCTCCGTCAGCACAGGGCATCTCCCTACAAAATACAAAGTGTCTTCTCGTTATTTCATATTGCATATTGAAGTTTTGTTTTAAACTTTATATTATTAAGTATTCAAAATTGTCTTACCAATTTTTTTTTTAGAAAAAATTTAAACAAATTTAGGAACACTCCCCAATTTTTGGTAATATTGTGTGTAGTACTTATACTGTGTAGTGGTAAGTATGTTGTTAATCTATTTTATATATTTTTTTTTGAAAACTAAAAGGGGTTTGCAAAATTTTTTAGTCCGTTTGATTTAAGCCTCCCAACAAGCTGGTCATAAAAATAGAAACACTTGATTAAAATCAACAAAAAACAAGACATTTTAATAACCAATGCATTTTTTTTTAATTTATTATCAAAGAATATTTAATATTTCGTTGAAAACCCTTTATTTTTCAACATTGCATACAATTGATTTGGCATAGAGTCTACCAACTTCCGGCACTTTTCTTGTGGAAGCGACACTTCTTGGACAATTCTCCAGAGATTCGTTTAGTTGGAAGGTTTATGCTTACTAACCTTAATCTTCAGCTCATTCCAGAGGTTCTTAATATAGGATTAAGGTCGGGTGATTGAGAAGGCCACTCCATAACTTCCAAGTTTTTTCGCTGAAACCAGAGATTTGTTGACTTTGCCGTATGCTTAGGGTCGTTGTCTTGCTGGAAAAGCCATTTAGACTCAATGCATGAAAGCATAACATTTTCAAGTATGTCCACATACGACTCCTTTGTCATTATGCCGTCCAAAACGAATATTGGACCAACACCCCACCAAGAAAAACAACCCCATAACATTTATTTATTTATTTACAAAAGAAGCTTATAAACTAAATTATTTAAAAAGCTTTTGAAATTAAGGCCATAGACCATGTAATGCCATCTTTAATAGATTGACTTGTTATAATTAATATTATATATCTAATCTATGTACATATATTAGTTTATTTAATTAGAATTCGTTAATATAATTTATGTTGTGGCTTAAATTTTGTCAATATTTCTATGTAAGGCTGAGATTCTAGTAATGTTTTGAATACTTTGTAGAGTTGTAGGGTCAAGCAGATAGGTGAGTTGTTTTGACGTGTCTGAAGCTGATTCGGAAACTGGATGCATTCTGGATATAGGGCATTCTAATAGAATGTGCAATATAGAAAGGGGCACTCTGCATCCTAGGATGTAAATGTGTTGAGTGTTGAAAATCGTTTTACCTACTCGGAAGCGGAATAAGGTAATACATTGTTGCTTTGTGAGTTCCGGATGGTATGTTATGCGAATTCTTTCCGAGAGGTGGCTACGTAAGAAACTATTGTTGTTTGCCCATTGTTCGTTTAATTTTATGTTCAGGTTATTGTGCCAAGTGCGAAGAATAAGTTGGTAGAAATTGGGAACCTCTATAACTAGCGGTAGCTTTTGGGTTTCTTTTGCTGCTAAGTCTGCGGCTTCATTTGCCGTAATTCCAATATGGCCAGATACCCAAGTAAGGCAGATGTTATTGTTTAAGTGGTTTCTTATGGACTTAAGAGTGCTAGGACGTTTGTTGCTAGGGTTTTTTAAACCTTAAAATTCCCAGATTGTCTATGCAAATAACAGTTTTCCGGTGATATTTGTATAGCTTTATTAAGTCCGGCAAGTTCAGCGATATAATTTCCTACTGTGACCGGGAGTAGACCTTGGTGAAGAGTAGACGTAAGACTTGAGAGAGTGGAGGAGATGAGTTCAACAACTGAATATGCGGTGTAGTTATCTGTTGATGATCCGTCTGTGTAAAATATTCTGTTTGGTTTGATCACGTCAATTAGTTCCTTATGCATTGCTTGGAACACAATTTCTGGGGTAGCATATTTTTTGTATTGTCCTAAACTTGTGTAGATTTGAAGGTTATTTAAAATCCAGGGTGGTTTATCTTTTACGTTTGGTGATCTTTCATTTGGGAAGAATGTTTCGGCCAAGTTAATTGCAATGTTGGTAATTGCTGAAATGCCACCACCATGCTTTACGGTTGTTTTTGTGTACCACGGATTATAGGCCTCGGACTTTGGATGACGAACAAACTATTTCCCATCCATTTGGAATAAATTTATTTTCGTTTCGTCGCTCCAAAGCACATTCCTACACTGCCTCTTGGGTCGTCTTTCATGTGATACATTTTGGCAAAACAAATCCGCTTCTGGGTGTGTATTTTTTATTAAAAGAGCACCTTCCTTGGAGATCGTGCGTGAAGGTCAGCATCCTGCAAGATACGACGAATAGTTCTAGAACTGACTGGTGTCTCTATTTTTCGCTGCAGAACTTTTGAGTACATAAACGGATTCGTTTTAGCTTTTCTTACCAATGTAGCTTTGTCTCTTACAGACATTTTAGACGGATACCCTCTGGTTTCTTCAAAATTTTTGAAGTTTATAGGATTCCACACATTCCTTGCAGAGCGCCTAATGACCGTTGCGATCTCTTTCATGGATCCACCGTTGTTATGCAGAACTAAAATGGCTTCGCATTGGTCTTCAGTGCAGTTCTTGGCCAAATCCCACCAAAATCTTGACTTCTTTAAGCTAATAACAAATGTTTTTGAGCTTTTATTCAAATGTTCCTATTTTTTTGACCAGCATATTTTGTAGTTGCAATTTTCTAAGTGCATCATATTGCAAATACCTTTTGTTTAATCACAAGATCATACGTTGAATAGATTGACAATATACTATATAAACCGTTACAATAACACACCAATTTGTTCACATGTTCGCCTAACTAAAGTGCAAGATGCAGTATTACCTAAAAATAAGGAGTGTTCCTATTATTTTGTCCATGTCTGTATACAAAATTAAGTAAAAAACGACTTTAAAAGTATATTTACTCGAAGATTTAGATAGATTATTGCCAAAAACAAGTTAGCGCTTTTAAGTTTGATTCAAGTTTTCTGAATTTAGCCTTTAAAATAAAGACTAATTCTATAATAAATAAGGGTTAATTATTCTCTTATTAACTATAGTTGGAGTAGGATTTCCAGGACTGGCAGTATATTGCAGGATGGGCTTCCACATCAATGTTTAGCTTTTCATCAAATGCCTTAATAAATAAGATGCTTATAATAACAAAGGTATTAAAAGATTTGAAGATTATTTTACCCTTTTCTCCATGGAATTACTTATTTTATCTATTTTATAATAATTTAAACAAATAAACTCAAAGAACTACCAAACAAAGTGTTGTCTAAAATTTGAGGATAAATTCGAGCGAATTATATATTCGTCAATTTGTGAAATGCTTCCTGATGTTGTGGAATGCGAATTTACATTTCACCTGTTAGCACAAGTCTAAGTGTATGAATCTATCTGTTTTGACAGATTTTGTTTCGAAATAATTCGATTGTGTTCAGAGAAAGAATCGACTGTTTGTTGTTTGGAATTTGACATTTATCAAACTTGACATTGTGATAATAGAGAACACTAAACAATTGGGTCCCGCAATCATGTGTCGTCTGTGGGTTGATATACAGCCTAACTTTCTCTCTTCAATACATAAACTTAATACGATACTTAAGCGTTTTTTCTTGTACTAAAAATGGTAAATCTTAATTATCTGAAATACACCTCCAACGATTTTGATAGAAAAATTCAGGGCACTATTATACGAGTAGTCTACATTTTGTTTAAATTTCTTTGAAAAATAAAATGCTATTACTGGTACTTTTTAAAGAACCGTTTTTGTTTTTTTTTTTTTATTTTCAACTTTCTCATTAACTACTCATCGGATTTCGATCAACATTTTTATACATTACGTTTCTTTTAAACAATATTGTATAATTCTATTTTTTTTTTTGAAAATTCAATATTTTGAAAACGAGTGTTAAATTTATGTACTTAAAATTGACATACATATTTTTCTTTAGAAATAAATTAACACAATTTTGTATATAGAAAATTAAGTAAAAAATATTTTAAAAATATATTTATAATTTTCTACGAATCTTGTGCTTACGAAGTGCTCGAACATAAGAGAAAGTACATGCGATCGAGTCGTGCATTTTATTTTCTTAATTTCAAAACATATTTGAAACATTTGGTTTCTTATTCCTTCGCTAAACCACCTTGTTGTTTGGCTTAGTTTGGAAAATATCGCTTGAAATGATATGTCCATTGAATTAGCCCTAAACCCTACATTTTTTTTTTTATAATCTACACGTGCTCAAGGGATTATGAATACCCTTTAAATGTTTCAACACAGCGCGGGCGTGAGGGTGAGGTTAAGGAAGAGAAAGAATGATAGGAAAGATGTGTGGCGCGATATTCGGAGATTGTAGGTGGTTGTTGTCTCAGATTTTATCTCTAGGGATGGCGGCTGAACTAATGCGGAGAAATTTCCGTGTCTTATTTATCTATGTCCCTTATAATTCGCATTAATTTTTTTATTATCTGTCATATTTTATCGGTATTCTAGTTTTACTCAATCACATGTTGTTAGTTGTATGCCTTAACCGCATGTAATGAGCAAACCAGCAACTCATTGTATGACATTTATTTTTAGAACTGGTTTTTAATTTTTTTTTTTTTTTAAACGTTTGCGCGCACTAAAGGGGTTTTGAATACCCTTAATATGAACAAGCACAGTGCGAGCGTTATGAGATTAGGGAAAAATAAGAAGACATAGACTACGGCAGGGATCGAACCTGTGACCATGCGGTTGACAGGCGAACACACAACTATCGCACCACGGCCACCCCCCAAAAAATATCAATATTATGTTGCCATAAGAACAACTATTACATATTTTGAACACAACTGTGTTGATATAGTTTATTTTAATCTTTAGTGATTTCCTATGAATATTCCTTATTTTACTTCAAATTTGGGCATTTTTTTTACCTACCTCGGTACCTATTGATTAAAAAAATGTCCTTTTTTTCACTGCTACTGTTTTAAATATTTAAGCATATTTGAACAAAGTCAATCTTTATTCTTTTCTTTCTCTAAATACCATTCAGATACACATAATCAAGCCATGGATTGACTTGCGCTCGATACATATTACATAAGCACACAATGTTTTATTTTTTTATGATAACAAATTTTTACATTAATTATTTATGCATATATTTGGCCCTTATTATAACATCACTTTAATGTGAACTTTTTGTTTTACATTGTATGTAGGACTAAGCCTAACTAAGGAAAGTTAAAGCTACTTTCTTGGACTCCAAAGTCATTACCAGAACATTGACCTCCTAAACCGCTACTAAACCCAGATGCTCCATTTGCTTCAGTTGCAGCCGCTGCAGCTTCTGAAGAGAATTCGCCTTGTCCAAAAGAGGATTCAACGAATTGCCTTCGGATTCTCCCCCATGTTTATTAATTTAGCTGTTAGTCCTTAAATAATATTTGTCGAATGTAAATTTCTACAGCCTTATTCGTAACCTAATTAATGACTGCGCTAAGTTGCATTTCCTCTAAACGCTGAAATGTTATTCATAAGAGTTAATTAAACGCGATTAGAGATTGATTAGTGGCTTCTTAACGATATTTTCAATTTACATCCAACAATAACGACAATATTTTGATTTTTTTTTTTAGAAAAACAGGGTTGCTTCATGACAAATTTCTATTGTTGGTACTTTATTTGACACAACTCATTATAACTAAAATGGGTCGAACAATGTCTTATGACTAAGAATTTACTCAATGTTAAATAGATGAGGTATAATTTACTGCGTAACTATTTAACTGCTGCGGGTTGTTTTAACGAATTCTATTGATTACGACTAGTATAGTTTACGATAGCGATTTTATATTATGCAAATTTCATGTTTACACAAAATAGCTTAGCAAGCAGTCAATGACTGCTAGAACTTAATAAAAGCTTTGACAAGTTATTATATTAAATAATGTTCATTAAATCAAGGACACAGGAAAATTGACGGGAAGAATTTAAACAAACGCGTTTGATTAATTAAAATTTTCAAATATAATCTTGCGTAAATATATAGATAATTTTGGGGAATCACCAACCACTTTGTTTTGAATCAAAAAGAAAATTAAAAAATGATTCACCAAAATAAGAAGTCAGTATACTTGTAGTTTGTTGTCCAAACAATGGGTGTGTTCCGTGAGCAAAATACAACAATAAAAGAAGCAACTAAAACCCGTTCATACTTCAACTCATGAATATTCCAATGGACCATCATATGATAGCACCACTAATCATACACGAATAACCAAAGACGACTCTTCGATAATTCTCACCCTGGGGACAAATTTACAATCATCATACCTCGTACATATATAGATGAAACTTCACCGCATCGCATATAATACGCACCATAATCGTGTGTCGTTCGTTCGCTGTGCAATTCCGAAGTGAAAATTAATCATTTGAACAACCCTCTTTGGTGTTTGCTCCAGATCCAGAAATTCCATTCGAAATGGCACAATCCATTGGTCTCATGTATAACTAATAATTCAATTAGATTCACGAATCCCACTTGGAATACTTCTTGTTCTCATACTCATATACTTGTATTGTGGTCGTGGTCCTGGCCCAGTGGTAAAGATGATAGCCCTAAAGGCTGAATCCGACAATCGAAGTTATTCCACACATCGTCGTCGTTGCCAGTTTTTGGTTTGGGTTTGGGTCTCTGGACTGTTTGGCATTCGGGGACTATTGAAATAATGTAACTGCTGCGGTTCAAGTGTGGTTTTGTTGGATTTCGAGTCACATTTCTCACCCAGATGGGTGGAAACTTATAATTTGAACAGATTTATGCAAATAGTCCTGCGGATTCGACGCTAAAGTGTATAGTGAGTGCACTTTGTACTATATGAGTATAGAGCGGCAGAGAGAGAGAGAGGGTTCAGAGTGTTCTACAAGAGGTACAAGCACAAGGTATACGTACGATAAATGTGTGTAGATGAGATAACATTTGGCCATAATAAGGGAGGAACATTTCAAATTGAAAAATTGAGTAACCTCAGGCACTTTAGAAAGGCCAATTGAAAGTCTGATTTTTTGGGATGTGCAGGGTTATGAGAATAATTCAATTAAAATAGTGTAAGGAAAAGTTTACGTGATGATTGAAATTCAAGATGTTGAAACATGAATTTAAAACAAAAATTAGATTTTTTTGTAAAGATGTGTCTTTTTTTTTTAGTAAGCGGAAAGTATTTGACTACAAATTAAATTATTGATTTCATTCAATAAAAGTGTTTGTCATTTTTTGCTGGGAACCTCAAGATCTTGCTTCGGTGTAGTTTTAAAATTTTAAATTATCCTTTGAAATGTTTGTAGTGTCCAATCTTCTACAGTCTACTTAGTCGTTTTTAGTTCTTTTTTTTAGAAATTCTTTTAAACCTTTTAGTATTGGTTATTTTTTGTGTTACATTCTTTTGGAACCCTTTGTGACTTTTGGATAGTACCAAAAAATAACCTGGCTTTATTTTTAATTGGCCACTAAATCCTATAAAATGTGTATGTCGGATAAACAACACGCACCGTTCTTATTTTACAACATCCTTGGTAGGTATATAGTACAGGTACATTTGTATATAGTCTTTGTTCAAAAAAGGGATAGAATTTGTTGCGGACTGCATTCGTAAAATACAAAACATTATTCTTGTTGACTTCCAAAAATTTTATCCAGCACTGAAATTCCCCAAAACACCGGCTTTATCTTCTTGAAATACCTCAATACCAAAAGTGTACGTAAGTCCTCTTCGTTATCTTAACTTGAATAACGATCCTTTTGTCTATCCTAATAGTTTTACACCTTGCTCCAAAGTTATATTCATATATAAGACCTGGGTGTCTTCCTAGCCATACATAGCCATTAACATCCTCTTATGTAAGACCGTAACCGCAAAAGCATACCACATGTGGCCTCGCCCATTCAATGTCTCAAACAAACAAAACACCGAGGATAACATTTATAAAAGTTAAATAACTTTGAGGCTCAAAAATTACACAAATATACTTATCAGCCCGAACCCATATTCCCACACCTACTCTGATCCTTTTCTGTTGAGTGTTGGT
Organism: Philhelius pedissequus; assembly: GCA_910595825.1. Classification (NCBI taxonomy): domain Eukaryota; kingdom Metazoa; phylum Arthropoda; class Insecta; order Diptera; family Syrphidae; genus Philhelius; species Philhelius pedissequus. The sequence goes on along the minus strand of OU343161.1, from coordinate 234,767,372 downwards.
AACTTCACGGAAAATTATGAGTCTACTACAAACTCCAACTGTATAAATGCTGCAAGGCACGAGCTTCAACACCCCACAATGTTTTGAAAAACTCTAGCCGTTGCCAACCTTTTTCTCCGGTTCCAGCGTCCGTCGGAGCGATTAAATCCGCAGATAATCACCAAAAAGTGTGCGTGTACTTTTGTTTCATAGCCTCTCGCCATATAGTCATATAGCCACGAAGCCAAGGGGAGTGGGGTGCTCCAAGAGATTGCCATAAAGGACATCCAATAATAAAGTTGACTCCTGATGCCAAATAACATAACCCATTCATTTGTTAGGTTTTTTTCTTTGGTATGTGCTTTACGGCAGCAGTTGTGGCGGTGGATGCGAAGGTGGTTCTGATGAAGCGAGCATTCCACGCGCAGCAATCTAGCTACATACAATGTTCAACGCGCGATAAGAGGCTAATAGAATTCAACTTATCCGTTAAGAGGGCACCACATGTGTGTAGCACTTTGTTCATAATAAGAGTCAAGGCTGGAATCATAAATGATCCATTTGGTTAGATTAAAATTCATATGCAAATCCTTAGGGTTGGATGATGGGAAAGGGTTAACCAAAAAAAAAAATAGAACCAAATTGAAATTATCCTCGAGAGTGTGAAGGGTGACCTTCACAAAACCACCGCAGCAGTAGTGAAAGTCATGCTAATGGGGGTTTGAGGTTAATTACAACATTTGGTCAGGTCGTTCTAGATAAAACTTAATCGCTAATAAATTTGGAATATGTCATGCTCTTCCAATGATGGCAAAGGGCAGTCGTTGGACTTAAAATTAACAAAATTCTTCAAACAGTGCAGTGTGATGGCAGTAGATAGAGAAGTAAGTAATTAGAAAATATAGCAGGGATTTTTGTTTCGACTTTTTCGTCATGACCATCAAAACAAATGTGACAAGACTACAGGAGGAATTAAGACATCGAACTAGGGTGATTGGACACTAGAAGACGGGTCTTGAAATAATAAAATGTTGGGGGTCGAAAATATTTACTTTTATTAAAAATTTGAACAAAGACTGGGAAGGCTAAATGTTATACGAATATCAGGTCTGAAATAAATTCTCTTCGATAGATTGGGGCTACGAAAACTTGAATAGAACGATTCAATAGGGACCAAGATGGTTAGGTAATGCTGGTGAGATAAAGTCCGTACGAATTATTGTTATTCAGCGACAGACGCTATGACGTAACAGAAAGTATTGACACGTAATATATGATAATATTTGTATTTGCTTTATTTGAAATAAAAATCATAAACTTATTTAACCAAAACTAGGTTTCGGAAGGAGCCTCAAACTCGTTTGAACCATATAAACTATAAAACACAAATTTATTCGTTTAGTCAAAGATCTTGTATGCCCCCACACTGTATTTTTCCATAATTTTTTCTATAAAAAATATAAAATAGTAAAAAAAAAATAATCCATCGCATTATACGGAAATTATATGACTTCGCCCTGTCTTGCTCATTAAATACATAAAAACACTAAGCTGCTGAAGCTCATTATCATTTTGATAAAAAAAATGCAAATTTTTGTATATAAATAAAATAAAAATTATTAAATCATTGTCAGTCTTAAGTTTAACTTCGAAGTGTTATTTTCTAAGTGAAATAGGCGAAAATGCGTTCGTTTGTGATATTGTCGATATTTGCTGTTTTGTTGGTGGGCACCTTTGCCAATAATGAAGAAAGTGTTAAATCTGAATTTTCAAGGAGAATCCGAAGGCAAATCGGTGGAGGAATAGGACAAGCCCTTGTCGCTGGAGCTGAAGCAGCTGCAAGTGTGATTGCAAACGGAGGGCGTCCTATTGGAGGTGGTGGACTTGGTAACGGGTTCGGAGGGCAAGGCCTGGGTAATGGTTATGGACAACCAGGTTACGGAGGACAAGGCCTTGGTAACGGTTTTGGAGGACAGAGTCTTGGTAACGGTTTCGGAGGACAAGGCCTTGGTAACGGTTTTGGAGGTCCAGGATATGGTGGAGGTACTCTTGGTAATGGTTTCGGATCTTCACCTGCCTACGGAGGAGGCATTCAACCCGGATATGGTGGATACGGCCGTTAAAATGACTTAGTCTTACTATACCCAACGAAAAAGTTCACATTGAACTGATATATTATAAATAAGGACCAAATATATGTACATATTAACATTTATAAAAATGTGTTTTCATTAAAAAAAAAAAAAAACAATTTGTGCTTATAACTATAATACGTATTAAGCAAGCCCCTGAACCTACATGCATTGATCAGGTTCATCTGAATGAAGGTTTTGTTGTTTATCAGTAGTTTGAAGCTAGTTCATTAACACGGTATTTAGAGAGAGTAAAAAATTTGCTAAATACATATTTAACAACAGTGGCGAGAAAAAGTATAATTTTTAAATCAATGAATAAATGAATATAAATATGGGGCTGTTGCACTGCGACATTGGGATCTATTGTGCCCCTGCCTAGAGCTGGATGAGAATAGATCATCTTACAGCTCTTCCTCCAAATTTATTTCCCTCATGAATTTGAGTATTTGGAGTATTTTTAGAGATTTTAAGTCATTCTCTTCCACCTTTTAGTGGACAAGTGCATCACAATTGCCCAGAATGTGGCCCTGTGTTTCCTCTTTTATATAACAGAACCTGCATATGGTACTACTTGCTAGGTCAAAGATATTAAGGTGTCTTTTTAATTTGCAGTGTCGGGTAAGGAGACCCGTTTTTATCTTAGGTTGTTTCTGCTTACGGTTATACAGTCTATGAAACGTTGTTGGTTATAATTCCCAAGTAGTAGTTTGGTTTGTTTCACTTTGGGGAGTTTTTTTTTCCAAATTGTTGGATCTTATGGCCTTTTCTTCTTTTTGATTTTGTTCCTAATCACATTTTCTCCTATTCCGCAATATGGTTCAGGCTCCACTAGGGGAGTCCACGAACCCATTTTTGCTAAGGAGTCTGCCTCCTCATTGCCCTGGACACGTACGAGGCCAGGTACCCAATGAAGTGTGACATTATTATTTTTGGCGAGTTTATTTATCCTTTACACATTCCCATACCAGTTTAGAACTGATGAAGTAGAGGCTCAGCTTTGAGTGCGGCTTGGCTACGGTATTTTTTTATTCTGACTTGATGCCAATATTTTGTTTATTTTAATTTCTTTCGGGGTAACGATCTGCCCATTTTCCTAAAGCTTGTACTTACTGCCAAGGAAAGATTTGCTAAATATTTAACAAAAGTGGTGAGAAAAAGTAAAATTTTTTAAATTAATAAATGGGTAGGTAACCAGGAGTGCGTGGACTTGAAGTAAAATTGCTGTTAAATATATTACACAAGATACTCTCTTTCTCAGAAAACAGTTCATTCATCATAATCATAACGGTACTTTTAAATCGTACGCTGTTTCAGAGAAAATGCAAAATCAAAAGAAAACAGTAACAGCAAATACGAAAATTTAACACTAAAGACATTGTTTAGGTCACAAAATTGGTCGCGGAAAGCATTGTAGTGTTGAAAATAGGGACATTATTCGAAAACTGATTTCAAGGGCAAAACTTATAGCGAAGTTCGTCTTTTTGTTATATGTTCAAACAAAATGCTACGTAGTGCCATAATTTGTCAAGAAAAAGCTAAAACACGAGGATGGAAACGCTCCATGTCAAAGTTGCCTGAAAATCGATTAATCCGCCAGAGCAAGAAGAAGCCTTTTAAACCAGCAACTGGCCTCAAAAAGGATCTCAATATAGCTGCAACGATCCAAATAGTTCGTAATTGTTTAAAGTAACATAATTTAAAACCCTGTACCCCAAAGGAAAGTTCCACTCCTTACTGCAAAGCATGGAGCCAAGGTATTGAGTTTTAAAAAGAACAGTTGGAAAATGGAGAAACAGCTTATGGTCAGACGAGAGCAAAATTGTTCTATATGGCGGAAAAGGCTCCCGTTCATATGTCAGTCGCCCCCCGAAAGCGGAATACAATCCGCAGTACACATGCAAAAACATTAAACGTGGAGGGTCAAGTGTAAATGTGTGGGCTTGCTTTTCGTATTATGGCGTAGGCCCATTACATTTGATACGAACGATTATGGACCAACACATTAAGGGTGTGAACAAATTATGTAGCTTTACGCAAAGTACGAGGTGGCTTTGTTGTGGGTCTTTCAACAAGACAATGACCCCAAACAAACCAGCAAGAAAGCAAAGAATTGGCTCAGAGGGCATTCAGTGAACCTCATGGAGTGGCCTGCGCATTTCCCAGATCTCAACCCTAGCCTTGTGAGCCGATGTAAAGAAAATAGTTGCTTCTTCTAAACCAACTAGCAACTAATCATTTTGGAACGTTATTAAAGAGTCCTGGAGCAAAATTCCGAAATCAGCTGTATTAGATACAAATTGCAAAATAAACAAAACTAATATTTTTTCTATTTTCTAACCTTAAGTGCGCTTTGCAATTGTAGTGGTATTTTTACTTGCCATTACATAATGTATGTAAAATCGAACTCGAGATTTTAATTAAACTTGACATTACGATGATAGAGAACACCAACAACATGGGTCCCGCAATGCCGCCTGTATGCCTGTCTGTACAACGCTCTACAGCCTAAACGGTTGAAGCGATTTTCTTCAAACTTGGTGCTTACATGTTTTAGGTGATTGGCTCAAATAGATGTTTGAATCGTTTTTTTAGCCCCAAAAATAACGGTACTTGCCATACAATTTTTGCTTCCATCTTAATTATCTCGAAAACGGTTCTAATGATTTTGATTAAAAAAAGTGTGTGCACAATTTTTTTGATTTTGAACTTTCTCGTAAACGGCTCGACGGATTTCGATTAAAATTTGTATAAATTTATAAATAACATTTTTTTTTTGGATTTTCGAAAAAAAAATATTTATTTTTTGTTTTCAATATTTCGAAAACGGGTGGATGATTTTTTTGGAAGTTTTGCTTTTAAGTTTATATTAATAAATTTTTAAAATTTTCATACCAGGTTTATTTTTAGAATTTTTTTTTAATTTTGTTAAAAAAAATGAGTAAAAAACGACTGGAAATATATTTTGATTATAGAAACCTTTTGCATACGATGTGATCGAACATAGGAACAAGTTTGTTTGATTCATTCGTGCATTTTATTTTATTTAGTTTTTTTTTCCTTTGAAATAAAAGCCAAAATCGACGGAGAACTAAAAGACAGACCACTCGCTGAAAACCAGCCAAATCATTAAAACAAATGAAACTCCTTTGGCTCTGCAGAACAAGTCTCCAAATCAAGTCTCCAAATCAAGTAATTTCAAGTGTCGGAAGACAATAATTCCGATTCCTCTTACAATTATTTCACATTGGCGCCAAAGTTTGAAATAATTAAAGTCGAATCATTCACCATGTCCAGTCAAGAGTTGGTCTACATTATGTGTAAACTATTATTATTGTTTATTTACGAGTATATTAAATATTTCGTGATAGCAATTTAAACGAAAGAACAAAAATTCTTTTAAGTCAAAATTTGGATAAAAACTTATCAGGAAAAAGTAGATTTACCTATAGTAACGGGTATAAAACTTATATAATTTAATTTTATGGCCAAAAATTTAGCTTTATTATACAGATAAGGGTTTGCCATTATGTTTTTAAAAATGATTTCGAGCAAGTGGCCCCCGCGGCTGGCTCGATTAAATTTTAGCCGAGATGCCCAATTTTCGACCACCTTTTGCAGCAATTGGGACCGTATAACGCGCCGAATATTCTCTTCCAATGCGTCAATAGTCTGGGGCTTATCTGCGTAGACAAGCGACTTCACGTAACCCCACAAAAAATAGTCCAGCGGTGTTAAATCGCACGATCTTAGAGGATATGCCACAGGTCCACGATGCGAGATAATGCGCTCACCAAAAGTTTCCTTCAGTAAATTGGCTGTTTCGTCAGCTGTATGGCATGTATAGTCATCTTGTTGGAACCAAAGGTCGTCCCCATCAAAATCCTCCAATTCAGGGACAAAAATGTCATTAATTATGGCTCTGTTCCTCATTGACTGTAACAATATGGCCTGCTTCATTTTTAGAGAAATATGGACCAATGATTCCCTCTGCCCATAGAGCACACCAAACAGTGACTTTTTGCGGATGGAACAGTGTTTCAACAATATCTTGTGGATTATGATAACTTCAAATATGACAATTTTTCCTTAACGTACCCATTTAACCAAAAGTGAGCTTCATCGCTGAACAAATTTTTCTTGTGATGGCCGGGATCGGTGGCCATCTTGTTTTGGTAATAAATTTACACGATTTGCAAACGTTGTTCAGTAGTAAGTCTATTCTATATGAAATGGCAAACCAAACTGAGCATAAATCAAGTGACAGCTGTCAAAAAGACCAACTCCGTAAAAAATATTGCTTGATTCACACGTCAAAAAAAAACACCCGTTATTTGAGTACGAGTAGGTAGGTACGAGTAGTAGAAAACAAAGTAAACATCAGGATTAATCATTATTCAATAGCCATTCCATAACAATTTTTACAAATACGAGGGGCGTTCAATATATTCTCGGTATCGATATGAAGGACAATGCGAATTCAATTTTAATTGTTTTTATTTTAATCTCCCCTAACATCAATGCATTTGTTACATCTTGAAATAAGCTTTTTTAAACCCTCAAAAAAATAAATTTCCTCTTTCTCTGCAAAATACCCATTTATTGCCGACTTGAGTTCTTCATCATCCGAAAATCTTTTTCCACGAAGACATTTTTTCAAATCCGGAAACAGGAAATAATCACTAAGGGCAAGGTCTGGACTATAGGGTGGGTGTTGGATTTCTTCGAAACCAAAATCTCGCGCAGCAGCCTTGGAAACTCGCGCCGTGTGAACAGGAGCGTTATCATGAAGAAGCAACACATCCGCTGCGAGCTTACCCCGTCTTTTCTTTTTAATTTCCTCCCGCAAATTATGTAAAGTGGAAGCGTAGGATGTGGCGTTGATGGTTTCACCTTTTTTTTGTACTCAATGAGCAAGATTCCCTTTGAGTCCCAAAAAACTGTGGCCATGAGCTGCCCGGCAGACGGAGTGATTTTGAACTTCTTCGGGGGGTCTGTTCCTTTTTTATGCCACTGCATGGACTCTTGTTTGCTTTCAGGGTCATAGTGGTGAACCCATTTTTCGTCCTCAGTAACAATTCGATCCATAACACCGTCCGCGTTCTCACAACACATCTCCAAAAGCTCTCTACAGCCTGCGATGTTCACTTTTTTCTGAGGCGCTGTGAGCATTCGTGGCACCCACATTGCACTGACCTTTGAAAGGTTAAGATGGTCATGAAGAATAGTGTGAATGATACCAGTTGAAAGCTTGGTGATCTCTGCCATCATATTGACCTTTATTCGGGCATCTTGAAGAACAAGTTTTTCGACTTCTTTGATGCTTTCTCTCGTACAAGCAGTAGCCGGGGCGCCGGAACGGGGGTCGTCTTCAATGCTCTCTCGGCCTCTCTTCGAACTCACTTGACCACTTTTGCACAGTTGATAATGAAGGTGCGGAACCCTGGTAAACAGCCACCATCTCTTCATGAATAGTTTTTTGACTTTTTCCTTGCTTAGTGAGAAATTTAATTACAGCGCGATGCTCAATTTTCACCATCATTGTCATTGACATTATGATTGTGTTTAACTAGAGATAAAACGCGAATTAATAATCACATTTATATGAAATTTTACATGAATGCACTAAAATAATAGTATTACTTGATAAATAAGTTAATTTATATATATAACCACAGCTTCACCCCGATACCGAGAATATATTGAAAGCCCCTCGTAAATAGACTATTAATTTATTTACATATTATTACAATTTATTTAAAATTTAATATATTTTTGGTCGTTCGACAATTTTTCGCTTTTCATACTCGTATTATAATAATTTATACAAAATTTGTTGTTTTTATTATTTTTTTAATATTTAATGGATGGTCGATTTCACACTCAATGTTGAACATAATTTTTATTAGTTCGAATACCGAAATTTTCATTTAGGTACTAATAAAAGCCAATGCTTGGTAGCCACGCCAATCCATGTGCGTTTTTCTGAGCAGCAGAAGCAACTCGATGAAGTGGTAATTTGACTCGTAATCGTGCTAGTTCCCATAGTCAAATTATTTTTCGCCCATTACGATTTTTTCTCGATTCCCATACTTAACCTTGCCATTTGCCTCTACGAAGTAGAGCATATTTCTAAACCTGAACGGTTTTTTTTAATTCCTTTTTTTTGAAAAAAAAAAAAAAGCAAATGATATTAAAAAAATATATTATATATCGTGGCGCGATAGTTGTGTGTTCGCCTGTCAACCTCATGGTCACAGGTTCGATCCCTGCCGTAGTCTATGTCTTCTTATTTTTCCATTAAAAACCAATTCTAAAAATAAATGTCATACAATGAGTTGCTGGTTACCTATTACATGCGGTTTAGGCATAGAACTAACAACATGTGATTGAGTAAAACTAGTATACCGATAAAATCATGTCATGTTATATGACAAAGAATAAAAAAATTAATGCGAATTATAAGGGACATAGATAAATAAGACACGGAAATTTCTCCGCATTATTACAGCCGCCATCCCTGGAGATAAAATCTGAGACAACAACCACCTACAGTCTCCGAATATCGCGCCACACATCTTTCCTATCATTCTTTCTCTTCCTTAACCTCACCCTCACGCCCGCGCTGTGTTGAATCATTTAAAGGGTATTCATAATCCCTTGAGCGCGTGTAGATTATACAAAAAAAAATAACAGTATTTCTACGGTTGAATATTTAATTTCTTTCTAACGAGATAATAATCTGTTTTCTTTCGGCTTTTTTTTGGTCTCAATGGAAACAAAAGCTTAAATATACTTTTTCCAACATTTCGGCATGAGTTGTTGCCTTCTTCAGGCAAACTTTATTTAACATGAAAAAAACAAAACTATAGAAACTATTAGCTAGTTTTTTTTAAATATTTTAAGGGACAATTTTTCAATAGACAGTTAAGCAGTCAGTTAGTACATATTCTCCAGATAGAGCAAAAATCAGTTTTTCAACAGTCAGATAAAACTTAATCTAGGAATAGTTATTTGCTTATTTTAGAACGGAATAAGGAGTTATCTGGGGAATTATATAAATAGCTATTTTCAATGTCAAAATCACTTTGAAAAATTATTGCTTTAAAATAAACGTTAAACAAAAATTAATTTCTATGAAAAGTTCGATACTCGAAATAAAAGTGACGTTTAAATTATATTATTCTATAGATTGTTTTTTCTTGATTGAAAAATTCGATGTTGTTATCCGGTTGTTTAAAACCTTATTCCTCTGGCAACTAACTGGATGTTTATTTGGAGATCGAAAAATCGGTTCTAAATGGTTAGAAAAGAATTCTTCAACGCTGGAAAAACCACGGCATAAGCTTTTCCATCTAATTAATTACCTATTTGATAATTATTACCGTCTAATTACACTTACGTCCCTTCTTTCCAAGTTTATGGAAACGCTTATTAATTATCAGCTTCTTCTTCGTTGGATTAAAAATAACTTTTCGGATCGCTCAATGCAAGTTGTATTGGAAGGTTTAAATTCTGATATTCATAAAATAAAAGCTGTTTCTCATTTTCATTAATGATATCTTATCTGAAACTTCTAATCCACTAAATTGTTTTGCTGTTCACCACCTTGCTCTTCGGATGTGACACTGCAACGGCAGCGTATGACAAGCTCATTAAATTCTAATCCTTCCATCATTGTCCAATGGGGAATAAAAAACGCCGTAGAATTTAATGCCTGCAGAACCCACCGCCCATGCCGCTATCCATGAGCGGCACTTGCATTGAAGAAACCAATCAGCTTTCAGTCCTTGGTATGTGCATCCCACATTTCTCCTCTTGTGGAACGACCACATATTCGATGTTGATAAAAATGCTGTAAAGTGTTTGGGCAAGAAATTCTTCTCCCCTTCTGATCTGGTTGTAGTCTATAAGACATTCATTTGTTAAAAGCTTGGGTATAACCTTCAGATTTGGGCAGGAGCTCCCAAGAATCACTTTAATCTTTTATATAGACTTCTAAGAATGATAGCCGATAGAACTATAGCGGAAACATTTATGTACATCTCTAGAACACTTTGGGGGTGGCCGTGGCGCGATAGTTGTGTGCTCGCCTGTCAACCTCGTAGTTGCAGGTTCGATTCCTGCCGTTGTCTATGTCTTCTTATATTCCATTAAAAACCAATTCTAAAAATTGTCATAAAATAAGTTGCTGCTTTGCTCATTACATGCTGTTTAGGCATAACACTAACAACATGTGATTGAGTAAACTAGCATACCCATAAAATATGACAACGAAATAAATAAAATAATGCGAATTATAAGAGACATAAATAAATAAGGCACGGTAATTCTCTCCGCATTAGTTCAGCCGCCATCCCTGGAGATAAATCTGAGACATTAACCAGCTCTTGAGTCAGAACATCGCGCCACACATCTTTCCTACTTTCCTATCCTTCTTTCTCTTCTTCCACCGGATGCCGCGCTGTGTTAAGAAAACACATATAAAGGGTATTCATAATCCCTTGAGCGCGTGCAAAGTTATAAAAAAAAAAAAAAAAAAAAACTGTCAAAATGTTATAGTTCTCTCATTATTTTATCACAATTTTTATAAACAATGTTCTAGAGAAATAGCCAGTTGCATTCGTCCCCTTAAACTATTTAAAGGTACAGCTACAACTTAATGGGTTCCCCTGAAAATTTTGAAACGCGTAAACCAGTTTAGTATCGTACTATTTTCTTAACTTTTTTTTTTATAATTTTGCACGCGCTCAAGGGATTATGAATACCCTTTATAATTTTTTAACACAGCGTGGCATCTGGTGAAAGAAGAGTAAGAAGGATAGAACGATGTGTGGCGCGACGTATTGAGACGGTGGTTGTTGTCTCAGATTTTATCACCACGGATGGCGGCTGAACAAATGCGGAGAAAAGTGCGATGGGATGGGCCGGGCAAAAGGAAGATGAAAAACTGTGACGTATACTACGGTGATTGTGAAAGAAGACCACAGCGTCTATTTGGGTGCGGATTCGTCATAAGCGGCAGACTTAGGCAAGAAGTTTGGGCTTTCGACACGTGAGTGAGCGACTTGTGACAAGTCGTATCAAGGCTAAATTCGCCAACATTAGTCTAATATGCGCTCACGCCCCCACAGAAGACTAGGATCACGCCACCAAGGATGACTTCTACGAGCTCCTCGACAAAACCTATGAGCAGTGTCCTAAATATAACGTTAAGATCGTACTAGGCGATCTTAACGCCAAAATAGGTAAAGAGAAATTCTTTGGTAGGACTGTCGGAAAACATAGCCTACACGACACAACGTCTGAAAACGGACTTATGCTAAATGCCTTTGCGGCGGCATATACCGTCACCATTGCAAGCACACGGTTTCCTCATCTCGAGATACCCAAAGGGACTTGGCGGCATCCACATCAAATCACCGTCAATCAGATTGATCACATTGCGATCGATGCAAGGCACACCTCCAGTTATTCTGGATATTCGCACCTTCCGAGCAGCTAACATCGACTCAGATCACTACCTTGTTGCAGCCAAGGTAAGAATGCGAATAACCCGATGTCCCAACAACGGAGTAATACTGTGAGGAAGTATGACGTCGGAAAACTGCAATCGCAAGAGACCGCCAGAACCCATGCCGATCAAATATCCCGTAACCTCTCAAGAAAATTCATTGCCGCCAGCATCAAGTGCCGAAGACCAGTGGCAACGCTGCCAACAAGCCATCAGACGTGCCGCAACTGATGTGCTAGGTTTCACCAGACCTCCACCACGAAACCTCTGGTTCGATGAAGAATGCAGGCAAGCACATGCAGCTACGAACACCGGCTTCTCCAGAAGAAAAAGAGAGAACATTAGAAGCGCGCGATCGAAGATATTGAGAGATGCTACTCCAGAAACAACGTGCGGAAGTTTTACCAACAGATAAAAAGAACGTGTCAAGGCAAAAAAAACCCGCACAGAAGCCTGTAGAGATAGGAATGGAAACCTCGTAGTAGAGTCACAGTCGGTGCTGAGTATATGGAAGGACCATTTCTGCAGACTGTTAAACGGCGATGAAGACCAAAACCCCACTCTCAGGCGGAATGAACCATTCAACATGGACGATGATACACAAAACTTCCGTCCACATGAACAAAATGAAGTGAGGATAGCAATATCCAAACTAAAGAACAACAAAGCTGCTGGCCCCGACGGAGTACCCGCCGAACTCTTTAGAGCAACCGGAGATGACCTGGTACAGTTCATACACCAACTCATCTCTAAAGTTTGGTCAGAAGAAAGTATGCCTGATGAATGGAACTTCAGCATCGTTTGCCCAAACCACAAAAAAGGAGACCCTCTAAACTGCGCCAACTATATAGGAATAAGTCTCCTGAATATCACGTACAAGATCCTCTGCTGTATTATGTGAACGTCTGAAACCATTTGTCAGCAACCTGATTGGACCATATCAGTGCAGTTTCAGGCCAGGAAAGTCCACAATCGATCAAATGCTCACGCTACGGCAGATCCTGGAAACTACCCAAGAACTCCAAATCGATACCCACCATCTCTTTATCGATTTTAAGGCCGCTTACGATACGAAATTCCCAAGTTAACTCTACTGGCACAATTTTTTTCAAGTCTGTGCAATTGTAAGCATACGCTGATGACATAGACATCATTGGCAGAACCTAGCGAGCTGTCACTGGAGCGTTTGCTAACATTGAAGCTGAAGCGGCTAAGATGGAACTAGCAGTCAATGAGGCCAAAACGAAGTACCTGCTGTCCACAAAAAGGGACACACAACACCGGCGGTTTGGACAAAACGTCACAATAGACAGGTTCAACTTTGAGGTAGTTAGGGACTTTGTCTACTTCGGATCCGCTATAACATCTAACAACAACATCTCGTTAGAAATAAAGCGAAGGATAACTCTTGCCAATCGCTGTTCCTATGGGCTAGGGAGGCAATTGAGTAGTAAAGCCCTCTCTCGAAAAACAAAGGAGATTTTTTATAAGACTGATCATCCCAGTCCTGCTCTATGGCGCGGAGACATGGACTCTATCAAAAGCGGAGAAAGATATCCTTAGTCGTTTCGAGCGTAAGGTTCTTCGCAAGATTTTCGGCCTTATCTGCGTTAACCGGCTTTGGAGGAGAAGGTTCAACCACGAACTATACGAGCTGTAGAGCGACATTGACCTGGTACAAAAAATACGTATATCACGTTTAAGATGGCTAGGTCATATAGAGTGTATGGACAACAATGCTCCGGCTCGCAGGATCTTCGATTCCATCCCAGAGGGAAGACGCAGTCAAGGAAGACCTCGCCTAAGCTGGCGCGCTCAAGTGGAAGCTGACCTCAACCAACTTGGAGTGCGTAACTGGAGGCAGCTAGCCAAAGACCGAGCTAGCTGGGGAGGCATGTTGGTTGAGGCCCAGGTTCGTCCCGAACTGTAGCGCCACCTAAGTAAGTAAAGACCACATCGGTTCTTTTGAGAAGAGATGGTCTGAAGGCGACCGTTGACGGCGACAGCATTGTGGGAATCCCAAAATTTCATTTACGAATCAATGCAAGCAGCACCTGCATTCCACCAGCGGGTAGTGGTTATTGGTAAGCCATAGTCCCGACACAGTGGTAAAGGTAATTGATGTTTTGCTTGTATGGTAGGTATACGTTTTTGTTGTTTGAACGGATTGATATCCGGAAATGATCCCCCCATATTAGGCGAGCATAGAAATTCCTCCTCCATTTCTCAAAATTTGAACGGATTCCTACTATCCTACCCACCTTTAAATTCTTATTACCCAGCAACAAATGGTAATAGGAACTTCAAAACTATGTAGTTAGTTTACTTGTATATGTTATTATCTCAGAAATCACCACACCAAAAAAAAAACAAAGGTTGTAAAGTCGTCCAAAATGTTTAACTCGTAGAATAAGAACAAAAGAAAACCTATAGCTTTGTGTAAATAATTTTTCTTATACATCGCAAATGATATATATTTTAAAAAAGGTTTATTTCTAATTTATCGATTATTTAAGTCGCAAAAAGGCGTACGAATATTTTATTTTAAATGTTTCTTGCATTTTTTATTTTTTGTACAATTACAATCTAAATTAGAATATTAAGATGCAGAGTAATTTATGTTTATTTTATTATTGTTTTATATGTGCATACATATGTCAACAAATCAGCACCAAAGTATTTTTGCAATTTTAAAATTTATTTATTTAAAAAAAATACCAAGATCTGGTATGTCCACACACTAAACGGTCATTACCTTTTGGGAAAAAAATGCAAGTTTTTGTAATATAAATAAAATACAAATTTGCTAAAGCATTGTCAGTCTTAAGTTGAACTTCGAGGTGTTATTTTCTAAGTGAAATAGACGAAAATGCGTTTTTTTGTGATATTGTTGATATTTGCTGTCCTGTTGGTGTGCGTCATTGCCAATAATGAAGAAAGTTTTAAATCTGAAATCTTAAGGAGAATCCGAAGGCAATTCATTGAATCCTCTTTTGGACAAGGCGGATCCTCTGCACCTGCAGCAGCTGCAGCAGCTTCAGCAGGTGCTTTAGGTAGCGGTTTCGAAAGCCAATGTTCTGGTAATGACTTCGGAGGACAAGCTGGCGGTTTCATAGGCCAAGGAAGTAGCTTTAACCCGGCTTAGTCCTACATACAATGTCAAACCAAAAAGTTCACATTAAAGTGATGTTATAATAAGGACTAAATATACATATGTATAAATATTTAATGTAAAAATTTGCTATCAATAAAAAAAAAAAACATTGTGCGCATAGGTAATACAGGGTGGCGCACGAATCATGCTACAATAAAAAATTAAAATAACTTAAATTAAATTTTATTTTAAATAACTAATGGTTTTTAAAGATGATAGACCGCAAATCACCCCCACGCTCACCCACGCATATGCGGCACCTGATCAGAAAATTGTTCATTGCGGCCTGAAGGGTTGAAATTGGGATCGCCTCAATTATTGTCTTAATAGACTGCTTCAATTTAGTCAAATTCCTGGGTTTCGTTTTGTACACTTCCTGCTTGACATAACCTCATAAAAAAAAGTCTGATGCAGTCAGGTCAGGTTGACTTTGGGGCCAGCGGAAAGTGCAGTTTCTGGTTATCAATTTGTTTTGGAATTTTCGTTGGAGCTCCGCCATAACTTGTGTGGCTACGTGTGCACTTGCTCCATCTTGTTGAAACTAAATCCTGCTGAAAGGGATACGTCTTCGGCGAAGTTCTGGGTAAAATAACTCCTTCAACATCTTTAAATAACGGTCGTCCCCATTAACCGTTTGTGTTACACCGTTTTCTTCACAGAAGTATGGCCCGACAATACACCTTGATTAAACTGCGCACCACACAGTGACTCGTTCTGGGTGCAGTTCCGTCTCATGGAGCATTTCTAGATTAGATTCAGTCCATATAGGGCAATTTTGCTTGTTAACATTGCCGTTTAAGTCAAAATGGGCCTCATCAGACATGAACAAACAGTTTATCAATGAGTTGTCTTCTTCGACCATTGCAATAATTTTTCGGCAAAATTCCAGGCGAACAGGCAAATCCTGAGGGTTTAACTTGCTTGTCATTTGGACTCTGTACGGAAACAAGTTTAAGTCATCATGAAGTATCCGTTGTAATGACCGTCTGCTAACTCCAATTTGGCCCGATAAGTTTCGAGTCGAAACACTTGGATTTGCCTGTATAGCCGATGCAACAGCCACGATTGTATCCTGAAACCGAACATTGGGATCTCGATGATACGGTCTTCGTTCGATGCTTCCAGATTCGGCAAACATGTTCACCAGCCTCACAATGGCCCATCTACTCGGGGGAGTACCCCCAAACTCCAGCTTAAATTCCCTTTGGACGGAAATGACGGACTGCAAAGAATCGGAAATGACGGATTTTAAATAATGGTATCGCTGCACTATCCAAATCATTTTTTCCTTATCACAAGCATTCATTTTGATAAATCTAAATAGTAGCCTATACAATAAAAAACAAATAAGCCGATTACTCGCACTGAAAAAAAGTTATTACGTTTTATTTCTGATAGCACTATTCGTGCGCCACCCTGTACGTATATGAGTTAGTATGCCTGTTTTGTAACTTGAAATTTTCACCAAGTTTCCAAAACTTGGGTTTTTTTCCTATGGGTATAGACAGGAAAATGTGAAAGTTTTTACAAATTCGTACGAATTTTCACGTTTCCAACCACACGTAGTTTTAGTTGTGTATATGACAGAAGATGTTTTTTAGTTTTGTTTGACAGTTTTTTTTTTGTTCTATTCTAAAGTTTCTGGATTTAATTTCATGTCGATGATCTTTTGTTAATGGTTAAATTTTTTTAAATATAAAAAAGTTTATATTAAATTTAGGATTTACTTTATCAAGCAATTAATTTGAGATTTGTAGTTATTTCAGAAACAATGCAAAGGTATCTCCTTCGAGAAAAAGATTAAAATTGACCAACACATGAAATCTATTAAACATACGGAACTAAAAAACAATCTAATTCTACAAAATCGCAATCACAATTCGTTGCGTTTAGAACCAAAAACAATTTTAATATGGATTTATGTGAGGCACTTGTTGCTGCTGATAATCCGCTAAGCAAGCTCAAACTCCCAATTTGAAAAAGTGTTTGTTTGACATAAAAACTAAATTAATAGAATGTATAATTTATTTATTGAACTAAAGGCTTTTATTTTTCTGTTCGATAATAAAGACTGATTTTTTTTTTATAATTTTGCACGCGCTCAAGGGATTATAAATACCCTTTATATGTTTTTAACACAGCGCGGCATCCGGTGAAAGAAGAGAGAGAAGGATATGAAAGATGAATTTATTATATAACCTAAATATTACTAAATAATAATGCATGGTGTTATAACAAGGAATATGGTTTTAAATGCATATTTTACATTTTTAAGAGCATATTGTTTCTTTTAATTTAACTATATGCCGGTAAGACCTAAGGTCTTTTAAATGCAACCTGAATTGCACGCACTAGTTTAGCACAGTGGAGAACCAGGTATTGACTGTCTCATTTTAACCCATGGGCGGCATCCAATTAAAATTGCAGGTAAAGAAAAGAATGCTCCTAGTGTGGGGATCGAACCCACACGTCTAAGTTAGCAATCAAGCACTTTATCCACTGCGCCATTGCCATATTTTGCATTTTAAAGTGCATGGAAATCCTAGCCTTAGTCATCAGTTTACACTTGAGCCCAACTTCTGACGCACTGTCAAGTACAGATATATTCTTTCTTTAGCCGTACAACGCGAATGTGGAATGCTTAACCCGGCTCTATTTCCCGTTCCCGTATTTTACTAACGTTCGCACTGTACTCGATCATTTTAAGGTTAGTCAAAAGCCCTTCAGTCGGTGCATCCGATGAAAAAAGAGTTGGTCTACATTATGTGCTAATTATTATTATTGCATATTTATATTAAATATTTCGTGAAAGCCATTTAAACAATAAACAAAAATTCTTTGAAGCCAAAATCTACAAATATAAAAACTTCTCAGGAAAAGTGGATTTACCAATGGTATTTGAGTACGAGTAAGCACATATGTATAAGAAAGCAAAGTAAACATCAGGATTAATCATTATTCAAAAGCCATTACCATAAAAAATTTTCACAAATAAATAGAGTATTAAATATGTAATTTATTTACATTTTATATTTATTGCAAATTATTTAAAATTTAATATATTTTTAGTCGTTCGACAACTTTTTGCCTTTCATACTTGTATAATAGTTTATACAAAATTTCTTGTTTTTAGTCATTTTAATAAATTTTATTATTTTCGAATATTTAGTGAATGGTCGATTTCACACACAATGTTGAACATAATTTTAATTAATCGTGTGGGATCGAAGATATTTATTATTTTTGGTCAAATATCCCACTGTCATTATTGCAAACGCTTTAGATCGTTATCTTAATCGTGTTTGTTAATAATCAGCAACGTGAGATAGTTTTTTTAGTCTGTCTGCAAGCTATTCTTTGGAATTAGAAATTTTGTAAAGTGTTTATAATTTGTCAATTATTGTAAAATACAAAATTGTAAAATAAACAATCTGGATATGGAGCGTTCAACTTCTGTTATGTGAGAGCTTATTAGGATTTTTTTTTTAATTTTTAAAATTGCTCTTAATCATACAAAATAAAATGCACCACTGGATCGCACGAACTTGCTCTTATGTTCGATCACATCTTATGCAAAAGGTTTATATTAAGAATCTAAATATATATATATTTTTTTTTAACTATATGCCTGTAAGACCTAAGGTCTTTTAAATGCAACCTGAATTGCGCGGCACCAGTGCAAAGTGTTTTTTTTTACTTAAAACTTGGTATATATGACAATTTAAAATATTTAATAATATAAACTTAAAAACGAAATTTTAAAAAATTAAAAAAAAAATTATTTGCCCGTTTTCGAAATATTGAATTAAAATATTTTTTTTTTTTCAAAAATCCAAAAAAATATTTTTCGAAAATGTTGGTATGGTATGGTATGGTAATTGTATGGCAAGTACGGTTATTTTTGGGGCTAAAAAAACGATTCAAAAATCAATTTGAGACAATCCCCTAAAACGCTTAAATACCAAGTCGTTGTACATACAGACAGACAGCCGGAATTGCGGGACCCACTTTTTGGTGTTCTCCATCATCGTAATGTCAAGTTTAATTAAAATCTCGAGTTTTTTTTTTGAAATGCAAAACTTGCCCTATAAACATTTTTACAAAAAGACGTACAAATATTTTTTTTGAAATGTTGCTTTTTTTTATTTTTTATCTAAATTACAATTAAGATGCAGAGTAATTTATATTTATTTTATTATACAAATCAGAACCAAAGTATTTTTGCAATTTTAAAATTTATTTATTTAAAAGAAAAAATACCAAGATCTGTTATGCCCACACACTAAACGGTCATTCCCTTTTAGGAAAAAAAATGCAAGTTTTTGTAATATAAATAAAATACATTTTACACTACGAAGTGTTATTTTCTATAAAGTGAAATAGATGAAAATGCGTTCGTTTGTGATATTGTCGATATTTGCTGTTTTGTTGGTGGGCGCTTTTGCCAATAATGAAGAAAGTGTTAAATCTGAAATTTCAAGCAGAATCCGAAGGCAAATCGGTGGAGGAATAGGACAAGCCCTTGTCGCTGGAGCTGAAGCAGCTGCAAGTGTGATTGCAAACGGAGGGCGTCCTATTGGAGGTGGTGGACTTGGTAACGGGTTCGGAGGGCAAGGCCTGGGTAATGGTTATGGACAACCAGGTTACGGAGGACAAGGTCTTGGTAACGGTTTCGGAGGACAAGGTCTTGGTAACGGTTTTGGAGGTCCAGGATATGGTGGAGGTACTCTTGGTAATGGTTTCGGATCTTCACCTGCCAACGGAGGAGGCATTCAACCCGGATATGGTGGATACGGCCGTTAAAATGACTTAGTCTTACAATACCCAACGAAAAAGTTCACATTGAACTGATATATTATAAATAAGGACCAAATATATGTACATATTAACATTTATAAAAATGTGTTTTCATTGAAAAAAAAAAAACAATGTGTGCTTATAACTATAATACGTATTAAGCAAGCCCCTGAACCTACATGCATTGATCAGGTTCATCTGAATGAAGGTTTTGTTGTTTATCAGTAGTTTGAAGCTAGTTCATTAACATGGTATTTAGAGAGAGAGAGTAAAAAGATTTGCTAAATACATATTTAACAACAGTGGTGAGAAAAAGTATAATTTTTAAATCCATGAATAAATGAATATTAATATGGGGTTGTTGCACTGGGACCTTGAGATCTATTGTGTCCCCGCCTAGAGCTGGATGAGAATAGATCATCTTACAGCTCTTCCTCCAAATTTATTTCCCTCATGAATTTGAGTATTTGGAGTATTTTTTTTAGAGATTTTAAGTCATTCTCTTCCACCTTTTAGTGGACAAGTGCATCACAATTGCCCAGAATGTGGCTCTGTGTTTCCTCTTTTATATAACAGAACCTGCATATGGTACTACTTGCTAGGTCAAAGATATTAAGGTGTCTTTTTAATTTGCAGTGTCGGGTAAGGAGACCCGTTTTTATCTTAGGTTGTTTCTGCTTACGGTTATACAGTCTATGAAACGTTGTTGGTTATAATTCCCAAGTAGTAGTTTGGTTTGTTTCACTTTGGGGAGTTTTTTTTTCCAAATTGTTGGATCTTATGGCCTTTTCTTCTTTTTGATTTTGTTCCTAATCACATTTTCTCCTATTCCGCAATATGGTTCAGGCTCCACTAGGGGAGTCCACGAACCCATTTTTGCTAAGGAGTCTGCCTCCTCATTGCCCTGGACACGTACGAGGCCAGGTACCCAATGAAGTGTGACATTATTATTTTTGGCGAGTTTATTTATCATTTACACATTCCCATACCAGTTTAGAACTGATGAAGTAGAGGCTCATAGCTTTGAGTGCGGCTTGGCTACGGTATTTTTTTATTCTGACTTGATGCCAATATTTTGTTTATTTTAATTTCTTTCGGGGTAACGAGCCCATTTTCCTAAAGCTTGTACTTACTGCCAAGGAAAGATTTGCTAAATATTTAACAAAAGTGGTGAGAAAAAGTAAAATTTTTTAAATTAATAAATGGGTAGGTAACCAGGAGTGCGTGGACTTGAAGTAAAATTGCTGTTAAATATATTACACAAGATACTCTCTTTCTCAGAAAACAGTTCATTCATCATAATCATAACGGTACTTTTAAATCGTACGCTGTTTCAGAGAAAATGTAAAATCAAAAGAAAACAATAACAGCAAATACGCAAATTTAACACTAAATACATTGTTTAGGTCACAAAATTGGTCGCGGAAAGCATTGTAGTGTTGAAAATAGGGACATTATTCGAAAACTGATTTCAAGGGCAAAACTTATAGCGAAGTTCGTCTTTTTGTTATATGTTCAAACAAAATGATACGTAATGCCATAATTTGTCAAGAAAAAGCTAAAACACGAGGATGGAAACGCTCCATGTCAAAGTTGCCTGAAAATCGATTAATCCGCCAGAGTAAGAAGGAGCGTTTTAAACCAGCAACTGGACTCAAAAACGATCTCAATATAGCTGCAACGATCCAAATAGTTCGTAATTGTTTAAAGCAACATAATTTAAAAACCTGTAGCCCAAAGGAAAGTTCCACTCCTTACTGCAAAGCATGTAGCCAAGGTATTGAGTTTTTAAAAGAACAGTTGGAAAATGGAGAAGCAGCTTATGGTCAGACGAGAGCAAAATTGTTCTATATGGCGGAAAAGGCTCCCGTTCATATGTCAGTCGCCCCCCCCCCGAATGCGGAATACAATCCGCAATACACATGCAAAAACATTAAACATGGATGGTCAAGTGTAATTATGTGGGCTTGATTTTCGTATTTGGCGTAGGCCCAATACGTTTGATACGAACGATTATGCACCAACACATTTAGGGTGTGAACAAATTATGTAGCTTTACGCAAAGTACGAGGTGGCTTTGTTGTGGGTCTTTCAACAAGACAATGACCCCAAACAAACCAGCAAGAAAGCAAAGAATTGGCTTAGAGGGCATTCAGTGAACCTCATGGAGTAGCCTACGCAGTTCCCAGATCTCAACCCTATTGGAAATTTGTGAGCCGATGTAAAGAAAATAGTTGCTTCTTCTAAACCAACTAACAACGAATCATTTTGGAATGTGATTAAGGAGTCCTGGAGCAAAATTCCGCTAAGTCCATGTCAGAGTTTAGTCGATTCACTGAAAATCTTGTGCATCCGTTATTGCCAATAAAGGTCACACAACTAAATATTAAAACTGATGAGCGACATCAGTTGTATTAGATACAAATTGCAAAATAAACAAAACTAATATTTTTTTCTATTTTTTAACCTTAGGTGCCCTTTGGAATTGGTATTTTTACTTACCATTACATAATGTATGTAGGTACTATAGGGCCAGTTTTGCATTTGGAAAAAAAATCGAACTCGAGATTTTAATCAAACTTGACATTACGATGATAGAGAACATCAACAAAGTGGGTCCCGCAATTCCGCCTGTATGCCTGTCTGTACAACGCTCTACAGCCTAAACGGTTGAAGCGATTTTCTTCAAACTTGGTGCTTACATGTTTTAGGTGATTGGCTCAAATAGATGTTTGAATCGTTTTTTTAGCCCCAAAAATAACGGTACTTGCCATACAATTTTTGCTTCCATCTTAATTATCTCGAAAACGGTTCTAATGATTTTGATTAAAAAAAGTGTGTGCACAATTTTTTTGATTTTGAACTTTCTCGTAAACGGCTCGACGGATTTCGATTAAAATTTGTATAAATTTATAAATAACATTTTTTTTTTGGATTTTCGAAAAAAAAATATTTATTTTTTGTTTTCAATATTTCGAAAACGGGTGGATGATTTTTTTGGAAGTTTTGCTTTTAAGTTTATATTATTAATTTTTTAAAATTTTCATACCAGGTTTGTTTTTAGATTTTTTTTTTAAATTTTGTTTTGGAAATATATTTTGATTATAGAAACCTTTTGCATACGATGTGATCGAACATAGGAACAAGTTTGTTTGATTCAGCCGTGCATTTTATTTTATTTAGTTTTTTTTTTTTTTAATTTTTCCTTTGAAATAAAAGCCAAAAGCGACGGAGAACTAAAAGACAGACCACTCGCAGAAAACCAGCCAAATCATTAAAACAAATGAAACTCCTTTGGCTCTGCAGAACAAATCTCCAAATCAAGTAATTTCAAGTGTCGGAAGACAATAATTCCAATTCCTCTTACAATTATTTCACATTGGCGCCAAAATTTGAAATAGTTAAAGTCGAATCATTCAGCATGTCCAGTCAAGAGTTGGTCTACATTATGTGTAAACTATTATTATTGTTTATTTACGAGTATATTAAATATTTCGTGATAGCAATTTAAACGAAAGAACAAAAATTCTTTGAAGTCAAAATTTGGATAAAAACTTATCAGGAAAAAGTAGATTTACCTATAGTAACGGGTATAAAACTTATATAATTTAATTTTATGGCCAAAAATTTAGCTTTATTATACAGATAAGGGTTTGCCATTATGTTTTTAAAAATGATTTCGAGCAAGTGGCCCCCGCGGCTGGCTCGATTAAATTTTAGCCGAGATGCCCAATTTTCGACCACCTTTTGCAGCAATTGGGACCGTATAACGCGCCGAATATTCTCTTCCAATGCGTCAATAGTCTGGGGCTTATCTGCGTAGACAAGCGACTTCACGTAACCCCACAAAAAATAGTCCAGCGGTGTTAAATCGCACGATCTTAGAGGATATGCCACAGGTCCACGATGCGAGATAATGCGCTCACCAAAAGTTTCCTTCAGTAAATTGGCTGTTTCGTCAGCTGTATGGCATGTATAGTCATCTTGTTGGAACCAAAGGTCGTCCCCATCAAAATCCTCCAATTCAGGGACAAAAATGTCATTAATTATGGCTCTGTTCCTCATTGACTGTAACAATATGGCCTGCTTCATTTTTAGAGAAATATGGACCAATGATTCCCTCTGCCCATAGAGCACACCAAACAGTGACTTTTTGCGGATGGAACAGTGTTTCAACAATATCTTGTGGATTATGATAACTTCAAATATGACAATTTTTCCTTAACGTACCCATTTAACCAAAAGTGAGCTTCATCGCTGAACAAATTTTTCTTGTGATGGCCGGGATCGGTGGCCATCTTGTTTTGGTAATAAATTTACACGATTTGCAAACGTTGTTCAGTAGTAAGTCTATTCTATATGAAATGGCAAACCAAACTGAGCATAAATCAAGTGACAGCTGTCAAAAAGACCAACTCCGTAAAAAATATTGCTTGATTCACACGTCAAAAAAAAACACCCGTTATTTGAGTACGAGTAGGTAGGTACGAGTAGTAGAAAACAAAGTAAACATCAGGATTAATCATTATTCAATAGCCATTCCATAACAATTTTTACAAATACGAGGGGCGTTCAATATATTCTCGGTATCGATATGAAGGACAATGCGAATTCAATTTTAATTGTTTTTATTTTAATCTCCCCTAACATCAATGCATTTGTTACATCTTGAAATAAGCTTTTTTAAACCCTCAAAAAAATAAATTTCCTCTTTCTCTGCAAAATACCCATTTATTGCCGACTTGAGTTCTTCATCATCCGAAAATCTTTTTCCACGAAGACATTTTTTCAAATCCGGAAACAGGAAATAATCACTAAGGGCAAGGTCTGGACTATAGGGTGGGTGTTGGATTTCTTCGAAACCAAAATCTCGCGCAGCAGCCTTGGAAACTCGCGCCGTGTGAACAGGAGCGTTATCATGAAGAAGCAACACATCCGCTGCGAGCTTACCCCGTCTTTTCTTTTTAATTTCCTCCCGCAAATTATGTAAAGTGGAAGCGTAGGATGTGGCGTTGATGGTTTCACCTTTTTTTTGTACTCAATGAGCAAGATTCCCTTTGAGTCCCAAAAAACTGTGGCCATGAGCTGCCCGGCAGACGGAGTGATTTTGAACTTCTTCGGGGGGTCTGTTCCTTTTTTATGCCACTGCATGGACTCTTGTTTGCTTTCAGGGTCATAGTGGTGAACCCATTTTTCGTCCTCAGTAACAATTCGATCCATAACACCGTCCGCGTTCTCACAACACATCTCCAAAAGCTCTCTACAGCCTGCGATGTTCACTTTTTTCTGAGGCGCTGTGAGCATTCGTGGCACCCACATTGCACTGACCTTTGAAAGGTTAAGATGGTCATGAAGAATAGTGTGAATGATACCAGTTGAAAGCTTGGTGATCTCTGCCATCATATTGACCTTTATTCGGGCATCTTGAAGAACAAGTTTTTCGACTTCTTTGATGCTTTCTCTCGTACAAGCAGTAGCCGGGGCGCCGGAACGGGGGTCGTCTTCAATGCTCTCTCGGCCTCTCTTCGAACTCACTTGACCACTTTTGCACAGTTGATAATGAAGGTGCGGAACCCTGGTAAACAGCCACCATCTCTTCATGAATAGTTTTTTGACTTTTTCCTTGCTTAGTGAGAAATTTAATTACAGCGCGATGCTCAATTTTCACCATCATTGTCTCAGTTGTCATTATGATTGTGTTTAACTAGAGATAAAACGCGAATTAATAATCACATTTATATGAAATTTTACATGAATGCACTAAAATAATAGTATTACTTGATAAATAAGTCAATTTATATATATAACCACAGCCTCACCCCGATACCGAGAATATATTGAAAGCCCCTCGTAAATAGACTATTAAATATGTACTTTATTTACATATTATTACAATTTATTTAAAATTTAATATATTTTTGGTCGTTCGACAATTTTTCGCTTTTCATACTCGTATTATAATAATTTATACAAAATTTGTTGTTTTTATTATTTTTTTAATATTTAATGGATGGTCGATTTCACACTCAATGTTGAACATAATTTTTATTAGTTCGAATACCGAAATTTTCATTTAGGTACTAATAAAAGCCAATGCTTGGTAGCCACGCCAATCCATGTGCGTTTTTCTGAGCAGCAGAAGCAACTCGATGAAGTGGTAATTTGACTCGTAATCGTGCTAGGTCCCATAGTCAAATTATTTTTCGCCCATTACGATTTTTTCTCGATTCCCATACTTAACCTTGCCATTTGCCTCTACGAAGTAGAGCATATTTCTAAACCTGAACGGTTTTTTTTAATTCCTTTTTTTTGAAAAAAAAAAGCAAATGATATTAAAAAAATATATTATATATCGTGGCGCGATAGTTGTGTGTTCGCCTGTCAACCTTATGGTCACAGGTTCGATCCCTGCCGTAGTCTATGTCTTCTTATTTTTCCATTAAAAACCAATTCTAAAAATAAATGTCATACAATGAGTTGCTGGTTACCTATTACATGCGATTTAGGCATAGAACTAACAACATGTGATTGAGTAAAACTAGTATACCGATAAAATCATGTCATGTTATATGACAAAGAATAAAAAAATTAATGCGAATTATAAGGGACATAGATAAATAAGACACGGAAATTTCTCCGCATTATTACAGCCGCCATCCCTGGAGATAAAATCTGAGACAACAACCACCTACAGTCTCCGAATATCGCGCCACACATCTTTCCTATCATTCTTTCTCTTCCTTAACCTCACCCTCACGCCCGCGCTGTGTTGAATCATTTAAAGGGTATTCATAATCCCTTGAGCGCGTGTAGATTATACAAAAAAAATAACAGTATTTCTACGGTTGAATATTTAATTTCTTTCTAACGAGATAATAATCTGTTTTCTTTCGGCTTTTTTTTGGTCTCAATGGAAACAAAAGCTTAAATATACTTTTTCCAACATTTCGGCATGAGTTGTTGCCTTCTTCAGGCAAACTTTATTTAACATGAAAAAAACAAAACTATAGAAACTATTAGCTAGTTTTTTTTAAATATTTTAAGGGACAATTTTTCAATAGACAGTTAAGCAGTCAGTTAGTACATATTCTCCAGATAGAGCAAAAATCAGTTTTTCAACAGTCAGATAAAACTTAATCTAGGAATAGTTATTTGCTTATTTTAGAACGGAATAAGGAGTTATCTGGGGAATTATATAAATAGCTATTTTCAATGTCAAAATCACTTTGAAAAATTATTGCTTTAAAATAAACGTTAAACAAAAATTAATTTCTATGAAAAGTTCGATACTCGAAATAAAAGTGACGTTTAAATTATATTATTCTATAGATTGTTTTTTCTTGATTGAAAAATTCGATGTTGTTATCCGGTTGTTTAAAACCTTATTCCTCTGGCAACTAACTGGATGTTTATTTGGAGATCGAAAAATCGGTTCTAAATGGTTAGAAAAGAATTCTTCAACGCTGGAAAAACCACGGCATAAGCTTTTCCATCTAATTAATTACCTATTTGATAATTATTACCGTCTAATTACACTTACGTCCCTTCTTTCCAAGTTTATGGAAACGCTTATTAATTATCAGCTTCTTCTTCGTTGGATTAAAAATAACTTTTCGGATCGCTCAATGCAAGTTGTATTGGAAGGTTTAAATTCTGATATTCATAAAATAAAAGCTGTTTCTCATTTTCATTAATGATATCTTATCTGAAACTTCTAATCCACTAAATTGTTTTGCTGTTCACCACCTTGCTCTTCGGATGTGACACTGCAACGGCAGCGTATGACAAGCTCATTAAATTCTAATCCTTCCATCATTGTCCAATGGGGAATAAAAAACGCCGTAGAATTTAATGCCTGCAGAACCCACCGCCCATGCCGCTATCCATGAGCGGCACTTGCATTGAAGAAACCAATCAGCTTTCAGTCCTTGGTATGTGCATCCCACATTTCTCCTCTTGTGGAACGACCACATATTCGATGTTGATAAAAATGCTGTAAAGTGTTTGGGCAAGAAATTCTTCTCCCCTTCTGATCTGGTTGTAGTCTATAAGACATTCATTTGTTAAAAGCTTGGGTATAACCTTCAGATTTGGGCAGGAGCTCCCAAGAATCACTTTAATCTTTTATATAGACTTCTAAGAATGATAGCCGATAGAACTATAGCGGAAACATTTATGTACATCTCTAGAACACTTTGGGGGTGGCCGTGGCGCGATAGTTGTGTGCTCGCCTGTCAACCTCGTAGTTGCAGGTTCGATTCCTGCCGTTGTCTATGTCTTCTTATATTCCATTAAAAACCAATTCTAAAAATTGTCATAAAATAAGTTGCTGCTTTGCTCATTACATGCTGTTTAGGCATAACACTAACAACATGTGATTGAGTAAACTAGCATACCCATAAAATATGACAACGAAATAAATAAAATAATGCGAATTATAAGAGACATAAATAAATAAGGCACGGTAATTCTCTCCGCATTAGTTCAGCCGCCATCCCTGGAGATAAATCTGAGACATTAACCAGCTCTTGAGTCAGAACATCGCGCCACACATCTTTCCTACTTTCCTATCCTTCTTTCTCTTCTTCCACCGGATGCCGCGCTGTGTTAAGAAAACACATATAAAGGGTATTCATAA
The DNA here is from genome assembly GCA_910595825.1 of Philhelius pedissequus. Classification (NCBI taxonomy): domain Eukaryota; kingdom Metazoa; phylum Arthropoda; class Insecta; order Diptera; family Syrphidae; genus Philhelius; species Philhelius pedissequus. The sequence continues at coordinate 234,739,158 of OU343161.1, read as the reverse complement.
TCCCTTGAGCGCGTGCAAAGTTATAAAAAAAAAAAAAAAAAAAAACTGTCAAAATGTTATAGTTCTCTCATTATTTTATCACAATTTTTATAAACAATGTTCTAGAGAAATAGCCAGTTGCATTCGTCCCCTTAAACTATTTAAAGGTACAGCTACAACTTAATGGGTTCCCCTGAAAATTTTGAAACGCGTAAACCAGTTTAGTATCGTACTATTTTCTTAACTTTTTTTTTTATAATTTTGCACGCGCTCAAGGGATTATGAATACCCTTTATAATTTTTTAACACAGCGTGGCATCTGGTGAAAGAAGAGTAAGAAGGATAGAACGATGTGTGGCGCGACGTATTGAGACGGTGGTTGTTGTCTCAGATTTTATCACCACGGATGGCGGCTGAACAAATGCGGAGAAAAGTGCGATGGGATGGGCCGGGCAAAAGGAAGATGAAAAACTGTGACGTATACTACGGTGATTGTGAAAGAAGACCACAGCGTCTATTTGGGTGCGGATTCGTCATAAGCGGCAGACTTAGGCAAGAAGTTTGGGCTTTCGACACGTGAGTGAGCGACTTGTGACAAGTCGTATCAAGGCTAAATTCGCCAACATTAGTCTAATATGCGCTCACGCCCCCACAGAAGACTAGGATCACGCCACCAAGGATGACTTCTACGAGCTCCTCGACAAAACCTATGAGCAGTGTCCTAAATATAACGTTAAGATCGTACTAGGCGATCTTAACGCCAAAATAGGTAAAGAGAAATTCTTTGGTAGGACTGTCGGAAAACATAGCCTACACGACACAACGTCTGAAAACGGACTTATGCTAAATGACTTTGCGGCGGCATATACCGTCACCATTGCAAGCACACGGTTTCCTCATCTCGAGATACCCAAAGGGACTTGGCGGCATCCACATCAAATCACCGTCAATCAGATTGATCACATTGCGATCGATGCAAGGCACACCTCCAGTTATTCTGGATATTCGCACCTTCCGAGCAGCTAACATCGACTCAGATCACTACCTTGTTGCAGCCAAGGTAAGAATGCGAATAACCCGATGTCCCAACAACGGAGTAATACTGTGAGGAAGTATGACGTCGGAAAACTGCAATCGCAAGAGACCGCCAGAACCCATGCCGATCAAATATCCCGTAACCTCTCAAGAAAATTCATTGCCGCCAGCATCAAGTGCCGAAGACCAGTGGCAACGCTGCCAACAAGCCATCAGACGTGCCGCAACTGATGTGCTAGGTTTCACCAGACCTCCACCACGAAACCTCTGGTTCGATGAAGAATGCAGGCAAGCACATGCAGCTACGAACACCGGCTTCTCCAGAAGAAAAAGAGAGAACATTAGAAGCGCGCGATCGAAGATATTGAGAGATGCTACTCCAGAAACAACGTGCGGAAGTTTTACCAACAGATAAAAAGAACGTGTCAAGGCAAAAAAAACCCGCACAGAAGCCTGTAGAGATAGGAATGGAAACCTCGTAGTAGAGTCACAGTCGGTGCTGAGTATATGGAAGGACCATTTCTGCAGACTGTTAAACGGCGATGAAGACCAAAACCCCACTCTCAGGCGGAATGAACCATTCAACATGGACGATGATACACAAAACTTCCGTCCACATGAACAAAATGAAGTGAGGATAGCAATATCCAAACTAAAGAACAACAAAGCTGCTGGCCCCGACGGAGTACCCGCCGAACTCTTTAGAGCAACCGGAGATGACCTGGTACAGTTCATACACCAACTCATCTCTAAAGTTTGGTCAGAAGAAAGTATGCCTGATGAATGGAACTTCAGCATCGTTTGCCCAAACCACAAAAAAGGAGACCCTCTAAACTGCGCCAACTATATAGGAATAAGTCTCCTGAATATCACGTACAAGATCCTCTGCTGTATTATGTGAACGTCTGAAACCATTTGTCAGCAACCTGATTGGACCATATCAGTGCAGTTTCAGGCCAGGAAAGTCCACAATCGATCAAATGCTCACGCTACGGCAGATCCTGGAAACTACCCAAGAACTCCAAATCGATACCCACCATCTCTTTATCGATTTTAAGGCCGCTTACGATACGAAATTCCCAAGTTAACTCTACTGGCACAATTTTTTTCAAGTCTGTGCAATTGTAAGCATACGCTGATGACATAGACATCATTGGCAGAACCTAGCGAGCTGTCACTGGAGCGTTTGCTAACATTGAAGCTGAAGCGGCTAAGATGGAACTAGCAGTCAATGAGGCCAAAACGAAGTACCTGCTGTCCACAAAAAGGGACACACAACACCGGCGGTTTGGACAAAACGTCACAATAGACAGGTTCAACTTTGAGGTAGTTAGGGACTTTGTCTACTTCGGATCCGCTATAACATCTAACAACAACATCTCGTTAGAAATAAAGCGAAGGATAACTCTTGCCAATCGCTGTTCCTATGAACTAGGGAGGCAATTGAGTAGTAAAGTCCTCTCTCTAAAAACAAGGGAGACTCTTTATAAGACTCTAATCATCCCAGTCCAGCTCGGAGACATGGACTCTATCGAAAGCGGATGAAGATATCCTTAGTCGTTTCGAGCGTAAGGTTCTTCGCAAGATTTTCGGCCCTATCTGCGTTAACGGGCTTTGGGGGAGAAGGTGCAACCACGAACTATACGAGCTATACAGCGACATTGACCTGGTACAAAAAATACGTATATCACGCTTAAGATGGCTAGGTCATGTAGAGCGTATGGACAAAAATGCTCCGGCTCGCAGGATCTTCGTTCCAACCCAGATGGAAGACGCAGTCAAGGAAGACCTCGCCTAAGGTGGCGCGCTCAAGTGGAGGATGATCTCAACCAACTTGGAGTGCATAACTGGAGGCAGCTAGCCAAAGACCGAGCTAGCTGGAGAGGCATGTTGGTTGAGGCCCAGGTTCGTCCCGAACTGTAGGGCCACCTAAGTAAGTAAGTAAAGACCACATCGGTTCTTTTGAGAAGAGATGGTCTGAAGGCGACCGTTGACGGCGACAGCATTGTGGGAATCCCAAAATTTCATTTACGAATCAATGCAAGCAGCACCTGCATTCCACCAGCGGGTAGTGGTTATTGGTAAGCCATAGTCCCGACACAGTGGTAAAGGTAATTGATGTTTTGCTTGTATGGTAGGTATACGTTTTTGTTGTTTGAACGGATTGATATCCGGAAATGATCCCCCCATATTAGGCGAGCATAGAAATTCCTCCTCCATTTCTCAAAATTTGAACGGATTCCTACTATCCTACCCACCTTTAAATTCTTATTACCCAGCAACAAATGGTAATAGGAACTTCAAAACTATGTAGTTAGTTTACTTGTATATGTTATTATCTCAGAAATCACCACACCAAAAAAAAACAAAGGTTGTAAAGTCGTCCAAAATGTTTAACTCGTAGAATAAGAACAAAAGAAAACCTATAGCTTTGTGTAAATAATTTTTCTTATACATCGCAAATGATATATATTTTAAAAAAGGTTTATTTCTAATTTATCGATTATTTAAGTCGCAAAAAGGCGTACGAATATTTTATTTTAAATGTTTCTTGCATTTTTTATTTTTTGTACAATTACAATCTAAATTAGAATATTAAGATGCAGAGTAATTTATGTTTATTTTATTATTGTTTTATATGTGCATACATATGTCAACAAATCAGCACCAAAGTATTTTTGCAATTTTAAAATTTATTTATTTAAAAAAAATACCAAGATCTGGTATGTCCACACACTAAACGGTCATTACCTTTTGGGAAAAAAATGCAAGTTTTTGTAATATAAATAAAATACAAATTTGCTAAAGCATTGTCAGTCTTAAGTTGAACTTCGAGGTGTTATTTTCTAAGTGAAATAGACGAAAATGCGTTTTTTTGTGATATTGTTGATATTTGCTGTCCTGTTGGTGTGCGTCATTGCCAATAATGAAGAAAGTTTTAAATCTGAAATCTTAAGGAGAATCCGAAGGCAATTCATTGAATCCTCTTTTGGACAAGGCGGATCCTCTGCACCTGCAGCAGCTGCAGCAGCTTCAGCAGGTGCTTTAGGTAGCGGTTTCGAAAGCCAATGTTCTGGTAATGACTTCGGAGGACAAGCTGGCGGTTTCATAGGCCAAGGAAGTAGCTTTAACCCGGCTTAGTCCTACATACAATGTCAAACCAAAAAGTTCACATTAAAGTGATGTTATAATAAGGACTAAATATACATATGTATAAATATTTAATGTAAAAATTTGCTATCAATAAAAAAAAAAAACATTGTGCGCATAGGTAATACAGGGTGGCGCACGAATCATGCTACAATAAAAAATTAAAATAACTTAAATTAAATTTTATTTTAAATAACTAATGGTTTTTAAAGATGATAGACCGCAAATCACCCCCACGCTCACCCACGCATATGCGGCACCTGATCAGAAAATTGTTCATTGCGGCCTGAAGGGTTGAAATTGGGATCGCCTCAATTATTGTCTTAATAGACTGCTTCAATTTAGTCAAATTCCTGGGTTTCGTTTTGTACACTTCCTGCTTGACATAACCTCATAAAAAAAAGTCTGATGCAGTCAGGTCAGGTTGACTTTGGGGCCAGCGGAAAGTGCAGTTTCTGGTTATCAATTTGTTTTGGAATTTTCGTTGGAGCTCCGCCATAACTTGTGTGGCTACGTGTGCACTTGCTCCATCTTGTTGAAACTAAATCCTGCTGAAAGGGATACGTCTTCGGCGAAGTTCTGGGTAAAATAACTCCTTCAACATCTTTAAATAACGGTCGTCCCCATTAACCGTTTGTGTTACACCGTTTTCTTCACAGAAGTATGGCCCGACAATACACCTTGATTAAACTGCGCACCACACAGTGACTCGTTCTGGGTGCAGTTCCGTCTCATGGAGCATTTCTAGATTAGATTCAGTCCATATAGGGCAATTTTGCTTGTTAACATTGCCGTTTAAGTCAAAATGGGCCTCATCAGACATGAACAAACAGTTTATCAATGAGTTGTCTTCTTCGACCATTGCAATAATTTTTCGGCAAAATTCCAGGCGAACAGGCAAATCCTGAGGGTTTAACTTGCTTGTCATTTGGACTCTGTACGGAAACAAGTTTAAGTCATCATGAAGTATCCGTTGTAATGACCGTCTGCTAACTCCAATTTGGCCCGATAAGTTTCGAGTCGAAACACTTGGATTTGCCTGTATAGCCGATGCAACAGCCACGATTGTATCCTGAAACCGAACATTGGGATCTCGATGATACGGTCTTCGTTCGATGCTTCCAGATTCGGCAAACATGTTCACCAGCCTCACAATGGCCCATCTACTCGGGGGAGTACCCCCAAACTCCAGCTTAAATTCCCTTTGGACGGAAATGACGGACTGCAAAGAATCGGAAATGACGGATTTTAAATAATGGTATCGCTGCACTATCCAAATCATTTTTTCCTTATCACAAGCATTCATTTTGATAAATCTAAATAGTAGCCTATACAATAAAAAACAAATAAGCCGATTACTCGCACTGAAAAAAAGTTATTACGTTTTATTTCTGATAGCACTATTCGTGCGCCACCCTGTACGTATATGAGTTAGTATGCCTGTTTTGTAACTTGAAATTTTCACCAAGTTTCCAAAACTTGGGTTTTTTTCCTATGGGTATAGACAGGAAAATGTGAAAGTTTTTACAAATTCGTACGAATTTTCACGTTTCCAACCACACGTAGTTTTAGTTGTGTATATGACAGAAGATGTTTTTTAGTTTTGTTTGACAGTTTTTTTTTTGTTCTATTCTAAAGTTTCTGGATTTAATTTCATGTCGATGATCTTTTGTTAATGGTTAAATTTTTTTAAATATAAAAAAGTTTATATTAAATTTAGGATTTACTTTATCAAGCAATTAATTTGAGATTTGTAGTTATTTCAGAAACAATGCAAAGGTATCTCCTTCGAGAAAAAGATTAAAATTGACCAACACATGAAATCTATTAAACATACGGAACTAAAAACCAATCTAATTCTACAAAATCGCAATCACAATTCGTTGCGTTTAGAACCAAAAACAATTTTAATATGGATTTATGTGAGGCACTTGTTGCTGCTGATAATCCGCTAAGCAAGCTCAAACTCCCAATTTGAAAAAGTGTTTGTTTGACATAAAAACTAAATTAATAGAATGTATAATTTATTTATTGAACTAAAGGCTTTTATTTTTCTGTTCGATAATAAAGACTGATTTTTTTTTTATAATTTTGCACGCGCTCAAGGGATTATAAATACCCTTTATATGTTTTTAACACAGCGCGGCATCCGGTGAAAGAAGAGAGAGAAGGATATGAAAGATGAATTTATTATATAACCTAAATATTACTAAATAATAATGCATGGTGTTATTTATTTTTTTTTTTTTTATTTATTTTTTTTTATTTATTTATTTAAAAACGCTTACAAAGTAAGATATACATCTTGTAAAGTATTGTAAGCCTTTAATAATGATGTTAGATAATAATTCTAAAGTAAGTAAAAATTAAATAACAGAACACAAAATAAATGAATAAGATTCATATACTTCTAGTTATGGATAAAAAAAAAAAATAATAATAATTCAACGATTTGCCAAATACTTAAAAACTGAAGATGAAAATTTCCTTGTGCTTCCTATTCCTCTTATGGAAACTGGCAGAGAGTTCCAAAGGTTAATGACATGAATATAAAATTGCCGCTGAGTATTCAGGTATTTAAATCTTGGCGTTATGAGAATGAGTGACCTACTTGAATGAGGGAAGTTCAGTCTACTGTGTAGATAATCGGGTTGTCTTGTCTGAATTAAGAGTTGAAGATATTTTAGTGACCTAAATTTCAATAGATTATTAAGACTACAACCACATAGTTGGTCAGAAAAGAGAGAAACGTGATCAAAAGGGCGGAGATTATATACGAAACGGGCAATGTTATTATAGACTACATTAAGTTTTCTAGACGTCTCATAGTCCAAATCGCCAAACACCTCACAACAGTAAAGCAGCATTGGAAGCAAAAGGGTTTTTGCTAACAGAAGCTTAGTTTTCTGTGGAATGAAGCTTTGAACGATTCGAAGAGCTCTAAGGCTTCCATAAGCCTTCCCTATAGAGCTGTTAAGATGGTCATTCCAAGTAAGAGTCCGATTGAAAACCATACCTAGATTACGTGCAGAATCAACATAAGCGATGGTCTGATTCTCTATCTGCAGAGGGCTGAGTATAGTTTTATCGAAAATCTTACGATAGATAGGCAATGTCTTTGACTTAGAAGGGTTTAGGTGGAGATTGTTTATTAAGGACCAACGTATGATGTTTTGCAAGTCCTTGTTCATAAGAGAGACTGCCTCGTCTTTCGCAGTTATGGGCCGGCTGATCAAAAGCTGCACATCGTCAGCATACAAATGGATAAAGCAATTTTTAACTATGTGTGGCAAATCATTAATATACATAGAGAAGAATAGAGGACCCAAAATCGATCCTTGTGGGACCCCGTGAGGTACATTAGCAAAGTTAGACGATCTACCATTTGCTACAACACGTTGTTGTCTACTTTTGAGATATGAGCGGATCAGTTTGCACGACTCATTTGAAAATCCGAAACTTTGTTGCAGTCTCCTACAAAGTACTGTGTGATTTACGGTATCAAAGGCCTTGGAGAAGTCTAATAGCGTGAGCAGAACAAAATGGTCTTTATCTAAGGCAACTCTTATTTCATCTGCAACAAGAAGTAATGCCGATTTACAACTACGTTGTGGTCGAAAGCCAGACTGACATATACTGAGAAGGTTGTGAGAAGTGAGATGATTTTGTATTTGCTTGGAAATTGTCTTTTCAAATACTTTTGATAGAAAAGGCAGAATGGCTATTGGTCGTTATAACAAGGAATATGGTTTTAAATGCATATTTTACATTTTTAAGAGCATATTGTTTCTTTTAATTTAACTATATGCCGGTAAGACCTAAGGTCTTTTAAATGCAACCTGAATTGCACGCACTAGTTTAGCACAGTGGAGAACCAGGTATTGACTGTCTCATTTTAACCCATGGGCGGCATCCAATTAAAATTGCAGGTAAAGAAAAGAATGCTCCTAGTGTGGGGATCGAACCCACACGTCTAAGTTAGCAATCAAGCACTTTATCCACTGCGCCATTGCCATATTTTGCATTTTAAAGTGCATGGAAATCCTAGCCTTAGTCATCAGTTTACACTTGAGCCCAACTTCTGACACACTGTCAAGTACAGATATATTCTTTCTTTAGCCGTACAATGCGAATGTGGAATGCTTTGTAATATGTTTTTAATATAAAAGAAAAAGACTTGTGTATTGTCGGAGAGATGATTTAATAATAATGAATTTTATTTGTTATAATGTGTTCATACTTAAAACTATGCTGATTCCATATTCACACATTTGTGGAGTCAGCAAAAGAATAATATCAAATGCGAAAAAAGAATAATATAAACACGATATGCAATGCACGTTGTTCATTGCATATCGTGGGAAGATTATGGTGTGCTGATGTGCACAATGTCGCTTCGCGACGTATCAAGTGACGAGTGGTATTCGTCACTTGACCCGTGCATACACTATGTGCACATAAACACACTACACCTCCCTTCTTTTAGGAAATAACGTAATTACATGGAGTTATTTAATTGTACATACATTTTAATGATTAACAAATTAAAAATTAATATATTTTTATTTCATATATTTTAATTATTACATCATTTTTTTTTTTGTCAGTAATATTTGATTTATTATTTATTTATTTTATTTTTCTTATTATTTTTTTTTTTGCTTACAGAAATTATCTTTTTTTTTTTTTTGTACATATATTGATAAAAAAAAACTCGAAAAATGTATGTTTAATAAAAATTTGAGTGAAGGAGAACAAATATTAAACATTATTAAAAAAAAACAAATTTGTTGTTTCTATTTCATTAAAATTCTTAAATATTATATATTTTTAATCTATTCTTATGTACTTTCTGCTTTTTGTTTTTATTTGTTTTTATAATTATATTATTATTGTTTTTAATTTCTACGACCTCGAAGGGGCCTAAATAAACGGGATCCAACTTATGACCTGATTCGTTTCTTAGCATAACTTTATCTCCTAACTTTAAATCGAGACTAACTATTTTTTTATCGTAATAATCTTTATTTTTAGCTTTATTTACTTCTAATAGTATTTTAGCTCTCTTATATGCTGTTTCTAATCTAAATTTTACTTCCTTAGCATAGTCATCTACGTTATATATAGGATCTATCCTATCTATTGAATTAAATTCTATTGGTAAGTTACTTTGCTTACCATAAACAAGTTCGTATGGACAATAATTATGTGCCATAGATGGTGTCGTGTTGAAACAGTAAACGAAGAATGGAAGCCAAACATCCCAATCTGTTTTGTCAACGGATATATAGGAACGAATATATTCGTTAAAAGTTCTATGGCTCCTTTCTACTGTTCCAACGGTTTGGTGGTGATGTGCTGTAGACGTTATATTGTCTACTTTTAAATATTTGCACAAGTCGTTTATAATAGAATTTTTGTATTCTGTTCCCATGTCCGTAATGAACGTCTTCATTGGACCGTACTTCAGAATAAAAGATTCAAATATTGCTTTTGCAATCGTTTTTGCGTTTTTATTTGCAACTGGAATGGCTACTAAATATTTTGTAAGGTCACAAATTAAAGTGACTGCATACTCGTTTCCATTCTCTGATCGAGGTAAAGGACCAATTGTATCAACTATTACCTTGTCAAAAGCATATGTGGGTGTATCTGTTTTTATCAGTGGTGTTTTCGTATGTTTAGTTGTTTTCGACGTCAGGCATTTGTGGCATCTTTTTATGTGTTCTTTAATATGACGAGTCATATTTTTCCAATAAAAGTGTCTTTTTATTTTTGCTAGCGTTTTAGTTATTCCTGTATGACCTCCTGTTATTGGATCGTCATGGTACGTAAACAGTATTGCTTCTTGATCTTTTTCATTTTTTATTTGGGTCACCGGCTTGAGTAGCGCTACTCGTAATGATTTTAATATTTTGTTGCCCATATTTTTGAAAGATTCAATTGAAATTAATTCAAATATCTTTTCGCACGGTGCCACTTTTAGTTTTTTGATTTTTAATATACCGGCTTCTTTTTCGAGCCTTTGGAAGAACTGACCTAAATCGAGAGTTCCATTGGTATATAAATCTCTAACTACAATTCTTGCTATAATTTTGTTCCCACGTTTAAATAAACATAAGGAATCTGTTATTCGCAAGGTCACTACTTTTCGTACTTCGTCATTAAAAATGACTTCAAATACTTTGGGCTTAGAAGCAATGTCAAGAGATTGCTTATGCAAATCTACTTGTTTTTCTCCTGCGCAGGATTTTTTCTGTTTACTTTGGTGCCTGGTAGTGACTTTCAGGTCTTTAGCTTGTAAGTCTTTGAGCTCGGATATTGTTATCCTAGACAGGGCATCTGCCACGAAATTGTCTTTTCCCTTTAGGTATTCAACCGTGAAGTCATACTCTTCTAATTCTAGCCTCATGCGTGTTAACTTTGAGCTGGGGTTTGTCATGGAGAATAAATACGTGAGTGGTCTGTGATCTGTTTTAACTATGAAGTGTTTGCCATATATATATGGTCGAAAATGTGTTATTGCCCAGTGAATGGCTGTGAGCTCTTGTTCTGTTGTGCTTTTATTGCTTTCACCTTTTGTGAATGAACGTGATGCATAAGCTATTGGGAGTTGAATTCCGTTATGGTTTTGGGTTAGAACCGCTCCACATGCTTGTTTACTTGCATCAGTTATTATGCAAAATTCTTTTTTAAAATCTGGGTATTGTAATAGGGTTGGTTCAACTAATTTATTTTTCAAATATTGAAATGCTTTTTGGCAATCATCTGTCCACACAAAAGGAATATTCTTTTTACATAACCTCGTTATGTGCCGTGAATAGTCGGCGAAGTTTTTAATAAATCGTCTGTAATAGTTGCAGAATGCAACGAATCGTCTAGCGCTATCCACGTCGTGTGGGACTGGATAATTTTTGATGACGTCATATTTTTTGTCATCTGGCAATACTCCTTTATCTGTGCATTTATGACCCAGAAAAGTCACTTCATGCATAAAAAATGAACATTTTTGTGGATGCAATTTTAAATTGTATTTTCTACATATGTTAAAAACATTTGCTAGATTTTTAAGCATATGTTTTTCGGAACAGCCTATAACCATAAGGTCGTCCATGTAGAGAAATGCTTGTGAAGGTTCAAGTCCAGAGAATGCTATGGTCATCATTCTCTGGAATGAATTTGGCGCTATTTTTAAACCAAAAGGTAGTCGCGTAAAACGATATGAGCCATTGCTCGTTGAAAAAGACGTTAAATTTCTGGAACTTTCTTCTAGTTCGATTTGATGAAAACCTGACATTAAATCGAGGCATGAAAAATATTTTGCTCGACCCAATTGATCAAGGATGTCATCAATTCTTGGGAGTGGAAATTTATCAGATAAAAGTTTTTTATTCAATTGACGATAGTCGATTACTAATCGCCATTTTTTTTCTTCGGAACCCGGTAGGGCTTTCTTGGGGACTAGTAAAAGCGGGCTATTATGTTCAGATACAGACGGTTCGATTATTTTGTCGTGTATCAATTTTTTAACTTGTTTTTGAATTTCTTCAACATGACTATGAGGACTTCGGTAGTTCTTTATATATACTGGTTCGCTATCTTTCAATCTCAAGTTTTGCTTATAAAAATTATTTGTGGTTATGGATTCGGTTTCCAATCCAAATACATCACTATATTCGGTGCATACTTCTGTTAATTGTTTTTTGAATTGGGGCGGAAAATTTTTCTTTAGTTGATTTATGACTGATTCTGTTCTAATATTTCGATTAGTGTGGACCACATCATAGTTTGAGAGTGGTTCATATTTTAAGTTATTTAAACTGGCCAGTTGGTTAGTATCGGTTGTATTTAATAGACGAACTAATGCAAATTGTGATGTTGCTATTGCATTTGCAACATAAATGCCATGTTTTATTTCTTGGTTGGGAATAAAAATGAGGTCTTCTGTTGTTTTTATTTCAATTTTTCTTATTACTTGTGATCTTGCTGGTAGAAGTAGTGAATTATTACCACAACTATATGTTATTGGAACATAAATCGGAAAATTTAAATTATTGGGTCTGATTATAAACCAATCTTCAGTTGGTTTGAAGTCTAATTTGCAGTTAAATTGTTTTATAAAATCCATACCTATGATTCCATCACATGGTATTGTAAAATTTGAATTTACTATATGGAAATTGTGTGGGATGATGTATTTATCTGTTTGAAGCTCTATTGGGGCTAGACCTTGGGATTTTACTATTCCCTGGCCTATTCCTTGGATACTTATAATCTTGTCATTTTGGACGTCTTGGTAAAAATCAGAATCTTCTTTTAGAAGTGAAATATCTGCACCTGTGTCTATTAGGAATGTGAGTTTATGTTTAGTAAATACATTTATAAATGACACGAAAATATTGAGATTAAAATTGATAGCATGGACCTTTGTATTTATAAATTGTTTCCTAAAGGGTCTTGGCAGTTTTCCGAGTTACTTTGAGTAATTCGAACATTATTGTGTTCGTTATTATTATTATGGCCACGGTACGAGTTACCACGGCCTCTAAAGTTGCCTCTAGATCGGCCATTTCCCCTGTAATTGTTTTGGTTATTGCGGTAGCGATTATTGTGATGATTACCTCTTCCGTGGTAATTTCCACGATAGCCTCTATTATTGGTTTGCTTGTAAAACAAAACAGTATTAGAATGTCCGGTTGCATCTGTGCAACTATTAACGAATTTGGACATGGCCTCATTCATATCGCTGAATGTGCCAGCCTGCATTATAAGTTTTACCTTATCAATAGAACAATTTTGTGTCATAGCCTTGACAGCGAGCGTTGTGCTGTATTTAGCAGCTAAATCAGAAGCTAAACCATCGTTGATATAGGCTCCTTCTAAACACTTCGTCAATTTTTCTATTTCTTGGACATATTGATTTGCTGTCTTATTTTTTTGTTGTAGATTTAGTAATTTCGCAGAAATTACATCTACTGAATCTCCTTTTACTTTTGCATTTAGTTTTTCAACTATCTCAACTATCGTTTGTTCATTACTTATTAGATTTCTAGCATGTCCCTTTAGTTTGGTCTTTATGAGACTAATTGCTGATACTTCGTGTGCTCCTTTTAAGGAATCAATAAGGAGAAGGGCATCTTTGAAGCTTTGTAAATTTTCTGCCTTTCCATCAAACTCAGGTAAGAGTGATGAGGCAAGTTTAAGAAATTCTACTAAAGTTTGGGCCATTTTTTTTACTTGATTTTTATAATTGGTTGTGGGAATTCATCCAGTGTTTCAATTTCACTGTCAGATTCTGTATTTACTACTGGTTTTGATTCGTCTAAACTTTCTATTTGATTTTCATTAAACTCAGCGTGAAGCTCTAATTCATCTGGGACATGTATTTCAATTTCCCATTTAATGCTAATATTTTTTAACTTAGTGTTAAGTGTTTTTAAAAGCTTCCTACAATCTTTTTCATGATCAGCTGTCAATTCGTTTTTGTATGCGTTGAAAACATTGACAATACTATTGTAATGGGATATTAGTGTTTTAATATGGTTTTTTAATGTATCTACTCTTATTGTTGTATTTTTGTTAATACATTTGTAAGATTTTTGGAAATTGTCTTTAAAACCGTTTATTTTTATTGCTAATATTTTCCATTCCATTTTAAATTTTATCTAAGTCGTTTGCTCGGCTTATGTAGCGTTTTTTAAGTGTACGCTTATACAACAGATAAAATTTAAGAATTAAGTTTACTGCCGTGAGGACAACCAATAAAGAAATGAGCATAGTTTGTGTTTCTAAGTGTGGGGTTGTATCCATCACGTCAACAACATTTAACACATTTGCTGTGCTATCCTTTACTTTGGAGGTTTTACCTCCCATTTTAAATTAATGCTTAAACCTCAATGACTTTAAACAGAAGAAGCAATACCGAGCAAAGATTCCATATAATCTTTGTTACAGTTATTCTAGACTTGCAAAGAGTATTTGAGACGATTGACTATATTTTGTTTAAAAAAAAAAAAAAACAGAACGGCAGAAGAATGCATCAAATTTCTTTTAGAAGTAATTAAATATTGGATTTTCGATGTTTTGTACAATAAACAGATTAGTTCAATATATTTACAATAAACAGATTAGTTCAATAGATTTAAGCTTCATATATAACAATTAACACACATTTTTTTTTTCACGATGAATTATAAAAATATATTACCATTGCTGGGCTGGATTGATTTGATCATCATCATTTGATTGCTGGGCAGCTATGATTTGAAGATTATTGTTGTTTCGTTTTCTGAGTTTAGCTGAGGTCGGAGGTCCACACAGATGGCGATAGTGGTCTGTCAACTTCCGAATGATCACTTTCTAATGAATGTATATCACGAGTTATTTTGTCGTAAAAGGAAGTTTTGTTCGTTCCCAATTAAAAATGATTAAGAAATACGAGGTGTTGGTTAGTGGTAGATGAAAGGCAAACATGTTCGTATCACTTTTACGCTTTCCGAGCACATCATATCATTATTTACTTTTCAACTGATTTTAGGAGGCAAACATGTTCGTCGTGGTGGTGGATGAAAGGGTATTTTCTATCCAAAGATGGTTCCTCTTTTTATTTGTAATCAAAATGCGCACTTCACAAATAATTGGACAAGCGATTTGCCGGCTTGATATTTTTAAAACGCACAATGTTCCGATGTGTTTTATGTTTTTTTTTTTTTTTTTTTTAATAATTTAAAATAAAGACATTTTTGGATTGAATTAAGTTAATAAAACAACAACAACAGAAAAAAAAAAAACTTATTTTTAATATGGACAGAATCACTGTCACGGTCGCCATGTAATATGTTTTTAATATAAGAGAAAAAGACTTGTGTATTGTCGGAGAGATGATTTAATAATAATGAATTTTATTTGTTATAATGTGTTCATACTTAAAACTATGCTGACTCCATATTCACACATTTGTGGAGTCAGCAAAAGAATAATATCAAATGCGAAAAAAGAATAATATAAACACGATATGCAATGCACGTTGTTCATTGCATATCGTGGGAAGATTATGGTGTGCTGATGTGCACAATGTCGCTTCGCGACGTATCAAGTGACGAGTGGTATTCGTCACTTGACCCGTGCATACACTATGTGCACATAAACACACTACAGCTTAACCCGGCTCTATTTCCCGTTCCCGTATTTTACTAACGTTCGCACTGTGCTCGATCATTTTAAGGTTAGTCAAAAGCCCTTTAGTCGGTGCATCCGATGAAAAAAGAGTTGGTCTACATTATGTGCTAATTATTATTATTGCATATTTATATTAAATATTTCGTGAAAGCCATTTAAACAATAAACAAAAATTCTTTGAAGCCAAAATCTACAAATATAAAAACTTCTCAGGAAAAGTGGATTTACCAATGGTATTTGAGTACGAGTAAGCACATATGTATAAGAAAGCAAAGTAAACATCAGGATTAATCATTATTCAAAAGCCATTACCATAAAAAATTTTCACAAATAAATAGAGTATTAAATATGTAATTTATTTACATTTTATATTTATTGCAAATTATTTAAAATTTAATATATTTTTAGTCGTTCGACAACTTTTTGCCTTTCATACTTGTATAATAGTTTATACAAAATTTCTTGTTTTTAGTCATTTTAATAAATTTTATTATTTTCGAATATTTAGTGAATGGTCGATTTCACACACAATGTTGAACATAATTTTAATTAATCGTGTGGGATCGAAGATATTTATTATTTTTGGTCAAATATCCCACTGTCATTATTGCAAACGCTTTAGATCGTTATCTTAATCGTGTTTGTTACAATAATCACCGGCATGGAATAGTTTTTTTAGTCTGCAAGCTATTCTTTGGGGTTAAACATTTTTAAGGTGTTTATAATTTGACAATAATTGTAAAATACAAAATTGTAAAATAAATAATCTGGATATGGAGCATTCAATTTCTGGCATGTGATAGCCTATTAGGATTTTTTTTATTTTTAAAATTGCTCTTAATCATACAAAATAAAATGCACCACTGGATCGCACGAACTTGCTCTTATGTTCGATCACATCTTATGCAAAAGGTTTATATTAAGAATCTAAATATATATATATTTTTTTTAACTATATGCCTGTAAGACCTAAGGTCTTTTAAATGCAACCTGAATTGCACAGCACCAGTGCAGTGTTTTTTTTTACTTAAAACTTGGTATATATGACAATTTAAAATATTTAATAATATAAACTTAAAAACGAAATTTAAAAAAAAATTATCTACCCGTTTTCGAAATATTGAATTATCAAAAAAAAATATTTTTTTTTTTTTTTTCAAAAATCCAAAAAAATATTTTTTCGAAAATGTTGGTATGGAGTATTATTTAAGTAAGCAAGTACGGTTATTTTTGGGGCTAAAAAAACGATTCAAAAATCTATTTGAGACAATCCCCTAAAACGTTTAAATACCAAGTCGTTGTACAGACAGACAGACAGCCGGAATTGCGGGACCCACTTTTTGATGTTCTCGATCATCGTAATGTCAAGTTTAATAGATGAAAATGCGTTTTTTTGTGATATTGTCGATATTTGCTGTCCTGTTGGACAATGTGTTAAATCTGACATTTTAAGGAGAATCCGAAGGCAATTTCTTCCTTTAAGCTTAGGTTCAATAGGTGGCAACGCACCCTCTGCAGCAGCTCAAGCAGGTATAATTGGGATGTCAATTGATGGCAGTGATTTTTCTGCAGGACAATGCATTTGCCAATGAGGTGGCTTTTAACCCGAATATGGTACATATAGCCGTTGAAATGGCTTAGTCTTACAATGTCAAACAAAAAAGTTCACATTGAAGTCATGTTACATATTGAAAGAGAAATATATATTTGATTTAAAATTGTGTTTGCTTTCAATAATGAAAATAATATGCAATGTGCATCGATATCTCCTTTTGGATCCTTCCTTGCTTTTCTTACGCTCTCACAGTGCTTGACCATTTTAAGGGCAGTGAAAACTTCCTTAGTTCTCATCATGAGAAGATTGTATCAGGTTCACCGTTCACCTCAATGTAGGTTTAGTTGCTTAGCAATTGCATGCATTCTATACTATCATTTTCACTAGATTAACCACAGTCTTTTGTTAAAAGATTTGACACTCGCAAATATGCCAAAATATTTAAAAACAGTGTTGAGAAATTTTTTTTTGATCAATAACTAGAGTTTCTACCAATAATACTTAGACTTGAAGTAAAGTAGGAATATTCATTGGATTACGTTTTATGTGCTTAAGGAAACATAACTTCATTCACCTTTTAAAATATATGAGTGTTTATTTTAAAATAGGTTTATTATATGCATCTCGCAAAAATAAATAAATAATAATAACAATGTTCCAGCATTTCAAATACGGCTGGCAACGAGACGAGACCAGGCGAGGCTTTTGTTAGTCTCGTCTCGTCTCGTCTCGGTTTCGTCAAAATCGAAAAATTTCAGTCTTGCCAGTTTTAATATAATTTCGTATCGGTCTTGATCGTGGTCTCATCCTAAGTCAGAAAATGTTCGAATCTTCTGATATAAAATTTGAATTTTGTAGAGGTTTTTTAATCCATTTAAATCCGAGGCATCCCTCAATCGATTTTGACAGTTCATGGCATGATAGGCAGGCAACAAACTATATTTTGAAGTTTCGATAATATTTTTTTTCCAAATGTCACCAAAAAGGCTTAAAATAAAAAAAAATCAAATAAACAAAATAGGAAAATGTTCGAATTTGCTGAGGTAAAATTTGCATTTTGTAGAGGTTTTTAATCTATTTAAATCGGTGCCAACCTTCAATGAATTTTGACAGCTCATGGTCTGAAGGAATAATGATTTGCGGTTTGGACAGTATTTTTTTTTTTCTTAAAGTCATCTTTTTCCGGAGGGGGAAACAAAATCTGAAAAATGAGCGATTTCTATTCCAACGAAATGCATACATAAATCGTACATCGTTCTCGATTTTCGCAGTATCTAGTTTAACTATGTAGATATTTGGTTTGATATTTTAACGCGCATAGAATATTTTAGAAGAAAAAAATTATGAATATTATAAAAATTATTAATGAGTTCTTAAAAATATTTCTTCTAGCGAAACACGAAACCAAACCACCGATACTGTCAGCGAGTTTCGGTGCCAAAAATATCTACTATCTTGGGGGTGGCCGTGGCGCGATAGTTGTGTGTTCGCCTGTCAACCTCATGATCACAGGTTCGATCCCTGCCGTAGTCTATGTGTTCTTATTTTTCCATTAACAACCAATTCTAAAAATAAATGTCATACAATGATTTGCTGTTTTACTCATAACATGCTGTTTAGGCATAGAACTAACAACATGTGATTGAGTAAAACTAGTATACCGATAAAATATGACAATAAAAAAATTAATGCGAATTATAAGGGGAATCGATAAATAAGACACGGAAATTTATCCGCATTAGTTCAGCCGCCATCCCTGGAGATAAGATCGGAGACAACAACCACCTACAGTCTCCGAATACATCATAATACGCCACACATCTTTCCTATCATTCTTTCTCTTCCTTAACCTCACCCTCACGCCCGCGCTGTGTTGAAACATTTAAAGGGTATTCATAATCCCTTCAGCGCGTGTAGATTATAAAAAAAAATAAAAAAAAAAATATATATCTACGTTGCCAGCTCTAATTTCAAAATCAATGTAGCTCTTTCTTTCCCTAATTTCTTCACCGCACTGTATACTTGAAATTGGACTTAAGGGTGTTCAAACCCCTTTCGTAAGCGCATAATAAGCAAATCTGAGGGGGCTATTGTAAAAGAAGTCATAAGATTGTATGATTAGAAACCAAAAACCAAACGATTGGTAGTGAAAGTTCTGAAATTAAATGTCGACAATTTCTTAAATTAAAATAATTTGTGTAATTTTATTGGCTTGAGGAAAAAATTATAAATAGATGTAGTAATATATCGGTTTCCGATAAATTCTGTATCCAAATTTGTTAGTCATAAGATGCAGACTGTCCGAAATCCTTCACAACAGGTTCTAATTACTTGGGCTTGCGTGGCTTCACGTGATTTAGAATCTCAAAAATCTGTTGATCACTCATAATTTGCATTTGTTTATTTTTTGCTGTCGCAGTTATGCTTTTCTTGTGTTCTGATTTATTTGCCAAACTTGGGATTAGGAATTTCCCTATCTCTACAAAAAAAAAAAACACAAAATACACAAGCATACCTACTTGCATAATTAAGTACGTACTTAAAATATTCTGTGTTACGCACTTTGGTCGTAAAATATTTAACAAATATTTGTTAAGCTTTTTTTTTTGTGTTGAATCATTGTCCAGACAATCTAACCGCTAGGTATGTACCTGTTTGAAACATTCAAACATGTTTTATCGATTTGCGGTTTAAGATCATCGCAAACGAGTTACTATTATTTTTTTAAAGCAATTATTTATGCGAAATCTAAAGAAATATTCTGTTAGATGAAAGGGGAATTACCCATAATCTCAGGTTCTATAGATACACCTATATGTAAATGGCATGAATAGTTTTTAGTATAAAGACGTTTAGGGTGCTAATTTGCAGATCAGTCGAATTTTGATAATCGAGTTGCTAATTCTGTATCAAAGATACAATTTTAAATTAAATTAAATAAAAAAAAAAAAACATGCGTAGTTTCGTATTCCTATTCGTGAGTGCGGCCATTCTATTGGCTTGTGTTCATGCTGAAGATGATGCTCAGTTAACTTTGCATCGTGATCGAAGACAACTCCTGCAGGGACTTGGTAATCTTTTCGGTGGTGGAGGCTATCCGGGTGGATTTGGAGGAGGATATCCCGGTGGATATGGTAACGGCTATCAATCCGGTTATGGAGGAGGATATCCTGGTGGTTATGGAGGTGGATATCCTGGTGGTTATGGAGGAAATTATGGCGGCGGGAACTACGGCGGCGGAAACTACGGCGGCGGATATGGTGGAGGCTATGGAGGACACGGCCATGGCCACCATCATCATCACCATCACGATGATTAAGAAATAAAAGTTTAAATTTTAAGTTGATGTGTGTTTTTATTTTTTATTTATGTGTAATTAAGTGTAGAATTTGTGTGTCCTTAAATCTATCCTTCTTTTTTTTTATTAGTGATGCATTAGTGTGATTTGTTGATTTTGAGCATTGGCATTAGAATTTCATATTAATCCTTTATTGTCTTAGGGAACAAGCTTTCTTGCAGCAAAACAATTCTTCCGAACGATTTTTGATCTGCAAATTGAGCGGATCTTATCTGAGTTCTTAAATTTTCTTTGTCTTCTTTAATTGCTCAAGTGTGTTTTAATTCTTAAATGTGGACTGTACACACACATTTTTGTTATAAAAAAATTGGAGCCATTTTTGAGAAATATGTACATTTTTTAATATTAATTACTAGAGGTACCAACCACTATTTTTTTTCCAAAAAAAAAAATTACCAAAATGTACCTTTTCCCTTCATTAATAAAATGATTTTTTTTATAAAAATCGTTGGAGCCATTTTTGAGAAAAAAAAAGATTTTACCTTTTTGGCCAAAAGGGATTTTCGATTTTTTATTAATTAAAATTTTTGTATTAATTAAAAATTCTAATACGCTGATTAGCTATTTCCCTCGTGAGAAAAAGGACATTGTTAGATTTCTTTTTCAAGTAAAAAAAAACACAAGTTTATCGGCAGTTCAGTAGGCTTATACCAGTCATAAAATTTGTCAATTTGTTCGCTTATATTCTCCTTTTGATACTCTCTTTAATTGTTATAATTACTTTTACTTTATAATTAAAAGAGAAGTGTACCAGCTATTATCTTATTTGATTATGCTTTAGTCCAGTTTATACCAATCAGCAAAGAAAAGTGGTATAAATATGTTTTAAAGTTATAACTATTTAGTATTTATCGA
This sequence comes from Philhelius pedissequus, assembly GCA_910595825.1. NCBI lineage: Eukaryota > Metazoa > Arthropoda > Insecta > Diptera > Syrphidae > Philhelius > Philhelius pedissequus. The sequence goes on along the minus strand of OU343161.1, from coordinate 234,718,048 downwards.
GTTCAATTCTGTACTCACCCCGAACGTTTCGCTGCGAATTATATCGAGCGTGGTCACCGCGAAACTGCCAAAGAAATGTTAAGAGCGATTTTGGCTACGCAAGTTGTAACGTTGCGCCGAAGGTCCTGTCTCTTGCTGATGTTGTTGTTGGCTTGCAAGTTGGGAGCAAACTATGCTAACTGTATCCGCGTTGGTGTGTAGCGCCAATTGGATCGACCTGGTGGTATTGATTATGGGATCCCATGTTTTCGACAACTTGAAACTGTCGTTACGATTGAAATTATGGTGTCGTTTAATTTCAATCGCTTCGCGCACCAGACGGGGGATATAATGAGGTATGTTGGCTAGAACCTTTGCTTTTTCGAAGTGGATCCAGTGGTGTTCATCTGGATGGTCGAGGATGTGCTCACATATGGTGGACTTTTCCCTTTGGTTTTTGGTAACCGCGCTGTTGTGTTCTTTCAGACGTGTGGCAAAGCTTCTCTGAGTTTGTCCAACATATGGAGACCCACAGCTGCAGGGTACTGCATATACTCCAGGTGTTTGGAGGGGGAATTTATCTGTTGGTGATTGAAGGAAATTTATCACCTTTTTGGGTGGTAAAAATATGGTTTTTACACCATACCTCTTCAATATATTCCCTACCCTGTCTGCTACACCTATTACATACGGCAGGAAAGCTTTCTTCTCTAAAAGGCTATCTTCCCTTTCTTGTGACGAAACTGGCTTCCACATTCTTTGCTTTTTTGAATAGCCATTCGCTGTAAGGACATTATCCAGCCAGCAGAGAGAGAGTTCAGTGACAAGATAGTCGCTGTCACATATCCTGTTGGCCCGCTGAACAAGTGTAGACACCACAGATTTTAAATTTGCCGGATGGTGGTGGGAACGTGTAGGTATCTGTTTGTGTGTGTGCTTTTACGAAAAACCGTGTGTCCTAATGTGCCATTTTGATTTTGCATCACTTTCACATCCAAAAATGAAATGGACTCTTCTTTCTCTTTTTCCATTGTTAACTTCATTTTAGGATGCTGTGAGTTCAGATGATCGAGGAAATTCAAAATAGCCGAGTTTCTCATGATGCAAAAATTATCATCCACATATCTCAGCCAAACTTTCGGTTTTTCTTTTGAGCTACTCAGAGCTTTTTTCTCAAAATGCTCCATCCAAATATCTGCAATTAAGGGAGTCAAGTGCAATCCCAAAGCAACACCATCTTTTTGCAGATAAAACTGTTGGTTGAAACAAAAATATCCCGATGTTAGGCAAAACTCCAAAAGTGGTAAATAGTTTTCATTAATGCCGGAAGTTGAGATAAGCTTACTGATGATGGTAAGTACCTCTTGCACGGGAACGTTCGTAAATAGTGACTCGACATCAAAACTCACCATTATTTGGTCATCTTCGAGTTTTAAACCACTTAAAATCGACACAAAATGTGAGGAATCCTTAATGTGGTGTTCCGTCATGCCAACCAAAGGTTTAAAGACATAAACTAAATGTTTTGATATCAAATGACATGGGGCATTTATTTGACTGACGATTGGTCGCATTGGATTCCCTTCTTTATGGATTTTTCGCAGACCATACAATTTCGGTGGCTGTGTGCACGAAGTTATAACGCGGCTTATCCTTAAGACTAAATATGTCATATGTGGCCGTGGCGCGATAGTTGTGTGCTCGCCTGTCAAACTCTTCGTCGTAGGTTCGATTCCTGCCATTGTCTAGGTCTTCCTTCTTATATTCCATTAAAAACCAATTCTAAAAATTGTCATAAAATGAGTTGCTGATTTACTAAATACATGCTGTTCAGGCATAACACTAACAACATGTGATTGAGTAAACTATTATAGCCATAAAATATGACAACGAAATAAATAAAATAATGCGAATTATAAGAGACATAAATAAATAAGACACGGTAATTTTCTCCGCATTAGTTCAGCTGCCACCCCTGGAGATAAATCTGAGACAACAACCAGCTCTAGTCTCAGAACCTCTCGTCACACATCTTTCCTATCCTTCTCTTTCTCTTCTTTCACCGGATGCCCGCTCTGTGTTAAAAACATATAAATGGTATTCATAATCCCTTGAGCGCGTGCAAAATTATAAAAAAAAAACCGCGAAAACCTTAAAAATTACATGTTTTAAAGTATTATACCGTATTAACACGAATTGCAAAATAGCAGTATTTCTGCCATTTTATACGAGTATACCAATTATTTATCTTTAATTGCCATATAAACCAATTTTATAAAAATTAATTGGTATAAAATTGTAGAAATATTTGCATTTTGCTAGTTAATTGCTTAAATGCGGCAATATTTAAATATACTAGTCGATTGCTCATTGAACCAAATAAAAGCCTTTTGCTTTTGGTACCAAATGGCAGAAATATTGGCATTTTCCCTGTTGTGTAAATAAATAAAAAATAAAGTCTATGAACATTAATGGACTCAACTAAACACGGCTAATGTATATAAAAAAATAATATTTTCGACACTATGATGTCAATATTTTGCTTAAATACTTGTCAATAGTGACAGCAAATATACAACTGGTTTATTTTGTTTACTAAAGATTTTTCGGGAAAACAACAATCCCACGGACATTTTTTATAGGTTATTTTTATCTAAATTTAATTAGATTCACATTTATGTTAACTATTTTTACATCAGAATTTAAATTAAGCTTATAAACAAATATTATAGTCTATATATCATAAGGCACAAGATGTTGTTTTTTTTTATGTAGAAGGTTATTGATTTGGCTAAAGTAATATTATGTTTGTCATTTTCTGATGATGAAAATAGATAAACTTGTTTAAAAAACGGTATTATTCTGTTTGAAATATTTGTTTGTTTTTTAAATTAGTCATACTTTACTTGTACTCTTAATAAAAAATAAAGTAGACAAAATAAATTTGTAGACCGTTAATGATCATTATCATATTTTGTTAAAGTACATTCATAGATTGAATAAATCATTATGCAAATCAGCCCCAGCATTAAAATTTATTTGTTGACTTAAAACTTGTTAGTCATAATCAATGAACATTTAAATGAATTGATTTCAAAATTTTGATTTTCAATAAATAAATTAAATTAAAGATGCGCATATAATTATTATTAATTCCTAAAACAATATATTTGTTGCTTTATCGATAAGTACCGACAATATTTTTTGAGAAAAAAAAACATCAACCAATTTTAAAATTGAAAGGTTTTTGATGTAATTATGTAATAAAGGGATGACTTTCATAAATTAATTCAAATTTGCAAAACCTGTTAAAGTCAAAATGTTTTCTTTCTTAATGATAAATTTAAATTCAGGTTAGCGGAAAAGTTCGAAATAACGAGTAATACGGAATGGAGAGCTTTTTTACGCCATATCGTTTTGGTGAGGTTGGTGATTGATATATAATAATCTTTTGTGTTTGTATGTAAATAAAGGGTGTTTTTTTTTTGAGGCAGTGAACCTTAAATAAAATATTGATTTAAAAAAAAACATGTTAAAAGAGTACAAATTTCACAATGGAACTGTTAATGACGCCGATACCGACGTCAAAACAACAATTCTGTCAAAATGAACACCTCTAATTTATTAAAAGAAGTTCTAGATGGGACAAGAAATACCTAGTATACTTTATTATATTGCTTTTACACGAGAGTAGTGATGTGTCAACTCAGTCAACCGAGTTAGCTTTTACTTCAGTATCACAATGGACTTATCTAAGGTCTAAGTGTGTCAGTTGTTTTCCTGGCAACCACTTCAACCTTGTACGAAAAAACAATTAGGTTCGGTTTGTAATAAAGCATTAAAGCAAAGCAAAAAAGAAAAATGGCCCTGGTTTAGGTTCGTTATATCTAGACTGTTTATTCGTTAAATCCTAACGTGAACAATATGTTTATAAATAAATACTTAAAACTACTTAACACTAAATAAAACAAGCATCAAACATATAATCAAAAACAATTGGAACATTCTTGCATGTAAAACTCATGGTTTTACATTTGTCAACATTTAAAACGAGACGATTAATATTGCACCATTCCCTAAATAATTTTAAGTCATCTTGCAAAAGTAGACAGTCAGATTTAGAATTAATTCTTTTGAAAAGTTTAATGTCATCAGCATATATAACGACAGACGAATTTTTTATGATCGAAATCAAGTCATTTATAAATAAAATGAATAAAATTGGACCTAAATGACTGCCCTGGGGGACACCAGAATTCAATACAAACGGTGTCGAACATTCATTACGAAATATTACTTCATATTCTCTATTTTCTAAGTACGATGAAATCCAATTTAATAAATTGTCGTTAAAACCTTGACGAAACAATTTAAAAATTAGTGTTTTATGACACAACTTGTCAAATGCTTTACTAAAATCAGTAAATATACAATCTACTTGTTCACGTTTCTCAAAAACATCTAAACAAAAATTACACTAACTAAAGTTACTCGGTTTTTGGTTTGTATATCGACTCGGACTGCCCATAATGGTTGGTCTATTCTAACAGTCGAACCAATACGAAAGAGCGAATTGAAAAAAGGCTTTCGATTTTAAACAAAAAGCAATATACATTTCTCTATATCTTGTTTATTAACAAATGTTAAAATCGTCACTTGTCACTCGTCATGAATAGCTTAATTCTGGAACAATGCTTCTAAATTGTGGAAAATTTTCTTTGAAACAAAAAAAAAATCTGTTCGTGAAGTTCATAGAGCAGTTTTACTGAAAAATTGCGTTCAGTGAGGAAGCTCATTTCTGGTTAATGGCTTGGTCAATAAGCAAAAAAGCGAAGACAATCTTCGAGCCATTAGCGAATTACCATTACATCCATTAATATTGACTGTTTGGTGCGGTTTACATACGCTGCCGGCATCATCCGTCCTTATTTCTTGCAAAACGAGGAATGATTTGCCGTTACGGTGAATGGCGAGCGCTACCGAGCCATGCTAACCGATTTTTTTGTTTCAAAAAATTAATTAGCTAAACATCCACGGCATTTGGTTCCAACAAAAGGGCGCAGCTTGCCATACAGCGGGTCCATACATTTATTGCAAAATCAATTTTGTGACAGATTTATTTCTGTTTTTCTAATTTTGTTACTTTTCAGTTTTCTAATACCCCAGAAAAAGATGATTTACGGGCAACTGGGTGATATTAGGAACGAAATACACAATTTCTCCAAAAGTATAATTCGTTGGCCAAATGTCAAGCTACAAACCGTCCAATTCCAATGAAGGATGGCTATGATGGCCATGGATTAAAAAATCAGACATTTTTAGAGTAGCTTTACTGCTATGGATAAAAGTGATTTTAAAGCCAATGGGCGACATGTGGAACTAAATACATTTCCTCGTCCCGCATCCCATGCCTCAAGCCATTAACTGTAAAAATATTGTGTCTAGCCAAAATTGCAGATTCGGGCAAATTTTTGTAATATTTCATTGCTGACTGTAATAAAAGCATGTTTCCCAAGCAAACCGAACCAAATACAAAATTATTCAAAAACCACACTTATGTGTATTTACCGATTTTGCTTCAAACCAAGCCGAATAGTTTGGAACTCGGTTTATATAAATTTAAATTCGGTTGACATAAATTTCAACTCGACTTGCATAAATTTCAACTCGACTTGCATAAATTTCAACTCGGTTTGTATAAATTTAAACTCTGTTTAAATCGGTTTGAAAAATGTTCGCTTTGATTCATCACTACACGAGAGCGATTTTTAAGCATCGTTTACATTGTAGATAGTACCAACTTTTTGTCTAGTTATTGCTGTGATGGTTGGTAAATCTAGAATTATAATAGTCGGACACTCACTGACGGAAATGTTGTAAACCTACTAGAATTTACTTAGAATTTTCAAAAACGGATTTTTTTCAAGGGGAACTTTCGATACCAAGAAATTCCTCGTATCATTAAATTGTGTCCTTCTATAAAAAAAAAAACACTATAAACTCTAACTGTAATCATGTAATTGTAATATACACCAATTTGAAAGCAAGACAAAAATCCATTCAAATCGCATTCCATTCGCTGCGAAAGAATCAAATTCCACATCTAATTCTGGATTTACCAATGGAAATTGGTTGCTTGGTTTATATTTGCGTCTGTGAATCAGGTATTTTCCTTCTCTGCTGTATTAGATATAGTAAAAAATAATAAATAAATAAAAAATAGTAAAAAAAAGTATCACACCAAAAACATAAATATTAAAAAAGTAGCCAAGTTCTTCTATATACAAAAATCTTCGCCTAACAAGTGATGGTGAGATCTCACTACTTCTTGCAAAGGTTCTTTTTATCAGGTAACGTGAGTTTTAAATGTATGCCTTTTGTTGTACTACGAGTCCTACCAATTATGGGGGTGGCCGTGGCGCGATAGTTGTGTGATCGCCTGTCAACCTCATGGTCACAGGTTCGATCCCTGCGTAGTCTATGTCCTCTTATTTTTCCATTAAAAACCAATTCTAAAATAAATGTCATACGAGTTGCTGGCTTACTCATTACCTGCTGTTTAGGCACAGAACTAACAACATGCGATTGAGTAAGACTAGTATACCGATAAATATGACAACGAATAAAAAATAATGTGAATTATAAGGGACATAGATAAATAAGATACGGAAATTTCTCCGCATTAGTTAAGCCGCCATCCCTGGAGATAAAATCTGAGACAACAACCACATCCAGTCTCAGAACATTGCGCCACACATCTTTCCTATCCTTCTTTCTATTTCGAACCTATCGCCCGCGCTGTGTTGAAACATTTAAAGGGTAGTATAATCCCTTGAGCGCGTGTAGATTATAAAAAAAAATAAGAAGTGGGCGAATGAAACGCCCCTGCATGAAAGATTTCATAATAGATGGTTGCGCCACGGCCCCTGAATGTTAAATATCAAATTCAAAATTTTGCCATTGTTGGAATATATCAAATCCTACCGCTCTACCAAATTTAATCAATCTACAATAATCAGAAGTGATGATATCAATTCTATGCAAATGGGTGGGTGCCAGGCCCCAGAGTGTAGAATCTTAAATTTTAAAATTTTGCCTTTGTCTGCAATTTGAGCCCTACCGCTCGCTGCACCAAATTTAATCATTCTACGACAATCAGAAGTGGTCCAAAGTAATTTTTATCAATTCTATGGAAATGGTTGGGTACCACACTCAACTTTTTCCCTTGTATACATCACAATGCCTACGGTTGTGCGAAATTTATAAGATTCTACGATGTCGGGAAGTGCTCCATAATTTTGATGATCTGTCAGTGAGTGAGTGGGTGAGTCAGTCAGTTACGGTTTTTGCTATTTTTGCAGTCTTAAATCTCGGAAACCACTAATGTTAAAAAATTAAAATTTGGTGAATTGCCTAAACCTGGTGAGCTTAGCAAATGCTGCGTGTTTGAAGTTTCAGACTGTATTGGTACTGAAATGAGAGGGGTGTCGAAAATCGCCTGAGTTTGATCCTGTAAAAAGGGTGTATTGCCAGAACTTGCCTTGATCTGCAAAATTATTTCAGAATGAATAAAAAAATAAAATTTGAGTTTTGACAATAGTTAATTATCAAAAAAAATTGATTTCTCTTACCAATGGAAAACCACATTCGTTTCGACGCCTTCCGCCCTTTACACCTTTAATTTAATGTAATTTTATGTTAAAGTCAAACCTAAACGAATCCTCCTCACTTTTTCCATAGTATTTTGAGACAAATTGTTTTTGTCTTTAAACATTAAATACAAAAAGTCCTACCGAATCGAAATAAAAGTAAAAAAAACACTTACCTTTTCGGATTGGATTTTGAGAAGAATTGGAGAAAAATGATTTCCTTTATCCTGACAATAACCGTTGAACCACTAAAGTTCACTACACATAAACTAGCCATACTACAGAGAGGCGATAAAAGGACATTCCAAATCTGTAATCGACCGACTGACCAGTAAAACACACAATAAAAAACAATTTCGTTAAGAGTCCTTCAGGTTTCATAAATTTTTCTTTCATTTATTTATTTTTTTCGTTGTTGGCTGGCCTCATACTAAATTCGATGTCACATTTGTGTGAAATCAAATCAAACTGCTGACTTGAAGGGTGAGATCGAGTCGAAAAGCGACGACCGACGACGCGACAGTTGGAAGTTTGGACAAAATGAATGGATTTTGGCGAGTTCTTTAGGCGGCAATAATGCATCAGGATTTGTCTTTTTTTTATAGACAAATCCCCATGTGAGTGTGGAAGAGGAAGTGTCATAATAAATCACAATCAGAACATTTAACACCCATCGACAGGTTTTTAAATCACCAGGACAATGTTTCCTTATAGATTTTTTTGTTATGTACATTTTGTGTTTTTCTTTTTGGTATGATCCCGCGGATGGGGAGGACATTTTTCTTGGTGGATATAATTTTTTTTGTCGACTCTAACCAGCAAGTGTGATTTTTTTTGTGTGGGGAATTTTTATCGCAGAGGGGTGCATAAGGAATTAGAAGGATATCGCGTGTAAATGCCATTTACAGCCACAAAGAAGCGCCTTATAGGATATACGATATATATCTGTGCATGTGACTCTTGACTTTTTGTTGAATTATTAATGAGGTTTTCGCTGACAGAGTAAAGAGCATTGATATCTGGGGATTAGCTTGAAGAATTTAAAGAAAGTAGGCAGATAAATAGGTACTCAAATCTAACTTAATATCTCCATTTTATTTCATTTAATTCTTGATCGTAAGCATCTTAACGAAATGAGTACGTCTTTCAAAAAATCAGATATAATATAAAGTGACCTTATAATGAACCAATTCAAAGACTCATGTTTACTATGCGATTTCAGCGATCTTAGGAATTTGAACCCAATTCCTTTGACTAGTTAGACCATATAATTTTTCTCTTCGTGTTTCGTCAAGATTTCATGAATGTCAAATTGCAAATTTTTGAAGTAAAACTTCTTTTGTAGCGTTGGGAGTAAAAATTCGCAAACCGACGAAACGACACGACACACTCCAAAGAAAAATGTGTACCCACAATATTGTTCTTTCTTTCTATGGCTTTCTCTGTTGTATTAATTGTATTAATTTGTGTAATGTTGATGGTCTCGTAGAAATACCCGAGTTTGTACCCAGGTACAGTAAGAACCGGATACTACCCAGGGAAGATAAGGAGTTCTAGTTTCCACTATAGTTCTATTGCCTTAGAGCTCTATTTTGAATTCTATCTAAAAGATTCAAGAGTTAAGCTCCAACTTTGGACGAATGAACCCCTTAAGATTAAAGCAATTTCGAAGAAATCACAAACACCTTGCAGCCATTTTTGGCGACATCCAATATGTGGTCGTTCCACAAGACGTGGTCTATAATGCACATACCGTGAATTGGAAGTTGTTCGACTTGGTCCTAGATGCAAGCCCCGCTTATGTATAACGCCATTAGGGGATGATCTCGCTTTAGCGGCAGAAGACCGCACTGAGTTCTTGAAGCAATAAATTCCGTTGTAGTTCCACATCCGAAGAACAAGGAAGTGAATCTGAAAGGGAATATGAAAATCTGAGAGTACTATCGTCAGCAAAACAATATTGTGGATGAGAAGTTCCAGATAGGAGATCATTTCTGAAAATGAGAAAAAGATTTGGAGACAAGAAGGAACCCTGGGGCACACCAGCATTTAATTTGTGAATATCAGACTTGAAGCCGTTTAATACAACTTGTTTTGAGCGTCCGAAATGTAGTTTCTAATCCAACGAAGAAGAGATTCATCGATACCAAATGCACGCATTTTAGACAAGAGAGCTTGATACTAAACTCTATCAAATGCTTTTGAAATATCAAGCGTAATAATCTTACTTTCGTCAAAACGATGTAAAGATGTGACCTACTGTTCGGTGAAATATACCGTCAGATCACCAGTGGACCTAATGTTACGAAAGCCATACTGCCGGTCATTGAGGAGCTTTCGTTCTTCAAGATATTTCTTAAGGTGATGATAATTAATCAGCGATTCAATGATCTTGGTAAAAAGGATGTAAGTGCAAATGGACGGTAATTAGAAGCTGAAGAATATTCGCCACAGGCTGGACAAATGCTGTTTTCCAGCCACTCGGAAAGTGAGCAGTAGAGTAGGGCTAATGGAAAAGCTTACGCAGTAGTTTTGCCAGTGTTGAAGAACCACAATTCAGAACGATGGCGATGGGAGGATACCATTCAGGACAGCGGATTTGTGTATATCAAGGTCTTTAATCTATCTGACGTCATACTAATCTAATCAATGCATGCTCTGTGTGATAATATAATATCTGCAAGAAGTGACAAGGAAATAGAAGGATATACCGCTTATATGCTTTATTGCGTTCTCTCTTTTTTAGCTTGATGTAGCAGTCTCACTGTGTATTGTGCCTGATAATGTTTATATTTTGTCATATATTTTTCTTCTTCAAATGGGCATTTAGAATTCATTCCTTAAATATTGACCTATATATTTTAAAACTCTTGTTGACTGTCATATTCCCCTGACTAAAATTCTAAAATTCCTTCACTAAACATTTTGACATCTTTTGGCATTTTTTACCAAAATCAAATTAAACTCAAGAAAATCTCAACTTGGAATGTCTTCTGCCTTCATGTGGTATTTGAAGATAAATATTATTTCAAAAACCTACCCTTCTGGCTTGGTATCCTTTGGGAATCCATTTCAACAAATCACTTCACAAAATTCTCAAAAAAAAATCTAAATCCACTTTTTCAAGACGTAAATATATCAAGGACGACGAAGTGTATAGACGAAGTTAAGCTTCAAGTAAGCATGTAGAAAGAAGCCCCTTATTTAAGTACAAAATGTTAAACGTTCCTAATACAACTGCACAATCGTAAGTAAATATATGGCTTCACTTATTATCCTTAACGTCTTACAAATGGGGAAACATCAAGAAGGATGCACGCCATCGAAATAGAGTGATAGGAGAATGGGGATTTTTGCCTAAAGACGTTCGTTCGTTCGTTCGTCTTGTATAATATGTATGCTATTCCTGATGATGAGAACTTCCAGGGGAGGTGTCTATTAAAATGCAAGATGATAGTCTTATATAGAACATGAATGTGCTGGTTGGTCGTAGTGTAACACAATAACACTCCGAACGACCCTTAGGACTAGAGGAGTTTAAGGATAAGAGTTGCAAAACTTACAATACGACAAGATGTTCAAAATATATGCAAAGTGGATTTATTGAGTCAAAATGGAAAATTTACACAAACATTTTTTTTATCTACGTACGTAGTTATTTTTGGCAGGATTTTGGGAATGGAAAAGGGGGGTGTTCTAAAGATAACTTAAGTTAGAATTCGAATGTAAATTGAAGGTGAGAAGTTGGGGATTAGCTTGGTTAAATGATCCCTGGGGAGATTAAATCCATTATAGTGCTTAGATTAGTAGATAAATTTTATTAGAATACATTTGGATTTTTTTTACGGAAGTGGCTAAATATATGTCAATTTATAACAGTTTATAGCCAAAACACCACCAGAGGGTATAATGAGTTCCTCTCTAATAGACAATACTGCTTTGAACTGTTATACATTGACATGTCTAGAATGATTCTCATATCTCTGCTTCGTCAATGGTTGGCGCTTACTAATCATTTCTTAAACAATTTGGAACTTTAATAACTTGACAGTCAAATGATTCTAAAGAACTTCGAAATAAAAGACAAAGAGAATTAATCGGACCAAAAGCTCATTAATATAGATGAACTAAGAACGGCTTAAACGGTCTTCATCGGACACAGTCCTACTGAACCGAAGACGTTCTTGTCCACCTTGGGCGATGATGTCACGACCATACAGGAGTCGCCTATCTACAGTTTTTCGGCTGACGTGGTAGAGCGGAACCTCTATTTCATCCTGTATCAGCCCTTGATTGTCCAAAAAGAGGAATGCATTGGGAGGAGCTTGCCACTTAGCCGTACATTCTCATAGTCTTCGCTATTGGTGTAATAAGCCTAAAAAATTAAGCTGTTGGTTGAGGACATCGCTTTTGCAATGTGACCCCGAATCAGCTTAAACAAAAAATTATCTATTCTGTTTATGTTGGCTCCGTTGTATAGAACCTGGTTGGAATAATATCGTTTGTACTTCGACTCTGGTGTTCTGTGTAATCCAAGGCAGCATCTAAGACACTGCCTCTCAAGCAGTCGAATCTTTTCCATTTGAGATGGGACAACGTTGAACCACACCGAGCATCCATATGCAATCATCGGCCTAATGAATGTCATGTAGCAAATCACCTTCAACATGTTGTCAAGACGGCTGCTATAAAACAATCGTTTGTTAGTGCACATACTTCCCGAGCCCTGGCCAGAGTAGCACCTATATGTCTGTCGAAATACATAGTACTGATCCAACCAGATGCCAAGGTACTTTACTACACTCTTACTCGTCAGTAGATGTCCATTTGGTCTTACGATCACCAGCTTGCGCCAGTTCTTTCTCGTATCCCTTGAGGCGCTAGACAACGGTGCCCTAAATAGAATAGTTTATTATTTCTGGAAATCGGGGAGTTTACCGATCCTTGCTCAAGACAATTTTTTTAATATTAAAAGTTGCGGTAGAAGTTACATTGCCACTCTTGACAACAAAATTTCTACCACTGCCATAAAGCGTAAACAATACAGGTTTACCTATTCTGCTAAGCTTTAGAAAGAGACCTTCTAACCATACAATCTCGAAGGCCTTCTCTAAATCAACCACACAGTGTCCTGTACACTGCTTTTTAGATTTGTTCCATTGAATATCAGAAACCAGCTTAGACGCGGCATGAATTGGTATGATATTGTTGTCCTAATAATCTTTTCAAATACTTTGCTGATACTCGGAAGAAGACTTATCGACCGGAGAATCGCCGGATTCAAGTTGTTGTCATTTCCCTTTTTGGGAGCGGAAGTACCACAGCTGTCTACCACCGCACTTGGTAATATGCATTATTCAGCGCTTTGTTAACATTACATTACATTACATATTATACTACTCCGTAGATAAATCTACGAAGTACAGACACTGAAGCACTGGCAACGAGACCATTGGCTTTAAACATCACATACATTAATACAACAGAGAGAGAGAGACAGAGAAACAAAGAACACACAACAGAAGAAACACATGTCAACAGCACGTGGTTGGTTTCCGACGGACCCCCATCGAAGTACTGACCACGCGCAACGATGCTTGATTTTTCGCTGATCTATGGGAAGCGATGTTTTCATCGGAGCCAAGGCCGTTGACCGCTTTGTTAAACAGTGTGGTATAAATGTCAACTGTCCCCTGAGGCAAATTTCGTAGTACAACGTTGGATATACCATCGACTCGTGCTGATTTATTTTTCTTTAATAAATCAAAATTAACAGGAACTGGCCTATTTTGCTCGGCGATCATTGGCGTTGGCCAAGTCTTCATCATTAAGCCCTGTAAAACAAAGGTTCTCAGATAGCCATTGCGTTATATCCTTCCAGGGCCAGATGTAATGAAACAGAGCCCTGCTGTTCAGGTCATGATTCGCGCGAATGCTATAGCATTCACCATATACACTTGCTGGAAAGCAGCTCCATGGCCTCCACCTTATACTGGGGATCTTCGATTATAAAAAAGTCATCGTCCAAAGTCATGTCATGTCCTTTTCCTGTTTCAACTTTTATCCAATTCAATTTATTCTGCCTGAGTATGCTGAATATAAACTCTCGACCTAGATCAACCCGTGAACTTGAATTTTTTTATACGTAGTTTGCTTCATCTAATTATGGTTTAAATGAACCTATAAATTTAATGTGTAAAGATTTTAATTGTTTTTATAATAACATTAGCGCGAAATTTTAGTCGATTTAGTAATATGTTAAATCATTTTTAGTATGATACTAGGCTAAAAAGAGGATTTTGCTAATTTTAAACCAGTCTGGTATCGTACTATTTTCTTAACATTTTACTAAAGTTAAAATCACAAAATAGCTACTTTATTTTTACTTGCGATTATAGATACTATAAGGCATGTTATCGTAAAAATTTTTTTTTTCTAACAATCAAACATGACATTACGATCATAGAGAACATCAAAAAAGTGTTGGTCAGTCTTTCTGTCTGTCTGCCTGTCCTCGAGTCTGCAGCCTAAACGGTTCGGTGGATTTGCTTCAAACTTGGTACATATTGTTTTTTTTCGGTAATATGCCCACACGTTTTTTTTTTTATTTTTTTAAGACGCCAAATAACAGTAGCTCCCATACATTTTTTTGGCCAAAAACAAAAATCTTATTTTTCTTAAAAACAGCTCCAACGATTTTTATAAAAAAATCAGTTCATTAATGAAGGGAATATTTCAATAATTTTTTTTTTTTTTGAAAAAAATTGTTATTTCGGGTACCTCTAGTAGAACCATTTTTTTTTGGTATCGATTTTCTCGGATACGGTTAATTTGATTTTTTGAAATTTTTTACGCAGAAGCTACTAGAAAGTTTAAACACTATTGTATACCAAAATTTTTCAAAACAAAAGTTTTTTGGAAATTAATTTTGTGTTTTTGAAAATTCAAAATTTCGAAAACGACTCAATAGATTTTTTCGAAACTTCGTTAGTGGTTTTTTGACATTATCTTGAATATTTAAAAAAACTATTTTTCTAAAATAAAAAACAACGGTACCTCCCATACAAATGTTAAGAAACCGTTAAGAAAAAAATGTATTTCTCGAAAACGGCTCCACGAATTAAAAAAAAAAATGTGTGTATTCTTAAATAAGTTCACTTCACTTTTAAGTATACAAATATTTCTTTTTGCGTACTTATTAATGGTACTTCCCATAGAACCACTTTTCGAATTTTCGACTTTCTCAATATTGGATGAACCGATTACAATATACTTTTTTATGCAAATGCTCCCTAAAATTGTTAATAAAACTGCATACTCAAATTTTCCAAAAAAAAGTTTTTCGATTTTGAAAAAAATAAATGAATTTTTTTTTGAAAAATCGATTCTTCAAAATGGCGTTTCAATTTTTTTTTTATAAAAATGTTTTTAAAATTTTATACATAAAAAATTAATTTATTAAAAAACCGCTGCAACGATTTTTGATTTTTTTATAATTCTTATTTATCAATGAATTCAAACTGCATCTTTATTTTCCCTCAAATTATAACGACTAAGCAATATAAGAATATTCAATTATGCGTTTTATCAATTTATTTCTACCTAATTATTATTCCCTTTTTACGTATGTTTACGTACGTCACTGAATACTAAATAAAATATAGGCCCACATACATTTATATATACATATGTGTCTTTAAAAATCACATGAATCTTATGTGTTGCATAGTGCACCTAAATTATGAAGTTGTATGTATATAGCTACCTACCCACCCACATCCTTCATTTTTATTATTATATAACATGTACATATAACAATGAAAATAAAACATACTTAGGTTCCATCAATATATATATATATGTAGATACATTTTACCCTCCTAACTTACATAATTAAAATCCATAACTTAGATTTAAACATACATTTGAAGGAAGCTATCTATGCAACTATTCCTTGAATCATCCACTCAAGAATCAAGGTAATCTTACCTACATAGGTTTAAAACCTGCATAGGATAACTACACCTAACTAACTTAACCTCAATGGTTAGCTACATTAAAGTTGTTAGCTCCAAGAGCAAGTTCGTACGATCCAGCCGTGCATTTTATTTTAGTATCGTACTAAATCCATATGCCACTGACATTTACAAACGTCAAAAAGTTATGTTCGCTTACTTTTTTACATTATTTTAGGCGTGTTTAGTTGTACTTTATTAAGAAAATAGATTTAGTATAGTGGTAGTTAAAAATTGTTTAAATATAGGAAAATATTAGTAAAGTGCTTTAGTATTAGCAAAATGTTAAGTAGTATCATTCGAAAATCAGGCTTGTTTAAAATTTTGCGCCATTGTTTTTAATTTATCTAAAAAGATTGTCTTAAAAAAAATTATTATCTTAGTAATTTAAAATTATATATTAGTATTTCTTTATTTATTTGTTAATCACTTTGTTTTTCATGTAGCTTACTTTAATGTTTTTTTATTTATTTTATTTTTCTTCACCAATGTACTTATCAAACTAAAACTACTTAGACATAATGTCTGCAGAGTTGATATAATAATAAATAAATATATAAGAACACGGCGTCCTCTGGGTGAGTCTATGCCTGCTGCCAGAAGTACGTTTGTGTTCTCTGTCGTTCTCTGGAGCTTAAGACATGGAAGATCGTTTTGATCCTTTCTCCTAAATATCTTATTGGTCCCTATCAGGAATCTATTAGGGATGTTTGTTCCCCACGGAATATTTTATTCCCTCGAAATTTTTCCTGCGATCGTAAATCCACCACGGAATAAATTTCCCTCGAACAAACAATCGTATGAAATGAAAACAAAATTCACTGGGAAAGCTTCATCATTCACGTTCCCAAGGTTCGAATTTTAGAAAAATTTCCAGCGAAATTTTTAGTCACGGTATCCCAACTAATTTGTCGGAACATACCCGGTTCAACATATAATTTTCTTTAAGGCATTTTAAGGACTGCTATCAATGCCTCGACCAACACGAAAATGCTATTCATAAAATTTATGCAACGTTGAATAGGGGCTACATAAAGATATTTTCAATTCACAATTAGAACCACAATGTTTCTGATTTTTTTTAACAGGCACCATTGATTCATGACATAGATTTATCATATTGGTAATTTATTTGACACATGGAAAATGTTTCATGAATTACGCAAAGTTGAATAGTTCTTAAATAAATGCCTATACACTACGTAACTATTCAACCGTTGAAAAGGTGTTTTAGCGATCTATTGAATACCTCTGAAAGATTACAGAAAAGTTGCACATACAAAGCATTCCTTTAAGAATTTAAAATTTATCGGATTGAGTATCAGCAGTTAACAAAATCTAAAGTAAACCCAAAAAGTTAAATAAATTTCCGTTACGGAAGAAGTGTCAAGCTTCTTAACATTCTCTGGCTCCCATAACAATAACTAACCCCTTTTCGCCTTCAACCCCTAATCAATTTGATTCACAATAGAAAGTTGACCCAAAAGTTTCATCTTCTACATATAAATAATCATAAGCCAAGAATAGACTTCTAATCATTTTTATAGAAAAAAAAAACCTTACCAGCAGCACAGACAATGTCCTGCATCCTGCTATATATGGATTCTACACACATCATCTTTATTTCAACTCCATATGCATGCAAAGGATATTTTGTTAGGGCGGGAATAGTTGCAAAAGTTTGCAACAATGAGTGTAAACTTTGACACATCTAAGAATTGACACTATACACCCTGGACCAGTGTGGAAGATCAGTATTTTTGGACAATGAAAAGACATTTTCCTTGAGAAGGAGCTGTTATAACTTCTAACACTGCTTCACAAAACTGCCAAAGAATAACAATATCTCACCCGAAGTGACAATGAGAAGTTCCAGAAATTGTGATGGTGTCGGAATTGTTGATAGTAAGAGAAGGATACAGCCAGCCAGAAGTACAGCGTGACATTAAATCAAGGCAATCGATAAATCAGTCGACGACGAAGGCGATGTTACTTGCGTTGTCTTTTCCGAGACATGTACCACCACAAGGCTTTTGAGTTAAGGAATCCGCGATAGAATTGCATATTGCAGTGTAGATAGGTGCATTGCATATAAATTGAGTTAAATTGGCAATTCTCAAGGCGATAATATGTGGCGCCTTTTCTGGTCTGGTTCCAGAAGAAGACTTTCTCCAGCTTCTAAATATATTTCTTGTAGAGGAACCTTTGAACCCCATCCATTACGGGCGTGTCATTTGTGTCTCGCATACAACAGGGAATGAGGAATGCCTTAATGCGCGCCCTAAGTGTTTTATGACAAAAACAAGACTGCAGTGTCAGGATCTTAATAAATATTTATGGCATATGGAATGCGTAAACAAGCGCAAGATTGTTCTTTTACCAGAGATAGAAACCTCTTATTTTTATATATACAGGGCCAAACGCTGGGCATCCAGACGAAACAAAGAAAGTCAGTTTTGGTGAACCATTTCTCTGACCACTTTCTGTGGCTTCCATTCCAATTTGGTGAGAGTTTTATGGAACAACGATGACTATGACTACGACGACGACGATGCATGCTATATTGTGCCACCAGTCTAGTTAATGATGGAGACCACTTGGAGAGGCGGCTTAATTGCCATTAGCAGGCTTCATATTATAACTTCTATATGACAACTTGTAGCATGGACACTTGATGCGTCCTTAATTACTCGAGATATCTCTCTCGAGTGTGGCTCGCGCTGATGTGCTGAAGCTAATTAACCTCAGTGTCGGATGAAGTACCATAGCTACGAGTATATACCGACGACGTCGACTAAAACCATAAAAAGTCGGGTGGGTCAAGTTTTGGTGATGGCGTTGTTTTGCACTCGAGTGCGTTTCACAAATGTAAGATAAGCAACATCTGGCTTATGTGATGATTCTGTGCTTTTTGGGGTGACGAATTCTGATGGGGTGATGATGATTATCTGATATGTGGTGGAAGTGGAGATCTACTAAGAGGGTCTTACGCCACACACATGTGTTTTTTTATGGTGCAACCATGATGTTAATGGAAGCATTGTTGCATGTTGTTTAATGGAGATTTAAATCATTTGCTTGATGATCTTAAGCCATGGGGGTCAATTGATGTTTTGGTTGTTGCGGAATGTCTCAGTCCTGTTCGGCGATGCAAAATACTTATAATGGAAGGATAATTAGGAAATGATGATGGTTTTTTTTTCGGGGAAGGAAAATTAAGTAAAACAATATATTAAAACGACAGGTGTTTTCAGAGCGGTTAGGCACCAGCTGAATAGAGGGGAGGATATGTGGCATATGAAATTGTAATTCGGTATTGAAGGAAATTTGACCATATCCTCTTGGGGTGTCGGCCGCTAGAAACAAGCCTTTCAAAATGTTTGGCTAATATGGCCAGGATAGTTCCTCAGGTTGACGACGAGCTAATAACCTGTCCCGTAAAAAAACCATTACGAGACCAACAACAAGCCTCGCAAATAGACTGATTCCACGACCACAACCACTGCAACGAAAACACTATGCATGAATTGTTGAAGATCGAAGGACCGGGCCCATCTGTCGCACCGCACCGTTCAAACCTCAGAAGTAAAATTTACAAGGAGATTTGTAAAATAGAGCGAATCCAACGAGGAAGGAGTGGATATGAACAAAAAAAAGCTTTTAGAATTAAAATAGAAAATAACAAAGAACTGGACATAGAACAAAACAGAGACCAGAAAAGGTAAAAGAAAAGAGAACTGATCAGAGACCAGAACAGAGAACAGAACAGAGAGCGGAACAGACAACAGAACAATGAGCAGAACAGAGAACAGAACATAGAACAAATCAGAACAGAGAAGAGATTAAAAAACAGAACAAAGAACAGAACATAAAGAACAAAACGTAATAGAAAAGAGCAGAGAACAGAACATAGAACAGAAAAGAACAGAATATAGAACAAAACAGAACAGAGAACAGAACACAAACCAGAGGACAGATTAAATAAAAGTACAGAGAAAAGAGCAGAGAACAGAACATAGAACAGATCAAAGAATAGAACATAGAACAAATAGAAGAATAGAACATAGAACAGATCGAAGAATAGAACAGAGAAGAGAACATAGAAAAAGCAGAATTGAGGACAGAACAAAGAACAAAAAAGAGAACAGAACAGAAGGGAAAAGAGAACAGGTGCCAGCACAGAACAAACGTAGAACAGGACAGAGGACATAACAGAGAACACACAACAGAACAGACAACAGAACAAAACAGAACTGAATACAACCTCTCTTTTGTCTTGCGTCTGAAGTCATTGGACCGTTTTTTAATCAGACCTTGTTTTACAGTTTGTAAAACAACTTCGATTTATCAGAAGAATGCGTCAAGCCATTTACATCCCTATATGAATGAATGATTGAATAAATTTGGGGTATTGATGAACTTGGACCTTGAGATCTATTGTGCCACCTACGGAACTGGATGAGATTTCACATTTTACAGTACGACTTCTAAGTTGATTCCTTTAAGGAATTTTAGTATTTGTTGTATTTCAATAGAGGGTAGTTCCTTTTCCTCTATAAGATGATGCCCCAGAAATTCGTATCTCTCGTGAATAATGGCTTCACTATTCCCTAGTATGTTGTCCGGTGTCTCCTAGTAAACCTTACAGAACCTACAGAGAGCATTGTTCTCCAAATTCCAGGATATTGAGGTGCTTGTTCAGTTTACAGTGGCCAGTGAGGATACTTGTTACTACCCTTAGTTTATTCCTACTTAGCCTAATACAGGAGAATAACCGCTTTTGTTTGTAGTTCCCAAGTAGTAGTTTAGCCTGTCTTAATCTGGGGAGTTTATTCCAAATATTTGATCTTTTGGCCTCGTCTTCGGATCTGATCTTGTTGTTTTTTATCACGTTTTCTCCTATTCCGCAATATGGCTCTCTCCCCATTAAAGTTGACGTTGCTCCTATTTTTGCTAGGCAGTCTGCCTGTTCGTTGCCCTGGATTCCTATATGCCAAGGTACCCAATGAAGTTAGACTTTGTCTTACTCATTCAGTCTGCTGATGGTACATCCCTATATAGTATATGGCCAAGTTAAAGATTCTTAAAACCACTTAAAAACAACCTACGCTGATGCCACCCTTAAGTTTCTCCCTGCTTTTGGGCTATAAAAGCAATAAGTTACCACAAAAATTAACCATCAATTCCACTGATATCTACAAACTTAATTACTCTCCTTTTGCTACATTAATTGCTTACCAAAAGAATAATTATACCATTTCTCGTCTTTGGCATCCTTGGTTGTCTGATGCCATTAAACTCAAGGTTATCAAAAAACCTCAATAAACTTCACCCCAAAACAAAATAAAATATACAAATTACAAAACATTAAACACTATTCAAAAACCTAAAAATTGATATCAAACAAAACAGAAATCTCTTTATTAACTCGCTTCCATTAAGAGTAAAAGTTTCTAAAATAAATACAAAAAAAAATATTAAAAAAAGGATAAACCAAAGAGTGTGAGATAAAACAGAAAAGGGTTCATCGCACTTTTCTCAACCGCACAAACATTATTAATAATTTATCTAAAGGATATTACTGTTTTACTAAAGGATACTACTGTATACTTGGGGGAAACCATTCTGGCGCCAACCAAACAGGATGTCAATCTTGTCATTGTCTTCCATCTCAATTGTCAGACAAAGGCTACGTTGCGAAATTAGCCATTACAAGGATTCTTCAATCGCGAATGGTTTTGTTCTTTTTTGTTTGGTCCTAAAATCAGATTATTAACTCTGCTTCAACCCCATAACGTTGCGCCGCGCCGTCATCATCATAATCGAAGGCTTAAAGAAAATAAAACCATCAAAGTTCGTTGAATGACAATAATCCGCCATGATTGTCTTGTCAAGACAGATAAAGAAAAGAGGCCTTTTTTTTTGGATAATTGGTAATTTGCTGACGTTTATTTTTTGGGCATTTTCTAAGACCCGTTGATTTAAGTTGATTCATCGAAATCGTAACAGGTATTTTTTTCTTCTTCATCTTCGCCCTTTGCGGTATCATGTGGCGTTGAAATTCATATCCCGTGAAATCCTGTTGATCCTTTTTTTTCTTGTTTTCGTCGTCCTCTTTCCATTAAAATTCAATTCACAATCTAATTACACGGAAACTTCAAATGGGTTTCTTTTTTTTTTCATTTTATTGCATAACCTTCAGGATTATTATTATTTTTTTTTTTTTTAAGGAACAACCCCTTGTGTGTCATGAAGGTGGGTGGTGTTCCTGTACTTTAAACGCTCCATCATTGAACGAAGTGCTTCCGAACCCTAGGGTGAGGTTGATATCCGTAATAAATGCAACCAAAACCAAAAAAAAATAATAAATAAATCCTCAACCTTTAAGCGGTTCAGGGTATAGAAGTCCTATAGAGTTGATGATGTTTTTTTTTTGACCTTTTTCTGATAACAACGTGAGGACTTGTTAAGGTTACCGCCACGCCAATGCTGCTGCTGCTGCCGCTGTTAAAACTAATAAATTATTCGCTGAGTTTTTGAAAGTTCATCCGTCTGTCCGTAAAGAGTCGGCTTAAAAGTCATGACTTTGGGGAGCTGTAATAATTCTGACTAGGTATACGCTGTCTTCATCCTTGTTTTTTTTTAATTTTATCTTTGACTTTCAACCCCTTATTTTTTTATGGGTGTTCACTTGTTTCGGTTTATTCAAATCCACTGGCCTGAAAAAATATACGCAAATCTAATGAAATATCGTACACGTTATGTCGGTGGCTTTCATTTGTTTTTTTTTTTTTTACATTTTTTGTCTTATTCAACTGGAAAAAAATTTAAGATTTTTAAAGAGTTAAATGAAGTTGTTATTTGGTTTGATTTTTTCAAGGATGTTTTTGTTTGGAGTTGATTAAAAAATTTCTCCCCAGGGACCTTATGATTGCTTTTTTTTTCTAAAGAGATTTGTTGTGTGTTGAGAGTCTATTATCACATTGTGGGTTTTTTTTTGGAAGCGACAATATTCTGGAGATAATTATTCCTGCGGGAAAAATATCCTTGGATTATACTAAATATTTAAAATCTAGTTCCAAAAATTTTATATAATTTTCCTTGGTCAACGTACTGTACTTTGAGCTTATAGTTCGTTTTTTGCTCTTAAGATTTTTGGTTTTCTTCCTTGCTTATGTGTTAAATAATAAAAAATATGTCCTTGCGATAATAGTAGAAAACCACCCAATTATTTTGTATAATTTAAATTCGCCACACTTTCTGTCAGCTGCGGTTGTTGAGATGTTGAGAAATTTTACTTGTCTACAGAAAATTGAGTAATATTTACTTTACCAGCAGCTTGTACGGCATCATCAATGTTCTAAACACTTGGTTCTGGGTCGCAAATTCTTATCTTCTTCCACCACGACAGAAAAAAAAAAATAGCAGCCACTGGTAAATGGTAAAATTTTAGAATATTTTATTACCGCAGCGCAGCAGAAAACCATGTTGTTTGTATAAAGTACAAATACATATATCTATAATGAAAACATTTTCGCTAAACTATAAGGGAGAGGAATCAAACGCAGCGTAACAAATCAACACAAAAAATAAGACCAGATTGTTTGCCAAAAGTAACAGATAATTTTATTCGACAATGGTAATTCACAGTGGGACAGAATTGGACACAAATTGAATTAAACAAATCAATATTAAAAAAAGTCTCACAAATTCGCAGAAATTCTGTGAAACTATTATTGTATTTTATTTAAAAAAAAAACGGTCTGCTATGCACGAGTGGATTGTACGAACTTGCTCTTGTAGCTAACAACTTTAATGTACATAACCATACTGACGCTGTTAGTAGGCACGTATAGTCTAGTTATCATTTGGTAGGTTAACACTGGTTCTATGAAAAGTACCGTAATAAGTATGCAAAGTAAAATATTTTTTTACTTAAAAGTGTACTGCACTAGAAAAATTTTTTTTTTATCTTATAGCTGTTTTTGAAAAATTAATTTTTTCTTAACATTTTTTTTTAACGTTTCTATGGGAGTTACTGTAGTTTTTTATTTTAGGAAAATAGTTGTAAAAGATAATGTCAAAAAACTACCAAATACAAAGTTTCTAAAAAATTCATTGAGTCGTTTTCGAAATTTTGAGTGTAATTTTTTTTTAATTTTGGCTTAAATTAGGGTTTATACTTTCTACGAGCTTCTGCATAAAAAATTTAAAAAAAATCAAATGAAACGTTTTCCAGGAGCCATTAGTTTTGGACCTAAAAAAACGATCCAAAAATATATTTTAGACAATTGCCTAAAATGCTTAAATATAAAGTTTGTAGGAAATCGCTTCAGCCGTTTAGGCTATAGAGCGTTGTACATACAGACAGACAGGCAGACGGAATTGTGGGACCCACTTTATTGGTGTTCTCTATGATCTTAATGTCAAGTTTCATTAAAATCTCGAGTTCGCTTTTTTCCACATATTGCAAGTAAAAACCATGACATAAAGACGCTTGTTAACATCCCACATTTTCTGATAGTAAAATTTTATTATTTATCCAACTGAGCTACATGATCTACCCCACTGTATGGCAATGGGCGGCAGTAGTAGCAAACAAGATATAAAAAAAAACTAAACCCCCAACTATACTCTCAAGTTGAAAACAACACTATTTCAAAGACCAACAACATCCCTTCTCCGAGAAGGGACACGCCAATTTATGAAGTGAAATACAAAAAATTTGTCAGTGAAAACTTTCATCTGTCTTTCCCACAGCCAGCGCCAAAAAAAACTGCCCCATCTCAAATAAAAGGACTCGTAAAGTTAAACTTATTTATTTATTCAATTCACGTTCCACAAAGTGGATATTGATATTTTGCCTTAAATTTTATATTTATGTACCGTCTCAGAAGTGTTGGTGGTGAAGGGGGGGGGAGGGGTTTAAGTTGTATTGGCATAGAGAAAATTTACGTGGGACAATACGACACAAATTGGTATGCCAGGCAAAATTTAAAACCTTTCTTCCTGTCGCCCTTCCTCCTTTTCGACTACTTTCTTCTTGTAACAACTTTGAATTATAAAATTCAGCAAAAGTTGCTCCTCGTAACAATCAATGAACCGAATCTCAGCGACAAAGTAGTCAAGTCCTGGGCAAATTGAAAACTTTTCATTACGTGAAGTATTTCATTTTTTTGTTGGAGGTGGAGTAGCAAGTGAAAATGTGTTCAAAGTAAAAAACTGACACACATGTGGTGGTCTTGAGGTTTCTTTTATTTTGGCTGGCAGATTTGTTTGTGGCACGCGGTCGTAAATCACGCGTGACACACAAATTGTTGGTTATTATATGTGTGTGCTAGTCAGAAGAAGAAGTCCCGAAATGAATTATGTTTGAATTTAAGTGAATGTGAGGAGATTTACAAATCATCCTGCGGCATTTGAGGGAGAGTTTGCATGTGTGGTATGATTTTTGGTATTAAGCGATTTTATCTTTTATGTATTGTTCTCAAAATCAACAATATGATAAGGCTCAACTTAGCAGTTGATTGCATAACTGCAAAAAAAAAAAGAAGAAATTTGATACTAAATATTGTTTTGAGTTCGGAGTTGTATAACTTTAGTTTTTTGTATGAAACGGAAAAAAGATATTAAGCAATTTTTGGCAAGGAATTTTTTAACAAAACAACTAATGGTTAATTTTTTAATTGAATAATTGTTCATCATTCAGTTATTTCAAACGCGATTTTACGATTAACTCCGAAAAATCCACCTAGATTTTTGTAACTTCCATCCAAATTAAAAACTACCAATCTATTTAAAATTTGTATGCTTTGTAACAGGATGATTATAGCTTCGTTAGGCAACTCGACCGATATACCAATTATGTGAATAGAGGAACAAAACAGGGTAGACTTCTGTTGGCGCTTCTGTGGCTTTTAGTCATGAACAAAATTCTAGGCAACTTATGTACTTACTTAGGTCCTCAGACCTTTTATGTCCGTGGGAGGGGTTACCCTCCACGGGGCATAGGGCATTCACAACGCCTGCTCGACATCGTGTTCGGTTCCTGGATAAGAGTCGCAACTTCCTCCAGCTCTTGTCTAGTTGGGCTGACTCATCCTCGACTGTTCTTCTCCATGAGCTTCTCGGTCGTCCAACTCTTCTTTCTTCTTGAGTGAGACATCTATTAATGAACGTTTGCAGCTTCTTAGTTAGAGCTACTGTTTCTTTCCAAGTGCTGCAACCGTAAAGTAAAACGCATTCGACGTTGGATCGAAACAACCGTAGTTTAGTTCTTAAGCTTAGAGAGTTATTCCTCCATATATTTCTAAGCGTACCGAAAGCAGCCTTTGTCTTCCCGGTTCGGCTGCTGATGTCCTTTTCGGTGCCACCGTCGGTGGAGATGATACTTCCAAAGTATTGGAAGCTCTGTACTTTCTCTACCGGTAGTTTATACCTGGGTTCCAAGGCTGAACATTTTTTTTGCCGAGTTGATTTTCACCCCACGATTTCTGCTTCTCTCTCTACCCCTGTTGTCATTTGTTGGAGATCCATGATCCTATGAGAGAGCAAACATATGTCGTCCGCACAGCCATAATGTTTCAGGTGAGACGTCAGAGTCCATCGCATCTCTCCGTTTCCCGACAAGGCCGCTCGCAGGACATCGCTTATCACCAAATGAAACTATATTGGTGAAAGAATGCAGCCCTGTTTGACTCCACTTTGGACTTCAAACTCTTCTGACAGCCTCCCTTCGTGCAAAACGTGGCATTTGGATCCATCATAAGTTGCCTCAATAATAGCTATTAATTTATCCGGGATACCCCTCCTGCGTAAAACAAGCCAAATAAATTCTCTGTTGACGCTATCGAAAGCCTTATCAAAGTCAACGAATATTCGACGCACTGCTCAATTTTGATCCTTAAAGTATTGATAAGATCAATGCATGAGGATCCAACGTGGAAACCCGCTTGTTCGGCATCGAGTGTGACTTCTAGATGTCCCTTGATGCGTTCCAGTACTATTTTGGCAACGGCAGGCAGGACGGAATTCCCCCTCCAGTTTTCGCACTGTGTTATAGGTCTCTTTTTTTAGGGAGCTTGACTATCATTCCACTTTTCCATTCAATCCTTCGGAGACCCAAGCTTTCTTTATGAGTAAATCCAGGAGTTCGCTCGATGCCGTTGGCGCCGCTTGTAGAAGCTCTACAGAAATGCCATCAAGTCCTATTGCTTTGTTGGTCTTCAGTGCTTTGATTGCGTTGCAGAACGCATCTCTACTGGGGGTGCAGTGCGGAGTCGGGAATTTGTTGTTCCTAAAAGTTCAGCAGGTATCAGTTGCGCGTTGCTGTCGGCAACTCGGTTTAATACCGACGCAAAATGGTCCTTCCACCTTCTCAGCTTATCCTCATCTGAACTAAGTAGCGAGCCGTCCGTGTCTTTTACGAGGTGTTGTTTGGAACTGCGATCACCAACCAGTTCCTTAGTAAACCTGTAACCGTCTACTGTCGCATCTGTTAGCAGCATCTTCTACTTGTTGTGCATAAGTGTCAATGTGGTTACGCTTGTCACGTCTTACACTGCGCTGAACCTCTCTCTTTTTCGTGCGGTACAGGAATTCCAGGAAGTTTCAGCTACAATACGGGCCTTGAGTCCTTGCCGTTCGTCAATATCCAGGTTTCTTCAGAAAGCCAAGCGTTATTGTTTCCCCCCGCTCGGTCGACTATTCCTTCCGCACCTGATATAAGAACATTTTTACAGCACTCCAGTATATGCTTGTAGTAAAACATTCGGTAAAAAATGGGGTCTACACGTCTGATATATTGCAGCGGGCTAATGCTCAAAATGCTAGTTTGCCAAACCTTACGGGCAACAACAACACAGCAAAATTGATTCCTTCAGATATTCTCTCCACAAACCCTGACTACTGCACCCTTACTCTGAGCCCCAGCAATCGTTTTAATATCTGATATAATATTATTCTTGAAGCCATAATAACAATAATAACTATATGTCTGTAAGACCCAAGGTCTTTTAAATGCAACCTGAATTGCATTGCATTTGTTTGTTAATAAAGTCTATTAAGACTACTTAAATCTGAAAAACCGAAAATTAAATACTTCCAAAATTCATGTACGTAATTTTTTTATCTTTCCTCCTTTGATTTCGGACCTGAGGAATTTAAATTCTACCCTTATTTTCTAACTTAAAATTGATAATCACACTCTTCTGCTTGATAATTGATTTATAAAACTTCAAATTTGTTTTTCCGCTAAACACCAAAAAACCGCAACAACAACACCAAGAACAGAGTGTAAAAATGTTTCTCTTCGAAACACTGAAAGGTGTGAGTGGAAATTAATTAATACTCCCAAAACCGCCCAAAGGATAAAGATACCACTGATGTTGATGTCATTAAAATCACAGCAAAGTTATACACGAAACCACATCATAGCCATTGGGAATCAAATTAACGCGAGCTTAACTAAAACCAAACACCGCTATCACCACACCGCCACGTACCGCTGTGTGTCTGAATTTGTTCATCATCATCGTGACAATGAAAGGATTCGCGGTTCTCCAACCCTTTCGATTTGTGCGACCATTTCCCAAATGGGAGTTAATGTCACTATATAGCAAAAGGCTTTAATTACACTCAATTACAGAATTTCAAAGTAAAATCCGATTCGGATCCTTTTACCATGGCGTGTGGGGCGCAGTGTATAAGAGTGGGTGAATATTCCTTCGATATTATACAGTAGTCCTGATTTGCTCCTTCAACGACAACTTTGGCAACAGGTAATTTAACAAATTTTATGCAAATTACAAACGGAAACGACGAAGTCTCCTCCTCCTCCATTTTATACATATAAATCCCAAAGGATGTTGCGATTGAGGCAACAGGATCTCATGTACCCGCCACCGTATTGCATGTTAGTTAAATTATTATAGTAAATTAATTTGGATAACCAATCCCCTCGTTGTATGTGTATGTGTGTGTGTGTATGTAGGTGACACAAAAGGATCATAATTTCAATGTGCGACCATTTGATGGAACTTTTCCACCGAGCAGCAGCGCAAGGATTCGGGGTGTTCCTTTGAAGGTTTCACGTTCAAAAGTTTGGTGCAAATGTTTTTTGTGGAAGGTATATTTAATCCTTTTTTGGTGAAACGGGTTTATAACGAAATTAATTAATGCGACACAGGCCGGATTTATGTGATATTATATTGTTTTGGGTTGTGTTCTTTTTGCTGATTATGATAGTGGGCCGCAAATACACGAACAGGACTGACTTTGTATGTTCAAAAATAATGATGATTAGAAAAGGATACCTATGTATTTTCAACGTAAGGTAGGTATAATGTACAAAAGTAAAGCTGGAAAACCGATGTGATAATGTCCTCTGAGAGTGTGAACGGCTTTGAAAGTTGATATCATTGTTTAAACGCAACGCATATCCTTCGGGATGTTGTTGTCTTTTTTCTGGATTAATGTTTTTAATTGGAAGCGCGATGATAGATTATGACAGGAAGCTTAAATTATTGCCACAGGTATTTAGCGCAGAACTGAAATCAATAAAAAGTAAAACCCAACAAGGAACGGCTTTCAATGAAGAACGTTTTTCAAAAGTATCTACATTTGAAAAACCCGATTTGAGTTGCCATTTCATTTAAAGCTATGGAGTTTTTGACAAAACGAGACTATTTAAGGTCTTACCGTCAGACTGAAAGCGTTGGCGGTCAAAATACCCCTTTTAATAAGGTTTTACTGTAGGGCTGGCAACGAGACCAAGACGAGACTACTTTAAAAGCACCCGAAACGAGACCGAAGTGAGACCGTAATTTTGATACCGAAATTCGCTGATTCGCACGTCTCGGTGGTTTGGTTTCGGTTTTAGTACTTACTCATGTTCAATTTTAGTAATATTCAAAAGTTTTTTGTGAAATATTCTATGCGCGTTAAAATATCAAACTAAATTATGTTGGAATAGAAATCGATCATTTTTCGGACTTTGCTTCCCTCTTCAGATAAAGGTGACTTTAAGACTTTTAAGTGATATTTAGAAAAAAAATCATGAAATCAAAATCAAAAAAACATCAAATATATTCTGTTGCTTATCCGATGTAAATGGATTAAAAAAGCTCTACTAAATTCAAATTAACCTCAGAAAATTAAAAAATTTTCCGATTTTATTTTTTGCTCCCGAAAAAGTTGATTTTAAGTCTTTTAGGCGACACTTAGAAAAACATGTTTTCGAAACGTCAAAATATGGTTTGTTGCCCACCTATCTTTTTTTTTTTTTTTTATAATCTACACGCGCTCAAGGGATTATGAATACCCTTTAAATGTTTCAACACAGCGCGGGCGTGAGGGTGAGGTTAAGGAGAGAAAGAATGATAGGAAAGATGTGTGGCGCGATATTCGGCGACTGTAGGTGGTTGTTGTCTCGGATTTTATCTCCAGGGATGGCGGCTCAACTAATGCGGAGAAATTTCCGTGTCTTATTTATCGATGTCCCTTATAATTCGCATTAATTTTTTTTTTATTCTTTTCATCTTTTATCGGTATACTAGTTTTACTCAATCACATGTTGTTAGTTCTTTGCCTAAACAGGATGTAATGAGTAAACCAGCATCTCATTGTATGACATTTATTTTTTTAGAATTGGTTTTTAATGGAAAAATAAGAAGACTAGACTACGGCAGGGATCGAACCTGTGACCATTAGGTTGACAGGCGAACACACAACTATCCCGCCACCGCCACCCCCCAATCTAACCATGAACTGTCAAAATCCATTGAAGGATGGCTCCGATTTAAATGGATTAAAAAACCTCTACAAAATTCAATTTACCAACAAATTGCTGATATACCGTACTCTATCTTTTCAATACCAAAAAACACGAAAAAAAACAAGATTAAGGATGAGCCCAAGAACGAGACCGAGACGAGACTGCACATTAAAAACTTTCACAAGAAAAAGGCGAGACAAAATTCGAGACGAAACTTGGTTAGACGAGACCGAGACTGAGACGAAATTTGACTGAAAATTTTCTATCTTGATGATACCGAGACGAGACTAAAAAAAGTCTCGCCTGGTCTAGTCTCGTTGGCAGCCCTAGCTTTTGCCATCATATTTAAATATTCCAAAGATATTAAACTTTAATGATTTGTAGCTTACATCCTTTTATTTAATATAATATAATGCCTCTCTGTCTCTCTTTCTCTGTCTCTGTCTCTTTTGTCATTAATCAAAACTCTTCAAAATGTGTTCATCAATATTCAAAACCCTCTCTTAAAAAAGATACTCGTATGTATAATATCGTCAAGTTTTTATCTCGATTGAATATTCAAGACTACTTCAAAAAGGTGATTGCATTATTCAAAAGTGGTGTCCTTCAAGTCGCAAAAATCCATTAATAAATCGCATTAAAAGTTGAAACTTTGGTCTTTGGTGATAATGGTTAATTCTTTCTCTGTTGACGTTATTTTCCCTTTGATTCTGTTTCAAATTTCAACTAATGTTAGGTAAGTTCTGATGTAAATTTAATTACACATTCAAATATGAAGGATATATCTTTTGAAGGACAATGCAATGCGTTCTTGCAAAAATTAAAAAAAAAAAAAGAATCACTGCAATCGCAGCAGGGGTGACATATCGGCCCTCAACTTGTTTTGTATGTCATACTTTTATTTGACTTTTGAATGGAAAACAAAAAATTAGAATGTCCTTATTGTCCTGCGATATCTAAATTAAAACGACCACGATGAGATTTTGATTTCCTTTCTTCTTCTTCCTTCAAAAAAAAAAATATTCCATTTGCTATTGTCAATTGAGTCGTAAGCGCATAAACGAGGGCAAAAGGAATATCGCGAATTCTGAATATGGAAATCTTTTTGAAGGTTTTTCCAACCCTCTCGTGGCAATGGCTGCTAAATGAAAAATTGAGAGTTAAATTCATGTGTACATATACATACATAATGTAGTATGTATATCCACCCTCGTTTTGCCTTTTTGACTGACTGATATTTCCTCTTTGGTTTGCTTCTGCTGTTTGTGGGTGCAAGTGCGTGCTGCTGATGCCTTTGTGCGGTTAGATTATGCGGTTGTAAGTCTTTGGCCAGATTGTGGTTTGTCCGAGGGGTTGTTGCAGCTTGCCGACCGACAACGACGACGGAGACACGTTGACGTTGCTTACAACAACCACGATTTAAGGTAAATGTGGGCTTTTAGAAAACCTATTCGGTTGTTAAGAGGGGATAATTTGCGTTTTGTTTACGCAACAAGGTGGAAGGAAGCGCATTTCATGTCGCATGGTCACTTACATTATAGATTTTATTGGGTTGAATTATTGTTGAATTAAATTAAAAGCTTAGGATGCAAAATTTTTAAACTGGAGTTGGGGAGAGATTTCTACGTACCAATACAGGTGAGTGAGTTGAGATTTATTAAAAACCGACCCCACAACGCAATTTATTTAAAAAAGATTCGATATTTTTTGTTTGTGAACGCTTATTTCGATTTTTATAAAAGATATTGTTATCGATAGTCCGATAGAAAATCTGCGACAAAATTAAGCGCAAGAAATTTTTCAGTAGACTTCGAAGTAGTATTGCCGAATAACTATTTTTTAAATCAAATAACACCTGATACTCTCTTAATTTGTATGTATAATTTTCTAATTCGACAGACATTTTCTTTAATCGATAACACCGACATTTTAGTAAGACATTGTTCGAATGAATGTGCTGGACTATGTTCGCTTATTAATATTTTTTTTGTTGGTTTATATTGTATGACATATTCTTTTAATTGTATGATTTTAGAATGTATACTATATTTTTTCGATCTTCGATATTTCTTTATATCTGTTTATCGATATGTTTCGATAGTTTTTTTCTGTATCGAAAGTGCCCCAGATTCGTTGGTTTTTGTGATTTAATTATGAGCCATTAAATTTTAAAACAATTTCTTCCGGATTAAACAGACTCTGAATTGAAATGGGATTCTGAATGTAATGTTATCGATGGTGGTTTCATTTAAAATAAAATGCACTAATGTATATGTATGTTCGATCACATCGTATAAACAAAAGTCTTGTAGAAACGGCAAAGTATATTTTAAGGTCGTTTTTACATAATTTTGTATACATATACATATAAATTAATTTTGTAGTTAATATATGTACCTAATTAAAAAAAATATGTTGGCAAGAGGATTTTAATTATTTAACATATATGTGAAAAAACCCAACTATTTTTTTAAATTTTTGGAAAGCAACATTATTAAGAAATTGAAAGACCTCCTTTATTAAAAAAATTATTGAAATCCGTGGAGCAGTTCATGAGAAAGTCGAAAATCAAAAAAATGGTTGTATGTCATTTATCGTTAATAACAAAATAATACCAAAATGCAGACTAAAGTAGTGCACATACTTTTTTCATCAAAATCATGGAGCCGTTTTCGAGATAATACTAGGTACCGTTAGTTTGGGGCTAAAAAACAATTCAAAAATCTATTTAAGACAATCACCTAAAACGCTTGAATACTAAGTTTGAAGATAATCGCTTCAGCCGTTTAGGCTGTAGAGAGTTGTATAGACAGACAGACAGAATTTTTTAGTAAAGCTTAGAAACGTTTATTGTCTGCAATTTAATAAGCTTGAGCGCGTAAGATTCAAGCGTTCGTATAAGAATTTCACTATACCGTAAACTAATTGGTGCGTCGTTGATAACTAAGATACAAAGTAGTGGTCCTAAATGACTGCACTGAGGAACTCCTAATTACAATGAAAATATTGATAAATAATGATCTGAATTTGACCTAAGCACTATTTCATACACATTGAAAATTGCGACAACTTTTTAATTTACAACTTGACAATTTTCAAAATCTGTTCCATAAACAATGTGTCAATTTTATAGAATTTCGGTTAATAAAAAAAAAATGTCACGATAATAAAATTGTCAAGTATTTTTTGACAATTGTCAGTAATTTTGCGATAAATGTACTGAAAATTCTCTTATGAAATGAAAAAAAAAATTCAATTTATATATTTCTCAGTATTTAAATTGACAATTGCGACTCAATTGCGGTCAACTGTTGATAGTGAAAAGACAGAATTTGAGCTAAAGTGAAAGTGGTGACATTTCCTAGTTGGAACTCCGTATACACAATGCGCCCGCCGGAGCTTCGAGATTCTAATCGGAGAATAAATAATGATTCCGACAAGTTGAATGACTTTCTACTTAAAGAAAAATTTAGTGTCGAATAAACAGACACGTAATATATTTTATCGAGAATTGGTGGACATATACAGCATCCCACAAAGAAGAATTACGCTGGATGCTAAAACTCAACGTCTATGTCCATTACATTGGCTTGGAAGTGGAACTGGGTAGCATGTACAGTGGCTCACAATGAAAATGTCCACCTAATAAAAAAATCTTTTTCGTGGAGCAATTGTATGAAATGAAGCAAAATAAAAAGAAAAAGTATATATTTTCAATAAAGCATTTTATTCTTGTTTCAAAAACAGCGAAAAACTTAAAAACTAAATAACAAAACAAATAATTCAAAGAAAATAACAAAAACTTAAATAAATTCATCTCACAGTGAAAATGGCCCAACAATATTTTTAATAATAAAAAGTTGGTTAAAAACATGTTGAATTTGTTTAATATTTTGTAGGGAATCCATTTTGTCTAGTTACTGATTTTAGACGATTTGGAATGGATTCGACAAGTTTTTTGGTATAGTCGGGTCTTATTTTGTTCCATTCCTCCAGTAAAACTCTCTTTAAATCATTTTGATTAGAAATTTCATGTTTCCGAATTTCAATTTCTAATTTTTGCCATAAATTCTCAATTATATTTTAATTTGGAGATTGTGGGGGGGTCTTGATCACCCTTGGACAAGTTTCGAGCAGCCATTCCTTAACAATTTTAGCCGAATGCTTCCGGTCATTGTCTTGGTAGAAATGAAAAATATTTTCAATTCCAAGTTTTTGAGCACTATTTTGCAAATTATTTTTCAAAATATCAAAGTATTGATATTTATCCATAATACCTTCAATAAAATGTAAATTACCAACCCCAGAAGCTGAGCATGCACCCCAAACCATTACATGGCCACCACCATGCTTAACAGTGGCACGCAAATGCTTTGGATTCATCTCTTCATGCGGTTTTCTCCAAACGTTTACTCTACCATCTGACCCGAAAAGATTGTACTTACTTTCATCCGTAAATAAAACATCTTTCCAGAACGTAAAATCCTTCATTGCGTAGTTGTGGGCGAACTCCAAACGAACCTTCTTATTTTTCTTACTGATGAGTGGCTTCTTCCTTGCCACTCTACCATTAAATTCAGCTCTGCGTAGAACTCTCCGAATTGTTTCTGCATTGCAATTGATGTTAAGATGTTTCTCCACCATATCTCTCAGTTTTGGCGCACTCAGCTTTGGATTTGCCTTGATTTTGTTAACTATCCAACGTTCATCGCGCTCAGAAAACAGCTTCTTGAGGTTTTTTTTCGGCTTATTAATGATTCTCTTCTCCTTTTGGACCTTTTTATGACATTTCTCACTGTTTCAATGGCTCTTTTAATAATTTTAGCAATTTCCCTTTGACATTTTCCACTTTTATAATATTCAATTATTAATTTGCGGATCTCTATTGAAGTGTGAGGGCCCATTTTGCCAAAAATTAAATTTACGATTAAATAACACGCGTGTCCAAACCATATGACGTGGCATTCTAACGTGGAACAATAAACTAAAAGAGACAAAAAAAAACGGAAACGGAAATTAAAAAGAACCGTTATTTGAGAAGCTTCTGCTACATGGGCCATTTTCACTGCGAGGTAAAATTCTTTTTCTTTTCTTTTACTTGTTATCATTTTGTTGTTTTTGTATTTGAATCATTATATTTTTTTGGTTTACAACAGAAATATGATAAGCTATTGGCAATCAGCTCTTTGACTTAATATTTTGCTTAATTTCATACAATTGTTCCACAAGAAAAATATTTTTACTAGGTGGGTCATTTTCATTGTGAGCCACTGTATGTAGGTATATTGTATATGTCGATGGACATGGTGTTTCAAAAACGGCAATTCATCGGTGTGTCAAAATGTTTGCAATCTCACGTTAGAACACCTCTTTGGAGAAGAAATTCGCTAGAAGCGAATGTGTTCAGGCATTTTGCCTTTTCTGCGACATCCTTCCATTTATTAACCCTATATATCATAGCTCAAGGTTTCACTAAATTTTGCAAATAAAATGTCTTAATTTTTAAAAGCAACCTTAGTATACTTATTTAGCTGTTCATTTTTAAACTCTCGATCAGGACGAATGTGTCAGTATATTACATTGACAAATTTGTCATTGTATTTTTTCTAAAAAATTTTTCACCTGTCAATATGTTGTAACATTTTATCTTTTCAATAAGCGACGTTTTTTCCAAGCCCTAAGAGAATGGCACGACATATCGAGTAGTGGACTAGCTACGCAAGCACATTTAAAGAAATATTAAATGTTTACATAGGTTAAGTTCGATGTTCAACTTTTGAACTATTGAACTCAACAAGAATAATCTAT
Organism: Philhelius pedissequus; assembly: GCA_910595825.1. Lineage (NCBI taxonomy): Eukaryota > Metazoa > Arthropoda > Insecta > Diptera > Syrphidae > Philhelius > Philhelius pedissequus. The sequence continues at coordinate 234,681,824 of OU343161.1, read as the reverse complement.
TAGAACAGTATTTTTTCAGTGTTAATGCAGAAAGAGAATGTTATCTAGATATTGTTTTTCGTCAGGAAATCTATCCAAGTTTAACCTGCTATCCGGGCAGACAATCGGGCAACTGTTAAAACCATTGCTTCGGGTATATAATCGTCCCGAAGAAAAAAACGGACAGACGAACTCGCCAGGCAAAAATTATCCCTTAACATTCAGCTTCGAGTTGTGAAAGGAAACATTTTATCAATTTTCCTTAATGAATCCAATCGTATATGGAGCAGTTTAACCAACTGCCTGATCATCTAGGCAGAGAGATCTAGTGTACCTGTAAGAACTGACCTAATTTGCAGACCCAGGTAAGACAGCGAGTACAATTGCAATATGCACTGGCAATATTAGCCGGTAGTGGGGCATGCGGCATCCTCAAAATACCCACAGTCGAAATTTTGGGACCAGCAAGAAAAAAGAAACACCGCCTTACACTTCTTTTACAAATGCCGTCCCTGTTCTATTTAGAATAAGAGCATAATCCTTAGGAAAAAAATTTGCCTTGACAAACTTTTCGAACTTTGATTTCTTCCCAACACTAGAAAGTGACTTTAGGAGAACTGCGGTTACTTTTGTATCGAAAACTTCCTTCAGGATAACTGAACGATGCACAGTGGACAAATGTCCACATATGGTTGGTTTAATTTCCGCTCCAAAACCATATATCAAAAATATGTCGAGTGTGCGGACGTAGATACATAAACATTCCAACGATCTTCCCTAAGGCATCAGAGCATATGTTTCTTAAAAAGAGCAGTAAGGAGCCTAGGTTTTCAAATTACTATCTGACTCAGAGTTGGGGCAATGATTCGCTTGAGGTATATGCACAAATCAATACCAATTAATCCTCCCTAATTACAGGTGTAGCGGGTTATGGTTTTAAAATGGCGCACTCCAGTGCTAATTGGGTCTCCGATCTTAGTTGTTCGTGGCCACCAATTCTCCCTGCTTTAAATACTTTCTATTTGATGATCAGAATCAGACTTATATTTTGGTGTCCAACTCAGGTATTGAAGGTTTTGAGTTCAATTTTTGTTCATAAAAACTTTCCTATTACCATTTGTTAACCCCTCCCGACTCCCATAAATCACAAGATTTTTTTTTTGTAACCATAAATAATTTATCGAGAAAATAAAAGCCCATCAAAAAGCGCTTTTGAATTTAACTACATCCTGTTCAATAATTTTTTTTATTATGTCATAAAAAATTATGTACATATTTATTGAAACTTGATGACATTTTGATATCGTTTAAGGATGAAAAATGGCTCTAGAGATTGTGAGGGTTGGTTTTGTATGGTTTTTATTCTTGTTGCTTTTATTAATCCTCATGAGACAGACAGAAAATTAGAATATGTTTTTTATTTTTGCTTTCAACAATAATATTGATGTCGAATACCTATACATATTTTATTTTAAGAAGAAACAGATAGAGAGAGAGAGAGAGAGATTTTCCCATCGCAGGGCAAGATAGCGCGTTGATTGGAAAAATGTAATTTCCTTTTTTTTTGAACCAGCAGAAATGGTTGTTCAAGATTTTTTTGTGGTTGTTGTTGTTCTGCCTCTTCACCTTAAATTAATTCGTTGCCTACCATCGTCAGATAACAGATGGATGATGGTTACAATGAACTACAAATCCTTTCACAATTCCGTCAGGATTTCGTAGTCCTGAAATGACTTGGTATTTTTTTTTTTAATTTTTTGTTTGCATCATTCACCCTGAATAAATGAAAAGATGGAGCTTCTGCGATAACGCATTGCTCATCGTCCTCGAGGACTTCATCACATTCAACCCCGCAGCAGTTATATAAACTCGTATGCAAAATACGTGCGCGGCAAAAAAAAATGAATGGCAAAAAGAAAAATGAAGTAAAACCAACAAGCAAATGAAAATGTTTTCATCTCATATCCAATTGCATATAAGCTTCAACAACAAGGATATCGAATTGGTTCGGAAAAGAACTCCTCGTGGCATATTTATATACATACATATATATCGATACGACTCGACTCTCTCAATGGCATGGTAAATGTCGCATAGTCATATAGCGTTCAGCGTATCACAAATAATTCGCTAAACCTGTGCCTTTGCTGAAAAGGAAGCTTTATTTCATCAGGGAAGCCTTTTTTTTTGCACTGAAATCCAGGGCCGTATGAGAGGATATGTTCGATTTTTACAATCATACATATCAAAATAAAGGATCTCGCAAAAAGGAGAACAAAAAAATGTATTTGATTTCAAATTCTTATTTCCGCAATTCGGCGTATCTGGAATTTATTCGACATTCGAAGCTTGAAAAAAGTGTTAAAGGATGAGGATTAGATTGATATTGGTTGAAAGTTGATTGCTAGTCTGCAAGTTGAATAGATTGTGGCTTAATTTTTTTTTTTTCGATTTTTGTTTTGTTTGATTTTTTTTTCTAATGAAAAGCCAATCGAAACAACCGGACCCATGAGGAATTGAACCCAAACGTTTAGTGGAAATAAACATAAATGTTATTTGTTTTGAAATTCATTGACAAAATAATTAAATAGTTCAAACAAATATTTTGAGTTTAAGGGCTAATTCATATACGGAATAGAAAACACATCAGAGAAAACTTTTAGCCCACGACGCGTTCCACATACAGCCCACACTTCAACGAATAAATTGTTCGTGTGTGAATAACATCAAAATCAGTTACTGTCAACAACCATAAATTGTCATTCTCGACGAATAAAAAAACGACATGTAAATGAAATGTCAAAATGGACGAATATAGCTACCTTAGTTTAGTTCGTTTAGCGCTCTCATGTGAAAAGCCCTTAAAAGTTGTAACAGTACGGAAGTGAATATTTTTCCATGCAATCTTACTAATATTATAAATGTGAAAGTTTGGATGGGTGGATGCATGTTTGTTGCTCAATAACTCCGGAACGACTGAACGGATCTGGATGAAATTTGGTACAGAGATAGATTATTGTCTGGAATAGGCCACATGCTACTTTTAAATGTATGGTTCCCGTGGGATAGATGTGTTTTAATTTTTCATAGAGCTCATTCTACAAATAGCCAACATAGCTTTTATTCACAAGGCGCATAGAAGCCCATGGATTTGCATGAAATTTGATTGGTAGATGGATAGGGTACTGGATTCTGACATAGGTCATTTTTATCCCGAAAAAAATTAACGGTTCCTATGGGAGAGGCTTAAATATGGAAAAATATATACATATATTTGGGTGTTTGTTCCGCTTTCACGCCTCACCGACTGAACGGTTTTTAATTGTAGTTGTATAGACGTCATTAGATTCCCGTGGAATAGAAAGTCCCCATATACCATCGCACGGGCATGTGCTATTAAAAATGGTGTGAAAAAATGTATTGTATCAATAATTGAGAACGAATGGGCCGATTTGGCTCGAACTCTTTTTTAGTTGTTCGTAAAATCCAGGAGAAGGTTTTTGCGAAAGAAAATTTTGGGTAAACCCTGCAGAAAAGTCGGGAAATTTTAAAAATCGAAAATTGATTTTTGTATTTAATTGTGTATGCAAATGTTCCGGAATGGTTTTTCGAATGAAAAAATAGAAAATTCTTAGTGGAAAACTCGAAAACATTCTAGAAAAACCGCGAACATTTTTTTCTTGATGATATATAGATAAATTTAAAGCACGACTTAATGATTTCGGACAATGTAAAGGTGGAAAATTCGTTATGAAGCTTGGAAAATTTCTGGTAAAAGTTTGGATGGATGGAGGTTTTTTGCTCAATAACGCCAGAATGGCTGAAAGGATCTGGATAAAATTTGGCACATGGGCACACACATACTCGATTATCACATAGCTCATTTTTATCCCTAAAATGGAACTAAACAGTTCCTATGCCTATATGGGAGAGGCTTATAAACGGTGATTTTTTAAGAGCTTGGTTTTTGAAAATTCAAAAAAAACACAGAAACTTGTAAAAAGTGAATGAAATTTTTATTTGGATCGATAAATCAATTTCTGCCATTTACTCCTTAAAAATAATTTCACTTAAATGTTGCCCGCGGCTACGCTTCAGGTGGTCCATTCTGAAGGTCCAATTTTGGCAAACTTTTTCACACATTTCGGCCGGAATCTCACCAATGACGCGTTCAATGTTGGCTTCTAAGGCAGCAATCGTGTTTGGCTTGTACCCATAGACAATAGACTTAACATAGCCCCACAAAAAATAGTCTAACGGGGTCAAATCACATGATCTTAGTGGCCAATTGACTGCGCCAAAACGTGAGATCAACTGCTCACCAAATTCGCCTCTCAATTGATGCATGGTTTCGCGTGCAGTGTGGCATGTGGCACCGTCCTGTTGGAACCACATGTCGACCGAGTTCAATTCTTGCATTTTCGGCAAAAAAAAATCTGTTATCATCGAACGGTACCTTTCTCCATTGACCGTAACCCTGCGGTCTTCATCGTCCTTGAAGAAGTACGGCCCAATGATGCCGCCTGCCCATAAACCGCACCAAACAGTGCATTTTTCGGGATGCATTGGTAGCTGCTGAATTGCCTCTGGCTGCTCTTCACTCCAAATACGGCAATTCTGCTTATTCACGTATCCATTTAGCCAAAAATGAGTCTCGTCGCTGAAGACAATTAGCTTGCGAAACACATTTTTCACAGAGCACGAATTTTGATAATAAATTTCAATAATTTGCAAATGTTGTTCAGGCGTAAGTCTATTCATGATGAAATGGCAAACAATACTGAATCGCAATGTCAAATGTTCGTGGAATTTGTCATGTGTGATCTGTCAAAAATATAAACGTCAAAAACCAAGTAGCAAAAAAATCACCCGTTATATGAACAAAATATATACTTGGTTGTTTTTTGTCCGCATTCATGCCTCAACCATTGAATGGATTTTAATGGAATTTGGTAGCCATGATTTATTTGTCCCAACTTTATTTTTGTAGTTCATACTTTTTGAATTCAATATTAAATCTTCGCTTTGTTCGCGAACATGACCATACACGACGAACATCGAAGCCAACGAACACGACAAAATCTAAATTTTTGGCAAACAGCAAGTGGCTCGCGAACAAGGTTCGATACAAGAAGAGCACAGCGAGCGCGAGCATGCTGGGCGAGCATGTTCGTCGTTTGTGCCTACATTCAACGACTGAAGGGTTTTGAATGAAATTTTGTAGGTGGATAGATGATTTCATTAGATTCCCGTTTGTCCGTAGCATTGCACGGGTACCTGCTAGTGAATAATAAATTCATGATCAAATACAGCTAAAATACATTACTCGGAAAAAACATTTGTTTCATTCACACTTCTGTCAGTGGATTAAAAGAAATTGAAACAAGGGGAATGATGGAATGATATTTTTTCTACCTTGAAATTTTTTTTATCTCTGTGATATTTGTTATCAATTAAAGTTTTGCTCTTACAATACACATTGTTTTGCTATAAAGTTTGGATATGTATAGGTACCTACGCGTATCAGTAATCTACATTCCACAATTTCTTTTTCAAAACTAATTTATATTTTATTTATTTATATATAATTAAAGCTATTTCATTGTCAGATTTTTCCCTTGTTTTGTCCAAAATCAAAGGATTTAATGTTATTTGATCATTGTGGAACGTATTCATTTTTTCATTTTGATATTTTATTAAATAAATGCATGAAATGTATAATCTTCTATAAAGAATTTAGGAACAATTTGTTGACAAATTTCAAAATCTTTCCGATTCCCTTGTTAAAACATTACCGATTTAAATTTTTGCGTATAGTTTACAATCTTACGTTCCACAAGTAGCTTTTTGAATTAAATTTTAAAATAAAAATTATAAAGTTGTGGGAAACAATACCGATTTTAGAGATTTCTCAACAGCATTTAGATATCTACATCATGTCTGATGGGAGAGAAGTCAAAGTTGTCTTATTGTTATTATTTATTTATTATAATTACAATGTAAAATTGCAGATAATTACAAGGAAAACATTAACAATAAAGCCATCAGCCTACATACAAAATTTACGTTTTTCTTTAGAATCAATAATAATAGTTTTAATAATTTTATTAGTTTAATAGTTTTTTTAATTAATTTATTTTTTAGATTTTACTTAATTGATCGTATTTTCTTAGAAATTCAAGAATTTTTGACAAGTTTTAAACATTAGGATGTTTAAATATGTCTGTGCGGTTGATCCTCTGGTCAGCTGGTTGGAAGTTGGGACAGATTTTTAAGAGGTGTTCGTTGTGGGTTGTTGCAGAAATTGTTGGTTGAGTCCTTGTCGATTAGGTAGATATGCGTAAGGCGGGTATGACCGAGTCTCAGTCTGGTGATTCAGGTCTGGTAAGTGTGGAAGGGAAGTGAACTGAACGGCATAAGGTGCTAATAATGTTTGTGTAGTAATTGTTTACATTTTTGAAATTGTTTAACGATTTTTCCAACTGCGAGTTTTTAATTTTCTTCAAGAAGTCATATGGGTTAGATAAATTTGAAAAGATTGTGGTCGAGTTGGTGGCTAATTTTGCAGCAGCATCGTCTGCTTCGTTCCCTCTGATGTTAATATGTCCAGGTATCCAGACAAGTTTAATTTTAGAGTTGTATTTGCAAATTTTGTTACGAATCTTTACAATTGGAATGAGGTTGCAATTTAGATTGAGTATGGCGTTTAGAGCTGAAAGACTATCAGAGAAAATGTAAAATTTCCCTATTATTTGTATAGCTCCTATGATAGATGCTGATTCGGTGGTGAAAATGTTGTTGTGTTCGTGAAGGCTGCAAACTTGGACAATGTCTTATAATCTTGGTCAAATATCGCATAAGCAATTCTGTTATTAATTTCAGATCCATCCGTGTAGATGAAATTGTAATTGAGTTTGGATATGTTATCGTGGATTTCGTTATACATTTGCCTAAACTGGATAGGGTCAATGTTTGCTTTTTTAAATAATCAGAATTGAGTGTCAATGTTGTTTCTCTTCAATGTCCAAGATGGGAAACGGCCTGGTTTTGTGTTGATAGTTTTGAGTGGAATATGAAGTTCGTTTGCAATTTGGCATACTTTGTAGATGGTATATTCACATCTAGGCTCGTTTTTCCGTTTTAGCGTAAGTGAAAGGTCCTTTTGTATGATTGATCCGTGTGAGGTAATTAACTTAAAAATTAGTTTTGCGGTAAGGAGTTCTCTACGTTCTTCCAGGGGCAGGAAACCAGCTTCAGCGAAAAGATTAGGTATGAGTGTGGTCCGGAATGTACCAAGGGTCATCCTAACTGCGGCATTGAGTGGAGTTTTTAATTTGTTAAGCTCACTTTTTGCACAGTCACCGAAAATTGGAAGGCCATAATCTATTTTTGCCAATATTATTGAACGAATCACATTTAAAATAGAGTTAGTATGTATTCTGCTCTTGTTACTGCAAAAGTATTTTATGATATTTAAACGTGATATAAGAGCTATTTTCAATTGTTCGATGTGGGCTGACCACCTATAATATTTGCTTATGGTAAGACCTAGGATTCGTATTGTATTAACGTTATCTGGAGTGTATTTACCAAGGTTTAAGGAGAAGTCTATACAGCTGGTTTTACGGCATATATTGATTTGTTGACTTTTTTCTGTTGATATTTTTGCGCCAGAGGTTGTTTTTATGTCATCAACCACACTGAGCCTTAATATTTCAAGCCTATAAGGGTATCGTCTTTCCTTTTTAAAACATAGAAACATTCATTTGTCAAAAATTAAATGGTAGTGTTATAAGCCCAACATGCATTTTATTTAAATTTATAAAGGCCAAATCTGGTGAGGCAATACATCATAAAGTGGATGGAATGATTGGGAAATGCAATCCACATTTCGGAGGCATTTAATAATGTTGGATTGCCTTGACTAGATCTGTATGGACCCATGAAACAAGTACTAACATTTCAGCTTCTATAAGATGTCGGTAAGAAGTCATTACCGAAACCTTATCGAAACTGAAATGGTATAGTTGGGACTAGATTGGTTCTAAGCTTCACATCAGCCTAAAAAATGCCGAAATGGGTGATAACAATCTAAAAGTTGGGACATGCAGACGTAATTCACAAGATGTGCCCGGTCTCCCATTCTGTGGTTTCTACTGATAGTCGTGCGTGTCAAGGTTATGGAGCACGCTAATTACATCGTCATTATCGCTTCAGGGAAGTCTGTTCGTACACTATCTGAGCTCCTACAAGCAAATCTTGACAAGATCACCAAACCATTCAAAACAGGACTAATTTTGTTTACGAGAAAGTGAAGTATATTCCACATAAAACACATCCATTGCGATCTGATTGGGTGATACTGCTTGCTGTGTTATCCCCCCATCTAACCTAACCTAACATTCGTCATTTCCAATAATAGATAATTAATATTTTTTTCCCAGATGGTTCATAGCGCAAATCGGAAATTAAATGTTTAATCATTCATTTTGTCTGTCCCTAAGCTTCGATTTTTTTTTTTAGAAAGTTATAAACATTTCATTAAATTTTTTCCATCGTCTTTCTTAACAAAGTTTTCTTTCATTCCAAACATAATTATTTTTGAATTCCTTTGCGGAATAAACTCTTTGCTAACCGCGTCTTAAGTGCCTCTATAATGCAAAGTAAATTAAATAATCGTCATCATTCAAGGATCTCCACGTGCGTTATATGGTTGTGTTCGCCTATCTATCTACATATCTCGGAGTCACACATCAATTTACTCCCTGACATTCTGTCACACGGAACTCTTCCTTGTTGCGCTAACTCATTGCAAGATGCCTCCTCCTTCTTCTGTCCCATCAGTGACATTTTTAATGAAATGCAAACACACGGCCTGCCAAACAAACCATACACAAAAAAAAAACAACAACAAAAAATACGGGGATTTGAATATCTCCTCGTGAATGAAAGTCAACAAACATCATTGTGAACGACGACACCGTCAAGTCAAACAAACAACATGTAACAAGTAAACAGCAAACAATACCATCAGCAGCAAATCTCCCCAGCCCACGAAAGGACTTGAACCGACTCCTCACAGGGGTATGTGAGTTTATAATTAAAAATTCAAAAGCTTCAATATACATAAATACATATGCATGTGTATGTATCTACATAGTGTTTACTTGTGGTGCTCATTCCACCAAAAAAAAAGTTATTGAGGTTGAATTGATTTTTACCACATTATTGTGTATTGTGTGTCATGTCACTGATGGCTAAGTTTTTTGGTCAGATTGATTGGATGAATGTCACAATGACATTACACCACCTTGCTATACAAATAAGTACGAGTATGATGACCTACACCTCCTCCACATCGAACTTTATAATATTGTGTTCGGAAAAGTGTAAACAACAACCAAACGATGTGTAAACAGAGATGATGAAATAATTTTTGAACGAGTTTTATCTGACAGCCGGAAGCGTTTCACAGGATTTTATCAATGACAATCAGCGACAGCCATCGTCATTTATACGGCAGCTCGTCCTTCGTCCTCCGTTCGTCCGTGTGCAATGTTGGCAATGATAATAACAATAATAATGGCCGCCACCCTGATTAACTGATAATAATGAGCCATAAATGAGTGACATTTGACATTCGGTAAATTTTGTGAGGCCTCTTTTTTTTATGTTATCGAAATGACGCAAAATACATACATGCATACAATATAAATTCAGTCAATAATACTGTTTTATTGTTGTTTATCCTTGATTTAAGCATACTAAAGCTTGAACATAGACTGTGACTGTGGTCATGCTGATTATATTTACACGTATTCGAAGTTAATTAGAGTTTGTTTGCTATTCAACCACTATTATATTGGATATTATTAATTAGCTGCTGTTTGTGTTAATGAGTTAATTAATTTGTGGTTTAGTTTGCAATAAGCTATTACTTATCAATATACCTACATATATTGTACGTAATGTATGCATAAGACCTTTGAAACTTCCGTTGATGTGGTAAATTATTTAAAACGGTATTTAATTGGAGAATTTAATTCTTGGTGAAGTTGTAGAAATTTGTTAACTCTATTGTGCATTTTTTCGGTCGAGTAAATTTTTGTTATACGGGGTGATTCGTATAAGATGCGACAAAAAGCTGGGCGTGTAGGTTGGACTTAGACAAGTCTGATTTTTTTAAAAATTTTATGTAATTATGAAATTCATCCCGTCTTCGTTAAAGTCATACTCCCATATATTCTTCGGTATATAACGCATCTTTTCAACACAATCCTTATGTCGAGTGTTTTTCCTTCTGCTTGGAAACAATCTAAAGTTATACCTATTCCAAAAAATCAGAACGATTTTAGACCAATTGCCATTCTATCATTTCTGTCTAAATTGATGGAAAGGATAATGAATGCCCAAATTCGTAAATATCTTATCAACAAAAACTTGTTATGTGAAAATCAGTCTGGTTTTCTCCCTAAGCATAGCTGTACAACAGCTCTAATAAATGTCGTTGAAAATATAAGGCAAACTATTGACTCTGACAATGTTGTTTTTCTCGTTCTTTTAGACTTTTCCAAGGCATTTGACACGGTCAATCATAATATCCTTTGTTGTAAGCTAATAAATCAATTTAATTTCGCTTTACCTTCGGCAATGTTGATCCAGTCATACCTAGATTGCAGATCTCAAGCAGTTGTGGCAAATGGCGATGTGTCTGAACTTCTCATGTTGGACAGAGGAGTCCCACAGGGTTCAATACTGGGACCACTATTGTTCTCTTTGTATATAAATGACTTGCCTGCCTGCTTACAAAACGGTCAAGTGGATATGTACGCTGACGATGTTCAGTTACGGAAAAGCTTTCCACTAGGTTTGGTGGAAAATGCAGCAGTTGAGGTTAATGAGGATTTAACCAACGTTCATAGTTGGTGCCTGGAAAATAGACCTTGCATAAACCCACTTAAGTCTAAATGCTTGGTGATTTCAAGAAAGTTAATCGACACTTATGACTTCCCTAAAATATACTTAAATAATAATCAAATTGAATTTGTCGATTCAGCAAGAAACCTAGGAATTACGTTTACTAAAACACTTTCCTGGAATCACCATATCAGACTAACAATTGGTAGGGTTTACGGAGGGCTTCGTATGCTGTGGACTACTCATAAAATAACACCCTTAAAAACAAGAATTATATTGGCCAAAACACTACTGATTCCTATTATGCTCTACGCCTGTGAAATTTTTAAAAATTGTGATTATGAGCACAAGCGTAAACTTAACGTTGCATATAACAGCATAGCTAGGTATATCTTCGGTTTAAAAAAATATGATCACGTTTCTCAATTTTCCAAATCAATATATGGCGTTTCTCTTGAAAATCTTTTTAAGCTTAGAACGTTAACACTACTAAACAATGTTTTGCAAACTCATCAACCAATTTACCTTTATAATAAGATATGTCATTCGCGTTCTCTTAGAACTTTGAATATTCGGCCTATACGTTACGTCTTCTTAATATCTGACCGGCAATTTTTTATAAATGCGATACGTCTGTGGAACTCTCTTCCCCGATCAATAAGGATGATGTGCTGTACTAGGTTATTCGGAATTAGGCTCAAGGAGTATTTGGCGACATTAATATAGTGATGAATGATGATTTTCTTTCTTTTTTTTATTTCCTTCTCTTTCTATGACATATTTTTCTTTTTTTATTTCCTTCTCTTTCTATGACTTATTTTTCTTTTTTTATTTCCTTCTCTTTCTATGACTTATTTTTCTTTTTTTTTTCTTTCTTTCCTTTCATTAAATATCCAATTTTATACTATTTCAATATTAAATTTTTCTTTAATTAATTTCATTTAAAATTAAAAATGGAGTAATTTTTCTTATATTATTTTCTTTAATTAAAATTCACTTTATTAGCTATATTGTTATTTTTTTATTTTTTGTTGTTGTTGTTGTAACTTAGGAGGACACATCATGTAAATTAAATAATTAAGTTTATACTGCCTAAGAAGATATTGTATCTTATTGTATAAATCTATGCGAATAAATATATGAATTATATTATATGAATTAAGTATAGTTTTTGTTTTCAAAATTCAATGGTCTTATTAATTTTTAATAAAAAACAGAAAACCGGATGCTAAACTGTATCTTAGTTTTTGAAAAATTAAAAGTACCCTTTTCCAAGAAAAACACTTCTTTGTTTGTTCTATTTTTGCATAAATACCATTAGTTTAGTTAGCAAGTAAAAAAAATCCTTAATTAACTATTAATATTTTTAGTATCTGTTACATTTAAGACTATTGTAATAGAAATTAATGATGTTATAAGAAATTTTCGATATGATCCCCACTCTTTAGAAGGCAAAGGTTGTATCTTCTCCTTATGGCTGCAGATAAATTTAATTCCGCCAAATTCTCGTGCAATTTGACTCCAGCGGCTTCAATACGTTGTTTAAGTTGCTCTAAAGAAGAAATTTCAACTTCATATACAGAATTCTTCATGAATCCCCAAGCGTAAAAATCCATAGGAGTTAAATCTGGTGATCTAGGTGGCCATTCTGTAGGACCTTTTCTTCCTATCCAGCGGTCACTAAAATGGTCATCAAGCCAGTTCCTTACAGTGCGGTTGTAGTCTGCTAGAGCTCCATCTTGTTGGTATATTAAACTGTCTATTATAGCGAAAGGGACATTATCTAACAAATCTGGCTAAAGGGTTCTTAGGAATTGCAGATAGGTTTCTCCATTTAAAACCGTATTCAAAAAACGTGGTCCAATTACTGTTCGTCCAACAATGCCAAGCCAGACATTCTAGCTAAGGCGGTGCTGCGATTTATTTTGTTTTTTTAACATGTGGATTGTTGTGGAAATTTATGCAAAAGTAGAACAACCAAAAAAGTGTTTTTTCTTGGAAAAAGTACTTTCAATTTCTTTTAATTTTTTCAAATTTCTCAAAAACTAAGATACATTTTAGCATCCGGTTTTTATTAAAAATTAATAAGAATTACATAAAATTTTTCAAAAAATTAGTTTGGAAAGAAAATTTTTTTTTTCAAAGTTTCTAGTTTGAAAATTAATTTTTCAAAAACTATTGCCTAGCACAACTTAGTTTAAAATGAAAATTAAAGAAGAGATTTCTGGCTCTTCAAAAAGGTATAGCATGTCATTGTAGGTTAAACCGTTGTTTTTAAATAATTTGTTTGTCTGTTTTAAGTATTTTTTTTAGAAAATTGACCCTCCCGGCAAACCGGGGGGAAATAGACCCCCCTCCCATACGATTTTTTTCTTGTCTAAGTCCAACCTACACGCCCTAGCTTTTTGTCGCATTTTATACGAATCACAATGTATAGAGAGCAAGAAGAAGAATCTATAGTTAGTTGAGACTTAGCAAAACGTCTAAGAAGTTAAAAAGTAGTTAAAATCTTGGCGCAAAATTTTAGTCGATTTAGTAATATGTTAAATCATTTTAAGTATGATACTAGGCCAGAAAGAGGATTTGCTAATTTTAAACCAGTTTAGTATTGTACTATTTTCTTAACATTTTACTAAAGTTAAAATCACAAAATAGCTACTTAATTTTTTTTGTATCGTACTAAATCCATATGCCATTTTGACATTTACAAACGTCAAAAAGTTATGTTCGCTTACTTTTTTGCACTATTTTAGGCGTGTTTAGTTGTAGTTTATGAAGAAAATAGATTTAGTATTGTGGTAGTTAAAAAGTGTTTAAAATTAGGAAAATATAAGTTAAGTGCTTTAGTATTAGCAAACTGTTAAGTAGTATCATGCTAAGCCCTTAAAATCAGGCTATTTAAAATTTTGCGCCCTTGTTTTTTAAAAGAGATTCCGTTGAACATTGTTTTTGAACTTCTTAACATCTAAATCGAAGAGAAACATATAGCGTTGTATAGAATTTAACATTCGTGTTGTACTGCTAAGAAAGAATCTCTGTGCTTGTACTCCCGAATTTGGGTTCAAAGTATAACTATTGAGACTTTTTAGGAGTATTACGGGTGAATAGCTTTAAGAGTAGAATGCAATTACCTTTTCCTCTAGAATAGTTTTGTTTATAAAAAAAAGTAATAAAATAATGAAAGACATGCAATATTTGGACAGTGTTCGTTGACAGTTGAAAAGTTCCTGATATATATTTACATGAATCTCAGCAATACCATCGTATAAGTTATGTATTCGTAAAAAAACTCGAACACGAGATTTTGATCAAACTTGACATTACGATGATAGCGAAGATAAAAAAGTGGGGCCTGCAATTCCATCTGTCTGTCTGTCCTCGAGTATACATCCTAAACGGTTGGATGGACTTGTTTCAAATTTGGTACATATTTAGCCATATCACGTAATCGTAATCGGAAATTTGTTACCAATCCCGTAAAAATCTATTACATAATCCATCGCAGTGGAAATTCTCATACAAATTGCCATAAAGAACGGATTCAGCGGTACCTTCTTTTTTCGGGATTCGTAGAACTTTCCGATTACGATGGAACTTGTGATAAGGCTGATTGTTTTTTGTTTTGTAATATGCCCAAATGTTTTTGTTAATTTTTTTTTTTGAAAACGAAAAATAATGTTACCTCCCATACATTTTTTTTGCGAAAAAGGTATATCTTATTTTTCCCAAAAACTGTTTTTTTAATTCTTACATAAACTAGTTTCTATGCGCCAAAGCTTGAGATACGTAAGCGCTGAGTAGAATCCAGTTTGATCCGTTAAGTACTTCGATTACCTTCCGCCTTATGATGATATTGGTTGATGTGATATCTTCTTATTTCTTGGAGAATTGGACGTTGTGGTAAAAATTGGTAGGTGTCTTCATTTTCTCGCAAGTTATAAAGGGTTATCCATTTCGCGGTTTCTAAACCATAGGACTGACATTCGACATCTGTCAAACTAAGTTGTTAAACCAATTTTTTTTCAGTTGAAAGTCTGACATTTACGAAAATGGATCGCTCAACTATCGCACAACGCATAAAAATTGTTAAAACCTACTACAAAAATGGTGATTCTGCCACAGCCACATATTGTGCTTTAAGAGGAGATTATGGTTTACATAATCGCCCAGCTATGCAAGCAATGGCAAAATTGTGAAGAAATTTGAAGAGACTGGATTGGTTACAGATATTGTAAGGCCTGTGCTCCATCGTTTCGCTCGTACCACTGAAAATATCGCTCCTGTAAGTGAAAGTGTTGCCGAAGACCCGAATGTGTCGATTCCTCGTTGTTCTCCGGAATTAGGACTGTCTTACGGCACATTATGGCGTATTTTGCATTTGAATCTACACCTACATCCATATAATGTCCAGCTCACACAACAACTAAAAGCAGCGGACCATTCACAACATCATAGATACGTCGAATGGGTGCTTGAACAACAGGCTGTGGACGGCGAATTTTCGAGGCGATTTTTCGAACAAAATTTTCTTCAGCGACGAAGCACATTTCTCACTCGGTGGGTATGTTAATAAACAAAATTGTCGTATTTGGGGTTCTGAGAATCCTCAAGTAATTGAAGAGAGGCCATTACATCCACAAAAAGTCACTGTTTGGGGCGCTCTTTGGTCCGGAGGTGTGATTGGACCTTACTTCTTCGAAAACGACGATGGAACGACTGTCACAGTCAATTCGGAGCCTTATGGTCATATGATAACCGACTTTTTTTGCCTGCTATTGAAGAATACGACTTGGAGAATATGTGGTGCCACATGCCACACAACTCGAGCGAATATGGCTTTATTGCAAGAGACATTTCCTGGTCGCGTAATTTCTCGTCGTGGCGATATCAACTGGCCACAAAGATCATGCGATTTGACACCGCTGGACTTTTTTTTTTGAGCTGCGCGAAAGACCGTGCTTATGCAGATAAACCTTTAACTCTTGAGCACTTGAAAACCAATATTCGTCAAGTTATGGCTGAGATACCGCCTGTGTCAAAAAGTGGTCGAAAATTACATCAAAAGAATCGATGCTTGCAACAATTCGCGTGGTGGTCATTTAAATGATGTAGTGTTTCACACATAATGTCCACATTCAAACTTTATAATAAAAAAGAAATATCGTGAAAAAATATTTTATATGTGTTTTATATACGTTTACTTTTGAACCCGCAAAATGGATAACCCTTCAGAACGTGTAGTTTGATAGAAGATATCTTGTATGCCCTGAAGCTTAGAGCCAACAATTCACCTCTCATCTTGAATATCGTACCTATTTACTTGATGAATACTATAGCTCTCATTGAAGTAGTTCAGCTCGTTCAAACTATATGGTTCAGTTGACTGTAAATCAATCTACTTGAAGAATAAATCCGTGGTAAATCTTCTCGTATAAATTCCGTAGAATTTCCTCAAAGGCTATACTCCAATTGGATCGGTTTTCCGGTCTTTTTGAAAGACAGCTCTACGTCTAGTTGATCTGCTATTTGTAGCCAGTATTGCAGAAAGTTCGGTTTTCTTTAAAGCGTTTGCTCGATGACTATTTTTGGGAGATGATAATCGGGCAGTTTTATTATCATTTCTTTGGAGTTTTCTACTTCTTCGTATTCATCGTAACCCCATACCAGGCATGCATAGCACATAACTGAATTGTTGTTGCTTCAGAAAGCCTATATTTGACATTTTTGTAAGACCTGTTTTGGAGGTGTAGCTTAAAAGTCAACCTAACGAGACTTTTGGGTTTTCACGTTAACCTAGTTAACATGAGAACCCAAGATATCGGTACTGTTTGACCATTTCAATTAGAGCGGGTCCTAAATTCCAATTTCCATCTTTCGAGTATTGTTTCGGAACACCATGACCTCAGGCTTTACGGTATTAACAACAAGATTCTGACAGTACTCTTCAAGCCTGTTCATTATTATTTGGATCATATCAGGATTCTGAGCTAACAGATTTAAATTTTAACTTCCCAAAAATTCAAAAACAAAAAAAAAACTTCTTAATAATAATTATTCTTTGTTCTTTCTTTCAGATATTCAACATTCGCGAGATACCAATTATTTTCAATGGTGAGTACCTTATAAATATTGATCTTCTTTAAAACTGTGTAGTCTTGTATGTACATAGAGCCCTAATATATATATAGACAATCTTCTTAGGCAGAACTACACGAACGCAAGAAAAATGTTAAAAAATTATTTTTGTAAAATCCGGCCACTGCCACACCTTTTTTTAAATCTTGTTTCTAAAAGACGGTTCTTTATTTGATTTCGAACAAATTGTATTTTAGATGTACTTTCAATGAAACGGGGTTTCTTTTTATACACAAAGAAATTATTTTTCAGGCACTGAGCGAAGTTTTCTAAAAGGCTTTCTAAAATCTGTTTCCTTTAAAATTTCGTCGAAATCGTTTGAACATTCAACAAAATTAAATAGTTTTTGTTTGTTAAAGAAACCAGAATTTTGTTTTTCGGGTTTTTGAGGGCTCCCGGAAACTAAGCACGAGGAAATTACGCCAGACATTTTTTTTTTGGAAATAAACGTCAAAAAAATTCTTCATACAAAATTCTGGCAAAGTTTTCTGATAATATTTTTCAAATTTCTGGCCTTTTTTCCAAAAAAAAAATCATTTTAAGAAATGAAAAAATCGCCAGAAAAAAAATTGGAAGAAAATCAGAAATTCGGGCTTGTGTGAAGTATTTTTTTGCAATTAGGTTCACGGCGTACAAAAGCTCCCCCTGCTTATCCCAATATAGAATTTGGGGTGGGTAAAAGTTTATGTACGTATATGCAATTTTTGTTTTATTTAAAGATTTCTTTTTAAAAAATTCCAAAAAAAATTGCATATAGCCAAACTTGTACCCACCCCAAATCCTATATTGGTCCTAGCAGGCGGGTTGCAGGGGGCAGCATGCCTCCCCTTACGCGCCGAGCTTTTTAAGATTTATTTGAAATCTATTTAATGTTTTAAATAAAGATTTCACAGTGTGCCATATGGACCGACCGGACGCGCCTTGTTTGAAAATACCTTAAAATATTTTATGACCTTTTTTCCAAAACGTTATTTGGGCATTAGGCCAGAATATACAAATTTTCTGGCTCAATTTCCATTTTTCTTTCAGGCTGTTTTTCGACTTTTCGACTCCTATCTGGCATTTCCAATATTTCTGACTTATTTTCTAAATAAAATTCTGTTTTTTTTCCCAATTTGAGCCAGAACAAAATTCTGGTTTTTTTTTCGAAAACAAAATTGTGGTGTAATTTCCGGCACCCTTTTCGAGTTATTCTTGTCAGAAAAATCCTTTTTCGGTTGGTAAAGTCTTCTGACATTACGGGTCTTTTTCAAACCATTGTTTATCTCTTTGGAATAGCTTTTTTATTAGTTAAGAAATGGTTATCGGCTATATTTTACTTATATATCTTCGAAAGAAGGAATTTAACAATGTAGGGTTATTTTGTTATTTTTATTTCCTTTTGCTTTTTCTGCGTATATCTGGGAGCAGTCAGCGATTGGCGTGTTAAGCGACTCCATTTGTTAACATAGCACAATTTTACATTCTATGGCAGATAACTGCTAAACATTTTGACATTTCAGTATTTGAATGAACATATATATAAATGTATATAAACGGTGATTTTTTAAGAGCTTGGGTTTTGAAAATTCAAAAAAACACAGAAACTTGTAAAAAGTGAATGAAATTTTTATTTGGATCGATAAATCAATTTCTGCCATTTACTTTTTAAAAATAATTTCACTTAAATGTTACCCAAGGCTACGCTTCAGGCGGTCCATTCTGAAGGTCCAATTTTGGCAAACTTTTTCACATGATCTTGGTGGCCAATTGACTGCGCCAAAACGTGAGATCAACTGCTCACCAAATTCGCCTCTCAATTGATGCATGGTTTCGCGTGCAGTGTGGCATGTGGCACCGTCCTGTTGGAACCACATGTCGACCGAGTTCAATTCTTGCATTTTCGGCAAAAAAAAATCTGTTATCATCGAACGGTACCTTTCTCCATTGACCGTAACCCTGCGGCCTTCATCGTCCTTGAAGAAGTACGGCCCAATGATGCCGCCTGCCCATAAACCGCACCAAACAGTGCATTTTTCGGGATGCATTGATAGCTGCTGAATTGCCTCTGGCTGCTCTTCACTCCAAATACGGCAATTCTGCTTATTCACGTATCCATTTAGCCAAAAATGAGCCTCGTCGCTGAAACGGACGTAGCTTGCGAAACACATTTTTCACAGAGCACGAATTTTGATAATAAATTTCAATAAATTGCAAACGTTGTTTAGGCGTAAGTCTATTCATGATGAAATGGCAAACAATACTGAATCGAAATTTCAAATGTTCGTGGAATTTGTCATGTGTGATCTGTCAAAAATATAAACGTCAAAAACCAAGTAGCAAAAAAATCACCCGTTATATCTTTATTGTAGTCAAAATATTGCATTACATTGTCTTAAACCTATATTGCACAATTTACAGAGATTAGTATATACTCTACCTTACTACTGCCAAATAAAAATTTTTTTTAAATTAATTATAGGATAGGCTTTATTGGTACAATTGAAGGAAAAGCTACTGATAACAAACCTTCATTAAAAACAAAAACAAAAAAAAAATAGATAAAGACATGTTAAGAGGCATGTACCTTCTTATAAGAGATCTGAGAGAAGGCGTTGCTTTATCACAGAAATTACGCGACATGGGTACATAAAATGATAGCTTATTTTAGGTATCTTAGGAAGCTAGAATTGAAATAAGGGAATTGTCAGATAGTATACAGGAATTATTGTATCGTGCTCTTAATTTTGAAATTCTGTTTGACACCATTTCAATGTTTGCCAAAGTATGCAATTCGCGCTAGTTGAAAAGCACCAAGGTAGATTCAACGCCATTTTTAGAATCTTATTTTTATTTTGAAGTCTGCGTAAGTTACTATTTGCACATTTACCACATGTCCTGCTCCGTCTGAACCTATTATCCATCGTCTTGGCACAACTTGGACTGAAGACGAATGGAATAACAGGCTCAATAAACTCAAAATGGTATCAGAATTCACGCCTTTCTACGTTAAAGGAACTCCAAATTATGCAAATGACTCTTGGATTCGCAAGCTTTTTTTAAGAAAGTTCAAATTCAATCTTGGAGAATGTCAAAAGCTAACTTCATCAAGTTTCAAAGTTTCAATTCCATCTAGATATCAATGGATACTTGTGTCTTCCGCCCACCCTATTTGCTGGCTTGGCAAAATTAAAATTTCTAAATGGGTCTCTAAAATTCTTAAAAAAACTCCTATGTGTTCAACAAATAATGTAAATAATTATAATACTAGTTTTAAGACCGACCTACCCAACTTGAACTCCTTAAACAATCCTAATTTTTTTACCCCATCAATCTCAAAACGCTCCTCGTTTCCCCAACGCAAACGCGTATCATTTAATGCTAAGTACCCATTTTTCAATAATGCTTCAAATAAGAGTACTACTTCTAAGGTTAATTATAGAAATTTTATCCACTCTCATACCTTAATTCCCACCTCTCAGACAACCACCCAAAATCCAACTTCTATAAACCTTTCTAACTTTAACAACTGTCCAAGCAATAAACTCCTCTCCCAAATACCTTCTCTACCTCCAATTTTCGACCCAATGTTTCCGCCTTCTGTCAAATTAACTTCTAAATTCGCTAATCCAAAACCAACTATTGATGAGTTTGACGGCCGATACATAATGGCAAGGCTCCGTGACAGTAAACTATACGATAATGTACGTCTTTACCTTGCTTTCTTACACGATAAACCAGACTCTGTTTGTATTGACGGCAAGACCAAAACGAACGTCTTAGTATCGATACAGAAAGAAGGCCTCCCAACCGACTATTCTTCTCTAATAAATATTTATACCCGTTTTCATGAAGGCTTTAACATCTCTGCTTCTACAGTCTTGAATGACCTTGCTATCTATGCTTCTCATGTAAATTCAAAATGTTCTCGTTTTAAAAGGTTCACTCATAAGCCTCGTCTTTAATAGTAACCGAAGCCCTAACAGTTTATCTAGTGAAATTACCCCGTCTACGTTATCACTCTATTACCAGAACGTTAGAGGGCTCCGAACCAAAACCTCTTCTACGTTCCTCAACTCCCAAAAACTGCCATTTGAAATGTTTGCCCTAACTGAAACGAACCTTTGTCCCAATATTCTTGACAGTGAGCTTTTCACATCTGACTTTATTGTCTTTCGAGCTGATGGTCAAATCCTAGATAATGGCCCCCGTGGGCGTGGAGTTCTTTTAGCCGTTCACAATCGTCTGAATGCAACTCTTGTCGAAGTCTCTAAATCGCCACTTTTTGAATTTGTGTGTATTAATGTCTCTTTACATAATCGTTGTTTCTACATTATCTGCTGTTATATTCGCCCTGCACAGCCCATTCTCGCATATAAGCTAATGGTTGACTCTTTTGATTCCCTTTTTGAGGCTGCGGAATCCAGTGTTGATTTTATCATTGTCGGCGATTTCAATCTACCTGACCTTGTTTGGATTCCATCCGAGGATGAATTGCATTTTGTTCCCTGCAATGCTACTTCAGAAAAAGAATCTCTTCTCACAGATCGATTATTTGAATATGGCTTATTTCAAATTAGTGGGGTCTCTAACAATTTAGATAGGCAGCTTGATCTCATTTTCTCTTCCGACCCTTGCAACTCTTTTGTCACCGAAAGTTTCCACCTTCTTTCCACCCTTGACCAATATCACCCTCCTCTATCTCTTCTTTTCACAGTCGATAAGGGTATATCCGCTATTGATTCAGAAGTCTCTTTTCAATTTAATTTTCGTAAAGCTAACTTCAATCAACTCGAAAACATTTTAAGCGACATTGATTTCAGCCTGTTTTTGAACTCTAACACCCCCATTGACATTGCCCTAACATTCTTCTATACTACAATCTTCGAATGCTTACTAGTATGTGTCCCTTATGTGCCTCAAACGAATTGTCTGTCATCTCCCCCTTGGTACACTAAGGAGCTGCGTAGTTTTCGTAATATAAGGAATAAGTTGTGGAAAACTTATTTAAAATCCGGTACATATTCAGATTTTTTAAATTACGACCAAGCTTCTTCCAATTTTTCTCTCCTCTGCGATTCGCTATACCATGCCTATCTTGACAAAATGCAGAATTGTCTTATCTCTGAACCGAAGCGGTTTTATCAATTTATTAATGCAAAAAGGAAATCTGATGGTCTTCCATCTACCTTCAATTTTAACAACATTTCATCTGCTGATCCCAAAGTAGTTGTTAACCTTTTTGCTAATTTTTTTAGTCTGTCTTATAGTGATCCTGTTAAAAATCCTGATCTAGAATATTTTGACTTTCTGTCAAACAGTTCACAAACTTCATTAGTTTCTCTCGAAATTTCTCTTTCATCGGTCAGTGAAAAAATAAAACTTCTTAAAGATGACTTTTCTCCTGGTCCTGATGGCATTCCAGCCATTTTTCTCAAAAATGTTCTAACGTACTATGCGAACCTCTCACAATTCTATTTAAACTCTCTCTTTCCCAAGCAGTTTTCCCTACTTTGTGGAAAAACTCATTTATTTTTCCAATTCACAAAAAGGGAAATAAGAACGAAATCTCAAACTATCGTCCGATAGCAAAACTTTCTTCAATACCCAAGCTGTTCGAAAGTATTGTCTATGACGCTCTTTGTTTCCATTGTAAGTCATTAGTCTCCCCACTTCAACATGGTTTTATTAAGGGCAGGTCCACTACGACGAACTTAACCCAATTTGTTTCAATGACACTTTGTGCTCTGGATAAGGGCTACGATGTTGATGTGATCACTACTGACTTTAGCAAGGCATTCGATAAGATCTCTCACCAAATTATCTATATTAAACTTGGAGCTTTTGGTTTTCCCCCAATATTCATCCAATGGGTGAGATCCTACTTGGAAAACCGCCAATATAGTGTTGTATTCAGATGCTCTGTGTCCAAGCCTATATATGCTACCTCAGGTGTTCCTCAGGGTAGTCATCTCGGGCCACTTTTATTTGTCCTTTCCATTAATGATGTTGAAAGCATTATTTCCTTCTCAAACCTCTCTATATATGCCGACGACATGAAAATTATGAAAGTAATATCTACTCCTACTGATTGTTCCCTGCTTCAAAATGACCTTAATTCTTTTCACACATGGTGCACAAAAAATTTCCTCGAACTCAATGTCACTAAATGTCAACACATGACTTTTTCTCGTAAACGCCTGTCATTACCCTCTCGTACTTATCACTTTTGCAACGTTCTGGTTCCTTCAGTTTCCTCCATTCGTGATCTCGGCATTTTATGTGATAAAGAGCTCAATTTTCGTTCACACATAGATAATATCATCGCTAAAGCAAACTCTTCCCTAGGATTTATAAAGCGCTGGTCGAAAGAATTTTCAAACCCATACGTAACAAAATCACTCTTTACCACATATGTTAGACCTATTCTCGAGTATGCCAGTCAAGTTTGGTCTCCTTATCATACCACCCACTCGTATAGGATTGAAGCCGTACAACGCAGATTCCTCCGTTTCGCTTTACGAAACCTCTCATGGTCTGATCCTCTTTTCCTTCCCCCTTACGAACATCGTTTACAACTGATCGACCTAAACACCCTTGCCAAGCGTCGTGATGTTGCAGACATACTTTTCGTTCACCAAGTCATCACAGGAGTAATAGATTCTCCGCCACTTCTTAAATCAATTTATTTTAACACCAATCCACGTAACCTCAGATCTGTTCCCTTATTTCGCCTTCCTACTTACCGAACCAATTACGCTCACTTTAACCCAGTTACTAGAATGTTGCGATTAGCCAACAATGCACAGCAACTTCTCGATTTTAACCACAGTATCTCATACCTTAGAAGAAACCTTTACTCTAACTATCCCTAATTCCCTACTCTTTAGTTTAAGTTAAAAATTATTACTAGACGGTTTAAGTTATTTTTAAGTTATCTTAATATTGTTAATATTTTTATATTGTTATTATTTATATGCTTGAATTAAGCGAAATAAAAATAAAAAATAAATAAATAAATACCCCAGGCAGGCGAACCATAAAATATAATCGCCTGTAAAATGGATTTATAGATACTAAGTTTGTTCTCAGTACTCAGCTTGGATTTCCTGTTTATGAAACGGTCTATTACTAGGTAAGAAACAGGGTTTTCTTTTTCTTGTAAAAAAGACAGCCTGAGTCTTGGTAGCATTTATTTTTATCTTCCAATCACTAAAGTAGTCTGGAATTATATTCAAAGCAGATTGCAAGTTAGTTTAAATGGTGGAACCAATTGAATCTGTAGAATAAATACATGTATCGTCAGCAAAGGTAGCTGTCTCACAGTTTTGAATTCGTGGAAAGTCTGACGTAAAAACATTGTAGAGGATCGGACCAAGTACTGATTATTGGGGGACACCTGCAACACAACTAAAGAATTGAGAGAGACAATTGTTTACCGACACGAAACACTTTCTTGAGGACAAAAACGATTTTATAACTTTAATAAGGTGTATAGGAAAATTAAGAATTAGGAGCTTATGTAGAAGTCCTTCATGCCAAACGGAGTCAAAGACTTTTTCTACATCTATTTCTATTAGAGCTAATGTGTTCAATAAGCTTTTACTTTATCACTTTTTCAAAACATTTACTAAGTGAACTCAATAAACTTAATGGTCTGTAGTTAATAGGAATGCTAGCGACCTTTCCAGGTTTTAAGATTGGAATTGTCCTAGCTTTTTTCTATTCGTTTGGGAAATATCTCAGCTTAATACAGGAATTAAAAAGTTCTTGCAGAAATTTAACACCCAGCTTTGGGAGGTATATTTCAGTATTTGAATTAGAAATTCCCACAAAATCTGTGTTTTTTCTTTCTCCCTTTTAAGGTCAAAATATAAAAATATACGCAGAAAGTTTTTTCCCCAGATCCCCCTGCATTCCCTTAGACCTTATTTCGTCAAAATAAAGTGTTCCTGCTTAGGCGCCAGTTATAGCTTTCATTGAAACTCATCATTGAAAACTTTGACTATCAATTCTGAGGCCCTTATAAAAATAAAACTAATGTCGTTTTGGTACCAAAATGAAGGTAATAAGATGTACAATATTTTTTATCAAGAAAATATTTTATTTGCTCTCCAACTTTCTTGCAAATTCAATTTTGATTTTTCAGTGATTTTTCAGTGAATGATCATTGAAAACGCTTTCCATCATTGAAAAATCAAAAGTGAATTTACAAGAAAGTGGTAGAGAAAATAAAATATTTTTTTTAACAAAAATATTATATATCTTGTTGCCTTTATTTTGGTACCAAAACGACATCAGTTTTATTTGTTTAAGTACCTCAGAATTAATAGTCAAGGTTTTCAATGATGAGTTTCAATGGAAGCTATAACTGGCACCTTAAAGAAGAAATCTTCGCCATTCGAAAACTCTGAATTTTCGCTAGTTGTACTTCAACAAACAGTTTTTTTCTGCAAAAATGAAATCAACCTTGACGGGAAATTGTGGATTATATTTTTTTTTTCTAAAATTTAACATTCCTAAAAAAAACGAAAGGTAAACCGTGACTTAACTGCAATGGAAGCAGTCAAAACAAAATCTAAGTTTACTCTTACATCCGATAAACAAGCAAGCGAAATTCACTATGTTCTAAACTCCCATTTAGGGTAATAAAGAAAATGTCTGCGTCTGGGCCATAATCAGGCTTTACTGAATATTCTCCCGCACTGCACAAATCTAAACATCAAACATCCTCATCGAATGTAATTAAATCTGACATGATTTCTGTAATAAAACCGGCCCCACTTGTAAACAAATCCACAACCTATACACAAATTCCTCTTCTCAAATAAATTCCGCCCCCACGTCTCTCTAACTGCAGATTAATTGCACTAATTAATCTCGTAAACCAACAAACTAATAAAATAGACCCAAGACCACGACCGGGACCAAACAAACAAGGAAAAAAAAATGTGTGTCTGAAATGAATATATCCGCTTGGCCACATCAATTCTTAACTGAGTGTGTAATCCATCTCGTTGCGACGCGCGGTCCTGACTCAACTCAACTCGACTCAATCAACCCCCGAAAAAAAGCGATAACGTCTTTCCCAATAATAATCATCATCATCATAATAATTACAATCCGAACAACCACCACCTTTTCAATCTCATAGAGTTTCGTCATCATCGTTTATTAGCTTCCTGACGACCGAAAACCATCGCGTTACGTACGACTCAACTTCATCCACAGTCCACCTCACTTGATATCTCCGTATGATATTTGATGAAATATTAATTCGATATTTATGGATGGGCATTAAGTCGTCGACCAGCAGCAAGACAAAAAAAAAATCAAATCCTTCCTGATTTGATTGATCATTCCCTGAGGGATTAATCGACCCATATAAACTTTTTTCCAAGCCACTCTGCTATGGCATATAAAGGGTGTAGAGACAAGTTCCACTCTCTATCTCTACAGGGAAATTCGAAATTCTGAAAACAACATTCATTTGCGACCAAAATGGATTGCGAATTGGAAAATATGTAAAATTTGACAGTGAGACTCTGGCTGGCTTGACTCCATTGTCTGTTGATCCCTTTGTCCTTTATCCTTTGTCCGAGAGGGAGACTCTTTTTGTTCTTCTACCATCACCAAACTAAACCCCCTTTAGCCATTTGGCACAATACGAGTGAGTATGCTCGTATATCAGAAAGTCTGATGGAAAATCCAAAGTTCAAACAGAAAGTGGTCAGCAGTCAAAGCTGCTGAATGAATCCTGAATGCGATGTTATAGCCATCAAGGGGGATAGAAATATATCCAACGAATTGGATTGGACTGTCGAAGCGCCATTTTGAAGATATATTTCTACTTTTTTTTTCTTCCTTTTTTTTTTAGCTGTGTTCTGTCATGGAGATTGATTAAAATTGAACAAATTTACCTCGACGGTACCATGTGTGCTGACGCCAGGATATGTTTTATATTATTTTTTTTTATCTGTCAAATAAAATCTAAAAAAAAAACCCTATTCACCTGTGTATGTTCCTCAAAAAAAAGTGTCAGGGTATATCAAAGTTTACACTTCCGCAGACGGAAATATGGAAAAAACATTTTTTGAGGCAAAACCCAGGATACACCACGGGGATGATGGTGATGATGATAAACAAAATTCAACAAAAAGCATCTCATGCGTGAACAACTGATATACCAAATTGAAAATGGAAAATATCCTTTTTTTCCACAGAAAGATTCAAATGTAATAATATATAGGTAAAGCGAAAGTTTGAAATTTTGCGAATCCTAAACAAATTGACGTATTTCTGATTTTGTGTAAAAGAGTCGGTTGGTCGGTCTGTGGCAGATATTTATGAAATTTTGTTGTATTTATTAATGTTATCGCTGAAAAGCCATTAGAAATGGATGCATATTTTTTGAGAAGGAGTTGGTGTCTGCTGATTTGTATATGAGGTTGGGCCCTTTGATGCTTTTGAGTTCAGTTGACAATTATGCTTAAGTTGAAAACTGGTGTTTTTGAAAGCTTACAAAAATAATATCTCTTTGAGTTACTATGCATTTCGCCCAGGTACTACAGATGTGCTCATCAGTTAGATGCTGTAGTATCTTTCTAAGACGCAATATATTAGTCGATGGCTACCGACACAAATAAAATTGACAGCTTTAAAGCACTGTGAATTATATTCTTTGAGTTACTTTCTACAAAGTAATTCGGTGTTTTCGGAATACTTGATCGCATAAGAAACACGTTAGAGCGTATCAGAATTTTGTTTGCACCTTGAACCTAATAAGATTCAGCAATGTTGTGACGACAGAAAGTAGCAAAATTAAATTTTCAAAAATCAGAAACTGTCCTGTTTGGCAATCCTTTGCGCTGTTTAAAAAAAGAACGAGCTTAGAATAAAAGTAAGTCTGCGGACTAAAATTTTGCACTTAATACAAAATCGAAAATCCACAAACAAAATCGACTACATTAAGTATCAACCCTATCTCTTTTTATTAAATTTCCCTGTAAATTTTGTTCTTAGTGTCAATTCTTAGTCCTTTACTAAATCACCGTCTGCGATGGTCTAGCAAAGGACTAAGTTGGTAAATGCCAAATAAACAAAAATTCTGTTTTATTAATAGCATTTCGCACTTAGTCCACGGAATAAGTCCTAAACCTTCCCTAGTCCATGTTTATTAATTTAGGGGCAATTCTTTTGGCGTGTCTGTTAAGACACCTATTACATATCCAAGATGTTTTGAGCGTCTTGGATCCATTTTTGGCCAGATCTGTTAAGTAGCCAGGCAAGTAGTGATGTTTGACCATCTCGCCCTAAAAATTCTTAAATATTCCCAGCGCTTCATGCGGTTGGTGTGCCCCAGGGTTCCGTTTTATCTCCAACTCTTTTTCTTGTCTCATTTTCATTAATGATATATCTGGAACTTGCAAACCACTTAATTATTTTGCTGACGATAGTACTCTTAGCTGTGGAGCGACCACAATTCGATGTCGCCAAAAATGTTGCAAAATGTTTGGCCTTTTTTGAATATGCAAGAAATTCTTCTCCCCTTCTGATCTGCCTGTAATCAATCTGGTCTTCATTCGTTCAAAACTGCATTATAACTCTCACTATAGTGCAGAAATTGACATCCCTAGAACACCGTCGAAATAAAAATAAACAATTTTCTAGCGAAATAGCGAGTTGAATTCTTCCCCTTAAACTATGCAACCGTAATACTCGTGCTTCTAAGAATGCACATCAGTTTACCCTTGAGCCCAAACTGCGGACGCACAGAGATTCTTTCTTTAGCCGTACAACACGAATATGGAATACTTTAGCCGGCTCTATTTTCCCCTCTCATTTTAATATTCTATAATTCAAAACAAATGTCCATCGGTATCTACTCTTGCATACTTTCCTAACGATCGCACTGTGCTTGCTCATTTAATTAACAATTCAGCTTCGATAAGACTTACCAAAAAAAGTTGAAGCTGAAATATTAGTATTATTACCCAAAGTTAACTCGAAAGTAGTAAAAAATCTCGTAATTGAATTGGGCTGTATCCAATGGAAATAGCCGTTTCGCTATCGAAATAGTGATGGCGACAGTGTCGAAATCGATTCTTTCCATAATGTCGCACATTTATTTCAATAGTTTGTTTGACAATCATCTTTCATGAAATATCTATTCAATTAGACCATTGTTAACTCTAGAGATTTGTCGAAGCACCTCGGGTATCAATTTGACTGGATAAAATGTCTTAGGAATTACTTCGGTTCCACCCGGAAGTTAGGACGATCTCCAACCGAAAAACTTTTAATAAGTGGAATCATATAGTTGTTTAGTTTTACCCGCTGGCATGGGCTGAATCGAATGAGAGAGTCTATACTAACGACATACAGCAAGTCACCGCAGCTTCTAATATTTTTATTCTCATTTACATTCAGGTGTTTCGATTGTGGAACTTCAATGACAGCTTCTGGTTACTTCAAGTCGTCACATATCTTGTTTAATCTTAAATGATTTTCACATGAGGCTCGACAATTCAACTACGAATTGTAGTAAACCGCAAATTTTGACATCTAATAACATAGTTTGTCGCCGATAACAAGTAAGTTCAGTGCTTCAGGCTAGAATCGAACGAATTAATGTTCTACAATTTTTTAAAATGCGCCCTGATGTTGTGGATTAATTATAGGTTATAATGCAATTTTTTAGTTATTTAAACTCGAAAAGTTGATATTTGTCCTAAAATTCCTCTAAAAGACTTTTTCTCATTCGCTGGTCGCAGTTCATGTACTGGACGCAAGAAATTCTTGTAAATTCATGGATTGGTTGGAGGGAGCATTTCAAAATTCTGCTTTTTAAAATGAAAATTATGCTTTTTTTAATTTTGTCTGCTTTTCAAAATTCTGTTTCTCAAAATTCTGCCCGTCAAGAAAAAGGAAAAAATTCTGCTTTTTAAAATTTTAATTCATATTTTTTATTTACAATAGCAAACCGGGGAAAAAAGTAAAACAAAACAATCAATTAAGTAGCCGAAGTATGAAAAAAAATATAAAAAAAAACTAAACAAAGTAAGACTATGCTCTGCTTATCAAAACTCTGCAAAGAAAGGTTTATAAAATGTTAAAAAGCGTGTGCAAAATTTTCAAAACCTTTGTTGTCTTTATGATTTACAGAGTTTTGATGAGCAGAATTTTGAAAAGCAAAATAGGGTACCCGGCCCTTGTTGAACCAAAGGCACAAATTTCGTGGGATTGAGTCCCCTGCCCTGGTCGAAACTAAAGTCACAAAGTCACAAAGTTTGTGGGATTGAGTCCCGGCCTTCGTCGAAACCAAAGGCACAAAGTTCGTGGGATAGAGTCCCCGGCCCTGGTCAAAACCAAAGGCACAAAGTTCGTGGGATTGAGGCCCCGGCCCTGGTCGAAACCAAAGTCACAAAGTTTGTGGGATTGAGTCTCCGGCCTTCGTCGAAACCAAAGGCACAAAGGTCGGGGGATAAAGTCCGCGGTCCTGGTCAAAACCAAAGGCACAAAATTTACGGCACTAGGCCAAAAACTGCGAAAGTCCTATCTAGTGCACCACGCAGTATGTTCCTAGGCACTTCCCTGATTGGTACATGTAACACCCAAGGTAGAAGGCTATGCTTTTTCATACAAATGCTACCTCCTCTTGATTTATTTTCAGTAACAAGAAAGTGTGAATTCTAAGAGTGCAGAAGACCACATCCCATGCCAATCATATGGCATAATGTTTGACTTGATTATGATTTTCTGCTTTCACTATAAATCGTATGGTCCACGTATCTGTTTACTGACGATGTTTCCATATCTGCTTTTTGACGGTTATAGCTTTTGAATTTGAAAAGTCGAGTGAAGCTAAAGTAGCAGTTAGCTCGTCGATGAATGGAAATTAGAATGCCGTTTGGTAGGGTTAAATTTGTAACTTCGTTACAATACTCAAATAAGTTGCAAATTCAATTAGGTATAAATTCTCCTTTATTTAATGGTATAAACTGGTACTATGCATACAGGTAGACCAGTCTTAACTCATTTCAATTTTCGTTTTGCAAATATATTGGAACTAAAGTAGTGAAGTGCCTACATAAATCACTTTGACCAATTAATACACCAAACAAACCTGTTGCATACATTTTGCTGCTCCTTTGCATCAGTATAAATTATTATCTTGATTTTGGCCACAAAACTGCAAGTGATAAATTTGCTTCGAAACCGCACATCTTCCTCCAGAAGTCAGCATTTCTTTTTTTTCTTCTTGTAATTCGTTGTGACTTCTGTGTGTGAAAATAGGTTTTTTTTTTTTGTAAACTGCGCAACCGCACATAATTCTTGGGATTTTATTTTGATTAATTTGTCAGATTGAAGAAATAAATTTTAGTCGCCTTTATTTTGGGAGCTATGCGCGTAGTGAGAAAACGTTGATTTAATTAGCCCTCCCCTCCCCACTTCAAGTTAAGATAATTAGCCAAAATTTATAAGCAAAGATAAAAAAGTCTTAAAGTTGACATTAATCGTGGGCTGACTAATTATTGCCACGAATACCGTTAGTTGACCCACTAGCAACCATAGCTTAGGATACACCAGGTTTGTGTTCCTATAGGTAGGAGTAGTTACATATACGCACTAGAGGAGCTGATGCCATGTTTTCTTTTAGCGTGACATCGACAGCTATTGGCATAAGGCCTGCAACTGCAGCAACCGTAGACGTTCTCGTTCGTAGCCCGAAATGTCAGCGCCTTTTCGCAATCAGCAGACACGATTGTCGTCAACGACGTTTGCGGTCCAAGCTTCTATAGAGAAAGATTGTCAGCCAATTGAGTTGACTGTGACTGTGATACGCTCGGTTGGTGGCATGCACCATGATAGCGAGAGTTGAAGTGGCACCAACAGTGCGCGGTAAATGTAGCGCGTGTGGGCGACATGCAATTGCGGCATTGCAACAATTCGCGCGCACCAAGAAGTTGTTGTGCGATATCGCTATGCTTGCGGGTTCTTAGTTTTTTTTTTTCTTCTTAATTTTGTTGCTTAAAGCAAACTGCTGCAGCCCTAAGTGCAGAAAGGTATCGCGCACTCTGTCGAAGGTAAACACAGAAATTAGCCACCGCCAAGATCCGAGACCACAGGCAAAGTAATTGCTGGTGGTTTTGATTGAGCTGACGACGACGACTAAGACTATAAACGTGGGTAGATGTTGCAGCCAGTTCTAGAGTAGATGGCAGTTGTATACGAGTATAAGCATAAGGCATCGTGTGCGCAATTGATCTTTGAGGTTATAATAGGGATTGTAGATTTAAATGCGTGAAATTGTTTAATATAATGGTTTGTTGCTTTTGTGTCCCTATGGAGTTTGTTTGCTTTTTTAGAGACAATTTTCTGTAATTGGATTTTTATTTGTGGTGAACTTTTCTATTATAAGTTCAATTATTGTTGTGCTTATTTTTGTTAGAAAAACAATTTTGTTTTTTTTATTGTAAATTTAATATAAGTTGATATAAATATCAAAAATGTAGTAGTCTGCTTTATATCCGAGAAGAAACGGAAATTGGTATGCAACCTGCAGCATGTTTATACGACGATTACCATATCAATTAAATGCTGCAACATTTCGGAAAAATAATCAGAAAAAAACAATTAGATATTTGAGATTCTGAAAAACAATGTTCGGATACATTTTGTAATGGTATGGTCTCAGATACATGTTTCCCAAAAGTTAATACAAATCACAAAAGTGTCATTCTAATTTCTCCAGTTTCATATTTTCTAAAACCAATTTGAAACATATAAATTTAGCAACATTTTAGAAGAATTTAAAAAAATCAGAAACATTTTGAAATATTCAAAGAAAATGTTATAACAAAGTAACCTGTCATTTGAGTGTTAAGCAACATAAGATTTATTTAAGAAACATGCAATAAAATTCTTGGCAACATTTTTAACCATTTAAAGTAAGTTGCAATATCTTAATATTTCAAAGGTTTATAATATTCTCAACAACATTTCATGTATGTACATGTTAAAGAAGCAATTAAAAAACTCTGCAACATTTGTGAAGTTTGAACTTCCAACACAAACAAATTTATAAGCTTTTGAGAGATTATAAAATGTTTAGAAACATTTCAATACATAATTCAGCAACATTTAATCTTGTCATTTCAAATTATGTGAAAGCCAAGTGGGATGCATTTCAGAGAACTCTTGCAAAAGGTTTTTGTTGACGTTTCAAAATTTAAATGTTTATAAACATTTGAAAAATGTTTCAGACATATACTGTATATTATTACTTTAACGTTTGCTAGTGATTGCTAATGAACATTTAAGTTTATTTTTATAAGCTATAAACAAATATTTTAAGTGAAATCTGCTCACTGACACGCCCACTTTTCTTATTTCTTATTTTTTTCGGAAACCACCCAAATGATCCTTAACAAGTTTTTAGTATTTATTTTTCTGGATAAGAAGAAAGTTAAACTGTTTGGTTTAGTTATGGAAAAAAAATTGCTGTAGTAGAGTCCGCCCACTGACACGCCCACATATATGTATCACTATTTGCTACGCGGAAATGTCTTTAACAATGTGGATTTCAGATCTAGTTTGTATGACCAAGCAAAAAATGTTTAAAATGTTTTAAGTAAAATCTGGCTGTGCTCCGCCCACTTACTTTTTTTTCAAACTCAAATGATATTGAACATCGGTCCTGTTTAGACGCAAGGAGAAATTTCAAGCTACATATAAAATTAATGAGGATAGACAAATCCCTTTATAAGTTAGGGGAGGGTAAATGTGTTATAAATTTGATATTCTTTTTTAAGAATTCAGAACACATTGGTATACAAAGTTTTAAGAAAAATAACATTGTGATCTATTTTTGGAATACAAGTAATGTTTCCAACAGGATGTGATTTTCGTGTGAAAATCTAATTTCAGAAACTTCAGAATTATTAAAAAAAAAAAAAAAAAGCAATTGAATATCAACCTGCATAATCATAAAAAAAATAATAGTGAGTTGTTGCAACAGACTATAAATATTGTAAATCTTTTTTGTGACAAAATTAATGGTCTTTGCTTAACAAGACATTTTTAATTGCTTTCCGAATTTCAATTAAATGAAATGATAAATGTTCAAACTCCATAAAACACATTCCCACCTTTCACCTTGCATTATGCAACAGAAACATAAAATCCACTACGTGTTTCTTATGCACCACCATTTATAAAAAAAAAGAAAAAAATCAGACAAGTCGATTGACACAACCCCTATAGAGTTTGTCAAAAATCATCAAGGGTAGGAAGGAGTGTGAGATTATACATTTTTTTAATTGATTGATGGTTGTTTGCTTGTCTTTCAAATAAAAGGCAATCTTGACATTGAATTCGGTGGTCTCCTGTCAAAGGAGATCTTTCATTTATTTGATTTGAAAAGTAGAAATTTCTGTCAGTTGTACTTTTATTTTACTAGTTGGGATTTCGAAGAGA
Organism: Philhelius pedissequus; assembly: GCA_910595825.1. Classification (NCBI taxonomy): domain Eukaryota; kingdom Metazoa; phylum Arthropoda; class Insecta; order Diptera; family Syrphidae; genus Philhelius; species Philhelius pedissequus. The sequence continues at coordinate 234,647,336 of OU343161.1, read as the reverse complement.
CTTCACTGTCCACGAAGAAAAAGTTCAAACTTTTATATCACTCCAGTTTTCCAAAAGAAATCCACAAGCATCAGTTAAAAAAAAAAACAATTTAGTCCTGTCGAAAATCCCTTAATTATGAAATTAAATTTCGTGCTACTTCTTCCATGAAAAGCTCCTCCACAAACAAACTTATCTTTCTAAGGTTTCTTTTTTTCTTTATACACACAACTATGTGTGGTTAAATTTAACACAAACAAAGATACACATGTAAAATAGATATTCCAGAAAATACAATTATCTAATTTGTGTGAAAGGATTAAAAATGGTTTGGCTCTTCTATATTTTTGTCCTTCGACATGGCACCATGTGCTCCCAATGACTGCCATCCTTCTCATCCCTTACACCAATAACTTTCATATGTGCAGGGGTGTGGGTTGCTTGTGTTTCTTTTAGGACCACTAAATAATAATTGTGTTATAATCTGTCATGAGGTTTGGGTTTGTGTTTTGGGGTGGATGATTGTGGCAGTTTAACTCCAAACAAAAAATAACTTGATGAAGATGTAATATGCAATATTTTTTTGAATTCCTGAAAATTTATGTGTGCACAACAAAGATTTACTCAAGTTAAAAGACAGAATAAGGGCAATAAATTATAACAAGCCCAAGCAGCATGTGTGTTTTTGTGATTTGATAAATTCCATCTGCCATTAGTGTAATTAATTAAGGTGTATCTGTGTGTAGGTTAAGAAAGGATATGTAGAGCATGGTCTATATAGCAAGTCTATATAGGTAGAAGTTGTTTATGGTTTTCAATAAATTTATCTTAAAATTTTTGAAGTAGAAAACGAATTTTAAAGGGGCTGGAACATTTCTTAAGTCAGCCGGAAAATATCATTTGTTGCAAACAAATTAGATACAAAATCTGACAAATGTTTAAGCTTTTCTTGTATTGTATAATCTCTTGGGCTTGAATTGAATGGTATCAGATTTATTCAGGAGTTTGGTTTACCACTAGCTGCCTTTTAATTTTAAAAAATGCTTTTATGACATATCGATCGACTTTTCTATATGTTTAAAACTTAAAAACTTAAAATTAAATTTACATAATTTTAGGAATACGCATATACAACGTGTCTACTGAGAACGTTAGTTTTGGTTTTTCAATTAACTGACTAATGACATTACGATGAAAGTGAAGACGAAAAAAGATGGTCTAAAAATTCTGTCCGTCTGTATGTATGTATGTATATACACCAAACTTGTTATTTATAGAATTTGTAGGTATTGTATAGAGGGGAATGCAATTTTTGTCAGCTCAAAAAAATAACGGTACCTTCCATATAACTATTTTTCTTGAAAACGGCTCTAACCACTTGAAAAAATCAGTGCAGCTTTTTAGGTACGACCAATCACATGTTTGAAAAAATAAAAATTTTAAATGTCTAGAAACGGCATTTTCCATAGGATCGCTGTGTTTTTGCTTTCGACTATCTCATAAATGGTCAATTCTTTCGAAATTTCACACATATATAGGTGTCGGTAGCCCAATTTATACTGCATACCAATATTTTTAATTAATATTTTTTTGTATTTTTAAAAGCCTTTAAAAATAAAATGCACGACTGGATTGCAGGAACTTGCTCTTGTAGCTAACAACTTAAATGTAGCTAACCATTGAGGTTTAGTTAGTTAGGTGTAGTTATCCTATACAGGTTCAAAGCCTATGTAGGTAAGATTACCTTGATTCTTATTATAATGAATTGTTGAATGGATGGTTCAAGGAATAGGTACCTACCTACAAATGTATATTATACATATGTACATATAAATGTATGATGGCTTACATTGTATTTAGTATTAAGTGACGTACGCAAAAATTCGTAAAAAGGGAATAATAATAAGGTAGAAATAAATGGATTCTACACATAATTAAATGTTTTTATATTGCCTAGACGTTATAGTTTGAGGGAAAACAAAGATGCCATTTGAATTCATGGATAAATATGAATATATCAAAAAAAAATTTCAAAAATCGTTCGGAGCGGTTTTTTAATAAATTCATTTTTTATGTATAAAATTTTGAAAACATTTTTAGAAAAAAAAATTGAAACGCCATTTTGAAGATATTATTAATATACATAAAAAATTCAAATTTCAAAAAAATTCTGTGACTGGTTTTTGAAAAATCGATTTTTCAAAAAAAATTTTGTATTTATTTTTTAAAAATCGAAACGCGTTTTTTTTGAAAATTTTCGTATGCAGTTTTATTAACAATTTTAGGGAGCATTTTTATAAAAAAAAATATTTTAATCGGTTCGTCCAATATTGACCAAATCGAAAATATGAAAAGTGGTTCTATGGGAAGTACCGTAAATAAGTACGCAACAAAAATATGTTTATACTTGAAAGTGAACTTTTCTAATTTAAGAACACAATTTTTTTAATAAAAATTCTTGGAGCCGTTTTTGAGAAATACATTTTTTTCTTAACGGTTTGTTTAACATTTGTATGGGAGGTACCGTTGTTTTTTATTTAAAAAAAATTGTTTTTTTAAATATTCAAGATAATGTCAAAAAAACAACAAATATGAAGTTTTGAAAAAATCTATTGAGTCGTTTTCGAAATTTTGAGTTTTCAAAAAAAAAAATTAATTTCCAAAAAAAAAAAATTTGAAAAATTTTGGTATACAATAGTGTTTAAACTTTCTAGGAGCTTCTGCGTAAAAAATTTCAAAAAAACATCAAATTAACCGTTTCTTAGAAAATCGAAAACCAAAAAAATGGTTGTACTAGAGGTACCAAAAATAACAATTTTTTTCAAAAAAAAAAAATATCAAATGGTACCCTTTCCCTTCATTAATGAACTGATTTTTGTTTATGAAAATCGTTGGAGCCGTTTTTGAGAAAAATAAGATTTTTGTTTTTGGCCAAAAAAAAATGTTATTTGTCGTCTTAAAAAAAAAATGAAAAAAACGTGTGGACATATTACCGAAAAAATAATATGTACCAAATTTGAAGCAAATCCACCGAACCGTTTAGGCTGCAGACTCGAGGACAGACAGACAGACAGATGGAATTGCGGGACCCACTTTTTTGGTGTTCTCTATGATCGTAATGTCATATTTGATTGTTAGAATTTTTTTTGTTTTTTTTACGAATACATAACTAACCTATAATCGCAAGTAAAAAATTCAAAACTGTTCATTAATTTTTTTTTCAAAAATTATAGTTATATGTACAGGATGTCCGTCAGAAAGGTATACTACTTTGTGTGTTTATAATTTTTGATTAAATGAAAGATTTAATGTCGGCAATTATGTATGGAATACAATATCAGGTAAATGTCCGCCTTTGTTAGTCTCACAAATGCGAGCCCTTTTGAGCACATTTTTCATTACATTCTCACCCATTTCACGCGGTATTTCATTAATTTCATCACAAATATTTTGTTTGAGTTGCGTGTCTGGTTTTTTGGTATTATCTGTGAATTGAACCATCGTTGAACCTCAATTATCTGCGGAAATGATTAAAAATTGCAGATACAATATTTGGAAACGGTTCAACGTTTTTATTTTCAACCTCAAGTCTTGAAACATATTTATTTTCGCCTTGTGACAACATTGAAAGCTAGTGCCAAAAAGTTTCATGCACCATTTTATAAATTTCTTTTTTGTATAACTTTTTTTAAACATTTTTAAACTTTTATTTAAATGTTGTTCACTATTTTTTTTATAAACTCTAATGAATACATTTTCTTACTGCTAGGTATATAAATATTTGATCTGTGGTTTAGTCTTGGTTCAAGATTTTAACTCGCCGATATCGACGCACGGATGAACTGAAGTTTAGTGATCGGTTTTGTGTTAAGAACCAATTGCATACTTGAAGGACTTAATCCGGAAATCGCTGGGTGAAAATATTGAACCAAAGCTGAGTAACAGTTTAAACATTTGTAAAACTGGTCCTTAATTTACATCAGTATAGCTATGTGTTCTAAAATAAAAATAAGCATTTATAGAAAAGCGAACGCCTTTTATATTTTTTTTAACTCTACGAACAAAGCCTTCTATATTCATAAAAGTCGTTAGGAGTACCAACCTTTATGAATGATACAATTATAACTTCATTCGATACTCGGATAAATGACAAAAATCTATCCGCAGCAGGATTTAGCTTTTTCTTTTATCGGCAGATGGATGCTAATTGTAAAATCAGACTCTTCTGGCTCCAACTTACACACTTTTTACATGCAATATATTCACTATGAGGCAAGTTTTGCATTTGGAAAAAAAATCTAACTCGAGATTTTAATCAAAGTTGACATTATGATGATAGAGAACACCAAAAAAGTGGGTCCCGCAATTCCGTCTGTTTGTCTGTCTGCTTGTAGAACGATCTACAGCCTAAACGGCTGAGCCGATTTGGTTCAAACTTGCTAAGGCGTTTTAGGTGATTTTCCAAAATAGGTTTTTGAATTGTTGCCTTAGCCCCAAAAATAACGATACTTGCCCTACAAATTTGTCTACCATCTTAATTATCTCGAAAACGGCTCTAACGATTTTAATAAAAATTGGTGTGCAATACCCTTTATATGTTTTTTCTTAACACAGCGCGGCATCCGGTGGAAGAAGAGAAAGAAGGATAGGAAAGATGTGTGGCGCGATTTTCTGAGAAAAGTGCTGGTTGATGTCTTAGATTTCTGTGTGTTCTAATTTGAGTATAGTCTACATTTTGGCCGAAAAAAATGTATACAGGATCTGCTCTGAATTGTAATTAATACTGCAAAATTTTCGAAAAATATATTAATATATATTATAAATATTTTTTTTTTTTTTGAAAATTCAATATTTCGAAAACGGGTGGGCGATTTTTTCTGAAATTTAGTTTTTAAGTTTATATTATTAAATATTTAAAATGTTCATACCTTTTTTTTTTAAGAAAAAAATTTAAGAATTTTTATATATAAAAAATTGACTGGAAAGCGACTTTAAAAATACTTTTAGCCGTTTCTATTGAGAATCTTTTGCATATAATATTGGTCGAACATAGGAGCAAGTACGTGCGATCCAGTTGTGCATTTTATTTATCCTGAATCTGCATACAACTGAAAAAAATATTATATGCGTTTAAAAAACTTATGTAAATATGTAAATACATACAACATGTTAAATTTTGCCACTCGTTATTCCAATCGAGTTCAAATTTCAAGTTAGCACAACATTAGGTTGAAATGTTTAAAATTACTTTGGCCATTGTTCATGTTTATTTAATAGCTTATGGTTTATGGTAAAACCAGGAGTCTACATTGCGAGTATGTCATCAAATTTTTGAAAAACACATTCCAATTGATATCGTTTTCGTACAGTCAATAAGTCGTACTTTGAATGAATGGAGTGGGTCAGTCCTTGCAAAATTTGAAACTGATTGTTTCATTCAATCACAAATATACTGCATATTATTATTGGTTATGAATAAAGACTCTCACCAATGTGATGCTAATGGTGTAAGAATTAAAATTCAATTACTATTTTTAAGTATAAAGATGTTAGTCCAATTGTCATGTTACTTTAACATGGCGATTTATTGTTTTAACATGAACGTTCGTGTTATTTTAACTATTTATCATTTTAATTCAATACAAATCATTTTCATTCGTGTCATTTCATTAAGGGTGTCATTATGATCCAAGAGGAATTGGCGCATCATTTTAACATGACAATAACAATAATTCAACTGGAATTATACGGTTCAATATACCATTTACTTTTATTAAGAATTTTAAATCTAAAGGCCATTCCTTTTTAAAGTATTCAACACCTAGAATTATATGATCATTCACAAAAAAATAACAATAAAACAATATAGGTGATAGAACGCAGCCTTGTCGGATCCCACTTCAAAATTCAATACTTTACAGATAGTGTCATAAGATTAACCAATTTTTGTCATGCCTATCCTGGTGTAAGCATCTTTCAACATCGCGAGACTTCAATTAGATCAACTTATTATAATAGGATTTATTTCGCAATAAAATAAGACTTTCCATAAGCTTTTATATACCAATGGCTTTTATATTCCACAAAAATGATATATACAATTAAAAAAAAAAAAAAAAAAAAAAGAACTGGGTAATCGCGACTTAATTACACACATTTCTTGAAGTCAAAAACTCTGTTATTGTTCGCAGGTAAATGCGGTTTACTATATATGGTGCACTTTGGATTCTCTGGCCACCCAGTTTTCCAAGCAGCAGACAATAATGGATTCACCAAACAATATAACCATTTCTATGCTCTGGTGGAGTACCTATAATATTATCCTCTTGATTCTGTTCTGCTGCTGATGATGATGATGATGTTGCTTATGGCGATGGCGATGGGTAAGGATGAACAGCGCTTCATCACTTGAGACACCAAGAATGGGAAAAAATAAAACCAAAAGGATTACACAACAAAACGACCATCATTGTATCCTTCCGCACAATTGTGCATCACAGTGCGCCATCAAGAAGCGAAAATGTATGAAGAATGAACAACAAAAAAAAACCGCCCCAATTTTTTTTTCTACGCATTCTGATAAAATACAAAGGCTCTTTAAGGACGAAATCACTTAGCCCTAATGGTGTGCCTTGTCGTGTCGTCGCCGTTGTATTCGTCTCTATAGTTGAATACCATGAGAGGTGAGAATGAATGACTCCGGATCCGGATTTCTTTGATTTTTTTTCTTCATTTTTTTTTTGTATATTGTTGTTGTTGCTTGATTCGGTTGATGCGTGGGTGGTTGTGGGAAAAGGACATGCGCATATCCTAGTCGACCCAATTAGGTTTAAATGCCATTAGTTGAGTTTTAGTCTCTTCTCTCGCTGTTCTCTTGGTATAGGTATACCAATTGAAACGAAACAATTAACTATACCTACCTATACGTTATTAAGTATGATGTGGGCTTGAGTTGAAAACGCCCACTTTTTGAATTCTTTTCTTATTCCTTAAAGTGCCATTTTTAAAAAGCAAGGGGTTGTGTGTTGTGTTGGGACTTGAGAGAAGAGACTTTGCATTGTCGTCTTTACCCCATCAGGGTTTAATTGCAGTGCAGCAAAAGATTCCTAAGGAAGTTGACAAGGTTGCTCTAGATTTTAAAGAGCCTTCCTTTTTCTTTTTTGGAGACAATAGTGATGATGCAAGAAATGCTTATAAATAGACGTTTGAAAAAAGGCTTTTAGGTATGATATTTTTTTGCTGGATAGTAGTAGAATCTGATGATAAATACTTATCTACTTAAGCTGGGCCTAAAAGGCCAAGTGGGAAAACTTTTTTGAGAATTTAGAAGATTAGATAATTGCTGGACATGTATGATGTGGACCTTATTGAACTTTTAAGAAAATGTCCGATATGTAAATATATTGATTACTCCTACTCTTTGCGCGACCTTGTTGCGTCAATTTTCTTATTTAATTTTTTTATTAGTTCTTACTCCTTGATTTTTTTTTAATTTTCCGTCGCTTAGATACAAAATTCTCATCCAGATGATTCCTTTGATATCTAATCCTGGTTATTACTTATTTCCTCTTCAAAAAGAAAAAAAGACCTGCAACTCAAAGGACTTTAATTTGCTTGAAATTGCATCTCTCACAGCTTTATCCAGTGACATACACAATATAACTGAGTTAATACTGTTGACGCTGAGGCCAGGATGTTTACTTGTAGTTTATGATGAGCTACATATTAGATACTCTCATTTCCTTTGATGTTGCAAGGACACAACTTTGTCCTTTGCGTTTTTCTTTCATATTTTATGATTAAAAAAAGAAAATAACTCCTTACTCAAAACAGCATTGTCGCGTTCAATTTAACATGTTTAAGTTGGTTTTCACATAGATGATGTCTAGTGAGATGTAAATTCTGGGATTTATGTCGACAAAAGGATATCACCATAAGCGCCGGGAAAAAATTTAAAAAAAACTTTTCGTTTACCTACACGTTGATTATTCATATTTTTTTTTTCAGTGGTCCTTTTTGCTTTCTAAAAAAATATATTATATATAGAAGACCACCCTCTGTCATTGTCCATTTACATATTAAGTCACGTCCACTTTGGGCCAAAAAATACCACAAAAAAAAAAACAACAACATAGGTATGTGCATAACAAAAAAGAATATTTTTATGAGTTTATTGTCCGTGCTATTAACATATCCATTAGCATTATTGTGATCCTTTCAAAAAAAAAAAGTCCAAACAGAGAGGCACGTGGTTTTCGCTGTTATGTGCAGTCTTCATTGTTCCTGAATTGTATTCATATTTTTTGGCTGTGCAATTATCCTGATGGACAAAAAGAAATGAAAAAAAATCCACCAACTAAAGATTATTTTTTTTTATTTAAGAAAAGTTTCGACCAATAAGTTGCACTTAATGCTGATGGGAAATGTTGGAGGAAAGTTCTTATATGGATGCACATTTTGTGTAGATCATATTGTTCGACGAACAATGTCCTTCATAAGATTTTCTTGAGAATGGGAAGGCACAGAATATCGTGGAGCAAAAACTGATTTAGGGAACCTGGAGGTTTTACTTAACGAAGGCTATTTTACAAGGGGACTGAACTGAACTATTTTCTATAGATGAAAGTTTCCTTTTATGTTAGAGCTTGCATTTTCAAAAAATCTAAAATCCGAAAATTTGTATTGGCTATTTGAGATCCAAAGTGAAGATGGGTTAATTTTTTTTCTATCAAAACTGATTGGGTTGGGGGAGGCTTAAAAAAAGATGTCAGCGAGACTAGCAAATTGATGCTGGAATTTACTGAAATCCCTGTGTACCACAGGGCTCCGTTTTGTCTGCGACACTTTTTTAAATTTTCATTAATAATATCTTATTCTGTCTTCTGTTGTTAAAGCAAAACCTATCACTATACCTCTACACATGAGGTAGATATATAGTGTAATAAATAAAAATAAAATCCTTTCGGACGAGGAAACACCATGCGAAAGGGAGAAAGTCGGTGCTTGGAAGCTTTTCCGGCGGTCTCCGATAGACAAAACAACATTAAGTGCTACTACGGTACTTGGGTATATGAATGCCTCTAGTTTAATGGCTACGATAACAATATAAATGGAAACAATTCTTAATCAAAAGCTATCTTATTTAGCTACAAAATCAGATATTGAAATCATCTTCGCAGAAATTAATGTTCCTCCAAGCTTTTCCAAGGCTTTGCAAGAACAGATGGGTGTAGACACCACTACCAAGGCAAATGCTCTATGGCTGGAGCTGCTATCATCAAACAACGAGACTTTAGACATCAAGATCATTGAACAGAGGTGCAAAAATAGCAAATGAAATGATAGATGAAAAAAGCAGGCGTAGAGATTATGCGGGGGGGACTCGCGAAAAAAAATTGATGAATCTGAAAACAGATAACGGAACACAACAACAGGATACAACGACAGGATTAAAACATAGTAAAGAGGGCAAACACTAAGTTGAGCAAAATACTATTTATTTCGATAAATTTACTAATTTGATTTGTGATGGTGAAAAGGCGGCAGTCGCCAGCAACTTTAAGGAATCAATGACAAACAACAAATGTCAATGTCACCGTCATCAACATCCAAAAGAAACCCAAATGAAACAAGTTACAGTGACTAAAATTGCAAGCACTTCAAGGTTACAACACCATTTTTAACATCAATAACGTCTGGCAGAAAAATATAAAATATAAAATAAGCAAATGAAGAAGATATCGAACGTAGATAAAAAAGCGATTTAACATTTTTGAAAATCAAATTCAAAAATTCCACCTTCATATCTTAATTGCAACCATTGGGAAAGAGACTTTTATCAACTCCAAGACCTAATTAGTAGTGATTACGTTCGAATGTAGTAGTCTATTTAGCCCTGGCTTGTCAATTATCGGGAAACTGGTCCTCTGGCGCTAACGTTCAGACTAGTAATGGATCAGCAGGTACAAGGCTGGTGGTAGCACTAAACAGCAGGCAAAAGCTCTGGTAGATCAGCAGGCTTATGATCCCTGGTTACAATTATGACATTAATCTTCGATCAAAGCCCCTTACCGCTAGTGGGGGGAATTCGTAGCATGAAATAGCTGGTAGGTCGCAGCGACGGTTGAGCCATTTCGACCCTTTGAGGAAAGAGAGTAAGTTTTTTTAGTTTTTTAGTTTTAGATCAGAAAAGAAAGCAATTCCAAGGGGTTGCATTCTTTGCCTGTCCAAAGGGGGACACTTGCAAAGCAAGTGAAGCACTGTTTCCTTTTCCAACTGGTTTTTATAGCTACGGCAGTAGGTGTTATGGGCAATACCCAGTTTTGCTCCATGCTCCCCCAAGGGCCAGTGCCCCGTGCAAGTAGCGACTATCCTTGATATGGCCTTGGTCTACAAATGAGATCGTTTGTGCGGGATTAATTGTACGAAGGCCATATCATTCTAGATGTCGCGCAGTCGGTTAAATTATTCCATCTTGTTGCATTCCGTGAGGAAAATTGAAAGAATATTGCCCTTCGTAGCAGCGAGTGGTATAGATACATTCTCTGCAAGCGAGCTATGACGGGCTGATCCCTGCCCGGCCAACTCGTCTGCCCGTTTATTGCCGTCGATACCACTGTGTCCTGGAACCCAGACTAAAGTGATTCTGTGGTTAAAGTTCAGGTTTTGTAGCTCATTTCGACATAGTTGGACCAGTTTTGATGATATTTTTTGTTGAATTTACGGCTTTGATAGCCGCTTGGATGTCTGTGAATATTGCCGGATTTAGATTTTGAGTTGGGCTTAGATTGAGAATTTTGCATGCTCCTATTATAGCTAGTACTTCAGCTTGAAAGACGCTAGCAAAGTCGGGAAGTCGGAGAGATCTAGAGACTTTCAGTGACTCTGAGAAGGCTCCTGCTCCTACACCGCACTCCATTTTAGATCCGTCGGTAAAAATCTTTACATCGAAATCATCTTCCCAATTCTTCCTGGATGTAAAGATAACTTTAAAACATTTGCCGATGCTCATAATAGGGGTGCAGTAGTCAGTGTTTGTCGACAGAATATCTGGTGGAATCAGATTTCCTGTTGTGCTATCGCCCTAAGGTTTGCCAAACCAGCATTTTGACTCTTTGAGTCTTAACGCACTGCAGCATACCAGATGTTTAATGTGGAGGTCAAGAGGTAGAAGATGTAGAATAACACTTAAGGCATCCGTTGGGCAAGATCTTAAGGCCCCTGCGGCGCCAACGGTAGCAATTCTCAGAATTTTCTTAAATCTATTGATGTTGTATTGTTTGTTTAAAGCAGGCCACCATACAATCGAACCATAAGCCAGGATTGGTCGATTGAAGACCCCATTTTTTACCGAATGTTTTACTACAAGCATAGAAAGCAATGCTAGCCTTCTTAGTGCGTTCTTCAATGTTGAGTATCCAGTTTAGTTTAGGGTCCAGGATGACTCCCAAATATCACGCACTGGAAGAGGGTGAAAGATTGTGGCCATTTAATCGAGGTAGCGTGAACCTCAATGGTTAGCTACATTAAAGTTGTTAGCTACAAGAGCAAGTTCGTGTGATCAAGTCCTGCATTTTATTTATCTTACTACTCAACTTAATATGGAATGGATTATGAATACCCTTTAAATGTTTCAACACAGCGCGGGCGTGAGGGTGAGATTAAGGAAGAGAAAGAATGATAGGAAAGATGTGTGGCGCGATATTCGGAGACTGTAGGTGGTTGTTGTCTCAGATTGTATCTCCAGGGATGGCGGCTGAACTAATGCGGAGAAATTTCCGTGTCTTATTTATCTATGTCCCTTATAATTCGCATTAGTTTTTTTTATTCTTTGTCATATTTTATCGGTATACTAGTTTTACTCAATCACATGTTGTTAGTTCTATGCCTAAATAGCATGTAATGAGTAAACCAGCAACTCATTGTATGACACTTATTTTTAGAATTGGTTTTTAATGGAAAAATAAGAAGACAGACTACGGCAGGGATCGAACCTGTGACCATGAGGTTGACAGGCGAACACAAGCATCGCGCCACGGTCACCCCAAATGACAAAAAAACAAGGACAAACCTAAACTCATCTTGATAGAGCCTAAAAATCATCACCCTTCCGTTTAATCAAAAATAAAAATTATATTTTTTCTTAATTTATGATAAGACTCTTTAGGAGATTCTTCTGATGACAAGCCTTTCGTTTCATTTCTCAGCATAATTACCGCAATAATTGGCCTAATTTCTAAGCCTACAAGAGAGGCAATGAATGTGTGATTATCGTGTGAAAGCATCTTCATCAAGATGCAGCAAAAATTAATTCAATTAATTCGTTGCGTATATACATATATAAAAATATTAACAATGAAAAAACAACAAAATTCTCTTTTCATATTTAACTCTTTCTTAATTCGTCGTTGTATATATTAGATTTGGAGGTTTAAGTTTATTTTTGTATACGGGGTCTTCGATGGGAAAGTATGGATGTGTACCGTATGCAAGTAGCTAAATTCCTATCCTAATTGTGGGTGATGGATAAGAATTAATTTCTAGGCAAACAGAGACAAGAAGTATAAATTAATACAAACATGTGAATGGTTTTACTTTCCCTATTATGTGAAAGGTCTATGACTCATATAGCTTTGAGACGTGTTCTGTTAAGCAAAAAAAAAAAAACATTTGGAACACGCCTAGAAATTTAATTTAGGAACTCACATCTTGCTTTAGAATTAATCTTTCAACCAATTTTGCCAATTCTGGTCAAATCTTCATTATTTCCTCATGATGTTGGAGCATTTTATTTGTTAAAGATTTTTTCTCACCGTATAGCTTACTTACCCGAACCTTGGATGCATATATGTTGCATAAAATGCGATCGTGTTGCATCCCATCGAGTATCGAACCACATGACCCAAAACCTAAAACCTCCAACCATACTGGGGAAGAGAAGATTACAATCAATATAAAGGATTGCGTTTTAACCATCCCGCATGATGATGTTCCGCGAATAGTAAAGATGATGAGGCTTCTCGCTGTGCCCCAACACCACCGACTGTTTGCCTGCTTGGCATGGCGGTTGAGGCTATAGTTGCGGTTCGGCAATGGCGCAGGAAGATTATGATGATGATAATGGCATGGATAGCGATGATTCCCAATGATGATGAAGATGATGATGGTAGATTTTGCTAAGGCTTGGTTTGACCACTGTACCTACATTGTACAGTGCAGAGCACATGTACTGTTCGAAGGAATAATGCGATCCAATGAAATTTATCCATTGGGGGTGATGCCCGGGGGAGTTTTTTTTTGTTTTCTTGGTTATAAGATAAGTGATCTTTATGTGCCTGTTGCATAAGTGCAGCTTGAACCTACCTGCATATATGTACTATTGTGTTCATTGCGAGCGAAGTGACCGAATTATTAACAGTAAAAAGTTTGTGAATTCTTTAATGTTGTCCGGGGAAATAGTTTTTGGTCTAAGATTTATAAGGTTTCTTATAAGCAACTAGCGTTTAACCATTTCGCATGTTTTCAATAAAACACGCCTATGAAAATAGAATGAGTTTCTGCATGCAATTTACTCGTATTGGTGTGGATGTTGTTGGTCGATAGTTTAATAGCATTTAATGAATTCATCATGGTTGATCTTCATGACAGATGTCAAGTAGGTATACCAACTGAGGCAGTTTTCATACACGCAATCCTTGAATACACAGTCATGCGTTTTTGCAATGATGTGCCTACTTTGCAATGGACAATGCGCGTGTATTCCACTATGAAATTTTGTTGTTATCCTATTTTGATGGACATTTCAGGCGTGATAAACAATTGCCTCCACCATTTTGGTCTTACACAATCCAACCCTAAAATGGAGACTGTGGCTGAATAAATTTGCGTTGAATTAAAGTACCTAACTCAAACAATAATTTTTGTCTTCAACCTGCGTCAAAAAGTTAGATGATATACGTGTATGAAATTTTATGTCAGAATTTGTCAATACCAGAGAAAATAAAAATACTATCAAAGCATCAAACATTATATTGACACCTTGATGAAAAAGTCAAGGCATTAACTCTTACCCTAAATAAATCAATGAACATCTGTCTTCTTAAAGACAAAACCCAGTTGGAGGAATTCAGGGTTAGTACCGCTCAGGAAAATCTCTGAAAACTTTTCAACAGATCTAAAAAAATCCAAAGATAACTCTGATTGGGACTCTTACCAGAGTCCCTCAAAATTATCAAAAAAAAAAAAAACAGTTGAGGAAGAGCAAGAGAACTTCATGTAGAAACTTGTGTGATAACATAGAGGTTCAAGACTAAGATCGAAGAATCTCCCGATACCTTGCTCCTTATGGACCAACTCTTGTGAAGAGTCGCTCTCCTTGGTGCTAGATACTCATTTCCCGAGTAGCTCACAAAACGTGTGTGCATTGGACAGTCACAGGCAGGCTACAAAAACAGTAACAAACTCCGTCTGATTACAACGGAAAAACTACTTTGGGGAATTAAAATCTTTGATCCTTATAAATCTGCTGTACCAGACAGCATAATACCTACCGAATTCGGATATAATTATACCTATTCTGGGGTTATTCTAAACGGGTGCCTTGGCACCACGCATATCTCCTTGCTGTTGAGAGAAGTCAAGGTCATTCTTATATCCAAAGTAAGCAAATCCACCCATGTAAATCCAAAGGACTTTATTAGCTTATCTTCGTTTCTTCTAAAAGCTCTAGAAAGACTGATCGATTTTTATCTTCTCAGTACTATAACACAAATCTTTTTCTACTGCTCAACACGCATACAGTAGACTAAAATCAGTAGAAACCGCCTTTCGCACTCTTGCACAAAATATTTAGAGTACACTCTGGTAGCATTCCTTGACATTGAAGTTGCTATCAATAATGTTAGTAAAGTGGCAATAATTACAGCGCGGAGAAACCTTAAGGTGTGTGGCTCATTGACAGAGCTGATTAGTCTCATGCTGGGCAACAGAATAATTAACTCAACCCTGGGGGACTGTTCACAAAGAAGATTTGTCAGTAGGGGGACTCCGCAAGGTGGTGTCTTATCCCAACTTCTATGGATTACAGTGGTAAAAGAAATATTCGTAAACCTCATAGCATAGGAATACAAAGTGATAGCTTATGCCGATGATGTTGCCATTGTTGTATCAGGAAAGCCAGCTCCAACTCTAACTGACTTAATGCAAAATACTCTAAAAAAGACTAAAAGATGGGCATAAACCCGACCAAAACACTAGGAAATACAAAATTCCCCAACTCGAAATTCCCCACTATCAATAATTAGATGAAGCCAAGTTATATACTTGTCTCATACTAGACAAAAATCTAAACTGGAAATCCAATATACAAGAAAGTAAGCAAAGCAACAGTTGCACTCTTCTCTTACAAAAACCCATTGAGAACAAATGGGACTTATCCCCACATTTTACTCACTGACTGTACACAGCGGTCGTCAGACCGATTCTAACTTATGATGTAGCAGTATGGACTGCATTCGTCAATATTGTGACATATTGTGACAAATTAAATAGGGTCTTAATGTTAGCCAGCTTATGTATCAGTGGAGGTCTCTGTTCTACACCCCCGGCTGCCCTAAACATACCTACTACTTAATTTTACACCTCTATATATTCTCGGCAAACTAGTGGCAGCTATTTGCTTCATAGCCATGTCTTAATGGACAAGCAATGCGGTAGATCATTCTAATATTCTGAATAAATTCGGAATAAATTTAGGACAATCCGACTACACCACACACCGCTTACTCTTCGATAAGAACTTTCAAATTACTATCCCACCAAAGTCCGATTGGGACGATGAGAGATTCGTGAAAGATAAATCAGCTCTATTTTATACGACGCGACGGTTCGAAAATCGATGAGGGAGTGCGTGGCAGTGTGTACTCAGACAGACTAAATCTTTTCTTTCTTTCTGTCCCACTGACTATTGTAGCGTGTTCCAATCGGAAATTGGCGATTAAACAGATTCTATCTTGGTCAAGGGAAACGTGATTTCAATATCGGATATCTGTATTTTCTTAGAGAGTCAAGAAGCCCTCAAATCACTTGGCGCTGTGCCCAAAAGCTGTATAACTGCATGAAATTGTCGATCATCTCTCAGGGAGATAGCAGAACAGTTTAACATTACCTGATTTGGGTGCCGGGACATAGGGACAATTTGGGAAACTGCAAAGCCGATGAACTTGCCAAAAATGGAACCCTTATACCAATTCTTCCTAAACTGGAAGAAGTTGGTGTGTCCATCGCTACATGTACAACAAAACGCCAGAAAACAAACAAATATGAGATGATCAAACATCAGTATTCTCCAACGACTTTTGCAGAAGCTGGTTTGATAAAACTGACGTGGAGACTATTCCTCATGTTCTTTGCTCATGTCCTGCTCTCTTCTAAGGGCATCGACTACACATGTGAGAATAATTCTTCGACGACCCCAGTGATCTAAGAAACTACATCGCTTCATTAAAGACTCCAAATGGTTTAATTAAAGAGTAAATATCTATTCACCTGGTATCACAATGAACCATCTGTGTGTCAGCCCTTTACTTGACAGCCACTTCAACCTAACCTAACCCAACCTAATCATGATACTGACAGTTCATCATCATCTTCAGGCGTAATAGCCGAACCAACATCCAAATATAAACTTTCACATTAAAATCTCCCCCACTGAAACCGTAAATTTTTTTGAGATACAATTTTTTGTTCTGAGATACAAAATAAACTCCGTGTCATCCATCGACTTACCAAATTTCATTCAAATCCGTTCAATGGCTTAGGCGTTAATCCAGTTCCCTTAAATGACTTCACTTTTAGATTGCGACTTCAAATTCTGTAATCACCATTCATTTCGCATTCAAAAGATTGCAATCATTATGTTCCCGTTCGTTTTACAGCATTCAATTGATTGCAATCTTTTGCGAATTCTTTCAATTTTTTTGCATTCTTTGCATTATTGATTGCAATGTTTTAAAAATTAAATTAAAATGTTGATACCAGGATTTGAATACAATTCAATGAATAATTTTTTAAAGATTACTCTCTTTTACCAACATGGTAGGTACCCTAATTTCGTGGGTATACCCTGCTGTACCCTTATCTAATTAGAGTTTGAACTAAATACTTATCAAAATAAAACAAAATATTAGGTTTCTCTGCTCCACTTTTGTATAAAATTATGACATTGTAAGTCCACGTACATCGGCTTCATCCACAATATACTCGTGCGTCGTATATTTAAGACTCCCGATAGTGATCCTTACGACTCTATTTTCCTTAGAAGCATAAAATCGATGAATGGATCATTGCAAACAAAATATTCCTACAAAAATGGCCATCTGGACAGGCCATGAAATCGTAGGTAGGTACTGTAAAAAAAAATTAATAGCATCAGAAGCTGGCTGCTGAAGAGTGGTCCTTCTGATAGCATTGTCTTTGGAGTATCTTAAACTCAACAACAACCAAAAATCAAACAAAAAAAAAAACTTGAAATAAACATTGGCGTTTTGTTCTCCTGTCCAAGTTGTTTGTTTTCGTTTTGTTCACAACCTGGACAACCATTGCATCGCCGGCCGTGCCGTGTCGGTTAGTTCCGACGAAGAAGAAATTTTCAATATTGTACCCGTTCTTCAGTGTGCCTCAAATTAGCCTTATTTATTGCTGGACAATCATAAACACCTTTTCGGCTGTGACGCGCCGATGCTCCCAGCAGCATAAAGGTGGGACCTTTTCAATGCATGCATTGTTGTCCAACTTGAACAAATAAACAAACAAACCTTCCAAAAGGAGTTGTTCCCAAAATTCACAAAAAAAAACCAAGAGAAAATACTCTTTTCTTTTTTCTGAAAGAAGCATCCCAAAACAGTGTTTTACCCACTGCATACTCTTGCTCCTCCATTCGGAGCAGCATATTGTGGCAAAGAACTATAAATTATCCCGATGAGAACATAAAGCGACCATTGAAATGACCAAATGTTTACACAATTCTCGCCAAAAGGACATCATGCTGCGTGGAGTGAGGAAAAGGAACACAACACGCACCCAAAGCAGAGCAAGAGCAACAGACAAACAAACAGACAACTCCGACTTGGTTGGTCGGTCATGTTTGGAAGGATTAATGTACATGTTCAAATGTGGCATCAGTATAAATACATATATCTGGAGGAAGAAGCAAGACTGGTCGACTAAACTTCCAGTAGAATTCTTTCTCTTTCTGTCTGTGATATGCTGTACCAGCTTCCCGGTCCTTGTGTTTATGTCATCCTGGACAATGTTGTCATCCATTTGCTAAAACACAATCGACATAGAAATAAAATAACCAGAAACAAAAAAAAAATCAAGCAAGAATGAGTACGCGCGATTAAAAGGCGCAGTTGGTGTTTTGTTATTTAACAGATTGATAACAAGAAAAGGAACAAGGAACTCAGTTCTAGATACGTACCTTCATATGAACAGAAACACAGGCAACAGGAGCAGGAGGTCTGGCTGCACTGGACTGGACTGCAGGAGCATCGCTATACAGGACTCAATTTTTTTTTTGTCTTTTTGGAAATACTTACGAGTAGTTTTGTTCTCTGTCGACTGATTTCATTATTTTTACTAAAAATATTTTGACATGTGAAATGAATTTATTGCTTTGCTTACTTTAACACTGCTAGACGAGAGGACATCCAGAATTGAGGAAGTTAAAAATTCTTGTAACTGCCACTTTATGGTGAGGACATTTTGATTAAGTGTTTTTTTTGTCCTTTTTAAGTACTTCGATACGAGTATACTTTAATACACATTTTTGTTAAGAAAGACACGGGGTATGACAGGGATAATTTGTTAGGAGGGACAATAGTTAAAATAAATGCAGGATCACCCAAAAAATTGTTGGTTTTCAAATGAAAATATTAAAACTTTAAAACTAGTCTGATTTTTCAGGACTAGACAGTGCTGATGGTGGCTGATGAATCTACGTTTAAATAAGACTGTGATTGTTAAACGACCCTTTGGAACTAAGGCAATGTGTCGTCCGGGATAAATTTTCTACCTCGTATACAAAGTTAGGTTATGGGAGAGACATGATGAGCCTATATGATAAAGATATCTGTCAATTTGCAATAAAACCCGATACGTGTCAACATCTACAACGACCTAGAAATATATAAGAATACTGCAAGCTCTAGGCGTTGATGTGCAAGTCTAACGTCTTGAGGTATAAGGTACATTTTAACGTAAAGCCGGAAACAAGTAGAAACGATTAATATGATAGTATGTTGAACGATAAATCTGATGAAGCTAAAGAAAATTTTTAAGACAAGGACGGCACCTATCCTAACAATGTCAAAATAGTTTTTCCATATAATCGTATAGTCGAGGAAACTCCGAGCATTGATCAGCTAATAAGAATGATCAAACAATTTCAAACGAATTTCAACACAATTTCGAGGAAGAAACGGAAAAAGTAAATAAAAGTGGCTCGACAAAGACTGCATGCAGGCAACCAGCCAATGTTTTCCTTTTCTTAAACTAAATTAATTAAACTAAATTGCTATGATAAAATACAGTTATTTTTAAAAGTCTCTTCGGTAAAGCAAAACAAAAATTTCAAAAGTGTGCAAAAAGATTAGCGTACTAGCAGCAGAATATGTCAATGATATACTCTTCCAGATATTCATCAGACTTTTGGAAAGCTGTAAAACTGTGAAATGAAAGAAAAAAATCAGATTGTATCAGGTCTTCTTCAAGCACAAGAATTAAAAATTCACTTGAGAGTACTTTTAATGTCGCCACAATCATTTCCCAGTATTCACTACGCGGAACCTGAAATAATTGATGAGTATCTAGATGTACCATTTGAACTAGTAGAAGTACATCAAGCTATGAAAAATGCCAAAACTATAAAGGCACCTGAAGAAAATGGAGTGCCTTTCGAATTTTACAAAAACAGTTCACTTGAATATTCCCAAGGCCTTACGGATGAGCTTAACCAACTTTTTGAGAGTACAGACTTTCCACAAAGTTTTAAAAAATTGTTACATATCCGCTTCATAAAAAGGGAGATTATACACATCCAGCAAATTATAGAGAGATATCCTTTCTTAACTGCGTATTCAAATTATGTACCGCTCTAATTTTTAGCAGACTTAAACGATGATATTGTCCTCCTCCTAGCTGATACAGTTAGCAATTGAAGATTAACAAACTTGAAAAGTACTGTAAAGCCTGCAATCTAACGATAAATCTGGAAATGACGAACATTTTGGTTTCTAGAAATGGTGGAGGACGATTCTGGAAGAACGAAACCTGGACTTAGTAAGGGGACCCTATCGAAGTCTTTGAAGGGTATCAGTATCTTGGTGTTTTAATAAAAGCTAATCTAAACATGGAAACACATCTAAAAATCAAATAATCTGAAGCAAAGCGCGTTATAAATTCTGTTTGGAGTATATGCATCCCACAGCTCTAAGCAAACTAATCATACAAGCGACTGCTCAGGCTGTTCTTTTGTAAGCTGCTCAAGTTTGAATCAGTCGAAAAGTTCTAACGGTATTGTATAAAAGGGATATTTAGACTACCAATTAATTGGAAAAATTATATGATGCATTTGAAAAAAGGTTGTTCACCCCTTTTCTAGTAACGTTAAAGCTGTACTTTGGTTATAGATCATGTTTAGAAAGAAAGAAAGGAGATTTCTTACGCAGGCTCCCGGCACTTCGAATTGTCTTGCGAATTTGCCAAAAGGTAAAGGTCACAGAAGTATTGATTGCTAATAGTAGAGTTATTTAATAATCATTTCTAGCACATGATGAATCTGCTAAACGGAGATCATGAGTATACCTAGAGCAAGTGAAGGACCAAGAAAGCCACTTTTTCCAGTTAATGAAGAACCAGTTGTATTATGCCAGAATACTCATAAGCGTCGTCGCATATACGAGGGCGATCAAATAAGTACTTAGCCTACAAAAGAAAAACAAACATTTTGGAAAAGTGGGGATTTATTTCTCCATATAGTCTCCTTTTAGCTCGAAACACTTAATCCAGCGATGATCCAACTTCTTTAGCCCATCCGAAAAATAGGTTTTCTCGATGTCTGCAAATTAGGCCTCCGTAGAGCCGATGACCTCATTCGACTCAAATTTCTGCCCGGCGAGTGTTTTTTTTTTTTTTTGAAGTTTGAAAACAAAAAAAGTCACATGAGGCAAAATCTGGAGAATACGTTGGGGCAGCAGCTTGTTGTGGAATGCGAAAAATTTCGGTCGTTTGTCAGGGTGGAAGAGCACTTTTTTCTTCGCCAAATGGGACCATTTTTTCTTTCAATTCGGCGTCGAATCGACTCAATAATTCTCGGCATAGTAGAGCCCTTTGATCGTTTTGCCCTTCTGCAGGTAGTCGATGCAGATCACGCATTTTGAATCCCAGAAAACAGTGGTCAACACATTTTCGGCCGATTGGACAGTCTTCCCCTTCTTTGGACCAAGTTCACAGGGTGAAGTCCACTGTTTCGACTGTTCCTTGGTCTCTGGTATGTACCAGTGGATCCATGTTCCGTCGACAGTCATTAAACGACGCAAAAACTCCTTCGGATTAGTCTTAAACAGCTTCAAACACTGCTCCGAAGTGTTCTCACGAATACGTTTTTTCTGCAGCGAGCAAATGCTTTCTCGTGTATCAGTACCTTCAATCGGACACGGGCTGCCAAAACGAGATTGTGGATTTTTGACACGTTATCCTCCGTGGTAACTATTTTCGGGGAACCTGGGCGGAGCTCATCAACAACCGGTGTTCGACCACATTGAAACTCGTTATACCAATTTTTGACGGTCGCCATCCAACAAGTATAGTCTTAACCAAGTGTTCTTAGATTTCGCTGCGCGATTTTCCTTCCAAAAGCATCAATAGAATCACCGACAAATATAACCCTTTTTCCATTTGTCTCGTACTTTCTGTCCAACTAGCAACTATATTCATTGCACTTTCCCGTATGGTAGATCGACCATAGACCAATATTTTATACTCAGGTAAATCCTGGAAAACACCAACGAACTTTAATTCGACGGTCCATACCTCTTTATAGACTGATTAATTGCTGCATTTGTCGTTAGGAGATCCGAATGAGGACGTCCGAACTCGAGTTCTCGGAATACCTGTGTTGTATTTTTAAATCCTAAAATCTATTACGTTTTTTAAATCTTGTAACCATTAAATTTTTTTTTTCATGGTCCGGCTCCTGAAATAATGCCAGATCTCCAAATTCTCTATGGTGTTTCTTGCAATATAAAAACTGCAAACTAATCAATTTCCTATGAATTTCCAATAACTAATATCGTCTCAAAACATTCTCTTAATATGATAAACATCAGCTTCTAGCACATCTGTGACATGAATGACGCAAGTATCTGTCAGATAATTTGACCAATTAAAGAAATGGGAGCAGGAAATTGCAATTTCTCTATCTTAACCAAAAAATCTAGTAAATTTCTCAATTCACAATAACAAAGAGAAATTCCTAAATTAAGACTTCATTAGCAAAGTCTCATAAAATACCATATTTTACAATTAATTTCGTTGATTACTTTCTCCATTTGCACCCTGACCTATCATATGATGTCTTGTGATAATATTAACTTTCTCATAAAGTATTCTTTCTATGCGTATATGCATTTATTTTTGTGTCCAAAGTGCGAAAAAATTATAAACACCCCCATCTTATGATGGCAGGCAGCAACACCATCCTCCTCATCATGTTGCATGTCATCACGATAAGGGCTAGAGCGCATAATAAACTAATGCACCCACTAATTCCTTCAACATTGGCATCCATTAGGCAGAACATTTCATATTTAGCGAGTATATGCACCCGCCCCAGCTATTTGTGCAAAATCCGCAACAATTGAAATGAAAAACGTTATAAGCGCCGCACAATTAAAATAGACAAACTTCCCTTTGCGTTTGACTGTGTCATTTCGTGGAAAGTATACAATCATCATCATCATCATCTCCTTCTTCGTCTTCATCGTAATCATTCTAGTGAAAGAGTCGTCTCTCTATAGCCCCCACCATCTGTGCCAGCAGCATTTGATGTCTTCTTAGACACATCATAGTGCCAAAGGAACGGGATAGAACTATCTTTTTATTTTTGCAAAATTATGCTTACGTACTTTAAGGACTCGTTTTGGAGTTGTAAAATATGTCTAACTCAAAATTGAAAACAAAGATAAATTTCAAAAGAAGCTAATTTTTCTATTTTAACAACTTAACTTCATTAAACCATCAAAAACTCTTTATGACGTAATTTGTCCGATTTGGCAAACTTTAGCTTCTATAAAGTTTTTATAAGGCTTTGAATACATTGCTTTAGTTCTTGCAATGCAGCTTTGAATGTTGTCTTAGACGCATCATAATCAAGAATGGAAAAAAATCATCTTTTTTCTTGCAAAATTTGTTTAACATTACTTCAAATTCAAAACGTTCCTATGTAAAAAGCTGTGTAGCTTCTATAAGTGTGTATAAGGCTTCCAATATATTTCTTTGAGTTTTTTACAGTTTGAGAGAGAGCAACACACATTTTCTTTTAGGCTGGATTATTAAAAAAATTAAATTGATTCAAAGTACTAAAATTGAAGGTACAACATATAAGTCAAGTAAGTCTTTGCGACTCAGTTTTGGACTTAATTTTTCTCGTTTGAGTATTCTATTCTATTAGACGCGTTTGCCATGCAATTAATTGTTGTATTGCCGCATGCTATTAACTCGTTCGTTGTGCACCAGATCTTTACGCGGCGCGCGGTTCTGCGATGGTATGGACGGGTGATATATAGATCCGTTTCGTGGATGCATCCATGCGATGCATTAACGGTCGGGGTGAAGATGTCGACTACAACTACAACTACGACAACGGCTGAGGCGACGCACGGTGATGGCGGCCTCCACCAGCATCAAACTGATGTCGTCCCAGTTAATTGATGACACGATAAAGTGTTGACTTGATGCATTCGTCGCGTGACGTGACGGTGACGATGACGATGATGATCACTACGATTTATATTTTTCGGCGACCTAAATTGATGAATTGAAAAATATCATGTAGGTACCCACCCTTCCCCTTTTTAATCCGCACCCTGCACTCATTTTATTTTTATTTTTATTTGATCGATCATATTATGGAGAAGTTTTGATGTTAACCCACATATTGAGTGCATTTAATTGCTTTGTTTCTATACCCAGTGCCGATGATGGCCAACAGGTTGCCTGTGCCGAGAAATGGGATTTGCGCCTCATGCCACCACTACCGCGGAGACCTTTAATATCAGAACGACCCCTATGTTGATATTATATTTTTGGTGGCGCGGCAATTATAGGCATTTTAATGCATCACAATTAATTTAAGCAGGAGTGAGAGAGGGAGACGACGACCCCTTTTTTTGAGTTATTAAAAATTATATTTTTGTTCAAGTTAATTGATTCTAATGTGATTCTGGAACGCAAGAAAAATCCAACGGAAGAAAAGCGACGGAGCGACGGACGCGCACGGTGAGATGAATTATTGACAGAGTTTCTAATTCAAATTGATCACCATATTGCAGTTAAGTAAATGTTATGTTAATTGTTATTATTGGCGGTTGCCAGTGACTATAGTAGTTGGTAAGTTGCATGTAATCCGGGTCAATTCATTATTTTATACGCACAGTAATCAGTTATTGATGGGGTAACACTAGATAGAATGGAAGAACGTTCAAAAACCTTTTCGCAGCAAGTTTCCAACAACAAACTCTCTTCCTCTTTTCAAAATAAGGGACAATAAATGTACCAACATAAGTCTTTGTTATGGCACCCCGTTAGTTTGTACTTTATATAAAAACGGATAATTTTATTTATAATTCTTTAAAAGGGTTATTGGATTTTTGGTTTTTGGGTAGCTTATTTTTATTTTTGATAAAACATTCAGGTTAAATGTAAAAAAAATATTAAAAATCGCTGTTATTTTTGAAAGCGAATATTTTATACTTTAACATGTTTTCTTAAATTAAGTTGCTTAATTTAATTAACTTTAAGAAAATAATTTTCAAAATCAATTTTTTTTAGAAAAAAAATTGATTTTTTTCAGGTTGATTTTATTCAAAATTTTGCGACTTCTTTTTTCTAATATTCAATACTCTTGTAAAATTAGAAATTAAAAAAAGAACTTTTTTTCAAACTTGAAAATGAGTTTAATTGGGAGTAGATATTCTTTAGCGTCATAATTACAACAAACAAATTTGTTTAATTTTTCAACAAAACTATAGCCATATCGTTGTAAAGGGTTATCCATTGTGAGGTTTCAAAAGTATAGGGCTGTTATTCGACATCTGTCAAACTAAATTGTTAAACCAATTTTTTTTCAGTTGAAAGTCTGACATTTACGAAAATGGATCACTTAACTATCGCACAACGCATAAGAATTGTTTAAACTTACTACAAAAATGGTGATTCTGCCTCGTGCTTTAAGAGGAAAATATGGTTTACATAATCGTCCAACTACGCAAGCAATTGGCAAAATTGTGAAGAAATTTCAAGAGACTGGATTGGTTACAGATATTGTAAGGCCTTTGCATCATCGTTTCGCTTGTACCACTGAAAATATCGCAGCTGTAAGTGAAAGTGTTGCCGAAGACCCGAATGTGTCGATTCCTCGTCGTTCTCAGGAATTAGGACTGTCTTACGGAACATTACAAAATTGTCGTATGTGGGGTTCTGAGAATCCTAAAGTAATTGAAGAGAGGCCATTACATCCACAAAGAGTCAATGTTTGGGGACGCTCTTTGGTCCGGAGGTGTGATTGGACCTTAGTTCTTCGAAAACGACAATGGAACGACTGTCATCGTCAATTCGGAGCGTTATGGTCTTATGATAACCGACTTTTTTTTGCCTGCTATTGAATAATACGACTTGGAGAATGTGTGGTTTCAACAAGACGGTGCCACATGCCACACAACTCGAGCGAATATGGCTTTATTGCAAGAGACATTTCCTGGCCGCGTAATTTCTCGACGTGGCGAAATGAACTGGCCACCAAGATCATACGATTTGACACCGCTGGACTGTTTTTAATTAAGTCCTTGAGAGACTAAACGATTTCATGGTACGAATATTCTTTCGCTCTCGCGCAGTCGCTATTCTCTGTTCAATTTATATTTTCAGTACAGCTTTTCAAACACACTGGTGCCTGTCGCTGAAATTCCCACTGAAAATAATCACTGACTTACATACAAACTATTTTTATGACCTACCTATTGCACAATCCAAGTACATGATGGTTGGGTGCTTTCACCAAGCACCTAACCATCGTTATGTGCTTTTAAAATAATCATCAATCAATCAGAATCAGAATTACCACTGCTACGTTTGTGGTAGCTTAGTATGCTTACTACTGCAACCCTGTAATAGCATTAAATCAGTACGAACTTATTGGCATCTCTAACATAGATTGAAAGACAAATATCCTATTATATCCTGTACTGAAAATATAAATTGAACACAGTTTAGTCCAATCTTCCAATACTCTCTCAAACAGTTGGAAGTTCCAGCCAATTAACGAAAAATTGTGATTATTGCAACTAAGTTTGGCATTTGAAGATGTCGTAAACTTAAACCCGTCCAGCATATCACATAAAAACATTTTTTTACAGGTTGCCAGTGAATATTTTTTCAGAAATTTCAAGAACAATATGCCTCGATAGTTGTTAGGATCGTTGACATTACCCTTTTCAAATAGTGGGAGTACAATATTTCTGAGAAAACTTCTCATCCGTTACTGTTTGTTTTATGAAAGTTCATCGTGGGATATTTTAATAATTCATACGGCACACCATCTGCTCCAGGAGTTTTGTTGACTTTTGATACTTAATGAAAAATGTAGCACGGTTAAGTTCATAATTTTCTAGATGCCATAAAAATGTTGTTTTTATCGACATACTGAGTAAATTTTCAAAATGGCCTGTTAAAAAATTTCTGTATAATATATGGGAGCGTATCGGAATCCCGCATTTCCAAAATCCTAAAAAAAAGTTTTAAAATCCCGTCTTCTAAAATACCGTTTTTTAAAATGCCGAGTTTTAAATCCCGCTTATTCAAAATCCCGATAAACTATAATCCCGCTTTTTAAAATCCCGCTTAGTCCGTTTTATATTTTGATAAATGTTACACAAACAAACTTTGCATACACCCAAATTAGAGCTCACCCTAAATTCTATATTGGGGCAAGCATGGGGGTTGCGCGCCTTCCTTTCTACACCGTGTGTTGATTCCAAAAGCAGGATAATAAGAAACGGGGTTATAAAAAACGCGATTATAAGAGACGGGATTTTAAAAAGCGGGATTACAAAAAGAAGGATTTTAATACTGGGATTTTAAGAAACGGGATTATGGAAAGCGGGATGTCGAACCCAATCCATATGATATTTTAAATCCTGCAAAAGGCCTTTTAAACACGAAAGAAATATTTATGATTTTTGAGTCATGTTGAATATAAAACATTCCAAGTAATTTCAATGCTTTTCAGACGATGACATTTGGTGACACACAACTGCGTTTCAATCCGATTCCGATTAGATTTCTAAGACGATTTCACGAACCTTTAATAGCGAAAGAGGAACCAACAAAGCCCATATTGATTCTGGAGAAACCTGGAAATTATGTACTGTAGCAGCTAGTAGATATCATGGCGGTTAAACTGTACCACTATTAATTGAAAAATTGTCTAGAGACCAAATTGAACTGTCATTCTCATTACCATTATCTTGCGAATTTTAAGAAACAAATCTAGAAGTCTCGACTTTTGTCGACGTGTAGGTGTCGACATTCCACTACCTCTTGGTGGTTGGTTAGACAAAAGGTTTTGATTGAATTGACTTTTACGTTTCTTCGCATGTTATGAGGAAACTGCTTGTATAGACGTGTGGAAACATTAATATCGAATAAACATGTAGCTGTATGAATGTTTAACAACATTTGATGAAATAATTAGGTTCATGAATCTTTTTCAACACATCGCATTGGCAGAACAGGAAAAACTTAAACAAATTTATAATTAATGAAGCATGAAAATCTAAAGAAGTCATCGGAGTTATCATAACTTAATTTGATTTTATTCAATGAGATATCAACCAGAACAATTTGAACGCGACACGGCCAGCGAATTATAACACAGGTCAACACTATTTTTGTTTCTGGGTTCCGGATATGATTTTCTTGTTCCTCCCATATAACTTAGTAATTATAAAAAAGTTTTACCTGAAAAAGTTTGGTTTTATAGCTAGAAGTTTGATATTTTGGTTTTATGGGAAATCCTATATTTTGTTTTGTTTTAATGGTATGTTAAAATAAAACAAAATTTTAAAATAATTTCAAATAACTATTTTTTATTTTTAAATAGTTTAAACTTAATAAAGAATACATGAAAATATTGAAAAATTAATACCTATTACGCCAAGCGAATCGAAATATTAATTGAACTCAAATTTCTTCCAAAGTCCTCTCAATCTTATAATTTGAAATCACTTAAAATCAAATATAATTGATTTTTGTACCAAGTTTTCTTCTGAAATGAATAACGTTTTAAGTTTTCCAAAAAGGGGTAAAATGAAAAAAAAATTCTAAGACCACGATTTGGTCTAATTAGACTAAAAATAATGTTATATATTTTTTTAAGTACAAATTCTAAATCAGCTGTGAAATGCAATAATTTTCAAACTGTCACACTGACTTCAAAACAGGGATGAAATCGGGGAAGAACTTGAACAGGTATGTTCTATAATAACATTGGCGCAAAATTTTAGTCGATTTAGTGATATGTTAAATCATTTTTAGTATGATACTAGGCTAAAAAGAGGAGTAGCCACAAAATGGCTACTTTATTTTTTTTAGTATCGTACTAAATCCATATGTCACTTTGACATTTACAAACGTCAAAAAGTTATGTTCGCTTACTTTTTTCCACTATTTAGTTTAGTTGTAGTTTATTAAGAAAATAGATTTAGTATGGTGCTAGTTAATAAAAGTGTTTAAAATTAGGAAAATATTAGTAAAGTGCTTGAGTATTAGCAAACTGTTAAGTATATAATATCATGCTAAACCCTTAACATCAGGCTGTTTAAAATTTTGCGCCATTGTTTCTCCGAGTTGAAGATGACGCATAATGTTTTAAGAAGTGACATAAACTTTTGGAAGTAACAAAATGTTTTATTAAGAAGCCTATAATTGTTATAGTAAGGCAAATCGGAAAAAAAACAGGAGAATTGTGGAAAAATGTCGTGGAAATTGTTTCCACAGTAGATTTGAAGTTTTTGGAGCGAAAAAAGAGTAGTCTACTGTCGTAACAGTAGAAAAGGCAGCACTGGAGCAAAGCACTTATCTTAGCTTCGAATAGAAAGCTTAAAATAAGCTTCATAGGCTTCACAAAGCTTTAAATTAGTACGTAAAGCTAATTTTGTAATTTTTTGATTTAATTAATTCGCCGCAAATGTAACAATATTTTCATATTCTAGAGGCCAGTTTTAATGTACCGTTAAGATAAATCGCTGAAATGTGATTTTCAGCATTGATTTGAAACCACGTGATGCGTAAAGCTTCGTTATTCTCTCACCGCACATTACGCTCTTACTAAAGAGGAGAATCAAACCTTATAATCGTGGTTGACAACACGTAATATTTAAACAAACTTTGAAAAAAAAAAAACAAATGTACAATATTTTTCAATACAAAGATTGAGAAAATCGCTATTTGAACACAGAAACGAAAAAAATATTTTTTTGTTGACCTGTGTAATAATTGGCCTCGGATATTGACATTTCATTCACGGAAGTAATTTGTTTATTCTTGAATTTTTATAAATCATTATCAGATACATTGAGTGCTTGGGGTTAAATTGGAACGAATTTCTTATCGCCTGGACTGTGGAATATGTTCTAATTTTGTGGATTGCGATTTTCTGTTGTAATTTATTTGAGGCGTTTTTTTCTATTTAAATTTTTTTTACAGCTGATTATTAAATGCAAAATCAAAAAAACAAAAAAAATTATTATTTGCTTTAGAAATAGCCTTAGAAAATTTGTTCGCATTTCCTGTCCACTTCATTCACCCTAAACTTAATTAAAAATGATGCCCCATTAACAGAACTATCAAGTGTCTTCAATAAAACGTCACTGAAAATACCCACTGTACCTAATTGTTTTTTCTGAAAATTTCTAACGCTATTCAACATTTTTCCAAATTAATTTCCTACATTTCACAATTATCGACTTAACAACTTTCCACCCAAAATTTCTGGTTGTCCCCATTTCAAATTTCACTCTCCCATCCTACATTTCGACTTGACAAAAAAAAAAACTCTACAAAACTGTCCTGTTGGACAGACACAATTTCGTAATTTTAATCAGTCCAATTGAATAGCAAGTGATCCTTTGCCTTTACCCCAAAAAGATGCACGCGAGAGCATATTGTCACATTAATGTTTGTATGTATGTATGTGCTGTTGTCGTTGCCCTTGTACTTTGCCAATATTCCAATTCCAATTCCAACATTGTGTTGTCTGTTGCGGGCCATTAATCAGCCAATTGTCAACCTGACACAATGCATTTGGTCGATTGCTGGGTGCCTTTCCTCGCAGTTATGTATAAGAATGCAATATACGAGTATGTATGCAATTAGCCGAGGACAAGTGCTGAGTGCCATTGCTGGATATTGATATATGTATATGTCATCATCCTTTGTTTTATCCGCATATAAAAGGAAAGGTTGGAGCCGAGAAGGGATGATGATGACACACAAAGTCCAAATATGCATATCCTGTTCAAAGTGATCAACCCTTAGTGTGCGGTTTTCTAATTAATTTCCCACTCACCAGAACCAGGACTTCACCCTTCTCAAAACCACCCACTTCATTTCATACTAGCTATCTCTCTTTCTCTGTTATCCTGTTTCTGTGTCTCTGCCAATTTGACAATTAGCTTTTGTACAAAACCAGATGTGCGCGCCCTCTTGTTGTTAGGAAAGCATCAATTTGATGCAACCCCGTTGTTTTACGTTCTATGAAAATATTATACATATCTATATTGTAAAGGTGGTTAGGGCTGCTTGGCACCACCAGGACCTATTAAGGAATTAAAAATGTATAAAGAGTATTTTTTTCTTTTTATTTTTTTTTTGTATGTTTGCTGCGACTGCTGAGTTTGTCTTTCGTAGAAGTTTTATAATAACTTAAAAGCATCCCAAAACTCCAAGTAATCGGGTAAAGGTATATATAGACGAGACAGACGAATGCGGGACACTAAACCATCTAACGTAGGTGGTGGTGATTATGAACTCGTACTTCTGTGCGAAGTGATTATATTTTAAAGGACTTTTTTCCTATGTTGATTTGAGCCACAAAATTGCGAGAAGTTTGTTTTGTTGATTAACATCCCAGACTTCGTAGACCACAAATAATACTAACAAACTTCAAAAGCTGGAAAATATAATTTTTAATTTCTCAAAATTGATGATTTATTAATTATGAACTAAAGTTTAATGACTATACATTATGATTTTTGTTAAAGTGAACATGGGATAAGAAGTATCTACATACAATAACTTCGAAACATCCGCACCGATTGAGATCAAATTATCAAGAAATAATAATCTACGTATATTGGCACTAGAGTGTAATGAAAATTGGTGATACAACGCTTTCGTCATAAATTTTGTCGCCCCTTGTTGCTCTTCTGTCTATTCCAGTCTTTTAGCTTCCTTGAACAAGTATAAATAAAATCGGACTTGTTTAAAGAATTTTTGATCGTACTTTGGTACCCTATTGCTAAAAATAAGATCAAATTCATCAGCTCCCAGTTCAGAAAGAGACTTAACTTTATTAACCAAGCTCGGCATTTCTAGCAACTCAACGAAATTGTAGGAAAGAAATCTATACTTGGCCAACTTTAACTATTTTTTTATTACTATGCGCGCACTTAAGGGGTTTTGATTACCTTTAATATGTCCAAGCACATTGCGAGCGGATGTGAAAAAGTCGATTCATTTTGCGCACTTTGAAAACAATTTCACCTTCCATCCACTTAGTGACTTTTTCTCAAATGGTTACAATGGTGTCATAAGGATGACATTTCCAAAAAAATCCAGCGTCTGCATGGTAGCCCCTTACGATTCTATACAATGCCGAAACTCCGAAAACTCCTCAGGACCAGACGAAATCTGAAATTTCGTAATTTATAATTTTTGAAGTGATAACTTCTTATGGGAGTGTAAACTGCTTCGTTACGTACGGCGTTACGACGCCGTCTGGTTGGCTTCCCTTTCTCCCACGCATACGGAGAACTTTTGAAATTAATCAAATTAACAAGGAACTTTTGAAGCTTTTCTCAAGTTAGGCAATTTCAATATTAAATAGTTCAACTTAGATTAGTTTAAGTTATCACTTCTGTCGGGCGTCCAGAGACGCACTAGCTTTTTTTTAATAATAATTGTATTAACAACAGATATTCCCCAAAAAAAATTGGAGGAAATTGTGTAAATAATTATCGATTAGGCGAGACTTTTTGAAATGCTGATACTCAAAGAATAATGCAGCCACCAATACATAAAAACAAATGTAGCCTGCTTGCTTAACATTCACAAAGCACTCGGCACCGTTTGAAAGGAAAGCCATGTTTTCAAGCTAAACTCTCTTTGCTCACTAATCTTAAAGTTTACTTACAAGTGTGGAATATTATATCAAGCACTAACAATATTTTAGCTGCTTTTTTCCAAAATTAGGCCACATTTTTGTTAACCAACTAACATGCCGCTAACCCGTACCCTGCTATTTTGTGGTGAAGAGAGAAGTATCACATCTTTAGACGCTAGAAATACTACCTCCAATAAAGAATTAAATGAAACCTGCTAAACAAAAAATTGACAACAACCGAAGAAAGGTACGTTGACGTCTTTTCTGTGTTAAACCAACCGGCTCAGCTTATTGACGTGCCAACTCGATTCCTTGACATTGCAGGTCAAACTTAAAATTGTTCCTTGCCTCTGAACCTGATACATACACTGTAAGTGTGTTATTGATTCTCATGTCAAACCGTTAAAGAAAAGTCACCGTTAACAAAAAAATCATCTAAGAGAACCTTTTGGTAAAATGAGAAAGCCAACTGGGATGGACAGTCTCAATAATTTCTTCAGGGACTTTAACTGGTAATTATGCTTCCTCGATTGTGACGTAGATTCCACCGCAGATGTGATAACAAATTTAATTCTTTAGGAAATGCGAAATTTTTTGATTTTGATTTGAGCTGTAAAGAGGTTATTACGGCTAGAGGAGTAAGTTTTTGGAATTATAAAGCCAACCCCGTAATAAGTTCCAACAAGCTAGAAAGACTTGCAACGTTCACATCCAGAAAACCAAATTTTTGCAAGCCCAAAAATTAATGCAAAAAATAGTAAAATGTCCCAAAGGTAGTAAATATTTTTGGTCATTTGCAAAAAAAATTCGAAATTCAACTTCGACTTGGGTCCCAACGCTCGTCTTCAATCATATCCCTTTTATCAGCTGTCGTGAAAAAGCCAATTTGCTTGCAGCGCTGTTTGCTGTTGATTCGATACTGCCATAAAGTGTTATGACTCCTCCAGTACTTGAGTACATTAACAGTTTCATGGGACGCATCTTGTTTCGTACTTATACAGTTGCTAATGTTCTTAATGATCGCTACGTTCACAAATCCGTTGGTCCAGGTAGCATCTTCCCTATTGTACTGAAGAGCTTTTCCATGTGCCCTACCCTACTGGCCTCTTCCCGAGTGGACGGTAAACAGAGTTTTTCCAGCCTGGCATTAAAAAAGTCTCTAAGTCCAGTCTCTAATTAAAGCACAGTGCACTTACGTCCCTTCTTTCCTAGGCCATGGAAACGCTGATTAATTAGCTTAAGAAATATCTTGAAGAACAAAAGCTCCTTAATGACGTGCGTAGTATGGCTTTCGTAGCAATAGGGCAACTGATGTTGGTATATCTCATCGATCAGTAGCACAAATCTTTACTGCGTTTTGGAGAAAGTAAAATTATTGCGCTTGATATTTCATTTGATAGAGCTTGGGATCAAGCTCTCTTATCGATTAATGATGTGCCGATTCGAGACATCTCGATATTTCATCTGAAATCATTCGAATGATCTCCATTCATCACTTTTTATGTACCTGTTTCTGTAGAATTAATCATTCGAATTAATAGTATTAGTAAGAGTAATCAACCGGTTCTCGAGTTCTGGAGATACAGGTAGGTAGTGTGTTTGAGATTTTTTGTTTAATGGAATGACCGATAATGAATGAAAATGGAATCGAATGATATCATTTGTGTTTATAGAGTTGGATATGGTCTTGGTGTATTTGAAAATTTCTTATCCATACACGTATCTCTATTTTGGAAAAGACAGGTAATATACTTAAAATTTAAAAGTTTAAGTATTTATTGGCATATGAGTAGTTAACATTGTTCAATATCGTGATCTTTATATATTCAAACCAAATATAGAACATGTGCATAGTAAAAGATTGGAGTAAACTATTCTAATTTTCTTACCTTTTCATAATTCGAATGATCATTCGATTATTATGATCACGCGAATACTAATATCTCGATTATAGAAATCATTCGGCTATGCCCATCACTAGTATCGATGAA
Source organism: Philhelius pedissequus (assembly GCA_910595825.1). Lineage (NCBI taxonomy): Eukaryota > Metazoa > Arthropoda > Insecta > Diptera > Syrphidae > Philhelius > Philhelius pedissequus. Next base: position 234,612,650 of record OU343161.1, on the reverse strand, counting down.
TTTGGTGTGTCCCAGGCTCCATTTTGTCTCCAACTCTCTTTCTCATTTTCATAAATGATCGCTTATCTGCAACTTCTATTTCCAATTCACTAAATTGTTTTGCTGACCATAGTACTCTCAGTTTTTTTTATATTCGTTCACCTCCTTATTCGTCAGATGTGGAACTTGTAACAGCAGCGTATGATAAGCTCCCAAAAACTCTGTGCTGCCTTCTGTCGTTAAAGCAGACCTCTTGTGGAACGACCACATATTCTATGTCGCCAAAAATTCTGCAAAGGGTTTGTATTTTTATAAACAAACAATAGCCTCCCCTTAAAATAGTAACTCTCTCAATACCTAAGCTTCTGGGAATGATCAGTTTACGGTTGATCCCAAGTTCTGACGTACTCTTAAGTAACGCTAAGTAACTCTTACCTAACGCTCGCATTGTGCTTGATCATTTTGAGAGTAGTCAAAACTCCTTTAGTGCGTGCATCAGTATAAAAATTTTAAAAAAATAAATAAAAAATTGACCCGCTTGCCAATTCATTTACCACTTCAGTACCAAAATTCTGAGAAAAATACCATCTTCCTGTTAAATTTTGGCTGTTGGTAAAAAGTCATTCATTAATTGTTTTCTTTTCCAATTTTTTTTTTCAATAACAAACTGCGTGCGTGTTTTATTTTTAAGTCTGTAACAAAATTGCCTCAAAAAATTGATAATTATTCAAATTCTTTCAATTCAATTGATACATATCCAGGAAATGTCAATCTTCTTTGATACAGTTTTTGACTTTAACTTGCAAAACTAATTTTACTTGAACAAAAGCCACGGTGAGTCAAATAAATAATCAAAATAGCTAATCAAAACTCAATTACAGATAAATAAATCTTATGCAGATTAATTGACTGAATCCTTTTTGTGGGATAGACACAATTTAAGTTTAGGTATTCATATTATTTATAGCGCAACATGTTGTGAAACTTTTTCTAATAAAGCACAAAGTGATAAAATTTAAGCCATGTCCTATAGAATATATCCTTAGCTTTACAATTATTCCAGATGTATTTTTTTTTATAAAAAAAAATTATCAGCGGAAGTCAACGTTTTTTTGTTTTGCCATTCATCATGGTTTTGCCACAACATCTCCACGCGAGAAGCCTCATCTCTTTGGACTTTCAACCGACTTACCACGAAACTGCCGTGGCACGGGCCGGGCGCGACGTCTTCCAGTACTACCCAATAAACAAAGTCCTTTTTCAGTGTCTTATTTTAAGAAAATTGAAACAAAAACAATAATTTGCATTTAAATTCAAAAATCTCACGGATACGCAACGAATTGGCGGCCAGAAATTAAAACACAAATTTATTATCTCTACCAAAACAGAGACGCGAGCATGATGATGGTATCGCGCTTATTGTCGACGTCAGGAGATTCACTTCGAAGAGCAAACCAGCTAGCCGGAAAAAAATAGAAAGGAAATCCTTGCTTGCTGTTTTTTTTTTGTGTTGAGTTTTTCTCCTTTACCACCATAGACCGACCGCGCATAGTGCATGTATACTTTCTAATGAATTTCAATGATAAAGGACTTAATAAATTTTCAAGTTAATTAAGTTTATTCCTCCTTCCAATTTTGAGTGTCTCAGAAAACAGTGAGCAAGACGAAACAGTGAATCAAAAAGGAATTTAAACAAAAAAAAAACTAACTTTGCCTTCCGCTAAAACTGATTTATGGCGAAAAAGGACCTCATGATGTACAAGGGTGGCACTTTCACCAACGAACCAAGAACAAGAAGCCACCCCGAGATAAACAGAAAAAAAACTCAGCTGAATTATGAATCATTGTGTCGTCCTCGGGTTCGAGAATCTCATATTCTAATTATTATTTTTAATTTTTCAATCAACGCTTTTTTGTTTGTTTTGAGAATGGGATATATCCTTGAGATAAAATTTGTTATGCACATAAAATAATCATACCTCTCCTTGTTGATCGCTAAACAAAAAAAAAAATAAAAAAAAAAATAATTAACAAACAACAACAAAAAAATAAGAAAAAATTTCTAATGAGCAACTAATGGAATTTCGTATTTTATTAAGGACATGACACATCTTGGAGGAATCTTTTTTCAGACGTGACGGAGATATCTTGGCCATGTCACTGGTTAGTTCTTACGATTTTTCATTGTTAATAGACTGGCGGGCGCGAGACTTTGACTTATGCTTGAATAATTAATCATATAAATATGAATTTCGGTGTGTTTATCTTATACTATAGTCTTGTTCGTATCCGATGTTCAGGGACGGAGTGGTGTGGCTCCCGGAAATTACGTAAGAATTTTTTTTTTTTGGAATAAACGCCAGAAAATTCTTCATACAAAATTCTGGCCTTGTTTCCTAGGAAAAAAGCCAAAGTTTTCTGAATTTTTTTCCTATGTTTCTGGCCTTTTTTCCAAAAAAATTCTGGCGTTTTTTTCATTTCCTAAATAGAAAAAAAACCTTAGAAAAAAATGGAATAAAGCCAGAAAAAAAAATCGGGCTTGTGTGAAGTGTTTTTTGCAATTAGATTTATATATGTATACACCCAATTTAGATTGGGTGTATACAATTTTTTTTTTATTTGAAGATTTCTTTTTAAAAAGTTCCAAAAAAAATAAAACATTGGTGGAAATTAGAGCTCTTTTAATTTGGTATTGCAAATTCATTCAAATTTAATATAAATTTCAGCTTTCATTTAACTAAAGAATTATTTTTTTTTAATTTATCTAAACCTTTTTCGTAAAATGTCAGTACTTTTTTTGTAAATGGCAAAACTCTTTCTGTGTAAAATGGCAACAATTTTTTATTGTAAAATGGCAACACTTGTTTTTTTGTTTTTAAAATGGCAACACTTTTTTCGTAAAATGGCAACACTTTTCGTAAAATGGCAATACTATCGGCAAGAAACTAATTGTTGAAATTAGTAATGCTTCATTCAAAAATATGGGTTATATTTTGTGGACTCACCATTCTACTAAAACAATACCCGCCATCAATCGCCTTCAATTTCTGTTGTCTGATTCCCGCTAATGGATGCTTGCTCAAAAGACTTAATCCAAAATTGAATGAGAAAATCACAAGTAAATGCAAAAACTTTTATAAAACCTCACGCGCCATTTTTATGGGATTTGGGACATATGTATTTCCAAAAAAAAAATATTTACCGATTGGTCGTAAAGTCGGCGCTACTGCCCAGGAAAGAAGTTGGACTGAACCTGCAAGCGAATAGTGGCCCCAGTTTCTAACTCACATTGAAGGTGTTTACCCTCTTATATTCCGCCCCTGGTTTTCAAAGCCAGAGAAATGGCATTTTTTGTATTATTAGATACAAAAATTATCTTTTTTCTTCTTGTATTTCATCTTAGCTGAGATTGATTAGCTGGTTAGTTTGGTTTGCGGGTTTTGCTTCCTTTTCTTGTTCATTTCCTTGGCGGAGACTGTTTTTTTTTTATTTGCAAATTATAATCAAGCGATTATTGAAGAGAAGATAATCACGGTTGCGCTGCGGTTAGAAATACTGCTACCGCCTCTAACGCCCTCAAGTGACTTGTTTTTGTACAAGAATTTATATATATACTTGAAGTTAGTATAGTCTCTTCCACTTTGTTTTATGGTTAAATTAGCTGAACGAATTGGTGTGATTTATTGGGTGTGGATGATGTGAATAGGTTTAAGTCAATTGGGATTTTCTTCTGGACTTTAGGGATAGATTGAGGCTATTTGTTAAACAACCTGCAGGAATAGAGGTATGATGGGGATAAATTAGTTATGAGTGGGCTGTCAAAGTGGAGGGCTATACATTCTTAATTGGAAATCTACTGAAGTTTGATGATGGGATTTTCTTTGTTTTTTTTTTATTTTTGTCACGGTTTAATTAATTTTTGTGAAAAAATAAATTAATGTGCGGCATCAATGTTGTATAGGCACAGTGGTGAATCTACGATCTTAAAATTAAGTTTTAAAGTTAGTGTGTGAGTAGACCAGTTGTGTTCTTGGCTGAGCGCTAGAAATCCAATATTGTCATTAAGGAAACATCTCCAAGAAAAACTAACGGACCCAAAACGAGCAATAAACTGTACTTGGAAAAACATCCTGAGAAAGCAAAACATTGTCCATAATGCAATTTATAAAATCTTCGACGCTGTCGTGAGATCAATTATGCAGCACAAGTTTGGGGAGTTCTCATGCTTGACGAAGTAGAAAATCTTCTTAGGTATTTCATCAAGCGAATCTTCAGACTTCCGGAAAATAAAGGGTTATACATTTTGCGGTTTCTAAAGTATAGGGCTGGAATTCGACATCTGTCAAACTAAGTTGTTAAACCAATTTTTTTTTCCATTTGAAAGTCTGACATTTACGAAAATGGATCGTTCAACTATCGCACAACGCATAAAAATTGTTAAAACCTACTACAAATATGGTGATTCTGCCACAGCCACATATCGTGCTTTAAGAGGAGATTATGCACGCAATTGGCAAAATTGTGAAGAAATTTGAAGGACTGGATTGGTTACAGATATTATAAGGCCTGTGCATCATCGTTTCGCTCGTACCACTGTTGCCGAAGACCCGAATGTGTCGATTCCTCGTCGTTCTCAGGAATTAGTACTGTCTTACGGCACATATGGCGTATTTTGCATTTGGATCTACATCTACATCCACATAAAGTTCAGCTCACGCAACAACTGAAGCCAGCTGGTGTTTGAACAACAGGCTGTGGACGGCGATTTTTCGAACAAAATTTTCTTCAGCGACGAAGCACATTTCTCACTCGACGGGTATGTTAATAAACATAATTGTCATTGTCGAATTTGGGGTTCTGAGAATCCTCAAGTAATGGAGGGAGTCCAGTACATCCATAAAAAGTCACTGTTTGGGGCACTCTTTGGTCCGGAGGGAGGTGTGATTGCACCTTACTTCTTCGAAAACGCAGATTCGGAGCGTTATGGTCATATGATAACCGAAATTTTTTACCTGCTATTTATTTATTGGATAATTTATAATTTCACATTAAGATATTATCTTATATTTATATTATCTTATTATTTATAATATTTGAATTGAATTTAAAATAATAATATGAATTTGTAATTACTTGTTAAGCTTAAAGACTGGTTTTAAAAGCGTTTGCGTTTATGATTTTCCTTAATTGTATGGGCAATGAGTTTCACTGTCAGGTGACATGGACCAAAAATGATCGTTCAGTTTGCGAGCAATTAAATCTTGGTTGTATTATAACAAATGTTCTTTGGGAATTAGGAAAATCTAGCCTGTTGAACAGATATTCAGGTTGATGTGGTTGCATGATGCCATGGAGAAGAATAAGTGATCTAAATGTTATTAAATCTTCGAGTTTAAGGCCTGTTATTTGCTTGGAATAGGGAGAGATATGGTCGAAGTATTTTTTGTTGAAAACGTATCGGGCCAAATTATTATAAGTTACTCTCAGTTTATTTTTTGTGCTGTTATCTACACTATAGTAAACTTCACAACAGTACGTGAGGATTGGTAGGTGTAAAGCTTTTATAAATAACATTTTTGTGGCAGTCGGAATAAATCTTTGGGTACACCAAAGCATTCGGAGGCCACTATAAACTTTACCAATTATAGTTGCTACATGGTCTGTCCAGGTAAGGTTTTCGTTAAAAACAACGCCTAAATTTTTCGCAGTGTGGACGTATTCGATTATTGATTCCCTTAATTTAATTGGAGCGAAGCTGGATGTGTCTAGACACTGCTTGTATATGCATAGGTTTTTTGACTTCCCCGGGTTGAGGGAGAGATTGTGTCTAAGTGCCCACTGCTGAATGATTTTTAAGTCCTCTTTGACATCATATAGGGCACTTGCAACGTCGATAAGTGGACAACTATGCAATAGCTGGACATCATCTGCAAACATGTGAAGTGAACAATGTTCGACCAATCCAGGTAACTCATTGACATATATGGAAAACAGTAAAGGTCCAAGAACAGATACTTTTGGAACACATTCCTAGAAATGAAGACATTCTATTCCCCACTGCCACACATTGTTGACGACCAGTTAAATAAGAGTGCAATAGTCTTACTGCAAGTGGGGAGAGACCAAAATCAATTAATAGTTTCTTGCAAAGTGCGTAGTGGTTAACGGTATCAAACGCCTTTGATAAATCGAGCAATGTTAAGAAAGTACAATAGTTCTTATCCATAGCTCTACGAATGTCATCAACAACAAGCAACAGCGCTGTTTTACAACTTGCTATTGAAGAATATGACTTGGAGAATATGTGGTTTTAACAAGACGGTGCCACATGCCACACAACTCGAGCGAATATGACTATTGCAAGAAATATTTCCTGGCCGCGTAATTTCTCGCCCTGGACTTTTTTTTGTGGGGATAAACGAAAGACCGTGTTTATGCAGATTAACCTTTAACTCTTGAGCACTTGAAAACCAACATTCGTCAAGTTATGGCTGAGAAACCGCCAAATATGTGTCAAAAAGTGGTCGAAAATTACCTCAAAAGAATCGATGCTTGCAACAATTCGCGTGGTGATCACCTAAATGATGGAGTGTTTCACACATGTCAACGTTCAAACTTTATAATAAAAAAGAAATATGAAAAAAAAATATTTTATATTTCTTTTATTTACGTTTACTTTTGAAACCGCAAAATTGATAACCCATTACATAAATGTATATATGCTTCACCTTTACACTGGTCTACCGCCGGCCACTCTATATATACAAGCTCCGGCTACATTTTGCATATGTTGTAAAAATAATGGGCCAACCAAATCATCGTCTCACCAACAAAATAGCCCGAAGAGTCAAAGACAGATATCTCCAGTTCTTAACTGAATGGATAAGACTGGGCAGTCGGCGGTGAACATGGTGTTCAACTACTCCTTCATAATCAAAGATCTTTTAAAGATTCCATCCCCGTTCTTGTAGCAAATATCGAAGAATCATAAAGTGAGAAAACAACTACTTAGACGAAAGAAACAGTCTGAAACTTATATTTGACAAGATTTTGTAGCTTTTGAAGCACCAATTTGCGGGCCCTTATCTGTTCTTCGATTTTGAAAATATATAGACGAGCTAATTCACCAGATCTGAACACTTCCTCTGGCTTTTGGAAGTTTTGAAAGCCAAAATGTTAAAAGAAATAGTCAATCTGCAAGCCAGATGTTGAAGTTACTTTTATTTATGATGAATAATCCACATTTCCTTCACGACTTTACCGTTATCCTTTCAAAATAGAAAAATGCCATGAGTCTCCTTCCACACGATCTTAAAATTGCTGTTGTATCTTTTCTTTAATTTAATTATTAATTCCTCGACGATGTACGAAAACATGATACCCACTTTTAGAAAAACTATAAATAAAACATATCCTCGACTAAAATGTGAAGGCAAAGGACCGTAATGTCACCGCTATCTTTATCTCCTTCTCTGGAATTTTATCGCAAAAATCTCCCTCGGCAACAACAGTATTTAAAAAGAATAATCAAAAAAACTATGTATCTTCAACCTGTACCACAAAAAAAAAAATTAAATAAAGTCGTGAAACACTTACCACATCGAAGAATCCCAAAAGTAGGCATACTCCTAGTACAGGTTAGGTATCCATGTAGCGTTTATCGATTAAACGTATCTCAAGAATATGAAAATATTCAACCAAACGGAACCATGAAGAACAATTAAAATACACCGGAGAAAAAAGATACACCAGCAATGAAGTAAAGATATACAAAATCCAATTCGGATTATCGACTCTTGTCAGATACAATTCCCTCCGGATAACATCTAAAAAGAGAAAGAGAGAGAGCCAGTGAGAGAAATATGCAAATCAATCCGTCCGTCGGTCGGTTGTCCATTTTGACTTCATGAATTCTCCACAAATCGATACAAGTGCCGTTCTATAAGATGGTTTAAGATGAAGATGTATATTCCACCAAATAAAAAAGATACAAAGATACAAATGGAAAGATAAAGATTTCCGAATCCCAAAGAGACAACCCTAAAAGACTTTGGCATAAAATGTCTTCAAGAAAGTGGCATAATTTGGTATGCAAAACCGTGTAAAGTATTGGTAAAGCACCGAGCGCGGTCTTGAGATTCCACAATAAGCGGGAGGATTTTTCTTTTCCTGTTTAGTTTATTTTTCTTGTTTTTTTGTAAGTATCTTCTTTCCCAAATTGATCTATTGATCGGTTACAGCTTAAAGTAGGTAAACTATCTGTATATAGGTAGCTATACCGTGTTGTCATGGTTGAGCTTCTAAAGAAAAATCTTCAATCACGACAATATTGTGCGCGTTGGTATAAATTAGCATAATCGTATGCGGATAAAGCGAGAAGCAGATTTTCCGCTTTTTGGGATTGGATTTTTTTTCTTTTTTTTTTTCATTTTCATTGACAGAGAAAGTCTTTGAGTCTTTTTGGTCAGAGATGATAAGGAGATAAGGAGACACGATTTGTGGTTTAACGTGATGGAATTTAAGTCCTTAAAAGTTTGTCTGTTTGTGTTTTTTTTTTTTTGAAATCTCAACGCGTAACTCGCAAAAAATCAATTAAATGAGAGGCCTCTCATTTCGATTCGAGAAACCACAGAAAAACCTCAAATCAAAACGAGAATCCCAATTTAATTTGAATTTCTTCACGTATCATCGTCGCATCGCGCGGTCGCTTATAGCGAAAACAAAAATAAAAACGCATTAATCTAATACCTGGGTTGGGATGGTTTATATGTCGCGGTAGCATATATACCCTTCTTACAAATTTCACATATATCCCAACCATTGCAAATCGTTCACCGACACTTTTCGGAGGCTTCGATAATAAAGAACCAAATTGATCTGGCGCGCAGCTCCTATTTCTCTCGTAACAAGCTGGCTGCCAAATCGCAACCGCAACCAATGCAAGTTCCAAAGATTTATATATGTCCTATTGTACGAAAGTTTGCAATACAACATTTTTCGGTCATCATCATCATCAAGAGTCCTTGCGTCATCGATTTCTTGTAAAAAAAAAAAAAATTGGCACCGAGTAAATCAAGGAAACAGAAACAAAATTATTTGGAGATTAACACGAATGGAACAAAATACCATGCCAGATCGTCCCATTCGTCTCTGTGAATCGATCAGGATGGAAAACAAAACAAAAGCAACAAAAAAATGAGTATACGTCTTGGTAGGATATGGCTTTGCAGCATATCTGTTAAGTTGTTCATCAATTGTAATCGTGCAAAAGTGTTAAGACTACTTTTTAGTGTAGAAATATTTTTTTTTTGCCAGGGCTTACCTATACAACACTACTGAACTTTATTTAGGGTTTTTTTCGTATGTGGACTTTTTTTTGTATTATATGTGCAGTTTATGGAAGGAAATTCGACTGCTAAAATAAAGTTGTTGACAAATTCTGTGTGGCAGGCAATCGACACTTAAAAAATTAATAAATATATCTAATGCTTTAAATTGAGTATGTATTTAAAAAAAAAACATTGATTTTCTTTGCCATGCGTCTGGCAGGCATATGGCACCTAGAAAAAAAAGTTTTACACCTTGATTTTGGTTGGCTAACAAAGTTTAATATTCGTTTTAGTGAAAAACCTTCAAACAAAACCGCACAAAAATCGGAGTGGAAAATTTATTTTCCGTATTTCAATTCATCTGACATTTTAAAGATCGAGATAACTAACCGAGTCTGGCGGAAACTTGGCACCTTATAAAACTATATATTTATATGTTTTAACATATTTTTTTTTTATGTTTGTTAGACTTAATTTTTTTAGGTAAAGGAACATTTCGTCTGGTTATGTATGGTAAAGTCATGGGATATGGCACCCATTTTTGTTTTTCTTTTACCTGATTTCAATTAAAATAAAGGTATTTTAAATCTTATTTATAAACAAACAATAAGAACATAAGGAGAATTCACAGTTTAATTAAAAATAAAATAAAAACGATTGAAAATAAAATAAAATGTACGACTGGATCGCACGAACTTGCTCTTATGTTCGATCACATCGTATGCAAAAGATTTCTATTAAAAATCTAAATATATATTTGAAGTCGTTTTTTACTTAATTTTGTATGTATACAAAATTTCTTTAATTTCTTTATAAACAAATTGGTATGACAATCTTAAATATTATAATATAGCTAAACTTAAACAAAAAAAAAATTAAATCGGCTTAATCAAAGAAAAAGTAATTCAAAATTCTGAAATAAATACTTAAACTAATTTGGGCTCAAAAAAACGTACGTCATTTTATTTCTTGTAAAAATTTGAATTTATGAGAAAAAAAATTTCAAAATATGCAGCGGTTTTTGAGAAAAAAAGTTTTTTTAAACTTTTTGAAAAAAAAATTCAAAAAACGCCAATTCATAGATATTCAGCAAATACATATAACTATAATTTTTGACAAAAAAAAAATTGTTGAGCAGTTTTCAAAATATAAATTTAAAAAATTAAAAAATAATTTTTTTTTTAAAATGTTTTTAAAAATCAAAAAAAAATATTAATTAAAAATATTGTTATGCAGTATCAATTGGGCAACCTAAAATTTCGAAAGAATCGGTTAAGCCATTTATGAGATAGTCGAAATAAAAAAAAACGGTCCTATGGAAAGATAGAAAAAGCTGCACTGATTTTTTTAAATCAAAATCGTTAGAGCCGTTTCCGAAAAAAATAGGCTTACGGTTATATGGCTGGTACCGTTAGTTTTTTAGCGAAAAAAAAATTCAATTTCCCCTCTTCGCTTCGATTTTAGGTTTTTTTTTTCAGTAAAAAGTTGAAAGAAGCACTGCCTGGGCAACGAAAGTCAAAGAACAAAAGTTGTGACGATGATGTATTAAGACAATTTGAGATTAAAAACTTTAATGAAATCATCTGTCCAGAATTGACAGACGTCTCAACCAAAAATATTCTTCCACCAGAACAATTTGGCTTTAGAAAAGAATATTCTTCAACGCATCATGTAATGAGATTAACCAAAGACATTAAAAAAGCACTTAAAAATAAAAAAATCTGTTGGAATCGTGTCATATGATATTGAAAAGGCTTTTGATTGCGTCTGGCATGACGGCATCGTTCATAAGCTCTTAGTAAATGGTCTTCCTACATATCTTATTAAATTAATTCAAAGTTTTCTGCATGAAAGAAAGTTTTTTGTTGAAATTTCGCTAAGCAAATCCCCATTGTACTCTATAAAGGCCGGGGTTCCTCAAGGATCGACCCTTTCTCCTTTGCTGTATAACATATATGTATCTGACTTTCCTATTCTCAGCTTCTGTAAAAGATCTTTTTTCGCAGACGATACATGCATTTATAGTTTTTTTCCCCGCAAAATCGTAGCTTGAATTAAATTTGATTTGATTTGATCACAATAAAACGCTTTCCGTTACAAAGTTTTGGTGCATTGAGGTTACGCAGCAAAATTATAACTGAGCCGATTTTCAACTTTAAATTGTATAATTGCAAGTCAAAAGCGGGACCGCCAATTCCGTCTGTCGTCTGTCTGTACAACGCTCTACAGCCTAATCGGCTGAAGCGATTTTCTCCAAACTTGGTACTTAAGTGTTTTAAGTGATTGTATGAAATAGATTTTTGAACCTTCTTCTTACCCCCAAACATAACGGTACTTGCCACATGATTTTTTCTCCCATCTTAATTATCTCGAAAACGTCTCAAGCGAATTTGATAAAAATAATAGTCTACATTTTGGTCAAACATTTTTGTTTAGATATTTTGTTGTTAACGGTACCTGCCATACAACCATTTTTTTTTTATATTCGACTTTTCATAAACGACTCGCGGATTTTTATCAATTTTTTTATGTAGGAGGTCCCTTAAAATTATAAATAATGCCTACTACATACAAACATTTTCGAAAAATATTTTTTTGGATTTTTTTTTCGAAAATTCAAAGTTCAGTCGATGATTTTTTGAAATTTTGTTTTTTGGTTTATAAATATTATATATATTTAAAATTAACATAGGTAACCATTTTTTTTAGAAAGAAATTCAAAAAAAAAAATTGTATATATAAAATTAAGTAAAAAACGATACAAATATATTTAGCTTCTTAAGAGAAATCTTTTGTATGCGATGTGATTAAACATAAGAGCAAATACATGCGATCCATTTGTGCATTGTATTTTTTTTTAGCTAGAAAGACTACTGCGATTTTGACTGGATCCACTGGAGCTTACGATAGGCTGAATGATATTTTGCACCTTTTGTTTTGAAAAAAAAATACATTATTTGGAAGATATTGAAAAGGTACCATACCACCAGTGGTACCATATCCCCCGACTTTACCCACCTACATTCAAAATACGACAAGACGTAAATCCAAAAAAAGTGTGCCGGATGTATTTGACACCTTGAATATAGTTTCTTAATCAGAAAAAGAACGTATTCTATTAAAAAATAAAACTTAATACAAAATTAAGGAAGTATACATTTTTACATGTTGTAATTCCATCTGACACCTTTTTTTAATTTCAAGTCATATGACATGGATTTGGTATTTTAAAAAGCATATATTAAACTTTGCTAAGGTTTTTTTCTAAGTGATAATCCATCCGACAGACAGTCGACGTTTTTAAAAATACTTTGGAACATTTTTTGTTCTTTTTCATTTTGCCGAAATGGTCTGACAGCAATTTAAAAACATTTTGAGATACTTTGGTTAAGTTAAGTAGAAGTTGATATTGGAGGAAACTTTCAGACTTATGTCAATTATTGATCCGTTGTGATACCATGCATGTAAAGAGTTTGTTTCCTCCGCCCCTCTCATCCTATACACCGACTAAGGCTTGTGTCCTTTATGGCATCGTGCTTTAGAGCATAACTGGCTGAATACATTATAATCGGGGCACCAACTGGAGCAAGAATAATTGTCCAACTTTTATATTTTGCTTGCATTTTTTCTTGACATTTCTAAATCACATATACCATCGATCAAGCGTTTACAGGGTATTGAAGTATCTTCGACCTCTTTTCAATCTCCAAAAAAAAATCTAATGTAAGAAAAGTTTACAGCTACATTACACGTACATATCACGTACAACATTTTTTACAGCTAACTATTTCAGCTATGTTCCACTTCTAGCGAGTTCATCATCCTGACAGTTTCCTAGAATGTCCCTGTTTGCTTGCATCCAGCAAAAGGTGGACATTGAACTGCGGCTGCATTCTCCACTACTTCTTACAAGTAAAGATTGTCTCTAAAAAAAAAATCAGTTTTCTGATGTATTGCCACAGATAAATTGATGCGATTTCGACACCTTCGTGGAAACTAATTTCTGGTTGCAGATGATCTGCAGAGCGCAGTTAAACTGAAACAGGCTCTCTGCCTTCATTGCTCCAATTCGCTTTGTGCGGCACAAGCGTGGGCAACACACAGCCACACCATACCAATCTTCCCTACCAAGCTAACCACCATCAACATGGCATCACTTGCAAAAATTCCGCTCCACGTCGGTCGTCGTTCAATCAGTTGTACGATCGGTCGGGAGTATAAGGAAACCTGCATCTAAAGCCTCCATACTACTTAGCCTAATCCGATTTCAATAAGACTCTAAATAACCAGATTAATGCTGCGGTAATAAATGTAATTTGCGTTCCATATCATTCCTCTGCTTCGATTGGACACGATCACCAAATGAAGATCGACTGACCAAGATCGATGTGTTTCAGTGCGACTCTACTCTATACATGCGCAAAAGCATATCACAGACTGTCCATCTCGGTCTCAACAGCGAGCATATTAATTGCCAGGATACTTTTTAAAACTCGCTCCGATTCGGCAATCGACAATCGATCGGTCAGTGCGCGGACAATTTGTTGGGCCGCTTTGCTGGGTTGTGTTCAGCGATGAGCGATATCAATCGAGCGATTTGCGTACGCGGGCTTATGATTACACTTTACACCATTCGGTGGCGGTGGTGGCTGTATGGTGCGGATTGACGAAGGCACAGGTGTTGATGTGGACGCGCAATTGTCCAGGACGTGATTTTAATCAGATTTAATGATGATGTACACACGGATGCGTTGCAAGCGATTTAAAAGGAATTCCCTCTTGCGCTAGGGATTATTATCGATTTGTGTAAATCAGGTACTAATTCTCATGGGAGTAGAGAATTTGGAGCTTGGAAAATCTCAGATTTGCTACAGTTCCACTTTGGAGTTGGATCTTCATTTTTTGTTGTTGTCCTCTGTTGGAGTGGATTTCAATCAACAGGAGCTGCAATTTTCGAGGTCCATTTAATAGGGTCGACCAGGGAGGTAAGTCCATGTGTTGTTCGCTGGATGCAGCTGCGCACAAAATTTTACGGGCTGATGAAGGAGTTCTGAATTTTGCACGTTCATTGGCTGATCAGTAAAATGTCAAAGGGGAAATTGGATTTAAATTTTTGGCATTGCGTGATTTTCAATTTGGCATGCCATAACATACATGGAATGGAATTCTACTCGTAAATGTGTTATAATCGTATGATTAAAGATTTGAGCTTCAGATATGTCTGAGAAATGTAATGCAAAACATTCCTCTTGGGTTTAAAAGGATGAAGGATTGAAAACGGAATACCATCCAAAGATTGCTGGTTTTCAATTAAATAATAGAAAAAGGTCTTTAGAATTAATGGAACCATATAAATTTCAATATTAATCCTAGTGGGATTCTATGCTTCAATCACTCAATTCTATCTTCTTTTATTTTAACGGAACCAATAACGGTTCTTGCATCGAAGAAATCAGTCGGTATGCGATGTCGCTAAAATCTTTCTTAATCAACAGTACGTACCTTGAAGGGTCGGGTCAGTTGCTGCGCAAAAGTCGCTGTTACGGAATTTTGGATGTTCGGGAAAATGGGTTTCTGTTTTCTGTATTTTTGGTTTTCTTGCATTTTATGTTTTCTATATTTTGAATTTTCTGCATTTTGGGTTTCCTGGATTGTTGGGTTTCTTGTGTTTGGGTTCTACAGGTTTTCTATATCCTGGGCTTTCTGCATTTTGAGCTTTCTGAATTTCAGGTTCTTGGTATTATGGTATTATCTATTTTCTGTATTTTGAATTATCTGGATTTCTAGTTTCCTTTTTTTTTGGGAAGTTGGGTTGTCTGGATTTCGAGCTTATGTTGGCTTTTCTGGAATTTACTTTATCTATACATAATGTTTCCTGGATTTTGGGGTTTCTAGATTTAGGGTTTTTTAAATTTTAGCGTTCCTCATTTTGAGTTGTCTGGAGTTCAGATTTTTGGTATTATGGAATTTTGTGGATTTTGGAATATCTGTGTTTTGCATTTTCTAGACTTTGGGTTTTCAGGATTTTATGTTTTCGGCAAATTTTGGGGTTTCTCGATTTTAGGTTTTACGGATTTTTGGTTTGCTGAATTTTGTGTTTTTTGTTTTTGAGATTTTGGGTTTTCTGGGTTTCGGTTTTTTTTAATTTTGGTATTTCTAAATTTTGGGTAGTACGAATTATGAGTTTTCTGAATTTTGGGCTTTCTTAATTTCAGGTTTTCGGTATTATTTGTTTCTGTATTTTGAATTTGCTGGATTTTGCGTTTTCTGAATTTTGAGTTTTTTGAATTTTTGGGTTTACTGAATTTTGTATTCCTTTTTTTGGGATGTTGGGTTGTCAAGATTTCGAGTTTTCTGTATTTTATTTTTTCTGCATTTTTGGTTTCCCTGATTTTGGGTTTTCTGAATTTAGGGTTTTTCCGATTATATGGGTTTCCTAAACTTTGGGCTTTTCCCATTTTGAGTTTTCTGGAGTTCAGGGTTTGGTAATATGGGTTTTGCAGATTTTGTTTTTTTTTCGATTTTAAGGTTTTTCGATTATTTGCTTTTATGGATTTTGGGGTTTCTGAATTTTTGGGTTTTCTGAATTTTGGGTTTCATGTTTTTGGAATTGTTTGTTGTGTGGATTTCGAGTTTTCTGTATTTAAGCTTCTCTGTATTTTGGGGTTTCCCGGATTTTGGGATTTCTGAATTTTGGGTTTTTTTTAATTTTGGGCTTTCCCCATTTTGAGTTTTCTGGATTTCATGTTTTTGGTAATATGCGTTTTGTGGATTTTGGGTTTCTCGATTATAAGGCTTTTGGATTCTTGGTTTTATGGAAATTGTTTTTTTCTGAATTTTTGGGTTTTATGAATTTTGGGTTTCTTGTTTTTGGGATTTTGGTATATCTGTATTTGGAGTTTTCTGTATTTAAGCTTTTCTGCGTTTTGGGTTTCCTGGATTTTGAGGTTTCTGAATTTTGTGTTTTCTGGATATCGGGCTCTATACATTTTGGGTTTTCTGGATCTTAGAAGTTTCCTGGTTTTCTAGATTATGTTTTTTTTAAATTTTGATTTATGATCATTATGGATTTTATCGATTTTGGATTAATTTTTGGTACTATGCGTTTTCTTTATTCTAAGGATTTTGGGTTTTGTAGATTTTTGCTTTTTGCGTTTCCTGAAATTTGGATTTTAAGATTATATTCTACTCTCCTAAAAAAAAACACATCGAACTCTTAGTCTATATACATAGATTATTGTATCCGGAAAGAGGTGGTAACCTCCAATCACCTCCCAGTCTATTATCTTTTCAATTCAAAGATGAATTAATCTACTTAAAACAAAGAACGTAGTCTCTTAAGCTTCCTCAATACTTTTTAATTTCTTTCGAAATAAGATCAATTTATGAAAATTAAAATTCTTATCCCCTCACATAGTTATAAAGTTTTCTAAATTGACAAATTTACAATAAACAAAGCACTTCCCCTAAGATATACATATGTGTGTACAATGTAGAGGGTAAACCACAATAAATTAACTCTATTTTGCAGAAGGCATAGTTCAAAGCCCATCAATTTTATTTTAGCACTTTAAGAACTATAAAAGAAAGTGCCCTATTATAAGAAAATTACGAAACAACTAGAAATTTATGTCACACTCACTTTATGGCCAAACGTCATACAAAAAGTCAACTTGTTTCAATTAAAAACAATTAAGACGCGCTGTCATTTCACTTTACCCTATGTACATACTTATGTATGTGGATAGAGGTAAAGGGGGGTTGGTGTCCGTTCTAAGATGTTCCGACGCGTTTATAATCAGGCAGGAAAGAAAGGCCACATTCATTCATACAAGACCAGATATCAGCACCCTTTAAGCTTCATTAACGTATGCACGGCCGGCCCCACATGGAATTGCGTGGTTGTAGTCATGAGTCTTATATGTATTTAGTGGGACCACAAATTAAAAGTTGTTTTTTTTTGGGTTCCTTTTGTTCTTGATAAAAAAGCGATTCAGAGATATTCTGCGCCAAATTAATTTAAATTTGCTTTAAGTGAGATCACAAAACGAACGAAGAGTTCTGACACTTTATATAGCTGAATGTTCATATTCTATGATTCGTGTGCCTGGTGAAATATTTTTCATTTTCTTTAATGAAATTTATGAATGAAAATTATTCCTCCATGCTGCAACAGCTAACCCCTGTCCGTCCAACATTCGGATACAATTGATAATAATTGCGAGATACTTTTGTATCTATTAGTTCTGAATTGAGTATCTTTTTGCCATTCATGTGGGTAAAATATAATTAATTCCACCCTCACAGTCACCCTCGTTCACCCTTGGCCGAGCCGTATCGTCGTCGTCGTCGTTGTTTTCGATGTGACTTTATTTTTTGACATTGAGAGTCACTCAACCAATCGAAGGCGGGAAGTTTTGAAATCCTCGTGAAATCTTGTTTGGATTTAATCAGGCATTCAAAGCTATACTCATTCCTAACGCTCTTTTCCCTTCTTTACCTCTGTATCTGTTTTATAACCGAAGTTTGTTGTTGTCGGTTAAATTGAGGCGTCGATTATGGGGTTTTGTGCTGTTGTTATCGTTGTGGTTTGGTTGATGGCAACTTTCACCCCAAAGTCAGATGAAATATACTCTCGACATAGCAGGGGAGTTATATATGTTTTTACTTACAGCTTCTGATGATGCTATTGCTTAGTGACAACCTGCCGAAGCGCTGCGCTGCTGGCGGCTGGATGTCATGCAAACGAATTTTGGTATTAAATGTAACGATAGGCAGTTACTATGGGGATTAAGTACTTGATTACCATGGATTAGGGGTGTTGATTTGGAAAAATCAGAAAATTAAACTGACTTTTTCCTCTGTGGTAATCACAGACACATGTGGGTGGATAAGGGATGTATTAATGTAAAAAAGGACTGAATAATTTGATTGGAAATAAGAAGATTTATGAGTGAACTCTTTTTTTAGCTTTTCAATAAAACAGTCGATTAGCAAATTATTATGCAACACAAAGTTTAATTAAAAAAACTCATCACAAAGTTTATGAACTAAATATGCTTTATTCGTTACTTACGCTCTTAGAATTGGGAATCTGGAAAGAGACCACCATGCATCCATGTCTTATCAAAAAATCGATTCGACACTTCGAGTCTTCTAGATCCAATTTAATTTTTTTTTTCATTATTGCATTTGACAGTGTCTTGGCAGTAAGCTCGTTTATCTCAAGTACGGGTTATATTAGGGTCTCAACCAACAAGCTTCTTCCAGTCGGCTTGGTTTCTAGCTATCTGCCTCCAGGTTCAAACGTCTAGTTAGCCTTGCACTTGTGTGCGCCACCTTTTATGTATGCTGTTCAACTCTACTCCCCTGTCCCACAGGGTTGGATTCCGGGCCGGAGCATTGGTCTCCATTCGCTCTAGGTGACCCAGGTGATCTCAGTCGTTGGTTTTCCACTTTTGTGGCTAGGTCGGTGTGGCTGTACATACCGTGCAGTTCATTGTGGTATCTCCCCGAAGAATTTTCCTAACAGCCTAACGCGTTCTCATCCACCGTCAACAGTGTCTATGTCTGCACCCTAGATCAGGACCCAAATGATAAGGGCAATATAAATGGGCAACTTAGTTACTCGAGAGAGGGCTTTGCTTCCCAAGTGCCATTTAAGCCCAAAGAAACAGCGATTGACAAGAGTAATTCTTCGTTTGATCTTAGTTTATAGTTTATATGGTATACACAGTCTCTGACCACTCCAAAGTTATAACTGTCTATAGCGACGTTCTGTCCGAGACGTCGATGTTGGGTGTTTTTTCTTCTGCCCATCTTCTTGGCTTCTATCTCAACACTCACGAAAGCACCATTGACATCACGCTTTGTTCGTTCTATTATGGCAATATCGTCAGCGTAAGCGAGTATTTGGATGGACTTTTGAAAAAGAGTGTGTCTCTTGAGTTGACTTGAGAGTTTTGCAGTATTTTTTCAAAAGCGATGTAGACGAAGTGGCATGACAGCGCATCGCCTGTTTAAAAATTTTCTTGATATCAAAGGGGTCCATGAGGCCTTTGCCGACCTTGATGTACCGGCACGCATTCTTCATCGATATCCTCCACAAACGGACGAGCTTGGGAGGGATGCCAAAACTATACATGACTCTGTATAGCTCGTCTCTATAGGTAGATGTTGTCATACGCGGCCTTGAAATTGATCAAAAGGTGGTGAGGATCGATTTCCAACTCCTGGTTTTTTTCCAAGATCTGCCGTAGTGCGAATATTTGGTATATGGTGGAATTCCCTGGCCTAAAGTAATACTTATATGAACCAATTAAGTTGTTGACAAATTGATTCAGGCGATCACAAAGTACGGCAGATTAGATCTTGTAGGCGATATTAAGGATCGGGTAAACAATGCTGAGGTTCACGTAGTTTGGACTGCAATTTCTAAAAATTTTCATAAATTCAAAGGACGAGATCACAACTTATCAGCCTTAAAAGTATATGTAGTGTTTAGATGAAAATAAAATATTACAATAACTAAAAAAAGTTGGTGTGAATTTTTGTTCCAATTTCACGAAATTGAAATTAACATTTATGGACTACATGAAAGAGGAAGGACATGTTTTGATTAACTTTTGCCTTCACCCGCCATGACTCAATGAGCTCCAAATACATTACGTGAAAATCACAATATAAGCAAGAGTACCTAAATAGATAGACAAGTATTTCATAAGAAAGAGTGTGGAACCTATTTCAATTGACAAGTTCTTAATCTTATTGATTGTAAATTTTGTATAATTTAATCTGAAGCTGAATCGACATAAGAAATTTGGAAAAAGCTCAACCCCTTCAAGGACGCTTATATAAATTTTCCTTGATTAAAATCCTCTGATTCACCATTCACCTCAAAAACTGCAAATTCTGTCACAACACACTCGCATGCAACGCAACGTGTGTGAACTTCTTAAAGTGGTTCCCCAGTATCAACTCTAAATATCGACAGATTAAAATTGAATCCAATTAACACTTGCCACCTGGAGGAATGAAATCTCACACATGGACGGTTCTGGAATACCACCTTCGTAAAAAAAAACAACTCATTCCAAAGAAAAAAACATCAGCAGCACCCAACCAGCATGCGGTCCAAATTGCCAACTTCACACCAAGCGTGCGCAACACGAATTTTCCCATCCAATAACTCGTACGAGTTTTGACGTGATGTATCTACGGCAGCGTTCAGCGCTCACGAAAGAGTTCAGCAACCCAATAAATTTGGTACCAATCGAATTGTGACACACCAACCAACACCATACACAAATGTGGAACTCACATGAATCGAGTCTCTTGGCGTTCGGTTTCGAAATGATAAATTCGCCATAATTCCAAATGGCATTCGATTCACTGTGTGACACATAAATTACGAATTAACGCTTAAAGCCCGTTCGAGGGGCATAATTTTCCGTTTTACAATAAGCGGATGTCATTTTCATTTTGTGCAAATAGCCCTGGTTGGTGCAGTGGGTGCTAAAGTGGAGAAGATTGCTGGTCGGGTGGATGGGCTTTTGGATATGCGGCGGCGGGAGAAGATGCAACACGAATTGGACATTTTTCAATCTTTGTCTGTCCAAGGAGATTTCGCATTCCTAAAGACTCAGCCGACCAAAGTATAATACGAAGACCGACGACGCACGGCACGGTATACCTTTAAGCATGTTCAAACTTTGTTCTCGGCTGCATCTTACAAGTTTGGGGATCTGTATAGTGCGTTTGCTGCACAGATGCTCCTCTCTACAGTAGTGGCGCGGCGGGTGGAGGACCTAACGCGACACCATTGGTAATCTCATGTTGGGTGGTCAATTTGTTTACGCGACAAGGTGATGGATTTTTCTTAAGCCAAAATGAAAAGACCCCCAGAGACTTGACTAACAGAAATAAAAAAAGACAAAAACAAAAAAAAATAATAATATTTTGAATTGTGGTGGATGCAAGATGATGTTTGTGCCGAATGCAATAAATTATAGGATGTGAAGCTGCGATTTGTTGTTCGTATCTAAAGATGTGGAGGATGTCGAGGAAGGTGGCATAATTGTACGAGTATATAGTCGGTTGAGTCGGTACAATTTATTTAACCAAATGCGTTTAGGACTAGGAAGCGAAATACGTTTTTTTTTCAAAATGAATCAAGCAAATTAGTTGCGACTCTTATAGGTGGATTGTGAAAAGCCATTAGGAGAGGAAGTCGTAAATCTTTTCATTTGCATAGATTGCATAATATGACTTTGGCTACACTAGCTCTCCAAGGTTCCATGATATTTGATTATACAAAACCAAAAACGGAATAAGCTTATAAGATTGCGGAACCTAGAAATCGCAGACGCGCACCATCAACTTCGCTCGGTAAGACAAATAGTTTTGGTTCGCAGTTGTGGAACTTTTTTTTTGAACACAGAAATCGCGGCCACTGTTTTTTGGAACCTAAACATCTTGGCCACGAGTAACCTCGTTCGTTGACCCATTTAGCACTGGGTGCTTTTTTCATCGTTGTAGAACTTATTAATTTTTTTGTTCTGGAACCCATAAATCGAGGCACTATGACCCAATTACACGGAAGTGTAGTGGAACTATTCATTTCTTTGTGAAACATATACCTATACCGGATAAGGTGGACCCATTATATTTTTTCATAGTTGTGGAACGTATTCATTACTTTTTGTTGGAACCTAGAAAACAGACCCACAAAACAATTACCTCACTCGGTGAGCCAATTAGTATTATTGTTTTATCGTTGTGGAACTTATATTGTTTTTATATTTTGAAACCTAGAAATCGTGTAACATCGCTCGCTAACCCATTTACAACTGGGGAGGCTTTTTCATAGTTGTGGAACTTATTCATTTTTTTATTGTTGAACCTATAATTCGAGGCACGGTGACAACATTTGGTGCCTTTTTCATAGTAGTTTTTTTTATTGTGGAACATATAAGTCAATTCCGACTCGATGTACCCATTTTCAATTTTCCATAGTTGTGGAACTTATTCATTATTTTTTTTTATTTTGGAAACTAGAAATCGGGGACACGCGTTACCTTGTTCGGTGGCCCATTTAGCACTGGGACGTCTTTTTCATAGTTGTGCAACTTATTCATTCTTTTTATTTTGGAACCTATAAATCACGGTCACATGAAACCTCGCTCGCCGACCCATTTTGCCACGGGGAACCTTTTTCATAGTTGTCGAACGTATTCATTTTTTGCATTGTAGGTCCTATACATCGAAACACGATGGACCCAATGGCACTGGGGTGCCTTTTTCATAGTAGTATTCATATTCGTACTGTGGAATATATAAATCAATTTGGTCTAAATGAACCCATTAAACCTTTTCATACTTGTGCAACGTATTTATTATTTTTGTGTGGAACATAGTATTCCATTAAAATAAAATTTGCAAGGAAAATAGGGTCCACAAAATAATTCTTATTTTGAAACAAAGTTTAATTATTAGTCTGGTGTCAAACACTCTCAATCTGAGCTAGCTTTTTGTTTGTGGTTCTTAGCTAGAAATAGTCTGATCTGAAAAATATTTCAATCCATTAATTTTCATTTCACGGGTGGATGTTGTAGACATGTATGTACACACATACATACGCCAATTTTATGTGAGAAAATTTATTGAAAATCCCATTAAAGAACATTCCCACGGATCTATAATTCCTATGTAAATGTGCGATTTAATACACAGCTATCCTAGTTTTTCACACCTAATCTTTTCGATCACACCAATTCACAATCGTTCTATCACAATATTTTTCATATCAAATAATACAAAAGGCACGATCAGTACAAATGAAAAAAAAAATGAAGAAGAATAAAACCTCGCAAAATCATTATTTCTTTCACGTCTCCTATCTCGCACAACTCTCCACAAAGAGATCTGGTAAGATCTTTCAAGGCATTCCGCCAAAAACAATTGCCCAACGTAATCAAATCGACACCTTTTGTTAAGAAATATTTATATTATACTTATTTTCTTCGCCTCGCCTTCTGCTTCTCTGAACCTCAATCGGCCCTGTCCTCCAGATATATTATACATTGCCTACCTTATTCGAACAAAAAAAAAAAAAAGATTACCCTAACCACAAAATTGATCCATCATCGCAGCATAACGATCGCGATCGATCATGGATTTTTTGAAAAATCCCGATCTGATGCCATTAGTTTGATGATTCTTCTTCTACTACGGTACTACCGATCAGAGCTAAATTCCACACAGCTTTCCCGAAGTCTAATTTGTCATTTAAAAGATCGATTCCGTGTGAATTACTATGGCTCATTATCCGTCCCGGACAAAACCACAAGATCACCGCATTACCATTATTCTTTTCGGTAACCGATCGCGTTCCTTGTCCTGTCTCATTACCACCAATTGAGGCCCAAATTACCAATTCTGTCCCCCACCGAGTGTACTATATAGAAATCTGCAGCAATTTGTGCTCCTCTTGTGAAACACCTTCCTCGTCAGGTCGGCGGCGGTGATCGTATATATAGTACCATTTTGCACGCGATCCTATTTCGTGGGCTGACTTATAGCTGAACTGAGCAAAACTGCAGGAGAACCTTTACGTTTTGGTTTGGGCCATCGCTGATCATCATCAGATCGCAAGTGCATGTTTGGCGACGTGATCGTATTTTTGTTGTTCATGTCGCGTCGCCGTCGCTTGGTCGTCAAGTCGTCTGTGTAAGTTAAGAAAATAATGAATTAAAATTCAGAACAATGCATTGCCGATCATGGCGGCAAACCAAAGACGAGATCAAGGAATATTCAGTATGACAATTCTATATGTGCGCGGTGTCAGGAGTGGATGACTTTGACTAGGCATATGCGCAGAGGCATAAAACTATGACCTGCATTTTGAGGATTTCTGACATAAGTCAACGTTTGGGGGGAAACAAAAAACTTGCAACGATTTGCATCTTTCTGACTTTGATGCTTGTGATCTTGAAAAGAATTTCTCTGTGGTACGTGATGACAGTTGAGAAACGGTTTTTTGGCCTGCATCCTGGTGACTTTTTAAAACTTCTGCGAAATAGTTATAAGAAGTCATATAATTTCTGATGGGTGAAGCAACAAATTATGATGTAGAGATATTAAATAAGTCTTTGGAAAAGACTATTTAATGGGATAACAATAGCTCACTGCCCGCATATCGTGAATATTTTTCTGAAGAAGGGGCGAGACCTTATATTCAAAATTTACCTTAAAATTCCCTTCTATAAAATAGACAGTCTAACAGAAATCAATGCTTCTGTGGTTTTTATTGAAGGTAGAGCTGTTAAGTTAGGTATCTAATGAGCCTTAGAGGATGGCTTGAAGGATTTCGAGTAGTTAATGTACAATTTTCCGGAAAGGATCCCACCCACACGCTCGCTGGTGTAACACATATTGGACGTTGCAAGAAATACCGTAGGGTATTTTAAAATGTGGTCTTCCTAAGGATAAAGCTGAAGTACCATATCTGGTCTGGTGGTATCAAAATAGGAACAACATAACACCATACTTACATCTCTCGAATACCGAGAGAAATAGAAAAATAGCAAGTTGCATTTAATCCTTTTAACAATTAAATAATTATCGGGCCTAAGGGAATGCAAATTGGTTTACACTCAATTTCGGTCGCACTGTCATATTCAGAGATTAATTCTTCAGGCGAACTTCACGAATGTGGAATGTTTTACCTTCATTCTCTTGATATGGCGAGGCAAAGTATTTCACAGACGTGAAGCGTTAATGAAAAATTCGCGCTCAGATGTCAGGAAAGCGTAGCGGGGTTGAATCAATTGCTTACATCGATCTGGCTGAAGAGGACATGCCAGGGTTAGGAAAGTAGAGAAGGATGTAACAAGAGATACCGATGCACATTGATTTTGATTTTTTTAATATCAAAATTGGATGGGAAAATAGAGCCGGGTAAGGTATTCCACATTCGCGTTGTACGGCTAAAGAAACAATCTCTGTACTAAACAGTACGTCCGAAGTTAGGCTTAAGAGTAAACTGAGGTGCATTCCTAGAAGCGCCAATATTACGGTTGAAA
Source organism: Philhelius pedissequus (assembly GCA_910595825.1). Taxonomy (NCBI): domain Eukaryota; kingdom Metazoa; phylum Arthropoda; class Insecta; order Diptera; family Syrphidae; genus Philhelius; species Philhelius pedissequus. Next base: position 234,587,260 of record OU343161.1, on the reverse strand, counting down.
ATTTTAAGGGGAGGAATGCAACTGGTTATGGTGCAGCATTTTTAGCGACATCAAATATGTGTTCATTCCACAAGAGGTGGTCCGTGATGTACACAACGACAGAAGAGTTTTTGAAGCATTAAATTCTTCCCCATTGGACACAGTGCTGTCGAGATCAGAATTTAATGAGCTTATCATACGCAGCCGTTGCAGTTCTACATCCGAAGAACAAGGACGTTGATCTGAAAACGAATATGAAAAGCTGAGAGTACTGTCATCAGCAAAACAATTTAGTGGACTAGAAGAACATGAGAAAAAGGGTCCTAGGGCACATCAGCATTTATTTTGTGAATATCAATCTTGAAACCGTCCAATACAACTTGTATTGAATGGTCCGAAAGGTAATTTCTAATCCAACGAAGAAGAGATTCATCTCTCAAAAAGATATGGTGGTTGAGTTGTGAACAGGAGTTCGAGAGCAAGGATAAGCTGCGAAAGTGAAACTAGTTCTCGATTGGCATGTTAGTAAACAATTCGAAAATTTCGATACCTTGTCGTACCTACGTAGTCCAAGGATGTATCTAATGATCTTGTTGAAGACAAAATTTAGCTTTCCAACCATAGACTAAACTGGGAAGAATTGAACTTTTTTGCAAGCATTGCACGCGTTTTTATTGGCGCGCATGACTGAGAAACCTAGAGCATCCATAACTTTCCATATGCCTTACCGACTGCGCCGTAAATGTGCTTATCTCATGTTAGATTGGCGCAAAAGTTATACCAAGATTTCGAGCAGAAAAAGTTGTATTATTTAAGGTTAAATGAGGGAAATAGGATAAATCCAGAATTTATTTTAGATATAATCAAGCCCTCGGATTTTGATGGTTCCTTCCAGGTCCTCATTCACACGGCAACGGTATCTTCAATGAGACAAGACCGCAGCTGAGGAATATATTTGTACATTGTCAGCATACATAATGTAACGAGCAGTTAACAATGACGAAGGGAATATCATTCACATAAATCGAGAAAAGTAATGGACCAAGGATGGATCCTTGTGGAACTCCACTTGTGTTAGGGAGACAATTGGACAAATTGTTATCTATTTCAACAGTTTGCATTCTATTAAATAAATAGGAAAATATACGTTTAGAAGCATCAGGCGAGAAGTTATAAAACTGGGGAAGTTTATCTGCAAGTTTTAATGTTTTAATATGCCTGATATATGGCAGATCAATTGGAAGTATTATCATTAAAAAAGAGAGGTGCATTTCATCGACACCGATGGTATTTGACTTTACTGAAAGAATACTTTCAACAACTTCAACACTGCTAACCCCTGAGATCTTAAAACTAGAGAAACTTAAATTATTCGATTAGAAATTTACAGGAATCTTAGGGTTGAAAGGAGTAGGCATTGAAGGAATGAAGACTAACTCCCAATTTAATGAATTAGCATCAACATTCTCAATATGATTGTGCTTGGCCTTAGGTACCAATCACAATACCACGCAAGTTTTTCCATAACTGGTGACTATTGGACGGATGTATTGAGTTTACCAGTGAATGAACGAATTTCCTTTACAACTTTATTGCAAAGTGAATTATACATTTGTCTAAATACACGAAGACGATAATGATAAAACTGTTGAAAACTTATCCAAGTCTTACGTTTCTTTCTTTAATCCAACAACTTCCAAATTTTACGAGTTTAACTCCAACAATCCCACATTAAAAGATTTGCGCACTTCGCACAAGGAATTACGCTCTGTTTGAGGGTTAAAGTTGTTTTATATAAACACTCCCCCACCCCCCCCCCCTCACACACCCACAAACTTTCTTCCTCCATTTGTCAACGAAGACAATTTTTTTCATTACATTTTGTCAGCATGACAGTTGACATGACATATATTGATGGGGATTCTCATTCTAGTACTTGTCATTTGTACTCGAATATGTATTTCGTGGTGACTGGAAAATTGCGTCACGCACAAGTTTTCCATAGAAATTCTTTTGAAAAATCTTCCCAACTGTATCCCATTGGGACATACAATAGATCACAGGCAATCATCAACCAGAGAGCAAAAGCCCACAACATCTTTCAGCAAAATAAAAATTCATTTTTTTGTGAATTATGAAATTAACGCATCTCTCATATGGCCTCATCCATCAAATTCTTCCTTTCACTGAATTGAAATTAAAAACTTGGAAAATTGTTTCAACGTAAATTTTCACATGTGCTCTTAAAGGGGTTTATTCGTCTTTCTTTGTTATTATTTTTTTTTTTTTTAAATGGCGCCCGGGTGAAGCCATGATGTTTTTTTTTGTTTAACTAAAAATGCTAATTTTTCTAGAAATCCCCCATTATTGCCGCAGCAGCAGGTCACACTTTCACACTGACATTTGCACTCTAAAAAAAAGTCCCTGCTCCATACTTTTGGCTGAGCCATTGGTTGTGACATAGGCCCAATTAACGCAACTAAATCCTTCGACGACGACACTGTCGGTCGGTGGTGGGTAATTCAATCCTTTCCTCGAGGTTTTGTGGGTTCTATTGTAAAGCTAAATGAAATTCATACTTCTACCCCTTGTTTTGGGGTAACATGTAGACAAGATGCGATGACGTTATCCTAGCATATTATGTAAAACAGCACAATGCACACACACACATATATTATGACCGGACGCTCCCAATTAGGGTTAAACATTTTCGGTTTCATCCATGGTCGTTGATGTAAAATAGACTTATGAAGAGAAGATAGGTATAATATAGAGCTTAATCCTTGATATGGTGTCCAGTTTCAATTTTATGAATACGAACTGTTCCGTTGGTTTTTTTATGTTTATACAAAAATAGACCCAACAGACCTGTCACTTGGATATGCGCATATCATTGCAGAGGTTTTATGTCGCAAAAGGATGTTGTATAGCGACAGTGGCAGTGTTTTATGAATTTGATTTGGTCCTTCTTATTTTCTTACGGATGAATTAATTAGACATAATTATTCAATTTGGGAAGGTACAGCATTTTTTGTATACAAATCTAAAAATGTTGAGAAATAGGTGTGTGTATATGTATCTGTATAGAGAAATGGCTGATCCACACGAATATAGGGTTGGAAAGAGTTAAAAATGAAGTTTTTTTTATCTAATATGCAAATAACCAAAAAAGTAGAAGGTGCAGTTTTCCAAAGGAACCATGTTAATTTTAGAAAAATTGAAAGATTGAAAAAAAATATCAAATATCTCGTTTTTCATTTCCATCCGTTTTGTTATAAAAGAACAGGAAAACAATTCCAAGTTTTACTTGTGGATTGAATCAAACTTAAAGAATTTTATTTTTTAAATTCGCGTTTTAGTTCGATATATCCAATATCCAGGTTTTGCGATTTGTATCCCTTGGATACGCAGAGATTCAGTTTCGGAAGCAACATGATGGGCGATTGTTGTTTTTTTTGTTTTTTGTATCGGCATACATTATCGGTACTATTAATGAGATATCTCCTTAGGCAGTGCTAATAGGAGATAACAATCCTTTAAAATAGTAGGAAATGATTTAAGAGGAGATATCGATGTCTATTGGTTTTGAATTTTTTAATGTCAGACTTGAGCCTGCGGTGAAGCATTCCCCATTCGTGTTGAACAGCAATAAAAATATAATCTCTATTCTTGACAGTACGTCCGAAGTTGGACTCAAGGGAGGGTAAACTGATGAGTATTACTAGAAGCTCGAGTATTACGGTTGATTAGTTTGGGAGACATCTAAGCTCCAAATCTTCCAAAATTTAGTCCAATTATTTGCGTACGCTATTGACATAATCGGACGAACAAAACGTGATGTCAGTGGTGCTTTCGTGAGTTTTGAGAAGGAAGCCAAGAAGACGGGTTTAACGGTGAATGAAAGCAAAACGAAATATTTGCTGCCAACAAGAAAGGGACAGAAGGTCACTATAGAAAGTTAAAATTTTGAAGTGGTCAGAGACTTTGTATACCAAAGATCAGCTATAAACTCAGCGAGCTGAGATCAACGCAAGAATTACCTACTCTTGCCAATCGTTTTTTCATTGGGCTTTAAAGGCACTTGAGAAGAAAAGCCCTCTCTCGAGAAACTAAACTGTCCATTTATAAGACGCTTATCATCCCGGTCCTGATGTATGGTGCAGAGACATGTTCATTGTTAACGGCGATGGATGAGAAGGCGTTAGTCTGTTTTGATAGGAAAATTCTTCGGGTGATTTTTGGTTCCGTCTGCATAGATGTGGAATGGAGAACAAGCTACAACATCGCGACACCGACCTAGTCACAAAGCGAGAAGCCAACGACCGAGAAGGCAAATGGACACCAATGCTCTTCCCTGGAAAGTCCTTGAATCCAACACCTTGGAACGGCGCAGTAGAGGTGGATAGCGTAAAAGTTGGCGCACGTTAGTGGAAAAGGACCTCAACCAACTTGGCGTGCGAAAATAGAGAGAGTTAGACTACCTGTAATAGCTTGTTGGTTGAGACCCTGGTCCACCCCGGACTGTAGCACAACCCTAAATGAGTCCAAGCTACGTCGTGCGTAAAAAAAATCGTTTTTTTCACAGAGGACAACGCTTTCGAGTGAGTAAAAAAATGACAATCCCCACCAAGTTATCATTTTTGTCAAACGTCAGTCTGATGAAAGAAAGCCTACCTAAATATCTTGTGACACGAGCGTAATTCGTAGTGAGAGAAGTGAAAGATTAAAGTGATATGTGAAATTTTTATAAATTCAAATTATCTTTATCTTTTTTTGGAAAACGTTGTCATGAAATTTACAACTTCTCATATCAACGGACAAATGTTTTTTGGAACAACAATAACAAATTTAACATTATAGAATATTTTCTTTTCACGTGAAAAAATTGTGGCGTATTTCACGCACATATTTATATTGATGTCAAAGTAGAAGAACAAAAATAATATAAATACGATCCACAACCATTTTCTCATCCTTGCAATCAAGATCAACAACCATTCCACTCCGTATTTATATTTCACATTTTTCATTAATAAATTAAATAACTTTCACCTATTTTATCATCTGACAGCTCATGTTTTGAATCAAAAATAAAATGGACGAGACCTTGTGAGGCTAGTCGATGTCCCGTGAAATAATAACTTGGGACCATTGTTTTGAATTTCAATCAGGAAACCTTCCTATTTATAAATCAAACTATAAAGTAATTAATTTGATGACTAAAGACAGCAGCTGACATGACTGCCCACAAAAACCTCAACAAAAAAAAAACATGGACCACTTAAAGATTGCATCAAACCTGGGCACTGATTACCGCATAAATCTGGGAACAATCAATGAAAGCAAAGCAAAACCCACTCCGGTCTTTGATGCTGTCACACGCCTCTTGTTTTCCCATTTAAAATCGGTAGAGGTACCTAAAGATCTTTAGTCCACCCGCAAATAAGATTTCCTTTAGAGATATTTTGGCAATCCTCAAAACCACATTTTCTAATTTTTTTTTTGGGACGACAGTAGCTGGGCATATATTATCATTTTAAAGATCCTTGAATAGTTTAAGGCGCAAGAAAAAAAAAACAAAACGAAACCGATTTCTATTGTGTTGGATTATATTGTGGGTTTAAAATTTGTATCGGCTTTTCAAATCTATTTAACACACAATGGGCCAAGAAGATGACGCACGAAGTGTCGGCTGTCCATTTCTGAAGAGGACACCCGTGCAGCGACAATAAAACGCAACTAAAAACTCGCATCTAGAATCAGCAGCAGCAGCAGCAACAGCAACAATGACAAAAATTATGGACCGATAACATTTTCTATGACACTTTCTCTGGTGGGCTACTTAGGAGGAGCATCATTGGAACATTGTATATAGAATGCGTTCCTATAAAGATACTCAGATCCGCATATACCTACTTGGGTAGCCACTCCAGTCACGTGTTCCTGACCATTGTAAATAGTTTGCGCTGTGATTATCACCATCACCGAGCAACGAGCAGCACCAACAACAACAACATCCCGGAATGGTGGCTTCTGGAATCTGGATGTGGACATTTGCGCGACACAAGAGTGCGTAGGAATGTGTTTTTATGAATTAAAAAAAAAAGAAAATTGTTTGGATTTATGTGGTTTGGGATAAGGCGCGCACTTTTAGATCGGTACGACATCTGTTCTTTCTATGTAGATATACATATTCCTTGAGAGATTTTATGCAAGAGACCTGGAACATCAGAGGGGACAAGACCGCTTAAAGATGTTTCAACGATGATAAAGTGGACATTATGCTGGCGCAGAGAAGATGTTTGGTCCAAGACAAAAACTGTTTTCTTCCTCTGTTCAAATGCATATTAGATATGGTAATGGTTTTGTGAAAATACGCTGCATTTGGGTGGACCAAGAGCTCGCGCAGTTGAAAATGAATCGACAAATGAAACGAATGGACAAACGGACGAAACGATGGGATTTATGAGAATTTTCCTTGAGGGTATTTAAATTCTATTAACGCTGATGTTTATGCGGTTGGAGTTATGTTAACTTTTTTTTTTTGTTGCTGAAATATTGAGGCGGAAAGACATTAAACGTAAAATTATGGGAATGGCGTAATTGATTGGCTAAATAAATTATCACTATGTAGTCTGGAGTTTGCTTAAGGAATGGAGTGGATTTTTGACTGTTATGTACATTTAATGTAAATTTTATTTTGAAATCTAAAAAAAAAACGAAAATATCAAACAGAAAGTTTAATACAGTTAGTACGGAAGCTGGAAATGGTGTCAAAAAAGAATTGACGTGAGCTGAATTTCTTCAAGGCCAAAAAACTCAAAATCTGAAATTCTTTTAGTACAAAATTTCAAAATTTTTAGGAACAACGCACCGTCAGAAATATACTACGTAAATTAATTAGATCCAAAATTCTTCTGGGCCAAATTTTTTGCACATAGCAACTTCTAGTTTATGTATAAAAATAATTAGAAAGGGATTTAAAATCGTGTAACGGGTCAAAATTCTATTAACCTAAATTGTTTCTGCTAAAAATGAGGGTTGGTTCAAAATTTTTTTTCAGTCGAAACTAAACTAAGAGTCTGTTTATTGAAAATTTTATAGTTTGGATATTTTGTAAAGGGCGATTCATTTGAGTTCATAATTATGTATTGTTCCAAAAAGCTGTTGTAAGTCTTAAAATCTGTTCTTCGAAACTGTACATACATACATACGTGTGTCGAAACCCTGATATACAATTTGTTTTTATAAATATAAAAATATTTTAAGTTCGAAACTGTTACTACAATTTAAAAAAAAATAATTTTCAAAATTTCGGTAATTAAAAATGTCAGGTAGGTAAAGAATTAATCCTACTTTTAAAATATTTTTAGGCCAAAATTAAGATAGGTAAATATTGTGTTTGCTTCCCACAATGTTGAACCCAAAATTTAGCTAGTTCATCCATTCATCCAACATTTTTTGGTACAACATTTAGTGATTCTGTTGAGCTGGAAAATTTGAATATTTCTGTCTTGAATTCACTAGATATAAGGCTATATATCTCTAAATTGTTATTTTTTTAATTAAAATAACTTGATCATCAACACTCTTGCATTTACAGGATTGAAATTTTTCGAACTTGGTTCTTAAGCGTCTCAAATAGATTTTTAATCGTTTTTTTTTTAAATAATGGTATTTGCCATACATTTTTTTCTTTCATCTTTTTTATCTCGAAAACGGCTCTAATGATTTTGATTAAAAAGATGTATGTCCCCATTTTTTTTATTTTTGACTCACGTAAATGGCTCCACGGATTTCGATCAAAATTTTTATATAGGAGGTCCTTCAGGTTCTAAATAATACTGCATAAAAAAATGTTCAAAAAATATTTGTTTTGTATATTATTTTTAAAAATTAATTTTTTTTTTCAAAATTCAATATGTTGAAAACGGGTGGACGAATTTTTTAAAATTCTGTTTTAATTTTATATTGTCAAATACCTTAAATCCTCATACTAACATTTTGTTTAGAAAAAAAAAATTAAGGAATTTTGTATACACAAAAAATTAAGTAAAAATCGACCTTAAAAATATATGTTGCCTTATCTACTAAGAGCTTGTGCTTACGATGTGATCGAACATTAAGACCAAGTACGTGCCATCCATTCGTGCATTTTATTTTATTCCAAAATTAAGTTTTTCGCAATTCCATGGGTATTTCCAAATTTGTAACTAAAATATCAGTTCAAAATCCACATGCAATAGGCTCTTTTATTTCGAATTCCAATTTCTTCAAATAAAACAAATATTTTATATATTTTTCGTTTAATATATTTTATTATTTAAATTTTTAAACTGATATCACTTAAAAAAAAGAAATAAAAAACAATTAGTGTGTGTTTCTGAATATGTATACACAAAACAAAATTTTAGGAATTTACTATTTATCTTTATTTTCTTTTTAAATATTTATAATTTTATTTTGTTTGATTTTTTTTAATAATTTCTATTTTACATTCTTACACACTAAAATATAATAACTATTTTTTTTTTAATTTTATTATTTACATTATAAATATTGTAATAGGTATTAATTTTTTTTATATTTTTGTATTTAATAGAAGATAGTTTTTTTTTAATATTTTAATTTAAAATTTATTACAAAAAAATTAAATATTTTACAATGATAAATAAAAATAAAAACAATGCAGACCAACCTTATATACTTTTTTTGCAGGGCTTACTAATAGTCTATGTAGCATTCTAAATATTTTACATGTTTTTTTATAATCTTTATTAATTTTAATACAAACTTTTAAAGTTTTATTTTTAATTTTAAAATTTTATTCGACACTTTTTCTAGCCTTTCCAAAACTATATTTCTATCTACGTTTCTTGATTTTGTTAGGGTGAGTAAAACTTGAACCGGGAAAAATAAACTATACAATACAGTTAAATTAAAAAATTATACAGAAATCAAATAAAATTAAAAAATACAACATTAAATATTATTAAAAAGAAAAGGAGATTAAGCAGATTATATACAATAGTAAACGATAAGTTATAATTTAAGAAATTATGCAATCGTTTTTACGTCATAGGCGAACCTAATTTCTGTATAGGTGGCAACTTTACTCTGCTGATTGACTAATTAATTGTTTGTCAATTTCTAGCCACTGATAGTAAATTTTACACGCATTTGTAAATTCTGTCAATTTCAGCCGAATGAATTTTGTAGAATGTATTTTGTCTTGAAAATAGTTGATGTTAAAAATTTTTGTTTTCATCATATATGTATTTACCTTTTAAATATTTCATAGTTACCCTCTTGAGTCGTAACCTTTCTAATCTGTCTATAGTCAAGTAATGACAAAGCCAACAAAATTCTCATTTTTGACCCCAATGAGCGCCCACAAATCTTCCCAAAAAACGAAATAAAATTTAAAACTTACAAAAAATAAAACAAACAATATATATATTTTTTCTAAATAAAAAATTTATTTTTCATTATAATATATTTTTTATTTTTCTCAATAAAACAAAACTTAAAAATAATCTTGCACTTGTAATTTTTTTTTATTTTTATATTTAAATAAAAATTATCTTAAACATAAAATTAATTATTTATATAAAAAAAATTCGTTTTCTTTATAAACACAAACTGTGCACAAATCATATATATATAAATCTATCTATATAAATGTTCTATATACAAAAATAAGTTATCTTTAAGATAACAGAAAGAAAAATTTAATTGCAAAATAAAAATTACAAAAAAAGATTTATGTATTTTTGTTTTTTTAAATAAAAAAAAAGATTGCCACTAAGTATTGATTTTAAAATAAAACTAAAAAATAAAACTCAATGACACAGAGTATTTTGTAAAAATAATAAATTAAGTATGTTCAGTGCCATTCGAGTTGATATAAGTTTTTTTTTTATTTTTTAACTTTTTGTTCGTTTGACGATTGGATTTGTTTTTGATTTTTTTTATAGTTAAATTTTTTTTTACCTAGGTATAATAAATTGAGAAAATTAAATTTTGAACTGGGATTTTTTTTATATAAATTCATTTTTAAGAGCCTCATTTTTTTTAATGGAAAACTTTATTTTATTTTTTTTTTTTTTTATAAACTAAAATCAAAATTTGGCTTTACGCTTGTTTTTGTTTGGGTATTTTTTTTTTCAAAAATTTTAATTAATTTTAAAAATAAATTTATTTACAAGGAAATACAAAATTAAAATCAATTAACAAACAAAAAATAACCACGTGCTCTCTCTGAACTAACAAAAAAAAAACTTAAAAATAACATTTTATATAGTTTTTACCACCCTAACTCTAAAAGAAAATTATCCTAGCTCTTCTTGTTTTTTAATTTAATTTTTTTAAATATTTTTTTGTATTTTTTTTAATAATTTATTTAATAGAATTTATTTTTTGTTTGTCTTTTAACCCTACTTGACATCCACATTTAGAGGAACTTCACTGATATCGATTAGACTTGGTGGCGATGGCATTCTACCACTGCTACTGTCACTGCCATGTTTACTTGCACCCAAATTACCACCACCACTAGATGGTGTAGCAGTCGTTGCTGTTGATGAATTTGACAATGACATATCAATGTCACTACTTGTCAACTGATGATGATGCTGATGGAAGCTATTGACATGTTGATGATGATAACTGTTATTGTTGTTAGATGCCATGACATTATTGGCGTTATCAACTGACATTGCGGCGGCTGCTGCGGCAGCCATCATGGCGGCGCTGTCATAATAATTTGACAGCGAGGTAGGTACCATGGCGGCCAGTGGTGAATTTCTACGCATTGCCGATGTGGCAAAGGTAGATGGGGCAAATGTTGGCGTCATCATGGGCGATGTTCCGGTTGGTGTTGTTGATACTGCTGCTGATACTGGACCCAGGAATACTCCTCCAACACCACTGCCATCGGCTGCTGCTGCTGCTGCATTGGCACAGGCAGCTGCTGCAGCAGCAACGGCTGTGGAGGCGGATGATCAAGTTGTTGTCAATTGTCGCCACATTGTATGTCACATCGAAGGTAAATACGGCCAAGAGAAACTATTGCCGGAGAGCAGCATATCACGTATGAGGGTTTCGATGGGTGTTTTACCGACTAGACGTACAAAAAATAACTGTTCAATGACCTGCAATTTAAATGAAAATACAAATATTTTAATTAAAATAAAAATAGATTTTAAAAGAAAAAAAAAGAGTATAATATACACTTTAACGTGTAAACCTCCTCGAGTTTTGAAAAGTTCAAAATTTAAATGGATAAAATCTTTTCAATCGAATTGGGAATTTACAGTAGAGTTTTTTTTGTATAGGCTTGAAAATGTTTAACTTACTTGTGATGAAACAGTTCTCAATGAAGGTAATCTCAGCAGGAGTTTTCCAAATCTCGTTGGCTGATTTGGATATTGTGTTCGACAGTATTCTTCCAGAGCACATTGTGATTTTTCTTGTAGCGTTTCTATATGCGTTACATCGGATAAACCACATGCGTCTGTGAATAAAATAATAAAAAATAAAAAAATTAAATTATGAATGGGGATTTAATTATAAATGTTTATTTTTTTTTAATAATAATATCAAGTCTTTGTCGATTAAGTTCTGTTTGTTATAAAGAAGAAAATATTTCAATATATAATAATTTTAAACACCTTTGAGATTAAAACTTTAATTTAATTTAAATTAGAACCACAAAAGCGAATTAAATTATAAATTTACAATGAAGATTTCTTCCAAAATTATATAAATAGAAATAATGATAATAATTAAAAAAATTAAACAATAAGTAAAATACAAAATAAATAAAAATATAGTGAAGTTTAATAAATTCGGGTATGAGATTTTCAAACTTTTTATCAGTTCATTTTTAATTTTTTAAAAATTTGTTTACGTTACTATTTTAAAATATTTTTTAAAAATTAAATTAAATTAAATTGAAGTTATATTTAGCGTACACTCAAACCACTAAAAAATAAGTTTCAAATGTTTTAATATTTACTATATTAATTATTTATGTTTATTTATTATATTTTGTAGTTTAATAATTAAATTAGAAAATATATATAATACGGTGAATAATTCATGATATTTAAAGGTGTCTATAAATTAATGTATAATTCAAAAAAAGACTAAACTAAAAATAAAAAAAATTAATTATGACAAAATTTATCCATTTATAAATTTTTCAAAAAAAAGTTATAAACATTATTAAAATAAAAAAAAATAATATATTAAGATGGGAGGTAACCAATTGTTAAAACAAAACGTTTTCATAAAAGTCTGAAAATTTACCTCCCATTTTTTCAGACTCTTTGTTCACGAACTGTTGTTAATATTTTTAAAATTATATACTTTCAGAAAAAAATATTTATGAATTTTATTTCTATTTCAATATATATTATTATTATTACATCTATTACAAAAGATTAGTTAAAATTATTAAATTTAAAACAGAAATGTTTAATTTTTAAATATTTTTTTATATGTAAAAAATATTATGTTAGTTTAATTTCTGTGTGTAAAATATTTTATAAAAATCAATTAAACTTTTGTAAAAAGAATGTGCTGTTTGTAGATATTTTACATTATATATATTTATTTACTTAATTAAAGCATCGATTTCTTAAAATGTGTATTACATTTAGTCGGAAACACTGGTTATGTCGGTTATATTTTCGAATTTTTAAATGTTACTTTTTTATTTTATTTTATAAAAATAACCACAAATTTATTTTTAAATTTTCACAAAATTAAATTTTATAAAATTAAGGAATAAATTAAAAAAAAAAGAAACATAATTATCAAACAAAAAACGAACTTAATCAAGAAAGACTTGTTTTAATATACATATGTATTATAGAACAATCTAATACAGATTAATGTTAGTACACCTACTGAAAAAAAAATTTCTTTGTGACTACCAATTAAAGAGCTCTTTACACGATAGCTAATATGTTGCTAAAGATTGTTCAACTAATTTGTCAAAATATTGTATAAATTCATCGAATATAGTTTGCCAAAGCATCTAAGATTTATTTATTAATACGTTTTGTAATGTAAAATTGTATTACCTTGTTTTTGTTTTTTTTTTTTTTGTTAAGTAATTTTGCACAAGTGCGATGAGTCGAACTAAAGGTATTCATTCCGCAGAAGAAAAACCATCACCAAGACCATAATACCAAAAAACTAGAACTGAAATTCACAAATTTGTCAAGACCACATGACAAGCGAGAGTGAAATATTGAAAGAAAAAGGTTGTAACGAAATTCTCTGCCTAAACTACATTCCATATGTTGTTAAAACAAAGCAAGATTATTGAAAAATTCTTCTCACAGATTTCAAGTAAAATTTCAAACATTCATTCTAAATTATTATTCATCTTATCATTCATGGAATATGATGACCTTCAGCATTGAATTCAAATTTAGTATAATATTCCAGTTGATTTAAAATACATGACCATAAAACAATTATGTGTGAAGTTTCAAAATTCTGCACACAGCTTTCAAAAGTGGAAATATGACTTGTGGAACGTATGTTTTTATTTCCAATTTACAAGAGACTAGTATCATTGCATCTACATTGCTCAACTATTATTCTTAAAGAAATGATTCGCTTTTCAACAATTAGAACACTACGGCTTTCATAACCAAACACAAACAAAAAAAAACAACCACAGAACAGAACAGAAACATTGTGGAACGTATTCATTTATTGTTTTCATTTCACAATATCAAATTTATTTACTTTGACTCAGATTTCAATGATAATCGAAGCCAACTAATATTCTTAAAAATGTTTACCTCAACTTATCCATTGATGAAATATAGAAAAACTACAAATGTTTATTTTTCGTTTTCAATTCGATTCAATTAAATTAGAAACAAAGAAACTTGTGACGTCATTTTCGTTTAAAACCAGCGTCGATGTTCTATTTTGTTTTTCTTTGATATAATTTGCTACTTTAAAAGAATTAAGTAGCAAATGTCCATTCAATTAAAAATGACAACAAGTACGAGTATAAAACAGACATAAAGCAAGAATTGATTTTGTGTCTGAAATAAAATCATTTTGCTTCACTTTATATCATCAGAGTGTGTTAAAGTCCAATAAAACATTCTACGTCTTAGTTAAACAGTTTTTTTTTTGAATATCGATTGTATTCTATATAGCTATGTATCGACAATCATATAGAATTTTAAGTATTAATTTATGGCATCAATAAATGCTTTAACATTGCCAGCGCCATTGAAATTGTAATTGAAAAAAAAACAGTGATAATTTTTGAATATGTTTTTATTTTAATATTTTTTTTTTTCATTTTGAAATATTACCTAATATTAAAATTTAAACAGAAAGCTGTGTTTGTATTTGATAAGGACGTTAATTCGTTGTTTTCGAATTGGTGCCGACTAAGCTTCTTATCTGGTTACGGTTTGTTATATGTATTTATTATTTTTTTTAATTAACGAATCAAGAAAATATAATAAAATATTATATTTACTTGAGCCTATCGGAAATCTGGAGGGGAATTTTATTCTGACGAATTGAACTTTTTTCTGTTATCGTAAATCTCCTCGTTAATTAATTTCCCTCAAAAAATCCTATGAATCATATCACTGTTGCGATTCAATTGGCATAATATCGCAATATTTTTTTCTTGTAAGGTTTTTAAACAATTTGTATAATATCTCAAAATATAGTCAGAATTTCCCCTTATACGACAAATGCGTAATGCAAAAAATTGCTACATAATTTTTACGACGATCTTATATGATAGAATAGAAGGATAAAAGTTGACAAATTGTGAAGACCTTTTGCAAATAAATTTCCTATTTTTTCCAAAAATTTGAACATTTTTGAACAAGAGAATTTCAAAATTAAAATTACAATTTCCACGTTTTTAAAATATCCGAAGAGCTTCGATTAATCTGTCCCTGTCAATATTGTCAATTGATTTCTTCAATTTTATTGACATTAATGACAAAATCGTGTAAATGGTTTGAACATTTGTGATTATTTTCGTCATAAATAAAATGGTAGAGAAAACTGACATTAAATATTGACATTAAAATGGCGGCATTTAAATGCACAGTGACACCATTGTGAAAATAATGGCTCACCGACTTACCGGCATTAGTATCGACCAATAATAGGACTCATTTCCGTTAACAAAACTGACAAATGACAAAATAAAAGTATGTTACTAATATTTTATTGAAAATTATATCCCATTCATCTTTCAACAGTTTCAAAAAAAAATCCCCGCCTTTTTAATGTCGAACTCCTAAATAGATAGTTTTCCCCTACATCATTGCAATATAAGTATCTCTCTCCTCATCCATGCACACTAAAATCAAGTCAATTAAACTCCTAACAAAACAGTCTAATCATAATCGGAGAAAAATCCAATAAAAGCCAAAACACCAAATCCAATTTCAATTCAAATTTCCATTTGTGCGCACACTTTCAGCCGGAGTTATTGTTAATTTTGAATTTGAATTTTCAAATAGATACTAAATTCAAATAGCACACAAATGAAGAAAAAAAAAGAAATGAAACGCAAAAATCTATTTCCCAGCTGCTGAATGCACAAAACCTGCATTCACAATTCTGTTTAACGTGTATACATTTGGTAAAAGCAGGAGCGGAATTGTCAATTTTTTTTTTCAAAGGCGTCAACAAAAAAATACAAAAGAAGTTTTAGTTTTCTTTTAGAGAGCAATAGTGTCTATTTTAAGTTTTCATTATGTCAATAGATTATTTTTTTTTTTTATTTTATTAAAGACGAATTCTTCGGAAAAAATTCTCTTATATTTTATATTTTCGATTACCCGTAGCGGCGCCCTTTCTCCAAATGCTTTTCATTTACAAAATTTATTAAAATTGCCATTATTTCATCTAAGTGGGAAAAATTATCGATGTCTGCGATGCTAACAAACAAAACAATTTTTGGTGGTTTTAACTTTTTTCACCAGGTGGCATGACAAATGCAGACAAATTTTATATAATGTACATACATATAGGTATTTAGAAAAATATTAGGTACATAAAACGTAATGGAACTCTGAATTCAAATTACAGTAAACTTTTTTGATTACTCCTAAGGCCTAGATATCATGAAATCCACTCCTGATTTATGTACATAGCGCTGCATGGAGTGCAAAATCACTGCAAATAAATACAAAATAAAACAAATTTAGTTTCTCGTTTTGTGTGTTTGCATAAATCTCATACACCGAATGGGTGCGTCGAATCGAAAGACCATTATCATGGAACTTTAATTTTTTTTTATTATATGAATGAAAAGCCGACATAATCAAAAAAAAAAAATTAGAAAATTATTTTAAGCAAAATTTTAGTGTATAAGTCTTATAAGTATTAGTAATCGTGTCTATAGTTTTTTTTTAATCGATACACATTCTGTTTTAGGCCAATCTATGTTTTGGTCTCTGTGGCAAACGCTTTAAATATAATGTCATCTGGCATAAAAGAGTGTTTCCACTTTAATGAACTGACCGCCATCTTAGATTGATATTTTTTCCTGATAGAATCCTCCTGTTAATATTTAATCATTCTTAAATACAACAAAGCATTTGTATATTTAAAAAAATAAAGCCTGCTTTGATTTTTATTTCATTAAATAAAATTTGTATAGCTTAACAGTTTTTGAAAACTTTATGTTAACATGTGAGCGTCCAATTGCTTTTCGATTGGACTTTATCTGAAAGGAATAGAAAATGGGTACTCAACGAGAATTTTGTTTCCTCCAACAATTTTAATCCTTCGACCAAAAAATCATGTGAAATGATGGAAAGTCTATTCCTGAAATCAATAAATTCCCACAGAACTTAAGTTCCCAGTGTTCGAAAAAGCAAAATATTTTTAGGGAAATATATATTTACTCACGATTTGGTTTCAAAATTCACATTAGTCTAGATTCATCAGACGATATCGTTATTTTTACTTGCGATATAGGTACTATAGGGCAAGTTTTGCATTTTGAAAAAAAATCGAACTCGAGATTTTAATCAAAGTTGACATTAAAATGATAGAAAACACCAAAAAAGTGGGTCCCGCAATTCCGTATGTCTATCTGTCTTTCTCTCTCTCTCTGTACGACTCTCTACAGCCGAAACGGCTGAAGCGATTTTCTACAAACTTTGTATTTAAGCGTTTTAGGTGATTGTCCAAAATAAATTTTTAAATCGTTGATTTAGCCCCAACAATAACGGTACTTGCCATACAAAATTTTCTACCATATGAATTATCTCGAAAACGGCTCCAACGATTTTGATAAAAATTGGTGTGTGTTCTACTTTGGGTATGGCCTACATTTTGGTCAATTTTTTTTTTAAATATTTTTTTTTTATTAACGGTACCTGCTATACAACCATTTTTTTTGATTTTCGACTTTCTCATAAACGGCTCAACGGATTTCGATAAAAAAATTTATGTAGGAGCTCCTTCAAATTATAAATAATACTGCATTTCAAAATTTTCGAAAAATAGTTTTGTTTTTGAAAATTCAATATTTCGAAAACGGGTAGACGATATTTCTGAAATGTTGTTTTTGATTTTTATATTATTAAATATTTGAAATGTTCATACCAATTTTTTTGTTTAATTAAAGATTTTTTATGTATATGAATTTAACTGAAAAACGACTTTAAAAATACATTTACGTTTTTATTAAGAATATTTTGCATATAATGTAATCGAACATAGGAGCAATTACGTGCGATCCAGTCGTGCATTTGATTAATTTTTTTAAAGATGATACATATTTTTATTTTGTGTTTAGCAAAAAGGTTACTCTTATTTACTCTTGGATTTAAAAACAATTCTAAGAAAATTAAATTTATAATGTTAAAGAATGTTCTAAATAGGTGACATTTGAGACAAGGTTAATACCTTCTTTGGTACACAATTCCTTAGAATATTCTATTACTCATAGCTTAGGCTTAATATTTATCTTGAAAAGTTTTATATAGCCGTGTCGTCTGCAGTTGTTTAAAAAAAAAATAAAATAAATGTTAAAATTATTGTCTATTTACATATTTGAACAATTATGTCATTCTATGCTTTAGAAACATTTTTTCCAATACTATGTTTGCTGATCAAGTATTTTTTATGTTTATTCTCGGGTTTAGGCAGACAATTTTTTTTTCTAAATTTGAAAAATGACTAACTTTTATTTTAGTAGGTACAGACATAAATTAGAGCGCTTAGAAAACAATTTGATCTGTAAATAAGCAACTTGATATTTGTAAACTTTTTTAACTTGACGAGCAGATTAGTGATTTAGTCGCTTAAATCAGTTTAAGACAATTGATCAGCTAACTTTTGCCTTCAAAGCGCCAACGGTGTGTAAATAGGAGCCAAGCTTTAGGTCCATTTTCATCGTTACCAAATGTGTACATTGAACATAACGTACAATGCGAGGGTAAAATTTGATTTATCGCTCTAGGGTAATAGGGTAAGTTTTGCATTTGAAAAAAAATCGAACTCAAGAGCTTGCTTAAACACTTATAGGTACCAACAAAAATTATTTATAAAATATTTTTAAACATAGAAGTTTTTTTTTATTTTTAGATATTCAACTTTGTTATTAACAGCTCCACCGATTTTGATAAAAATAAAATGCCCGTCTGGATCGTACGAACTTGCTCTTGTAGCTAACAACTTTAATAGGCGTTTTCCTTTTTTAGTTCAGAGCAGAGTCTGAGTTGGAAGACAATTTGTTTTTTTCTTTTTAACTCAGAGCTTGCAGAGCTCCAAATGTGTGTTTCTTTTTTCGTTCTGAACATGTGTAGATCGCACTCGACGTGCTCGAACATAATTGACTGAGC
The DNA here is from genome assembly GCA_910595825.1 of Philhelius pedissequus. NCBI lineage: Eukaryota > Metazoa > Arthropoda > Insecta > Diptera > Syrphidae > Philhelius > Philhelius pedissequus. Next base: position 234,568,409 of record OU343161.1, on the reverse strand, counting down.
ATGTGAGTAAATTGCTGAACGCACCAAATGCCATGTGTGCCAAGAAGGAAAATGTGAAGAAAAAAATAATTAGATACATAAGTTGGCGAAATAATTTGATCGCTTGTTGATTTTCTGTATCTGGTTGTCTATCAGTGTACAAAAAAGGGTAGGTATTGCTTTTTATGGTTAAAAATAAAAATGTATTCTGATTTGTTTGGTTCAAGTGTGTTTAAAAAACATATCAGTGTTCAGAGATCGCTCTGTTTGGAACAAGTTCAGTGTGTTCGAACTCTGTTCAGTGCTCTGCTCTGAACGAAAAAAGAAAAATGTCTAATGTAGCTGACCATTGAGGTTAAGTAAGTTGGGTGTAGTTATCCTGTGCAGGTTTAAGGCTTATGTAGGTAAGATTACCACGATTCTTAGCGAATGGATGATTCAAAGTTATCTAAGTTATGGATTTTAATTAAGTAAGTTTGGTGGGTGAAATGTATCTACATATGTATACATATTGATGGAACCTAAGTATGTTAAAATGTACATATAATAATGAAAATGAAGGATGTAGGTGGGTAGGTAGCTACTCATATATACGTACAGTAGAATCTCAGAAAGATGAACAGATATAAAACAGGCCCCGTTCATCTTTTCGAATTGTTCATCTTTCTAAGCATAAAATTTTAGTTAGATAAGTAGAACATATATCCGCACATTAAAAAGTTAAAACACGCCCGAAAATCCTAAGTAGGTAAAGTAACTTAAATATAACAAGTCAAACTGGGCGCAATGAAATAGGAACAATTAAATTGGAAATCGAGTGTTCATATTTTCGAGTACCTAAATTTCAACGCGTTCATCTTTGGAGGAAGAAATCGTTCATCTTTCCGAACTGTTCATCTTATAGAACCGTTCATGTTTCCGAGATTCTACTGTATATACAACTTCATAATTTAGGTGCAATATGCATTAAATACAATACATGTAGTTTTTAGAGACACATATGTATATATAAATGTATAAGGGCCTATATTGTATTTAGTATTCAGTGACGTACGCAAAAATTCGTAAAAATGGAATAATAATAAGGAAGAAATAAATGGACAAAACACATAATTAAATGTTCTTATATTGATTAGTCGTTATAGTTTGAGAGAAAACAAAGATGCGCTTTGAATTCATTGATAAGTAAGAATGTATCCAAAAAAATTCTAAAATCGTTGAAGCGGTTTTTTAATAAATTAATTTTTTATGTATAAAATTTTAAAAACATTCTTAGAAAAAAAAATTGAAACGCCATTTTGAAGATATTATTAATATACATATAAAATTCAAATTTAAAAAAAAATTCTGTGACTGGTTTTTGAAAAATCGATTTTTCAAAAAAAAAAATGTATTTATGTTTTTTCAAAATCGAAAAACTTTTTGAAAATTTGAGTATGCACTTTTATTAACAATTTTAGGGAGCATTTGTATAAAAAAAAATATTATACTCTGTTCATCAAATATTGAGAAAGTCGAAAATATGAAAAGTGGTTCTATGGGAAGTACCATTAATAAGTACGCAAAAAGAAATATTTTTATACTTAAAAGTGAACTGTAACTAATTTAAGAACACCCGCATTTTTTAAAAAAATTCGTTGAGCCGTTTTCGAAGAATACATTTTTTTCTTAACGAAGTTTCGAAAAAATCTATTGAGTCGTTCTCGAAATTTTGAATTTTCAAAAAAAAAAAATAATTTCCAAAATTTTTTTTTCAATAATTTTGGTATACAATAGTGTTTAAACTTTCTAGCAGCTTCTGCGTAAAAAATTAAAAAAAAATCAAATAAACCGTTTCCGAGAAAATCGCAAACCAAAAAAATGGTTCTACTATAGGTACCAAAAATAACAATTTTTTTCATCAAATTACCCTTTCCCTTCATTAATGAACTGATTTTTTTTAATAAAAATCGTTGGAGCCCTTTTTGAGAAAAATAAGATTTTTGTTTTTGGCCAAAAAAAATGTATGGGATCAACTGTTATTTGTCATCTTAAAAAAAATGAAAAAAACGCCTGGGCATATTACCGAAAAAAATATGTACCAAGTTTGAATCAAATCCACCGAACCGTTTAGGCTGCAGACTCGAGGACAGATAGACAGACAGACGGAATTGGGGGACCCACTTTTTTGGTGTTCTCCATAGATTGCCTTATGATACCTATAATCCCAAGCAAAAAGTACTAAGGCCAACACGTCAAATTTTTGTTTGCTTTTTATGGAAACAGCACAAGTTGTAAATTTATTTGATACACCCTCAAATTCTGATTAGTTTGCCTGCATTGAAGATACGAATTTTATCTAATGTCAAAAACACATTCAAGTTTCTGTAATCTTTTACAAAAAAATGTCTCGAATTGATATCTAATTTTTTAAAGGCCCATTTATCCCCCCTTTATCAAAGGGCAAACTCCTGTGTGAATTTTACCTAGACTGCTCGGGACTATGTTTTATTTGTTCTTGGCAGCTACAAACTATAAGCTTTGTTTTAAGTCTAATTTAAAAGATCGCCTAGGGTATTAAAATTTCAAGCAGAAACCCAAAATCGTACCTTCATTTCAACACCCATGAAATTGATCATCAATAATAATAATTCCTTCACACCTCTCTCTCTCTCTCTCTCTGACTCTTCTTTTTTCTCATTTTGTGCATCATGATAAGAAACTGCATTTAACTTCAGAGACTTCACATATATAGGTCAACCTATTGGTATCAACACCAATCCTATCCTAACCCAGAAGGTCAATAAAAAAAAAAATCAACACCCCACACCACGACGACGATAATCGACGACGTATAGAGAAAGAACGCTCCTTTAACATTATTCCGATGAGTTGATGGTCAACAATAGGTAGACCCAAAAACGAAAAAACAATTCCTTTATTTTCCACTAAATTGCTTTATATATCGTTGGTCATATCTGGGTAATCTTCATATTGCCAAGAAACCATCATCACGACCTCGTCGTGTAATAATATTCCAATATATTCGCTCCAACTATGGCCGAGCGGTCTTGACTTGACTTGGCTTGGCTTGACTAGGCTTAGCCTAGGTTGTTGGTTTGGTTGGTTTTTAGCTTTGTTATGAAGAAAAAAGTGAAACCGTTTATTACCAAAACCCATATATTCACATTCCATGCACAATCGCACAATCACTCCATTTCAATCGGTTTTCAATTCTAACGCGCGTATATGTTGCATGGAGGAGCACTTCTCTCCGTATAGATGTTCATCTGAGGCACACTTTCAGGATTTGCGAATCGAAGGAGGCGTTCGGTGGTAGGTGGTGCGACGAAGACTACTAAAACGACGACACGAGAAAGCGCGCATAGACCGCAACAATTGACACCAAAGCCACGGCACGTTCAAGAAATCACCAGACTCCAATCAAAATTGAAAATGCATTCGATTTTAGTTGCACCGTTTGCGCCGTCGCTCGGTCGTCTGTCAGTTTGTCTGTTCGTCCCGTGGAGCCGATCTAGAGCCGAACACAGAGCGGTGAATATAAAATAAATGCATTCGACATCAATAATCGCCCCGAAATGAGTGGTACCTACATTATACTCGTATACGCTCTTGGCGCGGGTGATGATGATGATGGCTAACAGAATACCGGCAAGAGGACAGAGAGGCCTCACGTCATCCCATTCCGATGAACAATACGAAATATCATAATAATTACTATGCTTGACACTGGGTATCTTTTATGAGGTCGACCAAGATGATGTCGGAGAGTCGTCGTCTTAGTCGTAGAAGCTACAGAAGAAGAGAGCTTGAGCTTGAGCTGCATCTTATTGGATTCCAACCGGGGCATAGGCATTCAAATCGTGTTGGAAAACGTTTGACTGACACCGAGAGGTCTCTGCAATGTGATGCTATATAGCATACTCGGATACATACGCTGATACAACGAGTAGATACATTTGTATCTTTGCATGCTCAAGCAGTTATGTTGCATCTGTGCGCTGCTCTGTGCTGCCGTCGCGCTGCCGCCGCCAACTCAAGACTGAACCATGTGAAAATGTAAAGATACAATAAAAACAAAGTTAAAAAGTGGTTAAAAAGACAGGCGAACATCTAACGGAAAACACTGTTTAACAAGGTGAGCCTAGCACACCTGAAAATTCGCGTTTTTCAATGATACCTCGTCTCGCAATTCCTCATCCAGCTCTCTATATGTGTGTGTCGCCTTGAAAGAGGTGCGCCATCTTCCCTGTTATCATGGGTAACATTGGTTTTGGATTTTCCACATTTCTTTCATTTTGTCTATTTGTATGTCTTGCCTGTGCCTCATTTATTCCTCGTGATGGAGAAGCTTACGACGAGATGGGGAGTGACATAAGGAGCAAGAGCAAGATTGTGGGAGACACTATTTTTTTTTTTTTTTTTTAATTTGAGTTTTTCCTCTTTTGGGATCTTTAGTGGTACATGGTTGCCCCTTTCCATCAGAGGCGCGCATGATTTGCTGATGCACATCGAGTCGATGACTTTTTTTCACAAGGATGCCAGGCATCACCAGATAGAATCCGTTTTGTTTCACACGCAGGGTAGGAATTTGTCATTTTAAGGCCCAAAATTACACACAAAAATGGATTTGCAAATGTTGTGATATTTTAATGGCAATGGTAGTGAACACTACACCAATCTATATAAGATTCTGTGATATGTTTTATAAATCGATTTTTGTGATATTTCAAGTTTTTTGTGTACTCCCGTGATTATTGTGATTTAAATATGAATGCATGTTTTATTAGTTTTGACTCTTGAAACAAAATTTGAATTAAAATTGTAAGGCATATAATAACATAAAGATAGGAACTATGAAATATATTATTTTATATGGTTGTGTATTTTGAATTATGAAAGATTCACATCATAACTACACATCTATTTATGTGATATTTAAAGTTTAGTTTTGCATTTCTGTGATTATTTATGAATCAAAGCATATCTTATACGATATGACTCTCAACAAAACCCGAATTGTCATTTTATGGATCCGAATAAAAAACAAATAGTAAATTAGACTCTGTGATATTGTAGAGCAAATAATGCCACAAGTTTCTGCAAATCGCTTCTTTTGTAATATCTCGTTTAAACTAATGTGAATTTAAAATTCTGCATTGAAAGTCGAAACTATTTCTCTACATTAAAGTCACAAATTTGTTGTGATTCTGTGATATTTTTTCAAAAAGAAAACAAAACTAACTAGGCGACTTTTATTGAAGCAAGATGAAAAAAGTATTGTATGAATTTTGTATCAATAAAAATTAAATTTTGTGTTCAACACAAACCCAAAGAAAGCTAATATCAGGGGATTCCCTATTAGAATTTTGTTGCTTTCGCCTGGGGGCCTTTTCTATTCTCAATTCAGCCCAGTTCCCACATTTACAAACTACAGGCATCCTATTCCCACATCTAAACAACAACAAAAAGACTGCAACTGTTGTGCCTTGATCATCAGCATCCTCATCATCATCATCATCGCCCTCATCAGGAGAAGCAATACCGAACATCAACATCAGCGGCTATAAGCTGCCTGCCAAGCAAGGAGAGATTTCCAGCAATTCTCTACTGCACGTCTTTACGTCTATCCGTCCGTCGCGTTGCTGTCGCTATCGTCTATATGGGCCTCTTCTGCTGCTTCCAAATGGTGCTTCTGAGGTGTGCAGCACTTTATAAGCATTTCTGCCCATTTGGACATATTGTACGAGTGTAGTATCGTATCGTCGCGTCGTTGTCTTCGATCGTACCGTTTGCGACGAGCGCGCGGTCATTATCCATTTAGTCGTTTGGTCACGATCTAGTCTTTGGAGCGAACACCAAAACAAAACTAAAATATAAAGAGAATCTCGCAAATCTCCTCCTGATGCAGCAGCAGCGTGTGTTCCAAAAACTAAATCAACAAGAATAAAAACGAAAGAAACAACAACAACAACAACAATCAGCAAAAATGAGAAGAAAAAAAATAAGAAGGAAGCCCATGCCAAAGAGTCCATAAGCCATCCATGGAGTGTGTGGCATGATAATGATGACGATCGTTTGTTTTGTATGGAGTTATATATTTCGGGATATTTCATGGACTCGAGCGAATCTCGTTTTAGAAGCTTAAGTCAATTGAATTGATAATGATGACGAGGATTTTTATGAATTTCGCCTCCAAGTGACTTTGGCAATTGTTTATATGGTAAATTTGATGGCTTAAATGCTTTGTGCCCAGATTTGGACTCCAAACTTCTTCTCTGTCGTCTTCCTCTTTCCAAAAAAAGAGTTTTTTCTTTTGCACCAGGAGACTCTTTTTTTGGAATTCTCCTAATTAAGTGGAATAAAAGAAATGAGGTTATGACCTCAAAATATATACAAACTGGGGATTAGATACTTTTGTATCTTTTTTTCTTTTTTCTTTTTTTATTTTAGTTCCGGGATTTCTTGATAGGTTCGGTATGATATTTACTCGTATATGTCTGTGGGTAAGGAAGACATGGTTGAAGTAATTTTTGCGATGCAAGAATGTTTCTCATATATTCTTATGCATCACAACTCAGCAGGTGGTGATGGAGAGTGTGGATGCAGCATACATATATCTCATCTGGGAAATTCTCATTTGATTTAGTGGATTCCCGCTGGCAGAAGATTGATGCTGCGCCATTTTAGACGATTCGATTTAGAATTTAATTTGATTTTTGAAATATTGTTTGTTGAGTGGATTTGGTTTTGTGACTTATGAAAAGTTTTAGAAAGTTGAAAAGGTGTTTTCTGGAGTTGTGCAATAAGAAGAACTCTACGATTGAACTTTGAGTTTTTTTTTAAGGGAAAACAGATTTTAGATGTTGAACATTTTGGAACCAATAAAAATTAGCATGATATTTTAATTAATTAATACATCTAAAAAAAATTTGAAAAACGCGACGACCCCCCCATAACTATCAACTTTAGGTCTTGGTCCTAGATCTGTAAAGATCATTCCAACTCATTTCTTCACTATTGTATCTGTGCAAGAGTTTTTAAAAAAGTGCCTCTGTAAATAAAAATAATAAAGGTATCATTGATCTTCCTTTACTAGCCCAAAAAAATGAAATGAAACGTCAATCAAATAAAAAAATATCACAATTTAAAACCAAGCCATAAAAAACGAAAAATTGTTAGTTAAAGAAAAAGCATTTTTTTGTTCCTGTCTGAAGGTGTATTTATGATTTATTATTTTTGTGCATGAGTTGTTTATGTTTTATTTGTGAATTGTGCAAGATCCCCATCCTTCAAATTTATCTGTGAAAATAAGCAATTTAATTAAATAAAAAATAAATTCAAAAACTATTAAATCCAATGAAAAATAAAGCGTTATAAAGCAAAGCAAAACAACAAAAGCAAAACAAAAACAAAAAGCAAAAAAATCAAAGAAATTAAAGCAAAAAAAATAAAGCAAATAAAATTAAGCAAAACAAAAATTAAGCAAACAAAAAAAATAAAAGCAAAAAAAAGTAAACAAAAAACAAATAAAGCAATAAAAGCAAAAAAAAAAAATAAAGCAAAAAAAAAGCAAAAATAAAAAAGAAATTAGAGATAAAAGCAAAAATACTTGTTTCTAAATAAAAAAAGCCAACATAAACAAATGCAAATTTAATTAAATAAATAAACTACTAAAGCGATTATATTTGTAAAAAAAAAATCCGAGTTCAAAAAAAATTAAAAAAAAATTATACCTATGTAAAATTGTATTTCTCAAAAACAAATCAAAAAGCAAAGCGCGAATGATTTAATTTAAAAATTAACCAACAAATGAAAACACCAATGATTTTTTTTTATATTTTATAAATAATAATTTTTTGTATATATTATCGATTTTTTTTTAGTTTTTTTTTTAATAAGTTAAATAAATTAATTAGGCACTAAATTTTTCTTTAAAACTAAATAACTAAATGACTAAAAACTAAAACTAAAATAAATTAAGAAATTAATTACACACAAATTTACATAGGATTCTCTTAAAAATAAAATGCAGATATGATCGAAAAATAAAATATTTTTTTTACAAATTTTTTGGGCCGTCCTAATTAAAAAAAAAATCTAAATATTCTTATTTCTTACAATTGCCATCTATTGCCAAAATTATAAGGCGAATATCTATAGCTAGAGTTACCAAACGACCCACTACTACTCGTATGACTTACGAACGGAGTGCTATGGTGGAACATATCGAACGCTGAACCGAAGGTTCTCGGTGGCGTTTGATAGAACATAGCTGCAGCAGCCGCTGCTGCTGCCGATGCCGAGGAGGGTGAGTTATATGTGCCCATACTACCGGTACTGGGATTGCTCATGGGGGATGAGGTGATATTGCCTAATGATGAGCTACCATGCAAGTGGGACTGCGTCGAGGTCACTGGTGAGCTTGCTATCGCTCCTGTAGAATTATAGTACATTGAGGGTTGATTGTTGCCGCTGCTGCAAGAACTGAAGGCACTTTGCAGCGATGGCAACATGGCTGTTGATACAGAGGACGTTGTGGGAGTTGCCGTTGTGCTTAGACAGTTGGCAATTGAGTGGCTAACTCCCGACCCTTTGACATCAGCCGAAGACGTGGATACAATTGTGGAAGGTGTTGTGTGTGGTGTTGGTGTGTGTAATGTGTTCGGACTAAGTGCAGACTCACAACTACCTTTCATGAAAGCAGCCAAGTGCGAACTCAGTGCCGATGAAGCTGTCTGCGCATGTTCGCGATCCAGATCATCCAGATGATCCCTGACCACCAGCATGATCTCCTCACATAAACTATTCGAGGACGAGTCCCCAGCAGACGATCCATCGGAAGTAGAATTCGCACCGGCAGCGCCGGCGGCGTTAGCACCAACCCCACTACTACTATTGCTAGTACTATTATTCTGGGAGCTTTGCAATTTAGCTGAAACTTTTGTTAGTAAGGCTGGAACATCTTTGTACAAGATGTCCAGAAGCTTACCTGTGGTGAACAGAACAATCGCCTTCAAACACGAATACTCCGCTGAATCGACATGCAGGGCCTTTAATTTCTCGACTTGCTCCTGAAAGATACGTATGTGATCCATGAAGGCCACGACACGATCCGCAGCCATCGGCGATGCATGTAGACCGGCAGCGGCTAACAGTGGTGCGACATGCAATGGCATAGAACACTGTGATGCATTCAGGACGAACAGCTCAGACCACACTAATCGCAGCAGCGCCACCTGATCGGTTACTTGTAGATCCGGAAAGAAGGGTATATTTTTCGCCCATTCCACAGCGGAAAATAATAGGCGGGCGGCTAATTCACATATATTATCAATGCCCATTATATTATTCGGTTGCATACACTGGCCATAGCGTGATGTTGGATATGGTTCGGCACGTAGCAGGAGTGAAATGTAGGAACTTAGATATGAATGACCGTTGAAACCTGCCACGCCCATATGATCGCCATTGGCAAGTTGATACTGGCCGTGCATTCCAGCTAGTCCGGGTTGGGTGGGTGGAACGCGACCACGTTGAACAGCTGAAATGAGATAAGAAAAATTGCAAACAAAATTTATAAGCTTTGATAGTTGAAAAAAATTATAAAAAATAAACAAAAATTTTTTATATAGTATGTCAAATATTTTGTTTCAATTAGAATCCAACTCAAATCTTAAAATGATTTATAAAATTCAAATTAAGTTCAAATCGTAACCACTTAAGCAAGAACTAAAGGGGTTTTGCCTACCCTTAAAATGTTCATGCACAGTGCACCGATGCACATTGGTTTTGAATGTCTGAATATCAAAATGGGAAGGGAAAATAGAGCCGGGATCGGTTTCTGCAATGCATATGCCGTTCATTGGGGCCTGTGTTCTGCTTTAACGACAAAAGGCAGCACTGAGTTTTTGAAGCATTAAATTATCGCAGATTTTTATTCTCCATTGGACAATACTTGCGAGGAAGACAACAGATCATTTGAGAAAAAAGAGAGTCGGAGATAGAACGGAGCCCTGAGGTACACCATCGTTTATTTTACTACCTTATTAATTATTTTAGTACAACTTATATTGAGCGGCCCGAAAAGTAAATTTCTAATCCAACGAAGACAAGATCTATCGATACCAAAGCACGCATTTTCGATGAGAGACAGCTTGATGCCAAATTCTTCGTGCTAAGCTAATCTATACTGATTTAGTCTAAAGCCTCACCCTAGCTAGACAGAAGATTATGTTATGTCCTAAATTGTTAATTCCAAAAATAAATTGCTGACATTCTAGAGGATTTATGTATTTTGGTTACTTTTTTTTCTTAAGGCCCAAGGGAAATATGAAGTTCAATCCTAATTAATGAACACAACAAACGTTGTAAGATTTTTCCTAAATCATTCTGAATATGTGTATCTACAATGTAGGGTCTCAAAATAAAACATCAATCTATAATAAAGTTTCTACTGAGGTATCAATATGATCAAAACATCAATGTACATAAGGTCTTGATCTTAAACAAAAATACGAAAATCTGTGGTCTCAAATCGGAATAAGGTAAGACCTTTAGGATTTCGACTCAACATATACCTACCTACCGAAAATCTGGTCTGGAGACTATATATGAATCAGTGTTATTATGTAAACAAAAGCTAGGAAATTAAACAATTGCCTGCTAGTTGATTTAAGGTCATAACATTTAAACTTTCATTTCAAAAGATGCTTTTTGCAGATCATTGAAACCTTCAATAATTTGTTTCTTGTTGATTTTTTTTTGTAATTTTAATTTTGTAGTTTTAAATGTCAGCCAATCATCAATATAAATTCCCTTGTTTACCTTCAAACTATTCAAACAAATTAATACATCATCAAACGTATCTCTCGGATACTATCATATATCATAACACAAACTATCTGGGTAAACACATTAAGCATCAATCAATCTCATCATCTCATGGGTTAAAAGAAATCATATGTGTAGATATTAATATTTCCAAATAACTAACAATTATAAATCACTTAATGCATTTTACAGATACAAATACACTATAACACAGAATACTTTTTACTTATTCTTAAAACAACAAACTTTGATGATAAATGCACACAAAATATAATTAATAACAAAGTACGACTAAAAAATAAAAAAAATTGTATAGATTGCATTGTATCTGTATCTACGCAGTGATTTTAATCTTTTATAACTACAAATAACACTACTAATAAATTAATGTTCTCTATAATTCTCTCTTAGACTATAATAAATTTCAAGGCTGTTCTAGTTATTGTCTTTCCACTCTCCATAAGTATTTCATATGAAAAAAACGAACAAACAAAAAAAAAACAATGTATCTATCAACTTAGCTTGAATGGGGTTAAAGTGACTTATTAAAGTGAGGCTAAACGTAGGTACATAAATTGTTTGCATGTGGCTTCTTAAGCGCCAAGTGCGATTGACCTGTGAATGTTCTTGAAAACGTATAGGTATCTATTTTGCATGCATTTTTTTTTTTCGACTTTATAAATTCTCTGTCTATATCTTCTTTATGGAAGATATCAGAAAGTATCTTTTCCAAAGCTATCTATGTATATAAAAAGAAATACCCAAAAGTGTATAAGATTTCTTTACGTATCTATCTTAGCCATAATTAAAACAACCCCTTTGTTAAATCTTATAAGATACGCACAGATTAAATACGTTATATTATTCATTCATCCACATATATGGGTTCATATACATAAGTATGTATGGATCGTTGTGTCTATAAGATAGGTAGGTACTATTTTTTATACATATATATTTTGCGACGAAAGATAAAGTAAATAATGAGGGAAAATATTTGCATCGCATTACAATACAAGTATTTTCGTTTAATTAAAATAACAATGAACATTTTCTTGCTATACTGACAACACTGAACACTGTACTACAATCTTCAACCATAGGTATATACATACTGAGGTTTTTTTGTGAATTGAAATAGATATAAGTGTGTGTACGTTTACACACACTAAAAAGAAGTCTATATCCTTTGATGAGATTAAGACAATATTTAAGATATGTATTCTTCTTCATATTATTTCGATTCCAAATATATACGGCATTGTGTGATGGTTTCTTGTTGGAAATTTATTTTCATTGAAAAAAGAAATGAACTTGTTTTTCATATAAAACTCAGTTCTATAGGAATTTCGATAGAAAATGTACATATCTGAATCCATGAATAGTGGGATTTTTTATGAGAAATTCTTTTTGAAATGCATTTTTGTGATATTGTTTGAAAATGAAAATAAAATCACAGAATCAAGTCTGATATTCACAAAATAAATGCTGGTGTGCCCCAGGGCTCCGTATTGTCTCCGACACTCTTTCTCATTTTTATTAATGATCTCTTATCTGGAACTTCTAATCCACGAACTCATTTGAATCTTTTGGATAGAATTCAAAAAAGAGCTCTAAGAATGATTGGCGATAGAACTATAGTGGAAACATTTACATCTCTAGAACATCGTCGAAATGTTATATGTCTCTCACTATTTTATCGCTATTTTTATAAACATTGTTCCAGCGAAATAGCCAGTTGCATTCCTCCCCGTAAATTTTTCAACCGTAATACTCGCGCTTCTAGGAATGCTCATCAGTTTACCCTTGAGCTCAACTTCGGACGTACTGTCAAGTACAGAGATTCTTTCTTTAGCCGTACAACGCGAATGTGGAATACTTTACCCGGCTCTATTTTCCCCTCCCATTTTGATATTCAGAAATTCAAAACCAATGTGCATCGGTATCTCCTCTTGCATCCTTCCCTACTTTCCTAACGCTCGCACTGTGCTTGTTCATTTTAAGGGTAGTCAAAACCCTTTTAGTGCGCGCATCCGTTTAAAAAAAAAAAAAAATATTGCTATAGTAGGTACCTAGATATATTTTGAATTTGGAAAAAACTAACCGTGTACATTTGTATTTAATACAATAATTTTTGTAAGATACCTCTTAGTATGAATTAATAATTGTATCACAAATATCAGTAGGTCCTAATTAACTAAGAGAAATTTTACTACAGAAATTTGTTGTATCTGTTAGATGTGAATCCTGATAAATAAATAGAAATGGTTGCAATATAAAATTTAATTGTTGTGATATTTTTTAAAGGTATGGTATCTGTGATAGTAGTGTGTAAGTCTATCATATAAAAATGCATATGCTCTGTACTTCTTTAAATGTTGATTTTAATTTGAAATAAAATCTGAGATGTTGGATTTAAAGTTTATAGATATGTGTTTCATAAAATTCATCTTTGTTAGAATTCTTCAAATTAATGTTAAACATAATTTTAGTATAGGATTTTTGTGATATTGGATACATATTTTGACTCATTCATGGTGGAATTCTCGTAGTACCTTCGTATCACAGAATATATTTTAAATAAAAAAAAAATAAAATGTCAGTGTACATTTGTAATACAATTATTTTTAAAAATCCTTTCGCAATTATATATTAACTATATCACAAATTATAGTTAGTTCTAACTATTATAAAATCTAAAGGAATTCGACGTGGCTAAAAAGATAGAAATGGTTGCCATATAATATCTAATTTTTGTGATATTTCCTAAAGTTTCAATATCTTTGATAGGAATGGATAAGTCTATCATATACAAATATATATTCTGTTTCAACTTTGTTGAACTTTGTTAGAATTCTTCAAATAAAAGTAAAAAATCATTTTAGTATGAGTTTTTTGTGATATTGGATACATTTTTTGATCAATTCGTGGTACAATTCTGGTAGAACCTGCGTATCACAAGGTATATTTTTTAAATACTGCCCATTTGGAATACAAAGTATTTGTAAGAAGTCTTTCGCAATTAATTGATAACTATATCACACATATAAGTAAATTAAAAAATATAAAAAAACTTGTCTTTTCTAAAAAGATAAAAATGGTTGCAATATAACTTTCATTATGTGATATTTTTTAATGTTACGGTAGTTATGATAATGATTGATAACTATATCACAACAATGCGATTTCTGGGTACTTCTTTGAATTTTTATTTGAAATAACATCTGTGGTTTTTACTTGCGATATACAAAGGTACTATAGGGCAAGTTTTTTCATTTGGAAAATATCGAACTCGAGATATCCTAATTATGTAAAAAACGGCTGCAACAATTTTGATAAAAATTGGTTTGTGTACTACTCTGGGTATGGTTTACATTTTGGCCAAAAATGTTTTAAAAATATTTTGTTATTAACGGTACATATAACATAAAACCATTTTATTGATTTTCGACTTTCTCATAAACGGCTCAACGGAAAACGATCAAAATATTTATACAGGAGCTCCTTCAAATTCTAAATAATACTGCATTTCAAAATTTTCGAAATATTGCTTTTTTTGGATTTTTGAAAATAAAATATTTTTTTTTTTTTGAAAATTCAATATTTCGAAAACGGTTGGACGATTTTCTCTGAAATTTTGTTTTTGAATTTATATTATTAAATACTTAAAATGTTCATATCAATTTTTTTGTCTGGAAACAATTTAAGAATTTCCATTTATAAAAAATTAAGTGAAAACGACTTTAAAAATACATTTAGCTGTTTCTATTAAGAATATTTCGTATATAATGTGATCGAACATAGGAGCAAGTACGTGCGATCCAGTCGTGCATTTTATTTATTTTAAAGTTTATATATAAGTATCACAAAATTCAGTTTTCTTAGAATTCTGCAAACCAATGCAAATCTTATTAAAATGAGACTTGTGTTATTGGATACATTTTTTCACCTTTTCGTGTTGGAGTTCTTGCGTATTACAGGATTATCATATTTTTACTATTAAAAAAGACTGACTGCTGTAAGGATAACCGCATGCAGTGAGGCAATCTTACCCCCAAAAAAATATGATAAAAAGTTTTACATAAAAAGCCATTAATCACAAAATTACATAAAATCTAAACTACAGTTTTTCACAAAAAAATGATTAATGACCTAAATCACACTTGCAGTTAAAACACTTTAAAATCACTTTGCAATTCCTTACAAAAGTTCAAAGTTCTGTTCACATGATAACCCTTCCCCTCCATTACTATTTGTATGTCCGTTTCTACACAAAAATTAAAAAAAAAAAACCTGAAAAAATTGTGACAAAAAACGTAATGAAATTACAAAAAAACAGGCAATGCAAAACTGGATTTACAAAAAGGGTCGAATTATATGCTATTGAATGTCCATAACGAGGGGCGACCTAATATCTAAATAAGGCCAAGCAATTAAGGTGAAGTGTCATATAGGAAAATTATGCTGTTTCTGTTGGATAAAGCTATGTATACGTTTTTTTTTTAATCTTTTCACCGATAAATAAATAAAAATCAAATTGAAAAAAAAATAAAAGGGACGAATTTTTGAGCGGAAAGAGAATATTTTTTCTCATCAATTCTTTATGAACTGCTTTTTTTCTTTTTTTTTTTAATTCTAAACTGACCATGCAGTGCCAGGATTTATTTTAAAGCACAATAGCCTGCAGCTTGTTTATTTTTATTAATTTGCATATTTTGTTGAACAACTAGATGTTGTATTGAAGATAAAAATAAATTATGTGGTTCGGATATAGTAAAAAAAAATCGTGATTGGGTAGGTCAATCGGGTAGGTAAGTTAAGTACTTGAGTTTTTAAAAGTGTAACGACTTTTTTGTTATATTTTTTACTTGAATTATAAGGAGTTACTTACTAAAAAAATTGGACTACATTTTAACAAAAAATAAGAAATGACCTAGAAATAAAGTAAGGAATACAGTCGAACTTCGATAACAAAAAAATAATTCGAGTTATCAAAACATCAAGTTATCAAGTAAAACAGAAAATTAATATAAATTACGTAATATTTATTTGCGAATACAAAAAGTACAGATATTTTTATTATTATTATTTAAAATATTCTGTTAAGCTTGACTGACGAATGGATTTGCTGGAATGCTATATTTAACAGCCACATCCTTCCTTCTTGACCCACTCTCCACCTCTTTTATTAATTTAAATTTATCTTCAAACGATGTTTTTAATGTTCGTTTAACGACATATCCACATTAGTCTTACTTTTAATAAAAACTTCACACTGCACTGTTAATATCTACGCCACATGACAGCTTTTACTCACACATACCGGAATCACAATTTTCAACACACACATATGTATACAAGGTCATAAAACATATAAACACAGTGCCTACAAACGCAATGCATTATGAAATGAACTTGTAAAAATCCACAGAATTTGATAATTCGATTTATCGAAGGTGACGCCAAATAATATCTTCGAGTTATCGAGACATTTAAGTTATAGAAGTTCGAGTTATCAAATATTCGAGTTATCGAAGTTCGACTGTATAGGAAAGTGACGATCATAGCGATGTGTTGCTTTTTATAAGACCGAAAAATTCTGCAGGTTCATTTGAAATTGACTTTACTTTACCACACTTCACGAATGCACTATACTTTAATTCGATCCACAAACACAATTTCATAATATTCAGTTAGCCAGAGTTATCTGAGCTTAAATTGTGGCATATAATTTTGTCTTACATATAACGCCTCCATCTATGCACTTCTTCTCAATTTTATGTAAGAAACCAGTGACATCCATTCCGAATTAACTTCTCTTACAGCACTACACGAATGTGTTCACATTCAGTATGCTCCCAAACAGAATTGCTGCACAGAATATTATGATTTAGGCTTACAATAATGCCTAACTAGATAACAAACATTTGTCTACGAAATTCTGATCTTCAAAAATTTAAACTATATTTTTGCCATACGACACGAATGTTAATACTGTGTTTTAATATTCTCTTCAGAAATTGTGCTGTAAAATATTAAAAAAATTGTATTACCGCACTTCACGAATTTTCTCTAGTATATATTCTTGAAAGACATTTTGTCACTTAGAGTACATTATGTTATAAAGGAAGCAGAGTTTATATTTTGCCGTACTTCACGAATGTTCGTTGATTTAAAATGCTTCTAAGAGATATTTAATTTTATTCTGATGGCAGATCATTTCTGATACTTGAATATTTGTTCTGCCAATGGAGCAAAATTTCTATTAGCACACTCAACGAATGTAGAACAAAGAAGTTATCACATCTTAATAATTTATTCAAATTTCAAGAGTAAAGTTTATAGACTTGAAAAACTATGACCTGAAGAACTACTAAAGTTCTGACATCACAATCTGAGTTCCATTGCCCTCAAACCTTCTTCTTTCAGAAAAAAAAACCCACGAACTCAATGCAGTTTATTCTGCGTGTCTGATTTAATTTGTATGATGCAATTCATGCGATAACATCAAAAGCGAAACCATAAGCCACCATCTTTCGTATATGAGATTTTGAAATTCATTCAAAATCGATAAATCTTCAATAAGCAAACGGGCGCTTTCAATTGTTGTAGACCATCTTCCCTTTCTTCTTCCATAATCTTCATTTTCGATTGTCTTAAATCTGTAGGTTCAGTTTTGTTTTGTTTACTATCCAGACCTACAAAGTGCTGGAATGAAGACGCCGAAACCGTCTTTCCTGTTGGACAATGGCAAATACATATACAACATTGTAATGCATCTGAATATATACGAAAAGGTATAGAAACACCACCTGGTCAAGCATATACGATACACAACAATAAAAACGCAACCATCTCCTTTGCATAAATAATCGACGAGTTTATATCTTCGTCTTGGTTCAAAATCAAAAAAAAAAAAAAAAAATGTAACCCCAATGAAGATTTTTCCTGGTTGTTTTTATTTTATTATTACTTTTTTTTTCTTGAATATTTTTCTCGCCTCAGTTGGCATATATGCATCGAGATCCGGACTGGGATATCTTGACCAACAGAATTTATCACTTTTCCATGTCCAACACATAAATATTAAAGACAACACAAAATCCGAGGTGCGTAATCCTGTCTTTATTCGGCAATGAGGACGCACACCACCAAAACGTTTGTTCCTTCACACGGTTCCGTGCTATAAATCTAGAATCTGAGGTATGCAAAAATGGTCAAACTCAAGGAACATTTACAGTGGTCAAGAATTGTCGGACGAATGAAAAAAAAATCTAAACCAGTTTAACTCGATTTTGACTCTGGACATTTAGGAATCCTTTAATCAATGTCCGCGTTGTCACGAAAATTATCAAAAAAAAAAAAAAAATAAAGAATCCTTTTAATGTCCCAATGTCCTGTGTCCGTCCGCACTATTTGTCGTACTGGTCATTCTGTTTAATATTTACACAATACATTTGCGTAATTGTGTTTTGATGTTGTCCCTTTTAAGGATCTCAAAATAGTAGGATATCCCATTTCAGGTATCTTGACTAGAAGAATCATGATCCATGGGAAAGTTTTTTTTTTGTATTTCTATTTTTAAATATTAATCTTAAAGGTCACGATCCTTTTTTGACACTAAGGCACTTTGTGTTTGCAAAAATTCCTACATCAATGACTCCTCTCTCAGGTAGAAATTAAGGAAACAACTGAAAACAGGATCAATAGTGAAGAAAATCCGTTTACGGGATGGATGCTGTATGCGGTTTTTTATACAAAGCACAAAGAATGAATGAATATAAAAATAAAAAAAGGAAAGATATGCCGATAGAAACTGGTGCGGTGTAGGGAGAGTAAGTTTTGATGAAAAAGACAAATGCCCAAGAGGGGTGATTAAGGTTTTGAGATTTCGGTCAGATCAGGCGTAATTCAGCATCCGCAATCGATTGTTTTTTTTTTTTCGTTTATGTATTCCCGATTCAAATCCTTTTCTTCTTTTTTTTTATTCTTTTTAAGGAAATCATTTTTTAGGGAAGAATCGGTGAATGAAATTGATGCAGGATGAAGATGATGATGCACAAGGCAAGGAAGATGTGAACGATGTAAAGGCACGTGCTTAAGGATATAACTTGTGTATTTGGATGTCTGATGTGGGGTTCAAGACGAATTGCTTTGTTTTTCTTTTTGAAATGAAAAGTATTTTGTCAAGTGTTGGAAGATCGCGTGATTAAGGAGATAAATGGTGTTGACTGACTTTTGGCCTGTTTTGTATTCGTTTTTCCTGTTTTTTTTTTTTTTTTTTTTGAAAACGGGGGAATTGGTTACTTCCGTTCAAAAAAGGGGTTTGAGTGTTTAGGGCTTGAGTGCAATATACATTATCTAACTCTTAATTATTCACTTGTGTCTTCTCTTTTTGTTAATACTTTTAAAGTTAAAACACAGGAGAGTTACCTTAGGGACTATATCGTAATTTATAACAGATCTGTTTATACAAGTACTAGGTATTGTGTCAGAAGGGCAGTATGCATAGTTTCGGAACTCAGTTGTTTTTTGACTGTGAATATTTCACCGATATAGTCGACTTCAGAAGCTTCGGTTATAATTGTCGTATATTCTAGCTTAAGGTTACATTGTAACATTCGTGGTCTTAGAAACATTTCTTTGCTGCGAACAGCATGCCAGCCGTTTTGGTACTAAGTGAAAACCAAGTAGGTGAAGATACTGACCCCTTAGAATTTAGTCTACAAGAATATAGCTTAGTGCTGTTATTTTTCCACTCCATGGTATTGCCGTCTATGTCAAAAAAGGATATGCTTATCAGCTTCAACCACAATAGTATGGCCCTTGTTTGACTACAAATTTTTACTTCATGTGGTTAAAATTCACCGCCCATAAGCGCATCATTCACACTTGCTTTATTTATCGTAGTCCTAGTTGGAATTCAATGCGCTGTCCGACTCTAACCAAAAAAGTTGTTTCCCAATATCCGCACAGTGAAATTGTTGTTACGGGCGATTTCAATGTATACACAATTCCAAGTGGCTACGCTTTTCTGGTCAGACAATAGCCGAAGGAAGATACGTCGAGCTCTTTGCTGAGATAAATAATCTGACACAGCTGGTTACTGAGCCAACAAGAACCTGACGTCGCAGGTCACTCCGCCAACCCCTGTTTCTTACTTCTCAACCTGGTAAATACACTATTAATGTGTTATCGCTTCTTGAAGAAAACTCAACAAATTACTGGCCAGACCACGGTCATAACCTATTTCTAGGTGCATGAATTTGACCAAATTCCCCTAGAAAAATATAATTTGTAGTGAGTAATCGCTGTAAATTTATCAGGTTGAGGGAGGTAAGTTTCCGATGTTATAAAGCCAAACAACCCAAGCTAGAAAAACCTGCAGTAGCTATATTTAACGGACCAAATTCGTACATGAGCAAAAATTAAGGCAAAATATGTAAATACTACAATGCCCCAAAGGTAGTAAAAATGTTTGGTCATTTGTAAAAAAAACATTCGTCTTCAAGGACACACCTTTTGCCAGCTCTAGTGAAAAAGCAAATTTGCGTGAAGTGCTGTTCGCTGTTAATTCGATGCTGCCAGAAAGTGATGGGACGAATCTTCTTTCGCGCTCATGCAGTGGCTAGAGTCTTTAAATACCTTGATAAACACAAATCCTCTGGCCGTGATAGTATCCCTCCCATCGTTCTTAAGCGCTGTTCTTCAACGCAACACAAAATAACTGTGTAAGCTTTTCCATCTATCCTATTCTACTGGTCTCCTTCCGAGTGGATGTAAAACAGAATTTGTCTAGCCTGACCCTAAAAAATCCGAACCTTCTGCACCCTCTATACCGTACTTACGTCTCATCAGCTTAAGAAATATCTTGATGAAAGAAAGCTTCTGAATGACCGGCAGTATGGCTTTCTTTGCAATAGGTTCACTGCTGATCTGATGGTATATCTGACCGAACAGTGGCACAAACTTTTACATCGTTTTGGAGAACGTACGATTATTGCGCTTGATATTTTAAAAGCATTTGATAGAGTTTGGCGTTAAGCTCTCTTATCGAAAATGCGTGCATTTGGCATCGATGAATCTCTTTTACGTTAGATTTTTTTTTTTTTTTTTTTTTATATATAATCTACACGCGCTCAAGGGATTATGAATACCCTTTAAATGTTTCAACACAGCGCGGGCGCGAGGGTTAGGTTAAGGAAGAGAAAGAATGATAGGAAAGATGTGTGATTGGTAGGTTCGATTAGAAATTACCTTGCGGGCCGCTAAATACAAGCGTTTTGTACGGTTTCAAAGTAAATACTGGTGTGCCCCAGGGCTCCGTTCTATCTCCCACTCATTTTATAATTCCCGTCAATGATCTCTTGCTTGCAACTTCTTATCCAATATCTTGTTTTACTGGCCGGATTACCCTCAGTTTTTCATTTTCGTTTTTAGACACAGCAATGTTCTTCGGATGTGGAACTTGAATGGCAGGGTATGATAAGCTCATTAAACTCTGATCTTTACAGCATTGTCACACGGGGAATAAAAAATCGCGTATAGAATGTAGTGCTTCGAAAACTCAATGCTGTCTTTTGTCGTTAAAGCCGGAACGTCCCACAAAGCAGTTGTCCATGAGCGGCACTTGCATCGAAGAAACCGAACAACTTTCAATTCTCGGTATGTGCATCACCTTCTTTGGCCGCACCTCACGAATGTGGCACGCTTTACCCGACCTTATTTTTTCCATAACATTGTGATATTCAAACATTAAAAACGAATGTGCTTTAGTATCTCCTTTTAAATCCTTTTCTATTTTCCGAATCAATAGCACTGTGTTATAATATTTTAAGGGTAGACATTACGCCTCATAAAAAATAATGATGGTACTCCATTTGAAATTGTGTGTCATTAGAGTTCCCGCTCCATTTTAGTGAATATCTACCTAACTATCAACTATAGTCCATAAGTTTAGTTCCTTTAAAGGTAAAATTCTATCGAAACTTAAACAAAGCTTTCGATTTACGTAGTTTTGAAACTTACCTTGGACAAACACTAAAAAAGTGGTATGATTAACACAAATTTAGATTTAAATTCTATCCTAGGCTGCTGATCTATTTATGTGATAAATCCTTATACCTATAGTCTTGTTCACAAGACTATTAATTTAAATGTTTTAATTTATTAAATAATTTTCCTTTCAATAAAATCTGCTATAACTCTGTCTTACACACATGTACATACATTTTTTACACAATTAAAAACTGCACATACTTATCTTTTTAACTATTTTGTTCCAACGCTTTGCCTAAAAATCCATATAAAAAATTATTTAACTTATATGTAAATGCAAGCAAGATACAAATATATCTTCATGTTTATACATATATATACTTTAAATATGACTTTTATCACCTTAACCAATTATAACATTCAATATTATCTTATATCATTAAACTTTACATTGGCAAGACTTATATTACAATTTTTTGTATGAACAAGAACAAGTTGTATAAAAATATGTATTTACGTGTGTGCAGATGCAGGCAAATTATATTGAACCCATTAAAGTATCTATAATTACCATAGAAAAATGTAAAAAAAAAAACAGCACAATTGAGTACGCGCTTGATTTAATTACTCTGGTCAGAAGAAAAAAAATGTGTTTACACACAGCATACTTCATGTCATGTAACATTTGTAGACTACTCAGATACTTTTAGTGCAGCTCATGTATCTTACTTGTAGTCTTTGATTATAATCGATCTTAACCTAAATGTGTTAAAGCTGTTATTTAATTATTTTTTTTTTCTTCGGTGGATTAATATTTACAATGATTTTCATGATAAGTTGCTGGTCAAATATTTGTGAATATGACATCAAAAAACGAGTCTTCTGTCAAAGTCAATAAAATTGGTTTTCCGACCACAAAGCTCAGCTCATGCATAGATAGATCTTAGAGGAATATAAAAGTCAATTGAGTGTGCATTGATTACGGTAATTAAATAATAAAGTTACAGATGGAAAAAAAAATTATCATTCTTAATGAATTCGAATGAATTTATGTATCGGAAAACTGGTAGTCGAGGAGAAATAGTATTTCTTAATGATCGGCAGCAAGATATTTTATTTGAGTTAATTAATTTGACAGAGATTTACTTTGGAAAAGTCTGAGTCGGCCGAGCCGCACTGCTGTACTTTAGTGACTGAGCTTGGTCTTTTAAATGGATGATGTGTTGATAGATTGGTTTTGATGTATGTAATGTGAATAACTAGTTTAACAAATTGGTTGCAATCATAATTTTGCGGAAAATGAAATATGATTTCATGTTGCAATATCTGTGTAAAAAGGCAATACAATCTGAGGTTGTTTGAATGTGTTGTTTTTTTTATTTGTGGTTGAACAAAACACGTGTTTGAATTCATAAATAAAATTAGTCAATTGATGAATTTTTAAGTTACAACTTGATTACATTTTTATTGACATGCGAACATTTTGTCGGTAGAAAAATAAAAGTTAAAATATGTCTTATGATAAACCTTGCTATAATGTGCTGTCATCCATTTGTTTTTTTTTTTTAATTAGAGGACAAATATTTGGCTGACCGAAGCATAATGCATTCTTACCCGGGCGCCACTTAACAATTATAATGCTTAAAATTAAATCTCATTGTATATGGCAAACTAATAGAGTAGTTAAATGTTGTGTTTTTATGTGAATATTTTAAATGGCTTTTGGAAAACTCGATATTTAAAAATTAATTAGCAAATATTGTTTTTAAAAGCTTATCATTGACTCTTTCCGCTTTGGACTTTGGCCTGAACTAAAATAACTATGCAATACAAATTAAACAGCACATTTTAATAACTTAGAGAGTTCAGAAAATATATTGCTTACAAAGAAACTCATGTCCGGGCGTCACTTCAATTTAATTAATTAATTTTGTATTTAAATGAAGAGGTTATACAATACAATATTTGAAGTGGCATTTTCTCAGATTATGTATTATTGTTATTTCAGAGGAAATGCAGTCTCACTTGGGCGCCACTTAAGGCTATTTGAATCTTTTATTATTTTTTTAGTGTCCTAACGCCTACTTTATTCTAAGTAAAATTGTAAGGATATCAAAGACCAAAGTGTAGTAAACTGTTCTGTTTTAGAGAGTTTTTTTTATTATGGTACCAGTCTTTTTTGCTAGAGGTAAAGTCAGCAAATGGCTTTTTTATTTTTGATAAAATCATAAAAATTCCATGACACTTTGAGATTGACAAACGCGGAAAAGATGCTTGCTTAGTTTTTAGAAAGCTTTTAGGCGTATTTAGTTGGGTTTTTATCAAAATTTGAAAAATTTTGGTAAATTGCTTTTTAAGAAGGTATAAAATGTTTAAATTGTATCATGAACCTTACCATCAGGATGTTTGAAATATTGAGCTAATATTTCCAATGACATTCAAAAACTACTGGGAATTTTATGAATATTGCTCTACAAGCGTATCTATCATTGACATTTTGAGCTCGAGTCTGAACTGAATTAACGCTGAATTTTAAATGAAATAGCACAATTAAATAACTTGCAGAGTTCAAAGCAAAAAAATATGGTAAATAAAAATAAAATAAAACAAACCATGCCCGGGCGCCACTTAGCGAAGTGTTTGAAATTCATACAGCTTTTTGCATTTTTTCGTTTGAGTTGTTATTTCTATTAGGTGTATTATTTTCATGTTTTTAATTTCGTTTATTGTCTAACGCAACTTTCAATTGAGCGCCACTTAAGAGGATTTGAAAATATTCATTTCTTTCTTAATTTCCTAAGGCCTACTTTCTTATTAATACAATGTGAAACCAGAAAACCATGTTAATCACTCTTATTAACATGGCATTCACATTTTCGATTTCTAAATACCCAGCAAGCAGTGCTAAATCATGACAATTAAATTGACATCGAACAAAATACAGATAGTGGAGAATTAGGTACAAAAAATAAATGTTTTTATTTTATTGCATAATATTGTGCATTGAAATCGTTTTATTCTCCTATTCGATTTATTGAACTAAACGCGCGCGCTGAATTTTTTTCTGTATCTTTAAAATTTATCTCATACCACCTGGTCACGACCCCTTCATTGTTATTGTTATTTTTTTTTCTTAACGCGGTTCGATTATGATTGTAACCTCGCTGCTGATCAAAAACATGCAAGGTTCACATTTTGTGTCTTCAAAAAAGTAAAACGAACTGTAAGACAGTTTAGGGGCACACAAGAGGTATAAATACATTGTATGTGTATAAAAAAAGAATATGTTTGCAGCCAGAACCATAAATTCGCGGATTAGTGATCATGCAAGAGTTCAGAGAAAAAAATAAATATAAAATCCTAACCACTTCCCCCTTTTTTGTTTATTCCGCGCAAGTCGTCATCGCAGTAACACATGCAACCATATATTTTAAGCAAAATAAAAAAAATGCAAACAAGTACATTGAATAAGAAGATTACTAAGATCTTTGTGTCTTCTTCAATTTTTAAAGTTCCTTTGTCAAAAAAAAGTAACCCCATTGAGCAATTGTGTTTGTCTCAGCCAAACAATAGTCCACCATTGAAATATTTTATACCTTCTTATATCTATACGTCAAAGCACAGTCTAATTACGTTTTGTACTATTCACATTGTATTACAATGTATTACTCGAAAAAATGCAATCCCATCTATTTTTAAAAATTAAAAACAAAACAAACAAAAAACTGTGTTCCACTAACCAATTGGATTTACTCAAAGTGCAATTGACAGATCAAGGTATTCTAAAGTGGCTGTGTCGTCTAAAATGCCAGCTAAACTTCCTAAACTAAAAGATCAGTTGTTTGTTGGCCGCAAGTCAAATAGCCAATAATGTGGTCAAGTGTCAAATAAGTGACGAGATCTAATTCAATGTGGTTTAACACTTTAAGGTGACTTTTAATTGACCCTTGTCTTGAGATTATTTTTGTTTTTTTTTTTTTTAATAAGAATTTAGAACGGAAGATTTGTTATAAAAGAAATTGAAACTTACCTTCTCGTCGCATACCCATTTTGAGGCACTTTCTTAATCGACAATATTGACATTGGTTCCGATGGTGTTGATCAATTGGACAGTTTCTGCTCCCCCGACAGGAATATGTTAGATTTCGGCGGACTGAACGTTTGAAAAATGATTTACAGCCTGAAAATAAAAAAAAAATAATTAATAGGTTTCAAAGTTGAGTATGGCAAATATTAGGGGGTTTCAGTGGAATACCACTGGGGAAACTATAAGGACCACCACTTTTCATTTTATGGTATTACTAATAAAAATAACCTCGTATCTATAAGAACAACGATCGTCCGAAACCACATAAGTCATACATAAACAATATCTCATTCAAGTATGTATAAATACAACAATGCCCCTCTCTTAAACGATGGGCATTAATGTTCAAAAAAGTAATTAAAGTTTAAGGGTTGTTTTAGTTATTTTTAAGCTACCGAAAAATTCATGGACGCAAAAACAATTAACGCCCCCTTCATCGGCAAAGTGGGACTTATGTATACTTTTATTTAAGACAATACCAATCGTGTAAAATCTACAGAAAGTTGCAAAAACTTTAAAAAGGTGTGATTTACAGTATCAATTAGTTAACTTTAGAATTCTGTAAAAAGAAGAATCTTTTAGAAAAATTAAGAAAATAAGTTTGATCAAACTTGATTCGAATATGTCTTTAAGCAAACAAGCACAAGCGGGGCGTTAATTCCTGAAAATATAACATTAACTACGGAAACTTAAATATTTGATATTGTAGTTCTGTGAAAATGTTCAATGGTGTCTTTTTCTTCTAATATCGAATGGATTAAGCTCTAGTAAAATTTGTATACAAAAAACAAACTTTATCCCCATTAAACTGCACTTAGTGCTTCTCAAATCTTAAAGGCTCTTTAAAACCTAAAAAAAGAAACAGAAATCATCCTGAAGCGCACTCATGAAGTCCAAAGCAGAACAAAAAGTCAAAAAAAAAATGCACTGTGAAAAACTCTGGGAGATGTGGAAGTGGGTGACTTATCCTATTTAATGTCGTGCTGTGTGATGTGACATTATGATAGGTCCGTTCTCTGGTCGTCGTCGTCGTGTGCTCGAACTAAGCTCTCAACCGATGTAGAGTCGCCGCCGATGTTTTGGTATTATTTTTTTTTGTGTTAAAACCACATCATCTCATATCAGTGGCTGAGTTTTGTGGGACGAATTTGCTCAAACACACAACAACATATATACACTCGGCCACAAGCCCCCCTGTCTAGGATGGGCTTCTTCTATATCTAAAGACTGAAGTGCTTAGCTATAGAAGGTACTAGATCTTAAAGTAAGAGAAAAAAAGCCTTAAAGATACTTTGTTAATTGAATCCCATTAAGTTAATTTTATAGGCGTTAAGGACATGTATATGTATCTTACTGGTGGAGGAAAATTTGGTGGTTATTTTTCTGAATTTCACTTGGTCTATCTATCTGCAGATATTTTTTTTTTGCACTTTGAAGTTGTTCAATGACATGAAATGTGTTGTAGTTTTTATGGATTGATGTGCAAATATACTAAAGAAGGTAGAGCGACGCGACGGTATATCTTGTGGGAGAGCCCATTTGGAAGTAAATGATATTTATCTGGAATTTATTTTTGATGCTTGGGCTTTGAATGGTCGTGGTATGGGATTTTTGTCTTTTTAAAGTCATCGGCCATATGACTACGACGACCGACGACAGCGACGTGGATGGAAAACAACAACCGATTTGAAGTCGCGGCGTCAGTCGTGCGCTTTATGTCCGTTGGCTGTTTTAAGAGTTTTGTGAACATTGTATTTTGGCGACGTTGTTGTCTCAGTGGTAGTCGTCGTTGTCGCCAGTCATAGTCATCTATCTGGATGCTGAGCATTAGCAGTTCTTGTTTAACTTTTTTTTCGAGTCTACTTGCAGCGATAGATATTTAGCTATTCAACGCTGTTGTACATGTGTCGTGGAAGCGTGTCCCTAGTTTTGCTCATCGTGGATTGATTTGGTTTGATTTGGGCACACACAAAAAACAACTTAGAACTTGAAGGAGGTGAAGCCGGTTGCAAATGATTCAAAGATAAGAAGGAATGAATTAAGATTGAAATGGCATGCAAGTTCGTTTTTTTCATTTTTTTTGCAATTTGTTCACTTGGCCTTCGGTGCAAAAAAAAGTCAAGAAAATTTAAATTATTCTGATGAGTCTTTTGGCATCTTATTGCGATAAGTGGAAAATATTTAAACTACTACCTAGGAGCCATCATTTAAATCTTGTTGAATCAAAATATCTCTTAAGATAAACGAATGCCAGAAGGGCGCATTAATGTCGGAATTGGGAAATCACTTTAAAAAAATTGAAAATTGCAAAAATATTCAAATACTTTCCAATACAATTCAATTTCAATACTCGTGGAAAATGTGTTAAAAAAACACGAAACTAAAAAAAAAAAATTTTGAATGTTTGAAGATCTGTTATTTCTAAACAAATTGAATATTATTTAAATTTTGTAACCAGGTTTTGTTTCCAGTTATTTTTAAATCATTTTATCAATTTAATCGATAGTAATATCTCAACAAAACTGGAAGAAATCTTATGGGGCGTTTATGCTTGAAAAAAAAATAAAAAAACGCTAAAAATGTG